>JAKEPQ010000871.1:40902500-50902500 GCA_024500445.1 Entomyzon cyanotis
ATGCTGAAGAAGTCAACAAAAAAAGTACATTGTCCTTAATGGAAGCTAGAAATGACTGAATATTATGCAGGTTATTGTCTCTTTGTCTTCCCACTTCAGTGTGCCCAGAACCCTAGCAATACCTTTTATTGAAAGTTTAGAAGTTTAACTAAAATGCTTAGCACTGTCAAAATGTATGGAACACAATTAATACCTATGTGAAGTAATGGATATGGAACCTATGAACACATCACAATATATGAATACAACCTAACCTAACAATACCCACAGACATAAATATGCACAGTTAGACTTTTGGTAACTGTTTGTTACTTTACATTTGCAGTGCCACAAATTATGCTGTTGATCATGTCGATACAGCAAAATCATGATCAAATTAAAACAGACAGTGAGTGGCTTAAATCAGTCACCACTAGGTGTTTCCTACACTACTGTAAAATAACAAGCGACACCAACATAAACAAATTAAGAACATGTAGTGTCTTAGAAAGCTAGATGTCAACATTACTGAAGTATTATTGACATTAAAATGGAAAACACTAAAAGCTTGGCATTAGCAGGTGCTGTAATACAACAAATACAAAAATTCATTGTACAAATTCCAGGCTGGGTATCAACATACTATGCCTTAACTGCCAAGTATAGTATGCCCTTTTACCTTCCCTACCAGTGGATTTTGAGCCTACAGACTGTCACCCACTGGGTCAGTCACAGGAGGGACCCAGCACAACTGTGGGGTGCAGCAGAAGTCAACCCCTGCATTTCTAGTGAGGTAGATCTTAGCTATACCTCCTGGCATTGTTTTTACAGTTCTCAACTAATTACTTTTTTCATTGCTTCTACAAAATTTATTACCAACCAGGTGCTGCTCTGTTCTGAAATGTTTGTGTAAGTAGCTTCACACTCATTTGTCAAATAAATTAACCTGGCACATTCTTTAATACCTTTATTTTTTCTAACTTATTGTAAATCATTCATCCTCAGTCAAATTTAATCCTTAATGCTCCACTGGATTTTAATCAAATAATAAAACTAGTGATACAGAAACTACAATAGGATTTTAAATCACTACAGATTATCTGGATAATATTACAAATGCTGTCTTGTCCCATGTCCAAAGATTGCACTTACAAAATATCTTTTTACTCACAGAGATGGGTTGAGCCTGGCTGGACACCATGTGCCCACAAAAGTCTTTCTATCACTCCCCTTCTCACCTGGGCATGGGAGAGAAAATAAAACTAAAGCCTCCTGGGTCGAGATGAGGACAAGGGAGACCACTCAGCAATTACTGTCATGGGCAAAACAGACTCAACCTAGGGAAATTAATTTAATTTATTGTCAATCAAATCAGAGTAGTATAATGAGAAATAAGAACAATTTGTCATATGTTTCTGCCAGTCCTTCCTCCTCATGGGAGGACTCCTCACACACTTCCCCTGCTCCAGCGTGGTGTCCCTCACACAGGACACAGTCCTTCACGAACTTCTCCAATGTGGGTCTTCCCCACGGGTTGCAGTTTTCCACAAACTGCTCCAGTGTGGGTTCCTTGCTCCATGAGGCTACAGGTCCTGCCAGGAGCCTGCTCCAGCACAGGCTTCCCACAGGGTCACAGCCTCCTTCAGGCATCCCTCTGTTCCAGAGTGAGGTCCTCCATGGTGTTCCTGCTCCACAGTGGACCTCTGCTGAGGAACAGCTGCCTCCCCATGATCTGCACCAGGGTTGCAGAGGATTGAAGGGTTCCTCTGCTCCAGCACCTGGGAGGTGTGAGATTACACGAAAACTGAAACTGAAGAGTGAAATTAGCTAGTTAGGGGACAACTGAATCACTGAAGAATAGTTAGAATAGTTAGTAAGTAGTATTTGCCCACACCTGTAAGTCACTTTCTAAGAAACAAAATTATATACATAACATAGCGTGCTATGCCTTGATAACTTCAGGTTGTTTTGAGTGTTTTTGCTTTTTATTCCAGCTGTTCTTGTCTGTCTGGCTTTTCTCATGCAACTACTTTACAGATGGAAGAAACATATCTTTGCAACATTCTCTACAACAATATTTATTTGCAGACAAATGGAACAGCCAGTAATTGCAAGATTACTCATGTGCAGGCAGGGTCTCTGGCAGAAGGTCAAGTACTTTTCAGAGGCAACTACAGAGCTCTTCTATCTACCTAGAAAGGGCCTTTTTAATACTTGTTTTCCATTTACACTGAAAACAAATTTGCAGGTTTCCACTGGTACCTCAGGAACAAGTATATCATATAGCGCCACTACTAACTGAAGTTGTTGCTAGAATTTCACCCCTCCAGCCTTTTTGCATCACTTCTAAATGCTGGTATATAGCTCTTTGTGCATCACACAGAGTGAAGATAATTATTTCAGTCAGGAAAAAATCCACTGGAAAATAGTTAATTTTAATTAAATTGAGCTGCTGATCTGCTTTACTGTGTTGCCTCCACAAACAGCTACAGCTACAGAAGTGAGTGACTTGGGATGGCATCACTGCTACATTTAATATTTATCCTCCTTTTTCACACCAAAATGCAGTGTATATATGAGTGCCAGTTAGATGATTCAAACCTTTTTCTTTCCTGAAGAACATATGCCTAATATGATTGAGAGAGTTTTCTAGTCTCCTCTCAATTCATGGATTAAATTACTACATAAGTCCTAACTCAAAGTTGTACTGTCTTCCAATAAAAGATTTGTTTTTAATTGGTACACAGTAATCATATACATGAATCAATTATTTCACTGTTTCTCTGTGCAGTCCACATATTTCTAAGTGCTTAATTCACAGAATCACAAAATATGTGGATTTGGAAGGGACCCACAAGGATAATGTAGGATTTATTAAGTATATTTTTTATATATTGGCTGAATTCCCAGTTCATTATTGCTTGATGAAATAATAACAAAGTTAGAATGTGTTATATTATTTTTTGCTATTATTTTATTTTTGCTATTAATTTAAATTTTACACAGAAATATGCAGCTTATCATAACCTTAACATCTTTGTAGAGCAAGGCAGATGGAATATTGTAAGTTGAGCTGATTTTAAAGTCCTCCAGTCTAGGTTAATAGTCTCTCTCCTGCCAGACAACCAAAACAGAAAAACAAGATTATTTCCTTTATTTAGGATCCATCCTCTGACAGGAGTAAAGGATGAAAAAGATTTCTTGGAGCAAAGTTATATCCTGAAAAGTGTTAGGCACTAATATTAGTCCAGCAGCTAAGTACCTAAAGACTTGGATGAATGAAGGCCAGAGCACTCAGCACCTCGCAGGAGGGAGTTCATGGTGAAGTAGCCTCTGCAGGAGACAGGATCTCTTTAGAGGCTCTATAGAAATGAGCAGGTTGTTACAATACATGGTTCAGATAGCAGTGGAAAAGAAAATGAAGCTAAATATAAAGGCAGATTTAAAGTCTTCATTTCATGCAGAACCTTTTATATATATCTTGAATTAAACCTATGGTGTCCAGGAATCTGGATCGTCATTTGAGAGAAAGTATTTTGAGTAGCAAAATACTTTCTACATTTTTAGAAACTACAAGGAAGACTCATCATGCTACAAATTCATATGAATGGCATCTATAGGTATAAGGGAGAAGATTCAAAAGCTTAAACTATGAGACATGCTGTACCTTAACCACAAATGAAATAAGAGACCTATTAAAGAGCTTGGGGTGAGAAGGGAAAGGGGACTGAGGGCCATTGCAAGGTTGGCAAGAGCTGCAGAGCATTCAGTCTTATTAAGACAACTGCTAACACCTTTAGGACATAAATACATAATACATACCATGGCAAAGCCATTGATGTCTTCACACTGTCTGTCATCAGAAGTAAATAAGAAAGGAGATTTACAGCTGGAGTATGGAGTCCACAGGCAAGATTAGGGATAAATACTTCATACATAGTGTTTTTCTTTTGTAAAATATGACATAACCTCTTAAAAATACATTACTGTAGATTCCATGAAAAAAAATGTGGCAAAGGGAAAAAAATTAGAAACTGAAGCCATGGCTGAGATAGAACTTCCATTTTATTTTGTTGAATGTCAGCATGAAATTCTAGTATGAACTGTCTCAGGACTGCTTGATTCACAAATCCCTTTAGAAATCCTTGATGGAACAAAAAAAGTGCTTCCCAGTTATTAAAAAAAGTGGGTCACTGGTGTCTGCATTCAGATACACTTAAATAATGTGTGTTTTTAAACTTTAAATGTCTCATTGTTTGCAACCCTCAGTAACAAACATACATGCACTTTGGTACATACGAAAATAGTGGCTGAGACACCAAATGTTTGATATACTGCACATGCATCATTAATTAATTCTGCCTGACAATTTATATGCAGAGCTTTCAGGTTATCTAAATATAAACTTGCACATAGCTTCAGAGCTTGGAGGGCTCACGCCCTTTTTAAATGCAGGCAACCTTTCTTCTCCATGAATTTCCATTAGGCCTCTATAGTGCACTTGCCAGAAGGTTGAAGCTCAGCAGGTGTGGTCTTTCTGTAAATATTTCCCAGTGGAAGTTTAATGTGAACCTCTCACACATATAAAAATATAATACGCAGAGAAATGTTTGCTGGATAAGGAGCTCAGATTTAAAACTCAGAGGGGAAGGGACTAGGTCTTTACATATATACTAGCTCTGTGCATATGAAAGCTGCTAAATCATTTAAAGGCACAGTTCTAGAAAAGCCAGAGGTTTATTCTGGAAACCAAAGGAGAATCAGGGTACTCAACACTCAGCATAATGTTTTGTAAAATGAAAGTAAAAAAGTGCAACTATATGTTTCCAGGTAGCTTGCATGAAGATTGTTCACTAGGTTTTTACAAAATACTCTGTAGATTAAATGTTGTGCAAAGGGTATGTGTAATTGAGCATATTCTCAGTGCATCTTGGCCCTGTCATGCTTGTTAAAACACAGGGATTACAGTGGTGCTCTTCTGAGGGAGAGATTACGTTTCTCACAGATTCTCTTCCTGACCCAACCACAGTGTGACCTTATAGCTAAAACTGAAGGTCTGGCCTGAGACCAACCACATTATACCATTTGAACCGAGGTATCTTCTAAAGAGAAGTTAAAATTGATACCTTGTAATGTAGGGAAGTTACCCTCCCTCTTTCAGCTGAACAATCTGTTCAAGGGTCTGAGCTTGGACTCACTGCACATCTCACGTAGCCGATTCTTAGAACAAACAATTCCTTCGGGGTCTGAAACACACACTGGATTCTGACTCAGTTGGAATAAATTATTTCTATCAGGAAAGAAATCAAAGTAGCTCAGTGTTGAGGCACACATGATCAGCGAAATAAAAGCAAGTATGTAGTATAATTTAATTACAAAGAAACTGACTTATTACAAGTCAATTACAACAATACCAGAAAGTTACTGCCTACTCATTACCTACTTCATAGAAGCACTGGACAGACCATTAGTTCCTGCCTTCTGCCAAACTACTTTCCCGTCCACCTATATTTCATTAGTTAATGCTGTATCTACATCACGCAGTGGAAAAAAAAAAGGTGACTCTTTCACTGGGGGCAATTAATTCTTTTGTAATTCTAGTAACAGAAGGGAAAAAAACCCCACCACCTTTAGGTGGCTGTTTAATGAAGCAACATCTGTCACCTTATGACGGAGAACTATTTTATGTGACAAAGAACACATTTCTCTTTAACATGTGCTAATAGTACCACATATATCCCTTTTTGTTTTCCTCATGTCCACACCTACCTGCAGTCTGCATTACCAAGGATAAATGGATACCAAACCTTATGCTAATGGCACCTCAGCTACGCTATGATTTCTGGGAACATAGCCCACATTCATTGTGCCACGATGACTGGATGTGCTTTGGGACAGGGCTGCATTGCTAGAAACCTGTTGCGCCTCCTCATCCTTTATGCAGATGTATTTGAAGGTATTTGTCAAACCCTTAATGTTTGATTTTCTATTTGCTTTTTTCAGTTTCTGCTAGAGCATCAACTGGTAAACTGTGGTGATCTATTCCTGCTGATAACTTTGTGATGGAATAAGCACCTAGTGAGGCTGCAGCATACAGGGCTTGAATATGACAGCCACAATAAAATCATAACTGCCTCTCTGCAGACCAGTGCTCCTAACACACGGAATTAGCACAGTACAGTAGGATCACTGTCACACTTTTAAATGACAAGTTGGTTCATATGTCTGAGAAGCTGAGTAGTGCAGAGGTAAATTGCCACAGTACTCCACAGCACAGCTATGTGCACACTGTATATCCATCTCCTGCAGGCCTGGCTAGTGTTGGGCAACCAACCACTAAAACTGTTAGGGTAATGGAGGTTCTGTGGTTTGGCCACAGATTATGGGCATCAGAATTAGAACAAACTCTGGCTTTCAGAGAATGGGGAGCTCATACTGCATAGAGAACAAGGATAATACTCGTTTTTACCTCTCATAATTACCACAAATAATCTCACCTGCAGCATTTGTTCACCATCAGGGCAAGTTCATAGAAGAACTTTTCCATACAGAAAAGATAGATGATACCAGGATTTTGAGAAAGACTTGTCTTTTCTGACTCATGAAACTTGTCTTCTTTGCCAAATAGAGCTTGGCAAAAGAAAGTCTGACTATGCTTACAGCTGCAGGGAGTGAGGCAGAGTGAGATGCAGTTTCAAAAGTCCTTTCAATGGCAAGGGAATAATGAAATGGCAGATTATATTTAATCCAAATATTACACACACACAATGGATTATTTTAATTTACTTAGCACCATGCGGGAAAGAGGCCTCTGAGTCATTGTAGCTGTTGCCCTTCCCCTAGCAGTGCCTTCCTTTTGAGGCATATCACAGCACAGACTGCATGGGCTATATAGAGGTGGGATTTGCTAAAAATCAATAAAATTCTGTTTTTAATGGAGTTTTAGAGGTTTTGGGTAAGGCCATAAGGAAAACCCATGGGGTGAGCATTTGTTAAAAGAGTTATGAGGACTCTACAAGGAGTACTGGTAGGATAGAGTAACAAGTAGTGGTAAGTAGCTCTATTTATTTATGTATCTATTCATTGTACATAAACACTTAAACACGTTTTGAATAATGTTTTTCTTCAAGAAGTCTCCTCTTAGAAGTATGAATCAATAAAACAGCTCACAAACTTGAGCAAGAAGACACCTGATTATGTGCCAGGTAAGATATCTAATGCTGTGCAGTGATGTTTTTATCAGTCCACTTCATATACTCTACCTAAAATTTCTCATTTACTCATATTTCTCCCTACAGCTTGTTTCTAGCCCAAATTCGTTTAATTTTTGGATAATTTTTCCTGAGATAAATAAACTGTGCCCTTCAACTGTCCCTTGCAGTCAATTATATTAACTAGGACAGCTATTCTTTGGACATTTTATAAGACACTGAAACTCTCATCTGAACTAGGCTACCAACTAATTGCTATGCACAGGCAACAACGCCACATTATTTCTGAAACTCTGTCATCTCTGTCCTGTAACTGCAAATCCACATTAATGGTGAGTTATCTTGTGCATGACCACTTGAAATCAGAAAATCTGCTGCTTAAACAAAGTCTCTGTTATTTCCATATTTTTGCAAAACAGAAAATAACATTAGGCATTTTTACAAATAATGTCAGAAGAAATCATCTTAACTTTGTAAAAGGACATAATGCTCTCTGGAAAATATTGTCAAACTTCAATGTGACCAGGTTAGTTCATCTTCAAAACACTGTCTTAGAAATACAGCATCCTTTGGGGCTTTTGGTATGGGAAGTTATAGTTTTCTCTGCAGAAATCTTTGTTAGATGCTTGTTAGCTTAATTTTAAGAATTTATACTTCTAAGAATTTAAACCTATAGTTTCCAGACCTTTGAGGGCCTCTGTAGAGCTGTATAGAAAGACTCTTCAGATGACAAGGTGAACAGGTCTATCCATGAATAAATTCATGAGACATTGATTGCTACTACCTGAATAATCATGAGGTAAGAATCACCCTAAAAGTGGTTGGAGAAAAAAACTCTTCTTTATGCTCTAGTGAAGTCTGAACTCATCAGCTCTTACTCAAGTGTTCTCTTTTAGGTGTTAAGCTTGGTAAGATGATAAACAGTGGGATCGAGTGCACCCTCTGTAGGTTTCACAATGGCACCAAGCTGTGTGGTATGGTTGACTAGCTGGAGGGAAGGGATGTCATATCCAGAGGGACCTGGACAATCTTAAGAGATAGGCCTATGTGAACCTCATGAAATTCAACAAGGCCAAGTGCAAGGTCCTGCACCTGTGCCAGAACAATTCCAAGCACAAATACAGGCTGAGTGGAGAATGGATTGAGAGCAGTCCTGGGAAGAGAGACTTGGAGGTTTGGTCAACAAGAAGCTCAATACGAGCTGTGAATGTGCACTTGTGCAGCCCAGACAGGCAGCCACATCCTGGGCTTTGCACTATGAAGAAAGGCTGAGAGACCTGGATTTGTTCAGCCTGGAGAAGAGGAGGCTCTGGGAAGATCTTTTACAGCAGCCTTCCAGTGCCTAAAGGAGGCCTACAAGGAAGATGGAGAGGGACTTTTTACAAGGGCATGTAATGATAGGACAAGGGGGAATGGCTTCAGATTGAACTCCTTCAGGTTTAGATTAGATATTAGGAAGAAGTTATTCACTATGAAGGCTGTAAGGCACTGGAACAGGTTGCCCAGAGAAGCTGTGGATTTCCCACCCTTGGAAGTGTTCAAGGCCAGGTTGGATGGGCTCTGAGCAACATGTTCTAGTGGGAGGTGTTCCTGCCTATGGCAGAAGGATGAAACTACACCATCTTTAAGGTCCTTCCCAGTCCATGCCATTCCATACTACTTTTGCCCTTGCATTTTGTACTCACACTGAAGCTGTCTAGGCCTTTTATAAGTAATTACAAACCAAGCATCATTGCCATCAATACCCCTGATTCCTTGTACCTACTCTGTACATTCTCCTGTTAACGCAGAGTGGCAATTCTCTACCTCAAAAAGTACTGCCTCATCCTTCTTCCCCGATGGTTCAACTGATTTTAACTTTTAATTGGTCTTGTCTAAATGATTTGTACATAAAAAAACCTAAGCACAGCTGGAATCTCATGCGCTAAACCTCATGTTCTTTGGCAAGTGAACAGCATGTAAAGGACCCCACACAGTTCCCCTTGCATAAGGACGGGTCTCTGATGAACTAGGATTTGTGTTTGATCTTCTGCCAACATTTTTGTCAGAAGGTTTGTTTTTAACTTTGCTAATGATTTGGAAAACAAAACAGAGTTTGTAGAACAATCTCCAAAATATTTATAGTAATTAGAATGTGGAAAAGAAGAAGCCCTTCATGGGCTCCTGTGTCTAGGAAATGAAGTATTTAAAAGAGGAAAATTTCTGAGCATGCTTTGTCTGTTGCTAAACTGTTAAAATTCCTGTGCCAGACATAACCATGGAAGCAAGCAATGGAAGTACACTTGCTAATACTATTCCAAAATTATCCTAAAGGTGCTGAAGCTGTTTGAAATTATGTCTGTAATAGGCAGAGCTGAAAGAATTCACCCTCTTTTTATAAACAACGGAAGGAGTCTTGCAGATTTTCCACTCTTATTGCTGGAACATAGATCTGATAGAGCAATTCAAGTAGAAGTGCTGTTTGGGGCCTTTTTCTAAATCTTATTATTTCTAGCAAGACAGTGAACTCCCAGAATTAGACACAAATCATACTATAAAGTCATAGTAGTTTAATTTTGGCATTCAAAAATCTTTAGTTCTGAACTCAGTGTTAGCGCAACTAAAATGAAGCCAAGAAAAATTTGTTCTGAGACAGTTAACCAAACAGTCTAAAAATTTTAAATTCTAATAATCTGAAACATTCTTCCACAACATACCTCTAAAATATTTGAGATGGAAATAAATGTGCGCATCTAAGTTTCTAAAATTATGTGCAGTGTTAAGTATAGGCATTTGCATTAGTGATGAAAAGATAACCCTATCAAGATATCCTGTCCTTCAGATAAACAGGCTTGGGAATCTAGAAATATTCCTCATCCCCAGCCAATTCAGGAAATTAATTTTGAAAGGATATTTCAAGGAAGATTTGCTTGATTTTGAATTGTTTGAAGAGAAGGAATGTGATTTTTCATGCCTTTATGCAGGTCATTTAAGTCACGCCTGAGTGTCTGCATATTCAAAATAGAGGCATTTAAAATCACCTTTGAAATCTATTACTCCTCACATTAGTTTTGTTCTTGTGAGATTAAAAGACAACAAGTGAATATCTGGGCCTCTACAGTTTCAGGGTTTCTTTTGTAGAAATAAAAAAAATTCTTAGAAAACTGCACTATTTGGACAAACACTGAAAAAGGCTTGGATGCTTATTTTGAGCACCAGTCTTCTTGAAACATAAATACTGCCAGAATATGTTCTGAGAACATGCTGCACTGTGGCATGCATATTTTATTTGCCTTGTGCTAGATTTACTATAATAACAAGGACATGGTCTACCAGTCAAAACGTTAACACTGGCATGTGGGAAAATTAAAGTCTCATTCTACCCCAGGCCTATTGTGAAGTACAAGTGAGTGGATATATAGACATGCAACTACTTCTACATGTCTCTTCCTAATTTACATCTGACTTGAAAACTGATGGAAGTTCCTAATGGTACCATGGGTTTGTGGACATTCTCTCAGAGTGCTTCAACACGTCCAACATGTACTGGGCCAGGTATGGCATTTTTCCTGTGACACCTGGACAATGTAATGTTGATTAACAGAAACTGTAACAGGCATTCTTGCTGTTTTATTGATTAATAGATATATATTATGTATGTGTTATGCTGAAATAATTTTAGTATTTCTATGAATCCAGCACTGGATTCCAAAATTGTGGAGTCTTAAGATACTTACCACTAGTTATTGAAGTTCAACAGTTTAACTAGATTTTAGGCACGTAGGATGAAACCCTTAGCAGAAAGGGACAAAGTGTGAGAGGTATGAAGCAAGTTCTGAGTAAAAATCCCACTGGCCAAACAGATATAAGCCTAAGTAGAAGGAGAGTCAGAAATTGAGGAGCAAGATCAAAGAAAGCTCGTGAATTCGTGAGGAGGAACAGCGTTTTGTGGCTGTAATGCAATTCCTGTAGAAATGCCTGCATGTTCAAAGAATTTGCACTCTCAGCAGTGTAATACTCACAATCACATAACAGCCCAGGTTGGAAAGGATGTCTGAAGTTCATCTGGCCAAACCTTCTGTTCTCAACAAACTGAACTTCAAAGCTGGGTTGTTCACAGCCTTGTCAAGTTTTGAAAAAATTCAGGCATGAAAGGTTGAAGACTTCAACTTTTCAGGCATGAAAAGTTTCAGACTTCAAAGGTTGAAGTCTTCAACCTTTCTTGGCAGCCTGCTCCAGTGCTTAGCACCCTTCTGCTTGAAAATGTTGTGCTTAAGCCCAACTGGACGTTCTCTGGGCGCACCTTGCTACTGTCACCTCTTGGCACTGCACTCCTCATCTGTGACAAGAGCCTGGCTTTGCCTTCTCCATACCCATCTCCCAGCCAGGGCACAGTGGGGGCTGTGGCCAGGGGGGTCCCTATTTAGGCCAGCATGGCAGGCAAGGTCTCTCCAGCCAGGGCCCTTCTCACCACCCCCACTGAAGGATGAGGACATGCTGGGGCAGCCGAGGGCAGTGCCCTGTCTGTAGTGAGCAGGGTCAGCCTGGTGAGGGTAACCAGGGTCAGGGGCAGCCCCGTGACCACTGAGTGACTCCAGAGTGACGAGGCTGGGAAGTCAGCCCACAGGTGGTCAGGGCTCAGGACAGCGGGGCCATGGCCAGGCACAAGCAGGGCTGTGGCACTGCTGGGGCAGTGATTGATGGACCTGAGGGCTGATAAGGGGTACTGAACCACGGCGCGGGGGTGGAGCCCGGGGAGTGTGGGCAGGGACAGGCAGGGCTGGCAGGGCTCAGAGTGCTGGCACTTGGGTCTTGCGAACCTTCTAGTAGATTCTGCTCTTAACTTCAGCATTAACTTCAGGAGTGCATTGTCTAGTTTGAAGTAAATATTTTTCAAAATCCACTTTGGGTTATAAAAATCACTATTAGTTAATAAAAATCATAATTAAACAATAACCTCATACTGCTTGCACTGTTCAATTTTTTCTTCTCCTTCAGCCTAACTAAAAACATATCTCCCAATGATGAAATATTTAACTTCATTTTCGAATTACCTACCACGAATCAGGATTGCTACCACTACTGTAAAATGTTTCCATTATAGAGACTTTAAAAACGCTTCAATTCTGTTTTTAAATCATTAAACAATTAGTCTTTTTTAAAACCAACCTTGTGTCCCTGCCAAATTTGACTTGGTATTGCCAATACAATAAAAAAATTTGTAACTTAATAAAAATTTATAACTGAGTAAACAAATGTATAGAAACAACTATTTCTATAAATACATTAGCAGCAAAAGGAGACTTGAGAGCATCTCCATCCTTTATTTAGTCACCATCCCTGATGGTATTTAAAAGTCTTTTAGGCCTATCATTTCAGTCACTTAGGACCATGGTTAGTGTTGGATTTGGCAGTGCTGGGTTAACAGTTGGACTCAATGATCTTAAAGGTTTCTTGCAACCCAAGTGACTGTATGAGCTCACCCAGTCTCCATCCCCACATAAAAGGACCCAGGGTTATACCAGATTGCAAACCCAGCAGAAGTTAACAGTGTTGCACTATGGCAAAAAAGCAAACATTATGCTGAGAAGCATGGAGGGCACTGCCATGGTTAAAACATACAAAGTAAAGCTTTCCATCGATTCAGGGCTGATGGTACTAAGGTCTGGAGTACTATAACCCACAGTGACCACTCAACTGTTACCATCTGTTGGTAACAGTTCAACTACAGATCTTAATGGGGTAAGTCAGACACAAGTACCACCCCAAAAGTAGCTAACTGGATGTTTTCATCAGGACATAGGAGTTCCCTTTCTCTTCTTCCAAGTTGGTAGCTCTGGAAGCTAACCCCTCCCCAGTGTCACAGCAGGATATGGAGCTCCCAAAATCAACAGTGGTCCAAAAAATAGTTTGGGGGAGTCCAAATCCTCTGATCACTCATAGCCTAACACAAGGATATTTCCCAAGTTCCATTCTTGAATATTTAAACAGAGTGAGTCCCCTTAATTAGCTGCAATAAAGAAATACTTTTTTCCTGTACTTATCTCTTCTTACTACTGGCTTGCCGAAGCCAGTCGTCAAGTCTCTGGCTAAGATAGAGCTAATTTTCTTCCTAATATCTGGTACAGTGATGCATTTTGGATTTAACAGGAGAATCAGGTTGATAACACTTTGATGTTTCAGATGTTGCTCAATAGTGTTTACCCTCGGTCAAGTGCTTTTTGTTCTCTCATACTCTGCCAACAAGAGGACACAAAAGAAGCTGGGAAGGAGCATAGCCATGACAGCTGACACAAACTAGCCATAGGGGTATTCCATACCATACAATGCCATGCTCAGTATATTAAATTGGGGTATTTGGCCAGGAAGGGCCAACTGCTGCTCAAGGGTGGGCTGGACTTTGGCCAGAATGTAATGAGCAATTGTCCTGTGCATCACTTGGTTTTCTTGGGTTTTATTCCTCTCTCTCTTTTTCTTACATCACTTTTGATTACTATTATTATATTGTATTTTACTTTATTTTGTTTATCAGTCTTTTCTTAACCCATGTGTTTTACCTTTTTTCCAGTTCTCCTCCCCCTCTCAGGAAATGAGTGAGCAGCTGCATAGTACTTAGTTTCTGGCTGGCAGTAAATCACACCACCAATGTTCCTTCTAGACATTTTTTCCCTAGGACTATTTCAAGTAGAACTTTTCATATATCCTTATTACATCTGAGGAGATTTGAGAGAGACAAGAAATACAGAAGGTGGGAGTAAACCATAAGTACTTCGGAAAAATCATGAGTAGGAGTTTTTAAAGAGTTCCATATAGAAACCATTTGAGAAAAAAATTAGGTGCCTGTCAGAAGGGCAAAACCACTGTATTTTCTGTCAGAAACACATTGATAGTGTACAATGCTCACTAATAATCTGAATGTAGGCTAACATTTACAAAAATATCTGCATTGTGTACACAGCCATTACAAATAATTTGGTCACTTACAAAGGCTTTATTTATAGTCCTGTAATACAGCCTTATTATGCAATGTAGTCTTCTTTCAGAATAATGACCTCGTACTACAGATGAAACTGCTGAGCATTAGGCCTTTGGACCCCTGAATTATTTTTACATTTTGAATATTCTGAGGTCCTGGAAAAGCCCCTCTAAAATTTCTCTTGATCAAAGATGCTCTGCAAAGGCCATACAAATGCACAACCAAATTTGCAGGAGGGTATAAAGCCTAGAAGAAAAGTAATCACTAACAGCAGACTTGGACAAATAAATCCCGACTAATCTCATTAAAAGATGAAATGTCCCAGGCCTCAGGTGGAAGATTTCTACAGGTGACAGGTGACACCATTTTTTCTTGTTTCTTTGGTCTTCCTTTTGAGCAGAAAAGATCTGTTGCCATTCTTATAACTCATTTACCTCAAAAGATAGTTATGATTTAGTTTTTACTAGTATTTGAACAAAACAAAAAAAAATAGATTGTATTTTTAGGAAGATAGGGAGGAGTAAATTTGTACTTAAAACACAGTAGTAAATGGTTTCTGAAGTCTGATTACATAAAATATATGTATATATCCCAATGGATGTCACTTTAATTAGCTCTTTCATTACAAACCTTTTATAAGTTGGGCAAGGTGAGTCGGGACAAGTGCTTAGCAGGGGTCAGACCTCTGAGCTCATGATGATTGCAGTGACTTTTGACATAAATCAAAGAGGTTTTTTTTAAAAACAGTATTGCAACATGAAGATAGAATTTACATCAGTACATGTTACTCTCAGAAAAAGTATTGCATTACGTTAGCATTCTATCAGAATGGTTTCAGCGTAGCCACAAAGAAAGGAAAAATGATGTTTCTATGTTGCTTTTCAACTTTTTAACTAGAAAGACCTGAAATGCTACTCCCCCTCCCCCACATCCCTGATACCTATTGAAAGAAATATTCAGGACTTGAGTGGGGAGGCAGGTATTTAGCTAGCCAGAGAAATCCAAAGAAAGCTGGATAGTTTGCCAGAAAGACTCCAGGTTTAATTTTGAAGAAACTTTATAGTTTTAGTTTACTGCTTTCCATAATACTGAGATGGTAGAGCAAGGGAGAAGTCTATCTACCAAATTTTTTGCTGAATTGCAAGTCAAGTTTCCAGAAATGACTTGGAACTCTTCCAACCTTCCTTTGTTAATCAACTGCAAATAAACTTTTCAGAGCTACTTAATAAGAAATTCAGTAAAGGCCAGATTCTGTGGAAGCCCTTTTTGGTTTTGTGGGTTTTTTTTTTTTCAATAAAAGATCAGGCAGTAGTATGGATTCAAGGCCTACGAATTAGAGAGGTAAATTTGAAAGAGCTGCAAAATCGTCATCTGTTCATTGCTGCTTGACAACAGAAACCAAGCCCTTCTAAATTAATCCTCTAGTCACACGTTTAAAGCTGTGTAAATTCTTCAGGACTACAGAATCCATATGGAAATTATTTTTGGTTACATACATGAATTTAAAGGAATAAAGCCACAGTCATACAGTACACAATGGGCTGTACGCAAAGAATTTCAGAACATACTACAAAGGTCAGGCCTAGCAGTACAAACCAGCTAAACACCTGCTCTGCCCCAGCACTCTCCATCCTGACCAGGCATAATCCCAACCACCACAGCTGAAGCCAACCCACAGCTAATTACATCAAACATGTGCTCCTGACTGTACGAAGCTATGCAGTCCCTCCCCTTCGGGAAAGATTGAATTTCACAGCCATTTAAATAGCAGAAGGAAAGTGAAACTTGACTGTGACTCAAGCGCAGAGGCCCGGCTGCTGCCTGTGGCCGCGCCCAGGGGGTTCAGATCTGCTGCGGGGGCCTGGCAGCTCCTGAGCCAAAGCCAGCGTGACGAGGCAGAGCCGCGCCTGCCAGTCCCCCGCAGCAGGTGAGCCCACACCGGCCTGCTTCTCCCGGCGGCTCGGAGGGGCTCTCCGCTGCGCTACAAGGCGGCGCAGCCCGCATCCCCTGCATCCCCAGGCAGGGCAGGGCAGGACTGCGGGTCAGCACCGCCGCTGCCCTTCGCACCTGGCCGGCCGCCCGGGAGTGCACGGACCGCCGGTGACTCAGCGGTGCCCCGGTGACCCCCCTCCCGGGGGCGGCGGCGCCTCGCCAAGGCTCTGCCCCCTCCCTTTTTCCCTCCCTCCCGGCAGGATCATCCCACCCCGCCGGGCGGTCACCTCGGCAGGAGGAGCCGCCACTTCGCCTCCGCTCCCGCAGAGACCTGACAGCAGTCAGCCCAGCCGCGCCGCGCCATGCAGGCAGGGAAGGCAGGCGAGAAGAAGCGGGACGCCGCCCGGCCCCTGCAGCTCACCATGAAGAGGGGCTACGAGGTGCTCCGCGACCCCCACCTCAACAAGGTAGGGGCGGGTAGGGCAGGTGCGCCCCTGGGCGAGGAGGGCTGCTGCCCGAGCGCTCGCCGCGGCCCCGCGGGTGCCGGACGGTGCCGCCGGGCGCTGCTGCGGAGCCGGGCCGCCCGTCGCCGCCGCCACCTGTCACGGCGCAGCGCCCGCCGGGCCGGGGGCGGCGGGCGCGGGGCAGCGGCACTTCCTGCGGGCCCGGCGCCGCTTCCTCTTCCTTCGGGCGGCGGGGGGCGGCCGGCGCCCTGCCCGCCCCCGCCACACCGCCCCGAACCGCGGAACCATCCCCGCTGGATCCCCTCGGGGAGAGGAGCTGCAGCAGCACGGGGAGGAGGATGCTGCTGAAAGTTATCCGCTCGCATACGAGTTCCTGGTGCCGTGCTTGTGTTTGCCCGGTACCCTCTTTCTTTTCCAATCCTCTTTCCCACGGATGCCCCACCTCGTTTCCTGCGGGCAAAAGTGGCTGTTGGTGCTGTCCTGCGTTTTCTCCCCTGGCAGGTGGAACATGTGTTTATCACCTCTGTTCCTCTTGGAGCTCCAAAATGCAACTGCAGCTTCCTCCCCGCTCTGCATCAGTGAATGCAGTCAGCTTTGCTAAGGGATGCCATAGCACTGCAAAACCTTCTTGATGCATTTCTAGTTTGCTTAAGAATGATAATTCAGCTTGATAAAATTTTCTAAACATGTAAAACAAAGCTGAGTAGACAAGTGTTTGCACAACTGCCTTGATAAAGATGCAAAGTTCAAACAGTAAAATAATTAAATTGGCATGATGAGCCCTGAGTTTGCTGCCAAAATGAAAAATGCTTAAAGATAGATAATAAACCCCACCTAGCACATAAAGCCTTGGTCAGGCCCTTGCCTCCAAATTTCACCTTGCCCATTACCTGGAATGGTGCTCTGACTTGTACATCTGCATTAGAATGCATATGCAGTCATTTGGCTTATTGCTGAGTTGGATAAATTGACAAAAACTACGTCTCTAGTTTTACTGGATAGGCTGACTCATCACTAAAAGCTCCATGTATTAGTTAGGTGAATAGTGCTTTTATTAGTCTTGGTGCTTGACTACAGAGTTTCCTTAGAGGCTGTCTTAAGCCTGTTTGTAGGCCTGAGAAGGTCTCCTGAGGTCAAGTTAAAGGAAAATTAACCAAAAAATAAAACTCTCAAGGAGAGGCTGTTTTGCTTGGGGTTGCTTTTAAGCAGCAGTAATATTAATGGAAAAAGTCTGATTCAGCATAACCAGTAAGGCCAACCCAACAAAAAACTCACCTTGTTTTAAGAAATAAAAAGGGGCCTGTTGTAAAATGCATTGACTAAAGGGTAGTCAGAGGCAGGCTCATTGCTATGGTTTTCCCCTCACACACCATACCTCTTGCATCTGGACAGCATACCATAAGGGTGGATCATCAGATCAAGTGCTAAAGAGGAAGGGTTTTGCTTGATTTTAAGTTACAAGAGACAAGAGTTACAGAATATTCTGAGTTGGAGGAGACCCACAAGGATTATCGAGTCCAGCTCTTAAGTGAAAGGGTCAAACTGACAACCTTCATGGGTTGGCACCATGTTCTTCTTTATTCTTTCAAACCCTCTCAGCTGTGGTATAGCACATGTGTACCATAGAGAAGTGAAGCAGGAAAAGATGGTTGTTCAATACCAGCAACATCCACCCAGTGAACAGAATTCGATGTTAGAAATGCTCAGTTGAGAAATCTGGTCTTCATGCCTGTGAGAGAAGTCTGGTCCTGGTCTGGTAAAGGATAGGTAATCCAGTTTTCTGTCTGAGACAGGTGATGTTTTTGTTGGTGTAGATGTATTACACCCTAATATCTGTATGTACACCCACACCCTAATATGGATATATTTGATTCTGTATAGGTGCACTAAATTCAAGTATGTCAAGGGCATTGTTGCCAGTTTGATAGCTTGTGGCCTGCCTGTACACATGGAAGCTGCTACTCCCAGTTCACTCTCTATTGCCAAGGCTGTTAAACAAGCATCAGATTGCTGAGAAATCAATTTGAAGTAGATAAAATATCTCCTTTAATGATTCTAAAGTACAGGGATTTTTTTTTGCAGTCCTGCAAGGTGCCAGAACTTTCTCCTATCTTGGCCTTGTCAAGGCATTGTAATTTTTCAAGATCAGCACTTTCTTTTGGAAATGGTGCCAGTTTTAAGAGGCCTATTTGCACATATGTGGCAGAAGTAGACTGTAAGTACTAAATAGTGGTATCTAGCAGTGACTTGTAGAAAAAGAAGGCAAATTATGTTTTCAGGGTCTCTTAAGACAGATACCCTGTCAAGCAGGTAAAACTGAAATGTGCTGCAGTATGTGGAAGTTTGGGACCTCTGTCCTCAAATAATGCATTCCTTTTCTCGGACAAGTTGAAAATTTTACATGGAACCATTTATACTCGAACATTTTTAAAAACCAGATGTTAGAAGAAATAAGTGCTAGATTTAAAAAGCGAAAAACCCAACCAAAACAGAAAACCCACCCCAAAACCGCATCTCCATTTAGGTGCTCCATTTAAGTGCCCCACTCATCGAGCAATAAAACTGGATTTCTGCTCATTCATACATTGCTTTTTATATTTAACCTTGACTGCTTGTGAGAGAAGAGGCTGTGTAAATGCCAGGATAAACATCCAAATTTCTTCTCTTCTGCTTGGCCTCTACTTCTACTTGGATGGCAAAATTGACACCCTAGGCAATATCATTCTTAAATCCTGTATGTTTTACTATGTTAGTAATGCACAAACATGTCCAGCCTCCACTGGGGAAAAGTTAAATCATAAAACCACCAAGCATTTTTATTTTATTTCCCCTCCCTTTCCCCTGCCCCCACCCCGAAGCATTTTGGGTCACTGAGTGGTTTGTGCCATCTCAGCAGCAGTGATACATCAAAAATCATGACAAACAGTGGGTTGTAACAGACTGAATTTAATTACTTGAGGATGTGTGTCCAAGTCTATGGACAATAATTGTAATTCAGTTTATTGTCTGAAATTTTAGGCTGTTAGTGTTTAAAAGTGTATTTAGAACCTTACTGGTAATTGTCTGTCTTTTTCCCTCAGGCAACCAAACACATTGTAAATAGCAATTACAAGGAAAGCAAACAGAGTTTCACTTCTTCTTACTGTAATAGATTTGGCTGGGAGTTGTATGCTCTTTAAGTTGATGAGCTACAGAAGTGTGGAAGTAATTTGCTCTTTCCCTACTGTAAATCTCATTAATGCTTTATTTAGTGTGCAAGTTTACAATTTTAAAGCACACAAATAGTTTAACACTACACTTTCATCATTAATTTCTTACCTTTTAATATTTAAGCAAATCATAGTTTCCCATAAGCTGCTTATTTTCAGAATCTCAGTGTGAAGACAGACAAACATGCATTTCAGTACAAAACTTTCCCACTAGCCTGTATTAGTTGCCAAGTGTAAACTCTTCCCTGATTGAGAAACTTTGCCATTGGAGAAATGCTTTGTTTCCAGGCTGCTTTTGTATTCTTGCAGAGCAATTCAGTGAGCAGTAAATAAGTGATTCTATTAAATCTAAATGCTGGAGGGCACTTTCTCCTCCCCAGATGCCTAATTTAAACTCCTTTACTGAGTGACTGCTGCTGTCATTGCTGACTATAATGTGCTTGCAAACTCTGGGTCCCTCTTTTTTCCTTTCCCTTTATTCAAGTTGCACTAAAGCGCTGGAGAATTTCAGAATGGACCGTCTGATAGGGCTGCTGAATATCTGAGAGTTCTCAATGTCCATCCCATCTGCAGTTGCATAGGTGTTTTATCTTTACATCTCCTGGATGTGATGCTGGAGTTGACTTGTCAGTGCATTGACTTACTATGGGATTCACTGTAGAAGAACCATACTGGAACAGAGCAAAGGTTCATTTATCCCAATGTCTTCCTTCTGACCACTGGCCAACTGGATCCCTCAGGAGAGGCAGAAGAGTGGAGGATGCCTCTGGTGAATAATCAGTTCCAGGGTGAGGAAATGAGCAGTTTATTAGAGGGTTATTAAGATATAACCTTGTCTTTCCTATCAGATTGCATGTGCTAGGTGCACTAATTTAATAAAAATCAATTGTAAACTTTTTAGTGAGACTCACGGACATCACATTTTGTCCTACATTTCAGACCGTGGGATGAGAATGCTTGTGAAATACAGATTTTGTTCTGTATACAGCTAGTTGCCTCTCTAAAAGCACATTTGGTTTTGAGAAAGTATAAACCTGTGATTGGATTGGGTGACATATAAAAAAAGGTTTTATGAATTTGACATTAGTGGGCAACCCCGTAAAGGTCTCAGAAAACCCAAACCTCAGTAAAATAATCAGAAGTGTTCCAGTGAGATTTTCTGTTTGATGGGTAAAATAGAAGAAGTATTTAAGAACTTCCTTTAAATAAATCTATTCCTTTATCAAATACCAAGCAATAGAAGCCTATTTTTTCTTCTATTGATAATGTTCCTATTTTCTCACCTAAAACCTGTGTGTGCCTTGGGTGGGTCCTCTGGAGTGGCCAGTGCTTAATGAATGTTGCCTTTGCCTTAGCTGTTGATAGCTATTTTGGGAAGAAAGCTGATGATATTGGGAATGGAGGAGGAAAACACTTCTTTAAATGGCATATCAGAAGTATCCATAATTAATAATTAATTTATAAGGTAGATTTTTCTGGAAGTTACTTCATGTTGCAAGGGATTATTTAATTTTAAGTGGTAGTAGGTATGGTAGTGTTTTTTAGAGGACAAGGTTGTCAGCTCCATTTGAAAGTAAAGGTATAGTTTCAGGAACTTTTTTTTAGTGTAGTTGCTGATCACTCTTACTATCTTCTACTTTCTTTAACTTTTTCCCCTTTCAAACTTTGTAGTTTTTAACAGTAACAGTTCTTGATACTTATCCTTACCAGATCACGTAACAGAGCAATTCTGATCTTGATAGGAGTAAGCACATGTGATTTTTCAGGCCTTTGACAAGGGCACATGGTATAGTTGTGCTAGCTAAAAAAGTGAATAAATCTGGTCTTTGAAGCAGTTTTGAGTGAACTTCTATCAGTTTTGCCTGTGTGTTTGACAAGCATTGCATTTTTCATCTGTCACTGGGATCTCCAACACTGGAGTTTCTGTTCTGTTGAATGGCAACCTAAACCAGGAGGTTCTTGAAGTGTAAGGCTGACTCATACAAGAGCTGTTTGCTCTATAACAATCAGCATCATAAGTTGCAGACTGGCAAAACTGCAGCCACCTTGTTTGACTGGGTTTTGGGCAAGGGTGTGAGCTCAACAGTGGCTCACTGGTGGGTACCACAGGGCTGGGTAAGGAGGTTGTCACATTGGCAGTGTATTCCTCCTTCTTATGGTCACTTTCTTGTGGTGTGAGGGAGGAGTAGTCATGCAGGATGTCTTTTATGTGACTGCTTTTATTTTCAGTGTGGTTGAAGGGCCTTTAAAATAAATTCTGTGCTTTTTCCCACCTTTCTTACTTTAAGGCCGGTTTGTCCTGCATACTATTAATAAGGAAAAAGTCTTTGAAAAACACAAAGTATTTAAATCAGATTATTTTATCACCGTCTTCTATTTCATGTATACAGCTCACAGCATTCATTGCCTCCAATATTCTGCTCCTGACCTAGTAGGTAAGTTGCTGTGGTTGGTGTTATGTTCTTTTCTTCCTGTTGGCCTCCAGTTCTTTGCTTGCAGTTATGAACCAGAATGCTGAGACAGTGAGTTGGGAACAAAGTTCTGTGACTTGAATTCAAAGCAAATAAAATGAAGGAGAAAAAGCAATGCAGTAAGCTATATAGCAGTAATAGCAACTGAATAGTGCTATGAGTTGTCACAGAATGCTGAAACCTAGAATTGTTTTGCTGCAAAGCTGCTTCGGGCATTAAAAACAGTTTTCAGTTGTGTAATTTTCTTGTGAACTTCAGTAGTTGAATACAAAATAGACCTTTTTACTTTTGATTGAGGAATTCTATGCCCATTGGTTATAAATGCTATTTGAATAGAAACATTTATCTTGGCACAGAGTACCTTGTAAGCAGGATCTCTGTATTTAAAATGGGTTAAATGTGCCTTTCTACACTAAGTTTTATAGAGATGCTGGCCGGAGAACTTGAGTGGCCAAGCTATTGTTTTTTTAATCTTACTTATGGATGCTGACAATAAATAGGAATAGAGTTCACTGAGAAATTTTACTTCTATCTAGGTGAAATAAATTGCAGAGAGTATTTGTGCTTTCTGCAGAAAGCATGTCTTTCAGTACAGAAGTTCTTACCTTGCATTCTGCACTTTATTTATCCAATTCTGCTAAACCAGTGTCTTGTATAGAGCTGTTGCTGAAAAAATAGAAGTTGTGGCCGTAGGAGGCACAAGGTTCTCTCCCCCAGCCCTGCTTGCCTTGTGGAGAGGAGGAGGAAGAGAACTGTGTGTGCCAGCAGTGTTTCTTATTAACCCATGACCCCAGATTGAAATGTGCCATCTTTTCTTTGTCATGCTTTCCTTCCTTGCCTGCTCAGGTGGGCTGTATTTGATTCATGCCTTGCTTCTGGCTGCTGTTCTGCAGGCCCACAGAGGTTGATGCAGAGTTTCATGCCAAAAATCTCCTTGGTCCAATCTCTGATGTTTAAGTGGCCACTGCCAGTGTGCTAAATATGTTACTGATGGAGGTCTGAAACAGAGTATTAATACGCTTCAGTTAGATCCTTCATTAAGTTTTTTCCAGTTTATAGTTGAGAATTTTACAGCGGAATAGCTGTTTCAAAGAAGCTTCGAAAGCATCATTTAGTGGAGGGCATGATCCTGGGATTTCACTTTAGCACATGGTTTGTCCTTCTTGCCAGTCTGAAAAGCTCTTGTAAGGTGTCATTTGTGTTCACCTGGCTGGGGCAAACGAATGGAGGTTGCCTGTGTGCTTTGTGGCCCATCATGGCTGGAGGACTCTGCTGGAAAGGGCAGAAGAGAGCAGAAATAATAGTATTGGTTTGTGTGCCTGTCTAATGAGATTGGTTATACAGTAATAAAGTTTGTTGGTAGTAGGCCATTAGTTAGGTTTTGTTCCAATGTTCTTGTCATTGATGGAGAGGCTTTCTCTGTATTTTGTGCCCAGACCAGGCCTGGCCCATGACTGGGAATAGTGTTACAGAAATTATCTCCATTGTCTGTTTAACACAGCATCAAGGAGCTGAATCTGGTATAGGAAAAAGGCAATAGAATGTGAGTAGTATCACCAGTCTGTAATTTATGGTAGCCAAAATTTTGTACAGGAAGCTGCAGACAAACATGACACAGCAACCATTTATCTACAAACTAGAACAGGTGGGACTTGGAATAAACTTCCCCATAGACAGCTAGAAGTAGCAAGACTATGCATTAAATTTCAGGAGACTGCAGAAAGGCTTTAGTGCTTCCAGGTATTTTATGTGACATAGGAATTCAAATATTTAAATAAAGATGCTGATGATTTCTAGGCAGAGGATGAATTTGGCTTGACACTAGAATGTTCTGCCGTACCATTCAGGGAGGAGTATCATAGAGAATCACCAGCACTGCTTTTAGAAGGGCTTGAAGTCATGAGCAATCTATCTTACCTGACTGATATATTAAGAAGTGTTATTTGTTGTCAGTGTCCTATTCTCAAAAACTGTGAATTGACTTGTGGTTCTGAAATTGCAACTGTGCAAGCTCTCTGTTGAACGTGTTGTATGTCTGTTCATCTTCAAAAAAAAAATTGAAGTAATGGATAAAGTCAAGGAAGATAGGGTAGGCCATCTAATAGGTGCTTTAAGAAAATGTCAGAAAGAACTGTTTTTGTTAATATTCACCCTATGCAGCCTGCATATATTGAACATTTACATAGATACTCTTTTCTTTACCTTTCCCTTTCTCTCCTCAATAGCAAATCTATATCTTTAATTGAGAAGTAAATGATTCCTATCACGCAAATTGATTCTGAATCCCCATGAATTTACATTTCAGAAAAGTTTTTTTAGAATGAAATTATATGCTTCTAGAGTAATAAGAAAATTGCTGTGTAATTATGTGTTGAGTTATTATTATGACTAATTTTATTGATTTCATGACATGCAGCAGGATATCAATTTTAAGATTGCCTCAAAGAACTGTCAGTATGATGCACATTAACAGATAGCTCCAGGAGCTGGAACTGACAGGATCTCCCAGCCATGGGAAATCTAAGAGTTTGAACAATACTCACAAATAAACTCATGACTTTTATGAGGATGATGGATTTGTATAGGAGATATTAGGGGAAGACCTAAGAACCTGATTCTAATACCAGTTTTAGTAGTGTAAGCTGAGAGTAAATGAATGGTAGAAGGTTTCAAGAGAAAAAGCTGTTGCAAAATTGGCATGAAATTAGCCCTGGTGCACTGATCCTTAAAAATACCCGAAAACCCAACCCATTGTCACTTGCAGAGTTGAGCTCCTTTAACATCCACAGATTTCTAAAGCTTGCTTCCTAGCAGCCTGTTTAGAAGGAAATGTTGAAATAGTCATAGTTTGCAAGGTAAGTGGTTTTGGCTAGTCTGACTAATTTATTTCAAGTGATGAATATTATAGTATCTCATTTTTTTGTTTAATTAAGATGACTTTAATAGTCCAAATCGTTGGGTGATTTGTGTGAAAAAAAATGTTGTAGAGAAAGCTGAATTTGTTTCTGTTAAAAACAGATCTCTGATTTTTGTCTAAGAACTACTTATGTGTATTCCTTGGTACAGATTATTGTAGGAGTTAATGAAAAAATAAACCCTGAATTGCATGCATAAAGAAACACTTTCTGGTCTTAAGCTTTGCTAATGTAATTTGTTGCATAATTGCGGAAGCAAAAATCCTGCCTTAGAAGAAGGAGGTCACGGGGCACCCTGGAGGCAGTCCTTGCAGTGCACTGTGTACTTTCTGTTGAAATCAGTGTTTGTAATTTACTTGGATACTGTTAGTGCCTATTCCTGTGTGAAACACAATTCTCTGAGCAGGACCTAAATTTGTTTACAATGTAGAGGAAGCAGAGGAAGTGTGGACTAAATACTTTTTATATACGTAAAGAACACATAACATAGGACAGAAGAAAAGGAAGCTCTTATGATCTGAATACTTGTGACTTTCAGCCAAAGATGTGGAAATATGTCAGGATGTAGTTCTCTGTGTGAGAGCTCATAAAGCACATTCATCAGTCCTAAAATATAAATGAGGCATAGAGCGGCCATGCATTTTATTATTGCAAGTTTATACTTTGGTTTTTACTTACTTTATTGTTTGAGTAGCAGCTGTTACCCATTTCTGTCTTAGAAAAAAAAATATTTCCCCTCAAAAAACAGAGTTTAATAATAAAACTAAATCACTGTTCTGCTTCTTCTTATCCCTCTTGTCATTCCAAACGGTTTGAAAAAATTGCAAACTCCTTTGGTTCAATTTAACTTTGCTTAAATAGATGCAGTCTTGAATCTTCTGTTAGTATTTTAGATTCATCAGTCTTATTAATGAACTGTGTTCATCTTTGGAACAGAGCAGGTGCTATGAGGTATGAAATCATTTTGGTATCCAGTTCAGATTGGATAGCACAGTTTAGTTGACTTCCTTTTGTCCCTTATGAGTGATACCCTTTTAAATTTGCTTTTGGCATAGAGTTTAGATAGTACTGCTCTGCATTAAAAGAACAAGAATTATTTTGAAATACGTAATTCCTTTTTCCACAAAGGCAGAAATAATTCTGTCTTTTTAATGACCAAGAAAAAAAAAATCTTTGCCTTAAATCTGTCCTGCAAGGGAGTGCATAGTGGTGAGTATGAACCATACTATAATATTTACAGTACTGGTGTCTAGCTGACTTTCCAGATTTTATCTTCCAGACACCTGACTTTAGAAAGCAGATTTGTGTGTGTGGGATGTATTTACGAAAGAGACAGTAAAGCCTCTTTACCTAAATAGTAAAAAAGACTTCAGTATTTACAGATAAAAGTCAGAATAGAAGAACATTGTATTGTCCAAATAAAATGAATAATGGAGTCTGTCAAAGCACTTAATGTTGGTTTGATTTGACTTGAATTTCTGCTATTGAAAGGTAAATTTATCTGCTACAGGAAAGTGAAAAAAATTGTGAAAATTAATTTCAAAGTTTTGATTTTGTGCTGTAGCAGTAGTTGGAGTAATTCTCTAAGGTCCTTAGTTTTTTGTAGCTTTGGTTTTGCCCAGCCATAAGCCATTGTTAAAAGGCATGTCCTAGGAGAAAGGGCTGGGGAAGAATGAAGAGCCTTCTTTCAGGGGATTAGGATTCAGGCTTTTGGACCTTCTGCAGGAGTGAGATCTTGCAGCAGTTTGTTCTTCTCTGCCCAGTCTTTTCAGTCTTCCTCAGATCGTATGTTTTAGGTCACTGCTTGACATGTTAATTCCAAGTTTCTCTGAAATTGTTCCCTTGCTCTTGCTCATGGAGCTCATGTGGGACAGGTGTCCTTTCAATTCCAAGACATCTCTGTCTCAGTATGTTTCAATTTGCCTCTATCCCAGGAGTGTTTTGCAGTTCAGTGATGCAAATTTATGACTTTGCTATAGTCTTGGGAGAGCATAAAATCAGTACGGTTTATCTCTTTTTGTGTTGTTTCTTTTTGTTAAAACAAGAGTTCATGACAGATTCTCTAAGACTGAGGCTTTCTAATTGCACTGCTTTCTGTAAATGAAGTCTGTATAAAGCATTACTCTTTTTCATGTAATTTGGCATCTGCCCGTTTTTTTAGGCCATTCAAGTGTCAGGTAGGAAAAGTTTGCTAATTCTGAATTATGTTTTTTAATTCCTATAGAACATGCAAATTCTTAGATTTAGCACAATGCAGTGGTTGAACTAAGTGCATTGACTGTAGGTGGGGATAAATAACTGAATCTTGGTGAGTCTGTAAAGAGGTATCTGAGAAAGTGTCTTACTGTACTGCAGTACAAAGAGGGCTTGCAGCACTCATCCTCAGCAGCTGCTTGAAAGGAACACTTCATCTAAGCTTAGAAAAAATAGAGCATTTCAGTTTGCATCTTACCTGGGGAAACATAGCCAGTCTGGCTCTGTCTCGTAGCCACCGGTGTTGCATTTGCTTTAAGAGCCAAAGTGTTCCAGGTCAGGAGTCTGTGTGAAACTGGAGCCTCTGTGCTCCTGCCAGGCTGTTTGTGGTACTGAGCTCTTGTGTTTCTTGGAGTACAGGGATAAACTCCAAGTAGGAAATAAAAAGTTAGTGCTTTCTTCTGAGGTGTCATTCTTTGGGAAAAAAACCTCATCCTTCAAACTAACATTATTTCCTAACTTCTTACTTTTGTGTAGTTTATGGCAAGAAGTAACTTTCTTCTGGTTCTGTAGTTACCAAGTCCTCTAACTGTTCTGCAGTAAGGAGTAAGTGGGTAAAGCACAGTAAGAAGAACAGATGAATATAGGAATTATCATATAGATGTCATAATGCACCACCAGCAATTTAAACAGGGTGTGTGGCTGACAGACACCCTTTCTGGTTTGCTTTGAGGTACACTTGACAAATATTTAACAGCTTTCTTTGTCTTAGTTCAGAGCTATGCAATGTGTATGAGTACACACATTTTCCCCCCTTAATTAGTGAGCTCTGCTTCATCAAGAGAGACATAATATTCTAGTAGATTGGGCACTGGACTGGAAACTAGGTCATGCACTAAGAATATTAAATCTTAGTCATTTAGTTTTCTCATCTGAACAGGCAAACAGCATTTGAGAAATTTTCAGGATGGAAACTAGTATGAAGTACTGTGTCTTGTATGATTAATCTTTTTAGATAGTGTTTACTACATTGTCTTTATACTGCTATAATCTAGTTTCTGTTTACAATTTCTTTTCTTGGTGGAGGGAAGAATCTTCAAGTTTTTGCAGTAATCAGTCAGGAAGCTGATAGCTCTTTAAAAATCACATCTAAGTAGACCCATGTTGAATCTGTATAGTCCTGACATATTTTATCCATGTCCTTTTACCTTCTGCTATATTGCAAATAAAAGTAGAGAGGGTATTAATGGATATGCAGTCTCTTGCACAGTTTCCTAGACCCATGAAAATCCATTAGACAGGACTGCAAATCATGGCGTGTGCTGAATGCTCTGGGGGGAAAATGAAGATCTGAATAGGCAGGAAGAACTCATCCATCTGTGTAGCTAAACCTGCTCCTGGCTTCAGGCCATGCTGTGCCACATGCAGATTAGTTCCAATTAGATGAAGTGGTAGCTGACCCTTGGCTGCCTCCTCTAAGCCTCCTGGTCCTGGGCAGCATTCGGAGGGTTGCTTCCATTCCAGCTGAATAGGGAGAAGAGGTGAGAAAGTGTTCAGTATTTATCACCTGAATGCCTGAGGAAACTCAGGTCAATACTTTCTGCAAGAAAAGGTATTTTAACCTCCAGCTAGGTGCTACACAGTAGTTTTTAACTCAGTGAAACTTCACTTAAGCTAGAATCCATGTCTCCAGGACTTAAATGCATGTCATGATGTGAATGAAGGCTGACTTTCTAAGGGTATATTTAGCTGTCTAAAGATTTTGCTAGCTATTGAGTAGGCAGAGGTCATACAAATCTGGAACCCACTATTTTCCCAGACTTAGGAATTCTGATGTTGATTCCATAGAGAAAATGTCCTGCACAGAAATTGTGTATAAAGGCTGAATAAAACCGCCTTGTATGGTGGAGCTGACTAGTACTGTCAAAGGTATCTTTTTAAAATTTTTTTATTGTTTCCTGAAATGTGATAAGACAAATGCATGCATATGTACTCTAAATGGGAGCTGCAAACATTTTCTTTATGTATGAATTCTTATGATATTCTTGGAAATCACACTCCTGTAGTGTTAATACCCAGCAAAATAAGATTTTCTTTGAAAGATAACTCAATGAAGGTTTAACAGTTAGCAAAATTAATCTATTTTAACATAAAAATATAGAATTATATCTTAATCCTCTCGTATTTTGTAATAATTTCCTAATTCAAAGCAGATCTATTTTTTTTTTCTGTTATGGGTTTCAGCAGTGACCAGAAAGCCTACATGACAAATTAATATCTGTGAACCTAATCCTGAAAATAATTATATAAGTAGCTACAGAAAGGTAATGCTTGTCTGGCTGTGCTCCAACTTGCCAGCAGTGCAACTCTCAAAGTATACATGGTAAGCATTTTTTTTGTCCCTGAAAGTACTTACATGCATCTATTTACTTAAATACAAAGAAATAGTCTTTCAGCTACCATGAGGAAATGTGGCACATGCATAAAAGCTCCATTTATTTTGTACTGACCTTTTACTTACACTTCATTACTTTACATAGGCAAAGCTGCCATGTGGAGAACAGAGCAATAGGGCAGTATTAGACATACAGCTGTAGAGATCCAAAGCTGGATCTGTTATGGTGAGTCTGCTCTGCATTCCCTGAATCTATTGTCCTCAGCAAATCTAATTAATAATAAAATAATCATGAAAACCTCATTAATCTCATTTTGAGTGTTGTGCTAGCACTGTGAGAAATGCAGCTTGGGTTAAAGGTGGTATGAACAGGAATTTTTCCTACCTGTCCTGTCCTTTCTTCGCTTCACATTATATGTTATTATAGGCAAATGGATTTCTGTTTCCAACACAATATAAATATAAATATTTTCCAACACAATATAAATGTTTGCAGGAGCAGAACCTGTTCTGGCTGGAAACTTCTTTTGAGTCATAACATGAAGAGAGCCTCAGTGTCTCTAGATTGTGTATGCTGCTGTTCAACTCTGCCTTGAAATGAGTAGTTAAAGGAAAATGCAAGTTAACCATTGAGTAGTTTTGTTAGATGTGGCATATGGGACTGCACTATTTGAAGTAATGACAACAGTATGTCTTGGTTTTAAAAGAATACCTACTAAACAAAATTACTCCCCCTCTTGTAGTTTTCCATGCTAAGGACCTTGCAAAGCAAGTATTTTTATAAACCTTTTCCATTATTTAACTTACCCAGGTTAGGCAGTGCTCTGACATGTTATTTGTATAATAAATTTTTTCAAAACATGTTAGTTTAATTTTGGGGAAATTTTTTTTTGGTGCATGTTTATTGTGCTGCAGTTGGCCTATCTCAATAAGGCTTTCCTGTGCTTTGTCCCAGATTCATCTGGCTTACACAGATGTGTGAAACCCATGTGTGTTCATTTTTTTCCCTTGCCTGACTCACAGAGTACATCAGCAACCGCAATAACACACACCAATTGAAATGAAATTACCTGGCATTCCTCAACATTTTCTGGTAATAAAACCTGCGATGCTTCTTGAAATGATCCTTTTTTCTATGAAGATTGTTGTCTGAATGCTGCTTAGTGAAAGAAGCTTGTAATATCACAGGGAATGTGAGTGAAATGTTGTTATAAAACCATAGTGTAATTCCTATCAGAAGGGACCTCAGGATATCTCTAGTCCAACCTCCTACTCAAAGCAGGGTCAGATATGCAGAGAGAGCAGGTTGCTCAGGGCTGTATCCTGTCAGGTCATGAATACCTCTAGGATGGAAATTGTATAGCTTCTCTGGGCAACCTGTGTACGTAGTTGTGCTCAGGAGGAATTTCTTTTTCCCTTCTATTTAGTCTGAGCCTCTCTTTTATCTTATTCTTGTTGTCTCTTGTCCTTCTGCTGTGTATTGCTGCAGAGGGCCTGGCTCTGTCTTCTAGATTGCCTCAGCATAAGTGCTGGAAGGCTGCTGTTAGGTTCCTCCCAAAACATTCTCTTTTCCAGGCTAAACAAGCCTAGTTCCCTAACTGGGGATGTGCTTCAGCCCAAATCATCTTTGTGGCCCTTTGCTGGAGTTGCTCCAGTTTACTGATGTCTTTCCAGTATTAGGAACCCAAAGGTGGACTCTGTAGTCTAATGAGTGCCAAGTTAAGCAGTATGATCATTTCCCTCAGCCCATGGCATGTTATGCTGCCACTGCTACCATTGGCTGCCTTTGCCTGTGCACACTGGTGACTCCTGCTCAGTTTACCATCCACCAGGTCCTTTCCGACAGACCTGCTCCTCCCCAGCCAGTCAGTCTGTCGCCAGGCTGAATCACTGCAACGTGTATTGTTTACTTGCTGGGTTGCAGCATTTTGCATTTGTCCTTGTTGAATTTCGTAATCTTTCTGTCAGCCCATTCTTCCAAGCTAAGTCCTTTGCATGGCAGCCCTGCTCTTTGGTAAAACCACAGTTGCCCCTGTCTGGTGTCACCTGCAAACCTGCTGAGTTTGTGCTCCACTGCCTCTCCAGGTCATTGATAAAAATGTTAAATAGGACAGACTCCTGCAGCACCCTTACTGGGAGGTGCAGTGTAACCCATTAACGGATTCCTTCCCCATCATCCAACAGCAGCTTTTTACCCATCTCATTGTCCACCCATCTACACTGTAATATCACAACTTAGGTGCATGGATTTTTTGGGATACAATTGTCAAAGCCATGCTTAAAGTGGGGTAAATTTTGTATTCTGTCTTCCTTTGTAAGTGCAGTCATTTTTACTGTAGAAGGCAACCAGGGAAGATTTACCCTTGGCTTAAATCCAGTCTGTATTGTCCTAATTGCCTTCCTCAGTTCTCTTAGGATCTTGAACTGTACTATTCAATGGTCATTTCACCTAAGGCTGGCATTGATTATTTTATCTCCAGTCAGGTCTTCCTAAATTGTGAAAAGCCAATCCAGTTCTGCATCACCCCTGACTGGCTCACCCAGTATCTCCTGTATCATCCCTTACACTTTCCAGTAATCTCCTGGATTGTTTGTGACCTGTGATGTTGTTCTTCTAGCAGAAATGAAGGAGATTAAAGGCTACTGTAAGAACAGAGGACTGTGATCTGGAGACTTAACCTTTGACGTACTCAAGGAACAAGAGCAGTTTCTCAGCCTGATACTTGATTACTATTATTGCTACCTGCTACAGTCAGAGATTTTAGTTACCCAGCTAAGCATTTATATTTCTGCTTACCAAAACAGCAGGAGGAGAAAGAAACGTTTGCGTACACTTAGCCTATGTACATGACCTCTATGTCAAACTTGTACATTTTGTTGAATAGGAGTCTCTTAGCAATATTGTACAAGTTTTGAGATGGTATTAGAAAAGAGAAGTTACTGTGTTTCTGGCCCCCCTGCTGCTATTTGTGGAATTTTGAAAGTGTGATTTTTTTTTTTTTTTGGGGTGTGATTTTGAAATTATCACTTCTGTAAAGGAAATACAGAGTAACTAGGGCAGCCCCTCAAGAAACTGGGGAAATACTTAATCAGGCAAACCGAAGGCAGTGCTTGTCTCTTTAGAGTTCATTCTCTTTGTGTAAATAGCTGTTGTGGGGGGAATGTCTATCCTAGAACCCTCTAGTTTTCGTCCCATCCTGCTCTTTCAGGCCTGAGAGGAGTCCATCTGGGTTAATAGGAAATTCAAGGAATTCTTCTAGTAACTACTAAGTGAACAATCCCATCATCATTAAAAAACTTAATTTCACAGATTAAGAGAGAGCCTTCTGGCTTGGTCTACAGAGCAGCTAAGCTGTGATGATTTTATTTCTTTTATTTTCCATACCCCAGTTGTTTTTACTCTCCTCAGCTCATTTAGATCTCTCCGAGGTTTTGGTGCATGGAAATTAAACTGCAAGCCACGGTCCAAGTGTGCTGCAGAGGAGACATAAAGGAAAGGTGTGAAAAGCCTCCACACCAACTGTTTCAAGCTGTCTTCTGCTCCAGTTGAGTGAATTGTTAAAGTAGCTACTACTTTTATTACTAAATAAATACAAAAACTAGCAATGGCAACTTGAAACTCTCCTGGCTAGCAACCTACAGGTAGGCTGCTGTAATTGAGGGTTCAAAGCATGTAGAACAGATGGTCTGTCTTGCTGTCATAACTGATTTTACTCACTTGGAAAAGGGCGCAATTGGTCTTGCTAGAATTCTGTCTCTGATTTTTGGAATCTTTCATTCGCTGTTTTTCCTGTCCATTTTCAGCTTCCAGCTGTTTCTACGCCAAGTACTTTTCTTAAAGATGTTTTACAGCTTTGGGGTTTGCTTGGATTCTCAGTGTTTTCTGGATGCCCTAATACTAGCCTAGAAACAGACTCGGACTCACAGAATAATTTAGGTTGAAAGGGATCCCTGGAGCTTATCTGGTCCAGCTTTTTGCTCAAAGCAAGGACAACTTTAAAATGCTGCAACTTGTGTGAATGTGATGAAAGCAGATCAAAAGGAGCCTGGTGGACTTAGAGGAAAGGGGGATGCCTGTATGCTTTTACCTTTGGGTTCCTTTGAAAAGCTTCTCCCATTGCACTGAATGTTTGCTGAGTATGCTGTCTACTTCAAAAGTGTAAAGCAACCTCTGTGGCATTTACTGGCTAACTGACCACCTCCCTTGTTGTGGTCTTAGACCTTGAAACAATCTTGGTGACTAGAGAAGAAACTTGTCTGCTAGAGGTTTGCTAGCTAAGGAGTTACAAGAGATACAACTAAACCATAAAGTTTGGCTAGTAATAAAGAAGGTATATTGGGGCTGCACTTGACCTAATCAATGATAATAGAGTAGAAATAGCAAAAAAAAAAGCCTTTGTGAGTCAGAATCTCCACTGATGAGGAACTTCTTCAGGGAGAAAGCCAAAATCTGCTGCTGTAGTTCCTCTTGGAGTTACAGGCTGTTTTTTTCAATTTGCAGTTGTCCTGAGTCATGTGCAATTCTTATGAGTGCACAACTCAGAATAATTTAATCATATTATTCTTGCTTATATTAACGTGTCAGTGGAAATCTAACAAGTACGTAATAAAAAAGAATGTGACATTTTTCTTTATTCTGTTGGAGAGAAAAACTGAACACTTGCTGTAGCCTGTGGTCATAGTAGAATAGTTTCCATACCAATCTCTTACGTCTTAATTAAAGTTATGTGCTTACATGCATAGATTTGCAAGCAGTATGCAAGTAGTCAATACTGCGGTTCATGGCCTGTATTTTCAATAGCAAATAGCATAGATCTGTCGATGAGACACCCACAGCATACTGTGTCAAGGATTTTTTAATGGAATTTTGAGGCTTGGAGCTATTAAAAAATTGTTTTATTTTTTGTTTGTTTGTTTTATTATGTTTTCTTTCATAGGGAACAGAATATTTGTGATGGTTTTTTTGGTTTTTTTTTTCCTTTTACTTTTGAGCTAAGTGTAGTCTGGTCCCATGAACCAAATGTCTGCTTACAGCTCAGGCATATTAGATGAACTCCTGGAACCTATCTTCTAGTTGCTTTTTATCCAAAAAATAATTCACTTCAAGTGCTCCAAGGCTGTTCCACAACATGAGCAAAATACAGTGAGTGGTGACAGCCAGGAAATCTGATTCAAAAGACTGCCTCGTGTCCAAGCAAAATACCTAATTTGCGTGCACCTAAAATGTATCATCAAGAAATAATGGATTCAAAACCTTTAGTTGTCGAGGTTTAGGCAATTCTATAGGCCCCAACATGTTTTAGTGCAATAAAAATGTTTCATTATATTTTTTAAGTGTACACAGATGTATGCTGTGGTTTAAAACCATGCAAAAGAAGACAATAGCCTTTATGCAAATTTCACTTTTATCAGACAGAATTGATGATGTTGCTGTGGCTCAGAGTTAGTGCTGTATATACTGTAGTTTGTTTCTGCTTGAGCAGCCATCCTTCTCATGACAAGGAAGTGAGAGAATTTCACCTATAAGTAAATCAGATCAGTGAGATTAGACATGTACCAAAATGCAGGCAGCACTTTCCTGGGAGTGTCCTGTCATTTCTCTTCCAATCTGTCATTTCTCCCAGCTGAGTTGTTAAAACTAGCAAAGGCAACTTAAAATACTACTGGCTTGCTACCTGTAGATAGTTTGCTGTAGTTGAGAGAAGTATGTTGTTTCATAGAGTGTAATAATGGAAGAGTGAAAAAATGGACATTTAGACTTGCCTGTGTACAACATGCTTTTGGTTTTTTCTGCTTTTACTTAGAAATAGCTTAGAGGAAACCTTCTGACTTGGGAGCAGTGCTTGCTCTGTGGGAATGTAAGATAGGGTCTAGTTGTTAAAAGCCATCAAAAAGTTTTGCACTCTGAGTCAGAGTAATATTTCTGCTGCCCTTACTTTACCTGGCATTCTAAAAATTAGGTGGGCTCCAATGACCATGGCTAATAGTACATGTAGTAACAAACAGTAATCAAACCTAGTGCTGAAATTCCTGCACCTCTTACCAGTGCTGGATGTTTATTGGTATCTTCCTTCCTAATGTCTTGATAAACTACTATTTTATACAAGATATTAAAAAATTAAATAGGTGACTGTCTTTATGCTGTTAATCTGGTAGTATCATGTTCTAAAGTCTGTCTTGCTATTGCTTAGTGCCAATTTAGGTGCAAACAGTTGCATCTGATCTAGAGTTCAAATGGGAAAGAGTCTAGCAGCCTTACTCACCCATTGCTGACCTGCTTCCAGGATCCCAGTCTGTCTGCAGCTCCTCATGCTGGCAGGAACATACAGCATTTAAATTCCCAAATTCTGCTTGTTTTGAAACCAATTTGTAGGCTCTCTTTTTTTACATTTTTCTGCTTATTGATTCAAGGCATAAACCCCATGAAACAAATGAATAAAGGGATCTTAGAAGCCTGTTTTACCAAAATGTGGGAATGAAGAACAAAGAACCAGCTTTTTAGGTAAACAATGTTCTGATAGCTTTTAAGACCATCTGCAGGCCATTTTTTCAATGAAATCTTGTAGTATGGGAAGTGCAGGAAAAAACATAGAACAGTATTTATATTCATTAATATTGGTGACCTATCCTCTGATTTTTATTTTGGTTCACTGATGTGTGTATACCTAGGAAAAAACTTCCAGAGTTAAAACTATATTAGAAGTATCACCTGGTAATTGTTCTTGCATGGTTCTGTAAATCTTTCTGATGGCTAGGCACTAATCCTTGACAAAATGTAAAACGTTCATTTGTAGGATATAGAGCAGGTCTGAAAAGGGGTTTTGAAGTAGGTTTCAAAACCAAGGCAGAATACAAATTGTGTACAGCAGCATTCCTAAGTGTCCCAGCCTGAAAGGTTTCCAGAAAGTGTTTTTTATTGTCAGAGTAGTTAAGTTTTCTCTTGTATTTCTGGAAGAGAAAGTTGATGAAGTGATGCGAGAATCACCTCATTCAACGGGCTGGAACACTTTGGGTTTTTTAGGTGTGTTCTATTGGGAGAGTGTCCTGATGTTCCGTTTCCCCTTCCCTGCTTCAAAAATGACGTGTGTGATGTTGGTCTCTGCTCTGCCTCAGCAAGGAGAGTAACAACACTCGTAATTTCAGACATGGTACTGCATTAACCAGGGTTATATATTAGTTTCCATTTCATTTGGTTGCAACTGCATGACCAGATTGAAACGGTTTTTTTGTGTGTGTATGTGTTTAAAGGGTGGTTTGCAGAGGCTGTTGAGCAGAAACAAGCTACACAGACCAAAATTATTTAACCAGACTTTCTTTTTTTTTTTTTTTATTTTTTTTATTTATGGCAATGATGTGAAGAGCTCTGGAAGGTTCTCTTGGGGAGGGATGGGTGGTGATTTTGTGGAGGGCTGAACAGAGGCTCTGCCGATGCAGCTGTGTCAGTAGAGCCCTCTCATGGAGATGGGATGTGTGCCTGCAGCAGGAGGTGTTTTGTCAGCATAGCTTTGCCGCTGTCTTAGGCAACAGGAACTGATGTTCCAAAAGCATTCTTCTGTTGGCACATCCAGCAGGGCTGTTGCTCATCTAACTGCTTGGCTGAAGTTTGTGATTTCCTCCGTGCTATCCAGCCTGGCACAACCATCTCTGTTGGCTTTATGTGGGCTGGTTCTGTGTTGGACAAGAGCAGCATAGAGGTCTGCCAGGTCTTGATATCTGCAGAGTCTGAGCTGAAACAATGTGAGAGAGGGGTCTCTCTATCTCTCTCCCTGCCTCCCTTGCTGAAAATTCTTACCATCTGTAGTGTTTAAAACAATAGTGTTCTGAATTACTTTTCTGCATGCAGATGAAAATGATCCCTTCTGGAATTCTACCTAAAAATACCTTAATCAACTAACAGTTGCTGTAGGGAATTATTGTTGAACTGTGGAAATTGCAGCTGTTTAACAACACAGTATTGGTGGGTTTGGTAATCCTCACAGAATCAGTGTACTTTATTGCTTCTGCAGCACCCACTGGCTATTTTTTTTTCTTAGTACTGTTCAAGGCTTGAAATTTAACTAAAAAATTTCCTCCAACGATGCCATTTTTTTACAAAGTCAGACTTTAGATTTTGTTTCTAATTTGTCAAATAATGTGAGTATGCACATTGTAAAAACTAAGAAAAAAATTATCTGTCTCATTATCTAACACATATGCTTAAACAAAAAAATCATGTTGGGACTGTAAGTATTTCAATGATCTAACTTAGAAGCAATATTACCTATCATTAGGACAGCATAAAGAACAAAATAAATCTATATTTCAGCCATTGGTAATTTACATTAAACTATGGATAACATGATATTGTTAATTAGAGAAAATGAGATTAGATTAATCTGCCCACTTTTCATAATCTCAGCTAAAAGTTTCTCCTGGAAGACCAGCAGATGCTACCAAAAAATTGCCTCAAAATTGAAAAATTTTATTCAAATAAACACAGTAAAGCTGATAGACATTTAATATCAGATATTTATTATGCCTTCTTTTGTTGCAGAGTATTCACCTGTTGAACAGAGAAACAAATGAGCTGCTATATTCTGTCCAGAAAAGGGTGAAGTTAGAAGAGGTTTCTTAGGACCTCTTCTGCATTTTCTAAAATGAGAATGTGAAAATAAATATTTACAATTATCTTTGGAGAAGTATTTCTGCAACTCTTTTTTTTTTTCATTTTTGAAGAAATACTACAGACTTACCCTTTCAATTTCTAAAAGCCTTTATTTAGAAACAAAATAGAAATCTTAACCCAAACAAACCCCATGATCCAGAAAATCCTGTCAAGTACCACAGGGGAGTAGAGGCTGAAGGAAGGCCAACCATGCCCAGGGAAGATAAGGAAAGAAAACATATCTCAGTAATATAAGAAAAGCCTTCAAAGAGAAAGTTAACATTCTCTTGTGTGTCACAATGCAGTAAATTACACGTGGCTCATTCTTAATTTTATTCATATGAAAGGAGACTTAGGAGTAATGTTGAGAGCTGCCCAGTTCAAATCACTGCTTTTATGCTCTACTTATGATTTCTGTTCCACTGGGAAGTAGAAGAAAATTATTATTTCAGATAATGAAATACTGTGGTTAAACGATAATGGGCTGAGCAATTTAGCATCTGTATGAATAAGCTGTGTAATGAGACAGACTGCACTATCTGCAAGCCTGAGGACTGTACGTGTTAGAAGGCAGGCTGCTTTTTGGAGTGACCTAGAAACACTGGAAAAATGGGCTGACAGGAATGTCATGAATTTAGATAAAGGCAGATGAGCAGCCCAGCAATTAGGATGGAATAACCCTGTGCAAGAGAACAGGCTGGGAAACAAGTGGAAAGAAGGCAACGCTGTAGGAAAAGGCCTGGGTGACCTGGTGACACAGTGAAAGGGTCAGAGGCCAGGAAGACAAGTTTGAGTATAGGAAATTGAAATAGTTCTGAGGGAAGATAGAATGGTACCTTGAGGATAGTCAAGTGCTATAGGGGGCTGCTTAGAGAAAAGTGGGATTTCCATCCTTGGAGAGGCTCGGTACTCACCTAGACATGACCCTGAGCATCCTGGTCCAGCTGGAGCAGTGAACTTCCTTAAGGCCTTTCCAAGCTACATGATTCTCTTTTATTTGTGGTTGTCATGAACTATGTGTATGTAATAATGGTTTGGACTTCATCAATCAATAATTGGATTATAAATGTCTGTTCTCTTAAAATAATGTCCAGTTGTTAACTGTTTTCCTATACTTTTTTAAAAAATACTTTGTTCAAATTGGTTCATAGTAGTGACATCTGACTTCTAGGGAGCAATGAAAACTAATTTAAGTGGGTAAGGATGGTTCAGATGGTTATGTATGCACTTAATGGTTTTATGAGTTACGCAGAACTGTAAATTATCTGGTTAAAAATAGCATTTCACTTTTCACTTTGATACAGCCAAAGTGCCATATATATGCAGCATTAGGTGATACTAAAGGAAATTGACCCCAGAAATCCCATTATTTCTTATCTGTTGTTCTACCTTTCATTTTCCCAATAGGGAATTTCTGTCTGTTTTTACAAGTGTTACAGAAGGACTAGTGTAAAGTGTTGTCTTCCTTGGTTTTATGTCTCTCATGGATGTTTTAGCAAATTAAGGGCAAAATTTTTTTCTAACCGAAACACTTAAGAAATAAAGTTTTTAATTGCTTTAATGGGGACTTTAGCTGCCAGGAAAATATTTAGTGATGTGAGAGTTCATTACAACCACAAAGTTGTAACTAAAACATTTTTTGAGTGCTCTTGTCAAAGGGGAAAAGAAGTTTGGGTTTTTTTCAGATATATATTTCAGATATATATATTAATATATATCTGCCCCTAAGAACAAGCCTATGTAGGGCATCTGAATTGTGGCCCCTTAAAACTGTCTAATGTTGGCATGTAGACTTTTTTGCATTTAATTTTGAAGAAAGCTTGGGATGTATTTTAGTGGTTTCCTCTCTTTAGAACAAAAACAATAAAGACAAAAAATCAAACAATAGAAAGCAGTTTAGACCTGCATCCCCTCCAATGATAATTATCTATCAAATAGTGCTAGCCTAAGCAGATATTCTCAATTTATGGTCAGCCATTTTTAGAGGCCAACATGTGGTTGGATTTGTGGACTGATGATGGAGGAAGAAGGGGAAGAAGGGGACTTTTATTATAATGTGTTTTCTTTTACTTGGATTCTGTTTTATTGAAGCTGCCTGTAGTATTATTTATGGATGTTACCATTTCTTTATTAAATAATCCACCCCTAAAGTCAGACCATGCGTCTAAAATAAGTACAAATGCTTGGGAAGCTTGTGGAAAGCAAAGAGCAGAAAGAAATAAGTATCATTTCTTAAACAGAATAATCAATGGTGATTTTTGTAATACTGTTGTGCTTTTGTCTGAAGTGAATGAAAACATACCTAATTATCTAGATAAGTCTTGCTTTAATGGATTGGAAGGTATGCTGAAATCTCAGGGATTTTGTTGTGGACTTCTGCCAGTGCTGTGTATTGTCACTCAAGGTTTCATCTGAAACAAACAAACAAGCAAAAATATTTTATTTCTGAAGGACTCTGAATTTCCTGTAATGTAAAATTCCTCTTAGAAGGAAGGGAGTTGACTAGTTTTTGGTTTTGAGCTGGTAGATTTTTTTTTAACAGTGTAACTGATAGCAAAGAATGAGAAGGCATTCAGACTTGACACAGTTGTTAGTACAAGATCTACTGATCTGCAGAGCTACATGAGCCCAGCCAAGAGGTTCTCCTGACCTACTTTTAGGTAACAGATATTAAATTTGGCTATCACTGACACTTGAGAAATGACAAACACTAGATACTGTAGTATCACAGGTAATAATCCAAACAAAACCTTTGGGACCTTATTACTTTAAAATTATATTTTCCTTTCATTTTTTGTGCCAGAAGATGTTTCTTCGTTGGCAAATTGTGTAGTCTATGGAGAAAGTTACCTACTTTGTCAAGAATATGTCTGTATGTGTAACAGGATAAATGTGCATTCTGTACACACAAATTCAGAATTTTCTAATTATCTGTATTTATTTAAATTGCATGTGTACCTTTCACAACCTGTGTCCCTACTTTAGAACGTAAAAGATTAGAAATCTGTAAATGTCTCTCAGTTCATTTTCCCACATGTGGAAGAAATTAAGACTATCTAGTAGAGGGTTTTTTAACTCTTTTCTGTAGTATTATGAATAAGGGACCCATTTAAGCCCTTATAAAAAAGCATTCATTTTACAGAGTACTAGTAAATAGTTCTGGTTCAACACATTAATTTAAAGATCCCTGCTTCAAAACATTGTCCAGCTGGGAGATGCTTTCCCTATGGACGATGTGTTTTGGGTACCTGCTTAGTTTGAGGGACCCTCATATTCCCCTCTAAATGTGTGGTTTGTAATTCCAGCTGAAAGCTGGCTGGGGTTCTGGATTCATCCTTGTGAGCTTCCAGTGGGATAGTGCTGCCCACCCCTGCCTGGGAAAAAGAAATGTTGCCTTTTGCAGCGTGGTTTAAGCTGTTTATCCAGGCATAATTAGGAACAGACAGCAAAGTAAGGTTCTTTGTGTGTGCAGTGTGTGTGAAGCAGATTGCAGCAGTCCAACGCTCTTCTGGCACAATTACTTGCAGCACCTGTTTTTTCATTCTTGTATTTATCTGAGCTTCATTTCTTCAGCCTTCACATTTGCATTCGTGTGTGTTCTCTGATCTTAGTGTTCCTTGCACAGGTTGTACTTGCTCTGTTTTGTCCATGACTCCTACCTTTGAGCTCTCTTTCAGTTATTCATAGAAAATAAATCCTGTTACTGTTTCACTTGCTTAGCTGGCTCTTCATTCCCCATCTGTTTGGGCCTTCTGCTTAACTTTTCAGTTTCCATTGCTTTCAGCCACATCAGTTTGGCATGCTTTCTCTGCTTACTGTTGTGCTCTTTCAGCAGCTCCAAGCAACTCCTTATTGGGCCTTTCCTGTTTTTACTTTTTTTTCTAGAAAAGTCAACTACTTCTCTTGGCCACTGTGAGAGGCAGACATAACTAAATTGGGTCAGTGTCCCCAGTAAGGCTAGCGACTTTGCAGTATTAAAACTTGGTCCCTGTGAGCAGTGAGAAGTAGTTTTTCTATACTATAAGGAAGCCAGCTTTTCTCTTGAATCTTGTAAATGAATCCTAATGTTCAATCTGTGTAAATTACATTACCTACGAGAAAAATAAGCTGTCTTTGGAAAATCTTGCATATTATAGCTTAGACATATGGTCTTATTTTGAATGCCAGTACTGGTGAAAGAAATCTGTTTCTTTCAAAGATTGCTTTGCTATGCAGTGAGACTTAAAACTGATGCTTCTGTACAACATCAGAAACTACTTTTGAGACCAGCACTTTTGAGGAAGGAGAGTCAAACTAGTCCCTGTCAAAACCAGTCATGCTTGTTTGGAAGATTGCTACTCCCACTTCACAGAACAAGTAGTGTTAACTTAGTCAAAACAGTCAAGACCAGTGGTGAAATAAAAGGTTTTGTTTTGTTTTGGAGCTTGTCATTAAGCTCTCAGTCCATAGTCATCAGGAGTGATTGTGAATATCTGTAGTCTCCTATGCCTTCATGTGAAATGGTCTGAATAGCATCTGGCAGTATTACTACATTGTAAGTAGTCAAGGTACAACAACCACGATGAATTTGGGCTACTTTTCCATTTAAAGTTCCTACCATACGCTGTCTAAAACCCCCCAAAGGCAGTTTGGTTGACTAAAGCTAAAGAGCAGATTTTTGTGCTCTTTGAAACGCTGTTGGTTCAATTTGTTTTGCTATTTGACTTGAGAAAATAAGTTTGTGTATTTTGTTATATAAGCTTTTCAGCCATTTTATCGTGATCCTTTCATCTTTTGGAGAAAAAGTGTGACACTCAGAAAAGGAAAATTTTGTCTTGGTGTCAAAAATCTGTCTACTTGGATTTTCATGTTACTGTTCCTTTTCTTATCTCCCTATTTTTTGCCCTTGAAGACAGTGCAGATCCTTGACATTCTCACGTGGGAATTCCTGTAATAGTGTGCGACAAATGCATTTGAAGAGTATCTACTTACTGCGAGCCTGGAAATAAGATGTACTCTTAAATATGTGTAGAAATAATAAAACTAATAAGACAAAATCCCAGTGATGGCTAAGGGCACATTGCCTGCACTAGATGAACTAATACTTCTGTACTATGGCTTTCTTCATCAGCTGATCTTCTAACCACCAGGTACCTGGTGAACACTAAAATTCATTTAATTAAAGCAGCAAAGAAGTGTCTGGACTTTCCATGTGAAACAACCAGCACTCCCCCCTCCATTTGCATGACAATGCACAGAAAGTTAATGTGCCACATAGGAAACTTTCCCTTGGGTGGTCAGGGAGGTTAAGGCTGGAAGTGATGCCTGCTCAAGACCGCTGGATCCACTGGGTCATGGATTTCAGTCAGGACTTTGGTTGGAGATGATTGGGTTTTTTTAATATAGCTCTTATTTGTGGGCTTTTTGCATATTTCTGTTTTCTGGAATGAGAATATGCTATTTGAACTGTAGGAACTAATAAAATAAGTTTAGTGTGCTAATCTGTAATGTGGAGGTTAATAAACAAGTAAAGTACCAGTGTCTTTCTGAGTTGGTTTTGTTTCTATATTTTTTGTTCAATTTTGTATGAAAGGGGCTTAATATTGGTGTTACTGTTCTGGTTGACATCTTGACATTATGGATTGTTGAAAAGTTTCACGAAATGGACAGACTTACTTTGTAGTTAACTGGTTATAGAATTGATGATCCTTCACCTTTCTTAACCTGAGCAGATCTCTCAGTGTTGCCTAAAATATGTTGCAAATAGGTATCTTAAGCTTAAGGACTGCATGGAAGACTTAAAAAACAGAAGTATTTCCTTAGATCAGTCACAATCTTTTACTTGGCCTTTATTGCATAAATGCTTTTTTCTTTTTTTTTTTTTTTTTTTTTTTTGTGAAATGCCTTAGCTGTTAGTCTGAAAATACTGTGTTTTGCCAATTTATCTCCAAATTTCTTCCTCCTCTGTGTTCCTGGTTGCTCCATACTGTGTTATGTAGATACTGGGTTTACAAGTCTGCTAACTCAGTTTGTCCAGAACAAGCTTACACCAAGGACAATGGTTAATGCCCACTCAAGATTAATTAGGTTTAAACAAGATGTTCCCATTTTGTATAAATGATGGTTCTGGCACCATAGTTGCCTTTTGGAAAGGAGCAGTTATTCAGTAATTTAGCTAGAAAAAAGCTTATAATGGGACTGCATAATTAGATTCTAGAAAATGTGAAAAGTTAGAATAGACGAGTAATATTTCCTTCAGATTCAAATAGACTTGTGTTTAATGTTTACTGTCAGGATATATTTTTCAATATCAACATAGAAAATTGGTTTTCTGAGTTAATGATTTGGGTTTTTTCTCTTTGTGGATTTTTTGTTTTGTTTTATGTTGTTTTAGGCTCAAGTTTCTGTTTGTGGCACAGTTAGATAAAAGGACAGCTAAATCCTTGGTTTGCTTTGAAAACAGTAGCAGCTTGAAATGGATCAGGTCGACTGGGAGGAGATTCTTGTAATTTTTTCACCTTTGTGAATTTTTGTTCAGGTAGAGCTCTTGTGTGCCTGATAGCAAATTCAGATGGATTTATATTGGCTGTTTTCCTTAACTACCATTCAGATTTTATTTCCATAATGCTCACTTTTCTTCAGTCTACTGTTTGCTTTGATGAGTCAAGCTCTTTTGGAGAGCAGTCAAATAAAAAGAAAAGTGATATACCCCATTTTATCACAGCTTTTTCTGTGATTTATTTCAGTCTGGTCTCTTCTATGCAAGCAGATACTATTGATATGCAGGTTGTATCTTGGCAAAAGCATGAATGCATCTGGTACAGCAGTTTTAAATGGAATTGTTCTGGCAGAAGTAGGTATCTTCCTTCAATCAGCTAACTTTGTGCATACTTTGGAAGGCTTTGCATGACTTTGCTGTCACTGTATAACTGGTTAAGTAACAGTTTTAGGTTACAAAATCAGAGCTCACACTAAAGTTTTAGACTGCTTGTGTCTTGTTTTCCCTGTTGAGTTTTAAAGAATTTGCCTTCGCAGTCAATCTGGTCCTTCATTGTATTTTCCTTCTGCCTTAATGTAACGGGATAGAACTGAACAGAATTGTAGCAAAGTTCAGATAAGCTTATAATTTTCAGGAAGATGTATAATGTGTGACAATTTGCACTCCTATATCTCTTAGCTGCTATTTCAGATGCTTTGATAGTCTCAGCCTGTGGTTCTAGTAATGACTGTGGCTAGTGATGGCTACTCTGAGTGTTTAAGAATTTTAAATGTAGAAAATAATATTGAGCTTACTCAAAGTCTTAAGTTGGCAATTTTTTTCTGTCACTTTGTCCATGATAACATGAATTTTCAGTGACTTTTCATCAAGAAGGAAAATGCTTTTATTTACAAGAGAATGTTGCAAGTAGGATGGTTATTGTTACAGCAAACACTGAATGCCTATCTCCCTGCCGGGTAGCAATTCACACTGTGCTTATAGATCAGGTGCATTCAGAGTGTAAATTTTTCATGTTGCTTTACATTGGTTTTAGTGTACTGCCCAGTTCTGAGAAAAAATGCCAATATTATGTGTAACAAGCTCCCCAAACAAAGGTTTGGGTAGGCTTTGCTATTTTCATGTACTAGCAGCCCTTAGACTGAGATGATTAAAGGAAAAGTAAGTTTCCACTTGTAGAATGGGAAATGGTCGATAGGAATGCAATATATGAAATAACTGTATGACAGAAAGGTTTACAGATCGTATTGCCAGACTGTGGTAATAGAAATCCTATAACCATAGGATTACCTATTACAGTGGAAAGTATTCATCTCATTTATTTTGTCTGAAATAGTTCATTTTAATCCTAAAAAAGAGAAAAAGGTACTTGCTAGGGTCCCACTCAGACTTTCCTCAGACTGTGGAGGGTGCCCAGAGGACTAATTTTGAGTAGACACTTCAGTGGGTCATTTTTAGGCACAGTGAAACAGCATATACCCACGAGTAACCGATAATCTGTGTGCCCTGTGCAGCTCAACACGACAGTGCCATTGTCTCTCAGGTCAAAGCTTTGTGGCTCCCCAGGCTGGACAGTGCCTCTGTCACCACTTGGATGCAGTAGGGAGAATGTATGCCATTGTAGTAGTAGAAGCGATGACCACAGGACTGAGATTGGTTTCTGCTCTGCTCTCCACAGGTCTGTGTTGCAGTATTTAAAATACTTATTTTTGTTAATTGTTTATCATGCCAGTGAAAAGAAATTACTTGTTTAGTCATATCAGAAGCCCAGAATACAGTAGGTGGTAATCTATTTAGTCTCTGAAAGGCAATGATAAAATCTGTTAAGCATATCAGGTTTATCAAATACCCTCAGGGTTTCAGGGCTTACTAACCTGTATTTGGTTAGGCACTTATTTCAGACAGATGGAAATTTTGGCAGTTATTGAAATTCCTCTCCTACTTACATGGAAATCATGCCTGACTCTCAAATAACACCTTATTTTGCAAATGTAAATATTGTATATTGGAGACAGCATGCCTGGTGACTGTACTTTATTTATAAAATTATTACCATTAGAGACCTATTATTTGGCATTTTGTTTGGAATAAATCTGATTGACAGTATATTTTATGTCAACTGATATTATGTTCATTGAAATTCCCTTCATAAATAGGGATTCCATATCAGTTGTTCCACTGATAGCATTGCAGGCATCCTTTCATTAGAGTTACGCATTAGAGTTACATATTATGACTCATAGCATCTGCTCTACAAGTAAATAAATATTTTAAGTAGAAGTTCAGGTATGATCTAGTAACAGTTAGTGATATCTTTATTTTTAAAAGATCATGATCATTATTTAAATTATAATTTAATACGCTGTTATTTTATAAATTTAATATTAAAAAACTGCACATTGATAAATCTTTAAAAGACAAACAGTATTGACAAAGGTGGTAATTAACAAGATTAATTTTATTACTGTGATTCATCCAGGGGATTAGAGCTCTAAAGTGGCCTACAACCATTTATTTAATCTATAGCATAGGTAAGGTGTGTTGAAAATTAACATCTGTCATAAGAACATGCTCAACACATTTGAAAGTGGTAAACTGCTCTTGTCTCTGGTTCCCATAGCTAGAGCTCTCCCAAGCAGTGAGCTTTGAGGGTCAGTACATTCCAAAGGAGTTATAAAATAATAAAAATGTGTCAGAAATATCCAGGGACAAAAAAACCAAACCAAAACAACAGCAACAACAACAACAAAAAAAGCCAAAATAAAACCAAAACCCAACCTATGAATATTTGTTCAGCTTCTCTGGCTATACAGTTTAAGCTATGCTTCATGCAGCTGTTTGGTCTTGTCTGCTAGGGGCAACCAAGGGAACCAAGACAGGTCTCTCTCCACTGGTGGGATATCCCTGCTAGGGAATTGAGTCAGGGAGACACAGATCACTAATGGTACTTGTCAGTAAGCCTTTTATTGATTTAGCTGCTCTTAACAGCAACACCCTGATTCTGTTTGTAAGAGCAGATAACTGCATCCATTAATCCAGCTCCCAGTTTGCTCATGCCTGTGCTCACTGTAGCTCCCAGGTGGGAGCAGCAGTTAGGAAGACAGCCAGCTTTTGAGACAGCCAGCTCTGATTTGAAAGCATCCAAATGCAGCTCTAGCAATTTTTCTGGTTGCTTTGAAATTAAAAATCCCTGTCATAATATGAATGATTCAGGGTAAGATGATTTTTCAATGGGACTTTTGGATTGAGGAGTCAAAAGGATGGTCTAGGCTTGATGTAGCAGCCACACAGAGCAACTAGTGCCCCTTGAGATAGAGAGGAGTGTTGTGCCTGGTTTTCATCTGGCGCAGTGAAAACCTGCTGTGCAGTTGATTTATAGTTGACACTGTTGCCCATAATGAGCAATGTTGTTACAATACCTTCCAACCTCCCAGTTGCCAGTGAGTGCTTATGCGTGCAAATCTGAATTTGGTCTATAGTCAGTATAGTATTTGGAGCAATTTGGATTAGTGACTGCAAGGTACCTATTCTAGAGTGAGCTTTAACTTTATCCTGTAATTATCATGGGTGGATAGGTGCCTATATTGCATATGAATTACTAAATTTAGAATCTTAACTAGACCCAACCCATCATCCTACATTATAGCACAGCATGCAACATTTTTTTATATTTTATTATCCTGGTGACTTCTTCTACTGTTTATTTGTTACTGCCTGCTGTTTGTGTAATACAGACTTCTCAAAATTAGGGTGAAAGGAGCTTATGTGATGCAAAATATTTTACATTATATGCATAATAAAACACATATATAGAAATATTTTCTTGAAATAGGTTTGCTTGCTTACCTTCAGATGATTGTTTACATTAGCTTAAAGGATTGTTGGAGTAAGAATGCTGTGATGTGTCATTTCTAACGTGCTGGACAGAATCACGCTTGTGTGCAATCACTGTATCGGCTGCCGGCATGGCTGTCAAACTGCCCACGCATTCCCATGATGAATTTGCCAAGAGAAGTCTGATCTCCTTTTGGCCATCTGCGTTTGTTTTGAGTCATAAGTCCATGGGTGTGTGTATTAGCTACTGGTTTTATCTGTGCTTTATTTTTTGGAAGCTAATCTTGACTTTTGTTTCAGTTTCCCCTGTTGACTTGACTTTTTTAAGTTTGCTTTTGAAAATCCTATGGACTTGGAATTAGGCTATGAGAATACTTGAGGTCACATGGTGTTCCAGAGGAAAACAAAATGGTGTGTTCAACACACTGCAGCAGATCTACCACAACTGTAGAGAAACAGCTTTGAAATATAAATGCCAAATGTCACAATATGGTTTTTAAACTTTAAAGTACTTGTTAAAAAGCTGTGTTTAAAGAAAAGTGCATGAAACAAAACCTGCACCTTTTGGCATTTTATAGCTGAAACTAGGACAGTTTCTCCTTTTCTTGTGTGTTCAGAGCTGTGCCCATCAACTATAGTATATGTTTTTTAATTCACTTTAGCATGCCTCAGAGTCTGACAAGTCCTGATGGATACCTGTGCATGAGGGCTTATCAAAAGGAGTACAAGTGCTGTATCTAAATTGGGTTCTGCTGTTTGCAGCTCACCAGTCCTCCTACTCTAGCTTTCTCCTTCCTCATCCCAGCCAGGGTAGATACCTGTCTGTGTCTGGGTTTTCTGACTCCAGTGAAGGCACTTAGTTAGCAGGATTCATTGCTAATTCAGGGACCTCAGCTGTAAGCTGAGACTTGTACAAGATCTGTGTGTTAGGTACTGTAGAAAGGCAAGAAAACCACAGTTCCTCTGCCAGAGAACCTAATGGCCTAATCACTAGTTAGTATACTGATTTTTAAACCTTAAACCAACTTGTGTAATCCAGAGCTAACCAATGTGCCTCACAAAATGCCCAATAGAGAATCTGAGCATAGTTTTGGGGAAAAATAACTTTTTTGAAAGATAGCAGTTCTGTCACACAGTGACTTTTCTACTTGCCGTCTAATAATACTTTAAATAATGTGTGCATTATAAATGGTTATCAACGTTCTTTGCTTCTGAAAGCAAAGCTGTCATCTGTATGTGTTAGCAGAGGATTGCAACAGAAATTTGTATTTTCGTATTCCGTTTCGATTTCTTAATTCTATGCTATTCATCTTGGAACTGTGGTAGCTTTCTGCTGTTGATCATATTCTTTCTTCTTATCAAGTTGTATTTGTCATCTTTCTTCCTAGCCTTCATAAACACCATTTGAAAGGATATTTTTTCTCAAATTTTAATAATCCTGATTTTGTTTTTTTTAAATTGAAATTGGATTCAGCTATTCAAACTCTTCTTTTGTGTATTGTCTTTACAGCAGATGTTTCCTGAGAAGAAACATGAATCTCTAACTTAATGTAAATTGACTTTTTCAGAAATTTTTTTCTTCAAGTCCAAAAGAAACCACTGTAACAGAAAACGGTGTGAATTTGCACCGTTAATAAAAATCAGTCCCTCTCCTTACCTGCTGAGGTAATTTGTGTGTGACCAGTCTGGTCTAAAGCACTGGTTGCAGAAGTGATGTTAGCCCAAATAGCAGCATTAGCTGCCTCTCCTTGTAATATTTTTGGCAGTCATGACAAGTATGAGTAGAGAAAACAGCAGTAACATCTTTAGCCATATGTACTGCTCCAACACTAATTTCTTGCCATGAACCACATTTGTTTTCAGCAGAATGAGTTCATTATGGAGTGTGTGCTCATATTAGTTATTCTAAGTATTTCCTGGTGTATTGTGTCTTGAAATGAGTGTTGGACCTGGAGTATTAAAAGTATTTATCTGGTTTCTCTGAAGTCATGTTTGGATAATAAAAATGAAAAATGGAGGGGAAATGCTTGTAAAACTTTATTTTTGCCTGTTCATAAGGTGACTTCTTTAAAGAAAAAAAATTATATAAAATAGCTCAAAGGGATTTGCAGATCATTAAACTCTTAAATATAGCATAAGATGCTTGAAAACCCATATGTTCTATATTTTTATGGAGATTTTATAAAAATTTCTTTGAATGTTTAAAATTCTGCAAAGTTGTGGTTAAGGTTTGGGGGTTTTTTGGGGTTTTTTTTGTTTGTTTTTTGGTTGGTTTTCTTTTTGTTGTGTATTTTGTATTGTTTGGTTTGGGGATTTTTGGTTTTGTTTGTTTCTTTTTTTGTTTGGTTGGTTTTCAGTTTGTTTTTATGGGGTTTTTATTGGTTTTGGTTTTGGGTTTTTTTTTATTAATTGGTTTGGTTTGTTTTTTTTAATATTCTGATCCTAAAGGGGTTTATGACTTTGGGTGCCTGAAACTGTTTTGATGTAGCTCATACCTAGCAGGACTATACATACATTTTGTTGCTTCCCCATCCTAAGAAGCTTTCCTTAAAAGAAGTTAATTTTGACTTGGATTCCACCCTAACAGTACTAGAGTACTATGAGAAGCCAAAATTGCTGAAGGCAAAAGCTTGACCAGCAAAAGAATAGCCTGCAAACAGTCATGCATACCAAAGATCATGTTTTCCTAAGGAGTGCATCTAGTTCTGCAGTTGAATTTCTCCTGGAGACAATCTTGAGCATGGAGTGGTGTGAGCAGCGTGGGATGATGTGTGACTGGCAACTAGTAGTGATGCCACTGATTTTTCATTTGGGATGCACTGGGGAAAAAAACTCTTCCCTCGTAACTGGAGAATGTTTTCAGTCTTTCAGCCAAAAGCATTCATCTTGTTTGCATGTCCTTTTTTTGTTTGTTTGTTTTTTTTAAGAATGGAATTTTTAAGAATGGAGTTGTGGGGTTTTGTAAGTCCATTTGTTCATAAGATTGATTCAGATCTTGAGCAGACAAGTATTGCAGGCAGCTGTGGGGTTTTCTCAGAGCTTTGTCTGGCAGAGTGCTCCCCAGCTTCTGCTCAGGGATATCAGCTGCTTCGGTGGGAGGCTGCAAGGGGTGGCGAGGTGCCAGCTCTCCTTTTTCCGGCCATTGCAGCAGATGTTGAGCATATCTGGGTCCCTCAGACTTGTGTGCTTTTTTCCTGATATCGTTGAAATTGGTTCACTGCACTTCTATGATTTAGATACGCAGAATGAGTTTTTTAACAGAGAGATTTTTACTTTTTGATGGAGTCTGAGACAGTGATGAACCTACTTGTCTGTCCCCAAAATACTCTAGAGACTGTCATTTTCCTCTAGCAGTATCTCAGACCAGCAATCTGCAGATATCTTTCTTATAGAATAGATGGTACTTCTAGATGTGCATCCTTGCTAGACCTTTTCACCTTCCTCCTCATTTCTTCCTTCCCCCTTCATGGATCCTGTAGGCTCAAATATACATGCGAGTACTTGAGGTTGAGTACTGCTGGTGGTGGTTGTCTCCTGAGTCCCTTAAGTCTTACAAGACTTGATTTTCACCTTCCAGAGGCTTGTGAAAGAATCATTGAGGTAGAGAACCTTGGTGTACATGGTTTCCTCTTCTAAGCTAGCCTCTTTCTGCGTGCTGTTAGGCTAATACTTTTGTGGCACATGTGCAGTGAGGCCAACAGGAGGAAATGAGCTATTCTTCTTAGTTGAAATTTTTAAAAATGAAAGTTTCTATCTACTAGAACAAAAGATGCATGGATTTAGGGGGAAATTAGAGAAGGATCCCTGTTATGAATACTGGCTGCCCTTTAGTGAAGCTGAATCTCATTAGCACATGAACAGGATGCACATATTGCTTTAGTACACTCTCTTTTTCTAGAGAGGTTTATATAAACCTAGCAATTATGTGAGCTTCACATATTCTATCTGAAGAAAAACTATGTCAGTGCAGTCTAGTTTGTATCAAGAGAGAAAACTTGTCTCTGTTGACTGTGAACAGAGACTGAGACAGTTCTTGAAGTATTTTGAATGTGCTCTCTGTCTTTTCAAGCACTGCTTGAAAATTCGGTCAAAAGCCAGTGCAAAAAGCTGTCTAATACAAGATGATGTTATGCTGTTTATTCTGTTTCATGGCTTTTCAGTATTGCAACAGAACAAGGGTATTGATGTATATGTAACTGCACTAGAACAATATTGTAGGTGGGGGGCTTTGGGGGATCAGAGATTATGAGCAGAGAACAGATAGTTAAGAGCAGAGTTGATAACCAACAGACATTAAACAATGAAAGAATACTGAATGATGTGCAGTAATAGAAATCACTGCTACAATACAAAACTTCACAACATTACAAATGGAGAGACAAATTCAGAATTAAATGTATTTGCAATGAGATAAATTTCTTGAAACTCAGAGAACTTTCTCGGTACAACTGAGAATCTGAAAGGATATTTATGCCTAAGGAACAATAAAACAAAAAAACCCAACAAAGCAAAAAAAGCGCCCAAAACACTCTAAATTTTGACCAAAAGGTCTGTGAGAAAGGAAGGTAATGAGGTGGCTGAAAACCAGCTTGCTTTTGCCAAAAGCATACCAGAGCAAATGAAGAAACATGTGAAACAGAACTCTTGAAGAATTGCAAACTCTTAACTGGGAGGGTTGATAATAACTATACGTTTCATCTCTATGATGTATATGATGCATAAAGCAGTGAATAAACCAAAACTAATTAGGGAAAGGATAATATTTATGGTTGCAGTCTCTTGCCCTGATGCTGCTTTTATATTGTTATGCTGTTGTTCTTCTTTAAAAATTTATTTGTAGTACAAGCTGCAGAATAAAAACACCCACATTGTTTATAATAGTTGGGATGCTAGGTGATGGAAGTCTGTCTCATGCAGGTGTGCACATACTATGCCTCTCAGGCAGGGAAAGGAGTGTGCAAAGCAAGCTGGACCTAGAGCCCTCTCTGCTGGATGGCTGGGAAACAACACTTCAAACAGGAAAAAAGAATTTTGATGTAGAAAAGAAAATCTGAGCCTAGAGCAAGAAATCTAAGCATAAATAATAAATCCTACATAGTTGTGGTCTTCTCTATTATAAGCAGATGGAATAGCATGCACTTATTTCATAAACTGGCCTTATTAAATTATCAGGTGATATATTTTAATGATAACTATTTTGAGCACCTACAGGATCTGAGAGGGGAAAAAAATATGATTTCATCTTAGAAGTTTGAAAAATTCATAATATCTGTGCCAAAGATGAATATTCAAATAAAGGATTTTCTAAGCCTATATAGCCTTGGGGGTGTAGGTGGGTGCTGTGCTTTTGTAGTGATGAACCAAAGAAATTAACACTTACTGTGCAAGATGTAGTAATATGTGGAAAATGTGCTATTCCAAGATGAAGTACTTTTTTTAAAAGGCATTTGGCAAGACGTAACACAGGTGTTTGCTTTAAAATAAAATATATTTTCCAGTAGGAGGGGAAACCCTATCATAGTAATTTAAGTCCATGTTTTATTTCTAATGTGAAGGGAAACACAGACTTTCAGAATTTTTTTTTCATTTCATTTGACTAATGGAAACAGGGGAAAGGAGAATTGCAGAGAATAACTGGATTGCCACTTTACTGCCAGCACTAGAAGATCCACTAGAACTATGCAGCTCCCTGAAGTCCACGCATTTGGAACTGATTCTGAAGTGTGCGTGAGCACACGGGGGTTTTTTAAGCCCAAAAAAGTCTACTGGAGATAAGAGGGATCAACATTGAATAAACTTGTGAGAAGTGTTGACTCTTCCTTTTTCCATTGTTTTTCAAGATGGGATAGCAGCTGAAGACATATCTGGTCACAGAAAATTCATTAGAAGAAAAAATCAGGCTTTGTGTACACATTTGGAAACCTCTGAAATCTTACGTGCGTGGAGAACTGCAGCAAAACAATTACTGAACTTTATTACACTTGGTTTCCCTTCATTTCCTGTCTAGGGTAGGAGAAGCATATTCTGGAACTGTTTGATGTTTTTGTAAAGTGTTCATTATAAAATATTTCTGGGTTTGTTTTTTTTTTTTTGAGTTGTCATTTCACTTAAGGGTATCAACTTGATTAATGGCATTATAGTGCAGATAGTGTGATGGGGTTGCTTTAGGGTTTTTTCCTACTTTTTTTCAAGTCACAATGACATAACCACTTGAAAATTTAGATTAAAAATTGTGTAGGAAATGTAGGCTAGTAAGATACAGGAAGATTTTGTAACATATTTTTGTTCTGTAAGAATAAGCCCTGTGAGGTGAATATTTCTGAGAAATAAAAAAACAAACCAGAAACAAAAAAGAAGAGCCTGCCTAGGTAATTAACCTAACTGGCATGAATTTATCACATTGTATCACTCAGCAAGTGTTTTGTGAAAGGCAGTAAGGACATTATGTAAAGGACTGAGTTTGTTCTCTTGAAAAGACAAGAGTAGTGAAAATGTAGACTGAAGGAAGCCTTTTGTATTTATGCTCTTGCTTTCCCTGTTTTTTCCTATAATTTTTTCACCTAGCTAATTCTAATGGTAGCATGAACAAAGACATTTTAAAATATCTGTTTAAAGCGGTGGTTGTGAAAGTACCTCAGTAGTATATATTTTGTACAGGAGAATAAATGCAGAAACACTACATTGCTATTTTTTCTTCTTTAGTGGGTCTCAAGGTGTTTTCTCAAAAATTTTTTTATAAGAAACAAAGTATTTTTTATATAGCTGTATCATAGATAAAGGATACATAATTATTTCTGCCTTGAAGTAGACCCTTCATGATGTACCTCATTCTTTCATACGTTTCAAGACATTTAAGGCAATTTCAACTACTTGTTTCTACTTGAATTGCTGGAACTTCTCTTCGCCTATAACTTAAAAACATGAAGAAAAAGGACCTTTACCTCATTATTACATGCATTTCTTGACTAGGAAAGAATTTCTTCAGGAAAGGAAAAAATCCACTATTTAATGATAAATAATTAAATATTAGGCAGCTGTCTAATGGCTTCTTTATGTGTGTATACACACACACACGTCTTGGTAGAGTAATAAATGCCACCTAACCTCTACTACATGAGCTTTAGAATATGTTTAAGCTACATGATAAGCATATTGTGAAGTCACAGACAGTTCTAGTGTTAACCTAAAAGAGGCCTCAAGGACATGTGCACATCAGCCAGTACTGACTCTGGAGCAGCAGCAGTGCAGGTGGAATGGTGCTAAAGGAGAGCTGCAAAGTGTCTGTGGAGCCACTGACCGGGGGCTAGAGTGTGAAACAAATGCATACATTTCAAAGTTCATGTATGCAAAAACTCCTCTGACTTTTCTTTTTATCCCCTGAAGCTGTCAAAGGTCTGATCCTGTCCGTCAGTCCTGCCTGGCTGCAGTTAGCACAGCAGAGTAAAACTTCAGCAGCCAGAGTGCTTGCTGCTGGTGTGCTAAACCCATGCTCATGTTTCTGCTGTAAAGGCACCATCTTTCTTATAGTAGCTTCAGTAACTTCCAAAGGTATTTTAGACAGAAAGACCTCATTAAAAACCAGCAAAAGAGTGGAGTGAATATATGGCTGCTTTCTTCTTCACCTGTAACTTACCAGTTTTGCAGGTGGTACTCTTATGGTGTCAGGAGACCTTAACTTGTTCTGTGCTGGGATGGAGTTACTGTACTGTACAGGCCTGTTCTCTTACGGCTGAATAAAACCTTTCTCCAAAATAATTGCACAATTCTAAATTCTGTTTTTTCTGATGCTGACTTTACCTGTGCTATGATTTGTTGCAGAATTTTTCTTAAATTAATTACCTCTCACATACATCTATATGTGGTTTTTATTTTTATTTTTTCAGGGCATGGCTTTTACCTTGGAGGAGAGGCAACAATTGAATATTCATGGATTATTGCCACCTTGCTTTCTCGGTCAAGATGCTCAGGTTTATACAATTCTTAAGAATTTTGAAAGGCTGACAAGTGACCTAGACAGGTAAAGTATGGCTATGAAACTTTATCCTATGTAACAATTCATGAGTCTCTTACTTTTTTCTGTATAGTAGTATAGATGGAATTTTGGGGTATTTTTTCCTACTGTGGTTGTTGATTATTGGAAATCGTTAAGCTAAATACATGTTTTTGCTAGAATGCTGTCTTCAAAATATCAACTCCTACTTTGAAATTGTAATCTTCCAGAGCTGTTCACAAGAACTTACTTTGGTGACCAAATGATACAAAGGTCATCAGAAGCAAATGAACTCATGTGAAACTAAAAGTCTGTAATGACTTTACATGCATATAGATACATATGCATTACAACATACAAAATGTGTAAAATACTATAAAACTAATATGTAACATAATATTCCTGTGCGGGGGTTTTTTAGGGAAAAAAATCTGAGAAGGGCTTTAAACATTTATGAATAATAATTTTTTTTCCTAAAAAAATTGTATTTTACAGGCCCTAGAACAAAACAGTGTTTCTTCATTTCTTTCCTCCTGTGCCTTGCTCTGTTGTGGGATGTCTTGTTACCAGTATGTAATACATGGCCTTTAGCTATCCATCTGTTGGTGACAAGGCTTCTTTATAATTTGAAGTTGCCACAACCTTTGTTTTTTATGGAGTCAGAATAGGATGAGGACAGCTTTCCTTGCACATGAAAAGCTCAAAATTATGGTACCTTTTGTAGGTTAACTATTCTCCAGAGCTCTCAGGAAGGTCATTATCAGTTATCACACGGTAGTAGCTTCCCAGGCTAGAATGCTTATTAGTGTGAGTCCCCACATGTGAAGCAAAGTGTAAAATTTCCCTGATTCAACCACTGGTGTTATAATAGAAAAAACTTTCTCTGTCCTTCTGTCCCCATCTCCTCCTTTATTCTGCCTTGAAGTAGTCCCTTCATGATGCACTTCATTCATATGTTTCAAGACATTCAAGGCAGTTTCAACTGCTTGTTTCTACTTGAATTGCTGGAATTTCTCTTCACCTATAACTTAACAACATGAAGAAAAAGGATCTTTACCTCGTTATTGTATGCATTTCTTAACTAGAAAAGAATTTCTTCAGGAAAGGAAAAAAAAAGATCAGTTTTAAATGGCAGAGTATTAAAACTTTGAATAATATGCTTTTGAGCTGCAGTAAAACACTGCATACTGAAGTTTTGATTGCAATGGGAATTACGAAATAAAAATAACTGTCTCCAGGTATTGTGGGAATACTTTGCAGAAAACTATCTTTACTATGTTAAAATAAAGCAAAATCTGTCTGTCTTGGGGGTGGAAGAGGAAAGATGTTTTTTAAAGTACAATTAATCCATGCATGATAGACACAAATAATATGTAATAAAGTAACATAATACGGTTACAAGTAAACGTAAAGAAAAGGTTTTCCAGAAGCCTTTTGCTTCAGAGAATATTTTTCCAAAACTGCCCCTGTTAAGCTTAAGATCTGTAAATACTTAATTAAACAAAATCTTGGTGTCATTCTTTCCCACCTATGAGTCGTCTTTGGCATTTTCTCTTTTCTAAATGCATAGTTGGGTAAGGAAAAAATTTGTTTCCTGCTCCTGAGACCAGACGTCTGTAAAACAGAAGTGCTAACATTAAATTCTTCCATCCATGTATCTTGAGCATTAGACTTTAGCTTGCCATTTTACACCATAAAGCCAGTTTTAATTATAATGCCTGCTTTAGTTTAAAGGTTATATTGTACTGTGCAGCTTTGCAATACAAATTTATTATTGTTAATTCCGTTTTAGTGATGCAGTTTAACTGACAAAACTAGCAAGTCTTCAGTTCACAGAAATAGCTTGAAACTATTGCAAGTTAGGCCGTTTACTCACTAATGTGTCCACTAGTCAGAATACTTCAATTAAGATTTTAGTAATTAACATATAAAAAAAGTGAATAGCTGTGTTTAATTCTCAGTCTTATTCTGTGGCATGTGTCTGTGGTATTTTCTCAGCTGTAGTTTTTGGTCCATGTATTTGAATCTTCTCCTTCCCTGTGCTGAGTGAATAAACAGTGTGGCCCCTTTTATAATGCTGAATAACCTGTGGTGGGATTTCCATCCACAGGAGATATTCAAAAACCTGGGCAAACTGCTCTAGCTGACTCTGCTTTGAGCAGGGCATCAGATGAGGCAATCTCCAGAGGTCCCTTCCAACCTGAGCTAGCGTATGCTTTCATAACACAAGTCCATAGTAGTTATGAAATAAGCTTTCAGGGATAATCTTAGATCAATGCAAATTTCTATAAATTAAGTCAGGTTGTCCCTTAAAAATATTAAATTATATAAATCCACAAGTAACCCTCAAATGGAGTTGTTTCTTTAAGAAACCATATTTATTGATCGTAGAAATAAAACAACACACTTTTGAGATAATGTTAGTGTAGGAGGTAATATAAAGGCTGGTCTTTTTTGGAGGCCTCCAGGGACAGATATGGAAAATGTCCACAAAGTGCTCACCACCCCATGGCTGAATACAGTTTTATAAGTTTAGCAAATTAGCATATTTGACAAAAGTTGCCAATTAGAGACATAAGAGGTGGGGTAATTTTCCCCAGTTCAACCTTCTCTAAATCCTCCCTCCCTCAGATGGAAACTAAACTTTATTTATGAAAATGTGTCTCAAAGTGCTGCTTTCAGCTTTGGTACCCAGGGAGAATCAAGATAGGATAGGGGCCTTGGAATGTGTTTTGCCTTTCTGCCTAGAGAAAATATAGGGAAAAAGTACTGTCACTACAAATACAACAATAGGCTACAAATATAGGTGTAAAGAATACAGGGAATATACAAAAGTAAAAAGGCAAAAATCAATCTGGTATCATGTGAACACCTAGTAAATCTAAATTGACTATTCATGCCATGCTGTGTTTTGATTAAAAAATATTTTCCTCATGTATTATTGGGGCTTTATATTGCTGTGGTCTTTTCTCCATTTTTTAGCAAAATATAATTATTTGTGTTACATGTGTTGGTCTGTATTTAAGACCACCGATGGAAAGACTTGGTAACATTTGCATGCAGAAGATACTTCCTTTAAGACTGTCAGCAGTAACATTTTGGGCTCCTTTGCAGATAAAATGATTGTTTGAATTGAGTGTGCAAAAGGTTGCATGTACAAAATGTGATTTGCAGGTGTGTTTATAAGTCAAGCGTCTGACAATTTCTTTGGAGGATGTCAGTAATGAGTCTGCTTGGAGAACATGTGCATGTATGTGAGCTCTGGTCTCCTATGTTTATACTTGTATCAAAGAATTTTAAAGAGGAGTGACTGTGAACCTGCCACAGTTACTCCTTGAATCTCTTCACTGATTATGAATGCCAGAAGATTTTGACTGTTTTAACCGGAACTTGAAAGGAAATCTCGAGTGCTGCCTATAAAGGCAGGTGCTCAAAGACAATCTTGCATAAGAGCCTGCAGTTACTCCCTTCTGCTGAGTGTCAATGTCCTAATTCTAGAAAAAACCCCATGTTTCTTGCAGTATGCATCTGGCATAGTTTTTGCTCCCATAGAAACAGTGATTGAAAGAGCTTAAGGGAGGCTGTTGTTTTCTTTCTGGAGCATGGCAGTAGGTGTATTCTTGAGTGGTTTATGTCCAAAAACAAAAGATCAGGTGCAAGCATTTAGATATTTAAGAGGTGGAAGCTGTTAAATACCTTAGACAGAAGGGTCTTGTCTGATGAAACATAAATGCTGTATATGACAGTATCTTATGTTGGCAGGATTGCCCTGGTTTTGTTTGGAAAGAGGGTGTGTGTGAATTCATAAAGTTAAACTGATAAATAGTATCATGGCATGACATGTTTTGGCACAGCTGAAGTGCCTTTGCAAACTTGTAGCATGAAATTGTTGTACTCTGAAGTACCAAGAGCTCATACACCAAAAGAACGGGGAACAGCAGCAAAGCAATTCCCTGGTATGCTTGGCAAAAGGAACACCAATAAGAGGAAATAATTCTATTCCTCTAACTTGATTTGGAAAAGCTGTCATGGATTCTGCAAGTAATTTAATTTTTTTTTCTCCCCTGTATGTTCTTAATTGTATTTCTTCTTTCTCTGTATTGATACTGAAATTGGTGCTCCTGGCACAGTGACATCTTCTGCCTGAGCTTTGCTTTCTTCACAGAGTCACACTGGTAAAATGTTATACTGGATGTGTTAGCATTAGGAGAGGGGCCATCAAATGCTTTTCCAGAGAATGCCATCTTACTTTGTTTTTCCTTAAAGTTTCCTGTCTTTAAATCATTTCTATATGGCTACTGATGATGCAGAGTAATGGAGCTAAGTGTCTTACACAGATTAAAAATAATAGCCTTTCCTCCCACCTTCCTTTATTTACTCTATCTTTTAGGATAAGAGTGAACAAATTTGGGGTTTGTTCTGTTTTCACCTTTCCCTTTTGTCTTGTAAAATGCATGCCAGTGATAGTTGGGCCTGTTATCCTAAAAAAGGTCAATAGTTTTCCGGTTGTTATATCAGTTTTCTTTTGGGTTTTGGATGGTATGTGGTTTATATCCTTTTGTTGCTACTGTATTTCATTTCCCTCGTAATAGTAGACTAGTATGAAGCATTCTTAGGTGAAGTAAAGGCAAGGAGAGAAAAGTGCCACACTGAAATTTGAATGCTTGGCAGTCTCCTCTGTCTGACTTGCCAGACCTTGGTTTTTGTCCTCTGAAACTCTTCTCTGAAATCTTCATTCAAGACTCCTTGTCTGAGGACAGATAATATTTTTCTCCCTTTTTATAACACAAGTGATTGTTCTCAGTGTGTTATTGCTTGTTTTCGTTATGTTTTCAATTAAATGTGGGCTTCAATAAAAGATTCCATTAAATACTGAATTTTAAATATATTTTTAAACACAATGCTGAAAAACACTTTGTGCTTTTAGTTGTGAAGATACTTGGATGATGCTAAAAGATGCATTATAACCAACACCACATTGAGGATGAAGCATTTTTGGTTTTCCCTTTTGAAAGAATTTTTGAGAAATTTGATACCCCTCACCTAGCAAATTACGATGTTGAGAAAGGAGACGTATACCTACTGTTGAAAAGTAACCTTCTGATAAAATTGCACTTCTCTAGAAATATTTTTCACTTTATAATATATTTCTTATACTGATTTGGATATGATCAAGTATCTAATATTTAAAAATACAAATAGTATGCAGTTAATACCTTTGCAAGTTCTTTAGCATATCCTGAATATAAAAGTGGCACAATAACTACAAATAAGACAATAAAACCTCAGCCTAATGCTATAGAAGAGTAAGAACAAAATGGAGAGTTTTAACAAACAGTTTTTTGATTTGAAGCTCCTGAGGAAGCCTTTTGCTAAGCTTTTAGTTTCTTTTGTAAAAGATTTCTTTGCCCTGTTGAAAATCTAGGCTTGATCTGAGTAATAAGAAAGGATGATGAAAAGTTATTTTATACTCTTGAGTAGCCACACCTCATTTTAAATGAAAGTGATTAAAAAAAAAAAATATTGGCAACTGTTTCAGAATGGTGCTGTGGCTTGCATGGTGCTTGCAATGTCCAGTATACAATGGGGGCCAAAATATGCATGGTATTGTCTAACATCACTTTAAATGTTCTTGGAAGCAAAATGAATGTCTTCATGTGTTCTCACAACTACATGTGCATGGACTTGTATTTCAAGATAAATGTTGGGATAGTCATCCTCAGGAGAAAGGTTTTAAAGGGCTGTAAAGCAAATGCCCTGGGAATTCAAGGACATTGAAAGGTATGTTATATCATAATGAAATACTGGGTAAATGAAAGGCTATAGAGAAATGTAATAATATGAAAGAAAATTAGTATGTATGTGTATATATTTGTATCTGAGAACTACAAGAGTAGGATATAATTTAACCTTGGAGAACATTCAAAATTAATGTGTATGATGGAAGGTGGTTCTAATTGCCTCATGGTGGTGGTATTTAGAGTACAACTGCAACTTTTTAGTTTCTAGATCTTTATCTGTTTAGGGTCTGAAATACCCTTCATGACACAAGGGAAGGGGTATTGTTTTTCCTCACTTCTGTCACCTCATTACAGTCACCAACTGCCAAACTGGCTGCACTTGCCTTGCTTGTAGTGCTCGTTAAAAGTTTATGTAGCAGATCCCAAAAGAAGTGCCTCCCTGATATACAGGGATACACAAGCTAAGCTTGAATGGATTGCATTCAGATTTACTGAGCTGTTCTTTGTCAGATGGTTACCTGACTATATTTGTGTCTTTCTAAAGAATGAATTGGATTTTATTGGGGCATATGATGTGTAAGTATGCAGAAGGAAAGTTCATATGAAGATATTTAAGTACACAAACCCCTAGGCTTTTGGAATGAATGTGTTCTATATGTATCCTCAACACTTCTGTAATAAAATGATGGACATATTAAACTTTTTGTCAGTAATTAGAAATCCATTGTAAATTAAAAAAAAAAACCTACAGAAATTGTATACATAAATTAAGTTAAAGATTTTGTGTAAGCCTATTGGTATAGAAGGCTACTTAATTTTTGCTACTACAGCAATACTTAACTTTGCTAAAACTAGTGAATAGACAAGTAAGGTTTAGGATCACCAAATTCCTAAATACTAAGTATTCACAAAGTGACAGTCATACCTATGTGAACTGGTACAACTTGAAGTCACTCATAGACTCATATCATCTGTCACACTCAGCATTGCAATTTGACTTCCTGATTGAGATCTTGAAACAGTAATATAATTACTCAGTATGAGGGTGACGGTACTCAAAAGCAGATCAAGCTAAACATGAACTTTTTTCACTCTCATTTATATGATCCTTTTTTCTTGTTGGTTTTCTTTTTAAATAAATATAGAACTTCCTCAAAATTGGTTTTGGTTAGAAGATATAACATTACAGATTTCATGTCAAACATAGACTTCAGGGATGAAAGGCCATGTGTGTATGCTTTGTTTTCAAAAGCTTTGTTTTTCAATATTTATTTGAAGTGTTAGTCTGGATTTAGGATAAATTTCTATTTGAGGCAAGAGCATGCAAAGCCTAATGTTTTTACTTCTGTTTTCTTTGGGCAAGTGAGTAAGCTTGTTTGAGTTATATTTAATGCTGGTCTCATTTCAAGTGGAACAACTGATATACACAGATAAGGTTCTGACAGACCAAATCCTCAATTGCAGCTCAGTGTTTTACACCTGAGAGGGATTAGCTTCCTGAGTATGTAGAGTTTGACAGCTTGGTGATGGTTTCAGGTTCTCTGTCTCAACTAGTTTGTTATCCTTTGTGTCTGAACCATTTGTGCTATTAAGACAAGGAGGAATTTAAATACTTTCAATGAGAGAGAGGCTCTTAATAGAACAAACATAATTTTAATTATTCAAACAATTCTGTATTTCTAAATCTACTTTATATGTTCCCTTATGTCTATCTAATTATATGTAATTCTCCACAGATACATGCTGCTAATGAGTCTTCAGGATCGAAATGAAAAGCTTTTCTATAAAGTGCTGTCTTCTGATATTGAAAGGTTCATGCCTATTGTTTATACTCCCACTGTGGGACTGGCTTGCCAACAATATGGTTTAGCATTCCGGAGGCCAAGGTATGTAAGTTTATACTTCAAATAAAAGTAATTGTATCTTATTTTCCTCTTGGCAGATTTCTGCAGGGGTTTTCTAACAGCTGAATGTAAGCCAAACCTGCAATAATTGAGATAATTCAAGCTGTACTTTTGGTCTACATTAAACAATAATTTGTGCATTTCTTATCTGCATTAAGGAGGCAAATGGTTTAATTGCATTAAAACATGAACATATTTTTAATCTTATTAAATTACTGTTTTACAATCATAGCTGCATGTTAGAAGACTGGAGAAGAATGGAACCTTAGTTTTAGATTTGTCTTAGAAACTTGAAAAGCATAGACTTTTGCCTGTATAAATATTTATGGTATTGGTATTTTATGCACACACACACAAACACATATGTATGTAAAAACAGTATGTATACAAACTAAGGATGCATTACATATGTATCTACTGATACCTTAAAAATAATCAAAAATCATCAAAGTGCCTGTCTCACTGCTTAATAATGTCTTGCTTCTTATGTTGGTTACTGGAGTGCTTTTATTCTGTATACAATATCTGTATTTATAGAGTGATGAGGAAGAGGTATGAAAGAAGGATAGACCCTTCTGTTTCACTTTGCCTCTTGAGCAGCAACTCATGGAGTTTGAGATTTATGGTGGTTGCTGTTTGAGAACATTGTGTATATCACTGCCTTCAAGTGCAGACTGGAACAACACTTTGGAGCCTTCTGCAGAATTTTCTGGCAAAGGAAGAGATAAATGAGCTGCATGTGCATAGCTCTGTTAACAGAAATAGGTTTTTTACAGTCAAGGCATTGATCAAAAGTAAGAAGCTTTCAAGATGTAAGGGAACAAATGACTACTCACAAATTCTTTAGCAGGAGATATTTGAGAGAGACTTATGGTTTCAAGGTTTTGTTGTTAATGTGAAAATCATCTTGGCCTTGTGAGTGACAGAATGAGTCAGGACCACCTGGCCAATTGCAGAAAACAAGAATTCCCACTTCTATGCACATTAAAAACTTAAAAAATACCTCAAGAATGCTTACTTAAACCTGTTTAATGATCTGTGGCTTTTAGGTGCCTCTCTTAGTAAGAAAAGTCATCTCCTTTTTTCCCCTCCGTATTTACCACCATGGTGATTTTATTGGCCTTCCAGGAGGTGCTAAATGTGTCTGGAAATTAAGTCTTCGCTTACACTGGTCTCATTACCCCTCATTTTGATATTCATTGCCATATAAAATATTTCACAAGGAGCACTTCTGCCCATACATGTACTTTTCCCTTTCTCCCTAGACGTGTGAAGCATCTGTGGAGAAAAACACTTGGTTTAATTAGCGTCATGGAATTGTTAAGGTTGCAAAAGACCTTCAGGGTCATTGAGTCCAACTTTTGACTGAACACCACCATGTCAACTAAACCATAGCACTGAGTGCCACATCCAGTCATTTCTTGAACACTTCCAGGGATGGTGACTCCACTCTCTCCCTGGACAGCCCATTCCAATGCTTAACCACCTTTTCAGTGAAGAAATTCTTCCTGATGTCCAAGCTGAAACTACCTGCCACAGCCTGAGACTATTTCCTCTCACCTGGTCACTGGTTGCCTGGGAGAAGAGGCCAATCCCCAGCTGGCTACACCCTTCTTTCAGGCAATTGTAGAGAGTTATAAGGTCACCCCTGAGCCTTCTCTTCTCTGGGCTAAACACCCCCAGCTCCCTCAGCCACTCCTCACAGGATGTGCACTCTAGACCCTTCTCCAGCTCCGTTGCCCTTCTCTGGACTTGCTCCAGCACCTCAATGTCTCTTTTGCAGCAGGGTTGAGACTAGATGATCTTTAAAGTTCCTTACAATCCAAACCATTCTATGGTTCTGTGATCTTTGACATACTCTTTCCTACTACAATGCAATCTTCGACTGTGCTGTTACAGAGAGATGGGGTTTTTTCTGAGAAAAACCTTTTCTAAATTATTTCAAAGCCAACTATGCAAAACAATCAATATAATTTAGTTAGAAATTGCATTCTAGACCATGATTCATTTAGCATTAAGCCTTATATGCTAGCATACCTCATAAACAGCATCCACCATGAGATGGATGGAGAAGAAAAAAAACCATTAAATTTAATATTCAGAAGAGGAAAAGGAGTAAAAGATGTAAAATGTAATCCAGGCTGTACGTGTTGGTTTGAAAACAAACCAGTGGGAGATCACAAGTCCAGATTGAAATTAAAAATAAGTGAAATAATGCAAGGAAAAGCACTGACAAAGTCAGATACAACCTGACACCCGGTTAGGGTGGTAGTAGCAGTCCAACTCAAGTAGCTCAGTTGAAGCGGTGATCCTGTGAAGGTCTAGTCTCCAGCTGAAGATCCAGTGGTAGCTTTTGTCCTCTGGGAACCCAGTAGACAGGGCTAGCTCAGGCAGTTCCAAGGCCAGGTTATATCCAGGTGGGAACACCTGGCTCCTCCCTCCTGGGCAGAGCATCCCACAATGGGATAAGTCCATGAGTCACACGGTGGGTCCCTGATGGCCCATTGCCTGTCATCCAGGGTGGGTTGTTAGCAGCTGATAACAGCTAACGGATGGCCCATTGTCTGCCATCCGGGGTGGGTCGTTAGCAGCTGATAGCAGCTAACGGCCCACAGCTGGTGGTAATAGAATACTTAAACACATCTATATTGCAACCTAGGACACTGTACCATCTTACAATTTTGATTGATTTTTTTTTTCAAGATGTTGTAACAAAGGAAAAAGGTATGGTCTGATCATACCTTAAAAAAAGGTATTCTCATCTGTAAGAACTGTGTGTATCTGCTTTATGCTGACTCATATGTAAATGCTGTCTTTATGGATAAGTGACTGTTTTTATTTCAGAAGGTTTTTTTGTTTCAGAATATTTTTATTACTGCCTCTTCCCACAGCTCAGAAAATGTTTGATATTTCGTAGTTTAATATAGATCCCATTAGAAACAGACTTTGTAAAGAAATTAAAAATTATCCAGTTGCTCCCGATCATGTTTATCTCACTTCAGTTTGCAAGGCAGTGTCATATTTAGTTTACATCTGTAAGGATTTTTTCCAGTGTTCCATATTCAGTTATGCTTCTTTACGTTGTGAAATGAGTTTTGAATTCCCTGGCTAACAAGTTATCTCTTGAGGGAAGGAACAATAAAAATTAATTTAGAGTTCAAAAAATAGGTGTCTCATGGAATCATTAAATGAGATCATCTTCTGTGACTCCCTTATGTGCTTTTAGAAGACTTTATGGGCTCACATGATGTGCTTACAGTCACGGAAGGACTCTGTGGCTCAGGCAGAGGTTTTCATCCTGAAGCAATATTTTGCAATTTTAGAATAAACATTCATGGCTGACCAGCTAACCGTCTGATTAAGCATCATTTCTCAAGAGAACCAGCTGCAAAGTAATTTGACTCACTGGTTTGAAGCTCATCTGTATATTTGACATTTATTTGTAAAATTCAGACTCAAGATTGCATTACTTGCTCTGAATATTCAGCTATGAATCCTCCAGTTTAATGAATAAGAGTGTTACTGTAGAAATAAAGAGTACAGATCTGATAGCAGATCTGTAACATGCACCTACCTACACTGCACTGTTGCATACACAGAATTTAGAAGACCAGTCTGTCTGGTGTTCTCCCTAACTGTTGAGGAGAATGAGTTATTTCTCTGAAATAACTTCCCCATGCAGTCACACTGTCAGGCTGACTAGAAACCATTTCTAAAGCAGCTCTATTGGATCTGATGCAGTGTCTTAAACGGCAAAGTATGTCAGCTTTGAAGTTATTTACCAGATTTCCTCCTCACTGAAGTGCGTGACTGACTCAGCACATACAGATTTAAGACTTAGTTCTTTCCTTTCCTTACATTTCTCAAAAAGAATGTATTTATTTACATTTATGTTATGTATTTACTTTTACAATGATTCAGATGCATGGTGTTGAACGCAAATGTTGCAAATGGGACTTCTTTTTTTGTTGACACTGTAATGTTTACATACTGAGATTGCCAGCTGCAAGATAGCATTGCTTTTTAATGAAGAAAAGAAATTAGAGAATAAGGAAATATTTATTTCCTGTGACAGAACATACAAAATGTTAGACCTTGGCATCAGAAGTTGCAGTCTGCTTGCCAGTACAAGGTTGATCCTGTGGTACATTTAATAATCTTTTTGTGGTTTTTAATGAGGCTTTTATTTGAGTTATTTTTTTAAATTCCAATGGATGTCTGTGGCATCCAAGTCTCTTCAGAAAGCAGATATGGCTTAATGGAGGCCAAAAACTTGTCAAGTACTCCTGGATCACATGAGCCAGGAAAATTCAGTTCCTAGAGCTTTTTTGTGACTCTGTCTCTCCCTCAGATGTGTAGTGTTTTCTTGATTGAGACTGCTAGAATGTCTGGATTTATTTGACATTTCACCAGTATAACAGCTCCCTTAGATTTTTTCAGCACATCTAAATGTTTTTTTCCTCCCCTGGAAAAGAGTATATACGTATACATATGTCTGTTTAGGGACTTTATTAATATAGTTGTTGCTATACATAATTACCTTAGTATCTTCATTTAGTTAGGAGTGGTTATTGCATAACATGAAATTATATTAAAAGATATAACAAAGCACTAGTTTCACAGTTATTTTTCCTAGTATTTTCTTGTTTGAAAACTATGTAGAATTTTAATCTGTAAGTGAAGAAAAGGAAATGTGGAGGCTTTTAAACTGACTTTTTGTAATGGCTTGATTGTTAGGATCGTATATGAAATAAAAATGTTTTGCAATAAAGACATAAAGAACATGCATCTTTGAAAATAGACTGTTGGAATTCTGTTCTGCAGAAAGACCTGGTTTTTGTACTGATGACATGATTGGGGTGGCAAGTTATTTTGTAACATTGACAGAGAATTAGCATAGCTATAGCATTTCTTCTAATTTTAGACAATCTTTTCTCTTAATGACTTTTAAAGCCTGTTGATGACGGCAGTTTCAACCCCTCATCAAGCACTTTTGAAATACATATTGGTCATTTTTCACTTTTGTCTTTTGTGAAGATGACTAGTTAACATGTTCCAGGCAACTTTTTTCTCTTTCCCTTTTTTTCTGCGTATAGCCTTGCCATTGTGTTCATGACATTCAGTAATTTTCCTTTCTGGCATGATTCTGATCTGCTGTTACCTTCATCAAGCTAAAACTTAGCTTAGCATGCTGTTGCTTCTTTGGCTTGAAGGTAAGGCTAATAGAATCTTCCCAGCAAAACATTTGCTCTGCTCTGAAAAGTTGGAAAAGGAGAATTAGCGCAATGTGAGGGTATTGAATTCCTCTCTTCTCCTGGACTTTCTTTTAGACTGGCTTGTGCCCAAGGCGTATTCAGCTTGGTCTATCAACACATAGTAATGCGTCTGCAGGGAAAGGTGTGAGGATCTTGCACAGATGTCAGTGGGTCTTATTTTTGTCTTAGAGTGCTTTGTAAATATTAAGCCAGTTTCTCATGTAAGAAATCATTGAAGGGAAAAAAAGTTATGGTCTTTACTTTTGAAAATATTAGGATATTCTTTAGTTTATGTGCATGTAGTCATCTGGTCTCTCTAGAACTGTTAAATTCATGGCTTTTCATAATAGTTTCGCAATAGATTTCACTATTTAGGTACAGTGTGAATTTTTATCTTTTTATTAAACTTCTACCTCGGAATAAATTCAAGAATGATTGGCCTGTGCCAAACTAAGAATAGGTAGTCCTGACCTAGCATGATGAAGTATAACATCCTCCATGTGGTGGGGTTTTTTGTATGTAGCTGGTGCTTGCATGTAGGTAGAACCTACAGCAGTAGTTGAAGAGGATAGTATTTACTGAAATAGCACTTGGAGTTGTTTTTCCATTTAGTCTTTTCTGAGTTGGAGCTTTACCTATTATTAGCCTCTTCCTGCTCTCATAAACTTCATACATGATTTCTTCTACAGGTAATATTTAAGGGACTTTTGATCATGGTCATAAAAGCTTTATCCTAAAACACATCACAGGCATGGAATTTCTGGCTTTCAGACCCAAGTTTGTAGGTGCATTGCTCTGTTTTTTCTGGAGTGAGTACATCTTGGCTGTGAGCAGGAGGAAATGAGGCCATCCCTTCTAAAAACATGACTCTCAAACTGTTTGGCAGCAGTTGATGTTTGGTCATTCTTCTAAGGAAGACAGCTAGCAAGACTCAGTGCTCTTCTACAGACATCCTCGGTGGTTTCTGAGCAAGGGGGCCAAAATTAAAGTACTGGCCATGCCTTTGTCTCTGTTCCCTTTTTCACTTCTTTCACAGAGTCCTGGATATTTCCAGGGGATCCCTGTCCTCATTTGGCTTGTACTGTTTTTTTGGGGGTTTTTTTAGCAATTTCTACTGTCTGTTGTGTGAGGTTAGAACTGAAAGTTTTGGCATATGATTATCTTCCTCATTTCCTTATATCCTACTGAGACAGTCTTCTGAAACAAAGAAGTTTCATACAGATGCTTTTCACTAAGTGGGAAAGACAGTTTGTGTGACAGCTATTAATGCAGTATTTATTAGAACCTTCTTGCTTCCTTTACTAAAATAGTCATCTTGTAGATCTACGTGCAGAAGACTGGACAGAAAGTACATGATCCTCAGCTAAATGTCTTTACTCTGACTAATCTTTTCTTTCTAATACCAATACCACATACAAGGTAGACCATATCCTTTTCAACAAATAAACTATGTTCTTCATTTTAAAATAGAGGTATTCTTGGCATGTTACAATTTCACATCAATAACTGTGGCTTGTATCAATATGTAACCATGATACAAGTCATCATCAATGACTTCCTATTTTCCTGAATTTTAGGGAGATTTTGACTCTACGCCAGAGTGCAATACTGCCTTTTGGTTACAAGCTCCCAGATTTCCCAAAGCAGTACATTCCTTAATGAAATGTACTTTAAGGGCAGAGATTTTATTTAGATTTCACACCTCTACTTGGCCAAAGATTCCACTGGCAACACTAAAGTATCCTGTCATACAGTACAGGAGAGGTCTAGTCGTTGGCTCTGTCCAACTCTATGCAAGCCATATTTATCTAGTAATATTTTCCCTCATGAAACAGCCTCTTTCAACCTGACAGATTTATACAGTTTCCTAATTGTCAGCATCATTTGACCCCCAAAGCAAGCCTTTTAAGAGTCACTTCCTTCAATAAGAGAACTTTAACTTTCTTTAGTTCAACACCTTTTCAAGGACAGCCTATCAAATCCCTGCAGTGTCTGCAAATGAAGTTGCTCCATCCTTCCTTTTATACAAAATGATAGATCTAGTATGTCCCTTCTGGCTTGGGGGGCCTTGGGACAGGCCTGAAGTTGTGGCTTGCTCTTGACGGTAGTTTGCATATTGTATCCATTTCTATGGACTGGAATTCTGCGCTGTTCTAGCACTCATTTAGGACAGCCCAGATGGTGACAGGTTGTGCCACATGAACAAACAGTTGTTACAGAAAACAAACAACTTGCAACTCATTGCTTGGAAAGTACAAGAAAAATGTGTGGGCATCCTTCTCCCTTCCTAGGGCTACGGTGTGGAAGGGAAAGAGCTTGCTTCCAGATATCAGTGGGATGAACAATAAATGGTGTTACTGCATATGTTTACAATTAGGTATCACCAGCAGTAGAGATTTATGCATTGGTAACGTGAGCCTGTAGCAGAGAACTGTTATAGTTGAGCGGTAAACATTTAGTGCAGATTTTGGTTTTGTTGTGTTGTTTTGTTTTTTTTTTAATACTAAGATTTTCTTAGAGATAGAGGAATCCTATGCTCTCCTTCTCTTCAAAGTTTTTACATGTCCCCAGTAATTCCCGATGTTACCATCTGATACTGCAAAACAAGGCACCAGTAGTATTCAGATGAGATGCCAGCAATTTAAAAGCATTACATTGCTTTATTAGCTCATTCTGTATATATCCCAGCCCATGCCCAGAGGATGTTTTCCTTTAGGGGTGTGCTTATGCTGGAGTTTCTCCAGCTCCCGTTTTCTGTACATTTGTTGCACGTCCTTCAGCACCACCCAAATCCCCTGCTTACACATTCAGCAACTTCTCTGTTCGAAATACTCTCATTACTCAGCAGTCCAACACTGTCTCATTGTTGCATTTCCAATATGAGATATTTAGTAGCTTTTAAAAAAACCCTACAGTAATTCCTGTAACTGTATTTGGTGAAGTCCAGAAGAGGAAGGAAAAGCCCTAGCAAAATCACTGTAACTTTGCGGTAGCTTGGCTATTCTAACATCATCATTTTCTGTCTCTGTCTAGAAGCTTTCTAAATAGATAGGGTAAATAGTCAAGTCTTAAAATGAAAAATCAAAAATGAAGAGAAGGCATAAAGATCTTCATCCTTTAAAAGCATAACAAATGGGATGATTGTGTGTGGTAATATATCTTGTGTTTCTCTACATTTATGGCTAGACATTTTGATCCAGGAGACTTTTACGTACTACATTAGAGAGCCATGTGCATATGAGACTTCTGAAAAAGACAAGAAAAAGGTTTTGGGATGGAAGTGGATCCTTTTATTTTTTGCAAGGCATTTTCATCCTTGTTTAGCAAAGTTTTATAGCTGCATAAAACTGTTTTCTTAAGGGCACAGTTCAACCAAAAATGTCAGCAGTGTTAATTATAATTAAGTTAAATATAAAAAGACCAGGTTATAATAACTTTACTGAATCTATTGTAGAGTAGCAGTAACATCATGTAATTTGCAGCTGGGTGGAGAAAGGTTTGCAAGGCATCTTGCATCTGACCACTGCTCTCTGAGTTAAGTGGTGACACTGAATGTGAGTTCTGCTTCTTTGGCTAATGAGTATTAGGTGATGAAACCACATGCAGGAAACGCAGTATCTTTTAGAAAACAGCATACAATAGTCTGCTGGAAGCATAGGTCAAATAGATGAATATGCATAAGCCAAACAAAGCAAGTCATTTTTATAAGAAAAGGAAGGACTTCCAGCTGAAGGCAGACAGTGATGTGGAAGGCGTAAATATATTGGCAGAAATAAGGGAACCATTTACTGAGAAATATAAAAAAAGTAAAACAACCTTCAGTTCCTACTGAATGAGAACCCATGCCTTTGGTACAAAAATGGTCAAAAGCCAGTTCTCCTTTTTGCTTTTTTGTTCCCAAAGTGACTACATTTAACATGAATTTCTGTTTAGTCTTAAGAAAGAAGGAAGTTTAGGAGACCTCACAACTTTATTTTAGCACTGTAATATGCTGAATTTAACTATTGCTTTCAGCATTCTCGTGGAATTTTCCATCTAAAAGAAGAACTTCCTGTTCATGAGATGAAGCTCCAATGTAGCTTACAGCAGCACATTTCCATTTCAGAAATTCACTGTATTATGACAGCTTTGTTATATCAGATGGTATTTTTGGCTTCTTTTAACTTTTCTCTTAGAGTTCTTTAGCTTTATTCTAGGCACATGAATGTACAGGTTTGCTGCACTGTAATGTTGAGGGTCAGGTAGTTCATATGGCCTGTTCTAGCCAACAGTATGTCTGAGATTTTCCCTTGGTCATCCACAAGGAGCTACTTAAACGTGACCTGTAGATAGTTATCCCTGGCAGTGAAAATACAGAACGTGGTTTGCTTTCTGTTCAGTTAATTAATGTTTGGTTTGATTTTTTTTCCCCCACAAATAAGTAGTATATGAGCATGGGGGATATGTCATTCTAAAGAAAATAATTTATTTTTAAAAATTTTCATTCTGCCTTATTTCCATTTACTTCAAGCAATGTGCCTATTTCTACTTTTACTGTGCCACTTAATGTGGACTGTAGCAATGTTCCAGTGCATGCATTGAAATGAGGTTCTTCTCGAGGGTAGTTGTAATGTCAGTTGTTTGATGAATACCTGCTACACCACATTCAATCTTACAGTGAAACAAATGTCATCTTTGAAAGATGACTTAAAATATGGCATGTAGACTTCCAATGGCAATGTCCTCAGAAAAGCTGATGTGCTTTCTGACACTGGACTCAAGCCTTTGATTCCCTTAAAGAGGCTGGAAGCTCCCAAATGATGTTTCAGAAACACTTCTGTTGTGACTGGTGGATGATGCTTTTTGAACACTCCATCACCCCATAGGTCTCACTCCAAGACTCCTCACTAGGTCCATTCCACATCCTGCACTTTGTTTCCTGTATGTTTGTGATGAAGACCAGCAAAACTAGATTGTGTTAGCTCGTTGCATGCTGTGTTTTTTCCCCAAATGTTGATCCTGGCTTTATGAAATGAAAAATTTTACATGGGGTCATGACTAAATTTATATAAAAAAGAGGGAAAGTATAAGACCATTTGCCTCTAATGGACAAAGTTAATTTTTATGGCAGTGGGCCAGATACATTCCAGGTGTTTAATACTCAAAATGTTTCCTTGGGTTTCAATCTATTATAAATTTTTTCTCAAATTTTATGATAAAGGCTTCTAGTAATTTTAAATTGAATCTGTAAATCATTATTTTTTTCTTAAACATATTTAATTCCCTATAATGAAAAGCACTTCATAGAGGTAATATACATTTCCTGAGTTCTGCTGGAAAAATTTCAATACTTCTTCTGTGAGTGAATTTCAGAAAACAACTGTAATGTTGGAACTATGTGAACACCAGATAACATAAATCTTAAGAATAATCTTGTGTGCTTCTTAATTTCTCTGTCTGAGATAGAGCTGGACCTGCAGCTTTTCTTTTCAGTGTTAGAAGTTGTTACTGAACACAGTACTAACAATTTGGTCTGTCTCATACATTCATTCATGCTGTAAATTTAACAGGAAGTAAATACAGAAATAGTGCTGCTGATCAGGTTGTTTACATTTTTAAAATGTGCAAATGATAAATTGAGATTTGTACTTTCTCAGAGTGTTCATTTTCAGCAGTTGGGGTCAGCTCTGCAAATGGAAGATAGTGTCTCCTTTCAGAAGTGACTTTTTCATTAAAGTGGAAGTTGGGTAGGATATGCCATAAGAAGAAACATTTTTTAGTAAGTCTTCACTTTTGTCCTGGTTAATAGTTATTGAGAAAAATTATGGTGATTTAAAGGTCAGTGAAAACTGGCCTTAAATGACGTTATTGTCTAAATATGGGAGATTTTCCATGTTCCAATGAGCCAAGGCAGCACAAGTTGTTGAAGTAAATAGGACAGTGATCTCACTTGTTTGAATACTTCACAGTTTAAATGGCATTTAAAAGTTTTTTTTAGAAAAACATCACTAGCATTGCAACATTCCTAGTAGATAATATGGTTGATGTGGTTTGTAGATGGCTTTCTACCCAGTTAATATTAGCATAAAATAATACAAACATGATAGCTATTGAAGCAGAACAGTAGGTTATTTTTTGTCTTAAAAGTGAATGGGTCTGGCTCTGGTAAACCATTCTCTCATTCACAGTCTTCAAATAGTTCTATTTGTGTCCATTAGAGTGTAAGTAATTAAGTTATTTATTGAGCAACTGTCAGAGGAATTTAAGTAGCTCCTGGAGCAAAACAGCTCCAGCACTTAAACCATGGTATTTTGCAAAGTCTGCCTTTCCCCTTGCAAACAAACACATCCCGTTGAATTGCCGTTGTGTGGTTAAGCAACAGTACATGAAAGCTGATTGTCTAGATGAGTGATACTTTAGGATTATATTTAAATCAACAAATTCATGTTTTAAAAGTGACTATATAGATGTGATTTGATTTAGTCCTTTGCTGTATGAAAAGGATGCATCATTAGAGTTTGAACATTCAGACCGCAAAATGCTGGGCTGTTTGCTGAAGTAAAGGAGGTGAGGCACTAATTGAAAAACAGTGTTAGATACCTAGATATACACTAATGAGTATTTTATATGAGTGATGCAAAATGTCTGCAATGACTAAGTCCATGAAGTGTTTACTTTTAAGTATTTTTAGTTTTTATCTGAAATAGTTTGAGGTTCACATTACGGTTCCAAAATTAAGTAGATATTTTTTGATTATTAGTGAAGTGTCAAAGTATAATTACTTTTGGTACCATGTAAAACTGGTTTTAAAGTTTTCCAGTGTAAGGCTTGTAATGGTATTACTTAGATTATTTTTACTATGTAACATTTTGGGGTTTTTTGGGGTTGAATGAGAGGAGTTGAGGAATTACTTCATTGAGTTGCTTTTCATTGTACAAAAGCCTTGACTTCTTTGCCCACTTCTGGAGCCTGAGTTTATCTCATGGGCATTTTACAGAGTAAAAACAAAATGTTTTAAAAAAAATTCTTCTTGCAAAATTCTGTATACACTCAAATTCATAATGTAGAGATTACATGCCTTGGTAGCAAGAATAGGTGTCTCAAGGGGCTGGAAAAATCCAGACTTTTTGGAGAAAAGTGGTAAGAGAGGAGTGATGCAGGTTTTGTCTCTGTTCTTTATTCATTTGCCTTCTACTGCTATGGGCAACTTGTCCTTTTTTATTTTTAAATTTCACCTGATCTGTTGTTTTACAATTTAGAAACTGTAAGCTGTGTGCAAACTCTGGAGCCTGTTTCAGATACAGAAGGGCAGATGGGGCAATGTCTGTGTGATCTGCCCCCTGCCCAGAGGTGTACCAGGAGTGTTACAGCGAGTTACAAAACTCCCCATGTTGCAAATTGTAGATTAGCAGCCCCTGGTTCCCTGCTTCCCTTATCCCACATGAGGTGGAAGAGGGAATATGCTGGGTCTTGAAGTCAGGTTTCTGAGTAAACCCAAGGGCAAAGGGAGTCTTATGTGGAAGTTCCTGGAACCCATGGCGTTGTTTGAATTAGCTCTTCTGACTGTAGTGCCACCTGGATGAGTCTCTTTGGAGCATGCAGAGTCCATAGTCAAAGACAAGGCAGAGCCATGGACTCTAGTCAAAGATCTTGGGCAGGCTTGAGCAGAGTGGGAATACTCTACTTCTGGCAGCATCTGGAGCACTGCAACTTGCTGGGACTGCCATCAGAAATATTATAATCTTAAGTAGCTATCTACCCCAGTTGTATTTTTTTTTAATTTCTATCATCATCATCATCATCATCATCATCATCATCATCATTACAATTTATTTTTAAATAATGTTTTAACATCTGTAGTAAAAGATTCTCCCAGCATCTGAATCTATGTGTCATTAGAGTTACGTACTTTTTATTTCTCCAAATCCCATCCTTTCTTTCCTGAAAACTTATTCCCCTGGGGTCATGTTTTCAAATGCCAGGCTTACAGCTGCTGTCTTTCAGGTTAACTTCATCACTTTTCTGCTCTAAAAGCGAATTCACATTGGATACTGTACAGTTCTGTAAGTGGCCCAAATTCTCTCTTCTCTGTAGATGCTATTTTTAACTAGTGACTATTGGAGCACAACACTTAACTAACAGGCATTGATGAGCAGCTTTGATGGACTTGGGCATGTGAAAGAGTGCTACAGAGGCTGCCAACACTGGATAAATACTGTCATAAGACAGTGTTTTCCAGAAGGAATTCTTGAAATAAGCCTAAATGCTGGTTTACTCCTACAGTTGAAGGTTGACTGTTCAGACCCCTTGACATTAGCATTTCCCATTTACAGTGATTATGAACACTGTATTTTTCTGTATTTTAGTTATTTTCCTACACTCTTGTGCCAAACTGGGCTTTTGAGTCACTATAAAAATATATGAGGCTTTCATTATTCTTTTATGTACAGCAGACTGGAGTTGGCAGATATTAGCATCTGTCTTTCAGAATATTTAAAGACTTCTACAAAGTAACATTTTATAATCAGTAGTCATTTAGCAAACCATATGCTAAGCATGAAATAACACACAATATTTATAAAATTTTATGTCTTTTTAGGATTAGTATCTTACCCTCCATTGTCATTCACATGTGCTAGTATTCACATTTTTTTATGAACTACGTCTTGCTCATGTACAGCTCCAGACTTTCAGAGGTTTTAGCAGTACCTACTGTTCTCTTAATTCTCCTGTCCTATTTTTGATCTTTGTTTCTGATTTTGTCTTTATTTTGCTTCTTAAAAGCGTTTCTGTTTAAATATGGTTTGAGTATGCCACATCTAGAAAATGCAAAACCCTGGTTTGTTTAACACTGATGAATTCAGTCTGAGAGTCAGTAGCAGCTGCTATTTCAGCATCAACTATTTTATATATTGAAAAACATGCCTCTGCATTGCAAAGTAATGAAATTCATCCCTGTAAAAAGAAAATGAACAAAGCTGTCAACAGCTGCATTTCTTAAATCAGCCCATCTCTTGTACTTATTAGGCTTCAGTGTTCTTGCAATGCAAAGGAATCTGCTAAGGTAAGATGTAATGAAAACTTGGAGCACATTTTGTATAAGGAAAGGAGACCATAGTGAACAGTTACAATGGCAAATGTGGTGAAAAAAGAGCAGAATGTTCTTTGGGGAGGATATAGGTACTTTTAGTTTCTAGTACAATGTTTATCTTATATTGCTTTTTATGATTTTAAAAATAGGAGGGAATTTCAACAGGGACCAGGGAAGTAGTTTACCTCTTTCTTGCCAAGTGTAGGAGTTTGGAAGAGTCTAGGCTCAGAAATAAACTGTGTCTGGCCCCTGAGATTTTTTGTTGTTATTATTATTAAGCTTGTTGATTTAGGCTGCCTGGGGAAGTGAAGTCACCTCTACTGTAACTCTATCTACAGTTCATTATTCAAATAACAGTTTTGAATATGTAGGGTTGTGAGAAAAGTTTGAACTTTTTTCATGAAACATGTTTGGCATTTTCTGAGACATGTTAGATTGCCTCCTGTTGTTAGAAGAAGAGGAAAGAAAGGATTATTCTGTTACTATGACACATTTTCCTAAACTGTTCTTTAATAGAAAATAGACAAATACATTTCTGGTGGAGCATTGCTTCCTCGAAACATAATAAACAAATGCTCCATTTAATTCTGTTGACTTTGTTCTCATAGATCAGAATTCTAATAAAACAGACCCAAATTATGTGATGTAGAATGACCTCCACATAACTGGTAAAATTTGCTACAGTGTAGTGAGCTCAGTGACCCAAAATAGATCCACCCTTTGTTGAGTGGATCTTGATGTCCTCATGTGGGCTCCCCCTCACTCTTCACTCTTACTGCTGGTGTGATGAGAAGAAAGGAGGCATAGTTACTTCTTTGCCTAATTATTCCTCTGCTGTAGTTTCATACATTTTCCAGCTAGCTGAAGTGGGTGTCAGTAGAAGTGTTCACTTTGGCTGTGCTGAGGGCTGCCTGGGGCAAAGTGGCTGCAGATGAGCACTTCTGTGTATGTGCTTAGGCATGTTCTGTGTTGGTCTGCACTGTGCTGTGTTCAAAATGAACATTCATTAGAAGGCTGATTGGAGGCTGCAAGCTTCAGGTCTGTTTTACCTTGCAGTTTTGGTGATTGGCCTTTTAAGCCTCAGCAGTCTCAGTTTGTTGCCTTGCAAGAGAAGATAATATGTATAACTGAGAAACCAGTTCAAATAGAAAGGACCATACTGTGTTGTAAAACCTATAGTTGCTTTTCCAGTGAGCTTACTAGCCTGGACAGCTCTGAAAACATGTGCAAGGGAGCTTAATCCTGCTTTCCCATGAGTTGCTTTTCTTCTTAGAAATGTGAACATGTGCATGCTGAAAACCAAGCAGCATATTCTTCCCAATATTTTTCCCTGTATCTTGCTTCTCTCTTCATGGGATTATATATATTACTTGTCTATCTGCATTAGCAGCCCCATTGTGAAGTGCTTTGTCAGACAGGTGCGCATCCTGCAGGCCATCTCTTCCTCATCCAGCAGACAGGGTGTGTGTCACTGGTGTGACAGTACTCATTTTTAATATTAACATTACATTTAAATGGATAATTCAGTCATCTTTCTGGATTGAAATCCATATAGAACTGAATCTAGTTTAAATAATCTAGCTTTTCCTATGCTTCATTCTTCGTGTAGCTGGGCAATGACAGCCCAAAAATAGCTATAATGTCTGCTAGGTAGCCAAATTGCTGGCTACCTTTTCAGCTTGTCAGCCCTGTCCCACCTACAATAACCTTATGCAGTTGGTACTTTCCCTAGCTGTAGCATGACCTCATGGAAAAGCAAAAAAACCACATGTAATGCTACCTTTTGATGGCTGTCTGCAGGTAGAATTGCGAGTGAATTAAGTCCCAGTAATACAGGCTGAGTGTTCTTGTGGCTGATGCCTTTGCAAGCCAGGGGTCCTCTTGCCAACCTGGTGAATCTGCTTGCAGAGAACACCTTACAGGAGAAATGTGCTTTAGTTAAAAAAATGGAGGATGATGGAAAGAGATCTAGATAAAAGAATAAAAAATTCTTCTCTTATTCTGTTCCCTTAAATCTAGGAACATCTTCTTGGTCAGGCCAGTGTGTCCAGAAATGTTTTGCTAAACTACAGAAAGAATGGAGGGAAGGGGAGAAAGAGGGGAGTGAAATGCTTTTGACATCACTATTTACACTTCAGCCTCATTGTGGCTTGAATCCCATCCTGCTTGAACAGATTTCTGAAATACGCTCTCAATACTTATTCAAAGGTCCTTACAAATGTTCTTACAAAATTCCTTCTGGAGCAGGCACCCTGCCTTTATTTTCCTCTGCTGGGGAATTTATTCCATGGTGACCTCTCTCCCTAGCTTGCAAGGAAGTGGTCATTGGCCTGGACTCTGACTCTTTAGAAAATCAATACAAAATCTTGCTTCATTTAACACAAATCAATTGGGTTGGTGTAAATTGGAGAATGGAGACAAGGAGAGGAGTGATCCCACAAGATAGCTTTCTTCCAGCCCTCTACGCTTGCTTTCACACACTCTTCTGTCACAGCTAGCTGTCTCTGAGGCTAGAAATTTTGATAAGATGTACTTTATGATTTAACAGTTTACAGGGTGTTTTATACAATGACTTATGGTACAATACATCAAAAAGGGAGCATCGTTGTATTTTTCTTAGCTGTTTTATGGCATTTCACTTTTTTCAGGTAGCTGGCTCACAAGTAGATATGCTTGTGTGCAGTAAATACCAGAACTTTTCAAAAGTGTTACAAAATTAACCCTCTGGTCCCTGAGGACCTGTTGCTTCCATTGGGATGGAGAAATTACTTTGCTGACAGACACTACTTATTAAGAAACAATGGAGATATGTTACTATCCAGCCTGGTGTGTTAGTTTTGAGCATGGGAAATAGACACAGAAGGAGAATTAATTAGAAATGCCAGGATGAGAGAATTTCTAGTTCTGGGGAAAAATGCATAAAATAAAATACTTTGGTTAATTACAGCATGTCTTACATTGCTTTTTGTCCTAAATTATAAACAATTTCAGTTGCATATTTTTGACATCAAAGAGAGAAGATACTTAAATAGGAAATTGAATAAAAAATTCAATACAAAAATATGGAACACATGGTAATGTATTACATACCATAAACATACCATCTAATATGTTTGAAATATATAAACATATGAAATTAAATATAATGTTTGGACTAATTTTGCTGTCTTGGTTAGTATACATTTAACACTGCAGGGAATTTTTTGCTTGACTTGATATTTATGCAGTCATATCTGACAAGCATTTTCCTGATTATTAGTTTTATTTAGACCTATATGACCATGTAACCACTTGTATGAATATGGTCATATTCTGATAGACTTAGATAGATTTCAATTATTTTTCAATCATATTCTCTAAATTCTACTTTATAATTTTTAAAATAGGCAAAGGGAAATGCTTTAGGTTAATTCTAGAAGTCAATGACTTACACTTACTCATGCAGAATTTAATTACAAGAAGGCATCTTTGGCATGTACTTCTTCATTGATGTTTTCTCCCTGGATTCATGGATTTTTAGAGATTGCATTTTTCCACTATCTCATGTGAGAAAAGTAGATAAGAAATTGAATTAAATTAACTCAGAGTGGTCCTGAATGTGTATCTACCTGTCAAGTAAACTAAATGAAGAATGAAATGCTTAACAGGAGAAAAAGATACTATATTGATTTTGCTTATGTAATGAACAGAAAATTAATTGAGATTTACACTTTTCTATCATTTTGTTTTAAACTCTTCCATACTGGTGGAACTAAAGGCCAATTTTTAAGCACTCTTTAGAGTAAAGATTTGGTCTGTTCAGTATTGAGGATCTTCTCTCACTGTCAAGAAGAAAATTTCCCACTTTTGTAACTCAAAAGGGCAATCTAATGAAATAAGGAGACTGTTTTCCAAACACATGACTGAATGCTTCTGATTTATTTTATGTAATGATAACATATGCCTTATTTTAGGTTTTGTTCATAGCTTAAAGCTTCAGCCTATTCTTGTTTGTAAATGTTAGGACTGCTGGGGCAGTAGTGATCACTGTCATAAGAGGAACTCATTTTGTGGTCAGGGACAGCTAATGAAAACATTTGAACAGATCAAGTGCTGAGTGACTTGTTTTCAGACAGGACTCTTACAGGTTCTCTCTGCTCAGTAAAGCTTTACTGAGTTACTTGTTCTCTGACTTCTCCTAAATGCAAATGAATAAATTACTTATTCATACAAAACTGAGCTCTTATTATTGAACTGAGTTTATGTATGTTGGAAACATATTTGCATAGATTTAATGTATTATTGAATTGAATTATACTTTATTTGTTTACTTATATTACATTGGTTTATAATTATTTAATTGCCTCTCTATATGAAAAGTATTTTTTTATTTGCAGAGGTCTCTTTATTACTATCCATGACCGGGGTCACATTGCTACAATGCTTAAATCCTGGCCAGAAAGTGTCATTAAGGTAAGTCCAGTTTTAGTTGCATAACAAAGCTGATGCTGTTTTGTACTGAAGGTGACTTGGTTAAGATATTTTTTATAATGTTTTTATCAGTTTAGATTGTGGTGATTTCTTAAATAATTTTTTCAACAGAAAGAATGCTGTTGCAGCCAAAGTTTGAGGCATTTAAACACTTATTTGTTTAGCTATAGGCATCCTTTACTGATTAATTGGTCAATTACATGGAATATTATGCATGGGGAAAAAAAACCAAACCCTGAATGGCTTTTCTGCATTTCAGGGTATCACAGAGTGGTTGAGGTAGGAAGGCACTTCTGGAGGTCATCTAGTCCATCCTCCTGCTCAAACAAGGTCAGCCAGGACAGGTTCCTCAGGGCTGTGTCCATCCTTTGAGTGTAGAGTATCTCCAAGTGTAGAGACCCCACAAGATCTCTTGGCAGCCCTATTCTAGTGTTTGAGTTAATAGTTCTCCACTTACAGTGTTTCATGAGCTCTGTCACAAAAAATGCCAAATTTCCATCTAAAATGGCTTGTCATCAGTAGGACAAGGAGATTATTGTGGCGTCAGCTGTTTGCCATACTGAGCACTTCTCTCCTTTACTATGAAAAGCCTATTTTTATAGCATAGACAGTTTTGGGGGTTGCTAAGTTATATTTCTGTCAGGGAGAACACATGCTTTCTGATATGTATAAGTATGATGGAGTGTGTTATTTGCTCAAGGGAAGAAGTACATCTTTGAAGGGTAAGAACCAGGTGATTGTGGACAGCCCTTACAAAGGCCAATAGGAGTGGCTGGCTCTGGTTCTGCTGAACACAGACATGACAAAACACAGGAGTTCATGCTGCTTCTTTTCTTGTGGATAACTTCCTTTCCCTTCCTATTCTATTTTCATACTGTTGACAGAAAAATGTGAGAGGGAACAATGCCAGTTCTCTTGTAATGTAATACTAAATACCTCTCTTGTGTATTAAAGGTTTTATATGAAAGTCCCATTTACAGTGAAGCAAGAGCCTAAAACAGTGTACCAAAACCACAGTAAAATACAATAAAACAATCTTTTGCTTTTGTTGCACTATTGATTTGTTTGTACCTGTTAGAACTTTTACATGCAAAATAAAAGATTATGGTAAGAAAATAATTGAATACTTAGTACATAGAAGCAAAGAAGTGATTTTTACAGTGGCTTTATTTCTACCTCCAGGCTATTGTGGTGACTGATGGCGAACGTATTCTTGGCCTTGGAGACCTTGGCTGTTATGGAATGGGCATTCCTGTTGGTAAACTGGCACTTTATACGGCATGTGGAGGAGTAAAACCTCATGAGTGTCTACCAGTGATGTTGGATGTGGGAACAGATAATGAGGTAAATCCTTTTCTGAGGTGTACTAAGTATTAGCTATTTGAAGGGAACTATATAAAAGTGGAATTATAAAAAGTAGGGGGTTTTGTTACAGTACCAGCTTTGATTCTGTGGAAACTAAAAAGTCATAAGAAAAACATCTTATACTAACATACAATGTAGATATACTCATCCTAATGTGCAGTGTAGAATCTTTTGTAAGGCTTAAGTAATTAAGGATGCTGTTGTCTCTAAAAATGTGCTGCATACATTGTACATGTTAAAATGGTATAGGAAATTTGGTCTCAAGAAGAGGAGGATGATAGAGTTAAAAATACAATTTAAGGCTGCATTCTTTCTCCACTTTGGTCACAGAATTTCTCTACAGTGATTTCAGATGTGAGTTCTGAATTCAGATTCAGAATAACTGTGCCCCTCGTTTTGGTGAACTGCTTGAAGCTATAGTCTGATCTGTGCTTGCAAGGTGTGTCAATATACATCAATTGGACATTCACTTTAGTTATAAAAAGCACTGTAATGCTATAAATTTTCCCCAAATGAGGTTCTATTGCTTCAAGTAGATGGACCTTACCCTCTTTAACTTGGCTTCCCATTTGTGTGAAATGCAGAGATTTAAACTTGTTGAAAATTGGTTCTGTTCTTTCCAGTAGTCCTGGGATAACTGGTTAATTACTTGGCCCTGATCTTAATTATTTTTTTTTTCCTAAAATAGTATTTGAAACTTGAAGACTCTGAATTATATACATTTTTTTAAAAACCCACCTTCAATGTATTTATGCTTTTGTAGAAGCAAACACATATTATAAATGATGCCAGTGTTAAACTTTATGCATGATAAATGTTATCAGAGATTTATGTGTATTATAGCAAAACAAAACATTCCTGCATCAGTAAATTTAGCTGGGGCTTCTGGATTGTTGGGTTGGGTGTGTGCATCTTCAGCTTTATACGCACACCCCCACCCCTGCCCCAGTGGGGTCATTTAGACAACACATCATGAAAGCATTGCTGAATGAGAAATGCCTGCTACCCTCTCTCACTTTCCCCCTAGAGCCCGCTTCTAAAAGTGGACAGACTTTCTTGTGAGGTGTATCTGAGCACTGTAGCAAGTAGCCATATCAAATCACATACAAGTCTCATTAGCTATAAAATGTTTTTGTTTTTGGTTTGAGCAGCTGGGCCAGTTTTGTAATCTATTAATGAATTTTTCTAGGCAGTTAATTGCATCAGCTACTTCTGATATTTCAACAGGCTTTTCATTTTGCCTTTATGCTTGTGTTTCATTGTAATTTTAAATTTTTGCAGCATGTTATTTGCTTGAAAGATACCAAACATCTATATAAACATGCAGCAACAGCAAAACTGGCTTACCCATGTGTCGCTGGTGAGCGGCTAGCTGAGGACTGACCCAAGTTCTCAGACAAGGAAACAGAGGAGAAAAGGAACTTTATTGTTTTGAATTCCATATATATAGAGTCTACAGAAGTGCCCCAGATTGGTCAGCCTGAGATCTCCCCCTAGGCCCAATTGGCCAAGCCCGAACTGACTCAATCCGGAGAAACTGTTTGCAAAACATCCAAACTTTATCTTGTTTATGAAATATAGCAAAATGTTCCCACGGGAAGAACCTGTGCTAGCCACACCCATGCTAGTAGCCCAACTTTCATGCTGTTGTTCTTGTGACTAAGCATGGAGTTCAGTGTGTATGAAAGAGTGGCACAGACAAAGTGTTAGAGTATGCATAAAATTTGTGTGACCTGGTGTTGGTTGATGCTCTGAAATACTCACCTTTTGATCAGGGGGATGCCTTTTGTTTTTTCAGTTTGAAATATGGCTCCTTATATTCAGACCATAGGGAATGAGACCTCTGAATTCTGTTCTTGGGTTATGAACAGGTGGGACTTTGTTGCTCTACCTCTTGGCTGGTCAGACTACATGGGCCTGATCATATTCATTAATGGGAGCTTGTCTGTAGTTCCTTTAGTCAAAGTCAGGGATCCTTGGGCACCACCTCTCTTTATTTCTTCGCTCTGACACCCTCCCTCTCACCCAGCAGCACATCCCCATTCCCTCCTTAACACTTGTGTTCATGTAGCCAGGTGATGAGTCACTGTAGAGAACTGAAAGGACCAGAAAGCATTCACATTTTGCTGGCCAAGCTGATTATAGTAGGTCAAGCTGCTGGGGAATTGCACTGCCATTTCTTGTCTTAAAATCTAAACCTCTTAAGCAAATAACTGTATTTTTAGGCTTTATTTTCTTAGTGTAGCCAGGATTTTCCATAATAAGACACAATAGAAACCACTCTCCCAACTTATAAATTGCACATATAAATAATAGTTACGCTGAACATGTTTTTTGAAATGTGCAGATGTTTTCCATTTAGATTAGTTCTTTCTCCCAGTCTTTGGGGGCCTCCCTGCTTTAAAGGAAGTTTTAAAAAATGTACTTTTGGCAGCTATTATGTGGAGGTGCACAACCTACAAATTCTCCACAAAGATTAATTCTTACTCTAAAGCAGATTGCAAAAAAAATCCAACTTCACAAGTTCTCATCCTGTATTGTTTTGTTGTGTACAGGACTCAAAACACTAACTTTGAGGAGCAACTCACTCAATTTCAGATGGTTATTAAAGTCCAAGTTACTGTTAGTTTTAACAGCAGTTATTTTTAGCTAGGGTATTATCCTGTTACTCATAAAATCAAGGGGAAAAAAGAGAAGCAAGGAAAGCATTTTTTGCCTAGTTAATAAGCAAGAGAAATGTAAACTGCTTATTTATGGGTAAAAAACTGACCTAGTAGAAAGTCCTGTGTGACCAAGCTAGTAAATGGTTCCATGTAGTCCACGTAGGACTGAGTGTCCAAAAGAAGTGGTGTTGATGGCTGCCAAAAATAATAGACCTATTCTGTAAGGTACTGACAAGGCAAGTAATTACTGAGGAACATTTTTATTCAAAATATTTAAAATATTGTTTGGAGTACTGTTAGTTATCTACTAACAGTAAATAACTGTTAGCTAAGATCATGGCAATCTCACTAAAAGTTATGCCTTACCAGTAGCCATGTATTTTTTAGGTGTGGGGATGGCACTTCTTAGGTGGGATTTCAACGCAATTAAAACATACTCAGTCACTAGTCTGGGTGCTGATATGAAAAGTGTTGTTGGAAATTCTGAGGTGATATGATCTCTGGATCCTGAGTGTTCATCTAATGTTAAATCACCATGCAATGGTTAAAGAAATAGACTGTAGAAGAAAAATGAATAGTTGTCAAGATACAAACAGCTGCAATTTAGTGGAGACCTACCTGAAACACATGTATTCAGCACTAGAAGAGGGATGGTTTAAGGACAATGGAAATAATCAAGCTGTATCACAGGGAAACATTTTAACGTTAAAATGTGAGTGATGATTTTTTCTACTTAAAAGATGTGAATAAACTCTCACAAAATAAACAATGTTGAGACAAACCTGGTTGGTTAAAAATCAGTCTGTCTTTCAGGGATGTGAAAACTGGCAGTTTAATAAAACAAAAAACCCAGCAAAGCCTAGTAATAGACACCAAGTTCAAAAAATATGTTTATGGGCAGTAAAAAGCAAAAGAAGCTAAAGAAAGTAACTTAATGAAAATAATTATGAATAGTAAGAATGAGGATTTCTGATTTATATGATACTCTTCCTTTATGATGATACATATGGAAGTATTAGATTGTCATAAATTCGGTAGATACTTCTTAAAAGTAAGTTTCATCTATCTTGGCAAGAAGTCCTGTTTTCCATTTTATTAACAGCAAATGAATATGTTAAACAAAAGCTTTAAAAGTTTGTCAAGATCTTTAAATCAGAATGTCCTAATAAAGCTCTGTCAGTTCCTTGAAAAAATAACTTTGGTAAAAGCTTTCTATACCATGCTGAGCTGGATGAGGATGAAGTACTAGTTTTCTCTTAGGTATATCTGGGATGAATTGAAAAAATCAGGAAGATTGGGTTAAAGGTAAGGCTCTTATTCAAAATACAGTGATCCTGGTCTAATGAGAGTTTACAGATTTTTGGTTATTTTTTACGTTTGAAAAACATTCAAATTCATACTGTTTCTTTTAAGAAACTAGACCCATGAAAAAGCAAAGCAGGTCTCCTGTGTTACAAGAGTAAATGCTATTTAAAATATGTATTTCTGTGAGGAATAATAAAATACTTGTGGGTTTATGGTATCTCAGGGGTTTTTTTTCAGCTCTGCAATGCTTAATATCTTTATCAGTGACTTGGAGGCAATATTTTTATTGTTCCAGGGTCACAAAAAAGACATGGTTTAGTTAAAGTACTATTATCCAGACAGAGCAGCAATGAAATCTAGCAAGACTGATGGCTTGAGTTATATAGAAGTCAAACCAGTGGTGAAAGGGTTTCTTTTGACCATAAAAATTTTAATCTAATACTGAATGCTTAGCAGAAGAATGAGAACTGTGTTTATTTGATACCTGAAAAGAGAAGCTCTGACAAGTTCATGGCTGCCAGGCCCAAATCTAAACTGATCTCATGTGTAAATTCAATACTGGCAATGGCCAGTTGTAGGAGATTTGGGAAGATTGTGTGTTAACATTTAAACTTAAACCATTTACCATAAATTTCAGTTTAGGTAGAAAGCATTCAACTGTTTCAAACAGTACCTTCACACATTGCAGAAGAGCCAAGACAACCCATATTGAAAGGAATTTTTAGACAGGCAGTTTCCAATAGAAGACATCAATGTGCTCTGAGTCCTGGACAGTGCTACATGCTGCCCATCAGGATTTCCCAGGGGTGAGAAGTCATTCCAGCTGCAGCTGTGATGACTGCAAGGAAGCTGGACACACAAACATTCCCTTACCCTGTGTAGACACAGCTAAGTAGCTGATTCATCCTTCTGTGTGCAGACATCCTTAATGTACAGACAAGCCATGATGGGCCAGTTTGCTTTTGAAAAATGAGTATCTGAACTGTTTTTTATTCGTATAACTGTTGGTCTCTTCTCCAAAGTAGTAAGAGATAGGATGAGAGAAAATGGCCTCAAGCTGCACCAGGTGAGGTTTAGATTGGATATAAGGAACAATTTCTTCACAGAAAGGGTTCTTAAGCATTGGAACAGACTGCCCAGGGAAGTGGTGGAGTCCCCATCCCTGGAAGTATTTAAAAGCTATGTAGCTGTGGTGCTTAGAGACATAGTTTAGTGTTGTACTTGTCAGTGCTGGATTAACAGTTGTACTCGTTGATCTTAAAGGTCTTTTCCAACCTAAGTAATTCTATGATTCTGTGATTTAAGCACTGAAAAGTGCACAAGAGAGAGAAATACGCAGGACAGTTGCTAGGACAGCTGCTCCTTCATCTGCAACACCTCAGGGACTTGTGGGCTGCTATTTCAAGTTGTTTCCTGCATGCTTGCTTTAGAATATTTTTTTCTCTTAACTTACTAAAATATTGCAATGCAGGAATGTGATGGTTCTCACAGTTGCCCTAAATAGGTCAATGAGCGTGCCTGGGCTGGCAGTTCTGACTCCTCTGGAGGAATGACAGGCATCCATGCTGGAATATGCAGTCCAGAAAAGCTGAGGTGCAAATTTCAAGCTCAGTTTTTCAGCTTATCATAGTTAGCTTTCTGTATCTCCCCAGATTATTTCCAATTGTGGTAAGGATTAGTAGCAGCCTTCTAAGATTCATATTCTTGACAAATACCTACGCATAAATGTACAAATGAAAACTGTTGGGAAAACAGAAGCAAACCTGCTTTTATTATTCATATTTCAACCGAAATAGAAACCTGGACAGTAGAAAACTGATTATAGAGGAAACCTGCAATTCCATACCTTATCAATCTAAAGATATAAATGTGTCAAGTAAATAATGTAAATTGTGCACAGCTGCAGGGATTTCTAAATAAGAGACAATCACAATTTGCATTCATATGTAGAGTAGAGGCACTTTTACACTTTTTTAAATGTAGTAAATATTTAATGGGAATGATTATGCTCTCTGATTTTAAAAAGGTCCTGCTGCCTTCGCCTTGAATGATGATCATTAGAACTGGAGACAACATTTCAGTGACAGTTTTACTGTAAATTAAAAAATAGTAACATTTCCTTAATTATATGAATAGGGATTGGTCCTATTTAAATAAAAAGGATCTATTTTTGTATCTGGTGCATGTATAAGAATCTCATTTCTAGGTTACATTCACCAGTGTGTTCCCCAGTAGTTTTGCATATTTCTGCAATACAAATGACACTATGTGTGATCCAAACAGGTTTCCAAGGTGTGTAGCTTTTCATTTAGGTATGTTAAAATGTTATTGACCAAATTAACCTGGTTGATGGAAAGAGGCTTTTTTTTTTACATGTTCCACAAAACAGTCAGGCTGAAGAAGCTGCTCACTGGCAATGCTGTGGCCCAGTGGTGCTGAGTTCCAGGCATGAACATTTGTAAAACTATTGATGAAGTAAATATTCTGTGGCTTTTTAAAATTTTTGGCTGCTGCCTGTCTGTGCCAGTCTGGTAGGGGATAATTGCACTTTCCTTTACCATTTCAGTTCTATTTTACAAGTGGATTTTTCCCCCTTAGATCTTGCTGCTGTGCTACCTTTGCTAGTAGTACACAGGCAGCACAAGAGCAAAGGAGAAAATACGTGAACATTCCTTTTTCTTCCCCTTTCTGAACTTCCAGTTGGCAAGAAAGTAGTATGATTGGATACTACTTCTCCTAGAGTCAATGTCATCAGCAATTTTTTCTATTCTCTTCTCAATGTTCAGAAGTACTGAAAAGTAAAGTGATTTCTGAATTTAAACTCCTCTCTAGCCCATTGTGAAGGAGAAAAAAAACCCCACACTGTTTTATTTTATCAGAATTGGTAGTGTCCTTCAAAATCTATTTAGTTATTTGAAGTGGACTGGGTGTGTGTTAGAAGAGGGAATGGGAAAGTACATCTGCTTTTATAGATGCATGTTCTAAAATTGGGGGGTTTACTGTCATCTTTCCAGTGTGTTTCAAAAGGTTCCACCTTAAAAATAAATATGGCATCATCAATCGCTCCTAAACATGCTTTATTTAAACAGCAAGAACACCTGGAACTATGCCAGCATCCATACTGCACTTGCAGACCTAAAAATTCATCTGGGGAAGGGATGGTACTTACAAGAGCCACCACTTTCCCTCAGTGGAGGAACTGGTGGGTGACATGTTTGAGTGGGTCACAAGCATCTGACAGCTGATGTCCTTCAGTAATTTTTGAGGGTTTTCCTTTTCTTGCTCTTTAAAGATCTTATTGAATAGCTATAATATGTCTTTTGAAAAAAGATACAGATTCGTACATGTAATGAAATTCACAACTTGAAAATTTCAGTCAGTGTTTTAGTCAGTGTTTTAACTCAGATGGGTTGAGAATTTGTACGTGTAGTAATAAACCTAGGTTTACCCAAGATAGGTTTCCAGGTGTTTCAGTCTTCTTAAAGACAGCCTCTTTGGGTTGGTCTTCTATTTTGTCCATAGTCCTCTGCAATTTTTTTAATTACTATTTCTTCTGTACCTTCTGTCTTACTATGTATTTCCTTGGTTATATTAAACCTTCAAGAAGATTGTGTACAAATGTCTTGTGCTTCCTAGGGGATGCATTCTACTAATGATGTATTAAGAGAGCTGAAGTACAAAACATTGCCTACCCCTTTTATGAAGTAATTGTGCCCAGAGGGGAAGAGCATTTCCCACAGTATTTAGAGCTGTTAAAAGTTTTGACTTATTTGCAAATGTAGAAAATCATTTGCGATTCATTACCATGGTGTTCCCAGGAGAACATATTGCATCATCTCCTTTGTTTTCATTTAGCTGCTTTTCTTATATTTTGTTAGGCATCAGCAGCTATGAGTACCAGTACTTTTACCTATAAAACTCAAATATAAATGGGCTTGGATTTTAAGCATTTATTCTCTTTAAATATTTTTCTTGGCTTCATAATGTGTACACTATCAGCATTTTCTTTAATGTTGCAGTCACTTCTAATGGCCTTTGTTCTTTACTATTAAAGTAGGAAGACATTCTGTGTTTACATTACTACTGTTACAGTGCTCATCTTCTTTTGCCCTAATATAGGGATGAAAAATACCTTGATCTACACTTCCTGTCAGTAGCAAAAATACTTACAATCCTTTTAAAATAAATTTTAAAATAATGGGGAAAGATTTTTCTTTCACCAGGGACTTACTGTTGTTGCTACAAAACGTTACTGCAATTGAAAAAATCCATCCAGTTGTTCTAGTATAAGTAAATTAAAGGAGCCTTTCAAGTACGTATTCTCTTTTTAATATGCATGTTGTATAAAATAATATCTTGTTATATATTTCAGTGCCAGACTTGCATCCACCATAATTCTAATTGCCTTTGCCTAAAGTTCTCCTATGCTTTCATAAAATACTAGAGATGTGTTTGCAGTCTTCTTGTAATCATCCAGCCTTTCCATGTTGCCTGTGTACTAAACCCAAATCTAAACTTTTCTGGTATACCCACTAAGGCAGCAGTGTTTTTGCCTCTTTCTTTCCCATACTTAAGATTCAGTGGAATGGGCAGATATAATCTTGTGTTTGAATTATTAGTTGTGAGAGTTGGGGGCCCCTTTACCAAACTAGGTAAGCTCAGAATGACTTAAAAGAGACGTGGAGCTTGACAGTCATCTGAGCCCAAGCTAATCCTCCTAGGCTAATTTTGTGAAGAACCGGTGCTGCTTCTTGTAAAGGAACTGTCTCAAACTGGTCTGATGAATTGTATTTTAAACTTTTTTTTCCTTGTTGACTATAAAAAGAGCCTAGACTATCTTAGATGTTGACGTATCCAGTATAGGTTCTTGAGTTAGCTAACATGAATTCATACTCAGTTTGCACTTCACTTGGCTCACTCTGCATCTGACATGTGCTTGCTGTGTGACTGAGGGGACTTTGTTACAGAGACTAAAACTTGGTTGTGAACTCGCATCAACCTCTTATTAAATGAGCCTGTTATCTTTGAGTAGTGTCATTCTACAGCTCTTTTAGAAATGCCATTCCACTGCTTAGTGTGTGAGAAGACCTCAGCAATTGTCTGCTGCTTTTGATCCATTGTCATCCTTTCAACTTTGTCATTTTGGCTAGGAATATATGGTATTTTTTTTTCTGAGACTGTTAATTTATTGTTGTGAAATTTTCGATTTATGATTGTTTCTTTTGTGAAATGTTCTTTTTCATTAGACCATGGAAAATGTGACAAATCAAGGGGGTTCGTCAGATTTTCACATTTACCAAACAGCATGTTGGTAATGCTTTTTAAGACCTGAGAAACTGAGGAGGGGAGAGTTTTAGAAGAAAGAATATAGATGGTGACACAGGATTTAAGTCTCAGTTTCAGCTGACACTAGAAAGAATGAGCTGTGTACTGATGTTTCAGGCAGTTCTGTCAGTCCATTTAATTTCTTACTTCACTTTTTAGAGCAAGGGGATCTATGAAAGAGGGTAGAAATAAGTGTCTGGAAATGCTTATTTTGGATAGCATGCATGAATATCCATAGACCAAATTGATGGCAGACTTTGTTTGAACATACATTGGACATTTCCAATTCTTCATGCTCAGAAGACAGCAACAGATAGTGTTTGCTTTGGTTGGCTTTCCTAGTAACTGCTAACTATCAATTTCCTCAGCAATTTCAGAGACAGTGGAGAAGACAAGAGAAGGAATGGGCACAAATGTAGCTATTATCACAAAAAGTGGGGAAAATCTGTGTTATTTATGTCTCCACAGAAGGCAAGCTAGTGTCTGGGACACAGCCTGTCACGCTTGAATTGTAAAGGTGCTCTTACAAATGTTGGTCTTGCTCTAGCAAGTCTACTTTTTGCACAGAATTACTTATCCTTTTTTTTTTTTTTTCTGGTAATAGGACAGATACATAGCTGAGATGCCAGCACCAAAATAGTATCAACATACTTTTTTCAGTCAAAGGGACACTGTTGATGTGACTTGTTGATGTAGGAAGAGGTCCAACCCTTTTGGCTCTAGTAAAGAAAATGTCTGCGTGTCAGCACAGGAGGCAGGGATGTCAGGGTCAAAGGAAGAACCATATGGAAGTAGCTTATGGAAGTAAATGAAATAACTAGACATAAGTGTGATGAAACTGAGGAGAGGTCACAACAAGTGGTGAAGATTTATAGTTACATGTGAACGGAAAGAAGATAAAAACAAAGTATCAGAACTGTTGGTGTAGAAATGAGAGGTACTGGTAACCTAGAGCAAGATTTTCAGTTTTGTAAATGATATCTGTTGATACATTAAAATTCTGTTCGATTACCTATCTGATGGAGTTGAGACACTGCTGTCATAATGTGTGAACTGATATAATATTAGCAAAATCATCTTTATTAATAGAATATTAAATCTGAATGGAAAAGGTCTTTGAGGGTTTTTTAAAGTTTATGTTATCGTTGTCATTTTCCAGATGAAGGAAAATTATTAAGATGGCCTTCTTCTGAATATTGCTAATTAATAACAAAACTTTACTGGAATCATCTTCAAAACAATAAGTCTTTGCTGTTTGCTGATTGACTTTGTTGGTGGTCTTCTGTTTTGTTTTGTTTGGGTTTTTTTCTTTATTTTTCTTGATTTTGAAAGCTGGATGACTTCTTATATTCAGACATTCCAGCTACCTATCCTAAACAAAATTTTTAAGTGTAAATGCATGAAAATAAATGGAATGATGTGTGTTGCTTTGCAAAAATGGTGGAGCAAGTTTGATGTATTTAAAATGCTTGAACTACCCCAATCAGCTGTATCTTGTCACTTGCTTGATTAAGGTAAAAAATATAATATATTAATATAGCTACACTCCTGCTAACTTTGCAGGAAAAGAAAAAGATAATCTCCAACTTGTATAAAGCATTTCACTGAAGCTAGACTTGTTTTTAGAGTAATATACAGGCTACTATAAGTACTATTTGGGCTCTTCTTAAAGATTATTGTTTGGCTGCCTTCTGTGATTTATTATAAGCACTTATTGCTGGACCTTCAAGTAGGTTTTAGCATGTCATCCCTCATGTTTTTTGAGAGCAATAAACTTTTGAAAGTTTGGTTGTGGTAATCTATTTCTATAACTTCCAGTTCCCATTATCCATCAACTATATTGCAAAGTGTAGCAGTGAGTGTATTGTTCCATGTTTCCTGATGTGTGACAGGGCGTTAGACTGAGATTTTAGCCATGTAGCTGCTGGGGTTCATGAAGAAATTGTAGTCATTAACTCTGTAGTGCCTGTGGGGGGTCAGTTGTGTAGGGAGCTTAATGGTTCATGTGAGCCTTTTCTGTGATTCAGTAAAAGCTTTCATGGAAAGTAGATACCACGAATTTTAGGAGATTTCTTGTGAGATTTCTTCTGAAAATTATATGAATAAAATGCATGAGATTTCTCAGATTTCTTTGCTTTCTGACTATTGTTTGTGTGTTATAATATTAGTGATTACATGCAGCACAATGTGCTGAAGTCCTAAATGATGTTGGATTCTTCAGGACTATTGTTTTCTCAATAGGCAAATGATTAAGTTTTTCAAGAAATGCGACTGGCATGCAGACAAGCATTTGTTTTCAGTTTTACTGTGTAAAAGAGTTATGCATGCTAAAATTGTGTCTGATGAAATGTTCCTCCAAAACCATGGTTCTGAGTGTCTTCCAAGTTCCAACTCAAATTACAGGCATTTGTGGAATTGGCATTGTCCCTATCCCTGCAGACAGATGTTAACATCAGGAGAGTTCTCTCAGACTGTTAAACATACTGCAGAGTATTTGTCTTGCTGTTTTGTTTTTTTTTCTTAAAATACACAATGAATTAGCCCTCTCTGCTCTCCTTACTTACTCTGCTAGATATGGTTCTGGCAGCAGGTTGAATCATAGAATCCTTTAGGTTTGAAAAGACCTGTAAGATCAGTGAGTCCCACCATTAACCCAGCACTGCCAAGTCCACCACTAAACCATGCTCCTAAGTGCCACATGTACTTAAATACCTCCAGGGATGGGGACTCAACCACTTGCTGGGGCAGCTTGTTCTAATGCTTGAGAACCAGTTCTGTGAAGAAGCCTCTGTATTCTACTCATGAGTAGTGACAGTGCCCTGTTCATACAAAGCATTCCATTATTTTCAGATTGGCACAATTAACACATAAAATTGATCTTTCTATACTTTCTCTCAGTATTTTTCCAAGATTAGAAATATTTCCTCTTTATCCTGGTAATCACATGCCTTCATTATGAGCTGATTGCGACAGCTGCTTCTTGGTATATAAGTTAAATGCTGATTTAAAAGAAGGACCTGATGAATCCCTATGGTGGTGGTACAGAAGCATGGTATTAGGAGAACTCTAGTGCTATAAAGATCAGTCTAACAAGAAATTTATTATTTTAGTTTTGAAGCTAACTTTCTGTAACAGAAAATGTTGACACAGTTGTATGTTTAGAATTGAAAACCTTCTTAGCTTTTCATTTTCTAGTATGAAAAACTGTCAAGCTAAATTGCTAGCTTTGAAGGCAGCTTTTTCTTCCTTCAATTACAGTACTTTCGTAAACAACATCTAATCCAATCCTCAGGAAAAGGCCTTCTTTTCTCCTTAGGAACAGTGCATGACTTGTGGTGGCCATGCTCTGATACTTACTTCAGATATTTTTGAGAAGTTAAACTGGTTGAAAATCATCAGTGTAAGCTGTTTGACCTGAAAAAAGATTCCAATGGCATTTAAATTTCAGTGGAATTACCATTATTTTTTTGCTTTATCTGTTGGCTAGCAAATTTGTAGTTGAGGTATGTTTCACTACTCAGCTGTTCCCAGGTCTCTCTTTTCCTGCCATAAAGGTCAAGGTGCATAGAGCAGTTTTTGCAAGAATTTTTTTAATATCAGTGGTAACTTACTGAAAAAGCTTTATCATAGTTATGTGAATCTCTTATACTGTGTACTGGAAAGATGAGCAGGGGGAACAAAAGCCAAATTTCTCTGAAAAAGATATAACCCTTCTGATGTCAGATGTATTAGTGCTTTTAAAAATGTTTCATTTTTAGTATTCAATATCAAGTATGACAATATCTAGTTAGCCCAGCTGTACTGTGTGCTTCTCATTTTCAGAGCCAACCGAGTAAAGTGGCTCAGGTATCATTGTGAATTCCAGATTGTTTGAAATGGAAAAGTTAGCCTAGAAAGGAACTTCTTGGACATATGCATCATTAATGGGCCCCTGGCTGTAACCTGTATTGTGTGTTTCAAGTGCTCAGAAATCTTGAATTACACCTAAAAATCAGAAGAGAAACTTTCTATAAAAGTATGATTTCTATTAAATATTTTATAATTCCCAGCATTTTGGAGGTAAACTATGAGAGTGACTCAGGTGTACCTGGAGACCCGCACTAGAAGGCAGCACTGCTCTCTGCCCCGGTGTCATCAACAGCCCTTGAGCTTTTCATCCATCACTTTGTTCCACAAACTGACTTGTGGACACTAATGAGTCGTGTCCCAAACACAAATTCATTGTCTGACTTGAAGAGACAGCAGCCTCTTGAAAAATCTGAAAAATCAAGTGCGTCTTGCCCCTTGCTGCTGCAACTTTCTGTCTTTGGATTTTGCACTTGGTGCTCCCTTGTTAATGAAGGTTCACATAGCCACACAATGTGTATCTCAGGTATATTCATAAATGCTACCGTCAGGGGGCTGAGTGGTCTTTAACTTTGGATGTTCCCTCACAGGAATGAGTGTGACTTCCTGGAAGAGCATTTCTGGTAGCCATGGCACAGGATGAAGGGATGCAGGCAGATGGTGCCGTGCGAGGGGCTGGAGGCTTGTGCCCCTGGGCACACAGCCACTGTCTGCCCACAGCACTCACACACTGGGGCCTTTATTCAGTGCCACATGCATGCGCCGGAAACATCCCACAGAATGTCCTTGGCACAGCCTGGCTTTGTGCAGTCTTCTTGCTTGGGGACAGGCTGTGGTAATTTCATAGCGTGTTACAAGATTCCTTCGTGAAGCATTCTTTCCAGCCATTAGAGGGATTTTTATTTTGTTGTTAAAGTTTGCTGGAGCTGACAATTTTTCAGCTGGGCAAAGCTGTCTGCGTGCGTGGGAAATAACTAGAATATAAGCAACAGGGTTCAGTGAGCATTCAAAGCTGCAACTGGTAATTCTTCCTCAGGTTAAGAAATGAGTAAGCTTCCTGAGCAGAAGCAAGCACAGGATGTAAAGGTCAACGTTGAGACTTTAATAAGCTTATGAAATTAAAGAAGTTGGATTGAATAAATGAAGCCTGTCTTTAAGGAGAAATAATTTAAAAAGTCTGGTCCGGGTGTGCAAATCTGTAGTATTGTTATGCACATATGAAAGAAAATATAGTCTCTGTATTTTAGCACAACCTTAAATTCTTGTAAACAAAATTTGAAATAGTGTAACTTTTTTTCTGTTACATTAGGATATTGCTTCACCAGAGTATTATAACATTTTATATTTTGAACTGTCTCAAAAATTCATAATACTCTTTGCAGATGATTTTATTCCACAGAAGTCATTCCCTTCAAGCACTGCATTCAAGATTGATGACAAGGGAGCACTATGAATGTATTATCTTTTAAACTCTCGACTATTGAAGGTCTAGAATTTTGTCTGAACAAACAAGGGACAATTTTCAGTGATGTTTTTAGGATTACATGTGGGAAAATAGTAATTTTAGTATGGCTGTATCTTTGTCTCTAAAGAACTGGCAGCCACTTGGTTTTGGCAAGGTGAGCATAGCTGGGCTCAACTGTTAAATGTCTAGTGTGTGGGCTTTTTCCTCCTTATTTTTATAGCTAGAATGGCCCATTGTGATATCCATTTTTGGCCTCCTTATTTGGAATCTTTTGTGCCATTCTGTCTAATGGAGGATCCCATGGAAGAAACTGAGGGGCAAAGAAAGCTACTGCTCTGTTTTGCCAGTACCTGTCTTGGGGATGTCCAGATAAAGTGTTAGCTGAGACTCCCAAAGATGAGATCTTCTTTTAAGGAGAAGCAGAGGATAAGGCTTCTTTTTTCTTTTGCAAGAGGCCCTTTGCTAATGTTTGCAGACGTCCTGACAGAGGTCTGGTGTTTAGATAGGAAGGGCTATGATCTCTTCTTAGTATGTCATATACCTAGTATAATTCAAAAAACCCAAAATTAGAAAAAAAAAATCTTTAGCTCTCTGATTATGCAACTTACTTTTGCAAAGTATTCTACACCCTCAAACCCAATTAGTAGCATTCAACTTATCCAAAATTTACCTAGCTTTTGGAAACACAGAATTTGCTACACATTTTAAAGGCATCATCAAAAGGAATCATTGAAGTATTTCAGACTTCAAAATAAACTTACTCGAAGAAAATAATGACTTTCTAGTCTAAGATAAATTGAAGTCTTAAATGCTCTTTTTAATACCATGAAAAACACTTTGCAGTTGTAAGCAGTTCTTGAAGGACAGAAAGTTTTGATTCAGGATGTTAGTGCTTACAAACCAAAAATTTAAATGAACACAGATTGATTACTGGGTAATGTATTTTGATAGAAACGAAAGTTAAGTTCAAGACATTGACATGTTCCTATCTGGCTAACTCTTTTATTGGAAAAAGTTTCACATCAAGTGAAATTTCAATCTTGGGGAACAAACAAAAAAAAGTTTCGAATATCCAACTTTCTTGCAGAACAGAAACCTCCCTGTGATCACCAGCCTTTCCCCAACCTGTTAAAACTGAGACAAGAAGTTTACAGAAAGAATTTACAGTGTATTAATGCAAGAAAATATTAAGACTTGAAAAAGCAGCAGCCTTCCCCTGGTGTTCATGGTAACTCTGTGCCCCGTTAGACCAATTATGCTCTGAAATGTGTTTAATTTCTGGCATGTGGCATGTCTTTGTCCCAAAGCATCAGATGTCCCATACAAATACAGTTCTCTTTTAGCTTTATAACTGGGGCTCTAGTGCAAATCATTTCCCATTGTAGGACTGCTGGAGGGTTTTGACAGTTTAATGGCATGGGTTAGTTGCTGTTCTGAAGCATTACCATACACCAAACACTGTCTAGGTGGCACTGATTGGGTCTGCACAATCCCTGCTTCATCTTTGTCAGTGGAAAGGCTTGGGGTCTTGCAGATTTCACCTCCAATTTTCCATGAAGCTGTTCATTAAAGTATGTATCTGTTCCAAAGAAACATCTGAGTGCCAAGTTTGAGAATAGATGACATTTCAGCTTGTTTGTGCTCAACTGATGAAATATTTAAGTGTGCAGTTTTCTGTTTCTCACTGGTTTGGTTTTCGTGGCTAAATTAGAGCCAGGTGCATGGCTCAGCCTTGCTTGAACTTTGATGGTTTGCTGATCTCTTTACTCTAAGTAAGATGGTATAAACAGCTTGCCTTTTTCTTAAAACCCCCAAAGGTCATTACAGTTTTAATGCGCTCAGGTGGTGCTTCAAAGAACTCATTATTTTGCACAGCTAATTCTAAATAGATATACATGATATTTCCACTACCAGAACTTCAAATAAGCCTTTATTCTTAGAGAACCCTATTTCTGTTAAAGCTTGAATATCCTACATCGGTAAATCTAAATGTTCTAGAACTCTTTTTTCTTTTAGCCTTAGAATAAACACGTTTAAAATAAACTGGCATCAACTTTTTCAGTGTCATATAATATGCATAACAAACCCACTAAACTGGAAAAAGGAAAGTTATGTTTTGAGGGAGATTTGATTTCCAAAAGAACAAAACAAAGTTTAAGCTTTGACAACAAGCTCGGTAACAAAAGAAACCCAAGTCATTGAGGAAAAGTACCTAATCATCGTGTCAGTTTGACATACTCGATTGTACGATGGAACTCTTTTTTTGGTAATCTGTTTTGAAAGCCATGAAATAGTTGGTAGCAAATGTTAATCTCTCAAGATGTGTGAACCCTCTAAAAAAAACAAGCACCACGGTCCTGGTTTGCATGGTGTTGACCTGAATAAGGGGATAATGTGCTTAGGCAGCTTATTTATTCTTCAGTGCCCTTTGGAAAGGGAACAGCCCACAATGGTTTGCCACTCAGGGCGCAGACGTGACCACTGTTCTTTTCACTTGCTGAATGTTTCATTCTTTTGTGTCTGCCACGGGTTTCTTCATACGTTGTTCCAAACAGGACCATAAAGGAACCTTTTGGGGCTATTTCATGTCAAACTGTAACGTTTGTTAAGCAGAATGCACTGAGCTGTAAAGGAATTTTGAACTCTGAGTATATAGCTGGCCAAGCTTTTCATCAGAGATGTGTTGCTGAATTAATTGTCTCTGCTTGTGAGACTTCCCAGGCTAGAGGTTTATACATACTCCAGAAACACTGTAATAATTGTTTTAAATATTTCACAAAAATTTCAGCATCAAAGATAGGTGAATAAACTCAAGCAGTGGTCCTATAAACGAAACTGCTTTGTAGTTCTGTGTTTTAGTGTTGACTATAGACTTAAATGCTCACAGACATGAAAAATACAGAAGTAGCAAAAGGAGCGTAAGAGCCTACATGCGTTTCAAAGCAGACCCACAGTTGGTTTAGCACTTTCTGAGCAGAGTAATTTTGATGCCTGTTTCTGTTGAACTGCCAAAGAACCACTGCCCATCTAAACTGCCTTCTCGAAGGAATCAGACAGATTCAGTCTGGCTGCAAAGTGTTATAGAAACTTAACTTCAGAATTTAAAAAATAAAGGGGCCAAAGATTTTTTTTTCTTCATTTTGAGCATTGTTTTATAAAATGACTAAACAGACATTGCTTAATAAAAAGCTTGTTGAAGCTCTTTGAAAAGAGCAAATCAATTTAGGAAGAAGAATTAGGGGAGTTGGAAAGGGATTAAGTTATTTACTCTGAGTTGGACAGTGGAATATGCAGGATCCTTGCACAGGACATGGAATAGCAGAAGCCTGCTGGCTTGGAAATGAGATTGCTGTTTCTGAGTCCTACCATGATATTCCTGACAGAGGCTCCTGCGGCTTGGCAGCCCTTCTTTCTAAACTCGTGTGCTCAGTCTGGTGGGAAGCATGAGACAATTCACAAACTTGCCTGAAGCAGTCACGTTGTTAAACAGTTAATTTGCACTTACTGTGAATTTATCTCCAAGAGACAGAAATTCATCCTTGATTTTCCAGATTTTCTTGAAGTAATTTTCAATAACTAGACAAATTTAAAATGGAAATGAAAAATAATTTCAGAAATAGTTTTTTACTATGAAGTTTGAAGTAATTATATAAAAACAAGAAGACTATGCAAAAGGGACAATTACTTTGACAGATACCAGATCAAACTCTTCCTGCAGTACCTAGAATGGGTACAGAATTATTATTTTTATTTTGCTGCTAGAATATTTGGAATAATGTAAAGACACAGGCAAAACTATTTCTGAAAAAAATATGCTACTTAAACATGAGTTCTAGAATGTGTTGGTGAAGGGAATAAATAAAATATTTACAATGACTTCACCTTAATTACCAAGTAGTTTTAATTTTGAGCTTTATTCATGTGTCACTTCAAAAAGTTGAACTAACAACTTCTGAATGGCTGTAAGTATTACAAATTGTTCTGAATTGGTGAATAATTTAGCCAGTTTTAGAAAATTCAGCTTTTAAGCCTGCTTGATTTTTTAAACATTCTAATCTTATATTTTTTACTTCTTTGTGGAAGTGGAGAGAAAAGTGAGGGAGAGACAAACATCTCTAGCTATAGGTCTGCATCAGGATACCCCCAGAGGAGGGAGAATACCACCAAAGATTTTAAGTTGCATACTGATTCAAATCAGTCTTTAACAGGGGCTTGTGACCCAGAGGGTTATTTTAAGTTTTACAATGTGAAAAAAAGCTGGGATGGGAATTAAGGCACTTCTCTAAATTTCAGAAATCAGATTTCTGTTTCCCAGTCTGGATCAGGCTAAGAAAGCTTTCCAGACCTTTTCCTTCATTTTGCATTCTGAAGACTCTCTTGGAAGACCAGTTGGTCTACATTTTTCTTTACAATGGTATTCTAGTTGAAGCTGATGTACAACAAATTTCTGCCACCCTGTTGGGTTTGCAAACTGTTTTTGGATGAAAAATGTTTAGTCAAGCTTCTAACCTATTCTGCAAGCTGCGTGGGGACGTGTGGGAGGATTGCACACTACATACAAAGGAGAAATTAGCTCATTTGTTTTCAGAGGCATGTGAGAAATAATAGCAAAGAGTGTCTTTATACCTGAGTTCCTGGGGGAGCCAGTGGAAGCATGACACTTGCTGTGAGGGATTGCTGTAGCTGAAGTGGATGGTCAAAAGTGATTACAAAACACTTTGAACACTTTTGGTAATTTGTAAGTTATAATCTGGAAATGCATCAGACATTCCAGTAGTGAAGACATGGAATAATACAGGCTTAGTGGTTTTGTGGACCTAGGGGAAGTCTGGATCATAAAGCTAAAGGAAGAAAAAGTACAAGATTTAAGCATAGACACATTCAGAAATAATTTCCAACTGATGGAACATGGGTAGATGAAATGAAGAACACTAGAATCTAAACTGATAATCCAAAATGTTTAGAAGGAAAAGGGCAAAGGCTTGGTTATGTTTTGGCCTACTGAATTTTAGAAAGCAGCACATTTTCTAAGTGTCAACTCATCAATGCAGTTGAAATTATGGGCTCTGGGAGAGATTTGTGAAACATGATAAAATTAAGGAAAATGGCTTTTTAAAAATGTCAGAGCACTGTCAGGATATAAAAGAAAAACAGAAAATTGCTAACTAAAAGTTTAAGAGACTTTTGAAACCTGACATCCCAGAGTAAACTTTACTTTTTCACTTGGAAACTATACACTTCCTTTGAGACTAGGGTATCCCTTTTCCTTGATACAAAAAGGTGTTTCTTAAATCTCTCTGTGTTTCTTCAGTGTTAATGTAGAGGTGGATAAATTGATATGTACTTCATATGCTTGGGTTAATCCTCAAACACTGTATTTTTGTCCCCTTATTAGCTGAGTATAATCTTGTAACTTGCTCATGTAGTAGTTCACATTTCTTTTTTTTTTTTTTAACAGGCATTGCTAAAAGATCCTTTGTATATTGGGCTGAGACACAAGAGAATTAGAGGTCAAGCCTATGATGATCTCCTTGATGAATTCATGGAAGCTGTGACTTCAAGGTAAGTGGTATATCTGTTCTAGTCATTGATGAATTCCACTGTGAACTTCATCTTGAGAGAAATAAAGGTCAGTAGCTTATGAAAAGAAGATAGAGTTGTTAGGTTCCAGATAATTTTTATTTTGAGCATACTATTTTATGAGTTTATAACTGCCTTAACTATTTACCTTCAATATTGCAGTTTTATTAATTTTATGAGCAGTAAAATTCATCTGAATATAACTAGTTTTTCAAACTTCTTTTTCAAGATTTAGATTGTTAAATATTTGACTAATAATCTTTTGTGCCTAGTGCTGTGCCTACATGACATTCTCTGTATCTGTGATTTCATATGTGAGATGTCAGCAGCCCTAAAGAAAGTATCATATTTGGCAACCCCTGCTGCTGCCCCCACCAAACCCATGACAGGGCTAAGTTTTCAGTTTTAATTTTAAATTATGGACATGCACCAAGTCAGCGCTTTCACTTGCTTCTTTTTTCCTATACAGAAAGTAGCTAAATTTACTATTAGACTGTGATGCATAAAATAATTCTCCTTACGTGTCAAATAACATGTTTGCTTGTATTTGCCTTGTTTGTTAAAATCTTTGGAGTTCTAGCTCTGCCTTCAGTGTATATACCTGAAATAGCCCAATTGCCAGGATGATTAGAGGAATGTGTTTTCTGCTTCTGCATCCCAGAGGTGAGGTTGAGCTGTGGAACTTGGGAATACTTTCCAGCTCCTCAGTCTTGCCTCGTGCACCATCTGCATTTGACTCCATGCTGAGACCTTATCTGGACATGCACGGCCTCTGTCCTTCCTGCCTTGGCAGCTGTGCAAAAGAAACTTGGCCAAGCAGGTGTTGTTATTTTCTGTGCCTGAAACACATATTCCTTCATGTACTACTATACTCTTCCCCATCATCCCCAGTTAGCTGCCACTCCCTTGTTGATAATCTTCCCATGGAAGTTGCTGGTTTGACTCTATCCTGTTGTGTGTTTGCTACTCTGCTGAATATTCCCTTTCAGAAAAAATCGATGAATCTTTTTAATATATTCACCCCCCTAAAAGAATCTTCAGAGTATTAGAAATTGCTCAGTGGCCCATACTTTGAGAATCTCTAACATAATCCATTCAGTAACGTCACCCTTTCTTTAAAATGAACCACTGTTCCTTGTACTAAAGGAAATCATCAGAGTCAAGCAGATTATCTCAATGTTTAAAGCTCTGGTTGACATGCTCTTTTTATTTAAACATCTTTAAAGCTCTGTAATTTTGAGCAATTTGTGTTTGCTTGACTTTCTGAAAGATCACTTTGTTCTCAGCTAAATCTGTCATGGTCAGCAGTGTTGTAAGTTATTTTATGTTTGAAGTGGAGCACTTAAAAATTGTGATTCCAACTTTGCGTGGTTTACTTGTGAATTATTTTGGCTGTAGTGTAACATCTACATTCATTATGCTATCCATTTGCTAAGGTGAAGGGAAAAGTGATGTAGTTAAATCAAAATCAAGTCCAGTTACTCAGTAATTTTACATGTTCCTAAATTCAGATTTGTGTTTAATGTGGCACTTACAGCTGATTCTGGCATAGCTGCTCTGACTGTTAAAACATGCAGGTCATGATTCCCTTTGCAACCATTGTGGTGATCTAGGTAATTGTATACTTTGGTTACATGATAGTTATCTTTTCCTTATGAAAGTTTCTATTATGTTTTTCCTCTTTTCACTTTTCTTAGCCTTCTGCTGGGTGTTTCTGGTGCAAATACTGAGGGAGTATTTGCTTCGCTAATCTTAGATGTGTGTTTGGTCTGTTAAATTTTAGGTTAGTCACATTTATTGTTAGTTATTGCCATGGTGCTCCAAAAAAAGCTTTCTTATTTAGCATTGCCTAATCAGTTCTGGGAATGGGATAAATGCTGGGGAAATTTTTTGCCATGGTGTTTTCAGTACATCTTCAAGACATGCATAATCATGAACATAGTAAAGCACAAGGCTGTCATGTATTTTAATAAGTCTAAGTTAAAGATTTAGGGCAATGACAGATATTTTCAAGTTGGAAAGCTATGTGAAATACCTATTTTAGATCTTTTTTACCTTCATAATTCTGCAGAGAGGCCAAATGCTAATAGAAGTGAAAGCCAGGTTTTAGCAGCATTGCCTGGGAGCAAGAGGGAGTGGGCAGCAGTATAGGGTGGTGCACTTTGTACAGGCTTTTAATTGGCTTCCAGGGAATTTTCCTACATGTCATCTTGATTGATTGATAAATTTTGAAAATCTAGGTTTTTATAAGATGATGCAACATAATTTATAATGTTTCATGTTGAAATGTCACCTTTATGCAGTAAATGGCATGATAATATAGAAAATGCTTTATAAAAAGGTATAGTTTCATCAGCTGCAATACTTTCCTCTTCTCAGCCTCCACTGATATTCACCCCAAAAAAGTTCTTCTTATGAAACAAAATTATTTATGAAAGAGTCTGGATTAAAAGAAAAAAAAACCTCCAAACCAAACCAACAAACCCAAAACTTAAACTATCCATTACTTAAAGATTTTGGTACAGTATCCAGTGTGCTATCATGGCAGAATGGAACTAGTACTTTGTGATTTTTCCCAGATGTGGTAAGGCAGAAACATATGGAAAGTATCTGGATTTCTGGTGACATAAATCCAGTGAACAGCTTTTATTTATTTACATATGTATACATTTACATGTTTATTTATTTATTACCTGTGCCAGCAGCTTCCCTCTCTGAGGGAGGTACTATATCTTGCTTTTGTGTCAGTGCAGTAATTTAGAGGAACAGGAATATTTTAAGTGGAAGGGATGCTTTATAAGAGGAGAAAAAATGGACAGTTGTCTTCAGTGAAGAACCTAATTCCAACTGGAATTCAGAAACGTTTGTTAAGTTTCTGCCCTGTGGAGAAATGGGTCATAAAACATTTTATACAGACAAATAAATTTTTCCAAATGGCAAGTTGTTCTTAAATATCTGTTTACAGAGGAAACTTTGAGAGGAGGGATTGCTAAACAACACTTTGGTAGCTGGATTGATCCACCAAAGCTTCCTGTGTAACCAGAAAAAACAAAACTATATGTTTTTATTCCAGTTCCTGTTTCTTCTCTGCCTGACTGTAATAATGCAAAGAGAAATGTATCAGTGGCTAAGAGGTATTAATGTACAACAGTGAAAGGATTATGGAAATGCTTGAGGGGAAAATATGTAGAATGGAGATGGAACAAGAAAAGAGAGGAGAGGAAAAAAGCATCTTTTCAATAACAGGGACTTGAATTTCCTTGTCTAATGCAAGAAGTAGATTTAAAGAGTGTGGAAATACTTTCCATATTTCCAAGATATTTCATTTTCACAAATCTGGTAACGATAACTCCACCCTGAACCCCTCAAAACAATGTCAGAGTAGGGAAGAACATCATACTACCAACTTGCTTGCTGCTGATCATCCCCAATGGAAGTCATTGTACACTAGGCAGGGAAAGTACTGACTTGCACCTCTGGCCTATGAACTGATAGGAAACTTAGAAAATTGAAAGAATCTGGTGGAATTTCCATAGATTATTTCTGTGCCAACCCACCACAACCCCAAAGAGCTGGGTGGAATTATTACTCTGTTATGAGCTAAACCCTGTGCATTTGTGATGCATATGAGCAACCCTGTATCACTGAAATTATCTTTCTGTGTCTGTGTGATGGTAAGTTTTCGGTTACACTGCAAGATACAAATAATAGTGGTGGACCCTTGAAAAGTAATGCCATGTGTCGTTTACATTCTCTTCTGTAATCATATTTTTATTAAATCCTTCCTCATTCTTTTTATGTTCCTGGCTTTTCTCAAGTTTGTGAGCTATAAACCAAGCTGCTGACAATTGTAATTCAGTATGTTCCATCCTAAATTACCATATGTAGTCATTATTCCTCATTTGCCTGATTACATTATTCACAGATGGTAGCAGTATTTCATTTCACTTCATGTACTACTTTAAAGCAGTGTTTTATGGTAAATATGGTTTCGCTAACTTTGAGAACAACAGTAAAAGCAATACATCCACGAATTCAAAAAAAAAATATTTTAATGGCTGTGTTCATTTAGTAGATTATATTAGAATATAGTTCAGTTTGTGACTAAATTAATTAATTCATACAGCCCTCGCTTTTGGCAAGAGAATGTACTGGCAAGAAGTCAACTTAAAAGGTGCATGTAGCTGTGCATCATTAAGGGAGTGGTTGGACCACACAGTCATTCTGACGGTATGTCTAAGCACAGGTTGTGAGTACGAGAACATTGGTGCCTCTGTGCTCTTTTGCACTGTAGTGGTGCAATACCAAGACTTATATCATGCCTGTATGTTCCCATATTGATCAAGTTAAAGTGGCTGTCAGAAAGAGTGCAGGAAGAAATGCTGCTGCAACAACTCCCTCCTATGGTAGGATTTAGTGAAGATCTTTCTCTATAGAGACTTTTTCCCTCAGTGGGACTTAAGCCCTATGAGGCAATTTTTCAAGTTGATGACTACCTGCTCCTTCTGATATTCAGTGAACATTAAGATCCTAATGAAGATCACTGTGGACAGCAGGATAGGAGATAGGTGGATCCTTAGGCAGTAGCCCATAGACTGCCTTGACCACAGCTACAATTGCTCATTGAACCTACCTTCAGTTCCTTCCTGTGCTTACACCTGAGATGCATTTCCAGTCACTGATGGGTTTGCATTCTTCCTGGAACTACTTGGGTCCAGGCTTCCTTGCCCACTTAGACTCCCAGGTGGACTTTGCTTTTATACTCATAGGATAAAACCATTCAGAAGGGTCCTTAGTTTGTTTGACTGTTAAAAAAAGGCTCTTGACAAAAAAACCCCCACACTGTGGTTTTAAATGAGGAACTGTTGCTTTGTATAATGGACAGTGCTGTGGAATAGGAAAACTCAAACAGTTTCATAATCAGGGTTTAATTTGTTTTCATAGTTCAAGCAACTGTGATGATTTGCCTGGGGAAAACCTTAAAATTTTGTGATTAACCATGATGACCTGTTGCTGATACCACTTGCGACATTTAAATTGTCAACAGATGATGCCACCTCTAGGAAGGTTGTTAAGGAGCTCTGAACCCTTCCCCAGGCTGTGGTGCTTAGTGGGGGTACCCTGCTCAGAATTGTCCTCACCTGCCTGCGTAGGGAAAAAAAAGAAGTCAACTAACTGTACTGTGTTTTTTGAGATGGGATGCTTGTGTGCACATTTGGTGCAAGAAGTGGTAACTTCTTCAGTTGTCAGATCCAGGGAACTCTGACATAGAGGAAAATAGACTTGGTAGAAAACATCTACTTCTGTATATTCTGTTACCTTAGGGGGGAAGTAGGTTAAGTCCCTCTTAGTATGAATATCCCTATGAATAACATCACACAAAGAAGAACGTAGGCAAGCAATTTTTTGTTTGTATTGTTTTGTTATTTAGTGCCTTGTATCCTTCTTCTTCCCTTTCATGTAGGTTCATTGGGTGGTTATATCATATCTGATTCCTGGAAATGTTACAAATATATTCTCTACAGATTTTTTGCACTCAGTAAGTAGTATAAGGAAAAGTGAATCTGCCAGTGAAGCAAAATCATAGCAGGATAGACAGAACCTAATAATATCAAGTTTATTTCCAGAGAGTGACCTATTATTGTTTGTCATGCAAGACCCTAGAGAAGTTCTTAACAAAGATCAGCAGAGGAGCCTTGAAGAAATAAAACCTCATTCATCCTTTAAAGAAAACAAAAAGTCATGAAATCCTCAAACACAGTACTGAGAGGGAAGGCTATTGGTTTTGGATTTTGAGATAAGATAGAGAGAGTGGGGGAATATTTTAGTATTTTTAATGTGCCTCTTGCACCAAAACCAATTCTGGAGCTCAAATTGGATGCATTCATATTCTAATAATGCTCAGTTATGTCCCTGACTTGCTGCAGCCGTTCAAAACTCAACAAGTGAAGAACATGCTGTTCCTAGGCCTTTCTTCTCCAAACTGTTTTAAAAACGGATTTTTCAAATGGAAAAGGCCTGGGTAATCTCAATTACTTTCCTTCTTCTTTTATAGCTCTAGCAAATGGTGGGCAGCATTCCCAACAGAAGTTAGCTGGTGCACTGTATTGTAAATGGAGTGAATGTTGATTTATTTGAATAATTTGTGTGAGTGCAGTATTTTAACAAGGTTTATATTGCTGTTACAGAACTACACTAGTTTTCCAGGCTGTCAGAAGCAGCAGTTTCGTTTTTTTTTTTCTTTAGAAACTCTAGTAAAGTAAAATATCAAAATTTTGGCTTTAGTTCACATCAGAATGCAGTAACTTATCTGTCCCTTTTATCCCAGCTCTGTCTCTCTCCCACTAGAAGTCAAGAAGTATTTCTACCTATATTTCAACTCTCAGGAAAACTTTCAGTCACTCTTGGTCTGGCTGATTGGATTTGAGTACCTCAGTGCTTCATCTGTCTTTGATCCTTTACCTCTACCAGAGAGCAACACTGCTGTGCTTTATTCAGAGTATCCCACCCAAACTGCTGCTGCTGAGATTCCCAATCCATGGCAATGGATCAGCCTGTGCCCATGGGTGCCTTTGCTGCCTGGCTGCCTACAAATAATAAGCCATTCATAAATATCACTGATGTAACCTGTTCATCACTTGGTTGTTACCAGCTTGTTTTGCCACTGGCTGATTTAGCAATAAACCATCATGGCACACTTTTTTATGTCAGATACTTGCAAATTGCTGTATAACTGTATTTTTGTACTGTTTTTCATTGTAGCTATACCCTTTTAAAATAAAATCTAGCATGAGAAAATAGATAGATACGTTGCTGTGGATCTTCAGTGGATATCCTGGAACTGAAGATTAGATCTTTTCATACCCAACTATCAAATTTTTTTTCTGCTAAGTGTTGTCATCACTGTGTTAAAAATTGACAGTGATATTAGACAAAGAGCTGTAGTCCCAGATTAGACAAATGAGAGTATTCCCAGAATTTAAATATCCATGCTGCTTGAGATTGTTGTGAGACAGAGCACTTGCTAGTCTCAACAACTTTTTTGCAGTCTTCCCAGGAAAACTGAAATGGAAACTTCAGTGGCTTCCCTGGCCATCCTACAGTCCGAGTAGTAATCCGTATATCCTTGCATAGCCATACCGTGTACTGAAGTGTGGACAAACAGCACTTCTGAAGAGCAGGATACTTCTCTTCTGGTGCTCAACTGTTTATTTAAATGCTGCCTTGTAAAATGCAAGTATTTAACTGTATACTAAGATTATGGCCATGTTAGTCTCTCAGCTGTGCATGCCTTGTCATATGAACTCTTTGCCAGGGTTTTGGGACTAGGATTCGAAAGCATGCCACAACTGAATTCTGGAGTTGTGGACACTGTCAGTTGAATGCTGGGAACTGCTTCTCTCCTTCAATCCCTGCAGACTCTCCATACCAGTTTCATGCCAATGAAGCAAGCTTGAGAGCTTGCTCAGCTGAAGGGAGCTAAAGACTGATGCTCTTAATTGCAGGATCATACAATTGATTCACAGCACTGATTCATTGTTGTTTGTTTTAATCTAGAGGTAAGGAGACAATATTTAGTATCTGCAGAATTTTTTACCCTTTTTGGAAATTCCAGATGCACATCTTATTTTTGCATTAGCAATCTCTGCTGTTTATAAACCACTGTAAAAAATATTACCCATGTCTGAAAAATGCAATATGACACTACAAGCCCACTGCCATATGTAAGTGCAGTTAACTGACACTTCACAGACACTCAACAGTGCTGCCAGTGCTAACAACTTCTAAATAAATCATGTTATCTGTGTAGCTAATGTGTTTGATTAATTGCAAAATCATAAAAGTTCATTGCAATTCTGTGAATGGATTTATTTGAGTAACTAGATTTTTGGAGTTCCAAAGGATGCTGATTGTATCCCCAGAAGCAGATAACAGTGATCTGGTAGGTCATCTTTGTATAACTGGGGGTCTATATGAGAGAAAAAAAGGAATACATTTTGATAAATAGAGTGGGGTTTCAGTGATTCAGAGATCCTCTTTTTTCTTAATCCCTTACTCTTTTAGGTCTTCCTAATAATGCAGTGTGAAGAATTTCTACTGCTCTTCCTGCATTGGTTCCTGCAGAAGAAAAGTCTTTACTGTTTTGTCTATGTCGCTTTGATATTTCTCCTTTTAAAAATGGGATCTAACTTTGTACAAAACCAGAAAGCTGTCCATTTCAAACATTATACTGTAGAAACAGGGAGAGAATAACTGGTGAACTGTATTTCAGAATTTGGTGGATTTTATCATCAAAGTTAATTGTTCATCTACTTGCTGATCTGTAGTAAGCCTAAATGGCTACTGGAAAGAGATTGCTAGCAGGGATTGTTCAAAATGAACTATGCAGAATTTAATAAAAATGAAGTTAAATACTGCTAGAAAAAAATTAAACCTTCTTTCTAGAATCATAGAAACATAGAAGATATAATTTCTGAAATACTTTGTTAAAGGATGTATAAATATAATTTGATTATAATTTCTTTGTGATTAATTTCTACTGATTTGAATAAATTCCTTTATTGGTTTTTTTCTCTCTCCCTATTTTAAAAGACCTTGATGAAATAGATATTTGGGATCTTTGCTCTTTCTTGGGATAGAGCTCTGATCTAGAAAACATGTCCAGGAGTTATTTTTCCTTTAGCAGAACATATGAATAGGATCAAGCTTATTTGTGTCTGTTAGATAAACTGAAATGTTGTCATGATAGTTACTAATAATAGAAGAGTCTTCAAATCTGAAGAGAAAAAAAATGCAGAAAAAAACCCCAGTGTTCTTTTAATAAGCCATAAGCTGCCACAAAGAAATTAACTTGTGCTAATTTCAGGAGCTGTACATGCTTTGAAAATGTTCAAGCAGCTTAATTTTTGCCTAGATGTCACCTTTGTGGTCCCATATGTAAGAACAGAAAACACTTGTGCAATTCTCTGAAATACTGCAAATCTCACAGTAATCTCATATCTCATGTGTTTTAACAAACTATGAGAATCTCCAAATTTAGCAATAATACTTCAGTCCACTTGCTTACATATACTTTGGTTCTGCACCATTAAAATTAATGTGGCATGGGTTTTTTTGTTGTGTTTTTTCTTTTATTTTTTAAGCCTTTTTCAGTAGCTTCAGAATAGAAAGCTTGTCTTGTTAGAGGTTTTGCGTTTGGCAGCCCTGGAGTCATCTGAAAACCTATGGAGTCCGTTTCTCTGGCAGGATGTAATGATCCAGACATAAAGAGATCTTTCTACAGTATCAAGTTTTTATTAAAAGTCTTTGATTAGTCTTTTCTTCTGAAAAATTAATTATAATGTGAGCACATGTTTGGCTTCTGAAATACTACATTTCTTCAGCTGTGTGACAACTGTGATTCTACTGAATTTATACTAGGAAAACACTTAGTTAAATAATTAATCCTTCACATTTATACCAGCTGATTTAAGAATGCCATAACAGGTACAAAGAAATGCTGTGTTAAATTTGTTAATTATTCTAAATTTGTATTTAAAAAGAGATATTTTGGTTTAAGCCAGACTACACAGTCTAAGGAATTGTTTTCTTTTCTTTGCCAGAAAAGTATAGAAGCTGTAAATTATATATGGAAAATATTTTAAAGAATGATATTTTCAGGATAAGAGAACTGAGTGCAGCTGGTTTTGTATATTTTCCAAATCAGATTTCAAAATGGGAACCAGCTGCTCATCTGTTGCTCTTAACTAAAATGCCAGCATATGCCGTTAGTCACACAGTGGCCATTTTTGAAATAATATACATGAGCAGTACTGGGTATGATCCTGATGTCAAATTCAGCTGCACATCCTCACTTAATCACAGCACCATCTTCAAATGCTGCAGGCCCATAGCCTAAAGACACTTAAGTGACTTGTTTGCAAAAAATCCAGAATCAATGGGGAGATTGAGGTGTATACACTGTGCATTTTCAAGCAGCTTTCTGCTTGAATTACTCCATCTCTTGCAGCTGTGCTCGATTGAATTAGCAGACATCTCCATCTGGGCAGACAGCTCCTAACCATTGGTCTCTGGACATAAAAACTGCTGTACTTTTGTCCCAGGTGCCTTCTCCTTTTAGCTCTACAGGCAGGGCTGCTTTGCTGATGTCTGGTAGACATCGTTCCGCTTCTCTGGGTTTTAGTTGTATTACAAACTCCATTATTCCAATATTTGGTAATTGCAGCTATTGTTATAAAACCACATTATGGAGAAAACTTTAGAGCAGAAGACAAGGAAATGGCTGTTTCCTACAACTCCTAAGTATGCATGACAGAATGAGGTGCTAAACCAAAATTTTTTGCTCTGTGTTTGGGAGTAGGCGGTCAGATGGTTGAGACGAAGGAGCTAATATGAATGTAAACAGTTCAAGAGGTCAGCAGTGTTTTCTCAGTTGAGGCTTGTTGGCAGCAGTTTTGGCTTACAGAGCAAGGTAATGTCAAAGAGTCAACAGAATGTGGGACAAAACAGATTTCTGAGAAAGAACATAGTTTGTGCTCCAACGAAAACCACTAGACTAGTTTCAACTTGAATAAATACTGCCACAGTTTTCAAATTTCATCTTTATTTTTGTTGCCTTGCCTTCTTTCTGTGTTAGAAATCCTGCTGTGATTGGAAAAAATGGGAAAAATCATCTGAGTAACTTTTTTTGCTGATGAATACAGCAATATTGCTGATGGAGGTTTTAAGTAATGTTCTGTGTCTGAGTATTTGAAATGATTGTTTTGCATGTAGGTGTTCTAGTGGGGTTTCAGGTATGTAATTGAACTGTCCTGACATTAACTAAACAAGGTGATAAATCTGTGATAAGATTTGAAGAGACTTCTATACAAATGCTCAGTTCTATAAGGTAAAACCTAAAAATGAAAAATGAATGTTAACTGAAGTGCCCAGGCTGTTCGGGTGTGGGGGTTTTTTTTCATTTCATTACTTCTCCTGGGTTACAGAAGTGACTTTGAAGTTTGTTGAATCATTCTAAGAGAAATGGCCGAGGCTAATTTTTGCTTCTTCCCAAAGAAAAAAGTGTTTTTTAAAAAAGACATCAAACTCCACTCCTGTGTTCACTTTTAGAAGTCAAATGTGGATATATAGTACAAACAATAGTAAATATCTCCTTTAGATAAGAATGGCTAGAATGGAAAGCAGTTCCATTTTTATCATGGCTATTTTCATTAAAAGCAAAGAAAATATTTTTATTTTACTCCATTTTTGGTAGTATAATGTTTTTAAAATAGAAGGGACTAACATTTAGCAGAAATAGGAGGCAGAAAACAAATGCTAGTGTGCTACTCACCTGTCAGTCATAAGGCAAGAATGTGCTGTGAAGTACTTTTGAAGTTTTGAGCAGTGCTGATGTTAACATAATAGACTTGGCTTAGATTGCTTTTATCATTGTGAAATGTCATGCAATTTATAGTAGTTATAGACTTAACTGCCTTCTGTGCTAGGGACACTTTCCACTTACAGCAGCTGACAGTGGGATTCAGATTGTGCCTGTGGTTGAAGACTTTGTTTAAATATCACATTTAGAGGACACTGGATTCCTTCATTTTTAATAAGGTTAACGTTTACTTTTTCTTATTTAGTTATTAGGCAATAAAAACCAGTGTTCTGTTGCTGACAAGAGTCACTTTGAGACTCTTAATGTAGGCATGACTGTCATGTCCTCAGAAGAAGGGTGTAACAGGAGATGGTCCTCTTCTGGGAAAAATCTGGCATCTCCTTTTTGTATGCTTTGCTCGTACATGTGCTGTGTGAGACCACCAGTGGGTAATACCTCTTCTGCTCTGGACTGGTAGCTGAGGTTCCTGGCTGCAAGGACCACGATGAGTGAGTGAACAACACCACCATTAAAGTACTGCAACTTCTATCCCAGTGATGCTGTGGATTAAGAATAGTGAAGGCATCCAAAAAAACACCCTCCAAAAAACAAACCAAAACCAGAGTAACAGAGCAATTTGCCAGATTTTGTGGATGCAAGCAGTCCTGATTGACCAGCTGATGGCAGAATGACTTATTTTTTCCCCTAATATGATGTAGGTATTAGTTAGGTTTTGAATGCTTGATTTTTCCCTTCTTTGGTGGGGCAGGGGTAGAAGCTTTTAAAGACAGTAACCTTGTCTGGTGTGATGTGTCTTGGATGTTTTTTGCTTAACATGACAGCACCCTACCTCTACTGGTAAATGAGAAAATGAGCACTTGTGCTTGTCTGCGGGAAAGCTTCTACTGCAGCTGGTTAGCACAAAATATTGTGCAGTCTGAGTAGTGCCTGAGCTTTCAGTTAGTGTGGAAATCAGACACAAGGGTTCTGAAAAGCCTGCTTGCATGTAGTAGAAATCTGTAACTCTTCATTGACTCACTCATTCCACATTTTTTATCTTTTATGTTTAAGGTTTTGCTTACCTCCTATAGCTGCTTTCTACCAGTAGTATCTCATCCTGTTGCCTTTTCTTCCTGATTGACTTTTGTAAATTCCAACACTGCTTCCTCCTTTGTTGCCTACTTCTCTCTGGATAGGTTTGTTCAATCCTAATCCTGTGTTCATAGCCATTTTTGTTCCCACCTATTATTATCTCTAACCCTTTTATGTCACAGCTGTTATCTCTCTTATATCCTCCTATGTTGTTGATTTGTAGTGCAAAGTCAGGTTTTCTAAATACATTGGTTTGGTTATTTAATTACTTCATTGCATGGTCTCCTGCTGTCTCCGTTGTGCTCTGGCTGATTGTTGTCCAGAGTATTTGGACACCACGTCCCTGGTTCCTTGTCTGGTTCTGTCATAGTACACCACAGTTCCCACCCTTCCCCTATTGAGGCATAAGCAGATGATAAGCAACAACTGCTGCTTTTCAGCTTCATTAATACTTCCTTGCTATCACTGTCCCCACTAAAAATGAGAAATATTAAATAGTTTTTATAACTGTTTTTGTAGATCACTGAAGCATCTCAATGTTTGCTTCCTAAGCTTTGTCCCAAATGGGATGTAAATTAAGTATCTGGTAACATTCCTAAGTACAAAGGACTCAGCAAGATACTATCTTTCTTGTCTTATTTTAGAGTGATTAATACATTGTATGTAAGAAAGAGGAGACAATTTCTTTCCGCAAACATCTGTTTATGATTTCAATTCTGCAAAATATTTTTAAAAATGCTGTGTGGGGAATACAGACTTAGAACTTTTGTCACGTATCCCACTGTCCCAAGGACTGCTCCTATCCTGCTCTTAATTTTGTTGATATAATTCCAACTCTGTCATACAAAGTTTCAAAATATTTGTTGTCACATACCCTATTACTAAACAAGAATAAAAAGTGAAAACTTGGGGATTATTTCTGTAGCTGATATATATGACTTGATTAATGCTGCAATATAAAATTATGGCCAAAAGCATATTGTCATTATGAGTGAGTTTTGATGTAAATAGATAGGAATTTATTTGAGAAAGTCAAGTTTCCTCCACATGAATTTTTTCCTTTTTTTTTTTTTTTTTTCCATGTGTATCTCTTCCTTTCCAGTGACAGATCACACCTGTTTTCTGAGTAACAACCATCTGGTCTCAATGCTGGGGATGCAGCCCCCTTCTTCACAGCTTGCTCAGTCTCTTCCAGTTAGATCTGCTCTGGTCAACTAGTGGCATGCAGAGCTAATATGTTTAGAGTAATCCAGAAAAACATTAAATTTTGCACAGCCTTACTTCTGCACTAACAAACTTTTCTTTATTTCCTAGCCATCTCTTGGACAGAGAAGCACATTATGTCTGTCTTTAAGAGGCTTTTGGGCAATGGCATTAATAATACACCTTGACTTGTGGTTAGCCCTGAGGTGATCAATTAGAATAGGTGATTCCTGTAGGTGCCTTTCAACTGGAATTGTTCTATTCTCTGTGAGCTTTGGCTCTGTTGAAAGAAGTACATATTTTTCACTTTGGATTGTACAATTTGCTGAGGAGACTTCAATGTTAAAGTAAATATGGATTCCATGATTGTTTGTGGTTCTGCAATTTGAAAACTTGGGTTTTTTGCAGATATCAAGTATGTTCCACATAGTCCTTCTTAGGGCATACCCTCCACTTCTAAGAGAATAAGTTGTCTCTTGGCATAAAGATAAGGCTGCCCCATACAGCAACACTTACTGGATCTGTGTTCTAATTCTACCAAGCAAATATTTCAAGAAGATCAGGAAAAATGTGAGATTACAGCATCTAAAATGCACTTTGGTCTATCAAGAAAGTTTTTCTTAAGAATTACTTTGAAGCTACAAAAAGGGCAATAGAGACTTTTTTTTTTTTTTTTGGACTAGATATGAAAGGTGAGAGCTAATGTGGGGATTTTTGTAGGACAGAGTGCAAGCCACAGTGTCACTCATCCTCACAGAGAAGAGATTCCTTTTGAGCTCAGCTCATGGCATTATAGCTCATGACTTCAGAAGTGTTCTAGAATTTTTGCTGGAGACTCAAGTCAAGCCTTGAAAAAGTTTAGCTGTTGAGTGCTGCATTTAAGAGCCCACCTTTGTGCATGTGGCTGATGCAAGATAGCTGTTGTGATGCTTCTAGGCTTTGTTAGTGATTGCAGGATAAGAAACAACGTCTGGAAGTTGCCAAATGGATATCCAGGGCTGTTATTTGCAGTGTTTCTCTGTGGGAGATTATTAGTCTTTATGCTGTGCAGTGGCTTAGACATTGTAGCCATTGTGCAGAGACTCAGACTGCATAAGCTGAGTTTCCTTCACTGTATTTAAATGTTTTAACTATTTTCACAGCATTATCCCTGCTCTACAGGGAGCATTATCCTCCTGCGACCAGAAGGTTCATGGAGGAATCCCTAGAGACAGTCTCTTATCACTCTTCTGAGTTGTTATCCCAGAAGTTATATAATATTTATGAATTTGCAAAATCTTAATGTGGTTTTTTTTTTTAATGTCTCACAGGGAAAGGAACTGAAAGTATTTTGGATACATCTATACTTCAAATATTTAGAGACGGGTGGGGACTTGATTATTTAGCTGAATTTTATGAAGATTTAAAGCACTAGTTGTCTACATTGAATGCCAGGAAATGTAGACGTTTTAAAAGATACATATGTGTGTGTATGTATGTATAAATTTATAAAACAATAATAATTCCAGAAGTATAAAATTGGCTGTAGTCCTAGTTTTTCAGTTAAAAATAATAGTACTAGAGATATTGAGTGGATTCTCATGGCTTTAAAACTATTTTACCAGATCATTGCTAGATGCTTTTCTTATTTAGTAGACTTTAAACATTTCCAAGAGCTCATTATTCCCATCTCTAGGGAAGAGACTTTGCAGACAGCTACAGTTATTGTACATCTTTCCTGGCTTTTTTAAGGGAAGTGGGGGAGGGAAGCAGTGTAATGGACATGTGTTTCCAGACCAAAAATCCATCCCTGTGTCAAGGTCCTATGAGCATTTGAATGAGAAACTGAAAAAATTAAAAAACAACAAAAAATATCCCCTGATTACAGTAGCTAATGTCTTGGTCCAGATGATCTAGCTTCCTAAATCATATAGGGGAGAGATGTAGAATGAGGAGAGACTTTTTTCTGCTATCTTTGTCAAATTGTGAGAAGTTTACAGAACTAATCTCAGTTCACCATCTGATCCTAATTTTCAACTGAGTTCAGTTTATCGTTGCCTGTCAGAGCCCTGAGAAAAATGAAAACAAAAAGAGATTGGCTGGGTTTCTGTGTAGGAAAACATTTTCCTGAATTCTGGAGGAGCTTCCTCCAGAGCCCTGAAGGAGGATGTTCAATAGTGGTGTGATTGCCTGCCAACAGCTCTCTCCATGTTCAGTTGGTCATCCTTTCATTAAATGTTTGGGGTCAGATGGCAGCTCTCCCAAAGCTTGTGAAAAATACATTTTACAATTCATCATTTTCTTTAACATAAATCACATGAATTTTAATTTTTGCTGATTATTGTGGCTCACAAGAATAAATTATGAAAATACAAGATACTCTAACTGTGGGATAGATGAACATTCAGACATCTCCTGATGTTTGCTATTATAGGAGCTTCCCTTTTAATCTATGAAATGGTATATTGCAATTGAATGTACAATTAAGAAAATAAGCAATTTCAAAGTGTAACACTCTCCTTTGTTCTATTCTTATTTTTTGTCAGCATGTCTTTCATAGCTTGAAGTGGAAGCAATGTTTTTTTCATTACCTTTTGCATTGCTTGAGCACATGATTCAATATGAGACAGGGCTAGGAAACAGTTTTTGTTTTTTGTCTATTGGCAGTGAGTAGAGACATTTGCTATTTACTTTCTATTTTTAATTTTTAAGTTTTAATATACAGACGACCCTGCCAGTATGAACAAATCTTATGATGTAATCATTCTGACCCTATTTATATTTTTAGCTACTAAAGCCAACCAGCAAATAAAAACATTATTCAAACTAAGGTCTAACTCTGTATTCGTGACACAAAGGTGGAATTTGAAGACTGAGGACCAAGGAGAAATATAGATGCCAAGCTCTGAGCTATCTTGTGTAACAGGAAAAATTATCAGCAAGCAATTTTTCATTAAGGGGACACAGACTAAAATTCTTAGATAGTACATGATAGTTTACATTAGAGGAAGAGCATTTGATATCATAATTCTGATTATATTCAGTATGTTATGGATTGTATGCATCTACTGAATTATAGGCAGCAAGTGAGGAATTAATTTTGGGAGCCACCTCAGGTGCCACAGTGAATGTGAACATGCACATTTAGATATTTGTCTGATACTGTACAAGTTGGAAGCGTTATTCAATGTATTAACTCACATTTCTTCATACGACTTCTCTCCATGTAAGCATTTCTTTCCAGAAGGGTGATTGTGCATGTGTGTATTTGCTTCTGAATGGCTAGAAGACAAATTATTGTAATATCTTCCTTCTGCTTCCTCCCCACATTTCCGGAAAAAAAAAAAAAAAAAAAGTATTTTGAGTGTTGGGTCACACAGGTCTTTTGTGGGTGTTCCATGCTTGGCATCACCTGGACATATCCTTTAAAAGGGTCATGTAGATTAGGTGACAGGGAAAATAGCATTCAGAGAGGTATTTGAAAGAAATAGATAATATTATCATCATAGAATAAGCATAATTAACCTATTACACTTTCGAGACTATGTAATCTATTACTATAAATACATTATCAGACCTCTTTCAGAAAACTTGCAGTCATAGGGAGTACACAGACTAATCAAAAGCTCTGCTTTATGATATGTAATAATAATTGCCATACTAAGGAAGCTTGAGCTGAGCTTGTTTGTTCTCAAGAAGGCATTACAGAAAGAAAAAAAAATAACCTATACTCTTTGTTATGTGCTTTATTGCATAGTGTAGACATTGCACAGGAGTAGAATACTTTGCCAAATTTTTCCCACACGCACATATTTTTTCTGCAAAACCTGTTAAATACCCTTTCCTTACTCAGAAGTTAAGTTTCTGCCTGGCATGAAGTGACAGGATGATTCATATATTCAAGCAAAGTTCTTTGATTTCCTCTGTAGTTTAAGGTTCTGGGTTTTTGGGAGGCAGGGTGGTCTTAGGAGTCTGGAGAATCCAGCTCTATAGTTTTGTGAATGAGTAATCCTAAAAAACAGTGAAGTTCCATTAACTGGCATTCTTAAACTCCTCTCAGTAGGTGCTACACTGTTCTCTACACTAAAATAATGAGTACTCAAGTAGACCACATAATTCTAATTATGGATGTGAACATTTCAATATTCACCAGACAACAATGACCAAAACTCAGGTTATTGGCTAATGAAGAGGAATATTAACTAATCTTAAAAGGCAGATGGATCTCTCATCAATTCATCATGATCAAGGGACTTAAACGTACTGAAGTAACCAAGATATATTTTTTGGGCAAGATAACCTGAACATACCTATTAAACCAACTGAGTTCTCTAAATTCATTGGAATACATGTATGTATTAGTGACTGTATCATAGAAGTCATCGATTTTACCAGTAATTATAATTTACAGAACGATTTTGTGTCAAATGCCAAAAAGAGAATCTAGAATGAGTATAAAACTTTTCTTCATTATTCCCTCCAGTCCTTCTAAAAAGGTGTGACCTGGGTGTAGTTTCAGTGTATATTCAATGGTGATTGAATCCAATAAGAATTCCAACAGTTCATCTCCAAAAAAGAAATTTAACAAGTCCACTAAAACATATACAAAGATTATTTTGTTGGATTAACATTGATAAATCCAAGGTATATCAAAAAGCAAATAATACAGATAGTAACAGAATTTAGAAAAAACATTAAAAATATTCTTTTGACCTATTTGTTACCTCCTACTTTTGCAGTACACTGTAAATGGTATCTAAGACAGCTAATTTGAAATGCATGTATATTGTCAAAGTCAATATGTCACAGCCTTATCCAAGGATTCTAGTTAGATGTACTGTTATTTTCTAAACATCCTGCAATAAAATCAGAGAAAAACTGCATGTCATTAGTGTGCCTCTATAATGCAAAATAATATCTTAAACATAAGTTTCTTCCTTCACTCTGTGACAAACATGGGGAGACCATTTGGTACATGTCTGATGTTCCCTGGGGAAAGCATAAATAACATTGTGAAAAGGATAGGTAGTATTTGGCTTAGCAGAGGATTATAAACAGTTATGAGCACGCAGCCACTTCCTTTTCTCACTTAGACCCTGATTATAAGAGCTATAATTTTATACAGTGCTCTTTTGAGATCACTGATATAATCCCCAGGATCTCGAATATTTGAGGAGACAATGAGGAGGAGCCATTTAGAACTTCTAACCACCTGTTTAAAATGTTAAAATAGAATTAGAACACTTTTGGGACCTTAATTTAGTCTCCAATTAACCTTTTTTCCAGTCATTGTTAATAAATATTTGAATATAAGTTTACCAGTGAGACAGTTTGGACTGAAAAGTTTGAACTTACTTCAGAGGCAGTTTTTATGAAAGCTAAATTCATGATGATAAAGCATAACTATAGCCACTAGCACAGGCAGTAATTGTATATCCAGTGTAGGTGAGCTGAAGGCATTGCCAGTTTTTCAATGTAAAATACAATGTTCGTACTTTCCCTTTCTCTCAGGATTCCAGAATGCTTCTGTTTCTGCAATGAAAGCAAGAGCGTCTGTTACTTCTTTATGATGACTTCTGGAAAAAACATTAGTCTTATAAATATACCATTTTACTGAGCTTGAGTATTCCACTTCTATGGCAAAGTTCATAAACATTCCTCCAATTTTTCCCCGGTAAAAATCCAATTAGGAGTGATTTTGGAGTTAATACATGAAGTCTTGACTTCATTTAAATATTAATATTGGTGGCAACTTTTGCAGTATTGAAGAGCCATTAAAAGAGTTCTGGTTAATCTGTGAGGCTTTACTCTTTGTGTAGAGCTTTGAACCTTGTGACATATATCAGCAAAGCTGTGGAAATGTAGATAAATGTGCTTAGTTTGTAGTAATATCGCTTTGGTTTGGTATTTGCATCTTTATAGACATCACAAATAGCACTTTTTATAATATAAAAGATATAAAGGTGAGATTGCTCTATCCACACTTGATAATCCCTTATCTGTTCAGCCCTTATTTATGTTAACCTTCTTGGCTGTGATAGTTGCTGAGCAATGGTATATGTCCATTAGCTATAGCTTTTTTATTCTTTTTTTCTAATCCAGTGTGACATTCTTTGCTTTTGATCCTTGGCTTATAAATTTACATTTGGCCACATTGAAATGTTTATGTCTTTGCCCAGCTTACAAGAAAGCACCCTGTTTCATAATTTGTGACAACCTCAGTCTTTGTTATATGTAAACTTTATTATCTATACCATTTTCCCCCATGTTTTTGTTGTTATAAATACTTAATAACTTTTTGCTTAAGCATTAATTCCTGTGGGACTCACCAGAGGGATAAATGCTTATCTTCCTTTTTCTTTCTTCCCTCCTACTTTCATTTAGTTGCCTGTGGATGTGTCTTCCCATGGTAATTAGATTTTGTGCAATGGAGAGCAGAGATTTAGTTGTATAGTTTAATTGTCAAGTAATCTTAAGAGTGGAAATAGAGTGGAAAAAAGGTCAAATGCTGAAGATATACTGCAGAAAAATTTCCTAGAGCCCGTGTAGGTGGTGTTTTAGGAAGAGTCAAAAGAGAAATTCAAAGTTGGATGTCCTCTGGGCAAATGTCTGATGTACAAGAGTGCTTTCTTCATAATGGCATGGATCACCCAGATATAATTTTAAAGACATTCATGTAAATGGGTTTGGTGCTGAAAAGCTAGCCAAATACTATCGCATCCACATTTTCAGTAACTCTTATTACTTACATAGAAATTATTTCTCACACTGCAAAAGTTGTCTTGCCTGATTGGAGAAGGAATAGGTCTTTGTATCATGTCAAATAATCAATGCTCTACAAATCCTATGATTTTATTCTAGATCAATGCTCTACAAATCCTAGATTTTATCGTCCATATTCACCTGGAGTGCTGTGTCCAGTCCTGGTATCCCCAGAACAACAGAGAGATACTGGAGAATGACCAGTGAAGGGCCACTAAGATGATGCACTGGAGCTTCTCTCCTGTGAGGGAAGACTGGAGCTGGGGCTGTCTATCCCAGTGAAGCAGCAGTTCATCAGTGTGTAATAATTGGCAGGGAGGGTTTAAAGTAGACCAAGCCAAGCTGTTTGTAGGTGGTGCCCAATAACAGCACAAGAGAAAATAAGCCACGAACATTTTGCTTAAATGTAAGAGAAATTTCAGCATTAAAAAAACCCCATTTTACTGTCAGGGTGACTGAGCACTGGCACAGGTTTCCTAGGGAAGTTGTGGAGTCTCTGTCCCTGCAGATAGTCCAAAAGCTGTCTGGACGTGCTCCTGCCCAGCCTGCTTTAGCTGGCCCTGCTCGAGCAGGTGGGTGGTGAGATGATCTCCAAAAGCGCCTGCCAGCCTCAGCCATTCTGTGATTCTGTAACATTCCACTGTCATAGTCACAGTTCCTCAGGTCAAACGGTATGCTGTCTAAAGAATGCTTTGAAAACAGTAAGCTCCTTCTTTCTTAAAATTCGACATTCTCCATTTCTTCAGTCTAGCCTTCAGTATGCTTCTTTTCTCTCAAGTGTAATTTATGTTGCAGGTACATAAGATATTTTAATGCCTTAAAAACACCATCAAGAATTTGGAAAGGGAGAGGTGTGTTTCATATTGATCAAATGATCAAACAGTACAAATATTTGGAGTGTATTTAATCTATCAGAAATGCTTTAAGTATTCCTGTTACAACCTCCCTTTGACATTCCTGAAAGCTCATTACTTCTTTGCCTTTTAACAGTCAAGATGAAGGCTGTCAGTGGTGGAATTGAGATTTCCATCTGTTCATTATGCCTTAAGTAGCAGAGGGAAAGAGCACATATGCTGCCCCAGGCTTTCTGCTAATTTGGCTATCCAGCTGCATCTTTTATTTTGGGAAAAATACCTATAATCTCATACAAATAAATTCAAATATGTAAGGAAGTGCAGTCATCTTGGTTTAACCTCCTAGGACTACTTAGAAATCTTTAGATTCTGGCAAAAGATACAATATTTTTCCAGAAAGGCATTGCATTTGCAGTAAATCACTCAGGCCTGATTCACTGAGGCATCAAAAGAGGCACTTAAGTTGAATCAAAGGAGTAGTCCTGTTAACCCTAGCTGGAATTCTCCTATATTTAAGAAATACTTTAATAAAGTGGCCTTTATTGAAGTAATATTTTTAAATACTGTTAGATTCCATTAAAATAAATACAGTTAAAAATTATTAGGAAACTTTCTGGTGTAGAATTATCAGCCAAGGATCTAATTTCTTTTGGTGTAATCCAGACCCTTCCCCCTTTTGGAAAGTGGGAAAAGTTACTGTCTGGGCATTGAATATATGAAGGTTCATTCTTAAGAAAACAAAATATAGCTTGTACAAGCAAAACACCACCTTAAAATACACACAATCAGTGCAAATCTAATTTGTCCAGCTGAATTGAAGCCTTTACCTTTTCCAAGTGCAGCTCTCATTTTCATAGAGAAATCTGAGAACTTGTCCTGAGAAACATCTCTTGTCTGGATTTAGGAGTCCAGGCTTCTCGGATAGATCGCTCCACTAATCACAGTAATTATGATTAGTAATATATATAATGCAGTATCTTTCATACTAAAAGCTCTGTAGAGAACTTCCCTGTGACAGCCCTTTGTGATTGTTGACCACTGTTCAAGTGCTGCTGTACTTACTTCTTTTTGATGACTTTTGCAAAATTTAGAGCATTAAAAATCTAATTTGTAGGGTGTGCAGGTGCATGGCAACACCAGGGCAGACCTCAGAACTGTGGCTTTATGGGATTTTTATTGGCAAAGTAAAATTGCTGACAATCTGAACCAGACAGTAATAATCAGTAACTTTTAAAGATTGCAGTCATGAAGTAACCAGGAAACACCCCTTTGAAACTAGGTTCAAATGATTTTAAGATGTGTAGGATGACTTATCAAGCAGTGCAATGTGTTTTATATGCTCTTTTCTTGATAACAACAGTTCTTTTTTCATTTAGCATAAAACCATTTAATTAAAATAGAAACGTGTTTAGTCGTCTTTTAGTAAGACCACTCTATTTTGGCAGGGCAAGCAGTGGCACACACCTTTAGCAACAGCTAAAGATTCATGAGGAATAAAACTACTTACTATTTCTAGCTGCGATGGATTTCTTTCTTGATTCTCTGTTTTTCTGATTTAGCCTGCTCAGACACTTGACCAATCCATCTGTTCAGTACCATTTCTTCCCTCAGCCAAAAGTGTCACAATGCCAAGTCTCTAAAGAAGAATTGAAGAGGCTGAGAAGAAAGAAAAAAAAATCTCAGGTCATCTGTTTCAAATCTGCACTCCTCTCTTTTAAGTGAATGTAAAACTGCAGGTAATTTGAGATTGTTCTTTGGCCTAAGTTACAGTTAAAGCAGCTAAGTGGTAACACTGGAAAAAGTAGAATAGCTAGGAGAGAAGTAGAATTACATTTTCAGGCTCCTGGAGTTTTCCTTTTGACTTAGGTGGGGTCAGGATCAGGTAACAAGTGAACCACTACGAATTCATGAGAAACCATCACAGTAATTCAATTTGCTGTTTACTTCAAATTCACAGTGAACCATTTTTTCCCCTAAGGTGGAAAACTCCCAAAATTTACAATATAGTTTTCTTTCACTTCAGATTTAACCTGTTAGGCAAGCCTGCATACCTCTGCATTTGTGGAAGTCTGTGTGGTGTGTTTTTTCATGGCAGTGATCTCGTCTGCTGAGGCTGATGTTCAGGCATGTCAAGAACTGAGTCTAAGAGTTTGGCTCATGTCTGACTTAGTGAAATGTCAAAAGTTCAATTTCTTTGTATAATGAGCATTATGCCATATCTCAGTACCGTGTCATCAATCCACCTTCCTGCTGAGAGGACTGTTTCACAGCAGAGAGGAGGCAACTTGACACAATCCACCATAGGAAATTGATTTGACAGCACTCAGTGAAAGTTCTTACGGAACAGAGAGGTAGATTTATGTTAAAAGCATTCCAAAAAGTTGATTTTATTATTCAGTCTCATACCTACATATTCAAAGCATCAGCATGTTTGTGTTCATATGGTCTGAACAGGGTCACTCATGTGCCACACTGAAGGCAAAAGGGCCCTGGCTGTCAAGTCCTCAATGCTTTTTCTGGGCTTCTGGTGATAAGTGGTGATAGACTTGATTATATACAGGTCTTCTGTGGCTTTAAGATCCAGCAGATGTGCTGGTATGGTTATTTTGCTTCAGGGTATTGCTTACTTCAGCCTCCATAAATTTTTTGTATCTGTATGTCCTCATGTTGAATTTCTTCAAATTGCAATATAACTTGCTGCTGTGCCTGTAGGATAAAGAGTGGCATATGTGATTTGAGGTGACAGGGATTGTTGCTGTTGTCAAGGTGCAGGGTCCTAGTTCCAGACATGTCTTTGCTGTGGCCTTACCAGAGCTCAGGCCTGCTCATCTTGATGTAAATGAGACATTTTAACTTTTCCTGAAGTCATTTTTGTCCTTCATTATCTGTGTGTGCCACTGTTTTCAGCTCTGTTTTGCTGCTGCTTCCGGTAGTGCACACATTTCCATTCATACTTCATTCATACCACCCTCCCTAATTCTGTTACAGAAGTCTCCACATGGGAACTGGAAGAGTCTAAGTTATGATCAAGACCAGTTCCTGACAACATTGTTGCATGCTATACTTTAATAAAAAGTATCAAAATCAAAAACTAAAATACAAATAGTTTTGCAACAAGAAGAAATAAAATTTTACAATGATGGTAACTTACAGTTACTTCTTTTGCAGCCTTTATATATGACAGTCCTGAGACATTTGAGAGTTAATTCAATCCAGTATTGCAGTAGGAGAAATCTAGTTCAGGTTCACTAGTGACCATTCATATTAATCCTTTAACAGCACTTTGAAAATGTACAAAACTTAGAGTGGGTATGTTTAGAACTGTTGTCAACTTACTGTCTTAGTAGGATGGACTTTGAAATTTGAAGAGCAAATAGTCCCTGCTTCAGTGTGATGCAACCACACTGATGGCAAATTAGTTTGAAAACAGCAATTATTCTTGTAGCAAGTGTTTCTGTTAGTATTCCACAAAAGTTTATTATTTAATTAACTCTTCTCATAAGAGAAGTCCTTTATGTATATAGGGCCTGACTGTGGGCAGAGAATCTGATTTTGCTTCTCTGCTTATGAACAACAACTTCCAGGACCACCAACCTCAAGACCTTCCTAACTGAGCACACTCTGCTCCAAAGCATTGCTATTTGCAAGGCTGTGAAGTCCACACATGTGGCAGTGCTGTTGGCTGGATGAAAAAAGGGAGAAAATTATGAGTCATCTCCAGCCCATTCTCCTCACTACTCCTGGGATAGAAAGGCCATGGAAATGAATACCAAATCTGTTCAGGACAGGGAAAGACCAAGCAGAAGAGAGTTAGAAGCACTAGTATTGTGTCAGAGCTCTATGGTTGTGCCAGGGAATAGTAATAATGGAAACATTTTTTAGAATTTTATTTCCTGAAGAGAACATGAATGAAGAAAGGGACTGCTGCTGGTACTAGGGTGGGTGCTAAATGCTGCCATCTCCTGCAACCCCCATGCCTACTTTGGCTATGTACTGAGCTCATTGAGGCAAGGATTGGTTTGGGAATGGAAAACGGCTATGAAAAGTAGTTCTATGAAAGTATGTGCTTTCTGTAGCTAAAATAAAACCAGTGGTTGCCTACAGGGGAATAAGAAAGGAATTTTAAACAGAGTCCTTCATGTGGAAAGCAGAGATGATGACAGTTTCTATTAAGTTCTTCAGAAAATCTCTTCCTGTGAAGAATGTCCTGTCTGACTGGCTGGTCCAATTCAGGACAGAGAAAGTTATTTGTAATTTAATGATACCTCTTCTGGTAAGGTATTTGCATTGTAGAACTGGCTGAAGCTCAGTGCACCTTGGACAGATTTTTGTCCTGTGCAGCTGTAGCACATCAGGCTGTTGGAGAGGCAGTGTGAGTAATACCATCTGCTGCAGAGGGGCTGGAGTGCTTGTTGGAGGGTATCTCGTCTGGGCCACCTTTTCCACAGTATATTTATGTAGCACTTACTGTGCAAAACTCTAACCCCCTCATTCAAATTGTGTTGAATTTAACCAGCAGGTTAGAATTGTAGCGGAAGAGGTACTGGGATGGATGTATGACCTCATTGCAGCAGTTTAATTGCCTTATGAAATAAAGTTAAAGATAGCTTGGAGGAGAGCAAGGAGGAGAAGACATCCAGGTCCTAAGAGTTGTCAGGAGGGAGGGCAGGAAGGCATCCAGGCAAAGTCCTGGCACAAAGAGGAGTTTGTAGCAGCGTTCTTCATGCTTTAAATCTGTTTTGAGCAGAGGGATATATGGTAGTGAGCAAGCTTACAGCATTTGGAGCGGGAAGGAAGGAGATAATTTCCACGTTGTCGTGGTGCACTATAAATGGTTCTGGCTGGCAGGGCAGCTGCATGACGCACGAGGCAAGGAAGGCAGCGCCTATGTTGCTATCATTTTGGTTTCCTCCTTCTTAGAGATGGGTAGCAGCAACCACTTCTGATGGTTACTAAGGCTTTTTCAGTTCCAGGCATGTATGAACAAAAAAAAAAAATACATAGTCAAATAGGAGTTTGGAAGCTCTAAAAACCTAAAAAGCAACCACTTGTTCATTAGGAAGGTTTCCAAAACAATGGCTGGCAGTAAGAACAAATGGCCCAAATATACATGCAGAAAAGCTTCTTAGCTGTAGAAGTAAGCATGGATTTTACTGATCATATGGTTTGAATTCAAAATTATGCCCAAACTTTTATAGCTCCCACTGTCACCAAAAGCCAGATTTTTGAGGGTTTTCCCTGTTTGAGGTTCTTAAGAGCATTGAGTTGCCAAAATACTTGTATTGTATATTCGGGATGGTTAAAGAGCTGAGGACATTGTTCTCCAGCCTGCTGCGTAAAGATATATTCCACAGAGTTATTTGGAACATTAACATTGCTGTCATAGACAACTGAATATAAATGGGGAAAACTAAGCTAAGACTGTCACAAAGAGTAAGTTGTAAATTGAGAGAGGTATTGGAAATACTGTTTTTTGGCAGCCACGTTATTCAGTGGGATGGTTCATTTTAATCCATTGTCCAGCATTTGCTTCCCATACTTGATGACAAATCTGATGTTGCATACTTGCCACCTCTCGTCTGCATTTTCTCTTCATAACAAAACAAAGCAAATACGGCTTTGAACTTCTATCCAGTTGGATCCTGATTCAGACTGCCTGTGTGACTTGGAGCCGGAATCTAAAATCCAAGTACACAGAAAGGCGTGGGTGACAAAACAGGATTTACAAGGGGAAACAGTGATCTGGATTATCACTTTCTAAGGACAATTTATATTTGTTTAATCAGCTACTGCAGTGACACATCCTTAACAGGCGGAAGAGAGGAATTCACAGCTACAAAACACTTGCCTGCAAAAACCCATCAGCCCTAGGCAGGACTCAGGCCAAGCTATTGCTATCAGAGAAATGTTTTCCAGAGCACAAAAATAGTTAAGAATTCATGAGTGCATTTGTTATGGTTGCACACTGAGGGGGAATGTCTACCAGATTTTCTTTTTTTTTTTTCCCTTTTTTTTTTTTTTTTTTTTTTTTTGTAATTTTGACAGTGTAGAACTAGATCTCATAATTTCTTCTGGTTAAGGCAGTTGGTGCCCACTGGATAGGTTCTTTCTTCCATTTATTTGTACCACCTTTCAGTATGACTATTTGTGTTGGTTACATGTTCCTCCATTTCCCCAGTTATCCCCTATGTATCACTGGGTTAAAAGCAGTGATAGCAGAACTATTGGCTCTGTTTTGAGCAAGCAGTAAGGCATGATATGTTTTATGTGACTCATATCACAGAATCAGTTAAGTTGGAAAAGACCTCTGAGATCATCAAGTCTAAGCTATGACCAAAGACCACCTTGTCACCTAGACCATAGTACTGAGTACCACGTCCAGTCCTTCCTTAAACACCTCCAGGGGTGGTGACTCCACCACCTCCCTCGGCAGCCTGTTTCAATGTCTAACCACCTTTTCCATGAAGAAATTCCTCCTAATGCTCAACCTAAATTTCCCCTGGTGCAGCTTATGTCCTCCTGTCCTGTCACTGGTTGCGTTGGAGAAGAGACCAACCCCCACCTGGCTACACCCTTCTTTCAGGGAGCTGTGGACAGCAATGCAGTCACCCCTAAAGCCATCTTTTCTTCAGGCTTAACAATCTCAGCTCCCTGAACTGATCCTCACAAGATTTGAGTTCCAGCCCCTTCACCAATTTCATTGCCCTTCTCTGAATGCATTCCAGCACCTCAGTGTCCTTCCTGAATTGAGGCATCCAGAAATGGACACAGGATTTGAGGTGTGGCCTTACCAGTGCTGAGTACAGGGGGACAATCACTGCCCTGGTCCTGCTGGCCACACTATGGCTGATCCAGTCCAGGATGCCATGGGCCTTCTTGGCCACCTGAGCACGCACTGGCTCGTGTTCAGCCACTGTTGACCAGCATTCACACGCTTTTTATGCTGGGCAGCTTTCCAGCTGCTCTTCCCCCAGCCTGCAGCCCTGCATGGGGTTGTTGTGACCAAAGAGTCCTTCATGTGGAAAGCAGAGATGCTGACAGTTTCTATTCAGTTGTTTAGAAACAGGACTGGCACTTGGTCTTGTTGAGCCTCATACCACTGGTGTTGGCTCGTAGATCCAGCCTGTCCAGATGCCTCTACAGAGCCTCTCTGCAGATCAACACTCCCACCCCCATTTGTGCAGCAGTGTAACCAAATACAATGTCTGCTTGCTTCTGCTATTCTGCTGCTGGTGACTCATTGAAAATAAAGGGTTTTTAGTTTATATTGTAGACATGCATGTCTTCAAATTTCAAAGAGGAAGATGAAATTGTCCTAAGGTATATGATAAGGAAGTTTAGCTACTCAAATAAGCAGTACACTCTATTATTTCACACTGTCATATTAAATATGTAGTCCACTACTTTTAAAATATGAAGAAATACCTCTTATAGAGTTTTCTGTCATTAGAATGTCTTGTAATTTTGTCTCCTAATCCTCCTGTCATGCCTGAAGTTGCTGTCTTTTAACATGCTTTCTTTTAACAGTCAACCCCATTCACTGAATGGTGGTTTTAAATCTGATGATTTTGTGTATAACAAATCTATTACTGGTGTCTGGACCTGCCTCATCAGGCACTCTGTGTCATCAGAGGAAACTCAGTGAAGTCAATCTGTGCTATATCTGTATCAACTATTGATGGAAGATGTTAAAATGGTCACGTTTTAGGATAGCTGCAGGTTTTGTTTTCTCTTTTCATAATGTTTGAAAGATAATTTGACTCACAGAACTGTAGTGGCCCACAGTTGCTGGAATTCAAGTGGTTTGAAAGGCACAGCAGGATTTGATGACTGCACATGGACAAGAACCAAAGTGCTTGGTTCCCTTCTCATCCAGCAATCATTTGTGTTCCATACCCACCTGTGAAGAGGTGCAGTTCCAAGCTGAAAATTTGCGATGACAGCAGGGGATGAGGTGCAAACAGAGAGGGCATGTTCTGCTGCCACGGGGGTTGATTCAAGCAGTTACCCTTTATAGTGCAGAAGCCACAAGCTATTACTGTTTGTCGGAGTACGAGAAGGATGGAAGGTTATTGCAGAGTGATACAGGAAGGAAAATATTGGTTTGGGTTTTGGCTCAACTTTCTGCTTTAAGTGATTGCAATAGTAAGATGTGGAAGGCATAGAAGAATTGATAGGTCTTTTGGTATGGTCACATCTTCCAGAAGTGTGTGGCACCTTTGTAGCCAATTTGTTATTGCTAAGAAATTTTCTGGAATGCCAGATATTAACTATTTTGTACTACCCCATCTGTTAGTGGTTTTGAGAATGAGAATACTCCAAGCACGGAAAGAGTATGTAATTTTCTTGTCTCTCATGGGTACCCAGCAACTGGATTTGATTAGACTTTTTTGAGAACATAGACCTCAAAATGCACAAGTCTTATGTGGTACTGCTGGTCATGCACAGCACTGAAGTCTCAGGTTTTTACCTGGATGTCAGGTGCTACAAATGCAATGAATAAGAGTGCTGCTTAGAAATTTTTCTGCTATGACACCAAAATCTCAGAGGCCCAGAGTTAGACTGCCTGCATTTTTTCCATTTTAATTAAACAGAGAGTTAATATGGATAGTCCGCCCAGTGTAGGATGAGTATTTTCTACAGGGACACTCTTTTAATATAACTCACAGGGAGTTTTGGTCTTTGTCTACAACAGTAATGGATAAGAAAACAGAGGAAAATGAAATGTTATATATGGTAAAATAGAGAAACAGACCAGCCTAATGACATCCAAGAAACACATATAACCAAGCTCCAGAATTCCAGAGTGATAATCTCATTAGTTTCATATTATTATGTGACTGTCAGCTCCTGGATCCTTATGGAATCACAGAAATTTATGTCAGAAACTGAATCAGTTAGAAGTTTATATTAATTACTGAAATTAGCTCTAGTTTCTTATTTGAACTCAGTTGTGATTTACTGTACTGGACTTGCCAAATTCTCTTTTAAACAGTTGTCTGTCATTATGCTGCTGAAGAAGTCCAGGTTTTTCCATCAAACCTGAAGATGTATTTATTTTCAGCAAGGATTACCATTCCTGCCAGTGGAATCGCCATCGATTTGGCTAATTGTAATATGGCTGTAAATATGTGTTTTCCACAGAAGTTAGTTTAGACACTGGAATTTTTGTCCTTTTTTAAAAATAATTATAGCTTTGCTTAATATGGTTGCCAAACACATGTATGGTTTAAAGAAAAACTCAATTAATGTGTTTACACTGAAATGCTCACTATATGTACATATTGCTTTTCTGGATGAAGCCTGAACTGCTTGACTGTCTCTCATGGATTTGTGCTGTTAGCAAATGAGAAAAACTTCCTTTAGCTCAATCAGGATGTATGCTGTTGAGATCATGCCCTCTTGCAAATGTCTGTGAGCTTAAATCCAGTCTTTACGTGGTTTTTGTCTAGATATATTTTCATCGCTTTGTGGGTTTTTTTGCTTTTGTTGTAAGAAAGTACTTGAAAATGCCATATGTGACTGGTATGCAAAGAATCCAGAGACAATACTACTAAAAATGCATCTGAGGACTGGGCGATATTTACAAGAGCATGTAGTGATAGGACAAGGGGGAATGGCTTCAGACTGAGAGTAGGATTAGGTTAGATACTGGGAAGAAATTCTTTACTCTGAGGGTGATGAGGCACTGGAACAGGTTGCCCAGAGAAGCTGTGGATACCCTGTCCCGGGATGTATTCAAAGCAAGGTTGGATGAAGCTCTGAGCAACCTGATCCAGTGGAAGGTTTCCTGCCTGTGGCAGGGGAATTGGAACAAGATTATTGTTAAGGTCCCTTCCAATCCAAACCATTCTATGATATATAGCGGTAATATTAATTTAATTTAACTTCTTACTAACCTTCATTTTAGGAGTAAGCTTACTGGCACAGCAAGGCAATTGTTTACCTGTTAGGTATTGGCATACAAGTCTAGTGCCAGGAGTCTTGAGTTTCTATATTAAAAAAAAAAAAATAGAATCATATAATTATAGAGTGGTTTGTGTTTGGGAGGGAACTTTTTTGTTTACTAGGTAATTGCTCAGAGAAGACTTCTATTGAGATGTCTGCAGAGGGATGAAGATCTTTTCTACTGATCTTCTATTCATAACTTAGAACTGATTAAATACTATTAGTAGTATAATTATGCCTTACAAATAATCTGTATGAACATAAAGGTACAGAATATAACAGAAACATATTAAGAGTTGTATGATTCATATTACACTTGTATCCAAAATCTGACAATAAATGTTACTAGCTTTTTCATGTACAATTTTGAAACTTTTTTTAACATAATGCATAATTTCTTGTTTTTCTAGATATGGCATGAACTGCCTCATTCAGTTTGAGGATTTTGCTAATGCCAATGCATTCCGCCTCCTGCATAAGTACCGTAACAAGTATTGCACTTTCAATGATGACATTCAAGGTAACAAATGTTTTCTATTCCCTTCGCTATTGTTCTCACAACCCAGAAAAATAAGTCTTAATTTCCAGAGGAGAAAAAAATCTATCAGCTTTATTGTGATATTTGTAGATGTACAGGTCACATTTTGCCTTGGGTTTCCTCAGCATGGATTTCTGGTGAGCTGTGTTTGCTCTTAACCTTTCACCTCTCATTTACACCTCATGATTTATTTAGATGCTCACTCTTTGGTTTTAGGTTTTTTTTTTTAATAGTTTAGTATGTGAATGGCTTTCTCCATATAAATTACTGACTTCAGATCTTTGAGCAAATGTCAAAGCCCAGACCTGGACTGTACTTCCTTTTTTTTTTGTTTTTTTTGGTCATTTCAGTGACAACTGCTACACTGTTCATCTATGTGACTGGATTGATATATGTCAAACTGTATTTCAGGCCTTAAACTGACAACTCAGTTAAATATTCATGTAATTTTCCTCACAGTCTCATTCCGTATTAGAGGGAAATTATTCCCTTGACTCTTTTTTCCCATCTGAATCATTTGTAGCAGCTGGCAAAAGTTAAATATCTGGGATGGGAAATGTCAGCAAGGGGGATTCTCCAGAGCTCAGTCCAAACAGGCATCTTGTCCTTTCCTTCCTGAGAAGACAGACAAGCAGGGGTGAAGTGCTGTATGCTGCTACTTGGGTTGCCTTATATCCAGTCAGGAAGAGAGCACTGGAAAGTGACTTTCTCTGGGACAGTAAGTGTATAACTCTCTCTAGGGCACTGGCTCCCGTCCTTGAGAGCAGGCTGAAGTCAGATGAGCTGCTGGAGAGAGGTACCCACAGAGGGCCCTGGGTATCCAGCTGCCTCTTACCCTCTCATGTTCCCATGGGTAGATGAAGGTCCTCAGCAGTGACAGATCAAAAATGGGAGTTGACCTGTCTTCATTTCTCACAGTTTTCAGTAACACTTTAAGCCAACTGTTAGCAGCTGGAGTTTTCCAGGAGTCATTATTGAGTCATGGTTGGGACATAGGTCCTGTTTCAGTGACTCAGTGCATGGCAGTGGATTCAAATAGCCCTTGTCTTTCTGGTGTTAGGGATTTGGCTGTCCACATGAACTGTGTTCCTGTTACAAGCCTGGCTGAGTTCTACTTCCACATCTGAAACAGATTTTGGAGGACAACCTCCCAGATGGGAAATAAACTAATTATAAAATGCCATTTTCCTCTGTGAGAAGCATGATGCTTCCTACCCTGGAAGGTCTGAGTGTAGCCATGGCTACAGCAGTTCAATACAGCAGGTCAAACAGCATCTGGAAGTGTCCCTGGTTGTTTAGAGCCCCAGCTCCCACAGGGAGTTCTCTTCCCTTGCAGGATGAATGTCCTTAGCCCAAATCAGAAAGACTCAATTAGAATGTGGTTTTACAGAAGAGGAGAGGAAGCTTTTCAGCAAAAGTGTACCAACTATGGGCAAACTTAGATGAAAAGGCCTTTTTTTGTCTTTATTTGCATTTTCAAACCAGTTCATTCTCTCTCATGCACCTTGGAAGGAGATGTCTTGACGTTCAGAAATGTTGGAAGGTATCCCTTTGGCTTTTGTCTGAGCTGCTGTAGCAGCTATCAGCCTTCCTTAGAAGTGCAGCCATGTGCAGACTTTTAATTTATTCATTTTCTGCAATCTAATTTGTGCTTGTGGGGCCTTTGGTATTTTCACAATGTCTGTGACTTTTGGGTGATCTCCATCCTTAATATTTGTGTAGCTTCCAAGAGGTGAAAGTGGATGCATTTATTCTTCTCTGGTCTCTATCATTAATCATTTTATCCCTGTAATTACCATCAGTAACTTTTTTTTTTTTTTTGATAGCATGTCATCTTCTCCTATAACATGGAAGTAGAATAACAGCACATTGATCTTTTATCCCTTTTCCTATTCCAACTTTATAAACCCTAAGGATCTTTCACCTAGCAACGATAATGAGAATGGATGGTGCTAACTTCTTTATCAGTCCTTAGAGATTTTCAGATTATAAATGGCATGATTTTTTCCTAGCTACTTGAAAGAGTGGTTTCTTCTGTATGCAAGTTGTATTTTCTAAAGCAGTAAAGCTGACAAGTAGTGCCAGGCCAATAAAAGCAAAGAAACACAACACTGCATCTAATTTGCCGTCATCTTCTGAAGATAGTGCTTACATGATACTTTAAACAAAGTTTCTCCTAGTACCAATATTTTTCAAGAGAAAGCTACTTTAAGATAAAAAGAAATGTTTAATATGTTTCCTGTAAAGGCTTGAGGATTTTTTCACTGCATAGGATATCCAGAGAAAGGATTCCTATATATCTTAGTGATGCACTGAGGACCTTTCAGTATCTCAAGTCTAAAAAAACCCCTAATATATGATCATGATTTCTGACAGACACTCTAAAAGATAAAGAAAACATGGCAAGCTGCAATACCCATCTGTAAGTGTTGACTTGGACAAATGCAGTTGCCTTCTCTTAGCTCGCAGCTATTTACACAGGGTCAGCCTGCTCCTAACTGATTACTGCAGAACATTCGGGAAAAGTCTGATAAAGCACTGATCACAGAAACCCACTAAAGACTGACCATTAAGGGGTCACTTATAGACATATTTAAGAATTTCTGGAAACAGTCTCCATCCCAGCTACAGTACGGTCATATCCTTTACTTTGGAGAAAGCTTTGTAACTTTTTCTACATTACCTCTTTGTACTTGTGGAATTGAGAACAAGGGTGAACAGGATTCTGCCCAACTGGTATAAAACAGTATTGGAATAATAAAATTCTTCATACATTAGCATTCTGGAAAGCAGCTTTGTTTTTGGATAGGTGGTGAATTTCTTCCCTCTGCAATTATGATAATTTCTTCATATTTATGTTTTCAAAATGTCTTTTTACAAACACAATGAGTGTTTCCTTAGGGAGAAAATACTCACTTCTTCCCTTGGATTCCTGTCTGGTTTTATTCTGACCACAAATCAGCTTGATGCTTTTTGTTTTTCTTCTCTGAAATACACAGACTGATTTTTGGAATCAGTGGAAGTCCTGGGTTTAAAAGAAATAGTTTTATCTGGTTCTCTCTAACTATTAGAGAACTTTGTCCAAAATTATGGGGGAGTTGAACATAATTTCCCATATGGGAGAAAAGCTAATTAATTTTATCATGTCAAACTTTACAACATTTAGAAATTCCTGACTTAGATCAGGTTGCTAGCTTTGCTCATCTCCAATATATTTAGGAAGGAGGTGTCTTTAAGAAAGGGTGGAATTTCCTAGAAGATATGATATGTGATTTTTTTTTTTCTTTCCAACCCCTGCCTGGGAATGGACCACTGGTGCTGTGTTGCCAAACAAAGCTGTTTGTCAGGGTGAGAGAAGTTCTCTGCTTGACCACCCTTGAAGGTTTGGGATTCACAGTTTGAAAATTCCCTTAAAGAAACTAACCAGCTCCCTTCCCTGCTGCAGGGAGGTTGAACAAGTCTCTCAAGATCTGCTAAAAAGGAAGTCCTGAAGTCCTGCTTGTGGGTGGGATTGGCTTGGGTCACACCTTCCTGCCCCTCCCAAACTCAGCTGTGGCAGTGCAGGGTGCCATAGTGCTGCCCTTCCACACCCATTTTGACTCGGGTGTGTCTGTTAAAAGATTTTTTGCTACTTGAGTACAGTCAGTGGCTTAAGGCATGTTTGCATGTCTTTAGAACAGTGCCTTTGTTCTCTGTGGGTCTCTCAGTGCTTATTATGTAGTAGCTGGTTGCAGTCATTGCTGACATTGGTGCTTTTCAAATAGTGGCATAAATTTCTCTAGCCTTGCTGCCTCTATGTAGGTCAATTATTTCAATTACTTGAATTGTTTTGATCTTTTCCCCCCCTCCTGTACTTAAAAATTGTCTCAATTGACAATGTCAAACTTCCATAATGTAAGCCAATCTACATGAAGTAAGTGTTTCTCTGGGCGCTATTTTACTGGAGTTACAGCTTTCTTTCACTGTGGCCACAGTTGCAATGCTTTCCCCCGTTATGGACTCAGGTCCTGTATTTTATGCCAACAAAAATATTTACACAGAGAGATCACACTGGATCGGAATTAACTTCGGTATCCATCATGACCTTAGATGTCATTAGTTTTTAACAGCTGTGCTGTTTAATTGCATGTACATTTTTTGAAAAGAAAGAGACGTAAAATAAAAAAATGTAGGGTTCATATAACTTAATATAATGATTTCATTTTACATTTTGATTTGATTTAAAATACATGTTAAATATTCAGCAGACTGCTATTTGAATAACCAGGAAAATTATACCTGGAACTTATGTTATGACCAATTCAGTGTAAAGTCAGTGCCATTCTCAGAAATCCAAATTTCTATGTCAGCAGCATTGTCCTTTTCAAGATTACTTCTTTTTAACATTAATATGAAAAATTTTACATTTGGTACCTGGAAATTCTAATTCTTGAGATCAAATTGCAGAGGTGATTTAGGGTTTATTGTTATGGTTGTGATGGGCATGGGGCTTCCACTTCTTTCTCTGACCAAGAATTTGAAAAATGCAGAGTTGAATGACATGTAATAGCTCATATATTGATACCACATATCTCAAACTCTGATATGATGTGCAAACTGTAGAAAAGTTCTTTCACAGATATTTTCTTTATTTTCAGAGACATTGCCTTCCAAGTGAAACATGCTGGGATTTTTAAAATGAAATAATTAAAAAATAAAACAATTTTTTAAAAAATCCTACTGAGATAGATGCTGTAGGGTTATGTGAAGTGTGTTTTTCTTTCCATATATCCAGGATATCACCTCTTTGTGACTCAGTGGTAAATTTACATTGAAATCAGTATGCCTTCAAGTAAATCCCCTACTGTAGCTTTTGTGTAATTTTCCATGTGTATACACAAGCACGTGTCTGTACAAGTATTCTTCTGTTCTAGTTTTTGCTTATTATGGGTTTAAAAAAGAAATCCATTCTCCCCATGTGCCTGGCCAGCCATCTCCAAGTGGCCCTGCTTGAGCAAGGATTTGCACCAAATGACCTCCCAGCCTCAGCCATACTGTGCTGCTGGGACTCTGTATCCTTTTCCAAATATGCCAAATGGTTGCTGTTTTAAAAAGGCTACATTTCTCCTTCCCTAGAGCCTTTCCCCTCTTCTCACTGCAGCTGCAGAGCAGGGCAGTGTGCACACACAGCTTTGAGAAGCCCATTCCTGGCAAGAATGAGCTCCCATCTCCTAAAAGAGGGTCCTTTTGAGCAACCCACAGCTGTAGCATTTGCCTCACTAGCAACTGAGGTTGTGCCTTTTCAATAGGATCTTTACTCCCCTTTTGCCCTGTAAGTGTGGGAGATGAGAATGGATTTTCTTCCCTGGCACTCTGAAGTTTGGAAGTGAAGTTCCCAAACACTCTGAAGTGCTGTTTGGATTCCTGTCTATGTTAACATGTGATTTCTATTATGCTGTGTATTGAAAAATATGAATTCTACTTTTACCACTTCTTAATCTTTTAGTACAGAATGAATACCTCAGGTTTTAGGATGTGTTGCAGAAAGTTCTCCCCTCTTCTTGTTTGCTAGCTTTTTAAGAAGAGATAGGTAAAATTACATAAAGGACCTACTAATACTTAATGATAAGTTGTTTTTTTTTTTTTAAACTTTAAATAATGGACAAATGCTTCAATGCAATAACCTATTTCTCACTAATTTAAATTAAATTACATCCAATGTAAATTAAGGTCTTATTCCTCATATTTTGGGGCTTCTTTCCCCTTTCTTTTGGTTCAATTTTGTCTGCTGAAAAAGTACTCTGTGCTCCAAAGCATTTATAGTGTGTCAGCCCCAAATGGCCATGGATTTCCTTTAACATATTCATACTCAGTTGTGCAGTTTACAGTAACAAGGCTAAAGAATCTTTCGCATAAAGAAAAGACTTAGTATAGAACAATGTACCTTGAAATTTCCAATCTATTGTATTTATACGAGACATGACTTACCTTCCTCGAACACTATAATGAAATCTTTGCTGTTGCAGCAGTTGACAGTGCTTTTTTTTTGCATTTTGCTTCTCTTTAAAAACTCAAGCCAGTATCCAGGGTGAAATTTAAGGTCATGGCGTTAGTCAGAGCAGTTCCGGTTAAACAGATCCGCTATTGAGGCTGACAGTGCCCCCCTTTCAGTGGGAAGGAATAAGGGAAGCTGCTGACGAGGAGTGATGACAGCTGCTGCCAGCAGCACTGATAGTGGGTTCAGTAATCTAATAAACTGGGTTATTATTCCTTTCAGAGTCAAAAGGCTGAATAAAATTGGTGTGGAGTACTTTTAAATACCGTTTTTAGAGCAATTCTGTGCAAATTGTGATTTGAGAGAAATGTCGTATTTAAGCCTTTATCTATTGCTATTGTAACCTTTGTTCTGAATCACCCTCATAATGAGCATACAGGTAATGCTAGCTCATATCTCATGCAAATATTCAATGGAAAATGTTATTGACATTCAGTGCAGTATTTTATTTATGTTCCATATATCTTCTATTTTTCCTTAAAACAGAAGAGAGTGTAGTGACAGAGTTTGTAAAAGTATCCCAATTGGTAATACTTAATGACAGTCCATTTTTCTGGCTAGCAAGCTTAGCAACAGTACCTCAGCCATGGAGATAAGTGGTATCCCAGCATTCCCATTCGTTATAAATCCATGGTGTTTCATTTTGACTCTGTCACCACAAAGCAGCTTGAAGAGCAGCTTTCATGGCTCTCTGAAAAGTCCTCTGATGGGGGCAGGGTGCTGTGGTGGCCACAGCTTCAGGAGCTGGGAAACAGGGACCATAGGGTGCTCCAGTTCTTTCTTTTTATGGAGATCAGATTGATGGCCCTAGGAATGAACTGTGTTATGTAGGCTTCTTCCTCCTCCTCCTCCCCTGCAAGCACAGCTGTGTAATAAAAAATAGGAGAAAGAATTTGGCATCCAGTGAAAGCATGGGATTTTTTTTTTCTTGCTGGTTATGAGGATTGTTTGGTAGAGTACCAAGGGAAACTAGAGCACACTCTGACTTCTCTTTTTTGCCATTTTTGGTCTTTGCCAGCTTGGCATTTGCCAGAGGAAGACTTAATTTCATCTGGGAAAGAAACAAGCTAGTTCTTGGAGACTGTGGGGTGGAAGTATCTCAGCCTGATGGTTGTTGTTCCCAAAGCCATGCCTAAGAGGAACCATTTTAAAGATTTTTTTTAAATTTAGAAGTGAGGGACAGAACAAGTCATTAAAATGACTAAAGAAGTAAAAAATGCCAAATTTGTATGGTCTAAACATTAAGTGGGTTGAGAACAAGGTGTCCTGTATTTCTGATGATTGAAGGGAAAAGTCATAATCAAAAGCACGTAACAAACTTAATTCTGAAGACACATGTTTTTTTACTGTTCAAGTGGATTTACTTCAAAAAGTGACTTTCTAACTTCAAAATGTGTTCTTAAATTTTATTAAGCATTACTTTTTTTTTTGGAAAAGTAACCATTCTTGAAACTCAGATGATCCTACCTGCAAACCACAAATTCAAACCCAGCCTTCAACACCCAAATGATGTCATTTAGGAAGAGGTTTACCCAGTATCAAGCTTCTTACTACTTCTTTTAGTTCCTATAGTTTTAGCTGCATATGTTTGAAAATGAGTGGTCTATGTGCCTGCAGTATGAATTCCTGTTTTGAGCATCTCCTAGAGTTGAATAGCGGGATTACTGCCATTTCAGCTTTAAAATTCACCTTGTTTATGAGAAAATAGACTTGTGAATAGCAAATTTAGGGGAGCTGCATGTTGGCATGTTGAGGGCAACTGTCCAATATGCAGATACTGGGCCAAGTGCTTTTGGAGGGCTTTTCATACCTATTTCATACTTTTTATGTAGGAAAAATCAGAAGCAATGTGAATTCTCCCCTCAAAAGCAACTGGGTGGCTTGTGGACACTTGCAGTTAGAGCAGTGGTTCCTGTTGGGAACAGACTTGTAGGAGCCAGCAGATTTCCTCCTTTCAAGTTTGTGTAGACTTCTCAAAATAATTCATGGCCTCATCTTTGATTTCCTTGAGTCAGTCAGTGGCAGCTGCTGCCTGGAGAGGGAGGAACTCAGTTTTTATTTCCAGAACTGGCAGTTGCAGGGCTTGTGTTCATCTCCCTGTGGTTCAGCTCTCTCTGAATCAGATAGGCATTATAAATCTTCAAAGACTGTTGAAATCCATATTTTGACTTTCAATACCTAATTGTTAGTGTCTGGACAGCTTTTTTAGTCCTAGAGTGATCAATGCTGTCTGCTATTGGTTCTTCAGCGTCTCCTCTAAAAACACAACTTTGCTGGTGGTATTACCTACCTCACTACTGCATCCCTGTCCATGGGATGTCTTTATGAGATCCAAGTTCCTTGCAGGAATAGAGTCTGGGGTTTTTTTTCTGGGCTTACCTTATGCTTTAGTGATGATAATAATTTGTGAAAAGTACAGCCTTGTTTCCTGAAGTCAGTAATACAGGAAAAAAAGTCTTCCCCCTCCAGTAGGCTTTGTGGGGAAGAAGGAATCACCTTCAGTCATTAGGTCAGAAGAGCCAGATATGGGGTGCTGGTGACTAAATACAACTGTCTTGAGCACAACAGAGGCTGACAGCTTGACTCAGCAGTGCTGACAATTCACCTGAGATGTGGTGTATCGATTTGGGTGCAGCAGTTCAAATTAAGAAAACTTAACTTTCTGAAAGAATGGGAGAATTGAGATTGTTCCAGATAAGAAAAGCAGGTTGGAACACCATTAGTCTTCAAATATAATAAATGACCTTTTGCAAAATAACAGGGTTTCCAGTAGTAGATAAGAGACCAAAATAGAAGAAGAAGAAAAGAAACATTTAGATTTGAAATTTTCAACCTAAAGTATAGTTAAACACTGGAATAGCTTGCTGAGGAGATGTAGGAGTATTCTAAAGAAGACCTTAGGGACAAGTTAGACAAAGAAATGTTGGTAGTCATAGAGGTTAGATTTACCCTGCCACTGTGAACAAGTTTGAGTTAGATGCCCGTTTGAATTCTTTTTATTGCTCTACTTTTTATTAATAGCTGTTTCTCACAATGAGGACCAAAATTTCTCCATTCAAAGACAGACAGGTATCTTTTCTCTGAGGTTTTGATTTGGAGAAGAAAGACCTCCAGAGGCTAAGTCATAAAACTAAATGTTAGGCTTTTTTCCTGTGAGTCATAACTCAAAGATAGATTTAAAAGGTACCTCCAATGTTTTAGAAGATAATAAACAGAAACTCCTGTTACAGTGGACTGAAGTCTTAAATAAGATGGCCTTATTCTTTCAGCTAGCTTAGCTTCTCTGTAAATGTTCAGTTTGATATTCAACTCTGACAACCTCCCCATGAGAAGTGAAGTTTTATTTTAGTTTTGTGTTTTACCATACTTGAAGTACATCTGTTGGAAGAATGAAACCAGTAGCTTAATTTTCAGTATCTGGATTCATTCAAAATACTTCTCTCTGGACTCTCACTCCCTTCACTTCTAAAAAAGGTCAAAACTAGGATATTTTACAAGAGTTTGAATGGCCCAACCATTATGTCCATCCAGTAGAATCAATCAATCGAATTTGTTTAATGTTACTCTGATCATATTCCCATTTGCATTTAACTTTTGTAACAAGAAAGTAGAGCAAACACCAATTCCGCTCAACTATTTGTTACTACTCTCAGTACTTGTATCTTTTAGCCAAAATATGCTTTATTTAAAGATTATTATTTAAAATGTAATGTTTTGCAATTGTTTCCAGAATAACCAGACTTTTTTTTTTTTTAAATTTCAGGAACAGCATCCGTTGCTGTTGCAGGTCTTCTTGCTGCTCTGCGCATCACCAAGAACAAGTTATCAGATCACACAGTGTTGTTCCAGGGAGCTGGAGAGGTATTTTTATACATAAGGAAAAATTGTACTATGATGATTTTTCTTAATATTTAATCAAGTTACATGTGTCCAATTAACAAGATGATTAAATGGGTAGAATGATTACTAACACCTGCTGAAAGCTGTTTTTTAGTTCAAATGTAAATTTACAGAAAGATCTCTGATCATCTGGTGAAGCCTTGTCTTTTTCGTAAGACTTCTTTTGGAGATCTGTTTTCTTTGTAGAACTTCAAGTTTTAGCTCTTCAGATGTAACTTATTAAACTGCTCTCAATATAACCAAAGAGAACTTTTTTTTTGAAAGATGAGGAAATACAGCAGAGAAAGTAAATGTAGTGTATTTATCCGAGTGAGCATTATTTAGTAAGAAGCAGTGCCCCTTTGATTTTTTTTTTTTCATCATTGAATACAATTTTTCAGTATTCTGCATATTGAGGTCATCCATTTCTGAAGATCTTTGTGCACACCATTTTTTAATGCTAATTTTTCAGTATTAATTTCTAAGCTGCTGACACAGAAGTACAGGTTGTACTTATCTATGGTGTGGCTTTTCATCCCTTGTATGATGTCCACAACCTCATGCTGGCTCCTTTAATTTCATTAAATACTTGGTGCTATGTCTGCAGTTTTCAAAATGACTTGTATCTGTGTCTGGCATGTCAACACCTTACTGCATCCAGACTGTCCATCTCTCTGGAGTTCCTTCCCCTGGTTTTGCTCCATGTTCAACAAGCAGATGAATTCATGGTCTAAAGTTTATTACTTTGTCAGTATTTTCAGTGTGGCTGTTGCTGCAAAGAGGTAATTGTAGATGTCATCCCTGCCACAGGAGCTGTTTTTTTTTTTTTTAATTACTTATTTCTTAACAAAATAAGGGAAATCTCACTTGGTTCTCAGTGAAACTCAGTGATAAATACCAAGAAACAGAACCAACCCCATAAATATGTATATTAGTCTGTAATCAGAAATATTGAGTGGTCTGTCAGCTTGTTTCGTTGCCTGGTTTTCAATCTGTGCCTGTATGACATTTAATCTGTTGGATGAAATATTATAAAATCCAGTGAGAGTGAAACACATTTCAGCAAAAGATTGATAAGTGAGTTTTTCTTACCTGTTTTGACTGGGAGCACAGCCAAGTCTAGAGTTACAAACACATCACTAGTAGGTAAAAGGAGGCTTACCTTTCTGATGGACATCTTAGAAAAAGATAAGAGCAGAAACTCTTTAAAGAATGTGTTTTACTTTCTGGCATGCAGTCTGTTATTTCCTTTAGTTTAAATTACAAAAATTTCAAAGAAGTAAAAATATTTCATGTATTCTGAGATGAACATCATGGAATGATATAATGGTTTGGATTGGAAGGGACCTTAAAGGTTGTCTAGTTCAACCCCTGCTGTCATGGGCAGGGAACCTTCCACTAGACCAGGTTGCTCTGAGCCCCATCCAACCTGGCCTTGAACACTTCCAGGACTGGAAATGTCACTATGTGGAATAAATGTTAGTTCTAACATTTTCTAGTTTCCAGTCTCAACATTTATTGTGCACTCCACATTCTAAGAGCCATCTGAAGATTTATCTGTACTGTGATTTATCTATATGATTTAAGATTTATCTATGCTATTTTTTTACATTATGGTTTCCAACTACCAAATAGTAGCAACAGTTAATTCAGTTTATTTTATGAAAAAATAATGATTCTGTTTTATTGTTTAATAAAGTTAGGAAACTTGCCTAAAATAAGTGGGTAAATGAAACAGGGGAGAAGGGGATTTATTTAATATCTTATTTTGTACTCAGCTTTTCTTCCTTTTCCTACAGGCTGCACTGGGGATAGCAAACCTCATTATTATGGCTATGGAAAAAGAAGGGATATCCAAAGCTGCAGCTACCAAAAGAATATGGTTGGTTGACTCAAAGGGATTAATAGTAAAGGTAATACAATTTTATCATTCCTTTAAATATCATTATACTACTTGCATTCTGTAGATAAAGACAAGAGCAAATTCTTTGTGAAAGCAACTACAACAATATATCTCTCTTGGCATGGCAAGTTGCTTTTCTTTTCTAAAGTTTATTAAATTAATGTCAGACTGCCATGTTAGTTTGCAGCAGGGGATGATTGTGCTTGGAGTTCCTGCGCTATTTCTATTAGGGATCAGCACATAATGAAGAAAAATTTTCAGCAATTCATTAAAAAATGAGTAAGAAAAGAAGTGCTCAACTTTGGGGTTTAATATTTCCCACGTAAATGCTACTATTATTTGTTAGCACAGTCTTGCACTAAAATGTATAGATACATTACTAGGATGGCAGGCAAGTCATCCTTCTGCAAGAACCAAGATACATTGCAACAAAAAGCTTCTCTGCACAGTGATACAGCTCATGTTGCAGATGTTGTGGTCTGCAGTGCTATCAACACTGGTCAGAATTTGAAGCTGCTGAGAGACTTCATCAGTCACCCTTACCTCATTCCTTCCATGTGCCAAAATAAAGAAACATATGAATTCCATGTGCCAGAATAAAGAAACTGGTATGTTTTAAAAGGTGGTTATGTGTTTAATAGTTTGTGAGCTACTTAAAGGAAATGGATGAGAGGCCAGTTGCCTTTGCTTTTTTCACCTTGCTGGTCGATTTACAGTATTTGTGGTCATCTTTGTTGGTACCACTCTTTCTGGCTGTCTGACATTAGAGGTCTTTTGTGATTCACTCACCTTTGCCTCAGGAGGATGCATTCTGCAGGCAACATCTGCTGGCTTATTGAACAGCATCACAGCACCTTTCACTCATACTGTTAAAGGAAAAGTAGTAGGATCATAGACATTGAGATGGGCAAATATTACCAAGGTCATCTTGGTCATCCCTTGCCAGGAGGCACAAAAGTAGCCTGATCAGGTACAGAAGAATGCAGGGATTTGCCACCATCTAGGACTCAGCTCCTTTCCTTTCCTTTCCTGGTACTTTTTTTGTTTGCTTAATGAGTATGTTTAATTTTTCAGTTTTCATGTAATAATTTTGAAGTGATTTTGCATCCAAACATAGGTGACTGAAGGGCTGTGTATTGTCTGTGGCTGTTGAAACCTTGAGGTTGCCAAAGAGTAATCATGTTGCACCATTTATTTCGCCATAGAAACTGGGCTTATCAAACAACACAGCTGAACTAAAATCACCTCCTGATAATTAAGGAAACAAACTGGCAGGGGCAGAAGTGTAGGAACTTCACAGTCCTGAAGCAGTAAAAGAGGTCTCAGCTGCATGTTTGTCCAGCCAAGGTGGTTAACCAGCCTTTCTTCTCTCTCCCTCATTCCTTGTCCTGCCTCTTCACACCTCTCCCTACTAATTTGCTGGTCAGCTGAGAAGCTGGGTTGTTGCTCTTGGTACGCAGCAACTCGTTCCTTTCACGGGTTCTGAATTTTTAGTGACTGGGTGACTGCATTCTTTCCCCACCACCTTCGAGCTTCTGCGCTCTCAAACAGTGCCAAAACCAATCAGTGTCTCACATAGCCTCGACGTTCCTTTCTTCTGCTTATTCTTCTTGGTGGAGCTTTAATTTGGGTTATGTCCAAAAACCAGTCCACTGAATTTCATGTCCTGCCTGGAGTGTATTTGTGAACTGTTTGTGATCGCCAGACATAACAGCTGTCTGAGGTAGATTAGAGCTGGATTTGTGGCCAGATGTTGATGCAAGCAGCAGGAACTGACGGTGCATATTTCAGGTCGTTGCTTGTGTTCCTGGAAGACCTGGCAGCACCAGTTTTCCCATCTGGCTGTCCTGGGGGGCTGGAGAATGGGTGGGTGCTTACTGCTGCATTGTGTTTGAGGGACATCTGTCAGTGCGAGGCCTGGCCTGGGCCTAAGGAAACATGTTCTTGGTCTACAGCTCTGCAAGTCCTCTCTTGGCTTTCTTCTGCAGCAAAATGCTCCCCCCTCTGAAAAGTTAGAAAAAAGAAGAAAAGCCATATACCCTCCCCTCAAGGAAAGAAAATATAATGTAAGCCTCTTGAGGCTTGAGATTTAACTGCTGGGAATTTATATATACAGTGAGTAAATAATGAAGCTATTCCTGATTCCTTTTTCTGGCCTGAGAGAGAATGCTGTGATTTAGGTCCACTTAGGAAGTTATTTTGGCTTTAGCTGATTGCAGCAAAAATGCTGCAAGGCCTGAAGGACTTTCCAAACTCTTAGAAATGAGATAAGAGAAGTAAAATGAGGAAGATTTATAAGAACAATGTAAAATAAAAAGAACTCTATTATTTTAAACGTTTTTGTTATTGCAAAGGTAAGAATTGCCAAGATCAGAGCACAGATCACGAGTTAATCAAATTTTGCATAAACTAAACTGACACTTCTTACTACTAAGGACAGGAATCAATGGAAATCTTTTCAGTAAGAGTCCTTTAAAATTTGCCTCACCAAAACCTGCTCGATCAAAAGAGTTTTACATGAAGCAGGGAGACCTTTTAGTACTAAAAATAGTCTGATCTATTCCTTTAGCAGTATGAGAAATAACAGAATTGCTGAAGACTCAGCAATTACTTTGTCCAACTAAACTAATTTTTACATCATTTGTATTCTGTGCTGGCCTTTGATCATTAATTCTGCAATGACTAATTATAGATTTAAACACTGTTTCTCCTTTCATCTACTTTCTGAAGAATTTCAACCAGTTCTAACCAAATTAAAATAACCTGGGAACTGTTGTTGACCTGGCTGCAGTTTCCACCTTTTTCCTCTTCCCCCTCCCTCAAAAGCTGCCACGAAGTCACTTATCAGGCTTTTGTTGCTGAATTTTTCCTTTGTGGCTTCTTAATTTTAGTTCAAGTGCAGCTGTGTTTTCATTTTCTTGTTAATTTTATTTTCCCCCCATGGGAACCATCTGTTTTCATTAAACCAAGCCTGATGACCAACTTTTCTGCTATGTTGTGGTAAGAGAGCTGCTGATGGAGGCTGTGTTTGTTATGCTATCCATAGCTGCTTTCTCTTCTTCATCCTAGAGAACTTACAGTGCTATAGATACCAGTTTGGGGCTGTTGCATGGTCTTTTAAAGTTTGTTTAGAATGCTTTCACCTTTTAAAACTAATTGTTTTCCAAAGGTGGCTAAGGAATGTTTACAGATCATAATATCATGAGAATTTTGCCACTTAAACTGTGTGAATTTTTGCACCTTACTGTCCTCAGTATCCTAGTGCATTCAAATGGAAATCTTAATGTTTAATTACAAGACATTTTAAAGTTGCTTTTGCATCCTTTTGTAGTTGGAGATTATACATAATCATCTGGGACTCATCTTTAGTTCTGAATTTCTGAATTATCACCCAATCACATTCTGTCTGATGAATAAATATTTACCTATATAAGCACATTGGTGGATAATGTCTCCCACATTCCATTACCATATTCTCAGTGTTCCCATCTTTTTTTTCTGTTAATCACACAGATTACATATATGTGTGATGTGTGATGAACACATTTTGTGTCTTCTTTAAAGCTGTCGTAGTGTCATGTTTAGCTATATTAATAGCCAAATCTTAGTCCATGAACTTTAAAGACAGTAAATTCTTTAGTGTCAAGTAGTGGAGAAGAGGCAGAATGTGATAATGTTGGAATGTCCATGAGGTTCACCACTGTCTGAGCATTTCAGTAGTGTGCTGCAAAGGCTTTTATTTTCTTGCTTTTTTGTTTATTGGTTTTTTGGGGGGGGGTTGTTTTCTTTTGGTTTTTTTTTTTTTGTTTGTTTCCTAAGGCAATACCAAGAACAGGGTAGGGTGATAGGCAAGATCATTCTTGGAACTTCCTAGGAATAAGATGCAGATAATAAGGCATTTTTAATATTTAAATGGACTTAGTAGAAACTCCCCCTTCCACCTTCTGCCAAGGATGGCTGCTCCTGTGCTGAAGATGGACAGGCTGATGGAATGTTCCTGGGCTGCCAAAGATGCTTCTCTTGCTGTGAAGTTTGTCTGTAATTTGCAAGGCAGCATTACATTTTTGTACACCACATAACCTCTAGTGCACAAAAGTTGTTCCTTTGCATAGGGGCGAATGTCATCCTTAATTTTAAAGAGTATGTCACCATGGAGAAAATTTTCTTTTGACAGTTTTGCACTCTATTCTTTCTAGTTCAGCACAGTAATGCTTGTGTCTACTCGAGTTATTTGTATTTTAAGTGTCTATTAGATGTGTGATCTTATCCCCTGTATGACAAGCACAAGAATTATTCACTCAGGTCTGATGGCTGAAGGCCTCAGAATACTGATCTTTCAAAGAGGAGGACTGAAATAGGTCCCAAAAGTTAAAAAATTTCTGTGGTCCTAATTAATTTTAGTGGCGGTAACCAGGTAAACCTGTAGACAATCCCATAAAAGGACTCAGTTTTTCATCCTCTGTCCCCCATTTCATTGTTGCTGGCAATCTTATTTGGAAAAGATTCTCACAACCAATTAACTGGCATTGGTATGACCCTGATTAAAGTTCATGGTTTGGTCAAAGCTGGGTACATTCAGAGTTCAGTCTTTGCTTAGAGAATGATGGAAGAGAGAGGGGGACATTTGGGAATGATACCAGAATTTCAGTGCCATATGGGTGTAGTCGCACCTATTAGTCAGCAGACTCATATAACAAGTGAAAGAATCTTCAGCGCTCCCAATGAAATATCATAATATTGAACTGAATCCTGTCCAGACTGTTACTGATTTTTTAAAATTTTTATCAGTAATCACTCTTTTAAAAAGTTTCACTTTTATACTGGATATTAATTTAATAATGGTTTTAATTTTAACTTTCATGTACCACTGTCTGCCTGTTCTGCTAACTTTTCATTATTTCTAGCTTTGTTTTTGTCAGCAGTCAATTATGCTGACACTTCTGTTCTTGATCAGTTCTTTTATGGCTGACTGCAACTGGCTGGGACTTCTCGAGCCAAAAAAATGATTTACATTTTAGCAAGGATGCAATGCCTTGAGTATCTCCAAGGCGCCACAATCACTCAAAGCAGTTTCTGCCTTATTTTACTCACATAACATCCCAGCAAAGCAATCCTTGTTTGCTTCATCAGTTTTTCTGATGTCTGGGGAATTAATCTGTGCACTTTCATCTTGCATTTATCATGTTCTATATCAAGTATCAGTTTTGCAAAAAGGAAACATTAATTTGTCTCTGAATGCTCATGGCATTACTCATGCTCAGTGAGTAATGTATAAAAACAAGTGAGAACAAGGCAAAAGGGTGATTGGTAGGGTGTTTCTCTAAAAGAGACACCACCAAAACCCATTACCTTTCTTGGCATGTAGCTCTGACACTGTGTGCATTAGATGTACTGATGAGATGGGGACATAATTTGGATGGTTTATGATTTCTTTTACTCATGCTCTTTTACTGAAATTAATGATTGGTTTGCTCAATTTTCTGTTGTTCTGTGGATTTGTGGTTTGCTCTGCTTCTCAGATCTTATCTTCTTGAAATAATTGTCTTTATCAATTTTGTCCTGCCTGTTAACCTTGTTAACCTATTAACCATGTGTGCCTATTTACATGGAAGGGATACTTGATAAATTTTACAGGACTTAAACAGCCCTCCTCTTTTAACAATGTGTTTTAAAGTCAACACCAGAATTGTATTTCTTACCTTAATTGTATGTTTTACTGCCAACCATTATGACATTGTCTCCTCAAAATATTGTGGTTTTTTTACACAGTTGGCAACAAACTGTTTATTAGTTGTGTGTCCAAGTTGTCTGGTTTGGTTTTAATGTACTCTCTTCACCTTTAGGTGTTAGATGATGTGCCTGATGAGGAGGCACTGTCACTTTATAATTAGAGTCTCATTACGGAGTTTTGGGAGGGCTTACATGTCTCTGCTTTTTGGTTCCTAAATGAGGTGCACAGGAGTGCCTGTCACCTGCAGGCCCTTGGACTGCAGTCAACCCCTGCCTAGTGAGTCCATGTCCATTCCTCCACCTTTTTTCTTATACCTGATGCTGTCCGAGAGTTCTGGCCAGGGGGGAGCCTGGCCTGTCCCCTCCCAGCTCACTCTCTGTGCCACTCCTGTGCCATCCCTTTCATGATTCTGGGGACTCCCCAAGGAAGCCCCTCTGTTGTCCCTGCCTAGAGCTCTCAACAGCCTTTAGGCCATGGATTTGCTTGTGGTGAAACAAATAAAAAAACATGTAGAGACCATCTCCCAAAAAGGAGGTGCTTCACCACCTTCTCCCATGACTCCTAACCACTGTTTTTTTTCATAACTGCTTTTTTGTTTGTTTTGCTCTTAACTCTGCAGCAGGGAACTCACAGGAAAAATGCAAGTAAAATCGAAACATTTGCAGTTGGAAATACTCAACTTATTAATGGACTGCTTTGCTCCCTGGTCTACAGTTCTCATGTCTTTCGTGGTTCTCACGTCTTCAGTATTTAAGAACCTCAGATTGTGTTACTAATTTATCTGTGTACTGATCTCTGATCTCTTGTTTAAATAAGCTGCAGTCGACACAGTGAAATGGAGGCAAGTGTTTATATAAATAGATTTGTGCCTCCCTGGTTGTGAGACAGAACGAGTGCCAGCACTGCCTCGAATGTGGGACAGTGCAGTCATCAGGGTGCTCTGCCTTATTCACAGCTGCCTCCCAGCTGATGGGAGAGCAATTTCTGGAGAGCTTCCAGCCCTGCTTCTTGCCTCGCTGGCACAGAGCTGCTCTGCTCTTCAGCCCTGGTTTGTGGGGCAGCCCCAGCAGAACCAGCTCCAATGGGCCATGGCAGTAGGCTTCACTGTGGTGGGATTTGTAGGATTTTTTTCTAATTTCCCATATAGATGTCTGCTGTGCAGTCTGGTCTCCTGTTTTTACAGCTGTTTTCGATGAAATTTCTCAGGGTTTTATTGATGGGTCATTTTTGTTTGTTATCTGAGCCTCAACTTGGCTATAATATGATGATATGAGTAACTTTCTGTGAAAACTGTGATGGATGTACATTTGCCTGAAACCTGATCCCTGTTTATCAGACACTAAAACCAAAAACTTCAGGACCCTCCCTAAAACTATGAACTGCTTTCATTTCAAATTCAAGCAATTTTTTTCATAAAACTGTTAACTACTGAGTCCTGTTACTTCCTTTTGCTCCCTGAATTGAAAGATTCTGGTGTTCAAGTGACTGTATTTTGTAATAGCAACATATAATACCTGTGACTCTGATCCATTAAGGAGCAGAGACACTACAGAATTGCCAGCATCTTTCATACATAATGTCACAATCAGATAATGCTGCTATTGTTTCTTTATCTCTGTACTTCATCTGCTGATTTAACACAGTCCACCTTTGTAATTCATTTGCTAATAAAGAATTTAGTTCGTATTACTTTCCATCTCAGATACCATGGTGACTTCTGATATATCTGTTTTCAGGTTGCTTTGTTCTCTTTTGTTCAAACCCAAAATAAGCCAAAGGTTTCTTGGTACAGAACTATACTGTGATAGAGGCAATACTTTTCCACTACAAAGTAATTTCTGGCATTTTCACTGAGTCTTTGGACTTAAGGTTTGTTAATCTTTTTAAGTGTTATTAATATTCTCAACCTTCAGTATTCTACTGAAAGTGTATCGTGTCGTTTATTCAGGCAGCCTGATTATCCATTAAAGATACTATGATTTTTTTTGTGGTACATTAGTTTTTAGCGGTTGGCTGCTTTTATTTTCTGGTTTTGTTGTTGTTGTTGTTGTTGTTGGTTTTGTTTGGGTTTTTTTGTTTTTTTCAAGCAAACATATTATAATGCCCCAAGCAAATTACTTATTCTGTAAAAGATAAGAAAAACCGTATAAGATTATATAGCATTGCAAATTATAAGGAAATAATCTTGGTGCTTCTTTTTATTTCTTTCTTGGGATGCTGAATACATTTGGGAAGTAAAAGTAAGAAGAATATATAACCTCTTTTTCTCACTTTGCCTTTCTCTTTCTCTTGAAAGAGTTTGTGAGTTTTTGTCCTCCCCTCTGAATAGCTGCACAGATATCACATTAAAACTCCTAGTTCATCTGCAGATTTCAATGTGAAAGACTTTCTGTTTGGATTTGGGTAGTGTCACTTGATGCAGGAGAGATACATATATCTTTATGTACATCTACATATGTTATACAGAATAGAAAACATAATCCACCTTAAAACAGCTGATGTCTGCCCTAGAGGAGTCTTCATAGAGCTATTTGAGCAACACTGCAGTAACATACTTTGATAGGAGCTCCTGGAAGAAAATCTTGCCAAATATTCTCTCCCCTGTGTGGTGAGCAATGAAGTCCTTCGGTGAAACAATGAGACTGTACAGAGATTTGGTGTACTGCAAAAGTCTTTAAACTGCTGGTTTTCTGAGCCCTTTTCATTGACTGAGTGAATTTTTAGTAATGCTGAAAGAGCAAGACAGTGGACTTAGAAGATATGTCTGAATGTGACTGAAGATGATGTTTCTATTTAAAAGACTCAGAGCTTCATACAAAAAACCCCAGAACTCATTCAAACTCATCAAAGTCTGGGGTATTTTACATTTTTTCTTTTTCCTATTAGAAGAAGAAAGGAAATATCAGTAAGATCTGTGCCATAGTAGTGTCTTAGGATTATGGAGATACAGGCAGACGAGAACAATTTCTGATTTATGCTGCCTTGTGTTGATCCTTTACAGCTCATTTCCCGGCAGCCACAGTACAAAAGCTGGGTAAGCCAGGGCTGGAAATGGAAATGTCAGAAGACAGGCTCTGTGCTTCTGGAAGATGTTTTAGTCAGAGCAGCTCAACACTGACAGGTCCAGCCACTTTGCATCTCTCCAGTGTCAGGAAGGAGACAAGACAGCAAACCACACAAATCCAGAATTGAGACTTCTGCATTTTGGCTCCATCCTCTTCTTTCTGCTGGCTGACAAAAATTGAGATTTCTTATTTCAGCTATAGGAATTCAGGGATGAATGTCTGGAAGCTTGTACTAAATGGGTTGGCAACCCCTTATTTTAAGAAAGATACACAAAACTGCATTGTTTCTTCCTTCACATAAGCCCTTGCTTGCCCTGTTGGCAGGGCACAGAGGAAAGCTAGTCATGTTCTTGCTGCTGCCTTTCTACTTGATGGAGAGCAGAACTTAAGAATTTGTCAAGTTATGGAGAAAAAAAAAATACTGTCTAAAGCACTGACCTCTAAACTATTGGAGTTTTGTTATCAAATCAACAGGCTGGTGTTGAAATCTTGGATGTAGAGTTTAGGGAGGTGTTATGTAGCTCCTTTAGGATCACTGAATTCACAATTAAAATACATTTCTGACACCTCTCCTATGAGGAAAGGCTGAGAGATTTGGGATTGTTCAGCCTGAAGAACAGAAGGCCCCAGGGAGACCTTCTAGCAGCCTTCCAGTACCTAAGGGAGCCTACAAGAAAGCTGGAGAGGGACTTTTTACAATTATGGTGGTAAGACATTGGAACAGGTTGCCCAGAGAAGTTGTGGATGTTCTAACCTTGGAAGTGTTCAAAGCCAGGTTGGATGGGGTTCTGAGCAACCTGGTCTGGGGGGAGGTGTCCCTGCCCATGGCAGGCTGGGTGGAATCAGATGATCTTTAAGGTCCCTTCCAACCCAAACCATTCTATGATTCTAATTTGTTTATATATATATATATATATAAAAGAAAACCCCAAACCCTGACCATATAAGTTCTTTTATAATCATTTTCCAAGCAAAAATTTCTATGCACATAGCTGTTATTATTTTTGCTAAGCCACTTAGCAAAAGCCATTCTTAGTTAATATGCTAGAAAAATATTTACTTGGAGACATGATCCATGCTGACTAATGGGATCAAACTAATTCAGACCAAAGCTGAATAAATAAGTAAATTTCAAATTGTTTGGGGTTTGACTTGCATTGGGTTTTTTATTTGTCTGAGTATTTTTTTAGAATAGTAGAATATCATGTGTGAAATTAAGAGCAGATAGAAATTAGGATAAGGCAGGAGTGAATCTGACCTAAGCTGACCCATCTGGCTAGCACTAGTCTCTCTAGCTAGCAGGCAGAAAAATGTTGCAGTGGCTCACATCCTCACTATTTGAGTTCTCCTTTGTAGCTAGTTAAATGAGAGGTCATTGTTAATGTCAGGACTTTGAATCCTTGGTGTTTCATCAATAAGTATTTTAACATCTCCTCAAAAGCCAGTCAAATGTAAAACTGTATAAAAAAAGTAGATCTGCTTCCTGAAGTATTTTGGTTATTTGTTTTGATTAAAATTGAAAGTGAAAGAATATCACCATTTTTATGCACTAAGATGTCATCTTGATCTCTTGGCTGTTATGTACTACTGTGGGAAAAATCAAAGGTCGCCTTTCCTGAGCAATCTGTCCAGATCTGCAGATCCTGGAGGGGCTCAGAACTATTAGCCTGCCACAGCCTGAAGAGTGAGCTGATCACAGCCCTTGGAGGTGATTTCTTTTTCCGTGGTAGCCCAAAGCAGTCTCCTAGAGGTTGGGTTCTAAGGTCAGATGGAAAACTGGCCTCGTCAGCAGCAGGATGACGAACCATTAAGGAACCATCTGGAGAAGCAGCCTGGGAGTGGATGGTGTCCCACAGCACCCACTCCTGGCTCCCCAGTAAACCTGCCTCCAAATGAGGCTCCAAGCATTTCAAATCCAACCAACCAGCAGATTAGAATGAGAAGTGGCATTTATTATAGTATTTTGAGTTAATCCTAGCAACAAGCTTTTGGTCTGGAAGTCATAAATGTTGGGGTTTTTTGGGGGTTTTTTGGTGACTAAAAAAAAAGCTTCATATATTTTTCCCTTGAAAACGTTAAGGAAAATTCCTGCTTTAAAATGAGATGAGTCTAAAGTGTGTGTGCAGACTGTGGGGACATCTGCTGGGATGCTGGGAAATGGCAGACTGCAAAATGCATATGATGGTGGAATGATTCAGGCATGAATTTGCCAAGAATTATTAATAGTGTGGCATTCCCTCAGGGCTGACAGTTTCACATTTTATCCACAAAGGAAACCAAGTGCCCATATATCAGTATTTCTGTGCTGATTGCTCTAAGAGAACACTTAAAACCTGCATAAGCCCATTCAGACATAAAAATGTGCAGAAAAGAGAGATGTTTGGAAATGCCCTGTAATCATGGGTGAGCCAAAAGGAGCTGGCATCCTGTGGGGCAAACCAGCTCAATCAGCCCTGACCACATAACAGCCTCCTGCAGCTTCCCGTGGCACCCTTGGGATGGAAGCACTTTCCTTGCAGCAGGAAATGAGAAACTGCTTCTTCTTCTGCCCACCAGCTCTTGTGGTCCCAGGAGCAGCAGAGGAGCTTCAGTGATGGAACTGGCACAGCCACACACTGCCACACTGCAGAGCTGTGGTCTGAAATGAAGCACCAACTTCCTTAGTTTTGTTTAAAAAATCATGGCTTATGTCTGATGGTATATGCAGGTCTAAACTGAGCCAGAATTTTCAAATTCATAGACTTTGGTGGAATTGTGGAATGAATTCTGTTCCAATACTTCAGTGTAGTTTTAATAAACTTGGTAAGATTCAGGAAACTTTCATCTTATCAGTTGTAGAAGGTGTGGCTGGGGAGATGATGCATATCTGTTCTAGCTATTTGGTCAAAATTAGATTTAGCATTCAATTTTCCTCATGCACTTCCCTATATATCTGTTTAATCTTCTTCTTTCTGTCTGAAATTGTAAGATGTTTGAGGGGCTGGAACCATCTTCTAGACTTGTGTTTGAGAAGTGCCTTTGCAGTGATGTTTTCTGCAGGCATGGGACTGAAACAAGGGGTGGAGGTGTGCACAGTTTAAACTCTTCTGGTGCAGTTTTCAGAAGTCTGTGCACAGACAGAGCTCTGTGTATTTAGACAACTAACAGAATTTTCACAAATCCTGGCCTCTTCTCGGTCCACACTCCACGTTACTTGCACTGTGCTTACACCCACTTTGCAGCCCAAGTCAATGTCAGTGATGCTCTTTAGCTCTTTCTCTTTCATCTATTATTTGGAAACCTTGCATTTCCATTTGGAAACCTTGCTGGGCATCAGTGGCTGGAAATTGCCAATAGAGATCAGGGCAAAAGTTTTTTCACAGCTGAGTCAATTTTGTTAATGCAAAAACAGTGCACCAGACATCTGGTTAGAATTATTTTTATTCCATCTTTAATAATGAATGACTTAAATATGAAAAATGTAAAAAAAAAAAAAGTAGGCTCCCCTATAGTTGAAATACACCATATAGTCTTCATACTTTTAGAGCAAAGCTGAAAAAGCTAGGAGAAACTATTTTTATTTTGCTAAGTTACAAATCTCATATAATTGCTCAAATAGATGTTATTACTGTGGTGTTCTACAGCTGTTTTTGATTTAAAGTAAAATTACTGAATTTAACTACTGCTTAGAGAAATAAGTTAGTCCTAAATTATCCAAAGCATATTAGCTGTACACAGTGTAATTTTGTCTGATATGAGAGATGCAAAAGTAGAAATGAAAATAGGATGTGTTAAACCAGATACTTTGTAAACTGATTATCCCAGGATAATAGGTTCCATTAAACTTTAATATGTTTTTCTTGTTGTTTCTTACTCAGGGGCGTGCCTCATTAACACCTGAGAAACAGCATTTTGCCCACGAACATCGTGAAATGAAAAATCTTGAAGATATTGTTAAAGATATAAAACCGTCTGTGCTTATAGGTAATTTTGACTTTAAAGCAATGACCTTATTCTTTGTTAGAAAAAGATGGGGCTGTGGCTTTGTCTGAAGACAAGATCAAGTTCCTCTGAACAGGGTTTACCTTTGTGTGTTTTCAGAAAACAGTGGGTGCATAATGGACTCTATTAAGCAACTGAACAAACAGTAGCTATCCAAGCATGTAATACTGCTTTCATTCTGAGCCATCCATTTTACATGGGAAAGAATCCAACTTGGTTTAAACATCTGATGAAGGCCCTTACCACCTTCCTGAATTGCTTCTGATTTAATGTGGAGGGTGTAATAAAAATAACCTCCATCACAGAGTGAGAAAACTGAGCTAAGCTCATGCAAAGCTGTGCAAATATGAGGGTGCTGTGTCTGAGTCTTCTTATCGCTCACATTTCGGTCCTTAGCCAGCAGTCCTTTTTGCAGACCAAAATGCAGATTTTACAAGACTTTTTCTTTTGTAAAAGCTGCAGGATTGTGATCTCAATAACAGATTGCTCAGCTCTCTGTAGTTTGGTTATTTTATTTCAGTGACAGTTTCAGGAATGAACTGCAAGCAGTCGATAATTTTTTTTATAAGACTTGAAGATTAATCTATCTGGCTAGTAAAGTCATTCATCAGATGCTAGAAAAACTGAAATACCACAGTGAAAATATTTCTACATTTTAACAATTACTTATTAAACTGTGCCTAGACCACAAGGTCCTTGTTCAGTAAAATCTGCTTTTGCCAGTGAACATCAGTGAGGTAAATGAAGTGTTTCTTTTCCTGTGCAACATGAAGATATGACTGCAAGAGGAGACAAGTGTTTTAGAGAATTTTCTTAGTAGACTACAAGGCTGGAAAAGCTAGAGAGATAATAAGAATAGAATGAATGAATATTTATCCAGATAAAAGTGTATGGGTGCTTGGGGAAGATTTGCTGTCGTGAAATATGGATGTTTACTGTGTATCATTGTTATACATAAACCTATGTGACTCTGCCTCAAGGTAATTTTCTCTTATTAATTCTGTATAATGAAGGCTCTTCCATCAGAAACAGCAATGGAAACTAATATTGGAGATTTTTGGTTTGAGTGACTAGATATTCAGTATGTTCCCTGGAGTAGCAGGAGTCATGGGGAAATATATTGATAGTCCTCCTCCCAGTGTGTTACTTAGCTCTCTCTGAGCAAATCCTCATATACATTTCATTGCCTGCAATGGCTCAAGGAAAAGCCTTAATTTAGCTTGACCCAATCTAAGAAACTGCAATTAAAAAGAAAAAAAAAAGGAAATAGAAAATACATAAACAGCCCATGAGCATTTTGTTTTTAGCTTTAAATCTGAAGATAGTTGTCATTGTGACTGTTGGCTGTCCAGAAGCAGTTTTGGAAGACATGAAGCACTTCACAACTGAAGATTTAACTAGAAACTAAGGTGCATAACAGGCTCTTATACAGCTCTATGTTCATCAAACATAGAGTGGCCCAACTGGTCTATCAGAGCTTTTGCATCTAAGCATCCTTGTCCATTTGTATAAGGTGAAGTACAGAGAGCTCAGAGCTGCAAAAAAATAGTAGTATGTGACAGATGATACCATGTTACATCTGGAATCAGTCAGAAAATACTCTGAGAGACCTTAAAGAAATGTTAGTCCTGAAGCATGACCTTCGAGCCAGCTCTAGGTACTCAGGGCCCCTTTCACCTCCCTCCAAGGACCTTGTGCTCTCCTCAGGCACAAGTATTTGTCCTCTTAGACTGGGCACTGTCAGGATGCTCACTTGAGCATCAGTGATGAGAAGTTACAGTATTGACGTAAGAAAGACCCAAGTTCCAGGCTCTCCTCTGAACTCCCAGCCTGAGTTTTAATCCATTTCCCCTTCCCCAAGAGAGGGAAAACCAGCTCGTTTTCCTGCTTTTGAAACTCAGATGCTGTGTGGGAAGCAGAATGGGGTGTCAGGCACTGGGGTCTCTGAGGAAGAAGGAGGCTCTTCAAGCCAGGTGAGAGGGGCCTCAGGAAAAATAAAGATCCTTAGTTTTACTCCAAGATCTGTTTGTCTATTTATTTTCACTGAAGGTGTGGGGAGGAAGGACCTTATCCTTGGATTCCCAACTCTTGTAGATTAGTCAGAAATATGGGTGTACTTGGCATCTCAAAAACATCACACACATCGTTCTTTGGCTGTGAATTGTCTGAGGTCCAAGATCTAAGTACTAGCTACAAGTCTGCAGTGCAGCAGAATGCAACCTAGGATGATTTCATGCTGCAGGACTGGCATTCAGGCATGCAGCATTCCTATGAAGAGCATTTGTAAGTGTGGACAGTATGGGGAACAGAAGAACATCTCTGGTGCAGTGAAAAGGGATGTATTAATAAAAAAAATTGTTGCTGTCAGGGAAAGCTTGGATGCGAAATTGGAATTATTCATCAGCTCAGCTCAGATGTAGAAGGCAGAGACTTTACTCATCATGTCAGAAAGAATTGAAATCTGACACACTGAATTTGGGAGAAACTATCCAGTCTGTTGTATAAGACTTTAGTACCCAGAGTTGCATTTATCTAGTACATAGCTGCAGGTTAGCTAGCTGCAGCTGACCTAGCTGCAGGTTAGGTGATACATTTCTATTTTTACATAATGGGCCAGAGAAAAGGGAAAGCAGAAATTCACCAGATTGACAGGGTTGAACAGGTTCTGTGTTATTCTAGGGATAATACTGAAGTTTCACTGTTGCAAAATCATTTCTATAAAACTTTATTTTAACCACCTTAGGAAAAAGGTTGAACTCCATTTTAAAGAGGGAAAGAGGTGGTAAAAAGAGCTCTGTTCTTTTATAAGTGACATGCATGTCTTACCTGAACTAATTTAATTTATATGCTTGTTGTGTGTGTGTTTTTCTTCTTTAGGAGTTGCTGCAATTGGTGGTGCTTTTACTCAACAAATTCTTAAGGACATGGCTGCTCTAAACAAACGTCCTATAATTTTTGCTCTCAGCAATCCTACCAGCAAAGCAGAATGCACTGCTGAGCAGTGCTACAAATACACAGAGGTAATCAAAGATTAACGTCTTTCCAGTAGACGTCATGAGAAGTAAATCTGAAATTAAATTTAAAATGGGAGGAGGATAGAGGGTGGAGTAGCAAGTACTAATAATGTCCCTGTGCATAGATAAAATGAGTAACAGATTTTTCAGATTTTATCAAGACAATTTCACTGAATTCATTATGTGCTTGTACTCTCATAAAAACATTTCATAGCTTTTTTTGGTCTCAGATGACATTCATAATCTTTATTATAACCCAAGCATCAGTTACCATCGATCATTAAAGCCTTATATCTGTTTTTGAACTGTACCACTTTGTATAATAGATACATACAATGGCATGCTTTTCATTGTAGGTTTCATAAATACTCTTTAGGGTAAGAAAATATTTCAATACACGAAACAGAATCTTTAAAATCATTCTGTATTAAGTAATGGGATAATTGACTCTTCTTATAAAGTTTTCTATTATATAAATATAGGTGAAAATTAAGAGAACTATGCTTGCTTATTTATTATAAAAGTACTGATAAACACATTATCCTGTAATTCAGTCTGGAATTTAAAATGTATGAGTACCTGACAGTATGTGTTTCATAGCAGATGTGTTTGGATTTCTTGTCAAATGCAGGGCATTTTGAATGACAGTTTCTCAGTGTTTAAAAGACAAATTTAGTATGTCCATTCCCCACTGCACAGATGCAATTACAGCGCAGTGCAGGAGCCAGGGAAGCAGCCTACATGAAGGGCTGGTTATAGTGGGTAACCACATGTGGTAAACAGAGCAAAAGACACTCTGAAGTATTTGATCTGTCACCAAAGCATATAATAAGCAGGCCATGATAATAGTGCATGACACCAAACCAAACAGAATATTCTTCTGAAGAGCTGAATAGCAACAGTGGCCTATTTTAAAACGCACATTTCCAGTTCTCTAAAACAGGCATAGATATTTCTGATACAAAGTGCCTCTGAAGTATTTAACAGTGACATTTATCACTTTAGCAATGCTAGCATAAATAAAGGCTGGCTTTTCTTCCCCATCTAAATTCACTGCTTAAATTTGAGGGTACTCCCTCCCCAGAGAGGCAGAGCCAGGGGCCTTTGGGCTGTGCAGTGTCACTCCCACGTGACCTACAACCTAAACTGGGTTAGAGCCATTTCTCTTGTCCTCAGGACAAGTGTTATGGTGTAACTGGTACCCATATGGCTAAATTCTCCTAATTCCCCCAAACAGGCTGGCTCTTCTGTACTGCCCACCTGCACCAGTCTGGGTATGACACCTGGGCCCTGCCAGCTGCATTCCTCCCTGGCATTACCCAAAAATCTGCTAAGAAATATTCTAATGGTTTATTAATACTGGCAGGTGCCTGAGTTGGTGCCTTCACCCTGTTCAGTATGTTACAAAGAGGGGACTCCCAAGGTCCTGGCAGAGGAGGTTCTACACTGACTTGTGCTGTAGGTTGCTCCATGGGATGATGTTCCTGGGACAGAGCTCTGTCATTCTGTGAGCTGTGGGATGGGCTCAAGGGCCTGAAGTAGGGGATTGGGAAGAAAAGAGAGCTCTGCCTGCCCACAGCTCCTCAGATATCACCCCATCCAAAAGTGCAACATTTAGTTGCCTTAGTGTCATTTTTGTCGGTGCTTTGCTGTTGGGAAAAAAAGTCCAGTAGCATTAGCTGTTGCTACCGTAGCAGTATTGTCCACTTTGAGTTTTACAACTCTGGATGTGTACCTGCTTCCCATGTATCTTCTTCTGGCATGGATAAACAAAGTGAAAAATGACTGCTGGCTTCAGTTTCTCTCCTTCTAAATTGTACAGATAGGGTTAGACAGCCACAGAGAATCACCAGTGATCTCCAGGATCAGCATCCTGATGTTCATGAGACATTCAGCTCTAACACTCTCTCAGAAGAGATACTAAATAGATGCAACCCAGTTTCCACAGTGGTGGATATTTAAAAGGATGTGTGAAGTATTTCAACAGCAATTTCTCAATTAATGTGCTTTCTTTTTCTTCTTACAATTTAGGGACGTGGCATTTTTGCCAGTGGAAGTCCTTTTGATCCTGTCACTCTTCCAAGTGGACAAACTCTCTATCCTGGACAGGGTAACAATTCCTATGTGTTCCCAGGAGTTGCCCTTGGTGTTATTGCATGTGGAATGAGACATATTGACGAGGGTGTATTCCTCACAACTGCTGAGGTACTGTATTCAAAATTATTTAAATTCCTTAATTTAGTGACTTAGTATTAATCAACAATTAAACAGTAAGAGCCAAACTTTAAAACTGGAAAAATACTGCTTTCTGTGTAAGGCCTTTATTTGCAAGGTGTATTGTTCTTTATAAATTCTATTTGAACAAGTTGACACTTGGCCCAAGGTCACCTGACATAAATTTTACCTTCTGTTGGGAAGGAAAAAAAGAAAGATTTCAGTATTGTGTTACCACAGATAAATGCACATATGTACAGTTTACATGCACAAGCACATAGGTTTGATTTTAGGTTGAAAGGAATTATGATTATTGGTGTTAGTAGTTTGGGGGTGACTCGTATGTGTGTTTTGCTTACAAAAATTGTTTGAATTTGAATTAGAAAGCCCTGGGCAATGCATGTTGATCTGACCATGTCCATACAAAGTAATTGAAAATCTGATGCTTTGGGGTTTTTTAGAGGGTATGGAAATAAGGAAGAAGGCTACCTTCAATTTACCACCTTAACTCCAACTGACCTAGGCTCACTTCAGGGGGAATTTCTGCCCAGTCCAGTTCATAGATGTTACAATCCACAGAACTTCATCAAAGTGCAGTGTCTTACTCCTCCAAGAAGCTGTATAAGCACACTGAGGAATACATGGGTAGTGTAGGCAGCACACAGAGGAAGCCTCCAAGCAATGAAATTAGAGCATTAGAATTATGGAACAATGAAAAAAAGTTACTCCAATTAGCAGATGTGTGAATGCATTATTCAACTCCTGCAGCTTCTCTAAGGAATATTTCATTCCAGATTCTTGCTCCTTCTGTGCTCTTCATGGATTAAAGGGAAGCAAGTGGTCCTTGGCCATCACTCAAGGGCAGCTGATAGGCAGTGTGATCCTATGACAGGCAGTATGTCATATGAAGCTTTCTTAAGGAGTGGGCACTTGCATGCTGTCCTTGCTAGGCTTTTCAGAGGTTTTTTAAGGTGCATGCTATGGCATCTTTAAAGAGGTTTGCTAACAGCCTGGCCTCTGTAAGAAAGACATTCACAATTTCCATCTTTAAAATTAGTAAATAGCCCAGACTGTCTCCACTGGCTTTAACCATCTTAGAAGGGCAATGATCCATCTCCTAAGCTGGATAATTATATCCTCCTTTTAAATCTTGCCCTGTAATTTCAGTTGGATATGGTGATCCTCACTTCCTGGTATAAACTGTAGTGTTAGTTGTCTTACTTCATTGTAGAAGTTGCTCCATTTTGGTTTGTGTGAAATGGTTCCTGTATAGTGAGTGCTGATGACAAAAGGTGACACATGTGTGAACTGTGTTTCATGTGACAGTCTACAAAGTTAGGAAAAAAAACTCTTCTGAACAAGGAAATGTAACAGCCAGGGAAGTAAAATAGTATCAGAAATTGTGAGGAAGCTTTTAAATTCCCACTTGAGGTAGAGGTTCTCTCCAGACTCTCTGGTAAAGGTTTTTCTATATGATTGCCTTCCCCTAGTAAGATCTCTGGAGAAGTTTGACATGTAAAAATGTGATTTTTGTCTTGCCTAGAAAGTTCAGTTGGTGGCAGGATCTCTGGGTAGCTGCTCCCCTTACTGCTTGGAGCTCAGGGCTTTCACATCTGGTCTGCTTAGGTATGAGGGGCATTGGGGCTTGGGTGAGCTGAGCAAAGCAACAGCTGATGGATATGAGAGGAGTCTTTGCCAGAAGAGGTGTCAGGGGTGTGAAGGCTGGGAGGGCTGTGTAGGTCCTTAGCTGAATAATTACACTACAAAGCAAAAGTGCTCTTTTCGTTTTATTTTCTCTACTTTTTTCATGGAAGAATAAAAACAGAATCACAAAACAGATGTACTCCACTCCTGAACCTTTTATTTTCAGTGATGCATTAGAGTAAGAGCAACTTGCTGTTGATTTCTTCAGATTTCATCTTTCCTGCAGAGCCCTCTTAAGCTGCACTTCATGTTGTAAGCACCTCCTTATATTCAGATGCACATCAAAGGACTGTGTATCATTTTAAAATGACTTGGTTGCTGTTATGGAGAGCAGTAACTTGATTTTACATTCTCTTAGCTCCCCCTAGAGGGTTTTTCTCTGTTATATTTCTCAAGATTAGATTTAAATGTAAACAAATAATTTTCTTTTACTTGTTATACTCAGGAGTGTAATTGCCTATTGGTCTTGTCAGCATTTTTATTCCCAAAGGAAAAACTTAGGACACCTACCAACATATTGGTTAGATTGCACAAGAGAACACTGAGTTCTCTTTGAATCTGGAGTTACTTTAGTTCAAACTATTTACCTGTTTCTGCTGGAAGGGATGCATTAATGACATCCAGACACCTGCTCTGCATGTTGCTGTTTGCAAGCATATGTACAAGGTCCTATTACCTATTATATGCAACAGAAACTGTAGGAAATTTTGTTTGCACTTTGTTTCAAGTATTTTCCTAGCAAATTCCCTCAAAATTGCACTTCTTACTCTCTCTCTCTCTGGGCTTTGTTATCAGTTGCATGTCTCAGTGTTTCCTGGACTTCCCTGTTTTCATAATCTCTTGATGTGTTGTACATGGCTCTACCAGATGTTATCCAGAGCAGAGTTTTCCTTCTATCCACATCTGGATCACCCTGAAAAGCTATTTTCTAAAGTCCCCAAATGACAAATTGTAGCTAATGATAGCAGAAATATCAGCTGCCAGTACTTTCATTCAGACCATTTTACACTTAAGCGTTTCAGTTCTGTTCCCTGCACATGTTAATGTGACAATTGTCAGAATGATAGGTGCTTCTTTATATTCTAGAAATCTTTGACCCAACTGCAGTTGTTGGCTGGAATTTATACCTCACAGTAACTATTTGCTAGTTTATGTGTGTCATGGACTTACTCAAGACTTGAGTAAGTTTTATTGTCTCAGTGAGAAAAAGGCAAAACTCTCTAATGACAAGGATGGTTCTATAAAATGCTGTCTAGGTGGATTAAGCAGTGTCTGTGTGATTTGCCAAAGCAGAAACATTTCTTTGCTAAAGATAATACCACTGTCTAATCAAGCTACAGCAGCATCTGCATGTCAAGTTAAACTTGTCTATGTTATTTCAGGTTATAGCTCAGCAAGTTACACCTGAGAATTTACAGGAAGGTCGTCTCTACCCTCCATTAGTCACCATTCAGGATGTATCATTGAAAATCGCTGTGAAGGTAAGTAATTTCAGCCTTTTGTGGCTTTTTGTCTTCCCACCATCTCTACATAGTTTGATTTTATCACCTAACATGCCTTTACACAAGTTGGTTTACATCAATCAATATTGGACACAGAGCAGTTTCAAAATTAAATTCAAAAATGTAAAAGTAATCCAAATACATGGAGAGCTGTGGAACTATAGCAAGTGTGTATGTCTGTAGAGCACAGACTGCTGTCCACCAGTCATACCAGATGCACAGCTGAGGTCCTTCATGGGTATCAGTTTCAACATTTTGCTTCTGTTACCTTTTTTTCTTCAATTATTGTTTTCTCTCTTTGTCACCTTATTGTAAATCCACTTATTCCATATTCTTTTGCAAGAATAACAAGGAGCCTTCATGCTTGAAACAGTTTCCATAGCTTCACTCATTCTGTATATTTAAGAAAAAAAAAATCCTTCTCAAAGTTCATGTCTTCCTAGGCCAGTGATAACTGTTCTGTAGATGTCAGAACGTTACTTAAATTCCTCAGGCAAAATCAAACTGGCTCTGTGTTTGGCAGAAACACAGTAATAGAAATTCCTCATCTATTTGTGTGTGTTACATAAAATACAAAAAAGGGAAGATCTGACTAAGAGATTCTTTCTGCCTGTTCTTGGAAACTTTATTCCTGCAAATACTTATTCTGGCTTATACAACCCAAGAGGTTTAGGAATGGCCTCTGCCTTTTCCAGGAGAGAAATATTATAAAAATATTTTGGAATACTAAACATCGGGTATGAATTCAGACTTTATTCAACCACAATAATTATGTGCACAGACCTAAAGATAAGCCCCTACATAAACACCCAAAGTACTTCTCAGTCAAATTGGGTTGGGGTTCAGATTAATCCTAGAAAAGAAGTCTAAATACGGTGACTTTGGTCTTAGCTTCTGACCAAACTAAAACATTTACATTTCAAAGAGAGCTAAGGAAAGCAGGAAGAACATCTCCTTGTTATTCGAAGGAGGAGCATTAGTGTGTTTGCCAAACAGAGTTTCAAGTGTGTCTTTTCACAAAGTGCTGCTGCATAAAACCTGTCTGCCAGACTTCCTTTGTTCCATAGATGAATGTCCAGTCTGCAGATGTTTGTTTCTGAAGTAGGTGTCCTTCAGATGTGAGAGGCTACTTTGATGTGTTGAGTGGGCTGCAACCCCTTCTAAACTTAATTTTTGTTGCAGCTGTATTTGTGATGCATAATTGATTCGCTTAGGTATGGTCTGGGTGAGGAAAGAGTGAGCAAATATTTGTATTTCCCCCAGCCATCCTGTGCACTGTGTAGGACTATTTTTTCTCATGAGTTCTTTTTTTTTGAAGTATATTATCAAGTTATGCCAAATAAACTTCTCTAATATGCAGGGAGCATGGAAGCTTTGAATAAATCACATTTCTTAGAGTACTTTGGGAAGGTGGTAAACCAGAATAGAGTGATGTTGGAAAACAGAACTCGTATCTCAGTGCTTGGGGCTTGTGGAATATTTTATCCACCACTGCACAGTAAAAGCTAAGATACAACTGAGCAAGGAGGAGCCCTGTATTTGCAACTGTTCTAGTCTTATTCACTGGGTACTAACCTGGATCCTGTGTGAACACAGGTGACTGCAGCACCAGAGAAGGTGAAGTCTCATCTTGATTTTGAACTAAATCCTGCTTTTAAATCCTGTTAAGTGTACTTAGATACTTTATCAGCACTAATTAGGATTTTAATGCATCTTTCCAGATCGCAGAAGAAGCCTACAGGAATAACACTGCCTCCACCTATCCTCAGCCCAAGGACCTAGAAGCCTTCATCCGCTCTCAGGTGTACAGCACTGATTACAACAGCTTTGTGGCTGACTCCTACACCTGGCCTGAAGAGGCCATGAAAGTGAAACTGTAAATATTTAATGAAGAATGAACAAACCAGCTGCAGTTAAAAAGCATTAAAATACTAAGATTGGTTCTGCCTAGGAAGCCTAAGAATAGTTAATTTTTTAAGATGCAGAAAACTTTTTCTAAATCATAGTATTCAGTTAGAAACTCAGATCAAGAAATCATGAATTACACATCGGAAAATAAAAAATAATCTGAGAAATATATTTGTATTGTTTGGTTATATTGACTGCTATTTTAATTGAGATATCCTACACTACAGTTTGACAGATCTTTTTTTAATAAGTGGTTGTATCTTGAGTCAAGAGTTTTGTCACAAACATCAATGGGAACTTAAGCAGATAAACGGACAATTAAAAAATGCATGTGATGTTTTATCCATTACAGGTCACAGTGTAATTTGCATAATTTGTGAACCTATTATTTAAAAAACACCCAAATTTTAAACAACCATGAAGTTGGAATATTTTCTTCCAAAGAAAAGCCTTACTGGTCACTCTTGTGTGGAGTAATGAAAATTTTCTAAAAGACCCAAACCTGCATGACATTTTGTTCACAGCTAATTAGAACATTTTAACATTACTAAAAATAACATTTAACATTACTAACATTTAACATTATGTAAGATAATATCCTGTGAAAGGTTAAGGATTTCATTCCTTATCATCAAGATAACCACTATTCTGAGACATTGAAAATGTTTGGCCTGAAGTTCATGGAAGGGCTTGAACACCATGTTCTCAACAAAAAGGGAATATCAAAATGCCAGGAATAGACTTCAAGGAATTATTAGTTGTTAAACAGTTACCACTCCAATAAAAATGTAACCTATTTTCTGAATTGTTCTGGAAACAAAGTGTACTTGATCTTTTTTTTTCTACTGTTTTTTCTAATCTTTACTAGAGAGATTATCTCTAGAAACCCAAATATTAGCTTTTTTTTTTTTTTTGTCTAGCCCCTCACCTTTGTTACAGCTGCAGATTGCTGGTCCCAAGTTCAAAAAGAGAGGCACTTTCTCCCTCACTAACTAATGGGAACCTGTAAATAATTTTTGCCTCACTGTGCTTTTGGCAAAAGTTGTGATCACACAAACAGTACACTCACCACAATGAAGGAAGAAAATACATTAATCATGATTCTGAGCAACCAGAAATACTCTGCATTTCAATGCCATCCTCTGGATTTCAATGTATTGCTATTGTGAGAAGGGTGTTAAAACACTTACTTGTGTTTAATTTGAAACAAAATAATATCTGTTATTTTTGTTGTCATCAGCAGAGTATACTGAAACACAGTCTTTAACCAGCTGCTGCTGAGTGCCTGGGTGTTGGAGTCAATCAGCCAGACCTCTGCAGCTCTGCAGTAAGTCTGCTTTTATTGCTTGGTACCCATTTTCACATTCAGGCACTCAAGCATGAAGTAGGAGGTGGTGGGCTGCTGGTCCTTCAAGGCACAGCTGCTGGGGACTTTTCAGTAGCGTTCTAAAACTACATATTTATTAATGACCTTTAAATATGATCCTGCATTATAAACTGGAATACTCACTATCTAAATCCGCACTCAGCACGCTTCCCTGCAGGAAAATGCTGCCTAATGAACCATTAATAGCATTGCCTCTTACAAGCTGCTGGAAAATTGTCTCTCAATACTAATTTGACATAGAAAGTATTCTTCAAGTTATTTGTGGTTTTATGTAATATTTAATATATGTGTGTATATATATATATCGGGTTCCTATTTTCTATATTTTATATGTATTTCCTTATGTAATGTAGGTGAGGAAATGAAACTTTGTCACATCTTACCCATTGTCATTTCCAAGGTGTTTGGCCTAACAGTGTAAACATAAAATACCACGAGTTGAGCAGATGAAAAGCTGTTATTAACATAATCAAACAGACACTTCCCCACATGATATCCTTGTCTCTAAATTGAAGAGACATGGATTTGATGGATGAACTACTTGGTGGGGAAGGATGGTCACAAAGAGTCGTAGTCAATGGCTTGATGTCCAGGTGGAGCCCAATGACAGTGACATTGCTCAGGGGTTGGTGTTGGGACCAGCACTCTTTTAACATCGTTCTCAGTGACACAGACACTGTCCCACCCTTCACCCTCAGCAAGTTTGCTGATGGCACCAAGCTACGTGGAGCAGTCAGCACACTAGATGGAAGGGAAGTCATCCAGAGGGATCTGGACAGGCTGGAGAGGTGGATCTGCGCAACCCCCATGGAGTTCAACAAGGCCAAGTGTAAGGTCCTGCACCTGGGTCAGGGCAGTCCCAAGGACAAATACAGGCTGGGTGGAGAATGGATTGAGAGCAGCTCCGTGGGTAAGGACTTGGAAGCTCATCATGAGCCATTAATGTGTGCTTGAAGCCAAGACAGCCACTGTATCCTAGGCTGCATCAAAAGCAGCATGACCAGCATGCTGAGGGAGGTGATTCTTGCCCTTCATTTTTGTGAGACCCTAAATGGACCTCTGCATCCATCTCAGGGACACCAACATAATAGGAACATGGACCTGCTGGAGCAAGTCCAGAGGAGGGCCACAAAAATTATCAGAGGGCTAGAGAACCTCTTCTATGAAAATTAGCTTAGAGAATTGGGATTGTTCAGCCTGGCAAAGAGAAGGCTTTGGGAAGACTTTATAGCACCTTCCAGTACCTGAAGGTAGCCTACAAGAAGGCTGGAAAGGGACTTTTTTGCAAGTGCATGTAGTAACAGGATAAGGGGGGGAATGTTTTAAACAGAAAGAGAGTAGATTTAGATTAGATGTTGGAAAGAAATTCACACAGCACAGTGTGTATGAGGAGACAGAAATGTATAATTCATAACACAGCATGGAATGTTTATCATCTTGCAAGTGCCTTGAGGCGTGGCTCATAGAGACAAATGCCAGTTTTAGAGTCTGAGAAAATCGGTAAGCATGTCTCAAAAATACGTGGCAATTCATAACAGAAGCTGAGATTAACTACTTGAACCATTAATCTCAGATGTTAAAACTTCCCTTCTAACAGTAGCTGTAAGGCACAATATTTCAGTGTTAGCAACATCTTTTGCTCTCCAAAATGAGAACTCCTTACACAATTTCTCTCAGTTCTCTGCAAGTTTGCCTTCAACGCCAAATAAAATCTGAAAAATGTGTCCACTTTGATGCTGTTTCAGGAATTCTAGGAACTGGCCAAGATCCATGTGATAGTCATTCCTCAGGCCATAATCACCATGTGCCTCAAACTGCAGGTCTTCAAAACCATGAAAGAGACGAAGATTATCAATGCTTCCCTCTGTTTCTATATTCTCCACATGCTTGCATGAAATATGCTTCCAGTTGGGATATCTAATAACACGCCAGAACTCTTCACAGTGTTCTCGGAGTCCCTCCACGCAGATGACACCAGGTTTCCCAGTCAGGCAGAAGCCAGTCAGATTTAATTTCTTTGCACAGTCAAAAATCTTTTTCCTCAGCTCCTGCCTGTATATGTGATGGCTGTAGATCCACATGCGATGCAGCATTTCCTTAACCCTGACTTCTTTCGAAGCACCCTCAGACAAAGTCTTACTGTTTTCCACGAAAGGCAGGCTGTTGTCCTTCACCCACTGCACAGCCTCACATACACACAGATCTCCTGAATCCACAGAGCTGATGTGAGAAGTGAGATGAGTATTGAGCTGCAACTGTTGCTGTCTGTGCAGAGCATCTGATCTGACAAAGAGCTGAGGAGCTACCTGAGGATACATATGAGGAAGGAGAACCTGCAATTCCACCTTTGCCTTAAAACAGAACACATACAAAGAAAATTAATTCTTCAGCTATTCAAGACACACTAGATTCTTCTTCCCTGTAAGAGGCAGATTATGAGGAGATGTAATTAAGATTGCAGCATCCTAATGACTGGAATTATTCCCACTTTCCTTTTGTCCCAAAAACCCATTCTCTTGTCTGCTCCTTTTCTTTTTTGCATCATGCTGTCACTTGCACAACTTCCCATGTTATCCAGGCTGCTTTTGTGCTGTTCACAGAACTAATGCTATGGTTTGGGAGAAGGTACAGTTACCCTCGAGGGATATTTCTAGCTCAGTGTTGCTACAGCAATGAACTGTGGGAGTCAAGGGCTTTTGAGACTCTTATCCCTTACCAAGCACACATGATCAATGAACTCAGCCCAGGTGATGGAAAAGACGGCCAAGAGTTACACAAAAGTGTTCATGATTGTACCTACTGTATATAGAGACACGTGGCAGGGGTGTTGAAAGTAGATGACCTTTAAGGTTGCTCCCAACCCAAACCATTCCATGATTCTGTGCATTAGTATTATTTTAAGCAAGTATTCACCATAAAGAAGCATTCTCAGGATTAAAGGGAATAAAGAGATTTATGTATGTTTCAGGTCAGTGAGACCTCTAGATTATCTTATCTGTTCTCCTGTGAACATTGGGCTGTTGAATTTATCTTGATTATTCCTACAGTGCCTTGAAATGGAGCACCTCAGTTCTTTGGCAGCTGAACCCAGCCTCTAGTCCAGGAGCAGGAAAGGATTTATGGGTCCTCAGTGCTTCAAGCTCCTGTAGATCATTAGGGGGGACTCACTACAGTGTACAATCATATGATTAGTCCTGCAGAGAGAAGTGAATCATGAAATGACTAATTATCTTTCCAAGTTCCTTGACAATCTCCTATGGAAAAAACCCACTACTCCTACACAAGCCCTCCCTACGCAGTTCATAAAACTTCTCTCTGAAGGCTGGTGAAAGGGTGCATTTTAGAAAGATACTTAAGCTTGTACCTAAAGTTTCCAAAAAATCACGTGGCCACCTCATCACCTAGTAAATTGTTCTAATGCTTAATTATTCTCGTTCTGAAGAAAATGGCCTTTAGGCTGAGTTTGTGTTTTCAAATTCCAGTCACTGCATTGGTATGCACTCATACCTATGTTCTCTGTGCAAGCCTTTACATCAGTTATTTCAATCCCTTTTCTCAATCAAATTATTGTAACTCATACCACAAGTTCGGTTTCTCTGCTCATAGGCTGGTCTTGTTTTAGTGTTTGTTTGACTCCTCTTAATTGTATTCTGGTATTTGGGGCTATTTTTACACTACTGTATTTAAAATGGAGATCAATGAATGTTAGCAGCAGACAAGATTTTCCATTACTCTTGACTCTTGAAAGAGCAAACAAAAATGAGGTGGCTTTTTTACCCCTCTTTTTTCAGGGCAGAGTTTTCAAGTGTGTGCAGAAGGAATGAAGACAACACCACCCATAAGCAGGTCTCCTTGGCAGTTCTCACCTCCCCTACATCCAGAGCGATGCGATATTCCAGCTGCGGGGGCAGGGCTCCATCAGCATTGCTCAGGTAGCGCTGGACGCTGGGCACGGCGTCCTCATCCACACTGAACTCCCCTCTTTTGGGAAACATCGAAAGGAGCATTTCCACTTCCAGCAGCTGGAGCTCCAGGCATTCTTTCACCGTGAGAGCCATTGCACTGCTCTCCACGCGTGCCTGGAACGGTAAGGCTGGAGTCAAACCGCAGGGTTTAGCGCATGGTGAGGTTTAGCACCACTGTGGAGCCCCGCGATTACTTACGGGCAGCATTAGGTTAAACGCGGCTGGACACACAGCGCTCCCAGCCGGGCCCTCCCAGCGCCACAGCGGGCAGGGCTGCTCAGGCAGCCTTGCCGGGCTCAGGGATGGAGGAAGCAGGGAATGGAGGCCCGCGGTGAAGTGCGTGGGCAGTGAGACATTATTAGTGTTGTTTATCAGCAGCAACACACCCAGCGCTGTCTGCGTGTCGTGGTTCAGCCCCGGCCGGCAGCCAGGCCCCGCACAGCCGCCTCCCCACCCGCGGGACCAGGGAGAGAATCGGAGCAGGGAGAAAACTCACAGGCTGAGATAAAGACAGCTCCATAGGGAAAGCAAAAGCCGCGCACACAAGCAAAGCAAAGCGAAGCAAGGAATGAATTCACTGTTTCCCATGGGCAGGCAGCTGCTCAGCCATCCCCAGGAGAGCAGAGCTCCATCACTCATAACAGTGGCTTGGGAAGACAAATGCCATCACTGCAAACGTCCCCTCTTCGTCCTTCTTCTCCCGCTTTATACACAGAGCACGATGTCACACGGTCTGGAATATCGCTCTGGTCGGCTGGGGTCAGCTGTCCTAGCTCTGTCTCCCCCCATGCACCCCAGCATGGCAGTGCAAAAATCAGGAAAGGCCTTGGCTCTGTGTAAGCCCTGCTCAGCAATAACAACATCTCTGTATTATCAACCCTGTGTTCAGCACAAATCCAAACCTCAGCCCCCTACCAGCCACTGTGAAGAAAACGAACTCTGCCCCAGCCAAGAGCAGCACACGGAGGGGCAGCTTTGGAACCCGAGCGAGCAGGCAGTGACGCAGGGCGATGCCGGGTGTCAGGCCGAGCCCGGCCCGCCTCAGGCCCGCCTCAGGCCCGCCTCAGGCTCGCGCCGCCGCCACGCCCGACACGCCGCCGGATGCTCCCGCCGGGCCGGGCGGGGAGGGGCGCGGCCTGGGCGCCACGCGGCGCTCTGTGCCCCGCCCACCGCTCTGTCATTGGTCAGTTCCGCCGCGTGTGGGCGTGGCCGCGCCGGCTCGGTGCGGGGCGCGCGGCGGCGGCTCCGGCGGGATCCAGTCGCGCCCGTCCCGTCCCGTCCCGTCCCGCTCCTCCCGACCCGGCCCGGCCCGGCCGGTGCGTGCGGGAGCCACCGCGGGGCAGTCACCCGAGGGAATCAGCCGTGCAGGGGAGGCTGCTGGGGCCGCCCGTGGGGGGCGCGTGTGCGGCTGGCCCCGCCCGGCCCGGCCTGGTGGCTGCCTGCCGCTCCGCACGGAGCCGCCGCCCGGGTGGAACATCCCGGGCACTCCGCTGGGGGTTTTCCTGCGAGGGCTTGGGGAGGCAGGACAGACTGCTTCGGGCTAGGAAATTAGCGTGTGGAGCCGCGGCCGAACGCGGTGGGCGGCTGATGGCGCCGTGAGAAACGGGAAGCCCCCGCTGCGGGAGCTTGTTAGGATCCAGCCGGCTGGGAATCGTGCCTCTCCTCGCCCCATCCCTGCGCGCTCTGCTTACGTCTGATCACTCTGTTTATCCAGTGCTCTCCAGGGAATGTAGCGATTCCTGCACTCTGCTCGTGGCTCCCCTGCAGTTCCTCCAGGGGATCATGGGGGTGGCTTAGGGTCCCCGCGGGCTGCAAAGCGTGAGGCTGATCACAGTGACTCCTCTCACTGCCATCTGTGCTGCTTCCTTCTCTAGCAATGGATTCTGAAGTCCTTGCAAAGTACTCGGCCCTGCACCCCAAGCCTGCCGGGCTGACCCTGCAGTACGGCACCGCTGGATTCCGCACCAAGGCCGAGCAGCTGGACCACGTCGTGTTCCGCATGGGCATCCTGGCAATCCTCAGGTCCAAAGCCGTGACAGCCACCATTGGCATCATGGTCACAGCGTCTCACAACCCTGAAGTAAGAGCAGCCCTTTCCTAAAACAAGTGACCAGTTTGGTGGAATGATGTGTTTTGGTAGAAGGGTGGAAAGGTGTGATCCATTTGTTGGAATCAAAGCTCATCATGGCACTGAGAGACCAGACCTGAAGCCACTTGGGCCTGCTAAAAGCATTTAGCCTGCTCGCTGTAAATACGATCTCTGGTCTGTTTGAAGTTACTTTTCCCTGTACACACAAGCGCGATTCTTTTCTCATGTGGAAATGGTGTAACATAGGAAACATTTCATGTTACAATGTAACTTTTGAATGTTGGGAAGCTAGGAATAACCTTGAGATGAGAGGAACCTTTGAGTTAGATCTGTACGTTTTAAAAATAAACTTGCAAATGCAGCTATTACAAATCAGGTTTTTAGACTTCTGCTGCTGTGGAGTGATGCAGGTTCTTAGAATCTCCCCTTATGCCATTTTAATGTCAATTTCATGCCAAAATTATATGGGAGAAAGAGTTGGTTACTTAATATGCTGGATATAATACTTTTGGGGGGCTTGTTGGAGGGTTAAATAAACAGCTAAGCTATTTCATCCCAGAAGTTATCCAATTTTAAAGAAGCAATGTGATTGAACCATGTGTTGGTTGTCTTCAAAGAGGTTTTATTATTTCCCCACTTTTAGACTTACTATCTTTTGGGTTATTTTTTGGTTTTCTACTTAGGAAGACAATGGTATAAAGCTGGTTGATCCTCTTGGAGAAATGCTGCACCCTTCCTGGGAAGAGTATGCCACACAACTAGCAAATGCAGAGGAACAAGAATTACAGAAGGTGATAACTGAGATCTGCCAAAAAGCAGCAGTGAACCTGCACAAAGATGCCTTGGTTTTTATTGGTAGAGACACCAGGTAATGACAAAAGGCTGTAGGTGTATCCAGTGCTCTCTTCATGTTTTCAGGATATTTTACCCTCTGCAGCCAGATTATGCTGTCTTTTGTGGCTAAATTTATGATAACAGCAATAAGCAAAAGTTTTTCAATGCTGTTGCTGTTAGCTGCCCTAAAAGCTACAAGAACTTTCTAGCACTATTTCTGGAGAGGCTGCTTTATTGTGGTGTGTATGGGGGTTGTGAGGGTACTGTGTGATGTCCACCTGTGTCCCATGGTTTACTTGTGTTTGCAATTCCCTGGGTTGTTGGCTTTCAAACTTCTTTATTGGGAATTGCCTGCAACAAGTGTGGATTTCTTCACAGTGAGTCTAAATCTACTGGCGGGAATCTTGTAAAGTCTTACACGTGATTCCTTCCCAAGTCCACAGATAAATGCTTTTGCCAAGGTTATCAGCTGTATTTGTTGTTTTCTAGGCCAAGCAGTGAGAAGCTCTCCCAGTCAGTAATAGATGGTATCCAGGTCCTAGGTGGTCAGTACCATGGTAGGTTACACTTCTGCAATTCTAGTCTCATTTCAAGTTTTTTAAAATGTAAATGTGACTCTTTTATGTAGCCCTAAAGCAGTAGCCCAGACACATTTCCATTCTTACTTGTAACAATGTTATTTCAGGGCAGTTGTATGGCTTTAATGCAAGGTGGGGCAGGGGAGGGTCATGTTTTCATAATAGAATTGAAAATTTTCATATGTGTTTCTTGCCCTGCATTTGTCTGTTTATTGTACAACTTCTAAGCAACAATTAATTTGCAATTCTATTTCTGAATATTGTGGCTTCTATTTCACACTAGATTATGGTCTGGTGACAACACCACAGCTCCATTACATGGTCTGCTGTCAAAACACCCAAGGGCAGTATGGGAAAGCAACACTGGAAGGTTATTATGAAAAACTATCCAAAGCTTTTATGGAACTGATAAAACAGGTGAATAGTGGGTGTTGTCTTCTTTGTGCAAATGTACAAAACGAATATCTTCTATTTGTTAGCCTGTTTGGGCTTGAAGTTTCTAATTCAGCATGCTCTAGGTGTGGTTTGTCTGGGGTAAGAGTTCACTTTGTCCCTTCTTCCCTTGTGCTAAGTCTCACTGCTCAGGAGAGAGTCAGAGGCACCTGAAGATTGACTGTGCCAATGGAATAGGAGCCCTGAAACTATCAGAAATGAAGCCCTACTTTCCTCAAGAGGTGCTAATTCACATATATAATGATGGAACCAAGGAGAAACTCAATCACTTATGTGGTGCAGATTTTGTTAAAGTTCACCAGAAACCACCTGGAGGTATGTAGTCAGTAATTTTATCTTGCTTTACTTCCTCTGCAGGGTCTGGCAAGGGTCCACATCCTTGGGTAAGAAGAGCTCCCTGTTTCTTACTCAGTGACTGCATGAATGGTTCTCCTTGTGCAATGGAAAGAGGGAATAGCATGGCCAGGTTTGGCACATCTCTAGTTTATGTTAGTCCAAACTGCTTGGAGGAGCACAGTATCTCTCTGACTGGCTGAAATATGTTTGACAGTCTCTTTTGAATGTTAAGATGGCAAAGTCCAAAGATCAGTCAGGACTGGCTTTATGTTATTTATTTTACTCCCCTTTGTATTGTGAAAAAACACTTTTCCGGGTTCCTGCAGAAGGGCTGGGTTAATTAACAGCTTGGTGCCAGCAGGCTGACTCATTGACATAAACCAGTGAGGAAATAATTTCAGTCAGTTTTCTGAGAAGTATATAAAAGAAAATCCCTGAGCTGGGAGAGCAGGCTGGTTTGGATACGAGATTATTTGAGGCTAAAACTGAGTTCTCCAGTGAGAGCTGCCCTCTCATTGCAACTGCTGGCCAAATTTGAACACCAAGAAACATCATTGTTTCCCCTTCCCACACTGCTTGTGTACTGGAGAAATGCAGTGCTGGGAGGAGCACAGTGGCAGTACCTGCTCGAGAGGGATGCTTGTGCCTCACATCTGGATCCTGGCTTTAAATGTGCCTGAGTAGAGTCATTTGTATGCAGACTTGTGCTCTGAAAAGAAAATGTGTCTCTGTAATCTCTCATTGAAATAAATTACCTGATTTTGTTTCTTTTCCTGCCTTTAACTTGCATTTGTAACTCTGTGCACTAGGGCTAGACATGAAGCCCAACGAGAGATGCTGCTCATTTGATGGTGATGCAGATAGAATTGTTTATTATTATAAGGACACAGCTGGCCATTTTCACCTGATCGATGGAGATAAAATAGCAACTTTAATTAGTATCTTCCTAAAAGAACTTCTTGCCAAGGTAACTCTGACATATTAAATGAATGCTGGAATTTTAATTTGTGAAGTATAAAATAGTCTAAGGGAGCTGTGTTGGTTGGTATGTGGTCTCTCTATGTCTACCTAAAGTGAACCTGCTTTAAAAAGAGATCAAACCCGTACCTCACTGGTGTTGCCAAAACGGGGTTTGGGAAGTCTAAGCTTGAAGAGGTGCTTCAGCTAGACCCCAAAAAAATCAATATGGGATATACAAAGCCTTGAACAGAATTCATGTTCCTTTAAACGTACTTTTCAGTGAGTTCTCAGTGAGCTGGTGCCTCCCTCTGACACCCAGGAGTTTTAAGTGTATGTTTAACAGTTCTGATTATCTTTCCATTTATTCTACTTATTTGGCTATGTGCCTATTGGACAGTAAAACTTGGCTTATTGGTTTGCTCAGGTGAAACAGAACTTCAAGATGGCAGTGGTACAAACAGCATATGCCAATGGGAATTCAACACGCTACCTCCAGGAAACAGTGAAGGTATCCTCCATGTTTTTTCTAGGTAGTTAACTTTGCTTATTTTTAAAGTGAATGCTACTGTAATATGATTGCTAGGAAAACTAAAATCAAGCAAAAATAAATTACTCTTTTAAACTTCCAGTAGTGACTAAATTCTTGGTGGCAAAGGAGACAGAAGAGAGCAAAGCTTAAGAGGTTCTAGTAAGGTTCCATTAATTTTAAAAAAGTTTAACAAAATCCCTTGATACTTCTCAAACAAATTGAGGACTTTCCTGCTTTGCAACCAAGTGAGTCAGTAAAAGCTCTGTGATACTTCGACACTGATTGTTTCATTTCTGCAGTAAGTTAAATATTCACTACGGCAATTGAGCAAAGGTAGTATTTCTGTTTGTATGTGAATCTGGTGTGTTCCCTGAAGCCATAAACTAAATTGGATTTTTCTAGTTTTGGAGTTCATTTCTTTATTTCTTTAATTAGCCTCTATTTACACTGGTATAAATGAAATCTTTTTAAATTTGGTATGCAGAAATAGTGGAGCATTTTAGCTCTGGGGTCTCAGTGGCCCTGAAACATGGGTTGGTTTGTAACAGTCCATCCATGTTGGTGCTCAGCTCTTACTGAGGAGAGTCTGTAACCTTGCCATTCTCTGCACATCCTTGGGCTGCAGGTACCTGTGCACTGTGTCAAAACAGGAGTGAAACACTTGCACCACAAGGCCCAGGAGTTCGATGTGGGTGTTTATTTTGAGGCAAACGGACATGGCACAGTAAGTATGAGCAGGTAATGCCTATACTCAGCCACTATGTACAAAATTTTAGTTAAATTAGCTGGAGAAGGAGGTATTTTTGCCCTTTGCTTAGTTTTATAAACAAGACTTTTATTCTCCTTGTTTGAAAATAGACTTGTTTTCCCCTTCTGTCTTTATCATAGCATTACCACCAGCTCTTCTGTGCTTTATAGGGCGATGGGAGTTCATGGTAGCAAACATTAATGATGGCTATTTGGGCTGGGATTGTTTTTTGAGGAGAAGTTTTTTCCTCACTGATGCACATATCCTGGTTTGATCTTGACAAGCTCTCATCTCTTTCTTCTAGGTATTGTTTAGTAAAGCTGCTGAAACTAAAATACGACAACTGGTAAAAGAGGAGAAAGATGATGAAAAAAGAGAAGCAGCAAAGATGCTTGAAAACATGATTGACCTGATTAATCAGGTAAAAACTGAGAGAACTGTGAATCACTGTGTTAGCAGGCATGAGGCTAAGCCTGTTTGTGAGTTCCTGTCAGGCTGCTGCTGGGAGCTTGCTGATCAAATCCTGCCTCCCTGTCTTCACTGAGGGCTGCTGCAGTGATTTTCCCTCCCTGTTGGCAGACTGTTGGTGATGCTGTCTCGGACATGCTGGTTATTGAAGCAATCCTGGCTCTGAAAGGAATTACCGTGCAACAGTGGGATGCTCTCTACACTGACCTTCCCAATCGGCTGCTTAAGGTTCAGGTGAGTTCCCAGCCATGCTGCCTCAGGGCACAGCAGCCTCTGGGGGCTCTGCTCTAAGCATCTTTTGCCTGCATGGATTTTGATAAGCTTTATTTTAAAGCTGAAGCAGACCATTAAAGGACAGAAGTAGGCCAAAGAAGCTGGGGAAAAAACCTACAGGAGGGACCAGAATTTCACTTGGACTAAATAGAAATAGGACTTACAAAAATTATGACATAATAGCTAACTATGTTAAATGGAAAAACTTGACCAATACTCTTGAAATTCTAGCTTAGAATTTCTTTTTGAACTTTCAAATTAGAAAAGTCCTATTTTTCTATGGTGCCTGCCTGCTGGGCAGTTCGATTTTTCTTGCTATGCCACTTTGTATAACTTTACTGTTCAAGCTCTTGCTTCTGTATTGAAAGAACTTGAGCAGAAATGTCATGTGGCAGCGTTCTGGTACACACAGTAAGGAAGCTAAATTAACCACAGGAAAGAGTTTAAGTGTTTGATCTACCAGGAGAAGTAGCTTCACTTCAGTCTGACCAGGGAGGCATATTCAGAACTGACCATTTTTTCCTAACTGAGCAGCTGAGGCGTCTCAGGACTTGGTTAATAGATGCTGAGCAGGAATCCTAGGGACCCCCAAGTGTTTGAGTAGCCCTTTATTAGCTCCCAAATTGAACTCTTCTCCAGGCAGCACAACATATCAAATCCTGAATTTCTGTCTTACCCCGTTTCTGATGCCACAGGTGGCAGACAGGCGCGTTATTGACACAACAGACGCAGAAAGGCGAGCGCTGACACCCCCAGGCCTACAGGAGAAAATCGATGCCCTTGTAAAGAAGTACAAACTGTCACGAGCGTTTGTCCGTCCCTCAGGAACAGAGGACGTCGTCAGAATCTATGCTGAAGCAGACACACAGGTCAGAGCTTAAACAATTCATTTTTGAGTAGGCTTATTCACATTAAACTGTCTTTTGCTTAGCAGGGAATGATGAAGGAAGTCTGTTTCCATACACATCATTTGATCACACTTTCAAATGCTACATTTGGAAAAAAGACTGTGATCACGAAAAGTCACTTTGGATTTTCTTTTATTTAGAAAATAATGTTTAGCGTTCTTAATGTTTATCTTCAAAAGGAAAATATAAATGTTTATAAAGGCAGATTTAACACCAGATGATTTTGAAAAGACAACCAGCCTTCTGAGAGCTCAGGGTTAAGAAGAAAGTTACCAAAGCCACCCCTAACTACACAATTTTGTAAGAGGCAAAATAGAAAAAAAATCTGGCTGCTGTTAAGTTAGTCCAGATCTGAACTTGAAGGTGACAGCAAAAGCAGTGGTCTTTCTCTCCCCAGTTCACATGCTCCTACCTGCTTCTCTCTGCCAGGATGGGGGCAGTGGCAGAGCCTACCTTAGGCTGATGGAACAATATAAGGAACACAGCATTTGCAGGAAAATACTGCCTTAATAGCACATATTTGCTCTGTTCAGAAGAACATGCTGACAGCAGCATAACTAACTTTTCCAACATTCCACAGGAGAACGCAGATGCCCTTGCCCATGAAGTGAGCCTGGCTGTTTTCCACCTTGCTGGTGGACAAGGAGCACCACCCCAGCCTATATAACGAACGGCAGTTAAAGCACACAACTTCCCTAATCTTTTAATACTACCTTTTTTACCATGTGCTGCTGTGCACATAGCCAACCCTTCCTGGGAGTAGCAAGGATTGATCAGAACTGAGTGGAATATTACTCTGCTTATTCTTAACCTCCTTTAGCAACTTACCTCTTAATGAGATGCTCTTGCTGTTGAATGTTCCCCCTCCCCGAGTTTGTCTAACTTCTTGACAGGCCATGTCCAGAAGGAATTCCACCCCTCCTTGCCTCAGCTTAGTTCATTGTCACATTGTGCCTGAAATCCCAACTCCCACACCCTCAGAGCACTGGCCATGGCTGCATGACCAGAGCTCTTCTATGACTGTGCTCACAGTGGCTGCAGTGCAGTGGCTGCTGCAGGAACATCATCCCCATCTTCCTCAGTAGCCCAATCATCCATGGGCAAACAGTGTAAGACAGAGCCTGTCACTTCTGTCTTCAGATTCAGTTCACCTCACTTTGAGGGGGAAACAATATAATGAAAAAGAATATTTGCAAATAATAATCTATTATTGCAATATTATCTCCATTAGACACTTTATGAGATAATTTAGAAAGTGATTTGCAGTAATAGTATTTATAATCACACTTCAGAGGAAAGGGACAGAGACAAGTCTGTCTTCTGTGGCCTTTAATGCTCCCAGCACAATGAAGGGGCTGGGCCAACAGGATGCAATGTTTTAAACACACCAGTATATTCCTTGGCATACTTTGGTTCAGGGTATCTACCTCTGACAAACAGTTCATTGTAGTCCTGCATTAATTCCTGCCATAATAGCATTTTACAGGTTATTAAATAAGCACAGCTTCCACTAGATTAAAAAAAAAAAAGACAAAAATAAACTGGAAACAAATTGAAAAAATGTGCACCTTGTATTTTTTTTGTTTCTTTTTGTTTTAAAGACAGAACTCAAGACAACAAAACATTTACTGTAAATAGTAGGCACCATAATCAATATGAGCCACCAATATTTAAACTTGATTCAGGCCACATCCAGAACTTCTCTTATTTACAAATATTCAACTTAAATACAACATTAAGTATTTCATTACATACAAAATAAGAAAAGAATACTATACAACTGGGAAAGATACAGTATTTCATTTAAATAGTTACACTACATATAGGCCGAGTAGTACCAGTCTGGTTCATGATTTTATGACGCCTTCAAGAAAATCTTTCTCAACCATTTCTTCTATCTTCTGTCTTGCTTTGCTGGAGAAGGTCTTGAGGTTCTCCATTTTTATGTCCTTACTTGGAAAGCAGTTTGGGTAAAGGACAGGGCTCCCTGAGTGTCCACCACATCTGCTTGTGACTTTGCTGTTAAAAACTTGGCTGAGTACATTGAAGAAAGGCAAAAGCTGCTCAATGCTGCGAACGGTGTAGATGGTTAAAAGCAAGTGACCTGGTTCCCAGCTTAGTGTTTTCCCTGAGCCATCCTCCTCTGGGTTTTTCTGCAAATGCAGAGACATGGAAATAATACAGGAAAAAACAGGAAAAACACAAGCAAAAATAAAAGACTAATGGATAATACAGTACTTTTCTAAAGTCCAAGAATATTTGTCCTATCCACAAAACACATGTATGCTGAAGTGTAGCTTCCAAAGCAGATCTTTGCTCCCCTTCACCATGCCCTGCAGAGGCTGTGGTTGGGAGTGTACAAGTGGCAGTCAGCTGATGCTAATCAGACAGTTGCAGTGGGCGTTTAAGTCCAACACCTCAGCCCAGGGCTGTCCCAAAGCAAGGCAGCCCCCACACCATGCAGCCCTGTGGAGCTGCTCCTGGGCAGCACCCCATGGGACAACACAAATGGCCCAAGTTGCTGACAGCTGGAAATTGTGAGCTACTTCAGCTGCTTCCCAAAGCATTTTTACTTTGCAGCTTGAGTTCAGAGTTGTCAGGAAGAGAAAGAGCCATGCTGTTTTTAATATCACAAATAACACACATGGACATTCTGAGAAAAACTTAAGTTGCTCTCAAAGGAAAATGGTTCAGTTACTCGTTGCTTATTCTCAGAAGAACTCAGTAACGTTCCTTCCATTTCATGGGGGAATTTCAAAGGAAAGAATTTCAGGAACCCCATAAGCGAAGGCAGCAGTTACACACCAGATGCTCAGCCACAGCACACTGCTTAGGGCTGCCTTAAATATCTGCATACTGAGATACCCCAGCACTAACATCCAGGTTCTTATACAGTTCTTCCCTTGCTTCCTTTGTCTCTGAGTAAAAAACCATACTCAAATCCAGACAATAAGATACTATCACCACTAGAAAAGCCATGTCTGTACTGTTACTGACAAACCAGTACAGAGAGCTTCTACCATGAAGTAGAATTCCAACAATACTGGATTTTATTCCGCAAGGAAGGAGAAAAGCACAAAGACCTCACCAAGAAGAGCCACCTGTGGACCCACCCCTGACCAGCACCTCTGTCCCACTGCCCTGGCAGTGGCTGAGACAGGGGATCTGCTTGGTAATGAAAGGAAAATGAAGGGGAAAGGACACCAGTGGGAGCAGAGCAAAAGGTAAGGATCATTGATTGCACAGCCTTTGAGCAAACAGATTTTTTTCAAGACATGCCACTTAAACAAATACAGTTTTGCCCTTTAACTGAAGCAACTGTCCTGCAATTGAGAAGCCTACAGGACACCTATTTCACAAACCTCAATTAGGTTTAAATTCAATATGAATGTCTCTTAGTATTTTAATCTGGTGTCTTGGCTCCCTGCCACATATCATCACTATTTTAGCTTTACAAGTCTTCTGAAAAGAAAGGCTCACACCAAACCACAGCAAGGGAAGACAGAACTTCCAACACAGAAGGAGTTGTTGATCCCTCCTTCTTTAAATGAGGCTATTAATTTTTAGAGTTTCTCCTTAAAAAACTTCTCATTGTATTTACAGAGGAGAAGTTTCTTCCATATTGGTTCTGTATGATGCTTAGCATTGCTCAGTGGTGGGCAGAGAGTGCCCCCAGCACACAGCACGTGTCAGTGTCACACAGCAGCCAATCCAATGGGCTGCACGTGCAAATTGCAGCTCTGAGCAATGAAATACAACCTGTCCAAGCAATTTCCTCATGGCAGTATTGGCTAAGGAAACATCACTAATTCCACAGATGCTTAAAACAACAGTTAATTTGATGGACACCAATCAGAGATTGTGTATTTCACACCTGCAGTTTGACAAAAATTATTGTATGATTTAGTTTTATAATGATTTTCAATCATAATTCTTCTTAGAACTAACATTAGCTTTTTGTAAGCTATTTCATATAGGAAACCAGCTTAAAAAGGGTGTCCATTTTCTTAAACTAAAGTTATCTATAAAAATAAGGATCCTTATGGTCCTTTCACCTCAAAAGTCTCTCAACTTTCTTCTGTAACAAATCTGATCTCTCTCAGTCCTTACTGAATGCTAAAGAGTGCCCAGGGCCTTGAGGTGATGTTATTATTATGGCAGGCTTATTTCACAACTCAAGCATCAAAGGCCACCCTCACCTGATGCTTGGCCATCTCCATTCCCTCCAAAACCACCGTCTTAAAGTCCTCCTGTTTGTCCTGTGGAAGGAAAGAGGAGAACTTTCAGACTGCATTTCATGTATGAAAATAATACTTTGCCGTGAAGGCCGTGCAGTTGCTTGGTTGGGTGCTGTGCTTCTGCTAGAAAAATCACCCACCCCAACAAGTCCATGAGACAGAAATGGCAGACTCAAGCTAGTATGGCCAAGAACCTATTAGACAAAACCAGCACTGCCAGGTTGTGACTTTGCTCCTTTCCAGCAGTATTGAAGGAGGCTTTTAAGCATGTTTCCCTCAGGTAATAGAGCTTGAGCAAAGCCACACTACATGAATCTAAACATGAGTCAGAGTGCCCTGAAAGAAAATTAAGATCCACTCAATTTTTCTCAGTTATTTTCTCAGCTCTATGTAACAGTATTCTCCTCTGCATAAAGAAGAAATGGCCTGAAGTCAATATTCATTATCTCATGTTTATCTCATCATCATCCGCCTACCTATGGCTCAGTGTGCAACTGCTGCCATGACTAAGGGGTTCCAGAAATTCCAGGAAGTTTTCTGTATTCTTAAAGCATACTGTGGGAGTCCTGACTTCAGGCATCTATCTCAGCATACAGTACTTACCACCAGCATGTATTTTTATAAATCACATATAATGTATAAATTCATGCACAGAGATTACTTGGAGTGTGACAACTTTCTAACAGATTCTACATTGAACACCAGGGTTAGAGGCTATGCCTGAGGAGCAGGCAGTTAAAACTCATTATTCCTTTATACATGCAAGAAGAGAAATTTAGTCTCATCTTCATGGTTCAAAAATTATAAAATGCAGAATGCAGATATGTTTCAGACACTAGTTTTATTCCCTGTAATTGTGAGCCTTGCTTCAATAGTTCAGATCTGCCTGCAGCTAAGTTATCCCTGAATTTAGTGTAGCCACTCGTATCTTAGCAGTAGTTTCTTTACACACATTAGACTCTTATAATGCAGTTATCTACAGCAAGCTGCCAGTGTTACAGCCCTGACAAAGCCATTTATACAGAGAGAAACCTGGGAACAAAAATTCAAAACTCTCTGCCATATGGCTTTGCACTTCCTCCTTGCTTCCCTGGCTCATCCAGGAACATTTCCCAGTGAACTGCCAGCCCAGGGGGCTCTGTCCTCACAGCAGGAGCAGCAAAATATATGCCAGCAATGTTCTTACTTTGTGGCAGCAGGAGGGATCTCCCTGGGACAGAGGGCTTGGCCAGCTTCCATCAGCTTCATCAGCAGATCGGGCCAGAACCCCCCAAACTGGGTGTTTAATACACCCTATGCACCAACATAATGACAACTCTAATTCTGCCCCCACTCTACAAAGGGTTCAGCCAAGATTTCCCCAGAACTGTTTCTACTGATCTCTGCCTTCCTCTGTTCATTTTAGTCCCAGGCTCTGCTCAGTCTTGACACACTTGGCTCTGTCATGCTTAGGAATGCAACAGTTTTTTAAATATTTGACTATTATTAACAAAACCAGTTTTGTACTTCAAAAAGTAGGTAGTCAGACAAGTATCTACATATATGACTGGCTATCTGAAAGTGATTTTATGTTAAAATGTATTAGATGATGGAGCATATTTTACTTCAAATAATACTTTTAATTTAGAAATCCAAAGTCAGTGACCATAATTATTTTGACCATAGCAGGTTATGAATTTTTCTGTTGTCTTTTTGATAAATTTTGGGGCTTTTTTGTTTGGTTTGGGCCTTGGTTTTTTTGTCTGCTTGATTTGTTTGTTTTCTAAACTTACATGTGGTTTTTGCCTGATGCTGACTTGAGATTACTCCAGGTGGAATCTCCTACACCAGAAATAATCCTTTCCATTCTTCAGTGTTTAAAAAAATTAAAATATCCAAACCTAAACACTGCTGTGTGTTACTGTACACGAAACTTTTCAGTAAAAAGCAAAACTGGAAGAAAGCAACATACCTTTGCTTTTTTTCGCAGCAGCTTTGCCAGACGCACCACATAGGGCTTGAATTCCCTCTGATGTGTTCCTTGTCTTCGTACTTCCAAGCCTGAATCATCTGATGCTTCTGGAATAAAAGCCCAACGATACCTGCCATGAGATAACGCAAGCACATGTTATCCTTACTGAACATGTAGGCTTTTCTGATCACTCTAAAAATATGAATGGATGAGGAAATCAAGTGATTTCCTCAGTAGTATCAGAGAAGGAGGCAGGAAAAAAGAAACCCAAGCCAACACCCACAAGATAACATCAGTCTTTGACAAGAAAGAATAAGAAAGGTACATTCTAAAAGCAGGAGGTAACGTGGCCGTATCTTTTTCCTTTAGAGTTTTTTATTTAAGGATGGCAAGAGCAAGATAAGGCAGAGAAGCTATAAACCAGTAGTATTCACATCCTCATTGTGTGCAAGAGAACTGAAAGCAGTTCTAAATTATAAAATATATGTTACTTAAATTCTACTGCACATTTGCAATATGTACACACAATTTTTTCTCAATATACCATGCTGATAATTAAAACTCATTTATTTTACCCATTCATGGCCCAGTGAGACCAAGTGGACCATAAAATTACCAGCACCTTCCTGCACTGCAAGGATTGGCTACTTGCATTATAAACTATAAAAGAAATCAAAGTTTCTGTTGTTAAAACTTCAATCCAAGCCTACACGAGAACTCCATAAAAACCAGTGTGATTCAGCATGACTATTGTCTTTCCAGAAATGCACAGTAATGACCTAAATAAAATGAGGTTGGCTAATAAGGATTAGGACTGCTTGGAGAACTGGACAAGAATTATGAGCCATGTCCCCAGAAAATAAAATAAATGAAGAAAACCTTTGACATTGCCTTTGGATTTAGAAATACTACAGGGCACAACCTGACAAAGTGTGTGCAAGTCCTTCCAGCCTCTAACCCCTGTGAGTGTCTTTTAAACAACAGGATAATTAGGGGTGACCTAATGTCTACAGAGCTGTGCCGGGGCAGCAGCTCTCACAGTCATCATTGTGCAGTGTAAAGGAAGAGACAAGATACTTTCTTTTGTCCTTGGTGGGCTCTTGTTCTGAGGGTCTCCAGCAAATACCAGTTGCTTTGCATTCATTTTTTTCCAATGGAACAGGACTGCAGAGGCACCAAGGAAGCAATTTCCACACATGAGAGCTACTGACCGAGAAAAACCTACTGGGCCCCCTTTTTAGGGAGGTTTGTTGCCACATCTTCCAGACAGACTGTGCAAGAGAAATTTAAGCAAGTCATGCTGAGATGACATGTAGTCCTCTGATCTCATGCATTACTCACTGAGATGGGTGGGTGTATTTTGAGTTCTTAGGCATTACTTAGGCATTACTGCAACTAAGTATATTTTTAAAATAAAGTACTTGAATAAATCACTACTACTGATGATCTCTCAAGTGTGGCAAATCTCTTGCAACAGGCTAAATCAAACTAGCTTGAACTAATTTGATGTGCAGCATCATTTGCCCTGGGGGGCCACTCAGATATTGTGAGGGAATGAACTATGGGCTGCCCTGGCTGAAGTCTAAAGAAGGAAAGGAAACAGAAAACCAAAGACTTTTATACACTAGAATTTTATCAAGAGGCATAGAAAAACATCCAAAAAATTAAATGACAATGTCTTCTACTCACATCTGAAATTGAGGCAGGTTTTCAGATGGTAAAGCTAGAGCCAAGTCCAGGAATTTGCAAGCAGATAAATACAGGTTCAACCACCTCTGACTGTTGTAGGATGTGGAGAAACCATTTCCACCTGTGTAAGTTGTCTCCAAACCAGCAACAGAAGGGCCAGAAGTTCTAAAATATGTTATAGCAGTGAGGTCAGTCACAACAAGCTTCTGTCACAATGAAAACTTCATCTTTCTTACTTGCCTTTACAAACACACAACTCTTTATTTACCAGCATAATCCTGAATTCATAAACCAAACCCAAACACTGCAAGTCTTTGCTATGGGTGCAGTTCTGTATGCACATATATATATATTCATGTGTGTGTGTGTGTGTGATGAATTGTTAATATATAATAAATATGTTGCACTGTATCTTATTCGCAGATATTAAAATTAAGAGAAAGTTTAAAAGTGCCAGTCATGTTGATATTACTTGAGGGAAAAACTCTCCAAATAAACAAAAAGGATCTAGGAAAAAAGCAAACAAGACTCAGGCAAATAACTGGCTCATTTGAGAAAGCTGCCTCTGCTGATAGCATTGATTGAAATTGGATCACACTGTACAGAAGGTACATAACAAAACAAGAAAAAAAATCTTCCTCACTTTCCTAATACTAGAAAAAACTGTGCTTTTATTTAGACAAAAAAAAAAGCATCAGTCTTATTTAGAATAAGTGTATTACACAGAAAAGGTGTAAGTCATGCCATGCATAATTTAATTGCAGCAGCAGTGTCATCTTAGTCAGACAGACACAGAACTCACACACTTGTATTGTACAATTTACCTTAGTGATTTATCAGCAATCTGACAGTGGGACTTCTTTTATTTTGTCCTGAACAGTCTGTCCCTGGTACTGCAGTCAGACTGACCTACCCTTTACTTGTCCTTCTCATTTGAATTCAACAACTGTAAGATGAATTATTCTAAAGAATGACTCAACTTGTCATCAGCATACCAAAGGATTTTTTTAGAGTTAAACAAGCAGGAAGTTCATACAGTTACCTGGAAATATCTTCATCAGCAGTGAGCTCCTGTTCCATCAGTAAAAACACTTGCACCTGAAGATCAAATGTTACACTTTAATACCATTTTTAATGTACTGTGACTCAGGAAAATATCATAGGAAGGCCTGAATAATAAGCCTTACAAATAGTTTGGAGCTTTATTTCCTCTACTGTATGACTGGACACTGGCACCCTAAAGCTCTTTCACCCCTTATACATAACCTAAATAATGCAAGGGTCACAAGGAACTGTCTCTTTTATGGCCAGGAAAGTTCTCAAAGGCTAATCCTCTCCACTATTTCAAATGAGAACAAGACCTAAACAAAATGAGAATAATGAATTATTTAATGGAGCAGTCAGGCTCAGGTCTGAATTCCCAGAAGCAACACAGTCCTGTTAACTAAAAGTAGTTCCAAGACTGTAGTAACCTGTGTAAAGGCCAGGCGACAGCACGGGAATCAGGCCACACTGAGTAGAACAGGTTTTCTAGTATTTATACTATTGACAGGCCTAAAATTAAATGCATCTATTGCTAAAACAACACACTCGATCTTTAAAATATTTTATAATAGCTCTTCTCATTTTATTGTTTGGATCTGTGGTTATTCACGGGCAAGGTTAGGCACCTGCACATTGAAAAAAAAAACTCATCGCAGCAATGATTCTGATGTACTCCCTCTGTTCTTCAGTCCCTTGGAAACCCCTTGAATAACAGGCTAAATGGATCACAGGATGCACCAACCACTCTCCTCCATTCCCACTGCCAAAGCTGAAACCCAAAAGAGTGTATTAAACAGCCAGCACTGGAGATTCCACAGGCAGAAGCAATGGAAACAGATGTTTTTACTGTTTTGTTATGAAGGATAAAATGAGAAAGAAGAAATCTGAGTCAAGCCTTGTATAAATCTAGTTACAAAATTTAGCCATAATGTGATCTGAATGACCATCAACTACCAGTAAAACACAGATTCTGACCCCTGTACAGGAGTTCTTATCCCTATTCCTGGAAAAAGAATGACCAGGAAAGTAGAAACAGGGGACACCAGGAAAGAAGAGCAGGAGTGGAGAGGGTACACACATATAAGCAGAACTGAAGTTGGACTCAGTAGGAAACAACGAGGGCAAATGCAAATTTAATTCAGGAGACAGCTAAAGAGCTGAAATAGTGTAAGCCAACAGACACTCAATTTCATTGCAAAAACCAGGTATCAGGATTATGAAAATAAGTCAGCTTTCAACTTGTATCCATTGCAAATTTATATGCACAATCTCTAGAAGAGATTTTCTTAAAAATGTTGAGGAGGAATGATGTTTTGTCTCAGATGGGCACAGGTCTTCCAAATAATGAATGCCACCTGTAACTCACCAGTTCAGTGATCATGGTTGGCCAAAGTGAGGTAAGGTGCTGTGGAGACATTCTTAAAAGCAATACTCTGAAAAACAGGAACACTTGGGAATGGAGGGTGGGCACCTGCGGCAACCGGAGACTTTCTACCAGCCTTTCTGAAACAAAAAGCCAAGAAGGGTCCCTCAGTTCAGAATAATTCCGATGAGCATTTTCTCCTTCCCGCATTTAGTCTCAGTTTAAACTTTAAGTATCTGCCATGTTACTGCTCCAGTACTTTACTACTTTTATTCTGTTAACATAAAAAAAAACAAACCAAAAACCAAGGAAGGAACAAAAGAGAGAAACCTCTAAATAGTACAGTTGCCTATTTTGGTTAAGTTCTCTACATAAATGCAATAGTGCATCTGGGAACTTTGCTCATGTTATGCACAATTTCACCCATTACAACAAGAGGAGTTAACAGATTCCAAACAACATAACAACAGCCTGAACAGTTTGGATGTATTGTCATTATTAAAAGGCTGCCCCATCACAGTACATGAGAAATTACAAAGGGATCATACAGTTTTATTGAACTATAATAACCCCTAGGCATTCAATATACAAAGAGGCAGATACATAAAAAAATTTTTCTGTCAGACCAACACAAATTAATGTTGCAGTTCAGACTAGTAAAACCACCTGATACCATGAACACGGTAATCTCAACTATTGACTTGACTGGAAATTAAAAAAAAAAAAAGAAAAAAAAAATCAACCAAAAAATCCAGATAACTTTAAAAAAAATAGATCCTCGAACAAATGAAACAGGAAAGATGATGCAACTGATTTTCCATATAGAAGAAGAGACTAAAGTGTCCCCTTGGTGGCATGAAAAGATGATATATCTAAAAGTTGCTGCTGCAGCTATTTGCATCATCTTGAAAAAATTCATGCAGTTCCCATTCCCAATCACTTAAGGTAAAAGGTCACTGTAAGAAATAAACTTCAATGATAGACTGGACTGATAAATGGAACAGTGGAAAAAATACCAGCAAAAGAAGTCAAGAATTCAAAACATCAAGGTCAGTTTTCCTATTTATCCCTAACTGAAAGGTGTTTATACCTCAGACATTCATGTCAAAACATATGGTGCAGGAATCCAAGGATATTGGTCAAGGTATAAATTGACAGATCACTGAAATAACCTGGATTAGAGTCAACTGGCAGTCACAAAATTGTAACATTCTGTAGTCATTTAAGACTGAAACCATTTTCACTAAAACCTGCAGAAACTGTTTCAGCCATGGAAACAGTATCACACAGTGATATCCCAGGAGACATATTTAACCTGCTGTTACACTGTCATACAAACACTCTACAGTTAATAGGAGAGTCTAGAGGTTCCCTAAATGATACATGTTTACTGACCTTGTATGTCGGGCAGGTATTTCTGGTATTGGTCTATCTCACTGCTGAAAATGGCGAAGGCAAGTCTCTTGAGGAGCATCGCGCGTTGCTCCAGCTCCACATCTCGGTTAGCAAACAGATTGAGGGAGCTGCTCTGGGCCACAGCCACTCGTGCTCAAAGAGAAAAGGGAAAGTGCAAAGAAGAGCTTAGAAACTTACCTTCTGCTTCGCTTTAGGGCACAAATAACTCTTACTTTCTTTGCATTAATGGAGTTTGAAAGCAGATGTTAAGATGATGTATGGTTTGCAATTTGTATTTGTAACCAGAAATTCAAAACACAAGTCGAAAGAAAACTTGTAAGTATACACAATAGTGGCTGGATTTAGGGGCTTTTGGGAGGGAGTTTAGCCATTTTTTAAAATAAAATTTGCACGTATAGATGCTCAGAAATTTCAAATGTGAAGAATCAATTTTTTTAAAGCAGAGTTAGTGTCAGATCTTCAAAAGAAAACAAAACCAAACCCAAACAAAACAAAACCCATTCCCAACAACTTCACTTAATCAGCTTTTCCATATAGGCAAAATTCATTGTATGCCAGGATGGTATCAAATTCTCTCACTTCAAGTTATTTATGGATCTCCAGAAACAAATATTTGAAGAAAACACAAAGAACACTGAATAAATTAAACAAATTGGAATAAATGTTGATCAAGTGTTTTCTTTAAGATACTTGCTTTCCATTTATTTAATGTTTATACTGCAGAAAAATCACTACTATAGCAATACTTACTCATCAAATCCCTGAATGTGGTTTTGTCATGTGTCATCAAATTATCCATAATAGCTCTCCAGCTAAAAGAGGAAAATTGTACACAAATCAGAAAAGAAAGCATCAAGAATTTTCAGGAACATTCGCAGAGCTTTTTCTGCTCTTTCAGTTTAGGCTAAAGCTTCCAATCCAAGCTCTCTGCTTCATAAGGTACAATTAACTTGGTTTTATTTGATCTGAAACTGTATTTCTTGAACTCCCTTCTCCAAGAACATAGGGGATGCCATCCAGAGGGACCCTGACAGGCTTGAGAAGTGGGCCCATGTGAACCTCATGAAGTACAATGAGGCCAAGTGCAAGGTCCTGCAGAATGGTCAGAGCAATTCCAAGCACAAACACAGGCTGGGCAGAAAGTAAATTAAGCACAGCCCTGAGGAGAAGGACTTGGGGCTGGTGGTGGATGAAAAACTGAATTTGATCTGGCAATGCATGCTCACAGCCCAGATGCAGGGCCAGCAGATAAAGGGAGGTGATTCTGCCTCTCTACTCTGCTCTGGTAAGACCCCACCTGGAGTATTGCATCCAGCTCTGGGACCCCCAGCATAAGAAGGATGCAGACCCATTTGAAGGGGTCCATGGGAGGACCACAAAGATGATCACAGGGCTGGAACACTTCTACGGAGACAGGTTGAGAGTTGGGGTTGCTCAGACTGGAAAAGAGAAGGCTTCAGGGAGATCTTGTAGCAGCTTTCCAGTACATAAAAAAAGGAGCCTCCATAAAGCTAGAGAGAGACTTTCCACAAGAGCATGGAGTGATACAACAAGGGGGAATTACTTTTAACTAAAAGAGGGAAGATTTAGGTATTGGGAAGAAATTCCTTATTGTGAGGGTGATGAGGCACTGGAACAGGTTGCCCAGAGAAGCCTTGGGTACCCCATCCCTGGAAATGTTCAAGGCCAGGTTGGATAGGGCTTTGAGCAATCTGGTCTAGTGGAAGGTGTCCCTGCCCATGGTAGAGGGGTTAGAACTAGATGATCTTAAGGGTCCCTTCCAGTGCAAATCATTCTACGTTTCTACAAAATGCTAACCACATTTTCTTCATAGAATTTTTTTTTATTTTAAAATCATTATTTTTTAAAAGAGATTTTTGCATAGAAATATACCTTATGTAAGTTTCATATTTCATGTGGTAACCTAAACCACAGAAAATCTCTATTTCTCTCAACAGAGATCTATTGGGAAATTCTGGCCCACATGTTAACGGAATTCATAAAACTTGTAAGGGCCATGGATTATATCCAGGTAGAAGAAGGAAGAAGAAAGGAAGAAGAAAGTCTTACTGGTTAACACATGAAGCATCCATCTGGAAGAAACTGGAATCCATAAAGAGGTCAAATGCTTCCTTTTTCCATGCTCTCCTTGTGTACTGATATCCACTAAGACTGCTTAATAACTGGACACAAGCTCGATAGCTGGATGCATTGTGAGCACTAAACAAAAAAAAAAGTCAACATAAACCAATTTTGAATTGTTGCTTTCTAGGAAGTTTGATAGGCATCTAATTCTTATCATGTTAAGTTTCAACTTAAGTGCCACCATCCAAATTTCAACTGGCTGTAGAGATCTACATCAATTCAATAAGCTGTAAAGATACCTGTGATTACGGAGGTAGGGCACAACATAGTGCATAATATTTACAAGCAAAGGAATAACCCTCTCTTTTTCATCACTGTAAAAAACCATGTCCAGGAGATGAGCCAAAACCTATCAAAGGAGAGGAAGATATGTTATAATGCATTCTTAAATTGCTTTTTATCTACTATTCAGCATTTTTTTTTATACACTGTTCTTTACTGAACATTCAAGTTTATGATAGAAGTTATCAAATTTCAGGTACCCTGCAAAATCCAGAGTATAAAGATTCCATCATTTTTACAACAAATTAAGGCAAAACCGCAGAATTGCAAGCTCCTGGTCAAAGCATTCTAGAGAATAAACTACACACAAAGAAAAAAATTCAAAAACTGACTGCAATTTTCAGCAGCAAATACCATGTACCATAAAGGTAAACACACAAAATTTCAATCAAAAAAGTTTCCTATACTACACATCTGAAAGGCTATGCTTTACACCTCATCCATCGCAGTGGGTTAGTAACAAAGTTGTACATACTTTTACATTACAAGACCCAGAAGCCATTCACATCAGTGTTTGCCATCAAATCTCCTTCTCCAGACTTGTGAAAAGTCCAAAGCTTTTCACAACATAGAAGTTTATTATAAGACATTATTCATTATCTCCAGGGAAACATTTACCTCAGAAAGCAAGGTCAGTGCATGGACACTATAAACAGATGGAGTTATATTTGAAGTTTCCATTGCTGGAGACAGCATATCTAAATGAACATAATAAAAAAAAATGTCCAAAGTTAGTTTTTTTCAAACCATTATTCACCTTATAGCATATTTTAAAAACATATATTTTGAAGATTCACAAGCTTTGCCAGACACACTAAGGCTGGAACAATACTGAAGCAGGTTACACGCATTCAAATATAGAAAAAATTTTCATTAATTTTGGTACAATAATAAATGTTTTGTTTTAAATAAAGATGAAAATGAAAGTACCTTCAACATCTGATTCTAAGTTGTTTCCATCAACCATAATCTTGGGGGATGGCTTAACCTCTAAGTTTCGTCTTAGCCAAGTGGTCTGTTCCAAGGAAGAACCAGCAATTGCCCCAATGGCATCCACTATCTTGTGCGTTACATCCTGGTAGAAAAAAAACCCAAGCATTTTAAGAACTTTGTGCAGAAGGGCTGTTTTCATTGTCCGCATATGTAGAAAATCCACATAACCAAATATAGAATTACTCTCAAATAATTTCTGCATTATCAGTGATTAATAGCTCCACAGAAAATGAGAGCTTTTTTCAACAAATTATAAATACATGGAGAAGATATTTAAGAGTAATTTCAGACTGCAGACCTGACATCAAATAATTCTAGTACATGCAAGCATCTAGTTCCAACTCCACTGCCATGGACATGGACACCTTACATTAGACCAGATTGCTCAGAATCTCATCCTAGTGGCCTTTAATACTTCCAGGGATGTGACATCCACAACTTCTCTGGGTAACTAGTTCCACAGCCTAACCACCTTCACAGTATGGAATTTTTTCCTAATATCTAACCTAAACCTATTCTCACTTTGAAGCCATTCTCCCTTGTCCTGCCACTGCATGCTCTTGTAAATAGTCCCTCTCTGTCTTGTCTTGTGGCTTCCTCCAGGTACTGGAAGCCTTCTCTTTTCCAGGCTGAACAAACCCAATTGTTTCAGCCTCTTCTCTTAAGAGAGGTGCTCCACCCTTCTAATCAACTTGGTGGCTCTCCTCTGGACTTGCTCCAAGAGGTCAACATCCTTCCTGTGCTGGGAACTGGATGATCTTTAAGGCCCCTTCCAACACAGGCCATTCTATGATTCTAGGATTTACTGTTCAATATTTTCAGAAGACACATAGAACGGATTTCTTACCTGTAGATCTCTTTGATCTTTCTTATTCTCCAGATTTGGATTTTTCATGATGAACTCGTTCAGAACACTGAAAAAATATAGAAGTAAACGTGGATTTTCTTCACATAATACATTATTCAGTAGTTTTCAGAGTTAGGACAAATCTGTAGACATTTATTTGCACAGTATTTATTCACTAAACCCTCAGGGATTGCTACTTATCAATATTTCAGAAAACATCTTTTCAAGTTCCTTAAGTTAAATTTGACTGTATCATACGAGTTTACTAAGAACGTATTTTACTTGACTATATACAAAAATATCTTTAGAAACAGTTTACTAGGGAAGATAAACTCAAAATATTGAAGAAAATGGTCCCTGAAGCATTATACAGAAAATCATATTCAAAATTATATTTCTAACAGTCCATGCTGAGGATTCAGCCCATACTAGTTGGCTGCAAATACATAAGAAATAGTCACTGCTGTTATTTTCTGGGAAAAATCAGAAACTTACATCTGTTGCTTAAAGAGCCTGAATCACTCAAATAATCATTAAGGTAAGGTCATGGCTTATATCATACTATCATATAAAATTTAATATATGTAACCATTCCTCAGAGAAGAAACTGATTTGATAAGATCCACAGAACTCAGGCAGTAACTCTATCAGCTAAAAGATAGAGATTTGAAAACCCTAACACTTCAGTACGACTTCACACACATTTGAGCTTATTTGGAAATTGCAAATATCAAGAGCACTTACCCAAGTATGAGAAACTGTCCTGGGGCTGGAAGACCAACCTGGATGGAATCTTTTAACAGAAGCAGAAGTGCTGCCCAGCTGTCTACTAAGCTGGTCACCGGAATCCTAGGAGAGAGAGAGCAGCAATGTGAATGATGAGAACATCATCTCCCTTAGGTATTCCCTCAATTTCTTTCTGCCTCACAAGTCTCCTGTCAGATATTTGGAATCAACACTCTTATAGATCCTTTTAATACTAGGTTGCTACATCAAGTCATTAAGAAACAGATGAAAGCAGAAGAAGAGCATACTCAAAAGGCATGTTTTGCATTCCAAGGATGGAGTGGCACCAAGAAGTTACAGCACAATTAAGATTAGCTTTCCTTATGCAGGGGGCAGATTACCTGCAGGATTTTTAGGTGAGGAAAGAAAGGTGATGCAGTAGTAGGGAAGTCACAAAATAAACCACCTTTTTTTAATGAGCCTGCAGTTCAAATCCATTCTTTCCCCACTATTTATATTACACACACTATTCCTCATCCTATTACAAAAAGATGTAAAATATTCAAAAGGTTCATCTGCTTCCTGATGACAGAAATAAAATTTAACTTCTTTTCTTACCTTTGAGTATAAGCGTAGAAAAACTGCAACATGCAGACTTCAAGTGAAAGATGTTTCTAGAAAAAGATATGAAACCTGTGTCATCAGAAAGAAGTTACATTTTTTTCCCCTCACAGGGTAAAAAATGACAATGTTGTAATGTCACTACAATGTCTAAACATATAGCTTAATTTAATAGAATACTAAAAATGTCCTTTCAGACAAACATCCCTCTGTAAAGTTATGCTTCTCTTCATTCATCTCTTAGATATTGTGAAAATTTTCACATCATGCTGCTCAGCTTTGTCAATGAAGTACACATATAATCAGTGTTCTAAGCTTCATTAAGAGGACATCATATAAATCAATAGCATTTCTACAGTTTCCATACCTTGTCCTTTGCTATGGCTGGAGGCTGCTTCAAAACTTCTTTCACTGTTTGTATAACAGTCTCTGTTCTCATAACACTGATAGAGCGAACCAGCTCGACCAGTAGAAGTTGTTCTTCACCTGCTGTAGGAATAACCTAAAAGAATCAAATGTATGTCACAGATTATTATCACAGACAATGGCTATTCCAAAATTAAGGCAGCTGTCCTCTTGAGATTGAAATAATAGCAACTAACAGTTCATCTAGAGATATGGTTTCACTACTTTTCTCCTGAAGAATTCAGGAAGATTATCCCATTCTAAAGTGGTACCCCCCTGACAGCAGTTTCTAATTAGAAGTACAACTACTGTCCATACTTCATTGTATTTTTTCCACTGGAATGTCTGAATTTTCTTCTTCCTAACTCTAAATCACTTGAAGGTATTACCACTATTTGAAGTGACCACTGTAATATTGTACCTTTGTCCTGGAAGTATTTTTGTTTTGCCTCCTTTCATTCCATACAAATGCAATGGCAGCCATGAAGTGAACACCATGATTCATTGAAATTGGACCCAAAAGTTCCAGAATCTGTTGCCTCAAATTCTGAAATACAAAAGCAGAACACATACTCCTTTAGATAAGCAGCTCAGCATTATGCTGAAAACATTTTCTCTGCAGAAAGCAAAGAGGTGACATGTTCCAGTGAATGGATACTTTTTAGCTTAAAAGCATATTCAATACCCATTTATAAAACCCTTGTTTGTGGGGTGAGTGAGTTGATGAGCACAAAAGTATAAAAACTCAATTTAGATTTAAGGGAAGAGAATTGAAATTATTTTGGTAAAGATATTAATGAACACTTTAAATGATATCATGCCTGATGTTCTGACCTTAGTTGACCCAAGATTAATTGTGGTAATAGATGCAGCAGCAGCAGCAGTAGTTTTCTCTGAAGAATCTGCAAGGTGCAGGATGCTCCACAGTAAAGTCACAGAAGACATGATCATATGCAAGATAGAGAGGATCCCATTGCGTGCTTCAACCAAATGCTTCTGATCTACATTAACCAAAAGCTAGTGGGAGAGAAGAGGAGCATTAAATATCTACATAAACAGCATATTTAAAACAGAGTAAATTTAGACTTAGCTAACATGGGAGCTTTCAATCTTAACTCTTTTTCTAAAGTTTTTCAGTAATTCTTACAATATATACAGCTTTTGAGACTATTAAAATAATAGAGAATCTTTTGATTGAGTTGTACAATATCAAATGTACTCTGAACATGTAAGGCCTCATGTCTACAGCAACTTATCCTTTGCCTAAACCTTTGCAAAACAATTATTTCAGAATCTTAAGTGTAGCTAATACTCTAGGTAAAATTATTTACTTACATAAACAACAATCATTTTTCAGTCACTTTTAAATAACTAAAAAGCAAAAGGGTATAAGAACAGAAAAAAAGCACAAAACAAGATTTCTGAGAAAACAGGGCAAAAGCTTCTTATGGAATCTAGATCAAATTCTTAACAGACACTGTGCTTAGAATATGAGATCTAAAAATACTGTTTGACTAAAAAGACAAATTGCGAATATACAGAAGGAGCAGAAAGATAATGTTCAGACATACTGCAAGATGAACACAACAAAGGCATATCTAAAAAGTGCCATTTTAGAGCTCTGAAAATTAAGACATTCATACTTTAGTTATTTCAGGGTAACAAAAAGAAACAAAACAAGCAAATAAATGTAAGAGTATTCTCTTTTAAGTATCATCCACAGAAACTTGTTTTTTTGTTTGAAATGTGCCTATTGTCAATAAACCCCCATATTTATAGCTAAGACAATATATGGCATTTTTCTCACTCAGATCTTCATAGCTGCTAATATAACCACAGTACTTGATTTGACATGTACTGCATAGGACCCTCTCAGACACCCAGATAAGTTTACCTGATGATACTGCGTAGATGGATCCAGGAGGCAGTAATGAATAATTGTTGTGATCCCTTCTAATAAAGTGAGAACCATATCTGGAGGGGTGACTGATGCCATCCAGAGAGGCCTAAAAGAATAGATTCATTTTTTTAAAATGGGTTAATGTGATAGTAAAGTAATTCAACACAATCAGGTGTACTTAAAAAGATTATACATCTCTACATACACATACCTATTATCAGATAATCCTGTTTCATATTTATACTGCTGAATTAAATTATCCAAGTTCCTGCAGAGCTGAAGAGTCACTGAAACAACCACCCTTTGAAGAACTTTTCCCATGTAAGGCAATGTAGAAGTGATAAGGCCAATCCACTGGGGATGCATTTTACAGGCACAGTGCTGGTGCAAAGCTCGTATCACTGCACAGAGAAACATGCCTTGGCAGGTTATTGGCTGGGAATGTAAATACTGCAGAGAAGTCATCGGCTGCTGGGGACCAATGTGCTCCAAGTCTGTTATGACAAAGTCAAATCCCGTTTCATTTTCCTCAGGCACAGTCATTACTCTGTGTTCCAGCACAATCAGCCGCTGAAGTACTTTCAAAAGCTGTGACTGCAGAGTGCTACCATTGTCAAATTCATCCTCAGAAAAATTTATAAGGCTATCTTCAGAGAAGCCTTCTTCTACAGCCACTATGTTTTTTCCAGCTATCTTTTCACTGTGCCATTTCTGGGCACTGAAGATAGAAGACAGTAGACAATGCAGGATCACTTTCTGAACCTTGCACTTGGACAACATATCTGAAATAAAACTAGGAAAGCCCTTGGTAGAGCTTTCTATCACTTTTGCCAACTCAGCAAAGAGAAGTGTCAGAATTTCTATACTCATCATTTGCATATTGCGGTTTCCTATGAGGTCTTGTGAGGTTACTTTAACATGAGTTGGATAATGGCTTCGCATGTAGTATAAACACAAGGAGATAAGAATTTCAATGTACATAGAGCTCCGAAAGTTATGGTTAGAATCAACTGGGATGTGACTATAGAAATCCTTGCCCATAACAGATATTCGATGCCTGGCTAGAAGATTTTGGAGCAATGAAAGCTGTGGAGTGTATGCATTGTTGACACTGGTAGTGGAGATGGCATTTACAAAAGCTGAAGGATTTGTTTTCAGAATTGCTTTAATTGCAGAAAAAGCATACAATGTCCTTGAAGAGTCATATAACTGGAGATAAAGCAGCACATGTTGATACAGTGGATGGATATTGAAGTTAGGAGATTTTCGCATTCCTGGAGACCCCACATCACTTTCTATTTCTGAAATTTCTCCTTCTCCACAGCTGTACCAATTTTCTAAATCAAGACCATCACTAAAGAAGACATTTGTTTGTTTAAGTTTTTCTGTTTGTGCTTTCTTCTTCTCCTCGTCTTTCTTTTTGGCTATTTTTACCTTAGGTTTTGCACCTGGTTGCTTACCAGCCTCTTTAACAATAGTTTCTTTTTCCGACATTTTTTCTGGTAGCTTTCCTTTAAAGCTGAACTGAATACTACTGTGGCTTCGCTTTCTGGACTTTGATTCAATGGAAGAAAGAGTGAGATCAGAGAAGGATTGCTGGCTTTCTGCAATACAAGGTGAAGAGTTATTTCTTGAAATTTCATCTCCTAAACTCTCGAGTCCAGTCTCAGTTGAGGCTGACAGCAATTGTGAGCTGTCATTACTAAGCAAACTACTCTGGCTACTTTGAATATTTTGATCATCACTTTTTGTCACCTCTACAGAGTTATCCAAAGAACTGAATTTACATGAAGTATCCTCAGAGTGTAGACTGTCTCTAAGTGGTTCAACCTCTTCTCCGAGACCACTTACAACTTTACATATAAGATCTGTAACCACCTGTTGCACAATTTCATCAGGTGAGTCTTCTTTCAGAGTCTGAGAACTATCTTGAGCACTCAGGCTTTCTGTTTCCACTTCATAACTGATGTTGTCTCCAGTAGATGACTGAGAACAGCCAGAGTCAGAACTCTGCAGTATTTCAGCTTGATGATCAGGAAGGTCAAAATCAGATACAACCATTGGTATGGTCTCACTGCTGGTACTTAACAAGGAAAGTCTGTCACTCAGAGGGTTGACAGTCAGGCTGAAGTTCTCCATTTCATCCATACCAAGCTGTTTCTCATTGCTTTCTTTAGGTATAATAAGTTGTCCTTGGCTTACAGGAATGTGGGAGAATGCTTGAGGAACACAAAAAAATGTATACATATAAGATTTCGTTCTTTAGAATGAGAATTTAGAATTTAAATTTAGAATTTAAACTATTATTGAGACTTCAAATTATAAAGGCATAGTAAAGTGTCTCTCAATTTCAACAGAAAAAAGGTATGTTAATGAGCAAATGACACATTCACAAAAAGCAAAATCATTTTAGCAGTACACCTTAACAAAACAACATAATTCTCCCATGAAATTTTATACAGTCTTCCCTGCTTTTATTTTCACAAAAAAAAAAGAATTAGTAAATCCTGAACTAAAATTACACAATACATGCAAACACCTTCAAAACTTATTGGTATGTTTTCAGCCAGACCCATGTCAGTGATCGTAATTCATAAAAACATTTAATTTTTTGGTTTTGCCTTAAGCCATATTCTTATGTTCTAGCAACACTCAGTAAGATGTAAGAAAATGCTCTGCATTGAAATACTTGTATATAATTTTAACTTAAGAACAATAAAACTTCAAACAATACTTGGGACGTACAAACTTGAATTAGGAAAAATCCACACAAATGCAAATATAAGCTGTAGCTATTCCAACACTTGTTTTTTTGATTTACCCTCAAAAAATTCTACTGTTTTTAACATTGCCTGCAAACAGCAAGCAAAGAAATTAATTAGGGAACTTCCTACAGTCTTCTTGCCTACATACCATCAGCACAGCTAAACTTCTGCATGAACTGCTTTTCATTTTCTTCTTCAGGATGACTGGGAGATTTAGTCCAGTAACATTCAGCCTGTACTCGCTGAACAGAAACTCGCTGAGTTTTTGGATGAAGAAGCAGTAGGAGCAAAGGTTCAAGAACCCTTGCAATATCATGTCTTTGAAGCACTTGATTTAACCAGGCTTGTCCCACTGACCATGTAGAACCATCCAAGCTATTGAGGCTGTCCAGCATGATAAACAAAGATCTAGAATAGAAAGAAGAATGAATGTAGTGGATATTGTACACTACTCACAGAGTAATCCCATTTTAACCTGATATATGACAAATTTTAATGTCTGTACATACTCTGGTGTCTTCCCTATATAAAACAGTATTTTCTCTAGAATCCAAACTTTGAACCTGAATGTTTATATTACAGTCTAGTCTAAGGAAGGAGTGGCCAGGAAGAGCTAGTAACAAAGTCAGTTAAAACAGTTATTCTTATAGTAGCAATTGTATAGTCAGTTCAAGTATTTGTACAGCTATTAGAATAACAAGCTTCTGTTGCTGACGTGCTAGTCCTATTAAAAAATATACAACTTTAAGAACCAATTCAAAAGGATATATGGAAAAGAACTTATTCAAAGATCTTGGATCTTGTCTTCAAGAATGGAGAGAAGAAATATACTTGACGATTCAGCAGTTTCTACTGTCATTTTCTTTTAACTGTTTTAGCCTTTAGAATCCTTTCTAGACTTATGGAAAAACAATATATATATTGAACTCTGAATTTTACCTACTGTGTTACATCCTCCAGAAGTTCATGTTCATGAGCTTTTAGCTGCATGCACAGAATTGATCACCATTTATGCAATGAGTGACAGTATCAAGCCAAAGAAATAATCTTTTTACTCTACTCTCTACAGCTAAGTATGCAATACAAAATCTACATAAATACTTTTCCACATTTGTGCTAGCTGAGGAAGAAAAGACTAGTTCAAAGTCTGGATCTTGAGTCTTTTCTAATAAGATAGTCTAATACCAGAACACAAACCAGAAATCCTTTGCTGCTTGTCATAAATGACCTCTTACACAAAACACAGACTAAGCAACTTTCATATTTTAGCACTTGCTTGCAATTTTGTTCTCAAGTTTTCTTAGTCTTACTGTTTCTTTCTACTTCATATACTTTGCTTCTGGGTTGACTTTTCTCTCTTGCTTCTGTTTTTATCAAAACACAGCAAGAACTCAGATATGAAGCTCAATATACAACACAGTGATTTTTACCACAGTGATGGTCAGTGAATATTATGACCATTCCTTTCCCACTCTTTACGTTTTCCAGAAAAAATTACAGCTTACATACTGATAACTGTGAAAACAATTTTGTCTAACACAAATTAATTTCTTGTCCTTCCTCCTTGCTCTCCCAGCTGTATTGTAGTTCTTCAATTTTTAAATGCCCCACATTGCTAGTATAATACCATGAAAGATTTTGAAGTAAAATAATTTCAACTGAATTACACTTGCAATCACCAACCTGTCAAAGGTGCGGCCAAAGGAAGAAGATTTGTTAATATGAAGGTCTCGTGTGAGATGCCATAGCACTGCAAACTTGGCATGAGCTTCCATTCTCACTTTCTGTGGACAAAATCGTAAGTTAGATCTATCAGAATGTAACAACTTCTGATGAGAACTGGAAAGAGTTATATAGCATCTTAAAAGATATAATGAAATTAAGTTTTGCCTATGTGCTCAAGTACTATTTTCTAGTCTTAAAAGCAGTAATAGCCAACAATAGGTGTCTGTGAGCAATTTAGTACCATGGAAGGACTCTGCCCCATCTTGATCTCAGCTTAGTTTCAAAGTTTAGCCTGTCTCATTCTAGTCAACTGATTTCCATTCCATTAGTGCCATAGTAGAAAGAAACAGAAGAATTTTCTAGCTAGACATGTAGATAGAGTTCTTCACTAACATGTCAAATTTAGCTCTGGAACAAATTGGACAAATAGGACATGCTTATTGCCTAAAGGACTTCAAATAACTAGAAATAATACATAAAATATCACAGAATCATAGAATACCCTGAGTTGGACAGGACCCACATGGATCACTGAAGTCCAGCTCAGGATATTTAATGGCAAAAATGGTGTAAAGTAACAATTGTTATCTCTCTTTACTGTGGCTGATCAAGGCAAAGATTATTGCAGTAAGGCTACAAACAATAGTAAATGTAATGATACGATTTGAACAGTGTAGAAACAGCTTTACCCAAAAGACAAGGAAGCTAGTAAGCCCTTGTAGGAGTGAACAAAGCACAGCAATCGGGACAATTACACCAAATAAACCATCAAAATTACTTTCAAGTACAATAAGGGCTTAAACTAAGTCCCTAGATAATAAGCAAAGACAAGAGGAAAAAAATTTTCACTAGTTCGTTCTTAAAATAGATGGTTATAGGAAATGAACAGTAGGTATATTTATCTTTAACCAAAGTGAGACGAAACTAAAAACTGTCAAAACCACTGACAATCTGGCATACTTCCAGACTTAATTTACATCATACAACTTAAGAAGGTTTGCAACAGCTAATAAAACCAGTATCTGTCATAATAATGAAAACTTCAAGTAAAAGCTATGAAAATTATACACAGGACATATACAGTTCACGTTAAACAAACTAAAAATAAAACAACTTCTCCACACTAAAAACCAAAACCAAGAGAGACAGCAGCATTCTAGAAAGTAAAGCAAACATCACTTGTATGTGGAAAAAAAATGCTTGACACAGGAGAATAATCCACAACACTGCTGCAAATGTATACAGTTACACAAAATAATTCACTGACAATTATTGAATAGAGTGAAAATACCAATTCCCAAACACATAGAGATGACTCCATGTAAGCTCTTGCAATCCATGCCGTGAAAATTTAAGAAATTACTGTTTTCTCAGGAAGGTTGGCAGAAATGAGCAAGTCCTACATTCACAGTCACAGCAGTTCACAGACCAACCTAAGTGAAACTAGAAATCATCATCAATTTTAACGATATGCCAAGCTGTGAACTGCACTGATTGACAGACTGGCTCACATTCACTCTTGTTGACCTGGTAACTCTGATAAAATGGCAAAAAGGTAAGTGCTCCTGAAGTCACAAAACCATTAGTTGCTAGAGTGCATAACTAAGTAACTCCCTACCAGTCATACTATTGGGGCTGTGGAAATAGTTCATATACCTAAAACTTAAAGCATTACAAACGCCTCAACTCAAATGTCAAATTGACAGCCTCTATGTGAAACAAACTTCCAGGTGAGAAAAAAAAATTAATAAAAGTATCTGTCATGACAAGAACTCCTATTAACAATAGTAAAGACTAAGCACACGCTTTATATATTGGGAAACATCAAATTACTTTTGTAAGGCAAAGTCTCCTCCATAAGTCTGTTGCTGAATGGTGAAAAACCTCCTTTATCTAGAATGAAACTAGAGGTTCATCACAGACCTAAAATAACATTTGCACAATATAAGAAAGCATTTTTTTAAGTATTGAAGTTATTAATACCCTCCTCTGAGGGACAAAGTCCTTTTTCTAAATATATTTCTGTAGTTATATACATAATTCAACTTTAAGTAAATACATTAACAACTTGCCTTGTCTCTGTGAGTCAGCTGCTGACTAATAACATCTTCACAAATGCTAGAAGATGGGACAAGGTTGTGCAACTGGTAGAAGAGCTCCACACTCTTCTGATGATGCTGAGGAGTTCCATCACCCAGCTGGTCCCAAAGCGTTAAAGCTATATGCTTTGTACATGAAAAGAAAAGTTGCAAGAGACACAAATGAATGACTATCATGCCTTGTTTTGCTCTATGCAACAATGGGAGGCATCACACCTGATGACATTCTGTGACTGAGAGGCAGTCTGTAAAATGGTTCCTTTTTTATGAACAGAGGGAACTACTTGAAACACTGCAATAACTTATTACATTAAAAATTCCTGTTAAGGAGTCAGAACAGAAATAAATTTTCATTGAAATATAATTAACTACATAATATACCCTGCTACTGATTATCTTTTGCAAAAGATTTCTTACATAAATTATACAAATGCAAAGATTGTTTGCCAGAGTCCTACATTATGCACATCTCAGTTTCCCACCTTTGCTGATTAATGCTGCTATTCAATCAGGTTTTGTTTATATTTTTAAAATATTTATTTATACAAGGATTTTCACAGAAGTAAGAGAATTGCAGCAGGAAAACTTATTGTGTATTTCATTTAGATTCTAACACAGGTTACAACTGTTACAAAAATATTCTGCAAGAAAATTTGGTTTACCATACCAAGAATGGTCAAGGGGCCAAGACTGTTATTCTTCACCAGACAGGAAAACTCTAAAGAAAACAGCAATGAGGTACTGCATCTAACCTTGAAGAAATCTGTCTTTTCAGCCATGTATCTCAGATTGCCTTGAGTAAGAGGAGGTCTGATGACAACAGCCACTCTTCCCTGGTTAGGACTAAGAGGCTGAGCAGTTTCCACACTGTTCAGATTTTCTCCAGTAACAAGAGCAACAGATTGAGTCAATCCAACCAAGTCCATCACAAGGGAAATAGTAACACCCTGAACACTGAAATCGCTTGCCTGCTTGCAAGCATTCATTAAGGTCTGTAGCCACAGCGGAGGCTGTACTTGTTCACAGTCTGAAATAAAAATCACAGATTATACATTAATTTAACAATGTAAATATTACAGATTTTTCCTTTTGTATTCCATAATTATATGTGCAATTGTCCTTTCATATTTCAATCTGCCCATTGTATGGGTTTAGAAAAATGTATGCAAGAGGAAGAGACTTCCTGAATAATCTTTAAAATAATCCAATTAAGAATGCCATACTGTATCATTTCAAAGATTTAGTGACCAAAAATGAATAGAAATATTTGAACAAGGAAGAGAAAAATTTTATGGAAATGCATTCAGATGATTTCCTGCTTTAGGCAAAACTGAGCTTTTAGAAGTTAGCACATCCTTTAATCCACTTTCCTTCTTCACAAAATTCTTCACTAGCAATCAAATCTTAACATTCTAGACAGTAGTCTGGAATAATTTGGCAATATATTTTACAGAGATATAAAAATAAAAATGCCCAGGATAATATCATATATTATAATACACATACAGACTAATTTTAAACTGACAAAAATAGATTTGCCTGGCAACACTTTAAAAATAAAAGTTTCTGTGAAAATTGATGGTTTGGATGCAGAACTATGATTCCATTAGACCATACTCTGTTTTCACTGTAGGTGGTTGTTTCCCCCTTCTTACTGTCCCCTCGCTTTATCAAGCCATACTCTGGGCTGATACTGGAAGTGTCTTTCTCCAAAGTTCACAGCCAATCCTCAAAGTGAATACTGCACCCTTTTCTTTTAGAGACACTGAAGTAACTTCTCTTAAAACTTCAAAAGCACTCTATTGATCACGCTGCTAAAAAGGCAAATGCATCTAGAATCAGACACAAGTGAAGAAGTGTTATTTAATAGGCACAAGTAGGTACAGCACCTATTTAGAATTAAGAGAAGAATGATGCAATTTTTAATTTATATCCACAGCTCCACTGGAGCTTCAATATACCTAACAATTCCATATAGAGTTCTAAAGTTTACAGATATAACCATTGTTTTCAGCTTCACTCTGTTCCCTTTTTAACTTCTTCAATAGCTGAGAAATTAAGCATACAAAAGAATTAAAGCACAATTATGTTCTATAAATATTAGATTAACTTGGTTCCTTCAAATAAACAGACTGATGACTCTCACCAGTGATTAAGAACGATTGGGTTATACCATTAATGCAACCCCAAAAAAATACATTCCAAATTTAGGAACACTTCAATAAACACCATCACTTCTGCAGTATAAAAGCCCCGTATCAATAGATAGGGTAGTGTGACAATTAAGGTAACTACCTTCTTCCACTCTCTATTCCAGTGGAATTCTCTATTATGGGAAGTAGGACTCCTGGACAACTATGCAGCCCCATTCCCAGCACTATTCCCATCTGCCCTGCCATTCTATACAAGAGATGTTTACATTTAGAACAAAATCCTTCCTGTTGATTTTACCCACCTACAATTTATGCTTATTCCTCAAAGTGGCACAGTTGAATAGACTGCAAATGAGATCTCACAAATGGGAAAGTTCAGATGATGAACAAGGAACACAAATCCGAGGCATTTAAGAAAAGTGAAAAGGATTCCTAGAAGCACTGCCCGCACACGAGGCACATACTACTAAAGCTCTACAGTGCACTAGGCATCGATAATCAAGTGCTGCATGCATGAAAAAGTAATAAGGAAACAGCTGACTTTTTAGTGTTTGGACATGACACTCATTTATAGGCTGTTTGGGAGAAATAAATAAATAAATAAACACTTTGCATGTTCAGGGTCATGCTATAAAAGCACAAATATACTGTGACAGATCTTCTACAAAAGGTAGCAGATCTTTGGCATTGTCATACTCTTAATTAATAAACAGCTATAAACAAGTTGCCTTCAACTGACATAAATATTTTATATGTCTGCATGTTACAAATGTAAATAAATATACAAATATACGCTCTGCTCCCGGCTATAATGAAGACATACACAACACATCTTAAAGACCACAGAAACAGAAGCAGTCATGTTAACTAGCACGCTTGCTTCCAAAACCAAAAAAACTACACATCTCCAAGCACCACCCACCACTTAGCCTTGATTTGAAAATTGTAAATAAGAACAAAAAGCTGCAACTCTGAAGTTTCCTAGAGAAAAATAAAACCAGAGTGACTGTGACAGTAGCCAAAATTAGTGTTACCATTTCTTGCATACTCCATGCGTATCTACCATGAAAACATTAAGGAGCAACTCTCACGCTGCAGATCAGAGGTGGACCCAAAACTGGAACTGTAAATTGAAGACTTTACAAACGGTAAAAAGGATTGTTCATCCTAAAATGTCATATTTTACAGTAATCTATAACTGTCAATGTTTTAATCATGTCTGTATATGAATAGTTGCATCTGTGAACACATCCATACCTCACCACCACTCACAATTTTTATTTTGTTTCTTAATGCAATTATAGCTAGAAGAATTTTTTGCAACAACTGTACCTTCAAAGGGGCAAAGTAGAATTTATTAAATTTCTTAGCTGGTATGATTTTTATTGGACAGCAGCTTACAAATTTAATGTATTCCAAAAGTGATCAATGTGCACATCAATCCAAAATTGATAAAAGGAAGCTAAAAAAATATTTGATGTCAGCTGTGGCTTTTGCAAATTATGACAAAGAAAACATTGTGGATCCATACAGTTAAGAGGAACATTCAACAATCCAAATTCTACTGTCAGGCTTCAGTTTGCATAATTTATATTTTTCACCCCAATATAAATTAGTGTCAAATTCCATGCCAGCAATATTCTTACAAATTTATGAGAAAACAATTCAGTTTCCAAGTGCAAATCAATTAATACAAAAGAAAACTTACATTTCTGAGAGGAACAGCAAACAGCAACACACACACAAAGCTTGATATTATTAATTTAAATTTTTTTGGCAGAAAACGAAAAATTATTATTTTAAAAACAAAGAACAAATGGGAGTGCAGCTTACCAACTTCAGGCTTCCCAGGATGTAATTCTGAAGTGCGGTTTCCTTCAGCAATGTAAACGGGAAAGCTCGAACATTCAAGATAGAGCTGACAAGCAGCAATAAAGGCAGGGAGATATTCTTTCGGTGTTTTCTTCTTGCTTGTTTTCTTCACCTTAGCATCATCTTGTGATTCTCTGTCCCATTTTGTGCTCTGTACTCTAGTGGGATCTACTGGAAGCTCTGCCCCTAAGGGCTGAGACAAGGAATTACTCTGAATTATATACAGGTTGATAAATCTGGTTAAAAACTGTTGGACATATTCCAAACAGCACTGCATTGCAGTCTTTTGGATCGTTTTCCCACTACGAGTTGCTGTCCCTTGTGTCATTACGGAAGGAGGCTGTACAATGGTCTCCTCAGAACCCACAGTTGATGCTGTCTCAGTCTCTGACGATGTGCTACCAACAATAGGAATGCCAGGTGCACTGTGACCTTCATTCAGTGCTCTGTCGATGTCATCAGTTGTATCTGCCTGGTATTGTACAAACTCAGTGAATCCACTCTCTGATGATCGACTGCTTGGAGGATTTTCACCATCTTCAAACACATCACTAGGATTTTCAAGTGACACTGATGGCACCTTGTAAAATAAAAGTTTAATGACTGTTCAAAATAGGTTATTTAGGTCTTGGCAAAAAAATATTTATTAGTGTCTTCATCTGAAAGCAATAACTTTATTCCAGAGTTTAAATGTATTCATACAAATACATTTTATGCAAAATGATGTTTGGTGTTTCAGCAAGCTCGCCAGACCAAGCTAGCATTAAAAGGAAATTGTTTATTAGGAAAAATATTTTAAATATTATTGGTTTTAACACTTTCTTCACAGCATAATCACGTCTGCTCTATTACAAAAGAATGCTGAAATGAATACGCATTTTAAATTTATCCTAAGCCATCAAATAAAAAGTTATAATTACAAAGATATAAACTTTCCATTAAAAACTACTTATCATTTGCAACTAGAAAGAAAAAAAATCATCTCATCAAAATGAGAGAGGTTGCTCAAGTAACAACATTCTTCATGATTCATTATATGTCTTATTTCCTCATCAGTTCAAAATATGCACAATATGATGAGTGGCTTTTACTCAGAAAGAACCCACAGTGGCTTTCTGCACTGCTCTAGGCCTTCATAGCCTTGGTAAGTGGTAGCATAGTCTCTGTTTCCTGGTGAGAATGTGAGGCAGGGAAACAACTGAAACAGAAACGCACAAATCAGTGGCAGTAAATGCAGGTGCCCACTTCCTTCCTGCACCTTCCAGAGATGGCAGAAGTTGCTCAAGACCTAACAGGCCCAGAAGCTGTTTTAACAGTAATCACTAGCTGTCTTAAATATAGAACTTGAACATAATATAATAATATGGAAACCTTTTTAATGAATAAATAAAAACAGTGACATCATTATATATAGTAAATAATGTCTTGCTTTATCAGAGGTGGAATAAGAATGGATTTTTTTTTTTTTAGATATTACCACAGAAACAGTAAAAGCTAAAAAGCTTGGAAAGACAAAAATGATGACCCATTTTATAAAATACAGTCTAAATGTGATTAGAAACATGGCAATTCATTTCACTGTCTCTTAAGAGAAACCATGGCTACATATGAATCAGTTGTAACTGGATGCAAAAGGCCCTTGAAGGTTCAAAGGGCAACATCATTCAATTAAAACAGAGTTTAAAAAAAAAAAACCCAAAAAAGCCCCAACAACAAACCTCAAAACCCCAAAAGAACAATACCAGACAGGAATCAATTAGCTAGAAAGAATAAGAATAGGATCCTGAATAAAGGATGCTGGAGTCCTAATTGACAAGGTGAATGTGAGCCAGCAGTGGATTTCTTTGGTAAAGCAGGCCAGCCACATCTAGGACCATATCAGCAAAACTTCTGTCAGCAAATCAAGGGAAGTAATTAGTCCCCTCTACTCAGCGGTTTTGGATCCACAACCAGAATATTGTATCCAATTTTGCACTCATTAGTACAAAAAGAAACACTGATGTACTGAGTATGCCCAGTGGAAAGTCACCACAGGTGTTCCTGACATAGAAGGAAAGCTCAGAGAGTTTGATTTATTCAGTTTAAAAGAATGCTAGAAGTTGTGATGGGGGTGAAGGTGTCTTTAGTGCTGTCTGAGTTCCCACTAGGCAGTGAAAAGATGGAGGTATGCTCAAAAATCCACAGTGAAAGAGCACTAGGCAACCAACACAAGCTACAACAGTGGAAATTTTGATTAAATAACACAGTGCAAACAAACGAGCTGTACAGAGAAGTCGTGGTAACTTCATCCTTGGAGACATGCAAAATTAAGACAAATATGATCCTGAGTGACATGACCTAGCTTTAGAGAAAAATCTAACTTTGAAATCAGCCCTGCTTTGAGCAGTGCCCTGCAACTGTCACTTCCAACCTAATTTATTCTATGATGTTCCCCAAGTTTCTTCAGCTGGAAAACAAGGATTTCAGGGCATGTCACTTAACATACCTCACAGAGCCATGGTTGCATAGAGCAAACTGGAGAAACTTAAAAAATAGCTGCTGGCTGGTTTCTTTTATTTCTTTAATAAACGATTCTAAGAACTTAACAGTGACAGTAAAATACATGATGGGTATTAAACCAATGCACATAAATTGGGTGAGAGGTGACTTTACATATGCTTCATACTTAACCAAAATAGTGAATTCTTTTCAGTCCAGTTATTTTACTTCATCATACTCTTGAAGTGCATTACAAACTTTAGTTGATTAGTTCTTTCTTAGGCCCTGATTTTGAAGTGATTTATATATGTATAATATTAAATCTGGGTAAAAACCCTTAAGAATTAGGAAATTTTACCACAACAATAAGTTATTTTGATTACCCAAGTTTCATATATATTGTGATATCTAAATCTAATCAAAGACTTGTAGGGTGTTCAACAGAGACTTAGAAAGCCCATTTCTCTTTTCCACACAAGAAGTGTTTTTCCAAGATGCTGCAAAAGCTAATCAGTTACCTTTTTATTTTCCCATTCTTTGATGGAGCTGTTGTGTCCAGTAGGAAGCTGCAGGACACCATCTGAACCAGCAGAGAGCAATGGAGGCTGAACCTTACTAAGGATCTTTGAGCAGAGTCTGAGAGAATCAGTAAGCTCAGACAAGTGCAAAGTATGAAGATGGCTCGTCAATGCAGAAATCATCCTGAGCAACAGCTGAGGCAAGTGTTCTGTCTGTATTTCAATGTAAGTCTCCTAACAAAGTAATAATAAAAAAACTTGTTAATTGTAACACCGAATTCCATCCTGAAAGTTATTCTGTATAACAGAGGTACCTATCATTTGTTTAACTGTGTTTTAAACATATGGAACATGGAAAAAGGAAAATTAATGTCTTAATAGCCAAGAATAAGAAATACATGCTTTACTTAAAAAATATTTATAAAATTAACTTTTAAATTGGGTAACAAACAAATAGAAATATATTTAGCTCTTTTTCAAACTAGTATGTATTGTTCATTACAGAACAAATACATTAAAAAACATCATAAGAAGGCTGAAGAATGCTAGTATTACTTTATTAATCTTAAGAGAAAAGTTTAAGAATGAAAGATAATCAAGTTATTAAGAACTAAAGGAAAAACAGGCTGATTGCCATACCTGACACAGCACTCTCATACTTCTAGTAGGCTTTGAAATGAGAAAGCAAAGAATTGAGGAAAGAAAGCTATAGAAAAAACAGTTCCAACAGTCTTTGCTACATTAAGCAATGACAACAGAAAAAGAAGATACATCTTATCATGACATTTATAAGATCCTTAAAAGAAAGCTGCACATTTAAACTAGCATATCAAACTACAAAAGACTATACTTACAATGAATATATAGAAAAGAAAATGAGGACAGACTAAAATTTTCAGGTATAAGCATCATAAAACCCACTTCAGTTATGTCCAACCAGTCTATCAAGAATCACACAATGAACCAAAAACTTCTTTTAATGGTGTCCACCAATTTATGCCAATATATTCTCAAGAAAAGCAATTAAAAAGTATATACAGTATTTCTGCAGACTATAAATATACAGAATCCCAACATTAGTAATGAATAAAGCAATTCTTACCAAAGAAACAATATCCAACAGAAAATCCACTAACAAGCAGAAATTTGTCAGAGGTAACTCAGATTGCTCACTATCACCTCCAGGCCCAGTTTGAAGTCTGGCATGTAAAGTCCTCCTGCAAAATTCAAACAGGGTTTCACAATATTTTCCCCTCCCCCTTACACTGACCATATTTCTGTAACTTAATACAAACCTGTATATATTGGGGATAATCACTGTAAGCCAATAAGCAATCTCTCATTTTACTGTTAAGTAGCTTATTTGGCCCCATGCCATTCTTTCAGAAAAAGCAGCAACCAAACTTTCAGTGTAAAATACACAGTCTTCATTTGTAAAATAAGGAAATTCAAGCTACAGAAAATTGACCATGGAGGACAAGAACTTTGGTAATACAGCAGCTCATGTAGGAAAAAAAGCAAATTAAAACAATTCTCCAGATTTCATCTATTTATAAGGCAATTTTGCATCCATGTTGACAGCAACACTACTTATATGTAGTGAAATACTCACCTGCATGTTAGCTGGCTGTAGATGACTTTCCTTAATTTTGCAATTCAGCCCAACACATAAAAATCAAGTCACAGACATCTAGTTCAATCTCTCACACTGAGCAGGACTGCTAAAAACACTAGATAAATTAATCCACAGTTTTGTCTAGCAGAGCTCTGGAAATGTCACAAGAAAGCTCCACAGCCTTCTTGGCTTCCACTGTTCCACCTCTTCCACTGTTGCACAATGTTCTTAGCAAAGCTTTTCTCAAACCAGTCCAACCTGACCACTTGAGTGAACACTTCTTGCTGTTCCTTGTTTTCCATCAGCTGTTATACAAAGTATAGCTGTATGAACTGTAAATGCCCTTCAGGAAGTCATAGGCTGCCATTCAATTTTCCTCTTTGCCAGGCTAAACCAAACTCACCTACCTCAACCTTCAATGCAGTGTCCTATGACTGACCATCTTAGCAGTTTCTCTACTAGAGTCTCTTCAGTTTCTCAACATTTCTCCTCAGGTGGAGTGCCCAAAGCTGGACACAATATTCCATGTCTGTCCTTAGAAACACTAAGTGAAAGGAAAAATAACTTCCTTTCACCTGCTACCCATGGTCCTCATAATGTAGCCCAAGACACAGCTTCCTTTAGTTATGACAGCACACTGCTGGCTCATAGACAAATTCATGTCCAAGTATCTTAATATTTTTATCAAGCAATTCCATAAGCAATTAAAAAAAATTTCTACAAGCGTCATTTGAAATCTCTACATCATCTACCCCTTACCACAGCAAAAACCCCTGCTCTTCTGTGGTCCCTTCATCCCCCCTCCCTCCCGTTAATATTTTCAGTTTTCCCTGATTTACTGCTTACTATTTTCTCCTGTAGCCCTCCTTGTCATGCACAGGATTCCCACCCTTCTTTTTCCCTAAAAGAGCAGGACAAATGAAAACACATGGGATATCTGGCAAATTTGTCAGTTTTACCAAGAGTGATTTGTACAATGAGTAATCCTGTACTGGCCAGACAGAACAAAAACTAGCTTTGAGACCACTCTGGAGTCTCCCCTTCAGTAGAGGGGCTAATTCTATCTCTTTATTTAACTCAGACACTGAGCTTGTGAGAACTCATGTTGCTAAGACCTCCAATCACGTCTGATGAAAATTGGCCAAAAGACTGAAGTTATAGGGAAGGGAGCAAAAAAAAGACTTACAGACCAAATGATCTCATGAGACTGACTTCTTTGAAGGTAAAAGTATATAAAACAAAACAACGTCAACTGTACACATACAGAGGTTAAATATTATTACCTACCTACAACACTCTTCAAACCAACGAGCAATGTAATCCCACATATAATAAGGCTCAAAGGAATTGAAAAGAAGATTGGCAGTTTTAATCAATTCTGCTGTTTTCTTGTTTTCCCTCAATTTGCTGAAAGAAAATAAAAGGAACATTTTATATTTTTATACTTATTTTTCAAGTTATATAACTACACATCACTGTGACTTTACCCACTGTCAAGTAACACCGACAAATTATCCTCCTCTCATCCCTACAACTAGTTGTTGCTTGAAGGGCCCAGTATATTGGAAGGCTGCTCATACCAATGTCTTTACAGTTGCTAGGTTTCTTCTCTATCCTTTCTTTAATATTTGTCCTTTAACCACATTTTTAATAGATCTGTTTTTACCATAATTGTTCCTACAGTTGTTTCCTCCCCTCTCCAGCTTTGAACATCCCTTTCCTCTTCACCTTTCAAAATACTAAATTCAAATCTTGAAACTCTATATCCCACTCCCTGGGATATAGCAGTCCTCTTGTAGCAGTCTTCATTCTTATACTACAAGAAAACTCACCAGTCTATATTTTTTTTTTAAGAACACAGATACAGAGAATACCACAATCAATCAAACAAGCATTTTGTCATGGATAAAGAATAAAACATACACTAAATATTAAAAAAATAAAAATAATAAAGCCAACCACTCCACCTTTGCACTGAACACAGAAGTTACAAATAATGTCAATAGATGCTGTATCATGAAGAAAACATATCACAGTCCCACAGGCTTCACAGTCATGGTTCCAAAAACAAAGATATATTATTTAATACAGAACACATTATACTCATTATTCACCTGCTTAGTTGTGTGTGATCTTTGTTGAAAGATGGTTCTGTCTGAAGCTCCAGTTCTGCTTTGCACTGTGTATATAATGTTCGAAACACTTCAATCAATACATCCTCTAGAATGGCAGGGCCTAGGGAGAAATACCAGCAGTCACACTCTTTTGCATTATAGCATTGCCATCAGTCCACAGCTGAAAGCTACTGAAACCATTAGCCAGCTTTGGTCACCGAAACAACAAAATTTCTTCTAGTCCTATCTCATAAACTACCTGATTGTCAGAAAGTTTGGTTTGTTTGCATTCCAGAAACACTGAGACAACTGTAGCACCCAGGAGTACACAGAACACATGCAGGGCTATTTTACCCTGTGTTCAATGTGCATACAATGGCAGCTGGATACAAACACAACAAGTTCAAAAGCTATGCAGTCACAGCAGTACAGACCATCTTCAAACCAACAGACCCTTTTTATTAGCTCAGCTCAGTAACATGTAAATGTGACTTCATGGATTCTTGATCAGAGGTAGCTTACAGTCAAAAAGTTTGAAATACTCACTCATAAGCTATCTCATGCTGTTAGCATATGGACTCAAATATTTAAATGCAAACACAAGATAAAATATTTTGAGTATCTTCCTTCCTTTCAATTTGAGGCAGGTTTTTTTTAGTTCAGGATTTAGTCTGCAGGGTACTTTTTGAAAATATTTTTGAAAGTGTGCAATTGCAGTCCAGAAAGCCAACTGCAGCCTGGGCTGCATTGAAAGAAGTGTGGCCAGCAGGCCAAGGGAGGTGATTTTGACCTCCTATTTTGTCCTTGTGAAACTCCACCTGGAGTACTGCATCCATCTCTGGGATGCCCAACATAGGGACATGGACCTGCTGGAGCAAGTCCAGAAGAGGGCCACAAATATAATATGTGGGCTGGAACACCATTCCTATGAAGACAGGCTGAGAGAATTTGGCATGTTCAGCCTGGAGAAGTGAAGGCTTCAGAGAGACATCATTGCAGCCTCTCAGTACGTAGAGGGGGCTTATGAAAAAAGAGGAAGAGAGACTTTTTATACAGGCAGATGGTAATAGGACAAGGGGGAACAGTTTTAGACTAAAAGAGGAGAGATTTAGATTAGATGCTAGGGAAGAAGTTCTTTACCCAGAGGGTAATGAGGCACTGGAACAGGCTGCCCAGAGAAGTCAAAGCTGTGGATGTCCCATCCCTAGAAGTGCTCAAGGCTAGGTTGGATTGGGATTTGAGCAATCTGGTCTAGTGGAACATGTCCCTGCCCATGGCAGAGGGGTTGGAACTGGATGATCTGTAAGGTGTCTTCCAATACAAAACATTCTATGATTCTATAAAACAGCTCCTCCTTTGGATTTGAGCTAAATCTCAGTTTTGAAGGAAAAAAACCCCAAATTGTTTTGAAAGGAATTTACAAATTAATCCTGCTTGAGATATCATTTATTTTTTTATGTGTTTCCTAGCCTCACTGAGCTCCCTTCAGTAAAAGTATGCTCATGGAGTTAAGTAACAATCCTATCAGCTTACTCCATCTCATTTTGCTGCAAGAATCCTCAAAACTTTGCTACTTCATGAAATCTTAACATACACATTGCCTCTGCATGTTTAGACTGATCTCCAGAAATCACAATTTACAAGGAAGATGACAAAATTCTGACAAATATTTTATTCTTTGTGGTCTTTCCTAATCAATTCTTTTCTTTAATTATTGTATTTTTATGCTTTTAATATGCCACCCCAAATCTGATAACAGATTAAAAAAATTATTTTGATTTTTTTCAGTCACCTTCAAAACTGCATTCCAAAGAAAAAGGCAAGATATCCAAGTCTAAACTGTAAATACTTTTTTCCCATAGTCCTCAACACTCATCTTCTAAAGCGGGCATTTAAATACTTTAAATAGGGGAAAGGAAAATTAAGAAGAAACACCAAAACCAAATCTCAACAAAACACCCACAAAACAAAAAAAATACTTGCTTCCTCTTCATAAGTTCTTCTGAAAAAAAATTAACTGTTTTCTTGTTAATATCTATCATCTCTCTGTGCATATTAGAAGAAAGATTATTCCCAAAAGCAATAGCTGAGACTCATAATAGTAAAAGTCATTATTTGATGAAAGAAATAAAAAACAAATCTGCATTTCTTTCAACATGCAGTCAGTTCTATGACTTAAACTTACTGTTTCCTGTGTAGACAGTAGAAGAAATGGCATTTGGTAAAAGGTAATTCTGATGAATGCATTCAATGAAATAGAAAACATAGATACAGCTTGGAAGGTCTAAGAAATCTGGCTAACCTGCCAGTACTAAGCATATAACTTTTTCAATATGATTAACAAGAGAGAAAAATTTTCAAAGCAAACTCACATGAAACAAATTAAAAAATCTAGTATGAAAATTACCTAGTTCAGGCTTATCCAGCAAACTGATAAGAATTCGAAAAGGCTTTAAGTCTTGCATTAATGTGCTTTCTTCTCCCTGTCCATTAACTTGTAATATTCCAACCATTGCCTATAAAGAGCAAAAACATGTCAGGAAAACAAAAAGAAAGACAGAAAGCAGTAAATACTGCACACAAAGGCAAAATTCTCAGTAGTGGAGACCATTATTTCATCTCACTGCAGCTCAGTCTCCCATGATTAAGTTCTCTCAACTTTGCCTATGACAACATTTTTGTGGAACAGAACTTGATTATTTGTATTTATTTAAAATCAAAACAAAGTGTTTTAAACAGATATCTCAATATTTCTTAAGAATAAAAGAGAAGACATGAGCGGTAATGCAGAAATTATTTGAGAAATAAGGCATGTAGATATTAAGGGCTTAATAAAACAATCTGTCCTATGATATACTCACTTATGTGGATGAAAACTTTCTTGACTAAATAGCAATGACAACTTCAAAACAAATGGGAAAATTGATTTTCTATACCAAAGCAGTTTAGGGAATGAGCTGCAGAATTAAAAGAAGCTGCATGAGACGACAACAGATTTTGCTTAGTTTTCTCTGGCTGACTTGACTGTCTCAGCTAGTTTGTTTCTTACACAGTTTGAAAAAAAGGAGGACAAAGAAGGAAAAGAAGAGAGACAGGAAAGAAGAGAGCCATGAAAACCAGTTTAGCCTTGCTATCTGCTACAAACCAAATATTATCAGCAAGTATGTTAAAAGAAAAATCTTCTGTACTTTAACATGTCTTTAGAAGGTCAGAATTTTCAGTACATTGTATCTGGGAATAAGATATGAGTTGACTGGATAAAACAAAAGAGACTGCTAGAGAAGAAGGCAGAAAGGAGCAATGCTTTCAAGTCTTTCAAGAGACAGCAAAAGGTTTTAGGAAGCATATGCAATTTGTATTATGAATAGGCAAGGCACTGATTTTAATGTCCATACTCTTTTCAGACAGATAAGCTTTATTGACACTGATTAAGCTAGAAAGATGTACAGATTTAAAAAAGACCATAACGATTAACCATGCTTAAATGTTGCTGAAAGCTCACCACATTTTTTAAATATAAGATACAGGTGAAACTGTAGCTCATTCAGGCTTCCCCTCTACATTTGAATAATTTCTGAATCATCTGCTATGGAAGGCAGAAGGGTGATTAAGAGAACGGTGAGGGAGCGCCAACAACGTCTTTGCTGCTGGAATACTGGAATTCTGAGGTCTCTTGCTCATCAGTAGAACAGCAGATCTCACAACTTTCAGATAAAACTGAAACTAGCTCTGTGCTCGGTGTCAGCTTTGAGTTGGGATGAGCTGAATAGTCTCGAGTCAGCTACTACTGTTAGAATTGCCACTCTCATTTCCATACATAGCATTACAGTTCTGACTCGGTATCAGAAAAATCCTGACCTTTTCAATTTGCCGTAATGATAAAATGTCTTCCTGACCTCAAGATCAGGCTCTCAGCAGTTTAAAAGACATCTGTACTTTAATCACTAAGAGAAAAGCAGCACAGTTCTTAGAACCAGTGACCTCAGCTCACACACCAAGACTTTAAGAGTAAACTAGTTTAACTGCCAATTTTCTCAACTATTCCTGGCTGCCAACAGAGAGGAGAAGATGCTCCTTTTGCCTAGCAGGGAGAAAGATCCTTTTTACACAGACTTTGTGTGCCATCTGATAAATTTTTTCTGATTCTTAAGACACAGAGGAGTTTCGGTATCTACAGAAGGCAATTCTCCAATTCAGTTTCATGAAAGAACAGGCTCCAGTGTGCTGGGTTCATGATCAAATAATATCCATGTATGCTTCATTCGTTGTGGAAAAGGAGAGGGAGAAATACAACATTTGTTCTGCTCATTCTGTAATTCTAGAGAAACACATTGTTCCATGTCTTCATTTTTCCACTGAGAAGGTTTTAGAAGAATAGGACACAATATCACAAAAAGACAAGATTACATGGTCATATTGCAGTGGCAAGTCAAAAGATAAAGACACAGCAACTTTGATCAGGATCTGTTTACAAAAATATATACTCCAGTAAAACACCGTATAGCTACCTGGACTAACATCTCCTTAGAGAAGGTGTTGAAATAGTAAGTGGCATGCTCCTCGGGATTGCTGTGCCTTGTACTTCGAGGTCCTACAAGGGCACCATTGTTATCAAAACCTTCAAGCAAACAAAAGACAAAGCAGATAAATATTTGTAATTTAACAGAATACATTGCAAATGTTTTGAAATTAGAAATCAACACACTAACACTGATAACTTACCAAGATGAAGTCCAAGACATGTTGGCAAGAAAAAGATGATTTTATAGAGTTTAATACAGGAAACTAAGTGATACTTTCACACAAGCAGTTTTCACACAAATAAAAAACTTTAGTTTTATGAAATACTATCAACCATTTACTTCTTGTACAAATGAAAAATGTTCACAAATGCTGGAAACCCCACAATCTAGTGTATCTTAAAAAAACCCCAAGCTGTTACATAAAAATATTTCTATATTAATGAGAACACAAAATTCAGTATTTAAATATAAAGAGCTGATGATCAAAACACATTGACAGGATTAAGGCTCTTAAAATATCAGTCACACTACATAAAATAATTTTTTAAAATTCAAAATTACATGAAGGAGATGGACCTTTGTATTGTATGTTTCTTTTCCCAGTAAATTTTTATTGCACAAAAAAAAAAAAAAGGTTTAAGGAAGGAAAAAAAATCAATTGGTTAACAATGGTTAAGATAACCTGATTTAAGGAGATGTATGTGATTTCTTTTCATAGAGAATGTTAATAGGTCACTCCTAGCTGTAAAACAACAGGAAGGAATAGCAAACACCAGAATTAATTAAATAATGTCACATAGAACAATAGAATTCAGAGAGTCTTCCAACATAACTGATCTCCATCTGCAATGCATATATTAGGAATAGAATATGATGATAATAGAAAAGCAGCATTACATGCAAAGAAAAAAAAGCAAAAATGCTATATTGTCAGAAAGTTTGTCCAAATATATAGCAAACAGAGGCAGTAGCTGTTCACAACACGGGACCAGGAACAGTCACTGAAAAGTATTCTCTGAAGCTGTATTACTTTCAGTGGAGACTATGCTCATGAAACAGCTGTAAAAGAAGGTTCCACAACTAAAAAAGCAGCATGATATTTTGAACACATAAAATACCTTTTTCAATAATAGCAAAAGACATATCTAATCCATCAAATTAAGATGAAACATGAGTGCAGTGTTTAATCTAGAAACTACTTTTTCCTAATTGGAAAATGCAGGTATGGCGCATAACACTGCATTTCATTGTCTTTCTTTAAAAATTAATCATTTGCAAGTCAATGTCTTGAGAAATTATTAACTAAAGAAGCCAGGATTTTCTCATATTTAACTTCTAAACCCCTGCAGCTACTACAGCAACAGAAGTAAATCCCTCATGCAAAACACTGTTGCTGACTTCTGTCACGTCATAATTTCAGTTCTCTCTCAGGGCCCTTTTCTACTCACGTCCTTTCTCCCCAGTCACCCACAGGCTACCTGCCTCTGACGTCTTAACTATCAGCTGGGGAAGATGCAAGAGCTGCTGGGAAGAGCTCTGGGTAGCCTGAGAAGCACATACGTGCTTGCTGGTGAGCTGGGAAGTCAAACAAAAAAGGTAACAGCAGACTGCAAAACATATCAAGTAGAGAAGCCACTTCATGTCTCTCCATTCAATCTCCAGTTCCTGGAACACACTTAAGAACTTCCATGATTTTGACTTCTCTCAAAATGGATTTAAAGAGTAACTGGTCAGGTTCATGTGACCACAGGCCAAATTTCCTTAAAATAACAGGGCTGAATAAGAGTAATTGTTCTCTAAAATTTAATTTCTGGTCTTCTAACTATTCCCTGAATAGTTAAGAGCCTTCTAATAGCTATAATTTCTTGCTACTCTCTTCTGATTACATGCTGGTTTGAAATAAAAATTTAAATTTGTACTGTATTGATTTTATGTCATTTAGTAGAATTGTATTCCCAATTGCTTGATTTTTACTCCAGAAAGGTACTGAAAAGTGATTGATGATCTGTAAATTCAATCATGCAAAAATCTAATGAAGTTTAAAGTTTGCATACTCAAGCTGTAATATCAATGTTTTTCAACATTCATTTCTTTTTATATCTTCTATACTGTTGTGTTCCAACTACCATTTACACTCTATAATGCCCATTTTGTTTTCTCCATTCTATGCTTTTAGACAAAAAGTTTTTGAGTGCCTCTTTCCATAAGCTTACTACGCCAGGCTCTAGCCTTGAATGTGGCCCATAATTGCTGCTATAGGAAAATGCACCAACAATTCATATGACAGGAAAGAGTTCCAGTACGACATTCTCCATCTTCTATGTCCATGGAGATAGAACGTGTCCTTCTTTCTTATGAGAGAAATTGAGTATTTCATTTTTCCAAAATTCTTCCTACACAACATTGCAAACACTGCTAAGGAAAATACAACTCCTCCTCCACTTTTAGTGGCCAATGGAATGAAATATAAACCTACCTAGAAGCCATGCATAAAGCCTTCGGTTGAGTGACATATCCCTGCGCAGCACCACATGAAGGGCTGCTGACAAAATTCTGATCATGTCTGGACGTGTTGCCTGAAGAAGTTAGAAACACAATAAATTTAACTATGAAGAGTAACACTCCTTCTATGCTAGCAGCTTAATGTTCATTAAAACCTAGCTAGTTTCATGTTTTGACATTTCTGAAGTCAGAATAGCACAAGAAAACAATCTTCCTCTTAGGAAACCAAAACATTATTATTTCTTGGCATAGATACTAAGCAATAACATTCACCCTTTATGAACAGCAAAAATAATTGATTTGAGTAACAGCTAATTTTTGTTACAAGATGTTTTATCTATGAGGCAAAAGCCATGGAAGAAAATTCAACTTAAATCCAGTCTAAAAAAATTTTAAATACTTTTTCAGTTTCTTACTACTTTAAATGCTTGTGTAAGCCTTAATATTGAAAAAATGCTGTATTGATAATTCCATTTTAGTACCTAAATGGACACACTCCAAATATTCCTATAGTAACTGATAAACGTGAATGAAGCACTTCCACAGCAAAAACACATTTCCTTTTACATAAAAGGTCAGGTTATCACTAATTTATAACAAGAGAAGAATCAATATTGTACAAAATTTTCTCCAGGATTAAAATAAATCATGGATCATTTAAAAGCAGAAAGTAACTAATAATAAATGCAGTCCAAAGAAAAAAAATCACCCAATAGTTGCAAGGTCTATCTCCCACTACTGCTAGGGCTAACTACTTACCCAAGACCAAAAATAATTTTCAATTCTCTAGTGTTCTGGATTTTTTATGCTAAGAGGATTAACTTTTGCTGATTTTGAACACTGGGAATTGGAAACTTGCAAATGAATAGGTAATTTGCTTTCTCATCAATTTGGAGCAAATGAAAAGCTTTTGTATAGATTAAATATGATAATTTGAGCTTAGATACACAGAAGTTAACTTCAACTTCAAAGTTAACACATCAAGTTAAAAAGCAGAAGATCAGGTTAGGCTATTCTTCTGCCTTATCAAAGAAACTCACTCATGTGACTCTTGTTCAAGCTTGGAGAAAATCATTAACAAAAACCAACTAAATACTGCTACTGACTCAAGAAGTGGAGTACATTTAGGAATTTGTCTAGTCATCTCTCAGGTTTATAACCTACCTGGCTCATATGGAAAGGAAAACAAAAAAGGATAAGGTCCAATGTGCTCCTTTGTACTAAAACACTGGTATCTTGCACTGATGTGCTTACTGCTTCCACCTGAAGTAAAGGCAGACCCCCCCCCCAAAAAAGTTATTTATTATTTTTAGGAGGTAGACATAAGAGAGAATTCAAAAATAAGAAGTTATTTATAAATAGTGATACGCACAAAATGAAGTTACTTTAAATTTTGAATAATGTTACAAGATAAAACAAGAAAACAAAAAGTTTCACCACTGAGGAAACATAGCATCTACAGATTCCCTAATACAAATATTAAGCTTTTTTAATTTATACATTAATTCCACCTGTACAAGCATTAAGCTTTTGCTTTTTTATATTACCAATGAATATCTTAAATTTAAAAGACAAAATAATACTTTGCATACTTAAAAAACCCCTAACAAAACCCAATCACTTTTAACTGAAGCTTGTAATAAATGGAAAATTTTACACAAAACCTAAGCAGCTCTCAAACATTAATTCAGCTTTGAAACACTCCTATCATGCACAAAAACATCAGTTTAACTGGAGCTACAATAAACACGCATTTTTATCTCTTCAAAGGCTAAGTTCAAAGACAGAGAGTACATCTAAATCCCCCCCAAAATACATTTTTTAATGTTTATTTTTATATTTTAATTATTTAATGTTTATTAATTATATTTTAATTTAAATAAAATATAAAAATTTAATGTTTATTAATTATATTTTAATTAATAATAAGTAAGTAATGCCAATATTGTTACTTTCTTATAATAAGTTAATTGTTCCATTAAAACATTACCATTAATTCAATGTCACTGCCAATTATGTAGAGTTGATCCTCCATGGAAAGCTTCCTGTTCAAATGGGAGAGGACATAAGTGATGCCAGGCAAGCGAACTGCAGGGCTGGTGAGAAGGCTCCCCCAGAGAGCACTGTAGAACGCTGACTGATCCACAGCTGAAGCAACTTTCTCCAGCAGCGTGTTTGTTCTGCAGTAAAACCAAGTCAGCTCAATCAGGACATGTATCACAGCTCTTGCCCCTGCTCAGAGTTTTAATAAATACTAATTGTTAGAGGAAGGTCAAAACTTCCTTTCAAGAGCCCAAGAGAGGCTCAATTACACACTGAACCTTATAATGCAGCCTGAACAGAGCAATCCAACTAGCAAACCTGCAGGCCAATCTGGCTTGCAAAATGCTTTTGGCCTACACACAGCTTCTCTTCATGTTTTTCTTATGTATTCCTTATGTTCAAAGAGCCAAGTAACTCCTTCATCTGCTACTTAAAGCCAAGTGTTGCTACAGACAGAGGTTTCAGACAGACAGCAGGAAAGCATAGCTACTGAAGAAAAAGAACCAAGCAGACAGCTTTTGCCCTCTCATTTCTTGCACTGAGTCCTTCTGGTAATAACAGGGCATAAAAATACCCCAATTCTTTGAGCACAAGCAATCCCTTCTCTGTCCTCATTTCTTCCAACTTAAGGCAGCACCTCTACACCCTGTGGCAGGCCTGAAGAGGCAAGCTGGATAGCCTTTGTTCCCTGTTGTAGTGATGCCAATTACACTGTGTGTTTCTGCCTACACAGAAATAGAAAAAGACAGTGTTAAATTGCTCTTCACATGTAAGTTGTGAAAATTTGAGTTTCTTGATTTCTTGAAAATCAAGATATTGAAATATTCTTGAAATATCAAGAATATGTAAGCATGTCAACAATTCCAAGAATTCCAAGTGTTGCAGTGTAACTCCATCCTTTAATATGTTAAGATTGCTACCTCAGCGCCCCAGATGCTGCAGTTAGATATGTCAACCCAAATCAAGAATCACACAATTGTGTAAGTTGGAAAAGATCTTCAAGATCATAGAGCTCAACCAGCAACCCAGCACTGCAAAATCCACCATTAAACCATGTCCCAGACTGCCACATCTACATGGCTTTTAAATACCTCCAGGGATGGTGACTCCACTACTTCCCCAGGCAGCCCATTCCAGAGCTTGACAACCTTTTACATGAAGCAATTTTTCCTTATATCCAACCTAAACCTCCCCTGGCACAATTTGAAGCCATTTCCTCTTGTTCTATTGCTTGCTGCCTGGGAGAAGAGACCAGCATGTAACACTAAGTCTGCTTAATGTCAATTCTCTTTCCATAAAAGGAACAAATAACAGTTAATTTGTCCTAATTAATGCTAAGAACCTTCTACCATACCATTCAGTTGCAATTAATATGACAGCACCAAATTAAAAAGCAACTACCTTAAAAACAATATAATTACAAATACGTAACGAAAAGTTAACAGCAAACCCCCCCATCCCCTCATCAAGCATATCACCTTATTAACATATCTATTCTTACCTTTCATAATACTCTGATCCTTCTTCTAACCCAGGCAGAATCCCAGTTAACAGTCCTTGCAGTCCTGGTTTCAAGGTTTTCCCCAAAGGGAGGTAATAAATTTCATACAGACTCAATAATGTTGGCTTGACAGACATAGCAGCATTGGCAAGGAGTGGAAACAGTCCAGAACTGTGAAAAATAAATTTTATCTTTTTTAAGGAAGCTTCTCATGTGACAATTTCATTTCTCTAAAGACTGCTACAGGTATGTCCAGTATAGTTATAAGCATTAGAATTTTATTTTAGAATTTTGCATAGGCATAGACCACCACACAATATGACTGCCTTTGGATGGACAGGTTGGTATGCCAAGGCTAATATTATGAGCTTTTTTAGCATTGTGATAAAAAGCACTGAAGGCCCAGAGATGACTGTCTTTCACTAGTAAAACAAATACGATAAACCAGAAGCATCTCAGCATGACAAAATGTTAATTTTGCCCAAATTGAACTACATCACAATGAAAATTGTATTTAAAAGTACATTTTCTTTGCAGTAATTAAGAAAAACCAAGACTGGATAAGAACAATTTGAGGACATTTATAGAAATAACTTTCTGTAAGAAACAAGTATAGTGTTTCACTTCAGCATGTAACCTAGAGGTAAAATTTAAGACATTTATAGTGTTAAGTAGCATCAAAGTATATATTTACTCCTGAAATTCAGTCTGAAAACAGATTCTAAAACTAGCAATAAACACTGTTTATAATGCTGTTCATAACACACCCTGCCTGTAAAGGACTGAAAACACTGGAAGTATGTTCTGAATTTATTTGAATGTAAGTTTAAGTTCACGAAAGTTATAAACATGATCTCCTAAGGAGAAACTACAAAAATACTAAAATAATTTTTGCTATTGCTACTAAATATCATAAACTATTACAAACTGCACCAATAATAAAACTTATGTGAACACAACTCCAATTTTCAAAATCTTTGATGACTCAGGTTAGAAGACCCTGACATTTGAAGAAGAAAATCAAGGAACAGTAAAAAAGGTAATTTTAAGAAAATGTTTTTAAAATGTAGACCTAAAAATCTACTATTAAAAGGAAAAAAAATCTATGTAGATATGTTGTCCATATTAGAGAAAAAACCCTACAAAACTCTTTCCAAAATACAAAACTTTTGGTTAAAATTATTTTTGCCTTTGTCTGTCTAGCAGAACTAGTCCTTTACCATCGTCAATTGGCTTATTTTTTCTACAGAAAATGTCTTTTTGTTCAGTAAGCAGCCCACTAGCCCACAGTGTTTCTTTGTAAGGCTATTACTCATACTTCAAGATTTGATGTTCAGACACTGGCATTCTGCTTTCATGACAAATACTGGAATCTTTGATAATGTCTCAATGTGAATGTCTGTCTTTGCCCAAGCAGCAGTAACTATAGCTTTTGGTTAGATTATACAAGGTAGCATTTTCCACTGTCCTAGAACTTACTGTTAATGAGATCTTGCAGCTACTGAACCACTGTACAAGCAAAAAAACATGAGCTATGACTACACAGTATCTTTTAAACATGTGGAAACACAGAACCGAGACACTCCCCCCCCCTCAATGTAACTATACATAAACATCTTGAGAGTGCAAGACAGAAGAGCTGATATTAAGGCATACAATTTATTTCTAAGCATTAATACACACCATTTCTACCTAAACAGAATTCTATTTTATCCAACTATTTCTCAAACTGATGACACTTTAATCTCCAGGAATAGGCAAAGATTATGAACCCTGTGTAACAGTGTGTACACACATATGCCTACACCCCTCTATGCATTATATAATAAATAACTTAACGTCTTGCCCACCCCACCCAACTAGAAATCTAATGGAGGTTTAGGAATCAGTATGTGTTGACTACACTTAACTTTTCAAGGTTATTCTTCCTTTTCATTATCATCAGTTCTAGAGACAGACAGAAGTTTTTACTTGCCCCCCTTTCTAACAAAACCGAAAAATCTTTCAGTTCTGTTGATTTGATGGTAAAGTTTCTTGCAACAAATTGTACTCAAATTCTTTTCAAACACCACTTAAAATAGAAAAATGTAATGTGAAGACAATGAAGTGTTAACATTTCACTTACTATACTGTCCTAGGTTGCAATATAGATGTGTTTAAGTATTCTATCACCACCAGCTGTGGGCCGTTAGCTGCTATCACCTGCTAATGACCCACTCCCGATGACCGGCAATGGGCCATCCGTTAGCTGTTATCAGCTGCTAACAACCCACCCTGGATGACAGGCAATGGGCCATCAGGGACCCACCGTGTGACTCATGGACTTATCTCATCCCATTGTGGGATGCTTTGCCCAGGAGGGAGGAGCCAGGTGTTCCCACCTGGATATAACCTGGCCTTGGAACTGCCTGAGCTAGCCCTGTCTACTGGGTTCCCAGAGGACAAGAGCTACTACTGGATCTTCAGCTGGAGACTAGACCTTCACAGGATCACCGCTTCAACTGGACTACTTCAGTTGGACTGCTACTACCACCCTAACAGGGTGTTAGGTTGTATCTGACTTTGTCAGTGCTTTTCCTTGTATTATTTCACTTATTTTTAATTTCAATCTTGACTTGTGATCTCCCACTGGTTTGTTTTCAAACCAATACATATTCATACAGGCAGAAAAATTTGTTTGTTTCAATGAGAAAATAATATATTCCAGGTATTCTTGCACTAAAGTCAGTTCCTAACAAAAATTTAGGTGATCTGTTTATCTTCCAATATACAATATTCCGAAGAAGAGTACTAGACAAGCACCAGTAACAAGAGGGAAATAAATGGATCAATTCTTGCAATAAATATATAACAAAGTAACACTGCTAATATAAAATGCAGGAAACCAAAAGCTTCTCAACTATGCATTTGGAATGGAGTTGTTTAAAATATTGTACCTGTAGAGGAAAAGATCTTTGGCCAAGCGCTTGGGTCCAATGATTTTGAAAATGATCTCATATGTTTCAAGTGCCTTCCGATGAACCCCTCCCGGCAGAGCCGGATGAAGACATTGTGCCAAGCGCTTGCCTATCGTCAACTTTTTGGGTACTACCTGGTACTTGGCGTTGTTCTGTAGCACCTGGGAAATCAGCACAGAACAAGTTAAACACCAAACACACATTCTGTAGATGACTTTCTGAGCATGTTCAGTAAGTCACCACACACCCCTAGGTTACAACACAAGAAGGAAAAACAATCCTATTTAAATGTACCACAGAGCTTTCTCTTAGCCGTGCTTTTCACCTGTACACTTGCCATAGGTGAAATTGCCAAGGCATTTAAAACTTCACTTGCAATGGGCTTCTTGCCTACAGCATGTCCATTTATCATTTACTCATCCTTTTCAGGACAAAAAATGCCATTTTCATTTGATAAAATCCATTATCACTAGCTCAAAGTAATCACTTTAGGACTAGAAAACAGAGCTGCATTTACATTTTTAGAGTTTTTTTCTTCCATACATGCCTTCACATTGCACAAACATGCAACAAGAACTGCTACAATCAGAAAAAAATAAATGAGAGTTTATAAAAAATAATTATGCCATTTTCAACTGTAGTGTCATTTTGATGGGCAGAGCTCCCAAGAAATACATATGACTGACTAAAACAAGATTTTTACAGATATCAGGACCTGTATTCATTTGTAAACTGCTATTAAAAATAACAATGATATTGCACATCAAACTTAACTGTTAGAATGAATCAGAACAATAACATTCTCTGGTCAGTGAATGATTTGAGCCTCATTTTAGAACTCATGCTTCATAAAACTACTGCTGATATCTATACCCATAACTATTTTTTACCCTACTTCTATATCATTGAATGATATTAGAAGTAAATATTAGTAATAAAAGAAGTGTTGCATTTATTTCCATTAGAAATGTAAATAACTTCCCGCTTTGCATACAATCACAAAGGGTTCAAGTCTGGCTCTTAGAAAGGCACTTGCTTGATTTGTTTGCTCCTTGCACACAGCCAACATTTGGCTCAGACTGCTGAAATATTTGCAAGAGCATTAGATGGCTGGAACCTTGCACTTCTGTACTGCTACTCCAGTACCTTTTGCAATTCCTGAATCTTTTCCAAGATCACCTGTCAGGTATACCTTGTTTAGCTTCCCAAGCGCTGATATCAAATCTGCCCATTCACTGGAATATTCAAAGTTCTTCAGTGCTTTGTCAACAGCTGCTACATAGTTTCTGTACTTGGAATCAGTCAGCAGCTCCGACTCCTCCGTGTTCATCCTCCCACGGTGTCCCCACTAGAGACTAGCTTGCAATTCATGTACAGACATTACCTATTCAAAATATAAAAGAAAAAAAAACCCTGAAATCATTGTTCCCAAGACACATTGTAAAACAATTCTGTATAAAAAGTACTACAGTTTCTTCAAAGACATTAAAAAACAAACCAAGCCAAACAAAAAAACACCCAAAAAAATCACCAATCTGCAATCAGGTTACAAAAATCCTGAATAAAAGCTAACATACAGCAAACAAATATTAATGAATATTTAATGCATGTCCAACATCAAGTCCTATTAAAAAATCCAAACAAATAACAACATCACAAGCCAAACAAAAATCCCTAGAAAATTAATGTATAAACTCTCCCAAAAAGCACCCCTTGCTCTAAACAATGCAACAAAGGGATTTTTCTTTTCTTTTTTACTTCCTCTGGGTCCATCAGCAGAAATCCCCACCTTTCAACACACCAGCCTTTCTGCAAACAGAAGACACCTATCTTTCTGAATCACTTCCAAGCAGAAGACAAGACTGAAGGATATGCACAATAGTTACACACTATCCAAGAGGATGTCTGTGCATCAACACTTCCTTTTACAAGGCTTGCTATCCTAATCCAGTGATGCAACTCTATTTTGTTTTCATATTATTGCCACTCAGGCACAACAAAAGTACATGTTTACCAGTGTTCTGTAATCTTAGGCTTATGCAATTTGGTCAATTTATTTTCATCATGTGGTTGACTACACAAAGTAATTAAGATATTCTAGTTCCAGAAACACCACCCTTTATTTTATAGGTCATAGACTACTGTTTTAAGTAACAGAGATTCAATAACCTTTTAAAAGGAATGTGTTTTTAAGGCTACTTTCCCCTCAGGCAAACACAAGTCAATGAGAAATCCTAATGTAGCACATCTATGAAAAAGGCAGATTTGGTGCCCATTTCATGAGGGTATTGGGGGAGACCTTTTGGGATCTCTTTTGTACTTGGCTTCAGAAGAGACTTCACACTCAACAGATGCTGTTCTCTTCTGTCTCGATTAAAGGGAAATAGAAAGAAAATTGCATGCAGAAGTGCAGGCTGAAGCATGACTGAAAAAACCAAACAAACCATGGAACCAGTATAAAGCTTTATTCATCAGACTGTCTTCCAGGTATGATAAGGAAAGTTGCAAGAACAAAGGAAAACAAGAAAGTGACAGACAAAATGAAAGAAAGTGCTGGATGGAAGGAGTGAATAAAAAGGCCAAAAATTACAAGCCTTCTGCACTCTTGGTTCTGATGTCAGACTAATAATGACAGACTGTCTTCAAGACAGAACAGAAATGCAGACCATTACTTAAAACCTATGTTCTGAGTGTTGAATTGATAGATTTCACACTATCCCACTGGTGTAAAGCACTTAGATCACTTTTAATTTTTAAAAAATCCCATTTCATGTGGTTTCATTTTATAATAACCATCTTTCGATTAAATCCCCAAAAAGATCAGGTTTGCTCTGAAAAAGCTGTAAAACGCCAACAGATTTCTCAAAGAGACAGTTGCACAACCACCAAAGTCTAATCTCCAAAAGTAAAATTAAGAATTACCACTCAAAAAAGAAGAAAACCAACATATAAAAGCTGCACAGTTCCTATTTTTCCAGGCACAATGGATGGAGAGAGAACTTGACACAGGAAATAATTCTGAGTGAAGAAAGCATCAGAATCCGTTTTATCCAGCCAAAGGATAAATGCAACCACTTATGGCCGAGCAGAAGACAGGGCTCTGCCTTCCTCAAGTGCTTGAAAGACCTGAAAGCTCAGAGTGGTCCAACAAAGGATTATCAAAGGTTAAATAAACACAGGCAGAACACAGGGTTAAACAGGTAGCTTCCTTTCAGATTTAAAAACTAAGATCAGAACAATCTATTAATTTTAAAAACAAAACATTTTAACAGCTTTGAATAACTGTGCTTTTAGACAACTCTATCACATTGGCTGTGCAAATTTAATCATTATGAAGTTTTGTATAGAGAAAACACTCTGTTTTCTTACTACTCTATGGTTATGGTCTCATTTTTCTATCTTAAAAAAAAAGTTTCATGCAAAAATTTATGCAAAGAATTTCTTGCACAGTTTTTCCCACAATGAAATCTCAGTTTTAAACAAATCATGAGTAGGCATAATAAGTGAGGCACCCATAGAGGATACTGTGTAAATGTTATGCATTGTTTTTATAAACCTGGGACTACTTTTATTCTACAATCACTAAAATTACAGGAATGCCCATTGTTATTAGTTCTCATACATAAACGTAACCTGGTTTACTGTAATTTACTTTTTGTTTAGTCTGAAGATATTCCAAAATGTAGTTTTTAATCTTTTCTATCATGTATTCTTATCAATACTTTTGTGTTCCTTTCATCTATAATAAAAATGCAGATTTAACAATATTTAACTTTACAGCTAGTATTTCAATACAATATTAAAGCTTGGTAGTGTCTATCTCCTTAATAAGTATCAGACCTTTATTCTTTCATGGTTTACTACTTTGAAAAAATGAGATAAATAATAAAATTTGATAGATAAAAAAAAAAAGAAACAAAAAAGAAAAATAGCATTTTCTGCTGCACCATCAAACAGCCCATAGAATAAAACATTTATCTTGTCGTTACACAATCAGCATTTGGCAGGAGGGCCAACTTTCCTTGGAATGTTCTTTATTTGTTTCTCTTTTTAAACAAAGATATGAAGAGTACCATCTTTTGCTTTTTTTTTTTTTTTTTCCTGTTTTTTGTGTACCAGATGAGATGAGCCAAGCTTCTCAGATTGAAGGTTAAGCCACTCTTGTGAGTCTGCCATAGGAAATCACTGATGTGATAGATAGCCATGACTTTTTAAATGGATGTCAAAAAGTTAAAATGCCTTCTGCCCCAGCAGAAAGCTTATTATCAGTGAGGAAGAAACTACTTAAGACGTACTAAACACTTTCAAATAATTTCATATAACTATATTTAAATCATAGGTGATTGCAGAAGTTGGTCTTGACACTTACTACCTTCTACTTCACCTTCTAGCAGGGATTAAAATACAGACATCACATGATTTTGGGTACATCTGTATGCCTGTGGAGTCTTTGCACATGACTGACAAGGAAAGCAGGTGTCTGGGGCTGTGGATGTTCTTCTGCTGGGGGTTGTGTGTGGTGTGTTCCCAGAGCAGCCTTCTTTTCCCTTCACCAACGACGTGATATTGGTTTTCCTCTGATTCATGTTAAAACAACACTGCTACTGCTGTGTTTCCACAGCAAATGCTCATCTTTTGTAACTTTTATACCTAAGAGCATTCTGTCTCACGTCAACACAAACAATTCACCTGTTTAGGAGGCTCTAAATTTTTTAGCCAAAGAAACGAGAAGAATGGTAGCTTCAACAAATCAATTCCAAAAAAGCAGCTTTTATGTAGACTCTGTTCTGATTTAGTCACAAGGTTCTGATTTTATCACAAGACTTGATTCATAAGCTCTCTCTTATCTGTTTTACCCCAAAACTCCTTTTCAGGTTTGATTTGCTACTATTCTACTCTTACATTTTTCAAGCCTCAGATAATTGCTCTATTTGTGTGCTTCACACCAACCTGCAATACTGAAATATTGGTACAGGTCCAGTGGCTGATTGAGGAGCACAAATCTGCATACATCAAGTCACTTCAAGGCATCTCAAGATTTGTTCCAAGTACTGTAAGAATCTGAGCTCACAAGCTTGCTCCCTTTGAACTCCTCAGGGCTGCTGCTTCGCAGTGCAGTATTTCAAGGCATTTTTAAAACTGTTTATCATTTTAGGCATGGCTATGGGAGGCACAGTAAAAGAACTAGTAGACAATAAAAAGCAGATGAGAAAAAATTCCAATTTCACTGCACTGCTGTTGCTTTTTAAACTGTGTATAGTGCCCACATACTAGGCTGGCAACTGCAGAAAAACATTTGTATTTAAATAGACTCAATACAAACACAGATTTGAATACATGGAAAACAGAAGCCTTGTCATTTGGTAATTTATTATGCTTTGTTTCCCCTAAGAAGCATTTAACAACATGAATAGCAAAATAAGTACTGCAAATCCCAAACTAGACTCTTCAGATAAAATTCAAATGTAGGAAATACATACATTCTTCTGCAACCACAGATAAAGATTTTCCAATTACAGATCATTACTCTATTTCCAGATTGACATTCCACAGAGTCATCTTATTCAGAATTTTTCAAACAGGCATCTCTATTGTCTTCTGAAGAGTAAGAGCCATTTGAGTTTCTTATTTTGGCCAACTGCTATTCAGTACAATAATGAAAGAAGAATTCCCCCCATACTACACAAACAAACAAAACAAAAGAACCCCACCTGGCAGTATTATTAACTACAATTAGCCATTATGTCATTAGCATCCTGCAACAGTCTGCAGCACTTGGTAAGATTTAATATTGTGATTAGATTAGTAAATTCCCAGTACAGTTTTCAACTTAGTCATATTCACACGTGGAAACAGCGTGTTATATTTTTCCACAGAAAAGACAGCATTGCTTTAGGTGTTCAAATTTCTTTCTGCAATAAAACTAAATTAAATCAAATTCCCATAATAATCTGTGAATTACCCATACTGGCAACTTCTAAATTAACACAAGGTGGTTTCCTGGGAGTGATTTTCATACCAAGCAAGAACTAAATGAGAGAAAATCTGTAACTTGTACTACAGAGGTTAGATTAGGTACCCAACTGTGCACTGTCCTTAGTTATGAAGCTACAAAACAAGTTTATTACTTATTATTACACAAAAAAATCAAACTGATGTAAAAAACTCTGTAAAAAGAAACTGAGTACATTTTACTTCTCTTGCATGTTCTTCACCAAAAAAAAAAAAAAAAAAAAAAAAAAAAAGACTGGAATAAACCTAAGTCTACCACTGGGCACAGTCTGATGGAAGTACATCAGGTATGTAAAATGTTCTTTTTGCTATTCCTGTCATACGGTATTCCAAAGTGTGACTTACACCAGACAGAAGTTTATAAGGAGAAACAAGTAACAAGCTTAAAAATTCATAAGGAACATACAATAAGCCTTCTAAGGATTCAACTGCTTTATTTACTATTTAAGAAGACAAATTTATAATTACAAACAAACCCTAAATGAATGTGCTTTAAAGCATAATTCTTCCAAAATAAAAACAATATCAAATCTACATCTATCTGCCAGAGGGGAGAAGAAAGTGACCAAAGACTTCTCACTGTCATTGACAAATACATATGTTTTCCAACTGCTTCTTAAAAACTGAGTTTAAGGTGACATTTTAACCCCTCTACTCAATGCTATTTTATTACAACTTCTCGATATGTAACAGGTGAACTACAAAACAGTTTGATATACTGGACTGAAATTTTGATTTTGATTCCAGACCCACCAACACAACACTACTGGTTCCTTTTCTTTCAGCCCTTGAGCACTATTGCCAGCATACTGTTCAGGACTACCTTACTGTTTCTGGCAAAGTATAACAGACATTATCTTTTCTAGAGTTAAGTACTTTTGCATTTCATAAATGCCAGAATCTTACACTAGAGTCTCTACTTTTAAATTATCATTCTTCATGAGATCAAATCAAGTGTTCAGATTACACAGATCTGAACCTAAGTCACTCAGTAAATGAAAAATGATGACTTGAATCTTTCTTATAATTCAGGAGAACCATTAACTAAAATAGCATTTCCCCATATTTTTTCCTTTCGTAGAACAAATAATTGCTGAATTATGTATGTAATAAATTATAGCTTAATCAGCATTCATTTTACACATCAAAATCAACAAAGCTCCAGATAGCCTTGCTTCTTATTCTAAATTATACAAAACATCTAACATGTCTTACTAAAAAACAGATGGTAATTTAAGTCAGAATAACACAACATAGAGAAAAATGGGAAAATGTTTCCTTGAATTTGTTGTTATCCTTCAACACTCACTTTCAAGTACTTTTTGGTCCCCTTCTTCTCTTTGTTGACCACTATATTTGAACATCCACTTTGTCAATCTAAATCTACAACTTGTCACTCTTTCCCTCATATTCAATTATACATTTGAAGAAAAAGAAGTACACCTAGAATTTACCATGCACTCGTTTGACATGTGTTCAGAGTGTTTCCTCCTTAAACTTTATTTCATCTCAGCTCACAGAGTTACCATCTTCATGCACAACTTAAATTTTGGCAGCAGTGCATCCATCAAAGAAATTTAAACAATTTGGCTAAAGACATTTTAAAAATAATCTTCATTTCATTCTCCCAGCTGACATCTGAACAATACCAAATATTTCAGAAGTTTTTAGAAATCATAGAATGTTTTGAATTAGAATGGACCTTAACGTGCATCTAGCTCCAACCCCCTGCCATGGGCAGGGACACCTTCCACCAGAATGTGAAATATAACCTCCTAGACTCACCTGTCACTGTCACAATGCTGAGCCAAACAGAAACATAAACATAAAATCCGTATTCAGAAGTGTAACATTGTATATAGTGTATCAACTCCTGTTCCCTGGACCAAAAGAAACTGTTGCCATGCTCAAAAAAAGGTTGGCTTGCATGCTGGGTTGGTAGGGCCTTCTTCAGCTACCACAATCAAACCTTCCACATCATACACTGTCAGCAGTTTTCCCAACTTCATAAAGAGATCCTGAGACTGAATATTAGAAATATGGCTGTTTGGATTACTGTAAACAGGATGTGGAAGGTATTTACCTGACATAGCTACATCCATGGTAACCACAAGTCCAGCAGGCTGGAAAAAGCATGATCACAGAGAGAACAAGTGTGTTCTGGTGTGAGTGCAGCCACACTCTCCCCATGGCTCCTGCACCACCTGTCAGCACTGCGAGCTTCGTGCTTTCCCAGTCCCACAGCAGAACTGCCCAGCTCCCACACCCACCCACAGGGCCTTGGGACCATTGCCTTCTGTGTTGTGCAGTGCTTGATAAGTACACAGCTTCAAATAGTTATCTTCTCTACAGCAGCCGGAGCACAGGAACAGGACAGGCTTCCTAAAATAAACTGCAATTTATTTTCACTTTTGTGTGTTTCAGCCTTGTGCCTTCAAATGGTTCTTATACCCTCTCTGAAAAGAATTCCTTTTTAACTAGCTAGCTTTTCTTTTCCAAGCATTTACTGAGAGGAGACTTACCTTGAGGTATTCTTTTCTTTCTTGCATATTTTTAACTCTTGTCAAATTAGTAAGTCAAATTATTATGTTATACAGTTAAAATAAAGAAATAGATAAACGACAACAGCAAAAAAAGCCACAGCAAACATAACAATGAAATCAACTGAAACCAGCATCACTTCATTTAACTCTATATTTGTACTACACTTTTTTTTAAAGGAGAGTTTGCCAACTTCAGAATGCCTTTCAGCTCAGAACAGGAAAAAAAAAAAAGAAAAAGGACTTACATGAGGTTCTCTGTCTTACATCACATTTGCAGTACTCTGCACTGAGAGAGAAGCTTTGCTTCCAGGGTAATGCCGTGCCTTCACATTGAGACTTCTCTCCAAATATTCTGATACACAGGTTAACACAGAATCTACCAAATTAACAACAAAGATTGGTGTCCTGGTAATTTATTCTTTTTCCTTTGCTCACAATAACCTTTCATTTATCCATACCCATTGTTCTAATATTTAGCTTCAGGTGGGTTTAACATTCTGTCTCCAAACAATCCTATGTCTTCTCACAAAGGCATGTCAGAAGCTTTCATATGCTTAACGTTACATTACTTGGATAATCTAATGTATTTGGGCAAGACTTTGACCATCTGCCTTTTTTATTATGCCCTGAGGTCTAAGATACTAGTAATTCATTAATTTCAAATTTCAATTAATTTCTATAACTTTATTCTGATTTTAATTCTGAAATAGTGTCATATGCCATGCATATATCTACACATTATCTACATTGTGGTTACATTTCCCAATGCATCTGGTTTCCCAGTTCTAGAAATGGATTTCAAAGGAATTTGTAAAACAGAATCCTTTTCTGACTATTCTGAAAACAGGGCCTGGACCAAAACTTGTTCACTCTCCTTATCCTCAGTAGTAAGCCAGAAAAGACACAAATAAAAGGTTGAATTCCCTCTGATTTCTGCAAATTAGAAACCAAAATAGGTAAAGCACCATTCTTTGACTTCCAACTATTTTTTTATGCTTATATTGAACTACAATTTCTGATAAAAATAGGAATGTGTTGACTAGTAAAACTGTTTACAGATTCTCTTTGGTGCTTTCTTTTCATATCTTGTTTCAGTTATTGGGAGAAAATGGTTGATCCTGCAGTATTTCTTCTCCCCAGCCTCTCAGAGGGAAACATATCACTTACTGTTTCTATTTATCATTCAGCTCCTTTTCAGCTACAAGTCAGGGCAACATGGTTATTAATCTGGAAGACAATTTATGTGCATACAGACAAATTACTTCCATTTTTCTATTTCATGCTTTAGCAGGTATCATTTAGTGTAGTCTCTTTTCCATCTCAAAACAGGGTTTTTAACAGCATACTTCATATTCTTGGTTTTATTCTACACACTGCAGATTTGATATAATACAGCTTCACCAAAATAAATGGCACAAAAAAAATAAAAAGGAAAATAAAAGAAGAAAATAAAAGAATAACAATAAGCATTTTCAGCCAGCTAGCCCAGCCCAAGCAGTTATTCTTAGCTAAGCAAGAAGACACTAAAGATGGACAGCAGGAACTCTGGCCAAGAGAACTAAGCCAGCAATGAACACACAGAAGCATTCTCCCTTTATTCAGAGAAAAATAACAGAAGATTACAGGCTGAGCCCACTTACACCACTGGAGTACCGTTCGTTTTCTTCACAGTGGCTGCTAGGGGGCTGTGTTTTGGATTTCTGCTGAACACAGGGTTGATAATACAGAGATGTTTTTGTTATTGCTGGGCAGGGCTTGCACAAGCCAAGGTCTTGTCTACTTCTTGAACTGCCATGCTGGCGAGCAGGATGGAGGTGCATGGGAGTTTGGGAGGAGACAGAGCTGGGACAGGTGACCCCAACTGACTATAGGGATATTCCAGACTACATGACATCATGCTTAGCATACAAAGTAGGAGGAAGTGGGGGCATTTGTAGTGATGGTGTTTGTTTTCTTCCCAAGTCACCGTTACATGTGATGGAGCTCTGCTCTCCTGGACATGGTTGAACACCTGCCTGCCCATGGGAAGTAATGAATTCATTCCTTGTTTTGCTTTACTTGTGTGAGTGGCTTTTGCTTTCCCTATTAAATTGTCTTTATCTCTACCCATGAGTTTTCTACATTTTACCCTTCTGATTCTCTCCCTCATCCCACAGGTGGGGGAATGGGGCGTGGCTGCTGGCTGGGGTTGAACCACGGCATGTAGCCACACTGCAATCTTACCCAAGCAGCTCACTGTGCCTGAGATGAGCATTTCTAACGGTCAGCCTAGCGTGCCAGTAATTTTACACAGGAAAAGCACTGGCAGGATAAGCATGGCCTAACTTGACAACATAACCATCCACTCAAATGCACAGACACTCCACTAATGGAAGACGTAAGATAACTGGTCTTTGCAAGATACTGTTTAAACACCCACAGTCACAGGTGCTACTAACAAGTTGGGAAAGTAAGATATTCAGTAAGCTAGAAATGCAGCCTCTTCCCATCTCATTTACAGGCTGCTTAGTTTCCGAAAGTGCCAATTCTCGTGTTGATGAAAACAAAACCACAAATTATGCTGTAAACATTCTGCCTGTTTCTGAACTGACATCCCCACCTAATAACATTCATATACACTATATTGAAAATGACTGTACATTTTAGATAATCACAATATTTAGGCATCGCACTATTAGCAAAAGGCATACTGTATTCCACCCTGTTTTTGAAAAGGTACCAACACTAAAAAAACAAACAAAAAAAAAAAAACCAAAAAGAAAGAGAGAAAAACTGACAGCCAGGCCTGACTAAGTATTTAACACAGACCAAACCTTGGCAGCAAAACAAAATGACTAGGATATTCAACGTTATAGCATGCCCCCTTATTACCTACCCACATCTATCCTGTTACTATTTAGATACAGTCTTCCCAACTCTTCACACTCCTACAGCTGGAATTCAGGTATCAGTAACATTCTGCAGTTAACCTGAGAACCATAACCCTTTCACTGTTGCTGCATATTGAAAGAAGATCCAGGAGGGAAAGGGTTCTTGCAATCAGCAACAAAAACACAAGGGTTGAGTCACCCAGAATAAGCTCATCAAAACCTGTACCTCATATCTAACATATTTTAGGTCCCTTAAAGAGATAAATTGTTTAGGCTTCTCTGGTTATTGTCACAAGTATGAAAATATTATTTCTAAAAAACACTTAACACCAGCAGCTGTCATATATTTATGCTTTTCAAACCGGCATCACGAGATTTAAGGCTATGTGTGCATCAACAGATGAAATTTAACCCTGCAGCACACAAACCAGGGACAGCCGTATGTCCCACGTATCCTTCCAAATACCACACGCAATAAATCCAGCAACAGCGAATCTGACCCAAAAGGGGCCCACAGCCCCCTGGACACCCAAGGTCAAAGCAGGACGGCCCCGGCAGCCCAACGCCAAGCTCATTCCCAGGAAGGAAGATCTCCCTGAGGAAGCTGCACCGCGAAGGGCGAAGCCAGGCCCTGCCGGGGTACGCTGCGGGGAGAGGCTCCGCACCCCAAAACCCAGCCGGGTGCGCTCCGCGCTGCGGGAGGACAGAGCCCGCAGGGGGAGGGTGGACAGGTGCTACAGGTTAATTGCTGCAGCGCCATTAACAGGCTATAACCGCTCTCCCCGGGCTCCTCAGCACCTGCCCCTCGCACATAGCCCGGCACGGCCCGGCCGTCGCCCGCCACGACGGTGCTGGCGGGGACGGGAGGGCAGAGCGAAGCGGAGCAGGGCAGAGCAGCGCAGAGGGCCGGCTCGGCTCGGCTCCAGGGGCGGACCCTCCCCAACACCGGCGCGGCGACGGGGAGGGAGGGAGGGCAGGAAGGAGGGGAGCAGCAGCCGCCGCCGGGCCGCGCTGCCTGCCCGCATCAGGATCCCGGGGACAGAGCGGAGGGAGCGACGTTACCTGAGCGCCCCGAGCCGGAAGAGCCCGACCGCCACCGGCACCCCCGCGCCGCCCTGACAGCTCCCGGCGTGCCCCGCGCCCGCCCCGCCCGCCGCGCCGCCGCCGCCGCGCTGCGCCCCCTGGCGGGACGCGTGCGCCGGTGCGTGGCGCGCAGCGCGCTCTGTGTGCGCGCGTGGTTATTTTGCCTGATATTTACAGAGTTCGCCAAATACAGCGCAGGTAAAAATGGGAGACAAGTGGTACTTTAGAAAAATATACTGGAACAGGCTGCCCAGTGAAGCTGTGGATGCCCCTTCCCTGGAAGTGTTCAAGGCCAGACTGGATGGGGCTCTGAGCAACCTGGTCTAGTGAAAGGCATCCCTGCTCATAGCAGCGTGGGTTGGAACAAGATGGTCTTTAAGATCACAGAATCAGCTAGGCTGGATAAGAGCACTGAGCTCATCGAGTCCAATCTATGATCAACCACTACCGTGTAAACTAGATCATGGCAAAAGTGCCATGTCCAGTCTTTCCTTTAACACCTCCAGGGACAGTGACTTCACCACCTCCATAAGCAACCCATTCCAAAGCCTAGTCAACCTTTCTGTTGGACAGAAATTCCTCTAAATGTCCAACCTTAACCTCACCTGGAGCAGCTTATGACTATGTCCTGTTGTCCTGTCTCTGGCTGCCTGGGAGAAGAGGCTGACCCTCAACTAGTCCCTTCCAACCCAAACTGGTGATGCTACTATGCGATATTATGTTTATGTTAACAGAACCAGTATTAGGAAATTTCTAAAATTTCTTGTGATTAGTGTGCTTGTGTCCTTACTACACACAAAGGTTCATGGGTGCCCACATGGACAGTATTGGAAGGAATTTTTTACTGCATCGCAGGAGTGATTTTCAACTGATCAGTTCCACAGTATAAAGGGTACAGTTCTTGGACTCTGATCTGTTAGTTTTAAAGTCATCATTAGGATTCTCAAATTTAAATAGGCTTCATAATAGCAGACAAATCTTATGGTTATAAATTACTTGAGTAACTGCAAAAAAAAAAAAAAAAGGTGCATTCAGCTTACATGATTAATATTTTAGACTTTGTCTGAGGACAAGTATTTCTAAAACATTGCCAGGGGAAAATCTCATAATATTTATAAATCTTCTACTTGGTGACTTACGTTGCCAGCCAATATTTAATGAAGTTTAATTTTATTCTCCAGACTTGGGATAATAATAAAAAGAAAATGCAATTCCTTTTCTCATTAAACTATACCAGGAATCCGTAGATGAAAAATAGTTACTTTCTGGAAAGCTGACAATTTTCACTGGTTTTCTGAGGCATCAAGTACAACTCTACATGTCATGTATTTCTAATTAAAATGATGCACATAATTTTTTCTTCTTTGAAGGTACTTACAATTGCCTTTGAGACATAATTGTTAACTAGGTTGGTTGTGCTTTTGGAGCTGTTTAACAGTGGTGAACTTCACAGAGGGAAGTGACTGTCAATAACTGACCATGTGCTTTCACATGCTGCTGCACTGCAGAGCGGTTGGATTTCTAAGCTTCCCTTGTGCTGAATTTAGTAGTGGCAGTTACAGCTCAGAGCTCCAAAACACTTCTTTCAGATTGTCTCATCGATTTTATGTGCAGTGGCAATCAAAAAAACATTGTACACTGTTGGGAAGAATATTGAGAACAAGACAGGGGTAGTTGTTTGGCAGCTGTATAAAGGCTGGTGCAGCCTCAGATTGATTACTGCATCAGTTCTTGTCTTCATGGCTCAAGAGGGATGTAGAGAAGTTGGGAAAGGCACAGTGGAGAGATGTCACAGCTATATTAAAGAAAGAGCAATAATGACTGGGACTGTTCGATGCAGAGAGAGAAAGCAGGAGGGAGGATTGATCAAATTGTACAAAATCATGAAAGGCAACAAAGTTGTTGGTAACCAAAGCCCACAGTATGAGAATGAGGAGGCACAGAAAATTCTTTTCTGCAAAGCAGAAAACTTCTAGAACATATTGGCACCAGGGGCTGGGGACTTGTACACTATCCTTAGGTTCAACCTACGGATGCATTTTTCATTTTGATGATAAACACAACCGTAAGAGTACACTGAAGGAATTAAGCAGGAATATACCCACAGGGGAAGTACTGTGAAGCAACCACACTATGAAGCTCTTCCTTATTAGTACCTCCTTTTACTGATGTTGGAGTCAAAATACTGGGCTGGGTGCAGCACTGATGTTAGGTGCTGTAAGGTATTTACCTTAGGTATTTACCTTAGGAAGGTATTTACCTTCCTTTGTCTGTAATTACTTCACAGCAGAAATGGTGAGAAACCTATAATAGACAGTTTTGGATAAGTGAAGCTCACACCCTGTGAATACTTAAGATTATTAATAACTTTGTAGCCTTGAGTGAGCCTTTGTAATGCCAAAGGCCGTTTACTAATACTAGGAGTCAATTCTCCTACAATTACATGTTTGACGTATGACCTACTTGTCCAGAACAACTTAGCTCACAATATGTACATTGGTTTTTGAAGTAGTTGGAAATGAAACCCACCATGTGGATTAATTCTTTTTCTTCCTTAAAAAAAGAAACAGACAACAACAACAAAATCCCAAACCACTACACTCAGAACAGCATGTAGACAATACAGTCCGCATCTTAGAATACTTCAATAAACTTATGCTTTGTAAAAAACAACAAAGTAACTGTCGGGGGTTGAGAATTTCTTCCCATTCCCGTTACTAAGCAACAAATAGTTAGATGTTTAGAGTAATCAGAAGACAAAGGTGGGCTTGGGCGAGGCAGGGTAAGGGAACACCCAGCCCTTGAAACGGGAGTCTCACTCGCTCTCTCGTGGTTCGGACGCTGAGAGGAGAGGCTGCTCTTTGCTTTTCGGCTGGGACCAGAGGGAATCCAACTGTGCCCTGTTTTCTCTTCTCCTGACTGGGTGAGCTTGGATTCAACCTTTTCTCCCCACGGGGAAGGGCACGTTTCCCCGGGCTGCGTTTCCTCGCGGCTGCTGCCGGGAGAGTCCCGCGGCCCCTGCTGCCTGCCCCTGCCCTCTGCCGCACGAGACCGCGGCGTCTGCTGTGACTGCAGAAATCCTTGCTGCCCGCTGGCTGGACGGGGAGAGCGAGCCGGCGCCCGCCCTGCTGCCCTGCTTTCTCGCTGCTCCGAGCCGTTTCGCTGCCCTCCGCGCTTTCTCAGCCTGTCCGCCATCACCAGCTGCTGGACACTGACCTGACCCTGCGCCACAGCGCCACCTGCAGCCGCTCGGGAGTCATCGCACCTGCCCTGCCCGACCGGGAGCTCAACAGCGCCACCTGCAGCCGCTCAGGAGTCATCGCGCCTGCCCTGCCCGGCCGGGAGCTCAACAGCGCCCCTGCTGCTTGCAACCGTGATTACACCACACGGGCAAAGGCTTAGTAGCTCACAAGCCATCTGCTATTGGTTTTCTGGTTCTAGTTCTGGTTGCTATTATTGTTATTGCTTGTTTATAGATACTAGTAAAGAACTGATATTCCTTTTTTCCCATACCTTTGCCTGAAAGCCCTTGATTTACAAAATTGAATAATTCGGAGGGAGGGAGGAAAGGAAATCACATTCTCTGTCCTGGGGAGGGTTCAACCTCTCTTGGCAGACACCTGTCTTTCAAACCAAGACAGTAACTCAGTTAAAACTATTGACTATTGTCTGCTGTATTTTTTCCCATGAAATCTAACCTTACTCCATCTTCATCTCTGGGACTCTCCTACTTGGTTTTGATAAATCCCAGGATGAAGATTACTTCAAAATAATCATGTCTTTAATAATAAATTGCAATAAAAATAACGTGCAAATTTGCCTTTTTGTTTGAAGCTTTGCAGATCATGTTTTCAAATAACTCTCTGCAACTGCAGAAGGTCTGGTGACTTCATAAAAAGTAAACACTTTTGACATTGTGGAAAGACTCCTGTTTTTCAAAGTGAAAGCTTCTTTCCTTGGTGTCCTTGAATACTGAACATAAACTTCTTATATGCTGTGAGGGCAGCATCCTGGATGAAGTGTGCAGTGGTGACAGTGCTCATAAGCTAAGGGGAAGTCACACAGGAGTGTTAGGATGGACTTACAGTCTCTTGATAAAAGATCTCATAAGAGGCAGTAGGAAACTTTGTCCCAGAGTAGCAGCTGCCTGTGCTGAGGGTCTGTTTGCTATGACTGCAATGTGACAGCATTCAAGAGCTGTCACATGGATCAGGAGGAATTCAGGCAGACTTGTAAAGCTTCGAGAAAGGGTGAAGAGTGTTTTTTTCACAGGGCAGGGGGTGAGCAGTGGTGCATGACCTGCCGCAGGACACAGTTCCCAGTGCTGCCTGGGTAGTCTCCTCCTTTCTCAGCAGAGGCCTCTGCACAGACTGAACTTCCCGGTCATGATGGGGTGACCCCAGCTAGCTGCTAGCTCAGGGGTAAAACCAGAAGAGCAAAAGCAAGAAAAGTTGTGGGTTAAGACAATATTTTAATAGGTAAGGGAAAGAGGAACAAAAAACCCCTCCCAGCATACAGACAATCACTCACCACCTCTGACAACAATACTACTGATGTTTAACTGGTCTCTGAGCAACGGCCACTTTGGAAAGACTATGGCCCAAGTTTTTACTGCCAAGCATGATGTTATGTGTCATGGAACATCAGTCTGGTTGATTCAAGTCAGCTGTACAACCTCTTCCCCTGCTCCAGCCTCTTCCCCACCTCTAGCTTACTTGCTGGGTGGTGCAGAGTGAAACACTGAGGAGGCCTTGACAGTGTGCAAACACTGTTCAGAAATAGCTAAACCAGCAGTTTATTATCAACCCTGTTTGGCCACAAATCCTGAGCATACACACCCAGGCATAGCCCACAGTTCCTGTGGGGAGGTGCCTGAGAGAACAGACCCAGGTTCTTCCCAGCAGTGGTGTGGCAGGAAAGTAGGAGATGACAGCCCAATGTTGACACAGAAGAGGCTGGGCATAAGAAAACCCTGTGAGGCCAGCTGATTGTGCAGATCCTGACCTTGAGGCCTTGGCACCCGATGGGACTCATCCCTGGGCACCCAGGCCTGACCCTACCATCAGCTGCAGCCAAGCCAGGGGGCTCAGCAGACCCCGGGACACCCTTCTGCCACTGCCACCCAGGGCACTGCTGGGGCAGAGCTGCTGGGTCCTGCACTTTGGTCGCAGTGCTACAGGCTTAGGGAGGAGTGACTTGAGAGCTCTTCAGCAGAAGGGGATTTGAGGAGCTGGTTGACAGCCAGTATGAGTGAGTGGTGTGCCCAGGTGGCCAAGAAGGCCAATGGCATCTTCGCTTGTATCACGAACAGTGTGGCCAGCAGGACTACAGCAGTGACTGTCCCTCTGTACTCAGCACTGGTGAGGCCCCACCTCGAGTGCTGTGATCAGTTTCTGGACACCTCACTTTAAAAAGGACATTTATGTGCTGGATTGTGTCCAGAGAAGGGCAACAAGGCTAGTGAAGTCTAGAAAACATGTCTTACGAGGAATTGTGGAGGGAGCTGGGGTTGTTTAGTGCTGAGGAGGCTCGGGGGAACCTCATTGCTCTCTACAGCTCCCTAAAAGGAGGTTTTTGGGGCCAGTCTCTTCTACCATGCCTACAGTGACAGGCCTAGGGGGAATGGCCTTAAACAGAGACAGAGGACGTTCAGATTAGCCATTAGAAAAATATTTTTCACTTTTAGAGTGGTCAAGCGTTGAAATAGATTTCCCAGGTAGGTGGTGGAGCCACCATCCCTGCAGGTGTTCAAGAGGCATCTGGAGCTGGGTGATGGGTTTAGGGGTTACAGCGGTAGTGCCGGGTGGATGGTTGGTCTGCATGACCAGAAAGGTCTCTCCCAGCCTGATCAGTCCGTGCCTCTCGGCCTCTGCGACTCCACGCAGGCGGCGCTGTGGTGCGCGGGCGGCCGGCGGCCCCGCGCCTGCGCCGGCGGGAGAGCGGGCGCTGGCTGCGCGGTGCTGCTCCGTGCCGGCATGGCGGCAGCGTTCCTCATGGAGATCAGGCGGGGGACGCAGAGCGCCTTGCTGGTTATCCGGTAGTGCGGGGGCGCTGCCGCCCGCCGCTGTGCGGGGAGGGCGGGGGGCGCGGCGGGTCTGCTTTTGGCATCCTTAGCCTTCAGCGGGGGGAACGGGTTGTGTGCGGGCGTCTCTCCCTGCCTGTTCGACTCGGCACAGCCCGGACTACCGTGCAAATAAATTTTTCCTGAGAACGGTGGATTGTTTCTCTCGGCTGCTCCTCGTTCACCGCGTGGATCCCGGGGCGCGACTGGGGCTGCGGGGAAGCTGCAGGCCGGCCTGTGTAGAGCAGCAGCGCGCCCCGACAGCTCCTTCCCGAGGCATACTCGTTGCTTTTCCTCCGCAGCGCGGCGGCAGAGCTCCCCAGCGCGCCGGTGGAGGTTTCGGTGTGCGCGGATTCGCTGGAAGTGAGGAGCGGCGGGAGCTGCGATGCGGCGGCGCTGCCGGCAGGGGTCAGCCTAGCGCCGCCCTCGTGCCGCGGGGTGCGGCGCCTGCGCGGGGAAGGGCTGCACCTGCGCGTGCGCCTGCGCTGTCCGCCGCCCGCCGCCGGTGAGGGGAGGGCGGGGCGGGGCTGGGAACGGGGAAGGGTAAGGGTGAGGTGGAACTTGGCGGGTTTAAGGGACAGAGGCTGTCAAGTGTAGATTCTGTAGAGCAAACTCTTCCTGCGATTGTCAGTTTTGAGAGTTAAAAGTGCAAAAATTACGTGGTGAAAGGGAAGCGTGGTGTGCTTGGGAGCTGCTGAGAGTTCCCTCCCCCCGTCTCCAACCCCGTGCTTCCCCATAGTACTTCAAAATTATTTTTTTTCTCTCCTGTTTTGTGTTTGGCAGCTGAAAATCTTAGAATCGTAAAATTCCAAGGGGTTGGATTGGGCTTTAAAGATCATCTAGTCCCAGCCCTCCCTGCCCACGAGCAGGAGCAGCTCCCACCTGAGCAGGGTGCTCAAGGGCTTTCCCAGCCTGGCCTTGGGCACTGCCAGCGCTGGGGCATCCCCGCCTCCCTGGGCAGCCTGTTCCAGTGTCTCACCCCCCTCACAGCAAAGAATTTCTTCCTAATATCAAACCTAAATTTCCTTTCTTTCAATTTGTATCCATTACTCCCTGTCCTATCAGTAGTGCAGTACTCTGATTCATCCAGGCAATCAGACTATGCTTGTCTATCCCTGACCACTTAAACATAAAGGATTATGGGTTTGTATTGGGATTCGTTATTCTCACAGCTGGGGTTTGCCGAGGTTAATGTCGCTGGTAACATCTACAAAGTTACCTTCTTTATTTCCATTATGCTAATTCAGGTCTAGGGTGTGTTTGCAATAATTAGAAAGCATGGTGGTACAGCTGTTGCTTTCTTTCATCCTGACATCCAAGCTCAATATGTTTAGATTTATTTCATAGAATGTGGCACAGAAAGGTATATTAAATAACACAAAATTGCCATTCTGAGCTTTTAAAGTAGAAAAGGCTGGTTATGTAATATGCAGCAATGATTTCAGCAACATGTTGGAATACTGTGTTGATATGCTGAAGTTGCATCTGTACATTAATCTGTAATAATGCATGTGCTTTGACAACTCAATTACATTAAAATTATCTAATGTGTCCTATTAATGAGGCATGCTTCAAAAGACCAATGATGAAGTTTTAAAAATTTGCCTTGGGAAGTCCTACTAGTGAAAAATAAATATATGAACCAGGTGGTAATCAACGTATAGATTGGATAGTTGTAGTTAGCCTTTGATGTTTTATATTATTATGCAAAAATAGTTGAAATTCTGCAACCTTTTAAAGTGCTTTTCTCTTGTGCTTGAATCCTAAATTTCAAATATTGAATGTCAGTGCTGAGAGTATACTTTGATTCTTAAGTATGAGAAAGTAGGTGTTGCAAAGTATATTCATAGGTAGAGCTGGGCTTACAGTTTTACTTTTTTTCCACTTGATGTTATCAGATAATTTTAGGAGGCTTTTACAGCTTCTTTTTTACTTTGGAAAAGTTGTTTGAGCTGCCTTTTGTGAAATCATATTTGCTTTCCTGGCCTGCAGAGGCCGTTGCTCCCTATCTTTTGCTAGAGTGCTTCCACAATGGTTGGTTTCTTACCTGCCTGAAAATGTAAAACTAATGCCTCCCCTGCTCTCCATCCTGACTATTTGTGTTACATATTGGGATATGTAACACAGTATTGTTGCATATACATACTGCCTATTGCAGATACAGTGATTATCAGAAATACTGTTACAAAAGAGTGGCATTGAATTTTGATTTTTATGTTCTCTGCAATGATATAAATATATCAACTCCCCTTCTGGAGAGGATTTGCACCTTGAAAATAATTATTCACATGTATAGTTCCTACTCAGTAATACTGGGTAGGAGGTGGAGATGGCAAGTTTTTCCTAAATCTAAATACTTGCTTCTAGAGGTAACAAAATTAGGATTGTGTTTCAAATGTCAGAATTTTCCTTTGTCAGTTAGATTTATTATTTTTGGATTGAGGTATTTGGCAGGATTTTTTTGTACAAGTGACTGATAATTTTTGTACAAGTGACTGATAATTACACAGTTTTGAAGATTAATATATTTCTTTACATCTATAGATTTGGCTTTTACATTGAGGGAAGTCCTGAAACCCAACAAGAATTACATCTTTTACTGTCAGTCCTGTGGTGACATCGTAGTAAAAGACCGGTGAGTACTGCAGTGTCTTGTGTTTATAGCAATAAATGCCATAGTGATTGGTATTTATGTTATTTTGTATATTTAGAGACAGCTAAAAGGTATTTATTTTGAAACTGATAGACAAGAACACATTTGAAGCACTCCAGATGACAAAAAGCAAAATTACCAGAAGCAATTTTTAGCTGTTTATTCATTTACTTCTTGATTTTTTTCTTCCTCTGCACTTCAGGCATCCTTTTCAGTTCTTTACAGTCTCTTGTAAATTTCCTTCCATCATCATGCTGTAATTATAGAGTGGCTGCTCAGAATGGGGATATTGACCACAGCTTCCTTTTATCTGTTAAGCGAAGCCTGCCTCCACACAGTTCAGGGGTACTGAATTTAAGAAACACAGGAACTGTATCTTAGCTGTGTGAGTCAGCCTTATCTCTGTTCCTTACAAAGAACAAGAATTTTAATAAAAAGATGCTGCATTGTCTAGCTCTTCTGATAAACAATTTTGACAGCTTCAGCTGGATAGATAAGAATTGTTAGAGATGCACTTACAGCCTTTTATGATCTGTGTGGCTCCTAATAATCAAAACGATAATACACATGTTTAACATTCTCTGAACTTCTGTTAGGTTCTTGTCATAGGTATGGATTTATGGCTAGCCTGAATGTAACTGAATGAGGATTTTTTAACTTTCTCTTCTGAGATGTCTCATCAGAAAGTCTAGTAATACTCTTATTTTGATACATTTGTGAAGTAGAGAAACTTCTACTTTCTAGTCAGTAACATTTGCTTTCAAAACATATTGCACCTTTATATTCACATCTCTGAGTGGGCATTTTCCTGAATTTCAGCATATCAAATTCATATGCATGTAGTGTAAATATTTTGGTTCTGCATCCTGTAATGCAACACAAGCAGAATTTTTGAGAAAGGAAAAAGAATGCACGTCCATGGCTTTTCATTTGGCATTTCTCCTTGCAGGGAGCCTCTGAGCCCCTTGAATGTTGCCACCAAAAAAGACTAAGACAAGGGTAGAAGAGTGGAGCTGCCAGTGTATCCAACACCTTCTGTTCAAGCATTTCCAAAAGGAAGAGAGTAGCATAGACAGAAGCTACGGAATTCATGTGTTCCTCTCTCTGGGAAGAGTTAAGTATGACAGTGACAGGAGAGATGGAGAGATTGAAGGGAAGTTGCAGAACTGTGTGAAAGAAAACTTATTAAAGTGTGAATTACTAGGAAAGAGCCTGTAATAAATAAAACCAAAGATCTAGAAAATTATACCTTTGAGAAGAAATTGAAGTAAATGGGATTTAGTTTAGATAAGGTTCTAGAGAAGACATAAAATTCTTCCAATATCTAGGATGTTGCTGCAAAGAAGGTGGTAGTAATCTTCAACTGAAGCAAAAGGAATCTAGGTTAAAATGAAAAAACCCCTGAACTAACAAACAACCCCAAACCCATTCTAAAGCTTTTTTTTTTTTTTTTTTTTTTTACTGTTAGAGGCTGTGTAGGAAGCCTTCATTTTAAAGGTTAGATTAAGAAATGTACTAGGAATGGTTTAAATGTAAATAATCCTTCCTTAGTGCACAAAAATTAACTATACATTTTCTGAAATCCTCTGCCTCAGTCTATTTCCTTACATAAATCTGATAGCTCTTCAGAGGTTAGGGTTATGCTCTCTGATTCTTTCCATTACCCTCACATTACCCACGTTAGAGGAAATGACTTGATTTTTTTCTTCTTTCCATCATGCAAGAGCTGCAAAGAATTAGGGATACTTTCTTTTTTCTTTCTCTCCTTGCAGTTGGGCTAAGTGTACCTCATATATAAAATAATTCCTTAAGACTTTATCATGAAGAAATTTGTAAAGGCTTGTGGTGGGTGAATGCCACGTGCCCACCAAAGCCTCTCTGTCACTCCCCTTATCATCTGGACAGGGGAGACAAAATGGGATGAAAGGGGTCACAAGTCCTGCCAGCAAACTGTCCCAGTGTGGGCTTCTCTCTCTCTCTCCAAGGGTCCACAGGTTCTGCCAGGCCTCCCATGGGGTCACAGTCTCTTTTGGACATTCACCTGCTCTGGTGTAAGGTTAATTACCTACTCTTCTGTTTGCAATCTGAGAACTATCTCCAGCAGGAGATTCAGCCTGACTAGATTAGATACTTTCAGAAGGAGAAAGCTTCTCTTAAAGGTCCCCGTCTAAGAATTGTTTGTTGTTCTCTGACTGTGAATGCAGCCTACGTGGCTATCTTCAAGTAGAAACTCGGTTGTTATTAGGAACAAGTTTGGGGAGATAAGTCACCCTGTTTTCTAGGTTTTAGCATGGTGTTTAGCAGCCTCAATTTAGTCAGTACCCAGTAAACCTCAAGTTGTTTTTGTTTGTTTTTCTGGAAAGCTCCATTTTTATTAGTGTTACATTTTTTGAGTTCTGGTGATCCATGATATGGCTTCCCACCTATGAGTGGCAAAAGCCTGAAATACAGTGGAAATGCTATATTTTCTGTGTAGCTGAAAAGTTAGGTGGAGTCTGTTTAGGAAATGCCTACTGGTTGGAAAAACTGCTTCTACTGGAAAAGAAGTGAAGATCTTGATTCTGTAGACTGTGAGAGTAAAGCAAGGTTGATATAATGTAATGGGACAACATTAGTCTGCAGCTTAAGGTAATCTCTGTCTTTTTTTTCCCTTGTAAAAACATTGCTGAGCAATAACAGCTTTTTGTTACTTTAGTGTAAAAAGCAATAGAGGAAGATTTTTTTTTTTTTGCAGTGTGATTTCAGGCACTGAAACTAATAGTTAAGGCTGATGAAGAATCAGTCATTAGAACAACACCAGAAGTCTCACTTTGGCAGAATTGTGTTGTACTTCAAGAAATATATAAAACCACAGAAAATGAAAACAGACGTGAGTAATGCTGAGAGGTGATCTTAGTTTTGGTAGAGGTGGGCCAGAGGATGAGTTATTCCAAATTTCATCTGCAGGTGGAGCAAGCAGAGTTTAAAATGTATTGTTTATCTAGAAAGAAAGGATTTTTTTATAAAATGTTATTCTTTCACCTACCAAACAATTCAAAAGGGCTAAGAAACTACAATGGGAAGAACAGACATCTTCAGAAAATGTTATTCTGGGAACTGCAAGAAAGGGAGGACATCTAACTGTTGGCTTAGCAGCTGTGTTTTTATTTGCAGAGTAGCACCATAAGCAATGTTGTATTTGTAAGTTTTAAGTAAGGAGTGGAATCAAGGAACTCTATGTAAAGGTTTCAGGTGACAGCAGAAGAAATAGGGTTAGAAAAGGAAAGCATTCAAGGCAACTAGGCAGAAAGCAGAAAATGCAAACCCAATACAACTGATAATGAAAGCATAATGGTATTTCAGGAAGCAGTATCCTTGGTCAATACAGCTATCCAGGAGAAAGGGATTTGCCTTTTTTCTTATATGACTTCTGAAAGTTGGATCTGAGTATCTGAATCTAAATTAAGATTGACTTATCCTTTGGGGTTTTTTTTTTGTTTGCTTTGTTTTGATCTGGTTTTTGTTTGGTTGGTTGGTTGGGTTTTTTTGTTGTTATTGGTTTGGTTTGATTTTTTAAATGAAGATATGCTGTTCTATTTATGTCAGGATTTAGCTTTTTACCAAAGTCTGGTATCTGACTTTGAAACAAAGAACCTGCTGAATCTTGCTGTGGCATGAGTCTGTTTCTGTTGGTTTTATATCAACATTTGGTGCAAGGGAACTTTACAGGAAGTAATAATAATTGCAAATGCTCATTGTCATATTTTTTATGAATGGGTAGAACTGTTTTGTTTTTGCCATGTGATTCATTGCAAGAGGGGACTATGCCAAATTCTGCCTTATAATCATTGGAGATTCACTCATGGGAAATACTTCATCACAGATTTGGCAGGAAAGTCAGCCATTGCTTTCTCAGAATTCACCCAAAGAGAGTGCCCATGACTGAAAAGAGAGTCAAGGACTTCCTTTTGAGAAAATGCCATACTTCCCCCACTATTTGTAGGAAGTCTAAGCTCTCTTTTAGTGTCTTAGAAATTAATTATAACATATTGAATTATTTGTCTCTTCTCTCTAAGGAAATTTCTCAGAGTTCTTCCTCTACCGAGTGACAACTGGAGTGATTTAGTTGAAGAGTGGTGTTGTCACCCTGACCCCTTTGCCAGAAGCCCTTTGCACCCTCAGCATGGTGACTGTTTTCTTGGAGACACTTTTTTCCTGCTGAATTCAGGAAATGAATCCCATGTGCCTGAATCTCCCCTGTGCTGCTCAGAGGCTGGACACCGTGTTTCTCGGAGTGGCTCCAACTTGGTAAAGTATTTTCTTCAACTAAATCTTAGGTGAATTTATTGGGACTTTTTAATATTAAGTACTTTTTTTTTGTTACTAGTTTATTTAATTTGTATGTATTACAGAACTGTTTTGAAGGTATTAGTGAGTTCTTGACATTCAACTGTAGAGAAGCCAGAAAATATGCCAGGCTATGTTTTACATTTTCTAAAGCTCACGCCACAGTCTTGATGTTGACCTCGATATGCAAGTAGGACTTAGTCCTATAAACAGAATTAGAAGCTACTTAGTTATGTGGTTCTAAACCCTAATGTTTTCCTCCCAGCTTTCAGGTGTTTGTCAAAGGATAGTGGAGCAAAGAATGAGGTGGAAACTGGAGTAACAATTATTTTTTTTCTCACAGTGTGACTTGAGGCATAACCATAAATATGATGAAAGAGAAGTGTGAAACCATAAATATGATAAAAGAGAAGTGTTATTTTTTTTTTAATTTAAATTTAACTTTTATAAAGACTTGGAAATATCAGAATGTGTGCTTTGGGTTTAGATGTGGCTGTCTTGCATTCTTAAAGCATAGTAAAGAAATTGAGTTTGTTTGACTGCTCTGTCTATTGAAAGAGACCTGCCATTTCATGTTAGAGCTCTTCATGTTGATGTTTCTGAGGCATTCCAGGATGAGATAGATTCATCAACCAAGTCTGTAGGAAGAAGGCTGTAATTTGTAAGAAGGCTTAGAAACATCAAAATTCATTGTTGCGCAGAGAAAAGAAATTTTTAGGGGTGCTGATGTTTCAGTGGTGGGATAAAACCCATGAAGAAAGACAGTTCAGTCCTTTACTCATCTTGGACATCTAGCACTTGATTAATACAATTTCAAGCAATATCTTTTCTTCTGCCAGAAGAACATCCAGGAACTCAGTTCACCAAAGCCTACATTTCCATAAAACCTTTCCTGTTAATCTACTGCTTGTCTGCATTTGTACTGACAAAGGTTGGGCCTACACTGTAGGCTGTATTTTCTCCCAGTACCAAGTATTAAACCTAATTATTGAAATCCGTCTACATGGCTGCCTTGTTGATTTGTGACTGTAACAATTGATGACATATTATGTAGAGATTCCCAGCAGGAAACATTTAATCTCCTGAGAACTAACACCAGAGACCCTGGTTTCTACCTGCTGCTTATAGTGATATATATTATCCCCAGTAAGAGTCACTGGGATTCTCGCGGTTCAGTGGCTGCTGGTGCAATTCTCCTAGCGACCCTTCTGCTTGGGGAGCAGTTCTGTCCTGTTGTCCCTATTTGCAAGTCTTGCAGCTGTGGTCCCTTGGGTTTCTTGTTCCATTGTTCTTTGAAAAGCAGAGTATGTGGTGAGGAAAATAAGGACTGATACCCTGAAAGGATATCAGCATGGCAGAAGCAGATTAATTTGGCTTAACTCTGTGACAATGGGGTTATTTCTTCTAAGTTTCCTTAAGAAGGAGGTGGAGTAGATGAGTCCAAATTTCCAAGAGGACAATGCTTTCTGCCAGAAGTTGCCAAAATGAATTCTTGCATTTCAGTAGTCTTAAAAAAGATCTTAGAACAACAGGAACAAATACAGGAAGGGGCAGAGTGGATGGAGTTCATATTGCACACTTCTTTGTCAAAGAGAATGTTTGTGAGAAAAGATTGATTTGGAGGCAGAAACGTAATAAAAGGATGTGGAACAAAGATGTTGTTGAGATGTGGGTCAAACCAGGATAACAGCAGAACTTTTGAATGAGGGAGGAGGCTGTTTTATGTCAGTGGTATACAATAATATTTTAGTATGATGAATTTTCATGTTTGCTTCCTTAAACTTGCATTGAAATTGAGAATTTGTTCCTTGTTTGTGTAAAATCCCTTTTTCTACATCTTTCACACTTGCAATGAATTCTCATTTCTGTGTTTGCTTATTTCCAGCATCACTCAGCTGCCAAGCCAATGAGCAAAACTGTTAGATCCAGCAGAAACTGGACTAATAAGGAAAAAATCCCTCATACTGAAGCAGAAAATTCTTCCATAATATGAGTAATAGAAAGTTACAGGCAAGACAGATTGCAATTGGTATAAATGTTCTCATTTCATAGAATATTGTTGCAGTCTGCCCCAGTATGAAAGTTCTTTTTTAATTGCATTGCAGTTCTTTGTAAACTGTTTGCCTATGACCAAAATAGTAGCAGGAATGTACCAGAGATGCTTAAACAATCTTTTCCAGACTCCAGGGGGACCAAGGCAGCATCCGTCCGTTGCAAAAATATTTTTCACATCTATTAGTCTTCCAGTGTAACATAGTTTTTAAATGTCACATGGTTTTGCAGCATCTTAATGGTATCTCTTGGGGAAAATATTTTTCCTGACACCGTATCAGGGATCCTTAGGAATAGAAACAGAAACTATTAGGCTTGTGATCCACCTGCATCTGCAGATTGCCAGCAGCTGCAAGTTGTCAAACAGATATATTGATTTAATTAGTTGAGCTAAAACTATCCCTTTTTCCATTGAAGCATGACACAATGAGTTAGTGATGTTTTTTAGGCACAGTTCTCAGTCAGCACCTGTAACTGTAGTCAGAAAAAAATACTCAGGTTGTAGCTTTCAAGGAAGTACTATGTATTCTGTACTTGTCCTGTGCAGTGTTTGTACCAGTCTCAAACAATGGCTTACTCAAAATGTAGTTATTTATCCTTGGTTTTCACACTTAGCAAGTAATTTCACTGCAAATGTTTGAAAAGAGTAGCAAGGTAGGAATTGGGAAATGGGATAACTACATATATATGAACCAGATTTTTTTTTTCTGATCTCCCTAACAAGGGGACTGTAGTTTCTACATAGTCAGCTCTCTTAGGCTTTTATATATATAACCTTAATGATGTTTTGACCATCATTAAGGTTATAAATATGTATGTACTCTTTTCAGGCCAGAGTTCTAATGTGCTACACCCAGGTTAATAAGCTCACAGAGAGCCACTTTTGAAGTTTAGACTTTAGATTAAAGTAGGAGTTGGGCTTACTTGTTTGATATGCTAGATTTAAATATTAACACTGTGATTAGCAGGAGTGTTATAGGAGAGGTTTCATCTAGAAATGAAATCTTTTTCAAAGGGCATTAATAGATGCATAAAGCTAGGGCAAATATTCGGTGATGTTTGGAAGAGTGTAGAGACTCCTTGAACTAGATATTGTTACCCACATTTTTTGTTTTTAATAAGCCCTTGATGAACATTGCTTCCTCTGAATTTATGAAGACTTTTGAACTTGTATATACTTTTAATATGAAAAATGCTTTCCTGTAGTGAGTACCAAACTGTATTATGCATTGTGTGACAAATGCCTTCCTTTTTTTTTGATACAAACAGGGTTAGAATTTCATAGCATGAGCTATGAAGACATATGTTTGGTTTTTTCTGTTCAGCTTTTCCTAAACATTTGTGATTTTATGTATCTCAGTGATACCCCTCAGTTTTCTGTCTTCCGTATGTTGTCCCGTTATGTGTATTTTCATGCCACATATGGAACCTGTTTTGCACTTCTGACAATAATTTTTATTCTTTGTCAATACCTTTTCTGTATCTGCTTGAATTAAGGGAGAAGGGTTGTTCAAGAACAGAATCCACTGCACCTTTCTGGAATATCATGCTGTGTTGTGTACTTTAGCTGTTTCCTAGTTACTCAAAATAATCTGCAGATGTTTTCTGCTCTTTGCTGAACATTGGACTGGTATTTAACTCCTATAAAACTGTCCACGGGGGCTAGCACTTGTTACTGACTAATGGTAGTCACATTGCAGCATACTATTTTATGTATATATTGTGGAGTACTTAATTTCAGGTGTATTATTTCACTCTTAGCAAAATCAAATTTAGTTTATCATTTTATCATCCAGTCCCTCAATATTATTAGTTTCTTCTGTTAGCTATTATAGGTTGTGCTGTGTGGATGTATTGTCAGATTTTAAAATTAGCGTGAAACTTGCAAGCAATCCAAGTGTAGAAAGCTGAAGTAGTGAAGGGAAATCTGTGTGCATGTAAACATAGAGAACAGAAGCAAGTAAAAAGTTCACTATCTGCTCTGTAAATTATGTTACAGTTATGCATTCTTTTTTCAGAATATCTGAGTGACATTTAAATGATATTTCTGTGTCCTACAGAAGTCAAAAGAAAATACCAGAGTAATTTGTAAGCGCTGCAAGACAATGCTGGGAGAAAAAGTTTCATCAGGTATGAGATGTACAAACAAAACTAGACTTGACTGCATCAGCGATTGAGTACTGGAGGTTAAAAACACTGAAGGAAAGTAGTTTATCAGTATGGTGCAGGGCTGATTCCTGTGTGTTTGTCTCATTCCCTTCTGGAACAGATGAGGTTGTTGCTTCCAGTGTTAGAGCTTGAAAGTGACTTTCAGTGGGAATTTTCCTCATCCTTGTTTCTGTGCATATTTGGCTAATTCCAAACCTTTGGAAGACTCAATGCATGAGTCCAGTTTACTAGGAAACCCAGTAAAAATAGAAACTTGAGAAATAACAGGTTGGGTTGCTTGTTTTCCTGTCAGTTCTGGAGAATAAGAGAAAGGTAAATTCAGAACTTGATCAACACAACTAGAAGCTGAAGATGTGATTGGTAACAGTAAGCCTGGTTTTCTGGGAAGAAAGTCTTGTCAGAGAAGCAGGTTATGTCTCATCCTCATCCGATGGTGAGCTGATCAGATTATCAGTTTAAAAGCTGTAATTATATTGGATCAGCAGGGTTTACCTAAAGTGATGTAAAGATGAGTGTCTGGTTGTTTTTAAAATTCAGCTATTAACAGAAGGGAAGCAATGATAAGACTAACTGCTAAGTTATTAGCAGGGATCGTTCTTTCATTCTCCCTCTACTCCACTGCATCAGTCTGTGTGAGCCTGTCTCAGTTCAGAGACCTGGTGAATATAAAAACTCAGAAAATGCAAAGCCTGTTAAAGAGATGTCATAAGGAGATACAAGACAGAAGGTCTTCTGTTACAGAATGTTCTGATTGTCCTGTACAGGGATCTGAACAATACAGGCTTTAATGAAATCAAATTTAAGGAACAATATTTTAAAGCCCAAGATGTTTGAAAGGCAAGATATGACTTTGGGAAAGGAGTGCTTGGAGAAGAGCGTGAATAACAAGATCATGAGTAATAGATCAGTGGGAATGGAGAAAGGCAAACACTGTATACATTGCAGGCATTTGGTATGGACTCTGCGCATGCCTGAAGTTAGATAGCATATCCATTATTTTGACCACATTTCTTCAGTACTGTAGGAAATGTAGGTAGAGTTCAGAGAACAGAAAAATGAACCAGACATGTATGGTGTAAGTCTAGGCAGAATCTAGACCTACACTTACTTAACCTAGAACCATCTCCGTGAAAAGAGACTAGAGAGCAAACCTGACTGTCATGCTTTGGTGCTTCCTCATGAGCAGGTATGTGTGTCTTGAAGATAAAGCAGGATTAGAGCAGTAAAGCTGTGGAGGCCAGATTTGGCTTTGAGATTCTCCCATTGGCTATTCCTTCCCCCAGCTCTATCCACATGTATTTTTATGATGTTTTCTAGGGAAATCATACCTTCTATCTCTCTGCAAGCAAATATCTCCTGAATTCCCAATACCCTTGTAGCAGTAGCACCAATTCCTTACTCAGGGTAATGGCTGAGGAAGTAGAGAGACTGAGCTGTCTTTTCCTCCTGTGTCCAAGAACTCACATAGCATGGAGCAGACTTCAATTAAATTTAGAGGTAAAATGTAATATCCTAACAATGAAGATAATTTAAAAATTATAGTATTTACTTGGAGAAGAGGTGGGATTACCAAGCCTTTGGAGTCTTTAAAACATAATGTCTTCCTGACATGCTTGCCTTCATCCAGTTTTAATGGTATGTGTGGACAGAGGTCAGAGAAGGCAATCCGTCCTTAAAACTTGTGGAACAGATGAATCTTCCAATTGTTCACATTTTAAGGCGTAGTAGAATGAATTTTTTAGTCTTAACCCATTTTGCTGGCCCTCTTGTTAGTCTGTATTTGCAGCATAGACCCAGATCTTCAATATGATCATCTTTGACCTGACTTTATTGATGTGGGTTGAATTATGTCCTCAAACACTTATATTTAGTGTTAAAAGCTGTCTTAGTGGAGCTTTGGCAAACAGTTTCATTGAAATTCAGACTATGCAGTGTGAGTGTTAACTGTGATTTTTTTGAAAGAAGTTCCATTCTGCTCTTTGAGCAAAGAAAATTATTCCCCCGTGTGAGCTGTTATTAAAACTGTCTCTTGTGATTCACTGCAGCATTACTAAGCAGCAGAGGGTACTAAAATACTTATGTAAGCTATGCTGATCTCAGTGCTTTAGGAAAGTTCTTTCAATTCATCTTTCAGGTTTGGCCTGAGCTCTTGCTTGCTTTGGTTGAAGATGATTGTTCCCAGTGTTAAACAAAGATCAATATGAATGAGAAATTGCTGGTCTTGTAATTAGCTCAGAGCAGTTTTCTTCAGGCAGTGCAGGCTTTTGTTCTGGTTGCTTCTCCTCCTACAAACCAAAGCAGAATATGATCATCTGCTGCACCTCTTAATTGACTACTGAACAAATACTTAATTAGTATAGTGATATGGTGACTTACAGTCTAATCTTAACAAGTTGGTTATTCTAGTATATTTGAAAAATGTTTTTGTCATTTTAGATACCATTAAATATTATGTCACCGAGGTGATTACTCAACTAGCTGAGGGAAGTTTCAGTCCAACACCAAGGTAACAAAAAAAGTCGGATAATTTACTCAAGTATATGTTTTTGAAAGGGTGCTAGAAATGCTCCAATGTTGTAGATTCTTGAATAACATATAATAACAGAGTGCAATTTTATGTCATCATCACAGAATTAAGCATTGTAAAGGCAAAGTAGCCTGAATTCACTCACTTACAGTTTTGTTTGCTCTTCTACTGCAGGAGATAGACTGTGTATAATTTGTCACAGTGTCTCACTATTCAGGTGATAAGCCAAAATAAAATACTTATTTATTTTGAACTATTTAAGTTTGCCCAATATCTGGTGACTAATTATGGAAACAGAAGTTTATGTCAGGTAAAGTTTATTAAGCTTGAAATGTTTAATTGGAAGTGAGACTTTGGAATTTTGAAGTAATTCAGTTTGAATTTAAGACTAAGATGGAACAGAACTTGATCTAATTACATAGTAACGTACAAGGGTTTAATCGCAGTTCTATCTTTTTGTGAATGGTATTTGAAATATGTGCATCATTCTGAACTTTGTGTTCATACGTGTAAAATATAATATGGAAAAGCTTCGATTCAGCATTTGACAATTGGTGTCAGGCAAAGTAAAGGATGTGGAGCAATTTAGAATCCTGATCTAATAAAGATTCCTATTGCAGGAAATGAAAAGTTCTCTGGTTTTGAATGAGAAGATAAAGGAGCCTCATCTTTCAGTAAAATGTGATTGTAGGATGTAGTGGAATTGAAGTATGAGATACTAATTTATCTGTAGTGCATAAATATGAATGACTGTGTAGTTGTTATGAAAACATGATATGTGGTTAATTCTTAAACAGGTCTCAGTTTGTACAGAGCATGGTTGCTCAGTGTCTTTTGGAATTATCCTCTGCTAAAAGCACATTTAGATTCACCATTAAAGGAGATGATGGAAAAACCTATATTCTGGTAAGTTTTTAAGTCTTCCTCTTGCTGAAGAAGATTAACCAATGTATTTCAGTTCATAAAATGTTTATACTGTTCATTATTGTATGTTTAAAAAATTAACAAATTCAAATCCTGGAAGCAAGTCTGAGATACTCCTGTTCAAGTAAGAAAATCCCTGAGTTTTTTAATTTAAATAGATGTACACACAGAATTTTTCTCTTATTGATACAGTAAAAAAAGTACTACAGATGCACCACAAGTAGCACAGAAATAACACTACTTTGCATCCAGAAAACATGGAAAACTTAAGTTTTAACTTTTTAATATTTATTTCACCTTCTTGCTCCAGTGCTTCTTTTCTTTAATCACCAGAAGCTAATCAAATTGTATAGCGTCTTTCACAAGCATTGTCTAAAGTCAGCAGGGACTATTAATGTAGTCAGTGCATTGCATTGCGAAGTGAAGTGCAAACAAAAATAAAGTTGCCTATTATACTTAATGTTCAAGTGCTGTTAAACTTGGTTAAGCTTGATATTTAGATGGTGACAGCTAGATTCCTCAAACTTTTAAGATGGATAAGAGTTGCCTTAATGCTGTACAGTTATTATAACCAGGGATGTTTCCTTTTATTTCTGAACTAAATATAGGTATAGCATTTGTATTTTGCAATTTATAAAAATAATTCATAGACACAAACATAAAGAAATACATGATTATAGATTCCTGTCCTGGATAAACTTATAAATGCACTTTCTTGAGGCAATTTAATTACATAAACTGTTTTACATATGCATTGTCCAAGTTCTATAATTTTGGAACATCCAGGTGCTGAGGAAAGTGTATATATGTTGCTTTGAAATAAATTTTAATGCCAAGACAGCATTTGTACAACCACAGAGAAATATCTCTTCTGTGGTGATAAAATGATGGTTTCCTGAGCAGACCCATTAATTGTCATTATGTGTTATCTAATTGAGGACTCATTAAAAATCATTGTGATTTTCCCTTGTAACTTACCTATTCCCAAGTTACCTAAAATTCTGGTGCTTAAGTCTAGTATCTTAGATACAGCAAACTGGTTATTTTTTAACAGAAAAATCGCTTTATTCAGTAGATTGTCATTACTCTTAGCTCTGAGCTGCTTTTTTGCCAATGTATTCATTAGAGGAGTGGGCTGAATTAGATAGGGACTGGCTTCTGGTTGGCATTGCTTCCTTTATGTTTGTTAGTTGTTAGTTTTTTGTGGACGTTTTTAGTATTTAACATCAGAAATCCCTTGCTCACGTGCAGAGTGAGGTTCCGACTACTGTGTACACATCAATAGGTGTTCTGGAGTCGTGGGTTAAATGTCAGGACTCAGAGGCCTTGTGGACACAAGTATAATGTAAGCTTTGTTTATATTAATGATTGTCAACAGCTAAACAGTAAAATGCGGGAGCTTGAGGCTGTGAGCACACGGCCAAGTTACACCAGTAATCTCATCACTGATGCATCATGAACCAGCTGTCCCACTTGCTTGTTTTGATAATGAGCCAAAGATACTTGTTCACAGTGTTTGTGCTTACCTATGTGAATGCACACAGCTTAGACTGTGTATGTGATCATTAAGGTTAAGGTTTCTCACAAGTATTTTTAATTTTATTTTAAATCACAAATAAAATGTATACTTATTTTCCTCATTTCCTCTGTATTTCCTCTGAAAGCAAGATGATAAAAAAATTTATGCATGAGGAAAAGAAGGAAAATACTGCCTAAAGAAGTAAATGTAGTTCAGAAGTTGATTTTTCTCATGGCCAGGAATCCTTTCACCCCCACAGATTCGTTTGCTTTCTCTGTATTGTGTGCTAAATTATTAATACAGATCTGTTGTGTTGCTGTTGAGACAAAGACAAACATACAAGGTGTAGAACACGATTGTCAGATACCACATGTCAACACGTGTGGTAGAAAGTGTTTTTCAGATGGGCCGTATTGCAAATGACATGCTATGGTTGCTTTTTCTATGGCAGATTGCAGAAGGATTCTGAAAGAAGCAGACAGGTATTGCTGCATTGTTTCCCTGTCTAGTTTGAAGGATATTCCACTTCTGAAAAGCATCCCAGGAAACTCCTTCCCCATGAAATGTTAGAAATTTCAAAAGGAAGAAACTCTGTTCAGTTAAAACTAAACGTGTTGGCAGTGGCCTGTGTCTTTTCACCATTTTCTCCCAACACCTCTTCAGCACTAGGCTTTAAGCACCTTGTGTAATGGTCCTAGCTAATGAGGTATATTTTGCAGTTTAGGCTGTAAATGTGTACAGTGAGTTACCAGAGCAAAACTGATGAACAACCACTTGCAAAGCCAAGTGCGTTTGCTTGTCATCATTTATGTGCATACGCTAAAGTGATTCTCCTCCTCCCATCCCCTCCCAAGATATCTTTATCAATATCTCATTCCTTCTTTATGAAGCATCCAGTGTAATGTTCTGAGCCTTGGGCTCTGATAAATTGTGACTGTCACATTCAATTACAACATATACTATGTGTCCTGTTAATGATGGCTTTCTCCCTCCACAGGGGATATCATGTGTCTGCTACCTAACATCAAGTAACTTGTTTTACTTGAAGCTGATTAGATCATGAGAAGCAGAAGATTGCTCTCTAGTGATCAGCACTGTATAAATCCCCTTTTCTATGATAAATATTTCATATATAAACATTTTATACAGGCGCAGGATTTGTAAAAATTGATTTCCATTGTTAACTTGGATCACTTCACTACTGCAGGCTGTGAATAAAGGAAAAGCCTGACTTATTTGTATGGTGCTGAGCAGGAAAGCTGTGGATCCAAGTCAGAATACTGATGCCAAATCACACAAAGATTAAGTAAGATCCATAATGTGATGCAAAACGTTCAGAGTTCTTGAAACTCTCCCTGATAAATATCCCTCAAGTTTCTGTGAACAAATAGCTCTCAAGAATGCCAGGCCCATTATGAAATTTGATAGAGATTTATCAAATTTCCAAGTAAGGATCTGTTGCAGCTGTTGGTAAATTCCAACATTCCTTTTACATCATGTTAATTGTTGTCTTTTTCCTTGCATGTGTTGGCTCCATACAGTCATAACTACCGCACTTCTAAAAATCCTCAATTTTTTGGCACTTCAGTGGGTAGTCTTTCAGTTCCCTGTCTTTAGCCCTCAGTTGCTCAACGCCATATGTTTGACTAATGCTTCAAAAATATGTTATTGGAGAAATAATAGATCTGGTACTGAAAGAGATGACTTGGGACTATTTCTTTTGTTACTACTAAAGGAACTTCTAAAGGCTACAATCACAAAAAGAGGCAGCGTCAGAGAAATGATCTTGAGAGTGACTGATGAATCAGGCAACAGTTTATTGTATTAGCCTTGTTTTCTCCACTAAAAGCTGTGCAGACTGTGCTGAATAATAAAATATCAATTTATGTCTGTTAATACTTTGCTAGAAACTTTGTAAGAATGTGGCTTTAGTGTCAGCTGATTTAGGCCCAGAGTAAAGTAACAAATTGAAATTGATGTAATCTACAGTAAAATAAATTATTTCTTCATTTTTAGATATGGCTTTTAAATTCTGACACATTGCTGGTAGAGTCTTTAGGAAGTTCCTCCTCCCACAGTGATACTACACTGTTTGGAGACATCTTCATGCCTAGCACTGCACCAGTGGGAACCTGGAATGCTGTCAAAGTCCTTTACCAGCCATGCACTAAATGCAGGAATAAGGAGTAAGTACAACCTTTTTTGAACTCAGATTCTGGTGTTTATTTGCTTTGCATTAGTATTTCTTTCATGTTCTTTGGAACATCTGTTAAACTCAGATATAAACCTCTTTGAATTTTCAGACTTCTTAAAATGTTTTTTTAAGCAAAATGCCAGAGGAGTAGGATTTGGTTTCTGTTACAGACAGAGAAAATTGGGCTGTTAAATTTTTGCACTGTAATATTAAAATATAAACCAAAGAGTTTTGTTGTTTCTAAGGGCACATGCAGGTAACTTAGGTATTAGTGTTTAAATTTAATTTGCTTTCAGCCCAGTGGTGACTTTATTTCAAAAAGAAGCAGGGCCCTGAGAGAACCGAAGAGAGAAGAGGTGAGGAATGTAGCTTAGTACAGTGTCATAAAAATGTTTTTCTTGGATATGTCTGAGTGTACTGGAGTCCTCATAAATGAAACATTTGATTTCTGCAAGCTTTGAGTTCAACATTGTGAAAAACATACACTGCTTAACATTTTAAAACCTTTATCTATTGGAGAGAACAGATAAAAGAATGTTGATTAAACAGTGGCTCCAATGTTTACAGGTGATGGAGTATGATTTTAGCATAGTTTACTGCTTTTGTTTGTGCAGTGATCGAAAAGAAATAATTGATTTTGTGTAAGTCATGCTTAAATAGTGGTTTGGTGATGTTTTTTTCTTTAAACTTTGGAAGCTAGGTGAAAGATTTAAATAGTTATGGATGAAGACATTCACTCCAGACTCAGTCAGTACACAAATAATTTATAGCCCAAGACCTCATAAAAGTACAACAGAAATGTTTTCTCACACAGACAAGCAAACTTGTGTATGAATTTAATATTTTTGTAGGAGAAACATACATCTTACGAGTGTATGTGATTCATTGTAGTGTGTTTATCCTGGATGTTGCTAAGTGTATTCTTTTTATATTTCAAACAGATCCAATATTGAATAGCTGAAATAAACTCTGACATATGGAGAGAAAGCAAAATTTTAGTATTTAGAGAAAAGGTCATTCTACATTGTTAGTGTTATTCATGGCAGAGAGAAAAAAATCTTTATTGATGTAATAGCTTCAGACGGTGGCTTTGGAAAACCTCCATGATCTAAATGTTATTTAGTGATTGAAAATGCATCCTAAAGTATTATCATTTAAACTGCTTATTCTGAGAATCAGAAATATTTTGCAAGAACCTGTCTAAAATGAAAGGTATTTCATTTGCTACTCTTAAGTCTTACAGAAGTATAACTTACAGTTTTGCTTTTCAAGTTTCGGTTCTTTATCACTGAGAAAATTTAATTACCTTAACACACGTTCAATTACTATGACACGTTATTGAGGTAAAAGTAATTTACCTAGCATTCATGAATGCTTTTCTTGAATGGAGTTCTCAGCAGCAGTATTTTACTGTGATATTATATTCAGCTCTTTCTATTTCCACAGACAGACTTGTTAGAGATCACTTTTTCCCCAAAGATTACTTTGTATTTATCTTTGGGATTTTGCAGTGAGCATACAGAACAACTGAGGTTTTAATTCTTCTCTGACATTAATTGGCATTTTCTCTATCCAGTTCCTGGACAAGTGAAAGAAAAAAAGCAAAGAATGGAGGATTCTTTTTAAGCTTCAGAAGCCAAACTGTTGGTTTAGTATTGTTCTTCCATTTTTATATTTATAGGAAAGAGCAGTAAAAAGAATTAGCATTTCAATCTGTTTCCACTAACTCATTTATCAGTTGGCCTCAAGTACCACCTGAATCTGTGCAATCAGACTGAAGTCTTTCCATATTGAACAGGAATGTAAACACAGCAGAAGCAAAAATATCAAAACCAGTGTGACTTATTTAATGTGATGTGTTTGCATTTAGCACTCAAATATTATTTGAATAATTCTGAACAAAGTGTCTGTTTTCTTGAGCAGTGCAAGTTCCAAAAGTTTGAGATGCCCACATTTCAATAATAACACTTACTATGTTTGCTTCTGCATGCACACCTGCCTTTGAAATAATGCAAAGGCTTCAGGGCCTATGGCCTGCTTCCCATGAGAGGGGAATAAGCAAGGACACCTTGAGTGTAGAAAGGAATCAGCAGGAGGTCTGCATGTGACCTAGACCCCGGCAGACCCCAATAGCTGGAAGGGATAAGTGTGCACTCTGGCATCCTGTTTTGTGTCAGAGAGCCTCTTTTGTTGCTGTGAGTCCCTAGGTACACTTGGGTCTTGTCCAATTCCTGCAGGGCCAGAATCTGCTGTGTGATCGGAGGGGAAGCACTTTTCTTATTTGTGGACACTGCAGTCTGTGCTGGTTAGCTGGGCCATAGGTTACAACAAATTAAGGTAAACTAAAAGTAAAAGTATTGTTTGTAATATATAAATATAATAACATAATCATAAATTTGTAAAACATGAGTGAAGAAATGAAACAAAATCTGTACTTAGTCTACTTACACAAGTATAAATCTATTACTGTGAGATAAATACCTGGTTCCATCGTAGCAGTTGAGGTCTTGGGCTCTGTGAAATTCTCCCTTGGCAAATGGTGCTGCTAAAGAGAGTCTGACTGGGATTGCCTAATAATTCACATTCAGGCACCTTTTTCTGGGGATGCACTTGAATATTTTTCTTGAGGGGAGTATAGTAACTTTTAAATGTGATCTTCCATTTTGGACTTCTGGCATGTCAGAAGAAATTTATTGTCTTAGTCCAGAACTCATTTTATTCCTCCTTTATTCAGTGCTCAGTGTTGCAATTCTTTGTAATTAACTTAATGCTTATTTCTCTTCCTCAGATACAGAAGTGTTTTTCCCCTAAAAGTAGGAATTATGTCCTGTGAACAGCACTGCTTCAGTGAGCAGCAGAACTCTCTTTCTTCAGTAAATCACTGGCATATCTATCACTGTACGTTACATTCAGTATTGCTCTAAATGCTAACAACGCACAGGAAACAAACATTTGAGTAGGATAAATGTCCATGGTTCATTACTGTCTGCTGTGTGGTAATTACCCATTTGGAGTGATGGCTGTTTAGGGCTGGCTGATCCTGAAGCCTTCTCTAGCAAAACTTGTGGTCTGAGTTAGGCTGAGCGTTGCTGTGAAGGTGATTACCCTTTGTGTGGCACCAGCAACATGGTGATATCACATTCAATTTGTTGATCTGTGTTGACTGTCAGGTCTTTTCCAAGTAGATTGCAGTCTAATAAGCAGCCTTCCTCTTTCTTTTTGTGCTGGTGTCCTTTATCAAATTCCATCCTAATTTTGTTCTGAACCCTTTTCTTTCTTCATTGTGGCCATTTTAGTTCCCAACATGTGGCCTACTGATGGCCCTTCCCAGCTCCATGCTGTCTGTGGAAGGAAGAAGTGTCTCACTTCTTCCAGTCTCTGGGAGAGCGACTGACATGGGGTAGAAACAAACTATGAACATGTCATGTGGAGCCTCTCTCCATATACCTTTATTTTGGCAAGTAATTGTTAACAGTTGTCCTCTGGGTATTCTCTATATATTAGACTGCATTGCTTAAGGGTGTTCAGTAACTTAAGGCACTGTGAAGTTAAAATAGGGTTAGGTATATCCAAACATGCTATTTATAGTGTGGTTCTTGGCATTTCTCCTTGCAGAGCTGTATTCCTGTGATCTTCCTGAGGGTGGCCTTTAAGTGTTGCAGTGATTTGTAGCTTACTCCTTCAACAGTGAAACAGGACTAGAAACACTTTGGTGTGTTACGTGTGGTAACACAAGTTCTGGGTAGGTCTGTCTGCAGTTAGCCTTTCAGCCCTTGGGGGAGCTTTATGATAACCCTTCTACAGCAAACTAGTTGAAACTGCATGAAAAAAGTATCTTATAAGTGTGATTGAGTCCCATTAGGGAAGGATGCCTCATGCATTTTCTACTCTGTCCTTTATGGATCATGTGTATGAGATTGTGTTGATTCCCTCCACTTTTTTCTCAGCAAGGCTCCTTTTCTCCACCTACAAATCTGCTGTGCACGCAGAAGAGGTCTTCCTTTCAAGTAACAGGTTCTTGGCAAATAGCACCTTATGCAAACAACCCTGGCTGCTGGGAGTGATAATAGTAAATAGTGCTGAAGAGAGAGTGTTGTAAAAATGTATGAATAAAATTGAAAATATGGTTACATGGCAATTTGACCATAACTTGATCTCAGAAAATATATGTGAAGGTATGGTTGTAGGAAAATTGCACTTTTCCCTTTAGAGTAGAGTGCTAGGCAAAGCTTTGTCAAAAGGTCGTTGATAGCTTTTTATATCTCATATGCATCTGGAGCCTCTTTGAATGGTTTACAGCTTTTGCAGAAACCTTCTTGTATGTAAGAATTTGCTGCTTATAATTTCAGAGTTGAAAAATGACTTCCTGAAATTGTTCATTTTATTTGCTTTAGAGGGACAAGAATAAGCTGGAAAATTGAGTTTGTGGCTGAAAACCTGGAGGGTTTGAGTCCTAGTGCTTTTATTACAGTTCATGTATAGTGAGCTGTTTATGAAGCTGTTATTGATGTATTCCAGAATGTTGTTTATTTGTCCCAAGAATGGCGTTCATTCTGTATATGACTAGAGTAATTCACCTCTCATAGAAACATCAAACTGTGTCCTATTTCACTGATTTTTTTAATGTCTGAAATTTTCCTGTTGTTTCGATGACTCTTGCCTGTCGAAAACAAATGGGACCACACAGATCAGGAGTTGATTGACTGAGGAGTGACCAATGCCTCTCTGGTTTGTGCTGTCTTTAAGCTGATTTCTCTATCTGGAATGATTAAATGAGTGGATATGATTGTAAATGGAACATGAAGGATCTGGTTTCTTTCAGATTTTTTTTTTCTGTTCCCTTCTTGAATTATTTCATGGTATTGAGTTAAGAGAAGTGATACCACACATGGGATGAGTTGTCTTAAAAGAGATGACTGAACAATCAGGCAAAAATTTTTGCAAGGTGCAGTGCAATACCGGCCAGGGTTTTGGGACAGGAGGGAAAAAAATATTTTTCAGAGTTTGATAGACATGTGGAAGCTATAAGCCTCATGAAATTTGAATGCTTGGGCTGCAGACTCCTCTTCAGTACTGGTAACATCCTTTCCCACCTCTAGGGAAAAGTATAAGCAACTTTTAGTTAAAACTTTCAGGAGAAATATCCTGTCTTTCTTGTTTCTTGAAACTAGAGCTGCCATGTGCAGCAGCCTTTTATGGTAGTTACTTAGGAACTTAGTTCTTGCTCCTAAACACAGGTCTGATATATCTTTCCAGCTCTTTGACACTGTCATATTTTTGGTGTCTAATCTTTCCTATTTAAAATGGTGCCTCAATACTAATTGAAGTAGACAAAAATGTTGGAATAAATTTTTTGTCTACTGAATAAATTCTCACATTTTTGCTCAAAAGTTTTGCTCATTTTATTATTCCAGCTGAACGTTTTGCTTAGGTTGCTTTTTTTTGTTCATCTTTTGAAATTTGGCATTGAAGTCAGAGGAGGAAGGAGTCTGACTAGTTTTTAAAATGGGATTTGCAATCCCAAATCACTTATCCATTTGTTGATAATCTGACTGATGGTTTGCCTTTCTTCTTGTCTATTGTGAAAGTTGCTGTTGTGTCACTACTCATATTGCATGGTACTGCTTTTGTACTCTGCATTAGAGCTGTTAAATGTTATCTACATAGTAATTGGCAATGTAAAAATATAAAGTTGACTGCAAGGACTATTGCTCAACTACCTTTTATGGCCTAATTTTTTAAAGAAAAAATAAATATGCCTTTAAGATCACTTATCACATTAAATATGATTTTGAATTAGGATTTGTGATTCTGTAATATGATGGAACAAAAAATACATGTCAGGCTTTTTTTTTTTTTCCCATAGCCTTCATATTTATTTCTGAAACAGGCAATTCAGGTAAGAACAATTTTGGTAGTTTTCCTGTGTCTTTGGTTCATGTTGCTGTAGTTCAGCTCTTTGAGGAATCTTAGGATTGGTAATAAGAGAAATGTCAAGTTGGGTGCAATAAATTAAAAGCAGCAAGACTATCTGAAACTAATTTAAAATGTGTAGTCAGAACCAACAGCATTGCCAGGTAGTTAATAACATTTATAGGATGATAGGAATGTAAGAAATGCCATGCTGGGTCAGAGCAGTTTAGTATGTAGTTCTGTATCCTCCCTCCAACATCCAGAAATGTTCTTCAGAGTAGTTTGTAAGCGCTTTCTTGTAGTGCTCACTTCTGTAGTTGCATTAAGGATGTCAGAGCCCTGCCTATTTCCTTTACTATCTCTTCATTGATCTTTTGATCATCAGTTTGAATAAATAGTGTTTGGCCTTCTGGTGCTGTCTGCCTCCACAATCAAGTGACAAGTTCCAGAAGTTCACTACTGATGTGTAGTACTCTTTTAACCTCCCATGAGCTGATGTCCTGCTAGATTTTGGGTGGGGATCAGTGAACCACAATTCAGCATTTACACTAGCTAAATGGACATGGGGATCCTAAACTACAGCATGCAGTGTTCTTGCTGATTACAGTTAGGGGTTAGACTTACTGGCCAGTTTGCTGGAAGGAAATCGATGTCACATCTATTCAAGTCTTACAATGAGTATGTATATCTCTCTTATATTCATTTTGCTTCCCTTGTAACACTGCTTTTTTTAAAGACAGGTAGCCTAAATATAGATAGTGATGATCCAGTGAGGGTAATTTTGTAATCATACATCAAACATAGCAGATTTCCACTTGGATGCTTACAGTTTGTTTCTCATAGACTGTTGGGTTCACTTGGGAACTGTAAGTACTCAACTCGTGTAATGCCTTTAAAATGATGGGATCTATTTGAGCAGGCAGGAATCAAATAATGAGCCAAGAGTGAAAAAGCTAATCTTATAAAAGCCTATTGGACAGATTGCTGACATGAACTACTTAAACCTCAAAACTTGATTTATTTATTCAATTTTTGGATCTTTGCCTGTTTTAAATTGGTTAGCATTTGTTGTTTCCATTGTATTTCTCCATGACAGGCTGTGTAAACTAACAATACTTAGTGATTTAGGCTGCCAATTTTACTTGAAATATTTTTAAATTGGTAAGGCTAAAGCAAATTGGGAGTGTATGAGTTGAGACAAAGGAAGAAAGGGTAATTTGTGAAACTGCTCAGGATATTTCCATTTTTGTGTGTGCAGCAACAATAGGATATTGCTGCTGTTTGCCTATTTTGAGTGCTGTGTCATCAAAACAGAACAAACAATTCTCATGATGGCTCCTCTGAGTACTGGCCTTAAACAATAAATTAAATTACTTGTGTAATTAATAGGCATAATAAGCGATACCTGTCAGAGGATCACAGAATGGGTAAGGCTGGAAGTCACCACAGTGGGGCCATCTGGTCCAACCTCCCTGCTCAAGCAGGGTCATCCTAGAGCACATGGCACAGGATTACATCCAGACAGTTCTTGAATATTTCCAGTGAGGGAGACTCCACAACCTCTCCGGGCAATCTCTTCTGTGTGTGGTCACTCAGACAGTAAAGAAGTTCTTCCTCATACTCAGATGGAACTTTCTGTGCATCAATTTATGCCTGTTGTCTCTTGGCCTATTTCTTGGCACCGCTGAGAAGGGCCTGGTTCCAACCTCTGACACCCTCCCTTCAGATACTGATAGGCATTGATGAGGTCCCCTCTCAGTTGTCTCTTCTCCAGACTGAATAGGCCCAGCTCCCTCAGCCTTTCCTCATAAGCGAGATGCTCCAGTCCCCTCATCGTATTTGTTGCCCTTCACTGGGTCTGCTCCAGGAGCTCCATATCTCTCTTGTACTGAGAAGCCCAGAACTGGACTCCAGATGTGGCCTCACCAAGGCTGAGTAGAGGAGCAGGGTCACCTCCCTTGACCTGCTGGCAATAGTCTTCCTAATACACCCTAGGACACCATCGTCCTTCTTGGCCACTAGCACACACTCACTGCTGGCTCACAGACAGCTTGTCCACCAGAACCCCCAGGTCCTTCTCTGCAGAGCTGCTTTCTGGCAGCTCAGCCCCCAGCCTGTACTGGTCCATGGGGTTATTCCTCCCCAGGTGCAGGACCCTGCATTTGCCTTTGTTGAATTTCAGAAGGTTCCTCTCTGCCCATGTCTCCAACCTGTCAAGTTCCTTCTGAAGGGCTGCACAACCCTCTGGGGCATCAGCCACTCCTCCCAGCTTTGTGTCATAAGTGAACTTGCTGAGAAATACTGTGCCCAGTACTGAACACGGGGGGAAACCACTAGTGACAGGTCTCTGACTAGGACCTGTACCTCTGCTTGGGACCTTCTGGGACCTGTTGTTCAGTCAGTTCTCAATCCACCTTACTGTATGTGGATATGAATGTTTGAGGAAGAGGTAGAAGAGATGAGAGTAAAAGGATGGGAGGGGTTGTTCCAGGGAATAAAATTGCTGCAGAATTTTAGAGCTTCAGCCAAGTACTTGCCAAAAGACAGGACTATTAGATCTACTGAGAAGTGAGTTGTTGCATTGACCATGCCTACTTTCCCTCTCTATATGGCTATTAGAGAGAGTATCAGCACAATACCTGTTCTTGCAGGGAGATGAGTATTTTAGCTGTAAATGTCTAGTTCAGTTTTCCACCCATCTGCCAAAAGACTTTCAAGTTCATCTTCACCATATCTCTTTTGCTCTCTGGAAGCAATTTGGAAGGACATCTGTAAGGCCCCAAAAACTTGCTTGACAAGACTCTTAAAAGGGCTTACAGTTTTTTATGTACTCTGACTTAGATGCCTGGGAAAAATACTGACAGAATATTCTGAAGAGGTCAAGACAATAAAAAAACTTTACTGGCAACTTCAGAAAATCAGAGCATTTTGACCAAAGTTTACAGCAGCATTCAGTCAACATAAAACACTTCTCAAAGCATTAACTTAGCAAACTCCAATCCCATCTGATTTTAAGTTGCTCAAAACCGTGAGATGAGGGAATTAGAAAAAAGCAAAAAAGCCAGAAAATATATAGAAAAGAACAAGTATAGCTACCACTCCTGGTTCCAGCGGTGTTCAACTGATAGAAATTCCAAGAAGAGGGAGGGTCAAGACGTGCTCACTGCATGTCCTGGGTTAAATACCCTTTAGCTTTCCTGGGCCCCTCCCCCAGGTGGGACTTCTGGTCATCTGGCCACTCTAGGGCTAGAATGGGCCTCTGGAGGGGAGTGTGGAGCATTGGGTCTGTTGAACCAGGGATTGGTAGCCACTGCAGGGCTGGGATACAGGCCTGGAGTGTGTGGTGTGTGTGGGGCAGGGCATCACCTGACCAAAGGCAAGGCCCAACCTGCCTCTTCCCACACACAGGCTCACCCAAAATGTTTCAGGCCAGCAATCCTTCCAGTCTCACAACATCTTTGCATAGAGAGCCATGCTGGTACCACAGTCTTGACTGGACTGTTAATCGACAATTTATTAATTATGAAGTGTGGTTTTATTTCATTACCTATGGTGTGGTCTCCTACATCTGAAGTCCATTCAAATTAACTTTATATACAAAAGATTTATAATTGTCTTGTTTTCACTGTTTCATCTCCTCTTTGAACAAGGTCATCTACTCAAAAACTTCTTATTGAGCTGGTGTCTGTGACTCAAGTCTTTCCATGCCTGCTTTACTTCTTTTCATCAAAACTGTTTGTCTGTAACATCGATTCCTGCATCAGCATTGACTTGGTTTAAACTTAGGTTTAGTCTTCCATCTAAATTCCCTTTCTCTTCCTTTTTTCTTCTTCTGCTCTTGCTCATGTCCAGAACTTGGCTGCCAGACTGCATGTCTCCCTTATGCTGTATCTTATGTCACTGAGCTGATACGAACTTTCTCTTTTTCTTGACCCATAAAATTTTAAGAAAGCTCATAAAACTAAAGAGCCAAACCAATCCGTATTCACTAATCTGACTGTGTCAAGTCTGTGTGTGTGTGCAGTGCAGCCCCCAGAGTGCTCTCACAACGTTGATGTGTGGCCTGTGGGATTCCCCCCTCTGTGCTTTGTTGTCTGCAGCAGGACAGCAGGACTCTGGACAGCTCTGCCTCAGTGCTGCCGTGGGCTCCATCAGCACCAGCCTGGATTAAATAGGCACTGTTAAATCTCTGCTGCAGCAGAAGGGGAAAGCTTCAGAACAGTTAAAAGGAAAACCATGGGAAGTAGCTCTGAGGAGAGGAGGTGTTAAAACTAGGGACAGTTTCGAGAAGGGTGGAGTGGTTATTTATGGAAGAATATTTCCCTCCACAGAGGAAAACTGACAGACATGTGAGGACACATATTGGCAGAGGACATGGAAAAGGGGCTAGTGGAAAGTTGAATCTTTCCACATTGACAATTGGTCTGCTGTGAGTTTCCAAAGTGAGCTGTGGGATGTAGTAAAATCTGGGAAAATATCTATACCGGTTTAGGATTTTGAGTTAACTTGAAGTTTATTTTCAGGAGAGGAAGCTGTGCTCTTGATTGCTGGTTTTATTTATTTAGGATTTAATTGCTTGATAAATTTGACTTGTAGCCACATCTGATACTTTAATATCAATTTTGTGTTAGTACATGCATAGAGTGAGCTTCTGTACAATTTTTGCAAGAGATATATTTTTTTGTGAAGAGGGAAAATGATGATAAAAATAAAATCTTCAACAAAAATTGTGGTTTCAGTGTGAAAGGGAAAATATGACATGTGAAATTCTAACTTTAGTCATTAGGCTTTTGTTTGGCAATGGTTTAGATTGAATGAATAGAAAGAATAAATTTTGCTGTCAGCAATATCAGGATCAACCACTTCTGTGATTTGTGGTGTTCCTTGCTTTGCTGCGGGTAATTGCATCTTGAAATACTGAATTTCCTTCTCTTCTGAAGTCAGTACATCAGGAAAAAAAACAACTTCAAAGCATCAAGCTGAGAGATCTTTGTGAACAGTGATTACAGCATTTTTTTTGTACAGCAGGATAACTTCTCCCTTTGGATTCAGACATAATGTTCTGGAGTACTGGTATGTGTGAATATTTCTATATGGGATATCAACTGCACTGTGGAAGAGATTTAATTTTACCCAAAGGTTTAAAAATCAGAGGCCAGAAAACATTTCCATCTTTATATTGTTCTAAAAATCCATTTCAACTTCAGAAATGGCCCCCTGCTTGGTATAATAGGACTTAAAAAAGGAATTAAAGTTTATGGAGCATGTATAAATCTTCATGTGGCACAGCTGGTAGGAATAACCTCCACGAGAACATCCAGGGAAAGGCTTTATACTGTGGTTAGGGAACTTAGGGCTTAATGTATGGGGTAAAAGCAGTGCTGTCTCATCATACAGACTGTTGGTTCATTTAACTTTGATTTAATTTGATTTTTTTTTTTTCCTGGAATGTGTTTCGTCTTTCTGCCTAGGAAAAGGGTATGGAAAACTACTGGGACTAGCTACTAAAACAATAATAGGCTACAGAACTACAATTGTATGTGTAAAGAATACAGAGAATATAAAAGAAAAAAAGGCAAAAATCAATCGGCATCAACTGCGCCGTTTGCCTTGCTTTTGCAGCACAGACATCTCAGCCACTTGACAGTCAAGACCTCAACTGCTGCAGTTTAGAGCATATGGTTGAAGGTAAATTGTTGCCAATTTTGGATTGCATAAAGACACTGCACAGTGAACCATGGCAGTTTAGGAAATGAGTGATGAGCGGTTCAGATGTCCAGGAAGGGTCAACAGCTGAGACCAGTAGCTTCATCAGCGATCTCATCCCTGCTCATCCATTGGGTCACTGAGTACTAAAACTGAATGAGGTGAATACCTCTCGGTGTGCTCACAGTGCACAGAAATAGCAGGTTACACCAGCTTTACATCATTTAAACATTGGCTCTGAATGTCGTCTTTTTTCATCTGTAACTACTAATTAAAAACTAATAATAATTCTTACTTAATAAACCTATGCTGATTTATCATAATTGCATCCGTAAATCCATTTCTAATGACTAGATGCATGAATTTAAACAGTCCCATCCCTAAGGCCACATTAGTCAGTGTAAGCTCAGACTGATATGTAGAACAATTTTATTTCCAAACTCGTAAGGAAGAGTAAAAAATTTATGATATTGAATTAACGAGGCCCACTGGGATTTGGGATTATATATCTAAGCCCTTATTGAAGACAAAAACTTTTCTATGTTTAGCCAAGCAGAGCAAAGCTACTCTTCAGACAGTGCTTTAAAAATGAAGAGAATTTGATAAACATAGAACTGAAATCATAGAGAAAGGTATGAGGGGTCTTCCCTCTGAATTCCTTTACTTCAAAGCCACAGCTACTATTAACAATAGTAAAAAGTACATTGGAGTGACAGTAGCTCTTGAATTTTAAGGCCATTTCACTATACTAGGAATCAGCAGTGGGAGATTTAGCATTGTTAGAAGAAAACTACTTGCAACACTGAGGAAAAAGCAGAAGATGAAAGATACACCTCATTGCCTAGCAGAAGGATTAATTCTCCAGTACAATTAATCTGATTTCTTAGTCTCACTCTTCAGCACCCAAATCTCTGTTCTTTCTCTAAGAGGTAATTTTTACTCAGGTGTGCCACTGATGGGACCTCAGTTTAGCATCCCTCTACTGCCTTCTCCTGGGAAACTCTAGAAGGAGAATTAAGTGGAATGTATTTCATGAGATACTTTATGTTCAACTCCTTGTTTTCTTTGAGTGATTAGGAAATGAAACTGTTTCCACAGGCTTGGAAATTAAGTATCTGATGTAAAATTAGACCATTTAAATGAATTATAAAAATTGAACCTAATATTTTTAGGAAGGGTATTTTACAGGAGGTCACGGTGAAGTTGGCAGAAAGTTTTAAGTTCTACACTTTCAAAGCACCAGAGTTGCTTTAGATATTTTCGCTCCTTTTGTAAATCTGAGCAGTCTGTCTATCTAGAAACTGAAATGCATTGTGTCTCTCAAGAAATAAGGCATTCTCCTTTTGTAAGAGTTACAGATCGATAAATATGTACACTATTTCATTCAGCCATCCTTTGGGTAAAATTCTGCCATTTTAGTTTTCAGTGTTTGCTGTTTTACATTAAGCTTTGGTTCTGATTTCCTTTTACCAAATCTGTAAGACTGATCCTCTGCCAGCATTTCAGAGTTAGTAAGGGATTTCTGTTTTGTAGATCATTCAGAGGCACAACTGGAGTGTTGGACACAATGATGTTGTAATCTCCTGAAACTGAGTTCACTGCTTCTGTAGACTTGTCCAGATACTATTGTGCAGGGTATTCTGTCCTTAGCCTTAAATTACCACACACCACAATGAAAATTTGTAACAGTGCATATTTGCTGTGATTCCTTAAGGGTAAAAATTTTTCTAGTGAAGGTAAATTTTACATTGTCATTGTCAGAAACCTTATTTGGAGCTGTGACTAGGAAAATATGCTGCTTCTTCTTTGCAATGGTCTCCATTCATTAGGCCTTTCTGATAACTGAAAAGCTGTTCAGTGAGGTCCCTCTGAAAGTATTTAGATTCACAGGGCAGTCCATAGGTAACTGAGCTGCACAATCACAGCAAACCATGAAGAAAAAATGCAAGTCTGAACGTAGCTGGGGCTGTGATTACCATTTCTACAAGCAGTGACACTGAGTATTGTATGGCAGAATGTAGACACATAGGTGTTCTAGGTTAATGATTAAGCTTCAGGTGCTGATCTTTAAGCAGCATCTGCATGCATTTTTACACTGCGTAGATCCAACAGGAATATGTAATCTCTCCTATAGCCCAGATAATGATGTTTTGTTTCAATAAGTGATGGGAACACTCTCTTGAAATGTCATTGCATTCACCTTGCTTTATGTAGAATGATTTAGTCTGGATACAAAGTTCTGCTTTTAAGGATGCAGAGTTAGTAAAATAATCTTTAAATCTGATGAAACACCAAACCATTATCGTCCATCTCTTGAACTGCTTTGCTGTCGTGGGATCTTTTTTTCTTTATTCTGCAGCATCTGTGAGATTCGAGATTTTGTTAATAATGAGTGTTGAAGCTGGGCACACATGACTCAGTTGGTGCTGCTCTGTAGATATTTCAATCCGAGTTACCAATTTGGAAATCATCTGATAGCTGTTTTGAGCAAGCGAACCAGGTATTTTTGGACTGACCTCAGTAATGTCTCAGTGAGTGAAGGAGGACTTCAAACAAATGAAACTGGAAAACAAATCAATCACAGGTGAAACTAGGAGCTGAAATAACTCAATTCTTGACCTTCAATTTGTGATGTGTAGCATTATTAAAAGAGATCAAGAATGATAAGCAGAGTAGTTTTTAAATCTTGGACATTGAATACTAGTTTCTTTTGAAATAGATATACTAAGAAAATTCCTTGCTAAGGTCCTGCAACTTCGTTCAGTGCCCCTATTTTCATTATGAGAACTTCTAGTTCTCTTTGAAACCTAAATGATCTTTACAATCTCTAGCTTTAAATTTTTTTATCCCCTTGCTCTTAAAATAAGTTGCTCATCTGAGAATTGATTGGATGAACTCAAGTGAATTAAATGCCATTTGGAATTACGTAGGTCTTCTCTTCCTTAAGCATCTGACCCTCAGCAGGTCTGGGCATACTGCTCATGAGGTTTTTGGAACCTTTTGTACTGAACTAGTTCAAAAATTTAATTTTTGTATTTGATCTACCTTGCCACTGTTTTGAATGATGGTTTTGGATTTTTTGATTGCCTCTTTATCAACCTTTCACATTTTACACAGTGAAAAATAATTCTCAGATACTGAACATAGCATTTGTACACAGGGAAGCTTTCCGTGAAGTAAAGGGCCCTTGTCTTTGTGATAGGATACCTGACATCACATTTTTTATGTTCAGCAATATAACATCTCATTTTGATGATTTTTAAATAAAGATTATAGTTCCATGGAGAGATGTAAGGCACTTCAGGAGAGTAGTGTTAATGATAACATCTGGGCATTCAAAAATTTAGGCATGCCAATATTTTTGGAAAAGACATTTATGTCTTCCTCCTGAGTCTCCTATATTATGATTGGAGTTTCCAGATTTTGGGAGCAGAAAGAGGAAGAAAAGAGTCTGTAAAATCATTCCTGATGTGAGAGTTTGGTGGAAGTGTGGCCCAGGAGAGATCAGAGATATTTTGTGTTTTCTCTGGTCCTTTTACCTAGTGCCAGGATGTGTGGAGGGGCTGAGGGACACCCTTCTGGTGGGTAGCTAAGCTGCACATAGGAGATGCTGGCTAATGTGCAGAAAGTACACAGAGGCATATATCTTTTATTTCTGTGGGAAAATGAAGTGTTTGTGACAGTACTTGGACTTGGTAGTGTTAAGTTAACAATTGGACTGTATGTTCTTAGAGATCTTTTCAAGCTAAATGATTCTATGATTTTATACTTTCTGTCTGCCTTGCCAGTTACGCCCACCCTCCTTCTCCTGCCCTGACTTTTAAGTACATTTGCTGTATTTGGACAATTTTGGAGATAAACGTTCTGAATTATACTTCTCTCGCAATATCTGGAGAACAGGTGCTCATCTAGAGTGATGCATTGTTAATCATGACAAAAATTATAGGTTGACATTGACAGTTGCAAGAAGAGTCCGCTGAGGAAGGCAGCTGGTCCAGCAGACATCACTAATCCCATGGGCAGGCTTCCTTAAAATTGAATGAATCTTTTAGGGGTGTGCTGTCTGGAATAACTTTGCATTTACTAGGTTTTACACAGTTTGTTGGTTTTCTACAGGTCTACTGTACACTTCTACCCTTCAGGAAATGAGCGTTATTAGAAGAGGCATACACCCATTTGCCAGGGCAAGGGGTATTTATATAAGGGTATATAAAGGCCAAAGGTGTTGAAAGGTTAAAAAAAAAAAAAAAAAAAGAGATTTAACCTGAGAATTCATGTACTTGATTCATACATGCTGGGACGAGAGGCTTTTTAGTTAGATGGTGTTGCTGCTCGCATTTGATATTCCCTGCAAGTAAGATGGCACCAGTCAGGCTTTTAGCATAGGTCAGTAGCATACTGCTGTGTCCTCTGCATCCATCCCAAGCACAATAGTCTACAGTTCTTGTCATACATTAGGGAAATTATGAGCCATCTGTTCTAATTTAGAGCAAGATGTATCCAGGAAGGAATCAAGAGGTGCTTAAGGTGAAGAAAAGTATTTTAAGAAAAGTATTTAAGCTCCTTCTGAGCTGTATAGGCATATTCAAGAAAACTGCATTCTAGAATCATAGTATTACTATTGCTACTGCCATCCTCCACTATGGTGAATCATCAGCAGTGATCTGGCTACAGGATCTTTATTGTTTTCAATATTTCTTCATTTTTTTCAGAAAAGTTACTTTAATTCTTTCCACCTGGGATGTAGTAAGACGAAAAAAAAAGCAGCTTAAAGCCTTAAGACAGCCATGAAAGTGAAGAAGCCTATTCTAAAGCATTGGCTATGCAGTTTTTATGAGAGTAATTTGCTTCTCCTTTTAGAGGGACCACATTGCTTTGCTGCTGAGAAGTCAGCAGTTACATTGTACTTTGGAGCTTGCACCAGCAATTCTGCATAGTGTGGATGTTCAAGAGCAGTCACAACAGACCAGGCAATGCCCAGCAAGAGCTAAACTCCTGTGCTTTTCTTGGTTTTGCGGGAAAACTAACTTAACATGGATCCTACTCTTACACCCAGGTAGACAAAAATTATGTAGGAATTTTTAAAAAGGAGTTTAAAAAATATATATTGTGACAGAATTCAGTCTGTCCTGTTTTCTTCCTATTATGTTTAGCTATGTTTGACATCACAAGCCTGCAGGAGCTGTTTTCTTCATGAGCTTGTATCCCTCAGTCAGATGCTCTAAAACAGAACTTCACTGTAACTGATGAAAATTTGTGGCAGTTTTCTGCTTTTACAGCTTTTACTTTTGCAATAAACTGTTGATCTTGTAGATAAATGAAGAATGAATGTCTCTCTTCATAGACAGTAGTTGCCATGGGTTGGCCCACAGCTTTATGGACTGTGGTTTTGCTGGTAGAACATATTCTGGGACATACCCAGCAGGTTTGGGATTTTATATCCAAGGTCAGTTCCCACGAAATTTAAATCACTTTTCCTCTTCATTCTTTGATCAGCCTATTTTTGCTTACCTGGTGCTGAAACTAAATAAAGATGATAATGTCTTAGTTGTACTCACAGACCATCTGTGCATAGTTTGAGTGCTGTCATGAATTTTAAATTTAGTACATTTGCAAGTATTTGTGGTTCCACGCATCTAGGTGTCCCATTGAGCATGTCTGCTTTAGACATCGTTGCTTGATTTAGGTTTTCATACATTCATTTTAGATACTATGAATCTTCAGCTTAAAGGTTTCAGAATACATGAACACCTGCTAATCCTTCTGTGATGTTTAAGCTTTATTTCAGTAATTCTTGCAGCTGAAATTCTGTTTTGTCTTCAACAGAGCCTGTACAGTTGGTGCTGTTTTGCAATGGAATGAAAATATTTTATGGGTGATAAGAGTTTGCAACTTAAAGTTAATGCTTTTGAAATTGCATAGCAGCCAGATGGAGGAAGGAAGGCAATGTAGAAAGGCAGTTGGTGAACACCCAAAAATCTTTAGTCTGGAGAAGTATGTTGAACATTACTTTGAAGTTACATACTCCAAGGCAAAGTTACTCCTGGACAGAATTGACATTTCAAGATTTATTGCCATGCAAAAAAGTTGCAGTATGTTGAGATAGCTTCCTCTGCTTCAGAGGAATGATCTACTTGGAAACAGCCTTGTCTGTCTTGGCACAGTATACTAACACACTTGTTTGGTTTTCTACTTTTGCCCTTAACCCTTTGAGAAAAAAAGAATTGAATTCTGTGGACTATTCAGAGGCTTTATTGTGCAAATAGCATTTTGTAACAATTGTAACAAAACCAATGCAGTTACATTTAAGTTAATATAGGGCATTTTAGTCTACTAAAAATGTTGGTTGGTGGGAAACAAAAGTAATTTGGGCTGTGCTTTACAGGTTGAAATAGGCAGCTTTAACTTCTCTTTCTGACTTCCCTTAAATAACATACAATGATCAAAGTGTGTCAAGAAGTTGTAAAATAATTTCAAATGCATTAACAAAATTAATGTCGTTGTGATTCGTATGTAGTTGTTTAATGCAAACAAAATTATTTAATCCACTGGCTTTTAATGTACCTTTTAGCATGAGTTATTTAATCTATGCTACATATTGGAGTTAGAAATGAGAAAACTGCATGTGAAGTATTGATTTTAAATCATAAAAGTGTTCATCAGAGCAAATAGAATAATTTTAATTAAAAGGCTCTTTGAAATATTGCAAGATCAGTTAATACCTCTTATGTCAGCCCTTCTGAAAAATATTATGGCACTGGTACTCTGGTGAGGTTAAATCTGAGTTTTCATTAAAAGGCTTTTTTATTAGTATTAAATAACTTGCCCTTTTCAAATGGTGACACATTGAAAGTTCAAGAAGGACTTATATTTTGCAGGATAGGGGATGTTAAACCCACTGAATTGTTTTTGCAGTGGATTTCTAGCTAAATTCTTTTTGACTAGACTCCAGATTTGCATATTTTTTTCATTCAAAGTATTCATTACCCAGAAAAAAAGATAGGAGATTGTTAATAATGAGCATGTCCTCGTATATACAACTATTATATTAATTTATAGAAATATATATCATTGTATATTAATATGGTTGTTGTATATTTACCTAATATAATTATATATACTACATTAAATTATATTTACTATATGCTATATGTATGATGCATTTTATTGTAAGAATTATGTATCAGTAATGTTATAAAAAGAATGCTTTGCAAGCAGTAATATTTAAGACCATGTGAAAATACAGACATTCAGTTAAATGAAATCTTGTCTCTATAGTGATACACTGAAAAATAAAATGTTTAAATCTTAGAGATGGAGCTTTGTTGATCACTGTAGTCCATTGCAAAAAATACAAAAAGGCATGCTGTCTGCCTTCTTACTTCTCTAGGTATTTTGCTCTTCTCTTGCTCATTTCCTTGCAGGGACACCAGTGGGTTGAATTTCTGTTTTCCCATTTTTTGTCTCTTATGAGAGATTTAATACCTGTTGGTTTGGGATACCATGCAACTAGTAAAGAAAGGGAAAATTTGCTCAAAACCCACACTTGACACTCGCAGCTGCTCAGGATGAATAATGAATGGTAGAACATAACCACAGATGTTTATTTCAGGAGGGAAGCAGTGATTCTACAGAGCAAGTTTTTTTCCAAAGGAATGTACTGTAGACTGTGAAAGTACTGCACTTCTTAGTCGTCCATATTATTTAAATTTTGGTAAGTGTTTAGTAGCTAATGAGCAGGCATTGATTTTTATGTCGTTTTTAAATCACTGCAAGGATAATTAAAAGTATAAATAACTTAGACTCCTGGTACATTAAGTATATAGACACATCATCAACCATAATTAAGAATTGGTTTTAGATTAAATAATTTTTACAAATAGTTATTTGATTTACCAGGTTTATCCTTTGGTTCAGTAAAGTCACCTGTCATTTCTCTCAGAGCTGTAGCTTGTGGAAAGGACAGCTTTAACAGCATTCAGTGAACTCTGAGAGTCAGGGCTGAGCTTTTGTCAGCTTTTCTATTTGATTCTTTGGCACGGGCTTGATTCATCAAAGTACTGAAGCTACAGTTAACACAGTAATCTCCTTTAAGAGTTTCACAGCATTTGGAGCCCTAAATGCAGAGCGCATTTACCTAGATCGTCACAAATAAAATCTAGTTAATACTGTGCCTCAGCAACACTGAGCAGAGCACTGAATAAGAGCTCTTTTCATTTTGCGGTTTTGACCTGTGTAGACTACCCTCAGTTAATGTATTTCTAGAAGCCTGCTAAATCAGAGGTGATGATGGAGATGTGCTGGAGAAGAAAAAAGGGCTTATCTGTTCCTCTTCTAAAGCAGACTTACTTTGTCTGTTGCTGAGACAGCTCAGTTGCATTTAAAAGTGAGTCTCACGCACTATGAAGGGTGATTACTGATAAATGTCTTTAACACTGATAGAAGAGGCTTCTTTTGAAACAAATGCAATCTAGTCAGAAGTCTGGTCCAGTTTTTCAAAATCTTGTAAGAATCTTCATAATTTTTCTTTTTTTTGAATTAGAAAGTTTTCTTTTGATTCACTGATGTGCCACGTATATTGTGTTTTTCCATGGACACTTAGGGTGTAGTGGGTAGGTTCCATGACCTGATGGATGACTGTGTTAGTTTACTAGTTCTTATATCAAGAAATTATGAAATAAATGTATTTCATTATTTTTGTCTCTTAAACCTTGCTTTTAAGGACACAGTTTTGAAATGTTACTCCAGCTTATGTAGATAGTTCATTGGGATCAATTCCATAGCGAGCAGTGGAGAAATACTGTTCGCTGATGCATGGTGATTCAAATGTAAAACATTATCTAAAAACATTGTGATCGATTATTTCTGCTAGAGAAGTAGCTGTCTTATCTTTAATCTTATCTGAGTAGTTGTTTTCAAGTTTTGCCCTTGTCTGCTTTCAGAATTAACTGGTTGAATTTCAGAGAGCATTTGCTGATTTCTTTTTATTTTTTAAAGAAATCAAAATTCCCCTGGATTTCCCATTATTATCAACTAAACAGCTTTGAAAATACCACTTCATTTTTAAAAAAAACATTTTATACATATGACTGTGGGAATTTTGCTTTCCTAGCTATATTTCTTAGACTGGTTATGGGAATGTATCAATCATATCATTCATTCAATCATATAATTCTGAATTTCTCATAGGTATCATATATTTAGAATGTATCAATCACATCATTCTAAATTTCTCTTTCAAATGATCAGTTCCTTAGAGAAGGCATTGAAAAGGACAAGGGGGAAGATAGTCTCAGCTTGACGTCTTTATTTCTTACTTGTTTTGAATGCTCTGTTCTGACAGTTTAGCACATAGCACATAGTTGTTCCACATCAGCACCTAGCACAGTAGCCAAGTACCACCCTCTTGAGTAGAGTTTTACTTCTTCACTTTCTGTGCTACTTCAGTTCTGAATGTATGCCTGAAATATATTAAAGTTTTATTAGCATTCATCATATGTGGTTCCATCTCTCTCAAAATGAAAATTATATGAGGGTTCTAATTATACCTTTTAATCTTGTGTCTGTTCATTGTGTTTTCATGGGTGAGACTAATAGATATCTTTTAGATTGAACAGAAGGAGTTCTGAGTTTGAGGTTTTGCTTTAATCTGCAGAGGCTGCATCTCAAGTTTGATTAACACTGGGAACAGCTCTGACTCTTGTTCTTACTGGGGATCTATTCCATTATCACCAATCCTTCTTCCTGCCTCAAAACTTCAGAAGACTTTTTTCCAGTTGTCCTGAACCCACAACCCACACAGAGTGTACTTAGGTAAAAACACTGAGTCTCTCAGTTTGCCTCACTCATTAGGGAGTATTGTGGGCTATGAAGAACATGTTTACTTTGCTTATAGTAATTGATTTTGCTGGATAGAAATGTCATACTATTGACTTTATGCTAATACTCTCCCAGGTAAACACCACTTGATTAGCTGGTATATATGTTGCTGTGTTCCATCACCAGCTTTTCCCTGTGGAGTTACTAATGTGCATTTCTTCTCAGTACTCAGACAGTGTTTTTCAGGAAAACATAAAACTTTCCCAAACCTAATTTATTTGAGATCTTGCTTAAAGAAATTGATTAAAATAAGCTAAAAGGATTAATAAAGTTCTGGGGAAGAGTGGGATAAAGAAAAGAGTGAGAAAAGGGAAAGAATTCAGTGACAGACAAAATGCTTAAAATGGTTTGTGTTTTCCTGTTGGTGAGATCACTGACAGACAAAACAGGATGAAGATGGTGATTTACAGAGGTGGATTTAATGTACTATGAAAAAATCCAGTCTGACATGTTCTCTTCTTAACTCAGAGCATGCTCTGAGTTTGGACCATTTTATTGAGTAAGCTTTACTTCATCTTGCTCTTTTAAAGCCTGGTTTCTAAAGCTGACCCATGTCTCCCTCAAAGACTGTCAAGGTCAGTGGGTAGTGGTGAGATTTTACTTGTCACAAAATCAGTCCAAAGTAGATGCAGTCTTGCACCCCACAATGACTTAGGGAATCTATGTAGAATTTACAAATTTTTTTGTGTCAGACTGTGAAGTCCCGAATATCAAGGCTTCTTTGCAGTGTAGAAAAGCTGAATATTTACTGAAGGAAGAAGAACATTATTTCTCTTGTTAACCTCACTTTCCTCAAGCTCATGTCTCATCTCCCCCTTATTCCTTTCAGTCAGCGTAGCAAGCTGTGCTATGATCTCTGGGAATTGTGCTGGGAGCTGATGGGCTGAATTGTCCTCCTTGGATGCTCAGTCTCCTGAGGTGCATTATCAGCCAATCTGCCTCTTCCAGTAAACAGAAAGCAAACAGTCTCCTCTCCTGTACTGGAAGTGAGGCAACTCTCCTTATGCAGGAAGACCATGAAACTAAGGTGAAAAGCAGTGGATTCTTTGTGGTTTGTTTTGCTTTTGTGTTAAGCATAGATGCTTTTCTCTTTCTTCTACAATAAAGATTATGGAAAAATGCTTCCAAAAGCAGTAGGGATAAAGAAGAACAAAGAGAAATGATCTAATAAAGTGGTGACTTCCGACAACCATTTGTGGTAAGTGCTGTGAAAGGGCAAGTCGCAAAGACAAATTCCTAACGTATGTTCTTGGAACAGTAAGTGCTAGGACATGAATATTTTGTTTGTAATAAGGGAACACACTGGAATAATGTCAGGAAATACTAATAACTCAGCAATTAATAAATAAGAATTGCAATATAATTAGGCTAAATGTCTTTATGCAAACATTCTTTCCCTCAAATAAACCAACAGCCACAAAAGAAAAATCCCCAATTCAGTGTCAGGGCTGTACAAGCTGGACTTTGAAATGAGGAGGGCATCTCCAAAAAATCCTTATATCAAAACACAAGATCAAATCAGGGTACTGATGTAAGTTGTGATGCTTTGAATATTGCTTGGAGTTCTGAAAAACTGAAAAGTTTCTTTGCAGAGAGGGTGTTGATCCATGGAAACATCTTCCCAAGACCCAGAACCTTAGCATACCACCTCCAGTCTCCAAACTCTCTAGCTGTGTTTGAAGGTGCCTGCAGAGTGCTTTGTTTAGATTTGCTGATTTCTGAAAAAGAGAGCCCCTATTTTGCTAGCTTCACCTACATTTGCCTGCATCACCAGATTGTAGAAAATGTAGAAAAAAGAATGATTAAGAAGCATATAAAGGTAAGTTTCTAATTATGTGGGGAAATGAAGTTACCAAGTAATAAGGAAATGTAAAACTCAATTCTGGTTTGCAGTTAACAAGACTCCTTGCTTACTGGTTACTTAGTGCTCATGATCTAGCTTTAAGTGTTCTTTTTGGAACATTTATAGAACCACAGAATGGTTTGGGTTGGAAGGGACCTTAAGGATCATCTAGTTCCAATCCCCCTGCCATGGGGAGAGACACTTTCCACTAGACCAGGTTCAGAGCCCTATCCAGCCTGAGCTCTGAACCAGTCAGGGATGCCTTTTCTGGGCTTGGCCACTTGTGTATTTTTATAAAAGAATCCTGCTTCCATTCAATATAGACACAGTATTTAGGACTTAATTAGAGGCTTGTACCTTCCAGTCATGAAAATACTCCAGAGTCTCTTCTAAACATCTCACCTTCCTGTCCTAGTGGTCAGTTGGGTTTTCTTGTAGAAGCTTTGAACAACTTTTCCAGATCTGTGTGGCACAGTATTAGTGTGAGATACTACATATTATAAAAGCTGTTAATGTGTGGGAGGTTTTGGCCTCTGCCCTTTGGTATGGTCTCGGACATGTCGGAAATCTTAAGTGATGCACTGCCATTAGAAGAGCCAGAGGGTGCCTTCCTCCTTCTCTTTACCATGTAAAGCTTAGACCTTCTTTTGTCAAGATGACCCACTCTGAAGAGATTTGAGAAAAGGACATGGTGTGTTTGGTAATGTAGATGTGGTACGATTCTCTTTGTCTTTTATTGTGGGGGAAAAAAATGAGAGAAAACACTCCTTTTTTTTTTTTGGGTGATGAAAGCCCCCCTGACATTCTTGCTTCTGTGTATCAAAGCAGAGTTAGATTCTTATGTACCCATAGATAAATTAGGAAGGAGGAAAAAGTGTAAACATGAGGAAAGAAAAAAGCAAAGAGTAGAAATTTAAGTGGCCAATTTCAGACAAATGGAGGTAAGAAAGTGAAAGTAAACCCACTCTTTGAAGAAAGGTGTGTAAATTATGCTAAATAGGATGTCTTCTAGAAGAACTAAGAAGCTGCTATGTACAAAAAGTGTATATGCAAGCCTATAGGAAAGAAGCAAGACTTTACAGAGAATCATTAGGTGTGGGAGACCTGAGAGAATGAGAACCATCGAGAATGACACAGATACTGTGAAGAGAGTATTTGCTCAGTATTTGCTGAATGCTGGGGTCATGACTGCTCTCCCAAGTGTTTAAAAAAATGCAGCTATTTCTAGAAAGTACATTAAAATAAGCCTATATGTTCACAAGCAGAGGTTCAGTCAGAAGAGCTGGAGGAATTTAAAGGTGAAAGCTGATGCTAAGATCATTTATTGAAATTCTGAAGTCTTGAACAGAGAAGGGTAGCAAGCATTGTCTTCCAAAGTGATACTCTCAGGTCTGCTGAGAATAATTGGCCTTCTTACTGAGGAGTATCTGATACTACCTACCCAGATAAAGTTATTAAAGTAACTGGATCGCTGATCAGTCTGTCAGTTTGTACTGTATGGAAGAAATAAGCCTGAGCTATGGGAAGCAAAATGACCTAGTGTTTTGAGTAAATCTTGTTGAACTAATCTTGTTCTTCAGCATGTGGTACTGTGGTACAGTTTATAGGAATATGCTTCTAGAATGTTGCTTTTATGAGTAACTCTAGAAATCTTAATTCTTTTAATGCATCTAAATCAAAAAGCTGTGTAGAATGAACTGGAATTGAGTTTTGCTTGGTACGGACTATTAGTAAGTTCCCAGTGAGCATCATGAACATCAGCTTTGAAAATCATGCCTGACCTTCTGTCTTCAGAAATGAAAGGAATTTTTCTTTCCAGAAACAGAATAAAAAGTGTAGGTATTCTGTTCTGCATAGAATACTCTATATGTAAAAGCATTATGTGATGGGAAATTGCCAGTGACAGATGAAATTTTATTCAGAAGTTGTGAAACTTTGAATTAGAAACGAGTGAATTTTTCTAAAATATTCTTTAAGTTTTTCTTTCACATTATGTATCTTTTTGAAATATATGGGTGGTATGGTTAAGGCACTTTATCTAAATACACGGTGTTTTTCTGGTAAAACACACTGATCTGTGACTTTTACAAGGAAAACATGAAGGGAATTTTTTATCACAACGATATGATGCATTTTAATACTTAATTGAAACTTATGGTTTATATATATTTTAGGAAAGTGAAGAAGTTTTTTTTTTTTAACTCTATAGCCTTGCTGATGCATGGGAAAATGATATGGGAGTTCATCCTTTAAAGTTTCCATCAGAAACATGTTTGGAATTATTGCTGATACTGGGTTTGAGTACCACATCTCTGCCACCTTCACTTCGATGCATGAACTCTTTTCAGGTAAGGAACAGCTTCTATTTCAGTATAAAGGTGTTTCTTTTGGAAAAAGAGAGATCCCTGGGGCCTGTAAACCCTTTCAGAAGGTTTATGTTCTGTAGTCTCATGACTCTCCATTATATTTAATTGTAGACCAAGGCGAAAAATGCCACTGGGTTTTTAAACAGTTTATTACTGTTTAAAGAGATTAAATTTAAAGAAATTTCACCAAAATTAGGCTGGAGTAACTAGAATTATTACAAAAAATTCTTGTGGGCTTAAAAAAAAAAAAAAAAGAAAAAGAAAATCCTCAGCAAAAAAATAGAGATTTACAGTGGTGAAAATGTGTAAAATTTGCGGTGAAGCACTCAGTTTTCTCCAGTGTTCTCCTGCATACTACTTCGAAAGTTCTCAGCAATCATAAAAATTTTCCTAAGAAAACATTGTTGCAGGCATGTTAAAATTGTGATTTGTATTTATTTTGTAATGTCTTTGGAGAGTATGATTTTTGCAAATGCAATATAGAGACAACTGAATTCATGATGATATGACGTAGCAACTCAGCCTTTTTATGATGCTTCTGTCTTCTCCTGTAGTTTCATAGTCCATCAGTTGTGTATTGATGCAAATCTAAAGTAACCAGCTGTTGAGCAGGAAGAGTACTGAGTCTGTGTTTGTTCTGGCAGCTGTAAAAGAATCGTCATCTTAGTGGGAACTGAGCATCCTTAACAGTTTCTAACATGAAATCAGGTGGCTTCTATCTGTCCATATTTCCCATTTGTAGTTAAGGCACATCTAATTAATGTTCCTGACTTATTTTTACTGAAAAACAATCTTTTTGTAGATTTTTGGACCTAAAAACCCATGGTTGTAAAACTAAATCAGGTAATTGATTTTAATAGAGTTACACTGGTGTACAACTGCTGAAAACTCCTGTAGATGTTAGGAAATAGGTATGTACCTGCTTGTTGGCTTGCTTTGCATCTTGTGTACTTGGAAACGGGAATCTGCATGTGGTGATCACTTGGGTACAGCAGCAGCCACTGATCATTTCAATATGTTATTTTAATACCCAAGGTCAGAATTATTACTGGGTTGTACATTCAGAGGCCATAAAGTTGAAGAATGTCCTGGATGCCAGCAGAGCGAGATGGCAACAATTACAAATTTCAAGGATTGGCCGGCACTAGTTATCCATGCAGTTGAATAGTCCATGTCTCCTATTAAGAAGTGAACATTTTGATTGTCTAATCCAAGAGGATGTATTTCTTATATTACCAATATTGTGTGGTAAAGTCTTCTCTGCTTTAGCCATGACAGGTTAAATAGGAGTCTCTTGCTGCATGCCAAGGCTGTATGTCCTGTATCGTTTCTGTGCATACTCAGTCCCACGTAGTGTATTCGGGATTCCCTTTGATTTGTGTATGGGGTGGAGGTAGGACATGATAGGTGTCTGTCAACTGGTGTTTTTACCTTGGAGTACACAGAACATCAGGCTTTTCTTTTTTAACTTGTTAGACTCTGCACGATTGTGTTGGACTGCTCCTGGGTAATTTTAGCTTTATAAGGCTGAAACCCTAGGAAGGAAGTAAAGAAAGTAAAGGAACCATCACCCTAGAGGCCCATGATGCAGATCCTGGAAGCGTAGGGTTATGTCAGGCTTGGGGTGGGAATGCCCCATGCATCCCCTGGAGACCCTCTGACCATGGCCTTTCAACCCCAGATTTCTGTGGAACAGATGAAAGCAAACAGGGCTTTGCTGAGCTCATTTGCTGTGGGGAACGACATCTTGGAGCACTGGCCTGCACAGATCGTGGTTTGCCTGCCTGTGTGCCAAAGCTGGTGATGTGACAATGTCCTGTCTTTCATAGGAGCACACTTTGCAGTGTTTGAAAAGCCCAAGTTCGGAAACCTGCTCTGCTAAGATAATGTTCTATTTTGCCAAGTGGGAGGAAAGGAAAATGGCTTTTTTGATAAAACTCTGTGATTCTAACTGTCACTCTCCTTGCCAGACAGTCAGTATCACTGAGTGTTTGTCCTAGAGGGCAAATACAGTCCAGTAAAATATTGGTTTATTTATTTTTATCCTGATAAACCTTGTTTGGATCTGAGTTAGTGAATCCATGAAGCAGAAACAAAGTTTGCCCAGCTTTTCACCGATGCTTTATAATAGTCTGTTAGCCTTATAATTTTTTTTCTGGCTTTATTCTTTCTACTCATGTTCACTTTATGTATAGCAAATATTAGAATTACAGGTCCTAGGTTTTCTGTATTTTTCTTGGAAAATGTTGGCAAGATGTGCAGGGAGCTTGAATAGTGATATTCAGTTGTGCTGTTGCCTGAGCATAAGATCACTCTGAATCCAAAATAGTGAAGATGCTGAGTCAAATAGGGACTATTAAAAGAGCCCTAATTGAAAACTGATACTTCATGTATCTTAATGGAGTAATGGCAAAAGGACAAATCTAGCTATTACTATGCTTTATTTTGTGGTAGACCTTAGTCTAGCAGTTGTCTAGAAAAAAAATAAAACATTTTAATTCTATATTACAACAATATAGTAATAATTTCACTGTATTTGAAGTGAAAATAATTGCAGAGTTCCCTGTTATCTGCACAGTGGAACAGTAGCAGTCTTGTTCAACAGGGGGCCATGCTCTCACAACTGAATGCTGGAGGAATTAGAAGGAAAAATGACCCCATGAAATGCCAGAATTTCCTCTTTTCCTAAGTGTTTCCACTGTTGGACATGTGATGAGGAGCTAATGTGCCACTGCTTTCTACTGGTGCTTTTCTTTATGTTTTGATACAGTATTTAGAAATGTATCTTACAGGCAGCTCTGTAGTGATCTAAAGTTACAGTTTAACTCCTGATACCATGTCAGGATGGCTTTTAAAAATCCAATTATTTTTAATTAGGCAACTGAAAATGATCTCACCCACACCCGTCTTTTTTGAGAATGTATTTACCCTCTCTCCCAATTATATTACAATACTGCAGTGTTGACAAGCCAAAATTTTAGCTGGTATGCATCTGCATTGGATGAGTATTAGGCTGTAAAAAGCACACAAAGGAAATCTGCTTAGTTGCTAATAATCTGTAATAAACTCTGTTCTGCCTTGTGCTCTACAAGTACTCTCTGGGACTAGCTTAGCAGACTCTGTATCAGTGCTGAGACGTAAATTACATGTTATTTTCCATTGGCGTGCTACTGCTTAGTAACATAATATTTGAAATCACTTTTCAATTCTGTTTTGACCCTTTAAAGATCTTTCAGTGTGATTTATGTTGCTAGAGGAGCCTGGAAGAGAAGAGCAGCAGCAGACTGTGTTACATAGCTCTCTGCTGGGTTTAAGGTGCTCACTACAGTCAGCTTGCCAGGCTGTTGATCCTACGTACTAGATTGTCTTTGGCTCATCTCTCATTTCACCTGTACAATTGCAGTGACATATTTTTGGTGGACTGTAGAGAGTTAAACCTTAGGAAGCTTGAGCCTGTAAACAATGAAGGACCAAAGTGGACAGACCATTTGTTGCTGGTTGAGAGCAGCTCCTGGGTTTACTGGAGAACATGGTTTTTCAGCCCTGACTTGCACCTTCCCAGGCTTGTAATCCCTCACCCATCCTAAGGATGTCTCAGATCAAGGTAATACAATTGACTGAGGCACTTGATACTTACCCTGGAGCAGTGAGAAAAGCAGTAAGAAGGGAGAGAGGAGTTTGCTACTAGGAAAGATTAATTTTTTTTTTAGTTTGCTTTTGCTCTGAGCATTGTTTTGCTGCTTTCTCTTCAGCTCCATTAGGCTGCATGGAAAGCTGTGCTACCTTATTACACACTTAATCTATATGGCTGCCCACCCACCTGAGCTGTCAGCCCTTTGCTTTAGGAATGGTTGGGCTTTACTTTGTGTATTATTCTTAATACTTGCAAACACTTGTAGCAAGCACCCACTTGAGTTACCATGTACTTTATCACAGAACTGCTCGGCTGCTACTTCTCAGCACAGTCGTGGAGGATATGTTGGTATTTCAGAGCCTGCAGCACAAAACGGTTAACACAGGGAAATGCTTTAAAGTGACATGTAATCTCTGCTGAGTTTTTCTAACCTTATCTCGTCTTTCTCTGAATTCAAACACAGTGAACAGAAAATGTCCTGGATATTGAATTCTTATGATGATATATGGGGCTGTTGAGCACATTTTCTCTCACTGCCGTTTTTGTGAGAAACCAAGCATTTTACTTCCCCTATCAAGGCACTATTCATAAGGCCTCAGACTGTAAACAGCAGTTTTCAGAGTTAAACAGATCATAGTTTTACTTTCACAGTTGCATGAAATTGAAGGATGATTGTGATTAAGAACTGCTGAGCTGTTTCAAAATTTTGTTTCCAAGAGCTCTTGATAGTTTTTGGAGCTGCACTCAGCACCACTGGTAGCTTTCAGCACACTGTCTGCGTTGGTTAAGAGAAGTGAAGCTGGTGTTTAAAAAAAACCCCAAAAAATGTTCATCCTGCTGTTGCAGTAGGAATCCCTAGTGGTATCCCTGAAGGAAAAATTCATTTGCAGTCATTTTGTTTTCAAAAAAAGGAGAAAAAAAAGGTTTCTTATAGAACAGCCTGTCAAGTTCTCTGTCATTTAGTATCTTAATACAGTGCAGAAAGCTCACTAAAGGCAACACGTTTAGAAATACAGAGTACGAGTTGCTCAGAAAATGTAAGAATGAATAAATACAGTGTTCATTATAGTTTAGAGGCTCCAGTATATGAGTATCAAAAGAGTCACAGAAAACAAAATGTAAAATTACTGCTATCTCTCAGGTCTATGCATGGATGGACCAAACTAAAGTGTTCCTTGGTATTTGGTGGGTTTTAATATTGATACTTTATTTTTCATGTGTCTCTCTATATATATGAAAAGCAATTTCAAAATCATTTATTGCAAGAAGTTAGCTGAAGAGAGCAGATGCACCTGTGTCTTCTGACTATCCTTTTTTGAAGCAAACAGCTGAGTAAAATTTAGAAAAATCTGTTCAGCTCAGCTTTTCCATTTGTTCCAGGCATTTGGAGCCACAGAAGATGCACAGATTCTTTTAAGCTAGATTCCACTCCTTTGGAGCACTGTCAAACAGCAGCAAAGACAGGACAAAGATCTAAGAAAAGAAAATATAAAAAGTGAAGGAATGGCTTTCAAAATATTATTAAACTATCCCAGAAAGGAAAAGTAAATAAGTGAATTTATACAGTAAAATGGCTTATTATCCCTTTAAACATTTTTTAAAATCACAGGTTATTACTTGCTTAGTGAGGATCTCCCACATAATGGATTATAGATCTGCATATGTATATTCTGTAGTATTTCACAAAGGATGAGTTACTAATACTGTATGAATTTAAAAAAAATATTTCTCTCAAGCTTGCTACTGCTTATGTCTCTTAAACTTCTGCATTAACATTGACAATATTATGAAGGAACCACTGCAAATACTTCGCAATCTCTGTTGAAATACAGTCATTTTTGTTTTCCTTAGCTGACCGGTTCTACAGAATGTCAACTTCAGTGAGCAGACCCAGAGTAGTTAGTGCCAGCCTCTTTTGGCTGCTCCGATTTTGCCCAAAATAAAGATGCTTTGATTTTTGCAGGTTAGTATAAAAGTGCCTGCTGTGTGCTTTTTTTAGTTTTGACTAACTCAGATAGTTTGCCAAGATGACACAGAATGGATTTATTTTCTGTTTTATTTGTGATCATTATGTGCAAGTTTTTAAGTTTAATGTCAAACTATTTATTTTAAATAGGAAAGAAGTACCCAAGCAGATGTAGTTTTGTAAAATATGCATAAAAATATTTAATCGACTTTAAAATAAAAGAAGTTATAATGTATATATTTGGGAGGTATTTTATGTTTGTCTGCCTTTAATGAAACACTGCAGAATAATTAGGAAAAGATTATAAAGTTATACTGAAAAAATGCTGCCAAGAGCAAATGATATTAAGAGAGCTAGTGTTTCAATGACAAATCTGAATACTTCTTTGCAGAAGTATAGAGATTTCTATGTTCAATTAAGAAATTTTTATTTTGTCTGCTACTTACTTGTTCCATATTAAGTTGAATTATATTATGTCACTTGGGTTATCTTGGTGTTCACTGTAAGCTATCTTTTAAAAGTATATGGAGTGTTCAGGTGTATGTCTTGGACACTGAGACTATCCATTTCTTTTATTGTTAACTTTTGGGGCCTCAATCTGAGAGGTAACAATTTTTTAATTGAACTCTAATTAGTATTTTTAAGTCCTTATTGTACCTGTACCAAAAATGTTTCCTACTGATTCTGCATAAACATTATAAAAGCATAAGGCCTCCTGGCTGAGAACTGTTCAGCTCAGTAAATGTAGGAGTTTAATGAACAATGTCTTACATGTCCTTCTGTGTCCCTACATGATTCATCCATATCTGCAGCACAGGCTCACACTTCTGGTCTGTGGTTTTGTGGTATCTGTGGCTGCTTTGGACATGCTGATAGGAAGGTATTATTTCACTTATCTAATACGTGGCATGACTACATTTCCTCTAATGGGAAGGAGCTGCCCATTTATATTGGCCTGACAAGATAAATCATGTGCAAACCTAAAACTGGAGCTATGAATGGGAAAAATGCAAGCCGAGCTTACTTGTGGAAGCACAAAATTTTGTGATTGCTTCAGTGCTCCGTGGTGGAGAATTAGGACCTTGACAAGAGTGGCCCCAAACTGAGATTTAAGATTTGTAATTAGTTTCTTGGGTGAGAATGCTTCTTTTCTTCCAAGGCAGTTCTCCAGGAAAGGGGAATCAGAGAGAGTGAACCTGCACATATCATAAACAGAAGTAGATTTAAAAACAAAAAAGCCATGAGCTCCAAGTAAGAAGCAGTGAATATATAGCACACAGGCAAGTGCCTCCTCTGGAAATATCGGGGAGAAGATTGGCTGGAGGAACAACTAATTTCTGTGCAATTCCCTTTACCTAGAATACGGCAAAAGCCACCTGTTACATAAGCATCTGGTAATACATCTCAAAGCAGTTTACTTAGAAAAGATGCTCAAATATGTCATCGTGGTGGTTTGACCCTGGTTGCCCATCAAAGATGCTTTATCACTCCCCTTCTCAGCTGGACAGGGGAGAGAAAATACAATGAACAGCTCACGGGTCAATGATAAGGACAGGGAGAGATACTCACCAATTAGTGTCATGGTGAAAACAGATTTGCCTTGGGGAAATTAATTGAATTTGCTAATAATCAAATCAGAGTAGGATAATGAGAAATAAAAACAAATCTCAAAAATATTTACCCCCCAAGTCCTCCCTTCTGAGGTTTAACTTTATTCTTAATTCTTTGCCAGCTCCTCCTAGCAGTACAGGGATATGGAGAATGGGGGCCATGGTCAGTTCATCACACATTGTCTCTGCTGCTCCTGTCTTGTCAGACAGAAGACTCTCACATATTTCCCCTTCTCCAGTGTGGGTTCTCTCCCATGGGAGACAGGTCTTCATGAACTTCTCCAATATGGGCCCTTCCCACAGGCTGCAGTTCTTTATTAGCTACTCCAGAGTGGGTCCCTTCTGTGGGGTGCAGTCCTTCAGGAACAGGCTGCTCCATTGTGGGTCCCTCACAGGGTCACAAGCCCTGCCAGCAAAGCTGCTCCAGTGTGGGCTCCTCTCTCCGCAAGTCCATCCAGGAGCCTGCTCCAGCACAGGCTTCCCACAGGATTGCAGCATCCTACAACCATCCACCTGGTCTGGCATGGGTTCCTCCACCGGCTGCAGGAAAATCTCTGCTTCCCCATGAGCCTGCTTCCCCATGAACCCTCATGGGCTGCAGGGGCACAGCTGCCTCCCCATGGGCTGCAGCATGAGCTGCAGAGGAATCTGCTCCGGTGCCTGGAACTCCTCCTGTCTTCCTTCTCGACTGACCTTGGTGTCTGCAGAGCTGTTCCTCCCACAGATCCTCATTCCTCTTTCCCAGACTGTTGAACAGGTTTTTTTCTCCCTCCTTAAATCTGTTATCCCTGAGGCACTACCACCATCACTGATGGGCTTGGCCTTGATCAACTGTGGGTCTGTCCTGGAGTTGTCTGGCATTGGCTGTGTCAGACATGGGAAAAGCTTCTGGCAGTTTCTCATGGAAGCCACCCCTGCAACCTCTGGGTACCAAAACCTTACCATGCAAAATCAACACAGTCATTTACCATTTAGGTGTGACTGTACAATTAATTGCAGGGATCCAGTTTAGATGGTCTTATGTTATGTGGATAACTTGCTTTAAAGGGGGGAAGACAGAACTAATTAGGAATAAAAATGCCTGATTGATGCCACTCATTTTTCCCCCCAGTTTTCATCTATTGTGAACTTTCTGATTTTCCCAAGTAATTCTGAAATCTAAAAGTTTAGCTGTTATGTCCTAATGATCAAGTAGTTGGGTAGGTAATGTACTATTAAACAGAAACTGACAGTTTGTCTTTATCAATAGGCACCACACTGTGGAAAAGAAAAATACCCATATTTTATATACCTGAATATATACATAGAGTCTTAAGGGAGGTCTGTTATACTTCTAGAATATCCATTCCTGTTTATTAAGCAAGGCTGTTGCCTTTGTGACCGAGAAACAGTCTCTGCTCAAAAGATATGTTTAGACCTGTGCACAACCTAATACTGCAGTACATGTTCAGTGTGGTTTGTATAAGGCTGTTCCCCTCCAAAACCTTGGCATCTCTAAGTTATTCTTAGTTCTATCCAGATTATAATTGCTAGCTTATTTGTGTGGGGTGCAAGTTTCAATGTTGTAGCTAAAAATGCACAGAAATCATATTATCAGCTAGAAAGAGCTCTTTTGCTTCAAAAATAATACTGTGTCGTTGGATAACAATGATTCTATAATGGAGATTTTTCTTAGAAGTTCATGTTGTCATGCTGTGTGTTTTGTGAATATGTGTTGTTATGGAAAGCTACAACACTCTTTATTTTCATTAAGAGTCTGGATGGAAGCTTTAAAGATACTTGAGTAGTCCAGAAAGCTCTGCAGAAAAAAAGATGTATTTATACGGATGATTCTTAGTAGGTTTAAAAGTGCTTTAAAGATGGATGGATCCAACTCTCTTGTATTTCAGGTATAGGCTGGAATAGATATGATATTATTACATATTACAAGATTTTGAGGAATCCTGAGGGAAGTTGTCAGTAAATTCTAGCATTTTATTAACAGACAGGTCAGCACTTAGAGCAACTCAGGAGTGTTACATGTTGCAGAGTTGGAAACGGTAATAATGTCTTCAAGGAGACAAATGGAGAAATATACTGCAGCTTGTAAAGCCAGGGCATAATAATTGAATCGATGACTTGACTATGATAAAGTACATGGTGGACAAAAAGGAAGAGGGCTGTTAAGTTCTCTTCTTTTTACTGTCAGTTGAAAATGAGTCTGGAATGGATATTTTGGTGAAGAAGTCAGTAATGCCTCCAGTGAGAAACATACAATTTGCCTTTCCTCAGAAGAAGAAGTCCATCATTCTGTTGTGATGTCAGTAAAGAGAGCAGTGTGCTCTAAATCTTTGTGGTTAAATCATAGGTCTGTTCCAGGAGTGGTGGCTGATGACAAATGGTACTGCTTGAAAGCTTCTGCTTCTTAAGGAAGAAAACTCTAAGTCTGGATTTTAGAAAAGCTAGAATGGGCAGAAACATCACATAGGGGAACAGGTCAGATCACTGTCTGTCCAGAGGCAGGGAAAGACCTGAAGGGAAGTGTAAGAGATAAGATGGACCAACTGCCCTTTTACTCAGCTGGTGGTGTTCCCATAGATGTACACCAACAGAATTCTGACTGGCCAAAAAAAGGACAAGATTATTTCCTTTGTCTCTAAGTTGTTTGCTGCTTTGGTCCATGAAGAAAGATCAGTTGTGTGAATGTTTGTTTGTAGTAGCTCCACTACTTTTGAATTAAGGGAAGCTGTTTTACACACGGGAGCATGTGGAGGTGTCTCAGCCTATACATTTTATAGAGGTCCTAAGATAAGATTTGGAATATTCCTGTGGGAAGAAGAAAGAGAAGGGCAAAAGGGTGTATAAGCATTAACACAACCTACTGAAATAAGGAGACTGTTTAGCATCCAACAGAAAGCTGTTATGCCTGGAGGTGAAACTTGGCAACCATTTAGCAATATGTAGAAAAACTTGCAGAAATCTGAAGATACCGTAGCTGAGTGAGATCACAGGGAGTGTTGGGTGGGCAGAATGTGATTGCTGTTTGGGCTTTTGCCAGGCATTCTGGTTAATGTTTCTTCACCTGTCTCCCAGAAGCTTGACAAGCAAAATAGGAAGTGATTCTGCCTTGTGGAAAAAAAAAGAAAAAAACATTCCCATATCACTAATGCAAACTATAAAAGCATGGTGTATAGAGAGACTATTTTAAAATACCATTTCCCAGTCTTCATTATTTTTTGTGAGTTGTGGCATTGTGAATTGATGAAACCAGATCAGGGAGTTATATTCCTTCTGTTGCTTTTAGTGAGCTTGAGTTTTACAAGGAAAATAGAAGAACAAAAGTACTAAGCACCTTGGCTACATGGAAAAGGATCTTGCCTGAAAACTTGTAAAAATGAAGATTTTATTTTAATCCTACTGACTATTTTGGCTACTCAGTCCACTTCCAACTTCTTCCAGAATGCCTGGCATTTATAAATATTATCCTGAAAATGACTGAACATTCAGATGTTCTCCTTTTCTGTGACTGGTACTCCTGTCCCTAATTCTGGTTCTTATCAATATCTATACACCTGCAAAATTCAGTTTTAAATTGAAGGTTTTCTTGCTGCTGCTGCTCCTGTCTTTGACACATTTTCTGTTTTCATATGTCCCACCAAATTAAAAAAAGGCTATTTTTGTGTAATGGGGAGTGAGTAACTAACATATTTCTCTCTTAACTAACCAGAGAGCCTGCTGCTGACTTTTTATTTCATGTTTTCATACAAAGTCTATTCCATTTATCATTTGCCAGATTTTCAGAAATTAAATTCTAGGACTGTCGTTTCCCTCTTTGTTAACCACTTCAAGTTTTACGCACTGATAAGTTTCCATGTTACTTTCTCATTTTTATTAGATACGAATTTACTTTTTTTCCATGCCATTTATGAGCAGACAGCTGTGTAATTCTTACACCTTTTCCCTGTTAAGAAACTAACTTTTAATGCTTGAAGTTACCTAATTGTATTTGCCTCTTTTCAGGTAAGATGGAAAAACTGAGGCTGGGGTGGGGAACAACAGGGCTCTATATCCTTCTTTGTTGCAAAGTAGAATCAACTTTACTTTTTAAATTAAAAGAAAAAAGAGGTCTGCTGAACACACAGAAGCCTTCATATTTCAGTTTGCTTTCTCTGGTTCCACAGAAAGGAAATGCATTTTCAGCTGTATTTTTATAGAGTGGTAGCTAGTGACTAGTTAAATTAATTGGAGGTGTCTATTCTACATGATTGTCCTGAGCATATATACCATTAAGTGACTGCTTTTCTATTTTAAGGTAAGATGTAGAATGTGAACTGAATAGTATCTGTAAAACTTACTGTGTTCTGTTCTGTAAGCTTTTACTTGTCTGAGCTATATGGCTCAATGCTAAGGTTGATTTTGAAAGAGCTACTGAGTCTTATTCTACATTTTTTAAGCCACTCCTGTGTGAGGAGTTTGGGGAGACACCATTCTCCCATTTGCCTGGTAATTAGATCATCTTCTGAAGACTCTGGCATTCAACAACGTTGTATCCACAACACTAGATTTAGATGAAGCAGAGCTCTGATTCCACCTGGAAATGGTTGTGCTCCTGTAATTTAGTTAAAATGAGCTGTCAGAAGTGAGGCAGTGTTTACGTATTTTTAAGTGTAGCTCAGAAGCTGGAGAAAACCCTAGTGACACTTTGTAGCTAATCGTTTTATGTAGCCTTTCCGGCAAAGGCAGAGCATGCATTCCTAATACAAAACAATGAAGAGTCAAGTAGGACCGTCTTACAACAATACTGATACCATTAAAGTACTGGTACTTAGTAAAGTGAGTGTTCTGTTGGACTTCCCCTTTCCCAACCCCATTAAAAATTTTAAAAGGGAAGGCTGAAACCAAAACACTGTCAAAACCACCCCATAAGATTTTTTTTCACAACAAGGTAACCATCTTGAAGAAGATGCAAGTCAGAGAAAAAAGAATTTCATGTAAAGACATTATCTTAATTTCATGTGCTTCTCTGTTTATGCAGAAGTAACTTGTCAGTCCAGTTTCAGCCATTCCAATAAGAATTGCCAGGACTTTGGATTACCTAAAATTCTCATTCAAATGAACAAATACTGGTTTTTTTTTAAAGTTAGGCAATCATTTAGGATTTCCACCTTAAGACTTAGGAGCCTGTTTCTCATCTTGTAAGCTTAAAAAGGCTAGTGGTGGTCCCTTAGTGGTGGCAGCTTTGCTTTAATTAGTTTGTGTGGTATTACAGAAATGCACCTGAAGCATTTGTGGTAATAGCTCTACATTGTAGGCAAGGACCTGAACCTTTTGAAGTTAATATCAAAACTCTCTTTGGCTTCAGTGGTGCAGAACTGGCCTGCAAATGAATAAACCAGCCAGCTGGATATATCGTAGAGAAATAATTATTGCAAACTCTGAAAGTTCCTCATTAACACTATTGCATGTGAACTTTGCAAGCAAATGCTTGAAGCTAATCTCAAATAGCTATTTGTTAGACAAGCGAATTAATAGCTGTGGCTGCTGGTTCATGCAGAAGATTCTCTGTTGGTTTTTTTGTCCTTTATTTGAAGACTTCAGTCAGTATAAATGATTTAAAGGCCTCACTCCACTAGATGGGGAAAAGATGCTTATAGTGTAGTATTTGCTTACACTCTGCAGTTATTGATATGATGTAATATTTTTACACTTGGCTAAGTATAGATTTTGAATAAAAGAATTTAATTAATACTGAATAAATGTTCCTCATAAGGGAAAAATTCTCTTTTTGTGTTTCATTAATGCTTCATGCTTCTAGCAGTTAACTAATTTAATTTTACTCCTGGTGTTCAAGGTCTGTGCTTTTCTTTCCTTCTGTTTTTTCAGTCTTTCTGTCTTTTAAACAGGCTTTGTTCATGTTTTATAGTTGGGAAGAGAAGATCAGCCAGAGATAGAAGATAGGGAAAAGTGCAAAGAATTTTTTTCCTTTAGTTGGACCTCGTGCAATGCACAGTGGACATGTATCTATGACTCTGCATAAAATATATGTAATGCAAAGAAAATTAAGTTTTTGGAAAAATCTCTGAGATTTAAAGACTACAAACCCTATTTTAAAAAGCAAACTAAGGGACAATGAATTACTTTAAATAATTAAAGGTAAGAAGGATCAGTTACCTTCTAAAAGTAATGCTTGCACATGCCAGTAGCCATGCACATGTAATTTGGCTTAATAAGGAAATCAGGGTTTTGGGGATCAAAATCCATTTTGAGATTTTTTTTATTAGTTGTATATGCAGTACATTAGAATTTTGTATAAAATGCTTAAATTCAGGATACAAAGTGAGTGAAATGATATGGTAAATGTTCAAAATGAATAAAAAAAAATCTTTTCATATTGTGTGCAAGCAACGAGGGTTTTAGTGTGAGAAATCCGAGAGAATGATTGTTTTTAACGTTTGAGGCAAATGGTTTTTCACTTTTCTTTTTTTCCACTAACCCAGTACAGTTGTATTTAAGGTTTTCATGCAGAAATGTTAAGGGCCTGGTTTCAATCTATTATAGTTCTCAGTGTTACAAAGCTGGTAAAATTGTGACCAACTTCAGGTAATTTCATTCAGACCTTAAGGTCATGCTGTGATCCTCAGCTTTGGATCTTGCACATTTCTAAGTTGTTTTGATTATCATCTTTCTACATTTCTACTAATTAATGCTATTTTTCATTCACTGAACTTTGTGAAATGCTATTTTTTCTTTTTTATGATGCACATAATTATGTTTCATCAGTATATATTTTTAGTGGCCTTGCCCTAAGGAAGACATTTTAAACAGTATTTTGGAAGTCTTAGAGCAGACCAATGTGCTGTAATAATTATATTTCAATAATACAAAATGTGCCTTCAGGGAGCTATGACTCCAGTGTATACTTTGTTCATATATACTTGTCCTTGATGGTAAAATTGGATTAAATATAAGAAAAAGAATTGGAAGAAAGAATTTGGAAAATTGATTCTTCTTGAAGGTCATTAATGTTTTCTAAAGAGAAGTTAAAAATTAACATGAAAATCTCTTTGTTAAAGAAATCGTTCTAGCTTTGTTTTGCATAATAAGATTTTTATCAGTACAAGGAAAGGTCTCATAAAAATAAAACCTAATTGTTATTTTCATCTGAAACTGGGAAGTATTCAGTGGCTAGAAAACAGACAAAAAGAGGGGGGAGAAAAAGAAGCTTGAAGAGAATAATAAGGACTGCATGGAGCCGTGAGCTGAGGGATGGGTTCATCCCATATTGTAATATAAAGAAAAGAGGTTACAAAGGAGGAGGGGAGAAGAGAAGGCAAGTCAACCAAAACTGCAAGATAAGGTTTGATTCAGAAGTATTTTCTATCCAGTATTTGAATAAAGTCCCTTTCAAGTGCATGAAGGAAGTTGATATATAAAAGGAAACAGGCAGCAAAATGAAGAGGGAATGTGAAATTTGCGTTGTGTCTAAACCACCCAAAAAAGAGCAGAGTAGAAAAAGTCCAGTTTGTATGTTTTACAAAACATTTGAACCATTCGTCTTCAAGGATGCCTTAGTTACCAGTCTTTGTTAATTAGCTGGTTCACTTCAAAAATGCATGTAGCAGAAATACATTTACAGAGTCACAGAGTCAGTAAGTTTGGACATGACCTCTTGCTGTCATCTAGTCCAACTTCCTACTGAAGCACAATCAGCTAGATAAGGTTACCTCGGACCATGCCCAGTTGGGTTTTAAATACCTCCAAGGATGAAAACTCCACAACCTCCCTGGGCAGCCTGTGCCAGTGTTCTACCATCTTACAATCAAAAAGTGTTCAGAAGAAATTTCATGCTCTTTAATTTGTTCTTATTGCCTCTTGTCCTGTTAGTGAGCTTTCTCACCTTCAGTCCCTCCCATCAGGTATTTTTACACATTGATATGATCCCCCTGGACCTTCTCTTGTCCAGGCTGAGCAGTCCCAGCTCTCAGCTTCTCCTCGTATGAAGGATGTTTCAATCCCTTAGTAATCTTCATGGCCCCTTCTTAGCCTGTTCTTAGCCCTTTCTTCACTTCATTAAGTCCATATTTTTCTTGTGCTGCGGACCCAGCAGTCCAGATGTGACCTTACCAGTGCTGAGTGGAGGTGTAGGATCACCTCCTTCAACCTACTGGCAACGCTTTTCCTGATGCAGATGTATGCCCACTTTAAGTGTTGTGTTACCTGGTCCTCCTTCACAAAGGGTAAGTCTTCTACTTACACACTACCCTACTGATCTCAGAGGCCTAGGATTCCTGCAGGCTGATTATCAGTAAAGACTGAGGCAAAAAGGGCATTGAGTACCTCAGCCTTTCAGTGTCCTTTGTCAGCAGGGCCTCTGCAATATGCAGGCTAATGCTGTGCTACTCACTGCTTGTGTGTTACTGGGAATCTGGAAAGAATTGCCTCCTGGCTCACTAGGTTCTCACCCTCTGCTGAAGTATTTTGCTGTTCATGGTGATGGCTGTTGTTGCAGTCAGCTGTTTAATTGGGGTGAGGAGGGACCCAAAGAAGCCATTCCATTTCTGAGTGGTAGGGTTGACTGCACCTGTTAAATGTTGCACTAGATCTCTTCAGTGATTGTTAGGTTGGGAGTGCAAATATTGGTTCAGCAGTAGTCTCTGAAGAATCTCATTATCCCAGCCCAGTGAGACAAGCAGTCCCCAAGTATCCCACACATGTGTGCATTAATGTCTTTGTCAGACACCAGTGTTTTAACATCTATTTCATTTTGAAATGGGTCTCATTTCAGCCAGTTGTTCAGGGTGCTGTCAAAGCCCATGTGTGAGCTGTGCTTTGCAGTGATAAATGAGTACAACTTGTATCATAGTCCATTTTTTTTTTTTTTTTGCTTGGATCCCTTTTCAGAATGTGATGGGTGGCCTACTTTTGTGGGGATGAAATATTTTCCTGGTCTTTTGTGACATAACAGGTCTTGTCAACAGTTGCATAGTTTTTTTTGAGTAGGTGGCATTATTAGGATGGATATTATTTTGGGGATGCTGATACATCACCTCTGCATGATCTGTGTTTGTCTCTTGAATATTCCTTATCTCTTGCTAATTATAGTTGGTCTTGTGGGGATCAGCTTCCTAAATTAAATAGACCAGTGTAACACACAGTGTTTCTGGAGTGTGTTCAGGTGAGAGTCAATTCATGTCACCTACTTCCACGTTCACAACCCCCCAGATTTTTCACAGTTCTGTGGTGGGCATATGCTAATACTGTTACCCACCCTCCTATCTGGGAGCAAACTTTTCCCTGAAAGCATGCAAGTTCCTTTCTCTTCTGTTTCCAGGCTTGTTGAGTAAACTTGTTCTTTTGTTTCTGCTTTAAGAAATGTCATTTTCCTGCTGATTGATGTATTTCTTCTGTTCTATCCATTGCATTTTTTAAAAACAAATACAAGCTCTTCAGCAGATTCTGTGATTACTGTTATATCAGTTATCTGAAACTGAGAAGGGGAAGAGCTTGTGCAGATTTTTTTTCTGGTTGTCTATTTTGCTTACCTAAAAAAGTCTTTCTCCATCTTTTTTTCCTTTCTTTGTCTCCTCTTCTGCCCACCTGCCAGCCCCTGAAAATTGGAAACATGAGAGGCCTTGTCTGAGCATTGGATTAAGAGCCACGAAATCCTTTCTTTCCATGACTCATTGTGTGTGTCCTTGGGCAATCTGTTACTATTACAGATAAAAGCTGTGCATAGCACTTGGCTGAAAAATTAAAAGCATGGTGCATGATCCAAGTAGATTATTTCAAATTTAAATCAAAATATGGAAAAAGTGGACAGAAAAGAGAGGCTGCAGAAAATGAGTATGCAGAAAAGAGAGGCTGCAGAAAATAGTTTGTTAATGAGCTCCATAAAATTATTATGAAGGGAGATGGGTATTGCAACAAGACAGTAATTTCTGTCTTGTTGAACCCTTTGATTCCGTTGCAGTGCAAGCACATGCTGTGGTAGTAAAAGTTTACACATCCTTGAGTTTCAGAGCTGATATGTTTTTATTAGAAATGAAGTGAGTAAATAAGAGTGATGGAAGAGGAGATGGTGCACTGTTCAATAGATGCACCTGCACTCCACTTCGTAAATCCAGTTCTGAGGGTTTTCTTGGGAGATTGGTTTGGTGATTGTGTTTGAATGTGTGTAAATGCCTGAGATTTTCCTGTTTGCTTAATTTTTTTACATTTCAGATACTTTAAGGACTTGAACTCTTCCTCGCAATTTAGAAGAAGTAACAGAGATCTTTGGAGAGAGCAAGGCTCTGGGGCTTCTAGGCAGGGTCACCTGAAGATCAGAGAAGACAAATGGAATAATTTACCTATATTTTCCATGATAAATCAGACATAAAAATAACTTCCAAAAGTAACAGGATATGATATGATATGATATGATGTATGATATGCTATGATATGATATGATATGCTATGATATGATATGATATGGAAAGCTTCCTTCTGTATTTCTCATGTGACTTCTCTATATAAAGCTGAATATGGTGAAAAGCTGCCTATAGAACATGCTGCTTTGAGAGTGTTTGCAGGCATTTTAATACTATGTCCATTCAGTGTTATTCACCTGACATTCCCTAGAACTTTATTTTTGCTATTTTAATGATCTGTACATTAGCTCCCATTGCTGTGATATTGAGGATGGTAGTTTTATATTCAACAGCAACCTATCTAATCTAAGGTAGCCTTTCCATCTCCCCCAGCCTCTTGTTCATATAACCTTGTCTCTTCCTTCTGCTCCTTTGGCATTATCCAGTGACTATGCAGCTGTGCCAGCACAGTGGGGAGGACGTTTGCAAGACCATTTGCTTATTGCTTAACTTTCCCCTGAAGAAATGCATTGGTGAAAGCTGCTGGGCCCTTGAAAAATCTTTCATATTTCATTTGGTGAGGAAAAAAAAGCTGTGCTTGGAATGAGTGTTTGACTTTGAATTATTAAATACCTATGTTTGGGTTTTTTCCTGTTTTTGAATAGTCATAGTTAATTGAGAAGAAGGATATCAGGCTTCTGAGATTCAGCATCTTCTGGTGATGGCACCATATGCAAAAGGTCATTGTTTCAAAAGGTCAGTCCTACCCCTGCAGTAGAAGTTGCTGTTCTCATGCCAGTGAGTGGGGTCATTCTGACCTCTGCTTGAGAGTTAACTTGCATTTCCCACTGTTGCTCCTCTTTTGACATGCTGGGATAGGAATCTGATGAAGAGACTGGCTCAGAAAGGGTTTAGCTCTGGATTCTATACTGTCAGATGTTTGTCCTAGTTTTTGTGATCAGTTTTTACCCCATAGTCTTGCAGTAACTGGTGTGATTTATAGCTGGGGCCACATGGAATTCTTGTTTCATTAAATTTAGTCCCCTTACTGCAGATAACATCACATATCATCAATGAGTCAAGGTCCATCTGAAGATCTCTGTGGTTCCTTGTACAACCCTTCGTTTTGGAAGGCCAATTCATTTTCTTGCAATGCCTTCAGAAATTACCATTAATTGATGCATTTATAAAAATTTTCCAATTCTGTCCTGATGGAGAGTAAGTATTTAAAATTGTTTGATGCCTGTCAGGGGCAGGAATCCATAAGCTATTTATGAGTCTAGATTTGACTCACATAAGCACTTCACCACATGAATAATTGCCTCCCTTGGACAATAGAGGTGTTCCAATGTGTGTACAGAATCAATGATCCAGGGCAAAGGTCAGCTTCCAAATAACTATGTTATTGTTGATGAAATCATTAGAATCAAAAGGATGAGAGAATTTGTCTCAGGTCAAAATTGTTTTCTTCAGTATTGTTTGCAAAGAGAATTCTCTGTCATCAGCTGTTTTAAAATCTTTTTTACTGTCTTGCTAATTTAATAGACTTTTCTCTCATGGGTGACTACTGACAAGAAATACTTAGAAAGGATGCAATTTAAATGTACTGAAGTCAAAGTTAATTGCATTAAACCTTCTTAAAATGCAAGAATCATATAATACCAGGAAAATAAACATCTAGCATGCTGAAATTACATTACAACGTTCCTTCTCTCAGTTGTTCTACAGGCAAGCTTTTTCATAATGAAAGACATAGGAGACTTCAATATAGTCTAGATAACCAGTCTAATTTCCTAGGATATTCTCAGTCTGACTTTTGACTTTTGAGGTTCAGTCATGCTGAGAGTTCCTAGAGCTGAGGTCTCATGCTGCCCGTGGAGAGTCTTGCTGGTATCTCCAAAGTTAAATAAAATTTATTTTGTACATCATATCCTACTCTTAAAAGAAACCATCATGGAATGTGGCAATAAACCAAGTAATAATAAATGTCATACATCTTGCAACACCTACTACTCCATAGATCTTTGCTTTTAAAATTCTTTGCTTTATTTACTTTTACTGTTATATGAAATTAATAGTATATCTTGATGCAAAGAGGTTTACTTGCAAGATTGATGTTTGAGCACAGTCTGCTTAAAAAAAAAACACTTGAAAGCTTTTATCTGAATTATCTTATTGTTGAAGGAAAAATATTCTAAAAATGGTAAACAGTGTATTTTCTGTATTGTATGAAGCTTCAAGATCAGTGACTGTTCTTTTTACAAAGAAAACATCTGTTTTCATGAGTTTGAGCCTTAAAGTGGACGGTTTCAGCTTTTGTTCTGATTGCAGCTGGCAAAACAATGTGCTCAATCCCTAGAAATAAAAATCAGTTTGACCTAGTAATGGCTGTAGGGATCTTAGAGGCCAGAAATCCACACTATAAAAATACCTGCTATAATTTAGGAGCTCAAATCTCACTGAGAGTTGCCTTAAACTCCTACATCCTTTAGAGGCTTTGAAAATGTTTTATAACCCAACCAGTATTAAGCAGTGTTTATTGAATGCCTGGCCATTTAATAGGCATCATGAGATTGTACAGGAACGGGATGACCTGGGACCAAAGGACAGCCCTGCTCAGGCTCTGTCCCCCTGAATGAATCACAGTAGGAAAAGACATTTTCCTAAATATCCCTTGGTTGCTGTGATTTTGTGTTTGCTTTTGTGTGTCTCTCTATTTCACAGGATATAAATGAATGCCTTATATATTTTTTCCTTCATCTTCTTGGTTTGCACTTTTATTGCAGCCATATCATCTTCTAAACACCTGTTCCTGTTTTAACTCAGTCTTAATCTCTTGCCAAAAGCTGAACTCTGGGAGGAACGCAGTAGTCCCAATAAGGTGTTAAAAATAAAATAGTAGTTGATACTTAAATACCCATTTATATACACAAACAAATTAATCCTCATACCTCATGCAGGGAGGTATTTATTCTCATTCCAGTTTTAACTGCCAGGAAGCAAAGAGAGAATTTAAGCAGCTAATTTTTAAAACTTGCCTTTTTTTCGTAAAGTTTTCAAAAGATAACCTAATGAAGACATCTGTTCAACCTGTCTAGTTTCAAAGTGTTACATAACAGTGCTACATTCTCCTTTAATCTGCTCTACCATTTTCTTTAGAGTTTTGGTAGACTGCTCGGATAGCATGTAAAAATAAATATTGCATGTAAATGTGAGCGTATAACCAAATACCTCTCAATAAAAGATATAATTTATTTCTATTCTCTAATGCACCCATTCTATGTCGTGCATATGTCAGGTAGTGTTTGGGTTTGGTATGTTGAGCAATGGATGTGCACACAGGAGATGGCCACATCTGACACAGTGGCAACTTTGCACACATGACAAGATACCCCAGAAGTTTCAACATGACATCACAGTTGCCCTGCTCCTGTAGCATTTGCCAAGGGAGACTTAGAATCCCAGTTTACGTCTGTGTGCTGGTTTCTGTGACATAACTAACTACAAACATTGCAGGAAATGCAGAGGATAGACAATTTCCTGGCTTTCAGGGTTTGGTAGATTTTAGATAAAAATGTAACAGTTTGGAGACAAAAGCAAAATTAAACTACAATTATGCCCTCCAGGCTATCAGCAAGTAGAGTATTAACCAGAAGTGGTTGGCTTGTTACCTTGTGGCCTCTTTGTAAAGCACCCTACCACAGTAATTTTTAATAAATCTTTTCCTGACAATCTGTTTGAAGGCAGAGCAGGTGACCTCTGGTGCTGCTCTATAATTTCTCGTGTCAGTTTTACCTGTCTATTGAGTTTTCTAAGGCATTTCAGTGTAAGAGATGAGAAGGTTGTCTTATGACTGGCCTCAAACTGACTCTGAAAGGTGCCTAAATTTGGACAAAGAGAGAAAGACTGATTTTCATTAAATTAAAATTCAAAGATGCATTGACCTACAACATTAATATCTAATGTCTCTGGTGTCTTGCCGGTGCTGAATCCTGGAGATAACTGTATTGGTGTTACACTGGGAATTACGGTGAGTGTGAGGGAAACCCAAATAATTTCTTTAGTTGATGTTTGTGTGATAGCCTTGATAATCCATCCCAATTACATCTTTTTTATTTAGTGCAAATGCTTGCCTACACTTCCGTTTTTAACAAGATATGCTTCTTTCTCCCCCTTTCTCTTTAGGTTTCTGGTTCAGTTCCTTGTTCTCTTTAGCTTTCCACCATATTTCTTCTAAACCTGAAATAATCTTAGCCTGCTGTTTTTCTCCTATAAAGGGCAAGGCAGTTGATGGGAGAAAAAACCAAGAAACACAAGCAAAAAACAGTCATCTCCAGCCAGGCCCTGAAGGGGATTTTGGCTTCTAGATTCTACCTGCTGGTGCAGCTGGGAAGAAAAAAAAACCCAAAAAAACCCCAACTATTTTTGTAGTAATCTTGCTTTTCCTGGAGAAACTGTGAGCAAGACTTTATCTCCTACTGCAGTATATCTGACACAGTACAATCTGGAGGTAAATCCTGATGAAAGGTGGATTGTGTGGGTTCAAGAGAGAAGGATTGATTAGAGTCAGAAAAAAATTGTTAGGGGTGGTGCTTAAAAATAGAAGAAAGACAATTTGAGTTACTGTGGTGAATGGTTCAATAATAGGGAATAATAGAGAAAATGTTTGTTTATGGTAAAGGGATCATTTGAGCTGGAAAACTAAACTGGTAATAGAAGACTATAATATTAATTTTTCTGGTTTGGATGATGCAGCACATTAAAGTCACCTTTCTGTTTTAGAGTGTGCTACAGTACTTCATGACTAAAAGGGGAGGAAAATGCGACATCTGCTAGCTTAGAATTCAGCTGTGTTACTGTGTAGTAAAGACCTAAAACCAGTTCTTCTCTTTCACATATGTTAGCACTTCCCTCTTTTTAAGGCATAATAGGATTGAAATCCAAAACAAGGGTATTTTGGTGAGATAGGACACTTCATAAATTTTGTTACAGTGAGTACTACCTAAGGGCATCTAATTGAGAGCAACAGCCATGCAAATGACCAGAACATCACGCATCTGGGTAAGCCAGCATCTAATCAAAGACGTAAGTGCATAGTGTGCTGTTATCTCACACCTGACGTACCATACATTATCAGCTCAATTTTGAGCAAGGAGATTCACTGTTAAAGAGAGACTGTGTGGCCACTTAGCTGACCTTGTTTATTCTCTCTGGAATTAGGTACAATCCACTTGCTTCATGGTCAACAAAATAAATACATATAATTCTCTGTTTAGACCTTTCTTTTATAAGACATCAGACTATTCACAATGCCTTGTTCAGGGCTTGTTTAATTTTCTTTTTGATTGCTGAAATACCATAAGAGGTGCAGCTGTTGAATACCACAGCAGCAACAGCAGTGTGTAAGTTCTTTCTCTTTCTGGGGAAGATACAGCCATATATTGTTGATTCTGATCAGTTGGAGCAGGTTCCCAAGAGTGCAAAGCAGTTTAGTGGCATGAGAACTGCAAAAACAGAGCAAGGGCTTAGAGTGCCATGGCTTTCGGGGAATTTTGAAGGACCGGGTCCTGCTGTGACAGCAGACTCTGAGTGCAAGTGTGGAATGGCCCACTGGAGTGCAGGGCTTGGAAAGGGTGGCAGACTCACCCTCCTCCAGTTCAGCCTCGCGCCACACCTTTCGGCAAGGCTAAGAAGTTTTTAGAAGCTGTATCATATATTTCAGTTTGGGTAGCCAAGCATGAATTTCTTCATGTCTAGCTTTAGGATACAGTGAGCATGCGGTAAATTGACACAGCTGTTTGCAGTGCCTCATTTGTTTCAGGTTAACCTGTGTTTCACAACTGCCCATGCATGTATGTGCTTAGAGAAATGTCTTTTCTACAGCAGTTTAAAACCACCTGATGCAGAAACAGATGTGCTACTCTGATTGCCTGATTAGCTTGAAGTTTGATTCGCTACTGTAAAAACCAAACATCATCTGGTGTTGACTAAGAAAATCCTGAATTCCATGGGGTTTGTAGCTCAGTTCGCTTTGTATCAGTAATTGCAATGCAGTGTTAGTACCGAGTTACATCCCCTATTATGGTTCAGATTCAAGACAGTATATGTAAGACTAGCAAAGGTAAATAATACTGCTATTTCTGTGCCTGTCTTAATGATGGGTACTACAAGCAGTAACGTCTGCAGTGGAAATAAAAATAGTGTAGGCTAATGAGGAAGGCTTGGCAGAAAACAAAATAAAACCATGAAGTTTTGGGGCTTCTAGATGTAAAGAAACAGAAGATTAATAGCCATCTCATCCTGAAAGAAAACAAACCTAAAAAGCCTTTTCCTTTTTTTCACACAAAGAACTACTTGATCTAAAATTTTAAAGAATTGCTTATCTTCATATCAAATAAAAATATGCAGAGATTTGTTTTCCACTGTTTTTGCAACTGCCTGTTGTTTTCTTTTTAAAGCTTTGGCAAGTTTCAGCATGCAACTGTTAACAATAGCAAAGTGATAGCTTGCAATGCTCATGCACAGCCTGATATTTTGGAGGAATCTCTTGCTTTTTCTCGTTTATCTCTGTCACATTTAAAATCTAATTATAGGAAATTAATACTTTAGGAAGGATTAGGTTGAAAGAATGCATGCTGATTTATAGATGGGTTTATTTCTTAAATCCTGGAGGTACATTACCAGATTGAGAAATCACATTTTAAGAAGGAAACCTTGCTTTGGCTGAAATTAATTCCACTAGAAACTGAATGAAAGTAATGCAATTCTCTTTCTGGTTGGTATTTTTGGTTATATTTCACATTTTCTCCAGCTTGGACAGAAGAAGAAGTGATTTATTGGAGTGGTGTTCTAATCAATTCCTTCCTGCACTGAATACTGGAAAGCCCACAGATGTACACTGCCTTTCACACTGTACAGCAAAGGACCTACCTTTCTTCAGCCTTCTCATATAAGTTCTGGGGAATTTGACTCTTCAGATGATAGGTCTGCTGAAGCCAGGTTCTTCCCAGCTTTCATTGCCATCTCTGTTTCTCTGCTTCTGTAGTAGCATAGCACTGACCAAAATTACATTTCCTCTAAGACCTTAAAGCTGTTTGAAGCGCATACGCATTGAGATGTGAAATTCCCTGCAGATATATCTGCTAAAGAATGACCCCAATCTCCTGTGGAGTGGGTGAGGGAAGAGTCCTTCACAGAATGTCCCCTCCTCCACACCCGAATCTGAGCTCTGCAGGGGTTAGTGGGTCAGACTGCAAAGCTGCCATTCCACATACCTTTACTCTTCAACCCAGTTTGCAGGGTTTAAGTTTGTCAGGATAGCATGGTTCCACAATCTTTGCTTCTGTTGTCTTCATTATTGCCTCCATGACACAGTCCTGTGCGGCGCAGTGCTGCTGTGTTTAGCTGACGGAGTGTTCTGGATGTATTTTAGTTTCTGTCTCCTTTGGAATTCAAGCATGATAGTGACAGTCATGAAGGCCTTTAGATTGACCCCATACATTAGTTTTGTTATTTGATTAAATATTTGAAACTTGGCTTGTACAACTGTATCTGTTCTGTCAATCTGTAATATTGTAGTATTGTTTCAGTGACCTTTTCAAGGTACTCATATTCCTCTAGAGATATTTTTGTTCGAAAATCTTTGTTTTCTGTAGTAAAATATTTAAGACTTGTGGTATGAAGTTATGGTGCTATGAGCACAGGCTGATGTTTCCTTGGTTTTCTTGGACCAAAAATGCAAAGGAAGGGTAATTAGATAAAACACTTTTTCATGTTCTAGTGTATACTCAAAACCAGACTTCTCACTGCATGGCTTTTGAAGCATGTTGGGAAACTTTCCCTGTGTGAGAGAACCTGAAAACAGTTGTTGATATGTTGTGTTAAGTGGTTGCTATTGATGGGCTGTGGAGGGAATATTAGAGCAGCCAAATCTACTTACATGACCTCTGTGCCATAGGAGAAATAGGCACCCAGTGACCCAAGGTTCAACTATTTTAACAAGAGCCTGGAGTACAGAAAAAAAAAAAGAACTAAACATCAGTGTAACACAGGACAGCTTTGCTGCTGCAGTGTAGCCAGTGAGTTTGCAGGCTATCAGGAGGCCCTCTTGGTGCAAGTAAATACTATACTGTCAAAGTAGGGTCATTTCAATAATTGATGGGTTCAATCATCTTGGAGGTCTTTTCCAACCATAATGATTCTATGATTCTCTCTCTGGCTCTTCTCATTCTGCTAGTAGTGAGCATGCTGCTTTCTTCTCCAATTTCCTCTAAAAATGCCTTTGCTCTCCCCAAAAGCCACCTCAGAGATAATAATATGCAACAGCTTGGTAACATTCAAGTCTGGAAAAGACAGCTGCTTTTTTATGGGTCTCTGGATTCAGTGGGAACAAGTGTAAATATAGTGCAGTTAATGTTCTCTCACGTCTCTGCTCATCTAATGCCATCTGCTTTGTGTCCATTCATTCACACTGGTGCCAAAATGTATTTCTGGAACAGATTATTTGTGCATCAGCAGACTTGATCCCACATAGTTAGGTGAGAACAAATATATAAACTGTATGGTGTGGGCAGGCAGGTGGACTCTTGAGATTTAATGTGGCTATTTATAATCAGCGATCGCCAATAGTTGCTAATCCACAGGGTAATGGTAACAGTTATAAATTGTCAGTGCTTCTGGTGGTGGTGCAGGAATGGAAGGAGCACTCTTTCCCCTCTGGGAAAGGCATTGTTCCGTTGACTCCTCTGTCCCTTTTCAGCAACACAAAACTTCTTGCAGAGTTTATCAGAAATCAGATATTTATAGAGCTGGGACCTAACATGGTGCAGATGCTTTAATCCTCCCATTCGTTGATCTGTCTTTATTTTACAGGAGTGAGAAATGTGTCAGGCCAGGGTTATGGCCTTCTCTGTCTGTTTATGCACGTTGTCCTTGGAGTGGTATCAGTGCAATATTAAATATGGGGATAAGGGATATGTAGGTTGTTATATTCACAAAACATGTTTATATCACTTTCTCTGAGTCTTTTTTCGAGGTGGAACTGTATTCTGTGTACAGGGCATCTTGACTGCACTATAATTGCAACCACACAAGCAGTTGTACTGGCTGTAGTTATTAAATCTTAAACCATAACACTTACCACTAGCCTTAACTTTTGTGGCAACATAAATCTGGATGTGAATCAGACTGGTCTGAGGCTTTGAGTATATGTTTTCTTTCAAATCCAGCTGTATATGTGGAAAAAACCACTATTATCTGCTTTTCAGTCTCCTTTCCATCAGAGATTAGTCTCTCCCCTATGATCTGCCAACAGAATTGCTTGTGCAAGCCCTCCCTTTCTTGTTTCTGGGATAAATCCATCCATTTAGTGCAGACCAGAGGCCAGAGTTTGGTGTATCAGTCTGATTTCACCAAGCACTAAGTAGAAACCTTGAAGTGGTCTTTCTGGGGGAGAGGGGAATGGTAACTTGCAGCAGAGGGACACCATGGGCCTGGGAGATTAATATCATCCAGCACAGCTGGATCTAGGAGCAGAGGTCTGCCCACAACTGTCCTTGTCTTTTTGGGAAGGTTATTCTCTTCCTGTGCACATGGATGGTATGGCATTGCTTGATTACCTGTCAGCCTTGAGTGGAAATAAATACAGCATTTGATGTTGATTGTAGGCTGTAGCCTTGCTGGTGTGTAATCAACGTTTTCTCTGCAGTCATTTCATCACGCCTGATTTCACACTAGCGCATGGGGAGGATCAAAGCCTGGGTATCTGTCTATGTACAAACTGTCTTGTTGCAGTAGATATGATTTAAGATAGCCATGTAAGTTGTGTTTTTCTAAAACACAATGTGGCATTATGAACTGTGCGTGGTAGTGCTTAAAAATTGCTCTAATGTTCAAAGAAGACAACAGTAAAATGTCTTTTATACATTTAAGCTCCAGGTTTGAGCCTGGTGGTGTTTTATTCTTCATTGTGCAATAAAAAACCCCACAGCAGTCATATTTCAGGAAGCACTCAGAGATTTAATAGGTTCATTTTCTTCTGCTGAAATTGAAGCATACATAACTACTTTCAACCCACTATTTTCCTTTATAATTATGCAGAAGTAAACAGAAGTACAATTCCTCTCTAAAACTGAAGAGAAATCCTGTATCTTCTACATGCTTTTGTTGAGCTCTTAGAAGAGACATAGGTATTAGAAATTCTGCGTTGTCAGTTTTGAGAGATATACATAGGGATTTTTATGTACCATGCACTTGGACTCCTTTAAAGAGAAAAATATAAGAACAGTTTCAAAGCTTGTGCTACAACATGGGAATGCAACTTTTGACATATTATTTCCTGTTTTGTGGAAGTAGGGATCTGGCTCCTGTTCTGGTTCTTGCAGCTGATTCAAAGACTGAACTGCTTTTTCCTTGCTTAGCTGATTTGCAGATTGCATTTCTTTAAAATATGTTTAGCTGTCTTTATCATGCTCCGGCTTCTCTTACAGCAGTCATTCGCTCTACCTGCTCACTCAGTGTTAGCACTTGGTAGAACAGATTTCTTTTCACTAGCTTCAGCCATCTGGAATCACCTTCTGTTTTGTCCTAAATTCGTTAGGTCTCCATAGTTTTTAAAATATTTTCTGAAGTTACAACTGTTTTCTTTCACCTTTTACTCCTTGGTGTTTCGGCATATTTTGCTAGACCAGGTTGCTTATAGCAACTGGGATTTGAGCTAGATGATCTTTATGGTATCTTCCACTCCAAAGCATTCTATGATTTTCCTGAGAAAGCCAAGGGAGCACAGCTTCTAAAATTGAACACCACAACCTGGATCTCTTAACTTGTCCTGACTCCAGGAGATTTTAACAAAGTTGCTAGTGCTTTATTGTTTACTGAAAGAGTGATTTTTTAAGGTACATCTATTGTTCATGTGTCTGTAGTGCTCTGGTGCTCCCTCTGTATTGATATCTCTTAAAATGCTTGAAAATGTGGAGTTTATGTTTGTTCATTATCCAGAGGTCTTACCAGCTTCTGTCTCTGTGAAAACTAATGGGATAGAGGGCTGAGATGCGCTTGATACTCTGTGACAGAGTAAGATTAACATCTGCAGAAATAATTGAGAGGAAATGAAAAAACAATGTATCCTGTCATAGAAGTATGGATGATAGAGTACATAAATTGTTCCTTATACTGACTATCCTGAGTGCTTTAAGAAGGGGACATTGTGCTGAGGTAAGGTCAATAAAAAAACTGATTGCAGAACTGACTTTTATTCTGAATTTAGTGATAAACCTTACTTTGTAGATGAGATAACTGTTTGGCACGTTATTTTTCTTTCAAAATGCAATTGTAGCACTGAAATACTGGATGTGCAGTCTTTGCTGAAAGCGTTGCTACTAAAGCTGGAAGAGGCCAGTTGTTGTCTGGCAGAGAAAGTATCCTAATAGATGGAAAACTGGGGGAGAACCACTTAATCCCATTTCCCCAACCTATAATAATTCATTTATTATGTAGAACATATAGTTTACTGCTGTTTAGAGATCCAACTGCATCTACAGTAACAGCATAAGAAAGGAATATTTTATATGCTTCATATTGAACTTTGGATAGGATGAAATTTCATAAGTGGTTTAGTTTCAGTTGATTTTGTTCTCAAGTGTTTTCATGGGTTGCAGGTGTTTTTTTAAATGGCTTATGATTTCCATGTGTTACCATTTTTTTGTTGTTGGCTATGTCAGCTATAGGGATGATCTAATGTGCTCTTTTCATTCACATCAGTAGTAAATATAAACACAGACAGTGATAAATTATTCCTTTTGTTGCTTTTCACTTTATTGGGCAGTAGGAGAGCCTAGCAGTCTAGGGAAACATTATGTTGCAAATAACCCTCTCAAAGGAGAGGAAAAGTGTATTTCATGCATTATAAAATATAGCAAGCAGTCAAATTAAACAAATACATCCACTCTAATGGCACTTCAAAACTATGCAGCAAAGGAGTCTGCAATCTCAGGTAGAAAAATCTGCTTAAAATTTTGAGTCTTGTGTACTGAGATGGTTGTTGCTTTTCTTAATTTTTCTATTTTTTCCTTGCAATGCAAGGACAATTCTCCCACATTGTTAAAGTCAATGTGGGTTTTGTCTTTGATTTGACTGATGCCAGGGTTTCATCCCTAGCCTGTATAACTTAGGAGTTTTCCACAGAGGTAAGATTGTACATTTGCTGATAATGATGTATCTGTCTTTATTCATCTGAGCAGCTAAATCATGAGAAAGGTGACAACCATATTGATTTTGCTTTAATTTTTTGTCTTGGAGGGTGGGAATCTTTGGCATAGTGGATAAATTTCCCTGCATGATGAGTAGTCTCTGGCTTTTACAACACCCCTTGGTTGAGATGACAGAAATGATTTTGATGTAGCAGCTTACTGCTGGAAAATGCTGATGGAGCTGAATTGGAACACTCTGTGGGAATGTATCAATGTGATGAGATTTTCATGGGAAAGCAGGCCGACTTCCACACTGGCCAGCCAGCTGTTTGCCTACCAGCTTTGCCTATAGACATGACTGAAAATGTACTTTGAATTGTAGAATCGTAGAATGGTTTGGGTTGGAAGGGACCTTAGAGATCATCTCGTTCCAACACCCCACCATGGGCAGGGACACCTCCCACTAGACCAGGTTGCTCAAAGCCCCATCCAGCCTGGCCTTGGACGCTGCTGAGGATGGGACATCTCTGGGCAACCTGTGCCAGTGCCTCGCCATCCTTAGAACAGAGAATTTCTTCCTTATACTTAAAACTTTAGTTCCATTTTGGAAGAAGAAAAGAATGATTTGGAAATATGGAAGCTTTCAGGGATCCCAGTTTTGTTATCTGTACAAACTCTTCGATGCAGTAACTGCAGTTTTCTACGGGGTAAATTGCTGTTAGTCTTGGAGTAGCAAAAAGTGTTCAGGGAGTGAGATTGCATGGTTTCTTCCTATTCTTAACCAATAATTGTTATTGTCATGTCCCATTTATCCCTTGTAGAAATGTTACATAGACATGTTATGTAGACATAAATCCTTTGTGTGACTGATTCTCTGAGAAGCATCTTAGATATGTTAAAAATGGCTTTTTTTTTTTCCTGCATCCTCTATAACAGATATATAACTCTCTTAAACATGCTTTGGGCACAGGATCCAAAATACGTGTTCTAACTCTGTTTTGTACTTTGTTCTGAACACTCAGTGGTATTTTTATTTTATTTACACTTGCATTCAGTTCCTTCTGGTTGATCATGCTTCATGAGTTCTTAAGTCACAGCATCAAGTAGAGTGGTGATTGAGGGTCAGCTCTGAAAATCCAAAGTTGTAATTGATGGTAATTTTAATCTTCACTTAAGTGACTGTTGAAAGCTGTTGGAGAGAACAAAGAGGAAATGTCTGTCTCAGAAGTTCTTTTCTTGTATGTTTTCCACTGGGTGTGAGAAACAGGTTGTATATTTTCAGAAGACAGTTGTGTCACCTGGTAATAATTTTTTTCTTTTGTCTTTGTTTTTGTGCCCTTCTGTGATGGCATCTGCCCATCTGTTTTGCTGTCTTTGTGATCAGCAAAAAATATGTGAAGCAATCTCCTTGGCAGATAAGAATCTGGACATATCATTTCCAGACAGCTAACTTAACTTTCTGCATTAGTATCCTGCAGTTCCTGTAGAAGGCTAAACAAAACAAAAACCATACAGGAGAAACTGCTGCATGCATGTGACCAAGAACAAATGAGTGTGGGACAGCAGAAATCCTACAGATATGTAGGTCTCTTGTATTTGATAGATCACCTTCCCTCTAAATGGCTGTTACTTAGACTAGTTCACTTAGTGCACTAAAGAGGTACATCATTTGCTGTCTTCTGATCATATACAAGTATTTGTCTTCTCCCCTCGGGTACGATTTTGGTTCCTGGTTATTTCAAAATGTAAGGCATTTTTCTGTATGACTTTGGACTTTTCATGGTGACTTTGGAATCAGGATTTGACTTACAGTGACAGCACTGTTCAAACAAACTAATATTCAGACAAAATGGGGAATGTATCAAAGTTTCAATATAAGCTAGTTTCAAAATACTATCAAATAGCCTTTTAAGTCAAATGAAGTAAACGCTTTGTGCTTTGTTATTCTGGGGGAAAAGAGTTTTAATTTTGCAACATGTGCAGTGCTTGAGCAAAAAGAGAAAGTTCGGGAATTTTTAGGAGACATATTAGTTAGAGAAGAAGTGGGAAAGTAACACTGCTTTCAAGTATAGCCTCTGTTTTCCCATTGCATTAGTGTGTTATTAAGTTAAAAGATTATTAAAATATGTAATTTCTGTTGATACAAAGAAGCATCTTTGTTTTACCTGCAATGTTGAGACCAATCACAGTATTGTTTTTCCTTCCTTTTATAGGTTGCCTTTTTGAAGATGTGAAGAACAAAGATACCTGTGTTGAAAACTATGGTTAGATTTATTTTCAGCAGAAATGTGTACAGATAACTTCCAACGGTGTGACTTCTAGAAGAAAATCCATTAGCAATACAAGAGAAAATGGGTGGGGGGGGGAGGGTGTGTATTCTTCATATCTGAATGGGTTTCAAAACCAAAGGCAGAGCTGACTTTTGTTTCCAGTGCATTCTTAGATGTCATTGTGAGAGTGACTTACCTGTCACTCCTCTGACATCCAGCTGGGCTGACTATTATGATATCTTCATTGCCAGAAGGAAATTCCATGTGTATCTTCTGCTACTTTTACCAGTGTCTAATAGCAATGTATATGTCCTTAGGAAAGTTCACAACTGGTAGCAAATATTTTAAAATATCATGGATACTAATGTGAGTTTGTTCTGGTGAAGTTAGAGGTCCAAAAAATCTGTTTTTTGTAAAACTCACGTTTAGCATGTATATTGTTTCTGCATTAAGGTTTACCTCTCTGCTTGAGCGTGAAGGAAGACAGTTTCTGCATTCCTACACCATATGTAGATTTTTAAAAATTGATAATGTTTTGGAGAATCAAGGTTTTATGGTTACTTGGAATAAGTATTAGTAGTAGTATCTCAAGGAAAGTTAACATACTCTTTACTTATTAAGTGATCATAATGTAGGAAGTGGTCCTACAAAGTGTTGGACACCTGGGTTTTACACATCCAAAGACCTGAGGCCTCACAGCACACAGTCTGGATATAATTTTTCTGTTATTATTTTAGTTTTTGGTATTGCAGGAAGAACAAAATTATTCTGACTTTTGTATTCAGGGACTAAATTATCTGGCTCCAAGATATTTTGTCTCTGCACCAGTGTTGAGTCATTTTATGAATAAAATATTTTTTATTAATTAGTTTACCATTTGTTCTGCCTAATTTCTGTGACAGTTTCAGCTTCCCAGAGTATGACTGAGCAATTTGCAGAGGCAAATCATTCATCTCACACCAAAATATTCCAGCTTTAAAATTTTTTTCAGCTTCTTTAAGTGACCCCTGTTATTGTTTGGCGTGTATGAAGCAATCTTAAGTCAGAGAATTTTTATGCTGCTGAGGTTCAATATCTGTTGTGTCCTGTCTCATTAGATACTGTGGCCGTAAAGAGTTAATCTGCCACTGGTAACATACATGGTTCCAGAAGGATGAGTGCAGACATCTCATTGGGAGTATTCTGGGGGTAAAAAAGCCCTTTCAGAGATGAAACACAAATCAGCGCAACCCAGTCTGGTCTCACCTGTAGGAGTTAATGGCTCCCATCATGCTACTACAATGTCAGCGCTGCAGCAGGCCCAGGAAGCAAATCCTGAGAGTGCACTCTGAGAGAGAGTGCAGAGAGTGCTCTTAAACCATTAAATTTCTTAGCAGCTTGTACTCTACCTATGTATGCTTTAAGCTTTTCCTGGTTCTTTTTTTACCCTGAGAGTTGGTGAGCTGGGTCTGCCTGGGATGGGGTTAACATTCTTCATGGCAGCCCTTGTGGTGCTGCGGTTTGTGGCTCCAACAGTGACTCCAACATCAGTATTTTGACTGTAGCTGAACTTGCTCTTATTGCTCACTCTGCACCCACTTTCCCCAGTAAACAGGCTGACGGTGGGCGAGAAGTTAGGAGTGGGGCACAGCAGGGACAGCTGACCTGATTTGGCCAAGGGGATATCCTGTGCCATACAGCATCAAGCACAGCAGTGTTCTCCAAGTTTGTGGTTGCTCAGGAAATAACTGAGCATTGGTCTGTGTGTGGGAGATGGTGACTTACTGCCTTTGCCTCACTCAGTTCCTTTCTTTTTTTTTTTTCTCTTAATTCATTAAACTGTCTTTCAACTCACAGGTTTTCTTGCCTTTTTTTTTTCCTGTTCTCTGCCCCATCATGCACGTAAAGGAATGAGGGCATGAGTGACTGGCTGGATGGGTGCTCACTTGCTGGCCAGGGTTGAGCCACCACAACTGGAAGCAGAAGTTGTGAAATCCCCAAAAGAAAAACAATAAATCTCTCTGTTCCAGCTGCCTTCCCATTTGGGGCCATTTTTGTTCCCCATGTTCCCAATGGCGATAGTTGCCTGTCTGTGCCTATACCAGGGGCAGGGAAATTTGACACATTTGGTGTCATTTTTCCTTGTTCCTAGATTCTAGCTTTGAGACCTCCACTGACATTTAACTGTAGGTATTATTGGAAAATATCAGACCACATATGATAATATATAATTGTCTCAGATATGTTTCCATTTGAAAATAGATTTATTTGTCCACGTTCAGGAAAAAAATGATTTTATGCTGTAGCAGGTACCAGGCAATATGTTACTCAGAACTCCTGTTTCTGAAGACAACTTTATTGGCTTTTTTTTCTCCCCCTCCTATTTCCTATGTCACCCTTCCTACTGAGCCAGTAGTGGATTTGAGGTGTGACAGCTTCATTTGACACTTTCTTGCAATCTCTCTGCTCTATAAAAGCAAAACTTGGCCTTTGTTATCTTTGCAGTGAACCATGGGCTCTTATAAAAGATGGACTTAGGTTCAGAAAGACTGCTGAGTTCCCCACATGACTTCTTTCTTGACCTTTGCCTATCACTGCTCTTGCCTCCATTTCTCTCTCTGTTGAATAGCATGTTTTGTTGTTTGCTTATTGGCATCAGCATTTTGAGAAGTAGTGTGTTTACTTTACTTTCCAGTAATTTTGTTTTGTTTCCTGCATTTTCATTCCTCCAGAACATCACTTTGTGGTTTCAATTTGAGATTTTGTGTCCTATCATTCCTCTCCTGGCCCACTGTGCTCCATTATAAATGACAGGTAACTTATTTGAGCTACTGCTTTAGCTCATCAGCCTCATTCTTTTTGGTTTACCTCCATGGGTTTTCTTGCTACTGTTGAATCACTGTCTTAGAGACACTGTGAAATCTGCAGATGAACAAATTATAGAGACATTGAGTAACTGTCTTTTGAAACAGCTTCGGTTTATTCATTCAGAGCAGGCTGAATTGCCTCATAGCAGATGCCATGGAGCATTCAGCGACATTCACAGAATATCAGGAATTTTTCAGATCAACATGCAAATGTAGAAGCAACATTTATGTCTTCTAATACCTCAGTGTGACATTAAAGCATGATGTTTTTCTTACTGTGGATGGCAATTGCTGTGTCCAGACTCCACAGTTCTGTGGTTCAGCATGTTTGGCTGGTATTCTCTTAATACAGCAGTAATGCTATTGTCTCACTGCCCCAGGCTTCATTCCCACCCAGTCACCTTACACATGGATTGTGCAGGTCAGGTCTGTGTTCTTAGTGATAAACACTTTTTCTACCTGCTTGTATTCAGTGGTGATATAAATGTATATCAACTTATCAGTGTAAATAGAAGAAAACTGTCTACTTCAAAATACAAAACATCTCTAAGTCTATCTTACATGCTTTTAACCACTTTGTCAAGGCTGCAAAGCATTTTATCATTCTTTCGTGGTAACTGGGTTTTCTGTAGTGCGGGCAGCAGGGCAGAGCTGCAGGTGGGCTCTACTGTGTGCTTGTGGCAGCACCACCAGTGAGGGGCTTGTGAAACAGACTTCACACCTTCATTACTGGCACCAGGTTATTACAGCCCCAATGGGCTGGGCATCTTGTCTTTTACTACATGCTTTTCCTCACTTCTAAAACTATGACTGTATCATAAGACTCACGACTTTCCTATCAGCAACAATGTCATTTTTTCAGCAGTGCAGCTGGGAAAAAGTCCCTGCGTGGCCATCAACGGAGTTGCACAGATGAAGGGCAGACCATCAAATATGATAAAGCTGATGTAGCTGTCCTGACTTTAATGGAGCCATTGCCAATTTACATCAGCCAACGATGTTCAGTGTAACAGGAGGGAGAGGAAGTCTCTTATCTTGCCCCATCGGTCCTGTTTCAGAATACAGAATTGAGTTGGCACATAGATAGAAACGGGGCTGACTATGTCTAAGAGAAGCATGAGAACACATCTGGACAGACATGGAGTCAGTTCCATCATTGGACCATCATAATGGGAGGGCTCTGCACAGCTCACAGGTGTCCTTCCTGCAGAGAAAGGACATTGGCTGTAAAACAAGGAGAGAGAAAAAAGTAATTCTGTCAGCACTCTATCAGCTCTGCATGATGGAGTCCTAGATTAACAGACCTATTGAGTATAACCATGATGCAATGGCTCTGCTCTCAACTTCTTTGTCAACCTCGTGAAAAGTTTCTAGTTTCTATCTGTGACTAATGGGAAGCATGACATGCAACAATCCAATTGTATAGTTAGTGTAGGCTGTTTGCTCAGATTACTTGACTTGTCCTTTACCAGGCTTTGATTTATGTGGACATAATATGAAAAGGGCAAGAACAGTCCTTTGTTTGAGCTTTGAAAGAAAACTGAGGTATGGGACAATTTACAGCTTGTGCTTTCTTGCTGAAAGGAGGTTTTGTGAATTTGTTGGAATAAATATTCTCAAACACGTGAAGCAAGATGAAAACGCGCTAAATTAAGAGCACCTTTTAAATTTATGGCTATTGGGAAGAAGATATGAGTTGCTGTTTTAGGTGATTCGCTGTAATTATTAAGATCATATTTTGCGGTTGAGATGCACAAAACCAGCCTGACTGTTGCAGCCTCTTATCTCAGGAGCACAAAGAGCAGTGTCTGTTCCGATCCAGCAAACACAGCTCCAGCACTCAGGCAGTTCTCTGTGTAGGTAAACAAGGCGTGAGTGAGCCCCACAGAGGACAGGAAACATCGCGTGGCACAGGGCTCTGTGAGATGCTGAGAGGGAAAATGTATTAACAGCCTGCCTGAAGCAGACATTTATTCTGTCCTTGAAAGTGCTTTTTAGATTGCAGCAGGCATATAAAGAAACATCTTGGTAAGCTGGGGATTTTGGAATTGGCATCATAATTTGCAAATGAAAATGTATTTCTTAGCTTGTTTTTTTTTTCAGTGATCACATGAATGCAAAAGAACATCTTGTACAGTAACACAGATTTATTTTGCAAATATTTCGGTTACCTGTGGATTTATTAGTGTGTGCATTACAGTCTATACCTTCCTCCACTTCTAGATTCTGACACTTGCTTAACAAGAGTCACCATTTACAGCAAAGTATATTAGCTGTCATCAAATTTGGAAAATTTTTCTTTGAAGTAGAAACTAATTGCAATTTGTTGTTACAGTTACCAGAAGACTAGTAAGTTAAAAAAAAACCTCACATGGGCTATTTGTGTTTTAGTGTATCATTTCACATTTTAAAGTGGATTTTTGTCTCTTTTCTACTAGGCAGATGTTACATTATTAGAATAAAAAAATTTTATTTTGGCCGTAGAACATAATTTTAAAGCACTTCTGTAAGAGCTGGAATTCAGAACTTATAAGACTTTTCCAACTCTTAAACCCAATCTCCTGTTATAAATGGCACTCTTCCACATCATTCTCTCTCATATGACTACTTTCAGATCATGATGCATCCTAAAATTGATAAGTTGGTTTGATTTTGGGTTTTTTTGTCCTCCTATCCTTACTGAAAACCTGACCCAGAGTCTCAATCTTCTGATAGGAATCTGCTGATTTTTGAGGTAAGTGTATCCCTGGCTACATTGCACCCATTTGTCGTTGTGCCAAGAGCATTCTTTAATATAGGCAGCTTCATGTCGCTGTTGAGCGGCTAGCTGAGGAATGATCTAAGGTTTCAGACAAGGAAAGAGAGAAGAAGAAGAGCTTTATTGTTTTGAATTCCATATATATAGAGTTTACAGAGGTGCCCCAGATTGGTCAGCCCGAGACCTCCCCCTAGGCCCAATTGGCCAAGCCCGAACTGACCCAATCCGGAGAAATTGTTTGCAAAACATCCAAACTTTATCTTGTTTATGAAATATAGCAAAATGTTCCCACGGGAAGAAGCTGTGCTAGCCACAGCTTCCTTCCTGGGTTTGTAAACCTTATTCTGTGCTTAGAGAACAATCCTATATTCTCAATGTTAATTTTATTAATGGTTTCATTCCCAAAGACAAACTTGGCATTCTACCAAATTCTGTGTCTGTGCCCACTTGAATTATTCTCCCTTGTGTGGGAGTGAGCAGATTGTGCATGAGGTGTGCATCTTAGCAAAGAGACATTCATGCTTTCTTACTTCTTCTGGGAACACCTCACTTCATGCATTCATGAGTGCTTCTCTTTTTTCTCAAGTCTGCAGGACACTGATGGCTCATAGCAAACACCCCAGCTCTTCTTCCCTTCCATTTCCAGCTGTGGAGACCTAAAGAATGCCATTATTCTCTGGCAGAAGAATCCGATTATTTCATAAGTGCATGACCTCATGCTTTGTGTGTTGATCCTTTCTTTAGTTTTCCTGATCCTCATCTTTATTTATGATGCTTCTGACTGTCACATCAGCAAGTGTTCTTATAACATTTCTAGTGGACCATGTCACTGTGCAACAGTCACTACTGGAAATGTTTAATAAGATCAGCTTAAAGGCAGAACTCCTATCCCCTCAAGCCAGTTACCTCTCTTTTGGGTTTCACTGAGGATTTGAACCTTGGAAGTTCATTTCAGACCTCAGCAGGAGTTAGGATCTCAATGCTGTCCTCCTGAGCCATGTGCCAGGACTGACCTATCAGGCAGAATCAGCCCTTCAGCTGTTATTGACACTCACTAGGCAATATTTGTTCCTGACCATACATGTAAGACCAATGTTCTCATGAATGGAGTCCCCCTGCTGTGGTGGAGGTGTGTTGGCGTATTATATACTTGAGCTATTAGGTAAAAATTGCAGATTATCTCATTCTTATTTAGCACTGGGTTGCTGGTCCATTTGGGGTTGTTTTGTTTTATTTTGTTTCGTTCCAGAGTGGTTTGTTAATTTTAATGTTTGGTACAAAAAAATTTCTGATTCTAATGACGAAATGCTCCTTAAAAAACAGTTTTACACTCCATCTCTTCTGCTCTGAGTACCAAACACAGCCTGATGATAAACAGAGACTAAGGTATAGTAGTGGGAGAAAGACAAGGGTCATATTCCAATATTGTTAATGGAAAGTGCTGCTGGTCTGAGCTTGTGTGCTTGATGTTACAGCTTTGATAGCTATGTGGCTATAGACAGGGCCAGGGAGATTCAAACTTTTCCTGTCTGAGTGTATAAACTTTCAAAGAGATGTTTGACAGACCTTTGACAGATCTGTGCTTCGGTTTTTCCATATGTAACGTTCTTTACATTGTGGGCTAATAATAATGCACTATATCCTGTGTAAGCTTTTTTTAACTGCGAGCTCTCCAGATCCGTCACTCTGCGCAGTGGGAGTTTGTCATCGCCACCGTGTCAGAGGAGCTTTGTGCCTTCTGTAACACCGGCAGCACCTCGCAAGTGTGACCCACCCTTTCTCTCTGCAGAAAGGAGGTGCAAAGTGCCTGTTGGTGTGATCTTGTGGAGATGAACACGGAGAGGTCACCTGTGTGTTTTAAACGTATGACCTTCTTGGTGACTCTGTTAGAAGAGGTGAGTGGCAGAGGTGTGCCTGGGAGTGGAAGGTGTTTGGGTTTGCCATGGTCTGGAGTTTCTGTGTGAGGTCCCTCCATAAGCAAAGGAGGAAAATTTTTTCTCTTGTGGGGTGTGTGATAGCTATCCTGAGCCCAGGTTTTCAGGTGTCTTGGAGAGAGGGCTTTGGGATCATGGACTTGATTCAATGCTCCATGAGACAGCAGCACAGACAGGAGATGTTAGGTCACTGACGTGTTTTATTAAAGTCTGGTTGGAAGGAACTTTTTTATCTACAAACTATGTTAAAAAACATTTAATAAACACCACACAATTTTTGCCCTGTCACTAGTAGTGTTTCTCAGCTGCAGGCTACACTGATCAGCCAAAGGCTGGTTGGTCTGTCGCCAGGATGTTCTGCATTCCTCTGCCTATCATCACTAACTAGAAATGTTTTGTCTTGCTTAAACCCATTTCAAGTAGCAACCCATGTCAAGCTAGCCTTGTTCAAACATCAGCCTGCTAGTTGTAGTGGCCTGGCTTTGTGAGGGGAAGGATGGATGAAAGAGCAGTTTCTGCAAATTAGCAATATGGTTTATATATTATATCATGGTTTTTATTATCTTAATGAATGCACAGAGAATACACAGGAATGCCACATGTACAGCTGCAGAAGGTAAACCAAGCTATTATTAGTTATTAATTTAATATGATTCTTAGCTGTTTCTAAGAAAAGAAGATACAGTAATGCACAAAGGGACACATATACATTTACATTTGGTGTTTTCTGCCTGGAAGTTTTATTCACATAATCTAAGCATGGGTGTGTTTGTTGATGTATATGAGAATCTTTTTGATTATTTAGAGGGAAGCATTAAGGGATTCTGAGATTGTTGTGTTTAGACACAGCATCCGAAACAAGTTCAGGGACCAGATTCACTATGTCAATTTACAGTATCTTGTGCATCTGATTTCATGAAGAATTCAAGATCAAAGGTCACATTAGAGCAGCCTTAATACTGACATAATTTGGTGATAATAAAGCACAACTTTAGCTTCTTTTCCTTGTAATGAAAGGGTGTTGCACACATTGCAAAATTATGGTAATTTTATTTTCCTCTAATTCATAAAGAGAATAATAGGCAAGCAATAATGCACTGGGGCATTTTATTAGGAAATTGAGGGCCCTATTCACGTTGTTTTTCAGAATGGCATTGCTTTGGTACCATCTCACTTCTGCAAAAGGCAATTTTGTTAAATGTATCCCCAAATGCACTGATGAAGTTATAACTGTTTGGCAAAGGCTTGGAGACAGAGATACTGCTGTGAAAAATGAGTCTTGTCAAAATAAAACTGATTTGTGAGAACAAAATGTGGACAACGTGGTCAATGCTGAATTACCTGTTTCTCTCCCACTTTAAGGTGTATCCACTATCCTGAAGTAGTTTTTATGTATCAGGAGCATCTATATGGACTCTGTCCACCCTTCTTCACTGTCAAATAAGATTGGTGTAAAGATTTTTTCCATCTCTCAGCACTATGGCTTTGCCCGGTGTAACTGGATATCCTGGGGCTTTGTGGCTGGCACTCTGGATTTGGACACTTAGCTCCTCTTTGTGCATCTGTACCTGTCTATAGCTCTGTCTTTCATCTGTGCTTACAAAATGAGAGAAAATCCCAGTCTAGTCTTGACAGAGATATTATGAGGAGAAACATGTTAAAGGACTGGGAGTTTTGGGGTAAGCAGTCCCCAGGTAAGGATTTAGTACATGAAATATGGATTTGCTACAGACTGTTTCTAAAAGAAGGCGTACCTTGTCCCAGAATAAGAGTTGTGTGGCATTTTGGCACATAAGTGGAAAGCTGTTGCTCCCAGTGTCTGCTAGGAGATCATATTATTTCCTTCCCTTAACTCGTAATGCATTTACTGCACCTTTGATTTATGTAGGGAGGAACAAGAAGTGAAGCACTTACACAGGGGAGATGGGTAAGGACTTGTATGGGTTCCTTGTATGCCAGAGCTGTTAAAAGCTAAATCTTCAGATGTTTAACTCATGGCATAGTGTTTCTAAAGAGGGCACCTTAAACTTGTTTGTATTTATTTATTAGTTTCACAACTGTTTTGTTTCTGTGCTGTTTAACAGCAGCTGATATCTTCCTGTGTTTTTCAGGATCCCAGGGTGTTTATTGTAGTTACAACTGTTCTTTTATTGGGATCCTCAGAGTAGTTGAGCTCCTTCAGCAAACAGAGACTGCAGGTCTATTGTAGCCAATGAGCCAATAGTTAATGCAAGTCTAGGAAATTCTTTTTGTTAAACTGCAGCAGCACATTTATACTGTCACAGAGTTTTCATTAATGTAATATCCAGTCTTCCTAAGACATGTGCTACTTGTTTAGTCCTAATCCATCTGTTTGAAAAACAAAAATTAAAAGGGTTATGCAGCATGTGTGTTGCTTTGATCACAGATTTGGAATTTCCTGTCTCATATAAAAGAGCATGGATTAGATGTAACTCCAGTCTAACAACAGATCTAATATTCACCCTGCAAAAGTGGGGACAGTCCTGACCTTGCAAGGTATTCTGGGAGACTCCTTTTCCAAAGTTGAAAAGCTGCACTTCAGATGCCCTGAAAAATTGTCAGGGGTGTCCCCCTTTTACAGGCAGCTGTTAAGACCTATGAGAGATGCTATCTATCCTTGTTGCCACCGACGGAAGCATAAAGAGGTGACTTCTCAAGTATGTGCTATTTTTGTATAATCTGAATTTCATCATATTATCTGGGCTGAATATCCTACAGGTCATTAGGAAGGGTATGTAATGTAGGAAGATTTAACAGTGGTGCAGGCAGAGAAATGTTCTGTCCCTCATATCGACAATACCTGACAAAATTTCACGTATTTGCTGATGTTGCCTTGCTACTTGGTACCCCACAAGAGAAATAGCAAAGAAATACTCTTCTTACCCTAAAGAGTAAGGCAGAGTCCAACAGCAAATTCTACATGAAACAGGGTAGAAAGCTAAAAGCTGAACTCCTCCAGTGAACCCTCATGGCTGCCTACATTCTCCCTAAACCCCTACTATCCAGGCGTTTTCCTTTCATGCTGTTCATGCACCATGCAAATACTCTGATGTCTGTGCAGCCTGTATCTCTCTTGTCAGCAGGAACATAGCCCTTTAACCTCTGAAAGAGACAGCAGCTTCTCTGGGCAATTACTTTGGCCATTTTGTGCTAGAAATGGTCCTTTAGTACTGTGTTAAATTTAAAAATAATATATTTTAAATTACCCTGAAGGAAACTTTAAAAGGTAACAAGCAAGGGGTGAAGGAGATGAAGGGAGAAGAATTACAAGAAGACTTCAGTTCATGTTCAAAACAGAGCCAGAATAACATAACATCCCTTTCTCTCTGCAACAGAAAAAACCCTGCAGACTGGTTCTCCTGTGCAACCAATGCAAAGACAGTTTAAATACAGCAGAAACAGACTCACTGAAAAAGTTGTGAGTGGGTTCAATTTCCAAAATCCTTGTTCAGGCATCCAAAAGGTGCATGAGCAGAAGTCCCTGCAGCTGAGTCCGACCCCACACTGATTGTCACTTGTGTAGGTATCAGTGCTGAACATTTTCCCACCCCATGAAATGCAGGAGGGCTTTTGCTTTGCAAAGTTTCAAGTTGTTTCTTTCTACCTGAAATTCCCCTGGTCAAGGATTCATGTGGTCAGGGATGAAGCTGAGCTTCGAGGCCAGCACACAGGAGGTATGGAAGGTATATGCTCCTGGGGATGCCCTTCTAGTTCTTTCTAGTGGGAAGGTGGATGAGGAAATTAATCAACTTGGATCTTATCATGCCTTTTTAAAAATAGGAGTTTCAATTAAAGAAACACACGCTTAGGAAAGGTTAACAGACCTGTTCACTGCTTAAAAACTGAAACAAATATAAACACTTGCAAAACACTTTGTATGTGTTTGTAAAATGCTTTGTAAGTAAGATAATTAAAAAGAAAATTACACAAAAAAAGTTAAGTGAAAAATATTAATAATTTCCTTACTAATGAAGGGAAATTCCAGTTGGAAACTATCCAATGTCAAAGGGGCAGTACTGCATTCTGTTGGATATCTGAGCTCCCAGCTGACAAATGGTTTCCAATTTAGGGCCAAATTAAGCCCCCATTTATGCTAACATGTGTCCCCAGGAACTCTTTTCACTTCATCAGGGTACTTGAGTCTTACCCCTATGTAGCTGAGACCATAAATGAGCCCTTATGAAGCTTTTTGCTACTGAGAAATCTTTCAGAGCCTCATCATTATTTGAGTTCTGTCCTGAATAATGAACAGGCAGACACAGTAGGCAGAAAAGACTGACAAGCATGGATGTGCTGTTATAAAACCATGAAATGTCCCAAAACTTGATGATTCTGACTCTATTCCAGGTAACAACCTTAGTCATTGCTGTTTACTTCCCACATTTAAGTCCATTAAACATTGGGAATCCAGAAACTGCAGATTATTAAGAAGCTGAATGGACTTGATTACAACATATATCACTTTGTTATTCATATGGAAGCTTTTCAAAATTGTCTTTCAGTGTCTTCTTTCCAAGCCTGGGTAGAACAGGTCTCTACAGCTGGACATTTGTGGGGCGGAGGAGAAATGTTACATGTGAGTGTGACCTTCAAGCAGTCACTGTTATGGGCACATCTCTCGTGGTTGCTATGATAAATGATGTTACACTGACTAATTAAATTAATGCACCTCATTAATGCCTCGCAGTTTCTGAATTTCTTGTCACTCTCTAGTCCCATGGAACACTCTCCATATCTTCTCTTCTCAGGCTGACATGCAATTTTTTTGCACTTTTTTCTCTGCAGAGATACAGCAATTCCAGTACTCTCCATCTGAAAGTAAGTTTGAGAAGTATATTTAGTACATCCAATAAGAGAATAGTTTAAAGGTAACCAGTAGCATCTCCTGCTTTCCCATTAAATTTATTTTCACCATTTCACTGATGAAGATCCTTCTGCGTTTTTTGGACTTAAGTTGTAAGCTAAACAATGGAAATAACTTTTTTTGTTATTATTTAGTGTGTTGGGAATTGTGTTAACAATTCCCAGGGAGAGAACAGCTGCTGAGAGATGTTACATGAAAGAATGTAAAGAATCTTACAAGGATTTTCACTCTCTTGCAGCACTGACAAGGATCTGAGTTAGGAATATGGCAGACAATATGGTCCCCATACCTATTGTGTGTCTGTCTCTGTGCTTGCACATAATAGGAAGCCTTTTTCTGATCCCTTCTTGACTTTTGCCACCTATTAAATGCACAATAAGAAGAGGTTTAAAACCTTTCCACAAAAAACCTCCCCATTTTTCCACATAACTAGTAGCCTAAATATCTATTGGAATATGTTAATTCTCTTGGCTATTTTTCCCTTTTTTTCCCCTCCCACTAAATCATATTTACCATACCACTTCAGGATGGAAACAAAAATAATTTGGGGGTTAGTTACTTTCAATTTTTTTTTCTCCCTTTTTCTTCAATCTTTCTTTACAATTTTTTTCACAGGTAGAAAAAGGGAAGGTAAGGGAAGGAATTTCTTCAGTTAAGAATTTCTCTGGAAGAACATGGGAGAACAACATTTCTACAACAGCTAACTGAGCAAGAAGAAACAAAAAAGAGCAACTGCCAATGTTTTAGCCAAGCCTAGCAACAGCCCTTGTCTGGGTTGCTTGTTATAATTCAAGTGCATGTTTTAATAGAGTGAAACAACATTGGTTTGAATGCCCTGAATACCAGTAATTCCTAACAGAGAGTGTCCTGGCCATGGGCAAACACCTGCCTTGACTTGGACTCTGGTATAACTTGCATTTGATCATCACACACTAATGCCTTTGCACTTGCCCCCATCCCTGCAGTATGCCAGGGTGTAGGAACACAGCTTGGCTCCTCCCTGGGACTCCTGTCTTGTCTTGCTTGGTTGTAATGAGACAAAGGAAGGATTCTGGAGTAGAACCTGGGACAAAAGCTCTCACTGCACCATTAGAGCCACTAACTCCAGACCCCATAGCGGTGCTGCAAGTGGGAAGGGAAAGGTGAGATATAAACAACCTGACCTGTAGGTATGTTAGGCTGGAGCGCTGCCAGGGAAAACACTGGGAAGATTATACCCACAGCATCTTGCTTAAAGGTTTGCCCAGGAAGCCTTTTGCAGGTCACTGAAATCTGCCTTCTGCTGACCCTGGATCACTTATGCAGGACTTGTCTAGCCTTTCTTGCACAATCTGTAGGTACATTAGTAAAGGCTCTGGGTATAAAAGAAGTCCTCAGGTTGTGCTGCTTCATCTACCAATAACCTGTCACATCATGGCTTGTCCTGCAAGAATCTGGGCTGCATTCTGAAATCCAGCTCATTATTCAGAGGTGATACAACAGCTTTCTCTTGTCCTGTTTCTGCAGCTAATAGAGCTGTCAGCTCTGTTGTCATTCCTTGTCGTCTCATGCAGAAACATATAGAAAGCCTTAAAGGAAACAGGTCATCCCAAGAGCTGACTCTTGAAATAGAATTGACCCTTATTCAAGTGTACATGCAAAATACCTTGGACTTTTCCCTTGGATTGCTATTTGTATTTGCTTCTTGTTCCACAGAGAGTTAATGTGGATTGAAAATATGACATTTTTCAGGAAAATATCTGTTACAGGTGCCAAAGGCTGTTCTGTTGTCAGTGCTTTGTGATATTTTCATGGCATGTTTGGAAGAAAGGCTTTCCTCTCTGTCTCCTTCATTTGCCTCAAGCCCAGCATTACCATCTCATTCAAGGGATGATAATGACTGTGTTTGCTTGTTGCGCTGGATGTTTGTGCCAAGGGTATTAAGGAATGTTCTAGCTCATTTTAAATGCAAACTTCAGTGCCTGCAGACACCTTCATATGAAAAGCAATTGACTCACCATAGCAGGGAAGGAGAGGTTCAGCAGGTAAAGTGGCACTCAGTCAAGAACGTGCTTGTTGGCTAGTAAAGTACAGGGGATGACAGCTGCTCTGACAAAGTGACATTTGCATCTCCAGAGAAGTGAGACTTCTTAATTTAACTGGAGAAGTGTCAAGCTCATCTGCTGAGTACGTTGAAAGGAAGTAAGTTTCAGATGGAAAGAGAGAAAGTTTCTAGAGGAAAAATTAAATCTGCTCAGAGCCCCTGGAAAGATTATTTACAGATGGTGGTGTGGAGGAAAGGTTTTTCTCTAACAAGTGCAGCCTGTGACACACAGCATGCAGGGAGACAATGTCTCTGACATATCAGAAGACTAGCTGCAGCAAATAAGAAGGATATGGAGTAAAAACGACCTTTTATATTTTCTCTTGTAAGTAGGCTGATTATAGCATTCTTTATTATGCCTTAAAACCCTTGTTACTGCAGAGTCTATTTCGGATGCTGTAAATAAATGTTCCCACTTGGATTTTTGCTTTAACTCAGATGGTGTTAAAGTACGTGGTTAAAAACAAGATGTTCCTTGCTGAAGGCTGCCACAGCTCTAATAGGCAAGTGGGGATGTGGTCACTTAGAGATGAGGAGGGGAAGTCACCTCTTCCTGCAATGAGGGCTCTTAGCAGGATGCTGGTGAGCATATCTGAATCTCGGTGATCCTGTGGGAATTTGTCACCCATGCACTTGAGTCATGCTGTGTTCTTATTCTTCTTTGGATGAACTCCTGTGATAAGAGTGAGCTTATCTTTCTCCATTTCTTTCTTTGTTCATGAGCAGCTCCTGGTTTGCTGGCGGTACAAGCAGTTTACCAGCAATTATGTAAGAACATTTACTAGCATCTTACTCTGACTTCTAAGTCATAAAGCAGCAAAGGGAATGATTGCTGCCATCTCCAAATCAAGGCCACAAAGGCATAGATGTAATAACACATGCACCTAAGTATTTACCCAGTTTTTTCCACATTCCTCTTTTTGTTCTCCCAAGCAAAAAGCAGCACTCCCTAGCAACCATTTTAAGGCTGAGGGCACACTGAAAGCAAGCTTGACAAATGAAAGTGGAATGCTGCAGCATGTGGGACTGGTGGAGCAACCCCATGGAATTATCAAGCCCACATTTTTCACAGCCCCACTGGGCTGCATCCCTGGGGGTCACAGGGATGGGAAAAATGCAAGCAGCCACCTAAGCGGGCGAGCAGGAAGTGCTTAGGAGACAGGCTCCTGTGTCTTAGCAACTCGTAATCCTTTCCCAGAGTTAAGCACTGTGCTTTTTCGTTTTTTTTTTTTTTTTAAATAAAAAAAAGAAGAAAGTGCTGGTGAATATTAGGCTTACTTCTTATGAGAGTGAAGAAATGAAAGTCTCAGTTTTAAATGCTGACCAAGTGGGCAGGGAGGAATCACAGATTCAGATCCTATCTTTGCCTGTGGAGATCTCACCATCAGTGTGTCACAAATAGACTCATCACCAGGATGGGGTATCTAAGACAGGACTCTGACTAGTGGTGTCACCAAAAAACTCAGTGCCAGCTGTGTAGTCCTGCCCTTTTCTCTGTGCCAGCTGTGATGTCTTTCTGACCACACAGCACACTGCTACAATTCACAAAGCAGGAGATATTCACCTTGGTTTTGTTCATTTAGTTTCTTCTGGAAGGGGAGAAAAAAGGAAGACAAAGGTGCTGAAGAGCAGGACCTTGTTCCTCGAGTATCCATGACTGGTTGGACTGACCCAGCTGCACCATTTGTGATCTCTCCATTCAAAGCTGCTCCCTCAACATCTCATGGAACTGTAAAATATTCCCTGAACTTGATAAAGACTCTTTAGCCCATATTTGAAATGCTCATCTATAAAAGGTGAGATACGGACTTTCTTCTCTTGCCATGTATTTCCGACTGTATTGTTTTTTGTCACTTGAAATCACACTGAGCACATTTCAGTTGCATACCTGTCATATATAGTAAAACTGAGATTTTGCAGTCTTAAATAACTGGCCAGGGCTCTCAAGCAGAGAAGTGTAGGATTGATTGTGTTTTGATTAACACTGTGTAATCTTCAGTTAGTAAGCAAACCTGGGCAGCTGAGCACTCCCTTCCAAACTCAATAACATGTATAATTTTGAGGGACTTCAGCAAATGTCCTGGTTGCCTGCTCATGGCATGGCTTCCCGTATCACTCATGAGTACTGAGCTTGATAATAGAGACCTGGAAGTCTTCATATTCTCATCTGTCATTTTGTGGTCCACTGGGCTCTGCTAGCAACAAATGTTATTGGAAATGTATCAGCCCTTGGAAGAGATGCATAGGAAAATAATAGGGTGAAGTAGGTGTCAAATGTCTAGCCAAGATGATATTAATACCAATCCCCACTAAATAAAGTGTCAAACCTGTCAGTGTGACCATCAGACAGGGAAGTTAAAAGGTAAAAAAGCAATCAGTGTAGCTGACTTTTAAGTATATCTTCCAGTTCTTATCAAAAATTGTTGTCATCATTCTTGGAGATCTTTATAGCAAAAAATAAAGGGGCTATATAAATGCCAGATTTTTTTCTCCAGAGATTTTTTAATGCCATTGAAAACTTGCTGTTGCCCAGATCCATTAGTGTTGGTAGAGACTGAGCATTAGAGAGCCATAATGTATCCCTCCCTCCATGCACTGTTTAGAAACTTGAATGATTCAGAACATCCACTGTCTGGTGTCCATGGTCCTGGCTTATTAGACAGGCAATGACTAAAATAATTTCAGTTTCCATGACAGGCATCCATAGCAGAATTCAGCCGTAAATCTTTTTGATGGTTTTGAAATCCTTAGAGGACATATAATTGGTCATTTTTTGGATTGGAAAAAAAATTGAAGTTTAATGTAAAGTACTATATGGTAGAACGATGAACAACTTTCTTGTCTAGTCACTGAGCCTGAAAATATTAATATGCACAAGGATAATAAATCCTGCTCAGTTACTTTACATTGAAGATGGTAATTGAGCCCATTAAGAGCTTAGTCCTTTTGATTTCAGTTACCTTGTTTCTTTTACTTACTGAACTGGGTTCCACCAAACTTGCCCAAAATTACATGGTTGTCGCTGTTGAGCCGCTAGCTGAGAAATGACCCAGGTTCTCAGACAAGGAAAGAGAAAAGGTGTCTTTATTATTTTGATTTCCATATATATAGAGTTTTCAGAGGTCACCCAGATTGGTCAGCCAGAAACCTCCCCCTAGGCCCAATTGGCCAAGCCCGAACTGACCTAATCCGGAGACGTTGTTTGCAAAACATCCAAACTTTATCTTTGTTTATGAAATGTAGCAAAATGTTCTCACGGGAAAGACCTGTGCTAGCCACACATGGTAGCACTCAGGTATTTCACAACTGACTGTTCTCCATCAAGGCACAGTCCTGATTTGTTATTAAACCAATGCTTATTTTCTTTCATCATTGTTTGTTCTGTTTCTTCAAAGGTTCTTCAGGTGAAATAATAATACTTTGTGCTGGCATTGAAGGGAATTTGCCAGATTTTAAATGATCAGTTACTGAAGCAGTATAAACTCTGCTTCAGGACATATGTCTTGGTTATGAGTGAATAAGTTGCTCTATAGCAGCCAAATTTAGGATTTTAGTAACTTCTTTTGAAGCAACATGTTCTGGCTTCTGTTGGAAACAAGACAGATGACAGTTCTTGTGTTTCTTAACAAAAGAGAGTTTACCCTCCAAAATAAATATTATCCAAGGTAACTTAGCCACTCCATGTATTTCTGCACTTGATTCACCGCAGCATATATATCTTATATATGCTACAAATATTATAAATGCCATATATATATATATGTACATATATATGTGTATATATATATATATGTGCTATATAAGTTATATATGCTATTTTAGCATGTATAACCTTATAGAGTAGGTTCCACTCAGATAGTGAAACATCAGCTAATATTGTCTGTATATTTAGGTTCAAAGGACTTGTTATAAATAGTCTGGAGCATGATACAGTCAAGTTCTATTTGTTTCTGGTAAGGTGACTCCAAATCATATTTGAGACTGGGTGGCAGCTCCTGAGGCAGTCACAATAATGATAGTTTTATCAGCACTCATTCACCGTTTTCAAGTACAAAGGTTAATAAACAGGAGATAGAATATTTATTCTAGTATAGGTCCCTGGGGTACTTAGTCATCTTTAATGAGAAATGAGGTAATTACCAGTTCTGCCACCTTTTGTCTCTCAAATACACTTGAAACTGTTTAATATGAGGCCCATGTTGTTAAATGGGAAAGACAGACTTAGAAATTATTGTAAAACACTTCAGTATTACTACATTAATGTAAAGACAGTGAAGCTGGAATATCAGAATATATATTTCAAGGCAATTTGAGTGCTTTTCTTAAATCAGAATGGAATGAGATGTCAGGACAAAAAAATACTTCAGTTGTTCTGGTCTGTCATCACTATAATCATCACAGACTCACCTCCTCAAATTAGAGGTAATTTGGGCTTGAAATGGAAAACACAGTGAAAGAATTGTACTGTGAACAATTTTGGAAGGATGCTTTTCTAAATTTGTATTGCCTGCCTTATATGCAGAAAGCTTGTGGAGGGTGATACGAGCTCGGCTAGGATGAAAAAAAGTCACAAAAGTAATGAGTGAGGAGAAAGAATAAGAAACAACTGTAATTAAAGGAAATACAAACTTCTGGAAGGCTGTAAGAGTAATTTTCATTTGCTTTACTCTATTTTCTGGATCAAAGAGTCTTGAGGTGGATTCAAGTGCCTGTCCCTTTTTGCAATGTCAGAGCAGTGGGAAGGAGACACAATGTAGATTAGAACAACGTTCTGCAGAATTAGGTTATGGATAGATAATTGCACAAACAGCCTTCATCCATATGCTCTGCCACGCAGGCAGGATTAAAATGGCTCATGTTACACAAGGCAAAATAAAGAGTGGCTCTCAGGTCTGTGGTGGGCCAGGGACATGGCCTTCTGGAGAGCAGTCTCCTCCTTCCACCTCTGCACTGGGGGAGCTTCTTGGAGAGAGCCTGAGCAGCAGAGACATGGATTTGCTGGAACCTGGCTGCTCCCCACGGCAGAGCTGGGAGTGGGACTCAGGGCTGGACCCCACCTTTGGCTGCAGTCATGGCTTTCCCTGCAGGGGAGGTGGGTCAGTGGAATGAAGATGCCACAAAACTGGGTAGAGTGGCTGAATGGCCAGATATTGGTGCCACCATTTGGAAGGACCTGGACAGGCTGGAGAAATGGGCTGACAGGAACATTGTGAGGTTCAACATAGGGAAGTGCAAAGTCCTGGGTGGAGAGGCAAGGGTGGGATGGTCAAAGGAGGCAGAGGGCTGAAGAGGAGGGGAGAAACAGGATGCGTAACATCCAGATGAGGAAGGGCATCTGGCGGAAAATTTGAGAAAAGGCAGCTAGCAGGCTTCTGTCTTTGGAAGCGAAGTAAACATGACTGAGAGAAGAAACTGTGAAAGTGCCTTGGGTGGCAATGGCAAGAGAAAGGTCTGGTGGCCCTACTGTAGCCTGTCAGTGGTCAGCCCGGTAGCTTTTGCAAAGGCATTTGTGGGGATGAGTGCTTTCTCAACCCCCATGTCCCTGACACCTGGGAAGAACACTTGCAAAGGGAATAATGTGAACATAGAACACTCTTTGAAAATTCATATATATATATACACACAAGTAAAGAAATTGTGATGTGTGCACTTACACTCACACCCCCCCCCCCCCCCGCTCCCACTTCTCTTCATGTAAACATTTATTTAGTTTTAAAAAGTCACTGGCAGATGGCTGATGAGGTTGTTCCCAGGTTATAGTTGCTAAGCCACCTCCAGGCTTGGTTCATTACTGAGTAATTATGGCTTTGCATCTTCTTGTTTGCTATTCAATAATTGTCCTCTTCAGTGAAAGTGCCTATTGACCTGAATAAAATATAACTGTGTCTCCCATCGACTTTTCAACTTTTAAAAAGCATTTCTGCATTGAATTGGCTTTCTCCAATAATTATTGTATTTGTTATGGATTTCCCTGGCAACATAACAGGATGGAAATAAGTATTTTTACTAATCCCTTCTGCTTCAGTTCTAATACACAATAGTCATTTTTATATCAACAGTCACAGTCTTGCATTCCCTTCAGTCTAGAGGTGAAACTGCTTCTCAGCATCACAAGTGCATCTCAGCTTCTCTGTGTCACAACTTCTCAGAGCTCCTTGCCCCATAAAGGGGAAGGTGCTGAGGCATCTGCAGTAGGTTAACACTTACTTTCAGCCTCCTTCATGAAGACAGCTTCCAGAAGTGCTAGCACTCATAAATCCACTTAAAGACACTGGGAATTTGCAGACTCTAATCCATCCACTTTCCTTTCTCATTTGAAGGTCTGGAAAGCTCTCAAATAATGAAAAGCTTGGGACCATATTGTTGCTTCCTTCCTCATGATACAGTAGCTCGGGAGTAACTGGGGAATTTGCTTCTGAGGAAATGCCACAGCAAACTCCTAGTTAACTTCTTGATTTAGTACCTTCTCCATACTGCAAAATGAGCAGGCTTGTTTAAAACTGTGCAGTACACTTCTGCACAACTAACTACTGCTGTCAGTGATCCCTTTGATTCCTTAAGAAAACTGCACACAGCACTTCTGAATGTAATTTGATGTGGTATACTTATTAACCTTAATATACAGGAGAAAATTTTCAAGACTACTCCAGGCAAGTTTAGCTGTTTTGTTGCAATTAATTAGTTTGTATTCTTTCATGTGATTTTAGTGTAACACAAACAGTTCGATGTTCAGAAGTGGAGAATATAAAAATAAAATAAAAAAATCACTTTTTTCTCCAAACCTTATGATTTCAGATTTGTTTAAAGACTAGAAATAGTTTCTGCTAAGGACAGCAAGTTATTAACCAAACCAACACATTCAGTCAAAATATTTTTTAAAATTTGCAGGATGGTCACTAGGTGCAGGAACTTAAATATTTAGTTTCAAATACCAACATATGCTTGTTCCACTTGGAAGGCCTCTGCAAATAGTTCAAATTACTGCTAATTGATTTAAATCTCAGAACTCAGTGGGAAATCACAGATGTTAACTTCTCAGCAATGCACTAAAACTTCCTGAGTTTCTCACAGAAAGATTTGGCATAATTGCAAGATATCTTTTTGAGGTACAAAGATTATATAAATCTGTTCCGGTGAGAGCTGTTACACAGAAAGCATTGATGTTAAGCTTGTAAGACAGTTAAGGAAAATAACTTTATATTTGTTTTGAGACCTTCACCCTGTAGAAGACTGAAAAAAAATCTCTAATACTTTTGTACTGCAAAGAGAGAAAGTCCTTCTCTTTTGGATGCCCATGAAAGATTTCAGAACCCCTTAAAAAGAAAGCTGACCATTTTCTTGAAAAGCTGAAAGAAGATGTAGCAGAAAGACCTGAAAAAAATCTAGTCAGGAGAAAATAGGTCTCCTGAACTGATATGTAGTGTCGAAGTTTAAGTTATAGGACAGAAAACAGAGAGAAAATATTGCAGAAGTATTTGATTAAAAAAGCATAAAAGTTGTCTGTGAGCTGAAACAATGGACATAAGTACATAAGCAGGATGCAATAGCCACTTAAATGTAAATGGAGACAAGCTTGAGCAACCAAATTGCTTCTAGAATTAAAATGACCCTGCTCCCTTCCTCATCCATAGATATGACCTACAGACATTATCTGCTGGCTAATCCTCATTTTCGTTTCCCTTTCTGTGCCAGTTATGATGATATTCTCTGTAGCAGAATTGATTTTACTGAAAATTAAAGAAAAAATTTTTTAAAAAAAAATTACAGTTCTAGTCACATAAATTCTTTGATATCATTAGGAATTCAGTAATATCCCAAGCTGATGGGGATATAATCTTGCAGCAAGATGAAGTGCTGCAAATCAGTTACTGGCAGGTTGCCCAGCAGGTGAATCAGGAGCTCAGCTTGTATGGCTTAAAGCTCCAGGGCATCTCTGGGCTGCAGATTATTTTTTTGCAGGGGAATCAAGACCTTAAGGCTTGGTGGCCTTGGCACGGAGCAGACTAAAAGCAACAGCTGCCCGAAGACAGTGAGTTGGATAAAACTGCAAATTAGAAATCAGGAGAATTGGGGACTTCTGTGTGAATGCTATTTGCCCATGTCTGCATACTGTTTGTAAAACAAAAGCACAATCTGTCCCCTGTGAAGCTTTCTGGATCCATTAGATTGTGCTGTGTGTCAGGAACGTGGTGCTCACAGAGCCTCCGAGGGTTCCAGGCACAGCTCCCAGCCCAGAAGTTGACAGAATCCCTTTCCTAGAGAGTGCTCTGTGCGACAGTAAAAACAGCACAAAGGAAATTGCAGTGGCCACCCTGCTGCAGCTGAGGTCGTGTTTATGTCTGTCTGTCTGGCAGAGGTGTCTGTCCCCAAGTGCACTGGCCAGAACTGAGCAGTCTCATGGCCAGACCATCTGAGAAATGCACTCTGGCCTCCAGTCACAAGGGCACTGCCTGGCTCTGCTGGCAGGATTAGGGGATGTTCTCTCCCTGCAATTACCTACCAGCCCATTCCTGGGCACAACCCTTACTCTACCTCTCATCCGCACCCCATGGTCTCCAAAACCCTACAAGACAGTAACAAAGAATCAGTTAACAACCATCTCCCGAGACATCCAGGGTTGAGAAGTTGTGGAGCAGTTTGTGGGTCATCCAGATCTAAGAACCCACGTCCCACCAGTTCCCTCAGCCTGGCAAGGGGACAGCCTTTGCAAAGCAGGAACACAGGTAAGGGCTATTAACAATGCCAGCATCTTCTTCCAGCTTGCCCCTCAGCATTTGATCCTCAGCTTTTGCTCCTTCTTGGCAAGTCTGCCAATCTTCTGGGCAAGGCCCTTGGTTTACTCTGCAGCCAGTTCCAAAAATGTTGCCTGGATTGAAAGAATCCCTCAGCCTCCATCTGTACTGTGCTCCACTACTGACATATGTTTTATATTGTGACTTTCTTAGATTATAATTTTAGGTTTGTGAACCGAAAGAGATCCATTGTGTCTGTTGTCTTCTTATCCATGCTCTCAAAAATACAGATGAGAAAGCAAAGATGGACAATACTTACACTCGGAAAAATAGCCTGAGAATCCGAAGTAACATTTGCCTGTGTTGTTATGCAAACATTTCAGAAGTGTTATCCTGCTGTTCTTTTAATGAGATTGTACTGGGGAAAAAAGGAGCAGGATGCAGGCATGGTGAATGTGTCTAGCAAATCTTTAAATGCCTGAGTGGCGATGATAATGCGAGCATGGGTTTATTGCTCTGCATTTTAGAAATACGTTTTAAAAACTTCCAATTTTACTAGACATTTATTTGCATACAGGCACTTCTGCCTCTACTTTCTGTAATTTTATTGCTGCTGTAATAGAGATTTTGGAAACCAAATGCACTTCACTATATTTCAAGTCTCTTCCTATGCTACTGGGTGATATCTGATTTATGAAAAGAAGGCACTATTTGCCCTACCCTCTGTGTATCTGATGGAAAAATACAGTAAATTGAGATTAATATATCCATTCCCTGTGCATGTGGGTGGATATAAGGGAGATGCAGGTTTCAGTCTCATAAAGGTTTTTCTCTTGCCTTATGAAAGGTCAAAGCGTATTATTGGGTTTCTTTCATCTTTACTTCTCCAGTCTCATGCTGGGTGCAGATAATGGGATGGTAGGTATGTTTGCCATGGAATCTTCCTTGAGATTGTTTCAATTGCACCTTAGTCCTTTGAACTTGTCTGTCATTCCTGACTTTAAATTAAACAGAGGATGGGAAGGGAGGAGCTGGCCTCTCTTTCACTGAACTGGCTACTGTCATCATACTGCTTCCTTTCAGACTCCCTGACAGTCCTAGCTTCTGGTTTTTTTAAAATTTCTTTCAAGTCTGTATGTTTTCACTAATTGGAGGCATTATTCTTAGAAACAACTCAGCTCTAATTATTTCTGTAAGTTATATGTCCATTTTAGCTTGAAAGTGGCACTTGAGGTCAAACCCTCTCCCACACTGCTTTCCCCGATGCCTGCTGTCTTGAGTAGAAAGTATTGAGGTAGTCTCTGTGGAAAAACCTCGGCATTCTGGGATTAAATTGGTATATGAAAAGGGAAAGCTTTTGTTCTCCATCCTTGCCAGCCTCCTCTGGGAGCAACAATATTTGGTGCTGAGCTGCAGTCTACAAGAGGACTTTCTTCCCAAATGATTTTTGGTTACTGTACAATACTGGATATAATTTCATTACCCATTTTGCCTTAAGTCAAACTCCGATTACCTGACTTGAAATGTTATTGTGTGGTTTCTGAAAGAGTTATTTTTAAAATCATATTTAAGCATTGGAAATAGAGCTGAACAAGCTGCAAAGAAAATATTATATTGCTAAGAAATTAAGAAGGCTGTTGATGGCAGATAATGTCTTAAAGAAAACTGGATAGACTAAAAAATAACTCTGTTACATCTGGATACTGGTTTTGTCATGGCATTAGATAGCTGTTACAGAGCTCTATGCTGTCTTTCCTGCTGGGAAACAAGAGCTAAAAGAAGCAAATTTTCAGCTATTTTTGCATTTCATTAACAAATGTTCTTACTTGAAAATGCAGTTCTCTAGATCTTGGCAGTAGTGAGATGCCTGTAGGCAGGAGCATAACTCTCCCCTCGAAGATTTGTGTGGATGGACATGAAACCTATGAAATTCTAAGCATACCTGGCCATGTACTGCAGGATGACAGTGCTGGTGATGATGTTACTCAAAATACCCTCTGTGAGAGCCATACAGTTCAGGGCTGTGGAGCAAACTGCAGCCTCCTATTGTCAGACTTGCTGACTGTCTTCCACTTGAGCCCAGGACTCAAGAAAAAGTAATATCCAGCTTATTTTCAAACTCCTTTAGCTCCTTAGGCCTTGCAGCTATATTAATCTCTACTCTGAGAATAATTTTAATCTACCCTTAAGATACCAGAGGCTGAAAGTAATCATGTAAACATTATTATACACCTTTCCTTCTTCCAATTACTTGCAGGGATACAGTTATTGCAAGCAGGGAGTGGGTGCTGGGGTGTTTGTATCCCCTGGTGTGTGGCTAGGGGTGGTCCAGGGTCATGTCCTGGCACTGCTGCTGCTGGGGACATGGTATGTAAGGAGCATGCCTGTGGACGATGCTCTTCTGCAGAGGTTTCTAATATTAGACTTGTGTTATTGATCTCTGCTCTCCCTGGAGCCAGGAAAAAGCCTCCTGCAAGGAGGCAATGAGAAAAGTAAGGCAAAACTTAAAGAACTGAATTTTGTTTGCTGTTATAGAGCACTGCAAAATGCTTGCGGTGCAGCTTAGATCATCTGCAGGAGTGATGAAAATCACACTGGCATGGGTGTTATGCAACAGTTATGTCTTTGTTTTTCCTCTTAAAATGAACAAATTTGGATTATAGAGAAACACACAAGATTCTGAGGCATTGTGCTAACTGAATTTCTCCCCAAAAGTGTACAAGTTAAATGGAATATATACCTCAAGTAAAATTTGCATCATGCAGTGATGAAAAGGTCTATTAAAATTTAAGTTCACACTACCAATCTAAAAGTGGAATTACATGAAAGGCCACTGAAAGCAGGAATGGTGCTCACCCAGAACACCATAATTAAATATTAAAAGTCACGTTCTAGGCTTGAGTGACTGCAGCATATTTGTTCCTTTGTCACCTCCAGCCCTGCCACTGTCACCATCAGCACACTGCCACATGTGACAGCATGCACAAGCAAGCATGCAAGGACACCACAGTGGAGACTTGCAAGATGTCAGCCTGAGCTGTGTAGCTCAGTGCTTCCAGCCTGGGGTCACAGAGTGAGGATGCAGAGGACATTATGGCTCACATTTTTGTCCAGGCTATTAAGTCCCTGCTGTTGCTGCTGCAGCAGTACTCATACTGCATAGTGCACATCAGAAATATTGTTTGTTTTAGTGTTAAAGTATCAGAAACCTCTTTAGCTTTTGACTAACCTTGGTTCGTGTTAATACAGCTTGCCTAGAGTCAACAGACAACACTCTCTCTAAAGAGCTCAGGTGAATTCATAAGTGAATTAACCTCTGTCACTGTGAAGAGGCTTCCTTGGACTTTGGCTCATGGCATGGTATGTTTGGCTCTGGGCTCTTAATACTAAACTCAAAATGATACAGTGGCTTGACAAGATATGAACTCACCCTGTGGGTTCAGATTTGTTCCAGCAAAGTTGGATGGGCTAACTTTGTACTGAGAAGCTTTACACAAGATCAGGTTCCAGCTGTCCTCTGAAGCCAGTGTTCATGATTCCATAAAATTGGAATAAATCCTTTACTGTTTGTGGAGGTTATTCAACAGAAATATGACCATCTGCCTGTGCCTGCTCTGGACCTTCCTAGTACTGCTGAGTAACCTGATTAGTGCATTGATAAGCACTAGTGATCTCAGAGGTATGAGCCTGAGGTTAAAAACCATCTTGAAATTGTTAAATATTTCCCTTAGCACTAGCTCTATTCCTATGGTTTCAGATATCCACTTGAGAAAGATATCCACTTTCCCTTTAAAAACTAAAGGGAAAGAGTCAACCCAGCTTTTTTCAGTGTGATTATCTTTCATGTTTGTGAGACAATAATGTACCTTCCTCTCTCCTCCTTTGTACACAGATGAATCATTAAGACTCTGCTAATAAAGTCCATCTAGGTTTCCTGCACAATTTCCAGTGAATTTAACAAAGGGATAAATTCAATCAAGCGTCCATGGGTTTACTGGCCAATGTTGACAGCAAGGAAAAGGCAGCAACAGTGTTCTGCCCAAAAGCAACCATGGATTTTAATCCATTGTTGAAAGTGCAGTATTTGACAGTGCTATTTTATCTGTCCTCTACCAAAGATGTCCCTAACAGGTACTTGTTACAGTCCTGCTGTCTGTTACCTACCTCTAATTGTTACAGAGCACTGAAATTTAGGATGCTACATTAAGCTTGATTCATTACCACTCTTCTTAATTTGCTCACAACAGTCCTGTTTGTGTCAACAAAACTTCGTGAGAAGAATTGCCTGTTACCCTGAGGAGGACTATAGCTGTGTTCCTTGTACCATTGCCCTGTTTTTCTAAATAAAATTTTATCTACAGCTATTTCAGTTTTCTCTCAGTTTATTTGTCCTGCTATAAGTTCAAAATTGTAATAAGAATTTTCCAGTAGCTTTTGCTGTTAGGGTTGTTACTAGGACAAAGATAAAATATTCCTGAGTCTTTTTCTAATGAATATTCCAAGTTTGCAATTCATTATGATTTACCTAATGCTAATGGAAGGAAAAAGAACACTGGATAGCATGATGCTGCAAAGCTGAGCCTAATTTAGCAGAGCAAGCAAGAGGCAGGCTCTGACAGAAACAGCTTTTGACACACTCAGATGGCCCCATTAACTGAGACCTGCCCCTCTCATCTGCTCCAGGACTTAGTGATGCTCTTCCTGCTGGTCCCAGTGGTGACCGTTGGGCACTGGCTTGGCTCCAGCCCATGATGGTGCCAGCTCAGATGCTACACGGTGTTGGACATCCATGTGACAGTGCTGCCCTTGTCACCAGCCCTGAGGGCCATTTTAGCAATGGGCCAGCACTGGCCACCAGTCTCTCGGGCCATGCAGATATTCTGCTATCCCTGTGTGATTGTTCCAGATGTGCTGTCCCATCAGGTGTTGGTCCATGGCCCACTTGAGGCTCATGCCAATGTCTGCATCACCCTGTTTTTTGTGGGTCACCACACTCAACCTGTTCATGTCAGCTCTTGACTGCTGTGAGAACACAATTCTCCTGTGTCACCTAAAATTGTGGAGAGGAGCTTACTGCGGTTAAGCTTTGCTTTTTTGGGGACCCTGGGCCTAACTCTCTCCTTTTTGATTAAATACAGAACTGAGGAAACACAAACACACACACACGTTATTACTGGCTGTTGTATTTCAACAGAACAGACCAGAAAACCAACAAAACCCCCTAGAAAACAAAGACAAGTAAACGTCTCCAACACATTGCTACTTCACTTAATTGCTGTTCACATTTCCCTTCTTGCAGTTGCAGGGACCCTTCTGCTTGGCTGGATGAGTGTAAGGCTCTCACAGATCCTGGGGCAGGGACACCCACTGCATCTGCCATCCTTGGCAGACCTTGACTCAGTTGTACAGAGGCCAGGGCATGAGTGGCCACCTGGTACCTCAAGGGCGTGTTCCTGGCATCCACTGAAAGTCCTTCTAAATTCAGAAACTTGTGATGGCCAGTTACAGAGTCTGTAAGACTGGTCTGTCTGTTGGCCAAAAAGAGAAAGGACAAGAAATATGTTTGTGTAAAGAAATATAAAGGGAGGAACAACTGAGAAAGAGCTTCAGAAACAAATCCTGTTTCTAGAGTGTGTTTAAGGAGCAGCTGGCGGCAAATGATAATTATCCTCTTTTTAGGAACAATAAATTAAAGCAGAGGGAGATGAAGGCAAAGACCTAGCTGATAATTTATAAAGGCTTGTAATCACTGTAATTAAAGATATATTAAAAACCTATAACTACAGTATGAAGATGATTTAAAATGGCAGTTGCTTTCTAATGATGACTGGTATTTGACAAAGTTCAATTAACAATGTTTGTGTTAAAGTGTACTTCAGTGCACGCTTGCTGCATGAACTTGTCAGATTGGGTAATGACATCCTCTCCAAGAATATCTCCAGACCTTAAAAGGACACTGGGACTTCAGAGTTGGGAGAACACTGAGCAAAATCATATATTACATTGTAAATATCTGTGGGTGCAGGACTGTGCCTAGCAAAAGCAGATAAGGAAATACAAATTCCAGCTCTCCCTGTATGCCTGCAATGTTAAGGTTTCAGAGCAAGGTTGATTGTGTTCACTTTGAGAGGTCACTGCCTGTCACACTGCTCATTCCCTTCAAAATTATATGACATAGCAAAGCCTAGTTTCCCATAGTGAGATTCCTAATTAATTGCAGAGCACAGTATCAAACTAAAACTTACAGTTTTTTAGAGCTAAGGGCCCCAAATTGGAATTCAGGGAACCTGGAGCCTCCAAGAACAGCAGCAGTCCCTGCAAGTGCAGCAGTAACATTTCTTGCTCATGAAAACTAGTTCTTAGATCTTCCAACAAATGGTCCCATTAGCAGCTGTTCAATGGTTCATTATGTCTCAATGTAGCTTTCTCCAGTTTCTCTGTGTGTGTGACTGGCTACCTTCCTCCTCTCTTTGGAGACACCCAGGGAAGGTCTGTTAAACTATGCATTAGCTAGAAATGCAGGCCAGTTTAGTATTCTGAGAAAGCAAGCTAAGTGAGAATAATGTGGCACACTTCTGGAGGCCTCTCAGGAGCTGGCAGAAAGAGAACTGAATCAGTATTCCAGATGTAAAAAATGAAGAAGGTTTCTAATCATTAATGACTAAATTTTCCTCAAATGTGTTGCTGAGTTCTTGCATCTAAATGGATTGCTGAAATATTTGAACTGGAATAAAAGGAGAGCAGAGCTCAGGTAGGGCTTGTTTCTGAAATTTTGGGCTTGATGGAAATTCTTTTAAGTCTGAGTGATTTAGAGCACAAACATCCAAAGAAAATCTTTTTGCTGAGGCTTAGCCACGGCTAACAGCCAAACTCCCAACCAGCTGCTCATTTCACCCCCTGCAGTGGGATGGGGGAAGAAAATCGTACTTGACTAGGGGAAAATTACTTTTAATTTATTGCCAATTAAATAGACTAGAGTAGGGATAAACAAAATTAAAAACATTAAACCAGCACCTTTCCTTCTCTGTTTTTCATGCTCAGCTTCACTGCTTCACTCCTGGTCTTTTACCCCCCAGGAAGTGCAAGGGAACAGGGAATGGGTGTTTGCCATCTCTACATAAACACTCCTCTCTGCTGCTCCTCCCTTTTCCTGGAAATGTCTGTGCCTGGCACAGGGCAGCCCATGGCCATCTCTTCCATCTTGCAGCCCCCCAGTGTCTTGACACCTGCACCCAATGTGGTGCTTTTGCAGTGAAAGAGCAATTTGGTGCTTTATTTTGTTGAGACCAAGGTCAGAAGTCAGTGCTGGTTTTCTCTTTTCTCATGCTGGATGGTCACCCAGGAAATTAATGGAAACCCTTGAGAATGAAAGGCTCGCTGTGCGTGGTTAGCCAAGAAGTGGTGCATGGTTAGATAAGATCAGCCAGCAATGTCTTACTTCCTGACGGAGGAAAATAATTACTAGTGAGATGTCGCTGCTGAACCGCTAACAGAGGGAAGAAGTCCAGGTCTTCAGTGTGGCAAAATGTGTGTTTTTATTAATTAATTTCAACCTATACAGACTTTCAAAGGTCACCAGGATTGGTCAGTTCAAAACGTCCCCCTCAGGCCGATTGGCCAGGCTTGAACCATCCATATCTCAAGAGACCATTTTAACAACATCCAAACTTTATCTTTGTTTATAAAACACAGGAAGAAGAGAGAAAATTTTCTCACAGGAAAGGTCTGTGCTTGCCACAGCAAAACATATATGAAGATACCAGTGGATCTGTGTGGCTAGCACAGGTCTTTCTCATGAGAACATTTTGCTACATTTCATAAACAAAGATAAAGTTTGGATGTTTTGCAAACAACGTCTCCAGATTAGGTCAGTTCAGGCTTGGCCAATTGGACCTAGGGGGAGGTTTCTGGCTGACCAATTTGGGTGACCTCTGAAAACTCTATATATATGGAAATCAAAATAATAAAGACACCTTTTCTTTTTCCTTGTCTGAAAACCTGAGTCTTCTCTCAGCTAGCAGCTCAACAACAACAGATCTGAAAGAAATGTTAGTACGAAAAGTGAAAGAAATGTTAACATGAAAGTAAGCAAAGCAGCAAGGCATGGGTGAGTGTGCAGGGCAGTGAGCAAATGGGAGTTTCATGTGAGAAATGGGACAAAGAAGAACTTATTTCAACCAGCCTGTGCCTGCCACCACAATGTCCTGGTATTTCTGAATAGCATTTTGCCAGAGAGTTCCATATTGCAAGTTCGAAGTAGATTTACCCAAATTACATAATTATGCACCATTATACAAGTAAAATAACTGCATTAATATTAACAAAATTCTATATATGTGCTCCCCTTCTAATGTGATTTCTATCAGAATAACCTAAACACCCACTGAAATACAGAAATAGACACATTTGGGAATATTTTCCTCCATGCATCCATATGTTTCTATATTTAAATTACAGCTAATTATGTATATATACGTAATCTTTTATTGCTGTGAAAAAACAGGAAAAGGTCTGTTAAATTTTCAGGGGAAAAAAAGAAATAAGCAGTCAGACTGAAGTGTTTGTTACATTTTCGTACAGATTAATAAAGAAAACATTAGTAAGCATCTGTCAAGATTTATATTTGATGTTTCTCATTTAAACTTGTAATTTTAAAGCATGAATAAAATATGAATGGTACAGGTAAGACCTAATGCTCTTTTCACTCTTTCCACCATTTTAGTGAAAATGTTGAATGTACTGAGGGTGCAGATGACTCTGAAGACACACTGCCCTCTCCTTCTCTCTTTGGGGAGAAGTTTTAATAAAATCAGACAATAATAGAAGAGAGCTGCTTTCCCTCCCTTTCCTAAGACTTGTTTATGAAACAAATCTGTGCTCTTGCTCTTCAGGAGCGAGACTCAGAGCATGTCCAAAGGGATCCATTCCAGTTCTGCAAAATGCAGGTCTTAAGAACTGTGTTGAGTTTGCTACAGTCTCTCCTCTTTACCTCAGTGGACAGAGTTTTTCTGAAAATTGGAAGCAGCATCAAAGATGAGATTAGCTGGAGAGTCTGAGAGCAAGTGGGATAGTCAAAAGTAATGTGAACACAGCACAGGAGCAAGGCCATTTCCTTGCCTCCACTTTCACCAGAAGATGCCGAAAAGAAGCTTTCCTAGTCTTTTTCCATTTGGAAAGGAGAACTCACTCACTGTTAGAGGTTAAAGATGTCAAAAGAAGATGTTCTTGTCAAACCATTGAACACAACATACCCTTTCTGTCCAGTTTCTAAACTGTGCTAATCTGAACTTTAAGAGTTTTTCTATCCACTTAGTACTGACTTGAATATTACACCCCAGAGGACTGGCAAATGCCAAACACTTATTCAATAGAAAAAGAAAGCCCAAACAAAAAATGCCAATAATAATGTCCTTGAGAATTATGGACCAGTAATTCTTTCTTAAGAAACTACAAAAAGCCCACTTGAAAAAATGAGATATTTCATGCATTGCTCATGTCACTCTTTAAAAAAATATTTTTCTATATAAAGTAGGAGAGTGACAGCTCTTAAAGAAGGAGGACATTCAAAAAGCTTGAGATGGAGACACATATCAAGCAAGCCACATAAAAGAGCAGTGCAGTCTTACATACCTCTACCAGCCAGTTTCCCTTTAAACACAGAATTAGTGGAAAACATTTGCGGGGAGTGCAGGATAGAGAGGGTGACCCTGCCCTGCCATCCTTCCTCTCCTTGCAAGGCCATACCCATGGGCCAGTGCTTTTCCTCGTTTACGCCTTGCTCCCAGAGAATGAGAAGAGCAGACACCAGCAGTGCAAATTCATCAGCATTTCTGTGTGTGGAGAGATGAAGGCGTCTCTGAGGAGTCATTCAAAGAGTCTGCACAAGTGCTGAGCCAGCACCTTGATCTGGATACCTTCCGCTCTCCTTGATACTAACTGCAGAAACTGTCTGAGTTACCTTCAGTAAATGGGTCTGAAGAACTTTTCATATACCAGAAAGATCTCATCATGATACCTTGACTCGTTCAAGAAAATACAATGAACATATCTTTGGACCTTCCTTTTTGTTTTAAAAACACAGTTTGTCCTGAATTTACTCTCACTTTTGTGATCAAAGTCAAAGTAAATAATGACACTTTTAATAGTGGATCAAAATAAGAACAGATAAACACTTCACAACCATTTATTATCTGCATAATCAAATCAAGGCTGTGAACAGAAGCTTGTTGAAAAAACTCTCATTTTGGGATGTACAGTTATAAAGGAATGCAAAATTACCCCAAACCTAAGTAAAATTCTGTCTCCCATTTAGAAGACAGCTAATTAAATCTTGCTCTAAATATCTTGCTTTTTCCTTAGTCACTCTGATGACTTTGACTAAATGTATTTCAAACTTTTTAAGGTTGTTGGGAAAGAAACCAATGGAAAATTAAAGCTTAGGCTGTATTTGTTAATGTCCACAACATGAGTTGTTCTGTTTGCTGCTGTCACCTCTGTATTTATGATGGAAACTCCTACCTAAATGTATCTACTACTGCAATAATACGTAATAGAGGAAACCAGGTTCAGTTGAACCATCTTGATTATAGAACATATACAAAGATCCTCTCAAAAAACCCCCAAAAAACCCCAAACCTGAAAAACAAACAAACAAACAAACAAACAAACAAACCCAACAAAAAAACCCCAAACAAAAAACAAAGAAAACCAAACCAAAACTAAAGAAAACCAAAACCAACCAACCAACCAAACAAAAACCCACAAACAAACAAACAAACAAAAACCTCAGAACGCCCCCCCCAAAAAAACCCAAAAGAACAAAGGATACAACTAACAAAAAAGATACCATCTAGCAAATCTGATGAACTGCCCACATTTGAAATTATTCTGCATGATGAATTGCATTGTAGCAGCCAAATTTCAATTACCAGGATTTATTCACTTTCTGTTTTGAAGAGAGGTTCATGTTGGTGCATGCAATCAAACCCTTGCCATGCTTTAATCCATTAGGGCATGTGAGCTCTCACAGCTGAAGGATGCTCACTTTGTTTTCTGTACCATCAAGACATGGCTCATAGGGGAGAGTGACTTGCCTAATATGCATGAGGAGCATCAAGATGCCTGGATGGAGCAGGTGGAGAGAAAAAAAGCCAACCACACAAGCTTTTGCTTTGATCCAAAATCCAAGGAAGGCATTGATTTTACTGGTCTCTGGAGCAGTGACTCAGACCTTGTTTCAAAAGGATTTCAGATGTGCCTTCCTGCATGCCTTGTTGAATTCATGAGCCAGAGCAGCTTTCTGAATCCATGCTTAAATTAACATGGCAGGCAAGAGAGTGGAAGAGCTAAATATAAACAACCTTGCCATGCAGAGCCACCCTCCAGGAAACCTGAGCAAGGCAGTCCTGCTTCATGCAGATTGTGGGTAGTTACCTGGGCACCAAAGAGGTGCTGATTCACAATGGTCTTTCCAGGCTGTCATGTAGTGCTGGTGGTACAGAAGAGCTCATTTCAGTGTTTTCATCATGAAGAAAACTTCCCTTTTAGCACAAATGCAGTACAATATACATAACAGGTTTACTTCTCTACATTTTTGTTGGATTTTGATTCCTGTCATTAACATGATTACACTTGTTATTTGTACAGAGATCAGCAGTGTTTGTTTTCTCATGTATGTAAAACATCAGGATGATGCTTATATGCTGCATCCTAAATATCAAGTTACTTAAATCCAAAGTTCTTACATAAACTTGTCACTTTCTTGGTCTAATAAATACTTAATATTTTTACAAGCTTGAAAAACCACAGTGCAGAATGTTAGATTTACCAGCATGGGCAGATGATATTTAAAGCAGAAACATTTATAAAAGCAGAACACATGGGAATCAGGAAGTAGCAGCTATTTCACTTGGTGCAGTTTCCTTATTTTACAATGTTTTCTAGTCCAGTCCCCTTCCTGAGCAATCCCAAGGTCATCACCTCACAGCTTTGAGCAGCAGGTAATTTAACCTGCTTACAGATATGAGAGATGAAAAGTGATATTGTTAAGGTTTACTTTGAACTTGTTTTTCTTTAACTTCCAATTGTGTTCTCCTTATTCAACCTTCCGCACTGAAGCTAAAAAGGAAGCTTCTGTTATGTCGGTTATTTGTTGTTTTTGTCACTTCTATTAAATCGCTATTTATAAACATAGTTTTCTGACTTGTTTTCATAACTTATATTTTTAGTCTTGGGATTACTACTGTCCTTATTGGTCTTTTTTATTTTTTACCCAGAGATGCACTTGCAATTGTTTCTTGGGGGGATTTTTATAATTCAGACTTGGGTGGTTTTGGGTTTTTTGTTTTTTTTTCTTAGAAAACACTTGTAAGAAAGAAAGAGAAGCCATAGGTTTGATCAAAAATAATGCCCAGGATACTGTCTATTCATATTTTTCTTTCTATTAACGAAACAGAAATATCTTGGGTGAGGAAACTTCTTTGGAACATGCAGTTCAAAATATTTTTTTTTTTACTCAAGTACCACTTGTGTTATAATTCTCTCTTTTTAGGAAAGTCAGTAGCAACCCTATATTTAGGATATTATGTGCTATTATAAGAATTCTTGGAGCCTTTTTATAAGACAGTCTAACAGCACTGTTTGTGTTAGGTTTTTGAGATTTTCAGCTGAAGAGAAGTGCTTGGGATAGATAATGCTTTTTCCTCCACTTCTGCCCATGAAAATTCATTTATGCCTAGCTGAGATACAGGCTGTTAAATTGCTATTCCATTTTTTCACTGGTGCTCTGCTGGAGTGCCTTGGCATCACATCAAATTAATAACAGACAGTCCTTCAGCACCAGAGTGCCACTGCTGGACACTGCAAATGGGTCTCCTAATTTAGAGGACATTATTTTGACTAAAGGAGCTCCAGTTTCTCTCTGTGGGAAGTTCGCTTTTTCCCATCCCACTACAACCTTTTGTCTCTTCTTCACCCACTTTTAGTTGTAGGGTGTTTGGGTCTCACCCCCTAATATCCCTCAACCTCCAATCATCAAACCCTTCAATTTTTCCTGCCCAGTGGCTGTAGGAGAACCTGCCTTAAAATGAGCTGCTTTGTGCTGCATAGCCATGAAAAATAGCCAGCTTTTTAGTCCCAGGGAGGGGCATGTCATATGAATAATTTCAAGGAAATCAGCAAATAGCTTAATTTTTTTTCTTTTTCTCTTGAGCACTGAGTTAAAGTGTGTATGAATAGTATTTGAATTCATGTTCTGCAGCAACAGATGGGTTTTAAGGGCTTGGTGTTTTAAATATATTTATTCTTAAATGCATACTTGATCTCATTTGCTTTTAAAATACTGCCAGGAAGACTTCTTGACAATGCCCTCTGGAGACAGAGGAGAGAGGGAAGGAGGCTGTTGGCAACATCTCTGATATTTGGGTGGGTTAGTAGGAGTAATGTGGGGCTGGCAGGCTGCAGCTCTTCACCCTGTACTGAGACAGTGCTCAAACCTGCCAAGGGTAGACCCAGCCCTCATGGTCCAGCCAACAGCCTTCATTCACCTTTCTTGCATGAAGTATTTCTAGGTGTTTATGGAGATGATGTACAGCATTGACCTCATGTCTGGGTGAGACTTTGGCTCCCATAGAGCCGTTTTTGCCAGTGTCAGTTTGGACTCAGGGTGGTGTTGAGCAGGGCAGAAATCACACTGTAAGACACTGAGACAGAGTTTCTTCATTTGTCTTGTGGCTGGAGATGAGAACTAAAACCAGAATTTTTCCAGTCTGTGGTGTTCAGCAGGCTGGTTTTTTTCCCAGCTTTTTCAGAGGAGGTGAATATTGAAATGATGGGCATAAGGCACTGTCAAAGGGGAAAATCCTAAAAGCTCATGTCCCTCACTAGACCTCAATCCCCATAACCTTTTCCTGTGCCATGTTTGTAGGAGATCTCACCTTACAACCAGTGGTGCTGACGAAAACATGATTCTGATTGACCAGAATGACCCTTTAGTACATATGACCTTGGGTGCTCGGAAGTTTGGTGCTTTGGACAGGAATGGATCTACCTGAAATAACTGAACTGAAATAATTTTCTCCGCATATGAACAAATTTCTTGATTTCTGGACTGTACTTACTTTTTTCCTTCAAAGTGTGCAGCTTAGGCTATCTCCTTTTCTTCACCTTTTTTGCATTCAGACAGCAGCATTTCCTTTAACAATATTTTCCCAAAACTTTCAGCTTTTCAAAGGAAGGTCTACACAAGCAGCTTCACCAAGCCTTTTGCCAAGAAAAATTCTTAAGAAGTCCTTTGTAATAAGCCATATTCCCTTTCTTCTAACAAATCAGTGGGTCTAGAGCATGAATTCTCCTGGGACCAGTGCTCTATAAATACCTTTGATAGATAAATTACAAACTGCTACACACTAGAGCAGGTTTTACTTGTGCAGTGAAGGGCAAGAGAACTAACCAAAATAAGCACAGGGTTGCTGGTGGAATGGAATATATCATGAGTACTTGGTTTGCCAACTATTGTCACAGCTATTTTCTTTACCTAAGCACAGGGATAGAAATACAGTAATTACTGTTGGTAAATGCTATTTCATACTGCTGACTACTGCACATTCCAAGGACTCTTGTTACAATACAATCATTGCCAGTTTTGAAAAATTGCATCTGATTAATGAAAACAGTATTTCTAAATCAACCATACCTCCTGAGAAGTCACCTCCTTGGTAGGGAAGAAGTATGGAGGGGAATTTCAGTGGAGTTTTTCAGGACTGTGGAGATCCCAGTTGAGCTGCCTGTGGTATCAGAAATCATCAAAATCCCAAAAAGGGGCACTGATTGAAACAAGCAGAATGGTTTAAAACAGATGCAGGAAAGGCTGCTGTGAAAACAGGTGGTGAGCTTCTGGAGCTTGGCACCACTGGACGTGACTGAGGACATGTCAGCAGGTTGAAAAAGGGATTAAACACATTCATGTCCAGCAAGTATAGAAACAGAAACTGGCAGGAAGTGTTGAGGCTTGTCGCTCCCACAAATAACCTCTTTCACTGTCACCACAGAGACCAATATTGGGTGGGATCCTATGTTGGTCTAACTCAGCAGCACATTATGTTCTTAAAAACTGGAAAACACAAAACTGCTGCTTCTGCCATAGATGCCAGCACAGAAAGCTTTGGTATGTCCCCCTGGAGTGGAGGGGACTGATCTTTTTAAAAGTCTGAAAGTACACGTGGCAGGAAAGTAGGGGGCTCATTCAAAAAATATAGGAAGTTACTCTGAAGTTCAGCTGTTTACCTGTATCCACTATTTTTACGTGTATGTTTCTACAGCATAGAGTTCTTTTCTTAAACTTTTGTTGCTGTTTTCATTTTTCCTGTATCCTCATATGTTTAGGGAATGTGGCTGGTGAAGAAACCCAGTGAGGCAGTTTGAACTGAGGTGTCCACATTTGCATGCAATACCTTTCAGCTGCCTTCATCTGTAGTGGGATCTGTTTCTTTCTCTTCTCTTTCTTAGCAGTCTTTGGGGATTCAACAATGGCCAGAAGACACAAATATAATCGCAAGAAATCTTTTGTTTGCAGCTCCCTTCCCGCTGCTAAGACCTGTTCTCAGTGGGAGGTTTAATCTAGTTATCATGTTTTGCTGAGGAAAGCACATTTTTAGGTTTTGCTTTAATTATGAAATAAGTTTATATCCTCTCCTTGCTGAGTTGAAAGCACAGTCTTTGTTCCTCCCATGTCATTCATCACAACCTTAACAGGGAGAGACTGAAGACAGGTTCCACTGGGAGACATCTGTGCAAACATTACTGCTACATTTCTATCCATCAGGTTTTAATCTGGACCACTGCGTTTTTCATTTTTCCTTCATTCCTGTGCTTCTCAGAGCCTGTGCAGCAAGCTCTGGTTTCTTTATTTATGCTCATCATAAACTGCCCAGAAGCCACTGTCATTGACTGAGATCCCATTGTGTGAGAGGAAGGAGACAGCTGCTGTCTCCAAAGCTGTTTTGGGGGTGGATTTGAAAGCACTCGTGCCTTCAAAACTCTGAGAATAAAAACAGTGTGTCATATACAGCTGTCCAAGTCATAAAAAGCATTTCAGGGTAAGTTAGGGCTCATCCCATAGAGGGGTTACTGAGGTGAAAATGCAGAACTCTCTTGTTATAGGAAGAGGGGTTAAGTCTAACTAACTAACTAACTAATGAACATCCATTTTATAAAATGTTTTCAGTATTTTATTTATTTCTCTAACTTAATTTAATACTAATAATAGAGGTTAGAGACAGAAGTGAAGAGTAAGACTTGTTGTGTTAGTTTCTCTGTCAAAAAACCAATAATCTTCAGAGACAGAACTTTCCTCAGAAATGCCCAGTTTTCTTGTGGCAATTTCCAAGCACTGAATTTTAAGGAATCCAGATTGAAAGCTGTATTCATAGGTTCTTGAATTATCAGAAACATTGATGCCCACAATTTGCATTAACTTCAAAAAGAACTTCAACATCTTTTTGAAAAGAAACCCAGAATGCTAGTTAGATTTCTAACTTGTCATCTGAACTCCTGGATCAAATTCTCAGAAACTCCTGAAACGAAGCCTTCAGCGCACAGAGCTGGGAACTTTTACTCTCCTCTTGCTGACAGTGGCTTTATGATTCTGATTTTTTTTCTGAGCCTTATTCTCTTTACTTTTTGGTCTTTAATAGAGTCTTATATTGTAATCACCACTGAAATCTGCAGATTATGCTGCAACAATAAATTATTCGGATGGGCTGCTTAGACTTCATTTTACTAAAATGGTTCCATCTCTATCAATGACTGACAGTTATTTATGAGCATTATTTAGCCTTTCACATCACAAATCAGGACTCCTGTCTATTGCCAGCTCCAGCTTCTAGTGCCAGATTCCCATCTGGCATTGTAACAGGGAATATTTGAGTAGGACACACTGCCTTTTTTTAGTATCAAATCCATACGGCTCACAATGAAAAAACAGCTTCTTTTATCTACTGAGCTCAATCTTATGTATTCTGTAAATCATTTTAACTTTCTCAAATGTCAAGACGACTTTAATAGCCCTAATTGAATGGAAAACTGAGCTGAAACTCAGATGTTGAGTTGAAACTCTCAATGAGGTAAAAAACATCTCTTTTAATAGCCCCTTTATTAAGAAAAGAAAGTTAAGCACTTTGTTATGTAGACATTCCCATCATGTTCCTCCCTGAACGGTAATTAGTTCTGCTCCTGCAATGCCATTCAGCTGGGGCTCTGGAGGATTACAGAGCTTTCCAGCAAGGTGTGAGGATCCACATCAGCCACCGTCACCCTTGATGCCCTACCAAGCCCTTTTGACAGATGCAGGCTCTCACAACCTCTCAAATCTCTCGTGAGGAGTGCAGTGTCCTCCTGCATGACTCCCTCCTCTTGTCTCCCACGCAAGGAGATGTCTGCTGTGCTGGCCAGGTGCATGGTCAGGGCTTTTGTAGTCTGACTGTGAGGTCCCTTGAATGAGACCTTCACATTCCCTTGTCTGGGGGTTGGTTAGCAGCATGTGTCTCATGGACAGCCAGCTGTTGTGCCAAGGCAGTGGATCTTGGAGGGATCTGTGAGGTGTGCTTCAGACTGTACAGCCAGGGATCTTGAGTCTCCAGTCTAAGCTCAGTGTGCTAAGCCCCAAATCCCTCAGCCTTTGCTGTTATCACATATACAACAATAAGCAAAGAAAGCAAGCAATCTCAAGAAGTATTAGAGGATCAGAAATTTCAAAGCCAATTCAAAAGTGATTGCCTAACAAACAAACAAATAGACAAATCTCTAAGATGATTTCTCTGTGCCCTGTTTTTTATTAACCTATATTTTATTTTCCATGACTGAGAAAAGTCACTTAGTCTCATCAATGGTATTTTTTGGTTGCCTGTCACAAAATTATCTTCCAGAATACTTTCCTCTCTCTTGATGCTGAAATGTTTTACCAGGCTTTTCTACCTTTGAGGGAGTTTTTTTGGTAGTAATTTTCCTTAGGAAGTACAGGGATGCGTACATATTGTCTTCTGCTGTCAGAAATTCATCTCTCATGTTTCAAGTGTAAATGCAACATGACATGAGGCTTTTAAAATGCATTGTATTAATGTATCTTCTCTCTTTTTTTTGGAATTGCTTTTAAAATTCGGTGCCACAAACTCTTCTCTGAGAAATCAAAGCAAGTAGAGTTGCTGTCAAGATTTGTCTCTGGTCCTAATATTTTGATGAGATACCAGGATAAAAAGTATCAAACCCAGATGATTTTTCAGACAAGGTTTAAGTGAATTATCAGAAAATTGTAGTTGCCCTGTCTCCATTTTCCATTCTTTCTCCTACCCAAACCAAAGAGAACACCTTTGTTTCAGAGCTAACCCCTCTCTCTCCTTGCTTCTGTCTTACTGGAGAATTTCTCGTTGCTTCATGTAGGTGAGTAGGAAGATCTGGATTTCTATCACCTTTGCCAAAGTATTTAGTGAATCATTGTTGTCCTACAGCAGAGATAGTCCCTGTCACATCCATTTCATGGCTTCTTCCAAACTCAATACTTTGCGTGATGAGTGACACAGTCTCTGTCAACAAACGATTGATTTGATATATGTACAGCATTAAATTTGAACATGAAGTGAGTGGTATAACTGTGATTACACACATTTGATATGTCATGTATTAAGAAGTACTGGTAAGAGCCAGAAGCTGTGAATATTTAATATTAATGACACTGAGAGAACAATAGCCTTGAACAACATGAATTTCTGTGTATTTAGCAGTGGAAACAGCAATTGACAGAAAGATGGAAACCTAAGGATTAAGGCATTTAAATATATTTGTATACAAAGCACAGCTTATATACTTAAATGAATGGTATAGAAGTAGTGTTTGACAGAAAGTTGGAGTGATGAGCAAGAAGGAGGAGTGGAAGGACAAATTCTATACACAAAGCTGGCTTTCCAACTATTGCCAACTGCTGCTTCTGTGAAGCATAAATGTATAAATGCATGTGCATGTATACACGTATATAAGTGTGTAGTGCTTTGTACTGCCTATTCTTGGGCATTAAGAGGACATGAATTAGCTCACTTGAAGGTATCCTGACTTGTTCTAAACAAATTAAATGTCTAATGTAATATAATTTATTAAAATGGACTATACTGCCAACTCCACCACTGCAAGTTCTACAGTAACTTCATTGCCTGGTTCTTGCCAAGTGAGAAAGCACAGTTGTTTTGTTATATTGTATTCCATTCATTCTTCAGCCTGACAAAAACAAGCTCATGTTCAGCATTATCCCAAGCAGACCACAGATTTGCCCTTTGTTTGACCATCTGTTACGTTTGCAGTTTCTAGAGAACAAATTCTAATTATAGGATGTAAGTCTTTATGGATGTAGCCTTAAATGGCTGGAATAAGAGGCCTAACTCTATTAAAAGAGGTTTTCAGTTTTCAGATTTAAAGCTGTATCAGGTCTCTGACCTAAAATTGTGTCATTATTAAAATCATTGGATGACTAAGTGCTGTGCCCCAGGACTTTGATAAGTGGAATGTTTTACTCAGTTTTGAAGGGGGATATTGAAGGTGCTGAACAGCAAAAGGGCAACCAAGGGCCTGATTCTTATTCATATGTCTTATTCATCTGTCAATCTGTGGAGGAGCATATGGATAAAAAGAGCAGGAAATTATATTAGAAGTTTCCAGAGAAATAAGATGTGTTATGGTAGACCAGTTTTTTGCACAAGCACAAATTAGAGCCTTTGCAATTCATAATGCCTCTTTCAGAGCTGAGGAAAACAAGTTAACCAGGATGCTTTTCCTTACTGTTTGAGAGTGTAGCCTTATCGCCATTTAGAATTTGTACTAATTCACTGTGAAAATTTCAGTGGCCTTGCTCTGCTGATCAGATGTTGGCATTTTGTTTCCTGCACTAACTGCAGTCTGTTTCTGCTTGCTGTGACTCCTGTCAGTAGGGTCCTTGCAGTGCAAGTGAGTCCTTTCTAAGAAAGCTGCCCAAGGAGCACTGCAACAGGGGTGACTTCCACATCCAAGAACATCTCCAGAACTCGCATGCACACAGCCAGCTAGCACTGCGCTGCCTTCTGCCTGTAGCTCCTATCAGGCACAGAAGATGATTTGGGGGCTATTTGGACAATAAATATTCTGTGGTGAGTGAGCTGAGTCAGCTGTGCAGCTGGCTGTAAAGACCTCCTGTATCTTCACTTTCTTGGCTCATGCTTGTTGTTGGCAATATCAACAAGCCACCTTCCTCCCTCCTAATTCTTTCTCTGGCAACAGGACTTAACGAGGACAAGGACTCCCTTAATCATTCCTAACCCGAGGAGATCACTGTAGAAATCAACTGGAGTGTGGGACTGTCCTTGCCAAGTGGTTTCCTGGGGAAAGGTTAGTATTAATGGGTATGTTTCCACATTTTTTTAAAGCATCGATCGGGTTGAAGCATTTTCTGGCCATCGGGAGACATGATGATAAATCTCTGCTGCCATGGTCAAGGCAGGCAGTAGAAGTATCAGCCACAAACCAAACTCACTATTCCTCATGTGACAGAAAAGAAATGGTACCAGAGGAAAGATAATGCCAGAGGAAAGTAGACTTCTTATTTCAACAAATATTTGAAGATCTTTAGCATATGAAAGGACTGATGGTAATTTGTTTTCTGATGGTGTGTTGCCTAAAAGTTGTGATTCTCTGTTCTTTAACTGCTGGTGACTGTAAATGATACCAACCTCCCCTGCTGCCATCCCCAAAAATGTACTCTTGGTGGTGGCACTGGCTGCCTCCCTCTGCCAAGTGGAGCCTGCGTTGCTTTGAAGCTCACCTTCATTTTTCATAGGATTTAAAGAAAGGTTGATATATGAGGAATAAAATCCCATGGAGGCTGATGATGGCAGTATGGAATTCAGCAGGTTCATTTTGAGTTAAAAGCAGCAAGAAAAGTTGTTTCAGTGAGTGCTGCTAAGCTGGATTTGAGCTGCAAAGCACCTTTGGGAGCTGGAGTTTTCCTAGAGCCTCACCATGGATAAGATGGTGCATGAGGAGTCCAGGGGATTTGTTCTTTGCAGTCCATCTGTCCCTTACACTCTCTGACCCTCAGGAGTGTCATCTTTGGCCACTGCTGGAACTGCACACCAGTCAATACAGAACTGTCACCTCGTATGGTGCTGATGAGAAACAGGTGGTTTTTATGCCTATATTATTACATTGTCATGCCTGCAAGATAAAAATTATTCTCTCTTGAGTTAAATACCATGTGGTGATGGCTCCTATAGAATGGCAAATACCTGAGAAGTAGGAGGTGATTTTTTCTGGTAACCTATACCTTCTTTAACAGGTATACCTATCTTATTTAACAGATTTACAGCATTGAAGCATGGAGAAGAGATTACAAATCAGAGCAATAGCTACATACCCTCCAATTTCAGTTTTGTACACATCTGTCTGTCACCTTGTGTGGGGAAATGCCTCCTGGCACACATATATTTAGAAAATTGGTAATATGTTGCTAAAGCTTTCTGGTTGCATTCAGATTTCAGAGAAGATTCCATCTCTCAAATAGATGAGAAGGGAAAAAACAGGGAAACTACAAAAAGATTTTAAAGATTTGCTCAAGACCTTGGCAGAGAAAAGAAAGACAGGAAAGAATATAAAACTGTTCAATGCATTTAATACTCCCTTAAATTTTTATAAGGCCAGTTATTCTGTCCTGATTTTTTTTTCTAGTATCAAGAGGTAGTATTAAAAATGTCACTCTTACAACATAAGAAAGGAATAAAAACAAAAAAAGGCCATCATATAAAATAACCTAAATATCTCTGAAAAGCAAGAAAAGGTGATTTAATGAAATATTTTTAAAATGAATTTGCCATGATTTACAATATTATAGTGTAGACAGTTCTCTTTAATGGGCTGCTGCTGCAGATGAAAACTTCTGTTCCAGCATTGTTAATTTTTTTCTTAAGAAAAACAACGCCTCATTTTTTTGGTGATGCTTTAGCCTCCTTTTTTTTTTTTCCTTTATGTAGTTTTTTCTAACACAAAATAAATGGCAAATGTCACACCTTTCCAACAGAGTACTTTGTCATAACAGAACTCTTCTGAGAATTACTTTGGAAAAGACGAGGACAGCAGTGAATTGATGATTTGGCAACACTCCTGGTCTCACAAAATATATAGTTTAGGTTAGAATCAGAGTTTCTAGAATATTTTATCATCCAATTCCATCTTGTCCCATTAGAAACTTCTTCACAAACAGTAACCTGAAATAATGTCAGCATACATTGTGTTATTGCTTTTTAGGTTTTTCCCACCTGTCATTAGACAAACACAGTGGAAGCTATCTGAACAGGTGTGAAAACAAAATGTCCATGCTGTTGAGGAGCATTCTACTCCTTGAAACACATCTTGTTTCCTCTGTTGTGTACTCTCCAGGTACATCTAATAACACTAAAAACATCATATGTCACAAAGCTGCACTCTGACTAAATCTGGCCACTGACTGGTGAACTCAACTGACCTCAGCACTGGTTACAGTGGATTAATAAATTCACTGTGTAGTATTGAAAAAGACTTGTACAATAAATTACGTTTTTTGGGCACTACAGCATCCACACAAATACATTTAGGTTAGTTCTTAGTGAAAAACAGACTCCCTAGTCTCTTGGTTTGAAACAAAGACCAAACACTTAGGAGATGGACCAAGAGCAGTGGCAGAAGCACCATAAAGTGCTGGTGAGTATATGGGATAAAAGAACCTTCTTGGGGGCATTTGTGTTGTGGATCTGTGCCTCCATTACTCAGGCCTGGGGCTTTCTGGTTTCTCTGTGCAAGGGCATTGTATCATGTTTGTTGGAAATGAGAGATGAAAAACAACTTTTTTCCCCAACAAATATTAAGGTTCTGCCTCATTATACCTAGTGTTTCCAAATAACAGATGATGTAGAGAGGACTGGAACATAGTGTTTTGTTTGTCCTGGCGTTAATGAGCGTTTGAAATGCTGATGTGTAGGCAAATCTATTTCTGTTTTAATATTTTGCATATATATTACTATATAATGCCTTGTGGGGGGAATAGGAATTTAACATCTAAATATATTAATATTCAACAAATAGTGGTGTGTACAAAATAGAAGGAGGAATGATTTTTTCCCCTTAAAACATAGCAGCCAATGTTAGCTTGGATTCATGCAAGCTATTACAATGATTGTACTAATTCATCTCTCTAATCTAGCGTTGATAGATGTTAATTTTTGTCTTCAGGAAATATACAGCTCTTTTCTTGTTTTCATTTAGGCCACCTCATCATAGTCTGAAATGCTGTACACTGGCAGAAAGGGGTTTGGTATCCCTTTCAGTTTGGCAGTGGAAGATTTCACAAGTGCCTTGAGCTGAATCAGCACAAACCCCAAGTGGAATTAAGACACTAGTTTTTGACATGCTGTGGGCAGCCAGAGGTATGTGGTGTCCTTAGCTGCTCTGGAGTGCCATGGCCTGAAGTCTCTGATCAAGCCTGTGTGTCCCTCTAGAAGACTTGTGCTGGCATCACTTCATGACATTGATAATGGTGACCCAGCAATAACTGGATTGCATTCCACATCCTCATTATGAAGACCGGAATACATGACCACGGAGGTTCCTTCTGCTCTCAAAATGCATAAATTAATTAACTTATTGGTTTACTTCATTTGATTTACATAAATTATAGAGATACCCAGAAATTGGGAGGGATGGAGAGAGAGGTTTGTGAGAACCAGTAATTTATCAACTATGGTGCTGTGCTGGGTGCTTTTGCACTTGACTGATGGTGGTGTGAATATGACATCATTTTTGTTGGGCTTTGTTATCCACTGAAGTTAACTGAAAGAGTTTCACTGAGCCTGAAGGGCACTTCTGTCCTGGTGTGCAGTCATACAAGGCTTTCATAAGGACAACAATATTCAGCAGAAGTTTTGCTGGCATGAGTTTAGATGGAGTATCCAGGCAGTACTCAGTTCCTTGAGCTTGGAGTGTAAATTGTGTACCCAGAATTACAAATAAGTAATGCAAGATGCTGCCACCATATGCCATCTATATATAAAGGGTGCCAAAAAGAAAAGCTTTCATCTGGCTCTGTGACTATGGCAAAGAGCAATGAATATATGAATAGATCTCTTTCAGACAAATTATATGGATGAGTGTGTTTCACAGGTTGCAAAATACTTTTTTTAAGCATACAAGGTACTTTCTTAGCTTGTAGGTATTTAAAACAAAATACACAACGAGCTCCTCCTGACTTTATTCACTTTGCTTCTTCCTCATTCTCTCTTACATTGGAGCAATAATTTATCATGCAGTCTGCTTATCTTCCTCATTAACGAGATTTCACTTTAACCTGTTATGCTCCCACCGCTGTGGTTTTTTTCTATAATACTTCTTGATTCATGTAATCCTTTCCTAAAAAGATGAAACCCTGGGAAGTGTAATTGGAGTAACCTTTACTTATGAGGTTGCAATGTTTTTTTTCCCCTCTAAATTGATTTAAATCAACACAATTCAATTAATTTCTTTCTTGAGCTTCTGTCAGTTATACTAAACTAATATTCTAATATTGCAGTGGGGTCTATAATGTTGTTTATATAATGTTGTTTCCTGTCTTGGCACAGGGGTTACTGGACTTGCACCCTGGGCAAGATTAATCTCCCTTCTACTACAAAAGCCAGTCTGCTCCAGCTAGTTATCCTCATGCCCTAGATTTGTACTTTTTGCCTGTACTGCTACATGCAAATATAGTAGTACTCTCACTTCACTATTTGTAGACACCTCCAGTTTGCATTTGGAGTGTTTTGGTAAACTGGAAACTGCTTTGATATTTACTTTAGCAGGTGGTTGGAATACAAGATTGTTCATTTAGAAGTAGACTGTCTTTTAAAATCAAATTATTTAAGTGGAATGTGAAGTCAAGCAAACCATGGAATAAACGAAATACAACAGCTCTAAGATAGAGGTTTGGTGACTGTATACAGACACTTCTTTATTTTTTTTTTCATGAATGGATGCTTTTGTGACTCTTTTGTTCCCTTTGGAACTTCTTTTTACAAAACCCTAATTAAAATGAACAATTCAAGGATGACTTCAGAATATTTATATGTTTTTCTGCTTATACCTTCTACTGGGATATAGTTCCTCTAGAGCAATGAATGGTTATTGAAAGAGGAAAACCACTTTTCAAACAATTTTTATTAGTTTATATTGTTTAAATTATTTCCAGGTGATACCTTTCAACAGATCTTTTAAAATCAATATAATTTTAACTTCTCTCCATCTCAGCCTACACAACTCCCATCTGCATGCACTTTTTTTTTTACTGAGTGCAATAAAATGAATTAGATTCAGAAGGGCCTTTCTCTTTTTTCTTACTCTCTTTTTGACTTCTTAACTTTTCCAGATTTCTTCCACTTTCAAAAAGTCTCAGAGGAAGAAGGAGAAAAATTAAAGCTGTGATTAATTGCTATTTTACCACCCTTGAAACTGGTACTCAAGCTTGAGAAAGTTTCCATAAGTTCAGACAAACTGGGGAAAAAATAATGAAATTAGAAAATGACAGGCATTTGGTGATAGAGAGAGGAAAGGGAAAGAATAAAGAGAAAACACTCCCCCAACTTCATCTTTGGTTTTCAACATCTAATACTGAGTGAAAATAAAACTGTGGAATTAAACAAATTGGAAATATTTGTTGGGTTTTTTTTTTAATACTATTAATGAAAACATCTTACGAACATCAAAATGAAGCTAAAGGCACCTAAATCACCCCTGATTTGGAAGTTTGCTTAGAATTCACGTGTTACTTGCAGACATGATTATGGCAAGATCCTGTCTGGCCTTTGAAAAACACCTGAGCAGCTGAAGCACTTATCCACTAGGGAGGGCTGAACCTATGTCTTCATCCAGATGCTCCCTGTGTATCCTGAGAGAGGCACCTTTCCAAACTCTGCTGGCATTTATAGCATCACACGTCTGGAAATGCAGTAGTTGAGGGAGAGGTTCAGAGAAGCAGATGTGAGCAATCATAACTTAGCCTTTGGTTAGGGCAGGCAAACAGCTATAGCTAAAATATATGTGTGTTTAAGTTAGAACAAAATTAAAAGCTAGGAAATAATTCTGTGGCCTAAGACAAAGCACATCTGACTTTAAGATGAGTATTTTCCTTTTTTTTTCCCTTTTAAATTTGACATCACAGTGGTGGCAATGAGTCTACCTACCCAGTGTGGATTGAGAAACCACACTGACCCAGTCTTCTGGCAAAGGACTCACTCCAAAGTCTAATAACAGTGCACTTGGCTGGCTGGCTGGCAAAGGAGTGAGCAGTACCCATGTGGCAAAGTGCTGCTGGCTGCTCAAGAAGAGGCTCAACAGAGGAGGCAAGAGTGACTGCAAGCTGGAAGTCACCCAGCACAGTGCAACTTGGCTCTTCATTCCCTGGAAAAACTTCTCATGACAAGAAGAAAAAATAAATTTAAGATTCCAAACAGAGGTGTTGAATGGGTAGAAAAAACACACAGAGAACTTCAGAGACTAGCAATGAGATGCAGGAATGCAGCTAAATGGTGAAATGCCCTTGAGTATACAATGGATTTTGTGCCACTCCAAGTCTTTAAACTTGGACTACACCATGTGGAGAGAAATATTCTGTGTGTGGGAGAAGTCAGCCAAGAGCTCCAGATTGAATTCACTGGGTCATGTAATCACAAAATGGCAGATTTGAACACTGGAAATGATGTTTTGCTTAACCATGAGTACAACTGCAGTTAATAAGGACTTAATTTTATTGCTTTGGCTTTGAATTCTTTCCAAAATACTCACTGTATGTGATCAGCCAGAAGATATCCAGGGCAACAGCTCATTTTCAGACCTGTGTATGGACAAATTGTTCCCTCCATGGTTTCTTCATGGTGGTCTGACATGGAGACAAATAGAGGCATGGTGCAGCTGCTGATATTCTGAGAGAGATTAGGTATAAAGAAGCTACTAAAAGCCTCATGAGATCTTCCATTTCCTGTGTATATTATCAAAACAACCCCACAGAAGATGTAAAATTTGGGCTGTAAACAAGGAGAACTAGAGAACCATCAAGACTGGACAGAGAAACTTATAAGCTACTTGTTTTGTCATGAACTGAGAGGTGATGAGAAAATCTGCTATCACTGCAAATATTTGGAACACTGAGAGTGAACCTTATTGGTTTCATACTCTTTTTCCTATACTTGCTAAAGAGAAAAGAAAAAAAAATCCAGGTGCTTGGATCAGTCTTGATGTTTACTTGAATAAATTCATAGCAGAGTGCAAAGCATTTCTGAGAAATGAGAAAAGGACAGAATGGCAATTCTGAAAACAAAATTGCAAGGAAAGGTAATATAAAAGTAATGTACAATTTGTTAATAGTGTGCTAAGTTATTAGAGTGCAAGAGTTGGGGAGAAACTAGATGTATTCGCAGGTCTGTTCAGTTTAAAAAGAAACATAAAGGTTCTGTAAAGAGTCTTAATGTGTTGCATATATTATCTTCTACCTGAAATGGGAATGCTAACGATTTGCAAAGAAAGTTATTGTGAGACTAATTTATTTAAAAGAGCTCTTTGAATCTTGTGCTGTGGGCTGATGTGGAGCTTGATTTAGGATGAGCAACCAGGACAATTGCCTCCAAAAAGGAGCTCTGCAAGCTTAAAATGGGGAAGAGAGGAAGAGAGCATGTGCATGGCTAAAGTCTGATGTCAACTGTAAGCAAACTCATGGTATTTCATCTGTTCTAAGGCAAAATGGCAAAATACTATGTGGTTTGTGGTGAGTTTCCCTTACTTTTTTTGTCTTACTTTTTTTTTTTTTTGGTGTGTGTGGTGTTTGTTTTTATTTGTTTTTAATTGCTGTTTTTGTTTGGTTGGTTTTTTAAGTCTATAATAACAGTTCTTAAAAATTAGGAATATTTCATAAATAGCAAAACTTTCATCAGGAAAGACAAAAGACAGACCATGGAAAACCTGAAGCTGGTAGATCTCAAAGAGAGAATCGACATGTAAAAATGAGCTGAGGCTAGTAATACAAAATTAATCACATCATGTTTGTTCACATAATAAAGCCTTTGATTCAGAGGTGTTCATGGCCCTGACAACTTGACCCAGGAGACCAAGTGGGAGAGCAGTGGAGGAATTCTCATCAAGATTTTTAGATAAAGGGTAAAAATAAAGGCCTAGATGCTCTGCTGAAGAAAAACATGATGTCAGTCCTTGGAGTTCTTCCAAACAAACATATGCCATGGTGGCCGTAGCTGGGGTAGGTAAAATGCCTCCCCTTTGCCAGTCTTCACCTTTTTTTTTTTGTTCAGGTAGGTACCAAAGTTAGGTGAGTTGGGCTGTTGAGAAGTTTTCACTTGCTTAATTTGTGATCTTCCAGATGCAGCTCACAGCTCATAAATTGATGGTATTTCAGCCCTGCAGTCATCCTTGTGCCTGTGATAGTTACACCAGATGGGAGCTCTTGCCAGCAATCCCATGCCAGAACCCTGATCAAACACACTTTTCCAGGTTGCTGTACACCATGTGCACATGCAAGGCACTGGCTTGTATAGCTTTGCCTCTTATATTCATGTTCTTTTAAATAAGGGATAATTATTCCCTTTCATTGGAATAAAAATGCAGTTTGTTTATATAAATGTTTACTTCATCCTGCTCTGCATTCCTTTAAGCCATAATATTAGACACTGTAATTGTTCCTTTTGTAACCACCCTGACAAGCCAAAGAGAATTATGTTAGGCAGCCTAGGTAGAAGGCTGAAATAAATTTATCTTCCTTGATGAAAACAAATTCCTTGGGACTACTTCATGGATCTGAGATTTAGCTGATCTTTTTTATTTCTTAATTTTTCTTTTTACTTTGAACTTTACTTAGAGTAGTATTCTAAACACAAAGGATTTGAAACAGGATTTGTTCCCTGACCATTTCGTACACCATACAAGCCCGCTATGACTCAGAATGCTTGGACCAACATAAGGAGGTCACTTCTTATACAGTGCTGGATCTGAGTTTAGGATTTTAATGAGTTCCTTCACGTCAGTTATAATGAAAATGAGGGTCCAGATTTCCCTACCTGGCAGAGGATTTGGTGCCCTGTGCTGGCAGGAAGGTGTCAGCTGAGGGAGGAGGTGATGAGGAGCCTGCTCTGAGGGAAGGGCTGAGGTGGGCAGTGGGACCTGACAGGAGAGGGCTGGATGGCCAAACTGAACAGGGCCAAGCCCCAATGTCTGTACAGATCACTTGTGTCTGTTCAATTTAGAGGTATCACTGCTTTATCACACCACAGAAAATTTCTTGATCAGCCTGACATTTCTTCCCTACAGCCCCAGGTTCCCTTCCCTCCCATAGCCAGAATCACTTGGAAATCTGCTGTTCACAAAAAGCAGCTGAGGCTTTGCCAGCACAACCTGATAGAAACCAAGGGAGAGACCATTGTATATTTTGGTGATGTGGTAGCTTTGCAGTTTCTAACAGGTATTTACCAATGACTGCAATACTATTGGTAACTTTCTCAATCTTCTGCAGCTGATGCTGTGAAAGAAAATGGAATGAAAACCTGGAAGAGATGCTGCACACCAAAGAAGCTTCAGTCTCCCTGAGACAGTATGTCTTGAAAACAGAACTGAGCTCTGCCTATTTCTGATATAGTCATCCATGCTGAGGTATTAAGTTACACTGACGGGTACAAGTAAAATGGAAGCTTACAAAATGAGAATTCAAATATATAAACAGGTTTCTGTTGAAGGCAACCTAATAAAGGAGGTAATTCTCTAAACATATTGTTCCCATTTTGTTTCTAATTACAGTGAACTACAAGGTTAGTTCTGCTCTTTAAGTGCACTTTAATTACTCTCTCAATGTTGACTTTCTGCATTATGATTCCTTTAACACACCATAAGAAATAGATGTTTAATTAACCAGATGTCACTCAATAAATCTAAACGTCTACTCTGAATCAGAAAAGCCACTGTTAATGGGCATAAAAGCACCAGGATTTTAGAAATAATTTACTTTTTATGTTCCTTGAGCTCTTTGTTATACTAAGGAAAATGTCTGTAATGAAGGAAAATTAAACTGATGCTTGTAAGCATTTAATTTAATGAAAAATAGGTCCAAAAAGCATTATTCTAACATTATGTATGTGTTGATGTTTCATAACATATAGGAAAGGCAACTGATAACAGGGAAGTTAACAGTGTGGGTATGACTGCAGCCAGATGTGTTGGCTTACTGTTGTACTTCACCTCATCTTGTCCATACTTATTTATGAATAAGTATGCAGGCAAAATAACATAGTATACATTATTATACTCTTTACTGTGAGGGTGGTGAGGCACTAGAACAGGTTATCCAGAGAAGCTGTGGGTGCCCCATCCCTGGAGGTGTCCAAGGCCAGGCTGGATGGGACTCAGAGTAACCTGGTGTAGTGAAAGGTGTGCCTGCCCATGGCAGGAGGTTGGAATGACATGGCCTTTAAGGCCCCTTCCAACCCAAAAAATTCCATGATTCTATGAATATTTTTGTCTTTAGGGGATTAGTTTTTGTATGTAGCTCTATAAGCTCACAGTCCCTGATTATGCCATTGTGGTAGTCCAGAAATATTAGCTGCAATAGTAATACACAGGATGTGTACCAAGGCGGAGTGCACAGATTCCCAACATGTCAGCTGAGACCATTTCCTGCCTTTGGAAGAGGAGGGCAGAGTTTTCCCTTCTTAGACTCTGCTGACCATCCCAACAGACCTATATAGAGACCTAGTTTGTGCCACACAGCATCCACAATGATAATGGTGCACCCATTAATCCTCCACTTGGAGGTTTTTAAATATTTCTGGCCAGGTTTTCAGGTTGGTGACAACCTGAAACATTTAAATGTTTCAGTAGCTGGATGATCTCTTTAGATGTATTACTCTGCTGTTTCTAGAAAATAAATGGGGCTCTCCACAGTAGCTTGCAGCTGTACAATCCCTTTCCTTGACCTCCTCTTCTTAGGGTCAGTGTCTAGTCAGAGACCTCAACCCTAGTCCCATTTCTTAAATAATCTTGGTTTATATTATAGGAACCTCTTGACTACAGCTATTTCATTTCCCTTCTCCATTCCCCCTATGTCCACAGTACTTCAGCCTTCCTTTGGAAAGTCACTGAACACGGCCAAAGTCCCATAAAAGAATACAACAGGGCACGTTCTCCCATTAATAATTGCAGTGCAAAGCTCCTATTAAAATTAATGGGCACTCCATGTGCACTGGAGTATAAAAATAACCCCCCTATTCTCATATGCTATTTTAGTCTCTTCATTCTTTCTAACCTATGTTTCCACTTCCATTGCACCTAATGAATGCTGTGGGAATGCAGTTCCTCCCCCCGAGGTTAGTGCCATCAAAGCTGTCCCTCAGGCTCAGATGCATAGTGTGACTGCCCAGAGTCTCTTCAAAATGGAACCAGGCACATATTCTGTAGCTCTTGTGAGACCATGTTTTAGCACTTTCCAAGAGGGATAATGTATGATAATACTACTGAATCCTTTTAGAAACCAACTCAAAAGCAAAGGTAGTGACATCAGGAAATATGCTACTCCTGAAAGGTATCTGTCAAGAATTAATTGCTTTTCCACTCCTGGTATTTGTCTCTTTTGTAATGTCCAGCCTACTTTTTGGCAGAACAAGGACAGCTTTTATAGGTTGGCTGCTCAGCTGAAAGTTACGTTTCTGCTAATCTGGTGAACCAACTGCTAGTTCTCTTCTTGCACCTCCAGAACAAATTGTTCCATAAGTTCTCTATGCCCTGCTTGGAAATAGCAGCAGTCAGTACATTTTATAAATTGTATGATTCCATCCAACTAAAATAAACAAAGAAAATTAGAAAAAGAAAATTGATTTTTTATGTGAATCCTTAAAGTTAGCAAGTTTGATAAAGCTTCCAAAAACTAGTGAGAAAATATTGCATAAATATCTCTTTCAAAATGTGAAAAAAATTTTTCAGATGGGCATCCACAGCCTTAACACATCCCATTTAAAAGACAAAACCCTATCATTCAAAAAATCTTTAAAGGAAGATTTTGCTTAATTGAAGAGAACATGTTATGAAAACCATGCCTCTGCAATTGTTAGCATGGAAGATATGAAACTTTTTGTTTGATCTCCCCTGTTCTGAGCTGTCCACAGGCACCAGTGACTGGAGTGAGGGCTCAAGAGGGCTGCTCCCAGGAGAGCCTGCAAACCTGTGATGCAGCAACGGGAGGCTGTGGCTGCAGGTGCAAGGAGAACTAATGCAGCCTGACACTGGCTTTGCTCTTATGCTGGCTGCTGGTGAAACGTCAGAGGATTCAAAACAGGGAAAGGAATCCCTGTCAGAGCTGTTTTCTGGCCTCATGTGGAAGGATGTCTTTGCCTGTCCTACTGCTGAAACCACAGCAGAGCTGTGGTCATGCACAGCAGAGAACCTGGCATGACTTCCTGTGTGTTCCTGGCTGCTTCTCTGTGCAGGGGAGGCACTGGGCTTGCTTGGGGCAGTGGAGCAACGTGAGGCAGGACTGAACTCCTGACTCCTTTCACAACAGCATAACCAGGTAGTGAGCAAGAACTTTCCTGGTGGACTTTTAGACAATCCTGAACACCTTAGTGCAGCTCCCTGCATGCCTAGACCCGTGGGTAGTCTGGGTGCCCAAACTCGTGCTCTGCTGAGTGGGCATTGTCTCTGGAGTTTACATGAACCTTTTTCATTTTTGTTGTGTAAAACCAAATTATTCCAAACTGATTAAAACTCCCTGTTAAACTTCAGATTTACAATCCATTTTCTGGGCTGGAATTTCCTATCCAAACCATGTTTCTTACTTCCACCTGAGCCTAAACTCTCCTAAAGGAAATCACTCTTGAGTTGCTTAATAGAGCTCTGAGTTTAGGAAGGCATTACCATTCAAAAAGCCTCTAGTGAATTCTCGTTCATGCTAAATCGACCAGGTGACTCAACACCACCATTTTAAGATAAAAATTCCCATAACTACAGTAATAGCTTCAATCTATAAAAGTGAATAGTATCAGACAAAATAGCCATTCAGTGAGGAAATGGCATTTCTCAAAAGACAATTTTTTGGAACCATACAGTGCTCTCTTTGTATGCGTGTCCATCTTATGACTGTGCCTTTACTTGCCTCTTGAGAGCTGGACTTTTCTTAGGGGTTCCCATGTGGCTGATTATGCTGTTGTGTAAGTTAATAATATACTTCACATGTGCCATCTCAGAATATGTGAGGTGCCTTATAATTACTCTATAATGACTTACTCTCCTCTCTGAAGTCTAGTGAGCCCATTGCAAAACAAGATTCTTAAAGCAGCTGAGCTTTTGTAGCATTCCTTTTACCCAGTAAATTTCCTATCTCTCAAGGGACTTCTACTTTTCAAGAGTGCTCTGTCGGGTGCCAGAGGAAAGGAAAGGAGATGGCCACCCATAAGGAACAAACAAAAGCCATTGATCCTGGAAGAAACTGAAAAAAAAGAGATTTGGGGTTGTGTTTCTTTGGTAAGAAGCAATTATCCAAGTGGCAGGGAGGTTTCTTGGTAACATTTGCTGTCTTGTGAATATTCAGTTTGGGTCATTGGCTGGATGGAGACCTGAACTTACCTAACTTGTTAAAAGCCTCTGCTTTTAACTCTGCTTATTTCATGAAATGGTTTACACATTTCAGCAGAAGTCAAACAAATAAGAGCAAATGAATTCAAAGAAGAAAAGCATCTTTACTGAACTTGGAAACTGTGCTAAAGTTGTGATTGATAAACAAGAATGTGAAGCCAGAAATTAATAAATGCAGTGCTGTATCAGGACTGTGTGGCAAGGTTTTAGTAACAAAGGGGCTACAGGGGTGGCTTCTGTACGAAGCTGCCAGAAGCTTCCCCCATATCTGACCGAGCCAATGCCAGCTGGCTCTGAGACAAGCAAGGCAGAGACCATCAGTGACAGTGGTGGCACCTCTGGGGTGACATATTCAAGAAGCAGAGGGGGAAGAAACTGCCCAAGAGCCTGCAAATGGAGTGAGGAATGAGCATATGTGAGAGGAGCACCCCTGCAGACACCAAGGTCTGTGGAGAAGGAGGGGAGGAGGTGCTCCTGGCACTGCAGCAGAGATTCCCCTGCAGCCCATGGTGCAGCCCATGGTGAGGCTGCTGTGCCCCTGCAGCCCATGGAAGGCTGTGATGGAGCAGAGATCCACCTGCAGCCCCTGAAAGAGCCTACCCTAAACCAGGTGGATGCCTGAAGGAGCTGTGACCCTGTGGGAAGCCTGCACTGGGGTAAGCTCCTGGCAGGACCTGTGGTCCCATGGAGAGAGGAGCCCACACTGTAGGAGGTTTGCTGGCAGAGTTTGTGACCCTCTGGGGGACCTCCCTCCTGAAAACCTGTTTAAGGGGTGTCTCTGAGCAAGAGAAGGTTCTAAGTGTCAGCTGGGGATGAAAACTTCAGGAGAGTTTATCATATTCCTTTTGTTTTCCAAACTCCAAATTCTCCTCTGCTTTTGGTTTCTGTTTCAAAAGTCATCTTTGTACAGCTTGGTATCTTTTGCAACACTGCGGTGACCCTTACAACTAGGGCAGGCACTAAAAACAAAGCCTTCCTACGTGACTTGGAGCTGACATGAGCTTGCCTGGACTCAGGAGGGATGACAGGCTGAGTCCTGGGCTTGTCTTCCTCCAGGAGTAAGTCTTCCTCTGATAACAAAAACTGTCCAACATGGAGATGAATTAAATGAATTTTCTCTTTATTGTTGATTTTTCTGTTCCCTTTTTTCTTTTTTTTTTTGCGGGTTTTTGTCGTCAAAGAAACAGAGCCTCTCAAAAATGACATAAATAACAGAAGTTTCTGTGCATCTCAGCTGTTTTCCCTTATCCCCAAAGGAACTTTCTGTGCATCTTTGATAACATCAAAAATGACAGTTCAGAACTTTAAGTCTTCTCTCATTTGGTTAGGGCTTTTTTTTTGTTTTTTCAAAAGCCACCTCAGCATATGGCAGATTTCATGGATGAGGATGTGGTTTCACGTGAAATACGTATGATATGTTGATTACTCCACAGTATTTATTCATCAATCAGCTCTTTTCCAGCAGCCTCTCCTAATCATATCACTGAGACTGAGTCTGAAAAGCACTCTTTTGCTCCGATAGACAATAAACTAGTAGAAGATTTACCCATATGTATTTCTTTAAAATTGAACAAGAAAATAACATTGTCTTAGGCTGTGCTTTTTTTAAAAAGGAGGTGAGTGCTGTTGCATATTTGAAATAGCTTCCTGAGTGATCTGGGCAGGTGCAGGAGATGGGGAATTTGTCAAGAAGCACAGTCATTCACTGTTTTCACCAAGGCCTTCAGCAGTAGTGACATTGCACCCTTCTGTGTTCCTGAATGACCATGGCAGTTGTGTTAACATTCAAATAATTATCGGTTGCCATTTCAGTCATGCTGAGTAGGAATCTGCAGCTGTAATCAGTGGCAAATTTTTAATTAACAAGTTAAGTACGTCTTATCAACAGCTGTTTGAGAAATAAGCCAAGATTATTTAATGGGTCCCTTGGATCTCTGAAATATTACACTTCTGTTCTGTGTTTTATCGTGAATTCTGCCATCACATCTATGCACTCACCTACAACCCTATATCTCTGTAAAATGTGTAAGGTCTTTTTATATATATGGGCATGAAGAGTAGGATCTGTAAGCGTTTGATTTATATGAATCCTCCCATAGATAATGCAATTACTGAACTCCTATTTATTAGTAAAAAGCATGAGGAGCAGGTTGTCTTAAAAGAAATTTACAAAGATGAAGACTTGTGGGGAGAATAAATAAAGGAATCAGGTAGTGTTTTAGCATAGAAATATGCAATTTGTCACCAAGGAATTAATTTAGTTTAACTTTCTTGGCAATAATTGTATTTATTCAATCTAAAAAAAATCAGAAAAATATTTTGATACCGAAAATTCTTAGATTATATTTTTCTCTTACATACAACATATAATGCCACATTGCCCCCATAGGAAGTTTAGATGAACACACCTGGGTCAGAGGTGACAACGTAGATGTAGGTCACACTATGCCAGAGGGCATCAAGAATTGGAAAATGGCACATGGCATTCAGTACCAAAAATATGCCTTTACTTTTCAAATCTATTTCCTAGTGATTATTTTCTTTGATAGGCTTACTTTGAAAATTTTCCAAATATATATCAACATTTTTATTTACTGGAAAAACAACTGGCGAAGACTTTGCTATACCCAGAATCTGTTTCCTTTTCTAATGGAAATCTGAGACCTTATTGCATGGCTCATCTGGCTCTCTTCAAGAAAATCTGATGAGCAATTACAATACACATTGTCCTTTTAACACTGAGATATTTAATATTTCTGATTCAGGGCAATGTCTCCTTTGCTCAACCAAACACAGCTTTCTTCTTTTGGTTGAAGATATAAATTTTTTTCCAATGGAAAGAAAACAGCCAGTTCTGGGTTGCCCTGTCTTGTCAGTGGAGTGAAAAAAAAGACCTGATGAGACATCATCTTGTCTCTGAAGTTAATTCACGACACTCAGGAGGGAAAATTGTACCTGTGGTCTGCTGTGGCAGTTGGTGACACTCTGAGATAACAACAGTCAGAGGGACAGTGGTCACTGGGTGGACCAAAGTCCCCCTGCTCTGGTCTCATTACACATGATGGGAGGTGTTTGCACCCAGGGGCTGAAGTGGGACTTGAAGATGGACTGAGCATTTCTGAATATTGATAGGTGGGAAATAAAACCATGGTATGGCATTCCTCTAACCTGTATTTTAGTGTCCAGAAATGCTCTTCAGCATCTTTGCAGAGTTAATATAGGGTACAATTTTACACTAATTGTGGCCACTCTTTCTGTATGAAAATGGTGGCCAGGCAAGTAGCAAGGTGAACAGAACTGATTAAAAAGGAACAACTGTTATCCTTTCAGCTGGGTTTGATTTGGTAAGATCCCCCTGAGTCCTGTGTTCACCAGGTACCCTGTCCAGATGATCTGACCTTTCAGACAGTCCTGTGTTTCTGCAGTCATCCCAGTCTCCTCCTCTTCTCCTCCTTCTGAATGTCTCCAATCTTCTCACATCCATGCAGTTATGCCTATGATGCCTCTCTGAAAATTCAGTACTTCTTCCTAGTGATGGTATGGCCCTAACTTATTCCAAACTCCAAGACAGCATGCTGGTAGATAATATCCATTATTTTTATATCTGTGCCTTGAGGATATTCTTGTCTGGAACAGGACATTTTTTTGATGGTCTGAGTGGGAGTTATTCTAATTGTGAACAAGTTTAGAAGAGTGCCATTCTCTCAATTCAGTAAATCAAATCAACCTGTAGGCAGTCACCTACTGTAGGGAAATATTGTTTGCATCTCCTCTTCATGCACCAATATCCCATTGTTTGACATATTACTAATTGCAGAACCTGGAAAATACTATAGGGCCAATTGTGTTCAACAGGTCATGCTTGTCTGTTTTCATCAGAATCACAATTAAGGGTGAGCAGCTGTATCCAGCTGCAATAAAAATACAGTGAAAACCTTGCCCTTTTCTCATTTGAAGCCTGTCTTGAGTTTTGAGAAGATCCAGTCAACTTTTTCTAATGCATTTTAGTTTTGTTTTTCTGTATTCCCTCATAACAGGCAAAAAATGCAAGTAAAAGTAATAAAACACTCTTACTATGATGTAAGAGAAGTATTTTTAAGCTGGACATAAAAATATGAAAAAAAAAAAGGGAAAAGGGAAAAGGGAAAAGGGAGTTTGTTCCTTGAAGACATAAACAGGGTTTTAGACTGATGGAAGCAGAAACCCTCTACTATTCAATGGACACCACCCTAGGTTTTGGCTCCTTTTATATGGTTTTCATAGATTCCTTAAAAAGTTTTTGCCTCTGTTGCTTTTTCTAGGGCTTCATCGTGCTTGCAAATACAATTCAAGCACTGAATTTCAGACCTGCACAGGTTGTGTGCAGAGTCCCAGCCCACCCCAAGCTGCACGTATGAGTGTGCACAGCCCCAGCTTCCACCAGTCCCTCCCTGATTTAGCTCATTGCTATTTTAGCTCCCTGTATGGTTTATAATTTCATATTTTGCTTGCTTTACAGGAACCCAATTTTTTTCTAGGATAGATTTAATTTGCTTAATATTTATGCTCTTTCTGATCCTCATTATATTACCATTTTAGAGCTGTGTGGTTTTGCTAACCTCTCCATCTCAACACTGCCTGTAGGTGGAATGTGTTTTCTGGATCACCAGCAAAAATTGTTTAGGAGGCATTGGTAATATTTACAGAGGTGTCTGAGTGAGTAGGAAATTATACTGACTTCTGATTTGTTTAAAACTCCTGCATTTTCTTTCTCAAAACCAGCTCTGTTCTTCTGGATTTGAAATGTGATTATTCTGCTCATAGGCTCAAAGGTGTCTCCTGGGATTTTTTTTTGGTTTTGCTCCATAAGGAGGATCAAAATCTAGATCTATTGATAAGGACTAATGCTATCTTAAAATATTGTCAAAATATACAGTATTTTTTCTGTATCTCATCATACAGCTACTGATACTTTATCATGAAAATTATGTGTTATCCCTTTTTACAGTTTTTTAATCTCTTCGAAACCATTTGTTCATTTTCTAGCCAGTCCTGATGTAATCTTTTTGTAGATTTCATTCCACTTTTTCACATGCTTTGCAAAATCAAAATAACCCATCAACCTTATTCTTATTTCCCATTTATTTTCATAATTTCATCAAGTGCAACAGTCAGATTTCTGGTGTGATTTACTCCTTATAAACTCACTCAATTTTTTTTTATTGCAGATTACATTATCTTCAAAATAACTACCTGTGTATTAAACTTGCAATGCAGATCTTGATCATAACTTCTGAATTTCTATGGCTGTTAACCTAGTGAATAAATAAAAAGTTTTCAGATTGGAAAAACTGGCACTTTGCATGCATGTATGCACCAGACACTGTTATTTTGGCAATAATATTTGAGCATGAAAAAATGATGATGAATTGCTTGTTTGTCATGTTTTGTGATTTTGGAGGTTTCACGCAATGTTTTTCAAAAGCTGCAGGAGCAAAAAAACAAAGCAAACAGTGAGGGCATGCCAAATAGGAAAACCAAATGAAAGGTTAATTTCCACAGGGTGGGAACCTGCTCTCCCTTCAGTGTGTAATGCTGCTGTACTGGGTCAGAGGAACTGAGAAGGTATGCACTAATAAGAAATGTATAACTGGCATATGATATTCCAACGTGGGCAGGGAGAGGAAAGGGAACTAGAGACTTAGGGTCTGCATCTGGTGCCTGCCTTCCCTTGCCCTTTAAAAAGAGCAGACACCTTTGACAAGGGAAAGATGGGAGATAAAGCTTGAAGTGGACAGTTTTTAATGGCATACCCTGCAGGGTTCTTTTATTTCCTCATCCCTTTTTCTTAATGTTCTTGTTTTTCTTTAGTAATTGTTTCCAATATTCCACTTAAATGTCTACCATTTTTCCCATGGCAGAATAAACTAATTCTTTTGCATCCTTAATAATAATTTTCAACTAAGGTGCTGTGTGTTTACCATGAGAAGCACATTCCTCAAATGTCCCCATGTCATTCAGTGCCAACTGGGGAACTCCTGGAGCAGTCTTTGGTGCAGAATGCAGGTGTCCTCTTGAGCAGAGCACATCTTTGACACTTTGTCAAAGGCAAGGTGCTAGAACCCAGTTAGAGGGATTTAACTAGTACTGCTTTGGCAAAAAGGGTAATGGGTGTGAAATTTCACATAACTCAGTTACAGGGCTCATGTCTCAAGGCTGTTCGGGGGTTAGCACAAGTGAGTAATAAATTTGGAGCTTTTAATTGGAGTGGTGCAACTATACAGATCTAAAAAGCAATCCCTGTGAGCCAGGCATTCACTTGATCTGCAGTAAGGAAGAGAGGGCAAACATTTACATTGGTTCAGTTCACTCTCAGCACAACAGAAACCATGAATTATGTTTTCCAGGTCACTTTCTAAATATACACACTCCCCCTCTTATTCTCATGTACATTCCCTGGAGGTTGTCTGCAAGCTACCCCCTCTAATGCTTTATCCCTCTAGACTCCTAACCCAGATCCCATATCCTACCTCCTCTACTGCAGTGATCCTATGTCTCTAATTCCCACCTCAGCCTCCTAAGTGCAGCTGGGGACTTGCTTGATAAGGCTTCTGCAGGTCTTGTGGGTTGCTGCTCATGCACAGGCAAATGTGACTTGGTACACAAAGTCATATAGAATAAATCCTTCAGTTTGAAGTCAATTGCATTTATCAGTGCTTCTGGCATGACAGGCACACCACCTTTAGAATTTCATATAATTTACATTTACCCAATCTCTCTCTTACCTGTAGAGCTAAGCACTTCTGACCCTTTTTGAAAAGGATCCAAAATTGCTAATAAATCTCTGATACTATTTCTCAGTGGGAGCAGAGGCACGTGTTAAATTACTGACAGCAGTCACAAGAATGAACTGAAAGGTGCATCCAGCTGGGTTAACCTGACTCTGGTTTTACTCTAGGCTTGAAGCACATCTGGGAATATTCTTAGTTTCTGCATTGCTCCTGTTCAAGTGGTTGGGACAAAGAGAGAAATATTGAGTTCTGTCTTATTTTAAACTATGTTTTGCAAATTAAAACTGCAGTAGAGGATCTTCAGTAAAAGATCCTGTTTTGCTCTAGTTTTTTGAGTTTTGGCTTCACATCTATCCCCTGATTGTGGGATGAAGGGCAAAATGTTGTGACTACTTCTGATAAAGCTGAGACATGTGCTAGCCTTAGAGTGCTTGGGTTGGGTGGGGATATCAACCAGGTGGCCATGGTGTGTGAGGGTCACTGTCCCACTCCTCACCCAGAGCCCAGGGCAAACACTGCACTCTGCTGAGGCTGGGCAGCTGTGATGCTGAGCTCCCAGCACAGCTCTCTGCCCCCAGTCATGTTACAGGTGTGGACTGGATGTGCTCTGAGAGCACTGGAATCAGGTGGTGGGACTACTATTTCAGCAAGGTGGGGAGAGAATTTGTGTGCAGGGTGAGGATGGGCCTTGAGTAAAGTGTACTAGTCCAGAGTAAAGCAGATAGTGTTATCAATAAAAATTGCAAGGACTGTGAGGAGCTAAAAGGCTCTGCAACATCAGAAGTTCAAGACTTTAAGTGGGAGACCATCAGTAAAAATTCACTCTGGCATTAAAAAAAAGGAACAAATGGCTTCCCTGTTTAGCATCACCAGAATAAACTCAAAGAACAGGAAAATGTATCTCTGCACAAAACCTGTGGCTGTATGATTTCTGTGACTGGAAAGGAAAGTGTTAAAACCCCTGCCCTGTCCACACAAAAAATATCTCTTGTTTGAATTTGCCCACCAATTTCCCTGTGCTTGTAGCTTAAGTAAAAAATAAAATATAGCATAAATTACATTTCTGGATTCTTTTTCACTTATTCTTCTAAAAGCCATCCATTCCACAAGCATTTCCTGCAATATTTTCACTTTGCATGGACATCTTTAAACTTTTTTGTGTTTATATGCAAGGCTATACAACTGGATTTTGGGAGAGCAGTTCACAGCTGTGGTTTGGAGTTGGGGATTTCTTTTCTTCAGATAACTTTGTAGGATCATGGAACCTGGACGGGAGAGAGGTCAGCTTATCTCCATGTGCATCAATGGATGCAATGACAGAAGACTCAGGTGAATCACTACAGCAAGATCTGAGGGCTGTGAGCAGCAAGGGGAAGAAGCTGCTGGCAGAGGGGATCTGCTCAGGCATCCTGATTTACAGCTCCTGTCTGCTGTGACAGGCTCACCACAAAAAGGTGATGGTCTCATCAGCACATCTACAGGAATGAGTGCCTGGTTTGGGGAGGGGAGCAACAGTGGGGCTGCAGCCAGTGCATATGTTTCTTTATATTTTAAGAGCAGGGAAGAGGGCAGTGTTTGTGAGTCTCACCATCCCTGGTATCTGCTTGACACTACAAACTGCTGGGTTGGGAATCAGAATAAACGATGACAATTGCATAAGCAGAACAAGGGGAAGTATTAGTGTGCAAAACAAAAGCTCTTCTTCTCAATGTTCAGACATTTTTAGTTTCACTGTCCCAGAAATGTCAGTGAATTAAAGGAACGACTTCAGCCGTAGCTCAGCTCCATTGTCATTTACATGTCAGGTTCTCACACTTTGCTAACTGAAGGCGATGGAGGTGGGTGTGAAGCAGATTCTTGGAAAAAGCTTTCAGAAAATGGGTGCCTAAAAAGTTAGGCCCCCAGCTCTGCAGAAGTTGCTGGATGTTCAGAACTTGGAAAAATCCAGCCACTCATACACATCCCAATGTAGGCATGAGGGACTTTTCAAAAAGAAGTAATCTTGTTCTCCAAGACAAATTCATCCAGTACCACTTTTAGGTACACCACAATTGGTGGTGCCCAGTTCTGCTGATTCTCCACAAAAGCAAAGGCAGGGATTACTCAGTATGTCAGTGGCTGATTTTTTACCCCAAAACCAGAATACTTTCCCTTGGCTTGAGCGCCAGTGAGAACCAACACTACCTTTTGCCGGCTGCCTGGTCCATCTGCACTAAGGTAGTGCCAGTAATCTTAGAAGACACACCAACATTTAGGAAAGCTGGAAAATTGAGTTACTTGTATCTGAGGCATTGTTACTTCAAGTCAGATCAAAGGCATGTTGAGAGGAGTCGATAAATAGATCCTGCAAAGCTGAAGCCAGAGTTTAATTACTTCTGAACTTTGTTCCAGGCTCTTCCAGCTGAACACTTTTTGTGGGAGTTATATTAATTTTAAAATAAAATTAGAAATATGGGAATTGAAAAGTGAGGAGAAGCTTATGCTCATTTCTGAGCTGATTGCTTCACCAAAGGTTGTTTCTGTAAGCACAGAAGTTGCATTGCTTCTGGTTTACTTGGCTGAAGTGGAAAGTTTCTCTGCAATTTTAATGGCTTGAGAACTTGAGATTAAGATTTAATGGATGGTTAGCAAAACATATTTTTGGCCTTGTAGTATGATTTCATGCTATGATGACTACATTGACTGGTGAGTTACAAACCTGCTCTGATTCTCCTCTACCAATAGGTTTCTAATTTACGCAAGTATGCCTGAAATATTGAAAATCTCCTCCTTTATCAAAGAAATGCAGGACCTGTAATTATTCTTCCTGCTTTCTCCCTTCCCCTTGCCCCCCTCATTCCCAGGAAGGAATTTTGTGCTCAATCTCTCTGCAACCTGCAAACCTCCCTGCAGTTCCTGAGCACTGCACTCCCCCTGTACGCGGGTGATTTATTAGAGCGCTGAGTCCACAGAATTGCTCACGCAGAGCACTAACGCCATCATTCATTTTTTATTTAAAATGCTTTACAAGCTGTTTATGGTGGGATGACAACTGGGCACTGCTGCTTACAAGAGCTCAGGGATCAGCCTGATCCAGCTCCCACTGTGACTGACAAATCACAATGGTCTTGGTGGAGGGAGCTCCTTCATTTCCCAGGGGCCAGGTGTGGACTGGGACCCCCAGCTCATAGATGGGGAGAGTGAGCAGCTCAGACTGCCAGACCCTGGAGCAAAGGAGAGAAGTCGCTTTGCATTGCCAGAGAGAGATACTTTACTTCTCTGTGGCCCTGAATAGCAAAACTGCTTCAGGCAGCCCTGAGCAGTGGGACTGAACTGCTCTATGAAGCTTTGAACATTGACACCATGACAAGTTTCCAGAAAACAGCTGTAAAATCTTTTTATCATGGTGCATTCTGATAAGGGGATGCAGGATTGGCTTTGTGAAGTGGTGAATTGGATGCTTCATGGACTCCATTTGTCCTGTGTACTTTTAGGCTGCTGAAGTGGGGAAATACTATTTATAGGGCAGCAGCATGACCTGAGCCTGAAAGTGTGCTGCCCTGAGAGACAGTAACACTGAGTCCTCATCCCAGCCACATTACTAAAGGGCTGAGAGTGTTTGTGCTGGAGAAAGAAGCACTGAAGCTTCAAATAGAAATGTACAGTGCTCTACATGCTGTGATTAGGGGGAAACAACTAGGGGAGAATCACAGCACAGAGGACTTCAAAACATGTCCTAAATCCCAGCTAGGTTAGAGAGAAGGCAGGGAAGGGAGAACAGCACTGTGTCACTGGGATAAGCCCATGATTCACGTGTCTTTAGTGCTCTATGCTGTTTTGATCCCTCTGGCTCAAGAGAGGTGCAGTGGGGGCTGGAAGGGGTGGAGAGGAGGGTGATGAACACAGTTTCAGTGTGAAGAGCAGCTGAGTGAGCCAGGACTTGTCAACCTGGAACACAGACAGCTGAAGGGTAATTATGACAGAGGACTGCAAAAATGCAAGAGATTGGTGGAGGATGAATGGATAGGGATGGGCTGGTTGTTTTCTGTCCCTATGAGAAGGCATCAAATGAAGCTAGTAGGAGCTAGGAGCAAGGTATACTAATCAGTTGGTTCTGTGTTAATGAAGCAGTAGAGGACATATGAGGAATTTGCATTCAAAGTGAGACAAGATCACAGAAGAGATACACCATATGCAATTGGTCTGGAACTCCTCAAGCTTCAAGCAATTGGAGGCTGGGCATGGCTGAGTTAACATCTTGCATGTTTCTTTGGTTTTGGTACTCTTATATTTCAGACATTTGCTTTTACCCATTTCTTAGATAGAAGACACTGAACCTGGTGGGCTTTTTCTGACTAAACAAAAGCTGTTCCTATAGTCCATGTTTATGAGAGAATCTTAATACTCATCAGAAATCTGATCCACAGTCACAGGAATTAAATTGCAGGGACTGTCACCATGTATTCAGCTGAAGCTTGTGTATCCCTATCAGGATGGGCTGAAGCAGCACTGGTTGCTGGATATACATGCAGGATTATTGACTGGAAGCATAATTTCTATGCTGTGTGTCACATATACTTCACTGTATGTGACAATGCCTGTTATTTGCTACCAGTCCTGTTTCTAACTTGACATTTTGAGTTCAGTAAGAGATGATGAAGAAAAAAAGCCCTATGGCTATTGTTACTTTTTAATGTTAGGAATGTGCAGCTGTTGGATGGGATGTGTTTTGTCAAGTTTATAACAGTTAATAGAGAGCTAAAATAAGCAATATCTGTGGTCCAATATTTTTGAGACAATGCTCAAACTCATTCACCACTGCAAAAAGGAGATGTTAGAACAATGGGAATCTTGAACTTTGTTTTTCCATTCTGATTCATGCAAAAGACCAGCACTTTTTGGCTTCTAGTGTATATTCTGGCTTTGCACTATAGTGCATGCAAACAGAACTGTCAACTTTACAACTAAATGAATATGGATTGGGGAATGTTTGGTGCCATTACTCAATAGGACCATTTTGCTGGGTGTTCAGGATTGTAAAAAACTTCCAGAGAATCAACACTCCATCATGCTGTTATCCATCTTTGTCACTCTACATCCTAGCAGAGGTAGCATTAGCTCTGCATTTAAATGACTGTGCACAGCTATGAGTTGTGTAAAAAAAAATGGAAGGGTAAAAATCCTGCTGTTCCACTTATCAACTAAACAGAGCTGATTTAGGGCTATGCATTCCTAATCACTTGTTTTGACAGCCAGTGGTTTCATATTTTCATTTGTAAAGCTTTGGTGGGAGTTACTTGACTTGTAAAGAAAAAAACCCAAAACCACAGCTCCAGTAAAAGTTTCTTAAAAGACCTTCATTTGGATTAACCTAATGGTTTTATATTCAACAAATTCACCACTGTCTTGGGCATCTCAGATTCAAGCATCTTTTTCTTTTAAGGCATATTGGTTTTTAGCTGCCTGACAATTAAGAGTTGAAAACTATTGGTATTTGAAAAGAAATGGAACTTTTGGAAGAATTGAGAGCATATGAATAAATGACACTGAAACTTGAGTTTCCTGTATGAGTGATCTTGTGGTCCTCTGCATTTGGGTCTAGTACAGTTACATTTATGCATTGGCACTGCGGAATAGTGGCAATGATCTCATACCTTCTGGTTGTGCAAAACATGATGTGTTGGTCACCACTCTCCTGTGGCCAGCTCAGTCCCTACAGCAAGTCTGAGACAGACCTCAGCTACAACACTGTTTGCAATGTTTTGAGGGTGACTAAAAAAGGCAGAACAGGGTGGTGACTGCAGTTTTTTAAATGCTTAAGTCATGAGAGGCAGTACTATTTCTGAGTCTAAAAGATCAGCAGGAATGGTAATATTCTTTGGACTGTTTTCTTTGCCCCCTGCCATCAAATGTGTCTGTTTTTCTCACAGTCCCACCCCACAGTGAGCTCCTGCTCACTCTGTGTTTCTGAGGCAGAGCTGTTGTCCTGTGCATGAATCCAGGCTTTTCCAGCCTGCCTAGCAAGCATGTACATTCTGCTCCTACTGATTTTCAAAGCCCTTCTGATGATGTCAGGGCAAAACAAGAAGCCGTGCACACAGCCCTCACTTCATGGTGCAGGGTAGGTACTGACAAACCCATTCCCTCACAGGTATCTGAGTTGAAAATACATCAATGGGAAAAGGAAATGAAGTGACTAATGGGATTGAGGTGACTAATGGGATTGAGGTGAAACTACTGTGTAGGAGATGTTGACTTTCTGGAGATGTTTCATAAGAATCAGGTGCTTGGATTTGCTACCACTGGTGGAGAAATAGAGTTCTTACACCAGAAAAAGACTGAAAAAAAGTAAAATGCTGCCAAGAAGCCTGAGAGATCTTGCAGAAGAATTTCAACACATACCCTGCAAGGAACTTTGTCATAATGGGAGGGATGCATAAAGTCCAAACCCTTAGAGGAAGGTCTCTCCCCTTTGCAAATCTACCATTGTAACAGTGCTGATGCAATCATGGTTCTGTTCAGCCTGGTGTCAGAAAGCAGCCACACAGTAGTTTTCTTCCTTGAAATTTGCACCAAGGAGACAAGGAGGAAGGTTAGTAAGAAAGTATATATCTTTACTAGTGTTTTCCTTTCCTTTGCAAAGGAAAATTCAGTGTTGCAGAATGTAGTTATCGGAAAGAAATGTTTCCCTGAACCTCCCTTCTCCATTCTGCTATCACACAGTGTTACAGGATGGCAGAAATGGCCCTAAGATAACTCCTTGTTTTTCCTTGTCTTTTGGTGTGTGCCTGCTCTTTGTTCTACTCAAATTGACTAATCATGCAAATAATCTTGTGGCCTTTTGAAAATGGAAACAAAGTAAAGATTAAAAAGGTTAAAATCTGCATCCACACAAATATCACCTGCACCTCAGGGAATGGAGCTGCTCAAGCATCACAGCACTAACTCAAGCCAGATTAGGAAATTGTGGCTGCAGCTTCCTGTGTCAAATGAGGCTCTGCTCCTCCCATGGGCTTCCCTGACCACTCTCTAGGATATCTTCATCTTGGAGAATCAGTCCCACAGTGATGATCAGGACACAGTATGAAAGAAGTAAAAGTGCTTTACCTTCCCTTCTCTCTAATCTATCTGCACAAGGATGCTACGGGGCTTAGGGGATTGATCATGGAACTGAGTCTCCTGGTTTTGAGCCACAGATGGAATTATGCATGGCTGAGAAACCTACAACTAAACCACTGCACCCAGCGTGAATGCTTGTCTCCAGACTGCATAACTGTAGCAGTGCCTTAGTTATGTTGTTTAAAATTCTGGTTCCATCATAAACCCCTGTTTTCATGTGCTAGCAGCATTGGAAAATTTCCATCCAGGCTGAAACTTCCCACACCATATCTGTGGACTTTAAGCTGAATACTCTCAGCAAATTGTGTCATTTTTTACTAATAATAAGCCTGGGGAATAAAGGAAAAGTACTATTATTAGTAAGAGTTACTGAAGCTGGTGGAGTCATTTGGCATACTTCATTTAAAATAAAGTTAACTAATTCACTAAGATCATTTATGAAAGCAAGTGGCTGAATCAACACAGACTCTAGTGAACAAAATCGTGCCTGCAGGAGCAGCCCCTGTACAGTTTGGCCATCTCCTTTGGTAAGGGAGCAGATGCTGTGCAAGCTGAGCAGCCAGTCAGGATATAGCTTCTTCTGCTGCCCCTGGAAATCTGTTCTTGGTCACCTCAGCCCAGACAAAGGCAAATGGGAGACTCTATAGGAATTTCAGACTGTCTGGAAAGAAGGCTCATTTTGAGCATGGGTTTGCACAGGAGTGTCAGAAGCTCAAGCAGCTTTGATTCTGGCAGCAAAAAACATCAAAATGGTGCCAAGGTTGACTCCAGATGAGCCCTGGACCTAGGAGGAGGCCACAAGGTCACACTCTAAGCAAAAATATGGTTGAAATGGTTACAAAATCACAGTGCAACAGACATTCTGCACACTAAAATAGGCAGGGAAAAAGCTGGGCTGATTAAAGCTGCAGTCATTGAAGAGGGTGTGCTTAATAGAAGGAATCAATGTTACCCAGTCAAGAAACTGAATATTTGACTGCAGACTTTCCTTCCTTCTAGACCTTTTATCTGGTATGTTAATGGATATTATCTAAATTCCAGATAGTGTCTGCTACCTCCTAGCTTCTTGAAAAGAGTGCCTCCAACATACTTAAAAAGAATAATCTCTAATTGTATGAGTCCATGAGTCCCTGGGGGGTTTGTTCTTTCCCAGAAGAAAGAGCATATCACACAGCTATTCCTGGAAAATGTTTGCCTCTCTTTTCTTTTTTAAGAACTATCCATCCTGTTGATCAGATTTTCTTCATTTGAGTCAAAAAAGAGCCAAGCTATCCTGACATTTTTTGCTTGTATTTAAACACTCCCTATATATTGCTCCTGTAGGGCTGCCCCTTGGTCCCTCCATTTCCTTTTTGGCCTTTGCAGGGAAGTCTTGCCAAAACCCTACCAGTAAAATGATGGACTTCGTAACAAAAAGAGATGATTGGTCTCCACTTTGTCAGTTCTGCTGATAGCCAGGCCTGAGGAACACTCTGGTGCTGTCAGGCAGATGTGCCAAAGGCAAATATAGTTTATTCCCTTTAAGCACAACAGGGAAGCCCTCCTAGTGCAGCAGGACTTATATTGCTCTCTCCCATAAACTGCTCCTTCCCTGTCACCAACAAATTGCTGTAGCATATCATCATAGACTAAGGAATGCTGTTCCTTTCACTTGTATCCCACCTCAAGTGTTTTCTCTCCCATTCTGGTGCTGGATCACGTCTACAGGAAAATAAGACATGACACGCATTTTCACTATGTGTATCCTTCTTTCCCAACAGCATTTTAGATTACCACTATTTTTTTCTCATCAGAAGTGACAGGGTGCAATAATGTCCCTAACTCTTCACCCCAGGTTTTCTCCCTGCTTGTGTCAGAAGCTGTTATTCAATCTCAAGAAGTGCCCATTGCTGTCCCAGCAAGGCTTATAAACTCCAATCAGCATCATGAGGCTGAAGAAGACCAGACTGAGCAGAGAGAAGTTTTTACATGCATTTGCTGCCTGCTTTGTATGACATTAATTTCCCCTAACTACCCTTCTGCTTGTCAGTAGTTACAGATAAACAGAGAGCTTTAGAGACAGGCAGATCCTAGACTGGAGAAAAGGAGCCTAGATTGAAGTGCAATGCTCTGGACACACGTGCAAGCTGAAACCTCATGTGTGGCTTAGATCACCCAGAAAGATGAAGAGGTAAGGAGAATACCCAGAACACTAACCAATATCATCACTAGAGTCAATGGGAAGAGGGAGGAGATCAATGGGACAGAATAACATCATGAAATATTGTGGGGAAGGCAGCACAGGATGGAGGGGCCATATATGACTGTTCAAGAACAGCAGAGAGAGCAAGAGGCTGCTCAGGCCCTGGAATAAAGCCAAGATGAGGGTAGAAGCTCTAAGAGGTTTGTGAAGATTGCTGAAAATAAAAAGCAAGTTGGAAGAGATCCAGGCCAAAACTGGAAATAATAATTGCAGACTAGGGCAACAACTGAGGGTTCAATGAATTTCATGATCCAGGGAAGAAATGCAGTAAAATGTGAAACATAGATTTCAAGACCATGTTTTTTCCTGAGTATCCTTTTCTTTAAGAAGAGAAGCAGAACCCAAACTATGTGAGAGAATAGGACTCAAAAAAAATTAAAACATCAGCGAGGATGTGAAGAAAACAGTAAAGATGTCAGTTAAAGAACAAAGCACATGATTTCAGCAAGGAGAAGGAGAGGGTGGGCTACTTCCAGGTGCTTGTGGTAAAGATACTATCATGGGTCCTTTGAAATGTTTAAACAAGACTGTAAGTTTACAAAGTGTGAGGATGTGTCCAGCTTCTGTTTAAATGGAAGGCTGTAACAGTGCAGTGTGAGATGGGAGCTTGCAAAATGGGTAATAGGGAGAAAATTGATGAGGAACCAGTGAGAGAGTGTTCTGAATGAGAGGCAGAAGAGAAGAAGGAAATCTTGTAGCTCAAAAAGATGTGTAGAATATATCAGTAAGTACAAGGAAAGGGAAAAGAGACAGCAGAAAAGTGAAGGGCTGGGGAAATGACTGTGGAAAGGAGGGCATGAAAACCTGCAGTGGGAAAGGCTGAGCAATGGAAAATTTGATAGCAGTCTGTGAGAAGAGAAGGGAAGATGAGGACACGAAGAGCAGCAGCTAGGTTTAAGACAAAGTTATGATGGAAGTCACGGTGAAGACAGGTATCTAAATGGCCTAAAATGCCCTGTTCGCATTGCAGACTTTCTGATGTCTATCTGGTCTCTCCTGCAAGAACAGAAAACCAAGCAATAACTCCTAGCTGGATGACAAATAGAAAAAGCTTACACTTTGGAAAAGTTAAAACATCCTTCTTGTCCTTTTCTCATCAGTCAAGTATTTCAATGACTGCTTTTTGGAAAAGTTACAGTTAGAGCTACGTGAGAGAGATTAACCACAGTCTTTCTTTTACTTTGCTCTTCAGCTGTGCTCGTGGTTGTCAGACAAATCTAAACTCCAAAGCTGGCCTCCTCCATGGAAGGGTGTGTTGCTCCCTCATGGATTTCATGCATTAAAACCTGTCGTGCCGTGAGAGTCAGGGGCACAGGCAAATGGTGGATGATGAGCTTCAGTGGGGATCAGTGAGGGCCTCCTGGCCTTTCTCTGCCATGCTAGCCCCAGACGTGGCATGGTGTCTCCTTCTGGGAGGAATTTCAGCTTTTTCAGTTCAGGCAGCAGTCACGTAAAGGATAGTAAATGTGATGGTATGGCTTGAGGTAACATTGTTCCCCTGCTGCAGCACCTGCTGTTAGACTCCCTGTGTCCCCACAACTGCAGTATTCCCAGAGTTTTTTGATAAACCATTTTAGATGGGAGAATTCTAGTGATCAATTCAATTTGGATTGTCCTCTCCTGATGTGAATCCCTGATACTGCAGCCTAGGTCCAGCCAGAAGCTCAGGCCAGGCTGTGCTGCAGTAACTGCTACCTGCCTGCGTCAGGGTTTTGGTGTCTCTGGGGACAGGTCACAGCTCTGACTTCAGTGGAAGTTAGTAGGGACTGCAAGCTAATGAAGTTTAATGGCTGTCCCTGAGCAAAGAATTTACAGGTCTCATTGTGACTGGGTACAATTCAATCCAGGGGGTTGAACAGATTCCAGTAGCATTAAATCCATGCCTACGTCTTCATTCTTTTAATAACCTTGAGATAGAGGGGGAGGCAGTGGGTACCCATGCTCATCCTACCTGCAATGCTTGGGAGATAGTGCCCTCAAATCTCAAAAAATATTTGCTAAGCATGTCATTCACACATTGAAAATAAAATAATATAAGCCTGGTCACAGCTGTGTCAGCTGCTATTTCTTTTTCTAGATAAGAGCCACCCTGTGCTCCCTCTTTCTCTCTGTCTCTTGCTGGCTATCAGATGTCCTGGGATTCTCTCCTGCTCACCCAGCGTTCCCTCCCTGCAGAGTAAAGAAGCATGGAGTCTAAAGGATTTAACAGAATTTTATGGCTGTCTTCACATCACAGATAGTTTGCAAGCTGCTGCTTAGTTTTAACCATAAAATTATAGCTTTTTGTTTGCATTTAGCAAAATAGTTACTAAAGGCTACAGCAGCAGTTGTAGAATTTATATTTTGATGTTATAATTTTTGTTAATATATGCCATATTCATTTGTACAGTCAACATTTATTTTTAAATGTCTCAAATGTCATGCGAAGTGGTCAGTGAAAAAACCAGTATTTTGCAGAAAGGATTCAGCCCTTTGTCCTGTTGATTTAATTGGGATGACTGAGATATTATGGCAACAGAGGCTTTGAAACAGATGAGATTGAGAACTAAGTGGTTAAATGCACAAGGGAATTACAGTGTTTTATTCAAGTTCTTACCACTGTGTTTATTAATGTCACTATAACTTGAAAAATGTTACAGAATTTGTGCACCTTTATTACAGTTTTTAATATATACTTTATTTTTTATATGAGAGTATCTATTCTCCAATTTTAATACTGCCATCCTTAATAATTCTTTTTTTATTATTTACTTTAAAGAAAAAAGAAAACAATAGCAAAAAACCCTGTCATAACGCATACCTTCCTTCAAATAATTTATTTTCCTGTCCTACCTGTGTTGTTTTTCCTTGTGATTTCTCTGGCCTGTCCCCTCAGAGCCCTTTCTGATGGATGGGTGCACAAACCCTCCCAAGCTGTAGATGGCCATCAACCTTATGGTGGTGACTATCTGCAGTGTAAGGAAAACCTAAGACACAAAAGTTTCCAGGGCTTGTGTTGATGCTGTCTGACATATAAGAGGGATTGACACCCCTCCATGAGGGCTCTCCTGCTCTGGAACCCACTGGTTTTGGGTTTAATATGGGTAGAAGGTGACAGACTGCAGCATCCTGTAAACAGAATTTGGGATGGGAAGGCTCTGCTTGTTGCTCCCTGCCTCTCACTTCCCTGCATGGAATTTCCTCAGGCTTTGCACCTCCCCTTGCCATCTCCCCCCTGTCACATTTGGGATGTGGCACAGCTGGCACTGGGATAGAGTTGGTGTCACTGCCAGCTCCAGGAGGACTGTCAGGACTGCTGAGCCCACGCCCAGGGCCTCACACCCACATCATGGACCTCACTCAAGAATCTGAGCAAGCAACAAAATCATGCATCTGTCTGCAAGCATCCATATCAGGCACTGGGGTTTGCTCCCTTTTGATGTCTATTTATTTCCTTGTTCTCTTTCCCTGGCCTTGTTTGCCACTTTCCTCAGTCTCTTTCCAAAAGTCTAAATCTGCACACTCCACTCCATGGTGTTCAAAGACCTTTCTAGGCTCTGCTAAATGCCTGGCTGCCTTCTCTGTATTTCTCAGAAGAACATGTCAGCCCTCAGCTGATGAAATCTAATGTCGTGGTGAAACAGCATGATCCCAGAGAAGTGCAATGTGGAAACACTTGGATCCCACAGCAGGCAGTGTTTTCACGTCCTTGCTGGACAATCACCTCTTGACATCCAAGAGGTTTTGTGGGTGGGAAGACCAGATACATGACGTGACCAGGTCCCTGGTTTGCACTTTCAGGGATGTAGACCTGAATTTAAATTTCAGGATCTAAATTTAAAATTAAAATGAAATCTTAATCCATTCTGTAAGACTTTATGCATGAAAATGTCTGAGTAATTAGAATTATCTTGGGGCCACAATATAGAGAACAACTTACGGCTGAAGGAGTAGGAAGACTTTAGGCTAATGCTGGACTTGCTCAAGTTAAAAAGCTGGAAAAAGTAGAAACTCAGCTGACTGCAAAATAAAAATCATTATGGCCTCACACGGGCAAAGGTCCAAAACCAGCTTGTTCACCAGCAGCAAATGAGTATATGAATTTAACCTACACAGAGTAAGATAATCTTGTATGAATGCTATCTGGTTACCTTATATGGATTAATATTACTTTTATTAATGGAAAATTTTCTCTCAGATATATTCATGGAGCATTGAACACATACAAATGTCTTGAGATCTTCTTTGAAGAAGATTCCCTGCACTTAGATAAGCTGGGTCAGATTTCTTTCCTAACAGCCTATCCAACTTATAAGTTTTTATAAAGAAAAAAGGAGAAGCAGCCAAAGTAACCATATGGATTTGTCCCTTCTCTGTAGCCTACAGCACTGCCATTTCTATACTGCAAAGAGTTGACTCACTGAAACCTTTCCTGTGGCATTCATGAAGGGAGGAAGTTTCTCCTGCCCACTTCAAAGTAATGAGGTGTAGGATTCATGAACAGCAGAAGAGATTTCACTCAGTGCCATCTCCTGAATGGCTGGAGGTTAGCAGGTGCTCAGAGCTTTGAAAAGACAAAACTACAGTGTAAAGGAATGACTTTGAAGATTGAGAGCCACATACTGTCTGCTCTTCAGCAAACTGACAGGATCCACATAGGGAAACTATGAGAAATGTAAAGCTGACATTTTTTAATGTAACTCAAGCTTCTCATTTTCACAGCCATGGAGCAACTCAGAAGTGGGCTGCATAAGGATGTACTTGTTGGCTCATTACCATAGACCGTGGCGCTGCGAGTGCATCTGTAGCCCTGAAAACAGAAGCTTTGATCTCAGTGTTACTGCAGAAACCAGAGAGGTGAGAGATGCAAAATGTCGTTCTGCCTCCTTTCTCCTTGTGTGTCCTGGTTCTGCATGACGAGAATTTTGTGTGGACATTGGTGCAAACCTGAATGGCACAGTTGGAATGACTCTGATAGTCATGCTAATAGAATAACCAGGCATGGCAGTGTTTCTCTTTTGCATGGGGCCAGGGTTTCTCTTCTGCATAACCCATTCTAGTTATCTCTTCTTCACAATGTTTTCTGGCCATGGGTCAGCCCTTGGGTAAGGAACCAAATATTTCAAAAGCCTTCTCTGTACAAATGATGAAATGCAATTCGAACTCTAGAAACTTGGCCTGGAGTAGCTTCTCATTAAACAGCCACAATGACTGTAATTATGGTTAGATAAAATTAATAAATAATATAAATGCTCTCTAGGATGTACAAAATTATTAATGGCTAAAGCATAAACTGGAACTAAAGTCAGATGCTTTATTTGAGGATATAGTAGAAGACTAATAAATCCTGCAGGCAGATTAGTTGGAAAAAGCCAATAAAAATTATTTAACTAACCAGCCAGCCCACTTGCTATTTGGTTTGACAGATTCAATTTATTTTCTCCTTTTAAACTCATTTTTTCTCTTTTTAGTGCAACAGTTTCTTGCGTTTTTGGAAACAACTGAGACAGAGTGTAAAGCTGTGCTTGTATTTCTCACAGGGTCTATTAGAGGTTGGGGAGCAGTGAGCCCAGACTTTAAGGCTAGATATGATATATTGAGCAGCTGAGCAATTTATATATGGTCTAGAGGCAGAGAAGTCGAAGTGACACAGGGCACAAGTCCAGATCCATGTTCTCAAAACATCCTATTTCAATGTTCTTGCATTTGTCTTTCCATTCAGATAATGAGAATACAGAGAGGGAGAGATTAAATAAATGTTTGTGAGTATAATCTGAGAGTGCCAAACACCAAATGATTTTAATCCTCTAATGGCAAGCTATGGCATTATGGGTCACAGGAGAGGCTATTTAAAGACTGTTGACCAGTTTCAACACCGTCACAGATAGATCACTCCTCACAGTTATAGAAAAGGTCTTGTCTTCTGAATGTGAAATACCATTTAAATATGACTGAGTTACTTCCACAACCCCCAAGGTTCCCCACTGCTTCACAAATAACCAACAGGTTATTTGAGAAATTCTCCTCCGTCACAACTGACATTTCACTTCTACCTTCTCACCTTGTGAAAGAACAAATTTGCTGGCAAACACCGAAGTTAGTCTGCAGTGCTCTTGGTCTGTGGGACTGAAGGAGTTAAGGTTGCAGGTGAGTAGGAGTAACTACCTGTCCTAGAAAAACCATGCATGCTTGTAAATCAAAGCAACTTTGGGGGCAGCAGTCTGGAGCTGAGAATCACTGCAAAGGGCCCTGAGGTCAGCAGCTGCAGCATTAGGCTGGGGTTTGCCTGGTCTGCCAACCTCAGAAGGCAGCACCCAACATCCACTCCTGGAGGGGAACAAATGCCTAATTTTCACATTTGCAAATCTTCCCATAAATAAAGCCATCAGAAGGGAGAGTTCCAATTGGGAAATTAGAGTTCCTGACAGAGGATGGGTGAGACAGACTACTAAAATCATCATGATCCCTCTAAAATTAGTAACCAAAGATCTATCTTTACCTCATTCAACTAGTTTTTAGATGCTACATGGTCGTGCACTTTGATAAAAAATTAAGGTGAGAAAAGTTACAGTTTACTTTCTCTGTCTAAATTTGCTGTTTATAAAGATGTCTGGCAAATTTAATTTCTCTGAGGCATAAAAGAACATGCATCAGATTTCTCTTTTGCTGGCCAAGGAGCAGCCTGCATACCAAGGTGATCTTTGATGCCTCTCAGAAGGGCTGATGGGGTAGATGGAGATAGTGTCCTGAAATAGCACCACAGCTCAGTGTGGAAAATGCTGAGATGAGTGACTCTGTAAGATGTGTCCCCACAAAAGGCAAAAGAGCTTTCAGGGGGCTTTATAATTGCTTTGATTGCAGTCACTTTAATCCTTCTTGTATCTTGTAGGTGTAATCTTGTATGTGTGATTTGTGTAAGGAAGAAAGTGACAAAGATAATATGGGTATGGAGAAAGTGGGAACAGGGCATAGTTTACTCAATTTCTTCCATGTGAAAAATCGAAGATTATGATTACTGTATTGCAAAAGGGGTGAAGTTGAGATTAATTAGTACATGGTAAGTTATTAATAGGAAAGAAAAGTTTGAAATATTAGCAGACAGGTTTCTAGAAGAGACTATGTGGCTGGAAAGGACAGTGTCATACCATGCTGCATACATCCTACCATGGCAGAAGAAGCGAGTCATTCCTCTGATTCACAGAACAAATGAAATATATTATTTGCCCATTAAAACTAAACAAAGACAACCTCTGGGGATGATATAATCATGGTTATAAATAACATTCAAGCATGCTGGTGACTGAAAGGACAAACTTTGCTCATTGCAGAGATATTTCAAGAAGTGGAGTCCATTGACAGAGGTGTGGTGGGGGAGGGAGCATGGACAGGGACATTAGACAAATCTCTGTGGTTACAGAAGACACAAAAGTGCATCCACTTAGCACCAGGGTGGCTCCAGTCACTGCTCTCCAATGGTATTTGCACCTTAGGTAATATCAGCAAAGCACTTCCCCAAGCATAGGTCTACCTGCTGCACCTCAACCAGTGGTGATCATTCCTGTTTCATATGAGTATTGGATACCTCCTCCATTTAATGTTAAAATTGCAACTGGCTGAACCTCACATTTCAGACTTTGCTTTCTTAAATGTGACTGTGTTTTGACAGTACTGTGCTTAGGCAGTATTTTGCCCATGCTTATAGGTGTGTCATATACCTCTCTACCACAATCTTGGTGTCCTGCCTATATCAGCTTTCTCTCATACAGTCCAGGACTTCTCCAGACACCTATGTTACTCCCACTGATGGCTGCTTACCATGCAATAACCCATTAATTTAATGAACCATCAGCTAAAAAGGCAGGACAGGAAACCCAGTTTTGTGCAGTGTATACAACAGCTGAGAATTACTCTGCAGCAATGAAATCCACTGCTGTTGGCTCCACATGCACTCTAAATGGTGGAGCAGTACTGCGTTAGCAGGGGATTAAGCTCTCTGCAACTATTCTATCTTGAGAGAGGGGAAAGTCCTAGGGCATTTGACATTATACTGCACTCTGCCATTAAGAATAAGACAGTTAAAAATGTGCACCACATATAAATGCAAAGATTTTAATGCTTTTCATCCCCACACCCACATCCACCCAGTTCTGCACATGGGTGCTAAAAGAGAACTAGATCAGATCGGGTTGTGATGGTCAATTCTTCATCCCAAAAAGTTCTTGGAAAACTTAGCTTCCTACATTTATGTAGAAAGAGATCCTGGCTGCTATTATATGCAGCTTAGGGGTACAATAGACACAATATGGTTTTGCTTTTTTTAGAAATGTCTTTACAAGTAAATCCATAGTAGGGCTATGCAATGTGTCAAGTACTACTGTGTGAAACCGTGGATCAAATTTTTAGTAGCTACCTGGGTAATGGTGACCTTTTTGAACAAACACCCCTGGTGTGCAGCCACTTGTGGTCTGTAATGAAAATAATTCCCCTTGCTCTAGCCTAAAGCACAGAGATTAAAAAATAAAGAACATGAATTCCTGTTTATTTTAGCAGAGCCACTGACATAGTGAAGACCTTGAGATGGTTAATAATGTAAAATTAGATACTAGAGAAATTAGATGGAACCAATTAAATACAGTATAGGTGAGATGAAGCTCAAGGATTTTGGATCCAAGCCACTGACCATTTGGACTCTTCCCTACCATGCGTCATCTCTGACTACTGTGACTGTCTATCCACATAAATTGGACTAAAAAAGGGCCAAACTCTATGTCAAGTAAAGCTGTGCAGCTGAGCAAGGGTGAAGTTCAGCTTGTTGCAGAGAATGGATTAGAAAGAGATTCTAGAGCAGCAGATTTTGGAGAGCCTGTGTTGGAAAGAAGTATCTATGCTGCCAGCTGTGGCTAGGTCGTGGAGAGGCCAGAGAGACAGATCCCAGAAGGAAAAATCCATGCCCAGAAGCCCTAGTGTGTATTACTGCACTGAGAAACAGTGAAATATTTAGTGAAGGAAGAAACTCAAACATGAAGCTGAAACAGCTGTGCACAACAATATGATATTGACAGTAATATACAACAGACTGGGGAGAAAGGATCATCCAGTGTTTTGGAAGAGGTGGCCTTGGTCTGCTGCTGTTGAAGCAAACTTTGTGACCATTTGGGCTTTCATACCATCAGAAAAGGTTCTGAACAAATTGGAGCTTTACATCCCTGCTGACTATATTGCCTTTCTCTAATGACAGCTACTTTTGATCTACCAGTTAACCCAATCTTACTCCATCTAACATGACACTGCTATTATAGAACCATAGAATTGTTAAGGGTGGAAAATACCTCTGTGTTTATCAAGTCCAACTGTCAGCCCAGCATCACCATGTTCACTATTAAGCCATATCCTCAAGTGCCATATCCACACATTTTTTGAACACTTCCAGGGATGGTAACCCCACAACTACCCTGGGCAGTCTGTTCCAATGCTTCACAACCCTTTCCACGTAAAGTTTTCTCCCAATATCCTATCTACACCTCCTCTGGAGAAATTTGAGACCATTTCCTTGGGTTCTGTCACCTGGGAGAAGGTGCTGTTCCTGTAAGATATTCTTGTAATACCTTTTCTCAGAGAAATACAGGCGGAAAATATCGCCATGGTTACTGTTATTACATTTTTAATCCTAGCAGAGTCTTACTCTGTCTTGTGTCTGCTACTCTGAGCTGTCACCATGACTGATGTGAGACATGGTCATCCTGAGAGTTTTGTGAGTAGGGAAACTCTCTGTGAACACGGACATGTATTTTAGCTGAGACCACTGCTCTGGGAGAGCTGTGCTGTTTCTGTCACCCAGGCAAGGCAGTGGAGGTTTTCCTCTGGCTGTGCATGTCATTGTATCCCAGCTGCTATGTGGGCCTTCCCACAGTATTCTGTGAAGAATAAAAATGTTCCCAGTGCAAATTTTCCCAGTCAGACTATGAATGGTCTCCCAGGTTATGTGCTCTTTAGTTGTTGGCTTGAGTGGTCGATGTCAGTCCAAGCATGGACAAAGGAATTCACACCAGCTGGACTGCATAGTGGTCAGCATCCCCTTGGGAAACAATCTCAGGTAATGTCAATGGATGCTCCATAGCTTTTTTCCTCCTGTTTTGCCTCCATCCTTGAGGAGTGAGAAAAGGACTAGAGAGAGTGAGGTGGAAGAAAGGAAAGTAAACCAAGAGAAATTTTGTTTTGACTCTGTTGACTGACTTTGCTGCCCTTTGCAAGAAGAAAAATGCATTTTTCTACACCTTTCAGATTCTGGATTGGAATGTTTCTTTTTCAAAAATAGGAAAAGAGGAAGGTCACTTCTCCACATGTTTTCAGTCAGCTCATTTCCTGTCCTGAAAAATCACGAAGTGAGAGAGGTGACCTGTAGATTAACAGGATTAAGTCAGGCAAAATCAACTTGAGCTTTGGTGAGGGCTTCTGCATGAGGTGACTGAATCAGTTTCTTCAGAATTATCTGTCTGCTAAATGCAGAATCCTTTATAAAAACAACATGAATCTGACTGAATATTGGTCTGTCAAAAGATAAAAACCTCCTACATCATTCATTGAAGATTTATTTATGTGCAGTTGCTTTTCTGACAATGAGGGAACCAGATGGAGATATGAAATAGCTCAAATAGAGTTGCTTTCAAAGTTACAGGACCAGCTGCTTCAATAATACTTTCTTTGGATACTCATACCTCTGACTGGATGCTGCTTTAACAAATCAATGTTTGTCCCCCATCTAACCCTTATTCCCTGGCAAATTAAAAAGAAGAAAAAGAAAAGAAAAAGAAAAAGAAAAAGAAAAAGAAAAAGAAAAAGAAAAAGAAAATCCAGCTAGAAAATGGTAAAAGTTACAGGGTAACTGCTATCACTCAGCTCTTCATAGGGTCAAGTAAAAAGAGTTTGTTTGCCTCATTTAAAGAAAATAGTATTTAAACCTATGAAAAACACACAAGAATAGCAATTTGGGATACAATCACTTGAACAACAAAATTTAAAAGGTCAGTATTCCTAAGAGCTGAAATCAGCAAATGCTATAGAAACCTTAATGCTTCATCATCCAACACATTAAAAAGATGATAATATTAATGGAGGCTTCATCACTTACCATGTTTCATTAGTCAAAACACTAATTTTTCTTGTGTCTTGAAGAATAATTACTTTAGCCCTGTTTCCATTTCTCATAACAGTACAGAGCCAAATAACCCAGCTAGCTGCTGCTGAACTATCCCAGAGCCAGTGGGCTATAGCATCCCAGGTGGAGCTCATTGGAGGGAACTGCTAATTGAGCTGCCAGGTAACTGCTAATTGAACTTTGGTTTTGCTGCCTCAGCTTTTTGCTTCTAGGAGCGTGAATGTAAAGGTTTCATTTTCAACCTGGATTGCTCAGGTAATGAATAGCAGTGATATTAAAATACCTCATTTTTTCATTGACATGCATTGTGAGTATCTCCTTCCCTGGAGGTATTCTAAAGCCGTTTGGACAGAATCATGAGTACAATGCTCTAGGGGATCCTGCTTGAGCAGGGAGGTTGGACTAGATGACCTCCATTGATCCCTTCTAACCTTACCCATTCTGTGATTCTGGGAAAGGGGATTTATTTCAGCTTCAAGTAATTAAATTTTTTTTCCTCTGTGGAGTATATTTTTGTCTTAAAGATACTGGCAGACTTTTCATACTTTTTGAACAATCATCATTTTTTAGAGCATATGTATGAAAAGTTTACACAGTATTTAGCAAGTTTTCACTTCTCAATACCTTTGGCCAGGCGTTTAAGCCAGAACAATAGGGAGCAGGTTTTAAGATGAATTTGGAGCAAGATGAGTATGTGTCTTAGGCATCACAGTGCATCACCTTACTTACTTGGCTCCTGGTCCTTGTAGCAAAAGATGAGCAGTTACCTAAAACTGCAGTTCAGGGAATTCAAGAGGCATGAGAACAAATCCCCAGATTTAGCTGATTGCCTGTTTTTGGAAAATGAGCACGTGATCCATGTCGCTTTGAAGAGTCTGTCCACATTGAAAGGTAATTTAACTGGCTTTTGGAGAAGTTAACAGTAGGGTAAGTAAACATGAGACCATTTTGTATGTGAGATCTCAGTGTATAATTCATGATGCATTCTGATACTGAATAGTTCTCAAGTGCAGTGGGAAGATATGTACCTATGATAGAAATGACATGCTGAGAAATCAGGAGCTATTCTGGTCAGCAGTATGATTCAAAAACACTTCCTCCACTCCAGGTGGGAGGCATTAGTGAGAGAAGAAATAAATCCTAATCAACAGTTTGCGGAAATAAATGGTGTCAGTCTCTAAAACAAATCATCTATTATGGAAAGATTAGTTAAACTATGAAAATTGTTTTCTCTGTCTAGAGAATTCTTTGATTTAATATTTTTTTCTTTTCCTTTTTTATAAAAACTTTCTCTCTCAGAAAACTTACACAATCTTCAGGTTGCAAGGGACTGATTATTCCAGGAAAGGAATATTTTCCTTGGGTGTGGGATCACACTGTGGTCATCAAGATCATTAGTTTGTACTAATTAGTTTTCCAGTGGATGCAACTGGCATTCTTTCTCTGTTCTCTCTCTCCAAATCCCTAAAAAAGATCCTCGTCTCAGCTGTTGTTTTGCTCCCAGGGGATTGTTTTGTGCTGAGCTTCATTCTGTCAAGTGATAAAACCTCTTCCTCACCCTGAACCCAAACTGCTGCCCAGGGCGGTTGTTCATTAGGCCAACGGGGTCCTCATCCATGAAAGACAGACCCACTTGCAAAACACTTATGGATTTTTGTAGAAGCAAGCAGCACAGAACCATCCTTGTGTTCTTGTATCCACAGAATCAGTCCCTTGTGACATGTATTTGAAAAATACTTCTCTATGTATCCTAAAAAGTTTTCTGTGTGCTATGCCACATAAAATACAGACACCCCATTAAAACCACTTGCTGTACTGCAAATAAGAATATTTTTCACATTAAATTTTGTACCTATAAGTCATCTCAGAAATTTCTGTTTTCTAAAACAAACAACATTGTCTCTGTAAAATAACAGGATACAGATATTTTTCCCTTTCACTATTACCATGGCCACTTGTTTTTTGTTTGTTTGTTAGTTTTTTTTATTAACCTCAGTGGGAAATTGGTCTGAAGATATATTTTCTTCCTTCATGAAAGCAGCAGTAACAAGGGCAAAAGCAGAGCTCATTCTCATAACTGAAAGCCTGGCTGTTTCACTTCCAGCAATATTTCTTTTGCAGAAAAGCTTATGCATAAAAATATCTTCTCCCAAGGTTAGCATTCCGACAGTAATATGAGCAGATAGGTGCTGTTCGCAATTAGTGCCGCATTCCGTATTGACTGCTGCGCTGGTGGAATCTTGTGACACCAACTACTTCAGTTATGAATCTCTTTCCATGTATAGGCAATCGAGGGGACGTATAATGTTGAGAGAAAAGTGCCTCCTGAGGACTTTGGAATGTTGCTGTTGAACCACAGGTATAAAGTGATGAAATAGCTAAAATCCTCACAGGACATCACCCTGACGCATTAGGCAAACAGGAAAGTAGGCTGCTTGTGAAGCAGGCAGACAAGACAGAAAAGGGGGAGGAAGAAAAAGCACTCATTTGGAAATTTCCAGCTTCAACCTTCTCTTAGCTGCATTTATGTTTTAAATATACCCCCAGTCATGCTACCTAGGAAAATGTTCACTGCTGAGTGTGCTGCAGTAACAAACAGTCGTTCTTTTCAGAATCTTAAGAGGAATAGTTGATACTGAAAGGAATATTTGAATATTGTAATTAAAAGCAGTTCCTTTTCTCTTTTACCATTCATGAGTATTCAGCCTTTCCTCTAAGGGACCCATTCAGTAAAAGGTGTGGATAACTCGTGCACCACATTGCAGAAGCTTCCAATAGAAAGGACTTGAGGTTTCTTTCATCATTTTCTCATCAGACACACACAATGAATTCAATCTGCAGTTTTGCATTAAACAAAGGTGGATCAAGGTGCTTTCTTTCCCTTATACTCACATTCTTTCAAAGGACAGTGTCAGAATGGAGAGGGCACTGGCAGAAACCCTGTGATTTCTGCCTGGCTATTCCTCTTACTCAGGCATGACCCCCTGGGTGCTTTCATGAGGGGCAGCCTCCATTTCCTCTTCTCTACTCCTCCTGCCTCCAGCACTGCTGGGGCTTCCCACTACTGGCAACTGAAGTATGCACAAGGGTGGGACAAACCAGGTCCAAAAGTACTACTGATAGCATGACTTCAGGGAAGTGAGGCAAGTACTGTAATCACTGCACATGTTCATATCCCTTTGGCACGAAGGTGTTTTATCATTGCATCTCAGTGGAAACATAAGGAGAGAATTGCCTGAGCCTCCACAAAGTTTTCAGCAGGGAGTCAGCATTTCCCTGTGACAACTGCTTGTCTCCTGTCTTTCTGTCAGGGAGGGATTTCTGGTGATACTCAGCCTGAAAACCTATCTGCTTTAATAAAATGGACACCATGAGGTGAGGGGAGATGGAAGGAAAGGGACTTTTCCACATTTTTTTGCAATGGTGGGAGGAGAGATTTGAGCTTGTGGTGATACAGTGTCCTTTTTAGAAGAAAAGTTTTGCACGCTAGAGATATGCTCTGTCTTGTGTCCAGCCTCTTTTATGTGTTTGCATACATTTACAAGGATTTTTTATGCTTGCACCAGCTGCCTTCCTACAGTTGTGTTAAGGCACGTGTCACCGAGGCCAGGAGCTGTGCCTTACATCTCCTCGTCTGTGGCTCAGCATAAAGCTGTCATACTGTGTCATGTTCTCTTTTTGCTGGAAGCACATACACCTCTTCCCTTTTCAGAAGGTCTGCCTAATTTCAGTGAGAAAATTGCCCATGTCAATGGCAGACTTGCTGCACAGGCTGCCCAGATTACCCAGTGTGTAACAGCTTCATTATCTCAGCCAGGTAGAAGATCACCTTTACTGAGATGCCTTGGATAAGCTGGGCAAGTCAAGCAGGAGAAGTGCTTGCTCTGAAATTAGAAATAACTTTAGGCTTTATGAGCAAATCAGAGAGCATAGTGGTCACTGCGTTGGGGAGAATTTTATGTGAATAAATCTGATCAGCAGGATGGTAGTAGATCAGCATATGGTCCCACAGAGAATGAGGCCTCTTTGTTTTTCAGTAAATAAATAATGAGAAATACATCCTCTCCAAAGAGCTCCAAAGAGGATGTCTAAAGAGTGCAGATCAGCTTTAATGGCAACAAAGAATTGGAAGGGTTTTACGTAAGGCCAGTGAGAGCTCCAGGGAGTGCTCGCTGCTTTTCTGACTCTCTGACCATCACTATTTGAGCATCTTCTATGCCAGTAAGTAGGCCACAGAGAATTGCAGTGATGAGGCTTTCTGTGCAACAACTGGCATTACTCTCCAAGTTGCATGTGAGTTTTGCTTAGATCAACGCCTGGGCAATGCTAACTGTGAAGGCTAACACAAGAAAGAGAAGAACTGTGAACTACTTTTGTGTGTAAGTATTTCACACAAATGTTCATGTGTATGACCACAGACGTGTATGCATGCAATGTTCAAAAACCAGACAAAAACCCCTGTTTGGAGGACGTAGGTGTGCTATTATGAAACATCTTTGTTCTACTACTGCAACATTTAGGAAAGAGCCAGCAGACCTATTCTCTGCAAAGAGCCTCTGCAGCTAACACTTGATCGCCATTTAGACTACCTCGCAAGTGATCGCTCAAGCGATCACTCATAATCACTCGAATTTTTTCGCTTTGAGAAAAAGTTCCAAAAGTTTATGGGTGTTGAAAACATTGTAGGATTAGCAAATTAATTAGGATCTACTTTGGAACAATTATTTTCAAAAGCACAGTCTTTCCAACAGTAGAAAATTTGTTCCTTGTTTGATTTCTTAAAATGAAAGGATTTAAAAGCTATTTTTCAAATGGAAAAACAATAGTGCATTTTTACAACCATCTGTTGAACACATGTTTTGGGAACCAGACATTTCTTTTTTCATCCAAAAATACCTGAAGGTTTTTTACCCCACTCAATTAATTATTTACATTTTTAAAAGTAGAAGGAAAGATGAATCTGCTGGGATCTACCACTATCTTTCAAAAGCAGTAGTTAAAACAACAAAAGTTGCCAACCTGCAAAACTCTAGTTTCATAGATACTGTATTTGTTAGAAAATAACTGAGGAATGAGGATATTTACTGCAGAAATATGGGAACTGAGTGAAGTGTGAAGACAGTGGGTCCCTTACATGAAATCTCCAGGAGTACAGTTTCAGTCTGAGTGATCGAAGCTCTCCAGAGTTTCACACCTGGACCTGTGGATGATGCAGATATATCCACACATCCCACTAAAGGACTGAACAAGTTTAGAGATGTGAAATCTAGATGGAGCATTCTCTCTTCATAAAAAGAGTGTTGTGTTCAAAACAGACTCCTAGGTACTGTGCAAAAATATTTGGAAACCATATTCCATAAGAAAACTGGCAGGGTCCAGAAGGTCATCCAAGAGTGGAGGAGGAGAAATTCTCAAATGAAGAGAGAAATTAAATGAAATTTAATTTCTCGGGTTTCTGAGCCTCTTTGAACAAGGAGGGATGAACTAAGAGAAGTTTCATTGAAGGGGAGGATGGGCAGGGTAACAAGGGACACATCTGAGTCCTTTCAATATGGAATTGTATCAGAAAAAGTGTGACCAGCAGGACTCAGGCAGTGATCATTCCCTTGCACTCAGCACTGGTGAATCCACACTATGAATCCTGTGTTGAGTTCTGGGCCCCTCACTACAAGAAGGACATTGAGGTGCTGGTGCAAGCCCAGAGAAGGGCAACAAAGCTGGTGAAGGATCTGGAGCAGAAGTCTCATGAGGAATGGCTGATGGGAGTTGGGATTGTTTAGCGCGGAGAAAAGGAGGCCCAGGGGAGACCTTATTCCTCTCTACAACTCCCTGTAAGGAGAGTTTAGCCAGGTGGGGGTCGGCCTCTTTTTCCAAGTAACATAATGGCATCGCATTTAATGGTGCTGGCAACCCACATGCCAGGTAGGATTATAGCTACCTGTTCTGCAAGAGGATAGGATTAACTATCCTGAAAGTGCCTCAAGAGCCAGAGAAAGAGCCTGGAGAGATGGAAAGACTAACACTAATAAAATGGAGTATTAACAATGAGAGAAAAGTAGGTGACTTTTTTCCTAGTCCAGAAACCACAAAGTGCTCAGGTGAAAATTGTTCTTCACAGTTAAATAGCTTTTAGCTTTTGTTTTACATGTCCTTTGTGTCTATTTTTGCTACAGAGAACATTGCTCAAACAATACAGCAAATGAAGGACATGCCTTTGGATCCTCTGGGAATGACTGAGGCTCCTGAACATGCGTGTCTCGCATTATTTGAGATGCCCTTGCTTTTCTGTCTGACTTCCAGTGGCTGATCCAGAAGGGAAATTTCTTTCCCAGAGGTTCAGTGTCAGATCTGACAGCCCTGCAAGGAGGGTTTGCTTTTCAAAGCGCATGAAATGTCATTAGAGGCACATTAGTCACTCCTTACCAGCATCTATGTTTCAGAGTTATTACTGAAACATTTCACTCTTTGTTAGCAGGAATAATGACACCTTCCTTCTGTTTCACAACATGGACAACTATTAGCGCCAGGCAGCAACCACTGTCCGCTCATGCCTGCTGCTGATCTCTGGTGGCAATGCCAGACTCCCAGTGGAAGTCAGAGAAGGGTACCCACCCTCCAGGGTTGCATGATGAGGGGATGTTTTGGTTATGCGTGTGCTTCATTTTCCATGCAACACTTTTACCCAAGTTTTATTAAATTATTTGGCCTATATGGATTTGTGTTAGACTCTGAACTCCACAGCCTCCCCTGAAAATCGTGAAGCCAGTGAAACCCTCCCCACGTTCGCAATCCCCCAGAGAGGACACACAGGGCACTGCAGAAAGGTGGTCATGGGGAATACCTCTGAGCTTTTTCTCCTTCCCACAGGAAAGCTCAGCAGACACCAATGTATTTGGAATGTCATTTTAAATCATGTTTCTTTCACCATTTCTAAAAGTGCTGGCAGAGATGAAGGCCCTTGAACAGGTGTGAGGACCCCCAGCTCCCAGCACAGACGGCGCTGCAAGGCAGAGGTGGGCGGAAGGCATCAGTGCTGTGCTGGCTGCAACGCCTGCAAGGAGCAATCAGGGGCATTAAGGGCCTGTTTCCTTTTTAGGAAAATTATTAATGACCATGAGATGAAAAAGTGATTCAATACCAAAACCTTGCTGTGCAGCAGCTGTTGTTTGGAGATGGATTCAACTAAAAAGAGCAATACGAACCGTACAGTGAATTTACCTCACTTGATCCAGTGCCTGAGCCAAGATGCAGTGCTTTGCTCTTTCTGTTTCTGTTGCTGTTTCTAACTGTTATTCTACATAGTTTCCTTCAATGACAATGTCCTCTCACTTGAGAACTATTGTTTTCACTTGAACATAGCTAAACCAATCCAGAAAATGGCACTGAAACTCCAGAGAAATAGCACATAACTTCAGAAGTGAAATTAATTTAGCCCAGCTGGAAATACTGCAAACGAGCCCCTTTTTATGTCAGTGTGATCAACAAATGTAAATTACATTGGTTGTCCTGCAATTTCTGCCTGATTTCCCTCTCCAGTGTCTGGTTAAGAGAGTTCACTTTGGCTTGTAGGGCACAGGAGCTCTCACTGTATCAGGGAAATACCTGTAGAAAGGTGAAAATAGGATGGGAGGCAGGATCTGGACTCTGCTACAAGTCCACAGTATGACAGGGGAAACAGTCTTGGAAACATGGAAAGGAGTCGGCATTGTGATTTTTGAAGACTGCTTTGAAGATATTTTCTGGACAAATTCAAACAATAGGAGATATTAGTATGTAAATTTTTTATTCTGGAGTTCATGGCTGGTGGCTAAAGAGTAGCTGTGGTCACCACTTGCCTGAAGATTGAGAACTGGTGCTGGGACAATTTCTAAGCTTTATGAGTATGAGATGAGTGGTTTTCATTTTCTGATTTGCTGACACTTCCAGAAAAAAAAAAAATCTTTAAATTCACATTGCTTATTTCTTCTTATGGTTACAGCCTGACATTTTCAATTCTCCCATTTAAGAGTGACATTATTTAAGTGTCTTACATAACTCCTGTTGTCACTGTAGAGGGAAGATTTTTATTAGGGATATTGGTTTTGGTTTGTTCCTTCTGTTTGGTTATGGAACTCAAAATAGCCTTAATGCATGAAAACTAACAAATGGAACAAAGGAAGGGAGAGGGTAGCTGTATCCTAGGCCAAATTTTTCTCCTTCAAGTGATAGCTGAGAGTCCCTGTGGAATTTGTAATCTCTACATAAGTTTATTAATTTTGCACAAAACCCCTGTTTATGGCTTCCTTGTTAAAAAAAGTTTGCAAAGTTTTTCTTTATAGAAGTTATTGTCTTAACAGTTCTATGTGCTAGCAAGGGTCTATATTTTCTCTAGAATAACTTTTAATTAGCCACCTGGCATAATTCAGTAAACTTTTTTTTTTTTAAGATGAAAGAACAACTGTCAGGAAAAAAAGAATTTTAAATACAGGAAACAGAAGAAAATCCTTTCCCTAACCTCCTCCACAAAATATTCATATTTTACATTATGGAATAATCATGGGAGAGAGCTGGAAGATCTCCTTGAATAGTTCTTCCACCATATGGGAGCTGGTGGAAGCAAATCTACAGAGGGATTGTTTCATGTTTTTTCTTCTTGGTTTCACAGATACTTTTAAAGCATTCACAGCTGCTGTATAATAAACTTTACCTTTTTTGGTGGCTTCAAGAGCAAAAAAGTCAAATGCTAGAAGTATCACCCCGTCCTTGACACCTGACTCCTTGCAGCCAGGTTCCTAGCTCATGCTCCACTCTTGGGAATATGTAATTGTTCCAGTTTCTGCTGACAAGCCCAATCCTCCCCTGTGCTACCCATTGGTGATCTCATTACAGGTTATCATAATCATACTCTGATCCTTTTTCCTTCATACCTCCTCCTCTGTAGATGTCACCCACCTTCACTATGTGCAAGGTCTTGCTTATTGACAAATCGCTGCCAAATACCACTGGAAAAACATTTTGTGATGGATTTCAAGATCTTGCAACGTTCCCATGTAAGAGTCATTCCAACCCTGCTTTGATCTTTGGCCTAATAGTTTTGAAGCAGAAATAGAAGTAGGTTTCATTTCTACTATTGCCTCTTTTCCCCCTGCCCTTTTGGATCCCTGAATCACCCTTGTAAAACTTGAAAGTAGGGCTGCAATCCCACGTGGCAGGATAAGTTGACACTGTCGCTGCTGGTTGCAGTGACCAGAAAAACAAAACACGTGGGTCATCAGCCTCTGTGGATTTTTAGCTCACCTGTCTGAGGGCATCACAAGACTGGTTCATGTCCAGGAGAGGCATTGCCCTCGCTCAGGCCCTCCTGTTTGTCCGTAGCAACAGGGAACTTTCTATCCAACCTGGGTTTTTCTAAAACACATGGAAAGCTCCTGATGCCACTGGATTTGATGCACAGCTTTCTGGTAATTTCTGTTTCTGTGTGCTGGGCCCATCAAAGTGAATGATGGCAGGAATGAACAGCACTGGGAATAAGGCACAGTAGCTACCTGAGGACCTATTTTGGGACTTTGCTGCAGCAGAGATTAAAACACAGCAGTAAGGGAAAGCTGTGTGTAAACCTTGCCTGCTTAGCTGCTGGGGAGATCAAAATCCTTTGATTCCCTAGCTGGTAATGGGGTGGCTGGGGAAGGAGAGCCCTCTGTGCAGCTGTGCCATGTCAAACAACTCCTTTGCTGCTGTGGGCTGCTCTGGCTGTGGCACATCAATGGAAGATTCAGGATTTTAGTGCTTGGAGCCTGGCTGCAGGTTTGCCACAGGAGAAAACACCAGTCCCAGCCTCCACGGCTTTCCCTGCTCCTCCTGTGCTGGAATGGTTGCTGTCAGCACATCATAGACAAACAATTGCTGCACCTTGGGCTGATGCACCATCGTCAGTGGTGAGGTGGTGTCTGTAGGAGAGTACAAGGGCCCGTTCTGCTGACCACCCTGCATCACCTCTCTGCTCCTGCCCCCCCCACAACCCCACTTGTAAAGGATCCTTAATGTCCATATGGTTTCTTCAGTCATAGACAATCAGCCTGTCATGTTTTCTCCAGAGCTAACAGCAGTCATGCCAATTCAAACACTCTGTATCTCAGTTTTATCACTCATAACTATCGTGCTTGAACTACTATGTGTTAAGAGTAGGCTGTTTCTGGTCATATTATGAAAAGAGGCATTTAATGAAATTTGTAGTGAACTTGGTTTAAAAGGACTTAACTCAGAAATTATTTCATTCAAATACACAACAAATGTATATTAAAATCATTTAAGAGCGAAATAGGCTGATGCCCAGCCTTAGCACCACCCAATGCTGCAGAGCACTGTCACAAGAGAGGACTGGCACACCTGCAGGAAGACACAGGCCAGGGGGGTGGTTTCACTGTACACGAGGAAGAGGCAACTTGCCCAGAGCACCTGCTCGCTCTGTATCTGCTATTCATCTTAACATGAGGGAAAAAATGTTGTCGTTCTAAAAGCCTTTCTGAGAGGTGTTTGTCCAGGGTGAGCCACAAAATCCAGTTAGTGAGCCTCCCATCACAGCTAAGGTACTGAAAGAACTAAGGAATGCTGTTACTTTTTTAAAAAATGTCTTTAATTTTGTCAAAATGTCTCCTTTCTTAACGTGGTTTTTTTTTTTTTTTCTTGTCTTTTTTCCTTGTAGTTTTGCATCAGTATTGTGCTTTTCTGGGTCCTGACATGAATATACTGTCCTATCTTTCCATCCTGCTTGGAATAAAGCTCCCCCCAGGTGATCTGGTGTGCAGCATGGCACTGTGCCACTGCCAGCCTGGCCACTCTTAAAGGCCAGGCAGTCTTGTGCTCAGCATGGCACTTCTCAGAGTACTGCTCCAGGTCATGCAGAGAGCAGCTGGGTGTATTTCCACCAAGGTACACTGCTCAATTCACTAATTGCTACAATGGGAAGACTGAGTGGAAGAAGCCTCTTCCAAGGGCTGATACTAGTAAAGAAAGTCCTTGAAGGAGGGCACCAGTGCTCTCATCTGCCTGTGTGAATCCTCCAGACCCCAAGGAAGATATCTTCTGTGGTGGAGCCCCTAATCACCCAGCCTGGCTATTTGGTCCTTGTCCTGGCTGCTAGCGAAACTGCTGAAAATACTAGTGGGAAACAGTAGCATCACGCAAGAGATGGCAGGGAGAGGAGAGATGCTGATCAGACTCCGCTGCATGAGATGTTATTGGTATGTCCCAGCTGTACCTATTTCTAGTTTTTAGTGGGTGATGAGAGATTCGAGAAACTCCTGCTTATTCAGGTTCCACTCTGAAAACAAGGGCAGATATCTGAGTATGACTTCTTCTCTGGCTAGATTTGCTAAAGACCCATTTCGTGTGATATGATGCCGCAGAAAAGATCCACAAAAGAGACCACGGCTTCAATGTCACACTTTTAACCACTCAGCCAATCAGCCAGATTGGTCTGGGACCACCTGGAGTTCCTCTTGGCTGAGATTCAATACAGACACCACTCAAGTCCATACTGCATGTGTGAGTCGGCTGGGCTGTGAGCAAACAGCAGGGGGCAGAGGGCTTGAAGAGCCCAGGAGGAGGTGAGCAGAAAGGTTTGCTAGGGTCAGGCTGCCTTTGGCTGCCCTAGGGTCTTGTCCTTGTTACAAGGAACACGACCAGCCCTTGCTACCCTGGAGAGTGAGTAGAAGTACATTTGCACACAGGTCCCCTCAACCCCCAAATTACAGCTAGTAACTGACTTTGCAAGAGTTTGCCAAGATGGATGTAAGTTCCTGAGCTTCTTTATCCGCCTCGCCTCGCCTCGCCGCCTCGCCTCGCCTCGCCTCGCCTCCCCTCCCTCTTCCCTCTTCCCTCTTCCCTCTACCCTCTATTCAGCTACCCTGTTAAATATGTTTCTCAGCCAGATTTCAGCTCTGGTGATACCTGGATTATTTTATTTCCATTTGCAAAATCATGTCAGTAGTTGAGTAGTCCTTCACTTGTCTAGGGGTTGTAGGGAGAATACCTTCAAAATATCTGATGCAGAGCTAGAAATGGGAGAGCAGCTTTGCAGACTTGATACCCATGGAAGTGGGCAGGGGGATGCCAGTGGGAATTTGATGGTCTGAGGCATGAAGGCATAGAGGAGCTTGTGGGGCTTGCTGAGGGCTGAGGCAGAGCCAGCTCCAGCCAGTTGGGTCTATCCAGTCTGTAAGGGTGGGCTGAAACACAAGCCAGAGACTTGTGAGAGCAAGCAGTGACTCTAGACTTGCATAGACACTCAGGGCTGAGCCTAAATAAGCAATGTATAATGTATACCATGCAGCACCTACTGTGACAGCAAAGGTGTAATTTGTGTCACACAGGATAGATGTTGTGCTTTTCTCATTGCTGTTTGCCAGTGCTGTGTCAAGAGACATGAAGAGAAAAAGCAGTTTTGAAGTAGCTAAGCAGTTGAGTCTTTTTATTGATTCAAGCCTTTATATCACGTATAACAAAGTAGAAAAGCACTATCAGAGAGACAGACTGTAACAAGTGAGCTTTAGATGGACATGAATCATTTCATACCAACAGTTTGGAAGTGATGCCATGATTTTGGCTGCTTACCTGTCTCTTTGCTATCAGTACCTAAAGCACTTTTTTAGCAATGGTTCAAAGGACACATTCCATATCCTTGGATGCTGTGATGGAGAAGAGTGATTTCTTCTCAGCAGAAAAAAAAAGTCTTTCAAGGTGAAGAACTCTAAGTTATCACTCAGTACCACTTGATAATCTGCTATGACTATATGTAAGGAAAAATGTGCTCATAGAGGAGGAAAAAAAGTATGTTGTAGATTTTCCTTGAGATGACTCAATGGCAAAAGGCGTGGGAGGACACTGAGGAGGGAGGAAGAAATTAGGACCTCAGGGCTAGACCCATATAGAAATGTGAGCTCTCCTGGAGACTGCAGCTAGATTCAATGGGGTATATATGTGGTCTAAATATTTAGACAAAGTTTAAAGAAATTTATGGAGATCTATTTATAGATTGAATTATTGCAATCAGTTGTGCTCTGTTTCACCAACTTCAATTACAACGCAAAAGTTTTTAGTTTTTACGAATAATGAAGAAAAACAGAATTTGGCTTTCAATTCTTTTATGTAAAAATAGCTCTTGCATTAGATTATACAGCAGAGAAGTTGAACATTACATTATTTTTTTACAATATACACCACCTGTGAGCATAAACAAGTTTATTATATATACGACCTGGCTTGTTAACAGATGTTGCAATAGTCTACACCCTGTTGACACAATTTTTCAGTCGGTGGGGTTTCTTGTGATAATGGGCAAAAATGCAAAGTGAAACAAAAAAACAAAGCAAAGGCCAAAAGTCACAGAAAGAACAAGGAGAAACTACAATTTTTCTAAGACCTCAGGGGCTGACCATGGTGTGGTTTTACTAGCATAAAGGGTACAAAGATCTTCACTACCTACCAGGAGTTTTCTGATATGCTACAGAAGAGCTCCTTGATTATGCTTGTCTGTAGAGTAGAAACATCAAGGTCAGTTCTGCAGGAATAAGAGACTTTGGGAGATACATCTTGTTTCTATCCAATATGCTTTTTTAAAACAAAAAAACAAAACAGAAAGAACTAATCCTTCCATCTGAGGAACAATGTCATTCTGAAATGATAAAAAAGCTGGTACAGATTTAACCTCTGATTTTAATCATAACTTTAATTCTGTACAATTTTAGCCTGGCAGTTCAGTCTGTAGGATGATAACAGAAATTACTGTACTAGCTGTGGAGTCTCTAATAAATCTGTTAAAATTTTTTCTTCTGTAAAATTCCAAGTATTCCACATAATCATTTATAACCCCTCCCTTTCTGATATAAAGCACTTCTGTGCATGATCAGAGCTGAGGTGCATCAGGAAGAAAAGATAAAGAAGTTTTTTCTCTTCAAAAGATATTTTAAGGGAGATGTTTACCTATGCTTATGTACCATAATCACCCCATTTTGTTTAAGACCTTGCCAAAGATTATTCTCTGTCTGATTTTTTCTAGAAAAAGCCTTCTGAAAAGTTACCTTTCAACAGCTCCCAGTGTTAAAATACTTAAAAACAATCTCCCTATCAACCCGAGGAGATCCTAATATAAGAAAATAACTTTTCTCCCCTAAACTTTTCTCTCTGCTCACAGTCTCTGTGACTGCTTCCCTTTTGTTTGGAGGGTGAGATAGATTTAAGAAGCTTGTGTTGATCTGGCAAAATTTCACAGTGTTAACTAACTTGTCATCTTAAGCATTTTTTTACTGAAAGTTTGAAGCTAGATGTGACTTTATTTTTAAGTTTAAAGCCTATAAATATCAAGTTCTTAATTTAAACAGACAAGATGTTAACATTTTCTGTCTCATTATATCAGTGTCAGTATCTCAGTAAAGTAAATTTTTAAATGTACTTGAAGAATTTCTTCTTGGTTTTCCTTTTTCTGTGGTCCTATGATATGTATTCAAACCTAAATAATTACCTAGGACCTGAAAGTAGAAGTGCTTATGCATATTTGCCCAACACTGTTTTATTTCAAAAGATAATTTTAGAGACAAAGAAACACATTATTAAATATGCTGTATAGTATACTGTCCACATTTCCATTGTGAAATGTTAATATTTTCAGTTGATACTGGTTGATTTTCTGTCAGTGGGAAAGGATTTGCTGGTGGTGATGCTGGGTGTCCTGGAATCCTAATTCATCCAGCCTTTATCACGTAAGCTTAACTTACAACCAAGAAAGAAACTTGATGATTTAATAAGAGTTGGAAAAAACTCCTTAAAAATAAGGCAATTCAGGGAGAATCCTGGCTGTCACATCCTTTTCCCCCATGACCACAAAAATAACATTTTTTACATTTATAAATAATGTTGGTTGCTTGGAAAAATTGATCAGGGATTTCTGGTGGCCATTGGGTCTACCCTGACATTCTCCCTGCCCTGCTCCAGCTGCAGGTACACAGGGAGCAATGGGGAATGCATGGAGAATGACTGCACTCAGGAAATCATAACTAATGTGTTGCTCTATGCTGGCCATAAGTGCCTGCCAGGCTGACACCAAGTAGGCTCTGCTTCGCCAGGCAGCTTTTCAGACCATTGCATGGCAGGAGAGATGGGGATGCAAAGCCACTGCACACTGAGAGAAGCCTTTGACACAGGACCACAAGAGAGAAGAAACCCAGCTGCTTCCTTCCCTTGGTCTCAGTTGGGCAAAGAAGGTTGTTTTGTTGTTTGGGATGACATTAAAAGATGGATGATGCTGCTAGCTCCCTGGATGGGAGTTCCTGCTGCCTGCTCAGTTAACCCAGCTGAATTCCTTACTGCTGAAATAAACATTTGTTTCACTTTTCTCTGCCCCCTCCTTCAGTGTGCATGTCTGTTTCCATGACCATGGAAAATATGTTACCAGTTAAATTTGTTTTTCCATAAACCAGAGACAAATATGTCCTGTAACAAATCCTGCTTTCCCAATGGAGACTGGAACCTTTTTTCCTGATTGTATGGATTCCCCATTGACATCATTATATGGATGTTAAAGTCAGGGATTCTCAGAGAAATTAGTGTAAGGGGATGGAACATAAATCCAGACAGAACAAACGAAATTTCCACTCCCATGACAACAGAAAAGGTAGTGACTGTTTCTTGTATGAGACTGGAAGAAGATACCTTGTGGCATTTAACAACTCCCTAAGAATGTCAGTGTGCCACAAACCACAGCCTAGGAAATGGGAGGTCAGGATATCAGTACTACCTACCATCATTATCTGAAATATCTTAACTGATTCAAAAGAAACCCCTCTGTCACAAAATCTTTGTATCATCACCGGTGATTGCAATGAAACCCCTTATACATACCCAGCTATGGATTACAGTACATGATAATATGTAGGAAAAATTCCAAATAAGGTACTCTATGGGTAGCACAGTTAAACATGGGTCATGCTTCACTGAAAAGAAAGTGGAGGTGGAAAATAGGTGGATTGAGGTCAGTGCTGCATTATGTGTCCATCAAGTTCCTGCAGCAAAGTCCACGGAACAGGTCTTGCTGTTCAACGTGGAATGAAATTTAATGAAAATCACGCTGGTTTTCATCTTTGTACTACAGATTGCCAGCAAGATGATTTCCAGATGAATGTGTCCTCTTCCAGTCTCACTGATTTTTAACAAATGAGAATAAAGTGCCCTTAAAGACAGGATTCCTACATCTTTTTTTTTTTTTTTTTTTTTTTTTTTTTTGGTGGGAGCTGTCTGATTCTTTGTGTACATGTAAATTTATTCCAGTCCATGAAAGACTGTGAACTGTTTTGCATCTGAAGAGCTCCACCAGGTTCAGGCTTCTGAATGCAAAGTCAAATATGAACTTATGTGCACACAAGGAATGGTTCTTGTTCAGTGGCCAAAATATTTTATCTAGAAAACCGTAAAACAGGTAAAGCATTAGTTTTCAATTTTCATAATGAGTGAACAGGGTCAGACACTGTTGTAATTCAGAGAAAGACTCTTGCCAGATAATATTCTATCAAACAGAACTGTGGGAAAGTAGCCAATGACTTCAACATTTACAAATAAAGTATATTACAGACCAAGATCTTCCTCTGGTTCTGTTTGTCTGTTTTGTTTTTTTCCTAATTGCTGCTTGTCCATGCATTTTATGAATCTACCAGGACAGTCATTCTTTTCAGTATGTATTCTTGTATGTGGGTGTGTATGTATAGGTTGAGAAAATCATTGTTTGTCATTAGAAAATCTCTGGATTAGTAAGTGTACCTATACTACACTAGAACATGGGCAAGACTAAGAGCTCAAAAATGTGCAGTGCAGATAGCTGATTCAGGGAAAAAAGGTAAATCCAAGGAAAAGCTGCTGTAGAGAAGAAGACAGATACAAAACTTTATTTTGAAGAGAACTGTCCCATGTTCTTTGATGCAAGTGCTTTTCACCATTTGTATGCAAATAATAGAAACTAGCAAATGACTCAGGATAAACCTGGTCAAGGCTAAGATCATTATCACTATAATCAGAAATGGATGTTCCCACTTACTAAAACGGGGGAAGCCTGGATGCATTGCAGCTGTTGTACATATTCTCAGCAGTTCAACTAAATAAGCAGCCATTTACTCTGGGCAAATTCTTTTTTAAAAGTAGAGGCAAAAGTCAACCTATTCTCTTGTTTTCTCTGGTGGTCTCTATCCGGTACATGGCTGCTTTGTTGTGTGCAGATCTCCTGGTTGTCTGTCAAATACATACAGCTCTCCTGGGGGCACAGGGGAAGGTGGAGGAATAAAAGACAAGACAGATGTGCAGTAACGATGATTGATATTGGGTAACAATTGGCAAAAAATGTACACAAAAGGGACTTTTTGCAGATCATACTGGAAGAGAAAAGTAAAGGAGGAGCAGCTTGTACAATACGCTCTTCAACAGATATTTATATCCAAGAATCTTGAAAATTAGAGAAGATAATGCAATGACATTACTTCATCCGCTAAAGAAACTATACAGGACTGTACCAGCATGGCTGTACTTTTGATGGTTTGAGAGGCTTCCCGTGCACTCCAAGGCAGAGAGGTGGGTCCAGGGCCAGAGCAGGATGGCTCACCCTGACTATCACCTGACCAGATCCCTTGGAACTATCTCTGCTACAAGATCACAGCCAAGGCCTGGCTATGACACTGCATTAAACCTCTGAGCTGGTGACCTCCAGCTGTGAGTATCAGTGCCACCAATTTGTACAAAGCAGCAGCCTTGCCAAGCCCCAGAGTCACCTGAAAGATTTTATGGAGTAAAATGGATCATGCAAAGCCCTTACACTGTGTCAGACAGACAGCTTGGCACAGAGCTGGCTGCACAGTGACCTCCAAGTTGATTTGCAGCCAGTTGCTTTCCTTCAAAGCATAAAGTTTGCCCAAATGTGTTTGGATTGGGGATTTAAAAAATGTGAGTGGGAGAGGGAAGGAGAAGTACTCCAGCACAACAGCCAAGTTTAAAACTGAAAGAAAGGCAAAGATGATTGAATGTAACTCTTGGGAGAATTGTAGGCTGGTGTGACTCAGTTCTTGAGGAGGCACTTGAGCAAATCTCCCCTTGATAATGAGGCTCAAAGCCTCAGAGGTTGGAAGGTCCTGTTCCCTTTGACAGACTCTACTGTAACAAACACCTCTCTTGGAAAAAAATTGTTAACAATTACTCCCTGTAAAGCATGTGCTTTCATCCACAGATCAGACATATGCCAAGTTGTAACTCATTAAAAAGATTCTCTCTGGGCTCCTGTCCAAAATTAGTGCCAGCTTTCTCCAAGCATTTGAGCAAACACAACTGCCACCATCAGTGCTGCCTTCCTTTGGAAAAATCCTTTGATGCTCAGTGGCTGTGGTAGTCAGTCAACCACTAACACATGTCTGCAATTTCCTCCTGCTGCTTACAAGGTACTACCCTGCTGAACAAAGCTGCATGGCTGTGAGCTGAGGTCCCACAGCATGAGGTCGTCTAAGCCTGCTCACCTCTGAGGCCTCATGTGGCTCCAGAAGTGAGTTATCCAGCTGGGCTGGGGGTGTGATACAGGCTAGCTGTGAAAATGCCAGCATAGAAGCAGAAAATGTTCTAGCTCAATCACAAGAATGTCTTACAGCAACACAGTGTCATTTGGCTTTTCCTCTATGCAGGTGTCCAGGGTTTTGATGGAATTCAGCAGGAGAACAAGGCTGCTCATACTGGGATGGAGAAAGGCCAGCCTGCTTAGAGCAGAGAATAAAGGGTAATAGGTAGGAAATGTGTAAGGAGGAGGCAAGTCTGAGCTCATGCTCATTTTGGGAATGCAATTCCCTCCCAGCAGGCTGCAGTGCTGTAGCAAGCCCTAATAAAGAGATAGTCTTCCAAACACCCATGGATTTGGATGCTGACACCAATGACAAGGAATGGAGCTCGTGAGGGGCTTCTCATCTCTGCCAGTGCCAAGCAGTAAGTAAACAAGTAGTAATTCTGGTGTCAAGTCCAGAAGTGCTTGGGGAAACAGGGAAACATAAACATTGCATTTGCAGATGTCAGATGCTTACAGGATTAGATGGCTGCAGAGCAGGGAGCTGAAGTCAGGTACCTGCAGAAACAGGTGTCAGTGAAGGTGTTGTGAGTTGGCTCTACCAGGAGGAACACAAGATATCTCTGCTGTGGAGATGAGTGTAAGGATTGCAGAGGTGTGGAGCTTGGCAGGTCTCCTCGGGGCAGCTGCTTGTGCTGTGGGGTACATCCCAGGCAGGCCTCAGCTCAGCACTCAGTGTGTTTCACACATAGCACTTGCTCCAGGTGGGAGTTTTGGGCTTACTTCCTTGGATGTTGAGTCCACTGTGCCTCCATACAACATAGGGAAGAGAAGCTTCTCATGCTTGAAAAGCACTTGCTCCACTTTCCCTATCAACTTGTTGTGAGGGGGAGGATAAAGGGTATTTTAATTGCCAGCTGGTTTTCTCCTCGGAGAAACAGGAGTTTTATTAAGAGGGCACTTCAGTTCACTAGATAAAAGAGATACTTAACTTTTCATATCTGTAAAAGATCTAACAGATGTTTGCTTTGTGCCTCACCAGGGCTGGAATCCTCACTATTTAATACTTTTTGGCACTTACAGTGTGCTAGTTAAGGACAAAGTATTGTGCAAATATTAATTAACCTTCAAAGAATACAAGAGGCTCCTTTTTCAGAGGGGAAAACCCAGAGGGCAGAGATCTTAAACAAGGTCACACACACACAACATCACTGTGGTTTCAATATCTTCTGCTTTGAGAGAAGATCCTCAGGAGGAGGGGCATAACCTGAGGAATGGGGACCTAGTGAGGACTGCTGAAATGACTGATGGGTGAAGACAGGGACAAGCCTTTTGTTGAGTCAAGCAAAGAAGAAATGCCTAAAAGGGTGTTGGAAAATAGGGGTGAGCTGCAGAATATGCTCAAGAACAGGAATAGCAGGTGTGCTGATGAGATCAAACCAGAGCAAGCTGCTTCCAAAGAAGCTCTGAAAAACAACGATTAAAATAACCGAAAGGTTCCTGAACTGTAGCACTAAGTACAAGGTGTTAGGTTTCACCTCTGTTGGTCAAATAAGTGTTCCAGCAGTGGCACTTCAAATGTCAACACTTGCCAATATTTGCTGCTGAGTGACTAGCTCAGCTGAGGGTCTGGCCCTGAGATGCAAAGGATTCCTTTGTGATCAAAAAAGGAAATATGATGGCAAACATGCTGGAAAATATAAGTAGGGAATAATTTTAAATGGTGGCAAATGAATATCATATTAAATTTCAAACCAGATACAGCAGAACCTAGTTTTAATTTCACTGGCACTCACTGTATGGAACTACCATGCAGAGACTTGCAGTACATTGCACAGTAATACTGAACCCACAGGCTTCTAAAAGAGACATGAAAATACATCTTAAAAGAATGGTAGAATGTATTCCACAAAATGAACTCCTTTTTTTTGCCAGGAGACATGTTCTCTCCTGAGACACTGCTTACCTTTGCACATCTGGTAACAGACTTGAAAAGAATTTAGTGCAGGTGCCAGTTGAAAAAGTCACCTGCAGTCCTGGGATTATTCTGACTTCCTACTTTCCTTTCAAAGAAAATGAACAATACAACTTGACAGTATTACCATGCTGCCCAGAAAGGAAGTTTTAAAAGGTTTAGTGCCTAAATAATATTTTCAAATAATTTTTACTGCTTTTCCTACTCCACAGCCCTGCAAGTTAGTGTTCAGGTAGGAGGCTTATTGAACAACATTTTTCCTGGATAACAGCAATATCAAAAGTATCCAGCTATAGGTTGAGCCTGGTTTTATGGATCTGCCATTTCTATCTATATAATTTTGCCATTCTGCAGCAATTTACTTCTTTCCTTCTAATTTCTCTGAATAGCCAACAATTATGCATGTAGAGATCAAGATGAGTATACCCATGGAAAAAGGCAGGCAGCCTTTCTTTGAAGATGGAGGAAAGGTGGCCACTTACAAAGGGTGCTCATGAGAAGTAAAATTAATTTCTCTGTCAAGGGCAGTTATGGAGTTAACTGAACAGCTGCAGCCTCCTGGCTCTGAGACCAGTTCAAAACTAACAAAACAGAATTTCCTTGGAGAGCAATATTACAAAACACAATGCTGTCAAATAAGTGGTATAATTCTGCCATATTTTGTTATCTTTCCAAAGAGCCACTTTAATCACACCAGTGAACTATACAGAACTCAGCAGACTTTTTTTTTTTAATGTTGTGGATTATACTAATTTATCACCCTAACGTATTATTATTATTGTGGTTTGTCAGTCTACCAGATTCAGTAGTCAATTTGGCCAATTCTGGAGCATGATTTCATTGGCTTACTGTATCTCAGCTGCTTACAAGTTCAGTACAGCAAGCTCCCTCCTCAAATTAGGGTTCTTTGGTAAATCTTTCTATAAATGAAAATGTAAATTTCAATGTCTGTGTTCAATAAGGGATTGTTAACTCCATAAAAAAAATCTATCATAATGCCATTTGGGAAAACTAAGCCTATTAACTATCAGAAAATTTAGCTCTTTTCAATTTTCAGTCCTGCATTTGAAAAGTAGGCCATTAAAATGACAGTTGAGTGCTGCAGAGCACAGATTCTAAGTGACTCCTACCTATAGATACACGGGATAACTTAAAAACTGGAATTAAATGCTTCTTAAAGAAATGGCTATAAGACAAGAAGGCTTTTCCAAAATGCTGTTGGGGAGGAATTTCTAAGACTGAGGGAATTTTAAATTTTGTTTTGGTAGCTATAAATATCTTCTTAGTCAAGATGAAAATCAGGAGCAAACATGATTTAGTTGTACCCTGCTTTTGTCCACTGAAGTAACTGAAGAGCTACAGAGAACATAATACAGAGAATATTGGCACATGATGTCTTTGTTACTTGACACTTGTATGACTTCTTGCATGACAGTAAGTGGAATGATTGTAGCTGTACACCTGCATAATTTTGTTCCTTTTCCAATGCTGGCAATCTGGGGTGATTACACTGATACCTGTTGGGGGATCCTAATTCCACAATAACATGAGAGCCAAATTTGCCACCCCACTGCTTAGTTCTTAACCACAGTCTTAAACTTCTCAGTGCACTGGAAAACGTTATGAGGCAACTGCTGGGTTACTATAAGTTTGGCGCACAGCGTTCGCCAAAAAGCAGGGCTGTAAAAGAGGCTTTAAAGGACCTTACAAGAACAGGTATCCCCCAGTGATATGGCATTGCTCATACTCATTATAAGCTTTGGAATCTTTCCAGAAGCCTGAAATAACCACGTTGATTCTGGACTGTAGGACTCCCTCTGGTTCCCAGCTGCACATGGATATCTGCAACACAAGCAACAACACGACATCTGATGGATCAGGTTTGGAGACTGAGCACACTGCTGAGGCCTAAAGTGCTTGAAGTTTGCAACAGTCTTTCAATTTTCAGACTGCATTTATTTGGCATCAGTTTGCACTTTTTCTTTTACCTGGACAGCCTCCTGCCTCATTGATGTTTACAACCTGGTATTTATATGCAGTAGATGCCTGTTCTCTCAGCCTTCATTCTTCTAGTGTAAGCAAGGCAAGCAGTTTTAGGATCTTCTCCTAGGAAGAGTCTCCACAATTCCTCACCCTGCAGCAGCTGCTCTGTGCCTTTTAGAGATTGAGATTCTCTTTCTGGGGCAGAAATTACCAGCACTGTTTGCTACATTCCCTGTCAGTCATTGCTTGTTCTTTCCAGATGTATTAATATTTCATGTTGTCCTTGATGCATCAATGTATCTGTTCCATATTGCAGATGTATTGTGAGACTGACTGTGCCAAACTGGGAGCTTTCAGCCATCCTTTGCTCAACTATTTTGTCCTCCCATCTTTTGTATATTTTGGTTTAAGGTGGAAGCAATTTTGACTACTCCACCTAATTTCATGATCCCTGGGGGCTCACTGTGGAATTGAAAAGGGTGAGAAGGAAGATAAGAGCAGAGGATGTCACATGTTCCCTGCTAAAGTAAGCCATGATGGAGATCAGCTATTACAGTAGGGGTCACCTACTGTGTCCCTTGGCAGGTCCTCTTCAAGCAAGGGTAGAAGGGCACATGCACTCAGAGCCTCAGGTGTCCCTGTCATCTGCTACCTCAGTTGAAACATCTAAAGCAGTAGTCGATTCTAAACTATGAGGTTTAAAGCTCTGAACTAAGGTTGTCTACCCTGTCCCCTAGTTGCAGTGGAGCAGGAAGGTGTGCTGAAGGGAGGGGAGAACAGCTGGGTGCAGCATCAGCTTCAATTGCCCTAGCCAGAATCAGCACTGAATTTTTGACAGAGCCCTTAGTGTGCCTGCCATCCATCATCATCGATAAATGAAGAAGTTAGTCCTTGAGCTCAAGTGATGGAGGTCTCCTTCATGGGACTGAAAGACCAGTATCCAGTCCTGGCCAAAGCCCTGCCAGAGGGAATGTTGGCCGTGGTTGCAGAAAGCAAGAAGCTCAGTTGCCTTTGAAAATTCAATATAACCCTCTCTTGGTGTTATACAGACAGCAGTGTAATAGATGTGTGTGAGTTATTGATTTATCCTTCAACTTCTGTCCTTCATTTTTTTCACATAACTTTATATCACAGGTTTTATGACTGATAGAAAAATGTAATTCTATTTCCCTGCACAGGAAATGTTTCTTGTGCCAAATTCCCTAAAGGAGATGAGTGATTAGTGACATAATTCCTGTGTCTTCACCATCATCTCTGATCCCCTGGATTGTCCAGAACCTGCTTTTGCCCCCCAGTCAGGGAATCAGAGCAGTCTCAACAGAAGTGCAGATGCTGAGTAACAAATAAACATTACTGCTTATGGGTGAAGAAGAGTATTTGTATGAAGACCAGCCATACTCCAAATATCTATGCAGACAGACATTAGCTTTTGTGAATGGTTTTAAGCAAGAATACTGGTGTAGCTGAACAACAGCTGCATCAAATATAAACAAAGAGCATATTAGGTCAGTTCTGTTACTCACATGAGTTTCTATCACATTTGATCTGAAACACTGAGTATATATTCCCTAGTTGCTATTTCCAGTCTCCTGTTTGCTGATGGATTCCTCTTCTGCATGATGGTTTGCTACAGTATATCACTGAAATATGATGACACATTTCTTGAGCATATTGAATTCTCATAAGAAAACAAAAATGAAAAAAAATAGTTTGTACCTATATCCTACTTCTTCTGTCAGTCACTAAAATTGATTGACTGTCTTCTGTTTCCTTTCATTCATGATTGTGTTTTTGTTCAAATAATTGATTTATCATGTATCTAATGATTCTTTTCTGGTTTTCAGCTTGAAAAATATCCATGCCCTGGCTCATTGCTGTAGTATTTGTTATCAGAATAACACCATAAATCATTTTGAGCTTAAGATCAGACTGGGAAGGTGGAGAAAGGTCTGGATGATTTAAAGACGTGCAAAAGAGATCTGGAAAAGCTTTTCTGCTTTAGAGGAAGATTTTAATTAGCTAATAATAAAAAGGCTTTACTGGAATTAGGGTTTCTCTAGAAGGTGGATACTGCAAACTGTAGGGTTGTTAGAACAACAGTTTGCATGGGTTTATGTGTGGAGAACCTTGGAAGCATCTTTTGATGGATTTGAGTATTGTATTGACAAGAAAATCTTATATCAGTGTTAGCTTTGGTGTTCATGTTAAACCTCAATGGCTACAGATGTTGTTAAGTGAATATTTACCGAAGGCCTCCTGGAAAGACACCTTTGGTGATGTGGAATCAAAACCATGGCTTATGTCAGCACAGGGAAATGCCGCAAGGTCCAGCTTGGACGTGGGTTGGACCACGGTAGAGACAAATCGCTCAGTAGGGTTTCTGTCTGGCCAGGGGTCAGAGGCTTCTGCTCGGACAACCAGGAGCTTGGGATTTGCACATGGAGTGAAGAGAGAGACCAAAGATACAGTTTGTCTGTAATTATATGCCTGTCCAGGGTATATTTGCAATCTCCCTGCTCTGGCTGTTGACACACAATCCCAGTTCTGCCCCATGGAGGTACCTTTATGAGATATGAACGTATAAAATTAGATTGAGGAAAGCGAGCAATGATTCTCACTTTCCAGTAAAGTTCGGGCACTTTGGTATCCAGTGTAAAGTTCATGGCCATGAAAATAATGCACTTATTAATTTCAAAACAGGTTCTGATGTATCTATATCTAGATATATCTATAATCTATACATGTATCAAGATGATCTTTCAAATCTAATTTTTTTTATGCCCAAGGAGCACAATAAATAAAACAACACAAAAGTAATTTTGTGTTTTGCATGATAAATAATTTCAGCAATTTCAGACTCTCCCATTTTAAAAAGAGTGATATATGGCAAAAATACTTAGGTCCAAATTAATCTTTAATTTAGAATAATGTTTACCAATTGTATTTCTGTGAGGAGTACTTTCTTGGTCTATGAGGTCAAGTGAACATCTGGTCTCCTTCATATCTGTACTACTGTAACATGTCCTTGGTGATAATGGTATCACTGCAAACAAAATCTTACCCAGTCTTGGAATGTGTTATTTAGCTGGTCTCCAACATACTAGAAAAAGTGATTTATTAGGTTTGGACTGTTGTCAGTATTCTTGGATACAGGTAGAGAATTTCTTCACATACGTTTTAAAATCTGTTTTACTGACACTATCATAAGAAGAAAAAACACTAACATTGTCTTTTTAAATTAAGAACTGGAATATTATGTACTAAAAAAAAAAAAAAAAAAAGTGCCATTTAACTTCAAAGTTTCAATTAAAGATGCTCAAGTTTCCAAGTGAGCTAATGCTGCCAAATATTGCTAGATCAACACAGGCTTTCCAAATCTGAGCTTAAAAAAACAACCTGAGGGAAGAATGTTGTTGATGGAGTGAAATCTAGAAATGTATGCTGACACACAGCAAGGAATTGGTGCTAACTGCTGTGTGCCATCTTCATGCCTGCGATATACCCACAATTCACGTAGTATGAGAGGAAATGGCCAGCTGGTCCTGTTGAACTGAAGGCAGCAAGCTGTGCTCCCTTGCCATTAAACTCAGGAAAAACACTGTTCTTGAAAATGTAACTTTTCAAAATGGCTTGAACTATTTTGTACTTTTCCACATATATTTCCATAAATGATTGGCTCTTCTGAGACATTTGAATGAAGAAGTTTCAAGCTGTGGTCAAAAAATGTACCTGTTCTCAGATTTTTTTTTGCAAAGACGAAGATGTGACTGATCTTTTAATGTACTGTTAGGTGAAAATAAAACAGAAGTTTAATAATTTCAAGCTTTTCTTAGTGAATGAGCTATACACTCTTGCTTCGTATCTGTTGAGTACAGCTCCATTATTGTACTAACCAAGTTCTCGTACTTGGCTACAATAATGTCATTTGCCACTATCTTCAAATAAGGATGGTACATAAAGATAAAGCCATAATTAGGATTGCTATATCTAAATATATGGAGCAGTAAGGTAGAAAAAGTGATGTAAAATTATTTTTTGATTCTTCAAGACTTCAAATTGTTTCTGTCTCACCCTTTAACTTAATTTAATTTACCAAACATAAAATCAGTCTCTTTTGGGAAAATATTATCCAAACAACACCAAAAAGTCTCATCAATCTTCACAGTTTACATCTTATGTGATGGTCATGCTATAAAACAGAAAAGAAACACAGGTATTGTGGACAGCATGTGGGTTAAAACAAGCTGCCCTTTCAGAGGTATTTGTCCTCTACATAACTATTATTTTCTTCCAGCAGTGAATCTATACAAAGGTTTCCTGCATGGGGAATAAATTAATGGATCTATCTAAAAAGGACAAATATTATACTGCAAGCCCATGCTATCATGGCCAAACAGATGTTAGAGAAGTAGCATTTAGACATTGTTTTTGCAGAAACAAAAGGTTTATTACCGGGGTGGTATAACATTAACAGGAGTGCTGACCTACTTACACACCATAACACTCTGAGGAGCCTCTGGGGAGATTGGAGACCCTGGAGCAGGGCATGTTTTACAAGCCAAGCCATGAAACTATGACCAAGAGCACAACTTTTTTTGTAGCAGCTCTTTATTGTTGACAGAAAAATATTGGGCAAATTTATTACTGTCTTAGTACAGATATTTAAGGTCTACTTGTCTAATTCTCTACTGATTGCTTTAGGCTTCCACTACATTCATTGGAGAGCAACCCACACATGCAATCTCTCTGACCTACTTTTAACTAACTACCTCCAGATGAGATGAATTTCTCCGTGGATGTGCCTGCCTCTCCCAGCTGCTCCCACTGGGAAGCAGTGTAAATAGCTGAGAGTTTGGAAACTAATTTTTGGAGACCTAAGTGAAATAGGTCCCACCCCTGGTCTAAGAAGAATTCCTCCATGACTTACAAATACCTGAGCTAAGTTTTGTAAAGAAAGGAGTGTGATCTCATGAGCTTCTTATGAGTGTGAGTAATGAAACTACCATTGACCGAGTTGATATGGGATCTGTTCACAGCACACCACAGACTCTCTTCCTGGTGAGCGAATAGATAAACTATCCAGCTTTTCCCCTTAGATATTCTCATGGTTTACTTCATGGTGGAACCTAGAGAGAGCTGAAGTGGAAAAGTTGGATAGCATCACACCTCCTCACTCTGGTGGCAAAGTGATGGGAAAGATGTACCCAGCACAGAGAAAATAAAATAGCTGAACCAATTTTACTGAAAAAGGTGAATGTCTGTTATGCAAATACATCAAAAGGGAGACCTTATTGAGGCCTTTCAATATTTAAAGGGTCCTATAAGAAAGATGGGGACAGATTTTTTAGTGGGCCTCAATTATGGGGCCCACTAAAGTGGGGGATTATGGTTTTATATTAAAAGAGAGTAGATTTAGATCAGATTTAAGGAAGAATTTTTTCACAGATTTCTGGAACAGATTACCCAGAGAGGTGGCGGATGCCCCATCCCTGGGTATATTAAGGCCAGGTTAGATGGGGGTCTGAGAAAACTGATCTAGTTGAATATATCTCTGCAGGGGAGTTGGACCAGATGACCTGTAAAGATCAGAGGGTTTGGATTAGATGACCTGTAAAGATCCCTTCCAACCTAAACTATTCTATGATTTTCTCTGGGGCATTAAGACCCGACTGCTATTTAAAGTAGTTAGTGTTATTTCTTCCAAGGCTCTAGAATTTATGACCAGTAAATGTCCCTTTGCAGTAGTGTAAGGAGGTTATGATAAACTGGTTGCATGAAATTGAAGTTATACTAGAATACAGACAAATTTACTATCAGACAGAGTTGCTTCAGCTCAGGTGACTCTGCTGCTGGTGAGTAGCAAGGCATAGCAGTAACCCAGAGGCACCCAGTTACCAGCACATTATCTCAGGGCAGTAGCACAGCAGTGTATCACACTTGCTCAACACTGATGGCATACACAAAACAAGCTGGTTTTAATCACAGTGCAGATGAAATAGGTAAAAATCAAGGGATGAAATGTTTTGAACTAAATTTTCTATTAAAAAAAAACAAAGACTAATCGCCCCAGACTCGTGGGTGAGCTCCAGTCAGCTTTAAGCGCTGTCAAAACTTCCATCAACAAAATCTCTACAGTCTTTTAACTTACTTTAAGAGATGCCTGCTATGGTTTGCCCTGAAACCATATGGGAAAAAATACCATGGATATACCTGGTATAAAAATACCTGGATATCATTACCCATGTGTTTCCAAAGTATCTGCTTCCTGGGTTTGGTTTCCTTTAACAGGTCAGCATGCTGATGAATTGCTAGGTTTTATTGCATTTCTGCTGGTTCTGATGGAATATTTTTCACAATTTAAACTCTTAATGACTTCATAGCAAATTGTGTCATTGAAGGGAAGCATTAAATTCAGTTTAGTTAAGGACAGAGAAGAGGATTTAAGGAGAACTAGATCCCCAGCATGGTTCAGCGATGCTTTGTTTATCTGTGTCTCTGAATCTGCATTAAGTCTTCACCTGGCAAATGTTGAGAAAAAATGGGTACAACCCTATGTCTTATGAAGGTGATCTTGCTCCTAACTTGGTGCTCTGGATCCAAAGCTCGTCTTTCCAGCAGGCTCTGGTTGAGGTACATATATGGAAAATCCAATTGGTTTCTAACATACACGTGGGATTCTAGTACTCTGACTTATCCTGCCCAATGCACTGACTTCCACTTCAGGGAGAGATGAGCAATATCCCATCTACAGAATTACTGCTGTTCTGTTTTACACTGTTTGGAGGTTAGCTCTTCAGAGGTTCTATCTGTTTGACACACTTTACTTATTATAAGACACTTGTTATTTCTACAACACTATATAAATATTTATGATCGCTCTTGATACGTCTTAGTTGCTCTCATGCCCAAACCTCTCCTATAAGCTGACACATGGCTATGGGACTTTGATTTCATACTTTTTCCTGAATTTTCATTCAGGATTAGATTTTATTCACCAGCTGAAACAGTGAATCCCCAGAGAATACCCAGTAACTTGTGTGATTTTTATAGCTCTATGTACTACATAGCACACATAAATGGCATGTGCTTTCTTTGCAATAAAGAATCAAGCCCAACTATCCAGTGAAGAAACCAGAGCTGTTAGCACAGTTTTTGAGTACACCTACCACTTGCCAAATATTTGTTCTACATCTGCTCAGCCAAGACTGAGGTCTCCAGCGTGGTGCTTCACTCTTGCTCAAGCAATCTTTAGTCCTTGCCCAGCCCTAGAGGCAGAGGAGAGGTGGGAAGAGGAGGGAGATCATGTGAGATGCACATAGTTTGCTTTTTAGAGACAGTATTGGCACATCAGCTCTGATTCAAAAGTGAAAGGGCTTCGTCATCAGCAGTGCTGAGGGAGCAGTGCCATGGCTCTTAGCTGACATCCATCCTTATGGGTCAGAGCCAAGGAAGAGCAACATGTGTTGGGGCAAGGCACGGGGAAGCCATCCAAGAAGGCACTGCAGAGACACTGAGTACATGGCATTGCAGTTGGCAGTTTGGCAGACCAGGAGGAAGGAAAAAGAAAAAAATAAAAGCACCAGGTAGGATGATTTTAGTTCTAAATTTGTTGTAACACCATGGTATGCTGACAGTCTAATTCCCTTGGTGTTTGCTTTACTTTGTAAGCAAGAAATTATGAATTCAGCCAGAACAAAGGTAAAAAAGATGCGGTACACAGATATGCATGCTGAGAAAATCTGATGTCAAGATTTTGCTGGAGAAGTTTTGGGCTTTTCAGCATGATTGTTTTGTTAGTTTTTTACTGCTTGCATAAACTCCCACTTTTTTACTGCTTGCATAAACTTGCACTATTTCTGTAATTAAGTTTACAGGCCCATACCTTTGACAGACAGAATTATTTCTGTTACATGTTTTGAGTTTTAGTCTACAAGTCAGCCCTAATATATCCTAATATGCAAGATTAAAAACCTCAAAACAAAACAAATACATACAAACATATATACATCCTTGTCCCTCTCCATATATTTTCCTCTTTTCTAAAGTTAGTTTTAGTTAAAAGATTCATAAAGCTGTTTATTTTATAATCAAAAAAGGATTCCTGTGAGAATAGTAAAAAGTTAAAATAATGCTTTTCTGCAGAGCTTTTTATTCCTCCCAGTGCAAACACCACTGAAAGCAGCTAGCACAGATGAGATTTGCTGCTGAAAAACAGGCTCTGAGCAGCACAACCTGAGAATATTGCCCATGGCTGATAATAGATTGTCAGTGTTTGGACATGTTAGATACTGCAAAATATACTTCAAACCACACTGCAGAGAGCCTTCCTCTCAGCTTATAATTTTGGGGACTTTTTTCTATTTTTACTGGTAAACAGAACTTTTCCTTTAATCTTCTTGTCCTAACTTTTTTTTTTTTTTTTAATGCTGAGATTTAGATGTGATGTGTTCAGTGCAGCCTGCACAGGACAATCATAATGTGAAATGGCATGTAAGGTTTTCTGTCTTTCTTTTCCTTCTGTCCTTCACATGGCTGCAACACACAGGTCTTTAGGCTTTTCAAGTTCTCAGGGCTCTGCTGAATTAATGTGCTGGGGGAGCAGTCCTTGCTCCTTGTGTTGGCTGTCACAATGTGCACACGACTATGCAGTGCCACCCCAGAGCAGCAGGTACATTGTTTGTGGTATTAGCTTCAAAACTGTCTGACTGATTTTATGCTAGTGCATTGCAGGGGAATTCCAACTGGCTTGCTGTCCAGTTGTTCCCATGTCCTTGCTTAATCTAGCAGGGACAAGGGAGGCTAAAGGTGGATTTGGATTATGCCTGTGGAGACTCCTTGTTTGAGAGTCATTTGTCTCTTCATAATTAAAAGCACTAATCTTCCAGGGTTTCATTGTGTATCTCTTCCAGCCTCTCCTTTCCCTTTCCCATCATTTAAACTGATTTCCCTTTTGACTTCATGTGGTTCTGTACATCCCTTCAGATGAAGTGTACAACTCATATAAAGTTTTCTTCCAGAATAATCCTGTTAATTTCTGCCACCACTTTCTAAACACTCATAAACTTTGCTGCTGCTGCTTTAGAGTGAAACCCAAAGTACTTCACAGTAAAATTTTTAGTCAGCAGATTTGGGGAACCTTGGAGAAGAGAGGGGAAAAACACATTGCTGTTCCTACCACCCACCTGGTTTTGGCTGAGCTCAATATTAAAGTGCTGCTCAAAACAGAAGGAACAAATTAGCACAAGAAACTTATAGAGGCTTCACATTAGTCAGGAAGTCCCAGAGTAGCTTCTGATTTGGCTTCAAGCTAACCTTATGGGGTGAGATCTCCATGTTTACAGTCCTGCTTGTAAAAGTTTCTCAGAGGCTTTTCTGGGGATAGAGGAGGGAAATATTCCAAAATATGAGGCTGCCAAATCCTAGCACATCTCCACTGTTAAACACAAAACTGTAACAAGTTCAAAATAAACAGGCGAATGTTTAGGACCATAGAGAAGGCAGAGGCATGAACAAGCACTTCTCATTCTCATGGTGCTTCTCATTCTGCTCCATTTTGGGGTCTCCTCTTAGGGGGTTAATTTTGAGGACAGTGCTCTGTCTCCAGCGTGCTCTCTTCAGGCTGCATGAATCACCCAACCTCAGAACAGCCCATATCTGGCTGCCTGTCTCACAGCACTGGGAAGCAAAACACTGTCACTCTCTTGCCTAAGCTATCTCCAAAAGGGAATGAAAAGTGGAATAAAATGTTTTGCAGGCAGACACTGAGCATGGAAACAATAGTGATCTTCAGCTCTCACCAAAATGAAATCTTCCTGTCCTGTAAAAGGACAGCAAACCTAATAACTTGGACCCATAGTCAAATCAACAGTGAATGGTGTTATATAGTGCTTCAGGCCACACTTATTTAGGGATTTCCATGTGAATCTAGGTACCTAACCTCAGGCATCAAGGCAAAGCTTGGATCACAAGCAAGCATCAACTCATTTTTTTTATTAAAGTAGCAGCCTTATGATAAAGGCTATGCTTGGTTCTACATTTATAAATAAAAGCTCAATAAAACAGTAACTCCAATGCTACTGCACAGTTCAATACAACACAAAAAATATTTCCAAATCAATCTAGGGCAGAAAGATTTATGAAGATACTGAATTTCCTTTTTTTCCCCCCAAAGCTTTATGTGCTATTGTCACTCAGAAACCCTGTTTGTATCAAAAAGATATTTACTAAAATAATCAGATATGGGGGCAAGTGAAAAATAAAATAAGAGAGTTTAAGTATGATGGGTTGTACTGCGGCTGTATAGAATAAAAATTATTAAGCAAAAAGATGCAATAGTGTATCTTGGATTTGAAAATATATAATATATGATGAAGTTTGAGTATTTACTGGTTTTATCAATGAATTAAACAGGAAAAGAAAATTGTACAGCAATGAAAACTGCTGTTAATGAAAAAGCTAGCAGTGCCAGCTCTGCAAACGAGGATTTGAATATCAAATAAAGAACTCGGCTGAACCTTTAAATTGGAATTGTAGAAATTGGAGAAAATTTAATAGGAACTTACAGCAATAACTACAATCATAAAACTGAGATTTACCGTTAAAGAGGAAAGAAGAAAAAACATGCATGTGATGGTCAATCATACTCAATGAGATGCTCTAGTAAAGAAAGGAAAAACAAGGCTGAAACCTACTGGATTAAATATTTCTGCTGCAGATTAGCAAGTATGAAGCCATTGTACAAGCTACCTTTACAGCCTTTCTGGAAAGCTGATTGTAACCATGGACACGCAATTTAAAGAAAAATAAAATACCCAAATAAAAAACCCAAGCAAAACAACATAAAAGTGGATTCCAGCTGCCATAGGTGCAGAGGAAAGTCCCTCAGAGGGGCAGAGAGACTTTCTGTCATTCTGGGGGAGATTGGAAAGGGCTTGGCTTGCTCCCTCTGGCAAAGCAAAATTTGTATAAGGCTGGGAAGGCTGGTTTTGTGCTGACTGGAGTTGTGGGTTAGTGCTGTACAGAGTGAAGAGCTGAGAAAATTGTTCCCTGCCACAAAACCAAAGAGTACAGCTCTCTGTAAATAAATATTAAATGTAAGTTTGAAGAAAGTTTCCATTCTTCAGATAGCAGTTTCCATTCTAAAAAGTCTTAGAAACTAGGCAATCATCCACAGAATTTTTAATATGGAACAAGACAGATTTATGGATTGGTTTATGTGGTGTGATTGCTGTAGATAGCAGGGGTCTGGATGTGATGACTCAGAGGTGCAGTGTACTGAATGTTCCACCTATATGCTAGGGCACGAGGGGGTCAATTTATTTCATTATTTGCTACAAAAATACAGATTTCAAGCTATGCAGCAGACCACCCAAGAGGAATAGGGAAAAAAATTATACACTCACCATTTTTTTTTCTCTCAGGTGGCTTAGACCAAATGGTGTGGGATTACAATGGAATAGACTGAGGCTTTACAGTGGGTGAAGTCCTTCAAGCATTCCTCAAAGTCACCTTTCACCTCAGAAGCAGGTTTGAATACCTAGATATATTTTAAAGCTATTTTGCTTTAAGTATCTCAAATTCTCTCCTCTTTATTTTTAAACTGCATTTTGGGCTCAAAAAGTGCATTTTACTGATCTGCCTTTATTACTCTAGTGCTACTGAGAGATTTCAAGAATTTGGGGCTCTTCATCATCTCTTTTTACCTCCACTAATGCCAGCGTTTTCATCTGTACATTTTTTGCATCAATAAAACTAGAGATCTTAATTGAAATTGCCTAAACTGAGCCTGTCTATGAATATAGAAAGGAGCAGGGGCAAGGAATTCACAGCAGGAAAATATGCACTTTTCTGAAGATTTCCCCATTTTAATGGGCTCACCCATGGCACTTAGAATTTTGCTTCTTTTCTCACAGCAAGGTGAAGATTTTTTGCTCATTATTAGTGGACAAATTAATAACATTATCTTCCACTTTCTAGGTCACCCAGTGCCACCTTCCAGACCCTGGTGTGACTAAGTATTCTCATTCTTTCAACTGCCTCCCAAAAAACCAGGATGCCAAGATGTAATGGGAGAAATTAAGTTGGACTTTGGTGTGTGAGGGAAGAGTGGTGACAGTGAGGAGTATATCCCAATAAAACCTTGACTTCATGCTGAAACATTTCCCTGTGTGTGTATAAAAGGTGCTTGTTGATGCTGAGCCTTCCCAAACAGAGCCCTGTAGGAATCACATGGATTGTCTCCAGTGGCTCAGTTGGCCAACAGAGATGCCCCTTCTGCCATATCTGCGCTGGAGTTAGAGCAAAGACCTGTCTGAGCCAGGATTAGGTTAAGTGCCCCCACAACAGCAGGAATCCATCTAGGGCAGCAGTGTGCTGATGCAGAAAGAGCCCACACTGAGCTCTTTGCTATGGCAGCTAAGCTGCCATCAATCACGGCACAGCTGGAGCACTGACTGTCTTATAGACATTGTCTTTGTTTGCAAAGCGTGATGAAGTTGGGCCCACAGCTGGTGCTGAGAGGCTGTTTGTGATGCAGTGTGGAGCCTCCAGCCCCCTCTGAATTCCAAAATGATGGAAGGGCAATATCCATGCACCGTTTGGTAATGCTTGTTCCTGTGATGCCATATAACAATAAATCTAGTTCTGCATCTTCTGGTTGATAAAAGTTGTTTATCTCCAGCTGAGAGGTTGGATGGATTTATATTAGACCGATTTTTCTTTTGTTTGAAGGTCAGCCTCATTACCTCTTTATAAGGATCCTGGAGAATGGATTTGATTTGGATTGTACTTTAGCCCAAAATTTTCTGTATTTCCCAACAAAGGTCATTAGTAGACATAACACAGAACTGCATACATATAGGACTAGATAAGATGTTACAATACTTCCTAACCTCTTCTGACTGTGGAGGTGGGTTTGCCTTCCTACAGACTTCTACTGTTTGACTGCAGTACTAAAACATTAAATGTGCTGGACACAGTTCTCTGGACCTGAATGGCCCAGGGAAATATACTTTGAAGCTCTCCTATCTTGCTATGAAGAATGCTCCTATTAAGCCTGTCTGTTTGGAATGGTCCCTGGTCCATGTGACCTGCCAGCCCTTTGCAGGGAGTGCTTATGGACCCAGAACAACTGATGGTATCACAGGCAGGATGACTGAGTGCCCAGGTCTATGTTCTAATATTGCTAATAGCTTATATTGACATAACCTCTGTGTCCTGCACTGATGCAGAGTCCATAATCTTCTGTGGTCACCATGCTACCCTCTCTCTACCCTACTAAGAAGTCCTCCCTAGTGTCTGCCCTGAATACAGTAAATTTAGCAAGAAGAACTTGTAACAGTCTTCATAATGATGCAAGATTTCCATTTCTTTCTCTGTCTTCACTTTTCAAACTCAACTACCATTGTCTTTTTTTCTCTACAGATTTTCTCTTTCAGATCTCTTGCTGCTCTTACTGCTCATATTTCCTTGAATTTTCTCTGCCTTAAGTTCAAGAATCCAGGCCAGGACGCAGTGCTTGAAGAAACCCTTCACTGACACTCTGCGTGACAGAAGAAATGTCTGTCTTATTGCACACCCCATTTCCATAATGCTTTCCAAAATGAATGTTGTCTTCCTTCTGCAGAGCTAGATTGCTGCATCCATACCAGTTTTGTGACCCCTATAAACCCAGCTCTTCCACCAACACACAGCTGTCTAGCTGATTGTTATCCCCATTGATTTGTTCTGTAATAGCTTGCCAGGAATAAACCCTTTGCAATCCATTTGAGGCAAAGGCAGGCTAAATTAATCTTGTTGCTTCTGGACAGCTACATCACCAGTTCATTTTAAAATTTGTTCTGGTCTTCCACAACTTTTGTCACCTCTATAACTTCTCATTAACCATTTAGCCCTGTATAAATGAAAATGTTGAGTGGAATGAGCAGAGGAGAGGCTTGCAAGGCAACTCACTTGAAATGCCTTCCCATTCGGTTTCTCTTGGGGTATTTTAACAATCATTTGTGGACTGCTTTTATGGTATTTTGAGCTAGGCTGGATGCCCTTAGGTAACCATGGGAATGGTGTGCAAGACAGTGTTGAGACCCTCCACTGAGCTCAAGAAAAAATACGTCCTTCCTTTCTCACTAGGCATGCATCCAATATTGGTAGAGAAATACTTTTCCTACACAGAGTCAGAAGGACTTAAACTGGGCATGCAGTACTGGTTCAAAAAGTTCATCATGGAGGAAACCCTAGAAAATATGTTCTCTGGAGTTTCAGTTGATGCTAAGCTGATCTGCCACAGTGTGCAGCTTCTTATTGCAGAAGGTAAATACCTGGATTGTGTTTCTCTGTGGTTGTTGTGGTTGGAGCTGTGATCCTCTAGAGATCAATCATTTTTGAATTACAGATCTTGCTTGCCCAAGATATGTAACATTTGTAAACAGGGGTAATATCTTATGTGAAATTGGCTGATGTAACTCCTATTTTATATAAATAGTTACCATAACAGTAAAATGAAAGGAAGAAAAGGAATTGTTTTGTTGATATTATGGTAATGAATACATTAGAAATGCATACAAAAGCATCTCAGTGACTTAAGCCATTGCTCATATAAACTGTTGGCTTTTGGGTTTTTGGAATTGCTGTTTTGTTTTCTCCACTGTTCTTAAACAGCTGTAGCTTCCATTTGTTGAAAGGACAGAACCTCAGGCCAGTGAACAGCACTGCATGCAGCCCTCACAGAACAGAAAGGACAGGTGGCTTGTGACTATTGGGTGCTCATTCCCAGTAGAAACCTGTTACCTGAGCAATGACTCACAGTGGGATATACTCCCAGTTTTGCCATTTGTCCTCCAGCTGTCTGACTGCACTTGGGAAGTCCACAAAGGAAAGAGCAAGGAAGAGGTTAATTTGTAGCTTGGTGCTAGTTGGTTTGCATGTCAGTTAAGACATATAGGATGAGATGGTTTTTTGGTGGTCTGGATACATATCTCAGAATGAAAACCAGGGCCAGCTAAGGATCTGAGACAGTGTAGGAGGGGAGTGGACTGGGAAGCATTAGTCCACCATACAGCAAAGTTTGTGCTGCATTATCTTAACTGAACAATTTCCATTTGCATGTTGCTTGTAGGATCTGCCCAGCACTAATTTTTAAGTGCATGAGTACTCCTGGGATCTGTTTACTGCACAGTTTAGACCAAGAGAGAATATTTTTACTTAGCTGCTCTTCAGTGTGTAAATCACCTTGACTGAAATATCTATCAACTTGGCAGAAGTGTGAGGGCCTAACTCTGAAAGACACTGGTGACTGAGTTGACCTTCTTCAAACAAGGTTTTAATCCATTTTGCTTTGACAAGACTAAATGACAGAAAATGTTTCTTTGACTATTTCTATTCTTTTTTCAGTATGCAGAGCTCACTATTCAGCATTACTATTTTTATTCATGAGATTGGTAGAAACTTAATATAACTACTTATAACTAAAGTTTGTAAAATTAATTTCTATGCCATCATGTAGAAGGTGATATATTATGCCTTTTGTTAATTAAACCAGAAATATAGATTTAAGAGTTGCTACAAAGCAGGGTTATAAAAAAAGAAGGCAAATTGGAAGAAAAACTTGCATTTTAACTCATCATTGTTTAAGTCCTGCACCTACAACATCTGAGATGCAATTATGAGATATTATGATGTAAGTTAATCACCTTTTATTGTTCAGCCACTATGCCATAAAAAAATTACACTTTACAGTCTCTTTATAATTAATTTTTTCCCTATGCCTCTTTTTTCTCTTTCAGAGGGAAGATCTGTCTTTCTTGTTGGAGATTTTGGCTTGTTTAGAGTTCTTTGTGCGACTACACATGAAAATATAAAACACTTTTCATTTTGGAACTGTATGCAAGTGACAGTCTTCTGACATGGGCAATCTTCCATTCCTATACAGGCAAGGTTTCTTCATCAAGATGAGAATTCTGTGTACATTGCCTCTCTTGCAGATACATATCAAGAATTTACATGTGCAGATGCTCACACCAGTGATCTCGAGCTTGTGCCTGTCTGGCAACCCAAACATAAGCAATTTATATATTTGGAAGAATACTGTTTGTACTCACTGAATTTTTAGCCAGAAGAGGCTGCTTGTAGAGGTCTTTGCTAATCAAACATAATTTCTAGTACCTTGTTCCTCATCCTTGGAAATGAAATTGGGTTTCTCAATAGGCTGGGAAAGAAGATAAACATTTAAATCCCACTATGTGCATTCCCTTGAAAGCTCATGTACAGCTATTCACTCTCCTGTGCATAGTGGTATGACATTCATCATGTTGCTTTTTGTGGTCCTGCACTGTGGTAGACTTCACATTGCTCAGCTCATGGAATTTCCCAGCCCTTCAGAAACATGCCCACTAAACATGTGACTTGAGCAGAACTCTTCCACTCCTCTCCTTCTTCCATGAGCCATGAACCTTTAGCCTTACATGACTGGGGCTTTACAGCCTGGGGAAAAAAACAGCCAGGAGGTCATGCTGAAGCATGCAGTGGCATAGGGAAGGCTGGAAACTGTTTATATTTCCTTCTAGTAAAAGAATGAGGGGCGCCAGGTAGAGCCAGAAAATTGCAGGTTGAAATGAATTAGAAAGGACTCACACAGAGTGCAGAAGGACATGGAAATCCCTGCCAATGTGTGCTGGAGGTGCTAAAAGGTTGCATCGGTCTATAAAGCATGGGAAAAGTTTGCCTTAGAAAATTCCAGCAAGGACTCCTAATTGCAAACTTAGATATAAACTAAATATAACTTGAGAATTTCTGGGTCAGGAAAGTTCCTAAATCACAAGGCACTTGGCCTAGGAAGGTATTCTGGGGAAACATTGCTATGGAGTTACCTGTTGTAGCACTCTTCTCTTAGTATTCACTTATGTCTGCCATGGAAGACAGATAGTGGGAAAAATACCTCCACAGAGGATGCTGAGGCTGATCCACATGCACAGTGATTGATTAGGAGCATCTGAAGCTGATGGAACACATTAATTTTAAAGGTACAAATCAAGTCATGGGACAAATGGCAAAAAAGAACAGAGAAAGGAAAGAAACAGAAAAAAAAATCAAAAAATATCCCTAGTACACAGCCATTAAGAGCACTGGTAAAGTCTCAGTTGATCATCCCCTATGGGGACTGTCTCCAATGCAGACAATATCAAGGCTGAAGATTACAAGGAGGACTTTTACCATGATACTTCCCTAGAACCACATGTCTTTCATCAGAAGCTGCTCAAGATCCCTACTGGTTGTTGCTGTGAATGATGTTATTAGCGCGGCCAGGAGTGTTTTTATCAGATGCAAATGTTGCACATTTGTTAGTTGTTAAGCTTCTGCACATTTGCTGTTGCCTCTACCAGGGCCTCAGCATTACTAGGACTGAGGCTCAAGGGCACTTTGGGCACTGGGCAGCAACAGGGTATGGAGCAGAAATGGAGATGAACACCTAGAGAAGAGGTGGCAGTAGCAAAGAGATGTCACTTTGAAATCACCTAGTGTTCAAATTTTTCAGATACTGAATTATATCTCATGGAGAGAGAAAAAAAACCCCAAGTTGTTTTAAAGCATTTAGGAACATTAAACGAAAGAGGAGAACTGCACAGTCTAGACCAGTATGTAGCATTCATTTAAGCTACAGTACAACTGTTATTTATTAAATATATTCTTTAAAGATAATTGAACATTTTGAGGACTAGCTTGCTTGTCATAATAAAAGAAATCAAATTTCCTCATTCTTCTTTTACAGACAGACAGCTGCTTTTGGATCAACTCAAAAAGGGAAAAAAACCCAAACCCAACCAGAAAACCTCTAACCAGGCTTGTCATCTTGACACTGTGTACAGTGTGTGAGCTCCTAGATCTTATCAAGTATTTTTAGCTTCATGTTGAAAAGGCTGACAGACTTTCTATTACACAAGTGCTATCAGGTGCTAAAAAATACTTCAAAATACAATCTTATTTCAAGCTTGATGAATTTGTAGCTTTTCCAAATATCAAAAAGGATGGAATTTCACTTTCCCAGATGTCATGTGCACTTTTATTCTCACTGAGGGTTCTTCTGCAACAGAGTACATCTACCTGTGTATGCTGAAGTCAGTGAGTTAATTCTTATAAGTGCCCCTGATATAAACAGGTGCCTACCTGTGTTTGCCACCTGTGTTTGGCTGAGCCCAGAGTGGATGTGAACAGTTACATCCACCTGGAATCCAGTCACAAGTGGCGTTCTCCAGGGCTCAGTATTGGGCCAAGTCCTGTTTAATATCTTTATCAATGATCTGGATGAGGTGATTGAGGACACCCTCAGTTAGTTTGCAGTTGAAACCAAGCTGGATATGAGTATTGATCTGCTGAAGGGCAGGAAGTCTCTGCCCAGGGATCTGGACAAGCTGGACTGATGAGGCCAATTACACGAGGTTGAACAAAGCCAGGTGCTGGGTCCTGCCTTAGGGTAACAACAACCCCCTGCAGCACTACAGGCTGGGGCAGAATGCCTGGAAAGCTGCCCAGAAAAAAGGACCTGGGGGTGCTGCTCAACAGCAGATGAACATGGGCCAGCATGTGCCCAGGTAGTCAAGAAGGCCAGTGGCATCCTGGCCTGTATCAGCAATAGTGTGGCCAGCAGGAGCAGGGCAGGGATTGCCCCTCTGTACTTCTGAGCCATATTGGTGAGGCTGCACCTGGAGTGCTGTGTCCAGTTCTGTGCCACTCACTACAAGAAGGACAGTGAGGTGCTGGAGTGAGTCCAGAGAAGGATAATGGAGCTGGTGAAGGGTCTGCAGCACAAGTCCTGGGAGGAGTGGCTGAGTGAGCTGGGAGTTGTTTAGCCTGGAGAAAAGGAGGCTCAGGGGAGACCTTATCACTCTCCAGAAGCGCCTGAAAGGAGGGTGAGGTCAGGTGAAGACTAGTCTCTTCTGCCAGGTAACAAGCAATAGAACAAGAAGAAATTATTTAAATTGTACCAGGGAAGGTTTAGATTAGACATTGGGAAAAATTTCTTCGCTAGAATGGTGGTCACACATTGGAAGAGACTGGCCAGGGAATTAGTGTCACCATCCCTGGAGGTATTCAACAGATGTGTAGATGTGACACTTAAGGACATAGTTTAGGTGGTGGACTTGTCTATTCTGGGTTAACAGTTGGATCTGATGATCCTGAAAGTCTTTTCCTGTCTAAATGTAATTCTAATTCTGTAATTCTATGATTTTGTGGTAAAAGTAACTAATGGCTGTAAACTCAAGCTTGTTAAATACAAATGAAAAATGAAGAACATTCATTATTTGTAATCAATGAAAAACAAATTACCAATGTTGGTAGCAGATTCTAATTTTTAGATAGCTTCAAATTATGAGTGGATGGAACATATACTTTAACAGAACGCAAGCTATTTGGCTTCATATACTCAATCTCTCTTTATTTGCTGTTTTTAATAGGAGTATTAAATCTTTTCATTCACTTAGGTTCCAGAATAATACACTATCTACAGACCTTATTCCCATTTCTTTTTCTATATAATATTAAGTATAATTTTATTGTTTGGAGTATTTTTTTTGGTTTTTGGGTTTGGTTTTATTCTGTTGGGGTTTTTTAACAGTAACTATTGGAAAAATACTGAGAAACTAAAGTATAAAAAATAAATAAACAGAACATATTAAATACATTTTCAAACATGACTCCACTTTCCCTAAAGAGGCTTAAATCTAATATTCACTCCCATCTCAGCATTTCAAGTCCTTCAAGTCCTTCAGCAAAATTCATGCTAATAGACCCAATATTGAGTTTTGCATTCTGCCTCTACTGCAGTGAAACACTCAAGAATGTCATATTAAAACAGCAAACATAAAAGTAATTTCCATTATTATTCCAAGCAAACAAATTGCAAACAAATTTATTGTAACTAATGAAACTAAAGCAGATGCCGTCACAGGGATTTGTTTCCCCCATTACCTCACTTCTTCCCAACAGTAACCCAGTGCCTTCCATATCCCTTGCTACGATAAACCACCGTCCCCTCATATCATTGTCCAACTTCCCCTGCATTATCTCCATTTTACCTCTTTGGGCTTGGATGGCCCACCATTCCATGCCCATGATATGCCTATGTGCTGGCAGTGTCCCTCTCTCCATGGCTGGCCCAGGGGCTGTGTGTGGGTCACAGTAGCCCATAGCCGACCCATGAGCCAGACAATGCACATGAGGGATTTGTTATGGCCACGTTAGGTCTCCAACCTTTCTCTCAGCAGAGGACATTATTTAGATCTCTCTCATCTTCCTGGCCACAAGCTTTCATGAAATTTGGAGGAAATGATTTGTCATTGATATCTTGCCTTTTTGTCAAATGGGCTTGTAGTCATCACATGATGGATGGACAGAGACAGCATGATCATGTAAGCTGCATTCCCCTGGGAAACCAGACTGAAAACCCATAAGGTATGTATTACAGAACGCACTGAATTAACTTTTCTGGCCTGCAAATGTGTTTAAACCATAAATTTTTGATGGGAGATATGCAAGTTAGTGCGAAACAAAACAAAGTTAACTGCAGATAAGGATGATACATTAAGTGTTTGTATTTCCAGAAAAAAAAATTTATTTCTTTCACACAGACAAGAACTTTCTTGGTAATCTCTTTCAGTAATAGATTACAATTAGAATTTTCTAGAAATATTCAAATAGATTTCAGAAGTTTCATTCTTCTACCATTTATAGACTGGAAAACATTAACAAGTTCTCCTTCAAAAGGCTGAAAAGTCTAAGCTAAGTGTAGAGTTACATGAAATCTATTATTTCTTTACATGTGTTTTTCCTGCATATCCAGGTCTATGATATTGTCACCAGCAGGTCCTAAGGTAACACCATGGAACAATTTATAAGACCAGGTGTTAAAAATGCAGTGCTACTAATTTCTAGTGAAAAAAAAAAGGGGGCAACAGGAATCTGTGATTCCCTTTATAAACCCATTTAAATCAACTCTAAATTAGTTACTACAATTGCGCAGTGTAAATAACTGCTTCTATGTTATTTAAAGTATTAAGAATGCAAACAATGACAAAGAAGTCAAAGACAGGAGGGTCTGAGGCTACATGGAGAACAACTTTACATGGTGGACATTCTTTCCAGTAGGCCAATATTTGCAGATTTCCATGTAAAATGATTGCTAAAGGTATTAAAGTAAACATAACAAATATCACTCTGAAGTCCACTTCTAAAATGCTCTTAATTAAGCTCCCTATTTCCTGAGGCTCTTGGAGGTAGGTATTATAAAGTAGATCCTAGAAAATCCAGATTTAAATATAACTTGGATTTGAACTGATAAGAAATAATTATCACTGTGTATAATTATCCCAACTTTCCGGTTTCCTACACAGGACTAAGCGGCATAAAAAACTACATGGGGCCAACTAATTTTTTTTTTATTTCATATTCACTTCCACATTTTTATACGGTTGTATTTTTGACATGGAAATGAAAATTAATTCCCCCTTTTTATTTGATTTTTTTCACAGGCAATATTTTAAACTAGAATGGGTTTCTCTATGCTCACTTTTTTTCTCTGTCCAACTCAATGTCAGGTAGGAGGACAAAACTATTGCATACTAGTGATGATAGGTGGTATGTCTAAACATGCTGGCATGTTAGATGATGTTTTCCTGAGGAAATTACACCCTCTGAGGACAAAATTAGACTTTTTTATTTTTAATTGGGTAGATGCCTTTTATTTTGCACACACTGAGGAGTTTTGGCTTTTTCAGTGCTTATCTGATCCTCTTTATTTAAAATATTTAAAGAAATAAAAATTTACTTTGATTGCAGCTGCTTCAGGCATCTGAGTTTGGGGCTAAAATAAGGAGTAAAGAGCAGGTATAGCTGAACTCTGAGATACTCAGCTCCCAAGAAAATAGAAACTCATTAGTTCTCTCTCATTTCTAAATAGACACAAAATATAAATGTTGGAACAATCACCTGCCAAGAATCTTCTACAAAGTCAGACTGAATCTAAAGGGTGTTAATGGACAGGCTCAAGGCTCTTCTGAGAAGAATAATGGGAACAACTGAAGAAGAATTAGTGAAAACTGAATGACGGATTTGTTCATTAGGGATAAAGCAGACCTGTGACAATAGCCTGCATGAGCACAAACAGCTCCAACAGGAGGTTAGAAACATTCCTTATGAGTGAAGCAGAGGAAGTTCTTGGGCCTGGAGTTCTTGGCTTCTCCATATCCAAGGAGAATCTTCAAATGACTAGAATGGTTTTCCCTGTTTGTCAACCTTTTTGGAAGAACACTGTGGGATTTTGAAACCAGATACACCAAAATGCTTAGGTTTTGTAGGAGTTAAAGAATCAGTGCCTTGAGAAACTGCTTCTTAATTTCCAGTTGGGCTGCCATTCAGAGGGACCTTAACAGGCTAGAAAAATGGGCTAGAAAGAATGTCATGAAGTTCCACAAGGACACATGGGGAGAAGTCATCCTGTAAGGGATGTGACTACCAGCTGGGGACAACTGGCTTGAAGGCATCTTGGCATAAAAAAGACCTGGGTGTTCTGGTGGACAGCAATGTGTCCTCACAACAAGGATTGGCATCAGCCTTCTGCATCACATTAGAAGAAGGAGTTGTAACAGTGAAGTACTTCTGGAGAGCTGGATCCAGTACTGGGCTCCCCAACGCAATGCATGGACACACTGGAGATTGCCCAAAGAGGAGCCATGAAAATGGTGAAGGGCCTGGAGCATTGCCTGACGTGCAAAGAGAGGCTAAGAAAGCTGGGACTGCTCAGCCTGGAGAAGAAAAGCTCAAGGGGATCTTAGCAAATGGATCAATGCAATAAATACTTCATGGGAGCATTAAGAATGATGGGTTTTTTCAGCAGTGCCCAGTGACAGGACAGAATACTGAAATATGGGAAATTCTATTTAAGTGTAAGAAAAAAGGTGTTTTTTTACTGTGAGGATGGTCAAACGCTGAAATGGTTTGTCTAGATGGCTTGTAGAGTCTCTGTCCTTGGAGGTACCCAAAACCTGATTTGCACTGTGCAAACCTGCTCTAGGTGACCCTGCTTGAGCAGGGGGGATGGATGACCCTCTGATTTCTGCTCTGGAGGCTTCTGTACAGACTGGCAACAATGATTGCTGTTTTGCCTCCTGACACACTTTTAGTGTTCCATAATAAATAATGTGAAATATAGCTTAAGAAATTTCCGGTTTGTTTTTAACACAATTTCCCTCTAATTTTTTCACCACAGATTTTTGTGTGGAACTTTCTAGCCAACACCGATTACACATGTTTCAGGAAGGGAAGATGCATTAGGCCTAATGCAACACTTTTAATGTAAAAAGTGCCAATGAGTAGGAGATGACAGCTCACCCTTGGGAAAATATGGAAATTGGGCTTAGAGCTGCAGTTTAAACTTGGAGCTTGCTAGTTAAATTCCCAGCAGGTCAGTGATTCAGTGTATGCATTTAGCTAACCTGAGACTAGATATCCTAAAAATGACACCTTATTACAGAATGGGAAACATGGGATGAGCTATTAGCTTCCTGTCCTCTACCTCCTCTTAGCTTATCTATGCCATTTTTAACTGTAACAGAAAACCTCGCTATATCTATCAAGGAAAGAAGGAAAGGAAACAACCATTAGACATATGCTTTTCATTATCATGGTTGTGACGTTACAAGCACATGCACAGACTGGATCATCTCAATAAATTCTGATGACAGGCTGTGCTCAGATGCCTCCTGCTTCTTCACAATGCACAAATGACCTTTTCTAGCCACTCACTGAAAACAAATAAAAAACTGGTACAAAACCAATACAAAATAACTTTAAAAGATTTAGCAAGCCTGCATAGTTCAGCATGTCCTGCTCCTTCGGAGAGGCACCTATAACTCCCTCCCATGGAAAAAGTTACTTTCACTTTTTTAGTTGCAGCCCTGGGAGCAGTCTCCATCATTCCCTTCCACTGCAAAATCGATATCTGTTCACAGAGAAACCCATGTCATTCCCCTTCTGTGTCCCATCTCCTAGGTAATAAAACATAAAATTGTGGGAATTTTTTCTTTGGTTCCATATTATATCAGTTATATCACCACCCTCTATCTACTGCTTAAACACTTGTTTTTGAATGAAGTATGTTTATGAAAAAGAAAATGAAAGCTAGAGTTTAATGAATAATGAAATTAACTAAATTGCAAATATTTTATTTAAACTTTTGGGGGAAATTTTTCTTCTATAAGATATGAAAGTAATGAAAAATGAATAATGCATGGAAAAAATCATTAAATGTGTTGGATGAAGTATTTGAGGAATATCATTCAATAATCCTTTGGGAAACTAAATGTCCTACATATCTTGCTTCTAAATTGACATATGCTGGTTTTCCACATACCAATCAAATCTTTAGATAGCATTTGAGACTATTATTGCAGAACACCTCAAAGAACAAAAAGATAGGTTGGTAACAGCTATTACAGGGGATGATTTTAGAAAAAACAGCCCATTCTTCTTGAAGGGGATTATTTCTTTTCTTTGCACTTTGCATACTGACTGTGCATTATACTGAGTGGTCACTCTTACCTTTGTTCCCAGGACACTTGTGAACTGACCTTGGTCTCAAAACCTGGAAAATATTGATTCTTTTTAGTTCAGTATATGGGCTATTGGCAGACTGAAGACATATTTTTTGGAGCTAGAAAGTGCAGAAATACTCCTTTAAATGTACTTGCAGTTCTGTATCTTGAAGCCTTATCTCCCCATAAGTCAGTTTTTCACCTGTAAGACATGCTCAACAGCCCTTCTTTTCTGCAGTCCTTTTTCTTGTCTATTAAAACTGCAAGAATTCAAGGCTAAGGATTGTCTCTTTTTGATATATTTGTGTATCACCTAGTTCAATGGAGCACTAGTGACCAGGGCTATCACAAACAGAGTGGGCAGACAGGGAACACCACGCCAGTGTGGGCAGCAGTTCTTGTGGAAGAGGGGCTGAAGCCCTGCCAGTTTGGCCAGGCAGTGATGGAATCCTCCCAGCAGAAAGCCACGGCTTCTCACAGTTCCACACCCACCACCACTGACGCAGCTCCCCAGAGAGAGCTCTGGCGTGAACTTGTTGCCACTCAAGTGTCAGCTGCTGGGTGTGCCCTGCCCTTAGGCACTCTGATGGCACTTAGGGACATGGTTTAGCGCTGGACTTGGCAGTGTCAGGTTAACAGTTGGACTCAACGATCTTTTCCAAAAGTCTTTTCCAAACTAAACAATTCAATGATGCTATGAAACTAGTTAATTCCCCGATATTCTCTTTGCTTTCTCATACTTCTTTTCCAACTCAGCATCATGACTTAGAGTCCGAAAACACGTTTCTGACATCAGAGTGCTCTGCAGGGCATCAGCACACAGGATACACAATTAAATCAAAGAGAACCGAAAGGGGTGAGCTGTAAGAATTTAATTTGTGCCTTAGGAGAAAAACATATACCTCACTATTTCTGATGTCTGCTTCTACATTTACTTGTCTCCCCCTTTTTATTTATTTATTTATTTGTTTTAACTTTTATTGTTTTAAACAAGACAGATATTTTCTTGGTGTACCCTTGGAGACTCTGAAGGAGGCAAAGAAGGTTGTGGTCACTGCTGTCCACTACAATCCAATCTTCATTTCAAACCTACTTTTGATGCAAGAGTCCCATTTCTTGGGGAAACCCAAAATCAGCAAGGGTGATATTGTATGCCATCAAGTAATAAAAACAGTGCCAAACTTCTTAATGGTTTGAGGTTTTTTTAAGTGATGTTTAACCTATTATGACACTGTCTTGCTACAGTAATGTGGTGTAATGTGTGCTGCTCCACAGGCAGGTCTCTGTAGCTAATTTTCTCTAGTGGTTTTCTTTGGCACTGGCAACATCCCTCATTAGTTTTTTATTAGTACATTTAAATACTCTTGTAGCACCATTAAGTTTGAAATGGCTTTATTCTTTGTTCAGCAATATTTGTGTTTAACATATTTTCTCAGCCCACCCGACAAGATTCTTTACAGCAGATGTTGTGGTACAGTTGAAGGAATGTGAACCAAATTGTAGGTAATGGTCCATGCTTATTTGTTTTGTGTAAGCTGTGGTTTCTATAGCTACTGTACATCTGCTTCGTGCCATTTGCTGATCACTTTCTGTAGTTGTCTCAGCCTAGATATTTAAAGCCCGCTGTACTGATTCTGCTCAGCATGGCAATCTGACAATGGCTCAACGTGAACCAAGCTACAAATTTGGAAACATGTTTGAAAACAGCTGTTAAGTCCACATATTCATTCTCTATCTACTACTGGAACAATGGCCACCTCACCAAAAATTGAAACAGGTAGTGGTCCAGTCGCAGCTAAAGACTTGAAAGCACAATTGACAGGGAGTGCAATTAGACATGGTATCAAACAGGTGGCCGAATTGGGCTCCAGTGTGGGAACCCAGAGGCAGAGACAGCAAATCCTTCTGTATTCTGCACTTTCACCAAAAATAGAAAACATTCCTGGGTGATAAATATCATTCTGTTAAGGCTGATGGAATTACCTGAGAGCTGCACTAAAGTTAACTTACTGTTTTCTATTGAAGTCTTTCCTTCTGACATAGAAGCAGAGTGGCAGCATCTTGGCCTTTCAAACTTTGCCTTTATCGAGGGATTTCCTCTTCTGTTCTGAGATCTCTATTTCTATCATTGAAAATGATGCTATTTGGCTTAAACCCCTGCAGTTCAAGAGCCAAAGTAAGGGATAATATTTTGCAAATTTTACATAATTTGTGTAGGTTTTTTCCCTGCCACCCTCTAACAGACATACCTGCTGGGTTTTTCAGATATATTTTTTAGTGTGAGTTTGCTTTTCTAAGTGTATAAGAGAAGCAAAGAACTGCACTGGTCCATTCTGCCTTCAAAGCCTACTTTGCAGAAGAAGTTTGCCTTACGTGATCTGTTTTTCAGGTGTACAATTGTCATTTGTCAGCTAAATTCAACTATATTTGACCAAGAGGGTAGAGATACCATAGGTATTACATGCCTGTAAACTAATTCTCCCAAGCTCCATTTCTCCCCATGAAATATCCAGATTAGTTCCTCCAATGAGGAAAAGGCTGCAGTGCTCGGCTGTATTGTTAGACAGCAGAGACTCCACCTGGGAGACACCCTCTGGAAACAGGACCTCTGAAGTGCTGCAACACATGGCTCTTTCTACCACTTTCTAGAACTAGATAGAACTAACTGCTGCTTCAGCTTTGCTGGTAAAACTTGGAGTTTGTGTTAATTTTCAGCTTTTTTTTAAACTGAATTTTAATGTACTTTTGGTCTTGATTGGAAAAACAAAAACACTCAAATCAGTTACAGTGTGCAAAAACTTCTTTATATTTAATTAATAAGCTCACCTATTTAAAATATAACAAGGTACCCAGCACATTAATTGTCTTCAGCAACAGTCATGTAGCAACGGGCTGGGTTTTATCAGTTCATAATACTGGACATTCTGTCGTAATCTGACATTATGGACTTTCTAAAAAAATGAGAATGAATGTTCCCTTTCTCTCTTTTCAATTCTTCTCAAATATTAGGTTCTATCCATGCTTTCTATCAGCTCCAGAAAAGCTCCCAGATTCTGTATTTTGTAAGAAAGGAACAAATTCTTGTAGTATATGAGAACTTGTAGCTCTAAGATAAATGCAAATTAGATCCATTGGAAAAAGAGAAATCAGATTCTTTATTCTGAGAAGAATGTGACAATCAGCAAGAAGAAAAACTTAATGAGATCTTACTTCCAGGGTAGAAGGGATTTTCTAGGACTAAGTATGAACATTTTAATAATTAAATGGATGAGTTCGAGCTAAGTATGACCTAAACTAGAAAAGCTCAGCCCCTTTCAGCCCAGGCTAGAAGCATTCAGGCTTGTTCCACTTGCACAGTGCATCACTGTGGGCCACAGTTTTCTCTACACACACTGCTGCAAAGTGCATACTAGTCTTCCCCAGTTTGCTAAAAAAAAAAGGTTTAATTTCACATCTAGAAGAAGTTTCCATGGCTCTGTTCCAGCAATTCATGACATTGATGTGGCAGTAAAATGGCTGTTGTGCTGATGGCAGGAACTTGTTGCCCTCCAGGGAGCAGGGAGCCAGTGGCTGCAAAGGGAAGATAAAGCCATGCTGTGGCAAAGGCGGCTGGGATGGCTCCACAAGGCACAGTGGGGCAGCACAGCTGGGCAGGAGATGAGTGACAGTCTCCTCCTCCTGGCGGGGCTGTTGGGCATGGAGAGGTTGGGCAGTGGGTCAGGAACAATGCTGTTGCTGCTGCAGCTGCTGCTGCTGCCAAGCTGTTTGGTCCTCTCAGGAGCATGGGCAGCTTGAAGGAGTCATTGGCCAAGCACAGGCAGTAATGAGGCTCCTCTCCAAACACAGCCCACCCCAATTATTGTCCTGTTTGCTGTCCCAGGACAAGGAGTGTTAAATGAGACTAATGTACACTTGTCAACCAGTGTGTGGTTCGATATGGCAGATCAGAGGAAGGGGTGGGTAATGCCAATAAAAGAGTATTTGCTACATGAGGCAGCAGTACTGACTTGGACACATGAATCAGATTTAATATTCAGTCTTTCATTTTTCTGCTCCTTTAGCATCATTGCTTCTAATCATAATATATTACCGGTTAACCCAACATGACAAGGGGTTAAATTAGGGAGAAAAACAATGTTGGTGGGTTGCATTTTTTAATTTCCTTGAATACACAGAAAATCAGGGACATCATAGCTAATTATAGGAATAAAAGGCTTCCTGATGATATAGCAGCATGATTTGATTTTATGGCACTCTTTAAACCAGAAAATAAGTGGAGTGATTTTATATAAGCAAATATAATTCAAGTATCTGAAGGAAAATTTTTTATTTCTTTTATGTAACAAAAGGATTTAAAATAATTGCTGACGGGTGTCTACTTACTGAATTCCTAACCTCACTGAAAGGTACAATCAGTCTGATATTCCTTTTAGTTTTTACAGTATTTTACAGAGTATGTAATTACAGTTTTATAGACAAATGATACAGATTGTATCTATTATATGATGTATCAAAAGAAAGAGGTATATTACATTTATATAAAATTCTTCTTCCAGTGCTGAGCTAACCCTTATACTTTCCCTGCAGCCACAGAGGCAATGATCCAAAGCATGAACAGACCTAAATGCATTTACTTCAAGCAAAGGGTTATGACCTGGTTTAACTATGTCCTGGAGACCAGTTTGACTGGCAAGCGTGTCAGAGTTTGCAGGGTTGGTGCCTTAATCCTCCAGGCCTTTCAATGATACCTGACACTGTACTCACTCTGTCAGGGCTAATAAATGGCCCAGTGGATGATTATCTTTAAATACTATAGACATTGAAAGTAAATTATTAATGGACATTAACTCACATCTTTGAAGGTAGCTTTTACTTCTATTACATTAAAAAATAAACAAAATAACAGAAGAATACCATATTTTTCTGCCAAATAAGAAAAAAAAAATTAATATTGCATATATTTCAATGTGAATGCTAGATTAAATTAGAACCCTATTTTTTTTTCTTTTTTTAAATTCTTATATTTGATTTTGCAATTAAATTGATTTATTTTTATGTTCCTAAAAAAGAGGGGAAAAAAAGACCACATGCATAATTTTGCAGATCATTTGGTGAATTAAACTTGCAAACTTTAAGTCAACGCTGCCTAGCATAATGTTAAAATATTGCCTTTTTGGTGCAAAGTGGAAAATTTCTTTAAGAGGGTGATTTTTCTTCCCCCGTGTATTTGGAAGAGTGTAACCTGGGACTCAAGCTGCTACAAACACAGGGGAGAATAAATCTCTTTCTTACTGGTTATGAGAAAGAAGAAAATGGTTTGAAGCAGTCAAAAGCTCTACCTTTGCCTAATTTAGGAATACAGAGAAGGATCCAAAACCCCTTGTCCTAGAAGCAGAACTAAATAACTGCCTCCTTGCTTGACTGCAGGAGGAAACCTTAGGGTATATATAGTGAGGCAGTGAAGAGCTTCACACTCATTCTCAAAAACAGCTTACCTACTGAGCATAAAACCTGCCTGATAGGAAAACAGGGAAGCAGAGCATCTCCATTTTTTGGAGCTCACATGCCTGACTCAGAAAAATGCCTATGGAGAAAAATTTAGCTTCACACCACAGACCTGCCTTCCTAGCAGGTGGCTGCAGACACAGGACTCAGCCCCAGCCCTGGTTAACTCCTACCTCTTCTGCAGCAGGCAGAGGCTGGAGCATGAGTGAAGCACTGAGCTCTGTATAGAAGTGGTGAACACCTAGCATGATGAGTTTTGCACACAATTAGTAGGAAAGCCTAGGAAGAGTACCCAGCTCTTCTATCAGTCATGGTATCAGGGCTCTTCATGTCCTTCAGGAACCCAGGGACTTTTTATCCCTTTGTCTTGCATGGGAGACAGGAATTTTATGAGTTTTTGCAGTTTGACAGACTTTAAGATAGCTAGTTCCCCAAGACTTAGTCCCGTTCGCAAGATTCTTTGATATCTGGCTGATTTGTCTAAAAATACCATTTATTTGACACAGAACATAACAAACATACAAACATAGAACAGATTGACACACATAAACACACAATGAATGCATAATTGCAACACTACAATAGTTAAAAATGCAATAAATGCTTGCTTGAGCTAGCTGAAATGCAAGTTAAGAAAGGTACCTATAAGTTAGCCGGAATAATACAATTTAGGAAACTCAAATGATCTTACCAAATCCAATTTGGAGCTGGAATACATTAAAAATTTCCTCACTCAATCCCTTGGGAAGTAACTACAGGGCTGCGTCCAAAACCCTGGGAAGAAGACCTTACCGATGTCCATGTAGAAAGGCTTCTACTTTTGCTGAGCTTTTCGTGGTGTTTTATAGGAAAAAGAGTGTGTATTTGCAGTCACTTGAAAATTATTCACATTCTCTCAGTGTCTCACTCTGAGTTCCAGACGCCAGCATTGATAGTCCGGATTAAGCTATTGATTTAATCTGAGCCATCGATCTCGGCCAGCAATCAGGGAGAGAGAGAAGGGGGGGGGGGTGTTTGTCCTGCCACACCCTTCCCACATCCCTTTGAACCTCTTGAGAACTTCATGCTCTCTACTGTACACTGGGACCAGAGCCAGTATATCTTGGGATATGGTATGGATGTCTGCTGTTCTGGGACAGTGCACTTCATGATTTTTGTACCAGAAGTACTGCTCCATAGTTCAGCATAGAGAATTGAGAATTACACTTCTGTATTTCAGATACCTACTCAGGAGGAATTGTCCTACATGGAACAGCAGAAGTACCATAAGATGGAGAAATTTCCCCTTCCTCCCCTGCCAGAAGCAGAGCAAACCTGTGCTGCTTTTATGCATTGAAGGACTCAAGGCTTGCCTTCCAGGCTTCCCTGTCTCACTAAGACCGTTGATCATTTTTATTGTATGTCACACATTTGTCATTTGTGAAGCACTGAAACAAACTCCAGCATTTGGATTCGGAAGCTGCATTAGCTGGGGTTTCTGCTCCCAAAACCTGTCCTCTCAGTCACTCTGAGAGACCACCTCTCTGCTCCAAAGTGGGCTGAACATGGAGAGGCATATGAGGAATGCTGAGCTGTCAAATCACTTAGCTCAGTTCATTCCTGGGTGCTTGCAGTGACACTACATATAAACTAGGATTTTGGGGGTTGCATTTTTCTTTTAATTTTGAGCTGATTTCTGAATCAAAAAAGTTAGTTCTCTCTAAAACAAAACCCATGAACAAACCAGTTAACTCCACAGTCTACTCCAGGCCAGAGAATTTCGGTGTAAATCACACCAAGTTTGGCTCCATTCATGCATGATAAACATCATCCCAGCAAGCACTGAGAATGCTGATCAACCCCCTTTCCACATCTGGGAAGTGTAACACATACCATTGGCACCCTGTTATACGTGTACCTTTGCCATGCACTGCAGAGTTTGCCGCTGATGTGGAAATCATCACAGTGCAGGACTAAAGGACAACCAGACATTACAGGAGCACGGAAAATTTAATTCCAGAGTTGTATAACTATAGATATAGAGATATAGAGAGTTCTCTGTGTGTATATGTATATAGCCACAGGCATAAGCAGCCTGTTTTTATGAGTGGGCTGTACAGCAAGTGCTATTTTCAATTTACATGATTAAGAGATCCACGTTTGCAGTAAGGCTGCATTAAAAAAGCTTGGCACTGGGGTGCTGTTCCAAAACAGGGGACTGAGACATGGGCAGCAGCTGCTTCCTCCTCAGCTCTTCTCCTGCTACTGCACTATATACAGAGAGCAATTGCTGGTCACATCATCCGTCTGCTTCCCTGATTAATAAACAGATGGTCAGGCCTTGAACCTGCTGCTTGTGCTGGGACCAGTGATCACAGAACTTGGTGTTGCGATATTTCAGGTGTTTTCCATTGCAAAGCAGCTGCTTTGCTAGTGGGGCACCCAGGGAAGGCTTGGGGAAATGGGTGCACAGAGTGGGCGCAGTCACTCTGTTCTAGCAGCAGCCAGTCCCAAACAGTCAGGACACCAGCCACCCTGTACCCTGGTCTGGCCTGAGAACAACCACTGCTCTCTTGGACAAAAATCTGTAGCAGTGGACATATAGCCACAGAGAGAAATAGCTCAGATGCTCAGAGCTGTCCTCTGAAGATGCCCAACCCTGTTGATATGATGGTAAGTATAGAATAGCCAGAGGATAACAAAGACAACACAAGTGGTTGAAGAAATATTGGGTTTCACCTCCCTTCTCTGTCTGCATAGAAAGGCGGCAAAATAATTTCAAAAAGAGTGATAGATACAGAGTAGAAATTGCCTTTTCATTTTTTGACTGACAATGGGAAATTTCTAGGCAGTTGTGCTGGATTTTCAGAATAATCTACCTAAGGTTGTTTATTATTAAAATAATTAATCAGGCAATTAACTAAACAGCTCTTCATCATTCCTTCCTGTGATACATTTCTTCTGGTATTATAGCCAATCATTTTCTAGAGAGAATAATCAAGGCTATGCAGCCTCTGGTCACCTCTTTGCCACCACTTACTTGCTGTAAGAGATTAGTTATGCACATCTCCAACAATGTGTGCAGTTCATCACAAGGATACTGTAATTTGGCATGTCTGTTCTGATCTCTCTGTTCTGTTTCTGCAGATGTCAGAAACAACAACCCCTTATTCCTCTGCACAATCACAAGTGAAGTAAAAATCACTGCTTCTCTACCTTCTGGAGACTGATCTGGTTACTATTATCCCACATTTCTTCAATTTTCTTGCATATCAGTACAAGCCCCAGTTCTCCTATTCCTAGATTTGAAAAACAAGAAAAATGTTGAAATGTTTTTCAGGATCACAGTAATAATTTTAGGCATCTCTCAATACCTGCAAAAAGAGGCACTGCATTCAGGATTTGACGTTTTTCCTTAACATGGCAGCCAGGCCCCCATCTCTCTAGGTAGTAGTTTCTCAATAGTGATTTCTCAGTTACAGCTGGAGAGCACTTGAAGGAGGGAAAGAGAAGTGAGAGACCAGAGTCAAGGCTGGAAGTTGTTGCTTCCCTTTGGATAGCATCCTACCCATCACCAGATCTGGGCAAAGCAGCAGCTCCTGGCTCTTGCTGCCTTCCTGCAGGTGCTCTGGCAAGGCCCTACAGGAGCTTCTCTTGCTGAGCTGATGGTTCACACCCCAACCATCTGCAGCAGTACTGGAGGAACCTGCTGGGAATCCCTGCCCTGCTTGGCATGGTCTGTTACTATGCCTTGCCTCAGTACAGTGCCTCCCAGCACTGGGGAGCAGGCTGCTTGTTCCAAATGTTATTCTTTGGCTAAACCAAAGGACAGGGTGGTATTTGCTACACTTCACCCGTTTCTGAGCATAGGTATAGAGGATACAGTCTATTTGAGTGCAGAAAAGTACTTGGAATTGAATAAATCTTCTTAAGGCTACTGAATCAGAGTAGCTATATCTATCTCACTTCAAACAATGAAATTCTGAGCATCACTCTCCCAGTGTCCTAGGAAATAGTCTTCCGGTCACTTCCTCAGCTCTTGCTTATAATTTATGAGAGTATATGCTCCTTTGATTAATAATTCAGGAATTACATTTATTACAGAGCATTAGGCTCCCAAAGGTGTTCAGAAGTTCTCTTTCAAATTCCCAGAGCAACCCAAAGAACTCTCTCAGGTCTACTTTCCTTTAACATCTCCACCCTAAGACTTAATACATTAATGATTTAAAGATTGTAGAAAATTATTGCATATGCAATAATGTCTTCAAATTCAGAAGGATCAAGTTTTTTAATCTATATTATTGAGTTCCCAGCAATGGTTTTTTTTGTGGGATTTTTTTTGTTTTTTTTTTTACTATGACTCTTTTAGACTTTTCTTCATTATATTGTAACTTACCCTACAGCTTCTTTACCTTTGCTTTGATGTTTTATTTAGTTAGTCTTTGAATCAATAGGCTGTTCATAAAACCAGAGGAACAGGGTAACTAGATTGTCCTCAGACTAAGTGAGGAGAGAGTGTGCAATTATCAGGTAGCAATACATTTCTCATTATGAATCTTAGTTTGTGATTTCTCTGACACCTGTATCAAACAAAATTAGCTTTGCTACTCTTATGGATTCTTTTGAGGAATGTAGTACTTTACCTTATGTAAAATGGATTAATATCAAAATATGTTCAAAATAACCAGTGGAAGGGAACTCATCACCCAGCAGAAAAATAGTGCAGTAAGCAAGGCCCAGGGCTGCCCTAAGACGCTCTCAAATTCCTCTGCTGCCATGCCACTTTTTATTGAAAATGACTGCAGTATCACATCCGAGTTCAGAGGCTCTGGAGAAGAGACATAAGGTCTCCAAAGTCAATTCACTAAGAAGCATGGGCAGGATAAAACCATGTTTGTTTGCATCTCTGCTAGATTTATTTAGTCTGAGATGAAGCAGCAGTACTACCTAATATAAGGCTTTCCAATACCATGTCCTGCTCAGCCACCACAGCAAATCTTTCCTTGGACATTTCTGTCACTGGCGGGAAATGAGTAATATCATCAGGAAGGGAGGTTTATCCTTCATTTTGAAGACTACCTCACTGGTCTAATTGTAAGTGGTAATAGTAAAACATACATGACTTCACAGGAAAGATAAAATACCTTTCCCCCCCCATTTTTCTGAGAAACACAGTATGTGGGCTTTATGCTGCAGCAGCAGACACCTCACTCCTGTGACAAGTATAGAAGAGAGTTAGAGGACGTAAAAGGAAAATCCATGCTACAGGGCTAATTGGCTCCGAGTGGTTCCACAAGGGTGAGACTAACATTGCACAGGAAATCTCCTGCCGTTGCACCAGCACCTGTCTGTCTCCACTGCGTCACTGGCAGCAGGGATCCCCTGGACTGGGACCAAATATTCCCACTCTTGTGCTGTCTGAACCAACCCTATGCTGGGTTCTATAAACTTGTGGAGGAAATTAGAGGTGGGTTTCTGGGTATAAAAGAACATAGAAATAAAGGGTGGATGGGAACTGTGGGTCTCCAGCCTACATTATAGGCAGAGCAGAGTTAAATCTTCCTAAAGTTTTGTTGAATTTTCTCAACAAAACTAACTTAAATTTTTCTAACTTAAACTCTTTTCTAACTTAAATTCTCTGCAGCACCTAGTACCATAGTTTGTATTCATGCATATAAGAAATTTCCTCTGGGCTATTTTTTAAGCTGAAGCAGTTCACTGTGCAGTGCACCAGCCAACGTTGCTGCCTTGTTAGAAATGTGTAGGGGCACAGTGATGGGTCACAATAAATAAAACTCGGTGGGTTTCTGTACTTCGGAGTACTATATGCTCTTACTGTCCATCACCATCTGCATCAGCAAACACATGAACTCAATATTTTTGTCCACATTCAAACCAGTCATAAATTTTTATAGCCTAGTTTACTGAACTTCCCCATACAAATGCAGCGAGCAGAATAATGAAGCACACCAGCTCAAGTTTCAAATGCAACTCACTTCAGCTAGCAATTTATCATGGGATCTTTTGCAGGCCTGTTTTTGCAGGCCTTTTTTTGGTCTGCTCACAAGAGACACACCCTTACTAAAGGCTCCCAGGTGTTCTGGCTCAGAGGGATGTGATTTGGTGGGCATTGCCCTGAAACGAGTGAATGTGCTCATTAAAAATGATTTCTTGTATGAAATGGAGAAAAGTGACACTTAAAAGAGCTCCTCGTTGTGACCCTTCTTCTCCCTGCGGAGGCAGGATGTACAAACATGGTTCAGAGTAATGATAACTTGTTAGAAAGAATGAGCACAGGCTGGAGGCAGAGAAAGGATTTTTGGATTTTGCTCTCTTTACTGTGTGTTTCCACATACTTGACTTGCATAAGTGAAATTGCCTGATGATAATCAAAAATTTGCATTTCTGAGTATACAAGAGGAACGCCCCTCAGCTAATCAAATCAATAAAATGCAGCATCTCTGTAGGTGGATTAAAATGCAATTAAAATAGGATTTCTCTTTTAAAACTGTTCCCTTTAAATATGTGTCTTCAGAGGGTAAAATTCAGCATAAATTTGGAAAGGTTATAAAATTCTTTCCTCAGGAAGCTGGATTAAGAGGTGGAACTAAATGTAAATAATTCAATTTTCTATTAGGCTATTTATTTACTTTTACACTATGTTACTAGATTTGATTAACTTTTCCCAGCAAAATTAAATAAAATGGATATCCTGCCACATGTCACAGACCATACCATACCAAGTGAGGAAAATCATGTACTGTCTATGCTGTGTAACTGTTTAGGTATAGATTTTACTGGCAAATAAATGAAATTGTGTTTTCATGACTACTAAGGTATATCAGATATTCTAACTGCTTGTTAGAATATGTCATTAAGCTCTACACTTCAGACATGAGGCTTTGTCTGTCTGGTAGTTGCACTACTTTGAAACTCAGAGATGGCTGCATATGATGAAGTTTGAAAAACATTTTTAACATATCATCTATTCCTGTTTTAATGGGAATGACTGTTTCTATGTATATTATTGCTTTGAAATATTTCAGTTTGTAGAAACGACCAAGGAAGTTGCTAACAAAAAGCCCTAAAGCATGATAGTTACTGCTAACTTTCTCTGCTTGCCCCTTTCTTCACAGTGTATTTCTTCCAGCAAAACACTCTGCAACAAAACGGAAAAGCTGAAACATCCCCGCTGGAAGCCTTTTAAAAGGGAGGCTATAAATGTTTTATATTGCATGTCAGGGTATTATGCTCCTTCCCCAGGAGGCCAAGCCTTCAATAGGCAACCCTCAAAGTGCTGTAGGTTAGTTACCTGCTTCCTCATTTACCTGCATGATTGTGACATGCCTTACACTAACCACGCAGTAATGAGTGGCAAGGAGAGAAATGTCTTTGGCTGTATGAACACCTCTCTTGGAGACTATTATATTTGCAAATGAAGTGATCTTTCTGTCACTGGTATTTTTCTACATCTCATTGCTGCTGATCAGCATGAAAAGCCTTTATAGAGAACTCCCATTCCCATCCTAAGGGGTCTTTACCCATAGTTATTGTATTTCAAAAAGAGACAATTTTGTGAACTTGTGAGCCTCCTCTTCTCCTTGAAGGTCCATTGTTTACCCTTTCTCTTTACAGCCCCAAAAATCTTAGTGGTATTTCATCAAAATGGTCAAGCACATTAGGCATTGGTCAGGCATTAGAAGAAAATTATTTTTAAAAACCTCCTTAATTTTTGGGTTTTTTTTTTTACATTTTACTTCTGGCTATATTGAGAGCGACACCACAGCTCTTCCTTGAGTAAAAAGAGAATTCTGAGTGAGCCTACAGAGTTTATGAGTGATGCCTAACCTGCAACTGGAGGAGTGTATAACAGAGGAGTCAACTCCTGAGTCTGCCTAAAAGCTCTGTCTGGAAAATACAGGACTGCTGCATCTCCATGTGATCCCAATATGCAGCTCTGCACCTCATATGAGATCTAATTGTGCAGCACAACCTCCAGACCCCATTCCCTCTCACTTTTGCCACATTAGGCTCTGTGCTGATATTTTTATTGTCAAAAAACCTGCAAACAATTACACTATAGAGGGCTAGTACAGATTTTGGCCATTGTATTTGCAACCCATGGCAGTCCATAAGGAACGCAATGGCTTTAAATGCATCATGGATACAGCTGTGATCATGGTAGGGAGAACCTTCACTGCTTGGAAAGTGACAGGTAAGAAGTAATTTGATATTACTGTTCAAATTTTAATAGTATTTCCTAAACTTCAGAATTAACATCTATAGCTATTAATGAGGACAGTTCCCATCTCTTAGAATTACCACCAGAAACTCCTCTGTCTGCATTTGAAGGTTACCTCTGTAACTGTAGAGGTGAGGTATTAATGAAAGCTTATTCATTAACTAATTAATGGAAGCTAATTATGCCAGACCTTAAAAGGAGTTGTGGAACTACATATTGTGGTTGTAGTACTGCATTAGACATTGAGCTGTGACTTGTGTAAACAAACTTGGGTCACCAGACTATAGGCAGCTCTTGTTGATGAAAAGTGAACTGTGATAAATTTCTCCATCCCAGTATAATTTCTTTAATAAGGTTAGGTTTAATGAACAAACTTTGTACAAAACAAAACATATAGATGATTAATAACAGTTTCATATTATATAAAAATGTAGCTTTTACAGTTTCCTTTAATAATTACTTTGCAAATACTACCAGTGAAAAACTCAACAAAAATGCAGTTTTATGAACTATATTTTACAGCATGAAGTACTACTTCAGGTAGCTTTGCAAAAGCATCTTTTCATTGGATAATAAACAATGTAGAACTGGTGTGATAATTTTATTTAACAAGGACAACTTTTGTGTTACTAATTAACTATACTGAAAATTGTGCTGACTGCCAAAGCTCAACTGGAGTTCAAGCTGGCTATAACTGTGGGGGACAATAAAAGAGATTTTTCAAATATATTAATGGCAATAGGCAGTGTAAAAATAACATCAGCCCTTCACAGGATGAGGATGATCACCTCACAAACAGGGACACAGACAAGGCACAGGTGTATAACACATTCTTTTCCTCTGTCTTCTATATGGATGATGCAGAAAGGGGCTCTCAGTGCCCTGACCTTGAGGATCATGACTGTGAGAATGATCAACTCCCAGCTGACCCTCAAATTGTGTGGAATCTGCTGCTCCAGTTAGATCCCTACAAATCTATGGGGTCTGATAGGATTCATCCAAGAATCCTCAAAGAGCTGGCTGATGTCATCCCAAAGGCTCTCTTGATGATTTTTGAACAGTTTTGGGAATCTGGAGCTCACTGGAAGCTGGTGAATGTTGTCCCAATTTTCAAGAAGGACAGGAAGGAGGACCCTGGAAACTACAGGCCTGTCAGTCTCACTTCTGTGCCTGGTAAAGTTATGGAGAAGATTATTCTGGGAGGTATTGACAAACACCTGAAAGACAATGCAGTCATTGGTCACAGCCAGCATGGTTTCATGAGAGGAAAAATCCTGCTTATCAAACCAGATTTCCTTTGATGACAAGGTCACCCACCCAGTTGACCAAGGGAAGCCATTTGATGTAGTATTTTTGGATTTCAGTAGAGATTTCGATAGTGTCTCTCACAGGAACCTTCTGGACAAAATGTCCTGCACACAACTGGATAAACACATCATGGGATGGGTGAGCAACTGGCTCAGGCTGGAGCACAAAGAGTTACAGTGAATGGGGTGACATCAGACTGGTAAACTGTCACTAGTGGGGTTCCACAAGACTTCATCCTCAGCCCTATGCTCTTCAACATCTTCATAAAGGACTTGGACACAGAGTTGGAAAGGATACCAAGCAAGTTCACAGATGATACAAAACTGGGAGGAACTGCTGACTCCCTCCAGGGCAGGGAAGCCCTGTAGAGAGACCTCCACAAATTAGAGGGCTTGGCAATCCCCGACCACATGAAGGTTAACAAATTCAAATGCTGGATTCTGCACCTTGGATGCAGCAACCCTGGATGTACAAACAGACTGATTGGGAAATGAGATGCTGGAAAGCAGTGCCAGGAAAAGGGATCTGGGGTCCTGGTTGATGGCAAATTGAACATGAGCCAGCAGTGCCCTGGCAGCCAGGAGGGCCAAGTGCGTCCTGGGGGGCATCAGGCACAGCATGGCCAGCCAGGCAAGGCAAGGGATTGTCCTGCTCTGCTCTGCACTGGGGCAACCTCACCTCCAGTGCTGGGGGCAGCTTTGGGCATCACAACATGGGAAAGACAATTAACTATTAGAGAGTGTCCAAAGGAGGGCAACAAAGATGGTGAAGGGCCTCGAGGGGAAGCTGTGTGAGGAGCAGCTGAGGGCACTTGGTCTGTTCAGCCTGGAGGAAAGGAGACTGAGGGGAGACCTCACTCCAGTTACAACTTCCTCATGAGGGGAAGTGGAGGGGCAGACACTGATCTCTTCTCTGTGGTGACCAGAGACAGGACCCAAGGGGATGGCCTGAAGTTGTGCGAGGAAAGGTTTAGATTGCATATTAAAGAAAGATTCTTTACCCAGAGGGCAGTTGGGCACTGGAACATGCTCCCCAGGGCAGCAGTCACAGCACCAAACCTGACAGAATTCAAGAAGAATTTGGACAGTGCTCTCAGGCACAGGGTGTGACTCTTGGGGATGGTTCTGTGCAGGGCCAGGATCTGGACATGATGACCCTTCTGGGTCCCTTCCAGCTCAGCACATTCTGTGATTCGTGATACCTAGATGGTCACTGGTTTAACAGCATCTGTACCACTACTCAAAAAATCAAGTTTTTGCCTAGGGTGGTATGACCAGAAGAAAGTGAACTGATGACTACTCTCCATCACCTATTTCACCACTTAAGAAAGGTTTCTGTATAGTATTTTGGAACTGAAATTGCTATTTGTTCTAGACTTCTGCTCTGGAAATGCCATGAGAGGCTGCTTTGACAATGCAGAGCAATTAAGTACAAATATGGGCTACAGGATTATTGGGACAGTCCTCAGTGAGACTTCCTGTTACCAAAATCCACATACTGAATGATCTAGCAGCTCACTGGAACTACTGGACTGAGACAAACACTTCCCTTTCTGCATGAGGAAGAAGTTCTTACTTGAAGACACTTTCCAGAAGGTGTCAAGTCTTGTCTTTCCAAATCACGGTGGGCACATGAAGACACTCTGTGATTACATACCCTTACAATGCAATCACTATCTCACTTCATGGTTTTAACTGGTAGATCTCCACATAGACCAGGCAAAGTAATTTGGCTTCAGACATTTAGGAAGATGATGTTTCCATGACCTTAAATACCTGTGAGCATCCTCCAACCATTCCTCTCTTTGCCCTGCCTACAAGAGAGTGCCATAGCCCTCCTGCTAAAGTGTTCAGTCACTTCCTTCAAAAGACAGCAAAAAAGATGTATCTATAGGAGCAAATTTGGGGCAAGATTCGAGTCCCAGGAAGGAATTGTCCAAGGGAACAACTTGGCAAGCAGAGGGCTGTAGTTCTTTGAATTATTTTGCCTATTTCCTGAGCCAAAAGGTAAAATAACTACAAATTGTATTAGATGTTCTCTAAGTCACAATGTCCCAGAATAATTTCAGTCTTTCCTAAAGGGGTGTGTGTGTATGCATAATAACATATATCTGGCATATAAATTTGAAACGTATCTGGGAAGCAAATTTGTATCATAATTTGATGAGCAAATCACATTCACTTTGGTGATGGAATTTTTAAGGATATTTACCTGAAGCACAAGATGAGCCTTAGGATTTACTGGGGCCTTTGGGTGATATAGAAGTCTAAAAATCTGACATAAATCACATGATAAGAGGAGTGTACTAGTCTCATTCTACTAATGAAGTACCAACAATTGGGTTTAGCAGCTCATTGTATTAAACATCTTTTCTAGTGATGAGTTAGAAAAATTATGAGACCAATCACAATCTGCTCTCACAGAACAGATGTAAGTCAATCACCTGTCTCTCCAAGCCTTTCTCCCCACTCATGAATTAAAAAGTATCATTGATTCAACACGATCAGAAGCAGAATATAGCTGAGCTATTTCAAGGCACCAGAGGCACAGTGTCCAAAGAAAGCATATCTACTTGTTTTCCTTTGGAGCAGAGTCAAAATTTACAAGACACAAAATTCTTGGGAAAACTATCCTCTACCTCCTGCTGCAGTGTGTTTAAGGCTCTTTTACTTGTAAAAACAATGCATTACTTTGTGAATTAGTTGCTCATATATTCAGGACATGCTTATTTTGCTGGCCAGGAATATAAATAGCTTAGAGAAATCACCTGCTTGAAGTATTGGACACACCTTTCTGGGCTCTCAGCTACTTTCAGACACTACACATGCAGATCCCACCGAAGCTGATTAATTACAACTCCATACACAGACTCAGACCTTGGGAAGTTCACCTCTTTTGAGAAGGGTAATGTAAGGTGGCCAGCTGGAAAAAAAAGGAGGAATGGAGCAGCTGCACACCTGCCGTCCTCAAATGCCTGCTTACAAGTGCCGTTGTGTACCCAAAAGAGCTCAGTTCCAGCAGATGATAAATATTTGTTACAGCTAACAGACATCTTTGCATAAAATTAGCACATTTGGAAGCATGTGAAAGAAAATAAATGAAAGAGAAGCAGTGCAGTGTTTACGTTACTTTGATACAAACACTTCAAAGCAAATTAGCCACAGTCCTTATGACTGACTGGGCCAGAGCATCCCTCAGAGGTTTTTACAAAGTCTCTTGCACAGACCTTTTTATCAATTTATTTATTAAAAGAAAGCTCATGATAGGGCTCACTGCTGTCCTCTTCCACAGGGATTTTGCTATGAGCACAGGTACTGTGCTGAGGGACTGGGAACACCTGGCTGTCCCCAGAAAAAATGGCATGGCTGGGCTGGGCTTTGACAAAGAGCCTCGAGCAGGCACTGATAATATACACACAAGCATGGATTCAAGCAGAAAACCTGCTTCTGGTAAATTCTAAATCATAGGGATTATTTCATCCTCTTTTGCTGCAGTCTCTTCACAACCTAACTCTTATTCACTAAATACAATGTCCTTTTTGAATTATTTTTGTACCAGAGATCTGTCCTGTGTTAGTTTTTAAGTATTTTAAGAATTGTTATGGCAAAAAAGAAGGTATCTTTCTGCTGTTGTTGGTGTTGCACTTGAAAGAGGCAGTCTCTCTGGCAGATTAAATTCTCTTGCTAAGAATTCTGTATTGCCACAGCTAGAATTCTTGTACACAAAGCAGTACCTTTAAAACCAACTTGGGAATCTCTGCATTAAATTGGAGGCTTTCCTCCAGTTTGGCATGCAGTGTTTAGCTGTTTTAAGAAGAATTTTTAGGCCCATCTCAACTTTCCTCATATAAAAATCTCTTTCCTGGCAGATGGCTCTTGTAATGCTAAGTACTTTCTACCTAGAAGCTACTATTTAGTCCCTGGTAAGTACTGAAGGAGGAGACTCAGGCATTTGGGGAATTTGTTACACTGTTCCAAAAGAACTGGTAGCGTTAAAGCAGTAAGTGTTATTGGAGAACTAAGAAAGAAAGTGCAGTTTATTCATCTTCACAGCATTACTATTATTTATTTATTATTTATTTGTAGTAGCATTTGAATGCTCCTGACAGAGAATAGCAACCCAGTGTGCCAGGCAATGGGGAAATACAGAACAGAGCTACTCCCTACTCCAAAAAGATCACAAAAAAAGATGTGCCCAGGTGGCCAAGAAGGCCAGTGGCATCCTGGCCTGTATCAGCAATAGTGTGGCCAGCAGGAGCAGGGCAGGGATTGTTCCCCTACGTACTCAGCACTGGTGAGGTCATGCCTCGAGTGCTGTGTCCATTTCTGTCTGGGCCCCTCACTACAAGGACAGTGAGGTGCTGGAGCAAGTCCAGAGAAGGGCAACGGAGCTGGGGAAGGGTCTGGAGTGCACATCCTGTGAGGAGTGGCTGAGGGAGCTGGGGGTGTTTAGCCAGGAAAGCTCATGGGTGACCTTATCACTGTGTGTACCCATCTGAAAGGAATTTGTAGCCAGGTGGGGGTTGACCTCTTCTCCCAGGCAGCCAGTGACAGGACAAGATGAAATAGCCTCAAGCTGCACTAGGGCAGACTAAGGTTGGACATCAGGAAGAATTTCTTCTCTACAAGGGCTGTCAAGAATTGGAATAGACTGGCTGGGGAAGTGGTGGAGTCACCATCTCTGGAAGTATTCAAGATAAAACTGGATGTGGCTCTCAGAGCTATGGTTTAGTTGGCATGGTAGTGTTTGGTCAAAAGTTGGACCCAATGACCTTGGAGATCTTTTCCAACCTTCATGATTCTATGATTCTCTGATGGCATGTTTCTAAAAATATTGTTCCTAATGTAGGCAGAACACTTATATATTCCTCCTTTACAATACTTTATTGTTGAGTCATAAAGTCATGATCTGACCTCCATAAACTCCTCATTTTCGCACTATTCACAAGTTATGCTTTGTATTATCCACTAGTAAAAATAAAGTTTTGAATTAAATCAGGGTAAGTACCCTGCCTTTTCCCTCCCTTTTTCAAAGGTAGCCCTCTGTTACTACTTTGTTCTAACAGGAAACTGGCAACTGATGGGCTAAAGAGAGCTCCCTGAATACCTAGCACAAATTGCACCCTAGAACATTTTTCCTGCCGCTGCTAGAACTCTGCCTCCCCAAGCAAATCTAAATTATCTCTGCCAAGAACAATTTATGCCCAGAGCTTGAGCAAATACCTCTGAAGCTCCTTTTCTCCTTATTGAAGTGCCCCAGGTCACACTGCAGATCACACATTGTTTTGAGTTTGGAGGTCCAGTCCTCCTCTGCAATCAGCCTGTTTTATGTCACTTTGTCAGTACAAAACAGTCACCAGGCCAGGATAACTGGCCACAAAAGGATCACTGGCAGTGTAGAGACAACAGATGCAGGAAGAGCAAAGAGCCATTGCATAATGTCCCACATGCTCTCCTTCACAGTGTCTCTTGAGAACTGTGAGGTGCAGGTGTAATGTGGAGGCCTCTTTCCTTTAGAGCCCAGCAAATGGGCAATCCAGGACAAAAGCAACACTGACTCTTACACCACCTTTCACAGAAGTGCCCTTGCTCCCCGATTGCATCGGAAGATGGAGACCCTTTCACGTTAGAGAAGCAGGATGTGACACCTGCACAATGTACTTGCCATACTGACACTCTCACAATGCATCAACACCCACTCTCCCGTTGGCAAATCGTATCATCTCTTGGTAATTATCCTGTCGGTGTTTTGACAAGAAAATTCAAGAATATCCCAGTCCCTTGCTCTTTTTCTCTGAAGGCATACCATCAGAGACAGAGATATGCAGATTTTAAGGAGAAAAAAAGTGTCAAAATATTGGCAGCATCCACATGCTGAAGGAGCAATAAAAACAAAGTGAAGGCAAGGGAGTATTTTGTGCTAAACTATTCACCCAGGATAGGCTTCTGTCTGACTGTCTTACAAGTTACAGAATTCTAAAGCTACTCAGAAGACTTAATAGATGCTAAAAATTGCCATGCTAACCTGAACTTTCATTCCTGTTATCAAAAGTGTTTATTGCAAAGCTTACTGCAATAATTAGTTCTAAACTAGTAGACTCTATTTCTTTTATCTACAAAAGTGAACGAAATATAAATAGCTTTTAGTTAGCATTATTTGCAAAGGCCTGCCCATGAGATAAAACTGAAATACTAGATTCCAGTGAGAATAGCATGTCCTTTATACAGGAAATGTGTTTTCACACATATCAAATATGCAAGAATTTTAAAACGTACTATATAAATGTGCTTGTGTATATATATGCATGTATGTAAAAATATTGAAAAGGCATAAGATTTATTTTGTTTGTGTCACTATGAGGTGAAGACACGAAGAGCAAAAGGGCATGGACATGTTTCCCCTAGTCTTTTAAAGGCAATGAGAGCAATTCACAAGGTGACTAAATTGCATGTGCATCTCCAGTTTACCTTGTATTCTTCATGCACTTAACTGCAAAGCTCAGATCAGCACATGCTACATTTTGGTTGATGCAGACAAGACACTAAAACAAACTCTGAGGTGCAAATATTCTTTATTAGGAAGGTAAGAGGACGAAATTCACGTCCTTTTAGCTCGATGGTGGGAAGCTGCTCAGTCCTAACAACACAGGCTACAGGAGAGGAGAGAGAGAAGAGAGGAGAAAAAAGAGAAAGAAGAGGATAGAGAGGAAGGGAGGGGAAGAGGAGAGAGGGGAGAAGGGAGAGAGGAGAATTCATGGGGTATTATGATGTCCACATTCGAGAGCTTTGCAGGATCCTTAGGGAGGGAGTTTATTCACTGTGATGTACTTTAAAAACTTATTTAATTGGTAGGACCTTAACTCATTTTTTCACTGTTTCTAAGCAATAATTTTCTGTGCATTCCATCATGTTACCAAATTTATGCATGGCTGACCTTCTATTTTCAGATGCAAAATACAATTTTAAGAGTATTTATTGAATTCCTTAGGAAAGATGAACATCTAGGACTAAATTAAAGAGAAGAATAATGTACCTAACATTTTCTTCTAAAGCAGACAAAAGGCTTACTTCACAGGAGACAAAACTTTCTCCAAGCAGCAGGCTTTCCAGAGGAACTTACTCATTCGGGAGTTGGGGAATATCATAAAGCAAATCCACCTTTAAGTGCAAGGTGCTTTACTTTGCTTATGCCTTCTCTCAGAAACATAAGGCAAGACAGTGCATACAGTATCCCTCAGCCAGTGTACATGCTTCCCTCGGGAGAGAAGGAGAGAAAAACAAGCACTTCATGCATTACTGGAAGGCACAGAGTGCTGTGTAAAAACTACGGGAAGAAAATGTATAGCACATTCTGGCATTGGTACTTCCTAGTGACCTAGATTAAATGTTAATGCATGAATTAGCTCTGGCTCCAACAACACAGAACTCTGTAAAAACCTAAATAACCTTAAACGTCTGAAAGAAACCATACTATCTTCTACTTCTGCATCACTATTGCTGCCTCATCCTTCTTCAGTAAGTGCAAAAAGAACTGTCATTACAGGAGATTTGCTCTACCACCTTCCTTTCTTAAACAGTTTGTTCTGTCAAAGGTTTTCCCTTTTCTACTTCTCCCTTTCACATGGCAGAATAATGGAAAATAAAACTGGGAGGGTCCTCAGCAACACTTATGTACTATCCATTGATCCCCTTGTACTGAACATCCCCTCTGGAAATTTATCTGTTTTCACTGCCGAACGTATAACAATAAAAAAATATGTGAGGCAAATACATTTCTGTGACCAAACTTTCTTGAATTCTTATCAATAAGATCAGTAACTATTATTATTTTGAGAGACAAGAGTTTTATCTATTAATTTGATTTACATTAACCAGTTCTTGTTTACTTCAATTTTCCTTCTAAACCACAGGGCAGACATACAGATTTCTGTGTATTAGTACATAACGTGTATACAAAAAGCTAGAATGACTGGGGTGGACGTGGTGCTTCACACTGGTATCTGAAACCTTTTGGATACACTATATTCTGTATCAACTTCTAAATGCTAAGCATAGTTTTTATAGCTCTCTACAGTGATTAATACTCAGTTTTGATTCTTTTCCTGCAGTTAAAATGATTCTAGCTGGTGAAAGCACTAGTACCATTTACTCTAAGCTGGTGCACCATTGCATCATATGCGTGTGTTTGAAATAGGTCACTTCAATTCATGTTACTCAGTGTCATTTATCAAATCCTATCTGCTATCTCTGTGATTTTGATCAGAAAAATTGCTAAAACTACAAAATCTAGAGAGCTTTATTAAGAACAACAGTAACCCCTACTGGATTGTGATTGTCTCCCTGGAAACCTAGGAGATAAAACACCTTGCACTGCTTCGTGGAAAAGCCACACTTCGCATAACTGTGATGAAGAACGAGTTATTGCTCTGCTTGCAATAAGTTTCTGTGTCATCATTTCCTGGATTAAATTGGAAATCCTGCTGAATTTACACTCGAGCTTGCTGAAAGACATCTGTTCCTTGCAAACTCAAATTCAGAGCTTTTTTTTTTTTTTTATTTACAGATAAGTTATGAAACCAGGCGTATGCCAGCTAGTTTTTTCTGTTAAAAATTACAAGTATTAGAATATATTTCTTTGTATGCTTGAAGATAAGGGACTTCACATACGATTAATAGAAAAAAATTACCACAATCTGCTGAATGCAAGCCCTAAACTCATCGGAGTCCTGTTCGAGCACATTGGAGTGTGTGGGGAGCTGTAGGGAGGAGAAATCCGAGCAGAGGTACCACAAGCTATTGCAATAGAAACCTCACGGGCTCGTTAAACAGCATCTATATCAGTATCACAAATTCAGCATTCCAGCTCTTTCTGCACATGTAGCATTTCTGACAAATCAAGAATATGTTAGCTGAGCTATTTTCAGTGACATTTTACTATCCTGTCAGAAAAGTTCAAGCACTGTTTCTGCAAGTTTTTTCGAGACTATTGTCTCAAAATGAGATCTCCTTGTTCATTACTGGAAATAGGAATCAGAGACTTCCTCTGGGCTACCACAGAACCTTTTTAGTATGTTGAAAAGCTAAACATAAAGGGACAAACAGCAAAAGAAAAAACCTGAATGATCGACTGACAACAAATATAACCTTAATAATGCATCTGCTTGGTGATAAATACTGAGTATTTGATTTTATGCATGACCTGTTTCCTAGGAATTCTATCTTTGCTTACCAATGTGAAGTAATCAAGCTTGGTCACAATACAAAGGTGATGAACAAAAGTGATCTGGATTAGGGATGATTAAGTAAACTGGAGAAGAGGAAGGATATTCTGGTTAGATGGTGTTACAGAGATTTAAATTCGAGAAATGACAGAGAGCAAAGACTGGGTAATTTCGAAAGTTCTTACAAGTACTTATATTTTTTCTCAAGTGTATAGCAGACATCCACCTTTTCACATTTCACTCAATTTACCTTAAAAAGAAAACCAGTGTAGTTTTTCAAAAGGTGTTAAAGAACTTTTGAAAATGAAACCCCTCTAAGTTACTTTCAAAGCAGAACCTGACTGTGGCCACTTTGGAAAAGCTTGAGCACTCAGCACCAGTTTTTGTTAACTTGCTGCTTATTGTCACACTAGGCAAGCAGCAACATGAATCATGTCTTACATGCTTCTCACAGGCATGCCCACACCCTTTAGGCATTTAGGTCCTCTTTCCAATGTGTGGAAAAAACCAGGCCTCTAAGCTAACCAACAGAATGTACAGGAGAGATGGTGTGCCTTGGGTTCTACTCCTCTTCTGTCTCCTATAGTTTTACATTATATTTTTGAATAATTTGAATATATATTAAATATTTATACATGTATTTGTGTGTATGCAAAATACACACAAATATATGTACATATATGTACATATAAAATAAAAGGTTTTGTTTTCTGATGTTTAAGAGTACTTAGTCCCCTCCAGGCTAACAAAAGCACCCACCTCTGAAAAGATGGAACTAGAAAATTAGTGGGGTAAAACCGCTGACTTAAATGGATTTAATTGTGTAACTATCTGTAGGATTCGGTTACTCCTTGTTCATGAGCTACTAAGCAGAATGAATGAAGACACCTACCTGGAGAAGAAAACTGTCAGTGCAATAGCTTCTTCTTTTTCTTTTTCCATCTTCACAAGAAGCTTAAATTATTCAAATGCCTCAAAGTGGTGTCAGTTCATGACTGCTTACAGCATTCTTGCAATAAATGCTATTTTTCTCTTATTTTGCTGTTTCTCTACCATTACTTGATGAAATATACACTGAATCCTGTTGAAATGTCTTTTTGACTTTTAATAATGTCAATTTGACGAATGAGTTCTTTATTGTATACATGCCCCTGACGTCACACGAACCTACCCTGGGCTTTGTCATAGAAGAGGATTTCCACTAGAACAAATGGAATACCCGAATTAGACTGTGGACAGATACTAAAGACAGTTCAGTCCTGCGATGAAACTTAGGACAGATCAATCTGCCATGTGTAAAGCCAAACAACCTTCTGTGTTAACTGTCCTAAGAATGAGAAAAAAACAATAATAGCAAACAATTTAGACACAAAACTAAGTTATCAGCTATACTCCCGGGACAACCCCAAAAAATTGTTCCTACCTATTAAAATTTTGAACATCTGTATTAGCTATCTATTAGAAGATAAACCATCATCCTTCCCTTTGATTTCCATGAGGTTACAATACAAATAATTGCATTAGAAGAAATTGAAGGGATAAAAGTTTGCCAACTGAATGCTTTTTTGTACCACTCTGATTTTCACCCGTCATTCTTTGTTTCAGGAGCATTTTTCCTTAATAGTTCCATCAGTAATAAGCATGCCTCTATATTTCATTATGTAAATATGTATTTGAAGACTTTAAAACACAGTCTGATCTGGTAATTAAAAATCTGAAAATACATTACTGTTAAATTTAGAACTGGCACCTAACTTGAAAATTAATACCACATATAACCAAAAAAGCTATCAAATTATGTCCAAAATAACAAGAACAATTAAAACACAATCCCTTATATTCACTGGCCAAATTTCTTTCTAAATAAATCAATCAGGCTAACTATATGGACTTTGCTTTTTCACTATTCTATCACACAAATTCATAGCCCAACCATCAATCTGGGCTAAAAAGAATACAACTACACTTTTAGTAAAAACCTCAATATCTGTAAGAAGTTATAGTAATAAAATCAACAGAATGAACATATAACACTTATAAGCAATCTGGTAAATATTTTATTGGGGTTTTCCTCAAGAATATTTTTAATTAGGAAACCAAACTTCAATCAGAAAACGTTACAGCTGTTTCTTGCACATCTAACATTTCTGTAAGAGTGAAACATTCTAGAACACAAGATTTCTAGCATTTTCATCACTTTATGTACTGAAATATTGCTAATTTATTCAGATGCTTTCATGCATAATTACTAGAAACACAAATCTGTTATTTTGCTAGTCTATCAGATAGGAAAAGATATCTACTGAATATTTTGAAAAATAGAAATAATTGCAAATATTGAATTATTAACTGTACCTTGAATATGCTGTCTAAAGTACTGGTTTAATTTCCTTAATAGCTTGGTTTTTCTATTTAGGCTAACATTGGGAATGCAAAGCCTGATTTCCAGCTTTGCCTACGCAACAGATGACTTCTGGCATAGCAAGGTTTTCCAAGGATGTGACAACACATAAATTGTAACACAGTTGAGAAAGTGAAAGTCCTTTTTAAGGACATACTTATACTGCAAACCTGTATTCTTCCCTCTAAAGGCTTGGTGGGGTTTTTTCAAAGTGGGAGAGAAGTGCTGCTAGGTTTATTGTGTTGGTACAAAGCATCACTTTTCTGTTACTGCTGTATTGACTCAGGAAGCTAACAGAGTACACTTACTTCTGTATCACCAAAGGACCCTCAGCTCCCACATGGATTGTCTCTTTCCTGACTGAAGTATCTGATAAATGCTGCACTCTCCAAATGTTCTGCTTTCTATCTACTCTGTTTCTTTATTGGGCTTTTATTGTTTGATTTCAAGCCAAGGCCTTTGCCACTTGCAAGCAGCACATTTGCAAAAAAAAGGATTATTAAAAAAAGGGCCTGATCTGGTCACTATTAAATCAGCAGGCACTGAATTAAATTCAATCTTCTATTATATTCCACATGAAACTCACACGTGCCTTGCAAATATTCTAAGATGGGATGCTGTCGCTGTTGAGCGGCTAGCTGAGGACTGACCCAAGTTCTCAGACAAGCGAAGACAGGAGAAAAGGAACTTTATTGTTTTGAATTCCATATATATAGAGTCTACAGAAGTGCCCCAGATTGGTCAGCCCGAGACCTCCCCCTAGGCCCAATTGGCCAAGCCCGAACTCACTCAATCCGGAGAAACTGTTTGCAAAACATCCAAACTTTATCTTGTTTATGAAATATAGCAAAATGTTCCCACGGGAAGAACCTGTGCTAGCCACAGGATGCCACTTGTTAACAACATGTTTCTATCTATAGCAATACGAAGAAATTAGAGCTCTATCTATAAAAATGACCAGAACATAATGGACAGATTCAATCAGGAATTGTTCTTGTCCATAGCATTGTGACTTCCAGTGCTGACCCATTAGGAAGAGATACCTCTCTTTCCTTTACAAGCTTCTTCCTTCCACTTTCTCTCACAGAATATAAAAGTCATTTGGAAGCTTGAAACCAAAACATTTTTCTTACCAAATGCTATTTTCCTTCATCATATGCTGAGAATGAATGGTTCTTCTTAAACATTCAGCTGCTAAAGAGAAAGAAAAAGTGCATATCAAATTTTCATTCTGTCCACTTTGACAAAGGCTCCTTTCCACATTAAGGCTTAAAGGGAAATAAAGATGCTAAACCTCACAATATAGGCACAGTCAGACTGATTTCTCTACCTGTGCAGATTCATAATACTCTTTTTAATGGATTTCTTGAGAAAATGAGGCAAAAAGAAATTATGCAGATGCAGAAAGACTGGAGTATACTACAGGGAAAATGCTAGAATAATGAGAGTGGGGATCCTAGTGCAGTCATATCTTGAATAATTTTCCATGCCTGTTTTCAGTGACATCTCAGTCAACAACACAATATGGGTCTGAACAGACTGCTCCACTCGCTGCCATGTCACTGGGGATTGTTGCCACTGCTTAAAAGGTAAATTACCCTAAATGAAAAGATTTAAAGCAATTGTTGCAAAACTTCAAACCACTTCTTGGATGTCAAAATTATTGGTAATATTATGGCTTGGTGAAATAAAAATGACCTAATGAAATTAAAATGATCTAATATAAAGCTATGTTGGTTAAAGGAAGATTTGGGGAATTTTCTTACCTGGCAACAGCAGTTATCTGAAGTGTTTTAAGAAAATATATTAAAATTACGTCAATTCCTTGTGATATTTTTTAAAGAAAATTTTGTTACAACTAAAACTAATTTTAAGAAAGCAGCTAAACCTTGGAAAAACAATCCTTTCTGCTTCTTAGCTGTGCAGCCCTTCATAAAGATTTGCCCACCACTTTAGTCGGGATGTTTTTCAATGACAACTGTGTCATGCAGAACTTTGGGGATTTATGTATACAAAACATATTTTAGAGGCATTTAGTACTGCATGTGTTTTATTGAAGAATGAACAAATGAATAAAACAGCCTTGTTAATAACTAAGCTGCTCTGGAAATAGCAGTCAATTGGAATCTCAGGTGTCAAAGCAGAATAGGATTATAAAATGTGCTTCAGAAGAACCTTGAAACTAATGATATTTTAAATGTTTAGTTTTTAACCACATTCCGAAGTAGTGTGAGAGTTATGTGTCTTCTGAGTACCACTGTTAATTATTTTGTAAAAGAAAAGCAAAACAAATTTCAAGCACTGTTTATGGAAGGGAATTTAAGATCAAATAATGCATTGTACAAAACACCAAAGCATTCACTGTTGATCAAACACTGTAGGGGAGCATTATCCAACACAAGACTGTCACATGCTAAATGTTACATCCTAATAAATACATGTATAAGCAAATGACAAAAATTATTTTAAAGTAGCTGTCACCAGATATCTAATAAATTTCTATTACATCGACTAAGATACAAAAATAATAGTAATAATAATCTTTAGAATAATATTTGTACTAACAGTAGCAACAGTTACACTTGCCCACTATACAAATACTCACTCCATTGGTAAGAGACTGCAATCAAAGTCATTGCCTGTCCTTACACAGCTCTACAAATGCACGGCTGTTACATTAACACATCACGGATAATTGCTTTTAATGTAGTTACTTTAAAGTATCTGTTAACAAAACCCAGGAAATTGCCCAAGAAATGGCTTGGTTTGCACACATTTTATCTATTATATTACAGGAGCATCTTAAGCAAGGATGATGCTGTACTCCTCTTGGCACTGTACAAGGTAAGTGCAAGTTGATAATATCCAGAACAACCGATACAACAAAGCACACTGCGTAGCTACTGTAAATTCTAGCTTCTTACATAAACTATATGATGTATACCAAGCATGAACGGCTTGCATAGTGGCACAGTAATAGTTCTTCATATGGGGGTTTTCACACTATCCTTTAAATATGGGCAATTAATATTCAGACGGGCAGTCTGCTTTATAAGAATCTACAAACTTAATTCATATGCTGTTAACCAGATATTGCTCATACATTTAAATTACAGCAGGAGAAATATGCTATCACTTAATTTACATTAATTGCAAAATATACTGATTTACAAAACATTAATTGTACTTAATATCCATTCTTTTTTTGCTTTTGAGGGTAAATGCATGTAAGTACATAAAAAAAATCACTGCTATTAAACAAATCCAATTTAAAGCAATAGAAAATTAGTCTAAAGCAAGCTGTGCTACTTGCTTTGTCTGAAGTTGCAAGGAGATGAAAAATGCTTTTGAATAATACGGATGCCCAAAATAGATTATATTTCTTCTGATACTTTAAAGATTATTTTATATTTATGAGCTCTTACCAAATGTATACATTTATGAGAAAACTGTCACTTTTAAAAGCAAAAGGAATTAGCCAGCAATTCATAAAATTTGAGAGATGCTCAACTGCTTCAAGTAACAGTGACCATGGAAAAAGCTCCACAGATAACTGATATATATCAAGTCACATCACAATTTTACAGCTGGTGTATTTTTTGTCATTAAGAAACTATAAATAGATTAGAAAAAGTGCACTAATTATTGGCAGCCATTGGAAGGTTCTTGCCAACCCTTCTATATGTCATCAGAATTGCATCTTAAATTATGCATTTTAAAGGATTTGTTTGCATGCTTTATCTATTTACAAGAAAATGCATTCCCGAGCAAGTAGTAGCAACACACTACACTGACGTGCACCTGTTAAATGCATTAAGATTAACGTAAAGTTCCATCAAGTTACTGGATGTAGATCGCTACAGAACTTCACAAGTACTGAGACCTTAAAAAGGAAACAGCAATCTAATAAATGCTGTAGTGATGTACAAGCCTAGAGCTTGCCAACCGCACAACTGAGCTGCATTTAATTTAGTTCAGGACACGTAAGTATGGTTTTTTATAATAAGCAGTTCCATTCAGGTAAAATTTTCTTTAGCTTACCAACTCCACAATTTAATTTGATTTTTTTTAGTTTGGTAGAGAAGACCTTATGAAAATTCTATTAGCTTGTACCTTCCCAGGAAAATGGACCCTAGCATCTGTCTTGACATTACGCAGGTGCTTTCAGAGAGCAGTCTGGGGGGTTTGTGCCAAGTGAAACTGCTCTTGTTGTTTAATTCTCAGTGTAATTAAGCTCAGTGTAATTCTCCTAGCATATATCACAAAATTGTCAAACATTTATGCCTCTAAGCTACACATTTGTATAAAATTTTATTCATATTACTACTGCAGGGTTATTACTTCAGAGACTATAGCACTATTCACATTCTTAGATGTCCATACTTTTCTCATTGAACAGCAAACACAACAGTTCTTGTAAGACTGTTTATTGGATTTAACAGTTCAGATTGAGTTAGATGGAGTTTAGACGCAGTTTGTATAAAAAATTGTCGTCACGTAAACTGCAATCAAAAATAACTACAAAATAGTAAGAGACTTACTGAGATCATAAATTTCCTAACATGTAAAACTATACAGTATCTGTGCATGCTTGCTATTTGATTTCCTTCTGAAGAGCTGTTAAAATAAGTTTACTTGATTTTTAAAATCTCAGGATAGTCTACGAAATGTAATTATAGCATCTCAATTCAGATATACAGGATCAAAACTGGCACAGAGGAACGTAACATTTTTTCCCAAAAAGTTGAGGCAGCTTTTGTTGAATGGCATCTGCATCAATAAACGTTTTATAAACTCTGGCGGCTTTGGATCATCAGAGAGAATCCTTTATTTCTTTTGCCACCTTGAAAAAAAATTTTCCACAAGTGCAGACAGGTAAGGAGGAAAATAAGTAGCAGCTTGATTCCTACATACAGCTGAACACCATGCTCAGCTGGCCAGTGTCTCAAAAGAAAAATGAACTTGACATCACAGGGAGGCATATGCCCCTCAAGTTACAAGCATGTCTGAGATTTTTCAGGGGAGACGGAAGCAAGCATGAGAGTAAAGCATAAATCTAGTTTTCATGCATAGGTACTTTGCTCTGCCCTGCATTCGGGGCGGGGGGGGCATTTCGTCAGACATCCGAGTTGGAGCTGAGGTTTGTTAACCTGGGGTCTGCATTGATCTCGTATCTGTAGTGGTAGCCCTCCATGTGATCCCTACAGGCATCTCTGATGTTGTGCATCCACTTTTTGATTCCTTTTCGGTTCAAGTACAAAACTAGGAGGAATATGGCCCCAATGAGAGCCAAGACTATCCCCAGGAAGACATATGAAGTCTGTAGCTGGGAAGGCAGGTCTGTGGGCACGGAGCAGTTCAGGTCTGAGCTGTTTATCTTCAGCAGGACTTTGCCCAACATCTTGTCAGGGGAGGCACAGGTCAGGGCTTCTTTGCCCTCCACCTGGTCGCTCTCCTTGAGCCAGGCCACCAGGTCCTCGATGGCACAGTCACAGACCCAGGTGTTGTGGCCCAGGGCGATGTGCCGGAGCGCGGGCAGGCTGCGGAACTGGGCCAGGGTGCTGTTCCACAGCACACTCAGGGAGTTGTCGCTGAGGTTGAGGCTCTGCAGCTGGCCCAGGCCCTGGAAAGAGACATTTCGCAGGCCCACCAGGGAGTTGTTGCTGAGGTCCAGCTGCCGCAGGGCCGGCAGGGCAGTGAACATGCCGGCGGGCAGCAGCAGCAGCCCGTTGTCGGCCAGCTCCAGGCGGCTGAGGTTGCGCAGGGCCCCGGACTGCAGCAGGGCGGCCACGCTGAGCAGGACGCCGTGGTCGCGCAGGGCCCCGCGGAGCGCCAGCTCCTCCAGCGGGCTGCCGCCCTCCCCGAAGGCCTGCGGGCTGAAGGAGACCAGCGCGTTGCCGCTGAGGTCCAGCTGCCGCAGGGCGGGCAGGGCGAGGGCGCCGGCCTCCACGTCCCGCAGGTGGTTGCCGCTGAGGTTGAGGGAAGCGAGGTCGGGCAGGCGCTGGGCGGGGAAGGCGCCGGCCGGCAGGTGGGTCAGGGGGTTGCCGGTGATGAAGAGGCTGCGCACGTAGGGCGGCAGGTCGAGGGGCACCACCGTCAGGTTCCTGTTCACGCACTTCACCGTCTTGGCCGGCTCCGAGCACTCGCAGTGGGCCGGGCAGCCGGCGGGCTGCGCCGAGCAGCAGCCCAGCAGGATGGGCAGCAGCAGCCCCAGGCAGAGCGCGCCGCGCCCCGGCATTGCGCCCGGCCCGGCCCCGCACGCAACTTTTCCCTCCGGGCGCCTTCGGCTCCGGGCGGCGCGGCGAGGCGGGGGCCGGCTCCGGGAAGCCCTTTCTTCGGGGGCAGGCGTTTCCCCTCGGGGGCTAGCTCCGCTCCGCTTCCCGCAGCCAGACCTGCGGCAGGGGAGGAAACGGAGACGGCAGCGGCGGGGCGGCGCGGCTCCGTTTGCCCGCGCCCACCCGCCCTCCCCCGGCCCGCGTCTCGTCTCCCGCCCCCGACGCGCGGCTCGCCCGGCTGGCTCCGGCCCCGCGGCAGAACACGCGGAGGAACAAGTTTTCACCGACTTCCAGCTTACGCCGCCACCTTCCCACCCGGCCGTCGACTCCACCGGCGTAGCACGGAGGGGAAGAGGAGGGTCTAACTCGCCACCGCCTACCGTGTCCCGCGGCTCCCCACCTGCCGTCCCTGCCCCGGGGCTCTTCCCGTCTGCTCCGCGCCACGGCCGCTACAACCTCCCTTCCCCAAAACCGGCCCCGGAGCGCAGCGGGGCCGAGCCCGAGCCCCAGCCCGCTCCCGGACCTCGTCCCTCACCTCCCGCCCCGCGGGGTCCACAAACTCCGCCGGAGCTCGCCGCCGACTGCCCCTAGCCCCGCCGCCAACTCCGCGCCCACCCTCGCCGCGCCTGGCCCTGCCTCCGCTGGCAGGAGAAACCAAGCGCCGCCCGGCCAGGGGGAGCCACCGCCCGCGCCCCGCCCGGCTCCCGCCCGCCGCCCCCGCGCTCCAGCGCCGCCGCCGCCGCCGGGCTGCCTCGCCCGGGAGTCCGCGGGAGGGTCCGCTCGGCGTCCCGTCCCCCTCCTCCCCCGGCCCAGGTGATGCCGCCTGAGACTCACCTCGCCGCCGAGCGGGGCCGCGCCATGTGGAGCCGCGGCATGCGCTGCTTCAGCGCGGTTCGCTCGGCGCGGAGCTCCCGCCCGCCTGGCGAAGGGAGAGCCCCGCGCTCCGCTCCCCGCCTCGCAGAGTGCTGCCCTACTCGTGCTGCCCCGAGGCGGCTGCTGGGCGCCGCTCCCCGCCGTTTCCGCGATGGGCGCGCTCAGGCCGGCGGCAGGATGGGGATTCCCGGGGATGCTGCTGGCGGCCACTGCTCCCGCCCGTCTACACAAGGAGCGTGTTTCGGGAGAGGAGGGAACAACAGCAGCCGCAAAATACACCGAGTGAGTCCCAAAGCTAAAGCAAAAAAAGAAACCCCGAACCAAAATAACACCATTTAAACCCGTCGGGAACTTTAGAGGTCCTAACATAAGTAATGATTTTTAAGAAGAGAAAAGGATCTGCAAATTGACGACTGAGATTTAAATTTTGTTATGGTGCAGAAAAGCCTTAGTACTTGCCTGGATGTAAAATATCTACCAGCTTCAGTCGCTATGGCTGTCCCAGGACCGTCCTGGCGGGGCTGAACAATCTGGGTGTTAAAAATGCTGGTTTACAGCTGAGTAACTCCCATACGTTACCCCACAGAGGGGGTATTTGAGGAAGTTGTGCATGGTGTGAGCTGTCTTGTGGGCTGTATTTGGCTACTGGTCCCTAGAAAGTGATTAAGATCATTAAATAACATCTAATTAACCCCAAAGAGCTACTAGTGTATACAAATAACCAGTTTCAGCAATGTGAAACAGAACATTTTGAGGCGCTGACTGCTTTGGGCTTTCCTTAACCTTGTGTTGACTGCCTACACCAGATTTCCTTCTCCCCGTATGTCAGAGTTAGAATCCTTCTGCTTTCCTGATAAACTATGTTCCTTTTTCTGGTAAAGTCAGCAGGAATCTCAGAGCTGCCAAAAGCCATAGGGGAAATGAACAGATGAATCCAGTATGAAGTCTTGATAAAATCAGCCCCAGAATCTGGAGGATAATGAACTTCAATACCAGTTTCTGTAGTATTTTCTCCTCTCTCTAGCTCGACAGAGGTGCTACGGTGCAGAAAAGTCTGGGGTTGGGGGTGACAGACAAGGGCTGTCCAGCTGAAAGACCAGCGTGCTCTTTACATGAAGATTACGGAGTGGCTGAAGTAATAGTGATACAAATCTTGGACTCACAAGCAGTTGCAGAAGTTTGGGAAGTTATTGTTTTGATGCTGAGTTCAAAATACAGCGGCACTACACTGCAGGAGATTTTAGTTGGTTGAAAGCTTGTTGACATGCCTGCTTTAGTATAAAGCTTAGAAAAGGAGATAAGTAAAGATACCCTGCATTTTGTAAGAGAAAGATGTGTTCTCCTAATCTATGAAAATTCTTTGAAAAAGTCAAAGAAACCTCCCCCCACAAATTGTCCTACTAGTCAACAGTAAAATTCAGTGACCAATAAGTAGTTTCCAAAAGGAGATGGCTTTTAAAAATATGTAACTGAATATATTAGCAAAAGTAAATAATGGAAAAACCACTAAATCAGCATAACCACAACCACCTGTTATAAGATGTTTAGATATAATGTCACTTTGAATTAAATAATCCAATTAAGAGCAATTACACTGATCTGCTCGTTGTGCTGACTATAGTTTTCCTAATAGTTCCTGGCTTCTCATGACTGTCTAGATGGGACTGTGCCTCTTGTCCTCCACAGCAGGTTAGCTCTTTGGGCAGGGAATATAGATTTTTTCCATCTCCATGGAGTGCTTGCTGACAGGTGCTTGAAAGTGCTGCAGTAATGCAAATAATAAATAAAAAATATTTTCCTATTCTTTCCTATTATTCCAGTAGTAAATTTTATCTGTTAAGCCTGCTTAAGTTTGCAAGAGGACAAAGAACGCTTGTAATCTGATTTCTTCTCGTGTTTAAATAAAACAACTTTTCTTGGAGGCATACTCCAAAAACCAGTTTTGGCTATTATGATTAATTTGTGAATTTGCATTGCACAGCCCATAGAATCTCATAGTTTTTTGCATAAAGGTTATGCAAAACTTCTGCCTGAGTTAAAGTATAGGATTTGAAAATATATTGTCTTGGCTAAAGGACTTAAACTGGAAGTTAATTTACCATTAGGAAACTGTTCCTGTGGCTGATATTCCTAGGGGTTGACTGAGAAGCTCATGTTAAAGGGTGCAGGGGTTGAGACAATGCTTCAGTCTCTCTGCTGCTCCAGGCTGAGGCTGGATGACATGCTGGTCATCTGGAATCATGAAGGAAACCTCTGACCATCCTTCTCCAGAAGGCTAGAGGTTGCTTCATGTAACAGTTATGACAACCGAAAATCAATACTCCGGTAATTCAGCTCCCAAAGAGTGAAAATGTGGCACCTACCTAAGGGACTGCAGAGTGTCATGGGGACAGCCTGGGATAACAACATTGCTTGACCATTTTGGTGTTGCTATTCCTCTTTTAAGACTCTCAGAAAGGAATTCAGTATCGTTTGTAGATGCTTATGTCACTCCACTATCCTTAGGAAAATCTGAAAGATTATTTTAGATACTGAAATTTAAGGCTGTTAGTTAGTTGAGATGGATCCTATCCTAAATAATCTTTTCACTGCCCCCTTGGCAGATACTAGACAATGCTGGATAACCCTTCTGAGTGGTGTGACTGCAGCTGATGTCCAAGGAGTTGGAATAACTTGGGGTAGGACTCCATGCAATAGTGGTCATATTTTTTTTATTTTTTATTTTCTTTATCAACAGAAGGATTTTTGTTTCTTCTGTGAAATGTTTTTACATTGCCTCCATATTGCATGAAGATAGCACTTCATAGGAAGTGACCTTGGAAGGGCATTTATGATGTGCTAAGGATAATAAACCAAGTGAGCAATTGTGCAGAGACCAGAATTCTTTTCTTCTACCAAAAATGTCTTCCCACAAAAGTGGAAGAACAAGATGCAAGTTCCGTCTGCTTCCTCACATAGAGAGAACCAGCAGGTCCTCCAAGGGACACCTGTTTCCCTCAAGGCTTGGCTTATTTTGAACAAACACCATGAGAATCCTTAAGATGGTGTCATAGAACTACTTAGGCAACCAAATTTTGCCTCAAATTCTTGTTTTAATTTTATTTAGCCTTCATATGTTCACCCCCATAAATATTCAGGTTCCAGTGTTCTTTTTAGGTGCACTTAAATTTATGTCATAGTTTTTGATTGAAGCAATACAGAAGACAATCTTCAAGGAATCAGTGTTTGTATATTCTTGTATGCTTTCCATTTTTATATTGAAATAATGAAAGTTAATACAGAGAATGTTGATTTTTAATACTGTGAAAACATAATAAACTTTGCCAGAACTAACACAAAATAAGATTTTAGCCAAAGTAACCTTTTTGAGGGTCTTTATATTAATTGGGTGTCTGTCATAGTGGACTGTTGTAAAATCTGGAGACTCCTCCATATTTAGCTGGGAATAGAAGGGACCATAGGAGTCAAAGTGCCCCCTTCTGAAGGTGAGCAACACTGAAAACTGGTGAAACTGTGAAGACAGACTCTTTACCTGCTCCCCAGGTTTCCCAGTCATGTTTTATTGTTAAAATCTGTTACTGAAATGAGAAGGAAGCAATGGTGACTTTCTCCGGCAACATCAGCTACCAGAGCCGTAATATGGAATATACTAGGAAAAAAGACTTGGGAAGAGGCTTTGCTATATTCCAGATGCTGCCACTGTATGCATATCCCTCTGCCTGTACTCCAGCTCTGCATGTTCTGACATGTAGAGTATCTGCAACAGGAGCCAAGGTGAATAACATCTTACAAGTTTATCACAATATAACTGAGAATTTAAAATTCTTAAACAGGTCAGACTAAACCTTCAATAATGTTTTTATTCTTTTTTTGCTCAAAGGAACAATGCATGTCTTCCTTTCAAGCTGTCTTTGATAGACAACTAGATGGATTTTAAAATGGTAATTTTTTTTATTATTATTCTAATTTTAAGCAAGTAAGTTTAGTTCTAAGACCTAGGCTATTTTCCATGTAAATTCTACTTAGAGTAAATCACTACAGCTGGTAAAACTCTTCCTTCTACAAAATAAGCCTTCTGATTTTAGTCCTTCTTGAAGGACCAAAATGACCTGCTTTCTGATTACTCCTTATTACTCTGATTCACAGTGCAGGGTGGATAATATGAGTAGGCTTCAGATGGAAAGCTTGTATATTGTTCATGTCCACTGGGGATATCCTTTCAAAGAGCAGCAATCTAGATGTCTGATGGCAAATCTGGGAAATTGGTTGAGCAGATAATTTGCTGGATTAGCATTACTCTGTGCCAAGGTGACCTCCTTGCTGCACACAGTCACTCCCAGCTGATGCTGAACTCCAAGTCTGGTTTTTTTGCAATGTTGTCTTTGTTACAGTGTGTTAGGAAGGCACCACATTGGACTGAGGTGCTGGGTTCCAGTTCACATCTGCTCATGCTTTCTAGGGGACTCTTAAAAGATGGCATAGATTGGGGCAGTCACTGAGCTGTAGTGGGGAAAGGAAGAGAGAGCTGAAACACTGCTTTCTTCTCTGTCTCTGAAAAGCAGAAACCCAGATCTGCAGGAAATTTGGGCCAATGTGTTCCTCACACTTCTCTTGACAGTCCCACTCGTTCCTCACTCTGCAGGCAGTTCCGTGCCAAGGTTTTGCAGCCGCTCGTGGTGGCAAGGGTGTTTCCTGGTTTGTCCTTGCTTCCCCAGCAAGTAAGGGTGGCTGGGAGCTCTAACCTGAGCTGGGGGCTCAGGGAGCTTTAACCACAGAGGACAGCAAGTCAGGAGTATTTCCATGGAAATAGTTTTTCATGAAAACATTTTCATCTGTTGAAACTAGAGGCCTTTGTAAGAAGAGTTGAATTTTATGAATTCCCCATTTAAAAAAAAAATAAAGCATATAAAAGGCTCAGCAGATGTGAGAACATATGGGGTTTGATTCTCCCCTGTCTTACACATTGTGTCATTGTTTACAATCTGACAAAGCAGATGTAAAATGCAACCTCACTGCCGGGGTAGGATTCTCCTCAAGTATGATTGAATACACAACATTGAAAGCTTGGTCAATCAGTCCCCTGCTTCTTTTCCTCCATGATCATTGATCATTTATTACCTGATTTTGACTGCTGTGACACATGAAGGTTTATACAGTCCTCTTTTACTGAGCTCTTCCTGTTTTGATTTGACTTCCCATCCTTCTCCTGCTTTATCTCAAGATTTTGCATCTTTCTGGGTTACTACATCTGAAGTGTTTTGAAAGGAATGTATTTGTAGAGATTGGAAGTGGGTGGGAGGAACAAGGGATACAGTGATTTTTTTGTGGGGTGGCATATTCTGTCAGCAAAGGAGGAAGATGATACCTTCCTTCCCCTTTAGCATCGATGACTACCCCTGAACTACTGCATTCCATTCTGGCATACTATGACTAGAAAAAATTACAAGAAACAGAGAAGAAACAGAAAAGAGCAACAAAAGTAATTTGGAGGCTAGATCTATTCTGACTTATATGGAAAGATTAAAATAACTTAAAAAAGTTTAGGCAAAGCCTTGCACAAGCAAAAAGACTACAGAAGACACCACCGTTTCAAAACGCTAAAATTGAATGAAGAGGGAAGGGAGCTAGTTGTAGTACTTCAAGGTGGGTGGGGATGATTGGATGACATGCAGAAAACAAAAATGCATGCTTAGTATAAAAAATAAGCTTGCCTACACTATAGAACTCTGTCCTCAGTACACTGTATTGGTGGTAGTTTACTGTACCTAGTAAAGAAAGTACTTCAGAATTCATAGTAAGTTCCCTGTGCTGTAATCAGCTAAATGAACTACTGAAGACATGACTCTAATACATACTTACATTTCTGCCACACCTGAAAAGAGTCTTAAATACTACAGTGGCCGGTGGGTGTATGTAAATCTATATGTTTGAAGGGCAACTCTTAGTTTTTCCTGACTACTACTTGTAACTTTGGGAGTCTCGTTCTCTTAGTTCATGGCTGTGAACACTTACAGGTTTTGTGCATTTTTTCAGTATTACTTCTGTCCAAGAACCTCTCACTGAAGTCTGATCTTTATATCCCTTGGAAGTTCACTGTCTGTCAGTTCGCTATAGTGACAGATGAAAATGTAAAAGGGAACTAATATAGTAATTGAGTGTTTTAAAGGAATGCGTGTCCTTAATTTTTTCCTTCTCTGTTTTTGTGATATCATAGCCAAGAATCACAATATCCTCTGCACTTATATGTAGAACATATAATTGTAGTCTGTCGCTGTTGAGCGGCTAGCTGAGGACTGACCCAAGTTCTCAGACAAGCGAAGAGAGGAGAAAAGGGACTTTATTGTTTTGAATTCCATATATATAGAGTCTACAGAAGTGCCCCAGATTGGTCAGCCCGAGACCTCCCCCTAGGCCCAATTGGCCAAGCCCGAACTCACTCAATCCGGAGTAACTGTTTGCAAAACATCCAAACTTTATCTTGTTTATGAAATATAGCAAAATGTTCCCACGGGAAGAACCTGTGCTAGCCACAGCAGTCTGTTGTGGTACTCTCTTTCCAATAAAATTAAAGTCAGGATCAAAAGACTTCAGCTTTCTTTGTCCAAATTTGCATACTTAAAAATATGCTAGCTTTAATGATTTAGTGCAATAGTGAAGCATGATGCGTGTGATCACCAGCTAGCCATGGAAAGTTAATGTCACTGGGCTGGACTATTTTAGTATCTTTTATGGTTAATACAATGCATTTTACATTATAAAGGCTGTTATAATTGTCAGCTCAATGTTGTAAAAGGTTTGAGGTCTGCCCCAATAGGTTTATTATTTCTGAATGTTAACTGGAAAGAACTTCAGTGCCAGAAAAAGAGCCAAAGTCTTGTTACGGCATTGGAGCCAAAGTGTGCCTAGTCCAGCATGTTGTTTCTCATTCTGGCCAACACAGATTGCTGAAGTAAGACATTAAATTTTATTCAAACGTGAACTCTTCAATATTTTCCTGAACTTCTATTGATTTGTGTCTGAGGGACTTCTGAATCAAAGCTCAAAAACCTTCAGTACTATGAATGTGAGTACTGTTAGCCAATTTTTTTCACTTGAAAAATTTTACCGTGAAAAGATTTTCTGTTGAAATATGCTTGTCTTTCAACCTGAAGTTTGAAAACAAAATCATGCATCCATAGTATTTTGAAGGTTTTATTAAAACAAAGTAAAACAGTTTCAAGTTTACACCATCCCTTTTCATTTTTTCGCTCTGAAAGATTTCAATCATAGGATGTCAAAAGAAGGGGAAAAAATGAAAGTGAAGCAGTGGTCTTAATTAGTCTGTTTACATTCCATGGCCAAACAGAGAGAGAGATATGAGAATAAAGGGGACAAAATTCTAAAATGTCTAAATTTGTGTGTATTGAATATATAAATTTGTAAGTATAAGGAGAAACAGAAGACATCTAATTTTTTTAGATCTATTTTTGATCTATCTTTCCCTACAATATTACTAACAAGTGGCGAGAAAAAGTATTTGAACATTTTTCTGTGGGAAATTCTATTTTTAACCAATTGTAGTTATGAATTTCTGTGGCCATCTGAATATATTTATTCACTAATATTTACTAATGAATTCAAAGTTCTCTGCCTTTAAAATTCAGTAGATGATCTAATAGTAAACACATTAATTTTAGATTTCCATATATATTTAATACACCTCACAACCATTGTGTATGCTTGATGTTATTGAATAAACTGTTAGAAATGCACTTGCGCAACATATATCCTGCAAAGTCCCACAGAAAAATTTGTTGGATTGTTTCTTTGTTTCATTAGGGCACTGGAGGCGATGCAAGATGACATAACAAAGATGTTCTTGTGGAGGATTTCCTGCTTGAAGAGATTTATAACATGGCTGGCAAGAGTTGTTTCTTTTACAACTAGGTTAAATTATTCTGAAGTTCTGGATTCTAATACCAAGTAAATAAACATGACACTTGAAAATTAATGTACTGCCAGGGAAAATGGCTGGGAAGCAGTTGTTAAGATGGTTAAGTCATCTTTGGGTCACACTGAAAAAAAATTGCACTGGAGTTTTCAGTGCTATATATGCTTTATTTGTTCTCATATAGATGTTGCTGATGGTAGTTGTTTACCATAAGTGGGAACTGATCACACTGGACATAGAGATCTTGGCTGCATTTAAGCTGGACTAAATAATATTAGGCTATGAATACTTTCCTGAATGGAAATCAATTTCAGTCTTTAATAGTAGTTTTAATGTGAAAAAGAAAGTTTTTAGTATGTGCAAAAATACAGGGGCATGACTTGTTGCATTTATATATTCCTATTTGAATGGATGGGAGCTGCGTAATACCTTGGCATTTTAGAGACTGCAAGTAAAACTTCTTTTTTTTTTTTTTTTTTTATTTACCATTCCACAGTGACGGAAAAGTAATTTTCTCTCTTTTTTGTACTGCCAGTATTCTATTTATTCCTTTCAGTCAACATGTTCTTTTTGTCATGCTTAGGCAAACTGCTAACTCATGTACCTCTATGGAACCGCTGCAATTCAGGAAACAGAAACAGACAAGATGACAGGGGAGTCAAAAAAGGGCAGGATGCATTCATTTGTTCTTCACTATGTTTTCAACTGAAACTCAAAAAGTGGTAAAAGGATCATAAGTTATTGCTTATGTATAGTAGAGGTAAATTTTCTATATGCCATGACAGCTAAATCTCTAGTCAGTTGGCATTTTGCCTATCATTTAGTATCAGTTTGAAAAGTGCCTTCACTTTGCCAATCTTATGTTGCCAAGCCGCAGCTCAGAGTCATATGAGAACAACGGCAAACTCAATAGCCAGAAAAATACAAGAGAAAAAAGATTAGCCTTGGACAAGATTTAATTTAATGCTGCTATGAGATCTAGTGCTCACTAGATCTGTTTCAAAATCCTGTATTCTTACTCTTCCTTCAGGAAATAGTATGTTAGCATACCTTGAATCCAGTGGGGTCATCCAGTAGAAAACTAACTATGTAATGCACACATTGCCAGGTGCTGTTCTTTGTAGCTGTGGCTAGAGCTGCAAGTATCTCAGTGAACCTGCTCTGAGATAATTCAGGTATCTCTAGCCTCAGAGTGAAATCTGCAGTAAAGATAAAAGCTCTTCTAAGTTTTATCTTCAGAAACGACTGATATGAAGTAGCCTGAGTTTCCCAATTTCTAAGTATTTTTGATGTTTTTGAAAGTAGCACCCATATTCTAGAAAACCTATCAAAATGCCATTAGCTGGTGTATAATCTGTATAGAGGGTATTGGCACTTGGGATGATTATGCACACATTACATTAACAGATGTTCTTAAATTTCTGTCTCTCTGCCCTTTACTTCTTGAGGGCAAACATGATTGCAAGTTGATATGACATCCATCACTCTCATGGGACATGTCATTCTAAACTCTTCATGCATATATCTCTATGATTTTGCAGATACTTAGTATAATTCAAAAAAAATTCTTTCTTCTGCCTGAAGTTAACAAAGGGCTTCAGGGGCAGACAGGGAATCAAACTTGGGTCTTCTGGATTCAATGAAAAACTTAAAATGTTGCTAACATGACTCATGATCAACAGAAGGAAATTATCTTTCTTCTTTACAGCAAAGAGAAAAAAATGTTGACCATGTCATCATGAACCTTTCTAGACAAACCTTGTCTATTTTAGTGAATTTGTGACAGTGATCAAGTAGAGCTTGCAATGCTTTGTCAGCCCTGTTTGCTAACTCTGAGATTTCACAAATTGCTTGAGAAGTATGCAGCTTCTTGGGCAATTTGACAACCATAATGTGGCGCCATCACTTGCATGTTCTGAAAGCTCTGAGTGCCTCTCAGCTCTGTACCAGGGTGTTTGACCCTTTTTTCTTCTGCTTCTTCACCTGCAGAGACCTGCATGGCCATAACTGAGTCCTCGCCTTGTGTATGTGCCATCTGCCCCATGAATGTTTCTCAGATCACGGCTTGACCTATATTTTATGTTCACATAGAGTTATCTTTAATATGTTTCAGGCAGAACAAAGGGTTTGTTATTTTCAAGAAGACTCTTAAAACTGTGCTCCTTTTCAGTGACAGAACTTCACTGCCTTCCAGCAGCACAGGATGAGTGCCAGGGCTACTGGCCACTGTTTCATGAGGTAAAGAATTTACTGACATGGTATGCAGTAACAGTTCCACAAAATCACATGGATCACTGAAGCTTGTGCTTTGCCTCAATTCTCAACACTTCATTATGGGTCTCCTAAATCTCCGTGAAAAACCCAGATAAACTCTGGTTTTATGGTGCCTGCTGATAGGACATTGCTTATTTATATATTTGCCCTGGATGGTATGTGATTATTTTTAAAAAGTGTTGGCCAGTGTAGAAAATGAGCCTGTGTAAGGAGAGAGGGAAAACATTTGAAAAGTTGTCACAAAAGACTAGGACCAGCATTTTAACCAAGATGTGAATGAGACAGACAATACTGTAAAGTCTTGAAAGCCACAGGTAATGTGACATTCTGCAGATGTTTTTAATGGGAGCAGAAGCTCTGTGGAAATGTTTGCTTGTGATTACACAATTACTTATGTTGCAGTCTCAGATTTAAATTGTTTCCCAATTCAGATAGGACAAAGTAATTCCCAGGTTTTCTTGTTGTCATTTACACTGGCAATACTAAGTGTGAAAGCTAGAACAATCATTTTGTTATCTCAAACATTTTTCAGGTTTCTCAAAAGAATTTTAACTCTTCTCATTTCTTCTGAGTCCTTTGTTTGTTTTCTTCAGGTTAATTGATAATAGGCTAATGGATAGTCCATCAGCATGTGAATTTAGATTCTGTGTGAAGATGAATTCTTTCATTTAGAAAAAACAAATGTTGTGGTTCCAGGCATTTCATTCATTGTAAATAACTAAATTCTCAAGTCAGGGCACTCTGTAGGGCTTCTAATTATTTCCTAGTTACAGAGATATTCTTGTCCCCAATATCCACACATTGTATCTCTGCAAGGTAAATATATACGTTTGCACACTCTTGATAAGTAGAACAGCACTACTCAAAAAAGAAGGTTCTAGATATAATATCAAAATATCTCCCTTGGGAATAAGGAAAAAATGCAATTAGCATTTCTTGTTAGTGACTAAATTTTTCAACTCAGTCTATAAAGTAAAAATGACATATAAATTCAGTTATGCTTACTAAATCTCAAGTCTTACCTTGCCAAATGTAATCTTAAAGAATGTTTATTAATTGTTCAGGCAATGCCTTTAATAGTGAAACATGAATGGGGAGAATGTATCCCATAATCACTTTTTGATGGCAGTTTCCACTTGGAAGAAAAAAAAGCAGTGCTGTAATTATTTAATCTAAAAATAAACTTAATTTGTAGAAGGCAATACTGACTGCAAGAAGGTCAAATGTTGAGCTTCAAAATAAAAGAGAGCTAAGTTTGTGAAGGCATGTGTTGATTGTATATAACAGAGGTCTTTAGTTGGATGGGAAATAGAACTAGTTTTTCATTCAATTAATTAAAAAAATAACCTTATGTCAAAGCTTGGAGTATATTTGAACAAATCATATTTTATCATATAAATTATATTAGCTAAAGGCTGGCACTTTTTTTAACCTGAGATGTCAAGTGAATTTTGATAGGAATATTTTTAGTTTGTTAAGCCTACAACTGACTTTCTGTATTTTGGTGGTAGTCTTGTTTACCTGCAGTAATAAAACACTTCTGGTTCTGGAAATCTAACCTGTCTTATATTTATACACTCAGGCTTGTTTATATTTTTGGGTTAGTACAAAACCACTTTGTCATGGATCTATGCTGCCTCTCTGTAAATGAGCATGGGTCCATGCATATAACTCCATCCTGTGGGGAAGAGAGGAGATTCATAGGAGAAAGCCTTTGCACTTGGCTTTCTTAGGCTGTAACCTCAGCCATTACACAGATTCCCTTTTTTGTACTAAGCATTCCCTCTCTGGCAGTGCCATTTGCCTGCCTGAAACTGGTTGTGATGTGTAACATGGAAATCTTTTTCCTCTCCATAAGTTATGTTGGACTGTTGCACACACTGTCAGATAGCATTGGCAATCAATGAGGCATTCACACTCTGTAAATTTTAAGTTAATCAGAACTTTTCATTTTATTCAAAATTCAAAATTCATCACTTACATTGGCTTCTTTTGTTTCCTATACTGGTTGCTCCTTATCGACCTGCTGTAGCTATTTTCATTTCTTTTGCATACCAGATTGCTTTGACTGTGTTAATATGCTGAGACCTGCTATTTTTATAGGAATGAAGTATATATCTTCTTTTTGTTTTTTTTTCTGTAAGAATGTTATATAAAACACCTGGCAGCCTAAGAATCCCAGAGATGCGTTACGTGGAGCAGAAGTAAAAAGTCTGCCTTTGTTGCAATGGGCAGAAAATATTTTGGGTGCAATGCTTTGTGTAAATTATAGAATATATTATTTTGCTTATGAGATAGTCTTTGTAAAATCACAATAATGTGAAAATAGGTAAAAGCACTATTTTTTGATAACTTAGATGACTTGTTTACTGTTTCTTTTGAAAAGTTAACATCTTTTAGCATTTTCCGTTTTTGATGAGGCAGTTTTTATCATGTTCATTTTTGCTAAATTACATTTCTCCAACCTCAGATGTGGCTCCTATTACACTGATGATAGACTTAATTATAGAAAGGGAATAACTCTGCTGGGTCAGAATGGATTTAAAATTACATATGCTGCTTGACTAAATTTCAATGCTGATTCTACAAACAGCTCCATATGTTACATTCTTGTTCCTAGCCGAGTCCTAGGAAGGAAGCTGCACTCCAACCTGGGCACTGTCTATACAGAGACAGAAAGAAAATCAGCCCTAGCATTTGTACTACCATCAGTACTAGCATTTGTATCAACTGAAATATTTCTACTTGCTTGTTATTCAGTGTAAGAGTAACAGAAATCTAGATCCTTGGGATAATGCAGTGCTTATTTCTCAACACCTCGAGATAATCATAATTTATGAAAACAGGTAATGAATAAAAAAGGATTACAGCTATTGTTTTTTAAAAGCAACTATCCTGTGTTTTTCCTCTGGAAGGCACTGATTCCATTCAAGCAGAGTTAGCAGAGCTCTTTCAACCCTTTCCTCTTCCTTACTGGTTTCTCACTTCCATTTCTGGACTTTTCTGGGGTCCTGGTTATTCACTAGATTGCGTTACTTAGGTCACACCATTTTACTACTGATGATGTTCCTCTTTAGTACTTTGGTATCCGAAATGTATGTACAACTTCCATGGCTCTCTGATACTCCCCTTCTGGACAAAGTAGCTTTTCAGCCTTTTAAAAGCTTCTGTGATAATGTGTAGAGCATCCGAGAGAGGTCCAATGCTTTTCTTTAACTCCCCATAAAGAGCAACCTCTAGACAGTGTAACAGATGTATTTAGTGTTAATGTTTCACAGTAACCATCAGATTTATGAACTCAGCTGAATCAGGTTTTTTTTTGTATCATCATTTCTCACAAGAAAGATAGCTTTGAAACTTATATTTTGAACAAGCTGACTGTTATAAACTTGTGCAGGCTTTTTTCCCCTTTCATTTTTACCTAAATCCTTCATAAGGAGTATTGGGATTTATGTGTTTATCTTGCTTTAGAGAATTAAAATGTTGATATCATTTGGCACAGGGGATAGATCTAATGGGAAATAAAAAAGTATTCTGAGGTAAAATGGCTTGTGAAAGGGGTCATATCTGTAGAGCTTTGAGTCAGCCTCATTTTCTTAGCAGCATGTCAAAAATCTGACTAGCACTGGCATATATGATTATTTTGTAAGCTGCATATATGTAAGTCTGAACTATGCACAAACACTGTAAATGCCTACGGCTGCATGTACAGCACTACAGATATGGTAAAAAAAGACTAATTAGATACATTACAAAGTCACAAATCTAAACTTTTTCCAGCAGCTGTAGTTTTATGGGAAGACTGTTTTGTCCCCCAAGAGCCAAAGGAATGCTTTCCTCTCTCCTTGTGCAAGGGACACAACAGGGAGCTGTTGATAGCCTGGTTTCCTCATTGAGAGGCATTAATATTTTCAGAACTCCTCTTGCAGCCCGAGAGATGCACTGGTAGCATTCTCTCTTGCACTAAGAGAAGAAATTACCTCCCTACCAGTTTTTCAAGTGCATGAGGCAAATGCCTAGCACTTCAGCTGTATTGTTAAAGGCACAGCTGTGCTTGCTGTGCCAGATAAGTGTGCTATAGAATGAATTACTGCTGTTTGCTGGAGTGACAGAGCACTCTGTTGAAGGTAACAGGATGACATTTGTTCATATGCTTTCAGGAAGAACTCCTTAAAACATTCTAATGGACTTTGTTTCATTATGTGGCTAGTTACATTTTAGGATCTGAGAAAAGCAATGCTAGGTGAAGTGCATGAGGTCACTCCAGAATTTTTTTTCTGCTTTCTTGGCTGATGGGAGAATAATGGTTTTGTTTATCTTGTGTCCTAGCAGCTGGTAATTCCTATTGTCCTTTCATCACTAGATTGTTTTTTCCTCCTGCAGGACAGATTGGAACCCCAGACCTAATCTTCTGCTATTTTATATCCTATCCAGCCACTTACAGGTGTGTGTATAGTTCACCTTACCAAAATGACAACACTTTACAGAGACATAAATTAGAAAATACAAACAGTGAAAGCAATATAAAGAGCAAGGCAGGAAATAATCAAGTCCCAAGGAGACAGAGAAACTATGTTTAAGTCTTATGCCATCTGGACATAACTTTTTGTGAGTGCTTATGAGTTTAAAATATCTGTAGGTACTGAGGCATCTGAAGGTTCAGTGACATATACCATTTTTATGCAATGAGCAGCTGAGACCCAGATCAGAGATTTACGAGCTGTTAAAGGGAGATACTCCTTAAAAGCAGACAAATTAAGCTCCTTACTTTTCAGAAGCTGCTTTTATAGAAGAAGTTTTCTCTATTTTCTTCCCCTTCAGCTTGTCCCTTGCATAAAGCTATGCTGGCTTTGGTGTTTGGCTATGTGCAAGACATGGAAAATGCTGCTGTGAAGGGTATTGCCTGTACTGGTAATACAGAACTCTTTGTTGGACAGAGTTGAGAAAAATCTGGCTGTAGTCTGTCTAGGCTGAAAAAGACTGAATACAAAGCTTCAAGTCATATAAAAGCAGGCTGCAGAAAGAAAAGGACCCTGAGGAGGGCTTGTAACAGCAATGTCCTACAGAGTAACCAGTGAATCATCACATTCACTACTTGATAGCATTAAATCTCATCTATTTGGATCTGTATTTATTTCTGTAATAAAAACAATTTATTACAGAAATTGTATTTTGTGTCTCTTCTCTTTCACATTTGTGCAACACCAGCCACTTAAAAATGTCTTAACGGGTCTCTTATCTCAGAATACCACCTCTGAGTATCTTTTCCCCAGCCTTGTTTTTCTCTGCATTGGTGAAAGGACAGCATAATGCCAGTGAGTCTAAACTGTGCCTGCATTGGTAAGAACATCATAAAGGTTTTGCTGTGCTGCCATACAGCTGAGCCAAGACATAAGACAACACTGAGACATTGTTGCAAACTCTTTACTTAGGCAACTAGAAGACAAAAATAATTTTTCACAGGTTAGCTCTTTAAGGATGCTGTTGAATTACAGGGAAAAATAGGCTCCTTCGTTGCTTTTTTGCCTTTTCTTTTTGCTTGGGAGCTGAACCAAGTTTGCTTAATGAGCTTTGGCATGAAAAACGATCTTTGTTTCTTTCTTTCTATTATTTTCTTTAAAAATAGAGCTGAGAGAGCAAGGAAGAGTACCTGAGAAACAAATGGGTATGTTCAGAGACAAATGGCCAGTTTCCTCAAGATAAAGCAAATGTCAGAGCACAGTGGGGCTGGGGGCTGGAGCAGCAGGGTCCCTCCCAGGGCATGAAAGGTCTCATAGCCAGGGATCATATCACCACAGCCAGCCAGCAGGGCAGGCCCCTGGGGTTTTCTTAACCATGTCATTGGAGGGTGAACTGATACCCAGCTCTTATAGCTGAGAGTTGCCTCTGGTCCCTCTTCCTTTTAAAAACCATTTTAATCTGTGATTTTTTGAAACATAATCTTTTCCTGTACTATTCTGCAAGACAAGGAGTCTGTACTTTTGTTGGTCCCTATTGCATTTACACTCTCATTATGCAAAGGGCTGAAATAGAACTAGTATGGTGAGCCAACCTGGAGATTCTTGGGTGCCATGGTGATTTTGAAGTATTTTACCACTTATCTTGGTAATGTTACATACCTCTGCTAAAACATCCATTTGCAGTCTGAGCAGCATTATGCTATTATTCCAGTATTATTCCAGTTTTATTGCTGATAAGAAAGATGTTACAATTGTGCTATGAGGTGTGTAACAGACTGTGGTGTATTCCATGGGTTTTTTTGCATAGCTGGCCTACAAAATTCTTGCCTCTCCATCCTGTCCTCTGTCCTACATATCCCATTCCCATGTCTATGCTGCAGTTGTTCTGTTGGGGTCAATCAGGTTTTTAAGACTCTGCTGATAAGAAGATCTGGTCTAATTTGGATTAAAAAGAGTACTTTTGAAATCCACATCACTTCAGGATGTAGCGTAGATCTATTGATGTGGGTCTACAGTATCGTCAGTGATCTGAGCAGATACTTACTGGCTTAGTAAAAACTTAATCCAATCCTCTATGTAATCTGCCCTGACAAGTTTATTCTGTTAAAAAAAAAAAATTAAAAGCAGCAAGCTGCTAAGGCTGTTTTTCAAGAAGTAGCAGCCACGTGTTCTGCAAGCAATTTACTGCTGACCAAACTCTTAAGTAGCAACAGCTAGGGAAGATGTATGCATGGGAAAAATTACTTTTAAAAATGAAGACTGAATGAATGAATGTTTTTGCATTTTTAACATAATTTTGAATTTCAAATACTACAGGTTTAAATTCATTTCTCAAAGTACTGAACATTCACTGAATTGCCACTTACCAATTCTGAGCACAAGTCCTTTTATTTCACTTCCAAATGATGTTAAAATTAAAACAGTCCTGTGTTTGCTCAAAACAGCATGGAATTACCGCAGAGTGTCACTCTTTCTCAGATGATGCTTCAGGTCATTCTCCTGTTCTGCTAGCCTGTCCAAGCCTGGAAATGGTCCTGCTGCCTGCATGTACCTTGGCAGGAGCTGAACAGTATTTAGCACAAGGATAGCTTTTCAGGTAACTACCAAACCAAATAAATGTGCAACCATGTGAACACATTCTGGGTCAGGACAACTGCATATGATTAAGGGATAACTTCTGCTTCCAAGATCTAGAAATAGGATTGCAAGATTGCTTTAGTCCCAATCAAATAGCTGGATGGAGTCCTCCTACTCCACACTATACCTTCAGAGTAATGGGAAACTTCTTATTTTCTTCATTATCAAAAAAGAATGTGGAAGAATGGTCCAGCTTATCAGTTCCTTTCTTTTCCTCCTGGCTGTTGGTTATTAGCTGTCTTTGATATGAGAAAGAATAGAAGCTTCTCAGCTCAGTGAGGAAAGCATATATATTACCAGATAAGAGGACTGGCAAAACTAGGGATGAACTAACAGTTTTTCTTGGCCAAATTAAATAGGAATCTCACATGCCGACTTCTCTCCCTAGTTTTGATTCTGTAATGTTTGAGTAGGCTTGTAATTAGGTGACAGAATTTTATTATGTCTCTAAATAGTACCATAACTATTTAAAAGCTAAATACAAAATGAACTAATTTACTTGCAGTAGTCTGAAAAGATATTTCCCTGCTTCTGCTTCAGGAAACTATATTCGCTATGAAAAACGATCTCAATGGTTTCATATTCGCTAGAAATTCTAGTTTCTTCCATTGTATTTTCCCCTCAAGTTTTAAGAGTCAGGCTATCCAAAACGCTACTTAGAAATATATCTTGCCATTCTTTTAATTTGATTTTCCTGAATACCTTTGGAAAAGCGGGATCAAAGAACAAACGTGTCTCGACAGTGGCATCTAGTGGCACAATACGTGCAATGCCCTTGAGAGAGCCGCAACCTCTTCACACTGATTAATGCTTGGTCCACAGATTTGTACTTTGGGAGGCCTCACTGTGGGCGACTTGAAGGCTTCTTCCATCCAGAATAGATGAGAGACTACTTCTAGCAGTTTGCACAGGAGATGATGTTGTTCTGGGGGAAGAGGTCCATGCCTTTAGTTCAGTTGTTAAGGAAGGTTTGTCCTTTGCACATCTGGAAATATTTCCTGTGTAATGAAATAATGAAAGGAGATTTGTATCTTCTGAGAAAGTACGTGAGCTAGTCTGACACGGCAAGTCAAACTACATAAGCATAAGGACTATGAATTTGTGCTGGGGAACTGCTGATGAAGTTCCCTGTTAGCTCTCCTGAATGTCTCAGCAGAGCTAACAGGAGCTATTTAATCACCCAGCTACTTAAAAAACAAAAAAAAAAAAGAAAAAAAAATAGCTTTTTTCCCTTTTTCCTGTTTCTAAATTCTTCATTTTACTTATGTAAATTACGAATTTCTTCATTTTACTTATGTAAATTGTGCTATTGTGCTCGGGTGTGTCCACTACATTGCAAAAATCCAGTCTACTGTCATAAAGATGTGGAGCATCACCTTGATTCATGATCTGGCAGCATGAGATGTATCCTCTCAGTCAGAAGAAGAGAGAGGAGCATATCCTATAGACAGCCATGATTATCTATAGGGATGTTATCTATATGTAATCCATGGCTGCCCAGCACTGAGGACTTTAGAATGAATGGAAGTATAGGAGCTAGCTTGATTCTTGAGAGCAAATTTCTACAAAAATGAGATGCAACTATGAGTGCAGTGAGATACACTACAGTTGTGTTCCTCGGACTCCTGTTTTTGGAGGTCTTATTTCCAGGGCATGGAGCTGAATTTACTGTCCATTCGGGAAGGAAATCAGGAGCGAGTTGAGTGGTTTTTGTAGTATTGTTGTTCAATACACGCTGTCTCACAGACAATTATGATTTTTTTGGGCTACAGTACTACTAAAACACCCCTTTGTACCTGCAGTGTTGTACTGGATATTCACACTGCCCAATCAATGCTAGAAGAGGAGATAGAAACCTATTTCATCCCTAGAATATAAAATTTTAAAAATTAATCAGAAACAATTACTGCAAACTTGGGATTACTTTATTAAAACTTAGAAATCAGCATAGTGTATGAAATCCATCAAATATTGTGTATCCCCTTGGTGAAACTAGAACAAACAATAGAAATTATAATTTCCATTTATGCTTATTCCACTGTCAGTTCATAGAAATGCTGCTGCTTAACTTTTGCTATTAGAAGCCTTAGCAGAACCTCAAACAGATATATCAAAGTTGCTAGACTTAATGTTGAAAATTATTAATCAAAAAATCCATAAAGGTTTCAATTGGAAAAAAAAATCTATACATTTTCTGATATATTCTGTCTGAAATACAATGTACATATGTATGATCTATTTACAGTGGGCCTAAATGACAGCTGGGTGGATTGGAGTTATCCATGAGAAGAAAAACAAACATTTTTGGTTTTTAAGGATTTGTGATTTTTTCCCCTAAAATCTGGCATCTGTTGGACCTCTTGCAGTGAGTCCAGAGGAGGGCCATGAAGATGATCAGAGGCCAGGGGCATCTCTTCTATGAACACAAGCTGAGAGAGTTGGGGCTGTTCAGCCTGGAGATGAGAAGGCTCCGAGGAGACCTTATAGCAGCCTTCCAGTACCGAAAGGGGTCTACAAGAAAGATGGAAGGATCCTTTATCAGGGAGTGATAGGACAAGGTGTAATGGTTTCAAACTAAAAAAGTGTAGGTTTAGATTAGGTATTAGAAAGAAATGTTTTACTGTGAGGATGGTGAGGCACTGGACAGATCACTCAGAGAAGCTGTGAATGCCCCATCCCTGGAAGCGTATGGTCAAGGCCAGGCTGGATAAGGCCTTGACTGGGTCTAGTGGAAGGTTCCCTGCATATAGCAGGGGGCTGGAATGAGATGATGTTTAAGGTCTCTTCTAACCCAAACTATTATATGATTCTATATATTTGTTTTAAAAATTGTAGAAAAAAAGACTCTTTATTCACCCCTTTTATAGTTGTATCTTCATTTGCATTTTCACCACACACTAGAACAAAACAATCTCAAATTTTAGGTCTTGAATCATTTACTATTTCTTATATAGCCTTTCCTTCATAGGTTTCAACCCACTTTAGCTAGTCCTATTTGCATCCCACCTTCTATTTCCCTTCAGTACCTACAGGGAGCCTGCAAGAATGAAGGAGAGAGACTGTTTACAAGGACATGTAGTGATAGGAAAGGGGGAATGGCTTCAAACTGAGAGTAGATTAGACAATAGGAAGAAATTTTTTACTGTGAGTGTCAAGAGGCACTGTAACAGGTTGCCCAGAGAAGCTGTGGATACCCATCCCTGGAAGTGTCCAAGGCCAGTCTGGATGGGGCTCTGAGCAGTCTGGTCTAGTGAAAGGTATCCCAGCCCATGACAGGAGGTTGTAACTAGATGACCTTTATGGTTCCTTCCAACCCAGGCCACTCTGATTCTATTTTGTTGAGGAGCCAGTGATTAGAAACAGCTTCATACAAGGGACAATTTAAAACAGAAAAGTTAAGTTTCTGTTTGCAGCAGTCCCACTAGAGGTGCTTATTTAGATTGTGGATGGAAACAGACCATGTTGGGAGTGAGGAAGAATGAATATTCTTCCCACTGCCTGATGCAATATTTAGCAAGCCACTGGCACAGCTGAAACTAGGTCAAGAGAAATGCTTTGAGTCCCAAGCCTGCACTCCACAAGCTCACCTTGCAAAGAAAACTGTGATGCCACAGGTTTTTTTGCAGAATTGCCTGCTAACTGAACAGCAGTGTGGTGTCATCTGAGTGTTGCAAGACCTTTTCGACTGTAGATGGCACTGCAAGGTAAGTGCAAAGGTGTGTCTACTAGCTCTGGAGATTTTATTCTCTTGAGATTTTTTTATCAAACACTCTACCAAACACTCTGATATCAAGAGAACATTTTAAGACTATAGACCTAAAAAGAAGCAAGGTAAGGGCAGAGGACACCAGTCTGGAGGTGATGGAAAGGGAATGCCATGCTATCTTTGCCAACATGCTATTAAATGCAGCGCTACTGGGAACCACCACCTTTCACAGCAGCAGTGAGTTGCTACAGGGCCAAGGACATGAGTGGTGCTCCCAGCTGCTCCTGGCATCCCTGCTCATGCAGCTGGAGCGAGACAATTCCAGTCTCCAGGCATCACTTCAGCAGGGCCATGATCTCCTGCAGAGATCACACTGGTACACTCAGAGAGACAGGTGTCCCCTGCTGTGCCCAGTGCTGTGCAGCATGTCCTGACTCATGGCACCCTTTGCCCTCTGCCACACCCCGACTGGGCACAGCAGGATCATACTGCCTACATGGACAGTGTATCTGGTGCTCAGTGCCAGAGAGGGTGACAGATGCCATGTTCAGGGATAGTACCAACACAGCTGCATTTGGGCATGAAATGGACAGAAAAAATATCAGCTGTACAGTGAACAGGATGTTTACCTGGTCTTTAAAAGAAGTTTTTTTAAAAAACAATCTCTTCTTTTGTTCCTGTCATCAGAATAAGGCAAGAAAGGCAGTTCCTCTCTGTTCCCACATGTTCAGAAGCTAGAAACAGATCCTCTTTTTCTCCTAACCACAACGATCTTGCCTCTCCCCTCTTTGTGAGACTGCTACAAGACCAGCAGAGTTATTTGCTATGGCTGTAGAGTCTGAGATTTGCACTGGAAAGTCTGTAGGAGGTCCAAGAGAATGTCCTTGATTCTCTTGTCTTTTCACCCATCCTCTATTCTCCACAAAAGGTTGATGCTCTGAAATAATCTGCAGCCTTGCTCCTTCGATTCAGGAAGATCAAGGTGAAAGATGTGCAGGAATGGCAGGCCACAAATTGAATTTTTTGTTGCACTTATACAATAAACTTCCTCCAGAATAAAAAAAAAAAAGCCCAACAACCACTTTGTTAAAAATCATGCTCTCCTGCAAAATATTTCACATCACAACAGATAATACTACAATAACTTCACATGTACTGCAGTCTCTGATTTTATTGAAGGTTACATTCTAGTAACTGTCCCTTTACCAGGTCCTACAAAAATTCTTTTGGTATCTGTGGTATGTCAGTATAATTTTTGTTCCATGTATCTTAGGCCCTTTACCACAAGATTTTACAAAACGTTTTTTTAAATATAGGAATTCTGAACAAACGTGGGACAATGCATTCTCATCACATACAACTCATATCACTGAAAATAAACTATAATGCATTCTCATCACATACACCTCATATCACTGATAACAAACTATTCTTCTTGTGTATCTGAACTACAACAATAACAGAAAATCTACCTTGGGCATCAGAGAGGCTCCCAAGGTCTGATTAGACAAGCTGGAAATCTTGTGAGTTAAAGAGGAGATGTTGGAGTTTCTGACATGGCACAGCTCCATGGAAGTGTTTCCACTCATGCAAGATGAAGAAGCTGCTTTGCTGGAGCCATGGTTTGCTGAGAGAAAGCTCCACACCACATCTCCATTTCCTACTTCACCTTCACAGGGGAACTCTCAAGTATATTGATCAGAGTTTGGGGAGTCCATATCCATCACCATCTTAATTTCCATGCTGTTTGATCCTTGGAGTCTCTACGTTTTTCTTAGATTGTTAGATGGAATTTAATGACCCTGTCTGTTTGAGTAAGAGGATAAGCTTTGCTAAAGGAAGATGCACATAGATTTAATAAATTTGGACCTTTTTTTTGCAAGCCTTCCCTTCTAAGAGATGTTACATTAAATTTGCTTTATTAGTTCTGTAATACAAATTTTCCAGCATTTTATAATCTTTTCAAGTTCATAAAAGAGAAAGATCATGAGGAGTTTTTTTAGTAGCAGCAGAAGTCAAGCCTAGAGCTGATTAATTTTTTCTTCAGCAGAGTATTACTATTGCCAATAACAATTATTACTCAAGACTTCAGAGGACACTGGTAATAATTAGGCCAGCTAAGGCACATAAATAGATATGTGAAGGCAGAAATCTGTCATTTAACATTTAGTATAACTGAAAAGGAAAAAATTCGTTATTTTCATTTTTGATACGTAGACTGAACTTTTTGACTACTGGCTTATAGAAATAAGCACCCGGTTTTTGTTTGGGTTTTTTTTCAACATTCAAGGTCTATTTCAGATAGAATAAAGCACAAAGCTAATTTTTTTTTCCTTACTATCACTTACATCTTCTCCTCTAATTCCTCCACTAGCCTAAGTCTGGTGTAGACTACAGTGGATGGATGGATAAGATTAATAGGTCACCAGAACTGCCTAATGGGGTGATGTCCTCCCTATAGCCTATAGTTAGATTAATCTCCCCATATTTGGAACACAGTCAATCTATAATTCTTCAACAGTCAGTGAACTGAGATGCATACTAAGACAAAAATATACTCTGTAGGCTAGTTAAGTTGCTCAAAATTCATGTTCCTCCTCAGATTCTGAGGATGGCTAAGTATACTGGCTTTCCTTTTTAAGTGCTCCTATTTCTTTCTTTTTTATGGATTTTTGGCTTAAAGTCTAGAGCTTCCAGAAAAAGTAACAGCAGCAGTTAGAGACACATTTTTTTCCTATAATTACATGTTTATTTGTGATAATTCAGATCTTTTCATCACAGACTGAAAAAAGCCAGATGAACAGTTCTTTATTGACAGACACATACTATGTGTGTCAGGAGCTTACAAATCTGTCTGTTGGACTACCCAATTAAAAATACTCTTCAGTGACTTGTTGCTGGCTTTTCATCTCCACATCCTGGAATTTCTTCCGAAAGGCTTAAAACAGTATATTTTTCTGCATCAGTGTTGTCATTTTCCACAGTAGAAAAACCCAAACCAAAACAAGTAATTTAAACAGAGGCTCAAGTTAACCTGTTTGAGCTACTTTTGTTTTACAGTATTACTTTATCACCTGAACATAGCTCTGCAAATCAAACTGTTATCATCCTGGTTATGTGAATAGTGTTCATTAGCTTGCTGCTTTTGGAGAGGCAGTACAAGATAGCAAGAATTTTTATTACTGACCTGTAAGCTGGGGTCAATTAGAAAAACCTAAACAATAGAGTACAGGCAAAGTAGTTAATATTTTATTTTTCCATGAATATATTAAAAGTCCTGCAAAGAAGATAAAACTGTTGCATAGAAAACCATTACTAAAAGCCTTTAGTTATTCTGTCAAGGTTTTCTGTGACTCAGACTCTGTCTATTCATGACTCCATTATTTTCCCACTTTTCTGTGTCCCGTGGTGTAGTTTTCTATTCTTTACAGTAGTATTTGTTATGAAAGACCTGAGGGACAGTCCAGCTTCCAGAAATTATCTTTCTCATATAGAATCTTAGGCCTTATTCTGCTTTGAGCCTCTTCATCTTTCCACCATGCTCTTTATTGCTCCAAAGGATGCCTGTCCAGGTTATTCACTTGAATTTGTTATTGTGCAACAAAGCATTGTTTAAGACTGACTTCAGCTGTATTTGGACCTCCTTATATGATGACCTGTCCAGATGGTCATCACTGTTCTTAGGCCAGCTGGCAGCATACTTGGAGCAAGGCCACCTCCGACCTTTACTTGTGACTGAAGCACTAAGAAACTATCACTAGGAAAATAATGCATAAATACATTTCACATGGCTTGCAGGTTTAGTTACAATGGTGAATGACTGCTGGCAAACTAAACATTTATACAGAGAAAATCAGACAGCAGATTGTATAGTTCACATTAAGTGAGTCAGATGGCACTGATGAAAATGCTTGAGATACATCTACATACAACTCATACTGAATCTTTCCCAAATTGAACTGCTGCTAAAAAACACGTATAATTTTCTTCCCCAACTGTTTGTGGTTTTAAAAATAGCTAGGTTGTGTTAAGATCATAATGCTCATACCACATGGGATAACACTGTGGTTTTAAAACACACAGGAACTCTGGCCATTACATTAATATTAATACATCATTAATGTACTTCTTGGAAAAAATACGTATTTTTTTCTCTTTTTTGAAAAAGTGCACTTGTTTTACGCTGTATTTTATGATAGGTACTGCTTGTCTTGGTTCCAGCTTCCTGCCCTAAAACAGTACACCCTAATCCTGTTCCAGATTAATTTGTAATCTGTGCCACCTATTGCATCATCCAAGACACCCACCAAAAAGAACTGAGCCCTCATGGAGCAAGCCACAGGAAGCTACTCTACAAGAGCAGCAGTGTAAATCCTTGTGCACGCAGCAGGTTTGCTTACGAGACTGCCCCGAGCTGGTGTCAAAAGCCTCACAGAAAATCAAATCAAGCTCTATCTGATTATTTAGGCCACTTGCTCTGTCAGACAGAGAAATTGCAGTGGCATAACACAGGCTGAATCGGCACAGCCCTCTCGACGCTTTCAAGCCATTATTTTGAGGGGACCTACAGGCTGGTTATTTCACTATTTGCTTTTGGGCCCTGCTGGAGGGAGGCGTTACCTTGCCAGAAACCCATCCCCTTCCCGGCAGCAAGTCACGGTGCTTCTCCCGTGAAGACTGCCAGAAGGAGGCACCTCTCCTCTTCGCCCCTTCCCCTCCCGGCACGACGAGCCCCACCCACCCGGCGGCCATGTCGGCTTAACCCCTAAAACACCACGGAAGCCCCGCCCCCAGCCCCGCCCCCAGCCCGCCCCGCCCCTTGTCCCGCTGACCCCGCCTGTCACTCAATCCGGGCTTGGCTGCGACGGGGGGGCCGAGGCTGCAGCCAAGCCAATCGGCGCGCGAGGTGCGGCGGCGCCGCGGCCAATCAGTGCTGCGCTTCTTCGTGGGTGCGGCCGTCGCTGTCGGTGCGCCCCGCTGAGAGTCGCGGCCCCCGCCTGTCACCGTCGCTGTCGCCGGCGGAGCTGTCGCGGTAGCAGCCGCAGCCGCAGCCTGGCCCTGCCCTGCAGTCACTGAGGATGAGCCCCCGCGCTGCTCAGCGCGCGTCCCGTCCTGCCCGCCCGAGCCCATTCATCTAGCGACTGGTGAGGGGCGGGCCGGTGTGTCCTGCGGGGAGCCGCTCGGGGGAAGGATCCTGTCGGAGGGGTCGGGACGGCGGCAGTAGGGGGCTGAAGGAATGGGGAGAGCTCCGGGCAGAGCAGTCAGGGAGAGTAGAGGGCAGCCGGCCACGTAGGATGGGAGGGGACCAGCTTCGTGGCTCGGCCGCCTGTGTCAATAAGTCTGTTGTTTCGCTCGTCGCTCCCCGGCTACGTGGACATACGTGGTGGGAGTCAGAACGGCCCCTTGCCCCCCTGCCTGCCCCTGGCCTCTGTCTGCCTCCCTGGAACACTTCAGACCTTTCCCTGCCCTGACACTGACACAAACCTCTTGCCAGGTTTCCTTAGCTGTGGATTCAGGGAAAGCCTGTCGTGTTTTCTTGTCTTCTTGGTCATACTAGTCCATGGTTTTTGGTAGCAGCTCATAGTGCTGCTGGATTAGACCAGCACCGTAAGCACTGGAGAGCTGAGGTCTCGTGGTTAGCTTAAAAGCATACTTCTGTGCACTCTTCTTAGGCAAAATACGACTCTTTTTTTGGTTACGTGGTCATTGTAGTTAGTTGTCTGTCTTTATGGAAACTGACCGCAGTTTGTGGTTTACAAAAAGCAGTAATCGCCCAGCAACATCTGGTGTGGGTAGTCTATAATAATACTGTACCGGAAGTTCACAGTTAATTCCAAAAAGTCAGTTTTCCCAAGATGGAATAATTCTTGATGTATGTATCGGATATAGTTTGAAGTGTGGTGAAATTCTACAGCATGCTTGTGGTTCGTTGTGCCTGACTTCCCTTCAGCATTATCTGTTTCAACAAAGCTTGTAGCAAGATCCGGATGGATTGTGGAAGTGACTGTAGCTGCACTCACTGTACTTTTGTCTATACCACTTCATGTTGTAATTTTTTTTGACAGCATTAAGTTATGAAGCATAAACAGTCCTGAGTATTTCTAGATAAACCCAGCACAGTATTTCAGTTTACTGTTTATGTACTATGATTCCTAACTAATAGATGTGCTCTGACGTGTTGTCGCTGAATTTAGCTACCAGTGGTACTTTGGTCTTTTTTTGACAGACGTGTCAGCCTTTAATTGACAGTGCTGCTCAGCTCAGCTAAGAGCAGCTGAATTAGGGTTCTTGGATTGCTGAATGTCTCATTCTGATAAGGATTATGCTGTTGTCACTGTGAAGGAGGAAGTCATAGAAAATCTAGAGAGAGCCTCTAAAGGTCACTTGTCCTGGGGTGTACCTGTGCCAAGCAGTGGCACAGAGGCCCCAGTCTAGTAAATGACTCATCTTGGATCTGCCATGGCCCAAGGGACATATTGGGCATGGTGGAATGTGGTGTCTTTCAAAGCAAGTTGGTTTTCCTTCGTAGCTTTACTTGTGGGCAGGTCACATTTATTTATTACTTGAGCAGTTTGCTTGTTGTCTAGCCACTTTTGAGAGCCTCATGTGAATAAAATTTGTCATTTGAAAATCCTTCCTGGCATGTAATCTGAATCTTTTATGAAATTTGAGTGAATGACTACTTTGCCCACTGTCAGGAGTAAAATGGACTGGAGTTTTGATTTCTCTTCTTTTTGTAACAGATGCCTTATTCAAAGGCTCTGGGTGGTCTGCTGCAGTCACAGCTGAAAGAGAAAAGAGACCTAATTTGCTTGTACTCATGGGTTGTTCCATAAACATTCTGAACCCCAGTGGCTCTTTCCAAGTTCTTCCTCTACTTACTTGCTTCTCTTAAAACTTGATATCTGAACTAGAAGTAGGACTCTACCTGATGTTTTGTGCATTGAGAAGAGCAGAACCCTTGTTTTTTGTATCTCATGTTGCAGTGCTCCTGTTGTATAGTCAAGAAGAAGCTGCTTTTTTTAAAGGTCTCTGTGTTGGAATTTCAGACTGCTAAACCACTCTTAGCTACTGCATAGCTTAGATTTACCTGTTTTGCCATGTACGTTTAATCACTCTTCTCCCCATAAAATATATTTGGTGTTCAAGAGGTTGGAAAGCCTAGATTTTTGCCCATTCTTCAACAAATGCACAAGGAATTTCTGAACAGGTTAAACTATCTGTGGATGTGTAATGAGTAGGAATTAATAGTTGAACTGTTCTGTAAAGCGTAGGACAATGTGCTGCTTGTCCTTGAAAGGTGTACTTGCTTTGTTTATCTAGGAATTCATGTGTGTTTCCTTGAGGATATCTTGCTTAATGCCAGTGTTAAGCCTATTGTATTACTACCCAGCTTCAATTTTCTAGTCACTTTTTTCAGATTCTAAACTATTACTTTAATATGTATTAGTGAAAGTTGCCTCTAGGTAAGACTATAGTCAACAGGAAGTCCTGGAAAAGTGGTAACGTGATGGCAAATTCCCGTGGCTTTAGTTCCATAAACCTTTTTTTTTTAGCTTAGTAATCAAGTAGTCTGTGTAGTGAAGTTTGCTTTCGGTACAAGTATTATCAGGATTTCCATGCTGTTATGGTTACAGGTCTTTTGTGGTGTTATGAAACAAATGCGAATGGACCAACGTGGAGAAATGTCAGCATGCTTGTTTCAAAAACAATCCGCTTCCTTTCCACACTGGAAGTATTTAAGATACTGCAATACCCTTATAAGGATAGAATTAACTTTCCTGAAATGTATGGTGTTGCCAGTCATCTTTTACTTCATTTAGCAACTTATTATCAAAAGGAAAAGCAAATTAATTTAGTACCTTCAGAAAAGCCATATTATTTTCACTTATTCTCTTTTCAAGGAAAGGTTAGGAAAGCTCTAGGCTTCTTTTATAGGGAAAATAGAAACCATTACTTTGTGCTGTTTTAGGAGAGCCAAGTTAGGGGAGCTAGGTAATTTTTCACCATGTGCATTTTAGATGCAACTGGTATTTAGGAAAAATAGTAACACTTAAAAAATAAGTTAACAAACCCCAGCAGAAAAGCAGTAAATGGAATGAAGTTATGCAAATTTTAAGGTCTTGAGAAATAGGTTTCTAGTAAAGCCACCTGAGGATGGGCTTCAGAGCCATGTGACTGATTTGACAATTGAGTTACTTTAATGCAGAGCACATTTAAGATGCAAACCCAGCAATCTGTCTTCGAGTGGCATTGAATTCTGAGTAGCTGAATCTCTTCTGTATTCTCCTTCACTTCCATATAAGACCATTGTCTATATTGAATGAAAAAAGCCACAATAGCAGCTACTGGCCACTGTCTTGGTACCAGTATCCACATCTGTTTTAGCCAGATTTTGGTGTATCCAGTATCAGAATATAGGCTTTTATTGGAAGAATCAGAAGGACCATAGGTGGGAGTTCTAGTATCAAATCAGACTAGATGCCAGAAACATACATTGATGCTGCCAACCATGAGGTGAGGGTTGGTTGTTGTTTCCTTGATCCTCTGAACCAAGAAGACACAACCTCTGTGGAAATGCTGTCTAGAAAAAGAAAATTGGGAATTCGTTGATAGAGAATATGATGCACAGAGAGGTTTCTGGAACTTCATAGTGGGAGGCTTCTGCCAACTCTGTTCATTTTTCCCAAATGTTGAGATTTCATGTCTGCCGTCTGCTGTTTGCAGGAAATGAAATCTATCACCATTATCCTTAGTCACTGAGGTATTTGTAGAATCTTTGTTCATTTCATACTCAGGAGAGGTGTGACAGCTTTGATTTGTGTAGTGACTTCTTGTGAGAAACAGATTTTTGAGACAACCATAGTAGGTAGAGAGCTCCTTTTTCAGCTGTAGTTCTGCCTCCATAGGGTCAGATGACACATCTGACACACTGCTTCTTGGAGGGTGTCTGACAGCTCTGGTGCACTGGTGCTTTGCCTTCTCTGAGGGGGAGAGCTGAGTGAGACAGCTCTACCTACCCACTTGCAGGAGGCAAGATAGCACAAACACTTTCTTGCTACTAAGGAATAGCTTCCAAATTGGTTGACATCTTTTAAATTTTCCTGGGTTGTGAACAAGTGTAATAAATAGCTCATGTCTCTGAGGGTTAGAAACCCACTTGCTGCTGAAGTAAAATATCTTTGGGATACTCTGACCACTGCTCCAATTCCTCCATTTTTTGTGATGTTTTTCTATAATAAAATGTTGAATAGGAATTAATTTTTAAAGATAATCTGAATTCCAGATAATAGCCACTGTATCATGTAAATGTTAAAAATATTACAGCCTCATTTAGCTTTTTATGTCTTTTAATTATTACAACATTAGGAAGATGCTGGTATTACAACATGAATGTGATTCGTGCTGAGAAGCCTACAGAAATATCTGCAAATAAAAGTGGAGACGCATAATCAAAAGAGTACCGTGTTCTAGATAATCTGAATTTAAAGTTTAAAAAATGCTGGTACTTCCTGTTTTGTGTTTGTTTTAGGTGCTTATTGTTCAGCTGGGACTCCATATACTAGAAATAAGCATTTGACAGCAGAAAGGTTTTCATACAGACCTGAGCTTCAATTCACAATGTGAAAGATTTAAGGCTTCACTTAAGGACTTACTTCTTATAACACATCTGATTATCAACCTTTTTTGGATATTGTAATAATGTGACAGTGTTTGTTACCAGTGTGACAGTCTTAATCATGGAGAGGTGAAAACTTGATCTACAGCCTTCTGTCTTGAGCTCAAGGTGTATATGTCAATCAATACACTAATACAGTATCTAGTTTTGTAATGTGTAAAGAAAGGCTGGGTTGGAATGACTTATAAAGAAATAATTCAGCAGAGTCAGGTTTCACATAGCTGCAGTAAATGTCACCATGATGGAATTAGTGTGAAGTAGTGAGGCTTGTATTTCTATTTAGTAGCAGACTTTTTTATTTTTTAATCTTTGATTTGTCGTTCACATTATTTTGGTGTTTGATGAGGCTAGAGCTCAGGTGCCTTCAATGAGTTTTTCTCTGGCCTCTCTGTTCCTTTCTTGTGATGGCAGAAGTCTCAGGATTTGCTTTCTTCTGTATAATTTTTTCAAGCATTTCAGTGCCTTAGATAGGTGTGTATCTGCACAAGGAAGGTATGGCACAGGGGACAGCAGGACTGCTTCCTTGGGTGGTGGTGCCATTACATACCAGTTTATCTAACAGATTAGTCAGCCTTATTTTATGTCTCCTCTGAGTGATTTTTCTTTATGTTCTTTTTTTTTAACTTTTTTTTTCTGTGTAGCAGTAATAATGATGTTTAAACAATGAACTGTATTTAAGATGTGCTTTACAAGGCATGTGTAAATTTTCACTTCTTCCACAGTATAATTTTATTGCCTAGTGTCATATTGATGAAATGTGATAAATTTTTCCTGTAGATCTCCAGATTTTTCTTTTTTAAATTATTAGTTTTAGAAGGGTGTTTGGTGCACTGGCAGTATGAGTGTGCTAATAGTTACCTATCACTCTTTGATTTATTGGAGCAACAAATCAGACTGTGTTTTTCAAATTAGAGCTTTTTTTCAAGCCTGTTACAGTGATGTACTTCTCCTTATAGCCTGAGGCTTTAGAACATCAGAGGACTAAAGTCCACACAAAAAAATGATAAATTTCTTGTGTTACTGCAGAAGTTTGTAAGTTGTTTGGAAAATGTCCTGTAGAGTGAACTGAAGCTTGCTGTGACAAATGTAAGATGAGCAGTTCTGGTCAATTCTAGTCTCAGAAAGATTTCTGAATGTTACCCCTGGTCAGGGATGAGGGACTAAATTGCAGTGAATAAAACCAATTTTTTAAAAAATTCATTGTTTTGCCTGCTCTTTGAAGTAGTTTTGAAGGAATGCACTGAACAACCTCTTATCTGTAGATTTGCATTCCAAGTATTTTAACCCTTCTGAATGAGGTGGAAAAGTAATTGCTGAATGTGGCTAGCACAGGTCTTTCCCGTGAGAACATTTTGCTACATTTCATAAACAAAGATAAAGTTTGGATGTTTTGCAAACAACGTCTCCGGATTAGGTCAGTTCGGGCTTGGCCAGTTGGGCCTAGGGGGAGGTCTCGGGCTGACCAATCTGGGTGACCTCTGAAGACTATATATATGAAAATCAAAATAATAAAGACTCCTTCTCTCTTTCCTTGTCTGAGAACCTGGGTCATTTCTCAGCTAGCTGCTCAACAGCGACATCTGAAGGCATTGTTATGAGATATTTAAATGAATACTCTTGGATTGGAATTTTTTTTTCTTGAAAGTTTAGGATCCATTATTAATGTTTGCTCTAAACTGTTTGCTTGGAGCTTTATGGAAATCTTAATGATGATTCTTAAAACCAGAGGAGGATTGGGATTTCTCTTTTCCAAACGAAATCATGTTTTTCTGATGTGTCTTTGCAGAAAGAGATATTAAGAAAAGATGGCTATGCATTCAGTGGCTGAAAAGTAATGGAAGCTAAGCTCAACTGGCTTTTTTGATGAAGCTGGGGTCAAGCAGTAGGATGGGAACATTTATAATGGCTGTTACGCTGGGTAGGGTGGGGAAGTTTTGTTTGTTTTGGTTTTTTTTTGTTGTTGGGGGTTTTTTTTGTTTTTGTTTTTTGTTTTTGTTTGGGGTTTTTTTTGTGTGTGTCCCTGTCTTATTCCCCCCTTCTCCCCCATTGCCCACAGTGAGGGTTTGTTAACATTTTTAGTTTTATTTCTTTAGCTTTCATGATGGCATTTTTCAGCTTCTCTTGGAATATTTCACTCGTGCATAGAACAGCTTTAAATTACATATTACACAGCAAACAAAACCATGAACTGAATGCTGTTTCACTCAGTTTGCCACTTATATCTGGAAGACTGAAGTGTGATTTTTGGGGTGCTTAATAGCAGTTCACAGTAAATTAGTGATGTATGTAGTTCACTTTTTCTGTTTTCTGGGTTTATGTGTGATTTTTATATTGCAGTCTGCACTTCTTGTGACACTTTTGACTATAACTGCACACATTTCACAGGCTAGGTGAGTGCTTCTGTCAGGCCTCCTTTACTTTTGAGAAAAGGGGTGCTGGAGAAAGATGGGTGTGCTAAAGATAAGTATGCACAGCTAAGCAGAAATGCTGTATACCCCAGGCTGTGAAAATATTTTCATGAAGGAGAATTCTTACTTTTGCTTTCTTTCCCTTCATCTTCCTCCCTTACCCCTTCCAACTTAGACCTTAGTTTCTTCTTGCCTGTTTCAGGAGCTTTAGATGTTAGCCCTGCATGAGTGGTAACAGCCTGAATTCATGTCTTGTACAAGCTGCTTTTATTTGCTCTGATGCCATCCTTCCTCCCACCTTTGTGAGCAGCTCTGGGACTGGAGGAGGGGAGCCTTCCCGTTGATTCTGCAGTGTAGAATTAGTAGGGACATGGGTAGGCATTCAGGCCAGGGAAGAGAAAGAGGGACATAATCCTTTTATTGCAGTGGCTATGAAGACTGGTGGTCCCTTCTTCCTTCTGGATATTACTAACAATGCCTCTGTTAGCCAAGATGTGCTCAACAGCTGGGGTGGGTTTTTAGTGGATGGCTTCTGCCCCCACCCAGTCTTTTAGTTCAGTTCTTGCTTTCTGATCACAGAGTAATGATACAATCAGACACAACACAGTCAGGGTCCTGAGGACCCTAAGGTTGGGAAAGCAAACTTTTTTGGATCTAGTTTACCTTGTAGCCTAAACGATTTATGTCAGAGAAAGGTAGGAAGTGCCTTTGGAGGCTGGGGTGGGGAAGGGAGTAAGGTTTTTTTAAGATGACTGAATGTTTGAGTGTAAGCTCAGATGGCATAGGGAAGGTCAGTCAGCCCTTGTCACATTGTCTTGTCCTGCACTTGCTAGTTTGATATGCAGTTGAATCGGTACAGTTGCTGGGAAAAAGAGTTTTTGTTTACTAATCTGTTCTGGTTTGTTCTCTTTCAGGTCTCCCTTGCAATTATGGAGTTCTAGAAGAATAAGGTAGTGTGGAGGGGGAATCCCCCTCTGCACACTAGAGGTCATTCACTTTTGGAATTTTCTATGGACAAGAATATTTGTTATATAAGATGGTGAAATAAGACTTCTAAAAATATATATTTATAAATATTTATTTGGATCAAGTGCCAAACATAACAGTACAAAGATTTCTAATGGCAGCTCAATAAACTTGGATTTACATCCTTGGAAGTACAATTTTTCTAAGGCACTGTGCTGTGTACTGAATTGGAGTGCCTTGATACACTTAAGGGTTGTTCCCCTTAAGGAGAAGAGCAGCTTTAGAAGTGAAGATGAATTCTTACATGCCAGAGTGCACTTCAAAGTGTCGATCTCTACAGCATGCTTTGGATGTTATTTCTGTAGTCACCAGAGGAAGTGAAGGCCAGATCAAGGCCTTTCTCTCTTCTTACTGCTACAATGCTGCAACTATCAAAGATGCCTTTGGTAGAAATGTTATACATCTTGCTTCATCTTGTGGCAAAAAAGGTGTGCTGGACTGGTTGGCTGAGACCAAAGGAGTAGATCTCTTGGCAAAAGACAAAGAGTCTGGATGGACAGCTTTGCACAGAAGTATATTTTATGGATACATTGATTGTGTTTTGTCGTTACTGAAGGTGAGTGATTTGCAGCTGTAGTTTTCCTTGGCATCTACAATTTTTTAGAGTTGTATTGATTATGTAAAAGTATGTTTTTAAACTTGACTGAAAACCTTTTGAGGGTTGTCTTAATACTGTGTTTAGATTGCAGTGCATTGATTTACTTGAAGGTTGTCTCTGTCCATAGAGATGTCTGTCTTTGGCCATGCAGAAATCACCACTGAGCAAGGATCCCTGATTAATTGTGGACTTCCTTGAAGACTTGTTTGTGTGGATATCGGGGTCAGGATCTTAAAAGTAGAGAGTGATCAGACTAAAGATACTCTGAAAATAGACTTTGCAGTAATTATACTAATTGATGTTAGAGAACATAAAATAAGGGAAGATTAAATGGAGTTATAATTAGAAATTAATCTTACATTTAAGATATAAGCAATTCAAGATATGCAATATTCTATTAAGTGAATCTCCATTTTATTAGTATTTTAAACCGGGACTTTTGCTCAGTTCCCCTTATTCCTTTCTTATAATTTCTGTTTCTTTCCATCCACTTAGCAAGTTGGATATATTTTTGATCTTCCTTCTGTTTCTCCTTTTCCAAGTACAGCAAAGGGAAGAGATGTTTGTTTGAGATGTTCAGGGTCTCTTTAACCATGTGAGAAAATGAAACATTTGTGATTCAGGGTTGTTTAAAAACAAACCTTTTAAGGCAGAGAACTTTTCATTTTGAATGCAGTCTTACAATTACAGTGACTAGCCATTTGTAGACATAACTCTCTGCTTTCTACAAGACTTTAGGTACAAAGATGGTGGATCTGGTATCTTTTAACTCTTGAAGGTTTGATAACTTAAATATGTATTTCATGTGCTGTCCCCTTACATAGTAGGGAAGTTTACTGAAAACTTGGCAAAAGTAGCTATTTTTATAGGCATTGTACATATGATTCTGTTCTCTAGAAAACTGGAAACTGTGTGCATGATACATGAAAAAGTATTTAGTCCTTTAGTGCATTTGTGTATATCTGTATCTTTAATATTTGCTTACAGGAGGCCTGTACTGGTTTTCCCCAGTGTATTTTACTTTTCTGTCAGATACATAAGCGAATGAGATTTTTTGCTAGCCAGCTCTGCTGATGTTCTTCTAAGAAGCAGAATGAAACGGCTTATGGAGGATGCTTTGTCTTCCAGTTCCTTAACTGAAGTCTGTCTGCTTTACTTCGTTATGAAAAAAGATATGTTCTTAAGGTATAGCAACAACAGGAATGGATTATAGAATAGAATTATGAAATAGCTGTGCTAGAAAGTGGTCTCTGAAGGTTGTCTAGTCCAGCCCCCATGCTTATGCAAGGTCAGGCAAGCTAGAGCAGATTGCCCAGGACTGTCTGGTTGGATTTTGAGTAGAGCATCCAACATCTATCTCTGTTCCAATGTTTTAATATCAGTGCAGTGCAAATGTGTTTTAGATTTAAACGGAATTTCTTATATGTTAGTTTGTGCCCATTGCCACTTTTTCTGTCCCTGGGTATTGCTGTGATCCCCACCCCTCACCTCCAGTCAGGTATTTGTTATGTATCATAAGGCATACTGTCCCCTTCCCCCATCCCAAACTTTCTCTACACTAAGCATCCCAGCTCTCGCAGCTTCTCTTTGAATGTCAGATGCCCCAGTCATTATTTTCGTGGTCTTTTGCTGGACTTGCTCCTGTGTGTCCATATCTGTCTGGGAGTCCAGACCTGAACTCAGCACTCCAGCTGTGGCTTGCCAGTGCTGAGTAATGCTTGCTGGCAACACTCCCACCTACAGCTCTGGATGCTTTCACCATCCTTAACTCTGAGCTTGCTGGCTTGTGATCATCTGGTGGTCTACAAGAAGCCCTAAGTGCTTTTCTACTAAGGTGTTCTCTAGTCATTCAGCCTCCAGCTGTACCAGTTCACTGGGTTGTTCCTCCCCAGGGCTAGGATTTGCATTTCCCTTTGCTGAACCTCATGTGGTTCCTCTCAGCCCGTTGCTCCAGCCTGTCAAGGTCCCTTTGAATGTCAGCACAAACCTCTGACTTACCAGCCTTTGCTGAGGGAGCAGCACTCTAGTCTGTCATCCAGGTTGTTAGTCAAGATGTTAAACAGTACTAGCCCCAGAATCAGCCCCTGAGGTCCTAAACTAGCATGGGTGACAGACTTCTGCTGTGGGCTGGAGGCAGTCTTGACTTATTCTCAGTCTGTAACTACAAGATTTGCAACTCAGCGATTGGAGTTTATTTTCACAAATTCAGACCATGTGAATATCCCTGCAGCCTCTGCTTCTGAATATTGTAAACAGTGAAGAACAACTTTAAAAAGTGAAGAACATCCAGCTACCCTTGGTCATAAAAATACCAGTTAAGCCATAAAAATAGGTCAATCTTTCTGTCATAAAGTGAGTTTATACCAGCACTGTTGCACCAGGGTTGTTCTTATAATTTGGTGAATGTATGTTGTTGTTCTTCTCATGGGTGTTTTTCCAAATAAAGTTGTTCTAGTTCATGGGTTTACCTCTTAAATGTGAGGTTCTATAAAGTTTTCTTTTGTGTTATCTATGAACCCAGGTACATAGGTACAGCTGTATTAGGTTCTGTTTGAGGACATCTGGAGTTCTTCCCTTTGGGGAAGTGATTGATGACACTTGACTTCCTAAAACCAATGCTGCTGTAGCAGCACTCTTTTGTATTAAGCAAATGGTATTTACAGAGATTGTCTATGTCTCTCTGAGTTCTAAAAAAATGACCTGTTTGTGCTTTGTGCCTCTGAACCTTCCCTAGTTATCTCTTGCCTGGCTGCTTGTGTCCTCTTGCCTTTTCTCAGCAACTGTGAAACTCTATACTTTGCTTGTTTTCAAAGTCATAGTAGGTTTTTTTTTAATTTCTCATTTGCCTAGCCTGTCAAAACTGATTCTGTAAAATGCCACTTTAAAAAATATGTCCTTCGAAGCTGGTAAATGCATTTTTGGTGAATACTTGCCATTCCTAGATGTCAGTGCTTTATCTTCAAGCCTGTTTCCTTTGTGTTTCACTGATTACATCTTATTATACAGCCAGTGTTGAGACAATAAAATCCATTTTAATAGCTCAACAAGATGCATATGTGGCTGAACAAAATTGCACCCCTTTTCTTTTTTTAGATTTGCTTACAGTTTATTTGAATCTGAAGATTTTCATTTATCAGTATTAAACTTCAGTTAAAGATGTGTTAAGCTCCTTAAAGGTTTACCTGGTTTACCTCAAGCTGTGTGGTTAAAACTAACTTCAGTTCTTCTCTTCTCCTCCCCTCCTCTTTCAGCATGGCGTTAGTCTGTATGTTCAGGATAAAGAAGGCTTGTCAGCCCTGGATCTTGTGATGAAAGATAGGCCTATCCATGTGGTGTTCAAGAAAACTGGTAAGAAATAAAATAGCCTAATTTTTATTTTGCAATGAGATCAACAATATATTAGTGTATGTACCAGTGTAGATAATATTTTCTGTATTTAATTTGGGCTTCATAAATTGTGAGATTGCTGATACTTATGTTGATCATCTGTACAATATTATTATAGTATTTTGTCATTGCACCTTCTTATAATATTAAATGTTTTTTAAGTTCAGTTTCAGGTAAAAAAAAAGTTTCCCTCTTGAAACTTTAGATAGAAACAACAGTTGTTTTTTGAAGTTGATGTGCACAATATTGGTAAGTTTACAAGCTTCAGAGAGTGTCTTTTTCCTTACAGATCCCACTGAAGTCTACACCTGGGGAAACAATATCAATTTTACTTTGGGTCATGGTGGTCAACAGGGTAGACATCATCCTGAATTGGTGGACCTTTTTCCTCGGAATGGCGTGTATATCAAACAGGTATTCTTAATGTGTTACAAAGTCACCTTTCTTGGTGAGGGGGAAAAAGCATCCAAGAAGTTATCAGCTGTTGAAAATTTGCATGGAAAAACCAGTTCTGGCTGCCTTCCCCTCTCTGCCTACCTGCTTCCCCCACTGCAACCCAATCACCACTCATGAAATTGTGGTTTTCTGTTTTGGTGGGGAGAACAGGGGGTTTTGTATGATTTACCTTGGATATATGGCTTGTATATAATTAAGTACATTCAGAAGCTTGATACTTCTGTAACTGGTTTGAGGTGCTGATTTCCTGTGCAACTCTCATATGGGACTGAACTGGAATAATAAATGTGCTTGGTACATGTCGAATTAAAATTCATCTTGTGTTCAAAGCAGCATGTACTGTTAAGCACATTTCCTGTAGCAGTACCTTTGTCTCTAATAACTTCTTGAGACTTCACTTTGAGAATATTTGAAAGTGTAAAGTACAACTTGAGCAAACATTCAGGGCAGACAATCTGTGCTGCAGTCTTAACATGTTTTGTTTGGCACTTTTGAGGCAGTATTGTGATCCTTAAAACTCAATTTTTGAGTTTCAGTTAGCCTGTGGGGCCGCGCTTGATCTTATTTTAATAAACTGAAACTATTGATCTCTTCAAGTAGGTTAAGGCAGTATGTATTATATTTAAAGCAAATATTTTACGTGTCCTGTGATTTAATACCTGTATCTTACTTGTATTTTTGTGAGCATATCTTTATTAAAGCAAAACCTCTTCACAAAGTACTTATAGCAGGTGTTTCCAGATTGTCCAGGAAAATTAATTTGTCCTGTGTTGCCTCTTCCCCATCCCTGTTTTGTTCTTTTTTCAGGTGGTACTCTGCAAATTCCACTCTGTGTTCCTTTCCCACAAGGGTCAAGTGTATACTTGTGGACACGGACAAGGAGGGCGCTTGGGTCATGGTGATGAACAAACATGCCTGGTATGATGTCTTATGTTATCTCTTGTAGTCTAGCATGATGTTTCTTTTATTTCTACCAGCAAGTCTAAAAAGGGAATTAGTTTCTAGCAGTGTACTTTCAAAATTAGTTTGCTGTTGATTTTAAACCAAACCCCTTGCTTCCCATCAAGTAACAGAAAAATCTCTCCAGTGCTAATAGTGAGGTGCCAGAGAGTAGAGGAATGTGCATTTAATTATAGTTTAACTTAAGACAGGTAGATGCAGTAGTCAAACTTGTGTTATGGCTGAGTTGATTTAAAGGCTAGCTGATGCTAGATAAGTGGAAGCAAATGTGTTTTGGCTGGGCTGTCTCTGTAAGTAGGTTTGTGATGCCTTCTGATGAGGGCCAAGGTTGGCACAGAGAAACAGCACTACTGTGAAGCTGTAGGGGCTGGAAAAGAGATGGAAGGGTTGCTTTTTACTAGACTTAGGCAACTATTAAGTGAAAACTCACTGATCATTTTAATTTGAATAGTACATTCTTGCAACACACGAAACTAAAATTTGAGAAGACTAAGTAAGATATGATGACAATTCAATTCTTAGACTTAAGCATTTAATCCTCCGTGGTAGCATGCATTTAGCTTGCAGCACAGTAATGTTTTAAAATTTCTAATATCAAGTGTCTGGTAGAACTTGATATTCTGTTGCTGAATGCTGTAGTGGTAACTGGAGCTCAAATTTTATTTTATTTTATTTTTTTAAAAGAAAATAATTTTGTTGAATTAGGTTTGGTTTTTTTCAAATTGCTTTTTGAAATTGTGATGTTACATAGTTGAATAAAGGAAAACTCATGTTAGAGTGCATGAAGAGTCAAAGATACAGAATTGCTTCCTTATTCTGTGAAATTTTATTATGATTATCCGTTGTTGGAGGGAGATAGCTTTGGTGTTCGTGGTATTTAAAAAGAGAAACAAAGAGGTGATAGGTAATACTTGTTCAGCTGTCCTGAAGATGTAGTTTCTCATCTAATTTCAGAACAGGTAGTTTAAAGTTCATCTCCCCTGGTAGCAAAGGATGCATTTCAAATGAGAGTAGTTTATCTTAACTGCACTGGATGTGTTTGTTATGTTAATTAGTGTGTTGTGTGTTCAAGTGCATTTTTATCTTTGTTTCAGTATTTGGTCACGACTTTCTGTTGGTGTAACTTTAGTTTCATAGATGGCCACTGGTTAATAACAAACCAATATGCTTTATATAAACTTTTTTTTTTTCTTATTCAGGTTCCAAGACTTGTAGAAGGCTTAACTGGTCATCAGTGCTCCCAGATAGCTGCAGCTAAGGATCATACTGTTGTTTTAACAGAAGAAGGATATGTTTACACATTTGGTTTGAATACTTTCCATCAGTTGGGTATTCTTCCTCCTCCTTCTAATTGCAGTGCTCCTAGACAGGTAAAAGTAACTTCAGACAAAGCTTAATTGTTTGGTGGTGTTGTTTTGGTTTTTTTAACAGAAAGTAAAATGTGAAGATTATGAAAATAGCTTATTAATTTTTCAGAACAGCAAAGTTTCATGTGAGTTCAGATAAATCTTGATTCTGTTATCAGACATCTCAGATCTTAGCTGTGTTCTGATAAATGTCTTCATTTGTATGTAACCTGAACACTACCAAAATTTGTAGTGCGAAGTATGATACGAGGTACAATTGCCAAAACCCTTCTTTTTCCCCAAATTGTTCTGTAGCTGAAGTGATGTAAAAATAATAGGTATGTATCACTTGAGATTTAGGCTCTTAACTCCTTTTTAAATTACTGGATGATGGCTCCCAGGATTTTATTGTTAATGTCCTTTGCTGGAAGCAGTGGAGTCAGTGCTTTGGGATGAATAGTGACAGGGAAGAGGGGGTATGGGCATCAGCAACTTAACTGTATTTCTATGCTTAATCTCTAAATTTAATATTTTTTGTAAGTAAAGATGCTTTACATTACCTTTTATTGAAAAATAACTTTATTTGAAGTAGAACAACACTGCACTATCAGTGTTGTGAAAATAAAAAAGAATGATTGGCCAAAATGCACCAGGACAGTGTTTTGGGGTACCACGTCCTTTTCAGTAGTGTAATGATAGCTCTATATCCACAGTATTTGCATTGAATATATCATCTTAATCTGGAAAATCAAGTTAAATTTGAAGTGTGGAATTAGTAGTGTAGTGTTCTGCACTGTGTTTAGGCCATTAGGACTTAAAAGTCGAAACTTCTAGCTGAAGTTTCTTTTTGCAGCTTCTTTTTGCAGCACCTGAGTCTTCTCTGGGTATGCTATACATGTCCTGTTCAGTCTCGTTTAACATCTTCTGTGTGAAGGCAGCCCAAGGAGACTTGATTCCAGTTCTGATTAGATAATACAAAAAGTTCTTTTTGTCACCAGTGCAATAGTGCCCCACTTAACAAACTTCTGAAATAATCAGATTTATTAGATTGTATGTGGATTGATATTAGTGCTTTGTTCTTAATGACTTTAGGAGTTAAATGTTGTCAGAAGTGTGAAAATTCACCTGTTGAATGTGAAATTCACCTGTTGCTACTTAATATTAAGATGTACTTTGGATTTGTGCTTAGGTTCAGGCAAAAAACCTGAAAGGTAGAATGGTGATTGGAGTGGCTGCAGGCAGATTCCATACAGTGCTATGGACTAAGGAAGCAGTGTATACCATGGGGCTGAATGGCGGCCAACTAGGTAAGGTAGAAGCGTTCTGAAGCGTTCTGAAAGTAAAACCCAGCCATTGAAAGATGTTCGTGCTTAACCTATCATCTGCTTCTTAGAACAGAAGCCTGGGTGAAGCTTTCTTTTCTCTTGTTTTTTTTTATACCAATCTGATGACATCATCCCTTCACACTTATTTCAAAGAATATTTTTCATTCCTACCAATTACTTTCACATTTTGAGGTGATAGGGGCTAGTCAGATTTAGCTCTTTCATTTGAACTCTTTATAACTTTCACCTTTCTTGTATCTTGTATGGTCCTGCTCCTGGAGACCTAGAGGAAACAATGTTGCTGTTTGTGTTGGAAATTACTTATAGCCATACTTACGCCTTCCAGCAATATGGCTGGAACTGCCCTTAATAAATTATAAACTCACCTTCAGGTCTCCTGCCTATGTCCTAATTTCATCAAGCACTGTAAACATGCTACTGATAGCTTTTTCATAATTACTTTTTAAAGTGAAATACTTGCCTATATCTAGATTTTTTTTTCAGCAGTACCATTACCAGAATCTTCACTTACCTCTGTATTATACTGAAGTCAAGACAGAGCCTATTAAAAATATATTACCAACTAGTGAACTTGATTTGTTGTATGAACTGGACATTTTAATTGCTTTTAGTTTTTTTAATAAACAGGTATTTCTGTATTTGTTTGGATTTGCATTTTTACAGTTTTGTGTCTGTGTGCAAACATAGCTGCTAGCTAGCTCTCGTACTTAATTTGCATCAGCTCTGGCAGCAAGTTCCAGCTCTTTTTGTGTTTCTGTTTTAAGGTGTCAAAGGTATGTGAAAAAACTTGTCTTTATCAGAGAAATATCTTACTAATGAATATCTTGTTTGGTTTTGCCTGTTTTTTAAATGCACCCACCACATAAGCTTTTTTTTTGGTTGCTTGTGTTGTTGGGATTATTCTGGCTAGCACGTGGCCCAGTGCAGTACCATGGAGAGACAGTAATTGAATCCTAAGTGGCATTAGTTGTGTCAGCTGGGCACCATGGAAGACCTGTGGTGGTAAACCTTGCCCCCATAAGATGTTTGAGCATAGCCCTACACTGTCCTGTGTCAGCAGGTAGAGGTGACTCTGCTGCTTGTTCCTGGTCATCTGTACCCTGCTCTGCCCTGTGGTGCAGGCCTAAGTGCCCTGCATACATATGCTGTGTATGACATTCCTGATGTTAGGTTTTGTGTTGCAGCAGAGCAGCAATGGGCTGTTTTAGTTTTATTTTTTGATGTTTTCAGAGATTATTACAGCTCCAGTCTTTTCTGTTTCATTAACTGCTGCCTTCATGCTTACCTGCACTTAATTTTTTTGACAAGCCTTTTTTTTTCCTTCCAATGTCTGAAATAATCTGTAGTTTTATGCCTGTGTTATAGTGTTTCTACTGTCTTGAAATGTAATATGATTAAATAAATATTCTTTCTTTGGAATCAAAGCAGTACTACCACATTAAATAGGTTCCCTGTAGAATATACCTTCATTTATATGTATCAGATCTTTAATGTTTCCTGGTGTTTGTAGTGAACTAACAAGTATGCGTGGTGGGTCTCTGGCTGAATATTTTGAAGATGAATTATCTAATTACCTAAAAAATCCTCTGGAATTTAAAGGTTTTTCAAAGTAGTGTAGTGTGGCAAATACATGGAATGGCAAATAATGGTTTTGGGGTGTGTTGTATTTTCTAGGTTATCTACTGGATCCTAATGGAGAAAAATGTGTAACTGCACCTCGCCAAGTTTCTGCTCTACATCATAAAGACCTCTCTGTGTCCCTGGTCTCTGCCAGTGATGGTGCTACAGTTTGTGTTTCTGAAAGAGGAGATATTTATTTACTTGCAGACTATCAGTGCAAAAAGATAGCTTCAAAGTATGTGTTGCTTTTCTAATTTGTCATGAAGAACAATAGGTGAAGATTTCACTGTAGTTGTATACTTGCAAGCTATTTTAATAATTTTTGTGCATGTAGTACAGATAATACAGTAGTCTCCTGTGTTTTCTTCATTTGCAGCTCTTTCATATGAACTAGGGCTATTGTTTTTGTTTGTTTCTTCATTTGTTTGCTTTATTTTACAAGTGGCTAAGGTGCCACTTGCTGTTTACCAAAGATATTTAAAAAAACACATTGGGAGGAAATATGTTGTGCCGTAAGTTTAAAAACATTAAAATCGGTATTTTTTCTTTGTCTGTTTGCCTGAATTTTTATAAGTGCATCTTGATAGAGACATTGAAGATCTGATATTCTGTTTACTTATGTTGTTATGATTTTGAATCGGTAATTTGGGGTCTGAATTTGATAATTAATGTGTTGATATAGTATGTTGTAAAGGGTAATTTAGGTTGCAAGAAGGACCTTGTAAAATCATCTGGTTCATGTGCTAAAACCTGGAGGTAAAACCTGTTGAAGAAGCTGGGTTCTTGACTCATGAATTTAGGAAATTATTTAATTCTGTTCTCTTTTATTTAGTTTGCAATAACAGATCAGAATTGATTTTTTAGATTTGAGCTAACTCCCCAGCTAACTCCCCAGCTAACTCCCACCTAGTTTTTCAGCTTCACTTCAAATTCTAACAGTATTTATTGACATATTATAGCTTAATAATTATTTTATAACTTCATTTCTACATGACTGTATGTGAAGGTGCTGACACTTGTAGAAACTTAACTAGTGTCCTGTGCTCTTATACTAGAAACTGAGAAAAGATAATGAGTATGATTTTGATCAGCTAAAAACCAAGACCTAGCAAACTCTTGCTGGGATCTGCTGGGATAGGATAGATATTTTAATACAGCTGAATAATTTTTTGTAATGATGAAATCAAAGCTACAGCATTACTCATTTTCACTCATGGAATTTTGTGAAGAACTTACTTACAACGTGACTTACTTAAAAACAAGCAAAAATTATAGTCTGCTACAATAGTAGCAATTATGGTAATAGTACCATAAGGTGAAACTAAACGTAAGTAATTTTTTGGTGTCACTGCCTCAACTGCATTTTTTGTCACTTCTCTAAGTGAAAAAGTTAACTGTCATGGAACTAACATAAGTACAGAATGGGGTAATACTAATTTAATCTTTTGTGCTCTTTCAGACAGCTGAACCTTAAAAAAGTTCTTGTCAGTGGAGGATACTTGGAATATAAAGTTGATACCGAGCATCTTAAAGAAAATGGGGGTCAGAAGACTTGCATTCTGGCACTGGATGAAGCTGGAAGAGTAAGTTGTCATAATTAGAATTATATAGCAGGCTGCATAGTGATTAATGAGACTTCAAACATGGGGACGAAATCATGCACAGAAGATACCTAATTTCACAGAATCACAAAATATGCTGAGTTGGAAGGGACCCACAAGGATCCCCAAGTCAAGCTCCTAGCCCTGCACGGTACCATCCCGAAGAGTCATACCATGTGACTGAGAGCATTAACCAAACACTGCTTGAACTCTGTCAGGCTTGGTGCTGTGACCACTGCCGTGGGGACCCTGTTGCGGTGCCCAGCCAGCCTCTGGGGGAAGAACCTTTTTGAAATAAACCTTCCCTGACACAATTTCAGGCGTTCCCTTGTTCCTGTCTCTGGTCAACACAGAGATCAGTGTCTGCCCCTCCACTTCCCCTCATGAGGAAGTTGTAACTGCACTGAGGTCTCCCCTCTGTCTCCTCCAGGCTGAACAGACCAAGTGCCCTCAGCTGCTCCTCACACAGCTTCCCCTCAAGGCCCTTCACCATCTTTGTTGCCCTCCTTTGGACACTCTCTAAGAGTTTAATGTCTTTCTTATATTGTGGCACCCAGAGCTGCCCCCAGGACTTGAGGTGAGGTTGCCCCAGTGCAGAGCAGAGCAGGACAATCCCTTGCCTTGCCTGGCTGGCCATGCTGTGCCTGATGCCCCCCAGGATGCACTTGGCCCTCCTGGCTGCCAGGGCACTGCTGGCTCATGTTCAATTTGCCATCAACCAGGACCCCAGATCCCTTTTCCTGGCACTGCTTTCCAGCATCTCATTTCCCAATCAGTCTGTTTGTACATCCAGGGTTGCTGCATCCAAGGTGCAGAATCCAGCACTTGCATTTGTTTGCCTTCATGGGGTTGGTGATTGCCGAGCCCTCTAATTTGTGGAGGTCTCTCTACAGGGCTTCCCTGCCCTGGAGGGAGTCAGCAGTTCCTCCCAGTTTTGTATCATCTGTGAACTTGCTTGGTATCCTTTCCAGCCCTGTGTCCAAGTCCTTTATGAAGATGTTGAAGAGCATAGGGCTGAGGATGAAGTCTTGTGGAACCCCACTAGTGACAGTTTACCAGTCTGATGTCACCCCATTCACTGTAACTCTTTGTGCTCCAGCCTGAGCCAGTTGCTCACCCATCCCATGATGTGTTTATCCAGTTGTGTGCAGGACATTTTGTCCAGAAGGTTCCTGTGAGAGACACTATCGAAATCTCTACTGAAATCCAAAAATACTACATCAAATGGCTTCCCTTGGTCACCTGGGTAGGTGACCTTGTCATCAAAGGAAATCTGGTTTGATAAGCAGGATTTTTCCTCTCATGAAACCATGCTGGCTGTGACCAATGACTGCATTGTCTTTCAGGTGTTTGTCAATACCTCCCAGAATAATCTCCATAACTTTACCAGGCACAGAAGTGAGACTGACAGGCCTGTAGTTTCCAGGGTCCTCCTTCCTGTCCTTCTTGAAAATTGGGACAACATTCACCAGCTTCCAGTGAGCTCCAGATTCCCAAAACTGTTCAAAAATCATCAAGAGAGCCTTTGGGATGACATCAGCCAGCTCTTTGAGGATTCTTGGATGAATCCTATCAGACCCCATAGATTTGTAGGGATCTAACTGGAGCAGCAGATTCCACACAATTTGAGGGTCAGCTGGGAGTTGATCATTCTCACAGTCATGATCCTCAAGGTCAGGGCACTGAGAGCCCCTTTCTGCATCATCCATATAGAAGACAGAGGAAAAGAATGTGTTATACACCTGTGCCTTGTTTGTGTCCCTGTTTGTGAGGTGATCATCCTCATCCTGTGAAGGGCTGATGTTATTTTTACACTGCCTATTGCCATTAATATGTTTGAAAAAGCTCTTTTTATTATCCCTCAGTCAATTTGTTTCTGTAGAGCTTCTGGTGATTTTCTTTTTTTTAGGGCTGTAGGAAGATTACAAAAGTAACGTACAGTAGTTTATTTTTAAATGTATGGACTTCTAATTGCTTTTCAGTGAAGGTGCAAACTTAATTTTTACATACTCATTAGTGGTTGTATAGTGTGTGTGGTTTAGGTTTTTTTGTTGTAGTGGTGTTTTTTTTTTTACTTCCCATCTCTTGTATCACCCCACTTACCCCAGGCGCCTTTACACCATTCAGAAGAAGTCTTCACTTGATGTTTTAGAGCCTTTGCTGAAACACAGCTGTTTTGAACATGAAATGTCCGTTTTATTGACAAAATGTTGCACCTAAGCCTGATGAATCATTTAGTATTTACTGTTAAGTGTAGATGCTGTCTTGTCTTAGAATTGGAATGCCATGGTGAATTTACTGGGTTTTTTTCCCTTATTCTTTATTAAGTACTGATTTGCAGAACCCTACAAAATCCCAGTCTTTTCTCGATCTGCTCACTGGGAGATCTCAGCCTTCACTGCCATCTAGTGGTGCTTGCAAAGAAGCTTTTCCTACTGAAATGCCTTCTTAAAGAATGTTAAAAGCTGAGCTTGTGTATCAAAATAAGGAGCAATGTGGTTATCTTTTTCTTTCCTTGCATGTGGCTGAATTATGTTTTGAGATGATCTTGTCTTTTCATTAGGTAATTAGTTGTCTCAGAGATTATAAACTTCCAATTCAGTATTTGATCATGTGGGATTTTAGCCTCTAGCATCTGTAGAATTGGTAGTGCCCCTTCTACATCTTTGGGACACTGCTTTAGCAGTAAGAAACTACTCTTCCTGCATCAGAGGAACTATGTCCATGTACATTTTGTATCATTCCATGTTGAATATTGACAAGTACTGGGATCATTAATGCTTTTAGGCATTATAAATTACTAAGTAAGAAGAGGGATGGGATTTTAACACTTGTATTTCCTGAATCTTGTCTGGCTTGGCTGCACTTTCCTTAAGGGAGTGCTGTTTAGCCTAGCAAACAAAAGTCGCAAGGGGACTCTTGTATATACATACCTGAAGGAAAGACGTAAAGAAGATAGAGCCAGGCTCTTGTCAATGGTGCCCAGAGCCAGAACCAGAGCAAAGGGCACAAACTGAAATAAAGGAGGCTCTCTCTGAGTATCAGGAAGCACTATGAGGGTGGTCCAGCACTGTCACAGGTTGCCAATTAAGGTTGTGAAATCACTGTCCTTGGAAATACTCAAAAGCTGTCTGGACATATTCCTGGGCAGCTGGCTCTGGGTGGTCCTGGCTGAACAGAGGGTTGGACTAGACAATCTCTAAAGATCCCTTTCAATTTCAACTATTCTGTGATTTGTGGGCGTCAAGGGAGGGGAAAGGAATTAGGTTACTTAAGTTTTTTGGCCCCTCCTTATACATGCTAACAGACCTGTGCAGGTCCTTCAGTGGGACAAAATGAAAGCCCGATTTTAGCACTGCTGATGCCACATTTGGTTTTTGCCTTGCTTGCAACTGTCTTTCAGACATGTACAGTATACGTTGTTGGGGTCTTGCTGTGCATGCAGTGCTTCATATTCCTGTTGAAGGTTTTGAAGTTTGTGTTTGGTCATGATCTCCATCCCAAACCTTGACTGGTACAGAGAAATTTGAAATTTTTGTCGAACAATTACCAGGAAATGGTTTTAAATTTCCAGTGTGCTAGCTTTGAATTTTGTCTTATTTATAAACAAACCAGTTGGACAAATTGTAAATTAAGAACTAGAAATTTGTTTCTTGCCTTGACACCTTTTACCATCCTTGTTGATGTGTCAGTAAAACCAGTCTTATAGATGACTGCTTGTCATCAGATGTCTTTAGAGGACTGAAGAGGTTTGAATATTTTGAGAAGCTTTTTGAATATCCTTCATGAGCAAATGAATCTTGATATTGCAATAAATTTTCCCTGTTTTACTTGTGGATTCTCTGTCACAGATGCTCATAACACTTTATCCTAAAATTTTGAAGAATGTCTTTCTCCTTTTATATGCATCTTTGAGATGGCATGTTCTTGTGTTTAAAAAAGTAGTGTGTAATATGTAACTGCTTTTATATGATATGACGATTTGCCTTTTCAAAATTTTGCTATTCTAGGTGTTTTGTTGGAAGTCATCTAACAACTCCATGAAGCAGTGTCGTTGGGTGTATGGCCGGCAAGTCTTCATGTCTGACGTTGCGTTAAATGGGAATGAAATAATGTTTGTCACCCAGGATGGGGAAGCCTTTACAGGGAAGTGGCTGGAAGAAGGAAAAAAAAGCTCAGAAAAGAAAGGTTAGCTATGATTTCTTAGTGGTTTTTAACTACTTTAAATCAATAAAAAAGTTTAATTGAATCTTTACAGTCTCTAACAGTATTATGTGGTGAGTTTGTTCTTTCCTCTGTGACTGACAGTTTTTAGCATAGCATTTAGCGTTACATAGACTGTACTCTTTCCTCAGTAATACTAAGATTTACTTTGCAGCCTTCAGTTAATCTCTAGGTGGAGATTTCTGTGAAGAAAAGCATTTCTGAAGAGTAATAGTAGCATAAGGGTCTAGTGTAATGATCTTGCCACGTATTAGATAATGAGTCCTAAGAGAATTGGTATTGAGCTAAAGGAGGAGCACATGCTTGCTGCACTGCTATGTCTGTGAAGTCTATTTCCCAGTCCTTTATCTGGGCACAGTACAGGGTCCAAAGCAACTTCCACCATATTAACTTGGCTCATATTGCTGAAAGTAGATCCCGATGGTTTGTTTTTCTGCAACGAACGTACCTGTCTACTACAGGACAAGATGTTAAGTGAAACTGCCAGCTCTTTTCAGGTAGATAGAAATAATTTTCCTTCCAACCTGGAATGTATTTGAACTTCATAGCTATTTGTTGCATTTCTACTTCATTTGATACTGAGATTCCATTTTTAGTTTTCAGTCTGGTCTTGTATTCTTTCACAGCGAAAATATTTTCTCTGTTTCTTAATTCAGAGTTTTATACTCTGTTGCTACTTTGTTTTATTCAGCACAGTATATGGTAGTTCCCTCATTACAGAAGCACCAAATGTATCCCCTTTTTGCTGTTTTTGTCCTGGTGCTGCTAGATGTCTGTAGGTACTCTCCTTCATACGTACTGCTATTCTTTTTGTAGTTTTTAGTATCTTCAAAGAAACTTCAGGATCCACACCTGCTGACTAATTAAACACCTAGTTGGTCACACACAAGCACACATACACAGAACCATCAAGGCTGGAAGAGATCTTCAAGACCATCTAGTCTATCAGGCTGGCTACCGCCATAATCATTCCTAAACCATATCCCAATGTGCCACATCCAGGTGCTTCTTAAATGTTTCCAGAGAGGGAGATGCCACCACTTCTCTGGGCAACATTTCAGTCTTCCAGTGAAAATTTTTTTCAAATATCTAACCTGAACCTCCCTTGGTGCAGCTTGAATCCATATCCTCTCATCCTGAAGAGCATCAACTGTGATATTCATCACTGAATTGTAATGAATTAGAGCTTCTGGATTTTTTTGTAAGATTTTAATGAATGTCATCAATGGGGTGCATATATTCAGATATCCAGTTCATGGAAAATTCTAGAGATGTATTCAAAGATGTATTCATAATATCAAAATAATATTTTGTTAGTTTGGGTGTAATTTAAACAGATATAGTATGAAGTCCAAAGGTAATTGTGGTATTTCTGCTGTAATATTTGACAGGAAAAGGGAACAGTCTTGCACTGCAGTATGCTGATGCGCAGCTTGTTTCGTTCCTCAATAAGATGTATTGAGTGTTAGGTGTAGTGTTTTCCCTTACATGAAGAAGTGGCAAATCACTTTCACAAGAAATTCTAGATAAAAGCTCTCCTCCTATATATACTGTGAGTAAGCAAGCTGAAATCTTCAGCATGATTTAGCATTATTCAATTACTCCATCAATGGACAAACAGAAGTCTTAGTCTTGCCTTTTTTTTGTATTAGTTGCATTTTAATTAGCAGGATCTTTCTGTGGTATGTATTCACTTTCTTTTTTTTTAACAGAACTTGTATCAAACCTTCAGCATCCTTCATGTGATGTGTCTTGTGAACACGATACAACCAGTGTGTATGAAAGAATTCGACTTCAGAAGCTGACTTTTGTCCACAGAGCTGTCAGCATTGCCACTGATCCTAGTGGCAGCAATTTTGCTGTATTACAGTCAGATCCTAAAACCAGGTATATTTAAAATAAAAACAGCTGTAATTTTTCCCTTTTTTGTGTATGATTGCAATTGAATCATTCTTTTCAAAACCATTTTTTTGGCTCATACAGAAGTCACAGTTAGATATGGTTATCCATACTGCTAGAGAATAGCACTTGTTAGTAATTACGTTTAAGTTATCCAAAGGCCTCAGCTTATATATTTGCATAGTAATAGACAGTATTGATATTTTATCTGAAGTGTGTAAGGCAAGCATTTGCCATGTATTTCCTAACACACTCTGAGTTCTAAATACTGTAGAAATTCAACCCTTCAGTAATCACCAATAATCAGCTTTTAAATAAAAGTGAAAAGTGAATTTTTATTTGTTTGGAAAGAAACATAAAGTAAAATAAATAAGTAGAATACTGGACCATGTTCCTTATGCTCTCATAATAGTTTCCAATGTATCTGATTTTTAGCTAAATGTCAGCTTTTTTCCTTATTGCTTTAATTTGTAATATGAAATACAGCAAACATTGGTGTGTTTTCATGTTGGAAAAACAAGGTGAACATAAGATGGTTCTGATAATACAAATTTATTTGGTACAGTATAAAGGCAAAATACTATATTTGGTATTCTGAAGCTAGACAGGTCTTATTTATGTAGTTTAATTGCCTAAATACCATATTAATAGTTATTTTTGTAAAGAATATGACAAGAAATTTTGAGCAGCGCAGCAATGTAAGAAAAAAAGCAAGGAAACCAAATGGAATCAAAATCATTCTCTCCATTAAACATACTATATAAAATGTTATAAGGCTTGTAAATTGTGTTTGATTATGGATTTAATTTTGTTCTAGTCTCTATGAAATTCCAAGTGTGTCACTATCAAGTTTTGGAATGGATTTTGGCAAACTGCTAGATGAAACAGATGAAATGGACAGCATCCATGATGTGACTTTCCAGATTGGCGCAAGAATGTACCCTGTGCACAAATACATCTTGGCCGTACGCTCCGACTTCTTCAAGAAGCTCTTTATTTCCAGTGACAACCAGCTAGACACTCCAGACATCTACCGCAAAGATGAAGATGCTGTTGGATGTGACCTTTACGTAATAGAAAAAGTTCATCCAGATCTGTTTGCATACCTTCTGCAGTTCATATACACTGATACTTGTGATCTTTTGACTCATGGTTATAAGCCAAAAATCCCAAATAAAGAAAAATCAGATGAATATCAAGATACTTTAATTTCTAACCTGAGCAAAATGAGTTTTGATGAAAATGTTAATGCAAAGTCTGCATTTGAGATTTATAGAAATAATCAAGTGCAAGTTATTAATGAAAAACAGAAGAGCAAATCTAAAAAAGGCAAAGCTGGTGAAGAGGCTAACCTCATTAAAATGTTGCAAAGTGCAGCAAAGAAGTTTGGACTCAGCAATTTAAGTGGAAGGTAGGTGAGAGGAAACACATTTATATTTTGACAGGCTCTCCATGGAGTGTTTTTATGTAAGCTGATCTAACTTCAGTTGCTACGGTAATAATGGAAAATAAGGCACTGATGTTAGAATAGAAACTAGGGGGTAATGATGAGGGGATGCAGTTTGGGAGCTGGCTGGGCTTGTTTCCAGCACATATAGGAGTTTCAGGTTGGTGGGTGGTGATCTATTCCATTGTGCATCTCTTGTTTTGTATATGCTAATTCTGTTAGCATTATTATTATTATTTTCCATTCCTTTTCTGCCCTATTAAAACTGTCTGTTTCAACCCACAAATTTTAATATTTTTTTCCCCAGTTCTCTCCTCCGTCCCACTGGTGGGTGGTGAGGGGAGAGTGAGTGAGTGAGTGAGTGGATGAGTGAGTGGCTGTGTGGTCTTTTTGGCCAGCTGAGTTAAACTGTTATACTATCTTTTAAGGCATGAGCTCTGTGGGATTTGATATCTGATACAAATCATCTGACTTTGCAGAAAGACTGTCATAAAACATCAATACTTTTTAGGTTAGAGACAGCTGATCTAACTGAGTTTTGGATTGATTAATTCCTATACTGTGGTCTGTAGTCTAGCAGTTTTTTCACAGACGGCAAACATATTTAGTGTGAAACAGCACAAAGCAAAGTTAAATTCTTGTTCAACTGATGTAATTTTTATGTTACGTGGTGAAACAAATGGAATTGAGATCAAATGTCTCTGTAGAACTGCATTAATCTGTTTATTTGTTTTTTCTGCGTTTGTCCTTCCGAAAGAGGGAAATGAGCTTTTTCAGGGCAGTTTTCTTCACTGTACTTCTTGCATGCACACCAAGATGTGAGGCTGCTGCTAAAACTGAGTTCCTAAGTAAAATTTCCGTGATAAAGTACTTTGTCTTTGAAGGTGTATTACTTTGTAATCCACCAGCAGCACTCTTGTGTCTTTACCATCCCATTCACAAGCCTCCTTTGATGAATTAGGATGTTAAAAAACCCTGTGCTGAAACTTGCACCTCTTCCCAACCACTGTCTTTGCTCAGTTTACTGACCAGCAGCAATATATTTTTAAATTCTAGATTTTTGACCCTGTAATATTGAACTTTGGCCTTAACTGTACGGTGTAGCTTTCCTCTAAGATAATAAATATATAAATAAATATCTAAAATGTGGAAAAAATGACAGTCACATTTTACACATGCTTTGAAGACTTCTGAAGTAACAACTGGCCATTTCTATTTTTGTATGATGATTTATTTTCCTATTCACAGTATGAGTCCACTGAAACTGTTCTTAATGATTTGAACTGTATATTAATTGTATTGCTTATTACTAATGTTAATAATTTGCAGGTTGGATGGAGTCAGGCTAGAAAATGGAAAAATTAATGTTGTCAACAAGAAGAATGGGAACAAACCAAAGTTAAATCAGAAGAAATGGTAATTTTCTTTACTCAAGTTTTCCCTACCCCACCATCTTCATCTTACACGATCTCTTTACCTATTAAGTGTGGGCTGAGGATGATCCAACTGCATTTTAACTTCTGGTGTTCAGTTGTCTCTGTCATAGTAACTCAGGTTTGGAAGTTCTCCATAGATATTTATAGACTGATCTGTAAATTAGTAATTTGGTACAGAATATGCATGATGTATCATTTTTTCTTTTTCCTGTACCTTAACGTGTTCTGTGGATTAACTGCGTCTTAGAATGCTAATGCCAGGAGAAATATTATGCGGATCCAGTCAAAAGCAATTTCACTGCTTTAAATCTGCTTGGTGTGACAAAAAGACCACATAGATTGGAAATAAGTAAATGTATAGTATGTTTTCTAATTTCCTTTTAGCAAAGTGATGTTTGTTTTTTAATTCCATTGATGTGATCGAGTTACTTACACCTGAAGTCTTGAATAGTCTGTTTACATAGTAAAAGCAACATTGCATGAAAGTAGCTTTTTCACAGAATCTGGGTTGCTTCATTCTCAAAATTCATCATCAAGGCCTATGGTACCTCCTGATACTGAAGAAATAGGTAACTTAACATAGACCATTTATGATTGACTAAAATTAGCCATAATTAATTTATTTAGTCATAGCAGTTTTGAAACAGTAATTGGCTGTGTTTTGAGGGAAATATTTCAGGTGGAATTTTTAAAGATCAACTTTGAACAAAAACATTCTCCCTGGAAAGTACTGTGCCTATACTTTTGGGTTCATGTTCTGTGATATTGTTAAAATTCAGGTGTGTTTTATTTCAAAGGATAAATCCTAACTTGCTAAAGTAAACATTTATTTGTAGAGTTTACAACTTGTAGCTCTTCTGAATAGTCATAGTTCTGATCCTATTAAATATCTTCTAGTTCATACCTCTGCGATGTGACCCTGAAATCTTTAGATGGAAAGGAATTCCCGTGTCATAAGTGTGTACTTTGTGCAAGACTTGGTATGTGTGTGTATTTTTGCATATATTTATATAACATAAGTTATGTTGTCTTTTATAACTGTCATTTTATTCCATCTTGAACTGAAATGCCTTTCTTTACAGATTATTTTCACAGCATGTTAAGCAGCTCATGGATTGAGGTAAGTTTGCCAAAACCATGTGTGGTGGTCTGGTTTTTTCTTTTTGGGATTTTTTTTTTTTTTTTTTTGCATCAAAGACAGCTTTTCAGTTTTTCCTATAATAACATATCCTAAATACAAGGGAAAAGGAAGCGCTGGATTCTTGGATTCTTTTGCAAGAAAAACCCCCAGAAGCCACATTTTTGGTTACTCTGTATTTGCACTATTGAGATTGTGTATTAAACGAGATTAATAAATGTAATACTGTATATTGAAGGAAATTATTGCTTTTGTTTCAGAGATTTCGTTTGAACTAGTTCATAGATTTATAGAAAACACTGGACTGATCTTCTTATGGAGTACTGCTTTGGACAAATTTTCATTTTCTTTCTATAAAAGATCTTACAATTTAAATAGAGTGCAGTTTGGGATAGCTTGTCGTAAGTACTGAGTGCAAGAGACGGCAGGATTGAGAGTCAATGTATAGAACCTCCAGCTGACTTTCACTATTAAATAAAAGCGAGGATATCAGGAACTGTTCTACATAGTCACCAACTGCTGTTTCAAAAGGTGTAGATTTTTATTTTGTCTTGGTTCCTATTTGCTGTGTGTCAATGCCCTGGTTGTCCCTGGATATTGTAATTTTGCTAAATACCTCTGTTTAACTACCTGAGTACTATTAATGTTTATGGAAAGAGAGAAAAGGTGTAAGTGGAGAAGCATTTTTCTGAGACTGAAAGCTAAAGCAGTGTGCAGGAGTTTCTCAAATTTCTTAGCTTTCTGGCAATACATTAAGAACCTCGTGAAATACTGGCAGATCAGTTCTGCTGTGACACAGAACTTCACCTGGGCTCAAGGTTACTGTGCTGCCTTTTCCTCAATCATCCTTGAGAAAACATATCTGAAACACTGTGAAACAAACGATCTATTTAAGGGAGTCTTCTGGTTCTTCTTAGGTGTTGGATGTCCATTTGTATAATGGATTTCTATATTAGTAGCATGTAGTTTGTAAGTTAACTTTTATTTTGTAAGTAAATCTAAACCAACCTAAATTAATAAGTAAATATTTTGTGAAGCAAGGGCTCTAGATGTTATATAAAAATCTTAATGTCTGTAAGAGGTTTTTAAACTTTAGCAAGAAAATATGTCAGTGCCAGTAGCATGTTCTAATGCAAAGTAAATATTTTAGTGTGAAGCTTTACTTGAGTACCACCTGAAGTAAACCAAAGTTGTTAAGCAGTGATGTTGCATAAACACAAATGGTGACAGTTACATGGTTTAATGTTTGCTCTTACAAATAATGTATATAATTACATGTATATAATAATGTATATAATTACATAACAAATAATGTATAAAACATTAGCAAATAATGTTGCTAATGTTTGCTCTTACAAAAGCTTTACCTTAATGGTTAGGATGGTTCTTCAAATGGAGGATATGATGAAGACCTTCCTTTCAGAGAGATTAACAGTAGTGACTACTTCAATATTATTGTTGTTTGGGAACTTGTGATTTTAGTAGATGTTTTGACCTTGAAAGGAAGGCAGTTCAGTACTTGCATAAAGGGTTCTTATATTTCTACTTTTAGAGAATTAAAAGTAATATAAATGGTACTGTAAAGTAGTATAATCAAGGAGGATTATTGGAATAGATGGTCAGAGTGATCAAACATGAAACTATTTCATGGATATTTATTCAGAAGTTTGAGCAGATTTTAATCACTCTGCTACCATCAATTCTTAATTGAGAAACTTGGACAGATTTTATGCAAATGCTTAAGTAATTGTTTAACTGTGAAAATGTTACCCTTGATCTGAGTAATTTTCTTAATAAAATTACTGTCTTAATTTTGTATTTTATTCCAAGTAGTAAGCTTCTCTTACTATTTCTGTTTCTTTTTTTCAATACTTTTACCTTTTAGGCTACCTGTTCAGCTCTGGAAATGCCAATCCATTCTGACATACTACAGATAATTGTGGATTACCTATATACAGATGAAGCTCTTGCCATAAAAGGTGCCATTAATATATTTTCAACTATAGCTCTTGCAATTTTTATATTTTTAAAATAGAAATTCAGAACTTAATATGCTTGTGTTGAAGTTACATGTAAAAAAACCAAAATTCTTGTGCTGTGAAAATCCCATCAAAATTTTTGAAGCCATTATATTTGTTCTCTGGTAAAATCTCATTGAAGCTGTATGTGTTACAGTTGCTTTTGATTTACCCACAGTGCTTACATGATGCTTTGTTTTCCAGATTCTCAAAATGTGGAGTTCATATGTAATGTTCTGGTGGTAGCAGACCAGCTTCTTATATCCAGACTCAAAGAAATCTGTGAAGTAGCCATTGCAGAAAAACGTGAGTTCTTCCACTTGTATTATAAAGGGTTAGAGAATAAAAAATGGTATTTTTAGATATTCTTGCCTTTTTGCTGCACAGAATTTGTGTATATTCCTTTCAGCTGGTTATATTTTGCTGTTGTCTACTAATACTTGCTTCCTTAGTCTGAGCAATATTCTAGGTTAGCATCATCTTCCACTCCTTATGCATCATCATCTTAATCACATGCTCTTTATTAAAAAAAGTAAAAAAAAAAAAAAAGAAAAAAAGCTAACTGCCCCCAAACCCCTATAAAATCCGTATTTCATTGAATTCAAATTTCTTTTCTTTAAAATACAATAAAATTAACTTTTTCTATTTCTGTCCTTGTATTTAGTGTTCCCTCTCTTTTACTCCCCTTAATTTTTGCTTACTCCCTACTAAATTGGAACATTTGGAATTTGAACAGCTGTTTATGCTGTATATGAAACTTGCAATTTTTACCTTCCTTTTTTCCCTTTGTTTTGTACTGCTGATTTTTATTATTTTGAAACTGATCAGTTGATAGGTTGGGTTTTTTGGTTCTGTGAAACAGCCATTGCATGCAAGCTCCTACAAAGCTACATGGAGCTTCCTAGAGTTTATGGCCATTTGAGCATTTCTTCAAGGAATGGTGTAGTATATGATGCGTTTCAATAACTAGACCATACTGTACAATAAGTGTTAAAACTGCTGTTTGATAATACAGCAAATTATCTAATTTAGTTTCTTGTGTTTTGTCTCTGCAGTTACCTTAAAGAATGCTGCTGAGCTGCTGGAGTTCTCAGCAATGTATAAAGCTGAACAGCTAAAATTGTCCTGCTTGCAGTTCATAGGACTCAATATGGCAGCTTTGCTGGAAGCAAGGTAAGCGGGAATGCAAATGTGTTAATGTATTAGTTGTAAAATTTAAACATCCTAAAAAGGCAAAAGGATTGCAAGAACTCATATGGACAGTTAAATGTTAAAATGCAACTGAATTATGCCAATTTAAAGGTAGGCTCATTTTTGCTAGTTAGGGAGAGAGAAACTAGTTGAATATCTGTACATACTGTACCAGTTCTGTAGTACAAAACCATATGTTACAATCTGGCATGAAGAGCCTTGCTTGAATTTAGTGGGCTTTGACATTAGGCCTAGTCTTTTTTGAGGTTTTAAAAGTGTTTTTGAAGATGAATAAAACTGCTGTGGGTTTTTTCTTTTCCCTCCCTTTGGAGGTTTTTTTCTGGGGGATGGGATTATTGTGGGGTTTTTTTGTTTGTCTTACGATTGTTTGTTTGGGGTTTTGTTTTTTTTTTTTTTTAACATGTTTGTTATGATACATATTTGATTTATTTTGAGTAGGTTTATTATATAGCTGCTGCATTTTCCAAAGAGGATGGGCCTGCCATCTGGTAGTGTTGTCGCTTAAAGTGTCTGCAGTGAGAGTTGAACAAATTAATTTATTATCCTCACTTGCCACAATGATTCTTCTAAAGTTCTGAGAAGCTGAAGGTGTGCTCTGGCCTTCCTTCTCTTGATGCTTTTGGACAGACCTTCAGATTGCTTCCTAAGTGCATATCATCTTCTCAGAGCAAACTTTTGCATCTCTGATCGAAGTTCTTTTGTAGCAAAATCTTAAAAAAACCACAAAAAAACCCCAGCCAAAGAAGAAAATCCCATCTCTATTGCTAGTCCTCTCTGTCCTGTTTGTCAGACTTCTTTTCACTTGTAGAAGTTCTTAGAGACTTAAAACAGTTCAGAATACCAGCACTTCATTGCCACGTCACACAGCAGATTTGCTTGCATGGCAGGTACAGGAGTTCATTCATAATAGCAATTTTCCTCTTCACATCTTCATAAAATAAATATTCTAACCTTTGATTATGGAGGGAAGAGTAAAAGTATAATAAAATTGCCTTAAATATTACTTTGATTTTGGAGATTAAAAATCTAATAAAATTGCCTTAAATATTACTTGGAATTGGATTTGTTTCATCTTAAGCCTAGAAAGAACATGCAGCATTCTTACAATGATTAAGACTGTATCTACATTTTAGTGAAATCTGAAAATTTTAATATTGGGTAGAAAGACCTTTGATTTGAGATACCTGAGAAACTGAACTTAGTCCTGACAGCTTTGTGCAAGGATAACTAACTGCCCACATGAACAAGACATTCTGTTGAATCAGGTTTGTTTCCGTAGTATTATTTTTTGGCATAAATGTCTATGTTGTGTGTTGTGTTTGAGTTTTATGGAGTATTTACATAGAGTATTTAGATACGTGTCAGGAAGACTTGACAGTATGCAGAAATAGGTAAAGCAATGACCAGTTCTTTGTAACTTAACTACATAGGTCTATATTGGCTGTGACCTTAAGTAAAGGTAGGTGGAAAGGTTGTTTAATCCTGCCTAACAGAGGCATTGGTTAGTTTCTGTTTTGTGTTCAGTGTCTTTCCTTAGACCTGATCACCACGAATAGGTGATAATTCCTGTAGGTGATATTCATCCAAAATGTTCATTGGAATTTTTCACTAATGTGATTTTTTAATAAGCTGTTAAGATGAATTTGTTTTTTAAAAATAAAGATAATTTTTTTTAGGACTCTGGATGTCTTAAGTGATGAAGTTGTGAAGGATCTTTCTGTTTATTACAGGAAAATGGTAAGTTGTACAACTTGAGTGTAAGCTTATTAGGTGTAAAATGAGAATAACAAGTGATAATAACATACCTGTGGAGTCTGTAGGCGACAGGCTAAATGTGGAATATCTGACCCAAAGGATAAAGTTGTCTGCTGTTATTATGACTCTCAAGGAACTCATGTTTCGTTACTCGCTAGCTACTCCTGCAAGAGTGTTGTGTCTTTTAAATTAATTAATTATACACATTAAATGTATTAATGTTCTGTATTTAATAATTGTTGCATGAAACAGTGCAAGCAAAACCTATGGAAAACAGTATCCCTTACTTAGAAGAAAGGAGAAGAATGCTGAAAAGTTCAGGGTGATCATATAGATGCTAAAATCAGTAAAAAGATTAATGTGAAAGTTGAACTTTAATGCAAAAGTCAAAACCAAAACACATTATAATCCAGTATTCTTTAACTGTAAAAGAAAAATGTGTGCAAAATCTTGAGGCACTTTTTTTCCAGAAGTTATAGATAGGTGAAACATATGCATTTCGCGTCTGTCACTTAAAATAGTTCTCCTGTTTTGATTAAAGATGTAACTTAGATTTATAAGCTTGTTAAGTAATTAATTGCCTGATCTGTGAAAGTGTTTTAAATGACAGTTGCTTTAGTCCTTTTACATAGATTTGCTTGCATACAACTTAAAAGAAACTTAATGTAATGGCTTTTACAACTACAGATTCCAGCTATGGTCAGGAGGGTAATTACTCCATATCCAGATGGACCTGACATAAGTTCTTTTGAGCCTGAAGATGGAGAGAACTTTGTATTTTTAAGGGAAGAAATGAATACAGAACAAAATTCTCAGTAAGTATCTGTTTTTGCATCAATATTTTTAACTAGATGAAGTGTGTGGTATTAATCCCATTTGCATTGGTGCCTGACTGTCTTTAAGTTCAGAATTGGAATATTAAGAATTGGATATTTCAAAGACTGCTCTCAGTTCCCCTAAGTATTTGAAAATGTTGCAAAACTGCCGTGGAGCACTTTCAGTTTATAAGTAGCATGTGAGTAAAGTTTACAAAACAAGCTTTCATAGCAATGTTTGGGAGTTGTGCATGTGATGAGACCAACTATCTGTGTATGTGTGAGACCAACTATGGAGTTCATTGAACTTCACTGAACTAGGAGAAATCAAAAAAGAAAAAACAGACTTGAATGCACTATGCTATTTGAGATCTATTTGAAAAATTGGGATAACCTGCATTTCTTGATATTAACAGAATTGGCAAGTGAAATACAGAGCTTTGTAGTGTGATAGGATGATGTGGTAGCAGGCTTCCAGATAGTGGGATACAATGTCACTGTGCAGAAGAAACCTCACCTGCAGTATTGTGTACTGTTCTGACCACTTGTGTCAGGAAAAGTTGCAGTAAATTTCCTAGTATAGGTAAGAATTAGTAGATCAAGGGAACTGAGGGGCTATTTTGTTTTTGACTTCAAGTCTTTCAGTGTTTTTCAAGGCTGCGTGGTAGCTTCTAGGGAATTGGGCAGTCCAAGGATTAAAAAGTGAACCCCCCGAGCACTGTAAGGTAGTGATGCAGGAATGATTAAGTAGTTATGTAGTTACTTTGCAAAAAGTTGCTTAAAGAAGCTTTGAAATAGGGTGCTGTGTCTGCATTTCTTATTATTCTGAATCTCTAGTAGTTTTGTTAAAATGAAAGATGCCTTTTATTTGATTTCACTCTTCCTAATAGCATATATAGGAACACATGACATTTAGGTAGCATCACCCTATATCTGCTTTGTTGTAAAATTAGTGTTATCACAATGTTAAATGTTCATATGGGGGAAAAATGAGACCAACTGTGGCATTTATTGCGCTTCAGTAATTTAGGAGAAATGAACAGAGAAAAAAAGTGGAGACTTGTCTGTAATTTGCTTTATGTCAGTTGCTGTGATGTGTAGCAGGTTTAATCTGACCTAGATGGCAGTGCCAGCCTGTGCAGCAGCTGTATCTTCCACTGTCTCAGCAGAAGTCTTTGCACAATATAATTGTCCAGAGATTAGATCTAGATTGGAAAGAGTTTTTTCTTTTCCTCCTGGATTCTTTTTTTCCCCCCAAAATCATTTATGGAATAGTCGTTCCAGTGCATAAGCAGAGCAGGAACAAGCAGCTAGTGCAAGCTGGTGAGATCAGGTACTACTGCTTGAAGAGTAAGTGCTGCTGCTGACTGAAAAACTTGACATTGACAATGAAGCTCAATTTCTTTGTCTTTAATGCATTTTGGTGGTTTTTGGGTATTTTTTCCCCTATTAGGGAAGCCCTTTTCAAGAAAGCGAAAACTAAGGCTAAAAAGAAGCCACGAAAACGGTCTGACAGCTCTGGAGGATATAATCTATCAGATATTATTCAGAGTCCTGCCTCTACAGGTCAGTGGGAAAGAGATTCCTTTCAGGTATAAAACCAGAACATGAAGTGTAATACGCAATGCAATGCAGTTTCTGTATTGCAAGAAGGAAATCTTAGAAAGATTATTTATTTTCTAGTGAAGACTACATTTAAATTTAAATAGTGAATTCTTGAGATTAAGGTTTTTTTTGAAAGGATACTTGTCATAAGAAGTTTGTGCCCAAAGTTCAGATAAAAGCATGTATTTTATCAAAGATAATGGACGTTTTCTCATGTGGTTTCAGTAAGCGGAACATTTCTATTAATGCCTTGTGGGGTTTTTTTTCTGGAGTACAAGGAATAAATTAGCCCCTTTTTATTGAAAAGGTTGTAGAAGACTTCAAAGGAAAAGTGTTGTTATTTGTATATTGTGAGACAGAGAAAGAAAACTGGGAATAATATTCTGAAAAATATTTAAGATGGTCTGAAATTTGCTTATACTTACTACAGTCTAGTATTCTGGACTGTAAGCTTCTGGTTATTTCATATTCATCATATAGAGTGAATAATTTTTGTGTTTGTTAAGCATTGTTTAGTCTGGCTCTCATGATTTAATAGTTCTACTATCTTTTCTTATTTCTAGGCTCAGTAAAACTGGATAAAACTAACTCCATAGAATCACTTCCAGAACTCTTGACATCTGACTCAGAAGGTAGTTACGCAGGAGTGGGTAGTCCCAGAGACTTGCAGTCCCCTGACTTCACAAAAGGATTTCATCCAGAGAGGACTGAGGTTGGGTTTCTTCTTATTTTTTTTTTTTGTGTTTATCTAGTCCATCAAAGACAGAGTTTGTATTTTGGAGTCTTTCTGTGAAGCTGTTGTACTTATAACGGAGTAGACGACTTTAAGTCATTATTGTTTATTTGATTAAGAAAAAAAATCAGGGTTTGTAGCATTTATTCAACAATTTTCTGCCTGATTTTTAGATGAAGGACAAAGTATGCAGTCAGGGTATGAAACCCTCTCAACCTAGCAAGGAGATGAAGTCATACAAGGAAGCAACAGCATTGACACAGTCTGTTCCACAGTCCATTCCCAGTGCCAGACACAACTCTGCAAGCTCTCCCAATTGGGTAGCAACCAGTTTCAGGTGGAGTAATACTTACAATCACTGTTCTACACTTGGTAGTGAAAGCTAATAATGTTCTGTTCAGACTAAAAAGCTATCTGGTCTTCAAAACAATCATACATTACTTGACATGTGAACTCAAGATTTTGATAATTTAATAGAAGGGGTACATTTTTCAATTATTCATTAGGAAAAGCAGTGCTATAGATACTTTTTCTTATTTTTTTTTAATTGCTACCAGTCTGTATTTCTAATATCTGATTTTAGAACACCTACTTTGTTAATACTTCATAAAATACTTGAAAGTTTTTTGTAAAATCCGACCATGCTTGAAGCCATTAGAAGCTCCATTGTACTTGGAGATTTTTTTAGGCCTTTAGACTTAAATGGGCTGTAAAAATCAACACCACAGGTTTAACGGGTACAGTAATAAAAAAAGTGTAGTATTTTTTTTTATATGTAGGGACTGATGGAGGAAGTGCTGCTTACATTTTATTTCAAAGTCTGTCCTTTAATTGAATTATAGCGCAGCTTAGTTTAAAAATGCCTTTAAATAAACACATTCAAATTTGTAGTTTCATGTAAAGCTTGGTAATATCTAGATTTAATTCATAATCATTTCTGTGGAAGTTTAAAATTAGGTCATTTATGAAAAAAAAGATTGATTCCTGAAGTTTGAGAATGTTACTGATGTTTGTGTAAAACTCTGACAGCAAAAACTGTTCTGTTTATCATATGAAATAATTTTAATCCTGTTCTTCAAAGAGAGATTTAATTCAACCTTCAGTACAGAGCTGTGAGAAGTGTTTCTCTATTACTTAACATGAGCATTTGACTACTAAATAAGTATCCTGGGTTTAGGTGTCTAATTTTTTTAACGTAATCATAGTTCACATCTTTTTGTTTCATAATATAAAGAGTCTTGAAAGTATTTTTATAGTGTGCTCTTAAATATGTATATATTTATAAAAGTTTTGTCAGAAACATTTTATTTGAGGTTTGCCATAATTGAGGAAACAGACATAAATTATACAACCAGTTACCAATCTTATATATGATTTAGAGGATTTCAGTGAAGGCTGGAACTGTGGAATGTAAGTAAAAATCAGTTCCTTGTAAGGTAACTTTTTATTTTTTGTTTAGCCCTGCCAGCCCTCCTGCTATGGATCTGAGAACCATCATGGAAATTGAAGAAAGTATGCAGAAATGTGGAACCATGCCAAAGGCAAATTCAGGGTTGGTAAAAAACCAAAATCTATAAAAAAAAGTGTGATAGGCTAGGTTGTTATGAATTTACTTAGTGGTTTAGGCTGCTCAGAGTTTAAAAAAAAGCAGGAGAAAAGTTGTTCTATTTGGTTTTGAACAGCTTTGTTTACTTCAGTTCATTATGTTTTTCTGTGAGCATACAAAATTTATCCCTTTATTTTACTCTATTTTTTTTTGGTCAACTACCGCAAAAGCACAAGTGACCTAGTACCTTAAATAAGTGGCCTGCTCTGCTAAACCTTTCTATTTCCAACCAAAAAGAATTAATTCTTGTCCCTAGGACTTTGGAAATTACTTGTGGATGAGTACTGTACTTGAGAAGTTTGTTTCTTGTTTTGCATTCTCTGATCTCTCCCAGCACTTGTGTCTTGATGATGACAATTCTTCAGACAGAAGCCAGGGTAGAAGGGTAGAGAGATGTACTTTTTTACAAGGCAGAGTATTAATCCTAGTGCTTTTTAAGTGGTGACATGTGGAAGAGAACTGGAGGTGACTCTCATGACCTTTGAGGTGTGGCATTCTAATGAAGGAGAGTTAGGACAATACTCATGATGAAGGCTTGCTTGCTGGTTAGATTCAGAAGCTGCAAACAAAACAGCCAAAACGGAAGAATACAAATAGGTTAGAAAAGAAAATTATTACAGATAGAAGAAATGGCTGTTGGCTGTTGTATACATTTTTTTAATGTATTAATGTATTTGGTTTAAGGGAGCTAAGCTTGACAGTCTCTGAAAAATCTCAAGATTAGAAAATAGTCTTCATCTGGTGGTAGTCCTCTTTTGGAGACTTGATTCCTACTCTGCGTGTTTTCATTTACAGACATCAATGTGAAGAATACTTCTGTGATGCTTTTCTTTCTATCACTCTTGGTATTAATTGATCTTTTTTTTGCTTCCCAGCCATCTGAGCCCTCTCCCCCTTGCCTTTTGGCACTCTAAACAAAGTATTTTGGTCTAGGAAAGAATTATTTCTCAATTTAATTTGCAGGATTAAAGGTGAGTCCTCTCCAAGGACACTGATCTTACATTTTCTTCTTTTGCAATTTCTATTCACAGCAGAATGGTGTCTCATGGAATCAAGCTTTCTCAGAAGCAAAGGAAAATGATTGCCCTGGCAGCAAAAGATAATGGATCAGTAACCAGCAGCCCAGAGCCTACCTCTCTGGTTACTACACCACTTCCACCTATGAAAGTTGCAAAACTAGGGAATGCATGGTATGTTATAAATCAAATATCAGTTCTTCTTCTTTGGAGGGTTTTACATTGAATAGCCTCTTAAGAGCAGACGGGACTATTTGTGTCTACATTTGGTAGTGATCTAGAAATTCAAAGTGGGCAGGGAAATGCAGTGGTTGCAGTTCAACAGTTCTTTGAAATTTTGCTCTGAGTCAGAAGACTCCATCCCATCTGGTGCCTTCCTGTGTGCGATGTGGGATTTGCAGGTGGTGTCCAAGTAAAGCATAGAAGAAGATTGAGCACAAGCACTGTGAAACTTAGTCAGGAAGATGTTATTGAAAACCATTATGAATGGTGGTTTTTCTCTGTTAAAAATATGAAGAAAAATGTTAGCCCTTCCTGAGGAAAAGATCTGGAATGATTTTGGAGTAGAGCAAAATTGACCAAAATCAGAGGTAGCAAAGTTATCAAGGTGTCTCAGAGCTGGAGGGAGCATTGGATACTTCTAAACGTTTTTCTGGTGGAAGGATGCGTAGGGGATTTAAAATGATTTTGAATGCTGGGTACACACCATTTAAGTGTTTGAAGTAATACCATGGTATCAAATACAAAAATAGTTTATCATCTGTACAGTGAGTTAGGTTTATAATTAATGTAGTAAGGTGCTAGCCCAAGTCATACTTTCACATTTACTGTTAGTATTTGATAAAAGCATAACCAAAAAATGTAAAAATTTCTAGGTATGTAAATTTAATGGGTTTAATTATTACAGGATAAGTATCTGTTTGCATGCTCTAAGCTTGAAGTAAATGTTGGCCATTTCTCCAGTTTTCCCTGTTCAAGAAGGTCTAGACTTCTGTTGCAGCTTACTTTTTTACTGTTATCCTAGAAGAACTGTCAGTCTCCTCTGTGTAGCTTACTTGGTTCTACCTCCATGGGAGCAAAGATTTCTGCGTACCCATCACAGTCACTCTTAAGCTATCTGTCGTCTCAATTTGTTTTCATCCATGTACACCTAATATTAAAATGTAGGGTCTAATTTCTCCCCCAATCCCTTAAATGTATTCTGATATAATTTTGGGCAAAATCCACAGTTTTGTTTTAAAGAGGGAGGACAATGAGTTGCTTTGCATTTAAAGATTCGGACTCTTACTGACCTCTGAATGATAATTCAGACCTTCACGGTAGGAGAAACAAGGTTTGCAATATTCATCTTCTGAAGTCTATTGAATGGATGAATTTGAATTCTTAAAACTGGTTATACAATAATAAAATAATACTCCATCCAAGATTTTTAATCTTACTACTAATGTTGTAAGTATCCATAAAGACAATGAAATATAAAAATTATAAAAAATAAAGACAAAATTGTTTGTAGAAATAAAATGAGGGTGAAGGAGAATCTCCATCCTTTATCAGGTGCAGTGACACAATATGAAGGAAATCCTGAGGTACTTGATGTCTTCCTTGGGTCAGTCTTTCGTAATAAGACCAGTCATTCTCCAGGTACCCAGCTCCATGGGCTGGAATGAAGCCCCATAATCTAAGGGGGAACAGTCAGTGATGTGCTTACACCACTAAGACACGCACAAGTCTATGGGGCTGGATGGGATCCATCCAAGGATACTGAGGGAGCTGGTGGAGGTGATCACTGAGCCACTTGGAATCATTTACCAGCAGCCCTGGTGAAACAGGGAGGACCCAGGTGACTGGAGGTGAGCCAATATGACACCCACCTGGGGACGGATCAGAAAGAGAATGTGGGGAGCTACAGGTCTGTCAGCCTGACCTCAGCTCCAGGGAGGCTCATGGGGAGATCATCCTTAGAGTCATAACATGGCATGTGCAGGACAACCAGGTGGTCAGGTCCAGCCAGCACAGGTCCTGCCTGAATAGTTTGACTTATTTGTGCTATTCATCTATTCTCTGATAGGTGATTCTTTACCTATTGGGTGTTATTTAAACTACCAACTTCCGTTGAACTGTTATTTGCATTTAAAAAGCAAATAAGGACTGGTTCTTGAATATCCCTAGATAACTGTGTCCAAAAAATATACTGTGCTCTTAAGGTTCTGATTAAACAGTTTTTGGAAGGAGCTGGGCCTACTGTGTTACACAAACCATCTTAGGTGGAAAGGCTAGGGTATATTTCAGGAGGATGGAATCCAATCTAATGCTCATGTGGCCACCACACGATTCCACACGTTCCTCTCCTGCGTTCCTCTGGCTGCCGATCTGGAAAATGCTGGTAGCTCAAGAGTTCAAGCAAAGAACCAGTGGGAGCTATATGAATTTTTAAAATTAGACCTAGCTGCTGGAAGAGAGCACTTATTGAATAAACTTTAAGCTGCTTTAGGCAAGCCATCAATTATTTGATTGCCCCTGCTCGTTGTTCAGAGTATTTTTGTGTGTAAGTTAGAATGGTGTTACTCATCTACTCTAATATTATATCTGCAGAGTAAGTCTGTAAATTCACAATGGACTATTAAGTGTCTTTGGCAGTCGATTGAGCTTTCTACACATGCAGTATAGTCAAAGCCATAGAACTTGTGTTCCAGTGAAATCAGATATTCATCTTGGATGTGCAGTGAGCACACTTGCCAGAAGGGTGTGGGACCTTCTGGCTCTTTTTTTTGGTTGACTGAAATACAGCGTCTGTCATACATGATGCCCTATCTTTTCCACCAAAAGAAACCTCCAGTTTCATAGTTTTTGGGGAAACTGAACCTGTATTTCCCGCTTTGAAGAAAAGTGAAAATTGGAAGGGAAAAATAAAATATCGCACAAGGAATGCTTTGAAAAAATGTCCAAAGTTAGCAGCATATTGACTTTATTAGTTCTCCAAACCTACTTTGGTCGAGGGAATGGGGATGGGCTTACTTGTTCTGGGTCTTTTTTAAGCTCAGGAGAGTCTGTGGCTTTTCAAGCTTAGAGAAACTTAGTCATATTCCACCTTTTTTTTTTTTTTTTGAAGGTATAAATTAGGTTTTCTAATTTTGCAAATTAGATAGAAATGGCAGTGTATCAGGCAGGACAAGCTGAAATTTGGAGTTACTGTTAGGAAAATTTTGTACCAGTTTTCAGACAAACCATTTTAAGTCACAAATAGTTGTTTTGGATGGATTCACAAACTGAGAATGACACAGTTGATTTTTTGGTAGATGTTGTTTTGGAGTTTTTGGCTTGAATTTTTTTTTTTTGGTTCTCTGTTGCAAGTGAATCTGATCACAGTACAGAATTTTCATGAAAATGGGTAGGCTACTTGAAATGTTAGTAGCAAAAGAAGCTTCTGTGACAGCAGATCCCATAGACCATTTGCCTGCTTGGTATAATAGGCTTGGGGAAGTTCTGGTCAAACACTTGCCTGTGTGCCAACTGGTGGTAGGAATCAAGGATGTGCAAAATGACTCTAAGCACCTGTATCTTGAAGTTCCCATTCTGCTTTCTATGTCTTCTGTGCTGCTTCTCTAATATTTTAATAAAAAAGAAAGAAGATCCAAACTTAAGCCAGGGTGGTCTAACATCAGACATCATGCATAGCTTTCAGAATTTTTTGTTGTAAGATTTCAGATACAATGTTGCTCTTTTAAAATTCCATCATATTTGTTATCATAAATTGTATACCACCTTGATGTAGTTTGAAAGTCTTTGACTTCAGATGCTGCTCCTCTTATGCAGCTGCACAAACAATTGGCATTGTATAAAAAGCTTGTTTTACTTCAGTAGTGTTTATAAATGGTCCCTTGTTTCTTTGAATAGATAATAAGCAGAGCTGTTCTTTTCGAATGTATTTTGTGTATTTTGCAATGAATGGGACTGCGATGCTTAGTAAAGTTAAATGTAAGCAAATATAGTAAAGGTAAATATATGAAGAATTAATTCCAAAGCCTTGATGAAAAAGAGAAAGACTAGTGGTAACTGCCTATTTTTGGGTTCAGAAAGTGTTCAGAATACCTAAGATGCTAAATTGCTATATCTTCATAATGGTTTATTTTTGAAAGATAATATGTAGGCTCTAATTCAGTAACTTATGCTTGGACAAGTAAAAGGAAATGAAGGATATCAGTTTTACTGAACTTCACGGTGGATTAAGTGATTTGTAGAGCCTCCAGCAGGTATGAGTAACTCATTCAGTATCTTGGAAAAAAAAAGTTCCGCTATATTTGACTTTTGTGCTGGTAAACTGCCTGGATTAGATCAGCAGTACCTGGAGCATTGTGTGATTTATAAAAGTACTTTTGAAGCACCAGTACTGTTAGAAAAGGTACAGCTTGTCTAAGACAAGCCATCTATGAAAAAAAATTACTTTATAAGAGATGTTGGGGGGAATAGGTGGAAGGGTGGGGTTTGGGTTTGATTTTTTTGTTTGTTTGTTTTTCATTTCATGTTTCATTGTTTTTCATTAGAATCATTTCATAATTCTAATGAAATTTCAAAACTAATGGCTTCCTCTGTTCTCATAGGTATTTGTTTCTGGTTCTTTACCTGTATGACCCAGAATGACTTATTTTAGCAAATAGGGTCTAGCAGAATAATGGTGATACACAAAACCTAAGTAATATTTTTATTTTTAGTAAGTAGAAAGGCCTCTTTGCTGTCTGAATCATGGAATAATACAGAGTCTTGGAAAGTGCAAGTGTAAAGTGCATTGGTTTTTGTCTCATTTTTGTTTTTAAAAAGGTCATCTTCATTACATTCTGCCTTGCCAAAGTCATTCCGTGATCTTGTAATGGAAGAAGAAAAATGTATGAGTGTGAATAATTCACCTGGTACTGGTATTAAAAGATGGGGCTATAAAGGATCTGAGGATTCATCAGTCCAAAACACCATAAGGTAAGAACGCATTTTTTTTTTCGTTGGTCAACCATTACACAAGAAGCACGATGACCTGTTAAATTCTGCTGAAATAAGAAAAAATAAAATTATCATTTAAAAAAGATTCTTCTAAACATTCGTCTGATGATTCTGTTTAGTAAGATTTTATTAATTAAATACTCTTTAGAATAGGAAGCTTACATACTAAAGTAATATAATGCCCCTGCTAATTGTTTCAGGTTCAAAGACCTTGTATCCATATAGATAGGTGTGGGGGTGTGTGTGTATCTATCTAAAGACTTGAGGCTCCAAACAAAATATGTCTGTATTTGTTTGCATATAGATGTATGTATAAAATGATAAACCTGTGTTTTCTAACCTGTGTAGAAATTAGGTATTCAGGAGCATTCAGATACACGGGCATTCATGAAACATTTTGTTAAAGGGTATTTCTGTCTAAACACTGAGCAGATAAAATCAGTTTATTCAAGTGCAGTTCTGGCATTTCCTAATCTGAGTTTTCCTAAAAGATGACTTCATTGTTTAGGTACAGTTTTTCATGGATTAAGAGGGCATACATAAACATTGCTGCACAAGTTATATGTGTGCATTATAATTGCTGTGGGGCTACAGTTCTAAGGACAAAAATAGGGCACGTGTAAATTATATATATCTAGTTACTTGACAATATTGGTCGTTGGTCAAAACGTTTTAACCATGCATCCTCTTGCTACCTACCATAAAATCGCTGTTTCGGGTTAAAATGACTGCCTAAGATGAGGAAAGAAATTTCAGCCTTATTCCTGAAGGTCTGCCCACCCATCTGCATCTCTTCCTCCTGTCATCAGTAACTTTGAAGGCCAGGCATTTCAAATATATTTACAAAACAGCCTGAAAATCTTCAGCTTTCCCACCTACTACCTGGAAGTAGTGAAGGCCAGCTGACCCACAGTGGTAGGGAGGCCAAGTGTGACAGCAGGACTGGCTGGCTGGTGGCTTCCCTGGTAAGGGGCACAGCCCCAGGGCCAGAGTGAGGTGAGCAGGGCAGACTCTGTGACAGAAACTAGCATGAGCCACAGACAGGTGCATTAGGATGAGGCAGGGTTTACATCAAACCTTCAAGTCAAGTCAGGCTCAGGAACAGCAAGACTGGGCTTGGGCATAGCTGCAGCGTAGCTCAAGAAACCTCTGAGGGACTGAGCTTAAATGCAGCTCTTGAGTAAAGAGGGGGAGCTTCTGTAATCCTTCACATGGCTCTTCTTACAACTCAGCTTTAGAGCAGCCTGACTGAAGTTTACACAGCTGCGCTGAAGAAGAAGTTTGCAGAGCTCTTGGTGCACAGGGAGCCATGTCATATCTGCCTGTTTTTCTTAGGAACTCCTTTTCCATTCTCCTCCAGTAACTGAGTCCTCTGTGGGGAAGAGAAGGTCCTGCTGGGCCTCACTTTTGGTTGTTCAGTTTGTATAAAAACTGGTGTTTCCCTAGGACAGAAGTAGTATGTGTTTTGCTGCTAGATAAAGAACAAAATGAGGGCAGAAATGTAAGAACATTGTGTGTGGGATGGTGTCTGAGGAGAGAGGTAGGAGGCATTTGGAGTGTGTGTGATGGAGAGACATTCTTCAGGAACAGAAGAATAAAGTTGAAGTTACTGTAGTGAGTGGAGATGAGGGGACATGAGACACAAATCTGCAGAAGAGCAGGTATCGTTCATTTTGGTGCTAGCACAATAATAAAACTTCATCATGTGGGAGATGCCAAGGGCTGGTGATAAGAGAATTTGCACTGGATGCTATTATTAGCTTTGACACAATAGCTCTGTAATCTTCATGAAGTTATTTCTTTTCCTTTTGCATTACTCTCTCTAGTCTGTGCAGTCTGGCCAATCTGCACACTCTCAGAGTGGATTATTTGAGCTGAATCCCAGTCTAATTCATTAACTGTCTGAAAAAGATACATTAAGCCAGCGAAAGCCTAGAAGATGGCTAAATTGACTATCATCACTTTGAAAAGAAGGCCCTTCCAGAGCTATTTCAGCTTGTTTTTGAATTGTGTCTGAAGATGCTTATTTCTCTATATTAGGTGTAAAAAGCCTAGGTGACTAGTTCCTCCATCTGAAACTTAGGAGTTGAGTTTCTAGTTTGAGGTAATTTTATTTTTTGACTGTACAGTTCCTGTCACAGTAGGCTCTGATTTTTGCCTGTGGCATTCAAGGGCTATATCTGTGAAGATTAATTATCCACACCCTTACCCCTTTCTTGTTAAGGGAAGGAAATTACACAAATGTAGAGCATAAATAATCCTCACCTGTTGATGTCAGACTTGCTGATGGGACACCGAAGATACTTGCATGGCTTAATGTTACTGCTTTGTCTTTGTCCTTGGATAAACCCTGCACTAATTAAACTGACAATCTTAGGTCCCTGGATGAGGGTGTTTTGGATGGTGGCAGAAGCACTCTTCTGTGTACTGTCACCTTCCGATTTATGCAATAAAGAATTTTTTTTAGGTAAACCATGTCATAAACTGTGGTGATGTGAACTGGATTTAATCCAGAGGCAGATCATCCCAAGACCTGGGGTATGTGGATGTGGCTGCATTGTTTCCAGGGGCACCTCAGCCTTGGGAGTTACTCTGTGCAGCTGTGCATGTGTAGCTCACAGTCCAAGCTAAAAGCATAGGCCTGACATGACTTTGTTGTGGCTGCCTGAGTTGTCTTCACTGTTTTACTCCAGGGAGCTGTGAAGAGTCTTAGTGGAAACAAGTATTTGTAGCTTTGTGTGGGAATGGCCTAGTTCTGTCATGGCTAATAATGAGCTAATATGTAGCACATGACTCAAATGGTAAAGCAAAACCCATGAGGTTCTGCAGAAGACCAGGCTTTGTGTTCTTTTTCTGAGAGCAGTTATTAGATCAGGGAGGCACCAAACCTGACCTGGCTTCTCATGAACAAATACTCAAGAAACACTGGGGAGCTGAGGGCTGGGACGTTTTGGTGGCTGTGCAAGAGTCAGGGCAAGTTCAGCCAACTGAGTTAATCAGGTTGGTTCAGTACTGATGATACTTGGCTGGTTTGTTTCCATGCAGAACCATTTATGTCTCTGCATCAGTCTTTAATTTCCAAGACTTCCCAGTTTCCAAGTTCTATATTTTTGAGACTTTTCCCCCATTTTTCTGTATATTTTAGCTTTGCATCTTCTGTCTATTCCATTTCTCCTAGTTATTTTGATGCCAGATGAGGAATTAATTTAACATGTTGAAATATCTGCACTTGATTTAATATCTGGACTGAGTGTCTTGCTAGTAAGAAACACAGATGTACATATGTACAAATAGCTTCAAAATATCTGGATTGCTTCCTACATTTTTAAAGCCACATCAGCTTTAAATGAGGGAGATGATACAAGTATTTGCTTACCTTTTAATTGATTGCTAGAATATGCTGTGATGCTGCAGCTTCCAGTTTTTGGCAACTCCTGTTGAGGTGACTTTTTTTGTTGTTGTTTGGGTTGTTTGTTTGTGTAGAAGTCTTACTCTGGAAAGAACTTTTAGTCCATACTGCAACAGGTTTGTTAAGTATAACAATCAACTTGGGTTCATTTGTAGTAGTGCTGTGAGGTCTTTGGATTGGGAGTGGACAGAAGAGTGTAGCTGTCAAATCAGTTTTGTCAAATGGGCAGGAAGGTGAGTATTATTAAAGCAAGTGAAAGGAGAGATAAAATTGAGAGATAACATCAGTGTAAAAGCACACTGACGAAAGCTGCCTTCATCTCCTCTTCTTCCTTTTCCTTGGTTCTTGCCTGCTTTTTAATGTTGTTACCTTGAAGTGCAGTCAAAGCTGGAAGCTAATTCATCATAGAATATTTTGTGTTGGAAGGGACCCTAAAGATCACCTGCCATGGGCAAGAACACCTTTCACTAGACCAGGTTGCTCAGAGCTCCATACAGCCTGGCCTTGAACACTTGCAGGGACTTGCATCCACAGCGTCCCTGGGCAACCAATGCCTCACCACCTTCACAGTGAAGAAGTTCCTCTTAATATCTAATCTAAACCTGCTCTCTTTCAGTTTGAAGCCTTGTCCTGTCATTACATGCGCTTGTAAAAAGTCCTGCGCCATCTTCCTTGCAGTCTCCCTTCATATATTGGGAGGCAACAATTAAGTCACCCAAAGCCTTCTCTTTTCCAGGCTGAACCCCAATTCTCTCAGCTTTTCCCTAGGTGGGAGGTGCTCCATCCCTCTAATCATCTTGGTGGCCCTCCTGTGGACTCACTCCAAGGTCCCTGTCTTTTTCTTGTGCTGAGGGCCCCAGAGCTGGACGCAGCTAGAAAGTAGTGCCCTGTTTTGAAATTATAGAATAAATTAGATTCTGTAGTTTAGCTTCCCACTCAAAGTAAGTCAAGCTAGATCATGTTGCTCAGGACCTGGTCTAGTTGAGTTGTGGCTGCTTCCAAGTGTGACGATACCACAAACTTTTTGGGCAGCATGCTTCAACAGATAATCATCTCCCTATGGGATTTTTATTTTTCCTTTTATCTATCTGGGATTTACTATTTTGCCTCTTGTGTATGTTGCCTCTTTCCTGTCGTTGTGCACGTCTAAGAAGATTTTTGCTTCATCTTTGCTATAGCCAGCAGTTAGGTAGCTGAAGACAGCAAATGAAGTCTCCCCTTTAGGGAGATCTCCCTCTCCTCTCTTTAGGATTAACAAAACACATTCTTCCTGTTGTGTGCCCCAACCCCTAATCTTGGACATGTTCCAACCTGACAGGGTCCTTGTATTGAGGAGCCCAAAATTGAGAGTGATACTCCGTATGTAGATAAAGAAATACAACATATGAAGGGGAAGAGCCACTTCCTCTGCCTGCTTTGTTACACTATTGCTAGCACAGCCCATCATGCAGTTGGCTGTCTCTGCTGCAAAGGCACTTGCTGGTAACATCTTCTGCTTGTTGCCAGCCAGGACTTTGCAGGTTCTGTTTTTCCTCTGCAGAGCTGCTTTCTAGCCAGTCAGTCCCGGCCTGTACTGCTTTGTGGAGCTGTTCTTTTCCAAATACAGGACTTTGCACTTGCCTTTGAAATTCACTGGTTCTCTGTTGCCCATTTCTCCAGCCTCTTGAGGCTTCTGAAAGGCAGCCTGGCATCCAGAATGTGCACAGTCTCCACATTCAGCTGTGGCCTGTTGAGGTTCTATTCTGTTCTACCAAAGATGCTTAACATAATTGGTTCCAGTATAAGTCCCTGAGGACCCCCACTAGTACTTGGTTTCCAGTTGGACTTTGTACAGCTAATCCATTTCCAGACCATTATCCACCCATCTCGTTGTCCATTTACTCAGTCCATATTTTCAGACTGAATACAAAGATACATGACCTGGCAGTGTGCATTGTTTATTTTGTGGGGAAAATTATGTGTTGTGACAAAAAGCTCAACACAATTCATTTAAATATATTTTTGATGATGGATGTTGGATTTCAGATTTTTTGAGATCTTGCCCTTACCACTTAGTGGTAGGAATCATATTCTTTGTTGTCCTTGGAATTGTGTTCTGGGGAAAATATTTCAGACAGAGAACTTGGTAGTTACTGGAATTCTCTTAACTTTCTATAGATTTTTTCTCTGTTTCATCGAAGGGTTTGTGGTCACTTACTAAGGATTACCAAAACTTTAAAGAATATTGAGAGTGATTTATTGAAACAGCAACACCGTTAGAGTTATTTGCAGTGCCATAGAATAATTCAAAATTGTTTGCCAGCATGTCACAGTATGCTGTAACACTTCTTTAGAGTTCTGGAAATGGCAAAACTATCCTGTCAAAGATAGGTATTAAGTCATGAGACTCTCTTCCTACTGCTGTAGGGTTTTTCTGACAAATATAGTTGTCTCTCAAGGAATACAGTATACCAAATATGACTTCTTTTTGTTGAGAGGTTAACATTTTGCAACTGAATAAAATATTTTTCTGTTGGGGACTCTATAAATATTTCAAGATTCTTTTCTTCTATTCTGTTAGTTGTAGTTTTATGCTATTCTTAATGAATGTGGGAGGTAGTTACAGGATATGTACTGAAACTACATAATTTCTGGTCTTACACTCAAAGTAATTTACTGTAGGGCTATTGTAGCACTGGCTCTTTTGCTTAAAACACTTGATTTGGGTGCAGGACAATTGTTTGGATTTTTTATCTTGAATCTTTTTAACACAAATAGCTTATTCTTTCATGTTAGTTGCAAACTTTTCTAGGTAGTGCTGTTAGTGCATAACTCAGTTGGCTAATTTACATGTAAAAAAGCCTTTTCTTTTAAGAAACAACCAAAAATGAAGCATGTTTTTTCAAATGCTTGAATGTTAGGAAATGCCAGAATTAATGCCCAAGATAAAATTTCATTAGAGTCTTGTAGTTAGAAATGAGAATCAGTGTCTTTTTCAGTCACAGTAGCACACTTAAATTCAACATTATATCCTAATGCCTTTCTGCTGGGAAAACCTTATACATTTTTTATAATTGTCTACCGTATGTTTGTACGTCACAATATGATGTAGGAGAATGCTCTGTCTGTGACTTTTACTTACCTTTCCTACCTTTTTCCAGGTTCACTACTAGAAGTAACCCTGGTCTGGAAGAGCTCGTTCTGGATTCTCCACAGCTGGAGAATCATAAGTAAGTTTGGCAGTGGCTTAGATTCTGGAACTTTTTTTCTGTGTGTTGTGCAGACCTTGATGTTGCCTCATAATGCTGTTTGGTTTGTTGTTTTGTTTGGGTTTTTTTTGCAGTCCTTGGTCAGCAGCATCACCAACCAGCTCTCCTGTGATAGCACCTGTCATGTTTTCAGCTATTGTAGAGGAAGAGCTCCAGCAAGAAGCTGCTCTTATTAGGAGCAGAGAAAAGCCTTTGGCATTAATCCAGGTAAAGTGCTAAGTTACTGCTGCTCTAAAGTAACACAAGGAGTTTCCAATGACTCTTTCAGAGATCAGTTATTAGTATTAATTATGTATTAGTACATTTCATTTACATAATGATATTAAATATAATTTAATAATAACTTCACATTGCTGTTTGATAAGGTAGGTCTCTATTAAAGTCTCATTGACTACTGAGTCCATGATAAATGTATTTGCAGCATGAGAGAATGGTTGACTTCGGAAGGAACTGTGGCTAGCACAGGTCCTTCCCGTGGGAACATTTTGCTATATTTCATAAACAAGATAAAGTTTGGATGTTTTGCAAACAACTTCTCCGGATTAGGTCAGTTCGGGCCTGGCCAATTGGGCCTAGGGGGAGGTCTCGGGCTGACCAATCTGGGGCACCTCTGTAAACTCTATATATATGGAATTCAAAACAATAAAGCTCTCTTCTCTCTTTCCTTGTCTGAGACCTTGGGTCATTCCTCAGCTAGCCGCTCAACAGCGACAAGGAACCTCTGGAAATTGTCTTAATCCAAACCCCTGCTCAGAGGAGGGTCAGTTTAGAGCATGTTTCTTAAAGCTGTGTCCAGGCAGCTTTTGATTATCAGCAAGGATGGAGACTAATGGCCTCTCTAGGAAGCCTGTTCCAGAGACCACTCTGACAGCAAAAAATGATTTTTAAATGCAATTTTCTGCTTTTCAATCTCTGCCCATTGCCTCTTCCCCTGTCCTTGGGTACCACTGAGAAGAGTGTGGGTCAGTAGTCTTTATTCTCTCCTGTCAGATATTTATATACTTTGATAAGATCTCCCTAAGCGTTCTTTTCTCCATGCTAAATAAATGCATGCGCTTGGCATCTCCTCAGTGTCAGATGCACTGGGCTCTTTGTCGTTTTTATGCCACGTCACTGGACTGTTCATTTTATCCATCTTGTACTGGGAAGTCTAGAAGTGGACCCAGCACTCCTAAAGTGTCTCACCTCTGTCTCCACAGAGGGGAAGGGTCATCTCTCTCATTTTGCTGGCAGTGCTGTCCCTCAGAAAGCGTGCTCGTCTGACACCCTTCTTCGCTATATGAGCGCATAGCTGGCTAAAAGGCTAAATTGTCCACCAGCACCCCAGCTCCTTTTATGCTAGGCTGCTTTCCAGCTTGTCAGCTCCCAGTGTGTACTGGTGTCTGGGGTTATTCTCTCCAGGAGCTGGACTTTGTGTTTCCCTTTCTTGAACTTTGTAAGATTCCTTGTAGCCCATTTTTCCAGCTTTGTCTGGATCTCTCTGAGTGGCAGCACAACCATCTGGTATATCATCCACTCCTTCCAGTTCTCTATTGCTTGCAACCTTGCTGAGGGTGCACTGTATCTTGTCCTGTGGGTAGTTGATGAAGCTGTTAAACGGTGCTGGCCCTAGTCTCAGTCTCAGTATTGCTGATAGGCCTCTAACTGGACTTTGTGCCACTTGTCACAACCCTTTGAGACCACCTGTTCAACCAGTTTTCAGTCTGTCTCACATTCTACTTATGAGGTCTGTTCTTAAGCTTGTCCACTTAATTCTTAGTCAATCCTTAAGCTGTACCACTTTCCTAGGAATCACCTAGTAGTCACCCAGATCCTCTTGCCCTTCTTGAAAGTAGGAATGACATTTGATTCTTTCCAGTCTTCAGGAATAAACCCTTATTGCAACAGATTTTCAAAGATTTTTTTTGAGCGTGGGCTTGCAGTCATATTGGCCGACTGATCTCAGCGGCCTGGTGTTGCTGAAAATCCGTCTTACCACTAAAGACCAAGATGAAGGTCCCTAACCTTTTCCATGTCTTTTTCATTCAGCAGTGGATCCATGTTGTCTTTTTTTTTCACTGCTGTAGAAGCCTATTTTGTTGCCCTTCATATTCCTTACCAGATTCCAACACAGATGGGCTTTGACGTTTTTAATTCTGTTCCTGTATGGTAACAGTGTCTCTGTTTTCCTTCTGTGTCACTTTTCTCTGCTTCCACCTCTTGTACGCTTCCTTTTTGTCTGAGTTTTGTCTGGAGCTCTTTTTTGTCTGTGCAGTTCTCCTGCCATTCTTACTTGACTAAGAAGCTCATTGGCGTGGTCTGTTCTTGAGCTTGGAGGACACGATCCTTAAAATCAACCAGCTGTCCTGGACCTTTCTTCTTTCTGCGGCCAAATCCCACTAATTTTTCCAAGCAGATGCCTTCACAGTCTTCTCTTCTAAAGTCCCAAGTTGTTTGCTATTTCTGTTGTTCCCAGCTTTCAGGTCTCCCTGAACTCCAGCACCTCACTGTCGTTGCAGCCAAGTCTGCCCTCAACCTTCTCATCCCTGAGCAATCCTTATTTTTAAGTGTGAGATCCATCAGAATGTCTCCCTTGGTCAGCTCCTTAATCATATGTGTTAAGAATTTTTCACCAATGGAGAGACCTGCTAGAGTGCTTGTGTCCTGCTGTCTTGCCTTTCCAGCAGATATCAGGGTGACTTACATTTCCCTTGAGAAGCAGGGCCTGAAAACATGAGGTTTCTTCAAGTTGTCTGAAGAATGCATCATCTACTACTCCCTCCTGATTGGGAGGTCTGATGCATTCAGGACCAGTAAAGCCAGTTCATAACCATGCCCATGTTGTAAATGTGGACCTGCCACTGACCTACATGCTCTTTTTTTTCCTTCCAGATTGAGGAGTGTGCAATTCAAGACTTGTTAGTCCACTATGAAGCTTTTGACAACCCTGATGAATTTGTGACCGTTGAAAGGGCTCCCCAGGGACCTATAGCAGCACCTATGTGGAACAAGCACTAATTTGTACTCTTCACAGTCCTCCCTTCCACAGTTTTCACAGTTGTATGTGCACTTTTGAAACTGTAATTCTTCTTACAAGTAAAACGGGACTGGAAGAATAAGAATCATGTAATTTTTAACATCAGCATTGAAACACTGCCCATAATCACTAGGTATTTGTTAGAGAGAATGAAATAATGTGTTCACTGTGTCCTTACCCACAGTATTTATTGTATGTATGTTTTGGGAGAATTTATGTAATGACACATGTTATTAGTAATGTTACATGAGGCTGTAGATTGGGAATGTATTTGCTAATCTTAAATTGTAAGGGTTTTTGTTAAATTTACAGGTGGCTGAAAAAGTGAGTGTTTATTTTGTGATTTAATGTGAAATTAAATGTGCAGAATTAAACACCTTTAAAGTTTGGGGGGTGCTGTGTACTTCAGAGCTTTCTTGCAAATTGGGGATATTGGGAAAAAGTTTGTGCTTGAACTTCATGTAAAAGTACAGTTTGACAATGCAGTTTTTCTTAAGTTACTCATGCAAGTCCTGGTTCTCTGGTTGCTGTGGCCAGTGTGTTTCCCTGTCGTGCCCCAGGCTGTGCCTCTGTGCCCAGCATTGCCTGTGCTCGGCTCAGCTGTGCATGTTTGTCACTGCTTTGAGTGAGTCTGGCCTTGGAGCAGCCAGCTCTGTCTTGAAATAAAGCACACAGCTCAAGAGAACGTGGTGCCACTTAATTAGCCCATCTATAGTCTTACTCTGGTAAATATGGTACAGTTTTAGAACTGCTGTGTTTGAGGGACGATTCACTTGAAGTGCTGAGGAAATAAAAGATCTGTGTGTATGTTGTTAAAGCTATAGGGACGAGTGCTTGACTGGAGAATTTGCAAACACCTAACCTGCAAAGATTACCATAGATGGCTTTCAATATTGTGTTCCAAAGTTCTCTGTGCCTGGTTGAAACAAATTCATCTATAAAAAAGAAAAAAAAGGTAGCCTTATTTGCAATATTCTGTCTAGTTTGTCTTCTTTGTATTGATGTGTTTGAACTTGTACTTTCTCAATAGTGTCAGTACTCTTGAACTCTGGAAAACTGGAATGGAGAGATCTGCAGAAAATGAATGTAGAGAATTGATCACTGTGTGATAAAAGAATCTTGAAAAAAGCAATGTAGATATGTCTTAATGATTTCAGGTCAAGCTACACCAAAAAATCCCGGACAAAAATTGTAAACAAATGCAATAAACCATAAAATCTTGATGTATACAATGTTAGTATACTTCATGTGCTGTCTATATAATCAATGATTTAGGTAACTAGAGTAATCTGTAATTACTTCTTTTGTGTCTGAAACAAGAACTGTAGACATTTTGAAGCTACACAGGCAAAGAAAGGTAGGTTTTAATTCTGCTTTAAATTCTACTGGTAATTAATTCACCATACTGATGATAATACTCGCATTAAGGGCTTTACTTGATGCACTAAAGGGCCTTAGGGCCTGCGGAAACAATCCTGGTTTAAAAGAAAACTTATGTAATGTGAGAAATAGCTTATGGAAGCAGTGGGCCTTTCCAGGTATGAACCTAATTTGTTATCAAATGTAAAATTATGGTTAATTTGCTTTTTTTTTTTTTTTCCCGCAAAATGTGCTGTTGAAAGTCTCATCATCCTGAAATTTCAAGAGGATTGATGTTTCCACCGTGCCAAGGAGCTTGACTGCTTTCAAGTTGTGGTTTATTGTCACAGTTTGTTTAGGCATAATCACTTGGTTATGTGTAATATTCATAAACAAAAGTGTGGAATGATCAGTGTGCCACTCTTCTGGAGTTAAAAACATTAAACTGTTGTGTTAGAACAGCTTTGTTAAGGCTCAAATGTGTCCCAGAAAGCTGGCATTTTCTAGCTCAGATGCCCAACTTTATGGCCTTTTTTTTTGTAATGCCAAACATGAATTCCATCTTTGCAATAACATTTTGTCATTTCTGGGCTTGTTAACTCCTTCAACTTGCACCAAAAGAGGGTGGAATTCCCAGGTTCTAGTGACCATAAAGCAGCACATCAGAGTTTGCAGTAAAAACCAGTATATAGTATAGAAGTTCAAGGGAGATGTATTGTAGCTATTTAGTGTAAGAAATACAAAGTTAACAAAAGGATTCTAGTGAGGTATTTGTTATGTCTCAAAGACAAACCAAACTCCAAAACAGTTTCCTTGAACAGCATTTTCTTTTCTCCATCATTCACTATCCCCAGCTTCAGTAACTTCTTAAAAAATAGAGGGATAAGTAAAACTTGTAAATGTTTTCACATCCCAATGGGGAAAAAAAATTTTTTTTAAGGACTTCAGGACTTGCTGTTATAGTCATTGTGATATAGGAATGTGTAACTTTTTTGCATTGTAAATTGAAATGAAAATGCAAGTAAAGTGGGAGACTTCAGTCAATTATAGAACCTTTGCTGCTTTTGTTTCTCAAGGATAGAGTTTGTATTTAGTGAGTAATCTGACAGTACTGTTGAATAGAATTTCGATATAAGGACTGATTGTGCAACCTTTCACAGAAATTGACAAAAAAAATTAATGAATTTCCTAATTTAAGTTGTGGTATAAATCTTGATGATATCTTCTTACCATATGTTTTTTAACTGAATTTCTCATCCCCCACCCTGTGGTTAGCATCATTTGTAGGTGGCAATAGGATGTTATAGCTGCATATTCTAAAATGAATGCTTTTGGACTTCAAATGTGTCCATTTTTGTCCCTGTGCCTTCCTCCCCCTTTCTTTTATTTTAATGATACAGAAAGACTCTCAGCTCTTTCAACAGTTGTCAACTTATGTTCATTGATTGTTCTGCTGTTGGAATGATGTTCTGCAGCCCCTTGGCAGCCTGAACTCTCTTCCTTATCCAAAGAATTTCTAGCTGTAATGTGAAGACAGGTCAGAACAGAACACTGGATTGTTAGATCATATTTTAAATATAAAGGTAAAAAATTTACACTGAAATAAACTAACTTAAGCCCTTAATCCCTGACTTGCAGGATGTCATCAGAGACACTTTGCAGGAACTGCTCAGTCAAGGTATCGAATGATCTCAGAATGGATTCCCTCTGTTTTACTCCAAGGAAAGTTTGTAAAATGCCATTGAAGAGCCTGCTAGTTAAACTGAAGGGAAAGGTTTTCTCTCTCTCTCGTCTGATGTGCTGGACACTGGTCAAATGAGATGTTGAGGCATCCAAAAGGTGAATCCCTCTTATCAAGGCTCTAGCTGTGGCAGACCTCAGAAACAGCAAGAGGGAAGGCACTATTTTTGTAGTATTTCAGGTGTCTAACCTTGAGAAAAAACCTTATTAATTGTGCACAGCCAACAAATTCACATACACAAGTATATGTTTGAAATGAAAGGATTTTGGCAATGATGCAGCACAGGACTTGTTGTGAGTTCAGGGAGTCCCTCTAATGGCTTGTGTGAGATTTTTCTTATATGAGAGTGGCATCTGATCCACTACCTAGAAAGTTTTTGCTTTCCAAGAAAATTCTTCCTCGACTACAATGTGTATCGTGGCATGAAAAAGCCAGCATTTTTATAGCAGCTTTCAGATACCTGCATGGACTCGTATTACACTAGTCTTTCAGCACTAGGAGCCCTTGAAGGCTTTGCGTGGAGGAAGGGAGTTGGGTGTGAAGAATATGGTGGAGATGAAGATACTCCTCAGGGGAGCTATCTTTGTTGTTCTAGCAAGAATTCTGCTTTCTGTTCTCTTTTCTGTTTTTCTATTTTTTCCTCTTTTTCTGTTCTTCGGTTTTTCTCTTTCTGTTCTGTTTTTCTGGTTTTGTTTTTATTTTTCTCTGTTTCTCTTTCATTCTTTTGCTTTCTTTTTTTATCTTTTGCTTTTATTTTTCACATGCAGTACCTTTTCTTTAGCATGACCTGTCTTTTATCCCCTTTCTTGGCACTTTAATAACATGAGAAAATAGCAAACTTTTGCAGTGGCTTCAGATAAGTGTTGGCAGGAACTAATACTTATACTAATAGAAGTTGAAACTCTGGTCTTTATATCAGCCTTGGAGAATGCACTTGAGTTTATCAAGGTGTTGCTTAAAGCATGTTTTATTTCCTGTAATTTGAATGGCTGAAATGCTCACAGTGTTCTGTTTTAATACAATGTATAGATTTCCGCTCTGGCCCGAAATGTTAAATTGGGCCTTGAGTGGGTATCGTCTGACTGAGCCGTGGTTAAAGACAGGAAAGAGTTGGGCAGTCAAGTGAAGGGAGGGAGCGTGATCATCCTGAAGTGGCTTCTGAGGATTGCACAGGGGAGTTCTCTCCGGGCTCTGGTGTCTGCCTGGCCTGGGTCTTCTGCAGCTCCGTTCAGATCACATGAAGGTGCCTGAATTTTCATGTCTCAACCTTTGCAAAGAGGGAGGAAAATTCCTTGGTTCATCTTTTCATGGGAACACCGTGAGTTTGTCAAAAGCATTAGCTTTGTGCAAGTGCAATTTCTTTGTGTGGCTCATCTGGGAGGATGCTTTTGACCCAGTCAAAATCAGGCTTCTCAAGAGAATTAATAGTGTCATGGAGTGGGAGAACATATCATTCAACTCCACTATCTCGGAGGAAACTGATCCAGGAAGAAGGTCTGAGTTAAGTGATGGTTTAGAAGAGATCATCACACTCCTCCTTGATCTTGTTTTAAATGAGTTCTTTGTAGATCTATAGAGTTGCTTTAAGACACATAATGTTTGGGGTCATTTCTTCCAAATCATGTGTGAGCTTTTCAGATAATGAAGGGAATATAACTACTAAAAACCTGTGTATGTTTGGGGGATTTTTTTCTTAATTCATTTGCATAAAGGCTATGGCATGTATGAAAAACAGATAAGCAAGCAGGCAAACAAACAACAGGCAAGTTGATGTTAGAGCAGACTTAAACAGATCCACTGCACTTGCTCTCAATAATGTACAGCTGGGGGAAAGCTGAGAGTCAGTTCTCTTCCTTCTAGTAATAATAATAATAAAAAAATCATAATTTTCATTAATAATTCTCAAATAAGAAAGTAATCAGGGAAAATGGATCCAAAAGTTTTTATATCATTCTCAGTACTGTAAGATTTCTTTTTTTTTTTCTTTCCTCCCTTCCATATTCCTTTAAAGTTTGTTTCAGGAAGATAAGGAGAGCGCAACACCTGAGGCTGGATTCTCAACTAATGCTGCACAGTAGTAAACTGTTTCCAGATTTGTCTCAGACTGAATGCCATTAAAGTAGAAGAAGAGTCATTCTTCTTCACACAGTCATTTCACCATCCTGTAATTCTGCAGGAATATGTCACGTATGTTTGTCAGGCAGTGACCCCTGACTCCAAGGAAATAGCTGCCTGTGCTGTAGGTTACGTGGCTGGGAGGGTGCCAGGTGCCCTTTGCTTTAAGCACAGCGACTGTAACTGCTGCGTGAGCATCACTGCAACCCCTGTACAGTAGGTGAAGAGGTCGTGAGAGCTGTGCAGGGAATACAAGCTGCTTGCTCCTGCCTCCTGCTCAGCTCTCTCCAGTCTTCATGATTTAGCAGCTGTGACTGCCTTCAGCTGTGAGAGCCCATGTGACTGGGCTATGTTTTATCTTCAGTTATAGGTTTGTTCTGAAGGGGACCCCACCTCTTCTGCAGACATCATAGACAGCAACACAGCATTTCATGATGCGAACTGTGCTCCTGGCATTTAGTGACACAACACTGGGACCAACTGCTGATACATGAGCAAAAAAGAAAAGGATATAAAGGACGTATTAAGCATAAAGGTTTTTTTTTCTGTTTTCTTTATAGACAAATACAGATATTTTTGTTTACTCTGCATTCTCTATACTGCTTCTATTGCAATAGAAGGGAAAAATGTGCAGAATCTTTTTCCTACTATGTGTATTTTAAGATGTGTACAAGACATGCTGCCATGTTCATGCATACTACAAAGATGGAATTGGGTTGTGAGTGCTGTGGAGTTTCCAGGGTCACATCTTTGTGTTACACAAATAGCTGATAGCACATGGGCTGAAGGAGAATGTGTGTGCATGCACGTGTGCATAAGCATATTTGCTTGTGGTTGTAGAATTGAATTATATTGCACCACTTCAACAAATACAGGTAATGTGTTATCTCTTCCCTCCATCTGTGTGTACTCAGTGGTAGTGAACCTTTTCATCTGAACTTTATCTATGTGCTTTGCAAATGTTAACGATTACGTCTCACTGTATTTGTGAGGTACACTAACTGTGGACTGTTCTCCAACTTCCAGGTGGTGGCTGTCAACACACAAGTAGGAAATTGGTTAGTCTAAAGTTAAGCAGTACATTTATGGTCATGTCCTGAAGGAGAATCTGGAAGTGTCTCCTGTTCCTGTCCCATGTGGAGCCTGTAGCTTTTCTGGGATCAGCTATATAGAAATGTGTTTAAACCAAGACTTGTTCCTCTCTTTCTCTGACCCTTTCTATGAAACAAGTGCACCTGCTGCCAGAACAGGCTTGCCCCACAAGTAGAGGTGGAAATTCCTCTCCCAGGGCAGTCTCTTCTGGCTGATGGCACCAAAAAGGAGGTTTTGGCTGGAATTTGGCTGAAAACTTGTAAGTTGCAAGCTACAATTTTTAGGCTACCTTTTTGTTCATTCTCATCTTTTAGTTTCCAACCTCTTCTTTCCTAGAAGCAATAAACCCAGGTTTTACTTAGTCCTTTTCTTCCTGCTCCTTTGCAGCTTCAGAATGAGCAGCAATAACTGAAGTTCTAGTGTTGATAAATCTTTGGTGGACAAGGAGATGGAAAGGTTTGTGTACTACTGTGCACTGCAAGCTTACTCTTTGAAGTGCTATTGGATGTATTAGAAATACACCAATTGAGGAAGAAACTGTAAGGCTTTCACCATAAGTGGCAATGACCACATGCGTGCGTGATGGTTTGATTTTTTAATGGAGTGGGCTTTGTATAAATATTCCTAATATTCCCAATGTTCCCATATAAAAGTCTTGCCTGCATAGCAGTCATTAAGCTGTATTGTTCAGAGCCCAAAATGACCACCTTAATTTCAGTAATGTCCATGTTTGTGTAGGTTTGAAGCTAAATTTAATTTCTCCTGTGTTGTGCTTTCAAACCTCATCTAACTTAGAGCACAAACAAGTCTCTTACTTTGATGATAAAAAAACTTAGCTCGTTAAGGGGCAGAGATTTAAAAAATTTCCCCCAGAAGGAGCTATATAGAGTAAGATTTACACTGGGCTTTATGAAAAGGCTTTATGAAAATGCAGCAGAAGAAAATTGGCCATATCAGAGACATCATAAGTATGTGCTGGCTCTCAAAAATGTGCCTTTCCCCTGGTGACTGTAGTGCCCACAGCCTTGGCACAGTGGCTGCAGTGCTGGGTGTTCTAAATTGGCTCTGTTGGCTTGGGAATTACTTCCATGGTTTTCTTCTGAAAGCTGTGATGCTTTTAGTCTTAAACACAGGAGGGGTCTGCTGATTCTCAAGGCACCGAGGCAGAGAAATCAACTAAGAAGCACACCAGTGTATCAAAGGGCAGCTCCTACCTTGGCTATAGTGGGGTCCATCCTCACCAGAGCTTTATAAACTCAGCATTTTTTCTGTTTTCTTTGGTCTCAGGTGATATGCAGTCATAGTGGCATATGGCAACAGAGATTTTAAGCCCATTGAGAAATAAAGGTAACTACTGACCTGGTGCAAACTTTTGTTAGAACATGAAATCACTTTTTGCAGATAGTGCAAAATCCCACAGAAATTCTTTACTAGCACTTCATCACCTTGCAGAATGCTTGGGTGTTTCTGTGCCTGTGCAGTAGGCCTCTGCAGATTTCAGTATTTACCTCCAAGCTGCTGAGATGCACTTGTAGTAATCTGGGATGAGCACCAAAAGGAGTTAGAAGAGAGCGAGTTACAGGGACTTTGCTTGTTTTGAACATGTGACGACCCAATATTTTCCCCTCTATAGCATAATCTTGATAGTGATTTTTTTTTCTGTAGCTGTTTGTATAGAACTGTGTTGTTCATGAGATTCCTGTCAGCCCGTTCCTTCAGCCTGTCGAGGTCCCTCAGGATGGCAGCACAACCTCTGGTGTATCAGTCACTCTCCTCAGTTCACTGTCATCCACAGCCTTGCTGACAGTGTGCTCTACCCCATCATCTGGGAACCTCAAGGTGAACCTCTCATTTGACTTCTGTTTCCAAGTGTGCTGGACACTGCTGTGACCTCTGTGGAAATTATTATTTGGGTTTTTTATTTCATTTTTATTGTAGACTGGTTTTGTTTGCATCAAAGCAAGAATTGAGGCCTCCAGCTTCTTTCTCTTGTCCTGTTATGCAGAGGTCAGCATAAGGCTGTCTTCTTCTAGTGCCTTTCTGTCACACAATGTTGGACAGCCACATCTGTAGCCTGGGGTTCCCTTTTGGCAAACTAGTTATCTCACCAAGGAAAAATTGAATGTCCATGCATTTGTTACTGTATAGGAATATTTAAGGGGCAAGCTTTCCAGTTTGAGTGGTCAGGGGACGCATTCAAACAGTGGGATCTTTGAAGTGGAATGGCTCTAAATTTGGGGGCAAACACCAGTTGACCACTGAGATTAGCTCAGTGGGTTAGAGCATGGTGCTATTAAGAGCAAGGTTGTGGGTTGGTATCAGCGATTTAAGAGTTGGATTTGATGATCCTTGTGGGTCCCTTCCAACTCAAGATATTCTATCATTCAGGAGACTAGGTAAATAGAATATAACCAATACCATTAGTCTTAGTACGTCTGTCTCCGTTTCATTTGCTGAGGAGTGTTTCCATTTCTCTCCATTTAGGGTGTGAACCCTCTTGCCTTTTCCTTCCCTGTGCTTTGGATGAGGCAGTGCTGATGGATGAAAGAGATCTTTACTGGCTGTATCCACCTTAGACCTCATGACCTATCTGCCTTCATGCATCTGTGTTACTGAGGTGTTAGGAGAAAAGCTGCCAGAGTTACTTACTGCTGGTATTTTTATTTCTTTCAGTTGTTTCGTAAGTGGGAAAGGAGTTTTCTCTGTTCACCACCTTCCTTCACGCCCACATTTATATGTCTTTCTCAGCTTTACTTAAAGGAATTGTTGATAGGGAATCTCAGCATGGTCAGAATTATCCTTAAACAATAATTTAAAGCAGATGATCCTATAATTAATTGTCTAACACTATAACATATATGTATTGCTATTACTTGCAGCAGTGCAGTACCCAAGGGCAGCTCTCCCCTGCTGCGGGGGGAAGGGCTGCCCCAGAGCCGGGACACGCAGGATGTTTTCTTCTTGGCCACGGGTGGTGGGACTGGTCAGACTGGGTCTGTGTGGAAGCGCCGCAGGTCTAGAAAGGTAGCTGTTCATTCCAGGCTTCAGGTGGTTTATTGGGATAATAAAGGAGGAAACTGGGGAGTGGGGGAGGGAAAAGGAGAGTCGGGGGAGGACAGTTGCTCCATGAAGCCCAGAATCAAAGAGAACGGGTTCCGGGTCCTGCTGGGCTTTTATCTGTGGGGTTAGGAGGCAGTCCTGGCTCACATCAGCCAGTCCGGAAGGGTCAAGGGGGAGGGATCAGGGGAAGGACACACGTTGCAACAATTACTGTGATTCTGTTGTTGCTGCAAGGTCTTGACCAGATTTTTAGAAACTTTACTGCAGAGACAGAAATATGAAAGTCCAGCAAGCTCTTAAAGCTTGGATGATAAATAGGAAAGGAAATTAATCTATGAACTATTGCAGGCAATCTACTTTGGGTAGGGCTTCTTACTGGTACTGTGGAAAAATGGGTATACTGGAGAAAAGGTACTCTGGAAAGAGAATTTTTGCAGCAATTCTTTTTAGGCAAGGGAAGTGCAGGAGCTCAATCTCCCTGTGTAGCCAACGCAAGGATTGTTGTGGATGCCTTTGAATGGAGCAACTCAGTGGACTGAAAATCAATGCTTTGCCCATCACATTTAAACTCATTGCTGCTTTTTTATTTTTGTCTTGGTCTAACTGGGTCCTCCTGAAGGACTTTGAAGCTGTTTGCTTTAGTAGTCTCTGGCTACAAAGCTGAGGAATATTTTGAAAATGAAATGTTTTGGCAAAATAGTTCTCTGTAAACCTATCAGCTTTAGACTACTTCTTCACCAGCTTTTTGCATGAAACAATCATGACCTGCCCCAGCTGATGTAGTAGGCGTGTGGCTATGTGAAAACAACAAGCTCACACATTCTGCTCTCTAATATGGCCCTGTAAACAATTTTGTACTGCTTTTCATGGCCAGATATTAATCAAACTATGATGTATGGATTGGGACTTGTTTTGGTTGTGGTTTGTTGGGGGTTTTTTTTGTTTTTATTTTTTTTTTGTTGGTTCATGACCTGTTCTTTGGGGGTTTTTTGTCATGTCGATTGCTCCATCCACCACCCACCCCTACCACAACTTACAGATGAGAAATGAGAAGTATAGAGGCATTCGCTATGGTTAGGGATTGTGGACTGGCATATGAAGAGTCTCCTCCCACTTCAGTCAAAGTAAAAATCAGGTTAACTCAAGTAGAAGTAGCATGCTGTGCATTATTATTTGGACACTTATTTTCAGCAAGGATGATGGGATCAGGTAAAAACTGTTGAAAATGTCACTTTCTGTTTCATTTTTGTCAGTTCTGGCATTTGGGAAGAAACAGGAACAGTTCCATATTTTCATTCTGGAAATATTACTAATAGCTCATAGCAGCTGGAGGAGATGCAGTGGGTAGAGCAGGAAAGTACAAACACATGGCAATTTGAAAGATTTATCATAGAATAAAAGTTGATGATCTTTTATTTACCGAGAACATTAATCAATGTCTGTTCTGGAAGAAGGAAGATTTTATGAATAGGAATTTAATATTTCTTTAATATACTTATTATAAGTGGCATCCCTAAGTTCAGAGTTGGATGTTTGTAATGCTGCTTTGGACTCTGAAGCAATATACTGACATCCAACAGACTCAAGAACTGGCCTTTTGACCCTTGCTCTTATTTTTAATAACAGCTCTTTTGGATTCTGCTGACAGCATAATGATGATGAATTTCACTTACTGGATGTTGAATCCCTTTTAGCCTTGCTGAGCAGTTCATGGGGAGAGGAACTAAGACTTAAGTTTTGTGAAGTCCAAGTGCGAGGCAGGGATGGAAAATGTCATAGAGCCCTATGTCCTGTTGAACTGTACACATAGAGTATTTCCCTTGGGCCTTCCCAGGCTCTTATCAGATACCAATTTGCCAGCCCTGTTTTCCCAAAAGTATCTGTGCCTTGAATATCTCCAGAAAGTGTGGCTGCTTCCTCCTGTGCTCTCCTGTGGTGGCACAGCTGTGGTTGTAGAGGCAATGTATTGAGCTGGAGCCTTTGCAACATTCCTGGCCTCCTTCTGTCAGTTTAACTCATCTTGGATCAGGCTGAAAGGGAGAAAAAAGAAATCAAATTGCATTTATTTTAATGTGTTATGCATTAAACTAACTGAAATACAACCTTGCAGCAGTAACATTACCAAGGGCTGCTTTAAGGATCTATGATGGTATTTTAATGGTAAGTACTAATTATATAATACCAAAAGGCTTGCTCGAAAAGGAAAAAAAAATTATTTTCTCATTAAACAATTTTCTGCTCCTCACCAATGTCAAGGAGGTTGTAGTAACTTCTAGACAGTGCTATGGAGGTATAGGAAAGTAAGAAATGAAGAGGGTAATGGAGAGCTAACTGAAATCAGGAACCAGTTTCCTTCTCATGCACTTTCATATACTCACTTCCATGGTAGGAAATGCTTCCTAATGAACAGAGTAAATTTTGGGCAAAATCAGCTTCATTCCCTGTGGCTAAAAGCATTTCAAGCAGATAAGTTATCACAGAGACTCTTTTGGTTCCCTCCTGTTTTGTGTGAGACACAAGTGTGCAGTGTCCTGGTCCTGCTTCTTCTTTCACATATGTTGTTCTCAAGTAAAAAGCCCTGAAAGTTTTCAGTTTCTTTATGTAAGGTAATAGTGCCTTGTTCAGGGAGACTGCGTCACTTTTCTCTGTCATATTTGTTTGAGACAGTAAATTTCAAATCAAAACACTTGTTAGGGTAGATTAGCTAACTTGTTTATATGTGTGTGTCATGGTTTAATCCTGGCCACCAACTCAGCCCCACACAGCTTCTTTCTCATAAAATACTTTTGTTTTTCTTTTTCTATTTTCTCTGCTTTCTTTTCTTTCCTTTTTCTTTTTTTTTTTAACTTTTTCTTCTTTTTAAAAAATTTTTAACTTTTCCCCTTTTTCTTAAACCTAAAGATTTCTCTGGAACTAGCAACTCTAAAATCTAAAACCTGCTGCTAGTGATATGAGCTCTCATTATCTCCTTGCCACTTAACTTGACTTCTGCAAGTACCATGACCACTTAACCCAGTGTTGTGGGCTGAATTTGGCAATTCTGACTTTTCAGAAATAGCTTTCCCTCTGATAGTGGCTCTGACTTTTGACAACCCTTTTGTTCTCAATGATCCACTCATCTTTTAAGTGATGCTTTCAGTCTGCCTCAGCTTTTCTCTGTGTTTCTTGTCTTTATGGGCACAGAGAGGAATTCCTCCCCAGGAGGGACAGTCTGGCAGAATAATGAATATGCACACTTGGATACCTCTGCTTTATTTTCCTGTTTCCTTTCCAGTGCCTGCCTTAAAATTCTCAGTTAGTTGGGGTGGTTAATGGTTTTTGTTTGATTCTGATGTCAAAATTCTTGTTCTGTTGATGGGCTTTCACATAGTAAGGCCACTGTCTCAGCAGTTACCTATCTACCTCTCAGTCCCTTTAGTGAAGTACCTGTTTAGATTGTGATATTTTTCATTAAAAAAAAACAGAACAAAAAAATACCCCCCAAAATTCCCACAACCCAGAAACTGGCTAAGTAGGAAAAGAAAAAAAAAATCTCTCATTCTTGCCTAACATTCTTTAATATCCTTTGCTACAATTTATTACCTACTCTTACAAATTCTGGCTTGCTTTTGTCAAGCATTTATTTCAAGATGTTCTTTCCAAGTATTTCTTGACCATCTCTTGATAATGAAGCTGATGTGCAATCCAACAGCTCCTTGCTTTTTCCTGGAGTGGTACTTCTGTTCTGCCTGGCTGATCTCATGCTGTATGCTGATTGCCTCTTCATTCACTGCTTTATTTTTCAGGATGTGGTAGCTGGCTTCCACCTCCTATCAACACTCAAGCAGCAGTGTGCTGAGACAGTATCCTGTAGAAGCTTACTCCATTTGTTGTCTCAGGTGGTGAATGTGCTTGGAGGTTTTTGAGAAAATATCAGATAGTTTTATACCCTAGATTATTGGTCTGATAATGCTGAGAATGAATATCTGCGGTAGCATTTTTACTCCTTTGGAGGCAGTGATAAACAATGTGTCACTTATGTACTGTAACTGACTCATAAATATCCTGGTTTTATTCAATTTTATACTCTTTTATTTCTGTGTCAGTGTATGTCTCAGGTTTAGTTACTACATGCATTTTCTAAATTCAGAAGCCATGATGTTTCCTCCCTATGTGAAAATTCAATTTTTACTACCCCTTTTCATGTGTCTAAGTATGTTTAAAATAAAGCCCCAAGACTTGTATTATTGTAGTTTTAATTTGCACTATTTAGTACAGACTTTAGCATGGGAAAAAAAAAGCTGATTTTCTCTCTTTGGTTTCTGTTTTCCTGTTCATTCACTCCTGTCTTTTTTTGTTTGTGGAGTTTTTTTCCTGTTTGTTTTTCATTTGTTTGCTTTTTGAGGGGTTTGACTAACCTTTATTTTTTACTTATTGTGTTTCATTAATGTCATCTGGGAGAAATCTCAAAGTTATCAGCAGTTGAATTTGTTCCTGAAAGCCCTGATGTGATGATTCTATGTATAAGGTTTTTCCATTAAGTTGTCTACATGCTGTCACTGCTTTTCTAATTTTATTTTTTTCTGTGTCTTGTGCATTTGCTATTGACTGAGTGCTGGTTTATTTTGTGTGTCACTTGCATGCCCCTTCTTCTTCCCAGTGTCTTGCCTCTGCCTCTGTTTGACTTGTGACTTGTGTTTGTGTACAAGCTTGTTTCGCAGGTCTGTGCGAGTCTCTCCGGTTTGCTAGAGTTTGCATCTTTCAGTGCTTTCATTTCAGCTATTGCCTTTTCCTTTGCTGTTACTAGTGCCATCTGTTCATCTCTGGAAACTGGGTAGTTACACAAGCCTGTCTTTTTTTTGTAGCTTGGCAAAATATTGTTGTGGGGTTCCTTCAACTTCTTGATAACACTGTTCAAAATGTCTTTCACACATGCCATTTTTGTATGGCTTCAAACCACTTTTGGAAAATTCCCAGGATTCCTCTCCCTCACCCCCCACAATATTCTGTTTCATTTAAATGCCCTGGCATTGTGTTGCAGCAGTTTTTAATTGCTGCTCCTTGTTCCAGTGCACTTAGCTTCCCTCTCCCAATCTTTTTCTCTCTTCTTACTGCAATTGCATAGCACCTCTCATTATCTAGAGAAACGCTACTTATTATACATCTCCCCTTTAAAGTTCATCTGCTTGCAAACAAGAATCTGATCTACTAAGATTCTCATTGGTTATATATTTTATTTATACATTTCTTTGCAATATTCTTAATATCTGATTTCATGCCTGTGTCTGCAATCTAGATCTATTTCCAGCTTTGCTTCACCAGGGAGCCACAATCACACTCCATTTTTTTCTAGTCTTCTTCTTAGTTCCAGACACAGAAGTTTTCTTTTTTAGCCCACATTAATGGTTTTTTAAAACACAATTTAGAAACGGGAATGAAGTTTATCATCTTTTCTGTGCTTCTGCTGGGGCCTGTAAAACTGTGGTCAGACACATCTCTTATAACAGTTTTCTTTTCCCACAGTGTTTTGCTAATTGTTAGCCAGCAGATTTGAACAGGAAAAGCCATTTCATACCCACTTGGGATTCCCCCTTATCTGATACCCTTTAATGTACTATCTCATATGTAAGTTTTCAACAGTTAGTGCTAGTGTTTTAAGTAGCTTAATTTAATATCTGTGAAATCAGATTCAGAGAAGTCAACGAGGCTTGAGTAAGATAAGGTAAATCAATAGAGACACTCTGCCAGCCCAGGAAAATAACTCTTTCACCTAATTTCAGCAGAAAATCTCCAGTACAAAGCATATCTCCTTCATCCTGGCTTGTGTAAACTGACATAATTTTGGAGAAAGGGATTGCAGGTTTTTGTGAGAAGCATGTGTGGAGCTTGCTGTGGGGAGTTCAGCAGTACATTTCAGTCTCAGGAACAAATCAGTCTGGCTGTGCCACATGCAGAGATGAGCAGTGCAAGGGGAAGTCTCTACTTAATTGTCTCTTCCTGTGAGCTTTACTACAGGACCAGTGGCTCTTTTAATATATAACTTCATGTTCTTACCTTCCTTTCCTGTTCTGAACAAAGAAACTGCTTTATATTAAAATTAAAGACTGACAATAACCCCATGAGTTAAGAATTTTGAAACTCAGCAAGTTTTGATATTGCAACATTAACCTAATCAAATCTTGACATAAGTGCAAGTACTTAATATTTCATGCACACCGTCTACTATTGAAAAGGCAACTGACACATCCATAGGTCCAGTAAAATACTCTGAACAGTTTTGTCTCCCACACTACTGGGTTGACTTTGAATCTTGGTTATCTTTGGATCTCAGCTTTGGCCTCCAATCATTTGCTTTGTGTGTGGGGCCTCAATATACTTATAATCCCAGAGGATGTAACTAAGTAACCTTGTGAGCTAACTGTGCCGGATTCCTATGATGATTCTCATCTTTTCGTTATTTAACAGCTCTTGCTTGAACATTTCTGGGTTTTTTACTCCTTTCTTCTTGAAGTCTTCTCTGAAATGTGAATGTTTGGGTGCTGTGATCTGCTACAGCACTCCACTGAAGTCAGTATAACCAGATACTGAGATATATAATTTCCCTGCTTTTCTCATCTGACTTGTTGACATGTACAAAAATCCCAGTAACCCCTCAACCTCATACTCAGTGTTTATGTTCATGTCATCATCCCACCTTTCTCATCATCACTGTTCCCTTGGGTAATCTCTCATGCTCACATGTGGCTTTCATTTTTGAGTCCATACGTATGATTTCACTTCAGTGTGCAGAGTTATACATTTGCTGCACACACAGAAGCTACCTGTTGCAGTCAGAGGTCACAATGGGCTTTTGGAGCACCTCCTGCTCTGTCTGCAGTAAGTGATAACTGTAAAAGTGAGCTGGACTTGCTTTTCTGTGCAGGTTTCTGGCTGAGGTGGACAAGTTTTCTCCCAAGAGTCATTTTACATGTAGAAAATATCACCACTGAAGAAGGTCTGGAAAAAATAAAGTTGTTTAGCCTCAAGAAAAGAATAGTAATGGATCTTGCAAAGAAATAGGAATATACTACACAGCTGGACCTTTGAGGACTCAGCTTAAACGCTTGAAAAATCCTTGTGACAACAAGTATGATGAAGCCTTGCCATGACTTCCCTAGGCAGTCTCAATCACTGAAGTCTTTAAGAACAGGCTGCATGAAGGCAGATGTAACCAATCCCACCTCAAGATATGGTGAACTGGGTCCCCATCCAAGCCACTTCTTCCATTTCTCATGCAGATGTCCTCCTGCCTAGCAGTTGACCTGAAATCTTGATCAATACCCTTCTAAAAAGGGAGCACTTTCTGCCACTGCTGACATCTGTATGAAACTGAGACTTTTCTATAAAGACAACTATATGAAAGGTTCTGCATTAAAGGCTGTAATTACTGCAATGAACTTCCAGTATTTTTAGTGAGGAACTGCTATTAGCAGTTGATATTCATGAATCATGCAGGTAAGCATTCAGACTTGACACTTATTAAGAGCACTACCAATTTTTTCAGGACAAATTATTTTAGAGTCATTAATAACAACCCCAGAGAGCCACCAAATCTCCACAAATGAATGCTTGGAGGGAAAACAATTATGGAACTAATAGACATCAAAACATAAATCACACGTGCCATGGCCGAATAACAAGATTTGACTGACTATCAATTTTTCCTGCTTGGAAATGACTTTTAATTAAGCATAATCAGAAATTATTTTAATTATTTCAGTTTATTTCTGGAAGTGGCTTTTAATATGCATCTATGTACTTAAAGTGCCATTCAAAGTAGTTAGAGCTTGGCATTGTCTCAATGAAAATAGTGTGCTAACTCTACTGTGCCTGTGTGAGTTTGTGTGAAACATCCATTTTTGAAACCCCTTTACGTTCTTAAAAAAGGATGACTGTGATTTGGAAAGTCCAGTAACTAAGCAAGAGCCATGTGCTTTTGTCTTGGCAATCAGAAGGAGAAGTATATCACATAAGTGCCTGGTTTTTAGTGGAGAAGTACTGTGGCAGTATGGATGTGAAAGTGTGAATGAAAAAGTAATTTAGGTTGACCCAAGTACCTGATTTAATCTGCTCCATTTTACATATTTTATAGTCACTGCATAGTCCCTTTAGCCCTGGTGGTCATATGGTGTCCCCAACCCCCTCATTTGCTCGATATTAATTTTTGGACACCTTCTTAGCACTTCCTTTTGTGTCAAGTCATTTACAGAAACAGAAATTAAGCCATTCTGTGAAAAGTGTTCTGCAGTGCTGAACCTCATAATTAGTTATAGTAACTGTGGGTTTCCATTTCAGTTCATCTCCCCTGAGTAAAATAGAGGGCATGAGACTGGTTTGGTAAGAAATCACAAGATCACTTAGAGTTTATACATAATAGTTGACTTTCTAGTGACCTTTGCTTGAAAACAAAGAGCAAAAGAAAAATTTTTGTTGAAAACACAGTGATCAAGACCCAATCAAACTGTACTACAATATTTTTAGTTTAAAAACATTTCTTGTGGTGATGGTTTCCCAAAGTTTTTTGTACTCCTTAGTAGTTATAGTTAGCTCAGTCAAAGTAACTGTGGCCTGGCTGATTTTATTTTATTTCCACCCCGCTGCTGCCTCTTTTGGATATCACTAAGGAGGTTCAAAAATGAAGTCTATGTGAAGGAAATAAATTGACATTTCTTGAGAAAAGCAAGAGCAAGTCTGAGTAGGGCACTGGAGAAATGCAATTTTTCAGCTTGACTTTGCTTGGGCTAGACCCCATTGTGAGACAGAGAGACAGTAATTAGCACATGAATTTAGTGTATAGGCTCAGCTTTTACAATATATATCATTCCTATCAGCCCAAAATGATGCAATCCACTTGTGCTTGATCTCAAGGTGGATGAGAGGACTCTCACTCACTTTGCAGTGAAAGAGGATGTTCAGAAGTCTGACAGGACAGTGGAATGTTGAGTTGGTCTGTGGTTGAGGCATGCACAGAACAGATCAGTTTTGACTAAAAAGCAAAATCTACTGTAAAAACATTTTCTTTACCTTGAGGGAAACTTCCTTTCTGCCTTCACACCTCTTGTCCTGTCACCCCATTTACCTCCAGTACAGTTGTACTTGCAACTTCCCACTAGGAGCATGTCCTGTGTCTGCACTTTGTAGACCTGTTGTTTCCCCCTAATGTGAAAGTTATACCCATGGATAACTCTGGAAAGATTTATTTATTTTCTGGTTTAGATAATAAAAGTATTTGTGAAGAGTGGTTACGATATGTGGTTTCCCCTGGAGTCCAATCATAATGTCTGTGCCTCCAGTTCTTGTGAGGAGATTTAGTGGACCTCTGAGTCAGGAGCCTCTACCAGTGAGGCTTAGTGGTGAATTTGGAGTTAAAGAAGATTCTGGGGCTGGGGCCAGAGCAGGAGTCTGTGGAGGGTCTGAATTTCTCTGTGCCAGCACCACTGACACACACCAGGAGGACTGAGAAATGAGGAATTTTTTTTAGGTCCCCTTCCTCTTGGACTTTTTCAAACCAACAAATGGATCACACTTGTTTCTTGGCCTCCCAGTTCACAGCTCCATAGGACTTTTTCTCTGCTAGTCATGACTACACAGATTGTTCCCTGAAGCCACACCACTTGCTGACACAGGGAAGGAACGTGAAAAACAAGAAGGCTAGACATCTCAGAAATGCCAAAGGTGAAAATCCCTGCATAACATGACTGCTTTTTATGGCAATTTAGCAAATGGAAATGAGGAGGAGAGCCAAAAAGCCTTTCACAAGTTAGGTTTCTGCAGACCACAAACAAACAGTGAGTTCTTGGTTTGGAAGCTAATAGAAACTGGCTCAGACAAGGCAGCCCAGAGCAAGATCTTGTGCCTGTACTTTCCCTCATTATTTCTCCCCATCACACACACACACACACACACACACACACACAGAGGCACACATGCATGCACAAGCACCTCAAAAGTCACCACCTCAGTTAACACTCGACCACTGGTAAAAAGGGAAGCCTTAATTCATGGCCATACCCTTTAAATCATCAAAGGAAAGGTGTCAGACAGTCTAGTGGTTAAGATGTAGGATGCTGTAGAAGCCTTGTACAGAGGTAAGGCTCTGGGTGCTGGCATTAGAAACTGTAGGAAAGAAAGCTAGCATGGTTTTGATCATTGTGGGTGAACATGTCGTGAATACATTTTGAACCTATCTCTTCTCTAGCCTGACCATGAACATTTCCTCTGGAATCAAAACTTCTGACAGTTTCTTCCAGTCTGAGTTCTTGCTGTATTTCCTCATTTTTTTCCTGCTATATTTTTTTCCTGCTGCCTTCCTATGTGATGCTTTTTCTCTTACAATTTCTTGTCATCTCTTCCTTGTTTTGTTTTCAGAAATGTGTTTTAGAGGCAGAATATACTGTAATTTTCAAAGGTCCCTCCTTTCTACTTTCCTGCTTGCTGTATCTCATCTCTCATATCTCCAATCTCCTAGCAGGTTTAAATTTAAGATCTTCATGTTTAATATAGCCAAAGTGTTTTTCCTAAGTCTGAGGCATTCATTTAAAACACTAAGGATTGCAGCAATTTTGTGGTGTGTACAGGGACTGATGGTGGTTGCTCTGGAAAACAGCCTCCTCCGGCGAGAGCCTAAGGGTATTATTTCACAAAATGTACACCTACTTAAGAAATGTCAGGCTGTAGGGGAGCAGCTGGAAGCCAAAGCATGTTATGACTCTTTCCCTGCTCAGCTACTTTCTGGCTGGTTTATAGCTGGGGTTTTGCAGCCACTCAGTTTACCACAAAGAGCATGGGGAGCAGTTTGAATGTCTGGGGCAGGGAGAAATGCTCTTTCTTAGCTTTTACTGCCAAATGGAGTGACAATATCTTCTGATTACATTTATGCCAGTTAGTGCCCAGCTGTGAACTCATGGTGGGCAGCAACCTCTCTCTGCACCTGCTAATGCCTGTGTTTCTCAGAAGTGTTGAGTGTGTGGGAAGTTTCCAGGAAGAATGGATTTGTCTTTGGTACATCTCAGGTATGATGTAACTAGTGCTCTCATCATAAGCTGTAAGCAGGAGTGACCAAGTTTCGGTCTGCAGACAGTCAAATTTCTGGAATGTTTCATGTCATGTTGACTTAAAAAACCCTGTGATTCTGAAAAGTACAGAATAAGAAAATATCCTGCACATAAGGGGCAGGTATGATGGCATGGTTGGTTCCCTTGGGCTGCTGAGATGAGAGTTTCCAGCCTAGCTATCCCACTTCCATCAACAAGGCAATGTCCTGTCAGTCAGTTTTGTAGGTCTTTATTAAAGTGTGCATTTGGGAAAAAAATCTAGATACTGGGTCATGCCAACCTATGGCAGTTGTGTTCACAAACTTTTTTTAAAAATTTCTTAACCCAAGTTTATTTTCAGTGTTTTGTCAAATGACTGATGGAAGACTAATATTCAAGTAACTATGCAGCATAATTTTATGTCCTCATTAAAAAACTTGATGCAAATGAGCACTGAGAGATCATTGCCTGCTTTGGAGTCAGATTAATCTTGTTGAAGATCATGCAGCAGCAAACCATCAAGCAAAATCACTGCAGAAAATCTACTGTTAAAAAGTTAAACCAGAAGAACTTCACATTATATGGGGATGATAGGGTTAATATGGTAAGCATGCTTTGAGGACATTTCTTCCTTATGGATATTAGCCTTACTTAAACATGAAGGGTAAGAACACTTCAAACCATGCATCTGCAACCATTATCTCAATTAATTACCCATTCAAATTGAAGCATTTAAGGATAATCTCCATTTTGTAATTAGAGTTATTAATCTGTTCTTCTACTTTTCCTGCACAACACATGGCTCCTAGATTACTTTGAACTTTCTTCCTAAGGTTCTGACAGTTTATGAATTTTTTTTATTTCCTTATCAGATTTGGTGCTGTGTGGGGAGGTCTCTGTGTACTCAGAGTGGGTGGTTTGCAGCTGAGTGAATGTGTGCAACGATTACAGATCAACACTACTGTTAACAACACTAATGGAAGGAGCACTGAAGGAAAAACAACACACAAACAAAAACTAGTAGAGCCTGGGGATAGGTGTGCAACTGGCAGGCATATAGATAACATTTGCTAATCACCTTTCCCCATTAATTGTAGTGCTCAATACTTGTTAGTGTCATGTGGAACTGGAGATATCTTTACATTCTTCTTCCTCCATCAAAGGTATATTTTTATTTTGCTTCTTACATCAAAGATGTCTTAAACTTGGTTGTTTGGCTCCTTTGCCATAAGCCTGGATTCCTCTAATGTCTTATATTCAGTTGCTACCAAGAAACAGTTACTTTTATTGCATTTAAAATAACTATTCACTGTCAGTATTATTAAGTAAAACATGCTATGAAATGAGTATCACTCAGTAATGACCTTACTATCATTCTGATGTTTCGCCATTATCTGCAGAAGTTCTCACTTTATCCTCCATTATTCACCAGCTTATATCAGCAGTGACTGATGCAACATGACAAGATGACAGTCAGTGCTCTGCTCCCTACCAGCCAGCTCCACCACTCATGAATGCTAATAACAGCACTGGGAAGTAACTTGTGGAAGAAGGGCTTGTGTTCTGCCTGCACTGCTGCAGGCATCTCTAAAGTTACCGTTTTTATGAGATTGCTGAGGAGGTGATGAATTTCAGATGCAAAGGATATTTTACAGGGCATTGCTACTGAAGTGTGCTCTGAGATATTTGTGACTCTTATGATTGCCTTAGGGCTATGTCTAATATCATGAGTCACTAATTCAAGAGCAGAATGTTCTAATGGCATATTAACATTAATGAGAGAATACTAGGAAATCTGAAGACAGCCTGAGCACACCAGTAATCTCCTACTTGCAATTTTGATGAAGTGATGGCTAACTGGGCATTGAAAGGTTAGCACCAATGACACAGTAAAAATCTCTTTCAAGGAGTAAATGGTTTGATTTATTGGACTCTTTCTGTAATCTGGGGGGTTTTTTTGGGTTTTTTTTTTGGGGGGGGCGGTTTTGGTAAGTAGATTCTTTTTATTCACTTTTATTGTTTTAAATTTGTCCTCATTTTTATCTGACTACCTGTGTATTCTTCTAACACGTTTAGTAAGTATTTGCAGTAAAATAGAGAGCATTTAAACCCCCCAAGCTCATTGTTAGCAAATTATTTAAACACAATTACTGGAGTTGTTACAAGCTATTTGTCATAGAAGATATTTGAACTCTCACCTGGGACCTCAAACCTGGAAGACTCACACTGTTTTTGTTCTTAAATTAGATCATGTTGCCATTCAATGCAACTGTTTTATGCAGCATTTCATAACATTTACAGTTCAGTTGTGTTCACTAATTAGTACATTTCTTCTCATTTATGTGAACTTTCTTCTGATCTTGTCAAGATTATTTAAATATTCTACATGTCATGTCTTTAAATCTTTTACCTAGGTCTACATTTTGAATAATCTCTAATAAAAGGAAAGCTGTTTAAAATGTTTTTCAAATAAGGGGATAGGCTTTCTTCAGCCACCTAGTCTTCCTGTCAGTATCCAAGACCTAAAACCTGATCATCTGAAGACATACCAGCAGTAAGAGGCCATGGCACAGGAAGACATCAAATCAAAGATGAGGAGGAGCTCCATTTTGGAGGTTGGATAGCTCTGAAAGAGATATTTTCTGGATTTTCAGAACATCAGGGCAAATTGAACTCATCAGGCATAACAAACATTAAAAATGTTGCATCCTTTGTAGAGCAAAGTTGTTTGGTTTGGAAAACAACTGAATGTCTGGAACTTCTAAAGCACCTGTGTGGGTCTTGGTCCATATTCTGAACGCTTCACATGTGGCCTGTTCTGGATTGGGTGCCCATTTCAGAAGATCATGTTTAAGGACCCCTACAAGTGCTTTGATTTAGGTGTTACAATAACTGGTAGGTGGGATCCATGTGGGTAACTGCTGAAGGAATACAGAAGGGCTACCCAACCTACAGCAAGCAGGCTTTTTCAGCAGCTTTGTTTGCATGGGTTAGTAACTTTTCCCTGGTGTTAAATCCTTGTGCTTCTGGGCTCCTTGACTCCAGAAGGAATAGGAGTAAGCGAGGTATTCTTATAGGGCAGGACACTACTTTGGGCAGTGCAAAAGCAGCCCAATCTTTCTTATCTGAACTGAAAAAGCCCTCAAAGGTAGAGTTTAATTAACAGCTCATCTTAGAGCTCCAGAATGACTTTAAGGTAAGCAATTATTGATTTTCTTTTTATTGATTAATTTGTTTTAATTTCTAAACTGTAAAAGGTTCCATGGCAAAGGAAGAGCAGCTGGGCTGCTTAGGAAGATAGTCAGGGCCATGACAGACTGTGAGCCTGTCCAGTGTAGCCTGGGCCAGGGTGCTGCTGTACAGTACATGTGCATGGCTAGAGGGCTCTGCATCACCCTTTCAGCCCACATTCAGCACAAAACCCTCTGAAGACTTACACACAGCACTACCCCTTGTTGGCGCTTGAAGAACTTTACCCATTGTGTCAAAAATGCTTTGTGATAACAAAAAACCCCATCAGGAGTTACTGCAAGTTGCCTGCAGAGAGTGAGACTTTGCCACCATGGTTGCTGACTGAACAGACTTGGTGAAACTGATAGTGAGTCTAGTAGAGCCCATAACTTTTGGAGAATTAGATTTTTTCTGGAGTTTTCAAAAGTTTATAATTTCAGAAATGCTTGTGGGTATGTATTTATTTAATTAGGATCCCCTGTCCCTGCTGTTGCATCCATCTGCATCTAAGTGCCTATTTTTAAAACATAAGTCAAACAATTTGGAGGGTAGAAATCCATGTCAGAGTTGACATCTAAGTAAAAGACTTCTTTGGCCTATGAAAAATCACACTCCATTTTTGTTTAATCATCAGTTTTTGCTGTGGTGCAAACGCTCTGTTTGCTCTGCCTTCCCAGGTCTGCTGGTGCCAGTGGGCTTTGGTGCCTCAGAGTCTGGGACATCAGGCAATGACCTTGGTGTGAAACACTTCTTATTGAGAAGTGTTTGTTTATTATGTTGAGGTTCTTTTCTGAAAAGAGTAATAATTGCCTATTAAATAGCCAGCAACCATATCTGGCTATTGTTTTTTTACTTTTAAACAAGAAAAGTAACATTTTCCTCATCTGTGCAGGAAAAAGAAACAGTTATCCCTGGTCCTCCCTGTTGGTCCTCATTACTGCCAGGGACTGCCTATAATTTTGGTTGTTTCTTAAGATTTTAAACTTTTAAAAATTAGTAACATAAATTTTGTCTTTTTTTGAAGATACATGAAAAGAACTGAACATACTTAGCTTTTTATTGCTTGCTGGGATCAAATACCTGCAACCATAACATGGGAAAATATGAAGACCACATTTGAACAGAAATAAATTTCTGTTTAGAAAGAGGACAGCCATTCATTCATAAGAAAAGTTTTAATAGCCACAAATTCTCATTAGAAAAGATTTGTCTCTAACCAGAATGCTGAACTCATCTAATGTAAACATAGTTTATGATGACAAAAGAACAATTTTGCTGACAGAAATTCATGTTATTGCAAGTATTCACTAAGGAATACGTTACTGAAGTACTTTCTTCCTCGTGGAGGAACTGAAAAGCTATTATGATTGTGTCACTTAAGAAAGAGGTAGATCAACCCACTCAGACCCTGTGGTACAAAAACTGCTAAAAATTTCTAGTGCAGTCCTGGGATGATACAGTTAAAGGAAAACATCTCCACAGTATAGAGGCAGACAGATTAGGAATAAAAATACTCTTTTGCTTGTATGAGCCACAAAACTCCCTTTGTACAGCTTTAAAAATATACAGGGAAGAAAAATGACTGCTTAATTTTATTTTTTTAAGGTTTATCTAAGCTATGATTCAATCCATAGCTAATTCTTTGAAAACACTGACAAAGTCATGGGTGTTTTTGTTGAAAGATATTTGTAGTACCACTACTTGATTTGGATTAATGAACTAGAGAAAGCTTTTCAGCATGGTCTGTTCAGTATCAACCTGAGCTCATTAAGGAATCTTCCTGTGCATGCACCACCCCAGTTCCCCATAAACCAAAGCATAATGAGGTGAAATGTTTGTCCCTATATATTTATTTACCGCTCTTGGATGGTTCAGAAAAAGGCCCAAATAATGTTTTTCCTGGTCTGAGAGGTAGTTTTATTGTCCTCTATTGGAAAGTTCATGTTGGTCCAGGAAGCAGGATTTGGACTTCATTTTGTAAGAAAAACATGTTTTACTGCATTCTGAGTAATTTCCGTTGGCGACAATTATGCTTTTGAAAGAAGGGTAAATAATGCTGTGTGGAGCTTCGGCACCTCTCACGGGAAACCTATCTCTTTTCATTAACTTATGAAAACATAAAACTAGGAAATGTGGCTATTGTTTATGTGTGAATTGATGAATTATTAAGAGTACAGATGTCAGCTGTAGCTCTTAACAACTCTCAGCTTATCTCCATTGATTTATGTTGATACACCACCATGCTCTGGCAACTGAGGCACTAAGAAGGGATTTGAAGTGAAATACTACTCTGTGTCAAAACAGGTATCAGCAGATTAAAGAGGGAGTAAATCCAGAGAGGAGAAATGGGTTGAGCAATGCAGACTATGAGAGGCTCTGTTGTGTTCACCCATAGACCCCTGGCTCCCACAGAAAAGAAATGGAAGCAGGGAGGACAACTCAACCTGTACTGGGATGATGCTTCCACATGAGTTATAGATACATTTCTTTAGCATGTTTAGCACTGTTATCACTGCTTGTACTACTCACCTGTGTTTACTATTGTACACCTCCTGTTGTGCTATGTAAGAATAAGGTTGTTTGTGCTGCTCCAAGGATTCCTATTCCTCTGTGGAAGGAAACAAATTAGAGATGAAATGATTGTTGAAATGTTTATCAAAGCCATGTGGCAGAAATGAATGTGAGATGCCCCATCCCTGGAAGTGTTCAGGGCCAGGTGGGATGCAGCTTTGAGTGACCTGGTCTAGCAGAAGATGTCGCTGGCCACAGCAGAGTGTTTGGAAGTAGATGATTTTTAAGGTCCCTTCCAACTCAATCTCTTCTATGACTCTATGCCTTTATCTGGGCCTTGACACTGTATGTACTCTGCAGACCATGGAAAATATTTTTTTATTCAAAGGCGGGAATTGGCAGAAAATTTCAAGCACCCAAACCCAGGGCTTTAGGTTTCAGACAGGTTAGCTGCTGTGAATCATTAGCAGCTGCTGATGATTTTTTGTTCTTGGAGTATGATATTCTTTTGAAGTCAATGATTGAGGCTGACAATGAAATAATTTTTTCTTCCTTATTAGAAAATGTTTAAGTTTAGAAGATTATGTGGTGTTTGGCTACTTGGAAAGTTGCATCTGTGTGATGCTTTTGGCATCATCACTTTGAGTGGATTTTTTGCTTGTGGTGAATGATGACGGTTGCTCCAGTGGAAAAATGTCATGTGATACTTGTCTATGCCTTCTGCACAGTAGGGAACTTGTCTTTTTTTGCTCGACCACAGATGAACAGATATATGGTTGGAGCTATCTTCTGAGTTTTGTATGCATGTATGCATACTTTGAAATAAATCAAGTGAGAGAGGAACAATAGCTCTCTGAAGCTGTGTTTTCCTTGGCTACTCAGTCAGTGCCTGGAATGCAGTTTAAGCAAATATCTGTAGGGATGTCCCTGGATGCAAAATATGGGCTACCCAGACAGAGACCCTTGTTGCTGTGTCTGTTCACAAGGCTGTGAACAAGCCATCTGAGTGCTTTTGGCATACTGATGTCTAATTGGCTTACAGAATTGCGTTTAATTAACAAGCACACCATTACATGGTTTTTGAGACTGTTGAGTCTTAAGAGCAAGAGTGCAGCAGATGTTGCCCAGGAGCCTCACTAGATTCTGAAACTGAATCTGTGACACCAAAAAAAAATTGTTATCCAGGGAATAGATAAAAAACGAGCCCTGCTGAAGGGTCTCTCTTGGAAATGATGGATCTGATGTGCTCCTTAGCAGTTCCTGCCATGCAAGGTGAGACTTTTCTTAAAAGTTCTCTCCCTTGTCTGTTAAAATGGATGTAGCATTTAAGGTGTTTGTCAGTTACCAGAAGGCAGAGAAGGTGGGGAGACAGGTGGCATTGTTGCACACATCTGGGACATCTCCCCTCTTCCAGGACACTGGCATAGCCAGGTAACAGTGAGCATTTGAGTCACTGTAACTATTCACGTGAGTTTTAGAATCTCATGGCAAACATAAGGCAAAACCATCTCCCTAATGAAAGAGTTTTTTAATATAACGTTCATGACTTTCTTCACAACCCCAGAAAATCCCTGCATATGTAATAACGCAAATTATGTGTCTCAGATGTGTTCATTTATTGGGGGAAAAAATAGAAAAAGAAGGTAAGTAATGAAATAAAGGCATGTGCTCAGTACTACTGGCACAGACCAGAACAGCAGAGAGCATCCCAAGTCTGCGGGAATTGCCAGATGTAATTCCTGCTGGCACAGATGGCATCTTTACAGCACTGACTTCAGTGGGACTTTTGGGGATTGCAACATATCAAGATTTCACTGTTTGCTCTTGCTCTGGCCCTTACCCTCTTGAGAGTAAAATATATAAACAAAAATAAAGACACTAATTTCAATGGTTCTTTCCATGTGTGTAACCTTAGGTGTGTGCTGAGCTGGGATTGCCTCTCCCACAGCACCCACTATGCTGCACTGTTTGCAACTGAAGTGTATAAAATTAACTGTGTCTTGTTACAGGCTTCTGGAATGTCACTGCAGTTGTTCAGATGAGATAATTTTGTCTAAAGCCAAAAAAATGTTTCTGACAATAATATGAATGATCCGAGAATCCGCTCTTTGGGGCTGAGTTTTATTTGGATGGACTCTAAGACCATCTTATCTTCATGAAAGAGTTGTTCGATTTAAATCCATTGAGAAAGTTTATTTAGTCAAATATATCCCATCCACTGTGTGGATACTGCAAATAGAATGAAGGGCTTCCCTGGCAGATTTTGCAGTATAATCAAACCAGTGTTTGAACTCAAGGAAACAAGACAGGCTGGCCACATGGAGCTACCCTGAGACCTGAATTGAATTTATTCAATTGATAATGAATTTAATTCCTTCCTCTATTCGCTGGCTTCCTATGGGTATTTGAGGTATGCTTCAAACATGACTATTTAACTTTTACCCAAGCTGGGGACTGCACTGCTGTGGCTCCTCTGGAACTAGAAACAAATACCATTTACTCTCAGCATTGCTGGTGCTTATGCCTGTTTTTTCAGAATGGGGATAACAGCACTTTCTGCTCTCAAGGATCTCGTAAGGGGACATAGATTACCAGTGGCAAGTAGCCTAGATATGACAAAACCAATTGCCGTGCAAGATTTGAAGAAAGTTAAATTTGTGCATTGACCTCAGATGGGCAAAACCACTGTGTGACAAGAAAAGCACTGAGTTAATGAGAAGGCCTGATGGATAGTGTTTACCTTTGCCTTTTCTTTGCAGCTAACTCTTTCAGGGGAAAAACTGTCCAATGTTTGTCTGTCAGCAGTTTTGCTTTTCTCCTTTTACTCCTGTGAGCTCTTGCAATCCCACTTGTCTGTCCATGCACAATTCAGAGCCATGATGGATGAATTGTTTGAGCATGACGGCAGAGTTGAGAAAAGTCAAGACTCAGACCAAAGTCCAGGGGAGTTTTTGTTTGCAAACCTTCTGGGCATATTTCTGTAAGAAAGAGCTGAATATCTACCAACTTGTTAATGGACTACATAAAACCTAAATTACACTTGGAAATATGAAGAAGAGGAAGAAATAAGGAGGGAAATGATTAAGTGTGGGCAAATTAAAGGAGCCAGAACGTTGTTCATTTTCATAGGCGGAAAGTTTCATTTTTTCAGTCTTGCTTATGAGACTTTTTGTGATGTTATTATCATGTGCATTCAGTACTTCTGAAAAAAAAAAAAAAAGGAGCCGGGGTTTCAACATAGCTTCCCCCTGGTCATTGCCACTAGCTCTTATTTGTTTGGCTCCAGAAAAGGAGTCAAGCATTGTTTAATAAAAGGACAAAAATCCAAAATTATCTTTAATCCTTCATATTGTTCGTATTGTCTCACTCTGTGCATGCTGCCAATAGGAAGGGAGGCTGTGTTAGCTGCAGAATAAAGAGATCTTGTATTTGTTGGCAAAGCAAATTCCTAATTATCTTCTCTGTTCTGCTTTGGGATTCTGTTTCTGAGGTGAGCTCCAGAGATATTTCTTGGAATTTTATGGACTCTTGGCCTAGAGTAAACCGATGTCTTGAAATTTCCAGCCTACCAGTTGTATGAGAACATATAGGTTTGCATGTCAAAAAAAAGACCTGTCTCTTATCTGCTGTGCTGGAGAGGATTTATTGCCTTGGAAAAATGAGCTGCTTTCTATCCAGTTCTCTTGCAATAGTGGCATTCCTAAGCTTGCTTGTTGGCACCAGCCAAGCAAATGCAGAAATCTTGTAGTATTCTTAGAGGCACAAAGCTTTTGCTTTGAATTTCCTGTAGAAATTCTTAAAAAAAACCACCCTCTCTCTGATTTACTGCTCTGAAAATTTAACTTTGTTTAGCAGGCTTGATATCTTCAAATAAATGATTAAAGAAAATCTTTTGCGGTTTCTAAGGTGAAGTTTTTGTTTTTTTTTTTTTTAGTAATATTTCTATTAAACTGGGGCTCCTCTATAACTACAAATGCTATAAAAAGTCAATAATTTCAAACTAGCATTTTTCAGCTCTTCTCTTTACTCTGCAATATGGTTCTCCTATGTGCCTAAGACCTGTGTCCAGCCTGTGAAAATGTATGAATTTCGATAAACCATATCTGTTGTTTTTCCATACACAGTACTTTAAAAAGCTTGGGATGGGATAAAGCCAAGGATGTGGTCCCAAGATATACAATAAACTGCAATTTCTTTGTATAACCATATAAATGCCTTTTTCTCCCAGTCTCACAGTCATGTGAACATTTGATGTTTTCAGAACATTATATTTGTTGCAAAAGATCAAGAAATGTGTATTGTGAAATGTTGGCATGATGGGGACTTTTTTTAATGTAAATTTTTTCTTTAAGGACTAAACATCCTTTCTGAAGAGGTTTTTAGCACTTCATCTTTCCCACACTTATTCTTTGCTTTTGCTCCTGGAATGCTGACAGAATAAAGTCCCCTAAACTACAAAATGCATTTTCACATCCTAAATTTCATTGTTTAGTGGACTTATAGCGCCATGTGTTACAGTTTTGGAAGCTTTTTATGCCTGCATCTAATGCTAAACATATATGTGCCCTTATATTGCCACTTTGCAATGCTCTTAGATGTCTTGCTGAATTACAGACAGAAGGCTCAGAAATAAACCCTTGAATATATGTAACTCACCCCTACACCTTCTTCCCTTCCAAAACTGATCCCCTTCTCTCAGTGAATTTTTTGAGTAATCCTGAGCAAATTGCAAAAGGTATATGAGAAAAGCAAAATGACAGTGAATTCAAATCTACCAGTCTTCAATATTTTGATGTCCCTAAGCAGGCACAAGATCATTAGCTACCTAATATTTAGGGGCATACTTCAACAGCAAGAACAGAATGCTGATGATTGGATCAATAGAAGTTAAATATATCTGCATTGCTGCCTGGATTCACTTGCTTTCCTGTAACTCAAAACCACTTTAATTAAAGAAAATTAAGTAATTTTCTTCTCCTAGAATGGTATCTGACTGTGCTTGAAAAAACAGGAATCAAAAAAAAGGTACAAACTCTGATGCTTTTATTTGCGCATTCTGCAGAAGCATCTTGAACACAACTGTATGACACCATCTGTCTCTTCAGCTATGAGTGTAAATGAAGGGGTGTATCACTAACGTGACTTCAAAGCTCAGCATCCTCTATTTTTGCTGCTTGGTGAGCTGGGCTAGACAGTGTGCTAGCTTTTCAAAATATATGAAAAATATCTAGCATGTTAAGCAATGAAAAATGCAAACAGAGAATATTCATGATTCTTCCCCAAAAGCTGTGAAGCTTAGTGTGGGCACTGCAAAGGGCTGGGGAGTGATGAGAGATGTGGGTGCATCAGCAGCTTCCCTCTCTTCACAGACGCTGCCTTTCTGCTGGGACTATCAGCCTCATCCTCACCTGAGCTCCCCCCAGGTATGTCCATGTCCCCCATGTCCCCATCTGGATGTCCTGGTGTAGCAGTGTGGTTCTTTAGGATTCCATGTGGCTTCCTTTGTTCCCCTGCCCTGTATGCTATTGGTTCATTTTGAAATAAGCACCTTGCTGTATACAAAATCTATTGGTGGGTTCCCTATGCCTGTCTTCCCTTCAGACCTCCCGAGACTGGCTCCAGGGGAGACAGTCCCTCCCCTTTCTCTTCCCTTGTAAGCCAGTGTCTGTGTCAGTTTGGGGTCTCATCTCTGAGCAGCCAGCCCCTGACCTACCCCCGCTTTCCTCCCCGTCTTTTCTCCCCCACAACCCCCTACCTAAGAACCCCAAATAAACCTCCCTGGCAGAAAGGAGACAGATTCCAGTTCGTTCCTTCGTCTCACTGCATTTCCTGCTGAATTTCTGTGGCTACAAGACCCGCGCCACGCCGAGTGGACCCCAGGGTCCACGCGCCCCCGAACTCGGTGGAGATAAGCAGCCCAGGGACCTCATTCCGGGGGGGAGCCGGCTCCTGCAGCCCCCCCAGAGCCTGCTACATCATCCTGGATTTCCTGTGCTGACCATGGATCGCCCCATGGCTACAGATTGTCCTGTGGCAGCAGCATCTTGGCTAAGCCCACTGCAGCCTCATCCTGCCCACGCAGGTTTGTGCCAAGGATCTGCCCTTGGGCTTCCTGCTGGAGATGTGACTGGGGCCTACAGCTTCCTTCTGGAGTGGTGTGTCTTGTGCCACCTGGAAAAGGAGCTCTTCAACACAACACGTGGTTAATTCTGCTGGAAGAGGCTGTAACTGCTCAAAGCAATTTTTCCTTTTGGAATTGAGGGATTGTTTAACATTTGATATTTGTTCACTGTTTAACTGAGATTCTGTTACAAGATGCAGGTGTGTGCATGCGAGGGTTCTTTGGTGCTCATGCCAAAATCCTTGGTGGTAAAGTGTGCATGTTTGAGTAACTTGTGGCAACAGGACTGAATCACCTGGAGCCCTCCAAAACATGGGCTCTGGCAGGCCTGTATTGATTTGCTTTAGTTCCCCCACAGAGATCAAAATGGGAAATATTGTGGTACCCTCAGAAGACTGATTTGATTTTCGTTTTAGTTATTGGTCAGTCTGGATTTACAGAGTGTATTACTACTCCCTCTCCCCAACAGAGGTATCATGACATATCCATTGGTTGTAATACGTGATTTAGGGAGATTCCAGGCATAATTAAGACGAGAGATGATTGGAGTTTTAGTAGTAAAAAACCCGTTTTTCTGAAGGCATTGGCTGTGAGCTGCCCTACAGTCACCAGGGAGAAAAGGCCTTCTTAGGATGCAGAAAGGGAGGAGACAGCCAGCAAAAGGAGAAGAAAAAAAAAAGACCTTCCCAGTAGTATTGCAGTCTAAATTTCTCTCCCCTCCACCATAACAGGCTGTTTAAAATTAATTATTTGTTAGGAAATACTTCATTCCCATAGGCCCTGTGGCAGTGTCATCCTTGTCCCTTGTTTTCTAGTAGCTGTTCTCTAGGTTTCTCCAGACAGTTGTTGCTTGCCCCTCAATTTTATAGTTGAAAGAGCTGCAACCTGAAACAGCGGATATTTTCCTCTGCACTTCTGATGCTCTGCTGTATGGAACTCTGTTCCTCCTGCTGTACATCATACTAGGAAGGAGCCTCCGTGAAGATATTGAAGGCCTTGGTAATGACATTTGTCATCCCCAAGGAAATGCTGCCCAGCCCTGTGCATGCTGACAGGGCTGGGCAGCATTTCCTTGAAATATACTTCAAGAGAAAATATACTTCAAGCAAAAGGTCAAGAAGGAACAGCTGCAACAGGCTGATAGCCAGCTGTGATAAGAGATCCAACACAGATGAACAAATGCAAACATCCAGTGTGGAAGCAGCAGTTCATGGTACATTATGTACAGTAGCAGGGAACTCCTTCTGTCCTGAAAGTTCACTTGATCTTGACACTAGCCTTTAATTCATTTCCCAAAATTGTCAAGTTTCAGGTCTGTCATTTTCTATAACAAACATATGCTCTTCAGAGCTGGTTCCAAGGAACAGAAAGGTAAAATTACTGTGTCAGGAGGGAACTCGAGTATCACATGAAAGAAAAATCAAACCAACAACCAAGGAACTTCCAAGCTGATCATTCCAGTGAAAAAGCAGCTCTAAGCTGTGCCAAATTTTAGTGTAGAGTTGTAAATTTCAAATTTACCTTGAAATCTCCTTGCTTCCTCTGCTTGGAACATGGCCACTACATTTCCTTTGAAAGCTTTCCTTTCCTTTAAAACTGTTTTCAAAAAATCACCATATGGAATGACAGCTTTTATAAAGTGCTATGGAAATGGAAACTCCAGTGCTGTTTTGCCTTCACAATGCTTGTCCTTCCTTTTTATTCCCACAGAAATACTCAAAGCTAAAAATTTGAAAGAGAGCTTATTGTTATAAGATAATGTATATAATTTCTAGCCGTCTGCTATCTGTGTTTTTCCTCAAATATCTCAAACAGCTGGTTAAAGACTCTGGCTAGCAAGCTTAGAGTTGTGGATGAAACCGCATTGTTCCCGGCTGCAGTTTCTTAAAAGCAGGAGCCCAGCCTTAATCTGTGTCTCCAAGGGGTGTTTTGGCCAAGTGCATGTTTTTGATGTGGGTTTTCTCCACCGCATATGGGATAATTGATTAATATTTTATTTATTGATGTTTTAAAGGTGTGCACATACTGCTTGGTTTCAATAGTCTCATTCCACATTAAAACAGCTTCAGAATGAATGAGCTGGTGCCTCAAGACAAAGCTGAGGTGAAACTGGAAGCCTCCTGAAGAGCAGACAGCAGTACAACTTAACACCTAATGCTGATAAGTAAGGATTACTTGGTTTAACAATATTTTTTCCCCATATTTTCTTACTTATCTCTATATGAGCAGGTAAGGAGAGGGCTGGGGTACAGGTTAGGGCACTTACCTTAGATCATTTGACTGTCAGCTTGCTCTCAGGCATGATTTTGGTCACTGGTAACCAACACGTGTCTCTGTAGCACTCTAACATGGTTCAGGCACAGTATGGCCCAGGATTATTCCTGATAAACAATTTAGACAGGGATACTCTTTTGTGGGAGAAAAGCGAGGCAGATAGGGTATGAGAGAAGGATGCAAAATGTAGCATAAAATCTGAGTCAGAAAATGCAACTTCATTGTAGCCTTTGATTACCAAGTTTGAGTAAAAACCTCTTGTTGGCTTTAGTGAGGGACAAGTCTGACTCTTAGTTGCATCTTTGCTTAAAGCAACTTCATCAAGCAACTCTGCTATTTGCGACCACTTCTCTTTTCATCTCTTTTAGAGCTGTAGTTTCTTTCCATGACGTCCTTTCCTTGAATTGTTGTGCAGTATTTACCTCCATGTCCTTGACTGTAGACATCACTAAACAGCAATAAGCTGGTTTACAAGATTTGTAGGGACCTGCAGTGACTGCCGGTCCCCTCCTCAGCAGCCTTGGCAAACTGTTAACTTCAGCAACTGTTTATTAGTCAAGACTTAGCAAAAAGGAAACTGGACTATTTCTTAAAACCAGTGTAGCCACAGAGCTTAAAAAGTTTCACCATCTCTCTCTTAGGGTGTGATGGTCAACTTCTGTTGACATCAATGGAAAGATTCTTCTTTTTGAAAGAACCACTGAATTGGACCATTACTCAGAAGAAAAAGTCACAGTAATTAGGTCACCCACGCCTTTTCTTGTGTTTTCTTTGGAAATCTGAACTGTCAGACCTGAGAGCAGATCATCTCTGCTCTTAGGCTGATGGATGGACACAGTGTCTGGTTGTTTGGTACACCCCTGGTCTGCTGCTCTTGTTGCTTAATTCTAGACTGTCTTGATGCACTCATGAGAGAGTGCTGGCAATGAAGGGGCACAGTTTTTATATGGCAGGTCCAGTATGCAGTGTTGTTTGAACTTGGGACAGATGCAGATGTAATTTAGAGATAGTTACAAAATTGCAAGTTCTTTTCCACAGATGAAATTTCTTCTGAGGTGGCAACTGTGATCTGCTACCCACCTACATCTCAAGCAACTAGTTTTCAAGAGCTAATCTGTTTTGCTGGATGCCATCCAAGCATGACAGTTGTGGTGAGAACTGAGTCAGAGTCTCTGGTGACTCTGAATTGTCATCAGATGTGTCAGAGCTATACCACAATACCCCTCACTTCTCAGAATAAGATTCTGATGGTCTCTATCAGGGTCACATCCCTGTTTGAATCCCAGCAGTCAGGCTTCCACTCCACATTTATATAACTTTAGTTCTCTTGCTAGATTTCCATTATTTTCCCACAGTTATAGCAGGAGGAAAGAATGAAACACTAAGAACTATATTATTGAAATATCTCGTGTCTTAGTTGTGTGAATTTCCATCAGCTTTGCTGAGATGTAGCAGAGGTGATTGGTGAAAGCTGTTAAAATGCAAAGATAAGATGAGCTGTAACCCTCTGAGTCACTGAGCAGCAGGGTCAGCAGCAGAGCTCTGTTTTTCCAGCCAGTTTAATTAAAAAACATAAACTATCTTGGCTCACTAACTTCACCCCAAAGCCTTTGCTATAAAATCAGACAGCCTAGGCTTCCCAGAAGCAGAATTTTCCCCTTTACTAGCACTGTGTTAAGTAAAAGACCATAACAGAACAGATTTTTACTGAAGAAAGGAAGCAGAAATTCTATAGTGCACTTTGAAAAGCCTGACTAACCTGTGCACTACCCTTTTCTCCTCAGCTAGAATGTGCTGGCCTCCTCTAATGCCTGAGGGGTCCTAGTGGAGGAGTCACTTGTTACTCTTTTTGCCCAAATGAGCCCCACTTGGAGCCTGTGGGCTCCAGAGGATTTTGATACGTAAGAAGTGATAAGAATCTCTGGAGCCTTTACAGTTCCCTTTGGACAAGAATCCTTGTTCATCACTGGGGGAAAAAGGACCTTCTAAGTTATTGCTGAACTGCAGTTGCATAGGAAGAGATTTGCTTACACAGTCTTTTCACTGGGCTGTGCTGGCCCTCAGCTTGCAGTGTATTTAGTATGTTTCACCTCCTTGGCTGAAATGGAATAACAAATGGGATTTCCAATCTGTCAGAGAAAGGATGCTTCCTTAACAGCTTTTTTTCTTCCCTTAGAAAAACAAAACAACAGCAACAACAACAACAAAAGATAACAAAGTTTCTTTTTCACAACTTCGATTGAGTTGGAACCTACCCTTTGGGCATTCAGTGTATTTGGGTTTCCAGTGGTTGCCTTTACAGTTTTATCAATTTCACAGCTTCCTCCTTCCCTTTAAGCTTTAAGCAACTAGGTTCTTCTCCTAAGGCAGTGACTGCAGGGGCTTTTGAACTTTAAAACGCAAAGATCTATGATGAATCATGACAGTCTGTAGAAAATGAGACATCAGTGGGAGCTTTTGATTTTGGCAAGTTTTTAAAATTAGGCACTTTTTTCCATCAGTAACCCAGATGCTACCCTTAATCTAACTTCTCTGGGATGTTCTGTGCGCCAGTCCCTGCTGTCTGAGAACCAGGACTGAGGAATTTTTATAGCAAAATCTCTCCCAAGGGTCTATGTCATGGGACAATTTTGCAATTGAGATTGAATTTAGTGTAACAGCAGAATTTGTACTGAGTACAATTTTACGTTGGGTTGAGGATATCCTCACTTTATTGCCTTGGTTCAGTTTCCCAGTGACAAAAACTCAGGCAGGTCTCTTTATTTTAAAATATGTATCTGAATTTTTTAGGGAGTGTTCAGCTACTTTGATAGTACCTTTGCCAGCTTTTAAAACTGCATAAGAGTTTTTGTGCAATGACAAATTATGACAGTGTAATAATAATTTAAGGACCTACAAGGTGGTAAAAAATCCTAGGAGGTTGCTACTGGCATGTATTTGCAATGAGATGGAATCCATTTTATTGCCAGATTTGTGTTTAGCAGTAACAGGTAAAATCAAAAGAATACAGATGTGGCTGTTGAAGATGTCCCGGTGGAAGATGAGTGGCTGGATGGGTGCTCGATACTATGGACATGGGAAAACCCACAGCAACTAATTTGACTGAGATCTGAGTAGCCTTTTCCCCTGTATCATGGCAAGCCTAATGACAACATCAATAAGTCAAAGAGCTCCTTGCTCTTTTTTAAATTAGTGATAGTAATAATAAGAAACAATTATATGCAGGACACATATGAACTAAAGAATGTGTGTGTGTACACAAACACATGCCCAAGTTAAGGTGGCAGATTAGTTAGCAACTCTATGGCAAATGTAGGTCAGTGTTCAGAAGCCTTGGTCTGTGACTTACACTGAGAGAATATTCTGTTCCGAATCACCAGCCAGGCCTTTTGCTTCAGCAGGGTTTGTCAGCTCTCTCAGCTGGTGCTCCATGTCAGGTCTTGATCATCTGTTTGCGATAACAGGGGCGGAAACGCCAGAAGGCACAGATGAACTCCTCAGAAACAAGCATTCTATTTCTGTATAAATATCCCTTGCAATAAAGCGAAAGGAAGAGAAAATACAGCAAATCTGTTACACAGTATCAGCAAAACTGTTGCTAAATAGAATGTTTTTATGAGCAGTCGGCAGATGCTGAGGCTCAGATATTAGCTCAGTGACTGTGTAACAAATTACAGTCATGAGACTCAGTTCACTTTCACCATCTTGTGCTTGTTTTAATGGCAAATAAAGATCCAGTTTTTGGTGAGGGGGTGGGGGTTTAGGTTTCTTTTGTTTGTTTTGAGGTTGGGTTTTTTCAGTGAAAATTCATATTCCCTTCTGACATTCAGCAGACTGCAACTTAAGTCAACAACAGAGAGCTTTGCAAAGACCCCATTATCTTTTTCTGATTTATTGGTGTGACTTTGCCTTGTCTCTATACAGATAAATTCCTTGAATCTCTTTGCAAGCTTTTGTGTTTAAACTCTTCCAAGGGCAACAACTTAGTGAATATAACATGTAGCTAGTCTAATTTTTACAATTAATTCTTTTCTTATTATCCAGTGTAGTTTTGGGGCTCTGTGGATGTATGTAACAGTCTTAACTAATCAATTCAAAAAGTGATGGTTGTGCCTGAGGTCCAATGAATTTTTATTGTCTAATACATGTCAAACCAATTTAGTAGGGAAAAAACCTCCCTTGTGCCCAACAGAATTAGATCAGGCCCTACACCTTTGACAAAAGTCACATGGCTCGTGGAGCAGAGAATAAAGTTATAATTCGCATTTGCTTGCAAAGACGGGAAAAGAAAACATACTCCCTGCAGCTACTAAATGGAACTTATGCCTGAATGGTTTCTGGTTTGAGCTGTCAAGGGAGAGCACAGCACACTGGCTACACATGGATCTAGTCATTGTCTGCAGTAATCAGGACAGAAAAGATTTTACTCTTTCAGACTTCAGATTTTACTCTTTCAGGCAATTACACTTCTCTCCAGACATCTAAAATAGATAAAATAAGATCAGGAAGAGAGACATTTTTCATTCTTATCCCACAACCTTTTATCATTTGTACCTCTAATTTTATGACAGCTTTTCTTCCCAATGAAGGGTCTATGTGCCACCACTATCAGCTGAGAGATGCTCATACATCTGTACTCTGGCTTATCTTCTATTTTAAAATGCTCTGGACTAAAGGCATTTGTAGCAAACCAAAGCAACCTGCAAAATCCAGCCTACAAAGAGTAAGTAGGGGGTGTCTCAAACCATGGGCCTCTGAAGTGTATAATATTTTTATATATTGCATGACATGGCCATATGTATAATTTTATGTTAATAGAAATATTTATTACCATGGTAAAATGAGCTTAACTGAATAAGTTTGGAGGTTAACCTGCTGTTTTCACTTACAAGACACAATCAAATGGGAAACATTCAACTAATTTTGTGGCTGACTGGTGCAGTATGCTGGAGGGAAGGGATGGCATCCAGAGAGACCTGATACCCTTTAGGGATGGGCCTGTGTGAACCTGATTAAGTTAAACAGGACAAAGTACAAGATCCTACACCTGTGCTGGGTAATCCCCAGTGATTAAATGGGGATTACCTGATGATCACTGGGGGTGATCAAATTGAGAGCAACCCTGACAAGAAACACTTAGGGATATTGGTGGAAAAAAAATTGAACATGAGACAGCAAAGACCTCTTGGAGCCCAGAAAGGCAATCCATTCCTGGGCTGAATAAAAAGAAGTGTGACCAGCTGGCTGAGAGAGAGGATTTTCCAACTGCTACTCTACTCTTGTGAGATGGTACTAGATGGAGAAAATCCATAGGAGAGCCACAAAGATGATCAGAGGGCTGGAGCACTAGAAGGTTCCAGGGAGAGCTTACATCATCCTTCCAGTTCCTGAAGGGAGCTTATGAGCAAGATAGGGACTTTTTATACTGGCCTGTAGTGATGGTACATTGATCAATGGTTTTAACCTGAAAGAAAGTAGGCTTAGATTGGACATGAAGAAGATTTTTTTTTTTTATGATGAGGGTGGTGAGACACTGGCACAGGTTTGCCCAGAGAAGTTGTGGATGCCCCACACTGGAAGTATTCAAGGTCGTGTTGGGTACGACTTTGAGAATCCTGACCTCGTGAATGGTGTTTCTGCCACAGCAGAGAGGTTGCACTAGATGATCTTTAATGGTCTCTTCCAACCCAAACCATTCTATAATTCCAAGTTTTTCAAGTTGTTGTTGTTGTAGAAGTTCGGGGAAGTGCAGTAAATGGCAGGGTTTTTTTGTTATCTCCATTCTCTGATCACACCTCATAAAGCATTGAACACTTGGAGAGTGTTCATCTTTTGTAAGGCTGCATTTCATTTGTAACATCTGGTGTAAACAAATAAGTTCCTTTTAGATGCTGAATTCTTATTCTTTTGAAATACTTTGCAAATTTTCCAATATTGTATTATTTTCCTTGCTTGTGGCTTATGTTTGTCTGCAATTAATGAATACTGTGTGTTTGGGATAGAAACACTCTCCTACTTTACCTGAATGGAAATTGCTCCTATGTGTGTGCCTTTTCAGCATGAGGTAGTTTACAACTACCCATTTCCATAAAGTGTCCTATGAACAGTTTTCCTATTTTAGTTTTAGTTACTGACCCTTGGAGAACATCTCCAATGTATTTAAATAGCTTTCAGTGTTTGCATGAGTGGATGAGAGCAGCCCTGTTCCCTCCTGAGCCAGGGAACTCACCAGCCTGCAACCATGTGGGGCAGTTCTCCAGTTGCAGGGCCTGTTCCTTGTGTTTGTATGGCCACAGGCTTTACTGCTTTGTTTGTTCAGTGGAAGACAAAATCCCATGAAACATACAGAAATATTTGTACTCTGTTTGCACTTTGCTACGCTACGAAAATTTAGGGAGGAGGCATTGGGATGAATTCTCAGCAGGTGAAAACTGGCAGGGCTTAGGTGAAAGGAATGGTGTTTTGCCCTGCAGCAGTTGTGGGTTTGCCACTGTCCACTAGGATATTGAACATTAAATAAAATGTCAGAATAAATGTGAGGGCAAATTTTTAGGGAGAGCTATCATCTTAGCTCTCTTTATTACTAGTGAAAGATTTGTGGAAAACAGATGAACACTTTCAGGGAATTGTTTTTGTGCTTGAAAACTTATCTATTATCCAATTGTGGCAGTAAGTCCAGTTAAAGGTATTAATTCTCCTTAAAAGCATTTACTTGCTCTTATATGCTAAAACAAGTAAAGTAATATTTGCTTTTAAAAAATATGCTGAGAATCAAAGATGAATTATCATTTATGCCTGTCTCACTTGGTATGTGGGAACAAACTTGCAGGCAATATTATCCCTAAATTAAAAGAAATGTAAACAGGTGCAAATCAGGACTGTACAATTTCATCCCCATTGCAGACAATGCTTTTCACATGAATTTGTATGAAAACTGGTTTGGAATCCTCAGTTCAGATTTTTAATCAAGAATGAATTGCAAGTGATCCTTGTTTAGTTAGAAATCATGGTTTTGGTGATCTGGCAAAGGCTGTTGGTTAAGTGAAGTGTGTGAATTACTGAATACACAGTGCACAAAAATATTCAGAATTTAGACCCATAACCAATATTTCCACTTCTGTTTCAGTTTGATCTGATCCTGTGAGATACCGAGCACAATGATGATCAGGTGCCCAGCAGACAGATGTTCACCATATCAATAGGCCGAGGATTTATATTGGTTTTATCTCAGTGATACTGAGAACAGCTTTCAGTTTTTGTGACAACTCCTTACATATTTGGTGTACCATGTCATGCTGAATGGTGGTGGAGTCAGGATTTCTCTGCCCCCAATGACATATTTGAGCCAACCTCAAATGAAATTCAAAGGTACCAGCTGCTGGGCTCAGCTGTGCCCTGCAGTGGGTCTGCTGCAACCCTTTGCAACCCCCACTGCCAGCTCCTCCCTGTTTATACCAAATGCCTTTCTGTCTTCCCTTTGACCTGCCTTTCTGGTTTTTAGATCATTATTATTGTCTTCCAAGGTATGTTTTGCAAAAATATTTGCCTGTACAGGAAGGTGTGCTAAATAAATAAGCATGTCACTCCTGCAGGGGACATTAATTTAGTAATAGCTCGTATCCTCCCTATTTGGATCCTACCCAGGACTTTGAGACCTACCCTCTCATTGAGAAATCAAAAGCAGTTGTGATCTTTCCTGACACTCCTGGAGTATAAATTGTGCCAAAAGTGGCAATAAGTGAAGGTCACAAGGCTGGAGTTCATCTGTCATTTTGTCTTTCTCACAAGGGAAACATCCTCTCCCAGGCTTTCTCCAGCCCCACGTAAGATTTGTCTGCAGTTTGCCAGGCAGTCCTGGAACAGGCAACAAGGAGCAGGGCTGAGGCAGAGCAGATATGCTGTCCTTCAGCATAGTTAGTAAGTGCCAGAGTTTAGTCTACATGCTGTGTTTCCAGAAGATGAAAGAACAGATTTGAAAGGGCTATGGGTGCAAACAAAAATGAAGACCAACATTTTCAAACACAGCCACTGCATGGCCATGGATTTAGAGCAGATTTTTGGCAGCATTCCGCATTTCATAATCTCCAAAGGGAGCAGTGTTTATTGAATGAAACCACTCTTTTTTAGCAGTTTTGTTCTGTAGCAGAAGGTGTAGCTTTTGTGCCTGTGTTTGTAAAGGCTGGAGTGTAGGTTTAGCTGCACTAAATTCAGTCAGGCTTTCCCACACAGGAATTAGAGACAAAGAAGGGTCCAAACCAAGGGACCTTCCTTGATTCATGTTTTCACACGAAGGACTTTGGAATCCAGAAAATGACACAATTTGCAACTGCAAAAAATCTGAAATCTTGTAATAACTTCTGATCATTTCAAACCCAAGTTTTACCTAGGACTGAACCACAAGATAATGAAGACATGTTACTAGAACTTATATAAAGGTGGGGTGTGAAGGAAAAGTGTACTTGAACTGTTGGCTTTTCTGCAGAATTGCTGTGACAGGATCAAGCTGTTGCTAAGAATGCAACAGGAGTTTAAAGCCAACCCAAGGAACATATGACAACCTGAAATTCAAATTAATTAATGCAATAGTAGGTGTTATTTTAGAAAATTAATTAATCACATTGAAAGATCTGCTAAAACATCCTCAGGTAACTGCAGTGTAAGTTCTTTTCCCAGATAAGTTTGATTTGGTTCACAGTATATAAGAATGATAATCAGAATGCTAAAACATACCTGCTTAGAAGATTTGTTTTTACTTTGTAATTGAACCTTTTCATGAAGTAAGAAAAAAAGGAGTGGGAGCAGGGATCTCTTACCAAGGAACTTAAAGATCATTTTAACATAAAATCTGCATGGTTTTACATAGTTTCTGGCATCTGAATATTTTCCAGATAGTTGCTTTTTATTTTAGTTGATTTCCCATATTCTATGATATAAATGCCCTTCTGTGTTTTCAGGTCTTTTTTTATATTCTTCTATTTTAGTGTGAACGTGCAGTAGAAATAAGTCCAATAGGTGTTACATTTAGATGTGAGACATCACTTAAAAGGCTGCCCAAGGTAGAAGTGGAGTCTGTGGCCCCAGCAACAATTTTCTGCTGATCTGAGAATGCTCAAATGGCAAAGGTGGTTTGGGGTACGCAGGTAATTCCTTGATCAGGTAACTTAAACTAATCTCTCGAAGTGCTTTGCATAACAGGACCTGAACTTAAATTGAGCTTTGATTCCTGTCAAGATGCTGTTGTGGTGAGAAGGCCCCTGGGAAATTGCATCCATACTGACCTAAGTTTTCCAGATGACCCGGTCCATTTCTGCTGTAAATCTTTCAAAAGCTGTTTCTTCAGTAAGCTGAGGAAATCTGGTTCTGGAGGTATGCTGGACATGCACTCCTAGAATATAATCCAGGCTCATATATGCACATTCATGGTGAATACTCTTTATCTGAAGCTCTCCATACTGCTTTCTCATGGCTCAGTTTGACATCTGAGAACAAAACATACAGGGAGCCTTTTGTCTCCCTATTGTTACGGAATAGATGGCAGGTAAGATTTCAGTGTAGCACATATTACTTGGGGGGAAAGCTTATACTTAAAGATAATGGCTCAGGAGGGAAAAAAAAGATCTTCCTGCTGTTCCCTTTCTGAAAAAGCTGGCGTATCACCCTACCAAGAGATAATTACTGAAAGCCACATGATCTCACCAAGTTGTCCCTGTGATTCTCATGTTGGTCATTCAAAACACAGCTGTATGCAGTTTGTCTAGCAAGGTCACCTGATTAATTTGGTACTGTAATCACAACTTTTACAACTGTCCTTTTAAACTGCAGAACTGCCAGCTTTACACCCTTGTGAAAGAAAAGCGCTTCCAACTGAATTTTCATCCACATGAAGATACCTGCACCTAAGTAAGCACTCCTCTTATTTTTCTTTTACAACAGGCTAACATGTGTGACAGCTTCTGAGAAACCAATATTAGCTGTGGCTTCACTAGCCAGATGCATTTGTGATCTCAGAGTCAAATTTTTAAACTGTGAAAATGGATAAAGATTTGTTTAAAACAGTAAAGAATCACCAAATTTCACTATTTGATTATCTGATTACAAAGATCTGACAGCATTTCACTTCTCTTAAATATTAGTTGGATCACTAAATCTCATATGAAGACTTCTTTCTTGCAGGTAATTTTATTTCAGCAATTTTTTTCCAGTGTTTTATATTTGGTATTTGTTCTAGAAAAAAATCCAAGGAAAGCATAAGCAAGTCTTGAAAACAATGGCACCACATCAGCCAAATTAAGTGCAATGAAATTATGAGTACATGCAAAATTGATAAATGTTGTTTAAATGATGTCTCACACTAGAGAAACTGAACTACCATTCTTGATAAATCCAAGTTTTGGTCATTCATTGTTGTAGAAATAATGAAGTAAAAGTAAAAATCAGAGAGAACAAAAGGTTCAACAGTATTTCTCCTGAAAATTGAAACAAAACCCCACAGTACCTGAAGAAATATCATGCCTAGCCCTGAAAAGGGAAAGAAGAGACTATCCAAGAGCAGATAATTTTCAGTGAAGTAAAGCATCACTATTCATCATTTGAAAGAAATAATCCAGTACTTTTTCTTTCAACATGTACTTTTCTGGGCTTGTTGTGTCTATTGGTTTCAAGGGTTTTCATAGAGGTATGTATGTGCAAAACCTGAACTGTTGAATGTTTTTCTTTCTGGAGCAGACCATTAATACTACTAATGGATGTGAACGGACAGATTATGGGGGAAGTTCTAACAGAGCAGAACTTTTTGTTGATGAAGATATTGTTTCTTGATATGTGTGGATGCTGTAGTCAACTCTTTATTAAGGGGAATAAATAGATTGACTTTCACTTGCAGCTCTAAGACAACTAATATTCCTTTCTAAAAAATCTCTGATGCTTTTTGCCTGCAGTAGCTGAACGTGATAGAAATAATTATTATTTTATCTTCATAAAATTTCTTTAAAGTGATCAACCTGAATGTTTAGCTTTAATCAAGAGAGCAAAAACATTGAAAACTTGAGTGATGTACTCAAAATCATAAGCACAGTGGCAAAATCTGAAATCAAGACCTGATCTGGGTTAACTGACTGTGCTGAGACCCCACTAATCCTCTCTTAGAGAGGAGAGTCAGACAAAATTTGCAAACTTGGTGGATATTCAAACTGAGTTCTGATCCCACGTTGCCAAGTTTCACATCTCAAAAAACATCCAGGTTTGAGTCTTCAGCCTTGCAGTGTGAAGAATGAATGAACTGGGACCTGTATGCACAGAAATTATTTTGGTTTAGGGTCTATCTGTTCCTCTGCTGGACTGTAAATTCCAGTTACTTTTCTGTGATCCATGTTTCAGTGCCCTACTGACAAGTGAAAGTGTGCACAAGTAGGGAAGTTTATTGCAAGTACAAATGAGTGACTACAGAGAGATTATTCATTGCACCCTGCCACAGCTCAAACACGGAATTAATTCAGTGCAGATGTTGAACAAATGGTTTGAATTTTGTTGCAGAGGACGATGCTAGTGGCTGCTGACATAGGGAATAACTGCTGCCTCCATGGGACTGAACATTGCTTGAACAAAAGTTTAGACTGATGGGTTTTGCCATTTTGGATCCACTTCATTAGCAAGGTAGGTAGGCAAGGGAATCCTATATGACTGGGGCCATGTCACAGTCACTTTTCTCGTATCCTCTGGCTATCAAAACTTGGAAGAGAAAAAGAAAATGGCCTTTGTTCAGCATTATGTGCAGTGCTATTTATTCTAGAGAGCTTCTCTGGTGTTGACATACTGGCTTGAGATCTTCATCAAGACATATTGTGAGTCATTACCGTAATGTCCATGGGCTTTGAAATGCGCAAAGGATTTGTAAAGATAATATATTGATATCAAAGTTTCTTTCAAGCCTAGTTTCCAGAAGAATCAGGTATAGTTGGCCATATGTTGTAAAAAGAGTAAAAGAACATTATATGGTTGCCAAAAGCAGCAAACAGTTTTTGGAAAAAAAAAAAATTTCCTTACATCCACACTAGATCCAATTAGCCTGAAAAAATAATATTAAAATGATATCACAATGATAATTCCTATTGGACAAAACATACCAGAGTGAGAGAAATGGAAACTGGGGAAACAACAGGGGAGGAATCCCACTAGAAAACTTCCTCATCGTCTTCTGGGTTAGACAAGTTCATTCTATAACATGCAAGGCAGCGCTGTGGTGAGAGAGAAAAACGGAGAAATCATAGCTATGATAAATGTTCTCCTGAAAGAGCCAGGATTTTACTTGGCACAACCAAACCTGTTTCATCCCACAGATGGGGGCTGTGGAAAGCATCTCTCATGCTGGCAAAAGGAATTGCCTTCATGGTATGTCTCCCCTTTGTGTGGTGGCCTATGAGATATCCTGTGCCTCAGCCTACATCACATGGAGGAACTACAACTTACAACTTACCACTTACAACTTACACTGAATCAGTGTAAATATATGCAACATGCAAACCAGGGAAAGAATGGGAGAAACAAAATAGTTACAAATTTAAAGGGGTAATGAATACTGAAAGCAGCTAACTGTAAACTGACAGGAGCTAATGAAGTCATGAGAAAAGAAAGAATAAGTCAATTAAATGGAAACATTGAGGTAAAAAGAGAAAATATTTCAGAAGAAACCTACAGGTATAAATAAATAAATCAAAAGGACTCTTATTGTTTCTCATTAGAATTATGTTCTGCAGCACAGCTATGCGCTAGCAATGCTCTTAATTCTTTCTAGGGCATTGAAAATTCTGTGAGATGGAGAGACATGGTGATTTCTTGTGGAATTGCTACCTAGTGCTTATCCTGAGTTGATTCAAAAGAAACCATCCAAGCTTAAATTAAAAGACTGCTCACCACTGGAAGTTTTATGTGGCCACTTGTGTATTCATCTGACACGAGGAGATAAGTGTGCCCCATGCTTCTGTAGGGTGCATGGCCAAGAGTTATCCTTAGTGTCACAGAAAGCAAACTTCTACTATGATTGCTATGGTGCACTGGCACTTCAATAGCAACTGAAGGAGTGACCAACTCAGGACCCATTCCTAGGAACAAAAGTAAGCAAATACCCATTGTGATAAGTTATTTTTTCCCCATTTTATCAACCTCTGGAGACTAAACTCATGAAAGTGCTGTTGGTCAAACTGGCAGACAAGGGGGCTAATGGCTTTCAGCCCTGGTAGCTGGTGGGATCCAAATGAGCAGATGATGATGGCATGGTGATGGTTTCCAGCTCTGTGAAGGAAAACTCCTGCTGATTTGGAAGTTCTCCTTGATGAAAACCACATGTCTATACTGAACTTTCTCTTCTATTTATTTTAAATTTCCTATGAAAGTAATTTCTGCGTGGAGGGATAAGGAAAATACGTGCTTAAAAAGAAAATCTAACTGCAGTGCTTAGAAGTATGTTTATTCAACTGGGAAGTTCACTGCTGAAATAGGGATTGACAGATGTTAGCCATATTTTATCATTGCTCTCATGAATGCTAGGACTAGAAATGCTCAGGAGCAGCTAATGCCAACAGTAATCTGAGACATCAGCCCTCAGTTGAACATGTACTGAGAAGATTTATTCTTGCTTTTTTTCCATTGTGCTTATTCCAGACTTCCCACAGCAGATCTCAATGAAAAATATTCCAAATTTCAGTGACAGGTCCAAGTAACTGACAGATGGAACAAAGTGCACCAAGAACTTTATTAAGGAAGAGGACACCTGAGACAGGATTTAGGAGAGATGCAGGTGATTATCTCTGATACTGCAATCCTCAAGACCTGTCAGCTTGCACCTGAAGCTAGACATGTCTACACTGTTGGCAACTTAGTCTTTGTCTTTCTAAGCAGCCAAAGCTTGACTTCTTCCCAGTCCAGAACAACTTTCTTTGTGCTAATAGTCATCGTGTAGCAAGCATTCCATGCCTAAAACCTTAAAAGGATGCCAAATTTGAGCAGCTTTGTTCTGTCTGCCTTGCTTGTAGGTGTGGCTGCAGTAGATGAAGGGAAAAGGGCACATCTGCCCCAGGCTGGCCTCAGGCACAACATGCAGCAGCAATGGCCTTTGTGCTCAGGCTGCTACCAAGTCCCTTTAACGCAGCACTGCAGCCCATGTATTGCTCTGTCTGCTTGTGAGATTTTTGTCTGATGAGGGTGAGAACTGCAAGGCGAACCAAATTCAGGATATGAGAAAGCTTCCCCTCTGTTACTATGTCCCTCTGCCTATAAATAATTCAACACTCATTTTAGCAGGTGAGTTGTAAAATACTCATTAATTTCACCAGATGAGGATTAGCTAAACAACCTACTAGTTCATGGCTTGTACACTGCAGCTCATGGTAAGGAAAGTATCCAGGAGTGGTTCTTAATAGAAGGGATTTTCAGATTTATGTCTCTCCATAACATATCCCTGCCATTTTCACATGAACCCACACACACACACACACTCATTTGCTTAATACTCTTGATTAATTGATTAAAATCTTGAGAAAAGCAGAAAGACTTAAAGATTCATTCCAGGTCAATGTTATGTTCAGCTGTGTAGTCTATTCATATTCTCATCACATAATGTTCTGCTTCTGATAAAGGAATAGACACAACCAATCTGATTGATTAATGGGATGCAGTTGCACATAATGTTGCTATAAGTGTGTACACTGAACAAGTGATAAACAGCACAATATACAAAAAAGTTTTTGTTAAAGGAATTTACAAATAACTTCTGCTAAAGTATATGAAAAAATATTTTATAACTTCTCTGTCTAAGATTTATAGGCAGAAAAAGCAGGTAAAATTCATTGAAATAGTGATTTATTGCAATTACTTACTTTGCTTTCAATATATTTGTATGCGAATGCAGAGAGCATGTGCGATTTTATGAAGGAGGGAGAAATAATTCAGTGTTTTTTTTGTTTCTATACAAACAAAATCACTATGCAAGTTTTGGAGGCACAGAAAAAAAGAGGAAAAAGCAGAATTTTTCTGTTTTCCAGAATCGCCTTGACATATCAGTCCTGATTCACTGCACCTCATAAGAACTTAGAGGGAATATTGGAAGTATTCTTTTAGCACCAGGAAGCACTGAATGGGACTGCTGTGGAGTGCTGCTTCAGCAGTACACAGGACAGTGATGTTCACCACAACTGGTTGAGAGATGCTGCTTCTGCTCAAGAGTTAAGGCTACATGCTTCCCCACCTCTCTGGGAATCTTTCTACTCTGGAACGTTAGCTTTGATCCAGAATTTATGAAAATCTGTTTAATAGCAGTGCAGAGAACGAGTTACAGAGCCATTTATAACAGCCAAAATAATTCAGCCATGACCTCTTCATGTTCCCATAAAACTGTTTTTCCCTCGCCATCAGGAGATGAGTCAGCAGTAGTGATAACAAGAGTTACAGAAATACTGGAAAAAACAAGTGTCCCAAGTACTTTGGCAGTGAAAAATTAAGCTTCAAAGTGATTTCTTCATGGAACATTTTTTTCTCTCTCCAGGACACCAAATTGACTGACTATATTAAATGAAGAAGAAAAAGAGGGGGAGAGAGAGAGAAAACAGGACTTGGACGATATTTCCCAGCGTCTGCCAATATCTAACATGCTTTTGGAAAAGTTGCGTAACACAACCTACCAAGAGAGCCCTGTTTGAATAGAGGTTAGTAATATTTCTATGTGGTGCTATGTTTGTGGTTTTGCAGAACTGACCCGTGGAGCCTCATTTTTTGACTGGTGTAACAGGCTGGATTGTTTCTTAGGTCTATAGGGATCAGGAAGTTGTCCTCTGAATGCCTGCCTGACGAGAATTTGCCATCAGTTTACCATCAGCTGGATTGTTCTTCCTGTAGGACACTTTGAGTGATGGGAAACCTTGAATGTTCTCTTTTGTGAAGGAGAGTCTTTGCCTACAGTGATCAAACATACAGGTACAACATCAGGGAACATGCAATTTAGTGTTTTATGTTTGAAAGAATTTAAACATGAACTGTTGCAAAGGTTATTTTCTGTTTTGCAGTGTTTTCAGTATAATTTCTTTGGATATTTTAATCTACTCTGCATAACAAATTAAAAGCAGTGTTGCACAAAATTTTTCACTACAGGTAAGAGTCGACAATTTAAATTTTCTAACATAGGAATGTAACCTCTAATATTTAGCTACTTTTGTTTTCATGGCCTTTGGATAATGACTATGAAGAAAAAGACAAGGAAAATAGTTGTAAAATAATTTTTTGGTCTTCTTCATGACAATGAGAGTAAAATTTAAGAGGCATATTTCTATTTGTGAGGAGGTTTGTGTCCAGGGACCTCCTCAAGGCTGATAACAACCTGAAAACTGCTGCCCGAGTCTTAAGCAGGAAATCTCCCTTCTGAATACCAGTTTGGCATGGGATGAAACATTATCTCTTTCCTGAAGTTTGGGGCCAACCTACCACCCAAATCTACTGTCTTTATAGTTTCATTTATGTGACAGACCCACCAGAGTCCCCTTGCACAGACATAGGTTGGGCATGGTCATGCCACACCTCTGACAAAAATCTTGTCAGGTCAGGTTTTTTGTTGGCTGGGCTATGCATGTTTGAACCTGGAAATCTGTGCATCGAGTTGCTTCTGGAGCAGATCCAGCAAAGGGTGACAAAGATGATGAGGGGACTGAAGCACCTCCGTTATAAGGAAAAGCTGAGGGAGCTGTGCCTCTTCAGCCTTGAGAAGAAACAGCTGAGAGGGGACCTTATCAGTATGTCTATCAGTATCTGAAGGGAGGGTGTCAGAGGTTGGAACCAGGCCCTTCTCAGTGGTGCCAAGAAACAGGACAAGAGACAACAGGCAGAAACTGATGCACAGGAAATTCCACCTGAATATGAGGAAGAACTTCACTGTGCAAGTGACCGAGCACTGGAACAGATTGCCCAGAGAGGTTGTGGAGTCTGACCCACTGTGGTCCCTTCCAACCTGAGCCATTCAGTGATTCTGTAATCTATACCCTCAGATCCCTCTAGTGCAGGATTTTTATATGCTGGTGCTCTGTGTAGTTGGGAAAAAGGAAGCTATGTAGCACCTATTCACAGAAATGTAACTATTCAGGGGACTTTCTTGGGATAGAAAGGAAAGAAGGGGCTTTGGGCATTCTTGAAGGTAGGTGGCAGCTGAGCTGGGGAGGTGAGGCTGCCTCTGAGAGTGAAAAATTAAACATTTTTAATGGACTGCAGAAAATATTTGTTGCCGTGACTGTAAAATGTTGTTTATTGTAGGACTGAGTCTAAAAGAAGATAAGCGTTTCATGAGATGTTTCCCTAGAACTTTGCCCTCAGTACTTGCTACTTGAAACTAGTAAGTGAAAAAAAGTCACCATTGCTATCTTGTTTTATTGTTCTGGCTGGCACTTTCCTGTGCAAAATGCTTGAGAATCTGACTGTACACCAACAAAATCTTTACCTTGACCCACTCTCTTCATAGTCATGAGGATGTCTGTCAAATTAACTGGGATTTGGATGAAACCTGCGGAGAGGAGTATAACATTCCAGCTTTATTCAACTTAGAGCTGTGAGAAATATTCACCACAAAACCTAAAACTTTTCAAGGGAGCTTAGGCTGAATATCAAATGCAGGGAGGGATTTACTGTTGGGTGGGATTCATGTAAAACTCTACTTTTGACATACTTTTGACCTGAAACCTGACAATGCTCAGATATTTTGACTGAAGTTACTTTGAGGCTACAAAGCCAGAAGTTAAAGAAAAACTCAGAAACTGCAAAGGTGGCATGAAGCGCTCAAACTTAAACCAAATCTGCTTCAGATTTCATGCTGGATTGAGCTAGGTGCTGCTCAGCGTTTCTGCTTCCAAGTAAACAACAGGCATATTATTAAGGCATTGCAATCTATTGCAAACATGAACACAGATTAGAATATTGTGAAGCCTGAAAATAATCAAATCAGTTTTGTATTCTCAGAAAAAATAATGAACTCTGAGGATAGGAGTGTTACCAGTGATTTCCCCAAAGATTTGTTAAAGGGCATGCTTCAGAATCCCAGCTGAGATGGAGCTTTGCTGAATATTTAATCTGAGTTGTTAATTGCATGGTGTTGCCTTAGCACTGTCCAGCCATCTCAACCTTTGATGATGAGCAGCAACTTGGAAATAATCTTGTGCAGTGTATTTCTGTTGCTCCCTATTTAAAAAGCATATTCTTTTTCCTCATCTCATATTGCATTAGGAATGACTACAGAAGATCAACACTCAGCAAACAAGTAGGAATAACAGCAGGATTTGCTTAGCTATTTTGCCCAGACTGAATTAGTGGAAAACCTCTATCAGATGGAGAAGAGGGGATGTTACATTTGCAGATGAGAATATTCTTGGGAGAAGAAAGCTTTTCTCAACAAAATTGTTACTGCAGAGGATCAAACACTCCCAGGTCTCTGAATAGTCCAAGTTCTGAGAGCTATAATTCCAGCAGGCTCTCAGAAAGAAGTCAGTCATTCACATGTATGTGAATTCCCTCACATGAGTAAGAGCAAAGGAACTGTGACTTGCCGAATCCTCATTTTTTTCAGCAAGGAATTTTCTGTCTGGAGACAAAGAACATCTTATTCTCTCCCCTGCTGCCTCTTGCTGCTTATATTGCCTCCCTAATTGGAAGCTGCAGTATAGATGTGCAAAAAAGGATATGCTTTGAGCATACCTCAAGGGTGAGCTGTCTAACCAAGGAAACAGTTTCATCCTGCCTGTTGTGAAAAGAGCCTGGCGCAATAGAACACCTATTTCATTGCTCAGCAGGGCAAAATAGAGCAAGGAGAAAAGACTCTGACAGCTGAAACTGCAATACATTAATATTAATATTTTCTGTGTGCAGCATTTTGTAGTCTGGTACAGAACTATTTGCCTTTAAATTGGAGAGCTAAAGTTCCAGCATTCTGCTTTTTTCACTGCTTCAGATAGAACTGTAATGGAATCAATGAAGGAAGAAGACACAAAATTCCAGACTGGATCTGTTACTTGCTGCCGAGGGGGCTATGTTTTCAAATGGTTTCCATCATACAGCTTGCATTTGGGACTCACAGGTGCACAAAGGGAATTAGCAGCTTTCAAAGGCAAGACTGTGAGTCTTAGCAGTGCTCTCTGCAGGGAAACAGTATGGTCTGTCCAAAAACCTACCCACCCAGGTTTAGGTGACACCTTCAGCATAAGTGGTTGTGTCAAATCCTAAATATCAGGGTGCTCCCAGAAGAGTTTGTCCAAACCAAACTAAGAAATTTTAAAGTCTATCTCACTGCCAGGAATGCCACATTGCTATCACAAATGGGGCACAGCTTCAATAAGTATGATGGTCTTCATTCAGCCAATTTTAATGTTAGAAACATCCCAGCTAAAGCCAGTGGAGGTATTCAAGTGTTTAAACTTAACCATATGCATATTTCTTATGTAGCATTTTGGAAAGGTAGAAGTATAACTGAACAAGCTCCAGATGCTCTGTTTTCTGCTGACATTGTTTTTAAGTTGACACTAATATTTGTCATCAAAGACAAACAAATGGAGGATGACTCAGTCTCACTCTTGCTCAGAGGGGAAGAATCCAAAGGGAATTGGATTTCCCTGTTTAAAGAATCCACTCAGTCAGGGGAATCCACGTTTTTCTGAAACTGTGAAACGCAATCTTATTAAAAACTGGTTTTCTGCAGCTATTATTATTTAAGTCTGAGGTTTCTAGGTCAAACACTGCTGCATTTTTTCTCACAGAGAAAATCTGGAGGAAAGGCTTGATATTATGGTAAACTTCTGCTTCTTAAGGAAACACACAATGATTCTAGTCTCGTACAAGTTCTTTCTCAGATCAATGAAAAGTACTTCTCAGATAGTGGCAGCACCTCAACCACAACTTTCTGTAACTTAAGCCAAGAGCAAAATATATGTCCCTTGTAAAGTCAGTGAATTCACTGCAGATAAAACAACTTTTTTACTAGCCCCACCTCCTCCTTTCAAAACCACTGATGTAATAATGACAGCTTATTTTTCTTATGTTCTTGGGGTCTTAGTTTTTTTTTAAAGATAGTGAAATATGTGGAAAAACAATATACTGAGCAAAATGAATAAAGAAAATTGGAAGACCACATTAAATAGTCATCCGGGCAAATAAATGCAAGTTGAAAGTGTCAAGTACTGAGTTCCTCAGAGTGTCTAAGAAATAACCGTCACTATTTTTTATTAACTCACCTTCCCTGGTCAAAGCTCTGTTCATTTGGTTGAATAAATGCATGAAGGAAGCTTGATGGATGGTGATAAATTAGCCATAAATAAGCTCATATGTAGCAAAGGACCATTAATCCTGCACAGTTTGAAGTCCACTTTCAGCATGGTGAGTAGGAGAAATTAGCTGCAATTAATATCAAGGATCTTTAGATCATTGTCAAATAATTATTAGAAGGTGCATTGCTTGTGATACAGAAACACCACCTTTCCTAAGAAATGCCAGCACTGAGTCTCTCTCCTGTGTTATTCATGGATTTCCCTGAGCAGAGAAAGAAGTGTTGCTGCTAGTTCTCATTACAAGACTTGCCACGGGGTTTCAGCAGGAGGGAAAATAGCTGGATTGAGGAACCAAATACTGAAGGGATTAAGAGAAATGTGGGGATGATCCTCATGAACTGCTGGCCAAGCAAGGGAGAGTGAAGGAGGGCAATGCTTGAAAAGAAAACTTCTGAGTCACATTTTCTGAGCTGCACAGTTGCACATGGTTTGCAGAAGAACGAGATTTTGCTGCAGAAAACTTCAGTGTGAAACAAGTCCTGATCAGGGGGTTGGCAAGATAAGCACAGTGCCAACTTCAATCATGTAAACCCTCATGGTGGTGTCCTATTTTCAGTGAAAAGTTGGGTCAGATACATTCATCATAAGCAGCACGCAGGGGTATTCAAAGAAAGTTAAGCAATGCAATATTCAAACCGAATCTAAGAAAACATTCTTCAGTTAAATAACATATTTGAAATACATTGGACTCTTATTTGTGATTTTCCTAGGGGCAGTATTAGTGCAATAACAAAACAGATGAGGCTGAATGTTTGATTTAAAAAGGTTGGGCCTTCAAGGGATGATTTACTGTCCAGTGAGGCTCTGTAGGCTGGTCTTCCCAAGGTTTGGAATGCTGCAGCAGCTCCCAGGTTTGGAATGCTGAGGAAAGAGCCTTGGAGCACAAAGCAGTCCAACTGCGGCCCAACATAAGGTCACAACCAGGAACATATGAAATGAATAAATCTTTATTGGGCAGGACTGCAAAACATTAGGTAATGGGGCCAGTGACAAAAAAAGAACTTTTTTCTGAATCATACTCCAAAACTGTGCACAAGAACAGTTCAGGCCTCTAGCAAGGGGCAAAACTCACGTTTCTAATGCTGATAGGAAAAAAAGAAAGAAAAATCAAGCAAGGGCTTTCTTCTGCTTGTGTAAGTGCATGCATTGTACACATCATCCGTGTTTCAGTCCACAAGAACTCATGATATTTTCCATAGTTCAGACTGGATGCAAGTGCTAACACAATCTTTTGTGCTTCTTTTCCAGCTTCCATCACCATATCTATCCTCTGTATTCTTCTCATCTTCTTTCTTACCTACAGATGGAAAAATCAAGCTGAGAAGAAAACCAGAAAAACCAACAACCAAAACTTTACACTTCTGGGGAAGTGTTTCAGGGCTTATTTTGCCCTAAACTGTGTTTGATAGTTAAAATATCCCTTCTCCCCCTCCCTATGGGAAATAGAATTCTGAGAACTCTTTACTCACAAGGAACGAAACACTTAGTTGTGAATCATGTTGGAATAAATTTTTGTGTTGAATTGGTTTGTGCCCAAGGGAGATGATTACACAGTTTGAGGGGCTAGCTGGTCCATCTGTTCAGGTCAGATACCCAAGAGCTTGTGGGCTAGAAATTTGTGTTGCTTCTGCAATTCATTTATTGAAACATACACCATGAGCTATTTCCTTAGAACAAGGACCTATCTCCTGTAAGGGACAAGAGCTGCTAAGAGGGGGTGGGACTTTGAAGAGAAGGCAAGGATGTCAGAAGGAATCAATCCTGCAGTGTGGGTCCAGACCTTATTGATCCCCAGCTGATCCCCAGTTGATCCATTTTAATAATCTGAGTTGTGACTGCTGCTCTGTCTAGGATAAGGACTCATCCAGAAAAACTGTAACTGTAGCTAGACTATTCCAAGTACTGAACAGGTTTCCCATGTTACAAACCAAGAAAATTAATTTAGTGCACACAAAATTTATGGAATTCAAGACTAGCTGATGGGATGGACACCCCTCGATGGAGATTGCTGTTTTCAACTTAGCTGTGAGTGACAATTTACAAAAAGCGCTGTGACTGTGAAAATGTTTATGTGTCACAAAATAAATTTAGTACTGTTTGACCTCTAAATAGCAGCAATTCAGGATGTCTGAATGCCATTAATGGTTGGAAACTTGGGTGTTGAGGAAAGGATTTAGTACTGTAATGGTATTAATCCTAGATGGTAAGATACGAACTCATGTACATAACCATAAAACAGATATCATTGTGATCTGTTCTACCTATTTTACTATGCATTATTGTCATATAAACTACTATGCTTGGATCAAACTGAGCAGAAGTTCCCACTTAGTCTAACATAATTTGTACACTTTTATTCAGCCTCAATTTTATTTTTCTTTGACAATTTATAGCAATATGACAGACAAGAATGTCCACATACACATCTGAACTTAATGTAGGCTTAACCCTAAAGTATGCCAAGGACTATCTGGATAAACTGGGGAAGATCCTTCAGGGCAAATAAAAGGAGACCCATGTGCAGCAGGCTGATGCTATACATTCTGGCTTTTAAAATGGTGGAATACAATGAAATGCTTGTCTCTAACTGGACACCTAAGCTCTTTTCCACCACTAACATGTTGTCCACTATTCCTTGTACTGTTAATTAACCATTTGGACAGCTTCTGTAGCTCCCCTGCACCATACTTTTAGTCTCTGGAATATTTTATTTTAGCTTGGCCAAGATTAACTCAGCTTTCTGTGAAGTTAGCTGTAGTTCAAAGAACGATCATGCATATGTGTGTGATATTTCTTTTATCTGTGCAAGATGACCTTGAATACCCTCACTGGAAATATTCCTGGGAAGCAGCAGCAAGTTCATGTCATGTAGCAATATATCAGTTAGTGGATTCATCCTGCTATCTGTGCACATTGCATGGGTGTGTAGTGTTCTCCTCTGGCATGTAGTTTGCTCACTGAAATCTCTTGGGATTAAGATAGTGAACTCCTTCTCAGGAGGAGGGAACATGCAAGAGAGATGCTGGACTTCATAACCTGGTCAATGCATTATTCCAGCTGGAATTTGGAAGACGAACCCTTTATTCCCAGGCATGAGAAATGAGTTTATAAAAGGCACTGAAGGCTCCCAGGGCAGGCTGGAGGAATGAGTGAGAGAGCTGTCTGCCTCCTGGCATGATGCAATGCATGCAGATGAGAGCAGGGGAAAGACAAACTTATGGCTAAGAGCCTGCTTTCCTATTAGGTACTTCCACTGAAGTTCTGCTCTGTGTGTCACCACAGATACAAGAAATACTGGACTCTCAGTGAAAGCTCAGATTCACTCATCACAGGAAAAACACTCTGAATTTTAATATTCAGGAGACTTTAAACAGGCTGGTCCTGCAACCTTTTAAGTGAAAAAAACTAGAGCTGAAAGTTGAAAGCTAACCCATTATCATTTAACACACTGTCCTCTTCGGATAGCTAACAGGACAAGACACCATCTGCACAGGGGCTGGGAGGCCAAGAAAATTTATCAGGAAACTCTTACAGGAGCTTTGTGACAACAGAATTCCCAAAGAAAGAGCTATTAAGGTGGTAGCAGAGAGATCAGATTAAAACTGAAACAGTACAATTTAAATACTTGTATTCATGTTTTACTCCAACATGTTTAATCAGTAAAATGTGAATACTATCTAGGGATTTAGGAGTGCAGAGGTAGAGTTTTTTGAAACTCATTTGGAAAGTTTAAAAAACTAACTCTGCTTTCTATTTTAATGTCTGGTTTATTTCTTTATATAAAAATATGTTTCCCCTGTGTTTACAGCAAAGAATTACTCATCTGCATAAATCCTAACAAAAAGCAGCCAGTGTCTTACAATTTCCCTCTTTATTTTAGAAGAAAGCACAGCCCTGCACTCCTATCTCCAGGCAGTGTGGCATGAATCACAGAATTGTTGGGGTTGGAAGCAACTTCTGGAGATTATCAAGTCCAACTCCCCTGCCAAGGCTGGGTCACCTAGAACAGGTTACACAGGAACATGTCCAGGTGGGTTTGGAATTCTCCAGAGAGGAAAATCCATGACCTTCCTGAGCAGCCTGTTCCAATGTTCTGCCACCCTCAATGTAAATAAATTCTTCTTCATGTTGAGGTGGAACTGCTGGTGTTTTATTTTATGTCCATTGCTCCTCATCCTGTTGCTGGGCACCATTGAAAAGGATCTGGCATCATCCTCCTGTCATCCACGTTTAAGATATTTATATCTTGATGAAATAGCCTCTCAGTCTTCTCTAGGCTAAACAGGACCAGCTCCTGCAGTCTTTCTTCATAAGAAAAGGATTCTCTTCCTCATGAAGATACATAATTCATTTCTCCTTCCACCTTCCCTAAGGTCTGATTTGCCTCATTTGAAATTCTGACTCATATTTGGTACCAGAGAAAACTTAAAGTTGAAAGTTGATACACGCAGCTAAATCTTCTGCATTTTAAGGTAGGTGAAAGGAAAATGTAAGGAGCTAAGACATGCCAGGCTCTGGATGCTCACATCCTTGCTGATTTTCTAGGAACTGATAAAACTGTTAATGCTCTCTTGGGCTCTGCTTTTAGAAGTTTACCCATCTTCCTGAGTCTGGTCATTTTATTCTACTTGACAGAAGTATCTGCTGCATTATTTCAGTCGTCAGGCTAAAATCTCTAAAACAGGTGGGTAGAAGACTGACCAGGATTTGCACCCTTGCATCTTGCTGATGTAATAAAGGCAAAATCCCCAAATCCCTGTTTAGTCCTGTCACAGGTGTATGTCAGCTGTAAAATGTTCAGATTGTTTCTATGTCGTGGGATAGTTTCTCTTTGAAACAAACTGGTCTCCATAAAGCATGTTTAACAGGTGCTGCCCTTCCCCAGGCATTTGTTCCTACCTCAACAATGCTCACAGCTGCCTCAATTTTGCTTGTGAAGTTGTATTTAGGGTCAGGACAGAAACGGGGTTGGGGATGGAAGGAATGGCTAATGAAATGGAAGGCAGTGAGAATAGGAGTGAGTGGCTATAGGGAGTCTCCTGGAAGTGGAACTAGTTGTAAAAATGTTTGTGGACACTGGCATTTGTTTTGTCAAGCATGGCACTTATTAATTTGAATCCTTCTGGCCAGGTTAGAAAAATGAGAGGTGTCCCGGGTTAATGATAAAACTCTCTCTCCTCCGAGAGCGAAGGGCCTTCAACACCCCTTCCCCCACCCACAACAGAACCTCTTAGATGGAAGTGAAGGAAAAAAAAACCTATTTATTTAACAAAACCAGGCAGAGTGCCCTGCAAGGCACAGGGGAAGGGGAAAACCAAGGTGAAAAGGAGTTATTCAACCTGATTAAAAAGTCCTTTTCCTCAGACGCAGCCCCTCTCCTCCTCGCCCCCCCCCGGGGCCGGGTGGAGCTCCCTGGAGAGCTCTGCTGTCCTCTGGCCCTCCTGGGTCTTCGGGTGACAGAGCAGATCGAAGAGAAGGGGTCCAAACGAGGAAAAAGAAAAAAAAAACGGGAACAGAGTTCACTCCGACCGCCGTCCCGCACACAGTCTCTGCCGAGCCAGGAATCCTCCCCCGGAGCGAGGCTTGGGGAAAAGTTTTCAAAACAACCCGCGTTTCTCTCTGCGGCTGGGTGTAGTTAAAGAGACAGGACCACACATTTTTTACACATTTTTTTTTTCTTGGGCATATAAGCCAACGATAGGGGATAAAGGATTATCATAACATCAATCCAAGACAGAGGTCTGTGGAATATGGATACTCAGGTGGTGGGAAGGAAACAATTTTGGCAGCTTGGTTTTGCAATGGTCGTGTTGCTTGACATTCAACACAACTGTGAATGAAAGGTTTCCAAGAAAGTTATACAGCATCCCTGTGAAAAGGAAGTTAAAATGTCTGCTGGTAGAGGTCAGCGTTGGCTGTGGTATATTGGCCTCCATCAGCTGTATGTTGGTTTTAGTCCTGTTGCAAATACTACCTGTGGAAACAGAGTCTGAATGATGCAGTGTGAACTGGTCCTTGCAAGCCTTAATCTGGATGGTCCTACATTTTTTCAGTCAGTCCACTAGACTGTCAGACACAAAATAATGTTCACTTGAACTGCAAGGCTCTATAATATTCTTGCAGTTTATATTATAACTGCAAGAATATTATAGAGTTATAATATTCTTGCAGTTATATTATAACTGCAATGTTATAATATAACTGCAAGAATATTATAACTGCAATACATTCTTGCCAATGTTTTAATTACAGGGTAGCATTCGCTAAGGGAAACTAAATTAGAAGTGGATGAATGGATTTTGATATGAAGGGGAATATTTTCTTTCTTTTTTTTTATTTTGCTTTTTCCATTTCCCAAGGAAATTACATTCTTGGGAGAACTGCAAAACCAGAAAGACCAAAATGGCCTCTCCTGAGCCATAGGGCGGAGAAGGCTTTGCAAACCAAAGGTCAGATACAAAGAGACATCTATTTACAAGGGACAAAACACAACTGTAAAATAGAGAAAAGGATGATATACAAGTGGAGAAGAGATTCAGGAGAGAGGGGCAAGGAAAGAAAGGAAATTGTGATTTGTAGTTTTGTCAGTGATGAGTGAATGAACATTTGTGCAAAGTAGGTCAAGAACAGGAGAAAATTGCAGTGGTGGAAGCGTTGGGTGAGGCAATACAGGGAAGGGTCAGTCTGTAACTGATGATATTGAGGGATGCCAGTGTTTCCATAGAGCTGGGTTTGTCAGGGAGTTCCTAGAGTCTTCAACTGCTCCATCTGAGAGCTCTTCCTAAGTGAGCACTGGATATCACAGTAGCTTACGGGGTGAGGGCTGTAGCTTGCAAACCACAGGCACACAAAGTGCTGTGAGGGAAGGGAGCCCTGTGTAATCATGATACGTCAAGATGAGGACTCAGCATTGTTACAGAGTACACCTCCAAAATGGGAAGAAGAATGTTCCTTGTGCACAGCTCATAAGTAATCTCTGGTCTTTGTCTTTTTGGCTGATTAATCTTGCCAGTAATGCTTCGTCATTTTTTCTTTTTTTCTGGATATGTATAGCTGCTCTGAGGAAGGTTATTAGGTATGAGACTGTATGGTATCATTGACATAACTTGCTTCTGTGTATTGAATTACTATAGATATTCATCAGAAACTGTGTCATTCTGCTGATGACAAAATCAGCTCCCATGATAATTTATTTTCCAAGAGCAATTTTTCTCTCAGACTCTCATTGAGTCTATGCAGCAGCACCAGGAGCCAGCGGGAGTTTTGTGTGTGTGTAATGTGAACTTGGACAACATTTTCACAACAAGTTTTCTCACTTGAAGAAGACAAAGATTCAAAATATTGTTTTTCTTTGGCATCCCTCAAGTAGGTTAACGTAACAGTTTATGTGTACAATATGCCACATTCATCCAGACATTTGATACCTCACCATGTTTAAATGAAGAGAGAGGCATGAATTCAGTCCCTGGAGCCATCCTGTCCGCCAGACTGTGGGAAACTGACCTTATGCAGAATATTCAGCCAGAAAATCAACCCTGCATATGACTTTGGGGTTTGAGGACTTAACAGCATTTGCCCTTATGCTCAGAATTTCAAACTTAGGCATGCATAGCATTCTACAAAAACAAATAAAGACAAGTGTGAGAGAAGAATAGTTCCTACTCTGCAGAGTTTACCTTTTCAGCTTCATAGAACTATTGCATGAATTTCTGCATAAATCTGAGCACTTGATGAAGAGGCAACCCACAGAGAGCCAAATGGAATTACACATGACAGAAAAGCATGAAAGAAAAGGCAGATAAAGATAAAGTTAGATAATATAGTTACACTGGAAATCAATGCAAATACCTAGATGTAGGTACATCTTGCTGTCTATGTTTGTCTACTTTTACAAATTGTACAAGACAGTGATATTAAGAAAGGACACCAGAAGAAAGGAAAGTGCAAGAATTGTCTGGTAATTTCAGAAAGTAGATGGTGGCAGAAAGGTAAAAGGCACACAGAATTATATTAAGAAATTTTAGGGAGAATCAGGAGAATATTTGAACTGAGAAAATAAAATTATTCCAGTTATGTAGGTGTGAAAAGTAAGAAAAGGCCTATGTTTGATAGAAGTGGTAGAAGCTGCCTATGATGAAAAAAGTCCATTTGGATACCAGACAGCCACAGCTTGTGATTTATGCAAACTTGGAAGGAATACAGAAACTTAGCCCAAATACAGTAGCTGTCATAAGAGATGCACAGCTCTGGAATGACAGCAAAACTTAAATATATAAACGAACCGAAATGAGGTTAAGCGCTGGCATAATTGTGAGAGCAATTCTGCCTGCGGTTTTACTCGAAAGCAGCACCCACAGTCAGAAGCTCGGATGACCGACCCGCGACACGTCTCACGTGATTCTCACACACATGATGTAGTGCTCAGTGTACACAGATCAAGGGTACCTGAAGCTCTACCTTGATAATTTCTCAGGAAATCTGTGTAGATGAATTTCTGCTGGAGTTATGGTTAGAGTCTAACTTCTAGTCCAATTTTTTTTTTAAATTGCTTATAGCATTCACAAATAAATTGTTTTCAGCTGAAACTTTCTCCACTGAATGTTCATTCTTCCAGATCCTTTAAATTAAATCCATGAGTCTACTTAAGGATTTTTCAGTAATGGGGAAGAAAATCGCCTTTTCTTTTACGATCTGCTAAGACCACTTCAGCTTTAGGGGCAGAAGAACACATACTCACAGAGACTTGCAAGTGAATCGAACCTTAGGCAGTCAACTCATTAATGCAGTTGACTAATACCTGCACCACAGTAATACTCTGGGACTCCTGTGGATTTTCATTCAGTGGGATTTGCCGATTCAGAAAGAAACCTCTGGATTTTTATGTTTTTCTTTACGGAAAATGTCAGTGACAAAATCTGATCTTATAACTGAGAGATCTTTATTCTATTATTTAAACTAGTGCAGGGCTTAATGTAAAAAAATTAAATTTTCAGTGTTTTTCTGCACTATTGCACTAGCTTCTTTTCTGACTCTTCATACAAATTATAATTAAAAACATCTAACCAACCAAAAATATCCCAAAAAGTCCCCACAACTAAACCTGAAAATAAGAAACAAGGAAATATAAAGGATAAAGAACTTCTGTGATTTTTATTAACACTGTTTTTGTGAGCTCATGAGATTATCCTTATATTCACCTTTGGTGTAATACCTATGTCTACAAAAGGGAAAGCAAAAACTTCATGTCTGTTAGTCTAACTTGAGTAGCATGAGAGTATTAGAAAAGAGAGTGAAAGCTATTGCTGTGAAAGATAAAAAATGCAACCTCTCTTTCAATGGAAGGCTGTGCCAAGCTAATCTGTCTTGATTAGATAACTTCCTGTCAAAAGATCTGTGCTGCTTATTGAAGATTTGCCATTAACAGCACAAAGATCTTTATCACCAACAGTATTAATATATTGGAAAGGATTTGGTTGGTCCCAGGTCTGAGAGTGGGAAGGCCTTGTCTCTGTGAATGGCAGAGAACCGGTTAAGCAGAGAGACTTCAGCAATGACAGTGACATCGTGGAGAGCAATGGTGTGCACTTGCTGTGAGTAACTTCATGTTTGACTGCTAGAGAGGTAAAATTCAGGAACATCTCTGTCTTGGAGGTAAATAACCTAGTTATGAAGATAGAGCTTGATAAATGCCTGGTACCATATGGCATGGTCAGCTGCAGTGGCAGACAGCTGAGTCCAGGAGAATCCTTTCCACTCTGGAGCTTCTGTACACTGGCTATTGCTGTGTGTAATGTCACTGTCCTGCGGGTGTACAGGTGTGCTGGTAAGTGAAGACGTTAAAGCCAGCTATGCTTCTGCTTATTTCAGAAAAGGCTTTGGCTTATTACAGAAGCCATATACCATTCCATTTCTTACGACTAATTACAAAAAAGAAGAAATGGGAGTTTGAAAGTACCTTGTGTTGCAGTATCTCCATGAATGTTGGAATCTCAAAAATAATTCATGTTTATAAAAACTTTTATTTAAGTTTCTTAGCATTTTAGCTAGGATAAATGGGAAATTGTTATTGTTTTGCTTGCTCTTCTTACTTCATTTGAAATGGCTACAGGGTGCATAGTTGGCATGAGGAAACTTAAAAGCCTCCCTGTTTTTTTTCTTTCCTGTTCTTTTTAAGTGGTCTCACAAATCTGAGAAAACCAAAGGTGTGAAAACCATGCTCACCACCATGGATGTGATGCCCCAACATCCTGAAAGCTCTTTGGCTTTAGGTTACTCAGCTGAATGCTTTCTATGCCTTGGCTCATGCAAGCCTGTTCCTCTGCACAACCCTTGGTACCTAGGCTTGCCTGCTCTCTTCTAGAGCTCTGCTCACTGGTATTGAACATACAGTGACAAATAGTACAAATGGATCTTTCCTCTATCTGCCCATTATTATACTTTCAAGTGCTCCCAGGGTACTGTAAAATGTGTGTAGTGTTCCCAGGGTACAGTAAAATGTGTGTAATTTGACTTCCAGAAATCTTTTTATCTCTGAGGACACTCTTAACCGGCAGTAGGTGTGGAGTGCTTTATGGAACTCAGAGAGAAGTGTGCTCCATGAAGGAATCAGCGTTTTTCATTGCAGTTTCAGGCTCTGCTTGTACTGGAAATTACACAGTGCCAGAAGACAGTCTCAGGCACTAACTCCATTGTCTACACTGTTAAATTGTTTGAGCAGTCCCTGGAATGGTTTTTCCCTGGGCAGTAAGCCCAGGCCTCTTCCAAACAGTTCCTGGGCATGTTTTGAGAATTAGCACGGGCCAGACACCATGCCCAACATGTAGTTTGGATGCGGGCACCCTTTTTTGGATGATAATAGACTTCACTAGTGCCAGTTGGCTTCAGAGTCAGAGGGAATAAACACAGCCTGATTGCATATGCCATGTGCTCGTGCAGAGGATCTCTTGTGCTGTAAAATGATAGCTTGACTTGTGTGTACGTGCACATCTCCATGTTAAGAAGCTGTAACCTGAAAGACTGGATTTTACGAAGGGCAGCCTCAGACAGGGGCTTTGCAGCATCCAGGAAGACAGAGGGGGCATTATGCAATGCCTGTATTGCTGAAAAGATCACAAGCACAGATCAAACCCTGGGACCACATGTCCAATGCACCACCTCAAACGGACACTAAGTAGAAATTGGCTTTAAGGTCTCCTGGGCACCCTCTGGCCTTAAGACATGTTTATGTCTCTTTGCTTCTCCGACTGCCTGAAATAATACAGGGCCTGCATTACAACCCACCAGATGAGTGTTTTTAGCATACAAATTAGAAGGTGTATGTTTCATGTTTTAGGATGTGGTGTGTTCAAAGATGCAGCATCTCCTAGGATGCTGTTAAAAGGCTGTGTTGTTGGGGGAGAGCCAAAGTAAATGTACCCTTGACCATTGTGAACTGAGAGCAGCTCCTGTTGTGTTCAGGCACAGCCCAGCAGAGTGCTTGTTGAGGTGGTCCAAAGCAGAGGTGAGAAGTGACTTCACAGGGAGACTGATCAGGGCTCTGGTGTAGTTCCCACACTGGCCCTCTCTTACTGGGAAGTACAACCACACCCCTTGGTGCTGCGTTCATGGACACAACACCCTAATCTCCTGAAAAATCCTGGCAGGTTTTAGGTTGTCTGTGAAATCTCTGAACTTAACTACTTTCTTTCATACAGGGCAAACTCTGATGGCAGAACGAGAGAAGGTCTCCGCGCTGGATTTCTTTGTTGTTTGTATAATTACCAGGGGCACAAGTAATAAAAATTATTAAATGCTGAAGAGCCTAAATCTGCTGAAAAACACATGGATGTTCAGGCCCGTAAATGTGTCTGCTGAGTTATAACTGTCCCAGTTCCACTGGAGAGTACCAATAAACTCTGCTGATAAACTTTATCCCCAAAATCTTAAATTATTCAGTAGCTCATACATATATAGGCTTTTATGTTCAAAGTCTTCTCCCAATTTGAAACTTTGGGATTAAATATAAAGTTACTTTTTTTTTCTTTTGCTTTCAAAATCACAAGCCTAGGTGGAAGAACAAAACTTGCTACAGTATATTCACAATAAATAAAGAGCACTTCAGAAAAATCTCATTCAGGAAAATTAAGAGGATAAAGCATGTTCTGGATGTAAAAAATTATGTTAATGATTATTATAATTAGCATTAATTAGTCTTAGCCTTTTTTTAATCAGTAGTTTTGGAGAATATGAAATATTCAGGGATAGGCATGAAAACAGGGACTGAGCGCACAGAGTATGTATTTGAGAGACACTTGTGGCAATTAGAGGCTGCTGAAGTGCATTTCAGTATTACGCATTGAACAGCTTGTTTAAATATTGGAGATGTCACCAGAAATGGGGAAATCCTTTGCTGTTACAATTTTTTGTCTGTCCTTTTTAGGTTCATGTCAATATGTTATTTGAGAGCTGATTTATGAGGTAGACATCTCCATTTAGTGGGGGAAAGGCCGGTGGCTGGAGACAGTATCTTCTTCAGCTGTATGACTTTAATGCTGCAAAGGTGTTGAAATTGAGAGATGACAAGGCCAACTAATGTCTGCAGGGCAGATTTGGACAAAAGAAGAAAACATAGTAAATCATTTTGTCAGAAGGAGATGTATTAATAATATGAGATACATTTTCAGCACTAGTTTGGGGGGAAGGGTGACAGGCAGTATGTGTGTGTTATCTGCCAGCAAAAAATTAAAATCGGTACCTTTCCTGGTAACAGAAGTGGTCTTTTGGTATTTTTCCCCCAGCTTTTCACTGCGGCTCATCAGTACTACTCAACTTAATGTTGCTTGATAGAGAGGAACTGTGAAGAGCAAAGTCTGAGGCTCAAAGGAAAGAAGATCCTTTTCACCGAAGCAAAAGAGGTCTGGCTATCTTGTGAAGAAACCAGATTTTCAGTTCAGAAACAGTTGCACAGTCCTGGAGACACCAGAATGAAATATTGATGTCTTCAACTGTATTTATTTGGCTGAAGAAAGTTTACTTGATTTGGAGACAACTGTATAACAGAGGGAGATGTGCATGCCTCTCCCATGTCATATACAGCAATTGCCAAATTTCCACCACTTCTGCTGCAGGAGTGTTAGCAGTGCCCTGGAAATGCCTTTTATAGATTTCTGTCACTGCCCAGGAATATCACAGCATATATTAACTCTGGCAGTTTTTCACAGTCATAGTCACCTTTAGATGCCAAAATGCAGTCATTTCTAGAGATATTGGACAAAAGAAATGGCTTCATGACCTAAATATATCCAACCTGTCAAGACTCCTTCTTATACACCTTTTTGCCATAAAAAGCTGTCAGGAAAATAGCCTTTGTCATCCCCTTAAACAGTGTTTATTTCTGTTTGTATGGAAAAATATTTTGAGACTGATATAATGGGCATTTGAAGGTATGTCTGTGCAGGAGTCAAATACTTTAAGCAAAGGGAAGTAAGTATTTGCTGGTGTGCTCTGAGACAAACATTTGGTTGAGAAGTTGCAGAAGCACTGCTATAGGAAAAGAAGGCACCAGACTTCCCTCTGAAAACTGTACAGGTATCATTTCAGATGGATGTTTTACTCTCTAAATGCCTGCAATCCATGGTCACCAGAAATAACTGCCCCATGTGGGCAGCTGAGATGCAATCACGTTATTTCCCAAGAACAATTTCAATTGCAGAGCCTGCACAGTCCTTTGGGCATGTGAAAGCTGCAGACCTTCATGTGCAATGAAGTCACCACTTTCTCATGATTCACAGACAAATAAGCAACCATCTTGTACTCACACTATCTGGTTTATCTAATTTTTTGTTTTACTATTCACTGTTTTTACACTGACCATGCTTCAGCTCCCTCTGTGGTGATGGATCATAGATTTCAATCGCTCTTTGGCTTACCACTTCCTTCTTGTCCAACAAATTGAAGTCTTTTAAAGAGAAGGCAGTTACTTACGAAATCAAGTGGTTAAGCTTTGTGGATAGTCTCAGTTTTATGTTGGTGCATACTGCAGTTCTCTTGTGAAAGATTAGCCTAACTGTCACTTGACACTTTTTTTTTTGGGGGGTGGTGTTTTGAACAAAGAGTAACACACACATTTTAAACAGTATAATTGCATTTCTATTTCTGGTTTTGGTTCCAACTTCTGAGACTTCATTATGGTTACAAAATTAAGATTTTTTTCCTCTAAAATGATCCTCCTTTAAAAAAATTCAAGAACCCAACCCTTCCCTTCCCTTCCCTTCCCTTCCCTTCCCTTCCCTTCCCTTCCCTTCCCTTCCCTTCCCTTCCCTTCCCTTCCCTTCCCTTCCCTTCCCTTCCCTTCCCTTCCCTTCCCTTCCCTTCCCTTCCCTTCCCTTCCCTTCCCTTCCCTTCCTTCCCTTCCCTTCCCTTCCCTTCCCTTCCCTTCCCTTCCCTTCCCTTCCCTTCCCTTCCTTCCTTCCCTTCCCTTCCCTTCCCTTCCCTTCCCTTCCCTTCCCTTCCCTTCCCTTCCCTTCCCTTCCCTTCCCTTCCCATCTTTTTTTTCCCTGAATAAAGAGAATAAATTTGGACAGTAAGATTATAGAATGACAGATAATAGAAAAAAATAAATTCATTTACAATGTAACCTAATTTCAATCATTAGAGTTACAAAGACAAAAGAAAAAATTTTAAACAGAAGCTCTTCTTTCCTTTACGGTTCTCCAGATATGTATAAAAAGCATAAAAGGCCTTTCTGACTGCAACTTTCCAAAAACTTGTTCTGCTTGAAACTAATATATCTAAAAGGAACACTATACAAGTAGAGAAGGGTAAAAAAAAGCATGTTCTCATAATTTTAGCTAAGGTTCATGCTCTCCATTGCTTTTAGCTGTGATGTTCCACATGTACCTGGTGACATCTCCAGTCACTACACCCCACTTCCTGTGCTTTGTGTGCTTTTTGTGCTGATAACCAGTGTGAAACCCATAAGTGGTGGGAGGACTCACAGCCTACTTATTTCACTGAAAAGATAAACGAGGGGAGGTATAAAACAAAAATTAAAAAATAAGGTAGTGGTAAGAAACTCCTGATAATTGACAAGTCCACTATAAGATGCTGGCTATGGCTATGACAGTGGCAAGCCGTCCTACACTGACATGGGTGGAAGGTATTTGATAATATGCAGTCAGATGCTAGTGATTGTAAGCATAAAACTCATTTCAGTCACTAAACAGACCCTGTTATACTCTGACTCTGCTTGCTCTTTTCTCCAGCCAAGATAATGATTAGAATTACTTTTTCAACAAGAAAACCAGGGAAGGGGCTTGACTTGTCCAGAAGTACTGGGGGAAAAGCTGTTGGTGAAAGGATAAGAGTAACAGAAATGTTGCCCAGGGTGCGTGGATGTTGGGTGCCATGAGGCGATCAAAAAGGAGACAATCATTAGGGTTTTGGGATGTTGGTACAAGGTGTGAATGCTGTTTAAGGAGATGATGAAAATGACAAATGTAGGAATGGGGAAATTAAAGGGACAGACATATTACCTTACACATGTGTATTTTCATAAACTGTCAGTGTCAGGTGGTTGTGAATTTGGCCTAGAACTTCCCCAGAATGGTTTGCTATACTGTGTACCCTTTGTGCCAGGTGTGTCTCTTCTCCATGCCTCTGTTTTCAATGTTTGATTGGCACTCAAAATAAAAGGTGCTTTCTCAAAGTTGATAAAGCTTGTTCCTTCAAAAGCTACTGCTTGCTCCAGTCTTTGCATTGCACTGGTAACTGCCTAAAGTATGTATATCTAATAAATAATTAAATAGCTCTCAACAAAGAGGTAGAGGTGTGGACCAGGTGGGCAGAAAGGAGTACTGCCAGTTTGGCAGTACCTCCCCTTTAAGCATGGATCCTTGATCTGAAGCTGCACACCTGTTTCCAAACAGGCTTAAAAGAGGGAATCAAAATCTGTCAACCCTGAGTGCTTTCCTGCACCTCTGATGCAGTGCAGAAAGGTGAGAAGTCGTGAGCTAGACCCATGTGATCTAGTTTGAGTTACATCTGGGCAAGGAGCTGTGTGCAGACACCCTCTGCACGCAGACATGCACCTCCATGAAGCAAGCCCAAGTGTGACCGTTCCCCGTAATGCCACTTGCTACAGCTCTGCACAGCCTGTGGCTAACCTCCAAACTTCAATGGTTATGGTGTTTTCATCACACATTGTTGTGAGGCAAGATGAGTCCCTCTGCCTGTCAGAGCCATTGTAGCCTGTTCTGCAGTCTGGGCTGACTTGCTGCAGATGATTTTCTGGAAATTCTCAGGGTTCTGGACTTGACCTTTTCCTCGGTTCCATTAGTAGAAAGGTCCCTGGAATAGATCTGTCTAATTTCAATTATTATTTCTCAACAATTTGCGAGCACGGTCATGGTTAACAAGTTTATTTTACCAATACAAGCATAACTGACATCTGTAGCACAATGCCATTTAAAAGTGCTAAGTACAAAGGAGGTGTTTGTATACATGAGTAGAGATGATGGTGGTGTTTGCCTGGAGAGATATGCTCTGGCTTTACTGATATGAGAATTTTTTCACTCAAAAATTTTCCTAATTAGACAGATTAGCTTGTTTGTAAACTTTCCATGTTATTTTTGCCAGGTTAAATATATCATGAGGTTTTAATAGAAGTGAATTGATGAGTGTTTCATTGGCTTTTTTTTTGTTTGGTTGTGTTTTGTGTCTGTGTGGTTTGGTTGTTTGTCTTTCTTTTACCTTCCCAAATGTTCAGGTAGGAGGCAGAACAGTCAAATTATTCAGGCATAATATGTCACCCTGAGTTGCATGTGGGTTGCTAAGGCACAGAACTTCAGGAGTGGAAGGAGAACAGGAACAGTGGTTCAGGAACAGTTTTCCACCTTAACAGTGTGTATAAAACATGGCACTCTTGCTGAGCTCAGATCTATTCATTTCACACTCTTTATCTTTCTGAGATTGAGCCTACTAACAATATTATGCCTTTTCAAAGTGAGATCCTTATTTTCAGGCAGATATTTAGGCTTAATATTTTCTCTCTTTATGTGTGTGTCTACACAGGTAACAGAATGTCTATAACCCATCCCACAGTCCATAAATAATTGTCACTTATTTGGCTGCTAGTCTGGTGGTTAGAATTAAAAAGAACCTAATGAACATAAATTTTTGTTAATGAAGCTGAGCTAGTTGGTTGGAAACCATCTTCTGTATTTCAACTGTGCATGAAGATATTGGTGGGAAACTTGCCCTTGGAGCAGAAAAGCAATGATCTTGTGAATAGTTGCTATAGCAGTATGTGGGAGTTGTCACTGGGATGAGAAAAGCACGGCAGAAAGCCATGGATTTGCTATGGCAGAAAGCAGAGGTACAGAATAAGCAGTCACCAGAACAAATGCCAAGGGGTTTTGTTTGCAGTGTTTAATATGAAGAATCCTGGCTCAGTACCCTCATGTTCCCTGTGGGACCTCCATTTGGCAGACCAGCACTACCACCTTGTTCTCATGCTGTCCAAAACCAGTCCCATTTATCAGCCCATCAGAGAGGAAGCAGATAATTACATTTTTTGAAAGCAGGGCTATTTGTGGGTAATGCAATACAGATGCCTGGTTAGGCAGCAGTATCACCCCTCACAAGGCAGGAATGAGCTGCCTGTGCTCATGATGCAAATGCAACACAGGACCAGTGATCTTCCTGACTCCTCTGGTAGCACATCAGTGTATGATTTTGCTGTGTGACACAATCAACAGTGTTGTAGCATCCTTTGATCTTCAGGGTAGAACACCAGGACAAAGCCAGTCCAAACTGCCTCTCTTTCTCTCTCTCCCAATTTCTTGAAAGAGATGCTCTGCCATGTTAGACTTTTATAGAAGCGCAGCTGAATTCCAAAAACATAAAATGGCAGAATTTGGCTGAAAAACTGACCAAAGAGAAATACAATCCAAGAAAGGTGTAGTTCTGCTTGGGAAATGAAAGACACTTTTGGAAGCCACTTTTCCTCTAACCCTGTTTCAAATGTAGTGATGCCTTGGCAGAAATTTTCCAGTTCCCTGTAAGGTATTGCTGGAAGCTGGCCTTGTGTGATAGTTCTGACGTCAGTGGGAGTTAAGGACTCTCTCTTAATAAATCATTAAATCATGTCCTTAGAAAGAGGAAAATATTTTATTTTGCTAAGCATCCAGAGAGCAAAACCAAAGACAGTTTTAAAGGTGAATCACACCTGGGACATAAATTAAGTCATCATCCCATTTTTAATGTAATCCACTCCTTATCATAAATCAGAAAATGTATTTTAAGATAATTACAGGTTTTTGAAAAGGTTAGTTTTAGGAAAATATAACACAACATTCAACAAGGACACTTACGAAAACCAAAACAGATAACCTTCCTCTTTTTAGATAGAGAATTTAATTTTATTGGCCTTTGTATGTCACTGTAACTACACACCTTTTAAACACACATTTACAAAATTAGACAGGAAATTTTATCTCTGCTTTCTAGGAAGGCTCCAATTCAGGAAGTATCTGAGCCTGGAATTTTGGGTAGGCTCACTAGAGTCATAATGGGCATATGAAAAACATCTTTATCAAGGTCTGACTGTATTACATGTACATTTTATGCTACCAGAGCAGGTTAGGACAAACCTGCCTTTGGACTGTCTGGCCACAAAGTCAGGTATGCAACCCCCTGCTGATAGCATCTGAGGTAATGGCGATGATATATCTTGACTGCCTGCTGCCCCAAAAAATTTGAAATTAGTTGACACTGCAGGGGTTAAATAGTGGTGAAAGTGGAGGGGCACAAGAGGTTGAAAAATAGTGGATGTGGGGGCATCCAGAGAGAAAACAGAGAGAAATATGGTGGAGTTTCCAGAATGGATAGAAGGGACTCAGGTTTGTCTGAAGCCTCTCTAAACACAAGTTTTCATCTGGGCTGTGCAGCTCTGCTCTGAGGAGTCAAACTGATGGCTTTTCTGGGTACTCCTCTGAATAAAGCTGCTTGTGTATGGGCTGCATTGAACATATGAGTACCTGTTCTTGGTTCTGGGTTTTCCAATACAGTATTTCTGTTCAGATCCTATCATGGAAAAAATGTATGCTTGAGACAGAGATGAGTGAAAGGTGAGATTGATGGAGACCTCATTCAGTGAACTAGTTCATCTGCAGAAGAAACTTCTGAAGGTCAAAATATGGTTCACCATTTGATGGTACAGTGTGAGACACCTTCGTACTTTAATAAATGTTTACTGCTCTAACTGACATGAGCAAAACTGCAGATTTCGTCTGAGGACTTTGAAGAAGACTCTCTTCCCATCTCTATGCCAGCCACTGAATGGAAAGAGATTTTCAGCCAGATATTGTCAAGGAGCCTTTATCTGCTCATCACAGCTAATTAGAAAACAAAAATGAATATAAACTTTAGGTAAAGAATATCTACATCTTTCTTATAAGACTCCCAGGTTTTACATTGTTTCCTTTCATTAATCTTAGACTTCTTACACAGGTTATCCTGTAGGTAAAGGATAATCAAGCTGAAGTTCAGTTGAGAATAGTTTTTGGTTGGTTGGTTACACTTTTTTTTTTTGTTTGGTTTGATTTCTTTTTTTTGTTTGTTTGTTTTTTTCTTTGTAAGTTTTTATCCATGTGTGAAGCTCTATCTACAAAACTGGACTGTGAAAAACTATTCTCCATGTAGTCACCACCACAGATTTTACATGAATGAAAGTTTAATTTTTTCCATGTTCATGATCTTCTGTCCCTACGTTAACCCACAGATATTTAAAATACGTCTCCTGTATGTTAGAAGTTGTAAATCTGGCATCAATGTTGCATCTCCAGGACTGAAACTGTAATTTGATTCTTAAACTTGTGTTATCTGTTTGATGAATTTTATTACATGTGTGAGCTGGCTTTCCAGTATGAATTTAATTTAGTAGCTTGGGCGTTGAATGAGCTCTGAAGTTCATACACTCTCAATTCTTAAACACAGGCTCTCTGTAGCCCCCTGCCTTTCTTCAATTTTGTAGAACTGTTTGGAGCTTCAGATTTGAAATGACATAAAGCATTTGTTTAAATCTTTCCAGTTATTAGGCATCGTACTGAGATTTACTGAAGTAGAAGGGTAAGTGCTAGCAATTAATCAAGGCAACCGAACTGTGCTGGTGCCATGGAAGTACGAGTTCCCAATAGGGGATTTAAATGAAAAACATTAAGTTTCAAAATGAACTGGATGAAGTCAGGGGATTAGGACATAATTCTTTCAATTCTGGCAATTTAAGGAGAGAGAGAACTCTTCCAGAGGAAGGAACTGCATAGTGCATTGATGGGCCATCAAACACTAATTGCAGGTTATTAGTTTAAAGTGACACCTGGAAATTTAATATTGGCTATTGGCATGCTGGCCACAGGAGGAAGATATCTTCTGAAATGTGAGCAGAGGTGAGTTTAAGTCAGCAACCCTTATTTGGTATGAATGGCAGCCCAGCTGTATTTCACTGGAAGTGAAAGAGAGGCCTGTAAGTGCATTCAGGGCATTCTGTCTATTCAAAAGGTCCAGTCATGGCAATTTCTTCATAGAGTGAGGAAATGTCACAACCACCCATACCACTGACTGTTTCCCTCCTCTCTGCTTATCACCTGGGTGTCATCGCTCTCACTGGCGCTTTTGCAGACTGTACAAAGTATGCAAAGATTAAAGAACATTACAGTCACATACATTTTCAACCATTTGAGTTTTTCCTCTGCACAACTCTTTTGCTCCTTGAGACTTCTGCAAGGGCAGCAGGAGAAAGCATTGGCAAGAGGATCACCTCCTTGTGATCCTGCAAAATATAATGGACTGAAGACACTGTTGTCAGTGACAGTAGAACACTTCTGTTTGGTTATTCTGTATTTCACTCATACAAATGTTTTCAACTACAGCTGTGAAGTTAAACTTTTACCATATTTCCTTTGTACTCTTTATAATATTTGGCTAGACGACATGAAATACAGTATCCAGTGAGGCTGATGTGAAACACATTTATCCTGCAAACCAAAAACTAGACCTATTTTCCACCACGTAGCTGTTGTTACACAGCAATTCACATACATTATAGACAGAAACACGGCTGCTGGGAAACACCAGTGATAAGAGCAGGCACTTCTGAGGCATGAAAGTAAACATTTAGCCTTGACCTTTTGTTTTGCTTATCATGCAAACGGAAATGTCATTGTCTTGAGTATTTATAGAATGGTGACTTAAGTTTTGAATCGCTTTTACGTTTTTAGTGAGAAATGATGAGCATCTGTCATATGCTGCTGAGGATGAAACTGCAAAGCCAAAGAGAAAGCAACAAGTGTCTTTACACACACCAAAAAAAAAAGAATTGCTTCTTATTTGACTCTCTGACAATCATGTGAGATTTTTCAGTATCTTCAGGCGGAATGATGTGTCAGGGCTTTTTTGTGACAATAAAACCTGATTTTGTTTTAATTAATTATTATTTCAGAAGGTGTCTTTAGAGCTGCTCTAGTGTAAAGGAGCTGGGATGGCTGAGTATCCAAAAATCCTGGCCTTGTGACAAAACTTGGGAGTTGCTAGTTATTTGAAGGCTGGAAAATGAATGTATTAAGTTTCTGTAATTTAAAAATATTTCTATACTGATTCTTTGTCACTCCGGGGCAAACTGTTAAATGGGAAGCATGTTCTGTAACTGCCTTGAATGCTCAATATAATAGTTTCAAAAAGAAATGTTTTGAAATCATGACAGTAAATTATGCATAAAAGCTGGTTGAGTAGAAGTTACATTAAAGAAAGAAGGTTCAGCTCTTTTCATCATTCCCTGCCTGAAGTGTTGCTATGCACTTTAGGTCATCTATGTAATTTTTATCTTTGTGGTGGCCTTTTTGGGACAGCAGTGCAGTTGTTAGGACAACAAGACCAAAGGTGTGTTTATTCCAGAATTCTGTCTCAAATATCAAGTATGGATGCTTAGGAAGAGTCCAAAAAGCCGTGCCATATCATGTAACTCTTTTGTAAAGACAGCTTGATTTTTTACTAACCTGATTAATTTTATGTCATCTGTAAATTCATTACTTATGCTATTCATTAGTTCATATGAGAATTTATTGAAAAGGGGTTTTTTTGGGACACAGTTCCTAAGGTAATTTCTTTATTTTATGCCCTCTCTCAGTTTTAATCAGTAACAAATACACAATAGACTTTTGTGAGACTTTCTGGTGGACATTACTCAATTCCATTTTAAAAGGGTTGTTTTACATTTGATACTCTCCATTCCTGAGAGAGGGTGAGTCAGTAGGTTACCACTACTACAGAAATTCAGTAGTCTCAGTTTGATTATTATACTACTTGGTGTTAAAGGCAATGGAACCCCAGTGATTCTTTAGCATTTATTTTATCAGTCTGTTCATAAATGTTCCCTACTGACCTTTTGGTAGTTCACCAAATTTGACCCTGATAAAACAAGTGTCTGTGAATCTCTCTAAGCTTTTCTTAAATGAATGTGGATAAAGAGAGTTCATCTAAGTTTTTCGTTATGACTTTACATTTTCTATTAGATTTGCAGACTGTACAAATTTTCTGCCAGGGAGGAAAGAAGTTCTTATTTACTCAAATTAACCTTCAAAATCTGTTTTCATCTACCTTTTACAGTTTTGTATTTGTTTTATCTGAATTTATCCTCTTTTTGTTTCCCTTCTTCAGATAAGACTTCTGCTTTTTGGAGAAAATCTTTCTAACTTTGAATGCCTTCCTTTATTGTTTTTCAGTGGTTCTGACTTCTGTCTTCCTTTTAATTTGTTTTCAACAAGCATCTTTTCTTTGTTGTTGTTGTTCTTTTTTTTAATTAAATCTACTTCATTCTTGTAAACGCTAAATTTGAATATATAGTAGTCATAATTACAGGGCAACTCTTCAAAAGTAACATTGCAAACCACATCTTGTCTGCTCAAGACTAAGCCAAACTGCTTCTTCCCTTGTGGGTTTTCTGAGTAGCAAGTTTAACAAGTGGTCATTTAAGATATTTAAAACTTGTACCTCTATATCATTTCTCACAATGACATTCCTTCAAGTTTACATAGATATCATTGAATTCTCCCATGTTTTTTATTTGTTCTGCTCTGGCAGCTTCTCTGATTTCTGCCTTAGCAGGTTAAAGTCACTTTGCTGCCTTCCTGTCTGGCAATGCCAATATTCCCATTGGGACAAGGCTGTCATAACTGTACAAATGGCTGTGTTCCTTCTGGATGCAGCCCATTTGTTTACCCTATTTTCCTCATTTAACTGTGTCTTCTCCCTGTCAGAGAGAGGGTGGTCAGTGATCCTGAGCCGGGGCAGCTTCCAGCAGTGGTGCTCTGAGGAACGGTGGCTACCCTGGCTTTGGGCACCTCCGTGGGGATTGGGATGGGGCTGGATGGGGCTGGCATGGAGGGAGCCAGGGCTGGCCCTGCTGTGCTGCCTTTGGGACAGGGACACACAGCCCTGGGATGGGCAGGGACAGGCAGGGCTGGCAGGGACTGTGGGGAGCTGACTTTTGGGCACAGCTTTGTTTTGTTTTGCTCTTCCTTCGCTGAGCTCCTGAGGGAAGTGGCAGCACTTTCTCTGTTACTGGCAGGACTCTAGTCCAGAAAAGAGATTCATAGTTAAGAAAGCAATCTACCTTGTTACACCTACAGTGAGATCTGAATATCTCCTGCCCTTTTGTGTGGGCTGACTGCCATTTATTTGCTTTGCTGATAACCATGAAACCTTCAACTTTGGCCTCCTTCACTGCCTACTGATTCCCTTCTGAAATCAACAGTGGCCTTGGTCAATATATGATACACATTAAAATCCTGAGCAACCTTCTGCTCTTGCATCTATATGAATTAATCCAAAATAGGAAGCTGGTGGAAGTCAGAGGTTTAACTGCACATAGTACTGAATTTAATTTAAATTGTTTTGATATTTTTTATAGGAAAAAAACCTCTCTTTTTCCCTTGCTATGTGCCAAGGAAGAAAAATCTGATCCAATTCATTTTATGAGGCCATTAATGATAAAATGCATGCTGTTTAGTAGGAAATTAGTTTTTACACGAGGTAACAAAATCAGTTTTTATATGTAAATTGACAAAAAATTTGACAAGAATATGCTTGTTTAGACATTAGAGAAATCTAAACTGCTTTCTACTATCATAATGTATCAGAAAAGGATGCCCAGCATAGCCAAAGGGGTTCAGATTGTATTGATATTGATAATGTTTTTCTCTACATTTCAGAAAACACTATGTGTAAATTCCCTCACTGATGTGTTTGGAAAGGTAATAGTCTAAATTACCAACAGGTTTCTTTTCTCGAATAGTGTATTTCCATGAAAAATCATCTGATGTATTTTTATTACGATCGCACTTGTCCTCAGATGTGCCTCAGTTCTCTGCTTTTAGCTTCTTTCCTGAATGTTTGTTCTTGAATCAGACCCTGTTTAATACTCTCAAGGTTTTGAATGCCCTTACTGCCTTGGGGATTAAGCTGGACAAGTCAGTGTACCACAGAAATGTTTATTTCTTTCATACAGAAACTACAGCTCATCTTTCATGCCTAATTTCCCATTGACTTTGAAAATTAGGTTCATATGCAATTTATATTAACATTATCTTAAACCAGACTATTTAAAATATACAGTGATGAAGTTCTCATAGCATTTTTATTTGCTAGCAGCTGGTGAATTTTGCTGTTTCCTCCTTTTCACAAGCAGCTTTGACGTTCCCTAGTTTCCTAGTGAAATTATTCTTCTGCTACTGTGACAGAATTAGCATAGTTCTCACAACGTTTCATTAAGGTCTATTAAATACTTCCCTCTAATTCTATGATGAATTGTGAATTTCACACAAAGAGTGTCTAGGTTTCCAAGGGGGAACTTAGAAGCTGGCAGTGCAGGGTTTTTTTGCTTTTATGGTGAAGAGCTAAAGGCATCCCTATAACTGAAGAACAAGACAATGCCTCTTTGGCATGTTCAGTTCTATTAACTGCTCTGACAGACTGTCTTATTTCTGAAAACATCAATTAGCCTGGTCTGTAACACAGTTTATATTTAAATATATTTAATTGGAGTTTATTACTGAGGCAAGAGGTGGCTTGAGGGTCTCTCAGGATCAGTAATACCCATAGACTGTGTTTGTTACTGTCCTTTGATAATTCCTCATGCTTAGCATGTGAAATATCCCACCACTCAACAGCAACAGCCTTGTCACAGTGATTTTCCATGCAACACTTTGTCAGTTTTGAATTGCCTTTAGCACATGGAGAACTGTGAGGTTATGGAGAATGACGGGCTCAAAAGCTAACTCGGTATCTTTCAGAGACTTGCTTTGTAGGAATTAGCTATTTACATATGTTCTACCTGAGAATGGAATAGTCACTTCAGCATCCCCCAAGAGTCTCAAAGGCAGTACTCCCTGTAAACTGGCATTCTTACCTACCATACATAACACTTCTAGTTGACCTTTTCAAAGAAATCACAGTTTTCTAATATCCTGATTCAGCTCTGAAAGGGCAAATTTCCATCAAAAGCCTGTATAATTTGCAAAGTGTTTGGCACAAAAACCCCCATAACTTTAACTTCAGATAATATATTATCAGTAACAATTAAGTGAAGGGAAAAATACAAATAACATTTATTAGGACTTGTTACAATTGTACAAATTCAACAGGTATTTTTTATTATTGCTTCTGCTAATGAAAACCACTAAATTCTTCCAAAAATGAAACTCTTGTACTTACCAGAAGGACTAGAAAGAAAAGGAAAATCTGACATCATACTGCCTCTTCTTTAACTCTTAGAAGTGCCAAACGCAACCTTGGGCTTTCTCTTGATGTGGGGAGAACATAGGAAGGTGAGGTGAAGGAAGGAGGGAAGTGGGGCTTCTTTCTACTTGGTGTTGCCATAGCTTCAGCAGGCTTTGATAGTAACACTGCAGCAATTCGTTGTCCCTCTCAAGGCATTTTGTTTATATAAAACACAACCCTGGAAGATCACTGTGTGTTTAGTCATAGCAGAGATGATCTCCAGAGGTCCTTTCCAGAACATCACTCTGTGATACACTCCTAACAAGCCCATTTAGAAACCTGCTGGTTCCAATCTCCACAGCCTCACTTCAGCCTCTATTTTTTGTTGCAAGTTGATAATTTAGGGATTTCCCTGCAAAACACAGCTTTTCCAAGTGTATTTTCAATGATGTGCCTATTTTCTGTCTAGATAGAGAACATCTCACTGTGTCTGACACCAATTTTCTTTTGTTTTGAATGGGAAAGATTTAAATTCAGTTCTCTGAATCACAGCCCTCAGTTTCCCTTCAAACCCAAAACTAAATGCCTGTAGTGGAAACTTGAATGGGTGTGGGACTCTTTAATGTACAGCACTTTGTAGCATTTTCTACAAACCCTGCTTCATGATTCAGCATGCTGAGGTCAATATTTTACAGTAATAAGCACTAAGATGACACCAGTTTGTGTGGGCTGCATATCTTTTGGGCTAAAAGAAAAGGAACAGTGAACCATATAATTACATAGAAATGGGATTCACTGTATGGTGGGGAAGGTTTCGTGACAGCTCCTGCAATGGAGTCATTATGCATTTTTTCTTACAAGAACATTTATATCTGCAAAGAAAGTTCTTCACTGACATTTGCAGGGCTGAAGCTGGGTATGTTCCTTGGTAAGGATGTGCTAAACTCCACATATACAGAAGTAGCCAGATCATCTTTTATTTGGTTTTGACTGTGGCACAGAGGATCAGCTTCTGAAGCGTAGGAGAGCTGAGTGTCAAAGTCTTGAGAGCAGCTGAGGCTTCTTAGTGGTACAGCAGCTTATGGCACTTGCAGTTTCCCGATAGACCTGGATGCTCAGCATGTGGCTGGGAATTGTGGTTTAACAAGTTATCACCATCAGAAGTGAGAATGGCTAGCAAATTGGCAGGGCTAATGTCATGTTTCGAAAACATGAATTTTCTTGCAGCTATAGTTACTTTTGCAGTTCTTGTTTGCCTGTCTCTGGGTAATTGCTAGTTGGGATGGTTCCACCTATGCTCATTGTGAGTTTGGTTTCAAGATGAGCAATAAAGTCTAAATCATTGACCTTAGCTCCAAATTAGAGGATGATTTTGTAAATTGTTCTCTTGCTTCCTCACCCATTTAGCAACCTCCTTGACCTCTGGGGATTTGATTTCCCTGAAATGCAGAGATAAACCTAACCTTGTTTCCTGCTGGTGGAGTAATCGGTGTATTGTTCTATTATAATTTGAAATTATTTCTGCTTTGTATCACTGTTCACGGAAACCGTCACAGTTTTTTCTTTATTTATTTCTCCATTAAGTTTTTACCTTGTGCTCTTTCAATACGAAAAGCAGAAAATACTTCTTAAAAATATTAGAAAATATAAGCATCTTGTTTTTCTCTGACACAAATCTCTATCAGCATGACTTCAAATTACCTCCCCCATCATTCCCTACAGGTCAATCAACAGCTGGTCCCATTCTCCACCTACCTGTGTCTCTCTTTTGCCTCTGAAACAGTTTATTTTGTTTCTCTGAACCTTGAATACACATTTCTGTGTTGTAAAATGGAGCAGATTAAAGTGATTTGAAGGTTTCTGGGGGGCAAAAAGGACATTTTCCATAGCGTGTCCTGAAGCTTTCCTGATTTTGGCAGTGACAAGAAATCAAAGGTAGCACTTCTGCTGACACTGAGATGAATTGCATGGAGCTTGTAAGCTTGAAGTATATCTATCCAAGACTACAAAGTGCAGATAAAAGCTGCTTTGTTCCACCACTCTCCTCCCCCAGAATTGCTTTCTGTTTGTATCATTTGCCATTTATATATCTGCTCATACTAATATTACCTTTTCCTTTCAACTGTAATTTCCTTGTTGTTTGTACCTCAGAGATTACAATCCAACCAAATGTTTTTGATGAGTGATATACTGCCCTTTTCTGGACAAATCCTTACCTAGAGTAAATTGGGAGAGCTTTGCTGTTCCTGGTGAAGCTATGTTATTTTGTGTTGCTCCTGATCACATTTTCAAGCTTGTTCCTCACTCCCCATACCCTATTTGGCCTTACACCAGTGTAAGAATGAAAGGAAATTCTGGCCACGGAAAATGATTTTTGTAGTTCTCTTTTAAGACACAGTTCTTACTATATATATATATACATGTATATTCAACAACTCTTGATACTAAAAAGGAATATTCTTTAGGCTCTCAGTGTTGGCAAACATTACTAACAATAAGTGATCTAAGTTCTTCATATCATGCACTGCACTTCCCTCTTTATCTTGCCTATAAAAGGCTAATTTGCATGCACAGGAATATTATTATTTAACTTTGGAAACTAGCATTAGCTAACTAAATGCTGATTGTAGTATTTGTACCTGTTGGATATGTTGAAAGGTTTTCCTTGCTGTCAACTTTTTCTCAGAAATCATGTCCATCTGTGACAATCAAAAATGGGTAGGAAGTTGTGTGCTACAACACAGTCCAGGCAAGCGTTGTTAATTTCCCTTGCTACTTAATATTCTGTCTTTTTTTGTAATATCTTTGATATGTACATATTATTCCCATTTTGAAGATAGCTAGAAGCAGCTTTTAAACTGAAGATCCTGACTTCGCTAGAAAGCCAAGTCAAGAAAACTTGTTAGTATTGCCACAGTATTGTTGTCAGTGATGGCACAAAACACCTGCATGGCATAACACAACCCTGCTGAAGGATGCAGTGAACTAGGGTGTCAATGGGAAATCAGCAAGATGAAGTTTAAATGTGAGATGTGTACTGTGCTAAGCTCTACAAAAGGAAACTTGATTCAAAAATACAGAATGGCAATAAAAATAGTTAAAATGAATCTGAAACTGAGTAACCCATTCTGTTGAAAAAAAAAAAAAACAACAAAAAACCCCCAACCTTTCCTTTAGTGTCTGACTGATGAGAATAATATTTTCTTCCACTTGGAAGTGGCAAAGTCTCATCTGGAAGGTTTTTGCCCACTCTTGGAAATGGCTCTTAGAAACGGAGAGAGAACTTGGATAACAGCAAAAATGTAAAACATATTTTAGGAAATGTTGTGTGAAAATACATATTGATATAACCGGATATAATTGCAGCAATAAGGTAATATACTGCTTCAGCAATTAGACAAGTAGAGTGTAAGTAAATGTTAGCAGTATTGATGATTTAGAAGAATCTGTTCAGGTCCAGTCCTCAACCACTCCTTGTATTAAATGCCTATAATGAACAAACTAATTTCATATTTAGCATAAGTCCAGCAAGCCTCAAAAATTTGTCAGGAGTAAGTCTGACCCATTGCAACAGCCATAATCTATGAGTTATTTTCATGTGCACATAATATTTTTCTTTTCACTTTGAAATTATTAAATTCCTGCTAAACTGACAAAGCAACTGAAAAAGAATATGACACCCAATAAGAACTTATGAGAAAAAAGTACAACTAAGCTGTTTTCTGTGTCTTAGTCTTGCTGTGAATGGGTTTAGCACAAGGACATGGAACATAACATCTCATTCTCAGCTGTGGTCCTTGCAGAACAAGGACACTGCAGTGAGTCATGGCAGCAGTGGAGCAGCAGCAGCAGCAGCAGCAGCAGCAGCAGCAGCAACACAGAACTGAGTTTCCTCTGCTTTGTATGTTCAATTGTACTGTGTTTCCTCTCACCTGTCTTTTTCTTTTCCTTCATTTTAATAAGGAGCAGAACATTTAGTAATTGTTGAAATGTCCTTGCTTTTTGTAACTGCACCTTTGCAGTTCACAAATTCCATGTATCTCTATCTATTAATTGCCATTTGCTAGCTATGTTTTGTTTGTGAAAGTGGAAGTGAATGATAATCATAAAAAGATATGTACTTGAAGGGGTTGGAAGAACTGCCAGCAGGTTCTATGCTCACTATATGAGGGCTGAGCATTTTTCAAGTGCAAGTCCCTGACTCCTTCTATCATGACATTGTAGTCAATACTAGCAATTTTTTAGGATTATGTGTTTGAGTAAATAGAGATAAATACTTATTACTGGAGTGTGATGATGCTCTACTTGCAGTTGACAATAGTGAATGTGGTGCATATTTTCTTCAGGCTAATTAACCCTGAAATATGTTAATATGTTTCTCAAAGATAAGCTTTCCATTAGTTATACTTAGTTTTATATTTCTCCTCCCATATCCCACCACTGATCTTGAGGGTATAATGCTTAGGCACACAGCTTGGTGTTTGTTATTCAGTATATTCAGAAAAACATGCAGCTAAAAGTAAGGAATGCACTGTGTAATCTTGTAGTTATTTCAAAGTAATTTTTCTCTTCAGTTTCATAGCTGAATAGGTCTGAATGTGTCATCCACCTGGGTTCATTACCCATTCACTTTCAATGTTTTCTGCTCAAATGTATGGAGAGGTTTGGGACATGAGAATGAACCTATCCAAGGAGGGGAAGCAGCATCTGTAGGAGGCCACACAAGGATTCTAAAAGATCTCCATTTTCAACTTCATATTTCTGTGAACTCCCAGTTTAACTTAGTGGTGGTTCAAAACAGCACTCCTCATAATGAAAGCCCTCTAGTTTGCCTCAAAGGTGTTCTGGCACTGGTCCTCCCATGGATGTTAGGATCACCTCTATTTTCCTCTGATCCTCCAAATTTAGAGTGTGCTCTCATAAACTCCTGCATCTGACCCAGCATTCCCAGTGCCTACAACCTCTCAGTGTTTTTCACATGATTTCTGCGAAGTTTTCTCTGATTGGAATCTTTACCTCAGCCTGTCATGGGTATGTGGTGGTTTTGATTGGCCCAAAACATCAGTAAAGTATTTTTAACATCTAGGAGAAATCTGGACCCCTCAGAAGCTGTTGTGGTAGGCCTGGGGAGGTGTCTGAGGGGTGGGGTGTGGCACAAAGATGGCTCCTGTGTGTCCTGAGTGCAAGTTCTGGAAGTTTTTACATCAAGTCCAGCAGATCCAATCTCTGATGGCTCTGAAGGTGATGGACATGCTGCCGGCCAAGTTTGGGCCAATTGGAGGTGCTGGTTACGCCTCTGTGAAAACATATCAAAACAAAGCAGGCACACATTTCTTTCACTTCTGTGTAGTTGGAGGAGGAGGAGGTGGAGGTAAAAATATGTGAGGGAGAAGAGCATGGAGACACCAAGGTCAGTGAAGAAGGTGGGGGAGGAGGTGCTCCAGGCACCAGAGCTGAAAACCCTCTGCTAGCCATGGTGAAGACCATGGGGGGAGCAGTAGGTTCCCCCTGCAGCCCATGGAGTCCATAAGGATGCAGAAATCCACCCACAGCCCACACCAGAGGAGCAGGTGGATGCCTGGAGAAAACTGTGATCCAGTTTGGAGTCTCATCAAAAGAGTTAAAGCTACAAAGGCCTTGCAAGGAAGAGAAAGGCCTTGCTCCTGACATGGAAGCAGCCTGGCCTCGGCTCGGGAGAGTCTGCACAGCACTTTATAGACAAAAGGACTCACATTGCAGCAGAATTCGGGTGGGATGTTGCTTGTGAGATTGGACCCACGCCAAAGAAGTTCCCAGAGGACTGTCTCTCGTGGGAAAAGACCCTGTGGCTAAGTAGGGTCACCCCCTCTACCTGATTGAACTGACCAGAGGACCCCTCAACCTGCCCCCTGTCTGTGTTGCTGGTTTGGAAAGAGGGAAGGAGGGGGGTGAGTGCAAAGACTGCTTCTTAAGAGGGTGGGGGTGAGAGCAGAGAAACTGTCTGGAGAGAGAGAGATAAGTAGAGATAAAGAGTATTTGTAGTAGAAGAATTGTGGTGATGAATAGATTTATGGACTTACTCTGTGGACTGAGAGAATACTCCACACCCTGCCTCCCTACCCGGGCTTGTTGGTTAAAAAGAGGAAAGGGGGTGAATAAAATGGGTTTGTAAGAGGGAGGGGGGTGAGTGAACAAAATAGTATATGAAAAGTTTATTTTTGCCTTGCATTTTATCCTCCAACTCTGTTAGGTAATTAAATCACTTTTTGCAACTTTAAGTTTGGAGCCTGTTTGCCCTCTTTTCTTCTTCTGTGTGTCCTCCTACCAGTGTCCTATCTCATTTGACTCACAAGACTGGTGTGTATTTTTGCAGGCTTTTTTTTGTTGCAGCAAGAGACAGTCAAGGTGCCTGGCGTTTAGTCAGGGTCAAACCCCGACAGGGTACTTTTAACACCTATATAGAGGGAATTTTGTTTTTCTATGGCCATGCTATTCCTAAGCATAGAGTAGGGCCTGTGTGCAGTTTCTGAGTCATGGTTGTGTTAGCCATTGCCTTTTGTGGAAATGCTATCTCTGGACTCATGCTGGCCATGGAACCCATTTACCCTTAGACAATTCATAAAAGGGCCCCAAAGAACATCTTAAAATTTGGATGGAGAAGGTCTTAGTCTAAATATTTCACTCCTGGTAAGCTTGGAGAAAAAGCCAAAAAAATTATATTTTGGTTTTTTTAAAGAATTTTTAAAAAGTATTCACGGCATGGGAGAGTTTCTGAACCACATACAGAAATACCTTGCTGAGCAATTTGGGACTGCATTAAAGCAAGGATTAGTGGGAGTTTAAAGCCCTGTGGTGATTCCTAATATTCTTTAGTAAGCCTGTAACATTTTCTCCACGCAAAATAATTACATTGATACAAGAAAAAAGGAAGGAAATCCCACTTCTAAAATGAAGGCACTACATATACAAACCGTTGTTTGGCACTGAGAGAGCAGGGGTGGCAGCAGCTTGGTTTGACTAACCAAGTCAGTCAGGTTAATCTGTTCTAAAGCAGCAGCTTTCAAGCTGAAGGAAGATCTGCTGTTGATGGAGGCTAATGGTGAGGTTAATACAAACCAAATTCAGGGCAAAAAAGGGTGCATCAGTTAGTGTCCTGCATGGTATTTATAGGGTTTTAATTTCCACTGCAGGCATGTTATTCACCCTTCTGTGTTCCAGTATGAGAGTACACATTGAGTATCCACTTTTAAGAAGCACTAGGTATCAGCTTAGCAGGTTTAAGTCAATAGTTTGAAAGGGGGAATTGGCCGGCTTACTGAATTGTCTGTGCTGTTTCTCATATATGGGCTTGGCCTGTTTTGAGTTTGGTATCACTATCCTGTGCTGCATTTATAACTATAGAAATCTGAATGTTTACAGGATAGTAAAGAAAGATACAATATTAAAAATAGTCTCGGGACAGATTCTGTGAGTGATGCTCATTGGGTAGGAATTCCCAAAGATTGTTGTGAATTATGTGCATCTGCCTAAAGCTGTCTGAACAACCTCAACCATGCCCGGAATATTTTAAAGGCTGGGTTTGCTACATTTCTATGGAAAGACTGCATTTCTTTACGCAGACAAAGATGATCTTTCCCAACTTAAGGTAATGGGGCATCAGAAGTACTTATGAAATTTAATAGGAGGCATTTTAGGGGACCAAAAATTTATGAATAAAGGCATCTTGCCTGTAATTTTTTTTTTTTTTTTTTACCTAGGAAAGTGCAAAATGATAAAATTCAGTATATCATTTCAGAAAAGGAATATTGTCAGGATTAAAAGTGAAAATCAAAATGAAATACTGCTGAATGGTTCTGAAGCTTCCATTGCTACAGAAAAGTATTTAATTCCTGAAACGCCCTTGGATGAGGTACCCTGTAGTTTTAAAGTTAAGTGCATTTACTGCAGTGGGAACAGAGAAAGTGTGCCTATGTGTGTTTTTCTTTGAACTTCCTCAGCTGTGTTGAAAACACAATATATGTCTCTGGTAGAGTGACTCTCCCATTTCATAGTTACGGGTAAATCAGTACCCAAAACCAGTGGCAAAAGCTAGTGATCATGTAGATGAAGAAAACGCCCTGTAATTTTCTATGGGCATCACAACTCTTGGGATTTTAATCTTTATTCAAAAAATATATGTATTTAAAGCCAGGATCTCCATAAAAAATGTTCAGACCACATGTAGACAAACACTGACTAGACAATTTACCGCATCCTATGCAATTCACAACTCTAAAAAGACATTTAATCTTTTTTTCTTTTCCCTTTTTTTAATGTATTTTTCCATAAATGTTTTGCTTCTAGTTTTAGCAGCAAAGCATTTGTTTGGATATGAGTCTAGACATACCATGATTTGAAGGGAACAGGTACATTCCACATGTTCTGCCAGAAAATCTATTGATTCCCTAGTTAGTGCCACTGCTGGAAAGAGCAGGCTAAACAGAACAACTCAGTGAGTGAATGGATTAGCTGTACAGGGGAATCTGACTTTCTGGATGGGAGCAGACTATTCAAAATAGTTTAAGAAACAGAAAAATCTTCTTTAGGAAGCTTTTGGGTATCTCTGGAGACATTCTGCCCAAAGGCTGATGTTTTCAGTTTGACTGCCACACAGGTACCAGCAGAGACACTCAAGTGCTGTACTTTGCCTTGGAGTCTTCATATGTTTTATCAAATGATAGCTTGATGTAAAATAATAAACAGCCTCTTGCAGCAGAGTTCGGAACTCAGGTTTTCCTATTTTCCAGAGATTGCCCTAAATGATTTGGCTAGAAAGTAACATTCCTGGCCTAGTAAATATTGAATTTCTTTAAAAAGGTGGAACAGCTCCAGCAGAAAGAACTAAACCTACCACGTTTTCTTCAACCCAAATAGTCTGTAGATCTGCTACGAGAGCACTCTTCCAGGCAGTGAAGGAGAAGTGCTTGAACTTTCACTGAACACAGCCTCGACCCAAGGTTCTGATATTCCTTGTTAGTGTGTTAGTCATGGACTTGTTGGTTAAAAAAAAAACCAACCAAAAACTCAAATGTCTGTCCCATCATGCTTTAAAAGAAACCTACAAGGTTAAGCTATCAAGTGTCAGGGTTGGGAAGGATTTAAGAAATAATTTGTCATACTCTCTGGTGGCCTTGTGTTGATGTTCTGCCTCTCTGGGTCCTTGTAGTCCTCCTGCAGATTGATATACAAACACTTCCCTATTGAATGGGAAGACAATATCATGAAAAAGGGCTTGAAAAATTCTGATATGCTCAGTGTTGTCTTTCTCTTGTTCCTTCCTGGCAAGGTCTCTTTTCAGGCGTCCAAGTTCTCTGTGCAAAGTTTATGGGAAAGAGGTACCAACTACAACAGAGAATGATCTCAGTCAGGACCAAATAAGGGAAACAGATGTATGCAAATCCATGAAGACTGCTGAGGGAGCTAACTATCCTCTTTGAAAGGTCATAGCTATTGAGGGAGGTTAAAAAAGTCAAGTGTCACGCTTATCTTCAAAAGAAACCAAATAAAATGGCAAAAAGGAAAACCCAGGGAACTACTGGCCTCACCTCAGTCTCTGGGAGGCTGTGAGAAAAATGCTCCCAGAAGTCATTTCCAGGCACATGGAAAACGAGATGGAGAGAGGGAACAGCCAGCACAAATACATCAAGGGACAAATGTGGCTGGTTGACCCAAATATGTTATTTTATGAGAGGAGAGGAGGGAAAAAGAGTGGATGGCATTTCCATTGCCTTTAACAACCCAGTCTCTCTCCACAGTGTCATTGCAGTTCAGCCAGTGAGATAAAGACTACATATGAATTACAGGTGGGTGAAACCTGGCTGGAGAGCTTGAAATTGATTAATTTCAAGCCATTAATCACAATCAAAGGTTGTGATTAATGGCTTGAAATCCAGCTGGGTGTTGAGTAGTGACAACTTTCCTAAGGGACTGTACCTGAGGCTGACACTGCTTAGCATTCCTCATCAGTGACTGGGCAATGGGACTCCCAACCCAGAAAGTTCACAAACTGCACCAGTGATTTAAAGGCTGCAAGGTCAAAGCCACCATTTAGCAGGACCTTGATAATCTGGAGGTGTGACCAGATGACCTCCACAAGTCCCTCCCTTCCTAAAGCAGTGTGTGACCCTTTTCCACACCGGGAAGTAGATTTACAAAAGTGTGGTGCTGTGAAATGAGAGAAAGAGCCACCTCACATGACTGAGATGAGACTAATTTTCTTCTGAAGGGCTGCATTTGGCTGAGTGGCAATCTAACATTATGTTGGGGTGCCAACATGAAGGTAGCTAACAGAAGAAAGTTATAATGTAAAATATAATATTTCTGCATGTGTTCTGTTAACTCATTTGATAAAGAAAAACATCTCAAAATCCATGTAGATAGCCAGGGTACAAAAAGAAACCTAAGTCTCCATTTCCACAGACATTGTTGAAAGGAACTGCTTAAGAGAAAAACCAGTCTTGCAACATTTATGAACAGAGCTGACATAAAATTGTCTTAAATCAACCAGAGAGGTTTTTCCTAATATTTCAACCCTTTATTGAACTAGTCATATTAAATTATTTCCAGAATATGTAATTCAAGAATGATGTGACCCATTTTGAAATATGTTTTATTTGTAATGCTATGACTAGATCATACTTAGATGTTCATAAATTATGTCACTTTGAAAGGAGGACATAAAAAGGTGTTTAATAAAAAGATCATGGTGTCTTGCAAATGAGTAGTTGGGTCCTTAATGTCAGGATATACAATGTAGAAAGCATGATGTAGAAAGTATTGACTGTTCATTGAAATTAATGCTCATGGCCAAGTGGTTATTATTAAACTTCAGAAAACAATCTTTATAGTTTCTGAAACAGTCTCATCCTGAAAGATCATAACATCTTGGTGATTAAATGAAAATGAGATAGTAGCTACATAATGGCAAGCACTATTGAATTAACTTCTGAAAGAAATTCACTAAATGCTTAATACTTACACTGGGCTGAGAGAAATGCAGCTGCAAAGTATTTCATTAAAATGCTCAAACTTTAATTTGATTTTAATGGAAAACTTATGAAAGACAGCTATTAAGACTAGATGGGGGAGATGATCACTATCATTCTCCTCTTAGTATAACCAAGGGCTTAATTTTCCTTAAGTTTTTAATTGTTCTTTCATCTTCTCCTGTTCCATGCTCTGCTTCCTAAGAACATGAGTTTATCAAAACATATTTAGATTTAAGCTGGAGCATATGCTTTAAAACCCAACAGTTTTTACTGTTTTTTACATGAAAGAAACAAATCTATTTCTCAGTGGTCATGGTCAAATATGACCCACTAGAAATATGTATGCCAATTCAACCAAGAGAGTCATTTGTATTTTGAAGTTATGTCTGTTGTCTAGGATGTGGGGAATTGGCTGCTGGCAACCAGTCAGAACCATTTAAGGGAAATATTTGGTCATCAGTTTTGAACTTGGAAATTGTGGGTTTTGAACATCTCATTCATTAATTTTGTTACTGATGACTCAAGACTCACCAAAACTTTTTATTCCCACATTTACTGAATTGTCCATTGTACACTTTTTTAATGACTGTGTCAGATTTCAGGGAGATGTCTGCATGAACTGTTCTAGACACTATTTTTCCATTCTTAAAAATAGGTAAAAATTTAAAATGGCATTTTTGTCCACTGATGTTAAAAAAAAGGGTACAAGAAAAACCAGATATTCAGCATGAGCAAATTGTGGAAATGTGAAGAACAATATAAGATACAGAACTGTGTTGACTTTAGTTAAACTGTAAAGCTTAGCCAGCTCAAAGGTGAATTGCAGTAGCTCATACTCAGCCTGGGACTGCAGAATTTCAGGCATAGCATGGAATTGCTGTGCAGTGGATGTGCTTGCCTGAAATGGGGAATGTGGAAAGGACTTTCTGGTTAATGTAATAAACAGCTTTAAAAAACACAACTGGGACATTTTATGGCACATAAGTAACTGAAGCATAGGTTTTCCTCTCTCCATTAATAGTAGCTGACATAGCAGGTGTTCCCCACTTCACATGCTTGGAATGTGCAGAAGTCCTCCTTACTGAAAGGCTTTGAATTCTCTCATGCTCCTACAGAGCTGGCCATAGCCCTTGCTTCCTTACAAAAAACCCAGCTAGGTAGGGTTTATATGTGCTTTGTGGCTAGTGTGCTAGTGTGCATCCTTATGAGAGAGAGAGCTGTACTCTTTTGTAGTGACTTGAATTGTGCCAGTACATTGCATAAATTATGGAGTTTGTAATACTTAGTTTTCTTCTTGTACCTTTGTATTTCTTCTGGTACTTCAATAGTCTGCCTTTTCTAGAAGACCAACTACACTCATGTCACAAAATGCTTGTTCACAGCACATAGTAGATTTCTACTGAAGAAAAGTGTTCAAAGAACAAATAATGTCCCAAATCAGAGAAAAAATTTATGAGTTTCAGTAGACAGGGAAACCTTTAACAAAATTGCCTTAAAAGAATATTTTTCTTTTAGGAAAAGTATCTGTTGAAAAGTCCTCTGAAATTACTGTTTAATGCAGTTCTACACTTAGATACATTTTGTCTGTAAAGTGGCAGACATAACTATGCCAATGAATAAGGAGAATGGCTGCTAAAATGTATGTTTCCCTGGTAACTAAGTGTAATTATTCATAGAAATGAATTTATAGGCCTCAGATAAGCAATATTCAGAGTATTTGCTACAGTTCTATCATAGCCTAAATATAGATAATGCAGTACAATTGGATTTAGCTGGATGTTGTTCACATCCCTTAGGTATGAACAAAAATGGGTGCAGTTGCATTTATTTGTAAAAAATCCTTGCTCTCAATGTAGCTACCTGGAAGCAGTGTCAGCTGATATCCTAAAAGAAAGCAGGAGATTTGAGTGTGTGATGTGGGGCAGAAACTGCACATGGACTTGTGGAAATGACTCACAACTCACAGAATTGAGACTCTTTAGCTGCAGTTATAAAATCTGCCATTTGAACTTTTGTGTGAAATTTACACTCCAGCTACCAATAAATCAGTCTGCATTTCCATCTTCTTCCAAATAACCTTCGATTAGGTCATCCAAAAAGAGATAAACAACATTGTTTCATGGAAGTATGTGCCTCTGTTGTTGCAATGGGAATTACAAAATGAGGCATCTCTGAAAGATAACTTGAACATGGTATTTCTTTCTTATTTTCCAATAAGTGATGACTTGGAAAAAGACTTCTCAGCAGAAGCCAAAAGTGAAGAGTAAATTACTTTTTTTCTTTATGTAATGTACATGCTGGTTATGTGTTTGGGGAGGACTTGGAGTTTTTAAAAGAACATTTGGAATATCATACTGCAAAGTTTGAGAGACCATTAAGCAAATTGGAAACCTTATACATGGAGGAAATATTATGTTCAAGGCTTCAGTGCTTGCTATGATTAGAGTGCTCTTTGTGGGAGATTTGTTAATATTTCTTCATCCTGGACACCTGCCAAGCTTAAGGCTTTAATGCTCTGAGACTGAGTCACGAAAGTGGGGACTGACTACTCAGAGCTTGTTGACTTGCCAGGAGGTGGGTGTGGGAGGTAGTATGCAAGTAAAAAAAAAGAGGGGCATGAAAAATAATCTTGACATTCTGTGATAATCTTTTGTTTAGAAGAAATAAGTCCATGGTTTCAGGTTTTTTATCTATTTTCTGGACTTGCAAAAAAAAAATAAGAGACATTTTAGAGATGTGATCTCTTTTCTTGATTCAGAAGGAATACCTCTGTGTTTGGTTAAAAAAAAAGAGCTTGAAAAACAAGGATTAACACGTCACTGAATACAGATAACTAAATACAACCTCTGTCCATGACAATTATCAAGTGAAATGTATAATTTTGACACAGAAAATAATTTCTTTTAACTTCTTTCATTTGCTAACCACTAGAAATCTCTAGTGCATTTCTGCAAAAACTGGTTTAAGCTTGCTGAAAATAGACTAGATTTTCTGGATCATGTTTTATGGATCTAGACAGTACAGCCCCTGAGCCTCTTTGAAACACATGTTCAAAATCATTAGACAAACAGAAATTTCACAGATAAAAAGAAATAACAGCATTTGTGAGCTTCTTTAGCCAAATTAGATCAGTGTAATTAAGTATTCAGCCTTCCTTAGCATATAGGATAGGGCTAATATGCAAAGCTCAAATGCTTTTAGAGGGACAAATGGTTGTCGCTGTTGAGCGGCTAGCTGAGGAATGACCCAAGTTCTCAGACAAGGAAAGAGAGGAGAAGAGAACTTTATTGTTTTGAATTCCATATATATAGAGTTTACAGAGGTGCCCCAGATTGGTCAGCCCGAGACCTCCCCCTAGGCCCAATTGGCCAAGCCCGAACTGACTCAATCCGGAGAAGTCGTTTGCAAAACATCCAAACTTTATCTTGTTTATGAAATATAGCAAAATGTTCCCACGGGAAGGACCTGTGCTAGCCACAAATGGTAACTTGTGAGTTTAGAAAAAGTTGCTGAAAATGGGTATGGCGGCAGGGTTACACACAGAGCACTGGATCCTGAAGGCATTCAAGACAAGAAAAATGTCTGGAATACACCCATTTTTTGTGTGTTAACATCACAAAGCCTGACTAGTGCAGGCTTCATAAATACTGGTTTTCAGCTGGGAAATGAGGACTGAAGCCTGGGGAGCTGCTTAATCGGTCTTGCATCATAGGACTTAACACATCTGGGCTTCAAGTGAGGGCAAAGAAGCACAAGTTAGTCTAAATTGCTCTCAGTGCTGGGCTTGCCTTTACCTGGGTATACACTGCCTGTGTTTATTCCTCAGCCATATTGTCTTGCTCAGGAATTACAGTGCAGAGCACAATCTAATGATCCCTTAGTGAAAACTCTCTGACCTTCGTGTGCCACGCATGCTTGTATCTGATGCACAGCAACTACATGGGGTTCAAACATAGGTCTAGGGAGCTTGCACAGTTTCAGCTTTCTATCAAGCTTGCATGCAAATTGAGCTGCATATGACTTTTTTGTGTGTTTAGCTCCATGTTCAGATTCAAAGATGGATGCAGGCAACTTTGTAGGATAGGTTTGATATGTGCCTGTCGATTCTCCTATGAAAAATGAGAAAGTAGTGACACAGGAAAAAGAGATTATGTGTGTAAATGGACTTTCAAGTCTCCCTATGATCTCTCATGGACAGGTTAATAAACTTTGGGAAGGAATGGGACCATTTCCATTATAATTTTTTACATCATCTAGAAAGCAGACTGTAGATCCAGTCCATTACCACATTTACTCCATAAATAAATTTTAGTCTATAAATAAATGCCTGGTATATAGAGGTATGACAACTAATAGAAGTAAGGAAAATAGCTTTTTTCTTCAGTGAAGAGAGGGAAAATAGCTTTGTATGTCTGGAAAGAGCCAAGAAATGAGCTCAAGTACTGAATCCTAGATCACCAGTTAGATGTTAATTTGCTTTCTGACTGCCCCAAAGACCTCTCTTCTAGATGGCACCTAAATATGGTTGATGGCACATTACAGCAGTGTTCCCAACCACTGATACGAGTGAAACTGCAACAAAGTTAACTTTCTTTATCCTATTCAGTCCTCCCTTTCTACCCCCAAGCCTTGTCACCATCAAACATGTCCTCTTGCTGTAGGCGGCCATTCAGAACACTAACCACAGCCCTTTTTTCCAGAAACTTTAGATGGAGGAAAGAGAAAAAAATATATAATTGTCTCTTAAGAAGTCCCAGTCCCAGCAGAGCTGTGAGTAGCATGCTGTAATGCAATGTGCCTGTTAGACTGTGCTGCAAGACTTCACCAGCCACTGCAGTCTCTCCTTACCAGCCTTTGCCTCTGCCAGCTACCTTCTGGAAATGTTTTTGTGCTTCTTCCATTCCAGATGACAAATGGCACACCACAGATAGAACACTGGGCTGGGTCTTGGACTGCTGCGGTTATTACCTCTCCAGTCACTGAGGGTGCAGAAGTGGCTTTGCTACTGATGCAGCTCTTGGGTCCTGACACCAGTCACAGCTGTCCTTCTTGACAATGCATTATCCTCAGACCACTTGCATGGGAAGTAAACCCCTGGGGGGTTGTTAACAGAGGATATGGCAGGATAAGTTGATGGTCTTCTCTGCCAAATTGAAGCCTTCAGAGCCTGTCTCTGCTGGCTGGCTGTCTTCCCAGGTGTTCTGCACTTGAAGGAGAAAAAAGACTCCAAAGAAACCCCTCAAAGTCCAACAGTTATCATAATCCTTTTAATCCTCCTGCATCTGAGTATTATGTCCTCTCCCTGCCTGCCTGCCAGCCACTATAAAAAAACCCCAAGGGTTTGTAATCCAGACATTATTTCCTGTTGGGCTAGGAGTTTCAAGATAGCCTCACATGAGACTCAGTAGCAATAAAGAAAGTTATGGGGAGTTATGGGTTATTTCAGAGGAGAGGAAGGGCAGTGATGTTCACAGATGTTATTGATTTAATTTTATTTATGAATTGTGAAAAATCAAATAATAACAGAGCAGAAACAACTTGCTGGTTAAAGAGAAAATTCTATTTACCTAACCATCTGTTTCTATACTGCTCTAAGTGACTTACAGTGAATCTGGAGGAAACTGTTCTGTAAAGCAATGCAAGAATTCAATCTTTTCCAACAGAGACAGAAGAACTGGGGACATACTGTTTCTGTCTCTTCCGGTGTTAATCTGCCAGCCCTTACCCCAAGGTAAAGTCTCATTTTTCTCATTTAGTTTTTGGAGACTTTGCAGTTGAAATGCTGCATTGCCCCTCTCTGAGTCACATGTGATTGCAGCTGCTCAGCATATATATGCATGAATTCACTCAATTTCAGTAGGGAATTTTTAGGCTGAACCCTGCATGTTATATGTTAGAAAACAAAAAAACCCAAATCAAACCAAAACAAAAAACCACAGAAAGATATAAAGGAGGGAAAAGGAATTGAGAGGGATGACCTAAAATGTCCCCTGAATTACATTATAAGATGAAGGTCTATTTGAAGGTACTATAGACAATAATGAGGATGTTTATTTCCACTGAACCTTTTACATTTTAATCTAAATAAACATTGCCCTAAAGCAGGAAAGGAAATGATTCTTCCTTTTGATGGTCTCTGAGGTAAATCTTTCAGTATGTTGCCCAACTCTCTTTATTTCTTTTGTTGTTGTGGGTTTTTGTATATATATTTCCAAGGGAAATATTTCTACCTCTTAGGTTAAAGTTTTTGATTTGTCTATTGTGTGACAGTTTCCTGGGTTGGAGAGCATCCATTGGCACTGGGACAAGGGCATTTAAAAGGAATTTTTCCTTTCCACTGTAAAGAATATAGGCTCAAATGCTGCATTTTGCAGTTAATTTTATGAATGAGGTAAAACCTTTACTTTTAGGAATATGAAGTGCAGAAAAGATTATTTGCTAATATATTTATGTAAATATGCGTGCATATGTATGTAAACAAGCACATTTTATGTAAGCATCTATACTGATGTAAAGGCCTATTCCTCCTTTCATAGGAACAAAGGAATTCTCACATGGATTTTATTTTATGTAACGGGGGCACAGTTACAGCAGCTTAAAATAAACATTGAGGCCTTGACTGAAGTGCTTAAGCATCTGAGAAACCTTTTGAATTCATGGGGCTTCTTCACATACCTCGATCCTGGCATGTGTGTGAATACTTCACTGTAGCAGGGTCACGAGACCTCAATTCAGCTCTTATAAAAATCAGTGGAAAACTTCCTTTTGATGTTAAAAGCAGCTGGATATGTCTGCAGTGTGTATTTTCCATGCTAATGTGGAGTGAGCCAGCCGTACTGCAGGAACATTTGGTACACGATAAAAGTCTTAGGGCTTGTGAGCAGCAGCAACCTCACACCGACAACATTTATCCAGATTGATTAAGAGATGTGAATGAAAAGGCATTCCCAGACTGGCAGAAGGCAGCTAAAGCCTTTCAGAAAAGGCAGCATGGAATGAGCTGTGGCTGAGGAGCCATCAGTGGTGGCAGAAGGGTGTGGTGGGAGCCCACAAGGATGACTGAAGATGGTAAAGACATTCCTTGGATGTACCAGGGAGACAGCTTTGTTGTCACACCCCATGTACACCTGGGAGTGCAGGGGTAAGTCCTGCTACAAGGAGCTGATCCCAGCTGGGGAGGAAGAGCAACATCCATCCATCTCAGAGACTGGAACTTGGCATCCAGGCAGGTCCACATTTCTGGAGAAGAAAGAACATTCTGTGAGTTGTGCAGCGTAACTGCAAATGTACAACTATGGCTGCTTTGACACCAAGCCTGCTGAAAAGGCTTTGTCTACAATTGTGTTAAATTATTCCAAGCAGACTATCATGGTTTAAATTTCCCTCGCTTCAGAGTTGGAGGAGAAGATGCAATGGAGGAGAATCATTGAGGCATCCCTGGGAGATACACTGAATGTGTCTTTTTGATAAACGCTCGGGAAACTGAATAGGATCTGGAAAAGTGAGGTGATACTATGCCAGCTCACACTCAATTGTTCCTGGAATGCTGCTTCTAGGCATTTCTTCAGCAAGAAAATTTGCAGAAAACCTGGAGAGGGCAATGGAGTTGTAATGGATACGGTTTGGTAAAAAATGACAAAAATCACAGGTAAATAACTCTATAGGGACACCTAATTACTTGTGGCATTTGAAGGAAATGGATTGCAAAGAGTTCCAGATGAGTAATCTAAGGAGATAAAAGGAGGCAATTAGGAACTGGAACTGCCTGAATATTTTCAGAATTTCAATATGGGAAAATGAAGAGAAGAAAAATCATTCTGTTTTGACCTGTTCTGTTGGCAAGGACAAATGTAAGAGAGGGGAATATTTAAGCTGGCTGATATAGAGAAAATCTGTTCTTAGGCAATTGATCATAAGACATTTAAAAGAAATACATGGCAAACCCTTCACTCTACTGCATTCAAAATAAGACTCAGCAAAACTGATAAATAGAATGTAATGGTAGGCAAAGAACAAGAAACAAAACAAAAAAATTTAGAGGTGTTTGATATATGTATTTGATTAAGGAATCAGTTAGGTTTCTCTGCATTCATTTATGTAAATTCTAGATATCTTACCCTTTATATACGCTGGTTAGTACAGTCACGCTTTTTTTTGTATGTCTCCCCAAGTTGAAATTCAGTCTTAGTTAATACTTGACTCTCAAATATGTACAGCACTCCTTTGGGCTGAGTAAATCCATCGTCTTATCCTATATGACTTCAGTTCCCGTTAAGAGAACATCTGCCTACCTTTCCTCTGTTCAATAAAGCACCCTTTTCTACTGTCCTTTCATATATGAAAATGTTCTTTGCCTTTCATCCTGCCTTTTCTGTAATCTCTCCACTCTTGTACTTCAGCTGTTTCTCAGTGCTTTATGACAGCCTAGCTCTGACTGACATAAAACTGAGAGTTAGTTTCCACAACAATCTTCCTAAACATTTTGCCTCAAAAGATACAGTAACATATAATTTGATTCCTTTTCTGTTCAAGGCTCAAAACTTTTGCCTGCATAAGGGTGGAACATAGGAAGGTCAAAAGACAAATTGTTATTGCTTGCTGGGCAATTTTTTAAACCAGAAAACCTAACCCAAAGGTAGACCTTGCCAGAATCACAGGAAGACTTGGCAGCAATGACATGTGCTCCCTGCCTGCGTGACATCCTCTTCCAGCCTCTTCCAGCCTCTTCCATCTATCATTGACATTGACTCACAACATCCACAGTCAGCATCCATCTTTTGCATCCATCTAGTGCTGCTTTTTACTTGTTCCTGTCTACAGCTCAGGAGTCACTTTTGTTCTATTTCCTAATTATTTCGAGTTTCAGTTAGGTTACCTGGGACAGTATGAGGTATCTGGTAGGCTGACAGCCTCAGGTGGTGATATTGTGCAATGTTTGCTTAATTGCCTTGATATAATTAGGCTGTTTATTGTATTACTCAACTAGAAAGGCTATGCTGTTTGAAGTTTAGATATTTTGTTGATAAGTGGAAAGATAAATGTAATAATATTGCCAACTAGAGAGGGTAATCTAAAACTACATTGACTAAAGGACAGCTCTGCTACATAATGGTGCTGACTGGGAGGAGGAGACAACTCTTTTATTACCCAGATGTGCTGAGAGGGGCCCATTTCATTTTGAGAGAAGCTGAGCTGGTTTTCCCATCCTTTCTCTCCCGGGTGTGTATGTTACAGGTTCATATAAAGGTCTGTCCTGGTTTTGGCCAGAATATGGTTAATTTTTGCAGCAGCCAGGAAGGGACATGGCCAGGACCTGGAGGTTGTTTCATACCAGCTCATGTCATTTTCTGGGGACAGGGGGGTCCCTTCTGGTTGAATAAGTGTGGCATGAAGCGAGCGGTCGGGTAGTGCCAATTCTCTCTCTTACTGATGTTATTGCTGTTACTGTTTGCTTTTCTTATTTCATTGCTCTTTCCAGTAAATAGTTCTTATCTCAATCCATGATCTTTGCCCTTTGTGCCTCCAATTCTCTTCTCCATCCTGCATCAGGGGGAGTGAAAAGGGGGTGTAAGGGAGCAAGGGGTGCGAGGTTTGGAGTGCTTCAACAGGAGCACTGAAATGGGGAATACCATTCCTAAATCACAACAGCCTTATTTAAGTCTCTTTCTTGACTCTTGTGCCAGCACACAAAACACTGCTACAGAGACAAATAAATAATTTCTCTTAAAACTCTGTGAATCTTGGGATAGAACTTACCCACTTGAAGCAGAAGAAGCAAGTGAGCCGATATGGGATTAGCTCAAGATGAGGCACAGAGGCCGTTGTGAAGGTGGGGCTGGAAACCTTGAGTCTTTAATCCCAGGCATCTGCCTGTGTTTGGTAAGGGAAGATTTATTGCAGGATGTTCAAGATTTCTTGTTGGAGGTTGGATGCACACTTAACAATTTCCAAGTTCCAAACATATTTTCAGGCATTGTTATTTAAGTGATTAACATTTAAGCCTTGTGAACACAAGCTGTTTTGGCAAGGAAAATGCTATATAGCTTCATGGTATCCAAGTGAGATTTATTCTTCTAGCATTAGATACTGGTAAATTGGCTGTTGGCCTATCTAGCTTTTTGATACTGACATCATGATTGGTAATCTGAGTACCTTGATAAAAGCAACAAACCTGACCTCAGAGTTTCTCCCAATGTTTCTGAAATCCCCAGGTGGATTCATTATGCTTTGGATGCCCAGCTCTTTCAAGGGTGTGCCATTAAGTATGCTGTTGCTAAGGTAAGGTCAGAAGCCTTAGAGCTGAGCTGCAGCTTTTCAGCAAGCTTAGAACTCCAGCAGCATTGCTCTTCAAAGCAGGTGGAGGGTCAGCGCTCAGAGCAGAGAACCCTAACCTGCTGCTCCTCTATTCTCACATCTCTAAAATTTCATGGGGAAAATTATGAAAAAAATTCTATTTTGACCTTTTACTATTAGATATGACAGAAGTCAGAGAGGGAAGTTCTTTATGCTGTTTGGCACAGAGCCATCATCCTCTTGGCTAATGCCCTGGCAGCCTGCCCTCAGGATAGCAGTGCAGCTATATGATGGCTGGTGCTCTAGTGAAGGCAAACAAACCTACCCTTGCCTGAGCAGAGACCCACAGGAGCCACAGGGTCTTTGTTATGTTCCCTGTGCAGCTGGGTTAACTGGGCCTTTTTGGTTTCCTTGCTGTGCAGCCAATGTATGTTAGGATGGGACATCATCTTTGTAGGCACTGAACAAGAAAAAGCAGTACCCAGGAATCAGCAAGAATCTTCCAGTTCCTGAGTGGGGAGGAAGGGGGAGACTAGCAAACAGGGAGGGGAGAAAGTCCATTTCCAGATAAGTATGTCGAAAGGTTGAAAACAGCGAGAAGTGTGCTTTTCTGCTCATAGTTTACTTATTGATAGGGACTTGGTTCTTGGCTGCTTCTGTTTCTTGGCTGCATATGTTTAGAATTTGTAGAGCTTTATGTTCTACTTCAGCAAATTATAATGTCAAGTGGAGAAAATGGTAAACTGTCAGGACACTCGCAGGGGATGACATCTGTAACCAGTATTTTATATGGGCTTTTACTCAATTTTGTCATCAAGAGTCCTCATGATTGCTTCAGTGCTGTCAACACATGAACACATACAATGTGTATTTGATTATTGATTCTTCTTTCCTTCTTTCCTTCTTTCCTTCTTTCTTTCTACTAATTTCCTATACATTGGTAGGATAATGAAATTGATGTGACTTCTAATAAACAACTAAAATGAAATCTCAATTTATAAGAAGAAACTTCATGCTGAATTCCTTCCTGATCTCCACTATTGGAATTCCTTATCTCAGGCTTGTAAGATATTTTCCTTTTCTAAAATATTTTGTCAAAAAAGTTGGCTTTTCTCTGTTAGAATTAACCACACATGCTTATGAAACAGCAATGAGTACATATTTCTACTTTTTTCTCTCTCTCTTGTTGTTGTTTCATGATACAGTAATGCTTTTTATGGTTGGTTTTATTGTTTTCCCTGGATGTTCAATTCCTTGTTTGTGCTGGTTTTTATCATAGTAGCAAGAAGAAAGTATCTTTTATAATGGGGAGATGAGAATATGATTACTAAGGCATAAAAAACTATATGACACAAAGAGAGGTGTTGCACATAAAATTGACCCTAAACTAGAGTTTAGTAACACTTTGATTTTTACACATTGTGATTTCAGTTCTTGTTGCCTGAGGAGAAGAATATGCAAAGTCATGTCAATGGAAGGTTATAACATTTCTTTCCTAGACTTATATTTTCCTAGATTAAAGGTACTAAATTTTAAGATGTATATTGTTGTACTCCATACTGCTTGTGCCTTCCTGGATCAATAATTCTGGTCATAAATGCAATAAATATTAAGATAATTATCAAAAAGCACATACATTAAAAAAAAAATCTTTGGATGTAACAAGTTTTTCTGATTACACTTTAACAAACATCACTGTGAGACTATCATTTATCTTTAGCCAGGATTTTTAGAGTTATGTAACGTTTTCCAGGAAATTTATACAAATTTATTTTATAGAAATTTTCTAATGTTAATAATGTGATCCTTAGTTTTTGTTTTTCCTCTTTCCTCTGTCAGGCATCAGAGAGCTGGAAGTATCCCATGCTGGTTAATAGCATGTCATATTCATTCAGAACCAAGGCTAAAGTTTTAAAGTCTTATCCCAAAGTCTTAAAGTCTTAACAGCAACTGGTGTTCATACTTCTCTACCTGTTCTTTGGTTAGCAGACGAGTTTTAATTATGCATTGTTATACTGTTGGATCATACTTTCAGCTACAGTTTCAGACATTATAAATGAATGTTTTTTTCATGAAACCAGTGCAGCTGCATGTCCTGGAGTCCAGATTCAGTCACCCACACACATCACACATCCTTGAGGTACCCTCAAGGAGCCTGCCTGGCCTCTGACTGCCCTTGTCTGCTTCCCTCCCATGGGTCCTGTGTTAAATCCACCAGCTCAAATGGCAGCTCAGATGACACTGCACACCTTGGCCAGTCAACATACCACTCCTGCCTCCCATGAGCTAGCTTTATTACTTTTTGACATTGCAGAGAAGGAATGAATATATTAAAATACATGTCTTCTAGAGAATCTCTGTGGACTGTTCTTGCAGGGATTTTTTATTTAAAGCTCCTTGTCCCTCCAATTTATATCCATTTTGACCTGACAGCCATTTCTCTTATTTTTCTTACTCTTTTAAAATGCATTTAGTGGGTAAGTGCTGGCAAAAAGCCTGACCTACTATCATCAAGTACTGCCATCAAGTCTGATGTATTAATTGCCTTGGTTAACCTGCAAGGTTAAAAGGGAGATGTTCTTAGCTATCTGTGTCATATCCTCATTAATCCATAATGCTGAAACACAGCAAAGGTTTGGGAATATTTCTCAGCAGAATGCAGAGGATATAGTAAGGATTTTCTTGCCTTCAGCAGAGCAAGAAAAATTAATAAGCTTTAAAACTACTCCTCCTCTTCTGCTTATGTATTTCTGCATCACCTCTTCTTATTCTCTGTGCAAGTTTTAATGTTGAAATTGCCAGTATAAGAGAATAGCTTTTTTTACCTTTTCTGAAGATGGGTGGAACCAGATAATGAAAAGAAAGTATAAATAGTTTAAAAATGCAATAACCTCATCTGATAGATGTGAGTTCCTTTCTTCCCTAGGAAATGTGACTGATAGGAATAAATGGTGAAAAATTATTTCATACCCTTTCCTATACTTTCATAATACTGACATTAATTGCTACAACATCGGATATTTTTCTCTTTCAGAAAATGTATTTACTATTTCAGTTTACCTAGATTTTTGGCATCAGTGACATCCTGGAGCAATAAATTCCATGATCAAATTGCACAACAAGATTTATATCTGCTACTTCCTGAAACAGGTGAATGCCTTGTTGCTCTTATGACAAGGAATAGAAACATAATTCCTCTGAAACTTTGCAAAGGCATATGGTTCATAGCTCTTCTGGTTTTAAAAGTTTTGCTATTTCAGTGACCATTTTCTGTCATCTTCCTCCAAGTCTCCTCTAACTTCTGCAGGGTCCATTAATGCTGAGTATTTGCTGTATTTTTCACTATTATTTTTTACTGGATTGTACTTCACTATGGTTTTTCATTCACAAGCTGAGTGGTTTATAGATTACTATGCAACCTGGGATTTGTATTTGATCTAGTCAGGATTCTGGCAGAAGTGTGAAAACAGCATATTGAATAATTGTCGGAAAGTTGTCACCAGCAGTTCCCATATGTTTTCTGAGTCTTTTCTAGCTGATTTGGTTAGATCCTTGAATGTATTCAGATATCCATTTATCTGATTATGTTTCAGAGTTATAACTCTGAAATGTGTATTAGTAGGTAATTTAACGTTAGCCAAAGAAAATTGATTATAAAAGAGTTAATAGATGGTGCATGGGTAAAAATCTGCTTTTTACTTACAATATTTGAAAGTGAGTGGTCCTAATTTGTTTTATGAAGTTTAAATCATGTAGCCTTGCAGAGCTCTGGCCATCTTTGCTAAAAAAATGAACACGGATATCTTCACCAACTTAATTACAAACTCTTTGTTCTCAACCATAAATCAATATTAACAAATCCCTGCATTCATCCACAGTTTAAAAGAGCCAGGCACCTAGTGGTTGCGGGATGATGGCTGCTCCTGCTGGGAAGCCCTGTGGCTGGCAGCCTAAGGTCATGGTGGTGGAAGGGGCTAAAGTGCCTGAAATAACCACTGGCAGAGACCAATCTCTGAGTTACTCTGCTCAGCAGATCCAGCAGGTATCTGTGAAAAACAAAGAGCTGTTTCAGGATCACACAAGTCTGACAGCAACTTTGGCTTCCAGTATGGATCCAACTGGCTGTATTTAAACACTTGCCTACTTCATTTGAACTGCATTAGAATAAATCCTTTCTTTTCTCCATATCCTGCTGATGTTCTTCTCAGGTTTGCCAGTATAGTTGAACAAATATTAAGTCAGACAACTAGAGGAGAACTTCCAAATTTTCAAGGTCTGTTTTCTTTTATCACAATGAACACATTTTCACCTCACTGATTAAAACCAAATAGGTTTTCTGCTATTATAATTTCGACAGAGTGTGAGCCTTTAGGTAAAAACTTTTGTCTGGTTCCTTACAATGCTTCCTTCACAGATAGTTTATGCCCAGTTGTTGCGGGCGAGCTGAGATTACTTCTGTGACTCCCTTGTTTACCTTCTGGCACTGTCAGACAGCAGTCCTTATCTTGCTAGTCAACCTCCTGCAAACTTGTACAATAACTTCTATGGCCTTCTCCCTTTGGATTGACTCTTCACTTTTCAGACATCTCAATAGCCTTCTCTGCATCTACCCCAGCTGATATTCATCTTCTCATGATCATCAAGGTATTTCAGATGAAATCTTAAGGAATATTATTAGTCATTCAGTAATGGAAATGTCTCTTTTGCGTTTTCAGATTGCATTTGGTAGGGTTTTTTGTTTTTTGGGTTTTTTTTGCTGTTGTTTGGTTGGCTTTTTTTTGTTTGTTTTTTTGGTGTGGTTTTTTTTTAACATTATTTTTCACAGTTGCCTTATAACAACAACACAGATCTGCCCTGACATCAAACAATGTATTCTTTCTCACCATTCACTTCAGGGTATAATTTGTTCTTTGTGTCTTTCTGCTTAAATTATTCTCCCTTTCAAAACAAGAAATCTAATTGCTTCTGTAGGGAATCTGTTCAGATCCTTTCCTGACTATTCCCAGTTTGTGTAATTTATCTTGTATTGTTGAATTGTTGAGGTTGGAAAAGACATCTAAGATCTAACCATTAAGCCAGTACTGCCAAATCCCAAATGCCATATCTCCACACCTTTTAAATACATCCAGGGATTGTCTCTACCACTTTCCTGGGCACACTGTTTCCATATTTGATCACCCTTTTGGTGAAGAAATTTTTCCTAACATCCAAACTAAACTGTCCTGGTGCAATATTAGGCCATTTCCTCTTGTTCTATCACTTGTTACCCGTGAGAAGAGAGCAACACCCATCTTGCTACAACCTCCTTTTGGGTAGTTGAGCACTGAAACATGTTGCTCAGGGAAGTGGTGGAGTCAGCATCCCTGGAAGTGTTCAAGAAATGACTCAACATGGCACTTAATGCTGTGGTTTAGTTGTCATGGTGGTGTTCAAAGGTCAGACCTGATGATCTTGGAGATGTTCTCCAAATTTAATGATTCTATGATTTTATGATAAGCAAAAGATGTTTTTCAGACATTTACATAATTATTTGCAAAGTAACCTGCAAGATCTAGGACCATTTTGGAAGAGAATTTCTACTAGTTATTTCTGTATAGTTTAGTTGTGGGAGGGAAAGACATTCTTCATATCTGCTATCAGTAAAAAGGGCCTATGCAGAAGGGCCTGTGCAGTCTGTGAACATGAAGCCATAAATATTCAAGGAGTTGTCTAGAGATTCTCTAAAAAACATATTCTGCTCACCCATCTAACCACCCATCCATCTAATAGTCAGGGATAAACTATTTATAGTGAATATTTGCTAGGCTTAGCCATTTCCCCGTTCTTGCAAATTATCCAGAAAAGGATGATGATTCTTATGACAGGTGCATATTTTGTATTTAGAATGAAGGTTAGGATCTAGCTGAGTATATGGCTTCTTTCAGACTATTTTCTACTAGTCCTGATTTCTAAGAAAAGAGTGAATTGAGCAAATGAGAATTTGGGTGCTCTCTAGGGTGGCAATTCTTTGGCAGGTGAAAGGATAAAGAAAGAGCAGGGAAAGAGGGTTATTTGCAGGGAAAAAAAAAAAAGGGATCCTAGAAGATACAGGAATGCACTCACCTCACAAGCCAGAAGGCAATAGCTGAAGTTGCTTCTTCCATAGGATAAAAGAGAAGTGGGGTTTTAAGAAAAAGAGAGCTTTGGAAATCTCAGGGAGCAGGGTCTGGATCTTGTAATGGAGAGTTTAGGAGACAACATTGGATGTAAGGGGAAAAACTGACTGACACAAACTGTCACTGTATTTTACTAGACTAGGTCTCAAGAAAGATATGCTATGGTGTGTGCATGGAGAATAGATGGCTGATGGATATTCTAGGATGTCTGATAGGTTGTAGGCAAACCCTCTTCATGGCAGTAGCCAGCTGCATTTATTTTTGCTTTCTCTGGTGCAATCACAGCTGTCCTTACAAACCATGGGAACACTGCATGTGTTCCCACCTGTGATGGTGACCCCTGCACAGCCTCATTTTCACTTGTCCAAGGGCTCAGCAATTTCTTGATGCTTTTTCTCTTGAAACAAACTGCTTTCTCTCCTCGCCCTGTGCATGTCAGGATATCTGGGATGTGTGAGTGCACATTCTGACAACACCCACACAGCTGCATGTTTGGATAGTAAACGAGAGACTCTTATTTAAATGTTGAGAAGTGTTCAGGAGTGTGGCTTTTGCTTTGTTTGCTGAGACATTTTTAAGAACACTTTCCAAGACCTTGAGGAACAATGAAAATTGGCAGCCCTTTCTGTAGTTCTCCTTGCCTGTGGCACGCCGTGGTTGCCACAGCCTTGCAGGGTTGCAGGGTGCCCAGGGAGCCTGGCGGCAGTGAGACAGAGAGGAGGACAAAGGGCAGCGCAGCTTTTGATTTTCCATGCTCAGCCCTATAGTCACAGGTTTAACAGCATGGCACAACAAATGGAAAATATAATGTTTTTTTTCTGTCTCTAAATGTAAAATTTTAATATGTTTTAAAATAACTTTCTACCTGGTTGCCACTTTGCAACAGGCAGGTGATACGTCAGAGTACCAGAAGCTATTGTCCTGTGGTAAACTCTCTCTATCACTTACTCGAGCTTAACAGTACACACTGCATGACATCAGCAATCCAATGACTCATACAGCAAGATACCATAGGTGTGTTCCTATATCCTGGAGATCAGAAAAGTCCCACGCAGGAGACTTGGCTTGTTTTTCCTATCTTGTTATGGAAACTGCGTGCATAGGCTCTTACAGCATTAAACAACTGTAAATGAAGCCTTTCTGTTTCTTATCAGAAGGTAAACTGCCTGTTTAAAAAAGGTGTTGCCAAGCCCAGGAGAGCCTCTTAGAAGGCTACAGGCTGTTGATTGTAGCTGTGTAGGGGGAAACTTTGTATGTAAAATATTTTCCTATTTCCACAGGGAACACTAATAATCCTGTTCTAGGGGAGAGTCCAACTAGTCTGAAGCACTGGACACATCTATAGCTTGAACAAGCTCAGTGGTTTGATGTATAGCAAAAAGTATATAAATATATATATAAATATATATATAAATATAAATATATATATATAAATATATATATAAATATACAAGCTGCCTAGGGTGACGCTACTGCTCCTCCTCCTTCTGCAAAAATAAAACTAGAGATAAAGAGCACTTATGGGCAATTTAGAACTTTTGTCTCTAAAAAACAGCAGCAGGTAGTTTCACTGAAGGCATTTAACAAAGCACTGTTTTCCTTCAATTCTCATTTACTGAAACAACTTCTTGCACATCCCATTCCAATTAATTTTTAGGATAATGACTTTTATCTGCTTGCCTCTTTGATCTCACTGATAACTTTTCCATGCAATTCTTGGTTCAGCTCCTCTTCATGGCATATAAGTATGGAGGAGGCATTAGAGTGCCTGCTGAAGCAGGCTGGAATAGTTCCACAATACTTCAGAAGGAAAAACAGGGGGAAGAAAACTTGAAGGTTGAGTGTTGTGGATGATTGGCTGCCCCTCAAAAGATTTGATAGTTTAACGAAGGAAAGACTTGCTTGGTTATCCAAAAACCAGGCTAAGAACCCTATAAAAACAGGCTCCCTCAAGAAGTTTCTGGAATTTTCTATTTCACATCAAAAAAGGGAAAAAAGCCCATAGTCTTTCATATGGCATTTCAGCATTCCTGGTCCTATTCCCAGCTGGAACAGAAAAGGGTAGAGTCACAAACAAATTCAAAATAATGATAACATTACAGCCAGAGCATGCTGAATCTCACATAAATGATCTAAACTTCATTAAAAGTTTCAGAAAGGGGGCACCAATTGAATTGTGTTTATTACCTGGGTCTGCTACATCTCGTGCACTACAGTGCCTTTGAGCTGTGAATGACTGGAGCCTGCGGAAGCAGGAGGTGCTCTGTTTGTATTTGTATTTCCATGGCAATGCAACAAAGGAGTTGTTTGGTCTCCTTTCCTCAAGAGATCTGCCAAATCACTCCTCTTTATAGAGCAGGCTGGAAGAAGGAATACAGTTGGCACTCTTGTGGAAAATTTAACCTTGTTGCAGCTTCATGCAAGCTGTAAATATCATTCAAGTGTTTCCTGAATATTTTTAATTACTAGGGATTTAGTGCAATTTTGTACTCATGTTTTAAATGCTTGGTTGTCTGAACTGATTCTTGTTTCCTTATGCACTTTCTCATTTTTGTGGTACAGAATCATAGAATATTTTGGGTTGGAAGGGACCTTAAAGACCATCTAATTCCAACACCTTGTCATGCACAGGGACTTTTCACTAGACCAGGTTACTCAGAGCTCAATCCAACCTCACTTTGAACACTTCCAGGAATGTACTTGAATACAATTCTGAAAGTTAATAAATTTAATATTTTTAACACTGAAATTTCTGGATGTGAAAGCCCTACATTAGCCCTCCTATAAACTTGTGAGATAGGACTTAGACTAGGAAACTGAAGCACCAGAGAGGTAAAGATGATGTTTGTGAGTCTCTAGTATTCTGAAGCCTGCTAATGATAACTGTACTGGGAGAGGTTTTACTGGGCCCCATAGACCTGTACACTTCCTGCCCCCAAAATGCAGATCTGAGGGATGCAGAGGGATAGTTGTATCCATAGATTTGTCCCCATCTCTCAACAGCTCAATAACAGAGCTCTAAAGAGCCAAAGAAAGACAGGAAACAAATCTAGCTGCTCACTCTCATCCTTCATTTGCAGAATACATTACATAAGCATGGTGGTCATACAAAGGCAGAGCAGACTTGCAGAAAGAGAGGTCACACCAGGGCGTTCATACTTTATCCAGGCATTTAACTGGAACAGCCAACTGAGCTAGGCTGCTTCCTCGGCTGACTCAGTGCAGCTACACTCTTGCTGTGAACTATCTTGCTTTCCTCCCTGGGCTGCTGCTGAGGTTTTCTAGGATCCCAAGCCAGGTGTATGTCTGCTCTGACACTTCAGCTCTCATACGGTAATTGCTGGCCGCGTGTGCTAAGCACAAAATTGCAGCATGATGCATAGCTGTGATTAGTCTGGGATGTTAGTGTAGGAGCACGCTGGCTTTGGCACGCTGGCTTTATTTAACTGAGAATCTCCTGGTGTCCTTCTGGTTTCATACTGAAAGCCATTTGGGTTTGAGTGAAAGCCTAGTGAAATCTCTCTCTAGGTTTCAGTGTATGTGAAGGTCTGTATGAGAATGAAAGAGATGAATTTAAAATACTGTATAATATTTAGCTGAGAGAGCTTAAGTGCCTGGAACCCAGAAGCTGAGGGTGTGAGTCAGTTAAGGGATAATAAGCAACTCCTCCTTGTGCCTTGAACGGTGGCATTACACTTCATGATGGCAGGAAGAACATGAGAAATGAGAAAAGCAAAATTTTATCTGATGTGTGAAATGTCATGAGGGCAAGAATCACATACAGTAAATATGAGCAATAAAATGTGTTGACTGACAGAAATTCTCCATTTCTGGAGTAAAAAAGGATTGCATTTCTGTACAAAAGAAACACGAAGTTACTTTTGTTTTCGAAATATCCATGACTGATCTAATCCCAGGCAAAGTGTTGTATCCTTTCTTTTCCTGCAATCCAAGTTTTAAACAGAAAAGCATAAAAATTTATTCCTCTATGTCTGACACTAAATAATTCAACAAAATGCTCTAGCTGCTGTGAGAGAGGATCCTGTGGACCATTTACTTACAAAACCAGACTGATGAGTTAGCAACTAACTGCTTACAGGAAAACACTGTTTTTTCAGCATTTTGATGCATGTTTTGGATGGTCAGTGAGAACACACATCATTATCTGTATTTTTCTCCATGAAAAGGATTTCTTACAGAATTTTTTTAAATCATAACACAAAATTCCTCATGAGAGCTGTGAGAGCATAGTTACAGAGAAAATGTAAGTCAGAGTCATGGCCATTACATTTAGATGACTGCATCTATTTTTTAAGAGTGTTGTTTTCTATTGCCATTGCCTTGCCTTTTTATTCACCCCAATCACATTTTCACACTGCAATCCTTAATAATTAGGGTGAGAGAGAATCCTAAGTAATTTGAGTGTGATTTTTGTTAGACAGTCCTTCAGACTTTCTGCCTTGACTCATTATGAATAAGCATACAATTACTCCGGTGGAACAGCATTTCTGTGTGGAAAGGGAATATGGAAGAAGCCTCATACCCTCAGTAGGTGTGCAGGGCACATATAGTAAAATCACAGTCCCATCCCTGAGTGGATTTCAGCTAAAGGTTACAAACACTTGCATAAGCTGTAACTTTCCTGCAGCACAGCACTGCTGACATCACAGGGTCACCTGCTGACATGATGTTTACATGTAAAGTTATGTAAATGTCTACAGCTTGCAGACACAGCATAGGACTTGTTTTGAGTGTCTGAATCACTACCAGTACTAGGTGGAGCACACTGAGTTCAGCTGAGTTTGTCCAAAGGTGATGTTGACTATCCATTTGCTTTTCCTCTCTGGAGACCCAAAGAGATGAACCAGTTTATTTCATGTTGGGATCTCAGCCCTGAATTTTCAAAACTCTGACACTTGCTCATACCAGGTTTCAGTCTGGCCAGTTGTGAGATTCACTTTGTGAATTACCAGCTGTTGATCAGCTTGGATTAACATCAGAACAAAACCATTAAGAACATCAAGACAAATGCATTAGTCTTCCAAGAATCCTAGAGAGAAGTCATGTTGGGCCATATGCACCAGTATTGGTGGTAAAATAGGACAGCCAGAAAGGTAAAAGTACAAAATTACACGTCTATAAAGGCAAAATAAGTAATATATCTTGCAAGTAGAAGTTTCTTCTTACTGCAGAAGTGGCATAGTACTGTCTAAAGACTTTTTCTCAAAACAGGCTTTTTCTATTTAATTTTATAACAGGCAATACATACATATGCAATATTTATTGTGGATATGTTCATGCACAGTATATATTTCAAAGCCTAAAATAATGTCTCTCTCATATCTTGCTCTAGAAGTGATTTAGAAACAGCAGATTTATTTGACCAAATTATGCTAAATTATTATGTTCATTTCAGTGAAAATATTTCATGCTTCTTTTGGGGAAATATTATCATATAATTTCCTGGATGTATCTAGTTCATACATAGCAGATTTTTTAAAAAATAAATGTTGAAGTTGTTTGTTTTGCTTGTAAGAAGTTCCCACTAAATCAGATCCAAACTAAATCTATTCTTTCCCAAGAAATAGTTTTCTGGATAACAACATATTTTGAATCTGGAGATTAGGCTTAAGATTTGAATGCAGGAGTTGATATATTACTGTTAATTCAATTTGGCATTTTAGAATATTTTTCAAGCTGTTAAAAATTGAAATATTGGAATCAAGTAGGATATAACAAATAGTGTCACATGGACTTACAGAGAACTTATGGAAAAATTTCATTAAATATAATAGGAGAAAAATCTGTATTTTTAAAATGGTCTTTGAACTGAGATTTGAGCTAGTTTTTAATGCAGTCAAGTAGAGAAAGAGAACTGGAAAAAGAGATTATTTTCCTCTCTCTTAATAGATCTTGTTCTACTGATGCCCATGTGTGACATCCTATTTTTAGCTGTCAGAAAAGCAGTGAAGCATATGCAGCAGAGTGGAATGCCCTGTTCCCATGCCTGATTCTCCATATATAGCTACTGCACTGCACTGTTCTTCCCTGGCACCCACTTTGAAGGATTAACTTGAATTTTCTTGTCAGAATTGCCTCATTTGAGAGCTGCCCTCATGATAAACACTCAGGCAGCTGCTGCTTCATGGCACCCACCTTCCCATGAGGACCCACAGCGTCTGAGCATTGACTAAACTCAGTACCAGTGAGAAGATGTGCAAAGATCTTGTGCAATGAATCTTCAGCCATTTTTCTTCTTCCCCCTGCCTCCTGCTTCATCTTGGTGTTGGTACTAAGTACATCTAATTTTCTTTTCTTTTCTTGTTATTGTTGGAACCAACTTTCAGACTTGAGAGACTGCCATGCACAGGAGATGTGTTTTGGCTCTTCTGCCAGTTGTGTTCTGTGGATGATTAGATCAAATCCAGGGGCTGCCAGATGACTAATCAATTTATTACAGAATAACAAGACTCACTGGAGAATTAACAATGCCTTTATAGTCTCCCCTCAATGAATTGTCTGGAATTTTATTAGCTTACAGGATAGATCAGTTTAAAATTTTCCAGTGTTACTTGAATATGATTTTTAAAAGAGTTTTAAAACCAACCCACAATAAAAAGAGCTGCCCCAACCTCTAGCATTTAAGTCTTTTAATTTTACGTCAGAGTTAAATGCTGTCATTTAAAGACCATTTTACCCTGCATTATGTGATATTTTATGCTTCTCTGTATTAGTGGAACTGGGAGATCTAGTAAAGAAAGACTTTGAAGCATATGGAGAGGTGAAAGTATGGTTCAGATGGTTAGAACTGTGCTATTTAGAACACTGCGGCAGTACAGTCTGAGACCTGTAGAAGTCTACATTTTTCTCTCCTGAGCAGGGCCAACAGTTATGTAACACTGTGTACCTTGATGCAAAGGCAGGACTATGATGCAGAAGTCACATGTTGAAACCAGTGGTTCAGTTGACTACTCCCAGTGAGTGCTGTTATTGCAGATACACCCTTACCTTAATCCAGCCCAAAGCTGGATGATGCAGTTTGCATTTTTCCCCTGTGCTGACTCCAGACTGGCTTCATCACACCTAACTTCAGAAGTTAAAAATTAACTGTCTAAATTCAACCTGGTCATGCAGGTCTCCCTGTGTAGATAATGAAGAGAAACAAGAAGTTGCAGGTTTCGATTCCTGATTCAGTCACAGGCACAAGCTTCACTGCCCTGCCTGGTCTCATTTTCAGAAGCACCTGGTTTTCCAGGATTTCTGGGCTGCAGTGGGGAGGATGAGTGCAGCTGGTTAGACATGATTAACCTTGCTTATCGTGCCGTTCCAAGTGTCCTCCTGTGCATGAGCCAATCTTCCCCTGGTACCAGGGCTGGAACTGCTGTTTCTATTGACAATTTATACTCCCTTCATGCTTTGTCTACAAAAAGAGAGGCTAGGCAAGGCAAAGAAGTATGGAAAGATGCTTGAATGTTAGGAACATATAAAAGGAAAAGGCTGCCACGTTCACTCACAAATCCAGAAAATAGCTGCATGGTTTTAGCTGCACTTGTTTTCGTATTTGGATCAATTCCAGTCATCATCTTGGCCAGGAACTGTGTCTGATTTAGATATATTTGTCGAGCCTCTGGAGTGTAAAATAAATATTTTAAATAATATTTATCTCTGTGTTACAGCTCTATGACCAGAATGAAACACACAAAATACTAGTTTCTGAAAACACAGCTTAGCAGCAATTAGATTTAAACACTTTCAACAGCTGCACTAATGACCTATTTTAAAAAAAGCCCATACTTCACACAGCGGATCTCAATCTCTAGCTATGCCAAATTTAAGCTCCTTCACATGCACAAATTTTCTCTTTTTTTTTTTTTCATCTCAGAAGGCTGTGGGAGAAAAGAAATGTATTTTGAAGCTTTCTTGCTAATAACTGTTATTATCATCTGCAGGGCACTGGCTGTTAGCAATTGCTTTCAGATCATTTAGTGTATTTATATAATATCAATATTAACATGAGATTAGGTGGAAAACAATTGTTGCTGAGTGACTGTTAGTGCAAATTGAATTGCTTGTATTAGAACAGTATGAATAGTGTATTTGGTGTGCTCTTAAATTGGACTGCTGAGACAGGGGAGACATTAGCAGGGATCTGCATGTGAAACAATGCCAGTCTTCATTTACAAAGGTCTTTAACTCATGCGGAGCACAAACCTGACTGTGCTTTCCATGTGAATGCTAGAAAAGCTCCAGACATTACTGCATGATGGTAGTATTACTAATTTAGATCCTAAAAAAATATTTAAGCATACTCTAAACCAGATCAAACCATAAAATATAGCCAACCTCATACTCTGGACTTCAGTCATGAAGATGTGTATCACATCAGAACCCACATGCTGACAGTAGAACCCACAGAGATGCTGATTGCCACTTAAAGTTTGCTTATCCTTTTTCATCCTAAAGCTGCCCTGTTGTAGCATTACTTTGTCATGTTTTTCATCGGTGCTAGTGAATGTGAAATTGAATTAGTGGTTTGTTCCTTTAACTCAATTACTAGATCCAAACAGTCTTTTTACCACAAAAGAGAATGCTAATTCCAATGTGCTACACAGCAGGGGCTCAGGGCATTCTAGGAAGACCAGCTAATTATTGCTTTCTGAGTATTATCTGAAACAATGCCCTATGTATTGAATGCTGTCTGGATTCTGTTTGTTTAGTTGGTTTTGGCTTCAGTTTCTATATCAAAGAGCCCAATTCTCATTTAATGCTACTATTCACTTTCAGGTGGGGTGCTTTGCAGAGTAATGAAGCTGTGATTTATAGTTAATGAGAGTCAGACTCACCATAGCATTTGCTTTGTATTCATCCTACTTTAAAACATCTAATTACAGAAGACACTTTCCCTTTCAGCTGGTGCCATGGGTAGGTAACTACTGGGTTCCTCAGCATATGGCTCTGCTGATATTCTGTGTAACTCTATCATTTTGCATGTCTCCCAAAAGATAAAGGAAAGAAAACAAAAAAGGAAGATTGTAATTTTCAAATATTCCACTTCATTTGATGCTACAAAAGTTGAACTATAAAACATGGCAACGGCTTGTTCTGTAGTGTTTTAAATGTGTGTGATTTTTTTAGCATTTTGGGTCAAGTGAGAAAACCTAATATTTTAATGCTGATTTTGAATGTTTGAGTGGAGATGTAGTGTTTGTTGGAAGCAAGAGAACAAGGCTGTGAAGAATTCTGGTACAAATCACAAGGGTAAATAAAAGTGGTGGTTGAGTCAATATTTCCTTTTATTTTTCTAATTTATTCAGTCTATAAACATAATCCATGAAAAACAGACAAAAACCATGTTCTCACACAAGAGTTCCAGTTCAAAGTTGTGATTATTCTGTATCAACAGGAAGTTAGTATGAGAGAGCTGAAACAAATCATGCAGATAAAATTTGGACCTATTCCGGTTAGTGTATGAATAAATAGTAGGCAGGTGGACATGATGACATCTTAAATTCCTTCGAAGATAATTCATTTTTAGTGACAAAGAAGCAGAATTATACTACATGTGCTCAGGTTTAATTCCCTAATTTGCAATAATAACCTGGAAGAACTCTATGGTATTACTGAAATCTTCCTTTTGCATACCTTGGGTTTTAATATTTAGATTTTTTTTGGTTGTTTCTCTCTCTCGTTTTAAATCTAATATTTGTGAAGGAACATTTGCCCCAATGCTGCTAGAGCTGTACACCACAGCAGGGTCCTTGGACATTAACCTTCACCTGATGTAGACAGTATTTATTGAGGAATCTGTATTCACAGCTTCAGACAAAATGAGGAAAATTGCCTGTGATACATATCCTCTGTATAAAGAAGAGAGGGAGTGAAAAATGAACTGCCTAAAAAACCTTAGGGTGCAGGTGCAAGGACTAGAACAAGATGGGGAACTTGTACATCTGGCCAGAAAAGGTGAAGAATGCCTTCCTCCAAACTGACTGTATGGTTCAAGGAGCTTGGATTTCAGGTGCAGCTGGCCTTTGCAAGAGCTGTCTGACAAAACCATAGGCTGTGCAAGGAGCAAGGGCAAGCTTTTCTCCATGCTGTCCACCTGAGTCAGGTGCCATGCCTATGTCACCCTACTCCCTGATCAAAAATCAGACTCTACTGAAGATGGGCTGCACCACTGACTTCCAGGCAGCCAAGATTTCTTTGTCTGAGCTTCTTCCCACCTCACATTTTTTTCTTTTCTTGCTTGTGGTTTTCAACCTGACCAGGGCACCTACATGAGGTTGTACTGCACCATGGGGACAGCACTGTCTGGCTTTTGCTCCCTGGGCTGTGCTCTGGGGTGTGCTGACTGCCTGTTGAGTGCTTGCAGCAAAATGGTCTAACACAACAAGGACTTCTGAACAGAGCCCTGAGGTTCTCCTGTAAAATTAATCCTAAAACCAGCTCTTATGCGGATAAACTTTAATACACAGAAACAAACAGAAAAGCAATTTCCTTGGTTCTGCATGAATCCTACTCCCCAAAGGTGACAGAACATATTGAAGAGCCAGCAACACATGAGAAAAATGTCCTGATGAGGAACAGAAATCTCCTGTAAAAGCTTCACATTCAGCAAGTTGCTGTTTAGTTCCTGTGTGAACAATTAATCTTAAAACAAATATTTGGCCAAGAGGGGATTGAGCTCTGGGAGGTTTCTTAGCTAACTAAGATTGAATGAAAACACGCTGCCTGACTTCTTCAGGCCAGTGTTTCTTTTTCACCCTTTCCATAAAAATAACAGAAAAAGTATGTTACAATGACCCAGGTTTTACCATTCAAACCTCCCTAAATTACAGGCTTTCCCTCTGAGACCATTTACAATGGGGCATATAATGCATGGCTGTGTTACACCCTACTGCTCTTTGAATCCAGTGTAACTGGTTATTACTACGTTCAAATGTAGTGGTCTGGTTCAAAGGCTTTTCTATAAATAAGTATCTTCCTTGCTGGGCAGATGATTGTCCCTAGCACTAGCTCCTGAGTCAACAGCTCTCTAGTTTTTAGCTCTTCAGCAGGCTTTCTGACTCTACAGCAATACAAATAATAAAGGGATATAAAAGTATAAACAATATGTGGCACTGTTGGCAAACAGTGCTTTCCATTTTCAAGCACTACCAAAGAACAAAATACAATGTAATGCCTCCTTCGGGTGCTAACTAGCAGTAGTACTCACCTCATGTGTCCAAAACCCATAAGCTGGCTTTTCACAAGACTAAGTTACAAGCAGTGAGAAATTATTAAAAAAAAAAAAAATGCAGCACAATATTTGGTGTCTGGTTTGGGATTTTTTTTTTTTTTTTTTGTGTTCACACCCTAATTGTTAGGCTTTATATTTTCAAGAGTTTGTCTGCAGAGCTGGGGAGAGGGAAGAGGAATACAGCATTTTTTTCGTATAATTGCATAACTCCAAAGGCTGACTCTTTAGTGAAGCATAAAATATTGAATTTAAATAAGGAGAAATGAATCAACAGCATAGTTAGGGAAAGAGTACAGTACTGTCAGCTGTGTGAGAACAAAACTCATGAAGCATATCCTAAGAAATGGTGGGATGGTTTTAAGATTTCATGAGAATCAAAATATTTTTTTTCTTTTTTAATTGCCTGAAGGTTTCTGAAGTCACTTCAAACTTTCAAGACTTCAGTCTTTCAAGTTTCTTTCAAAACCATGAAAGCTGGCAGTTTACTTCATTTTAATGAAAGACACTTTCAGTAGAGGGTGAGTCTTGATAACACTGAAAATTGGAAAAATTAGTGATGATGAGATTGCTATAATTTGGTTGTTTCAAGCTGCTCACTCTAGACCTTTTCTGTCATAAATCATACCACCTTTCAAATTGTTATGAAAGAATATCAATGCAAAAAACCTTGAAAAACCAAGTTACTGCTTCAAAGGATACTAAGAAAAACCATGTATCACTAGTCTTCAGTGGGCTAGACACAAACTGCCGAATTGACACCAGACTTTGATGAGAGAGACAAAACCACTGAGCTTTTTTTGGTTTCTTTCTTCTAATTCAATTTGAGTACAGTTCTGAGTATCACTTTTTTTGATTTTAACAGGCTGGGGTTTTTTTTAAATGCCAACGAGGACCTTCTAACTAGTGACATAAACTTCTAACATAGTAACTACTATGCTTCTCTCCAGTTTGCACTGCTCCACTAATGCTGTGTGAACTACTACAGGGAAAGCAGCTTCCAAGGAGCAGGAGATTTTAGCTGCCTCTAAATTGCTGGAAATGTTGTGCTTATATGCCATAATGAAAGGGTACACACACAGGAGATGCTTCAGCAATTGCAATCTGCTACAATTATAGCAGATACAGCTACACCAGGAGACAAATTTAAATGAACAGCATTCAAAACACAAAGCCAGACAGTCCTTAGGGAATTTCAACTCTTTTCTTCTTTAAGGACTAGGTTTCCCAGACATCCATGGCCCTCTCCCTCCTCTCTGGCATTTCTTTTTGATCTTGGTGAACCTGTCCCAACTTATAGATGAAATTTAAAACTACGACCTTCATCACTTGTGGTCACTGAAAATCACAGGGCATTTACAGTAAGAACAGGGTTCCAGCTTCAGCATCACAGACCCATTTCACTGGGAATAAAAGCATTTTGGGGCTGTTTTGGGAGACCCCTTGTGTCAGGGCTCTCCAGCCTGCTTCTGCCCCATGCTACAGCCCTACAGACCCAGCAGGGAGAGAAAGGACTCTCAGCCACCTACCCACCAGCCTGGGGATGCTCCACTGAGCATGGGCCTTGAGAATTTGATACAATTAGTGAAAAAAGGTTATTTCTATGTAGATGTGCATTTCATACTCACAGACACTAAAATTTCTAGTTCTGTAGGAAGGAAGGGATCTCCAGTGTTTACAAGATCCTTAAAGAAACTTTAATTTCAATAAGAAAAGTATTTCACTGTGGTCCCTCTGAGCTGGAATATCTAGAAAAGTGGACTTTTTGACACAAAAAGTTCTAAAATTTCTGACTTCATAGAACAATCATTGCCATCTTTAGTTTTTGATATTTTTAGTATACTATTCCACTATACATAAAAAAAAATCAAATTACTTACAAAGAGCTGATTTATTTCTACATGAAAGTATATAGTCATGGAAGAGAAATTTTATGCTAAAAAAACTGTCCTGTTGTAAATTGTGAATGAGGAAAAAGAGAAAGAAAACATTAAAGAAATATATGTTTTGACAAACATCTACATATAATTCAGAAATACTTGACAGCATCTTGTTCAAATTTTTTAGAAGTGTCTCTGGGCTGGGACCAGATTTAAAGAATTTTTCATCCCCAAAGTGAGTTGTTTTCCAGAATGTTATGAGGATGTGAACAAAGGGATTATTAGAGCAGTCACTGTCAATAAGAAAAAGCTAAAGTATGTTAGTCCCTTAGGGGGGAAAAGGTCATATACTACAAGATTTTGCTACTGCATTTAACAGGTGCAAGAAAGGTGTTTCGATTCTATATGTTTCTCCTTCCTTCCTCAGAACCGAAAACATGTTTTTCTTATTTTTTCTGCTTGTTCTTTTATTGCAGGATTATATTTTCATTACTGGAATTTCCTGCTTATATGGTGACATGCAAGCCAAGATTTTCTAGGCTGTTACCAAACTATTTCATTTCTTGTAGAAGAAGTGCAGAACAAATAGTGGTTAGAGGCTGGTGTTGGGCTGCTCATTCCTTCACATTACTTCTCTTGCAAATTTGTCTCCTTTTAATACCACAACGTCTGAAGAATGTCAGACTTTTCCTACTTTGAATTATATGGTTTTCTCCTTGTGAGATACAGAGTTTCTCGGTAAACTTGGCCATAGTGTTTTGCATTTGAGTCTTCTTTTCGTCTTCTGAATAAAAAATAGCTCCAGTAAGATCAAAGGCAACTTTGGCAGCTCAGGAAAAAAGGCAGCACTGCCCTTTTATTCTCTTCCATGTTTATTTTGCTGCCAGTTCTCTTTGAAAATGGCGCTTTTTGCCAAGGCTCCAATTTTGCTAAATGAATTAGTATTAATACTATGCCTTGTTTATTTGCACAAGTGGAAAATGAAAGATGGGAAAAACAGAAATGAAAAGACAGTATGAGATACAAAACACGACAGTATCAAGAGAAATGTGAAGTGTAGCCAAAGTAGGTACCACACATGATTCAGCCCTCTGGCAGCAGGTTGGCCCTTGAAAATCCTCCTGCTGAGGTGCCACACCTTTGGGGTCTCTTGCCAGTCACCCTTGCAGTCCTTCAGCTCGACTTGGGGCATCTTGAGGAATGAGTTTCACTGACTGCAAAGGTGTTATGTCAGGCTGGAGGGGGTTGACTGAGGCCCTGCAGGTGCCTTCCAGAGCTCTGTGAGAGCAGAACAGGGACCAAGTGGCACATGTGCTCCTTTCTCTGTTCCAGAGCAGGACACTGAAGCAGCTGAATTGGCTTCTGAGGGGCTTGTTGCCAACTCCCATTTCATGTGCCTCAGTGAGATTTTGAAAGGTACAAAAGCTTGGACCATTTCAGTCAGGTCCTCATCCTTCAGCCTGCTGCTAGCCAGGAAATAATAAATTAGACATGGCTAAATATGGGATTCTATGACAACTGAGGACAGGAATCTGTCCAGATCTTTGCAAGCTTAACAATAGTCACTACTGAGGGCTGCAGAAAGAACTCTTCATTTTTTAAAACCCAAAAACCTGCCATATGGCCAGCATAAACTGCATGCTTCCTCCGTGTGGTAACTAGCTGAAAATCACAGACTTGTACAAAAAATGCAAGGTGGGGTAGTCCAGCCAGCTGCTCCAAGCAGAAAATTGTTCAGGGCCATGCTGAGTCCGGTTTTGAAAACCCTCAGGGATGAAGACAACACAGACTCTCTGGGCAGCCTGCCACATTCTTTGACCACCCTCGTGGTGAGGAGTATGTTGTCAGGATTGTTTAATAACTGAAAAATGTATCGCTTAACTAGAGAACTCTTCTGTAAAATGCCTTCTTCAGGGTGTGACATTTTCTCAGAAAATGACAGTCTCAGAAAGCAAGGTTATTTAAAGAGTCTAAACCAACTGGTTTTAAGCAGTGGAGGTCTCCTAGACATGAGTGTTAAATGGCTTTACACTTCCATTTTCTTCTAGGCATCAAGTTTTCTGGTCATGTTGCATCACCCATGATGCAATTCTTATTATATATACATTTCTTTTATTTTAGGGGAAGAAAGCAGTTTATGAGACCAGATGAGTGGTCTGTGGGAGGAAACAGGACTGTAAAAAACATGTTATAAGAAGAATTTCTCATAAGAATTTCTTGTAAGAATTCCTACATCACTGTGAATTCAGCTGCTCTTGGTTGTTGACTTCTATGTGAATGCATATGCATGTGTGAATGCATATATACATATATGGATGCACATATTCACATCCACATATCCATAGGCACATCCATATGCACATCCACATATCTGTAGATTCACATACTCATATTCGCATACATGCATATACACACATATATATATTTATATATTCACATATGTGCATATACATATGTATACACACACACACACACACACATATATATATATATACACAACAGGTCTGCCAGCACCCATTACAGCTTATTCTGGGCATAAAGGCACCATGGGAAGACCGTAAGGCTACCAGGATTGCAGCCAGTGTCACCTGCCTGCCACAAGACAGGGCAGGAGAGGCTGCCAGGCAGATGATGAAGCAGTGCCTGGACAGCACAGTGCTCCTCAGATGGAGGTAAGGTCTCTCTCTTACTTTGCATGAGGGCTGTAGGAGATGCTTTTGGGATGAATCACTTTGGCAGGAGAATTATCAGCCAAAGGAAATGTACTCATAGGTACTTTAGATGACCAGGAAGGACAATGTTATCCTGGCCTGTACCAGAAATAGTGTCACCAGCAGGGCCAGGGCAGTGTTTGTCCCCCTGTGCTTGGTACTGGTTAGGCTCCACCTCAAATCCTGTGTTCAGTTTTAGCCCCCTTAATTTGAGAAGGACATTCAGGTGCTGGAGCGAGTCCAGAGAAGGAAAACGGAGCTGGTGAAGGGTATGGATCACAAGTCCTGTGGGGAGCAGCTGAGGGAGATGGGGGTGTTTAGCCTGGAGAAAAGAAGGCTTAGGGGAGACCTTGTTGCTCTCTACAACTCCCTGAAATGAGGCTGTAACCAGCTGGGGGTCAGCCTCTTCTGGGCAACCAGTGACAGGATAAGAGGAAATTACCTCAAGCTGTGCCAGGCATGGTTCAGGTTAGACATCAGGAAAAATTCCTTCACTGAAAGGGTAGATAAGCATTGGAAAAGGCTGCCCACAGCAGTGATGTCACCATCCCTGGAAATGTTCAAGAAATGACTGGATGAGGCATTTAATGCTATGGTCTAGTTGATGTGGTAGTGTTTGGCCAAAGGTTGGGCTCGATGATCTCGGAGATTTTTTCCAACATTAATGATACTATTATTCTATGATAGAAGAGGCACATGATAATTACAGGTGTGAGTGTGATGACTTTCTGCAAATGCATATGGACAATAAAGACATGTCTGGTGTCATGCCAAGCTTGGAACTGTGTGGTGGCATGAGAGATTAAAAATAGAAGCACTGAGATGAAAACAGAATGACATTGGGCTGAAAAGGCTCCTGCAGCTGGGCACTGCCACCTAGGCAGCTGCCATCGCCTTCTGCCACCACTCCTCCTGTCTTCCATCAGCTCACAACACGTTTTGGGATTTGTCTACTGTGGGCTGAGGAACAGACTGGCTTGAGAAATAATACACTCTTTTTTTTTTTTTTTTCTGGTTTATCCTGATTGGTTTCCCACCTGGCCCATCTGGGTGCTGCACAAGCAGTTGTGGTGGCAGTGGTGGCAGTGAAGCATGAAGTGGAGGGGGCAAGGTCTGCGTGGGCCACTCCTGTGGGCACAAACCTGCATGCATATTTGGATCTCCAGCTGGTACTTGAGGAAAGGAGAAAGGTATCCTGCACAGTGGTCTGGAGAGAGCAGTTTGTGCTGGAAGGATGGACATGGGCATGTAGGTGCTGCTTCCATACCTTCTATTCTCTTGGTTGTGCATGAGCTGCTTTGAGCTCTCTGATCACCATCCTGAAACTACAATTTATTCTTGACTGAAGAACTATAAAAACAACATCAGCATTTCTGTATACATAATTTCTCTCCTTGTCTTCTCATTGTTTCAGCCAGAAAGCATGCATCTATGAAGCGGATCTAAAGCACTGTCTGCCTAGAACTTGATCTCAAACACTGTCTCTTTGAGTTTTGCAAATGGGAAACATGTTCTTATTTATCATCAGTTGAAAGCTCAGTTGGAAGTGAAACAAATTAAATTTAATGAGGACTGCTTTAATTCTCATCATTACTGTCTGCTCACTGTTGTAAAAAAGTTTTACTAGCCCACTTGAAATGCTTAGATTAACTGTCTTTATTCTTTTCATCCAGGCAAATCCTTTTAGAAGGCTAATGAAACTGCATTCCTTGGTATAAATATAGTCATGCCTTTATTTCGTATGACATCCAGCCCTACAATATCATAGTAGTCCACAGAAGGTAAGTTCTTATTAATTTATTTTTGTGCTCTTATTGAATAATTCTTAGATATTGGAATGTTAAAAAAGTTCAACTCTGCCTAAAAGGATAGACAGTAACTTTCTACAAAACTTGTCACTGACGCCATGAAATAGCATTACTGCTTGTCAGAAAAGCGGCTGTAGTTTAATTTCTGCGGTTGAACATTGTAATCCAAATACAAAATTCTATGTTTCTAATGGGAATTAAAGCTGTGTGACTAAGAGGACCAGGTGGTCCCTCACAGCAGAATCTGGACTATTGTTATTTAGATTTATGTAGGGTTTCATGCCTACCCCAAATGTTGCCTGCTAGTAATTTCTTCTGCTATTGTTGCTTAAGGTCATCTATAAATGCAAAATGTTTCTCAGCGGGTACTTGACAGCAGTAACCTAGATAAATATTTTCATTTACATAAACATTGTCTTAACAATTCAGAAACTGTAGTAAACAGTCTCAAATCCCAGAAGCAATCTAGACATTGCAAGAATTACATTGTTTTTTGAAAAAGATTGATGTTCCACGTTATTTCATTGGTCATAGTCCAACACAAGAGGGTGGGCTGATGAAAGAGATGCTTAACACGTCCAGGGTTTGTGTTGCTCTCTTTTTTCTTACTGTGCTAATAGCTGAATTTCCATTTGTTTTTCAAATTTTCATGTACCCTTACACAATAAAAGATAATCTAACTGGACAGGCGCAAACAGTGGAGACCAAATGGCTTTTAAAAGCAAATCCAAAACCAAAAAGCCTCTCTATAACTGTAACAAAGTACTAAAAAGGATTGGAATTACTTTCTGCCTACTTAGAGCACAAGTGTTGGTATTTCATTGGGAATAGATGCCCCTCAGAGCTCAGTATGTTTGCATGTGAGTAGCTGCAATCCTCTGTACTTTGTTGTATACGCTCTTCATGGAGGAAATTTACTCCTGAGATCTATTGGACTCAGCCCCTTCACCTATGCAATGCTGCACCACAGGTCTATGCCAAAAACAACTGGGCTCTAGGCATTTCAGACAGGCTAAAGCTAACAAAAAATACACTAAATATGGGGTGTGGGTTGTTTGCATTAACAGTAACATCTTGTAAGATCAAACAAGAAAGAGACCTTTTCTGTACACAGACACTTTGTCTCCAAGGATTTAGCTTTGTTTCAAAAAGCACATGTATGTGTGTAGACCCAGAGAGGTCTTAGGTCACCTCCGAGGCAATCCCTGCTTGTTGTTTATGCGACATGAGGCAAGTTGCTCTCTGCAGCTGGACACGGCTGCCTCCTGCTCACTGTCCAGCCTGCAGCCATGCAGATAATGAGGATTAAGTGGAGAAGGTATGGCTGAATATATCTCTGGCACAGGTCCACTGACATGCTGTCTTCTAGGTTTGCCATACCAGCCTGAGAAAGAATGAAATAAATGTGACGAGGTGAATATCCCTTACTTGGAATGTTGGTGCTCTGTTAGAAGAGAAATCCAACATCCAGCCATTGATTGCCATTGCCTCTGCATGTATATTCTATGCCTTATGCTCTGTGCACGTTTTGCAGCCACAGCATATGTGTTGAAGCAAAGCCCTCTGAGCAACTGCACTGTTGCTGTGATCTGTTTATAATGAATCTCAACAACTAATCCTTCTAATCCTCAAACAGTTATTTCAGCCAATACTGTAGCTCTTCAGAATTAGTTGACAGTGTTTCTGTAGTTCACACTTCATTTAAATATTCATTGTCTTATTTTAACTCTCCCATATGAACATATTACAAATTCACTCCAAGTATGGGACTGCAGGCACAGGCCCACATGTATGTAGCCATTTGTGCACATGTCTGTTTTACATGTTTGTATTATAATGTAGAACTGATTAATGATGTTTGGTGCTCAGCTTGGGACACTTGAAAGATACTTTGCTTTCAGGAAGCACCGATCACGCTACAAAAACAAAGTCCCTCAATAAGAGGCTCAGATTTTGCATCTTCATCAAGTAATTTCTAAAAGCTCATGGCAGATGATCTTCCTTACAGTTGGGGGTTCTTCTGTGCTCTGTCACAGGACACAAGTTGGGATTAATCAAGGACCTTCAGAAGTTAGGGTTGTCTTGGTTTTTTGTACTGGATGGTTGTTCGTTAGCTGGTGTCTGTCAGTTGTGATGCCCAGATAACCATTTTGTAGGAGCATATTTTGTCAGCACAAAAAAGAAACACATTCTCTCCTTTTTTGCTTACTTAGTCTATAAGATTTAAGTGGATGATTACTGATCTAAATATCCTACAGTTCTTTTTGGAGGAGGTGCTTGTTTTCTTCTCCCTGTGAATGCAGCAATTCCTGCTGCTGACTGCAGAAACTTCTGCCTCCCAATCATTATTTCACTGGTTTGAAACTGCAGCTTGTGAGTTAGCTCCCAAACTTGTATCCAGGCATGAGCATTTAGCTTTCCTCAAATCTGCCAGACTTTCAGATTCTTCAGTTTTAACTGGGTTTTGCTCACTGACTAAAGAATTCAGACAATATAATTGTGACTTAGTTTGAGCACTCAGTGATTGCCATAGGATTTTCAGAGACTGACTTTCGAGATACTAAAAACTAATATCTCTGCTAAATTTTAGGAAATAGATTAAATACCATTATGATTTTTAAGCCTGTTTTTGACTCTGTCCCCAGCTAGTGATGGATCTCGGGCCCAGCTGAAAAATTATGCTAGTACAGCTTTCTGATGGCAACATTATGAAGTTAACTTCAAGGGGAATAATCCATCTTTCACTGAGTAATTTCCATTAAATTCAATTTCCTGCATCATCGTATTTGTAAAGAGACAGGAATCTACTTATTCACAAATTGCTTTGAAGACTCTGAGTGCAAAGGCAGTGAATTGCACTCATTTGATTGCTAAAGTTCACCAGAAAGAGAAGGTCTTTAATCACTCTTAAAAATATTTTACTGGGTTTAATTTTGTGTAGTACTCCTTCCAGGCCTCTGACATATTGTACAATGTAAATCAATAAAATAAATACTTGATTAAATACATATTTAAACAGAATTAGCCTAGATGGGGCAAGAAAAACTAATTAAGTATTGAAAAGGAACAAAGAAAGGATGAGTTTTATCAAAAACAGCGGCAGGAATTAAGACCTAGGAAGGTCCTGCACTGAGTTTTGCAAGTTGAATAATATTCTGCTTCTGTATCTAGACCTAAGTGTCCATGCTTACTGAGCAGCCAGGACAACAGGATCAGTTCTCTGTGGCTGAAAGAGAACCTAAGCAAAGAACAGAATTTTCTTGCCTGTCATCTGTTTGCACGTTGGCAGCTGTACTGAAAGCATCCTCTGTCCATCTCTCTGTGCAGGATGAGACAGCAGCCTCCAGCTCCAGTCCTTCTGGCTTTTCCACAAGCAAACTGGGGAGTGGAAAGATAAACTGCCTAGGGCTGTCCCGTCCCAAAGCAGAGGAGACTGCTGCTCTGGGGTTTCATTTCTTGAGGATCTCCCTGAGTGCCCCTGGAGATGTGCACAAGAAAAGGCATCTGGTCATTTTCAGGTTATTTTCTCTGGCTTGTTTCTGTGGCACCCTTTACATCAGTCAAACCTGTCTAAGGACAACAAGGCAGGTTTCAAGGACAGCATGCTGAACTGTAGAAATTCATTTGGGAATAGTAAAATACTTTTGAGCTTGAGGCTGTTGTCTTGTGTTATTTCAGAGATGAGCTGGTGCCTTATATTCCGAGCACTGGTTATCTATCAATGTTGAACAATTATTCAGAAAGGTCTCTCGGGTCTGCTCTCTTGCTAACGTGCCCCACACACAGCTCAAGCAATCAATAAACTGCTTCTTTGGGACATTTATTGCACTGCTCCTGACCAAAACACTTAAATGCTGATTCAGAAACATCCCATCTAAACTGTTATGCCACTTGATAATGCTACATTACCACAGTTTTGTCAGGATTTCTTAGAGTTGCTTGTCAAGTGGAACTAACTGTTGAGCTTTTTAGAATCACCCAGATAATATTTGTAGAGGAGAAAGGAAAAGGCGAGTTAATTTATGACAGCAAAGAATCACTTGTGATGGGTCACTGCTGTTCTACACACTGATATTGCCTATCTGTTCCAAAAGAAACAATGCCAACTACAGTCAAAATATTTATGCCCTTACTGTAATGCGTGACTTTTTATTAAGACTGAATTATCTCACAGTTCTCATTTTTACACTGCCAGTATAATTCTGCAATTAAACCTGTTTCAGACACCCAACCCCTCTGATCTGGATTCCAAACTGCACTGGTAAGCCAAGGGAGAAATGCTTGGAGAATGCTGCCTTGAAGGCAACAGAAAGGTCATTGCAAAAAAAGTTGGTGATCTACTTCAAAATTTTCTTTGCTTCTTTGCTTACACAGGATGCAATTAAACCATGGACTGAAGACATGCTGTCTCCAGTGTATAGCAACACTGTAGGCCCTTTCTACATTAGGATGAAAGAGGTTAAATTAATTTGTTAAGAAAAAAACTTGTCAATCTCCAGAGTACTTTGCTTGCACAAAGTCCCACTGAAGTGTTTTCTCTGCCTGGTGAGGAGCAAGAACCCATGCAGCAGGAATTCAGGGCTCCTGGTGTCAGTCTATTATCCTGGTCTAGGTGGTTTTTGGTTGCTTTTCTGATCATAAGTGCCACTTTGGATCTTCCTTTAATTTCAAAACTTGGGAACATGGTTGATGACCAGAAATGCTTTAGCAAGTTCATTCTCAGCCAGCTCTGTTGGTGACCATCACTTACCCGATAAAGACTGCTCAGCCCTGAGCCCTGAGAAGATTCTCACACTCTGTCCTGAATCCTTGCTTGGCAAAATCTCCCAGAAAACAGTGGGAGTTTTAACTGAATTAGGTTTCTGGGATTAAACCACAAATAAATTATGTTTATTGCCTTGAAGTCATATGGAGCTTGTCTGATAATTTTAAAATTAAGTGTTTAGATGGAAGCTGAGAAAGAACAGGACAGAAAATTATCATTGCAATATATAGAAAAAAGATCAAGCGTTCAGATTACCTCTGCAAAACTGTATTTTTTATGCTAGTGTTTTCAAATGGATCAGCCTGAAACTTGGCTCTGAGTAGTAAAATGTGCCCCTTTGAGCTAATGAGCTTCTAGTCTCTATGCTTGTTTGTTAAACTTGGTGAGCAGGGAAGCCTAAAGCCTTAGTTAACATCCTTGTGATATTAAGAGGCAAATAACAAAGCAGCAAATCAATTTGAAGAAGTGAAGCCAAAAAGGCAGTGGGGAGTGTTGGAGCAGTTGTGCACGTTCCTATGGATTTCTGTAAAACTCACAAGCAATGCTTTGAAAAAGTGGGGAAAAGAGAAAGCAATTTTGGCCTTTTTGTTTTGTTTGCAGTCTCAGATTAATTGTCCCATGTAAGCAGTTCATTTGATAGAGGAGGAAGTTAGGTCTATTAAGTTGCCCAACTACTTCAGTGTTGAATTTATTGCAATGTTTGTTTTAAAACAGATCTGCATGTTCCATATAAAATACTTCCAGATTTGAGGTTGTTACTTTCCAAACCATCCAAAACTCAGCTGGTTTGTTATATATTTAAAATTTAGTTGAGTTTTGTTGAAAAGTTTATGAGAACTTCTTCTGTTCTCTAAATAAAACTGAGCATATGAGTGAGAACTGGGGTTTCTGACTTGGCCAAAAGTTGCATCTATCTCAGACAATAGAGAACTATGAACTCTGCAATAAAAAGCTGATTAGGTTCTCACAGCACAAGGTGTTTCCTCATTTCTGACCTTTCTCTCATTGAGTCAGACACAGTATTTGCCAAACAGGGCTTAATTCAGGTCAAACATAGCCATCATTAGCTTTGAGAGAACTGTCATAGTCCAGTTTTCCAATACAGAGGCTGCTCTCTACCTGATGACCTATATTCCCTAAAAACCCACATAACTGTTTTCCGTTTCCCAACTTGAAAAATAACCACAGGTATAAACATTCTGGGCTCTTTGACTGCCTGGAAATTTAGATCTTTGTGGAAGTTAATGGGATTAGCCAAGGGATGAGGGATTTACCCATGTGAGAAGAGGTTTAGGAGGGCTATCCCTTAACTTGGCAGTGATGATCTGCATGTGCGTCAGGAACAATTCAGTTTGCGTTACTCCTTCTCAGCCACTCTGCGCCATTAGTCTTTACCAGGCTATTCTGGGAGGAGTGCCTAAAATGGCAGAGGTTTTTACTCTGGTCATGCATTGCTTTGTTGGAGTGCTTGTGTAGTGTCAGTCCTGCTATCCCACTAAGCTGAAGCAGTTGTCCTCTTTCTTGTCCCCAGACATCTGGTCACACTGTGGCTACAGCAACAAATCTGGCACCCACAGCAACTTCTCAGGCTGAAATTTATACTGTTTATTTTAATATTTTTAAAAGTAAGCCTTTCTCTGAAATAATTCTAAAGAGATAAAAACGTTGAGTTTTCCTTGAGAGGCAACATGAAATGTATTTGAAAAGAAAGGTCGAAAAACTCTGTTCCTGTTAATTACATTTTGTGAAAGAAGGGTAAGAATGAATCAGAACTTTAGCCAGGTCTGAGTATTCCCATATCAAGAGAACTCCTTATGCACTGATGTTAAAAAGCAAAACAGAGGAGTATCTCTAATTTGGTGTCTGAAAATAGAGCCATTATTCTCTGTAGTACAAGCAAGGCCATGCATTTTGCTGCCAACACATTTTTTTCTTCCAAATCTCTAAAGTGCTAGAGTACTACAATGTAAAAGCAAATATTAGTGTTTTAGATAGATGGATCTATCTATTTAATAAGTTTCTGCTGTGAAAATATTTGTGTTACATGGGATTTAAAGTATTTTAATATTTTCGTAAGTTTTATTTTCTTTTCAAAGTCAAGTTGCAAAGCTGACTGTTTTGGTAGTCCCAGATAAATATAAACTAGTACAAAGCCCAAGTGACAAGCTAGAAATGCCAGATACTTGAGTTTTGCCTGGGGAGCTCAAGTTTCTGTGCATCTCAGGGTGATGATGGCCAGACATTGCAGGTGAAGTGCAACCCATCGCACTAGCAAGGTGTCTGTACCTTGCCCTTGTTCAGAGGCAAGCTGTAAACTCCACTCTGCTCTGAATTCCAGAGTGTCTGTGTCTTCCCAGATCCAGAGGGGACAATTCACTGCTTGAGGCCTAGACAAAGCTAGGCTCCTCACAGGGAGGCTAAGCCTGCATTCTCCAAGAGTTTACTCAAATTACTGGCGGATAGCCATTATGTAGCAAAAAACATAATTAATGCTGAAGTCTATGGCGGTGCAAGCAGGTATTTTACTATACAGGGGGAGTAGAGGAGTTCAAACTTCTAGCATGCTCCAAATTTGTATCTTGGCTACAATTCAGCCTCTGAGTAGACAAAGACATGAATCATCCATGTGTCAGTCCCATCCCCCTTTGTTACACCATTAGGTAACACTGCTGTCGGCTGTGAAGGCAACCTCGGCACAGACACTGAGACACTAAACAAGGGGAAAAGGTATGGAGAATGACTAAATGCAGCAGTTGTTGCATTGAATGATCCAGTTGCCATGACTTCCCACGAAGTACGAGGCTGCACTGTACCAGGAGAAGGCAACAGAAAAGAAATAAGGGAGGTTTGGCAAGAACATCCTCTTAAAGCATTGCTTTTTGCTGAGTTGCAATACAGTTTGCTTCTTTAAAAACTGATGTCCCTTTGATAGGCTGTCTGGGAGAGGATGAGGGTACTGAGATGGGGCTGCCTGAGCCATGAGTGAAGCCCTGCAGCTGGCCACCCATCATCAGCTGGGGACTTTGTTCAGCACCTGCAGCCAAGGCCCAAACAGGCACCTGGGTCCAGCACCACAGAGGGTGATCCTCGCCTCATCTGAAGCCATTTCTGAAATACTTTGTTTTATCATTTTCCAGCAGCTGCTTTAAAATTGTTTCAAAAAATCAAAGTAAACACGCCTTCGGAGTGAGTGGGCTCATTCTCCTGGATCCCAGGGAGCACAGGCAGGGAGCAAAGGAACTGGCTGCAGTGCTGCTGGCTAGGCACTGGACGAGTGTCAGCCCAGCCCTGCTGTGCAGCACTTCTGCATTGCTTTGCAGCAGCTTACCATTCTAAAAGTGAGTCCAAAGTGTCCATTTTCACAGACAAACTTTGCAGAATTTTAGCTTTTTTTGGTTAAGGACTGAGCACATTGATTTCTACTTCAGAGTTCTTCTTATATGGAAGATATAAGGTAGACACATGATTCTACAGCTTCAATTATGACTGTCCCTGTTTTGGCAATACAATTCGATTTATATGTTATCTTTTCCCATCTGCAAAGTATGTGTTTTCCCTTATATACATTCATTGTAGAGGAAACACAAGGATGAAGTATGGTTTACTGAGGCAGGATGTCAAGGCACAGTAAAAAAAAAAAAAAAGGGAAAAGGAAAGGATTTAGCAGAATAAAGGCAAGATTTCTTTTTGTTCGGTGACAATAAAGGGTTCTGACATATGGCTTCTATCCATGGGAACAAATATACTTAGCTGTAAAATTCCAGAGAAGTCTGTGAGACCAATTTCAATTCAGATGAAAAAAAATCTTCCAGAAAATAAGTAAATGTGCTGTTTGCAGTGCAACAAATGCCTACAGTACTAACATGAATTGTGAAATCACTGGCTGTGACTGATCAGAGTTCATTAAAAATAAATCTTGGCGCAGCAGTTTTAATAAACAGAATGAGCAATAAAGGCAGCAATAATTCACTTATTTCCCGTGCAGAATACTGTCTGATTTTGCATATTTCACTCAGTCAAAGGATTTCTGCTGAAAAAAACTGATTCTGGCATCCAAGGTAAAAATTCAGGTCTCACCTTTCTGGAGGCAAGGAGAAGATGGAAGACAGCAGTTTTGTCAATCCTTCTGTGCCTTTCAAATTTAACTTTTCCTAGAATTCATTTTTTCATTTAAGACTTTGTGGGGAAAAAAAAAAAATCAAAGCTGCATTTTCTGTTGTGCCTGACAAGGAAAGTTTGAGAACACAGGTATAAAAAGAGGGCTTTGCTCACTCTCATTGAGGACACTGCCCTCAAGGACAGCTCTGCCTAGTGGCTGAAGGGACTGTTCATAGGGAACCAAGTGCTACCTTGGCTGGAGAGCTCACCACAGAAATGAAAGGCAAAGCAGTTTGGGAAATACAGATACTGAAACAGAATTTTATATCCCTCTCATTGGGCCAAGGAAGGAATGGATTAATGACCTGTCCTGGAAATACAGTCTGCATTTGGCTGCTCCATCGCACATGTGGGCTACAAAAATTTGATGGAAGAGGCATAAAAGTTAACAGCACTGTGCTGCTCAGACGCACAAGCACCAAGGTGCTAATGCTGCCCCAAAAGTTGGCTGCTGAGGTGCTCAAACCTCCACCCCGGGTGGACTGGCACTTACCAACACTAAACACAGCCTGGACACCAGCAGTAGTGCTACAGATCTAATCTGGCACAAACCCCAGAAATCCAGGCGAAGCTTGCTGCTTCCTGGCTCAGGAAAAAGGGAGCAGGCAGCAATAGGCACAGCACCTGGGTGAAAAGGTCACATGCTTCCTCGGCATTTTTCACTGTTCTTTTAATTATTTGCCTCATACAACAGCAACAGCAACTGGACAAAATCAGTTCCAGAATGTGGTAACATCTTTGTGTTATTTATGGCACACACAATGCAAAACAAGTATGTCATCTACTAATGCTAACACTTCCCTGGCACTGGGACAGAGAGAGCAGTGCAAGTAGGTGGACCTTGCTGGTATGACGGAAGTCCAGTTACAGGAAAATTGTCCAGAAAGCAGTAAGTGAGAAGAGGAATTAATATAGTCAGGGATATTCTCCCTGCCATCCTCCCTGCCATCTCTCCCTGTTGCTCCCTGCCATCTCTCCTTCCTTGCCTGCCACCTTCCTTCCCTATTGCTGTCTCCACACAGTCCCAAGTTTAGTTGCACTCTTGAGGAGCAAGAATCCCTATAAGAGCTCCTCTGTGCTGACATTTCATAGCTCAGGAGCCCAGTTCCTGAAAATTATGACAGAAAACATCTGTCAGTTTTGTCATTATCAACAGCAAGCTCCCCATTAAACTAAGCATACAGAACAAGCTCAATATCGGCATGGCAAAGACACTTGCTCTAAGCCAAGATCATGCAATTTCCAGTCAACCTTTATCAGGCAATTTCCACATTTGTGTAGGGCTAGTGCCAATTTCACTGGGGAGTCAAACAGACAAAGGTGTAGTTATCCTGGTCTGAAGCCCAGTGGAGTGGGTGGAAAGTCACACACTGGTCTCTATGTGCTTTGCAACATATCTGTAAAGGGGAGGAGCAGAGTACTCTGTGAAGTACTCTGGGGACCTACCATAGTGGCTCTGGATTTTGGAAATATCTTTTCTAAATCAAGTGCAAGTGCAAACTCAAAGTGTGTGTGCAGGAAGTGATGCCTGGAGGGTATTGATCATTTATGCCTTAAGACAAAAGGAAAAATAAAGTAACAATGTTTATTTTTCCTTTGCTGCAGCAGAACACAGAGCACCTCCATGAAAGGTCATTGAGGTTAAATAAACTATACTTAGTCCTATACCTTGCAGTTAAAATCCAGGGCTGCTCCTGTGCATGAGATGGGGTCGTTGTTATTTTCCTGAGTATTATAACTTCTGCAGCTCATTGCTTTGGACCTTGTATCACTAATTAAAAAAGGCAAGTAATCGAAAGGCTCATGGGAGACTGATAGAGGTCAACAGATGTGTTAAAAGGTTTGTATATTCTGATGACCTTTCACCACTGGGTTTCTCACATACAAGGCTTTGGGACAGAACGGATCCTAAAACTTGCCAGCACATGCCCAGAGGGGTACATCACACACCTGTTTCAGGACTTCTCTTTTGAAATCTGGTTTTGTTTGATATTTCCATTCATTTTCTCAGAACTGTCAACATGATGAGTAATAAATGAGGTTATGTCTTGTAGATTTGATAGTATCAGCATGCCGCAATGATTTCTGTCTTTTAAGCTAGCCAGAGCAGGGTGTTATTTTAGCCTATAGTCTAGTTGTATGGCCTACTCCCTAACCCCCTCATTTTGATTTGATAAAGATCTCTGTTTACCCATTTTGTAGGCCTTAGATGAAGGACAGTCCCCGTTTATCAAATCCGAGGAGGACTGTGGGGAGATGAGAGAGACATGGCTGTGTTTTTCCACACAACCTGTTAGGGTAACAAGCACTTCCCCGTAATGTTTGCTGACAGATGTTCAAGGCTTGGAAAAAATATCTGCTTTCAGCTGATGGCTTCACCACCACTTTTGAAATAACTGTTAGTTCCAGGCTCCCGAGTTCATGAGGGCAGAGAAACGGCAGGAGGAAAAAAGATGAACGGGTAACAAGGGGGAAGAACAAAATGGGAAAATAAAACCTTGGTGCTGACAGAGCTGACAAATGTAATATCTCCTGGACAGCAAAGAAGAAGAAAAAAAGTAGAGTTGGATGTGAAAGAGCTGGAGCAGTGACCCTCAAACAGCTGTGTGTATCTCTGAAGCTAAACCACTGCGGAGGTCCAAACTCCCCACCAGGTCTTGGACTGAGGATTTAGTTGCTAGAAATGTTCTCTAAAAGTGCCCAAATGGAGCTTGGGGTGGATATCCCTTCTCAGGGCATTGAGAGGGCATCTCTGAGGCATGGGCCATCCTAGGGGAGGATGGGGACCTGTGCTTTTGTGGAGCCTGTACAACAGTTTGAGCACAAAGAGAAGTGTCTGGGGAGGTGGTGACTCCAGCAAAGGGTGTCCCTGTAGTTGATCCAGTTTATCAGTCCTGGTGGTGGCTTGGGGCATGATCCTGCCCTGGACAACAGAAGTTCATTGTACAAGGCCCAGATCACCAAGGGCAGCCTTGCTGGCATGGACAAATTCACTAAGCTGTCTGAGTCCTGCTCATAAGAATGGGAATGAGGCAAATAATCAGTTTGAATGTGAGGTGCTGCATAAACCAGGTACATCAGGGGACCTTCAGACACTTCTGAATTCCTAGCCCTCCCCTAGGATTGGTTTTGCATCTGGCACAGTCAGGATTTTCTCGAAGGCTACTAAACCTTTTCCAGCCATAGCCTGAGCAACTGGAGCATGGAGGGGAGGATTAATCTCAAGCAATGAGACTTAATGTCATTGACAGTTTGTTTGGGTTTGGTTTTTTTTAAGTTACGATGACAGAGATGTATGTGTAGGAACTGGAATTCCTGAGAGTGTATCCACTTCAACACACTGTTGGGAGGGTTTTCTCTGCTCATGAATAGACTATAGCAACATGAGGATAATCCCCTTCTGTCTTCCCTTCCTTCTTCCCTTATCCCAAGCTTGCAGGAGTGACCAGAAAGACTACTCAGTCTTAAAATTTCCCTTACCTGGTCTTGTCTTTTCTTCTTCCTCATTTTGCCATGTCAGATATCTATGAAAATGTAAAAGACAGCATTTAATCTGAAGTTCAAAGTAAACTAGCTGTACTGTCACCTTGCACATATCTCTATCTTCTCTGGCAATGTGGGAGTACTTGTTTACTCACTGTGAATGTTGCAGTGATTTGTATGTCTACTTTAAAAAAAATAGAATCAAAGCCTTAATAATATGCCACCAAGTAGCATTCCTATTTTTTAAAGCTGCATCCATACTCCAAAATGTTGCCTGAGCAGCAGATTCTGAAGATAAGAACTTCAATATGAGACTAAAAACAATGTCTTTTTCAGCATTACCTGTTTAAAGGTGCATATGTGTAGTTTCTGCACTGTTATTCTGAAAGACAGATGACTTCAATAAAAGTTAGCAACATATGGTTTTTTTTCCGATGTGCAATGCTTTTTACAAATAATGTTCTCTAAAAGACAGGCAAAGTTTAAATGTTTTCCTTTTCTGTGGATGAATCATTTGGCCATTTGGATAGGCTGAACTAATAGGAATTCCAGTAGCCTGAGCCCTGTATACCAGAGAGAATGACAGCAGTGCATAACCAGAAGGACTGTAGCATGTGTGTGCATCCCTCCTTTCACACATCCAGTTCTGGCATATTACTACTAGACAGGAGGGCAAAATTCTAGACAAGGAACTATTCATCCCATTGTCTCTGTGGCTGTGGAGGTAATTGTGATGAATTGTGCTAGAATATTTTTTGAGTTTTCTGCAAGCACTTTGGCCCTACATTTTCTTTTAATTGAATCTTTAGCATTTTATTAAAGGCTACAATGTTTTCCCAGGGTGTACTGGAGGAAGAATGTCTCAAAATGGAAAAACTAAGTACATTTTCCATGATTTAAGCCATTGACTCTGCAAACATAATATGTAGAGCAGAACTTTGGCAGGTGTTAATCAGTATATTTTCCTTCACACCAGTAGAGCTGCTTCAGTTTATACCAGCTGAGAATCTGGCTCTGTATATTAAATAAAAATGTGGGTCTGGCTTCCTGATCTTTTGTAGTAGTCTCACAAAACTGTTCGTTATTGAGCTGTGGGCTTGAAAAGCAATCTCACTTTTCAGTATTGGCAGCAGGCTGGAGAAATGGGAACATGGTGTGCTGGGCTCCTGGGTAGAAGAAATGTTTTCTTCCAAACTGTAACAACCTTTTTGGCTATCTGAAGGAATATGTTCAAACTTCCTTGCCAAGCAAAGGTGGGACACTAGCCAGTTACTACATGAAGGCTTTGAAGATGGAGGGAATAATAAAAGGGCGAAAAAATTAAAGAGGAAAATCTTCTTGTTCCCAGATGGGTAGCTAAGGTGTAACCATTCTTCTCTCTGTTTTGACATCAGAAGCACAAATTGGCCTGATACGTGAAAATCAATAATTTTTTTTTTGGAGCTCCTTGTCTCAGATCTTATGTCTGGTTTTCACGACCACAAGGTTTTAAAATAGGTCCAGTTAGTTTCCAAGAGTGCCTTCAGGTGGTATTTCTGATCTGTAAATTGTTCAGGACCAAGCTCTTTGAAAGATCGTGCACACTATAATTTGTTATATTTGCAAACTATATATGGTTTGCACACTATAATATGATTTACTATAGGTAAATCAACTGAAACCCTGCCTGATATTCCCAACTCAATGTGGAGAAGAAGCAAAATATAATGCTGGGGAAGAAATCAGAGATTCTGGGGGAAAACAAGAACATTGCTTTGGCAGAAATTATACAGATGCACATGTAATAGTGACTGTAATTTGCAAACAATTGCTTTCAGAAAAAAAATAGTTAAAACTTAGGTAGAAGCTGGTGGAAAATTGGGGAGCTATAGGAATATATGCGCACTACTTATTTTTTCTGATCCTTAGATAAAATTCTTTTAATCAAGACAATTACTCAGGAAATGCTCAGAGGAACACTGGTCCTTAAGCACTGAAACATGAAACAAGGTTCTCATAATGTGAAGCTCCTGTGAGATATTAAGGCCACAATAAGTGAGCTTTATGTAACAAATATGGGGGAAAAGGATATAAAAGCTTGATGGGTTTGAATGTCAAAGTCTGGTGTCCACTGACTGTACTTAGATGTTGCAATTGCTTGTTTTGGAAGGAATGTACTTTTGAGTATACTGAGCACACTATTTTAAAGTTTAGATCTCTCTTTAATAAGTAATATTTTGTTACCCCATAATTTTATTATATCAGACTGATCTTTAAATTATTTTTTCTGTTATAAGATTTTGACCTAAACTCCTAAATAGCTCTATTATGTCAAGTGACCTCATTCTTATCAGGTTTTACAGGTCAGTGGTGAATTAAGCAGCCGGCTTCCTGCTAATTAATCCTATTTAGTTAAAGAACTGGTAGACTGAATTATCTTATCTCTCTTAAAAGGAAGTTTTTACAGGATTGGCACCAGATTACTGTTATGAATGACAACCCTTTACAACTCTGACATACAGTACCTGAGCAGAAAAGTAGAAGAGCAAAAAAAGAGGACAGCACACAAATATCATCTTGCTCTTCAGGGTTTCCTCATGACATGAATGATCAGAGTTATTCCAGCACCCAGATGGCTTTGAAATTACAAAGTCCCTGCAAGATTAGTCCAGGTGTCTTGTCAGAAACCTGTCTCCAGCTGGTGTGACTGTAGATGGGAGAGGCAGACAAAGCCAATGGTGTATTTTGTGTATTTTCATACATAGTCCTTGTTCCACTCCAGAAAAGCAGCAGTCTGGCAGAATTGAAATCCACTGTGTGGCAGGAAGCCTCTATCAAAATGTCTGATAGTGAGATTGCACAGCTTGCTATCACTGTGAGACCCAGAGGGGCCTCTTCTATGTCAAGTTTTGAAATCAATGGGTTATGTTAAATAAAATGGAAGGTGAGCCCTTGTGGAAAATACATGTGAGTAAAAAAAGGGTAGGGCATATAATAGCTATAAACTGGACAGCAGAAATGTATTTGGTGGTTCCAAATGTTGGAACTGTGTCCACGTTGGGTGAGCTGTAAATGCACCAACAGGTTTACAGCTGCTTCTATATTATTGTTTTTCCCCTTTTCTTTATTTCTTTAACTGCTCACCACCATTATGCCTTTCAGTGCCTTATTGTTTGGTCTAGAGTGAAGTGGATGAAGTGTGTGACAGGCAGGGCTCACCCTGCCCACAGGCATATCTTGGGAGGGGGCGGGCAGAGAGGGAGATGAAAAAGGAGAAGTAGATGTTTATAAATGACCTTATTTTTACTGATCTTGACGTATCCCATGGACTTTCCGGAACTACGTCTATGAAAAGTACACATTTAATAGGACAGCCGTTGGCACGGGGGAACAAGATTAGCTGTTCTGGGGACTGCTGAACAATGGATGTATTTTTGCCCGAGCTGCTCGGAACAGCCCTCCTGTGCAGATCCTATGTCACCTATCCAGCAGGCTTTACTGCCCAGAGCTGCCACTGCCCTGGCATTGGCAGCATCCGGTCACCCCAGCGGAGGTACCTGGCTTTCAACAAAGGTTGGGCAGATGCCACTCCCAGAATGCTGGCAGGAACAAGCAGGGGCTGTAAACATGTGTGTTCACTCTGGTCAGGTGAGGAGGATCAGGGCTGGGGGAAGCCCATAAAATCTAAATAATTAGAAGTCAAATTATTAAATCCTGGGTCCTCTCCTAGCGCCACTGAGGTGTTTTCATCTGTTGGATACTAACAAGAAACTTGTGGTTTGTGTCACTCCTTAGGATTAGAATCAGAATAACAAATCCTTGGTGGGTATTCAGATGGAACAGGGCAAAAACTGACAGATATTTAATGGTGACTGCTGCACTTGTACAATTTCGAGTGAGTAGGAATTTCAGCTTTAATACTTTGGACATCTCAGACACCAAAACAACATGTATGTTAGCTAGCAAGAGGAAAAAAAGGGACAATTATCAAGTAAAAAGGACTAATTTAGGACTTCAGCTCCACTAAAAGCTGTTTTTAGTAGGTAAACATCCCTCATCCTCCTCTAAAGGACCACTGCTGGCTAAAGAGTGACCATGGTGTCCAAGCACATCAGGCCCAGGCCTTAGTTAGGCAAAATTAAAAACCAAAGGTGATGAAGAGCTCTTTACCTGGGTTGTCAGCAGGCTGATCATAATATAGCAAGTCTTTCAATGTTAAGAAAAGGTACCAATATCTGAATGCAAAGTGATAGATTAAATTACATGTTTATTGATGAATTGCCAATGTATTCTAAAGTGTCCAAAACTAGTTTAAAGAGCCTCTTTTCAACAGCACAAAAGATATGTGAACTAAATACCTTCTGCACTAAATTTGCATTGAAAGACCATAGAAAGTTCCATTTATTTATATAGGAATAAAAACATATACACCAGAAAAAGAGATAATGAGTAAGAGGGACTTAGAATATGTGAAAATCTTTGGCTGCTGGATGACTGTTCTTTGTCTGGGCCATGTCTGAGGGCTACAAACATTTTTCTCATTAGTGGGTACAGAAGGTTTATGAACTGCACTTAAATATAGGGCATTTGTGCAGCAGTAAAAAGAAAGAATTCAAAAATGCTCTCATTCAATAAACAAATTTTTGCAAAAATAAATAACCCAACAGGAAATAAGATTCTTCAAATTTCACCAGCATCTTTTCTATGTGGCTGGAGTCAGTCACTTCTGCCTTTGAGGACCACATGTTCACTATGCTACACTCTATGATACAGCCTAATACATGCCCAATACAATTAATCTGAGCTAAGCTGAGCCAAGTATACCCAAGTACACTGCTGGCTTTCATCACGTGTGGTCAAAGCACTGACCTATTCAGTTCTAAAATGAGTGCCTGGGTGTTTTTTCATGCTTCTATATCCCAAGCTGATCTGTGAAAAGCAAAGGAGTCATATCTGTACTTTGTGGCTCCCTACAACACAGACTTACTGAACAATCAATTCTGGAACTCATGTACTTCCAAATGACACATAAACCTCTCAGCCATAAACCAACTGACTGCACATTTACTGGCGGGGTTATTTTTAATTCTCTGCCTCATTTTGCACACCAGCAATAATCTCATGCCTGGCAAATTGGGATGATCTGGCTTAAAAATTCAGCTGCAGCCATGTTAAAAAGACCAGAGGAAATGGATAGCTCATCTCCAGAAAATGCAGCCCTCTGGAGTAATGCCAGAACTCCTTAAAAACAAATCAGCGCAGGATTACAGTTTATGAGAGGCAAAATGGCGAAATCATTTCCAGGCTGTTTTTTTCTCCCATTACTTCCAAGCTATCGTTAGCAGAGAGCAGTTTTGCTCATCCCTAGTTTGGGTATTCACCAGGTGTGTTTTGAAGGGCATGTGATAATTCTGTCCCTTTAGCACATGAGCATGTAAACAATCAGAGGCAACTACTGCTAAGTAGAGTAGCTGCTGGAAGTGCTGAGAGAAGCCTCCTGGCACTTCCATCCCAGTCCCCGGCACACCGCCCATGGGAGAGAAAACGTAGGAGGAGGCAGCCAGAGATGAAAGCTGCAGTTGCAGCTGCTATCAAAGCAGAAATGGCATTGGTATTTTCCTCAGTTAGATCTGGCTTTCCTCTGCTCCTGGCGACCACCTCTTTGATCAGCCCATTCTCCTGAGCCTCAGGGCTTCTTCCTCCGTCTGCCTGCTCACCTGCCCTGCTGCCTGCTTTGGGATTGTTTGACTTATAGGTCCATGGAGATGTGAAGGGGGATATCTGTGCCCCTGCCTCTTCACAGCACTGGCACAGAATGACATGGGGCTTGTTTGGCCTCTGGGCACAACCAGGGCAAGTGTGGTTAGTAATTAAATGCTGAATTTCTGTAAGACTGAAATTCAGGTGTGGAAGGCAAGTAATGAAAAGCTGCGCACTGATTAACAGGAACACCAAATCACTTTGCCCACAGGGGATCAGCTGCTTTAAGGTGTTACTGGTTTACTTATAAAGATGCTGGAAGGATGTGTGCAACACCAGCATTTATTGGGCATCTGCTGCTTAACAGCAATCAAGGTGCAATTGTTCAGAGCAACAAAGAGCTGTAAATTATGCGGTGGATATTAACATCATAGACAGATAAAAATGTATTACCTACCTCAAGTGGGCACACAGTGTGATGTAATCAGCAGAAAAGGGATAATCCCCCTCTGCTTCCTTGCTGCAAAATACCATGTTGGATAGTTGACAGAGCAATACCTATCACAGGAAGCTTTTTCTTAAGAAGCTGCCTCATCAGTGGGCTCAGCAGAGACACTAAACTCCTACCAAAATAATATCCTGGGATTGCTGGGAAAAGGTTGATGGGGAATCAACTGTCTTGCATAGAGAATTTCTGTGCACCACCTCAAAAAATAATCCAGGGTTGTTTGTGGGGCCTTGTGTGTAAAGGCACAGATTGTCTCTTCATAAAATTCTCTGTATCTAGAGCCAAGATCCTTTTCCTATTATTCTAGTAGGAATCATAGCAACATTTGGCATGTGGAATAGAAATCTTTCCCTGAAGCTCTGCATTAATACAACAGGTCTCCAGGGCAAAGCAATATTTGGAATTCAGTGGCAAATGAAACAAATGTTATGCTGATAAATAAGAACCTCTGGGGGTTAATTTTGAAAACAAAGACTATTCTTCAGCAGAGAAACAAGAGATAGACAAACAATATTCCCACGCCACTCACTCTGGCTTTATTTACCAGATCACCTCATAGGACTGTAACACTCGACAGCACTTTCAGATGCACAGTGGTTCAATCACAAGAAATTCCTTACTGTTGGGGATAAAGACTTGAGGAGGAGCCTGGACTGCAAGGAAGTTGAGGCTGTTGCTCAGGATAAGATTAGGCTTGGATATGAGTAGGAGGCAAGCTCAGGGCTCTATTTCAAAAGGACAAAATTTCACAAACTGTTCTCCGCATTTTGGCTCAGATAAGTTTAGAGGATTTTCACGGTGATGGGGAACATTTAAACATCAGAGCTGGAAAGGAAGGTTCCTTTTCCAGTTCAGCTCCTTTTTACAATCCCAGTGGTGGGTTGAGCTTACATGCTGCGATGCCTCCTCCTAACTCCTTAGCGAAAGGATTTTCATTTTAAACACCTGAAGGTTTGCATGTCCAAGGAACCTGTCCAGAAACAAGTGAGAGCTAGAAGGGCCATGCAGCGCTGCAACTATGAGAGATTTTGCACTTGGACTTCTAGTCTCTGCCCTTTTAATCTTGTGAGGGCTTCACAGTAAAAAAAAAAGAACATAAATGTGACAGTTGCCCTTATTTTGGTGTTAATGTTATTTGTGCTGTACTATTTTTATCTGTGCACAAAGCCAGCTTACGGTTCAGAGATCAGCTGGGCTATTGCTGAGCTCAGCAGGCCTGAGGAGCTGAAGCTGCTGCTCTGAAGAAGAGGCTGCTCCTGCCTCTTGGGAAGGGGGCAGCAGCTGATCTCCAAACTCAGCAGGAGCTGGATGTGTCAGCTGGTCTGGTCCTTTCCCAGTCGGGAAAAGGCTCCTGGCTCCTAGGTCTTGCTGATTTCTGAGGTCTTCAAAAGCAGTGAGACCCATGTCTCAGTGGCATAGCTCACTGAAGACTACTGTGCTCTGGCAACTGCTCCTCAGGGAAGCAACAACTCTCCCATCTGCACAGCAAGAGTTTGTAGCTCTCTCTGAGCTAAAACTGGGTTGCAGCTGCTGCTGTGCAGCTGCCCATCCCTCCCAGCAGTAAACAGTGCTGACAAATACTCTGGTGGTGCTCAGGAAGGGCTGGAGCCTCAGGGTCCTTGGCTTGCACTGCACAAAGGCTGGTGGGAACTTGCAGCTGTGGTAGGGGATGGCCCTTGATGCAGCTCACTCCATTTGGGATCCTGCAGGGTCTCAGAAAGGGAACTGGCAGCACAGATTGGAGTCTTCTCCTCGTCAGCTCTCTGCCCTTCCATTGAGGTAGTGGCAGGGCATACTGCTACATAATAAGCTGCCTAAGGTACTGATCTGTATAATTTCCACATTCCTGAAGGAAAAATCTTGCATGGGTAAAAAACCAATTTTTTTTGTACCCATGACATGCTTCCTTTTCTAATTAGGAAAAAAAAATTGTTTTTGTTTTTGTTTTTTTGTTTTTTAATTTTTTAATACCCTGCTTTTGCTTTGAAATGTACTCGATAAATTGCCTTCTTCATTTTTACTCCATACTCTGAGACTAGAGACTAAACACTCTTCTCTGACATAATTTTGCTCTTTGAACGTAGCATACCAAAGGTGTGCATGGTATGGAGAAACAGGGTTTCCTGTGAAGGAAAAGAAGACCCATGGATGAAAAAAGGAGAGAGGTAGGTGGGTGCTGTGGCAAAGTACATCATTGTATTCTCATTTGTGACAGCAGTGCAATTCCAAACCAGGTCCTTGCTCCAGCTGCCATCATTAACATGTAGAGAGCTGAGAATCATCAGCGGTGGGGAAAGAAGAAAGGATTAAGGGAAAAAAAAAAGAAAGGGACAACTTTGCATGTTTTTGGGTGACAGTTTGTCTGGAGACTGAAAAACATGCAAAGCATGTTAAGATTCAGAATGGATGCTTGTTGACATCTTGCATTCTGGAAGAGCCTAGGCAGCATCAGGATTCAGGCACAATAGCAGTGTTTGCTGGTCCAGCATGATGGCATTCCATGGGCAGCAGCAGAGTTATTGCTTGCTAAGACATCTGACAAAATCTTGGATTTTCCAGTGGTAGCATATGGGGCCATCAAACCCCCTACTCGTCTCTTGTAAGATGCACAAATAGACAGTGGTACTTTCCAGCTCTTTGTTTCTTTGGATGAATGCTCTCACACCCTTTGGATCCATTGCCACACAGAGATTTGGTTGTGTTCCCACTTGCACTGTCCTAATATGTTGGGTTTCATTCTTTCATCTTCACGGCATTTTGATTCTTTGCCTTCAGGCCAAAGACCCATCCACAGAACTCTGGATAACCAAAATCTGCTCTAGTATGTGTAATGGTTTTGTATTGGCTCTAAACAAGCACATTTTGCCTCCCTGGGAACAGATAGAGATAGGCAACCTTTAAGAGCAGCCTGCTACCTTCAGCAGACTTGGGTGAGATGCACAGCCATGTGGGGTGGCAGCTAAAGAATTCTTATTGTGCCTCTATGCAGGTATTTGTCAGTATTATTTCCACAGGAAGTTTTAAACAGGAGGAACACCAAATCTGGAGGTTATAGCTCAGTTTTTTTTAGCTCCTAAGAATATCATCTGGGGAATATACATGTCATTTCAATGTACACCAAATTTCAATGCAAATACTCCTGTTCTGTGCAAACCTGACCTCTGACTAGGAACATAATGCACATTTTAAACAGTGAGGTTAATTGGGTAATAAACCACATTTTCAGTAGTAATCCAGTTAATTTCCAGCATCTATAGACTGTAATCAAGACTGAAAGGTGCCCTGACTTCATCAGGAGTCATAGCCCTGGCAGTGAAAGAGCACTTGGTAAAGCAGCATTTGCTTTGTAGTAGGTGAAACTACATTATGGCTTTGACTCTGTGAAACCAATTCTGTCTGAATGAACAGTAACCCAATTTCTGTTAGTTCACATTGTGTATTTTCACTCTGCAGTTTGCTGTTCCAAAAGCAGAACAGCTTGTTTAAATCTGAAATTATGAGCTCCTCCATCTCCCCTGAATAAAAGGCAGAAAGCTGAAATCCACTGGAATATTCCCACGTGATACGGTAAACATACCACGAAAAAGTAAAATCGGCATAAAGTCCTATCAGTCAGAAGCAACTGGGATTGCATGAACGTATGAGTCATGAAACATTGCAGAGGTGTTTTTCCTATGGCGGTAGAAAGACTGAAGCTTTAAACTCTACTACATACCAATGAAAAATATGGCCTCTTAACAAAAAAAAAAAAATCTTATTCTTGATTGCCACATGAATAGGAATAACTAGATCTTGTACAGGTAATTTTTATCACATTTAGATCCCAAGGGCCAATATGGGCAAAATCACAACAATATCTGAGTGTAAAATATAACTGAACCTGAGAGTATGGCTATTTTTTATGCAGGTGACCTAGGGAAAAATGGTTTTCCAGGAGTGCACCATCCTGTGCTTTGCAGGGTGGGATGGCTGCTGGCCTGGCATGGAGGAGATGAGAGGTTTGCCATCTTCTGTGCATCTTTCAGTCCCAGCTCTGAAAAGCCCTGCTCAAGAGCAAATGCAGATGGGTTTGTCTAATATAAGATACTGCAATGTACGGGCGTATTTAGTCTCTGAACTTCCTAGATGAGACAGGAATGGGTCTTTTGATAGATGAACCTTTTGGTGCCCTGATCTCTTGACTTGGCCAGTGGCTCTTGCAGCCATGCACATGTTGAATACTACTATTTTATTTAACACTCTCTCAGCAGCATTGCAAAAAGCTACTGGCAGAGTCATCAGAAAATTCTGATAATTTGGCCTTCTTCAAGCTTCACCTTTTGAAAACATCACAGTATTTAGTCCAAACATTGACTTTTTTCCCAGGATGAGTAAAACATCTTTCCAGTAAAATCTGGCAGAAGGAAAATAAAAGTAATAAAACAGTAGTACTTTGAAAGCACAAAGATTTCTTTATTTATCTTTGAAAGATCATTTTATAGTATCTCTGATTTTCATTTTTTTCAAAGAACCTAAGTATTGACTACTGCAGAAGTTGATGATAATTTCAGTACTAATTCCTAGTATTGATTATTCCATCACAAAATGCCAAACTGAGAAATAAATTTTGGAAATAAATCAGTGTGAACTCTAGAATATCAAGGTATCAGAAGACAACTTTGTGCATGAATGCAAGAGAAAGACAAAGCCCTTGGTAAAAAAAAAAATAAATCAGGTTTGAGTACTTTTGTGAGAAAAAATAAAAACAAAAAAAAAATGCAATAAAACCAGGCTTTGAGCTCTGCTTCCACACTCATGATCAAACGTGGCCCATAGTAGTTCTGAGGAAAGATATGAATCAAACAAAATTTGGAAAGGATTGCACGTGTGTCTGTTACAGACAAGGTCTAAAGAGTTTATTTTGAAGGTATTGTTATTACTGTTATTGTCAGTAACAGTACCAGTCGTTTTGGTACTCAAAATAATTTCTTGCAAGTCTCCATTTACTGTTTTCATGAAACTAATTTCTGGGTTGTGTATGTGTGGTGCAAGGGTGAGGCTGGGCTCTGTTTGAATGTGATGACTTCGTGTTAATTCCCAGCGTTTCCCATCCAAGTCAAGTGCTCTGAACTTTTGTCCTGTTGGCTGATGCCTCCTTGAGCTCTCCCCACTCTCTGGTTTGGGGCAGCAAGTGGCAGAGAAGAGCCATAGCACACTTAGCACTCCAGTGGGTCACCCAGCTGTGCAGCAGGGGGAGAAGGATGGAGCCAGCAGCTCTTGGAGCACCTGCCAGCAGCTGTACTGGGGGGATGAGGAGGGAAGGAAAAGGGTACAGCAGCCTGCATTCTCCAGAAATTCTGTATCTGGAGCTGAGTTGATACATTCACATGCTATCTGGATGGAGAACAACTACGAATATTCTTCAGTCATATAGCTGCTGTTTCCAGCAAGATAATTGTGTAGCAACGCAGTGAATAACATAAAGAAGTTTTCCGGTGATTGCTGCCCAGCAATGTCTTTCCATCTCAACAACCAGAGAACAAAAAATTAGGTCAAGATCTCATTTTTAATGTTTTAGTTGCCATTGGCCTCTGTATGAGATAGGCCAAGCCAGCCACGCTAAGGCACTTTGGAGCAGAGAGGGAAAGAGCTGTGCCAGGCCTGGGTGGGAAGCTGCTGGGCTGCAGTATCCCTGGGCAACCTCCAGCATTCCCACTGCAGCCAGGGCTGCCGAGGGGCCCCAGAGCTCTCCTTGCACAGCCTGCTCATGCACACTTGACACACAGCACATTCAGCCACCTGGAAATCGTGGCTCTCAGTGTCTATGTTGCCACAGACTATTGCATTTTTACTGTACTGAACATCTATTTGCACTTTTGATATTGTCAAAAGGAGGCAGGGAAAACCACCATGATGGTACCTGCTGTTTGTCTCTCCAATGACAATAACTGCCCTAAATAAAAGGATTAGAAAGAAAGAAAAGAAAGGAGGAATTATATTACCAAACTTCATTATGCAATTGTGATAAAATTGTGTTCCATCTTTTTTCTGAATTTCTTCTGAGGCTGTTTTTTGGACTTCCTACACTTCTTTGTTCCTGCCAAAACAATCCAGGCTGCTGCTTTTAACGCGTAGTAACGATAGCAGTACTGATATTTGTTAGGTTTTTAACAAAAACAAACACCTCTGGCTGAGTCAACACTAGTTTTTGGACTGAAGTAGTGTTCCTGTTCAGAAGTGAATCCCCTGACTGTCTGCAGGTAACACATATTGGCTGTGTTGGCAAAGCAGCTGTGTCACACAAACTCAATTCCTCTTGGAAAAAACTAAACTGGAAGTTTTGCTTCTGCTGGGTACCAAATGGGAACCAATTCCTGGACTAGGCACAGCTGAAGAGTCACAGTTTCTGGCTCTTTTTTTCTGCTAGAAAGAGCATGTTCCTGTTTTAGGCACCACGTCTTGGGCAGAAGGGAGGCAGAATGACGTTACAGTCACAGTTGATGTAGTTCAGTCAATAAAACACTTAAATTCCTAAATTCAGCAGAGCTCACCTGGAGAGTACACTCTCTGCTATGTGGCCAAGCTGAATGAAGAGTTCACACTGAGGACTTTATTAGGCAAATATACACAAATGCATACACAAGTAACACATTTATTGCTATTAATTTTCATTTGTTCTAGAGCAGGACAGAGTATGGGTGAGATGAAGGGACTAATTGACAAATATTGTGTGAGCATACAGAAAGACATGATTCACATCGCACATCTTGCGTTCCTACTAATTGCTTGGGTAGCACAAACAACCTGAGTGAGTAATACAATCAAAATTCTGTCAAAGAATTACTGCTCACATGGACAATTTAAAAACTGCCACCTTATCCTTCCAAAAATAAGTCTATCTTTAGAGGGACAGAGTGTGTTCATGAGCTGAATTAATGCTTTTATTAGCAGCAGCATTACCAGTATCAGTCATAATTAGAATAATCTCTATAACTCAAGAAAATATTTCTAAATTTCTCGTATCGTAATTCACCCCAAATTCAATTTCTTGATACAATTCTTGATGATTTCTAATGATTTAAAGTGATGTGGGCTTTCATATTCAAGCAGGACAGAGGAGCAAAAAATCGGAATTTCAGTGTATATTTACTAGATAAAGTACTGCACTGATAGATAGACTTCTATTTTTCTTCTATTTAGACAGTTTATTAAAAAATATATATATAAAATGCCCTTTATCTTGCCCATTAATTAGGGAAAGAGAAGTGAAAAGAATTGCACATCAATGTAAATAATTCTTGATCTATGCAAAGAGTGTGATCATTAATATCCCATGCACTCTTCAGAACTGAAAAAAAATATAAATACAGTGAGTCTGACTGGAAAAGATTTCCTCTCTTCTTTCAGGTGAGTAGGAGGTGATTTGCAGGTGCTTACACCAAGAAAGGGAGGGTGAGGTGAGGACAGGAGTTGGCTGGCCTTTTTCCTTTAGCAAAGCCCGGCAGTGTAAAGGTCTTCCTTCTGAGATGCATTCACCTTGTCTTTAGCAAATCAGTGCTCTCCGCGATGAACTTCTGCCCATTTTTCTTTTTAAGAGGGCAAGCGATAGCAACTTAAGAGAGGTCAAAAGTCACACTTCATGGGGAAATGAAACAAGATCTACATAAAACAGCATTAAAGCCTACTGTCCTGCATAAATGCACTGGTACATTCTGCAGTATTTGAAATACTGCTAAAATTTCATTGTGACATGCTGAGAAACACAAGTTTAATGAAATGTTGATTACTTCCAGCCAGGAAGTTGTCTCAGTTTCTTGGAGCTGCCCTTGCTTAATATGGGATAAGCCTCCAAGTCTGATCTTTGTCCTTGCTCTAGAAATCAGTAATCCAGCTGATTGCTGACAATGATAATTTGCTTATAAATAAGGTGATAGTTACTCCTTTTGAAAGATTAAATAATGTGCCCTAGTGAACGGTGGTTCACCTAGGTGATGCGAGTGTGGGACTAGGGATGTGTTTCAGCCTTTCTGAGCTTCCTAACTACACACGGAGAGCGGTGATGCCTGAGTGCTGCAGGCAGACAGCCCCCGTGGTGGGACCCCTGTGAGCCCCTCGGCTGTCACCTGGCTGGGCCTGAGGAGCCCGGGTGTCTCTCTGCCCTGCAGGAACATGGGCAGAGCTTGTCGCTCTCCTCTCGGGATGCACAGTCAGTTTGAGGAGATGCTCTTCCCACACCCAGGGAAACAGTGGGGGCTCTCAGTGCCCAGCAGCAGTAGCCAGTGGCCCAGGTTCCCTGGCAGCCCATCGCAGGCTCTCCTGAACAAGCTCCCCTGCCAGCAGGTCCCTTAGTCTGAATATTTATTTTAAGAAAAGGAATAAGCTGGCAAACCCAATTCGATATGCCGGCAGATATACAACTTTCTGCTCCTGCTGTCAAGCTGCAGTCCCTTGTACACACTCAGATTTTAAAAGTTTTCTGCTTCCTTTTTTTTTTTTTTTTTTTTTCCCTCTTCTCTATAACGCATGGGCACAGAGCAATACAAACACCTTTATCGCGCCGTGAGTGGCACGGGGAGGGGGCGGCGGTGCCGCATGTCGGGGGCGCAGGGTGGAGTCACCCCCGCCGCCTGTCCGCTCCAGGCGAGGAGCAGACTGGCGCTGCCGAAGCCATCGGGAATGTGTGCAGTGGATCAAAGCCCGAGCCGCCCCAGCCCGGGATGGGGTCAGAGGGCCGGCAGGGGGCGCCCTTGCCCCGCGGCTGCGCCGGCCCGGGTGCGCCCCGACGGGGCGGGCGCAGCGCGCAGCGGGACCCCCGCCCGCCTTGCGGGGTGCAGATGGACCCGTCGGCCTCGGGGGCTTCCCCGTGAGGGACGGGGCACAGCCCCACACCCCTGACCCCATCCCGGGGTGGGAGAAGATTGGGGGGGGGGGGCTAAAAATAGGAGGAGGGGACAGTAAACCTTCTCGGGCGCTGTCGCCCACCCCCCACCCTCTCCCCTTTTGTGGCGAAGTGCTCGGTTTTGGGAGCCGCGCGTCACGTCGCCGCGCACCCCCATTGGCACCTCTTGCCGCGCGTCACAAAGCTGCGAGCGGTGACGCAACACCGTCCGTGACCCCCCCGTCTCCCCCAGCACTGCATCGTTCAGCGCAACCCGCTGTCTGCACCGCGCTGGCGTGCCCGGGGTGCGCACCGGGGCCCTGGCGGCCCCGGGTGCCGCTGCGTGCGTCGTGTGTGTGCGCTCAGTCTGTTCTATATAGTATGTATATGTTTTAAATAGTATTTATTTCTCTTTAAATAGTATTTATATGCATATAGCATCTATATGCATTTTAAATACTAACTATACGCATATGTACGTACGTACCAGGTGAAAAACAAGGCGATAAAACCTTCGTTATTTAAAAGAAAATGTAATTGCCAATAAAATATATAGGTATGTTTATGTAATATGCTTGTCTAGCACGTTATTTTTACGGCTCCGCGGTTATCCAACTTGTACTCTATAGGCAGGATGCTCCTCTGGAAGGCACCGGCTCCCCCGTGCTCTTCGGGATGTCTTTTCCCTCGCCTCGCCGGCGAGGAGGGCGGGCGAGCGCGGGGGAGGGGGCCGGGCCGGGGCCGGGCAGGCACGGCGTGATGCCGCTGCGCTGCCGCAGGCGGCTCTGGAAATCTCGGTCAGGAGCCGAGCAGCGCAAACCACAAGGCCCGGGATCCTCGGCAACTGCGCGGAGAGGGGCCCTTGCCAAATTCCGTCGCTCTGGTATGAAGTTTGGCTGCGCCTGGGATGACCAGGAATGTCGGGGGGTGAGGGGTAAAAAGGCTGAGAGAGAAAAAAATCGGGAATGAATGGCAGCGCGGAGCTGGGTGCCCCTGGGCGCGCATCTGGGCACGGCAGGAGCGGGAGGGGCCGCGGCCGGCACGGCGCAGGGAGCCGTGCTGCACTTGTTGCCTCCCCGGAGCCGCGCGGGGGAGGCTGCGCTGCGCGGGTCTCCCAGCGTGGGGCGTGCGGGACGGGACGGCACGGCAGCGCCGCGCGCTCCTCCGGCGCGGAGGGGCGGGCGGGAGGGCGGCCCGCGGGTGCGCGGGGTGTGGGCGTGCCGGGGGCACCGCCGAGGCCGGCCATGCAGATGGCGGGGGCGGGACGCGGGCGTCGTGACTCGGAGCCCCGGAAGCGCGGAGAAACCCCGTATAAAAACTACTGGGGACCTTTCCCGGCCAGAACTACGAAAGCTCCGGAGACGGCGGCAGCCTGCGGCGGCAGCGAGCGGGGCGGCCTCTTGGGCGGTGCGGGGCGGCCTCTCCGTCGGCGCTGGGCGGCATCTGCCCCGGCGGGAGCGCGGAGAGCGGCGCAGGCAGCGGCGCTGCAGGTCGGGCACCTTCCTTTATCCTGCTGCACCTCCTGGCTCCGGGGGGCTTTTTCTCCCACCCCACCCCCCAATTTTATTTATTTTTTTAATGTTAATCTAATCAGTAGGTGTGTCCTCCCCGCTTCCCCGCTGGAAGAGACCGCCGCGGGGGAGCGGAGCTCGGGCGCCGGGTGCACGCAGCTGCTGACCGCTGGCTTTTCCTCCTCTTTTGCCAGGCGCGGAGGGAGAGGGGCCCCGGGGGGCCGGCGGGGAGCCGGAGCGGTGCCTGGATCCAGCCCGGGGAGGCGGCGGCCGCTCACCATGGCAGACGATGAGAAGGCCGGCGGTAGCCCCGGCGGGAGTTCCGCGGGCGGCGGCGAGAGCGCGCACTGCAACGTGCTGAGCTGGGAGCAAGTGCAGCGTCTGGACCGCATCCTCAGCGAAACCATCCCCATCCACGGCCGCGGGAACTTCCCTACGCTGGCCATGCAGCCCCGCCAGATCGTCAAGGTGGTGCGGAGCCGGCTGGAAGAGAAGGGCATCGGCCTGCGGGACGTGCGGCTGAACGGCTCGGCCGCCAGCCACGTCCTCCACCAGGACAGCGGCCTGGGCTACAAGGACTTGGACCTCATCTTCTGCGCCGACCTCAAAGGAGAAGCCGAATTTCAGACTGTGAAGGACGTGGTCTTGGACTGCCTCTTGGATTTCTTACCCGAGGGGGTGAATAAGGAGAAGATCACGCCTCTCACCCTCAAGGTAAACCTGCTTTCTGCTCAGCCGCCCGGAGCGGGCAGGTGTGAGCGCCTGCTTGCAGGGACTGGGCTCCTTTTCCCTGCGCACGGAGAGCTGCGCTCAGGGGCGCAGCTCCCCCCACTCCCCCGTGACCCACGGGAGCCCTGAGCGATTTTTTCACCCCACGTTTAAAACCGAGGAGGAGTTTGCCGGGAAGCGCCCTGACCGGGGCTCTTCAGGATTAATTAGCTTTTTCTCCCTCCCGGTTGGTTTGCTGGGAGCGTTGCTTTACATGGGGCGTGTGCCAGGCGCTGCACATCTCTCTCCCAGTCCAGCTCGGCGGCAGCTCGGTGAGCCGGACCCGGTTCCCGGGTGCAGGGGGAGCGTAGATGGATTTAACATCTGCAGAAAGGAAACCCCGTCTGCAAGGCATGCTTCCAGGTGTGCTAAGCGCCCCGGTGGGGAGGCGTATTCCCTCCTCTAGAATACACTTCGCTTGAGTTCATTAGGCTGAATGCTTTTCAGCTTTTTAGAGGTTTTTTTTTGTTTTTTTTTTAAATATGGGGCAGATTTGTGGAACCTGCACTGATAGGATTGAGAGGAATGAACACTTCCTAACTTGTTTTTGTGGGGAGTAGAGAGAGAAGTGAAAATCAATTAGTAAGATTTCTTACCTGATAGTAGTATGACGTTTTGCATATGGGTGCAGGCATATTTGGCAGGTGTGCCATGGACTTAGTGTGCAGATGTATTTAGAAATGACTGAAAGAAGCAGTGTTGCTATATGCTTCCCTTGCACGACACAGTCCCAGCAGAACACCCTTCGCTGTCATACCCTTACAGTGACAGCATTTTGAGCTCTCACATTAAGCCCTTACTGTCTGGTTTGTATCTGCAGACTCCATTAAATCTTTTATGAAATGCAAGTATTTGGTGGGAGGGGGGAATCTGGGAGGGGATGAGAAAATGCAGTGGAGGGGGAATTTCTTGTATCTTTGCCTTGATTTGCTCATTTTGTCTTTCTAATTATAGGAGGCTTATGTGCAGAAAATGGTAAAAGTATGCAATGATTCAGACCGATGGAGTCTTATCTCCCTGTCCAACAACAGTGGCAAAAATGTGGAGCTGAAATTTGTGGACTCTCTGAGGCGGCAGTTTGAATTCAGTGTCGATTCCTTTCAAATCAAGCTGGACTCCCTGCTGCTTTTTTATGAGTGCTCAGAGAATCCGATGACTGAAACTTTTCACCCAACTATCATTGGCGAGAGTGTTTATGGAGATTTCCAGGAAGCCTTTGATCACCTGTGCAACAAGATAATTGCCACCAGAAACCCAGAAGAAATCAGAGGAGGTGGCCTTCTGAAGTACTGCAACCTTTTGGTAAGGGGCTTTAGGGCAGCCTCCGAATCTGAGATTAAGTCCCTGCAGAGATATATGTGTTCGAGGTTTTTCATTGACTTCTCAGACATTGGCGAACAGCAGAGAAAGCTGGAGTCCTACTTGCAGAACCACTTTGTGGGATTAGAAGACCGCAAGTATGACTATCTCATGACCCTTCACGGTGTGGTGAATGAGAGCACAGTGTGCCTGATGGGACATGAGAGGAGACAGACTCTGAATCTGATCACCATGCTGGCCATCCGGGTCCTAGCCGAGCAAAATATCATCCCCAATGTGGCCAATGTCACCTGCTATTACCAGCCAGCCCCATACGTAGCAGATGCCAACTTCAGCAATTACTATATTGCCCAGGTTCAGACGGTGTTCCCTTGCCAGCAGCACACATACTCTACTTGGCTGCCCTGTAATTAAGGACCGAAATTAGTAGACCCCGTGGGGAGAACATTTTCTAAGATGTAGGAAGGGGCGACGGGTCCCTCTGAAATGGGGTGTTTTGTGCAATGATGATCTGCTCTAGTTTTCAAGCTTGGGAAAAGCTTGTGGTTCTCCTAATAAATAATGGGAGCATGATCAAGAAAGAGCCCCAAAATAATTGGATCCTACCCCAGAGCACAAGAGGCCTGTCATTAAAAGCAACCAGCTTCCCCTGAAATAAGTGAGGGAGGAGTGCTTGATGACAATATGGGTTGGCAATATCTGCTCCCATAGCTTTGGCATAGAGAAGGTGGGAAAGCCTTATTTTCTTTTATTTTTCTTCTTACTCTAGAATGGGATCTGCAAAAGGGAGAATATGAAAGAAACAAAACAACAAAAAAAAAAACAACAAAAGAAAAAACTTCACAAAAAACAATTCTATATATATTCAGGAGGTAAAAGTTAGAGGCATAAAGCAGAGATAAGCTGAATAAAATTGTATATTGGAATTACTGCATTTGGGGCTTGCAGCAAGTGCCGTCTATGGATTGACCGTGTAGAATGTATAGCTTGCTTGACTAGAATGCTTTATCAGAAACAGCTTGCTCCAAATGAACAGTAGTGGATTGGTACAGTTATAAAAGCAGAAACACGTACGATGACAAAGTCCATTATTTCCAGCTGTGTGCATGCCTCACATTTTAAAAATGTGAGAATGCTGGAAAACCAGCTGTGGCAAGAAGTATATACTCAAGGACCAAAGATTTCACAAATAAGTTATCCAAGCAAAGAAGATACAGTAGAGTATATATATAAAAATATATATATATGTAAAAGGAAGAAAGATGTTCCTATATTTGTACACACCAATAGTAATCAAAAGTGCCTGATGCCTTCATAAAATTTGAAGTGAGAAAAAAATATAGTTTTGTGGTCTAACCATGCATTTTGTTTTATCAGGGACACAAGGATTAAAAAAAAAGCAAACCAACCCATAAGCTTGTGAATAAGTGGTGGAGGAAATGCCCTATTTTTTTTCTTGGCAAATACCTGTATAGAGTTAATGTTTTGTCGGTGTGCTATTATCCTAGGTACGTGTGTGTATGTGTGTATATATGCTTGTGTGTGTATATATGTACATGTTATCGGTGTATATCTATATATATACACACACAATATATATTAATGTGGTCTAGGAAAATGTAGCAATTAAGGAATGTTTAAATAAAGTACTACTTGTTTTCCAGTTTGCAACAGGATGTCATAGGACAGTGGGCACCTTGCAGTGAAATTTTAACCCACACCTGAGAAATTTGGAGTAAATGAACCAGTCAGGATTAAGGTGGGATTCAGATAATGTCTTTGGTTGCAAGAACAAGGATTACAGTAATTCAGTGGGTTGCTTGTGAGCCATAATAATTCCACAGATGGAGAAACATATGACTAGCTGATTTTTTTAAACTGTTCTGTACTGTAATGCCATTTTGACATTTAACCCACTAATGTTATGACTGCATACCTCCATGATGTGTAATTCAGTGGAACGTGGATCAAAGATAGGTTTATTTAAACCCCCTGACAGCTAAAGAATATTGTATTAGTTGGTGATTTGAACACTAATTGTTAATATTTAAAGGAGTATTTTTAATAGAATGCATTATGCATTCCAGGACCACTAGAATTTAGCAAATGTGAAATGAACCCTTTTTAAGAGTGTTGCACGATTGCTTAAAATTATATTTTATATATATATTATATATATATATTTTTATGCAAATATTAAACATCTTTGATCTGGTTGTCACACTGCATTTACAATTTTAGTACTGTACTTTATTTAAATGGAATCACTTTACATTGGAACAATAACTATTCACTTTCATTTCCTCTCCCGAAAGATCAGCAGGGGGGAAAGAAACCAAACTCCGCTGCTGTTTTCACTTCAGTGCCATCTCTGAAGGTGTTAAATTCTTTGTTGGGCTTTGAAAACCTAATGACTAAGTGACATTTGACTCTGATATTTTGCTTTTTCTTTCTGAGGGGAAAAAAAAAAAGGGAATTCAGGCTTTTGAAGGAGATCCGTCTGTGCCCTGTCTGGTCACAGGCACGGTCTGGTGTTGGAGTCAGGGGCAGAGAGAGGGAGAGGACTCGTGTCCTGGCAGTGTATTTTCCCTATGGAGCAAGTAAGGTACATCTATTTTTGTTGCGCTTTGTACTTTTCACTCTGCAGGCACTTTAATAGGAACCCGTTTTGTTTACTGAAGCACCTTCCCTGTGAGTCCTTCAGGAAACTTAAAAGCTGGTCCATTGCCATTCCTAGCATTGACGTGCAGACCTTGTCCCCACCTTCCCTTGCTTTGGTGCTGGCTGCAGCCTCCCGCTGGCTTCTTGTCCCAGCGAGGTTCCCTCCAGCCCCCTGCAGGGTCCAGGCTGGGTGCTCCTGCCCCACTGGCTCCCCTTACCTCCTGCTCCTGGTTCGCTAGCGGAAGCGAGGGGAGGGCTGGGGAAATAGGATCAGCTGGTAATGTGGTATGTCTTCTCTCCCACAAGTATTTGCAGCAAATAAATGAGTCATCCTCTCTTTAAAAGGGTTTGAGAATCTATAGCTGTGCCACAACCACAGAATGCTGATAATACATGACAGAGTGTTGTGTTGTTTTCCTTTGAAGGACCCTTTTTTTTGCCATTGCTTGAAAGAAAGTTTTGAATTACTTCCTCTCAGCTCAAATTTTATTATGGGTTAGGTTTTTTTTTTTGAGTGACAGCAGCTAATTACCTTATAGTGCTTATAGCAGGGCTCTGAGCTAAACTGCACCTTTTGGCATTTGCATTTTGATACATATATAATATGTTTTTATATATATTATATAGGTATTCCAGATCTATTTTACATATGTTAATGATCAAGTAGTGGAACTGGTGGAGCTTTGTTTTATTTGTGACTGGTAGTTTAAAATGTGCCTGGTGTTAGAGGTGGGAAGAAGGCATGAGTTCAGGCCAAGAGTAAAATAAGAACTCCTTTTCAAAGCTGGTTTATTTCTGTGGTTTGCACACCTTTCCCTCCATAAAGTCTGACTTCTTTTTAACTGTTTTTTCCCCTCCTCTTCAGCACACTGGTACTTTTAAACTTAATAACTGCGTTCTTGCTTTGTAGACTTCATCTGTCCCATCCAATCAGCTGTAAGGTTAGAGCTTCTGCTACAGGAGACAGTGCCCCTTTTAAAGAGCTGAACTGATTAAAGACATTGACCTGATTACAGTAAAACTGTTTGTGCCACAGCTGAATTTCCTGCTAACCAACAGGGCGCTAAACTTGGTTAAATGTAGTGATCGTGGAACAACCAAGAGCTTTTAAATGGGATTTTTTTTTCTTAGATGTAGCTGTCCTCCCAAACGCAAGAACATTTCTTCTAAAAGTAGAAGGGCAATTAGAAGACCAAAAAGATGGTATTTTTCTAGTTTCTTGTATTGCACTTAAAATATTTCTTATCTTGCACAAGGGCCTTCACACAAATCCTCTAAACAGCTCTTATTAAATGCTTGGTTTGCATCACATCAGAAGCTCCTACCGGTTCAAAAAAGGCGCTTTTTTAAATGGAGAAAACGAAGTGTGTTAGATAAAACTGCACAGAAAAGGAAAAATTGTATTTGCATATTCAGCTCCTATTTGAATATATTCTTTTGTATGGTTTTCTTTATGCAGAGAATTCCCCTTGCAAGAAAGAAAATCAGTGTACTGTTTTGCTGTTGTAATAGTGGTTTGCTAACAAAATAAATAGTAAAAACAAAAAAAGCCTGCAAATTTCAAGACAGCTTGGCTAAAGGCCCTGCAGGCTCCTGCAGTCTGTAGGAGTCTGTGCAGATTTGCTTTCCCTCAAATTTCCTTACAACTGTTGCCTTCTGCAAGGCATCCTGTTGCAGCAAACTGCTCCTTGGATTGCTCTTTTGGAACATTTTGACTATAGGCTTTGTCACAGACAGAAAAAGAGCTGATGGAAAACAGACTCTAGAGGGAACAGATTGTGAATTTTGTTTACAGCATCCAATATTTGGATTTTTTTTGTAAATAAAAAGAAGTTATTTTTTTCTATTGATTTGTGTCTGCTGTCTTCCGTGTCTGAAATAGCTCTGGCCTGCTCCTACTGAATACCAAGTTCGCTTTCATTAAAAAAGGACAAGGGCAGCACTTTTCTGAGAAGAGTAGCATTCGGCTGCTTTCCGATTGGAGCACAGAACATTTTGAAAAGCCCTGCCTCATGCCAGCTGAGTTTGGCTGGCTGTACTCAGCTGCAGAGGAACCTCCTCAGCCACTGCCAAAAATGTGCACTCCAGCACTGGTCAAGCCGTGCAAATGGTCTGAAACATGAAAAGTGAAACAACGCCAGGGCAGCCTCACACCCTCGCTGCCCTCCCAGTTTAGATTGTGGGACTGGGATTTTGGGATGGCTGTGATCTGTGCATCACAAACCACCATGCTGGCAGTAATGTGGAGGTCCTGGTACCCTTGAGATGTATTTGGTAGGGGCTGACGTCTCCACCTTACCATTTTGGAGGGTCCAGGAGGCAATGGTGTGCTGCTGCCTGGACGGAAAGGTGGTGCCAGCTGTGGTGGGTGGGGTGCTGCAGGTCCTGAAGCTTGGGGAGCTGCTGGGGAGAAGGGATGCACATGCCTGATTGATTCAGCTGCTGAATCAGTCCAGTTCTTCCTGCAGATTCAATGTTTACTCTTCTTCCCTGCCCTACAACGCTGTCCTTGTCAGCAGAGGTATTTTGTGTTTTCTGTGTTTACAGGAGAGATGCCTCAGTAATGAAGGCTAATTTCCTCAAAAAGCACTTCAAGGGAATATGAAATATTAATTTACAATGCTCGTGGCAATACTTTTTCAACCAGTGCCTCAGACTGACCCAAATTTGAAAAACATTGGCTAAGACTCTGCAGTATGTAGCTCTTACTAGGCTCATTCATACACGGTGCTGGTCTTGGAAGTCTCAAACTGGCTCAGTGGGAGCGTGAATATGCTTATTGTAATGATGAGTGAACCTGTATTCCTCTGTAAAAAAACCAAACAAACAAGCCGGTGGGACTGCTCATTTTTCCAGGCACAGGAGCAGCCCCCATGCCGGGTGCCTTCTGCACAGTACCTCTTTTGAAATCAGCCTGGCCAGGAGGGGGAGATGCACTCAGCATCCCTGCCCGTACAGCATCGCCTTTCCTCCCATGATACTGCCAGAACAGGGAGGGGCACGTGGCCTAACCTTTCCTCCTGTTAACTTGCTCAGTTAGAAAATATTTCAGGCAGTTTGACAAAGGCAACTACCCAAAGACACAGATGGAAACTGGGGGATTGGAAATCATCTAAATCCAAATGCCTTTTCTTGTCTCTCAAAATCCAAGCCCAGATGGATGCTCTTATGCTTTGGAGTGAGTTAATTCCCATTTCTCTCCTTAAATTTGGGGGGATTTTTTTGAGAGCCAGTTGAGTGTCTGGAGCGTTGCAAATTGTCTTTCCCAAACCAAGGAGTAGTGTGGTGAGGACACAGCCAACTGAATACTCACTTTAGACTGTTGTGTTTTTCAGGAGGGAGGAAGCATTCAGTACTGAAGAGGAGGGAGGGCAAAAGCAAACTGGGACAATGGGAATCACCTGAACAGCAGCACAGTGGAAAGCTGGAGGACATGCTCATAGATTACAGTAGGAGAGGAGAAATAGCTCTAGTTTTTAACTTTTGCTCATCCTGCTAAAATGAGTCAGCTCAGAGAAGCTGTCACTTATCAAGATAAGTTACAGTCTGCGGTTTCCCTTGGCTGCAGCAGCACGTTTATTTTATTGCCATAAAAAAGTAACGCGGGAACCCCTTTACCCAGGAACGAAGCTGAGTTTCTAGTGTTCATAGGCTTATTTAGGTTGGAAACACCTTTAAGATCATCAAGTCCAAGCCTTTACCCATCACCACCAAGTCTACCACTAAACCATGTACCTAAGTGCTACATCTACATATCTTTAAATACCTCCAGAGATGGTGACTCCACCATTTCCTTGGGCAGTGTGTTCCAATGCCTGACAACTCTTTTGGTGAAGGAATTTTTTCCTAATAGCCAACCTAAACCTCCCCTGGTGCAACTTGAGTCCATTTGCTCTTGTCTGTGAAACTTCTGCAGAGAGTTTTGTAAAAGTTGCATGCACCTTTTTCCTTAGTGTTTTTTTGGATCTAGTAATGCTTTCCTGAAGCTGTCTCCAAGCAACCTTGTCCCTTTTATTTATGTGTTTTTAGTAAAATTCAGTGCATGTGGCTAAATGTACTTAGGTAAAGCACAGCTATACACTGCTGCATTGGAGCTCGTGTAGTTTTGCAACCATGACTTGAATATCTATAGATATGTGTCAGAAGCAGCTCTGCAGTGGGGCTTTAGTCTGCATGTAAGGATCAGGAGCACAGAATCAAAATATGTACTTTAGAGAAGAAATACTCACCCTTCAAAGACTGATAAGCCATCGTGAGCAGACTCATCTCCTACATACTTGCATAGACTTAGGCTGTCCAGAGTGTTTGTTTTGTGGATGCAAAATTTCGCTATTTCACATGGCTGTTGCACCAGGATGTGCAATGACAATACTTACCAAAAAAAATTTCTTTTTGTCATTGTTTGGAAAAAGCCCTATGTCCTAAATACACTCCTAAATATTGTGTGCACGACATGGATATTCTCCATGGTAAAAACGTCCTTTAGATTCCCATAATGGCTTTGAGGGCATACATAAATTGCTGTTTTTCAAGAGGACATTATTCTTAAACATACTTTTCTTTCTGTTGGACTTGGGAGTGAACAAGTTTTATGAGTGAACAACTCTCCTGAGTTTATTTTTTCTTCTTGAAGATGGAGAAATCCAGAACAGCCAGCAGTTTTAAAAAGTGAAACTCTCCGTATCTAACCTTCCCAGGGCCTCTTCTCTGGAGTTTCTCCCTTAAGTGTGTAGGACAGAGTCCCTTTTAAAGTCACAGCTAAAGACAGTGGACAATGAATGTGCTTTGGAGACGTACAGCTCATCCTCATCAGTGTACATATGTGGTCACCTCTCTGCAGTTTGAACAAAGGTAATGAGGGGGTGCCTGGAACAGGAAGACAGGCATTCCTGAGGGACGTGTACATGGCTCTGAAATAATTTTCTCTCAGGGAATATGTTCCATAGTAAATGTGCACTTGAAGTGGATTCACATGTCTGCATGGCCTTCATTTTAACCACGACTCCCTTCCTTTGCTTTTTCCCTCAATCCAAGACATCTGTGGAGTTCCTGCAGTACATTCTGATGTGGAAAGGTAATTGCAAGAAAACCTTTCTGTAATCACAACCAATCTTAATTTAACTTATGCTTTGAGGAAAGTACAAAGCCACAGTTCTTTTGGTTTTCAATCTTTTGCCCTTGAGTAATTTCTCACAATTTCACTTCTGCACTGCTCTTCTTTGCTTGCTTCTCTGTTGCCTTCTCATCCTGATTCTTGCAGCAGGAGGGACCAGCACCACATGCTCCTCTTCAGGCTATCAGTAATTCTGCTCGTCACTTGTGTTTGAGAGCCACTGATGAAAGGTTGGTGCTTGATGGATTGTTAGGTGAGGTTCAGCAAGGGGACTGGAATGTCTCTGTGCAGCCAGGTGTCCTGTGAAATGCTTTTCAGAAATATTTCAATCCAAACTGTCCACTAGCAGTTCTTCATGACAGGGGAATTATTCATGCAGCCTTATACAGTTACTTGAATGTCTCAAGAAGTGCAGAATAACAGTTAAATTTATTCAAAATTTAGCAAAACAACAATTGTGATTAAATCAGGGAGAAAAGGCATGACAAGGTACTTACTAAAAATGTCAGTATGCAATCTAGTAAGAGAAGCTCTTCCTCAGCTTGAAGTCTTTTATTTGGGTTCCAGCAGGCTGTTCACACACTTTGCAAACCAGGCACTTGGATTTGGGTTAAATTACCCACTGAAGAAGCATTTGTATTTCTTGTTCCTCAATTTGATCTTTGTTGTTTAGGAAGCAAGAAATACATGATCATTGCTTGCTTTGCAATAGTGGTATAAACTATGACTTGACTGATTTATGTAAGTGCTGTTTATAAGAAAAACCCTATAAATGTCAGCCAGTGGCAGAAGTGAAACCAAGAGTTTGGGCTTCCTTGTCACCAGCTGTGAATGGTTCTTTTACATTTTTTATGGAACTATAAAATTGAAAAGCATATTTTCTTTAGATTGAGCTTTCTGACATGCTTTTAATTTCTTCCTAACCATCTGTCACCAATAATGTCAAATGTTTAAGGTGGTATTTTCTAGTCTGTCAAAACCATTCTTGCCTTTTTTTTTTGCTGAAGTCATGGGCCCCTGTGGGATCACATAGAAGCATTTCTGCTGTGTGCTAGTTGCTTTGGAAGCAGCATCTGCTTTGTTGCAGCCATCATATCTCTTTACATGTGCCACATTTAACAAAGTTATTAAAAAGTCACAGAAGTTCCAAGAATTTGAAACTTAGCAGTTTTCATCCAAACCCAAACCCAGACAACCCCAGGTTTGTCACCAGGGTCTTACAGATGCAGCTTGCCACCTACCATTCTCTGCCCCCAGGAAGAATATCAGTATCTGATGATTACAGCATCTACCTTGGATCAGGCTATTGGTGTTGCTCTTATGAAGATGGTGCATTTGGAGCAGAGCCTTTAGGTAATCTAATAAGAAGAAAGAAGAAAGGGCTTCTGGTGTTGGTAGGCACTATTGTCAATCTTTCTGAGAAATGCACACACGGTATTGGCTCAACACTGAACATGATACGTTTGCTTTGTGGAGTTTTGTGGCAGACATATTTGCCATAGATCACCTGGTGCATTACTTGCATTTTGGTTGTCATGGGTGCACATAATTGACCAATGCACATGGAAATGCTCTTTATACTCTGCTCTTTGACTGCTCAGAGGGTACTTTCTGTAGCAGAAAGGTGCCCAGAAGATACTGTCCTCTGCTAAAAGCTCCATCTTTAGTGCCTGAAGACATTTTCTTGATAGTCTTTTCTGTGGGATACAGATTTTTCATCATCACAGAAAAGGCCTCCTGCAGCAGTGGGAGCATCCATGAGTGACAGGAAGCAACTGATGAAATTCCAGCCAATGCATTAGAAACCTGAGCAGAAGCTGTGGGATCAATAGACTTTTCCTTTGGCTTTAGCCAGTCATTGTGTGCAGTGGTAGCAGCTGCTTCAGTGCTTGAGGAGGCATGCAGGGAACATAAAATGAAGGTTTGGTAGCTGAGCTTGACCTGAGCATTACTTGCTAGTTCTTTGTTGTCGAATGTTTGCTGTACAGTAACAACCAAAGGGCATGACCAGGTTAGGACCCATTGTACCAGGTACTGTGCAAACACCCCTGTGTGAGTCCTGCCCCTGAGACCTTCTCCATGTGGAGATTTCAATGAGCTTATTTTTTCCTTTGGCTGTCTCACAGTAAGTCAATACATTTTCTTAAAAAAAAAAAAAAAAAAAAAAAAAAGCAGGCTCTTGCTTTTTTAAAAAATGGGATATACACTGCAAAAACTGTTCCCAAAGAGGCAATTTTCGTGACGTATTATGGAATTCTGTAAATTTTTTCACCTGCTCAGCCTGTCGTGTCATAATCTCAGCTTGCCTTCATGAATAACTGAACTGAGTTGCTTTCTTAAAAAGCTGTTTACTAGATGTGATACTTTTTTGAAGTCAGTTCCATAGTCAGTGCAGACACAGGTGCATTTCTCTTCCCTTAATCTTGAATTGCAATCACTTCAGGAGGTGAAATGAAACAACAGTGGAGTAGTGTGCCACAGCATTAAAAAATGACTGCAGAGCCACAAGCAGCAAACCTGCTGAAGAAACAGAGCCCCTAATTTGCATCTCTTGAAACTGAGCTTCCCCCAAATGGTTGGGTGTCCTGTCTGGGCTTATTGCTTTTTATTTCTATAAAGGCGGTACCACTTTTTTATTTTTTTTTCTTTGGGCTAGCTACCAGACAAGTGCATTGGGAATTTCCTTAACAAACAAAGGTCGACCACTTTGTAGGGTTGCCTGTACCACTCAACCAGTGAACCCACCTCCCCATAATGCTCACTATCATAAATCTACAATATCCCAGCCCTAAACTGAGAGCAGGAAATCATTACCCTGGGACACACAGTCTCACTGAATGTGTATTGCCACCTGAATATATCAAATTACAGTGTTTGGAAAATTTCGATATGCTAAGAAGTTAATGGACAAAAGTTGTTAGAAAGACAGTTTAATGATGGCATACCACTGTATATAATGAGCTCAAGGGGAGGGGAGCCTAACAACAGCCCCTTCAGTAATTCAACAGAATATTTCAAACTCAGCTGTAAGCCTGTGACTATCTATGGCAGTTGCCATGAGAGCCGTGGGCTGTGATCATGGTGTAGTCTGTGTTTTCATCATCATTCCCTATTCTCAGGGTTTATATTTCAGCTGTAAAACACCCATCAAAAATTAGGTGAGTCCACTTATACCTGAAACCCACAGAAGGCAAGAAATTCAGATTTAGGGCTGGAGCTCCCTGTCCTGTCCCCCTGCCAGGCTATAGCATGATGTTGTGCTGCCAGTTGGGAGAGGTGGCAGCCTGTGGACAGTCTCCTCTATGCAGCTCTTCACAGTAAAACTGCTGGCTAATATAAACTATTTCTAAATATATAATTCCGCCCCTTCCACCCCAAATTATAATGTGGTGCATTGACAAAAGTTTGGCTCATGTCTCTGATGTTGTGATAAACATTAGTGGGCATTTTCCCTTAGAGCTTGGCATCAAATGTAGGAACTTATTCAAATATGAACTGTATTTACTTTCTGAGAGGCATATGGATTTCTAAATGAATCAATTTGTTAGGTATAGTTTAAATAACATGCCAAGAAAGACCAGAAGGATAACTTTTTTTTAAAAAAGTATTTCAAATATTGCTCATTTTGGTTGTGCAATAAACAGAAACATTCTTGTTTGGAAAGTTTAGGCTCACATCTATTTATTTTGCATCAACAATTTTAGATCCAGCTTTTCCTAGACATAGTAAAAGCAAAAATTGGCAAATCTAAACAAAACCCCCACTGAATTTTTGGGAATCAGCTGCTTCACTGGTCAGAGGTATGGCCAGTCTGCTATGGAGAATGTCCCTCTCCTACTGGTCCAAGCTGACTTTCCCAAAGACCAGTGATAGCTAATAGCTCAGACTCCCTACACAGTAGAAGGTTGATGTGATTTCTACTCTCTTCTTTGGACAGATGATGGCAAAAATCACGTGGACTGGTGAAGGCCTTCTGCCCTGTCCCCTTGAATTTGAAGGAGGCTTGCAATAAAAGTACAGCTTGTTACTTTGTTCTTTACTTCTCATCACCCCAAAAGCTTCGTGGGAAGCACCCATCCTCAGTTTCTACAGCCCTTGCAGGATGCTGGCAAGAAGAGCCTGGAATGAGTGTGGTCAGAAAAAGGGTCACCACGCAGTTGGCCTCAACCTGTGCAGTAGCCATGGCATACACCTAATTTGCTGGACTTGCACTAAGGGAAAAGTGACTTATGAAATCCTTTTTCAATAGGTCTGGGTTATGCCAACTTTCTCTTACAAAGAAGAGCTGGATTTTGATGGAGCTGTAGGAAGAAACCATGCTTTATGTAAGGGGAACCCAGGATATGGGATTTCACACACTGCTTGTCATGGGACCCAAGATGGCCAAGGTTTTCAGGCAGGCCTGCCTAGGCTCTTTTCTTACACTGAATATACAAGAGACTCTCCTTTCATGTCTGGCCCACACAGCGCTCCAGCAGCTGCCCTCACAGCAGCTCATGTTTCTCTCAGGCTGTCCTGATTTTGGATATATTGACCAGAGCAGTTCAAACACAACCCCTCCCATCTTTGCACCCAGTTAGGGACTTGAAATAGGAAAGAACATCCCCTAAGGTTCAGGGAAAGAGACCACAGAAAATGGTGGCTGGCTGGCATGCTGCAGAGCTGAGGGTCTGGGACATCCGTGGAGGGCACCCCTGGTTATGGCCGATCCATGTCAGGAGTGGGGATGGTGAGTAAGTCGAGAGCTCAGTCAGCAAAACACTTTCTGGGTCTGGGACAAAACCTCAGAAGGCAGATGAGGACTAAAAATGGCTTAGGTTAGAAATTGAAATGAAAATGAATAGAAGGGATAGAAGATGGAGAAAATTGGTACTGAAACAGGGGATCTAATGATACTTTAAAAATTCATTTTGTCTGTCTTAGTTTCATTTGAGGCATTTTATTCCATCTGAAACAGAGCAAATCATTTTATCATGAGTTATTTTATTATTTTAAAATATGCTTTTTATGCTAATCTTTAAAACAACATCAATGTAGAAATAAAAAAAAGTAATTTCTAGACTATAGATATATTAAGTCTTGTGAAATTGTGTAGTCTAGACATTTATTTCAATTGTGGGCTAAATATATTTTGAAATAGCAAATTTTTCTGACAGCAAGTGCATTTGTGCATGCGTGCACACATGTGGCAGTGAGAATATAATAACTGGATAATGCCTTTTAAGATTTTTGCTGCTGCTTTTAATTACATGATTTAAAAAGCAGCTTAACTAAGGCTGATTGAGCCACAGTTCAGTGGCTTCTGTGCAAAAGCAAGGCCTTTTCACTGGTTTTCTTGTGCTCAGAAGAAGGAAGCACGTTCCAACAAAGCTTTCTGCAGGGTCTTCCTCTGCTCATCACCAAAGCCAGCAGAGTTAGCATATATTGCCTTTCCCACCTCTGAGGGGCAGAGTCCCAGGAGGACTATGAGTGAAAACTCTGCGGAAAGCTTCTTTGCTGTTCAATCTCTTTCAATTTACCTTGAAAGCCATAAAATACAATTCAGTTCATGCATCTGGGGGCAAAGCTAGAGCAAGTGTATGTTCCTCATTAATCTCTTATGGCCCAAACTTCCTCCTGATTTAGTCCTCATATATTATTACTATTTATTTCCTCATCAATCTCCAGTGAGCTTCCTTTTTGCAGCAGGATGCCTGTATGAGCTATCCTTCTTCCTTCTGTGCTAAATCCAAGGGTTTTGACACTGAAATTTAATTTTTTGTGTCAAGTTGATTTTCTTCCAATGTGTCTTTCATTCATAAACCCTTGGTTATCTATTTTTAAGGGAAAAACCCTCAAACAAACCTCAGAGAAGAAAAATGTACCTCCAATAAATAATCTGGCACTGCTGCTGTAAGAGAAAGTTAATCCTCATGGTCATTATTATATGTTCAGATTTTTTCTGTGACATTTATTAACTTCTCATGAAAGGCAGGGGGGATTTCTTTCCCCAGCGGACACTTCCCAGCTTGCTTTACAGAATTTTGGCAATAATCCACAAAAGGATGTCTGCTGTCACAAAGACCACATCAGGATTTTTATCTTCCTAGCAAGAAATCATTGTGTCTGTGGAAGTGTTACCAAGGAAGTGGCAAAGATTTTGGCCCCCTCCCTATGATGCTGCAGACCTGCTGTGGACCAGCTTCTTTTCCCAGTGCTGAGCCATGTGGTTTGGGGAGTGTGCAGAAACCACATCAAATCCTGAGAGTACCTGGCATGACTGTTGGATAGCTCAGCTCCTCCCAAGGGTCACAGCAGTTGTTGGGAATCTGCTGGAGCACAGCAGGATGGTGGGAAGGTAAAGCAGCAAAAGGCCTTTAGATAGTCTGTTTCTACAGATGGGGGTGCTCAGTGTGCAGCTACAAAACTGTCAGTCCATGTGATCCCCTTAGCAGGGAAAATCATAGAGTCAAAGAATCATGGGATGGCCCCTGTTGGAAGGGGCCTGAAAGATCATCTCATTACAACTCCCCTGCCATAGGCAAGGACACCTTCCTCTTGATTAGGTGTCTCAATGCTCCATCCAACCTGGCCTTGAACACTTCTGGGGATGGGGCATTCACAGCTTTTCTGAGCAATCTGTTCCAGTGCCTCACTACCCTCACAACCAAGAATTTCTTCCCAATACCTACTCCAAACCTACCCTCAGTTGGAAGCTGTTCCCCCTTATCCTATCACTACATGCCTTTGCAAAACATTTATCTCCATCTTTCTTGCAGGCTCTCTCCAGGAACTGGAAGGCTACAATTAGATTGCCCTGAAGCCTTCTCTTCTCTAGGCTGAACAATATCCATTCTCTCAGCCTTTCCTCATAGGAGAGGTGCCCTCTAATCATCTTGGCCTCCTCTGGACTTGCTCCAACAGGTCAATGTCCTTCCTGTGCTGGGGATCCCAGAGACTCCAGATGGGGTCTCACCAGAGCAGAGCAGAGGGGAAGAATCCCCTCCCTCACCTGCTGGTCACGGTGTTTGGATGCAGCCCAGGATAAAATTGCCTTTCTGGGCTGTGAGTGCACATTGCTGGCTCATGTCCAGCCTCTCATCCACCAGCACTCCCAAGTCTTTCTTAGCAGATCTGCTCTTGATCTGTCCATCCTCCAGCTTGCCCTGATGCTGGGGGTTGCCCTGACCCAGGTGCTGCACTTTACATCTGTTATTGTTGAACAACATGAGATTCTCATGGGGTGGGAAGAGCCAGCAAGGGTGTTCTGCAATGTCCCCTTGCCCGAAGGCAGGATCAGCTGTCCTTAAACTCTTCCTTATTGTGCAATCACAGCCAGTGCAAACAAATATCTAACATATTTTCTTGCAACAAACCCTTCAAGTTGGATGGGATAAAATTAGTTCATGTTAGCTCCTTTGCCCTTAGAATCTTCTGCCCTCCCTCGCTGGCAGCTACAAGCAAATGTCCCACACTGCCTTGCCAGGGCCAGGCAGAAGGAGATTGTGCTGGGTTTGGCTGGTATAGAGTTAATTTTCTTCAGAGTAGCCACTATGGACTATGTTTTGGATTTGTGCTGAAAACAGTATTGATAACACAGGGATGTTTTTGTTCTTGCTGAGCAGCACTTGCACAGCCAGGCCTTTCCTGCTTCTCACCCCACACCACCAGCGAGGATGCCGGGGGTGCACAAGAAGTCTGGGAGGTGACACAGGCAGGACAGCTGACCTCAACTGACCAAAGGGACATTCTACACTGTATGGTGTTGTGCTCAGCATATAAAGCTGGGGGAAGCAGAAGGAAGGAAAAGTCTTTCCAAGTCTTTAGTCTTCCCAAGTCACTGTTATGTGTGATGGAGCCCTGCCTTCCTTGGGATGGTTGAACACCTGCCTTCCAAAGGGAATGAATTCTTGGGTTTTCTTTTTTTGTGTGCATGGCTTTTGCTTTCCCTATTAAACTGGCTTTATCTCAACTCCTGAGTGTTCTCATTTTTGCCCTTCTGATTTTCTCCCTCATCCAACTAAGGGAAATGAGAGAGTGGCTACATGGGGCTGAGTTGCTAACCCGAGTAAAATCATGAGAGAGAGATCCATCATATTCCAAATGTGTCAGATAATTAACATTTCCTATCTCAGACTAGCAGGAAACAAGGTGTGATGAGAATGGGTACAGGCAAGGGATCAGTACATCTCATCAGGACCTGGCCAGGAGATGAAGAATGGAAAGATTTCTGTTTAAAAGGTTTATGCAGCAGTCACAGAGAGAAAGGATCAGCAGAGTGAAAATTTCAAGCCCGCAAGTCTGTTTGCCCAGTGGAATTGCAGCACTTCTGAGCCTTTGAGCTGTCTCAGCACTGAATCTGGAAGAGTCTGGTTTAAGGTACAGGCCTTTTGCTTAATGCAGTGAGAAAAAGTAATGGGAGAAGTGACATCAAATGTTTTTGCCGGATTTTCATTTCCTGATGGCAGTGTCGTGTGAGTCTGAGCGTGCAGCTGACTGTTCGGCATGGCTGCAGCAGTCCCCATCTGGCTGCAACGAGGAGGATGTGCACCTGTGCAGGGGTGCAGCACCTTCCACCTGGAGCTACCTTTTGTCCAGGGGAAGACAAAGAGGTGGTGTAAAATCTAAAAGCAGAGGTTTGAGAAAGAGAGGCTAATTCTGGGGGAGACAGCAGTGATGAGACTTGGACTGGTAACATCAAGGTGACTCATTCCTTGTCTGGATTTTTTGTTCTTTTGAACTATGTCAGTGTGAGAATTGGCATATCAGAGCTCAATCTTGAAGAATTGCTTCATGAATACAGTTATTGGAGATGGATACAGAGGATTTGCTTCCTGCATCATATCCTGCTTTTGAAGTTGCTTTGCAATGTCCTCTATATGGCTTCACCTATATTGTACTGTGGATCCTTTCTTAAAACAGTAGCTCCTTAGATACATCCCAGATCTAGTCCTGATCATTAGCTCCTCCAAAATGGTGCAATAAATTCCCATTCCTCCCTTCCTTTACACACTTTGCACTTTTTGTTGTTTTGCTGCCTTGAAATAATATTTTATCCTTTTCTCATTTTTTCCATGCTACCCAGCACAGCTGAATAACAAACCCTTCTCCTCCAGGTCTTTGCCATGCCCTGCATAGTGTTTGATGGTTTTGATGTGCCTGACAGCTAAGTGTTCCTCTCCCATTTATGTTGGGGGGTTACTGTTGCCCCAAACAGAATTTGAGGGTCTTTTGGTTTTTTTGTTTCTTTTTCCCACTTCCGCAGTGTTGTTTTGTGGTTAGGGGTCTCTTGCTGAAAAAGACTGTAATGAAAAGGAAAATTATTAGTAGTCCACGAACAACAAAGTCCAGCTGCTACACTGAGGAGTGGGTGCAGTTTATGAGGTGCTGCAGAGGCTCATCTATGACATTTCATATTACATTTTAACTTCCAGCTATATTGGGAGCCCCAGACATGCAATGGATTTTGTTCCTTCTGCTTAGATGCTTGAGTAGAGTTTGAAAGCATTTCTTGGAGCAGAATTAGTTCGTTTCTGATACACAAAATCCACATTTGACCTGTCGTTCCACGCACAGACTTTGACCCCAAGAATAAAATAACCAACTACCTACTGAAAGATAACAGGTCTGTGGAATCCCATCACATCACAGAACAGGACTAAAGGATGGAAACTGTTGGAAGAACATCTCGATCCCATAAAATCTCTTTTCTAGATCTGGGCATTCTCTGCAGATGATGCTGGCTTTAGCAGGGAGTGTAGAAAACAGGATGAAAAGATAGCCACGTTTTTATTGACACAAGTCTAATTTTGAGGGGCAGCTCTAATCACATGGCATTTTTTCAAAAAGGTTTGATGGAGACTGTTTCCAGCATCCCTGTTTCTTTGGCATGGTTATTGGGTGGCAGTTCAGGTGTTACCTGAATGGGCCCTGTTCCCAGTCACTCTTCTCCTGTTCGCCTCTGGGGTCGGATTACCCTCTTGCTACTTTTAACTCCCCAGAGATTTGTTCTCATCTTTAGGCCTTGGCTGCAAACAGTGCAGGTTATACATAAATTGTAATGAGAACCACAGAAGTTTGCTCAGAGTAATGCAAATGCAAAATTCAATAGGTCATGAGACACCAAAAACCCTCACAAAAAACCTTTGAGAGCTGCCCACTTGTCTGGAGTTTCTACCAATAAAGGATGGCTCAAATCTCCCATTCCTTTTCAAGCGGACTACTCAGTAAAATCTATTAACACTTTGCTGCACTTCACATCAGGGAGCTGGAGAGCCAGACTTTGTCACATCTGGAACTTCATGTGCTGTCTAGCAAATTCTTTTCTTCAAAGTGAAAGCTGAGCTGAAAATTTCCTTTAGACAGCTGAGTGTACTGGAGAGTATGATATAATCCTGAGGTCTTAATAGAAAACTGATAATGGCAGCCTGTGGCATTACATAGGAAAATGTGAAAAACTGAACATCACTAAAATCTGTAAGTAAAAGCAGTGAGAAATCTGAAAGAAAATAAGCACAAAACTGAAAGTTGCACTGAGGCCTATATTTGACTCTGTAAATTGAATCATACATGGTTATAAAATTGTCTAGAAATAACAAGTAAGAGTAGCATGTTGATGAGAAAATAAAATATCCCTAAAAGCAATCTCAATTTTCAAGAAAGCAAGGAGAACTTAATAGTAAGATAAAAAGATCTGACCAATGATTTGCCATTGGCTTCACTGGGACCCAGAGTTGTTTCTTGCTCTGTAATTGGAGAAATTAAAACCAGTTGTGGTAACAGCACACTGCTCTCAGCTTCCTCTGTTCCTCACCATCAGTCATGGGTGTCCAGCATTCCAGGGCAGAGTTACTTGCAGTAGTCTTGGTAATCTCAGCTCATCCAAGATGTCCATAGTTTCTTTTGAGACAAAAAGAAAAGTCATCTGTGAGCAGCCTGCATTCCAGATCTCAGTGTGTTTGGTGCACAATTGTTTCTCTTTAGTTGTCACAATAGCTTTGGGTTCCTCTAGCCCCTGAGAAATATACATTGAATTTCTACACTCTTGCTAACCAGGAGTTGGACAAATCCACAGGATTCGAATATTTGACCCAAAAACCTACTGAACTCAATTGGTTTTGACTGTTGTCTACTCTAAGTAGGACTGCTGGTTGAACTCCTGCTCTTACAGTGTTCATGCAATATAAAGCACATACTCCCTTATGTAAGATCAGAACATCTGGCATTTCTTCTCGGACTGTAGAGAAATAAAATCAAAGCACTATGTGATTCTGTGGACTTTCTCCTGGTGATTTATTGGGTGAGATAGTGACCATCACCTGCCTTATGAATGGATACAAAACCATTCGGACTAACTTGCCATCTCAAAATCTGGATCTTTTTCTAGGGTTTATTTAAATATTCAAATCTTAACTATGCTGAAAAACTCTGTGTTATTTCTTTTTCCTTGTGATCTCAATGAACTTAAAATCCTACTATTACAAAAGGAAAGAAAAGAAAAAGCAAGCAGATTTTATGTTTCCCTAGGATAGTGCCTTTAAACAGTAGCATTTCTAGGCTAAAGTTTCCAGCAATGTGCTCCACTGCAGTACCTTAAGTTCCACATTCTGAGAAACTGAAATAAAAAGTTGAAGACTGCTCATATAGACATTATTTTTACCCGTTAAGTCACTGATTTTTCCACATTAATGACAGGATAAAAGATATCGGGCTTCAATTCAGATTATGACAGTATCTAATGTATTTTCCACATACAACTTCAAACTAGGAGAAGACTTCCTCTCTTGTTTTCATGGGAATTTTGTGAATTCCAGTATGTATATTTTTCCAGCTGTAGTATTTTATTTGAAATTGGAAATTGCCAGTTGAAATATCACCTTTCCTATGGAAAAGTTGCTACTACTAAATCTTAGCAACATAAATTTATTTGAAGTACTCAAGTTTGAGGGTATCTACACATAAAGTAGTGTGCTATAACAACCCAAAATCATTCTCCATAGGTGTCAACACCTGGATCTTGGCTTCTTTCCCCACATAGAAATCCATCACTACAAAGCTGAAGGACAGAAGGGAGTGTGTTGCATCTTTAGTCTAAGGTCACTCGAGGTAAACCTTTCCTTTGTAAATCTATCTTCTGACAAAAAAACAGCCCTGTTGAAGCATCTACCCTGTTTTCTTGGGAAGGATTGAATAAAAGCAGCTACTGCTATATTCACAGGGTTGACTTTTTATCCTCAGTCTGGAAACTGCATCTGGGGAAGCAGCTGACAATGGAAAATCATGGCCTATATGATACACTATGTACCATATACATGATATGCAGTCTTTCCTGTTACAGAAAAGGTTTGTTACTACGTACAAAAAGTAACCTAGCATCTTCCTATTCCAGTGAATCTGAAAGTGTGACATTCTTGAGATTTGGCCTCTCCTGTGCTTCTGTCATGGGGTTGTCTCCTCCAGCTCCTCTGGTCCCTCAGCAGTAGCTCAGCTTTCTGTTATTGCCTGAAGCCTCTGGCTAGGCTGGCAAAGAAGTGATGTTTCTTCCCACTGCCAGGCTGGTCCAGCCTTGGCTTCCTGCAGCTTTGAAGTCTGGCAGGTTTCAGAGGTTAGCTGGTGCAGTCCACCATGGCATGGGGCATTGTCCCCAGAAGCAGGGGTCTCAGGCCAAAAGCAATTCAGCTTCTAAGCAGCTTGATGCAGAGATCCAGTCTCTCACAAGGGTGAAACTGAAGTGTGTGCACTGCACTGCCACCAAGGGAACTGTACTCCTGCCAAAACAGTGGCAGCCAGGCTGAGTGGAACCATGTGTCACTTCCTAAGCTGAGCAGTGAAGGCTGAAGTGCAGAGGTAAGTAAGTATAAGACTTACTGCATGTTTATAAGCATTGATATGATCCTGGTAAACACTAAAAGGTGATGGGTGCAGTGAAGTTGAAGAACAATCTTGATTTAACCAGAACTGGTCTGAGGTTTTGGTGACTGTTTAGGAGCAGTGCAGTTTTCCTTCGTGTTACAGCTGAGGTATTTGGTTGAATTCAGCACAGCAGATGCTCTCATATGGGCTCTGCCCTCATCTGAAAGTCAATAACTTCAAGAAGTTGAGGGCTTTGAAGGTCGGGTGTCTTGACACTGAAACACATTGACAAAGAAGGACACATTGAGAAACTCTATTGAAAAAGGTAGGAAAAATAATGTCAGATTTACTGTTTTATGGCTATTCCAGCACACACTTTTAGTCTATGACTTCTCCAGATAGCAAATATTTCTTGTTTATTCAGTGCAGCATGTATGTGCAGCATGTATACGCATATGCTGCATATACATATATGGATATAGGAATATGCATATATGCAGTAGCTTTTATTCTCATTGACCACACCTCTAATTGTTCAAGCGTCACATCCTGTAAGCATGCACAGCACAGACTCTCCAAATGTTCTTTTGCTTTTTCCTGAAGTTCTGCTTATTCTGCATACAGAGAAGAGAAATCTGATAGAATTTTTTCACTACCATCTGTAGCTGCGGTATGCAACATTAAATTGAGTTAGTAATTTGTATCATCAGTTTTCATTCTGATTGCCACATGAACACACAAAAATCCTGAAGAGGAAGTTGTAGGTAAGTCTTTGAAGACCGTACATCACCTGTTATTCTCCCCCTCAGTTTCATCGCTGAAGAACTATTTACCGTGTAAGTTACAATTTCACCAGTTGCCCTCTGCAAGGATGATCAACTTTTTTTTACTCTCCTCCTTGTGCCCACATAACAAAAAGAAATACCCAAAGGAGCACTTTGTTTTGCCCATAAAGCTGACTAGTCATATTTTGTGTTATTAATCTTTGTGCTGTTGCTGGTCTCTGTTTAACTGTTTTGGAATTTTCATGATCAGCGACTTGGACAAGAACTAATGGACTCCAAAAGGATTATATTAAATGCTAAGAATAAGATAATGTACCATTTAAACAAACAAAGACGTTTTAGGGGCCTTTTGCTATACATAAGGCATCTTTGGCTATTTTGGAAAGAAAAGCTACCCCTAAATATAAGATTTTAAAACCAGATAATATAAAACTCCAAAGTAAACTCACCCCTCCTTTCTGAAACAGTATCTGTCCCTACTCAAGCTAGACAATTTCATAAGTCATCTTCATTTTTTGAAAAAGACATCTTAGAATGGCTGGCAAATCCAGTGATCCGATGGAAAGAATTTCTGGATGTTCAGCCAGTCTGATCCATGTTTTGACATTTGATGCAAGAGAATAAAAACCAGTTTTCCCCCCATCACTGAAGGCTGCTATTACAATCATTTCATGGAGATCTGGTTACACACTCACAGAAAAGTAATCAATGTATTGGAAGAAATGAATAAGGAAAACTATTTCTATTTATGCAAAACTTCTGGAGGTGCAGTGCAGGTGATTTTCTGTTTCATTGTGCAGCTTGCCATAGATCCAAGTCAGCAGCCCAGCATGGTGCAGCAAAACCCTCAGTAATGGCTCTTGCTGTTAGCCTGGAAGCCCAAATAACACTAGTTGAATCTAATTTGTCTCTAGAAGATCAGAGAAGTACATCCCCACTCTAGACAGTTCAGGGAATGGTGGATGTGTTGAATGGCGTAACTAAAAAGTAGAAAGATAGCACACGGCCTCCTAGAGGCATTTCAAAAACTGCTTTTTTTGGGTGAGCTTTTAGGGGGTGTGTTGGGTGGAGACATAGGGTGGGAAGAGGGTTTCATTTAAAGTGTTTCATTGGGTCCTCACCTCTGGGAGGAGACACATTTTTGGTTTCTTTTCAGAAGCCTTTGTACCAGCAGGACCTATGATTCAACACACTAACCTGCAATTTCTGGCACCATCATGGTTAGTAACTCTTCTGATGTCTTCTCTGCTAGTTTCTGACTTACCTTGCTGAAAGATCTGTGAGCTGGCTGCAGTGTAGTGTGAAAAAATCCAATCATGCACTTTATAAAGTGCACAGTGGCTTGACTTGCCTCAACTTTTCTCCTCCAACTTTTTGAGGTCTAATTGTATCAGTTGGAAGTAACTGATGCTTTCAGACTCAAGACAGACTCAGTCACACCTTGGGTGTCACACACAACTTGGGTGCCACACACAACTTGGGTGCCACACACAACTTGGGTGCCACAAAAAGCAGCTTGAACCTTTTGGCAGACAAAGGTGATGAGGAGAAAGAGATGGAGAAACTGAAGATATTCCTTGATGCCCAACCTTGGCTCCTTCTGTTAGCTGACGGAAAATATGTGATGCTGAGAACATTGGCAAGTTGTACACCTTGGGTGTACCAGCCCCCAGTCACATTGTCACTACCCAGCAAATGTAGTGGATGGATGCAAACATTTGCATGATCAATCTCCATTACATTGTGTGGTCTTCCTGCTCTGTGCCTGCAGCTTTCTCCTCCTCAAGATTAAAATGCTGCTGACTCTCCACTTCTGACTTCTTTTTCCACTTGGCCTCCTAGAAACTCTAGTTAAAGATCTTTTCTCCGGGTCATTCACATTGGATTATATTTTAGAAAAAAATAATGGCAGGAAGATGACCAATCCCAAATCTCAAAACCAACCCCCACATGGGTTCTATCTTACTACTGAGGGAAGTTCTTGCTCCAGCACTTCAACCAGTCTCAGCTACTAAGTCAGCCTTTTTCTGTACAACAGAAAGGGTGCCAGTGGCACACACCATGTGCATCCCTGTAGTTCTTCCTGAGGGACCAGGTGGAGGGCATGATGAAGCAGGATGGGGCACCTACATGGAGACTAGAAGCTTGGATATAGGAGCTGCAAGGAAAAATAACAAACAAAAAAGTAACATCCAGAAAAATTACTGCGCCAGTGTCTGTTGAGCAGAGCTGATACTACTTTTGACTCTGATTAAGGAACTTCTGTTTTGCAGTTAAATTAACAAGTAATGAAGACTCTGATGAGGGCTGGTGGGGCCCTGACTTCAGCCAGGTAGAGGAAAGGGACAACCTGGTTTACTGAATTGTGTGGATCCAATGGCCTGGCACACCAGTCCCAAAGAAAGATAAAGCTCTAGTGGACACTGGTGCATAGCATACCCTAGTGACATTAGATTACAAAAAGGCAGAATCCACCTGTATTTCTGGAGTGATGGGAGGATTCCAAGACCTGTCTCTGCTGGAAACTAGGTAAGCCTAACTGGGAATGAATGGTGAAAGCACCCCGTAAATAAAAGCCCAGAGGCTCTGTACATCTTTGGCATAGACTACCTCAGAAGAGGAACTTCAAAGAACCAAAAGTGTTCCAGATACCCCACCTGGAGCACTGTGTCCAGCTCTGGGGCCCTCAGCCCATTAAAGACATGTGTCTGTGGGAGCAGGTCCAGAGGAGGGCTATGAAGGTTGGCCAGAGGGCTGGAACACCTCTCCTATGAAGAAAGACCGAAGCAGTTGGGATTGTTCAGCCTGGAGAAGTGAAGGCTCTGGAGAGAACTTAGAGCAGCCTTCCAGTACCTAAAGGGAGCCTCTTATAAAGGTGGGGACAAACTTTTCTTCTTAATAACTGGAGTGTTAAAAATAGCTAGAAACAGCAGCTTGTTTAGAAGCAAGATGGATTGGGACTCAGGTGTAAGGATTTGTGGGGATAAAGGGGGGTTCCTACGTAGGTCTTATGTTTACAGGTGCTTTGTGGCTGCCATACCCCAGTGAGCTGTGGGAGTAGTACAGAGGACTTCAGTGAGACAGGGTTCACTTACTGATCCTGTGGATGCTGTCAGTATATGTGCCATAGATTTGAGACATGCAGGACCTTGTGTTAACTGCAGTGATCTGTGCAGATATATGGGACTAAAGTCCACAGTCCTCTCCTTCAATATAGAAGAGATTTCTAGTTAATGTAAAAGACATGAGAGGGAGAATCTAAATAAGCAGTTGTCTGAGGAGGGCAGTTGGCTATGTAAAGTTCCTGCACAGCAGCCAAAGCACAAACTTGGTGATTTAATTTTTGCACAGATGGGCTCTGAAGCTGAACCATTGTTACCACCTATTTTGGGAGATATTTGTCTACTGGACGAATCTCTTTAACAACATCCTTGTTAATGCATAAACTACTTTCTGGTAATCTCTTTTCGAGTCTTACTTTTTAGCTCATAGACAGTAGCAAGATGCTTTTGCAGAGTTTTCTGATTTCGTCTGCTTCATGCATCCTTGCAAGAGATCCCAGAGTGAGTTTACTGCTTGTTTGGAAGCCAGAACAAGAATGTAGAAATTCAGATTCCCTTCCAATTATGCTCTCTTCCCAGCGAGTGCCTGTGTACATTCATGCTTCATTTGTAGTCTTCTGTGTCTCCAGAGAACAGGAGTGTGAGCAGGGATGTAGATGTTGCGTTACCTGTTTTGCTGATGATCTTCTCTTGCCAGCTGTGAGCTTGCAATGGGGATTCCCTGTCCAGCTTCAGTGGGAAGCACACGGACCAGTGAGGCCATGAACACAGCATGTATTTGAGAGTGAGAATCATGATGAGAGCACTGAATGACACACTGTCAGAGCTCTCCAGTAGGACTGTTTACTGCCACTGCAGTGAAATGGGTCTTAGAGGAAAAATCCAAGCCCCTCAGACTTTGTAAGTCACTGAAATGTGCTACCTCCTGGCATCTTCAGTTATCTCCTTGAAGTTTTCAAAGTATCATCTAATTAGCTGCAACATAACTACGATGAGAATCAAAGAGTAGTTCTGCCCCTGGGCCTCTTGACTGGTGTGACTCCAAAAAAGTACACTGAGTAGAGCCACAAAATAATATGTGTAGCATGAGTTGTGCCAGTGGCATAACGTCTTTGCAGACACCACCCTTGGGTTACTTGGATACCTACACAGCCACCTCCAGCCTTACTTTGACAGATCTAATGACATTTGAGTTTGCATGTGAATGTTCTGCTAAAAAGGGATAAATTTCTGAACTGGAACAGAGAAAAAGGGGAGTGTGCAATGGATGCCATGAGCGTTTGATCCTGTTGGGTAATAGTTGAAAGAATGGTGCAGATCAGGAGTCAGGCTACCAGACTGCACATGCTCTATGAGTATGTTAACTTTCCTCCCTCTGCAGTGCTTGAATCAGCCCTCCTCAGACTGCTCTGGCACTCTGCAGGGGTGTCTGTGCTGGGGGAGAGAAGCTGTGTCTGCCTGCCCGACTTCTGGGAGAAGAGGCCCAGGGGAGATGGACATAGTGAGGCTGGGCATGTGGTGATGCTGTGGGGTGCAGCTGAACAGCTCCAGGAGCTGTGCTCTGCACTCCTGTCTGCAGTGTGTGTGTGCAGACACCACTCTGCCTTATGCTGATGTGTAACTACAACAAACATTTAAAAAGCGTCTTCATTTTTTTTTGTTTTAAAAAAAAAAAAAAAGTGTGTCTGGTGCAATTCCCAGCTGAGTGATGGGCCCACTGAGCATGGTAAAAAATACCACCCTTTGAGGGTGCCACAACAGCCAGTGCCTGTCAGCTACTGCTGTTCACTAGGCTGCCATGCACAAAAATAAAAATGACAGTCATGTCATACTTGGTTGCACTAGTCTTGGATTTCCTCCACCAGCCCACAGATTCAGGAAGTTCTTAGGTTATGGTAATATAATTATTCTAATATTGATTTTATTTGGCACAGATATATTAGTGACACAAGTAGCTCCAATTTCTTCCCTAGTTAGAAGTCCATTTAGTGTCTGGTCAACAAACATAAGGGAAAGTTACAGTTTGATACAGACTTCATTTAAAACTCAGCATCTCAGCAATCTAGGAAATACAAATAGTGCGAGGACCCTGGAAGCAGGACTGTGTATACAACCAAACTGAAATGGAAAAAGAGTAGAAGTGAGGCTTAGCAAGTAAGGAAGATGAGTAAAGGGAGATGTTTTAAAAGAATTGTGGAATACAAACAGTATAGTAGGGGAATACCAGAAGTGGGAAGACTGCAATAAAGGAGAAAAATCTGTTTGTTTGTGGATGTGTCAAGCAAGGAAAAGATCATCAGTCTTTTAGTTATAGGAAATAACATTATGCTACAGTGGAAGTGTTGGATGAAATTGAAAAGGTGGGACATAATAAAAACAGATTTTTGTTGTCCCAGCCCACTGATGTTGACTCAAATTCCGGTATGCCCCACTGGTTTTGTTAAAGGTTCCAGGTTTTGATAAAGAAACACAACAAGATGTACTTCTCTAGCAGTAACTCCTTCCTTGTAGATTGAGATGCTTAGTCAGAGCACAACTGGTTTCATTTCTCTCGGCCTTCATAGACACTGACCGGATGATGCCATCAGTGAGTCAGAAAGCTCAGAGATATAGTTTGGAGTTAATGTCTGTGTTGTTCAATATACATGATACTATAATTGGTTCAATTCTTTTATAAAAGGTTCTTACACTTTCTGTAGTCTCTGTGGTGTGACTAAGATAATTAAATATGTTGAATGGGAGTTTGCACATCTATGCTGTGATGTGTTGCAATATCCTGAAAAAGTCCCCTTCTTCTGCAGGGCACAGCCTGCTTCTTGAGCCCAGAGAAGAACATTGTTCAGAAGAGATGATTGCCTAAGGGCAGGACAGGCCCTGTGCCAAAGAGGAAGAAGCTGGTCCAGAGAGCTCTTGTGTGGTGCACTGGAGCTGGGGCTGAGTCCCACAGCACCAGACAGCAGTGGGAAAGCAAGCTGGAGTGCAGGACCCTGAGAACATAGCCAGTGATTCCTGCCCAGGGGACCAAGAGCAGACCCTCCGCAGCCAAACCCAACAGACCCTGCGACTGCAGATTGTCTTGACAACAGATGGATATACATGTTTGCTCTCAGTCTGAAGTCTGGTCACAGTCCTTGTCAAATCCCAAAAAATGCTGCCTTCTGCCAGCAAGCATTACTACTGTTTTATCTGGATCGAACCAAGAGTATCAGACTTTCATCCAGACACTGGGGGCCACTCTGAATTTACACTGGAATAACACCAATGTTACTGAGGTCAGAGTCTGGCAGTGGGTGAACAGAAACAGAAATAGCTGCATATCATGAAAGGGAGACAAAGAAATTTGTCATGAACTGTGATGTGACAGAAAATCTAAGAAGGTTCATGAGAGTAGAAGGACTCAAAATATATTTTGTCTTCTTTTAAAATATTTTTATGAGCAATATAATTTAATACACAAAATATGTATTTATTTATGTTTATTAATTGAGCTTTTATATATCATTAGAAGAGGGAGCCCAAGCTTTCGAGATTAAAAAGCTGCATAAATCAAACATGCATACTAGATTTTTCTTGTAAGAATATTTCAACACCAATGTCTTTCTTCTGCTTCCCTGAAGGTGTACAGGGTAAAAAGATGGTATGGTCCAGCTAATAAAAAATATTAGTGTCAGAGTAGAACCCATGGACTGAATATCTTAGGGCCTGTGTAATTCAATTCAGGACAAGAAATACATTATTTATATTTCTGCAAGGTAAATGCAAATAAAACTACGTGTTGGCAAGGATTTCTAATTTAACTCTAGGCCTTTCAGAGTAAGACATCTTCCCCCCCCCCCCCCCCAAGGAGAAATTAGAAATGAAGGTAAAAATAGCGCTTAAAGTTTATTTTAAGAAAGAAAAATAGCACATAGAAGGATAAGGGAAAGCTCTCAAATACAGAGAGACAGTTTTTGAAATTAATCCAAAAATAAGAGCAGATTAGATTGTATTACTCTGCCAAAGGGACAAGTTCATCTGTTTTTGGACAAAAGACTCAATTCATTTAAAAATACTTATGTGGATACTGATATTTTTGAAATTTCACCCTCTACACTGGAGTCAAGATGGTGATTTTCTACCTGATTTAAAATTGAAAAAGGCACTTTTGTGGCATAGAAGATACATGAGAAAGCTAAAGTAAAACACAAAGCTAATATACTTTAATATTGAATTAGAATGCTTCAGCCAGATAATGGGAGGATGTCAGTAACAATGTTTGAGTAGGAATGGGTCTGGGCCAGAAGTGTCTTTTTTTTCTTTCCTCTTGTGATTGCAAATTACTGTCCTTTCAACCATAACCAAAAGCAAGAGAATCAAGAGAATGAGAGGCCCATGCCTGCTTTGAAAAAAAACTGTCTTCCAGAAAAGCCCTTATCATAGAGTTGATCAGCATGGATAGGATGGGAAGCTATTGCATAGGAACAGGAGTAGTGTGAAGTACATCCTGATTGTGCCAGGATCTCTACTCGCTCTTGGATTGCTATGCTGGCTCTTGCCAATGAAACTGTCTGCAAGAGTGAGTTCATCTGTGGCATGCAGGTGGGAGCAGGATGGAGGTCAGTGAGCAGCAGGGAGTGAGGGATGTTGTTCTGGGGACACTTCTATAGATCAAGGTCACTCATGCAGACCGTAAAGCTCTTTTTAAATGCACACCTCTAATATCTCTAGTCTTTTCTGATGGTCAGCAATTGTGTCAGGTGTGACAAACCATGTCTTCTTTCCTCCATCAATGTCAACAGGTGGAAGAAACATAAGTAGTTTTTCCAACTAACACCTTTATGAATGACCTGGAGGAGATTGACACTTGGTAAACCATGATTCATAGAGGTAGATTTGCTTAAGCTGGTTTTAACTGCAAATTCCCTGTATACTCTTTGTCTTTGAGTTTCTTAGGACCCAGCATAGCTTTTAAGAGAGATCCTCAATAGGAATGCCATCATGAGTCCAAACTGAAGGTATTAAAAAATAGCCCTCAGTTGTGACCCCAATGTAGAGACACAAACTTTTCAAAGGTCTATGTTTTTACCATGCTCTTTACATGTTGGAATTTGTTTGGGATATGAAGTCGAAAGAGTTATACTAATAGTCTTAAAAGTTCCAGCCCAACTACACATGACCAGTTCCCCGTCCTAAATAGAAATTCTCAGAACACACCTAGAGATAAGGTCATATAAAAAGCAGGAGACAGAAGTAGCACCATTGAGGAGTGCCACAGATGCTTCCCTGAAGAGTGAGCCATATTCAATTGTCTAAATACAGCTATAACATAGGTAATTAAAAAAAAAATAAGATCATAATGAAGGCAAGCATAACCAAATCAACATACAGAATATACTTCTGAGTCTTCTGTTCATTTTTGTAAACCTGAGAATCAGTACTACCTCTTTTTTAGCATGTAAATGACATTCAGACATAATTTTGCATTCTTCTTTCCTCTGACTGCCATTTCTTACTTTTTTAGTTCATATTAATGTGTTAATATAAAATTTCTCTCTTTCAGAACCATTCCTACAAAATGGTATGTTTTGTGCTTGTCATTTAACTTTAGCAATAACATCTGGAGGCACCCTCAAAACAGCTAATTACAGTTTACTCCCATCACCTTTCACAGCTGGCTGCCCTCCTTGTTCTTGTGTCCTCCCCATCTGCTTCCTGGATTTCTGGGGTTGAAGCTTGTTCTTATAAAACTTTCTGCAATAGCATCCTATAATGTGTGTTTTGGTTTGCTAATGCTGTATTCATTTAGGGAGTTTTATATACATATATATGGTCTACGTTACCACAGGTGCAAAGGTATGTTTATTGAAAGCCTTTCCTCAGCTTGTCATGATGTAAGGTGAATTAACTGCTGAGCTCTGTAAGCTGACCATGTCATTCACCTGTAGTCAGAGAAGTATAAATAGTCTGTGAAAGGGAAAGATGTGAGTAAGTTTAAGTGGAGCTGCTGGAAAAGGTTTGTGTGGGCATGAGGGGAAGGTAGAGGACTTTCTTCAGGTCGATGGGGGACAGCAGTTCAAAGTGAATGCAGAAGGTTTTATGAGGTTTTGTGGTGTGTGCTCTTACAGACTATGGAAAAATATAACCTGTCTTTGCAGTTGAACAATTTGAGGAAGGCAATGAAAGATAAAACATAATTGCATGAAGAAAACAATTCTGTAAGCAATTGAAATTTTGCTGAAGTGATGGTTTCAAGAAAAAAAAAGAGAAAACTTTTCTAAATGTATTGAACAGATCAGTGATTGGAAAACTACCAATATGGTGAAAAGAACACCTCTGGTGGGCAAGAAGCTAAGGAATGAGGAAAAAATCTGTCTTATTTTCCAGTCAGTGTTCTTAAATTTCTCTAATGAGCAGTATATATACTTGCTGATCCAGATTGTCTATGAAATAATAAAGATAGCTTTTGTTTGTTAGAATAAATGCCTGATGAGACTTTGGCAGCAGGAGCTGGGGCTCAATGAGAATCCCTGCTCAGTGATGCGAAGAGGTTTATGCAATGCAGCCATGAAAGTGGACAATCTGCTTGATAAAAGATGTGCATGATCACAAGTAAAACTTCAAGTCCTAATATGCCAAGTAGAGATATTTCTTGGTTTCCTTGGGGTTAGTCTCTCACCTTGCAGAAATCCATCACATGATCAGGCTCTAAGTGTTCTGGTGGTGGGTAAAACTATAACTGAAAATTTAGTTGCTGTTTGATGAAAAATAAATGCCATCCTGCTGAGAGCAGTTACAGCCTTGGAGTCAGCAGCACTTGGAAAGGATGAATTACTCTTATAGCTCTCTTGAAATATCAAGCAACTTAGGTGCTCCTGGGATTAATTTAGAACGGAAGCTGCTCGGAAGCACTGGCACTTGCTCTCTCTCTGCTCTACCTGTTACACCAAAACTCAACCAGTGCCATTAGTTTTATGTCTGGAAAATATTTTTCTGGCTGTTCATGTGATCTGCAAGGTTGTTTTGTGCCTAAGTAGGTGAAAGAGCTGGACTGAAGTATTCAGAAGAAAAAATGGATAGCATTCAGTAAACTGTGCCCAAAATTTTTGTGTTCTATCCATTAATTGCTGAGTAATAATAACATCTGTGGTAAGGATGTATTATTTTACCCAGTTTCCAGTTGCAGAGCTCAAAATTTTTCCTAATTCTCAGTGCTAACTTCTGCCATTTGGATTATTAGATAAAGCACTGAAAAAAATGAATTCTCAAATCATACAGATCTGCTTTTCATAGCACGACAACGAAAGTCAAGAGCGGTTTGATTGTAGGTGCCAACAGCAAGATGTCTACATGAAGGCTGTTTCTGCTCAACTTTGTAGTCTATGGAGGTGAGGAGAATTCATCAAATCCAGCCCAAGTCTCCAGTGTATTCAGTGTGTTAAATCAATGATTTTGGTTGTTGCTCCTTTTTTTTTCACTACTTTTTCCTCTGTGTATGACCCAGTGCTGTTCTGGTCTTTAAATTTTGTGCGTTGGTTTAAAGTTATCAAGCTGCACAGTTCGTTTCTCAGGGTTTCTTCAGTCTTTCAAAAATAATGTTATTTATTTATATTTGCCAAGCAAGTGGGGTGTGGTGAGGCCTTAGTGAGACAGGGAAGACTGAGTCAGTCTTACCCTCTTAAAAGCAACATTTAAAATTGTTTTGTAAAGTGGATTCTTTCAATCCAGGCCTCTGTCTCTGTGCTCAGACTCAGTAGGTGTTGAAAGAAATTTTCACTTCCATTTTACATCAAAATAATTTCACTGAAGTAACTACAGGGTACTATTTATTATTTTGTTGCCTTTTTTCCTCATGTTAACTCTATAGTGGTTAGATTGATGTGTGGAGTACGTTCCCATCTCTCACTACATTGGGATGTGTGAACTGGTGAGAAAGCTGGGAATTTCTCTTTTTCTTTGTGCATGGAGATACCATTTTACATATAATATTTTTCCTCCTCTGGGAAAAAGTCTCATCTCTGTGCATCTTAATTTCTTGATTTTTCTTAAGCTGATGCTATTGGCAGTCAAAGATGGAGAAGAAAAACCAAATATCTAGAGGTGTGAGTGAGGATTTAGCTTGATGCATTTGACTTTCCTTTTCCTGGCTTCCATACTGAATCCTGAAGGAAGCTATTGCTGGAAGAGTAGGGAAGGGGAGGGGAAGGGGGTCTTAAACACATTTATTATAAGATATAGAAGCTGAACCCACATAATACAGTTCCGAGATCTTCTAGTGCTCCTGCCCTTGATTTCTGTAATATTAAGTGAAAATTCTGACAGTATTTGAAAATGAGTGATTAATAACACAGCACTGGCTAAGAGGCAGCAGACCAAGTATGGATAGAGGCTCTATTGGATTTCACTGCCAGTGAACTTCTTTGCTAAGTTTGACATATCTATTATTCCAGATCTGAGATAATCCTTACAGTAGAAGCTGGGATTCTATAAGCAGTACTATTTAAATCAAGATTATTTTTGCTTTTCTGTATTTGATCCAAGACTGGAGAAGGGTGGGGGAGCAGCTTCTAGAAACTCAAATGCCAAGCTGGTGATTATTCTGTTTCTCCTTGAAAAGTATGCCAACTTCTTCCATCACACAAGCTTTCTGTACTGCTTTTTCTACACCATTGCTTTCAGTCCATATATGTTATGGCAGAGATCCAAGTGACTTCAGTCAAGAGGGACCAAGAGGGAGAGGGTGGAGTGAAAGGTTACAAGTTCACCAAGAAGCAATTCAAATCAAATTGAATCATAGCATCTCAAAGTAGTTATTTAGCATAACCATGTTGTCTCTAAATTAATCACCCTGAATGATAATCCATTGATTCCCAGGCTGCCTTTTTATTCCCTGCCTTGATGGGCACTTTGATGTCCTAAAATTTGTGATGTAAATTACACGAGAAGTTTCATCTAGATAGTGTCACTGAGAGAGCTTGGTGGAAAATGAGGGGAAAGACTAAGTTCAAGCCATAGAGGATCTTGCAGTAGGTCCTGGAAGAGAGGACAAAATACATAATTTTTATGTCGCTTGAGTACTTTTTGCTCCATGTCCCTGTCTAATAGCTAGGCATATGGTGTGATTCTTGGGGCTGTCCTGTGCAGGGCCAGGAGCTAGACTTTGTTGTTCCTTGTGAATCCCTTCAAAATCAGGATGGTTATGATATAGGTTTCACAGAGGTCAGTTTGTTTTCTATCTATGGGTTTCACAAGAGGCAAGGTTCACGCAGGGTTCTTGCATCTACCATCTGCTGCCTTCCTCCATGGACAGATTGAGTGTCTTTGCAAAAATAACCCAAACCATCTTTTAAACATAAATAAAAAGTTGCACCACAGAAAAAAGATAAGAGGAAAATTTGGACTTGTAAATCTTATACATGGGTTAGATAGCTTTAAGCATTGTATCTGTTTCTGCAAGCATATGAACTAACTTCTTTTTTTAGTAGTATTTTAAATAATAAGTGTTATGACTTTCCTTTTTTATCTCTTGTTAAAATGCAAGGAACCCTGACTTGGAAGAAAGCATTTTCAATGAGCATGCTGGCCCTGCCAAGCTCTTGCTGTTCACAGCCCTCGTTGTGGGTCAGTGGGTTGTACTGTAGCAGCACCTCTTTCCGTGGGCTGTGTCTGCTGCTCACTGGAGTGGAGTGTTTTCCCTCAGGGGCAAATTGCTTCACTTGTCTTTTGTTCATTTGAACAGCAACTTTCTCCCCCCAGCCCACTCCCTCCTCCCCCAGGGAAGCTGCAGGGAAAACTTGAAAGAATATCTCCGTGTGTTTCGTAATTCTTTCTTGTTTTGCTGGCTGGGCTTATAGCCAGATATCATGTAATAGGTACAAATTAGACCTTCTGATACAGCAGAGTGCCCGGGTGGCCAAGAAGGCTAAAGACATCTGGCTTATATTGGAAATAGTGTGGCCAGCATGACCAGGGAAGTGATTGTTCCCTATATTCACCAGTGCTGAAGATGTGCTTTGAGTGCTGTGTTCAGTTCTGGGCCCCTCACCACAAGAAAAACAAGAAAGAAGTGGAGCCTGTCCAGGGAAGGGCAATATAGTTGGTAAAGTCTGGAGCACAAGTCTTGGGAGGAGAGTCTGACAGAGCTGGCATTGTTTAACCTGGAGAAAAGGAGGCCCAGGGGGGACCTTATAACTCTCTACAGTTCCCTGAAAGGAGGGTGAAGCCAGGTGGGGGTTTGTCTCTTCTCCCAGGTAGCATGAGATAGAACAAGAGGAAATGGCCTCAAGTTGCACCAGGGGAGGTTTTGGTAGGATATTAGAAAAAGTTCCTTCACTGAAAGGGTTGTCAAGAACTGGGACAGCCTGCCCAGGGAAGTGGAGGAGTCACCATTCCTGAAAGACATTCACCTGGGGACTCGTTTTAGTGGTGGATTTGGCAGTGCTGGATTAATGGTTGGACTTGATCTGAGAGGTCTTGCCCAACCTTAATGATTCTGTGAAGTGAGACCCCAGCATCTTTGTGACTGGTGAGAAAACCAAGTATTGGCATGTGTTTTACAGGAGATCTGAGCTGTTTGTTTCTGCTTTTAACTTTGAAGCTATGGCAGGCAAGCTGAATGTGCCTTATGAACCTACAGCCTCATTCCTACTGGTGTTGCTGCTTGTCATGCTTGGCTATCATGCACTGACTGCCATTCACTGAAAGCTGATTTTTATTTTTTTTTCTGTGAACTTTGGCCAGCTAAAACGGTAATGATAATTTTGTGCTTATTCCTGGAGGCAATAGAGCAAGTGCAAAGTGAAAACCTTTGGGGACAGACTGATTTGGAGGCGGATAAAGGCCATCTGTATGGCTCTTGGTGCTGGGATGCAGTGGCCTGTTCAAACACTGCCAGTGTGACTGCAGTGCTCATGGACAATGACAGTGGAGACAGCAAAGGCTGTGGCCATATCCCATCAACATGACCTAGGGCAGGTTTTAGTAAGGGATAGAAAGCTCAAAAAACTTGTCCGAGTCAGTTACTGTCAGGATCAATTACAGGACTGGTAATGGGAATATGGGATGATGGGAGAAGGAGGGAGAAGAATAAGAGGCTTGACGAGTCTCATGTGGCTTTTTTTTCAGATCAGCAGATGTAAAACATGTGCTGTTAAGATGTGAAAGGCTTGGTATTAACACTGGGATGGAGACAGGCAGTGAAGAATTAATTATGATTTGGAGAGAAACTGGGATCCTGTCCAATTTGACTCTCTGTAGGCTGAAACTAGGAGCTCTCCTCCATGTCCTATCCTTCCCAACCTTCCTGTAAGTATTAAGCCAAGAGCCAAACTTCAGTACCAGAAGTAAGGAATCTACCTCTGGCGGTGTCAGGTGTGAGCAGATGTTGATGTCTGCTGCCTGTGTGACCTGATGCTGGAGTTTTTAATGGAAATATTTTTTCTGAAGCATATCACAGTTAAAGGACAGTGTTTGTTCAAGTTAGAATATGCAGGCACTGCTGATGAGAAGGAATTAAACTTAGAAATCTGTGAAAATACTCAATCACTTTTTTTCCTCCGATATTCTTGCCTAGAGCTTGTTTTAGTCTCTGCATGTTTTCACAAATGTTTAGGTTAGTATCTCAAAATGCACTGTTAATTTGGGTTGTGCTTGCAGCTCTAGGTACAAAAAGGGTCTTTGAGTTAAGGCAGACAAGCCAGTTATAAAAGCATAAGAAATGGTATGTATTACCTTTCATCAAAATGTAATTAAGAGCCTACCAATAGTAATTTAGTAAAACTGCTTCTGCTTTGAAGCAAAACCAAATCACAATGGGACTGCCAGTCTTTACTATTACATAGCTTCAAACCTTATTAAAATCTTGGGCTAATTCTACTGAGGTTAACTTGAAGTCTTATAGGTTCTGATAGATTGAGATCTCTGTTATCAGTTTACTTCTTATTAATGACTTATATTTAAAATTTTAAACATTAAATATAAAGCAGGTGGTAGTAGTAAACAGAAGTGTGTATAAAGACAACAGATTTTAGTTCAAAGTTATTCTTCCAATAGAAATATCAGGATGCATTCCCTAATCATAGATTAGAGCCATTATTTTTAATTCTCAAAAAATAAATTCTGATGATAACAAACATGTAATAAACATAATCCAATGACATGGATTATGATGCTATATTTGAAGACTATTTTTTCATGACTAGGGCTTATTTGTTATTTCATTTTTATTACTAGGTCTAACTTTTTCTTAGGATCTGCACATGAAGTTACTTGTTATTTCTTATTTCCCCATAAAACTACAGAATATTTATTTTGTCAAGAAAGTTGTTCTGAGATGATTGACCTTATGTAATTTAAATATCAAATTGATTAATATGCTAGGATTTGTATTGGTAATGCTAACCCCAAACAGATTTTTTTTACTTCTTTTTCAACTGTTTTTTATATTTTCCAGTGTCATTATTTCTGTTGTTTTGACTCCTGGTGAGGAAAAATTAAATGAATCTCTTTTTCTCAAGTAAGCATTTAAGAAATACCATCGTATATTTGGCAAGATTTTAGGGGATTTGTTTTTATCCATGGATTTCTTGATCTCTTCACTTATAAACTCACCAGATTTGAAGCCTTAAATCCTTGGAAAGGAGTTTTTCCAGAAAATGTCAATATCCATAAAGAATGAAACAGGCAGTGGAGCAAATTTATGAATTCTGCTGCTACCAGCAGCTATTATCTGTACAGTTGGAAATGAGAAAATCAGGAGCATATCCGTCCTAGAGAATTATGCTTGAAACAATGAGAAAAAGATATACTTGCTCTCTGCCAGATTCCAGTAATGCCAACTATCTGATTAGGTAAAGCCAAATTCAGATTTTGATACCTATGGTGGGGCTTGAATTTTCAGAGGTTAAACATCTTGTGGTTTCTGGTGTCTTTGCACTGCAAACAGATATGCATCCTTCTGGTTGTGTATTACTATGTTAAAGCTGGAATGTAATAGAGTGAATGTTACCATCTGATGAAATTTTCTTGAACTGTCATTCATGCTGGCTGCACATCTAGACTCTCACTTTGTAGATGGCAGCAGGGGCTGGAGTTCAGTGCATTTTCATTAGCTTGTAGCTGGGATGACATTTTTCCAAGAAGGAAAGTTTTGCAGTTTGACTGTAGTTTGATTTGGCTATAGAGAGAAGACATTTCATCTCAGCAATTCTAACTTTAAGAGTAGAGGTAAACAAAAAAGCCTCAGTAAACCCCACAGTGGCTGTGCTCAGTGGAGGTCTTTGGAGAAGACTCAGGCTACCTATTTAGGATGTTGGAGGCAGATGGATGGGGAATGTGGCAGTTGTGTCTGGAGAATCACTCAGGACTGGAATGCTTCTTGATCCTCTCTAATTCAGAGTTCCCAGGCAGTTGTCTGGTGCATTTTGCTTCTCTAGAAGTCCCCAGAAGTCTCTTGGTTAGGCAGCTCAGCCAGAAGGGACAGCTTTTGAAAGGTTTGGTTTCTCGGATTATGTATGAAGTTTCCATAGGACAAGTAAAACCAAATCTAAAAACCTTGAAAGTTTAAGGAAGCAGAGTTTGGGTTTATCCTTTTCCAGTGGGCATTGTAACCTCTGTGAAGCAGAGCCTACCACTTGCATTGCATTGCAGCCTTCTGGTGGAGTGAACCTCAAGTTCCACAGTGAGCTCTGACTGATTGCTTAAAAAAAGGATCAGAAAATGCATCAGCCATTAAAAGTATAGGCCCTAGGCTGGTCTGTTAAGAAACATGTGTTATGGGTCTGAATCTCTTCAGGTTAACAGAATTTGAAGCCAGAGTTTCCATTTCATGCCTGGATGAAGGCTTTTACCACCCATTTGTCATCTCTACCTCCCCTGGTCATGGTTTTCTATCAACTAGGATACCTGGGATAACCCAAGCTGCAGGTGGTTGAAAATTTGTATGGACCTGATTTTGACTCCACCGAGTTCAGATGCTGTTGAAACATCTGCAGTTTTCCTCCTGCATGTACCTAGGTAGTGCTCTACGTGTCAAAGCATTTGTGAATTGTAGCAGCGTGCTCGCCTTTCCCCAGGTCAAGCCCATCTAGGTGGGAGACTACCGCCTTCTGGGCAGCGCCCAAGGTGCAGGGCTCGGGAAGCCAGGAGCCAGAGCCCGAGAGCCGGTCTGAGGTGCAGGAAGAGACGCAGTCTGTTTGGTCAGGTTCCTAGAGAGTTTATTGAAGGATCCAACAGAACAAGGAAGGGAGAGGAACGCCGACCAAAAAGCCCCGATCGCTCTTGGGAGGTGCCTTTTAAGGGACTAGGATTAGGGGAGGGTACAACTTGGAGAACCAACCGAGTCAGCAAACATGAGACTGACACTTGCCTTATCTAACTGAGGGACGGGGTAGGAGGGAACACAATCAGGAGGCACCAATCTGGGGTTGGAAGGGGTACAGACAAAGGAGAACTCACTAGAAGGTAACCATAAAAGGGGATAGGGAGGGGGAGCTCAACACCAATCAGATTTCAATCCCAGGGTGATGTCTCTAGGTACTTGTCAGTTTCCGGACCTGGGGAATCTACGTGAGCCAGAGCGACCATCACAGTGAATATCCTTCAGACAGTGCAGAGATCCTGTATGCTTTTGCACAGACTAGGGAATGTGTTTTAAATACTGCAATCACTTTTTTTTTTTTTAGCATGTCTGAATATTGCCCCTTGGGGCATGTTAAGCTTTCCAAAAGTGGTCAGAGAAGATCCCTTCTGTATAAGATAACAACATTGCTGTGATGCCTCTGGTATTAATTGCTCCCAGTAAAATGCAGGCGCTGTCTAATGCACATCCAATTCCATCAGTATTTTTCAGTGGTGAAAGTTTGCCTTACTGAGGTTTGGAAAAAAACAGCAAAATATATGCATATATTTAACACCAGGAGCTTTGGTAGTGTTGGAGGAGGGGCTTGTGTTTTGGTTTGTTCAATAAACTTTTTTAACAAGCAGGATGAATTTCCATTCTCTCCGAGGCTGATGTTTTGTTCAAGGACTTTAGAGGCTTTTCTGGAACTCTGAGCTGAAAGATACTGGTAGCAAAGCTGTTGGTTTTTTCTTAGGAAGACTGCAGTTTTATCTTTGTTTTTGTTAGCTGAGACAATAAAAATTCTGCATAAGTGCCTCAGGCCATGCAGGCATAATGTATGAGCCAGGACATACAAGCTGACTTGCGTATTCCCTGGAATCCACACTGGTTTGTCAGCAATGTGCACAGGTCACTTAGTTTCTGACTAAGCTGTAGCAGCATTTAGGTGTGGGGTATGAAAGCAGAAGCCCAGGGATGTGATGCAAGCAGCAAATATATGGGTAAGAAAATTTGAATTAATTACTGTACTGCTTGACTGTTCTATCCAGGATACAATATGCCTTCATGATATTTGTGCTACCTACATAAATCCTAGCACAGCCAGGGAAAACAAATAGGCAGTTTAAAAATAGTACATGAGAAGAATTCATGGTAAGAGCATTGCTTTTGTTATTTAAAAGGGTCTTGTTGTGATTAGAAAAATATACATTCTTCAAAATTTTGTTACTGCAGTTGTTCTGACTTACTGCTTTCTCCTTGCAATGTTTCCTGGGGTTTCAACCAATGTACATTCACTTCTAAAGATGAAATGCAACACTGTCATGCCTATGCAGATTTACTGAGGAAAAGAAATAAAATTTTGTAAGCAAGAATTGGAATAAAAAAGTGTAACTGAATAATGCTCCTTTATTATAAATACCACCCTTGAAAACCAGAAATAATTGTTGCTGTGGCAGGAGCATATCTTTGTAATCTGTTGGAAACACAGCAAAGCTATGACATCTTTGTGACTTCCTTGAGAAAAGCCTTCAGGCACAGGTTAATTCTGTGCCTTTTCCAATTAATGCCTGAATTACTTCATGGAATGGGATTGTTTTGCATATAACTTGACAAATACAACTAGTTTTTAGCCATTTCAATGAGGGTCTAACAACATGACATCTGCCAGTGTCAGAATGATATGCCAGTTCAGAAAACTTTAAAATTACCTACAAGTCATACATGTTGTGCTAGCAAAGAATTAGCTTTCAGAGAAGCAGAGTGACCAAGCATAGAACTCTTTATTGTCCAGTTGTATAGTTGGGTTGTTACTTGTTTTTGGTTTTTTTTTTTTCCTTTTTAATATGTTACGATAATCCCGACTTTCTTATTTGATATAATTTCCTCATTGCTTTCTGTCTGACAATGAATGGAGTAGTCTTGCTTAATAGCATAAAATTGGAGGATGGGAACAGTGGATTCATCTACCAAGATAGTTGAATAATGGGACAACTTCCTTTCAAGAGAATTTTCACAAACACAGACAGTCAGATTAACCTATCTGCCCTAAAGCTGGGGCCATGCTCTCCTGGTAGTGTGTACAGGAGTATTAGTTTGCACTCAGACTCTGCTGGGATGTGAACAAAGTGACTGCACTGATGGCAAAATGGTCTCGGGGTATAGACTGTAACAGAGCCAGAACCTCCACATAGGATCTTTATCCCTAAGACAGCACAGTCAGAAGCGAAAAATGTTCGCTTGCTTTAACTGGATATAGATGTTTGAAGAGACCTCTATCATTCACCATTATTTTTACTGTGCCTTTGCATAATTTCTTTTTATTTTCTTCTGCAAATGGTGTTACAGGCTTTAGCAGTACATGTAGTTCCATGCAGTAATTTATGAAGGTAATGGTGGAAGCAACAGCTGAGACATATCCTTAATTCATTATAGACTTCAGCCCAGGTAATACAGAGCTCAAAGCAACAGGGAGAACTCAGAAGAAAGAACTGTGAGCTATGGGCCACTAAACTGCAGGCTGTAAGTACCTATGCAGCTGAACTCATGCTGTCAATAAGGACACCTCTCACAGACTTTGGGTTGTGTCATATATTGCTGTTATGATTTCTTTTTGCTCTTTGAGACTTTAGCATCCACTTTTCTTAGTAACAGAGTTTATGCAGCTGGGTGAGCCTAGACTGTGCCATGGCCCCATGTATTTCTGAGGTCATTCTATAAAGCAGGTATGGAGAAAAAGTTAGGTTTAGGTAGTGCAGATATGAAAATCGGAGTTTTGGTTTTTTTTCAACAGCTTTTGAATGCTTAAGAACGAATAGGAGAAAGCAGAGGCAGAGAACTTCTCTGCAGCCGTCACTCTTTCCACTGACATCAGGAAAGATTTGTCCTTGGGACACCATCCTGTTGTGGAACAAATATCACTACTTCAGGATCAGGTTCATGCCAATTTGCTGTTCAACTTAGCTGAACAGGATACTTTTTTAATGTGTGTCTGTGTAGGTTATTTATCATAAATCATATGTGGTTTCCTTCCTTGAAGCTTATTTTAGCCCATGACTCAGGTGCTATAAACACTGGTACTTGTTGCAGGGCTCCTGCATTGTCTGCTGTATGCACCAGCCTGTATTTAAAATGTCTTAATGAATAGCTTGCTGATGTTGTGGGAAGCTGATTGCCCCATCATGTTCACAAGTGCAGACAGTAGGGGAAACAAGCAACAAAGATGAAAGTTTTGCTATGCTCCTCTGGCAGTACACTGAGATTTGGGAATGGTGCTGCAGCTACTTTCCTTGAAAGAAGAACGGTGCCTGGTTGACCTGACAAATGCTCTGCTTCATCCCTATGGTAGGAAACAGGTCTACTGAGAGGATCCTTGCCCATCAGTGGGCAAGAAAATATGTGTAAATACAAAGATCTAGAAGACTTGATGGTATGTGTTTCTTTCCATTTATTTATCCTCTGCAGGTGATTTCTGCTCTTTACAGAACAAAGGTCTCCGAGTCCCAGGAGGACAGTTGTAGTGACAATGTAACTTTGTCACAGATTGATGTAGAATTGGGCCTTTATAGTGCCCTGTTGCTCTCTCTTCTCTGGCATTTTCCAAGACGGTGACCTGAAGGATAAACCTCATCTAGTTGATAAGAGAAGGCATAATGCTTTGGTAGCTAATGTACTGTGCTCCTGGAGGAGAAACATCAGAGGTCATCCACAGCTCAGAGCCTTGTGTGCTGACATGGGCAATTCCCTCAAGTGCTGCCACCATACAGGACATTAATGTGTTTTCTCAGATGAAATTAGGGTGTGAAGAAAGGAGCTGTGTTACTCTTGAAGAGTTAATGGAGCTAAACATTATGTTCCAGGCTTTCTCCTCTTGGGACATGACAAGCAGCACGTTACATTGTGGTTTGCCTCGCAGAGATGATCAGAGAACTGACAGCTGATGGCAGCTGCAGGAGGAAGTGGGGACTGTGGTCATGTGTGACCTCTGAGTAAGCTAGGTTTAGTAGCCACAGTGCTGATGCCCCTAGCATAGCAGTCATGCTCTTTGTAACAGTTTAGAGATGTACTGGAGATGGCATTTTGCCCCTGAACATTTGACATAGTGACTTCATTAATGTGACTTCATGCTGCCTGTTCATGCACTCCTGCTATAATATTACCTAAGCATTTTACCTCACAGGGCTGTTGCTTGCTACAGGTGACAATTCTTCTTAATGCCTAGGCTTTTGAATTATTTCTCTATTTTAAAGCTGGATGACAGCATGCACAAGATTTTAATTTTTCTGTACATGTGTTTGTTTCATTGCCTTTTAGTTTGGCAGTCATGTTGTTGCCAAGGGGATGTCTTAACATTATGCTGCTTTGCTAGTGCATGATTGTGTGACTGATTCTTTGGGAAACTGCAAGCTCAACTTGCCATATCATTTGCACAGCTAACAATCAATCTAAAAATAAGCTGTTTCCTGATAGATTGAGGTCACCCTTTAGAGTGGTTGCCTCTTTCCACCTGGATCAAAAGTGCTGGCAGAGATGTTCCAAGTAAAAATTAACAGTAATTGAGAAACAAAATTTCCATTTCAGCACAGCAGCTAAAGTTACTAAAACAGACATACAGAACTCATTAGCAAAATAAAAGGCCTTGACATACTTTGTCACAAGACGGTGAAATTGCTCAGCATTGAGCTGTGCCAACGTGGGCTCAGTGGTGAGGGAGTGCTGCCAGTGCATCTGAAGGAGTTTGCTTCTTGCCAGGTGTGCTCCTGGAAGGATTCTTGCTGGCAGATACTCTTGCAAGGATGTGCTGAATTTGTGCACCCTGCAGTCCCAGCTCTTTTTCCTCTCAGGCTGTTTAACCCCTTGTTTTTTCTGGCCTTGCTAAATCTGCAGGGAAAGATATTGTCTGTCTGCCCCTGTTCTCTAGCAGAGGCCCTGAAGATATTGGAAAAATCTAGTGGAATAATGAATGAGATTAATCTAACTAATGAATTTACATAAATGAGAGGTTTTCTTTTCCCTCCTTCTTTTTTTTTTTTTTTTTAAATTTTATTTCTTCATAGTGCCTTATTAACGATTTGGTTAACTGATGCAGGCTTAGATAACTGTTAGAATAACCCCTAGCTTTTGGCTGCCACTAACAGATCATGAAATACGGTGCAAGCTTATCTTAACCACCAAGAGAAAGTATTTCTCTTTTACACTGTATATTTTCCATTTACATGGACTCCATAGTAGAAGCAACAAACTCTTTTGCTACTCTCCTACTGTGTATTTTCCTTTGCTTGATAAGAGCAATACTGTGTAATGCAATGAACTCCCGATGGTAAGCCGAGGGTCAATGTTGTCCTTTCTCTTTGAATATCACCTTCTGCTTCACATTTAACAATTAGAAGCTATGGAAATCAGTGTTATTAAGTAGTCTGAAAGTCAGCATGAAGGAATGAAGTGCAGAGGAAGAAGAGGAGACTGAATGGTAATAAAAGCAAGGCAGGCAGAAATGCAACAGCAGCAATAGCAAGGAACCTTGTATTTTGTATTGCCTGATGCCAAATGTCTTCTGTGCAAGCAACCATAATGTCTGAGGCTTGTCAGAGTTTGCCAGTCATAGTCACATCTTTCCATGAATGAGATTTCCTTTATTTAATGTTTAGTACTGGAAAAAAATTGGTTTTCTGCCTTCTTCAATAGTGTCTGTTGCTGAGACACTGCTTTGCTGTAAGCTAGGAAGCTTAACTGAGTGAATGGATTTTGGTCATGGTTTCAAATATTGAAGATGTGGTTTTCTTGATATTAAAAGTTCTACTATGTGTGTAGAACTGGTTGATGTAGTTGTGCATGTATAAGAAATTTTATGGTTTGGGGACACAAAGCCACAGTAACTCAATAAACAAAAGCAAATGTTTTATGGTATATTTAGACAATGAACTATGCTTTGCATTTATGACATTCTAATAAGAAAGTCCTTTTTCTGAGGTGTGTAGGGCATACATTATACAAAAATAAATAAATCTAGGTCATCATCACTTTTGAAAATAATTGTGCAATAATTGCTGCACACATGACTTAACTTTCATATCCCAGCATCATTAATTGCAATTTGAACATTTCTACCCATTGTGGTAACTTTAAAATAACATAGTACTTGTAACCTATAAGCAATTTCTAGAAAACCATAAATTATCATTTCCCAGAACTGTTGTAGAGTTTGCCTTGAATGCATTATAGAATTATCACAACGAGCAGAAACTGCTTATTTGACTTTTGTCAGCTTCTGTTCCACTGAATCTAGACTATTGGAATCTGATAGATGCAAAAGAAAAGCTAAGAGAATGTTAACTTTAATTTTTTTTGGGGGGGGGAGGCCTGTCCCCTTTAATTTCAAAACAATTTCATATCTATAGCTTTTTATCATTTCAGTTGTTTTCCAATATAATAATTTCACAAATTTGGCTACTCATGGATATATGAGATCTTCTGACTTTGGGGTCTTCAGTGAAAAGTTTACGATTTCTACATTATTTAGTTTTAGTAAAACTTAATCCTGGTAAAGCTGTATTCTACACAGAGACTTGCAGGTGTATTTTTCATTTCCTTCCTTTTCCTGGAAAATCACTATTCAGGGTTACCTTCAATCCCTGTAAGAGTAGTATGTAATTTGAAGCAGAATGTATATTTTTCCAGCATCTACATAAGCATCCATGTACCCTTCTTGACAAATACCTATTCTTCTGTCATTTGAATTCAGTGGGCAGATTGGTTGTGTAGAATTTCTTGATTTGAAAGTTCTGCATTAAATCTGCTGCCAGATGTTTCATTTCTGCTTCATGTAGCAAGTAGTTAATGTATAACTAACCCCTAAGGTGGACTGATAATAAAGGAAGAAGATAGAAGGATTGGAAAACCTATTATCCCTCCTTTCAATGATATTATATTGAGTTCTGATCTTGTTAAAGCTTTCATAACCTGTACTGTATGTGCAGGGGAGCAGAAATAACCAGGATTGGCATGGGGAGAACCTGTGTAGGTTTGAATTACCAAAATCCAAACTTTGTAATCACTGAGAGTAAAGCCAGCTAAAAACTCCTTAGGTAAGCAAAAGTGGCAGGGATGATCTGTGAGGATTTGAGGGGATGAAGAATAGGGTTTAGGGTGTAGGAAGAAACTTCAGGAAGGTGGGATTATGGTAGGATGAAATAGAGCCCCCTTATTAATATCACAACCTCACCAGCCCTCACAGCAGAGTATGGCAGTCAGACCTGATCTGGATGGAAGAGCAATCCTTCCCTTTAGCTGACAGCAGACCTCCCTGCTGATCATTCACAAGAGAGGTGCTGCACTTAGGACAGACAAACTAGGGCTTTAGTATGGCTGAGAAAACTGAATAACACCCTTTGCTGCTGACATCTCAAAAAGCTTAGGGTATCCTGAGTTTAGATCAGCACAGGGGAATATTTTCCATTTGGGGTAGAAGCCACATGTTGGAAATCATAAAGTTATTTGAATTTTCAACGTTGAACTTTGAAACTTTGGATTTTCTTTCTGCTAAAAAACAATGCTGAAGGGAATTGAAGGAGCTGTTCCAGGAATCCTTTTAGGATTTCTTCTCTCTGGGAGATACAACCAGAGAGCTAGGTTAACACTGCTTGTACACCTGAAGGAAATGAAAGCAATTAGTGATGTGGGGTGAGGAAGATCAGTGCCAAGGTCTCTGCTGCAGAATGCATGAAACAGAAATCGGCTGAGGAAACAAACTAATTATCATGCCAGTGATTTGTTTTTAAAATATTTCACTGGCTTTTGCTAAGAATAAAGAAGGCTACTAAGGAACACACTCCAGAATGAGTAACTTCTCAAAAGTAGGTCAGCCAAGTTTACATTTTATGCTTTATCTGGTGCAGAAAACAAGTGTGATGCTCTTTTAGTAGAGATACAAACATCTAATTCTGGGACATAAAGCCACAAGTCTTCTTTTTGGGAACTTACATAGGACTGTGACCACTTTTTTTGAAAGTGCATTCTTTTTATTTATATATAAATAATATTTTTTACAAAAAAATTCCAGCTGAGACCTTTAAAAAAAGAAAATCAGAGTAACAGGCTTCCAGTCACACAGTGAGAGGGATTCCTACATCTTACATGATCATTTCTCAGTCTCTGATTCCCCCTTCATTTGTATTCACCTTTTATTTTGATTGAGTTTTTGTTTCCAAACTATAATTTTGTTAGCATCCTGATGACTGTATTTAAATGTCATTGTTATCAAGGAAGCCAAAAAAACCTGATTTCCATTATTTCCATTTCTTCTTCTTTCCTGAAAAATTCTCTCAGTGGTGCCTTGTCTTTTGTTTGTCATTATGTTAATCACATACTCATTTTACGTTGTTGAGACTTTATTTACAAGAAGCCATCAGCAGCAATCAAAGCTGTGAATGAGTTTTTATATCTTTGTATTGATATGGGACTGGAAATACCAAATGAAGGCCAAATGAAGACAACTGCAGTATGACAGTTGCTCATTCACTCAAGTACTCTACAGGGACCAGCTGCCAACATCTTGTCACTTTTGTTATGTTCACACCAATTAAACTGCTCTTTTCTTACAACTCTGACTAAACTGGTGAATTCAAATAACACTTAATTTTTGGCAAATCAAGGTCTGGGTTCAATTTATATTGTTGAAAGTTATCTATTTCTGTAAGCAGGCTACTACTAAAAGGCAAAGGTGGTATTTGTAAACAGAGAATTCACGTGTTTGGACTTCTTTAAAGAATTTATAGCAAAAGTCATGGATATGCAAGGAGACCTGGCTAATATATGTGGTTTTCTGAATGCAGCTAGCAAACTACTGAAAATCAAAGAGTCTAAGTTTCTGCAATACAAGATATAATGACCTTACAAGGATAAAACTTTTAAAAAGATGGAAAACTATGAAAAAAGTTGGAGTCTTTCAAGAATATGTGCTGGGATCTGCAGTGCTCAACATCTTAGTAACTTGTTTGAGTAGCAGTGGAGCATCAAAATTTGGTGATGAAAATCTAAGGATTTAGAATCCTGAAGGCTGAGTGAAGAGAGTCATAGAAGCACTTGCTAATACCAAAGAAAAGAAATAAAATAGAAGCTGAAGTTTGATCTAGTCAAATTTAAAACAAAGGGAATGAAGACTATCTAAATCCTGAGTGCTCTGCGCTCACCCCTAGGTCAATCTGTTTTGGTGCCTGGGAATAGAATTTGGGCTAAAAATAGGTTACAAAAGCATTACTTCACTGCTACTCAGGGAGGTCTGGGGAAAAGAAAACAAATGCTAGTAGACTAGCATTAAAATGAGAGTACAAAATGTTCTATAAATCAGTGGTTCTAATTAGGAAATACCTTTTTTTTTTCACTTTTTTTTTTTTTTTTTAATAACAACATTTTGTGTTGTTTCATTCAAAACTATTTGTTATGGCTGGAAAAGAAAGAGGGGAAGAAAGGGTGGCTAAGGACTAGATCCCAGGACTTCATCCTGGAGAGAAATGACAGAAGGCCACAGAGGTCTAAGCCCTAGGAGAAGGATGATCCAGGAATGATATGCTCACTAAAGGAGTTAGGGAGTATTGAAAGATCTACAAGTGAGGTAATAATTTACCAGTTGAGCAATAACTCTGCCAAACTACTTACCATGTAGATTACTGCAGATATCATTTTATGTCATGAATCTGATCAAGGTAATTCACGGAAAAAAATCCATCTTAGCAGTTAAATTCAAAGAAAGCAGTAGGAAGTTTTTGTGCCTGAAAGCACCACAGGCTGGAGGAAGACGGTTCTGGGAGTGTGATGTACTTCTTGTCCCATCAAGGTCTTCCTAAACAATCTGTAGTTTGTCCTAGGTAATCATAGGGCCCTTGGGCCTGACCTGGTATATTTGTAAGTAAAGGTGAAGAGCAACAGGTTTGGGGTTTTTTTGCTTAAAGGTTTGCTTTTTTTTTTAGCTTTTATTGTATTTTTTGATATAGCAGGACAACACTATCTTTGCCAATGTGCCTTACTCATACAATCAAAAGTATATGTATTTCTCTTGTCTGTCAACCAGAATGAACTTCACCAGATCCAGATACCTCAGGAAAAGTAAAGCAACTGTGGGGGAACAAGGCTTTTTTTAGCAGTCTTTATATCTTCATAAAATAATGTTTTTCTGTAAAAGGGAAAAAAAAATGGAGTAAGGCAATTGTTTTTCTACGTATTTTACAGATGTTTTACAGCTATTTAAAAGATTCTTTTAAAATACTCTGACCATTCATTCCTTTTGGGTCCAAGAAATATAATTATGTTTTGTTCTTAAGGATCTTGGGAAATGGGGAGAGAAGCGTGGTAAGTTAATGTTATGAACCTGGTGTTCTTTCTCCTAAATTTCTTTTTCTGCTTCACTAGTTTGAAAAGCTGTTGATAGCAAAGGGAGCTCAATGAGATCATGGAACAGAAGGAAATGCTCTGTGAAGCAAGATGAAACCTCTGTATAAAGGACAACCTCTTCATTCTTCTGGAGATAACTCACATGAACAACCTGCTTTAAAACTGTGACCCACTGACTGAAAAAGAGTAGTAAGCTTGTTTGAAAGTGCAAACATCCTAAGTAGTGTTAATCAGAACAGTTGGCTTTAGGCTAGTTTTACTTCCCCCTCCTGCTCGTGTGCTGTCATATGGAAGGGGAACAACAGATGACTGTGAATGAAGTGGTGGCTTGGACCTCTCTGTGAACTGGAAAAAATGGGAGTACGTGTAATTTTGGGTATATAACTCTGATTATCCATGCACAAAGGAGTACTAAATGAATAGCCTACCCTAATAATAACTCACAGGAGTGAGTAGCTTTTCAGAGGGCATGTGTGTTTATTCCACTGAGGAAAGCCAGAAAGCCTTTATGGCTGTTTAAAAAAAAATAAAAATAAAACAAGGGAAAAAAGAGTTCTATTGTTTTGACACACTCTCCCCTCCAGAATCCTTGGAGGTTTTTTTGGTTGGTTTTATTTTGGGTTTTTTTGCCATCAAATATGTCTATAAGTGAAATCTTTATTGGTTTAATTAGTGCAAAATTAGTAGTTCTGTAGAAAATCTGTTTTAAGGCTGCTTGTTCACACAGGTTTCATAAAAATCAAAACTACTAAAGAGATGGCAACACCAGCTTAGTTTCATATCAGGGTGGGCCACATTAGCTGCTCTTCACATGATCCACAATCTGATTTGATTTTTTGGAATGTCCTTACTATGAGAGGGAAGATAAAAGGCGAAGGGCCAGAATTTCTGGTCAACATCAGCAAGCAGGGAGGTCAATGTAATAACTATTCCATGTGATCCCAGGGTAAATAGAGAATCAAGTTCAGACTTGGAGTGAGATGATGTTAACTCCCACCAAAGTGTAGCCTACCCAATAAATCATTCATTGTGTGAAGACTCTGCTGCTGCTGGGGAGCAGTGATTGTGTCTTCCAGAAGCTTACATAAAATGGCCAGGCTTGTGGTGAACATTGGACCACAAAACCTTCTTAATTTAATGTATACCTCTCACTGGGATGTGTTGTATTTCTTTTACTCATCTTGTACAACCATAATGCAGGATGATTAAATCACTTAGTTTAAATGAATTACTAACAAACTAGCACATTTCCATGTAATGCAAAGGGAAAAATGTAATATTCAGAAAACACATTCTTTAACATGAAGTGCACTATACTAACATGCTTGGGATATATTTGTAAGATACTTTATAGGAATGCAGGGGATATATGGCTTAGAGCTTGTTCAGAATAAGAATCCAGTAATGTGTTTTTGTGTTAAACCTAGATGGTGACAATTACAAGGTGTATGTTGCCTGCTCATCAGTTCACAAGCCCAAAAATATGTTTCCCATCCACCTGCGTTTAAACTGGTCCTTTCTGCATTCCTTTGGTCTTCTACCTGGTAGTTCCCCCTGCTGATGGGCTGCTGAAACACCCGGTGTCTGCGTTTGCAGGGATTATTGATTAGATACATTCTGGTGACTTCCAGCCATCGGAAAAAATCACAAACGTGCACCTCTGTGACAGGTTTGTTAAAACAGATTTGAAGTTGATTATGAGATGTGTATCCAGATGTTCAGATGATGAGTGGCTTGGGAGCACTTATCTGCAGCTTAAAATTTCACCACATCGGTCTTTGTGCGTTACCTCATGCACATTACAAATGCACAGCTCATTAACGCTGATATGTTTTGCTCTAGAGCTCAATAATTTCAATTCCACTGCTGAAAAACCAAGCCAAACTCCGTGTTTTGTATTCAATTAATGAACCTGGTAGATGTGTGGGATTTTTTTTCTGTCAAATGTTCAGTATCCAACTGCTGTCAGATACAAATTATTTAACAGAGGAAAATACCCTCCACCAAACTGTGGCAAAATCCCTGTTATATACCCAAATTCCTCTATCCAGGATAAATCCTTTTTTTTTTACTTTCTTTTTTTTTTCATTTGATGGATTTGAATGTTGTTGTTAACACTGATGAACACACAGTGCAATTGCCTAAAGTGTTTCTGTAAAAAATTAGTCTCCCTATCCCACCCCCCAAAATGTGTGATCTGAATGAAATTACAAGACATCTACAACATAAAAAAAAATTCTCTATTTTAATGTAACTTTTTAAATTTTACAATTAGAAGGCAATATTTTTTAATTTGAGAACTGCATTTTCATATTCAGGTCATTTATTAAAAATTGTTTTCTAAGTATTTAGAAAGTATAACATATTCTAATAATTTTTCACCCTGTTCTTTTGCACAGTAGATTTATTATTTTACTTAATTTTTAGACTATATATCCTGGTGAAAGTGGATTGTTAAAAGACCTGAAAAAATAAAAGTATTTGTAAAATGTTAATTTTATAACTCCTAGTCTTTTGGAGGAAAATAAGCTTATTTCTTTACTCATTCCTTGGAACAGAAGTCTACCACGAACTAATATAATATTTTTCAGGTATCTTTCTGTCTAACAAAGAAAAAGGAACATACAATTACTGATCATTATTTTTTCAGAAATAATCTTTTTGGTAGTGTGAAGAAGAAAAAGATAAATCCAGTTTTAAAGGAGGGAAATGAATGACTTTTTGAGATACCTTAAAACTACTTAAAAGAATATTGACTTTCTAGGACAATGCCACTTTCCAGGATTGTCTCTGAAGTTGTCTTTGGCAGTGCACGTCAATGTGATGAAAAATGTCTTTTATGCTTGTGTTCTCATAGGAAAAGGTTGAGCAGAGGAAAGTGTAGGCATTAGGAGTATGCAAATCTGTCAGTTGCAGAGACAAGAGGGGGCAAAAGCCTTTGCTCAGCACAACAAATATTTAAAATGCTTTTTACATTATTCTGCAGCCAAAACAAAGTGTTGTAGCAGCATCCATGTTGTGCTGCACTAATACAGCTGCAAAGTGAGCTAGATTTAAACTCAAAAAAAGGATGCTTGAGGGGAAGAGTGCTGTCCGGTTCACGAATGACAGGAATTTTTTACAGTGAGAACAGCCACTGGAGCAACATCTCCAGAGATGTGGTAGAGTCCCCTTTGCTGGAGATTTTCAAGATACTCTTGAGCAGGTTCTAGATAATTTCATCTGGGCACACTTTTCCACAGAAGGTTGATGAGGTGATCTTTCAAGGTCATTTTCAGCCTGGGCTATTCTATTATTCTATGATTCTCCAGCACAACATTTTCTCTTCTAAACCCAGAGGTAAGAACTGATGTTAATTTTCTGGTACCGGTGACTGTGTCGAATGTGTGGGAAGTATTTTTGGAAATGTCAAAGATTGTTATTTACTGTTGTTGGTTGGATGTATTTCTTCTGTTTCTTTATCAAAATCTGGTTAGAACCCCTGGAATTAGTCATGTAAATACACAGGAAAAGGAAAGTGTACTAGCACTCTAACTAGAAAAATGTTCTTCTCAAACAACTATATTTAAATTATGTAAATAACATATGAACATAGAGGAAATATAGGTTTATCCTGACTTAAATGGCTGCCAGCTGAGGAAGAGTAATTAATCACGTGCATGGTTTTAGCCCCTGACAAGTGGCAGTAAAAAGCTTAACTTCAGTTTAAGCAAATTTATTTTATTTCACTTCACATTTATGATAGGTGGTGTGTGTATTTGACTCATTACTATCTGTCAGCTGATGCAAAGTAATTTGTTAAGAGATTATATATGTTCACATGATTAAAAGTAATCATCAAGTCTTAATACATTTCTTTTTATTCCTTTGGTGTCTGACTGTGAATGCTTCTAGTTTTCTATGGCTGTGTAGATCAGCAAATATCTCATAGTTAAGTGATTGTCTAAAGAGGTTATAAACTCTCCATTCTTGGTGGTCTTTTGAAAACGGGGTAGATAAACATCTGTCAGGGATGATGCGAGATGAGCTGATCCTGCCTCTGGATGGGGAATGGACTAGACCTCTTGAGACCTCTTCCAGTCCAAGGAGTCTATGATTTTCATTTAACTCAATGAAATGCCACACAGGGATTTGTGCTGATTTAATTAAGTTGGCTTTTAAAAAAGTTAACAGATGTTTACGTTTATCGATGTAACCTTTTAAGATCTAGAGTGTGCAATCTATTCCATTACTTCACTGTGCTTTTAATTAGAAAACTTTTCCCTATATATAACTGCAACATGTATAAGTCCATGATACAATTGTGTGTCATTTATGCAACTTTTTTTCTGTCCACTGTAAGCATTTTTGTTGTAGTGTTTTTTTTATTTACTTGGAGCCATGTGCTGTCTTTTCCACTTTGTGCTCTTTGATCTTTCCTCTATAGCTTTCACAGCCTGCATTTTGGAATCAGAGGGGTTTTACCCTTCTGAATATTTTTCTTTTCCCCTCCAGAAGCTTTCCAGTTAACTTTGGTTTTGTTTCATGGAGTTTTTTGTTCTGTTTTGTTTTTTTTAACTGTGCCTTCCCAAACTGCATCACTTGTTAAGCTGAATCATTATCAGTACTGATAAAGCAGAACTGTATTTTCATGGGCAGCATCCTTGGTGGTACATACCAGAAATTTTAAACCATTTTCAGATGCCTCACAAGGATCTGGATGAAGACTGCTTGCAAATAATTAAAAGTTTGAAATCATACTCTTCATCTCCTTTGAGGTTTTGGATCTTGTGTCCTTGTTTTTTATTTTTTGGTGAAACCAAGGATGACGTGAGGCCTGGACACTTGAATATGTTGATATGCTCTTCAAGGCTGTGGGGTTTTTAGTTTGGTTGGGTTTTTTTGTTTCAATTAAAATAAAGCTTCTGCAAATTGTAAGTGGAATTTCTTGAATGTTATTATGGCCTAAATAACAGATTAAAGCAGTGTTTCTCACCTCTCAGGAGTTATTTAGATTCAGAGGGAGGATCACTGAATCTAGAGAAGGGTAAGATTGATTGAATTTCTGCCCCACCAGCCATATGTCCATTTATATAGACATCAAAATATGAATAATAATCATATAGCACCAGTAGAACTAGGTGGTTGCTCTTGACATAGAGGGAATTGTATGAACATTTAATGCAATTTTCCATAGTCAACTCCATAACACACTTAAGACTTTGGGTGTTTGGTTTTATTCATGCCCTCAGGGGAGGTATGGAAGTAGATTTATTATTAGCTCATTTTATTTCCCGACAAGCACTGACACATGTTATACAGTAGCCATCTCAAAGGTCATCCTTCCTGTCCTGTTTTGCTTATTCTTTACATTGACTTCTGGATATTTTCTTTTTTTGCTTCATTTTCAGTCTCAGATGATTCAGTGATATGTCTTTCTCATGTACCCAGTGTTAAACTAATGACTAGAAAAAGTGTTCAGTTTTCAAACTGACAAGAATTTCTGCTTGGGGTCAGGTTGGGTTTGGTTTGGTTTTGAGTGTTTTCTGGTTCTTGGAGTTGCTTGGGTCTCTGGTCCAGCTGGTGGTCTCCCAGCCAGACCAACACCTTTTTCTGGTAGAAGCAGAGTCTGAAAACATCAGCCTAAGTGCTGCAGCTGTAATGATGCATCTCTAGGCACCCTCTTGATCTCTAGACAGTTTCACCAAAGTACTTGCCACCTATTGTAGGAATCATTCCCCTTTCTGTGACATAATTGTTTTTCTTGAGGTTTCTTATTTTGTATGTGAAAGGCTTTTAGCTTATTACAGGGTGGATGGTGTATGTGTTTTTGGTGAAGTTGTGGGATGGTCTAAAATTCTGCTGTGTGGTTACATTCTGTGCTGGGGAACTAGATTTGACAGCCCTGATTAGATTAGTGGGAGTCATGATCTCATTATTGTTATTTGTAGTGCTGCAGCACCTTCCCTCATAGCTCTGCAAAAAAACCCCAAAAAAACAAATGGCCCCAGTCATGAACTAAAGCATTATAAAACATAGAACTGAAAAGTTAATGTAATCCTGATTAAGCAGAATCAACTATTCCTAAATTCCTTGGTGTTGTACAGCGCTAGCAATATACTGTTTTCCAAACACTAAAAATTTAAATAAGCTATAGTGTTTATTCAATTTTAGTACTCTTCAGTTTGTTCATGGAACACTTTGATCTTTGATTCTTTTCTGTCATCCTCTTTTGTGAGTGAATAAAGCAAAGACTTCTGTGATTAGGCTTTTACTTGTGAAATTTCCACTTTTGTCAACCTTTAACCCTTGACCTCACAGGGCAGTCTCTAAGAGATCTCTGAGCACAAGCAGAACTCAACAGATTTAATGGCCAGCTTGAAACAGGGACATGCAAGAACTATATTTTGATGAAAGTTTTGATTTGACACTGCTTCTGCATCCCTGTTTATTTATTTATTTATCATAATCCTGTCCTGGCCATTCATTTCTGCCTCAGGCTTGACTGCTCTGTTGTGCTGGAATTTTTATTTAATCGCTTTCATTCCAAACAGAATTCAGCTCATTAAAGCAGCAAGAAAGATTTTCAGGAGAGGATTACAGGCTCAGTAGCCATCTGGGGGTGTATGTATACTGTGCATATGTGTGTGTCTGTTGGTGAGAAAGAGGGAAGAGGAAGTGACCAAAATAAGGAAGTTCCCTTATGTCTTCTCACATAGAAAGTGGTATGGTTTTGTGTTTTGTTTTCTTTCTCCAGTTACCACTTCTCAGAGTCTCTGTCTGTCTCTCTCAGGGAGTGGCAAACCCAGTCATAGAATTCTCACTTAAAAAGTCAAAATGTTTTAAAGTTTCACTCCAACTTCAGCCACCAGTTGGACCTTTTTGAGCTTCTAGTCATGAAATCAACAATAGTAAACAACTGGAACTGCTTTAAAATCACGATGACTAATCAGGTCCATGTTTTCTACTTCTTTCCACAGAACCACTGAAAGAGGTCTGGAAATGGATAGTTTAAAATACTGCTGCTTGTATCAGTAATTTTTTAATGTTTTATTTATTTAAATTTAGAAGGTTTCTTTTTGATGAAAGTTGCCTCCTCCCACCACATGCCTTTTTTATTTTAGCCAAAGCTAGGTTAGTTGAAGGGAAGTAGGACATGAGACTAGATTAGTGTTTTCAATTAGCTGTAATTGATTTAGCTTGCTACATAAGGTCTGTACAGGAAATAAAGTTGGAATAATTTCTCCTTCCACTTTTGCCATTGTTTCTATGTAAAACTGGTATACCTATAAATCTGAGAATGTCAAACATCCACCTTGACTTGCATTTGTTTGCCACACCTACTGATGGGTCCTTTTGAAAGCTCAAGTAGACAGTGGTGACTTTTATGGAATTTGAATATCCCCATACAGAGAAGCATGAAAAATTCTGTTAGTTGAAGGAACAGGCAAAGAATGCTGACAAGAGTTGATATAGGCAACTCTGCCATGCCAAGGCCAGTATACTGCTGTGCTTAAGTCTTGAAGACAGATGTGTCCAACCTGTGGTACAGGCTCTACAATGTCCCTAGACAATCCCATTCCCAGTAACTGGGGAGATGTGGATAACTTGTGGCTAGAGCCATTAAGTCCTCTCCCAGGACATGCTGCTGTAAATCCAAAGCAGAGAGCTGAGCTTATATACAAAACGTATACTGCAAAGGCAGCAAAAATGGATATATGCACCCACAGCAAATAAATATTTCTTTTAACTAGCTTATGGAAAGAGATCTGAGTGGATTGTTTTTTATTTGGTTAGATTTTTAATTGTTACTGTTAACTTATGGGATCATATTAAAGGAATATTTGTCTGAGAACGGTTCCCTTCTGAAGTAGGGATACACACAGACTAAATGTATTGCATGTGGGACACTCCCTTTGCTACAAGTTTACAGCATAGAAGGAAACATTAAAAGAGATGGTTTGGTGACAACACTTAAAATTATTCATATGGTCAACTAGTTTAAAAGAAAATGGAAATCTTGAGAGGATTCAGGATCATAAGAAGAGGAGAAAACCCCTCTGGGGATGTAACTACAGTGGTAGACTCAAGAAAGGAGGCGGGGGTTAGGAAGAGGTTCTGCAGGGAGATGGGGAAAAAAAAAGAAGAATGACTGCAAAAGCTCTGTAAGATTGCAAGGACTCTGAAGAGAAGCATGTGAAAAGGTCATGACAGTGAGGACACCAGAGAGCCTCTGCTTCCAGGTAGCAAGCAACAGGATGAGATGAAATGGCCTCAGGATACGCTGGGGGTGGCTTAGATTAGATTTTAGGAAATCTAAATTAGTGTCTTCACCAAAAGGGTTATAAAACATTGGAACAGACTGCCCAGGGGAGTGGTAGACTCACCATCCCTAGAAGTGTTCCAAACACGTGTGGATATGGCACTTGAGGACATGTTTAGTGGTGAAGATGGTGGTGGTGCTGGGTTGACAATCAGACCTTATTATCTTAGAGGTCTTTTCCAATCTTCATGGTTCTATGATCCAGGCCTGGGGAGGGGGCAAAGGGACCACCAGTGAGCTGCAGCCTTGGAGACTGCCAGATCAGGCTCACAGGGAATGGCTGCATATAGGGGAAACCACCGTGTGTCTCCTGAGTTTGCCTTTGGGACTAGGAATGATATGTGATGAGTGAATGTGAAGTTGCTCACGCAGTGATTGAAAATGTGGCTGAAGTCAAGCTCAAAATATTTTTAGCAAAAATTAACATGAATCTGAATTTTTTTACAAAATGTTTCTGCCAGATCCAGTGAATTACTGAATTTCCTTGCTGTTTCTTTTGTTATTCTGGTGTATGCAGACACCCTTTTCCACTCAACTCCAGTAAATGAGCCTTGTGTCTGCTCTTCTTTGGAGCAGCCATTTACACCACTGGAGCAGATGTGAACTCTTTGGTTTGGATGAAAGTCCAACTGGGTCCCATCAGCCTCTTCTACTCTGATGGACATGTATTGTGGCTTACAATTTAATGAAATGATTTCTCAGTTATGCCCTGTAATTCCTTGAGGATCCATCACAGACAGACCTGTACCCTGACCTGAAATAAAATATGACTCATGGCACCATAGTTTGCTCTTAGCTGCTGGGCCAAGACAGGCTATTGAAATTTTGGGATGAATTACTTGTATTGAAGGTGGTCTTACTGAAATAAAACATGGAGTTAGGTATCATCAGGCAACATTGTAGAGCAAAAATTGCTGCATGTAGGTAGAGTAATCATCCCTGGATCTGGTTAGAGGGAAAATATATGAGACCATTACTAAATCTTTTGAGATGTTGAGAGAAATATATGGCTGAGGTATACTCAGACAAACTTAAACCCCCCCCCCAACAAACAAACAAACACCAAAATCCAACAGTTGTGATTGTTCTCCTCATCCTTCAGTTAGAACTTGGATTTATTTGGAATACAAAAAGCTGGAAATCTTGCCATGCAATCTTGCCTTTGGTTTCATCCCACCCATAATGGGATGATGGAATTATATGTATAGTCACGCAAGGCTTTATCTGAAGTTGACAGAAGATCTTTGAGAATTACTCAAAAGGCAGATAGTATCCACTGACTAAAAGTATAGTACTTAGTTCTTTAGGCAAGTGTCTGAAATTAGAAAAGATGAAGCCAGGCCTTGAGACATCAAAAGATATTTCAGAGGAAATTTTTCAATCAATGTTTTCTACCAGAAAAAGAAAAGAGTCAGTTAAAACAACAACTACAATAATTAAAAAGGGATATATAAAGATTTTAACCTATAACAATCCAATAAAGACTGCAATTTGGCCTTAAGTTATCTTCACTTTGAAGAGGGACTTGGAAACAGAGCCAAACCCACAGTTTCTGACATAGGCCTCTGGCTTCCAGACTCTGCTTCCTTGTTGCCATGCAGAGGAGAAAAACAAGCCTGCTCATGCAGCTCATGTAAATGAAGGATTTCTGGTTTGTAGCTGGCAAGCAGATGCTGACTTTATTGAAACAAAATAGCATGTCTTTGTTTTTTGATTTCCATTTGCCACTTAAGATGGTTCTCAGCTGAAAATGAGAAACTTCTTGCAGCTGAGGAACCCTCACCCTGAATTCAATGGGTAACATGTCTCTGAAAAATTAGTGCCAGGACTTTGATTTCTGATTAGACATTTGACTATATTCTGCTTTTTTTTTTTTTTTTTGTTTATTTGTTTGGGGGTTTTTTTGGTTTGTTTTTTGTTTTTCATTTTGTGTTGCCAGATTTGGGATGTTTGACTGTGATCTTCCTAATGTTTTTTTTCCCCAGTTCACAATGTGTTAATAAATTTCTTAGCCACTGTTTGGCTATTGAAAAGATTATTCTGGAATTATTGAATAGAAAATTAGCAATTTCTTGCTCACAAATTTTAAACAGAAGGCTTCCTGGTATAAAAATGTTTTAATCTTCTCAGTAGGAAGTTCCTTTTTAGTTTATTGATAAAAATATTTGTTCACCCTATGTTCTCTTTAGTAATTACTTCTAAAAATAACATTTGATAAATATTGAAATGTTGGAATGAGTTCAGATACAAGAATTTAATTTTAAATTTAGTTTTTAGGTAAATTATGATACCATATACAATATGTGATAATAACTATGTATCCAAAATTACAGTAGTTACTGAAATTTTCACCATGTATATCCATAGAAGTTTGTGCATTAATGTGTACATATATATATATTTTAAAAAATATTAAAGTGTTAATATAAATATTTTATATTAAATTCCTCTGTATGTGTGTATATATATCTTTGGGGAATTTTCTTGACTTGGGCAATGTCAAGTGTCTAAATCTTGGTAGCTGGCTTCATTCAGCTGCTTTGCACTGATGGCTATTTTCTCTTCCTGTTTTCCTTTTCTGATTATCCCTGGCAGATATGTTTCAAAGAGGAAGATCACAGGTTCTCCTTCTCATCCTCCATGTTTGCAAATAAAATGATCTTCTGAATGCAGAGGCTTTCTGTACCTTGGACTAACAGTCCATAGATGAACATTATTTGCATGGAAATTGCAAGGTGTCCTGCAAAGGCAGACAGTGCTGTGAATGAGAGCAAATAATTTCATCCTGGTTTGAGAAGTCCTAAATTTGTGGTGAGTTTGTGCATAGCTGTCTGTGTGAGATAGCCTGAGGAGTTACTGCTTCTTTGTTTGTCTGCCCCTCTTGTCTCAGCTCTACCCTGTGCAGTTCCCTTCAGTGCATGGATGTGGATGAGATCATAGCTAGTTCTGCTTTTTTGTTTCCCTTTCTCTCTTGTCTATGTTTACAATAAAGCATCTGTATTGAAACTGCAATGAATATGCTGAATGAAGGAGGAACTTCTTTTGGTGCAATTCTTTTTCTTGGAAAAGTTTTTCAGATAAAGTTGAGCAAGACCCTGAAATATATTTTTTTGCTTTTATTGCAATTAAGAAAAATAGAAGGAGATTTCTCATTGCATGTTGTCCTGATTTCAGCTGGGATAGAATTTATTCTCTTCTCAGTAGCTGGTTCAGTGCTGTGTTTTGAATTCAGTATGAGGATAAGGTTAACAACACACTGATGTGGAGGACTCCCACAGAAATCAGTAAAGCCCAGGGTTCACAGGGAATGACTTTGCTGTTTCCCTACCAATGCAGTAAACAACTGGCTGCAAGGCTGGGGAGAGGCAGAAGGATGTGGGAAAGGTTTCCTCATCTATAAATATTCTACAAATACCAGTGAATATCATGGTCCAGCAAGGTTCCCCACCACTTAATAGCACAGATTGCGTGCTCTGAGAGGGCTTGTCTTGCAGACATGCTTCTCTTTCACTGGTGAAGATTCCAGTTTTCCTTCCTCCAAAGCTTTGCACTAATGTGCTTTTCTGTGGTGGCTGGTGTACAGTGAGACAAATATTAGGAAATCTGACCTGCCTTTAATGCAATTTAGCAGTTGGAAATGAGGAGGTCCAGCATCACATAACCAAGAAGTTATTTGTGGATGAAGGCAAGTGCTCTGCAGACCACATGGCTGGAACACCCTGGTTAGTGCCTTTCCAAAATGCTGTGCAGCCTATCCTAACTGCTCCTGTCACCCCAGGGTCTGAATGCCTACTCCAGCTCGTCACAGTCATTACAGACAGCTCAAGCAGAAATGACTCTAGGTAAAGTTACCTGGCAATTTCCATTAAAAATACTGTTTTCATGGACTTATAACTTCTCTAAAGTTTGTTTTTAACTTTCCACAGTAAATGCTTTATTCTTGTGGGGGGAGGGGAAGGAAGGGGCAAGAGAGGAAGGAATAATAATGGGTAGGGAGACTAAATGGATACACAAGATCCTTCAGGTTTTTTAAGTCCATTTTTCTCTTCTGGAAATGTGGGGTTTTTTCCTACCCTTTTGGGAGCAAGGACAGTAGACAGTATTAGTTGCACGGAAGGTGGCTCCTGTGGTTGTTCCTTTGTAAACGTACACATGGGTATGCATTTGGAAACCTGTTTGCAAATGGCCAGATTTATGACAGCTGGCAGTTAATTTTTCCAATGACTATGATTGTGTGCTCCTAGCCCTTGCCAGCGCCTATGTCCTGTCAGCAGAGCCAGGCTCTGAACCTGTCCCTTCCTGAGTGGCATGGGACCCACTGGCCCTCAGCATGCCCAGGAGCTGCCATGGCATTGGGCCTGGGACCTGGAACTCTGGATTTGAAGAGGCAAGTGGGAAAGAGAAGATGGAGATCAGACTGCTGGGGGGAAGGAACCTTGTGAAGATGACAGGATGGCTGTTGGCATTGAGAAGGAAGAAAGAGGCACTGGGACAGGAGGGGAAACAGGACATTGGAAACAAGACTGCTGAAAGGCTCGTGCTGAATGCTGCCATTATACAGCTTCTGGAGGAGTTACACGTGCATTTGAGCACAGTTACACAGTTCTGAACTGCAGGAGTTTTAATAATTTTTGCCATTTATTTCCAAGGGTATTCCAGTGCTCAGAGGGTGAATTTGGGCTGTGTCATAAAGGCAGCTGCCTCCTGCCAAATCCCTTCCTTCCTTGTGACCAATAAAGTTGAAGGACAGAGGCTCACTGAAGAAGAGAAGATGGCTTTTGTGACTTTGTGATTGGATTTTGAGTTGTAACCCACACATCTCTTTTGCTAATTATCAATTTATTCCTTTTTTTTTAACTTATTTAACTAATAATGTTTTACTGTAAAATACATACTATGCTCATGAACTCCATGGAATTAGGTCTTTATGAAACTTACTTTGCCTTCAGAACAGGTTTTTGATAACATCATGTAAATATGCCATAAGATTATATTTTTAGATGTTTAAATATTTTGAACTGTTTTCATTAAGTGCTTTTTTTTCATTGAGAACAGTCCATCCTGTGCACTAAATGGTCAGATATTCTCTAGGGGGTAATAAATGCATGATATTTGAATGAAACTTTGTCTTGGCATGTAGCAGAGAGAAGGAAAATGTAAGGTTTTCTGTGCAAACTCACGTGGACACTTTCTAGACTTTGAAAGCTTAACTGTGCTACCCTAGCAGTGCACTCAGTTAAAATTATTTGCATTTGTTATTTAAGCTATTATGGAAATTTTTTCTCTGACTGTTTTCACATATGTGTGTGCTCAAACATATATGTGTTTATGTAAAATGTGGTTATTTAGTATGCATAGAGACGTGTGAGAGCTATATGTTGAGCCAGAACTCTCATTCCTTATCTGCCTCATGAGACTTTAAAAATTATGGTTTCCTGTTTACTTGTTAATTCATCATTATAAAATCCAAATGCTATTAGTATTCTCAGTGTTCCTGGTGAGTATCTGGAGTTTTAAACAAATCCTTTATTTTCATAAAATGAGATCAAGGCTTTATTTATATCACTATGATTTTTTTTAACAAAGAGAATGCAGAATATTTTTAAAAAACATTCTCCCATCATCTGAATAGTAATTACTGGGGACATTTTGAAAACACAGTGTTTAAGCTGTTCTTCTATTCCTGCTATTTTCAAATCCTATGTTTAAGAGTAGAGTCATGTGTCACTTAGGTGTTACCACCAATTCTGGAAGGTGACAGGACATTCAGTGAGCTATGCTGACCAAAGGTGAAAAAGGGTTGCCTCGTTGTGGTAAAGCTTAAAAACTATGTTATCTCCCCACCACCCAGTGCATTTTCCCAGCTGATTCTGAGTGCAGCTGTCAGATCTGCCAAGTCAGTTTTCTCCTAAGTTCACTGAGGATGTGAGACAATAATAATGATGGAATTAGATGTGGGCATTTCAGTTCTGTCCTCTTGGGATCTTCAGAAAAGTGCAGGTTTGGAAGGCTTGACCTTGTTGTAATTCACACACAACTTGTTCTGGAAATTCCAGCTTTCTGCCATTGGAACACGCACAGCTCCTATCCTGGAGGAGCCTCTGGCCATTCCCAGACATTGTTTATGGCAAAAGTTCAGGAGGATGTGAGCCAACTCTCATAGCTATTTGTACCATTTATCTCCCTGTCCCTCACCCGATCTTGACTTTTTCTGTGGTTACGAGAAGAAAAGATTTTATAGACATCTTTACAGCACAGTCTCTCCACTGATGTCACCAGCAAGCATAATCTTCTCAACACAATGTGATAACTCAGTCCTAAGAGGGATTTCAAGTATGTGGTGGGTGACCTGCTTGGCATGCTTCCTCTCCACCTCTTTGATTTTCTTTCTCTGTACCGTACTCAGTTTGCAATGGTTATTCAGCTGCAGCATGTACATTGGAGTGGGTATTGATCCCTGATCCACTTGCAGAGTTTGGCTGGCTCTCTCCTCTGAAGCTTTCCTACAATTAAAATGATTGTGTTTGACTGAGGCTTAGACACTCAGCCAGTTATTTTGAGTTACAAAGTCCTCGTCTTTTTCCAAAGCTTCCCATGCAGAAGATGGTTATCCTTCAAAATGCTTTTTTACCTTTGTGCAGCTCAAGATTGGCCATTTTAACTGCATTTTGCATTTTGATAATTTTTTAACTGATTTTTTACTGGTAATGTCTGTAAACACTTGACAATGTAATTTTTCCCTGCCTACAAAGCTATTCATTGTCATGACTCTTTACCATTCCCCTTCAGGTTTTATGCCCCAAATTTAGAGATGTTACTGGGCAGCAAAGTACTGCTGTACACAAAATATTCTTCATATATTTGTTACAAGGAGAAGCTGGATCTCTGCTAATCCATTTGAATGCTTCTTTTGACATTAACCACACTGTGCTTCTTGATGAAAGGAAGAATTTCAGGGATCCAGCTGGAAATCCTCTTTTCTCCTTTGGTCAATGCCAAGTTCTCAGCTGCACATCATGTTCTTGTGTGTGAGCTGAAAGATAAGAAACAACTTTGAGCAGTTGAATCTCTCCTATTGTGGTACCTGGAGGCCAATTATTGCTTCAGGTGGCGATGCAATCTATCATTTACAGATTGTGTATTTCTGTCTTTGGCTGACACTGCTGCTTTTGTGGTGGTTGTCCAAATTGGATCAGACATAAGGCATCTTGATTCCTTCTTAGGAATCATGCCACAATTTGTACTAATGCTTTTCCTGTGGGCCAGTTGCCCATAGATGGATAATGGATATATTTGTATGGTTTGGTTAACATTGTGATAAAATCCTTTAATTCTGGGAAATAGTATTCAAAGAACAACTTCTTGAAAGATTTTAAGAAACTCTTCTATGGAATGTTTTAAATTTATGAGTAAATGAAAGACAGAAAATAACAGGAACAGTTTAAATAGGCTGATAAGGAATACCAGGCTAATAAAGACGTAGTAAATAAAATAATTAAAAATGAATCCTTCAAACTGCTTTAAAAATACCCCAGAAAACAATAAAATCTCTCTAAATCAAAAAGAGAACATACCCTTTATACTTTTCTATGAATCTGAAATCCAGAGATTATGATGGTTAAACATTGAGAATCCTTTTATTCTAGGTACCAAAGGTTTGCATTGAAAATACAAATAGAAATGGTTTCTAGGTCAGAGCATATGCCATAACCAGACAGGTTTTGAGTCTGTTCCTCATCTTGGATCCCAGAACTAATGGTATTTCAGTTCAAATAGCTCTGCATCCTGTTTCACTGGACTATTTTTAGTAGATGGATCCAGTGGATGGATTTAAGTATGAAGACTGAACAAAGCTAATTGATGGTTTATTTTTCTTAAGCCCTGATGCTTACTTTGAAAGTACATTTTGTCCGTTTAATCAGCCAACTGTTACCATTACATGTCTTCAGAGATTATTTTTTTCCATTGCTCTTTTCAGAAATGCTGTCTCTTTTCTCATATTTTTAACAACACTGTGTAGGTTAAAGATGTTAAACTCTTCAGGAAGAATGGGGAGGTTCTGATGCTTCAAAGCCTATCAATGTGAAGTCAGTTGGTGTTTTATACAGGAGCGTTCACTGACAACAGGAATGCTGATATTGCATTTTGCCAGCAGGCATGTCCTTAACTGTTTAAAACTGCAAAACAAGCCTCAAGCCCACAGTTTTAAGAGAATCTAAAGATGTTTAATTAGAAATTAAAAGGATGCCAGTGCTTTCTCTTGCTTGAGAATTCAGAGAAAGCAAAGAATACTGGTGGTCAGAGTGAGCAACTTCAGGAAAACCAAGCTGCAAATTTTAAATATAGGGTGAATGTTTATATTTAGAAGGCTTTCTCAAAAGACAGATGTATTCTCAGGTCAACAAAGAACAAAAATTCTCTCAGAATAAGTAATATTTTTTTTCTTTTTCTTTTGTCCAAAGAAAATGAACACTGGCTTATGCAAATACAGAAAATATTCTGCATGTGCCAGTTTACTACTATTCTTATTTTTAAATAATAACTTCACAAATATATAAATATGGAATATTTTGCCTAAAATAGCAAGTTTTGGGTCCTATATCCAGTCTATCTGTTCAAGCTTTATATCCTAACTTATGGGAGATTTTCTTGTCATTTCTATGATTAAATCAAAGGGACTCTGTTTAGTGAAAAAAATAATGAGGTTCCCTCTGAAACTTTGTAAACTCTGAATTAATCTGTAACCAATAGAGTTCAGAAAATAGTTCCTCACCTTCATCCCTTTTTGTCTCTCTAAGGAGAGAGCCATTTCCCCTTGCCACCTTGTTTAATTGAAATCCATGCTTCCAACAAACAGATGACAGAAAATATAAACTACAGAAAGAATTTGCAGGTAACTCGAAACAGAAAGACAGCATTTTTTTCACAGACAGCATTTTTTCACAGACAGCATTTTTCAATAATGTATGCAAACCTACTGTAATACTTTCTCAGGTTGCCTGCAACTATCTGACATTAAAATATTTTAAATATTATGCAGGCTTGCAATGGACTACTCTATCTGTCTTATTACAAACTTCACAAAAGATTTGTCTATAAATAGATTCTATGAAAAGAATTGAAGTATCAATATAATACAGTGTGGGTGGGATATACTGCAGTGTTATCAGAGACCTGAGTTACTCAAGCCTGTGTGAGGGAAATGACTGAGGCTCTGTGTGCAAAGGGGAATAAATTAATAAGACAAAAATATTTGAGTGGCAAAACCAAAACAAAGCAAAAACACATAATTGTTATTGCCATAGAAATATATTTGTAATGAGTGATAAATGAAGAAGGTGTTATGGCTATTTGTCAGGGAAAAGATGACAATGCCCTAGAAGAATGCATGGGAACAAATCCCTTACTGAGCTGTGGTCTCAAATCCGGAGGATAGAAAGACCTAGGCCATGGTGGTGTCTGTAATGTTACCTGTAATTTGGAATCATGAATGTCTAACAGTGGAAAGGTCTATTTAAAAACATATCTCTCAATTTCTACACCGAAGGGTGATAGTTTCACAGTGACAGTTTCCTGTGGTGAGAAGCAATTCCAGCCCATTATTGTATATATTTCATTATTATAATGAAAATATATGTTATGGGGTATTCAGAAGCCAGATATTGCATGGCAAAAGATGACATATAAAAACACAAGCACTTTTCAATATAAAAAAGCTTTGCATAGATAAAATGTAGACACTCTTGGACAGTGGGGAGTGACATTTAGTGGAAGACAAGGATAGGAATTTCAGGTCTTTATTTTACCCTAACAAGAAAAATTTAAATGATTTCTGCAGTCATGTGAGTTTTAATAATGGAAGAAGGTCCTTCTCTCTTCTGCAGAATGTTTGTTGTCCCACTGTGTTCTTGGGGCTGTACTCCTTGTGTCAAGGCTGACTACCCTCATTCTGCTTTCAAGATATTTACAGAAACCACTTCTCTAACCACTTCTTTGGTCTGGAGGTGTCAGAATATGACATCTTTAACAACAACTGTTGTTAACAACTGTTTTATTTTTTCAGTAAAAAAAATATTTCCTTTTGGTTTTAGATTTTCCATCCAATTTGGCAATATGTTTGATAATACATTCAAATAGTATATTAAGAATATTAATGTGAAGTATTTCACTGAAAAAGTACTTTTCCTTATAGAATTAAGAAAATCACATTATTTCTGTTTTGTGTCACAGTCACAATCCAGAACTTTCTTTACCAATATGGTTATTTAGGGAGGATCAGGCAACACAGTATTATCCTGCAATGGCTTTATGAATTCTGTGAATGTTTCTGTGTGTATGTGTCTTTCTCATCCTCATCCAGGTTGTCTACTTTTTTTTATTTTATTTAATAATAATTTATCTCTTTTCACAAGACTCTTGACTTGCTTCATTCCAGGATGTGTATCTTTGTATTTTTTTTTTCAATGGTGCTTCTATACCACTGAATAGGAGAACAACGTTTGGTTCTTGTATCTGCTACCACCAGTGGTCTTTCATCTCCATTCACTGGGTGTCTCATTGAGCATTGGGTGCCTCAGGTACCTGAGATATCTGCATTGGGATAGCAGGGAAGAGAGAGGAACCTACAGGACACTGGGTTACTTCTTGATTGTCAGCAGGCATTGGGGTCTGAGGGGATCATCAGACCAGACATCTGTGCTTTGCTGACTGAAATCCAGGGACACATTTCACTTACTCAAACTTTGCTCTCAGGCAGTCATAACTGTGTTAAATCTGCTAGAAGGCTTGCCATCCACAGCAGTGTTATCTGGGTGCCACTCATGGTTTTGAATCTTTTTGTTTGTTTTTAATTTACTACATGTTTAGGTCACAGGAAGAAAAGAAATATTTTGTAGTGGAGTAATAGTGATTTTCCCTTTCTGGATTTGTGGTTGTAATATTAGCTAAAGCCAGGTAAGTAATACACCAGGAAAATGAATACTGAGGGTTGCACTTACTGACTCTTTTCATAGAATTCAATTATAAAATTTTCTAACAATCTTTGTTCCATTAGGGAATCGACTCTCAATTGTGTCATCTTTCTAGTAAAGTATTCTAGTAAAACTGTCATAGTATTTTCTTGTTCCTTGTACTGAGCTCTCTGGGGTAAAAACAAGGGTTTAATTTGAGGGCAATCAGATGCTAATTTTTAAGACAGTCCTTGTTTATCTATGGTAATTTGCTGCAAGGGAAATTTCAGTGGTACAAGGCGAGCAGGAGAACAAAGCAGTTTGGCTCAAGTTTCACTCACACTCTCTGAATGGTGACTGTGCTGCGTATGTAAATCAGATCTGTGGTCTAAAAGAAGTTGGAGGGTTTTAAAAGGCTCTGAATGTATGGGTGTCCTACTGTTCCTGCATCATTCCCACAGCCCTGCTGACAAACAGGACACAACCTGGCCCCTACCACTGTTCTCTAATCTGTCTGCAGCCTTGCCCTATTTCTTTGTGCATGTGAGGGGACAGAGACATGCCTGTCCTTCTGTTCCAGTCTTCCCCCTTTATCCCTGTCTGGCAGCTATGCCAAGCAAGAACAGGGCCATTTGAGACTTGCAATTCAAAAACCAACCTGGCATTGGGGTGACAGTGGGCACAGCTACTCTTCAGAAAAACAAGGAGTCCTTTGAAAAGGAAAGTTGGAGAAACCATGTTTATTACAGCTTTCTATGTTTTGATTTAACCTCAATGTCTTCAGCTCCTACTTCTCCTGTCCTTTCTCTGTTACTCTTTCCACCCCTCTCCACAGGAATCCCATTCAAACAATACTCTCCATGTTTTGTCCCCAGTTTGGCATGCTATCCAAAGGCTACATAAGCACTGTCTAGCCAGCTGAGCACAGTCTAGTATAAAGAAATAGTGTTTTTAGATATCTACTACTCTGTCAGTCTTTCTTTTACGGACAGTTTCTGCAGACCTTGCATCAGTCTCCTTTGAGATCTCATTAGCACCTTGAAAATCTGAGGTCACTTGAAAAAAGCAGGAAAAACCTAAAACATTAAACTTCTCTACATATTTTTATTTGATTTGGATTAATATTTGTCAAGATTATTTTACCGGTTACTAGTACTTGTTGCCCTGGGGAAAATCTGAAGTGATATCAAAGAGTTAAGCCAGTAGAGTTTTATTGCTACAGAGGAACCTACTTAGTTATCTCATTGCTGGCAAAACAACTTATTTTGATTTTTCATTGAAAACTGTGACTGGGATCTGTTGATCAAATAGGGCTTAATTAATATTTTAAGAGCATTATGTGCTTTAATGTGGGTGGATATCTCCTTGACCACTCGGATATATTGATATCCAGTCCTAACCCTTATTACATAAACAAGTTAGTGATTTTCTAAATTATTTTTGCTTCCCTAATGCAAAAAACCATGGTTTCTATTTTACAATACAGCTGCACATTGACCTGAAGACATTGATGCCTAAAGCAAGGTAACCTGAAACAGAGGCCAAGACAAAGTTAGGAGAGTAAAAAGCATACAAATTTATTAAAGTCCTTTAGGTACAACTGGAGCAAACAAAGCCTCCTTGTGACCCGAAAATGGACCCAAAGCCATAAACACTTCACATTTTATAAATTCTGTCTTATTAGCATAATGGGCCTTAATTCTCCAGTCACACCCTCGGGTGATTATGTCAACCACCCCAAGCCTGCTCCCCCCAGTTCACTGTTGTTTACATATTTTGGGGCTCTGAGGCAGTGAGACTGCCCTTGAATTTCCACTAAGGGGAAATTGTTTTGGCTAAAGGTGCTGGGAACAAAGGTTTTAGCATTTTATATGAAGCCCAGTACTACACCAAACCAACAGAAAAATGAGACATAAAAGCTAAAAATTCTTAAGGCACCAACATAAGGTGTTTTTTTCAAAGTTGTGCATTACATTAAACTCTTCAGTATTTTGGTCATAGCTCTAGTGCCTTGCCATGCGAAAAATTATGAGCTTTTATTATGGGGAAGAGATCCTCTGTTTTCCACTTCATTTGACTTTCTGTTCTGCAGATCAAATATTCTGAAAGAAGTATCAGAAGATTTACACTTGATATTCTGATATAGATTTACTGGCTGCATTATATTTAACATTCTCAGAATGATATTGGTACCACCATAAAATTTAAGACTCATAGAGAAAAAGAGCAAAAGGAGCCATTTTGTCATTTTCCCTGATCTGTGGAGGCCTTATATTTAACCCAGTTACTAATATCTTGAGCCAAGTGCCATGAACTCGATTAATTAATGTAATGCAGTAGCTCTTGTAGCACCTGTCACAGGAATTTAGAGAACTTAATCACCCCAACTCTCCCTTTCTAAAGCCCATGTGTACTGTGATTACAGAGCACAGAACTTTCTGCACCATCTTTGAAATGAACTAAACAGTAAAACCCTGACTGCAAGGTATTTGCTCCCTTTCGCAGTCATTTTTATTGTTCTCTGTTGCATTATGCAGTATTCAAAAATCCCCTTTATAGCAGGGGTATAAGAAACATCTGGTATAATCCAGCATACTTTAAAAAAATATCCCAGGTACAGATAGCGTTGTATTTTCTTTATCCTTTCTCACTGCTGCCTTTCTAACCTTAGCAAAAGATATCATACTTTATAATTTTTTCTCAAAGTTCTGACTACAGCTATATCCTTTGTGGTCTGGGACAGTTCTCTCATGGGTTTACTGCTTGCTTCTGTGACTGCAAGGTGGTTTCCTGTTATCTATAAAAAGTAAAGCAACCAGGAGAAGTTTGTAATGACTGGAAAAAAATGAAATATAATGGTGTGGGTCCTCCTTGAATTAATTTCCAAGCATATGAGCAATAAAAAGAAAATTATATTCCTATTTTACCAAGAAATTATATTCCATCAGAAATTATATTCCTATTTTACCAAGGGAAAAACATGCTTGACCAGCATGGCTGTCTTCTATGATTAATGATTTTCAATGTGGATGATCAGTGAGCAACAGATGAAACTCCACTTCAGTAAAGCTTTTGGTACAACCTCCCGCAACAACCTCATTTAGGAGGTGAGGAACTTATGGACAGTATGATTGCACTGGTTTAGGTGGGTTAAAACTGTCTGGACTTCCAGGTTTAGATGATGACTTGATGTCTAGCTATGTGTGGATAAATACTATGTATCAAGCATAAATAGAGAAGCCTCTATTATTAAATAACTCTTTCAACAGTCTGGAGGATAAAATTTCTTAGAAAATATAAAGAGAACATGAAAGTTTAAACACAGCATTAAATTTGGAGGGTTGACTGGTGAGTGGCAGAACTTCAGTCAAGGAAATCTTAAGGACTATGTCAACAGGAATATTACAAATTTCAATGAAAAGCACACATTTCCACACCAGAGGCAAAATAATAACAATAATATTAAATCTGGGCAGGGACAGCTGTGGCTCACAGGGCTCTCATGGCTCTGATAAGTAGAAGTAAAGCCAGTTGATTGAGACAAGTAATTTTTCTCCTCTGCTCAGCAGCCTTTGCACTGGAAGATTGCTTCCAGTTTTGGGTTTCCTGTTCAAAAGAGCTGTTAAGAGATTGGCTGACATCAGCAGAAGGCTACCAAATGGTATGGGGCATCAGGCATGAGAGCTACCTGGGGAAGTTGATAGAGTGAGGAATCCTGAACCTGGCAGGAGGAAGCTAAGGTGAGGTCTTACAGCTGCCTGCAGATAATTGCAGGCAGCTACAAAGGTGGTGGAGCCAAGTTATTTTCATTGATGGCAGAAGATATAAAGAGGCCAAAACCTGCATTTTGGGATGTTTGCTAATCATGACATAAGGGAGGATTCTTTCCCTTGGAGGATTATGCAACACTGGAACAGGTTCTGTCCTTGGAGGGGATGGACAAGCCAGAAAAACTACAGCTGACTTGACCTCATGTAGAACTTTGCTGTGCTTTGGACAGAAAGCTAAAGTAGATAATCTCTAGACATATCACCAATCAGAGTTCAATGACTCTGTGTTTCTCTGGATCAAAATCCAAACATTATATATGACTATTTAGACCTTGATGTCACTTAATCTTTTGTCAGTCATCACATTAGTAAACTTCATGAACAGTTTGCAGTATCAAATTGTTGTTGATAATGTTGAATGCCAGACTTCCTGAGGAAATGTCACTGTTTCATTCTCTAATCAATGATTATTTTTAAATGAATATTTAACTTACCTGTTAAGCTATATCCCTTGATGAGGTGTTTCTGTTCAGTAAGGCAAATTGTTTATATTTCCAAAAGTCTAAACATAAAAACGTACATTTGCCTTTATTAATCAAGCATGTAATTTTCTCTCAAAAAGTGAAATCTGGTTTGGGTTTAGTGTGATCATTTTTCCATTAAATTATAGTGAGTGGTACTGATTATCTTTCAAATCTGCTAGCTTTGCTTTGTTCACCATTAATACAATCATATATCATCTGCTCCACCACCACGCCTGAGGCTGGTGCCATGTGACCCTTTTGAAAAGACTCATAGCTTCCATTCTTCCTGAATTTTTACTGTGGTCCAGACTTGTTACACCAGAATATCAGTAACTCTGAAATCATTTGTCCGGCCATTTAATGAATCTTAGATTCCCACTATCTGGTCTTAAAAACATTTAGCCAGTGTCTCCTTACCTTTGTGGAACCAGTTAGAAGCACTTGCATGTGTGCACATACATCTCATGGGTCTCTCCTTTGCTTATCCCTGCTCCAATCTAATAAGTGGATTATTTTTGTTGATTATAGAGATCTGAAACACCTGCTTAGTTTTCACACAGAGGTGCATCTTTGGGTGAGATTTTTCTCCATCATCCCTTTACAGATGTCCAACCACTTTTTCTTTCCATATCTATCTTGTAATGACACTAATTTTTTCCCCATACCAACTTGAGCTTGAGGAGCAATTTATTCTGTAGCCTGCTTTGGCCAATAGCCTTGTATCATTAGCCTGCTTTGATGAGTAGAATTTTCTTAGTGCATAGATCTGTATTTTTCTGAATTCCTTCAGGTTTGAGTTACATTATGATTATTCAGAAGCTTTGGCATGCATGTACTTATATGTGTGTGTGTATATATATGTATGTATATATATATATATATGTATGTATGTTCATGTGTGTGTGTATATATATATTTGTTTCTCCATTCCAGCTTTCTAAAATAAACTGTAGCCAGAGATATTTAAATATGAGATTTTTGGCAAGGAGTAGCTTCCAAAGTTTAGAAAAGAGCAAATGGTGTTTCTCTGATGAGATGAAATAACTGGCCTAAGACAAATTGTCCATATTATTTCCATTAGCACACGATTTCAGTACCATCTATACTTAGTGTTTCCTACTTGAACCTCTTAGTGACCCTCTTTGAATAAAAGTAAACTTTGTTTAGTTTTCTTAACTGATGAAATTAATCTGTTTTCTTTTTCATCAGCCAGGTAACCAGAGTTTGGGAGGAGGGACATGCTTGCCTATACTCTCATCCTTCTCTTTTCTGTCTGGGAATGAGACTGCATTAGAGAAATGAATCACCTTGGCTTTTCTTCGTGCTCTGCAGCATGTTCCCTTCCCTCAACCCAGGTTCTGCCTTTGGGACTTACATAAAAACAAACCACATCTCCCCACACTCCACCCTGCCCTTGGTGCTGCTGTCGAGTTTTTTGAAGGAGGGGCTCACTTTCCCCTTGATAAATATTTTAAAATGTGTAAATGTAATTGTCTGCAAAAGTTAGTCCTGTGCAAACAATTGCCATAGTGAAGGAAAATACAGAGAAAGACAAATGGAACGGAGTTAGCCGTAAATTGAGAGTTAGAGGCTCTAAAAAATAAGTTTCTTTGCTTCTCCTAATTGTGTAGGTATAAACCTGAAATGTGAAAACTTTTCTTTTTTTACCCCAATCCAAGTTTTGACTATCCTGCTTAGTAGAGTGCTTAGAAGGGTGAATAACATCATTGCAACGAAATGTGGAGAGTTAGCACTATATTTGTATTGATATTAAAGTGAGAATTGCTTACTAAATAAAGCAATAAAGATTGTTGGTAAGAATAGGAGAATTATCTGTCAGGACCATGTTAGGTAGAAAAGACTTACAGGAATAAGGTAAATCACTACTACTCTACTACTACTACAATCATTTCTGTGTTCTCTGGGAACACACACCACTCAATAATTTTTTTCCATTTTTTTTTCTTAGAAATTGTCGCTGTTGAGCGGCTAGCTGAGGAATGACCCAAGTTCTCAGACAAGGAAAGAGAGGAGAAGAGAACTTTATTGTTTTGAATTCCATATATATAGAGTTTACAGAGGTGCCCCAGATTGGTCAGCCCGAGACCTCCCCCTAGGCCCAATTGGCCAAGCCCGAACTGACCTAATCCGGAGAAACTGTTTGCAAAACATCCAAACTTTATCTTGTTTATGAAATATAGCAAAATGTTCCCACGGGAAGAACCTGTGCTAGCCACAGAAATCATTTCATATCTGTTCTAAATAGAGGATATTTAGCTCCTTGGTGAATTTGGCAAGGATAAAAGAAGCTATCATTTAATTGACACTTTTTCACCTAATGACCCTCCTCACTGACCTGATGGATTTTGAACTTTCTGCCCAGATAGTTAACTGAAAACATTTTGAAGTGCTCTTCTTGCTTTTCCTCTCATTTTATTTGTTCCACACATTTTACAGTCCTGTGAAATAGGACAACTGTGGGCACCAATGGCAAGCGAATTTCTGAAAACTACTGAAAGTGTAGGTGCCCCTAAGGGTGATGGATAACAAAGTCAGTTGGCTTGTTGTGTGGCTGCAACCTGTGGTTCTTCCAGTCAGTGAGTTCATTCATCTGGAGCTGGCTTGGACAACTTCTCATGCAACCTCACAAACAGAGAATTTAGCTTTGATTAGAAGATGCCTTTTGTTGACTTTGCAGAAAGCTCCTTATGGCAGCTGCCATGAGAGTTTTTAGAACATGCTTTTGCTTGTCACTTCTATTCCAGTAAATGTCAGCATAATTGAAATTCCCATGATCAATGTGTGAGCTTTTTTACAACTCTCCTTTTTTCATGCATAAATGCTTCCTGTTCTGCCTTCTAATCCTGCCCTGGAGATGCATAACAGTTCCTTATGATTATTGCTTTTTACTATTTTCACTCTCATCTCAGTCCAAACTCTTTCAGCTGTGGTGAGCAGACTGTATTTGTAAACTTTTCCCTCTGAGATAATGTCCTTCTTCTCACACGTTTGCATATTAATATAATACATCCTGCTACTTGAATGCCACCACTGCCAGTTCCTTGGTTTACTGATACTGAAACCAGGTAGCCACAATCCACTATTTCATTATTTATGTAAGTCTGTAAGGACAATGAAGGAAAAATATCCTGGATCTCTCTGTGGCTTTTATAATTCTGTTTCGTAAGCACAGTGAAAAAGTTTAGTGAGCTAATGAAAGGACTCTCTTATTTACACACAAACATTACTTAGCAGATCTGTGACAGAAGATACCATCTTAGAAACTTCAGTAACTTCTAGTCCAATCTCATGTTAAGATTGACCTTTTCCCTGACCTTAGGAAGTTTTTGCAAGATTAATGATTCTATATTTTTGATATAATATCTTATGATGCTCTTTCAAATACCACTTTTTATTGTTCTTTTGGACATTCTTTCCTATTCCTCTCACCATTTTTTTGGACTCCCCTCTCACGATTCTTCCATAGCCTCACATGCCATCTTCTACTGACAGCAGCCACATCTTCTGTTAGATTCAACAGACTGCCCTTGTGAATTAATGGTCCATATTAAATAAAGGAATACAATATAATACAATATAATACAATAATAATATAATATAATACAATACAATACAATATAATACAATACAATATAATATAATATAATATAATATAATATAATATAATATAATATAATATAACCTGTTTTACTTTTCCTTCATCAGGAGCAGATACCAGGTTATTCAGAAGGACAGAGACTGAGTTGCCATAAACCAAACCCTTTTTTTTTTTAACCCTAAAATTTCTGCTAAAACTTCTCCCCTCATTCCTTTCACTTTGAAGGAAAAAAACCAAGAGTATTAAAACCTCACATACGCAAACCTAAGCATCAAGTTCCCCTTCCTTTAAAATGCTGGTTGATGCTGTTGTCACATCCCACGTGCCTCCTGGTGCCTCCCAACTCCAACACCACTCTTCTTCCAGTGGGCCAAAGCAGGGACACTAGGGCAGTCAGCCATACAACATCAAGCCTGGGTTTGGTTAACCCTTACATATCTTCCTTGCTTATTCTATTAAGCTTCAACTGCTTCTTGCCATCTTCATGGACCAGTGCAGATTTTACTCACTCTCTCAAATGTAATTTCTTAGGGTGGCTGTCTCACTTCTTTCACAGCACTTGTGGTCCTTTTGATGAGAAACCTCTATCTGATGCTTCTCTCTCTTGTGGTAATAAACCAACCAGCACCTTTGTGACACAGCAGGTCACTGCCCTCTGGCTATGAGAATCTTGAACTCTTGCTGTTCTGTAGTAGACATAAACAGTAATTTATATGCTTCCACCAGGGAGGTACATAGGTGAAAAAAAGGCCAGATGAACTGTGCTCTAGGCCAAATACTTGGCTATAATTTTCCCAAATGGCAGCCTAACAGTGCTGGGGAATGTCTTTATTGTTCTCTTATGTATACAGTTGGGTATTCTTTAATTAACTATGGTTTGACTATGGAGGGTGGGGTTTTTTTTATGGTTTTCTCTCTTCGTCCATCAGGAATTAGGCGGCAGCAGATATAAAAATGAAAGGAAAACAATAGGTGGAATAAGGTCTAGAAAATTCAGTATGATACAGACCGTGATTTTAGACATATTTGACCCTGAGACAATTTTAACTTCTCCATGACCATTTATTGATGTCATTCTTCCCACCCTCCAGCTCATACCTGGACAACACCAATTAGGCTTATTAAAGTAATTAAGATTTTTCTGCCTCTCTTAAACAAAATATAGAACTTCAGATAATTTCTTTAGTGTAATACATTATATAAGCAATGAGAAAACCATATACTCAGTTTGACTTAATCTTGAAAGTGAAAGTGTCCACAGTAAATAACCTAAGACTTTTTTAAAAAATACAATTCTAACCCTTCTAGGGGGAAACTTGAATGACCTTAAATTAAGTTTTAGCATGAGGGGGAAAATGAAGAAAAGAGCACTCTCCAAACAAATAAAAAGCAGTAGAAAGTAATGCTCTAAGTGTGACTTTTCAGTGTACTGCAGCTCCCAAGGAGTCTCGATGGCATTGATATGCCAACACTCTGTTACTTAAGTGGGAAGTGGTGGGCCTGATGTGCTGACTTCAATTTCTTGTGTACTGAAGATGAGGAACTGCATCACTGAACAACAAGAGAAGTAAGTGGCTTGGAGTGGGTGTGATAAGAGGTACTTTTATATAAAGTTTGACGATAACAAAATATGTAAAAATTGGCAAGTTTGACCCAGGAAATAAAGTATGAGGTACTGGAATGCTGAAAAGGGCAATAGAGTTGGTTTATCTTTGCCCCTAGCATGCGGCAGGGATTAAGAGAGGGTAATTTAGATGAATCGTTAGGAGAAAAACTTAGGTTGCTTTGCTCTGCCCTGTAAAAGGCTGAAACAATTTGCCAAGTCAAGGGTGCAAGCCTTCATCCATTCAGACACACAGTGGAAAATATACTTTAAGAAACAAATCTCTGACATATTCCCTGCCTGTATTTCTGGTTATTCTGCTTTTGTTGTGCTTGTCTTTTATACCACAAGATGTAAGAATTATCATATAATAATTTGCCTTCCTTGTGTGTAAGCCCCATGTACATCAGGCCTGTTCCACTCAGGCTCGTAAGGCTACTCCTGAATCAGAATTAGCTGAATAAGAATTAGCTAGGGCATTTAGGACTTCCCGGGAGTGAAGGAAGAGAGCCTGGGCATGGAAATTCTCTCCATCTCCTAGCATAATGCAGACCTTCTTGGATATCCCATGCAACAGCTAATCTTTTCTCTCAAATTCTTATTGTAAAGGGTGTGGTTTTCAGTTCCTAGGCAAGTGATGTGAGGTGTTGGAATAAACTTTGACATAATTTTGGAGTGGATAATATCAGAGATTTTGCAAGACTCATTCTGACACTGAAATTGTTCACTTCACTTGGAATGAATTCTTATCCTGTGATAAAAACCAAAGTGAGGGAATTATCTAGAAGAACAATCTTTTTCTGTTGAAGGGTAGAAAACAAGCATATAAAAGCAAATGAAATTAGACTTACATAAGCAGCAGAGTTGGGGAGGGGTATGTCCACTTAAATGGTGAAGGATGTGAAAAATGTGAGCAAGGAATGATCAGTCATTGTTTTTTGGGGCAGAAGAACTTGTGGGCCTCAGTGAAGCTTTCCTGCAGCAGGTTTGAAGGAAACAAAAGGAAATGTTTATGATGCACATTAAATTCTAAGAATCCTCGTGGGATGTTTTGGAGGCCAAAAACATAGAGAGAGCTGGAAAGGATCTGGATAGATTAGTGAAGATTAAGTCCATTTGTGTCTATTCCATGCAGCCATTAGATGCAAGCTTCATGTCAGACACTCCCACTGATAGCTGGAAACAGGGGATTACAGCACAGGAAGAACCCTTTAATGTGGGCTCTGTTCTTGTTCTGTTCTGTACACATCTGCTGCCAGCAGCTCTTGGAGAAGGGATACTGAATATATGGACCTTCAGCCTTGGACACAGCAGAACACTTTGCAGGAAACAGCTGGTAGCTTTCTGGATCCCAGAGGGATGAAACACGTCTTCACTTGGCTGTATTTCAAGCAGCCAATGTTTAATGTTTAATGTGAGATCTGTAGTGAACTTTATAGCTGACAAATGTAAGGCCATTTGATAATAATGCTATTGTAGCTGTATTCCCTGAATTAACTGCAGTGTGCCAGGTGATCTTTCAGTTTTCTCGTGATTACATTAATTTAATAGCAAAATAATAGTATTAGTGATACATTGATATCAGCTGCATGCACGGCATAAACAAAAAACCTAGGGATACCTATGGGTTTAAAAATCTGTCACAAAAGTATTGAAAGCTTGAGGAAATAGGAAAATATGACAAATTAAGATTTTTCAGGTGTTATTGTACAGAAAAATAACATCAGGTTTCATATCAGAGACAGTAAAAGGCCCTGTTTCTGTGTTATTTTCTCTGTTCTTCTAAAATAGAAAAATAAATACATATTTTCACAGTATGAGAAATTTGATTTCTTGTTTACTCATTGGTGAAAAGAAATAAACCAACATTAAAAAGCAAGAGCAAGTACCCAAATACATGAAGGATGCACAGCCAGATGTGGAAGGTAAGGCAAATTATTCTGTATCAGGTCATTAAAGGAAAATATTTGCAGGAAACACTGTGTGAATATCTCTTTGTGATTTGAAATGTATTCACTTTGGCAGTGTTTCTGCCACTCTTTATTTGTTTTAGAGCATTTGCTAAAAACAAAATTAACTGGCAAGAATTTTTACAGATTTAGCAAAGGTCAAGCACCTATCATAAGCTTAGAAAGCAAAAGTTGTATTTATGATGGTTGGGAGCTCATGTTGAAAAGGGCACAGGCTTCAGGTATGTGACTCATGCAGTACCATGTGACCCCTTTTTTCAACATAAAAAGGTCACATTTCAGAGAGTAAATATTTTCAGAAGCAAGAGAAAAATTAGTTTGAAAATAATTTTTGAATATGGTTTTGAAGATGATGATTTTTTTAGAGATAATAACATAGGGAATAAATATTTTTTAAGAAAAAACACTGTCTTGTGACAAACTGTCCCCTGAACTCTGTCTTAAACACAAAATGGATATTTCAATTATGCTATTGTGAACTTCACTCTGAGACAATCAGTAAGATAAAAAGGTGAAACTTCTGTTGTTGTGATATCAAAGTCCATGAAATCGAGCTTCTTAAATCATTTCCCTGGAGATCTTGAAAAAAGAAAGTCGTAAAGTAGAAAAAATTGCCTGTAGATGTACACTGACATCTGGCTTTCCTCCATGTAGAATTTAAGAATTCCAGAAGGATTAACTTTTTGAAGAGGTGAATATTTGATAGTCCTATATTTGGATGGAAGTGCTGCAGTGACACAAAAATTCAGCAAGGAAATTTCTGTTTGTTTTATGTGTAATCCTTCAAATACACAAGGAAAACAATCTTATATTCCCTAAATATAACACATTTCTGTCTTCTCTGCTCTGAGTATCTGATTATATACTAAATCCCCTAAGCTAATCAGCTTTTATTGTTTGTTCTCTATGGTTGTGTATTACAAAGAAATGAAACCCCAAACCAACCAAGAAAATAAACCCAACAAAAAGACCCCAAAACAAACACCCCCTTACACTCCCCCCAAGAAACCATCATGCACTCATTTGCTTTCTAAAAGTTCTTTTTTAATTTGAAAGTACATTAAAGAAGTATTAACATACTTAAATGGGAAGCATTAGCATACTTTAATGTTATGTTAAAGGCCCCTCCTTACAGATGGCCTGGAATGATTACATTTGAAATAGATAAAATTTTCTCTACAGAATGAAACAGTGAGGAGAGTTCCCATATTAGCCAAAAGAATTAGAAATAATACTCAGGTACACACAAAACTCCATTGCATCCTACACTTTATATCTGTTCCACAGTCTTTATGGATAAACTAGGAAGATTAGCCCTTGAGCTCCTAGTGGTTTCACATAAGTGGTGGCATTTATTTATTTGTGTGAGGGACAGAAGTAGCTATTCCCAAATGAAAAGCAGAACTTAAAATAAAAATCATGAAGCAACTGCACTCAGCTGCACACTAGTTTGGCACTCAGTGTTCTATATCTTGGCCTTGTTCTGCTTTGTGGTCTCAGGGCTAGAAAATATATTTTGTTCCAGCAATTAAAGTTTCATTTAATACTTCTCAGGACCAAGATTTCTGGCTGAGATATTGCCAACAATAGAAAGCTGAAAAACTTAATCTGAGGGTGGGGCACAGTATCGAATAAATTGTACATGTTCTCTCAGAGGCTTTTTCTTTGCTCCATCCTATATCCAACACTGAAACAATAACATCTTTAACTAGGTTAAATTTACACTTTTGATTCATTCCTTGGGAGCACATGAATGCAATTTGACAAGCCTCACATTTGGTCCTCAAATGGCTTTCAATTTTTTCCCTTACAGACAGGTTCAGCATTTTCATGGGCTCAGTTATTATGAACTTTGCAAAAAGGTAATGTGCAGCTCCATCTGTCACTGAGCTCATTCAAGTTCACAACAGAAATACTGTAACCAATGGGTCTGCCTGTCAACTTTATGAAGTTTAGGCCAAACCTGTTTCCTAGTGTCCCATTGTTTTCCATCCCACGGTTATAAAAGCCATGGTTAAGCCTTGTTATCTGATCAGCTCCTTGTAAACCATATAATTCAATGAATCATTATTAACTAAACAAATAAAAAAAAGTTTTCACTTTTCATTATCTTGTTTAATGTCAAACATGTGCAGTTTGTTTTCCTTAGGTTTAATTTCCTTTGTCACATTCACATCTGCATTACCTGTTCTGCGTTGTGTCATCTTCTTTAGCACAACTCTGACCACTGGTTTTCTCAAGTCCTTAGATCTCAGCATCATGGGACTCCTAGTCTAACTCATAGATCATCTAGCAAGCAGAGGACTTGGTGACTCTGAGTACAGATCTGAACAATGCTCTTGAACTTTGCAGAGAGATTGAAGCTTTCGGATTATAATCCACAGAAAATGCAATGATGAGCTGTTTAAAGTAGTTTCCTAGAAATGCCAAGGGAAAGTTCAAACAAGTTGAATCGAACTCTGGAATATACATTTTGGGGCAATGTCCAGGCTACAATTGCTTTGGAATGGATATTTGATGATCCAGTAACTTGGGATCTGCTGTGAATTACATATATCAGTAATCCAGATATTGGGTCAGACTCTTGAAGAAAGGGCTCATTTATGTACCTTTCTTAAAAATTGTAGCAAGAAAAGGGAGGAGCTGCCTTGCCCTGTAGCACAATGGCTGTTTTCAAGCTGCACAGTTCCTGAAGAGGGAATCAAATAGTGTTTGACGGTAGTCTTGTATTTTTTGATCAGCATTTGCAGAGCCTTTAAAAGTAGCATATAGATAACCAGCAGTCCAAAGTCTAACAGGTGAACACTTTTGGGTCAGTGGCAAAAGACATCTTCTCTCATATGGCCTCAAACATAGCTGAATGGTCTTCAGTGTAATTACCTACATTTCCCCCTAAAAGACAGTATGGGATAGCACTTTTCTTAGGTCTTTTTGTTGCAGTTCTATTTTTCTGATATTTTTTCCCACTGAGCCAGGAAAATGATGAAGAGCACAATAATACTGGTTAAGGAACTCATTCAGAAGAAATGTAGGGGTGATCCATCTGTTTTCAGACCCAGCATGGCTGGACTCCCTCTACATACATCTGTATCTATATAAATCTAAGGTGAGGAAACAGGAGAATATACAATTTACTTTTTAATTATTTTTTTGATTGTTAATATTCTGTACAAGATTAGTTATGGTACATCACACTGACTACAGAAATAATGTTTTGTCGCTTTCAAGAAGAAGTGATGCACATATTAAGTCAATGTCTCTATTGCAGGACTTGGCTGAAAATCTGTTTATAAGTCCAAACAGATGTTTAGAACAATGAAAAGTTTATGGTGTGTATGTTTATCTTTAAAAAAAGAATGCTTAAGTGTTCATTCAGGCTCAGGATCCAGTCCTTCCTGGAGCAGTTTGACTTGCCTAGCTAGATTAGAGAAAAACTGAATGATCATAGAAAGATGTTTTTCAAACATAACAGAAAAAAATCCTTTCCATTGGAAAGCAAAGATTATTGCATTGCTCACTGTGTCCTTTTTGCAGACCAATGCTGATAAAAAGTTTTTAAGCCTAAGTTTGTGGTTTTTCTCCTACTAGATTTTCAAATATATTTTTAACTGATTACAACTCTTGACAGATTTGTAGAAGACAATGTAAACTTTTTCCTTACTTAGAAAAAATTTCCTGGTTTACTCCCGTATTTAGAAATATTTTAAATACTGTTAATACTTACAGAAGTGACCAAATATTTACCACTGTCTGCTTGTGTGCAGTTCTGTGGTTCAGGCAAAAATAAAATTACCTTTCCAGCCAAAGATTATGTATTATTCAAATGTAACCTGAAATAATAGAATAGACTTCTCTGTATATAATCTCATATATATATATAATATTCATGTGTCAGTACTGATTTTTTCTTTTCCCACATATTTTCCCTTTATATGTGATCTTTTTGTTCTAGTGATCCTGCCTAGTGAATATTTCATTCCCTTTTCAAAGTATTTAACTTTTTAACAAAAAACCATCTGTAGGCAAACATTCTTTTGAATTATAAGGACATTAATTAAAGAGTCCTTTTGACAGGAGAGACAGAGTGAGTATTGGTAAAAGCGTAGAATTAGCAGATTCATCAAACCCCCACCACCAAAACAATAATTCGTCAGAAATCACAGCAGCATCTATTGCTTGCATAGTCATATATAGGAAAATACAGTTTCCAGAGTGAAGTGATTTCATAATAAAAATGTTATTAACTTGGCAAATAAATATCTGGGCTTCATTGCAGTATGCAGCAGTTGGACTTTGTGCTTTGTCTTCTGTGAAGAGGAAGCATTAACATGTGACACTATTAAAACTCCTTGAAATGATCTCTTCATTATGTTGCAGAAAAAGTATATGTGGCGATACAAAGGATGTTTTATCCACAGAGAATGGGCCTGTCTCCAGTGTCAGAGCTGACTATCATGTGCTAGCCATATCCGTGCTCCAATCTGGGCAGATGCAAGCTGGTTTTTAATTCAGAACTGCATAGCCCTCTCACTGGTTCATCTGGAAGGCAGAATTTGTTAGCAAGTAGAACAATTATTAGCCTGAAGGGGTTGCAGGCCTCTAATAGCCTAAAATTATGGGGAGAGTGTGACACTTGATGTGTTTGATTGTTGGGATTCTTAAATACTTGGGAAAAGCATTGTTGAAGTGGGTGGAAAGAGTAGAGAGATGACTCACTGCAACAGACAAAGACCTGGGAATGTTTGCTGGCTTTATAACATCTCATAGAGCAGGATAATCTCAATGCTGCCTTCCTCAGGCCAATGAGCTGTATCAGTAGCTTCTTCTAAGTCTGACATGGATATGCTGGGTTTGTTTCGCAGGATAGGACTTGATGTATCCTAATCTCAGACTGCTTCTGGATGAGGTTCTGTTCATAGATGAGAAAGGATCAGACATCAGGTGGGGTAGCTGCCTCCTTCTGCAGGCAATGAATGTTGCATTTTTATATGCATGGCACGTAGGTGACTCTGTCCAAATTACTTTGCCCACAGAAATCCTCAGCCATGAGATGAATATTTTTAAGACCTCTGTCTTCAGTGATTTCAATACATAGAGAAAGGAAATCACTCAGCAGAGGCTAAACTCTTATCATCCCAAGGCGGTTAGTAATCCAAAGCACTCTTGAGCAAGGTGCTTAATGGGGGCAACAAAAAAGCAGCTGAATAGAAGCCATTAGCAGCCCATAGAATCTGGCATCTGAGAACAGAAAATAATAATTGTATATTTCCTTCTCCAAAGTCTTGATGACTGGCAGCCAGAACACACTATGTAGGACAGTAATTTAATACCGTGTCATCTTTTCCCCAGATATGTTTTTGGGCAGAACTAACTCATAAAGTAGCTATGAAAATTAACAGTGTCATACTCTCTACTTGAAGCAAATTCAGCCATGAAGTCTATGTTTCTTACACAGGTTAACATGGCCCTTGGAAAGCCTAGGCTTTAAATTGACTTGCAAACATATATGAAGTTTGCAAATTTTTGCTTTTTTTGGTGAGATTTTCAGTTAGTTATTTTAACTAAATTCTTTGTTTGGTGAGATTTTCAGTTAGTTATTTGAAAATAGAATATTTTTCCCCTCTTCTTTAAATGAAAGAATGAGGACCCAGAATATATATTGTAGAAGACTTGGGGAAAAGATTCACAAGAGCTCATTTATCTGTGCAACTGATTTATTTCCTCTGAGGTGGCTCCTGCCCAGCCCACCAACATATTCTCAGCACCTCAATCTCATTGCTCAACTGCAGATTGCAAACAAACTCAGACTAGGGGGAAGATATAACTTAAATAAACACTCCTCTTTCAAGGTTCACCCATGTGATATATATTATATGTGCCTGGCACAGTGGGAATGACAGAGAATTCAATTTATGATGGGAACACTACTTTTAATTCAATAGGCTGGCACATTAATAAAGAATGATTAAATGTCAGTATTTGGAGAAGCCCATGTTATTCTAGAAATGTAACATTCTGGCTGACAGAGTCTTGAACTCCTGTGAAGAGTAGCCCTTTAAATCTTGAGGCCTGACTGCTGTTTGCCCAGTGGGCTGTCTTATCTGATGGAACCACAGCCAACTAAGGGTCTCCTTATTTGACCCTAACTTTCCTGTTAACCACCTACAGCTTTAACTCAAGATGCCAAGAATTTTCTTGGCATCCTTCCACAGAGTGCTGGGCCAGATTCTGTTTCTAGTTACAGCAGCGTAAAATCTGGAACTGATCCATGCCCAGCTTCTTCAACCTTGTCTGAATCTCAGATCACTTTCTGCCTCCCTATAGATCTGACATCTCTTAATTCATTGCCTAGAATGACTTACAATGAACTCCCTTTTTTTTGTCATGTCTTTTGTGTTTCTTTGGAAATTTTGCAGTGATCCATGTATTCATGCTGATTTTATGTAGTGGCTATCCAGTCTGACAGAACTGAGTTTGGTGTGTTTGTATAATGAATATTTCTTACATTCATACAGTTTTAACAGCAATACTTTTTCTACTTCTTTGCTATTGTAGTTGAGGCTGGATGAATGGAGAAAATATATTCAAATAATATTTTTATGGTAGTTTCCTTCAACTATGTCTTTAGTGTCCACAAGCATTTGGCATACTAAGTAAATGGACTTTAATAATCTAATTTGTTTGAAAGAGGTTGTAGTCTTATCCAGCCAGGTAAAGGAAAACATGCTACATGACTTATTGGTATCTCAGTAAATCTTAAGAACTAGACTGCCAAATATTGAACACCCAATGAACTCATTGTTACCAATTAAAAGTAAAGCATTTTCACACACACATGCACGCACACACACAAAATCTAGAATGAAGTAAATCAGTTTATGGACTAATCTTCTTAAGGCTGTTCCACAGGCAGAAAAGAAAAGTAAATCAATAGTTCATTATAATGTACGTGTTCAACTCTGCTTTGTTCAGACTCAAGAATTTCTGCAATTCAGTGCTTTGAACTCACTTTTAAAGGCTTTATCAGATAACCCACAAAAAACTCCCATTGCCACACTTGCTTTTACATACTTGGAAATTAGTCTTATGTCAAAAAGGATATCCACTCTGCTATCCCATGGGGTGCTGGCTTAGGAGATTCAAATTTGTGTGTAAATTGATTCAACCCACATGGCAAATGAAGTCATGCTCGATTGCCAATCATGATCGGTTCCTGAGGGTATTTCCCAACTACTCTGCACTGCAGTTCTGGCTCAAGGACAATCTGTCTTCCCTTACACTTGGAGCATATTTTTCTCACCAGAGTAAGGTTATCATATCTTCACAAACTATTTAAGACAGAATTTTATGGAGGAAAAGTTAAAATATACAGTTTCTGTTTCACAGCAGATTTCTGTGGACAGGAATGCCTCTTACTGTCTTACTTCATAGTAGCAGCAGAGTGCCTGGTAATCCTAATTATCAGTCTTGTCTTTCCAACATAAATTATTTTGAATGAAACATCATGTTCAAGTGAAACCTGAACCTGGTGACTCAGAATCTCAGGAAGATTACAATAGCCAGTAACTAAGCTATTTTTTTCTTGACAATCTGTTTGTTGGTTTCATAATTTTTTCTGTTGTGCAAAATAATTTCTACATTTCTCAGACATATATAATAATTCATGAGAAATTAATTCAAGTGCTACATCACTAGAACTACACTCTTTCAACTCAGACAGAATTGTCTCTGTAGGACTGTTGAAAATACCATAAAAGCTTGATTTTTCTAAATCTATAACCATGAATAAGTTTGGAAAAATTGTGGGATATTTTTCTGTTACTGCCTAGGAATCTCTTCCCATCCTCTTGCAAACAGGAAATGCACGAAATAGGACTAGAGTTCATTTTAAGGAACTGGAGAGATAAATGTGTTTTTATTGATCCCTCGGTGCTGTGAGTCACAATGTTTAAAAGGGCTGCTGCCAAAAAGTTAAATAAAAAAATCTCTTTCCCTTCAATGCTTTCTAGCTTTAATACAGGTCAGTCCAAGTGGTGCACATGTAACTAGAAATTGTTGTGCCTTTTGAAACTGTAATAGTTGCAAACGCTGGGCCATATTTATACATGAATGTCAGGCTACAGATGAGGGGTAAACAAACAGGTTTATGTAAAAGGAAGGTACTTTCCTGTATCAAATAATTATATTTCAAAATTCCAATTTTTAATTTAATCATTGTCGAATCTACAAAGTGTATTCATTCTCTCCTAATTAGAAAATAGCTTTTTTTTTTTTTTTTTACTCCAAAGTGCTATAATATACTTATGCACCATGTTATAATTCTATAGTATCACATTATCTTAGAAAGGCAGTGGCCACTTTAGGAGGGATGACAGCAAAATCTTCAGAGGCTGTCAGTGCAAGATAGTTCACAGCAAGGATGACCTGGTAGTAGTGAATAGTCCTTGATTTGCAGACAAATGGTCTCTGTGACTTACCAAATCCCTATAAATTTTAAAATATTTTTTATTATGTTTTTCTTCAGTCTTGGCATGCTCGCAGGGAGTTGCTGCATGAGATTAGTTGTTCTTTGGACTGCTTTTAGCATGTTTTAGTTTTCATCTGTAAAATAATTATTTGCCTACATCAGCCAAAATTTTTCAAGAGAATTGCCTAAAACTGATTTCTAAATATATTCTGAAGTATTGATATAAGTGTCTCAAGCTTCTAAGTGGGCACAGGATTAATAAAGCATCTAAAATCTCTGAGGACTGAAAGAGTTCATCAACTTTTAAGAACTGCATTCATTCTGAATAGGAAAGACACTTTCAAAGGACCCTAAATCAATGAGCCTTAGATCCCTCAGTCACATGAACATTTTGAAAATGTTGTCCTGGATGCCTTTTGAACATGTGACAAAAGAATGGCAAAGAATGAATTTTGTAATTGATTATTTGAATCTGTACAGGAAATCTACCAGAGTCTAGTTTGGGGTTCTGCCCCCCCGCCTTCAAATTAATGTTTATTTTTGAATTTCTTTAGAAATTAATATGAGTATATTGCAGTAAATTAAAAAAGTTGTGGGTGCAAGACTGTGGAAATTTTGGAAGACCAAGCTGGAAGACCCAGCACACTGTGGAAATTTTGGAAGACCAAGCTGGAAGACCCAGCACACTGAAAGTTTGAGTTAAAAGGTGTATCTATTTTTTGTCTCCTATACTGTGAAAGGAAGGTACATATTTATAGAGAACCTAAGATAGTAACTTGATGTTCCATAATTCAGTTAGAATACTGCATTTCTGCTTGCTAAAGTGCAGAAGAGGGGAGTTTTTTTACAGAACACATTATAGATTGAAGGCAGCATTTTTGTTGCTTGGTTTCTTCTCTAGAGCAATCTAGGACTCACATCAGGGTTGCAATGTGGATTACTGAGATCTCATGAAGTGTGAGGTTTTCAGATAGCTATTGTAGTTTACATTGTTCTTTTTCTAATTAGGAGGTGATAAATAATCCATTTTTTAATTACAATCTCTCTACTTAAAGCAGGGGAGGCTATAATGCGATCATATGCCAGCAAGGGTTTTGCACATCTGTATAGTTTTTGATGCATGCAAAATATGCTTATCCTCCAACTTGCCACCAAACTAAATATTGGGAAAAATAATATTTCCATCCTTCGTTATGTTCTGCTTGCCCAGGACTTTGTATAGGATTTCCCACAGCTAGTGGCTTCTGCTGTGGCTTCTTGCTGTGCCCAGCAGTTTTAAACTGCTACAGAAGAAAAGCAGAACCAGCAGTTTTTCAGAAATTCCTGGGGCCTGTTGTAATTCTACGTTGCTGTTAGATCTTCTGCTAAAAAATATACCCATGAGCTGTGCTGGCTGGTCTTGAAGGCTTTCTTCTTGAAGGCAGCCTCAGATTCTTCATGTGCTAAAGCAAGCTTGCAAATGGTCTGGGGGCACTTGGAGGATATGTACAGCTGGTACTTTGGTGCAGCCTCACTGAGGAAAAAGAGGAGATCCTCAAATGTGCACTGCTCATTAAACTCCCTAACACATTCAATTAAATATCTTGTCAAATACTTCAAAGTGCCCACTGTGTTTCCTTGGTAGATAGCCCTATGCATTTCTGACCAAACACTTCTGCTGCTAACTAGTTGAGATTTTAATCATAAAATTAAAATTAGTTAATGTTAGTTAAATATACAAGGAAATGGTCCCTATCAAATAATTATTCATGGGTTCAGATTGAAAAGATCACACTCCTAGAAAGAAATACTTGTGCAAAGAAGCAACCAACAGCACTTGCAAGTGTAGAATAGATTTTACAGCAGTGTTCAGGTGTGTGTCTTTCCCACACCAGGAATGTAAAGTTCAGCATGAAGAATTGGGATGGAGTTTCATGAAGTCCTCATATGCCCTTTTTCCCCCTTCCTTCCTATTCAGTCCTTTTCTGCATACCCAAATAGGGGATATAGATTAAGGCATTATGTTACCTTGCTTTTTCACAGTACCCTGCAATATGACAAAAGAAAAATTTAAATACTCACTGGCCATAAGTTCAATATTCTCCCCATCTGATTTAAACCTGAATCATAGTAAAAAAGGCAGACTAATAAAATACTGTATTATTTATGTTACTTTTCTGTTGACAGCTCTTCTTCTTCTCACAGGCAAGGGTTGAAAGTGTTCATTTTAAGCCATCAACTAGTTTAAATTTCTCCTGTATACTTTCATTAACATTGGTTGTCCTTTGAAATTCTTTTCCTGAGTCCTTGCATGCTACTAGCCAAGTCTGATTGCAAGAGGGAAACAAGGAACTCAGAAACAATGAAACTTAAAAACAATAAAGTAGCTAAAAATTTACAAAATAAAGGTAAAGGAATGAAATGCAGAGTCATTTTTTGCCTCTGACTGCTTCAGCATTTCTAGCTGATGTGACTTTAAAATTTTTGTGACTCTTGAACTGACCTTTCTGTTGACTCTTGCAGCCATTATTTCATCTATATTGTGAAACTGTAGTGCTGGCCATGATCAACAAATGCAGCTTTGTTTTTACACAGAACTAGAGGTTTCACAAATTTTCTAATATGTCCTCATTGTCACGTTAATTCTACAGAATGGATGCTGAATAATCAGGAAGGTACAGGGAAACCAAGTCTGTCTGGAAAAAAAATCATAGAATTAGTGTACACTAATTAGCGATGCAGCCGTGTTTAACCTTCAAATCAGCAGTAAATGTGGGGAATGTATCATATTTTTCCTCCTGTGTGAAGGCCTAGAATTAAGGACAGATATGGTCTTGCTCTCATGTGCCTTTCTGATTCTAGGGAAGAAAAAGTCCAAAGTGGCTCCATGATTTTGTTGGCAGACTTGTATGGAAAAAAAGGTTTGATGATGTCTGAAGGCAGGCTGAGGGAAGGGGGCAGACTGCTTGCCCTGCTGATATACAGCCACTCACAGAAATTTTCTTAAACTGATGTCAGTTCAAGAAACACCTTATCTGTTTTGGTAAGACAGGAAGTAATACCTTCCAGAAAAAGAAAGTATAGTTAACACTAATTAAAATTAATAATAAAAAAATATGTTTTCACTGCTAGAAATAGTTCATACATGTACTTCAAATAAAAGATCTATCTTTTCACTATATTTTCTTACATACATTTAGTACTTCAGCATGCATGGCACCTGAAACCAGTTTATATTACAAACTAAAATTCTTTACACTTGTTTATACTCAGAAACAATCGCAAGTTTATCATACATACAAATGTAATAATCAAAACATGTCACTGAGTAGGTTCAACAATATTCTTTCTATCAGTTGCTCACTGAGTCCTCCCTATTCTCAGTTATTTATTCTTGATGTATGATCAGTTACCTAATTCATAGGGCATGGAATAATCAACCTGCTGATTAGATGACTGAAGTATATTTAGAAGTATTTTAGTAATGAAAGGCAAATATTTGGTGACAAGTATAGATTTAGATTATCAGTTCTAGAAACTGGTTGGGTGAGATGGTTGATAATATATCAAGTTATAGCTAATCCTATACGATCATGCAGTACTGAAGTCTTACCCACACCCAAGGAAGGACAACAACAAATGTCTCCATACCTAACAGGTTTCCTGTACAAAACCATTTGTAGAAAATTATAAAATTCGGAGGCAAACCATTTATGATTATGAGATTGTGATCTGTGTTGGTATTTGAGATTAGACATTCTCTGCATTATGGCTTCCCAATGTTAAGGAAAAAATGGTGCTGTGTGTTGCCTTCTGAGGATTGATAGGAAAGACTGAGCAGGTTCAGGTGTCTCTTGAAAAGGTAACAGTTTGGTATCTGCATTTTGCCATAAAAGGATATTTGTGCGTCATGCAGTAAAATTAATTTTGCTTGTCAGTTTATTAGATTGACTGCAGTAGGAGTCTGAAGGGTCTAATTTCCATTTACCTGACTAATTTTTACAAATTTGTAACATTTTCATTATTCTTAGAAGCAAGTACAAAGGCATATTAGAAGGGAAGCTCTTGCTAGCATGAGTTATTGTCATGATTTGCACTGCAGAACAATTCTGCAGAAGAGGTGGAAGCTGGGCTGTTTTCTGCCTGAAGAACAGCTTTCTTAAGTGGTAACATGCTCTATGATTATTGACATCTACAGTACTTGAGCCTCATATTTCAAAGTGTATTCACAAGTACTCAGATCTGACTATTCGAAATGAAATTATAAAAAGCGTGGCTCTGAATAATGTGATGTGTAATGAAAAAGAAAAAAAAAACAACAACACTGGGGAGCAGAGGAGTTAAGACTTTTCTTCGGTTAAGAGAAACTTATGTGTACAAGGTTGGAGGAAACGCCATGAAAATTTCAGTCTCATTTGGTGTGTATAAACTGCATTAGCATTTGAGGGTATATGAGTGAATTTAAATCTGTGATCTCTACAAAGATCACCAGCAGTACTTTCATAGTGCTGCTAAATTAGCAGACAGCATTGTATGTAACAGTTCCGTACAGGAAATACAGTCCTGTACCTTCTTTCTAATTGAAGAGATATCACTGGAATAGTTTCCAAGACTAATTGAAAATTTTCCAAACAAAATATTTGTACTAGAACATCGTGAAATTTGAAACTATAATAATATTGATAGACAAATGTTTCCTGTCTAATAAAATTGGCTTGTGAGGCATAGAATTCCTTCTCTGAAGTTTATATTGGTTTACATTTGGTACAGGGCACAGTGAAGTCTGCAGCAAGAATCTGAAACAGGGCCTAAACTGGGAGGCAAGGCAGCTACAGTGAAAAGAAGGAATAACTGCTCTTTTCAGCTCAGAGAGAACAGAGAAGTTCTAAACAAATGATCTGTTGAAAAGTCTTCATGGGCCAGATGCTTCAGCACAAAGAGAGCAGGTTCACAAAAAATTTTCCAGCCAACCATCTTAAAACTACAGCTTATTCTGGGACAAAATCCATCAGAAAAACTTCACTAGCAGAGAGTTAGGATGTCTGAGCTTTCCAGGAAAAATTCCTAAGAAAATACAAGCAAAGTCACGTGAACCAAGATACTCAAGGAAATTCTAATTGTGTTTTCCTGAGTTTAACCAGTGATTCAGTTTCTCTCACCCAGTAACATACGCAGCATCAGTGAGAATCTGTAATATATTTCAGCCCCAAAGAGAAGTCCCAAGATGTAATGAAAGTTCAGGGGCTTTTGATAATCACCAGTGCATCCACTGCAGCCAACCCTTTGCTCACAGAAATATTGCTACAGTTGACTCAGAAATACCTGTATGAGCTCAGTCAAAAAGAACATCAGCTGCTTTTCAGAACAGCACAATTGATGAGAAATGGCTTAGCTTTAACATGTACTGTGAATGAGTTCAGTTGCAGTGCTGCACTTTGCAACAAAACATGTCTTTCTTGCATTGTGGGACAAACATGTTTGAGCAGCGTATAATTTCACACTTAAGTAAGAACCAATGATGTCCAATCTAGGTGTGTTGTAGAAGTACAAGATGAAAACCATAATTTGGAGCTTTTTCCAATTTATGGCTTATTCGTTTTACTTGATTTTTGAAAAAAGTAATGCATGAGCACTTTTGTACCAGGAGTGAATTTTCCTTCTATAAGTCTGTGTCTACCTGCATCCTCCTGTTATTAAATCAGAGTGCAGAATGGTACAGTCCCCAACCACCAATATCAGAGACAGTTTCAGCACTGACTTTGAGAGGAACCAGGTTGAATTTGGAGGATGGACTGCAAAAGCCATGTATGCTAGATGAATCAGTGGAGGTGATGCCAGAGGGGACTCTAAACATCCTGTGTACCATCTTATCCCCAGCTGAAAGTAGTTTCTATACAAGGACATTTTGTTCTAATGGTAAATACATTTTTTTAAATGAAGATTTGGAAATTTGAAAAGAATTCTACTCTTTGGCTCAGAGAGATCCAAGCAGCAAGCAGATGAGAACGATTTGTCAGCTGCATCTCCACAGGGTGCTGCTCTGGGAAACTGCAACTGGGACTCATTCTCCTCTTCTCCAGCAGGACAGCCACATGATAACCTCAGAGGGACCATGGGGCTGACAGACCTCTGGAGTATGCTACATGCTGCCCAGGACACTGAGCAGCTGCAGGTGGCTTCTTATGAAAAGCAGTCATGTAAAACACTGTTACAAGTGAACTCCTGTTAATATGACCTCTTTTACTGGTGGTGAAATTTTCTTTTATTCCCTGTTCCATCAGGATATGACTGAACACTGAAAGAGGCCCTGATGTGGATATATTTGCATTACAAGGAGCATGTGTTTTCCATTTTAAGGAATGTCAGTCTAAGCATTTAATGAAGAAGTTTTAACTAAATATAATGTAGTTGTTGTCAGCCTTTTCAAGCAAAAATTGTATTTTCTAAATAGCCACAAATTCCACAAATTACAAGCACAAACCATGTCCATAGTGTCACACAGTTGTTTTAATTCTAAATCCAAAACCATACCATTAGTTTTGGGCTTTTTTTTTCTTCAGTCCATATTTCCAAAAAGAAAGGAAGAAACAAGCAAGAGCACCTGAAGCATACTAACTGTTCTTGCTTTTTGCTTTCTACAAGAAAGGATTTTGACTCTTTGGGATCAAAAAAACCCAGAGCATATCTGTAAATAATAGCTCAGCTGTCCTGAGGAAAATTTGTTCATTGGTCTTATTGCCTCAACCCTGTGTGCCTGCCTGTAGGCTAAATGAACAGATAGTTTGCCAAGGTAAAACATCAACATCTGGAATACAGAGTTTTACTTGGGATGCTGCAGATTTTACTCCCAAATTAAGATGGTCTGGTAACCAAGGCTGATAGGACATCTTCCAGGATAAAACAGAGCAAAAGCTAAACTGCACAGCCCCTGCAGCTAAACGGACAGAGCAGGGGTTTGTCTCCTGCCAATTGTTGCTAAAAATAAAGCAAAAATAAAAATAAAATAAAGAATAAAAAATAATAAAAAAACTAAGCAGTAATTTTTCATGGTAAATCTCTTTATGTCAGTATTCTTCATCTCTACCATTAAAATTAGTATAAAGTCAGTTAGCTAGAAGACATAATCTATTTCATCCCATCCAGAATCATAATTATGTTATCTGAAATCCATTATGAACCTGGAAGAGAAAAGGTCAAAGTTTAAGTCATGGCTTTGCTCAGAGTAGAAACCTTGACAAAGATGCCCAGCCCTGCACAACAGATGAACCAGTTCCCCATGTGGCAACTTACCGTCCTGTTTCTTAAAACATATGCAGCATTTGACCTAAAATCCAGGTTAATAAACAAACCACAAAATTTCACACAGTTAATGGAAATAATGTATAATCTGAAGAAGAGCAGGGTCCCTTTTATATTTAGAACTAACAGATGTATTTGAAAGAAATAGCTCAGCATATATCTTCTACTATTAGATAATCACCTGTAACATTAAGATGAAATGGAAAGCAAGTATCACTGAGACAGAGATTTAGTTCCTGCTTCTATGAAAAGGATATTCAGGGAGTTTCCAGATATGAGACATCATTCTTATTAAAACTGAAGTGACTACCTGACTTCAAACTATATACTAAATACATGAATTCCTGAAATTAATCTAGCTGCTGTTGTGTCCTAAGATTTTATGCATTTTAATGCAGTTATCTTACATTATAAATCCATGGTTTTAATATGGAAAAAATTCAAAATAAGAGATGCTGCCATAATCAAATAATAGAATATAAAAATCCAGTCTGTAAAACAAAATAATCTTTAACAGCTTGATTCAAATGCGGCCAGTATGGTTGTTTAGTGAACTCAGCAAACTTGGAAAATGAAGTTATTATGGAGTTACTGCTATGAAAATTGCTGTGTCATGAATACCTCTCTGTCAGTCCAGGCTGGCTTGACGAGACCTGCTCAGCAGGGTAGTAATTAAATCCTAACAGGCAACTACTGGGCATGAAACACCTTCAGGCAATGAGCTTAAGGCCGAGGCCTCAGCAGTCAGGGGGTTGTAGGATGGGAGCAGTGGGTTGAAGGCTGAAACAGAAGTTGAATGTTAGGAGAAGAGGATATAAACAGAGTTAAGCCCCACAGAGATGGTAAGTGATGATGGTAAGTATCTTTATTGAGGGGGAAGAGCACAAGAGTCAGGTTTAGATTCAGGAGAAAGGTGCTTGCAGAGTGGTGTTTCAGGTGCATAAAGTCACCTATTGAACCTGTGAGCATCCCAGAATGGGATGGGAATGTTCTTTCTCTGGAATTGTAATTCTAGGTGCATTTTTCCATCTGGAGGAGAGAAAGTGTCACAACATGTCTCTGAGATACTAAACCCTGCGTGTTGTCATGTTGTGGACACGTGCTCATGAGTCTGCAACATGGGCAGTGAATCTTCTCCAACCCACCTTCACAGCTCAAAGTCAAAGACTGAAAATCTTGAACTGACAAGTGTAGGATAAAGAAGAAATGTGGCTGTAAAAGCAGACATTGAGAACAGCCCATAGGCAAAGATCTACTTAATCCTTCCAGAGCCCTAGTATGCTGTGAAGGAAGGTAAGGAGAGAATCATATAATCACCGAATCATGGAAGGATTTGGGTCGGAGGGGACATTAAAAATCATCTAGTTCAAACTCCCTACCATGGGCAGAGACATCTTCCACTAGATCAGGTTGCTCAAAACCTGATCCAGCCTGGCCTTGAACACTTCTAGGGAGGGGGCATCCAAAAATTCTCTGGACAACCTGTGCCAGTGTCCCACCACTCTCTGAGTAAAGAATTTCTTCCTAATTTCTAATCTAAATCCCCTCTCAGTCTGAAGCCATTCCCCCTTGTCCTATCATTACATGTCCTTGTAAAAAGTCCTCCTCCAGCTCCCGTAGGCTCCCTTTAGATACCGGAAGGCTTCTGCTGGGTCTCACCAGAGCCTTCTCTTCTCTAGACTGAACAACTCCAGCGCTTCATAGGAGAGGTTCTCCAGCCCTCTGATAATCTTTGTGCCTCTCCTCTGGGGAAAATGTTTACTCTAGTGTGAAGTTCAGGCTTTCCCACTTGTGCTGCTGATTTATTTGGATTTGCATTGTTTTTCTTGCCCACAGTACATGATATAGCACTTACAGCTCTGTCAGCAGTCACTGGCCAGTCTTGCGTACCAGGAGGAGAGACCCTCCCATGCATTTGTGACCTCTAGGTTTGATTGTTATCTGCAGGAATGAGATGACTAAGCTAAAATATGCTCAGCTGGTTCATAATTCAGCAGCTGAAGGAGACAGACTGCTGAGAAGACAGGACCCATAACACTCTGCCCTCTGGAAATGGGTCCCTGTCAAAGACAGCTCTAGACCAAATCTCTCAGTACCATCAAAGCCCAAGTGACATATACCATTAGCTTTTCTTCAACATTGGATAGTATTTCACCTGAAGAGAAGCATGCTATCTCCAGCTGTGATTTCCATTGTTGTGAAGGGCAGGAATTCCTTCTCCATTGGACTGTGTTTCTGGGTGTTCATCTGTAAACAGCTGAAATTACTGTAGGCCCCATAATTTTTGTAGCAAAGCCCAGTTTATGCTCCTCTGTTGAGCTGCTCTGATTGCAATATCGAACCAACAAAATCTCAGAAGCATTTCAAAGCTGGAGAATGTGAAGAAAAAAGAGTTTTTATTCTCTTGATGGTGCTCAAAACTGGTAAAACATTTCATCTTACTGCAAATGAGGCTGGGTACACGAGAACCCACATTAGCAATTAGCTATTTCCTGGTTTGCTCCCAGGCTATGCTCTGGACTGAGCCAGCAATTTTCTTCTAAAAAGAAGACCTAGAAACAGTTGACACGATAATTTGTTCCAGGGTCTGTTCCTGGATGCAGCCCATGTCAAGATTGACTCTTTCCATCTAGGACATTCCTCCCACATTATCCCATGTGGTAATGCAGTACATATCCTTGGTGTCATGCTATGAAAAACACAGCTGTGCCAGACTGCATTCAGCACAGCCCTCTCATTATTCTAGGCATTGTGAATGGGAATATGATGACGAATAGTATATGCCTGACACAAAAGAATCCCATGGGAGGGGATGCCTTTACTTTTAAGCTGCAGCCATTACATCCTGGGAAGAATGGTGAGTTCAGTGCTGATTGTCCTATGGGGCTTGTAAATACCAGGATTTCTCAGCCATTAATGTGGGAGAGATGGTTGTGAGACCACTTGTGAGATCACCTTGTCAGGAGAAAAATATCTTCATCTCTTGCTAAGATCTTTGGCTTAGTATAGTGAAAGAGGAGACCTATTCTTTTCAGCTCACAGCTGGTGAAAAGTAACAAGAAAATACAAAAACATCAGTCAGGAATATTTAATGACACCACTTTGTACAATTAATCAGAAAAAAATTGTTTTCCATAAAAGTTTCCCCATGGATTCTTTCACTTATTTGGTGTGAAAGAGGGATACAATAGTGTATTTTCAATAATCCAGCATCTTTTATAAATCAACTAGAACACACAGACTCCTCATCATTATCCAGCTAAGGATTGCATGTAACTGCTTTTAGGAAATGTACAATAAGCTCAATAAACATTCTTTTTTCTTCCCTGAAAACAATGTGCCACAGTTCCAAGGCGAATTTTATGAAAACTGGTGGGTGTTTATAGCAGTAAAATAACATTTTGCAATTAAATTTCAGAATCTAGTTCCCCAAGAGATACAAACCCCATATCTATGTGCATATGTATGCACGTATTTAGGGATTGCTTTATGCATCAGAGAAAGAGCCAGTGTTGTGAGGCTGGAACATGACAGCTGCTCAGTAGCTGATGCTCTCACATTTTACAGGAGGGTTGAAGAAGAATAACACCCACAAGAGGCATTAGAATTCTATGTCAGGAGTCTGTGTAAAGCATAGAATCTCACTTGCATCCTGTCAGGTACCACTGGTAGCTCACCTGGCATACAGATATGTAGCAAGCGGGTAAGTATTGATTGCATCAACATCATTTTCCATTAATTTTTGTTGTGTTATCTCTCTTCCAGATATAGATGTGCCCTTTTTGCCTCCAGTTGGGACAGTCAGTTTCGCACACATTATTCTCTGAATTTCAGTAGATGTTCTAATACTGGTTTTGTATGAATTCCAAAATATATTCTTTGACCATAGAATTTATTTTCTTGACAATATTCTTCCAGGCAATAAAATTGCATCCAGTACAGTTTAGAGTGATTATTCTAATACTTTTCCAGCTGACATCAGCCAAGATTGTGCCTCTGTAATGACACTAAGGCTCGCCTATTTATGTAATTATGTTCAGGGAATGCATATCCATCCACACTTCATTGAAAACACTGTAAACATTTTTCCTTATTTAATGTCAGAGTTGTATGTTTTAGATTATATATTAAAACTTGCATAGTTACTGGACTCACATGGCACAAAGCACAGGCCAGGCACAGTTTGCAAACTTCATTAATGTGCTTTGTATTTAGTTTTTGGATGTTCTAGGGGGTTTTATTGTTTTAAAACATTGGCAAAAGTACAGCCAAGAGTATCAAAGCCCTAAAGGTTAGAAAATTAAGCCAAATGCATAAAGGACTCTTACCCAACCAACAAGATACTTAGGGAATATATTGGCTCACAAAGAAGATGAGTAAATCTTTTTGTTTTTTCCCACAAGCAGAACTGATTTTCACTGCAGTCCTTGTGTTAATCTCTTACTCTCAGACACAAAAACTGAGCTGCACCTCTGCATATGTAAATAAAGAAACATTTTTAATTTAGAGGATAAGGGTCAAAGTTTAAAAAAACAATTGTAGAAGGAGAAAAGATGAGGGTTAAAATGGCATCAAATAACTACAAAGCAAGATATATAAGCATCTTAATGCTAATGAATAAAAACTTAAAAAATTGCATACTGCCATTTTTGTCTACAGCTCCAGTGAGCTGAGAAGTGAGGAAACTTGCATATGCAGCTGCATACAGAGCACTGAGGAAGGAAACTGGGTAGATTTCTAGGAATGCTGGAGCAGAGGACTTAACTAAATATGTTTCCTAAAGACAGACTTTATTTTGATTTCGGAAACTAAATGAAATTCCTCTTAAGCAGATTTTTTTTTGTTGTTAAAGAGAAAGCTCTAATGTCAAGGATTTGAGAATAGTATGAAAAATCTTAATGTAGCAGGTGTATAATTTAATTAATGACTTATTAAATCTTTCTACATTTTTTATTCATATAGTGTGAGCATTGTGCTATGTAGCCATTAGTTGAGTGTTCTCTTTGCTTCTTCTTTGTAGTTTTCTGCAAGAAAATTTACGAGCAGTCACACTATGGGGATGACTGGCTCAGGCATCAAAAGCGATCTTGCCTTGAGCTTATTTCTATATTGCATAAGATTTGAATCATACCAAATGTTTACCCTTATAATGCAGTCCTTGTTCTTTTTAAATTGCCATTGACTGGTGCTCTGAATGACCAGTTTGGGACCATACTTGCCTTCATAAATGTCAAGAGTAAGCTTGGCATCAAAGAAAGTTGATTCAGACCCCCAGATAAAAGGCATTAGGATGCCTATGCATGCATTTTCCTTGCTTTCAAGATAGAGTTAATAGAAATTGTGTTTGGATGCAAAGGCTTTGAAAACAAACACAAAAAAAGAATAAAAACGCTTGGTTGCCACAGATCAGTGAAATGCTGTTTCTGAGAAAAAAGATTCTTAACATTATGATACTGCTGATAAAAATGTGGCAGTAATACAGTCTGGGGGCTATTTGAGGAAAAAGAAAAATGGTGCCATTGTTTACTTAAAAAAAGACTACAAAATGAGCAAGTAAGGGACTGGTTTGATTAGCTTATTACTGAAATTTTGCATCAGAGGACTTTGTAATAGTTGTTCTGTCAATAATGTCTTAGTCTGAATGGCAAAATCATGAATGTGGTTTAAAAAAAAAAAGTTACCTTATGTTTGAACTCACTAGGTTTAGCCTTATAGATACTTTTCCTTGACTCAGAGGAAGAGGAGATTATTTGCAAGTTAGTCACCTGGTCTGGATACTAGTAGCACATTTGTTTCTCTCCTCATTATGACCCTTTGAGTTTCATTTAGAAAAAGTGTGGACTGCAGGAAATATGGTTTAACAGGGGAGAGCTGTATGTATGTGATGATATGAAGCCACAGGTTTTGATGCCTTTACTGCTTTTGAGGTGTAAAAAGTTTTCATTAAGAATATTTCTTGCAATGTTATGAGTTTCTGCGGTGTGTCTATGAACAGTAATTTCATGCTTTGGTAATATATTATTATTTCTTATTCTTAACATACTTTCTTTTTCCCCCTCCTTTCTCTTTATGAAAGTTTGTGAATGAATATATATTTCAAATTTATGGAACTGGTGAGTTTCTATAAATATAGAGAATTCCATATATAAGTAAGAAGAGTAAAGAAAAACATCACAGAAAATAGAGCTGGAAGAGGTTTGTGGAGGTTATGCAGTCTAAATTTAACCTCAAGAATTCAACTCTGCCTTTGCCACCCCTAGCAAACATTTGTCTAGTTCCTCCTTAGAAGCTCACAGTGACAGAGATTTCACAATCACCCAAGGCAATCTATTCCCACGCCTAGTGATTCTTGCAGATAAAGGGTTTTTTCTGATATCCAACCTGAATTTCTCTAGCTGTAATTTGAGTGTATTTCTTCTTGTCCTCTTTCCAAGGACGTGAAGAACAGATTAGTCCTTTGCTCTTTGTGGCAGCCCTTTCTGTACTTATAGACTGTTATCAGGTCTTCCTTCAGGCTTCTCTTCTGTAGACTAAACAAACCAAATTCGTTTTCAATTAGAGTTTAATGTTGCTTAGCTGTCTGTGAGATGTAATGTGGAAGAGGCATTTGCAAAGTACACAGCATTAGGACAGTTAAAGTTTCAGAAGACACACATGAAGTGTGCTTAGCTCTGCATTTTATGTGCTCCTGTCCAATTTATTTCCTAAATTTAAATTTAGAGCTTTGTCTCACACTTGTTTACAAGTCTCCAGACTCCATCCCAGAGCTGAGTTCAGGTTCCAACAACCCAAATAGCCAGCAGATTACTTTATTCAAGTGTTTTAACTGATGTCAACATTTACATAAGGTCAGTTAAAACTGACAATTAGAACTGTCTGAAAGGAAATAAAAGTGCCCTACTATTGGTCTGTGGCTGTAAAGGAAGATTCTGTAGTTCAACTTCAAAAGAACTTGTTCTCGGACAAAATAAGATAGTTCTTTCTATTGATATACTACTTATCCAGCTTTTTTTTTTTTTCCTGAAAACAATGAGAGGATTCATAAAAAAAGTGATAAATACATTTAGTTTGAAAAGAATAAGTGAGTAAGCTTGTATCCTTCCTTAAATTGTCTCTCATATTCGTTAAGATCTCAGAAATTGTTACAAAGCCTGCAGACATTTCTCACAGAATCGTAGAAACATAGAATATGCTGAGTTGAAAGAACCCATCTGGATCATCAAGTCCACTTCCTTGCCCTACACAGGACACCCCAAGAATCACACCATGTACCTTGAGGGTGTTGTCCAAATACTTGAACTCTGTCAGGCTTGGTGCTTCCCTGGAAGCCTGTTCCAGTGCTCAACAACCCCCTGGGTGAAAAACCTTTCCCAAACCTCCCCTGATTCAGTTTCAGGCCATTTCCTAGGGTCCTGTCACTGGTCATGAGATTGAAGAGATCAGTACCTGCCCCTCTGCTTCCCCTCATGAGAAAGTTGTAACTGCAATGAGTTCTCCCCTCAGTCTCCTCTCCTCCAGGCTGAACAAATCAAGTGCCCTCAGCTGCTCCTCACACAGCTTCCCCTCTTGACCCTTCACTGTCCTCACTGCCCTCCTTTGGCATTCTGTGAAAACTTTCTTTTTTATATTGTGGCACCCAGAGCTGCCCCCAGGACTTGAGGTGAAGCTGCCCCAGTGCAGAGCAGAGCAGGACAATCCCTTTCCTTGCCTGGCTGGCCATGCTGTGCCTGATGTCCCCCAGGACACACTTGGCCCTCCTGGCTGCCAGGGCACTGCTGGCTCATGTTCAATTTGCCATCAACCAGGACCCCAGGTTTCCATAGTGCTTCTCTCCAGCCTCTCATTCCCAAGTCTCATGATTCTTAGCATTTAAGGTTATCTGGGTTTTGTATGAAAGAAAAGATTAGCTAGTCACTTCCTCACTAGTGTCCAAGTGCTGTTCTTTAAACTGTTTTCTTTCTTTTTCAACATGTACAGTGAAGGGCTTATGCAGTTGTCTTTGTGAAAGGACAAAACATTTTTGTCATGATCTGCTTGTTTTGTTATGGTTAGCATGAAAAGGACTTGGTAGAGTGATAAATTTATAATGCTCCGGGTAAAATAATCTGGAAAATTTATTAACATCACCTTGCACAAAATATTATTTGAAATGTTTTATCTAAGACTATGTTATCTAATCTATACAGACAAGTAGGAAACTGGTTTATCAGCCAGTAATAGATTCAGGGGTAAGAACAGACAAATCATAAAGTGACGTGAGTTGTCCACCTCGATGGTACAAAAGAAAAAAAAAAAAGAATGGTAGCAGTAAGGAAATGCTCTTACTTGTGTGCTTTGCATCAGTGAAAAAGAGACTGGAATTCTACCTTCAGATTTGGCACTGGATTTGAAAGACGGGTATGAAAAATGGAAGCAAGATTGGAAAAAATTACAGTGAAAAGTAAGTTTTAGGGGTGACCTGACTGGTGCATAAGCATGTTCAGTAAACAGCAGGTATTAAAATGCTCTTTAGAAGAAAAAGAGAAGACGCTTTTAAGTCAAAGACAGACAAATTCCAACAGAAAATGAAGCACATGCCTTTTGAAGTGTGGCTGAATCAACTGAGATTGGGTACAAGAGAAGTGATAGGCTTTCTATCTCATCACGTCATCAGATGAAGACAACCTGCTGTCTTGTAAGAGGTGTTTCTGCAAAGCACAAGTGACTAGGCTCTGCTGGGGGACAGCAGGGTGGCAGAGATGGGCTTCATGTATGCAGGTGGTGAGAGCAGATCATGTATCCCTGTGGCTTCTCTTTTTCAGAGTCATAGCACTTGGCATTGAGCTTAAAATTCTGAGTTATGAAGGATATCACTAGTAAGTTTTCTATTCAAATACATCAGCTTCTAATTCCCTTCTACAAAAAAAGTGGCTAGTAGATTTTTATCTCTATGCTGGCTGCTCAGTGCCAGCTGCTTGCTTTTCACCTTATTCACACTACCACAGTTTTGAATTCTTCCATTATTTTGCAAACAGTCTTGCTGAGTACTGGCAAAAATGTCTTGGACAGAGAAAATTCAGTGAGAGAAGAGCTATTTCTCCAAGTTCAACTCTCAGGCTCAGAGGAACTTGATGTGTACTTCCATGCACTTGAAGCATGGTTAGTCAGCTGGTGTCACCCACCAGATTCCTCTCTAGAGAGAATTCCAGTGGAAGGAATCAAGAACCACTTCAAAGTAGCCACTGTTCTGTGTAAGGAGGTCTTTTTCCCACTGATGTGTCCAGTCCCCCAGGCCAAATTGTGTGCAGCTCCTCTTCTAGAAACAAAAGCCACTAGCCAAGTGAGAGAGATCAAGAAAATGACTTCGTCATCACTCTGGGCAGATGCTTTAGAAAATTGACTTGGAATCCATCAAGGATGTAAATATTTGTGCCACTAAAACAGAAGGTACAGGGAATAGAAGTCTGCCCTGCATTCTCTCTGCTATGCGTATTTGTAGCATTTCCTTTCCTAAACTTTTGTTTTCTTAGCAAGATACCATGACTTGGAGCATTGCCAACACAGATGATTCTGTGTGCTGAACTCCACTCTTTTATTCTCAGTTTTTCCTTGATGCCTAATACCTGGATGCCAGTTTACATGTCTGTTGCTGAGTAGCCTTGCTAGGGAAAGCAAGCATAACCTGGCACCCACTTGCTGAAGTTACTCTTCAGGACAGGATGCAGCAGAGCTTGACTCCTCCCTGGTGATCACAGAAGTTTTTTCTATGTGTTAAGTCTAGAAGATTTGCTTGAGAAAAGAAGTACGCACTTGCTGCAGTCTTCTTTTACCTTCACTGACAAGAGCTACTCTCTTCTGTCAGGCAAGGCTTGAGCCAGGCAAAGGCATGAGCATCTCTTGGGCTAACAAGGTGCCAATCCTCTAATGGGCTGCTCATTCTCAAGGTTGTGAGGGTGCTTGTGGTGTTTGTCCAGGCCACACAGATCACTGATGAGCTCTTCCATTGCTCAGTGCTCCCACAGTCCTATTCCACAACTCTGTATTGCACAACAGGTTTAGGTCAGGTCGCTCTTGCACTGGACACAGAGACCTACCGCATCTGAATCCTTCCCTCCAGGGAACTGCTGAGCCCCACATCCGAGGAGCTGCTGTGGTGAAGGAGATGGAGCAGCCAGGTTCACATGCACTCCTGCCCTCTTCTTCTCTGAACTGGGCAGATCAGCCGGAGGAGACATCCTGGGCAGGAACAGAGCTCCTCACAAAAATGGTCCCTGCAGAGACCTTTTCTGAAAGCAATGTAAAGCACCTGTTTTACCAGCTTTTATTCATCTTGTGGAGTCTGTTTATTGTTACCATTTCTCTTTCCTAGTTCCACCTAAACTATACTTCAGGTCTTTGCTGTAGTTTTTTTACAAGTAACACTTAAAAAGATTATTTGCAATATCCTCTCCTGTTTCTGCTTGGCTCCCCTCCCCCTTTCTCACCAGCTCTATTTTCTGCTTTTAATTGTATTTTGTTTTGCAGGAGAAATGAAAGACTGTTTACTGATCCTGTCCCCACCCTTTCCTTTCCTGTCACAGCTGGTCCTTGAAATTCGATGGAATAATAGCTCTGCATGTTCTGTTCCCTGTCCCCTCCCCCTCCTCCATCTCCTAGAAATGAATTTTAGTATTGTCGAAAGATTCCAGATGAAGCTGCCAACTCAGAATGTCTCAAATAGACCCTATTGAAAGAAAATTAATTTAACAACTTATAAAAATATAGTTAATATTTAATTCTCTATTTTAACAGTGAACAAGGGATGAAGGAAGATTTGGATCACTTTGGATAGACCCAGTATACGCTTTCTTCTGTTGAGCAGCCTGACATTTTGATGGACTATATTGAATAAGTTCCACTTTTTATCCATCTGGAATATTGATGCAAACGGAAACAGACACCTAGGAGAGGAAGCTTTTTGTACTGGGGAGGAGGGATGCCATTATTTCTCTTTTACTCTGGACATTGAAAGTGGAAGCTGAAGAATAAACCCCTGGGAGAGTGGGAGGAATGGAGCAATGTTAGCAGATAAAGATGCTTTTTTTTCAAGTTAAACAGAAAGTTCAAGACATAGTGACAGAGCTACAAAAGAGTCGAGATGGGGCTATTACGATCGTCTTCAATGTTATACTTTTCCATGTGCAATGTTTGTTGAGTGGAATTTAAAAAAATCATGCAGGCAGCTAAACAAACAGATTTTTGGCATCATTTCATTAAAAAAAAAAAAAAGAAGACTGAAGATTAATAAAACAGAAAAGAAAAGGACAACCCCACCCATTCATATTGCACGGAATTCAAGTGGCAAGTTGGTTAACAGTTAACCTGGTCATGTCTATAAATGATTTATAAATTGATCAAAGGCATACATGATCACAGTTTTTATTGGAGCAGTTGTCTGAGCAACAACTAGTGACTAGGTCCTACAATGGGAGGATGCCCCTCCTTTTGGGAAGGCAATCAAAGTTGATACACGATTACACAGCTTTGGTATTTTACCTGAAAGAATAGTGCAAATGTTGTGACTGCCCAGTAGGAGTGTGTCCAAAATCTGCCTTCTGTGTATGGGAACCTAATCTGATGTCATTTTGGGGAGGAAAATACAATCTTGGCACGAAATAAGGGAATAATTTTCAGGACAGCCTTGTCTCATGGATAAATGCAAATTTAAAAAGTCAAATAAAATAATGTTTTTTAGATGTTTTAATTGTAACTCAAAATATTAAAATCTTTTTAGCACTGTGAATCCAAACACAACTTCCATTTGTACAATAAAAAGTGAAAAGTTGAACATCAGAGCATCCACTTCTGAGCTCATCAGCTCGTCTAGGGTTATTATTGTGTATAAGGACAAGATTTTGTGATTTTAAACTCCTTTTTCTACTAATAAACTCAAACTTACTTGTTCATCAAATTCATACAGCACTGCAAATTTTCATGTACAACTGAGTGAAAATAAAATTTCTTATTTGGAAACCCACTCAGCTCTGCAACGTCCCAGAAGTGCTTTTCTACAAGCGGAATTAAACAACTCACAGGGAGGGATCCTGTGGGAAGCTCAAGGTGGCAGAAGATGGGAAAACTTGTCCCCTTTATTATGAACATACCAGTCCTCCCTAGCACATGGTGGACTAATCTGCTTCATGTATGCATGTCTTTGGTAATTGCAGTCAGAATTTTTCTTCCCCAGATGTTTTGTAGTATTCCTTGGAATATTTGGCAGGAAATATCTACATTTAAGCAGCCTCCATTGGGGAAAGTGTGATAAGAATTTGCTTGTGGCTTGACTGTGGTATTATTTCTTCTCCCAGGCACTGTTTATGTTTACAAATACAAATAAGCACATCATGGTCTGGTGCAAATACATAGCAAGGCTCTGTCATTGATAAAGTGATTTTTGTAACAAAAATGATGGCAAAACGCAACAAAATCGATGCTGCCAAAAGTCATTAAGTGTCTAGTATTACTGAAGAGGAAGCAGTCTAGCTGGATAGAATCCACATCTTAAGTCAATGTGTTAGACTCATCCCAGGGTCTCCAGGGCTGGGCTTTGCTTATCTTTTGTAAGTGATGAAGAGTTATCACTTACTGTATCTATAGCAAAATGATCTTTAGAAGTACAGATCAAGTTCAAATAGTGACTCAAGAAAATGTTCCAAGACAAGCTAATGCTTAATATAGCAAACTTTCTAGGCTATATTATATGCTTTATTCACAGCCTAAAGCTTGACTGGATAAATAAGCTTTTAGTTTGACTTCACTGTTATTTGCTTTTTAACATGAGTTCCCAGTGAGTGTTTATTAAAGAGTTCAAGCATTTCATAGGGAAGTTGACAGGAAAAGTTAAAGTATTATGGTGGAAAAATAACATAACATTAGGGTTGAATTAGGCCAAGGGAAGCACATGTGATTACTTCCCTTATGAGGGAAGCAACTCTGAGTGATGTAGACTTTATCTAATATCACAGTGTCTCTTCATTCTCTGTTGAACTGTTTTATTGCTCTGACACAAATCCAATCCTTGTCTTTAGCTATCTGTTTGAACTTCATGGATAAGAAAATAATGCCAGTAGAAATTCAATTCCAGACTGCTGCTGTTGATGGCTTTGTGTCTACATGAAACACTGAGCAAGCTCATTTCCAAGGTTTGTTGAAGTTTTTTGTACTGAGATGCTTTTCTAGGAGACTTAAACACAAGAGAGCTTTGCCTTCATGTGTGTGGACACTTCTAAATATCCCCATGGCTGTTTAGCACCAAAAGAAACCAAGACTAATCTAGTTAACATATTAAAGGAGGGAAAAATCTGTCACACTGTATAAACTGAACCTTTCTGAAGCTAGTGATTTATTATCATAATATTAAATTTGTTATGCTGACAAAATTCTTATGAGGGTCCATGGTGTTTCAGAGATGTTCACACACAGGCAGCACAGATCCAATGAAAGATGGTTGAGGGGCTTGTGTTAGCAGAAGCTCCTAGAGCTTTTGCCATGCTGGGATTATTTCTCAATATGAACCTGATGGGCACAGGGCCTCAACTCTAGAAAGAGGTCAGAGCTTGGGACTTTGCCTCTGCCTGACACTTTCGGCCAGCTAGAGGAACTAGAAGGGCTACAGACAAAAGCGGAAGACTAAGATTTGCAATAGTTTCTTTCCACTTTTGTAGGTGGCAGTGGAAGGGCATTTGCAGTCCTGTGGCCTTTTATCAATGTGCCAATCTGTTTCCCTTTAATAGTAAATTCCATTTCTGGTTTCATGGTGAAAAGTGTAATGCTTTCTACAGCATAGAAGTGCCACACACTGCGATATTTTGCTGGAAAACCATTTAGTTTGTTAATCAACCTGAGTCCTGGGAGACCTTCAGCTTGATGATCACCCAATCTGAAACTATGGTGTTAAAAAATTTAAATTAGATAATATATTTTAATATATATTAATATATTTTAAACTCAGAAATGTGTTCAAAATTAAAAATCCTCTAGCTCACCCCCTTTAGAAGACTTACTCTCTGCCAAATGCTTAACTCTCCTGGCTCCACAGTAATCTGCCCTTCCTTCTCCACAATAGACACCTTTTCAATGGCAACTGCTAGTAATGATATATGCAGCCCTATTTCTTGGAGTACGTAATGCCTTTAATTACAGCCAGTCTTCCCTGCTGCCCAGGTTTGTTCCAGAAGTAACAACACAAGTTGCCAGTTCAAGCACTTCATCTACTCAAACCTCAAATTTTTTTTTTCCTGACTGATTGTTTCATAGCCAAGAAAACTGCCTTTAGGTTTTGTTTACCTAATTCTAAAACCAGCCGTTCAGGGAATGGCTTATATCTTACAGATATGGAATTAAAATAAAACAAAAAAGTTCCTCAGTGACTGTATCTCTATCTGTATCAGTTTTGTCCTGTATAGACTGTCATGTGGTGAAGGCATTCATTTTTTAGTGTTCTTTGAAGGAAATAAAAAAGATATCTGGTCCAAAATGTACCGTGAAACTACCAGGTAAATACTTCAGAAAGCCTGAGCATGAAAGTAAGCCACTAGTGTTTGAAAAGGGTTACTTGAAAGTTCTGAATAGTTTCACTCAGTTATTTCAGATTATATTGCTGAGTGCTTTTTACCTCAGCCTTACAGACCAAATAAACAAAGATTGTGTCCAAGTAAATATTCACTCTCCTCTTAGAAAAAAGCATAACAGACTCAAAGCAAGTCTCCATTACTCAAAAGAGCAAGTATTTTTTTCCTGTTCTTCATTAATACCTTTGGCTTGGAAAGACCTTTTTAAATGACATTTATGGCAAAATCCAATATTCAACATCTGAAGCTAAAAGGTGTTCATCCTAACTAGCACACATGCTCTGCAGCACTGATACAAATACATCTCAGAAAAGCTGCATGACACAGCAGGCAGAGGACAAGACATCAATTCAGGGGACAGAGCATCTGTTCCTGACCCTCACATAGCTCTGCCATGTGACTGGAGGGGAAATGATTCTCCTCAGCTCTGGTTTCTTTGTCTGTGAAAATGGAGACGGATATTCATATCTGCCTTCTGATATGGTGTAGAACACTGATGAAGAAAAGATTTTTTGAGATGTGCTTAAAAGTGTTGTGCTTGTAATCACATGTACACTTGTACCTGGAGAAATTAGTAAGGCAAAAAATTATACATCATAGTCTTTTAGAAAATATTCTTTAATGTCATAACCTTTGCCTGATACTACTTTTCACCAAAGAAGAAAATTGTTTTCTTTTTCAGACTTGAACTTCTGACTGTTCAGACTGACCATTAACTTAGGATTCTATTTACAGGTCAATTTGTATATGTTTGTGTGAATTACTAAAAGACCATTTATGTGCCAAGAACAGAACCAGCAGGACAGTCATGACAGGCAGCCTTCAAAATGCCCTTATTTTTGTTTCTGAAGACTTTACATAAAAGAAGATACAGGGGATAAAGATTTGAAAAAAGCTGGCATGTCCATTCAGATGTGTATTGATGGATCCTCCAACACCAAGCAAAGCCTTTTCTATTTAAAAATTTTGTAAATGGGTGATGGGACCTAGGTCTGTAAGCCAGTTATCTCAGAGCCTACTGAACAAGAAGTGGTAGATGTAACACTGATATCCTGTGAAGAGCTTGTAAAGAGGAGTATTTTATATGGATGCAGCAAAACAAAACAAAATAAAACTAAGCAAAATAAAAAATGGGGAGGGGAAATGAAGACAACAGTGTTTTGAATACCATCCTGGAGAGATACAAGTTCCAAATTCCTTAAAACCAGAGAAAAGGAGATGCTTTGAGTAAGAGGACTCTGATTGTCCTTTGTGATGCCAAAAGACACAGCAGAAACAAGTGGGAGAATTCAGACTTTCCAAGGTCACCTGGGTGTTCTGTCCTTCAGTAGCTTAGACCCATGTTAGCATAACAGGCCATTAGAGAAATAAACATGTCTAAGCCATTTTCTTTATTCAGATACTTTGCTTATCACCAGAGAAAATTGAACATGTAATTATTGAAATGTATCAAATAATTTATAAAAAGCTTGTATTATTATGTATTTGTACAGTTAATTGACCTATTTTATTTGCCAGTTTCTCCTTTTCTTTAAGCATTTGATTTCTGAATATTCTGTCTGCTTTGCTAAAAGTCTTTGTTTAATGCCTTCCTTGTGTTTAGATGAGATTAAACATAAGAGTCGCAGCAGCCCCATGCTGCTGTATTTTTACACTGGTTTTATACTTGACTGATATACAACTTAATCTCAGACACTATTGGTGGGATTTTGAGATTAATTTGATGTATATAGACTTCAGGGCTGGGCAATGATAATGAACTAAGGGATGGGCACAAAGAGGCTGCTTGACAGACATATTTTAGTTCACATCCACCAGGCTAAGGTGGGGCTTTTTCTCTTGAGTGTTAAGAGGCCTGGGAACCTGAAAGTACAAGGTTGTTCTTGTCTGCAAGGTCTTTTGTAAAACAGGGAGTAGCAGGAAGCTAGGAGATGTGATTGGTCTTTTTGAAGTCTCTCCACTTCAGCCACTGCATAAGGGGAGACAGGCATGAGAGAACAACTGATACCATGCTTCAGGATGATAAGGGGAGGTGCTTCTTCAGAGGAATTCGTAGAGATGGCAGTCAAGAGGCTATCAGAGAAACCTCCGATTGTGTGTGAAGAATATTTATTTGGAGAACCACGGGGATATCCAGGGACAGTCAGTCCATAAACACACACTAAAGGGAATGTGCTGTACAGCAACAACCCTAACCAATGGCCATGAGTGCTGTGAGAGCAGGAGGCGAATGGATCACAGATGGCAGAGAAGCTCGAGCGCCTTTTCTATAAGGCATCTCCCTCCCATGCCTGCTTTTGGAGGCAGTGCTGGATCCAGTGTACCCCTGGTACACAACAGGTAGAGCTACAGGTATGTTGTGTTTAAGGCAGCTGGGACTGTGTGTGGATCTTTCTTGCCTGGGACTCTGAAAGGTAATCAGAATGACCTGCTCTACCAGTTTTGTTTATCATTCCAAAGCAGGTAGGAGATGAACAGTAAAGGGCATAAAAGCCACCTGGGACAGAGTTTTCTAGAATAGAGATGCTATCTAATAATTTGTAGAGGTTATTCTTTGTTTGTGTAAAAACTTTACTGATGCTTTTTTCAGCTGATGTCATGTAAACAGTGGCATGAACCTTTTTGTGTCTGTTTCCAGTGTGCAGCAGTAACTATAAAATAAGGGTATGGAAATTGTTGCCTTCCAGCATAGGAAAAATGAACCACCTTAAAAAGATTTTGCTCTCATGATTCAATTAAACAACACAAGACTGGCTAGAAGTAACTTTAAGGATGTGAAATACTACCTTTCATATCATATGATCCTATCTTTCTGTCCTGTGACAATGACAGAGAGCCTGAACTGTTTTGTCTACTTTCAAAAAAAAAAAAAAAATTACAGATTCAATGAATGGTATCAGTCATAGAGCAACCAAGGGAAGAAGCAGTCTAACTTGTATGATTATGTTTATATAATTTTTTTAATTCATTCTAAGTTTTCAGTTTTCTTAGTTTTCAGTTATTATGGAACTGCCATCACTTGCCAAAAAGGTGCTCAGGGTGTCACAATCACTTTATCTCACAAGTGTTAAATGCTTCAGAGCACAGAGAACTGGACAACCCTAATACTATTACCTCAAGTTTGGGGTAATTTATTCTGTATAGATTTAACCTGACATTAAATATTCCAGACGTGCAAAAGCACAGGAAGACTTCATTTAAGTTTTGCTTTCCCTCCTGTCAAAATAAGCATATTTTTCCACAATGTGTTGCAATGTGCTGCAGTGTCTGCACTTTCATGTGAGATTATTAAATCAGTTACCTGCATCAGTCGCTGAATGAAACTCCGATCAAAGCATAAACCCATCCTGTTGATAGGGGTAAGCAAATGTGCTGTAGACATTAGGTCTGTCAGGTACATCATGTCATAAAGAGTTATCACAGACAATGTTTACTCAGCATGCACTTCCATCTGTGATAATTTTGCCTTCACAGCAATGAGAATTGCCTTAGAATTAAAAAAAAAAAAAGAATTAAAAAAAGAAATGCTTGTGAAATCCAACATATGTTGTTTGGACACATTTGAGCTAGAATTAAAAAGCAGATATATGAGTCAGTTGGGTTTCTGGTTTAAAATGTGCCATTGTGGTGGGTTCTGAAACAGATAAACAGCAAAAGCCTAAGGCTGGGAATTGAACAGCAGAAGTGCAAGCAGGAGTCAGATTTCAACCTTTGCTCCTGGTCCTAGAGATACTGTGCAAGTCAAAAGTAGAGGTGGAGGGAGAGATTTGTGAAACAATTTCCTGTCACCTTATTTCAATGTCCTGACATAAGGACAAATAGGTAAACTTGGAGCCGTGTGTTTAAAAGTGTATGCATTTGAAATGAAATTTCTGTGTTGGATAAAGTAACATCTCTTATTTTTACTCACACGTGGATCTAATAAAGATGACGAGTGCAATCTTTCAAGAACCATTTCCTCTTGACATGCGATATTGAAATTTCATGCAAAATTTATTTGCGTTAAGATGACTGTTTCTAAAGCAGAACTGGTATTTATTGTCATGTTCTTGGTGATCTTCTTGAACTTGTAATTTCCTGCGTAAATCATGTATTGATAAGACCAGGATGAAAATTATACATGCACTATCTGTCTTTCCAGACAGGTGCACTTAGGTCTGGGAGAGCCAGAGCTGTAGTGGTCGGTGCCTAGAGGTTGCAGAAAGCACAGGATGAGAAAGAATCCAGAAAAGACAGAGATTTAGGTTTCCACTGGGGAATTGCAAGGTCCAAAAGCACTGTTTACTTCATCTCACATTGTTCTACATCTCCATGTAAAAGTGGGTGCTGCTATGTGGTCCAAGGATGTTTCTTCTGCTCTCTCACATTGCAGTTGGTGAAGAAACAGTTGGTGGTGTGATTCATGCCCTGGAGATGTGTTATGGTATTGTGACATCCTGGTTTACATAGCAGAAATATTTCATAGTGGGAAAAAACAAACATACTGGTGGTGACAAAGTATTGCATCTTTAAAACTATGTATAGTCTTCTATTTGTAAAACTACTATATCTTCCAAAAGAGGCTCTTTCCTCCTAGGTAGGTCTAGCAAGGAGCGTGTATATATACATATACCAGCTTGTTTCTCTGTGTTTCTCCACATAGTAGCAAATCAATGAAATTATTTACAGCAGCCAAAGCTTAAATGCACTAGAACTTGGTTTCTCAAGATGTTCTGATTTCCCTGGGTTTATTCCAAATCTCATGTACAGTTTATCTCCCAACATGCCTAAAATGTTTGCTAATTTGTAGCATTCATATTTCATGAGGTTTTGTTATAAAGAGGAAAATGCTACATTCCAGTGAATTGTGGAAACTGATTACTGGGAAATGTTAGGGAATTTTAAACCAGGCAAGATATGGAATGGAGGAGTAGATTTCTGAGGGAAAAATAATCAGAAGATAGAAAGAGGAATAAAGTAAGAGAAGGGAAAATTTCTGAAGGAAAAAGAAACGGAAAATAGAAAGAGGAATAAAGTTAGTGATACAAAATTTCTCTCTTGGAAGTACTGTGGAAAATAATCTGATCAGCAGGGCTGATTCATATTACTGAAATTACTGTAGTCATCAAATTTTAAGATTTTTATAAAGTATTTTCCATCCTGGCAGAATTCCAGAATATCTTTTATTTTAGCAAAAATTGAGGAGGATGATAAGCATGGAGCTGTTAACATAGATAGTGGCAGGGTCTGGATCATGGGGTAGGTGAGTTCCGGAATTCTCAGTATTCTCTCCAGGAACCTACTGGAGTGTGCTGTGGATTCTGATCCTGTATCAGCGTTTCCTTCCAAAGAAAAACAAAGGGATGGTGCATGTGCAGGTCATGGCCAACCAGGGAGGCAGAATAAAACCAGGGTTTTTAAAGGAGACCAGGACCAAGTCTGCATCTGCCATGCAGTCTAGGCTCACCTAGATTGACTTTACAGATTGCCTTTCTACCTTCTATATTTCAGTTTGTCCACCTATATATAAAGAGGAAGAATGGAAAGTAAGTGCAGAGAATACTAAAGGAAGCGCACTAATCATGAGCTAGGTACAAGTAATAAGTCCTTTAAGGTGAACTTATTACTATTGTGCCAGTTTAGTTTAGTTTAGTTTAGTAATCATTTAGTTTGTTTTCTACAAAGCACCCTGATGCCTTTAGCACTGCCTGTTCTGCTGAATGGCACGGGTCAACTGTCTCTTCTTCTAGGAAAATTAGTACATATATTTGTCTGAATATGGAGCAACTTAGTAATGTATATTTATATGGTGTAGGAAAAAACTTTTTCATCTGACTTGTTTTCATAAAGCTTTTTTTGTACATGAGCCAACAACAATGGGGAAAATGCTATAAATCTTTTGACAGTCTGGGAAACAGTCTCAGAGGAAATATTTGTAATAAGCAATATTTAGTTTATATCTATTGTTGGCAAGAGAGTTGCCAAAGAAAATTTCCCTCCTACGACACAACCTGCACTATTATTTGCTCTGTAGCATACTGAGGACATTTAGGGTGACACAGTTGAAAAACTTGTGTCAATATTGACATCTTCCAGAATTTATTGCTACAGAATATAAAATGCACAGTGTTTGAAGCAGAGGAGATTGCTTCCTCCAGAAGGCTTAGAGGTTTAAAAAGTTGTAATAATTTCACTAGACATTTAGGTAGGTCTGTACTGCCCTGATGGGTTCAGCTTACAATGGAGGAAACCTGCTGAGCCCTTTAGCTGTTGCTCACAAACATCACCAATAAACTGATTCAAGCAGATTCTCTTAGAGCTATTGTTACAAAAAGTAAAAGTAGGCATTAATCTATGATTTTTGTGAGTTTCTGCTTAGAATCCTACTATTAGTGTAAGCTTCACTGATAAAGCAGCCATTTGCAAATTTGCCTGTTTGTTCTTATTTTCATAGAAGCTGAGCTGATTCAGCAAGAGATGACTATGATAACTTTTAGACAGATAAGAAAAAAATAAGACTAATAATAATTTGTCAGCCTACCATTTTCTTTAGACATTCTTCTTCAGAAAACGTAGGTCCTCACCAGTAAAACACATTTTTTCATGCCCAACTGAACTACAGGGTGCTTGGCTAGTACAAAATGGCAGTATTTTAGACTTGTGCCTGCAGAGGACTAGATGTAAAAACAGATGTGTAGAAATAATGTCAAATAAATTCAAACATTACTTCATGTGCTTTTACACCACAATCACTAAGCTTTGGCTAAGTACCATTACACTTTTTCTTAAGGTGTCCCCTGTTCATTACACTCTTCCCCACAATGAGTTCTTTAGGTGTGTAAGTTTTATGCTTTGAAGACTTTCCAACTCAGATCTTGTGAAAACTTTTTCTGAAATGGGAATCTTTTTCAGCATTATATCACAAGCTGTTGAATGACTGGACCTGCCATTCACTTTGGGCTTTTACAGAGCCCTGTGTGTACTGCCTGAGTAATGGCCATGAGACAGTAGCATCTGGTGTACTTAGACTCTGCTTTTCTCTGAAAATTATGCAAAATGGAAGAAATGGCTATAGATGATGTGACATTTTCTCCTTACACCTCAAAAAGGCCATGAGATTACTTGGCTCATACTGAAGTTAACTTTAGTGAGAAGGGAAACCTTGCCTGAGAATACTGAACAGATAAAGTCATTATCTGTTGTCTGAAATTCAGATTGGTTATGACTAATAAATCCCTGACCCTGACATTCCACTAAATTTTATAGAGGAAACAGAAAAAAAAGCAAGAAAATCTGCTGAGTCAAGTAAAAATGGAAGCAGAGTTTTTAGTGAAATTCTTGTGATTTTAAATCCTCTTCCTAATGTCAGCCAGTTTTAGTTTTCCAGATGAAGTGCCAGAGAGGTTTTCAAATAGTCCATTACCCACATGGTTGATATAAACACACATGTTGGTGAGCCAATGAACTTTCTCCTTTCTGTTAAAAATGTAGGCTGAGATTCTTAGGTAGGATTTTTACCTGCTGGAAAAATATTTGGGGCCAACCTGGGCTGTACAGTCTTTGGGCTACAAAGCATGTCTGCTTTACTGTTGTAGAGACCTAAGTGACCTTCTAGCACTGGAGAAATAAACTATATTATGTGATTGGTGATCTCAAAAAGTGAAAACCTGTGACATGTTTACTCACCTACTGGATTTTGAACTTTCATAGGCCACACAGAGCTGATCAGGGAATTAGAAAATTGTGCAGAAGTGGGCTGGTTGTACTAAAATGTCTGTTTTGTTTGAATTTAATTTATTTAAAGACATCTTGAAGCACATTAGAAAAGAAGTCACAAGAGGTATTGTAAGAGATCTCTGCATTTGGCAAGAGAACGCAGCAGTATTATCTATGGATAAGCCTGCTTGATGTTTCCCATCATCAAACTCTTTTAACCTTGCTTTTAAAATTGTTTTTAATTTTGCCAATCTAGGACTGAAACTTTCCATGCCACAGCTTTGCCTCAGGTTGTATTTTATATTTTATATTTGGAAAAAATCAGGCTTGTCTAAGGTTAAGGTAATAATTCTGGGATTTCTTTCCATTTGGGAAGTTTTACTGTTCTATACTTTAATGAGGCTTGAAATTTGTCTTTTACATACACCTCACGGTTATCTGCCTTTGAGATATTTTATTCACTTTTGAGATGTTGTAATTTACACACAGCTGGGGGACTTTTCAGAGTTTAGCAGTTTGTTCCTCCTCATCATGCTGAGTTCCTTCCGCACTTCTAGGAAGAGCTGGACTTTGCACATGTGTTTTCCATAGCATTTTTTGGGCACATTCCCTTGAATATGGGAATATCCCTAAATTAATTCTCCTCTTGAAAATTATACTTCACGTTTAGTCTGGCCGTTAATACTTGGTTCAAGTTTGGATACTGGGACAGAAAATAAAAGAAGTGTCTGCTTACAACCACCTTGCCCACACATGATGGAGGCAGAATCTGGTGGGACCAAAACCAGGGAGGAAAGCTGAACTGAGGAGAGATGAGAAATACCAGTGAAACAATCCCCCTAGGAAATTGCTTCTAAGGAGTTAAATCCAGGTTGTGCATAATGCACAGTAATGAGCACAACACAGTACCCAAGTGACAATGGGAGTCCAACAGAAAATGATTGTGTGCACTCATGTAATGAAAGCCTGTATTGCATGATTAAGTTTGTCCAGGCAGTTTTCATTCTGGCCTTCCTCAATCTCTGAATGCTTGGCTTTGAACCAAACAGTTCTTCAAGTTCTTCTAACATATAAAGTGTCATATATAAATGGTGCCTTTGTTTTGAAGTTTGTCACTTCACTGTTTCCTCCTCTTCACTGAAGAAAAACAGAACTCATTAAAGATGGTCAGGAACAAAGGAAACTATATTGGTAAAAATTACTTTGTGCAAAAGTTGAAGTTGGATATTGGAATTCTGAGGCTGTTTTGTAGAAACTGAAAAGAAAATTATGCTTTTGAGATGAGGAACACGACAGCTGGACTCTTCATCAAATCCTTTTGCTTTGATACGCAGAAGTACTCGCATGTTAGCTTCACAACAGTTTTGACAAAGAAGCTGCTGGCTTACTCCAAGCTTTCTCCAAAACACTTGAAATGGTCATTCAGAAATGTTTATTTTGGAAGAGATCAAAAAGCTCAAACCCAGACAATTCTCTTTTACAAGCCAACCATTAAGGACAATGAGAAAAAAACCCATCTGTCTGAACGGGGGTTGTAGCAGCTGAAAAAGGAACAGAGATTCTGAGGCAGGAATTTTGACATTGCTTAAATGTTGTCTTCATTTGCATTTGTGCAGCTCCTTATTTTTACCAGTAAAAATGTGATCCAATCCACCTGCTCTTTCTTCATAGAAGGAAGCTGCAATGTTCTTATGTTCCTATTATTCATTTACTTACAATTCAAAGTAAGTTTCAAGTTAATTTATAAGTAAAAGACAAATTTATCTGATCTGGATAGTCAGGAACAGCTTTTAGGAGAAAGTAAATTTGTGCTTGTTGGGTTTTTTTCCTTCTCTTGCCTTTCAGTCCACTTTGGCTTTGTTCAGAGAGGAGAAAAAAACCAAACAAACAAAAGAAACCCCAGACATGCAAAAATCAAAGAAAAACCAACAAAATCTATTTCCTGCATTGGAGGGATTCCTGATCCAATGGAGAAGGGGCTTGTTTGGCACACCTATGTATTGAAGGACCCCTTGACAAGAAAGAGGCAACAGTCCTCAAGGCAAAAAAGAATCATCAGTCCCCTACAGTGGGAGGCTGCCCTTTAGAGTCAGACACATAAACACAGTAGGGGGACGACAGAATAGAATGGAGAGAAACATCTTATTTCCTGTTTAGTGTCTGAATCTTGTTTTTCTTAATTTCATTTTGCCTGAGCAGAACATTTGGGAAGAAGAATGGAGAGCAGGTTTGATGTCATAAGATGGCTGAGTAGACCTGGATGTATCACTCCCTTTCCATTTTCTCTTCCCCTCACCCTGTTATCCCTTCCATTTTTTGCACACTAACGTTCTCCTTGAGTGAAGTCTCCAGCTGTTGGTTCCACACGTGTATGTGTTGACCCACCTGTGCACACTTTTTGTCTTCCAGTTTCTGTATTGACTCACCTTGCTTTTGATTCCTCCTGTTTCATGCTGTAGAGCTGCACAACTACTGCTGTGATTCAAATTAGACCTCCTTACTATGTGAGCTTACTCCTCCAGAAACCTTTGATCTACCCTCAGAGTTCTTTGTTTATTTTTTCTTAATCCCAATATTAGCTTGTTTGTAGTAGCTCTTAGTTTGTTGTCCATTAGCAATCTGTGAAACTGCATCTTAAATGCCATGTGTTCAGGGAGGCTTGTATTTGGAGGACTCCTCACTTGAAAAGAGGCCACACCACAAACAGATGAATACCTAATATGTCCCCATGAGCTAGGAAAACCCTATAGCCTTTATCTCATCAGCTCCCAGACAAAAAAAAAAAAAAAAAAAAGCAAGCATTCATTTTTGCTCCCTGGTAAGTACACAGGGACAGTATCTGTATTGAGATCTTGAACTATGCTTGAACACATCCATTGGAGAAAGAACTGTAAAATGGCTTTTCAGCCTTCAGGATTTCTACACCTGTACCAACCAAGCAGAGAAAGAAGTTCTCATTGAAGAAAGTATAAATCCAAGGAAAGCCTCTGTCAAAAGGGAATGGTCCGCCTGTGTCTGTCAAAGATGAACATTCAGCGCTGTATTATAGTGGCAGGAGCAGGCAACTGTGGTCAAGTAGCTGTCCTAGACCATCTTCTTTATAAGTTCTGACCTTCTTAGTCCCCTAACAGTGCACTCTCCTGTATTGTCCTCAGCATCAGGCTGCCTCTGTGCTGCCCATCACAGCGTCTTGTAACCCAGGATAGACCCCATGGAGGCAACAGGGACATCTGACTCCCTTACATACTGCCACATTTCAGGTGCTCTTCTGGAGCATTTTTCACAATTATATGAACTATATCCCCAGTAAGGGCATTACTCTGGTGCTTTAGTCATTCTCTTGTATTTCATAACTTGAGTGGTCCTGTGGTTTGTGGTCACTGCCAGCAGAATCTCTGCAAAGACAGATACTGGAAAGAGAGTGGGATGTAGCCGGTTATAGAGACCAAAACGCCTAAGTATGTGATGTCTGTCCTTTGACCAATCCTAGAGTTCCTCACAGCCCTAGAATATAGATTATTCAATTGCACCATGCTTTATACTCTAGAAAAGGAGGCACAAAAGGAGGCACAATAATCCCAGGAAGGCATGTACTATGTGGAGACCAGCCATTCAGAAATCTCTACACCAGCAAAATTGCACCTGAATGGGACATCTTAGGTACTCCAGGAACCACATTCAGAAAAGTCTCTTTCTTCTTTTAAAGTAAAATCAGTTCTACTATATTTTAGCTTTTTCTTGTGAAATCTTTTCAGGGTGCCCAGGACAAAACACTGAGGTGTTCAGATAAAAGTTTCTAGTATGTATTTCTAGGTGAAAAACTTTAAGTGTTGCTTAAAAGATGGGTTTTAAGTTCCTTTTCAGATACTTGTATTCAAACAGTTATGCTGTTCTTATCTGCTGCAAACTGATCACAAGTGTGTGTTGCTGGCAAGGGTCTATCAAACATGGAGCAGTCACTCACTTGGAAGTGAAGCTTGTCTATGGATTATCCTTTGGAGGTTAGAGATTCACACCTGTTGAGTATCTTTGGCATAAAGTCTGACTAGTCTTTCTCACCATCTCTTTAATCTTCCTGAGTTTTGAAGCCCAGAAGTTTTATAGAAAGTCTGGTTTAATAATGCCACATTTTGTGCAGGAATATTTTGTTTTAAAAACCCTTATGGTTCCTGGGCTGTAAACTTGTTCCAATGTAGAAGTAAAAAATGAGATGCAGCAGATCTACTTAATATTTAGAAATACATCTGTAATTTAACAAGCATTTCCATATGTTTTTTTAGGACCAAAGTGCACAACAGGGCACTTAAGGAAGCTGCTTAAGGAAGGATGATCAAACTCATTCACTGTGCATGATATATCTTTTTAAGAGATCTAAACCCCACAGTTTTGGCTTTTGTTTCAGTCTTTAGACAAATACATTTCCAACAGAGTTTTAGAAAGATCCACTCCCTTCTAGAAGACAGAACAGGAAATGTTGCATGTTATCATTGTTATTGGCAGTCTTGCTGCCACTTTTTCTGACAAAGTAGACAGTGGAAAATCAAATAGAGTAAGAAAGAATACTTTTTCTGTAGTAGCAATAAAGATGTCTGTTGAAGGTGGAGAGTCTGGTCTTTTTACTGCTTTAGGTAAATGTGGAACCGTGAATGCGATAGAAACAGGGGTTGTTCTCCTTCAAAAAAAATTTTCTGAATACCAAAAAGTAAATCCTCTGGGAACACATTCAATGGGAGCAGAGATGTAGAAAGAGATCTATGTAGATATAGATTTGTACATGGTTACAGGAAATCTGCTCTAGCAAAAAATACGAGTTCCTATTGAATCTGAAGGTGTTGGAAATTTTGATAAAATTAATGATTTATGTATTTTTTTATTTCATGAAAACATGCAAAGTAAGCTGGAATGGAGCCTAATTGGTCATCTAGTCAAACTTAACTCAGGATTAGCACTACTTAATGGTGTTCCTGTGAGATATTTGCTTGACTTTATGTCTTGGAGGATTTCACACTTTTTTCTGGGCTATTTAATACAGTTTTTAATTAAGTTCCTTGGTAAAGGATCTGGGAAGGTTTTAAAATTTGTTACACATCTATTTCAAAATTATTGAGAAAGGACTTTATTGCTGAAGTATCTTATGCTTGACTTGCTGTAAATCAACTCCTACATGACACACTAGAAAGCTAGCTACAGCAAAGGGTTAAAATTTGTCACAGGAGAAGTGTTTCTCACTTGCCTTCAGACATTTACAAGTTACGTATAGGCTTGTTACCCTTGGCTCCCTTTATAGAAACAGGCACCTTTGAAGGATAATTAATCTTTCCTTTTCAGCCACTCAAACTTTGGGAGGTGGAAACTCGTGATTTCCTACAGCTATTTCTTTGAATAAAGCCACTCCACTTTCATCCTTTTCATGCTTGATTTTGAGGAGTATGCAAGTAACAAACTTAGGGATTTTTTAAAAATTTTTTTTAGAGACAGTAAATTTTAAACACATGAAGAATTATTTAATGGAAGTTTAAGGAAAGCAAGTTTCAGAGTCAAGAGGATTTGTTATTCAGAACAGGTGCCTTAAGCTGTCAGAGAGCCAAAATTTTATAATGTAATCTTAATGTTCTATCAAAATTTAGTTTAATGTCAGATATAAAACATGTTCTATGAATTCTGTCTGGATAATACTAAAACCAATACACTTTTCTGGCAAATTATCTCAGATAAGGGATTTGTTTGAGAACACTGCAAGCTGTCATGAAAGGAGACTACATTTTCATTTAGGAGCTGCTTCCTTTGTCTGCAGCAAATTTTCCAATGCTCCCAAGTGGACATTTAATGCCTAATTGAAAGAAAAAGAAAACAGATTGAAATATTTATCTTTGAATTCTCTATACATATAGGCCAATACACAGTGTGCTTTAGATCCTGATTATCATTGTCATTTTTCCTTTTTTGTAGCTGAATATATATCCTTCTTCTCTTTTTTTAATGAGACTGGAGTCTATAATGCCATAAGGTTGTGCAGAGTCATCCACTTCATGCATTGTTTCTCACATGGGAGGTTTCTTCTCATGCTCATATTCCTATTCCAGTGTGAAATGTCCAATAGGAGAAAGTGCCAAACAGGTCTACAGTGATTTGATCAGCATCTTAAAGTCCTGTCTACAGAGAGGACCTATTTTAAAACAACTTTGGGTTATTATTTGGAGTTTGTTCAGTGCAGATTTTAGTTCATTAGAAGATTTTTACTGCACATGAGTAAACTTACTCTCAAATGCAACCAGCTGTACAAATCTAGAGGTCAAACCTGTAGGCTATTTCACTCTCCAGATACTTGTTTAGCTTCCTTTACTGATGCTAGTATTAAATAATTTGAACATAACTCCAGTAGTTTTATTTCTAATGGAGGTCAAATTTTTATGTGCAGTCAACACTAAAATCATAGGAGTTTCAAATTTTACCTCTTGGATTTTTTTGCCACTCACTTTTCTTATTACTTTCTATATTTCTTCATTCTCAAATTTAGTGCTATGATTTCTTTGCTCACAGAATTAAATTATGAAAACTAAAATAACTTTTAAATTGAAATTGATTCAAGATTTTGATAATGTTTTCTTACATATCTCAAGCTTGTCTTGCATACATCAATTTTTCATTACCCAAGAAGATGTTTCCCATGAGTTGGTGGTGGTATATTTTTTCTAACAGAGAGAAAACAGAAATAAATGCTGCTGAGCAGAATGTTGCCTAAACAAAGAAGAAAAGTAAAGCAATTAATTAGTTTTTTCCCTGGATTTTCAATTACTTTTGCTTTATTTTATAATTTCTGGTATCATGGTGATGTGTCAAGGCTGCTCTCTGTCAAACTCTTGCAGCACCAGATGCTTTGAAAAGGTGAAGGTTGTTAATATTATTAATGGAAAACAAATTTCAGGGTGTAGCTGATTACACCACTCCTGTCAGAATGCACTGGACACCTCCCCAGGAGATGGGGGAGAGAATGTGGGCAAACAGTATTTCTGACCAGTATTACTGTATTAGTCAATAACATTTAGAGAATAAAAAAATTAAATATTTGTCATGGCTCCATAGGTCTACAAATATTTAAAGACAAAATATGTGGCTGAAAATGTTTGTCAAATAATATTCAGGAAATTACGTTTGTTGGTAGTTTTTCCAGCTAGGAGAAGAAAACAGCTGAATTCTTGGAAAATGATCCATTGTGAATATGCTGAGTTTTGAAGAAAAAAAAGGGGCAAAGTTAAAATGTAGTGCTTTTTAGAGAGACTCAATTTGGCCTGATTTTAGGTGCCACATTTACCTTATCTTATCATGTTTTGACTATGTGCAATGTTCATTCATTGGTCTTTATACTTCCAAGCCATGTTTTATCTCTGGTAATTTGGAACTAATGTACTCCTTGAGAATTCCTAAACTATAACATATTTTCTCTAATGAAAGCACTGGTATGAAAAATATTTGGTTTTAGCTGCTACCACACACCAACAAAGTACCAGGAATAGACTGGAATTAAGCTTATTTCAGTCCCTGTGTGTTAACACTGTTTGCTTGCTAAGGTGAAGCCACACCAGTGTGGGTTGCCTCTTTCTTGAAGAGCCAGACCCGACACTCCCTCTGGCTGCAGCCTTCCTCAAACTAATGAGCACGGTGGTGCAGGAGAGGATTTCAATGTGATATCTCCTAAGAAACACTGAAGAGAGAAGGATGCTTGTGGATTCCCATGGCTCTTTCACACACATGGAGGAATAATGATATTGAAGTCCATAATGTACTGGAATTATACACTCCAGTGTACTGACACAATTTACAGGCAAAAACTTCATCTGTAAAACACCCAGCTCCTTTGCTCTTTTTGTGTTTTAAGCAAATGTGATTGGTGGTGCCAATTATTTTGGAAGATACAGCTGGTGATAGTGGATTTAAGTATCTGTGACAGAGTAGCTGAAGACCTGCAGAATACAGGTAATTGATTACAAGTATTTGGATAAAGTGGTGATGTTTGGAGCCTGAGCCTCTTATTCACACCACTTGCTACAGTTCTGCTTTACAGGAGGCTGCCAGTACTCCCCACATAACTTTGCAATAATTTGAAGATAATCTTATTAACTTCCTGTAAAATAAGGATTGTAACTGGAATCCTGGCTAGCATCTTACTCTCTGCTTTAATTGTAGTCTCTCTATTAATATAAAGAATTGGTGAGTGTAAATACAGCAGTAGAAAGTTCTAGCCAAAACTCTGGAGTTGCAGTCTGGGTAGTTTCGATGTGCTCAGCAAGGACAGTTTATGCATACCTGCATGCTATGTACATCACTGTTTTATCTCATCTTGGCACCAAAATGATTCAGAGGGTAGTGCTGAGTTAATCTACCATCCCAGGAGACCTAGTTTGGTGAAGTTGTGAATCCTATTTTGAAGGCTATTAATTTATTTCTTACTGGCAGATATTTTTTTTGTTTTTTACCCAACAACTATAAAGCCAATCAGTATGAGCTCATGGTCAGGTTTTGAAGTCAGAGCTTTCTCTCATCTGTCTTTCTGACCCTTGTGGTGAAACCCAAGGATGCATTTCCTCTTTCAGAGGAGGCTGCTGCTTCTTGCCTCACCTCAGGAGAGCAGGCAGAGCTGCAGCAGGCTCACCATTCTCTCCATAGGCAAATTTTACATTGCGTCAGGTCTGCCTTTACACAGGGAGAACACTTGCACTGCAAGACTATGTCCCAACATTTTAAGACAGTGATGTTTGTGATGTGAAATACTAACCAGACATATTTTTTCAAACCCAAGAGTGTAATGGCATATTTTCTGCTCAATTTCTGGTTCCAGTTTTCAGTGTCAGTTACGCATTTGACCATGTTTGAAAAAATCATGTGACATTTAGGCAGACAATATTTTTACTTTCTTAATATGTGGAGGCTTGCATTCAATAGCGGCTAAAGTAGGGCCAGGAAGACTCTAGTGGATAGTGAGTAAAGATTAGGAGTAAGATGTGCCTGTTGGTTTGAAAGAGATATGTTTAGTGCAGCCCACAGAGTCCTGACCCTAACTTCATGGCATCCAGCCCAGAGAGTGAAATGTATTCCAGCAATAAATCACCAGAATTTGTTCTATTTGACTCTGTTAAAGCAACAGTCTGCAAAAGCTAGGACCACCAACTATGTTGTTTCTGCTGCATGTCTGCTCTAACCAAATCACTGCTGCTTTTTATAAGTCAAATGTTACTGAGATGACCGAGAACATTATTTAGTAAGCACAGGTCTGCGCTGTTCATCACCCAACAATCTGTGCTTGATTTGCAGTACACCCCTATCTAGTTTCCTTGGGGAATGTCTTGACATATTGAAACCATATTTTGTTGCTTTTCACATTTTCTCAGCCCTTCAACTCTTGTTATGAAAATTCTAACCATCATTTCCAGTTACTTATGAAAACCCCAAACCTTATGAAAAAGCATCATTTCAGCTTTCCCTAAACAAAAAGTTTACAATTTAAAGAACACTTAATTATATTGCAAAAGTTTTCCATTGTTGGAACCTATGTTTTGCTGGACCAGACTCTTTCCTGCTTTCAGAAATCTTAGTATCTTGCTTTTAAGAGCTTATACTATTTCAAACTCTTTTTGGTTTGTTCTTTTAACATGACAAAGAGGAAAAGATATCAGTCTTCAAAAAAATTCAATTTAATTTCTTATGAGTATTAAGCATACAACATATTGATTAGGAGTATGATAGAAGTCCAAAAATGATGAAATTTCAAGAAAAAAAAGTATAATATTGTAATGCAGAAGTAATGGCTCTTTCTGAAACATTCATCAAGAGACCAGGGTCTTACTAGGATGATGGTGATTCAAGAGTGGAAATGTTGGCCGTGTTCTTAATGCACATCATCAGGTGTGGTAATAAAAAGTGACTTGTCAAACCATTTGCCACTAAGTCTCTCGGGTTCAGACTACTGTTCCAGCTTTGGACATGAGTCTGAGCAATTTGGGCTGTCCTGCACACTGCCTTCTCTGCAGCCACAGAACCGGGTACTGGTATCTTTTTAGTCTTTCAGATCTCTGTTCGAAATCCCCTTTACTGGCTTCCCTGGTTCCTATTCAGTCAGACTCTCTCCTGGATGGGCATATTTCTCCAGCAGCTTGTGTGTTTTCTTTAAAAGGGGTCCAGATTTTTGAGTTCATAGGAATGTCGTGGGTCAGTGCTTAAGGCTTTGAATTTTACAGCAGGTTTTGCTCAGCTTTAGCTGACAATAGCAGTGAATTTTGAAAACGGGTTATACTGGGTTGGATTCTGCAGAGATTTGCTACTTCCCTGGAAGTAACGCTGAAACATTGAAGAGCTGGAGTTACATGGGAAAGACTGTGGGATGAAGATGGCAACTAAAGATGTGAAGGTTCAACAGTTTTGGAGAGCCTGAGCTTTAATAAGCTCATCTTGCTAGCTTTTCATATCTCTGAAAAGCAAAGGACTCCTGCCTCTGTCTCTGTGTATGAGCTTGGTGTACCATACCTCTGAAATATGTCTCTTCCTCACAAAATAAAACCATAATATATTAAATATTTTTGACATTGTAGGCCATGGGTTTCAATGTCATCCATGTTACTGGAGGGCACCAGTGTCATTTTTGCTCCCGGAACAACTATGCTTTCATTCCCTTAACAGGGAGCTTTTATAGGATTTTTTTCACATGCTTCCCACTCATTTTTTCTTAATGATCTATCCAGATAAATTATTCAAAGGGCTTTGGCTGTAGGCTACTGTTGCCTTTTCTTGGTGTGGTGTTGCTAGAACACATCATGCAGTCCCTCAGGACATTTTCATGTGCCCACTACATGCAAAGACCTTTATTTAGCCTTTAAAAAGCCACTTGCACAATTCTGCAACCAAGGTCTGAATACATGTGTCTCAATAGCTTTTATTTGAACAAAGCATGTGTGTAGGCAGAGCAGGTTTTGTACAAAAATAAGTCAATAGATAATATTTGCAGATGTCTCTCAACCTAGCAAAAGTTATCACTAGAAATCAGCACCCACTTTCTAATGAGATCCATTTATTTATGAGAACTTGCTAGTAAAATGTCAGAAAAATATCCGGGTGATTGCTCAGCTGACTTGGAAACTCATTTGAGCTGGTGAGCAGGAAAATTTTAGCTAACACCAAGTGTGATGCAACATGAACACTTTTAGGGTTTAAATCCTTGTGCTTGTTTGCTTAGTGAAAAAGTTTCTACCAGCTGGAATGATTGTTCTTTCAGGGCCTTAAATCAAACATACCTGGAGGCCTCAAGATGAGAAAACTAAATATTTGAAAAAAACCTGTCTGTTTGCAGTGTTCTCCTTAGCCTGGTTCCTCTCTGACACTTTCATTTTCCCCTTTAGAAACTTAAAAGGAATATGCAGAGATCCTGGACACATAAAACCAATATTAAAGAAGCTAAGAGGCAGAGCTTGTGAGTTGTGGGAGGAGATTATAAGCAAGAACAGGGTAGCCTTTCAAGGGTGTTTTAACCTTTATATGTGCTTGACTGCTTTAAACTCATCCTGTTTGGTAAAAAGAACAAAAATTAAAGTAAACCAGAAGGGCAAAAATTTTATTGCATTGACTAAAAAGGTTTAACAAGCATTGTTCATAAAATGCCTTTAATTCTTTTTTCACTGAAACAAAGAATTCTAAAACTCAACAGTCTTTGTCTCAGAATGTTTAGCTATTTTTAAGGAGCCGTTTTTATATGCAGTAAAACCAGGCAGAGATACCTGCAACCTGGCATATTTTTTGCTGTTATTTTTAATTTTTATTGAAACACAGAGGCAGAAGGGATCTATTTGGATCATTGGGTCCGGACCCATGCTTTGCAGCCAATGTCACTATATGCCCACAATCCCCTCCATAAAACCTGATGAAAATCTATGAGTAGCTAGGTCAGACCAAAAACCTATCTGAAGTTTTTTCAGAATTTCAATGCTGTAATGGTTACAGACCTTTATCTAATTTAAAAGCTACAACTCTTTAATCTTTTCTTGGTAGATAGTCATGCATTAATATATACTGTAAAGGGATTAAGTTAACAGAGGGATATTGTAACAATTTGTGAATCCAGTCAAATTCTCCAGAGCAGAGCATACTGTGCCAATAGAAATATTTGCATGGTACTAAAAATTAATGTATGTGGAAGAACATAAATCAAGTAATTCCATGTGAGCTTTTAAAGCTTCCACATGATTTTCACATCTTGCTTGAAGAATGTAAAAGATACACTGGTAGTAATCTCTGAAAGTGCAACCAGGCACACTGTTAACATGCCATAGGTTGTATTTTAAAACACGTAGTGATAGGAATGAGTATTTGTTATTTTCATTCATGCAAAGCCAGTGCAAAACCATTACTTTCATAGAGGCTTGGAAATGAACTGTAAACAGTTTTGAAGGATTGGTAGTATGTAAACATGAATACATGAAAGTATATTCACCTTGTGATGTGGCAATGGCCAAGTCCTGCACAGACTGTGCTCCTTTCACAAGCCATGCAGGCACAGTAGGGCAGAGAATTTCTCATCTGTGAGTGTAAGCACTTCTGTTGGGAAGATATACATCTTGATTTCTGAAAGAGATATGATAGTCCTGAAATATGGGCCAAGCTTTCTCTAAAGGATTCCTTACCCTTTCCTTCCCTGCTTCAGGGAAGTGAGTCATGGGATTTGCTGGTGTTTATCCATCACTCTCCAGCTCTCATGTTGCTCAGGGGCAATTGGGACATTACCCTGTGCACTGTTGTATCTACCAAGGTGACAAAAATACTCCCTTTGAGGGGTATTGCAGCAGACTTGTCCTTTTCCAGGAATCTTGTTGAAGCTGGCTGACTGGCAGAATGGAAGATGTGAGACAGATTTGAACTGATTCCTTCCACACTTGGAAATTAGACTATGGAGTCAAACTTCACATTTGGGTGCAGCAACAAATGTGATACAAATGCTAACACTGGGGAGATTGCTCAAATAATTACACAGTCTGGCCATTGGGACTGTCATCCATTTTAAACACTTTTCTATTTTGTGACACCCCTTGTATATTTTTATGTGTGTTTATGTATTCAGAGAGCACCTTCTTTTCTGAAAATAGCCGCATTTATAGAACAGCAAAGTGCAGAGGATCCCAAGTCACAGACTTGTAATTCAATGCAGGATGAATTCCAGAGGAAGGAGAATTTCAGGGACCGAATGTGCTCACACTAAGGTAATCTGTCTTATTCTACTTTTCAAAGTTTTGTGGAAGTATTCCCTTGGGATTCCTTGTTTGTTCATCCAATCCAAGTTATTTCCAGGCTGGAATTAATGAAGTTCAGTAGTGTAAAGCTATGGCCATTCTTCACTGCAGGTCTTGATCTCACAAAATATGTTATGAAAGCCAGGCAAGTTCCCCTCCAACTCTTTTGTTAGGATTGTCTCCGAAGTTTATGGCACAATTCCCCATCTACCCTTGTTTGATATTCCCGACCTCTACCAAGTAGCAAAGATTTAACTCTTTATCTCCAAAGGGACTGTGGTGTGTGCATCTGAAAGGATATTTTGGAAGCTTGACTAAGAAATGTAATCCTCCTGTACTTGTGAAACACACAGCTTCAAAGGAAAGCTGAGTAGATGAGGCTAAGAGTTTTTCCCAAACATTCAGGCCTATTGCAGTGATTGTAGCACCATGCCTCCCCTTGCTCCCCTTTAAAACATTTGTCCAAGTAGAGATTTGTTCATGCAGACATCTGCAAAGAGACATAGCTGCTTAACAAGAAGCATTCTGCATCTAGAGAAATCACTGTACCTTGCAAGCTTTTGTATATATCTTTCCTCTAAAGTCTCCATCATCCAATGGAATGAAAAACGGGCCACACAACACAGACAGCTAGTTATAAAAAGCGGTGATAGACAAAGAAGTGAATTTTGCATCATATCCTATAGATTGCATATGCTTGGTATAATTATTCAGTCAGCATTTTGGCAAAAGTACATAGGTCTATGAACTATTCCAGAACATAGAAATTGTATTACAAAATGTATTGCCAATGAATAATTTGACAATTCTTTTGAAAGACAGTCTGACCACAAAATGACCACAATGTATTATTTTCTGTAGCAGGATAAAACAGATAAAAGAGTGGTATTCATAGCAGTGTTTGGGAGGTTTGGCTGTCAGTGATCTTGTATTAGTGATGTGATAATAAGAAGTTCTACAGAGGAAAAGTGAGCAAAGAGGAGGCTTTTGATGCTGACATAGAAAACATGCTAGACAGAGTAATGATCTAAGGAGTTGGTTGTCAGGGCCTAAATGGGAAGAGGAGGGATTTGTCAGCCTAAAGAATCTTGCACACAATTGTACTTCAGCTCCCAGAAATGTTTTCAAAATAGTTCAAAGTATTTTAAGAGAATAGTTCAAAAACTCCACCTATGACCCATATGTATCCTTTGCCTAATGATTTCCTGCCACCTCCTGTCCTTGACCAGGACAGCTCAGAAGGAAAAATGAGTTATCTTTTCTTGAAAAGGAAAATCCTTAAATGAAGTATTTTCACTCCCTTGAGAGCCCAATAGGTATTATTTGTCCTCTGGCATGCCTACATTTTATTAAAATGCATTAAGAGGGAAAAAAATCAGGTTACAGATATGGTAGCACAGGTTATGGTCTCTGCATTACTTGTGAGGACTTAGAGAAAATGATGCAGACTTACATAGACTAACTATGTCTAAGAAAAAAAATCAAGTTTCCAGTTCTAAGTTCTTGATTTTTAAGTTTTCTTGGACAAGGTTGGACTCATTATTGAAGTAATTCCCCAGTATTGACAGTTCAGTTCTGTCAGAACAAAAGCGAGATGGGTTTGAATAGATGGAATTTCATCTTTCTTCAGCCTTAGCAGTAACTTTCTCTTCCTTCCTCAGTTGTGTACAACTGGAGAGGACACAAATCAAAGCCAGGATTGTTGACTTTTTAGTAAGGAGTCCCTGGTATTTTTACCTCTGAGCAAAAGTATTTGCAAGTGAGTGAGTTGTGGCTAAATTTGCAAACCCAAAGGGTTTGGTCTAGGGCTTTGAAGAGTGATATAGTTTCCACAATGTAGGTGGGGGAATGCTACAAGCTTTGTGTACAGAACACATAAAATTCTTTTTCAGCACTGAGGAAGGCAAAGGCATTTTCCTTGGCATTTGGCATGGATGACCTCAAATGAATTAATACAGAGAAGTGCAATTTGAAGCAAATATAATTCCAAGTGCTTGAGACACCATATCCAGCTTTGCTGCAATATCTAGATCCTCCCATGAGCTACTGTGATATGGAAAAGCTCAGTTATAAAAAATTTGGCTACACATATTTAAACTGACACTAGCCTTCAGAGAAGAGTAGTTTTCAGAGGGAATTATCTGAGAGCTTCATTGCAGTAAAGGCAAAATAGATAAAAACCTAAATAAGAAAAACTAGCAGGAGAGGAAATACATCCCTCTTTCATTTGTAAAGGTGTTAAAATGCTATGTAAGATCCTTTTTGTACTTCACAGTCACACTTGCAGACCACTGGAAATATTTATAACCAATGAAAGCCACAGTGCGTGCAGGGAATTTCTTTCCTATTTTTAAGTGTAAGTGTATAGAATACTTGAACATGATTTTGTGTCACTCCCTGTTGTTCTCTGGTGAATGAAAGGAGACTGCTCAGCTGTAAGTCCTGGCTCTATACTGCTGAGTCTGCAATAAAAACCTCTTTGAATCAGAGGATAAGAAGAGCTACATTCTGCTGGAGTTATCACAAGTTCTGAATGGCCTTGATAAACAGCACAAAGACAGAAGTGCTTCCCTTTTGACATACAAGAATGTCCTTATTATAAAGTCTTGGACAGTATGTCCAAGCCTTGATTTTATTTGCATGTTTCCAGATGATAATTTAGTAAAGATATTAATGAAGGATTATATTTGAAGGACTTCTGTACACACGCATTTCGCTGCTCTCTCAGGCAGTCTGTCTGTAAATATTTAGAATTTTTAGAATCCACATGTAATCCTCTCAAAACTAGAAAGAGATAATATTTAGTTTAACAAAAAAGCAAGTTATATATCTTCTGAAATATTTACTTTTCTGGAAAGGCTTCTTGACCTTTAACTTATGTGATCTTTTAGGTGATATTTTAGGTTTCAGTGACTGTTACACATTTATGGTACATTCAGTAGTGCCTGAAAGCCTCAATCACTCTCCTGTATATAAGCACACACAAACCTGCAGTGAGAAAACTTCTGAAGAGTGTCCTGAAGACATAGGGCTCTGAAAAGTCAAGGTGACCAGTAAAAAAAAATTTTAAAATTCTCTTTCTGTGTTTACTGTGGTACCAGAGGACAGACAGATAAAGTGAATTGTTGAAGTTAAATGAGAAGGCTGTGGGAGAATTTGGAATTTGTGAGTCCCAGACTCTCAGTTTAACCACAGATCTGTCTTTTCTCTGAATACAGGCACTGGACAGGCATGTCCAACTTGTAAATCGTGGACTTTTGGGTCAGGATCCAGGTGCAAGTTCCATGCTAGGGCTGTACCACAATGCTGGCAGAGGGACTTTGTTGATTCTGGTCTTATGAATACTCTGAAACTTCAGCTGTGGGATGGTGTCTTCAAAGCAATAACTAGGCTTCTAGGCTGGCATTGCTTGGACTCCAAGGAAGCCATTCCACCAGCCCCGTGCTGTCCTGCACTAGAGAAGTGAGACTCTTTTCAGAGACATTATGATTCCCTGCTTCCAGACTATCCTAGTTCTTACTTGCCTGGTCCAGAAGCCCTCAGTCCTGTGTGGAGTTGGTATGTAGCTCATAGGGCTGGAAGCATGTAAATGCCTGAACTAAGCTGGATTAAATATCTGACATTACCTATAAAAGGAAAAAACAACTTCTGCATAATTTCATATATCCTCTGGGGGTGATTCTTTAAACATTCCAGAGAAATGCTTTATGTCCACCTCAGTTTCTTATTGCTTTGTAGGTCCACATACTGGACATTTTCCAATAATTTGCTTTCACCATGCAAGACACTTGACTCCTTCCCTGGTTGCTCTTCTGTTGTACCTCTCTTTCACCTTTATGAGAAGGTTCTCTCCCTCTCCCTCCTTAGTACAGCCTTTTACTGGAAGCTTTCTATTGATGTCATGATCATTTAGCTGCTGTATCCATGCTAGTGAACAAGAAAGCAACATTTAGGCATGAAGTTCTACGTTCTGCAACTATCAGCACTCTTTTCATGCAGCAACCACAACTTCCCTTACTATTTCCCACCTGGGAGGGAGCCACAGAACATGTGGGGAGGAGAGCCCTGCCTGCAGTTATGGGAACATGCGGGGCTGCAGCACATCTTGCCCTGTGCACCCACCAGTGAATCTGAACAATTGCACAGATGGGTTTAAGTTGATAAATCATTATGGAAAACAGATTGAAAAGATTCTGTTTTTTTACACTTGTTTTCTTCCCAACCAGTTTCTGCTCACCTGGTTTCACTGTTGGAATGCTTCAACTGAGCTTCTGATGATAAGAGAGTAAGAGGTTGCATGAAACAGCTATTCTGCTTTGAGTTCCCTGTCTGAATGGACTAGTATGGGGGAACCTATATCACAAGAGGGGAGTGTTATAAGATCCCATCTGTACAGCTTAGGCTGAGCCCTGATTTAAAATTGGCTCTTAGCACAACCAAGGTCCAAAACTAGACGACGTATATTTATTAATACTTTAACTGAAATTAGCATGCCAAACCAGACTTTTTAATAAAAGCATAACAAGAAATGTATCTCATTTTCTGTGTGCATTTGTCTATGTGCAATTGATTTCTGGTTTACTAAAACAAAACTAAACAAAATAACTTAGCCAGTATCAACACAATTGTCCTAATGCAACATGTTGACATGAAGGAATCAACTTGTAAGTAGTGACAGACAGAATATGCTGAAAACCTTTCTTCCTTGTGAGTTTAGTAGTAATTAAGGTTTAAGTAAAAATAGATTTAGCTTGCTTCATTTACATCATATAATTTTCTGGTGAAAAATTTCCTCCCCCTCCACATATTTTACTCAGGTTGGATAATTAAGCTTTATGGAGAGAAGACTCAAAGCCTTCAGTCTGAAAAATATTCCTGTCCTATTGAAGTAAGTGGTAAATCCCACCAGTTCACCATTGTTGATTCTGTAGATTCCAGCTGCAACTTTATTCCCATTGCACTGGAGGGAACACACGCGAAGTAGGGCAGCAGGGTAGATGAAGAGAAAGGCAGCTTTTGTGCTCTGTGGTGTATTGGCTTCAGAGTTTTTCAGATTATATTTTAAGAAAAAAGATTGTCTTTGGTTTCAAGGTGCTTTGATTTTTTATTTCTTAAGCAGGGGAAGTTACAATATTTCTGAAAGCTCTCTGAAAATGCTGAAGAAAAGAAGAAAGGAGGAAGAAAGACTATGGCTTATCCTAGAGACACACTTCAGGTCCATGTTTTAGCACATAGCCAAATCTGTAAATCAAATCTAAGCTTGTAGCATTAGCATTTGAGCACCTTGCTGCTTCTGAACCATGGTACTCTGAATATTATAATCACCCCAGTGAAGATCAACTTTACACTCCTTTTTGAGCTCATAAAATCAGTTTTCATTAAATACTAGGAAGCAGAGCACTGTAGAACACTGAGATCAAAAACTACCATTAAAGGATTTGAAGACATTTGAAATTCATGTCAGAATATATAAAATATGTAAAACATACCAAAACAAACAAGTCTACCACCAAATCTGTTCTGTTTCTTTTAAACAAAGCATGTATTTTTGAGGTAGATTAAAATATAGAGTGTCCTGAGAGGTATGGCTTCCATCTAGGTTAATTTCTTCTGTTACAATATGAAAGTATGAATGCTAAATTATACATTTATTTCCAGACATGAGAGTTTCTCCCCTTTGTAATTACATGAAAGCGAAGGCTGATTCTGCCCCTCCACGGGGCTGCTGTGTGCTCTGCAGTCTGTGCACCGCAGTGGCAGAAGCAGTGACACCCCACACTCATATGTGTTTATCACTGTGACCTCATCTGACCCTGTTTTCAGGAGGGTTAAAAACTGTGCTACTTTCTGTAAATGCAGCTCAGTCTGTGTAGAGAGGAATTTGGCCAGCCATGGCAGTGCAATAGATGTAAATAATTCTCATGTTTTCCCGTGACAAACTTGTTCACTGCATTTTTGGGCTGGATTCCACTCAGGGAGAGCCATGTTGGCTTTTTAAAAGCTGTTGGACACAAAATAATATATGATATTGGGTTTTTTTCCCTGCTTGTCTGTGCCACTTTCCTCTAATGGTATTTCTGTTAGCAGTTCTGGCTGTAGACGTTTTGAGGCAGCTATCTCGTAATCTAATTCATGTCAATTAGTTGTCAGTCCAGACAATAGCCCTCTTATTCAGTTTGTGTAACTAGTTCTCAATAAATCTTTCTTGTGCTCCATCAGCACATATGGTAGCATTTTTTTTTACAGTCCTCAATTTGTAGCTTTTATCAACAGCTTCTCTCAAGAGACCAAAACCTCTTTCTCACTGTGTCTTTATTTTTTATGTTCTTACCCGTGAGAGTAATGTAATAAAGAGAAAATGAGTGAGGCTGAGTAATTACACACATCTCTGTTTTAACTAACATGTAAGGCAGATTTTTGTTGGTATGAACATACATCAGTTAACTCTTTATTCAGAAAAATGGATCAAAGTGAAGATGACATATTCCTTCATGGGATTAAGACACTGAGTGAAGAAGTTTGTAAATAAATAAATAAATAAACAAAGAATGGAAATTTAATTTCTTAGAGGTGAGTTTGCTTCATTTAGTGATGGTGTGTGGCTTGCCCAGGGTCTGTCTCATGAATTAGTCTAAAGGTTTACTGTTTGGGAAGGCATAAGGTACCCAAATATTCTGCTTCAGTTGGTGGCATTGATCATTACTGTGATTAACATGGGGGCAAGATGACCTAAGTAAAAAGAGGTTTAAAATTAAGCTTCTTGCAGAGAAGTGGGAGCAATTGAAGTTCAGCATACAAGGCAGTGTTGCGGGACACTTAAGGCAAGAAAACTGTGAAGAGTTTGTATGACCTAGGGAAGGTAGAAACACAAAATCCCAAAAGATAGGATTTAAACCTCACTGTCAGTTTTGCCCTTTTTGGCATATGTGGGGTCTGTTCCCAGATGGGAACCTTGAGCCTGGATGGTTTTGGTCAAATTCTGGCCCCTATTTGAAAGAAATATGTCTCTGGTAGTGAAAACAGAGAGAGGATAGCATGAGGGATGCTCCTTCCTGAACTCAAGAAGAAGGTGGGAAACATGCAGGGAAAAGCCCCTGGAAACAAATGAGTTTCATTGCATTTAGACCTCTAGAAATGACAAAGAAAAATGGTACTAGATGGCACAGAGAGAAGCTACAGTGTCAGTGCGGAGGCAGGCAGCTGTCTTTCCCAGTTGGTAGCCCATTACTAGTAGCCACAAATCAAACCATCCTCACTGCATGGAGAGCTGAATCTTAACATAGAGGCTTCAGGATTGCATTCTTGAAAGGCTGGAAGTTTAATGGTCAGTGCATGTCAGAGAGGAGCTGAGGGAATTGGTAATGGCTGTTCCTCCTGAGAGGAAAGAATAATCTGCCAACCAGTCTCAGCAGCTCACACGAAGTGTGGTCATGCCAGAGCCTCCCGTGAGACACTGAAGAGCAGTTGCCACGGGCCAACAGCTCTTTTGGTTTCACTTTGCATTGATGAAACTGTTTGCATTCCTGTAAAATGTAACAACTCTCAGCAACAATCTGGGGAGGATCTGAAAGAGATGATTCCTGTCTTCCCATCTGAATATAAAAATCAGATATGAATCAATACATCCTGAAGGTGAAGAGTTGCTTAAATACCATTAACAGATTGTTGCTGTGATGTTATTGAGATGCCCTCAGCTGTGGAATGATGTTTCGCATGGATGTTGAATGCAGATGAAATCAATATAACAAATACCGTGTGAGTGGCTAACTCATGAGAAAGCTTTAGATTCAGACTGACACATGTTGAGGTAGCAGGAAAGACAGAAGTGTCAGCAGGGTTAACACTATCTGAAAGGTGGTTTAGCAAAGAAAATAAACTATCACATATACATTTTAAGGACAGGACAAGTACTAATACTTACTTGTTTAGCTAAATTTTCAACAGCTGAATATCAACTGTGTAATCTGATAGTCTGAAGACAGTAAATATTTCTTTTTATGTTTAAAACTTCCCACTGATTTACAGGAGAGGTTTCTAAGAGAAATAATCACATCAAACCAATTTAGACATCATTATATAAAAGCTAAGTCAATAATAATTTTAAGTAATGCTTTAATCTAGTCTAGTTCCATTCTGAATGTCCTTGAAGATGCAATTTGTTTTCTTAGTTCTATCACATGAAAAATAATTGTATTTTTTGCCTACCTCATAATTAAAGTTGGCAGTAATTAGCATTTATGCAGACTCCTCAATAAAACATAATCTATGCACAGGTTAGCTTTATAACCACAGTTTTCTTGCTATTAGAATAAATGGACCACTTGTGTCTATGTTTATTGATGAGAAATTTGTATAACTGTTGATAACAGCACTTTATGCTATTCTGCCATCTGCGTTTTAAATATGAAATGATAACTTAATTCAATGGTAGGACACACATATGGAAATATATGTGTTCTTATCTTTAGGTAAATAGGTAAGGAGTTTCCATCTAAATGCTAAACTATATGGTAATAGGGAAGGTACACTGTTGGCAAAGTTAAAAACACCAAATATATAATATCCTTATGTTAATCTATGCAGAGAAGTTGAAAGGATGTATGATTTATAACAATTATTTATTTTTTATTAGTTATTATATATTATCAGCCCCATCTGAGCCCTCTTCAAAATGATGCCAGCTGGAGGAGGAGGGAAAAGAGAGGGCTGAATACACATAGGCAGAGGCCACATCTTTATCAATTCTCAGCCAAAGAGAATATATTTATGGACCAGAATGTTTAGTCGGCCTTGAACTTGACTGCTTCCTGTAACACTGAAGGAGAGTTCTTGAACAAGGATTCTCGATTGCTGAAGGCTGCATTTCTTACACAGTTTTGGGTTTATGTAGCACAGAAGTTTTCCTCTCCAAGCCTCATTGTGTTTAACTGGTGTCCTTATAAACCAGGTAGGCATTATATTACATAACATATTCTTGAATCAGAGAAACAGAGTATCAGTTTTTTATAAAATTGACCATTTATTGAAAAAAAGGATTTAAGGCAGTTTTCAGAAGTGGATCTGTATTTGTGGAACCTAAATTGAAACCAAAACCAAAACGAATAGTCTGCCAATATCCTAGTACCCAGAGCATAAATTGGTTGCAGCAACACAACTGCAATTTTTTCTTTTGTGTGTAGAACATAGATTTCACAGAATACTCAGAGTTGGAAGAGACCCACAAAGATCATCCAGTCCAACTCTTACATGAATGGCTCATACAGGCATTGAACCCACAACCCTGGTTTTGTTAACACCGTGCTTTGACCAACTGAGCTAACCTCAGGGAAAGTTCATGTGGCAATGGCTGCTGTGTCTTTTCTTGCCCTTGTTTGAAATAATAACCTTGGTAGTGTTAATTAGATTTCTTCACTTTGGCCTGAGAGTAATTTCATAAGCTAGTTTTTGGTAATTTTTCTCTCCATTTCTTTTCAACTCATTCTGTTTAGAATGAAACCCCTGGTCATTTCACTAAAATGATTAATCAGAAGCTGGTTGTATCATTTAAACACACCATTGCTAACTCTGATCATGTAATCTGCACTAAGGACCAATCAGTCAACTGGAACACATAAAGCATGCTAGTAGCAGTGAAAATAAGATCAAAGCTGCATTTTATGAATTTTGTTTTATAAAAATACAGAATACTGAGACCTTTGCAAGACATAGTATTGCTCTCTGCAGCTTACTCCACTAAAGATCCTCAAAGAATTTGCAGGCAAAAAGCAAAAATAAAGATATCTATGGTTATTTCCATAAAACTTCTGTGGCCAGAACTGCTATGGAATCACTGTTTCATAAAGGGATGTATAAATTCAACTCATGAAAATCAGTGAGATTTTACTGAATTTGTATTTTCAAGAGTAAAAAATTGTTTAAAATTCTCTTTGAAGAAGAGCTTTTATTCTGGTCCATTCACATCTTATTCTATCCCATACTTCTTTAATACCAAGCTCATTGAGATGTACCAATCACAAAACACCTTCCAAACTTGTACCCAAATAACACAGTGACGCCACTCTATTGTATTCTGATTGTATTCTTTATATGTTGCTTTTACTAATCTGAAATGGATAAGGCTGGATTTGAGATATGTTCCTTGATACTGATTGTCTCAGTCTCAGAAGAAAATGAAGATGACCTTTGTATGCAAGTACCTCTTGTCTTCACCTTTGCCTATGAAACTAGACTTCTGCAGCAGATCAACTGGGAAAAGTGGAAACCAGTGAAGAGTATTTTTAAAAGTATTTTAAAGTTTTCTGACTATCCCTGAAAAAGCAATACCTATCCTTCAGCATTGTTTTTCACCACTGTCAACTAGTATTTAAATGTTAAACAAATGTTAAATGTTAAACAAAACAAAAAAAAAACCAAAAAAACCCCCAAATTAATTTAATTTCCCCTAATAAGTTAGAATACTGACCTCAGAAGACAAAATGCTGAGCTCAAATGTCTAAATGGTACTAACTGCAGCTTTTATGACATTCATAGAAAATCTAAATCTTGAGTTAAATAGATTAACACTTGAACTGTTTAACGTGAAGGGAGTAAGCTGTCTAGCTCCAAACCACATGTTTTTATTCTGGTACTTCTCACTGGCCATCTGTTCTTTGTTGTCTGTCCCAATTCCACCATCTGTCCTAAAAATTACACTCAGCATGATGACCTCACTTTCAAAACTGCAAGAAGACAATAGCTCTGTCAGTCAAAGCAAGTAAACAACCCTCACTTCCTCTGCACTTCTCTTTGTCCTCAGTGCTGGAAACAAGGAATGCAGATTAAGGCCCCAGATTTTGATTCCAATTGTGTCTTTTTTTAAATTCACCTAACATTTTCACATGGTGGTGGGAAGAGAATAAAGGAAGAGTGAGAAAACCAGCTCATGGAGTTGGTACAATGGGCAGCATTGCTTTACAGAGGACTCTGACAACTTGCAGAGAAAAAAAAAATTTGATCAGTCAAGGGAAAAACTTCTAACTTCCTTTGTTTGCTGTTGCTTTTTTGCGTTGAGATCAGAGGAAAATGCAGATGCTATGTTAGATAAATTTTAGAGAGCCCATGATATATGAGATGACTGCTGCCCCTAAAATCTGTAAGAGAAGTCTGAGTCTTCCTCCTTTACACTGTGGATTTGCACATGACAAAACACTAGATAAATGCTCCACACCTGAACTTCTCTATTCTTCCCACATGTAGAACTAGTTCATCTTCTTTCTTGTTTGGCTGAATCAATTCAACATTCACCTGGCACCCGCATGCAGACCAAAGGACATCTTGATTGCTTCAGGGATGCAGACAGGTGATGGGGTCCAGGTGAAGAAAACTGCAAGGGATGTGAAAAACTGCTGGACAAGACAAAGCTGGAATTTCTGGATGTGATGTAACAGTGCATGAATCTGACAAAGGTTACAGATAGCACTCTGAAGTGAGGTTGGATTTCACAGATGTTTAAGGCAGAGTTGCTTAAGAAATGTCTGCATAATTGGAGGGAAACGTGACCTTTTGGGCACAATTTGTGCAAAGCTAACACTGTCTAGGTAATCATATCAGAAACAGCATAGAAAAACAGGAAGGTCTACATAGGGGTATCAAACCCACCAAATTTGGGTACAGATGCAGCAAAACTGGGACTAAGGCAGAAGGAATAATCATGATTATTTAGCTGTGAAAGGTCAGAGATGACAAAAGGAGGGCAAGAGCAGAGAGGTCAAGACACAGGAAAAGATATGCAAAGGTATGTAAGTAGTGTAACTGGGGATGCCTGGGGGTACCTCTTGCTCACCACATCTTTGAGCAGGACAATAAACCAAACCGGTTTCTGACCACATCTCATGTTGAACCTGCTTTTTTGTCAGAAGAACTGAGTGCATGAGAGGCAGCACCAGTGCTTGCTCCAGGAATGACAGCATTGATGTCCTGCTGATGTCCAGAAGACTAGCACAAATCCTTGCACCCTGGATTGTCAGGATCCCTCTTTTCATGAGTTTTTTTCCTAAGAACTAAACTACTACCTTGTCAGTTTTTTCTTGCTGAAATTTATTTCACTGTTTGCAGTCACTAAACTACAGAAAAACACTTGCTTAACCCTTGAGTTATAATGACACTTTGATATTCTCTTGTTGCTATTTACACTATTTGTGTGTGAAGAATATAAATATCAGTGAGAAATACCTATAGGTTATAGGTTTACTTTAATAAGGTCTTAAGAGGGCAGACATCTCCTGCTTGACTTCTGGAAACTAAGAGATTTTATGCTTTGCCTGGCAGTGAGATGTTAAGATAGCAAAGAGGTACTTGCTGGTTTCTGACTTCAGTGGGAGGAGGAGCCCTCAGTGTTCCCCACATGCCGGAATGCATGTGGGGCTGGCTGTCAGAAAGAGCTGAAACATCACACCTTGCAGGGCATAGGTGTTTGAGGTCAGCAGCTCATTAGACATTTCTGTACACTTGGAAACCAGATACCGCAGTCCCTCGTTTGAGGGTAAATGCTTTACTGAGCAGGGCTCTCCTATTACATGAAGGAAATAGCACCACCCATAGTCAGGCAGTCATTCTGAAAGGGAAGGATTTGGGTCCCCTGACCTCTTCAGGCTGAAATGTTCATTTCCCACCTCCTGGAGTGAACGGAAAAGTCATGACTTTGCAGATAAAACATGAGGGCTCTCAAGGAGATGAAGGAGTTCTTAATTTAGCTGAAGCATTTCACATAAGATAACTCTTGGGGAGAAAACTTCAAGGTCCATACGTGAGCTCTTAGCAGCTGCTTGGCTGGAAGAATAGCACTTTAAGTGTGATTCAGGGCTGTTTGGATGAATGACGCATTCTCCCAGGAGGTCTAAAGGATTATGGTACTTCGGGGATCTGACAGATCAGCCTGATCACCCTCTGGCTGAGGCTGAGCCCATCTGCTTTTGCACAGATGTTGATGGGTGACTCATGCCCAGCAGTAGAAGTCAGGAAGTCAGCTGGGTTTTGTTTAGCTGTCTTTCTACTTCAGTCCAGGTAGTTTGTAAGCATCCTTATTTGGTAAGATTAGGGTGATTCCCTTTGGTGGATGAGTGAGAATTGATTTTGTGTTGGTGCTGCCTCATTCACAAGCTTAGTTGTGTGGCATTCTTAGTATGCTTTTTAAATAGGACTATCACCTTGTCTTATTGCAACTACAGAAAGTTCAGTATCTCACAGGTATCATGCTGTGTTGAGGAGAAAAAGGAAAAAAATCTATACAGGCTGTATTACAGAAGCTAAATATACTGCATATTACTGCATGTTTCAGAGACCTTCACTCAAAAGTTACTAAAAGACACCTAAAGTTTCCCAAAAGCAAACCTCAGAGATTTATTCCTAAAATACATTTTGTGAAAATTATGTGAAAGGCATCAGTTGCATCCATCAAAACAGCTTACTGTTCTGCCTGTTGCTTCCCAGGGGGAATGGGGCAGGTACCTTCTTTTTCCTTGTTTAAGTGCAATTTTCACTGTTACTGATTTTGTACCCCATCCCTATGTTTTGTGGTAGAATAAACACATTGCACAGTAAATCTTCTCTTTCAGAGATACTTATGATGACTTATGATACTTCTGATCATAGATACTTATTATCATTAATCACTTTTTATTGTCTAGGCCTTGCTATAAAATTACAGACTTGTGGGTTAGCACTTTCCAAATAGGCATAAACGTTTACATTTCTTCTGATTTTTTAATTCTTTTTCTCACTACTTTTGTAAAACATACCAGCTTAGGAACTCAAGTTTACCATCTTTAACCTGTCTTAAGAAGCACTGAAATTTTGAGATGTGAAATCTTGTTGTGACACCTGACAAGAAAGTCTACGAACCATTTGTGCCTCATTTAGGGCAAGTTTTCTCCACTTATATGATACTCCTACTATTGTGAACCATTTCAGCCAGTAAAAATTAGAAGCTCTTACATTTCTGTTCTTATTGATATTCTTTAGAATGCTTTCTGCCAATATACTTATCTTTAAAATCCAGCAGTACAGCAGCACTTGCAACAACAAAAAAATTGCCTACTTATAAGTTAATGTCTCCTCCTTTCCCACACAAATACTAAATAACCTCTCTGTTTTCTACTAGCAATTAATGTGTGATTTCTCCCTTTTTATTTGTACAAAGAAGACATTTCTTTTATGATTTGACTTCCTCATCTTCATGGTAATTCCAAATGTAACAAAATAAGTGCTTAAAATAACTAAATAATGTTTGAACAATTTGAAAAAATATTTTCTCACATAAGCAATGTTAGAACTTCACAAAAATGTCATGCATTTTTCCCATCAGAAAGTTCAGCACCATTGTTTATTTGTCTGTATGTGTGGGTTTTCTTTTTCATATATTTTTTACATTTAAAAATTTTACTTACAAGAAATTATTTTGCTCATGCTTTTATTCTCTACTAATGAGAATTTGGTTTTCTTAAACAAACCAAGTTTACAGTCCAGCCAGAATTTTACATGCAAATATGACATAAAAATTTCATTTTGTGTGTGTGTTTATAAATGTTAAATTAGCTGAGAAATATGTCAAGCAGCTGAAAGACAATGAACTTAGCTTCAGAGAGTTCATTAGACATTCCATAACATTTAGAATGAAATTACTAAAACTCAGTCAATATATTTCCACTTGCTGGATTTCCCTTCTCTTCATTTGCTTACACAGCACAGAAGAGAGGGGAAACAAGTGAGCCTGCCAAGCCTGTCATAGGAAATGTCATTGCACACCTCAGAACTGAAGTTTTTCTCTTTGTGTGAACTGATGATTCTTAAAGCACGTACAGATGCCTAAAGCATTTACAGATTTGGTCAAAAGTGGCAAATAAAATATAAGATGTAATTTTTAAGTATTTAGACCCCTTCTAGTTTAGTAGTATGAGGCAATTGGTAGAAAATGTCTTTACTAGAACCTTGTATAGTCCTACAGAAATTGCTTTTAAATGGACAAAGTGCATTTGACCTTCACACATGTGAAGCAGAAGGGCCCTACATGTAGTATAAGATTTTAAGCAACTGATCTGGAACTCAGAATATCTGTGTCAGATGTGTAAAAGAATATGTTTGCTACCTAAATAAGGCTTACTGTGACCATGTCCCAGTACAGGTATTGTGTCTTTCAACCTACATTGCCATAGGTGTGTGTGTCAGATGAACAATTTTATATATACATATAAATCATGTTTCTGTTCAAACTGGTTTTGACAGAATGACACTGTAGTCTTCTGGGTTGCTTGCAAGCCTCAGAAAGCATGGAGAAAGGGCAAGGACTCTGACAGACTGGATGGATGCAGAACAGTACAGAGCTGCTAGGTGTGTAAACAGGAAGGCAGAAGAAGGGAGAATTTTCCAGAGCTTATTATCTCCTTTTCCACCTGAGCCCAGGCAGATAACTGGGAAGTGTGGGGAAGGAGAGATACCTTAGCCTTAGCCTTTGCATAGAGGACATGCTGGTCATTCTCTTTTTCTCCTTGAGCTGGAATACTATATTCTATGTTAGTGAGAAGGAAAAAGGGTGCATGAATTTTAAGCTGAGTTGAGAAATTTAAAAATAAAAATGCTAAGTTCAAAGAGGAAAGAGATTTCTTATTGGGAAAGTGAAATGTCTGTGTTGATGGTGCATAGAAATGGAATAGATTTTGCTGCTTTTAGTGGTCTCAAAGATAAGTGTCCGTGATCATTCCATGGTCAATCGACTATGATGTCTCTCCAGAAACCAATTAATTTTATTTTAGACTTGTGTTTTCAAAAGGGATCAATTGTGTGGTGATTTATGTATCCCTTTGTGATGATTATAGAAGGAATCCACAGCAGTAACTTATCCAAGTGCTGCCCTGTTGGATAGCAAGCATTCACAGAGGTGAATCCAGCCCTTGATGAGAAAACGAGGCAAGCAAATGTTCATGACAAGTCTGTTGGAGACTGCATCAATTTGCAGACTTAATTTTGAAGAAAGCATTGCTTCTGGTGGCTGCAAAGTTTTTTTATAAAGGAAGTCTGCTTTCTTTACTGCTCAAATATAGAAACTGGGTCACCTTTTAGGTCTGTAGACCAGGGAGAATCTGTCTTTCAACGCTAAAAAAGAAAAATAAAATCCAAACCAAACCCACAAAAAACCCCCCAAAGAAGGTAAAAATCTTTTATTTTCCATATCTTCTAACCAAAACTGAAATACAAAAATAGTAAAAGATAGTATGAGGAGGGAGCAGAATGAGAACAATTGCAAGCTATGCAATTTTATGGCTGACATGCAGTTTACTTGAGACGTAGTTTAGTGTGCCATCTTTATTTGGTGTTTGTGAGAAAACAAACCCCCTCATAATATGTATTTGTAAATGCCATATTTATTTAATACATCTAAAAATTGAATTTCCTACCAGAGGACTATAAAACTAACACTAGATAAAGCTCTCAAAAAATTCCTAATGATTTGAAGGATAGTGAACACTAAAGTCATTCAGCAAACAACGATATTTTAATTCAGTTTTAACAGTTACGAATTTTACAAAAAAAAAAAAGCAAGCCTACTTAGCAAATGAGTACTTGATTGATAAATGGTATGACTTGAAGGAACAATAGATTTTTGGTAAAACCAAAAAGATTCAGTAAATTAAGAGCTTTTTAGTACTTTTAGTGCCTATGAGCTGGGAAGAGCAACCTTTCCACAACCTGTTCTTGTGGAAAGGGATAGTTTCTTCTGTTTTTAATCAATTTTCAAAAGCAAGCACCATCTTAAGTTTATTAGTAATATTGTTTGAAGCAATGCTGGAATAGAAAATGGCTTTGAATTACATTTTCTTTTCTGTTATTTTTAGAAACATTGTTCATTTTTTCCCCACATTGCAGTTTGAGTGAAGAGAAATCCAGTAGATAATTGGTATATTTCAAAGAGTGTAATGAATTTGATTGATAGCAGACATGATGTGAAGAATTAATAAAGTGACAGTTTGTTGGCATGTGTGGGAACAGAGTAAATGATCATTAACCATTTGAATGCAAAGAGCTAGAAGGAAAGGGGAAATGACTGTGTGCAATTTTCTGCTGCAGGTCTGCTACAGCAGTCCTTAATGGGTAATGCAAGACAGCAAAACCTGGAGGAGCCCTTAGCTCTGTGTTGGTACTGGTGTGCTCTGTTAAAATCCTCTTACATTCACTGTTATATCAACTCCTTGGAGACAGTATAACTCAGGCTTCTCCTGCTGGCCTCACATTACTGTGCATCACAACTTTGATTTTAAATCTTAGAATCACAGAAATATAGAATGGTTTGAGTTAGAAGGGACCTTAAAGAGCCATTTAGTTCCAACATCACTGCCATGGGCAGGGACACCTCCCACTAGACCAGGTTTCTCAATGCCCCATCCAACCTGGCCCTGAACACTGCCAGGGATAGGGCAATCCACAGCTTCACTTGGCAACCTTTGCTAGTGTCCCACTACCCTCACAATAAAGATTTTTTCTGTATATGTAAACTCAATTTTCCCTCTTTCAATTTGTACTCATTACTCCTTGTTCTATCACTACAATTCCTGAAAAAGAGTTTCTCTCTGGCTTCCTTGGAGACCCCCTTCAGACACTGGAAGGTTGCTGTGAGATCTCCACACAACCTTCTCTTCTTCAGGTGAACAGCCCCAGCTTTCTCAGCCTGCCTTCATGGAAGAGTTGCTTTAGTCCCCTTATCAACTCCATAGTCCTTCTCTGGTCTCACTCCAAATCCTCTGGAGTTATTCACCTAAAGGCTTGGCAGGATGCTGAACAGCTATCTACAAAACAACTTGTGGAAAGAGAAAGCTGCAATATAAAGATGTATAGTATCATGACATGAGTACAGTAAGCCTATCTTTTGCCAGAATTTTTGATTCATATAACAGTACTGGTGGTCACTTTTCTCATTTTTAACACACTGTGAACACTTTTTCCCACTCAGTGTGGGGCCCTGACTTTCACAGTGAGAGGAATCAGCATTAACAAATAAGGAAGATGGGAATAAATCTCACTGGCTTGGTTACGTCAGTGATGGAAGGGAGTGGCATGGCTGGAACAAACATCTCTAGTCACAGACACAAACTATTCAGTGACTACTGCATGCAAGTATAATGCTCAGTCTTTACTCGATGGGGAAAATTAAAGGGCAGTAAATTCAGTGAATAAATCCAGGCATTGATATGTAAGCTTGTTACCTGTAAGAAAAATATGAGTGACAGACAGCAATGGCATGATACTAGGAGGATTTAATTCAAATTTAATCTTATTTCATCCATTCTTAGTTAATTTGATGCAGCACATTCTTGTTTGAATAATCAGAATTATTTTGGAAATTGTATTGTTCCTTTCTTATCAGAGTAAGAAATGGTTTTGTGAAAAGCCACAGCTTGCCAAGTAACTTGATTCTACTTGTTCCTTTTCTTGATTTCAGGCAAGAAAAATGAACAAAAATTTCAAGATACTTACATTTCAGGGAGATTAAATACTCCCATCTAATAAATTATCAGCTGTAATTTGGCTGTGGTTGCTTAAATGATAAATCACTTTCTTCTGGCTATGAATTACATATTGAAAATAAATTTTATTCACTATTAACATAAAAATATGATAAATCATACCAAGGATCCTTCAGAGATCATTTTAAATATCATTATGTTTTATTTAGACAGCCTTCCATATCATTAATAAAATCACTATCAGAGACTTGTCTTAAAATTCTGATGACATACCAGTGCTGAGCTCAGTTAGCTCCCACAGGGTAATTTCTTGGCATCGTTTTGCTTCCCTTTGTATCATCTGAGCTGTACAAGGTGAGTCTGCTGCCACAAAAATTTCTCTCATGATCCATTTGGATTGCTGCAGGGCCATGGCAGGAACTTGATAGAAGCAGGGAGCCACAAGTAGATTTTTGGTGCTGTCTCTTTTTTTTCTGCCTCAAGCATATCTTGTGAAAGGAGAAGAATATATTCCAGTACTTGATCTGTTAGACCATAATTTGCTTCTCTTTTCATATTAGGGAGGATACATGCACCTAAAGATATAAAACTAGGCTGGACTTCAGTCATTCCTTGTAGAAAATGCAAGGAATTTTGATTATATGTGCATATACACACTTATGTACATATCTAAACCAGCTACTGCTGATGTTTCGTGTCTGTTTAAAAAACACTGCTGATAGATACTCCTGACGCAGAAGTAAAGGTTTTGACCCAAGTTTTCTACAGAATGGAAAATGTTTTTCATGTCTAGGGTAGTGCTGAATGTCATAGTGGGGAATAAAGTGGTCCTTCAGTTTTTCCCCATAACTCATACTCAGCAGTTCAGAAAGCACTGGGAGGCATCCATTACAATGACACCTCAGTTAGTTGAAACATTTTATTCTACTCCCACATTTTGTGTTTTCAGAGTAGCAAAGCAGAAAAACTACAACCTGAAAAAGGCTGGGATATTTGTTTAGTGACATCTTCATTGCCTTCCCCCACAATATTTATTTAATTAATGCAGAGTTTCAAAGTGATTAGCAGAAATCCTGAGAAATAAACCCAGGCCCTCAGTGCCTTGAAAAGCAGCAGGTTTTGTTAAGTTTGATCAAAACCATGACAGTTACATTTCAGCACACACATGCAGAAGGGATCGAGCTTGCTACTGACATTTTGATTGCACTCTGTAGAATTTATGCTTAGGAAAAGCCTCAGCCAGTGTTTTGGCATATCTTATCTGTAGGGCACTGCAGCAATAAATCCTGTGAAATGCAATCAAATGTTAATAGAAAATCCTTTGTGGGAGACATCTCCAACAGTGAGTTTCTCTCCTCCCCCTTTCCACTCCAAAAGGCTGTTTATCTACCCAGACAGATCTATACCTGCCACTTGTAGCTGTGCTGCACTATGTTTTGAGGAGACAAAGAGTGACTTTCAGAGAACAGACCTGTGTAGACTTCTCCTAGGCTCATGCCAGTCTCTGCTGTGAATCTGTTTAAAGCTTCAGGCAAGGTCAAGGCTAGGTCTCAAAACATCCCCCTAGGATGTGCCCCAGGAGAAAACCTCTGCACCAGGGCAGAAGAAATACAGAAAATAGACTCTAATATCATGGAAAGGTTTTGGACAGGATGAGTCACTGACCAGACTGCTTTCTTCACCTGTCTGAAAGTACGTAGGTATTGACGAACCCAGAGCATGTTTTGGCCACAGTTGGGGATATCCTTGAACCTGTTTACTTTTCTCATAGCCTGTAGTTAAAGTAATTAAGTTTCTTATGTGTTGCTGTGTGTTAAGTGGCACTGAAAGCTGGGCCTGCTCCAGGTGCGTTGGGAACAGGGCCCAAATGGAAAGTAAAGAGGGCTTGACAGCATCTAAGCCTCATTCTTTGTTGCCTGCTTCAGCTGAAAAAACCTTCAGATGCCTTCAGCCCATGTTTGGCTGCCTACAGCTACAGCAAGGTGTCCCAGGCCACAGGGAATGGGAGCAGGAAGGTCCTCATGATATGTGCTGCCTGTGGCCATAAGTTAGCAATAGGTAGAAGCCTGGGACAGGGAACTTGCTTGGTGGAGATAATACCCAGAAATCTGTGTTGTGGTGCCTAAAGAGCCACTGACTACAGAACAGGCAGGTGAAGGGGCCACAAGGTGGTTTATATGCTATTGCTCAGGGTTTAATCACTATTTATTGTTCTGATGGAACAATTTAAGCCATTTCCCCCCCATATCTCTTATTTAATCTCGTTTAGACTAACCCTCTGCTCAGCTCATGCAGAGTGTGAACATAGCCTAGTCTTCCCATGGCAGCATGACACTGAAATATTATTACCTAATTAGACTGCTTTTCCCTGGTAGCAAGCAGTTCCCATTTATTTTAAAGACATATGCTTTTGTTGTGCTGTTGGAGAGACTAGCAGTATTTGTGTAGATATCTGAGGAAAACACAAAGGGAAATGAACTTAAAATTTACATCTCAGTACACATTTTTATTCTTTATGTAATTTGGACTGAGCTGAGATTGTCTGCTCACAAAAGGCCTGGTACTGGGAATAGCAGGATTGTTATTATAGGCAGAATTCAAACACATTGGCAGAATCTGTGGGAAAGTTTGTCCATTTTAGTCCTGGTTTTACTGGATGGTGAAACATGCCTTGAATAGTTGGTAGGCTGGCCCAAGGCCTGAAAAAGTCGCTAAACCCTTCTTTTTTCTTTATCTTTTATAGTGAAAGCTGACAAGGAGATTAACAAGACAGGTTACTTACAGCAGACATTTGCCCCCTCAGTTACAAACAGGTCAAGGTTATCAGGTTGGTTCCAAGTGAGGAAGATGGGAAAGTGTACAATGAGTCTAAAGGGACATAGCACCCTACAAAACATCTTTCTTGCAGGGTGTAATCCTCTGCAACATTTTCCTCCTCTTCTGAAAAAACTTCTGTTGCATTTGCAGTAACTGGAGCTTACCTCCCATTGTGTAAGATATCATCTCCAGGACTATGACATGTAAACATAAGGGTTGCTATCATCTTTCAAGAATGTGCAACCTTTTTTCCCTTGCATGATGAACAGTATATCATCAACTCTGACTTAAGGATTACTTTCTCTTGAAATGCTTGTCCTCACTTCTGGAAATTGAAAGAATAATTAAATCAAAGAGTAATTAAACCTTATATCTTCAAATCATCCTTGCACATTTTTCTTTATTTGTTCAAAAATTTCAAGGATGCTAGTGTAACTCTACATTAGTACCTATTTTGGTGACCAAGAGTCTGACTAACATCTGATTCTATTTCTCCAGCTTCTTGAGGCTTATCAAATTTTGGCTGGGGGAGAACATTGAATTTTAGCTTTTTGGAGAGGTCATTGGGTTAGGAATGGGTTTACACTTTTAAAAAATATTTGCTTTTATACATATACAAGTGCACATTACTCTAAAATATAAAGTAGAAAAATAGACTTAGGATCTTTTTATTAACTAAAACTTAAAATTCTGCAACTTGTCATCAGAAATGTATTTTTTTATTCATTTGTAATAGCTTTTTCTTCCTTTATAAGCTTTCACTCTTCGTAAGCTTTCACAACTGAGCCTACCTCAGAAGCAGATGGAAATAGTGACACTAGGGATTCAGACTTCAGAGCTCTTGTTACAGCAATTTTGAGGCTAGAACTAAAATAAAACAAAATTAATCTTCAGTTAGTGTTCATCTGTCTCTCTATAATGCAGAATACTTCTAGTCCACTGCTGTGTTTTCCTCGAACTTGAGGTCTTTTCAGGTGTGTGAGAAAAACAACCTTGATAAACAGTTATCTTTTCCTTCAATTTTGCTTTATTTCTGTCAATATAAGGGACCATATCCAGTAATTTTCACATAGAGGAGGATTTTATTATGAGACTCACAAGTTGAAATACAGCATTATAAATTAAAGTTGCAGAATCTTGAGCAGTTTACAAAAAAGAATTCTTATTCACTGAGAAATTATGTTATTTCCTCATTTATTTAATCATGAGCTAAAGCAAACCAAATGGCTTAAAGTCTTTGAGGAATGAAGACTTGGAAAACATTAAAATGTTTTGACAGCAGCTTATGATTATGTTAACATATCATAATATAAAATTATCAGCTATAGTAAATACTAATTTTACTCTTCTATGTCAAAACGAATGTAATAAAACCAACTGAGGAAATTAAAAAAAAGAAAATTTGCTGTATTTAAATAGAATGTTTGGATGCTGTCAAAATGCAAAGAAAAAAGTCAAAAATATTTTGACGCTTGCAGATAAATGCCAAAAAAAATCAACACATTCACTTGAGATGTTTTTATTTTGACAGAAATGGAGATTTCTGGTCTTAAACTCATCTGTCAAAATGTTTTCACCTTGTCTGAGTGATACCATGTTTGTAGCCAAACTTTTGTCTCAGGCTTTGCTTCCACACTGAATAGCTCTGTACCTCACTGTCTCACCTACCAGGGCAGGTTTGATACAGAGCCAGTCTGAGCCAAGAACCACATTTTTCTCAAATTAGCTCGTGCACATGAGACAGCTTTTTGCGCTTGAGTTAGGCTGTTGGAGGGCAGAGAATACTTAATCTTGTTTAAAGCGTGTCAGGACAGCATTATTGCTACAGGATGTGTCCTGACACAATTCCACACTGTGAGTTTGCACTTCACATCTTGAAGTGATTGTGTTTCTGATCTGGTAGCCACAAAGAGGGATCTTCTGGAGATGTGGCTAATGGCCAGTGCAAGTTGATATTCATGGGAAGAAGATGTGGAGCCATGGCTAACATTGAAATGACTCTTGAAAAAACAATGTTTAAACAGATGTTAAATGGAAGAGAAATTTTCAGCTGCGTTTTAATAGATTCTTTTTTCCCAAGAATCATTTATGTTTGTTGCCTGAGATTTGAAAGAGCAGAAAGAAAGAGGTTAAGCTTGTTTCTTACAAAAAATGTCTGGTTCCCTACACAAGTGGTCAGAAGAGAGTGGGGCTGTGCACGTCTTTCCCTCCCTTTCACAAATCCTCCCACAGCTCTCACTATCCCTAACTCTGGGGTCTTCTAAGCTCTCCTAAAGTTGTTTGCTAGACTTACTGCCCATTTCATTTACCTTTATCTCTCTGGTCAGTGAGGAATGGTACTGTTATTCATACTACACAACTATCTGACATAAGTCCTGACCTGCAAAACAGGATATTCTGGAAGGTGGGTGAACAAGAGGCAGCAAACAGGAAGAAATAGCCATTCTCATTTTCATTTTATGTTTATTGTGCAAAAGTGCATTTGAGTTAGCTTATCTTGGCTAGGTTTTAGCTAAACTCTCCTTCCAAGTCTTCATGACAAATCATAAATGTGAATTTTTCGATCACTGCATGCTTCAAGAGAATTGCAGCCATTCATAAAGAAAATGGGCGTTGCAAATGAGGGTGATTCAGCATTAAGTACTTTTTAACTCTTTTTGTTATAATTTAGTTATAATTTTTCTATAGAGAAAAGAGGGAGAGAGTGAACAAAGGGTCCTAAGCCAAAGATCTATTGCCAGCATCTATATTGTTTTAGTTCTGGAGACTTTTCTTAGAAGTACTGGTAGGAAAACCACCTGCTAAACACATGGGCCCTGTTTAGTCAGCATGGGATAAAGCCAGATGGTTAAAAGAGACATGAAGATGCCAAGCTCATGAGGTGCTGCCTCTTCACTTTTGCACCATATTTTTTTCTTTATTGAATAGCCAGGCTCTCGGTAACGGTATGTCACCCTAAGAGCTGAAATTATATGACCAGGAAAGAGCTGATACACACACATACACACAAACACGTACCTGTGTCACAATCACCTTGGAGCACTCTGGCTTTGATCTTCTTTTGTAAAGAACTTTTTTTTCAGCTTTTCTGAAGTAACTCCTGATTTATGTTGCTATAAGTATTATGCCCTGAAGGCATGGCATGTGTTCCTATACTCTCATATTTTATGGTTAACTAAAGCTTTTGGCAAAACTTCATCTAAAAACTTGCCAGTTTTGCTGTAGATAAATAGATATGGTTTTCTCACATAAACAACCCAAAGAATACAGCAACTGCTGGACTCACATCTTTTTTTATTTTTCAGAGTGACTTAATATGTTTTATGGGCAACCATTATGATGAATTTTTTCCACTTGAAAATACATAAATAAACCTCTTTTTCTGATTTGTTAAATCTTTTTTAGCGAATTCTGGATTTCATTCTAATTTTATGTGTATAAGTGTCTCAGCATTTCATATTTCTCCCTCTCTGAGCCTTTAATTCTCTTTACTTCTCCTAATGATGGTACATGCATGTACAAATTCTGCATTGCCTGCCAAGATTTCAATGATTGTATCATGCACAGTCATGTTTGGAAGATAGATTCTATTTGGGATAATAGAAATCTTTTCAGGAATGGAAGAGGACCTTGCAGTGTGCCCTTCTTGTGCACTGTTAAATTGGTCTATACATGAAAAAGGATTTAGGTGCATTAAAATCATTAGGAGAGTCTCTTTAAGCAAGAGGACTTTTAGCATTTCCCAAATGACATTTTAATTTTTTAATTTTAATTTCGTGAAAAGAGTAACAAAAGTCAGATCTGATGTTAGTGGGAGGAATCTCATCTCTACTGCCAGGAACACACAAACAAACCTCATTATCACGATAGAAATATCATTGGAACCAGTGGAAACAGACAGGAGAAATAGCCATAATGAAAAGCAACTGCTTAGAGGTGTGTTTATGTTGTTTGTGTGCTTATACAAATGAAAACAGATGTTTTATCATACATTTTCTGCCTTTGCCAGCTGGTTTTCCCTTGGTTGATTCAATCTGGTTTTTGTTTTTTAAACTAGGTTTGCAAAAAAAGAGTCCTAAAAAATTATGTATTAATAATCATTATCACATAATGCTAGCAATTCCTGCAGTTATAAAATTTAATAAATGTGCAGTGATGACACACATGACAAACAGACATGATGGGACACCATGGTGCCATCTGTGGTGCTGAGCTGGAAGTCAAGGCAACAAAGCCCAAGGCAGAACAAATGAATGTCTGAACATACCTTGCTGTACCAGAAAAATCTCTTTTCTTAAGGGCTTTGGTGATAAATACTTTGCAAGATTTCAGTGGTTATTGAATAAATTGAAACAGCTTCTTTTTATATAGAAAGTGGAAAGTGATAGTAGGAATTTGAAGGAAAGAAGTGTCTGTTCAGATTTACTTTCATTGTAATCTCTTTTCAGCTGAATTGGCCTTTTAAAATGTATACAGCTGCTTGATAGGAAAACAGGCACTGCAGGACTGATGCCAACATTTTTCAACTCTCCAGTTAAATCAAAGTAACCTTGGGAAGTCTGTGATTGGTACATTCTAGTCAGAACTGTATTTAACAGCCCCTTAAAAAAGAACAGATTCATCTGTCACTGGCTTGTAAACTATAGCCTTTCCCAAATCCCAGTGAAGAAAAATAAAATAGGTTCCCATGGGACTTCAGAGGAAGATTAGAATAGTGACCAAGGAGATTCAGAAAGCTTTCTGTTGCTCAGGACAATATGACAAACCCTTGGGCTATCTTGAAATGGTACTCAGGAGAACATCCCTGTAATAGTTGTGATACAAAAGAACAGAGAAACAATTCTCTCTTTCCAAAGAAAAACAAACCTCAGAAATTTCATGAGAGAAAGACTATAAAATTTTCAATAAAAGTGTAGGATGGGGAATGAATGATTGTTTAAACAAACTGTCTAACATTAGAAATTTATGCATCTCTTTATAAAACAGATGAAAACAAATCTAATTTCTTTTTTTTTTGAATCATGCAACATCGCATCAAGGAGTAGAGATGTGGAAAACAGATCAGCTCAAAGGATAGAGATGATCTTCTCATAAATTCTTTTGCTGCCAAATGAGAAAGAAGAGAGAGAAGATGGAGACCATGCTGAGAGATTGTATTTTTTGTTTGAAGAAGAAATCTCTGATTACTTATGATGTTACAGTGCCAGTTGGTTAGGTTAAATGGTTACCAGACCCTGTGACACAACATTTGGCAGGATTTATCAAGTTGTTTTTGAGCTAGCTGGGAGATAGACAGGAGAATCTTCACTGAACTGACAGGAGAATCTTCAATGAACTCGATATGTAATTTCAGTCTATAGAACATGACAAATAGAAGAGATTAATAATAGAATTATAGAATAATTTAGTTTGGAAGAGACCTTAAAAATCCTCTAGTTCCATCCCCCCTGCCTTGGGCAGGGACACCTTCTACTATACCAGGTTGCTCAGAGCCCCATCCAGCCTGGCTCTGAAAACTTACCGGGTTGGCACATCCACAACTTCTCTGGGCAACATGTTCCAGTGCCTCAACACCCTCACAGCAAAAATTAACAGTTGCAACTTTAAAATATCAGTTGCTAAAGAAATTGTTGGAAGGAAAGAAGTTCAGTTATAAATGGCAGGGGAACGTGTGGTAGCAGTTTTACCAGCTGGTGCAGCTATCCTTTGACAGCACTATTTGTCCAAGGGATACCTCTGAAAGAAACAGACTTTCACTGAGATAAGTTACAAGGGAAGACAGTAGAAAGTCATTTTACCTCATGATGATTAAACTCCCACCGTTGAAAATTTTCAATTGAAATGTTTTTATAATAGTTCCCCATATCTAAAATAAATTATTGCTTTCCTTCTATAAACCTAATCTTGTCCCACTGAAAGTACAAGTTCTCACAGATATGCATTTTTCCACAAGAATTTTGTTTTCATTTGAAAATATTGTTCAAGGATGAAGATGATGTATTATGTCAAAGAGGAACAGCTAAATAGGCCCAAGCATGAGTAAATATACCAAAAATTATTTTATTTTTTATGTTCTCTGTTCTCATTATAATCAGAATCTGTTGATTGGAATGCAGCAGAAAAGCCATAGATAAACATATAAAAATTTGTAGTAGGTTCTTGGTATTTACTTAGTGGAGTTAGTGGCATTGTTTGAGGGTGCCTCATGAAATTTAAAAAAACAGTGGTTACAAGTGGGAATTTGAAAAACAACATTTTTGTGAAAAAGTTAAATCTGGTCTGTCATGACTAAGAAGATATTTTGAAAATAGCTTACATGACTAAAGAAATCTCTAGATATTACTTGGAAAGTTTTCTTTTTAGTTTAGGAAAGTTTTCTTTTTAGTTTATTAAAAGGGGTCAAATGAAAGGAAAGAAAGGCTGCAAATGCATCATTTTGGGGAATGAAAGTATATGATTCTTCCATATCTACACCTGAAGACCTGCAATTTCTGCTGAAGAATTGCGCTTTACTAGACACAAGACAGCAAGAAGGACAAAATTAAATCTTATTTTATCAAGTGGATAGACTAGATAACCTCATGGGCACCTTCTATCTATGATTTTCACACTTCTATACCTGAAACCAACAGAGTTACTCTTGAGACCTGGAAGAATGAGTAACAATTTGAGGAGATACACTCTCTACAAATAGAGGTGTTATTATTGGGACAGTTCGTTCTCACAATGGGAATGGTATTTTATGATGACCAAACAGCCTCTGTCCCTGTCTGTGCCAGGGGTATCAGACTAGATGGTTTTAAAGGTCAATTCCAAGCCAAATCATTCTATGGTTATTAACTTTAAGTGAAATATGAAAGACTTGTGAAGGTCAGCAGCTACCGATTCCAGATGAAGGAATAAAGTTACTTTTCTAAAATACTTAAATGTATTTGGGATTGCAATGGCAAAGCTGGACCTCATACATGATAAGCTACAATAGACTGACTTCTTTGCATAGTAGTTAACTTGGCAACATGCTACCATCGGCAGATTAAAATTTAAATCTGCAATTTAAAATAGATTTAAAATATATCAGAATGAAGAAAATGCTGTAAGTGATAAGTAGTTCTTATTTCCCTATTTTAAAATTGATTTTATAAAATATTCACCCAAGAGAAATGGGTCATGTTTTAGAAATCTTATAGGAGACTGTACTCATCATCCTTTTTTTTTCCCCAGGCAATTTTGAATATTAAGAAGTTCAGAAAAAATCCAGGAGAGTTTTAAAAGTTTCTAATACTTTTACAAAAGGCACCTGTATCTGGATTTTATGAATCATTAATCTGTGTTGCACAGTAATGTTACAACAAACTTTCATCTGTCCATTTAGCAGCTTTGAAAAAAAGAAATAGAGTTTTATATTTGTTTACCTTGCCTAAATAACTGTAGGTGTCTTTCACATTTTCAGAGAGAAAAAAATATGTAAAATGAAATTGTATTAAATGATAAGCTAAACTTTCAGAAGAATGCTTGGGTTCTTAAAAATATTATCCAGTTTGTCTTTTAAAACTAAGAATTTTTAGAAGAACAAATTTGTCCTCTTCAGACAAGAAAGAGGAAATAAATATGTATTTATCTAAAAACCTGGATAAAGTGAACTTGTTATTTGTCCTTTTCATACATTGCAAATTGTTATGTCCTTATGTATGAGTGGTATATATGAATGTATGTATTCATAAATGCATTTCTTTGGTCACAGAATTAACTATCACGCTATGACGTACATATCTAGGAGAGTACTTGGCAAACTTCTTAATTTCATGTGCTCTGCTTTGCAAAAAATGTTCAGTGACCATAGTTTTTGGTATATCATGATGGCTCTACTTTGTCTTCATATACTGCCACGTGGTTGGAAACTGAAGTAGAATTGCTTATCACTTATCTCTTGATTTCAGTCTTGCTGGCTTTAGAACTTGTTTGGTTTAACAATGGTGAACACGTGTTTTGCTGTGGGGAGATGGTGGTATTGGGCTGATATTTGACTAACTAATGGGTCATGTAAAATATTTGTATAAATAAGTTTCCTTTGATGCTGAATCTCCTTTTGCTCCCATTTCAGCTCACAGTAAAAATCTATGCTACTTGTTAAGGGTCTTGATTCCATTTCCCATATTTAGGATCAGCATTAGAAGACCTCAATTATACCATAACATGATGCAAATGTAATGTAGTCACCAGAAGAGAATGTTTAGTTATTTTAATGTTTAGTAAGCATGTCAACAAGAAATAAAAAGTCTAACTATAAGTTTGGTTTATGAGCAAGACTGAGTGTCTGACTGTCTGGTTACTGAGCATAAAATGCTGGGACTTAATCCACAGTCTCCTGACCTGGCAAAGGAGGGAAATAGCAGTGTCTGTCACAGGCTGGTGCCATGGCAAACTGTCCCTTTGCGTCTGCCTCTGTGGGGCCTGATGCAGCTCTCCAATGGTGCTCAGATGGCAGCATAATATATACTTAATCTACTGTTGTAATTTTTTGATCTGAGTTAAAAACAAAATAAAACAGAAGAGGTGGTGAAAGAATGGTTCATATGCCAGCAATACAGCAGGCATCACAGACAACACTGTTTAAAACATCATGAGTTTATTGATGGTGCAAGATGGCAGGCTGATTGGGACTGACACAGTATTTACTGATTATGAAATGTAAATGCCTAAAGCTGGAGGTTAGCTCCACACAGAAGTTTATTTCATGCCGTTTATGTGAATTTTATTGCTGAATATTATTACCCAAAAAAAAAAGTGTGGACATTTCTATTGGTTTATGTTCTGTTTGGGAAATTATAGCATACATCCATGAGATTTTCTTTGCTCCAGACCTTCCTGGGCAAATGGTTTTCTCACTTGGGGAATGAGGTTTTAGAAGGAAAACATTGCAACTGAAACAGCTCCCAAGTATTTGTGTGGAATGAGAACACTTTATAACTGATGCATTAGCATTTCATCAGAAGCTTGTAAAGTCAGATTTGGCAGGCAAAAGGATGGTGTGATAACCTCAAACTCATTCTGCTTTGGGTATGCTGGTAGTGAGCAAATGTACCAAAGGTGTGAGAACTGTTACAGAGTGTGCTACAGCGTACCGGGCTGGGTTCTCATCAATAAAATAGCTTTGACGTTCCCTTTCTGTAGTATGAATTTCACAGTAATTTAAATTATTAGACTAGACACACCCTCATGCAAATCTTAAGAGAATAAGGCCCTAACTGGTAACAGGGAACAGCTTTGGGTTGTGCTGCTTTGTGCCCTGATATTCTAGCTTTGTATCAACAAAGACTTTTGGGATAACTGTAGGACTTTTTCTCCTTATCCTTAGTTCCTTTGCATATCTCCTTTTTAATATTGGAAATACAAAGGTTCTAAACTGAGAAACTATCTGCATGGTTGGCAGCAGTTTAATTATCAACCCTTCCATAATACCTGAAAATGTAGGAGTCCTGGGATGAATTAGAAAGAGCTTTGCTCAAGGATGCAGAAGAGGTAGCATCCCAGTGATCAGAGATTATTGGGAAGAAGAGATACAAATGGCTTAGGAGAAAGGCACTGAAACTTGAGATGAGCACAGGCTGGAATCCTTCTGTCAAGTTACCTTGTTGGTTTGGTGTTCAACTCTGATAATTACAGATCACTAGCTCTCAGCTTGGAGTGCCAAGTAGGTCTTTTTTCATCTGCTATGAGGAACAAACCTTTTTTTTTTTTTTTTTGAGTTTTAGAAGCTTGGGTACACCAATACCAAGCACAGAGATCTACGTAAAGGCTGAAAAGGAAAGTTTATTTCCTACAATTTAGGGTAGGAAAAATCTTTTTGGAGAAGTCAGGAGAATGCAGGAGTACAGAAGTATGTGTACACATGGAAAATGCATCTCTTTCTGGATTATGACTACTTTATTTTTATGTCTGCTGCAGCAGAGCTAAATTTGGAAATTTTATCCCACAGGAAACTTGCGTATTTTAACATTTGCTTTTTTCTTCAAATGGGGACAAAAAATATTATAATGAAAATTCCAGAAAAAATATGAATCTGCAGATATTCTGACATTTCTTAAGTTGAAGCTTTATCTCTCAGCTAATTCAAGTAATCAGAGATGCTTTAATTTTTTTTCCCCCAAAATTAAGCTACATTTTTCCAGTGACACTTCATCTCAAAGGAACCAGAGTTCAAAGTCCTGAGCAGTGCTCCTGTACTGGAGCTGGAATTGTGTGTCATATCCATGCAGGTATCAAAAATATCACTTTGTGTTATGCTGTTGGAGACATTAGTCCTGCATGGAGCCTGACCTGTAGAAGATGATGCTAGGCTTTCTGCTTACAAAGTGATGTGCATATGGTAGACTTGAAACAGCATTCCTGAATCACTTTAGATAAAAAAGGATATCAGATAAAGACCTGAAAAATGTGTCACTTTTTTTCAGTGGGAAATCCTGGTCCATTTGGCTGATTTTTTTTAAGCAAACATTTTCCTGAACTCTGCAGAAACAAAGACTGCAGACATGAAAGCTCTGAGAAGCCTCCTTCTCTCTCAGTTACACTGTTTGAAGGCTTCCTGCTCCGTGGAAAACCACTATTCTGTGAGCCACTACCAAGCAACCATAACCTAAAACCTGCACAGCAGCAGCACCTCTGCATGTGGGTAGCTCCTCCAGAGGAAGGGCTCCTTGGCTCATGAGTATGTATCTAATTTTTAGCTCCTGCCTTGATGGTACTATTTGATAAGACCCCTCTTATTTCAAAGGCCATTCCTGTGTCTTTGTGAGGCCTTGGTTAGCAGCTTTTTTCAATGCTGTAAAATTTCTTTTTGGTCTACACACACTCACATGCTCTATACACACTGCACCTGCATGACGACACGTGATGTAGGAAATATTTTGTGGCCTCTGTGGCTGTGGATGAGAACATGAATGGTGCAGTTTTGGTGTAAGATATACGCAAGATTTCATGGACAGCTCATGCTGCCATGTATGGATGAAGGGGACATAGCAAGAATTTATATCTTATTTGCCTGGGTTTGTAAACACAGCCAATATTGTGTTATCTGCAGTTGGATATTAGTCACCATAATTGCTTATACATTTTATCCATAGTTGCTCACAAATTTTTAACTCCGTGTGAGGTCAAGACCTTTGCTAGCATAAATTGATATTGGCATATTTAAATTAATTAATCTATGTTAATTTATACTGCCTAGGAGCTGGCTTTCAAACAATTTTGGTTGTTAATTGCTAGGGCAATAGCAAATGTCCTTATTTATGAAAAGTTCTGACAGTAAAATCAATTCCTTTGTACTTGGAATTCATGTTGCATGCGATTAGATTTAAATTAATTAGAGAGAAGTTGATTGTATAGACATGTTTATCGTTAGTATTCTATTTAACAAAAACAACCCTCCTCAGACAATGTATCTTCCCACCTACCCCAAGGAAGGGAATTGTGCTTGTTATTTTTCCTGTCCAAAACATGTAAACCTTTGGGATAGGCAAAGAAGCAAAGAGTTTGTCTGTAAATGCAATTTTGTTGTTTGAGAAAAAGCAAAAGTAGCTGCATACTTCTATTGTAGAATTGCATTTTATGTAGCTATGGCTGTGTGTTAGAAAACACTTGTCCTGAAAAAGTGTCAGCATCTGGCACTGCTTTCCAGGATGGTCTATACTTTGATTTTAAGGTTTGAAATGAAGACGCATGTATTCTGGCTGCTGTTGAAATGGACTGGCAGCTGTTGATGGTCACAGCCGGGGAGTCGGTTAACTGTAGAACAATCTTGATTCATATTTTTAAGAAATGGTCCAGGCAATTGTTCCCTAAAATAAAATAATTCTGGAAAGGAGTAGCTTCTGTCTCCCAGGTGGGACAAGTTTATTCAAATATTGTCAAGGCTAAATCACTTATATAACCAAATTATTTATGAAGTGGGTGGATGTTAAAAATATCATGTGCAGCATACACTTTTGTTAAAATATCAGAAGAAATATGACTTTAAAGTGGAGGGGCTGAAACCTCAGAAGACTTATTTCTAGCAGTACATGACTATTTCTAGCTTATTTCCAGCTTTACAAGATGTCTTGTGTGACAAGCAATTATCATATCACGTGCATCCCATTTTTCTTGGTCTGAAACACTGGAACAAACATGAACACTTTTCATTGCTTAAATGGTTCTAAAGCAAATGTTTTGAGGTTTGGCCATCCTATTTCATTAGAAAGCAGTTGGACATTTCCAAAAGAAAATGCTTTTACAGTTTACCATGTTCCACTGGCAAACCTTTGAAGGGAGTGGATTGTTGCACCATCATTTGAAATAACTTGAATAGCTAAACTTTTTAACTTTTTTGGAAGAGATGTCTTGGAGGCAACTCTTTTAATCAGTAACTTTGACATATTTCTGCCAATGGCAATTATTCTGGTCTGCTGCAGAACTGTCAATAAATTTCATCAGTTTAATATTTAGTATCCACCCTATGTAACTGGGAAAAGGCAATGCCATAAGCTAAAAAGAAACACTCAGGATAGTTAGAAGTACTTGAGAAATATCTTCAGATCTTTCAACAATTGGGCAAGTAATCCACATTCTTTCAAAATGCTTAAAGTTTATTGGCATGTGAACTGCTTAGCTGAATGGATAGATGAAAAAAACCTGAAATATTTTGCAATCACTTTGGGCAATTTCTTTCTCCTTATTCCAGGAATGGTCTGGTTAATTAACATGCTTTAAACACAACATTTGGCTGTCTGATCTGCACAGATGTACAGTTTGTGCTCTGCTGGTGATCCAGCTACACAACATGCCACAATCCAGCTGCTTTCTGTGTATTGGCAGAAGCAGTATCTTTACTGCTAATTTTTTTTTTTTTTAATTTTTATTTTTACTTCTATATTTTTTCTATTTATTTTTTCTTAATTTTCTCATTCACAAGTCAGGAACTTGAATCATTACATTGTAATACAAAATTATTTTACCACAGGTGAGTTTTCCAGAGATGATGCCATCAGTATCATACAGAAGACCCTCATGAAAAAATAGCTTTGACAGCAAATCTTAGCAATAAGTAAAAGAAGATCCATCAGCATAATTTCATGAAGTCTAAAAAAAATGGTTTCTGAAGAGATCAAAATAGCAAAAAATACTTTAGTGGCAACTTTAGAAAATCAGAGAACTTTGGCAAAGGTTTTAGAACAAAATTCAATCAACATAAAACGCTTCTCAAGGTATTAACTTGGCCCACTTAACCTAGCAAATTTGAAGACCGTTCAAGTTACTCAAGAATTCCAAGAAGAGCTAGTAAGAAGAAAGAGAGAAAGACATAAAATATATAGAAAAGCACACATATAGCTACCAGCTTCTGGGTTTCAACAATGATAGAATCTCCAAGAAGTAGGGTCCAGACAATATGATTGCCTCGTGTTTGGCCTTAAATACCCCTTTGCCTTCTTAGCCCTTCCCCCAGGTGGGATTTCTGGTCATTTGGCCACTCAGGAGCTGGGTCAGGGGCTCCAGGGACAGGAGTGGAGCATTACCTCTGGTGTGCAATGATTGGTAGTCACTGTGGGGCTGGGATACCAGCTCTAGGGGTGTGGGGCTGAGCACTGCCTTGCATGGGCAAGCCCAACCTGCTCCTTTCACCACACACATGCATCCTAAAATGTCTCGAGGCATGAGTCTTTTCAGTCTCTCAAAGATGCTGCGACAGACAGTGTCGAAAGCCTTGCTAAAGTCAAGATAGACAACATCCACTGCTCTCTCCTCATTCATTCAGGTAGCTGTTTCATCACGGAAGGCAATCAGGTTGGGCAATCATGATTTACCTTTGGTGAATCCATATTGGCTATTCTTTATCATCTTGTCATGCATGTGGATAGAGATGGCCTCTGCAATGAGGTGCATCATCAGTTTGCCAGGGATAGAGTTGAGGCTGGTTGGCTGGTACTTCCCTGGATGCTCTTTCTTGCCCTTTTTGAAAATGAGGGTGACATTTGCTTTCTACCAGTCCTCGGGTACCTCTCCTGATGTCTACAGCCCTTCAAAGATGCTCATGAGCAGCCTCACTGTGGTATATCCATCAGCTCTCTCAGCACTGTGGATGCATTCTGTTTGGGGCCCATGGACTTGTGCATGTCAAATTCTTCTAGTTCTTCAACTCAATCCTCCTTGACCAGGGGAAAGTCTTCAGTAGTGAGGCTGATGGTGACTTTGCTGTGTAGAAGTCATACTTGGACTAGTAATATATCATCTCTGCCACAGAATTGTTATAAGTCTTCTGTGAACACACCGACAGTGTTATTAATCAAACTGTTTATATACCGAAAGCCTTTATCCATGATACATTTGTTTTCTTTGAAAAATTGTTGGTTTTCTCCTGACTGCAGTTTCAGGTATCCCAAAGGAGCACCTGTTCATTTTTCCATTTTTCTTCTTCCAAAGAAAGGACAATTATTACAAAATCTATCACTGTAAGATTAAGGTCATATTTTATTCAAACAGTTTAAGGGAGTAAAGTCACTTTCTGTATAGAAAAAATAACCTGCAGTACTATTAGAACTAGCAGAAGTTATGAAATATTCTGTCATCTGAAGCAGGGCAAAATTTCTTATGAAATATTTATGCAATTAGAAAGTTGATAGTGGAGTCCCAAGAAATGGTAACTGCAAGGTCTATTTTCTGAAAAATGATACCTCCAAATCTTGTGTATGTAGGAGTAATACTTTTAGTGTAATTATTTTTTGTTACCATGAAATACCATTAACAGGTTGGACTGTAATGGCAGCTTTTTATTAGACAATATTTTTAGGCCCCCCATATGCCATATTACCTTTGTGTGCCTGGGTGCCACCCAGACATAAGGAGAAGTTACAGAAGAGCAGGAAGAGCTCTCTGCTGTCATTAAACCCACTAATGGTTTTAACCTAAAAGAGGGTATGTCTAGATTAGATATAAGGAAGAAGCTTTTTACCATGAAGTTTGTAAAACATTAGAATAATTTGACCCAAGAAGTGGTGGAGGTCCCATCCCTGAAAATATTTAAGATCAGGTTGGACAGAGATCTTAGGAACATGATCTAGTGAAGATGTGCCTGCTTGTTGCAGGGGGGTTGGACTAGGTGACTTTTAAAGGTCCTTTCCAACCCAAACTATTGTATAAATCCTTGATTCTATGATTCCCAAGCTGGCCAGGGTGCCGTGGCCCTGTGGCAGGGTGAGACTTTTTAGAGGTGGGGGAAGCCAGCAGGGCAGCCAGAGTCAGTGTGGTCATGGCCTTAGGAATGGGATATGCCCTGTGCTGATGCTGCAGCAGCTGCCTGGAGCAGACATAGCTGATAAACAAAAGTAGGACTATGGATAAACCAAGCCTGCCTGCTCACTTGAGTCCAAGATACCAAGGGTTTTTAGAATTTAGAGGGGGAGAACTGTGGAGAGTGGTCACACTGGTTTTACCTTTGCTCCCAAGAGGAAACATTATAGTATAGTCATAAATGTCAGCACTCTGGGCCAAGCAATAACTTTTAATGTCATCGTAACCAAGGGGCATTTAGAGAGTTTGTGAGGGGAGTTTGGGACTCAGCCATATATATGCACATCAGCTCATATATAAGTTCAGTCATTTCTTAGACTTCCTCAATGAGAATTTATTTGTACTTCAAACTGAAAGTATGAGATTTATGACTTTTAAGTGCTGTCTAGCTAGAGCATGTAGCAGCATGCCTGCTTTTCTGTGCCATTGGAGCACGGCATTTCCATCCTCTCCCATTGCCTGCTCACATTTAACTCCTGCTGACACAGCACCATAATTGCCTCCTTCTTTAAGGATGGATATTGGCATTTGAGTAGCGGCTTGCTAGGCGCTGAAATGAGAGCCACAGCTTCTTTCTGTGTGGCGACCAAATGTCTGTGTGATGTAATAATAAACCTTCACGCATGATTTGGGACAGAATTTAATTGAAGATTAGGAGTTAAAAGCCTTTGTGTTCCTTTTTGAATTCCTTGTACTTGTCCATTTAGCCCTAAGCACACCAGTTCACTGTGGCAGAGCCTTGAAATACAGCAATTGACCATGCTGATGATTACCCTGAAAATGATAGTGATGGGTAGGGGTTGCTCAATGTTTGAATGACTTCTGAATGTGCCAGCCTTGTGGAAGGTACAAGTCACTCTGACTCTCAATGACCATGATTAGCTGACAGGGAGGAGTTTGTGTCCTTGCAAATCAGTAGGAAAGAAAGGCTTTACCCTTTCTTTACCCTGCTATCTGCTAAACACCCAGCACTTTTACAGCATAATAATTTCTAAACAGGAATTAGATCCCTTGAAAAATCTGGGTCCCTTTAAACCCAGCAGATGAGACATCTGCATCAACATCTTACAGAGCAGACAAACAATGGCTTTGTTTTGGACCTACTGGGACAAAACACCTTTCTGTGCAAAGAAAAGGCAAAGGTGAGCAGCTGAGGAGAAGCAGAAGGAGCTGCTGACCACCTTGAACTGAGCTCTCCATTGTTGTACATGTAACTAGAGATGCTGATTCTTGTCTGAATGCCATAACCTGGCTTTCTGAGTTGCCTCTGTGCCATGTTGTTTGCAGCTGAACAGAGAGCTAACTCGGTTGCCAATTCAAAATCCTTTTACAGCAGGATTATGGGGCTGAAAATCATGTTACTTTGTCAAAGTGTACCCATATCTCCTTTCCAAAAAGCCCCCAACCAATAGAGAGAAAGGGGAAAACAAAAGACCGGTATTCTCTTCCAAATTAATTGTGTATGGACTCATAGGGGAGGGAGCATATTCCATTTCAATACTTACTTTTTCTTATTTTTTATTTTAAAACCAGAAATAGGGTGGTTTTACAACCACTTTCTTCTCCTAAATGTTCTCTAGAGTCAGTTTGTTGTCACCTGTAACTAATTTCTTTGGCTGTTAAGTGTAATGGCAGAGGATAATGCGTTGGTTATAGATCCCATCAGAAGTATGAGCCCTTCTGTCGTGTCTGGTATTTGCTTGAATAATAAATGAGCTCTTACAGCCAATGACATTTTCACGTAGGTATCCCAAGTGGTGCAAGGAGTAGAAATAAAACCACAGAAAATGAACAGATGCATCTAGGCCCATTCCTGAAGGAAACAGTTATTTCAAGTTCTTTACTGAGTCACCCTCAGGTTTAGTAGACTGACTATTAAACTACAACGGGGCATACTAAAAACATTATACAGTTCCTGCAAAATTACTTACTAAAGTTGCAGACCCTGGCAGCTCTCCTGACTGGCTGCTGCAGACAGCTTAGTGCCTCACCGACTCAGAGCTGCTGGATAGGGAGCTCTCAGGCCTTCCCTGAAGAGGTCAGGTTTTATTGTCCATAGATATCTGCTCAAGTCCTCTGGCTCCATTCACTCTATACCTTGATACCTTGATTTAGATAGATGCAACTCCAACTCCTAATTTTATTTTGATGAGGTGTTTCACTCCCTTGAGACACTGCTTGGGAAGCAGGAAGAAGAAAATTTTATAGGTTAATGAATTCTTGAAAAAACACATGCACTAACTTCCTGAAGATGGAAATAAATAAAGGCTCCCAAGAAATCTAATTTATATAACACTGTCTTACTTTTCCTCTACTGGGACTTCTTTGGTGAAAGGTTAGGAAATTTTTTCCTTTTTTGTCCTTTCAGGACAACAGCAAATTAGAAAAGATGAGTTGTCCCATCTTCCTTTCCCTCAGAAAATTTTCCCTCAGGAACAATTCATAGAATTATAGACTCATCTAGGCTGGAGAAGACCTCCAAGACCATGAAGTCCAACCTTTGATCAATCACCACCTTGTCAACTAAACCATAGCACTAAGTGCCACATCCAGTTGTTTCTTGACCATCCCCTGGGCAGGGCATTCCAATTCAACCTAACTTTTATTTATTATACCAATACAACCTCGTAACAAGACCAAGTATGGGATTTCTCAGGTATATGCACCTCTCTTAATTAAAATATTTTTAAGTTTCTCTTGGTTTTTAAGAAACCTGTATTTGAAAATATAAACCTACATAACCTTTCAATTTCTCTCACACAGCTCAATGTATTGAACAATATGTGGGTGCTGTTTGAACCACTTAATTTTCACATATAGTCAGTATAGAAAATTTAAGAGGTTCATTTCAATTGAAATAGATTTCTAGACTGGCCTAAGTACTGGCCATTTTAAACTATATCTGATAATACCTGTTTCAGACACTTTATAAGTTATTTAGGTCTTTGACCAGGAAACCTGAAGTTGGAGTGATGAATTGATTTGGAAATACTCACCTGTTCAAAAACAGAGACACTGAGCAAAGCTCTCTGCAGTCCCAGTTTTAATTCCAAAACCATCTCTTATCCTTATTTCAGTATATTGAGTGTCATCTGTGACAATGTTTCTCTCTTTCTGTTGCTTTGAACCTAAATGCTGGAAAATAAAAGTAGGATTTTTTTTCTATAAACTACAGATTTCAACTCTTTGATGTACCAGAAGAAAGATGACATTTGGAGGATCATTTCAAATTCCTGTCAGAGCTCAATTCTGTTGATGTTTATCACTGACAAAATCTAAATTTTCTGCCTCATATAATAAGGGAATAATAAGGCAAAAATCTGGCTTCATTGATGTTACTGGGAACATTCCTCCATCCCTGAACTCACACACAGTAAGCTGACAGGCCATTAAGAGAAAGGAGTAAAAAGCCACACTTCAATCTAGGCTGAAATGGGATGCCTCCTTCCTTCCTTCCTTCCTTCCTTCCTTCCTTCCTGCCTTCCTGCCTTCCTGCCTTCCTGCCTTCCTGCCTTCCTGCCTTCCTGCCTTCCTTCCTGCCTGCCTGCCTTCCTGCCTTCCTGCCTTCCGCCCCCATTTCTATAATTGTTTAAGGAAAGCTGAATCCTCTGCAGGGTCTTGTCCCTGAATTTGATGGAAAATTGTTGCAATAGTACAATATGGAGATAGAAGTGATTTGGCCAAAGACAGACATTTCCTAACACTGTTGACATTGATAACAAGTTTTAACGAAGTCTTCTGGCTGTGTGTTATTTTGGCAATTGAAGTCATTTGCCTTTAAGCTCAAACTGCTATTGCCTCCCAAGCAATATCACTTTTTCTATATTTGGTTAGAAATTGAAATTTCTTCTTTTTGTACTGGTATTTATTTCTGTCAGGCGTTGGCACCTCTGACCAAAATTATATCTGCTGACAAGCTATAAAAATGCCTTGTATAAGCACTCTGTATAAGAAGGTTGGCATAACTTTGCCAGTTTAGGCTTGTGGTTGCTTGTGGATCTGTGTTTTTAAATAAGAGGAGTATGTGCTCATTCTGGCTGTCCAAGGTCTGTCCAAAATTAAGAAGTGAAATGAGTCTGGCGTTTTGCAATCTGTTACATCTTTATAAAAGGTAAATGTAGCAAAAAAGGACCCCGAGTAGAGTAGAGGCAGCTGTTTGTACATGGGCTAGTTCTTGGAGTGATTGTAAAATTGTTTTGAGCTGTTCCTCTGATGTACCCCAGCCTCATACCAGTTAAGGAGTGAACTAAGCCATTAGAGAAGACCATACAGTGGTGGTGTTCTCAGGGGTCAGATAAAGAAACATTGAAATAGCAGTCAACTAAGGACACTAAAATAAGCAACCTGAAGCTCTGCACAGGACCAGAAAGGCTGCCAGAAGAGATTTCTTAAGGAAGCTTCAGTTTGGTTACCTATGTGGAGCCACTGCCACTGATAAGTTTTGGCAGTGATCCCACTGGTTTGACAGACAAAGGGTGGCTGTGCACCATCACCCAGTGAACAACAACCTCACAGCTGAAGAACCATATTTAGAGTGGATGTCGTCCTTTAACAGTGCTTCCCTGATGTGTATAAATATATAATTTCTAATTAAATGTTTTTGTCATGCGTGGCATTCTATTCTAGGATTTTTCCCTTATTCAGCAGTTTAACACCCATTTTGCAGGTTTTGAAGTACATATCTAAGGAGCAAATCACAATATCTCTTTGAATTAATTGTTGAAAAGAGTCATATTTTTTGAATTCTTTACTGGTACACTGTATTTTAAATTGTCCTTTCTAAGAGTCATAACTGATACCAAATTTCATTTAAAGTTTTTGTGGGGGCCAAAACTGCCTCTACATCCAGTTTTTGGTTGTTGGTTGGTTGGTTGTTTTGTTCTGTTTTTTGGTTTGTTTTTTTTTTTTCTTTTTTGACAATGAAAGCTACTTAAACAAGAACAATGGTCCCTGAGAGCAGTTTTGTATTTACATTGTCAATTGTGTCAAATCTCAAAAAAAAAAACCACCTTCACCTTGTTCTATAAATTGAAAGAAAATGCCACATATTTGTCCTTCTGTTGACAGCTATTTCTGCATTTGTGTGCAGCTACACAGCTGCAGTGAGAATAGGTTTTAAGATGTATGTCATGATACATATTTGGATGTAGTTTGCTTAGGGATCCTGGTGGAGGAAGAAGTTCTAGATATGCAGTGAGGTTAATATAAATTTGTTTACTTAATTATTAAATAATCTCTTGGGCTATGTCATGACCTTGAATTACTTAGCACATACGTTGACTGAGTTGGTAAAAGCTTATCTATCTCTCTCTCTCACTGCGCTTTTTAATTACACAATACATACAATATTTAGCATCATGTCTGGCATGTTACAATGATGCAACCATCTTTTCATCGGTGTTGGGATGCAGGGAAAGTATTATCATCTCTTATCAGGTCTATTTTCTGAGTTGCTTTATATTCTGTGTTCTGTGGTCTCAAACAAAGGAACGTGACGTAGGCAAAGTGTTGGTCTCCATGTTTCTGTGGCTTATCTGTGACTTTCCTAACTGTCACATCTTTCCCTTTCTCTGAGCTGCGGAAGGCTTCAGACCATGTGCACCTTTCTCTCTCAGAGTCATTTTTCCACTGCTCCTTGTCCAGATTGAAACATCTGAACCTCTTCCTTCCAAAAGATACATCTAAATGGGCAGAAGATACATCTAAATGTATTTCCAGCTCTACCACCTGCTGCAAAAGCTCTACCAAGAAGATAGCCTTTACAATTTTACTTTTCTTCCTAAGTGGTGTTATGAAATGCATTATCCTTTCCTCTCTCTCTCTCTCTCTTTCTTAATCTTAAGAGAAGATTGCTAGCAAAAAATAATTTTCTTTTGTACAAAGCAAGATCTATTGTGTCAACAGAACAAAGATGTGCCTGCCATGCACAGCAACAAAGATTACCAAGCTAGCCATGGATAAACTACATGGGATAGTCAAACTTTAAAACCAACCAGTATTGAACTGCAAACCTTTCCTTGGCTATCATTTAGAATTTATACATAAAAATATTGTTTCTCTTAATGTAAAGAGTACAAACTTTATTAAGTGTGAAAAGAGCTTTAGAAAGATATTTTGATTTGTAACCTTTGTGAGAGAACACTGAGTTAGTAAGGAACACAAGGCTGGGAAGGCAAATGTATAGATAAGACTCTTCTTCTTCCTAGTCAGACAAAAGGAATGGCCATTTTTCAGTTCATAAAAGGATTCTGAAACATATTAACATAATTAGGGGTAAAAGGCTGGGCCAAGCTTTGTTAGCTACACTAGTGCCACCAAAGCAAATTCAGTATGATTTTTACCAGAAGAGATTCTTAGTAACGTAATGCCAAGTACAAATGGAAAATACATTTCCCCCCATTTTAAAAAACTAAGTAATTCCAAATATTTTGATGGTGTCATGACAAAAGCAGCTGCAGTCTAAAACTTTGCATGTAAATAGTCTTAATGAGGGGAAGTGCCTTTAACAGATGGGGTGTTGGAAAATTTTAAAGAAGAAAAATCTTCATAAACATCTGCTAAAAATTTTATGATAAAATGATAGATCTACCCTTTTTGTGAGATGAAGGGATAAGGACTAGTGTCCTTTCCCTCAGACTTTCTTGTTTTTTGTTTCTACTAAGGAAGAAGGTAATTGTAAGCAGCAGACTCTTAGCAACAAGTTGAAAGCTGTACTGACTTGTTATAGCCCTCAGTAGTTGCTATGTACCTAGCTTTTCTTCCTGGGAAATTAAAGGCCTTATTTACATCAGAAAATGCTGTTAAAATATCAGAAAATAAAAGTTCACTTATAAAATGAAATTATTTGGTAACAAATTAGACAAAATGGACAAACACAGGTTTGTAGATAAAGTGATGCTGGAGGAAGATTTCAGCCACATCTATCGTTAATGCATTGGCCTCATCCTCAGGGTTCGGCAGCTTTTTGTGTTTCCAGAAGGCATTTAAATGTCTCCTGAGATGGATGAACCCATCACCAGCAGTCAAGAAAAAATCATCCAGTGGAGTCTACAGATGGTAGTATTTGACTTTGGGGGGAGAAGTTTTTCCCCACAATGTACCTAATGCTGGTTCCTAGGCAGGTGCTGTTCTATGTGATGCCAGGAAACCTGAGCCCTGTGTCACCCACACCTTCCAGAAGTACGTGCATGATGTCAGCAATCACATCAGTATCCAGGCTTCAGAACTGATAAGGCAAGGCAGTGCAGGCGGATATGTGGGTTTGCTCAATCCTGACTCCAGGGTCACCTAATGTGGTGTACTCAAGGCTAGGCTTTCATTGATCCTGATTCTGTCACTAGAATTATGTTCATTACTTGCCTGCTGTTGAATTAAGCTCTTACTAATTTCAAGGGCTTGAGCTGAAAGGGAGTTTTGAATCTCCTGATGGGATCAAAGGTTGTGAAACTCTCTTCTGAAAACTCAGACCTTACTACGTTAATTAAATCTTTCTTCCTATGTCAGCCATTCTTTAATAGACATTGGGTCATTAACCTTCCTCTTTCTTTTTCTTTCATAATAGGAAGAAAACTCTTCAGCCTCAAATGCAAAAGCACATTTCTTCTTAAGACAATGATGAAAGGATCTTACTGTTTGCTTTAGTTGTGGCATAAATAATGGTAATTTTGTATCTCTCTGATATACTTAGATCTGCTAATTATTAAATGCTTTCACATCACCAATGACTTTGTTTTCCTTTTTCAACTACTTATTTTAACATAACTTAAATGTCTCATGGTGTATCCATCCGGCTTCCTGTAAAAATGCGTTCCTATATTTAGTGCTTTTTAAAGGCCCTTGGGAGACAAGCAGCCTATCTCCTTCTCTGCCCAGCTCTATGTCCTGAAATGCCTTTAGTAACTCAGGGCACCTTTCACTTTGCATTCATGGGCACTTTGCTGCTCCAGGACTGCCAAGCAACTGTCTTAGGGGAAGGACGTGCTCATTAAGGCTGAAGTTTTTACGGGAAAACAGTGGCTTTACCAGGTATCACCTGTGGACTGACCTGTGATAGCTTTTCACATGTATGTTCATATAACTGATGAACACTCACATTGTTTAGTTTTGCATATTAACTAATACCTGAATAGAAACTCTCATTATTCATGAAGCAAGAGTACAAACATGAAGGTTAGGTAAATGCTTTCCTCATTTGCGTGTATAATTTTTCTTGAACAAGAACTGCAAGATCAGAGGGATACTTTTCTCCCACAAGTATAATCTGAATTCTATTTGTTCTCATATTGGATGGTTATTTAAGCATGAAAGGGTATGCTTCCCAGTGCAGAAAGCCAGTGTAAAGTCCTCTGTATCACTTGGATCCTGTGAGGATCCCACACCAGGGACAGGTGGAAAAGCAGCAGAAAAATAGTGTGAAGGGGCTTAGCCTGGAGAAACCACTGGAGTCTCCCCATGTTTCTACCACTTGGATAAAGATTGCCAAACCCTTACCTATGGCCCCTGATGTTATAGTGTCTGTTCCAGCCTGTGAAAATCAGCAAGTCTTCAGCAAGCTTTTCCCTTATAGGAAAAAATTATACAACTGTGGTGGTTTTGATTGGCCCAAAACATCAGTGAAGTGTTTTTAACACCTAGTAGAAATTTGGACCCCTCAGAAGCTGTTATAGTAGGCCTGGAGAGGTGTCTGAGGGGTGGAGTGTGGCACAAAGATGGCTCCTGTGTGTCCTGAGTGCAAGTTCTGGAAGTTTTTACATCGAGTCCATCAGAGCCAATCTCTGATGGCTCTGAAGGTGATGGACATGCTGCCGGCCAAGTTTGGGCCAACTGGAGGTGCTGGTTACGCCTCTGTGAAAACATATTTAAGAAAAATTCAAAAGAAAGCAGGCACGCACTTCTTTCACTTTGTAGTTGGAGGAGGAGGAGGTGGAGGTGAAAATATGTGAGGGAGAACAGCATGGAGACACCAAGGTCAGTGAAGAAGCGGGGAGAAAGGGGTGCTCCAGTGCTTCCGGCACCAGAGCTGAAACTTTCTGCTAGCCGTGGTGGAAGCTATGAGGGGAGCAAGAAATTTCTCCTGCAGCCCATGGAGTCCATAAGGATGCAGAAATTCACCCACAGCCCATGCCAGAAGAGCAGGTGGATGCCTGGAAAAGACTGTGAACCAGTGGGAGTCTCACCTAAGAGTTAAAACTGCAAAGGCCTTGCAAAGGAGAGAAAGGCCTTGCTCCTGGGATGGAAGCAGCCTGGCCTCAGCTTGGGAGAGTCTGCACAGCACCCTATGGACAAAAGAACTCATATTGCAGCAGGATTCGGGTGGGATGCTGCTCGTGAGATTGGACCCATGCCAAAGAAGTTCCCAGAGGACTGTCTCTCGTGGGAAGGACCCCTGGCTAAGTAGAGAACCTCTTTTCCTGATTGGACTGACCAGAGGACCCCTCAACCTGCCCCCGTCTGTGTTGCTGGTTTGGAAAGAGGGAAGGGGGGGGGGGTGAGCGCAGAGACTGCTTCTTAAGAGGGTGGGGGTGAGAGCAGAAAAAAACTGTCTGAAGAGAGAGAGAAACAGGTAGAGATAAAGAGTATTTGTAGTAGAAGAATTGTGGTGATGAGTAAATTTGAGAATCTGCTCTGTGGACTGAAAAGAGACCCCACACCCTGCCCCCCCACCACCCGGCTTGTTGACTGTAAAGGAGGAAAGGGGGTGAATACTATGGGTTCGTAAGAGGGAGGGGGGAGTGAACCAAAACTGTATGAAAAGTTTATTTTTGCCTGCATTTATCCTCCAACTCTGTTAGGTAATTAAACACTTTTTGCAACTTTAAGCTTGGAGCCTGGTTGCCCTCTTTTCATGCATCCTCCTGGCAATGTCCTGTCTCAAATCCATGACAACAACTCGTTATAAGCTTTGCAAAAATTGTTGCAACAGTGAAACAACACATGTTGTCACCTGTTTTTGCTGAGGCAGTTTGATTGGCTTAGACTGTCATTTGCAGCTTCTGGGTTTCTGTTTGTGCATGTGACATAACAAGACAGAACAGTACATCTGAACACTGAGAGGCTTCTGCCTTGTACCACACAGCTCAGAATTTCAACAACTCCTAATTTGCAGAAAAATTAACAATGATCAAAGTGCAATTTAAAGCTATCTATAGCTGGCATATTGTAGTGACTCTTTGGTTTGCTTCTGTGCTTTCTTCATATTGCACCATTTGTGCCAAGACTAATTTTTCTGTTGTGCTGTTGCTTTTTGAAATCTCTCATTCATGTACAGGTGAGTTATGACACTGAGACATTAATTTCAATACATTGAAACTTATTTTTGTCCTTATAGGATAATTTTAAGCAAGGAATATTTGGAGAAAATATTTAATTTGCCAGCACAGTTGATGCATTCAGCAAGGCAATTCAATTGCATTACAATGCCTTTGAGAGAACAACATGCTTGGCTAACACGTAATACACAGTGAAAGCAGCTGCTAGCAATTTTTGTCAAGCATTAAGATGCTATGTCAAAATAAAATGAAAAATTCAATAAAAAAATCCTGTTCCTATATGATTTTTCTTACATTTCTTTCTTTTATAGTACATTTTAATCCACAAGAATTTTTCTCTTTCCTTTGCTCCATGGGCTTTCAAATATGTATTAAACATCAGTAGATTAGAGGTAAGATGTACAAATGCATGAGCAGGGAGAGGGCAGAGCAAATTCCAAAGCTCTGTATTATGCAGCTTGCAGCAAGCTCTTACCATGAGGTTGCCTACTGGCAGCTGGACAACACCATGGAATCCCACTTACCACTGATCACCCGATACAGTATTTGGGAGGGTTTGAGGAGGACAACATATTGATGTCCCTTAGAAATAGAATTCAGGGCCCACAATCCATTTTGCTGATTTACTCAAATTTCAGGAAAATTCTTTGTGTGGCATCAAATCTTCCTGGAAGATTAAAGATGTGGAAGGGAAGGAAGGCAGGGAGGAGGAGGAAGTGTTGGAGATTGGGAATAGTGTGAATATGAAACACTTCCCTCAAGAGGCCCTGACCTGCAGAGGTCTCTGAGACAGATTCTCCAAATCCTGCTTCTCCTGGAAGGCCACTGATTTAGCTGGGAACCTCCATGCTCTTCCTTGTGGACAGATTGGATCTCCAGTGGCATCAACAGCTCCCACCTGTGCATTGCTGGGCCATGAAGAGGGAATAGGATGTGCCTTAGTGCACTTATTTCTGCTCTACAATACAAAACTAAGCACAAGCAAGGTCAAATCCTTGTTTAGCTAAAACTACTTGAGATTCAAAGCAAACGTTGCTCTTTCATGTAGATGAATGGATAGAATTTGATCCACATCGTTTAAATTGGCCCAAAAGAGAAGGTACTTACCTGATTTCATGTTTTGGTCCAACTATTTTGTCTTCCACAAGGCTTGTGGGGAATATAGAAGAATGAAAATAGAAGCAAATGTATATTAGACAGGTCCTTGGAGTTTTATTTGCTTTCATTCCAGGATTTGCAGAGGCCAACTTGTGTTGCTGGTAATCCCTTAATATGGTTGCCTTTGCTGATCTTAAATTGGTGAGTCAATAGTGATAGCACTCTGAGGCTGTGAAAGATCAATACACATGGGTCTTTTTCGGTGCCCTTCATTATTTTTTGTGATTTATTTCTCTCTGGGCTAGCAGATGACTAAGCCTCTTGGATTGAGTTTCTTGCATGTCTACCTTGGCAGCTAAATAATTGAAAAATTTGCTAAAGGAAGATAAATAAAACTTGAAAATATGTTATCTACAAGAGTTGTTCTGGTTTGTAGCTCTTCTGAGCTGCAGCAAACATCTTTGGAACAAATTACTTTACATTGTCTATTATGGAAATTAAAATTTTCAAGCTACCTGAAGAAAACTTTGCTCAGGGACATTCATAGGTCTCTTTATGACGTACTAGCAAGAATGACATGACAAAAGCTGGTAGCTGAGTGGTGTTCAATGAATCACAGCTACATACAGCAAGATGTTTTAGGATAGAATAAGATGCTTGTGGTACTAATAGTGTCTAAAATGAAATATACCTGTGGAGAGCTGGGAACCCATCCCTTCTGGGGAAAAAAAAAATCATACCACTATACTTGGTAGAACTGAATATTCCAGAGTGGAACTGGTCAGAGTAGTATAAACATTAGTGAAATTATAACCTTTATGTTTATCATGACTGCATGCTGTAGTGATAATAACATTCACAGTCAGAGCCAGCTCTCATCTTGGGCTCAATGCAGAGCAGTGCCAGCCCATTCTTCAAAAAAGATTTTTAGTTTACTTAAAGAAGCTATTTACATTAGTATTTGCTGCTTTAAATAGTTTAAAGTAACAACACGTTTCTTTTGACAATGATGACAACAGATACATACCTGAAGGGAAAAGATAAAGCTTTTTTTTTTTGCTGAAGTGCTGAGAGAGAGAGAGAGCTGGAATTCATACAACTCACTCTAAAACATGTGGGTGTTGTACAGACCTCAGTGGGCATATAACAAGGGTAATGATGAGCTATGTGGTAGATGAGAAGGGGTTGAGGCACTACCAGCTTCCCAAGGTTAAAGGCACTGGAGCCCCAGTTGCAGAGCCAGAGAAAAACCATCACCTCATCCAAACTGGCAGCTGCTGAGTTTCTCTTCCCTTGTCCCAGTAAATGATCCTGCTGTGATGTCAGTTAAATTTCTCTCCAGTTTTAACAACTTGTTTAAATAAAAAAAAAAAAAAATGCTATAAAGAGCTGTTGACACCTCAGGGATATCTCTGGAAAACTTTGTGTTTTGAAACAATTTTGCAGATGCTGTATTAGAAAGGCTTTGGCCTTCTCCACATGATTTCTGCATTTTATTTACAAGAGATGCTTGCATAGAAACGTGATCCTGTTTCAGAATGTCATTTTTTTGCTCCTGCTTATTTCTTCTTTGAAATCCTCACTTTCCAGCTGACTCCACAGCCAATGTGTGAATGACTCTGCTATGTTTCCAACTGCAGCCCTCTCTAATGTGTTTATAACACCTTTACTAATTACATTTTTGAGTAGGTGTTCCTGTTAGATGGAGGACTATAATTTTTATTTATCATAAGTATATTTGTATACTACTAGTATGGCTATAGTTGTATTAGTACGACTTGCATGACTTCCTAGTGGCTTGGGTGGTCAGCACACACATGAGTTTTTTTACAGGCTTCAGCATAGCAGAATGAACCACGTGAGGCATCATGAGCTGGAACTGTCAAAGCTTTACCAGTAATGTATTTTACCAGCACTTTGAACAATGGATTCCATACACACCCTTACTACATACAGCAGGAACAAATGAAATAATGAATAAAATTTTTATAAGGTTGTTTCTGTGTTTAGTTTTTCTTTAAGGAAGATTACACCATATTTCAAAATCTGATCTGCACCCTGGTTTTGTTACAGCTGAGGGTGACAAAACGAGATTGATTCTGTGAAGATGTTTGAGCTGATTGCTCAATCTTGCAGCAGGGTTTTTCCCAGGAGCTATCAATCTTCAAAACTGTGTGAAAAGCAGAAAAAGAGGGTTTTGGTGTAGGCTTCTTTCTACTTCTAAATAAATAATTGCATAAAAAACCACCCCTAAGTTCAACCCATCTTCTCTGCATGCTCCTTACCAGATTTTGTGAATGGAAAATTGTTCACTGAATAGGACTGCAGTTTTTCCTAACCCTTGGGGCTGTAACCAAATGTAAATAAAGGGGAGATAGTAGTTTGTACACATTTCTCTTGAAATAAAAATAAATAATTTGGATACTCCTCTAAGATGTTTCTTATGTCACTGTTGGTTAGTCATATTTCTGTAATAAATGCCTTGAAAATTCTACACATGGTTATTAGTGCCAGTGAAAATATTCTCTGGTCTTCCATTTCACTTTGGCATATTACGTACAAAAGACCTATTCTCCTAATTTAAATAAATAAACAGCAGTTTGCTCTTTGCAAAACCATTCATTAAAAGAAAAAAATTACTGATGTACTGGTGTTTACAGTTAGAGGATCTTGTAGTAAATTAGATGTTTGTCTAGTGCAGTTGTGAAGAAACCTTGTATTTACCTCTTTACTTTTTAATATGCATATTTATTTAAAAGTCAGTCATACTTCTGTTTCTTAAATCCTGAAGTCAATAAGATTTTCATGCCATAAACATATTAAGAAGTATTAATCCATATAAGACTTCGAATGATATAAGCATGTGAAGGGATGTTCTTTTTTAAAAAAGCAGACAGTTTATGAGTTTTCTTAAATTGATTATTCATTCATCTAAAATTATTATAATATTGTTGAAAAAACAAAATGCAGATTTTTCTTGCACTGGGCGGATAAACATTTTAAATCCCTTTTTTCTGCAGACAGTAATAGGCATAAAAATGATGACATACAGAAAAGTCACAACAGAAAAATAAAACTCAGGTTGAATTTTTATATGTATCTTTGTATTGAATTCTTCTACCTCTTATTCATTTATCTAATACTATATTCCCTCCTTTTCTTCTTTCTATATTAGTAAATCTGGGTTCACAGACTATGAGAGCTTGTCCCAGCCTCCAGTCATGATGTGGTGGCAGTGTTGTTATTAGTATAAATGCTATTTAAAGGTACACTGATTCCAGCCTTATTACCAGAAATCTGTGGTGCAACCTCTGTTCCACATATTAGCATCAAGTATAGAAGGCTTTCTTTATGGACAGACTCATGAAAAACATACAGTCCATTGCTTATTTGACCATTCAAAGTGAATGAAATGTCTTTTGCAGAATTTTTAATCTTGCTGTAAAATAGAGACCTCCCTATCTACCTCCATGGCCCCCTTCACCTTTGGTATCTAGAGGTTATCCTATGGCACCTGATTTGCTACCCACTCTTTTCCTGTGCCTTGTCCCTGGCTTAAAACCTCTTCTTAACCCAGGCTTAAGATCCAGGACACGAACCAACTTTAATGCCATCAGTTGCAAGGTTGCTCTCTCACTAGTCACACATAGTCTTCTAAAAGATTATGCCTCCCAAATACAAACCCTGCAGCCCTCCCACCAAAGCAATTACCTAGGCAAAGTTCTCCCTGGAAATCAGGACCAGCAGAAGCATGGGATCAGTGCTTGGTACTCCTTCATGTTGCAGGTTTCTGAATTGTGAATCCACTATCTCTCGTGGACACAGACTGGGCCTCAGACCTGCCACAGAGAGTGCTGCAGGAGACTTTTGTAAGGGCATTGATGATTGCCAACCACCTCACTGTCTCACAGCACATCCGCTCTCATGAAAAAGAGAAAGTTAAATTTGTTTATTTCCACAGCCACTCAGTGTTTACATTGAAAAATGGGGTTTAACATCGTTGATGAGCAGGGCTGCATCACAGAAAATCCTGCTACCTGCCTCTCAGTGGAAATAATCCATGAGATCCCATACACTGTCAAGCTGCTGGAGAAAGGAGAGAAGAGCATATAACAACATGAGTAAGTGTGCTAAACCCCTGTTCTGCCAGCAGTTGCTGTGTCTGGGCTCCCAGGCGAGCTCTCGAGTGTACACCTTGGCTGTCTCCTAACTCCGTACTGGCATGAGACTTGAGTACTCACCAGTCCCAAGTGCCCTGGTTTCCTCAGAAATTAAAGCCTTGCGACATACAGGAGCCTTATTAAACACCCAGCTTGGCCTCAGTCTGGACAATTGGAGACAACCTGCTGCTGCTGTGGTACACAGCTGGAGATTAGTTTGGGTCTTTTTTTTTTTTTTTTTCTAAAAAGAAAGAGATTGGGAAAAGCTGAGTTCTCATCTGACACAAATCATTATGTCTTCACTGCAGCTGATGGGGCTTAACTGATTTAATTTAACTAAGGATCTGGAATACTGTTTAGTTTCTGTATAAATAACCTGCAGGATTCCTATATCAAGACTGATCCTGCATCTCTGAATCTGGTAGCAATGCACCAAATAAACAAGCAGTAGACCTTAACCACCAGACATAAAAGATCATTGCATGGATGGCTATTGATATGGGCAATAAATACTATGGCCTTTGACTAGGATTTCACAAACAGCTTATTTTTACTGCCTTAATATGCCTTAATGGAACTGTAAATGACACAGAAACATAATTGTTCTTTAAAAAGCAAATAGCATCAGCTTTAAATTAAAGAGTTTGCATTTGTATAGCATAATGGGGAAAATCTCCAGGTTTATGATTCTATTTCAGTAGTAAAATGAATCCCCACTTTCCCCTCGGTGGTGTAATCTTCATGTGTCTTCTGTATCAGCATGAGCTTAGTGCATTCCAACAGAATCTAAGCATTTTCATCCAGGAAAAGTAATGGTGTTGTAGGTGGTGTCTTTAGTTTCAGTTTATGAATCTCTAGAAAAGCTAAAAGAAATGTTTAATAATTCTCCAGGAATTATTTTTAAATAGTGTATGTTGCCATCTTTAAAGCACTACTGAATACCAATGCCCACTGTCTGATAAAATTGCTCCCAAGTCACTCTAAACTGGTGTGTCAAAATTACATCAATGCTTTGCAAGCTGTTGCCATATATTCATAACTGACTTCAGTAAAATTATTGCCAGGTATTTTTTGTCTAGAGGGTCCCATGACCTCTCACAGATGTGAAAATTTCAGCAGCTTTGAGAAATTAAGACAATCTTTTTACTTTTTCCTTTGTGTTTTTGTTTGTTTGGTTTTTTTTTCACTCTGAACAACAAAGCACTGAGGAGAGATTTCAATGATTTTGCAAGAAATTGTTACATTTTGAGTTCAGAATTCTTATTTTTCAACCCACTTTCCATGTTCCTATAATGGTTGCTTTAAGCAATTCACTGTGTTCATATCACAGTTTTAAATATGCCTAATTCTGCCCACTTTGGGCCTAATTTTGAGACTAGTTTCATATTAGAGAAAATGTGAAATTGCTAGCAAGAAAGAGAACCAAAGCTAGAATCTACTAGCAAGAAACTAATGCGAAGCAGGAAGGCATAAATTAGCTATAATTATTGGAAGATTTAACTAAGTTTCTTTAATGTGAACTAATAGGGGCAAGATACTGCAGCTCACTTGCAAAGAAATCAACACTGATTGCCAATTAAACAACAGCTAGCAATTGGTCCCTCTGAACTATGTATCCTTAAGCCCAAGCAAGAAAAATAAAGTTATACAACTTACATGTGCAGAATGGAGCAGGATGTGGACATTTGTGTCTGTATGATCACTCTATCAAATTTGTAATGATCTGTGAAAGGAAAAAACCTGTTGTTGGTCCCCCAAAAATGTTGGGAATGCTGTGTATAGCCCCTGTTGTACAGTTTATATGAAGACCTGTGCACAGGGGAAGAGCAACAACCTACAAGGGCAAAAAAAAGTAAATGCAAGGAGACTGATGTGTTTATTTCTTGCATTTATTCTAATCTTCAGTCTGTGTTTCTGAAACTGGTATTTTAGTTTAGATCATGTTTCAAAAGTTCTGCTTGGTTTTTCAGTTTTGTTGTTTCCCCCACTACCTGGATGAAATTTGAACATAAAAGCTAAAATACCAAGAAAAATGTAGCTCTTTAAATTTCCCAGAATTTGCCTTGCAAAGCTGATGTTGTGGAAATACAGGTTTCTTGCCTTTTTCTTTCTTTCTTTTTTTTTTTTTTTTTTTTTTTTTCAATAGCAATCCAGTTGGATGCTATTTCACCATGGCAATAGGACAGCATTTCCTACGTGTGATCTAAATCTGCCATATCTGTTGTGGAAATGATCATTTACATGAAATCAGAAAAAAAAAAAAAAAAACTGAGGAGGAAAGTAATGAAACTTCTTCACCTGGTTTGCAATACCGTTAATTATTGTGGAAATGAACTGGAGGTGAGACCTCAGGCAACCAGACTCCCAGTGAATGCAGGAGGGGAACTGGTTATTGCTCCACTATGATTGAAAATTGCCTTTAGATGCTTCTGATAGTGGTAAAGAGGAAGGACAGGAATAGGGTGAAGGTTTTGGCAACACTTTGTAGGAATAAAATGATCAAATGGAAATATCCTAAATGTGAGTCTTTGTGACCGGCAATAAGCAGGGAGGAAAGTGGCACCATTTTTCAATCTGCATAAATACACCTTTAGAAAATTTTACCTTTTCCACATATAGTTATGGACTCTTAAATCTTTTTCAGCAACACCAAATACAGAGCAGACTGTACTGATTTCCTATAGATCTGTCCTTTTCCTGCCTTTCCTGCTCAGGTGAATCATGTATGTTTAGCTCTTTCTTTTTTCAGTGACTCAGTATGCAACTATCAGTGATACATTTCTATAAGGAAGCTTATCCTCTGTGGTTTGCAAGTTCAAAACATGAATTTTCCAGGTTCTGGTTTTAAGGACAACCCCATGCTTAATTACCCTGATAATTTTCATCTCCTCCAAATTTTGTCTGTACCCTCCAGAAGAAAAAAATTTAGTTCTGGGCATTACCTGAATTGGTCTGGAGCCAAGATCTGGCTAGAGAAGAGGACCTGTTTTGAGACACAGTGGTTGCCATGCTGCCACACCCTCACATATGTTCACCTGGGCAGCCAGCTCTGGCAGGGTGAAAAAACTTTCAGGTCTTTGAAACTTTCAGGCTGAAGAAATTTCAAAATGACATTTAAGAAATCCTGAGACAGTGAATAACAGTTCTTAAATCCTGAGACAGTGAATAAACAATTCTTTACTAGCTCATTAATAAATCCTTGCTCATGATAGCAGTTTTGCCCAAGGACCAAAAATACTGAAGAACTTGAAAGTGCAATTCAAATCTAGATATCATACCATTTTTATAATAGTAATTAATAGTTGAATACAAGAATATCATGCTATTGCTCATATACAGCACATTTTGTAGTGTAATACTAGTTAACATCTCAACTTTTTCACTAAAGGAACACGGATAGTTGGTGCAAGAGAAAACAGTTACAGTCAGGATGTTTAAATGCTTTGAAGGACATAAAGGACATGGATCTGGTATATACATCTCAGGCTTGTGATAGCTGCAGCCCATGCTGTAAGTACTGTCTGTTAGTTTTCTGCTTGGGAATTGGAAATAGAAACTAATATGAGGACAAAGAGGTGGTGTTATAGATGAGCCAAATCACTAAATGAAAAGAAAGCTCACAAAGTGAATGAATCAAAAACGGTTTCCCAAGCAAGTGATTAACTTGCTTCTGAATGCTGCTCAGGCAGGAGCCTCTTGCCTCCCCACCGAGGGGCCAAGTGACAGCGCCTAGAAATTGGTCTGAGAGTCGCTTGGCAAAGCGATAAATCGGCAACATTAGCGAGAGTCAGCAGGGAGGAGAGCCCATTTTACTCTGGAGCACTTTCTCAAATGGTAAAGAAATATAAAAGTGTTTTAAGCACCCCATGCAGTGCTGAATCAGAAGTTTCATTGAGCATTAAGCGACTGAGTTCTTCGGTAGCACAGCAGCACTCACCATTTGAGTGGAAAGGTGGGAGGAGCGGAAGACAAACTGTCCTGTTTGCCAAAGGAGGGGCTCCAATTTTTATGGGAGTGGAATTGAACATTAAGCAACTTTGAGACATCCAGCTTTGGATGCCATAAATATTGAAGTAAGTAACAGTGAGATGGAGACACATAATGCCTTGGGTCAGAAACCAGTGGAAACTTAAAGACTAGACGTAACGTGGGCCAATGCTGAGCCTGAATAATACTTTATCTTAGGCCGAGTGAGGACACATTAAGATTGGTTCAGGAGGAAGATTTAAATGGAGCAAGCAGCAAAAGAAACTGAACAGTGGCACATTAGTATTTTAATGTATACACTCTAGTGTGTCCACGTAAGATTTGAGTTTGGTATTGGCCAGGGTTTTATAAAGCTATAAATTTCTTAATTGGCACTTTCATTAAATTTAATTTGTTCATAAAGGAGTGCATCTAGATCTGGACTTCCCAGTACAAATAACTTCCCTGCAGCCCCACAGCAGTGCTAGGGGCAGTCAGAGTATGTCAGAGGCACATTTTAAAAGCATCACCTGAGACAAGGATTTTCAGACAAAACAGCCCCTTCTCCCTCCTCTCCCCTGCGTCTATGGAAAATGCATTAAAGTCTCTTGTCTTGAGATGTGCAGCTGTGTCTGCTGACTCCTGAAAGTGATTGAATGTGACTAGATCTTCTGAGCCCTGTGGGGCTGCAAAGCGCTAAGGGTAATTTGACTCTGTGTATTCACATTTCTTATTGGAGGTATATTCATGTCCAAGGGCTACAGTTCCTATCTGTCACGTAGCAGACAACATCAGCATCCTTCTCAGCCAGACCCAGAGCTTTTTTTCTGTGTGTCAGTGACCTGACTTTGTTTCCAGAGCAGAGGGAGGACCTGGGTGCAGCCAGTGTCAGCCCAGAGTTCCAAGTCTCTTTTAGTGTGAAAGGCTCTTGCACCATGGCTTTCCCAACATCTCAACTTAGCTCTCTTCAATCTCATACACCAGTGGGCAACTGGTGAGTGTGGATCTGAATTTGCACTGTCACAGTGCACACAAAGTCAGACGGCTGAACACCTGTGTCACTTTGTTGCTATGTGGACCAGGGAAGAACTGAAATAGTTTTGATTTCTCCCCTTCTTGTGAGTTCCTTTTAGGGCTGATGGAAGGAACACAGCTCTGCCTCCTGTGCAATGCTGCAATGGTTTTTTGGTGCTGTGGAGAAGGAACCTCCCCAATTTGGACCCCAGTGGCATTATGCAGATCTCTTTCAGTCACTGCTACCAGCTAAGTATCCAACTGGCCCAAATTTTGCCTTTCAATGGAAAGATCTCTATAAGTTAAGTTTTGTTTAAAAATATATGTTTTAGCACAACACATATGCTTTCAATTTTTATAAAAATGTTTTGGCATATTTATTCTATTTTACTTGCTTCATGGCTCTTTTCAAGTCAAAGCTTTCTTTTTCCAGAAGGAAAGCTGCTCATATCATCATCTCCTTTATGGTAGAGCTGTTTACTTTTTTTTTAATATCTTTTTTCACTGACTCTTCGTGGGTGTGTGCAAATTTCATTTTCTAATGCAGTAGTCCTAATGTGCCCTCATCTCCCTGCTTTGACATTCAGCTGCTCTGCTTCTCTGAGCTTTTTGCTGCTTCCATATTTATCACTTTTAAATATACTGTCCTTCCTTTCCCTTGCCTTTGACTGTCTTTTCAGAGCACTTGATTCACCCAGTTTTGATTACTGGTATTTATGAATTGTCATCTTGTGGAAAAAGGAAGAGAGAAATGCCATCAGACCTCTGAACTCCAGGTGTTTGCCCCACATACTCTGCTGATCTATCAAAATCTGTATTAATCCTCACAAAAGAGCCTGAGGCCAGAGCCATCTGAAGCCCAGCATCTTTTGTCTCTTTTCACAGCTTCCTCCATTTCATGCCCTGTGACTCAATTTTATATGCCCTTTGCCCTGGCCTTCCTCTTGCCCTGTGCACATTTTGAGATAGGAAAGGAATTGATATGGGAAAAGATGTATAGAAAACAAGGATTAATAAATCAGTGAAAGCCACTTCATTTATTTTTTTCAGACTGTGCCTGTACATTAAATTAATTTTATTACCACGGGGAAATACGGGGATTGTGCATCACTGTAACAGCACTTTTTTTTTTTTTTCAAAATTAAAAGGAAAAGGAAAAAAAAAAGAAATGAGGACATAGCAGAGGTCACATTTACTTCAGTATTTGCGGGCTGTCTCATATGATAAGGTATGACATGACATTTAAAAGTTCTTTTTTTGAGAAGATTCAGCTCAGTTCTGCACGTATTTTTAGGCTGGTTACAATATGCACGCCTATGAAAGTCTGAATGTGCATCTGTTAAACTCACTAGGTACTAAAATCTTGCTAAAAATTCAGCACCTTCACGAAAATACAAGGGCTGGGAAGTGAGCCCAGGGAAATGATATGGAGTTGTTAATTTCAGAGATCTTGGCACAGGTCACCTGGTCAAATAGTTTCCTGATTAAGATAAGCAGATGAAGAGGTTTCCTACTTTTGCAGATATTTCATCTCTTTCAAGAGGGTTGCAAGACACTAGGGTTAAAATATTTCTGGATATTTTTACCTCAGAGCTTTAATCGTTCCTCATTGTCATGGGCACAAAGACAGAATTCTCAACAATTTTATAAAGGTCACTGTGAACATAACTTTGCTGTCAACAGATAACCATTCTGACTTGAACAGGGAGAGAAACTAGCCTTTTAAATTACACCTTGGCACAATTAAGCCATAAGTGAATAAGTTTTTGCTGTGGTGCAATTCCTCCCTGGAAGTTTTCTTGGTTTCTTCTGGCCAATGACATTGCTTCTCCTGCAAAAATCAAGCAAGGCCAGTGTTTGAGTAAATATTCCTAACAAAGTCAGCTGGGACAATTCAGTGCAATCACACAGGGTGTGTTAGCAGGTGTTAACAAAATTGCAGTCCGTGGCATTTGTCACTTGTTCCACATCCTAGGGTGGTTAGAGACTTATTGCTGGAGTGTTGTACTGGCCATTGGCATATTCTGGCCTTGTTTTTAAAAACAGGAGATGACTCGGTGAGGAAAATGTTCAAGAAGTAAGATCTGGTCAACAACATAGGATTATTGAAATTATGGACTACAGAGTAGCCTAGCCAGAAATTACTGCCTGCCACTCCTTTTGAGAAGGTCCATGAAAGAATATGAAATCTGTCTGGCCCCCAAGTGAGCAAAAGAAAGGGCATATTTCTGAGTGGCTGGCCCACCAGGCTGGTGTCAGAGCTGACCTATGTCCCTTCTGTCATGTCTCTGTGTATGACAGACTATTGCTGTGTTATGTGAACTGTGTTAGAGGAGCCTTGAGTGCAGGGGTTCAGCAACACCCTGTCACTGCAGAGTTAGCCCCGTGACTCACAGTTTCTTGGGAGCTCACAAGAAACTGGCCAAAATGTTGTACCTGCAAGACTCTTCAAAGCAGTGCTGGATGAAAGAGACGGCAGCCCTGCCTTGTGTTCCTAATGCATGGGGCTGATCTTTGTGACTCTGAAGTGAGATGTTTTGTAAGGGAATGAAGTGACACTGCAGACCCATGATTCCAAACCACAACAAATTTAGCCATGTCCCTATGGCACCTGGTCCTTTCTAAGCCCCTGGAGCAGCCTGGTTTTGCCTGTGTAGCATGCAGAGGGATTAGGGGCTTTTCCAGAGCTATTGATTTTCCTGTGTTGATGTATTCAGGTGTTCAGGCTCTGTGCTCTCTGAATCTTGCCATTCAAAAAATGAGTGACAAGGGATATAAAAAGAAACCGGTAAATTTTGAAATAAAGTCTATTTAGAACTAATTAAAGATGCAGTGCATTTAGGAATAAACCAAATCTTAAAAGAATTAAAATCTTTGCATATTGAAAACTGACACAAACTGTGATTTCTAATTTAGAAATGTCTGTTAGTAAAACCATATCTCACTCCCCACGAAGACAAATTTAGCAAATTAGAGCACTGTCCTGCGGAGAGTTATGTATTGATTCACATCTTCCTCCTATTTTCTTCACCTCTGCTGTCTACCTTGCATCATTAAAAACTCTTTCCCCTGAGCTCAGGAAATACAAGAGGGTTTCTGAAATGGGAATATTCTAGATGCTGGGCTGGAGTCAAGAAACAGAGACAGTCTTCACTTATTGAACACTTTTTTCCAACGGTAGAAAAGAAATTCATGAATCATACAAATTCTGGCAAAAATAAATACACTTGATCCAATAGTAATGAGCTCACTCCCTGCAATTCCGACATAGGATCTTTCCAGCCGCTGCCTTCCTGTGAGCCTGAGTCTGCCCATCTGCAGAGATACAATTCTGTGTGTAAGGCACCCTGACCTCCTTGAGCCTGAGTCTGCCCATCTGCAGAGATACAATTCTGTGTGTAAAGCACCCTGACCTCCTTGATGGGAGGTGCTGTGCAGGCAGATGCTGATGGGGAGTGCAGAGTCCCCTCGGCACCCTTGGAGGAGCTGCTGTGCTAGGGCAACTGGAGATGGGATTATGGCACAGGATGCTGCCCCAGCCTTGTCAACAATGCCCCAAGACTGCACATCCCAACCCCACCCAAGCATGATTGTGGGTGATGCTGCCCCAGTTTTGTATGAAAGGTAGTTGTGGGGATCTGATGGACACTCTGACATAATTTTGCTTAGCAACTCAATGAATGCTTTCAAGCAAAACTTGGAGCGTGGATGGAAAATGTTCAGGATGGTAATATTTTGGTGTTCCTTGTGAGGCACAACACAGTTGTTTTATTTGTTGTAGATGTTTAATAATGTGGTACCTATTTGGACTTGAACTATTTAAAGCCCTTAGTTGCCCTATCATGCAACAATGATTACTGTAATCCAGGAGAATTGCAATAATCACTCAAAAGTGACTCAGTCACAAACAAAAAGAAAACCCTTCCTAAGTCTTTATTGTTCCAGGAATTAATATAGTCATAATCCCCTTTTGGACTAACATGACTGGTTACAAATTTTTTATAAAGTACTGTTAGTTTTAAACTGCAGATTAGGAATGTCAGAGTCTATGCAACAAATGGGAATGATACATATACAGAGATGAATTTCAGCATACAAAAAATATGTTAGCTTTTATTTTCAAAGCAGCATCTCCAATTTTATTTCAGTTCATCTTTACAAAAGAAAAAAGTGTAAAGAAAAAACATGCAGATCAAAATATTTTATTTAACTGAAATGTTTAATAATGGTTCATATAATGAATTAAGTCAATTCATCCAGCTCTTCTGATGTTGTTCCTATTTTGCCAGAGTTCAAAAAAAACCTGTTTGGGATATTTGAAACCTGAGGCTATTAATTCCCTGATTGATAGAAATGTAAGCCAAATTATCCCATAAGGATTTCATTAAAAGCCTTAATTATCCAGATTTTTATTGTGACAAAATACATTATCCTCAGTTGACATATGGAAAAATGAAGACAGAAAAGGAATCTTAAGAGAGGGTTTCTCAGGACAAATGAGTTAGTATTTCAGCCCAAATCAGGAAAAAATGTCATTCCTGTTTTCACTCTCATGGTTTTATTCTTGAAGACTAAGACTTATCTCACCCTGTTATACTGTCCCCCTCTTGAGGCCAAAAATAATTGATTAAAGCAATAGAGAGAAACCACAATAGCAGGTAGAATGTTTCATTCATTTAGTCTGTGCAGAGAGGGGAATAAACGCATTGGCAGAAAGCATCATCTCTATGCAAAAGAAAGCTGACAGCAAAATTCTGGGAGAAATAAAGAAATGCTCTATTAAAGGAAAAGGTTCAAAGTCACAAACATTGCTTTAAGCAGAATAAGAAAAAGGTTCAGTTTTTGGTATTATTTCAGTAAAGACTGTTGAAAGCAGGAACAAAATCTGTTTTAAGAGGGGGAATTGATTAACCTTAATACTGGCATGAAGCTTAAACTATCAGAGACAAGAAGAAAGAGTCAGAAGAACTGAGGAAAGCACTAATGAGGTGGTATAATTCAGTACCATTTCAGTTAACTAACTGGTTGAAAATTCCACTAAGAACTAGACAGAAAAGAGGGAGCAGGTCTCAATTTTGATCTCACTGCATGAGTAGTTGTGTGCTTTCTGAATACTAATAAAGCACACATTGCAGTTAGTTTGATTTGCATGCTTTTTAAATGATGTTGGTCTCATACTGCTAAAAAAACCTACATGAAATATGTTTAATATGTAAGCTAGCATTGAAAAATGCACATAAATAAGGTTGAAATAAAAAAGGAAAAATAAATTGACTGTTCTGTTTGGGTGAACAAAAGTTTCCACTTTTTCTGACAAATCAATATTTTAAAACCTTTGCAAGAAGGTTAGAAAATGCAGGCAATCCTTTTTCAGCAGACTGTCTGTAAAGTAGATGTTATGGTAAATGAGTTGGTGAAAGCCCAACTACTTTTTCTATTTGAAAGTTTCTCAGTATGGGATCCTTCTTTACAGATACCGCAAAGTGAGTCATTTTGTCTCAGGTGGCCACCTAGCTTCTTCCTGGAGTCAACACAGAAATAGTCACCTTCTTAGAATGGCTCATTCAAGTCAAAGAAATCCATGTCTGAACTGTAGGGGAGGAGTTGCTCTCTGAAGTGTCCCTCAGTCTTCATCATGTTGGGTAGAATTTGGAAGTTCAGCTTGTATGTTTTGGATGTCAGGAGTACTTCTCTTGAAGAATGAAGTCTTAATGTTAAGATTCACATTTCCTTTTACAATCTCCAATTAAGGAAGTGAATTCTGGATTTGTGAGTAAAAGCTCTTATTTAGTTCATTTTTTCCGTCTCTCTTTGGGAGACCAAATCTGAAAATTTTCATTCCACAATTCAAACAGCATTGGGAAAAGTTTTAGGTTTGCAAAGCACAAAATTGTATATTAGATAACAATATGCTCCAATCACAGAAGCACAAAATGGGTCAGGTTGGAAGGGACCACAGTGGGTCATCCTGTCCAACCTCCCTGCTCAAGCAGGGTCGTCCTAGAGCACATGGAACCAATCAACCCAAAGGCAAGTGGCAGTTGCCTTTTAAGTAGAAGTTAAAAGAAATCTCTGTCTTTATTTGATCCCTAAGTTAGCATTCTTTTGCAAGAAAAGGGCTGGCCAAAATAAAATGAAAATATAAAGAGAAACTACATAGCTGTCTTAAATTTGAATATTAGCAAGAATTGTCATAAGGTAATATGAGGTAAGAACATGTATTTACACTAATGAATCTTTGATGTCTTTCTCTAAATACTATTACATTTCAGCACTTCACTCGGTAAAGCCCAGATCTAATTTTTTCAGAAGTCCAGTGTATTTTTAAAAATTCTCAATATTTATATTGCAATACAGATGTATAGTGCAATTTTATATTGCACTATTTTAAAAAGTCCAAAATATTTTATATAGGAATAACTCTGGGTTGAAAAACTTTCAAAATGCTTTATAATGGTTTTTACATATAAAACAAAGGAAGAATAAGTCAAACTGAATGGTTTGTTCTGATTCTGATAATGTCTGTTGTTTTATCACTGTTTCTTATGTTATTTTTACCTGCCTCACAGATAGGAGGTCCCTAATCACAGGCCAGTTCTGATAATACATCTCTCCTCTATGTGGACAATTTCAGTCCTGATAATCCATGTCATTATAATATTACATGAAGGAAAACATTTTAGTTAAAGTTCAACTGTGTATGAAGAAAATGTTTTGCCTTTCCAAAATATACTGAATTGCATAATCAAGACATTTCTTTTCCCTATTATTTCTGAATTGGCTTATAAAATGTTATTTATTGTAGGAGAAAAAAAGTTTAGGTGAACAAGAGCTTTTCTAATTGAAAAAAATATTCATTTGAAGTTTTCTGAAAAAAATTGACTTTAATATGGTTTAAGTTGAAAAAAATTAATAATGTGTAAAAAAGAAAAAAACCTACCACCAGAGACACTTCATTAGGACATGAGCTTTTACTGCTGCTAAATGAACATAAATCTAATCTAATCTAATCTAATCTGTGCATAAATCTATACCATAATTCCATTCCAATTATAGTAAAATGGATGTGCTATTGCCTCCATTATCAACTGAAGGTCTTTACAGATATCTGGCTTCTTTGCAAAATTTACATGTAGGATATTTAAACCAGAAATCCATATTTCCTTGGACAGAGAAAGGGATTTGATAAGGACAGGCTATATGGAAGTGAGCAGGTACTTCTGTAGATTATGTATAGATATCTAGTAATGGTGGATAGTTAAAGAGTATGCTGAAGCTGTGGACCAAGTTAATTATCTGATTTCAGCTACTCCTGATAGTAACAGGTATCATAAAGGAACAAAAAGTCTTCAGTTGACTTGTTTCGGGACTTTCCTAGGGATAGCCACAACAACCACACACCTCTCACCTGGTGAAAATAACTGAAAAGTATTGGTACTGCTCGCAATTTAAATGGAGAGAGGTTTTCAGTAGATTTTTTTGCTACTGCCAAGTTGTTCTTAGAAACAAAAGTAGAGACTTTCTGTGACCTTAGTGATTTATTCAAGAGCTTTGGAAATATAATGAATACTAGGGATGAGAAGACTGAAGTTTGTAGAACAATGCAGTTCATGATATCTCCCATCAAGAAGTTATGAAGATGGGAGGCAGCAGTGCCAAAAGTTGCAGAAATTTCCAGGACAACCTCTGTCCTATTTTAAAAGCTGTGGATGGGATAGGCTCACCTACAAAAGCAGCAGAAGCCTCACAATTGAAAACTACCTACCCTAGAAAGCAGTTGTTGACAGTTAGTTGACAGTTTGTTAACTAGGTTGCTCAGATCCTGCATGGAAACCCAGCACTTGGCTTGTTCAGTACAGGCATAAAAACTGGGTGGTTTGGCGAGATCAGTCATGGTCTCTTCCCGAAGGAAGGGCCATTTCTCAAGGCATTTTGGCTTTTTGCTCTTTCATTTACTTTATATGTACAGAAATTTGAAATTTCATGATAACAAGTTTTGTCAAATGTCCTGTGTTCCTATTTGGTTTGGATAGCTATAAAGGGAGGTCATTCATCTCACCGGGGCAACAAGTCAATTAGCAGCAACAACAGCTTCAGAAAAATCTGTATTCATATTTTACTTCAAGGGCTCTAATTTAGACAGGAGAATAAAATTTTGTGCCACATGTAAATATGTTCAGACTAATGAAAAGAAAAAAGCATATACAATAAAAATGCTATTTAAATTGTAATTATTTTGTTTGAAAAAGTGGATAATCATCTGCATTTGAGGAAGCTTCAAACCTGGAGTGCAAAAACCTGAAGTCTGTTATAGTGGTAAAAAAGACAGAGAGGAGCAATTCAGTTTTTGCTACCTTGACTCTCCCACAGTTCTCCCGTTTTCTGCATGCCATGTGTTCTCTAACTCAGACAAATTAGGAAAGGTCATGAATTTCCCTTTGTCTTCTGAACCTCTCCAACCTTTTATTTTCTGAACCATTTACCCAAAAGTGTCAGTTGTGGTGGCAGGTATCTCAGTGTGACAATCTGACTCACCAGACTGGAACATCTTTGTTATTTCACAAGTGCTCTAAGCAGCTGCAGATTTTTTTGATTTTGTGGCTTTTCAGTGTTTGGTTACACATGATCCAGAACATTTTAAGCTAGTGACCTATAGAGAATTGACACCTATCTCGTGGGCTATGGTGGACACATCTTCAGTCAAGTGAGAAACTGCAGTGTCCTCATGTGCAGTGGTGGCATCTCCACTGAACACTGTGAAACAGGATTTGACAGCCAAATCAAGTATCCTACTAGTACCCAAACTAACAGTTCTCACCTTCCTATGATCTTCTCACTACTGATGCGCCAGGCTTTCTGCTCATTTGGGAATTAGAAGGGCAAATTTTCCTTTTGCATTAATTGGCACCTAATAACATAGAAGTGCCTGAAGCAGCCTCTACTCAGGCATAACTCTACAGGCTCACAGGATCAGCTTGTTTTCCCCAGCTGCCTGTTTCTATTACATTAGCAAGAGCTTAATGTTTGTCAAACATACATGGGTGTACTCTCATATACAGCCACACACCGTGCTTTGTGATTGCTTTTTGCTTTGGAAAAGAGATTAAAAAAAAAAGGTAGAAAGCCTGACTAGCCATAACGAACACAACCCAACCAAACCAATAAAACGAGAAACAGAAAGGGAACACCAAGGAAGAAATCTGGTTCAGTGCTACAGTCAGAGCAACAACTCTGCCACTGTACTCAGCAAAAGAAATGGGCCCTGTATGTTTGTTATTAAATGCATAATGTTTGATGGCTACAATGGTTATGTTTAAGATTTAAAACTGGCATTACACAAAATGGGGTTCGGTTTTGAAATAAATAAGGTACAAAGATGCAAAATAAATATAAGCTTTAGCTTGGTAAATCAGTGTCTGGGAGTATACTTTCTGCTCAGCTGTGAGGTCTGCCCTTGCCTCCTAGCACACAACCAGCCTCATCTCAAGCATCCCAGCATCCCAACTCAGGGCCAACCTTATAGGTATTTTCCGGTTATCCTGCTTTTCAGAAGAAAGGAATTTAATAGTTTTAACAAGGACTGTTCTGTGCCTGTTGATTAGAAAATGGGCCTGGGCCTGTTTGATTTACTAGCATAAATATATATGTTCCTTTATATACAGGCATTAAAATTTTCCATGCACAGGTGGGGCTTGGTGTAGGACCTGTAATTTAGTAAAGATGGATTTAGCTTTGTAGCAAATACAAGATCATAGTTGTGCCGATGCTGAAGGGGAGACCTGAATACACTATGTCAATCTGTAGTTTTCGTCTGACAGTTTAGAATCACAAAAGAAATTCATGTGTGAATTTAGAGACGTCCATGGTAGGTAATACTGTAGGAGAAAAAAGCCATTGTTAGTCTTGTTTTATCTCAGCACTCTGGAAAAAACCACATCCCAGGGGAGATGTGAAGGACTAATAGTGGGTTTCAGTCTACTGACTACAAAAACCTTTCCTAGTCACTTTTCATGCATTCCTTTTTTCCAGTACCATTTCCTAGGTACTGAAAAGGAAAAGTCATATTTTAGCATGTTTCCACTTGCTTCCACAAATTTTCAACCAGTTTCAAGTTTTGGAGAAGGTTAATAATTTTTGCCTAAATGGATGTTGTTTATAAAAAGGTTCCATATTACTGAAGAGAAAAAGAACTTTGATTTTCTGTGTGAATAAATGTGCACTTATGAGTAGGAAACTCACTCTGGGCAGCTTAGAGAGGCCATGGTCTGCATGCCAAATTGCATTATTCTCAGGGCATTTCTCAATTTTTAGCGAACTCAGAGAAATCAAAAAGATTTCAGGACTTTATAAGACCCCATCTTTTGTTTTGGAAAAACATTCATGTTGTGACATAGATCAGTTTTGCTGAACAAAAAGATTGGTTATGAATATGATTGATGCCCCTAATTTGACTAATGCTTGGTTTATTCCAGGATAATGTTTACACAAATTATAATAACTTTTCAAACATCTTGCATCTGTTGCTTACTTCCTTTGAGGATCTTTTACTTCCCTCTGTTACAACGCTAATTGGGAACAAATCAGCAGGAAGGAAATATACTCCCTGGTTTAGCTAAGACTATAGTGTTTGTTTAAGTTAGTGATGCCTGAGTGGTTTGCTAAAGATTAATTTTAAAGGTCACTTCCTACTTGGAAAGGAGCCTGCAATAAGCTTTTCTTCAAGTGAAGAGAGCTTTTTCTTCAAAATCTCTTTTCTGGGTGGTCTGCTTTATTCCCAGCTCCCACAGAAGTCAATGGGAAGGGATGCTCCATTGTCACCTGGGGACATTTCCGGCTCTTAGTGAAAACAAAGAGTGTATTTCAAGGTAGGAATGGAAATATTGTGCAGTTAGTACATATATAATGAGGGGCACTTTTACTAGTTTTGTTAGGACAAAAATAAAGTATCTAGATCCTTTAATTATGTACAGTCAGAAGGAATTAAAGCTTTGGAAAAATGGGTGAACTGGATTAGCTAACTCGCAATTTTTTTCCGCATTTTATGTGGAGCATAGCAGGAGGGCTCTGGCATGTGTTTGTATCTCACACTCATTGTCGAAAATGTTACTTCCTCCAATTAGAACTTGTATTTGTTTGGTAACGAATGGGTCTCACAAGAATGTGTAGCATATATTCATTGCAAAAAAGGAGGAAATGAGTTTCTAACATACTCAGATTTGGGGGGGGGGGAAAAATCTTCTCAGGGACATTGCCAGAAATTTTTTGAGTTAGTTTTTGGAAGAGTTGGAGCTGTTGAATGGCCTTTACTCAAATGTAAATTCTAAGCTTCAGATCTACTGTTTAGAAAAAGTGTTGATATGTTTAGGGCAGGTAGATCACGGTGATCCTGAAACTATATATCTATAGCTCAGAAAGGGAACACAAAAGAACCAAACTTTGGTTTGGGGCAAAAAATATCATTTCAGCAGGCATTAAGTATGAGACAATTGTGGGGGGAGCATTTTTGGGAGGCAAAAAACTTCAAGTGGAGAGAAATCTGTGGTCTCCTGCTCCCATCCAGGTAACTACTGTCAGCACCATCAGGGCCCTATATGTGACAGCAAATCCTGACTCCTGCAGAGTTCAGAAAGCAGCTGTTTATCTGCAGAGGGGATGGGGACCTTGCTTGGGCAGTGACACTGACTTATGATCCAGCCCTACCTTCTGGACTAAGAGACAACTCAGGATACTCAGATCATCCCTGACTATCATCTAATCACTTCTGAAGTCAGGAGATGTCACACCTCTAGAAAGCCTGTGACGTTTCAGAAGACTTGCCCTTCCTTAGCTTTCTCTTTCCCTAGACTAAAGATGGTCAGCCCCCTCAACCCTTCTATTAAGGCATGGTTTCCTATCTGACTTTTTTTTCCCTCGACTTTTTGTCTCAATTACAAAGTACCTTTATGTTCCCAGGGATTATCTCCATATTAATCAGAACTAAATCTCAGCTACAAGCCTGTATATTTATTTACTTTTTGAGTCAAAAACTCTCACATGAGAAACACAGAAAAAGTTGTTGAGAATGGCTATTTACATGGGAAAATTAATGTCTAGCTAAAAATAAAATTGAGGGAAACAAACAAAAAAACCAGCAAACATGTCTCTTCCCCAAACAATCAGACTCTTGCTATTCAAATAAGATCCAAAGGATTTAGGATACAAATATTTAAAAGGCATAGATTTTCAACACTCTTTTTCAGGACAATGTTGCAACCCTTAAGTGTTATGAAACTTTCTGAAAAAGATGAATTGTCCATGGGTGTTTCCAAAGACAATGTTGGTACTGGCCTCTTTGAACATTAAGTAAAGAATTGAATCTAGGTTTTCCTGCATTCAAAAATTAATGTCAGAAATTTTCTTGAAAACCTTGCCCTTAGTTATTAAATAGTTATAGTTCCATGTCTTTATGGGAAGTCAAAATTTATATTTCTCTTGCCAGAACTGGAAAGATCTGACAAATATTAATGTCAAGATACAATTTTCCCATGTATCATCATAATATTTTCTGCAACATTACAGGGCTTAAATCATCCAGTCTGTACACTGTTCAAAATGCTGGATATTGTAGTACTCCCTTCTCCTCAGTGGTAGTTTCTACGTTTCCTCTTCCAATGAATTGGATATTGTGTCGTTCTTTCATAGACATTGAGTCTTTAACTCTCTCCAAGCACTGTAAAGGAAATCTTCATCCCTCTGTAAGAACAGATAATTGCTGATAATCAAACTACTTTTTTTGCAGTTGTGAACCTGAACTTTTCAACACCTAAGCCCATTTCAGACCTGGCTCTGAACACTTTTTGAAATTAGGATTCAAATTACTTATCTGTCTCTCAAAGTACTATCTTTGCTCCAGTATTTTTTTACTACCTAAGAGGCTTGAATTTAACCTGACTTTTGAACTAAGGAATTTGTGCTTGCACAACTTTTTACTTGCAAGAGAAGTTATGGACATAACGACAGAGCTGTTGCAATACAGAAGCCTTAAGTTGGCAATATGTTTATCTACCAAAATGACTGAGGTTTTGTGCTATGGATTATGTAGTAAAAGTGTTCATGTGTCTTCTATTGACATGGGGTAGATTTTTCAAGTCCCCACATCTCTCCTTAACCAGTGGAATTATAGACTTTATATTCTCAATTGAAATTCACAAACTTTTTGTTACAAGAATGTGATTGACAATTTTAATGTTGGTCATAGCACTATAAAATGGAATGAAATACATATAAAATCTCTGTTCAAGTCATGGTTGGTCGAAGTCATGGTTGGTCTAAGATATAAAGTATAGTGCTACCAAAAATATCCTCAGGATGTTTAAGTAACCCCAAACTCATTGCCTTAAAAAAGAATAAGGGGGTTTATATGCTGGAGATGCCAGAACAATTCACTTGCAAAAGCCCAATTACATGAGTAGGATATGCAAAGCATTCAGTGCTGTGACAACCTCTGATAATCTACTGTTTTGTTAAACAACAGGAGAAGTTTTACATAAAATTCTTCTATTTCCCATAATGCACTTGAATTCTGTCGGGGTGGTGTTTCACCCAAGGATGCAGAAGCCTCCAAAGGAGGCAACCTGCACACCAAAATACAGTCATGAGCAGAAGGGCTTGCTGAAAAAATAGGGAACTGCATTGTAATCCTGCACCTGCACAGCACTTGGCACCAGCCCAGACCACTGCATATGACAGTAATTCACTATTTCCTCTTGTCCTTCCTGTCCCAGAACCCTTAATCCTGACCATTCGCATTCATCAGGCAGGAGATTATTCCTAGCCCGCACAACAAAAAAACCAAAAAAAACCAAACATAAATAAAGCTCCCAAACAACTAATGCTGACTATGAAAGTAGTTGTCTAAGCCTTTTCACCATGTATTACAGAATAAGAAGATTTTACATCAGTGGATCACTGCATTTTGTGAGTTGTTATTATTCCTCCCCTACAAATCTTGTACCTGAGCACCTCTGTTCCCCAGATAGATACAATGTATGCTCAAACATGACAAGACACAATTATTAGCAAGGGAAATTTACTGTCTCCAATATAAAACAGTTGAAAGTTATGGAAAAATATGGAAATCAAATGCTGTGTTAGCCAACATTGTTGTTTTGGTTTTTTTAAAATGTAATACACAAAAAATATTGGACTGCTTTTGAAAACATTGTATATGGTATGTGTATGATTATTCTCTCAGACTGTAAATTTAAAACTTTGCATGAGGAGATTTTTGTTATCTAACTCAAACTCAGCAAATACTTTAAAGCAGTAAATTTAAGACATTTTTTTTACAGTAACACTCCATTCTTAAAGAAAAAACCTAACCACCTACTCTACTAGTTCATTCCCACCTAATATTTGGAAATCAATATAAAAGAGGTGAATGTTAACCCTGCTGGGGAGCATGACAGGGACATGCAAGGACCTGTCATTCACTGTCACGTACACCTCACCATCAAATGCTAGACTTTGAGCTGGAGGAAATGCTGAGCCATAATAAACAGCCAACATCCAAAGTAAGAGAAAGACTATTTCATGTCTTATTCTGACATCTCAAAATTTAGACTAGTGAAACACTTAATTAATTATAAAGGATCATCTTTTTTTTCCTGCAGCCTCACGTCTTCCTTGCTCTGTGGCAGGTTCCCTATCAGAGGTATAAACTTTTGTGAGAAAATCTGAACTTGAATAATGAATAATGATGAGGTATCAATTCTTGTTGCCCAGGCTGACTACTTTTCAGGGTAATAGTTTTTTATATTGTGACTTGCAAATATGTTTGTGTCTTTGCATAGAGAGCAAGGTCAAGCAAAGGGACAAAAGTCTTCCACTCACTTGAGTGGTCTGACAGGACCAAGAGCATGTCCATATGTGACAAAGCCTTGAGCCAAAGACCCTGGTGAGAGATAATTGTGCTAAATATTTTTGACTACTAGAATTTTTTAAAATTTTGATTTAATTTAATTATTCTTCTAATCAACAATCCTCTGTCTGTAACCCCCTTAGTCTGTCATTGTCGGGGAACATAAATATCTACCTCTTATGCTCTCAGTGGTATTGCCATGGTGCATCTGTGTAGGGATCCTCTGTTTTCATCTGATATGAGTCAGATGCCATTAGCTCAACAAGAAAAGAGCTTGACAGCTTGCTGCTTCCCGGAGGGGTTTTGCACAGTGATGGGAGAAGACCACAGCCAGACTGTACAGGGGAAAGAAGTGATCTTATTCATCTCATGCACTTGTGGGCATGAAAGGGATTGTCCGGGGGCTGCCTTTAAGGTTAGGTTTTTCCACCAGAATGTAGGGTATTGTGTCAATTTCATTTCCTTATATGAATTTGGGAGGATTAGATAAATCTGGTTTTCTGCATCAATTTTAAATAAAAACAAGAAAGGGCTCTGGAGTTTGTGGAGATTATTAGCAGTATAAGAATAAAAAAAGCATGGACATTCCCTCAGCTTCACCACAGCCTAAGTGAAGAAAATCATTAATTTCAGAGTTCAAAATACAGAACACACAAGCTCTGCAGGGTTTGCTCAGCTGACAGCAAGAACAGCCTGAGTGTGTTTGTTAGAGGGAGAGGCAGGCTGCCACGGGAGATTAGCTTGTCAGCAGTGAGCAGGCTATAGCCAAACAGTACAACATTTCCCTTCTCAATGACTAGAAGAAAAGGACCCAGAGCGAGGGCAGCTGTGGCCACAGTCCTGCAGAGTTTGGTGCTGTGGGTCAGACTTCCCATGGCTACAGGACACTGACTGCAGCTGGGCTGCCGTAATGGGGGATTACAGCTTGCTGCTTTGGCATGTCTGTCTGCTGAAAGTAGTTTTTTCTTTCAAAGACATGCCATAAACATCCTTTGTTCAGTGTCTGCTTGTCAGTATTATAGTCCCACCTCAGAAAAAAAGACAGGATACATGCTGTACATATTCCAGTTCTACACCACATTTCTTCAGCTCTATAATCAAAGCCTTGTTACTGAAGACAGTGAAGTCAGACATTTTTTGTACCATTTGCTTAAATTCTGTTCTGCTTATTTTTCATTTAAGCAAAAGTTGAAATCGTTTTCATTTTGCATTTTTGCATTGCCATTGCAGAAAACATGTTTTGCCTGCAGAGATCCAGGACTTTAGTGACTTTTCTCTTTTATCTCACAAAACCTAACCCTACAGTAATGCTTCAAGGAGTGTTCCAGAGAGGCATCAAAACATGGGGGAGTTGGACTCTGAGCAGTATGTATCCCTATCGCCTTTTCCTAAAGCTAATATACAAAAAGTGCAGTGTTAACCATGGGCATTTCTCAGTTTGGTAAAATAATATTTTTCCATTTTGAAAGTACACAGTTGTTAGACACAATAAATGTAGAGTGGAAATAAATGTGGTCTTCACCTTGGGAATTCAAGCTAAGAGATCTGAGCTGGAGCTAGCTCTAGAGAGTCCCAGATATTTTACAGCTAAAACCTGAAAGGGTAAAACTGTATTGTGTCGTCCTACAGTTTTATTTTCACAGTACAGTAGCTACTGTGATTTGTACAATTCATCTCATACATCATGGATTTTATGATGATTCATAATCACTGGAAGCAGGATTAATGTCTTCTTGATAAGTGAATTAATTCTGTAGGTTGCTAGGAATTTCTGGTATAAGCTGCTTGAATCTGCCCTTTTGTTGACTGTGAATTGGTATCTAAAAATCAATGTGTGCATGCAGACAAGACAACTCAAGTGACGTCTTCATGCCTCCGGCTATGTTATAGTTAGAGTCAAGTGTGTGTTTCCATCATGAAGTGTGTTTTTCTTGTGTATGTACTTTGCCACATAAATGAACTCTTGAGTGCTTCTAAACATTCCAGAGTGTTTCTAAATAATAATAGAAAATTATTATATTTTGAAACCTTTGAATTGGAAAAGGATTTTTAGGAATGAATTTTTTGATGAAAATTTTAACTGGTTCTGTATAGTCTATACATAAAAGGTATAAAATTCAAAGTTTGTTGTTTAATATTCACTCTTGAATAGCTAAAAATGCATCCAATTTGAAATATTTATTAGATCCACATGGACTAATCCGTTAAGTGTTTTCGAACCAAAATATAAACACAATGAAATTATTAGGCTTAAATATATGCTTCCCCCCTCCCCAGTTTTGTTAAGGCTCTTAATCTGGACAAAATCTTGTGGACAAATCTGGTCCATATTTTAGCATTGCTGATACATTCCTGCTGATGTTTTTGCATCCATAGAGTGAGAACTTGTGCCCAGGGATATGTTTACACTACAGCCAAATGTTTAACCACAGAATTTATAGAGTTTAAAATCTTTAGCCTCGGGAATAATTCCTGCTCCATTGTGGCAGTACAGACCTCAGCTCATGTTAATCTTCAAAATATGTATGTAGAGATAGCTTTGTCATAGAGTATGAAAAACTCTGTGCAACAGCCAAACATCCTGTTCTCACACTTTTTATGGTGAATATAGACCGGATGAGTCCACAGGTGCTTTACCCAACACTTTGATGGAAACGACTATCTAATTCTGTTAACAGACACCTCAAGATACATTTTAAGGAATATTTTTATGCAGGGTATTGCTCAGCTATTTCTGGACATGACTAAAGTGGTCAATTATGATGTAAGATATAACTGGTAAGTTGCATGAATTTAAGAGTATGGAGGATTTGCTACTCAGCCATAAAAATGTTTCTTCAAATATGCATTTATCAATGATATGAACAGTTAGAATATTAATGTATTCTTGTTTTAAATTATAATTTTAATAATATATTTTTGAAAGTGGCTCAGAAATACTTGGAAAAAATACTATGAGCCAATGGTTTATACTTATGATACATGCAGTTATAACTGCAATTATGCTGCATGGAAATGGCAATGAAAAATCTTCCTATTTTACTTGTACATATCTAAATATACTGAAAATGCCAGCTTCTACTTCAAAGAGGTTATAATTTAAAGAATGTCAACTTTATTCTCCACTGTCATGTGTTCTGTATGGCCAAGCAGTGGTTTAAAAAAATATTTTTGTTCTGTTCTGTGAGAGCACCTCATGCTCTCTTTGGGTATCCATAGTGTACATAAATATGTGTAGACAATGGAAATAGGGGTTTTGTTCAAATGTATGCAGTCCTTTCAAATAGTTGATCAATTGAAAGATGTTTTCACCACTGCATTTACCCATTTTTTTTTTTTTTTTTTAATAGGACCGGGACTGCTTTCTAGGCTTGAGAAGGGCCATCAGACACTCTTTCATCTGAAATAGTGATAACCTGAAGTTGTGTCCATTTCTGTGAGCCTCCTCTAATCATACCTGGATAAAGGAAATCACTCTGTTTAAGAGAGCTTGGCAAGTGACTGTGAGGCAGCTCATTGGGCATTTAGGGCTGATTGGCTTCCACTGACACAGGTAAATGTTGAGAGTGTTTCATGAAATGAGAGCACTGATGAATTTAACACACTAACCACTTAATATTTCAGCACCCATATTTCCAATTTCAACAGCATTTATTTAACTTTTCCTGGTTGGTCCTTTACAGTTGTAAGAGTTTTCCCTGTCACCTGATACTGTTTTTATTTCCATATGGCTTTAAGAGATGGTAGTGAAAGAAGACAGTCTCTTCAGACAAAGTTTGAAAACTCAGCTTCTGAAACTCCCCTTTAGAAATTAATAAGCATCCACATTACAGATTGTTTCACATTACAGATTGTTTCACATTACAGGTGATGAAGAACTGCTTGACACAGAGAGAGTCTTGGCAGGGCAACCATATTAACTTTGTAAGAGCAGAGTTTGTTGGTTTTTTTTCCAGACAATGTTATTTTCTAAACTCATGGGAGCTCATTTCCGAATATCTGCTAAAAATTGAGTATGATCCAAATTGAATTCTGCCTTTGGTGGGATCTAAATGAAGATGCAGACATTGCAACTTTTACCCATTCCTAGAAATATTACATACTCATTTAATATGTCTGTGTGTCTTGGAGAGAGTATCTTACTTCTGAAAATCAGGCCACTGCTACTTGGCACACACATGTGGGAGCCTGGGCCAAATTATACCATTACCAATTATTATCTAATGTACTCAGTGAGGGAAATAAGTAACGGATTAGGAAAAGTTAAGTTTTCTAATTCTTGCTCTTTTCATAGTCAATTTTCTCATCCCGTAACTAGGCTAACACTGAGAATCAGCACAGCCAAGATACATTTGTCTGTGAGAATAAGCAACAATTGTGGAACAGATGGATTTGTTTAGAAAACTTATCTATGTACTAAGGAATAAAATACAAGTAAAAATTCCCAAGACAAGTGAAAGTCTAGGATGGGGAAGAAAGGGAGGGAGGAGAAGGAAAGAGTATAAGTATTTTTTGGCTTATGTGACCATGTTGACACTTTTTTTCCATAAAATGTGCCTGGCTACTTCTCTATCCCCTGTGCATTCAAATTGGCCCAGTATAATACTGTGGCTTGCTAGAAATGTTAATGTACCTGCCTTTTCCAATGTAAACTATGATAGGGGTGACTCTTTTCCCTTGACATCTTAATGTTAATTCAACAGTAAGGCATTATTCACAAGGAAATTCCTCCTGGTCTATAATTGAAAGGTGTTGTTAACTGAGTGGTCTAGCCTTTTGATGAATATTTGTCTTGGTTTCACTGAACCAGGGGAAAAGAAAGAATTCAGATTGAAGAAGCATGTAAAGTGCATCAAGGGTGTGAAGTTAAAGGACACACAAATATGTCAGAAATTTCTTTCTACACTAGAAAATGTTATAGTATTTCAAAATATATTTTCATACTAAACCAATCTGCAATTCCAAAAGACGTAATAGACTGGACTTCTGGTTTTTTATGTATCAAGGTGATTTTGTGTGTGTGTGTGTGTGTGTGCGACTTACTTCATCTAAGAATGCATGATAATTGACACAAGCTAAGAGGAAAGGAAAAGACGAAGGAAAAATCCCAAACATTTTTCTGACAGTCTTCCAATTAGGATTTTGCTGATTTCTTTTCCAACATGCTGCACTCAAAAGAACAAGCAAAGCTTTGCTGACTGTGTCACCACCTGCTATTCAAGATAAAATCTATTTAATTTTGTTTGAGAATGTGTTTTGTAAGACATCTGAGATACCCTGAGAATGACACTTCTCTGCTATAGAGCTAAGATTACAAAAACCACTTACACAGAATACAAATTTTTTCCTCCAGTGTAATATCAGGGATATAGTATAAAAATATGAGTTCTAATATAATCAGTGAAAGCATGGAAGAATACAACAGGAAAAAAATGTGATGACCATATATATAAATAACTAGAAAGGGAATTTAGCTAAGACTCTGTATTGCCCTTTCTCTTTAAACATTGGAAATCCATTTGTCGTGCCTGAGCTCTCTGATAGCACATATTTAGATTCACATTTGGCTGTATAATTTCTGAACTGAAAATCAAATCAACTTGCTCTGAAAAAACAAAATCTGATCATTAAGGTCAGCAGTAGTTTATCACAGACTGTGTGTTGACAACTATCATAAACTAGAAAACTTTGAAAAATTTGTATTTCTTTTTACTATAATTCTTTACAGCTTAGCATGAACATGTTTGCTGTTTCCCAGATTGAATAAAGACTAGCTAATTCTGAAAGCTTTCAATGTGATAATAATCCACAATTTATCACATAATGACAAGGATCCACAAAAGGGTCAGGCACAAAGAGTTGTAGTGAATGGGGTGACATCAGACTGGTAAACTGTCACTAGTGGGGTTCCACAAGGCTCCATCTTCAGCCCTATGCTCTTCAACATCTTCATATAGGACTTGGACACAGGGCTGGAAAGGATACTTAGCAAGATCACAGATGATACAAAACTGGGAGGAGCTGCTGACTCCCTCCAGGGCAGGGAAGCCCTGTAGAGAGACCCACAAATCAGGGGTCTGGGAAGTCACCAACCACATGAAGTTCAGCAAGGGAAAGTGCTGGATTCTGCACCTGCAATGGGACAACCCTGGATGTACAGATAGACTGGGGAATGAGATGCTGGAAAACAGTGCTGGGGAAAGAGAACTGGGGATCCTCTCTTATGGCAAGTTAAGCATGGGCAAGCAGTGCCCTGGCATCCAGGAGGGCCAAGCGTGTCCTGGGAGACATCAGGGACAGCACCACGAGCCAGGCAAGGCAAGGGATTGTCCTGCTCTGCTCTGTGCTGGTGCAGCCTCACCTCGAGTGCTGGGAGTAGTTTTGGGAACCACAATCTAAAAAAGCCATTAAACTATTAAAGAGTGTCCAAAGGAGGGCAACAAAGATGGTGAAGGGCCTTGAGGGGAAGCTGTGTGAGGAGCAGCTGAGGGCACTTGGTCTGTTCAGCCTGGAGGAGACTGAGGAGAGACCTCATTGCAGTTACAACTTCCTGGTGAGGGGAAGAGGAGGGGCAGGAACTGATCTCTTCTCTGTGGTGACCAGAGACAGGACCTGAGGGAATTGCCTGAAGTTGTGTCAGGGGAAATTTATGTTGGATATCAGAAAAATGTTCTTTGTCCAAAGGGTGGCTGGAAACAGGAACAGGCTCCCCAGGGCAATGGTCACAGCACCAGCCTGACAGAGTTCAAGCAATGTTTGGAGAATGCTCTCAGGCACACTGTGTGATTCTTGACGATGGTCTTGTGCAGGGCCTGGAGCCGGACTTCGATGATTCTTGTGTCTTGGGTCCCTTCCAACTCAGCATATTCTGTGATTGTGTGAAAAAAGCTACTTTTTCCAGGCAGAGCTCAGAAGTCTGCCAGTTGTTGACAGATATTCCAGTGTCATTTACCAAAGCAGGCTATTGAGACCTGTGGTCTGATGCACAGCTGTGTTTGGTTGAAGATTGGGAAGAAGCTACCCGTGCACTAGCTAGTGTGACCACCTTATGGGGCAGAGCAAGAACTTGTTGCACACATCAAAACAGAAGTGCTAGGAAAGAATATGGGTTTACAGTCCTGTTCCCCTTTTGACTGCTTAAAGGTTAGTTGGGGCCTTTTTGTTGTTTGGTTGTTTTTTGTTTTTTTTCTGGGAGAAGTTTAATCCCGTTCCACTTCTAACAGTGACTTTATAGCAAAATCTGCCTCCAGAAATTATCTGACAGAAGCACTGGGTTGGGTTAGCAGCCCACTTTCTGTATTGTGGGTTAGCAGCCCACTTTCTGTAGTTTTATTGTCGAGTTTGTGACCTTATTGGCTCACTTTGTGGTAAGTGTTGCTTCAATTCATTTAAATTATTTTCTTTGCAGCATTTCCTTCAGGGGCTACAGCCTGTATTGAGAGTATGGAAACTATTTCCCCAGATGGAGCCAATGAATGTTCTGAGACCTAATAATATATGTATCCTCTTGCAATTCACAGCAGATTCCAGTAAACACTGGGCTTCATCTGAATGCTTGAATACACCACTTTCCAGAGCTCTTGGCAAGAATGACGTGGGTGTGAGGAGAGCACATCCATATCTTGTCATTTATCTGTGCAGGAGGAATCTGTGCTCGTTTTCTGAACCTTGCTTGACCACTGACCACACCAGACAGTTTTGTATTTAGCTCTGCCAGAGAGCTGCAAAGATGAAACACTCATTTTTCATCTGCCTTTTTTTTTCTTCTTTTTTCACAGACAGAATCCAAAACCTTCTTTAGCTGCTGGCTCACAATCTCAGTCTTTGCACTTTATATTTGGGCCCTTTGACAGTAGCAGTTACAGAGGAGTGACATGGTTTAGATAACATCACACTGCAATTCTAGCTCTGACTTGCTGACCTTCAGGTGACCCAGCATGTCCTTTGGTTCTGGTATGCTGGGAACAAACAATTTGCAATGACTACAATTCATAAATATTTTTAAAATTCATTAAAAAAATAAAATAGGAAGCCAGAATATTACATTATCAAGCTCTTAAAATCTCAGAGAATTCTCTTGTAAACATACTAAATGGCATTTTAAGTACTGATAAAGGGTTTATCCTTAGATTAAAAATTTGAGTTGGCCAGGTGGTCAGTTTGCCTTTTGCTAATTATCCTCTGTTGGTTAATTGCAGAGCTATAGGTTTACTTTGTTAAAACATAAGGTTTGTTTATCAAGGTAGTACATGGGTGCAACTACTGGAACAAAGTTACTATAACACTTGGTAAGCAACGTATGCTATTCTGTAAAAATCCCTCTCTGTTGAGAGCCTCACACTGTTTTTCTGCTGGAAAAGTAAATAATTTCTGCTTTCTGTCAAGTGCCCTTGGCTTATGTCTAAATTCTTCAATCTAACAGGCCCTGCATCTTCAATGACCCTGGTAGACACTCCTTTTTCTCTATGTAGTTTGCAGAGCTAGACATATGCATTTTGACCCTACCTGCAGCTTTCCACACATCTTTGTGAAGCTCTTGGAGCTTCTGTTTTACTCTGGTGCAGTAACACCGAATGTAAGTGATGGTAAAGTTTGTGTTTGGTGTTAGTCATCTTGCGAGGATTAGGGATACTATATATTAGTAAATCAACCGAATGATAATTAATTTGCCCTCTATGAATTTATGGTCCATTCTTTTGCTGCACAGAGGAAAGTAAAATGAGCAGATGAAATTTTTACATAAGAAGATTTATTTCATTATGTCATTAATTGTTTTAAGGTGGTGCCATTTTTGCCATGACTCCTTTCATGATCCTGAAATGAAATTGTTAAGTGTAATAGACAGCAATACAGTGTTACAATATAGTTGCACCAAAATAAATGTCTCTTCACATTCAATTCAGATATAATTTGGTTGCCTTCAACTATATTATCATGGATGTAGTGTTAGCTTTTTATTTGTCTTCCTGCTCTGGGCTTCAGTGGAATGAGTTCCTGTACTTAATGGCTTTACAGGTTTGTGATATTTATTCAGCATGTTTGCTGAGCAATGAGCACTTAGCATTTGTCATCTGGCATCTTTCATTTTCTTTCCCCAGAACACTTTAAAAAGGCCGTATTTTATTTGGGGAAGGAAGAAAAAAGGTGCCTTGGCATATTCTGTGTACTTTCAGAGATACTATGCATTTAGTCACACAAGCTTTTATAAATTTAGCCTATTGCAACAAAAGAATAGTTCTTCTCCACTGCCTTCAGCCACCATATCAAGTAGCAATATTATTAAAAAAGATCAGAAAAAAAGGTGAATCAGTATTGCCAGTCCTGTTTTCCAAAAGCCTTCAGAGCAATGTATAAAGTTTGGTTTAAAGCAATACCTGGTACCTGCACACTAACAAAATGAGGAAAGTTCTGGAGGGACATCTGTTTTTGTTTATAAAATAGCCATGCTGATTAGCCATAGTTAATGGTCCAAAGTCTGAGCTCCCATGAGACATTTCATTTAGACTGCAACACCTGCCTTTTAGCAACACTGCTCATTAATTTTATTGTGCGGAAGCTGACTTACACTTTAGGGGACTATGGACACAGCATAATTTAGTGCTTAGGAGGATATTGAAGGAAGAGGGAGAAGTTAAGTATTTATGATTGTCTTATGTAGAAAACAGGTAAACATAGAAATGTACCTTTAGAGGTCCATAAAATATGCTTTTGCTACAGCTACTGTTTTGTAGCTGAGTCCCCTGGTACAAATATACGAATTTTTTGTTTTGTTTTGTTTTGTTTATATTGATTAAAATTCAGTCTACACATGTGCATTTCAGAATGCTATGTCCCTTGATCACAGTTGGAATGGGATGATGAGATCACTGAGGGTAGATTTTTGTAATTTTGAGTAGACTTCCATTGGCTTCATAGTGGGAGGTAAAAATCCCTTTGCAAGTCTCTGTTTTCTGGGGTCCAGATGTTCTGTTCTGTAACCATGAACAAAGCACAGGGTCAAAGTCTACATCCTGACCACTGTTAATACTACCATGGATTTTGGCTCCTGGATAAGATTCCTGGATGAAGAAAGTGTAGTTCTGATTTTGTTTCATTTCTCTTAATGTCCTGAGACTATCAACAAAAGGGGTCAATTTATCTTTATGAATTAAGACAGTAGAATGCAGAAGAATGCACCATGTTGCACAGAGAACTTCCAGTTTTATAAAATAATGTACAATTTGGGAATTCAAAGAATTAGGTCTTGTTCTGCTGATAATGGGCTAAATGTACTGTCTTTTTATATTCCTTCAACTTTCTTCCTTCATTACTCACCAAAACTGTTAATGTCCAGTACAGCTTCCCAGCTTTTCCAGACTTTTTTTTTACCTCTCTCAGTTCCTTATTACATTTCTATTTCTATGAGCATTGCTTTTGTGGTTCAAATACTTGAAATGATTGAAAGGAAAGAAATCAGACCCTAAAATGCTATATGGCTGCATATAGCATCTCTAGACTGCACTAATCTAATCTAATCTAATCAAATCTAATTAATATAATATAGATAAGAATATCATTACCCTAATTCATTCAAGGTTAAAAATAAATGTACTTGTGTCTGTTGAATTTTACAGTGATTAATTCTAATCAATTATACATGTACTCATTCTACCTCCAACTTGCCCTTTTCTTTGGATAAGCTGTGATGTAAAATTTTGGAATCGTGATGAATTCATATGGATTAATTTTTTCAAGAGTCTCTTCTCAGTACAAGGTTTCTTACTTCTAGTGGAAGGTAAATATAGACCAGGATTTCCCATGCTTCCATCTTCAAACCCTTCTTTGGGCTTTTTTACATTCTTCTGATGGTGCCCAAGACAAGGGTATAGTTTTGGCCTAGTGGTAAACCTTTCTGTAATTTTTAGTAATTACAATTACAAGTACTACTTGTAGACACTGAGCCTAGGAATAGCATGCATGTGTGCTAAATAATACATATCCTTTTTTAAAGTAGTAATTGGAATCTGCAGGATGCTTGAATAAGCTTTATAATGTGTGAGACAATTAAGGCATATTTCAATGTGAAAAAAACAAATGCTTCTGAAAGCATCCTATTGAACACTTTAACATCAAATTATACCTGTCAGCTTTGAAATACAGAACATTTAAAGTGAGACAGCATTCTGTTAAGTATTAAGTATTTACCTTTTATCACTTCTTTTTCCATCTGTCTCTGCTTCTATTGTGGTATATGTCTCCTGTAAAGCAACAATAGTTGGTTAACAAATTGTGCATAAGTTAGAAGGATTTTAATAAGAAGAATTCAAAGGAATTTATTCAAGTCCTTGGTTTTAAAAGAGAAACCTTACTTTGAAAAAAAATGCCTGATGAGACTAATGGTTTTACAGAATGGACTTGAACACTTCAAGCAAGTTTTGTCCTGAACTACTTTTCACCTCTCCCTGAAAGCTATTCTGTGCTCAAAAAATATTTTATCTGAATATTTCATAACTGGTCTGTCTGTACTTTTCACCACTTTTTTACACTTTGATCTGATAACTCTAGGAGCAGTCTGGTTTTCTGGAGTTACTGTCTCCCAGCTGCACTTTGGCAGTGGGGAGTCAGCACTGTTTCTTGACTTATCATCCATTTATTGTAGTTAAACCCAGCTGAAATGAGTACCAGTGAGAAGGCGTTCAGTTGATGATGCAAGTTTAGAACAAAATAATGTTACTCTTAATCAGGTGGCTGCAGGTAAGACCCAGCAGTGCTCTCAAGTACATGGGGTGCAGAGTGGAATGGATGCACAACTGGTGGGAACCCTGGTCCCCTCATCTGTGTTGGCTTCCTCCAAGCCAAGGGGTGCATTTCACTCATCTACCTGGGAAGCTCCCATGACTGGCCTCCAAAATCCTAGAGGAATTTGGGCTGAGCAGGGTAAGACTTTAAAGCAGTTATGGTAAAATCCTGACTGTCCCAAAGTCAGCTAGTCCTTTTACTCTACAGAGGCAGGGGTTTTCCTGCACTTTTCAAACTTAAAAATATAAAGGTGGCTGAACTCTGGATCTTCACCTACTGATTTCTTCTAAGTATGTGCTTGGAGCAGCTTTTATTAACAAATCGTAATATGGGAAAATATGACTGTACATATGATTCCATAGGTTGTACCTGAGAATATTATCGTGATAAAAAGAAAAAAATTTAAATATCTTTTCAGGGAATTCAACTTATTGTGAAATTAACACATATATTCAGTACATTTTGCAAAGGTGTTGTTTTACAAGGAGCTTGTTACATTTTGAGAGTATAATACTTGATGCAAACACAAACAACGGAAAACTGAAAGATACTTGCTTGACTTTAGTTTTACAGGTTGAGATAATCTGTATCCCTCAACATCCCATTAACTACATCAAAAAACATGTTCATTATCTTGAGTTTATACAAACTGTGGCTAGTTTCCAGGGATACACAAAAAACTGTGTCTCACTGTAATATCTTATTTTATACTAATTAATTTTGATTCAACTTACATGATTAAAACATCTCACATAAAATACAGGTTCTTCATCAACTCTCAAATAAAACTCTCCTTTTCTTCAGTTTGTTTGAAGTTATTCACAGAGGTCAGGCCACTGAACAATTACAGTTTTCTGTGTTGCTAATTATGTCTTACATGGCTGAGAAAAGTGCCGTCCTTCCAGTTCTCAATTTCTTTTGTTCAGTACTTCCATGAGACAATTTCCTTTGAAATGCACAAAGGTATAATAAATTTTGCCCACATACAACCTGTTGAAACATTCAGAATAGTCAGTGGTTTTTTTGTGGTTTACAGCACGGAAAATGGATAAAATAATCTGGTTTGTGTATTCCTTCATCCTTGAACATCACAATACATAGTGTCTGTTGAAAGTATCGAACCATAAGAAGGTCTGAAACACAATTAGCAGTGAAACCTACTATTGCTAGTACAAAACACATTTCTAAAGACTTAATATGCTTTTTGGCGGTATTTTGACCACCTTGGTTATACCCCCTGTTAGCTCACTTGCCCAGAATTGAACTTCTTGCAATCACGCTTTGAGTGCTCCACAGTGCCTGCAAACTGATGACTTTTGCCCCACAAACTCTAAGCATAATGAATTAAAGACTGAACACCTGGGAATTTCTATTAGAACAAAGTGCATGTTCAAGACAAATCAAGGTAGGGTTACCGAAACATAAGTTGTGTTTCTTTAAAAAGTTATTAATTCTGTTGACAAATATCTTCTTCCCCAAATTTTGTCGTTTAAAGATGGAAATATTAGGAGTTCAAGAAGAAAATGCAAGATCTAAGGTAGAATCTACCTGGCTTTGAAATGTTTTCAGAGATGCTAAAAGGATATCATTTAAAGAACTACTTGATTATATCTCAAACTGATTGCTATTAGTGAGAGTCTGAATAAACTTATATTGCTAACATTTGACTTATTAACATTAATTACTCATTTTTCCCAGACTTCCCTAAAAGCTCCTCTGCAATTTCCTCTGTCTTCTGATTTTGTTTTTGAGTCTCAGAGCTTATGTTTATCTGCAAATGCACATTATGTAAATTAAATGACATGAATACAAATGGCAAGAGGGGATTATTGTTATAACAGAATATGATGGAAAAATAATTTGGGGGAAAACAAAGAAAACATTCAGGTTTTTTTAAGCTGTAATAGCAGTGACAGATCTATTTTTTCCATTCCCCTTTTCTTTGTTCAACACAAAGGTGTGTTCTTTATCCTACTGTAAACCTGAGGTTTAATATCCTTTTTTAATGGGGTACATGTTCATTTTTGATAGGCAGCCACAGGCAAGAGAAGAACAACCATCAGAACATAGGGAAGATATGGAATTTGCCTCATTCCCCTTTTTAGCGGTACTTTTATGGGAGGCATTACATTTCAGAGTCTGTAGATGATGTGTCTGTTGGGCTGCCCAGCAGCAACAAAAACACCCATTGTAGTGTGGCCACAAATTCTGCAAAAGGGTATAGAACCCATTGACAAACAAACAATAAATTATTCTCATGGACAGCATGAACAATAGAATTAGACAAATGTTCTGGTGGATTGGTTTGCCCTGGAAAATTCAGATTCAGTGAAATGAAATCATCTTGCGGGAGCACATTAATTTTGCTGAAATCTCTGACAGACTCCAGTCTACCAGACAGGCAAACTGGGCTTCCCTGCTGGTTTACAGGGCTCCCCACTCCCAGGAGCAGCTAAACCCATGGTCTGGTGTGATTTCTATCTAAGATATTTAGCCAGCTGGCTCTGTGGCTTGGATTTTTTTAAATATTCCATTTCATTCTCCCAAAAGAAAATATTTTTAAAATTTATGTTCCATGGAAAAGCTCAAATTTATTAATTTTGTTCCAATTTGGGGTAAACACCTTTTTATTGGAAGGGAATATTATTACTGAAAGGGTATATCTGTTTTCTCAGAGCCCCAAAAAGCAAATGGTCTTGGCTGCAAGTGACATCAGCAGGCTGACTTTACAAATCCCTTATACAACTTTATGAGCAGAGTGCATACTTGTCGCCATTGTGTAATCTTATGTTGAATTTGCACTAAAGCTTGAAACGAAATCTACTCATAGGAAATGTGGATTTAAACCTGGGAATTAGTTTTTACCTTTTTAAGGAAAAGAAAAGGAGTGTTCTTCTCTTTAAATGATCATGTCATGAACTATACTGAGACCATTAATGCTGCATTTTATTTTCAATATTGACTTTAATTCTCCAGCTCTGTTTTATTAATTCCATGTGAATGGTGACATTCAGGAAGTAGCAAAGCTTTTGAAGAAAATCCCTCACTGAAAGTCATTAAAAGAAGTAGCAGCAGATACTACTTTAATTGCTAAAATTGACAGCAGAATCCTTAAATCCGCAATGTCATTGCAAGATACGGGAAGCTTCCTAATGCCTGGAATTCACATTTTACCTTCTCTGACAAAGAAAAAAAAAAAGAAAACAAAAAGTCAGAGACAGACCTGCAATTAACCAAATAAGACTCTGAAGTTATATTTCACACATCCATGTTTTAATCTCTGTCCCTTTAGAAGACATAGACAGGAACTGAGGACTCCAGACTAAAGTCTAGATTTAAAAACAAAATAAAAGATCACTACATCTTCCTCAAGTCACAGAGGAAATGAAGTTAATTAGGAAATTGAGAAATAAACTTAGGAAAACATTTTCTATATTTTTCAATCCTAATAGAATTTAACTTTGAAGTTTTTCTGAGGGTTTTTTCACATTAGAAAAAATAGATTTATCTGATGTAGACACAGAGATACTAGTTTCTTGTGAGAAACAAAAAAAATCACTCACAAGAATATTCTATGTACACAAAATTATAGTTTGATTAAAACATGAGGTGAATGCTATTTGGAAAGCAACAAGTTGAAAAAATAATAGTTTTGATATTTGCCAAATTCTGTTTCCCCCTTCCTAGTTTATAATGAAATTGTCAAGATGCCAAGCCTTCCTCCTTTTGCTTTCCATAGTCACAGGAGAGTTCAACCCCTGACCAAGATGTTGTTACCCTTTGGCTGGAGGAGCTCTGAACCTGCTTGATTCCTGTGGCTGTTTAATACAGATACTGCTCAATTCATACATGAGTTCCAGACAGTTCCATCCTATCCTTGCTGCTGGGATTTGAACTCAAACAGCTCTGAAAAACAACCCTAGATGCCCGTCCCCATTTTCAGGCATCTCTTGTAAAGACAGAAGGTCTTGCACAGCTTTAGTTCTTGTGCAGACACTAGAAAAGAAAAGTTTGGATTCTATTTAGGCAAAATAACACCGGACTTACAGATTATTAATGCAAACATTATAAGAGAAAACAGTAGTTTTCTTTTCCATGAAGTACAGAGGGAATTGATAAGGTATGTAATTAATGAAATCAATCTTATGGTAGGAATAGAACAAGCATTTAAAATAGGATTAAATGTATGAATGCTATTGACACTCTGTCTCCACCTCTGTAACAACATCAAGGGTAAGAACAGCAGTTATTTTAATAAAAAGAGAAAACAGAAAAAAAAAACTATTTAGAAGTGGTGAAACATCTGGTCTGATTCTTCTGTCATTGGTGCATGCAATCCTGCAATGCAATGCTGCTGACTGAATGATTTTCCTTCTGTGCTACAGTAGAAAATTGAGGAGAATAAAACCCAATTAACCCATCATTTCTCCTTGTCGGCTCTCCCCTTTGGACCATTTATAAATAAATTCTTACACCCCTGATATACTGTTTATAACCTTCATATTGGAATGGAAATATAGGAAGCAGAAAAGGATCAAAGCATCAAGTCTAGGAAAAGAAGGGAAAGGTAAAGTTTGGTTATTTTTGTAGTAGCCTTGAATGAGGTTTTCTCTCTGATCATTGAAACAATTTAAATTTCAACAGGTTTCAAGCTGTTTCTTTTCAGACTGGTGTCAAATGTAATGTGCTGGAAAAAAGACATGGTGTCAATTTAAGCAGTACTGGTGGGTTTAAAATTTTGGGAATATGTCTGTTTTATGGGGCACTTTAGAGCTTACCTTGTTAGAGCTTGTTAAAACTGAAGCTGATGTAAATTCTAGAAAGATCTGCAAACCTGACAAAACACATTAGGTCTCTGAAATTATTCCAAAATGAATCATCAAGGGAAAGATACTATTTATAAAGACAGTAGAGAAAGCTTCTTATCATAAACAGCAATTGTGTGTGGATAGCCTTTCTGATTGCATTCAGTGTTGTCAGTAAATTTGTTGCTCTGTGTAACTTTTCTCTTTACTTACACATTGCTTTCCGAATATCTGTGGGAAGGGTGGGGAGGGCCTAGGTGATGCTCACTGTTTCCTCCAAACCTGGCAAGCCTACTCATCTGAGGAACTTAGCAGAGGGCTTAATCCTTTCATATCTCATTACTTGATTTGTGATTTTTGTGCCACTTGTCCAAGATAAATTCTCCTACATTTCAGACAATTAATTCTTTTGGTGAATAATTCGTTGTGGCAAAGGTGCAACTTCTTCTTGATGCTGGTTCATAGGCAGGACTACCAGGATGTCCCAGATGCTGTTGTGAACACACAAAATTTTGCATACCAGTTTTACCTCATCTAAGATACTTGTTATCTTCAGAAAATTTTCCCCACACAGACCAGTGTCCCTGAAGTCAGATATTTGGGTAGAATACTTCATTTACATGTGCTGATGATATAAAGTATTAGTTAACTACATTAGTAATTGACAACTACAGTGTTGATACACACTGTAGCTGCCTGCCAAGATCAGAGGCAAGTAGGAGGGTATCGTTGCAGAACAGCTGAGGTTGGCAGGAACATCCAGATGCTCTGTCCAGCCCCTCTGCTTCAAGCAGGGCCATCTAGAGCTAGTTGGCCTGGTTCACATCTGGATGACTTTTGAATATGTTGAAGCATGGAAACACCCTAACCCTCCTCAAGCCACCTGTGCCACTACTTGGTCACCTTCACAGGGAAAGTGTTCCTTGATGTTCAGAATGAACTTTTCACATTCCACTTTTTATCCACTGTGTTTCTCAAAATAGTTCAATGTGGATGCTTACCACTTCTCTGGATTATTTCTAAGGTTTCTTTTATGTAGATTGTTCTTTATTCACTAGCCCAGAGTAAATTCAGTGAAAGCTGTCAGGAAGGAGAATTCTGGGGAAAAAAACAAGGGTACCTTTAACCCTTCTAAGTGGAAGACTTCCATAGCTCTTTTCAACCTGACAATGATGAACCCCACAAATATATGTATTTCTGGAGGGTTGTGCCACATGTGTAGTATTTCATATGAAAAACTATTCCCAGGTAGGTTGCCTGATACCTAAACAATCAAACAAGTGTGATATATCTGCATAACATGAATATTGTGTTTAGAATGTACTGGAAGCACTGGTCAGTAGTTCACTAGCTTTGTGTCTCACATGCTCAGAATTTCCCAGAAAGTGAACCAGAAGTCTTAGGCAGGAGCTGTATTTCCCATAGGTGGCAGGTATGCATCCAGACAGGGAGCAGCAGATATGAATCACAAGCTGCTGTGAGGCAATTCTCTGCACAAGTAAGCAAGGCTGTTGATGCTATACTAAAATATACCTCATCCTTAAGACACCTGAAAGTCTACAAATGAAAAGGAGACCCAGAAACACCAATGAAACAGATATTTGGCTGCTGCTTTCTGGCTTGATTTACAAAATGGAGCAGCAAACTGCACTGTTACAGCTGGTGTTTCATGGTTTCTGAGAATCAATGCTGCCTAATTTAGATAATTGTCCTTGATTTCTAGTGATAACCAAAATATTCCTTATAGTAGAGAACAGAGCTGGGCAAGTTAATTTTGAGGCTACATATACCAGCATCAAAACTGTGTGTCAGCTAATAAAATCAGAATTACAGTTTCACATGATGTGTAGTAAATTCATACAAATTACTTACTATGTTTTTGTTAATTGATCCTCTCACCTTTCACATTACAAATAAAACTAATAAAATGGATCATGGCAAACAGTACAAGCCCAAACTGTCAATCATCTCTCTCTGTAAGTAAAAAGATTAATATTTTACTTGTAATGTAGAACCTGACAGACTCAAAACAGAATCCCTCTTGTGTCCAGACATTCATATAATACTGACAGGATTTGTTAAAATTATTTAGCTTACATTCCTTTCTCACATGCATCACAATAATTTTCTGCATTCAGAAAACTAGTTAGTAATAACTATGTTTATGCAGATACATGTATATTTTGAGATTGTACCACATGTGTGCAATTTTCAGATGTGTCTGTAACCTTTCAGGAAGTCTGGGTACCTTGTTTCATTTTCAAATCACTTCCATTAACATTCATCCACACAGCAGATGCTCAAAGGCAATTTTCAAGACGAGCAAGTAAAGCTTGTTGTAGCTCATTCTGCAGTGGTCTGACCCTGGAATGCACTGCAGCACAATGTGATGTGTCTGCATCCTGAAGGTATAACCAAAAAAAAAGCTCCAACAGAAAATAGTAATCCAAGTGTAATAATGAATTATGATGATAGGAATCCCTCTGACTCATATCTTCAAACCCACATAAAGCCCCAGGAAAAGTCATTCAAAGTCCATTTTCTCTCCACAGTTTTGTGGATTTATTTTAGTCAACAAAATTTACATTGACAGGAATAGGAGAAGGATCTTGGAGCCAACTAAAGGAACAGAAAAGGAGCAGCTTACCCTCCCATGTGCTGTAGATGTTAGCAAAATCTTTTGTAATTCTGAGCAAGAACTCTTAAGGCTTATGGTAGGCTTTCCAAAACATAGGCACTGAATGACAGAACAGTGAAAGCAAATGGATAAGTTAAATAATTGCTTCACCAGCATGTTCAGTAAACATGGTAACTCTGGTCTGCCCTTGCAGTCAACCACCATGGATTTTGAATATAGATGGTGGAAGATATAGATGGAATTAGATTGCTCCATGAGTGAAAAATGTTTTCGAGGTTCTGCAGCACAAAGGCAGGCTCATTTCTGCTGGTGTTGAAAGAGTTTGCCTTCCTACCTTGTTCTGTGCTGCCTACGACTGAGACTTTGGACATAGGCAGTAAGCTTTTGCCAAAATAAATCCAAACCAGTCCTTTGTCCATCTCTGAAATCTTAATATGAACATTCAACAATCAGTTTACGTGCCTCATTCCCCCCAGCTTGTAGAGTAACAGTCAGCTTTGCTTGCTATCATGACTTTTATGTTTTGCACAACCCAAGATAAAGAAATCCCTACTGGAAAATGTTTCCCTTAAAGGAATTCTCAAATTTGAGGCACCATGACAGATGCAAAAACCATATGACATTTGTATTCCATGTTGTATAATTTAAGGGAAAAAAATATGGCCTTTTGAAGATATTATAAGCCTTTACATTGTTCCAGGCTTATATGGCATTCCATGATTAGGGTATTTTACATCTTCTTTTTGGTTGCTTTTCTATTTTTGATGCTATTTATTTTTCAACCAGCAGATTAGCTTTCCTCTGAAATCACCCTGGTTTGGACCAAGTTGACTTTGTTTCATTTATCCTTCTGTCTCTTTGTGAATAGATGAAGAGTCATTGAGATATTGATCATGTTTAGTAACGGTGTTTAAACCTCCTGTTAAGAAGAAACATCTGGAAAAGCTGAAACTTTTGGTAAAAATTAATGTTTGGCTGTTGTTGGCAGACAATCCTGTTTACAGATTAAAGTCATGGGTGTAACTTTCCACACAAAATTCTTGTTTTTACTTAAGAAACTGGAGATGGAACTATCCCACCATAGGAGTGTAATGGTCCAAGGGATCTGATCCAGTATCACAGTGCTCTTAGGACACATGTGTGGCACTCGTTCTGCTCAGCCTGAAGCTAATCCCTTGCCACAGCCTCAGGAGCACTGATGGATTTGACCATGGAACGTGCTGGGTTGTTTCCATAGATTGCACAGACACTTGCCCATCATAATTACATCATATACTCATGTTAAGAAAGTACGCAATGGAAAGAGGAGTAGAAGAGCTGGAAACACAAAAAAATCATTACTTCTCCTCAGTCCTCTCATGACTAAAAGTGCAATGGATGTCTAGGTTTATTCTCTCTTGTCCATCTTGAATAATGAATACTAATTTTGTTCTTAATCCTACTGTTATATCGGATTTGAGAGGATCCAATTTCATGTGCTGTATCTACTCAGAAGCAGAGTAACATTTGGGAAAAAACTCCAAATATCTTAGTAAAAATTTTTTTTCCTCCAAAATTATTATCTTTCTCATAACATATAATTAAAATTACCTTACAATTAAAACACAAACTTGTAAAACAGAAACTTTTACCAGAGAAAAATATAAATTGAGCAGCTAGTTACTTTGTCATTTCTCTCTCTGAAATAAGGAATTTCCTGAGCCTAAATTTGTCAATTATTTTTGGTAGCTTTTAACTAAATTCTGCAGCCTGGTGAAACAGCTGCACTGTACTGATTACCTGATGGCCATTTATTTCATTAACATGAATTTAGTTTTAAAAACCCCAAGCTTTAGATGAGTTTAAGAGAAAAGTTTTTCATAATCTGCTTATGTTTCTTCAGGAAGGACACCAGCTTGTTGAGAAAAACTGAAAATTAGTGGTATGAATGAATACCTCAAATCTTCCAAGGCTAACATTCAGCTTTAGGAATATGTCGTAGTTGCTTCTCACACTAGGGGAACTTAATGTAGTTATTCTCCCAGCTGCTTTTGCTAAATCAGTGACAGGGTTAAAATAATGGTTCTGCTTTTAAAGTAATTTTTCCCTGGTAGTATGTGATTTTGTTCAAGTGAAGGTTCAATTTACAAGCCATGTAATAGGTAACATATTACAAATTCAAAGCTAATCCAAACAGTAGTTCAGACACCTTCACAGCCTAGATTTTAATGCTGGTTTAATTGATTTTTAGTTAGACCGTGATCCTCAGAGGACTCTACCTTCACAATGCAGTAGTTCATATTACATTTTGTTGTTTCAGTCTCCTTTTCTATGCAAACAACCCTTTAATCAGACAGACTTCAATATGCAGAAACATGAGAAACTACAACATATTCAGTTTGGTTAGACAACTTGTCACATATCTAAATATCTTTCACAGTCTTTGTGACAGAAATGGCAGTATCACCTTAAGCATCAGCTGAAACTGTAATTCAAGTGAATTTTTGAAGGACAAATGCATGTTCAGGAAAACCAAGAAATGACTATCAACATTCAGATATTTTGGTTTTCAGTTTGCAGTGGTTGTTTCTGTATACATCAGGGAGCTGGAAAGTTTAAGAAATGAGAGTTCAGAATGAAAATAAATTTTATGTTTTAAAAGTAGGCTGTGAACTTGGGGTCTCAGTATTAATGTTTTATTCCATTAAACGCCTTACTAACTTAGGAATCTATGTACAATTATGCACTGGATTTGCAAGAAGGAGTCAACTTATGAAAACTAATAAATTCTGCAATATTTTAATATTTTGAATCAATATTGCTTTATTTTCCAAGGAATTGCATATTTCATAAAGGGAAAAAATTATGGTCTTAAAAGAATATCTGGGGGGGGAGGTAAGTAGAAATTATTTTTCACTGAATGCAGACAAGATACAAAGAAAGAGAAAAAACCCTAAATTTTGTGTCAAATGGGAATGTCTTTACCTAAGCATGCAATGCTTCTCTTAAGTAACATTTGTCATCTCAATAGGCCTTGCCAGTAAAAATATGTATTATGAAATTGTGCTATTTTTGAAACACTAAAAAAGTCTAAATACTTCAAACAGAGCTCTGTTAGAGAAAAACAAACTAAAAATTTGGCACTATTTCCCATAGGCAATGTCTTATGCTATCTTTATTGTATTTTGATTTTTTCCTCTTTAAAAAAAAAAAAAAAAAATCATAAATCTCACCTCCCAGGGGCAACTGAGTAATGCCATATTTCCACACTACCCCCCAGAGGTGCCACCACCTCATCTGGGGGGGTTCAGCTGTGCCCTGTGGGGGGTCAGTTGGAGACAGCTGGAGCTGGAAGTGTCCTTTCCTCAGGGCGACAACCCAGCAATTGCCACAGCCATGGACATCCACCAGATCAGCCAATAACTACCAATATCTACTGAGATTTTTACAGCTCAAAAAAGAGACAGAAGACAAAAAGAAATCAACAGACAGAGTTGAGAAAGGGCTATCCAAATGAGAAGCTTAAGTGATAAATACAGATTTTGAAGGTAATGAGTACATACATAAATATGGCATGGGAGAGGGGGGAGAAGCTGCAAATAGTAAGACTTAAGGGACACAAATGTTCACAAGCAGCTGCAAGGTGTTACACACACCATCAACTCTACAGCAGATGGAAAAATAGGAACAGAACAACCAGAGGGGATTAAGAGGAAAAATAAAATAAAAAATGGGAGACAGCTTTGTAAAGAGGGAGAAAGAGAATTCTGTAAAGGATAGGAGACAACACTGAGAACAGTCCAAAACTACTGAATGCTACAAAAATGGGTGAAGATGTGTGTGTGTGTGTGTGTGTGTGTGTGTCCTAGGACATGAAAGAACTTGCTTAACAAAGATGAGCAAATCAAAGCTGAGAAATCAGGGCTAGTGGGAAGGAACAGACACAAAAAGGAAAGAAAAAAGGAAAGAAAGAAAAAAAGAAGGAAGAAGAAGATGGCAGAATGAACCACCCTCCTCTCACCCCGAAAACACCTGTAGCAAAGGGTTTTCATTTCAGAGGGAGAAAATTTGCACTCTGTGAAGACACAGGATGAACTCAAAAACACTTCAATCACTGTTGGCCTGTATATGTCATATGATATGTTCAGAAAGGCCTTTTTGGCCCTCAAATCTATGAGTCTTCACAAGATGTGCTACTTGATGACAAAAATAAATGCCTACTTTCAACTGTCAACAGCCTTTTTAAACATTAGCTTGTTTCATAACTTTTGGTAAAACAATTGTCCTATTTTTAGCAGGACAGATATATGTAATTCCATCTAGAAGCAAAACAAAATAATACCTATAACCTAATGAACAGAAATGACCACTTAGCCCTCTCTGCAATTTTACATCTGGAAATCTTTGAAGCAAAGCAAAAAAACAAATACCTCCAAAAACTGCTCAGATAGAATAAACAAGATCTGAATAGTCTCTAGTAGCAGGACCAGGCTTTTTCTGTTTCATTACACAACTGATACACAACTTCATTGCATATTTGATGACTAAGATGTTTTCTTTTCATTGATCTAGGATTGCATCTTTCTTTGGACTTTCATTTGATTGTAAAGATAGTGAGTTTATAGTTTTTTTGCATTTCCACCAAAAAAATTTCAATAGGTATTTAGTCAAGTGTAGCTCACTGTGCTGGGAAATTTGATATAAAGTGGACCACACATAGCTAGGAGAGAGAGAAATGTCCATATATATGTAATATTGGCATGGTGCTAAGAGAAACCCAGAATAATTATCTGAAAGACATGACTGCACTTGCTACTGTTTTTATTTTCTTAATTTGTTGCTTTTCTTCCTGTCTGCTATTATCTTCTAATTTTTAAGTGGAATGTTTTGGCAATTAATTCTTAGGAACTTTTGGCTTTCCCATTTGTTTTCTGGGGGGAGGTGGTGACTTTTCTTTGTAATCCCCTTCTACCTGTTCACTTTTCTTTGTCTAAACCAACAAAGAGGGCTCCTGAACTCCAAACAGTGTCTTAAAATACTTATGTTCGCATACAGAAAGTTTTAGCTTTATTGAATTTCAGCTCTATGGAAATACCAAGTAAACACTTAAAATCAGAATTGAGCTTCTGCACTGAGAGGACTTCAGGACTCACAGCTCAGATATGAACAAGGTCATCTCCTGAAATGGCTTTTTTCATTTGTCAGTGGAACAGGCAGAGATTTACCCATTCTATTTTTCAAACACAGTAAATTATGCATCTTGAGGTTCACCTGCCCCCTAGAACTGCAGTATGATGCAGAACATGTAGATAGCTCTGTTTTCCCCCATTATTTCTGGTGAAATTTACACAGGCAGTGAATAAAACTGCTGGCAGCTTTATATTTCACCCCAATAAGATCTGTATTTTGTAGCTGAGGGAATGTGGATTTTTCATGGTTTTGATTTCATTTGGCTTTTGTTTGTTTGTCTGTAAGGACTGTTTATTTTGGCTTATTTATTAATCAATACTTGACCCTATTACTTGTAAGAGAGTTGTAGGAACACTTGTAAGCTATTCACTGTGGAAAGAAGGGTGTACACACTGAAAAAATTGTTAATATTAGACTATTTTCAGCCGAGGTTAGCTAAGATGTAAGATTTCATCTACAGTTTGTAGTGCTCGTTCTAAGAGATAAAGATTGATTGTTGCTATATTTAAATGGATTATTATTTTCCCCATTTTTTGTGTTGTCAAAGCCAGGAATACTTGTAGTCTGAGTTCATCTAAAAACTTTTAACCTCTTAAATGGTCCTTGGCAGTAATTTCCCTAATTCAATTCAACTGCATTGCATTTGATGCTGGTTTCTAAATTTTTTTTTTTTTTTTTTAGTTTGCCATCCAGGTAGGCTGCTGGTTTATCTGACATTTTCCTTTTTCCAGAATGTGCACATATGCATGGATACATGCATGTGTATGGAGATCTGGTGCCAGTGTGGGCTCAGGCTGCAAGGATTTTCACAGCTGGGAGAAATATTGGCAGCTCACATTGACCTGAGTTTCTGCACAAGTCTTTGGGGGACAGATGCAGTGCAATCTTCTAGGAGTAGTAAGTTTTCAAAAGGCGGGACACTCATATTTGGAAGTACAAAGCTTGCTAAAACTAGGGAGAGAGGTAAAGATCCAATGTTACATATAATTCACTCTTCCTGTATTCGGAAATCATATGGAGCTTCCAGCATAATAATTCCCATGTAAGGTGCAAAACAAAAAAATCTGGTTTTGATGGTTACTTACCTATTGTCCTCCCAGGATCCTGGTATCAAATTCCAAGCTGACTGTAGCTTGGGAATGAAGAATCTTTCTTCCCCTTTTCTTTAAGCTGTCCACAACCTTTCAAAAATTACATTTTGGAGGCCATCAAAAACTTTAATTTGTCTTCTAGGGAAACGGAGTTGATGATTATGTACTGTTAGGTTATCCATTTATTGGTCCCTTTGCTAGTCCATCAGCCAATTTCATTCAAATCAGATGAGAGGGAAAACTCTCAGAGACATTCAGATGCTTTGATTTTAAAGAAAATCATCAGCATGAATAGTGAAAACACACATTGCTCTTGCTTAGCTAAAGAGTTGGAAGTCAGGAGTGGAAACTGGGATGTTCTGGTCAAAGATACAAGAGGGAAGTGACACCACGTGCAGGGATTTTTTAAGGAATTTGGTAAAGAAACTAGAAATGGATGAGACAGCACAGCTGTCAACAACATATAGGCACCCCAGTTTTATCTGCCCTTCTGTTTATGGAACAATTTTGTCCTTAATATCATCAATGGAAACACATTTTCATTTAATTCCTTTTTTAATGCTAACAGGATGACTTCTATATGAAACACATTTATAAATGTATCTATATGAAACACATTTATAAATGAGTTTTTCAGTATAGATATGCATAGAAAAAGAAGCTGAATCTATCTACAAAGTCAGATGGTCTTTTCCAGGGAGTGTTGATTTTAATATCAATATCTGTTGTGGTGCATGCCTGCAAGTTCTAGTGCTCAAGAGACTAGCCGCAGGGGGCTGTGACAGCCTGGACTGTTTAGGTCATGGAGACCTGTGGAAACCAACCATGAGCCCCTGCGGTTGAAGGAATTATTTCTAGAGACTTCTCCTTTGCTCCCTCTTGAGTTGTGTATCATTGGTTCATTTGAATTGTGTACCCTCCCCTATCATGTAACTATTGGTTTGTATCTCTGTCCCTCTTCCCTCTGACTGTCCCGGTTGGTCTGCGCACCAAACCACTCCCCTTTTCCTTCCCCATATAACCCTTTGTCACTGGCTGTCCGGGGCTCACAGCCTCCGGACTTCCAGCCCTCAGCCCGTCCCCATCTCTCCGTCCCTTCTCGCCATCCCTGGACCCTCACCCAAAGACCCTCAAATAAATCCCTGGAAGCCTGCAGACTGCCTGTCGTACATCCTTCTGTCCCACCTCGTTTCCTGCTCGCCTCTGTCCCCCAGGGACTCCGCAGACCAGTCAGTGAGCTTCTCTACCAGGGCACACCCGGTGGGTGTGGCGGCGTGGCGGCTCACCCTTTCTGTGTGGCTTTGGGGAGTGCTGCCTGAACTCGAAAGCGAGAAGCCACAAATATCTTTTTCTGTCCAAATCAGTAAAATGAAGGAATGACATCACTGAATCTAAAGAGAGGTTTTTGTTTGGTTGTTTTAAACTGCAGCCTATTAGGACAAAACCTTTCTTGTCAATACATTTTCTGTAGTGTAAGCCCATGGCAATGGACAATATTTTGGACAATAATTAGGAAAGTAAAGCCTCATATTGCAATTTCTTGTAAAATCTCTGTAAATGCACCTTGCATTAATCAATCAATTAATAAGGGTTTTAGGAAAAAAAAAATTAGGCATTTAACAGTGGATCTGCTAAGAATAAAAATTTGACATCAGAATTGCTAGTTGGAAGTGAGTTGTTGTTCTAATCTCAAGAATTGAGTCCTTTACCCTGATGAGACTGTGAAGGTAGGTTTCTTATCTTTGAGCTCCACATCACGAGTTTCAGGAAATCATTCTTTCACTGCATTTTATTACATCTTTAGAGGCTAAGGGTCATCTGCAAAGGTGAACCACCACAGATCTCAAACCGTTGTGAATACCTTGCTCTTCAAATTCCTCAGGACTATTGCAAAAGCCAATGGTATAGTGAAAGTATATGGTCACCAGATGGCCTGAGCTGTTTGCCATGTAAACTGGCGGTACAGCACAAAGAATCTGCTTTTGTGCTTTGGTGTACAAACACTGCATGGACGCCATATGAGCACAAGGTCCTATAGCCAGTCAATCATGCAAAACAACTGCTTTGTTTCCTCAGTCTAATTCCTTGTATTTTCTTTTCCAATAAGTCCAAATTTACTCCCTTTTGACACAGATGTCCTATGTTTTATTGCTGTTTACAGACATCTCGGATTTTTTTTTTTAAACTAGGTAGACAATTTGTAAAAATGAACAGTTAGAGAAGCACATTGACTTTATAAACTTTCTAAGTTCTCTAAATGGAATTTCAGTTTCAGGCAGGATTTCTGATAGCTCCTCCACAGAGTTCCTCCCAAGCTCGCCTACAGTGAAATAGTATTAAAATATATATAGCTCGCCTACAGTGAAATAGTATTAAAATATATATATCTAATTTAGTATTTTCTTACCATTATCTTATACTCCATGAATGCTTCTTTTAGCTCTACAGTTTCTCTTGCACTTTTCCTGTTCCTGATATGCTTGAGAAAGATATATTACAAATTCTTATGGCTTTTGCAGTTTTTTTTCTCAGATATTTCTCTGACACACCATATTCTAGTTTTGTATTTAGGCCACTTGATTTTATAGTTTTTTCTATTTATTTCCCTCATTCTGATACAACTCTGATTTCTATAACCATGGCTCTCTATTTCTGTGCCTACCCCACCTTACCTAGCCTTTTTTTATCTTCCTGCAACCCTCCACCTCCCTTTCAGTTTCTACACTTTCTGTACTGGTTTAGATAAACTAGTAAGAGAAGATGATCATAATAGAAGACACTGGAATGAAAAACAGCTGTCACACTCTAAAAAGAAAATATGTGTAAGAGATGGGTAAACTGGATGGGGATTCATTTCACAGAGTTGTGGCTATCAAAAAATAAAGAGTCTGTGTTGCTTGATCATCTAGTCTTCCTCTATTGACACGGAAGAGTGAGGATCATCTACAGGAGGTGATCTTTCTCACCCAAAGAGATAGACAGATCTTGAAAGTGCATGCTTATCTTTGTAAAGTAAGGACAGAGACTAGAAGAGTGGGTTGAAATTGTTGAAACTGAGGTTAGTAAATGGCTTACTAAAGTTAGGCGAGATATGAGGCCATGACCCTGTAGTGTCAGTCACTTGCTTTTTTGTGTTCTTGAATTAATTCAGTCTGAGGAATGAACTGGATGTGATTTTTAGTGGCTTAGGTAAAATTACAGAGTCAAGAAATACAATCTCTTTTTCTCCATCTCTTAATTTTCAGCAGACATGTCTTTTATTTTAATACTTCAGTTTTACAAAATCATTTACTTATTCAATCAGCCTACAGGTCTAGTTTTGCTGCACATCTCCTGGTGAAAAATTCCTTGGCGGTTGCCACAATTGGGAACAAAGCAATTCAGATACCCTGCAAATGGAAAATGGGTACCATTTTTGTCAGCTGTCAAGACCTTATATCATTAATAAATCCTGAGGAGGAAAGTTTCCTTTCTTCAGCTGCTGCTCGATGTGTCAGATTCTCAGCCTGAGAAGAGCTTCTGTTCTCTGGCTGCGTTACGTAGTCACGTCAGCTTCATACCTACCAGGGAACAGAGATCCTGGGTACAATGAATCATTCAGCCCTCTCTACAAGGAAGGAAATGCTTGGATGGTTAAAGGCAGGGTAGAGTTTCACTCAGAGCTGCATGAATTTCCCTGAAACTTTCTTTAAAAAAACAGTGTAATGCTGTTTTCAGTGTGTTCTATTTGACATTCAGAAACACAACACATTAGCAGCTTTGATCTCTCAGGTACTAAAAATATATGTTACATAAGCAGACTGAGAGAAGGACTGAATGATGCTTCCAAACAGAAAATATTCTTAAGCATCTTTCCATTGCTCCAGCTAAATAGTGCAATTCTTGCAAACAGCAGAGCTATAGACACTCAGACAGCCAATCTGTACTAGAGAGTGTAAAGAGGCAACTGAACCAAGATAAATATTCAGACAGATCTGCAAATTCACGAATTTCCTTTTTTTTTTTTTTCTGAAATAAAATTTGCAATTGAACCTAAGAGTTTTTCTTTTCTTTTTCTTTGAATTTGCAGGCTGTTTTATTAATTTTTCATTTTCACCATTAGTACGTTTCTTTCAATGACAAACTTTTTAACTGAATTCTAGCATATAACATTGGGAAAGCAGTTACATAACACATTTGGATTTTATCTTACAAAATGCCAATCATAACAAAATCTTTGAAAGAGATTTGTTTCTTAAACAAAATTCAGTGTACAGTGTTAGTGAAATATTGACACTGAAATACATCCAAAGGGAAAGTATAATTGAAATAAATCTTTGAGCAGCATTTTTGTCCAACCAAATAAAGTGAATGCCTGTTACCTTGCTCTAAATTTAAACCAACCTTCGTTCTTAGTTTTAGTAAGAAAAACCCCAAACCTATGCTAGAAGGGAAAAAAATACAGCCAAATTAACCCAAATAGCTATAAAACCAGTAACTGTAAACCAGAGGGGTCTTAGAGAAAAGCAATATGTGAAATTGAAAAGTAAAATCTCCAAATGAATAAAAAGAAGAAAAAAGATGGTCCTAATTAGCAACAGACATAGACATTAAATAAAATGCAGAGGGGCACAGGATATAGGAAACTATTTCAAATATGTTAGCACTTTAAAATGTCAGACAGTTTGAGACAGTTATGAAGAATTTATTCCTTGGTTTTGGAAGGCCTAACAGACATGCAATAAAATTCACAGGAGCACTACTAGAACAGAGCAGAATAGCAGCAAGAGTCAAGTGTAACAGTAATAGAATCCAGTATTTAGCAATTTTATATTTCTGTAAAGAGGATGAATAATGGTGTGCTTATTTCTCTGTCTTTGCATTGTTTTTATATACATGCAGGCATGTGGAATCCATATAGAGATCAGAAGTGCCATGTTATGATGGTTTTAGGAAATCTGATCTATTTCAAGTTAAATAAAATAACCAGGTTTACTTAAACCTCTGGGGGGAAAATGGGAGAGAAAATGTCAAAGGATTTGCAATTTTTAATTTTCAGGAATAGCAGCAATAAATCTCAAAAGAAAACAAAAGCATTCAAAATCAAAATTTAAAAAAACATAATGAACACTTCTCTACAAACCTTGAACACTTGTCAGAACATTGAGTTGTAATTTATATCAAAAAACAACACTTTGATATTTACATGAAGTCATTATCTCTAATGTAATATTTGAAGAAGCCTGCAATTAGATTTTATTGTAAGTGTTCATGGAGTTGTAAGAGCAGAATGCATATACCTATGTTCCACCTGTGCATTATACGCTGCTACAGCTCATTCATCATTCGGTATTTGCATTGGTCTCCAGGCTGCTAGGCATGTAATTTAAGGACTGAGAGATTTTTATTTCTTTGAGAAGATGGAATTTTTTTCTAATTATGAGGTGACATATTTAACAACATGCTACGGTAAGAAACAAATACTTTTTGCTGCTAATATTTTCCTTTTTTTTTTCCTAATGTAAATTGAAAATACTTCTATCTTCTTCCTTTGAATTCTGGTATCTGGAAGAAGAAAACTGTTCAACTTAATGGTCCAAGATATTTCAGAAATATGCAAAAACCATAATTCCTTGCTGTTCCTTTTTTATAAGCAAAAGCTTTATATCGGTGAGCCAATGGAGTGAAGGAGAGATGGAATTTTACTTAGAAAATGTAGTCAGCTATATACTACTGTAAGAACAGCTTGCTCTGTTAAGAAAGAGGGTCCCTGGAATTATTCCATTTATGTTTTTTCAACTCAGAAATGTGGTGAAATATTTCATCCAGATGTGGATCCACGTAGGAGCTTTCCCATTTCCCTGACTGTCGTGGGAGCAGCCAGGTCATCACCACTACCTCTTCCTCCATTAGGAAATGCATTGATTTGCTCCATTCTGTATTTCTGCAGGCTGGCTGGGGAGAAGAGAGCAGATACTTCTACCCATTTCCTGGGTCAAGCAGGAGAGCTCACTAAGGGTGGGATTTTTCTAAAACATCTCAGTGATTTAGGACCATGGGGTTCTGTTAACTTTTGACAGTTCATGTGAAACGGTGAGCATGTATGTACCTACAAAATTCCCTTCCAGAATTTTCCTGTCAATGGCCAGATTTAACATATTCTAGACAGCTCTTTACTGGCAAGATCATTTAGGGTAACTAGAGTTCATAACATTGTCACAGCTGAAGTGGAATTTTAACCCATTTGTGCCAATTTGCATAAACCACTTGACTTATTTAGTCATGTGATAAATTATGTTGGTGTGAATCCAGATATTAACAAAATTGATCTGAGAATTTTGGAGACAATGAGCAACATCTGCATGGTGTGAAAAATAAGTATCACAAATTAATAAAAAACAAAGCAAAACAAAACTAAACCACCCCAGAAATTGCATTGCTGAAATTGCTGTCTTAGCAGTTCTCTACTTTTGTAGAAAAACCAGTTTCCAGGAGAAAGGTTCATAAAAATATTTTCACTGTGACAGCTGACGAGGCACAGGAAAGTCAAGAAGTGTTCATGCCTCCTTCTCTGGGCAGAAACATTGGAGACTGAGTGAAAACCTCATTCTCTATGATGAAATTCTCAGACTTCCCTCTACCCAGGTTTTCACCCCAAATCCCCACCAAAGAAAAGACTTATTAGTTTCTATTCTTGCTGTATTTATTGCATTGGAAATGTGCTCAGTTTCCATTGCTCTTCGTCTGAGTTTGCCTTTGCATGAGTTACATGGTTTTGAATATCACAGGGACAAGGAAATAGGAAATAATTTTTGTGGCAGAACCATAAGAAAGTCAAGGATTTAGCTGCTGTGGTAGAAGCTTTTCACAAGCCTTGCCCACTTGGAGCATGTTTTTGGGATAAAGTACTTACTTCTTACTGCTTGCAATATAAGGCTGGGATTACAAAACATTAACAAAGTTAGCATTGATTAATAATTGTTGGAAAACAGTTTTCCAGCAAAACTTGTGTTAGTTGAGCAGGCCTGACCAAAGCCTCAGCATAGGCAGGCCTCAGTAAAAATCCTAGTAAAGTGTCATGAGAAGCTAAAACCTGGGAACACAGCTGTGTTTCTGGGCTGTGAGAAAAATATTATGGGAACAGATAAGGAGTCAGAAGTGTTATGAGAAAAGAATAGGGAGTCACCAGGAAGATCCCCCCTGAATATGTGAGAACAGACTGCAGGTAAGTGTGTAACTATAATTAGAAACATCTGTAACGGTATATAAGTTTCTCATTTGGTGAAATAAAATGGAGCTTGCTTATATCTCACATTGAGACTGCTGCTTGCTCTCTCGCTGATTGTCAAATAATAGCTTAAGGTTTAAATTCACAAGTAAATTATCTGGTTTTTATGTACCTCAAAAAGACACTTTTCAGTGTTTTGATGGCACTGGTTGGTATCAGGCTTTTCTTCTTTTTAACCGGAATTTCAGTATGCTTCTAGTAAAGCATTTTCATGTTTTAACTCACTAGCATCTAATCAACTAATATGAACCTGAGCCTGACTGTGTCTTTATTCACAGTTAGTTGAAACACAAGACTCTCTTTACTCTTTCTGAGAAAATAAATACTAAGTACGTATGTTAGTCATTGTATACAAACTGCTGTCCTTTTCGTAGTTGTTTTTGGGCTATGGCATATGAATTTAATGTGGTTCACATGCAGTGCAGACCTATCTCTCATGGCACAATGCATTCTCTGGCAATAGGGTAAAGTGGGATTAGTGCAGCATTATTACAACAGCAGAGATACAGCTGTAACCTGCCCCAGGGTGGAAGGAAAGACCAGGCAGTGCTACAGCTCTGCAGGTCCTCCATCCTACTGCATGGAAGAAGTCTGATACATCACTCATGTTGCTCCTGCTCCTTGGGGTACTTGTGGCTAATGAAGCCCTTCTGTCCTTACGCATCCTCCAGTACATTGTTTAGGAGATTGTGCCTTTTCACAAGGCTCTCTCCTGCACAAACTGAATCAATCCCCCTCAAGCAAGAGGACATTTTGACTTGAAGACAATCCTCTTGTGAATCACAAAATTAATAAAAGGCAATTCTAGAATCATTTTGATAGATGATGTGACCCTGCCACTGCATTCATAACTACATAGGAAATGACACTCCTATGGGAAAAGAAAGACAAAGGAAAATAAAAAAGGCAATTCAGGGAAAGAAGAGAAAGAAAGTGGACATTCATTTTGATAACTGCAGATTTCTCCTGTCCTTCGCTCAGAAGTGCCTTCTAATCCCAGAGGCAGAATCTGTTGACAGATGGGTGAAGCTCAGAACATACATTCAGATTTCATAGATGATAACCTTGAGCTGAGTTCTGAGAAGCATGAGCCCCTCTGGTGGTGGGACCTTAATGGTGGTGCTTTTAACACAGCGTGCCAAAAGGAAAGCTGGCCCAGAACTTACAGATGCAGGAAGAAACCTGGCCAGAGCACTGGAGCTGATTTTGAAAGGATCCATTGTCCCTGTCCTCACCAAATCCCTTGTCAGCAGCTTCTGCCTTTGTTAGCATGAGCATTAAGAAGCACTTGTATTATGGAGGTGCAAAGAACTTTTCTGTTTTCTTTCCTAGAGATGCATGCTGAGCCAGATTCACATAAGCCTAGGATTTTACAGGTCTGATCTGAGCCCAAGACAGCAAACATTATCCAGGCAAATCTCCATGGAAGTCAAGTAACAGGCTACTGGCTGAACCAGTTTCCAGTTGGAGCCTGATGTAACCATGCAGCAGGTGTGAATGCAAACATTGTATCCACCAGAATGAGGAACTTGCAAGGCCTTCTTAAAAAAAAAAATAATATAGGGCTCATAGTGCTTTTAAGACATTTTCTTTACATATCCTGTAATGCATTTAACCAGAAAAATAAAAAAGCAGCAAAATAAACAAGTAATGAAAAAAATAAAAACTTACTATAAATTTCATCAACTTATAGGATTAAAGAGGTGGTCTCCCCTTTCATCACACTGCCCACTTCAACCTGCTTGCTCAATATCTGCCAGGAAACTGTTTAAAGTTCCTGTGGCTTGAAAAATGGCCAATCTTTACAAAGAAAGGGATTTTTATCTGACCAGCCAAGATCTTAGAATGTCAATACTTGGCCCTGACTAGTACAAAAATAAACAAATATGCATGCACACGCACACATAGTCTGGGATGGAGGTCTGTTGCTGGTAGCTAGAAAGACTGGACTGTTCCCTTCAGCTATGGTAAAATTCAATAAGAATTTTAAAGGTAAGGAAGAAAATTTACTAAAAGGATCATAGGCAACCTGCAGGCTTTCATCCTTATGTTGCACAGTATATGATGATAAAAATGATGTGTCCCCACTGGCTTCCTAAATGACTTGTGTACTAGCCATGACTCTTATCCTGGTAGATGTCCATGATAAAACTCTTCTCATCCACCTTGACGCATCTCTGGTCTAGACAACTAGGCTTCTATAGGCAGTAAAGAGAATTAGAATTTGGCTGTTCAGATCCATCTCAGTAGCATCCTTAAAGCAAAGTAGTTCTACTCCAGGAGTTATTATTCCCTCTTCAGGAAGTATAAACAATGAGGCTTCACTCTGCATGGATAACCAGTCCTCTCATGCCCTCAAAGGTCAACAGGGGCAATGAACAAAGTTTTACCCTAAACCACCTCCACTGTGCCATGAGAAAGGTTAAATTCTGGGCTCACCATCCAAGGATATTTAATATTCAGTGATACACTCCTTTCACTGATACACTTTACAGTGAGAGTTCCTCACTCCATTTTAGCTCACACATGTAAAGCAACACGTGTGACAGGACAAGTGGATGCTGAAAAGCAAACTTTTCTCTCTCAGTTGCATGTGGTGGAAGGTAACTGAAGAATTTTAGAAACTCAGAATTCTAACTTCAGAGAAATTGAGGAGAATTTCAGGTGAACTTTGGAGCTTTTTGAAGTGAAAGAGCTTTAAATAGAGGTATCTTAAAAGATACAGTCCAAAACTTAACAGTCAGTTGAGTCAGCAAGGAGACAAGCATAGAAACTCACCTGTCATCTTGAGCACAAACATAAGACTTATATTACATAGGGAAAGCAAATCCATACATTACCTTTCCCTCAGAATATCCAGCAAGGGGCAAATCAGTCCCAGAATAGGCAAGGATGTTCCTCGCATTTTTGATATCCATGATACTCAAAGATACTGCATGTTAGAGAGACATCACGGGAAGAATAACACAGAGGGCCAACATGTGATTTTTCTCTGGATAAGACAAGAACTTCAATTAATAGTTCTCTCATTGTATTAATGAAAGATAAAACTATACATTTTGGAAACCAAGGTAAATATATTCCTTCTGATCCCCTCCCTTTGAAAATATTTAACATATTAAAAATTGGAATATTTCAAAATATAAAAATAAAATAAATCCAATCTGTAAAAGCAATTATATATTTTCCTACTACTTGGTGCTGATGGCAGAAGCGAGCAATTTTTCACTTGCTCCTGCCTCACAGTTAAGACTTTTCAGGCAGCAAGTCCTCCTTAAATTAAGAGATGAAGCGCACTGTAAAGGACTGTTAGTTGGCATGCCTGCTCTGTCTTTGCAGCACACTTAATCTATACCAGGAGAGAAAATTTGGAGTCCAGAAAATGCTGTTCTATCCAAATCTCTTCCACAGCATACAGCTACAGCCATTCTATCTGAAAAGCAGAGCTCTCTTAAGAGACCAATTGCAAAATTTTGCAGGTTCCTGTAGCAGCCAATAACATTGGCTGTTCTTTTGCATTTGCTTCTCCAAGATGAGAATGCACATGACTGCATCTATACCTCAAAAACTTCAATTCTGATTTGATGTGTTTTCTTGATTTGGCTCAAATTTGCACCTTAGTGTTCACCCTTCTTATTTTTAATTCTTTTGTGTTTGGGTTTTTTCTGCATTTTTTAAATAGGCAGCTGTTCTATATTAATCTAAATGAAAAGTTTTTTCCTCTCTGTTTTAATTATGTTTAACTGATGTTTTTGATTTACCTACTTTAAAACTGTATCAGTGCTGTTTTAAATGCCTCCATTTCCCCCAAATACTGATTCTTTGTAATATGTATTTATCCAGTTCACCTGGAAGCTGTTTTTCGTGCTCACTAACATAGAAGCTCCTCTTGCATTTCTGAGGCATTTATTATAGGATCTGAAAACTCAACAGCTAATAAAACAGTCAGTTTTGGATAATGATCAGTCCAGAGAGGCCATATGGGGACACTAGGGACACTGGGGAATTTTTACTTCTTATGGACTTGAAAGAAATGGAAAAGTTGGATACCCACTTATTTGAAATTGCTTGTGATAAATTAGACAGCATTCTGGTAGGAGTTGGCAATATTGTGTCATTTCCATTGTGACAGTCAATTTTGAAGTGAAGCACAAGCAAAAGAAGAAATGCAGGAGATCAGTCTCATATGTTCTTGATATGTTCCTGACACGGGAATAAATCAGCCTTCTTAGAGGGGGGTGAATTTGCATCAGAGAAAGCCGATCTGTTTTCATGACCTCCAAAAACACTGAAGCACTTGCTGTTGCCAAGTTTTCAGATCCTTTTGTTTTCTTCAGGTTGTGTCACCTTCATGTGTTTTTTCCATGCCACTCCCAGTGGAATTACTTCCTTAGCCCAGAACTTGAAGATCCATCTTTCTTCATTTTGGGTCTGATTCAAAGCCATTTAAGTCAATGGAAAGAGTTCCACTGACTTCAGTGGGCTTTGGACCAATGTTCACATTCCTCCGGAATATGCTTTTCCTTCCATGGTGCTTACAGAAAATAGTGTCAGCTTTACATAGTCCAGAAAAAAAGGAAAAAAGATAGAGGGCCCAACCTACATGAAGAAGATGTCTTGGCATGGATACAGAACTTTTAGTACTCTTCAGTAGCTATGTGTAGACCTATTCTATTTTGAGGGGAAAAAAATTAAAAATAACTGCATTATTTTTTTTCCTTCTCAAGTGTTAGTCAGCAATGGTTAAGCTGATCAACTGGTCTAGTCAGGAGGGTCTCAAGATGTCTCTTAACATATTCTTACCAGTCTCAGCATATTTTTAACTGTCTTTTGTGATTTTTTTAACTTACACTCCACAGACTTTCTGCCTTTTGAGCACTGTGAATATAGCAAAAGTCTGCACATCCAGAAGACATTTAATAAGTTGCCATCAGACTGCTGTCTTCTGGTGCCCATCAGTGCTTGAGAGAATTTTGGCCACATAATTATCACACAGCTGCTCCACCAAAATTCCTATATGTGGAGCAGTCCATTCTTTCTCCATAATAGGAGGCTCTCATAGATCCAGTCACAGTGCTTGTGCTCCCACTGCAATCACAAAGAATCTGACAGTTTAAAGAATCTGGGAGCACTATGTCCAAGCACATGTATTTGCAGATCTAGTCAAAGTGGAAATGAAGACTGCAGAGGGACAGCGGAGAGACTCTTACTCCGCGGGGTAAGAGCAGGCAGGTGTCTGCCACTTCCCACCTGTGGCTAGCACAGGTTCTTCCCGTGGGAACATTTTGCTATATTTCATAAACAGGATGAAGTTTGGATGTTTTGCAAACAGTTTCTCCGGATTGAGTCGGTTCGGGCTTGGCCAATTGGGCCCAGGGGGAGGTCTCGGGCTGACCAATCTGGGGCACTTCTGTAGACTCTATATATATGGAATTCAAAACAATAAAGTTCCTTTTCTCCTCTCTTTCCTTGTCTGAGAACTTGGGTCATTCCTCAGCTAGCCGCTCAACAGCGACATCCACCAGGAGTTATCGTGCACAAGCAGGTAGGTAGAATCTGAGCACGGCCCTAAGAGTAAAAAAACCCAGACCTTTGTTGGATGCTGGTCTTTATTTCTGGAGAAGCAATTGTAGGCTTTGGGGTCAGCCTTTAAGTTTTTGCAATACTGATGATTTGGCTAAAGTTTTTGTGGAAGTGGAAACTCAAGGTACCGTCCAACACACTTCAGGAGTGCTACTTTTTTAGCAGGAGGAGGGAGCTGAATTCTGCATTTACTGACTTTCAAAGTAACTTCCTCAGAATAAAACTACTTTCAGACTAAGTAGCACAGAAAATATATTAATTTATTGGGAACAATCGGTTCAGAATTAACCAAAATCATGTCCTGCTAAAATTCTTGATCAAGATTTTGGTAATTTAGACGTAATCACTTGAAATTTTACATTCATTCATAACTGTGGAAAACAAATATTTCTGATCCATTTTTTCTTATTCTTGGAAGAGAAATATGGATCTGCACTCTTGTAGAAAGCTCATATTGCCCATTGTTCCCCTTATTTCTGCTCCAAAAAGAAACATGAGAAATTTTTTTAGAGAATTTTGAAGAAACTATTAATTTTTCATCACAAAGCTGCAAAGAGTGATGACTCTAAGACAGTATCAGAGGAGGTATAATTATCTATATCTGGTCATGAAGAAATGCAGCAACCTTTTTAGAGATCTATAAAATGTAGATATAGATAGATGTCATATAAGTCATCTTTAGTGATGGCCAGGTATTATATGACAATGAACACCCTTTATAAACAAATACTGAGTCATCAGCTTTGATGCTGAAGAAGTGAAGGTTATGATAAACTTATGTAAGAACCAATTTAATTTTATCTCATGTCAGTGACTCATCTTTCTCCCACACAAAATAGTGGTTCTGACTCTCCTACAGTTTTATCCTTCTACAGTGTGTAGCAAAGAATTTTACTACTTCAATGCTTGTGCTTTATGTTTATAGAAAACAATGCAAAGAGGAAATTGTTCCTGAACGTATTGGAAAGGGTAAGGGGCCAAGAGACAATGAACCAATTTAAAATACATTTTAAGGACACTAGTGTTTTAATTTGAAATAATATGTTTTATGTTAAAAAACATTCTGAGTATATCCACTTCAGTGTCACACTTCATAAAGCCTCTCTCTCACTTTCTACCATAGTTGCCTACACAGTTTTACTAGAAAATGCTTAGAATATGCTGAACAGTTGTAGTAAAGAATTCAAGGAGTAAATAAGAAGACATATTTCTAGAACAACAGAAAACATGCTGTAGATTTTCATCTGACTTGTTTGTCACCTGCTGACATCAGGCATGTCAGACACTGGAGGGAGGATGATAGTGTTTCCTCCAAACACAGCATACTTCTCCCACCTAAGACCTCAATATTTGGTTCAAGGCTATCTGTCTTCAGTGATGCTCTCATTTCATTCTATTTCTTTAAATCCTGCCTATAGTACCATCCTCCTTTTCTAATCCCTTTTTTTTTTTTTAACACTTTGGCATAATTTCTCTTCATATATTCTTTGTGTTTCTGCCTCTGTGGTATAAAAATCACCACTGTCTTCTCAGTCTCCTCATCAATAAACAAGCTTCTCATGATTACTCAATAAAATGTTTGATGTAGCAGAGCAGAAATTCTCCCTTTCATCACCCACCTATGCAGTTGTCAAATATGATTATTACTTTATTTTGCACTCATTTTCTCTTATTCAGGTGACATTGAACTTCTTAATTCTGCTGTGAAGTGGGTTTCATCACTTGTTTCTATCATACACTCAAAAAAGTTTGAATTGCTTTGTCATTCTATAGTGCCTACACTATCTAACCAATCTAAATATCTCTTGCTTCTCCCTCTGTAGTTTAAGATTCTTTTTGTTCTCTTGTTCATAATAGATTTTGCTCAGAACACAACATTAGTGATTCGTAAAACTCTGTCTATGCTTTTACCCCAATTAATCATCTTGCCAGCAGCATATTTTCCAACTTTTACTAGTAATTATCTATTGTGCACACTGATAATCATGTTTCATGCAGTGGTGATGATAATCCTTGCCTTGACTCCCATGTCCACTCCACAGCACTGTGCCTACCAAGAGCCTACAGCTCTTCCATTAATGATGAAGCATCAGCAGTTTTCTCCTTGTGCTTGTTGCATGTGGTGCTCAGCCAGAGCCACTGCCTTGTGTTTGCTGTTGTGTTGGGTGTCTGGGCTCTCCACGCCATGGCTCTGTGCTGCAGCTGGGAACAAACATGGCCAGAGCAACAAGGGTTCCTGCTAGATGTGCTTCCTGAAGATTTTTGTGAGGTCTTTCATCCACGCCTTTTCATGAAATAAAATTAGATCTGTCTCAGCAAATTTGAACCTCAAACATACAGATGCATACCCCTGAGCTAGCTACTCAAGACTTCCTTTACAATCACTGGTAAGAAACATGCACTTCTCTGGCACAGTTTTATGACATATTTTAGATATCTGCAGTAGGATGAGGTGACTCATATCCTAGAAATGCTTATTTCTCTCTAGTGACTGCACAGAAAATTTAAAACAACTAACTTTCAGATGGAGACATCAACATTATAAATACCCACACTTCATCACGTGATATTTATCTGTGGAATCTCAGACTGAGGCTGGTGAAAATGAGTCTTGTGCCTTATTTAGATGAGTGACTCCAGCAAAAACTGAGTGATTAGCCTCTCTGGAGGACAAGACCACCATGCCCTTAAGTAGAAGCAGCTATCAGTTTTTAGTTGTTTTGGGGTTTTTTTTTTTTGGTCTATGTCTGACCATTAAATTTTAGCAGAAAAACTTCTATTAGAAAAAAAACATATTTATCCCTGAGATTCAGACTTCAAGGAACACTGAGAAACATCAGAAATTCAGGCTCCCAAAATTTCCTTTTTCCCCCTGCTCTTCACATGTGGACAAACAAAGATGTAGTAGGGAAAGTGCTGAGAACCACAGCTCAGGAGTTTAGCCTTGTCTATGAGGCACAACAAAGACTGGGCGAGATTTGTATATATAATGGAGGGGAACAGTGAGAGCTAAAGACTTGCAGTGCAGGAACTCTTCCAGTTTTGAGTATTGTTTGTTTGATTGCTTTCAAAGGACACAGAATGCTTACACAGGAAACAAAGTATTTCATCTTGGTGTCTGGGAGAAATCCATCATGCTCCACCTGGAATTTGCTTTTAACTTGGATTGTTCAGATGTGGATGGTTTCTTTAGAAGAAAATGTAACTTATCTATATTCTTATGCTACGTACTTCAAGATTTGACTTGTAATAAAATTGGTTACAGACATCCATATCACTGTTATCTGAAACATGGGATGGTTTAGAAGCCCAAGAGCAGCAAAGAGAGTCTAATACTGATTTATACAATAATTAATTTAAATTGTGTCCTTATCAACATCAGTGAGAAAATCCCACTGACTTAAGCAGTGCTAGAAGTTCAGTCCATGTTACTTTGTCATTTGCTGTTAGCAAAGGGTTTGCATCATGTTTGAAAATGAGTGCAATTTAAAAGCTCTTCTTTCTGATGCATCAAAAATGCACTTTGATTCAAAGTGTACTGTATCAGAATGCAGCCTATTTACATAACTCAGACTCAGGAAGATCTCGTTAAATCTCAAACCTCATAACTGGAAAAAAATATTGATAGGTAACATAAAACAGACCTTTGTGACAACATGACCATGTGAAATATGTCGTTTATTACAGGTCAAAAAGTCTTTACCTATGCGTGTCACAGTCCTGCTCAGTGAACACATATGAAGCACACTATTCTTGTAAAATATGGATCTGGTGGTGGCCTGGCTTACCAAAATTTCACTCTCATGTGATTCATTAATCCTTCTACACTGGTGCTGTCAATATGGTGTTGCAGAGGAGATATGTTAGGGAACAGCTGAGGAGCAGTATTTTTTAAATGTTCCTTAGCTATTACTGATCCAAGGGAGCTCTGTAATTTCTACCTGAACAAAGCCAAACAACTTAGCTTAAGGTGAGATTGAAGATAACTTTATCTCACCTGTTTGACTTTGTTCCGAGAGGGATTAGGAGCATTCACACTATCATTTGAGAGGTAGTTAATCATCTCCTTTTTATTTTTTCCTCAAATAATAGTTATAGCTGAGATAGCTAAGTCTTTCAATGTCCGTTTCTGATGCAGAGACCTGGTTTGTGCTCTTGCCCCTGGCTAAGATACATTCTTAGAAAATGAGAGGCCAGTCTTCATCTACTCTGGAATGACTCATTTGTGGATTCTGAGTATATTGTTTGAGGAGTAAATTCTGTACCCTGAAAAAATGTCTGTGTAGGAACTCAATTTTAAGGAAAAAGTTCAGGCTAAAAAATATACTTCTTAGTTAGTAAGGAAATTAGTAAAATGGAATATGCACATTGTCTCAATGTAGAGATTATTAGACCAGTTATTGGAGCTGACTGAAAGAAAATATTGGAATTTGTATGGTATTTAAAACTAATTTTGCTTTCTTCAGATTTCAAGGTCACAGATATTTAATAATAAAAAAGAAGCAGTCTTAAATATTTCATTATTATAAGGCGGCTTATTTGCAAAGCTTTCTGTAAAGAAATGTTCAGAACATCATTATATATTCAGAAATTTGTAAGTCAGTATTCTGACAAGTTATAATAAAAGAATAATTTGAGATGGAAATTCAGCATTTTTAATCAGTTATTCTTCCATCTGTGACAACGAACGAGTTTTTAGTGTTGACTGTAAAATCAGTGTGCAATGTTGGAATACTTTCATAACAAAATTTTTATTTTCCTTTCTCTAGATCCTTGGCATCTATTTTCTCATATGTTTGTAGTCTATTGATCAGACTTTGGACTGTTCATTCAGATTACAAATTAAATAAACCCCAAGCCAATTAAAGCAAATTAAACCAATTAAAGCCAAGTCTTAACAGCAGGTACATATCCAGTGTGATCTGTAAGGCCAAGGCTGAGAAGCATTCCTGTATATGCTCAGCTTTGAACATAAAGACAAGTGCTTTACTGAAGTCATGAAGAGATGGAGATTGCAAGTTGTTGTGGTGAATGGACATTTGTAGCCTCTGTGAAAATCACGGTGCTTGTGTGAAGTACATGAGTGACACAAGTTTCAAAGAAACTTGCCAGATCTTAAGAGTTTTACAGTGCTGAATACATTCCAAAATATTTGTCATACTTGGTCTTAAAAAATAACTTGTCTCACTATGCAGCTTCTCTAAAATAGCTGTTTTACATTGGTCTTTAATGGGTCTTTTCCAAACAGAGCATATGAAGTCAGAGAAGAGGAATTAGGCTGCTTTTCAGGGCAGCACAGCTGACCCTGTGTCTGTGCTGTAATGTATGGAATGGCTGAATGTGCATTGCTGCCGTGGTGATGTAAGAAGCAGACGTCCCCATGATGGCTGTCGGGGCCACAACCAGACAGGCAGCCTCGCTGAGGTGAGCAGGGCTGCTCAGCTCCCTGGCCCGGGACCAGCATGCTAATTATTCATGCACAGCAGGATATGTGCTCGGGGAAAGGGGATACAGTTAGCAATAGATTAGATCAGCTGAAAGGTCAGCAACTTTTTCTGCAGAAGAGTGCAATGCAGAAAGTGTTGTTTAATTAGAGCTGAGTTTCATACCATTCCTTCTCAGATTATGAAACTAGCATATGTGCTACATTGTACATCTACATGTGGTTTTGGTACTGCTGTGGGCATTGCTTCTATGCAATAACCATCCTCTTTGACTTCTAAAGTGTTGGTAATCACTTTGATTTGAAAATCCAATTTTACATGTTCAGCTGCCTCTGAGACAAAAAGTCTGCAGTGTACCTTACCCCAGCAAGAGAGTAGACATTCTGGACAAGCAACTCTGGAAGATTTAGGTATGTCTCATACTGCCTTGGGGCCAACAGGTAAAAAAAGTGACCTCTTGATGCTGTCCAACCTGCTCTCATTTTGGAAATGACTGTGTTGAAACATGTCCTGTGGCCAGGTTCTCAGGTGGTTCTAAGCCAGTCATGCTGTTGGGTTAGTGGCCTTATGCTGACTTCTGTTCAGAGCATACAGCTTGGATCTAGCAAAGCAAGACACAGGATATTCCACTTCCCCCTTAGAGGGGTTCAAGACTGAGGCAGAGTGATACTTTTTAAACTCACTTAATGAGGATTATTAATTCCAATGTTTAGGTCAAATCAACAGGCAGTTAAAAGATTTACATGTGCTATCATGCTCTCTGCAAAAACAAATCTTTGTCCTGTGCTCCTAAAACTGGCACTCAGCATTAACCCAGGGCTGAAGGAACTTCTTATGTAAAATTAATGGTCTCATCTATTTTAGTTGCAGCACTGTTTGCTCCTTCTGGGGTAAAGTAGAACAAGCAATCTGGCTGGGACCTGAATGCAAGTTCCAGACAGACTGAATTTACATGTTTAACATGTTTATTTTCATGACCAGACCCTTGGCTAGAGACTTGGAGGTAAGAGTAATACTGAAGTATTTCCTGGAAGTAACTCGTGCTTTTGAAAGGAAGAGGCTATGAAACAGACATACTTTGCTCCATCTTCTGAGAAAAGTCTCTCAGTGCCCATGTATATGTTGCTAGATACTCAACCACACATTGCATTAACAGGGCTGTTGGGTACCAGACTGACAGGATGAGGTGCAAGCTTTGCCTGACTGGTGCAGGAGATATATCCCAAGCAAGCCATACCGAGGTTGCCTCTAGAAACACTGATTTCCTCCTGCTGCTCCAGTTTAGTGATGCCTTCTCTTCCTTTGGGTCTCAGCTAACACTTCTGCCTGGCTGCTGGCTTCCAAACCATTCAGACTGAAGTTGTTCATTCAGAGAAGTTGTGGATGCCTGTTGTGTTTGAGGTCATGTTGGATAGGGCTCAGAGCCACCTGGTCTAGTGAAAGGCAGCGGGGTTGGAACTAGAGGATCTTTAAGGTCCTTTCCAACTCAGGCAATTCTGATTCTAAGTTAGTCGACTGGTGTCTCTTACACCAAAAAGGGAGGTACAAGGTACACACCTTGGTGTAGCTTACTAATTCAAGAAGGTTTGGGGTATTTTTGGTTGGTTGATATTTTGCAATGACTTCTGTGAATCCCCTTCCTGTGTCCAAATCTCCTCACTTGTGCTTGATGTTGGCCAGGTTGTCCTTGAACCTGGATCCCCTTGGTAAATGTAGTTTTTAATCACAGTGAAAGAAAACTTTAGACTTCTCCTTGTTCTCTACTAATTCCTATGCTGTCTCTTTCCTAAAGCAAAAAGGAGAGTGAAGAAAATCCTACTTATGAAGCACCTCCATTCTTAGCTCTCCTGTGCAAATGCTGCCACTTCCTTAATTCCACAGCTCCTGCCTCAGGGAATTTATTTTGGATTCTCCTTCCATTTTTGCCAAAGAGCTCACTGTTTCCAAACAAAACAACCTCCCTTCATGACCTCTTCAGTCAGGACATTAGCTTTCTCCTGAGGAATAATATTACTTGCTTGATAACTGATCTTTTGCTCTGGTTTGTGCTGAGTCTGCCCGGTGTGCCCAGCATGCTGCCAGCACCCTTCGAAGAGCAATTAAAAAGTCAGAAAAAGTTAGCAGCATTTCTGTGCCGTGAATACATGATGGATGAGGACAACTCCTCTAAGCCATGCTAACCATACAGTTTAAGCCAGGGAAAACTTGAAAATGTGTGTGTTTTACTAATGCATTTCTATGTCAGTCACAGGTACATGCTTGAGTATTTGCATGTCTTGTTAATAGCCTTAAATAACCTAACACCCAATCCATGACTTGTTAACAACTTCCTTGGAATAATAAGGGATGAATAAATCACTGTGTTTGGGTAATCATGCCATTAACCTTGAAAAGAAAAAAGAAAACAGATGGGAGAGAAAGAGAGACAGGAAGTCCCAAAAGACTTTGCTGCATGAGAACATAACCAATATAAAGTTGGGTGTAAATTTATATTGTGAAATTAAAGCAATGGAGAAAAATTCATCCTTTTTCAGATCTTATTTCAGAGGAACAGCAACACTTATTTGGATTTACTTTAAATCATTTAGTCACAGATTATACGGAATCAAAGGTTAAGCCAGTTATTCTCAGATAAGAGAATGAACCCAGACAATTTTACAAATATAAAGGCTTTGAGTTATATTGGTCCATTTTTTTTCCTCATCTGTGAGGATGGCAATGGGCAAAGTCATGTGTGATCACAAAGATGAAGCTGCAGCAAATTACTTATTTATGGATCTCTTCCTTCTTTTTTCTCGGTCTACCCATAACAGAGTTAGCAAGAGAGAAAAGATTAAAATCCAAATAGTAGCATTTAGCTAAATTACAGCTAAAGAGGACTATGCAGGGACAGCAGAGTAGGAAGAAAGTGTTTCACTGCCTGGAACTGAGATCAGGCTGGTTCAGTTTGGCCTTCAGTTGGTGCCAATGCGTTGGCAGAAAGTCTGTCAACTCATTTGGCTTTGTGTCTCTGTGTTCCTTCTGCCATCACCAGTACCAGCAGCCGGAATTAGTTCTGCTAGCAAATGTAGTCATCTCAGATTTTTTCTTTCAGTTCCTCAATGAGTATATAGGAACCTGTGCAGTCTGAGGATTTTTCTCTTTCTCTGTGTTACAGTGAACAAACAAACGAAGCAATGTCCTTGTTATTACAAAAACCCCAGCAAGACATGTAAGGTCAGGTAAGTACAATCCTGCAACAAATATATCGCCATTTTTGTTTATCACTTCTCCCTGCCATGAGGTAGTTCATGGCTAATGGATATAAAGTGTTGCCAGTGGAAAGTCTGCACTCTCCAGATAGATTAGTATATTTCTTCTGTTCCGATTGTTGGGAAGGTAGGATTGTGGATTTGGGTATCAGAACACTTTATTCACAGACACAGTTTTAGGGATCACATGCCTTCCCTGTCTTGTGGGGAAGACAGTGCAGTAAGGGAGAGAAACTGGGCAGTTTAGCATAACAGTTTCTTCCATAAGATCCTTGTTCTTCCTGTGAGATGACACAGTCCCAGAGAGAGGTTGGGCAGGTCAGCATGGTGGCTCTTGCCATCCGATGTCGCTGTTGAGCCGCTAGCTGAGAAATGACCCAGGTTCTCAGACAAGGAAAGAGAAAAGGTGTCTTTATTATTTTGATTTCCATATATATAGAGTTTTCAGAGGTCACCCAGATTGGTCAGCCAGAAACCTCCCCCTAGGGCCAATTGGCCAAGCCCGAACTGTCCTAATCTGGAGACGTTGTTTGCAAAACATCCAAACTTTATCTTTGTTTATGAAATGTAGCAAAATGTTCTCACGAGAAAGACCTGTGCTAGCCGCAGTCCTGAACTTCATCCTGGCACAGGAACATGAGGTTTCCTGGTCTCTTTGTCTCCTCTCTGATCCCCACAGTGGTCCTGGATCTGGATGCAGGGCTGTGGGTTTTCCACAAAGCCATTAGGAACTCCTGGGAAGATCCCAGCCTTCACTCCTGGATTTCCTCAGTTATAGGATTGGGTAGTAAAGTACCCCACTGGTATTTTGTCTGATCAGCTTGAGCTGTTGCCTTATTTGCCATCACCACAGTTCATGAAATCCATAGTAATGTTGTTACAGATATGTCTTGGATGCTTCTGTATTCCCTAAAGATTCTTTTTTCCATAGTTTCTATTTTGTGAGCACACCAAAGTGCTTTGTTTGTTTGGGGTAGGTGTTTGACAATATTTCATCTACTACAGGACAAATTTGGTTAAAGTTCAAGGGTTTATGGTAAGACCTATGCTAACTAGGTCTTAACTTCTGCTAGCTGATACAGGTGATAGTTATCAGTTAGTCACAAAGTTTCACATATATTTGATATTTATGAAGCAATTTCTGTTTGGTGACTAGGCTTTGCAGGCCTTGTCTAGACATGTAAAGTACTATGTAAAAGTTTTCAGGGCTAATTGAAATGTTCTCACTGAATCATTCTCTTTCACCTTTCATCTGATGATAATTCAGTTTGAGGGGCCAACACTAGAAATTAAATGGATTAGTACAAGTGAGGGACTCAGTCAGCCAAACAGTTGAGAAGTTTATACTGTTAGTACCTGGTTTAAGACAATTCAAATAAAGTATGTATTCTAGTTTTAGAAGTCAGGTTCCAATCACATGCTGAAAATATATAAAATTTAATTTTACTTTGAAGTGTCTGGGTGCAGGAGTAATGAAGAAATCCTACCTTTCATAATGCACTAAAATATCACTGAGGTGAGAGTTTTAAAAGATACAGAGCCAAAGAGCCTTCCCACAACTGCAGAGTCCATGACCAATACATTTTTCCCTCTTACAAGTTCTGTGATACCAGTGTTAAACCGCTTTGGAGATGGGGTTTAACATCCCTTTGGAGATGTTAAACCCCATCCCTTTGGAGAAGATCACATTCACTAATGTGATCTTCTCTTCTGCTGATAAATGACTCTGCACAACACCTTCCCCCAGCAGGGAGTTAAAGAAGCAGCTGAATGGAGGCTGAGTTCTCCATTTAAGTATGAGGAAACAGGATATCTCTCAGCCTACCTAGATGTGCAAAAGAAATGGAGATAAGCTTCAGTTAGCACCTGGGAATCCAGAGCGAGGAAGCTTTAGCTCCCTGACTGACTTTTTCCACACATCTCCTGATAACTGCAAGGATGAGCTTCTGACTCCTCATGAGAAGGAAGTTCTATAGGAAATGCCATGCCATGTTTTGGAGTTGCTTATTTCTATTTGCAAAAATGAAGATGACTTCATGAAGTAAGAGGTTTGTATTTTCAGTCTTTTCAAACTTTGATGACAAAATCATAAGAAATTAAAAGCGTTGGAGAAGTAAACCTGCCATGCCCGACAGCAGCAGCAGGGAAACATGTCTGTCTGAGCCAACAGACTGCATGAAAAATAACTAAAAGGAAGTCTCAGAATGTAAATAATCACATATTGCGATTTATTTGTATTATTGGAACATTTTAGTAATTTGGTAAAATATTAGGAGAAAAGAAGCATTTATACTGTCAGTAACTGAGCTGGAATGGTGAGGTTTGTGGGCTATTATGTAATTTTGTGTATTTTGTACAAACTGGCCTGTCTGCAGCAATTTAAGATTAATAAAATAAATATTATTTGGAATAACCCATACCACCTAAAGATATCCAATAATTCTGTCTGGTAAGGAATAGCTCAATGGTAAACAAAACTTTGCAGAATTTCTTGTCATTTTGTAGACAATATCTAAAGATTTTGGTCAATTGATTTGGTCAGCTGCTCAAACCTTTGCATGGAGTTTATCTGAATTGCAAACATAGTTAACCTTCTACAGTAAATGCAACTACTATCTTTGAACTCATTACAAGTTCATGATTTCGTAGTAGCTGATGTCCTGTCTGTTTTTCAGGTGTGGATAGTGCAGAAAAAGAACTGGAATATTGCTCTAAAGCCAATTTGCATTTAGACAAAGAAATTAAATTAATATCTTCTCCAGTGATGTAGTATGGCTAATTACAGTACTTAGAAATGAAAGTGATAAGGCAGAAAAAAAATATATTCATTGACTCAACTACATTGCTGTTAGGTACATAAACATTTGCATTCAAATCTCTGTTTCTGATCTCTGCTATTGCTAATACCTTTGGTAATAAGCGATTTCCCATCTTTGTACAATACCATGAAGCTTTTTGTACATTCTTCCAGTCCTACACTCAACAAAAACAGAATAGATCAAAATTATGTTCATATAAAATGGAGCTGGGTTTTTTTGAATGGTTTTTTGGTTTGTTTGCTCTTAATTAGAATTGAGGAACTATTTTTGTACCAAACATTTGTGGAAATCTTCTTGTGTTTCATTTAATGAGAAACCACAAAAACTTTGAAAAAAACCAAACTTCTTTTCTATAAGCTAAGATAATATGGTTTATCATAAGCAGAGGGTTAATAAACCAATTTGTATCCAACCATTCTTCAAGTCTGGCCTTGCTGATTGAGTTACTGCAATTAGACTTTTTCTTGGAGACCATTGTACCTAACAGAGCTCACACACTAGGAATGAGCAGAATTATGAAGTCTGAGGAGCCAGAAAAGCTCTTCTTGGTGTGTGTGCACGTACAGGTCTAGTTAACTATACCATTACTCTTTCAAGGGTGCTATTGCAAATTAGTACATATGGTCCAGCACAACTGATTTTGGAGACTTTTCTTTTGGAGGCCAGTCTGTAAGACTGAATCCAGTAACACGTGTTTTATCTGCCCATCAGTAAGGGCCCCAGTAAAGGGAAGATGCCCAGTGACTTCAGTGGGAGTCAAATTTCAAAGTAAATTAAGAAGTTTAAAATACTCATTAGACCACAGCTCTAAGAATCTGCTAGTCTCTGATATTTGAATGTAAGATGAAGGAGTGCAGCCAGAGGCTTGAAGGAGAAAATGCTTGCAAATTTTTCTGTTTGAACAGCTTAGCACAAATACATGGAAATGAATGTTTGGGAGTCTCTGGTAGTTGCAACAGGCCATGACATGAATATTTGAGTGTATGTTAATTGGCTAGTTATTTCTGACCTATGCCCTTTTTCCTTTCCTATTAGGTATTTTCTATGCAAAAGTGATTAAAATGGGGAGACTGTATAGACACCTGAAACGCTAGAGGTTGTTCAGATGAAATCCAAATCCTCTAGACTTTGTTACCACATTCCACTAATGCTATGAATTCTGTTTGGTTGGTGCCAACATGGTTTTATTCATATTACATTTCTCAAAGTTTTATTTGCCTGGTTTAAATAAAAATAAGAATTGATCTAAGCCTTCCAAGAAAGAACCTTAAAAGTCTCAGATTTGAAGTACAAAAAGATGAGGTCATTTGAAAGGAAAAAAAAAAAAAAGAGAGGGAAGTAGAAGGAAAAAATAGTAAAAGGAAAGAATTGAATAACTGTTCAGGTTATACTATTTCAAGAAAAAAAAGGTCTGCAAATATGATACCCTCTAAATTTCCAGTGTAATTTTTGAAGCCTCAAATGAGAGGGCTTGATATGTATTTAAGCTGAACATTTTATTATTCAATCAGTCAATATTTTGAAAAGAGACAGGCATAAGCTGTCATCAACAAGATATCCCATCCATCTTTTTCTTTTCCAACAAAATTTGCAGATTTGGCTCAACTAAAACATTTATTATGTCTAACTCAATTTCCAATACTTATTTCAAATTAAAAATGAGGAAAAGTTCAAAGGTAGCAATTAGATGTTTTAAAAATCAATACTTTTCTATTTAATGCAGAAATAAATCTTCATTTTGAAATTCACTGTTTTGTGATGTCTATACATCTTAATTATTTTCCAGTAAAAGAAAATCTTTTATTCAATCTAGTATTACTCTTTTACTGTTTTGATCTCCTAAATATTCTTGTTGTATACCTTCTTTGGAAGCAAATTTTCTGTAACCAGGTCACTTTAGTCCATGCAACTATCAAAGGCAAGGGCATTTTTAGAGTCTCTCAATGCACTATAAAAAAATAAACAGGGCAAGAAATCAGGAATTAATTTCTACCTGATTTTTTCTTTGATTTTCTTAAATAATACGCCAAAACACCAAACTCTATTGTATGTTTCTTAGCTTTCTCCCTGTGAGATGCTTCAGGGTAGCCCTTACTCACCAACAGGAAAAACCTTTGTGGACCTGTGATAGAGCTGTTAGCTCCTGAAGTCAGAAGAGCGGTCTGAGTGCTCCCCAAAACAGTTCCTCTTCTCATCTTATCCCATCAGGAGATTGACACTTGTGGAAAAAGACTGAGTTTCTCAATCCCACTGTAGATCCTGGAACATAGAAACAAAGGATGAAATTTTTTCTGAAACGAAGGGGCTTTGTGTCCTGGGTGTTTGGCATGGGAGCACATGTGGCACTGGCTGACCTGGGGGGTGGGAAGGAGAGGAAGAGGTCCTCCTGCCCCAGTGAATAAAGCTGTGGTCCTGTCCCTAAAAATTGATGTCCAGAGCATGCAGAAACACAGGCATGTGAACACAGTTGCACCAGCCTGCATTGCTTAGGCTAGTGCTGGAAAGGACACAAATAGTGCCAAAAATAACAGGTGAAAGAAAACTACTGAAGTCCTCACTGAGGAAGAGGAACCACTGAGCAATTACAGAAATCAGGAGAGGCATAGAGCCCCTTTTGGGCCTTATAATGTCTTGATCATTCATTGGCTTAGTTTCCTCATATTTAAAGCAAAACATCCATATTAGTTTTCACTTGTCCCTTTTTATTCTCTTCCAGCTTCCTTGCAACTGACACCAGACTGAGCTATACGCTTGAGTGCATTGCTGATTTTTTTTCCATTCCAAAACACTGTTTTATGGAGTGACAAAATAACAATTTTCTAACTTAGTTTTCCTGAGCCTCCCCAGATGTTTGAAAAGACTTTTGGAATCACAAGCTCTCAGAAATATTATATAGACAACTGTACTCTTTTATTTTTCTCCTTTGGCAGGTCTTTGTCATTTATTTTTCCAAATTCATTGTGTAGGGATGATTGTCAGAATGTGCTGACTAACAGGAATACCTAATGGATGCACTGTGCATGCCAGTAGTTCTAAATTTGAAATTATTTCCAGCTGTCTTTTCTGGAATATGAACAGTACCTGCTTTTCCTGTCTATATACTGTATTTCAGATTCTTGCCTGAATAGCCAAAATATATTTCTCCCTAAGAAGCTGCATAAGCACTAAACCTTCAAATTCACTTCTTCATTGCTCAGCTGAGTCAAAAATTTACATAATTGCTCAAAAGTTATTTTCTTAGAATGAATCTGAATATTGAAGGAAATAACTCAACCCAAAGTCCACTTGTTTTCCAGTTCAAAGGTCTTATTAAGTCCATTTTCATGTTGTGTGGCCAAGAATGCCTTCCTATTCTGATCGTTGACTAAACACTAAAAAAAATTCTTTAATATATTGCAGTAATATAGTCATATCAAGAGAGCTTTGCTCTGAATCTGTACAGGTTTTTTCCAGGAAGAAATTCCAGACCGATAGAAACCATATTTCTTCAGCATGGCATGCCAAGTAAATAATGCACAAAAAGATTGTCTTTTTTTATTTACTTTCTAAAATGTGAATGAACAACATTGATGACAAAATTTTAGAAAGCAAACATTTCTTCAAACCATTTCTCTGCTTTAATGTAGTATCCAGGTTCTTCTTCATCTGGAAAAGGAGTGCCATTTGGCAATTTGCAGCCAAATTAGCTATGGAGATTACTGAACATCCTACAAAGCCTTGCTTCTCATAGGGGCCAGAGCCAAAGCTGGGGTCTTAGTGGGTTCCATAGAGTCACAAGTGTATTCATGCTGAGATGAAGCAATTATTCAACCTGTACAATTTAATAAATTAGATTTAATGTCACTTCCGTTGATCTTTCTTTCCCATGATTTCTCAAAGTTTTCATAACAACAAATGACAATTATATACAGTTAGTTCAGTACAGTTAGTTCAGTACAGTTAGTTCAGAGTTAGTTCAGAAGTCTATTCACTCCAGGAAGTTTAAATAAAGGAGAGAAAGCATGAGCATGCATTATCTCTCCTACAAAATATGCAGTCTTCATCACTTCCAGACAAAATTTTAACATTCTAAAGAACTAGCTGGTTGTATATGAGCTGGGCAGAGGACATTATTTTTACCAGCATCAGGAGAAGCTAGGGAACAACTTAGAAAATTAACAAAAAGCAGTTAAAACTTGCAAGGATGTGATGAGAGGAAATATATTATCAGTGTGCCTCTTAAAGTGTATAAATAGCTAGTGTGGATTACACTGACTGGAATTCAGTGAGACATCTCAAGAGATACCTGGGCTACAGGTACTACTTATAGTGTACATTGAGGACCATGAACTCCAGAGCAACTTTCCTTGATGTCAAGTAGGGATACCAGTGTAACTAAAGGAAGGGAAATACAATGTCAGGGGACTCACAGTAGACAGCCTTGAGCCTCCAGTCCTCCTCAAGCCATTGGAACACAGAGAAATTGCCAGGGAACCTGTCTGGGTCATTTTGGTTTTTTTCCCTCTGTATTTTCACTGTAATCTTGAAGACTAAGGCTCTGCTATTTGTCTAAAGGATGCCCCTCTTATTGAGTTTCATACTGTTGCTTCATAAAGTTCTTCATAAACTGGATAAGATGAGGCCACAAAAGCTAACACTCTGTGTCTTGCAAAGCTGCTGAGAGCAGAAGATTAAAATAGAGAAGCTCCATTTAGACAGATGAATTAAAATCTAATTCTTACTCCTTTTGAATAACTCATTCTACTTCCTGGGATCATGACTTCATTTTCATCGTGGAAAAGTATATTTTTATCATCCTTTTCATCATCCACTCTTTCTTGTTATACACGTTAACATTGGATTGCTAGGCAATAAAAATTTTTTTCAACAAAACTGTCTCCAGTGCCTGGTTAAATCATGATACAGTTTGACACAGACATATTCCACAAGAATGAGTGAAATGTCTACTCATCCTGTATGTCATAATTTCATTTCAAAAGTTCAATTTCAGTTCCTCATTCCTCATTTGAGGATAGATATGTCTGTATGTTCACAACAAGGCATAAAGAGATACCAGTAATGCAAGAAAAGAGACAATTTTTCTTGAATACGTTTTATACTAATACTGTGCAAGTGCAAACTGAACAAAAGAAACACAAGACAATTTAAGATCCAGCATTTTCATATTTACACTGTTTATATAAGTTGCACCACTTTTTATTTTACTGTCTGCTGTCCCAAATATACATATAACGAAAAGCAATAACTCAAACAGTGGGCAGCAGTATAAATGGATCTCTTTGTTCATTACTATTGTAAGAGATCCATCCCTTCTTTCATCAAAGTAGAAATGCAATTGCCTAGAAAGCAAATATTGTGTTGAATTCAGCACCTCTGTACCAAAAACATTTTTCTACCACAGCTCATCTATCTGTCACACACATCATTTGGTATTTCTAACTATATTCTGAAAGTGGGAAGACAGATCTATTTCAGACTATAGTCTCTTTTTCCTTCATCCTACCTCTTTCAGATGCCTCCTTTTGATTTTGACTTCTCTGTTTATATGCTATACAGAATTAATTGCTTCTAAATCCCACTGAAACCATGGTTGCCTTGGCTCAGCTTCACCTTGGCTCCAATTATTGCTCCACCTTAGCTAAGTGCTCTTAGTTAGAGGAGTCCACACACAGTGATGTCCCTGCTCCACTTTCATCCTTTGCTTTCCAGGGCTGGAAATGCATGATTTCCTCCCTGAGGGGATAACACTTCTGAAACACTTGGACAGTATGGTTTTATGATCCTAGAATATAACTGAACAGTTTAATAAGTGTTTAAATCCACTGTAAAGAGTGTTTAGTTTCGGCAAAAATGCATTACCAGCTCAAAATTTGATTTTGCTATACCAGTTGCACATATTCCATGTCCACCTGTAGTAGAGGTTCCTTAAAAATACCTCCATTTTGTGATGCATACATGGCCAAAAGTGTAATTAAGAGCAGTTTCAGGGAGTTTATAGCCTCTAGACCCAGAACACACCACTTGCTGCATTTCCCTGTAACTAGGTCAAGACCCCTTCACTGGGAGCTACAAATTATTTTCACATTTACACCTGAGAACAGGACTCTAGGCTGAAATAATGTTTAAATAAAAGTTTCTTAGGGGAATAAAGTTGCATGGAGTGAGGGAAAAATGAATGAATTTTGGCTTATAGAAAGCATGTACTTTCTGCTTTGAGGCATCTGTGATAAATACTGTGCCTACCCAGAAAAAAAAATAGGTATATAGCACAAGAAATCAACTGGAATTAATTTAAAATATAAAACACTTTTTACTGTGGTTAAACATATTTAGCACTTTCTAGTGTTTTAGGACTTGGAATTCACAAGGGGAAGAGAGAGGCTCCCTCTGCTTTCTCCCTGCCAAGAGCTGCTCCCCTCTGCTACCGTATTTGTGATGTTTTCAGAAAAGAAAGAAGCAGTAAGCATCTTTCAGGAATTAGCAATACCCCTCAAAAAAGAAATGTTTAAAATCATAATAGTTTGCACATTTATGCATCTGTCTTTTGCAGACAGCCCTCCAGTGAGTGAAGTTCCTTAAGAGCATTGCTAGAAAGGCTCACAGCAATAGAAGGAGCCTGTTCTGCAGGGGTGCAGGGTAAGCAAGGTGTTGGATGAGACTCCATGAAAATTAACTCTTTATTTTTTATATCACATTATTAATTGGAAGCTCTTTAGAAAAGGTGAAATTGAGAAGAGCCCATATTGATATCTGCCTTACAGATTTCATATTTTAACCCCTCCCTAAAGCAGCTCAGGCTTGCCAAGAAAAAAAAGTAGCTCTGGAGAATGTCAGCTTGTGTTACCTGTGTGAGCCAGGCTTCTGTGGAGATGTCTGTGGCAGATTTCCAGCAACACTCTTGGGAACCCTACAACCCAGGGCTGTATGCTCTTAACAACTGTGTTTTTCAGATTTTATTGCATGCCCCAAAATGTTTTCAAGCCCTACTGCAGACTCCTGCCGTGTGAATTTAAGTATGCTGGCTGTAAGCTTGCTTTCTTAGTTGTTTGTGGATCTCTTAATAAAATCACATTGATTCTCAGATAACTGTCACAGAATGAAATCCATTAGTCTGGAGTTTTATAGGTCGGCTCTGGAATAAGTTACCTTCCAAGGATTATTAGAGTATGTTTTATTTTAAACAGGGTGTAAGGAGGAAAAATATGCATTTGTCTATCAATATGGTTTTTACAGTAATGGAGCAGTACCTCCCTTCTGATGCATGAATAGGGTTGTAAGTAGCATCGCCAGTTCTTCTCAGCTGCTCTTTTGCCCTTGCTGGCTCATTAGGTTTATCACTTAGAACACACTCACCTCCAAAACTTTTTAGAGCTTTGTCTGTCCTGCTGTGACTGCTCAAATCATCCTGGATTCTTTTTCCAGCCCATGGTGTTGCTAACTGTTCTTTTGTCCCTGTGTCCTGTGAATGTGTTCTGAAAGAGCAGATTCACTCATTATTTTTTTCCCTGCATTCCCTCTCTGATTCTCTTTGTAGAGATTTAGCTGTTTGCCTCCCTTAAAATACACTTTCAGGATTTCTCTTGCTTTTTCCAGACTACACATGAATTAAACCACTGGTTTAGCTACAAAAAGTATAAGCCAAGAAAAATATTAATGGTAGGAGCTTTTTTAGGGTACACACAGGTTTTTATTCCTCTGAATCTGCACAGAAGTTGCAGAATTCACTCTACAATAGAAACACGAAAAAAGATGTTTAAAATGGTAGTTGCCACACCACAGTGTCCTTCTCTCACATAAATGCTTATGTACCACTTATAAGGTTGAAGAGACCCTCAATACAGCCTCAATTAAAGTCTCTGCTTTCTCTGAAGCCAACACTGGTAACAGTCCCTTTTCAGGATTTGTTTGAGGATGTAAATGGCTCAGACTGATGGCAGTGCCTTAACACTACATCTGATCTGTTTGCCAACAGATATTCTACCCAGAACTTTCTAGGAAGTCTCATTGGGAAAGCATTTCCTTCGATTTAGGAGTAATGTGAGGGTTTCCTGAGTGACTCAACCTGCTTCAGAGGCAGTTAGCTGCCTATTCAAGGGTGGTACCGATGCAGATTTTCAATTGTAGTAAATATTGCACTTTTAGAACTATTTGTGAGACTATTTAATTTTCCCTTTAATTTTCGACAGCTACTAAAAGCCATTATTTAGCAATGTATTTACTCCCCTAAAAGTGCAAATGAGGTATCAGATGTGATGATGACACAGAGGAAAATCGTGACTCCTGAAGGATAATCCTAGTAGACACCTGCTTACAACCCTGTGTGCCTCAAGGTACTTGAAACAATTTTGGTTCTGGGAACAGTGACATTTTTGAAAATAACATCTTTACATTCATGCACAATTTCACTGAGTTTGGTAGCACACTATGTAAATTTAGGGGTCTGATTTCACTACATCTAGAGAAAACCTACATTTTCCCAGTCACTTTCATACAGCAACTGCCAGTTCACCAAAAGGATGAGCACAGCTGCTTCTTGCTGACAGTCTCCCACACTTTGCATTCGCATTTGAGGCAATGTGGAGAGCTAATCAGGGAATGGATTCAGTAGAACATTATCCTGGTTAAACTGGCTGGTTGCAGCTGGGTATGAGCCTTTTCTGAGACATATTATGGCTGTAGAGACACTAGAGATGCAGAATGAGGTTCTGTGGTAAGTCGATAGGACAAATGTATCTGGTATCTTCGGCCAGTTACTACTGGAGTGAAGCATTGGTGCAGAACCAGGATCCCAACACCAAATACAAACCACCACATATCTGCAGGAGTCTGAGGAACATCCCAACAGGGGGATTTTCTGGCATGTATTGCAAACCCCTCCTAGTTCATGCATTTGGCCTTCATTTCTATTACAACCAACATATGGGGAATAATAAGGTGCACTCCCATGTCTCACTCTGAGATGGAATCCAGATATATTCAGTGCTGCATGTAGGGATCTAGAAGCTCCAGGTTTCTCTCTTTTGTAGAGGTTTTTGCAGGCTTTGTCTACTTTACGTAGTCTAGGGATTAGCTGGTTTACTTACTAAAGAAATCAAAAAGGTTTAAATAAAATCTTTTCCTTTAATTCTTTTTAACTGACATATCAAAGATAGTATTCAAAAGATGGATAAGGACAGTCAGGCACATTTGTTTGTCATATTCTGACTCAAAGAATTTGGCTTTTGTGAAATGGACTTTGCATCTCAGACACCTGCAGGCAAAAGCTAACATCTCCTGGCTCGTACACAAAGATTTCATTATCATATCTATACTCTATAGTTAAAGAAATCCTTAATATTGCTGTGGTTCCAAGAAAACTTGTTTAGGTAATATGCTCCAGGGAGAGCTGATGATGAATTTGCTCCTTTCTCTGTATTAATACCCTCTGTGGTGGATTTACTGGCAGAGAGGTGGAGAGGTATGACCTGGTGCAGTATGCAGGGTCCTGTGTCCCGTGGTTCATTTGCGGCTTCCTGGCTGCACAACTCTTTCATTCAGAGATCATAACTTACAGGCTGCCCTCATTAGCACTTGGCTGTCAGAAGGATCCATCAGTACATGTACATCCTCAAGGTACTGTCAGCCAGCTGCACGGATCCAAGGTTTGCAGGAAACTGTTTTCCACAAGACTTCTGCAGGGGAGAGCAATTGCATCCCTGCTGGCATCTTTCTCCTGCCTCTGCTGTGTGAGAGGGGCAGCAATGCAGTGCAAAGGCTCCACTCAAGGAGAGAAATCCATTGTGCTTCTCCACTTGTGCTGGCCAACAGGGTGAAGTGGAAAGCATGGCTCTAATTCAAGCGGTGATTTTAACAGAAGGACATTTTAGGGAATCATGATGACTGGCTTCAGAATGGAATGGATGTCTGTGCCATCATGTCTAAAAGATGGTCTAGACCATGTTCAAGCTGCAATGGAGAGTAAATACAAACTCATGAAAAGCTTTAACACTGGCTTGCCTGTGGATGTACTGGAAATGAGCAGAAGTATAAATGACTGATCTCTCCAGGTCAGGCTGGCTTAGCATGCTGCCCCTCGACTGAATTGTCTCTTTCATAGGAATGTTCTCATTAAATCCGAATGATCACAGAACCCAAATAGTCAGATTACTGCAATGCTTGGAAGCTCAGAATCACTGCGGTTCCTTTTGACCCTTTAATTTTCACAGCTTTTAATATAAAGAGTAGATAACTAATTAACCCTTAGGGTGTGAACTTGGATTTTTCTAATTTCCATCCTGGCTGGCCTGTCACACAAGGGTGCCTGGCCCACCTGTCTGCCTGGTACCACTCTTCCTCTCTCCTTCAAAACAGCTATACTGGCACCATCGCAGATCACTACCCAGAGTCTGGGGATGTGGCATCAAATTCTCTCACTAAAATGTCAAATGGAGATTATTTTGTTTTCATTCCAGTTGCTTACCTTAATTTGCAATGCTGAACTCTTGCTTTGGTAGGAGAAAGCACTTAAGAGTTAAAAAGCACTATAGAGTCCTTGTCTAGCCTTCCTGAAGCACTAAAAGCTTTGGAAACTCTGCCTCGTGCTGTTTGCTATGACATCAAAACTGTGCGTTATGTGATTCCAGGACAGAAAACAGTCCCTACTTTTAAATCCTGTTAATTGTGTTATCAGTGACTGGTTCCTTAAATGTCTGTACAAGATGCATTCATGCTCATTGAGGGTTTATTTTTAAGAGCTTTAATGGGGGTGAGGGAATAAAATAAGATATTTCTAACACAGTCCACAGACACAAACTTAAACCTTGACCATCCAATGGAGGAAGTATATTTCTTCCTGCCCCTTAGGAATAACTCTATATTTAGGAATAATATACTAGATTTATTTAGTTACCATTGGAGCTCATATTCACAACCCCACTCTCCTCTCTCTTTCCCTCAAAACCAAATTCTAATAAATAGCCTCAGAAAGCACTCTGTCTCCGTTCCAGGCAGTTATTTACTCAGCAGGAGTTAATGGAGCTCCAGGTGATGGAGCCCCACATTTCAGGATGTTGGTTTGCTCTGGGAACAGCACTGCAGCTTCTCACTTTGTCAGTGCTTTGCTTCCCCCGGCACGTTACATCCTTGCAAAGCCTCATGCTTGTGCTCATTTGGAGCTAGCAATTCTGATTGAGTCCTGCAAGTAAAAAAATCAATATGAAACAGGCTGAGATCGATCTGAAAGTGTCCCTGCAAGAAAAGACACCCTAATTTAATTGACTTTAAGAACTGCACTTTTAGTTAAGGTCCTTGTGTAAATCAAAAATCTAGTGAGCAAGATCACAAAGAATTAGGCTACTAAGTTCTCAATAACTTACTCATAAATTCCCAACAAAGGCAAGAAAAACCAGGAGGATACTAAAGCCTGCACCATTAGGACCTACAGTAAATGTACATTTATTTAATGTACACATTGCAATGTGGACACATTCCAAATCATTGGAGAGTGGGGGGAAGGTGTGCCCATGTGACAGGCAGTGTCCCTGCACAGGTGCAGCTCTTTGGCTGGCACAGGTCACAGACCCTAGATGCCCCAGTATAGGATGTAAAGATGTCAGGGAGTTTCCATTAGCAAATTTGGGGTTGTTGCAGAGCAAGGAAGAGAAAGTAGGGTGATATAAGGGTATTAACTGGTCCCAGGGAGAAGGCAGGCTGTAGAGAAGCCATTAAGAGAGTCAGCATGAGGGAGGGTCGGCTAGAGGCTGGTGAAATTCATGGTGGTTGGGTGCAAATGAGGAAGAGTGTAACTTGTGTGTGACTTTGGGAAGAGCATAGGGACCTCTGCCATTTTCTCCTGTTCCCAGTACAAGTTAGGACACTAAGAAATAAACAGCCATGGGTTTGAACCTACTCACCCCCCTCTGAATGACATACATTACAGCTCTATGATCCAGATTCTTGGGACCTGTGAGGGACTAAAATAATCAGTTTGAGAACAAAATATATGTGCAACCATTATGAATTGTGTTTTTCAGATGGCATTTACAGTGCAATGTTTTCCTGTGTTGATATCATATATAAAATAATATCCCTCTGGCACTGGATAACTGCTGGAGGGTTTAGATATTTTGAATCCAAACTTACTTGCCAATTTCAATTTTTTTTTTTTTTTTTAAATTTTACTAATGTTCTATGAGCAGGACAAGAATGATTCACTTTATCTTATTTCCTGACCTGGCACCTGATAATACTTTGTTCTAAACAAAAGTCTTTCTAAGAACAAACACTGAATTTGAAAAGAAGTTTTTGTGTTTGTACGTTCGGTAAGATGAACGGGATGGAGACACAAAAAGAGAATGGACACGGTAATCTTCCAAATGCTATTACATGGATAGGGAACTTGATTTTCCCCTAGTTTTGTCTTCTCTTAGGGTAAGAGTGGAGATAAGGCTCAAAATCACCCCCTCAGTTCAGAAATCATTAGTTTTTTTTACTAATTTCTAATGATAAGAAGCCTTTTCCTGAAAACATAATAATTAATTTTGGCTTGCAAGCCTTTCTTTTATTTCTTTTCCAGAAGTATTGCCAATGCATTAAGAATTCTGTTTAGTAACCTTAGACAGGCATCCATAAATTAAATATTTACACTGCTCAAGAGCTGTGTAAAATAGGGTCATGAGTAAATCTGGAATTCATCAGACATGGACATGTATTCTATCTGTAGTAATGTTCTGTATTTTCCTGTGTTCAGATTTCTGCTTGTGGGTTTTTTTTCAGAATTTACTGTTAAGAATAAGACATGATATCCTGGTGTCACTGGCAGCCTGCCTACCACCCCATCCTTCATCTCTCCAGGTTCTGGTGGTGTTTTCTTACCTGCTGAGTTTCTGAGGCAGGGGGAAGGGGGATCACACAAGTCCCAGCACCATGAGCATCCCCTTCCAAAATTCCCTAAGGAGTGAAGCCAGATATAGGCATGACCACCTACTCAGCAAGAAATTACAGTTTGAGTATTGAAACCATTGCACTAATTTATTTCAAAGAAACAACTGTGTAAAAGACAACAAAGTGTAAACCATGTGAGTGACTCAAGCCAAACAAACAAAACCACCAACACGAGACTCCGACAAATTGCAGGGAGAAGCACAGAGGAAAAGAGCAGCTTTTCCACCAGAGAATGAGACCATGCAATGGGGTACTGTTGTGTCTCTGCAACATGATGCCACCACCTGTCTTCCTGCAGGTTAGTGCTCAAATCCCGAGGCAGAGGAGGACGAGGATCATTGCTGTGGACCAGACTGCCTATCCCAGTCTCAGATTTCACTGTGTTGTTAGAAGCTGGCAGTCCCTTGCCCTCTTTCCCCCAAAGAGAACCAGTCATTTTTTGTCAGTCCCAATCTTCTTACTTTACTTTTTACTTTGTGAATGTGATTTGACCCAGAAAAACATAATAAATGGGTAATTGTTTCTTTTATCAGGCTCGTTAGCTGTCTCACACTGCTCCACCCCTACTCAAATCCCAGTAAAATAGCATTTTCTTAAAAGGCACTGAATAGTATGATGGGATACATAAAAATACTTTGTTGGGAATAAATTAGCTTTATTATCAGTTTTTCTCTCTGGGACATTCAAAATGATTGAATTTTTTTATTTTGTCATAGCAGGAAGAGCCTAGCACCTTTAAGTTTACTAGCAGGCAGGTAAGATGTCTAGGTGTTTTGAAAATCCCAGAGGTGATAGATTGGAGAAACTACTAACTTGTGCAAAATCTGTTCATTTCTTCTAACATGGCATTTCAAACAAAAAACAAAGTCAGACACTTACTTTCCATTTGCTGTGGATAAATACCTCCTTTCCAGCACAAAAGGCACTTAAGTTTATAAAAGATGAAACTTTCATACTATTTAATTGTCTTTTGCTTCTCCTTTAGACCTCATTTATGACTTAAATCAGTTTGCAGTTAGCAGTTCTTTCCCATTTAGACATGTAATCTGCAAGGCAAAAAGAGAAGTTGAAACTGTCTGCATTAGCTGAATTCCCTCTTCAACACATCCTGCCATTTCTGAGGCGCATCACTTATCAGTGAAGAGTTTTATATCTCAAAGCTGGTGGGAATTAGAAAGTAAAAAGCTAATTCAAGCAAAGTACAACAAACAAATCTCTAATTAAAAAATGGAGATTGACAATAAAAGTTGTCAGAAACCTGTTTATCTTTTTTTCATAATTGTTTACAGAGAGAAGAAAACCTCTTTGCAAAAACAGCCCCACAAAATGAAAATATTCTTTCAAAGGGCATTGTTTAAATGTTGCTCAACATTAGCAAACTATGGCCATCAAACCCGTTTTGATATGCACTTGCTGCTCAATGCCAGGTTTCCCACGCACTGATTCTGCTGTGAAACATCCTGCTCCCTGAGGCCCATGGTAGGAAATGCCGTCAGCACGTTACTGTAGCTCTGGGCAGAGACTGTTGACTGTGGCAATTGTTTGCTAATCTCTTGGCTGAGCTGCCATTTGTTGAGCACAGCATTTTCAGGAGTGGTCCAAGATGACCACACTTTTTTGTTATCTTTAGCTAGTCCCTCAGGCTGATCTCAGGTTTTGAAGTGCTTTGTCATCTGGTGTCGCACTGTCAGAGCCACATATATTTAAGCTTATCTGATCAGTTAATTTGAATGTTACAATTTTTTGCTGAAGACTTCATGTGGTTTACTGGACACAGGTATGTTATAATCTGGTGGAAAAAGCCATAACTAACCTTATGAAGCTATAAAGGGATCAGAGTGTTTTCAGGGGTAAAGAACATGGTAAAAAACATTCTAGTCCCCCAGAGCAGAATACTCCCAGTTAATAAGAAAATGTTGGTAAAGGTAACATATTGAGAATTGTGCAAAGGGGAGGATGCAATCTTTAGATGGAGCCAGTGCAAGAATGAGTTAATGTTGTGACTGTTGTGTGATTGATGTGTAATCAACTGTATGCCACAAGCCTTGCCAAAAGTCTGCCAATGGAAGGAATTCCTGTAGTGAAAGTACAGCAGCAATAAAAGGTGGAAAGGATGTTGTGTAGGTGACTAGCCATGCAGGACAAAAATGCCTGCTGCTGTCTGAATGGACAGGAGTCTGCAGTTAATGTCAGTGGGATAACACTAAAGGTAACACATGCATTTTTTTGAAATGGTGACCAGCCTGTGCTCTCATTTTTCTTGTTAAGTGAGTAATTGAGAAGACTAACCAGGTCTCTTTTTGTCTCTGCAAGAAAAAAAAAAAAAAAAAAAGCCTGATATGAGCTCATGCTACAAATTTTAATTGTTCTCTTTGCTCTTGGAGTGGTCCAACCATGATTTTCTGACCAGTGGGAAAGACAATGGCTCATGGACTCCTGGCAAAAAGCAAAGCATTAGAAATGGAGTAGATGTAGTAGGCATATGGAACAGTCCCAAGACTCTTCTGCTTTGCATATTTTTCCTAGTTTGTTCTTCTGGGTGCTTCCTTCAAGACCATTGTGGGTTGTATAAGATTGATAACCAAAAAGTTGTTAAGAACTATCCAAATAGTCTCTTTTGATCATTAGCTGTCATGTCAAGGATATCTGCAGGAGAAAAAAAAAAAAAAAGAAACGAGAAGGGATTCCAGCATAAAATTAATATGAGTGAGAGAGAAATTGAGTTGTATGTTTCGACAATTTTCTCTTGCTGTGATAGTCAAGCTTATTTTGACTGGCACAAGTTTTAGCATATTAGTAGCAAATGTGAATTGCTTTGTGAAATGGAAATGCAATCAAGTTCACCCATTATTGTAGTTTGACATTCTAATTCAATGCATTCTCTGGATTTTGTTTATATAGTACTTTTGGCTAAAATAAGAAGTGTATTCTTTTATTTTTATAAGTATCATGGGGAGGCAGGCAAGTTAAATTATCAAATTAAAAATACACTACTAAGACTCTTAAAAGTGGATATAAAATCTATAAAATCATGTAGCTAAGTTTTTTTTTTCTTTTTCACTTTCACACGCTGCACAACTATAGTATTTTTAAACTCTGGCAACTAAAAGGCTGAAAGTCAAGCTGCCACATTTTCAGTTGGTTTTTTTTTTTATTTTCATCGCTCTGTGTAGTTCTTCTCCACCTCTGATTTCTGGCTCCAGCATCAGCCACAGAAAACAATGCTTCTTCCCCTCATCCCTTGAACATCTCTTCACAACCACATAATTTTTGGTAGAGAATATCTGAACAGTAGACAATCATCTGGGATACTTTTATGGAGTTTGTGAAGATGGAAACTGTGAATTAGTTTCTTCTTCTGATGCTCTGCTTCTGACTCGCTGGCTGGCATTCATCTGGTCAAATTAGACTTCCTCCTGATCTGGTGTGAGCATCTACTTAGCCATTTTTTACTTTTTTGACCATTGCAAATTCCAACTGTCTATTGAGATATCTAGAATTAGATGCTAAAGGTCTATAGGTACACAGATCACCCCTCCTACACATCCATGATGCAGATATCTGTGGTTTTGTGATCTTTGAATGCCCTGCTTTTTGGACACCTAAATTGTACACGTAGTGTTTTAAAACCCCAGCATCCAGCTCTTTTGAAGCAGTCGTCCTCATCAGAGAGAAGCTAATAGTGATGCCATCTGTGTTTGTCCCAGCACAAATAGAGGAACAGTACAACATTCAGGAATGTTTCAGGAAGAGCCTAATTTGTCACAATACGTATTATTTAGTATATGATAAAGCAGGTAGGGATGACTGAGGGGCAGCAGAAAGGCTTAGTTGGTATTGATAACTGGAATAGAGTATAAAGAGAGTTTAAAGTGATTATTAGAGAGAGTTTAAGGTGCTTTAAGGAAGTGATTATTAAGCTTGGGTTTGGGCAGAATCTAGACAAGGGAGTGGAAATGAATGGATGAGTTCTGGAGAGCCCTGAGATGGGAACTGAAAGAAAATCAAATATTTATACTGAGGCAAGGGATGACAAGAGGTGGTGTACAGAAGAAAAGACTTAGAAGGAGATTATATTCTGAAGCCCTCCTCCACTTCAGCTTCTTAGGCTTCACAGGTAAGGCTAAACATTGACACTATAACTCTGGTCCTCAGCAGACCATGGACTCATTGAACACTTGGTCTGTGGCAATGACTGAGAGGGCAATTTAAGGACATGGAGAGTAAATGCAATGAAGATGACAAGTGGGGTACTGAGTGTGGTGCTGACAAGTGCTACTGAGAAGGTAAGAAAAAGTATTCTCCTGCTGAACTCATTTTTTAACGTTTCCGAGGACACCAATGTACCTAACGGCTGAAATATGTTTCCTGGGCCTTTCTCCTGATATATGCCAGGAATTTAGGGACCATTTGGAAAGCTACGGAGTGTTGTCACAGGGTCTCAGTGTTTTATCCTATTCCTTCTGTTCTACTTCATCAAAAAAAGTCTACCTCAGTGTCTTAGGTATGCCATTCTTTCCAAGGACAGCTGGAGCACATAGACTATATCATGTCCAAAAATGATCCCACTGTCCACAGCAGATTTTTGTCACATGAAATGCAGGTCTTCTGCTGGGCTGTAGTGCCTGACTGTTTCAGGTACAGCCTAACCTCTGACAGATGTCTCCTCATCTCTGAGTTCTATTTGAAGACTCAATTTGAAGGCCTGTTTTTAACTTACTGCTTAGATTAATTTAGGTGGCTTTACTGTCTAATGATGTTCAGTCTGAAAACAAGGCTGATTGATGTATGAGTAACAGTTTTTTCCAATTGTGGTCTCTATACTACGTTAGCTACGTTTGGCTTAATAGACTGCATTGTTCAAAACCCAAAAATCTTTCCTACTGTTTCTTAAACAATTTATGGTCTCAAAATGTTTCCATTTAAAAAAAGAAATCACCAAACAAAGGGACCTGCTAATAGAGTTGCTGACGCTTCGCAATTTTTGCTAACAGCAAGGATCCACTTTTTGGAACTTCATTCAAAGAAGGAAGATAAATATTTTATTTACACAGCTCATTATTTATATCTGGTGTCATGGGTATCCTTTCATTTCTCTATTGGCTTCTAAATCTCTTCAAAGAGAACTGCAGCTGTAAGCAGATGCTATTCCTTGATCCTGGCAGAGAACCATTCTTCTAGAGCAGAGTCCTACAGAGCAGTTTGATAAAGCAGACTGTTAGCATCAATTCTGCATTGAAAGATCCATCCTGCGGTCTTATCCTCTTATTTTTAGTCTTTTAAAAAATCTCATTTCCAAATCACAGGAATGTCTTTGACATCAAGCTGAGTTTCAGCTGACTTTCTGAAGCAGTCAAGTTCTGCTCATTTACTGTGAAAGAAAGAGGCCTCTTAGAATAGCAATTCAGTCTACCCCAGATCTCAACTGCCCTCTGAAATATCTCCACTCCACTAACTAGAGAAAGGTGGCTGCAACCCTAGACATCTCAATGGCCTAAGGGGAGGCCTACATTAGTGTCCAGCTTCTAATCAGAAGTGCATTTTAAGCCAAGTGTCTCTAACATGCCTATTTTCTGTGCTTTGGTTCATGAGCTGTGCCAGAGTACATGAACTGGATTTCATCCTGATTATACCAAGCTGGAAAATGTTCTCCAGAAAAGCACATAATGTGCATCAGTTGCTGATAGTTTTTTGGTCCATGGGACTGGAGTAAAGCCAAACTGAAATACTCTCCCACGTGTAGTATGGACAGCAGGCACTCTTGCACTGAATATTTTTTTTTACAGATCTGCTTGAGTTGTACTGCACTATCTACAGCCTAAAAGAGTGAGAAAGACGTCCAGAAGGCTAAGGTTGATTTTACATTGAAATATAAATATACTTTACAGCATGCTTGGCCACAAGGTAGAGATCTGTGTCCCCATTTCACCTGCTTTTCCTTTGGACACTCAAGTAACAGGGACATGAGTGTTACCAGTGGGTCTCCAGAACTGAGTGCTTCAGATGAACACTGGAAGCCCTTGTTGGGGTTTTATAACTTTAGAGAGAAATGACAGGAAATGTTTTGCACTTCTAAGTAAAAAGAAGCAATAAGCCTTATGATAAATTCAATGAAGGTGGATTTTAAAGTTATGAATGGAACTCCTTATATGCATATGAGGAAAAATAAAAATTAAGTATATACATATGCTAATAGATCTGTATGCAAATTCTAAACACCTTACAGAGAGACAGAATCCTTTGAACAAGGCTGAAGCTGAAACTGGGAATATTTTTATCAACTGTACACTGAGAAACCTAGCTTGGCATTTTGCTTTCTGAGCATTGGGTTTCCTTGAACAGGAATCTGAACACTGGGAATCCCCTCACATTGCCTCTACTGTCTCCCTTGCAAAAGGGCAACATACATACTAGAAGAGAGAAGTAATAGGGAAAAAAGCACGGGGAGGTGAAGACACCGCCCAAACATTTGTTTTAAACACCTTACAGTTTATTCTATTTCAATCAAATCTCAGAAGTTATGGCTCCCACAGTAAAATAAACAAAAATAAATTGACTTTGGCTAAACACCACCATGGATCTGGCTGTTTTACCAAATGGTTTTCACCTAAAATATGTGAGATCAACCTCTGGCTTGTGAACAAGGCTTGATTTTCTTAAAGACCAGCTTGTTCAACTGCTTCATGTCTTGCCATGTTGATTATTTTAATATTTTACGAGCAGACAGCAGGAGAAATGGTGAGCCTGCTAGTTCAGTAACAGGTAAGCTCATATTGTCACAATGGTGACTTTTGTTGCTTCCATTTTTCACCTACCAAGCCATATAGCGCTGACCTCTGATGAAATTTCTGCTGAACTACACCTGGCTGACTTATGGGAATTTAGCCTGAAAAGCTGTTTCACTGTGTGAGACTTAGGTCATGTCAGATACAAATGTGCAGCAGCTACAGATGGCAATAGGATTCATACAGATGAAATAAATGCTAAATTAAATAAATGCACATACTAAAAACATTCCATCTCTCCATTCAAACCAGGGCATGAATGATACATCAAAGGAAAATTTCCTTGTTAAGACCTCTTGAAAAGTCAACATCATTCACTTAAAAAGTAGAATATGAAGAGCAGAACTCCATCAGTCCATTGGTGTTGGAAGGACTGTATGACCTCCATCAGATACACTTGCACAGAAAAGGTAAGTGCAAAGTACATTTATAATGAAATTAGACCCATTGGATCTAGGAAGACACAATCCATGAAGGGCCATTAAGAACAAAGATGCTCTGATTCAAGAAATCTCTACAGAACATTCTATGAAAGGATGGGATAGGGAAAAGGAAGCACTATTACACACCTTGATTTTACTTTTCCCTGTGACTCATATATTGACAATATTAAACTGAACTGAACTGAACTAGGTGGCCCTTTCTGTCTGACCAAATACTGACAACTGCTTCTGTGTCCTCATAAAAATGTCCATACTGGGGCTGATTATTACTTTTTCCACCTGATCAGTTTCCTCTCAATAAGATATAGTTGTCTGCACTAAGGAGACACATTCTGTTCAGGGCTAAAATGTAGATTTTTTTGTCACTGGAAGAACATCAGTTTAATAGTATTTCACCTCAGGTGAAAAGTTGTTTACCACCTTAGACCTTTGTATTCATCTGGTGTTGATTTTAGTATTCTGAAAATGTTCTGAAGCAACTGTTTTTTTCTTGGCAAGGTGATTTGGTTGATCTGAACAAATTACTGCAGCAGTGAGGGGTTAGCCATGCTAAACATCCTGCCCAAAAGAAGGTGTGGAGATATTTACAGATTCAACCTTACTCTTGATACTCTGACACTATCATTACAGTGCACTTGGAAAGAGAAGGAGAGAGATAAAAATCTTCTAGATAGATCACATTTTGCCAGTAGTTTATTTATTGCACTTCACTGTCTGGAATTCTCCATTATTTAAATAACCTTTCCTGCTGAAGCTAGTTTTGTACCATTCAGGGCTATGGAAATTATGTATTCTTTTCCAAAAAATTTAAAACCTCCTCCCAGTTTCCAAGCTTGCTGTAGGCACTTAGGTCAGCTCTGCCAGGACAGAGTACATATGTCTGCATGTTGCTAGAAGTGTTTCTCAGTGGTGCGTGAATGTACTCTTGTGCACTGTGTAGTTTTGGACAATATCTCCTTTCCCATGTGGCTGGCTGAGGAACAGTGTGCTGGAGCTGTGCTGCCACAGGGAAAAATAAAAGGCTGGAGTGTCTGCAGCTCCTCAGCAGCCATAAGAATTTAATATATATTTATTATCATTTATTTTTATTGTAATTACATATGTAGTATAATTTAGTTCAAATTAACTTCTTTTCCCTCCTTTTTACCCACTCTTTAGAACCTAGGTGACATGTCAATGTTGCACAAAGCAGTTCTTGGGCTTCTTGAGCAGATTTTATCTGGGGAGACACATCAGGGATCAGAGCATTGCACATTAGCTGCAGGAGTCTTTAAATGATGGATTTTCTTTAAGGAAAAGTAATTACACACAAGGCTCACTAAACTGTTAGTCAAGATTTTCCTTTGTAAGAAATCTTTCCATCATTAGACCACATAAACGAGATGGGTGAAAACCAAAACCACTGCTGTTGGTTCTGTGCTGAAGAACAGAAACAAACCTCTCCGCAAAGAAATCCCATCACAAGTATGCCTTTGAGACTTTTGACTAAATTGAAAGCACTTCAAGCTATTTACAAAGCAGAAGATTCCTTTCGTTGTTTATCTGTGGTGTGCCTCCCTGGTGTGTTCTGTCTAAGCATGAATGCGTCTGTTCATTTCGTTTCTAGCTTACATCCACAGCAGTCCCAGCAGAGTGCCTGGAAGAACTATTACGAGCAGCCAATTCTGGAACTGTTTGGATTTATTGTCTTTTCTGGGCATATGGATGTTGGTGTCCAATAGATGGATTATGGCTATTAATTTGCTCCAGGTTGTGTAGACTCTGGGAGGATTCAGCTGGAGCCATTTCTTGCTTGCCTGCTCCCACCAGTAGTCTCTGACTTCTCATTGCCTCAGTCCCTGGGTGCTGTTCAGCTGAGCTAAGTGCAGGACCTGATGTGGGCAGCTGAGATGATCTGAGGGAGGGGAGAAAGTGGCATGGCTGTGGAGGAGTGCCCTGAGTACATCTTCTTGTGGCTGGAGATTTCAGTGTGCCCAGCAGTGCAGCACAGAGATCTGGGGCCTGTTTGTGTGCATGGTGGATCAGGACATCCAACTCCTTCTTTGTGCCATTTTCCATTTCATTATGTTGGTGCATGAACAAAACTTAATGAAAATCCATTCTGAAGGACACTTGAACATTAGGAATGCATGAATAAAAACCTGAATGAAGGTACTGACTCCAGTGTACCATTTGTACACAAAGGTAAGTAAAATATCGCACACCTGTGCTGGATGAATTGCATCCACTGTGTGAGCCTCAGCTCTCTTTACAAAATGTTAATCATGTGTCAGGGACTGCTAAAATTAAAACTTGACTGGTTTTTAATTACTTGATTTTGACTTTCAAATATCTTGTGCCTCATATATTTTCCATTTTTATTATAGACAATAAAAATTCACAGGACCAAACACCTATAAACCAAAGGAACTAGGTATGGAAAATACAGATATTAAATAGAAATACATTTTAAATTGTGCCAAAGACAGTGAAATTCATGTTTCATTACTGAACAATGCATTCCAAGAAAAATGGAAACAGAAAGCAAACCTTGTGAATTTGTATAATCCTCAGCTAGTTCTTCTGAATTATCTAAGTGACATGCAATGGTATTGAATAGTCCAATTCAAGAGCAGTTCATAAAACAAAAGGATAAAGTGAACATTTGTATATTATAAGTTATTGGTTCAGTTTCTCTTGGCAATTTAGTTAATTTAAAATTGACTAAAAAAAAATTAAATCCTACCAAGGACTGCAAAGCAAATGATACAAAGACATCCAAACACAATCTTTCATTACTGATGCACAGATTCCTTTCAAGTATATGTCCCTTTTAGATTTTGAAATGATCCAGGATTTGTCTTTTGGGACTGAGTTTGATTTCCCAAGGTGAGTTTGATTTCCCAGGGTGACAACACTTTTGCAAATACATAGGCTATTGGCTTGCAGAGAGTTGTATCGTATGTAACATAATAACTACAGGGATTTGACCTGATTTTTCTTTACAAAGTTGGAATTATTATTTCAAACAAGGAAAAGAAACACTTCAGACTTCACTTCTGCATTATAAAAGTGGGGTTATTTTCCAGGGCAGTTCCTGTGGAAGGAAAAATATTTTCCCAGTCTCCATCCAGCAAAACATCCCCTTCCTTGGTCAGCACAGGACACTTGAGATTTTTCAATGACAGTGCCATATTTCAGTCAACCTGAGGAAGAGGGAGAATACTGTTCATCCTGGACAAAGCTGCACAACTGTGTGATGAGTGGTGACACCCTGTGGGTCCTGGTGCCTTCAGTGGTGCACAGACTATGCTGCAGTCCTGTCATGGCAGGTTCATTGCCCACAGAAAAGAGTTTACTCTGCAGAAGGATCTTTGGTTGATACAGGTTTCTGGACATTTGAAATCTCAGACAGATATCCAGACTTGACTCAGGGGTAAGAAAAAATAAGCTTTTCCAAGGGAAAAAAGTACCTACTGAGCTTTGGTACTGATGAGGGACCATTTCACCTCACTGAATATGTAAGACTGCAGCAAAATAACATGTTCAGTGGCAGAACCAATGAATAGCTTTTAGCTTGTAAAAGATACTATCCAAGTGCATTCCCTTTTGTGATGAGTTGTAGTGCTGGGCTTTGCACTGTCCACGCCTATCTCAGGAGGGAAGCAAGTCTGAGTTTTAAAGGGTTTTAAAATGGTTTTTAAATGGTTTTAAAACTCCAGTGGAGAGAGACAATCCTAACCCCAAGGTAAGAATCACCTGCAAGTGTGAGGCCTTTATCCAGAGCACACACCTCTTCTAGGAATTATAATTGCACTCAGCACCTGTGCAATGATGCAGGATTGTTCACTGTTCCTCATGTGAATGACATAGGCTTGTTTAGTGTTCCTGACATTCATTAGGTACAAATCAATAAGCTCAAAAAGCAGTCTGGACTGGCCAACCCTTCATGATTAATTCTGTTCCATGATCTCATCAGAGCTGTGGGGTTTGAATAGCTCTATATGTTATTGCATCCCAGCATAACAAGGAAGGAATGGCAGTGGGTTTTTTTACAAAAATATGAAACTGTAATTGCATTTAATGTAAACATGTAGGAATATATTCTCAGATGTCTCTTCTAGTCATCAGAGAAGGAGCTCCTGCAGACAGATCTCATCTATCTTGCTTATCTTCTGTAGGGGCCGTCCAAGAATATTCTCTAGTCTTAAGCAATATTTTATGAGTATTCCCTCTGCAGCCCATATAAGATTGTTAGCACACAGGATAATTTGGGATGGTTTTTGACTATTAATTAATGGTATCAAAATTTTGCCAGTTGCTATTTTGTGTTCCAAGTTTCAACAGCAAAAAATTCATGGGATCAACCAATTTCAGTTGATTTAAAATTTTGGTGACTTCTAGAAAAGGAAATAGAAACTACAAGATGTCCAGACTAATGGGCTAATTAAAAAACCAAGGGTGGGTTTAGAGTGGGGCATAGTCAAAGCCAAATTCTGTCCTTGAAATTCAAAATTTCCATCTGGAAAGTATAACTTTTAACTCCTAGGAATGTCCTTTCGTAGTCTGACCTTAAACCAATGTGCACTGTCTTCTGTGCACTGCGCAGAGATACCAATGTAATAAAACCCAGCAGGGTGACTTCAAACATACATATGGTGCCACTGGAACCTATAATTCATCTTATTCTTAAGTGGACTTTTAAAGATAACTGGAAAGGTGCTTACAAAGCTGGCACAGGGAAGTCACCCCTTTCAGGGTGTGCGTACACGATGTGTGGAGATTGACGTGCGCCTTGTAGCAGCAGGCGATCGATGTGGTAGCAGCAGCAGCAGCAACAAGCTGGCACTTGGCAGCTAACAGGAAAGTAAACTAAGTCAGGAATTAGGTCCAGAATGCAAACACAGAAAGAATTTCACATACTGTGCCATCAGCATGCAAGTTTCCAGAAGCTCTTCCAACCCCATACTATCTTTGCTCTCTGTTCTTTCTCAGCTCCCATCCCTCCTTCTGTGTTGATGTTCAGAGACAACTTTGCCATTTCATTTGACCATACTATTCATTTAAAAGGAAGAAAATTAATAGAAAATATACATTAGAAATCAGCAGGGATAAATCCCATATGCCTCATTGCACAGTACTGTACAAAATGTACTCCTGTTATGTACAGTAACACGCTGCATTAAGCCAAAAGGAAAACTCTTTTCTAACTTTGGTGTAATAAAACTATCTGTATACTAAAAACAAACCCTTATTTATTAAGACCCCCAAATCCCAACATCCATTTAAAAACTGGGCCTCTTTCAAGGTCTCTGAGTCATCATGAAGAGCATGATTCATTCAGTAACCCCAGCTCACCACGGCTCTCTTAGGAGCAAGAACATATTCAGTTTTAAGCTTCCTCTGGCAACTTGAAAACCAGTATCTGGCTACCAATATCTGTTTCTAATCTTAAAGAGAATTGCATCCTATTGCTGGTTCTGCATTCCTATCCTAAAAATGAAGCTTGCTCTTTTTTCTGAATAATTTGGAGTGTAATCTCTTTAAATGCCTTTTAAGGAGCCATGAAATTCTACTTTCCAAGTCAGACACAGCTATTTTGAGGACTTGCCTTTCCAGGAGAGGGAATCTCACAAATGTTAGTCCTTTCACAGAGCAAAGAACTGGTGCTGTCCAGCTGTGATCTCCTGGCCTCAGCCTGAAAACACGCTGTTATATAAAAATTCTGTTAACCAGAGACTCTAAAGATGCCTGCGTCATGGAACATATTTATTCCAGGAATCCTCACCAAATGCAGGCATCTAATGAATTTCTTTTTGTGAACATTAGGACAACTTTATTGATTAACCTCTTGTGTATGTTTAGAAGGAGCAAACAAAGCAGAAGTGCTGGGATCCACATTTTGTTCTGCTTGAATGCACATATGGAAGTATTTTCAAACCAATAGTGCAGTGAATATTTGTGCCTTTCCAGTTTAAGCAGTGCTTTCTGATGACCGCTTGCTCAGAAAACTTGGCCACCCTTCATTTGCATCCATTTCTTTATTCCTATACTTAGTGGCAGCACTCCATACCTTTTGCACTCAATACCAAATATTGGGATTTTTGATGTTTTCTCTTATTGCTTTCCATTTCATGATGCACTGCATGGTGCTCTTAAAAAATGCTTGAACTCCCCTTGATATGCACCCAAAGGAAGTGTATGGCTTGTTCTCAAAACCATCATGTGAGTTATCATGCTTAAAGTATTATAGAAAGGACTCCAAATTCCTGCTTCTTTTGTTTTGCAAACTTTATAGGTAATATGCAGTTTTAAAAATGAAATATAATTACAAATCATTCACTTTTCTGGGTTCACTCATTTCATACAGGTTACTAAATAATGATTTGCAGGGTCTACAGATAAGAGCTGAATTTGGTGAGTTTTATATTCAAGGCTGACAGTTTGACTCACAAAAAATTTTTTTCTTTTCCCTGCATGTAATTTAATTGGGGCTTTGGTTTGGGGTTTTTTTGGTTTGGTTTTTTTTGTTTGTTTGTTTTGTTTTTTTTGTCTGTATAAGAAAATGGAGATATTCTTTTTTTCCCCTTCAGTTTATTTGATTACTGGGGCTCTCCCAAATGGTGCTGAATTATTTAGGACCTGATCTTGTTTTTTTAATGAAAATAAATTCTAGACATATTATATTATACCACACATCTGATCTTTAATTTCTTTTAGATGGTCACCTCAGTGGTTATTTACAGTCTGTGCTCTGAAACTTTAGGAATGCTTGCACCATTTTTAGGTGGTCTGCAAAAGCATAACTAAGCCTGTGTTTGGGAAGCTTAAATTTTCTGAAAAGGAGTCTGCCCCTTGATTAAAAATTGTTCAGACCCAAAATTAAAAAACAAAAAAATTATTGCAATCACTCCTCTACAATAAATTATATTAATTAATTCCCATGCTTTCATTGTGGGACTAAGTAAATAGTGAATTAGGCCTCCTTGTTTATGTGTTGATGGGGTTATTTATAGCATGGTACTGTCTATAGTCATGTCTTAAGAGAAAGTAGTGACTGGAACACTTGTAGAAAAATGAACAGCAGTAAATAAAGAGGATGAAAGTCAAGAAGTCAGGTTAATTTTCAAAGCATTAGTAAACATTCTTCCTACTGTAGGAGAACCTGAACAGGCAATTGATTTCAGAATCATCACAGAAATGAGAGTTCTCTGAAAATTTACTTTGAAATTAAATCCTGTTTATAACATATCAGAACTGGAAAGGGAAAACAAAAGACTTTAAATATTCTTTTCATATATCCCAGAGACATCTAGATTCTGAAATACCACTACTTTAATTGTATCTCTATTCTTTCAATTAATACTAAGTTCTTCTCTAAGTTGGTGAATTGACTTGGAGTACTTGTGAAAAGAAAGAACCACAACATTTAAAATAACAGAAATAGATTTTTAAGCTATTTTAAATACTTGAAGTTGTTGTTTTTAACCCACTTAATGTCATGAGCAAAGTTAGAACAAGGATATTTTTATTGAAGGTAAATCAACCTTGGCTTCCTTTGGAGATGTGAATAACACTATCCAGGAGAGAGAAAGTTATGATTATGTACACATGCAGATACACAGACATATATTCAAATTAAAAATAAGGCATTGTTTAAATAAGAGAACATTCCATAAGTTCATTTTGAATGAAAAGAAAGCAAGAATTGACATTGTGACCCTGTGGAAGTCTGTCATTCATTCCTGTGGAATGAGACTATTGTCCTGCATGTTTTTTGGAAGTTGTTTAAGTCTACATGTAATACAGTTGATGTATCTTTTCACAGAGCTGTCTGCTGCTTGGTAGGATTTATAAAACCACTTAGCATGACTGCACAGCTAAAACCCATAACTTACAGATGCAACTACAAGAAAATTTCTGTGGCAGTGAAAGGTTTCATTATCAAATGACTACTCCAAAATACACCAGGATGAACCATCTTGGTAGATAGATATCTGTAGGAAGTATATTTTACTACTTTGTCACTAACCAAAAGTAGAGATATTTGATCTTGAGAAATGAGTTAAACCTGCTACTTGCTCATATTTGAAAAATATGCTTTGCCTATGCCATAAGACCGTGTTATGCACCAGTGGTAATGTCTCTGGTTCCATCTAGGAGCCATACATCTACTCAGTGACAGCACAAGCACAACACTTCATGAACAGTAGGATTGTTTGTACATGGCTGTTTCAACTCATTAATGAACTTGTAATCTACATGTATCAGAATAACAAGTCTTACAGACTTCACTGTCTAAAACCAAAATAATTTGGTTTTTTTTAAGCAGCTCAGTAAGGATCAATCTCACTGCTGCTGAGGCCAACTGCTGAGGTATCTTCTCAAGGGACCAGCAAAGTGAGAACACCTGATATGAAGCTAAGGGTGGACTGGAACTAAGGTTTGACTGAAATGAGAATCTATTACTCATGGATTTCATCGTCTGCGTTCTGTGAAATAGCCTCACGCTAGGCTGAAAGTCAAAACAGCTGCTTGCTTAAATTCCTTGCTGGCTGGAGCACCCCATGACTGCCTCTCTGGCTGTCCTTAGGCTGGAATCCAAGAGAAAGGGAAATGAGTCCTTAAGCACACAGTCTGAGATAGATGTACCCTGAAGGGTTTCACTCTTCTTCCTCCAGCTACTTCCCTCGCCCTTGCCAGGGATGACAGCAGCCATGACGCTGGTTCCCTCCTAGGGGCACAAAAGGGCTGGTGGTTGGGGGCCTGAGTGCCTCTGCAGGCATTATTCTTGTGCTTGGGGGTTTCAAGTTCAGAGAATGTCTGGGTATGCTCTTGTTGAGGTGATCAGGAGGCAGAAAGGATCTCTTGAGCTGTGTCCAGGGATAATGCACTGACCTAATCATAGGCAATAGTAAAATTCTCAGTGATCTTCCTGAAACTAGGTTTTCACCAGAAATCCCTAAATAGGAATTTGCTGGAGTCCCGTTTTCAGACAGTTCAGAGACATGGGTACTTCAACAAATATAATTTTTTTATGTTGGCATGCCATTCACCAGTTTGAGGCCCCTCTTCATTTCTTTGTGAGCCACTGGCATGGGATTTGTTGTGTTTTAGACTGGAGACCTGCAAGTTTCAGTAGGTGCTTATAGAAATCAGTGGTCATTTCTGGAGCAAGTTTTTGTCCAACTTTGTTTATGGTAGCAAAAATATTATATGAGATTAATAGAATCCATGTAAAGCGGTATTCTATGGCATGTATTTGAGATTTTGGCTATAAGAAACATTAGAAATAAATGCAGCTGGGTTTCTTAATGCTGAGTTTTTAGTATCCTCTCATACTAGATACCAAGCAATACTGACAGACTCTAATCACTCACTACAGACTTGAAAAAAAGATTGCAAACCACATATCTAAGTTGCACTACTTCTAAGAAATATTTGGATGCCCTGTTCTCTTTATTTTTATATATTTATAAAGATGACATAATTTCTTCTTTATTGTGATTATGTAGCTGCAAAAATGAAACTAAACAAGCTTACAGCATGCTGTCTACTTCCCTGTCTGACAGCTGCTGTAGGAAACAAACAGGCATTCATTCTTCCCTGCCAGGGGTGCCAACTTCTTTCACTGCTCTTTTAGCAGCAGCTCTGAATAACCACCTCCTGATGCTGTTTGTATGATGCTAACTGTCCTCACTGTGAGCTGATTCAGTGGCCCTGCATGCTGCTCTCCCTCTCTCATACAGCATTGAGAAAAGTATTCACTTAAAACATTGAAGAAAAGGTGCAGATGGATGCTTTTTGCTATCTCTTTTCAAAAGCTGTTAATGAATATATCTGGATCTCTGTCTTCACAATGTCTCCACATTCATCTGCCACCCACCTCCTTGCTCAGGGAGTGTGAGATGGGAACTGCATGTACTGTCTTGCAGATCCGCTGGTGTAATAAGACCTCATGCTTGAGGCTGCTGAGCATTATCTGTAAAAGAAACATTAAATCAGCCCATGCACCCAATTTTCCCCAGATGATAATAGTTTCTTCTTTCAAACTCATGTGCATTGACTTCGATGACATCAAAGTATTCATTACCCTGAAAGCTATGCCTGTTAGTTGTAACAAAGGTATATTTCTTGATTTAAGAGTACACAAGGTTACAGATCATCCACATAGCATCAATAAAAGTGTATGAAATGAGACAACACTGCAACAATAGTTTTCCTCTTAGTTTGTGGAGGAGCACTAATTAGAGAGGATTTTCAGACGTCAGACTGGGAAGTGTTTGCTATGTGAAATAAAGATCCTAAGGATATAAACTGAGCCATAACATCTCTGTGGCCCTGAAATTTGTTTTTCTTAATGGAAACAGTGTAACACGGTTCAGAGAAGGAATTTTGTTGAACTCCCTACACTTGAGGCTGGCAAAGAGCAAACACGAGGAGTTACGCAAGCCACAGTTAAAGCTCAAAATGATGCCATGGCTGTGGAATTTGAGAGCCTTGTAATTTCCAGTTCAAAATCTTCTCTCTGGAAGAAAAGACCTTGCAGAAATGAATGAAGACACATTTAATCACAAATATACAAGGGAGCCTTTGCAAGGGTCCAGAAGAAGCTGTAAGGGAAATCAGCTTAAGGAGGCTACAGAGTAGGCTGTGAGCACGGTGCCATCCCCGTGAGAGGACCACATCCTGGTGCCATCATGACGAGCAGCTCCCTGTGCCACTTGTACCTCCCTGATGAGGTGAATGGAACTATTCACTGAGCAAAAAGCTGATTGGCACAAGCAAGCTGTTGGAAGGGCTAAAATTTCACAGTAACTGGACTGAGAGCTCTATTTTTGGGGATGTACGTGGTATGTGTGAGTGACCCTTGTGTTGTCCATTAGGAGTGCATTTCACTCCTTCATGGCTGAAGAGCAATCCAGACATGCTCATGACTCATTGCAGGCAAAAGTAAAAGAAAAAAATTGCAGATGAAGCTGATAATTATGAATCATCCAGTTACTTTAACACTCAGATATTTTAAAATATTCAGCCAGACTATTCATTTTTGTTCAAACTCGAAACTTCATGGCTAGTGTAGCTGAGACAAGCTTAAGCAATGAAAGGCAGTCTCACAAAATAAGATTTGCAAACAGAAAAATATTTTTCATAGCTGAGAACAAGAGTGTTTTCCATTATCAGAAATATTCAGATTGGTGGAGAGGCCTTGAGACTGTCACAGTTTGTAGAGCAGGACATGCCATGCACCTAGCACTTGTAAATGGACTAGTTGTGAAGAGGTATTCCTCCAACTAGAATTTTATGCATGAGCATTGGCTTTTATCTCAAAGCAACCAGGTCTGTTGTCCCAGTGTTGGACTCTTCAAAGGGTCATATGCTGCTCCTTGTGTTTCAGGCAATAACTTCCACCCAGGTTGGTGGGATCTAATTTCTCACAGTGTAATGTATAAGGAAAACACAATCCAGAATTTTCAGGTTTCTTCCTTAATCCTTGATACATTGAGGTTTTCCAAACAGTTCCAACTCCAAATATACCTAAGCGAAAACAGAAAATGAAGGGGAGATACTTTTCACTGGCCTATTCTCTTACGAGAATAGTAAGATGGTACTTACGAATTTTTAGAATAATTAGAACAACATAGAAACTAGTGCAAAGGAGCAGTAAGACCACAGAAAACTGCCTAGACAGCATTTATGAAGGCTCAGTGCATTGTCAGACCTTCCCACATTCAGTCAGTCCTGTGGATTGTGTCTGGAATGAATGGGACTCCAGACTTACCTTCTTCAGCCACTCTACTTATTTAACAAGAAAATAAATCCAATCAAGTTTAGGCTTACATCGAAAAAGTAACATACCTTTCCGTACTGAAGGAAAAATCATTATCAGATGAATTCTTCAAACTAATATACAAGGAAGAATGAGCATTTTAACACAAAATTGAATATAAGAAAAAACGCTCAACAGTACATGAGCAGTCTCGAAAAGGCCCACATATTTTTATTGTCTGAGGTTTCACTAAATATTTTCTTCCAAAAATTTACAAACAACCTGTCCGTCTCTGGTTTTGTGTCACTTACAGACCTTTTAAACTCAAAAATGTTTACAAACAAAACAGGTATTGCTGCATTAAATTTAAAAAGTACTGCTTTAATGAAATTAAATACAAGTATCAGTGGACTTATAGAAAGAACAATTAAAACAAACAAAAAACCCCAAAAGTTTACCACCTCCAAGAAGTTAATTAATTGTCAATAAACAATAGAGAAATTTCTGTCAGAAATTTTAATTTAAAAAACCCCAATATTGCTATTCAAAAGCCCTTACAAACCCAAAATAGGTGCAAATATTTCCATCAGGACAAAAGAACTGGATCCAACCCAAAATGGAGTTGTTTCTTCTCCTGCTGCCTGACACTCAGAGGAGTGACATGGCTCTGAGGGCACTCACTGTCCTAGTGAGTGATGGAGATGAGCTCAAGCAAAAGTACCTGACCTGAGCTTTGGTACCTGACGTGAGACCTGAAGATAGAAATGTGAGTGACCAAAGCTGGTTACAAGAAACATCAGATATTTTTACATGCCAGTGATTTCATGATAGAGAATGTTGCATTCACTTTTAGGGTTTTTTCTTCAGGAATGCCCTTTTTTTCTTCCTCAGCTTCCATTACCTTTGCTCTCACAGTGTGCAAAGAGCATTAAAATGGATTGATTCATACTCAAAGCAAACCGTATTCACACAACTGTGCACACGAAGAAGAACTCTGAAGTGTTTTATTACCACAAAACAATGAAGTGAAATATTTTGGATCTCTTGTTCTGTGAAAAGTTTAAATATTTAGACTTTTGGTCTCAGTTTCAAAAATGAAATATTAGAGTCATGCATTAGAGTCATGCCTACAGCTACTATTTTACCAGCTGAGCATAATAAAATGGAAACACTCAACCTTTTTTCCACTTTTTCTTTCCCCTTTTTCCCTTGTTAATCTTTAAGAAAAAATAGAACAGCAAAGGAAAAAATGAAGGAAATGAAGAATTATTGTTTTGGAGTGGGTAATGAAGGAAACTAATACCTGACATTATTCATTCTATTTTATTTTATAGCAAAGAAAAGATCATAAAATGATAAAATCATAGGGAAAAAGAAGAAATACTGGAAAAATCCAAAGGCAGTTTGCAAACCAGGTCCCCATAGCTCAGGGGACCTATTTTTTTGGTTACCCTTTAAAACAAAAATTCAACCAACTCAAATGCTTTTCTTCTCTGCTAAAATACATGGCTGAAACATCCCCCTAAATTTAGGAACCTCAACAACTTAACTCCTTTCTGCTGGGATGAGAGTTGCAAGAAGTTACACTTGCAGGTTTCAGTGCATTTATGAAAATTAGAAAAGATTATGCACTTGGGGCATAATGGTAAGGAATTTTTAAAAATAATGCTGGACTCTGGTTAGATGCATTTTGAAGCAAGATGAAGTGAAAGTTTTAAAAAGTCAAAGCACTTATACAAAGTTAAGAGTAACTCTCCCACAAAATGAAGGAAAACTTCAACTTGAGGATGGGTATAGTATTGCCTCATTTTATTTGTTCATAAACAAGTTGCTTCTTTAACACATGCCCACATTTTGTACACTTTATGTGTACAAAACACATGCATGACTCTTAGAGCAGCCCAATAAGCACGATCCATGAAACACTCTGCCTCACAGCTGAAGTTTCTCACCTCTATATAATCTCCTTTCTATTATAATAGCCTGCCTGCATAGCATCCAAAAACAAGGTGCTGGGTTTGTGACAGTGACTTTTTGAGGGGGCGGCCTTTCAATTTTGCCGGCATTTAAACTTAACACTGAAACCATGATCATACATGGGAACATATGGATATCTGTGTCAAATCTTGAAAAAGGACTACCTAGCATCCAATATCTGGTCTGGGGAATCCTGTAAATTCATCATCATTCCCTCACAAAGATCAATAGCTGAAACCTGTGAAAAATTACCAGGAGAGCATATTTCTCTCATCTACAGTCCATGGGACTTCCAAGCCAAGGGTATGAAGTTTTACATTTACCAGCCCTAATGGATTTTCCTTCCATCAGTTTGCCCAGAGAGCTGCCTGAAATGTTTCCCTGTTGACATTTATCAGTAACAATGTCCTGTGGAAAAAAAAAAAAAGAAAAAGGAGGTTTCTTCTTTTATACCATCTTATCTCTCTTGCCTATTGCACCCCTCAATGAAAAATATGCATATTGCTAGTGTGCACTGCATCAGAGGCTTCTGTTGTGGAAAGGCAACCCATGTAATAACATTGTACCAGGACAATAAAGAAGATAAAATAGATATGAAGTAACTATAATGTCACATATAGCATTTCCAGAAGATACATGCAATTCCTATGCACTTTTGATCAGGAATATAGTATTCTTAATCCTGGTGCTTGCTTCCTGTCTCATCCTTCACTTTTGTTTCCAATGCCACAGCTTACTTTTTAAGCTAGCTTTCTTATTTTGGTTTAATAAAACAACAGAACTGCACTGATAGGCTAATTTTTCATCCAGGTATTTTTTGTTTTCTAATGTTTGTTTTAGATGATTGTATTTGCCACTGAAAAGGTGTGACTTTTTTTTTTTTTCTGATTTTTTACCTTGTTCGTTTTCAAAGCCAAGACGCACCTGCTACCAGAAGGTTCCAGTTTCAGGAAGTTGGCTGAGACAGGCCAATTTCTGCCTCTAAGTCTTGCTGGCTCCTGAGAGTCCAGCTGACCCCACTCCTCCCTCCCTCCTGCCCCTATCCACCGACAGGGGCAGCTCCTTAAACACTGTAGTACCAAGCCCTTGAGGTGAGTGTGTTCCTGTCCAGGCTGCCTGCTCCAGGCTCCCAGCCATTCTGATGTGTGTGGAACCAGCTATTTGTGGCCAGCTCTGGCAGGCAGGAGAAATTGTTTGGCTTTTTGCATCCTGTTTGCTGTTCAAGCATAGTTTTCCAAAAGGGTGCTGAGCTAAGTAGCAATGTTGTGCAAGATGCCTGTGGGAAAGGGTTTTTAAAAACAAAGGACAGCTTCAAAGCTTCAGCTTTCCCAATATCAACACCTCTTTAAGGACAGTGAAACGTCTTCATCCCTCTTAACCTTATGGTAAACCAGAGTGAGGTAAAAGATTCATGTGAAAACTTGGCTTAAACAGGTTGCATTTCAAAATAGAACAGTAATAGACTTTCAAATAGATTGTGAAAGACATTCAGATCAGTGCAAGACAGTCACTGACATACAAGGGTTAGGTGTGTGTTGAATAAATCCTTCTTGGCACGGAAGTCTTCATCCCTGTAAACCTGTGGTGTTCCACAAAATGCTTGCAAATAACACTACATAAGAGCTGATGTCAGATGGAGCTGTTCAGCTTCTGAGAGGATACAAAATACTTCAGGTCAACTATTACTTGACTAAAGTTTCCTGGACAGTAAATCATTCAGCAACCAGAGAACACTGCTGTCAAAACATCTTTCCTCTTCATATCTCTGTAGAGCTGGTAGCACTTCTATTAGGTGTAGTTTCACAACCCTGTAACAAAGCTTTCTGTTTGTTGCAGAATATTTCACAGCTATAACACTCTTTCTTTAATCTATTTTTGACTGGTCTCTCCCACAGTTTTCCGTCCATCTTCTTGCTCTGCTAACTCCATGACCTGAATATTGTCAAAAGCAAGGATTTCCATCATGTTTCATGTATTCATTCCCATTGATCTTAGCAGTGTTGAGTCTTTACAGCACTTTCTACAGGACTGAACTCATTTTACATGTCACATCCCACATGTTTTTTACTCCAAGAGAAAGGTGAAGAGCGTAACTAAAAATTTTATCATCAGAGTTGGCAGCTCTGAAATGGAGCATATTAAAACCACTCACTTGGAGAGACTAATCTGAAAAATGAGCATTGCTGTAAGCACTGAACAAGACTTGAACAGCACAGAAAAATGGAGACTTTTTGAAACTAATTGAGTTGCATAATGATGTTCCATCAGGCTTGGGTATTATATTTTCCCCTTTCCTGTATTTGGCTTTTTAATATGGTTTAAATGATAGCTTGATCACATGATTAGAGTATTTCCCTTAGCAGTACAATGCAGCTGTAAAAGCTGTTTCTTGACTGAAGTAATACTAATACAGTAAAAAATTCAAGGGTTATGCTTGAGAATAATATGTATTTTTTAAAAGTATGGTGTAATAGCTACTTATTACAGAACAGTAAACAAAGGAGGAATTTTATAGAGATTTTCATTGTGGCACTTGTGTATATGATGTTGTCTGTACCATAAAATAAAGCAATATCCGAATGAATAGTTGCTCATTGTGGTCCCTGATTGACGAAAAGAGCAAGAAATTACAGTTTAGTGATTGCAAACTGAGGTTTCATTTCTGCAACAGTGTTTGTATCTGCTTCCAACTATTGTTAAAATGAATGCTAGGACCTTCCATATTCTCACAGATACTCTCATAGACTGCTGTTTTGGATCTTTCTGTGTTTTACAAAACTGACACGAGTGCAATCTGTGAATAGGTAATTATTTATGTTTATTGCTCTTATCCTACTGCCTTTCACTTGTGTGTGTTCCCTCAAAATGACAAAGTATTCTGAATTTCAAGATACAGGTGTATGGCTCACTTCCTGGACAGCTTAATAAATTGCTTTGCACACTTACAATAGTAACCAAATTTTTAAAGAGTGGTTTTGTCAATTTGCTAGAGATTGCTAAGGAGCATGATCAATTACACAATTAAGTTTCTACTTCACATGATGTTGCTTAATCTCAGTTTCTGATTATTCTGAGCCTGGAAGAAGTGCTCATAGTTCTGTTGCTCTGTTTGACTACTAAAAGGAGAAAAAATAGTCACATACGGAAAAAAATTATGTTATTGCTGGTAAAAAGCCAAAAAGAATGTAATAGAATGTCCAAAATCCACATGGATCTGACAAAAAAAAAAAAAACGGATTATTTTGGTATAGGGGACTCTCTACAATACCAAAAGGATTTTTGCCCATAGCTGAGTTGAATACTGTAAAAACAAGCATGTATTTACATGCCACACAAAAACTATTAATCTCTTTATCTTGTCTTATCTGGGTAACGCCACCGTCTATGCAAGGAATATTTCTTAACATCAGTACTGGCAACAATAATAAAAATGGGGAAATGAAATATATTTTAAAGTTTTCCCATTACTTGTTACCAATTTTCACTCTTTCCTGACTACAGCCATGACTAAAGCCATGACTGTGGCTGACTATTCCACTTTGAGAAATGAGACACAGAGAAATTACCAATTTGGCCTTAGCTTAGCAAGCTGGTATAAGAGAGGCAGAATGAGGGTTCAGCATTGCCCCCAGTCTCATGCTGTACCCATAGGCACAGAATGCAGGTGTAAAAAAGGGCCATGGCTGTATTAGGTTGTAAAGAACATAACTCCTCATAAGGCCTGGGTTACTTCTAGTTGACAGATACAACCTGCTTCAGAAATCCCTGGGAAAGCAAGCTGGCATCTCCTACTCCATATGGTATATTAGTGCTACTGGCAGTGGAACTGGGTCTCTCCTGGTGACCTGAGTTCAGCACGAGTGTTGATGTATTGAAGCAGCTTCTGCAAGAAGACATGGACATAATACTTGATTAATTAATGTCTTCTGCAGTTTAATCTGTTAATTCTTTGAAAGTGAGGAGGACAAGGAAGAGAAATCCGATAAGAGAAGGAAATATAAAACATAAAGTTGCTGAAAGTTGCAGTGAATATAGATATCATATCCCCATTTCTTATGTTGAAACTACTTACTGGGTGGTTTCCTACGAGAAAGGAAGACTGTTTCCTGCAAAGGAAGAAATCAAAATTATTCCTTCTTCAGATAAATCTTACAGCCAGTATTATGAACAAGTAGAGCAGCAGCAATTTCTGGTAAACTGGATTTCACTGGGAAGTATGAGTTTGTCAGGAACATCACAGCATTTAAACTCTGAAAGCTCCAGATCTGACTGGACCCAGAGCTTTTGGGATGTCAGGGAGCATTTTTATTAGAACAAATGGTAGTCAAACTGAACAGAGTGATAGTCCCACCAAGTAGCTGTTGCATCTGCTAGGCATAATTTACTTTAGAAATTATATCTGATTGCATTTTCAAAATACAATTTTTCTTAAGTTCTATGATTTTTTTTATGTCTCCTAATTTGGTTAAGTCTAGTTGAAAGTGAAACAAATCTCTTCCAGATCAGTCTGCTTGAGACATCTGTTATACTCACTGTGTGCTAATGCATCTTCTGTATTTTCTCCTTAATCTGAACCCGCTGTAGTAGTTTTTAATATTTAAGACTTTGACTGTGACAGAATGAGATGAAGGCACAAATGTCCATGAAACCACATTTTCAGGAATGTAGAAAATGAAATATAAAATGTGTGCACTGAATTGGGATGTAAAAAGAAACACAAGGAGGGAGAAGTGGAAGAAGGAGAACTTCCTCAAAATAATCGCTCCTATCTTCTTCCCCAAAATCTCTTACCTGTCATCAGACTATATGTCTTAAACACTAGGAAAATGGTTCATCTGCTTTTCATGATGTCATATGAATGGAAGCCATATTTCAATCCTAACTTTCAAAAGATTAGCATAATTTTCAAATACTAGAGTTTAAATAACATAAGAGAGTTGTCCCTGACTTTCCACTGTAAGGAATTAAATGTACAAAACCTTATGGTTTTGGTTTGGCAAGTTTCCCAGTGCCTCGCTGTCGCTGTTGAGCGGCTAGCTGAGGAATGACCCAAGGTCTCAGACAAGGAAAGAGAGGAGAAGAGAGCTTTATTGTTTTGAATTCCATATATATAGAGTTTACACAGGTGCCCCAGATTGGTCAGCCTGAGACCTCCCCCTAGGCCCAATTGGCCAAGCCCAAACTGACCCAATACGGAGAAGTTGTTTGCAAAACATCCAAACTTTATCTTGTTTATGAAATATAGCAAAATGTTCCCACGGGAAGAACCTGTGCTAGCCGCTAGCTAGCCGCTAGCACAGGTTCTTCCCGTGGGAACATTTTGCTATATTTCATAAACAAGATAAAGTTCGGATGTTTTGCAAACAGTTTCTCCGGATTGAGTGAGTTTGGGCTTGGCCAATTGGGCCTAGGGGGAGGTCTCGGGCTGACCAATCTGGGGCACCTCTGTAAACTCTATATATATGGAATTCAAAACAATAAAGTTCCTTTTCTCCTCTCTTTCCTTGTCTGAGAACTTGGGTCAGTCCTCAGCTAGCCGCTCAACAGCGACAAGCCACACCTCGCTAGCATTCATGCAGAATGCATTTTATTTGAGCCATGGATTAAGAGGGGTGTAGCTGACAATGCTGTGCACATTTTATTGCCATGTATCTGTTGGAAACTGATCTGAAAATGTTTCAGTTGTCATCAAGCAAATAAAACTTCTGTACCCAAATGAATTGGTCTTCAGATCTTCTCTAAAACTGGAAATTATGTAGACAGAATTTAATTTTTTGAACAGATTTAGGCATCTGGCAAATTGGTTTTCTCATGTATTTTCATTTCATTAAAATTATGTAATTGCACCATACATTACATGTATGCAGTTTTCTTCATTAAAAGTAATGTAAATATTAAAAGTATCTATTGCTTTGATAAGAAATAGCATGTCCATCAGGACTAGAGCAGTGGTCACCCCTGTACTCAGCACCGGTGAGGCCACACCTCGAATCCCATGTTCAATTCTGGGCCTGTCATTACAACAAGGATGTTGAGGTGACGGAGCATGTCCAGAGAAGGGCAACGGAGCTGGGGAAGGGGCTGGAGTCTTAGGAGGAGTGTCTGAGGGAGCTGGGGGTGTTTAACTTGAAGAAAAAGAGGCTTATCTCTATCTACAACTACCTGAAAGGAGGCTGTAGCAAAGTGGGGATCATTCTTTTCTCCCAAGTAACAAGTGATAGGAAACGAGGAAATGGTCTCCAGTTGTGCCAGTGGAGGTTTAGATTGGATAGTAGGGAAAATTTATTCATTAAAAGGGTGGCCAGGCATTGGAACAGGCTGTCCAGGGAAGTGGTGGAGTCACCACCCCTGGATGTGGCACTTAGGGACATGGTTTGATGCTGGAATTGTCAGTGTTGGGTTAATGGTTGGACTTGGTTATCTTAAAAATCTTTTCCAAACTAAATGATTCAAAGTTTCTAAAGTGTTTGACACAATTAGAAGCAAGGAAAAACAAGAAGGGAAAAGTATGAAAAGAAGTATCAGTAAAGGAGAAGGATGGAAAAATAAATTTAATCTTCCCGTTGTTTCCTTTCTCTTTTCTCCTTCGTTTTTCATCCTTCAGCTAGGAGGAAGCAGGACAAAAATCAGGATCATTATTCTGGATATCAGGCGAGAAGACTTTGGCATATTCAGGGATCTGCTTGGAGGAATTTCATGTAAAGGAGAGTGGTCCAAGAGAACTAGTTGGTTTTGAAACATCACCTCCTTCCCTCCTGCTCAGGACTCCCATCCCAACCACCAGGAAATCAAAAAGAGGTGGGAGCAGTAAAGGGAAGATCAGAGGAAACATGGGCCTGCTAATGGATGAGGCAGGGTATGTGGTGACAAGGACACAGAGAAGGCTCGAGTATTTGATATGCTTTTTGGCTTGGTTTTTGCTGATACTACTTACATTCAGCAATTGCACATTCATATGGAAAAGTCTGGACAAAGGAAGCCTGGTCATTGGAGACAGAGGATCATGTAAGGGAACACTTATAACTGTACTTACATAAAACCTTGGGACCTGATGGGATGCACCCATGAGTGCTAAGGGACATGTCCTAAGCCACCAGTTTCAATTGTTTCTGAAAATGTAGGACAATCAGGGAAGGTTCATCTTTTAAAAGGGCAAGGAGGAGGATTCAATAAAATACAGGGTGGTCAGCCTCACTTCGAACCCGAGAAGAAGAAAGGGAAAGTAATCCTGGAAACCATTTCCTGACACATGAAAGACGAGAAGGTGACTGTCAGCAGTCCGCGTGGATTTACAAAGGACTTTTGGGTCCAGTTCTGGGCTTCCCAATGCAAGAGAGATATGAAGCTATTGGAGCAAGTCCAGTAAAGCACTATGAAGATGATGAAGGAATTGAGACATCTCTCTTGCAAAGAGGGGCTGAGAGAGATGGAACTGTTCAGTCCAGGGAAGAGCAGGTGTCTACCTGATGGGGAACAAAGAGAGAGCCAGGCTCTTCTCAGGGGTGTCCAGTGGCAGGACAAGAGGCAATGAGCACAGATTGAAACACAAAAAATTGTATCTAAATACAGAAAAGCATGTTTTTACAGTGAAGGAGGCTGGGGAGAGAAACAGTGCCCAGACTTTGCCCAGTGAGGTTGTAGAATCTCTAACCATGAGAATATTCAAAATCTGACTGGCCATTGTCATGAGAAACTGGTTCTAACCTGCATGAACAGGGACAGGACTAAATGTTCTTGGAACCTTCTGTGATTCTATAAGTCTGTGATTCTTATTTTTTCTTTCTTTCTTGTCTGTGCTCATACTACCTTTTATATATCATACACAAATGTATTTATTTTTCTAGAGTGTTATGCTCCTTTTTTAAAACTTTTTTTCAGGAATTCTGTCCTGTGGCTAGCACAGGTTCTTCCCGTGGGAACATTTTGCTATATTTCATAAACAAGATAAAGTTTGGATGTTTTGCAAACAACTTCTCCGGATTGGGTCAGTTCGGGCTTGGCCAATTGGGCCTAGGGGGAGGTCTCGGGCTGACCAATCTGGGGCACTTCTGTAGACTCTATATATATGGAATTCAAAACAATAAAGTTCCTTTTCTCCTCTCTTTCCTTGTCTGAGAACTTGGGTCAGTCCTCAGCTAGCCGCTCAACAGTGACACTGTCCTTTTTCATCTTCTTGGAAAATAAATAATACCCTTTTACCTTTATCTGTTTCCTTCCTCTCTATTCCAATCATATGTATACCCACAGCCTTTTCTTGTCTGTTAATTGCCTTTTCAAATCTGTCAACTTACAGAGTAATACATGGCATTTTGCAGTCTGAATTTCTGCTTAACTGCATTTTTCTTCAGTTCTTGCATTCAGCAATACCAGCCTATATCACAAATCTTCAAAATCTGTAGTCAAGTTAAATAAAGCTTCCAGTAAAGGCATTGACATTAAACAGGTGGCTTTGAAAATCTTTTTAAATTCAAAATCTGAAGACAGTAAAGAGAAGAAAATTAAATCAATGTTTTAGAGTTAATGTTATAAAAAACAGTTTATAGGGTGTTAAGTTTTTCAATAATTGTTTTTTCACTGACTACAAGCTTGAGCTGTCTCAGCCTCTGGGCTGTTTTAAAGTCTTCACAATAAAACTCATTCCGTTCTCACTAGACCTAGGAACTTCATCAAATTTGTTTTGCAGTTTGATAGCTAAATAAATATTTTAGGAGCATATCCATTGTCTATAACTAACATCCTATGCTGTGCTCTCCAGAACATTTATTAAGTGCATCAATACCTCTCATAGGCCACACAGTACACCAAATGATCCATATCCAGTTTTTGGTTATTGTGGTGTGAATCTGCCACATTTTCTTCAGACTACATCTCCAATTTGCTCTAGAATAACGTGGATGAGGGTTGAATCTGTTAGGGTACATTTATTTACATGCATGAAGAAAATAAGATTATATACTCATAGATTGTATGAGAACGGGAATATGAGAGTTTATCAAATTTGGTCTCCAATAAAATGCTCATTATTTTGATATCAGTGGAAAGTTAGACTTAAAAAGCTGTTCATATTAGGAGAATTAAATCACTTTTGATCTGACAAAGTTACAAAGGATCTTTAAAATAATATGTTTTCCCCTCTAGTTTTTATGGCTGACAGACCTGGACTTTAGTCTAACTTTATTCTGCCAGTAGAATTTCTATTATGGTACATTCTGAACTCTAATACTAATACTACCTCTGTGTTTGAAGTCTTCAGGTCTGCATGTTTCACTTTTGGTTCTGCAAACAGGGAAAGCCTTCAAAGAATGATGGAGAACTATACCAGACTTGAAATCATAACAAGTATCTTGGTGTCTAGCATGGTTTAAGTGGAAGCACAAAAAAAAAACTTTGAGAAATTTCTGGATGTTGTAATCAGAGGCTTTATGAGTTATAATATTTTATAATGGATCAAGGCCGTACTAGAGTCCAAATTATCAAAAGCAATTGGTGACTGTTAAGGCTTATATGAGCCTGGTCTACACTTACATTTTACTGAAATTTCTAAACTGATTAGAAGTATTAAGAGATTAGATTTATAACAAATATGACTATGCTAGCAAAATGCATGGAGGACACGTTTATCAGACAAAATGTTCCTTGAGAAAATATATTTTTAGTGAAGGAAATGAAGCTCATAAATTAAGCCAGCAAAACAGTAATTATTCTAGTTTAATTTGCATTTTAAATTGCCTTCTAGTTGATGATAATATCCTTATTCCTTCTCTGTGTTAAGGTGGCTTCTATTTTCACTCATTGAACCTTGTTACACATCCCAGTTGACGGACTGGAGATCTTACAATTACCAAATGTAGCTTTTATTATATGCTGCTTATAGGTATATCAAAGTCTAACTTAAACAAACGAGATGGAGTCTTCTCTCACTCATCACCACTTGGACTGTCAGTGAGAGTTTGCCTGCAGTCAGGCAGCCCCTCTTCCCAGTGCAGAGGAGATGCATCAGTCCTGCTCCGCTTCAGAGGCAGAATCTGCCAGGACCTTTCCACTGCAGTCAGCAATCACCCCATACCTTTTGGACCCAGTGTCTCACAGATAGCTGAGGATGAGCTGACCGTCCTATGGATCTGATGTTGTTTTCAGAGTAGCTGTTTCCTGCACTGAAAAATTTACTTGCATTTTGATTTTCTGCATGTATCTCTTTACTTGTATATTTTTTAAAAACAAAAAATATTTATATTCCATTTAACAAGCAATCCCCCTTGTTCTGTACTGAAGACCTCTTCTTTTAATTGATTACCATTCTGATAATTGTTAGATCCTTACAAAAACTGTCAGAAAAGTCCTCACCATTTCAAAATCTGTCTTCTGGGGGTTCTCACTGGAAACAAACACTCTCAATTATTATTGTTGCTCTTGAACACATTTTGATATGGTCCAAGAAGCTAATCACTATTTTATTTACTGTCTTCAGCAAATAAATGTTGTGGTTAGAAAATACACAACAATCCATTAATGCTATAACAACACTAAGCTAACAATTTCAGTGAATTAAAAGAATTGCAACTTTAACTATCATTCGCCCTGCCGTGCTAAATTAATTAATGTGAGTCCTTTTCCCCTAATTTAAACTTTTTATAAATAAAACCCTTCTCTTGCAGGTTTTTATTTGACCGATGACTGGGCATATTATCTCCCAACTTTTCTGGAGTCTACCCAGCTAGGCTATTGAAAATCAGCATTCCCAGTACTCAGTCGGCAGGCATTTCTTTTAAAAATCCAGGATGCAAGGGTCCAACATCTACTAACTTAAAAGCATGGATTTAGAAACTGGTCTTTAACTTTTCTCTCTCTTTCCACCTCTCCCTCCCTACTAGGGTGTGAAGGATTCTACCATTTTTTCTGTAGCAAAGGATGGACGCCACTCTGTGGGCTACTCCCCTAATGCAATATTATCAAGGGCGATAGGTGATACAAAGAGTTACTATGCACAGGGTGTTCTTCTAATCAAACCCTAGTGCTTTGACTATTTGGGGTGTTTTGCTCTATCCCACAAAGGGTGCTCCCTCACTCTATAGCTTCTAAGTTCTGCACCGAAAAATACAGCATGTTTGTCTCAATATTGTCTATAAATAGCAGATTCATTTAATTACATGCATCAAGGTCTGCACCAAAATTAAATCCACCAACTCTAAGACCCTAGGGCTAAATATCAGCATCTAACTCATGACCACAGTTACAGGTACTGAGATGAAAGCACATTGTCTTGCAAGTGCCTAAAAATTATGTCCCATGTTAACAACTGTTGTAACGCGTGTTCCCTCCCCTAATCCCTCCCCTGTGACCCTTCCTGACTGGCTGTTGTGAGTCAGGACCACCTCCCAGCCCTACGGATAAAAGCCCGGTGGGACCCGGAACCAGCTCTCTTCGATTCCGGCCTCAATGGAGCTCGCATCCTTCCCCATCTCCCTTCCCCCCTCCACAGTTCCCCAGTCCCTCCCCTTATTAGCCTAATAAATCACCATGAAAACCTGGAATGGAAAAGCTGCCTTTCTCAACTTGCTACAATTCTACGAGGACCACGTCTAAGACCGCTTCACAGCCCGCGGCCGCTGAGAAGCCCTCCCAGCATGGTTAGGCTTAGAAGCAGCTCCCCCAGGCAGCATAGCGGAGCCGTTTTTGAGTCTGCACTGCTGCAAACAACCTCTTTTTTTTTGTAAGGAATTTACAGAATCTCATAAAACCAAAGAGATTAGAAATCTTCTCTTGTGCTGTGCTATCAGCTGTTTCCAAGACCAGAATAATTTTCAAGCACGAGTCTGTTAATGATAACTTTCTTCAACAAGCCATAAGTCTTCTCTTTGCTAATACATCATCTGGTTTAGTTGCACCTTAGTTGTTCACCATGAATTCAGGTATAAAAGGCAGACTGTATTTGTTTGCTATGTTTTCAGAATCATTGCCATGAGAGGCCATAGAAGCTGCTTCTTTTGCATAGCAATAGCAAGCCTTGGAGGCTCTGGCTTTGCTGTGTCACATGGGCAGACAGTAACTTTTTGTCTTATTTGACTGGCTTGTTGAGTCTTTTTCTTGGTAGTTAAGCTCATCAGCTGGCTGTTAAAGCCTGGTCAGAACATAATTGCTATAGCCCTAGAGTATGGGGTGAAATTAGCATCTGTTTATCCTCGCTCATTCCAATTATTTATAACTCTGGCAAAGTCATTCCTTTCTGTGCTATTTTCTTCAAATTCCTCAATGATTTTAATTGGATAAGGCTCAATAAATTTAGGAGCAAACATTTAAATATTTGTATCCCAGCTTTCCTCAGAATAGAAGTTATGCCTTAGGCCTAATCTCTGCATCTTTAATGCTCCCGTTGCCTCAGTATCTGCAGTAATGTATCTTCGCAGAATGATAACAAAGAAGTAAAAATAGAAGCCCTTACAATCTTCTTGTGCTATCTACCTCCATATGCTGAGATGTTGGTGATGACTGGGATAGGAGAATAAGAATGAATAATACCTTCATTTAAGGAGTAATTAAAAGTAGTCCCATGTTATGGTAGTCTGTGCAAGCTTATCTCCAGAAGTTCCCTGTTACTCAAGTCTTATAAGCCAAACCAAACCAAAAACCAAACCAAAGATGAAAATAAAGAGTAAAGAACAGGGTACAACAGATGAGCAGGCAGTACCTTGTCTGAGTATTTTCGTGGTAGAACATGAGCTAATAAGATGAGAAGGGAGGAGAGTGGACACTGATGGAGCAGAGGTAGGGAGAAAAGGGCATGGACAGGTCAAATACATGGCGCAGATGGGGTTACGGTTTCGTTTCCTTATTGGAGGATGCAACAGAAGGCTGAGAAAACTGAGGCCACTTCTGGGCATCGGCCATGAAAGCACCATAGCAGCACTGACCCACACCTGCTGATGGAGGGAGGTGGTATGAGGAAGTCTGGAGTAGCAGCAATAACTTTCATACACAAAACCCACCAGGTGGGCTAAACAGAACCTACTCCTACTGGACTAGCACTGATTACTGCTTTCTCTCTGCTCCCTGTGCTCTGGGCAGGGCCATGTGCCCTGCAAATAAGGATGTGGATCCAGCGCTTTCTGTTCGAAAAGGTCAGGGTTGTATAATAGCTTAACCACCATATAACACCCAGGTTACAAGATAGTATCAGATTTCAGCACGTGGTGTTTTGGTCTCCCTGGCTTGACAAACTAGTACAGGTTGAAATATGCCTGAGTGATCAGAGAATATCCATGTGCAGGGAACAGTGTGGTGTTGTTTTTTGCTTTCAAATATGCTTTGCATTTAATTCATTTGCAATTGTTTTTTCACCATCATATAAATGAATCAGAATAACTGTGACTCAAAAGGAACAGCATAAACCTGGCTTCTCTAATATCTAATGTTTCTCATAGAACCAGTACTCTCATCATTTTTACTACATGGGGAGATCACACCCTACCTGAATCAATGGTCTTCTTTATATGCATCACATCCATTTTGCAGGTGGCACCAACCCACCTATTGTTCATGGTAGGTATGCTACGGACTTTGTTTGGAGAGTAAAATCTGTTTAAAATTAGAGAGATACGGGGATCCAGATCTTTTCTACTACAGATTTTTTCTACTTTTCCAAGCAATAGCAAGACATCCAATGAAAGAAGTTCTGAGATTCTTGTTCCTACTTCCTGTGTAACTTCACTCTGGGATTATTTTCGCCATTTTGCTTGGTCAAAAAAAGAGTGCCCTTAGCATTGAAATTTTACTTGGAGCATATAAATTGTATCACAAGGAAACATAGACTGGGTGCAAGGCTGATTCAAACCTTTCAATTAACACAGTGCAAGAGCTTGGTCTTCTTTAAGCCCCTAGTCTCCATTCACAGAAATGTGCGGCTATGTCTTTCAGTTTTGAGGAACTCAATGGAAAAACTTAAGTTGCCTTTTGTGTGTCTGGAATTTTTGGGGCTAAAAAAGAAACTGTAAGATGCTTGCTAACAAAAATGTTGAGGACTGGAAGGCAATGAATAGTTCTTATTTCCAACAAAATAAAAATATAAAATCCATTTGTAAGCATTGCTGAGCCAATGGCAATTGTAGATCTGTTAGAAACAAGGAAACAAGAAACCCTGTGGATGCAATTGCAGCTCTCTGCCCACTTTGAAACCTAGCATGACATGACTTGTTTACCAAAGATCATGGGTTTTGAAGGACTGAGCTCATGCAGGCTGGAACAACCACATTCTTGTCACTTAAAAACAAATTCTAGAAATGGAAAATTATTTTCTTGAAGTTCTATAACACCTAGTTTGTTTACAGTGTATTTTAAGTCTGATTGCAGATTGTCTTGAGCAGCAAAGCTATTAGACTAGTTAAAGTAATGGAATGAACAAGCCAACACTTGCTAAAAAATAAACATTAATAGCTCATTAATAAGCTGTGTTATGATCTGCTTTGGAACATGATGAAAGATATGAAAGGAACTTGATGCCTTATCCCTTGAGCAGTCCAGACACAAATTCTTTTGTTCAGAAGTAAACAATGAGGGCAAAAATATTCTCTCAAGTATCTATGATATTTTAGCTGCATTTTGTTTTGTTGAAAGATTACAATTATTTCAGTCAATAATCTCTTATATATATACAATATTTTTGATGTGAAAAGAATAGGGGAAGTCAACCGGTATTTATTTCAGATATCATTCAGGTCCAGTCACTGTTGAGATGGAGGAGTGCTTATTTATACCTGTGCTGGCAGCGTGAGCACTGATCAAGCTGGAGCTTCCAACTGAAAAAGTGATCATTACTGGTCAAATTAAAATTTGACCAAGAATGGCAGTTCTCAAGGAGGCATGTTATTTTCACCGCATTTTACACTTGGGTGATATCCTAAGTCCTTTGTTGGTCATGAACCATTCAGTGACAAGTCAGACCCATTCAGCTCATACATTCTGGACCAGATTGCTTTATATGAAAACATAGCTGTTTTCTGTGGTTATTAATATTTAATGCTAGAAATATTGTGTTCCCATATCCATAACTTACACAAGTCATGGTGGTCTCATATATAACAAGATAAGCACTTGTCAGAGCAGTTACTTTCACATATTGCTTAACATTAAATCACACAGACTACATCATCTCTATTTTTGTCCCTAGGACAAGAACATGTGTGTTGTAGATTAATTTATGCAAGTGATCCCACAGGTCTTCAATATTTTCCCTTCCCTCATTGCATCCTGGCAACACTCAAAGAAACATATATCTTTGTCTCAAAAACTACTGAGTCCTTCTTTAATTACTTCTGTTCTCACAATGAGACCTAAAAGAAAAGTATTTTTCAATCATATATAGTTTCCTTAATTGTGCAAAATCTTTCTAAAAAGATTAAGTCACCGTATCATGATAAATTTATTTCAGGTAAGTGTGTTTTCACTATTCTTTGCAATACAATTGGTGATACACTAACACTTTTGTTTTTTCTTGGCATTTCCATAAAATATAACATTTTTTTAAAAATTTCAGAGGCATGCAAGAAAAGTTTACATTTCGTTTCAGATGTAAACTTGGAGGATTTTTTTACTATCTTTTCTTTCTTAATATTTTTCCATGCCTGTCATTAATAGAAGGATGCAGCCTCAGATATGAGTATGTAATTTTCATCATCAGAAACAATGCATAACAAAACATTGGTTTAAGGCATACTGATCATTGGGGTTTTTGCAATTTTGTTTTTTTGGTTCGGGTTTTGGGTTTGGGTTTTTTTTTAACAGGTTGAATCTAAGCATTTGTTATCAGCCAAAATATCTGAAGCAAAAATATTCCACCTGGTTAAAATCTTTGACTATTTTGTATTACATTAAGCCTTTTTTTTCCTGACATGTCCCTAGGCATCTAAACTGCCCCATGGCTTATGCTACAAAAAGATCCTGTTCTTTAGCTATACTTAATTCATACAATGAAGACATGCTAGGTTGTAGATTTTCCATTGGGACATCCCCTTTTAGTGTATGAAAAAAAAAATGGTGTAGTGGAGACAGGTAAGACCTTGGGGGCTAGAAGGCTTGGGTTATTTTCCTAGCCATTTCTGCAAGATTTCACTCCTCCATGCCTCAACTTCACCATCTGGAAAAGGGACTAATGGTGCAAACCTCTTTTGTAAAACAAACAAGCAAACAAAGAACTTCTTTGAGTTCTCCTGGTGAGAACACAGCTACACAGAGGGAGTTTTATTATTATCAGCATTATCGGCTGGGCTCCACAGTTGTACAAATCCTGCAGTAATCACTTCCTTCCTTGTTTTTTTCAGAATAGAGAGGCCAAAGCTGTTTAAAATGCCAATGTTATGCAGAGGATATGCCTGCATTCTTGTTTGTCTAGAACGCCATGTTTCTCACATTAAAATTTATGAAACAAAATTCCTATTAATCATGTCGACAGAGTGGATTTTATGGGGCACCAACATGGAATGCACAGTGCTCAGTTATCCGGCCCTCAGATTTGCATTCTTCTGTCATGCCCAGCTTCAAAGAAGACACTTCCTTTAATTTTGCTCTTTGCATAAATAATAATTGATAAATCCATAGAAAACAACTGCCCCCTTGGCCCCCTAAGGGATGTTACGGGGTTTTTTTAAACTTATTTAATAACATATATTTATTTTTTTGGGTGGTATTATTGGCTACTCTGTTTTTCTTCTTAGTAAAACCCTCTCCCTTTGCTGGACCAAATATATGAAACTGATAGAGAACAGCTGCTCTTCAGTCTGCTGGAGTTTTATAACATGTTATCAAACCCTTTGAACACAGCTGGTAAACAGACGCTCCTCACAGCCTGCATGCCAGCAGCTCTTTGTGTTGAAAAGGTAAGACAGTCACTTGGGGGAAATTCTGCTAAAGCAGTATAGATACTGCATCAGAAGCCTTATATGCAGGGATGGTATGTTCTGCACATATGGGGTTCAAACAGAGGTTGACATTCACATTTTAGATGGGAGATCTGAACTGGAAGTGAAGTCAACTTCCACAAAGGGATTTGCCTGGAATTACAGAACTTTAGCAATATATCTTTGAACAGGATTTCTGTGTGAACTCTCTTTATAAGATGAACTGGGAAAAGGCCAGCATACTTCCAGGATATGACTATGTAAACCTGGAGTGTGATGGCCCTGAAATCCCGAGTACTCAGTGGAGGTGGTCAGTTGACAGAGGTGTTAATCTTGGTTTATATGGTTATCTATCCCCTATGGCTTTCCACTACATGCAAGTATTCCTGCAAAGGAGACAACACTGAGGTCCCAAGGTAGTTTCTGGAAATATGGTAGCAATTTTCTAGGCAGAGCAGAAATGTATTTAATACACTGCTGAAATGGGGTGGCAGCTTTGCTCTGCCTAAGGGATCCCCTGATCACAGACTGCAAAAACTGCAGTTTCTCTGGCAGCCACTAAAGTTGTTTCCAACAGAAACAGTGTGGCTCTCCTTCGTGGCCAAAAAGTAGAAATAGCAGGGCGCTCTGGCAAGCTCCTGGAGCCAACTGAGCTTTCTTGTGGGCACCACCCAAAAGCATGAGACTCACAGGATTTTGAGTGTTGTCAATTCTCTCATCCTGAAACAGAGCAGGTTCCTTAGCTGGGAGGTAAATATACCCAAGAGGTCTATTGCATTGTCAGATGCATTTAACACCTGTGAAAAACCCGTGCTGCTGCTGCGGTGTTGCAAACATTAAGTAACAAGGCTGCCAAATGACTTAAGCAGTGACGTGACTGCTGTACCACATTTTCCAAGGTGGTAAACCAGACAGAAAAGTGTGCATCATTTAAGAGGTGTTGCTGGGACATCTGGTTTTCATATAGATAAAAACAGATGCTATCAAATGACTGCTCAGTAGGCTACGTGATATTATTTTGTTCCCAGTTGATTATCTGCTGTATCAAAACATCCACAGTCATACAGGCATTAGGCTCTTGTCTTCAAAGGCAAGAGCAGGAGTGAAAATCTTGATATATTAAAAACATACAGAGGGCCAGTAGGATGTACCTTTTGTGTATCAGCCTGTGCAGGCTACTGTTCTATGTATTTGGGTGCTTAATTCAGATTGATCAATCAACTCTTCATTGCGAGATGGCAGATTTAGTCCATTGCTCTCAGCCCTTTGGAGACAGTGAAACACAACTGCTGCGAAGCATTACTTAAGGGAAGCTGAGTATAAGTTTTATTTAGAGTGGATACATAAACAAATATCTTGGGATGCTTCATATGCAGTCTGATCTGACCAAAATAAAAGATCCTTTTTTCCCAGTAGGAGATTCAACTTCTGTACACAATTGGGAAATTTCCTGATTTTATTTTTTTTTTCATTTTTCAGAAACTGAAATAACTTTTCCAGTTAGTGTTGGAAAAGCTTACTTCAAATAAGTCTGCAGCAGGCAGGGAAAATATGGGGAAAAATGCAATATTGTGAAAAATGTCAGTCTTTTAGGTCATATTTGAGTCATGTTGGCTTGAGCCAGACTAACTCATTATCTAAATCTAAAATGTAGTGAGTGCTCTGGTTGCTGTAACGTACTTTGTTTTCAAAGGAAAGGTTAAAGATCTTGATAGGCATAATGCCCCTGCATGTTAAGATTCTGGAGAAACATCAATAAATGATACTAAACAGAAAGTTTTCAGCTTGTCCCACCATATCAGTCTAATCCCCACAGAAGCAGAGAAATTTGGTTTGGATATGTTCAGAGAAAAAATTATTTATTACTGCAAACTAGGGAAAAAGAAATCAAAAATCAGCAGAGGAAATGGTAAACAGTAGTAAACTGTAAACCAGATCGTGGGAACAGGAGGAGGAAAATTATGAAGCACTTAACAAATTAAAGAAAGAAACCAAATGCGGTTTAGGTAATATATCACGCTGATTGCAAAACAGCATTAACATCTTCCTTTGTCCAGCTGACAACATAAGGCAAACAAAGCCTTTCTTCCATCTATTAATTGCTCATTGTTCTCATAAATGAACAATAGCTATAACCAGATTGAGGAGGGCTATCAATGTAGCATCAGGTCATGATCGCATTTACTGAAGGATGAATAAGAATTTCCTCCAGCCCCTCAGAAGTGTTACATACATTTAGCAACAATGGCAATACTGTGCCAGAATAAATTACTTATGGAAATCTATGAAGCCCATAAGGCTATGTTTTTGCCAGTTTGTGTGTCAGAACAGAGTCTTCAGTCAGATAGGGATTTTTCCTTAACTTAAAATGTAACTAAGAGCCAAAACTTCACTGTATTTCCATATGGAAAAGGCTTAGATATGTTTTCGGGTTCTGTATGGTTAAAATGCCTGTCTTTCCAAATTAATTCAGCTATAAGCATACTGCAAATAACGTGTAAATCTCTTCTTCCTTATTTGCTGAGTTACTTAATCTGTTTATTCTTTTAAACTTGCACTTGATCTGGTTTTCTACATTTCTTTTACCAATGGATAAAGACAATTATTTCTGTTTGCCATCTAAAGCCTTTCAGCTAGCAAAACAATTACTTAAACTCTACCTTCATCTGACATAGCTGTTGACGCAATATGTGGAAATTTACAGCTGCTGCCAAGAGCCATGGGGTTCACAGAAAGTACAAATACTGAGAATACACTTATCCAAACAAGTGGGAGAGAAAAATAATAGAATACATAGATACTGAAATATATCTTGTCCCTAAAAAGGGAAGAAACCCCCGTGTTTCATGGAGATGTTAGCATAAGAAATTCTGCCTCCCGCAAAGGCTTGAAAAGCATTTATAAAATGCTTAGCTGTGGACAATTACAATTTTCAGTGAGGTCAGTGATAAGCCTCCCTGGATCATCTCCCTTATAGCATAGGGGTAAGGCAAAGAACCCTAAACAGATGATCTAAGTTGAGATACAGTAGGGTAACACATCTGTGTTGATAAGAAGGCTGCTGATACATGATTTCAGGTCAATGGCTGGAGTCTGGAGTAACTTCACTGAGGTTCCATGGAAAAGGGGACACCAGGACTTCCTTTGTGGCCTTGCATTTGACCACATGCTTTATCTTCTCATTTCAACTTCATGGAGCATCTTTTACAACCCCTCTTTTTTACTGGCTTGCACAGGCATCCTTAAGCTATCCTGGCTAAAGGACTCTGACAGGAAAATATACACAGATTAACAGTATAAAGCAATTACTTATTGGCTAATGCACAACATTAAAAAAAAAAAAAAAAGCATAGCTGAGATTTACTGAGCGATTTGGATAAGTGTTCAAGTGCTCATAATCCTTGACAGAGCAGCTTTAATAAAGAAAGTGCTACCTACACCCCTAATTGTTAAATTATCAGAACTGACACAGAGCACATTATTCCTGATGACCTATTTGGACACAACCTTCTTTTGGCAACAACTGAATGCAGAAATCACAGGTAGAAGGAGAGGTGATCAGACCTAAAATGCTTAGGAAAATGCATATGAAAAGTGGCGTAACTTTGAACTGAGACAGTCCATTGTTTGGTGAATGCCTTTTCCTATTCAAGTACCACATGGCTATACTGATCACAGGAAAGAGCAAGCTTCAGGACAGTGTTCCTCTGAATATTGTAGTTATTTTAATGCTTTGCTTGTCATTTCTGCCCTTCCTTAAAACATTTTAATTTGGGGAGAAACAATAACTGCTGTGACTTCACTTGTTTACTGTGCTTTCCTACTTATAGACCTTCTTAATTGCTTAGAATCCCAGAACCATGCAATAATTTAGGTTGAAAAAGACCATTAAGTTCATTGAGTCCAACTTTTAACCGAATACTGTCAAGTCCACCAGTAAACCATGCCCCTAAGTGCCACACCTACACATCTTTTAAATACCTCCAGGGTTGGTGACACCACCACTTCCCTGGGCAGCCTGTTTCAGTGCTTGACGATTCTTGCAGTGAAAAAACATTTTTGATATTCAATCTAAACCTCCCTGGGTGAAACTTGAGGCCATCTCCTCTCGTCCTGTCTCTTGTTAAATACAAGAGACTGACCAACCCCCACCTTGACACACCATCTTTCCAGGTAGTTGTAGAGCATTATTAGGGCCCCCTGGCCTCATTTTATCCAGCTCCCTGAGCTGCTCCTCACAGACTTGTGCTCCAGACCCTTCCCCAGCTCTGTTGCCCTTCTCTGGACTCGCTACAGCAGCTCAATGTCCTTCCTTCAGTGAGGGGCCCAGAACTGCACACAGCATTCAAGGTGTGGCCTCACCAGTGCTGAGTACTGGGGGACAATCACTGCCGTAGTCCTGCTGGCCACACTGTTTCTGATACAAGCTAGGTGCCATTGGTCTTCTTGGCCATCTGGCCACACACTGGCTCATGTTCAGCTGGCAGTGAACAACACTCCAAGTTTTTTTTCTAATGGACATCTTCCCAGCCATGCTTCCCTAAGCTTTTAACTCTGCATGGGGTTGCTGCAACCCAAGTGCAGGACCTGGATCTTTGCCTTGTTTAACTTCATACAATTCTCCTTAGCCGTCCTTTTGTTGCTGATGTAGCTATAGAAACTAGCCATTTTTTAATTTAGCTATTTAAAATGTAGCTATTTTTAATTGTCTTTTATGGCAGTTGCCAGATTAAGTACTTGCTGGGGTTTGGTTCTTCTAATTTTCTTCCTGCATAACCTCATGGCATCCTTGTAATCCTTCTGAGTTTCCCACCCCTTCTTCAAAAGATCATACTCTCTCCTTTTTTTCTGAGTTCCAGAAAAAGTTTTCTGTCTGTCCAGGCCAGTCTTCCCCACTGGCTCGTCTTTCAGCTCATGGGGACTGCCTGCTCCTGTGCCTTTAAGATTTTCTGCTTAAAGAACATCCAGCATTCTCAGACTTTTTTTGCCAGGATTGTCTCCCAAGGGACTCTGTAAACCAGGCTCCTAAACAGGAAAAAGTCTGCCCTCTGGAACGCAAGGTAACCATTCTGCTGGCACCCCTCCTTATTTCTCTGAAAATCTAAAACTCGGGATAATTTTATGATCACTGCACCCAAGGTGGCCTCCAGACATCACTTTACCCACCAGTCCTTCTCTGTTCGCAGACAGGAGGCCCAGCAGGGACCTTCCCTAGTTGTCTCCCTCACCAACCGTGTCAGGAAATTACCTTCCACACAATCCAGGAACCTTCTGGACTGTTTCCTCTCTGCTGTGTTGTGATTTGTACAGACATCTAAGTTGAAGTCTCCCACAAGAACAAGAGCTAGGGAGTGTGAGACTTCTCCCAGCTGCTTATAGAATTTGTCATACCTAGGCTAGGTTTAGTCAGGACTTGGAAATCTCTGAAAAATATCATTCTCCAATGATATCCATGCAGGAAAAAAACTTTACCTGGTTTGTCCTGCACATGGCTAACACAGATGGTGTGTACTGTCAGAGCTAGAAAACTCCGTGTTGCTGAATACGCACTTCAAATTGTAGCAACACTGTGATTTGGAAAACTCGTCATAGGTTGCATCAGGAAACCTGTGGTTTTATATGTTACAATTTTTATTTGTGTGAGAAACACCCAGGAGAAAGTCATAACTTGCCTTTCTTGCATCTCTCTGGAGGCACAGATATAACATGAATAAAAGAGCAAGACTCATACGGAATCTGCAAATTTCAGTGTTGGTTGACAGCTCTGTAATCCTTGTCAATATCTTTGACAGTCTTCATGGTATTGCAATTTTCTTGATGATATTTGAAGGGGAGAAGGGCTGGAGTTATCAGTTTGATATGTCGTTCAGTATATCAAAATAGTCAAGTAATCTGCCTGTGGATATTTTACCGTGTCACTGTGCTCTGCAATCAGAACTGGCACAATTAAGAGCAGTAGATATCTAATGGGAAAAGCAGATTTTAATCAGATTTTTTACTGCCAAGGCATTTGGAGAGTTTTCACATGCCTAGTTTTTAGTTTCAAGAAGAATAGATAGAGTTAAGTATTCTCCAGGGTATTGTTTGTTTTCATGAACATATCTTGACTTTAAGACTTTCAGCAGCTTATGCAGAGGGGAGTAATGAAGAAAATGTGTTTTAAAGTCAGTTGTCTATCATGGAGAGGAATTTTGTAACTTTTGGGCCCAGCAAATAAAAATATTTCCCAAAGACTTTTGAAATTTTTCTGGGAGGTGTCTCAACACCAAGGACTGCCTCTAATAGAGGGAAAAGCATAGACCTGGCACAGTACTGTAATTTGAAACACCCTACTAGTTGATGGAAAAAGGAAAGAGTTCTCAATGGTTTTGCATCAAAATCCATAGTACTTATGCCCTACGGGCACTGTGGAGATTCACTAGTTTTTAACTGAGCACTTGAAGTTTCCTCTCTCAAATTACTCAGGGAAGAAAAGATCTTTTTGCATTGCCTGGCTCAGACTGCAGTGCAGCCCATCAAAGGGAGAACATCTCCTCAGATGAATGAGCCACTTAAATTTTGTGTGCATGTTTGTGTGTGTGTGTGTGTGTGTGTGCTTGCATCTTTTCCTCTGAGACATTTAATAAGCAGATAACAGCTGCACTCCAGTTCTTTAGTCCTGCACAATTATCAGATCTGTAATCAGCATGCTAGAGAGCACAGGTTATGGGACTGTTTTTATGACTGATAAAGCCATTGTAGGAGCTTACCTTAAATGACAGCTATTTGTCTGAGAAAGGAGAAAATATGGGGTGAGGCTGGACATATTTTAATTGCTAATCATGTTTTGATTGCTCTGAAGATTCCCTGGTTGTGATATGTACAGTACTTGTGTGAGCTGTGTTGCATTACACACCAGTGAAAAGATGGCCAAAACTTATCAATACATGTACAAATTTTGGTGCATAGCAGGGCATTAGACCTTTAAACCATATTGTTTAGAGGGTACATCAACATGCCCAGTGTTCAGTGTTAGCATGGCAGCCTGGCATACAATGGGTGACATGCAGTCACTGCCTGAAGCTGAGGATAAATAGCACAATGAAGGTAAGATTAAGCAAGTAGTCAGAGTGATTCACCAAACAGATTAGCAAAACAGAAAAATCCATGCGGCTTTCCATGACCTCCCACAGGCTTTTGTTTTGCATGGAGCTGAGAGTGCATTATTTCCAGCGGATGGTGTGAAACAATGCAATGTGGCTTCAGGGAGTGAGGGGTAGTCTGAGGCATAACCCCACTGCCTCCCACAGTCAGTAGGGCCCATCCCTCAGTCACAACCCACTTCTGCTTTTAGACAGAAAGGAGGATTGGGGGTAGTGGAAAGGAAGAATTTGGATTGCATGCTGGCTGCAAGTGAAGCCCCTCTGCCATGGATTTCAGGCTCTAGCTTGGCTTGACTGTGCATGTGCGTTTTTCCTCCCTCTGAATTTTAAGGCTCTTTTTTGAGTTCAGCCAAATCTGGCAAATGTAGAGTAGCCTTGACAAGTAACTGTGTTTCATGAGGGAGGTTCTCTGGGCAGAGAGAGGGAATACTGATGTTTCTCTCTGCGGGTGGGTGGCAAGAGGTGGTGGCCTCACAAAACAACATCCCTGGGGCGCGTATCTCCACCAAGTCTGGGCCGGGCGGCCCCTGGGGTGCACTTAGCATGGCGTGGGTCTCCAGCCACAGAAATTCTAGCAGGAAACTTATTGAGACGAAAGAACAAACTGGACGCCATCTCCGGGTCTGTCAGGGAGGTTAATTAGGGTCCTTAGATGGGGTGCAGGGGAGGGAAAGGGGGAGGAAAGCAGGGGATGGGAGTAAGAGCTGGCAGGCTCAAAGATGGAGACCCCGAACTCCTGCCGGCATCGGCTTATAAGGGAAGGGAAGGGGGAGGGACTGGCTCTCCCGGGGCCAGTCCCTGGAGGTCTGAAGGGAAGACAGGCAAGGAAACACACCAATAGATTTCGGGTAAGGTAGGGTGCATATTTCAAAACCAGCCAATAGCATACAGAGCAGAGGAACAAAGGAAAAGCCACATGGAGATCTGAAAATCACATTGCTACAGAATACTGTTAATGCCTTCACTAACTGAAATGATCTAGAAAGAGTCATGGGCATCCACAAGGAGAGAATCCAATCAATGGATTTCAATCCATAAGAAAGTGTGTGGGAGGGCTCTTCACCCTTTGAACTTGCCTCTCATATTTCAAGCTGAAATGGTGGTCAGCTGTTTGAGATCCACAGCAGAGAAAGGAGAATGAAGAAGTGGAAGAAAAGGGAAAAGACAACAGAGAACAGCCAGTGGGAATGATGAATATCTAGACTTTGTAAAATCAGGAAAACAATGGGAGCCAGAACTGTATCTGTAGTCAGAGCTTACAGCTTTAGCATAGCTAGAGATTAAAGAAGAAAAAGTAGACAAACATTGTTTTCACTATTTCATGAGGTAGATGAGAGGTGAGAAGTGAATAAAACATGATTGCCAGAAATAACAGTCATTGGAACAACTGATAATGTAATTTCATGTAAAATGTGACCCAAGACAAACTAAGTCTTAAAATGAGACTGGTTTACTTTACCTGTGGCCAAGCACTAGAGGGGCAACCAAAGCACATTTCTGAGCAGGGATATCTGATATTTTCATGTAACTTTGGAAGGATTTTTAAATTCCTTAGCTGAAAGACAGGATCATTTGTTGTACTTGTGACTTCAGCATGCAGGAATTATTCTTGAGAAAAACAGATACACTCTCCAGAAATGCTTTTGAAAAGTGGGGACAAATGAAGTATCTGGGGAAAGGATTAAATTCATGGCAGACACTTGAGCAGAGAAGGCAACAAGCACTACAAGAAATCTAGGAATCAGGCCAGAGGGAGTCTTGTGTTGCAGAACCACTGCTCAGAGCAAACAGAAGAGAATACTTAGGGTGCAAGAAGGAAGAAAGTGAAAGGCATTATATGTACTCTCTTCTGACGAGAAGCAACAAAAAAGGAAAAAGACAATACACACGGGATGTAGAGCAATACTACAGGAGGGCACCTGCAGTGTGACGAGACTTTCTTTCTTTCTTTCTTTCTTTCTTTCTCTCTCTCTCTCTCTCTCTCTTTCTTTCTTTCTCTTTCTTTTTTCTTCCTTACTCTTACTGGGGCTCTTCTGGAGCAACAAATAAGGGAAGATCTACTTTTTCACCCAAACCTCTCAATACACAAAAGTATTTTCTCTTTTAAGTCACCCAAAACTGTAATGTTCCACACAGATTTCACTCTGAGGTGCTGATACAAAACTTATTAAAATGAATAGACACGGTATGTTTTGGGTTAATGTGGTATGTCTACAGTGTCAGCCAAGAACAGGTGTGATTTTGTTCTCAAGTTCATAGGCATATCTTGTGCTCACAGTAGATGCAAAAATATTAACTCAAGCATATATGCCTGTGTGAACACTGAGTACAGATCTCCCTCAATGAGTTTAACAGTGCCAGGGCCCCGGCCTCTGTGTGGTAATGCAAATGTCTTTTAATTTTTGCATTGTCTTCAGCACAGCTTTCCCCTGGGTAACATTCTCACAGTTTCCAGCTTTCCAAGACTGTCCCCAGATTGCAGTTTGGATGTTGATAAGAAGACTTATGTTGTTCACATGGTTTAACCAGTATCTTGCTGGACTACACTAGCTGGCATCAGGAGCAGAGAATAAGGCTTGGCTCTGCTTGATTTCCTTGTAAAGATTCAGGCTGAAAGAGACAAGCCACTCATGGTGACATTGTATGTTAGCATTTGACCCTGCAGGTCAGCCTCAGAAGAGCAGGTTTGCTAAACCCCTCTCCAGATGGAGCAATTCCCAGATCAGCTTCTTCTGTACACTGTGTGGAAGCTCTGAACAGAGCAGCAACCAGCACACAAGCTCCTGAAGGCTTGCATGGGCACACACAGAGACGTGGTGGTCAGCTCTTCACACTTCACAGTGCAAAACTGCGTGGAGGAAAATGAAAATTACTAGCATGTCATCGCCAGTTATTAAAAAGTATGCTGAGCCTGGCTGTACAGAGAAAACAAATACATTTTTGCCTCTCTGCTTTCTCTCAAAGAGTTACTTCTGCCACTGAACATGACTCAGTGCAGTGATGCCTGGCCTGGGAACCCCCAGGCAGTATCTGTGCTGTTCAAGGGGCTGACACAAGCTGTAGCTCAGCCAAAATGTGCTATTTCAATAACAGAAACCAAACCCTGTGTTTGAAAAGAGATGTTTCTTCCACTTGTTGGAGAGGAGAGTTGATATTTGTGAGTTTAAAAAACACATCAACTCACCATGAAGCCTATGAAAAATAATCTTTTTTTTCTTCAAAACAATCTTTTGATTCCTGTTTGTTAGATAAAATGCATTTGCCAATATTTTGAAGTTACCTTTTGGTTTGTTTTCAAAGATAAAATGTTTTTTCAAGAGAACTGTAAACAGAGTGCTAGAGTTATTTTTTAAAAATTCAATTATCTTGAAATTGCTTATAAACCTCCTCCAAACCATCACAGAATTGAAATAAGGATAGTAATGAGCTCAGTGGATATTGGATCACTAAGCCTAGCTCATCCAAGACTGCAGTGATCTGTGAGCTGCTTTTTTTTACTTTTCTCCCTTGGAAGCTCTCTCTCCAAAAATGACTCCAACATTTCCCAGATATGAATGTATAAATGGCATGCTCTTTAATTTATTTATTTTCTTCATCCTGTTTGCTGAGTTTATTTCAATGCTTTATTCAATCTTTAGAATCAAATAATTAAGATTTGTTAACAGTAGCTACTCCCACAACAAAACCTTTGAAATGTATGTGGTACTGCTCACTTGGCTGATATTTCTGTGAGTTTTAGAAACTGCTTTTTGAAAAGGGCACTTTTTTTTTGTGTTGGGAAAGATCGATGCAATTGGTCACATATGAAAAAGCCTTTTAAATTCATTGTCTCCTATTGTAATAGCAGTTTTGGAGAAAGGCATCTTTTTGGATGGAAATTTATCCAGTAGACATTTGCAAAGAATCTATTCATGCACTTTTGTACCTCTGCTGAAAATATTCTTTGAGTCAAAGGAGTGCTTGAAAAATTGGGCTGGTAGCTTAGAAGCTAATTTTCAAGTTACAGAAGTACAAAGCCTTCTGGTGAGTAATGATATTTGACTGATCCTTCTGCATGTAAAGTCTATGCTTCAGATAAAGGTAATATTAATTAGCTTCTCCAAATGCAAGCTTCAGAGCACGAGCAGAGTTCCTGAGAAAACTTATAACATCATTCCCTTGATATTTTGGCAGCTGTCTTCCATTTTTTATATTGCAAGTAATTTTACATATGAGAAGAAGCAATACTAGTGCTTCCAGAAAAGGAAACAAGATATCTCAATTCTAAGTTAATTCACCTCGTCCACAAGAAATTAAATAGCATCCTTCCACCTCTGCTGTGCTTCCAATAAACATGACCTGAACATTCCAGCCCAGAACCACAATGTAAAATTTCATAATTATCAACATTATCATGGTGATATATCCATGGAGGAAGTGATTCTTCATCATTTTTCCTTTGAAAGGTCTTGGTTTACTCTGCAGCCTGGAATATTTTGGCTTGTGTATAGGCAATGGAATTGAAGCTAAGACTTCACTGGTTACTCAGGTAAGTGTCATATTGGAGGTTTCAAAACTTAAGGCATATTTGGACTTCCAGGCTATTGCATACTGCAGCAATATCATAACACAATCAATTTGAGTAAATCAATGTACACTTAGGTAACATACCAAAATTGCTAGCAGTGTTTTCTGTTTCTGGGGAAACTTTGAAACACGCGAATAAAAGCAGTTATAATTAGAGGAAAAAAAGAAAAAAACCTTTTTCGTCTTTTGTTGTATTATTTAGTCATTATACAATGATAATTATAATTACCACTGTTGTAAATAGCACCGTCTATAATTATGCTATTAGATAATCCTCCTGTGAAAGAGCAGTACTTTTTATGGAGATATGCTAGTGACTCCTTTATGTTATCTTCAGTTCTAGAAATAAAGCATAGTTTGTTTCACTGAAAAGGTTCCTTTAATAGAAAAATCTTTCTCTCATATCAGGATGATCAGGTAAACACACATGTTGTTTCAGCTGACAGTTGAAAAACCTCTGTGCACTGTGATGAAGCCAAGTGCATTCAATAAAGATCCTAAATTCCTGGCAGAGAGACAAACTGTTCAGGATTTTCAGCGAGACACTAATGGAGACCTAGTAGTGCTCTTTTAAAATTTTATTTTCCTTTAATGTCATTATAAAAGCATTTCATAGACTGCATAAATGTTTCTTATTGTTTTACTTTATTGCCAGGCTCTAAGTAATAGTCCCACTTTTAGTAAACACTATGCAGTTCAGTCGCTGTGTCAGAGTGTTGTTTCTTTGGTCTGATGAAAAAATGTATTTTATATGATGTAGATTGAAGAAATATTCAGTTGTTAATGTTTAGTGGCTACTAGTAGAGGATAAGAAAAGGAAATGCTCTACCGTCATCTTGCTTTTAATTTTCCACCTAAATTTACAAAAATGTGATGAAGAATTATAGAAAGGAATACCACCTTAAGTACCCACAGAATTATAAAAAATCAATTGTTTTTCAAATAAAAAGGAATTTCAGGAAGATGTAATACACAAAAGTAGGTTTAGGAGGAAATCAAAATGAAGTTTTAGGATCATGCCTTTCTGCTCTGAAGACTTCCTTGCCTAGTCTAGGCGTCCCTCAGGCTTTGGTTACTGCTACTGTTTCCTGGTAGCTGTCATTTAGCTCAGGCAGACAAATTCATCTGGGCTGTCCTCTCACAGTCACATGTGGCAATATTCAACATTGTCCTGTTTTTTCACTTGCCTTTGAATGTGAATGAAACTACAATCTGGTATGGAACTGAATTCTTTTGAATCAGCAATATTTAAAGTTGCACTGGGTAAGGCTGTGAAATAAAGTCAACTACAACTTTTATTATGCAGAGAAATCTCTGAGTAACTCAACTCTTTGCAGAAAAAAGCATCATAATGGAGTGTATAATTGCAACCTTGTCAGAGGTTTAGGGAAAGAAAGATAAATTAACCTGAAATTAAAAAGTAGCTGAAGCTTATAAGAAAAATAGATATATGCATTAAGTTTCTTGTTTCTTTCAATTCAAAACATGGAATTGACAATCTGAACCTGCAGGGTTTGATTTATTCATAGTACTTAATACCTGTGCAACTCTATCCCCATGGAAATGGAAGGTAAACACTGCAGAGAGCAGAGCTATGTTAACATTTACTAGTTTTTCCATTGGCTTCACAGTTTTTTAGCCACTTTTCTATAGAGTTCTTCTTATTTCTCGATGAAAAGAGAAAAAAAATAGTAAATATTTCTACCCAGTAACTATGAAAAACACCTTCATTACTTGCCATCTTCATAGATCATTTTTGCAGGAGTTTAGGTTTAACTTTCACATCTATTTAATTGGATTAGATTGAGATGAAACTGCATTACCATAGGTATTGAACTACATTACTTTATGATTTCATCCTGAAGGTTTTTACTTAAGTGTTTATTATTTTCAACTTTTCTTCCAATAAAATTCAATTCATTCCTTGATGATTGTTCTTCTCATTAAGCTTCTTCAGTATTTAATTGTTTGTGTGGTTATTTGATTCAGTCATTTTGATATAACACAAAGGCCAGTAATACAATCACTAAGAGCATACTTCTGAAGACAAAATATTATTTTTCTTTCATGCTACTGCTACTGCCATTGCAGCCAGATTTCTTGATTCAGTGTTTCTTGCCACAGAGGAAGCCGTTCAAATGTACAAGTTGCAGATTTGCTTATGGCAAGGCCTTTTAGATGTGCATTTAGTACAACTCTCTTTAAACAACTTAATGAGTAAAGGCAGCCAGGAAAAGGAATAGCAAAGGGTGTGATTGCTGACATTTAAACTGAGCAAAACCATATTCACTGCTCACAGCAGAGAAACATTTTATGGCCAAGAAGACAAAATGCAGCTCGAAGGATAGACTTTGTCACTGCAATTTAAATTTTTGCCCTGCTCAGGCACTGTAAAAGAAATAGTTTTGCCATCTTTGACCTACAGTTGCTCATGCCCTTCTGCTCCTTAATATTGGCAAACTGGCTGCCAGCCTCTTCTCCCCAGTGTCAATTAGTTTAGAATTGATTTTTACACTTCTGTGACAGGTGCAACAACTTGGGCAAAGATGAGGATAGCATTCTCATTTTCTTTAATGAATAAGGATTTAGTAGAATTCATGTAAACACGGTACCTGTTTGCATCACTCAATTGTCTGACTTTTTCAATACTCTATTCTCCTCATCCTGTAGCATTTTGTTTTCTAAATTGACAGTTCATTCAACTTGCAAATACAGGTTGAATTTGAGTAGAATCTAACTTGCTGCTTTTAATTAGTTTTTAATTTCACCAGTGTAATGGGAGGCCCTCTGGGCAAAGAGGATGTCTTGAAAGATTTAATTCCATTTGAGATTTACTAGGAGGGAGTCAGTGCCTGACAATTTCTCATTGTTTACCTTCAAATCTTACTCTTCATGCGTGTGCCCTTGGCTCAAGTCATACTCAGCAGCAGCAGTGATTCTGTACCTTTAAAAGTGGAATATGTCAGCACTGTGAGCAGCAAAACATTATAAAAATATTTCTCTGCTCCATATTTCCCATTGGTGAGTTGGACTTTTCCTTGACAGGAACAGCTAACAATGTAAGAAGTATACTGCTTGAGAAGAGGTTTAGATCTTGCCACTGAAGGGGAAAGATCAATTCAATTTATGCTGCATGAGGCCTGAGGGAGCTATTCACAGAGCTGAGTTGGTATTATTAGCACAGCTATGATTCTTACCATGTATGAGCTCTCTCTGCTGATTTTAGGTGACGTCCGCATGCTCAGTGCCGTACGAATGGAGCTGCCATGGCCACAATGGAATGTGGGCTACCAGTGCTGTGCACAAGCTTCCACACATCTCTGTCTCTCAGATGAATGGTTTTCTGGGGACTCCAGCTGCTCCCTCAACTCCTGACACAATCAGAGTTTTTAACCCCATTGTTTCAATTTAAGATGGCCAAGGAAAATATCTGAAAACATCCTAAAATAAGCTATGGCAGCTTTAGCAGTGAAAAAAGCAAAAGTAAACCAGTTTGAGCAATTAGCAAGACATGTCTAAAAGACAAATTGGGGTTTGACATACGCAAGAGTTATACACAATGACATTCTGAGACCAGTAGATGCACATAGATAAATGTGACAGACATATAAGAAGCTCTCATCTCAGAATTTCATAAAGAAATTTATAAATCATACTGAATGCAACAGCTCATACAAACAGAGCAGCACTTGTCCTTCTGATTTATACAAAATGCTCTCTCTTCATCATTGTAATGTATTATATTTTTTGGGTGGATTTCTAGACCTAATTCTTCATTAAACTTGCAGGATCAACAGTTTGATAAATATTAACACCAATATGGAACATTACACCTACAGTTAAATCACTGAATGTAAAACCCAGACACTTCCACACAAACTGGGGATATTTTTATGTTCTGTAATACTTTTTTCTTCCCACATTACAAACCCTCTGAGGAATGTTACATGTTCCAAACTGCTGATGCTTCCCTTTTCATTTATTGGCTGTTTATAGCATTTAACTCTATTCATTATTTTGTTTTGATGTAGTAGTTCTTCTGCAATAATTTTTTTTCAATTTTCAGGCAGTCATGAGAGGAATCCAAAGAGAGTCATGGTCAGGATGTTTTATTTCTAAGTGTACTTTTTAATTGCAGGCTATTTCTGTGCCTTTTCCTGAATATATTCAGTGTGGGCACACCCTGTTGCTGGGTTGCTACCAATTCCATCATCTCTTCAAATGAAAGCAGCATTTGTTTGCGTGTTGGACCAGACTAAGCTGAGCATGACCACAACTAAAAACAAAAATGTTTCAAAGGGTGGTTCCCATTAGAATAAAAAACTGAAAAGATACTGGAGAAGACAGAATCCCTCCTTTCTGTAACCATGGCTAAAAGTAATATCCAGAATGAAAAAATAAATTACTTAACAAAGTAAAGTCTGAGTGCATGAGACATACATTTTGTCTGCTATATCAGACTGTAGATGTATTTTCAATTTTTTTATGAATTTGAGAGAGAAAATATAACCAGCATCAGAGAAAACTACTGACTGGAAGCTTCAAAGGTCTGGAGCTGGAGAGACAAAGTTCGACAAACTAAAAGAAAAGTAAATAATGAGCTTATCCTTTGAAGTCAGCATATACATATGAAAATGCTCAGAGTTCTCAGAGGCTTAAGAAACTCACCATCATTTTCTTGTTTGACGCATGACATTGAGTTCTGAAAGCTGACTTTACTACTGTGCAGATAAGAACTAAATCTCTTGAAAATCTGGCAATATGAAGGTACAATGCAGTGATTGATGACATGGAACCAACAAGTGGTACAGAAGAGAAAAATTAACAGCAAATCAGGAAAATCATTTTTCCATGAAAACTAGTAGCTAAGTGTGTACATTTTTTCATGTATTGTGTAACTTGCGGTGTTTTGTTTCGTTTTGTTTTCTAGTAGGTACATTAAGGAGATCTGACCTCATCCATCAGTTTTCCCTGTGCTGTACAAATGGAAGTATCAGGTGATAAAGTTGACACTGGGGATTCATAGACTCCTTGGTTTTAAAGTCACATTTGATTGCTGGCTTAAAATGGCAATGTTATCTGTTAAATGTGTATTTTACTTTCTGGATTTTTTGATTTACAAAGAAATGTAAAAGTGCTTGGCACTGACTGCTGAGACTAGAGTTAGTGGTTGGCCATTATTCCTGGAAAAGAGGTTATTTCTCCATTTTGAACAAGCCAATTGGCCAAAAATGTTTTCAAGGGGAAATGTATTAAGAGTAGATGTTACAGGATCTTGTGAAGATTTCAAAAGTTTAGGAGTACCTTTCCAGGGGGGCACCTCAGAAGTGATGTCATCAAAAGATTGTGCTAATAGAGTTTTTACTTCTGAAATCAGGATTCTTTTTGGCAAATCTTTTATTTGGAAAGCAGAGAATACACTGTGCTCAGTTTCCACTCCTCTAATCACATTGAGTTACAGTCTCAATATGTTACCCCTATAGTTAAATGTCTTCCTTTTGAATCACTTCCATGCATCTCCAAGAAATATCACTTGGAAGAACTGCAAGCTACTGTTTTCATTCCCTTGCACTTGTTAGATTAGGCAGAGAGCAATGGGATGGGGTTTTTTTCCTATAGATATGGTTTATTAATGGGCATGGATAATTATTTCAATTGGTATAGGAAAATAATATTAAAATTTATACCATTCTGGTCTTCTCTGATTTATTTTCAGTTAGGATAATTTTTACACTTATGAAGTGAATATTAAAAAACACTTTTATGACTTCTTAAAACCATATATGCTTTGTCAACATGTAAACATTTTACCCAGGTATGAACCAATCAGGAATGAGGCAGCAAAACTTTATCGACTGAACTTCAAATCTTCTCCTGCTCTAAAATTCTCTGCAGTAAAAGTCTTGATAACAAAAAATCAGGTGCTATCAATGCCATGTGTTATTTCAAACAACAATGTATGGAATGCTAAGGGAGCAGCAAATTATGCTTCATAAAGAAAAAAATACTTAAATGGTTTAACTTTTGTAAAGCAAGCAAAGAGAAGGAAGCAGTGCTGTGGATGACAACTGTTTCTCTCAGTACTGTCATCCACCAACAGCTCTTTGTACAAACTCTAGCTTTGTGTTGCTTGCATGCATGTCCACACCAGCATTTGCTACTTCTACATGAAAACATGTCACCAAATTAGAATAAACTTGACTGCAAAGAACTCTCCTTTTAGATGCAGAATCTATAAACCTGTTCCTAAGAAAAGTATTTGCCATCTCTCCCCCCATCCCAGGCATTATGTTTAACTGGCACTCTGTGCAACTACTTGTTTAGAAATGTCAGACTGTTGGTAGCTTTTCCTAATTTGTGGTTAGAATGTGAAGACAACTGAAATGCTGTTCTAATTACTTTCTCTTATGAGTGGTATGAAACAAAAAGCTTTTGTCTGCTGTTCTGTGTTAAAAAGTCTGAAATCCAGCTCTTTGTAACACATTTATATTTATTTTTGTGTTGGTAAAGAAGATCATCAGAAGACTTAAACATAAATCCTAAGCTTTGTTTTGTGCCTTTTCTAACAGATTGAATGCCATTAAATTGATATTAATTGCACAAAAGGGTACATAATGATCTGAGAATTTTGTAGTGTAGAAGATCTGTAAAAAGGCTTTGGATGTATCTACTGGAGCATATAGTGTGCTTTTGATCTCAAAAATACTTTCTCTAAAGAGAAAATTACATATTTTGAAAATAAAACATGAAGAAGAAGGGTTTGGTCTGTTTTATTAATAACAAATTCTACCATATCAAGGCTGGCATTTATGACTCTGGGAAAATCTGTAGAATTTTGGGTATCACAGAAAGAATACAGTTTTTAATATATTGTCTTTAGAATGGAATTTGTGGAAGTGATATTTTTTTCCTGCTTGAATTGAAACACAGGTCTTTGATTACCACCAGGGAAGGTGCAAGCCAGACCTGTACTGGCTTCCTCTGAAGATGCTGCTTTTTATATCTCTTGTGCTTGTGGTCTATATTCAGCACACCACTTTTTCTTTAAAACCATATTTTAGTGAAGAGTAAGAATATCATTCCCTGTATGAGTGATTATGTAGAACTCCTCCACATGAAAGTCTTATCTGGAGAATGAGGGTATAGAGCCAAGAGTAGAATTAGAGCAGAGAATTAGGAATTTGCTAGCAAGGACTGCCAGCTGTTTCAAATGGCTGGATGTGTTAGATCATATTCTTTCATATGCACTCATTTTTCTTGCTCTATTAAATAACATTAACCAGGGATGTCAGCATCCATTTGTATAAGAACCGTACCAAGAGAGAGAACAGATATTGAGGGTCATGTTGGAGCAAAACAAGGAATGCTAAGGAAATAGTTCAGCAGAAAGCTTTTATGCTAATAAAGGAGACTTCTTGGGTGGATGGAAGCATAATGAGAATTTGGAACACATCACCTTTCAAAAAAACCCACATGGGCATATTGTTTATCATGCAGAAAATAGAATGTGTAAACTCCAAAAGGGGCAGATCACATAGCAATACATTATGCAGAGGTACCATAATGAGCACTGTGAAACAGGCTACATGAACTGGAAATGTGCTAGGCAGCAAGGGAAGAAATGCCAGCCTTTAGGAGGTTTGAGGTCAGTAAATTAATGGAAGGGATTTTATTCAGTGGTGTTGCTATGCTGCAGATATCCAGTATCAAGTGCTTTGTTCTCTTCTTGTAGCCATTCTCATGAGCAAGGTGTCCCCTTTCTCTTGCAGCATTCCCTGTTGCCATTAACAAGACAATACTTCTGACAGCACAATACTTTATTCTTTAACCAGAAAATTGTCAGTCCCTTTAACAAAAACATTTTGTCCTTCTCCTAAGCATTGCTGCTTTTGTTTCTGCTGCCATTGATAAGGTGAGCTAGTTTTGCTCCCACCACAGCCTTGTCTGGAGAGCACCATGGCATTGGGACACTTGAACTGGTTAGCTGCACCAGGGGAGGGGAAACCATGAGGAATAACTTTTGAGATAACAGTGAACTGAAATTTCTGTTTAATGGAATGCTTGTGGATCATGACCTTACTTCAAGCCTACAGGCATGAATTGAAGCAGACGGTGTCCCTGACAAGCAAATACAAATGATTGATTGCATTTACTGAAAGTTTGCTCTTCATTTCTCCTTTCAAGTTTGATATTTCACCTCTTTTTCTATTCCGTGCTACCAAGAGCATCTCACTGGGAGTATGTCATTAAGATCTTCAGCCATTCACTACCAACTCCTCAGCCGTCCCCTAATCTGCTCTGCCACCTTGTGTATTTCATTCTCAAAGCTCACCCACATCTTTGTGCTTTGTGCCAAATGACCACTTTGGAAAAATCAAAAGCACTGACAAAGGGCGCAGCTTGACCCCAGTTCTGACACCAGGGTGAGTTTTCAGCCATCCAGTGTAAGAAAAAGCCATTCTTTTTGGACAAAATCATATTCAGATGATGTAGTGATTCCAAACTCTTTAATACAGATAGATCATACAGAGAACTGGGTTTCTGAGCCTGGTTTTACCTAGCAGGTAAAAGACATAATTTTTCCAAATATAAGTGTTGTTTTGCAGTTTTTGGTTGGTTTGTGAGATTGTTTGGGTTTGTTTGTTTGGTTGGTTGGTTTTTGTGGGTACATATATCTCAGAAAAAAAGGTCTTTCATGGTAGAAAGCACTTTTTTTTTCCCCCTCATTTGTGGTATATTATCTTTAGAATATTGTTTATCATTGTTTCTTGACATTTTCAACAGATTCCTGCTCTTCAAAGGCTCAAGCTGAAGATCAGGCTTTGGTGTACGAATTTCAGTTAGTATCCTTAGTGCAGATATTAATTAGAAGCAAATAGAAATTGGCTTTCCCAGCTTCTTATCAGTTTCTTTTAGCAGTAGGATTCACACCATTAGCACCAGTAAGGATCTGGGGAGCACTAATAAATCTGGCAATAATTCTTAAATTTTTTAACTTTTCAATTCTTGTTCTTACTAATTTATAATTTCACCAACACTGATATTTTTCACTCCATGACACTGTTTAACATTTGCATATTTTTCCTGTTCAGATTGCTAGTGTTTAACATTCTCTTAGGTTCTAATTTCTAAGTACTGTTTTAATAATTAATGTAATGTTCCAGGAAAGCAACCCTTGGGATGCTGAGTTATCCATATATGACTTATACTGTATTTATGTATTGTTGATTTAAAAATATCATTTATTTAAACATATAATCAGAATATGATGCTATGATCCCTTTATATTTTAGCAGTTTGTCTGGTTTCTGTGACTAAAACAAAAATTTTCTAGTTCTTCGCAATATTTATATACTGTTTTCATTGCTCCTATTCAGAGTCTAGAATAAATTGTTTTGCAAAATCAGAAATATAGGGGCAGTAATACAAGAAGAAGACTAAGGGATTTTGGATATTCTCAAGTGCAACAATAACAAAAAATCTATTTGTTCCAGGTTCACAGACTCATGGAGCCACGTCTCCTTACTGAATTTTGTGCAGCATTCAATACAAAACGTTTCATATCCCCTTGCCATCATGTGTACTATTGAGGCTGGTTTCTTCAGCCTGATAAAACTGTGGACAAAAATTCAAGGGAAGAGGGAATTTCTACTTCCATGCAGCTATTCTATATCTAGATAAAGACCAAAAGCAGAAATACTATGTTATGAAAAATCCTGTGGTTTTTGCCATTAAATTTTCATAGGGTAGCAAACTGTTTATCAGCAAGGATAGCTTTCCAGACATCTGGCCAATAAGAGTTCTGTTTGTGATAGGTTTTCTAGCATTAAATTAGAAAAATCTCTGGTTTTTGCTAAAATCTCTCAGCAACTGAGATTATCATTCTCAAGCTTGTCTAGAATGGAGAAAGACACCAGTAGAACAGAAGTAATATTCTATGATTCTACAATATTATTAGTGAAGAAAGCAAAGGATAGGTATTCAGTGATTTTGCTCTGGGTTACCATATTCTGTGAACAGTACATCATTAGAGCTATAATATGCAATGAAATAGTAATAAAGAATGGAAATATTCACCAAACGTGTTGTATAGAAGTAGTCTATTGCAATGGGTTGACCTGGGCTGGACAATAGGTGCCCAAAAAAGCCACTCTATCACTCCCCTCCTCAGCTGGGGCAAAGGGAAATAGAATGAATGGCTTGTGGGTGAGATAAGGGCAGGAAGAGATCACTCACCAGTTACTGTCATGGGCAAAACTGACTAGACTTGGGGAAATTAGTCTGAATTTACTACCAATCAGAGTGGGGTATACAAGAAACAAAACCAAACCTTAAAAGCACCTTCCCCCTCACCTCTTTCATCTTTATAAGCTTAATTTCACTCAGATTTCTCTTCCTCCTCCCCTGTGGGTACAGAGAATCTGGTCTGCAGTCACTTCATCACACATTGTGTCTTTGCAACTTTCTCCTCTGCAGAGGATTCCTCACACTCTTCCCCTGCTCCAGCATGGGGCTCCTCCCACAGGAGACAGTCCTCCACCAACTTCTCCAATGTGGGTGCTCTCCATGGTGAGCAGTCCATCAGGAGCACGCTGCTCCAGAGTGGGACCCCCACGGGGTCACAAGTCCTGCCAGTAAACCTGCTCCAGTGTGGGCTCCTCTCTCCATGGAGCCACAGGGCTTGCCAGGAGCTTGCTCCAGCACAGGCTTCCCACAAGGTCACAGCCCTTCCCCAGTGTGGGTTCCTCCACGGGCTACAGGTGGATCATGCTTCCCCATGGACCTCCATGGGCTGCAGGGGCACAGGTGCCTCACCATGGGCTGCACCATGGGCTGCAGAGGAATCTCTGCTCTGGCACTTGCAGCACCTCCTCTCCTCCTTCTTCATTGACCTTGGTGTCTGCAGAGTTCTTTCTCTCACATATTCTCAATCCTCTCTCCCAGCTGCACTTTTATATGTTTAAAAAATGGGTTTTTTGCCCTTTCTTAAATCTGTTATATGAGCAGCCCTACCACCATCACTAAACAAACCCCGTTATGCAAAACCAATACATCTATAAAACAGGTAGCTTCGTAACAGTTAAAACAGATACAGATTAAACACCACCTGAGAACATCCAGTTTTATGCAAAACCTTTTCTGAATTTTGAAGAACTTTCATGTCCTGCAGATGATTTATGTTATTTTGCATCTTACGAACACATTTTACTGGGAGGACTTAAATTGTATTGTAGCCTTATAAAAACATATTGTGTGCTTAAGTTTTATTACATCGATAGTCATACAATTTAATCGAGAAATAATCTGTTCCTAAGCATCTGAAATCTAAAAACAAAATGCTAGCAAATAAAAAACTGAAAACCAAAAAATAAAAAAGAAAAAGCAAAAATTGAAAAGCAGGACCTCTCTAAGAAGACAAAGATGCAATTTAACTTGAAAACAGAATAGGAATGCCTCATTTCCCCATGAAAACATTTCTTCTACAAAGTACTTTATAGGAAGCATAAGGTGGTACACTTGAACATTGAAAGAAAAAGACAAAAGGACCTTTTTGGTATCCTATGCAAAACAGATACATCATGTGCCAGAACTTCACCTGGTATAACACTCAGTATTACCTTGATTTGTATTGAATATTATTAAGTCGATATATGCCAGTGAGCATCATGCTTACATATGAAGACTTAAGGAATATAAGCACTATTATATATTCAATACTTTCCTTTTTGAACTGTTTAGACATGTTCTTTCTCTCCTCCTCCTTTTTTTTTATAGGTTGCTTGCTTCAACAAATAATTTCTATACTTCTTTCCAACTCAGAAAAATTTCTTTTGAAAAAGTTTCAGCAAAACATTACAGGCTCATCTTGCACTGTACGATTTTTTCCAGATATGCTGTTCAATTACTTCAGTATTTATGTTGTATACACCATAAAGTGCCTGGAAAAATCAGGAGAGAAGAGCACAAGATCTAAGTTTTTAAATACAGATTGCAGATATCAGAAGCTCCCTTTGCCCTGTCGTTCCTTTAATATTGCATTTCCTACAGATGACTGTTACATTTCCCATGCAACACGAGTTAGTACCCATATAAAATGAGTTAGTTAGCCACTAATCCATGTCCATTTTCAGCATGGATTTCAGTATCTCACCTTCCCACATAAAGCTTTATTTCATTCCCAGTGTAGTTTGGGATAATTGCATCCCAAAGGAATCATATATGTCCAGAAAGTGTACACCAGCATCACAAGTGAGGGTATTTGTGGCACATGTCTGCATAACCTGCATAATCTGTCACTTGATGACATAATCTAGTTATCCATATTTCTAATACAGACCTAAGCAAATCAATTCAACTTCCTGTGTCCTGTCCAGCTTTAGGTGCCTCTAATATCTAGTTGTTCATCACTTCCCTAGCAGGCTGTTTAACAGTTTTGCTGTCAAAAAGATGTTTCTAACATTTATTGTAAGTTTAATTTTTTTAATGACTTCTTATTATATCTAATGATGAACTTTTATTGTGATAAAAACCCCAAAAATCTGAAATTCAAGGACTTTTCTTTATTAGGATGACATGTATCACATTGAAATTGCACTCAATCCTTGAATAATTAAAGCAAGAATAATTCTGATGCAATTTTATCCACTCGTGGATAAAATTAGAATGTACTCCCTACGCATGCTTTGAAATTCATGCCCAATCAACACCAAATGAGTCAACCTGATAGAAAATAAATATGAATTGCCTCTAAGCACCACAGTTACAGAAATTTTCTTTTTTTTTTGTTGGAAGCTAAGGCTAAATATTTCCTTTGAATATTTCTAAAATTTTTTGTACCTTAGCCATTGCTTAGCAGAGTTACAACCATATTCAGACATTTTAATAGTCCATAAGAAAATGCAGTCTCTAAATACATTTTATTGGTTTGTTTTTCTCAGCCTCAGATGTGATCTTTATTCTGAATTGTCTGAAGGGTAATTGGAGCTGGGATAGTTAAGTATATCTGCTTTCTTACTCCTTGTTCAAGACTTTCTTAGAGGAGCTCTCTAAAGCATCAACATGTCCACTTAACTAAATATATTATTTAAATAAAATGGATGAAACTTGGGAGGGTGCTTTCCTAATTATTTCAATTTAGTTTACTCCAGGTTGGAAAGTGATTAAGGGAAACGGAATTGTTGTGAGAGATTTTAACTCTGAAAAGTATTTTACACAATTAATTAATAGAGTTTTACGCATTTATTTTAATTTTTTTCTAATTTTCTGCAATTTTTCTGAGAATTTCTGAACAAGTCTTACTCTGTTTTGCCCCACTAAAAAATGATGTGTCATATAGAACGTCTCCTTTTTCTCTGTCTCTTCAAAAAAAAAAAAAAAAACAACAAACCCACCCCAAAACTGAACATAGCAAACTATTAATTACTCACTAGAAAATATTACACACCATTCTTCTCCCAGAACCCTTTTCTTTACTCATTACCGAAGCAAACTCCCTCCACTTGGCTATGTCATCCAGGTCTTATATGAGTGGGATTCCCAGAAATGAAGCTGTGATCCCCAGGGAAGCCCCAAGTGCATGTGCAGTGCCTTTAAGTCTCTAGGACACCCAGGAAGCCAGGCACATCTGAAAATTTTGATTGCACATTATTTGATCAGCTAGCTTTCAATATCTGGTGCTCTGTTCCTTCAAACAGGGCCAGCTGGTGATGATGAATCATTTCAGTGGCATAAGAGCTGCAACAAATACAGAAGCAGTGCCCACAAGCAAATTCAGAGAGAGTAAAACGTGAAAATGGCACAGATTGGGAGACTTGACCACTGAATGACTCTAGGCAAAAAAAAAAACACAGCAGAAAGAACATGACTTCATTATACCAGTAAGTAGAAAATTAACACAAGATGAATGATTCACAGAATCATAGACTACAATCATAGAAGGGTTTGGATTAGAAGGGACTTTAAAGATCATCCATTTCCAACGCCTCTGCCATGTGCAGGGACACATTTCACTGGGTCAGGTTGCCCAGAGCTCCATCCAGCCTGGCCTCTGGGGGATGAACAGATCCCCCACAAACCTCCCGATACTGGGGGTTATTCTGACCCAGGTGCAGCACCTTCCACTTGGTCTTCTTAAATCTCATGAGTCCACTTAAATTCCCATGAGTCCACTTCTCTTGAGCTTGTCCAGGTTCCTCTGGATGCCATTCCATCCTTCAGGTAATGTCAACTGCACAGAATTCTGATTATCCAATAGGAAAAAGAAGATTTGGACTTCAAAGATTTGGACTGGTCTTCTGAAGGTGAAAATACTTTTGTCCCTGTATGTTGGCAGAACTCACTAGCTTTTATTGAATTAGAGGGTTCTTAGGGCTGTTCTCAATCTGTAGGATACTGAGAGACATTTCAGACATTTCAAACCTGGAAAACGAGACTGTAGAGTCCAGATCACCTAATGTTTGATGACATTCCAGGCTAAGGTGATTTTCTTTAGCAGAACAACAGACTCTTGCATATCTTGCCCTAACAGCAAGATGAGTTACTAGTAACACCAGTGAAAATGGAGAAATAACACATTCTTAAAATTGTTTTTACTAAAGATGATGCTGACACTGACACATTATAGGTTTTCTCAATCTGGAATAAACTTTTAGACAGCTTTGGTGTAAAATACAGGCAGCTGAATCTAATCCATGGATGCTAATTTCAGATTAATTTTGCTGCTCTATTAATGTTAGGGGTGGCAATCTAGTAACTCCATACTGACAATGGATCTGTCATTTCCTATTCTCAAAAGTTAGCTGTAGCTGGAAGAGATAGAAAAACCATAAAATAAACTTTACAGTGAAAGACACAGGAGTATAAAAGAGATTGTGTTAATATACATACTATTAACAGTGCTTTCAATTTTCAAAATACTGTGCAGGGCTCTTTGACAACTGATGCATTAAAGGGGTGCACTTGCTCACACCTATACTCATTTATGCACAGGAGGAAATAACTTGTAAGAGCAACTGCAGTGAATGAAGATAAATGCCGACAGGTGAGGAAAACCACAAATTAATCCTGCACAGCACGGGTCTGAGTGGTGTAGATAGCAACATGCAGTATTTAATAGCATCATGCCATGGACAGAAAGGAGCTTCCCAAATCACTGATGTGTTCATGTATGTGAAAAGCACAAAGGAAAGTGGTTGCCCAAATTATTTAAGGGCTCACACATTGCTTGTAACATTTTGTTATGGTGGAATTCCATCTTTGGAATATAAGATGACACTGCTGGTGGTATCAAGCCTTCTCTCAATGTGTAGACCTAGAAAGACTACCGCATGACTGATATGGAGATAGGAACTCTTCTGGTCAGTGTGTTTATTTCTGCCTTACAGGGTACTGCTTCACTTCATCCAGGGGTTTGACTAAACAGCAGAGGTGGGTGTATGTTTGGCCAGAATATTTTTGAGAGAGTTGGTGGCTGTTCCAGTCATGCAGATCATCTCTGGATGAGTGCAGAGCAGGAGAGGGGAGATGCAAGGACTGGTCATGAACTCAGGCTGAAGGATTTCCACAAAGAGCAAAGCCTCTTCAGGAAAAAAAAAAAAAGTGTGTGTGCATTGTTTGTAGTCTGGGAAAGCACAAAAAGTGCTAGACAATTAATACAAGTAGACAGTCGAAAGGAGAGGGAAGGATTGGTTTTTGATCCTCATCTTACCATTTGTCTTAGCTAACAGAGTATAGCTATTTTCTATTGAGAGTTTGGGTTTGGGTTTTTTGTTCTAGTTCGGTATTTTACATTCCAATAAAACCTAGATTTGGAGATTAAGTGACTTTTGCTCCTTAGGCAAATATGTGATATATTTGCTTTGGGATGCTGACATTCATAGAATCCTGTGCAAGCATCCTTTACATGTTGATTAAATATATCACCAGAGTTTAACACTTCTCCCTGTTGACACTGTTATGGCTTTCATTTCTGCTCATGACTTAATGCTCAGCATTGTTCCTCAGACAAAGCCTCAACTTGAATTGCATACTTTGTTTTCTGTCAGTAACTCACAGCTTCTGGTGTCAGTTTTGCTTTGCAAGAAACTGCACTGTGGTGTCTTTCAGGAATACATCTGCCTTTCTCCCAAACAACACTCCCATCTTCAGGTTACTGTGAGACTCATAACTTCAGTAGTCCATGTCTTCCATTCCAGAGAACCAGCTCAGCACAGCTTCTGTGCTATTATCTTGGCATCAGTCCCTGCATGGCAGTCCCAACTCAGTATCTTATTGCTGCAGATTTTTATCCTGTCATTTGATGTGCACCCTGTTATGCAGACATCACAAACAACTTTTGCCTGGAATCTCGATAATAATCTGTGGTTCAGAGGAGATTTGTATAACATGACTATTTGGGAAAAAAATTTACTTGCTTGGAATTTGATGTCTCTTTTCTTTGCAGTTCTCTGTAATAATTGATCAAAATATGATCTGGTAATTTTAATGTGGTTTGTCCATTCCCCTTCTGAGGGAGAAATTGATGTGTGCATTCACAATTAAGACAGTAATAATATGTAGCAAATTCCAATTATTTGACCTATATATCTGATCCATGCTGCAGTCTAAGTCTAAAATTCCCTATCTTATTTTATATCTTAAGCAAGTATATTCCATCCAGCTTTTGAAGCCATCCAATAATCATTTGTCTGTCTTTCTATGTGTGAATGGGTGTGCCACTGTGTACAGTTGTCTCATAGTTCCTAGAGGTGCCCTAAAATTAAATCGCTAGTAAAGATCAGAAATGCATTCATGTCTACTGCCACGTGAGGGTCAGTCTTTTCTCCCAAACAACAGGCAAAAGGACAAGAGGAAATGACCTCAAGTTTTGTCAGGGCAGGCTTAGATTGACTATTAGGAAAAATTTCTTCACTGAAAGGGTTTTCAATCATTGGAACAGTCTGCCCAGGGAAGTGGTGGTATCACCATACTTTGAGGTATCTAAAAGACATGTAGATGGGGCATTTAGAGACATGGTTTACTGGTGGACTTGGCAGTTACAGCTTAATAGTTGAACTCAGTGCACATTTGCAAATATAAATAAATATTTTATTGCATCAGTGTGGGTAAATAGCTCTTTGGCTGTCTGTCTCATATCAATAAAGGATTGTCTGTCCTGCACTTGATCCATTCTTGAACTCAGCCACTCCTCTCTTTGAGCAGTTGCTATTTAGATTGGCAACATGCATTCTGATTTCTGTTTAAAAATTATCATTAAGGATTTGATTACTGACAGTAGATATAAGCAGCCCATCAGATGTGATCTTTTCACCAAAGATAGCAGATGATTTTAAGGCACATTTGCCCTACCTTTCTTGTCTCTGGAGAAAGCCAAGTGCTTCAGATAAGGGGTTTTCAGACAGTTGAACTGCTGTCAAAACCATGCATCTTCCACCAGGGCTGCTCAGCAGGTGTGCTCTCACACAAGTAAGCAGCTTGTGTCCATGTGGTTCACACTGGTACCTGTTGTGCTGCAGTCGTGTTTTGAGAACTGTTCTTGCTCTGGGCTTTTTTTAGGGAGATACTATTATCATGCACATGTTGCCATGCACATGGGCCAGTTACAGCAACTGAAGCTAAAGACGGGAGGTTTGTGACAGTACATGGCTTTTCTAAAATTCCTTATCTGTTCTTGCCTGGGACTTGGGAAAGCATCTTGTCTTTCACAGGCAGATTTAATTTTTTGCCGCAAAGTTTTGTCACCTTAATACATCACCCTGTTCTTCACTTTTTGCTTTAGGAGTTGTCTTTGTCTCTTGCTGTGTGGTGTATCTGACAGTATGACCTGGAACTTGATGATAACTTTTTCAAGGAGCTAAAAAATAAAGCAGCCTGAATTGAAGAGAATTTAAAAAGTGATGATCAACTCGCTAGTGGCTTAATGAAACACCTGGAGACATGGGATTTGCAATGCAGTGGTAGAAGACACAGGCACTCAGGGTCTTCAAAGCTAGATTCTTGGGGATGGAGACACTAATGGATAGAATGAATCTCCTGTCTAAAAGCTGCTGGTCCAAATCTTGTGTGGTCAGCAGATTCATTTTTGCAGACTGTGGAAAAAAATTGAGATCTTTGATTTTATCTCATCCCAAGGTGACACCCTAGAGAGGTGACTGAGAGAGGGGTCAGGAATCACTCTCTGCACAGGTCTGTGTCTCTTCATATTTCTTTAAGAAATCCAGCCTAGAGGATTTAGAGAATTAAAGATACTGAGATGAAATGTACCTACAACATCTGTGTGCTTCTTTTGCAATAAGGAAACTTTAAAGTAGAAATATGTGCTGTTAGTCTGAAGCTGACAGGTACTTTTACCTTCAAATTCTGTTCCCTTATTTTAAATATTATCACCTTAGATATGCCCGTACTCCCATCCAGGAGTGTGTTTGTGTTAGAGAAGAGTTCGTGATTCAGGCCTACATGATTAAGTCCTTCCACTTCTTGAGGCCTTTGTCTGTACAGGAACAGAGATGCTTTATGTGATGTTTCTTAGTGAGAATGTCCTGACAAAAATGCAGTGCCGGGGATCTGTCTGTTCCCTTTGCAAGTATGCTGGAGCACAAGCACGCAGATTCTATCTGCACGGATGGGAGAGGAGAAAAGTGCATTCAACATCTGTTGCAGGCAGTTATGAATATTAGAGTAGTCTAGTTTTTCTAGGAATTATGCCTAAAGTAGGATCTATGGCTCAGACATTAAAAGGGGAAAAACTAGCCTAGTAAAATTTCTTTAGGCATCTTATTTCCTATGGTTTTCCTTCAAGTTTTACCACATGTTCCTTGAGAAAATCAAGGTCAAATTTTCTTATCCTGATTTGTAGGGGTATTTTGTCATAGTTGGATGTCTGGATGATCCCTCGCAACATTTCTGAAATAAATTTGTGTGAATAATTGGCCTGGGTAGCAGAGGCAAGAAAATGTGCCAGTAGGAGGTAATTAATATTTTGAATTCTCAGTGAAATCAGGAAAAAATGTTTTGTTGTTCAAATGTAAATTAAATATATAGCTCTCTCTAGGATTTTATCTTGCTGTTACTATTATTCAGGTTGTGTTTCTGTTTAAAATACCTGGAGCATAAAAATCTTGAAGTTGATTGACCACTTTGACATGACTAAACAAATTGCATATATGATGGAGTACATTAGTATGTTCTTTAAAGGATCATTCAACATCTATTTGCTTCCCTTAGGAGTAAAATGGGAAAAAGTTATTTCTAAAACTCCTAACAGCATGATGGATGAACTATTTTTAAACTGAAATAAATCAGAATGGATAAATTAATTTCCTTCTTTAACAGAAGGAAATTAATTTAGACATAAATAAACAGAATATGCTAAAATTACTGAAAAATTTATTTTTGAATGTTCACACAATTTTACTTTTTTATCAAGGACAGTTAATTAGATCTGACCTCCAAAAATCACTAATTTGGATTAATTTATAGCAGAAGAAAAAGTGACAATATTAATGTGTACTCTCCTGTCCTTTATAGACTAAAAAATAAAAATTAAGCCGCAGAATCCAACTGCAGTGAAAGACAGAATGATACATGTTCTGAAAATCACCACATTGAGGCAAAGATAAATTAAAAATGGTCTTCATAGGACAATATGCAACTCTTTTTTTTTTTTAGGATTTTGGTTCCAGAAAGAAACACCATAAAACTATATGCAGTAAGTTATTGCCCATTTGAAACATATGCTCACGTTAATAATAGAATTACACTCTTCTTTTCAAACTGTTGCTCTCAGCACTAATTATGTAGCTTGCATCACACCACATATTTGTGAGGGAGAAAAAAAGGAAAGGAAATTAAAAGATGAAAGAGAAAACTGTTGACAAATATTAAACAGTTTTACTTTGACATAATTGTGAGCTATTGAGTATCCCAGCAGTAATGTTCCAATGACTGGTACATAATTATCCAGGGAGGAAGGGTTTTAAGAATTCATAACAACTCCTTAGCATATCTTATTGGATTCATGCCAACATGAAGGATTTGGTAATGAACTGTTAATCTGACTGCTCACTACCTGCCTGAGGTTTAAAATGTGGGTCTGCCTAAATGTCAGCTGCAATTAAGTGTTAAGACTAAAAGCACCTTAGAAAACGAGAAAGTAGTAGGATAGATTTTACTGTCTATTATTGGTATTTATGGCTCTTCTCATGTTTAATCACTTGCACACTAAACACTTTCTTGCAGATGTGTCTGGAAATAGAGTTTAATAGGAGAAATGGAGTGAAATGCAGACAGAGAGTTTAGAACAGATAAAAAACATCCTGATCCTTAAATCTGTTAGACAATAGAAGAATCCCCTAAGGGCACAGGGGGAAACTTCGGTATCTGGGACATGTCCAATAAAACTAGAAAAACATTAGAAAATATTCTCCTTGGGACAGGGAACAGGTGTAATTAATATTTTTCATTATTAGTTTCTGTTATTCTCAAAGTTTTATCCATGCAAGGAATTTGGTTTTCTTCCTATCACATCTGCAATGGGTAGTTTCATTGTGCTAAGGGATAAAGGAAAATAAAGTTGCAACAGCTATATTAACTTTGAAACTGGAAATGGAAAGTTTAACCATAGTTTAATCCAGACACTCCTCATGCTTACCTATTACCTGATATTATTTAAGGAGTCATCTAAGGCTGGTAAAACAGGAATCTTTTTTACCACATTCTTATATAAGAACAATTGTAAGAACATTTCTACTGCAAAATATTCCTCTATGTATTCATACTAGAAGTCATGATGATCTTTTGTGATTACTGTTGAGGGAAGAGGAGCTTTCTTGGAGTCACTTGGAATTTTTCACTGACCAGGCTAAACTAGGGACATTTCAAAGGAGTGGACACCTGCTAATGTAATCTCAATATTTTTAAAGTACAAAAGGAATGGATCAGTAATTGGGAGCAACCATCTTGTTAGTCCCAAGATAAAAGGTTAAAGAATAAAACCATTAATCTGCAATCCTTCAGATTACATCAAAACTGACCTTATTGTCTCTTGAAAGTTAATTAATTAATCTCTACCATTAATTACTGTTAACTAATTAATTTTGTTCCCAGATTGAGTTACAACTGCAACCATCTCTCATTTAGGCTGGATTGATTTTTCATTATCCTTCTTTTAACTCTATGTGCAAACACAAAATTGTAAAGCACACCACAGAAACTATTATTATATATACATATACATATATACACATACACATATTCATAAAACTACATAGATGATAGATATAGATATAGATACAGATATAGATATAGATATAGATATAGATATAGATATAGATAGAAACAGTAATTCTAATACCTTGGCTAAATGTTATTTATATTTTTCTAATCCAAATAATTTTCTTTAATGCATTTTATTTTGAATAAAAATTATCAGTTTTCCAAACTTTTTACAAAAATATTTGCCAATATTTTGAATTTATTATTTTTTATAATGGATTTGAATATTTTTCCTTAAAGATTTGTTCTTCTTCACTTCTTTCATCTCAGAAAGTGTCATATATTTAAGGAAGGACAATGCAAAACCTAGAAATGAGAGTAATATGCAAAATTTCAAACTATTTTTCTTATTTCTTCTATTTTTCTAGTGGGAAAACAGAGAAGCCACTCTTGTTGCTTTCACAGTGTCTTACTTTCTAATTTTCTGTTTCTTTCTTTGATGAAAAAATTGTTTTTAAAAAGTAAGAAGAAAGTGATTTTCTCCATTAATAAAGAAAATATTAGTTTATGAGCAATTTTTAATAAACAAAATAAACTTAATAGCTTATGAAATAAAAATTCAGCCTTCTTTTTCCTTTAACTTATTAGAAAACTACATTTTGAATACTGTCCTTTCACTTTTCTGATGATACACCAAAACAAAATTTGCAAAGCCAAACCATCTAAAAAGCACTCAGTTTTCTGAGTATTTGCATGATCTGCAATAATAAACACAACTAATAAAATTTGCAGGAAGATTTAATCAGTATAACAGTAGTGTTTCCCACTTATTCCTGCCAGCACTGATTCTATGTTCACAGAGTTTATCTGTGACCCTGACTCAGAATTTTTCTCAATTTAAAAAAGCAGCAAGTGATGCCCTGGCTGTGTTCAAAGCACCCTTGGTTGTTCATGAGCATTTTATCAGACCCTGAGAGCAGATTTTCCAGCTGACAGATCTTTTTGTGAGCTTTAACTAGGTCGGCACTCACATTGTGATGCATGTCTGGATCTGAACTCTGTGGCCCTGACCTGTCTCTGCTTGCTGTATAGATTCGCATTTTCAGAAATGCCTCTTTTCTCAAAGATCTGCCCAGAGTGAACTGCAATCTGAAGTCACAATGCACTGCCTAATCAGCACTATCCCTTCAGCATACTGCATGAGCTGATTAAAAAAGAAGCAGGTTGGTTAATGAGTTTAAATGAAAACAACAATAAGAAAATTGTTTAAATCTTCCTTTTCTTTTTCTCTTTTTTTTTTTTAATTTTTTGGTAAGGAGAGAGAAGCGGAGGGGAAAAAATCATCTATTCTAAAAATATGTAATTTTACTCTTAAAAGTCAATTAACTAATTTTTATTCATTTCAGTATCACATTCCCAATTATAAACCCAAGCCAAAAGACTAGGCCTGCATATTGGTGTAGGGATTAGAATAGCATCCTTTTGCCAAAAATTGTGAAGAATCAGTGAAAACTGGACTTTACATTTGTTAAAAGACAACTTGGCCATAAGCCAGGGAAGGGAAGGGAAGGGAAGGGAAGGGAAGGGAAGGGAAGGGAAGGGAAGGGAAGGGAAGGGAAGGGAAGGGAAGGGAAGGGAAGGGAAGGGAAGGGAAGGGAAGGGAAGGGAAGGGAAGGGAAGGAAGGGAAGGGAAGGAAGGAAGGGAAGGGAAGGGAAGGGAAGGGAAGGGAAGGGAAGGAAGGGAAGGGAAGGGAAGGGAAGGGAAGGGAAGGGAAGGGAAGGAAGGGAAGGGAAGGGAAGGGAAGGGAAGGGAAGGGAAGGGAAGGGAAGGGAAGGGAAGGGAAGGGAAGGGAAGGGAAGGGAAGGGAAGGGAAGGGAAGGGAAGGGAAGGGAAGGGAAGGGAAGGGAAGGGAAGGGAAGGGAAGGGAAGGGAAGGGAAGGGGAAGGACAAAATGGCTTTGCTTATACAGACAGCTGGAGACAAACATTTCATAAAATGAGGAGAGACCTTTAATTACTGTTGTATGAAGATTTGCTTTTCACAAAAGCTTTGACCGATTTGCTCTCTGCTAAGACAGGCCATTAGAGAATTAATTTGTACGTGTTTAACATTTACATACTTCATGAAAACTACAGACCCAGGAAATTGGAAAATATGTTTTAAAGCTTAAAATAATTTCTTTCCCTAGCAACTGCTTAGAAAAATGAGACCTTTGACTTTGTTTCAGAAATTGTTTATGCTTCTAATGGTAATTGCATCAGCATTTAATGAAGGTTCCCCATTAAGTAAAGGACAACTGTAAAACATAAGAAGCATCAGAACAAGCATGGAAAAATCGCAAGAGGTTCAATTAACAAATTAGATTTACAAGGTTTGTGGCACATTGTGTGATTATGTCTAGATTAAAGATAAAACAGAACTTTATTTTCATATTATGGTGGTACATCATCTGCAAACAGCCTAAATAGCACACAGCCAATGCTGGACTGAATTCAGCCCATAGGAACAATCACCTGGTCTACACCCTGCTCCTGGTTACCTCTTGGACAAAGCATCCTCACACATGCACAGGTCCAATCCCTGATATTGTTTCATCAAAGGCTAGTACCCCTCTTTCTCTCTCATGTATGGTACAAAATTCTGTGTACTCACTGAGGATGTATTATGTACATTTCTTCTTGTCCCCATCTTTCTTTCCTGTCTTGCAAGCATTCCCAGCTATTAAAATTATTATATGTAATTTAATATGTTTTTTCATTAATATGACTAACAAGATCACATACAATCAAGGATTAATGTACATTAAAAAAGGGACGTCTGAAGGTTTTCATGCCCAAACTCTTATTCAAAGCTGGGACAAGTGCAAAATTTCAGTAAATTGCTCAGAGCTGAATCCAGCTGAGTTCTGGATGCCTGCAGGGATGAAGATGACCCACATATCTTCAGGCATCGTCTTATGGTGTTTGATAACCTTCACAGCCAATAATTTTTTCCTTATACAGTCTAAATGTTGTTTACTTCTACTCAGGTCTGGTGTCCCTTGTCCTTTTGCTTTGTAACTCCAAGAGCTCTGGAGTTCTCTATACCTCCCATTCAGGTAGTAGAAGACTAAAACAAAATCTTCTCTGAACCCTTTTATTCAGGCTGAACAAGCCAACTTTTCTCAGCATTTTCTCATGCTTTATGTGCTGCAGTGATACACCTTCTGGATGGCTCTTCACCGAAGTGCTGCCAGGGTGTCCATGGAGCCCAGAGCTGCACCCAGCACCCCAGATGTATCTCACCAGTGCTGACCAGAAGGGAAGGATCCCCTCACTCAGCTGGCAGGCACTGGGCTTCCCTCTGCAGCCTGACATGCACATTGCAGCACACTGCTGCCTCATGGTCAGCTGGTTGTCCATCGGGACTCCCAGGTTTTTTTCTGCCAAGCCTCTTCCCATCTGGTTGGTCCTGAGACTGTAGTGGTGCTTATGGTTACTCCTCCCCAGAAGCAGAGCATTGGATTTCACTTCATTGCTCTTTATGAGGTTCCTGTCAGTCCATTTCTCTTGCTTGATGAGGTTTCTCTGAGCTGCAGCCCTGCCCTGCAGTTTACTGACAGTTTCAAACATATGGATTTTATTTGTGAAATAACTTACTGAGGGTGCACTTAAACATTTATTGGCCCCTGATCATTCCCTGTGGAACACTGTCTGCAGCCACCTACCACTTGGACTTTGTGCCCCGACATCTGCCCTTCAGTGGTTCATCTTGTCTATTTTCAAGTGTCATGACTGTAATTTTTCCTATCCCTTACTGTTAATTTTTTTAATTAAAAAAAAAAAAGCAAAATTAAGAAGAAACACAAGCATGCCATTCATTTCATAGGCTTGAAAATCCCAACTCCCTGTGTTCAACTTTCTCACTAGTGCCTTTCTGTTTTCCAGAAAATATTAATAACATTGCTTTCACATTCTAACATCTAGGAAAAACCAAAGAGAGGACAGATACTTTTTATTTTAAAGCTGGCCCTTTAAAATTGATCTTTCCATGGGTTATCTGAGTTCATGACACCTGGATGGAATTTACAGAAATTTTCTGAGCACTTCTGCTTCTTTTTTTCCTCTTTTTAAGGAAATTGGCAAAGTAAAAATGTTCAGACCTGTACTTCCTTTCTTCAGAGGCCAGTCCTGAAAAGGCCTTCTTGAACTAATATGTTAATGTGTATTGCTGCATAAATTAAGGATTAGAAAAATTAAGCCAAACTCATCCAGTTTACTTTTTCCAGCCAACCTTATATAAATGAGGTGGCAATCTAGAAGAAGTTGGTCTTTTCATTTAAACTGGGACTGTTCCAGAAGACCATGTACGAATAGAAATATTTATTGAAGATGAAATGTTCCAGACTTCAACAGGGGATAGGAACAGTAAATTCCTGAACAGAAACTTGTGTTTTATTTTATAATATTTGCTTTTTTTCATACTTTTTTCTTAAATCATAGATATTTTAATCTATTTCAAAACAGAGAAAATATGTTGCTTTGATTTCTTTTTAAATTTACTTCAGACATTTATTAATCATCAATTAGATAACTTTTTTTTCTAATTCTGCATTGAAAAGTTGCATATCTTTTTCTCTGAGATTAGTCTAGTACATGGGCACTTGTTAATTTTTGTGAGTCAAGTGACATTCAGAACTGACTTAACATAAAATATATGTCTTTATTTTGGCTCTCAGTTACTATCCTAGTTCATCTTAGTCTAAGTCCAAAAGTTAACAACAGACTTCCCTTAATATAGATATGCCTTATAGCAAAATTCAGGGGAAAAAATTCTTTTCCTATGAAAGAGAGTTTGAGATAAGGAGAAGATGTGAAAAGAGGCTTAGAAACATATTCAAAAAGATGTTTGCCTCCAGTTCAAATCTTTGTCGTGAGGAAAACTCACTGACAAAAAAAACCCAAACAAAACAGTTTGTCAAAGAATTTCTTACTAGTTACTATTTCAGTATCACAGATAAATGTGGTACTGAAAGCATCACCTGAAGCAGTGGTGATGATAATAAATGATTAATTGCATTTCATTTTCCGTCATTTCTGCAGTCCTTTAACTCATGGAAATGAACAGTAAAAGCATCCCACCACCTGCCTCTAAACCAGGGTAAGCAAGGTCTGATATTTAGCTTCCTATCTGGTTTTTTGAATGAGGGAACACCTCAAGGTAAGTACTCTGCAGGTGTTTGCAAACTGAGTATCAGTGAGAGAGCAAATGCCTCACTCTAGCACTGATGGTCTGCCAAGTCTGACCATGAAGATTTTCTGACCTCATGAGCTCTGGCATCCTTTCTATAAATGCTGTGACTGCTGAGGAGATCCCAGTAGGACAGACAAGAGGCTGGTGAGGCTCACATGATCTCCTGAATTGTCTCCTCTACTGCCCCTGCCAGCACTGGACGGACCTTTCCACTGACCCAATGGGGCATTTTATTTTCTTATTCTGGCAGGTTGACCCAAACTTTATACACACAAGTAGTTATAGAATTGGCTCAAAAAAACCTTTACATCTCATATCAAGCCTGTTCCACCTGCTCTCTCGTCCATGCCAAGGTCCCATGCAAGGCACTCTCTCTCTCTGTTGCAGCATTATCTTTGAAGGGAGAGTGCTGTCTTCGGTGCCTAAGAATTCTGTGTGAATTGAAACATACACCTAAAACTGATAACTAAGTTCTAAAAGCTCTGGACAGTGTTTCTGGCTTTGTTCACCAGCTCAGGCAGTCAGCTCTTGACCTTTTACATGGGTTATGCCCTACTTCCCCCTGCACACACACTCACCCTCCCCAGACCCCTCAGCAGCCTTTTCAGGGTTGGAAAACAACAGCAGGTTCATTCTCACAGCTTGGAGGGTACAGAGATATAGATGGAACCCATGTTTCCTCAGGGCCCTTCTCATGACTCAAACAAAAGCACACTAAGGATAAACCCTAGCAGATGGGGAGAAGTCTTGACTCCATGCTACCACCAATGGGTCTGTCTCAGGACAGTTTCCATGACAACTGGTATGACTGGATTTATGGAACCTGAGATATAATACTTCCATTGCCATAATAAGAAGCCCTAGATTTGTCTTTGTTTGAAAAGCCCTTTGATTTGTCTATGAGGATCTGCTTTGCTGTGAGGATTAACCTCCAGCTCCCTTTCCTGGCCTGAAATTCATGGTGGTAAATCCTCACACAGTGTATCCTGAGCTACTGCAGATCAGGGACCACCACAGCTGGTTGCAGATCCACTCCCTGGTGGTTGCAGTCCCTTGCTGTGTGCTGGGCCATTTTCACATGCAGGGAATGGAGTGAATTTGTCCTTTTCTCCCTCACACACCAGCTCCTCGGGAAAAGATCCCAAACCTATCCTCCATCACCTTTTGCCTGCACTTCTACACTAGGAGCTTCCTTGCTGTCCATCCTGCAATCAAATCCAGCTTTCTTCCTCTTTGGGAGGTAGAGATCTCAGATGAAATATAGATTATGCCTGGGGATCTACTACATAATGATATATTATTGATTTACAGCATTACTTTCTACAGCTAGTCAGCTACATGCTTCCCCCCAGTTACAGTCAGACTCTGTCAGATTCTTTTTCCTGAGACAGCTGTTAATTCTGGAATATATTTACAAGGTTTGAAAGTGCACTTGTCATTTCATATAGCAACACAGTACAAAAAATGTATGCCAAATATCTCCCCTGGCACCAGATGGGTAGAATAGACCTTGGACTTTGTATGAATTCTAGTTTAAGGAGATAATGAATTTAAATAGTACAGACGCACAGACATTAACAGGATTTACTGGATACAGAACCGTTATAGTGATATGTATAAGCTGTATGTTATGGTTTTATAAACCAAAAGTTGGCAGGCTCTGCTAGCTAGCCCCAAGTAATAATGATCCTGATCTGTGTAGAGCTCCTCATTATGCTTAGCAAACCACACTCCTGCCTTTTAATTAATCCTGTGGAAGTTATAGAGGTTGTGGGTCACCATGAGATGGGTACTTAGGGAGTGATAACAAACTGGGAAAGAAAAAGAGAGAAAGAGAGAGAGAAAGAGAGAGAGAAAGAGAGAGAGAAAGAGAGGGAGGGAGGAAGGAAGGAGGGAAGGAAGGAGGGAAGGAAGGAAGGAAGGAAGGAAGGAAGGAAGGAAGGAAGGAAGGAAGGAAGGAAGGAAGGAAGGAAGGAAGGAAGGAAGGAAATGCTCTGAAACTTGTGACTGTAAAATCAACAGTAATACAGGAAGGAATGGCAAATGGCCTTCTGCGCATTTATTGATGTCTTGAAGCTGCAGCAAAAAAAGTCCATCAACTTATATATTGCAGTACTTAGCAATTTCCAGTCTCTATAGAGTGATTATCTTCAAACATAGGCTTAGAGCTCCCCTGTTCCTGCACTGGAAAGCACAGGACCTTGCCAAGACTGCACACAGTTCCCTCACTGTAAAAGTGAAGGAACTCCAGATTCTGTGTAGTGCAACTGGCATCTCCTTCTGAATCATTTTGTAAGTTCCACAGCTGAGCATATCAGGTTATTAACCTTACACTTCTGAAAGCCACTATGTGTACTCCTTTCTCCTCCAGCATGTTAGACAGTGGCGTGTCTGTGTTCAGTGGATGGTGTGGGTAGCAGGGGGGTTGTCTCCAAGTTGTGGCTACATGGCTGTGTGCTGTCATTCTCCCTCTTCAGTGAAAAGAGATGATGCATTGAGTCTCTGCACTTTTACTGTCGGGTAATGCACAAAATAATGAAGTCAAATGGGGGCAGGGGGGTTGGGCTGGTGGTTTCCTCATCATCCTGAAAGTCATTTTAACCTTTCATACATGCTTATTTCAAAACAAATTTATTTCTTATGTACCAGTTTACTTTTGTTGCTAGTTACTTTACTGATATACAAATAATTGCTGCAGGCAAAGCCCCAGCTTCACTGCACTTCTATTTAAAACTAGAATATATTCGTATTTCTGTCAGATGCCAAAAAAACTGTTTGAAGGTAAAAGAATTCATTTTTATTACATCTTTTGCTTAAGATGTTTTCAAAAGCACAAATACAGTTAGGCCAATCTTGAGTAGTAGAAAATTTAAATCCTTTTCTATCTCAGATTAGCAGGGCTACCCAGTGGGTGCTATTATCTGGCCTTATCTCATAGAATTTAAAAATTCCCTTTTCAAACTGAACTCTCTTCCAACAGCCAAGTGCTTTTCATCCCTGTTGAAGACTCTTGCTCTTATTTTTGTATTTACCGTTAACTTTGGTAGATAAACTACTAATATACATCTGTGCAATTTTCTTGTAAAGTCTCTTAACGCATTTCATGGCAATATCTGCCATCAGAGACCACTGTTTATTAAATCCTTGTTAGATAGTTATTTAACAGGTTAAAAATTCCAGGCTTTGACATAGCAGAGGGGTAGCTCTTGGGCAATGATTTCTCAGCACATCCTTCCCAAGAAGCTGTGTCTCACCAAGCAGGGTGAATCCTAACCTTAGAAGCAGGTATGGTGCAGACAGATCAAAGAAGATTGTGAAAAAAAGTTTTATTTTGTTTTACTTTTGTTTTATCTGAAGCCTGCTATAGTTATCATGATAAGACCTCAATCTTATCTTAAAGGAAGTAAAACTTGTCTGAGGGAAGAGCAGGAACTGAAAGAGTAAAGCAAAAAATACAAGTCCTTGGTTTATCTGAATTCTTAAAAATCAGTCATGCTCCAGCCTGGGTAAAGGAAGACAGTGGAGCAGAGACAAGGAAATAGATGGGAGAATCTGTTCCAAGAAGTTTATGCATCTCCTGAAGGCCCAGGAGCACATGCACCAAGGTGAACTCTTTGGCTGCCTCTTCCCCCTCCCCTCAGCCTCCGTCCTAGTCTGGTGACTTAAGGCAAATGACAGTCATGGGTGCCAGCAGCAAGAAGTGAGAGCAGCAGATTTCATGTTGCTCCAGCACTGAGAAACTCAGTGAAACTGAACGCTCAGGTTGCTGACATATGTTGTGGAGACAGATCTCCGCAGTATGCAGACTGAAATGCATAATCTGAACAAAGTTATGAGCCAAACATCTTCAGTGTTTATTGAAAACATCCCTGATGTTTAAAATTCTGTGGTCTTCAGAAATCCAGCCCTGCAGTTATTTCTCTCTTTCAGAGAGGAGACACAGAGATCCTTTGGGAACACGTGGGTCCTTTTTTTCCCCTCCCTCCTAGCAGGAGAGACAGTTTAGCCTTCTTTTCCTGGTTCACATCCTGGGATGAATCACTGCAGACAAACAGCTCCAGCAGAGAGGCGGTTCAGAGGCCCTTACAGGAGCAGAAGAGGAGCTGTCTGTCGCTCTGGGCAGAGTTCACCATGCAGAGACAGGGAGAGGGGAGGAGAGTGATTTATGTGGGTCCCTTTATAAGAGTGTCTGGCATTCAGATACAGTATGGGATTTTTCTCTGAAAAACAAACAAATGCTAGTTATACCTCTCCGTCTGGAAAAACTCAGTCCTTTAGCCAGTCCCTCTCCTCTTTGCTCATTCTTTTAACTCTCGCTCATGCTAAGCTGCTTTAGAGGTATTTTTGGAGGTATTCGGACTTGGAACGCTGTGTTCCTCCTAGCTGTTTTCAGACTTTCTTGCATGATGTTCCTTTCCACAGCACTGGTCTTTAGGCCAGCCAGAAATAAGGATATTGCTGAGCACAAAAAAAGCCTTGTGTATCTTCCCCAATAACTACTTTAAAGACTGTAACATATCTGCAGAGGGATTTCAGCATACTTTAAAAATGCCAAAAGGACATTAAAAGGCAGTGTCTGGTGGCATTATGCATGACAACACTTCCCTGCAAAAGTGGGAAGTGAGAAAAAATAAAAGCTAGACAGGATTTTTTGTTCAAATGTACCAAGACATGGCTCTGTGTGGAGGGGTGCTGTAACCTCTTAGCTCTTGTAGAACTGACCCTTGTGCCAGTCTCTGCATGTGTGCGTTTGAGTAAAAGGGGGAGCAAGTGGCAGTACACTGCTTGTGGCAGTACACTGCTTGTGGCAGTACACAGAACTGTTCCTGCCCACGAGGCACTGGTTTTCTGGAATTAATCGCTTGAAAGTTCAGAAATCCTGCAAAGAGAAGAGAGAAAGGCTTTTGTGGAAAAGGAGAGAACTGCTAAAGTTCTACAACTCCATACATCCATGCTCTGTTCTGTCATATTTTAATGTCAGATATTTGGTTTGTTCATGCTTTTCTGTCAAGTATCCTCCAGACAACGTATTGGTCTGCCTGAAACCGTGTAGTCTATCGCAGGCTGGATAAGAACTTGGAAATATTTCACTGTTGTGTGAATAAAACTTACCAGTTATTATTTTAGGTAGTTTCTCAGACCATTGCTGTAAATGTAAGGTAGATTCCTGCCATGTGCACCAAGAGGACATGTTAGCCCTCTTCAAATGTCCTATTGCTGCTTATGTTCTGGCAAGCATGTTTCCTAGCTGCTATCCTGGATGTCACTAAAACTGTTGTATGTCACCACTGCTGGTGGGAACATACAGAGGGACAAAGGTCTGGGACCCTCTGAAATAAAACATAACCTTATTTTCTCAAGCAAAAGTTTATTATTATTTCTCCTTTCTGTGTTGTCATGTACCATTATATTGGTCATACTGGTTACATGTCCATCATCACACTTGTGATTTCTGTTAAACACATTAGACTTTTCATGGAAGGCACTGGAACCCTTAGAATTTTAGTCACTCACTTGCACATAACAATTTTCGGGGTAGACAAAATACATAAAATGTGCATACACACATACACACATACACACACAAATGTAAAAAATCCCTTGCTTATTTACTTTATTGAGAGCTGTTAGATTATACTGAGAGAGAATATATGCATTAGACTCCATTTTTTTTCTACTCAGTTTAAAACAGAGTGCTCTAAGCAATCATCTTGTAGTTAAAAGAAATTCAACCCATACTGTTCCTGGGAGTCTTCTGTGCCTTAAAAGTCCACACAGATCTCACATTAAGCAAGCAGTGAGTAGAGAACAGGTTCCCTATTTAAACATAGAAGACCCATTATTATGGATATGTCAAAGAGATAGATATTCTCCCTTCCTTTCAGGTGCCCAAGTAGAATCAGTTGTAATCTTGGTTTCAACAATTTTGAGGGGAAACTGGATTTACCCTGAATGTTTCCTAATCCCATGATACTTTCATTGGCACGCAACTGAATGTGCAGTCACTCATAGCGTGACAATTTCTGTAGTGTGCATTACAAAGCACAGTTTATTTTCTCTAATAAATCTTGTGGAAAATATTCTCTACTGCTTTTTGGGAGGGGTTTTAATCAGAAAGAAAGAAAAAAAAAACCCTGTGAAAAATATTCTATGAAAGATGATTTAGGCTGGTAGGTGAAAATATTAAGGTTTCAGGACACTATCCTCTGGTTTATTACCAAGTAAAAGTGGACCTAACAGGACTCCGCTGAGCACTTTGTTTTAACATAACCCAGTGACAGATGCCTGTACCACTGTGCAGAGCACTTAAAATCTGACTTTCAGTATGATTTATGTCAGTCAGAGGGCTAAGAGGTTCCTTCAAAGACACTTTTCCACTATTTCTCTAACAAATTGGTTCAAAGTAAGGTACTCATGACTCTAGCGCACAGAGAAAACACATATTGCTACTGTAAGAGTTATTTTATTTTCTACCATCAGTACCAGGATGGTGCATATATTTTTGGAAGTGGCAGGGCTGAGGGGCGATACTAAGTTTGAGTTTCTACCTATACCCTTATAGAAAACAGCAAAACTTAAAAAAATAAAGTAAAATAAAATAAAATAAAATAATGCTTAATGGCAACTACATTTAGTTTTCATGAAGATCAAACAATTTGTTGGTAGTTCTTAAATTTTGGTTGTACTAACTCCGCTTTTATCACACTGTGCTTTTCCACCTCTTGCCTTTCTTCTTTTCCACAGGCTTGTCTCCTGACTCAGACAAGGCTGCATGTGAATGGTGGCAGCCACTTGGAAATGCCTTTGTTATTCGTCAGAGACCATTTTGAACTTAAGCCAATGTCTTTGATGGGGCCTCATTCAGAAGCCATCAGGATCAATGGAAAATCTCCAGTTAATAAGGCCTTGATGCCAGTCCAAATCTGATACCAAAGGTCTCCCAAGAGGGATCTGCTTGTGGTAACATGAAGTATGGTACTTGAGAATTCTTGTGCATGGGCACATTTTTCATGGGGAAGAAAATGTATTTGATTCCATTCCACTACAGAAAATCTTGCATATGTCCTTGGGTTTTTGGCAGATGTTGGAAGCAGATCAGAAGCAGATGATGTGAGAGCAACAATATGTCCCTGAGCAACAGCAAAGCAGCAGGTGCAGGAGGAGCATATGCCAGATTCCCATCAGCAGAAGGAGCTGCGTGGAGGACTCTCTGGGACTGCATGTGAGGTGCATGCTCTACTTTTTTTCTGGCACTGGGGAATATTAATAAGTCTTCATTAGGCCAAGCAAATGATTTGCAAATTTAACTTTCAATTATGTAATCATTCATATCATAAATACCTAGGGACTACAGTGCAAGAAAATTTCTCATGCAAAACAACCTGGGTCTTTAAAAACCATCATATTTTATTTTTAAAATTGGATGTTCATAAAAAAATTATGAAGGAAATTAGAAACCTTAGCTGCCCCAAAATCTTTTCTGCTCATCTTCTATTCATCCAAGAAGATTAAAAGTTTCCACTTAAATATTTTTTTAATAAAAGACCTTAGTATAAAAAAATACTGTATAAAGTTAATTTGAAATGCTTTGATGAGACCAGTTCTGAAACACTCTTAAAAAGAAAGAAAATGAAGAAAAGCAACAGTTCAGCAACTGGAAGCTTTTTTCTGCTGTTCAGCCCTGGCCCTGTGCTTTGCTTTGCATGGACTAAATAAAAATATGTCTGTTATGATCAAAATTGAGCAATTCTGGATAGAAGTTATCCATTTTTCTCCAATGTCCTATTATGGTCTTCTGAGTGGAACTGGACAAAAGTCTGGTTTGTGAAATACATATGCATACGTGCGCATTTTACCTCAAGACAAAGCCAAGATTTTTCTAAAACAAAAAACATCACACCCTCCACATAAGAGCCATCAAAAAGCATTGAGTGCACAAGAATCTAAACTTTCTTGCAGTGTGCTGGATCTATTTCTAAACTCCTGCTGTGCCATTCTTTTTCATGCTAGTGACCTGAAATTCATCTTCAGGGGTAGAGGTGCTTTCTCTCTGTCTTCCTAGCTTCGGTGGAAACTTTCTTGTTAAAACCTACAGGAAGATTTGGGTTTGATATTTTTTCCCTTAAGAAAACTTTTCTCAGAAAACTCCAATTCTTCTCTTGGATCATACGATGACATTTAATGAACCAGTTAGAGATCTAAATAAATAGATTTTTTTATTTTAAATCCCATTTACTGCTTTTTCAAGTAGTATTGAAAGGCCCCAGGACAATATCTAAAAGTGAGAAAAAAAGCACCTCCACTGGCCTAAGTTTTTACCACTTAGTCATCTCTAAAGTACTCATAGCATGACAAGGGTTTTGTAAATTATGTGTTTTGGAATAATTTACATTGTCAATAATATAATCTAATGCAAAATATCTAGAGCAATGTTAACAAGAATAGGAATTCACATTGAGATGACCAGCAAAAAAATTTGGTTTTAAGTATTTCACAGGACTGGACTGACAGATTTCACAGTTATATCTGATGCCAGGAATCACTCAATAGCTAACCTTGAATTGTAATCAGAAATTCCTGAAGACATTGGAATGGGAATTCATGGACTCACATCCTTGAATCTATCTCAGATTGTTTGGTAAATGATGTGAATATAACAAATGTTTGAAGTGGTGATTTAAATTAGCGCACCTGACTGTACTGAATTCATAAACCACCTGTATGACTTCCCCAAACCTTCTGTGACTGGAAGCGCCACACTGACATTACATTTATGTCTTTGTAGAAAGCACTGCAAGAACTGCAGCTATCTCTGAGGGAATTGCCTTTGCAGTAGGAAATGAGCAAATCAGTCATTCCAGAAAAACGACAGGAATTTCTTGGAGCCAAAGGAGAACTAGAAGACTTATGAGGAGTTGAAATATCTCAGCATTTGTTAGGAAATCCTAGCATGCCTATCCAGAAATGTGTTCCAGTTACATACCCATACAAAGCAGACTGGGGAAGAGAAATAATCAACAAGGCAGCCCTCCTTCCAACAAATAAAGGGGTAAATTTCAGTTTAGATATCCCAATTTTCTCAGGGAGCTTTGGAAACTCTTCTGTTTTAGATTGGCAAAGAGTTGTTAGTACTGGAACTTTAGGTGGAAGGATGGCATAGCATATGATGAAAACTAAGATGAAAAATCGAGAGCATGCTAAAATGTTGTCATTTTGAAAGAATTATAAACCCATGTCCTAAAAAACATGTTCGTAATCATCTCGTCCCCCATTTGAATCCAGAAGGTGCATAGTTTGACATAATTTTGTAATAGTATCCATATTCAGAAATTACTCAAAATCTTAATACTTAATTTTATGTGCAAGTTTTCTGAGTTCTCCTAAATAAATTCTGCTGTTCCAAAACAATTACAGATTTATTTATTCAAACAAAAATGAAACAAGCTTAAAATTAGCTTTATGACAGCTGGTTATGGGTCCCTTGGAAGCAGATGCCATCTGGGGATAAACAGAGAGCATCATTTTCCAGCCATTCTTCTGTCCCCTTTGGATCTACTAGTGCATGAGAGACTGCACAAACAGGAATAGGAGTCAGTTATGCTAATCCTAGTCATATACTGTGCCTCCACATAAAATCTCCACAGATGATATGCAAGACATAATTGCTTCTGTTTATAGGGTAGAGCAGAGCAGAGAATCTGTCTTGAAATCCTTTGGGAAAGTGGAGCTGAGGATGAAAATTTGGTCATGATTGAAGTAAAAGTATTTTGGGGCTTTTTGCAAACATCAAATATTTACAGCTGCTGTTTAAACTGTGGATCCAGATAGTTTTCTTGAGAGCCTTCTACCTGCAGAGTCTCAGTCTAGCCAAATTGAATACCTCACAGTCTTGGGAAAGAGGATTTCATAGCTTACTCTGGCTTGTGGTGCAGCTGCTCTGTTCAGCTGGAGTCATGGATGAGTGGAATGCACCTCACTCAAGAGGGAGAAGCAGTAACATGTTCTATTGAAGTGAAACAATAATTTAAGAGAGTTCAAAAAATTTGATGGAATGCAACAGACTTTAGAAGGATCCACACAGAGCCTGGAGACACAAGGGGTGAGGAACACCTTCTTGTTGATTCATAAGGTTCAGAGAGGACTCACTTGATTCCAAAACTCTGGATGGAGCCTAGGTGTGGCTAGGTCCAGTCTTAGTGTCTGACTCGGACAATGGTTTATGCCTAATGCATTAGCTATACAATGTTTATAATAATATTGAATAGTTACATGAGTTAATAATGGTTTTTCAGTATTAACTCAGCATGTTATTGGTCACTGAGGATCTGTCACAGGTAAAGGTTGTCTCCACCTTGGGCAAGGAAGGATCTCTCAGTCTCAGGTAAGGAGTATTCCAGCTTGCAGGTTCACCACAGGGTATGAGGTCTCTGTTGCTTCTTAGTCAGCATGAACCAAAGTACAGCCTGGAGTCAAGTATATCCCTCACAGATAGCCTCCCGATAACTGAAATAATTTTTTAGATTCTCAGATACTAGGAGAGGTTTTCCACAGTATAGATGGAGGCTAGGAACTCTGCTGTCAGCTGTTTCTTTGAAAATATCCCTGCAGATGTACAAAAGGATTCTTTTACTGTCCTACTCGTGTCCCCTGCGCTTCAGCTTCAGCACTGCCAGAGCTAAGCGTAATTCCTCTTTCTTTCCAGTTTGGTTTTGTTGTTTTTTTTTTTTTTCCTTCTCTTGTTGGTCTAATTACAGCATGCAATTGAATTCTGTCAGCAGGAAACATATGAGAAAAAGTTTGGAAATTTATAAGCTGAAGCTCTGTACTCTCTTACAAACCCAGCAAGAGCTGGTTTCTAATACTTTAAATATCAGGATTTCATTAAAATTTTCTTTTCCCCTTCTAATTCTTCGTATGATTCACAGCTGAATTGAGCATTAGGCTGTTTAAACAGTAAAACATTTACACAGAGGAACTCCAGCTGTAGTGTAAATACTATTTAACAAGATTTTTTTAAAGACATAGTCCTGGAAAAGTCATTATAGCTACTTGTTTGCCAGAAACTATAGGAATAAGAGAAAAACCCTTTGTGTGTCATTTATTATTGTCACTTTATAGGTCAGGGAATTATAAACAGCTCTAAGTATTTTGCAATAGCAACTTTTTACTCAAAGCTCTTCTTTTTAAAATGCAGTGTCTGTTTTTTAGCTGTTACAATACTTCTGTGCATACTTTCAGTCACTTCAGCTGAGTTGCCTAAGTTTTTTTACATTTATGGAGGCCAAGAAGATTTTATAGCCACATGTTAATGCTACCAGTTTTGCTTACTGTGTATATAAATCTTGTACCAGCATTGTGACTGTCAGTCAGAAAATAACTTTTATAAGTATGACTGCTAGATGGTTTACTTAATCTAATAGCTTCCAAGCCACATAGTTAGTTAAGAGTTCCTGCTATAACCTTTTGTGAAGAACTTGCATAAAACTCACATAAATCCCATAAATATATATTACTTCATCAACTTTAATTCCTTCTGCTGACATGTAATCCATAGTAAACTTGGTATAACCTATTGATAGACTCCATATGAGAGTATGAGACTTTTTTCATAGGATTCGATATTCTGAAACTCCCTAAAACACGCATAGGAGAAATGCCTTGAGCGCTCAGGGGTTTTAAAGTCAATATTTTCTTGTAACCTCCTGCTTTTTGTAAAGAGGGACTCCAAAGGCCAACTAAACTCCTTGCAGTGCAACATGAGCTGCTTACCATATTTCTGAGATAATTCATCCAATACATTTTAGCAAACATAAGAAGCTATTTTGTGTTCTCACTTCCACAAAACTTCTTGGTGAAAGACCAGACTTTAAATGTGTATTAAAGCTTCAGTGGGAGTACTTATGTGGTGAGACATGTTCTTACTGACTTTGTAGATTTGTCCTCAGTCCTTATGTTTTTCAAAAGAAAGGGAAACCATTGCATTTACATAGCGCACGGAAACAGAACCGAGAGACAGATAACCTGAGTTCAAAATACAGTAAAAAAATGCAGCTGTACTGGTGCAACTGAAAATTATGTGCAAATACGTTTTCATCAAAGCAGTATAAACTTTTCGTCAAAGAAAAATTAATAAACCAAGGTAATATATGAGGTCACTATTCCTTTTAATTTTTCTCACCATGATACTCTCAGAAGACAGGAATTACCTTTGCCAAGAAAGGCCAAAGCAGATAAAGAAGTAACTAAGCACAAAAGCCTAAGAAAAGCAGCTGCTTGGAGTAGTCATGACCATCAAAAAGGCTTTATCATAATTTTCCAGTATTTTTCCCAGTTTAGGCCAAAAATGAAATATGATACATGAATTAAAACCTGTGGGAGATTATACAAAGTAGGAAATCAAAGTTCTTAGAAAAAGAGGAAGGTTGTTGACAGGTTATTTAAAAAACCCAGAATCCTCCTGAATATATTCAGGGTTTTCCAAGCATATCTTTACAGATTTGTATAAGGATAGAATTCTAATCTGAGGTTAAATCAGAACAAAGTCTGCTATGCTTGTGTCATGTGTGCTTCCCTTTCAGAATGTTAAATTACCTGGGCTAGTAGCTCGGTGTGTGAGCCAGACAGACTGGGGAGATTAGACATATATTCCATCCCAGATATTAAAGTTTGGCTCCAGCCAGCAACAGTAGATTCATTCTTTGTGCCTCTACAATGAACAGATAGTTTCAAGTTCTTTTACAAAGTAAGGATACTTTTGACCTCGCGTCAGTCCTATATCAAAGAACTCCATGTGGTGGAATTCTTTGTCATTGTCATTAAAATGTGAGAAAAAAAAACAGGATTTACAAGAAGATCTTTTTGTTCAGGGTTATTTTCTATTACAATTTCCTTCTTGCTTCTCCCATTATGTATTTTTAGCCCTTTCCTTACTCCTTTCACTCTTTCTTTACTTCCTTTCATTCTTCCACCTCAGAAGAATAGTCAACTCCTGAGCAGCCAGCAGGTTTACTCATACAGGTATTAACAAGGTTATTGCATCATCCCTCTTGGTGATACTATGTGGAGGAACTAAAAACACAAAGTTGACAAGAGAAATTCATTGAAGAGTCAATCGTTTAAGGCTGAATGAAAAATCATAATGCCAGCCCAACTCACCTGCATTGCTTCCCAGGCAAATCCTGAGAAACAATAAACTACCAAGGATAGCTATTTCCCACGAGGTTGGCTGCCCTAGCAACCAGGTGTCCTTGGGCAAGCCTTTTTATTTTTGCTGATCCTCCTTTATCTATAACAGATCAGAGAGGTGGAAACCATGCCCCATAGCAACCAACCTTACAACGGCCAAAAACCAACCCTGTATGGAAGAGCTGCTCAGCATCAGTGAACCACAAAAAGGTAGGGCTTGGTATGCATACAGTGAGTCATACATACAGTGTTCTCCGCTTCAGCTCCACAAGTGCCTTTGATGTGTTTTCTGATATCAGTATCTTATTTCAGGATTTAATCTGTAATGGTAAATTCATTCTTTAAAAAAAAAGAGTAGATTATATTTTGCAAATCTGGACTAAATGTGAGTTATATATAACTGTTACATGTAACATGTAGATGTATTTACCTATTATTAAAGTAATTCATTAATTATAAAGAACATTTAAAGTGGGATGACTACACTTCTTAAAAACAATGTTAGAAAAAAAAATTCCGTTTCATACACATTTTCACTTTCTTATATATGTTATTGCTTTGCTTTTAAAATTTTGGATATTTTCCGCTCAGTCACCTTCCCTACCTCTCTCCTTAGCAACGTTTTACATTTTTCAATAGTTTATATATCAAATGTGCATATGTCAAAAGCCAATTTCTGCCTCTTTCCAGACTTGCCATCATTTGCAATGCTCAAGCTGCTTTCTTCTGCTCATTGCTGCTGTTGAAACTTCTCCCCATTAAGCTGTGACTGCATTAACATGATCCCAGTGTTTTACAGTGCTCTCTGTTTCTTTATGGAAGTCTAGTCTCTGAAACCAGTTATCCACTTGTCAGGATATGAAAGCACTAGTATCACTTCTGGCAATGCATAGACTGGGAGGAAACCTATCCCAAGTCTTATTTACACAGCAACTGTTTGCTGCCCACTTACAAGGTAAGGATACAACTAGTTAAAAATTTTAGAAAGCCCCTGTGGAATGTGGTTCACACTCCCTTGCTAACAAATTCACTACACTGTTGAAAATTTTTTTTGTCCATTCCTAAAAATGTGTTGTAGCTGTAAAGCTGTGTCCAGTTCCACATAGGGAAGGTCAAAAGTACCAAACTCTGGTACTGGAAACAAGATACTTGAAATGTTATGGGCCTAAATGTGAACCACAAACCCAAACCAGGAGACACCAGAATCAGTCTAGTCTCATATCTTTCCAGGGAACAGGCTTCAGTAATCCCAGCCCATTAAATATACTCTTTGCTTGAAGAGAGCAAAAGGACCACAGATTCCCTGACAACCTGACCTTCCCTCCTAGTCCCAGGTTTAAAGATCCATATGCTTTTCACCGTTTCATCAAAACAGAGTTATTAGGACATAAACACAAGACAGTGTCCTTTGCAGCATCTCTGAACACCTTCCAGGTTATCTACTAGGTTTTTTCAATTCTTGCCAATAAGGGCTGCAGGAAACTGTAAAAAACAATCTGCAAAATATACATTTGGTAAATTGTTTTAAGGAGAGATAGGAGAGAAAATGGACCAAATAAAGAAAATAAAGAATTAAATATATAATGGGAAAATCTGACTTCAAAACATAATTCTGTTTTTTTCCTAATGTTCAGAAGTCTGCAGAATCCCAAACCCACATCATGTCAGTTTTGATTATCCAGCATGCTTAATTAGATTATTGTTATGCCTCTCTGACATTATCCAAATCTTAGAAGAATTTGTTTTCAGTAGAGTAGCACGTTTTTAATCCTATTAGCTATGTGAAAAAAGTGAGCGAAACCAAAAATAATCTGGCTATAGAATTTCTGATTTGTTGGCCTAGTGACACAGCAGCACGACTTTTGTATCTCGAAATAGCATACTAAGTACAGAAATCACTAAATGAAGACTTTGTCTGTCAAACTGAAAGAACTGCATTGTGCCAAAGAGAGAAAGGGATCCTGCTTTGCAGTAGGCTAATAGTAACTTCATATCCATGCCATTTTTCCAGGCACAGCATAAACTGGAGCACAGCATTAAAAAACAGTGCTTTAGATTGCAAGTCTACAGACTGATCTGCAGGTTAAATGGACAAAATTGATGTGAACCAAGTGAGCTCTGGGGAGACAGCCATAACTGCACTTTCTGCTTTGGTGCTTTTTGTTGTGATGATCCTTAATCTACAAGTTCACTTAAGCTTCAGATATCTGTGGGGAACTAGAAAAAAAATGCAACTCTCATTTGATGTTGAGAGTGAGATATTTTGAGAAGGAAAAGATTTTTTAAAAACATATTGAATAAGGTTTGGTCATAAAGACTCTTTTAATGCTTATGACTTCATCTGACTATATAACAAGTGAAAATCAGGAGAGTGAAAACACATCTGTAAGATGGCAAGAACCATTATTCCCATTTTTGCACAAGAATAAGAAATCTTTCCTAAGGTTCTTATTAATTTATTGCTCATATATTGATCCATGAGATGTAAAAGCATTCTGACTGGTTTTGAGGGATTCATCTGCCCAAGCACATATAAAAAGTTAACTCCAAGTCCCAGGTAAATGCTAAATGTGCTTTGGGTTCCTTTATAGTCCTTTAACACAATAGGTACCTCTGGATATCAAATCAGTTCAATTTATTCTAAAAATAAATACTTAATACATGCCAGAATGAATGTCCTTTCAAAGTGCCTGTTGATCACTATAAAGGGAGCGGCTATATAAGATTTCAGGGTTAATCTTTAAAACACCTAAAATTAGGTGACATAAATCTCACCCTACATGGTTCTTTTTGTCATTGTATCTCTAGAGTTATTAGAGTATTTAAAAAATTACTTTTTTGCAGTGCCAAAATACAGAACTTTTCACTGACAGTTGCCAAATTGAATCTAGCCTGAGCCTAAGAAATACTGCAGGGCTGCAATGCAGGATCACATGCAAATCATTCTTCCAGACATAAGGACTAACAAACAGAAAACTGCAGAAGTACTGTTTTTTGCTAATCTTCAAGGTGATTCATAAAAATAACGAGAACATACTGAAAAAGACAAATATTATTAACATTCTCTTAAAGGAAGGATAAATCTTACAACAAGCATGCCAGCAAGAAGAGTAGTACCCTTCAAGCATGATAGTTATTGAAAAAAGGCTTAAGAAATCCGAATTAATTTCATAGTTCTTAACTACCTTCATTCTTCCTGTACTTTGAAGCAAAATAAGGTTGAGTGGTTCTCTCTGGCACCAAAAACAAAGGAGGTCAATACTTAACAAATGAACAGAACTACAATCTGAACAATTTTACCACAGAAATTTTTTGGCTGAATTACTTCCATCAACTGTCTGTTCAGCCTAAAGTTTAAATTGGCAACACTCAAGAGTTCTCAGTGAAGTTAGCACAGCTGATTACTTTCACGTCCAGCCATCCACAAATATCTCAACATGTTGAAAGTCACGGAAATTTGCTAAGAACATGAACACCGTGGAATTCATAGCTCCCCGGACAGCTGTAACAAAATGCAAGCAGGGGTCCTGACCCTGTGGATGCTCAGTTCATTAGGTTTATACATGAGAATAAGTAGTTGAAGTATCAGCCCTTTGGCTAAACACTCAACATGCTAGCAGCTGGTGTGCTGTGACTGACATTCATTAAAACTGTTTTTAACAATTTTGTTCTTTCTACTGCTATTTTCTTTACCTTTAACTATCATTTCTTCCCACATCTTTAGAATAGAACTCTTTGAGACATGAAATTTCATGTATGTTACCTAAACACAGCTTTAATGTGCTCAATGACATGGTTGTTTAAACAATGTGGCAGCACAAAACATAAACGATTGTAGGTCATGATGAGTGTGACACTCGTAATCGAGTCTGTGATGAGGACGGTAATGGGTATGTAAAACATGGCATTCCAGCAGAAGCTTCTTTCTCTTAGCATCAACAGTTGAGTAAGAGCAGTCTTTTAAAAGTACATTAAAGAGAAAGGTTAAAATCAGGTACAGTCTGTGCTGTTTTATGATATATTCATTCAGCATGTTATTTAATCATGAGTAGTGGTACTGGTCTGCTCTGTAAAATGGAAATTGCATGAGGTCAATAGTTAAAGCAGCATGCCATCACTCTGTAAATCTGCCAGGAGATTGGGTCAAATCTCTGAACAAACTTGTCTACAAGATGAGGTGGGGGAGACAAGTTGTCTGACTTTTCAACTTTATTGGTACATCTGTAACTAATAAGAATGATGTCTAGTGTGGTTATGCAGGGCAATCAAGGATCTCCCAAACTGCTCCTAGGCATGAGTGAGAAGTATGTGCTAAGGACTCTATCTAACAGGCAGCTGAATGTGACCACCCTGCTCTGGAAGGTAGGACAATTTAATAGTACAAATTACATCAAGCTGCACTGCTGGCATCAGGATTCTTGAAATGTTTAGCTTATCATTATAGCCTGTGTGACCAATGATCCTAAGGATTTCAAAGATATTAGTATTACATATCCATATATATATATATATTTATATATGTTATAAAAATTGTTATAATATTATTCTATTTTCATTTTATGATACTTTACAACTATACTATATATAATTATATCTTTTAGATTAACTTATTTTTCTTACTACATGACATTATAAAATGCAATTACAAAACTGTTATAAAATATCGTGTCATATTTGTTAGCTTATAATCACATGAGCATAAAGTGGTGTATTAGGTCTTCATGGCCAAGCTTTGGTAGTGGGGCCTACAGGGGTAGTTTCTGTGAGAAGCTGCCAGAAGCTTCTCCCATGTCTAGCAGAGTCAATCCCTGGCGGCTCCAAAGATGGATGTGCCATTGGTCAAGGCTGGGCCAATTAGAAGTTGTGGTAAAGCCTCTGTGATAACAGATTTAAGAAGAGGAATTTAAAAAGTTATTGTGTAGTTGTAATTGCAGCCAGAAAAGAGTGGGGTGAGAACATGTGAGAGGAACAACTCTGTAAGCACCAAGGTGAGTGGAGAAGAAGGGGCAGGAGGTGCTCCAGGTGCCAGAGCTGGGATTCCCCTGCAGCCCATGGTGAGGCAGCTGTGCCCCTGCAGCCCAGGGAGATTCACGGGGATGCAGAGATCCACCTCCAGCCTGGATCAGGTGGATGCCTGAGGAGTCTGTGACCCTGTGGGATGCACATGAATAGAGAAGCCCCCACTGGAGCAGCCTGTCCTTGAAGGACACCAGCCTGTGGAAGAGTGACCAATGCTGCAACAGTCTGGGGAGGATTGTTGCTCTTGGATGGACTCATGTTGCTGCAACAAACTGATGTCCTGAGCACTTCAATAAGTCCGCTTTGACACTTATGGGATTTTTTTTTGACATTGTGTGATGTAGCAGGGTCCAAGCGGGCGGCAGGAGCCAGCTGCCCCCCCAGACCGGGTCTCTGATCCGTGTAATCCCACCGGATCTGGGGCGCCTGGCCCCCAGGGTCCTGCAGCATGGCACGAGTCTTTCAACCACAGAAATTCTAACAGGAAACATAGTAAGGCGAAGAAACGAACTGGACTCCATCTCTGTTCTGGCAGGGAGGTTTATCTGGGGTACGGGGGAGAGGGTCACAGGGAAAGGAGAAAGGGAGGGAAGCAGGAATGGGGTAGGAGCTGCCAGCTCAAAGATGGAGGGCCTCTCTCAGACCCAGGTGGTGGCTTTTAAGGGGAAAGGAAGGAGGCGAGGGCTGGCTCTCTAAGAACCAGTCCCAGGAGAAGGAAGGGAAGCTTGGCAAAAGGGTACACACCAAGAGGTTTTCAGGTACAGCATGACGCATATTTTAAAATGAACAAATAGTATACAGAGCAGGGAAACAAAGAGAGCACATGGACTCCTAAAACCGCACATTGCTACAATTGTGTAATAAAAGTAAAATGGAATTTGGGCAGCATGAATTTGTGAGCACCTAATTTGTTGATGGTGATCAGATTTTTGATGAACAGATTTTTGTCCCAGCACTGGCTAAGATGTTCCTTTCTAAGTGTCCTAGGTTACAATATAGATGAATTTATTACTCTATTACCACCAGCTGTGGGCCATCAGCTGTTATCTCCTGCTATGACTCACCCCTGATAACAGACAATGGGCAATCAAGAAACCACCACATGACTCATGGAATTATCTCATTCTATTGTGAGATGCTCCACCCAGGAGAGAGAAGCCAAGCATTTCCACCTGGATATAACCTGGCCTTGGAACTGCCCAAATCAGCCCTGTCTTCTGGGTTCCCAGAGGACAAGAGCTACCTCTGGACCTTCAGGTGGAGACCAGGCCTTCCATAGGATCACCGCTTCAACTGAACTACTTCATTTGGACTGCTACCACCAGGGGTACTGAGGAGAGTGAGGGGAGCTGTCCGGCTCAGGGGCTGTGGGGCAGGAGTGGCTGCAGGGCCATGGCCAGGCTCAGTCTGTGGACTCAAGCACAGACTCGCTGAGCGTCAGGTCCCAGTAGTGCTCAGCACTGTGCTTCTTGAAGTGCTCCCGTGCCATGCTCTCCCTGGGGTACTGCTTGAACTTCATCTCGCCGAAGCTGCAATCCTTCACCATGCCCTCCCAAACCAGAGAGCATTTGTTTGTTTTCTTAACGGACTCCTTGTCGGACTCATCATCATCCTCTCCCTCCGTGTTCGACGTCTGCTCGTCCCACTTTGTTCGATGCAACATAAGACGTTTGAATTTCTTCTGTGCTTTGAGGCCTCCTTCTACCACCACCACGTTGACATCTTTGTGCAAGACCACCACGCCTGTGAGGTACAGCTGCCCAGCATTTGCCTCGATTTTGAATTTTTTTGCTGGATTGCTCAAGTTTTGGACCCTGTACACAGCTATGTGAACTCCCCGCAAAACATTTTCCTTGAGCTTTTTCACCTTCTTGGCTTTCTGCTGCTCTGCCGTGAGCTTCCTTGCCGCATTTGCTTCCTCATGAGCCTTCTGTCTCTTGGCCATCTGCACTCGGATGTGAGCTTCCACCTTTGTTGGGTCCTGGACTGCTTCTGTGCCCAGCACCTGCATCAGGTTGGAAATCCTCACTTTGGGCTCTGGTGGTGGCATCAGGCCCAGCCTGACCTTCTCCTGCAGCTCCTTCTGGGCTTCTCGCCATGTCTGGCACCGTAATTTCTTCTGCTCTTTCTTTGTTAAATACACACCCAGGGTCACTGGTGTGTCACTGTCTACTGGGGGGTTAAGCTGAGCTGGGTGCTCGACTAGGTTTGTGATCCCAAAAGAGTCATCCCTCTTTGAGGTCGTCCCACCTTTTAAATCCAGGCCATTGGGCATGATGTAGGAGTCCCACCACTCGATCTGCAGGATTTCCCCCTCCTTCAGCTCCTTCTTAGGGGTGATCAGAGCCAACTTGGTGGAAGTGTGAATCCCAGTTTTCCTGGCAGCCTGGGAGATCTCTGTCTGCAGTTTTTCTAGCTGAGCCTTCGTTCGCAACCTCTGGGCAATTTTCTCAAATTTGCCTTTTTCATGGAACTTAAAGGTGCGTTTCTGCCGCTGGGCTGGGGTTATGGAGACCCGAGGGTCAAAGTAAATGTTTGACTCCATGTCTTCTGAGGGCTTTTCCTTAAGCTGCTGTTTGAACTGCTCTCTCTTCACCGCTCGGATGTTGGCCTTTAGGGTCGGCATGCAGTGAGTCAGCTCAATCTCCTTCCCAGTTGCATCCACCGTCCGGTCCTGCTCATCCAGGACCAGTGGCATGGGCTTGGTCTGGTCCTTCAGCTCCACTTTCAGTGGTGCAATACCCATGGCATCAGGGTTGGCCAGCCCCACCATGCTGGCATTACCGATGAGCCCTGGTTTCAGGGCCAGCTGAGCCTGGATCCAGGCCTGCAGCTCTGCAGCTTTCCTGGCCTTCTCGATGGCCTCGTTCATGAATGTGGCTGCCTGCAATGGTGGAACTGTGTTGCCAATGGGGAGTCCTTCCAATTGGGATGAAGAAGAAATTTTGGGCTGTGGCGTTGGAGGACTGATGAAACTCAGCTGCTTTTTCTTCTCTTCGATCTGCCGGGCAGCTGCCTCCATCATCTGTTTGATCTGGAGTTTAGTCAGCATCCCTGAGCTCTCCGACGGTGAGCCTGGAATGACTTCAGGCTCATCCTCAACCTCCTTGAACCGTGGGATGCGCCGCTTCTTGATGCCAGAAGATTCCTTGGACACCTCAGAGTCATCACCAAACACGTCCTTTAGCTCCCGCTTCTGGTTCCGGTCACTGTTGGATTTGGAGTGCTGGGAGCTTCGTCCTTCTTCCACTGCTTCAAAGAGCTTGTCTACAAATTGTAGTGTGGAATCATCCAGGAAAGGTTTGAGGTGGTCAGCTGCTTTCTTCTTGTCCATGCCCTTCCTGACACAGTTGAGTGCTGCAAGGCGGTGGTAGCAGTCCAAATGAAGTAGTTCAGTTGAAGCAGGGATCCTGTGGAAGATCTGGTCTCCACCTGAAGATCCAGTGGTAGCTCTTGTCCTCTGGGAACCCAGTAGACAGGGCTGATTTGGGCAGTTCCAAGGCCAGGTTGTATCCAGGTGGGAATGCTTGGCTCCTCCCTCCTGGGCAGAGCATCCCACAATAAGATGAGATAATTCCATGAGTCATGTGGTGGGTCCTTCATTGCCCATTGCCGGTCATCGGGAGTGGGTCATTAGCTGGTGATAACAGCTAACGGCCCACAGCTGGTGGTAATAGAATACTAAATACATCTATATTGTAACCTAGGACGCTAAGAACAAAATTTTGAATTTCACAGGCTGGACAAATCAAAAAATGGAAAAAAAAAAGAAAAGAAAAAGAGAGAGAAAAAAGAGAAGTAGAAGAAAAATAAAGTAAAAAAAAAAGAATAAAAAAGCACCACTCAAACTCTCTTTAGTCATTTTGGAAATTTTAGGCCATTTCCTGCAAATTATACTTTCTGAAAAAGAAATGCAGCACTGCCCATCCAGCCTGTCAACTGCTCCAGACTTTTCCAAAAGCACCAGTCTCTAAAGTTGTCAACAGTGTATTTTACAAAGATATACAGTCAGCAAAGAAGCAGGTAGCACAGAGATAGCTTTTATTCAGAGCAAGTGGCACGCACAATCCTTCTCCAAATTGTCAGACACTTACAGCTGTTCATCAGTAAACCACATTGTTAGCAATGAAACCATGGAAGAACAGGGTGTTGCAAATTTCCAGACCAAGCCTGCAAAAGACATTGTGAGACTGCAGCATGGAAAGTAAGGCCTTTGGAGACTTCTACTCATGCAAACAATCACTGGTCTTCACAAACTTTAGAAGTAAATTATTAGAGTTGGAAGAATAAAAAAGACACTCCAGTTTCAGGGTTTCCCTTCCACAACTCTGGGATTGGAGGTCCAGGATTTAACATCATCACCGTATGTCAGGCTGTCTCACATTTTGCATGTTAAAATATAACCTATTATTTTTATATTTGTTGTATAAACAGTAGCCAGGAAATTCTTTTAAACTTCTATTACTCATGAAGTATTTCCTTCTCCTCAGATATTTAAGAGACTTATTCTTAAACAAGCAGAGAATGGTTCTCCTGTTCATGATTTGTCTGTTTCGAGTAGTTCAAGTTTTATTGGTTTCTCTTTTTGACATCTGGGTCAGAGGAGCTGAATTCTGCATTGAGTAAGTGATGAGTACACTTTGGCCTTGAAGTGTTCAGGCTACTGATTCAGTAACTCTATTCAGGCTAGGGAGATTAGTAGGTCTCTAGTTTCCAATACTAAGTTTTAAAAATAAATTTTAAAAAACAATATTTTTTAAAAACCCTGTTTACTACAGAATGGTTTTTTATTGGATTTGAAGGCTTCTCTTATTTTTGGAAAGTAGAAAAATATCCAAAACAAAAGCCTCCCATAGAATTATGTATGTATTCAGACACAAGCAAAACTCTACCTTCCCTGTTTACCATGTACTATGGTAATTTAATTTTTCAATAGTTTCACTCAAATAAACAAAGAATTATTTATAAATCATAAAAATTTTCAGCCTAGTCTCATCCCAGTACCAATGCGTTAATGAAATGTTTTCCCCATGGCACAACAACCTTTAGACGTCAGCTCAGTTTTATAATGTCGATTGAAAAATTGCTATTCCTCAGAATATAATTTTTGTTACAAGTGCAGATGCTAATTAGCCTAATTAGGTAGTAGTATAGAGGTACTAGTCAAGTATTTGTAGAAACCAGGCAGTTACATCTTATCATGTAGAATATTTTCTGTCTACATTTTAAGGGAAATGGTTTGCAAGGCTGTGTTGGCCAAGCATTATGGGAATCATCACAGGGAGATTCAGGGGCTTGTGTTCTCTGAAACATGTCTTTTTTAAAGCTTGCACCTTCTGTTTCTCTGAATTTTTCAGTATTGATATAAGCATAGGTTTTATTCTACTTTATTTTTTACATAGAGGATTTTTAGACGATTATGTATTTTTCACCAAGGACGTGCAGTGGTAGGATAAAGGGTAAGGTGTCCAGACTGAAAGAGGTTAGTTTTATGCTATGAGAAAGGTGCTCACAGCTGGAAGGGCCACAGTCGAGGAGGCAGATGAGCTTCTAGTGTTCTCTGCAGGACTGGTTGTGAGGATAGAATGGGAAATCTCCAGAAAAGTGATCTGAATTTGTCCCTGAGCAACCTGGTTCACCATTGCATCTGTGCCTGACTTCAAATTCCACCCTGCTTTGAATGGGGAGTGGATCAGATGATTTCCAGAGAGTTCTCCTAACATAAATTATGATGTTACTGTGACTTTAATAGGTACTACCATCTAGTTGGCATATGTATTCCAGAGTCAGATTCTAGGAAAAAATGAGAGAAATGGAGCAGCAGGCTCAGGTTACCTGACTTTTTCACAGGTGTCTAAGGACCCTCTGCTACTCCTGCTTCCACACCTGACTTCATTTAATTCCCCATCTCTTCCTCATCCCACTACCTAGAAGTCTCTTTTCTATCCCTGTCCATCTGCACTTTCTTTAAAAAATCTTCAGGAAGCCTCCAAATGGAAAACCTTGATTTTGTTTATATTGTGGATTTCAACCCCTTGGGCTCATATGCGCACTGGGTGCAGTCTTTGACCTATGTAAATTATGAGTATAACGAAGGCTTCTAAGCTCCTAGGTTCAGATGTCCTCCCTGGACATGTCCCAGCCTTTCACAAGTTACCAATTCATTGGTTCTGTGGCCACAGCTTCCGTGAGAGACAAAATTTGGAAAACAGCATCTACATTTGTAAAGAAGTATGCAACTAATTTTTATAGTTTCTTATTCTTCAGCACAGAAATAAGCTGTTTCTTTCTAAGAACAAAGTTTTAAATTTCACAGGCTGGACAGGCTGTTTCCTTATCCTCTGGTGGGATTTATTTATCTAATTATCTTAATGATACAGAAAAAGTAATACAAAACATGATTTTTTTTTCTTCTGGATTCAAATAAGAGCTATTCCAAGGAGCTTTCCTGGGTTTCTTTCGCAGGCACCAAAAAGGTCAGCAGTGTGGGAAAAGTGGGAAATTAGTGCAGCTACTTCAGATTTTCACTATGTCATTCTGCATGCAAATAGTTTTCTGACTCAGAAAACTATTTAAATATAATCAGATTTTAATATGACTTTGAAAATTTGATGAAGAGCAGGTATGGCTCTGACCTTAAAAAGACAATAGCAGTTGGAGGGGGACAAAGCAAGCAAACAGGAAACATGTTTGATGATTTATTGGTTTGTCTCAAGATTTTGGCCTTCCCTGCTGATCCTAGCAATGGTAGCTCAGATGCAGTTAAGGATAGTAAAAGTCCTTGGGGATAAATCTGCTCTATATTGCAGTTCCTAATCCTTGTAGCTTGCTGCCTAGGGACATTTTACCCCCAAATAATGCATCAATATTCTTCATAGAGTATCTAGAAAACAGTAAGAGGAGCTTCCTGAGAAATTCTGTGGTAAGAGAGGTAGACCTATATCACTTGAGAACATTTAGCTGAGAACTTGAGATAAGCACTTTCTTTCTCCCCTACCTGTATCTTAGGCAAATCCTCCTGATATATCAGCTCCTCAGCGGCTGATTTGACTTTGGTGTTTAAGTATTTCCTGTCCTAGCATCTGAAGTTGCCCCTAGGACTGTCTTACACTTCTTTCATCTGCCACAGTCATTTGTGTCACTGCCACTTTTGGGCAGGTAAGCTGCTTTCAGCACTCCTGAGACAACAGGGGGAAAACAATAGGTACTAAGAATGTACAATGTGCCTGGACAAAGTTTGTCCCAGTGATGAAAAATATTCCCTGTCATTCACATGCAGGTACTGTAGGACCTGAGCACTGAGGTGTTCATCTTGTCTACATTTGGTAGCTGTGGAAAAGGCCAGGATGTAACACAAACCTGTGGGAGAGCAGTACCTGAACTAGCTCCAAGCACACTGTGCCTGGATGCATAGTGGAATATACATCTATATATATCTATATAATCTATATATATATATAGCTCCCAGGACCTCTGGCTTAGAGCCCAGCATGAGCATGGCTGTGCTAGTAGTGCTACCTAACATGTTCCACAGGACTATATTATCACTTTTTTTGTTGCTTATAGATTATTGGCAGCTGTGACAGGGATTTCCACTGGGCTTTGTGTGGTTTCTAGTACCTGGTTTAAATGCCATAAGCATGTATGGTCATAGGAGGAGAGGGAGACAGTGTATTTCAGAATTGCAAATGTCAGGGGTGTTGAATTTCAGCATCAATGCAGATTTGCTTCCATATGCCTCCAAGGATTGATCTCATGTCCTGGTAAAGCCATTTAGGCAGGGGCCTAGATACATCTACAAAATATGAGTCAGCTTACTTCTGTCTTGCACTTAATCTAAACCTTTTGGTGACAATCCAGGACTTTTTTTTTCCTAAATAGCCATAAAATTCTACAGACATAGCTCTCCACAAAAACAGGATTTTCACACATAACCATGCACAAACTTGACAAATTAGGTCAAACTTGTAGACAACTCTTTTCCTGTGTTGGAATTAAGTTGGCTGAAATGACAGAAAATTATTGTAAGCAATGTAAAATTTATTGCTTGCTAATGGCTAGAAGATGTATGAAACTTCGGCACATTGCAAGTAGGTGCTACAATAGTGTTGTTTTATGAAATGGAGTTCATGAAAGAGTTACAGTACATTCCTGTAGACTAAGGCTTCTCCTGTAACGTGTGCATTTGTAGGATGGCACATTTGTGTGTGTTGTAATTTGCCATGATCTGTGCGTTCATAATATTTTCTGTGTAGTGTCAATATTTCCATGGTCAAACATGACTTGATGTCGGTAAGAGAACTGAGCTAGCTGTATTTAAACTGCAGAGTCTCTTCTACTCTCCTCAGCAGATTTTGTAGCTATAGATATTTCAGAATTTAAACTCATTTGCCCAAGTTTTGTGATATAATTGTTTTGAAGGCTGAAGACTGTAAATCATGAGCACTATATTTTTGAAAATAATATCCTGTGCCAGGTTATAGAATACTACTTAAAAGCTTTGTACCAATTTCTTCTCTGCAAGCTCTAAATATGACTTGAGTATGTTTTAAGTTATTGTGTATATCTCCCTTCCCCACCTCTGAAAAATCACCATGTAGCTATAAAATGAAAATTCAAGTGCTCGGTCAACCTGGCATTGACCTCCTGGTTTTGGAGTTGGATGTTAGATGAAACAGCTTCTCACACTCTAAGTTGCATATCCTGAAGTGCCTAGCCCTCAGTAGTTCTGGATATCTTGATTTGAACAGAATATTTCACAATCCCTTTTTATAGGGGTGGGATTGCCAGCAGATTCCTTGTGCAGGATTCTTGGTTTGACCTTCCCTTTTCATTCATGTTAGTGACTTTTCTTCTAACCTTGGTCTCATCCTTCATCTCTGCATTATGAGGTTTTTTTCATAATATTTGTCTGATGAAATTTTCCAAGGGCTATTGAGTATGACTGCATAGTTCAAAAGTGTTGCAGAAGGTAAGGGTAGAAGTTTTAGTCAACTATAGCTGACTTAGTCACTCTTATTTCTCCCTATAATTTAAAAAATTTTTTAAAAAATTTTAAAAATCTAAAAAATTTTAAAAAAGGTTTCTATGATTTTTAAGGCTTAATTAATGGCATTTTATAGTAGAGATCAAAAATAAATTAAAAATACCTGAATAGTGCCTATTTCTCTGATCATTCAGATGTAGATTACTGCATTGATATGCAGATCTATTTCACCTCAAGTGTCAAAACAAGTGACAAGCGATTAGAATAATAGTAAACAACTGAAGAAAAATTGCATTTTCAAAATTCTCTAAAGGCTTTATCAACCCAGTTTGTCTCCAACAGCAGTGAATTCTGCCTGCTAGGTTCTTATGGCTCTTTGGGAGTTATTATGCCCTAAATGCCTAAATCTCTCAATTATATTTTAGAATGAAGGTTGGTCACAGCAGAAAAGGAGGAAGTCATATAAAAAAAGATTGAGACTTTACAAAAAAACCTGTTAGATTTTCTTACACATTGTTTCATATTGAGTTAAATTATGCAAGCTATCCAGAACATGCATGTGTGACTTTTACATGTGAGACTTTCATCTGTGAGACATCTCACCAGCGACTGCAACCTCCCACTTACCCATTGATGACAAAAGCAGCAGTGGGTAAACCCATACATTTACCCCACCAGAACAGTGTGGCATCAGTCACAAACATAATATAAAAATCTGGGGTTTGAAAAGATGTATAGCCTTTTTCATTACTACTGTTGGCAGGATTCAACATAAAACCTTTTGGAAAAGAGTATAATGATAAAAATGTGTGGAAGATTATAATAACAATTCAGAATGAATAGGCTCTTGCCATGAAAATCATGTTGGTGCTGAAAGGATGTATTCTTTTCAGTAAGTTGGTGATGATTCATTATTTTACAAGAGTGACTGGAGTAGGGATTACAGTAATGAAATCAATGACAAAAACTGTTCAGTTTACGTATTTGTTTTGGGTTTTCTTAATCAGCAGTGGAATAACATAACCCTGGGGTTAGGCCTGGTGCCAGAAGAGCTCTTCAAGTCTCCAGCTGATCACATTGTATGAAATGACAACAAGGACTTGAGTGTTATTTTCAATAAGTGAGTATGGAAACATTTTTGAAAAAGTGGATGTTTGATTAGCCTTGCTAGAAGGCTACAAAAATAAAGAAATTACCAGCTCTTCCTCAGGGCTTAAGCAGAGATATCTTGTATAGTCCCCATAGACACCTTGGAAGAGCTCCCTCAAAAGCAGTTGCTGTTATTCCTATAACATGCTGTACTTTAGAAACTTCCATTTGGTTGATGGCAACAACAGCAAATGGTGTGTGATTACTTTGGGGTACACCGTGGATGCTTTGCTCCCAAGTATAGTGAGCTGAACAGTTTTAGCTTCCTGAGCTTTCAAGTCATCAAAACTGTTTTTAAAAATTGCTACTTTTTGTGTTTCAAGTTAAAAAACAAACTCAGATGTGACTCAGAATTCTTCCAAATAACATTTTCCTCTTATCTCTATACTATGAATAAACATATCCTGATATATTAAAATGTACAAATAAATACCCATTTAATCAAATTTTGTTATAGTGCTAGTAGGATTACTGAACTGTTAGAAATGTGAGGAAAAGGGGTCTGTGGATAGAGGCAATGCTGTTTTGCTTAGGGAATAAAGTAAATATGATCATATATCAACACTTTAAAGGCTGACTTCAACAGAGGCCAGTAGTTTTTGTTGGGAACACCAAAGCACCAGAATGACCTTTCCACTGGCACATGTACTAAAATCCAGATACTAAATTTGGTTCAGAACCTTATGAGCCAAAAGTTTATCTAGACCATCATGTTTATTATCCATAAATGGGTATCTGTCAAGATTATATTTTATCTTTTTTGAATACATGGACAATTTTGACAGTCACAGAACCTTTTGGAAATAAGCTCCACAATTTAAAAACGATTTCATTTTCTTGGCATGCATGTCCCAAGGATTTAAGGCATTTATAGGGTGCATAAATGGTTTTGTTGCTTGAGGTGCAACAAAGCTTGGGAACAGCTAAGTGGAGGTAAAGCAAATGCAACTTGCATTAGTGCTATTAAGATTAGATGCCTGTAATGTGAATGAAATGTCAGCAGTTCTCTTCTTGTGGGACTGTGATTATCTTGAGGAAAATCAGTTTGACAAATAATCTCAGTACATACCTCAAGGCAGGTTTTCAGTTACTGCAGCTTTGTCCTGATGAGGATTGTTTTAAGCTAGGAAAGCAATATTTTACATTGTACCTTAGATGATATTTTATTTAAACAAGGATTACCACTTTCTAAAATTATTTGGATATTTTGGAATGTTTTTGTGGCCAAATTGATTTGCAAACCTTTGTTGGCTTTCCACCTCTACAGTTTTAAAATTTTTGGGGGTGGACATTGGGGGTGGGAAAGCAAAGGTCTCAAACTTGGCTACCACAATCTTTCCCTCTGCCATCAACAAGTAAGAGGTGATGTGGTGAGTCTTGTCTACAGCCTGGTTTGAGCACAGAGGACAAAAAACATCTGGGTTACCCTAGGAGGCCTTTGGTCAGAGTCCAGTAACAGATTCATGGCCAGATGCCTTACTTGCTTTGCAGACCGTGACTAATGAACAGCCATATAAACATTCAGCCTCAGTGCATTCAACTGTTCCCAGTCAGCTGGAGACGCAACCAAAAACTTTGTTTGCACTAAACATTTGATGACATTCCAAGGCTGGTTTATTTTCTGCTCACTGAGAAACATGGATCAGAGAAGACCACTGAATGTGTGTAAGGGATAAAAGTTGTGATAACCCAATTGCAGAGTGGCCATTGTTTTCTAAAACAGACATGAAGATGGCTAAGACTGGAAATTAGTGGTTTCCTGAATGATCACACTCAGTAGCCCAATTCATCCTAGGAAATTAAATAGCACCGGGGAATGTTCCCCATCACTGGATCTTGATCTGAATAAAATCTGCATTTTATTCAGTTTTCCTGGTACAGTTTTGGCTTAATCAAATCAGCAGCATCACAAGTAATTCCTGGGCATAGTTTGTCAGCTAGCAGACACCAAAAACCACTCCTGGTATCAGTCTAGATGTATTCACTGTATTTGGCAGGGTAAGACTGTTCAGTGAAGGACACACAAGGTCATGCCATACCTCAGTATCAGAGATATGAAAAATAAATGCAATTTTCTAATACAGATGGAGCTTTCCCACATCAGCTTGTGACCTGTACATAACAGACTTTTCATGTCTTACAAAAACAAAAGAGAATTCTGGAGGAATCAGGTAATGTTTTGGTAAGTGTTTGACAGATTCAACTCCCTCTGAAGCTGGCACCTGGTGACTGCCTAACTGGCTAACACCTACCTGTACTGAGTAGAAGAGCTTCACTGACTAATGGGAGCATAAAGATCTACATATAGACACCTACTTTTCAATGGCGTGATGAGGATCTGAATCCTGTCCTCTACACCCTTGTGGTCATCTTCCTCTGACCTCTGTTAAACTTTGCCTAAAGTGCTGCCTGTTGCTGTTAATGTTGAGAAGAGTCCAAACTTCTGTGCTTGAACAAGACACACTTGTCATTTTTTTAAATAATTACCAACGAGTTTTAGTTTTCTCAACAGCCATGCGTTTAGCTGTCTTCCACATATTTAGCTTAGCAAGGCTCAAGAATATGCAGTGGCTGTTCAAAATGTGTGGTTTTCTAAATAAAGATAAGATTAAAATGGTTGAAAATATACTTTTGCAAGAGGGATTACTTGAGAGATCAAGTTTATTAAAGGCTAACACACTTAATACCATTTTTGTGTCACCACTAATTGAATTTAAAAAAAAAAGGGCTCATGCTCTAAGGAACACAAGCAACAAAATTTCTAGTTTGTGATGCAGGTGGAAAGAACTCCTATTTCATACTTTCCACATACAGCACAGACTGTAATGTAAATGAAGCAATATTATCCTGGAACAGTGAAAGGAATTCCATGGGAAATATAAATTCACAAGGCATTTTACCTGAGGACATACTCATAATCTTCTCCACTGATACAAATTGTTCTCATTTGTACTGCTTCATCTAAGGCATTTAATCTGCATTTTCAGAACTTTTCTCAGAGGAAGTCCTGAGCTATGATACTTCAAAGTATAAAACAAAACAGCCCTGAAATGTATAATCTGCCTGTAGAGCTAATGAAAGTATTTTCCTTGACATGACTGCCACAAAATATTAAAACCTCTTCATTTGTCTAACCTTCTATACAAGACGCTTTCCAGATGCGTTGCTCCACAGGGAGTTTAAAGCCCCTGAAGTGCAAATAAAATGTAAATCCAGTGAAGTGAGTAGCTACACATTTCTTTTATTAGGTGCAAATTGGTCCGTTTAGGCATAACATATCCCGTGCTTCTTTCTGATTTTAACCCAGCACTATTTTCATCCTAGGTTCTCCAATGACAGCAATGATAATTTAAACCCGCAGTTAATCCATATATAGTTTAAAACATGATCTTCTAGAAAAATTTTCCCTAATACCATCATGTTGCTGTGTTCCAGTCCCGAGGAAATGTATCATCATTACAGGTGAAAAGCATATTTATTATTACTGGCCAATTTTCACCCCTATGTTTCAGCTCCTGAAAGACCATATTTCTTCTGGTTGTTTTCACACAATGATTAGGAAAAAATATGTAAGTGTGTATGAGATATCTGAGCTGCACACATACAGGATGGAAGTATCTGATTGTTAGCAATTTATCTTATAATAGTGGTTAAATCTAAACCTGAGCGTAGAATTTGTAGACATATATATGATGAATTTATAAAAATGTAAATGTGTAGCTGTTAAATATTAAAGTAGAAAACCATGCACATTTGTGGTGCTTTGATCCCAGCTGGATGCCAGGTTCCCACCAAAGCCTCTCTATCCCTCCATCTTCAGCTGGGCAGAGGAGATGAAATATTACAAAAGGGTCATGGGCTGAGATAAGGGCAGGAAGAGGATACTCATCAATTACTGTCATGGGCAAAACAGACTCACCTTGGGGAAATCAGTTTGAGTTTACAACCAATATAATCAGAGTGGAGTATATAAGAAACAAAACTAAATTTTTAAAGCACATTGCCCCTCACCCATCCCTTCTTCCTAGGCCCAACTATATTCCCAATTTCCCTACCTCCTACCTGCTCCTGACTCCTGACAGGGAGGGCTGCTCCCATTCTTCATCTGCTCCAGAGCGGGGTCATTTCCTTGGGAAACAGTCCTTTTGAACTTCTACAACCTGTGTCCTTCCCACAAGTGTCACAAGTCCTGCCAGCAAACCTGCTTCAGGGTGGGCTCTTCACTCCACGCTGCCACAGGTCTGCCATGAGTCTCCTCCAGCACGGTCGTCCCATGGGATCACAGTCTCCTCCAGCTGCATCTCCCTGCTCTGGGGTGGGGTCCTCCAAGGGTGGTAGGGGAATCTCTGCTCTGGTGCTAGGTTACCATATAGATGTATTTAGTATTCTATTACCACCAGCTGTGGGCCATTAGCTGTTATCTCCTGCTATGACTCACCCCTGATAACAGACAATGGGCAATCAAGAAACCACCGCATGACTCATGGACTTATCCTACTGTGAGATGGTCCATCCAGTGGGGAGAAGCCAAGCATTCCCACCTGGATATAACCTGGCCTTGGAACTGCCTTGGTTAGCCCCGTCTTCTGGGTTCCCAGAGGACAAGAGCTTCAGGTGGAGACCAGACCTTCCACAGGATCACTGCTTCAACTGAACTACCTTATTTGGACTGCTATCACCACCCTAACAGGGTGTCAGGTTGTATCTGACTTTATCAGTGCTCTTTCCTGTATTATTTCACTTATTTTTAATTTTTCCTATTAAATTTTAATCCTGACTTGTGACTGGTTTGTTTTCAAACTAATACAGGTGCCTGGAACACCTCGTCCTCTCCTTCTCCACTGACCTGGGTTTCTTCAGGGCTGTTCCTCTCACATATCCTCATTCCTTTCTTTGACTGAAGTTGCTCAGAGTTTTCTTTTCCTCCTTCCTAAATCTGTTATCCCAGAGGTGCAGCCACTGTTGCTGATGGGCTCAGCCTTGACCAGCTGTGGGTCCATCCTGGAGTTGTACAGCATTGGCTCTCTTGGACATGGGGAAAGATTTTGGCAGCTTCTCACAGAAGTCACCCCTGTATGCCCCCTGCTATCAAAACCTGGCAATGCAAACCCAATACAAAATTTTAAATTTTCATAAGCTCATCTGTCTCTGCGAATAAAAATTTACATGCTCTTTAGTATAGTCAATCTTTTTTTTTTTTTTTTTCTTCTTTTTATGCTTTCCAGACTCCTGGAAGTATTTATAGAGTTTTAAACACAATGACAGCAGGCCTATTGGCTGCAGCTGTCACATCTATGAAGGAGATGCATTTCATTAGGGATCACTGCAGAATTCTGGCAAGTTCTTCTTTTGATAATATATTTCCAAGTCTTATGGTCTGAATAGCTGCTTATGTAGGACCTGAATTTAACTGTAATCATACAACTATCAGCTTAGAGTAATTCCACTAAAGTAAATGAGCTGAAAGACATATTCTCTGGTCTTATTTAAAACAGTTAGACACTAGAAAAAATTGGATATACACCAGGCAAGAGAATTAGTACTGTTCAGTCTTCGAAGTGTTTAGAACCTTGGGACATCATTTACTACCAGGTAAAGTGGCTGCTGGAGGTTCGTGTTCTGACACAATTGCATAATATGGCTCTGTATTTTTGTATCAGAAATGTGCTAAAGAATGGGTGCTTTTGGGAGCTCTACCTGCCCTGCCTGGGTCAAGAGCTACATTTTCCAGTGGTGCAGTGCATATTCTCTCAAAAGATGCAGGGTCAGGTCCTTGGGTCTAACTTTGGACGTTCTCTTCTGCCACAGAATTGCATCAATCAAATTCAACTCAGCAATTGCAACATAATAAAGTTCCTGAGGATGTTCCTGTGTACAGTGCGATATCAAAGGGTCAGTGCATCCTCGGTATTCTCTGGTTATCATATATGTCACTTCTGGATTACCAAAGAGATTCTCCATGCAAAAAGAATTCTCCCTTATGTTACAGTTTTGACGCATGAATCCATGGTTCATATGGAGAATTAACTATTTACAGGCAGAAAAATGCCTTCTGCACAGAAGTGCTTGAAACAGAGCAGTTTCAAAACACAGCTTAGTGTTAATATTCATTATACATATATGTAACTGAAGGTTAAAAACCCCCTATCCTAGATATATGCTAAAAAAATTTGTTGCTGTTGGCTTTTGGGTCTTGTTCGCCTTTGATCCTGAATTAAAACAGAGTTATTTGTGAATGGTGGTTTGGCAGTCCTAGTACTAATCTCCCACTTTGAAAGAGCTTTTAACTTGCTTGTTTCTCACCAAAAGACAGGATGGTGGTGTGCTCTGTGGACAACAATTTTGACATCAATTTTCTTATCATAATTCACGTTAAAAATCTGGACAATCAGGTCTTTTATATTTTCTCATCCACCAGATTTCAAGAACTATCAGAGTTGTTACTTTTACTGTCACAATGAGGGACGAGTGCACTGTAGAAAGATCAGCCTCCTCAGACAGAGTTTTTTAGCCTCGCCTTCTCATTAACTAACTGTGTGGTCCATGGAAGAGCAACAGTGTAGGAGGCCATGAGGGTGGCCCAAAGACATGAGACCTAACAGCAGGGAGACTCTTAGTGACTCTCCAATGTTTTCTGAAAAAAAACATAAGGTATCAGGAAAAAATAACCATCTTGGTCAAAATCCTTTTTGGGTTTTGATAATACATTTTCAAACAGCAGGAGCTGAAAGTGATATCATGTGGCTAGCACAGGTCCTTCCCGTGGGAACATTTTGCTATATTTTATAAACAAAGATAAAGTTTGGATGTTTTGCAAACAACGTTTCCGGATTAGGTCAGTTCGGGCTTGGCCAATTGGGCCTAGGGGGAGGTCTCGGGCTGACCAATCTGGGTGACCTCTGTAAACTCTATATATATGGAAATCAAAACAATAAAGTTCTCTTCTCTCTTTCCTTGTCTGAGACCTTGGGTCATTCCTCAGCTAGCGGCTCAACAGCGACAATATCAGCAGGTTCAGCAACAAGAACAAAAGATACTAATGTGTCATTATATTGCTGGCTGCAGGTTAAGCTCTCTCATGCTATCCAGCCCCCAATTCTTCCTACTGCTTCTCCCTTCAGAGACACTTCACAGCAATCTCAGGGCTTTTGCCCTTGTCCCCTCCTCATGTTTCTGTGCCTGCCACCCTCATCATTGTCTTTTTCAACTGTGCTCCCAGTTATCTCAGTGCTGTTTAAGTATAAGGACAATAGATCAGAAAAAAAGTAGCTGGTGCACTGTTTTCCTACCTCAAGTCATATGGCAAGCAAATAATAATAATGAATTATATGCATCCTGAGTTAGCTTTGGGATTTCCCTAAGCCACCATGACTGGAGAAAGCCCAGGTGGGGCTAACATTGCCTTCTTTTGTGACCAGATAGCACACAGAGTAACAGCCCAAACCTTCCAAGTTATTAGATCAAGAAGACACCTTTCAGATATAAATTCTCCTTCACTTGTTATTTTGTGTTCTGTGTAAACAGTGTAAGCTACATAAATGATTGTGCTTCCACTATAAAGAATTTAAGTAAATGTTGTCATAACTCACAAGCAGAACAGCATTAGGAATAGAAATAAGAAGGATAGTTGCCTATAGGCTGTTATGGTGGACTGTCAGAGACATAAGTATATTTAATGTAAAAAAGAAGACATTTCAGTCTTTTCTGTGGCTGAGATCACTCAGAGCAGCTATGTTATAAATAGCAATGAAGAAAAGTATGTGTAAAAGTGCATGCTTAGGATGCTGTTCAGGCATACACAAAAACGGTAAGACGTTTAAAGTTCAAGAAATTAATGCTAGTGATAAAAGATATTCAGGGTAAAAAGCCAAAGTCCTTAAATTCTGAATACAATAAAAGCGAGAGTGGACCCTCCAGTCCTTTCCAAGTCCTCTGACCATCTGAGTTGAAGACAGACTTGCCTTGACCAGCGAGGTATGTTAACTCCAAGACATGCAAATTTGAAGTCCCAGACAATCTTTTTTTGCAGAAAAAGAGAGGTTAGGTATTGTGATAATAGCTGCAAGTTCCCCATACCCCTTTCTTAATGACTGTACTTCTCACCTATTGTCCTGCCTTCCCCACCCCACGTGGCCCTGGCCACTCCCTCGGGTTTCCCCTATTGGTTCCTGTACCCTAACTCTGCCCCTGTACCTCCCCTGTACCCAGAGGTCACTGGGCCAGTGTGCTGTCCCTGCCCCTCTCTGTTTCCGTATAAAACCCCTCACCCTCTGCCATCTTACTGTCTATGCTCCACGTGTGTCTATACAGCACATGTCTATGCACCACATGTGGCTGTACATGTGAGGCCTTCACCCACAAGGCATCTCTGCCTCCGGGAGGTCGTTGGCCTCTGCTGCACCATGCGAATAAACATCTTCCATGGACACACTGCATAGACCCTCCTCGCCTCCTTTATCATCACCGGTTGTGGAAGCAGACAAACCAGAGCTAGCCTTATGGCTCCCTGGCTGGTGAGAGTGCAGTGTCCAGCCCTGGGACAGAGGGTTTGCTGCACTGAGGCGCTGAACCGGACTGGGTAGAGACGCTCTAGGGTAAGGTCTGCTTTAATATCCTCTAAACCGCAACAGTTAGGCAGATAAAACTCCTTCAAACTTCATATTTGAGATACTTCCTTGCCTAAGAACTGCAAGTTCACGCCTATGTGAATTAGAGAAAAGAGAAACCATTCCACAAGTAACAAGATTATAGAAAAAATTCCATATTACATAATATTTGCAATTTAGATGATTCATCTGGCCTTGAAGCCTCTGCAAAATCATTAATCTATGGAGGGCTTCATTGAAGCGCTGAACAGACCTTTGTGATTTTCACACAGCCCCTAGAACTAGGCACACATAAATGTGTGTCCGTGTGTGTGTGTGTCCTTAGGGTCCCAACCCTTGTAAGAAGGAGTGACTTTTAAATTTTTATAAGCTCTGGAAATATATCCCTTTAACAAAATGGGCAGTGGATACTTTTTAAACTAACTGTTCTAATTGCTTTTTATTCTACTTCATACACCTCTCCTTGTAACAATACCATGTTGCCCTCTGTATCTTACCCAAGACAATGCTTTCTGTCCTGCAATTAGTTGTTTCATTTATTCCCAGTATGTTACCTTCATCTGTTGCTGGTAGCTCTACAAGTGTGTGGACCGCCACATCTTTCAAGTTCTGTTAGTTCCACAATCAATTTTCATTGAGGTAATGGAAAATATCTGTACCCATAAGCCTTTCAATGACAGTCGTAAATCGTGACTCAAGCTCTCCAGAACACCTGCCTGTACCTCTGGGTTAATCCCTCTCTGCTTGTAGATCTAGCTTCCTAAACCAAAGTGTTTCATAGTGCCAGCAGAACCTACCTGCAGCCAGAGCTGTGCACAGAGGAGAGACAATTGGAACTACTTGCAAATGAGTGCATCTGTCACTCTCCACAAAGTTAGTTCAGTTATTCATTTCAAGTAAGAAACCTGATCTTTCCCCCAGTTTTATGATCTTCTTGTAGGATATTAATCTATTCACAAGAGAAAATAGAATGGGAAATGTTGCAGTGCATATCTGTCTGTCTACCTTACACTTTAGAATGCAACAGGGATCCATATTTTTATCACCTTGAAAAGTCCAATATTTAGAGGAAAAGCTTCACTTCTTCTTTACTGATGACAATTTAGACATTAGAATAGCATTTTATGATTTTGGATAAAACTTGCAATCCATGATCATGTGGTGTTTGACCATTTCATGAATTGCAAATACCTTCCATTTGCTCTAGAATTATTGAAATAACCTTCTAAAAACCCAAATGACCAAGAAAAATGAAGCCAGAAATCAACACAGAAACATCTTAGAAAAGAAACTGCAGAAAAAAAAATCCCAAACTATTAGCTGTGGAGATGCAACAGAAAAAGTAAAAGCAAAATTATTTTTAAAAGGACAAGTTTACCTAAAAAACTACTCAGAAACATTTATGAAAGGATAAACTTTTTATTAGAAGTAGTGTTGTGTGAATGGATGACGTGCAGATTCCAAGACAGAAACTTTCTGAAAATTATACACAGGGCCTCTGACCTTGCACCTTCAGCGATGTGCTCAGTCAATGTTTCTCAGTGCTCCACTGACATCAGTACAGTTTGTGTAGGCATCGAGGTCTTGTCCTTGTGCAGGAAAAATGGAATGAAAGCAAAGTCAGCTGTGTGAAAAAGGAGTTTTGAATGAGTGGAAAACTTGCTTCTCTCACATCCTTCTTTTTCCTTCCCAGAGAAGAGTGCTGAAGTGCTATACAAATGTCACTCTGACATATTCTGAAGTATGCATTTGGAAATTGTATTGTGAGAGTGGCAGAATAAAAGATAAAGCTAATTGTAATATGTAACACTTTCTGCTGCATTTATTTTTTAAAAAAAAACCTTCCTGTAAATACGTCAAGAACGTAGGTGTTCTTTTGTCTTCAGCAAAGAAAAATATCTAAATTTTCTGTTTGTGTCTGAAAACACAACTACTTGGTAGTCTTTTGAGATGAAAATAAGATTATTCATGGTATTTCTGTAAATTGCAATATTTAATGAAGACCTTTGTCTTTTGAGAATCCTACCTACATTTTTGTTTGCAGTAAAATAAAATGTGAATAATAGCATTGACTTTAATTTAGTTTTACCAGGCTGATGTTAGCATAATTATCTTTCTTCATAATCTTTCTCTCCTTCTTCCATGAGTTTTGCGTGTACATCAGGAGAGCTCACCTGCAGTCGTGTGCCTTTCAGACTTGTCTGCTTTTTTGGCCCAAGTGTCTGAGTTTTCTCTGTTCTGAAGCCAAGTAATCTCTGGCCTTGGGCATATATGTATGCCCATTTTTCACCTTGACAAAGGAATAAAATACAGCTGAGACAATGGTACCAGAAACTGGGAGAATTCCTGAGTCCCACTGTATAGATGTTGTCATGGTGACTGGAGACTCCAACATAAAAAATAGCTTTTTGCAATAAACCACTGAAAAGCCTTTGCAAATTTCTCATTTCAGAGGGTCAGAATATCATAGACTCTACCCCTTCAATTGTACTAGGCGAACCAAGTGCAATGTTACTTTAATTTTTTTTTCTAAAAAGGGAAATGCAGACATTATTCCTTTATTGTCCTCTACCCCCATCCAAACTTCAACAAAGCTATCTGAAATTCAATTCTTTTAGCATTTGAATTGACCTTCTCTTTTTATTTCACCATGTTCCTCTTGAACAACTTTTATTCTTTAATTCTCTGCTGCACAACTCCTTGTGTTTTCACTTTATTGCCAAATGCACTAATATGTGACCTGTACTTATAATTCTAGATAAATTGCTGTCAGAGTTAAAGTATCAATGATAGGTTGGATTTATCTGAATTAATTTCACTTCTAATGCTTATATGAAAACTAATCAATTTTATTAAAAGCAAATTCTTTTTTCAAGCACCATAGTAATTGCTTCATTACGACTGTTCCTGACATTATTGTTACTAAAATCAGGATTGCATAGCTGAGGAACATAGAAAAAGAAATGTGTTTTTAATATGATTGGAAAAACATTTCTTTACATGTAAAATGCAAGGCTTCTGAGAAAACCTAATATTAAAATCTGATCCAAATTAGATTTAAGAGAAAAAAGAATGACATTCCTTGACATTATTTGGTAAAATGTGCAATAAAATCAAGTGAAATAAGGTACAGACTGTGTCTATGCTAGTAAATTAAACAGCATGAAGGAACCAGGCTGAGCTCTAGCACCTTGTTTTACTGTTCCCATGTTCCCTGGCATGGTTTTGGTCCAAGAGATTTAGCCGAATCAGAGACAGTGCTTGGTTGGGAACAAGTACGTATTAAAGACTATTAAAGACTATTAATAAATAACCAGCTCAGATTCAACATGTGATGTTGGGGGCCAAGAGATCTCAGCTGCATGCACATATGTCATGGAAAAGTCCTTGTCCTGCTTTTTTGCTAAGAGAAATATAACTTGGGTTCACTTTTTTCTGGAAAACCCCTTTTGATGTCCTGTAAGTACTATAGTAAAGAATTTTGCAGGTGGGAAAGTTCACTGAAACAAGAAGCTCAAAAAAACATTCTACCACACAGACAAAATAAAAACACCAGACACACAGACATGATCAGTTGATTCTGAGAATTGCTCTCCTTTAAGAGACAAATTCACAACCCTTGCAACTGGTTAATATGCTGAGATTTAGATTATTTATATTCTTCAGTGAACTACTTTTGCCTATTTTGCAGGAGCCAGTTATTTGGAAAGAAGTTCCTTATTTTAAAGTTTTAAACTTACAGAGGGAGAATTTATAATTTATTTACAAAGTAAAAAACTTTGGGTTTATGCCTTCCCTTTGATTTCTTAATACATATTATTTCTTCACTAGACTGGAAGAAGCCAGATGGGACAGCATCTAGCATTTCCAGGGATATTCAAAGTGTTTGTACAATCTGGTTTTTTGAAATCCAATTTCTTGCTAGCAATCAGTGACAGACACCTGATGAGAGCAAACTACTGACTTTTAAGTTGCCTATATCTCAAAATGCAAGTGAAACACTTGGCAGAGATGACTTCTTGGTGGGTGTGATGCTGTCATGAGTATTCCCCATTTTGTACTCCCACTAAAAAGGAAGCCACAAGCCACTCCCCTGCCCCCCTCCAGAGGGAGACAAAAGGCAGAGATCATGGGTTGAGATAAGAAAAATTTACTGGAAACAGCAATGAGATAAGAAAACAAATAGTGACAATACCAATAACAAATGTCCCCCAGAGAGGGTGATTTACATGCAAAAATGTCACCATGTACATCTGGGCCAATGAAAAACAATGACAGATCCACCCTCTGCCCACCACTTTCCCAGTACCAGAAAGGAACACTCTTCCTTCCCAGAAGAGAAAGAGAGTCCCTTTTCCCCCAACACTGACAATGACATAAGATGGTATCAATAACATCTGGGCCTTGGCCATGTCCACAAAACTCCTGGCCCCACCCCCTCACAGCTACTGCAAAAGTTAACCAGGACAGGTGGCAAGGCTAAAGAAATAAAAAGAAATTCCTCCAGTTTCTCAGTTACAATAGTTCTAGACCTGTACAATGCTCCTTAAAATTTATATCTAGAGTTGCATTACCACATCAATGACAAAAGAAACATTTCTCAGTATGGATATCTCAGTAGAGGTGAAAAAGGCGATGGAAAGAAAGACAAAGTGTCAGTCTGCAATCTTAGCACATGAGCTGTTCATCATACTCTAATAAAACGTGTTCTTCAATCCAGGGTTTTAATCCTCCAAGGACTCAGCAGTGAGGCACTGGAAAAAAAAATGCACCCTGGTAGTGCATTGAAAGCTGTCATAGAAATTAATTTATCCTTTACTTTGATTGTTAAGTGTGAGATGACTCACCCTCGATCATAATCTCTCTTGCAGATGAAAAAAGTTCAGATCCACTTTTATTTTGTCTGAATTAATGACGTGGTAAGAGCGGTATGTGTCCCTCCTTTCTGTTCTTCAGTTAGCGAGTAAACATGAGAATTTGGAAGCAAGGAAGAAAGGTTCTGCATGCTCCACAGGCATCAGGTCTCTAGCACAGCTGTCTAAGCTGCCCCATTTGCTTTCATGTTCTGGTGATTTCATTGCAAGATGATTTAGGTGATTCCTGCCCAGGTGGTCTGTCGCTAAAGTGTTCTCCCCACTAATGAAAAACTGAATGTTTGATTCAGGGTTAAAAGGACTACTGGGCACCGGGCCACTGAGGATGAAGTGTTTCAACACAGAATAATGTGTTTCAAAGGCTTCCAAGGATCTGGGAATTAATAGCATCCAAGATATCACTACTAGACATGATAAGGAATGCTGAAACAAAAAGCAATTTAATGATGTTTCCATTTATTTTCATATATGCTTTAGGTACATATTAAAACATTATTTAATCTGACAGATTGTGGTGCAGGAAGATGTTTTCACACAGGTTACTACAGGGAAAATAAGCTGCAGCTGCACTGATTTTCTAGACCAACTAAAAGAATCATTTGATGGGAATGGTTGAATGATAGGGGACTAAGAAAACACCTTATTTGCTTTTAATAAAACTGTATTTTGTAGTTCCTTACAATTTTTTTATATAGAAATATAACCAATAACAACATTATCTTCTTCCTTTTCCCCTCTTGCATTTTGATAACATTTCTATCAGTTGCCTATCCGTCAGGTTTTATAGATTTGTATAACAGCCTAGGCAATAGCTCACCATTTGTACTGATTTCCTGTATTTTGGTAATCGGTTTTCTTTCACTGTTTCTTTCCTAACATCACTCCTCAGAAAGTATTTTGGACTGAATGATGCTTATTATCTGATGTTATTATCTTCAAGCAAAACAACCAAACCTGACCCAAGCATTCAGCAGTTGACTAATGACAGGAGGACAAATTTTAACTATGGTTGTAGTCTGATAATTACTGGGAAACTTACCAAGTTCCTTAGTGAGTTCTTTTTATTCACCTCTCAATTATGTCCTTGCCAGATTTTTCTCTTTCTTCTCTGAGAAGCAGGGAACTTCAAGGTGCTGAAAAGAAGCATGTAGGATGGATTTCAAGCACTAAGAGGGCTCATTCCACTTCACTACACCCATATGAACCCCAAATATAATCAGACTTGCAAATCTGAAGACTAAGGGGAAGCTTAGAGATCAGCTGTAGATATAGATGGCTCCAACAACATGTGGGAAAGAAATTTCTTAGTCTTAAAGAAAACGAGTTTTTAGTGACTAAGACAATCTGTGCAATATATTTTGGATAAAGATTTTTCATTTCAGTCCTAAACATGGTACCAACCATAGAGGATGCTTTACAAAATTATGTTTGAATGTCACCTAGCAATCTCCCACCAGCCTTTCTGTCATAGATTCTACTCAGGAGCTAAAGTATTCATTTGAAAATCTACTACAATAAATATTTTACTACTACCTTATCTAGACACTGAAGAGGCCAAAGCCACCAGCTTGTTTTCAGTGACATTGTACCCTCTGCTTTTCCTACTGCTTTACAAATCAGTTCAGATTACCTTCTATTACTACTATGAACAAACCTCTGAAGCATCTACTGAGGTTACATCTCTTTAACAGTTTTGATAATATCAGCAAAACATTGCTTCAAGAATCAGTCAGCACTGAGAAAATAACATCTGTGAATGCCACAGGAGATCTTTTTACATTTTCAAGATGCTGACAAAAATTTCAGTGAGAGATTGTGGATGTTGCATTGCATTAAAATTAGAACTCAACAGAAGAAAAATATCTGTAAAAGTCTTTAGAAGATATATTACTCTGGCCTTTGATAAACATAAAACAACACTGCCTCGAACCTATGGTGATTACAAAAGCAGACAGAGACAATGTTGTGATGATAACGACAAAACAAGCTAAACCATAACCCTGCAGTAATTAGGGAAAGCAACCTTATTATGTTCAGCCACTGCTTTGATGCCAAAGTCCTCTCCTATCATCCAGACTGTTTACTTTTTATCACTGGTAATTTAAGACTTTTTGAAGTTGCTGTTAAAATTCTGTGAATGTCTAAACTTCAATACCAAACAGTTTAAAAGCCCCCAGTATAGGGAGATGATTGCCTCCATCTTCCAGGATGAGGGTTGGGTTAATCTGTAGTCAGTGATGGTGATATTAATTGCAAATCTCCTCATGGCAGGGAACAAGAACCTTTTGTCAGAGGTCCTACCCAGGACTTTGTAACTCTGGGTTCTCAATGCTCTGCGCATCCCAGCATGAGACAACCAGAGCCCAAATGAGCTTTAAACTTTATGTAGTCTGATATTCTGGATGGGCACATTCTCCAGGTTTCTGTTTTGTTTTGTTGAAGCAAAGCCTTTGTTTTACCATGATTGTTTAAATCACCAGGCTAGAAGGGGAAGAAGCAAAAAAGATACAATAAAAAAGAGAGTACTTTCTTCAAAGCTATTGGGAGTCTGTTCCTTATGTTTAATCTAAAAAACCGCAAGTTTTTCAAGCATAAATGATCCTGGAGCTGCATGCCCTAACCATGAGGATACAGACCTTTTGATGGCTCTCCTAGCACCAGGATTCAAATATCCCTTGCAACACCATTGCTGTTGAGTAGGAAGAAAGCAGAGATTCTCAAAGACTGCCCCACTACATCATCCTGGAGTCTGCAGCGCTAGGACATCTGAAGCTGCACATAGTCAAGGATCCTACCTAGTGAGCAACTGAACAGGCAAAGTTGCTCAACAAAAAGACATTTCCTGAGGCATGAGTCCTCAAAAATCAGCTAAACCTTCTGGACCCCAAATGGATGTGCAGGTTTAATTTTTAGTCTGTGATAGGAACCCATACCCCAGGGAAGGAAGACAGCTCATGCTTCTGGACCAGCCTCACACTCTTTTAACTATCCTCAACAAGAGTCTGTGAAACTCACACCCTCAAAAGAGGTCTGACCTCTGCTGGGATAAATACATAGCTTAGGTTTTGCCAAGACTCTCTGTGTATGTATATACAGGTGTGCACTGTGCATCACATGGTTTCATGCAGAGCCTTCTTGAAAATCTTAAGTGGTAAAATCTGTTCTAAAAGTATGGAAAATGCTTGAAGTTAGTAATTTGTTTCTCATAAGGATCAGCTTAGCAGGTTATGGTGAAACAGGCCAATATATAAACCAAAACAAATAGATGGCACAACAAATTAGGGTTGCTTTTTTTTTAATCTGCTGTAAATATATGCATATTTTCAGACATCTGTGTGAAATTAATTCTGATTTTACATAAACAGGCAGTAAGTGTAGTTATTGTTCATTCTAAAGTTCTTTTATGTAATATTAGCAAGACCATAGAAAAAAAACTGAACAGCAAATAAACATGATTTTTGAATGATTAGCAAATAAATAAACCCACATTTGTTCCTGGTTTTCTCTTATCACAGAAGTTTATCTGGTCAGAATTAAGTAAGAAATAAATATATTAATCATAAATGGAAGCAATATATAAATCACTTCACCTGCTGTTCTCTTTCTGGTTCACTACAATTCTTGGCTGCTTCTGTGTTATTCAGCTTGTTTTGAATGCCAGCTAATGCATTAAGAAATCTTATCCTCCTAAGAGACTGAGCATCCACAGAGCAGATAGAAAGAACAAAGGAAAAGAAAGAAAGAATGTAGGCTCCAATTGGTAATGTACAACAAAAACTACCAAGATGCAATTGTTGTCTCGGAAAATTATTACAATATATGTTCAAAAGTTAATAGCTCCTTTCAAACCCAAGGGTGGTTTGGTTTTTGTTTTCGTTTCTGGTTTGGGTTTTTTTTTCCTTTGGTTTTTTTTCTTTGCTTTTTTTGTTTTTAATCATTATACAATGCATATTTATGCCACCTCAGTTTCAGGATTTTCTTCTGCACTCTGTTGGGATTTTACTTTTACATTGATCAGACTTTTAGGTGCAAAATTACCAGGGGCAAAAACCTTATATGGTGTAATCCCTCCTATGGAACAGGAAGATTTTAAAAGGTAGTGTTATCCATCAGTACACAGCAACAAATTCCACATACTTTTGTTGCTTACAGATGTTTCTGGGAACTAGTGAGAGTATGTCAGAAAAAACCACTGTGTATCCATGTGAAGTACTTTGAAAGGAGTTTGGGGTTTATTTGTGTGTGACAATATAAAACTCCAAGCTTTTCAGCTGCTCTCTGCCTTATTACTGGCTTCTTGAAATAGAATCGGGAACTGTGGAAACCAAAAAAATTCTTCCTGATTCTAGATCGTTGGGAATTGTGGTTTTTCAATGTCTAATGAGCAATTAGTCATTTATAGGGATATTGTAAATATTCATGACTTTGAAACTCCTAGGTCCCTGGTCAGTAAAGTACTGGTATTTCATCCTTGCCAAGTAGGTAGATGCATTTTTATGGAAGAGAAAATATCTCTATCTTTTATGTACAGACTTCTACATGCTTATAGAAATACTCCACATTTTATGAAGTCTGCATATACCTGTGTTTATATTACTCAGATGCCAGGGTATAACATCTCTGTTATAACTCTGACAATTCAGAGTTTATAGTTTAGAGCTGCCATAAACCAGAAAAGAAGCAATTTTTTAATGAAGAATATTTTGGGTTGTTCACAAAATCTTCTGGCTGAATTGTAATGGGGGAGGAAGAGGTACCAAGGAAAAATAAAAGGCTGGCCTTTGAATTCAGCCACCGAAACTTCAGTCCTGCAGGTAAAACACAAATCAACTACTGGACAATCCTCATATTATCCTTGTTAATTGTGCTTATAACACAGTGTGTAAAATGGTCTACATTTCTTTCTTCTTTGTTCTGACTAATTTGAAGTTTCTAACCATTGAACTGATACCACTGGAAAAGGACAGATGCCATGTTTTCAGCTTTGGGGGGGGATGTCACCTTTTACAAATAGTTGATAAATTTTGATCTCAGTATGCTAACTTTGAAAACAAGAAAAGCTGTGAACAATCCTGTGTGGGTGAAGAGGAAAGAATATTAGACTCAAAATCTGCCATCTGGAGGGCAATGAGAAATTTACCTTCGGAATTTCAAGCAGAAAAAAACTAGCTGGCTTGAAAATAGAAAGTAAATCAAACTATTTTGCAAGGCTTGCTCATATTTTTCCTTCCCATCTCTCAGTTATAAATGATAGTTCTATTTTAACTTCATCAACAATGAGACAACACTGAGGGTTTGTGTTGTGGCAGGATCTGGGGGGGCTTCACGAGCCAGCTCCCCCCAGACCGGGGTCCCTGGTGTGTGTAATTCCGGATTCGGGGCAGGCAGCCCCCGGGGTCCTGCGGCGTGGCGTGAGTCTTGTAGCCACAGAAATTCAGCAGGAAATAATAGTGGGACGAAGAAACAAACTGGAACTCCATCTCTGTTCTGCCAGGGAGGTTTATTTGGGGTAGGGGGAGAGGGTTACAGGGAAAGGAGAAGGGGAGGGAAGCAGAGACAGGGTAGGGACTGCCAGCACAGAGATGAAAGACCCCTCTCTGATGCAGACATTGGCTCATAAGAGAAGAGAAAGGGGAGGGACTGTCTCCCCTAGAGCCAGTCCCAGGAGGAGGAAGGGAAAATTGGCAGGGGGAACACACCAATAGGTTTTCAGGTACAGCATGATGCATATTTCAAAATGAACCAATAGCATACAGGGCAGGGAAACAAAGGGAGCACATGGCGATCTGAAAATTGCATTGCTACAGGTTTGTTGTTTGGTGGTTTTCATTTTCTTTCCATTTACAACAAACATACATTTTCACTGTATCAAGTGAACATCAATACCTGATTTACATACAAATGTAGACTTACTGTATTTTCTGTCCGTCTAAAATATCTTTTGGCTCTTTTTGGCAAGCTCTGGGCCAACAGTAGAAATCCAAGAAAAAATATTGGCTGAAAATGGTCAGAGGGTAAGTTTCTACTGGGGGAAAATCTTTCATTAAGTGCAGTCATATTTAGACAATTTTTCTTCTGGGAAAAATTCTGAGTAAACAGAATTCCATTACTGTGACTATATTTTCTGGTTGTGATGGCTGTCATGAGAAACTCAAGTGATGAGTTACATAATGTCTAGAGACTACTGGACCACCTTTGAAGTAAGCAGTTAGTACCAATGTAGTTTAGGGGTCTTGAAAAGCAATAGGCTGGTAGCCAAGAAATTCTCCTACCATTTCACAGTCCAGTTTTGTGCTAGACTTGACCTGCTAAATAGGATTCAAGGGTGCAAGCCAGGATACATGAGTGAGGTAGCTTGTCTCATCATATCTGTTACATCAACAGAGGTTTATGCACAGAGCTTTATCTCATTCTTTCTGTGCTCAGCAGGAGAAGCTTAGACGATAACTCCAGATGAAATACTAAAGCAGATTCTGAGATTTTCTGGAGCTCAGCTGCTGATGAATGGGTGCTCTGAAAATCTGGCCATTGAGGTTCCTTGGGAATCTAAACCTATTCTGTTTTCCATTCTTTATTCATGGTTTTATTTTGGTGTGTATTTTCTACTTGTCCTGCTATGATGTGCCATGATCAGCTGTCCTCATAACCCAACACTGCAAATTATGTCCAGATTCAAGTCAGTAAAATTCAACATCTCCCACACACTCATACTCTTTCTGAAAATAAATGTATGTCTATAGATTTGGTTGCCTTTTTTCTAAATCTTTTTTCTCTTAACTTGACTTCTACATGGTGAAATGACGGGAGCATTTCATTCTGCAAGGGCTTTTTAAAATCCATATTTTAGTTTGCCTGCCTGAGTACAGTGAGAGACCAATGACCTTTTCGTTCCTGTCAGCACTGTGAACAGCAAGCTCCCTTCAAACATTATAGCATCCAAATACTGTGCTGCCTCCCTTCAAGTAAAGCATGAGCTTAAATATATTACTGTGCTGAGATTCAAATGATGAGTTATTTTAGCATAGCTGTTTCTGAGCCAAGTTATTCATGAGTCAATAATTTCCATGGAACTGTACAAGGCCTAGAATAAAGTCCATGTAATGAGGTGTTCATAAAAATACACAAGCAAACTAAGAAAATATACTAAAAATAGTTATTATCCCTGTCACTCATAGATTACAAGTTCTCTTAAATGTAGACTAGATCTTAGCAAAGTTAGTTGAAATTCACTGTGGGTTTTGTAAATTCTTCACCTTTAGAACTCAGTTCTGTGGTGTTATCCATGGTATCACAATACGCTATTTTTGGTCAATTTTTGGAACCAAGCAGCTTTCTGAATTCTTTGCATCTATTCAAAGCATTTATCTCTTTTCCAGTCCTTATTTTCTAGCAACTGCATAGGCCATGGGTACCATTTCACTTGGTATAGTGCTGAAGACAAAGATGAGTCATGTCCCCACTTGCTGATGCTCTTGGGCAGATTGGACCTGAGCCTCTAACAGAGGGGAAACATAATGACATGATCTGGGATTCACAGACAGCTACAGCCTCATCACTAACCAAACCCAAAGAGTGGCTAAACTCAATACTGAGAGACCATTAATGCTATTTAACCTGTATTATTCAATATCTCTCTCACATAAAGTAAAGTTCATCTCTGTCTCCATGTTAGAGCTGACATGGAAAGACTAGGGTGCTGATAAGGGAAAATCCAGGGGTAGCATACAACGCATGGACAATAAACATGGTGACTCAAGTCTGACCAGGAGCCTAGGAACAAAAGTTTCCAGGAAATATTCATTGCACTGCCTTTGGTAGGTAACAAGGTATTTTAAAAATAGGAGTTGGGTCCTTATAATAACATACATGCATGCACAGATCACATCATACTGTGAGTGAAGACTCAGTGAGTCCATTTTGTCTTCAAACTGCTGAAATAGGCTCCATGTATGTGGGGGTCAGGTGTTCTAGGGAAAGCACACTTTCCCTGCAGCCTATAAACAGACATGGTGACAGTGCCAGCTTGCATTCATGGGTGGTTGTTGCCTGGCTGCTCCCCTGCTTCCCCATAATAGATATTACTCCCAGGGATGAGCATGAGGCTGAGTAGGGGATCACTGACCATTTCTGTCTAGTACTGTATGCACATTGCTGATACCTCTCTGAAACAGCAGCAGAGACACTGAAAATAATGAGGGAACCCACAGAAATAAGCAAACACCCAGACAAGCTGGGATTACAGAATAACAGCTGCATGAGAGTGTACATCTAACATAGGTTTTCTGCACATGAAAATGTGAATAGCCTGTTGCTGTTTTGTTTCGGGGAAACCCAGACTCATGTACATCACTGCTTCCACAGAGTTAGCACACCCCCTGTGATTCTGGGGTACCAACCATACCTTCCATAGTCCCAGTTCAGCAAAACTTGCCATTTAACAAGCAATTTTTTAATGTATTTGAAAATTCAGTCAAAGCATCTCACTTATCATGCTGAATTACTAAAATAAGGAGCAGACTGCTAATACAGCCAGACCTTTGGGTTCCAGCTGATTGATCACTGAGAAAAAGAAAGACAGAGCTTTACCAGATACTTTACTGAGATGAAGCTTTAGAGGGAAAGGGACTTCGAAAAATATCTCCTTTACATCAATAGCTTGGAATATTTTCAAAGAACAAGGAAAAGTAAGAAATTAACAAGGAGTTATGAAGTACTGGATTGAATTATGTTTGCTCAGATGTAGTCACATTTCACAATCCCTGATATTCTCTGGTAATGATTTGTGAACAGCACTACTTGTCATATTTGAATGCTTTATTTTTCGCAAGGCCATCTTTTCATCTTCCACCTACACCCCCATCTCAACATCTTGTTACTTTTAAGCACCACAAAAAAGATCTGTATGAATTCAGAAGATAATTTTTTATCTGTTTACACTTCATTACAATGTCATGTTTTGGCAACATACTAATCTTTTTCACAAGTCCATGATGTAGGCACTTTGTGTTTCTCCTAGGTATATCAACTTTGGGTAAAAAACAAGAGTGGGCACAGTCTATTCTAGATGATCATTATTTCGCTTTTTTTCTGTCAGAAAAGACATCATTAGAGAGAAAATTATATAGGGCAGTCGGTAACAGTTGCCTCTTTTTTTTTGCCTGTGTATAGATAGCATAGGGTTCTGCCAACTTTCTAGAGAAAAACATATGGCTGTGTGAGTTTTATATACTTATAGAGAATAATGAACATATGCTGATACTTTAAAAAAAAAAAACTGTAAACCAGAAATAAAATGAAAAGTTGTTTGAAAATATGAAGGTTACAAAGTTTACCATGTTGCAGAAAGATGTTTTTGACATATTGCTCCTATTAAACTTCTATAATGTTTGGTTAGACAGCTCTGGTTCATGCTTTCTGTGGCAAAGCTGAAGTTACATCACTGCACGTGCAATGCAATTGCAACAGGAAAAGACCCAGTAAAATAGCTTAAGGAAACTATTAACTAGAATGTTATTTGTAATAATTCGTGACCAATATTGTCTCACAAATAAGTGTTAACTTAAAAGTAATTTAGCAGCACCTGTTCCAATCTTTGCTTTGGTAGTAGCTGTGGGCTGCAGCCAACAGGGGCACTGGAGTAGATCTACTAAAGGCATTGAGGACCTAACACTAAACTAAATCTAGTAGTTTTACACAGGCACCTCCATCCTGTACATGCTGCCACAGCATTTGGGTAAGGTTTTCAGGTTTCAAGAACTTCCAAACCATTCTGAATCCTACCTCCAAAATTAATAACATTATGCTCACATAGAGGTAACCACAAAACTGACACCTGGTTTCCAGCAGTGTTTCAAATTTTTCTGGCATGTTGCATGTTTTTAACACATTGATATTGAAATAGTGCGTTATTGCAATTTGCTCAATTAAAAACTAGGACTTTTGTAAAAAGAAATTAAGAAATATATGATCAAACAAAGAGAATTAAAGCTGAATAGTACAGAACAGATTGAAAAATATATTTTTAAGGATTGGTTTCTAATTGCTATACTCTAGAATTGGTTTCTAATTTAATCCTACAGTACCAAATATTACCGTGCCTTTTCTGGCAGTGTGTGAAAGCATTAAAAGAGGATGAAAGAGGGCTAATAACAATCTGCTGTGACCTCCCTCGAATTTTCTGTCTAATGCTTGGAGAACAGGAACTCATTGCCAATGATTTTTTGAAGACAGGTTCTTCAAAGCTGTCTTTATGCTGCCCCTCTTTTCATTTTCTTTGGAAAATAATGAAGAAAGAACAAAAGAGAGCAATGGTGAATGCAAAGGTTGAAGTAATGAATAAATGTATTTTGATATATCTTGTCTCTGTTTCTTCCACAGGTGAAGATATGATCTGACACATCTGCTTCTAAGTTAGTGAATAAAATATGCTTACAAAGATATATATTTTTAAAAAAAAAGACAGAGAAAAGAAAAATTTTTGCTATCTCTCTCTTTATGAAGTTCCAGATACCCAGATACCTATGTGGCTTCACAGAGCCTGGATGTGGAGGAAATTGCTGAATGAACATTTCAAAGACAGTATATTTATGGAGTGATGAAGGTTACTGTGGGGTTTTTACATTGACTTAAAGGCAGCATTTTCATTAGAAACAAAATCAAAACAAAAAACAAAACCACAACCAAAACAACCTCTTTTTGAAAAACCAAAATTCTATTATATTTTAATTTAATTTTCTTGTCATTGTAATGTGACCAACATTAAAAAAAAAACAACACTCCAATTTTTTAGAAGCTGTTAGTCTGCCAGATAGTCAAACCTTACTCAACACTGACAGTCATCTTGTGAAAACTCTACCATAGATGATGATACAAAGCAAACATCCATTTTCTTTATTCTCTTTTCTGTCCAACATAAACATGGCAGAGGAATCTGAAAGCAGACAAACTGAATCATTATAGGATAATGAACTCAGAGTTGAAAAGATGTTAAATTATCTGATCTGCTCTTTTGCCAGGATCAAATTGATTTCTAACATGTATTCCCTGCAGTTATTTTCAGGTTAGTCTTAGATTTCCTTCACAGGGTCCCAGCCTTCAAAGTTGTCATTTAGAAAGACTGCACACTTACATGAAAAAAGAATACTTTACTACAGGAAGAAATAAAACACCAAAAATCCAGATACAATTTGAAATGATAAAAAGTTGTATGTTCCACTGCAGAAAACCGGCAAAAAGAGGTGGAGGACTCCTTCTTTGAAATTCAAAATTAGTTAGGGTTGAGATGAGCTTAACTTTATCTGCAGTTAAGGCATTTTAAAAAGCTTAACCAAAAGTCTTCAAATGCCTCAAGAGTTTGAACACTGGCCACTCTGAAATATCTATATCTCACTTGCATCAATACCTAGGCAGCATTTCATTGGGGCTTTTCAAAGCTTACATCTTGGAAATATGCTGACTACACTGACATTGAAATTTGAATCCTCCCACAGATCTTCCCTCTCAACTAGAACTGAAGCTAGACAGAACTTACATTAGAAGCTGATTATTAATTATACACTCCTGTTCAATGTTCCTTTAAATATGTAGAGACTGGCCACCAAGAGATAGTAGAAAAAACTGGTTTGAGGTAGTATGTGTGGTTCAACCCCCATAACTGCTGGAATTAATTTCTTTTCCTAATGCAATATGGTCCATCCCACTGAAATCAGTAGGTATTAAAAGGATGAGTTAAGTGCAATTGTGCTATTTTGTTAAAGGGGTAAAAGTCTCTTACGTTATACAACCTGTAGGTGGAGAGTGGAAAAATCTTCCTGAGATTCCCACCTTTGTTGTCCTTCTCTGTCATAACTTCACTGACTTCCAATAAAGGATTTGTTCTTGATGAACTACAACAAAAATAAAATCTCTTAGAGACTGCAAATACATTGCAGATTAGACAATTAAGTAGAATCAGGGAGAGACATCTGTCAAATGTCTATTTTGGAAATTCCAAAAGATTAAAAAATACAATTGATTAAAAAATATTTGGACCTATTTTAACTCTGTAAACTACAACAATCATAACAACCTTTTGAGAAAGGTATCATTTTGAGAAATAATATCCTTTTGAGATTAGATCTTTTCTGCTGCTTAGCTCTGTTCAACTGAAGTATATGATCTTTGACTTTATACAATGCATATTAATTTAACTTTAAAAATATAAATTGGGAATGAGAACCAAAAACTTCTGTGTTATCAAGGCATAATGGTTTGATATAAATTATTCTCCCCAGGAAAAGCGATGGCCCATGGGAAGAGTGAATGCAGTAACTGTTTGCCAGTTAGATTAATCTCTCTGTGAGCATGATATATTATCAGGACATGCTCTGAGAAAGGATGAATCAGAAATGTTAAAAAATCCATTAACACACAATGATACAATTTATAACAGTATGTTTCTTGTTTAATGGTGACAGCAAAATCTCCTTTATTTTATAAAACCTATAATCTCAAATTAATAGGTTCTTTCTAAATCTGGGCTGGTTTTTATCATTTATTATTTTATTTTTGTAGGTAAAATTGACATGAGATCTGCTAGTTGGTTCTCAAGACTTGAAAATGGTAGGGCTGTCTCCTACTAACCCCTTGTCCTCACTTCCTCTTTCAGGTTCTTCTGGCAGATCGATGAAGAGATGTGGGGTTTGGCAGAATTAGGCCCTGGATTGCTGAGTGGAGAGCAAGCAGACCAGACACAAAATTGTCCAAGATCCCTTGAACCATTCAAGGCATGGCTACAGTCAGGTTCTGACTACTCAGACCTGTCAGTGTTACTCTGCCCTGGTCAATCACACAGCAATTATAGTTACTGTAGAAGTATGTCCTACATGTTTTGAAAACAGAAACCCTAAATTAAAGATTTTTACATTATTACTCAGGATTAGATAGTAGTGCACACACTCAAGATCTTCATGTGGTGTAAATTAGCACAGCTCACTGATTTTTAGTATTATATCAGGGACTCTATCAGAGAAGTATTTAAAGTTTCTGCAAGTGCCCTACATTACCCACAAGATCAGCATTTCTACCACCTGTATTAAAGGCTATCTAAAATCATATATCTTTTCTCAGTATGTATTCAGGAAACTGAGTTCTGAAATATGACCTAATTTAATGATGATTAATTTTTCGCAAAGAACAAAAGATAAAAGAAATACCTTTGTAGACACATATGATTACATCATTTTTGATACTAATTGACATATTAAAGATAGACGTTGAAGCAAGTAAAGCTTGTTAGCATGAAATTACTTCCTTGCAGAAAAGGTGCCAGTTTTAACATTTTCCATAGAAGGAACAGGTGATAAAAGATAACTGTGTATAACAGCTGCAGTATCTTTTATTTTGGAAATGTAAGGGTACATATTTCCTGGGGGAAGAAAAAGTACTGTATAGAATAAAAGTGGCTACAGCCAGCCTGTGCAGAGCACAATTGACAAGTGGTGACGAAGAATCATGTTCAGGCAATTACATTGAAATGATTCAGGAAAAAGTTATGAATCCTCCATATGCCAACAAAAATCACTGAAAGGTTTTGTTAAACTGCTTAAGAATAATTTTCTCTTTTAGAAATAAAACTTACCAGATAGAAATGAACAGAAGAGGTATTTATTGCTGTGTGGAGTAATCAAAGGGTCATCAGTGGAACTTCTATCATTCTCTAGCTCTCTATTGTCATGAATTTTTTAATAAAGAAGAAAATCTATTTTTTTTCTGAAGAGTTTAAAGAAATACTGTTATACTCCAGATTTGGCATTTCCTAGGTGAATTCCTTTTTAAGGTTTGAAAAACTTTAAAGAAGAAGAGACATTAAAAAACACTCTGTGATTTTTGACTCTTTTTCTCCCCCAGAATGCTATCACCAAGGTCCTGAAAAATGCCATGGGAGTATCAGCCTTGCTCCAAGCCAGGTGAAGCTCTGATTTCTACCAGCAGGATCTACACACTTAATTTTATCATGTGCTATATGTCAAGCTGGAGAAAGGGAGAAGCAGGTGCTCCAAACAACAGAACCCAGAGATTCACATCCTGTGCCCCTTTTCTATCTCATCCTTGCGGGTGGTCGTATCCAGAGGGGATATCTGTAACCTTTTCTTGGATCAGAGCAGTTTAAATTTATAGTTTAAAATGTAAATACCACCTAAATTAAAGATACCTGAGCTATTTTATAAAGCACCTGGATGTTTGACTTTCACTGGAAGCCAAGACTTAGTTTTGTGAAGCCAGAGACATTATGCGACACTGGCATTCATTTAAATCAAAGGGCATCAAGTGTGTAAATACCCTGAAGTCCTCCTAAAGCTCCATAAAGTTTGTTGACCTCACAGATTTTTTTTTCCACTTTTGCCAGTTAAATTCACCCGTTTGTATGCAGGCAACCTCTGTGTAACAGGGAGAGCTTTTAATGGAGCATAGTACACACAGCTTCAGATTAGAACAGCAATGGAAATGCTGGGTGCTTGGAAATCAGAGCTCTGGTTCAATGTGGTAAGATTATTTCTGCTGCACATTTTTGTTGCAGTAATACACATTTAAAAAGGGTAGCAGAGTGGCCACACTTGTAGCACACTTTCTCAGGTATTGTCAGAATCTTCTCAAAATCACAAACCTCTGCTTAAGTAGGACCCTACAATGATTACCAGAAAAACTCCAGGTAACACACTATTAAATATTCTTTCTTCATAGCAGCATCTCTTTTGCTCACCAATCCCACTTTTACTGCCTAAAGATTATACAGCTAAATCATCCCTTGTGTTCAAGAGGAAAACAGAGTCAGTTCCAGAGGCAAAGTCATCATACCATCTTGAGCTCAGGATTAGCTGAATTACCACCAGGAAGCACCTGTTCCTCTCTATTAGTTTAGTACTTACACATTCTACTTAGGTATCCATCTTTTAAGACACTTGAGTTTGGGTAAAAAAACTGCCCTAAGCAATTGTGCGTCCTTCTGTGCCCCATTTTCTTTGTTACCATCCTTCATTGTGTTGTTAAAGCTTCAGCAGTGATCTGGATATTATTTTGACAACCCTGACCTCACATGTCTTATTTCTAATTGTCATTAACCTTCTAGTCACTTTGAAAACTATATTCAAACTGTCTACATTTTATTAGAACTGGTCTCCAAAGAATTAAGTTTTCCATACTAAATTCTCCACTGGCAACCAAAGAGGAAATATGTAACAAGCAGAGAAATTTAACTGGTTTTCATCTAAAAGGTTAACTAGCCCAGGCCGAGCTCCATGTTGTCACAACTTGTGTATTTCTGGCATGGCAGCTTGCTCAGATGTCTTTCATAACACTGTGGTTGAGTATTAGCAATGCATGGAGTTCCTAATGAAGGAGGCAGAAAAGAGAAACAACCCAGCAAGACCAGTATGAGAGTCAGGCTTGAAGCTTGAAGGCGGAAAGCTCAAATGAAGAAATTCATTTGGTTCACATAAGGGAACTTGAAGTGATGCAAATGTTTCTATTCTAGTGGATAACATAAGTTCTATGAAGTACTTTACACAACAGTATCCAGCTCACACATGTGCTAAAAGTTATTGTAGCTAATAAAAAAAAAAAATAATTTTACAGTGGAAAGGTACAATAATGTAAACAAAGAAAAAAATATAACTGCTAGGTTGAAATAGAAAGTGTCAGGCAAAAATAGTTAAGCAGATCCTAAACTGGATTAATGTCTTCCAGCAGTACCTCACTAAAATTGCAATTACAAATACGAAAAGATATTTGCACTCAGTTTAATTACTGCAACATAGAGGATCCTGCAAGGTAGGGCCTTTTTCTTGTAGATAATTAAAATGACATGTGAGAAAGTTTAACAAAAAATATAAATATTAAGATAGAATAATGTTAGTACTTTGATCTCATTTCTTCCTCTCAGAAGCATTTTTTGTATGTTGCCCCTTAAGGCAGACAATTCAGACTACTCAGTGCAGGAATCTCAGCTTTGTTGTTTAAAGAGATCTTTTTCCCCCATGATTTGCTATTCTTGTGTTTACATAGGAAAAATAATGTTTTCAATCATGAAAAAAATGTTCACATTGCCTCAGGATAGATTGGCGTAAGAAATACTTGCATGGAGGAAAGCTAGTTTGCCTTTTTAAAGGATTGACTCACTCCCCATGGGGCAATGCTGGGTTGCTGAGCAGGTGCAAGGGAGAAGCTGACATATGTGCACTTCTTCAGGTATCCTTGTTGAGCCCACCAGCCTTCCCAATTCTCCTGGAATGGCACTAGCCATTCCACTCTGTCCCTAGCAATGTGGACGGACTTGAGGCAATTCTGGTGCTTTGGTGCTTCTCTTGTCAATGTCAGGAAAGTGGAGATTTTGCTGCTGTAAAACATGGCAAATGTTTTATCTTTGTCCAAACAGAGTCAGAATGGTCACTCCACCTTCTAATACAACTGAGTATTCACAGACATGGCATGCAGCATTGTGGCAGGTTTACCTTTATTCCTGATTTTCATTTATTAATAGCATCATACAAATGGTTTCAGCAGCCCACATTCATCTTCCTTTTCAGCTTCTTATGGCTGTAACTGGTTTTTAGTCTTTCCGCATTTGAGAATGATTCATTTCCTGCAGCCCACCTGCAGAGCAGGGATCAGCACACTGTACAAATTGCTCTGATGTACAGACATCGCTCTGATGGATTATGAAACAGGGGATGGGATGCAACTGCTTAGACCTGAACACTTTCTTCTCATGTGAGCTCAGGAAAAGGGACTTGGTAATGGAATGGTTTTCTTTCACTCAGACCAAGGAGTAAGCTGGTTTTTAATCCAGGATTCTTCATTCTCTGCATAGCATGAAAGGGCCTGCAGTCTTTTGGGATTAGGTATTTGAACAGGCTCTCAGATGTAAGACTGTTGCTAATGAGGAAAACTCACCACAGACTTTTCCCTGCACCTTTTGAAGGAACATTTAGTCAGTACACAAATTCTCTGACTGATCATTTTTCATGGTGGGTTTCATTGCATGTTTAACAACACTGAGAAAAAGACCTTAGAAAAACATCCCATATTGATCCCCAATCAAGCACTTCAGCATATATACCAGCAGGAGTGCAAGCATTATCCAGAATTAACTTTGTAAGCAAATGACAGCTGCTGCTCCATATCAAGCCTGTGTCCCAGCAAGTAGTGGACAATTTCTTGCTTGTCCACTTAGCCTTTCAGTTGTTCATTTACACTCTGTATCTTAAGCTAGATTGGTGTTTCATTTTCTTGACACATCCTTCAGCTTCAAAACAGGAATACCAGTAAACTAGATAATTTACAAAGGCATTTTAGGACCTTTTTCACAGATTTTTCTGCTCTGCAGTTGCCCAAAGGAACCCTGAAAACCAGAAAACAATTGAAGGGCCATTGTGGTTTCCTATTCAGCAAATGTGTTTGGTTCCTGACCATGCATATCTCCCCTTTTTCCTGTGAATATGATCATTCAAAAACACTCTGCATAATCAGAAGTCCACAGTTAGAGATGTAATATCTTCATCTGCCTCCAGAGGGATGTTGGTGACAACCACTGTGTAAAATTGAGATCTTTGGCTTGCCTATGTCCATTGCACCTCTTTAAAGCACCTTAGTGTGCACATTGTGAAGTTAGTTTGGAGAATTAAGAAGGGTGTAGTGCCGCTGAAAGATTCATGTCAGGTTTATCATGCAGTGCTGTGATTTATCTGTAACTGTAGTTTCACATACAGCAGGTGATAACATGCAAATAATAAAAATAATTTCAAATGGGCCAGTATTCACTACCGGTCTTTTAAAAAATAGTTCATTTTGTACTATATTGACATTCAAAAGCCAGTATTCAGAAGTAAAATATCAGTAAACAAGTCGGCTTCGAATTCACAGAAAACCAGCCAAGTCACATCAACAATCTCTATGAAGAGTAATTTTTCACTTCCTTAAACAATAGTCAGTGCCAGAAACAGCTCCCTTTGAAAAATTTAACAACCTTACTGTGAAGCCAAGATGTGCCAATGAAAATGATTTCTCAATTTGTGACTAGAGACTATGCTGGGATAGTTATTACTTGGTAACTTAAAAGTTCAGAAATGACACCTTAAAATAAATGGTTTTCATACAATTATACACACAAAAGAGACTTTAATTTGTAAAATAAAGCATATCAGAGATCATTGAACCAGAAGCAAAGATGCATAGCAGTAAACAGTTTGATGCTTCCAGAAGCCATGAAGGCCACAAGATATGACTCCTAAATATCTGTTGCTTTCCTGCGCAACAAGGTAAGATAATGAACTCAACTCAAGCTTTTTGTTTAAAGTTTATCTTTCGCTTATCACATACAACTAAAAGCCTACGTAAAGTAGATTACAAAGCTGCCCATATCTTTAAAGGAAATTGGACTTTATCCAAAAGTTAGTATGGTTGAGTGCTGAAGCAGAGACCTTTCTGACTCCTCTTCATCGGTCACTGGTGGTCCCAGGGCCTGAAGCAAGCATGACCTCCATGAGCAGGGCCAGGCCAGGCCTCCCCAGAGCAGCCAGGAGCTCAGCTCAGCACCTCTCTGGCTGGGCTGTCACAGCACCAGCTCCGTTCTGCCTCGTGCCCACCTCTCGCATTCCTTGTCTGTGTCTCTTTCTTGCCTTGGTGGTTGCTGGCTCCACACAATGTTCCATCTTAACATTTCATGTTGGTGTGAATGTCCAGCTGACTTCACAGGGCCCTACAAGTCCTAATGGATACAGTGACCTACTGACAATATTTTACCATGAATATATTCAGCCTCATTCCCCTAGACTTCGGAAGACAAAATCTCAAAATTCAAATTCCAAGTTCCAACTTCAGTGCCAAAAGCTGGTTTTCGACTCTTTCTGCACTGGCCATCATTTTCATAGTTCTTTTGTATGGACCCTTCTGCGCAGGCAGGAGAAACCACTCTGTCTGAAGAACAAATATTTTTTGTAACAAGTGAGTTCAATTCTGTAGTTTCAACTCTTGGCAGTATTTCTTTTCTACAGGGTCCACCACAAACAAATTGATGCAAGTACTGCATGAAGACCTTGAGAATTAAAGCAGAATTAAATCTCCACTCTTGCCAATCCTATTTAAATTAGCTAATTTGAGGCAGTAAATGAATGAGAATAATTCAGCCAAAAAAATCCCTTGTCATTTACTTCTGATGCCTAAATGGAAGCAACTTATCTTTCTAGCAAAAATAGAACTTAAGAAACAAATAGAGTTTTTCAATTATTTTACATCCTCACAGGGTCCTTTATTTTGATTTTCAGCTCAGATGATGAAAATGGTCTCATTTCTTTTTTTAGTCAATCAAAAAACACTGAGTCTCTATGCATATCTACAAAAATGTTGTGCTTTAGTCTTCTGTGAATTGCACCTCTACTTCTGAAAGTACTGCTGTCATCAAACACAGGCAGCTGGGAAAAAGAACTAGAACAGAAATGAAGATATCCAGATACTGTTCACTGCAAACTGTTGGAAAGCAGCAAAGCAGACACGTGCTCTCTGGGGAAGCACTAGACTGCCTTTTTCTCTCAGGCTAAAATTAAAGTTAATGCTTACTGAAGGCAGGGAGCGGCGGCAGGGAGGGAGTGTTTGTGCACAGATAAACATATTACCAAGCCTCTCTGAAGAATTCACCTCAAGCATCTGCAGGGTAGTGTCATTTTATATAGAGGTCATCCAGGCACAAGACTCTCCGGAATATCTGAGAAGGTAGTTCAGCTTTTTGAAATTATATTAATTTGGATGGTGTCAAACATTAAGGAAAAAAAAAAAAACCAAACAACAAAAAACCACCACGGAAAGTATTAAACCCAAATCATTAAAAGATAGCAGAAAAAAAAAATCCCAAGTGTGTGAACTCTCAGTTCCTTGAAGGACTGCTGCTACTAGCTAAGGAGTCAAGCTCCAAGCTGTCGGGTGATCTTACTGTCAGACCAGCCCCACTACAAGGCTGCCCTACTGAAGCTGCATTCCCAGCTAGCTGAAAAGCCCACTCACAGCTATTTACTTTGGGAATTACTGATTTCCAGACTGGACAGAGAATTTAGGAACACATAGCCAGAGCTACTGAAGGTCCAAATTAGGACCTTCAGCATTTTTGAACTGTGTCAAAACCAGCTCCGTTGAAGCACATCTGTCTTCATCCAAAACTCATCCAGCAGCAGTTCAGCTCCCGCCGGCTGGGTGAGGTAGGAGCAGCTGCACATGCTGGCTGCAGGTGCAAGCAGTCACTTCCAGCCCTGCAGGGACCGATCTGCTGCGAGCCATTACAAGCACTTAACAGCAGATTTTCTCTTCTGAATGTGATCCCTTCAGCTGGTTTTGATGCCTGCCCTGCCAGAGGAACTGAGCTGCTGGCTGCTTGCAAACACATTGCATCCCTGTGGTCACTTTTGGGTCCTTGGGGGGTCACAATACACAGTTAAGTGACTCATTGTGTAAGAGCAATTGTTTTAACTTCTTGGATAATTACCTAATTTTAACACCTACCACATTGAAGTGTGAGCCAATTTATACATGCCTTGTAACAAGTGTCTTTCTGGGGAGTATTGTCAGTCTTTAGTCACAGATTTCTTTCTACTGCCTGCATGAAAAGGTGCACACACCTCTTAAACCTTCTACTGACTGATTCTCCACTGCACCCCAAAAGACTTGCTGGAGTATTTCTTAAATGCAGTGGTTGTGTGGAACTTTTTTCCAAATATATAATAAATGCTTATTCCACATCCTTACACTTGATTCAGTCCTGCTAAAAATTAATGGGATTCTGAACAAATCAAAGCAAATATCAACATGGGCTACTCTACTTTGAGCCTGATATTCAATCACTCTGATTTTCCCATAACTTCATTTGGAGTTATGAGGTTGGACTACTCTTGGAAGTAGATCCCTAAATGACTGGCAGAAGGTCAGAGACACAACTGGAGATACATTTATGGCTCTCATCAATAGAGGTTTCTAATATCTCCAAATACTCTGATTCAGAGCACTGTCCCCAATGTCTGAAATTTTTGGTGAAATGAGAAATGAAATTTGCCCCAGATTCCTGGAAAAGGCTGTGGGACCACATGAGAAAAAAGGGGACTTGGGAAAACTTGAACTCAGAGCTGCTGCATGAAGCCATGCTCTCTAGTAGTGCTGGGGTCCTGGGGTAGCTGTTTCTTTGGCAGCCTGGGAGCTGGGGGAGCAAGGAGAGGAAAAAAGAGCTCCTTAAAAGCCTTTCCTATGTTACTGAAGATTTCATGAAAAGTAAGAGTATAACCCTTCAACTTTAACAAACTGTCACATTATACTTCCCTGAAACCTTCCTGACCCAATCTAAAACTAGTTGTTGCAATATAGATTTGTTCTAGAAGGCTGGAAGCAGTCAAGTAGTACAATCACCATATTTTTATTCACTTCTTACCCAATCTCTTATTCATTTTCTAGAAATAATCATATCTGTGGCCAATACATTAGCTGGTAGGACTCCTTTTTACTCACAAAATTAATCATTGAAACCGGCCAGAGGATGGGGGAAAAAAACCCAAAAATTATTAGACATAATTATAATGAAGCCTGGTCTAGTTACAGAAATGTATGTATATAATTGAAACAGCATTTTATTCTTCTAACAAAACACCAAATTATACAGGCTACTTGCACAGTAATGTCAGCAACGTTGGTTGCAGCACATAACCTGACCAGAGCTACAGCAGAGAGGAACTTGCCCAAGCACTGCGCTCAGACCAGGCAGACCAGCTGTAACAATAAGTTCTTGGTCTTTCACAAACACCGCATCTGTGAAAGGTGCCTGTCGCTGTTGAGCGGCTAGCTGAGGAATGACCAAGTTCTCAGACAAGGAAAGAGAGGAGAAGAGAGCTTTATTGTTTTGAATTCCATATATATAGAGTTTACACAGGTGCCCCAGATTGGTCAGCCCGAGACCTCCCCCTAGGCCCAATTGGCCAGGCCCGAACTGACTCAATCCGGAGAAGTTGTTTGCAAAACATCCAAACTTTATCTTGTTTATGAAATATAGCAAAATGTTCCCACGGGAAGAACCTGTGCTAGCCACAGGTGCCAAGATGTTTCCATGGTCATGAGGATCAGTTGATACCAGGAATGGATTGTGAAATGATTAGTTATACAACACACTTTTCACTCTCCTAAGTGAGAAAACTCTGATATTGGTATTTGTAAAAGAGGAAGAATTGCAGTATTGTAGTTTCAACAGCTGAAAAGAACCTCACTTCTCTGAAGTTCTTCGTTTCTAGTCTTCTGTTCTAAATGCTTTGACTTCCCTCTCTTCCACCAAATGAATATCTACTCATGTAAAACCCTTAAAATTCCTTAAAATTCTGGACTAAGGGTCTCTTGTTATTTGCTATTGGTACCAACCTGCCTTATGTCTATGCTCAGGTAACTCATCTCTTCAGTACTCAACTTGCCAAATTTTTATTCAGATTATTTATTCAATGAATAGTTCAGAATTTTACACAAAATAAAATTATTTAAGTGAAGGAATGAAGGGGACATTTAAGTCAAATTCATTGTTTTGAGGAGAATGAACCCAAGATTCTTGTTTTCTTGGGTAAATGTTCTTACATGAGATTCTCTACCTGGAATTGATCCACTTTCTGCTGGAATACTGCATCAGTCCATATGCCACAGCTGTCTGTTAGCTTAAAGTCTGGGACATAGCCAGGGAGGTGTGACACCTGGCTTCCAATCCCTGATCCAGAAAGCACTTCCTTAATCACAAAAAGTGAAGAGAGCAGGTAGACACCTTTAGTCTGGCTTGATACTGAGTCATACCCAAATGAACTGAGAGGACAGATCTACTCAGGCAAATAAAATTGAATAACTGTAGAATCATTTATATTGGAAAAGACCTTTAAGGTCATGAAGGTCAACCATTAACCCAACATTGCCAAGTCCGCCAGTAAGTCACCACCTATCCCGACCATGAGAAGCCAGTTTCTCCAGGACAATACTATGAGAAATGGTGTCAAAAGTCTTTATTAAAGTCCAAGTAGACAACATCCACAGCCTTTCCCACATCCACTAGGCATGTCACCTTGTCAAAGTAGAAGATCAAGTGGATCAAGCAGGATCTGCCTTTCAAAAACCCACGTTGGCTGGGCCTGATCCTCTGATTGCACTGGGAGAAGTCTTTAGTAGCAAGACTAGTCTTTACCAGCAAGACCAGTCAGTGTGACCTTGCTGCTGGGGAAGGTTATGGAGCAGATGGTCTTGAGTGTCATCACAATTGTGAGACTTCTCCCAGCTGCTTGTAGAATATGTCATCTACCTCTTCATCCTGGTTAGGTGGTCTAGAACAGACTCCCACCATGACATCTGCCTTGTTGGCCTTCTCCCCAACTCCTACCCATAAAAATTAACCCTATCGTCGCCACCACTAAGTTCCAGTTTGTGTTTTAAATAGCTCTCACAACAACCGAACTGAAAGAGTAAGAAATAGTATTTTGTTAAGAATTTCTGTGAATCTGCACTTCAACTCCCTTCAAAGTTATTTGGCAAATTCCTACATATATTTGCTAATAGATTTAAAATTACAAAAACTGCATCTCCTATGCAAAAGTTTATTAAAACTCAACAGGGCCCATAAAGGCATGGGTAATTTACATCAGCCTTATGATTATTAAATAATAATTCTTTAAAATACTCTGTTTTTTAGAAAAGAAATTTGTGTTAAATGGAGTTTTCAACAGCATGAATATTTTCATAATGACTACATTCTTCATTTTTTCATGTTGGTTATCTTGCTTATAAAGCCTCGGTCTTGGTATCTTGCCTTTAAAACTTAGGCATCCCTAAGCAATCAAAGGGAAAATATGCAAAAACATACATAAAATAAGCTAATTAATTATGAAAAAAAGAAAGGAAAGCCCATGTGAACAGAAAAGCAGACAATATGATATAAAGTACAGTTGAAAAGACTTTATTTAATCTGCCTTAGAAAATTACGTTTTCTAAAACAATACTTGTTTTTCCCATTTCTTCCTTCACAGAGAAAAACTTGCTTTCTGGAAACAAGCAAACAAACAAACATACAAAGAAAACAAAACCAAACCAAACCAAATACAAAACCAAAACCAAAAAATATATAAAAAGAAAAAGAAAATGAACAAACAAGCACTTTTATTTTGGAAAAATACCTTCATCCTATGGCCATTACCCTAAAGATTATATATATATATATAATCTGCAGTTGAAGATCAGTATTGAAATGACTGAATTTTCAAGGTTATATTTTTTAAATGTCAGCTTTAGAAAAAGACAAAATACTTTAGAGGAGTCGGTCACATCACTGGAAAGTAGAGCTGCAGCTGTTACCAAAAGCTTCATTCTGTTTGCCTTTAACTGTGAGGACATTTAGCTGCAAGACATATTTTAAAAGTTTGCCAAGAGGTTATTTTCTTTTCAGATCAGGTGAAAAAAGAAATCTCTTTTTGAGTAAAGCCAGTCAGGTGAGCTTATGTATTTGCTCAATAGAGATCTTTTGTGAAAGGTTTCTATCTCCAACGCCCTGCATTAACTGCAGATTTTTGTTTTCTTTTTGATTTTTTGGAGTTGGGTTTGGGGTGTTTTGGTTTTTTTTACACTTTCTCTCTTAAAAAGTGCTGGCATGAATGTCTGGTAGACAGAGCTTGGCTGGCAGATGTTTTTTACATAACTCCCTTGCCCAGCATAAGAAACATATATTTTTACTATGAGATCATGGGCATTCTGTGTACCTTTCATAACTATTAAAGTTACTAGGGCAATGCTGTAAAATATCTTTTTGCCTTTACTTTTTCCATGCGGCAGCTTCTTATTTTTATCTGTCTTTGCAGGGGAAGGATCCATATATTTAAACTGGACTTACCTAAATATTGTCTGGCATTCGAGTACAAGTCAGCAAACATTAAACGCTAAAGGAACTGACTGCAGTGTTTCAGGATTGATGTTCCTTTAATTCGTATTACTTATTTTATCATTTACATCTCATATACTGGGTTGAAAACAAGTAGCTATGTGCCATGTGGTAAGAACTTTTAAATTCTTCTCTCTTCTGTTTCCAGCTAAACCTGTATTTTTCCTCTTAGATATATTCTTGGACTTCTTGTTCTTGGTGTCTTAAAAGGTATGGATTAGCAGGCTGCTGGGGTTTCTTTAAGCTTCATGTTGTTCTTTAATTATTTTTAAAATTTCTTTTGGATATTTAGTATCTTATATTATCATAGAATAATTTTGGAGATACTCTTATCTAACTCTCAGTTTCAAGGAGTTAAATTACACTTTCCCTAAAACTCTCAGAGAACTTTCCTTTTTCTCCCCACACTCTTTCCTCTTGTAGTCTTCCTATTACATTTTATAAGCTCTGTGAACATTCTTCTGGTGTATATCTACAACTACCATGCCCAGCATCAAGAATGTGACCTTAAAGTGATTAACTTGTCTTATCACTAAAACATTGCTGCCTCCACAGATCTTTGTTTTCCCCTAATTTTGTTCTTTGGCTTGTTTCTGTAGGAACCAGATTTTCGGAGCCTAGATGGCAAATTCTGGGGAAAACTGGTCAAAAATAAATGGCAACATGTGAAAACTGAACTTCAAAGTAACTGTAAAATAAGTGAGGTTTGTATTTTTCTACCCAGGATACCCTAGCCCATGTATAAAACAGAGCACTTGTCAACCCATTTCACCCTACAAACATTCAAGAAAAAGTGAGTTCTGCTTCAACAATGAGATACATGCCTTTGGAAAAATATTTTCTGGAGTGTTTCCCTTAACACATCACAATCCACAGGATATGTTAAGGAACTCGCCATGTTGCAGTTTGTATCGTGGGAGGTGTTATGAGTTAGTAGTGCCAACACTTGTCTGTAAATGATTGGTGTAGTAAGACCTTAGCAATGTTCAAAGAATATGTGCTAGCTACATAAAAATCATCTTTTGTTCTATTTAGGCAGCCACATATAAAGTTACATAAGCTGAATGTGGCAATAGTATTTGTAAATCGCACATTTGAAAGGAGAGCAAAGGAGCAACTCAGATGATAAAAAAGGTAGAAGGTGAAATAGAATGTGGTCAGTCTGGAGTTAGGTAGGAGGCTAAAAAGTCTTCTGCAAACTACTGGATACCAGGATGTATCTCCCCTGCAATCTTTTCTTCCTCTTGCAACATGCTATGCATTCAAAATGTCATAAAACTGGGATTACATGAGACTAGTCAACCTCTGTAATTTTCTCTTCATCTTAGGGGCTCAGAAAATTCAATTTTCTCATAAAAATTCTTCAAAATGCACCTTGTTAAGAAAAATGGGGAAAAATTCTTTACAAAATACTGTTGTCTTAGTGAATGTTGTCTCATTTAGCTGTGAATAAGAGCTGGGCAAAGCTTTCAGTGCAAAACTCCAAATCGTATGAAACATCTGGTTTTTAATTCTATTAAAATCCAAAACTTAGCCCAAGTTCTTAGAAAGTTTTTCTGAACTTCACAAGCATTCTTGTATTATGAAACATAGTACTGAGGAAAGCTGTCCTGATTTGTGGTTTTGAATGGATACCATGCAAAATCTCTGGATTTTTCACAAGATTAGGTGAAACTTGGTGATTTTGATGGAAGGTTTTATTTGAATTTCTGACTTTTTACATCAGCATAGACAGAAAATGAAGTCTTTATATGGATTACATGGATAACAATCTGAACCTAGGGTGAGTAGAAAAACAAAAATATTTTGAAACCCAATAAAAGAGGATGAGCAAAATACTTGTTATTCACAGATTTTATGAGACAATAACATAAGCTAAAGTATAATAACTGTGAATGGGTTTATATTTGTGGCTGGTTTAAGGTGCAGCTTATGAAAATTAAGTATAAATATCAAAGTTCTGTGATCATGATATCAGATGTATACCTGTGAATATGAATATTAATTAACTCTGCATAAATGAGTGCTAAGAACTCATTTCGAATTTTCTGATGCTTCCTTTTTCCACAGTTTGTTCTAGCAAAATTCCACTGGGAAGAAAGAAGAAAAAAACAAACCAAAAAAAATCCCTACATTGAAGTAAAACTCTCAGAGATAGTGGTTTTGCCCAGTTCTTTTCTACAGTTTATATGTTTAAAAATCCCTGCAGTAATGACAGATCTTTTAAAGTTAGGTTTTTAAAAGGCTAAAATATCCCCAGCTTTTACTCTAGCCAAATAAATGTATTCACTTTGGAAAAGGCTCCCCAAGAAAGGGGTGACAGTACCAGACTGACAGAGTTCAGGAAGTGTTGGAAAATGCTTTCAGGCTCATGATGTGACTCTTGGGGATGGTGCTGTGCAGGGCCAGGAGTTGGACTTGATGATCCTGATGGGTCCCTTCCAACTCAGCGTATCCTGTGATTCTAACAGAAAGAGTCCTATAACATTACATCCTATAGTTTTGATTATACTGTGATGTTTTCTTTTTCTATTGAATTGTAACAGTAACTTTGACATATATTAGACCTGTTCAAATATTTTCTTTAATCTTGTATTTCAGATTTCCAGTTTCTCTGTTTGGCTAGTTTTGACAAAAGTTGCTCTAAGAAACAACAATTCTTTGGTTGATTCTTATCTCACTCTGAATTTTATGTGTTGCTTGACAACAACAAAACCTCTGTGAGCTTGAGATTTCCTAAGTTTCTCTCATGTCATTTTGAGTCAGAGGGGGAAAAAAAGCTCACAATAATGTGTCAAGTTTATAGAATGATCTTGAAGTGTAAAGCTAATCAAGCGTGACTTTTTGTTTGAGGTTTGGTTGGGTTGGGTTGGGTTGGTTTTTTATACAAAGCCTCTTCTTTTGCAATGAACTGTGACAGAAATTTTGAAAATTAAGTAAGAAAAAAGTTCAAACAAACCACCTTGGACTTAGACATTTTATTCCCTGTCCAAGTCTTTCAGTTCAGTGCCATTGACTGTTTCAGAAGAGCTGCCTAATTGCTAAACCTGTAAATGCCTAAATTCCTGTCAATAAATGCATGTGGGTTACACAGATATTGGGAAGAGAAAAGGGTTTTGAACTGGTGGGAGCCCATATTTGATCCACATCCCAAGATACTACAAAGCAAAATTACCAGTCTCTGAAAACACTGAAGTTAGCAAACAAGACCCAAAGCTCAGTGAGTCTGCTCCCTTCTAATACGAGGGACACAATTTCAAAACTGTCCTTCAGGCAGGGAATCAGATCTCATACTTCATACCATAGGCCTGTGTGACATTAGGTATAATCATCCCTTTCCTTGAGCATTGCATTCCAAAGGAAGTTTCAGAGCTGAGGATTCAGATAGAAGACCTGTGTCGAGACCCCATCCAGCTCTGCTGTGTCACTCCATGTGTGCTGGCCTAAACCCTTTCACTTCAACATATCCTAGAAATTTCTTGGAGAGGAGGTTTCTGAGGACCCCTCTGTCAGATAAAATGCAAGGGTAGCTTAAGACCCGTCTCCAGTTCTGCATTACTCTGACTTGACACCAAAAGCTGGAAGCTTTAGAGTAGAAATGCCTTTGCTGAACTTTCTCCTCTATTCTCATTTTCTTTCATTCTATAATACCAGGTAATTTCCATAAACCATTCTTGAACAGAAGTGGTAGTGCAATAACAGATTATTCCCCCACGATGCATTGTTGTAGAGAATTCTCTTCCCATACAACATGGCTGAGTGAATCTATATTCAGAACATATGAATCTTAAACATTCAGTTTATTAGAAAACTTGCAAAAGTTTAAACAAATTGCATCTGTTAGATCCCTTTCAACTTCTGTTCATTTCTTCTTCCCTGAATGAGCTAACCTTTGAGCTAACCTTTGCTCACATCACTCTCATTTGTATTGCTAACGTTCAAAGATAAATCAGGATGATTTAAAGAAAGACTGAGGAGCTTTAAGTATACGTATTTAGAAATTTCATATTAGTTAGTTATAATCTCACAAAATGAAACTAGTTTAATCTTCCACATTGCTATCAAAATCAGTGAAATTTTGCAAGGATGGACAGCTATAAAATTTTGTCATCAATCTAAAATTTTTGGAAAGCAAATTCCGAAGCACTGAAGTAGTATTGAAAAAATTACTAGTATCCCAATCCTTAATGGCTCTAGAAAAATGAAAACTCCTGCAAAAACTTAATTTTACCCACAATGAGATTAAAGAGTTTTTTGGTATGGTTTTCAGCCATCACTAATTATGTTTAAATTAATTCAGTTCTCAGTAAAATTACACAGTATATCATAAAGGCCTCTTCTTCTTTAATATTTTTCCTTTAGATAATTGAGGTGCTAATTAAGACCAGGGGGGAAAATCTTTTGAAAAGAAAGCTTAAATCTATCATCATAGCACAATGCAGCAATTAAGTATGAAGACATATAGGCATGTTGCCAACCTCTTGGGATTCATGAAAATCTGTTTTTTGTTTCAATGAATTTTGCTTGAGGAAACCAGCCTATGTATGTCAGGTACAGGAACATCTACAGGGGCTAGCAAGAGCAGTAATAGCACTGAAATCTGGAAGTTCATGCTGCACATTGAGTCTGGAAATACAAAGCAGAATAGAGAATGAATTAGAAAATTACATGGTCCAGCCCAGAAAGTCAAAGGTACCAGCTATGAACATATGCTTACTAAGGCTGCTGACAGCTGGAAGGAACCCCACCTTAACCAAGTGAGAAAATGGCAGGAAATTCCACACACTTCAATTTTAACCCTCTACATTATTTTTATCTGGTAATAAGGTCAACACTGATAAAGGATTTTAATGTAATGACCACTGTGGAGTGTTTACAACTTTGCATGACCGCTCTGGACAATGAAACAGAAAACATATTGCACTAAGGAATCTGACAAACAGTAAATGGGAAAGTGGGTAAATTTCCTTGTACCTGAAACACATCTGAGAAGAAGATAAATGCTGTATTATTCCAGTTTGAACTGACAAAATGGTATCTTCCCAAGTTTACCCTACAACACTGAGTGTTTTCATTGATTCTAGAGGCCACTTAAGTTGGGATATCAGAGAATAGGATGGGCTTCTAAACCCTAGTTTTACGCAAAGTTCCTCTTAGTAAGAATATTTCTCCTTTAAAAACAGAACTGCAAAATCATTAATTTCTTCAACTGTTTAATTGACAAATGATCTGGCTGCAATTTAAGTTTTTCCTAGCATTAGAGAAGTATTACAGATGTCACTTGATTATCACTACATTAATTTCCAGTTAACCCTTTGCATATTATCCAATGATTTGTGTTCTTAAGGTCAGCTCAGTTGGTCGTGATCTCTTTGGTCTTCAGCTATTTTTTAATACAATTCCTTCTCCCCTTCTTTTGCACTGCATACCTTTTTTCTGCTCACGAGTTGGTAATGTTGATTCTTAGTGCTTTTCTTAACCCTCGTAAAGTATTTCAATAGGAGCTGGAACAGACTTGTTTCATGCTGGTTACGGAATCAAACTGACACTCTAAAGTTTTCAAGGCAGTTCTGATAAATAAAAGTCTTTAAGGAAACTGTAAAATACAGTAGAAAATGTTGATCATAGCTACAAAACAACAGTGGGGCATTTAAACGGCCCCTGTTTCCTGTAACTCCTGACCCACAACTCTGGAGAACATCTGAGGCGTATCGTCTTCCTATGGATCTCCTTACCTCCAGAACTGGACCAAGAACTAGTTAGCTTAGCACTAGACTAGTTTACTGGATTGTTTCATGCAGTCTTATATGCTTCCAGCCATCGTATTTAAATTAGTGGGAACATCTGCAGAGAACAGAATAATTTAAGGAATTATTTAATTTAGAGTTTAGTGTAGAAAACACTATTATGCAATCCTAAGTATCTTGCATTTGTTTTTCGCATCCTAAAAGCATACATTATTGCTCATGGAAAGAGCTGTAAGACACTGATAAATGAAAAGGTACAAATAGATTCTTCTTCCCCCTTGACCTTAAAAACAGTTGGCTCTATTTAGCAGAATTTTTAAATACAGAATTCTTGTGTAACCAACTGTCTTATCTTACATTATCATCTGCTGGAATAAGACAAATGTAGACAAAACAACATGCTTCTGTAAGACAGCACAACATAAGTAGATTAGCAAAAGGTCGGTTATATAATCTTTTAAATTTTGAGATATGCAAAAAAGGATGGCAGTTTCAGTGGTTTATAAACAATTAAACATTAAATATTGAAAAAATACCATTAACTCGGGTTTTTATTTTGCAATACTTATAAAAATATTTTTTAAAACATGGAAACTAGTTTACAATTTTAGCACTTGTCTTTAATGGCGTGAATGGCACTAAGCTGAAATTACAAAGTTGCAGTATTTAGATACCCTTCTAGTCAATACAATATAATCAGTGTGAGATTCAGTCATATGAGTTATCTAGTTCCCGCTTTAATAGAAGGGTCAGGTTCCAACTATAATCATAAATAATACCTCTCATGGGATTAGAGAGTCATCTGTTGTGCTACTAAATACCTGGAACAACAGCCCCTAACAGCAGACACGCCAAGATCTTTCCATTCTCTCTGCTCAGGTGTTCATTAAACAAACTCACATCCCGCTACAATAACAACAAACTCTTTGAGTATTTTATTTTGGTTGTTGTCACTGATTTTAAAGCACACTTGCTGCATTTGTCTGTGGGAAAGAAATGCAAAGTACACTTTTACTCCCTCATCTTTTTAGTAAGGCTTTGAAAAGTTACTTGAATGTCATGGTCATGTAGAAGTGCCCTATAGTTCCAATCCAGAGTCCCCACTCACTCCCTACAAGCTGGAGCCAGCCCATCGAGAGGGATGCTCAGCCCGGTGCAGTGTGCCAACACAGCCAGGCCACACACGTGGGGTAGGGAACCCAGAAGTGAGGGTAGTGGCCAAGAGTTAATTATGGTTCCCCGGGGAGGATATTACTCAAACTTTCCTCTGAAGAGGGGGCAAGAAGCTTAGAACTCCTAAGTCCTGCTTTTGTTAGTGGCTTTCTGTGCTGTTTGTTAAAATCCGTAGCTCATCTTTGGAGGAAATTATATCTCCCACTGACTACATAAGAGTGAGCAAGTGGTAATATTTGTTTCACTTTATGGGGAGACAGTGAGCTAACTTTATGCTTTGCAGTACCATAACTGGAGGTGCCTGTGTTGCCTTTCAGGATCTCCCCCTAAGCCCTGAAACTCATCCAGGTTGAAAATAGTTAATATTGTCATCAGGAAGCTATAGGATAGGCTGTAAAATCTCCCATCTTTGTGAATATACAAAATCCTTTACCCTTATCTGCAGGAATTACTCATGAAAGGAAAAGACATGCTGCCTTACCTATTTTTTATGGTAAGAGGAAGTCCAAAGTAAACCATAGGAGACTTGCAACAGGCCAAAGACTGATCTTCATCTTCCCCAGCAGACCTGGCATTCTCATCCTGCCTTTCCAGACTGGTTTAAGAGAGATTACTCCACCTTTGAAACAGAAGATCTGGCTAAGGAAATATTCTTGAATAAATTTTTGTATGTTGACTGTACTTTCTGTGCTTCCTATGCTAGAATGAATGTTCTTATACATATTTCAGTGAGTTTTTTATGGAGTTAGCAGGTCTCTGTGCAAATTTCTTTTTATATATGATTAATGTCACTTCTTAACATGTGTCTGAGTTTGCTGACATAATATAATCCTTGTAAACTCAAAATCCAGAGTAGTTGGCATAGGAAATCATGTCTGTAAGAGCATATTTCTCTTATTTTGAACTAGCCAAAAGTCAAAGATACGTCATTAGTTGCTCAAATGAAACGAAATTTATGAAACAAAAATTTTTAAAAACTAAAAAGAAAAACCCCACAAAAAAAAAGAGAGAACGACCTTGAATTCTAAAGTATCTCTTATTTTGAATTTCATTTGAGTAATGAGGCATTGTTTTGATCTCACAAACCAATCTGCCCATCCTAAACTCTACCCTTTCCAAAAGAAAATCCTTGAAACATTTCTGTTTTATTATACTCTAAGAGTATTACAGAAAATGGCATTGGGGAAAAAAAGGTTAGAGAGAAAAGATCTTTCTCTGACACAAGCAGAATCCACTATCCCTTGTAAGTGCTCACAAACATATATCAAAACATGTCTTAAAAACCTTTGGTGACAAGAACCTCCCCAACTCCCCAGAACATAAAAGTCAGGGCTAATCAAACCCTTACATAGCTGGAAATTTTCCATATTATTCAAGTTGAATTTTCCTACTGCAATTTAATCTCCCCATCCTTTCCAAAAGCAATCCAAAGAACAGATCCTACTCTCTTTATGAGAGATTTATTAACTTGAAGACTGCCATTATATCTCTCTTCCATCATATTTCTTAAACTATCCAGTTGCTTTTAAGCCAGGTTCACAGGTCATTATTTCTGGTTTTAATTCTAGACTTCTCGAGACTGATAGACCTTTTCATTGGAATGCGATGGTCTCACAAGAGGAAGGCAGGAAAAAGTGATAGGCTGGTTTTTCTCTTGTCAGTGAACTCAGGATACAATCCAGGAATTCAAGCCAGCCTTGGCAGGACACTCTTCACACTGGTTTCTAGAGGTTCTCCTTTGGTCTCTCTAAGTCCTCATGTTTTCTAAATGTGTGGTGAGTAAAAAAAATACAGCATTCTGTCCTCTGAACTCTAAAAATTGGGAAGAATGTTATGATAATTTCATCTTTTATGTAATTGAAACACCTCTTTATGCATCTCTTGGTTTTCTTCATAATCCCAGGATGACAGTTTTCTCTTTTTGTAAGCACGTGATATTGTTGACTTTTGTTCAGCTTGTCATCCTCTATAAGCACTATTTTCTCTTTCACAGGTCTGCTGTAGATCTGTCTATACTTTTTTCCCTCCTAAGCATGGATCCTTTCATTCGTCCTTGTAGCATTTAATGCTAATATTTTTCAGATCATTTCTCCAACTGGTGAAAATCACTGTGAATTCTAACTATGTCCTGCATCAGTCTTTCAGTTCCTTCCACTTTCACTTCATCACTATGTCATATTACTTGCAAACATAATGAATATCCTCTTCAGCCAAGGATATCCTGGCTGCATTAGGAAAAACATTACCATCTTGTTTATCCCTCCTTGCTGCTAATCCCTAGTGAGATCACATGTGAAGTGCTGCATCTAGTTTTGCTCACCCCAGTAAGAGAAAAATATGGGTTTACTGGAGAAAGACCAGCACAGGGCCGAAAAAGATGTTGGACTGAAGCATCTTAGATATGAGAAGAGGCAAATAACTGGGACTGTTCAGCCTGGAGAAGGAAAGGCTCCCTTGCTGAAGTTACCTTGTCCTGGACACCTGCATGGCATCTCTGTCAATACTGGCCACCAACCTCTTGGCTTTCCTAGACCATGACACCTGATCCTCCTATGCTGCCAAAGATTCCCATCTATGCTGATCTGCCTTGAGGAGCACCACAGCCAAATGGGATTTGTTTTCCCTGGGTTCGGGGTCCATACTGTTGATCTTGTCTCTCCTTCCAGACTTGAACATGCAGTCAGAGCTGGCCAGCCCCATCATGCCAGACAGGTCATCTTGTCCTACAGCTCCCTGGCTTCTGAGAACAGCAGCTGATCAGGTCAGAAAGAGACTAACCCTATGCCTGTTGTGACTTGCTCATGGTCCCACACCTCTGTGAAAACTGCCCACTCCAAAGAAGCTCAGGGTGATTCAGAAGCCTTGTACAGTGATGGAACCCAAACCTGCTTTTTATTTTTGTTTAATTAGTTAATATTTACATGTAAACTTAATTATCAATTCCATTAGCTCTAATTAAAGAGTGTCTGACACACTATATACCTATACATTTTTGGATATATATATATATAATCTTTATATTTGGATATATATTAATATATAAATAATTAAATAACAAAATGTATTCATATTTGTACTCTCCTTTCTCTAAATAGAGAAAAAAATTAAAGGTCTATGTCTTTATACAGAAGCACTTCCATGCCCAAAGGAAACAAGCATCCAATCAGAGGGTGCTTTGTGATCACATGGCAATGATAGGTTAAAAAAAAGGCAAACCTGCCATAGTAAAGCCTGCGAGGTTATGACATTTTCAATTATAATTACTTTGGTGTGTGTGGTAGTCAGGCACTATTATTTCTGCTGTATTTCAGGGTAAACTGGAAGGGGCCACTGGTCCTGCCAACCAGCCAGAGAGCTGTCTGCCAACAGAAATGCCATTTTACCAAAGGGGACACAAGGAGGTGGAGTAAAGAGACTGCATGACTAGAGGAAGGGTGAGTCTTGCAGGGCAAGTAGGACATGGGATATCCAGGAGCAGTGGCACTTCCCTGAAAGACAAGGGGCACACACCACTGCTAATGCTGGATCAAAGACATCCCTACCTTCCTGCCAAGGATGGTGGAAGAGGATTTCCAAGGGGAACAGCAGCCACTCTGCTGTCTGAATGAGAAGGACAATGCAAAATTCAGCTGCTGTTTGACAGGGCTGCACTTGTTATGTCAGATGCACAGACATTCACTACATACACAATGAGCATGAACTGTTGTAAAAAAAAAAAGCAAGTCATAGCAGCTCAAGTCTAGAGAAGAAAAAGAAATTAAAATCATTAAAATAAGGCCAGTAGATTAAAGAGTAAAAAATGTGTGGGTTTGACTTCTGTAATTGGTACATCAATAGAATTTATATTTTGAGGAGTCTCTTTAAAACAAGGAATTTTATAACTTTCCATTCCATAGTGAAGCTGATATGATGTGATAAATTTGTATTAGCTGAGTTTAGAATGCCTGCATTCTTTAAGAACCTTATTAATTGTAATGTATATGCTTCATCCTGCTGTGTACTGGCTGTATATAAAGACCTTTCCATTGAAGCAAATCAATCCCAAATGAAAGAAGCAAAGAAATTTGCAACAAATAAAATTGATACATGGCAAAGACTCTGCACATTTCATGCCTAGATTTTTTTATTACATAGTTGCTCAGTTCTCTAAATCTCTTATAATAGGAACACATATAAATAAACAAATTCTGTGTTTGTGTTCAGGTTTGCATTTTGTCTCATATTTTTATATTATAGGATTATTTTTAGGCCTCCTTTTAGGGATGTCCCAAAAGATTATCAACCCCTGAGCTGAGTACTTTCGATAACACAGGTAGTCAACATACAAGTACTAAAGACACCTACCTTTATGCATTAAACTTCTAGTGAATAAATGACAGTTAATCAACTGGCTTTACTATCTTCACCTCATCTATAAATACAAATAAAGGAATGGTGCTCACAAGGTAATTTATCATGTGGGTTTTTGATTGTGGTTTTAAATTCTTGCTTGGCATCACATCAAATTAAGAACTTGATAGAACTGAGTTGGATGTATATGTCAAAACTGGATTTTATCTTAGATGGAAAAAGTCAGTTTGAGTTGATACACAGAGATATGAAGTACCAGGTTAAGTAGACAGAAAAAAGCTAAAGAAATGTCAGAGCTTCATGATGAGACCACTTCATAACCAGATATATCTAAAATGAATCGTTGACTATCAGCTGACGTCAAAACCAAAGTTCACCTGAATTACGTACTAGGAGTGTAAATCATCAGTGACTATTCCAAAACTTCTTTGAGGTGCTATATTCTTTTAAAAGAAAAAAAACAATGCGGGCAGATACATAACAGTGCATGACAGGACATTTTTCTTCATGTATATATAACTTTACTGTCTTTTCCGTTCCAGAAAACCTTATCAGCCAGAGTAGCTCAATTTGTGAGCCTCCTTGAGAAGAAAGGATTAAACATTCATTCCTCTGCAGTACCTTGTCCTTATCAAGACTGAACTTGTTTAATTACTGACTGTGATTAGTTTGTCCTACAGGTTTTCAGTAAATATTTTATTGAGGGCTTTCACAGCAGTGTCTCATATGCATCTGTCTCATTCCTTCTCTTTTCAGATCGTTGATGTGATAAAATTTGACTACTCTAGAATGATAAGGAAACAATTCATACTTATTTTCCTGCAGCTTCAAACATAGTTTCTAATATTTTCCTTTGTCTGATATGAAAGGTATTTTATTAATATTCTCTGAGAGATTTTCTAAATCATTTGTTGTACTTAATCTGCATTTCATTTTTCTCATGACTGTTAAACATGATCAGTTCCCAGTAGAACTAATTTGAGGTTATAGTTTTAATGCTATTATTGGTTTTGCAACTGTGCAATGGTTTTGCTGAGCAAAACCATGTGGGGAAAAAAATCACTCATCTGAACTTGAGGCCAACTAGTTTTGGAATATTTTAATTGTAGTTCCTAAGACAAACATCAGGAATATTTGCAGCAAAATCAAAACAGACCATCTGTCTGTCTCATCAGACAAAGAAATATAGTAATTGTATTTATTCCAGTACCCGTAATGATGAGAAAAGATGGTAGTTTGGATATGAATGTTTTTATATCTGTTCTCTTATTATCTTGCCTTACTGCTTAACAAGAGTTAAGACTGAAAGAATTGGTAGGAAAATATGTGATACAAATTCTCTTTTCCCTTACTTTCTTCAGATTTATGTCTTTCTCTTATTTTCTTCGGATCCAAGCTTGGATGATGATGAAGACAATGTTGTTGATTTTTGGATGTTGAATGCAGAACACACTTCCTGCACTGCATATTGCAAGTTATCACACTTTCCAAATAAGTAGTTCTTTCTGCATAGAGGTGCAAGTTGATGTCAGTGAAGCTTATAAATTTGAAAGAAATAATATATTCATGTGAGATTTACTTTCTAGACCAGTTAAACCAATTAAAGCAAATAAAACTCTATCTGCATTTGAATAACAGTTTGTGATGTCAAATGGAATTGGTACTACATGGGTGATTTAAGAATTCTTAAGGTTTTAGAAGGATAACACAGAATGTGCAATCATACACCCAATCAGGTGAGAGCTCTCAGGCTCAAGGAGTTACCTTGGGCAGCAATCCCATTCCAAGGGGAGAGGCCCCAACTGCAGATTCCCTGCAGATCCTCTGCTCCAAGAAAGACCAACTCAGCCCCTCTGGCAAGTCTCCATTCATACCCTTGTTGAGTCTGATCTGTGCTCACATATGGGCACTTCAGCCAGGGCCAGTCGGTGTTACAAGGATGAAGCAAATCATCAATTGGCTGAGGTCAGACACAAGTCACTAAATGGAGGGCTTTGGTCCCTGCTGGAGTTGGTGCACCTGCCATGGATGATGAAATTGTCCACTCAGGACACATTAGGTTAGGGAATATTGACCTGTAAATCAGGGAATAAAGGTTTCTCAGAAACAGACGTCACTTAGTTTTTACAGCTGTTCATAAGCCTATCTAATCAAGTAAGTGCCACCAAGATAGTCTTGCCTAGTAGAAGGGGTAAGGGCAAAAGAGTAAAGACTATTTGCTGAAGATAAGTGCCTGTTTTCAAATTCCTATAATTTGCGACAATTTATTTTCTACTTCCTATGCTCCAAATACAAAGGCCTTAAACTGTACAGAGACCCACTTGTCACCAGATCTCTTCCTTCTCTTTGTTTTCCATAATGCTATCGGACCGGGTCCTTTTATGTTACCAAACCTTTCTCCTAATCTTGCCTTTATGTTCTCTGCCAAGCCATTTGCTAGCAAGTCCTTGAAATAATGTCTGTTCCCACGCCACATCCCATACTGACAGTCTCCTCCCATATTCCCACCTAGCTTCCACTCAGCACCAGTAACCTTGACAGCCATTCTCATACAAAGTGTGACTTCAGGTCTTGCTCTGCCCATTTCCTGACAGCAAGTAAATCCCAGCATTAGAGTCCCAGCCCTTCCCAGCACTTCCAAGCAATGGACCTGCAGAGTATATCATGTTCCTATGTCAGAGAGCACATTTCAATGCACAGTAAATGTCTGTGCCACCATTTCATTCCTGGATACCAGCTTCATCTCTTACAAAGTTTCCTTCATCCAGGGCAGAATAAAGCATGACTGGTTGTGCTCAACAACGTAGCTCTGTGTAGTACCCTTTTTCCCAAAGAAGAATGAATTTCTTTGTAGGAGAAATATAACTTTAATCTTCTTACTCCATAAAAGCACTATTACTGTCAGTGATAACCTTTCGTTAGCTTTTACTGTTATTAATATTCCAGTCTTTAAAAGTAAATGCCATAAATCTTCTCCAAAGCATTTTTAATGTGGCAGGACTTTGTTATTCATTCTTAAGCTGACACTAGTTTAATCAATCCAGCTTTCATTTTTCTCCCCTTCTTCTTTCTTCTTGACTTGTATTATTATGTTTTAAGTTTTATCCACAGATGAATGGATAGGTGTCTAGGTGTCAATGTGCCATCACATACATACAAATATATTTACAAATACATGTTCAGCCATATGCATTAAATAAAGCACAGAGCATCTACTGTGATACAACTGGTATCCTAGCAGTAATGAAAATCTCTCACCCTTTCTCTACAACATCAGTTTAAAAAGGTTCAGTCACATTTTAGAGGTGTCCACAGCTGAAACCCCACCTTGCATCACTCTACCAGCAACAATGGTCCTTTGTCCTTGAAGGATTTACTCTGTACTTACTGCCCTTGTAGCTTGTCTTCTAAATATAATTTTGACAGCATAAGCATTTTAAACATTTACCAGAAACAGAAGAAGTTTCACTACACTCTTACAAATGTATTCAGCCTTCTATTGGCTCTGCGGGTGCACCACTCCTCAGATCAAATAGCATTTTCTGATTTTTTTAGTTTCTAATTATGCTAAAACATTCACAGCATATCAGAGAGGTAATGAGCCTTTGATTTCTTACCTCAGACCTAAATAGTGTGTAACAAGGAAGATACTATAAAATTGTAGAGAGTTTGGGAATTGACTGTAATCACAGTTTGTGATGTCAGCTCTGGGTGAAATGTGTGAATGTGGTTTGATGCTTCCAGTAAATAGCACACAGTCCTAAACAAAAACCCACCACAATAAAACCCCTCAAAACTGGTGAAGGCCTGGAACTTCAGGTACTGTTAATATCTTGAATTTTATCCAGAAGCAAATGGAAAATTAGAGGATCACAGAATCACAGAATCAATTATGGTGGAAAAGACCTCTGAGATCATTGCATCCCAACCTTGACCAAACACCACCATGTCAAATAGACCATGGCACTGAGTGCCGTGTCCAATAGTTTCTTGAACCCCTCCAGGGATGGTGACTGCACCACCTTCCTGGGCAGCCCATTCCAGTGTTTAACATCCTTTTCTACAAAGAAATTCTCCTGATGTCAAGCCTAAACCTCTCCTGTTGCAGCTTGAGGCTGTGTCCTCTCATCCTGCCACTGGTTATCTGGGAGAAGAGACCAACGCCCACCCGGCTACAACCTTCTTTCAGGGAGCTGTAGAGAGCAGTTAGGTCACCCCTGAGCCTTCCTTTCTCCAGCCTGGACACCCCCAGCTCCCTCAGCTCCTCCTCATAGGACTTGTGCTCCAGACCCTCCATTGTGCCTTTCTGGACTCACTCCAGCACCTCAATGTCCTTTTTGCAGTGAGGGGCCCAGAATTGAACTCAGCACTCGAGGTTTGGCTTCACCATATCAGAATACAGGGGAAGAATCACTCCCCTAGTCCTGTTGACCACACTATTCTTGACACAAGCCTGGATGGCATTGGCTTTCTTGGTCATCTGGGCACACACTGGCTCAGGTTCAGCCAGATGCCAGCCAGAACCCCCAGGTCCTTTTCCAGTGGGCAGCTTGCCAGGCACTCTTCCCCTCTACTTTGTGCCACAGTCGTGCTGCATGGGGCTGCTGAGATCAAAATGTAGGACCTGGCACCTGGCCTTGTTGAACCTCATACCACTGGTCTCAGACTACCTCTCCAGCCTGTCCAGATCCCTCAGCAGAGCCTTCCTATACTCCAGTAAGTTGACCCTCTCACGCAACTTGGTGTTGTCCCTTAATTTACTGAGGGTATATTCAATCTCCTCATCCAGGATGAGAATAAATAAAAGCAAACAAAGATGATTCAGAGCTGCTTGTGTTGGTTAAAAACCAATATGCCAACATGTTCAAAAAGCTGGAGTTTATGAGTGTATTATATACCCTCTTATATTCAAGAGGATATATAATACACTAAATTTTAGATGATCCAATACTGCACAGTCTTTCCTCCAGAACATATGTTGCTTGTCATTTATGGCAAGATGGTGGAAAGTATTTCCTCCTGCTCCTGTCTAGTTATCAAGCAGAACTGAAACTTAACTTATGGCTTCCCAATATTTTGACAGAGCCAAGAACACAAAACGCTTTTTCTTGTAACAACTTACAGCAATGCAGAAGGAATTTCTAAAATGACTTTCACAGTGACTGCGGTATTTCATCCCATTTTCTCTGTGTTCCCAGTAGCATTCATGTTCTTTATGGTGTGAGTGTAAGAGCAGTTAAGTCAAAAGGCGAACATTTTTCTTCAATGAGAAATAAATTTCCCGTTTTCAGCAAAGTAACTGGATGAATGACTTTGAACAAGCACCTCTCTCTGTCTCTTGATTCACATCCCTGACTTTATGGCACTCACTGCAGCCCATCCCATTAATTTCTGGGGGCAAGCAGCAACCAGCCCATCAAAGAGAGAAGAGAACAAAGGAAGCTCAAGCATATTTCCATGAGGAAGTAACTTTCCAGTAGAGGTTATAGTGTTCCAGAGCTTTTGGAAAGCCATTGTTGGGGTGTCAAAACAAAACAAAAACAACATTGAAAGGATTTAATTCTTGGATGCACTACTGGAATGAGAGTGTACTTTAACAACTTTTCTTCTGAAACAACCTATACCCTTTACAGTAGTAGGAGAGACTAACTTTTATAAGCAGAAACGAAAAAAATGTGATCTAGCTCAGATTTAAGATTCTTGATCTTGATTAGTATGACTGTTAAAAAAAAACAACCCTTGAATAAAAACTTAATGTGAAACCCTGATTAAAATGTTTGGCTTCAGGAAAATAAGTTATTAATTTGACATTCGCTCATTTCTAAGTTAGTGTGATGAGCTGTGATTCAAAACAAGCAAGATTCATCAGTCCTTAAATGAAAATACTCCCTCACCTGTCAATCATCAGTTTGACAGTGCTTTTATAATCCCATTCAAAGATGAATTTTCAAGAAACTCTTTCCTAGAAACTCTGCCTAGAGAAATTTGAAAAAATGTGTTTGAAAAGACCATTAAGTGCTCTCTCCTTTTCCTCAAATTTTGTTTCTGTATTATTTAAATACTCTGACTTGCTCTTCTAGAGTATGAATACTTACTTTTCCATGTAAAATTAATTTATGCTTAACCCTTTGAATTAAGCAACTGCACAACTGGATAGCTTTTCTACAACCTTGATGCAGCCTTCCATTTCCCATTATTCCTGCTTGTCTATAAATGGGGCAAAGATAGAAATTACGTATCTCAGACAATGACAGGGACTGTGGGAATTTCTTCTTTGTAAGAGTTAGCTGAACTAAAACTTGGGTAAAATAATGTGATTTAAACACTGATATCCATCTTTCTGCCTTTGCAAAATATTAGGCACTGATGAGTCCATATTCCCTCTTTTAACAACTTCAATAAATTACATTAAAATAGAGAGGTTGCAGCTCACATTTTTAAACTTATTTGTAGGAGAGTGTTTTAAATAATTTCTATGGCAAGAAAAAAAAAGATGGGAAATTCAAGTAATTAAAATTTAATTGTTTGTCTCTCTGTGACTTCTTTATAACTCATATTAGCGCAAAGCTAATTGTGTTTTGATATTTGCAAGGTCTGAAGCCCATGTTCTGCTACATTAATCTTAGACATTATAGTCCAGACAACTTCACTGGAGTTGCAATAGCTGTCACTGGACTACAATAAACCCACTGTATCATATAGCAAATTCTGTATATGTACTGTGCTTGTATCTACAAAATATGGGAATGAAAAGACGAATTTAGTGAGCAGGAGGATCTCCAAGTACAATACTGACCCTGCTTCTCAAGTAAACAGGGTCAATAGCTATTTAAAATTAAAACCACAAGTTCTGAATCAGGCAACCTAACTAGCAATAATATTAAAGTAAAAAAATACTGTAATTTCAAAATTATTCAAAATTATTCAAAATTCAGAATCTATAAATAAGAATCATTGCACACATTTAATTCTGAATTAATGTTTCTTCTGAGAGCTGAAGAATGAATCACCACACAAAGAAGCTTTAGTGTCTGTCCCCTGTATGTACAGACAGTGCTGCCATGCCATGGAAACTGTATTTTTAAATATAGAAACACTGCATCTGTATGACTTACTTTAAAGTAGAGCTGTGTTTTCAGTCAGTGGCATCTGCCAGATTGTGGGTGATGCTAGATCATGGCAATATGGTTAAGTTTATGAGTTTGTGTATAATTACATTACAGGGGAAAAGAATGTGCTCCACTGCCAAAAAAGGAGGAGAGAATGAAAGAGTGAAAAGAGCTACTCAGTGAAGAGAAATTCTGCAACACAAAGCTGGAACAGCTTCCATATTCAGAATTTGGATGGTGAGAAGTAGTGAGGAAAATGTTTGTCATAGCTTTTCATCTTGACCTCATTTTTCTGGTTTTATGATTTAACCAGTGATTTAACCAGTCGTTAAAAGTTGCACATCTTCTAGTTTACCACAAGAATGTCTTTAAGCTTTGTTATTATCACTCCAAATATTAAGTTTCAGCATCACAAATTTTCAATGTGTTTAAATTCTCCTATGTTGGAATTAATGATCTTTTCTGTCTGGGCTTAAACCACAACAGTGGTTTATAATGTTATTTCATTACAAAAAGAGAACTGACAATTTAGCCTAAAAGGAAAAATTAGTAGCATATCCTCTCTTGTTTCCTAGGTAAGTTTTTTCTGTATGCTCCCTTTCCACTTTCTACCCTCCTTGCTACATTCCCTCAGTGATCCACACAATCCAATTCACCTCACACAAAGAAGCAGAAGCCCTCCTTACAATACTGAATATTACATATAAAGCTTCTGCTTTGAAAAATGCTGGTTACTGTACTGCACAAGGCTATGTCCCACATCATGCTGTTCCTTGAATGGCTACAGGAGGTTTCTTTTGGAAGCTCAGAAAACTTTTCACTTTCTCTGCAAAAATGGGGGGCAAAAGAAGCTCTTCTCTTCTGAATAAATGAGAGGTGGGTAAAAAAAAGCTGTCATGCCAGTCATAGCAGCCAGGACTTGACTGATAGGTAAGAGCAGCAACAACAGAACAGCTATTTCCAAACCCTATGTTCATTCCCAATATAGAAATACTAACAAGTTTTGGGAAGTTAGTATAATTTTCCAGAAACATAGGCATCCTAGAGGGTAGGATTGCTTAACCCTGGTTAAAGGTCCCTGTGAAGCTAATGTTTCATATAACCTCACTAATTTTAATGTTTTTCAGTTGAAGTACTTGCCTGAGACATTTTGCACTGATGGAATGAAAACAGTACTGGTAACTTTAGCTCTCTGACTCATCCACCAGTGATGAGGGGGAGAATGTTGCCTTCTAACTCATTCACTTTCTGTGGTCTAGTGTTCAGCCACAGTGCCTTGGCTTGTGCCTACTTTATCTGGGACTTCCAGATGGTCTCTCATCCAAGCACAGGACAAGCCCAGGAATGCTTAGCCTCCGAGATCATTTTCATAAGATGCAATGCAATTGGAATTGCCTTTACTCTAGCTCCATCTTCAGTGGAGTTCAGACCATCTGAGTGTGTCTGTCCCTTGATGTAACAACCAGTTTTTTCAAATACTAGAACAGTTTGCTGATTGTGCATTGCATTTACTGGGGAAGAATGGAGCAGGTAAAACAGATTCAACATTTTGAAACAATACGCAGAAACAAGCTGAGAACATTTTCAAAGATTTTCAGAGATTAAAGCTTGTGCTTTTTCTCCCTTCCTCAAGACACTCAATTTTGCTCTTCAACACCAGAAAACTCCTAGTTTAATTCATCAAAATATACTCTAGTTATGTAGTTAATGAGAGGTGATTTCTCATTTAGAACACATCAGCCATTGCGTCAACCTCCTAGACAGATATAAAAAAAAGAAAACTGGAGGTATAAAGTCAGAAAAAAAAAGCAATGTAATGGCTCATAAATCCTATGGCTGAATGCAGCATAGTAAGAGGAAGGTGACAGACTTCAGTATATCCAAAAATGTAAAAATAAAATTTCCTAAGAATAAAAATAAGGAATTAATCAACCTAAAAATATTCAAGACCTTCTCCTCAGTCTCGAAGCATAATATCGCAACATTAGTAAAAGAGCATGACAGAGGTTTTGTCTGGATATTAAAATACTGGGAAAAAAGGCTCACATACTTCAGCATACTCTTTGCCACAGGCAACATTCACTCCTGCCTAGTAAAAGGCAATACTGTTGTCATCATGAACAAATCTTGAGATCTGTCCAGTGATAAGCCTGGACAACATTGTGTTAAAGAAAGGATCAGCTGTCCACATTTGAGAAATTGAGGGATTTTATTAGTTCTGTGAAAAGGCACAAGCAAAATATAATCAAACTTTATAATTCCTTTTTCTCTGCTTTCCTCTATTCCCATCCCCAGGAAAGTTGAAAAAATGTCCTAAAACTAAAAGATGTGTGTGAAATAAGTTACTGTGGTGGTCTGGGACTGGCAAGAGACTGAAGCAAGGCAGAAAATGGTTTCTTGTACTTAAAAGAGATCGGTTGATGAATGTTTTAGGCTGGTGGCAGCCAAAGAGTGTAGGAATGGATTTGTTTCATCCTGTCATTTGATTATACCCACTGAAGCTCATTAAGAAACAATATCATTTATAATCATGTTCCATTTGTTGAAACAAACAGAAAATGTGCCATGAAAATCTCCCAGAATATCTGTTTCTTATTTAAAAGAGAAAAAAGAAAAAGTAACAGTCTCAAATGTGAGCACTTGTGTGTCAACAGATTTTGTCAGCAAGGAAAAACAGATTTGCCCCAAAACAATAATTAGGTGCTTCTGAAGGATGTGGAAAATAGTTTTGTGTTGAGACGAAGAGAAGAGTAATATGTAAGTGCCATTATAGCTTCAAAACTATATACAGCATCACATGTAGTGTATATAATTTCTGAGAGGTTCCAGAAGCATTTTATTTATATATAAAGAACAATCCACTTTTCTATGTGCTAAGATCTTTTATTGTTAAGTGGGAAAATAGCTTACTGGAATAAGCAGCTGTGGACCCTGGAAAAACTTCTGAATGTGCCCAAGTGGTCACAAGAAATGTGCTCTGGATGGGAAAGATGATATTTTTAAATTGTTCCCTTATACTGGATTTGGTTACATTAAAAACTTTGCATTTTTGCTGATGAAAACAAATTCTAACCAAATTCTAACCAGATCCCCAAGCTCAATGTAGCTTAGAATGGCCAGGCATATTCTACTGTGTAATTGCAAATTAAAAGATGATTCAGATTTTACCTATGGAGCCACAGATTAAGTCTCTCCATTGATTGTAACAACATAGCTTAGGAGATAAAAACATCTATGCCAAAAGCCATGGCACAGCACATTGTGTCTGACACCACACAGAGCAGTATCGTCACTGTGAGATAGGTCACAAGCAGCACTCCTCAGGAATCAACATTGTTTCATATTTTCATGAATAACCTGCATGATGGTGAAGCCAAATCTTCCCTGTCACAGAATCCAGCTGGGTTCTGCCCCTTTATGTCTTGATGACATTGTGCACCGGTGTCTCCTAGAGCCTGTGGGTCTAACATGCCAGGCCAACTGGATCCTCACTGTCCAAGGACCTTTGACCAAACACCACCATGCCAACTAAACCTCAGCACTCAGTGCCACATCCAGGTGCTTATGGAACACCTCCTGGGATGGTGACTACCCAGGAATTCCCTAGGCAGCTCATTCCAATGCTTAACCATCCTTTCAGTGAATAAATTCTTCCTGATGTCCAACCTGAACCTCCCCTGGTGCAGCTTGAGGCCATTTCCTCTTGTCCTGTCACGGGTTGCCTGGGAGAAGAGGTCAACCTCCACCTCCTTACAGGTAGATCTAGAAAAAGAAAAGGTCTCCCCTGAGCCTACTTTTCTCCAGGCTAAACAACCCCAGCTCCCTCAGCCCTTCATAGGATTTAGTCTCTAGGCCCTTCACTAACTTTACTGCCTTTTTCTGGATGTGCTCCAGCATCTTCATGTCTTTCTTGAAGAGAGGGGCCCATATTATGACCATAAACCAATTCTTAAAGCAAGAATTTTGGCCAGACCACACAGAAAAAATGTGTTTTAATGAAATCTAGAAAAATCACAAGCACTTCAAAGGGTGAATTCTGATCCAAAGGTTAGTGTGAGTACAAAGCCCTCTGTATTTGTGGTAAACAGCTAACCAGCTCTGAAAATCCAACAGACTATACTGGGTAGGGCAAACAATGTAGCCTTTTATTTGAGCACATGCACTCAACCAGCAAATTTATAGCAGTCAGCCATAAGAAAACAGCTTTTTTACTTTAGGCAAATAGATAAAGCTCTCTCAGTATTCCTTTGTTTCCCCTGTGGTGTATATGGTGCAAACATTAGGCTAGTGGGCTGGGAGTACACCTGCTGGAAATGGGAACCATTCCATTGACGTCAAAGACACTAACTACCAGCAGCACCAAGTGAGAACCCAGCCTAGAATACGTTTTCACATTCGCTAAATGTTAATTCTTTTAAGCTTCTGTTCCTTTTTTCAAGCAAAATTCTGTCTGTCCCAATTGCTGCCCAGCTCACATACCCCTGTGAAATAGTCTGAAAGCCAGGGCTGTACTTAAAAAAAAATAAAAAGAAAAAAGGAAAAGAAAAAAGAGATTAAAAAGAAAAACAAATGGTCTTTTTCCCCTCTTTACTTAGGAGAAGGAGCAATTAATAAACAAAGCAAAACAAAAAAAAGATAAATACTTATCCTTTTGATGCCTTTAATCAATTTGTTCTCTTTAGTTTTAGACACTTTTATAATTAACATTCTGCTAATTGTTCAGACTCAGGCTGACAACAGTAATTGTTCAATGATTTATGATATACTTTTTAAAAGGGCTTCTCAGTTTCAAAAAGTTTCTCAGAAAAAGAAAAAGCACTGAGATAACAAGAATCTAACTCCTATTTTGCAGTGGCTTTTTCAAGAATAGTACTTGGACCCTAACTTTTCAAGATCCTCAAAACTCACAACTTCTGCTGAAAGAGACAGCTCTTCTGCTGACTTGGTGCACATGCACCCTTGTACAGATCTGTCCCAGTGGAAAGGGACTCTGCACAGCCTTGGAATCAAGAGTGGAGTATCTGTGGCATACATATAGGTCATAGGGTTTCCAAGCTGGTGAAGAGGACTTTAATTTGAATTTGCTGGGGAGAGAAACCTCAGTCCATCCCACTCCTACCAGTTTGATGCCTGTGTCAGCAACAGGTGCCCAGAGCCTAGAGAGGGATCACAGGTCAGCAGGAGCACCTGAAGAGCAACACATTTCAGCTAGGAAGACAGCTTCATTGGGGGCCCAACTTAAATGCCTCCATGCAAATGGACAGACAATGGGAAATAAGCAATAGGAGTCAAAGATATGACCATGCCAGGAGGGCTGTGATCTTAGTGGCATCATGGAGATATAGTGGGATGAATCCTGTGACTGGAGTGTTGGGATGGAAGGACACCAGCTCTTTAGGAAGGACAAGCAGGGTAGATGAGGACATTGGCACTCTCTCTACCAAAGACTAGCCAGAGCACATGGAGGAGTTTCACCTGGGAATGGATGAGGTGATGACTGAGAGTTTATGGGTGAGCATTAAAGGAAGGGCAGGGATTGGTAAGATCATAGCAGGGGTCTGATACAGGCCACTTGACCAGGAAGACCAAGAAGGTGAAAGAATAAGCAATCCAGGAGGCTCCTGGAATGTGCTGATAATAATTTCTTCTCCAAGTGATGAGGAGCCAACAAGGAGAGGTACTATGCTGGACCTTTTTCTTGCTAACAAGGAGGGGCTGGTGCCATATATGAGGCTTAAGGACAGCCTTGACTGCAGCAGCCATGAAATGCTGGAGCTCAAGATCCAGGGCAGTAAAGAAGGAACACAGCAAGCTCACTATCCTAAACTTCAGGAGAGCAGAGTTTGGCCTCTTCAAGGATCTGCTCGGTTGCATACCATGGGATAAAGCCCTGGAGGAAAGATGGCCCAAGAAAGCTGCTTAATATTCAAGGATCACCTACTCCAAGATGTTCAACTCTCTCTCCTCTCAACTCCAGGCTCTCCAATATGTTGTCTAGGGTGTCTGACTTGCAATTAGACATCTGCAGGATTCAAGAGCTCATGACAGAGCTCTTTCTTTAGACTCCCTTTACAATCAAGGGAGAAACAGTCATTCCTTGGCTGGGATGCCTTCTTGGGGCACCTACCTTTGAAGAGGATCATCTTAAATGTATATATTTTCTGCAGTGATCTGCATGTCTGGAGTAATTTTATCAGACAAGATGTTGACATTAAAAGACATGCAAATTGAGGTGCACAAATAAAAATAAAGTCAATTAAAAATAAAATAATAATAACAATACTGAAAGAAACTACTTTGGAACTACACTGTCACAAAGATGTGAGCTTGGGTCTGCTGGCCCAGAGGACCATGTGGCAGGAAGCAGTGCTGAAAACCAGTGCTAAGAGAGACCAGGAAGGCTGATGAGCAGAGGGGAGTCTGTTCCCTGACATCTTCCTTATCCCCTTTCTCTCTCCCCTGCCTTAGACACTCCATAGAATAGGGGTTTCCTCAGGCAGGTGTTGACCGAAGAGTCAATCACCAATATTTTGTCACCATTTTTGTTGTTGTTGCACTTATTTTATGTGCTTTTGGCCCCCAGCACAATATTTAACCATGACTTCTACAAACTCATTATGCATTTCATTTTTTGAAAGTGCAAGGGTTTGTTCTTCTCGACAGTAAGCTGGAGTTCTTGGGACAGTAAAAGCTGGAGTTTTTTGGAGGTGTGTATCTTTTTTAACAGTTTGATTTTAGCTCACTTCCTCAGTGCCTCAGGGAGCACGTGTGCCCCCTTGAGTTACACATAATAAATCCAAACATGCACAGGTTGAGGACTGTTTCAGCTCAAGGAAATTATTTGGCTAGTGATTTAAAGTTTAGGCATGAGCTTATCTGCAGCAATAAATCTATATTGCACTACTTACGTTAGGGAAGACTTTGACATACACATATATACATTTTTATTGTCACTGATTTTTTCAAAGTCTTCTTCTATTTTGGTTCACTGTAGTTTGAAGACGTTCTAAAAATTTTTCTTTGGTCTTGTTTACGATGACAAGTGACTTTTTAGAGGGTTTGGGGAGATTCCCTTATGAGTTACAATGATATATGATATAATGTAAACAGCTTTATTTATTGGATATAAAAATTCATCTTTGATTGAACACACACTGGATTATCTGCCTGTTGCGGAGGCAGTTGGGCACTTCACAGTGGAGCGGGACCAGTATATTGCAGGTGGCTTGAAAGTAACAGTGCTATCAAATTTGCACACCTGAGCCTCCATGATATGATTTCACCCTTAGCAACCTGATCTCAGACATGTGCTGGCAGTGTGAAAAAGGGCCTTTTGTCTCCAAGGCCCCATTTGGAATGCAACATAAACTGGTAGCAAATATAGTAGGCACCTAGCTCAGTCTCTCACTAGCTTGTATAAAATTAATTTCATGCTGTCACACTTTTTTAGTAATGTGGTGTGAAAACTTCATGCTACCTGATCCCATACTTTCAGCACTTGTGTCCTGTTGACCATGAAACCATTTCAAAATACTTTTTCATGGAGTTCAATGCCAGAAGAAACAAATAAAAGACCTACTGTGACCTCCACCATGTCACAGGTGATTGCATTGCAGTTAGTTATCCTTGTATTGAGTTCAGTGATCCAGGAGAGGCTGTGTCTGCCCCGTGCTGGGCACAGCCTGTTCCAGTCAGCTCCAGCAGATCCATCACACAGGGCACAGCTGAGCCCAGCAACCCCAGGGGTGGTGCCTTGGGAAAAGTGCACTTAGAAAAGGGCAAAATACTGCTAGGCAGAGAAGGGTGAGGAAAGCTGTGAGAGAAACAGCCCTGAAGACGGCAAGGTCAATGGAAAAGGAGACAGAGAGGAGGTGCTCCAGATGCTGGACCACAAGGGCTCTCCAGCTCTTGGAGAAGGCCACAGTGATGCAGGTTGCTCCCCTGAAGCCCAAGAAAGTCCACAGTGGAGCAGATATCCAAAGAGCAACCCACAGTAGACCTCACACAGGACCAGCTTGTTGCACCCTTGAAGGAAGTTGCAGCCTGTGGAAACTCCACACAGGATCAGGCTCCTGGTGGGAACTGGAGGGAGGACCCCACAGACAGACAGGTTTTCTGGTAGGAATGATGAACCTGTAAGAGTCCCACACTGGAGCAAGGGAAAAGTGTGAGGAGGAAGGAGCAGCGGAGGGGAGCTGTTATGTACTCAAAACAAATTTATTCCCTATCCCTCTGCACCACTCAGGGAGGAAAGATTATAGGAATCAGGAATGGTGAGTGAAGCTGAGCCTGAGAAAAGGAAAGAACCACCAAAGTTATTCAGATGCTATCATTCAGATACTATTTAACACAGTGTATTAAACCAAGGTTCACAGAGATGAAATTTGGTTTTATATAATCCAAACAATGTCCTTCTACCATCACCCCTGAAAGTTGTTGTGAGGTTTTCCTACCCTTGTGAATAGGAAATTCGTAGGGTAAACTGGTCAAAGGTCAGCTTTCAGACACAAGATCCTGGAAGGTTTTGCAAATTAGATTGAATAGATATAAGGCTGAAGTATCCCACATCCTTCAACAATTCTGGTTATCAGGACGAGTCTAGCAGCATCTTACTAATGCTGTGTTTACAGGCAAGAACATAGTGCATCAACACGTATTTCTATATTCTTTTTCATATGTCCAGAAAAATTGTATCAGTTGTATCTGTCCCAGCATTGGATGGAGTAATTTATCTAAAGTATAAATCTTTGGTTCCCAGGAGAAAATCTCTAACCTCTTGGCTCTGCCTGCATACCTGATTCTCATGTAATACTTCTATTTTTCTGCATTTATTCATATTTTATGGTGTGAGTCACTCAAAGTGTTAGAGAGAGAAATGTCTTGCATCTCTGTAATGATGTGGGGAGAAAATTAGGACTGTACAGGGACACTTTTTCCTAATTTTTTTTTTGTGCTGAGCTTCATGAACATCTGCTACTATCCTGGAATGAGTCACAATTTTAAAGCATAATTCTACAGCACGTGATGTAACTTTATTCACTAGATTTGAGTGGGTGTGTGATTCCTGTGTAAAATATTTATGCTATCTTCTTTATACAGATATGCCTATTTGCCTCAATTTGCACAACTTCTTTTCATTACTAAGCTGGTCCTGGCAGTGTTGAGAAGCAAGAATGCACCTTGTGCAGAGAAGTGAGGAAAGGTGGGGTGCTGCCTTGCTCTTGGGGTGCACAGAGTGAAGCTGGGGCCGAGCGGCTCTCAGCCCCACGTGCTGCTGCTGTATCTGCAGGCGATGCGTGACTCACGCTCACAGGACCAGCGAGTGACTGCCAGAATTAGCATCCAGCCTGCAGTTTTGAAAAGAGCTGGGCCCTCTTCACTGTGATAGTTTATATTGCATCCTGGGATCCCTTACAAAGTAGTATTTTTGTTTGCCTCAGTAAATCATCCATCAGCAATGTTTATTTTTTTCAAGTGTAAAAAAAGCACTTTTTAGCAGAGTTTGTACTTCCTCTCACGCTTCTGATAAGAATATAAAATTTCCTGCACACAAATTAACTGAATCTTGTACAAATGAGGGATGTTTCAGTCTGAGGTTCAAGAAGTGCAGCTACTGAAAGAGCAGGATTTGCCTTATTTTGATTTTTACTCCTGTTGGCTTACAGAACTTAAAACTCATATTACAAGGAATAGCCAAAAGTCAATTCCATTTGAAAAAAAAAATGTAATTCAGGCCTGTATGAACAGGACACAGCGACCTTCATCTCAACTGATTTTGATTTTTAGAATATTATTTACTATACTACAGCAGAGAGCACTCTGGCATTACAAGAAGGTACTGCATGGATTTATGCAGGTGACAAATACCATGGCTTGATTTTATCATCCTGATTTTATCAGGATGATAAAAGAAATATGTTTACCTTACTCTGATGTAATTTCAGATTACTTTAAAGCACTCTAAAAGCTAATTAAACGAACACAAGTATTTGCTCTTCATTTCTATTTCACTCAAATATGATTCTAATATAAATTATAGGAAAGTACTTTCTAGACAATTTCACAATGTGAGCTGTGGAGACTTCTTTTAGGTGGCTATGATCTCCTGACTACTATTTCTGTATGAAATCACTGGTGTAATTTTTGCCTTAAAGTACTGAGCACCAACATTTCCTAAAAATAGCCAAAACTACATTCAGACAGAAATTAATGTTGCTATAGGCATTTAGGAGAATGGCAGTTCAGTGCCACAATACATTCTTTGCTAATTCAAAATCCTAATGGATTTTCATGTAGAAAGTATCTATTCTGGCCAATTTTTACAGTGGTTGAGTATTTTAACAGGGTTTAGAGCCTTGCAACAGAAACAAGCAAAGTCTAAAGAAACAAAAAATATTCCTTATATTAAAACTCCTTTTAGAGTTTCCAGTAAGGAGAGCTCATGGTCCAGCTGCATCCCAAAAATATATCATAAGGGAGGAAAAGAGAAAAAGACAAAAAATAAAAGTTGTGTCATAATTATTTTCTTTCTATCACTGGTAGTTAATAAACAAAATAGATAATTTCCACCTTCTGAAGCCAAATGTTTGCTATCTAGTTCTTGACTATCTTGCATGTTTTTAATTAATTTTGTGTTTGGATTGGAAAGCTCTAACCCCAAACGTCAACTTTTCCCTTTTGCATTAGCAGATTTTTAATGCTCTAGTGATACTGCCAAGAAAGTTTGACAAAAAAGATTATAAGGTAACCTGAAATGGCCCAGTTCGTTAGCCTTTCTGGATGTGAAGTATTCTTTTCCACAGGCAACCTCTAACAAAATAGACTCAGTGTATATGGAAAGATCTGGAAATATCAATTAGAAATACACTAAACAGATCTCAGCTTTTCTAATAAAATACCTTATTTGTTCCACTGGCAGAGACTATAGTTTCCTGCCCAAATTACCTCTATGGCATTCAATCAAAAGAATTTCCCAAAGTCTGATGTAAAACAGAATAATTGACTTAGAGCTATGTAAAAATAATATTATTTATTCTCCTCCCTTAAATTATTTGCATATACTTGGTAATATATAAAAGGGAAAGAAAGTTGGCAACACTTCAGAGCGTTCAGGCCACCTTTGTCTTACGCCTTTGTTTTGCAAGTTAAGAAATGAAACAATTTACTTGAGCATGCATAAACTTAACCAAGCTTTTATCTGTTCCGAGGAACGCAGGAAAGAAAAACAGTTTTTGGTAAAGATGTTTGTAAGCATGACAAGATAATTCAGGGCCAGAGCTCATAAGAAAAAACTGTGTTCGCTGAGGCCATTCTCTACTATGTCCATCTAATAAAATCAAAGAGATGAACAATATGCCCAGCCTTTCCCAAGAAAATCAAAAATGGGGGAGGGGGTTTTGTGAAATCATTTTCCTCAAAGGAAATTTTTCCTTCTACTGTTAAAAAAACCCAACCAAAACTGAAGAAGAAGAAGAAAGAAAAATGTGGAACATGTTTAACCAAACTCTTCCACAACAAATAAGGAATTGGGAAATTATTTGGCCCATAAGTGTGCACAACACATTTTAGGCTTGTGTCAAGCATAGACTTGTCAGTGGTATACTATATTGCAATTAAATCTACTATTAATTACCCCACATGGATACTCAGAAACACAGTTTTACTTAGTCAATGTTGTTTAAAGAAGTTGATTAAAACACACATAGCCTTAAATTGCCAGTGTTGGCTTTCTGCAGGGGGGAATCCTCTTCCAGTGTCAGATGTCCCAGCAAGTGGTCAGCAGGGTGCTGGAGATTGATCCTCCTCTGCACAAAGGAGGTTGTGTCTGGCAGAGCCTTCTCTGTGAGCACTCCAAGACTTAGAGCTTACTCCTTCTTTCATTCCAAAATAGCCTGAATTTGGGGACCTTCCAGGGCTGCTAAAAAAACATCTGTTTGGGAAGTGGGAGAGCTTGGAAAAGGCTGAAGATACACTTGCTACAACAGAGAAGGACAGAAATGAGCTTTTGTAAATAGCTGGCTAACAGATCTTCAGTTGGACTGGTCCCCTTGTTTTGAAGTTTGCATCATATTGTTAGTCCTCATTTCAGGTTTTTAAATCATGGAAAGAGGACTTTTCATTATTGTTAAAATTAAAAGTTTGGTAATTAACTGTGGAAAGTCATGGATATGAAACATGGATGCATGCTGCGCACAATTTCTGTGATTTCTAATGCATAAAAAAATGCTTGAAAACTTGAAAAATCATTTTTATGGAACCATTGTCAAACACAAAAAACTAAAGAACTTACTGGAAGCTGCATTGAATGCTATTGATTCATTTTCACATTTGATTTTACTGTCACTGAATATGTCTGGACACTTATGTTATCCTAATGCTGCACTGAGATGCATGAAGGCTAATTCTCTTTGTATTACTATTAAATGTAATGGTGGTCAAAAAGATTGTAAATGGGTTTTTCAATACAGCATTTCTAAATCTATATTTGGAAGACATGGAATATATTCCTGCCACAAGATATAAAAAACAGTAAAAAACAAAAAAACCCATGATGATCCAAATTCTTTATTTTGGAAAAAATAAAGAAGCATCCTAAGCTTGTGAGCAATATAAGAATGTTTTTTAGTACCTCTATACAGTATCTCTGCACACCTTAATGTAACACACATTATAATCAACAAAAAAAATGAGCAACCAGATTCAGAGCTCTTTAGTTCCTAATGGAGCAAATTAATTGTAATCATTTTGTAAATATATTGGAGGGAAAAATCTCATTAGTTTTTGTCAGCACTGTTGCATAAATTAGTTGAGTGCTGTATGAAAATAATGTCATAACAAATTACACCAAGCGTCCAGATGAAGCTCCAGAGGAGGATTTCCTTTTAGCTGCATGTCTAAGCTTTTTGCAGATTCCTTAAATACCGTCAGACATCTAAAATAGCCCTAGATGTGAAAGCTGAGGAACCTGAATTCCTGCCTCAGACAGCTGGTCAGCTGCAAATCTCTTGAGAGCCCACAGATACAACAAGGTTATTGACTTTTATGGAAGCTTAGGTACTCTAGTTGAAAGCAACTATGCTTATGTGTCTTAACCTGAAGCTGAATTTTCCATTTAAGAAGGAATTATGTGAATATTTTGCCAAAGAAATCCCAAACTGAATAGACACTGCTGGGATTTTTTTTATTCTTCTCTACATTTTTCTTGAGTTTGCATGGCTGCAAAAATTACATCATTCAACAGTGAGCATGCTGCAAAACTCTTCCAAAGGACATTTTCAGCAGCTTCTTTAAAAAATCTGGGGAACACTATTCCAGAAAAAATCAAATCATTAACCATTGAGAGAAGCATCATATAATGGTAATTGTAAGAATGTGATCTATCATTTTTCTGTTTGTACTTGTGAATGATATTTGCATTTTTTAATCTCTCAAGAGCTGTGTCCTCCTCTCTAAAAGTTAGCAGATGCACATGCATTCTAAGTCAAAATTTTCATGTTTTCACATTCCAGGAGTTACAGCATGGGCATATGTTTTCATGTTCTGTGACACTCTTCGACAGCTTTCTGCTGTATTTATTAGGCAATCTTTGAATAAATCATGGTACAAGAGAAGAAATATGAAGCTAAGAAACACTAATTAGGGTGGAGGAATCCTAGAACCCCAGTGTTATGAAATAGTCAATACAGCTTCTGTAAGGTATTTAGGAACTTAGTTCTATGGGGTATTAGGGGAATGAACAGCTTTCCTCAGAGAGAAGCAGATGTACATTACACCTTAGATTTTAAATGGGGCCCGTGATAAAGTCATTCAGATTGCTAAGGGAAAAGATGGGTTTTGTCCTAGGTTGCAATATAGATGTATTTAAGTATTCTATTACCACCAGCTGTGGGCCGTTAGCTGCTATCACCTGCTAATGACCCACCCGGATGACAGGCAATGGGCCATCAGGGACCCACCGTGTGACTCATGGACTTATCTCATCCCACTGTGGGATGCTCTGCCCAGGAGGGAGGAGCCAGGTATTCCCACCTGGATATAACCTGGCCTTGGAACTGCCTGAGCTAGCCCTGTCTACTGGGTTCCCAGAGGACAAGAGCTACCACTGGATCTTCAGCTGGAGACCAGACCTTCACAGGATCACTGCTTCAACTGGACTACTTCAGTTGGACTGCTACTACCACCCTAACAGGGTGTTAGGTTGTATCTGACTTTGTCAGCGCTTTTCCTTGTATTATTTCACTTATTTTTAATTTCAATCTTGACTTGTGATCTCCCACTGGTTTGTTTTCAAACCCATAGAGGTTTGCTGTCCCTCAGGCTGGGCTTCCTCTCCTGTAAATTAAGCACCCAAGGTGTAATTACATCCTCTCCCAAACTGCATTATCCACATGCCCCAGATCAGCCAGTTAATTCTTCCCTAAGGTCAATGGATGGCAACCTAGGGTCATAGGACTTACCCCAAACGGTACACACGACATCCTCTGGACACACCTGGACACAAGGCAGGTGGGGTTTGTCATGGCTGTGCCTGTGGAGTGCACAATTACTGCATGGTACAGAGTGTCCATGACTCTGTTTCTGTACAGCCACCCTTCACTATCACTGTCATGCCCTCTGATCAAAAGAGGCTTTGGAGCCACAGAGGTTTTTGTACAACTGCAGATCTTGCATGTAACGCCAGGCCAAGGAAGCCTGAGACAGACCTCCTCCTGGACACAGAAAGCAAATTCATTTCCAGTTTTCAAGCATGGTTTCTTTCTATCCCTTTACTCCTTCCCAAATGGATTGCAATCTCTGTCTCCTCGCAGTCGTCTCTGGTCCCTCACCACCTCTTTAACAGATTGCTGCAGCCAGGTCTGCCCGTATTTTGAAATATGTGTCTTTCACTTCTTCCACACTCCTGGCTCCAGTGCGTGGCTTCTGCTAAACTTAAGATTTGGAATATCACAGGTTCCAGAGTGAATTAATCTGTGCAAAAGAATAAAACAGACTAGTCTCCATTCAAGAACACAACAGAGGAAAGATATTTTTCCAAAATTGGATTGCAGTCCCCAGCCCACAGTCAGAAAACAGGAGGGCGCCAGGAAGCACTCTTTCAATCACCCAAGGACTCACCCTGAAGTGCAGGACTATTTGTGATTTTCACAGATGAAGAGTTAGAAGAAACACACCAAACTGAGAAGGAAGAGGTGAAATTATAATTTAGAGGGAAAAGATGTTGGGGAGGGGCACTGCTGCTGTGTGAACTTTACCTTCAAAACAATGTCAGTAAGCAAAAAAAGCCACTCTCCTCAGATGATAAAAACTTCACAAGTCTTTAGAAGCATGAATCAATTTTGCTCACTTCTATATGAAGTGAGCAATATACAAATATGATTTTAATGAAGGCATAGCACAGTTCTACATGCAACATAATTTTGAGCTGTTGTTAATCTTTAGGGATATAAAAGTGAAATAAATATGTTTTCCCATACAGAAATTGTCACAGAAATACTGAACACCTCAGCAGCTGGATTAGGACACAATGAGCACTGTGTCTACATTGCAGAAAAAAGAGGATATCACATTTCAATAATATTTACAGAAAACCCCTTTACATCTTTAACTAAAAGCTGGGAAAATAATACCTGAGATTATCTACTGCCATTTTTTAGAAGCAATTTAATTTAGCTTTAGTTACGTTCATGTTCCTTTTGGATTTACTTTTGACAATGTGCAAGTGATTGCATTTCATGTTCATGGAAAATGGATTTCAAAGTTACCTTCAAAAGTAATTTCAAAACTCAGATTTAAATGGAAGGTAAGAAGGCATTGAGACTGGAAGTCTGTGTATGTTTGTGTAATCAAGGAACAGGACAAATACCTTATGTCTTATCAGCACTGCCATGTAATCTAAGCAGCATCGTTTCAGTTTGTAAAGTTATGGTCCATCAGTAGAGTAACATATCAGGGATCATTATGGAATAGACTTGATTTACAGATAATTTAGAGAGAAATTGATCTATTCACATAAAACAAAGCTAGATTCTTTAGAAACAGTTTATCTGAAGAATTATTTATTTACTTCTTCTGAGAATGGAAAATGGTCAAAACCCAGCTATACTTCCCCGTGCAATATAAACATCTGGAAACATTGAGTTAAATGCCAGCTAGAAGGAATCCCCCTTGCATTTAACTGAAATATAAGCTTGATATAAACTCCTGTTTAAAACAGTTTATTTTTAATAAGACCAAACCTTAAATCTAGACTGACATCTCAGATTTAGGCAGGGGATTTCTGCAAATCCGAATGTTAGTTCAGTGCCATAGTCATTTCTATTTGGCATCAGACCAGGTCTTGTTTCTACTATTTTTGAAATCACAGACAAAACCACAGGCAACTGGATCTCTCCTAGGAAAAAATTGGATAAACAGCAAAAAGAATATAATATTCCTCCATCTTTTAGTCAAAAAAAGAATATTATTTTTATTTGTGTTCTCCTCATTTTCAATGTTCAATGGTTACAGCACTTGAAAGAAAAAAAAAAAGAAATATATGTTTTAACTACTTATAGTATTGTCCTAAATACCTAACATATTTTAACTATATTGGAACTGTTGATAAAAAGCCAAGTAAAGCAGCAGCCCTCTTCTCTCTTTTCAAGATGAAAAAAAATCACTGCTTTAAAGAGGGTAAGACTAGGAAGAATCCCTCATTAAACCAACACCAGAGGCAAATTCTGAGACAATCAGAGTCAAAAATGTAGCTAACAGGGACATGCTTGTCATTGTCTCCTAAAACATTTTTCACTTTATTTTCTTCCCATATCCCAATCAGTGTTTCTAATCCAAAATGTGTTAGCACTCTTTGCAACTAATTATGGTCATCGTAGTTTTCAGTTTTGCTCAATGAATAAAATACCTTTCTAGGAGTATGAATGACTGAGTAAACTGCATTTAGTCTGGAAAAAAGAGAGCTCAGGATGTAGGGGATGGAATAGAAGTCTCCAAAATTATGATGACATAGGCAGGGTGGATAAGGCTTGACTGTTCCTTTTTTTTTTTTTTCCTTTTTTTTGCAATAGAAAAAAAAAAGGACAGGATAGGAAAGAAAAGAAGTGAGATTCAAAGGGGAAAAAAATGTCTGACAGCAGACACCTGGCCATAAGAACTCCTTGCCAAAGGATGCTGTGGGTACAAAGTTTATGGACAGTTAAGGACAGCCTGAAGAAACAGATGGAAAAGACATTCCCTGATGGTCACTGAAGCCCCAAAAAACACATATAGCTCAGGAAATTCATAGAACCAAAAATAACTGAAGCTTAGGAGAGAATTATTCTGTACTTTTCTTTACCCTCCACTTGCACAGCTGGAGTCTGCTGCTAGAGATATATCCTGGGCTACCTGTACAGTCACTGACTCGGTATGGGCCTACTTATTTTCTCTGTGAATAACAGTGTATTTATTAATAATGAGTGCCTTTAGTAATTTTCTCCACAACATTTTTTAAAATTAATTCTCGCAGATTTTTTTAAAAAATCTAGATTTCAAGGTACTCATTTGGATCTGAAATTGTATTTAAAACATGTCATGATCTGCAGAACTAGGGTCCAGAAATGTAAAATTTGTTGGTTTTCTTTTAATGAGTGCATGAATTAATAAATTAGTTTACATTAATTACATATTTAAATCTAAGCAGTGAACAAAGTAAATTTTACAAGGTTAAGCAGAATAATCCTGTGCTTTAAACAGATTCTGAAGTCAGATTCTTAAGGGACTATGCTGATTATAACACCAGCAGAGAAATTAAACTCCAAACAAGCCACTCCCCTTCTCCTGTCCCTTCTGGTAAGGGAGGGACAATAACTGAGAGATTATGAGTTGTTGCAGATGGTATGGAATACCATATTGAACAACTTGGTCACAGCCACACAGTGCTAAAACCTCCAGCCCCTTTCCCAGTAACCAGGACAGTGACTTATTTCCATTGATCCATAGAAATAAAAAATCCCATTGAAATTTTAATGCATATCACGTAGTGTAAATCATAAATAAACTGCTTGATATTTGAAACTGAAAACTGACCTCCAAATAAACTCCAACATTCATAACACCTGAACCACTACCTTGAATGAATATCACCAAATACAGATGGATAAAAATAATACTTTACACTTTCTAAAGTTCAAATATGAGAGAGGTCATCCCCAAATATTTGTGTCTAACTTTTCATCAGTTTCGTGTGTTGGATCGCATGGTTTAATCACATGTACAGTGTATAAGAAGACCTGTACAGTGTCCAAATGAAGAATGATCTTTTCACCCTCTCTCAAGCTACTGCTGTCAATATTGACTCATTAACTTTAAAAGCTACTGACATCTGTCTGCTTGGTGCTAAAGCACATTAAAATGAAGTTGCTTTGTTTTGATTTCTGACTATTAAAGTCTCACTGAGACTACAGACCTGCTTAACCTGTCAAGGAATGTCAAGCTGATGTGATTATAAATAGCCTCAGACTAATAATGTAAACACAAAAGGCTATTTAGATCCATGCCAAAAAAGCCAAATTTCCCCTGGGTAAATCAGAGCTAAATTTGTCAAGTGGTCAGATTCCTTCTTACCAAATCATGCCCACCTTTTCTCGCTTTTCCAATGCATAGATTGCTCCTACATATACATCTGCCACAACACAATCCACCTTTGTGCCTTCCCCCCCAGGTTTATATTATAGTTTCTGTAGCCTAGTCTGGGTAACATAGACCCTTGGAAAGAGTGGATATTTCTCTGTTGTTCAGGAGTTCATGCCTTTGAATGACTGCAATAATGTTCCCACTTTATTCAATAATGATGCCACCTTTCCAATTATAAATGATGTGGTTATTATCAGATCTGCATGTGATAGTTTCTACGTGTATTAGAAAGTGTGCTATGGTCCCTGAGCTTGTCTCATTACTACATTCTTGCATCTCCTGTATACTAACCATGAGCTATACACCTGTCTTGATAAATATATTTGTAACTTTTTGGTTTTGACAATTACGGCAAAGTGTTAGGTTATAAAAAAAATGCCTAAAAGTGGGACTTGGGCAGTTTTTAGTGATCTGAATCTCAAAACACTGTCATAAAAACCTCTAATCAGGCAATATTTCTACTAACTATGCCAGCCCTTTAAATGCATACACTTGATGGCTCTCCTTCCCTTTGACAGTGAGTTCTTAGATCATACTTTTGCTCTGATCTGCCTAAGTATGAGCAGCCTAGAACTTACCTCCTTAGCCAGTCACTATTCAAAGACACAGCCTCCTTTTGCATGAGTGGGGCCTTGTCTGATAGGGACAGACCCCTAAAATTCCACAAGGAACTTTTCTTTGTTTTGCATTAGAACTTCTGGAGGAGGAGATAGGAGGATGTGAAACTTTAACTTAGCAATTAGAGTACCCATACAGGAAAAAGGCTTTCTTTACCTGGTGGGATTCAGATCCTGATGCTTTAAGTCATGATTTTGTAGGCAGGGCACTATCAGGATTGTTCCTGTAAAAGTGGTGCACTCTGAAGACCAGATGTCTGATGAACAGAGAGAAGGACTGTTTAAATCAGTGGTTGAACCCCTTTCTTTTGAGAAGGTATGTGGATTTCTGATCTTTGTTCCCATTGCTCTTTTAGCCCTGTATTTCAAAACTGCCTAATATAAAATACATTAAAAGCCTTAAATTCTAAAACCAGGATCTAACTTACCTTTCCTGTCTCAATGCCCCATGCTGCGTCTTGTCTTTTTAGCCCAATCAGTTTTGAACTACCTTCTTAATAATTCAACTTGGCATCATGTCTGGAGATAAAAGGAGTGAGTTCTTCTACACTTTGTCAGCAGTGATGTTGTTGTCTAATGTTTGAGGTGTCTGAAATCTCCCTGTTTTCCAAGGGTGCTAAGTTCAAAGCAGCTGTGGGAGAATGTCACAGATGCACAGATCTGAAAAAGGTCAGTGTCACTGTTCTTGATGAGTCCCCTAAAGCCTTCCCCATTTCTTTCTTTCTGTTTCCATCTACTCTAACTTCAGGAATCAAGCTCCTAAATGGAGAAAGGAACCCTGCTCTTTTGGGGCTGGCAGGTGGTGGCTCTCCACTCCTGCAGCCTCCAGCCCTGTATCCCCAGGATGTGCCAGCACCTCCCCGCAGCCCTCAGTGAGATACATGATCCATATTTGACCAGTAACTGGGTTTCCCATTGGATATTTTCAGAAAGCTCTCTGCTCAAAGTGATGACGCCTTAAATGTCTCCAGCATTCTGTCTGGAGCTGAGCCTTCCCAGGTGGGCATTATTTTGCTTTTAAACTTTTGTTATGTGTTCTCTGGAGTTATGCACAGAACCAAAATAGTGCTAACTTTATGGAACTGATTTTTAGATTTATATCATCTTTTGTTTCTGCTCCTAAGAGGCTTGAAGCGTAGTTTTAACCACAATGAGTAATTTACCTCATTGACTAAAGGAAGAGAGCCAGAAAAAGCTTCAGGTCTGATACTAAGACTGAAGATGCATTTTAGTCTGTCTTACCCCAAATGAGTAAGAGCTCTGAGGACAGAAACCACAAGCATGAAACCGGAACCATCCCAAAAAGTCTCAGCTGAGGTACTGGGTAGACCCGTAAACTCTATTTCACACAAATTGTCTTTTCTGTTGTATTGTGGCTGATGAGCAGCTTATCCACTTGACATATTAAGAGCAGGTGCAAGCTGGCTTTAACTTACTTTGCAAATATTTGGCTGTTAGCACTGTACTGAAAACCCAAGGCAATCTATACCATCTCTGCAACCACAGGTTTATTCCATGAGGGTCAGGGATAACTTCTATCACACCAACAGATCATTCAGTTTAAGCTGATTGTGCTGAAATACATATCTGTAAATACATATTTCACAAAGAAATAGCATTCAGAAAGTTACAGTCTCTTAAACACAGCCCAAAGGCAGAAATCCATCTTTCCTTGGGCAATATCATCTGATGGTCAGCTGATCACCATTGTCAAATTGAAGTGACAAAACATAATTGTTCATATGTGCACAGCTTCTTATTAATGACAGCAGAGTCTAGCAGAACTTACTACAGGACACTTGCAAAGAATTATGAAGAGATACAAAATTCAAGGCCCACATTCAAAGTCTGATCTTTACCAGTAAAACTCACTAAAAGAATTACCTTGATAAAATTAGAAATTACATGTAAAAATTAAAAAAGAAAAAACAAAACCTCTATTTGAGCTGAGCGTCACATATGGTGTTTACTATCTTATTGACAGATGGTATTTCCTCAGTTTTTTTAGGAAGAGTAACTGGGAGATAACTTAGACAAGAACCTTCAGATCCAGCTGTAAAACAAGTCAAATGTATTTAGGATGATATACCTTCTAAGGAGCATATAATCTATTAGTTAAACTCTTCAGTTTCTTATGCTTAATGACATTTGACATTCCTGCACAAACAATTAATTACTAAGTGTTTTATAAATACTGAAACATTCATTTATGGAAATAGATTCATATAATACCTATGATTATCCTCTCTTGAGGAGCCTAACTATAAGGGCTGCATTAAAATACTTTCAAGGCCACATCTTTGAAAGGGCAACATATTATATGAACTGACATCTAGCTCAAAGTCAAAAGAACATTTTTGCAAAGAAACCAAACCAATCATTTCAATCACTAAAAAGGAAGCAGCAGAGCTAAGTATCTGCTCTGCATGTTAAATTGACAGAAAATTGTATTGTATTACATCACAAAGTGCACTGTTAGGAAGGGGAAAGATGCCTACAAAGACTTCTGTTATGAGCCACTTTGCTAGTGCAAGAAGGGGAGCTGCATGTAGGTCAATGTGAGGAAACAAAGAAGCCTTTTTCCTTCCAAAAATACCTCCTGCAAGAAAATACCAGTTTAGGTCCTGTGAAGTTAAGTTCCTTCCATAGAGGAAAAGCACAGTATTATTTCTGCTTACCCTAACTCATCGCCATATTCGACACACTGAGTCAGATCCCCAATCTGCCTAAATCAGAGAAAGTCACTGAAGCTCTATTGATTCACACAAGCTTATTTTCTAATCCAGTGCTGTTTCAGACCATATAACTGATTTAAAATACAGCATGATCTGTTATATATTCCTAAAAGAAAAAGAAGGCAAGGCAATACAATGAATCAGAGTAAACTGAAATATGTGTAACCACATTACTGCACTAGCCAAAAGTAACACTTCATTATTGCAGTTGGTGTTACATTTATTAAGTTTGCTCTTTTTCCTCTTTCTTTTAAAACTTTGCAATGATATGAGAATAAGATTCTCTTGGAGAATCAGGCGTGCAGAGAACACAGGCCTTTCCACATGTCCCAGGCTGGAACACAACACATTTTGATACAAAAACCCCAGCTGCAAAATTTAATCTGAGGGAAGTAGAGCTAAGACTTCTGAATTTTTTCCCCTTGTGTCTCTTTCTGTCAATACAAATCCAGAACTATAAAAACTTTTAATGCTTTGAAATACCTACAGCTGTGTATAATTAGTCCATTTGGGTTTAATATATTCTCTTTCCTGAGTTCCAACCTTCTTGATATTCAAGTTAAAGAAACATTCTCTTGAAAGTTACAAGTTTCACCGAGAAAGATGGTTAAAATGCACATGTGAAATTAAGTACCAAAATATGGATTGGTCCAGGAGAATATGACTGAATAATAGTAGGGGAATTATTTATTAACTGGAAAGAAAAAGTTGTCAATTTTCCTCAAGTTATATTGTCTGCTTGTTACTTTTTAATGCTTGACCCAAAAATGCAATCATAAACCGTTAAAAATGTAGTTCACCTAAATCTTCCTGGTTCACAGAAGAAACCTGTAGATATTCCATAAAATATTCAATTAGCCTGGGATAATTTTTATCTGTCATAGTGAGCCTGTATTAAAAATTCACACTGCAAATAATGGAATAATTTCATCTTGTGAGGGTCCAAATTTCTGAAGGCTAAATGGTACAGGGCACACTATACAAAGCAAGAGATTGTATTGAGCCAAGGTTCTGCAGGTAGCACTATGAAAGGAAAAGAAAAAAATATCTAATAAAAGAAACTTTAGAGCCGAGTAATAAAGTGAATGGTATCAAACTGAGATACTAGATGGCATTTATCCAAGAATTCAGGAAAAGACTTTGCATGTGGAACTGGTGAACTAGTAACCACAGCATGTAACCTATAGCTTAAGTCACTAGAAGGATGAAAGCAGCAACAGTGACAATGATTCTTTAAAAATCTTCAGGTATGATCCTGGAAACTATGAGCCAGCCTGATAGCTAGGTTAAGTAAACTGGTAAAAAAATTACAAATTAATAAATAACAATAGTAGATAAATATGATCTATTCAGTCTTTAACCTTTTGAAGAAAATAATACCTAATAGGTCATCTTTGAAGGAACCAAGAAAAAACCTCTGTTGGTAAAACCCCTTGGTTAATCATAAAATTATCTGTATGGACCCTCATTAAACTATTAAAAATATGCAGCTACCATTGGATAAGAACTAAATAAAAAAATAGGTTGGGAATAAGTAATTTCATAGAGCAGGCAGATCTGCAGAGGTATCTCTGATGATACTACAAGTGGGTACAGTGAAGTACAAATACTGCTGGTGAGTCACAGTTAGTTGGGGGAGCTAAATCTGAACCATTTTGTAAAGCACTGATCTGAATGATAGATGGCAGATGAAATTCACTGCTGGTGTTGGTGGAGTCATGAATAAGGTCAAAAAGTCACCTCAGACTGCAGAGGCACTGATGGACTCTTATTTAACAGCTCCAGAAGGATCTTTGAGATATCACAGCTCTCTGAACAGCCTGGCACAGCAGTGATCAGAAAGGTAAAAAGAAGAATGGGATTATTGGGGAGGAACAAGGAATAAAGCACAAGATGCCAGTATTTCACTCTACACAGCCATGGTTTGCCAACCTCTAAGCAATGCATGCAGTTATAATGGTCCAGTTACAAAACAGGTCTAACGCAAGGGAAAAATTTTAAAAATTGTGTCAAAAATGACCTGAGGAATAAAGCAACTCCTGTACAAAGAGATAAAACACAGATTAAAACTCAGGCTGGAAAAGCATCCATTTGGGGCAGAGGAGGAATGTAATGCTATATGCAGTCACGAAGGAAATGAAGACAGGGACTGGGGAATGATGATTCATTATTTCTCATGGTCACATCTGGCCACTGATTGCTCACTGAAATTGTTGTGTAGTAAGAGAAAAGGGGAACAACAGGAATGGAAAGAGTTCTAAGGAGGTTATTATTTAGCCTTCTCCCAGATTTTATGCTCCTTCCCTGATGGAGCCAGTGTTTCAGGCTAGATTGATCTTTGGTGTGATCTAAGCAGGCAGTCCTTATGGCCCTATGTTCCATGTGCCTCAGCAATTCAGGAAAGTAACTGGATATAGCAACAAAGAAGAATATGTAAATCTGCTCTCAGGAAAGACTGGAAACAAACAGGTTAAATTCTGTTGCAGCTTTCCTTTTTAAACAAAACCCTTTCCCCATCACAGAATTATTTATTCAACAGTACAGTTTGTTACATTGCCTTTTTCTTATATTGTGCATGTGAATGTAATTTTCACCTTCAGTGCATTTATAATGGGTTTTTTTCTAATGAATGTTATTGTGTATTTGATTAATAATGTTTTATCATCTGTCTTAAAAATTGTGTCAAGATCATTAAAGTACCAAAATGGAAAACTACAATTGGATTGTAGTTTGAAATGAAATATCCATTGCATAATCATTTCCACAAAATAAATTTACTATATTTTATATTCCCACAGTGCTACTATTGCAATCATAAATTCTATTAGTTCAGTTAATGTCATGCATTCTTCAAACTGTAAATTATTGTCACATTTTGCGATTATATCACTATGCTCTCTGTGAAAAAACTTTTCTAACATGGGCCAAAACAATTCGTACCACTCAAAAGGATCACCAATGGACTATATAATCTTAAGAAAAGTTAATATCAAGTGTCATTGTTTTCAATGACATGCCAAAAAGACACATTTGGACATCACTGTGCCTCCAACTGAAAACATTGGTCTCAATCAGTGTGACCAAGGGGTTCCAAAGAATTTGTCCTGAAATTTGAATATATAAGAACAGTAATTCAATTGCTCCAGTAGATGCAACCATGCACCCCATGCTAGGCTGCAGGATCCCACTAACAGCATTGAAATTTGGAAAATTTCTCTGTTTGCATTGGAATATGCTTCCAGATACAACCATAAACAAATAGAATAACTCAGAAATGTCCCAGGAATTAGCTGTCATCCTGCAACACATTTAAGCATGAGCTTAGTTTTAATAATGCAAATAATCCCCTTTATACAAAAGACAATGCATGTATTTAATACTAGAGTTGTGCTTATATGCTTCAATGCTTTGGAGCATAACCAAGATAACAATTAGTGGAACTATATATGATTTTAGGTAAAAGGTTTGGATTCCAGTGAGTAATTAAATTAATTATTGGACAAAAACATAAACTAGTGTTTTGCCTTTTAATTGTATCATGCATTCCAACTAAAAATTGGAGAAGTGTGGAAAACCATGACGGGGTGGTAGATCTCTATTACTTTCTTAACCATGTGAGTAGAACTGCTATTCTGTTAATCCCTGCAAGGAGACAAACAAACTGGCTTGTGCTTTTGGCTTGAGTAGGGTAACAGAAATCTTAATGCAACTAATGCTGCAAGTGGAAAATATTTTCCACATTTTTGAAATGAGTTAGAATAATACAATCAACATTTCTCTTCTCTAAATACCTCAGCAGAACCCCTGCTGTGGGACACTATAATCTGATCACATAGTTCATTTTGACCACCGTCTCTTAATTAAATGCTCATAATAATGGTCAAAGCAAGTGACACTAGAATTTATTCATTGCCAGACAAAAGCATAACTAGAGGTGTTGTGCCTAATGGTATATAATACACGGGCTTAGCTTTTCTCAGTTTTGTTTCCCTTTGTCATTTTTAGTATTAAAGAACGACAAAATCCAATAATGGGTTCTTTCTTCTTAGCACTTTCACTGCAGGAAAAGAACAATTTCTGAATAACATTTTCAAGTGAGCTTGCTTCAGAAAAGAAAGAAATAAAAAGTCTTGAATCAATGAGGTTATAAAAGAAAATTTAATCCATTCTTAATGGCCCACAGACATGGTTCACTGAGGTTCCTGCCAGCAATTTTCTGCTGTTGCTTTGGAAAAAAAAAGTAATTAATGAAACTAGTTGAAGCTTGTTGTGTAATCCTCTCTTGAAAGTTGTATTCGTACATTTTTCAATAAGAATCAGCAGCTGATTAAAAATGTACGCGTCTGAATGCTTAGAGCTGTTGGAACAGAAACTGCTGGTGAATATTAGGTTTATAAATACTGCATTAGTTTTTTTTTTCTTTTATTTGAGTTTTTCTCCCTCTCGCTCATGATAGAATGAGATTTGTTTTCAGTGAAGACATCCTTGGATGAACTAAAGTTCATTAGAAAACAAATGTATATCAGTGAAATATATTAAATGTAATTACAGAGGGTTTACACCTAGTTTGGATCCAAGTTTTCAGAGAATAGAAACCTCTCTCCTGGGAGACACGGACGTGAATACTTTGCTGCGAGGAAACAGCAGAAGATGAAGATACCACTTTGCTTGCAGGTGTGTTGGTTGAGAATCCACAGTAGCTCAATGCATGCCCAGTGTCCCCTCCCAGGTTGCCCACAGCCCTGTGAGAAGTTGCACCCCCTCTGCCTCCTCCACTCCTGGGGAGGAGGAGACACACCTGGAATTGCAGGTGAGCACTGAGTGCAACCCTGAGACCCTGTTCACACCTCTGCTCCTCGTCCTGCTGCCTGCCTAACCCAGGTCTTGGCATTCCCCTCTGTCCTGCCATAATTAAAATAAAAGAGCAACACCTGCCTGGATTTTCCAAATGAACTATGACATTATCTACCCACAGAAGACAAGCACAGCCCCTTGATTCAAAAGGAACAGACCTGCCACCAACATCTCTGAGTCATATCTTTAAGCTTTGGACTAGAGGAAGAATTTAATACATGCAGGATCTGAATTACTGTATGTTTGTAATCTAATATTGTAATTAAGCCCCTCAGGAGCCAGAGAGCTGTGTTAGTGGTTCCCCTGGGAGACTGAGTTATGTACATTCTGTTTGCTTGTTAAATGAAAGAAATGCATTGCCAGCAAAAACAGGGATTGTTTCAGTAATGTTTTCCCTTGCACCCCACTGTCTTAAAGACCCTTAAAAGCCAAAGATTGATGCTGACAGTTATGACAGGAACATTTTAAAAGGACAGAAATACAAATCCAGGTTGAGAATTGATATATATGACTCAAGATTACTTTTTTCCACCTTTTCTGGTGCTAGAAGGTACTTGTTTCTAAAACCCACTGTCTTGTCGAAAACCTCCTGCAAGATTCTTCTCTCTGATTCCAAAGTGTTTGTAGCCATTGATCATCTGTGAAGATTCATATATTCCAGGTCATCATTAAATCTTGTACTGAGAGTTTCTGGAAACTTGAAAAAGCCAAAAACTCAGACGGGATTTCTTCCCCCTGCCCCCCTGTTCCCAGCACCTACTCAGTCTGCACTAGTAATCATTTCCTTCCTTCTTCTCATGACCTAAACATAAGTGCCATGGATACATAAACCTCTCTGTCAATGATGTAGTAAGCAGTAGCACAATATTGACAAGGAGACATGTAGAATTGATTTAGGGCTTGGTTTTGCAGCTGTCGCGTTTGGAACTACCACTGCCTTCAAGAGGAATTCTCAAGAGGGAGTGGTTAAAAATTCAGGCCCAAAGAAAGCAGTAGCACACGGACAGCTCAGCCATCCAGCCAGACTCTCCCTCCTCCCCACGACCTGACCTGACCCAGCTCAGGGGATCCAGGCAGAAAAAAGCAAATGGTGGCTGTAAGGGGATTTACTGGATGTGGAGTTTGTCAGCCATCTCCCTATGACACCAGCATCACTACAGACTGTAACGACAAAACCAAAAACTGAAGAGACAGCTGGACAAAATTATAATTGAATAAACTTTAATTTCAACTTTGGTAATTATGAGGCATTAGAAATTTAGGTCATGTCCTTTTTCTCTCTCCCACCTCCAGTCATTTCTTGTTTGCCTCTTTCTGCAGTCATTTTATAGCCCAGTTTAAAGCAAACCCTAAGATTCTGGAGTATACAAATGTGAAAGAACATCAATTAATAGACTAATTAGCAAAAACGCAACAAATGCGCCATGAATTCATAGAGAGTGATCCCTTTAAGTTTTTTTTATCCATGTATTGCAAACATGCCATGCTAGTTTCAGGGCTTGGACACACAGGGATTCATGTCAGAAAAAGCTCTGTATTTTTGCTGAGTTTAGATTCTGTTATGACCCCAGAGCTGATACTGGTAACAGATAGAACTGTCATGATTCAGACAAAGCACTGAAAATTTCTTTGTGCACCATTTTTTGGCTTACAAAACTGACCTTTTTTATTTCAAAATGGGAATAGAGCTCTGCAATGAAACTCAGAGCTGTGTTTCAAACATGCCAGATTGAGGTGTGTTATGGACAGTGATGTGATGCTAAGTCAGGACTCATTTAAGGAGATCTGGTGCAAAACTTCAACCCGGAGATTTGCTCACTGTCTTACACATGATTCATAAGTTTCAAGATTCTATCAATTCTGCGTGTTCATTTCTGTGCTGAAAGCTGCAACTTAACTCCCAGGAAGCACATGCTCTCTAAGGTATATTAAGACAACCTCAAGTATTTCAATCCTGGTTTTCTCCTCTTTGCTATACCCCTTAGCAGGAATAAAGAATGTTAAAAAGCACTGACCAAAAACAGAAAGTCCTCTGTAAACCCAGCATTACTGTTTTCTCTAGACCAGTTTGTGAAGAGATTCTGTTTTCTGCCAGTATGACAGAGAACTTGATAGCACAACACTGTAATAGGGTAGTTTATATTTAGCAAGACTCTACATGTAATTGGGCTAGTTTGCTGTGTGTCATAGATCTTCAAAAAACAGAAGCAAAAAAAAAAAGTTTCCAAGGAAAATATCCTGGGTTATTGCAGCAAGACAGATATCACAATGATAAATTAAATACATGGTTGAAAAACATAGCAGATTTCATCTCACTTTCTAACTGAAAAATTTTCCAACTGGTTTAAAGTACTGTTTTTGACAAATATTTCTGTGATCAAATTTCAGCCTATCAGTTGTGACTAAACTGTCTGTAATTTTTTTCACATCCACCTGAACTGTGCTGTTGGTCACTCAAAATCCACAGAGCCTCACAGATTTACGTCTGCTGCGAATTGATCAGATTGTTTAATCTGAGTTTCCTGACAGATGGCCTAAAATCCCTCTTTTAATAAATAAACTACTTCCATTTCTGCCCAGAACTAATTTATTTTTCTCATGAAGTAAATTTGATTTCCAGATTAACCAATGCTTGCTCATAGGCTTAACTTCACAAACATGCATACAAATATTTTTATGAATGTTCTTCAAAAGCAAAGATGTTTATATCAAAGAATAGCCAAAGTGGAGATTTCCGTAGTAGCTTTTCAACCAACCATAAGTAATGTTCTTATTGTACATAAATTTCAGTTCCCTCTGCATTCAGCTGAGTCTTTCTGTGAACTTCAGGGGGAGCTAAACTGGATTATATGAGTCTAGTCACAACAAACACTGTAGAATCTCAGGAGTTCATGCATTTTTGTCTTTAGGACTTTTGTCTAAGTCTTTACCTCCTCACCTCTCAGTTTTTTATAAATCATGTACATACCTTAATTGCCACTGGGTAGCAGCTCACCTCTGAGGCAGCTGTTTCTCCTTTGCATTGGATAATTCAATATCCAGGTATTAGAATCTGAATTTGCCCTGTTGTAGCCACTCTATCAGAGATGGGTCTTTCACTCTATTCACAGAGGAGGAAAAACAAAGGGCTCCCAGAAAAGATTCCACCACCACCTCCCTGGCACCCATCTGCAGCCTCCAGTTGCTGGCTTTCCACATTGCCTCCAGGCTTCCCAATATTCCCCTCCTGCCTGCCCATTCACCCCAGCCTGCTGAAATGACTCCAAGCAGGTTTTTCCTGCTTTAAAAAGTGGCACTTCACCACCATCACAGACAGAATTTCTGTGCTGAGCAGGTGTCTGGAGACTTGTGTGGTTCCCACAGGTCATTCCTACAGGCATGGAGCTGTAGCCACACTGCTCTGACACTGTAAATGCACATCCCTTCCCTTGCCTGGGTGACAGCAGAGAAGCTGAGATCAACACAGATTATACTCTTTTTAGGCCATTTTTTGAGGATTGACTTGTCACCTGAAATTGTGATCAGTACCAGCTGTCATCCAGGGCAATGCAGCAAGAATTTCCTCCCATCCTGCCGAGTGATGTATGTCAATATGTTTTTTACAGCAGTCTGCTTCACATTAAATATTCAAAGAGGTGTAAAACTGAAAGGAATTAATACAGACAGCAAAGCACTGTACTTGTAGGCTTTCATATGTATTTAATTGAACAAAGTATGTAAGACAACAATTTTTTACTGTCATAAATTAATTATTTACTCTTATTTACACAGGTCAACTGTAATTAAATTACGTCTGTTTTGAAATACATTTTTTTTCCTGTAGCAGGTCTTAATTTAATTTAATGCCACATTTTAATTTAAAACTGCTTTAATGTAATAGAAAACAAGTTGGCATGACAAATAAAGAGCTAATGTGCAGATATGATTCATTTACTCATAAATCAGTTAATCTCTTTTAATGGAACTCCTTTAAATAATGCCTTTTTTCAATCAGCTGTATTTCTGCTCTTTGTACTCCTGTTGTTAAGGAACCAGCATTTTCCCTATGACGCACCAATACTGGCAGGAAGCACATCCTAAGTGTATTTTGTGACTCATTTCAATTTGCTCTTTGGTGCATTCACAGTTTGCTCATTAACATCAGCATTGATGGCTAATGGATGCTCAGTAGGAAGTTGGATTTTTTTCATGAATGTTTAATGGAGCAACAGAAGTGAAGGTGAGGAAGGATTTCACTGGTGACAAAGTGAGCTTGTGGCTGGACAGCAGGGCATGGATGAGCACCATTGCCTCCCACACCAGGAGCCCCACCATGCCTGGCACTTGCCACACTCCCCACCTCTCACCTGCACACAGCTCATGTGCCTCACCAGCAGGAAAAGGGGAATGATCTCTAGGCTGAGGGAGAATTATATCTTTATACACTGATCCTTGTCATTGCTTCACAACTGAGCTATCTGAATACCATGGTTGTTATAAACCTGAATATGAAACACACTTGGCTGAGTAATTTTGCTATACTGTGCTTGGTTCATTTTTTCTTTAGCTTTTCATCTTTTTTTTTTTTTTTTTAAGACACTTGAAGAGAGAGTATTTTTTGTATTACTCATTCAACACAGAAACCGCTAATCATATTTTGCCCAGGTCTTCTATTTCTGTTGGAGACAAAGAGCAGAAAAAATTATTCCCTTCATCACACACACACACACACACACACACACAAAAAAAAAAAAAAAAAAAAAAAAAAAAGGCCCTGAAGGTGTAGCTCATTCTTTGTCAAAAATTCCCCTTGGGTGAAGTGGTCATAGCATTCAGCACATGAATGAGTTCAGGTTTCTGACATATTCTAGCTCTTGAAAAGCCTCTTAAAGACAAACATTTTCTCTCTCTGTCTTCAACTGTAGTCCTGAACAGGATCCACAATCTGTTTGCATTAACTGGACTGATGTTACAAGTATGGTAATTTCCCCTACTCAGAACACTCCATTAGGGCATTCCAGAGACAAAAATCCATGTCCATAGGCTCGGGCTCCTGCAGAGCATGCAGTACATACAAAACACACATAAAATACGTAGTGAGGGGCATAGGAGGAAGCCTGAAGCTCAGACAGGGAGATGTCAAAGGCAAGCTCAGGAAACCTCTGAAGTGTCCCTTTGTGCACACCAGGAGCCATACACAACCAGGCCAGCAAGTTTACAAGGATTCTCAAGGAAAGCAGAGGTTTACATTACTGTGTAGCATTATTGATTTTGTTATACCAGGAGCAATAACAAAGTCAGTATGTACTTCAAGGTGCACAGTGATCTTTATTATGCTCTCATATGGTTTTCCTAGCCTCAAGTTGTTTCCTCAGCTTTAAAAACAGTGATGTCACCACAGGGAGCAAAAAGGAGTGCATTATACTAGGTAGCAAGGGAAAAAAACCACTGTAATCCAAAGGCAGAGGATGGGCCAAGTGCACAAAAGGTACATATACAAGAACTCATGTCCTGAATACTCCACTGTTTGACACATTTAATAATCATTCCAAAACAGTTGCACAGTCATTTGAAAACAAAAAGCAGATGCTGAAACAAATGTGAAGAAACACTCAGGTGCCATTGATAAAATCAAAATACTCCATATCCTGTTTGATTCATTCCTTACACACACACATAAAGAAAAGGAAACTTCTAACCATATGTGTAGGATATCTGACCTACAGAAATGAAAACACAGGAAGAATAGGACATGAGAGCTCAAAGAATATTTGGATAAACTGGTATTATGACCTGATACCATTTACCCTGAAGTACTTAAAACTTAAAGAACAATATGAAGTGATTATGAAACGGTCATGGAGAACAAATGGCATCCCAAAGACTGAGGGTGAATGAGTACAATGTGTACTCTTACAGGAAAAACACAAATTCAGGGTAATAAGTGCAGTCAGTCCAGCTTGGGTAAGAAGACATGTGCTAGAGACCCTTTGAAAGCCCCAAGAGTAAGCTTAAGTCAAGCCCAAAGAACATGTGTTAGTAACATGTTATGAAACCGGCTGTGCAGATGAAGAAGTGTCCTAGAGGAGTCCACTGCAAATCCACTGCCAAGCAATCTTTTCAGTTAGTTGCTGAAACAGAAGTTGTGTGTGCCATTAACATACAAAATCAGCACATCAAAGCAACTTGGGAGTGCCTGAATGTATTTTTGTCAACAAGAGTGGAATTCAAAGTGCCTCTTCCCTCTGGAAAAATAACACCCTCTGCAAGGTGGGCAATGAAAGTGAATGAAAGAAATGTAAGGACCAAAGTTGAATGCTTGTGTAAAAAGCAGGTAATAATGGCTCTAAGGGATGTTTATGTGTTCATTGGGTTTGCATGGCAAGGTTTTGGTAGCAGATGTGCTAAAAATCCCTTACTTTTGTGTAGTTTTAAGAAAATAAAAGTAAGATATCTGTTGAGAGACGGTATAACTGAACGTGGCTGTCTCAGACTGGCAAGGTAAGCTCTACCTCCATCACTGGCTCTGATTTTGCCAGCCCTCAGGCTGATATGGTAATCTTTGTTCCTTGTTCACTTTCCCCCCTTGTCTTTTCCAGACTTGCCTGCACTGAGGGAGAATTTCCCATAGAATTAGCCAGTTACTGGAAACCAAGTAGGACATTCACACATTGTTCTTTTTGCCAGCTTCAGACACAGGGGAACGCAGTGAATGAACATGGCTTTAGCAGAGCATGAGCTATGTTTTTCTACCTTCTCTCTTCAGCATCACAGGATATTTTCCACAGGTCTTGCTTCCCCCAAGCTTGCTTTATGATGTTCAGCTCTGTACACATATCCTGGCAGCTCATGTCCAATGCTGAAGCAGGGGATCAACCTGTGAAGCTTTGGGAAAAGTCCATCTGGGACCCATGCTGTCTCTGGAAGAGGGGGGTTGGGGAAGAGGAATGAAAGGAAGATGTCCCCAGCACCTCAAGCATGAGGGACAACAGAGGGAAATAAAAGTCCCAGCTGCTACGGAGAAGCATGCACAGGGTTTGAGTTATTGCTCTCACCCCTGTCACTGGGACAGTGGCACTCTCGTTCCCTCAACATCATCTTACACAAAGCAAACAGAAAGAAAAATCACTGTTGAAATAAAAAATCCAAAAATGGATATTTTTCAGTGGAGGGCATTTTGGATGCAGTATCTGCCATCTCACTTCTACTATCTGTAGTACTATAAACTTTTCAACAACTCTGTGGCTCAGTTTCTCAGCCACATGAAGTCTTCATGAAGCTAGTAGGTGAAAGGCAGTAAACTATTTTATTTATTTGGACAGGACAAACACAGGGGGGTCACAGCAATATTTTTAAAGGACATTATCTAAATTTGTCTGTGAACTAAACAGACCAAGCTACATGAAGGTATTTTTTTGTTTCAGTTCATCCCTATTTCAATTTATTTATTTAAAGAAACATAATTTGGTTTGATGATAAGGATTTTAATAGAGACATACATTCACATATTTTAAAAGTGCAGGATGATCTCATTTGATAATTTTGATTGGTTTCACTTTCAATAAAAATATCCTTGGAACTTCAGATAGAAATTTTTTTAGTTGTGAATTGAAATAAAGATTGAATACAACCCTTTAAAGGAGTTCAGTAAGTGGGAAAATAAAACAGATCTCAGCAGGCTGGAGAACTAGGCACAGAGGAATTTCAGGAGCTTCAAGGAAGGGATATATGAAGTCCTGCACCTGGGGAGGAATAATCCCAGGCACCAGCACATGTAGGGGGGCAACTGGCTGGAAAGCAGCTCTACTGAAAAATTTGGAAATTCCATGTGAACACAAACCTACTTTTTTTACAGCAAGGGTAGTCAAACACGGAAACATGTTGCCCAGAGAGGGTGTGGAGTCTCTGCCTCTGGAGATATTCAAAACCTAACACACAACCCTGAGCAACCTAGTTTGTCTGACCCTGCTTTAACAGATTACATGGTCTCAAGAGGACCTTTCCAATGTCAGCAATCCTGTGACTCTGTGATTTTGTGAAAAACAGAGGCAATGGAAAAGAAAACCAGTCACTCTTTAATGATAAGTGAATACCTCAACTATTCTCAATGGAAAAGGCAAATTCCTGACTTAAAAATGGATTTCTATATCCCTCTTGGAGTTGTTTATGTTTCCATTATAGGTTTAGAGGAGGAAGCACCACTTCCCTTTCAGTGTTTTCCTCCCTCCAACTATTTTTGTTTTGACTGTAAGAATAAATAAAGGATGAACAAGCAGCCCTTACTATATACTAAAAAAAAAAACAAAACAAAACCTGTGAAAGTATGTGGTATGACATGCATAGTGAGAAGTGTTCATTTAAAAATAATTAAATGACTTAAATATTTTAGAGTTTATTTTAGCGGGATATAATTTTCAGAGGGCACATTTTGCAAGTCATACTTTCATGTTCGAAGACAAAATTTAAGTCATTAAAATTCTGGATTTTGAACGTATTCCTTTGTAACGAGAAAAAAAATCTACAGAGGTACAATAGAAAGTTGCCAACATCTCCAGAGTTGGCATTTCAGAAAGTTTTCTCTTTAATAACATGGTGAAGAAAGATTAGCCCTTCATGGCATAAGATGAGTGTGGCTAGCACAGGTTCTTCCCGTGGGAACATTTTGCTATATTTCATAAACAAGATAAAGTTTGGATGTTTTGCAAACAGTTTCTCCGGATTGAGTGAGTTCGGGCTTGGCCAATTGTGCCTAGGGGGAGGTCTCGGGCTGACCAATCTGGGGCACTTCTGTAGACTCTATATATATGAAATTCAAAAACAATAAAGCCCCTTTTCTCCTCTCTTCGCTTGTCTGAGAACTTGGGTCAGTCCTCAGCTAGCCGCTCAACAGCGACAGATGAGTTAACTTTACGTAGCTTCAAATTCTCCATGTCCGAAGGATCTCCCAAAGCTGCACTCCTACCTTGTTCTGAAAAGGAATAAATTCCTGGTATAATGCAGTGATACGTTTGTGCCCCAGTGAAATTGTCAGACCACAATTTTCTTCTGGGTGACAGCAACTTGTGAGCTCATCTCCCCCAGGCTGCATTTCCAGAACAGGACACATCTCCAAACAGATTTCAGCAGCAAGCAAATACCAATGGTCTGGAAAGGAAAACTGTTCTCTTACTAGAGAGCAGAGTCAACAGAAACAGCAGCATTCTCTAACTACTGAAAAATGGAAAAAGATTTGCTTAGAAAGAGAACCAATTATTCATTTGACAGTTCAGTCTGCTTCTTCCCAGCCTGTGTAGGAATTACTACACACTCGCCTTAACAGCTACAACAGATCCATAGCTAATCATTGCAGGCAATGTGTGCCCTTTCTTGTGGGGCTAAACCAATCTCCAACACAGTGGATGTGCCGTATTTAAAAGCCATTACCATCCTTATCTTGTTCCAGCAGGTTATTCTTCTCACACAAGCTTGAGATGGGAGCAATTCTGGACTAATTTTGTGCCCTAAAATTTTTGCTGTATTGCACCCTGTTCACACTACTGGAGCCTCATTATCTCATTCTAACAACTTCCTACACAGCTGAGGAATCTTGTACCAAACCAGCAGAAAATACCAAAGTTTGATAGCAGGATGGCAGTACTAACTGTTAAAATACTGAATTTCTAGGTTTTCTCTTCAGGATGTTCACTTTAAACCCCTTCCTATGCATCTATTTTTAATTACAAAGTTTAAAGGAGACATGAAGAAATTTAACCTTTACTCACCAATTTTTTTTCACTGGTAATGATAATAAAATGATGTGTTCATTACCCACATGTCTTAATATGTAAACACTTCCTTCTGAATTTGCAGCAGTACTTCATTTCTGGAAGTGCATATTGCTTTCAGAGTGAAATTGTCCATGCAGGTGCAGAAGAAAAAAGGGGAAAAAAAGTAGTTTTTCTTTTTTTCCTCCAGGCTGACACATCTCTTTCGTCATTCATTTCATTAGTAATATATCACACAATATCATGTTCTTGTGGCATTGATTTGAATCAGGTTGAGCATGGACAGGTGCTGTTTGAACACTCCCTGCCCACACATAACTCTGCCAAAAACACACTGATCCTTATCTCGAGTATCCCTTCTGCTTTGCAGCTGAAGGCAAACCCTGGAGCAGAAGTCACTGATGACACTAAAATTTATTACAAAATTTGATGATTACTTTTTAGAAATAGTGATTAATTGAGATTGTCCTACAAGAGATGTGTATTTTCTAAGGCATCAGTCAAGGACTCTCATTAAGTTTCTTCCTCTGCCACATGCTTTTGTCAGGACCTTGTAAATATCACATTGGCAAAACTATCAGAACCAGTTTGATATGCAACACACATACAGATAATTTTTTTCTGTGCTTTTTTCACTAATGGATGAATAGACATTTCTAGGAAGCAGATAATCTCATCATACAGATGTCTGAAACAGACTGACAACTGCTGGCTCAAAATGTCTGCTAAGATTTACTGCCTGTCAAGAGATTCCCCTAGAAATTTTTTCAGACAGTGGTCAAGAGCTCTGTCTTTTCAAATGTGAATTTTAAGTTCCAAGACCAGTTCTAGCCTTCTGGTATGCACAGAATTAGAGCTATGATTCTTCTACTTTGTACCTTTCCAAGTCATTGAAAGATTGCTTGCAGGTAAAACTTACTGTGCCACCAAAAATCTGAAGAGATTTCTAGAATCTAGTATTTAGAGTGTACATTGTGGACTGTATTAATCTGCCTGTGAGTTTGATAAGGTCAGCTGTGATGTCCCATTGTGCTAAGCAGAGGCAGCCTCTGAAAGTCAGTGACTGAAATCTTGCTGCTATGTCTGCAGCACAGCCTTTTTCCAGCACCTGCAGTGAACCACAGCCCTCACCAAGACTGGGACAGCCCTTTAAATGCATGGGAATCCACCACCAGTCTTCTGTGCAACTGCATCAAACTACAGACATTTACTGTTTGCCCTTGATATTTATGATATTGACTGAAGAGGTGGACAAGCTTATGGAAATGATAAATAAAAAGTGAGGTAGACTTGTCTTCCATGGATTTTTTTCCGGTTTAGTCAAATGGGGCTCCCTGCTTTTTCTTGGCATCTGTCAGAAGTGTACAAGCCAGGGTAAATTGCAGCTCTGGTTTAGCACTTCATTGTGATGCATCATTTAAAAGGTATGACAGTTTTGCAGTTTTCCAGTAACACCAGGAAAATGAGGAAAGGTTATACTTAGGCTTAGCAAAGAGGATTTTGGTTTACCATTTGTTCTTCAAACCAAAACAGGAAAAATAAGAGAAGGAATTTTGAACAGTGCTCCAATGGAGGAAGCTGTTTAGCTTCTACGGATGACTTTCAGGTGGTATGTCCCATAGTACTGGGGGGAGCAGAGGGGAAGAAGTGAAGAAAAATGAATTATTTACCATTGTGTGACACCAAAATCACTGAAAAAACCCCCTAAAACATACTAAAAATACTAGTGCTCTTATACAGGCACAAGAGACCTCAGCAGAGCCTCTTGCAGCAATGGTGCTCATTATCACTCTGGAGCTCATCAATATTCATGTGAAGGGCAGGTGATAGCAACAGCTGAGTTATTAAAGCACTCTCTTAGTGAAGAAACAGAAAAGCAAAGCAGAAATCCTTCCCTTCACCCATAGGAGGACCTAAAGTGCTGTTTGGAAGGCATTGGAGTCGGCATGCTCAGCAGAACACCCCTATCCCTCAGCAAACACACATCCCACAGCAGGGGTGTCCCCAGAGAGTGACCAAGCACGAGGCTCATCTCACAGTGAGAAACACAAGCCCACAGACACTGGGTTAGGAGCACTTCAGGCCTCATTAGGGCAAGTGAAGGAGATTCAGAAGATATGTCTGAGACTTGCACAGAATGTCCCAGTGGACTGTATTTGGCACCTGGGCCACTGTTCTCAGTGATCATCACTTTGCCATGCATAGTCTTTACTGGTGGGTCCAAGCCATATAAAGAACCTTGAGAACCCTTGTTTCAAAAAACATTTTAGTCCCACAGTTGAGTAAATGAAATGTTACATCACCTATAGAGACATAGATTTAATAATAACATAGAAATCCAGATTTAATAGATAAACTCCAATTAAATGTTTAATCCTTTTCATTAGACTAATAAAAAATTCAAGAGAGAGTTCATAGTTTTACTTACTTAATGAACAAAGAATACTTTCATTGTGACATACTGCACTTCATCATACCAGGCAAATGGGACAAAGCATTCCAACTTTCCTTCAAAGAAAGACATTTTTAAGTAGAAGAACATAGATAATAAATGAAGGTACTTTGAATCCCATTTCACTGCTGCATTTAATTTGAATTTCTCCTCCTCTTACTCAAGGTTCCCCAGAAGTCCTTCCCTCTCTGTCTTCCCAGCTCTACTGCCTGCCATGATGGTGATGTCTCTCCTACACCAATGTTACGCTTGATGCCCAACTTTCTGCAGCTGTGCTGTCCTCCATTAATACCCATTAACTCCACAGATAGCATATCCTTGCTCAGATGGTGTGCCAAGTCAAGACTCTGTCCTCATTCTTCTCCTGCTGGTTTCACCGTAAAGACTATGAGAAACTACTCTATTTTCGCTTATGAGAAAATTGTTTAAGGTCAGAACTTATCATTAGAACATTTTTATGTTTGAAAAATCGAGAATATAGGAAGAATGGCTTAGAGAGATTAATATATTTATTAAAAACTATACACTTCACAGCTGCTCACTGAGCAACTCACACTTCCAAGGTAGGTGAAGATTTCATACAAGTTTGAAAACCTCTCTAGACCCATACAGCCATTTGGATACTGTACCAGGATGCCAGGAGATACTACCTATTCTTCTGCAATACCATTTTCATTTGCCTTCTCTTTGACCCCAGAAAATGGCCGACATTAATTAATTTGACAGCTGATAAACAAAGTCTGAATTGTTTTAGTTAATTGAAACATGAATAATCCATTAACAAAGTCTACATACCTGTTTCTGTGATAATATTCTCATTCAGTTCCATGGGTATCTTCCAGCTGATTTCAGTAAATAATGGATTCTGGCTGCAAACTGGAACTGCCCACATTTTGATTATTAAACAGCAAAGCACAGTATATCCACAATATTTGTAAGTGATAAAACTGTTATGTAGAGCATAAGACCAGTAGTGAACTAACATCTTGCAGCTGGGGTCCTGTAATTCAATAAACTTGAATGTGAATTTTTTTAATTGAATACCATAAGTGATGATATGTGTCTTGTTTTCAAAAACATTGACTCTCTAAAGCACTAATTCACTTCAGCAGTATTTTCAGGGCAGAACAGTGCTCCAGTTAAACTAAGTTAATACCCAGTGACATGCAGTTTCCACTCTTGTTGACAATAAGAGTTTAAATATGGCACATTGTGAATATCAGGTGTCTGTTCAATTTCCCAGTAACCGAATTGCAATTTTTTTAAAAATTATTTAGTAGATCAAGCCTTCATGTTACTGGTTATGATGGTTGTCTCACAAAACTGAAGTCTCAATGAGACTCACTGTTCTCCATTTAGGGAATCATCACACTTGTCTTTCCGCAGGGGCCCACTGTGCTAAATTTACCATGGTTAACTAAGAGCAGAACTTCTCAGGTTCCAGACTCCCCTTTAGGACTCATTCATTGTAATTGGGGTGCTCATTTTTATCCCTGAGAATTGTGCATTCACTTTCTATTCTTACTTCATTCTCTCCTATTCTGATAATAGCTGCAAGTTCCCCACACCCCTTTCTTAATGACTGTACTTGCCACCTATTGTCCTGCCTTCCCCACCCCACATGGTCCTGGCCACTCCCTCGGGTTTTCCCTATTGGTTCCTGTACCCTAACTCCGCCCATGTACCTTCCCTGTGCCCAGAGGTTGTCGCAGTCCGGTGGGCTTGCGACTGTCGTCTGGCTGGGCTTTGCGCTGCCCTCTGCCAGAAGCCCCGGCTGGTCTTCCGCAATGCGGGAAATGCAGGTGGCTGGTTCACTCCGAGAGAGATCAGTCTCCAGTGAGCGGCAGACACACACGATGTTAACGACCACACCGATAAAAAGAGCCAAGACATGAAGGGATTCCCAAATGACCAGCTTTAATGAGGGGTCTAGAGGAATCAGCTGATCGAGGGAAAACCTCAGGGAGAGCCCCCTGTGCAGGGGGTTTTAAAGGAGGGGAGAAGGGGGCGGGGAAAGGGGCGGTAGCCAATAGGGAGCAGGGGAGGGAGCAGGTGATTGGGGGCAGGACAAATCGATCAACATGTAGGGGAGGGAATACACGAACAGCCAATCATATAACAAGCAGTAACAAATTTTCTAGAAAAGAGGAGGGTTAATGAAAATCAGGGGGAGGGGTAGCAAACTTTTAACCAATCAACATCTAAGAAACTCAAAGTTTGAGGGAAGGAGGGCAGAGAATCAGAGTTCTGTTTCCACCACCAGCTCCTCCTCGAAGGAGTCCAACTCCTCAGGGAGGGAGTCCGGCAGGGCCACGGCATTGACCGCAGGGATTTCTGCAGTTCAGCCCTCAACACCAGGTCACTGGGCCAGTGTGCTGTCCCTGCCCCTCTCTGCTTCCCTATAAAACCCCTCACCCTCCGCCATCTTGTCTATGCTCCACGTGTGTCTATGCACCACATGCGTCTGTGCATGTGTGGCCTTCGCCCTCGAGGCATCTCTGCCTCTGGAAGGTCTTTGGCCTCCACTGCACCATGCGAATAAACATCTTCCATGGACACACTGCATAGACCCTCCTCGCCTCCTTTATCACTGCCAGTTGTGGAAGCAGACGAACCAGAGCTAGCCTTATGGCTCCCTGGCTGGTGACAGTGCAGTGTCCAGCCCTGGGACAGAGGGTTTGGAGTTCTGAGGCGCTGAACAGAGCTGGGTAGAAAAGCTCTTGGTAAGGTCTGCTTTAACATCCTCTAAACCGCAACACTCTCCCTCTCTCCTTTTTTTCTTTTTTTTTTTTTTTAATAATGTCTTGCAACTTACTAAATATAAGGTATTAAAACAAGAGAATGAAAACAAAATTAACATCGTGTTTGTGGATGGCGAAAAGAGAAACATGATTCTGTATGTGACTTCCTGGACATGCCCAATTTCTATAGAATTCAGATGGGAGAAATAAAGAAAAATTATATTTATTTGCAGTGACATGGGAAAGATTCTGGGATATGTTTGTATAATTTCTGTGGTTAGTTTTAGCTCATAAGTAATGGGGAATTAGATTCACAAAGATGTCATGGTTGATGAAAGAGTAGCAATATGTTTAGGTGTTTTTTAAGGAGAAAGAAAACATTACTACTGATGACAATAGTGTTTCTATGGTGTCCTAGTTTGAATGACATGCATGTCTTCTGCTTTAGCTATTAGAAATTAATTTAAGTAAGGCTAGACTTTTGCCCTAATTTTTAGAGGCTCTCCAAACAGCAATTCATGCCATCCAAATATACAGGGGAATGAGTATCAATTGGCTGTGCTAATTTTTTCTGTGCTATTGAGGGAACTTGGACAATTAAGTTTGTCTAGGATCCAGGTTCATCTCAACTAACATCAACTGTGTTACATTTGTGCATCTGTTCTACTATAATCATCTACCTCCCTTTGTAGTCACAGCAGAAAGACAAAATGCATTCAGCAGATTATTCATCTCATCTTAAATTAAGCGCCTGAAACAGATGGGACAAATCCACCTCTGGATTTGTCTATTTCTCTCAATTGTGGACAGAGGAAACACAGAGGAGACCCCTCTCAGCTCAGATACCTAACTTATATGGCAGAAGTTACATAAATGTAACCCTGCTCTCAGGCACAAACAGTACATTTATATAACAAGGTAATGACCCTAGACAATGAAACAGAAGAACTTGAACATCAGGTACAGAATATGAAAGGGGACAAGACAGGAATGACAGAAACTGGGAAATAACAGCCACTGCTGTAGCACAGCACCAAAGGGCATACAGGGTTTGCATGAAAGATAGAAACACACGTCAAAAACCAGCAATATATGTCGGTGATTTGGCAATATATGGCAATATATTTGGCAATATATGGCAATATATTTGGCAATATATATGTCAGTGATTTGGTAAGACCAGAATTATGAAAGCATGAGCAAAACAGGAATGTCTTTGTTAAAATCGCTTAACAATCTTAAAGAATTCATGCAAAGCCTTACTACTGGACAGCCCCATGGATGTAACCACCCAATTACCTGCACAGAAAACCTCAATGCTACTGCAGAATTGTTTAATAAGGCCTTTGAAAACCATGACATTCTGGGAAACATTATCTTTCCAGATATGAGACAGAGAACAAATGTTCATCCTGATAGAGGTCCAGTTAGTGTGACAGCCAGTAGGTTTCTAGGCCAAATCACAGAGAGCAATATTCAAACCACTTACTCTGGCACTTCAACAAACTCAGTTTCTATTGCAGCATCTCTGTTCAAGAGTGAAATGTGCAATTCAGCACACTTCTACCCAGAGCTTCCAAAAACCTGCTGCCTTTCCAAGTCAATCAAAGAAACAGGCTGTGCAGTCAGTTTGCTGTCAAAGCCAAAAACATGGCGTGGTCTTACCTGGTTTTTGTACTTTCCAGGTTGGAGTCTAGCTGATTCGTCATTAGCAAATAAATTAGGGTCTACCATTCACTTTGCCTTTGTCCAGAAATTAAAAATTAAAACTGTCGGGTTGGCAACAAGGATGAAAATGAGATAAATCACAATTTGGGAGTGCAATTAAAATTTTGGATATAGGTGTATTTTTCCTAATATATGCATCCAAACCTGGCCTAGGCCACCAGTGACTGGAACTCACTACTGCCTGGAACCTCTTTGGCAGTCCATAAGGAAAGCAAATGTGGTCTCAAGCAGGTTCCTCATGGACAATTGTCCCTAAAAGAGAAAAATTAACTGAGGTAAATTTGGATAGTTCCTGGAGGCACAAAGCAGGCTGAATGGGTGGTGAAATGGAAGTCTACCTGTCTCTGCTAGATAGTCCCTCCTTACCTCCTCCATGTGCTTGGACAAGGTAGATCAAACTACTAGTTCTCATTAGGGACATCAACATCATCACCATCAAATTTTAAACATGCACTGGTGGGGTTAAAAAAAAGGTATGTTGCTGATGCCACTATTTCCTAAGTAGGCTGAAGTCTGTTTCTCACTAACTGTGACCTGTGACAGGCAATAAAAAATTTTTAAAAATTTAAAAAATTTTTAAAAAACCAAACAAAACCAAAACACAACACTAGAAGTTATTCTCTATTGTATATGCATATATATATATTAAACACTGTTTTACACAGTCAGACCATTGCCTAGAGGTGCCAGTATTAAATCTGGTTGTTGTTTTTGGTCATTATGAGCGTCTGAGAGACTCTTCTATTTTTAGTTTGCCTAGTGTGACACATCTTCTATTACAGTTACTCAAAAAATTTCTTTGGTGTAATTCCTGGGTTTGTAGCTTTGAAAGGAAGAAAATCTGCCATTCCTTTAATGGGAAATCTCAAGCAGGAGAAAAAGAAACAAACCAGTGGGATTGTTCCTCTGTATCTCCATCTGAATTATTCCAAGACAATCTGAAAATTCAACCTTATCTACATATATAGGACAGAACCTATAAAAAATTATGGTGCAGTCAAAATTTCATCTCGTCACAGGAGCACCAAATGTAGGGTTTATGATATAAGAGATATCTATCAGACACTGTCTAAATCTGGACCTGATGTGCTCATAGAAGACTTGTTGACTAACTATTTCTAGCCCAGAAAAATGGATTAAGATACAGATTAGAAACTACAGGAGTCAAAAGTAAAAAATGTATTTTGTCCATTTCCCAATCTCTTTGTAAAAGTAGATAAATTTGGCACAGTCATTCAAACTCTCTCTGGTTTGCATTTTGGTCTGTGATTGTGGTAACTGTTCTAAGAAATTGGAATCTACACTTAAATTATAAGAACAACTCCCAGAAAGGGTATGGCACACTTATCTACCAATTTAGACATCCCCACCTGAACCTGAAGCCCAAGGCTTCCTTTACAGCTGACTCCATCCTTGCTTTAGGATTACCTTTACCACCCTCCATGTTATTGATTTGATTCACTTATTGTGAAAGGATGCAGAGGCTTCAGCATACTGCGAGAAGAGTCTGGCAACTGAAAAAAACAAATTTTATTAATTTACAGGGAAAATAATTGGAGTCACTAAAAAGGTGAATGAAAAATTTTATATGACCACTCATCATTCTTTTCTCTGTCCCTTTTTCTTTCCTCACAGGCTATTCACAAATTTCTTTTATTCATTTATTTAGCACTTTCTCTTTGAATGTTGATTCGTGCATTCTTTAATACCAAACATGACAAATTTAGGCAGGATTAAAGAGAATAATGATGTTCTTTCTTTTTTATATCACATGGCCCTGACACTTTCCAAGCAAAACCAAATAAAAGTTAGCTATTCTAGAGGCAGTAGCCAAACACTGACTAACTCACATAATCGAGAGATGTTGTTTTTTCTCTTGCTGTTATCATGTTTCCTCCAAATGTAATTAAAAATGGATATAAGCATGTAATCCAATATGACTTAGTAGACTACTTTCTCAAACAGAGCAGCTGATAGTTTGAGGAAAGAGCATTCATATTAATTAATAAAGCAAATGCTTTTAGCTTTACATAAGTTGTTTTCATTTCATTAAAAATATTCTGCCTGCTGAGCAGTCAAGAAATATTGTATTTTCCCTCCACCACCAAAGATTTGGTACTAATTGCTCAAAAGTGCATTGCTGGGAATAAAATCCGTCATGTTTGAATGAGAAGTATACATTATCTAACATGCAAAAACCATAAGATTATATTAGTTTCTGATATGAAAAATAATTATTCTTACTGATATTATGAAAACAATTAATTTCTCTATTGCAACAAAACATGAAATTTACAGGCTGGTAGCTTGTAAAGCACAGTGGTAATGTTTTTATTGAATAGATGATTTCATTTAATCTAATGTGGATAATTATAAATTATATACAGAAAAAATCCAGTTTGGGGTTTTTTTTTCCCAAAGAATCTGTGCTAATAGCTTGTTTAAATAAACCAGTTTCATCTTAGTACTGGGAAGTTCAAGCACCATGGGGAGACCTGTGACAAAATTGGACATAGAATAGACAGTTCTATAAACTGATCTTCATATGTAAGTTATTTATATATTTTCTGGGCAGAATTACATAATTCCACATAAATACTAGTCATTTCCGACTTTGCAAATAGCTCAAAAACACTCATAGCCACGGGCCAAAGGCCACAGGCAGGCAGTGATTAGATAACCTGATAAAAGAAGAGAAAGGATGCACTTATTAAATTCAGAGGTTTGTTGGTATTAACAGCAATAGTGGTCATCACTGCTGACAAAGAACAGTGATTTTCAGGTTATCATGATAAAAGGGGTACTTAAGGAAATATTTAAATCAGAAAATGTTAATGAATGCACACATTTTTCATTGAGAGCTCCTCCCAAACACAGGAATCAGGTGGTTTGAACCTCGCTGACCTCCAGATGCCCAAGAAAGCTGCTCTGTCTCACCCTCCTCACCTGTGCAGGGAAGAGAGAAATACAATGAACAGCCTGGGGCTCAAGATAAGGCCACGGAGTGATCACTCAGTGGTTATGGCCACATGAAAAACAGACTCAGCTTGGGCAACTAGTGCAATTTCTTACTTTGATTTGATTGGTAATGAGAAAATTTAAAAATAAATCTTAAAACACCTCTCCCATTCATTCCTTCTTGACAGATTCAACTTCACGTCTAATTTTCAATACATCTTGCCCTCCAGTGGCTCCTGACCAGTTAGTGGAACAAGGCAATCCTAAATCTGCAACTTAGTCAAATCCTCAGAAAGCAAAAAAACCCTCTTTAGCTTTATAACATGAGAATATGTACCTGAAAGCCTGGGGTTGTTCCAAGGAGTTTCTTATTTCATGGGGTTTTTTTGGTCTTTTGTGGAAATTACTCCAAATTAATTTCATCTAGTCTTCTTATTTATTGGTTATTATGCCTAGTGCAATATTTCTCTGCTTCCTTTAATGTGTTATTCTTAAACATAATAGTTCTAAAAGATTGTTTGGACAATGGGCTAAACTCAAATTTTTATTAGTCTTTGAACACAAATGTTTTACTTCACATGGCAGCAGGGGTTCTCTCTTTCATAATCCTTGTCCTTAAAATACTCAGTGAAATGAACCTGCAAGTTTATTAACACCCATAAATTTTGTCCTTTCTAAGCTAACAACAAAGCAAAAGTGGAAGACCTGGAAGTGGTGCTCCTTAGGTTCATAGATTTATAGAAGCCCAGCCTCTAAAAATCTTCTGAGTCACACTGTTCAGGGTGGCTCCTGAGGTACATCTAAATCATGCAGCTGTAAAACACTCATGACTCTTCATCCCATACTATGTACTGTCGTCAGTACAAGATCTGAGTGGACCCTCTTCCCTCAATGCATTCCAGTTCCTGCCAGAAATAAAACTAGGCACAAGCAGTGAGGAGAACAGATGTGCACTCAAATGGAACCCTGTCTCTATGTTCTGATGACTAAGAGTGCTGGGCTCCTTTTTGTTTTACAAAAGCTTTCAGAAACATTGGAGACTTCATTTTACCTGACCATAATCTGAAGTACTGTGTAGCGAATATTTTCCTTTACTCATTTGCTGTTAGGATAAGCATTTAGGGTCACTCTCTGATAGAAAATCTAAATGAGAGCTTTGAAAGAAAGGCCAAACAGGCTAGCAGTATGGCTGAGGGACAATTAAATATTTTATGAAAGATTCTGTCTTATTGTCCTTCATGAAAAGCCTGTAAGAACAGTACATCCTTATCCCATGACAACCTGGCAACTGTGGCTACAGTCTCCCACGTTACCTCATTAACAGTCAGTAGTCCTCTACAAAGCTGTTATTTACAAAGAATATCTCCAATGGGACTTGAAGGAAACCACAAGAACTGACAGTTCTCCCTGACTTTATGTTATTTGATGGAGCTGGCTGAGCAAACTCGAGGGTGTTGTAGAGCCCAGTGTAAATAGTTCCCCAACTGCTGTGGAGATTCAAAAATTAAAAACTATAGAACAAACTGGTTTGGAAGAAAACCTGCCAAATAAAATAATTAGTATTTTTTCCATCTATCAGTGTGAACCATCAGTTATTTTTCAGGAAATTGTGTCCAGTTCTATTTCTCAGTCAGCCTTCCATTTCAGCATCATTGTCTCAAAGGTCTAGCAAGAAGTTCCACTCACTGATACCATTACATTCTGCTCCTGTTGAAGGGACCTGTATCGCCACAAGTAAAGCACACACATAATTCAAGTACTTACATACATTTTAAAAATACACATTCTGGCCTTTTATATCATACCCCCAACATCACTAACTGAAGCAATTTTCTTAGGAGCCCTCTTTCTTAATCATTTTTTTTTTCCTTGAATGAATCTGAAGTTAACATGATTGTTTTGGGAAATGTTCCATGTCAGTGTAGGCTACAGAAATACAGCAGCTGCAGGTATTAATATATCATTGCAATATCTATCTGCAATGAAACTTCTGCTAGAGCATTTCACAAAGGGAAGAGCAGCCCATGTGAACAAGACATCACACAAGCACACCAGCTATACCCTGAGGCACTGTTCTCCAAAGTTCAGGAGAGAAGCTGCTAGGTTTGCTTTCAGTTGGCTCTCAAGAAACTAAGCACAATGGGCAAGCTTGAGTCCTCTTACAAGCTGATACATTTTGCAGCCTCATTTCCTCATGCCACATTTAGATTTCTCCCCACAAAACAGGAAAGTATAGCTCTGCAATTTGTCCCAGGCAGTTAGACCACTATATGGCATGGAAAGAGCACCACTTTTGCTCACAGTGTGCTTTTCAGTAACACAGGCAGCAACAGGATAAATCTGAGTCTATTATTATGTCTCTATTTAAAGAGGAAGCTGAGGTAGCCAGGATTATAGGCAGAGAAAAGAGAAATGGAAGGAGTGAGATAATTCCATGGTAAAGATCATAGTAAAGCAGTATCTCATGAAAGGTGAGGGTATGTGGGATGGTATATCTACTTTCACTTAACACTGATTTCCTGCAAAATTATCTCTTGCTGATAGAAGAGGAAATATCTGTGGAGATTTGAACTACATGCCTCATTGTCAACCAAGTTTGTACTAAATTAAAAGTGAACTATCTCGAGTAGTGAAAATAAAGTAAATCAGACTGTGTGCAGTTTATCATAATTTAGTAACAGAAGTTAAAAATGTTTTGAAAGAAAGATAATGACAGCCCCCCACAAGAAAATCTGGGGAAAAACTAGTATGTTTTCTAACAATTTCTGAATGGAAAAGTCCCAGTTTTAGGGTCCACTAAAGCCTAGCTTATTGCAAGACAAAAATCAAACTTTATGCTAATTTTCTTTGGGGTATTTATTGCTGCAAGGAGGTTTGCAGGCCCAGAAAAAGTGAAAGCCCATGCTGACAACCCTAGCTGCAGTTTGCCATTTTTCACTGGTGGGCAGACAGGAAGATGTCCAGATTTACTCCTGCCCTGCTGAGGAGCTACAGCTGTTCTGATAATCCCAGCTGGGCACAGGTATTCCTGCAATCCTTCTTCCTCAGCAGCAAAATCCTGCAGAGGATTGGGGTAGCTGGAAAAATGGGACTTAGGGGGACCCAAAGTGTGCTCATGGCTTCTGCCCTCAGCCCCTCCCTCTAGCAGAGGCATGGGCTGACCAATCGATTTGGGCTTGAGCTGCTCCTCCCATTTCCCCTTCTAAGCCTCTTTCTAAAACCCAAATGTCACTATTTCCCACTACAGTAAATACCAAAGTCTAAATTAATTCCCCGCTGAGAAAGGCAGTGTTGTTTTGTAATTAAGAAAATGCTTTGGCTCTATCGCTATACCACTAGCAGTTTTACCATCTTGGTTTATTCTTCTGAAAGTGTTCAGTGGAGTATCATTTTGTCTGTTTCGGTTTTCAGCAAGAAACAAAGTTTGTCGGGAGACACAAAAAAACAGTAAAAAAATTCTGCTGGTCTGCTAGGGGTTATTCTTCCTTGTCTCACTTATGCCTGTGAGCTTTCTCATTTGCAAATCCCAACAGCACTAAAACTTTTTGGTTTAGGCAGTTCTGTGAGTCTTAAATTTTTAAAAGCAGTCACTTCCAGTGGAGGGAAGTGTAGGGAAAGACATCAGCTGTTACATGGAAAATCCTTACCTGTTTTACTGTACTTTTTTTGCTTTGGAATGTGACAAAAGCATAATTAAAAGTCATAATCAAAAGGAAAAAAGCAAGAGTGTTTCCTCATTTTTGCAAAGAATTCTCCATATCGAAGTCAATTACCTGTTTGAGAGTACTAGGAGAAGAGGGATGGGATAGAAAAAGTTGAAGAAAATGGAAAGGAATGTTCTGGCAGTGCCACCTCATTTCTTAATCATAGAATCACAGGGTCAGTGTTGGAAGGGAACTTAAAAATCATCCAACTCCAACCCCCTCCAATGGGCAGGGAAACTTCCACTAGACCAGGTTGCTTAAAGCCTTATCCAGCCTGGTCTTGAACATCTCCACGTAAGGAGAGTCTAGAACCTCTCTGGGCAGCCCATTTCATTGCCTCACCCACCACCCTCAAGAATTTTTTCCTTTTTTCCATTTAGATAATGTCTTGTCCAAATCAGCCCTCCTTCAGCTTAAGGTCACTCCTCCTCATCCTATCACTGCATGCCGTTGTAAAAAGTCCCTCTCCAGGCTTCTTGTAAGCCCTCTTTAGGTACAGTTAGGTGGTCTAAGGTCTGTCTGGAGCATTCTCTTCTCCAGCTGAACAACTCCAGATCTCTCAGCCTGTCTTCCCAGTAAAGGTGCTCCAGCCCCCCAATCAACTTAGTTGCCCTCCTCCAGACTTTTTCCAGCAGGTCCATATCTTTCTTCTTGTGCTGGCAGACCCAGAGATGTATGCACTGCTCCATGTTGGGTCTACAAGAGCATTGTGAGGGAGAGGAGAATCACTTCCCTCACCTCCCTGCTGAACATCTTTCACGACTCTAATTACCTTCATCATTTGGTGCCTATCAGTGTGAAATGGAAGTGTTGCATTTCCACAGAAGTGACTTTATTAACCCAGCCTTCAGTGTGTACAGGTGTGTGCAAATTTGCTCCTCTGCTTTGTGTGAGATGGCTACTGACTGAATGCTGTAGCAACCTGCTGGACCTTCAGTGATGTGTTCATCAAGGACTTCAGTACCTGAATTGAAATTAGACATAATTACTTAGTTATGGACTGAATGAATTTACATAGACATATTGGTGCTGAGAACCCATGATTCAGAGAGTGTTTTTTAATTACCAATTAAAGATTTATTTTAAAAATATATTGGCTTGAGTATGAAATGGAATGGAATTCAATATTTATAAAGTCCTGAACTCTTTTCATTAAAATATAATTTTTTTCTTCTGTCTTTGGTCAATCAAATACCCATTTCTTTGTTTACTTGGTGATGGTAGGCATCAGAGAGTTTAAAGGAAAGCAGCTGTGGCTTTCTGCTTAATTTTCCAGACCTCACACCTAGGTGAGTTTGATATAGGCTACATTACATCACCCACCTGATGAGAATTCATGCTCATTCTTCAAAGATTTTTCCCCACACAAGACTACTTTGGGTTTTTGAAACAGCCTCCTCAACGGCCAGCATGACACATCTTTCTCTATCCCTTAACTTTCACAAAAGAAGAATAAAGGAGAGTTTGAGGAAATTGAGGAAAGAGTTATGGACATAGTTAGCTTCATTTGCATATTATGACACTGGTAATTAATAATTATGGAGGAGAGAGATTTTTTTGTCCATTTCTGCTTCCTAAAATATGTCACCTTATTTCTTTCTATTTTGGTAGAGTTCTTTTCAAACCAGTTGGGATATACAAAGAGAAAACCTGTTACCCTTGAAGAGGGATTTTATGGGTTTTGTATCAATTTTGATGAGTTTTGTTGACTGGGCTTTGGAAAAAGCCAAGTTGTGTCCCATCTGTAGAAGATGAGCTCTCCAAATGCAGGGGCTCCAGGATAGCTCTCTTGATTTACAATATACAGGGAAAAACTTGAAATGTAATGTCAGAAGTGAGCAAAAGAAAAGCGTGGCAAGGAGGACCATAGTAATGCCAGAATTCTTTCCCTGCTGCCCCAGTTTCTTAACTTGTAAAATAAATTTAGTCCTGGCATGAGCAAATGTAACACCCACTGCAGTCAATAGGATGTCTGCCATTTATACCAGGACTCTGCTGACAGTTTATGCTTCTTGTCATTTGAATTTGTCACCTGCAGTAGATTAAAAGAGGAGGAAAGGAAATGAAAGGAAAAGTGTGAGGGGAGAAGGAAAAATAACAAGTGTAATACAAAGTTGTAAAATTTGAGTAGACAAAAACATACAACTTTTTAGGATTCGAACTGGAGAACTTGGGAAAACACTGGAATGGGCTACTTATATTAATGATTTAAAAATGTGCTTTCCCAAAGCAATTTCTGGCAGGATTCCATGAACTCTGCTTACCTGTGTGACTTTTTAATTACTACTACTAAATCATCTTTCCATTTGCTAAACCCCACTCCGTTTATACTGGAGTCCTACAGTGAACAAGAATTTCCTGAGTAGTGTGATCAGATCTCATTCCCCCATTACTCAAGCCTACGCTCAGTTTGGCTGCAGTTCTTCATCACAGAGTGGTAGAATTAAAAAACAGAAAAGTAAGCTGAAAAAAAGTAATTAGAATTTTAATTGCAAATTTATCCCTTACCAGAGGAACATAGGAGTTCCATTATTTTCATTTTATTTCCATTACCAACAAATATGTAATTTGTTTATTATTTTGAGAAAAAAACTATGCATATCAAATTTTGGGGTTGGATGCAATTTTCTATTTTTGCCAGAAAATTGGAGTAGGGAATTCCTTAACCTTCAGCACTTTTTGCCACAGGAATTCTCATCTGTTTATAGTTTTGAAGTCCAATATAAAATCCCATTTTAAAAGTACACCGTCAATACTAAAACCTGAGGAAATCTAAGACTTTTGAAATGTTAGTAGTATAGTGCAAATTCATAGCCAGGCTACTGCTTTGCTTCTCAGGAAGGAATTCTGACAAGCAAAATGTGTTATCATCAGCAAAAAAAAAAAAAAACCCAAACAATATAGAATACCAGTTTGGACTGGAAAATACAGATTTCTTTCTTTGCTTTCCCATGGAAAAAAATGAACCACAAACTACTACTTGACTCTGAACTCCTAAAAGCAATGAGCAGAACTTGCCCCTCCAATGCCCAATAAAGGTTTGCAGTTGTTGATTGCATGATTATGAAATGCAAGAAGAAAAAAACAAAGTACAGTGAAAGCAAGGATGGCTTTCTTGCCACTATGAACTCATAGAGAGCACAGGGGCCACTCAAATGGGGCCACATCTTTAATCCACTCCCACCCTTCCCATCAGGGTCTGCCATGGGGCCAGGGCTGTCTGTGACCACTTGCAGTTCTCTTGCACAGTTCATCTGTAACACTTCTCCAGCTAGCATATTCCTACCATACAAGGAAAGAGACCCAAACAAACCAACAAAAAAACACCCTACCAAAGCCAAAACCAAACAAAAAACAAGTTTACAAAGACTAAGTTTGCTGGATTTTGTTAGTACGCTGAGACCTGCACGTAATTTTCGTAAGGGAAGAACAAATACAAAAGGCAGAAAAATTAGGTTTGTTTTTTATACCTGAAAATAAATCCAAAAGAGCTTGTTTCCTTTGTTTAATAGGCACATGCTATTTATGTCTGTCATGGCATATTGACACTGTGGCAAATTTAGATCAGCGCTGGCTTTACATCAACTGGAGATCTGGATGCTCCACCTCTGCTAGTTTAGTTTACTTCACTTCACCACTGCCTTGCAAATATGGCATGAAAGTTTCCAAAGCAGTAAAGTAAATCTGCTAATGGATGATCCCAAAGGAAATAAGAAAAACACCTCTTTGCTCTTGCTCACTTATGGATTTATCTTCTAAATTCTGTTGTTTTACAAACCAGAAGATACTGCGCTGCTTTGAATTTCAGTAAAAGTAGGTACAAGTGCATAACACATAGTTCTTCCCATGATGTATTATTTTTGGACTGCTCCCAGAGAGGAGGAAGAAGAGTTAGTACAGTAGCAAAGTTATTTTTTTCTTTCTGGATAAAAATAACAGTATCTTTCCACTGCCACCAGGCTTATAAAAAATATTTTGCAAAAGAAAGCTTAGCCAAAATAACATACAAGAGAAAGCTTTACAATGATGGTATCTAATTAACTTCTAAACCTAAACAGAGCACAAGAATCTCCCACGGTCAATCTTATATCAGTAGAAACACATTTTGGTCCAGAGATGCACTCAGAACAACTTCATTCACTGAGAAGAGGCAATTGGTTTTATGACTTTGGGTTACTGATAAACTTAAGGTCCCAACCATGTGTTACTTCATTTTTGAAAACCACCATGCTCAGCCAAGCTCCATGCTCTCCACCCAGGGTGGATCTCCCTGGGTGCAGTTGAGAGCATGCTATATAATACAGGATAATGCTATGTTATTACAGTACTTACTATATACAGCCAGACAAATCAAATTACAAATGTATTTATCCATACCACATTTTCTAGTAAACCATGCAACCAATTCCTTATATGTCTGAAATTTGAAGGAAAACAGTGTGAGAACTTGGTATGCAGCAGACAGACACTAAGTACTGCATATTGAGCCAAATTTTCAAGGAGCTCAGATCTTTTTAAGCCTGATTTTCTTCCACCTTTCCAAACCATTTCAGGTATGTCTGGTTGCCATATGGGTAGTACAGGTGCAACATAGGCATCCATCTGGGGGAGGTTTTCTCATAGTTTTGTCAAAACAACAGATAGTAAAACATCCAGATTCAAGAGTGTGTGCAACTGACTGCTTCTCCCAGACTTTCTCTGGAGTCTCTTAGAGACTACTAGGGCTGAAAAGAGAAATATGAGTCTTGATCATCATTGCACAATACACTAGACACATACAAGAAAGGAATTAGACTGGAGCACGCCTGGGAAGAAAAAGAGACAGCGAAGGGTGAGCCAGCACTGCACTCTGGCTGTTTTATGTTCCCAAAAAGTATGCAGTCTTAGGGAATGTACATTTCAATCACATTTTCCATTCCTGGCCAAAGGTCTCTCCCCATAATGAACAGCAGCTAGATTTCTGGACAGGTAACAATCAAGGTTTGTATTCGTAACAACTTTTAACTTCCACAATCAGAATCTCACAGTCCCAGCTGGGGCTTTTCACAGCCTTGGGTGCTTCACCAGCCTTGGCTGTTTCCGTATGGATCTTGATTCCATCTTAGTAGGTACTTATTTGTGGGGCTCCAATATCTAGCATGTAAGTGTCCCATGTTCCCAGGGAAACACTGCAAAGAGCAGAAACATTCCTTCATTGGACTTTTCACTTAGATAGATTTATCACAGTAAATAGTCTTTGTCTCATTATTATTGGGCTTTAACTTCGCTTACTCTGATCATTTTCAGAGTGGATGTACTGTTGAGGGCTTTTTTCTTTCTTCTTTATTTTTTTAATATATCTTGAAGTGAAGTCAGGGTGTGTGAAGCTATCCTCTAATTTTGTCAAATTTCCAACCTGCTTTACTTTCTCTTCTGTTTCCCAGCTTTATATGTTATAAGATAACCTCACATGGGTTAAAGGCTGGCCTTTCTGATGGAAACCTGAGATAGAAGTCATGTTACCCTTTTTGCGTCTTAGCACAGTGGGCTTCAAAGTGTTCTGCTAATTTAATGAAGCGTTTTCTTCCAAAAATGAAGTAAGGAGTCTGTCTTCAAACACTGCTTTTACAAATGTTTCTTAATTTGAGGTCCTTAAAACACTTCCTACATTTTTTGTATATATCAGCTGGCCTCTATCATATTTCATATACTCCTACGCTTTTTGAAGGTTATCCAGTTCTTGTGACCAGTCCTCAGGAACATTGCCTAAACTGAGTGAACTTGTGAAAATATCTGTGAAAACATCTGCTCTTTCTGTTTCCACTTCCTTAAGATCTCAGCAATATTTTCTTTGACAGAACACCATGTAAAATTCACAAACTTAAAAAATATTCATGAGGCATTTTTTGGTGTTGTCCCTACAGTTTTGAACCCCTCATCCCAGGAAAAAGAAAAAAAAAATCAACCAAACAGAATTATGCAAACAAATATCATTCATCCCTGTAAAATCAAAGGCCAGATGATTCTTTCCATGACTTTCTGTTTGTCTCATGCCAATCTCTGTTCCTCTGTGGTCATCCTTGAAAGCAATGCTGCTTCTTTACCAACTGTATGTTTCATTTAAAAATTGAGTTACATAAAAGTATTTAAAGATATCCAAATCCAGTTTGCACATCTTTTTTCATATCTTTTCTATTTTATTTTAGGCTTCTTAATAATCTCTTCATTCACAAACACAAAGATCTTTCCACTTTTATTTCACCTCATCATTTATATTTGATCCATAACAATAACAGAATGTTGGTTTTCTGTTTTCATTTTTTATTAAAAGCATTCAGCAGAAAATATTCTTTACTGGTGCATGTGAAAGGAAAAGGGTCCTGATTATTTCATTAAGTTCGGAAATGCTTTTACTGTCGAGGACCAGAAAAAACAATGCATTTATCATCTAATCTCACCTCCCATCTAACAAAGAACTAACTCACTTGTTTCTGAAAGGCCCTACTGTTTCCCTGTCCACTATATCATATTTTATTTAAAAAAAAAAGAGATAGAGAGAGATTTGTCCATCTAGATTGAGACAGATATATTGATTTAAAAGAAGAGAATGCACTGTATTTCAAGGCACAATATTTTTAAGAATTTGTTCACCTTCACTTCCAAATTTACCTTCAGTCTGTACTCTATGGATCATGTTAAGCTGCCTTCTGTGGAAATCAATATCCTGTTATTATCAGAAAATAATTCTCTGTGTAGCTGTTTGTAAATTATTGTTATGTTATTCCATAAGGCATTTTAGAAGAAGCAGACAGCTTCTTAGGAGCTTTAATATATAAGTCTATCCACTGTATCCTGTCTAATATTTCTGTATCTTTTGAGAAGGGTGGACACCAGAACAGTGTAGGACATTTATGCCAAACCTCTGTTTTGGCTCTGTTCCTGTTTCACTGTGGAGCTCTGGTCCCTCAGAGCTTGGAACTGAACACAGGTTTGTTCATTCCTGTGCTATGATCTGCAGGGAGCCCCAAACTGCTGTCCTCAGGGAAGCTAGAATAACAGAAAGGGTATGGTTTTGTCCAGACTGAGTAGCCTACAAGCAGCACAGCTGCAGACTTTGCTAAATTTTGCTTCTTCTATTCAGGACAGTTCTCCAAAATGACTCAAGTAGAATGTCACACACTAAACCACCATACTGTGCTGCTGTTTGAGGAGAAAAAATCCTATTGCCTCTGCAATAGAATTTCAAAGAAAAAGTCATCTGGGCTATGAAGGCTGGGCATCTGGGCTTTTTTTATTTTTCAACAAATTCAAACTTTGGGGAAAAAATACAATAAAACTCTGCAGAGCTGAAAGTAACAGCATGAGATATAACAGAAATTATCATTGTAGTCACTGTCTGTAGGGAAACCATCCCACACCCAGCATCCTGCTCCCCAAAAGACACCATGAAAACAACACCAGAAAATAAGGTCCTGGAGATGCACCTTTATATGGCAGCATTTGTATCTTTAGCCTATCACATAACTCTTGAATGGATTAATATGGCATCACCACTACAAACTGGCAGCAGATGCCCAAGGAATACACATTCACTGCACATCCACAGAAACAATGGCTCATTTAGCCTGATTTTATCTCCTGCCCTCTGCTACCCCTTATGTATGCTTTCCCTTCCATCACCACCCAGTCCTAACACATGGTAACAGCAAGCTGCAAAGACATTGCACTGAAACACAGCTTTCATGGTAAACACAAGCTATTTTCTCCCCTCTCTTCAACTGTTATGCAAACTGACAGGATTTCTTTCTTCCTATAATAACCCACAGAGATTCCTGGAACAATAAGGATGCCACTGTGATGCCATCTCCTGTAATGTTTGGGACATTTACTGCTAGCAGGTGTGTTGTGAGCTACCTTCTGGGAATGCAGTCTGCCACAAAATAAGGTTAGTCCAAGTGTCTTTATATCAAACCCATGTAGCCTTGGGATACAGTCAAGCAACACTGAAGAATATTATGTGTTCCAAATATCACTGTGTGCTGCAGCACTTGCTAAATCAGTCTCCAGACATACCCCTGAGGAGTAAGACATTTTTTAGCACCTGCCAAGACTAACACCCGCTGGTCAGCCCTGTGGCTGCAGCAGATTGTTTGGCAGAAGACACTGGAGGCAGTACTGGACGAGCTGCACGGCAATCATTTACCCAAGAAAAGACCTGGGATGGTATGAAAAGGGCAGCTCCACTGGGTGCTGCAGAGCAGGGACCTCTTTGCTGTTATGATTAGAGGAGCTCCACTGCTTCCCTCCATCTGCCATCCTCCAGTGCTGCTCTGACCTTCTCTCTGAGCCATCTGCCTTTGCAGGCTTTGGCACTGGTAAAATGCATATTGTGCATAGGAGCTCATGAGACAAAAATGTAAGGAAACAAATGTGCCCTTTGCAGCTCCTTTTTGAACAGCTTTCAATTAATTTTATGTGTTGCTAAGCTCCTGGTACGAATATAACTGTGGTTAAATGAAACCTCTTACAGGAGTGTCCAGTTTGGTGCATATGCCTGACTGTGACTGAATATGGAAGTTTAAGTTATCATGCTGTATGTCCTTCACACTTTCCATCTCCAGGAAGTGATACATCTTAAACTTTAAGACAAACTTTAGCTCAAATCTGGAACGGGCTAAAATTATTTTCAAGTGAGATGATCACATAAGTTAATTGAGCTAAAAGATGAGCTTTTGTTTTAAAAGTGTTTTATACACTACTGTTTCAATCTAACTTGTAATAGCCTCATAAAAAAACTTTGTCTCAAAAAAATTACAGAGATTAATTATCCATGTTGTGACCCTTCAATTTCTTGTTTATTTGATTCTATAATTACTTTTCTGTAATGGCCTCAAAGGAAAACATCAAGTGAACCGCTGATGTCTGATTCTGCCACTCCATCAACCAGAAGTATCAGGCAATTCGTCTATTTTATAGTTATATGGGTGATATCTTTTTCCTATATTACACAAGGACACACCATGAGCCTCCTTTTCTTGAGGTTAAACACCCCCAGCTCCCTCAGCTGGCCTTCACAGGACTCCTGCTCCAGAACCTTCACCAGCTCCACTGATCTTCTTTGGGAGTGCCACTAGACTTTACCTTGAAATTTTGATTTCCTAGCTCTAATTTCAGTTTGATTTATATCAGAGTCACACTACCGTAAATTCATTGGCTCTTCTGATTTTGACCCTACCTGAACTTAGGCGTGTTAAAGGAAAAATACTGTTTTGAATTCCTGTTTGCTTTCACTCAGCCCACCTTACTTCTGCAGATAACAACAATTTTATCACTGTTAATAATGCAAATCCAATACAATCAGGAATAAACAATTGGTATGTTATTCTGCTTCATGTATTATTGAAAAAATTGTCAGTCAAATTTCTCATTACAGGTTATTTATCATAAGTAGTGGAGGTAATAAGAAGCTTATGTTTTTATTTCATTTCCTCAAGTGGACTTTGTAGTTCTGGTAGTAGGAAGAGTATTAAATTTTAAACTGTGAATTCAACACAAGTTATAAACTCAATCCTTGACTGTTTTTCACAGTTCAAAATGGATCTAAATTTGTCATCATGATGATTTACTGGTGTTTTACAAGCTCCTTGCATGCAGATCTCTGGTTATACAAAAAAGAGTATTAATTATTTGAATATAATTGTATATTTATGTATTTGCATTTATTTGTAAGTACCTACATTCACTTGATTTGAAATGCATGTCAAAACAAAGCCAGCTGAAACTCTTAGGCCTTTTTTCTCCGGATTTTCTTCTCATCTGAGAATCAATGTAACTCCTCTATAGTAATGTATAAACTTATGCATGATAATTTATAAAAATGTTATAAATCTACAAAGTTAATAAAAACTAGAGACTGTTCAGCTCTACAAAAATGTAAAAGCAGGCAAAGTTCAAACAGCCTCTCTCCTTCTGACCTTGCTTCCTACTTTTGTATTTCATTCTCTGGCCCAAGCCTGGAAGACCTTTAGACTGCATTCATGTTCTACAGTTTCAGCAATTATAAAGCTGTCAAACACTTGATTGTTTGATCCTGTTCAAAAAGCAATTTATGAGGCTTCAGGACAGATATATTTCATGTAATTGCTTCTGTAAAGGAAACAATGGTTTTCAGGACAGGTTAAGGGGCTGATTGCCCCAGTCCAGCAAATGACTTCACATTTATTCCTGTGTTAAGCTAGTGTGAAGTGCGTGTAAAATGTCAAGAGTAAGAAATCAACAATTACTGTGGGAGACTGCTGGGCTAAAAATCAGAAGACATAAAACAACACTGGTGGCTGGTTCTGTCACTCCATCAGCCAGAAGTATCAGGGAAATGCATCATCCTGCCTCCAAGAGGCAACAGATTTTTTCCCTTTTCAAATAAAGCAGCAGTCACTCCATAACTTGACTGTACAAAACCCAAACCATCCTCTAAAGCAGCATGACTTTCATCTGCTTTTGCCCAAGAATGTTTTGGTGCCATGTACTGTTTGAAGGTGTCCATTTTTGTGAACTAGGAGAAAAATGTTTTCAGATAAACAAACCCTTTTCCCTTGTTTATATATTTTTCTTCTTAATTGTGATGCAGACATCTGAATTAAATAAGAAATTTATTAATTTAAAGTCTTTAGCCTCACCCTCTACTTGTGCTGCCTGATCTGTGGCCAAGTCCTGCTTGAGTTGTTGCAGAGATGCTTTCAGTTAAGTCCTCAGAATAAAGATTTCATGCTGTTGTTTAAAGTGGCTGATGTATATAACTGCTAAATTACTTCCAATAAGTGCAGTAAGACACATATTATGGAGTAAGAGATTTTATTTTTTTTCCCACAAAACCTGTTGTCATTCACCTAAAATGAAAGAATTTTTTTAAAAACTGCCCATAAGGTTAAAAAATGGCATAATCAAATGGACCAGACTACCCTCTTTGCCTGGCATCCTTCTTCTTTAAAATATCTAATGATATGGGATATTGCTACTAAGCACAATGAGGAAAAAATTAACTTTAGTTAGTTCTTTAAAGAAATATAATTGAGTAAGAGGCACTGATGCTGAAGCATCACTGTATACTTTTTTTTTCTATATTACACTATTTCCCATATGCTGGCCACTGTCAGAAAAAGGACACTGGGCCCAGCACTCTTAATTTTTAGAGGTACTCTTCTGTTCTTATGTTTCATTCTAAATTTTTAATCAAACTTTCAATCTGATTCTTACTTACTGTAACCTCTTACTACAGAATGTGGCAAACAACCATTTCCAACATCCAGTGCCTGTGTATTTGACCCCACTTAAGTTGAATAAATCTGAGGATATGAACCCAGTTCACAGGAATAGGCATCAGAAGAGAAATGGGTTTTGCTAGTGCTTTTGGTGTAGCTATGATCTAACTTTCTCACTGAACCTCATTTCAGTATAAAATATGACTTGTTCAGCATGTTCAAACAGCAGCGTGGTGACTGAAGAGCCATGGAGAGAAGCCACATATTGGTTAGAGGAAGGCTATTGGTAGAGGGCAGGAGGGCAAATGATTATAATGCTTAATTAACATATACTGACACTGCATTGGAAAAGGAAGATCATGCTTTTGTCTCCAAACAAAATTGCAAGCAATAGCATACATTACAATTGCCAGAGAACGTGCTTAGAAAACAAAAGTTAAATGCTACCAATTGACATGAATAGAAAAATCAATATTTCAGCTTAACCCTCTTTTGAGGGGTCCAATGGATGTTTCAGTAAAGAGATGCCCCTCAGCAAGCCCCAGAGGCTGCTGCCACAGCCCAAGCTGCCCAGGGGTCCCTCCCAGACTCCTCAGGATGGGGCAGGCAGAACATACAGGCAATGTACACCTTACAGGCAAATAGGGTCTGGGCTTCCTGCTACTCTTGTGCAGACTGTTCTGTGCTGCTGCAAAGTCTCATAGCTCTGGGTTAGTGCAGGAACTCACAGGCAGCCTGGTCACCACCTCACTTTTATATAGGGTGAGTTCCCCACTTTTTCTGAGCTTACCAGAATATGGCTGCACATGGATTTATAGGAATGGCTAAGAAAAGACTGTGCCACAAGGTTTTCCTGATGATCTGAGGAGAAAGTCACCTCCACAGGATCATCCAGCTAATCTTAAAATAGGGAGAGTTAGTCACCCTGGAAAAGCTGTTTTCATTCAGTGTGCCATTAGACACTATGCCAAAGTTCTGCCATCTGCAGGAGGTCATGACCCATTTCCAACTACAACTGGAATAAAATAGCCCCTTATAACAAGATTTTACTTTAAAGCAAAATGCAAACAAATTATGTCCTTTTTTCCAGATTTTTTTACATTGCTCATCTATCAAAAAAGCAGCTTCTTCAGTTATTTTTTGTCTCTCCAGCAGCCAAAATACAATGTGTCCTCTAGAAAATTATCTTTTGATTTAAAACTGCAGTGCACTTTTACAATATGCTCTGAGAAATTATTGTTAATAATGTTTTCTTTGCTACCTTCACTTAATTTCATATAAAACAAAATGCTATAGTCAAAGAAGCCCCTTTATATCATTAGTCATGAATTACCCCATTATGCATTCTGCAAAAACATTGTTTAACATGTCTGCATCAAGTAATTTAAATGTATATTCCTGTGTATAGTCTAATTTACTACAACTTTCACATTTTTTTCTTTCACAACTGTTCTTACTCTTGTGGGAACAAATACTTTAGAAGACAGTATCTTTAAACATGTGTAGCACTGATTCAGGGGTTTGTTTCACATATTTTATAGCTGACAATCACCAGGTTGTTTAGCTTGAGGACTCATGCAAACCTGCAGGTGAAGCAATTTTGCCAGACATATAAAAATTCATATAAAAAAATCAGTTATTTTATTATAGCAAACTTAATTCTGTAATTAAGGTAGTGTGAGATGCTGGAGTAGTACGATGGACATCCATCAGTGTTCAACATCAGAAGAGGTTGTTTTATGCCTTTTGCAAATATTAAACAACCTTGTGTCAAATAAGTATTTTTTACATTTACTACATCCTGGCTTTAGGAACTTTTCATGTCTACTTACATTTTCTCTGCCCCTTTTGTTCTATTATTATCAGGTGAACTGAACTGTATGGAGCTGCCTGAATCAAAACAGCTAAAACAAACAGAAGTTGATAAGAGCCCATAAAGGTTATTTCAATGGAAAATTTTCATCTATTTTAAAATACTGAGATACCTTTCATAGCTGAATAACACTCTGAAACATAACCAATTGCTAATCACCCCTTTGAATGGGGGGCTGTTACTGAAGGAAAAGGCAGAGAAAAGGAAAACATTTCTTTTGCTATGTTTGGCATTTCTTGGGCCAGGCCATGTTTTCAGTTAGGGGTGGGCATTTTTTCTTCATGAAGGTAAGATCACTGAAAACAGAAGCTCCAAAACATGAATTCTGAAGTCAAGAACAAGAAGCAGTCTTTATTGTGGTAACTTGTTGCTGTTGTTCAATCCCACTATGCTGGGTAGAAGACAGTGCAGGAGAATGACCTCGCTGTTATCTACCAAAGCAGCTTGCTTTCAGATCCAAAATTGCAGAGAATTTAACTTATCTCTACTGCAGAAACCCTCTATCATGAAAATACTTTTTATGCAATAGTACGTGACAAAGTAACATGATGTAGCAATAACTGTTCGTGAACAAGAGGCAAATCATTCCTGATTACAGTGCTATGAGACAGAGGAAGAAATCTTACAAGACTCAGGCAAAGCTGAAGGCAATACGTAACTGAAAACAGCATGTTCAAAGGCACTGCAAAGGATGCAGATGCTTTTTCATTAGCCTAATTCTAAAAACCTAATTTTCTTATTCATCATTTAACCTTAGTATTGGTGTTATTTCAGCAGACACTGGTTAGGACCTTCTGTCTTAGGTTTAATAAGCTAGGGACACCAAAACCTGATGGAGATCTCAACTAGATCTGAGAGGTCAGTTTAAAAATGCAGGGCATAAAGATGTGGGTGACTGAAACTGAAATCAGACAGCCTACAAGACAGGGATGAGCTGGGCTCTGTGCCTGCTTCTCTCCTTTGGCCCCATAAGGGAGCAGGGTCTAGCACAACAGGCAGGTGGATGGCCTGAGGCACTCATTGCTCAAACCTAGTTCTGGGTGCTAAATCAGACACCTCCAGATACTTTGGGTCTGGCCTACTTTTTGGCAGCTCTACCAAACCAGTTCTTTCCCTTAGTTGTCACATGGCAAGTTTTTTATGTGACTTCAGCTCCAATTCAAACAGGAACAAATTTCAAAGTTCAGACTCTTACATTGTCAAACTTTCAGGGACAGATGAATGAGCCAAAAAATTATCAAAAAAAGTGCAGGATATTGAAAACAGCATGAGACCCAGACTGTTTTGTAAGTGATCCCATGTGGTTAAGTATATCACATACATGTACCTATGCTGAAAGGAAAATTCTACTTTAAAAAATTTTGCACAAATGCTTTGTTCAGGACATGGATGTGATAAAAGTACTTTATATTAACACTCTCATCCAGTTCAGTAGACCTGCTTTTCATTGCAAATTATTTCTTTAACATTGAAAGTATTTTTCTCTTTTATTTGCAGTACAGAAGAGCAGTTCAGTGGTTTTCCTGTACTATATGAATGACTTTAGTAATTTCTGACTCTTATGAAGTATGAAGGTAATATGTGAAGAAGCAGCATACCGAATAGAAATTCATCCTTGCTATGAATGATTCATGAAGATTCTCTTCTAGAATAAAAATATGAAGCTACTGTAAAGCTTCTACTTAATACTAGAGTAAGTTCAAACATTTATAAAGGCATCTTTTGTCTTTTTTTTCATTATTAGTAGTCAAGCTATTCATTCTCCCCCTCATAAAAGTTATTACATGTCATTATGGATAAAGCATAATATTTTTATTTCTCTCCAGTGTTCCCAGAGAAAATATAATCCAAGCCTAAAGAAAATCAATTCTTTTCTTTCCAGCAGAAAGTGGATAGCAACACAATATCACACTTATATGTGGGTCATCAGTGAAGTAATTTTCAACAAATTATTTTCCTGCCAGATAGCATAAAACTCACACCCAGAAAAAAATTAACACAAGATCCAAAGACTTTTAGTTCCTGTACTTCTTGACATAATATCCAAAAACATTTAAAGACGATCTCAGATGTCAGTGCAAATAAACACTGGTCTGTTACTTTGAGCTTTTTCCACTCCCTCTCCTTGCCATGCTGATTAATTAAAAGAAGTCCAACAAAAATATCTGCAGCTGGTAGTTACAGAGTAACAAGGACAATTTACAAATGTGATCAGACTTTGTGTTTCCAGACACAGAGCAGTCACCAGCATGTTTCCTTACACACACAACATGAAGATTAATATTATGACAAAATAAATAGGCCAGAACAAGCAGTTTTCCAGCTCCCTGCAATGACAGAAAGTGGGGATTAGAACAACCACTTGAGATGTTCTGGCTGTAAGAAAGGTAATCCCTGATCTTAGGCACCATTAGCAAGCTCTTCTCCATGCAAAAACCTACCCATTCTGCTGATCCTCAATACTCATGTTAACCATTTGCTATCTGAATTCATGATCCAGAAGACACCCTCTGGAAACCACCTTTTTTAGGGCTAACATTTGCAACAAACCCCTGTTCCAAATATGCCCAATATGAAATTATCAGTAGGATTGTCCTATCAAATAAGTCCTTTGTCACACAGGTATTTCTAAGTTGTTCATCCTATATCAGCAGGAAACATCTGGCTAAACCCTTTCCAAATCTGAAAAGAAGGCTCAAGCAACAAAAGCGAGGGAAGCCCTTCTGCGAGCCAGTGCAACATGTAAGGCATTGCCACTTGACAGAACATGTCCCACCAGCCAGCTAAGGCTTCCCTGCAGCACCAAGAGCTGGAAAACCCCATGAACTTGGTCACATTAGGCTCAGCCTTCTGCCAGGTCACCAAAATTCCGTGCCTTTTGTGACAAGGGTGCTAACACAACTGGGGCAAGCATGTAACTACCCAGAGTGCAGTGGGTGACATCAGGTCAGAAATATTCTTCGCCTTGGTACCCTGACCCAAAAATAATTAAGCATTCAGTTTCTGCCAGAAATAAGTCTCTATAGCCTCGAGGGTTCAGTCTCTGTCTAGGTCAGCTTCTGCTGGGGCAGCTCTGCACTGTGCTGCGAGGCAGAGCCAGCAACACACAGTGATGACAGCAGGAGGGAGTGAGGGCTTTAGTGTGGGAGACAGCCCTGGTAAGCCTGACATTAACATTCACATCAAATGGCAGTGGGCAAGGTGGTCCTCATCTGAGATAATAGGCTTTTTCCAGTGATTGTGCCTTGTCACTTAGGAACGCATCAATCCCAGAGTTTGCTGCCACAGGCTGTCACATCACATATTCCCTTCCCTGGGCTCTGTTTTGTAAGAAATGGTTAATGTCTACTTGTCCTACCAGCAGGCTGCTCCAGAACCTCACCGTGATGGTGTGAAAATTGCTTCTGTCTTCCACTTTCAATTTATTCATGAGTAGTTTATAACCATTTCCTCCTGAACCAATATTGTCCTTTAGCTTAACCAGCTCTTTTCCCTTCCTGGTGTTTATCCTCCTAATGTATTTACACAGGACAGACATATCTCCTGTTAGCCTTTGCTGAACAAGGCAAGCTTTGGCAGTTCCACTCATGGGATTAACCAAATCACTTCTCCTCCCACCCAGCACTCAGCTTTCTCAAGATATGTTTATTTGCTGTTCTGTATCTGCTGTTGCTCAGGCAGGTAGTGCCATCCCTGTCTTGATAACGTTATTGCAGTCTGGATACTAGATGACCTTCATCTGACTCTATCTTCTTTTAGTTCTCCCAAAATACAGGTACTCTGCTGTGGGGATGAAATATTTTGGGAAATCAGTGCATGGTACAAAACCCTGGAGCCCAGAAGCTCATATCCCTATGTCTGGTACTCCAGGAATAGCAGAAACCCAGAATCTTTTGATATTAATTTAGTTGCCTTGAAGTTCCCTTGCTCCTCCTAATACTCTACAGCTTTAAGTGTAGCCTGTAGTATCTGAATATCTCACCAGTGTGACAAAAAGAATAAATAAGAATTGGTCTTTTTATCTGGTGAAGAAATGTAGTGACATTTTTAATGCATTTTCACCCTTCTTCATGCCTATTTCCCTTTGTTTTCTCCCCACATACACTAAGTGTATTCAAATCCATCCTGCTGCTTTCAATCCTAAAAACACCTATATTTACTGGGATTCTGGATTCTGTCTGAATTGAGCCAGCACAGTTCAACAAATGGAGCAATTTTCAGCTTAATGAAAACCCATGTCATGCCATGATTGTAAACTGCTATTCTGGACTTTTGAAGATCAGTGTATCCATCAGAAAATCCGGAGTTGCCAGGACTGACACATGACTCAGGGAGAGAGTAACCACACACCTGGGGTTAGAGTGAGCCAAGCTGCTTAAAGTTTTCACCAGCAGGATAGAGGGCCCTTCCTCCTTGCAATTCACATGTAGGCACAGTCTCTGCTTGTCCTGGCCCCAAAGCAGCCCAGAAGGGACTCTCCAAATCTGCTTCTCCCAGTCCAAATCATAGCACATGGGACCTACCAGGATTTCAGCACCAAACTTGCTAATTCTCTCTGGTTTGGCAAAACAATGAGGACATGTTGGGAGAGACTGCTCCTGCTCTTCTATCTAGACTTCTATCCGTCTAGAAATGCCTTGGAAAGTTTGGTTGTCAGTCAGAGAAGCAGCTGTGCTTTCCCTGCATTGTTTGGCATTCTCTTTGCCACAGGTTTGCTGCCACTGTTTGTCCAAAGGAAAGGTAAAACAATGTTAACATCCTGTCAGGAGAAATGTAAATAGGGAATAAAATGTCTGGTTTTGTTGAGAGATGCTTCAGAAAGCATTTGCCCGTTACTCATGATTCTTCACCAGAATTCCTTTATAATCTCCACAGCCAAAGCATTTCAGTGTCAGAGGTGGGACTCAGATGAGTGCCAAACTGAGGTACATCATCCTTCGTTCCTGCTCACTGTGGTTACAGGAACTTCAGCCCTTTCATTAGCTGTTTAATTGTCCTGCAAAGGTCTTGAGTCAATATTTTTATTTCCTGACTTTACCTGCCAGTGGTGAACAATCTGCTCCCCTTTTCAGAACATCTAACTAAATTTAACAGGCAGGACAAGGAGGAGCAGTCCCATGCCTGCTGGATTGGAAAATTGTAAGTATATTTAACAATTTTAGGTATGCACGAAGACCTTGAAAACAACCACTTTGTTCTGAATAGGACTACTGTCCTGCAGAGAAATTTTATGTTGTGGAAGTAAAACGGTTTGGATTATACTGAAAATCTGTGAAGACAAGAATGCTGCAGCTCCATGGATAGACTAAAAAACTACAATTAATTTAATAAGGTATTAAAATTAATATCTGGAGGGTATCTTATAGTTTGTAGATTCTGTCGTAGGAAATAAAATTGGTTCTTAGCTGCTGGCCAATGACAGCTGGGGGCAAGTGAGGGGGTTTTTTAACTCTATTTTTCATTCTCTTTCATATAACCTGCAAAAGTTGATCTAAACTAGTGACTCATCCAAAAAATCCTTATTCATTTCAAAAGGCCCATCAACTCCCATGAGGATGAAGAGATCTCCATTTAGGATGATTATTCCTCAAAATTTCATAGTACAAAAGATACAGTGTAGCAGAGCCACATCCTAACTAGCATGCACTCCATGTGATGTCCAGGAAATATTCACCCATTAGCATTTAGGCTTTCTGACAGGATCTATGAAAAGGCAAGCTAATACAGTGTTCACATCCTGTCTGGAACAATACATTGTAGGTAGAGTGTTAGTTTCATTTGATGCAAAACCAAAACAAACCACAAAACTTTTCCTTAAAGCTCATAGTCCAAAAATTAAGGGGAGAATGCACCTTAAGGACTTTTGGTGGGGGCATGTTGACACTGTTATTAGTGCAGAATGGGAAAGAAAAGATGCTAGAATGTCCTGATTCAACACTTCTATCAAAAAAATACATACAGTTTTTCTTCTTTCTTTTTTTTTTGGTGGAAACTGAGCTTTTTCAAAAGCAGTACTGCAGAAAACAGCTGGATTAATACTCAAAGAAAAAAAGAAAAAGTGATTTACTGTATCTTTGTTTTGGAGGGTTTAGAGGAATTCAATGGGCAAGCTCTGTGATTCCATAAGGAGAAGCCAGTCTGACCAATTCTGAATTAAACCCAACAAAAATGGGGGCTGTGCATCTTAGTAAGACAGCCACTGCATAAAAATATATGTGAGACAGGTTTTCTTTGATGTACCTCCAATTTTTTATATTGTTATTTCAAAAATCCCAGCTGCACAGTGATTTCAGGAAAAGGGGAACAGAGGTGGCAGAAACAGGTAAGGCTGAATCCTTCACCCTTTTAAATCTTGTCTGTGGCGTGTCGGCGCCTCCTCGCTGTACTTCTACACAGATTTATATATTCTGGAACTGCTGGAAGCTCCTTTGCATAATCCAAGCAAGTCAGAAGGGATGCTATTGACCCTCAAATTTGCTAGCAGTGGACAAAATCTAGAGCTTGGATGTTCAGATATGCAAATGTGCTCTGAGGAACTGAGTTTTGCACTGGATCAGAGTACAAATACTATGTGAGGAGTGCTGTTTGCCACTGAGCCAAACAAAATGCTATCAGAAAATCACAAAACATGAGGTCCTATTTTTTTACATATAAAAGGAAACCTGCCTTACCCAGCCACACCTGTTTCTTTGATTTAACTCCGTGCTCATTCCTGTTAGCAGTGGATGAGTGGTTTGGCAAGTGCATTGCAGCCCACTTCACTGCAGAGAAGGGTTTCCTGGTGAAATAAAACCCCTTATGAGACTTTGATATGAACATATATAGAAAATTACTTTAAATATCTCTCCTCCTCTTCAGTGTCTGTACTCTGTGATGGAGCACAAACCTTACATTAAAGAAACTGTTTTTTCACAAATTAATTGAAGAGGAGACATCTCTCTGCAGTCACCCTAGATGCACTCACAGCAGGACTGTGACTATTCATAAGGCGCTTGCAGAGGAGTAGCAGATATATCCTGCTGATTTGTAATGTAATTCCAGTGCGAGAGGTGAGGCTGCAATGTAGCCCAATTCATTAATCGCTAAACTGTGAAACCTCACAAGTTGCAAGAGAATTAAAAATTCTGGAGAGGCAGAGAGAAAATTAGAGTGTCAGAACACAGAGAGACTATTAATTTGGAGCAGAAAACCACAGCTATAAGTAGAATAACTGTACACAGGGCGCAGTTATGGATTTTAAAGTAAGATTAAACAGATCAAAAGAGCAGTTTAAACTTTGCATTTATCCAGTGCTCCTGACCTGGGTGTGTTAGTCAATCAGCTAATGGTTAAAGGTATGCAGCATCATTCAAAACATTTTGATGCTAAACTGACCATCACCAGAGACCATCTAACATGCAAATTGCTGTCTGCATCTGAAATTTTAACAACACAGACTGTGGAGAGTCACTATTTGAACACAGGCTTCATTTTCAAGAATGCACTTACACCATCAAGCACAGGGCAGCGGGAGGGTTAAAACAAAAGTGACTGTGATCAGTCTGTCAGCAAATATTCAGCCCAACCTTCTCCTTGAGAGCTGGCAGCCAGGCCCCACTGCACTGTGCTCAGCCACCAGAACTGCACTGGACTGTGAGAAAATAAGGCATGCAAAGACAGGGCAGCCAAATATCATAAATTCACAGTGATACAGGTTAATGAGAGTACCACCCTGTCTGTGCACAATTAGAGGACACCAGCAGGAATGCAGTTTTGGTAGCCAAGACAGAGAATCCCACAAATAGACCTATAAGTACAGTGTGGGTCAGGGAACTGGTTTAAACACACTTTATGGCTTGAGGTGTCATCCAGTCAGAAAGCATGACCAAATGGCAAATAGCAGGCCCCTGATCTTAGGAATTTAAGACTTGTGAAGGATTGAAATCTTCAAAATGGGATTTAAGCAGAGTTTGAATGATGTGCAGGCCTTGAGCAAGAGTTCTGCATAAGTTAAACTTATGCTCCTCAAAAGCTAACACTAATACCCAAAAGCCAACACCTGTGGAACTGTGGCAAATCCAAACTTCATTAGATACATAGATAGATAGACAGATACATACATACATACATACATAGGAATAGCCAGCTAAACACTGGAGCTGATAACATCAAAACTTGAGTTTGAAACATCCTTTCCTGGGATTCATATCCACTCCTTAGTCATCCTTTTCTTTTATTCCCTGAGTACATTCTTCTATCCCCTTCTTATCTACCAGCACTCACTGCAGCCAAAATATAGGGCACCAGACCTTCAGCATTATACAGCCCTTCAAATATCCTTTTCTCTTGAATCCATGGTGTTCTGTCTTCCCCTCTCTTCTGACACCAAGGATCTAACCCTGCCATCCCTCTGCTCTTTTGTCTCGACTCCGGTGTGTTTTCATTCCTTTCTTTGGAAAGTGCTTTCTCCCACTGGAAATTCACCCTCTTTGCCTACTTTGCAGTTCATTTAAAACATCCTTTCTTTTAATCAAGTGCTTTTTTTTATTCAAGTGCTTCAAATTTCTCTTTAAACCTAGGAATACTGCCTGTCTCCAGCTCCTCACTAGTGATTATCTGAAGTATACTTACAATAAAAGCTTTCTGGGACAGTAGATTTGCTTATCTGTGTAATTTATAGGCAGCATGTAGACATATACAGCAGGACAAATAAACAATGTAGAAAAATAGGTCCAATGGAAAGTCTTACCTTTTTTCTGTTTTCATAAACCAAGGGGTACTTTGAGTCTTCAGTGTGCTGCTACTCTCTACTTTCTTTTTGTTTTAAATTATCCAAGTGCACTACTAAAAATGAAGAAAGTTGGGATAAGCCTTAAAAAAAGGAAAAAATCTACTTTAATATATCATTTCATCAGGTCACTGTTGGAACTAGCATCCTGTTCCAAGCAACCTCATCTTCATAGTCTAACAACTTACTCTGCAAATTCGCTGATTTTTCAAGCTAATATTAGAATCATGTTTTTCCAAGTACCCACCCACTGATACTCTCCTCCTTGGCATAATGAGATCACTTCTTTTTTCTCCCCTAATATAAAAAAATATTGACAGCCAGACCCTAGGTCTCTATGGTTGTCAAGGGATTTGGAAAGCTCTCAGTGAGGATGTTCTGAAAATCTTATTTTCATTAATGAATTGATGCTAGCAACTTCTTCTAGAATGCTGTGCCATTAAAAATTGCACAGACTCCAGTTTTCTTGAGCATAGCAGGAATCAAAAAGGAGAAGGTAGTCACTATTTACAGTTACTGGTCTTCATCCAACTTGCATGTTGCTGATTGTTTTCTTTCTCTCTCACACAGATACCAGGTTCTCTGGTTGCTTCCAGCTCTCTCTGTTTCCTGCCTGCCTCTGTTGTTAACACATGCATACACTGGAGCAGGTTGCCCAGAGAAGCTGTGGATATCCCATTCCTGTGAGCGTTCAAGGCCAGGTTGGATGGAGCTTTGAGCAGCCTGGTCTAGTGAAAGGTGTCCCTGCCCATGACAGCGGCATTGGAACCAGATGATCTTTAAGGTGCCTTCCAACCCAATCCATTTTATAATTCCATGATTTTGTGACTCTCCACCTGTGCTCCTTGCTGGCCTGTGCTCATTTTTACTTTTGCCCAGGGACATGGCTGATGCCTGAGTGAACAGAGCAGCTCACCAGGCAGCAGTCTGTATTTCCAGGGCTGGCAATGACTCATGCGTGAAGCTGGCTGACACCCGTGCTCTCTGTATGTATGCAACCACGGGTTGTTACACAGCAACAAACTACAATATCTTGTTCAAAACCTGTCTCATTTTATCTGGATCCCCCCTGACTTTGCTGGCACTGATCCACGGCTGGTGTTTACTGACCTTTTAGAGGAGCAATCTTGGCTGAAAGAATAAAAATCTTTTATTGCAGAGGTTTTGCACAGACCCTGAAGCTATAGGGTGCATGCTCGGCCCCATGCACAGCAGCCTCGGACCCAGCTGTAGGCCTTGTGTTAGGACCAGAAGAACCATCCAGCACTTTTCCTGCTGGAGCTGTTACCTTGTTTTTGAGTGATCAGCCCTCCCCGAACATCTACGTGTTGATAATACACCTTCTGGTCTCACATGGCAATGTGCAACGTCTGCTCAGCTTTCAAGGGATAATGCTTCCAAGCTGTGCCTGTGCTATGAGGCAGAGGCGATCCTACAATATTCCCTGCAGTCCTGCCCCAAAATCTCCTGCTGGGGGTGTCCATAGGACCACAGAGTCCCTCCGTGGCTGGGGATGCAGCGGGGCACACCAGAGGAAGCGGCTCATGGTGCTGACAGAGCTGAACCATGCCCAGACTGCCTGAGTAGATGCAGAAAGTGTCCCTGTGCACACACAGCCTCCCAGAATCTCCCAGGAGCTTTTGAAGACACATGGGTTGCTGCAATAAAGGCAAGGTAAAACTCATTTGCAGAGCCACCAGGCTGCTACATTGTTTGCTGGGCAGAGTAATTTAGAAGCCAATTACCCAAAATCCCACGGCAAGGGATAATGTCATCTTCCACACCCTGATGTTTGGGTGTTTTCATCTCTGAGTTTAGGAAGATTCTGTTGCACTTACAGAGAGAAGGGTTTGGCTCAAGCTGGCTCAGATGAAAAGTTGAGGGACCTCAACTCTGTCAATATGTTTGCACCATTGTTATTTTTCTTTTGATGTGGTTGTGGTGCACTGTTTATGTAGTCCCATTTTCAAAGAAACCATTTTTTGAGTACTAGCAAGATTCCTACCTGGACATGGCGTGCCTGAATGTCGCAGGGCTTGCCAATAGTCTCTGGAGAGGCACAGGGACACTACTCAGCCTCTGGCCAGGACACACGCAGAGCTGGATTTAACTAAAACAAAACAAAGCAAGCTCTGTGCTTTTATGTAAGAACACAGCTATTACCTTGGTAGTTTACGATGGTCAGTCTATCTCAGAGAATGGGTTGCAGTGTCTGGGCCACATTTTCTGGTTTGTGCTGAAAAGCTGGGCTAAAAGGGGATTAGCAGGAAGATAGTTCCAGGATGGATTATCCCTGTGTGATGGTAAAGAAATTTCAGTGCTAGCGACACATACTGACACCACGTTTGGAAGTCTGCCTCTGGCAGTGTACTCCTACGGTTAGCACAGTTGTATCCTTCCAAGCCTGAAAAACTTCCATGGGATTTTATCCCAGGTGTCAAATGCCTTTTCTGACCTGCTTGTGTCCTTGCAGTCTCAGCAAAACTTCACAAACTGTCTTAGTTTCAGGAGCTGGTTTTTCCTCTTGAAAATCCATAACAGCTTCAAGAGACACTCAGCTCTATTTCTGTAAGATCTGGCTGGTTCATGGTACCCCTACTCCATGCCACTTCTCAGGAGCATTGACCTGATAGTGTCTGACAGATGAACAGATAGATAGCAAGAATAAACAAGATAAATCTAATTGTTTGAGACATTTGAGACATGTGTGGTATTTAATTTGTTCATACCATGGAACATGACAAAATATATTAGTAGCAGAAGAAAATACTACCTAGTGTCATAATAGGGTGAATGTTTTTGTGTGTTTAATCAAAGCACTTCCAGATAAGATATATGAGTGGAAGGGAATATCCATTTTAGCTGTGCACTTAATTCTCTCTATTCAGTATACCAGGAAATTGGATGCCTTTCTTTAAATTCTTCTAACACTTTTATCAAAGCAGCAGTTTTTGTAGATTTTTGTCCTCCTTTAAAGAACATGGAACTTGCTTTTAGCACATTGCTGATGCTTAATTTATTTTTTTCTCTTCAGGGCTACAAAATGTATTAATGCTTCTGCAATGACTAGGATAAAGTCAAGAGACAAGAACCTAGCACTTGTATTCCTTTGTCAGTTAAACACTGCACTATATAAGGGACACAGTAAATTACAGAAAAAAAACAACACTATGAGCACAGAATTCTGGTATTTATTCCTACATGAAGAGACCTATGTACAGTAACTGAAATTCCTCTTTTTCGATTCAAAAGGGAGTTTTGCATGAGTTTTGGTGATCAAATACTGTAAAGGAAGTTACATGTTTTTCAGCTGGTTATAAGCAAGACACAGAATGAACAAGATGCACTAGAAAAAGGAGCTGACCGATGAGTAACCTGTTTTCACTGTAACTGTGCTGTATGGAGTGAATAAAGCAATGTTTCTCCATCTCTCCCTCTGTGAATGCATGAAAATGTTTGGATTCAGTAGAGACATGTTCACTTCTGTCCCACCAGAGAGTATTCTTGCAGAAGTAGTCCAGCTTTGGCTGCCACACATGCCTGAAGTCTGGAGGATTCATATTTCTTTCTCCACTCTCTTGAATGGAGGAACTTTATTTTTGCTCCCTGAGTAGCAGCACAGAAAGTGTTGTCCATGACTGAGCTCCTTCCCCCAAACTGCAGGTTATGATGCCCTATTCATCTGCTGGACTTGACTGGGAAATTTAAATTACAAGATCTCTACATACTCAGAGGAAAGTTTTCCATCTCTAAGAGACATGAATAGGATGATAAATAGCACTCTTTTTCAACAGTGACACAGCTGCTGGAAGGGTTAAGCACCTTTGCTTACTAATTCCTCTGACAGTAACCTATATATATAGCTAGAAATATCAAATGCACACTTGTGCCACAGCTATTCAGATTTGCATGCTTGCCACCACTCAGAAGTAAGAGGAACACTGTGTTGTCCTAATTCCGTGTCAAATATAACATGGTGGTACAGGAAAATAGAATAGCTTGATAATATCCTTCAATACGTTTCAAATAAATGATAAAGTCATAGGTTTTTCTCACTGACTCTGGTGGTAGCTCTCCCATCCCTTCATTTTCAACATCATCTGTTGTATTTACACAAACTGCACTGGCTGACAGTTCTCTCCCTCCTACCTTGATACACACTGTGCGAGGGAGAAAACAGTAACACAGAAATATTTTAACCTGGACTCACAGAGTTTATTTAACTGCATTTTGAAGTGAACCTCAAGAACATTTTCAAGAGCATCTCAGCAGTCTGTGCAGAGAACATTACCAGTGCTGAGCAGTCTCATGCAAGGCTGCTGTCTGCAGCACACACATTCCCCCATGCAGACCCAAAAACTCTGCCATCAGCATTTCATTAGGTGAGCAAAATCAAAATATGCACAGAAATTCGAGCAGGTGGCCTGAATGCTGGGGGGAACCAGTCCTGTCTTCTCCTTAGGAGGTATAGAAATATATCCCAGGATCTTTCTGTGCTAATATTTCTTGGAAGAAACTGTTCAAAAGACACACAATGAGCTCTGTGGAGACTGTAGCTCACTGGGAGATGGTTGCACTAACAGTAGCTGGTGTCCATTCTCCTGCACAGTATTTTTCTAATTCTGCCTAAGGCAGACCTCCACATAAATTGTAAACCGGTCTGAACTCATTGCTTGTCACAGAGTTATTAGTAAGAAATTTTACTCATCATCACATCGCAGGTTTCCAAAAATCACGTAAAAATATCTCCACAGATCAAAGAGAGGTAAGTTTTGAAGAAGCTGTGCATGAAAAAGGCCCAGCCATTTACCACACTAGAAGACATTTAAAGAGGTTTGGCCATGATAACTGCCATGCTTGCTCCTCCAAAAGCACCTGCACCCAGCAAATACATGGCAGAACTTGCTAGGTCTTATGCCACTGCAAGCATGAGGAGATGGCAGGACCTCTCTGCAGAAGACAATGCTCTCTCTTAAAACTATACCATGACGTGCAGGCAGGAAGCTAATGATAACATCAGAAGAAAAGACAGAAAAATGAAGTTTAGAAACCCAGGGAAAATGAAGGAAAATACCTCTCAGGACAAAGAAAACTCCAGTGGCAAAGCAGCTCCATCAAGATCCTGGGCTTCAGATCATACCCAGCACAACTGCAACAAGGAAACTAAGATACCACAGAAACAGGAAAGGATCTGCCTCCCCAGAAACAAGGAGAGGAGAAACAAGTTGCTAGGAAGCTGGGGAACCACCAAGGAAAACATCTTGAAGTAGAGATTTGCTTTGATCCTGATGATAAATCAGCTTTGCCAAAATGGATGAGCCATTTGGAGCCATTCCCTGCTGTTTAAGAATTTGTCCTTGAAGTGATGAGCGTGTGTGAAAACCCACATATGCACTGAGGAAGGGAAGGCAAATGACATCAGGCCTGAATTCAGATTAGAAAAATGTGCATGAAAGAGCAGAAAAAAAACCCCAAAACATCCTCATGTTGCAGCATAAGAAAATCTGGTGTTCCTTTTCTGCCCATCTCCAGATGGGATTTTTGGCTCCCAATGGCAAACACCATGTTTTGTTACAGATCATCTGCCTCCCTGGGCATCACTATCTTGCAGGAAGGTTGAAACCAATTTGTAGGATGGATTCTCCAGAGAGCTTCATGTGGCAGCAGCAGCTGCCCTGGCTCCACCATGCAGAGCATGGCAGTCCTTTCCTGGGCATTCAGGGGAGCTGGTGAAAATTTGGGCTGCTGGTGCTGTGTCATACAAGAAAGAAAGTAAGATCTCCAAACCATGTAAATGATCTTGAGACTCTTCAAAACATTTTCCTCCAGACATAATTACTTGCATTTTGGTTTCTCTACTAGGAAGTGTGAGTTACAAAGCCTGCACTCTCCAGGGCCATCCTCACCCAAAAAGGAATTTGCAAAATTAACATCAAAACAGGTACAAACCATGTAATTTACCACTTTAGCCTCTGACATTTTCCAGCATCTGATGGATGCTATTTTTATGGTCACAATAATACCTAAAATTGGTATTTAAAGGTTTACGCAGACTTTTTAAAACTTATTTCATTCATTTTAAACAAGCTATGAAAAATAATTTTCAGTAGAAGACCATCATATTTTTACTTTTTTGGTCTAATACCATTGCCATATATATTACATATGACAGAGAATTTTTGTTTCATCCTCACAGCATGCACAGTTTTCTCCTGATGGTATATAAAAATAATCCAGAAGTGCTGATTTTGCAGCTTATTTTGGATGGTCTGATGCTTCCAGTTATTAAATACATTAGCTGTAATGACAACACTGCATGCTTTTTAGCTAGGGAGAAATTAGAGGACAAAATGCTGATATTACAGACTGTATGTGTCCAAATCTCCCCACTCCCAGGCAAATAAAATGTACCCATGTGCAAATACTATCACCTCCCTGTCATAATTTTAATTTCCAAAAGTCAGTGGGGTAATCACATTAGAGTACATACAATGTAATATTCCAAATGTTGCAGAACAATTAAATAAACATAGTGCTCTTTCATGATATATTGAATGTGTTCAGCACCTCAAACAATTAATCTAAAGCTCGAACACACATGACTACCAAAAATATGGATCAACAAGGGTACACAGGGGGAGGAGAAGGTTTGAGGAGTCTGAGCATGCCCTCCATGGCACCACAGATGTTGCACCACAGCCAGCTCGGCGTCTGCAGGCACAGGGTTGGCTGGCAGCTGCTTTAGGCCCATAATTTTTCTGCAAAGTCTAGATGCAAGAAAAAAAAGGCTTTGGGTGTTTATGAAACAGAAAGATTTTTTAAAAATTATTGATCTCTCAATTGGTTTGCATTTCAATGTTTAGATATCACAGATTCCTGCAGGAAATCTGGCATAAAAATGAGAAGCTGAAGCAGCCAGATTGCTTGCCATTGAAGGTTACAGAAATGTGGGTTGAAACTCATATTAATAAAGAAAATTAAGTAATGGGTTGGTTTTGTTTTCTTCTTTAATTTTATTTCATTCTACATTTTGTGCCCATATAATTTAAAACATATGCAGAATTTTAAAAGATATGTCAATCTAATCCTAAAATAATTAATATCCTTTAAAACTCATCTGTCCTTATAGAGCCTGACCTATAAAGGTATGCTTTCATTATCTTAATCACTGTGAGGACTGACTGTCAAACAAGTGAAGAGTGGGCATGGCCAGCAAAGATCATAAGGAAATCTCGAAGATCTGCACAACAGGGTAAATTAGGGAAGTCCTGTGGATTGTTTCACTTTGCAGAGCAAAGAAATCTGTCTTATTTTGCATATACTATGTTAAAGACACATTTTTCAGTTACCCCAGAACACCATACAAGCCAGGCTTTAAAAAAAACCAGGTATGAAGCAAAACCTCAAACTTAGCCCCTGTGGACTCCACTGTGGTGGCCTGCTGCATAGATTTACATTGGCAATGCCACAGAAGACAGACATGCTGGAATAATTTATTTCTGAGTTGAATTTTTCTCTGTGGATTTTGTCATTTGATTAACATTTTTTTGTTATCTTTTAACAGGCTCTTTGAAGGTGGTGTAAATTGCATCCAGCTCTCATTAATGGTGAGATTCATGTTAAAAAATAAAATCTTCACTCCAGCTGGAATGCAAATGCAGCCTTTCACACTAGCACAGAGATTTTAATAGAAACAGAATTAATTATCTCAACCTGAAATCATATATATGCACACAAAAAATCAGATACCTAAATAATATCAAGTTGTCTCTTCTACAGTTTTTGATAAAACACAAAGGCTAAATTATTTTATTGTGGTGCCACAATAATGGTCGTTTCTAAAAGTTACTTTTAAAGTAGACAGCACTAGCACCATGTCAGTACTGTGCAATCCAAGGGATAGGCAGCCAGGTAAAGGCAGTTTTCAGATCTGTAAATGGAAATCAGATGCCCAACCATCACTGGCCGAGTGCTCAACAGCATCTTGCACCTTTACTACTGTAAAGGAAAACTCATTTGCTCCCAGCTTTGAGGCAGATGACTCTCCTTGGAGTCACAGCAGCTTCAGTGGAGGCTGCAAGCCTGAAAACTCAATCATTAATATGATTATTTGGGGTGGCATAGTGAGAGAAGGGGGTGTTACACCTCCAAGTCAAGTCACAGTTTGCAGTGCTTTTGTGCTGAGGAGTCAAAATGTTCTTTGACCACCCTAGATGTGCACCAAGTGCTGGGTGTGCATGGCTTTGCAGTCAGGGAGGGCAGGGTGTGAGGCCAAGTTCAGGATGGATTATTTCCTTGTCTCACACCTCTCTGCCTCTGTGCACTGCAAAAGCCCTTCCCTCCAGTGCACACAGGAGGGTAGTGTGGAGCCAGGCACACCTGAAGGAAAAGTGGATGGCAGAACAGGGATATTGCACCCTCCCATCCATGGAGTTGGTGCACTAATGGTTGGAGGAATGTTTCCCAGGACACAGGCATCTCATTGCACAGGAAAGATCAAGTTGATTTTGTTGTATAGAAAACAGAAATTGAATTTAGCATTGGGTGTCAAAAAAATTGCTGCTGTAATGTACCAGATTAATTTCTGGCATAAACACACAAAATTGTCACAGATTTTGATGATTTATGACAGCAATTTATCCTCAGTGTAGTTCCACTGATTTTGCTGAGGTTGCATCAGGGTTAATTTAGCCTGATATTTCTATCAAAGGGAGGAACAGAATTAAAAGTGCACATGCTTTGGTTTGGGCATTTGTTTTCTACCTTCCTGTTTTACACAAACTGCATTTCTTTAAGCTACATATGTTTCAGCCTCTGTTTCTGATATTGCCATAGCCTCAGGGTGTTTTTTCCTTTACCTACTATTTGCCTTTGGGTTTATTGACCAATTGTCACCTGTAATGTGTTTGCTGTCTTACAAGATTACAGATGACTGCTGTCTTGCACTGCTTCTCTTCTCCCTACATCTCTTGCATACCGAGTGGGTTTTTTCTGGTCAGTGAACATCGCCAAAGAGTTTATATTAAATGTTATTTTAGGCATTCCTCAGTCTAGAACTGTCTTCTTTTAATGACTTCACAGGTAATGTCCTGAACAAGTGCAGGGAAAAGATCTTAATGTAAATTGTTAATTTCAAAATACCTCTTGTTCATACATGCAATTATCTTTGATGATAATGATGCCTTGACAAGCTTACCTAAAACCGACTCTAGACAAAGTCAGGAGAATAAAAAGCAGTTAAATTTATTGAAGGGCCTTCAAGGCTCATTTAGGGCAGACAAAGCCTACTCAAGAGGATACACCCAAAATGGACGATGAGTCAAGAATTTTTCATACATTATAAATTCTGTCTATTTACATATCGAGCCTTATTCCTCCTACTACATCTTCAGGCACTGATGTCATTGCTCCAAGTTTGGTCCCCCCAGTTCACTACTGTTTACATACCTTGGAGCCCTGAGGCAGCAAAATGTCCTTGGATTTCCAACTCAGATGAATTGTTTTGTCTAAAAATGCTGGGAACAGCAGCTTTAGCAGCCTCTATGAAGTCCAGAGTTATATACTAAAATTACAGATACACAAAAAATATAGATGTTAAAATCCTAAGGCATCAATAAAGTTACTCTTCTTTTTAAAAATTTCATTCTTTGGTCATCTGCAAAATTATCATTGGAGTGAAGAGCAATACTCAAAATGTCTACCATGCGCAAGGACACAAATATCTCTTTTCTGTGTTACCCAGATTCCTGAAACCCACAGTGTTCCAAATCCAACAGTTTGATCTGTTTTATCACATCTTCTTAATTCATATTTTGGGTATCCACTGGTACAAGTGTTTGACAAAGACTGATATTTTATTTCACAGCAATGTCACTGCTAGAGGTATGCCTGGGAAGCTCTCATTTGTACCAGGCTGGGCACAGAGGCGTTGAAGAAGTACCCAAACCTACCAAAAATATTGGCATGCTGTGTAGCTGGGCTAATAGAGAAAGACAAACAAGAGCAGGCCCCTGAAAGCATTTTAAAGATGCTCTGAAATCCTCTCTTCAAGCTTGTTGGAGCAATACCGGAACCTCGTGGAACGTGACTACATACCAAGGCATCTCCAGAGAAATCTGCAGCAAGGTTTCTGCAGACCTTATAGCAACCCACATAAACCCACGTGAGGCTGTGAAAGCAACAAGGAAGCTCCGAGGCACTCAGAAGTCATCAGAAATATGTGAATTCAACCTGCAGCCATACCTGCTCCTGGGATTTGTCTGTCCCCAAACATCTGGGGATGTGGGCACTGAGAGAAGTAGGCTACAGCACACAGAAGAAATTAGTCTCTGAGCAAGACAGAAAACTACATGCAGTGCTGAGAAGTAGATATGCATGCACACACACCTGTGTGCTGCTGTTTGTTTCTCTGTGTATTCATACTTTATTTCTGCCACAGAGGCCCTATTGTGGTAATTAACTGAGGTGTGACAACATTTTGATGTCTCCATACACAAACAATACCATTCAGTAATCACAATGAATCATCTGAAATCTTCCTCAAAGCCGCGCCATGAGACCTTGAGCAAAGCGTGGTGAGGATTTGTATCACCCTCTCTGACAGGGGACCATCAAAGAGGTACACCATCTGTTCCTCTGGATCTGCTTACTCAGTGGAGGATTTTCAGGCCTTTCTAATTATACTTGCATTTAGCAACCTTCTGCTGAGCTACTGTTATAAAAACATCCACAACAAATAAATAAACTCAGGGCTGCCAGTTCAGGCAGCCAGTGGGCTCATTCTGAGAACATCTGCCCTTTTCCTAGCACCAGGATCACAGATTGCCAGCAGTGGTCTTTCAACACAGTGTAGTCTTCTTGCCTTGGGCCCCAAAAAACCAGAAGACCTTAAAGACTTCTCTTGGATTTCTCTTTCTTTTCCTCTTTCTTTTTTCTTCTTTATTGGGCTTTGCATAGACCTGGAAAAATATCTGCAATATCTTTCATAAACATCATCATTTTTTAATGTACTGCAAGTCTGAAACAGCACAGTTGTTTGGGTGCTTGGTAACGTCTGAGGTTAGCTCATTTATAAAGAGGAGCAATACTGGAAAGTGTTTCTCTTCAGAGAGCCATGCTGATGAAAAGTTGCTTAGAACTCATCCAAAATTCTGTCTCTCACCGGATCTTTAATGTAGTTTCTTTTGGATGAACTTACACTTGTGTGGTTTTTTTTTTCCCCTAATAACCACTAGTATATTTATATGCATTATTTTAATGCAGAGATTTTATTTTGATGTTATGTGAGAGATGTGGAAACTGCACCTGGAAAATCTGGCTGGCATTTCAGTAGAAATGGTACAATAGTGTGACAGCTTAACCAAGTGGGTGCTGGTATTTAACTTGCTTTTCTTTTCATCTAGTAATTCCAAATGTAATTTGAATATGCATGAGACAGCAAGACAGTGACTCATTAAAAGATGTGTCGTGTTCTGTGGAGTGAAATGCTGTGGAAATAAGCAGTATGTTTACAGGTTGTACAGATCAAATGCAGCAGAGGCCGGAAGGGAAGGACACACCACAAAACCATCACCTTTCTCTTTTCTTCGTATGTGCATATGGCGAGGATTAGGATCATCATGTAATATTCAGGAGACTTGCATGGGAAATACATTTCCCATAGCAACAGCTAGTTTAGACGTTAGGGAAAGATTAAAGAGAACCTATTTCATCTATCTGTTATTTTAAATGAATGGTTATCTGCCAAACCAGCAGGTCAAAACAGGTGCTTCTGTGAAGACAAACATATCCACAAAAATTATAATTTCTGTGGATTTGGTTTTCTTATCTGATAATGGGCAATCATGTGCCATGCTCCAGGTCTTTGTGTAGTTACTAATTCAACATTTCAGTCCTACATGGCTAGCCAAAAAGGCTCTTAGGTAAGTAAAAAGGAATGCAAAAATGGTAATATATTCAAGATGTTAAACTTCGATTTGTACCTAATTCCATTAATACATGCAGTTCCAATTAAAATGTAACATCAAATTTTCCAGTTTTGTTGGCTTTTAAAAAATCCAATAAAAGACAAGATTGTAATATAAAGATATCACAATCCAGTTATGCTCTTATCTCTAGCTCTGTTAAAAGAAAACTATAGAAGCAAGTAATAACTTCTATAAATGAGTCATTATCAGAGATTACTTTTTTTAAATAGCACCCAAAAATTTGTCCAGCAATAAAAACCAAACAGGCAAGATTTGACTTTGATCCTTGTACAAAGAGATTAGGGTCAAATCCTCAAAGATTTATATACTGAAGTCCTGTCAAGGGCCCAGGTTCATTTCATCTAGCCAAAGGATCCTAAATCAGGAATCAGTCAACACAGACTCTGTCTAAAACTGGTGAAAGAAAAATGAGGGGTGTCAGGCAATGACTCAGGCTCCCTACAAGCCAAATAGCCCTCTGGAGGAGGCTGCCTCTTGCTTTTGGGGTCCTTGCAGGAGGTGATGCTCCTACTGAAAGCTGATGAAGGCAAAATGCAGTCACCTCACTGGAAGTGCAGAGGGTCATTAGTGGTTCAGTAGTTCAGGGCTTCTGAACTGGCAGTGAGATAGACCTCTGTTGTATGGGATGTGCCAGGTGTCACCGATAAACAAGGGGAGGAACAGAGGGAAACTGAATAAAATTTAAGGCAATGGACTGTGTACTCATGAATTTTTTACATAGGCATGTCCTGATGGTACTTGCAAATTTATTAACTGATTTATTTTACTTACATTAATCATATCATGTACTGCAGGCACCATGGAAGAAGCATTTGTTTTTGAAGTAACTTAAATAAAGAGCAGATGGTGGCTTGATGAGCAGGGCCTAGATCTGTGCTCAGTTCCAAGTTCACAGTCACAACCTATTTGTGATATTCTAAATACGAATGTGTCATATTTGAGCCAATATTCAAAAAAATCTTTATGGAAAAGATTACATTTGCTAGTTGAGTCAGTGTGTTGAATAATTTTTGATAGAAGGAACCTAAATGTCCTAGCTGCTTCAGCCATGGAATATCTGATTTATATCCGTGGAGAAAAAAAAGCAGTTATAGGTCCACACAGAGACAGCTTGAAGTTCTTGATTTAAGGTCTCATACCTTTGGTTATGGTGGTGCAGGTTGTAGTCACTGATCTCTTTGGAGCACCAAAGAAATGTCATAGCTTCAGCCAGGTTCACGTTGTCCAAGGAAAAGCATCTGGCACAACATCTGTAGGGTTTAACATACAGTATCTTCCCAAAAGTTGAGCTCAGGACCAGAGGCCATGCCAGCCTGAAACACACAGGAAACAAAGAGAATTAAAGTCTCTTTGAAAGCTCCTCTGCTACAGCGCAGCTTCATGAGCAGGTCAGAACTCCATGTCTGATTGGGTTTTAGTGGCACAGTCTTAAGTCACATATTTGCACCAGTCCAGGGAGGGCACTTATATATTCCTCACAAAAGGAGCTGAATTCCTCAGTCAGAGGAAGAAGTTGTTCAGTTTGTCCCTCAGGTTCGCAAAATCTCTCCCTTCTGAAGGGAGAGGCTCATTACAAGAGGGTTTTCCCTTCTTTCACTGACCACTTTCAGTCTTTTTGATGTGAGCTCTCCCTTTGGATCTTATTTGTTGTAAGGAAGTTGTAAGAAGTACCTTTCTTGCAGCTGAAATGGCCATTGTTAGAAACAAAAGCAAGACATCTCTGTATGTGGGAAAGGAACTAACACAAATAGTCACAACTTCAAATGGACACTGCTTTGTTTTCCAAGTGACTATGACCCCAGATGGTAAGACACAACAGTGTTCTGGCAGTCCTTGAAGTGCTAAAATAAAGCCCCTTTACAAGCACATTTGCCTCTAGAAATAGAAAAGTATCCTCTATATTTATGTTATATTAGTGTTTGGGTTTGGAAGTTTTACCAAAAGTTGTCCAGAAATAAAAAAAAAAAAGGTTTGCATGAATCATCTACATTATGGTCTTCCTACATTTACATCATTACCAAAGTACGTCCCAAATTGGTGTATGAATACCAGACTCAAAATACTGGTGGGAAAGGGATGGTATAAAATTATGTCAGAGCACAACTGGTAGTAATATGATGGCAACACAATATCATCCTGTTAGTTTAGGAAATTTCCGTGGTGATACTGTAAGACATATGCCTTTGATACCACTGCAGATGTGGTAATGCTCCATTTTACATACTATGCCATGCCTCCATCAGTCTGTGGCAATGTAACCTCAAACCATAACAGCAAAATAAGGCTGAACCCATAACTTTTTTAATACTTATTATACTGTGTAGCATTGCAATGGTAATACTCACTACAGATCAGATTGAGGGAGCCTCTGCAGAGAAGCTGCTGACACACTAAGATTCTTCTGATGACTTCTTAAAATGAAGCCTGATTTATTGAAGACAGTTGTATTTCTCTTTCAACAGCTGTCTCATGGAATAGTTTATGTATTTTTCATGATCTCTTAGTTATAAAGAAAAGATTTATGAACATTAATTTGTCATCTACAAAATGATGATGATCCTATCCATTCCTTTAACTCTTTTTTTTTCCTTATTCACTGTTAAATGTAAGAAGGTCAGGACAGTCAACCAAGGGAGTAGATCACCCAGAGAGCCTGTGCAGTCTCCAGTCTTGGAGGTTTTCAGAACCCGTATGGATCAAGGCCTGAAGAACCTGGTCTGATCTTATAGATGCCTTTGATTTAAGGCAGAGGTGGTTTTCCTGAAGTCCCTTTGCACCCAAACTATGCTATCATCCTATGACCCGAATATTTATTACTTACAATTTTGTGGCTGAAATTATCTGCTCTAGATTCTCATCATTCAGCATTGCATTTACACCATAGCAGGAACTAAATTGTACAGAAATCTCTGGATCACAAACCCTGGACCTCAAGGCAGACTTTAACTTTCTTGACAGCTGCTGGAAGGAAGAAGCAGCAGGTGGGACACAGTCAAGGATTTGTGGAAAAAGACAACTTCTTGGCTTAGCTATATAAAGGGCAACTAAGGCTGAGGCATGGATGGATCTACTATTCACTAATAAGGAAGAGCTGATTGATTCTGTGACTATCAATTTCAATTTTGTCTGCAATGACCATGAAACAATGGACTTTGAGATCCATAGGGGAGCAAGGGAAGAGATAGTAGAGCATAACAGAGCAGACTTCAGAGTATTGAAGGAACTGATAAGTGACACCACTGCATCTCTGAAAGGTCAACCAGGGAAGGGACCTGGGTGTTCTCAGCTGAGCTTGTGTATATATTAACTCATTGAACTTTACATTTTGGGGTCTTCCCCAACGCCTGACAGATCGAGACTGTGACCATCACTTTGACCAATATGTACAAACACAGGTCATTTTATTAGCAAGAACCTCAGTGACCCTCACCTTCAAGTGAGGGTCACAACAAGGTCACTTGAAGTGACCTTCACAACACCACACTGGGGGACCAGTCAATATGCTGAAGGGCAGGGCTGTAGCTAGCACAGGTTCTTCCCGTGGGAACATTTTGCTATGTTTCATAAACAAGATAAAGTTTGGATGTTTTGCAAACAACTTCTCCGGATTGGGTCAGTTCGGGCTTGGCCAATTGGGCCTAGGGGGAGGTCTCGGGCTGACCAATCTGGGGCACTTCTGTAGACTCTATATATATAGAATTCAAAACAATATAGTTCCTTTTCTCCTCTCTTTCCTTGTCTGAGAACTTGGGTCATTCCTCAGCTAGCCGCTCAACAGCGACATCGGGCTACTAGCCAGAGGGAGCTGGACTGGCTGGAGGGATGGGCCGACCTTGTGGAATTGAAATGCTGGACTCCCATGAAGAGCGTGGCTGTAATCCAGTGCGGCTGAAGAGCTGCAGAGCCTCACGGCTGACTTTTTCCCCTCCTTGACAGAGGAAAGACCTCTGCTTTGTGCCTTCCCACATGCATGTAATGAGAACCAAGATCAAACTCTCCCCACCATATAGTAATGTTGCTGAAAATCTGTCAATTCATTCTCACTGCCTAACTGCATTTCAAGTAACTCCTTAATCTTTCTACAAATTATCAATCTGAGAGCCTGATCCCTAACTCATTGACTTTGCTGGAAATTATTCAGCAGACTGTAACAGACCTTGGATCAAGATCTTTGCAAGCCATGACTTTCCTTTTTGTCAATACATTAATAACTTTCTCATAGCTTGCCTTATTTACACCCTGGCATTTTTTCTTTTTTTTTTTTCAGAGATTTTATCCTTTTATCTGAATGTCTAAGCTCAGCTCAATTATTTTGTCTTAGACTCTATTTTTGCCACCCTTCAAAACTTTGTAGCTGACCCTACAGCTGATCAGGAAGTGGAGACCTACTGAGGTGCCCTCACAGCTGTATCATCCTATGATGCTATGAATTGCTCTTCTCTGCTAGATTAAGAGTTGAGGAATTTTGTTTACAGGCTGTTTTGAGAAAGAAACTAAATGCACCTGCAGCACTAGCTGGTCTACCTTTCTCCCATCTTCATCTTTCCCCACACTCTTCTAAAAATTCATTAAGTATATTTGTGCTGCTTTCAGCTGATGAATTGTTTATGCAATCCTTCATGACATAACTGTAGCAAATGCTTTTCAAACAGATAGACAAAGAATTTGTCTGTACGAGTGAGGACTAGACTGTGGCTTTGTTCCAAGACCCATGCCCAGAGGGATATTCAGTTGTACTATGCTCAGCAGTAGAAAAAAAATAATTATCTTTCTATAAGATTCACATTCAGCATACTGCTATTGTGGGAGAAAGAGGAAGAAAGGGGGAATGGAAGAAGGAGCAGATGACAATTGTCACTGTCCTATGCCAGCATCAGCTGATGTACATGTACATCCTCCTTGGATTCCCAGACATAACCTCTTTCAGTTTTTGTCCGCCTGCTGGGGACAAGGTGTGGTGGGGAGGGGTCACATATAGACAAATTAAATTCATCTTGCTCCTCAGACAAGGTATTGCAATCGTAAATTCAGTCTCTGGTGCTCAAGCCACATAGAGTCTAGAAACTTTCTTAAGCATCCTCAGTCACTCACATTCTTCATACTGGGAGCTAAAAATGTTAAAGTCATTGGTGCAGCAAAGTGGCATAACAGCTAAAACCTTTTGTCTGCTAAACATATTAAAATGGGGAAAAGCTATCCTACAGGCACTCTCAGTACATTTGAACAGCTCTAGTGGAGTTCAGAGAAGGAATTTTAACATAAGAAAGATGCAAAATGTATTTTGAGTTCCTCAGATATAAAAGTTGGTTTACCTACCAAAATAAGAGGCAGGAGAAGCATGGGGGAATTTGACAGAACTCACAAAACATCTCCAAAATTTAAATATCCCTGTAGGAGGAATCTTACAGTTAGGAACTCACAGGAAATACCCATGGACCAATTTCCTGGGTAAGAAGTCTGTGAGCCAGGCTTGAGATGCTTCAGAAAAAATCAGCATAGGACCAGAAGAACTTTGGGAGGAGACCTATGACCTGACTTAGGTGCTCATGCTAAAATCGTCCATCTGGCACAGCTCTTCCTGGTTCTGGTGGACACCTATTCATCTCTTTCCCTGATACCAGGAGTTTTGTCCTTGAGTGTCTCCAAAAGTGACTCAGTCCTGGAGTTGCTTTGTGATGAGGTAATGCAAGACAGTGTCACAAACCAGTACTCCTCCTGCCAGCCTCATGATGAGCCAGCTCTGTCCATGCTCCCAGAGCTCACCAACATAAAAGGGGGAGAAGGGAGGCTACGTTTTTCGTGTTTCATTGGAACAGTGAGATATCTAGACCTAGCAGCTAAACCCATATCTCAGTCCTTCACAAGAACATTGATTACAGGGCCAGAGGACATGCTCCCAAGACAGAGGAGCTTGGAGAGCTGGGAGAAGGTGCTACTGTTTCTGTCAGTTGAAGCTGTTTAACCTTTCATTAAATTAGTTGAATTTCCTGCTCCCTCCAGCTAATGACACAATTTCTGGGATAGGGACCTGCCAGCTACCTGTTCTGCCTCCTGGACACTGGCCCAGTTCCATAAGGAGGGGTGCTCTTGGAGGGGAGAGGTGAGAGCATCCTCTGATGTGCCAGAGGAGGGTTGGGAACTGGCTTTGGGACTGGGGTTCTCTCTTGAGTGTCACCACACTTTGACTCCTCTGGGTGTCCACCTGCCAAGTGAGTTCTTCACCTGCAAGTCTAGACAGACTCTTTTGTCAGCCAAACCCCAAAAGTAACTCACTCACTTACAAAGTACCATGCGTGCAGAAGAGCAATTTTCCAACATCTTGGTTAAGGTGGCAGAGACGGGCAAAGTATAAACATCATTTCTTTTCCTGGGTGTTTCTACTCAGCCATAACTCCATGTGGGCTCAGATCACAGCTCGGATGGCAAAAGCCCCCCAAAACAATCCAGACAGAGCTGGCACACCCATTTTACACTCTATGGATCCGTGAAGATGAATTGACGCCTAAACACCCACCTTGCAAATCCAGCCTGAAGAGTGATGGGACCTTGGAAACTTTTTATAACATTCTTATTTTCATGTACTACAATAAAGAGAGCTCTGAAAATAGACAGAATAATTTCTTGGTACTTAGATTGCTGCAGAAAATATGTGGGTAAAACCAATTTTCATGGCAAATAGGGACAAAATTCCAATCTCAGTATTATTTAAAGACGAAAGCTGAATTCGGTTACAGGGCAGGTCAGACAGATGTTCCACCCAAGGAGCCAAAGCATTACTATTATATTTATGTTTTATTACAGAGCCTCAGAACCACAGCCATGGCCAGGACCCCACTGTAATGGAGGACATATCAAAACATAACTAATACCTTTTTTGACTAACATCTGAGAAACCCACTGGCTTTGGTGTGGTTACTCACACTGCAAAGGGCAGCTCATTTGCCCTAATGTACAAACCATCTATACATTTTAAGCACAAATAAAAACCCCAAGCCCAAAACCAAATGCAAACAGGAAAGTATACAATATCTAGCTGTAAAACTTAGATTCACCATGAAAGGGGATAGATGCATTTCTAACAAACAAAAATGTGCCTTTCCTTCTTGTAAGCAAAAAACATCAAGAGACCCCTCTTTCTCTCTTGCTTTGGCATTCTTTTGTGTTGGTGATTTCCAAAGACTCAGGCTGGCCCCATACCTAGAACAGCAAATTTAGGCAATGTAAAAGTTGATTATAAAACTATGTGAATGAAATTTTGCATCTCTTGTTTGCAAATATAATTAAATAGTAAATGAAAATCTGCTAGCACATAACTCTTAAAATATGGTTATGATTCAACTGAAGTGTTTGAATCTGTAGACAAGTTCTGTTGGCCACACACACTAATTTATTTTACCGATGACCATGACTGGGCTTTACCTAGGCACTGGCCAAAACATGCCACAAAATTGGAGATGTCTTAGAAGCTGAATGAGAAAACTACTTTCTTGCCTTCTTTCAATCTCAAATAAATAGCAGGGTACTGTGTGTGCTGAAATGGAATCGTTTATGTTGGACTAAAACAGAGAAGGAAAAAAAGATGCAAAGGCCAGAATAAAAGTAGGCTGGATGCCTGGAAATAAATCTGAATATATTAGAAAAATATTTCAAACTAAGGACGTGAAAAATGGAAAGCCCAAACCAAAACTGGGGAAGGAACCTAATATAATTCAGTTTTAAGACTAAGAAGTGGCATAATACCAATCTCAAGCAGGGCAAAATTGCTTCTGAGGTCTGGGAAAACAGGAAATTTCTACTCCTTACCTGCTCTGATGTGAATCTTGAACCATTTCTTTGTTTTCTACAATTTAATTAGTCCCTGATCTTTTGCCTACAACCCTTGTAAAGACAGGATGATCACAAAGCAACCTTCTTGTGGAAGAACAGCAATTACCTGTCAATTGACCTGCAGGACTGTCTGAAATGAAGCAGAATTTAGGCCCACAAAAGCATGCCTTCACCTTCACCAAGGACTTTCATTGCCAACAGCATAAGGTTTTCACACTTTAGCCAGAGGAGCACTCTTTTCTGTCTGGGTTTGCCAGACAAACACCACCACTGTCCGTGGAAAGGCACAGGGAGAAAGATGACAGCATGTGCCAGATGGTGATTAATAAAAACACTCTTTATTCACTTCCTACCACAAAATCTGGGAAGACTTTTTCTTCTCAGGTTTCCATATCCTTACCATTAAGAAAATGAAGAACTATCAAACTAAACCTATTAGGTGGTACATGGGCAGAAGACCATAAAAGGCTAAATGCTGCTATGAAACCATGACCAAAATGAGGATCTTTCTGATATTCCACCTTTGTATTGCAATATATATATATCAGATTTTTTTTTGCTGTTTTTGGTGTTTTGTGATGAGCAGTATCTCTCTTGAGGCTGCAAAATAAAGAACTAGGTCATCATGTTTATTATAATACACCAGAAGAATAATGATCCTGAAATACAATGGAGTCTGAAAAGGTTAGTGACAGAAGGACATAGAATATTTGTTAAAAAAATTTCTGTAAGGGCAAAAATGGAATGACTGCATAAAAAATCAAAATCAAGAGCATGGACAAGAGGAACACAGAAAAGCCTAGGGACCAGAAAATGTACTAAACTATAAATACTTAACCAAGAAAAAGAAAGTTATCAACAAACGAAAAAGATAAAAGTAGAGGAGAGCCAACATAAAAAAATATATATATAACCAACACAAAAAATATTATAATCAAAATATTATATTTTAAACCATCACATAATAAAGAGGGTTTTAAGAAAACATGCATTAACAAGACCAAACACTTGAATGGGAAAGAAAATGCATCAAACCAGAGGCCAGAGATGGGGAAATAGACAAGTCAGAAGCCATGAATGGTGAGAAAATACATCAGAGAGGTTAACAGAGAGAAAGAAAACAGGATTCTAGTCAAATACTGGAGGACTTGTACTGTATATAGGACAAATTACACGACAGGCAAAGGAGCAATCAGTAGAAAATAACCCTGTCATTTAATCCTAGGAGCTGGTTAGAACCCGAGCGGATGAGAAATGTGGTTTAAGTGGTTTCTCTAAGATCAGCATCCCAGAAGCCCAGCTAAAGAACATAAACAGAAAGATGGTGTCAATCACGCTTGTTGGAAGCAAAATGGCACAGGAATGGTTTAACTTAATCCCTGAGGGTTGAACATTGACTCTGACTTTATTTTCAGGTTTCAGCCTACATTTAAGAAAACCCCTCTGTTCCATTTGCAGAGATTTTGACATTCCAGTTCTTAACTTTCTTCCTTTTTTTCATAACTAAGAGGATCACGGATCAAACCAAATACAACAAATGTCAAAGGCATTCTTTCAAGGCCAGTATGTGGTCTCAAAACATCTCACTTCTTGGCAATGACTAAAAGCAAGAAGGTTGGGCCTGGGACCAGATGATGATTATTATTTTTAGGGAAAGGTATTCATATATTCATATTTAGTCATACGTTCCATCTAAGGCATCCTATTCAAAGGTTGGTTCTCATTCCAGTCGGCTACGCATCACTGACTCCCATGGGAACCTTGGAGTTTCAGTGTTGTGCTTACTCACTGGAAAACTCTCTTCCACAGAGGCATCTGGTGTCCCATACAACCAAACAGCAACATGGGTTTTTAATGTGGGGGGAGATGTTGCCCCAGCACTTCAGGCTTCAGAGTGCGTGCTTGCATTGGTAAGGAACACCGCAGACAGAGGACAGAAATGCCTTTCACCAGCTACTTCTCTGCATTTCACCGCTCTGTGAACTCCAGCTGCATTTTGTAAAAACAATTGAAAGTATTTAGTTATAAATTAAAAATAAACAGGAAGACCTTATCTGAAAAGATAGTCACAAGTAAGTGTGCACATATGTAAGTGCATATAAACTGCTGATAATGTAAGATCTGTCAGCACAGTTGTGTCACAACCTAGGATTTGCAATTTTATAGGTCTCAGAGCTGTTTATAAGCAGTGTTAGTGTTCAGGATAAAGAAAAGCAGGACAAAAAAAATCATTTTTTTGGAAATACACCCTATTTAGTGGTGGGGTTAGCTTAATGTAGCTGCATGCTGAACTTTATGCTGAACTTTATACTGATTTAGGAGCATGTACAAGACTAGACCAAAAACAATTTTAATGGGACACAGATAAACTATCAATGTAATCTTTTCCAAAACCAAAAGAAGGGAAAGGCCTGGTCCTGCAGACAGACTTCTATCTAAATCTCAATGAATACAAAGGAGTAATTTTGAAATGTTTGTATCTTGTAAACAAGTCAGTGCAATTAAAACTGAGCCACTTTTTTTGACATTTTCTTATTTCCAGATTTCCATCTCCCATTGCCAGTGTTTCAGTTGTACACAGTGACTGCTTTCCTGTACATAGGCAGGACCACAAAATTCCTTTGTCTGTGCATTTGTTTCTGTAGGTTCACAGGGATGGTTTTTTACACATCAGTGACAAATGTAATTTACAAAATGTTTCCCCTTTTTTTGGTCATTATTTATTTCCTAACCCATTAGTGAATCTTATCCTCATCATCTTAGTAGCAACACATCTGAAGTTGACATAAGAAGGCAGGAGAGACTGCCCTTACCACACAACTTTATTGATGTTTCTGCATCAACTGTGATTCTTGGCAATGCAGTTCATCCTTTCCCAGCCTTGGTCGATGAAGTCATACCCACGACCTTAACAAAGAGAGATTCAATTTCTCCTCACTTATGTTAGGTGGGCTTTTCAATGTTCTCTTAACAGAAGTTGAGGCCTCCAGATGCCCTGTGAGAAACAGCTCAAATTTATTTCCGCTGCCATTGACAGCATCCATGTGCCTCATATTCCCTGATGAAAAGGCAAAGTACTGCTTGGGAGCTTGGGATCCCAAAGGTAGATGTGTCTTACATTTCTCTAGTTCACTGCATACCTCAGTCCTAGGGCTGCTGGTTGGGTTTCCTGTGGGAAGCAGGGTTCAGTGCCTTTGTCACTTCCATTTGCTTTCCCAGTAAAGCCAAAGCAAGATGGCTTGGATTTCATTTGTTTAACATTCAATTTTCATGTGCTGTGTGCATGTCTGTCTGTCTGTCTGCCCAGGGACCCACCAGCCCATTCTCCCCCAGTCCAGCAGTTTTGAAGCTGTTGGATAATCTCAGTTAAATTCGACGCAAGGCTTGAACTCCCTCTGAAGTGTTTCCTCAACATACAGACTGGTCATTGACCATGTTGTACAGGATAACTCCCACCTGCTTCACTCCAGGGCATGGTCCTTGAAGGCACTTTTGCCATTCTCTGTCTCTGTTTCTCCTACCCTTTTTTCCTAGACTGGAGGCTGGTAGTGGATACAGGATTTGTCCAGCTTCCCAAGAGATGGGTGTAGAGATGCAATTGGTGTCCCCAGGAAGAAAAAGTCTGCAGACCATCACAATCCTTTCTGTTCCAGGGACTCAGATCCTTTAGCTCCAGGCCATCTGCTTTGGTGTCTATTCCTGTCGCCAGCTTCCCCTTATCTTCACCTGTGGTCTCTGTCACTGTAAAATATTAATATGTATTAATTTCCCCTTCCTTTCTAAGAAGCCCAGAACAAAAGGAAGTTCTGCCTTAATATTTTTTTAATGCTGGTAGGATTGTCACAGGTCAGCATCATGCTGTTGCAGGTACAAACTTCCAGTGGTATACAAAAAAATGCTCATTCTTCCAGCAAAACCTGTATTTTTATCAAATATGAAACATTTGGGAGCTGTGTTAAGTTGACAGCTTACAATGGAAGACAATAAAAATTAGTAGTCCTGACTTTTCTTCTGAGGTGTTAACAAAATTTATTTTATTATGGCAAAATTTTGCCTTTTAACAGTTTTTCCATTATTTCATTTTAACTTTTAGATGATAATTTTAGCATTATATTTCTATATATATTCCATTTTTTTATATTGAAGTTTTGACCTTATCCAAGTGAAATAACACAATGGCTCTAAACATAGCATTTTCTGGAACTACAGGCCTATAACTCATTTAAAAACTCTCCTTATAAACTACATTCTGTAGAGCTCAGCAAATAATAGAGTTTGTAGTCTGAGACTGAACCAAAAAAGTCAAAAAAAAATTCATTCAAGCCCAATCAAAACAGAAACTGACATTACAAAACTAAATTAAAAATTAGTAGGCTATTAGAAGAAACAAAGATTTCTCTTTTAAGGATGTTAATGTCTCTGCCCTTAGATATCCTATTAGCGATCAATTTGCCATATTCAGCCCAGCATCATAAGTGGTTTCAGTCCATGGGAAACCTCTTTATTTGGTGGACATAATGGGAAAAGACCTTTCTGGTTCAGACTGTGTCCTACAGAAGCATTTGTCCAGTGCCTCCCTTGCCAGACAAGACCTCTGGGTGTCTTGGAATAGCCCTGCTTCCTTTTTTTTTTTTTCTTCTCTCATTTTTAAACTCATTTGGGAGCACTGAGCAGCACTGGTTTCATGTAAGCCGTCGTCTGCCACCACCTTCACTGACATCACCATCCTTGGCCAGAAAACCACATCTACTTAACTTGAAATGACAGATTTTGTGACTGGGGGACACAAAGGGCAGATATCAGCCATCATATCCAGTGAAAAAGGAGGTTTAGAAGCTTCTCAGGTCCTAAAGTGACTTGCCCATCATGAGAAATCCTTCAGTCTCTATAGACAGCAACATGGGAGCTTGATCTATTTGCTGATGTTGCTCTGAGCAGCAGAAGAGTGGGACTTGCTTGAAAATTAAGATCTTGAGGGAAAAATAAAATAAAATAAAAAAACAGAGGCAGAAATGAAAATCTAAGAGGTTTGTTTTCACAGGACAATGTTGCCAATACAACAAAACTGAGTCATTCCCTGAGCAATGATGATAACAAACCCCAGTTACCCAGGTTTTCTTGTCTCAAGACCAAATTCCCTGGCATCCCCCAAATTCTAAATGTTTCATAGAATTACTTGCGTGGGTTTCTGGTTTCTAATAAACACAGGTTGACAGGAATGTCAAGCGGTCTTGCTGTCTCCTCCACCTGGCTGCTTACCTTCAGGAAGATCACAGGAACCATTGGGAGTTTCCATCACATTTTGGGAAACCAGCTAGAGAAGTGGGCTAAAGACAGCAGCAGATGCCAGAAGTCCTAATCCTTTCCTTTCCTCTGTTCCTAAGGCTGCTTAGACTGCAACATAATACTAAGCAGTAAGAATGAGCTTGAACATCTGTTTGATTCAGGCAGTCCTTCTCTTGGTGGATATGGAGTCTAATCCTACTTATTTCGGTGTTTTCCTTTTCTGACTTTTCTGCTTCAGACTCTCAGCCTTATACAAGATCATCTTTCTTCTCTTGCCCTGCCGGCTGAGCACCACATAACTAAAAATACAGGCTTTTGCATTTGCCATTATCTTGCTAAAGTGTTTTACTATAACTGGGAAAAATTTGGTATTTCCTGGAATGCTGAAATCAAGGCTTAGAGTCTGTCTTCTGCAAGTCATTCAGATCCAATTCACATTTTCTAGAATGCTCTCCTTTCTCCTGACAGCCATCTGAACATTGCTCTGAAAAACCTCCTGTGCATGGTCCTTGAAGTGGAGAAACAGCTTCACTGTTGTGCTCCTCTAGCTAGCATATTCTCTTCCCACCAAAATGATTGTAGAGTTTTATTGCTTATTTGACAGTGCCCAGGAGGGAACAAAATGCTTCACAATACAGATAAGAAAAGCCACATTACTACCTATAGCACTTTGGAAGCGTGGCATGGTGACAGGAATGACACTAGAATAGGGGAACTCAGCAGGAAGGAAAAATCAAGTATGAACAGTGAGACCATGCTGCTATTCCCTGAGACTTGCTGTGCAGCATGAAGGGGCAGAAAATCAAGCATTTCTAAACTTTGAATCATAGTATTCCATTTTCCTGGAAGTAGATTTTATGAAAGAAAATCTTGATTTTTAAAGAAGTCTAAATAAAAAAAGTGCAGGGTTGTTGTAAGCAGCTCAGAAAAGTATTTTGACTTCAGTGGCACCATGATCACATGAATTCATTTTTTTCAAAAATGAAAATATATATGGAATAAAGTCTGAGCCAATGATTAGTCTGGAAATACTGGCATCAGAAATGTTTTATTTCTCAAATATTTTGCCATTTTGACCAGTAATTACAGCATTACATTTATAGAATATGAATTAATAACTGAAGTTTTACCCCGTGATTTTTCTAAATTAGTTTTCAAATGGACCTGCTTAGCTGACTGTAGACAGAACAGTATAAGAACACCTTTTTGAAGAAAAATGTTGTGATTTCAATATATTGTAATGCTATTCTACTAACAAAAGAAGTGTTTGACTGGAGAAATTACTTTAGGCTCATCACATCCCTAGTGTGGGAAAACAAATCTAGGAAGCTCTTCATTTTCATCTATTTTTCTAAGTGAAAGCTGCACCATTGACTTCATAAGATTTAAAACTTGCTGTGGTGTGAGCCACAAGACTTTCTGCAGCTAGTTATAGTGTTATTTCAGTCTGAAATGCGACCAAAAATAACTAGCACAAACTCATTATTTTTAAAGAAAACAAACTTATTTTTGTAGAAATTCAGCATACATACATTTTTTCATAGACTTGTAATATCAGCTGAGGGCTGTGCTGAAAATCAAACATCCTTTAAGAACATATGCCTTCTTCCTGCAAAGGATTTGATGAATCTGTGCAGCAAGCCAGCTTGGATTTCTTTGAAGAATAGAATTCTGATTGTTGTTATTCATACAGCAATAGGATCTAAATACTCCAGTGATGCTCAAGCCTCAGGGGTGTTAAGTAATGTGCAAGGGAGACAGATGCTGCTCCAAAGCATTACTCTCTGAGATGAGCAAGCAGAACAAAGAGTAGGTGATGGGGAGAACAAAAGACACAGAACAAGGAGTGCTCTACACAAGACATGCAAAAGAAACAGGAGGAAATTAAAATTTTAACCTCTCACTGCAATGCCTTGCCCAAGCAGATGAATTGTTGGTGTGGTAATGGCACAATAGCAAGACTCAAATTCTAGCCCAGCACAATCAATGGCAGATTTTCTCAACACTCTCAGACTAAGAACTAAAATAATTTTGAAGACCCCACTGGTAATGTGTTCAGCTTTGGGGCGTGCCCAGCATGACCGATGTGGACCTGCATCAGCAGGTCCAGAGGAGGGACATCAAAATGGTCAGGGAGCTGGAACACCTCTCCTATGAAAGGCTGAGAGAGCTGGGGTTTCTCAGCGTGGAGAAGGGAAGGGGCTGGGAAGACCTTATAGCAGCCTTCCTGTACCTAAACAGGGCCTGCAAGAAAGATGGGAAGGGATTCTTTATTGGGGAGTATAGTGATAGGACAAGGTGTAACAGTTTTAAACTGAAAATTAGTTTGGATAAGCTATTAGGAAGAAAGTTTTTACTATGCAGGTGGTGAGACACTGGAAAAGGTGGCTCAGAGATGTGGATGCCCCATCCCTGGAAATGTTCAAGGCCAGGTTGGATGGAGCTTTGAGTAACCTGGTGTAGTTGAATGTCCCCTGCCCATGGCAGGGTGTTGGAACTAGATGATCTTCCAGATTCTTTCCAATCCAAACCATTCTATGATTCTAAAAGAGATTTAAAGGCTATGACACTTTATCAACCAAAGTCATCATCAAAGTTCCTACTGACTGAGTGACCAAGGTTTTATACTTCAACTCTAGGCAGCATGTGCCTGATCCCAGATCTTAACTCTTTTTGCAGTTTTCTTCTAGAGTGTTATTGAAGAACTTTTATCAATACTCAGTGACTCTACATCTAGTGTCTCAAGTTTTCTACTTTTGAAGTTATGGAAAAGTTTCAATGCACAGAAGGAAATCTAAGTACACCTGAATTCCTGTGAATTCAGCTTCTTAATTTATGGCACAAGTTAACATATGCATAAATATATTTAATTATCCTAAACTATTGTGTTCTGAAGTCTGTGAGCTATATTCTAAATGCACTGACACAAATTTTCCAGTTCTTTTTTAGTAATGAACTATTTGTGAATAAAATATACAACAAAATCTAAACACAGGTTTAGAATCTCTTGGTAGAAGCTGTCTTCGGATTCCAGATTCAGAGAGATGGAGATTCCAGTAGAGCAAAAGACTTGTTATAATCAGAAGAATGTTAAATTTGAACAGATTCAATGATTCACTTGAAATAAAATTGATTGCATAAGTAATTATTTCTTTCCTCTGTGAACAGCTCATGGACTAATGGACTAGTTCATTATTAATATATTTTACTCATAAATATTCTCAGAATAATCAGGATGATCTTCAGATTCAGAATGTTCACCAGATGTTCTCTCTGACCACTTTTTGTTGTTATTTATGCTGTGTGATTAGCCACTTGAACCATATGGCACTGTTTCTAGTCCCTAAATCAGTGACAAATGCTTAGATCTGGCTAGTGATGAAAACAAAAGTCCATTTCCATTATGAATCTTCAAATGAAAAAATCATGTCTCAAAAACCTTTTATTTTTTATAAATTATGAATATTTTCACCCATTCCATGTGGACATCCAAGTAATGATGAATAACATAATACATAATTTAATCCTAGGACATTACTTTTTCTCAAAGTTTAAACAGACCATTCTTTCCTCATTTGACAAGCTTCAGCTTTTCCATAGGCTCTAAATTTTAATGACAGCTACATTATTTGGGCTTTGGTTGCCATCATCTTCATTATTATTGTTGTTGTTAGCCTTTGAACTTGTTATTTCTTCAATTAATTCAATATATTGATACAATTAACAATTTACTTTTCAAAACATGCTTTCAAATAAATATTTCTGGGCAAGGCAGACATATTGGCTCATTTCTTTAAGAAAACAAATACCATTTTAGGAATATTAGGGGAAAAGCCATATAAATTGGCACTTTTCTTAAAGATTTCTGCACATAGCAGCACATTTTTTCAGAGTTATATAAAAGTCAACTTTACTTGAACACTTCTGAGAAAACTAACACTTTTCTTCAATATCTGGAAATGATTCAGACATAAATGTGTCTCAAACTTCCAAAGTTTAAGACTGTTAAAAACATAGTCCACATGGCATATTTCATAATACAAGTCTATTCTATTCGTACCTGTTACATCGGTCATCATCTTGATATCTAAATGCACAAAGTTAAAAAAAATGGTTTTCCTATTAAAAAAAATAAAAATCTGACTTCTCAGAGATCACAGAAATTTACTTCACATAATGAGCAAGAATTTTCTCTAGTCTCAGCATCTTTGTTCTCATTATCTTTAAATATTAACTGAGAGAAAGCATTAAAATGTAGCTACTGTTTAAATTTATAATTTTGTTATCTGCAAAATGACAAGGAATTTGAGGGACACAACAGTTCAATAAGTTTGGATTAAAATATTCTTTAATCCATGCAAATATAAGATGATAACTGTAGGAAGAATGACAAAATTCACAGTAATTGAATGAGAGCATTTCCTGTGAAATAACAGTGACAGAAATTGTCTTAGGCCATATGATGTTGAAGAGCTGATCTGACTGTCATGGTTGTCCTTTCTCCACGTAAAATTCTGTGAAGCTGCAAAATAGAGGACAGCCAATCTGTGCACCAAACAGCAACAAAATCTGAAGTTTCACCAGCCCTTACAAAGGCAGTAGGTTCCTGACATTCATTCTCCAAAACCTCAGCCTTTTTCTTCCATCATTCCAGTGTTTCATAACAAAAATGTCATTTCATAATGAGCAACATTTCTGAACAGAAGTAGTAGAAGGGAGTCCTGCTCTCCAGTAGTGCATTTCCTTCTTGAATCAGAATCTTGTTGTTATGCTGTAGTCACACATTTAGAAGGGTTGCGTTAGCTACTGTAATTGAGGAGTGCTTCAGCAATTATCCACTGTGATTGACAAATCTCAGACCATGTTTTCCCTGCGTGGCCTCTAGAAAATAAAGCAAACATTTTCACAATCTTCTGGCATTTGTTTTTCAAAATTATGGAAAACATCATGGCACTTTACAAGATTTCTGTTGTATCACCAAGTGGTGCATTTGTGTAACAACTATGCACAGCCTGATATATCCCAGCAGAACTGGATTTACCAGGCATGAACAGTCCATGCAGATCCATGCATTCATCATGAACTTAACTATGGTTTCCACATGTACAGCAGCCAGACTGGAGCTATATTACCTGCATAGTAGCATCCAACCTGCTAGAAACTACCAAACATACAGAGGATCATAGGCAAGAGTAAATATGCCCAAAATTCGCTTAGGTAAAGCTACTGAGTGGAAAAAAAAAGATTCAAGAAAAACCAAACTTATAGTACTTCTAATGTAGACTACATATTTTACTGTAAGTCTGGATTCCTCACTGACAGTCCTGAATTTGACTCCAAGGATCAGCTTCCCATGGGTTAGACAAATCTGATGGGATCTCTGCATTTATTTCTATGCATATACACACCAAAAATATTACAAATGTGCAGGATATGCCACTGTAATGTATCAGAGATACTGATTATTCTGAACTTTCAGAAAACTTTATGGTATGCCAACAATCAGGAGAGTCAGGAAAAGAGAGGAGGGACAAAGGAAAGGGAAACAGAAAGGAGAAAGGCAAAGTAAAGAGGAAAGAAGAGAAAAGAAGAGAAATTAAGGGAAGAGAAAAGCAGAGAGAAAAGGAGAAGAGAAAAATCCTACTCCTTCACATAAAACAGATATTTTCAGGATGCACAAAAATGCCTGATGACATTGCTCATTTGGAAGAACTGTTTCTCTTTATATCCCAGAAAATTTCTCTTACTACTTCCAGTGCTGGTTCAACTCAATCACTTCACTCTGGAGAGAACCATGTGTTTTGGATAAAAAATCCACAGTGGTCTTTCTGTCCTTTTCACCACTTCTGCAGTACTCCAACCATTTGTGTTTTCATTTAACTGGCTTCATTCCTCTAAGCCGGTTGAGTGCTGTCATATACCTTTGTTGCACTTAAAATGAATTTTGAATGCTTCAAACAGATGAAGAACCTGAGATGAGGCTGTCTGACCTATCTGTCAATAGCATGAAATATAAACTTCTTGGTAGCACTTTTGTCTCTCTCCTTGTCTCCCATCTCTTCCAGCCTTTGAGCAGCATATTAATCACACACACCCTGACTGATCACCATCCAACTTCAGCCCTTCTGGAGGCTCAAGTTTTTATGAAATTGCACCAGAGGACGAAGCTGGCTGTTGCGCAGAGAACATAAAACAACTTAAGCCAAGAAAAAATCTGGTAAAGAAATGTGATGTAAGAAAACATTCCTTAGTGTATACGGTAACATCTATAACTTCCCTTCCTATTGGAGTTGAAGACAAATATAGTACAGAAGGATGGTTATTCATCACTTCTATCAACAGCAGCATTTGCAGTAGCACAAGGCATACTTAGACCAGAGAATATTCAGCATCAGTCAGGAGGAAGAAGCAGGGCTTCTAATGTGCTCACATATGAAGCTGCAAAATTAAACTAAAGGAGGAGATGGAGCAGGACTCTATTGCCTAGATGCATGTGAATACTCTGCTGAAAATAAAAGGTGATATTTTTTCTTCCAAACCTAGAAAACTCCTAAAAACATATCTCATTCTTCTGATGAAACTGGAGGGCTTCCACATAGGGTCTGAATTTCACCCACAAGGTCTACTTTGAACTAAGGGACTGGAAGGATTATATTTTTGTTAGAATATGTGTGTCTCCAAAATCAAGTTGTTGTGGAAACAGCAAATATTCATAAATAAATAACTGCAATTAATTTACACTTGCATTACATAAAAAAATCTTTTTAGGAATCACTATATTATCACTATCTAGATTTCTAAGACAAGAAACTTCCATGACCAAGTCAATTTATATTCCAGATTTGGGAGGAAGTTGAGAACTATCATGCATTAGAATATTATTTCTTTTGTATAAAGACCTCTGGACCTTTTATTAAATATTGAGGGAGGTGTTAATTTTTATTATTATTTTAACAGAAATCCATTTATTAATTTATTTTCTTCAGGGCACTATGTCAATTACTTGACACCACAAAACACACATCTACCAAGGTAGCCACACAAATTTCAAACAGTTAGGTAGGAATTACTTGTAACCATTTTGGAGGCTTGATTTCAATTATATCCTTAGGAATTCTCAGCTATCATTGCACATTTTGAAAAATGATACTAGCAACTGGAACCCAGCCCTTCCATCTCTGTTTACACACTTTAAAAATCGTGAGCAACAACATTTGCAAAGCATGGAAACGGAAAAAGAAAATTACATAAATGAGGCTGGAGAGAATGACAAAACAAAATCAAACACTTCAGCTAAAAGAAGAGCAGCCAAGTTTATGTCTTCAGTTGTGCAAAGGATTATTTCCTGATGCACAGTTTCTCACAGAAGTGATTCTGAAAAATAAGAATATCCAAGGCAGTCATTCAGTTCTATAAAGTAATATCAATAAGCTAGCAATGTGTTTCCATCTTTGCAAGATAAAGAATTTTCTATTTGTTGAAGCTGCAAGCCAAAAAATTTGAAACTCCAATAAGTTTCAAATTAAAATAATTATATTTTGCATCTTATTTTAAAGCATTTGCCAGCCTAAAACAAGGTTCAGTTTATTTATCTCTTCTTCAGGGGTCTCACTGTTTTTCAAGGGTCTCACTGTTTTGCTGCCAGAAAACATCTCATTTCTGTTCTGAGGCCAGTGACGATGAAGTGTTCAACCCTAACACGCTTGGATGGAACATCATGGAAAATGTGTCACATGTGTCAGTGTGCTGGTCCATACCAACAACCAACACCAGTGCAGCAGCAGCAGAACTCCTTCTTGTCTGGAATTAACAAGGAACATTATATATAATTCTGTCTTACTCCACCCAGATGATGTCTCAGCAGGGCAGGCTCAGGCAGACTCGTAGAACAGCAATGACACCTCCAAATTCCGCCAGTCGGGATGCAAACCAACCCTGAGCATAAAGAGGCAGGACTGTTAACACAAATTGTAAAATTTCTTGCAAGCAAAGAGAGAAGATATGTTCCTCCCATTAAATTCTATTATGCCGGTCAAAGCTGTACTGACTGTTCTGGAATTGCTTCAGTTCGGAATAAAAGCTCACATTGTAGCTAGACCAAGGCAATCCCCACAGTCTCGCAATACATCATTTAATTAAAAAAATATGCCCTTAATATTTGCAACAATTGAAAATAAGTTTCTTTTCTTAAAAAATAACCTCATGGAATAGCGGTTTTCAAGAAGTCTACAAATGCACTAGACATGGACCAGGCAGTCTCATATCTGCAACACTGTGCCTGGTACTCCACAGGGTTTTCTGCAGGACACTGTTATTGCTTCCGCTAAATTACCAAGACACAATTAGTTTTGTGACAGCTTGGTAAACTTGGTGATGTGGGATATTTAAACAGGATTTGGAGTTTTCTGTTGGACATTTCTTTCTGTTACTGCTATTATTGGCATATTTAGTGTTTAGACATTTTTTACTGCCTTCTGTAAACCAGTAAGTCTAAATAATTTAATTCTTTTCTGGAATTTTATTTGCAGTGAAACCAACCCATGTGCATACCATCTGATTTAAAAAAAAAAAAAACAACAAAAAAACCAACCAAACACAAAAGCCCAAGCTTCTAGAAAAAATAAAGAACCAGCCTTAAAAGGGGGAAAAATGCTGACAATTTTCCTGCTTTGAGGTCCTGTCTTTCCCATGCAAACCCTTTTTCTTCCCCAAGACTTTTGCTTTCCCCATCAAAGAAAGATTTGGAGTTTTTTCCCTTTGAATTCTTATGAACTCAGTGTTTATTCATTGGAAAACTATCCTGGGAAAGGGACTGCCTTATCTTACTTCCCTCTTATCTTTCACACTTTTCACGTGTTATTTCCGAGAACAGACTCAGGATCTAACCCAAATCTGTTGCAGTCAGTGGGCTTTGAGCCAGGTTGAAACCCCGGATTACTACAGAATCAGTCATCAACCACTGCATAAGCAGCAGATGGACCAGTTTTTATCACAAAGCAGCCCTCTCACATCAGCAATCCCTCTGTTGAAACACCAATTGCTAACCACAACGTCTGGAGCACAGCCTCTGATTTTAGGAAAGCTCCGGACAAAACAAAGTCACTCCTTTCCCAGAGACTGGACAACTCAAATCACTAGAATGAAGCAGTACTGTGGTTTCATGTTGCATGCTTGTAATTAGAGTGCAGATTGATAGTTACTTCATTATCATCCTTCAAGTCCTTCTTTAAGGTGTCTTTTGACAACAAAAAGGAAAAAAAACGTGGTAATGCTATAATGAAAGCTAAAGCATACCTTCTCATTCCGGCTCAGTCTGCATCTATCTATTGCCTCATAATAAGAAGCTCTTTATTCTATATTTGTAAAGTGCCTATCAAAATGGGATCCAGGCCCACAAGTGGCTGTCCTGAGCATCACAACAAGATGAAGGCAAGCCAGAGTCAGGCTTCCTGGGTTCAAAAGGCTGATAATCTGAATGCATCTTTAAAGTTTACCGTGAGAGGTAGCACAGCTGATCTCATAAAATGAGTGGGTTTACATTTTCACAGAACAAAAAGAGTGCATGACCTGATGTACTGTTCCTGATGCACTGATGTATCTTGGTCCGGGAGGACTGCACAGGCCGGCTCCCCCCGGACCAGGGTCTCTGGTCCGTTTAATTTCACCGGATCTGGGGCGGGCGGCCTCTGAGGTTCCGCGGCATGGCGTGAGTCTTCAAACCACGTCAATTCAGCAGGAATATAGTGAGACTAAGAAAAGAACTGGACTCCATCTCTGTTCTGGCAGGGAGGTTTATTTGGGGTAACGGGGAAAAGGGTCACAGGGAAAGGAGAAGGGGAGGGAAGCAGGAATGGGATAGGAGCTGCCAGCCCAGAGATGCAAGACCTCAAGCTGATCTGGACATCACTTTATAAAGGGAAAAGAAGGGGAGGGACTGTCTCCCCTAGAGCCAGTCCCAGGGAGTCTGAAGGGAGGACAGGCATAGGGAACCCACCAATAGATTTCAGGTACAGCAGAATGCATATTTCAAAATGAACCAATGGTATACAAAGCAGAGGGACAAAGGAGCACATGGAATCCCAAAACCCCACGTTGCTACAATGTACTCAGCAAACAAATGCATTATTTCAAATACATAATGCAATGCCATCACCCATGCCATGGCTGTCTGTGCTGCCAGACTCTCCTGTACACAGGTTCCCCCTCTTTGCTAACACCACTACTCCCATGATGAAAGGATGTGGCAGCACAGATCCTTTCCCATGGGAATTTCTCTCTTCTTCTATGTTTTATAGATAAAGATAAAACTTTCATGTTATTGAAACGGCCTTTTGGATACAGGCAGTCAAACGCCTGGGCCAATCAATCCCTGGGGGGCAGATGATATTGGTCCAATCCGAACGGCACTCTGATGTATATATAAATTGTTAATTAAATAATAAAGTCAGTCTTTTCTAGCACTCGAAAGGTCTCGCCTCTTCACTCCGCTAGCAGTCCAACAGTGACAAAAGGAGGCAGCCAGCACACATCAGGTGTTAGTCAGCTGGGACAAGGTAATGGCAGAGCCCATGCAACAAGACCTGTATCCTCATGTCTGCAGCACAAGTGGCCTCCAAAACCCCCAGACAGAGCACCACCATTTTTCCTGTCAGCAGCATTTCACCTGCACTGGGAGAAGGAGAGCCTGAGCCCAGGTTTTCCCCATAAAATTAGGAAAAGTTGAGGAGAACTTGCTGAAGCAAAGGATTTAGCACTCAGACAATGCTAATGAAGCTCAATGGGTGAGCTTCCATTATTTTTGTTAAGAGCTTATCAGAAACCTCATTACAAATCGAAAAGCCTTCCCTATGCTGCTGTTAGTCATCCTGAGTCTGTCCTTCACACTCACTGGAGGTAGAAGTCAGTGCTCTGGACCTGGTGCTGCTGATACATCGTTATCAGCTCTTCCCAGAGGAAAACACTGTCAGCAGTGGCTGATGATGATGTGAATGCTCTGCTCTACTATATTGTGCTTCCCTAACAAACATACTTCTCTCAGAAATTAATTTTCCTCAGCCTCCATAGCTTTTTTCAACCTGGGAGGTGTGGATTTGTGATTAACCACAGGAGGAGCTATTACAGTTGGTGGAACACCATGTTCCTGAGGTCAGGACCAGTGTAACATGGTAAAAAACAACCCAGGATCTGGAAACGGTCTCTTTTCCAATGCTGGCATTTTATTCCATTCGATTCTTTTCTGGAAACCACAGCCTCTTGCATATTTTTTAAGTCCCAGGAAAAGCCAATCCGGCTTGTTCCTAAAATAACTTGAGCTCTATTATGGCAAGGCAAGAAGTCAGGGATTTGTTTTTCTTTCTCTCCTGGTTTGTTATTTAGTGCTTTTTAAGAGACATGCGTGTGGCAAACATCAAATTAAAATACAATCCATCTCAACACTATATTGACAGTGAAGACAATGCTTTCCTTCATACTCATTTGAAGATGGTTTATGTCTGTAACAATATATGTCTGTCACCTCACAACAAGCAGAACTACGTGCTCTGGCTTCTAAAATGTACAGAGAACAGAATAAAACACTTGTAATCAAGTTTAGTTTCCTCCAAAACTGAAAAATAGCATTGGAACAGATACAATGTATTCAGATGCAGATGTATACAATTATGTACTAAAAGGGTAATAAAGAAGTTTTTGTTGAATCAAATAAAAAAGATTTGAAACACACTGAAGGTCGCTCACAATATATGTCTTGAAAACAGTACACAAACCTGAATTAATCTGTGAAAATTTGCTCCTTCACTGAAAAGTTGTAGTTTTGTCTCCCATTCTTGTAAATACTTGCTAATGTTTGGCAACGAAACTATCCCAAAAAGTATTTCCCTGAGCATGCTCCATGTGGATTGATAGGGCTTGGTCAAGACTTAACATGCAATTGCTCTTATTACCTCTTTCTGGAGCCCATCATGGGGACGAACACAAGGAAAAACCAGAGGGAATTGTCCCTTCCTGTTTTCTCTCTGGACACTTACTTTAACCCCTATCATGCCATTCAGATTTGTGGAAAAAAAAAAAATTAAACCAACCAAATAATCTGAGGCCTGTTTCACTCTATGAAAGCTTCAGCTTTCCAGCAAGTCAAAGAACCTCTTATTTGATTATATTTTGGTGAGAAGAAAGTTTCAAGTATCCTGATCCTACATTATGATGGATATTACCTCTACAACTCATTCTCCTAACAGAAATTTAATTAGGCTAATGACTCACAGTAAAGCCCTCCCTATTTACAAAATATATTCCTGAAGTAGACTATCATTTTGCACTCATTGAAACACAAAACGTGTTCCCTAGGGAGGTTTTGTCCATGGCAGAAAATGTTGAAAAATGCTGTTATATTTTTTGAAACCTTCAAAATTTGACTTAAGCACAGAAAGACTGGGAAGAGACTTGCACAAATTATGCTGGTTTTAATTTAAATACCATTTTTCTAATGGGAAGGTGGTGTTGCCTGGGTTTTATTTTTTTCTTTTTTTTTTGATGCTACTAAATGAAAGTTTGCACTGTGCAAAGAGTAAAGATACATATTTACTTTACTTCTTGAAATAGCAGGTGAATTTTTTATTTCTTGAAGACAGCAACCAAGCTGAGAAATGGCATTTCCCAAGAGCTGAGCTGCTGCACATTGAACACTGGAACTCTGCTCTGTTCCAGTACAAGGAAGTCTCCAGTTGGAATCAGAACAAGTTTATTGCAAATAGTTTTTTCATAATTTCTTAGTGAGAACACGTAGCTGGCAAGACTAATAATTTTCTTGCATTATTTTTATTATATATATTCTTTAATTTTTCAAGATTCTTTGGCAATTTTAATTTATCCAGGACAGATGGAATATTATCAATACAAGGGGATGAAAGGGAAGTTATGCCAAGATACTTCACATAAGCTGGTCCCCTTTTTTTTTTCCAGTAAAGCTCAGTCAGTTATTTTATACTAAGGGCAGAGCAAAATATGCTCAGGTGCCAGAGAGCAGCTGACATGCATTGAGATCCCACATTGACATACCCCAGGGCAATGCACCCATGTTCCCACAGCTCATGTACACACGTATCTCTTGAGCTGTGTGGATTGATGGAGTTCAGAGAAAGCTCCTGGAAGATCAACAACTGACCAGAGACAAATTTCTGTCTCTGCCTCTTTTTTCACTCTTGCAGCATGCAGGAACCTGTTTCCCCTTGCCCCACCATACCTGAATTCCCTGAAACCAGCTCCCCTGGATAACAGACCTTGCTGGAAATGGCAAGATAAAAGAATAAGCATTCCCCTTACCAGCTGATGAAAACGTCTTCATAGGAGCTTAATAACTAAACCAGAATAATAGAAATGCACTGCATTAAATCTGAAGTACCCCTATCCTTGTATTACTTCAGACACTGACAAACACAGCTGGCTAGTATTTATTAGCTGATGAAAGATTAGCCAGGGCAGTTTTAGATTCTTTTCAAAGTGAAATTGGTTGTCATAATTATTTATTTAGCCAAATAATATCTATTAATGTTTATGAATGACAGGAAAGCAGACTTACTTTTAAATGTAGACTTACTTTTAAATAAGTTAGAGAAGCACTAATCTATGGTAGTTACTGAATGCAGAAATGACCTCCTTAACCTTTAGTTACATTTCCCAAATCACTTTCCCAGAGAAAGCAGCCTGTACAGAGAAAGGAAAATAGGCAGACATGTAGAACAGTGTAATATTCCATTGCATGTAAGGAATATAATGTAAAACACCAGTTTAAGCTGAACAAAATAATGCAGTCCATAGGGGGTCACAATCATTTCATATAATAAATACTAAATTGCTGTGTCTTATATCCCCTTTGCACACAGTGGATTTCAGCAGGAGATGTGATACAGCAAAGGAAAAGGATCAAACAACAGCCAAGGGGATTTGCTGCCTGCAGGCCCCCCGTCCTCAGGCACACTGAGGTTCAACAGGCACTGACTGTAAGCAAAATAACCAAAATGTATGTCTGTGGTAGAAGTCATCTCAATGACTTCTTGAAATCAGAGCATTCTTAAGGTGTGCTCATGCTTCCGGGAATATTGCTGAAACTGACACTGTTATCAAAAATTTAGTAGACAGAATGTTAACTCTTTCATGTTTAAACATTCATGATATTTGCTGATTTTTTTCCCACATTTGATAATTTTTTCACAATCTCTTCCAGTACATGGACTGAGGGGTATCAGCTGAGAGGAGAAAGGGGCTGGCTGAAGCCAAATAAATGAAAATGTGTGTTTGCACAGTAGGTCTTTCAGTGGCAGGAGTCTGTTCTGCAATATGTTGAGCTAAAGCACACATGAGCTTCGTCCTGTTGGGCCAAGCCAAGGCTGCATGGGGCAGCATCCTGTCTCCAGCAGGATCTCCAGCCTGAAAAAGGAATAAGACCCAATTTGGCTGTTCTTACCTTCTCTGGTAACCCTTCTCTGCTGGTCTGAGTCCTTTTCATTTGGACACTTTCCTTTAAAGTATATCCAAAAGACATTTTTTTTTTTTTTAGTATGATCTCCTGTATACCCAAGTCATCACAAATTAGCCAAACATCTTTATTAAATCTGGAAACTTAACTAATTTATTTCCTTCTTCAAGAAATTACAAGTAAAATGAATGCAGAAAGTGGGAAAGAGCCTGGAGCCTATGATAGACAAGACCTCTACAAAGGGGGAAAAAAACTGACCAAAACAAAGATCAGTTCATAACAGAAAATATGTTCCATTTATCTAAGTATACTATATTATGCTACACAGATGGAAAATCACACCAAGATCCCTGACAATGTGCTGAAGAGGTGGCCAGGAGATAAGATGGCCTGTCAGATTTGTGCAATGGAAAGACAGAAATGCCTCAGTCAGCAGCAAAACCAATGGGAGTTGCTGCACAGTCTCAGAGGATTCGTGAATCTGGCCCAGCAGCCAGACCATGGTGCTCTGGAGAAACATAAAACAGAAAAACAAAACAAAAAAGTCAGCAAAGAGAGAACATATCAATACAACCAGGGTTTCCTGATGAACATGTCCTCCTTAACCTGTTCAAGGCCTGAAACTGCTATTTTGCTGCTCAACACAATTAAGTTTGCCCTGTGAAACAGCCATTCCTTGACCACGTGTGACAGACATTTGCAAACATGACCACAAGCACATAAGATTTCTGAAGCCAAGGACCAACTTTCTTTTACCCTGGCTTACATATTCCAAACTTGTTATCATTCTACAGCAACAGCCAACAAAACAAGGGCTTTTAATAAAATTTGTCTGATTTAAACTTTACCCAACATATGCTGAATCCTTCCCTCCTGAGAGAGAGTGGGAGAAGAATATTCCCAATGCTATGGTTTAGCCCCTGTTGAACTAAGAAAAAAATCATCTCTTGTTTAATTTTTGGGACTGGCTTGAAACCTTGGCTGTGTTAAATCAATGAAAACACTGCTGTTGGCTTGAGAGAGTTTAGCATGTATGAATATACTATTCAAAGCTGGGATGAGGGGAAAAAGGCTATAAAACACAGACAGCAAGGAGTTCTGCAGTACAACTGGACCTGGTCCCTCTAGAAAAACACAAGTGTGTTCCCCAGCCCCATAGGGTCCATGAGACTAGGGTTCGCCAAGGTGCTTAGACCTTGGTCCACATGGCAGCCCAGAGCTGGAACTCACCCCTCTTCCTCCTTCCAGCCACTGTTTCTCTCTTGGCCCTCCTCTACTGCCTCTCATTCAGCCTGTACCACTGCCACCGTCCCAAAACATGTCATTCATTTAGGAGAAAGGGTGCAATATTTCACCCCAATAAATCAGTATATTTTTCTCTAGCCTCCCGCCTGGCAATGAATTGCCCAGGAATCATATAAAAATGTTTAAATTTCCAGTTTTTCTGTCACCTTCCTATAAGAACAAAAAAAAGTAATCAAAAATCTTGAGGCCAATGCCCAGCATGAAAAAATGGTTAAAATTTAACAAATTTGCTCATGCCTAAGAATGGGACCTCCTAAGAGAGAGTACTAAGGAGTCTCACACACCACTGAAGTGTCTTCAGGTTTGAGCTGCACTGGAAAGTCATTTGGTATTGCCAGTACTACACAGTGGCTTGTAAAGCAAAGGAAGAATGACTGTCCTTTCTGCACACGAAACTGCTCTATCAGGACAAACTCCATTTGGGAGGGGGCAGCCATGAAGTGTCTGACCTGGACAGAAATTGGGGGGCATAACAGGAGCCAGGTTCAAAGACTCTTACAGGATACAAGGGGAATACCAGCTGTATCAGGGACCTTGGCTTGGATCAAAATTTTATTGGCCACACCTCGTAATCTCCTGCTGAGGTTTGCAGGTGCTGCTGAATTCATTCACTGTTGGCTGATGGGAGTATAACATCCTTCAGTCCCACAGTGTCCTTCTGCACTCCTGACTTGTGTGCTTGGTGGTATTTTGACCTAATTTGGGAGGCAAATGGGATCTAGGCAAAGATCTGAGCAGTTTTCACACCTGCTAGGTGTAGTGATTGATGGCTTTTCTCCATTTCTCTTTTGCCTTCACACACAGGCAGAGAAAGAGTTATGTCTTTGTTTTATCTGAATATCTTTTATACTGCTATCTGTACTTTAAAACACATTCAGATGAAACAACAAATGCAAAGTCTACATAACAGACTGTAATGGATGTATCCAGACTGCTTGAAATACCTTCTGTACCAAACCTTTTTGGCATTCTTGGAAATTTTAAAAAGGCATCTGTGCAACACAAGAATAACAAATACAGGCCATTTTACTACATAGCAGAAAATAACAAACTGCTATTCACACTTAAGTCTGTAGGAAAGAGGTTTGTTTCGTTGTTTGTTTTTTTTAAAGAAGAACCTTTCCACTTTAAAAATTCAAGAAAACAACATTCTTTAGAGCATCAACATAATATCATTATGTGGTTTCAGATTAAGCAAAACATTATCTCCTTGTCACAATTATTGATCAATATCTATTTTGACATCCAATTCTGTACCTACCCAGCCTACCTAGGCAGCTTCATCCATTCTGATGCTGTAAAGGGCTTGTTTCCACACGAAAATGTCCCTTCCGTACTCCAGACCTCAGCCGGAGACTGAATTCCGAGCCAGATTGACCACCCTGATTCCTGGCAATTCAGAAAGAAGTGAGGATGTAAAGGGCTCAGAGACACACCATGATCCTTTCTTGGTCATGACTTGCACAGATCAGTCAGGTGTGAAACCAATTCAGTGCACAAATGACTCATCCAGTGTCACCAGTCGTGCCATCTGAGGCCTCAGGTGCCCAGAGGCCCAGCTTTGCTTGCAGCCCTTTGTTCTCCCAAGCTGTCCTCCTCCTCCTCCCTGACCCTGCAATGCCATAATTTACCTCCTCAGAAGAGGGGAACAAGGATGGAGAGGGACAGGAATGGTGGGTGCCACACCAAAGCCTGTGCTGGAGGGACACCTTTGGCCAGTGCCACCGCCAAAGGGAAAAACATGGGATGTGAGGGTCAGGGAAGACCTGTTTGCTGTTGCTGCACCCCCTGCCTCTGCCCGAGCCAGAGCTGGGGTGGGGGGAGAGGCAGAGGACGCTGTCTGAAAGCATCCAAACTTGCCATCAGAGAGCAAGAGGCTGGCTGCTGCCGAGGACAGAACATCATCCTCTGCTTGGAAAGAATTAATATGCAGTGAGACGCGAGCTTTGGATGCAAACCTGCGGTGCCTGAGCCCATGCCAAGGCAGAGCCTGGGCTCCATGGGTTATAGGCATGTCTGTGTGGACACAACGATGATAGGTGAGCCGCTGGCTGCAGTCCCTATGGCCCTGTGTTTTCCTAGCTAATATTTAGTTGAGAGGTCTCCAAGGAAAACCCATGGGATGCTTGTGCTGGTGATTCAATAAGTGTCATTCTTCCCTCTGAGTCAGTGCACAACCATTTCCCATAAATGGGGTTAACAAGTCCTCGATGGCTGGAGAGAGCTGTCTTTTAGGCCAGACATAAAAAGCAGAAGTCCTGAACAGTAGTGTGAAAAACATTTGTAACTACAGCAAAGTGAAGGGATTTTCCTAGCTCAGTATAAACAAGTGGGCTAACTTCTGCACATTTTGTTAAAGCAGTATCAGGCCCATTTTCCATTGAGAGCAAGCCAGCTTCAGAGCAGAACTAGTCCTGGTTTGGGGTGAAAATTACTTTTTTATTATGTACGAACAAGGTGATATTTTTGTCTGGGTTTTGTCCTGCAGTGAGGGATGTGAGGTCAGGCAGCAAAGAGGAGCCATTGCACCCAGCACACTAAAGAAGTGATGGTGAGGGGGAAAGGACCACCCCAGTGGGCCTCTGTCCAGAGGGGTGGGGTTTGCCAGGCAGGTATTTGATACACAATAAATGCCACTGCTGCCTCTGGCTGCACTGCACCAAGCAGCAGTGCTGAGCCAATGTGCTAAGGTCCCCAGGAGCCAGGGATGTGCACAGTCGCACCCAGCTCTCCTGGGAGAGCTGTGTTTCACTGGCTCTAAGCACAGCTAACATGCAGCCTTGGAGTTTCACTATTTTTAGGGATGTAGATTCCTCCTGCTGGGAAAAAAAAATATAGTTATAAGGCAAGGTTCATCAAAGAAAAGTAATTTGGGGTGTACCTAAATCAGAAAGTTAAAGTGAAGAAGTCTCATAAAAACCAAATTAAAGGTAGGTGCAAGACATACTGTTGAGTGCTGGCCAGGATGAGTCGTTTACATCAGCTCCACTACTCAGGTGATTCTGGTGAAATAGGTACCTGCAGAGCACAGAACTACAGATCCAGAGAGGTGTGAGAACTTCTGAAGCTGATACAAGGTGCCACGGGGAGGTGGGATACCAGCCACAAGTAGAGGAGAAGGTGTCCATTGAGGGGATTGATCACAGCAGCAGTCCCTGCTGTCAGGGGGGAAGAGAGAAGAGCCCTCCCACACCTGTCCAAACCAAGTAACTGCAGAGACTTATTGCCGTAACCTCAGTGCTCCTCACCCTTCTTCCCATGTTTCTGTTCTTGCCATGTCTGATGTGCAACTCCAGTATAATCCCTTCAGAAACACTCATCATTGTTACATGTGGCTATGGCTATTACTTGTAAGCTTAAGGACCCTAAACATGCAATGATAAAGCAAATGGACATCTAATGTGCATCTAGCAGAAGCCAGAAATTGTCTCAATTCCATATGACTGATGAAGGACCTGGTGCTCCAACAGAAAGGATGCTGTGGAATTACTTAACGCACTCTGCACCGCAGCACTGGCAATTCTCACTTGCAGTAATCTGCCAGCAGGCTACACAAAAACATGGCTGTTACCCACTCTCCACCAGAATTCGCACAACATCAACAACAAAACCAACAGCCCTGGAGAGACACAAATTCTCCAGTGGTGACGTTCCAGTCAAAATCAGTGCAGGGGCCCAGTGCTTGTGGAAATCCAGTACTTTTTTTCTCCTTGTAGCCTGAAAACTACCATTCCCTTCTTCTAACCTCATGTTTTACAGCAGCTTAGAAACTCTCACTGGCTTTTTCCAAAATGTTTAAAGGCTCCTTTACTTCTGTTCTCTCTTCTTGCAAAGTGAGCCTTGGACAGCCACACTGGAAAGTTTTAAAGGAGCTGCTCTGCTCAGACAGGCTAAATTACTTGCATACAGGCAGTCATTAGAAGTCATTGTTCATGACCATTTTTCTTCCTGTTGGAAGAATTTATTTAATTGCTGTTTGATTTCACCGCTGCATGAATTCAAAGGCGTTTTAAAGAGAATGGGAATAAATTCTCACTTGTAAAAAGCTAGTGTTTCTCCTACAGGGAATACTTCAGCCAGGAAGGTTAAGACACCTAAATTTAAAGTGCCTTCTTGTGAAGTAGGTGACTGAAATCCCATTAAAGATGGAGCTTGAAGGGTGACTCAGCTTACTGTAAACATCCTACAGCTGGGCAGCTGAATCACCCTGTAGCCTGTACAGACACCTTAGGACAGGGCAGAGCAGATGTTTTGGTGCTTTGGGGTTTCTCCTTTGCCCGCTTGCTGCTTTTGCTGTGCCTGGAGATGACAGCCTGCCCTGCATGCTGAGCACAGGCAAGGAGGGGACAATGCCCCCAGGCACCCACATCTCCGCCCAGGTACCCTGGCTCCTGGGCCCTGCTGCCATAAAACTTCCTTCACTCTGTTGTTCAGAGGCAACACAATGGCACCAGCTTTGCGAAAGTCCAGAGTTTATCCTCTGACACTTGTACAAGCATTTTGCGGATAGTGCTGATTTATTAATTTTATTATTTATACACAGATAGCCATAATGTATTATTTTTTAGATCTGAACCTTTAACTGTTTGGCAAAAAAAATATGTCCTCTGATACATTTGGTTTCTCGCTTTTTTTTTTTTTTTTTTTTGAGCAGTGAGACAGCCAGCCCTTTGCTGTGCTATCCATTAACATCTCACTGGAGCTCTGATCAGACTGTGTGTGGGATAACACTTTTTTTCTTATTTGCTTGCCACTTCCAAAGGGGAGCTCATTCCTAGTTTAACCAATGCTGTACAGAGTGGGGCTGTTGATCACAGTGCAACTGGGAAGTTATATTTAATCAGACCACTACAGCCCTTTGCAGGTATTTCACAGATACCTGAATGCCTCTCTGTTCTCTCTCACTGCTGCCTGTGCTAAGGGATGCTACCCCTCAGCTACAGCCATACAATGCACACACATGAAGGGTGTTGTAATCCCCATGATTTTAGGAAAGGCAGCTTTTGCTGAAGGCATGAAGGGTTGACTGGGTAACACAGATTGCTTCTGGACAGAGATGAGCTAAAGAGGAGCTGCTGAGACCCTTCTGTTCCTGGTGTTTCTCTTCCAACAAAACTGTGAGAATGTTCGTGTCCAATTTTCCTGTAAAGGATTAAATAAATACCCACATCCAAGCATTTATACTGATGAGCACATCCTCAGAATTTCCCGATTAAAACCTTTTTTTCCCTAACTACATGTTAAAAACGCTCCAGGCTGCAACTGGAAGTATAGCAGGGATTCAAATGAGAGAGAAGGCATGTTACATAGACACTTTGCAAATAAATGCCTTGAGAGAGAGCTGTGCTGAGAGCCATCCCCTCACATTTTGCTGAACTCCCCCTTTCCCATTACACCATGGCAAAGCTCCGCTCTGAGGAGCAGTAGAAGCTCTGAGCTGAGCCCCATGAGACTGGTTCCACTTTGGAGTCCCGGGCAGGGATGTTTGACAGATGTTCCTGCATCCTTTGGCACTGGGAAAATGCTGTACCTGCCCTTTGTCTCAGTTTGGCTTCAAACTCATCCCTCTTCACCACCCCAAAGTGCATCCCATGGCAGCCCCAGGGACAGGGATGCAGTCAACATTTCCTCAGAAGGAGATTTTTAATATCAGTTGACAGTCTGGACTGTGTTCATAAAATGTATTTTTGTATATCCAAAATCAGTTCATTAGAATTCAGGCTCATCAGACCTAGAATTAAAGCTTAATTTTGTTGTAATATCTGGTTGTTATACATTTAACTAAGCAGTAGTGGTATGTATGAGTAGTTTTTCAAGCAAACACATGAAGCATTTCTACAGTTGAAGAAAAAATCGAAATTAAAGGTGCCAGCAAGAAGCATAAGCACAATGAAATTATCAGGGGAAAGAAAGGGCATTTCTGGAGTATCACTCTGACAGCAGTAAAATGCCCATAAATGTAATCAAAGTTTAGAAGCCTGCTGTGTCCCAGATTGCACATGAAAATACCACCAAGAGGAACATATTTACAGGCAAGATGAACATACAAGTGCTACAGCAGCTGAGAGTGTGTGTGTGTACCTAAAAGAGGGACAGCTGGGTAAATAGCCATAACCTCTGGCATTTGCCTCCATAAAGACCTTCCTAAACAGCCAACAGCTCTGCTCTAACCAAAAGCAGCAAACAAGGCTGTGTGCTGATGGTATCTGCCTGTAAAGGATTTTTATTTTGTTCATGCCAGAGATGAATTGTGCATTGTATTATAGTAAATACACCAACATGATTATGTCATTTCCATTTTGCAACAGCACAGTCATGATTGTGAAATAGGAATTAATGGGATATTTTTCCTTTCAACACAATGTTGCCAGTGATGATTTGAGAACGCACTTCAGGTATTCTTTTCCTGTTTAGAGAAGGGGGAAAATTGGATGGAATTTGGCTTGAAATCTTCGCTGGCTCCTTGATTTGGAAAGATGGCTTTGAGAGACTCAATGGACATTACCAGTCTGATTCCATTTGTGGCACTATACAAACACGTATCTCAATCCTGAACTAACATCCTCACGATTATCACTAAAACACTGACTGTCTGCCCTGGTCCAGACCTTCAGCCCTGAGTGACACCACAGGAGCTGCTCTGACACTGCACAGCACATACTGAAACCCCAGTAAACTTCCTTAAACCACCCAGCACCCAGGCTCCGCTGCTGTTGAGTTTCCTGCTGATGCAGAAGTTACAGATCTCTCTTGCTGCCTAGAGTAACTGTAACTTTATATTTTCAACACACAGAGTCACAACTCTTTTGTGAAATCATTTAAGTTACAATGCCACTACACCCTTTAATGTAATTCATTTAACATCACCAAGAAGTCTGGTGGAGAGATATTGGACAGCTTAGGGAAAAAAATGAAAACAGGGCACAAATCATGTTCAAAGTATATACTTGATATTACTTCAATGACTTGAACCTGGAGCTAAAAATCATAAATGTGTCAGTATTATTTTCTCATGATCTCTCTAAATGGAAGATAAAGTATCTTTTATTACCATGCAAGTACAACCTTCTAAATTGCCACAACTCAGTAATAAATTATATGAACATGTATAAATGTCAGGGAAAGTTGTTTCCAGAATAAATAATGTTTTTCAACCCTTCATTTAGCTATACAATGTTTTCCAATTTTTTTAAATAAAAATGTCTAAACTATATTTTTAGACAATACCAGTTATACACTGCATTTCTACAAAGTTAATTATAAAATGTAGATTTTACAGATTTGAAAAAATACATGCCTTTCTTTTAGATAGACCTTCAAGAAACTAGGCTGTTGTCCTGCTGGGGGGACTTCAACCACCACAGCATCTGCTGGATGTGGAGCACAGTGAACTGTAGGCAGTCTAGAAGAAGCCTGGAATGCATGGAGGATAACTCCTTGAGCCAGGTAATAGACAGCCCTACCCGAGAGGGTAATGAAGGTCAAGACAAAGCTGGAGCTGAACCTAGAAAGGGACACAAAGAATAACAAGAAGGGCTTCTATAGCAAACCAGTTCTGCTTGTTAACCAGAAAAGGAAGGTCAAAGAAACTGTACTGGTCCTGATAAACATGGCTGGCAAACTGGCAACCATGGAGGAGGAGAAGGCTGAGGTACTTCATGATTTTTTGCCTCAGTATTCGTTGTCAGCCTCTCTTCCCACACCTCTCAAGTGGGTAGACTGCAAGATGGGGATTGAGGGAGCAAAGCCCTTCCCACACTAGGAGAAGGTTGGGTTTATGACCACATGAGGAACCTGAACATGCATAAGTCTATGGGATCTAATCAGATGATTCCCAGAGTCCTGAGGAAATAGGCTGATGTAGTTGCTAAGGAAATCTTCATGATATTCAAAAACTCCTAGCAGTGAGATGAACCCCCTGGTGACTAGGAAAAGGGAAACATTGCACGCATTTTGCAAAAGCCTAGAAAGGAGGACCTTGGGACCCTGTCAGCCTTACCCCTGTGCCTGGGAAGGACACAGAACAGATAGATCCTCCTACAAGCTGTGCTAAGGCACACAAAAGACAAGGATGTTATCTGTGACAACCAGCACAGCTTCACCAAGGGCAAGTCCTGCCTCACCAACTCAGTGACCTGCTACGATGGAGTGGCTGCATCAGTGGACAAGGGAAGAGCTATGGATGCTATCTATCTGGCCTTCTGTAAGGCCTGTGACAAAGTTCCCCACAAACATCCTTCTCACTAAATTGGAGAAAGATGGATTGGGTGGGTGGATGGTTCGGTGGATAAGAAATTGATTGGATAGTCACATCCAGAGGGTTGTGGTCAGTGCCTCAATGTCCAGATGGACATCAGTGGCAGGGGGTGTCCCTCAGGGGTCTGTACTGGTCTTTGTGTACATTAATGATGTACACAAAGGCACCAATGCACCCTTAGCACATTTGCAGATGACACCAAGCTAAATGGTGTGGTCGACACACCCGAGGGATGAGATGCCATCCTGACAGACCAGGACAAGCATGAGCAGTGGGCCCATGGTAATCTCATGAGGTTCAACAAGGCCAAGTGTGAGATGCTGCATCTGGGTCAGAGCAACCCCAGTATCAATATAGGCTGGGGAATTAAGGGAGTGAGAGCAGCTCTGCTGAGAAGGACTCTGGGGTGCTGGTGGATGAAAGCTGGACATGACTCAACAATGTGCACTTGTGACCCCAGTGAATTTGAGAAGAAGAGAAGATTGAAAAGTCCTTCCACATACAAAAGAATTTAGGAATGTGTAATAACCCTAAAATAGTAAGGGTCACCTGAAACATGGTGAGGCCATGCTTATGAGCTCAGCACACCTCACAGAATAGGATTTTTCAGCAGCTCCACTTCCACTGTGGGGTAGGTAGGAACTGGCAGTGCACAAGAAATGTGGGTGGCCATGGAGAGAGTAAGGCCTGGGAAATGCTCTTGGCTTTTCAGCAGAGCTATTTGGGCCTCATGACTCACTTCAGGACTATTTTACAGCTTGATGCTCTTCCACATTTCTTAAGTATATTCTATATTAAACATGAACTAAAATAGGCAGAGAAGCAACTTACCATAGAAATGTTGAGGGCTGCAAGCTGAAAGTAGAAGAAAAGTATTGTGTTCAACCATGCCAAATCCTGCCTACAGCTCTAGAGTTTACCTGAGGTCAGGCTAAAATGAGGCTAACCAACTACCACTGAGAATTAAAAAACCCTGCAGAAAAAAGCCTTCCATATTGGCTTTTTGAGACATCCACATGGACCAGCCTCTCAGGTGTTATTTCAGGGCCTGGGAAGGGGCCAGAGCAATAGCCCCTTACAAATGGAACTGTGGGAAGGGGTTAGCTAAGCACCAGAAGCTCTGGGGAGACAGATGAGAAGGCAGAGGTAGGAACCTTGGGTAAGAAGGAGATATCAATGGGTACAGATATGTGTTGGGCAACCAAGAGCTGGAAAGGGTGGAGGTGCACTCAGAGCTCCTCATCTGGGCTGGATGCATGGTGGGGGCACTCTGGACTGTCGTGTCAGACTGAGATTAAATGAGACTTAATTAACAGTTCCTTGGTGTTGAACAGAACACAGCTGCCCTACAAAACCATAGTTTCATTCAACTGCATCAAAAGGTGGGATTAATGCTTCTTATAAATAAAATCAGTGCTCTTGTTTTCCTGTTTTTTTTCCTTGTTTGTTTTCACACAGCTTAGGAAAAGCAAGATAGCATCCAGAAATGAGATTGAAGACAAACTGTGAAGAACTAGCTCTTTAAACTTGTTTCTATATCTTGTTGCATTTTTACAAATTCATTAAGCATTTCTTCACCACACTGATCAATGTCCTTACTGGCTATAAAAACCATCCCCACCAATATGACAATGGCACAATTACCAAGACAACAAGATACATAGTACAGTGAGTCTTGAATCTCTAATTAATTAAAATTAAACTAATTAAAAATAATTAGTGGGGTACTACAGACATTCTGACTTGAAAAAAAAACCCATTGTTTTTGTTGCCATGCAGTTCAGAGGGTCCCAGAAGCTGATGAAGGGAATAAAATACAACTTATTAGCTCTTTCTTCCAGATATTAGTCCAAAGTGTTCTCAAATGGAAGCAAAAAGGTCTTGTGCTGTCAAATGTCCTGGGAGGCAAAGAAGCCGGAGCTGCCTAAGAACAGCTTGAATCTTTTTCAGCCCATTTGTTGCAGCTCCATGTAGCTTGTTCTCTGGATACTCATAAACTGCTCATTTTATGGAGTTTTATTGGAATGTGAGTCTGCAGCTCCTTTAGAGAACCCATTGTTTTGCTGTTTCTGAAGCTCTGTCAGGAATAAAATCTGTCCACTGGTGTCAGTCACTCCAGACTGCGTGTCTGTGTTATATCTGACACAATGGCAATAAAACAGTGCAGCAGAGTTGTGGGGTCCAATGCTTTGGAAGGGATGTGTGTTGTTTCAGGGGGAGTGAGAGGGGCTCTTATATTTCCCAGCAGATAACTGATGTTCATTAAGGAAGAAACTTGTTCTTGCATTTGAAAATGCTCAGGAGGAATTAATGACATTTGGTTGATATCTGTGCAAATAGACACATTTCATGTTGCTGCTGCAATCCCAGGAAATGAGGGAAAGGTGAGTTTTTTGCTCAAGTCCAATTCAAACTAAATGGGAATCTAATCTACAGGTACTTCTCTCAGAAGTCATCAAAGTAGTAATTGAATTAAGCAGACAAACTGCAGTGGCAAACCCCAAGCCCAAATGTGTCTTGATCAAAGAGCAAGGGCTGATAATGCATGAGCTGCAATAAAACTGATTAGGCCACTGACTGGGAGGAAATTGGTCTTTTTGTTGTTGTTGTTATATTGACCAGATCCTCTAAGTCTATTAATTCCTTAGAGCTGTGCTTGGGTAACACTTGGAGCACTGCAGAACCTATTCTTTGAGAAATAACCTCAGTAAAGCCAGAGGTGCAACTTGCAGAGATAAATGAGACAGGAATCGAAGCCACACAAGTTGGCTATCTTTCTTCCATCAGAAGTGAGGCAAAAATCATTAACTAGCTCTCAGAGGGAAATTTTGTGAGAAAGCTCAAGGGGGTGGATAGGAGAAGAGGTGCTGCAATGTAGTGCCATCTATTTCAGATAACTGAAAATGCATTTCAGCTAGTTTGCTCTGGTTTTCATTCAGAAATTGTTTAGCTTTGATCCTTCATTTTCCTTTCCTGATCTATCCTAACCACCACCAAAAATGAGTTGTGATCGGTGCAATCTCCACACAGGTGTTTGACAGAACATGTGATAACCTGAAGACCATCACCAGTTGAAGTAATTGTCATCCCACTCCTGCCTGTCTGTGATTCTTTAGTAGTCCTCAGGAGTCCTGCAAACAATATCCAAACTACACAAACACCATGTCACTTTTCCTTCCTGTTTACACGAAAGTATGCATTTGTACAGATAAACTTAGACCAACTGATTACTGTGGAACTGACCACCAGCCAGCGGGAGGGAACATCTGGAGGACAATAATTTTAGCTTCAGCTGCTTCTGCTGGGAATGGGAAGAGACTTTAATGCACTGTCCCAAAAGGCAGAGGACATAAAATAGCTTCTTTTTTTTTTTTCTTTCTTTTTTTTTTTTTTTTTAACAGGCATCAGCTTTCTAAGCAACATGAACCACAAGTACCTCTGCAAGACTGTGGGTGAATGAAGATCTGAGCAGAAGTGGCTGTATGCTAAAGGACAGAGGGTCTGTAGTATATAACAGGAGACTGTAGAAATGTGGGAGAACTCCTTGGTGCATGCCAAACACAGGCCAGGTTGTTTATCCCCTACTCCCTTCTTCCCACTAAAATTTCAGAGGAGCATTTGCAAAAACCTGTTTTCTTTACCATCTGAGCAAAATATTTTCAAAAGTTCCAGAGGGATACAGGAATAAAGGTGTCACTGACTTTCAGCAGAGTTTCCTCCATGCTTTTGAAATCCCATCCTGCTTGCCTCACATATTCACATGACCTTCATGACTGCAGCATCTGAGCACCTCACCATCTTTCAGACATTAATCTTACCAGCATTCTGCCAAGCAGCCTGGCTGTAACAGCTCCACTTTAAACAAGTGATAAATGACAGTACAGAAACCAAAGGCTACAGACACAAAAAGACTCAGGCATTCTGCTGCCCAGCACGATGGAATGTGTGCTGGGGGAGGTTTAGGTTGGACATTGGGAACAATTTCTTTACATAAAGGGTGATAAGATCCTGAAATGGGCTGCCCAGGGGCGTAGTGGAGTCACCATCCCTGGAGGTGTTTTAGGAAAGACTGGGCATGGAACTCAGTGCCATGGTCTGGTTGATGAGGTTTTGTTTGGTCATAGGTTGGACTCAGTGACCTCAGAGGTCTTTTCCAACCTAATTGATTCTGTGATCCTGTGAAATGTAACGTGGATCCAGCAGCACGCACAGCCTGGTGCTTTTACAATGCAAGGAGAGACTCAGGGATGTACAAGCAACTTCCTTTTCAGTGGCCCACATGCCATAACTGCAGTACATGGGCAGCAGGAAGAACACCACCGTGCCAGGAGGGCTCAAGGGCATCCAAGGAACATGAAGACTCATCCTCAGTGTCACATAAACATTTCTATACACATAATAAGGACCTTCTGAGCCCATCCCAACTCCTTGCCACTCCCTTTTGTTAGAAAGCTCGTGCCAGATGCCATTCCTTGGGTAACCAGACAATTTCTCATTTCTGACCTAATTTTCTTCATCATAAATTTTTTTTCTACTATTAACACTGCCATTTAACCTAAATAGTTGTTTTCTCTCACTGTGGCTTCAACACATTATTTTTTCATGAAGGTCCTGTTTGCTTCTTATCATTAAGCCAAACAAGTCACTCTCTGTCTCCACATGGAAGATAGACTTCCCATTGCTTTGATTACCCTTAGAGCCTTTCACCACATCTGTTTCAGTTTATCTTTTATTCAAACACAGCTGATCAGAACTGGAACCAGTTTTCTAAACAAAATCATGCACAAAGCCTTGCACAGCAGTGCTAATGCTTCCCATCTCTACAGGGAAGATGTTGTCTGTCTCACCCTAAAACTTGAGCAGATCTTTTTAGCTCACGTTTTGTCTGCAGCTGTAGCACTCCTGCAGCTGGGCTGAGTTGCTGTGACTGCTCAAGAGGCACAAGAGTCTGCCCTGCCTCACACCTCCCTGCTTCTCGCATGTTTAGCAGCTCTGGGATCAACACACTTTACTTCATATGTAACTCTGGGCTTTACTCACTGGGGTCTTTTGTGAAATGTGCCCATGGGCACCATGGGAAGGAAAGGGAAAGCCACCCCCTCTCTTTTGGCCATCCTGCCTATCAACAGGAGCCCAAAAAAAAGGAAAAGGCTCAAACCTGACTCCCCCAAGTCTGAGGCTTTCGCTTGCAGATGCTGGTGTCTATGTATATTTTGGGCAGGTTTCACTGAAGGGGACAAGACAGCCAAGATAGTCAGCCCTGCTTGCTTTTGTTTTTTCCTTAACCAGTGTTTTCAAAGTCTTCTGAGTAATTAGCAAATAGCAAAGGACAGTCTTATGCTTCTGAAGTGCATATGGCCTGACACTAAGAGCAATTTCTAGAGCATAGAAGCAATTATTCCAAGGAATAAAAATGCAACAAGAAACAGTTCCCTGGAGCTTCCCACCCTTGCTGCATCCACCTGGCTGGGCAACTGATCTTTTGTTTTTTTAATTAATATAATTTTGTATGGCAGCCCATAGTCCAATTTTAAATACCTGTCATAACCTTCTGGAATATGTACACAAGCACTTTATGAAGCTTTGAAAACAAAACTAAGAAAAGGACTGTATAGCAACAGGAAAACTGAAGCTGCTGTGGTGTCTGGTGGGAGCCTCCCTGTGCTTCTGCAGTTAAAAGAAAACAAACCAGCAGAGCACAAAGTAAAAAGTAATGAGCATTCCAAAGTATCCTTTGATAGAGGTATCAAGCAAGCACGCTGTAATTGTTCAGCTTAGTTCTTCATGTAAGAAACTTCTAAAACACTGAGAAGTGTCTTTGATCTGAACAAGGGAACAGTGTCTTTGATATGGAAAAAAATAAGGTTGCTTAGAGAGATACATATCCTGTGCCTTTTGTACAATTATAGATATGTAACCAAAATGGAGTTCTTTGGTGAGCTACAGGCATTTTTGATGGGATTTGCACAAGGAAGTGACTGGACAGACTCTGGGAAGGTGTGGGCCAGAAGCTTACTGCACTTGTGAAGAGATGCATTGTGGTCTTCAAACTGCCATCAGTGTTTTGGAAAAAAAATATGTCTACCTCTAAACAGAGGTGATTATGCAGAAAACAAATTTAGAACTTATTTTGAAGACAGTCCAAGTTTTATGTCATAGCATTTTTTGCCCACATTCCTAGCATTGTTTTGGAATGACAGTTGAAAAGGAAACTACCTCATCTAGTGAACAGTCACACTTCAGCTGAACTGTTTGAAATTATCTGTGAAGGAACCATGTGTGTATATTTCTGGGACTGCAATAAGCAAGAACATGACTGCCTGCATCAAAGTTTCATTTAGGACAAAAAGAGATCTATCTCTTTCTATAGGCAAAAGAAGCCTTGACAAGGCTTTCTGTTCTGTCTGCTGGGTGAAATCCTGAATTTGTCAACTAGATCTGTAGAAACAGAACCCAGATGGATCACCATTACTTCTTTTTCCACTGGTCTTCCCATGTGGACTGTAGGCTTACCATAGTTCTTGCTGTTACTAGAAATTTCAATTACAAGATGTGATACGCCACTACCTACACAAACAAGAGGGAAAAACTAGCATGTCAGGGACATTCCCCTGCAAGTCAATGAGCATCAAGAGCCATGGAAAACACCAGATCCACTAGTCATGCTGGCATCCCAATCCACAAGCGCCACAAGGCTGTTAGTGACTGAGAAATAGTGTCACATATTTGAATTACTGTGTGATGGTGGCCTCCAGTAACACCCCGTAAAAGGTCCTCAGAAACTTTTCCCCAAACTCTCAGGAATGTGACAGAAGTAGTTTGTCCTCAGCCAGGCTCCAAGCAAACACAGCACATCGTAAAAAACCACAGTCCATGACTTGCTGCATCCCATTTGGTTACAGATGCAGATGCAGCCATGTGCACATCTGGCCATGAGTGCGTGACAGCTGTCACCTCTCCAGACACTGCTCTGGGACATTAAGTTCTTCATCACAGCATGCAGTAGTCAGTGGCTTCATGGGAAAGGAAAGTAGCTGGAGTTGAAAGCAGTGGGATCCAGCAAAAATAACCTGGTTTTGCAATGCTCATCACCACTTCCAGTGTCCCACCATAAGTGTACTAAACAGATTAAATGAAAGCAAGGAAACAGCCCAAGGTTCCCACGTACACTTAAAGTTGATGGCCACCAGATTCACAGAAGCAGTGATGGCAAGTGATATGAATTAAACTCACAAGTGTTACTCATTTTTCTGGGTGTAAAAACCCCTATTTTTTAATTTAAGTATGGAGGGAATCAGCAATACAGTACATGCAAAATAAATTAGTGGTTCATTCCCAGACCCAGCAGGCCATAACTCTGCCTGCCCAGTTCTTGTTTCTATCTGGTTTTGGTCTCCATGACTCATAAACCCAGCAGATGATTTCTCTAAAACCGCAGACATTGGTCCTTTCATCTACTTCTTCCCAGCTGGTCTTCAGCTCATTTAGGTCTTTGCTAATGTTTTGTTGACACAATGCTCTTGGTCATCCCTGACTTGTCTTCCCAAACATTTTCTGGACCCCTGTTGGCCACGGGGCCCTGCCAGATTTCCACTTCAGTATCTTCCTGATCTAATGAGCTTTCCTACCATAGCTTACTGGCTGTGGTCCAGCTCTCTCAGAAATTTCCACACCCATAACCCAGTATGCTCTCTCAACTCTTATTCCCTGTCAATGACATGAGAGTATGTGAATTACTTTAACTCTTACCACCCATATTTGTTTTTCACCAGAAAGAACAATATGTAACTTCCTTAACTGTTTTACCTGTTGAGGGGTTTTTACCAACTTCTCTCCTTGATCTTGACAATTGCCAAGACTCATGGTTGGCCAAGGCTCTCCAGTGCAATTTCTTGAGTCTCTGTCATCCATGTTTAGCTCATACACAACCTCCCATCTCTGAAGCCTTCTCATCTACCCCACTGTTCCTTCCTATAGAGCCAAGCTTTTCTTGCTGGTTGAAGACCAAACTGCAATTAATCATAGAATGGTTTGGAAGGAACCTTGAAAATCACCTAGTTCTAATTTCCCTGCCATGGCCAATGACACCTTCAACTAGACCATATTGCTCAGGACCCCAGCCAACCCAGCCTTGAACACTTCCAGGGATGGGGCATCTACCACCTCCCTGGGCAACCTGTTCCAGTGCCTCACCACCCTCACAGTAAAGAATTTTTTCCTAATATCTAATTTAAACTCAAATTTAAAGCCATTCCCCCTGGTCTTATTACTATATGCCTCTGTAAAAAGTCCCTCTCCAGCTGTCTTGTAAGCCCCCTTTAGGTACAGGAAGGCTGCTACAAGGTCTCCCCAGGGCCTTCTCTTCTCCATGCTGAACAATCCAAGATCTTAGACTGTTTTCATAGGAGAGGTTCTCCTATGAATGTGAACATCTTCATGGCCCTCCTCTGGGCTTGTCCCAAGAGATGCATACACTTCTTATGCTGAGACCTCAGAGCTGGATGCAGCACTCCAGGTGGGGTCTCACCAGAGAGGAGCAGAGGGGCAGAATCACCATCCTCATCCTGATGGCCATGCTGCTTTTGATGCAGCCCAGGATACAGTTGGCAATTAGAGCTGCAAGTGCACATTGCTGGCTCATGTTGAGCTTCAGTGTGCCCAGGTGGCCAAGAAGGCCAATTGCATCCTGGCCTGTATCAGCAATAATGTGGCCAGCAGGACCAGGTCAGGAATTGCTCCTCTGTACTCAGCACTGGTGAGGCCAAACCTCACATCTTTGTGTCCAGTTCTGGGCTCCTCACTGTATGGGAAGGACATTGAGGAGCTGGAGTGAGTCCAGAGAAGGGCAATGGACATGGTGAAGGGTCTGGAGAACAAATCTTATTAGGAATGGCTGAGGGAGCTGAGGGTGTTTAGTCTGAAGAAAAAGAAGCTCAGGGCAGACCTTCTCACTCTCTACAACTCCCTGAAAGGAGGGAGTACCCAGGAGAGGGTCAGTCTCCTCTCCCAAGTAACAAGCAATATGTCAAGAGGAAATGGTCTCAAGTTCTGCCAGGGGAGATTTAAGTTGGATATTAGGAAAAATTTACTCACCAAAAAGGTGGCCAGACATTGGAACAAGTTTCCCAGGGAAGGGGTGGAATCACCGTCACTAAAAGTGTCCAAAAAATGTGTGGATGTGGCACCTGGAGGCACGGTTTAGTGCTAATATGTTGCTGTTGGGTTAATGGCTGAACTGGATGATCTTAGAGGTCTTTTCTGACTTTAGCAACTCTATGATTCTTGCCAAGCAACAACCCCAAGTCTTCTTTCCCAGTGCTGTTCTCAGTCCATTCTCTGCCCAGCCTGTATCTGTGGCCTTATGTGTGTGCAGGACCTTGCACCTGGCCTTGTTGAACTTCATGAGGTTCACCCACCTTTCAGGCCTGTCTAGGTCCCTCTGGATGACACCCCTTTCCTCCAGCAAGTCAACCTCACCACAGAGCTTGGTGTTGTTGGCAAACCTGCCAAGGTTACACTCAATCCCAGTGTCCATGCTGCCTACACAGAAGTTAAACAATGCTGATCCCTCAGGAACTCCATTCTTTGCCGGTCTCCACAAATTAAGCAGGTAACCAAGGCATTCCCAGTTAATTTTATTGCAGTTAGCACATGTGCCTCTGGCCTGGCCACATCACAGCCTCTCCACTGCAGAAGATGCCTCTCTGGGACTGACCATTGTGCTCTTGTTAACTCACACCACACTTCCACACTCACACTTTTGCCCAAGGAAGTCTGAAGAGCAAAACTGGCATGTTTTGTACAGGACAGCTCACCCCAGCAAACACCTGCAGTAAGGATTATGCCTGGAAAACCAGTTTTACTGTTTATTTATTGGTTTTCCCAGTTTGTATCAAAAGGCAGAGTGGGATTATGGGAGAACACAGTGAAAAATAATACTTAAAAAACTTTCAGCATGAAAAGGTTGCCACATGTTTCTGGCACAGGGGTCTGAATTAGAAAACTTCAAAAATGTAAACACACCCAAAATGTTACAAAAGATCAGGCCAATCATATCTGCCACATGGCTGATTTTATTATAACTGGAAGCCATACAGTTACTGAACATGGAATTTTAATACTTTCAGATATTTTGTGAGCTTCAGAAGGCAATTCTTGGCATAAATACTGCTTGAAAAAGGGCTTTTCAGCAAACATATTAACCTTACAGGATACGCCAAAATGAAAAATCCATCTATCCGTGGTTTTCTTGTATCTTTTGGCATGTTCATACAATAGAAGAAATTTTGGGGGGTTTAACTATGATTATTATTTTGGAAGCTTAGTAGTGCACTCAAGACTTTAATCCTGGTAGCAGAATTGTGCAGTCAAACCACTGACCTGTGTACTACTTGTGAAATAGGAACCTTACAAAGGGCTCAGCAAATGTTATTTCTCTCTGCAAAGCCATGAAGGTGCCAGTAGGTTTGGGTCTAGGTGCCAGCCTACAGCTTTCCCTTGCGGACATGGAAAACAAGGAACCAGCTCTGATTTTCACCCTGGAACCCTTCCTGCTCTAGGAATGGCAGCCAGAGCAGGTGAAGTCTGATGCTCCCTTGGGGCCAAGCAATGAGCAATCTCCCCTGGATTGAGCATCCTCATCAGATCCCATCCCATTCCCACCACTGCTTCCAGAGGTGACACACTGCAAACCCCCTGGCTGGGCTGGTGGCACTGGTTTCCTCTGGTGTGTGACAGGCGATGCCCGAACTTTCATTTCTCAGCAGGCCCTGCTCAGTTCAGTGGTAATAACATGTTTGCTGCAGGATGTAAAAATAGAAATGTATGGATGTGGTAATCCCTCCCTGAAAGCCAGGCCAGTGTTGCTTAGGGAATGGCTAAACAGGGAAGCTAACCCCCATCACACTTCCTTGCATGTTTTTCATCATCTCTCTCTGTACCTGTGCTGCAGACTGAAGGTGGCCAAGTCTGAGAGACGGGGTTGAGAAAAAAATAAATCAAGGACTTTGTTTAAACAGGTTTTTCTGTTAAAGATATTGTGTCAATTCAGAAATCTTATATCTTCAGGGAAGTATTTTTAGCTACCATTGCTACAAGCCCTGCCTTAAAGTTTCTGGAGCTAAAACCAGATCTTAGCAAAAAAAACTAAACCATAATCCCTCTTTTTCAATACATTTACCTGGGTGAATTGCTGGCATGTAGCACACTGGCAGAAAATCAACACTTTTCATTCAGGTGTTTTTGGTTTGTTTTTTTTCGAACAAGTAAAAGAACAAGAACAAAAAAATGTTTAGAAAAGAAAAAAAGATGGTGAAAAAATGGGGATGAGGGGGTTGTTCAGGCATATACAGCAGAAATTAAACATCTCTCCTTTTAATCAGAGATCTGTGCATCACGTCCACTTTAGAGAACTAATTTAATACATTGCTGGCCATAGTCTTAGATGTTCTCCACATGAAACACCAGATACACCTCTTGGTCATTTTTTTCCCTCCAACAATGAAGGCAAGGAAAATAGGCAAGGAAAGAGGAAGCAAAGGGAAAAGCTGAACTTTGGTAATACATGCAGATTCCATCCCAGCAAAAAATATAGTCAGTCTAATAGCACATACTAGGCTGAGTATAAATAATATGGGCATATATCAGTATACAATGTTTACTGACAATACTGGGGTAAACTTCAGTTGGAAATGCAAGTGATGAGGTAGTTTTCAAGGTGATAATGGTGACAGTGCTGAGGGAGAAGCTCCTCAGCTGCTTCCTGGCTGTTACCTGCACTTCCCCCAGAGAGGACTGCTGGCTGAGGGAGTAGGTGAGGACCTCATCCTGCTCATTACATCTGTCACAACATTCCAGTGGAATTGCACCCATAACAGCACAGAATCCAGGGACTGCAGTTTGGACTGGACAAGAGCATTTTGTTCTTGCTCCTACTGCCAGCACTGTGGCATGGTGCTGCCTTCCTGCTCAGTGCAAGGGCCTACCTTTTAGCCACACAAACAAGAGATGCTGCAGGCACAGGCACATGTGTGTCACTGCTCGTGAAAGATATTTCTGGTGTGACAGCAACACTCTGGGCAAGCTGACAGCACTCTGGTCACAGCCCTTCAAACCCCCGAGCACACTACCACTACCTTTGTGGAGGTTTGCATTCTTTCACAGCCTGGAAGCTCTTCCCAGGTGTGGGACAGAGCTGGGGCCCCTGTAATCCTGTGGTATTTTCATTGGCCAGTTTATTTCCACGTGGGCTTGCAACCCAAAAAGCCAGCTGTATCCTGGGCTGCATCCAAAGCAGCATGACCAGCAGGTTGAAGGAGGTGACTCTGCCCCTCTGCTCCACTCTTGTGAGATCCCACCTGGAACACAGCACAGGAAAAACATGGACTCACTGGAATGAGTCCAGAGAAGGGCCAAAAAAGATGTTGAAAGGGCTGGAGCGCTTTTTCTCCTAAGAAAATAGGCTGAGCCAGTTGGAGTTGCTCAGCCTGAAGACTCCGGGGGAGACCTTACAGCAGCCTTCTATGACCTAAAGTGGGCAACAAGAAAGCTGGAGAGGGACTTTTTACAGGGGCATGTAATGATAGGACAAGGTGGAATGGCTTTAAACTCGAAGAGGGCAAATTTAGATTAGATAATAGGAAAAAATTCTCTACCCTGATGATAGTGAGGCAATGGAACAGGTTGCCAGAGAGGTGGTAGATGCCCCAGTTGGGGAAGTGTTCAAGGCCCAGTTGGCTGGGGCCCTAAACAACCTGACCTAGTTGAAGGTGTCCCCATCCATGGCAGGAGGGTTGGACTAATGCCCTTAAAAGTCCCTTCCAAATTATTATCTGATTCTGTGATTCATGCTTAACATCCCAGCCCCGTGAGATCCTGCATCAAACCCCAACAGTTTTCAGGTCTAGGAGAAACCAGACCTGTTCTCATGGTCCATATGCCCACCTCATAACCATCATCACTGGGCTCTCAGTGGTTTGAAGATAACAGGACAAAAAGGTTTCCAGGATCTTCTCCTCCTGTTTATATTGACTGAAACAATGTTTGTCTCCAGACATCCCCAGACCTCAGCAGCCAAAAGGCAGAGCTGCATTTATGCTGGGACTAAAAGGAGCAAAACAAGGAGGAAAACAGAGCAGTGTTGCAGACAGGAATCCAGAAGGAAGACTTGGGGGAGGGCTGAGCTGCAGCTTGCTCAGGGATCCGCCTGCAGCCGCTGCTCTGTGAATGTCTCTCTGCCTGGTGCTGGCTCCAGCAGCTCTCAGATGGGCAACAGAGGAACTGTGACTGGCACTTTGGAGTAGGATAATTATAATCTGGGCTCTGCAAGTGTGGGTTAGCTCTCACTGAAATAAACTGCTCGAGTCTGTGATGAATATCAACATTGTAGGCACAAGGGGCAAGGCAGTAAATTGTAGTAGGATGAAATACCTACATTTAATTATGTGAAATTATATAGAATTTGAGAGTTTTTCTGATGCACGCTATTTAAAGCTACGCCTAAGTGCACTTCCTTGTCTGAATAAAGCAGCTTTTGTTGCAAGATGTGGGCTTGCTTTGTAGTTTACAATTTATAGTCTTCACCACATTTTGTCACTTTCTTACTTCTTAACTGAGATGTTTCTGAACATCTCATTTCAAATAATGGAACGCAGCTCAAGTGCTGCACTATATACAGCCTCTTAAAAAGGCATGAGCAGTGTTCTGTTGATTTTTTTTCCTCCAAGATACTCATACTTGAGTATGCTCTTCACCAAAGTGTATGCACCACATGCATGCACAGACAGTAGTCATTGCTCCACCAGCCTAAAATTCGTGCACTTGTACACCAGGTAGATGGGGCCAACCCCACTGATTCTCATTGCAAATAATTTTTGATCAAACCAATCAGAGCAATTAAATAGCCCCAGACAAGCCCAGCTGAGTTTGTTCTTAGCTTCTGTGGTTGAGCCCTGCTTTGGGACACTGCCTCAGGAGCTCTGCTGCACTCTCATCATGGTGGGGCTCGCAAATTACAAAGTAAGGAGCATCCATCTCAAGGCAGAGGGACACCTAATCGTTTCCAGTGTGGGCAGAGGAAACAACCAGCTGGTGAAGCTGAAAGGGTTGCCACCCACACAGTTCAGCAGCCCTGGAAATAAAAGAGGGTTTATGTGCAAATAAGAGCCTGGAATATTCCTGCCTGATGGGCTTGGCATGCAGGATTGTGCAAAGAGTGAGCTTACAGCCTCAGGCCAGTAAAGATGCACAGCATGTCAACAGAGAGACTGAAATTTTGTTCAGCCTCAGTGAGCACAACGTTTAGCTGGTGGTGGTGACCCAGACCTGAACCACTTATTCACATGCAAAGGCACATGGGAACATTTCTGATCTGGTGTTCTTGCTAGCACACAGCCCTCAGCACCCTCCCTCATCTGCAGCATTGTCCCGAGGGGCAGTCAGTTCTGCACAAGCTCTGTCACTGCATCGGCTGGCAGGGCCAGGGCCTCATGATGAGGCAGCAAACACTGCCTCATGTTTGTTCTCCAGGTACACAGGACAGTGTAGTCATGGCTTTAGTTCTCAGTGTTGTAGTTTACATCCAGCTGGCAACTAAGAACCACGCAGCCACTCACTCACTCCTCCCCTCCAACTTCCCAGTGTGGGAAACAACAGGGAAGAAAAAAGTAAAGCTTGTAGGTTGAGGTCAGAAGAGCTTAATAATTGAAACAAAATAAAATAAAATATAATAGCAATACTAATGATAATAATTACAGCAACAATAGCAGTATTGGAAAGGAGAGAAAGAGATAAAACCCAAGAGAAACAAGTGAGGCCCAACACACTTGGTCATCAGCTTCTGACTCATGACCAGTCCATCCCCAAGCAGCAATCCTCCTGGACAACTGACCCCAGTTTATATACTGGGCATGGCATTCTGTGGTATGAAATGTCCCTTTGGCCAGTTGGGGTCAGCTGTCCTGGCCCTGCTCCCCGCCAGCTTCTCATTTGTCTTCTGACAAAGCGCGACAAACTGGAAAGTCCTTGAATTAAGGTAAGCACTACTGAGCAAAACACAAAACATCAGGGTGTTACCAACACTATTTTCTATTAAATTCAAAACACAGCTACTAGGTAAAGAAAATTAAATCCATCCCAGCCAAAACCAGGACACTCAGATACAGTATCAGGTCTCTGTGTTCCCTGGCAGTGAAGGGGAGTGTTCACAGACATAACTCACCTCATGGCAAGGGACTGTGGCAACACTCACCTAGCAGATTTTCTCAGCATAGCATCAAGAATTAATGAAAGGATTAAAGAGCTTCATAAATAATAAAAGAACAAATCTCACTTGAATTTAACTATTTCCCCTGGTTGAAAAACAAGCAAATAAATCCAAAGAACTTGCTTAGAAAATGGCCCCATATTTCATAGTTAGTTGAAGGATCTTAAGGTTTCATCTATGGATATAGTAGACATATGTTACCAGCACAGTGGAAGGAAATGACTGTAACCTAAGGATTTCTTGTCCTTAAAAATAAAATCAATCAAATTCATTGGGAAAGATACTTTAAATTTCAATCTCGGGGAGTCAGACTCATTCAAGAGCAGCCTCACTCATTTCAGCGTGTATATAGACACAGACACCACAAACATCAGTTTGCTTTTGCAGCTATGCTCCAAGATAATTGTAACTGTATTAATAACTTGAACTGCCTCCTTCCCAAAACATCAGGATGAATGCAGGCAGTTGCTGTGCTGCCACAACACAGCTTTGCAAGAGCATAGGCAGATGAAGCTGAGGGGAAGGAGCTGGTGTGGCAACGACAGAAACCCAAATTTGTACAGGACCCCCCTTAAACTGCAGTACTGTGGAAGCCAAGGGCTCAGTTAGCGATGTTGACAGCAAAATGCTCAGCGAGTTCACTGCTTGTAACACAAGATGAATCACATGTTCTTCGTGGAAAGCTAATCAGATAAAGTGTCATCTCCCAAAGGCTCAAGCTGTGCATATGACAACAGCCCGATCACTGCCTGAGTGGGTGTGTCACAGACTGAGCAGTGAACTGCTGTAAGCCACCAAAACTGCCTCCGCCTAGGGGAGAAGGAACAAGAATGAATGCTGAGGGGTGGGACACGATGGCTGCAGGCACCACAGGTAGCTAGAGATGCACAGTCTGAGATATCCAGGCTGGCCTTCTCTACCAAGGGACTGAGGCTGGGACTGGCAGTGGAGTGGGAAGCTTGAGGAGGCTAGGATCACTGGTTGAGGGCAGGCAGAGCTATGACCCTGCTACAAAATGCCAGTGCCAACCTCACATCTCTTCTGCCCCTCACTCTTCATCACCCAGCAGCAGCCACCACTGCTGTGATACTCGCTCTATGACCTCCCCCGGCTCAGCCCACCCTGCCTGGGAGCAGTGAAGTCTCCCTACAGCCAGGAAAGCTGTGGGTTGGTTGTGGCATGGGGCCAAGCCAGGAAGGGGAGGACCAAGGAGGAGGCCAGCGCTCCAGACCAGCTCTGCTTGGCAAGGCTGCTTAACACCCACTTGCCTGCGCTTCAGTGACCTCTAACTCAAGTGTAACACACCAAATGAGGAACAACAGTTTGGTTTTATTACAATACAGTATGGCAAAAATCACTTCAAAAATTTAAAAGTGTTGTAGTTGAAGGAGTAACTAGGTTTTTTACAAACTAGGTTGTAGGCAAAAAGGAAAGGGGGAAATCTTACTGAAGACATGGATGGGGGGACTGACAGAAAATCATTTGAGAGGACCAAGTTATGATTACTCCAACCTTGTCCTTTCTGTTCCCCATGTATTAACATTTCACACTTTCCTTCCCAAGCTACATTTTGTTTTGTGAATAAACCACAGGACCAGTAGGTTACCACATGAGATGCCTTGAAACCATCAGAGCTGCATTTGAACAACGCTGCACTTTGTTCCTCCACTACCTCACCACTCTCTTGAGAGGCATCTTTGAAAATCCCTGAGGCCAAGCCAGTAGGCATTAGAACATTATCATCACAGCAGACATAATCTGTCTGGGTTTTATGGGATAAACAATTACCCAAAAACACTCTAATATGGGACACAGACCTCTCAGGAATCTTCTGCTTTGACTTGAGGCACTACCCTGCAGCAGGCTGGATGGCAGAGAAAAGCATACAGCGCTATGTTACAGCCGCGGGTCCTGCTGGAGGCACCTTCCCTGCATCTCCAGCACAAACCAATTTTAAACGTATCTAGGTTTGCCCCTTCCTGCAAACCCCTAGATTAGGAAATCAAGTGTGAGACAGCTGAGCTGCATGGGGAACACTGTGCACTGCAAATGCAGTCAGGCTTGGAGTCATACAGTGCCTGTCAGGTCCCATGTCGTCACTGCAAAACTCTCTCTAATATCTCCCCTGTGCAGATGCCACTGAGTTCTGCCTTGATGTGCTGCTCCAGAGCAGCCAGAGCCTGTCCCCCAGCTCACAGACATGACCTGTCACAGCTCTCACAGAGGCAGGGCTCTGCAACCTCTCCTGCCCCCAGCCAAACCAAAGCTACCTGGGACCCCAGCATAGCTCTGCACATCTGCAGTGTCCTTCGCCAGCCAGACCCTTGGCAAGAGCTGCTCAAGGCCCTCAGCACAGCTGAAACTGGCAGGGCAGCACAGGGGAAGGGGCTGTGTCAGCTTTACTACCCGTAGAGCCCTGGGAAGCCAAGCAAACCGTATTTGTGCACAAGCAACTCCCTCTGACCCACAGGTGCAAGGCTGGAGACAGCAGTGCAGACTGCTCTTCCCACCTCCCCCCACCTCAGCACCTCCACTAATTCCTTCATCCTCTAGGTTTCCCCCTGGGAATGGCAGGATAAGTCTGGGTCAAGCATGAAAAATTCATAGTGGGAGCTAACCAGAAAGGCTTTGCCTGAAGGAGGAACAACTGTGCTTGTCTCTGATGCTTCATCACCCAGACTAAGGGGGGGGGGGGGGGGTGACCAGCAAAGGCTGCCACTGTACATAATCTCCATACTATCAGCTCTGTTTTCAACACAAATCCAAATCACAGCCACTGTGAAAAAATTAAAGCTACTCCAGCTAAAACCAGCACAGGTGGGAAGACTGGAAGGAAAGCATCTGCCTGCAGCTGGGGTCGCTTACCTCAGAACTGCCTGAGAGTGCTCAAGCCTGGAACGAGCAGTGGCTCAGGCAGGGCAGAGCTCACCAACGCTGCAAGAAGAGAGCAACCACAGGCGTCACAAATTCAGACAATTTCTCTTTTCAGCAAGTACTCAGCTGCAAGCAGAGTGCAAGTAAACAGGAATGATTTAATTACCATACAAAAGTAATTAATTACACACAGGAATCAACAGGAACGCCTTCTGAGACACTGGTGGCACATTACTGTCAGTTGTAGAACAGTTTGCCACAGACCTCCATGAGCAAGACCAGACACTAGTTTCTGCTCTTAGAGTAGCAGAATTATTTTGGCAGACAAAAATAGGGTTTAAAAACATCACCAAAGACGATAAAGCAATTTCAAAGCAAGTAACATAAAACCAAAGCTGGGGCTGCTTCAGTGTTGCCCTTGAAATATAAAAATAGGCAACTGATCAAATTAATTGGAATTGTCCTTCCAGAGGTTTAGTTCTTTTTGTTAGGGGGCTGGGGATGACTAACATGATTTAAAGTACAGATTAGGCCAATGCTGCTTGTAGCAGCTGGGCTGACGGACAGACCATCTTCTTCCAGCTTCTTGGACCATTTAGTGGATGGCCCCAGCACCCACATAACACTTCATGTACTTCCTCTCCACTCTCTTTCCCTTCTGCCAAAAGCATGGAATGGGTAATTTCATCTGAAGTTAAGCATCTCATGTCTGTGTTTGGGCTGTGATCCCATGACAGCCACAGCCACTAGAGAATTAGATCCTGCTGCCCACACTTTTAGCAATGATGCCTCAGGTGACTTGGTGCATGGTGAAAGAAGTACCTGAGTAGTTGTGACTGAGGACTGATGGGAGACCTGACCCTTTCCAGACAAGCAGCTAAGGGCTAGGCAGGACACCTTATAGCACCTAACGTGGCACCAGAGAGAGTTCAGCCTGCATAATGAGTTAGATTACCTTAAAGGAACTTAGTACCAGCTCTACTGCTCTGCTCAGCCATACACACCTAGATCTTGACACCTGTAGGTGGCTTAATCCTGAGCTGAATCCCACACACAGCCTACAGAAAGCAAGGGACTCATCTCCCATTAACTCACCTCTGTTGCTCATGGCTTTGCTGAAATTGAACTGGGTCCTGCCCATGTTATCTTTAGATATTCATCAGAAACCTTGTGAGTTATGGCAACCAACTCCAGCCAGGTAAGAGCTCCAAGGCTGGAGTTTTGCACTACATTATTCACCTTGAGAAATTAATAGCCCAGTGAAGCATCAGCCCATCACCTAGGAGACAATACTTTCTTTGAAATCCAACATCATGTATCCCACCTTATGTACTTACTGGAAATTTGAGCAATTTATTTGGAAAATCAAGGAATGCATCAATCTCAGTGCTGGCATTTTATGCAAGCTCAAAGCAAAATAGTGAGACATCAGCTATCCAAAACTCCAGAAAACAAAGAGCTCCATTTAGATGCCTGAATGCCAGCATCTACTGCCATTTGAGATGCCCTAAGGCACCCAAGATACACATGGGGCTGGCAGATATCACATAGGACCTATGGAAGCAGCAGCTGGAGACATGGAGACCATGCAGGATACCCCAGGGCGTCTCAAATGGTATTTGATCCCAAAGCATAAGCAACCAAACCACGTTCTAAAAATCTTGTTTATACCGAAGTCAGCTGTAGCTCTCCCCTATCTAACAAACATGTATCTTGCAGAGCAGCTAAGCTGAAAAAGAGCTACAAAAGAATTGCATCCTTATTTCGGGTCTGCTGAAATCTGGCAGAGCTTACAGACTGTGTCAGCTTATTTTGTTATGAACATATAATGCTCACTGAACCCCATGAGCTGCTGTGATAACAATCTCTGCCAGCTTGCTGAATAGATTCCTTTCAGTTGCTGCCTCTGAAGTTATGTGGCTGGAACAGAGCTTCTGCAGTATACCAGTGCACCAGGAACACCGAGTTTTAGCTACGGGAGCAAGAAAGCTGTCTGGAAAGATTAACGGGCTCAGAATTGATTATCAGACCGTAGGAGCAGAAGGTCATTGTGTCAAGGCTCCTGGCTACTGCACTGAGAATGTACTACTGGCTAATCCTCTTATAAACACATGCACTTCCATGAGGAAGAATACCTCTAATGACTTAAATCCCATTTTTATATAATCAGTGCACTGTTTATTACGGTGAGGTTGTGGCACTACAGTCTTAACTAAGCTAGATGACAGAAGAGGATACAAGTCTTTCATCTGCAGTTAATAAATCTGAGGTCCTATGAAGGCTGTGTATGTCTTTCATAGAATCACAGAATAATTATGTTGGAAAAGACCTCTAAGATCATCTGAGTCCAACCATTAACCTGGCACTACTAAGTCCACCACTAAACCATGTCCCTAATGTCACATCTGCTCATGTTTTAAAAACTTCCAGGGATGGTGACTCCCCTACTTCCTTGGGCAACTTGTTCCAGTACTCAGCAACCCTTTCACGAAAATCTCAGGACCCAGCATTACACTTTGTACTGTAACTATTTCCAGCAATTAGTGTTAAATGATCATGACTAGATAGACCACCAATTTTCTGGACTGTCAGCAAGGAGTAGTGACACGATTTTTCCTTCAGGAGTTACTTAGAGTGAAACAATCATTGCCCAGGTTAAATCTGAGAATATCTAATTAGGAGACCTAAGTGGTTAAAAACCAGAAAATATGACTTGTCTTTGGATTTTATTATAAAGAAACTTAATGAGAAACAGTTATTTGTATGTACCAGCATACACCTTCCTGTTCAACTGAGAACTGTAATTTTTCCATAACACGCACTTGAAACAGCCCCATCCTTAAGCACAGGTTACGTGAGTGAATACTGCCATCTAGGCAGGCTTTTGGGAGCAGCACCTATTTTATCTTTGCCAGGGAAAAATACTCTATTACCCAAAACAGAGGAGAACGGAACAATTTTTAATACTATCAAAATTGACATAACATCAGTCTCCAAAAATACAAAACCTGCTCCTCAACCAGATTGCAGCAGTCCACATTAAGAGCAGATATTTTCTACATGTTTATTAAGAAATATATTATTCCATATTTCAATACAGGTAACTTGAACTTAAGCTTTGCACTAAATTAGAAATCACTTTTATCCATGAAAACTGTAAATACAAAGTATATTGTATTAAGGCTATTAATTACCAAAATACATTTTGCTAAGGCAGTACTATAATTGCATCTATTTTATGTGCTTTGAAATACAGTAACAGTACATTTTTAGGATACAGTTACTAAAATATCTCTTGATGTTCCACAAAGACAAATAATTTTCAAAACCATTTTTCTTCATATGCCCAAAACAGCTTCCATCCAGAGAAAAAAAAATAAAATATGTAATGCATCCATCTTATTTCAAACAATAAACAAGTTCTATATGTGGCATTTACAGGAGACTTACAAGACTTGACAACAATCTCATTTTGATTGGACACATTAACAACTAGCTTCATTATCAGTTGCGGGATTCTTTAGGGAATGCACAAACTATGAATGCAGAATCTTACACAAAATGGTTGGACCTGAAAAGGTAATAATTTAGCACTTTCCATAGATCCACTGATATTCACAGTGAAGTTATCCCCCTTAGCTTTCTCCCTGGTGTGTTTCAGCTGTCATCTCGAGGATTGTCCTAAAAATACAAAGGTAATCTTCTTTCTCTCTGAAAGATCCACCTGAATAATCACAGAAATGTGATTATCTGGCTACTGGCATCCATCTCCCCAGCTCCTCCACACCTTACCCCATATGGTAAAAAGCAAGGCAGCATGAGACTGAATTGTACAGAGAGCAAAGCAGGCAAGAAGATGAGGAACTGCTTTTTGCTCAATTGCTTAGTAGCAGACACATTCAATTTCTAGAGAAAAGGATATTGCAGCAAAGATGTACCAATTAAGCCTCTCACTTATAGCAGCAAAGCACAAAAATCTCTCCTCCCTTCTCAAGGAAAATGGACTTCCCATTGCAGAAAGGGAAATCAGCAATTAGAGATTACTTTGCATGAAGCCACTCAAGTGAAACACTAATGCCACTAGTTAAAGCACATCTCCACCACACAAGTTGGTCTGGCTGTCTAAGGTTTATTTTGTTGAAAATACAGTCACATTCAAATAACTTCTTTGGGTTTTTCTGGAAAACTAAGAGACAACATGAGCATAATATGTTTTATTGAATAAAACTCTGCTTCTAATATTTACACAGTGAAGTCTAGATGGAACATAGTGAAGCATGGCAATGTGCAATATTCATACAACATCTGGAATATCTTTAAATACATCTGAAACTACTTACTATAACAATCACCTGCCCATCACTGATTTCATAATTAAGGAAAATTTGAACTTGCTGAAGAAAAGCCAAGATGAATATTAAGGATAACTGAGTCAAAAGAAAAGTCTGCTATGTAAATTCCAAACCCAAAAGACCTGATTAAAGTGTCAAGAGTTTTGAAGGCAGCTTCTGTATTTCCCCGTTGTTCTCCTCCCTGCAGAAAAAGATGACAAAGTAAATTATAAATCTTAAGACAGAAACTAATATTTGCACATTAAAAAGACAGCAAACTCCTGGGTAATCTTATTCCTTAAATTCATAATGTCTTAACTTCAAGGTGTATGAACTAAAGCAAATTACTACCAATTACTTACTCATTTTGTATTAAATACTATATTACATCTTTAAAGCTGCCAGGGTAGACCCACAGAAGTTAGAAATGCTGCAAATGATACCTAGTGTCAACATACCACTAATTATTGCCATTTATGCAAAAAAATTTATGAAGAACTGTCTTCTCTCCCACTCTAGAATGTTAAGAAAATATTTGGATTTTTTTCTAAAGCTCTACTAGATAGACTATCTTTCTACTATTACAGAGAACAGGGGTCTTGTAAAAAAACTGTAGTCAACACCTTTCCTGTTTACAGGGATTTTTTTAAAGATAATTTCATTATTGACCTTTCATGAATTCTCAGCAAGGTCTGAATGTAAATATAGACTTGCAGCAACCATACTAACAGTCTAACTCATAGCTCAAGTGGAGTGGTATCTTATATGTTGATTCTTATTTACCACTCACTGGTGGTAAATAAGACATGATTCACTGGCCACTTCATGATTTTTGTCATCCAGCAGAAATAGATTATAAACCAGGAATGTTGCATGCTACTTAAGCCTCTGGAGGTTGTTTATTCTAGTGGGTTACAGTCAGCACATTATTAACCACACAGTCTAGCCTGCCACATTTGTGATTTATGTATTGAAAAAAAACTGGTCATTAGTCTCAAGTTAAAAAGATCTTGCACAGTCTCTGGTATCTTATTTATCAAACAGGGAGAGGAATTACAGTTTTCCTGTGCTCAAATCAACCTGTATGAAGTCCAGCTGAATAGCAAGGAGTGCAAGGAAGACACAATTACTAACGAAAGTACCTAACAGGTCCCTTCCTGTTTCCCAGCACAACCAATTTCAAATGCAAGCTTGGAAAGAAAAATAAATTTAAATCAACACCTCAAGATCCCCCAACATCACCTAACCTTTAAGCACCAAGATTAAACTTCTCATAAAATAGTTCTGCAATGAAGTTCAGTGTGATAACTTTGCATTTTTAGAGACTAAGTTTGTAACAGTAACAATGGCTCTCCAAAAACACACACTCTTTCATGGAGGTAAACTGTAACCTAGCAAGGAAGGCTTTAAAATTCAGAATTTGACAAGAGAACAAAATATACAAATGTGGCAGTAAAAGCTGCAAAAGATAACATAAAAGCACTTACCTATCTGCCATTTCTATGCTACAGTCATCCCTCAACATATTTTTTAACAAGAGCATGCTTTATAAAATTTGTCACTATTTTATTCTGTTTCATGGCTACCTTTTGTTTCTTCTTTTAGGGTTTTTTTTTTACCCTCCCTAAACAAACAGCCAGATAATGTTACATTTACCCAGGAAATGTATATCTGTCCTAATCTCCCTGCTTTTTTATCTTTATCTGTTTTCCAGCTACAGAGAGTTATCTGGAACACAGCCGCCTACCTGGAAGCTATTTCTCTTATAGCTAACATAGCTATAAATTTCAATAACTAAGAAGCTGCTGAAAGACAAAGACTTTGTTCTTGCCTGTATCACTGGTGAGGTATACAAGACACATCAACAAACACTGTCTTTAAGCAGGAAATCCATCTGCACTGACAATCTCAAGATAAGCAACTATCCATGTGTGAGATGCTGTCAACACAGGTTGAATAAAACTAAACGTACATTAAGATAATAATGCTAACTTTAGAAATTATTAACCGCAGCATCCAGCTTTTTTTACTCCTCCAGGTCTTCCTCCCCTATCCCACTGAGGGGAAATGAGAGTGGCGTGTGGGGCTGAGTCGCCAGCTGGGGTTCAATCACAACACCAGCTTGACCATTTCTGTTATTCAAAAGCCAACGCTACACCCTTCTTCACCACGTGGAACTGCTAGCTCCTCTGTCTCTCCAGCAGTAGGACAAGAAGGGGCCCAACTTCTCTCAGATCCAGAAGGACTGACTGTTCTCAAATCCACACAGACTGTAAAACCATTTCTTAGAACTACACATGAGATGGTTTGAACACGTAAGCTCATCACTCCATACCAATGGCAAGTAATAGATGTTACAATGAATACAAAAAGAAGCAAATGTAAATCAACCCTTTCATTTCTCAGAAACATGCGTGGGCTACCTTACAGGCAAACTCTGAGGAGTTGACAGCAGGATGGAGACGTATTTGCAACTGCTGTGTCAAATACGTAAGACCAATGTGTAGCATACAGAAAAATTAGGGAATACTACCCTGAAATGTGCCTTACAACAAGACACATTAATGCTCTCTCATAGAAAAACTTTGAGAAGCTCATTCTGTGACACTAGTATCTAGTCACACCAACCAAAAGATGTGGTGCTATGGGCCTAAACATCTGGAGGTTTTGTTAGACAAACCAGAAAGCAGAGTTTTCTGTGTCTTGACACTGCTTTTCAGACAACCCCTAATAAATCTGTTCCTTGACATGCTAAATCCCCATTTTCAGCTGACCAACAACCTCCTCTGATATTTGTGTGTGGTCCAGTCCACAAGAGAAATACAATTATAAATACAGATGACTTCCATGTTTTAGACCAGGTTTAGTGTGGACTTCCAGTGTGGAAACTGGATTGTGAACAAATTCAATGCAAACTCAGAACCCATTTTTTCAGTTTATACCTCCCTCACTTTTCCGTCCTATAGAGGAACAGGGGGTTAACTAAGTCACTGAATCAGCAAATGTCCTCAGTTTATCTCCCTTTTCTTACAGGGGTAACAATATTTGGTCCTTTGGTTTCCTTTGAAATGTAACGGATCAGAGGCTACCTAGCATGGCCCAGTAACTCACCTCAAGGAACAGATACAACCAAGACATTCTCTTTAGGAGAGATTCCCTGACTTTGTTACAGAGGTGTCAAAGAAAAAAGAAAATAAATCTTTAATAAATTTACTTCAACCCAGATAAAAGGCAAGGACAACCATCATAAAAGGAGAGCATTGACTGCATATTCTACAGAAAAGATGACAAGTGGGAAAACAGCTTTAGTTTTAATTCCAAGGAAATGAGGTGCATTAAGAACAGCATCACCAGCCGGGAGGGGAGGGGATTGTCCCACTCTGCCTGCCCTGGGGAAACCTCACCTCAAGTCCTGTGTGCAGTTTTGGGCACCACAAAGTAAGAAAGAGATTAAACTGTTAGAGTGTCCAAAGGAGAGCAACAAAGAAGGTGAAGGGCCTTGAGGGGAAGCTGTGTGAGGAGCAGCTGAGGGCACTTGATTTGTTCAGCCTGGAGGAGAGGAGACTGAGGGGAAGAGGAAGAGTAGACACTGATCTCTTCACTCTTGCAACCAGTGACAGGACTAAAGGAAACAGCATGAAGCTGAATCAGGGGAGGTTTAGGTTGGATATCAGGGAACGGTTTTTCACCCAGAGGGTGGTTGGGCACTGGAACAGGCTCTCCAGGGAAGTGGTCACAGCACCAAGCCTGACAGAGTTCAAGAAGAATTTGGACAACACTCTCAGGCACATGGTGTGATCCTCGGGGTGTCTTCCACAGGGCCAGGAGTTACACTCAATGATCCTGATGGGTCCCTTCCAGTTCAGGATATTCTGTGATTCTACTAAATGCTCTGGTATGTCAGTAACAAGCGATTTTTGAGAAAAGTGGAACTACTTTATATTTTGGAGACACTGCCTGACAGGCAGCAATCCCATTTCTCACACAGGTACTCCACTATCAGCTGTTGAGGGAAACAAACAGGGTGGAATGTAAAAAAGTCTCCTGGAAGTAACTATGCATACAAAGGAAATTAACATTATAGTATTGGCAACCTTCTATCCGTAGCTTTAAATTTAATTCACAGTTTAATGCAGAGGTAAAACGGACAGAAGATGGCGCCCCTAATATAGGGCCCACCTTGGCCCTCCTGTCTTTGGCATCAACAGCTAAAAATCCCCTGCCTGCCTATTACAGATTCTCCTTATTCCAAAGAGGCTTTTTTTTTTTCTCTTTAGTTGAGATCAATCAAGACTGTGTCTCAAAAATTATGCTACTTTGTTCAGTTAAAGGAAGTAGAGAATACATTGTATTGACACATTTTCTCAACTATTAAACTATGGTCATGAAACACCAGAAGTTCTCCAACAGCCACATAAAATCCCAAGTCCTGACCAGCCACCCCACAGTCAAATGCTACTCAGTATAACACTACAATGAAACAAAAGATGTTATAGACTGTGATTAACTGACACAGAAATATATATTACTTCATAGTCTTGGTACTCTGCAAACAGAAGTCTTCAAGCATGACCAAATTATATTAAAGATCATAAAGAAAAATTATTTTTAGAATAAATATTTAATATTAGCCTTGTAACTGTACAGCAGAATTGTAAGACAGTACAGATACTTCATGTATTTTCAATGGTTTGTGTATGTTTAAAATACAGACCCATTATTCAGGGTAAATTGGGTGGTATTAGTCCTGCAGGATTACAGGTCACCCTGAGGAGTGAAAAATTATAAAATTTAACACTATGGTTTTCCTATGAAGTAACTCTTGTGTATTCCAATAGAGATAAAAAAATATTCTCTGCATAAGTATTCCTTTCACCCTTCACTTCATACTCTCGTCACTTCTCAGGATTGAAGATGTTTAATTTTCAGATTGATTAAGCAAGGTAATTAATTTTTAACACTGACTTCGATGGCAGTACCTAAAAATATTCAGATACCTTTAAGACTGAAGGCCCAAAGCTGTAAAGGCAATTCTTATTATAACCAACTAACTAAATAAAAGAGTAGTACTATACTCCCAAACCTTGCAGTTATTCTGTCAGAATCCTTACTGGTAAACTGTCAGTATAAGATATTATTTCTCACATACCTGTACTACTGCTCAGTAGTTAATCATTTTTCTAAGAGCATCATAGCATTTCCATTTGTCTGGGATGTAGAAAGGCTCAAAGATGTGAGGAAAGGGAGTGTCATAGCCACACACTCTTGAAATAGGAGCTTCTAAATTCAAAAAGCATTCCTCCTGTTAACAGAAATACAAAATGAATGTTAGTGAGGACATTATTTTCAGGCATCACAAATTGAGGTCAAATGAACTTTGCCAGACTGACAGTCCCGGAAACCCAAAACTTCTATTTATATCACTGAATAAGTAGTTGAGACCAGAACAGTGCTTCCTTTTGCCCAAAGGTCCTTATTAAAATAACAACTTGTATTAATGTTATTTTCATTTTCTACATGTGTGCTGTGTTAAATCATAGGCAGGTTATACTTAGTACATCTGCTATACATCCAGACAACTGCTGCCAAGAAACAAATATTTTAGGAACAAAAGAGTAAGAGTCTCTTTCCTGTGCCACTTTTAAACATATAGAAAAATTATATAATCAAAGAATGCATATTATTTGTTGAATATATTAATATCACATTCAAACTTCTTTAAACTCAGATTATTAAGGCTCTGTCTAAGCACTAAGAAGTTATGGAAAGTAAGTGGATTTGCATATCTCGAACCTTTGAGTCAAAGCCATGCTCTACTCTAAACCCCACAACTTGTGTTCTACTTGGAGATCAGATTTGGTAATGACTATTAGAGTTTCATTACTTGACCTAGTCAGGCATAAAATACCACACTAATCTGGAAGTAACCTGTAAATATGTAACATTATCAGTCTTAATAACCAAATAAATAGTGGGGTTTCAATCTTCTTACTCTCAAGTACCAGAATGATAGCATGGACCACAAAAATCTGTAAGACATAGCTGTAGAAATAACTTAGCCAGATCAAACTGATGTTGATGCTAATTATCAGCTCCCTTTCTCCCCATCTCTTTAATATAGGTATTTGCTTTCCAAAGCAGACAAATGAAGGGATAAAACATGCCTCCTCCTGGTCTCTCCTTTATGAACTGCAGCAACTGAGACATCCTGGCCAACTTCCCCTGTACTTGGCTCAGCAAAATGGAAGATGACTATCTACCAGTCCTTTTCTGCCAGGCCCACAAGGAAAATAGTTAAAAAGCTATGCTTTTCTGCAAGACAGTACTAAGTGTTTTCTCAGGCTGATGAACTGTTTTGAATGCATGTTGCCTTGCAGTTCATGGCAGTTTAACTTTCTGTGCTTTCTACACATCACAGTACTTGGCAATATAGAAGGTGCTGGTAACACACTGAGATCTCAACCTTTCACTCCAGCATTGTGAAGTGCATTTTTCTGGACAATGAATGGAAGTAATAAGTCCAAGAAGTTGTGTGACTGCACTCAGTACCAATTACACTTAATAGTGAACTAATTCAACTAGAAAATTTCACAGTCTGAGTAGGTCTGAGGTAAAATATATATATGCAAACAATATAAATATTTTTGAGCTCCATTTCCAGGCACTCCCATCTTTGTAAAGTGAAAGATTCTCGTTAGAACAAAAGACTGGGAAGTAGAGAGTAATAAATCCTTCATCTGTCTACAAGGTAGATCATGAGGCCCTATTCCAACCTGCTGGCAAAGGTATTTTTGGTTTTAAAGAGTCCTTGATTCTCATGTTGTAAATGCCCAGTAAGACAAGGTAATAGTTTTTGAACCATCCCAAAACTGACTGCCCAATCCACCTGTCAGGTTGCATTACCACAAAAAATGCAAGTGTGTTCTAGACCCACAACCTCCTAGTCCTGCACTGCTGTTTTCAAGTACCCAAAAGAGACCACTATCTAGGAGACAGACAGTTGAAACAAACTGATATTTTTCAAGTAAAGACGTTAGGAAAAAACCTTAAAAGTTACATGGTTTTTAGTAAAGTAAAGTAGTAGGCATGGGATTTCTGATTCGGTGTAAAATAGTTTAGACTCAGTTTTGAAAATCTGTATGAAGAAGTCCTACTCATTTAGCAGGATATCCGTAACTTCCAAAATTCAATCAAAATAAAAAATTATTGTTTTGTTAGAAACATAAATGTTTAAAAAAGCAACATATATAGTTATTAGTACAATCAATCTAGTATTTTCTCAATGTAAAAAAATCAAACAAATCATTAAATTGCTGTTCTTGCTCTGCTTCCTAACTGCAGAGGCCAAATTCTGGCCTCAGTTATTTAATATGACCTTTGCCAATTTTCCTTCATTTCCCTAATTTTCCCCTCAAAGCTTCCTGGAGAACACATGATTATATTCCATAAAGGCATTATAATTGGTCACATAATTCTATCTCAACATTTGATGCTTAATACACATTTACGAAGACTTTTCAAAACAACTTAAGAGCACAGGTCACAGTAGAAAACTGTTCTTGAAATTCACAGCAATCAGTCAAATGCATCACACACACACCACTTGAAAACAATCACATGCCTTGATTTTTAGGCTAAGGCTAAAACCAAGGACTTGCTGGATGCTGCATGATCACACGTGAAATGGATCCTTCAGTACTTGGTATGCTCAATCTATTTCCCTAGATTATAATATTCGAGTGTGCTAATATAGAAAACTTTATCCAAGTTTATTTTAGCTTTATTTAGAAGTATATTTTACTTCTATCAGAGATTCAGGTACTCATTCCTAAATCAGAGTTCTGAGTGTAAAACTCTTTAAAGTGTATGATTGAGAACTCCAGGCATATATAAAGATACGCAGTTGTACAAAAAGGATAAAATAAGAAAAGCAGTTCATTACTGGGCATTAGTGAAAGAAAACATTACTCATCCGTCTGCAATGTATTGAAAAATAAAGCAGTCTTATCCACCATTTGGAGGAAGTGCCCTTAGGCATCTGGCCAAGAAGAAAACCATTAAAGAATTTTTTTGCTCCAGCCTGTCCTTCCTCTGAAGGGAATTGCTACAATTCCACAGTCATAGTAAACAAATCTTCAAATGCAAACACTTTGGTACATACTGGTAAACGAGAGTATTTAATGCATAGCTAGCAAATCAGACAGATTCAAACTCAGTCTTTCCCTCTACTATAGCATTGCTTTCTTTACTTCCATATTGTTTGGATCTAGTTCATTTTTCCCCTCTAGCTGGCATGGATTAAAATTAGTAAACAGGATTTTTTAAAATTATTTTTCATTTCTACTGGTATGTAGAATACTTCCTAAGTGAGAAAGCCATCCTTTAAAAAGAAATTATTTCTGCAACATTTCATGTCCTCAGGGTCTCTCCCATACTATTCTTATTTTGCAACACTACAAATACCCCAAAAAACTGACAACTACTAGAATGTCAGATGACTCCCATATGAGATCACTGATCTTACAACTCCTTTTTCAGTACAGGAATTTACTTTCTGTAGGGTGATAATCAAAAAGTTGATATTAAAGACTAATATGAACACGAAGAGCTGGATAGAACTTTTATTTTGATATAATAGCTGTTATAATAAAAAGAAGACTAAACATAAGATTAAAGTCCATTACACAAGGCAAATCATAGGAACATTCTTCATGCAAGAGTACCCATTTTTTTGCTGACAATAACTAAAAAATTTAGACTTAGGAAGTCACACAACAAGTTGCAAAGGCTTAATTAAATTGCAGTCAGTTTGTCAATTACAACTCTGACTTTTGCCATCTCATTTACAGATTATAAAATTTTAAAAACCACATATATAATTGAAGAACTTTTCAGACAGAAAACTTATCATATCAGAGTTTCACTTTCTGTTCTGGACTTTTATTCAGATTTATTTATGCTGTAGCCATAAACTAAAGTGTGGGGTTTAAACAGTTAAGAAAATTTATTTCAGATCACTTTGTTGATGATTATTGTATCTATATTATTTATTACTTCCCCATATGGATTTTCAGCTGTAAATTACCTACTATTGTAAAAATACGGTGAAACCTACTATAGGTTAATAATGAACACAACAATCTCATTTACAATAAAATCTAATTTTTGACTCAGAGCTTAGATAACGAGTTTCAAAAGAAGCTTTCCAAAGAAGTTGTCAATAAAGCCCCATTTTATAAAAAGTGGGTTTCATGCAATAAAGCTGACAATAAATAAAGATTAAAGGTATTTTTCTTTGGTTTATGTTTAAAAATAATGTCTAACTTGAAAAATTTACTTTCAATAACAGAGAAGTCTAGCATCTGCAGGTTTTCATATGTTTCTCAATTATAGTACAGTACTTTTACAGCTGCAAGCACCAAACGCTACACATTTTTAACATAATTTGCTTTGACAACATATATATGTCAAATTCCTATGAACACTCACTTCTATGAGCTACGTAAGTACTATACAATACACCCGCAAGATATTTTCAAGTTGAGATACGTATAGAGAAAGATATATATAGTCTTTCTTTGGAGGAACTTTTTTTTCCAACAGCTTAGCCATTTTCACCTTAACATTTTTTTATAAATCTTTTCCTGATAGTTACAACAGTGACACAATTTTTCCTCAGCGAACTCAGCAGTTATATGTTGTAAACTTTTAACTTCTACCAAAGATTTTTCTCCTTTTAAAATCATTTTAAGACTACTATTTATAATTAAGCACAGATTGGTAATGATTCATTTTATTTGCTACCAATTCTTTGAATTTATATAATTAATATCTTGTCAAATATAGAAAAATAGTTCACTGCTGAAATTATTTATGACTGCCAAAAGAGATAATATTTTTACTTACAAAATACTTCAGTAATTATAAAATAAAGAAGAATTTATGGGGGGAAAAGTCTGTTCTGTGTAATTCATTGCTTTTTCACCATCAAAAAGCAATTAACTTCAAATATTGTCTCTATAGTAATAAACCACATAAAACAGTATTTATAGATTAAGTCAAATTTACTATATAAAAGACTATTATAACACAAAATGAACAATTCATATACAGGCTTGAAGATTGCCTTTGCATTTTATTTCAGCCAGCTTCAAAAATGAACAGAACAACCTTTAATAACCCAATACATGACTGGTATGGTCTGTTCAATTTTCTTTATCAAGTTAACAACAGAACCACTCCAACATTCACAGCAGGAGCATTAACTTGAAGCTGTTGGAATTAGAGCCTCAGTCAGTGGCTTAGTTGTCTTGGTGGCAGAACTGCACAAAGAAATCAGCACAGCATTCCCAAGGTATTTACAATACAAAACAAAACAAAAAAACCATAAACCAAACAAAACCAAATCCTTATTTATATCAAACAGATGATATTTTCAACAAGGAGGAAAATGAATAAAAAGTAATTTTTATTTATTTACAACCTATCCTATGTTTTATGCAAAAAGGCAAAGACTTTGTATGAAAATTTTAGACCATTTAAATTGACTCCAATGTAATCTAGGACTAGAATTAAAATATATTCAGTTCAGAAGAACACACAGATAGGAGTTTAGCTCTTCCCAGTAAATGTATAATTTGCATTGTTTGGGGTATGAGGTGCAGCAGCCAGCACAATTCACAAAATAAATGGCACAAGACAGATGCACTTGAGAGGACGTAACAGGACTTTCAGGTTATGGAATATGCTACTGTTTCAAGTGAACCATAACAATGTCCTTTGGCAAGTCAGGTTTTTGAAAATTAATTGCAATCCACTAGATGATCGCTTCCCACCTTTTTGCTACAAATACTAGAAATACTATTTTTTCCTAAGCAATTATTGCTACCCCATAGCTGAAAAAATCTAAGGTCTTTCCTAATTACATATGTTATATGTTAGATATGCAGATAAAAATTATTGAAATAGAAATTATTACTGTGTATAGCAGCAAACCATCATACAGCAAATTCACGACAAATTATATTATTCTATAGTACATTCCAAGTTTCCTGTGCATTTCCTTAAGCGGCAATTACGAATATTTGCACCGGGACCCACATATTTTCTAAAAGCATACCCAAAGCCCCAGAGCTAGAATGATTCCACTGACTCACAAGTATCTGAAGGTTCCTGCTTTACTGAGTTACTTGGCATTACTAACTCATCTTTTCAGTAAATGATCCTGCAAACTGCTGCAAGTACAATAACATGACTGAATAATCCAAGGGAAATCAATGCAGCTGAAGTGCCTGCATAAAATTATTCTTACATTAAAATGTTTGCAGATCACAGGTCATTTTTCTGCTTGAATGAGCAGCTGTTCTGCACAACAAACACTAGTTAAGCTTTTCAGTAAAGATTAAATTACTTCTAATTACTTCCTACCTTTTAATAACAAAGCTAGAAATATGCTACCAATACAATCAGACTTTATACTTTTTGATCATCATTTATCACCTACCATTCCAATTACTTATTTAAGTTTTTTGTAAAAACATCTCCTGGTTAAGCTTTGCATGCCAAAAGTGACTGGAAGGATTTGCTGCTACGAGTTTTAATAGTCAGTGAGTGGTATTTTTATTTTTACAGCTGCTGAGGCAGCTGAGAGATTCTTGCAAAGACAGCCTTGTCAGTGTATGTATCTGGCACAGTACTTCTCATAGAAGTACTTCGCTCAACACACACTAATGAACTTCAAAAGAAATGCAATTTCAGCTGCTGTTACTAAACAATTTAAACCAGCACATTTCCCTTTTCATACTGAAGCATTTCCATTTTGGGTCGGCACAGTGAGAATGACGCTGTCACTGTCACTGTCACCAAATCCTTCTGCAGGGCAAACCACAGCTTGGCCAGGCAGCCAGGGAGAGGCAAGTACAAAGGAACTATCCTGTCCTCCTGTGAAAACGTCAAGGCTTGCCTAATATTTTCCAAGAATTTTTCGTATGATCACCTTTGCAAAGTAATGATCATGGAAAGTAGGCTCAGAGCAGAAGGGATTATTAGATTACTCGACACAGAGATATAAGGAATTTTATAGCATATTCTTTAAATCAAGCTGTCATTTTAATTATACATTTAATTTATAGGAAGCTGCTTGATGGTTCAAGCCCTCAGGTAGAAGAATTCTAGTGAAAAGCTTCAAGTGAATAATAACTATTCTCTCATATAAAGGCAAAATTAACAGTTAAGAAAGATGACTGGTGAGAATAGAGAGCTAATTTTTATTCTACAGTAAAAAGTTGGAGAAAATGTAATGAGGTTTTAATATAAAGGTTTATGCAAAAAAATACTCAGAAACACTAAATTAATTATGTTGGAGACTGAGCTTTTGGGTTCAGGCAAACCCAAAAAGCATGAAATAATAATTTTACTGAATTTCTTACAGTAATTAGCTTTTCTTCTTTTCTAGAGAGATGCAATTTTTTATAGTTTTGATCATTCTTCACTTCATTTTCTAACTTACTATTCAAACAGGCTAAATTGATATTCCAGTGTAATGAAAAATTGCCAACAAAACAAACAAAAACAAGACCTCTAAGAGAATAAGGAGTTAATATTTCATTAATTTTTGCAGCTATAAATAGTCAATGCAACTCTGCTACAAAAGACCAAGAAATGTGCTGCAAATGAAACACTTTCATTTTAAAATGTTTAATAAGACCATAAACAGTTAGCATTACATCTCTTAATTGAAAAACTGGTCCAAAAATGAAGATGTAGAATAATATATTTCAGAGGCTATGAAATTTTGAGTTTACTTTTATGCCAGAACAAACAGTTCAAAATTATTGCCCTGATTTTGAAGAGTCAAGGAAATGCATGTATAAAAACAAAAGCATTGGACCTGTGGCGTATCCAGCAATATTACACATAGAAACACACATAACAGAGTTAATTATTTTTACACAATAGAGAAACATAACAGTAGATGTTAAATGTATATTTTAGGAGTCTCACTGAAGTTTTCATTGGATTAAGCCCAAGTATTTAACTTGGTCTCTCTTTTAGAACTGACCATTTAAATAAATTTCGTACTTAAAATGGTTATGTGAACTTTATTTTTATACTAAATCATTTACACAATTTTAGTTTTCACTTCACTAATGAATTTACTGATTTAAAGTCAAAACTATAAATCTTATAAATACCTTAATCTATGTCTTCCACCAATGTTATCAATTATACACTGAAATTTCTTAATGAAGAAACAAAGTAAAATACTTACAGAGCTGCCTTAGTTACTGTGAAACGCCTCTCATAATGTTCATTTTTTTCAGTTTCAGTTAGCTCTGAACACACAACTGCCATGAATGAAATGTAAAAATAACCTATTGGTAATATTGCAAAATGAAAATTGCAATACAGTTCAAACTGAGATTTTCTTTTCCCCCTCTGTGTCTGCTAAACAGTAAAAATAAAAATGTTTCCCTCATGTAAATACTTAAGAGAAAGTCTTTTTCAGTTTATTCACTAACTAAAATTTTTGCAGAACTCAATCCATCAGGACTCCACAGGACTAGATATCTCTAACAAATGGTATTCAGTAGCATAACACATAAAATCACAATATCATAAATATAAAATGGAACCATAGTACAAATGAACATTAATTTGCCATTTACAAGGTCTGATTTTATCAAGCTAATTATTAAACAGCAATCCTACTTCATACCTGTCCTGAAAAACATCCTCATCAGTATTATATTAATGCAGGATTGTTTGAGAATTAGTGGCCCCTATGTCAGATTATTTTTTTCCATATTTAATATAATTCTTGAAGCACTTTGGGTCTTGTATCCAGTATTGTAATTGTACAATAGCATAAACTCTAGCCTTTTGCAATCACAGAGCCTGTGATACATGACATACAAGAGGAAGCATAAAAGGAAAAACCAAAATGTAGAATTCTGTGAAACTCTGAGCTTTTATTTAGGTCCATTTGCTTTACTAGTAGCCAAACTCACCATTGCTCGAATCAGATTTACTGTCTATGTCAGATGTCAAGGACTAGGTGCATTGACACTGATGTGCTCTTCCAGCTGGGCAACCACAAAATCAAAGCACATTTTTAAACAACAGTTATCCAGTCATGGAAATTCCTGTGCTCACCAGCCCATACATCAGATTTCCTCTCAATAAATGGCCACTAGGCCATGAACAGCTAAAGTTGGGGGGTTTTCCCAAACTTCTGAGAAAGCTTAAGGACACAAAACTTGGCAAGGTCTCAGAACTGAAGTCCTGTCTCTGCCATCACAGAAGGCCACAGTTTCTATCACAAACTGATCATATTTGACTATATTGTATTGCATTGTGGTGACAATGCTGTAATGTGGCTATTGACTTCTTTTATCCATGCACCTTCTTGTATGACAGTTCACCTTGAAACCCTTTTCTAATTTCAAGCTATTCATTTCAGATCCATTCATACATATTTTTCCCCAGTATTACTTTAGCAAACACTTTTCTGCTGGTTACCTTTGCTTATTTTTCCAGTACATTTATGAACAGGACTTACATTCCTTTAGTCTTCCTTTTGATAATGGGAAGAAGGCAGACCACATTAAGCTATCTTCATAGAGCAGGATCTCCACAGCCTCTGATGACCCTAGCAGCTCCTGACTCACATCATCTGGTTTCAATACTTTTTTAAAAAAACTAGTTGGTCACACCACTGTCTTCTACAACAAAATAAGGCCTTATTATTTCTACTTATAAGGGCCTCTCCAAACACACTCATCTTTTTATCCAACTGCAGAATACACAACTGAGCTGAAGGTAACTGATACACCAGCTCTTCCTCTTTTGCCCAACTAATCACTTATAAACTTATGCTAAAAAAAGTTAGTAGTTCCTAGCCAAGTAGAAACCCTGCTTCCGAGACCCCCAACATCAGGCAGGTCAATAACAGGATCATAATTTTTACCATATCAACAACAGACTGACTTTGAGACTTAAAAATTCTAGGGTTTGTAAATAAGAAAATACAACAGTGTTAAGATCTAACCAAATCTTAAGAAATGCTGCTCTTACAACTTGGTAATATTTTTGAGAGCCCAACACACTACAATCCCCACATCATATACCTTGCAGTTCTTGTACTGACAAGATTTTTTAATGTCAGGATCTAATCTGTCAGGTTAATCTGGCACAATCTACATTCACTGTATAAAGCACAGCAAATTCACTGACAAATTAAGTTTCAGAAAACATCAGGCTAACAAAAAGTTTTATCAGAACACAATTAACAGAAGACAATTAGTATTTCATGGTTTTAGGAGGGAATTCAGATCTATGAAAACAGAAAAACAGTATTTGAAAAAATCCACCCAGTACTGAAGTTATTATGTGGCTTTTCTCATTGTATTTGGTGAGATTTTTCACTTGTCAGATGGTATAAATACAGTCATCCAATCCTGCTAACAACTGTAAGAACGAAACCTGCAGACACTGCTGACATGGATTTAGATCCCTAAAGATACAGTTTAAGTGTTAGACGTCATACTTTTCCTTGACCAAGACAAGAAACATGCTCTCAAATGTCTTCTTTTGTGGTTGCTTTAAAAAACCCCATGAAATAAAATTCACATGTAACATGATCTGTATCTGTATCTGTTATGAATTCAGGGATACTCCAGAAATTATGAGGTTTCTTGGCTGCACAGTTTCCATGAGTCTCCATTGTAAAATCAATATTCCTTTCAACGCTCTACAAAAATAGAGGCTTAAGCATCTTTCTCTGAACAGTACATAATTTTTCAAGGCATTTCTACTTATTTTAGTGATCACCACAAATTATTTAAAGAATAGCTTAGCTTGTAGTGGTTAATAAACAACTTCAGCCTAGAAGATGCTGTGACCAAACAAATCAGTGGCTGAGATTTGCTGTAGCACAGTGACCAAAGTTGCTGCTTTGCAGTTTTCTTCTTAAATACAACGGTTTCCTTTATTCAAACATCTTTTGGAAGTTTTCTTATTATTTGATATATTTTTTCTAAATTACAGCTGTTTTCAAGACTTCTTTCTTTCTGACTTTTCCTCAGCCAAAGAATCACATAGGAGTAAAACAGTTCCATGTAATTCATCAGCTTGTTACCATTAAAAATCAAGTAATGTTATTTACGTTCTTGAAAGGGAGACAATTTTAGAAGACAATCAATAGGATAACTAATTCTCAGGCGCTGGTAAAAAGTTTCAAATCTCTCCATAGGGATATTTGCTCTAAAATTAAATGTACCACCCTTTGAAGATATTAATCCTTATTGATTGTGAAGAAGGCCTGTAGAGCCCAGATTAGAGATGTAATTTTAGATCAATCCTAACTGAGTAATTATGAAGAAAAAGTCAAATCCATGCCCCCTCATTGCAATGGCTGTCTTTATTTACACAGATAGCTGCAGAGATGAGACAAATGTCCACAGTTAAATTGAATTATTGCAGAAGACCACTACATAATCTGTCATATCTAGTGAGAGTGTCCATCAATAACAGTGAAAGAGGTAATTATATAGATACGTTAAAAGATACTTGAAAAATCAATCCATATTTCCCTCTCTCCTCAGTCCTTATCCACTGCCAAAGGTGGTAAAATCTTTATGGACATAAAATACAGGACAACATATACTGTCAGCACACAGATGGTGAAAGATCCAAGTTTCTCAACTATCTGGAATGAAGAGTTGGTATAATATCCAGCTTTAGAGGTGAATGAAGATTGCAGGTAATCAAACATAGATCAAAGAAAAAAAAGTCAAACAAAGAAAAAAAAGCCACTTGTTAGGTGACTTCTTTAAGTTGCTCCTTTATTTTGGGTAAATGCCTTGGCTTTTCAAAACTTCTAAACCCAAATATAATGTTACATATAATATTTAAAATCAAATGTTTCCCTCCAGTAGCTCAAAACTCCATATGAAAATGGGAGTAGTTCAGCTCTTCCTACTCAAACATAAATCAGAACTTCTGCCCTTAAAGAACAGTAAAAGTTTCTTTATACCTTGTACAAAGATGGTAACATGAACATTTATTCACATAACCCCATCATGCTTGCTTATTTGAGAAATCCTACTCTTAGTATTCTGAATATAGACAGTGATTAAATACATAATAATCAGAGGATTTTGCCTCAGAGGAAAGTAGATTTCTCAATTTTGGTTTAAACAAGTAGGATTCCTCTCAAAGCAAGGTTGTTTAAATCATTTTGGTAATGCAACATTGATGATGTAATATAATTTTTGAGTAACAGTGGATTGCGTCCTCTGTATTACCAGGTTCCTTGCTCATCTGAAGCATTCTCAATACATTGTGGAGACAAATTGCTTACCTGAGGCATTCTGAATAAATGGGAACAATTTTCTGATTCAATACATAGCAATATATGGTGTTGCAACTCACATTTCAGAGACATTTTGTCTCCTTTCACTTCTGTCCTTTGAGACTGAATAAAGCGTAAGTCTATCAACATGTATTATCATATAATGACATTAATTCCATCAATATCAATATATACCGTGGTATATATTGATATGGACTGAGACGTATGTATATACTGCAGACATGAACTTGACACCTACAATACAGAGAAGAATATTCAATGTTAAGCTTTTTATATTCAGTATTTCTTATTCTCAGCCAAACAGCTTTCCTAATGTAAGGTGGTGGCCAGGCCAGCAACAATCTGATTATTGGAACCTAATCCCCAAGCAGGGTAGCTGCAGCTATTCCACAACAGCAAATAAAAAATAAATGAACATACAATAAAGTCTAAGTGTTCAACTACTCACATGAATAATAGCCACAGAGAGGGGCAAAATCGGAAAGAGAGGCATTCTCTTTGCAGCACCCCAAAAGTCACAGTGCCATTGAGCAGCAAAGAAAGGAGTTCAAGTCTGCCTGTGACCAGGGTGCTCATCTCAGGCATGGCAGCTCCCAACCTCCTGTGCCTCCTCATATATGCATTTTATCCAATGGATGTGAATGCAAAACAGAAAACAGCCTAGGAAAGAAACTCAAACTTTCAACCAAGAACACCAAGTTTGTCAGGAACTCCACCTGGAAAGATAGAACTACTCCTCACTGAAAAACCTCCTGCTAAAACTGGCAAAAATATTTGACATTGGCATCTTCTTACAGAAGAGTATTTTGCAAAAAAAAAAAAACCATGGTCAGTCTTAAAATAGAGGCACTTCATTTTTTTTTTTTTTTTTTGCTAAAGAATGAAGGTGTTGCATGTAATTAGCTCCCTGGCTGATTGAAACAATAGATTGGCAGGGACTGAATACTAGCAGCCCAAGTGGAATTGGTTATTCCTCCCTCACCTCCTCAGCAACTTTCATCTGTCTTCTTCTTTACCCACCATTAATATCTTGGATCTAGCCATGACTAGACATATTCAAATATAAGAGTCTGCAGATCTTTACAGTTCATCTTAAAGAAAAATATTGAAACTATGTTATGCAAAGGGACAGATACATCATATTTCTACTTGAATACTTCATAAATGAATTGCAATGCTTGTTTCTCTGGAATAACACCAGTCAATGCTAGCCACCCAAGGGGCCTTCCAGGATTTAATTACTGAAACTTGGGCCCGCAGATAACTTTTTTTCTGTGGCAATACTGAACTGTATAAGTTTGACTGTATTCAGAGAAGCAGCCAATCTTAAAATACAATTCATCCATCTCAGTTGTCCAACAAAAGCATGGAGCTTTCACATTATAATGCAGGATTTAAGGAGTGGGGTTTTCTGCCTTTTTTTTCCCCCCTTCAAGTTTTTGCAGGAACACCACGTGAGTTGTCTTTGGCCCCATCAACTGTTTCTTGTATGCTTTTTGGATATCACTGTTACCAGTATTTCTGCCTCCCTGATGGAACATCTTAAGTCTGAGGTTTCATGATTCAGAGCAATTATGTTATAAAAATCGAATGTTAAAACAATTCATTTACACGTATGTTTATATTGCTCCAGAGATTTTGTATGCTGCGATCAGATTATAAAGCACATGGAACTAAACTTCTATTTCAACATCAGCTAACAGATTATTCATATACAGTAAATTGTTTTAAATTAAGATGCCTGCACTTAATTTTAAGGTTTGTGTATTTTTATAATTATATTATACTCTAATGTATTTTGCAATGAATTAATTACATTTTTTGGCAAAAATACAAATGTGGCCCCATTAAATTTCTATTGTATTACTTAAAACTGGTTTTGATTGTAAAACCTATGAACAGCTGTAGAAAGAATAATTTTTCCTTTAGGTGTAAATTCTAAAAAATAGTTAAAATGTAAAAAATTGAACATGTGCCATACAATAATTATTATCATATTTTTAGGAAATGGAAAACTAATTCTTAATGTTTACAGTGTATCAGTGGGGTTTTTAAATCAAAAGTTATGGGTTTTTTTCTGAAAGGCGATTACTAATATGTTCCACATTTTTTCGATCCTTAGAATTAAATTTAATAATTTTTTAAAAAGTAATAAATTATAAACGTATCAATTTAGTACAGAAAGAAATTATTTAAAATGATGGTCCTGTATTTAAGTTCTGAAGGTGTGTTCCATAATTCACTGTTAAATTTCATGCTACGAAATAGGCATGAGAATGGCTTTCAGATTTTAAAGCTGTAGTGCTACTACAAACCAGAGCACATGGAAGCAATTAACTCAGATTGCAATCATTTTATGCTGTGTTTATAGAAAATTAAGCTTTAAAAATACTTATTTAAAATTGTGATAATTTGCAAAAGTGCTTGGTGTATACATAAAGATAATTAGAAGTAATCTATTATTATTTAGTATCAAACTATGCAAAGAAATATACCATATTACTAAGGTTATAACAAAGCCATACATTTTCTCTGGAACATATTTCATAATTGTTACTAATATTTATATAGATAAGCACGCTAAATTCTTTCATTATTAGTTCCACTAATTATCATTCTGAATGCTGTCTACAATGTAAACAAAATGACTGGCTCAGAATTGTCAAAAACAAGATAAAGCTGCTTAGACATTAACGACTCCAGCCCCATGAGTTGTGAAATGCTTTTCCACATTTACTTAAAACTCCCAGATTTCAGTCAGAGATGACAGCAAAAAACAACACAAAGGATTAGGGCTGAATTTGTTTGTAAAAGAACAGTACAAAACATGCTAATGCACTAAACTCTCTTACGTTTACGTATTTTACTGCTCAAACATGTTACAGCCCACTAAACTGTGGACTAAAAGCAAGAAACATTTCGTTTTTAAAACAACTCCTCTGTTTGGTTTTTGTGCCTCAAGCAAGGACTCCAGTTCAGCTCCCTGCGTATTTTGGCCATACAGGAAAACAGGCATCCACACCATCAAGTATTCACATTTCTGCAATATCTGGTCAAAAACTGTAAGAGCTAAAACAACTGATTTTACTTTATATTTATTGTAATTAAATTCATTCAAAGACAGTGACCAGTCTCAACCACTGCTCTGGAAGTGGGCCCTGAGAAAAACCATTCGTTCCACTCCATAAAATCAAGTTTGTGGGCCTTCTTCCACTTTCATTTCTGGATTCAAGTGCCAAACACCTGCAAATTCTCCAAGCAACTTCCAGACCCAAAACTTCCACTTCCCTCAGGATGCATTTCAAGATGTAAGTGCACCACTGCAGTGACTGGCAAAGCTCCTCAGCGTGTAGCCCCCACAGTCGAGGGGACATCTCCCAGAGAGGACAGAGCCCTTCCCTCTGCTGTGCAGGCAGGGATGGCATGATGATCACCCTCCAACCCTGGGCAGTAAAATTCACTCCCTCAAGTCACAAACCAAGCACTGAATACCCAGTTCGGCAGGTTTAAGACACCTAAAAGCAGGTTTTGTTACTCAGAAACCACTGAATAAATTTGTGTTACTGCACTACCCAGAGGGAAATGGCAGCAACCACAGCTGAGTATTACCTGAAAGAACTTCCAAGATGCATTCGGAAGGTAAAATATTTAATTTAAAACTGTTTTGTCAACAAAATGCCTGAAATCAGTCCAGCAGAGTGGGCAGTTTCTAACCTCAACTGGCTATTTTAGAGCCAGCATCTGGTTTAAGCCAGTTATCCAAAACCTCCTCACAGTTTAAGGGAGAACAGAGGTTTTCCACAGGGCATGGCAGACCCCAAGCACTCCGCGTGACCAAGACTTCTGCTTTGTGACTGCAGAGGGAGTTTATGGCACCAAAACTTCCCAGTCCCTTCTATAAGCCCGGTCCAGGTAATTGTCCAGTCTAGCAGCAATTAAATTAAAAATTAAGTTCCCTCTTTATAAAAAGTTATGACCACTAAATTTATTTGAGTCATAAAGAACATATAAAACTGCAGACAGAGCATACACAATTACCGTGAGCCCATCATCATGATGGTTACCTACATAGCGAAGTGAATCTTTATTTCTCATACAGAGCAATAAATCATGCTAGTAGACGTCACTGTAGTGCATATCTAAATCAAGAGAACCACTGAGCAATACCTAAGAACTAGCCATCCTAAAAACTGCAAAGAACCAGCACTAAAATCTACCACAAGCCAAAAACTGCTATAGAGTTAAAAGGAAAACATAAAAACACTTCTTTTGCGGGAGAATGATCAACAGCTTTTAACACTGTAACACTTGCCTATCAGCATGGTTATCTGCCTGGCAGCATCTTTAATCTATGTCTTGTATCAAAGAGAAAATCTTTTCCTTGGCTCCACGACTCCACCATTTTACAGCATCACTCAGTGCCTACATGAAATAAGTGAATCTATCTGGGATTAATGACTCTGGCCTCAGTTTAAAACATAAATATCCACATTTTGCAGCAGAAAATCCTAGTTTTCAACTCTCTTAATATAAATACTAGGCACTTCTGAGCTGAGAAGGAATTGTCTCTTTCATTTTCATGGGTGAAGACTTGCAGGAGAAAAATGAGTAATGGGTCGCTCACCATTTCCCAGCTACAGAAACAAAACCACCAGCGTTTCCAACCAGATCAAACGCTTTGCTCTGCTAAGTCTGAATCAGCTTTTCCAACCAACTGAGTAGTTAGAGGTTACAGCACATGATAAAATCAAAGCACCAACGGCATTTCAGAGCAAATTATTGCAAACATTAGGATTTTCAAAAATCCAAATGCAGGACATCATTCTTAAGTCTTCTGAAATGTCAAATGTGCTCACTTGTAAAATCTGGCACTCACATAGCAATGTGGATCTTATGAACCTGAGCAAAAAAATAAGAACAGCCTTTAACGTTTCAATTAAGTATGTTTTAACCTTATTCTCATTTTCTAGAAATTGTGTTTACAATGAAGAAAAAAATTTGGAAGTCCGGAAAAGCATCAATGTAATTACAACCATATGAAACAAATTTCCGTAACAAAATATTTATGGAAAAGCCTAAGTGACATAGAAGAATATCTCTCAAAAACAGAAAATATTTTCCTGATATAGTCCTCCTGAGTTTTTAAATATAATTTGTGAATATTTTTATGTATGTAATCCTTTCAATCCGTACAATTACAAAAGATAGAAAGTCAAGGGTAAAGCCAATTTTATATCAGAGCTTCAATCACATTTATTTTGGTGTGCTTCATATGCTTGTCCTCTAGAATTAATGTCATCTGTCATTTTCAAGACTATCCATCTTGATTGCGTGTCCTCTCCTCTTTATGAATCCTGAACTTTGCAAACACTTCTGAAATCCTCTGAACTCAGCCCTCCTTTTGGACTCTATTCTGAACTCCAATACTATTTATTTCAGTACTGTTAGTGAGAGAATTAGAATTAGAGCAATTGCTTTGCACGCAAATTCAAATTTTTGTCACTGTTTCAGGATATTGGAAAACTCACACACCACACTGACAAAGCTCATGTTCTTAGTGTATTTCTTACTAATACTTAATTTCAAGGAATTTCTGCTTTCTTTCACTTGTTAAAGTGTCATTTTGTCTACAGCACTACACTAAACAAGTCAGATTTTTGGCAGACCTATTTCAGCTTCTTTTATTTTAATATCAGAGAGAATTATTTAAGACATTTTAAAATCCTTTTAATCCTTGCATTTCACAGCTGCATTGTGGAAAACACTACTGCTCCCTTTATGTATGTAGTAATGTTTAACAGGATACACTATGCCTTTTTTGAGTATAATTCAAGGTTGAGATTTGAAAATTTAGTTTGATAACCCTTACGAACTTCCCACTGGATATTTGCTATTATCGAGTAAGAGGCTGTTTTTGCAGACATCTTCAGAAAAAGAAGTATATCTTTAGCCTTTAATTCTTCCTTTTCACAGATACCATCACGAGGTGCTCCTACAATCCAGTGAGCTTTAGGCACATAAAACTAAGGTTTCTGGATACTTGGGAAACTGTACCTTGCTAGATCATGCAGGATGTAGCTTTATTAAAGATGCTATGGTATCTTAAATAAAAATTTTGATTGGGTTATGGTACCATAAATACCTATTCACACATTTTCTCATACTGAAATTCCTAACTGTGAGTCCTTATTTTATAGAAATCTAGAGGTATGTAGATATATTCAAAGATATTTAAAGGGTAGCTGGTCCATCTGCTTCACTTACATTTTATTAATCGGCTCATAGAATCACAGAATTTATAAGGCTGGAAAAGACCTCCAAGATCACTGAGTCCAACAATTAATGTAGCATTGCCAGGTCCCCCTCTAAACAATGTCCAAATCTGCCACATCTACACATCTTTTAAATACCTCCAGAGATGGTGATTTCACCACTTTCCAGGGCAGCCTGTTCCAGTGCTTGACAATCCTTCCATGAAAAAATGTTTCCTCATATTCAACCTAAACTTCCCCTGGTGCAGCTTCAGGCCATTTCCTCTTGTCCTACCTCTTGTTACATGGGAGAAGAGACCAACCCTCATCTGGCTACAACCTCCTTACAGGTAGCTGCAGAGAGCAGTAAGGTCTCTGAGTGATCACTTCCATCCCATCCAGACCCATAAACTTGTACATGCCCACATGGTGTGGGAGGTCACTCACCACTTCCCTTGGATTATGGCATCTTCAGTCTACTCCCCCTCCCTGCCTTCCAGCTCAGAAGGCTGGGTACACAGCTACAAGGTATTACCCTCAGTGCAAAATTCTTAACTCCCTCTGCATTTTAAAGCTAATTTCTTCCACAATCAGTTTGTTAGAGACAAAAATGTTAATCTCAGTTCTAAATGCATTCTTTATCTTATTAGAAATATTGAAATTATCCTAAATAAACAACTGTTCTTTGAAATAGTACAATAGCCCTCCTTTCCTTGGTAATGAATCATTTATATGGAGATAAATTGTTTGATTCTGAATAGACAAACCTGAGTGTCTTGAACTGCTAATCACAAATAATTTATTAACATGTCTCCTTTAAACAATAAAACTGAACAAAGTACTGCTGAAAACAATGTGCTGTCTCATGAATGTTTATGAATTGTCTGAAGAGATCACATTAGCACTCCTTACCCAAAATCAGGGATTTTCTGCACGTAATTATTACCAGACATGGAATTCATAAATCATCTTTTGTAAATTATGCAGTTTGCTCTGTTTAGTTCAGCTGTCTGTGATCACCCCCCTCTAAGAGTGGAACTTCTCCCTAACTTCAGCTTAAATCAGGCATCCTAACTTCACACCAAATATAAAATACAGCAGGGATTAAACACCCTCTGCATATGTCAATCGGTTTTAGAAAAGGGTCAGCTCTTCTTCGTAAAATCCTGTTTCAAGTCCCATTAAAAAAAATTAGATAGGAAAAATCTGACCTTAATCAATTCAAACTATGTCTGACAAAGTAGTTTGCATTAAGAAATTGTCTATCCACAATACAATGTAAACTAATGGCTAATATTCAATTACAGAAGCAGTACATTTGCCTTTGGAGAACGTTCCCAGTCAAGCATAGATATATGCAGCATGGGAATATAAAATTGTCACAAATGTAATAAATTCTACATTTGCTTTGACTGTTATTAAACAAATTTTAAGTAAGGCAAAATAAATACCAATCAACACATCTCTGAGCTGAGTTACAAAGATCACATGTTGCTATCATTTGTAAGTGAAGCTCACAAGCTTTTTATAAGAACTCAAGGTTTAAAGAATTTACTTTCAGTTGTTGACATTTTTATTGATTGCACTGATGCCAAGTGGAGGTAAATTACATGATCGGTGGAGCTCAGTTACGCAGTAATTCAATACAACTACACAATAATTGTTGATGAGCACCAACCTAGAGCAGAAGTCTCAGCAAGATCAATTAGCTACTTGCCAACACTGCCGAGGTTAGGGGATGTCCCCTGCATTCTAAGTCACTGCACCTCTGCAGCTTCTGGGAAGACTTTGTGCCAGGTTCTGAAAAATTCCTTATGGAGTGCACTTGCTTATTCTGTAATGCATCTTAAGATAGTAATAGGTTTACTTGCAACTTCATAATGCTTCCCTAATTATTTTTATGGCCTGAGTTAAAAAATCAGTTTACCATTACAGGTTCTACATCTACATTTCCTTAGATAATTTAAAAATATTTTCTTGTAAATGAGACCATATGATTGCTTCCCTTCCAAGAATATTTGAAAGAGCTACGAACATAATTGAACAGTGCTGAATCTGAGGAAAGGCAAAAATGAAAATAAGAAAGGTAAATTAAAAACAGAGAGTAAGAAAAAAAACCCAAACTAATCTTTAATTATGCAACAGGGTCATATAAGTTGATAGTGTGGAGATCTGAAGTGTTCTCCAGAACACCTAGTCCACTGCCTCATACAGAACTATTTTGTTTCACATAGATAGCTTCCAGTAATCCCAAAGGTAAAACAGATTCATACACTAAAACTTTATAGAAACTATTTGACACCAAAAAGTAACAAAGTAAAAGCTGTTTGTCAACAGCAGCCAAGGCTTATCCAGCATCAAAGATCAGGAGAAATATGTTTAATCAATCCCAAATAACAGATGGACGCCCATGCTGCAATGCTGTGCTTTTCATGCTAATTATTCCCACACAAACACAACACGGGTTCCCAAACTTTCCAAAATACAGTTCCATTTTATGTAAATCAGCCAGCAATATACAAACCAGGAATCTAGGAGAGAAAATTTTCCAGATTTTCTTCTGAGCGTTGTTCCATTTGTCTACTTTCTGAGCCCAATTCCAGCTGTTGCAAAGGAATGCAATGCAAAAAAAACCTTCAGAGAAATCTGATGCTGAAAACCATGCATCCCTGCACGATATGGAGTCTACCAGACTTCCAAAATAAATACCTTCCTTCCCTCAAAAACAATAAAATATTAATTCAGCCTATCTTTTTCCAAATATCTCACAGTGTCGCTATTTGAACCTTAGATATTAGTATGTGAGGAGAATGTTTAAACAAAACCCAAATTGACCTGTTTGATGATGACTGGGCTTGACAGACCAGATGAGAGGTAATTTAGGTAGTGAAAGATGTTAACACAATACATAGCAAAAGCATTCCAGTCTCATATGGTCATTGCAGCTTTTCATATTGACACAATAACTGCTAGGCACTGAGTTGTTTTGGGGGTTTGTTTTGGGGTTTTTTTTGTTTTTTTTTTTTTAGAAATGCTATCATTAGTTTTCTTCTCTTTGCACCATCATAGTCTAAATTAATTAGGAAAATTAGTTATGTCAGAATAGACTTGCCCATGCACTTCTGCCATTCCATTCCATTCAGTCCACTGGGTACTGTATAAACATAACCCAGCATGACCTTACAACTAAATCAGGTGGTTGACACAGGGTTGGGCTTTTTGCTTAGAGGGACTCCCTGGTAGCACAGAAAGATTTATAAAAGCTCATTTCTTCCTCAAATCCTGTATGATTGCAGGAATCAGACATAGTAGGGATGTGATCTGCACAGCAATGGAATTAATTCACATTTTTAGACAGGGCAAGGAGGATCTACAGAAATGTGATTCTACAGCTGTAAGTCAGGCATCCTAATATCAAGTTTCTATAAAGATGGAGTAAATCATTCTCAATGCCATGTCCAAGAACACCTCAATGGTGCCTCAATGCCATGTCCAAGAGCAAAAATTGTTTGAGAATGGGCAACATGAATTTAAAAAGGGCAAATCTTGCCTGATCAACCTGACTGCCTTCTAAGATGAGATGTCACAGTTAATGGACAAGAGGAGAAGAGTAGATACTCTTCTGCCAGGACCTCAGAAAGGCTATCAACAGCCTTCCTTTAGTCAAGCTGGTGAAACACAAGTTGAAAAAATGAGCATTGGTGGAAAAATGTCTGGATCAGTCAGGTTCAAAGGGTGGTGATCAGCAGAACAAAATCCAATAGGCAGGTGATTAGTAGACATGCTTCTCAGGGATCAGTGCTCACCAACAGCTTTAATACCAATCTTCACAGCAGGACGGAGCACACAAAGCAAGACTACAGGTGACAACAAACATGGGGGGGGAAGGATTGATAACCTGGGACATGCAGCAGCTATTCAGAGGCACCTCACCACACAGAAAAATGGAAGCAAGTCATGGAGTGCATGTCCTGCACCCAGAACCCAAGCACCCTGAGCACCCTCAAGCTGGGGGCAGCTGGTTGGAAAGCTGCTCTGTGGAAAAGATGTCAGAAATCCTGCCAGGCAATGAGTTGCACAACAGGTAGCCTCAGGCACTTCCAGCAAGGCCAGGGAATGGCATTTTGGGCAGTGTTAGCAAGTCCAAGATCAGACTGGATTTAAAGGCTTTGCTTTCAATTTCTTTCTTTCATGGTTTTGAAAATCATATTCCTTACATGACACAAATATAATCCTCATGGGTTAATAATACTACAGCTGAGAGCTGTTTTCAGCTAATGACTTCTTCCTCAGCTCTTGCTGTCTTTTCTTTCACATATTTTGACTTTTCATTGATTTTCATTCAGAAAATAAGTTAAAAAGTTAGGAAAAGAAAACAGATAGGCTAAAGTCTGACAGATACATTTTTGTCGGGGTTTTTTTTTCTTTTGCTTTAAATGAACACTCTTGTGCTAATGAATCATAACACATAACCTCTGTTCATTCTATATTAGTTCAAAAGAATAAAAGCCAAAAATAATTGGCATCGGCAGAGATTTCAGATTTAAAGAGAGTGAACACAATACATGCCTTGTGTTATTCCTCTGTACTGTACTAGGAACTCTGTAATATTCCATCATTACAAAATGTGCTTGTGAAAGAATATAAAAATAGGCAAACAAAATAAAGACCAAAACACTCAAGCTCAGAACACACAGTGCACAAAGTACATTCCCATTGTATTTACCCAGTCATTAGATATCTGTTTGCATTGTATATGGGGAAGTGCAAAGTAAACCAGAAAGCCTGCTTGCGTAGGCACTGACATCAGGACTGTAGGGTTATTAGACACTGGACAACCTTTTGCAAAAAGCTTTTATGATTTGAAAACTTTCTAAAATAACAGATATGGATTTACTGTGAGAACTGAGAAAATTCTGAGCCCTCATTGCTCTGCTTTCTCTAATTAACACTCATTGCTATGGCAGGTATAGTCCCAGGCATTACATGACAGAAGTATCATGCCTTCTGCTGACAACACTCTTGAATTTCGACATATGATAATTTAAAATCCATTAACACAGAGCACAAGATTATGCATTTCTCTGTTAATAAAAAGCCATTATTTTCTTCCCAAACTATCACCAAGGAACACAAAAATGGAAGGAAGAGTGGCCACGGCTGTGAAAATATCCCAAAGATCTGTTAATGATCTTAATGATCTTGTAGAGAGCAGCAGCTCACATTGCCAAGTACAAATGAGAAAGCAGGGAAAACAGCCCAGAAGAACAGTAGCACAAACACATCCTTTTTAGCCCCTAAGAAACTATGGCACAATAATTCAATACATATTGAATTTAGCACTAAACACAGATATGACTTTTTAGCAGAATGGCTACTCTAAACCTGTGTGGTTTGCATGCATGATCATAAGAAAAGAGTGTAAAAGCAGCATGCTGGGCACATATCTCCCAAAAATTAGCTTTTCCTAGTATTTCTTGTTATCTAAAAAACAAAGTTTTGTCAAAATGGACAGGAAAACAAAATCACCTATATAGGAAGCTTAATGTGATGACTGGTTTGATTTTTAATGATTGATGTATATCAGCAGTTCAGCATCATTCACATAACTTAGTCCAGCTGAAATCTTGGGAGGAACAAAACCTTCCCCTGGTCCCAAAAAAGAGAAAAATTTCACAGTTCGAAAATCTAAGAGCTATTCTTCTGTTTTGGAAGCACATCAAAACAGTATTTATTTCACTACTTTCAAACTTGAAAATTGCCAGTAAAATCTGCAGCCATATTCTCTATTCTTTTTCCTTCTGATTTGGGTACCCCAGAGTTTCAGAAAGCATAAGCACTGCTACTTCATTCAGGGGAGATACAAAGGCATGTTACAATATGATTGCTTTAAATCACTTTGGCTGCCAAGCCAAACTTAATAGTAATTTGAAACCCTTATCTCAGCTATCTTCCTCAACTACTTCATGTTTTTAATATATCTACTGCTAGTAAATTATGACAAAATTAAAAGCAAACACAGATTAGAATATTTTGCTACTGACTGGAGAAAGGTATGATGAACATGTAGTACTCCTGAAAAGTGAAGCTGCCTAGAATGCAGCCAGAAGTTTGTCTCTATGCCTTTGCAGAAACTGTCAGTTACAAGGAATAAAGCTATTGCACAGTGCAGCTATTTCTGAGCAAATTGTTAAGGCTCCAGTAACTGAAGTGGGTATAAACGACAATTCTTAAAAAGAAACAGCGAGTTTTCTTCTAGCCCTCAATGGATATCAAAGCGGAGAGGGAGAAGATACCACCTTCAGGTTATGTTGAAAATGATGCTGTTTGCTCTATTCAAGTTAACACATTTGTGATACCAGTGCGACTCCATTCTAGCCAGTACATTTATATCAGAGGGGATTTTAGTTCTGACAGATGGCTTTGGGGTATTTTGATACTACTCAGGTTGTACTTTTTCTCTCAGGGAGAACACGTTTTGTATCATTCCCTATGGACTGAATTAAAGAGACTTTCCTCCTTCTGCTTGTGATGAAGAGGAAAGTAAAGAAAACGTTCAGGTGTTTAACTTGGTCACTGCAAGTGACTGGCTTGTCAGATCTGCATATCCAGTAAACCACGAAGCACAGTCTTTCTTAATGTTACCCCACACTTCTATAGCTCTTTCTTCCTGATGGTTTCAATCAGCATTTTAAGTGTTTACTTTCACTGCAATGCTGGCTGTGATACTAATGTTGTCACATTCAGTCACGAATAGAAGCAACCTACACTTTGGCCCTTACGTATCTCCTAATTTATTTCAGCCTTGTTTTGAAACGCTGCAATCACTGGCTCTATTTCATGCCTCTCAGCGCTACTCACCCTTAACTATTGCAAGGCAGGACTGTTTTATCATACATGTTACACAACGGCTGATAAGTGGACCTCATACCTCTCAGGCTCAAAGTGCCAGGTAACTCTCAAGGCAGTGAGCGCTGGGCTCCCTTAGCACACAAATAAAGGACTGGGATCTCACAAATATCTGACACTCAAGTCAGATACATCTGATGTATTTCTACAGGTGTAAGGGATCTTCATATTTTTAGCAGCACTCCCAGCTCATGACTCAGAGCAGGACTAACTTATGCAGAACCACATCCCACAGTAAAGCACTAAAGCACTGGAACATAGGCAAACAAGAAGCTTTTTTTCTTCCCAGAAAATATTTTAAAATATCAGTGAGGAGGACTGGTTTTAATAATACAAAATGTGCCGTAATAAATATTTTAAGAGCTGATTAAAGAAAAACTGCCCACATAATTATAAAAATGTGTAGCCTATGTAATTTCAATAACAAACCAAAATTCCACTTTATTTAATACTGTAAAACTGTTTTATTTAAGATATTCTGCAATTTTATTTAACTACCAGCTGCAGTCAAGAGTAGGGAAGATATTTTCTTTGGCAATGCATGTTTGTATGCATAGAAATACATTTTATTCTGATTATAGTTTAAGTTACTAACACTGGAATGCAAGTTTCAGTAGCAGATTCTTCTTTCATCTTTAATTAGAGCAATAGTGTGTGCAACCACAACTCGAACCAGAAATTCACTTCTGCAATACAAATTCACTTGGCTGCAAGCATTTCAACAGTTTTCATGGTACAACTCTAGTATGTATCACAGTAATTCTGTATTTAAAACTCATATACAGTATTTTCTTTGAAATTCATAGCAAATAATTTTATTATGTAATCTAGAGCATATTTAGCTGTGATGTTCATGAGAAGTGATAATGAGTAATAGTCTCACCACGGGATCAATTATTATTCACTTATTTCTGCTTACTTTCTATTAAACTCTTTGCACACATTAAATACAAAATACATGACCAGTTTAACAGAAAAAAAACCCTATTATTTTACCACAGTGGATATTCTTCTGTCCAACAAATGTTGTGTTCATGGTACAAATTATTACATCTTCACCGTTTAACTGAACTGGTTCCTGGAAAAGCCGTGTTTTTAACCACAGGAGGCTCAAATTATTTACTACATCATCAAAGATGTCAGACAACTTTCTAAAAGTTAAGTGATTAACAGGTTCACATCTCTGACATGAAAACTCTGAATTCACTATGGAAAGATGTCTGAAACAGCTTGCAATAATTCTCAGCCATCCTTTTTTGCAGTCCATCCCACCAATTAATAATGCTTGCTCAGGGCCAAGTTCAGCCCACAGGTAAGGAAATAAATCAGAGGCAAGGACAGAATTTTTTTTTTCCAAATGTTAATTTTATCCTTATTTCAAAATAATTTCTCATTATTATTAGCATAATATATTTCTGTACCTATCAGCATAATACATGTGCAAGCCAAGTGTCAATCTCTGTCTATCAGAAGCCAAATTTCATAATTTAAATTTGCAAACCATGATAACATCACTGATCAACATCAACATCACTGATAACCATGAAAGTGCTGCTGCCTCAAGAAATAAGATACTCCCAAATCTTCAGTCCATTCCAATGTAAAGTAAAAAGGTATATAGGGTTCTGATATCAAATTACTGAAATCAACAAAATTAGAGAGCAAAACCATGAAATGCTTCCTCTCTAGAACACACAGTGACATTCTTTTTTTAAATAATCTATCAATAGTATTATTCCTAGCACTTTAATATTAGAATACAGTCTTGGCTCTTCTTTCTTGGCACTTTTCAGCTATTTACTTATTGCAAGATTATTTACCAATGCACAGTACAACTAACCTTGTTGACTGAACAAAAGAAAGTACAAAAAAGCGAAGCACTATAGTTTTTGTTTTAATGAACTAGAGCTTTCCAATTGCACATATGCCCGATCAGGTAAAGAAAAAAAATTAATAGGTGACTCTTAGGGCAAATCACCCTCTCCATGCACTTACATGTAAAAGAAGTGGAAGACTAAAAAAGAGGTATTCAGAATGAAATCTTAATTCCAAAGACTTCATCACCAGGGCCTACGTTTTCACTGTGGGCAACTCAGAGCCAAGCTGATAATAGCAGAGACGTGGGGATTGAGAAGATACAGTGTCCAGATAATGACTGAAATCTGTGCAGCTTGTGTTTCCTACCACCTCCTGGGTGAATAGTTATGTATTTTTTAATGTTATTTTGAATAGAAAGCCACATTTTATCTATATTCCTTCCTAATCTGAATTACTCCAAATGCAGGACAGCAGTTACTTTAAAATATAGAGGAGAAATGGTATGTTTTCACCTGATAATGGAAAAAAGTGAAACACTTTTGTGCCTACTTCAAACATCCATTCAAGAAGACATATGCACTCCTTAGACATCAAAGTTACTGTTAGTCATTTGTGTATGCTTAGTGCTTCAGCTAAACACAGCTGGGTGATGAGCACGCCACTTTGCTGGAACATGGTCAAAAGGCACTTCTTCAGTGATGACAGAAAACAAAATATTATTTCCAAGCAAATGTATCTGAGGAAGAATTCCAGCTACAGCTACACAGATCAGCTTTTCCAGAAACCTCAGAAACTTCCATACATAGATTAATAAAAGATGGATTTGGCTCTTTGTAGAGAAACTTTTGCAGTTTTGAATGCTGTTTTATAAAATTATCACTTCAGTGTTTAGCGCAGAGGAAGCAGCCCTTCCTTGCCAACTCAGTCACATCCAGCATTGAATCCTCACCAGCTTTCTCTTGTGAGATAAGTCTCCTTAGAAGGATTTGTGCTGTGTGTGCCTAGAACTTTGCCTCCTGCTCACCATGTTCACTGTTAAGTGTAGTAACTAACATTTTTAACAGGATGTAGACAGATGCCAGTACTGTTATTTTTCCAATGAAGCTGCCTTTCCAAATCCCACTGTGGCAGCAAACAGCACTATTAATTATATGCACAACTAGGAGTACCTCACGTTCATTCTCTTTTGCTGGTGTTAAACTACATAATAGACCTTTCTCTAGCACTGTAAAGCCTCACTGCAGGTAAGACCATAGGTAGTGAAGGACACACAAGGTTCTCCCCCAGTGTGGTTATTTTTCTCACGTCACTGGCTGCAACTCTTTTTCCCTTGTAAACTAGTTCCAGGCTTACAGATGCTATTCAGACATTTTTAATTGGCTTTAATCACTTTTGTAACTTTTTAATTGCATCACTTTAACTGCTAGATCCCTACATGATAGCAATGAACATGTGCCCATTTCATTCAAAAGAACTATTGGACAAGTAAGACTATTCAAAAATACTTTCCTCTGTGCCTACCTAAACTATAACATGGAAACTCAGCACTGTCATAACTTATTTTACTGTTGTAGGTCTACATTTGGGGCTTTAAGCCACGTTTGACATTTGGGTACTGAGAAGCTGTGTCTGTCGCAGGGAGAGCAGGCAGTTCCCTTCTCAAGGAAGCAGCAGAAGCTCCTAGACTAGTCTTTTTAGGTAGTAAAACTGCACTCTCCATTTTCTCTTCTGTATTAAAGATCTTAATGTAGCCAACAGCAATAGAATAAAATTCATGGTACTCTGGAAGAGTACAGAAGCTCAGAAAAGCTCAAGAGCCTCTTTTTACATCCTCTCCTACAAATATATTCACCACAGAACTGAAATAATTTGATCTCGTGTGCATACACAAAACATCAATAAACACACAGTTTTAAAGGCAGGTTTAATTTAACTTTAAAATTAAATTAAACTGGCAAGAAAATTAAAAAGGGAAAGCTCCTTACATAGAGTATTTTTAAAACTTCTATTTAATTATTTAATTTAGCCCTTAATGTGGAAGGACAGATTTTTCTGCTTTGTTCTACAATTTTCCCTTATTCTGCAAAGCTTTTTGTATGCCACAGACCACTCTTCTCTAGTCATGCTACTCTGAACTATGCCCATTGCTCTAAATTAATGGTCTAGCCAGACCATTTCTAAGAGCCGTATCAAAATACGAAAGGCCAGGAAAAAAATAGAACAATATACTTGTATGAATCAGCACTTCACAACCCCAAACCAACCCACTAAAGTAATTCTTTCAGTAAATACGACAAGCTACTGATTGTATGCTCCAAGGAAGTAAACCTGACATACAGTGCAATTAAAAAACTCCACATTTTTCTTCACCCTGGCTTGCCAGGGAGCCTTAATACATATTAAGTTGCTATACCTGTTGCTAGTAAAGGATTCTAGCATCTCACTGAGGCATTTGGAGAAATTATGCCAAAGGTTGAGTAACTTCAACCACCCAAGAAGTTTTTATAGCTCCAAAGCACTGGAAATTGGAAGAAAGGTCATTACTTTTACAGGAGACTCCTGGGCACACTGTCATAAACTGCTGTTCAAAGCACTTACTTGTAGTTCTAAAGCAACTCATAATTTATTGGGAAGAAAAGATAATGCCAACCAAAATAAAGGAAGTTAAACACAGTATTGTTCAGGCAGAAGAGAAGTCAAATATCCTTGAGTTAGTAGTTGCTTTGCAGAATTGCCTTATTCTAGAGCCCTGTCACAGATCATCTGTTATCAGACTAGAGTAAGAGTTTCAAAAAACTCTTAAGGTATTTTTATATTAATTTTCATTAAGCAAAAAGTCAGTGATTTGACATATAATATAAAGGCCTGCTGAGTAACAGGCTTAACAGGGACCCAAAATTGTTACAGGGAAGTTCATAGTTTTGATGTCTTCCCAAATCATCATTAGCTATGTTTACAAACCAGTTAGAAATACTGATGTTACTGAACTTTAACATGGTATTAGAGGGGGGGGAAAAAGGAAAAATATCATGGGATCACACAGCAGAAACATAGGATGTGAAATTTAGAGAAGGTTTTTTTTGCCCTCTTCACAACATGGATGAAAACTATTTCATTTCTATCAGCTCCATGGGCTATCAGAAATGTAAATGTTAGAATCACAAGAAGATTCTAATCAAGCAGTTTGAATTAAAACTGTAAATGTAAACTCTACCTTAGAGTAAGTATAAACACAAAAAATTTCCTCCCATTAGAAGAATTCCTGATAGCTAGGAAGATGAAAATGCAAATGGGAGGGAGTGCACAACAAAGAGAAAATTTTAATTCTGCCTCAGTGCCCCTGTTTTTGGGTTTTTTTCAGAATTAGTGTATGGAAGACCAAATACATTGTTCAAAGTTATAAATCACAATGAATGAGCAAGGGTGTATCAGCAGGACAATGATGCTGGAGCTCAGCCTCAGGCATATGAACATTTGCATGCCAAATTAAATATCAGAACATGGAAAAAATGTCCTCATTGAATACATTAAGAGCACACTTTACACTAGATACTCAATTGATTAAGGTAAATCAAATGCTGAGCTTCTTCAGTAGTTAAAACTTCAGATTTCACTGAACAACGACTTTCAGCATATTCTGCCACTTTACCACTTTGTATTGCCCAGGGATAAATTTGTGCCTCTTCAGGAATCTGCATTAAAAAAGGAAGTACTTGGCTGCACACTTGTGTACCCCACCAATGAAAGGAGAAAACCAGTTCAGACAGGAGAAAAGACACAGGGTTTGATGCATCTGGAAAAAATGTTGCCCTCTGCCTAACAGGCAGTGCAGGGGAAAGTGGGACAGGAAAGGATAATTTTGTTTGAGTGCCAAAAGCCTTTGTTCAATACATTACTTAAAAATAAGTAACTCCATAGAAAGCATTCAAGTAAACCTTAAGTTTTAAAAATGTTCTTTTCTCAGTTGAATGCTTTTGTTCAAAGTGTCTATCTTGCAGGGCTTTGCCTACCATAAATATCTGCCTGAAGAAGCAGGAAGTCACAAGCTGATGGCTGTCTTGAGTTTTCCCTGCTTCATGCAAGGTGAGTAGTTTACGGGCACACACCTGTCCTCCAGCCCATCCTTTCCATCTGTGAACCCTGGTCCCACAGCAGCAAAGCTGGCTTGTGCAGCACACTCCAGCTGGGAACAGCCCCTCATACACTGGGAACAGCCCCTCAAAACCTTACTGCCAGCCTTGTTCTCTCACTTACAGAAGACTTTCAATGAGGCAGCGCTTACTGTGCTCTTCTCCCTTCAGTGCCTACAGAAACTGTCAAGCTCCTGTCTCATTTTTGCCTCTGCCTCTTGAGGAAAAAGAAAAGGAAACAGCTTTAGCCCCACAGCACATGGGAAAAGCTTACTCCAATCCATACTTTTTAGACAGAACTGACCCAAAGCCAAGCAGACTGGGCACACTCATGTAGTGTAAAAATCCATGTCCAAATCAGTGCCCGTGGGATTCAAATGTGGGTTAATAATTTGCTTTTAGAAGGATGTGCCACAAGCAGCTGACTGAAACATCACCTGAAGGCAAGGCATTGGTTCATGTCCCCTCTCACACAGGGAATGAGACTGTGCCCAAAGCCAAGAGGAGTGAGTGTGCATGAGCAACTTCATGGCTGGGACTTCTCTTAGCCCACATGCTGTGGACAGGCTGTCCACCTGTGTGGACCTCTTCATGAAGTGTTTCACAGAAGCCAAAGAGACTTCAAGCTGAGCTGCAGATGAATAAGACATTTTGGTATTTGTTATGTCTAGAGACTGGACTAATTGGACATGTAAACCCGCACTGTTTACACCTTTAGAGAGTGTGCTCTGGGGCCAATTTTATGAAAATCCACCATCATTTTTGAGCACTTCATTTTCCAGCTTGAATGTTGTTTTAGGAACTGGGGGTTGTTTGCTTGTTTTAAGAAACATATTTGGGAGGTTTACACAGTACAGAATACTGTGTTCTATTCACTATTTGGCTATATTGAATTCATTAAATCATTTTTCTCTGTTCAGTACCAAACTCATTCCAGCCTAGAGGGAACACAACACTCCCTTGTAGCTGAACTGATAACTTACGCCACTATTATAATCATTTGGTGTTTTCATTGTAGAGGAATTCGTTCTTCCTTATGTTCACTAAAATTAAATAAGTATGCATAATATCTCCTGGGTAAATTGGACTTTATGACATGATAACATCAAACAAAACATCTTATAAGTCCATTTCATCCTGTGCTGCATTTCTCACATCTTGTACTGCATTTCTTAGTTATTAACCAAGACATCTGTAAGGGTATAGGTATCAGAACATGAGAAAAATTAGAATTAAGATACTTCCATGCAGTGAGCCAAACTATAATAAGAGACTTTTGTGTAACATCCAAAACAATTTTGACCTCAAAGAGGTAGTATGAAGAAAGTCCAGGCACCACCCTGTGAACAGGCATTGCTTGTTAGATTTTGGTTCTCTTTTAAATGTGATACAGGTTCAGAAAAATGTCATCTCTGCCAGACAAACACAACCACCAAATCCCTACAGTTGGGCTCACAAGCCCAGGACTGTGCAGGCACTGTAACAGTGAGAGACAGTGGTTTGGGGGGCAAGGGGGGCACACAGTGGAGTACAAGGCACAAAATTTGTTCTTTCTCATTTACAAAAGGAAAAAAACCAAAAAAATCCTAAATGTTTACTACTCTATCCAAGCTCTATGGAAAGGTCTTTAATATAAAGAATAATTTTAAGTTTGATAATTCATATAAAGGGTTCACATTGAATTCATAAGTCAAATTCCTAATCTGAAAGATCATTTTTTAAAATATAGATTTTACTGAACTTTTCAGAATCACAGGTGAATCTTACTTTTCAAACATTTTTTGTAGTGCATAACCTTTTTTTCTTTTTAAAGGGATGAATAAGAAAGCTTCATTTCCTTTGAGAAACCCTGGGTTTGTAACATTTTGTCTATTCACTTTCATTTTCTACATTGTGTAACAAAATATGATGACATTCAATGCTATGCAAGACTTCAGACTTGCATAGCAAAAATTGCTTCTACTTCATCCTGCATCATTAACTGCGAGTTTGCTGAACTGCTTTTAGTCACATTTTATAAACACAAGCAACATTTTCATGTACCTTTGACGCCAGTCACTGAATGGCAATTTTATGTTGGTATTTCCCTTACTGCTCCCAATCCCTCACTTAAGAAACAATCTTATTGGTTTTCATCATTATGGCTTATTTCTATATACTTTGATTTTCTTTTCCTTCAAATCACTGCTCTTTTTATATTGCTAAATAATTTATGCCCACCTTGAATTTATTTCCCTGAATTTATTCCAGCTTTTCTTTATATTCTATACCAGTATTTCCTAGATCACACTCCTACTGACAGAAACTGATGGTGTGATCTACAAAGCCAGACTCTTATATTGTAGTTTGTGATTGCTGCTGGATGTGCCAAGAGTGACAAGTTAAATAGGGTAACAAATGAAGGACGACATTGTGTCAATATTCCATCTCTTCCAATTTTACTGCCAATTGTATTTGTGTCAAAGAAAAGTTAAACAACATCAATTTAGATTTAATCATTTTCTTACATCAGCTGAACTACCATACTGCTGTACCTGCATGTTTTAGTGTGCCTTTTCCTTGCATATCTATGTTACATTTAGTCCAGAGCCTCCTTCCTTAGCCATTCCATGAAATGGTACTCAGTGAAAAAGTCTATGTCCTATGAAAAGCTGTTCAGGCTGGCCTCAATTATCTTTCTAATCAACTTGGGAAAACATATTTGAGTCTACTTTTATTATTTCTACAGCTGAATACAAAAAAATTAGAATTTCCTTTATTTCCATAATTATGAAGTTCAAACTATTTGTACCTCAAGCTCCTCCACCTTCTTAACACATACACATTCCATTACGTCTCAAAGGTCTGGTGAACAAGCAATTTGCTTCACAACATCTTGTGAGAATAAAAACATTTAACTATAAATTACATTTACACCAGAAACACTGCCTTCAATAAAGTCAGACTTTAATACCAGTTTACAGCCTGTTCATTAAAATAAGATTTTAAGTGGCACCAGCACAAAATCTGATCCTATTCGTCATAATTTCAAAATAAATCCCACTGACAAAGTTATTCATTAGTTCCTTCTGCACTAAGTACAGACACAGGTGCATAATCTGAAACTCAAACCTGGTCCCATGGATATTTTTATATTCACTTCCTCAATGCCCCACAGAGAGCTACAGAGGACTGTAACAGCTTCCTTGGGAAATCCCTTCTTAACTCCTACTCATGGGAAAACTGAAATAATGGAACTGTTTGGAGTACCTCAACATCCCAAATTCTAAAGACACATAATGCAATGGTATGAAAAAGTATTTGGGACAAACATTCTGAAAGCATTTTGTTGGAAAGGTGATTTTTTTTCATTAGGATTCTGCAAAATAATAGTTACTTAAGACAGTTCCTGTTCAGTATCAGTCAGTGCCAGTTGACTTAAATTTAAATGTTCATACTGGTGAGATCTTTAAATTTCTTTTTCTTGTTTAACTTTTTTGGGCACATTTTTTCCTATGGCAAGTTCCTTCAAGATAAAACTGCTGTGAAACTCTTACATCTTTGAAAGGTATTCGTAGATATACCAAATTTTCCTTTTCCTGAATTTTTTCTCACTAAACCAGCTCATCTAATAGCTTCCCCTAATGCCACACTCTAGCAGGAAATTACACCACTTACTGGAGATTAGGCCTTATTTGGCTGCAGGAGGAGGAAATCTAAAGCATGACCAATCAAACAATCGAATACTGTTTTATCCAATTTGTAGGTACAAAATGCAAGATTTGAAAAAATTAGATCATGTAACTCAACTCTCAGAAACAGGTTATTTCACTGAATTTTCTGAGTCCTATCCTCTGATTAATACCAATCTTCTGGGAAGACTGATACCTCTGTAATTCTGAGAAAGACACTGAGTCCTGTGGTGCAGCTCCTGAGGACTGAGCTGTTTTCACCTGTACATTTCTTTAGTAGCTGATCCAATATTCCCTGTGCAGACAGATGCCCAAGGACAAAGTACTTACCAGGCAACAATAAAAGAAATTGTGCTACAAAGACAGGAACCCACAATTAAATCAGAATTGTTCTGTTCCTGCAAGAATGCCGCATCTGTGCAACCCTCTACAAAAAGCAATGTGCTGACTTGTTATTTTATAGACAGCAAGGACCTTTACCAGGTCAGCTAATAAATTTCTTTACTCATATGCCATTGTTTTTTTTTAATAACAGCATATATATTTTTATGATGTATCCTGCTATAATGTCATCAATGTACACAAAAATCAAAATTCCTAAATGTAATTTTAAATTCCTTAAATGAAAACATTTAAAGTTATTAGTTTTCTGTTTTTAAAAAATTTAGCCATTACTTGAAAAGAATGGGTGGAAACCACCAAGATCTTCCTGAGTTGTACATTTTCTGTATTTGCAAGATCACTGCCAGAGGGCATATGCTCATTCCCTATATTTATTTCAGCCCTATCAGAAAACAGCAATCACCATATTATTGTAGCCATAATACATGCTTCCTTTTTATCCCTTTCTGTCCCTGTTTCCCCAGATCTGTGTCTCCCCAAACCACCTTGGCCCCTACATGTCCCCAGTTTTGGTGCCTCCTCTAAACATCCCACCAGACTTTTATAATTCCAAAATGCTCCCTCTTGCATCCCATAAGAAGTCCCAAATGCTGGCAGGCAGCAACCTTGCACAGTAATCCAAAGAGTCCCTTACTCCTTGTGCTGGCTGTCTCCATCCTGCCTGTTTCTCTCTTTTTTTTTCTTTAAACTTTCATTTTTGTTTTTAAACAGGGACACAGTTACTAGATTTACGTTTCTGTGTATTACAAATCATTAATATACTGATGATTTCCACACATGATTCTCCATTATTTTGGAAGTGACATCTCAGTGGGCCTTTCTCCGAAGGCTTTTGTGCTCCAACCATATATGCTTTATGCACGTTTAACACCTTCTCTGCTGAACATGACAGTTTTGCAAGCTTTTATACAGAATATAAACTATTTGGACTATTAACTGTAAGTGTATTGAATTTGTCCTGGCATCTGTTGCTCACTGCAGAATACAAGTGTTGAGATCACATATGAAACATTGGAGCAAAGGGCAAAGTCGTATCATGTAAAGTTTTAACTACACCACCTCTTCTTGTTCTTAGTTTTTTGTGTCTGAGCAGAGTAAATGACCACTTAAGTACAATAATGTGCCCCCTTTAAAATACTCTGTACTCGATACACAACAGATCTGATTGCACATGCTCTCCAAATGCCACTTTTAATCTCTCATATGCAAAGAGAAAACTATTCAATGTATTTTTTCCTGTAGTTCATGAGTAAAAGCTATAATTTCCCTTCGTACTCTTTCCCTTGAAGCGTATATCACCATGAAGAGTATGTGACCACTAACGTTTAAAAAGAACCTATGTACTTTTATTCACCTTATTTCTATGACGAGACCTCACAGCAAGGATGGAATAACAATATGGAAACTAACCATCTAATCCAACTGGACACATTTTTTTTTAAGTCTTATTACTTCCATGTGTAAGAAGAAACTAAAGCCAACTGCAATCTCCAATTTTTGGCATTCTCAGTACAGACTGTATCCAGCAAAAGAGAATTTCACCTTTTGTTTTCATTTTTACAGCACAGTAATATTCGACATATGGACTTAACTTGATTGTTTAGAGATCAAGACTTTTAACTGAAAAAGAAAAGCAAGGTCTTTATCATACCTAAAGCAATACTGTTCTTTAAAAAGTTGTAATACTTTTTATTTTAATCTCTTTTGCAATATAATCTTTAAAGGAACTCATATCAAAATTTTAGTATGGATGATAGAATCTTCAAGAATGATATACAGAGTAATGACAATATGGTTATAACACAAAGTCAGTCAATTTATATGAAAGGAACTTGTCATGGATAAATGCAATGCCAAAGAGTAATATTCCAATTTATTCTGAGGGAGCCTATGTAACAGACCAATATTTCTTAAGATACAAAGCCTAGTTTCCCAAGAAATATGAATATAAAATTTTGAGTAACTATAATCAAATTAATATTTTCTTTCAATATTGACAGAGATAAATAGCCCTTTACTAAAGCGTTTTCAACTTTGTTTTCTAAACAAGTGGTATTTGTCAAGATATATCTCTGATATGAAAAACAACACCTCAAGAAGGATCAATCAAGTGGCTTTCTCAGTGGAGGTCTGAGGAGACTAAAAACTCATGTTGGAATTTTAGCAATATATTGGGCATCTCATGTTCTTCCAATTATATTTACTGATAGGATATTTTTCTTCAGCTCACTTTTTTATCCAACACATATACTTCCCTTTGTTATACAGTAGATTTTGACTTTCCTGCACACCTTAAAATAGCTTGCTCCTCAAGCGTTGATAATAACATAAAATGATGGAAGACAGGCTCTTTTAGTTGAGTCTATGTCACATTTTGGTGAGAATTTATAAAGAAAATTCTCTTCTACACTCGGAGCTGGCAGTACGTTATGACTTTACTGGTCCTAGTTTAATCAGAGACTACAAAAGAAACGAGGTCAAATGCTGAGTATTTAGAACGATGAAAAATCATGGAATCATGGAATGGTTTGTGTTGGAAAGGACCTTCATCTCGTTCCAACCCCCTTCCAAGGGCAGGGACATCTTCAACCAGACCAGGTTGCTCAGAGCTCCATCCAACCTCGCCCTGAACATTTCCAGGGATGGGGCAACCACAGCTTCTCTCAGCAACCTGTTATAGTGCCTCGCCACCTTCACAGTGACAAATTTCTTCCATGTATTTAACCTAAATTTCCCTTCTTTCAGCTTGAATCCATGACTCAATTTCTCATCACTGCAGTTCCTGATGAAGAGTCCTTCTCCAGCTTCCTTGTAAGCCCCTTTCAGACACTGGAGGGCTGCTATGAGGTCTCCATAAAACCAAATACCTGGCTCTTAATGGAGAAAGCATTTTGGTAGAAAAATTAATTTACCTTAATATAATTACATTACTCTTTCAAAGTACTGCACCACAAAGATAAAGAAACACAGTATTCTGATTCCTTCTGCACATTTAATTCAGAATTACGCTTCCAGAGCTAATAACACTATTCCTTCCTATAAAAAGGCTAATTGCCATGCTTTAATTACCGCCTACATGATTTATATTTTCTGAATTTTACAATCCCATTTCCCTCTAGTCCTATAATTTAACTATCCTAGAATAATCAAAAAAGAGTAAATCTGATAGTGATGGACACACTCAATTTAGATGTTTCTACAAACTAGTACAACTGATGTGCATAGGAAAGAAATCAAGTTAAGGGGAAAACTTCCATGGAGGTACAGGTAGAAAACACATCAGGAAGCTCAAAATGACTTCCAAAACCTAGTGCTCCAGATACAGTTGATGCTGATGTACATCTCAGCCTTTCCAAGCTGTTCTGTGCATACGAGCTCAACACGTGCATGAGCATTACCACAAATACACACTAACAACTTCTGCAGATTATTTTCTAATGAGGTCTCTGAACACTGTGTCACACTATGTTATACTGTACTGGATCTGAGTGCTTTTTCTGTGTCTGATTTCAATATTCCTGGAATGTATTTTTTAAGAAGCTCAAGGGATAAGCATATGAGAAAAATAAAAAAGAACATTAAAACCAGACTATACATGAAGATTTTTCCCCTGCATCTGACAGTGCACATTCTCCCTGCTTTGCAGTGAATGTTAAATTTCTAACTTAGTAGACACTATGCAGAGTGGCTGGTAGGTACATGATTTCTCAGCTGTTCACATAAAGTAAGGCAAGCATGCCACAAAACTGAAAAAGAGAGTAACTTTAAAAAAAAAAAAAAAAACCCTCAACTTTTAATGTAGTGTTAAGTATTTCTTCTACAGGGAAACAATATTCATGCAGAAATCTTAAAAACAAATAATCCATGTACCTGAACTGTGGAACTGATTTCAGATGCAAATCCTCCTGTCAAGGGAGCCTCGTGGCTAATCAGCAATCGTCCAGTCTTTGCCACAGACTGAAAAGGAAAAGCAAATGCCGAAAATGTCATCAACGTACAGCTCTTCTGATTTCTTACTTGTACTACTTGCGGGGATATATTAAATATATGACTTTGTTAATAGTGTTAGAACATAGATACCTTTCCCCTCTTGCATTTCCAGTGAATGATAAATTACCCTAAAATACTAAATTGAGTCATTACTAGGATGTTTTTGTACTTAATATAAAAGTATTCACATTTTCCACTCAGTTTTAAGCAAGTATCAAGAATAAATTTGAACCCGTTTTATATGAATTTACCCTATCAGTGCAAACTGTAATATTTCTGAAATAGAATAAGGGTTTTAACAAGTAGCCAGTAAAAATTTGAATCCTCAAAATACTAAAAGACATGCACATAAAGAAATCCTTCACTGATATCTCTGCATAAACAGATCCTATTCAATGTCATTAACCATTGCAATTCAGAAAGTAAAGTTGCTAAATAAAAATTTTAGCAAGAAAACATGTGGATTAGTGCTGCATATTTAAATTTTACATGGCAATTACAGGTACCATTTTCTAACTTTAGATTTCAATGTTTTGCAGTTTTTATGTGATCTACATAGATAAATAATCAGCTGTCTTGGTTTGAAAGACAGGTGTCTGCCAAGAGAGGTTGAACCCTCCCCCAGGACAGAGAATGTGATTTCCTTTCCTCCCTCCCTCCGAATTATCCAATTTTGTAAATCAAGGGCTTTCAGGCAAAGGTATGGGAAAAAAGGAATATCAGTTCTTTACTAGTATCTATAAACAAGCAATAACAATAATAGCAACCAGAACTAGAACCAGAAACCAATAGCAGATGGCTTGTGAACTGCTGAGCCTTTGCCCGTGTGGTGTAATCACGGTTGTAAGCAGCAGGGGCGCTGTTGAGCTCCCGGCCGGGCAGGGCAGGTGCGATGACTCCCGAGCGGCTGCAGGTGGCGCTGTTGAGCTCCCGGCCAGGCAGGGCAGGTGCGATGACTCCCGAGCGGCTGCAGGTGGCGCTGTGGCGCAGGGTCAGGTCAGGTAGTGGCAGCCAATAATGGCGGAGAGATGAGAAAGCAGGCAGCAAAAGCAGCTCTGAGCAGCGAGCGGAGTGGCGGGTCAGGAGTTGGCCCTCTCCCCAGCCAGCCAGCGAGGATTTTCTGCAGTCACAGCAGACGCCGCGGTCTCGTGCGGCAGAGGGCGGGGGCAGGCAGCAGGGGCCGCGGGACTCTCCCGGCAGCGGCTGCGAGGAAACGCAGCCCGGGGAAACGTGCCCTTTCCCGTGGGGAGAAAAGGTTGAATCCAAGCTCACCCAGTCAGGAGAAGAGAAAACAGGGCACAGTTGGATTCCCTCTGGTCCAGCCGAAAAGCAAAGAGCAGCCTCTCCTCTCAGCGTCCGAACCACGAGAGAGAGTGAGACTCCCGTTTCAAGGGCTGGGTGTTCCCTTACCCTGCCTCGCCCAAGCCCACCTTTGTCTTTTGATTACTCTAAACATCTAACTATTTGTTGCTTAGTAACGGGAATGGGAAGAAATTCTCAACCCCCGACATCAGCATAATATATACAGATGATCTAAGCATCTTTGATCAAAAAAACAAAACTGTGTTCATTGTGAAAAATAACAACAAAAGCAAAATATTTTTAATCTGATGGAAAATATAAAGCTTCCCCACACACAAATATATTGATGTTTATTGCAGCTATGCTAAATTGCCTGAATCAAACAGTATCAGATACCATTAGTCAGAAACATGGCAGCAAAGTCTCAGCTTCCATAATACATATTTTAAAACAATTACAATAAAAAGGCTCATTAAAAAGTTTCATAAATTTCTACTTATGCATATCAGAAAAAAAAAATTAGATTACTGTGTATGTTAATATTTCAAGAACATTTACAGTCTGACATTTAAGATAAGTGCATAGTGTACTGCTGGTCTACCATTAGTCACCAAGTGGAAAAGCCCAAGACAGCACTTGCTATCAGATCCAACCTTCTGAACACTGTGATCCTCAGTTTAATGTCTACACCAGCACATTCCCCAGTCAGGCAGCTCCATGTTACCTACTTAATAGGATACATAAAGACAATGCCCTAATTATGCAGCTTTCTCTCCAATTCAAGTATTTTTCTAATTCTTTTGCTTTTCTAGCAATGACTCAATCAGTGGCTCTAAGCAGCTCATCCACAGATGTACTGGCAAGTCACACTCTTCAAACATGTTCCATATACTGTACTATGAAGTGGTTTGAAGACTCTCAGAGCTAAATAAGTCAGAAAAAGTAATTTCAACAGTTAGAAAGCAATCCAGTTACAGTCTGATTTCCCAACTGGTTTTTTTGCCAGCACTGAAAACTCATATCTAAAGGAACAGAGGTATTAACTGCACTATAAATCTGTCTAGCACATCAAACCAACAGTCCAATGAACAAAATGTACACTCTGGTTTTGATATGATAAAACTGATACAATCAGGTACAAGCTGCTCTAGTAAAACTGATATAACTAATCAATGTTAAAGTTGAGTTTGGGTGTTAGTGTTTTTTTAAATCCTCATATTTTTATTTTAAAGAAAGATTCTTTTGTATGTATTTGTTCTGAGAGGTTCACATTTTGATACATTACAAGCTATCATTAAAGTTACAGATTCCTCCATTTCTCAAAACAGAATATAGTATAATCAAACACTGTTAGAAAGCACACAGGAAAATTCACATGGGGTCACACCAGTAATCCGGCAGTCCAGTAAATTATGTCCCCAAAGAGATAATTTAATGTTTAGGGAAGAGTAAGAAAAGGGCCTTTAATGTGATCCTTCACTGTATTTCAGCCTCCAATTATTTTCACATCACCAGTTTCCTGAATCCAATATGGTGTTTTGTACTAAATAATTAATAGCTTTTAATTCATGTGTGCTCAAATTGAATCCATGTAAACAATAAAGAAAATGGCGGGGGAAAAAGGGAAAAATAATCTCTTTCTGGAAACCTGCTCCTACTATGTGAGAAATCCTGGTTTTTACATATGATTCCCATGGGCTTCAAGGACTCCTTGTCTGCATGAGCTTGCTAAGAGCAAACAAGCAGCTGTGAGCACCAAGCATTGCATACAAGTATCTCAGCCCTACTAAAACACACTACATGTATATCACTCTGCGTACAAAAACATGCAGAGCTATGGTTCCTTCATTACCCAACCTAGTTTACAGTGAGTTTTTCAGGAACACATGCAATCTTAAGTATTTCTAGTGTTTGTAAATGCATCATACTGTATTGGTTTGAAAACAAACCAGTGGGAGATCACAAGTCAAGATTGAAATTAAAAATAAGTGAAATAATACAAGCAAAAGCACTGACAAAGTCAGATACACCCTAACACCCTGTTAGGGTGGTAGTAGCAGTCCAACTGAAGTAGTCCAGTTGAAGCAGTGATCCTGTGAAGGTCTAGTCTCCAGCTGAAGATCCAGTGGTAGCTCTTGTCCTCTGGGAACCCAGTAGACCGGGCTAGCTCAGGCAGTTCCAAGGCCAGGTTATATCCAGGTGGGAACACCTGGCTCCTCCCTCCTGGGCAGAGCATCCCACAATGGGATGAGATAAGTCCATGAGTCACACGGTGGGTCCCTGATGGCCCATTGCCTGTCATCCAGGGTGGGTTGTTAGCAGCTGATAACAGCTAACGGATGGCCCATTGCCGGTCATCGGGAGTGGGTCATTAGCAGGTGATAGCAGCTAACGGCCCACAGCTGGTGGTAATAGAATACTTAAACACATCTATATTGCAACCTAGGACACATACCTATTGGTAAGTTTTTCAGTTTTTAACTCCATTCCTGGTTACAATTTCGCACCTTATGTACAAACTAATTTGGCTGACTTAACTTCATTGCTGCTGTTTCTTGTTTTATTCCTATTTGCTAGAAGGAGACACTATTATCACATTTCTGCTCCCACATGAATACATTAAGACTGTGATCAAATGGTCTCTTAACCAATGTTGCTAAATTAAGCAGACTGAGCTCTAAATCTTCCAGCAAATATCACACTTCCAATTCCTTCATCATTCCTACAACTCTATCCTAAATCATCTCCAGTCTTCTATGTCCTTCCTGAAGCACACCCGTCTGGAACCAGCATTCCAGATTATTTCAGAACACCACCAAATACAGCCTCAGTACTGCAGCTCTTGGATGTATGAGGCCTGTTGGCCAAAGCAAAACAAGACAAGTCCAGCTTTTACTGATAACTGCAACTCCCTGTTCAAGGGAAAGAGAGTTAAAGGATAATTGCTTCCTGGAATAAAGATGGAAATACAGCATGCATTTATTATTTCAAGACAAAAGACTGTATTTGGATATGCTGAAAAATATCTTCTGTGTGTGATCTTAGCTCAGTTAATGAGCTTATCTTCTCTGTATCAGTAACTGAGTGTCTATTTTATCTGTTTCTTATCTCTTACTTCTAATTTTTTATCAGTAACCATTTTAAATGTTTTCCATATATTTGATCAAAACATTAAAAAACAGACTCAAAATCCAACTTAGCAGGACCTTAAGACTGTACTCTTTCCATTCACTAACACTGCTTTTCTATGCCATACAGTTAGTCAGTACAGCTAAGCTCAGTACTAATGTCTTACTTTTCAAACTATGATAATTTATTTTGTAAGCACCTGTTAAGGGTTCTTAAACAACACTGAATTGTTGATCAAGTATTTCTAATTATTTTTAAATAGCTGCTTCTTCCTTGATACTTTCTTCCTAGTTTACAGATCATTCTCCCTAATTGATTTGGTATAATTTTTTTGTAGAAAAACTGTTCCATAAGGTATCAAGATTTGCTCACGAAAAGCTTCAGTAGTGCTCTCTCCTTCTGGAAGGCTCTAGAGACCCAGGTTATGGCACACCCATGTAATGTCTGCTATATCCAATCATTAGAGAAGAGACTCTAGGGCTTTAAACTATCAAATTAGCTCCAAAACAAAACCAGAAACCAATAGTGACTGTACTTTTCCACCTCAATTTCATTGCCATGACTGTTTTACACTGGTGTCATTCACAACGATGACAACTGACAGTGCATCAGAGCAAAGGGCTAACAGCATGATCACTGTGATAAGGAAATGTAAAAAAAACATAATGCCTTTGCAAAACTGCTTTCAAGGTGCACTCAAAGTTTTCTGAACTGCAGCCCAGTGTTTTTGTATTGAAGGAGTTGAGTGAATTGTTTTTAACCTCCTTGACCACACTCCATCCAAAGTTTCTATTAACCACTTTTCTGTTCAACTCTCAATTCATCACACTGGATTTCTTCTCTCCTCCTGCAGGCACTGATTAGAGAAGAAAACAATACAAAGCCTAGCACTTCCAAGCACTTTGAAATCCCAGTGCTGACACTACCAGTAACATGCTCTACCCTTACTTAGGAGAAAGCAGTCTTAAACCAAAATGGGTTTGATGCTAAACCACATTTAACACTACCACTCTCCACACATAGCAACACCACTACTTCCAGTGTAACCAACTGCTTCACTAGCACAGACACTGCCTTTAAAGAAATTATCAAACTTTTATTAAGATAGCTCTATTTTGTAACAATAGCAAGGTGGCTATTTTCTTTAAGAAGAAAATTTAGTTCTCAGGAATAAAAGGTTTTCCATCTCTTACAGAAAAGAAATTATGTTGATGTTTACTTTCCCCTTTAAAATTTTGCATACTTTTGACTGTGTTCTTTAGAATCTATAAAAAATTTCCTGTATAATTGAAAAACTAGCTTTCCACAATTTTTTAAAAAGCTGTCAAAAATACCAAAATTGTATTTGTATTGCATCCCATTTTGTACTGAGCATGCATGAAGCAATTATAAAACTGTATAAAAATGAACATTAATTGATATGTGCTATTACTGAAAACAGATCAGAATATGGAAGCTTTAAAAAAAAATCACTTGGTAAAGTTTCAATAAATGTCTTGAAAAACATTTTCCTTTTTCATTTTTAGATCAGCTTTAATGAATTTGTACTTGGAAAATGTAAAACCTGAGGGAGGCTACTTTCCCCAACCCATTAGTTCTACTTTTCCTTTAATGTTTCCGTAACAAAAGAAATTGCATAGCAGCATTCTTGGTACGGAACACCATAAGCACAGGGATAGAAATAAGATCCCAAATTTCTGTTCAGCACTTCCCACTGAGAAATATGCAACATAATCTGCCAGATAAATCACTGAGGATTACATTTATACAGCACATGCTGATCCACAGGATGACACATCCCAACTACAACGAATTGTTTGTGCATGTGATACACTGAGATAGTCTTAGCAAATGCAGTTATTCCATCCCCAACTTCCAGACATCCCAGAGGATGAATACCACTGGATTTATGAGATCTCTGGAAAACCAGACAGATCCTCAAGCACTCTTTTATTTTTTCTCTAGGGTCCTAAGAGAAGGAATAGACAAGAAGGGGAATAGGTTGCGTCCTAGTAGCCTGGACACAAGAAAGCCCTGCAGCTTCCTAATTATCATGTTCTAGTTTGCAAATTATAGACATCAGTTGCCCAAGAGTCCTTCTCCTAGAAGCAGGAAAAGCTAGGAAAAGTATGCCCTCTTTAAAGCTCCAACCAACAAAAATAATTCTTAACATTGAAGAAAAAATGAAAAAAGAAAATAAAACAACATCATTTGCCATGGGTTTCAAGAGAACTAAATTCCCAGTGAAGGAAAATGAGAGACATACTCTATCACAGTGTCTACACCACACTTCCAACAATTGACTGGAACTCACTGAGTCATTATTCAATAAAATCAAGACAATTTCAAGACAAACAAATTCCATGAGAAACCATTTTTTCATCAGCTCAACAGGCCCAAAGCATGAATGAGATTTCTCAACTACTGGTAACAAGACAGTCAGCCTTATCCTCCTTTAAGTATAACAAACTTCAGATTTCAGAGTATTACAGTTAACTGTAATACTCTATATAACTAACAAATTTCAGAGTATTACAGTTGTACAGCAGAGAATCCTAGCCTAACACTGGCAACAACCTATGAAGATCAAAGGTAAAACTACTTGGAAAGAAAAAGAAGTCATTTTTATTACACCATTTAAAAGGCCATTGACAAAAACCTTTAACCAAAACTTTTCAAACAACAAAATTTACAAAACCATAGGTAATTCTGTCATAGATGAGTGTGCTGATAAACAGCAGGGAATGGAAAATAAGTCCATCACCTTTCTAACTTGACACAAACAGCTGAACAGTTGCCTATTTTAACTGATTCACAGTAGCAGAGCACAAATCTTAGTCTTCCTGGTACTACTTAGCCAAAACGGAGGCTTCTAATCCACTCCTGTCTGCTTTTTCAGCTGACACAACCGAGGTTTGTGCTTTCTGACCTACATGTATGGAATTCATTGACTGCAGATGGCACAGCCAGGGCTGCTGGGACAGGCTCAGACCTACTGCCAACTTTGGAAGTGCAGAATGAGCTTCCCCAAAGCAAAAGTAGCTGTGGTAACTAATTCACACATCAAGAGCGATGATGAGCAGATCCTTTAGGCCTCCCAGACTGCAAAGAGCACAAAGATGAAGACACTTTAATTCTGGTTTCCATCAAGGACAAGCAAAACACAGAAGGAGACAACACTAACAGGAAACAGTGACAAGGGAAAAAACAGAGAACAGCCGTCCACTAACGCTGAGCACAATGTGTGACCTTTGCATATCAGAGTGGTAAGAGAGGCTATTCTGCTGCACAACCCCACTCTGACACTGACCCAATACCTTTCCTTGCCTTCCCTGGAATAAAAGATGAAAAAAAAAAAACCCCACAATACCCTCTCCCAAAAAAAACAACCAAAAAAAAAAAAAAGTGCTACACAAAACCTCAGAAATTTTTAGTTTAACCTCCTTTCCAACTGATTTCAAATCACAGTAAAAGACCTGATACTACAGAAAACAAACAAAGATCTAAAAGTAAGATGCAATACAACTGTAAGTATCCTTGAAATGGAGAAAAATGTAGGAAAATTAAGAGAAGTATTAGAAATATATTTGCTGCCCAATAAGACAGTTACCTGAAACCAAATGATTAATCCGTAATCAAATAAATTATCTAACCATGTACTAAAGTATAGCATTTTGTAAACAGCTGTAAACATACTGTCCCCTCAACTCTTTGAAAATTAATACTATGCATTTGAATATTGATTTCTAATAAGGAGCAAAGCTCAAAGAAAAGAACTTCAGTTCATTTTACATGGCCACTTTAAACCTGTTCTCAGTTAAAGATCAGTCCAGCTGTGCAGCAGTGCAGTACCCAAGGGCAGCTCTCCCCTGCTGCGGGGGGAAGGGCTGCCCCAGAGCTGGAACACGCAAGATGTTTTCTTCTTGGCCACGAGTGGTGGGACTGGTCAGACTGGGTCTGTGTGGAAGCGCCGCAGGTCTAGAAAGGTTCATTCCAGGCTTCAGGTGGTTTATTGGGATAATAAAGGAGGAAACTGGGGAGTGGGGGAGGGGAAGGGAGAGTCGGGGTAGGATGGTCGCTCCATGAAGCCCAGAATCAAAGAGCCTGGGTTCCGGGTCCTGCTGGGCTTTTATCCGTGGGGTTAGGGAGGCGGTCCTGGCTCACATCAGCCAGTCCGGAAGGGTCAAGGGGGAGGGATCAGGGGAAGGACACACGTTGCAACATATCCACTTTTTCTCTTATACAAAAGAAAAAAAAAAATTTTTTAGTTGTTCAGAGTCTTTTGGAGCTGGTAGAAATTTCTTCAGTAGGGCTGGAGTTGAAGCTGGTTGGCTGAGATCAGGTGTATCTTGCTGCTCGTCAGAGCGACGGGGCTGGGCTGTCTGCAGTGCCCCCCCAGCTTTGACGTGCAGGGGGAGGGGCAGAGCTTACACACAGCCGGAAGGAGACAGGTAATTTTTGAGAAAAGGAAGTCTTTAGAGAGCATGGTAGAGGGGCTATTTGGGGAAGAAGAGGGTAGGGAAAAAAGGGGGTGAGGAGTGACTTTTTAAGGATAATGGTACAAGGGGGGAACTGGCAAGGTGCCTGAGGGAATCGGTAGCAACTCAGCGTCGTTTTTGACGGGATGCGGCCTTGCCAGTTACCTCCTTATCAGAATGGGAGGGAAGAAGGGACATGGGAAGGAGGAAAGGTATTAATAGGGGCAAACAAAACATACTGTAACTAAAAAAAGGGTTTCAACTAAAGAAAATACCTTTCTTTTTTGAGGACTGGGCGGAGAGGGCCTTTTCCGGAAGCTCTCTCTAGCTCAATTCTCAAAATGCAACACTTGTTAATCTGTATAAGGTAAAAAATCAAAAAGAACGGGCTGGGGTTTTAAAACAGAGCCCTACAACCTGCCGTGACTCAACTATTCACACCTCTGCACCCCCTCCCCTGGGGGGGTGCCTTCAGCCATTCACACGTTTCCCACCCTCTCCCCTGGGGGGTGCCTTCCCACCCCCTCCCCTGGGGGGTGCTTCCAAATCACATCCACACAAACATTCACTCCTCCTCTGCTGCAAACTACACCTTTAGCAGAGGTCCAGGGTCGGAAAATTTCCCCAATAGGCCGTGTAGATGCTACCGGCTCACCACTAGAGCCTCTCTTACTCTAAGTACACTTTTGCCGACTGACAAGACTGGTCACCGCTTTCCGGTCCCTTGCAGTCTTCTTCGTCACTGTTTTGTCCTCAGCAACATAACACAGATTTCACAAGCTTTCCACAAGTCCCTTCAGGGTCCTCTTCTTGGGACTCGCCTGTGTCTTTAAAGAGTCTCACAGCTCACGGCCAACGCGCGTGCTGCACAGCAGAGATGGTTTGGCTGTGCAGAGCTGGTCTCGGCGGGGGAGGGGCGCCCGCGACACAAAATGGCGGCTCACAAGATGGCGGTGCCCATGTGCAGGCCACGCGGCCAGCGCGGTCTCCGTCTGCAGCACAGGCAGTGTCCCGCCGCATCGGCGGCTCGCCGCCGCGCGTTCGCCGCGCCGCCGCGGCTCTGCGCGGCCAGGCGGGGCGGCGCTGGTCCCGCAGGGCCCGGCCCGGCGCGGCCGCGCAGCCGGCCACGCCGTTCCCCGGGCGCCGCCGGCTCCCGCCGCCCCCGGCTCCCGCGGGCTCCACCGGCTCCCGCAGGCTCTTACTCTTGCCCGCATTCTCCACCATCTGCAGCAGTGCAGTACCCAAGGGCAGCTCTCCTCTGCTGCGGGGGGGAGGGCTGCCCCAGAGCCGGAACACGCAGGATGTTTTCTTCTTGGCCACGGGCAGTGGGACTGGTCAGACTGGGTCTGTGTGGAAGCGCCGCAGGTCTAGAAAGGTAGCTGTTCATTCCAGGCTTCAGGTGGTTTATTGGGATAATAAAGGAGGAAACTGGGGAGTGGGGGAGGGAAAAGGAGAGTCAGGGGAATACAGTTGCTCCAGGAAGCCCAGAATCAAAGAGCCCCGGTTCCGGGTCCTGCTGGGCTTTTATCTGTGGGGTTAGGAGGCGGTCCTGGCTCACATCAGCCAGTCCGGAAGGGTCAAGGGGGAGGGATCAGGGGAAGGACACATGTTGCAACACAGCTGTGCTTCGACCTGGCTGCTTCTTTTATTAACTCCTTAGTATTAGCACAATACAGCTGGAAGAAAATCCTAATGAGAGCTGAAAGGAAGGAGAAGCAACAAGCAAACAGTCTGGAGCACAGAGAAAAGCTGGGCTTTATTTTTCACAGTACAAAGGCAGAAGCAGGAGAGGATGCTAACAGTAGCACTGGAGAAGGAAGGGAGGAAGGACAGGCCCTGCAGTCCTTGCTTGTCACTGGCTTCCAGGCAGAATACTGTACTCTACCCACTAACCACGACCATGCAAGCACACAAACAGCATTTCACCTGGCCAGACGTCCACTGGATCAGAGCTGTCCATTGGATACAGGAGTAGTCTGAGAGTATTAAAAGTTTTGTTGCAGGCAAGGTGCCATTCATTGTTTATCCCTTGTCCACTGATCCAGACACTTATCACTGATTTAGCCTTAGCAAGGCCATGCTTACTCTTCCTCGTCTTCTCTTTAATATTTTCAGAAATCATGCAAAACTTTCCATTTGGGTGAAGAGCACTAGTTTTATTAAAAACCACTTCAAAGCATTTACTGATAGCTCTTTCATGAAATATATAACATTTTCTTAAATTTGATCAGAAAAAGGCAACTGAGTGCTCACTGAAGCAGAAGACATGCATCTGTGAGCAGTCTGAGTGCTGTCAGTGAGATGACCCACAGCTGGGAACACTCCAGCAATCTCAACGCACGTCTTCAGGACAGCATTCTACATCACTATTTAGAAAATATTATTGCTGTTTTCTTCTTGAGCATATCTGCAGTTGCATCTGGATGATGGGGTAGACTGCATACCCTCAGCGGAGTTGCAGATGACACCAAACTGGGAGGAGCTGACAGGCTGAAGGAGCAGCGCTGCCATTTGGAGAGACCTGGACAGGCTGAGAGGAACCTCATGTAGCTCAAAAAAAGGGAAGCGCCAAGTCCTGCCCTTGGGGAGGAACAACTCCAGGCACCTGTGCACACCGGAAAGCAGACTTTTGGCAGGAAAGGGAGATGGATGCCCTGATGGATACCACATTGACCACAAGCCAGAAACTTGCCCCTGCAACAAAGAAGGCAAATGGTGTCCTGGGCTGCATTAGGAGGAATGTTGGTAGCCAGACAAGGGAGGTGATGGTGAGGTGAGGCTATCTGGAGTGCCACTCGGCATTGGTGAGGCCACCTGAAGTGCTGCATGCGGTTCTACGCTCCTCAGTGAGACATGGACATACTGGAGAGTCCAAGCAAGGGCCACAAAGATGATTAAGGGACCTCACTGATGTACCTACACACCCAAAGGGAGGGTGCAAACAAGACTGAGCCAGGCTCTTTTCAGTGGTGCCCAGAGGCAGAGTTTCTGTTGTTATGCTGATGTTGCATATTGAAATCCAAATCAGGATGGATCTTTTTCCCAGTTGTATGTATGGCAGGAACAGTTCATAAAGAACTAATGTGACCACAGTAGGGATGCACATATGAAACATCTTGCAGAAAAATGTTAACACAAGTATAAAACTTACTGACTCAACACACCAGGATTTTAATATTCCAGTATGTATCATTTTACTCTGTAAATGCCAAAAATAACTCTGAAATACTAATGCGGATTCTTCCTGCATAGCACCAAAATCAATGCTGTAGCACGAAGATGGTGGTGCAGAGATAAAGAAAAATGGAAACCAGCAGGAATAATGCAAAGTAACATGGAAAATGTAAAAAATTATTACAGTCAGAACCAAAAGGGTTTGCTACAGGGTTAGGTAAGAAGCCCTGAAGAGAGAGAATAAAACAGTTATGGCCTTTACATCCTACACATTGTCAGGGCATGACTGAGATGATTAAGGGAGGGATTTATAAGTTTTCGGCAAAGTTAAGAATCAAAGACAGATCCCCAACGTGTAGAGTAGCATATAAAGAGTAGCAGAGAATTGCTCTCCAAAGAACTTGCAATTTAAATAGCTGATACGGTGAAAAGAGAAATGTATGACACGCAGCAGGGTGCATCTCAAGCAGTTTGGGTTGCTTGATATAATTTTTAATAGAAGAGGGTTAAAATAGACTCGAAGGACTGATATTCTATCAAGTAGTGACTAAACTCTCTAATGCTTTCAGTAAATTTACTCTTGTAATACAATACTGTTACAAACCCTCTTGTAACAGTTCCATAACATCATTCTACACACCCTAAAACAGATAATTGCTGAGAAAACAGTAGGTGCTAATAATGGTCATGAATTGCGGTGACAATGGAGAAAATTTATGTTTTGTGCAGATGGATATTTCTGCTTAACTTAAAAGCATTTAAGAACACAGTAGTCAACTTTATTAAAAGATAGGCAAACAAAAAGTACTTCTGGAATTCCATAGCATGGCTTTTTGATATCCTTAAGACAAATTGCTACATACACACTGGAATGAATTGGTTAGGGAAGAACACTTATTCAGAATCCAAAAGTAAATTTAAAAATAAAACCCATCTGGCTCATTCTTATCACTTCATATACACTACACTGATTTTATTGCATTCTTTTCCTCCACCTCTTCACATCTCATTTGCTTTCTGACACTGAAAGCTCTCCTTAATAGTGACAATTAATAATTTTAACATACATTTGGTGCAAGAGTATGTTTACTTCTAAGGACTACACATAAAATCTGCCAACACTACTGAATTACGTAGCATGAATATTAAAAAAACTTCTTTTAACCAAATGCCTCTAGATCTCTCAGTCACTGTCTTCTAGCAATAACCATGAGCAGATTCCTTACATAGACATTTCAAGTATAATGGCAACTGAACTTAAGCAAAATATTCATGAATACACTGGACTGGTAACTCATAATTCCTCAATACTTTGAACTCTATTTGCCTACTTGACCACAATCTAATAATCCTTTATAGTGTATAGCCTAAAACATAAAATTTAGTAGCAAAGGTTTCAGAAAATAGTAACTTTTGCAGCAGCTTCCGACCTTCACCAATCTGTCCTTCCTTCACCCTCTATACCTTTTAATTCCCTGTTTATGGGAGCGAAGTTAGGAAGTCTCAGGAAATACAGATGAACAATACTGCACCAAAGAGATCCTTTACACTGAAGAGATCTTTCTCATCCCAGAAATCTTCATGGACACATTATAAGACCACCTTCAAGTTTGTGTGGCATCATCACATTCAACTGACATTTCAAAGAGAGAAAACCTGTTCTGAGTTTTAATTAATTGTTAAATTAATTAGTGTATTCATAAACTAACTTTCTTCTTCAGTTTTCTATATTCATGTTCAAATACAGCACTTATTTTAGGCCTTAAATGTTGTAAGTCTAGTAATTAAAATTTGAGATTAGTTAGCTCTCCTCTTGCCTTTCAGAAATTACATGCATTTTGTTTATTAATAGTCTCAGGTTCTAAAAATTTCATCTGTCCCTCACATTCCTGGAATAATCAGGCTGTAATAGTAAATCTCCTTTTCACTGTAATACATTTCTATTAAAAATAAAATAAAGCTTTTAAGTCTAGGTGTGTTTTGAGGTTCCTCCAAGATAACCTTTAAGGAAAGACTGCAGTCTTCCACAGCCAAAAAGGCAGGGAAAACACCCACATTCCATAAGATCAAAGTCCCAAAGTCTTAGAGGGATCTACCCCAGGACTATGAAGCTACCTAAACCCCTGAGATACTAAGAGCATCTAGGTAGTTTTATTTATCCCTCTTCCTCATAACCACCACCATTCTCTCTATTCAGTACCCTTGCTCTTGCAGGTGCTCTGCTTTTCAACTAGAGTCACATCGAAAAGTCAGACAGTGAAGACAAGTTATAAAACATGAGGATGAACAGTTCTTTTATTCTTGAAAAGCAGATGGGATCCTAGACAATTCCTAAAGGGCTCCCATGGACAATCCAGTTATTTGCAAGAGTCATAAATCTTCTATTAATCCAAATATTGTACCATACTTTCTGTGAAGAATACCAGATAGACAAGCTCTCCAGCTATTCTGGAGGATCTAAGAATGGGCCAGCTAATTCACTGCCATAGTCACAATGCCAATACACACACAAAAACACTGTCTGGAACAAATTTTGGCAGTATTCATCCAGAAGCAAAACACTGTGCTGCCAGATATGACCCACATAACAGGTCTCCTCAGAATAATTTTATTGAAGCTAACTATAGGCTTGGAGAACTTGAAAAAAGCCAACAACTGCTCTTAAAGAAAAAAGAAAAATAGCATCAGGTCAACAATAAAATAAGTAAAACAGACTGAAGTTTTATTGCTGAAGATAATAATACTTTCATTTTCCCCCACTGAATTGCTCAGTAGCTTCTAATGTGATTCAAATAACCATGTAGGACAAACAATAGTAAGTGTCGCACCAAAAATCCTGCTTTGATCCAAAGAGAATGATTAAAATACAAGTGATGTTTCTTGCAGTTACAGATGAAGAGAAAGACTGTGAGAATATAAGAACTTGAAGGCAGAACAGACAAAAGAAAAACATGAATTCTGGAAAATGAAAAGTGCAGGAATATCGATGAAGAACAGCAAGAAAAAGGAAAAGGCCATGGCAAGAGAGACGCCAAATTTTGGAAAGAAAATATCTGGATTCTGCAAGGTATGGAGAAAGGAACTCAAAAAAAGTGCTGGCAATACCACTTGCAGCACATCCCTTGTTTGTTTTACACTCTGGTTCATACTGGGAATTGTAGCATGACCAGGACAGCAGTGAGACTTTGTTTCACTAAATCTCCCAAAGAAACAGGAGCTTCTGTATCTATGCATCCAGCATCTGCTTCATTCCTATCTCCTGAACTGCTTCCAATTCTGATAGCACAAATTCATGAAGTTCATCACAGACAGCTGAATTTCACTGCAGATGTTGAACCCACTTAGGCTTTATTTGACTTAGCATCTGAATTACTAACATGGATTATATGGGAAAGCACAAGGCAATGCAAGGGAAAGATCTGAGCAAAATAATCACTAAATAAAAATGTGAAGTAGACCAGAATGATCAAGTAGATGTCTGAAAATGAGAGCTGTGCCATCTCTGCCCCTTTCAAAAACAAGCATTAGTAGATGAGGTGATAGATGTGATAACTATTTGAATGACAGATTGTTTCTAGAACTCTGTGCCAAGGATCTTGCAAACCTATGCTTTAAAAATTACTGTATCCCTTGTTTATGTTCTTCTTAATGTATTTTTTCTGTATTACTTCCACTTTATTCTTCTAAAGCAGCAACCAATTCACCTTCTCTTTTCATTTCAATTCTTTCAGTGCCATATTTTGTGTAATATTTCAGTGTCATATTTTGTCCTATTCTCCCTTCTATCTTTTGTGCTCTCTTCATCCAAACCATCACAGCAATCCTCATATCATTTCTTCTACAAGCTCCATTTTTTTTCTATCAATTGCACACTCTCCCTATGTGACTTACTTCAACTTACAGAAGAAGGAATAGTCATTTTCAAGGTATATATTAATTTTCAGCCTGTCAGCCAAGAAAATGAGGGTCCTGCAACCTGATCTCATTTTTCTGTCCATTTGTCAGTGTCCTGATAGAATTTTGCAGCCAAATGCAAGTCTTAAAAATATTAAGTTCCTGAAAGCTTGGTAAAAATCAGTCTCTATGAGGAACATTAGTACTCCAGCTAACTTCATAACCTGATAAAAAACCAGCTGCACTTAACACTATTGTTCCCACAGCTTTTTCAGCAGCAGCCAGTAAGCACCAATAAATTGTCCCTGTCACTTTTTGTCTACCATTCATTTTAGAAAGGAGCTAAGCATCTTAATGTAGGTAAAAGGAAGACATGGGATGGTGGAAGGTAGGAAATATGGGACATAAATTCATAGAAAAACCAGCTTCACTCCTCATGCAGTTATGATTTTTCATTCTTTATCATAATGTTGTTATCCAAAGCAAAGAAATAAATTCATTTCTGTCCCTTCACAGCATTGCATGGGAAGGGAAAAGATGGTAAGGCCAAATCCAAAAAACCCCTGGGACACATATCTGAGAGCTCTCTGTGGTTTTTTTTTTCCAGGCTTCCTTTTCATGGAACGTTCCTACTATGCTGTTAGGATTTTTAAATCATTAACACAGATCTATCACTCAGTAACTTGCCTGCAATTTCTTAATTTAAATTTCCATTAAAATGCCATGAAACAATAGCTGTTTTCTATTTAATTAATAACTCTGTTGCTTCTACAACAATTAATTTGATCTTTCTGATGTGTGTCACTTAAACCAGTAATTTGGATATAATTCATTTTTCCCCCAAAAGACCAACTACAGCTGCAGTGCTTGGGATAAAGATAAAACATTACTTCACAATATCAAGTGAGTAAGATCACATGATAATTCAGTCTATATAAATTTGCAGGTTTTACTATTCCCGCTTTCTGGACCAACTGTACATCACAATAAGTTTGAAGTTATATCATGTAAACAAAGGTTAATATTCAGTAATCTTTTCTTTAATAGATAGACTTGAGTTTTAGAAACTATTATTTTTTTTCTGGCAAATGCCATTATAAGCTTCCAGCACGTTCCATATGTCTTCCATATCCGAGCTAAAACTAATAAAAATATTAGATTACACTAAAATAAGAACTTCCTCCAATGCTGAAAAACATTAATAAGGTGAATCATATGCCTTTTAGTGCTACTTGTACTCAACCAAAGTCATTCCCCAATTGCTCATTTCCAGAAAGCTTAATGGTCTTTGGGCTACTTAGACCTACTGTAAGCCAATGAACTTTGATGGGTTAGCACAGGACAACGAAGCATTAGCACACACAGAAACTGTAACAAAATACATGCATTTGCCACTGATCTCAATGGAAGTCTCTGCAATGACAAATGCCAAATCAAGCCTCATCTTTGAGACAGATATTTCCTGACACACAATAGAGCTATATTTAATCACTACATTGAACTTTTTAACACGTTAGCCCAAGAATCACTAACAAAAGCAATTAAAAAATGTACACAAAATAAAGTCTATCTATACACCAAGAAATAAATTTTATTTTTAAATAGTCTCTCCTGATGAGCTGAAAAAATTGTGGAAGTAATCTAGGAAAAACAGCCTGATACAAACCTTTTTCATTGATCACGTATCACCACAGCATTACAATGAGCCAGCAGTACGAAAAAATTATCAGCAATAACTTTCTAAATATTCTTCATCTATCTGGTGTACACTCCTCAAAGAAATAACTATTTGGTTTCTTCTATTCAACATGATACACAGGCATTCACATTTTTCACTTAGATCAGCAGCTTAAAAGATGCTGAACCCTTTACATGCTCATCAACTAAAAGCAGTCATCTTCATACATGACAGAATAAATAATCAAAGCCTGTAATTCATTCACTGCAGAGTTCTGAATATTGCTGAATAATAATCTTTGTTCCCTCCTTTCTGCTTATTTCATACTATTCACATATCTCAGACAGCATTTCCTCTAAACAGTTTGAAATCTCACAGTCGTAAACTATGTGTCACATGAGTATTTTTCTCCCAAATCACTAAGGCAGTCTTCATGTTCTATGGCAGATGGGATACAGACAGGAAAACCATGAAGTTGGTGTAAGAACCATATAAGGCACAAATGAGACCTTTCTGCCCGAAGCTTTGATTTCCTAATGCAATACTATTGAATAACACTCATTCCAAAACCAGAATTAATGCTGCATCACTGTAATCACTGAACTGCCTGTAGAGATCTCCTCATTTACATCCTCTACACAGGCAGGAACCAGAGACAGAAGGTGTTAAACACAGACCCGTGGAAACACCAAGGAGCTCTGTACCTCTCGGAGCATGACAGTGACAGAAGCATAACCAATGGAGCAAAACTGTATTTGACCAGAATGTTAAGTCATTTTTGGAAAGCAATAATTAGCAGAGCTACAGTTCTGCTACAGATCTCTAAAAACTTTGGTTTCCTATTGGAAGGGCCAGAGGGAAGACCAATTACCCAGCACTGTAGGTGGCATCAAAATGCGGTTGTTTACTAGTTTTCTCCATTCTTCTACTCTGAGCAACACTTGCTTAGAGGAAAGCATCCACTGCACACCACCTCTCACAGAAGCTCAGCAACTTATTGCCCCATAACAAATTCTGTGTTCTCTGATATTCTTTGGAGCTCTGTTTCCAATAAGCTTTTCAGAAGAAAGTATCACCGTCTAGGTTTCTCAGGTAAAATTTTCTTGAATGTAATCATTTTAGAGAAAGACTGTTGCTTAGCCTTTGTTGTCAGCTGTTTGCCTCAAAAGGGAATTGGTTAAGCAAAAATTAAACAGTTAGCATGCTAAATTCAGAAAACTGGATAAAGGGACAGGGTCTGTATTGTAGTGCCTTGAAGAAAATGAGACAAAAGACCTAAAACTATAAAGGTTACTGGAAGCCCTACATAATTAACGTATTTACCTTAGACAACACTGGAAAAATTAGGTATTTTTACAAATTTTATAAAAGGCAAGACCATGACATAAAGAAATTAAGTAATCTGACAAGTATCTGAAGGACCTGTAAGGCATTTGACTAATGCAAATCACAATTTCTTCCTTTATGCTTTCGCATTTCTAATGATGTTTACTTATAAAAGTATTGAGCCCCTAAATTACATAATTTTAGATTGCTCAGTTTCTTACTTATTTAAGATCACCATTTCTGTATTACCAAGAAACATTTCATTTCTTTAGAAGTTTGCCGATGTGTACAAGACTCACAGTATTTTAAGAACACAGATGGTGAAAGCTCAAAACTTCATCACATCAGCAATTTCCTCAGTACTTTGCTGAATCATCAGCTGCTCAATCATGTTGGTTCTGATATTACTTTAGGTGCTAGTGAAATAAATACTAAATTAATGACAAATATAGGAAAGAGGGGGAATATGAGTAGTCTACAGAGTAACCTTTATTTTGACCTTTTCCCAATATCGGGAGAAAAAAAAAAAAGGTATTTTATTCTAGTGTGGTACAGATCAAAAAATTAACACTGATGACTTGAGCAAAACAAGTTACAATTTTACTAAATATCTGAGAACTACTGAAGTCACTGAGAAAAAAATATTTAGCTAATTTTTTTTCTATTAAGCAAATTCCAGTGTGTCACTAAGTTATTTCTGAAACAAGAAAGGGTCCTTAAATTAGCTTTTCAATTACCCCAAGTAATTGCCCTAGAAAATCTCTACATTTTGCAACACTTCGGTATTGCACATAATGCAATTAGATAGAACAACCAAGATCTTTCAGCTTTAACTTCAAAATATATACATCAATGCTTATGATACTTAAATGTCTTGATGATGAAGATGATACTTTAAATCTAGTCACACACATACCCAGTAACATATGCAGTAACTACTTCAAATACATGTGTAGTAGAAAGAAAAATTTACATGTGACTACGCAGACAGATTACTCTGAAAGATTTATTTTCTTTCACAGGAAAATAACATTACATTAACACAAACTGCTGACAGTGTTTTTAAGATATAAAAAATCACATTTTCCTCTGGCTAATCCATTATTTAAATCATCATTAAGCTCTTAGCCAAAAAAATGATGGTTTCAAGAGAATTCTCTAGTGTCAGCAAAACACCATAGCTGGTAATCAGAAATTAATTGTTTCCATGGTCTTGTTAAAGGGAAACATCTGTTGCCATCATATTGCGAATAGTTCAATACTACCACATGAAAAACTAGAAGTCACATTGCTGAGCTTAATAACTCAAATTTATTTTTTTCTCCTTAACTCCATTTTCCCTGTAAGAAGAAGCAGATAGAAAACACACATCTTATCAATTTAATGAAAAAATTTTAATTTTTGAGAGAGATCTTTTAAAACTTTGAAAAAGTCCCAATCAATCAACTTTTGCCTTCAGTACTAAAATAATGTACCAATTCAATGGCAAATGAGAAATAAATGCCACATGCTCTTTAAACTCAAAGTAGATTCCCCTTTTGCAGCAAAGCCATTTAAGCCCTCCTTTCTAAAGAAATCTGTAACCTTCCAAACACAGCACTATTGTGAATTTCAAATGCTGTGTAGCATGTCAGTAAATGCACCACAAGTGCCAGATGTGATAATATAGTACAGATTAGTATGTAGTGGTAATGTTTGACCACATGCCAAAAGGGTGATTTTACAGTTTTGTCATGTGCAGATCAAGGAACTTATTAAAACTGGCAATACTGGGGGTTTTTAGCTAGATGGAGAAAGCAGAATGCACATGTACAGAACGAGCATTATATAGTAACCAAGCATTATTAAATTACCACTTTCTCTTTTTCTCATCTGGAAAGTTTGATTAGCATAAACAATTGCAAATCTTAAGCTACAAGACACAAACCAAAGCACAGCTCCAACTCATAGCGCACTTCACTGCTGATCCAAGTAATGCAACTACAGTTTAAACAGAGTATTACTAAGGCAAGTGAATAAATACCTCACATATGAATCGAATGGAAAAAAAGAATGAATTGCATAATCTTAAACAAAAAACAGAGAATACCAATATTCCTGCAGATTTAGCACTGTAGGGAGATTCACTATGCAGTAAGTAAAATCACACCACTTATATCATGGTAAGCATTCATTAAGATTATCTTAAATTTATAAGGTATGTTACATCTGGAATCAAATATAACTTACTTATATCATGGTAACCATTCATTATGCTGGCAGCTTCAGAAGGCTGAATGAACAATTCCCCTCACACCACACTATTTTAAAAAATACTAGAGATTATTCTTGTGTTTCACATAGTTATTTTAGACTGCTTCAGATTAAGACCTTCCAGTACTTTACTGATTTCTGACTGTTTTTCTTATATGGTATTCTTCATATCCTCTCATCAACAAGATGAAAAATCAGTTTGAACTAATTCCCTATAAAGACTTTTTACAATTTATGAATAAAAATCTTTCCTATTATAAATTAAATAAACTGGCAAAACAACTATGTTACACCAGCTACAAGGCTGATTAATGGCAAAACCATTTACAGAATAATCACACAGGTAGAAAAGTAGGGGAGGAAGAAGAGTCTCAAGATAGTCCACGGAATTTATTTTGAACTAACATTTACAAAAAGCAGAGAATACAAATTTCCCTGCAGAGTTAGCACTGTAGTGAGATTCATTTTGCAGTAAGTAAAATCACACCCCTTCCAGAACTATACAGATGGGTGGTTCTTAGTCAAGTCATGGGCAGAACAGGACATAAATCAAGCACGTGACAACATTCTAGCACTGCCAATTGAATCTCCTGCTTTTTCTTACATGTCACTGGTCCATCCTGCATTTCCTACCACTGAGGCCCAAATTTTTCCATTCATCTCAAAGTAATGATGATATATGCCATAGCTCAAATACTTCCTTTCATCTGGCTCCTCATTTTAACTAGTCTGAACTTCAAGTACAAAGGATAGAAATTATTATAACACATCTCTGTATATGAATGCCTGAAAGAAGAAAGCAACAAGAGCAGTAGCAAATGTTGCAACAGTCATTCCTCCAGCTCTTTGTGTCTGGGATAGACAAAGACAACCTCTGTAATCAGATACTTCTTTTTCTTTTTTCCCCTTTGTGCCTAGGAAGAGAATCAAGCTGAATAACAGCAAAGGTTCTCTCTTTTTCAGCACAGAAAACAGAATGTGCTCAGATGGCAGTAATGAACACGTACAAAGATCTCCAGAGATATTAAAGGGCTGATACTAAAGGTAAATTAGATGAGCATTTTCCAAGAGATGCAGCCACATGGGTGTCGCAGCATCACTAATCACTTGCTGCATCCAGCACACAAACACCAAAAATCTAAATGCAATTTAGCTGGGAGCAAAATTTCAAGCAGAACACACAAAGAGTAAAAGTTAAGATCTGTCCCTTGAAATTCTGTCCTGTGTTACCTGAAAAGGAATACTCTGCACAACAGCTAGTTCCTTGGTTACGTAGGGTTAGTTGTATGTAACAACTGAAAGGAAATCACAGGTGGGGGGGGGGAATTACTGAAGTACACTGCTGAAATGTAGTACCATAGAAAAATATAATTAATTTGTTTGTTTCATAATCTCCTTTTACATTAAAGTCTTCAGGAACTTTGAAACATACAAAGTTTGGGATTCTCAAAAAAGCACATCAAATGAAACAATTTCTAAAGTAAAAGCTTTAAATATCAAAAGCATATTTTGCAAACAAAAAGCTAGGAAAATAAAATCAGTCTAACTTGTTACTGGAGAGAGAAAAAAATGCAGAGCTGTTTTTTTCCATGTGTTAAACCACTATATATTTATGCAATAATTAAATAGATGCATCTCATTCTAGGACATTTTTTGTGACACTACACAACAGCAATCTTTTGGTTTTCTGTATTCACATGGAAAAGTAAAATGTCCATCAAGCCCAGTCAAATTCTGTCCTATTTTATCATATTATTAAGTGACATATCATACATTTCAGGACAGTGCAAATTACATATGTAGAACAAATAAGAAAATTGCAAGGTTTTCAGATTAGTTCAACCTCCATATGATAAAAATAGTAGTAGAAGACTTATTAACATACTCCCAGAATTTCAAACCATTCAATAAGGTAAAGGTCTTAATGTGTCTCAGAGCTGCCAAGAATTGTGTAACAAGAAGAAGATAGCTGTTTTCTATCATAATGAGTCAATAAGGTAATCAGATATTCAGGCATTCAATCATTAATTTAGCTCACCAGATTGCAGGGAGCAGAGTCACACAGGCTAAAAGAATTTCAAGAGACTTGGGGGATTTTAGGAGTATTCCATACTAGCTCAACAGAAAAAATTATTCCAGAATAGATTGAGTTTATTTAGAAGCAACCCATTGATTGTACTGAACACTGCCATGTGGCAGACAAAAAATAAAAGCAATCCGTAAGACTCTTGAACACAAAACAAAAAAGGGAGGGATGGGAAATGGTTTGCCCATTGGTTTGGAAAAGGTCTCAGTGAGTATATATCTTAATGAAAAACAAAGCCTTACTAAAAAAAATATTCCAACAATATTTACATTTGGAAATCTCTGCAGTCTATGCTTTTACAAGCATTTCAGATTGCCTTCACTGAGAATAGAAAAATACTTACAAGAAGCTAAATACAATGCATTGTGCTATTAATAAATGCATATTGTGAGACAACAATTAAGTAAAAAGCAGATTAAATCTTGGCATGACAAATTTCAACATCAGAATTACAAAATTATTGTAGAAATACTTAAAACTACATTCTCATGAGGTAAAGGTTAATAAAGCACAAATAATAAGAATCTACAGCATGTGAACCCTAAGAAAAAACAGTTTAAAAGAGCAGCTGGCTCAACTAAGTGATAACAGCATGATAAATAGCTTCAGACTTTTAAGGAAAGGTAATAGTGTAGGGAAGCAATAATTATGTCTATAGAAGTATGACTCATATATGATTACCATCATGGAACTTCAACCCAACTTCCATCAGAATTCAATCAGCACCACTTGCAAGGAAAAAAATAAACGCACATATTTGGAGCCATAAAATAGCTTCTAACTATAGACTACATACCACCACCCATTTATTTGCATAAGTGCCTTTAAATCTGAAGCTTTTAATATATAATGTGAGCAAAAGGGAAAGGTCTGATGAAGAATTGATGGACAGTATCATCAGCACTATCCTTAATGTTGACAGAAACTACACACAAATGCCTTTTCTCTATCTATGGCTTCTCTAATCAGATTCTTTCTCAAGTATCGCTTGTCAATACATAGGCAAAAAGATTGAGAACTATTTTTATATCAGGAGGGAGAAAGGAGGAAACAGAACTATATATACACAAACACCTTGACATTGAGGTAGGTACATAGGAACAAAAATCAGGGCTTCCATTCAAAGCTTTTTTAAAATATAGAAGAGCAAAAATATGAATCATTCGATCCTATAATGGTTATGTATACATTCTCGTAACTTTAAAATGTCTGCCTCCAAGTATGGCTCCAGTGTTCTGCTTCTGGAAGCCAAGCAACAGTCCACAGCATGCTCTAGCAACCTGAAACTACAAGACCAAAAGACACAAGATTCTTATGGAAACAGTGACAAAGTTAACTGTCATCATGCAAGCAGTAGAACTTTAATCACATTTTATAGGTACAAGATCCATTCAATAAGAAATCCAAGGAGCAACATGTAAAATGGCAAAAGATCAAGAACAGATAGCCAAGAAACATAAATCTGATCCCAGGATACCTGTGCTACAATTGTACAGTTCAATGCCTGGTGAGTGCAGTTAATGCACAAAAAAATCCACATCAGGCTTGCTGATCTTGATTTTCCTTTTATTCACAGTCCAAATAGATGAAGTAAACTTAAAGGAATGGAACCAGCTGGTAGACCCATAGGTCTGCTAGGACATGCTGCCTATTAAGTATAGGATATGAAAGATCTACTACTGAAAATTACTCACTGATGACATCTGACAAAAATGCTACTTGTGCATTAAGGAGAATGCTCTAATACACACTGGAAAAAAAGGCTCCCATCAAAGAGCCTCAATGGAAAACAGGCACAGAGTTTGCCCTGATCCATATTACCCTCTGGTTCCCTCTGTGGAACTCTGCTTTTCTTTTGTTCAGTTTTGCTCTTTCCAGTGAGCAGCAGATGTGTTTGCAGCCTGATGAGCATTTATGCTGACCTCCATGAGGGGGTCTGCAGAACTCTTCCTGAAGAGGAGCAAAGGAACACCAAGTGCCCAGAACCACATACACCCATTCCCTTGGCTGTACCATAGTGCCCTAAAGAAGCAACTTCAGAATTATTGTTCTCAACATGTCTTTGCACTTATAAGGTAGCAACAGTTCAGAGACAGTTGACTAATTGGATATCATTGTGAGGGGAAAATACTTGACTTCTAAATAATATAAAAGTGTAAAAATGTGCATTTGCAAATTTTCACTTGCAAAAGTAAAATGGTAGATTGATACTAATTAGTTCAACATTTAAATAACATTTTTGGCTCAATTCAGGGTGAAAAAGCTACACAATCCCTTAAGAGTACTTAATCTTGAGCTAGATTTCCTACTTCCAGTAACACACGCATCTTTTTCAATATGAAAACTACTACAAGTACAGAATTTTACCCTGAATGTTACCAGTGAAGCACTGGGAAGTGTGCCATTGGCTTTTTAATGAATACAACACCACCCAGCAGTTCATACACAGAAAAGTCCACACAGCTCAATCTATTCAAAACATCCAAGCAAATCTGTTAAGTATAGTGAAGGAAATAAAACTTTTGTTTAAAAACTTCATTTTTGAAAGGGAGAAAAAGTGCTTTCCAACAGTTTTGTGGCTTATAAAGAAACCAATTTTATAGATATTTCATATGTAACTCATGTTTCAGGTTTTTGGCATCTTCATGGCATCTTAGTCTTTCAATAGGTAATCGATCAAGTAGTGGAAAAGTGTTACCTGTCTGGATTAGGAACTGACACCTTTGCTGCAGCTGCACTAAATGCAGATGTCTGCATCACAGGCAACAGCTGGGGAGTCAGCAAAGCATTCAAGGCAGAGGTTTCTTTATCAGCAGGGTATGTTGAGAAATACATTAATTTCATGCATTCAGGTTTACAGGTGAAGGTATAATGGGGAGAAATCACTCCTGATCCCAGTCCACTTATACATGAATAAAACACACAGATGTAGGATGCTGATGTTAGAATAAACACAGGCAATCCATTCTCTACTTCAAAGAAAAGAAAAGTCAACTCTGTGGACAGCTAGCTCATCTCTCTTTGAACTATAACTGCTGTACCATTTATACTCCACTCCTGGTGACTAAAACAAGAGTTTTAGTCAGAAATCAGTGAAGATTTTCAAAGTAAACAAGAAGCATAACAAATTTCCCACTGACCACAATGACACTGTGCTTTGCAATGTATACATTGACAAGATGCCCAGTAATCTAAGGACAGCCATTGCTGTTACACTTCCTAAGGAAGTAGCAAATGCAGCACATACTCTTTAAACAAGCTCGTGTCACTTTTCTGACACACAAAAAAAACTTTTAAAGTTGATTTATACAGCTACATACTGGGAATTGATGTTGGGTTTAGTTTCAATCCTCTAGGGAAAAAGCACGTTTGCTTTTGCACCATGTCTCATTCAGAAGCTATATACTGGAACTCTGTGCATGTACAGCCTGTGCAATCTGCTCTGTTTTTCTTGTGAAAGACCTTATAGAAAGATTACAGATCAGCATGAATTTTAATGTATAGAACTGTATATAGAACACACACACACAGATTCTTTGCTTTTATCCTATAAAGATACACCAGATATGTTTTTTAAACAGATCAACTACTTATATCCTTTATGTCAGCAGTAGGTATGATCTCTTGGCTACAAAATTAGAGTTCAATTTGCCTCACCTAACTTTACTGTAGAAAAACTAGGGTTTCCCTAACTTTTCTTTTTTTTTGAGACCAAATTTTAAACCATGACATTTCCAGAGGCTAATTGATCTCCTGATAAAAACAGACTGCTGAAGCAGTTGTGATGAATGACCCTCAGGAAACATCTGTTCTCTAAAATAGCTCTATGAGCTCCTGTAACTAGGTCAAACTTCATTTCTCCTTCTTAGACATTTGAAGACTAACAAAAGAAAAACCTAGCCCCTATTTGCATGTTCACCCATTCCAGGAATTGTACCAAAAAAAGTTTAAATTACTGCTGGGATCCATTTGAAGTCCATGGTATGTCGCTGTTGAGCGGCTAGCTGAGGACTGACCCAAGTTCTCAGACAAGCGAAGAGAGGAGAAAAGGGACTTTATTGTTTTGAATTCCATATATATAGAGTCTACAGAAGTGCCCCAGATTGGTCAGCCCGAGACCTCCCCCTAGGCACAATTGGCTAAGCCCGAACTCACTCAATCCGGAGAAGTTGTTTGCAAAACATCCAAACTTTATCTTGTTTATGAAATATAGCAAAATGTTCCCACGGGAAGAACCTGTGCTAGCCACACATGGTAGTCTGCTCCAGGCAGGCACAACCTCATCTCCTCGTGCAGATGACAAATGCTAACCTATTTCAAAACTGAGCATAACCTCAATGCAAAGAAAATATCAGTAAAATTAGGCAGCAATTTTTATTTATGTTCACTACATTTATTCTTTATGTTTATTTATGTTTCCCTCAGAGCCATATATTCATAAACACACTCATAGGAGCAATAAAAAGTCAAAACAGATGCTTTACTTGACTACAAGAGGCCTCTGGTGGCAGTTGTGAAGAACAACTTCTCATAGTCCTAAGAAATATGCATTTTGATGACATAATTTTCTGTATAGAAAAAGCTACAGAAAGCAGACTAAGCAGTTAGATTTGCAGTGAAAATTTTGAGATACTACTGCTCATCTCCAAAGCACTAACAATTTCAGCCCATCCCTCTTCATGCCTACTCCACAGTTTTCAAACTAAAGTTGTGTGTATTTCCAGCTAAGTAAGAGTAAAATGACAGCCTTTACTGATCAAAGCCTTTACTGTACAAAGGACACAACTCCCAGCAGTGAAACTGAGGGATGTTTTTTTTACAGCAAAACCCAAAGTCCTGGCCTCCAACACCATGCAGACTCCCATCAGCCAAGAAGCACGCATGCTGGCACCACCAGAGGAGCAATAAGGTTACAGTGTATGACATGCACCATCATCTGCATCCAACAGGACAAAGAGACAATGGATGTGTTTCAAACACACATGTGAGACAAGGGAAAACAAAAAGTTGGCCTGATATTTATGAGTGCTGACACAAGTAATAGTCTGAGGCAAAAGGCAGCCTGTAACAGCTGGTAATTAGCTTATTGGTTGGACTGGAGTAAAAGCAATTCCGTTATCATTTAAGAGCCCATAGAGACAACATAAGCAGACCAATGGACAGCTGAGGACCTTCTCTGGAATGGCCAACTTTTCTCCTGCTCTTTTGGACCTTGACACTGGCATCTCAGGAAAGGAATAAAAAGTCCCATCACCCAAACTGATGCTGTAAGCTGCTGTCAACTGCAACAGCTGCCACAAAGAGTTCCTCTTGGGATGAGGCTACAGCAAGCAGCTAGAACTGTAGTCTCCATCCTCCTGTTTACACTGGCAATTACCTTAAAAGCTGTCCAGGATGCAAATTAAATTTTAAAAGTTTCAGTGTTACATAATGCAACTAACTAATGCACAAATGCAAACCACTAATGATTTTCAGCTGAGCAAAACAGATGATCTACAGCAAAGAATTTAACATTTCTACCATCAGCCAGGTCACCATGAAGCCAAACTAACATAACAGCAAGCTAACTAAAACCATTTACTATTTGGTATTTATTATAACAAACAGCTGAACTGCCTAGCCAACAAGCACTATACTTTTTCGAAATTACTCTCTTAATTCCTAATAGTAAACTTATTAACAGATTTAAAGTAACAGGTCCATCTGTTCAATCTTTTAGCGAGATGGAGAACCTCTCCTACAAGGAAACACTATGAACTGGGATTGTTCATCCTGGAAAAGAGATGATTTCAGGGTGATCTAACTGCAGCCTTCCTGTACCTGATGGGAGCCTACAATAAAGATGGAGAGAGATTTTTTACAAGAGCACGTAGTGACAGGACAATGGGAAATAGCTTCAAACTGAAAGTAGGTTTAGATAAGATATTAGGAAAACAAAAATAATCACTCTAAGGGCAGTGAGGCAATTACCAAGTTGCCCAGAGAAGTTGTGGATTCCCCATCCCTGGAGGTGTTCAAGGCCAGCTTGGATGGGAGTCTGAGCAACCTAATCTAATGGAAGATGTCCCTGTCTATGGCAGGGGAGTTGAAATGTCATGATCTTTAAAGTCTTTTTGGACCCATGCTATGATATTTTTATTTATGCCACAGTTACCTTAAAAGATATCCAGGACAGAACACGAGCTGAAAATCTTCACGGATTATCCAAATTGAGAGAACATATTTGCAAAATATTGTACAACTAAAGCTCTGCATTTCCTATGCACAGCTACATTTTTTCCTGATGGCATTTCAGTGGAGGTTCAACCCAACAAAACAGACTTAACTGCTCTTTCAAAGATATACTTTGTTTTCAAAGGATGACAGCTCAAATCTTCAAAGAAGGAAAAAAATTAGCTAAAAAAAAAAAGAATCATTTTACTTGTCCAGAAGAGATTGTAAAGGATTTATCATGGCCAAAGTTTCACTTCATATTGATGACAGTAACTCAACACATTTCATATTTTACAGCTAGAAAGTACATCCAAGTAACAAGAAATACACTTCAAACAAAAAATGAAAGCACTTCAACCAAGAAGATCAAATTTATATGAGGCAACTCATAGCTACACATATAAGTACACAATTTGTAACACATCCACAAACAGACACCAGGACACTGCCAATAGCAGATGCACAACATGGATCTTTCCTCCCATAATGTCTTCCATCCAGTCCCACTGGCAGTCCCTCAGACAAATAAAACTGAGGAGAAATACAAGGTTTGCCAGAGTAGCAGACCAATGGCTCGTCTTTCCCTTTATCACACATAATGTGTTTATATGTTACCTGAACAGAAGCAAGGCCCTTACTGAGCAAACACAGAATGACAAAACACTTGTCTACACAATTAAGATGTTCCAAGTATATAGAGAGAGTCAGATAAAAAAGTGTGCCTGATCTGCCCCATTTACAATCTGAGTTAGCTGCAGATACGACACCCTATTGCCTTGAATTAGAAACTGCAGGCAGAGAAGTATTTGATGGAATCACACACCTTCTTCCAAGCCCTTGGCTGTTCTCATCCCATCTCATCAACCACAGTACACATCCCACAGTGTACTGTGGTTAACTCAGTACACTACAGTTACTAGGCCTGACTCAAGAAAGCTACAGACATCTCTCACTCTTCCGAGTGATTTGTTCAGCAGCGTAAAATGAGCAAGTGTACCCAGACTGAATTAGGTACCAAACGGAGTTGTTAGGCACGGTCCTGCAGGACTGTGGATTTGCCAGCTTACGGAAACTCTCTGCTTTAGCAGAAACACTAAGTGCTCTGCTAACTACACACCTTGTCCAAGCTTGCATCAAGGGAGCCATTACTGTAAACAGAGGGGTAAGTCTTTGGCTGTGTTTAGTCATGAATGCTGTAAATAACGCAGAAACAAAAACACCTGCAGAACCTTTCAGAGCATTACAGTCCAAAAGCACCTTCATCCAGCATTTGTACTGTTGGATGGCAGTCAGGAGGTAGCTCTTCTCTCAGTTATCAAGTAGCTTGACAAAAAATGTTTTCATGAAAGAGATGTAAGACTAATCTTCATGGCTAACAATAATAACATTTAATTTGCAGGATCTAAGTTTATTCATGTATTTATAATGTTAAAAGTACCTCATTAAACACATACATGGAAAATCAAGGAAAAAATATTACAAGCACTTAAAAGAATGTAAAAAACTGCTACATTAGGACAAGGGGGAAAAGGATAATAATTGGGATAGGGGAAACCAAGTTTTCCAGATAATAAAGTTTTGCTTTAATGGCCTCCAATTTTTTGATGGTTTGTGATGTGCGCTTTTTTGGTTTGGTTCATTTTCAATTTTCCCAAGTGACACTTAAAAGCATGCCTTTGGATTCTTACCTATGTTTTACAAAGACATTTGGAAAATACTCCCCCTTCCATTTCCTTTAAGGTCTTTCCTCCCAAAAGCTCCTAGCTGCTGAAGAGAAAGCAGCATGGGGAAGGAGTAGGGTTTAGGGAAGGGAAGAGATAAGCAGTCCAAGGTACATGTGAGTAAATGGTTTTTCAGTACATGGGAATTCAAATTCCAGTTTCAGCTGCCCAGTGTTTTGAAATAAATGCTTTGCAACTTCAAAGACTTCCACAAAGAAGAAAAGGACCTTCCAGTACCCATGAATTTCAAAGTAGGTAGTCTGAGGACAGTAAATGCTGCCTTTTCTCCCCAGCCCAAGAACTCATATACCTTACATAAAAACATTTATTTCTGGAAATACAGATAAATAACACTAAGGCACATTAATGCAGACCTAAAACTAGATAAAGATCTTCATGTAAAACAGCAAGAAAAACAGCTAAAGACTTTGCCTGATCTTTTCAGACCCAAAGACAGCAAAGATGTCAGAAAGACAGAGTCAGAAATCAGGGAGAAGTTATTTTCAGGCATTTCTGACATTATTTTGAAACCAGTAACATAATTCTCTTTCAATGCTAAAGCAAATATTTGGCCCATGTAATGTGTGCATGTACTATGCATATATGATACAGAACAAAAAATACAGAACAATACCTACAAAACACATAAAAAATATAAAAACAAAAAATGTAGGTCTTTAAAAAAAACTTAGGTTGTTTTTAAATTCATATGCATCATCTCCTTACCTTGCAGACAGTCTCTGTGTCCCAGGGTAAGATGGTCCTCAAATCAATAACTTCACAGGACACACCAAGCTTTTCTTGAGCCATTGCTGCCACCTCTTTGATCACATGTACCTGAAAAAGCAATGTATCACCCAACAGTCTAAATTACACAAAATGTTCTATATTACACATAGAGAATACACACAGTGATTTAACATATCACCTGCATGTTAAGCAGACCTTTCTACTCAGTAATAACCATTGAGCATTCAGTTCATTCTTCTTATTTACTACCTAATTATTCCCAGTGTTTTAGCACCTCTCCAAAAACTAAATTTACTGAAGTATCACTGAGAACAAAATTTGCTTTCTAGAGAAGTGTCTTTCAGTGAACAGTATCAGTCCTCACTATTTTTTATTTGTAGTCAGTTTGAATAAGTTTTAGAAGATTTTTGTTAGGACTGTAACTAAGCTAATACCCAAATACATCAGAGTAATATATTTTGATATAGCAGTCCCATGCACCCCTGCAAGGAGCATTACATACATTCAGAAATACTACACTGCGCTACATCTGATCTTAGCCAAAAAGACGAGAAATGGTTCATTCTAGTAATCCTAGTAACTAAACTACAGCTTACTGAAAGTGAAACATAACCAAGTAATCATCTCCAAATCATTATCTTAAGAACAGCTAGGACAGAAACTAAGCACCACATAAAAAGTCACCTGTAAATACCAAGTCCTGATCCCCACAATCAAAGCATATAGCAGTAGCACAACATTATAACCATTTACTGGTCTTCCAACACACAGTTTAACATCAACATTACAAACATTGCATTACCTGATTACTACAATTAACATTTTACTAAAACAAAAAAGTATTCCACCCTAACAAGAGGCTATTACTGAACTAGAATACAGACTATTCCCTATCCACCAGTCAAGGAATCTGTTTAGTAGTATATGTAACTGCATCAAAGTAGATATACAACAATCCACATCTATGATCATCCTTTCCATAAGGTATATTATGGCAAGAACAGAAAAGAAAGCAATATTATATACATTCAAAACTGTATCTTGACATTATGTTATAAAACAGTTTTAAGCAAAATGTATTTCAAGCATTGGCTTCCCTAAAACAAGCATTTGCAAGCAAATGCTCCAACATGGAAAATAACAACTGTTACAACAACTCAAATTATCCTCAACCAGTACCTCAGCCAGAAGCATTGGCTCATGAGATATGAGGGTAAAAAAATTTCTCAATATGATGTTGCCAATAAACTCTTTATTGTTAGAACATTTCACAATACAGGTTTGGACTGCGGCAGATGACCTCTATCAAGCAACTTCTAGGCACAGGTAGGTGTTGAAGCCAAGGACCATCCCCAATAATCAATTTGGATAAGGTCATCTTTCATCTTCATCTTGAAGGCAACAGAATTTAGCAACATGGACATGGCCAGGCAGTGTCAGTTGCCTGAAGGTCAGAGAGCATTAATAAATTCTACACAGGCATAAATTCTACACTGAAACAAGATAATTAAGGATTTAAACACACAACTACATCATGCATATATGAACAGCTAAATGCAAAAGGACTATTTTAAAAGGGATATCAATAGAAGTATTGCAATAACAGAAAAAAATATAGCTTGCAGCATTTTAGTTTAAACTTCTAGTACATCTGCAGCTGTAATAAGAACGTTTGAGAATTTTCAACATGGCACACAGGATGGATTTGGCTGTTTCTCTGACATACAAGTGAAAACATTTACAGAGCTCACAGGGGATAAGGATTAGCTAGTGACAATAAACAGATTAGTTAATGACAATAGAAGACTGAGCACAACTGGAGAGCAACTAAAAGCCTTTGCTTTTAGTGAGGCCTTCATGAGCACCACCCACGACAACTAGCATCAGACAACCCCACAGGAGCAGCAGCTGCCAAGTAACTACCTCATGTCCAAAACCACACAAGAAGTTACCAGTGAGTCCATGCAGCCCCTCTGCCTACTGACAGTAACTTCTGGATTGGTAGCACAATCAGCAATCAAACTCCAAGTTTATGTACTTCACCTGAATATATCCTCAGCATAAACTCACTTAATGTATTTGATCTGCAGAACCCTGTCAGCTCCAGTGACAATCCAACACACTGGATTTACTGCATATGTCTGAAACATCTGTCCCCATGCTGTATGCCACAGCCACACCCACAGTTTGGCCAGCTCCTAAATCTGGACTAGGGCTGCACATCTGTCCTATTATTAGTCACACCAAAAGAAAAGTCTATTTTAACTTTTTCCAAGCACCAGAAGACAGTTCTATTGAAGGATGTCACTCCAAGTCCTCTCTGCACTACTGCCTACTGAGTAAATTCAGGATTTTATTAAATCTCCATAGCCAGCTTTTAAGCCATTACTTTATTAAGTCAATTACTTTATCAATATCTGCTGGAGAAAAACAAGTACAAGTAAAGATATTTAAGAAGTCCATTGGGGTGACAAATAGCTTGTAAGAGAGTTACTGACCTGAGTGCCCCAAGCAACCATTGTCACATCACTGCCCGTCTGCAGCACCTCCGCTTGAGACAGTGGAATGTTGTAGGGCTCAATAGGAACTTGTTCCACTGAATAAAGAGAAAAGAAGGGAAAATAGATTCCTTTATTAGTCAATTTTATCCCATAAAAACATACACTAAAATTTTTCTTCAATGTTAAAGCCATCTAAAACAGTAGACCAAAATTACACTGAGTATGTTACTGGAGCCCAGTGACAGGATGAGGAGCAATGACCACAAACCAAAACACAAGAAGCTTCACCTCAATATGAGGAAGAACTTGTTTATGTTGAGGGTGGCAGAGCACTGGAACAAGCTGCCCAGGAAGGTTGTGGAGTCTCCCTCTCTGGAGGAATTCAAAACCCAGTTGGACACATCCCTATGCAACCTGCCCTAGGTGACCCTGCCTTGGCAGGAGCATTGGACTGGATGATCTCCAGAGGTCCCTTCCAACCCTAACAATTGTGTGATTCTATTAGCTTTAGGACAAAATAACTGAGTATTAGCATTCATTTCAAAGGCTTAGCTGCAATTTGAATTATTTGTAATTACACTGTTAAAAACATGTTCTGTGTAGAGTTTGATTTATATTATATACCATAACAAGATGATGCATATATACACATGCAAAAGATAGTAGTAAGTTTTGGTGTACATCAAGTCAAAATATCAGCATCAGATTTGAAAATGGACACTGCTACCATTGATAAAAAAATCTCAAGAAACCACTAATTCATTAGAATTCTTGATTATTCTAATAATCATCATGAGAGTCTTGAAATTGTACTTTAATACTCACACAAGAAGGAACAGCTGTGTCAGCACCCTCCTGATATCTGCCAAGTATGATGCTCTACAGTTTTATGCTTAAATTGAGGTTAAAGTTTTCAGAAGCTACACAAGAAGTGTCAGCAAGAACTTCTGTTTATAGCAGTTTTAAATAAGTCTAAATATTTTTCCTTTAAAAAATATCTATTCACCAAAAATACACAATTCAAGAGAGTAGGCAAGAATTAGACATCTTGTCTTCTCTAAGACATTTAAGGTAGTTGCACTACCATTTACTAGTCTTCAGATGGAAAAATATTAGGTCAGTTGTGCTAGTTTTGAATCAGTGCTTCAATGCCCTATATGTTGACTGGTTTAATGACTAAAACTATGATTAAAGACATCCATATATAATATTTTGAAAGAAATACTCTTTTGATCTAAAGATGAACTTGTCTATGCACCAGCAAGTCAAATAATACTTCTTAAAACATAATCTAGTGGTAAACAGAAAAAACTAAATCTTACTCCTAAATAAACAGAAACAATTTATAAAGAAAACCCTCTGCCTTTTTTTGTTAACATACTTCATAGTTCATAAAATACTTAATGAGTTCCTGCTGAACAAAATTGCTTCTTGAAGTTACGATAAAGAATCTCCCTGAGTGATACCAGCAGTAAAGTGGTTTGTATTTTTCCTTCATTGTTATGGTAGATCCAATACAAGTAGAATGACCTAGTTTTTTTTCTGACTTACAAGTTCTAAACATAACTTCAGTAAATTAAATAGCAAATATTTTTTAATTATAGCACACAATATTTTTTCTTGATAAAAATATATAAATACCACATATGTCCCAGAATCACAGAATGGCTGAGGTAGGAAGTGACCTCTGGAGATCACCTAGTCCAAGCCCCCTGCTCAGAGCTGGTCATTCGGGGCCATGTGCAGCCAAGCTTTGAGTATTTCCACAGTCAGAGACTGCACGTCTCTTGGCAGCCTGTGCCTGTGTTTGATCACCCTCACAGTAAAGAATGTTCTTGCCTATGCTCAGATTAGAGACATCTCACTTCACCTGAACAGCACAGAAGAAACATACATATAAACTAAACCATTCTTCCTAAAAACATAACAACAAATTCTTTTTCAGCGTAATTCAACAACACATGTCCATTTAATCAAAGAAAACAAATTTTAAAAATCTGTTTTAAACACGAGGTGCTTTTAAACATAGCACAAAGTCAGATTTCTTTGCAAACAAATTTTCATGTACTAAAATATTGGTGTCTTTCTGTAATAATTTCTTTGAATAACAAGTGGCTAGAAGAATATAGGGCTGGGATGGAAAGAGAAGAAAGGCATATCCAGCCCTTGCTCACTGCAGACCAGATTTCTATGGATTTTGCACCTTGTACAATCCTAAGGCAAAAGAAAGACATCCTGAAACATAATGAAACCCATAACTATACTAATTGGCATTGCATAACTGTCATTGTCATTAAATGGTCACATATATGAAACCTGGAGAACAAGAAACTTAAAAGGAAAACACAGCACCTTCAAGTGGAAACCCAGGAATACTGACATGAATGAGAAGGTTTTGAAGTGAGTAGGATGAGCCAGAGGAAGCACTGGAAAGTGTACATGGTACAGAAATAAAAGCTTTCTCTCTGTGTAATGGTTTTATCCACTTAGGGAAACGAAATATAGCATACAATTACACAAATTAACTAATTTCTTTCTATAGCTAAACCATTCTGCAGCAAAATGTCCATTAAATGAGCTCATCTATAATACCTGACAATTTTAAATGGAAAATTCAGCTTGTCAAAAAATTATAGGAAAGACCAATTTGGAAGGATTTTCCTTGATTGCCTTTGCAAAAACTCCTCTCCCAACCAATCAAGATGAAAAGTAGCATATGAAATTATTTTATTAATATTCTTTCATAATAATTCTCTAATCCAGATAACAATGTTTACATACAAAGCAGCCTATTTATCTACTACTGACCAAATAAATAAAGCATTTTAAATCAAATGTTTCAAATACAGATTTCAAATACAGCAATTAACAAAAAGTTGTAATTATCAGTGAAAAAGGGCCATGACAAGTTTAAGAGCTTACAACATCTGTTGCATTTTCTAAAGGAGCAGTCTGAACAGCAGAAAGAAAACACATTTTCTCATCTTACCTGCCTCGTCTCTATAACAACCACTGATGCAAGTCGTATTTATTTCTACACAACCAATGTCATATATAGGACAATTAAATGAAACTGAAAAGGTCAAAAAACATCAGAGTAGGTTCTCCACAAGATGTCTAAACCTGATAATGTCAAGGTGACTCATTTTCTCCTTTGATTCATAACCATAATGTGCTCCTGACACTGCACAGCCTGTTAACACTATTTATTAATCAAAGCCTCCTTTCCCTTTTTAATTCAGATATTTTCTTACTATCTCTGACATTTAGGGGGACGTCACTACGGCTCTTTCAATAACATTATGATCTCATAAGTTATGTAGCAACAGAATTCTCCCTTTGTATGTGTACTTGCATATTTAACTCTGGATTTTTAGTCAGAAAGACTTACATTTCTTTGTTCCTCCCTAATATAATTGAAGGAAAATTAACATACACAAAACTTCTGATAAACACTTGTATGGTTATGTGGAAGACAGCAAATGCTTCTTGAAGGGTGTCTAGACAAGGATCTTTACAACACAAAAGGGGATAACAGAAAGAGGGAGAAGCCCTAAGGAAGAACACACAGGGACACAAACCTAACCACAAAGGATGAGGGTGGCAGTTACAAGAACCAAACATGTTCAATCCCACTTACTGGTAAGGGTATGGGGAAAAATGGAGTGTTTCTTTCAGTAAAATTATCTAATAGGATGATAAAAAAAAAAGGAAAAGCTAAAAGCAAACTATGGAGACACAAACCTGAAGACAAACATAACCAAGACAAGAAACAAACCCTGTCAAGAATACTCAGTGAAAGGCTGTAAGAAACAATAGGCACACCCAGGAATTTGTAACTGGTAGGCATGCAAATCCAAGGGTCCAGGGTGCTGGAGCAGGGTGCATGGAACTACACCAGCTGATGAGGGTATACAAAGATGAAGGGGGCTGGTGAGGAGCAAAGTGGGGAAGAAACCAAAGTGTTCTAAGAGGAGCTGCTGCACATAAAGCAGGGATGGGTCAGCATGTTTGCCTGACTGAGCCTTGTGCCTCGTCCTGGTAGTCAGTCCCAGCTTCCTTGGAAATCCTGTCCAGTGCAAGGGCTGTGTGCTGCAAGGACTATGTACCAGCTGCTGGTTAGACAAGTATGAGAGGATAAGACACTGGGACAGCAAGTGGAGATGAACCAGGTGGTAGACATCTGGGCCTGTGGTGTAAACAACAGGAGCTAGGAGGCGTCTTGGCCACCAGCTGCTGGTGTAGGAATGACATGTGGCCTAAACACCACCTACCAGAAGAGACTGCAGGGTGATAAAAGGCTGTTCTACATCCAGTGGGAACCACACAGAGCTGCTAGACTGGCTAAGATCCTCCAGTCAAAAGTTTTGAAAGGTAAAGTCCTGTCCAGGGGTAGAATCACTGTAATTCCCACTCCAAGGATGAACACTTCAAAGAGCCCAAGTACACTGAGGAAAAGCAAGTTCTCTGCAAAACAAACTGCTAGCAAAGTGGGTGACTGGGTAGAAAAATAGGCCAGTGGGCTGAGCCAGAGATGCAGCACTGTCCTGCTTCACAGTAAGGGAAGTACAAATCTGCAATTACTAGCTACACCTATGCATGACAAGTATACTTCTTTTTCTCTCCCCATCTAGCAACTGATCTCTGATAAATGTCTCACATGCATATATATCCACATATATATTCACACAGATAACATATATATCTATACATGAAATCATGCCTCTGTATATGGGGACTATCTCAAATTGTCTGCACATCAGAGCTAATGCAGAATACGAAACTTACCAATTGCAGTTCGTTCAAACAAAATAGTTCTTCTGTAACTTCTAAAATTTACTATTAACAGATACACAGGCAAAGTTTATGATCCAGCTCTGGGGCTATCTGCACATGGGGCTATTGGAGCGGATCCAGAGGAGAGCCATGAAGATGATCAGAGGGCTGGAACACCTCTCCTACGAAGGCAAGCTGAGAGAGTAGGGGTTTTTCAGCCTGGAGAAGAGAAAGCTCTAGGGAGAACTTATTGTGGCCTTTCAGTATTGAAAGGGGGCTTATAAGGTCAGTTTAGATTAGATATAAAAGTTTTTTCCAATTATGGTGGTGGAACACTGGAACAGGTTTCCAACACAAGCTATGGATGCCTCATCCCTGGAAACATTCAGGGTCAGGTTGGATGGGGTTCCAAGCAACCTGATCTAGTTGAAGATGTTCTGGCTCATTGCAGGGGGGTTGGACTAGATGAGCATTAAAGGTCACTTCCAACCCAAACTATTTAATGATTCTATGATCTTAGCTTTAAGCCCACCCTCTCCTTTTGGTGTTACCAGGGCTCTTGGATATTTAAGGTGTGTATTACTTTTTGAATGAACTGGAAAAGATTTTAAAAAAGTCCTTGCAGAGTAGTTCTTCACTTTGGAATTTGCTTTTTCTTCTTGCCTCACCATGGTGTGACTGTGGTGAACTTAAGGCAATACTACCTAAATAGCCATCTGGAATCCAAAGGGATGACTAAGGTGAAGACTTAAGGCCTAATTTTACTTGTGTATCTTCTGTGGGCAAAAAGGCATGTTTGGGTAGCAAATATTAATTTAAAAATTTATGTTCATTAAATAGCATGGTTTGTTTTACCCCATTTCTGAATAAGTATATGACATATTTGAATAGAAAAATCTGTGTTCATTTGGGAAGAAATTGAGCTAAACTCATTATTTAAATAAATAGCAATCTCACTTTCCATGTGATAGTTACATTGGAATACTTTATGCTACAGCTCTGATTTACCACGGAGATGGGACTTATATTCCAAAACGCTTATGAAGATTTTTTTATTTTTGTACAATTCCTTTACTGCTATGAAAAGAAACCTGTGCTTGAACGTTGCAAAACCTGCCCTATCATCAGCAAGCAAAATAAACAAACAAACAAAAACAACTCCCTAAACAAAAACAACCAAAAATCCTGAAAGTAATTAGTGGGCCTATATAGCTCCTTGGAGGTATGTGTCAGGTGCAAAATCACTAGGTTGGCTCTGCACAAGAGCTTCCACAAAACACCAATGACCTGCCATCCTGCTGAACATTCCCAAGAAGCAACTTTAGGTTATACATCCTAAACTAGGTATACGTTACCTTCCATCACTGGCATCCAACATCTAATTTCAACAAGAATAGCAACACTTGGGAGCAGAAGTAATGGACATAAATTTTTGGTGGTTGGGGTGGAGTGGGTGTGGGATTTTTGTCATGATTTTAATTTGATTTTTTGCTTGTTTGTTTTAAACAAAGCATTATTAGCTTCAGGTCACCTGAATGAGGACAGATATCCTGTGTTTTAAAGACTATCCCACCTACAGTTTATTTTCAGCTGTAATTTCAAATATATCAACAACTCTGAACAAAATCTCATGGACAAATATTTAGAGGCCTCATAGGAAGAAAGAAAACTCTATTAGAGGAAAATGATGAGGCTCAAAAGCCTACATTAATTTTACTGATAGAAAATCTTCCTTCCCATTAACATCCTGAACACCTTAATTTTTCAACTAAAAAAAAAGTCCCTACATACCCACTGCAACATCAATCACAAAGCTCTCTGAACAAACATGCCTATTCACATGAAGCTAAAGCAAAAAAAAAATCTATGGTAGGGGCAATATAATTTCATTATTCAATTACTGAACCATCATCATGGAAATAAGAAAATTATCTTCATCTGGAATGAGATCCCGAATCTTAGATGAACTTTGATATCATGCTATAAAGGAAAGAAAAAGATAAATGAAGTAATAGAGAACAACTGATACCATTTTGTGCTCTTGTTTTGGAAAACCTGCATGTTCCCAGCCTTCAGAAGACCCTGTACTGTTTTGAAAAGCTAATGGGAAGACATAAGAAATACAGACACAGTCCAAGCTTACTAAGTCAATTTCTGAATCTGTACCATTTTCTTTCTCCTGTTAGAATCAACACACTCACACGGCGTATTGTAAAAATTTTCTCTATGAAACACAAGACAGTCACATTTTTTAAATCCTTTTTTCCACCATTTTATCTTATTCTTGTTTACCAGGCCTGTGTCTTATTGCTGCTGTCTCTTAGTCTTATCAATCATGATGCCCTGGTCCATTTCTGAATTCACCAGGCCACCTGGTTTCTGTGGTGGAATTACCATAAACCCTGACTATGGCCAGGAGAATAAGAATGAATTCTAAGAGAGATCAATTTTATAGGAGAACCTCCCAGACACCAGCCATCTTCCAGTCCAGGCTGACCCACCCCAAAAAGGTTAGCTTAATTGTGAAGGTGACAAACTAATGATAACACAAAGAAAGGTGTACAAAGAAAATAAAAGGAACATAAAATCTATTCCATATAGTAAAACATTCCTGCTTTATATTTTAAAAATAATAAAATATCCATGTAGATGAAAGAAGTTACCTGTTACAATCATCCCTGTCACACATTGATGCAACTGTACCACAAACTTCAACCTACACTGCTAAACTGATGTTCTTAAAAATTTTAAGACAAAAAACGTAGGAGATGTCTGAGAATCAGCCATCAGAATACAGGAGGAAATCACAGTCTTTCAGAAATTACCAACAGTAACACTGTAGCGGGTTACTGACCATCACATAAATTATATTAACCACTATTTTAGTACATCTTTACTCAAGATTTCGATCACAAACCTAGTTTATGTTCACTAAATGATCCAGCGATTGCTTTGCAAGTCATTTCCTCAAACACAAAAACCTCCCTATATTCTCAAAAGCTGTGTGATATTGATGTGCAGCTTTTCATGCCAGTATGAAAAGCATGTATTTTATTAACTCTTCAGTCTGTACTTGTGACGTCTAAATACTAGGGGGAAGGGGGAGAAATAAAGGCTTGTTTTAAAGACACTTCATGTTTTTTCTTTATTTAACAGGACTCAGACTCAAGCTCTTTTTAAACTACTTGCTCTAAATGAATTGACAGAGGCCTTTTAGCTAAATTCTAGTAAGCTCTCAAAACACACTGAACTTAAGGAACACAATACCCTATGAGTACATCACACCCCACCACACTAAAAATAGATGCACTTTTAAATTTACATTGATAATGGGACTTCTGAGTCTTTTTTGAAAATCTGAAAGTAAATAAGCAGTTTTACCAGTAAATATCCTACTTGTTCCTGAGTTATATTAGTACTTTTTTGTAGTTTTGATGTCTGCTTTCTAAATTGTTCCCTTATTACTGTGTCCCTAGGAAGAGGATAAATTTACTGCAAAATGGTTGCACTGATGGAAAAGTGCTGTTAAAAGGTCCAAAGCAAAATAGAAACACTTTGTCTGTCACTCAAAGTCAGCCCACACAGAGTCAACTTATAAACTCAGCATAGTTTGCATATAAAGCCATAGGACACGGAAATGCTACAGCTAAGTCATGGCTTTAGCTCTGCTTTAGCAGTTGCTCATCTAATTTCTCTGCCTATCTCCACATGTAAAACTTTTCACACATTTTCTGTTCTCAGTCCAGTTTCTCTAGGCCGAAGAAGTAACAAGTTAATTTTTAGAACCAACTCAAGCACCATCATTGTCGATTTACTCTGTTCCAATACACTACACATAATGAGAGTTGTTAAAGCTACTTTGAAACAGGAAGTTCACTATGACTAAAACAAATGAAAAAAGCAATGGCAATCACATTTCCTTTCAAATAAGGTTAGAATCTAAGTGGGCAGATTTTGAAGATTTTTAGAAATCACACATTTCAAAGAAAATTTAACTTTGGGAAAATGGTGATGGTGGGGCTCAGTACTTTTGGAAAAATAAAAACTGATCTGGAAACTTATTTTAGTATCTAGAGTTACTACAAGAAAGCAGTTCAAGTTCTGCCAAATTTGTATCGGAATTCAGTAAAGAATAATACCTCTTAGTTCTATTTCTTTTTTTTAACCTGAGATTGTAAAGCTAACTTCCAAAACTAACTGAGCATAAATCAGACTCTGAATGTTCATTTATCTTTGCAGTCAAAGAATTTATTCAGTTTTCACAAGTCCTCTAAAAACCCAATCCACAACATAGCTAGAGATCAAACAAATAAAGACTTCTAATAAAGTATTGTTTTAGCAGTGAATATCGACATACATGTGCAAAAAAAACCCCAAATGTCATTGCTTTATTGGAAAATACAGTGTACAAATCTTTACCTGCAGCTCTGTAAAGTATTTTAGGTTCAAAGAATATGCATGGATTTTTGTCCTCTATGCATGACAGCAGCAATCCTTTGGCCTGCAAAGGACTCCTTGGAATAACAACCTGTAAAAATATTTTTAAGATAGTTTATTTAAAATTGCGACTCTGCTAGAAACTTCCTCAATAACACTTAATACTAAGCAATTCTTTGCTGTAAATAAATCTATGTACAGATTGAGCTGTTCTTACAAAGTGAATTAACATCAGTGCTACATTATTAAAACACACTTAAAATTTTAAATTTTGTTCATTGACGAGGCTTTGATAGCTCCCCTCTATAAAATAGAAGGGATTTAAATACTAAGGCAGTCTCCTCAGATAAGGCAGAACTAACACCTTAACAGTAACATTTATGAGGTAAAAGGAACAGAAAAAGTCAGTCAGATTTATATAGATATATATAAACTTAGTAAAATTAATGTAGATGTATAACAAATTCAGCTGAGTGATCCTCAGTTGCTTGGGTGAAGATTCATCAGAAGAGACTGAAGGTATTCAGAATTAGTCCAGTTAGTTTTGAAGACTACAAAAGGAAATAGCTATTTAAAGTTGATTTTCTTTGCTTACCGTGGGAGCCTGAAATTTGCTCATTTTCAAAATGAGCAAATACCAATAAATACTTTAAACTATTATCAAGCAAGGAAAACTAAGCAAGGCCTCCAGATGTAATCCAAATATTAGGAAGGAAACAGTATAATTTATTTGCCAACAGAAGAGTTAATTTAGGATGATCTAAGAGAATTTTAATTTTAATTATGGAAAGAAAATTAGTGTATTATCACAGTTTAAATTAAAATAGGACCCAAGATCTGAATTCCCTCAAATCAGAAGAACCAACTAATTTACATCCCAGAGACCTCAAAAAGTCGGCACATGCAGCATGAAGTCTATCAGCAAACACTTTAATAGCTGTGAAGTTAGAAGTAGCTGAAAACATTAGTTGTAGCACTTGTTAAAAAAAAAAATCCATGTTAACTACAGCCAATGCTTCAAAACATATTTTGAGAGTAATAACATTTACTTATATAGAAGTAATTGAAAAGAGTCCAAACACAACCTAAATATGCTATTGCATAAAATTAACTTGGTAAGTGATTTCTCTGAACAAGGGAGAAGCAGTTTACCAATACTTCACCAAAGCAATTGGTAACAGACATATGGGAAACTACCCATGGATGTCACTAGTACAGCTCCTTAGGAACCATTTTTAGGACAGATTTTTATTTACCTTATTCATTTACAATGTTAAGTCAGAACATGGTAATAAAAACTACTCCAAAGCTGGGTGTCACCACTACAGAGGATGACACTACAAAGACTCAGTTCATATTAAGGACATGACTGACAAACACAAACTGAAAAATACATACTGAAAGTCTCATGTTTAAGGACTACATTTTTGTTATAAATTTAGAACTCTGCAGTAGAAATTCAGATCCGAATTTATTATCTGCTCAAAGGATGACTAGGATATTATGCAGTACTGTCTTAAAAAAAAGTAAAAACATAGCCAAGGATCTATTAGTGCTGTTGCAAAAATCACTGCTAGAAACTCAACTGAAATAATGATTCTATCAACCCTTTGAAAAGAAAATTAATGAAACATATGTCAAAAGAGCTCCAGATATTGTTAACATTTCTTTAATTCTTTGAGTTGTTTAGTATAACAAAAGAAAGACTAAAGAGAGTACAAGTGTTTTAGGATATAAAGGGGATGGTGAAGGACAGATAAGTTAAATATACAAGTTAGTCAGAAACTAATTTAGGCTGGAAATGAAAAAGAAAGCTTCTATCCATGAGAGCAGATATTCTTATAATGGAATGCAGAGAATCAATATTAATATCTTCCACATACATCGTCACAACAGTGGACAAAAGATAGGAGCATCCCGTATAGTCCGCACCCAACAAGCCTTTTGTTGTATGACCCATGTACCCATGACCACAGTCCTTCCCCTGAATAAGTGAACTTGCACAAACTCCCTCTGGCTTGGGAAATCCAAACCTCACCTGCCACTTAAGAAAAACACAAAATAAAAAGCCAGAAATCTTTCACAAAGTTTAATAAGAGGGCTGTTTTAAAAACCACTCTACCCTTCTCAGCTTGGAAGACATTGCCTTTCCTCTTCTAATATGGAAAAAATATGCTTAGATATGGGACATTTGAAAATGCATCTGAACCACAAGTACATTTTACCTTCTTGATCTCTATGTTAAGGGCCAGGTTTATTCAAAAATACCTGCACTCTTGGAACATTAGGAATTGCATTAACAAACAGCTTTGCAAAAATATTAAAGGAACAACACTGTTTTCACAAAGCAACAATATTCAAAAGATAGAGTCTAAAATACTTCTTTGTGCACAAAAGACTAGTAGATTGTTCCATCAGTTCCACAGAATTAATGTGCCCTTTAACTGAGATGACGGCTCTTAGCGGTAGCAACATATTTTAGCATTTTACCCAAGGAAAAGTGAAAGAAAATGAAAAACCAACACAAAGATCAGAGGTGCGAGCAAAGGAACTGTATTACCTGGAGTGATTAAATAAAATTCTGACTTACTAACTTATTGATAAGACTGTACATCAGTCCAGGTAGTTGGTATGAATTAGAAAGAGTTTTAATCACCAGAGTGGACCACTAAACCTCATCCCTCGGTTTAGTATATAAAAATTTGAGATTGACCTACAAAATCAGCAGAAATTAGCTAGACCTGGAATCAGTATTTTAATCATCTAAGTTATCTTTTGCTTTCATACAATATTTTAGTTTTTACACAAGCTCTAGAAAACATTTGATTCAATAACCTGGCAAAAGACTTGGTAGATTGCTTTTGTGTATAATCAGGAAATACTTTCAAGTTCAGAAGAGGACCTCAAATATCATAAAGAACACCCAAAGAAAAAAATGTATCCCATTCCTTAAATATAATGAAATAAAATGTGAACAATACAAGGTTTTTTATTTAAGTTAAAAGAAAACAAGTAGGAGAAATGGCTATGGCCTCCCTGTAGATGAGTAATATCTGAAGTTTAAGGACACCAAAATCATACATAGACAACAGTTTAAACAACAGATAAACAATGAACATATGTCTTTAGAATACAAATACCGGTTCTCCTTAAATCTTCCACATTAATCACCCATGAGTCATTGCACAACAGACTGGATGCCAGCTAACCCAGAAGTACAAGCTCATACACAAAAATTTACTCAGGAAAAAAAGAAGAGCCTGGCAAACAGTGCTCTATTAATTTGAGATGACTAGATCCTGCCCCTCCCTCTTCTCTAGGAAAGTTATCTACCTAAGCACTTCACTTCAAGGAATCTTCACTTCAAGTTATCTTCACTTCAAGGAATGCCACCACCTCAGGGATAAAGTCTGCCTAAAGTCCTCACTCAGAGAACCTCCAAGAAGTTGGCAGGGACCTCCAGAGGGTCATCTGGTCCAACGTCCTTGACCAAGCAGAGCCATCTAGAGCCAGCTGCCTAGAACCACGTGGAGTACCTCCAAGAATGGAGACTCCACAAACTCTCTGGGCAAGCTGTGCCAAGTGCTTCCTCATGTTCAGGCAAAACCTCTGGTGTTTCAGTTTGTGTCCACTGCCCAGCAGTGTCTTTCATATAAATTAATTCAATAGTGCACTTAAGACAGATGCAAAATGAAGGAAAAAAAAACAGAAAGGAAAGTACTGCTTATTAGCATTTGATTTTAGGTTCTGTACTACACTGGAAACAAAATGTGTAAATACAAACATAAAATGCTCTGTCTACTAAAGATTGCTTTAATAATTGCTATAAATTCTCAAACACAGTTTTGTTTTCTAAGTTTTTTTGTTTTCTAAACTTTAACACAGTTTAAGTTTGCTAATAGTTTTTAATTAACGTATTCAGATATTTTGTTGTGGACTGACATCCACTCCTCTTCCCCTGTCTGCACCCAGACTCATTGTTAGTCAGACCCATTATAAAACAAACAAAAAAATTAATCTTCATTAAGTAAGAGTTACTATACCTTTATTCCTGGGCAATGAGCAAAAAAGGCTTCTGGGCTTTGAGAGTGATATAGTGCACCATGACCCACACAGCCCCAGGGTGCTCTAATGGTGAGGTTTCCACAATTGAACAGATCTCCAGAGCGGTAACGATATTTTGCTGCTTCATTAACAATCTGGGAAGATTTATATACAAAAGGAACATTCAGTCCAGTACCTTTAGTTATGCATCAAGACAGTTCAATACATGGGATGTGACTATATCATCTGTTCCATGCATGGGATTCAGAGGACGAAATTAGAAGCAAAGGAATACTCCAAGTCAGTGCAAAGACAAGCATTTTCCAAGGCAAATAAAGCAGTAATTTACTGTGTTCAAGTTAGATGCCTAAACCTCAGGGGTAGCCTTATAACCTACTTGTTTCCTCATTCCGTACTGCCAATCTGCCCAGTCCAGATCTCTAGTTTGTCCTGTGGACACATGGCCAGCTGCAGCTGTATGCAGGAATGAGAAACTGTGTTTGGACGACACAGGCTGATGAACTCAAGGCTGCTGAAGCCAACACACAGCCACAAACCCAAAAACTAAAACAAATAGACATTTGCCTCAAACCACATCTTTAATTTCCATTATTTAATAAGCCTTCAAACTGGCCTTGGTATGGTTTACTGTTTACAGTACAGTACTAGTACTGTTTGCAGTTTACGCCTGTTTACTTAAAGCATGCATAAATATTAGCAACACAGCTGTGGATGTATTTGCAAAAAATCACATATTCAAACCAAGTTAACTGAAGAGTAATTTAAACAGTTGTAAGATTTCTTTTAACTGCTCTCAAATTTATTAGTACTAACCTGATCAAATGCTGGAAAAATGTAATCTGCAAACTGAATTTCTGCAATGGCTGTAGCACCTGTAACAGCAATTCCAATACCAAAGCCAACAATTCCTTGTTCACATAAAGGGGTGTTGAAAACTCTGTCTTTACCTATTTAAAAAAAAAAAACAAACCACACACAACTCCTTTAATACGCCAGCTCTAAGTGGAAAATATTGTCCCAGAAATATTTTACTTATAAACAAGTCACATGCAATTACGCATATAGCTGTTTAGATGGGCTTTTTTAGGTGTAGAAACAATAACCATCCATTACAGGTACAGACACTTTAACAGCTTGTAACAACTCAGAGAAGAGAAGGAGAAACTAAATGAAAGGTAAGAACAGTTTCTATAAATTACAACATTCTGAACACTTGAAGGAAAATTTGTTCTGATATATTGGCACTTAAGCATGCATACCCCTCATGCTTATATGGGAGTAAACAATACTTCCAAGCATTTTAAAAAGTTTACAATAAAGAGAAATTTAATTTTTTCCATTCTTTTTCCAGGCACTGATAACTAACTGTGCCAACTCAAAGACAGACAGATGTACAGGACCACCTGAACAAAAGCGCACCACCTCTTGTCCACACCCCCACCAGCAGTGCCCATTTTTACCATTCTTCTCTCACAAGGTAAGGCCACACTTAAATAATTTGCTTTGTCCCCAAAGCAAGACAAAAAAATGCTGTTCCTGCTACAAACCCAAAACATTTGATTTCATTTTTCCCCTAAGTGAATGCAAAGGGTTATTTTAGTCCTGACATATTTCTGTGCCACAGTAATTTCAGATCCCAAATAGGCATCAATCTAATTTATGGTTGCAGACAAAATTGTTCAGTTAATGAAATTAAAACCAAGAAGGAGTGGGAAGGAGACGAAACACCACTACAGTATCTTCTATAAGACATATTTACAATATTTGCCAGCAGTACTTTTCTGCCAAGGGAGTACAGCAGAAATGTCCTGGTCTGCTATTAAATCTTCTCTTTAGAACACTGGAAAATAGACAATAGGTTTCTATAGGAATCCATCATTCGTGAAAATGCCAAGACTCAAACTGGATGGAAAAAATGTGCACAGTCCACATCAGTGGCTATGAAATAAATAAACAATAACTAAATAACCATGAAATAACTCACCAAAAAAGCAGACTGAACTAGTAAGTGAGAAAGCTGTTACTAGGAGGACTTCTAATTTCAGTAACTGTAAGTTCAACTAGAAAAAGGAAAGCTACTAAGAGTTTTCAGAAAGGCATGGTTAGGGGAAAGCCATTGTCCAAGGATGTATTTGTGATATACTAAAGGGAAGCATGTTTACAAATCTTTAAAGTACACATCTTTCATTTTCACACATCACCCAGCACACCACTGTCACTCCTTGTATCCTGTCCATATGCATGTATGTATGTATATATAAATGTACCAGTGAATATGTTTTTGGCCTTCCCTCTGCTTTGCACTTTTTTGCCTCCAGCAGGAACATTCATTTAAAGCAAGTAAAAAAAATGCCATCAAATGATACTACAATGTTGGTGGTGTCAGTGAGGCTGCACAAGTCAACACCAAGTCCAAAGACCTGCCACAAATGCAGGACACACCACAATTTCTCATACAAGAAAGTGGAAACAAAGAGAATGCAAGATTATTCTTCCCCTAGATGGACTGTTTACTGTGTAAATTGTTCTCATTCCTGAAGGAGTTGTAATCTCAGCTCCTACACCGCATCCTCTGGCGCACTCTCCCCGCTGACAGGCATCATGGCCAAAGAAAGAGGAAAATAAACTCCCTATGTAAATGTATAGTTGCTCCAGGCCTTACCACCCCAACTGTGAAGGTGCAGAAGCCTTGCCTCAGCTACAACCACGAGAGCTGTCCCTGTACCTGTATCCATCTGTAACACCATAAATACTTGGCAAACATCTCCTTTCCTCATTTTTGTTTATCTGGCATACCATGAATTAGCCATCTTGATTCCCTTCTCTTTCACCGACACATTTAAATTTTAATTTAAAACAAATCTTATTTCAATAAACCAAAAATAAACTTTTAGTTTAATAAACTAAAAATGTATTAACATTATGAAGACATATGGTAACGCTGGTAATTTTCTCTCCTACTTTCTACTTTCCTGCTTCTTATAAGTCCATTGGCAGATCACTACATTTCACTTCACTTGCTTACAGGATATTTTGATGTAAGACTTATAGCTTACCTAACCTTATTCTTTATTAACAGATTTTTCAGAGTACACTGAAATTGCCTAATACACAGGTTCCATAAATAATTTTATACCCTCACACAAAAATTGAAATGTATTTGAACAATCCTGTAAAATGGACTTTTAAAAATAATTTATACAAACTAGAAAATTCTTTAATATCAGTATAGGGTGGTGAATTAATTTAAAGGCACATTAGCTCCACCACACTAGTATGTCACTCCATAATTCAAAATATAAAATACATCCTAATAAAACTGCCAAAATATTATTGAGATATTAAATTAGAGGCATCATGCTGCTATCAATTGAGTATGATTAAATAAATGAAGTGAAAATCAATACAGCAAAAGTGAAATGTAACAAGACAGCTGTAATATGAGGCGTGTGAAGCACCTCATTTGGACTTTCAGGACTAAAAGCACAGTTCTGAAGTACCATAGCTTAAAAGAGTAAATAGTGAGCTAGGGAACTCAATGAATGAGATTTATTACTCAGGAATGGCTTTGACTATAGCATTAAATCAATAAGACTGACCTCTTAAAAGCAAATCCTAAAGCACTTTACTATTTATTAAATCAGAAAACAAGCTTGCGTAGAGTTTCAAAGGGTAGGGTTTTCTTTACAAAATCTAGCCCCTTAAGACTAAAAGACATATACATTGTTAGGATAAAACAAATTTATTAATTTCCTCAAACATTAAAAATTGTATGGCGTTGCTTTAAACTTCTGTTTTTATTGATCCAGTATGAAAATCAGTACTAAAACTAACAAAAATATTTACACATTTAGCATTTAAAAGCATTAAGCCTACACATCTTTATCGATTTTATTTCACGTTTTCTTATTTTTCACTTTTTTTCAAAATGTGAAAAGGCAGTCCATTCTGATAAACAACCATTCACATCACCCCCTGCAAACCAGCTGAGTCAGATTTCAGCTGAAATCTGACTGAAGAAGACAAATAACCCAGAGATACTTTGTGTTTCCATATTTCATTTCCTTACCAACAAAGAAACATTTCCTACAATATGTTCTTCTCCCATGATTTTCGTCAGCCACACAGCTCAAAACAAACTAACACCAACTCAACAAGCTGACTTGTCAGTGCAGGTGAAAGTGGTGCCTCTACATTATCAGAAGCCACGTGCGTCACCCTCTGCAGGAAGACATTACGCTGGTGTGCATTTCAATTAACCTGCCTGACTTTATAAACAATCCTGGTTTCAGCCATCTGAGCAGGTTGGTGCCCTTTGCCAGGTACAGAGGGAAGCAACATGGCAAACAGGGTAATGTGACAAAAAAGGATGATGCTTCTCATCTCTCCATCCCAATAACTCCGTAGTAAGACCAGATGTATTTCAAGGAAGTGAAAAAACACTCTCGAAGTCTTCCCTAATATGGAAAATCTGAAATTATGAAGAACAAACATTAAAGAAAAAAGCAATACTTGCTTCAATTTTACTTATATGAAAAAGAGTGTTCTTTGTGCTTTTCAGAACAAGGAGTGCCCCACAAATGTTCAAATTACCACTGACTCTTTGTGTGTGAGACAACAGCTTTAAAGCAGTCTCACAGTCATCTTCTCATTCGCCAGGAATAAGGAGTTTCATAGCAACCTAACAGAACATGTTTACAGACATTTGTAGTCGATTATTGTGCATTAATGTTTTGGCTGCTTCATCTTTATTTTTTCCAAGCCATCAGGAAAAAAGTATTTCAGATTTCAGTAACTGAAACAAGTTCCTTTCAGTAACTGAAACATGTTCCTTTCTTAATTTAACTTCAAAAATGAGATATTCAAACAATATTAAATCTCCTATAATGTTAATGCACCACCCAATGCTCCAACTCTGAGTAATTTCATATCACTCTGCAAGAGTCCACATTGGACCATTTGAGTGGTTTAAGGAGTACTGTTGGTGATACAGTCAAAGGAGAACTGTGCTTTTTTTTCCAAATACTACATCACTGGTGTTAAAAAAATGCATCTTAAAAGATGTCAGTACAGAGCAATATTAACAATATACCTGGACAGCATTTTATTTGTCCCCACAATCTCAATTACTTCCATTTAAAACATCCATTAGAAGTCAAATAGAAAAGTCTAAGAAGCTAAATATATTCTGTCTTCAACTGTAGCAGTCATGGTTGCACATGCAGAAAAGACTGGAAAGAAAAAGAAGCCCCAGCAGATTAGCCTTTTTGCTATCCACCAGGGACTTTGTGTAGAAAATTCAAATAGAAATTACTGATTTCCAATCAGTCCCACCTTTAAATCGTTTTCTAATGCTAGAATATCTAGGATTTTTCATAGATGCACCTCTACATAAGTCTATTAAATCTATTTCTTAACATAATTAATACAATCTATCCAACATTCAAGCCTTCTTGGTCCCATTATCCCTTTTGAGCCCCATTTTACAACAGGTGACACTTAGTCTTCAGTTTCTCTGATACTACACAAGAGGGCAGGCCAAGCAGCAAGTAAATTTGGTAAATTTATACTTAGCTCTTTCAGAGCTCCTGGGTTAAGAAAAAATAGTTCTACTAACTTCTTATTAGTTTTAATCATTTTGTTCTACCACCTTTTCTACAGGTAACCTAGTCACAGTTCTCAGCTTTAAAAAAATAAATGTGCAACAGGCCCTGTTGCTCTATAGGAGATACCATTAACTTTACAGCTGAATATAGAAATTTCAAATCTACTTGTCCAAAGCAGGACTTCAGGTTCACCAACACAGAGAAAAGTTTTGAAACCTTACACACTAAAGTGCTATGTTGTTATAAAAGCTGCTTTTTTCAGAGCTATCCATGGTAAAATGCATTATTTCACCTACCTAAGTGATGAAAAGCAATTATATGAAATGAGAAGGATTTCCTACACAAGTAGCTTTTAACTTCTGAAGATGACTTTAACCTATTGTGCACAGAATCACAACTTACAGAATTTAGCTATACTCTTCTCCTGTTCTTCCCCAACCCTGTATCCTGCAAAAGCCAAGAACATTTGTGTGTGCCCAAACATTAAAATCAGGCTTCAAGGACCCAGCCATGCCTGTGGCATAACTCAGCCAACCACAGGGCTGAATGGTGAGGTCTCAGCCCCAAGCCAAGTCAATGTAAAGTCTCAAGTCAAGTGCAGGGAGCTGGGTCTGTTACAGGAGAACACATGTATCCACACACACTGGGTATAAACTGCCTATGCCTTCAAAACAATTTCAACATCTAGTTACTTTGAAATAAAAAGTCATTCAACTTTTGACTATTTAGCAACTAATTACCTGGCATTCCCATTACATTATCCATAAATATTCCAAAATGACATGTCATGGCAATAAGATACAAAAGTTAGTAAAAAAAATATAGTGCCAAAATCTGTGAGCAACTGACAACAGAGTCAGAAATGAGATTTGCATGCACTAAACAAAATTAGCTTCTTCCTATTCTGCTGCTGTAAAATCCACTATCATGCTCTACTCTGCAACAAAGGAACTGACTTCTTATTCTACAAGTTTTAAAGGACAAATGACAGTTAAGTCTTTCTTACTTTGTTTCACTTGCTTACTCTCTTAATTTTCTCTTAATTACACTTCATTTGGAGGAAAAAAGAAAATCACACAAAAAAATGCATCCTTCTGAACCACTTGTCACCACTGTGTCGCCCAAAGTAAAAGACACCTGTTCTGCCTGGCAACTGGTAAGAAAAGGAATTCTTCACAGGTTTATCATATATGCCACTGACATAACCAACACTTTTGAGAAGTATTTGGAAAATAGAAACAGTTGAAGAGTATATTTTCCTTTTAAGTCTCTCCCAGTTACTAAATCATACATTTGAAGAAACATGAATGTTTGAAATGGTAGTTCTAGCTCAAAGTGTTCTCAACAAGTCATTCTCTGACTCAAGACGATGCATTTTTCTTCCAAGAGCTCATTAGATCACAACTGCACTTTCACCTCCTCTCCCCCAGGATTTCCTCAGGAGAAAAGCATGTTTATTGCATTTTCATTTAACCTTCACTCACAAAGACCACAAACAATATGAGAGTCAGGAGGACTGCTGAACTACAAAGAAAAGGTTACCATGGACATGGAGCAATCTCCTCCATTACCTAGAAATTATTACAATCTGCAGTTACCAAATTTCATGTTTGGAAGGAAAACCTTCTATTAAAACTTAGTAAATTCTAAAAGTTCACAGCATGAATATAACATTAAGAATTCATTTGTCAGGCTTACAGCCTTTTGGTAGGGCCCAGAAAAACTCTACAAACAGCTCTGCCTCCCTAAAGCAAATAGTGAATACTTGCTTTTTAGCCCTCTCCCCCAGTTCCGATTTCCTGCTATTTGTGGCAAACTAGCAGCCACCAAAAGCTAAAGAATAAACCAGAAATATTAACATATATTATGCAATTCTCTACCTTTCTCAGGGAAGAAGTGGGAGGAGTTGGGGGAGGTTAATGCGAAGGTTTGGCTTAGCTTTGAATGCTGGTAACCTTGCAAGTCAGTTCCACTTGCATATTGTTCCTCGACAGAAAAGCAGCCAAGCAGTAGTATAAATAGCAGGAAGACCAGATTCTTTTCAGGTACACAGTGTCAAGTGAAAGAATGACGCAAAAAAAGTAAATTAATTACATTAAAGGAAAAATCCTCACTATGACAGTTGTCAAATGCTGGAATAAGCTGTCCCAAGAGGTTGTAGAAGTTCCTGCCTTGGACATGCTCAAAACTCACCTGGATGAGACCACAGGCAACCTAAACTCAACTCTGTGTTGAGTACTGTTTTGGAACAGATGACTTTCAAGTTCATTTCCTTACAACCCTTAATACTCTATGGTTTATTAGCAGGGCTACCTGCTGATGGCCCAGATGTTTTATGTACCTGTCCTGTTGATGGAAGCATTTCACGATATCAATAAAATAGTACTGATTCAGACCCACACTGTTAGGAAAACATTTAATAAGCATCTCACACCTCAGTGGCAGAATTGCTCATCAGAATTTCTTTTTACTTTTCTAAGGGACTTTTGAGGAGAGAGGAGGTGAAAGAGTAGTTGTGATCTGATGAGCTCTCAGAAGAAAAATGCATTGTCTTGAGTAAGAGAATGACTTGTTGAGAACACTTTGAACTGAAACTGCTAGTTCAAACATTCACACAGGCTGTCCACTCCACACTGAATTCCTCCTCATCATCTGGCTCACACAGCCAGTTGCAGCCTAAATAAAAAAAAGAGAGATGCCTAACGGGACAAGGCATTCAAGTATTCCTCCAGCTATGATTAATAACATTCCTTTGTCAACCACAAAAAAATTTTTTTCTGTGTGAGAAGCACACTTGCAGAAAAGAGTAACTGACATACAGTTTGATATGAGAAGCTCTGCCAGACGGCAGAATGCTTACATGCAAAAATATGCCCCAAAACTGACATCTACCAAACACTTATATGTGGGTATAAGCAGAGGACAATACATTGGCTTAAATTACAAGGCTTAGGTCAGTTCTATGCATTTTCACACACTGCACCATCACATGACATGACAGAGATCCAACAGGAAACACAGAACAGTTATCAAAGCTAAGTATTACAATCTGTTAATGAAAATTGTGCTGTAATGAGCTGGGCACACTATCTGGATGACAAATCAAGAAGTAGGCAAAAATAGCAAGTACAAGTTACCCTCTTTCATATTCCTCAGTATCAGTAGTGTAGAAGTAAATGTGAAACCATGCTGGACCTAGCTGGACTTGTGAAGCAAGTATTTTCAACACCAAAGGAAGGATTTCATGCTGCTATAGAAGTACTCAGGAGCAAAGAACTCAAAGACCAGTAACCTGCAGTAATGAAAACCATCTTACGAATCTCACTGGTAACCATGCCCTTTACATGCAAAGCATGTGCATCAGAAAAATGCATCAACTGGTCTAAACTTGGTGCTTCCACGGAAGTGTGAAAACCCTGTACTTGGTTTTGAGAATTAATGTTTCTGCAAATTAAAAAGAGATCTTTTAGAATAAATTATTAGCATGTTATGTTATGTCAACCTGGTCAGTGGAAGATGATTCTGAATCAAGTCAAATTAAGATTAACCTGCACCTCAAAGTGCTTCTGCTGTAAATCTGCTCAGACAATTCCCAGATCTGGATATTAGTCTTGACTTTTTTCACCCTTTCAGGCTTCAAGCAAATTACTTCCAAGAAAACTCCAAGAGTTTTATTCCCTGTAATAAAGGCTGCAGTATCTTCTTAAATTGAAATAACCACCCTCTTACCACCAAACTCAGAGGTAGAAAAAAACAGCAGACATTCTAAATTAACTCCAGTTGATAAGTGGGATAAATAAACATACAAATGAAACAGAGGGTAATCACAGGACTAACCAGAGAAACTGAGAATCACTTAATTCCACCTAAGGAATAGCAAAGGCATAAAAACAGACGTCAAAAAGAAGGTACACAAATTCTCTCTGCAAGACCTGCTATTTATACAGACTGCAAAGACTAACTATGGTCATCAATTCTATCTTGGGTCTTTAATACATAAAGTTTCATCCTCCTTGGCATGATATTATTAAAATATATTTAACATGTTTCACTGCAAGTATTTTCTGAAGTGGAAAATTCCATTTTTATGAAGTTCAGCAGCACATACTTTTTTGCCCAGCAATGTGTCTTGAAGTATCTTAAAAATGTGTTAGAACAGCTTTCTTAAGCTCTGTACTGAGTATCAAGTTGTACATTAAAGCATATATTCCTTATCTTTCCCTCAAACAGGTTTACAACATATGACAAGAAACACAATAAATACTAGTAAGTCCCAAATAAATAAAATACTGTTTTCACACCAGGTACACTATCAGAACAATTAAAAAAAAAAGAAAAACAAAACTAAAATAAAAACAATTTTGCTCTGACACAGACTGATTATCTCATTATCCCACAGATACAAACAGTGTAAAAAGACATATTACATTTTAGCAAGTTCTCAAATAACTTTTCTTCTTTTTCTAACTGTAAATCTTAAAAAAAGAATTGGCTGTTTAAGATGAAAATGAACAAAATGTACTATTGTGTAATGAGTCTGCAACACGTTCTCCAGATGTTACTGTTCAAAGACATTTATATAAATCAGAACAAAATCTAGGTCTTGCCAAACTGTTCTGGAAGAACCAAGCAAGCGAGCTGCAGAATTCTCCACTTAAATCTATCCACGGAGAAATAAGGATAACTAAACCCCAGGCTATTTAGGTTTTACTCAATCTACACACAAGTAGTCATTTTTAACTGTGAATAAAATGTTCCAACCTTAGCTTAAGTCCATGATGTCAAAAATTCTGAACTCCTGCCTTCTACCACATGCAATGTTTTTGGAAGGACCAGGACCTATGTCAAAGAAGCACCATGTTTCTCCAACAAGCTTGCAGTCTGCTTCTGAAGCATCGAGGTAACATTTTCTATCTATCTGCTTATACAATAAAGCCCTAACACGTATGCTACTTTAGGCTGAGTTTTTCCTCCTCCTTATAATAACATATGGTTATGTTCTAAAATAATTTAAAAGGCATCATGGTTATTGATTAAAAATTCCACATAAAATACCCCGAGTGTCACCCCATCTGTTGAATTAAGACCCAGCCACTAGTAGCTTCTGGGAGGCAGAATACACTGCCGTAATACACTCCATTACAGCCCATCCAAATTGTGTTCTTGTACTTCTTACCTTTGCACTGTAACATTTGGGACCACAAGAACAACCAGAACAACCCAGAATTTACATTGACAGATCTCTGTTCCCTTACCAGTAACATTAAGCGTAGTCTACACAATGAAAAAATGTCCTGAAATCACAAATAAAAATATTTACGACATAAACCTTTTTGAAGTATTTTACAGATTTTGGGGCAAACTATCAGAATTAAAAAACAAAAACCCCATACTATATCTAGCTCTATTAGCTCAGCTTCAAAAGATTCTCCCATCATTTCATGCTACTAAAAGCCATTGGGACATTAAACAATTTTTGCAAGCACATACAAACTTTAGCCAAGAACCTTCACCAAATACCATTAACAACACAGGGACAACTCTTCTCACCCATGTTTTCCCACATAGGTTTTTCACTTAAAACACAGAACTTGCCTTCAGGAGTTTTCTACAGGTAAAGTTCATAGAATAATATCATACGCATGTAAATACTTATCTTCAAAGAATTACTTCAATTATTTTAGAAAGGCTGGTGTCCCTTGGGCATGGCTAGGTACAGCCACCTCCTGGCCAAATAAACAAAGACTCCTGAATTATTTTACTGGACTATAAACAGACAATTCATTTACTGAGAATGAAGTGTTCCCTGAAAACTCATGCAGATGTTTACACCTTAGACACAAGGTCTACAGAATAACAACCAGGGATTACAGTGGATCAGGTATTGTAAATAAACATTATTGCTACAAGACAAGCTAGCATTATCATGAGCTCAAGAGAGCTGCAAGCAACTAGGTTTTACTCAGTATAACACAAGAGTAAAGTATCCAGTTTTGGATGGCATATATCCTACAGGTGCAGTAACCAGAGTTCAGAGAAAACTGACCAATAAAGAAAAGCACTGGTGAAACTCCACCACTGAAGGCTAAAAACAGCCTTTGCCAGCTGATCTGTCCCAAAACGTACGCTGTGCTTCAGAGAGAAAATCCTGTGAGGCAGACAGAAAGGAAAGGAAAACAAATGTGGAAGTGATAAATAAAATAATTTTTACAGCATCCAGCTGATTACTAATGTGGCTAGGTCACCCTGACATAAGGAACATGAGGATACTATTTTCTTGCTATAACTGTGGTTTTATATGTAGTTCAGCCATTTGCTTTTTGATGTGTTTGAAATTTCCCACAGAGGAAATTTCAGATTCAACTCCTCCTATTCTCATGGGATTCAATACAAGTGTTACCTCTCCTCTTGATTTTCCTTTTTTTCCTGTGATTTATCAATTTGCAGGAAAATATCCTGAACTGACTGAACAGACAGAATTACTGTTTACAACCTGCTCCCCCATCTATTTCACTTTTTTTTAAAATATGGTTTAGAAGAAAATAATCCTACCAACTATATTTACACTACTAGCTGCATCAAAACAATAAAGCATAGGAAGGATTATTTATAAAACAATCCTATATGCTTGAAAGCATTAGGGGGAAAAAGAGAAATAAATTTCAAGTTACACATGCACACCCTTTCTGCTCCACATGACAAAATTGAAAAATTATTAAGGAGGAAAAAAAATGAAGCTGCTAATTACTCATTTATTACTGTCTACATGTATTAATGTCTCTGGTCAGGTGTGTAACTCAGCATTACCCAAAAGAAAATTATCTGAGATTGATTTTGTTTTATTCTACGTACGTATAGAAGCAACACACAGTTGCTCTTACTGAGTTTCATTTTATCCAGAGGTCACCCCAAAAAAAAAAGCAATTAGTGGCTGCACACCAGTAGATTAGAAAGGACCTGGTGACTAAATCAGGCCACAAACTGACAGTCAACACAGCATTGCTAATAAAGGCAGTAAACATCACTCTAGAACATATCAGCACTGTTACACAGAAACCTTGGGAAAAGCATTGTGTTCTAATTGACTGTGTTTGAGGGCACCATAAGCTGCTGTGAGCAGTACATCTCTGGGCGAAATGACAAACAAAAGAGGGGAAGCAGCAATAGCAGAGACCGAATAAAACAGATGAAAAATAAGAAACCATCAGTCAATAAACCTCCAGTGAGCGATGGGACATTAATCCAGAAAGGAAGAAACCTATCTTCCTCTTGTTCACTCTGCTGTCACACAGAGGATCCCAAACAGTGATATATGAATCACATGTGCAAAAGACAAATTCATTCCAAAACATTTCAAAATAACAAATGCAGACAAAAACATTTCTGCTGCATCTCCACAAAGATCAGCTTTGGTATCTCAGTCAACTCTTTGTGGAGTAAGTTCAGAACTCCCAAGGGACAGCACTCAGCCAAGTCTCTTATACCTGGGCAAGCACTTGCTTTGGGTAGTAGACACCACAGTGACACCCTCCAGGAACCGAGAGAAATCTTTGAAATAAAAACTCCTATTCAAAGTATTCACATTCTACCTACATTTGCAAATACTTGCAAGGGAATTGAAATGGCATTATTCCAGAATTCCCTACTGAAAAGTAAAAGACTCATTTACACTACTCTTTCAAACAAAAATAATTTTCAATAGCTCAAAAACTTAGAAAATAATCTATTCAGGCCTGCAAATATTGAGAATTTAACTTACACAGCCACCTAGACTCCCTTGACGGCAAACAGAAGAACATTCATGACAAGGACCTACAGACTGCTGTGTAATAGGTAATTGAGCGGAACCTCAGAAACTTTGCAAATCTCATCTATAAAAGTGAACGTATGAACCCAAAAAAAAGTCAGCCTCTACCCAAGCACTGTTATGGGAAAAGACCTGCCAGGCTCACCTTTCTTCTGCTGGACTCTCAGAGTTCTGAACAAGGACTGATCCTATTCCACATTCTCAAAATACCAAGCTTTGAAAAAGTCAGAAAGCTCCTGCTCCTTACCCTCACTAAACACAGTCTTTTGACATGGCAGCAAGTGCACATTACAGCCTCCCTTCAAATGCAGGCCAGACTGGTATAAAGGCAAATCACTACCAATGACTACACAGAGGCACTTACAGATAAGGAAGCCCTCAAGCTGTAGGTGTCTGGAAGACAGCAGAAACCACTATCCAAGGAAAGGTTTTTATATTTTTATATATGTGTATACACTTCCCCTGTTCATATAATTTTCATTTCCTGGCCTTGAAACTCTTGGAATTTCCTTTCTTATCCAGTAGGATAGATAGATAGGGCTTTTTGGGGTAGGTGTTTTTTTTTTTTTTTTGGAGTTACAAAAAAAAAAAAAAAAACGCACTAGCCTCCTCCTGAGTGGCACTCCTTGTCAATCACTATTTCTGCTATTGTTTCTCATTCTTCACCTTTGTTCACTTTCTCCATTTTTACCTTATCCTGTTTTTTCCTCCCATTTCTTTGCCTCCTGTCATCTAATTCCTACCTCTGATCTGCTCTGTATTTCTATCATGTAGATGATACTGATCTTAACATGTTGCAACTTTATTTCACACTTCAGGCAGAGCAACAGGACATGTATTCCCACTCCAAGATCGTTGTTTCAAATCCATCTGCAGACTCAAAGACAAATGGATAGCATTTTCTCCAAGGGACTGAAATCATAATGTATTTCCCTTTAAAATAAATAAAAATTTAAAAATGTTTGCACACATTACCAAGGCTATAAAAATACAGTAGGCAGTTTGCATCACACTGCTCTAAACACAGGAACACCTCCAGAGAGCAGGACTATGGAACAGTAGGCATTCCTTATTTTGATAAAGATACTCTAGAGGTTAAAGGATATAACTTCCACAAAATGGTGACAATCAAAAACCTGTCAGAGAATAATGGGGAAGAATATACATAAAACATGAATATGCCTTCCAGTGTACCAGACCAGAGGGAGGGGACAAAGAAAAAAAGCTGTAAAACACTTATCTCCCTTATCTGAAAAGAGCACTCAACACAAATATTTCAGGAAGTCCACTCATTTTCAGAATGGAGGGCTATACAGCAACAGATTTTTAAGCATTAAATTCAATGCCAGAAAACTGGAATCATGTATTTGAGATCTTGACATAAGATGCATAGGAACAAACATACTATCTTAAGTCATAGCCATCATGGAAAAGAAACTTACACATACTGACTTATTTACATATTATACCTTAATTAAATATTTCTAAACAAAATTCCTGGTAGCATGTCCCAAATTCATCTGATCAAAAGGTTGGATTATTTTCCTTACAAAGTCAATGAGCTTTCCTTCACTTACTAGTGCAGGCCTCTGGCTGTGTTTATACAACATAACACTGCACTGGAAAAAAAAATAAGCAGCTTTTATATTTAATGACAAATTTATTATAAAAGCAAATTTCTTCGCTTTTATGTCTCTCCAGAGAGATTCACTAACATTCTGGACAGCAACAAGATCTGTATAATACTACTACTGAGTATTAATATATTAAATTCTCCCTACTATAATATTAGGTGATATTTAGACCTTGACTTCTATAAAAATGCTTAAAAAGGAACTATCAATTTGTATCAAAAAAACTACTTACAGGCATAGACTGCCACCTAGTGATTTTAAGTATCCACAAGGAAAAGGAAACTATCTACAAGGAAAAGGAAACAAATGAACAACAAATCAGCCTCCTCCTTACAGGACACGAAAAAAAAATCATTCCTTCATATTTTATATCAATATACAACCTTATATTATATTACTTGTATACCCTATTCTTATGTTGATGGTAAATTCAGGAGAGTTATGGGGAAAGATGAGTCAGTAAGTGTATGTAATTGTCTTCATATGATCCATGAGGTTGGTTGTTTGCCACTTGTACCTGGAATTCCTCCTTATTTTACACAAAGTTTAGCCTTTTCATAAAACCAGCATTCCATCTTGAACTTAGTCTTTAAGATTACACTGATAGGCAGATATCCCTCAAAATATTGTATTCCTTCAAACTTTGCACTTTCAGTCTTTTCTGGTTCTCCTCAGCATTGTAACTACATTTTCTGTACATCCTCCAGTTCATCTTTGCCATTCCCTCTTCAGTCACTGCCTGTTTTCTACTTGATTTCTCTATCAGTGATGAAGCTGAGTTACCTGTGTCCTCTCACCTGCCTTACAAAGTTGAGTTACCATTCTGTAAATGAGTCCTAAATTCAGCACTTTATCTTTATACTCTCTGTCTCTTCAAACTTGTATTTCAGATATTGTCTTCATATTGTCATATTTCATATTGTCTTCATTTACTTATGGGCACTTCAGCAGTAGCATAAAGAACTTTTATTTTTTTTACTGGAGAAGTTCATGTCTTCCATGGGAGGGACTCCACCCTGGAGCAGGGAAAGGACTCCTCTCCCTGAAAAAGCAGCAGTAGCAGAGACAAGTGATGAACTGACCATAACACCGATTCTCTGTCTCCCTGAGCTTCTGGAGGGGAAGAAGGAGGTAGTGAATCATGAGTGACATTAAACCCAGAAAGGAGGGAGGGTTAGAGGGGAAGTGTTTTTAAGATTTGTTTATAATATTTTTTTTTATTTTTATACTGTATTTGTTTATATTGATTACTCTCATTATCCTACTCTGATTTTTAATGGTAATAAATTCAACTGATTTCTACAAGTCAAGTCTCTTTTGCCTATGACAGTAATTGGTTTGTGATCTCTCTTTAACCTTATCTCAACTCATGAACCTTTCGTTATATTTTGTCTCCCGTGTCCCATGCTTTGGCAAGTACTGGCTTCCAGCCAGGGTCAAACCACCACATCCAGTCATGCCTTCTCCACCTCCTTCCCTCTCAATCACTATCAACATCTTCAGTTCACTTTTCACCGAGACCTAAACCCCAGAATCTGTAAAATAAACCTTTTACTAATGTAGGAAAAGAGCAAAATGCTTTTCAAACTTTTCCTTCTCTTCTAGCTGACATACTTTCCCTCTGGCAAGTACAATCTTTGCAATGGTCTGAATGAATGTGAAGAGACAGCTTCCTGCCTTGTTAATTTGATCTCACCAGCACTTTACATACCCATTTTACTTTACGATCATATAAAACAAGAGCACTTCTTAGTTTTACCTCATAAAATCTATCCTCTTATTCACCCTGAAGAGGTCAGTACCCTCTTTGAGCAAACGGCAATACTAGTTTCATTAGTCCTTGTTCAATGCTCATATACGTACTTCCCCAATTCTCATGTTGCCTCTCACTCTTTAAAGGAGTGCTTTCCAAACATTCCCAAAGTCACGCCATATCTTCCTCAAAAATCTCATTCAAAATCTTTTTTATTACACCCATGATATAAACCTGATTCTAGCTAGGCTGATGATGTGCTGTGACTGCTGGTTATCATACTGATTAACACAGTGCAAACAGTCCTTTTCACTCCCACAACAAACCCCCTGTGCTCTGTCAGGGCAGTCGGGGCTGTCATAGAGTCTTTGAACAGCACTAGCACTTTGGAATACACTACCAATAAAATGCTGCTACGAAGACTAAATAATTTATTTCCTGCAGTCCAATATATGACTATCTTACATAAAAAAAACCCCCATCAAATGACCCTCAAAGCACCACCCTAACAATATAAAGTTTGCCCCTTTTGTCTTTTAAACTGGAGATGTTCACTAAAACCCAAGAAGGCTGCTTATACTTATTTCCCAAACAATGCCTTCTGTTGCCTATGTTTCCAGCAACTGATTGCTGTCTCAGAGGCCTGGTTTTCATATGGAGTGTAGTACACAGAATCAACACATCAGTTACAGAACTGTAACTCAATCTCAACAAGCAGTTCAAAAGATCATTGCTAAGAAGTTCTGTCCAAACTATTCAAATATTAATGCGTAAACTAGAGAGCAAGACAGCGTTAACATCATAATTGAAGCAGAGAAGCAAGACAACAAAATATGGTTGTGTTTCTGAATCTTCTTGTAAGTGTATTCCTTGTCCTCTCCCTTTTTTGGTTCACTCAAAAAAAAGTGGATCTTTGCTCTCCAAGATGGCTGTAACACATCTTTATTATCATTAAATAGATTTAATCCCTTGCTGCAAGCAGTCCCAGTCATCTTTGTGCCTTGAAGAAAGTAAGCTGCTGAACTCTAATATTTTATAACCTCTTCTTCTCTGTAATAGCCCAGTGGGGGAGTAGCAATTGCCAAATTAAAAGCTGTATCATGTTACTGTATCCACAACCAGCTTCCAAGACCTGTAAAATGCTATGCACTAAGTAGCATGCCATACATGAAACATTGATTTTACGCTTTTTTCACATTCCAGCGTACTTCTCACAGCAAAATGGGTAAAAAAAAGAGCAGAGATGTTAATATGAAACGGATGTCAGATTTATAAATTAACTTACCATATTTGTCTCGCAAGCCAACTGTACATCTGAAGACTCCACCAAAGGCCACATCTTCACCAAATACAACTGAAAATAAGAACAGTAGTGGAGGCTAATATTACTCCAACGCATCTTACTTTTAAATTATCATGTTTCAAAGGTTTTTATATGAGACACTAACAAAAGTAATGCCTAACATTTCATTTCACTTCAAGATTTTTCTAGATCCAAGCACTTCTCATGCACAGCCTGACTACAGCAAATGAAGAACCAAGGTTAACGAGGAATCAGAACACCAACACATCTGCCTCAAAACAGAAATCATGAAACTGATTCAGTTAGGTTTTCATTCAACTATTTTTCTGAAATATCCTATAACAATACAATATGCAAACTAAACGGGTAAAATTCCAAAAAGCAATTACATTCAGTCACTAAAGAGTCGTTGAAATTAGGCCTTCTGCTTCAACTGGTAACCATTTGCATTCTTCATCCACAGATTTCAGGAAATACAATGCTTTGAAAACAATCAAATTGAAGTTTTCTTCAAAATACCAATCCAATGTGAAATTTCAAACCTTCCCCAAACATGCTTGCCAGATCCCTGAAGAGTGACTTGAAAGGAACTCCTCTACAGAAAAGAAGACTATTTAATATAACTAGGACAGTTCTCAGTATTCAACACTACTATCCTTGTAGTCAATAAACTTTTATCACTAAAAGTATTTGCCTTTAAAACTTACTGTCATATCAACTAACCTGTCTGGGTTTTTCCTTTGAATTTATGGAAAGGTTTTGTCTAATTTTTCTTAAAACAGTTTTGTTATTGATTTCTCAGAAAGAAGTATTGCCCATTTCAATTTTTTAAGCATGTAAGACGTGCAGTAGTATCACCAACAGCTGCTTGCATGAACTAGGGTCAGTTCTGATTATTCCCCAATTCCTCAATACTCCCCACATTCTAAAGGACAAAAAATTGTAAGTTCACCTTCTTGCCTTTCAAATAGTATTCTTAATTAAATTAAACAAATTTCTGATTGGAATCACTAAAAGGGATTAACATACTTGTGCTAATCACATCAATGACACCATTAAAGAAAAATAACTTCTATAATGATGTAAAATGCATGCACTCATGGAGTGTATGATTCATCTATGTCCCTAGCTCACTTCTCTAATTAATTTTCAACAATAATTTGGAAGGGATTTTATGTACTTAAAATCTTTGTAAGGCCTTTTTACTATGGCTCCCTACTTTTGAGCCAGCTGGCATCTACAAAAAATATTCCCATTTAATGCTGGTATCCACAAACTTGAATGGATTTACTCATTCAGTTCAGCCACTGAAATGTATTTTCCTGGACAAATTCTAATTCTCATCAACGCAAGTATGAGGATTTCCACACTTAAACAACAATTGCTCAATTCCCATACAACTAAAAACATATGAAGGACATGTTTTCTATTGCGAAAAGTACTAATTAATTCAGTAAGTGCAGTGATTCTGAGAACTCACATCTGGACTGTAGAAGTCCAGCATGGTCTTGCAAAGGGCTTTACAAAGACTCAGTCCTGCAAAGCTGAGGAGCTAGACTGGAACCTTAGAGCAACTGGTTCTCTGAAGGCTGAAGATCATATATGAGGTTCCTGCTGGACGAACGTTCTACACACTTTTATATGGCTGATTCTACAGAAATGGTATTAAAATCTGGTTTCAGCCCTAATTAAACTCAGTTGTCTAAATTTAATCTAATTGAGATTAATATAACACAGCTGTAGATTGAGAGGGAATGTATACAGGCATAGTACTGGACAGACAACATGGAATTCAATAGACAGATTAGACTATTAGTCAGACTTTAGGTTGAGCAGTGGTTCAAGCAGTGCCAAAAAGGGCTACTAATAGACTAAAAAGAAAAACCAAAATTGCACAAGAAGATGCAGCCTTTGCAGCTGTGCTCATGACACGAAGCATCTCTTATGTATATCTGGCCATCATCATGCCTTTGTTAGGACAACAGAAGCAAAAGATCTCCTGTTATGTACTAAGAATTAAAAGTGGAGAATAAGAATTAAAAGTGGAGTAAACAGGTTTGTGCAAGAGTTTAGGATAAGCCCTTTAAATGGGGCTATAATGAAGGAGCATCTTCAAAGTTATGGGTTAGCCAGACCACAAAAGCCTAACAAAACTTATATTGCCTAGGCACAACAATAAACAGAAATCGGTAAATCTGTATATTAATTCTGGAGGGCAGGGAAGAAAGCAGAGTGTGCAGAGCAATGAATACACAGTCTCTAAAAAAAATACCAGGTTTGGAGAAGAGAAAGTTTAAGAAATTTAGAAGTGATGTTTACATTTTTAAAACTCCTATGGTGGGACTCAAGTTGCCCTTAAGTACAGTTCTCATCAGTAATACCATAAGCATGTTAAATAATTTATCTTCTGTCCTCACTTTCAAGTGGAATACACAGAGCTAATATGGAAGATACAACTGCATCTTAGACCATATAATCCCTAAGTAATCTGTTAATACAGTACATTTTAAAGATTTGTTTGAGATCAAAGTGTAGAAAGAATCTATCAGAAACTTTAAAGGCCCTGAGAAACACATTAAATATTGTACACAAATAGGCAAACCAAAACACAATTTATACAAAGCAAAACACACTAACAAGTATAAGATACCTGCAGTTGGATCTTTGGCTAAAGCATTGTCCAAGGCACTTGTTATGGATTGGAAGAGATTCATCTTCTGAGTTTGCCCTGTGTGAAAGTGATCATTCAGCAATTTGATATGCTTCAAAACACAAAGTACATTAGAAAACACTGGTGAAATATGTCTGAAAACTTAAACCATCAAAAACAAGATCCCTGTTAGGAACACCCAAGATTAATTTGCTGAATAAACTTAAATATGGTAAAGATGGGATTGAGCATTGTATACTTTGCAGTCCCAAGGACTATAATTCTACTGCCCTGAATCCAATCTTTTTTTCAAAAAACTATGCTCTTAGTAGCTAAGAGCAAATGCAGCTTTGCAATGCTCAGTCAAACCCTGGGAACAATGACTTCTTTTCCAAAGAAAGAAGCCAACATATTATTGTTTTGAGGACTGGGATCCCCCCTGCTAAAACTCACCAGATCTCACGAAGCTTACTTCATCATTCTTTAATCACATTTTTAAAGCTCCAGCCTTTCCCATTTACAGACACCTACTGTCATCCTAAGTTTTCTAGACCACTGGCCTGCTCTCTGCACGGCAGTTAGTAAGTGCCTGAAACATCAAATCCATACTTCAAAGAACGAAAATTTGGTGCTGAAGTAAAGCAAGCGGTCTTAAAATCTTTGATTTTTAATTAAATCTTCAAACCAAGAAAGGCTATCAGAGTCCACTTCTTCAGTCCAGCACTGCAAGGAAAAACAAGGAGGCCTGAAAGCAAATATGGACGAAAACAGTCCAGTCCTTACTACTGTGACCAACTCAGGTTCTCCAAGCGAGTAAAATAGTTCTTAGGAGAAACCAAGCGAGTAAGAAATCGCCTGACTGACATTATGTAGTGCTTTAACTGGCAAAACCTCTAAGTCATGACTAGAAACCACAGTACAGGAGAATGCTACCTACCAACACACACAGTGTGTAAAATTAAATAAATAAATAAAAAAGATGATTAGGTGAAGATCCCACCCAAACATAACAGGAGTTAGAATTCAGAAAGGAGAACTACAATCTGTTTCCAGCATTCACAGTAGCTCTCAACAAATGTTCAGCTTCCCTTTCTTCTAAATCATTAATTAATATTAGTATTTTCTGTTAAAGACTCATGTCACGCCACACCTGAGTATCTGCTCCTACACATTCCTGTGGTTGGTAACTTCACTTGTTATACTTTACATGGCCTTTTAAGGAGAGGAAAATATAAAAAAAAAAAGTTATGGGAACTGTTGAAGTTATACAAAAGCCCAACTGAACAAAACTGAGAAATTCAAGGGAAGAAAAGCTGCGGAACAGCACCTGTTTCTCTCTTTCCCAAGTCATACACATTAGTAGTTAGGTTATCTTTCCTACAAGATACCATCCTTCCAGTATTTGATATAAACAAAAGGCTATTACTTATGCAACTGTCAGAAACTCTTCACCATGATAGTTCTAACCTGCTTCTCCTGCTTATAAAACAGGCCTTTATATCAGCCCTCACAGGAAAGGGGGAACTAATTGTGCCTTTCAGATTTGAACTGTGATGTTGGAAAAACATCTCAACAACATGAGGATCAGTACTGCTAAAATTTTATTTCACTTCCACTACTTTTCACGGAAATTCCAAGTGTATTTTAACTCATGAGGAATTAGTTTTCTACCAATAAATGGCTATAACTGGCATGCCATACCAGAGCTTCCTCACGTGATCTCAAGCAGCGACCTGCCACACACAAGCTTCACTCTGTAGCACTTTGGATGCCTGTACATCTTTATCACTAACAGAAATGGTAAAGAAAACTCCATTTCTATTGGTCATGATCAAGATGCAACAGCAAAGTATCCAACTAAGTTAACAAGTTTTCTGGAGGACGGTGAGGTTCATGTGCCAGAAACAGCTGTTCTGCAGCTGGCAGGCTTCTTCTAGGTGAACTCGGCACTAGCCATTTGCAGGGGTGCATCTCAGAAATGAAGTCAAACGCCATGCGCCGTTCATTTCCAAGTTATCTGTGTTTACTCTCAACCATGTGACGAGGATAACCTCGATCCTTTCAGCAGACGGCAGTCTTTATTCATCATAGGTTTATTATCACACTCATAACCTAAGCATGCGATACACAAACCGGGATGGATGTCAGTCGGTAAGTTACCGCTAGGATTTGGCATAGGAGAGGGGCCGAGGATAGCCTTGCCGGTCTGAGCACACGATGGGCCCACCTACCGCAGCTCTGGCTCTGACTGCCCGAAACACTTCACCATCCTCCGCGCCCAGGAGGTCTGCGGCACCTCCGCCCCGCCAGCGGCCCGCAGGAGCCCTCACAGGAGCCCTCACAGGAGCCCTCACAGGAGCCCTCCCACCCACAGCCCGGGACTGCTGCGAACACCCGGGGTGCAAGTGCCGAGGACACCGCGGGGTCACACGGCCATGCGGACGCCTCCGCCGGCCGAGGCCCGACTCGCAGCGCCCCACCGGGCCCTCGGCCGCTTCTGTCTGCCTCCCTCCCTCCCATCCCGGACGGGGCTCTTGGCGGCCTCCCCCTAGAAGGAGGGGGCGACAGGGCGGACCCGGCGGCAGAGCGAGGGTGAGGCCGGCCCGCAGGGTGGCCCCCGGCCCAGCCCCGCTCTCACCGTACTCGCTGGGTGCCGGGTCCGGCTGGAAAGCGAAGTGCGCGGCGGCCCGGCGGGGCGCGCCCGGCAGCGGGGCCAGGCGGCCCCAGAGCCCGGCGGGCAGCGCCGCACGCAGCGCCCGCCCCGCCGCCGCCATCGCCGCTATCCCGGGCCGCGCCACCGCCGCCAGGTTCTAAAGAGGCGGGGTCCAGAGCCGGCCTCCGATTGGCCAGCGCGGTAGAGGCACGGGCCAATCAGAGGCGGCTCCGCGGTGGGTGGAGGAGAGAGGGGGGAGAGAGAAGGGAGTGCCGCTGCGCGCGCGCGACAGGCGCGGCCTGAGGGGGCGCGAGCGCGGCACGCGACAGCTGTGAGCGGGTGCGCGCCTGAGGGCGGGTGTGCCCTCACAGCCACAGCCGTGGGGCACAGCCACAGCCATGGATGTAGTCACGGACACGGCCACAACGCACAGGCACAGCCGTGGCCGCAGTCGTAGGCACGGCCACAGCGGACTTCGCCGCCCCCTCGGTGCTGTCACAGTCGCAGCTCAAACCAAAGGCTTCGCCTCCCCCCTTAAACTTTCTTCTTTTTTTCCACTGCAGGGGTTGTCGTGTAGCCGTTCCAGAGTCGACAAATCGTAGAATGGTTTGGATTGGAAGGGACCTTAAAGATCGTCTATTTCCACCCTGCTTGCCCCTGTCAGGGACAGCTTTCAGCAGACCAGGTTGCTCAGAGCTCCATCCAGCCTGGTTGTGAACACTTCCAGGGATGGGACATCCACAGCATCTCTGGGCAACCTGTTCCAGTGTCTTGCCATTCTCACAGTAAAGACCTTTTTCCTAATGTCCAATCTAAACCTACTCTTACAGTTTGAATCCGTTCCCCCTTGTCCTATCACTACATGCCCTTGTAAATCTCTCCATATTTCTTCTGGGCTCCCTTCACAAATGCCTGAAATCCTCAAATTCTACCCCAGCAGGTGCCCCAGAAGGGTAAAAGGAATTCAGAGACCTGCAGATATTACCTTTTCCACTCTGTCTCTCAAAACCCCTCTCAACTTCCCATCCAACCTGGATCTCAGTGTCTTATTTTTAATAAATTTTGTCCGAGGTCTTTTCTTCCAAACACTCTTGCTCATACCTTCATTACATTATTTTATTGAAATTATGGTCTTTCATATGCACATATTTTCTTTGTCAGGTTTTATAAAACATTCTTTCTAATATTCTCCTTACCAAAAAGACCACATTCCTTCCATCACCCAGGTGAATCTTCTCAATCTACTTTTGCAGCCTCCATTTCTTCCTCTGTATGCTCATCATTGCTGCCTATTAGTTATCTCAACATCAATTCTTTCCCTTTTGTCAGTGTTTCACATCTTGCCCGCGTGCATACCTGTTCATCAACCCCTTTCATGCAGCTTCCAGCACATGCAACAAGCATTGAGTTGTTCTTCTCTGTCTGTCTGGATATTATCTGTAAGACCAACCATATGGGTTAGCATTTTTACTTTGCTTCAAAAACTCTAACTCAAAACTGTGCCTCAAAGAAAAGGGCTAGAAGTTAGAATTATGTATATATGGCATCATCTTTTTCAAATGAGAGGGCTCACATGTAACCCTGTATGAACAGGGCCTAGTTTAAATACTGGAATATGAGCTTTCATATCTAACATAAAATAGGTGTAACTTATGATTAGATATTCTTTTTTTTTAATCTGATTTCCAAACCACTACTGAGTATTCCTGTAATGATCACAGTTCCATTTCAGTGAAGACTATTGTTTCATTGTGGATTTTGTAAAAAAATATTTTTTCATGTTGATTTAGAATTTCTTAATCATTAAGATTTGTGCAAAATAAAAGGCTTAATCCTGCTTTTAACTGAGGAGACCATTCACTTGCTCTTTAATATGCCCTTTATCCATAGAGATTGCTAACAAAGCACTCAGATTTTGAGTGATTGACCATGGGATCAAGCAAGTTTGAACATATCCCAGTATATCCCATGGAAGCAAAGCACTATTTAAGTTTCTAAAGGGGGTGAGAATTTTAATAAACAATAGAAAAGCCATCTTTGTAATGAAAGAGGAGTATAAAGGTCAAGTGTTGAGGTTGCTTCCAACTTCACTTGAAGGCAACACATAGATGTTTGAAAAAGTTTAGTACCTGGAAAACACCATAAAAATCAAGTGATATATAATCATTTGTATGTATTCCTAATAGTGGAAGATACTAAAAATATCCAAGTTTACTGTTCAAATAATTGTTTCAGAAATCAGTGTGTCTGCATTGAAGGAATTTAGCTCTGTTTCACATCGTTGTGGCAAGATCTGCAAAACTTAAAAATGGAAAACAATAGTACAGAAAGTAATGACTTTACATGTGAGTCTGTCATCTGCTACTAATATGTCAGTTGTTGGATCTGTGAATTGCTAAACTCATACTATAAACTGTAAGATATATTCTGTTTATGTTCAGTTAGTATATGCCATGCTGTGTTATTTGTAAAATGTGGTGATGACCTTGTAGGAGATGCTTCAATTTTCAGCATAGGCAGATAAAGGATACTCCTTCCTTAGTTCAGTGACTCTTGTTTCCTACACCTGGTGATACATGGAACTTAAGAAGGAAAAGAATGGTCATGTGGCCAAGTATCTTACAAAGGAGGTTATAGCATTTATGATGGAAAGGTGGAAAGAAGAAATATATTCAGTAAGATGTCTTTGCCTGCTAGTCTGACCAAGGTGAAAAAGAAAAAGGTATCTGGATATATACTAACACCTAAATTATTACTACATTTTGAGTACAAATGATGGTTTGTCCACATGGCCTTGGATATTTGCACTGGTACCAAAAAGAAAAATGGGCTATAAAAGAAGTTTATCCAAATGTACTTTGGCTGAGCAATATTTTAGTGGAGTTAAGCCCCAGCATTCATGTCTTTCCAGCTCTGATGGAGTAATAATTATATCCATGTTGTTGCTGGTATATGTTATGATATTCCAGCAACTTCAATTACATTTTGAAGACATCTTTCTCTTTTGGAAATTGTTCAGTCACTTAGAGCCACTTCTGTTAAATCTGTACAACAGACATTAAGTGCTGAAATCAGCTGCATTCCCCATCTGTGTGTATTAGTCATTTTGCACATCCTGAATATTGTTGACAACCATTAAAAAACTCTGGCAGGGATTACTATTATTTGTGAATAATCATGCAGAGCAATTAATGAGGATCTGATGATGATTGCAGACCCTACTGACACAGACCAGATTATGCCCATGTTTGTGCCAGCATCAATTAGTTGTAACTCCTTTGAAGTCCATGTTGTTGCCTCTGATTGACATGAATCTAATTGTGAGAAAACTGCAATATTGGATTTGAACGTAAACATATGGCTCCAAGGCTACTATTCTACTCCAAAATCTCTTGAAATTTTTGCATAGCTTGCAGCTGAACCTTAAACTTATCACATTTCCCAGTAGGTGTTACTTTATTTAAATTACATTTTCGTAGATCATGAAGCATCCAGGCGATTTCTGTTGCATTTCTTTGAGCATAGTTGTTTTCTTGTCACTCCTGTCTGACATGCTACAGGGTTGCTGTAAGTTTTTCTCCCTGTTCTGTGGTTCATGGAAGGAATTTTGTTGCATGTTTCCACCCCAACAGTCGATTTGCTGATTCACCCCCTCTTATAGGAGCTTCTAGTGAGCACTCTTGTCACGCTAATCCTAGGTCTTGGCACTACAGCTGTTTTCATGCTTTGTTTGCTGTCTTCCGTCTTCCTTCTGCCCTAATTATTATCTGCTTTGTCCTTCTTTTTATGTACTGGCACTTTGGAGGTGTTTTCTCCTATGCCTCCTCTCTCAGACAAATGGGTTGTTTTGCTGGTTAGGGACAGTCATCTCTTTCTTGGATACATGAAAAGGAGAAGTTGCAGCATTTGGCTTAATTGGTTTTATTATCAGTCCTGGACAGATTAAACATGGGAATAGAAAAGGTTGTCTTCCCCTAAGAATAAGACAAACAGAACAAGACCAGAGCAGCAATAGTATTGATCAACAGGACTTAGAGGTAAATGGTTTTATCTTAGGCAGCATATATGGCAGTGACTCTTTTGCAGTTTAGCAGAGAAATTATTATCTTGCACTTCGATAAAAAGCAGGTCAGGGTCACTCGTATCTGGAACCAGCCATGTTGCAGTCTGGCAGAGAGCAGAAAAAAAAGTAAAAGAAGCTTTAATGAAGTCGTTTTGTACTCATTTTTATGTAAGGTCAGAAGTCATCCAGTTACTTCTGCCATATGACCCACCTCTGTGGTAAGACAGTGCTTCCAAATCAGTCTAGAATAGTAACTGGGGGTTTCATCCCCAATTGCTTTTTAGATCTTTAAACACTGCACATTTAAGTTGAAGACAGTTCTATTTTAAAATTACATGAGTGATTCACAACATTAAGTGAATCAAGGCTAGAAACTGCAGTGTCTATCCATAGAGACATTATTCAGCTTTTTTTATAAGACATTTCAGTGTTTCATAATTACAGGATAAGAATCCCACTCCTCTGTTTAATTCAATCAATTATAATTGCCTTGAAACCGCAGAGCATATTTAACTCTATTTTCTACTGTGACTCAATCTAGAAATACCTGTACAGGGAAATGATTTCTAATAGCTGACAGCTCATCATTCTAATGCCAAAAAAAGTCACTATGAAATCCAATTTGTGCAAGGAACGAGGATCACATTTTTATCTTGGGGATAGTTAAATGTAAGAAAAATTTACCTGAGAACATGCTAGATTCTTATCACTTCCACTCTTCATAACTAGATTTCTTTTTAGAAGATGTACTGTAGCTCAAAGAAAAGTTTCAATCTTGATAGCAAAACTACTGGGTGAAGTCATACTGAAATAATCTTATTAATACCTTGCAGTTCTAAAATACCTGTTGTTGTTCAGTAATAAACAAGAATTGCTGTTTGACTGATGTCGCTGTTCAGCCGCGAGCAGAGAAGAAAACCCGGATTCTCAGCGTGGCATAGAAAAGAGAGCTTTATTATTTTGATTCCAACTTATATAGACTTTTCAGAGGTCACCCAGATAGGTCAGTCAGAAACCTCCCCCTAGGCCTGATTGGCCAGACCTGAACTGTCCAAATATCGAGACACTGTTTTAATAACATCCAAACTTTATCTTTGTTTATAAAACACAGGAGAAAGTTCTCATGGGAAAGACCTGTGCTAGCCACAGCCTGGTCAGGGAAGGATGCGAAAAATCTTAGTCAGATTCAGAAACAAGTGGAGTGATGGATTCTTCATATATATTAAATGTATTTGTGTGTGCATAGGTATGTATATATATACATCCAGCTGACATTATAAGCAGTGTTCAAAAAACAAATATGCAGAGGTGGCTATAAGTAATGGCCATGTGATTTTAAAAAACAACCTTTGGATCCCAAGAGTTTCCAACAGGTTTCCAAAGTATTCTGCCTGCTGCTGGCAGGTGCCTCTGTAGGGATATCCATGTACCAAGCACCATATTCAACAGGTTTAAATAAGTGTTTGAGATTCTGTTCACCTTGCCACAGACTGGCCTTTAACTGCTGATCAGAGTGGGAGCTGTGATCAGTTACAAAAGTAATAAATCCCACCACATAATGTTAACAGTAATTTCTGTAAATTAAACATACAGAATTTGTACTCTACTAGCCAGTGAACAAGTGAGAGTCCTATTGCTGCCATACAATTGCAAAATATGCCACAATTTTATGTATGAAGACATCAATTTCTGTGTATCACCTGGCCATTTTTTGAACTAGTATCACTAGCCAGAGAAGCAGTATTGCCTAAGTCAGTGCAGTATCCAGACCCATGTTTCATTTGCTGTCAAGCATGAGAAGATTGAAGAGATTGTATTCAGAGTGTGAATAATCAAAGCTACCCAAAAATAGATCATACTTTATGGATACCTGTGCTACTAATTTTGTAAGAGCCAAACCCTATGTGCAGCTGTCAGTTTGCCTGCATTTATTCCAAACTACAGGGGATTTTTTCCTTCTACATACCTCTCTTTTTAGTTTTACCATCTGTGCAGTTATAGGATGTTTTAGGTATTTTTTCCTAGACTATGTTTCAGGTATTGGATCACATTCAGATTCTAGTGCTGCTTTCAGTGTGGCGCTGGTGTCTTCACCAATGCAGTCAGCCACTTGGAGCTGTCTTTAAATAAATAGCTGGTTGTGGTATTTGTTATTACTTGTCTTTTCCTTCACTCAATCAATTTTCTTCATCCCAGCAAAAAAATTCTATTTTGTCAAATGTCTAATGTCCAAAAAAATGTGAATTTTTAAATTTTAATGTGGAAATATATAGAGAGAATATCTAATTAATATATATTCTCTTTTGACTAAAGGTTTTCATCTCTACAGAGTATCTGAAAATTCTGGTGGTCACCACCAAGAGAAGGAATGCTTAACATGCATGCGATTTGTATGGCTCTGGGAAATCTAAGATTGGTTCAACATTTCTATGCCCCATTCAAAAAAGACAACCAGGTTGTGGCAATGTTGTATGTTCAACCTTTCTAATTTTTATATAAAAGATTGTTTCAAATATGTATATGACAAGCTTCTGCCTAAGTTTAATTTGATGTACAGAATATCTTTAAACAGGTTTTCAGTGGCACCCATGGGCAGCACAGGCATTTAATGTAGAAATACAGCCTCACTAACAGAAGGACTTAGACTTATTTAGGCAGCTTGGATCTCACTGAAAGCCAGTAATAGTAATTCACATTTTTATCCCTAACCTTCATCTTCTTCTATTTTTAAATAAATGTGTCAAAGTCTATTAGAAATACCATAAATTGGTAATTATCTTACTGATTTGTAATTTTTCATGTATACCATTAGGTGGCAGGGAACAATAAAGATTTACTTGATGAAACACATATGTTGAAATACAGATCTATCTGATTGTTCTCTCCACCCTTTTTGAATCAGATTTCCTGCTGTGAACTGTCAAGAGCTTTGTTTGGTTAATTATTAAATGACTTACCAACAGGCTCACTGCTTTCATCAAAACTGCTTCAGATTTCATTTTTGTGTAATCCTTTTATGAAATAAGAAAAAAAAACCAAAACAAGGCATATTCATCCCACTGAGAGTTCTTTGAAAATTAAACATCACCACTGTCATGTATCTACTTCTAACCTCTTCTTCTGCTTCTGGTCAGGCTAAATCTGACTGCTGGAAGTAGTCCCTATGCCAGTCTAATTCAGTAGGCATTGGTGGAAGGCAAGAAAATGTATTATTCTTTTGGGAGCCTTGGTTGTAAGGGCTAGGCTTTTGTTTGGGTCCAGCTATAAATAGGGACCTACATAGCATAGGTACAAAAAGATTGAACTGACAAAGTTTAAATACCCAGATTGACAGACAGATGGGTGCAAGTAAAAGGATAGGGAATTTATACTGCTAGCAACTTTTGTGTCTCTAAATCTAGCTGGCTGCTAATTTTACAATTGCAGTGGATGTCACTTGTGGGAGGGTAGGTGGCAGGAATCACAGGGCAAGACTTGTCTGCTTGATAACGCACTCAATGATTGATGTATGGGAAGTTAATTGCACTACTGGTGACGCTATAGGAGATAAGGAAATCTATGCTCAGCATTTCCCAGAGATGTGGAATTAAATCCCTTGCAAGAGTAGCCCCTAAGAGATTTATTCCTGTTCCCTCAAACTCTTCAAGTGCTGTTGGTGGGAACTGTGCCACAGATATTGTCACATGTGCTTAACTGGAAAGTTCCAGAGCAGATTTTTCCATATGTTTATGTAATAAACTCATGCCAAAGAAGTAACAATTCCAGAAGATATTATACAGCTGCAGTTTGCCATTCCCATTTGCTAAAATGACACCTGAAAGGAGGAGAAACATAGGAGGGGCATTTTGTTGATATGTTATTGATTAGTCTGATATGCAGAGAAATTCAGCTCAATGCAGTTTTAATGTGACAGTGACAGTAAAGTGAGTGAGTGACTGTAAAGAGACGGAAGTTCATTATTCACAGAAAAATATATAGTAGCAACTCAGAGAACTCTCAACAGTGTGTGTCTCTTATGTCAGGGAAATGCCTCTGGAAGCAAGGAGTACTTTGTTCCTCATGTTCAGCCCTGGCATTGCGTGAGAACACTGACAGTAACTATGCAAGCTGTAACCTCACTATTTGTGAAGCCTGCATGTCTGCTTGAATTAGAATTCAATATTTTTCATCTTAGTCTCTGAGTTTTAGTTACTGTGTTATATCCACACAGTTCAGACATAAGCAATCTTGTGGGAAACTCTCTATCTGAAACAGGAATGTTCAATAGTTAAAAATGCCAAACCCAGTAATGATGGTACTACAAGATGACTTAAACAACAGATTCTGTTAACTTGGATTGCAGAAAATCAGATTCCTTCCAAATATAAATACTCAGTGCCTGTGCACATCACGGTCCCATGGCCACCATGGCTGTCACCATAAAAGGTGGGTCATCGTCAACAGCAATTTCTTTCCTTCACAAATAATAGCTACAGATTTCAGAAAGCTGCCAAGCAGGGATGAATCTAACTCAACATGCTATCAGCCTTGGCATCTAACTGCAGTATTGGTACTCCCAGTGAATCAGTCTAGCAGTCAATCTATAGATCACCCTGCCCTGTTTATACTTTCTAACTGTGTTGATCATGGACCTCCCAGGAAAGATGCAACATGGTCCTGGAGATCATGGGAGAGGAGTTGCAGTGTGTTAGGAAATTGAGCTTGGACCCTGTGTGAAACCAAACAAGCAATGATTTTTCTGGTGCACTGTGAGCCGTTCAATAATTAAAAAATTCTGTCTTTGAAAGACTGATGAAAAACAGGAGTCATTAAGCAAGTGTGTTTCTCAAAGGGGATTTTGTTCAGTGGGGTTGTGCAGGCTCTCTGAAGGACAGGCTGCTGGGAACTGCTGGGTGCCATGCAATGCGATATGCGATGCAAGCTGTGAGCACACTGCAATTTGCCCCTGGAGCCTGCAGCACTCTGTGAGCCCCGGGGTGGACTGCGTATGAACTGAGCTCTGTTTGCACATCCTGATGCTGCTGCTTTCACTAGCACAGAGCCTAACGGGACATTGGTTAATTCTATGATTCAGTCTGGGACAGAGGTGGTTTACTTATCTTTGTGGGAAAGGGAGGAGCAATCATAATGATCAAGTTTAATATTTATTGTGCCTTATATATTTAAAACCACAGACAAGTAGTATGAAGTATTTGGATCTCCAGAAAGGAAAAGTCTTTCCAGTCTGCATAATTTAAATGTGGGTTACCATATGCCTGAAGCTGTAGCAGTGGCTCTGGCTCAGATGAGCTTGGAAGCAAATGATACCGAGGAAAGGCCCTGGGTGTGAGGAGACCTTTTGGATAGGGTGACAAAGCAGTGCACACCCAAGACACCTTGCAGCTGGCATCCTTAATATGCATCAGACAACGAATACGTTGGTTCTGTACATCTCCCTTCCCCTATCCCATATTGAGTTCAAGGCTAGAAAGTTCTTTGTTCCCTCTAGCTGAGTTTCCCCATTGGGTTCAAAATTTTGTACCTTCCCTCCTCACGTCCCCATTCCCTGGCGTCCCTGTCAATCCTGTACCTCTCGTGCTCCTGTTGGTCCTCCTGTGTAAACCCCTCCCATCCTGCTGCCCCTCTTAAGCCCATGGGCGCGGACATTCCGTGTTCTCGCGCTCCTGAATCCCGCACGCTTCCACCGCTCGCGCTCCTTCCCGATTTCATCTGCCTTCTCCACCCTGCCGTTCCTCCCAATAAACCCTGGATTCCGAGAACGAGAGACTGCATTTTCTTTCAATATCACCTTGTCTCCTGCTGGACTCTGTCCCCGAAGGCACTCCGCGCCTGCCCCCGTGGGCTCCATTGCAGCGCCCGGTCCGGCTCGTGGGGGTCGCGGCGGCTCGACCGCTTCCGTGTGGCTTCCAGGGCTTGTCACCTGACGCAGAGGTGAAGCCACATGAAGCTAGGAAGCACTATTTGTGTTATCAGCCTGTTTTCCTTATGATGTTCTTCACAATTTTATCAGAAATGTCAAGAGCTGCTTACTCAGCTGAGCCCAGCTCAAAAAAAAACCTATTGATATTCTGCAACATCTCCTTTTTATAGAAAGCATCAAACAGTTTGGTTTTGTTTTTCTTAAACTGCCTATGTAATAAACTGTAGATTTGTACGTTCCAGTGTTTTCTTTTGAGGAAATTAAGTAACTTGCAGTTAAATAAACTGAAAGTGAGTAAACTGAAACATATTTCAGAATGCAAAGAAGGGATAATATTTCACTGTAAAATTATAGGAAAACCCTTGGTCTGAACTAACTCAGATTAATAAATTAAAACAATTTCCTTTGAAAGAGGGATCTCAGGCAGGACAATAGAAGCAAGTTAGCTGGAGAAGTCAAAATATTCAGGAAATCAACAGAACAAAGTGTATTTCCTTGGAATATGACTCATGCTATCTAACATCTTGCTCTGTCTTCCTTATAGGCTTCTCACATCACCCAGAAATGAGATTAGTGGAAAGAAAGAAGTATGCATTCTTAGTATACTTTCCTTAGCATGCTGAAAAGATGATAGCAAGAAGTGGGATGGGATAGAAAATAGGAGTGGTTTTGCTCAGGTCTGAAGATACTGGGATGATTTACATTGCAGTAGAAGAATGCCTAGGGTTGTTTTCCTTCAAATGTGCCAGGAGGTGGTACAAGACCTACTGGTAGTTTCATATGTATTGTCAAAGCTACTGCCTACGACTGCACACATTCAGCTTCTTGTGAAAGACTGTTACAGGCAAGACCAAAGGAAAAACTACTCTTGCAAGCAATGCTCTACCTGCCCAAAACAAACAACAGCAAGGGTGGCTTCTGTAGCAATTTGTAGGAGGAGATCTGAGAATTTTCATCCTTTCTTTAAGGCTTGTATCTAGGAAACTAACCTGAAGGGTAAGAGAGGAAGAAGCATGCAATTGCAAAACAAACAAACAAAAAAAATACTAACTGATAGAGGAGAAAAAATTGAGACATTAAATTGCAGTAATGGAAAGGGATGTGAAAAAGCAGGCAGATGATGGAGTGGCAAAAGAGAAAATTAGGGAAGCCAGTTGCAACAGAGGAGAGGGAGAAATGGTTGTGATAGCTAAGAGGTGGAGTCTCAGACAGAGCAATGAAGCCTTATGTGATACTGACATAGAACAGGAAACAAAATGACCTCCAGGTGAAGGAGAGAACAGATGAAAGCAAATCTGAGATGCACCTCACTATCAGAGAGATTCATCCTCTGACTCAGGCAGGTCAAGTGAGCATAATGTTAGCTCATCAGTCAGGAGAGCTCACAAGAAAGTGAGATGTGGACCAGAAGTTGAAAACTGGCAGAGTAGGGATGGCAGGAGGGGCTGTCAGAGGCAGAAAGATAGAGTCACCACTGTTGTCTACAAATGTCTTGGATATCCAACACCTTGAGCGAGAAAAGCTACTTGAATTGACACTGGTAGTAGAAAGAATGTGCATATAATAAAGTGTTAGTAATCTAGAATTGGAACTCGAAAGTTCTAGAATTAGAAAGTTTCTAACCATCAGGTCAGGAAGCTCTGTCCCATTATGCGCTGTCCTGTTAGGAACAGGATATACAAACACATCATAGATTATCTTCAGGTGGAGCCTGGTAAATTGGGGGATGCAATCATATACACAATTGATAATCCATGATGAGTGAGACCAGATTGGATATTGTAGGAGGACCTTTCTGGTCCCTGCCCTAATCTTATTTTCCTAATAATGATGTTGTTGACTCATATATATTGACCAGGACAGGTGCAAACAGACACACATTTGCCTCACTCACTTTTCAAGCCAACTGGATGCCACCCACTTCTGGAATCTGTGTAACTGGAGTGGCCCAGGGCTGTACCCAAGTTGTTAAATCTGTACAAATACATGACTTTCAGATCTGAACTGGCTTGCTTTTGCCTAACTTGGAGTGTGGGTGAGGGAGTCCACACCTATCAATACACCCTCAGAAGGCTGTGCAGAGCTCACATGTTCATGCCTCAGAAAAGTGTGAAACTACTTAGATTAGGGATGCAGGGACTGTACAGGATGATGGGGACTGAAGATTCCAGAAGAAATATAGTAGCAACATCTGCCAATCCATGCTGCCACAGCAGCATGGCAGGAGCCACGTGCAACATCTCTGTGGTCGCTTCTGTACGACAATGTGGTGTTTGGTAGCAGACTGGTCTGATACCCCAACATTGTGTAGCATGTCACCAGTAACGACAACTTACTCTTACACCTGTGATTGCCCTCCCAGTTGTGCTGAGTTCCTAGACAGCGTGCACAGTGGAGATGGAGCCACTGCTCCTCCTGGTCAGAGCATCCCTTCCTTGTCTGCCATCATACTTTGTGTCATGCTCCCAGAAACTGCATTGCTCCTCAACAAATGTGCAGCCCCGTGCTTGTACTGCAGTGACCGCAGCCATCTACTGCGTCAAGTTATGTTCCAAAGCACTGACTGATACCTGTATATTTGGAAGCAAACATTTGTCTGTTACAGGTGTAGGGCAGTTTACTTTTTATTGCTAAGATCCTGATAAGGAAAGATTATTGGACCCTTCATTGTGTGGTCATCTGCACAAACAAGACCTTTCTTTTCCACACTAGATTTCCATTTTTTCCTCCTAGTAAAAATCTATGGTTATGTGAGTGTGGGTGGGTTGCGCTGTTTCCGCTGTGACTGAAATGGGACCATTCCCACGCTACCTGAAGCTTTGGATTCTTGGCTCCTGAGATTACTTGCTAGCAGATCGCTGTGGCCATGTCTTCCTTTGATGAAGATGTTCTTATCTTAGGTGCGATGTGGAGTGCTTCATCTTGCAACATTTCTGCTATGCCCCCAGGCAGAGAAAGAGAGAGAGAACACAGGAAGAATGACAACTTGTACTTTCAAAATCACAGCCTCATAAGGACAACAGTTGATAACAAGCCCAAACAAAACCAAACTACTGACTCACCCTCCTCTCCCCTAGCCTACTGGGAAAGATTGAGGATTTCTTTACAAATAGTAACACTGGTTTCAATGAGATCCATTTTTTGTCATGAAAGGAATTGAAGCTTCTTAGATTATACATGTATTAGAGAAACTTGTCTCCATTTTCTCCCCTGAGTCAGGCTGCTTTTATCAGCAGACCTGTAATAGAAAAGGGACATATATTTCCTTGTGTGCCTCTATTATTATGAAGTAGAGAACCGTACATTTCTCATATCTGTACCCTACAACAATGCCCTGTCTGCAAATAAAATTATGTCTGAGATTATGACTTGCAAGTGCTTTCTAGCAAAAGTGAAATTTTAGATTTTGAATGAAATACCTTAGTTTCTACAAAAGTGTCAATAAAGGCATTCCACAGGAAAAACAAAAAACCCAAGCAAAAAAGAAAAAACTCCATAGAAATAATAGTATGGGTAGTATAGATAGGACACAGATTTATAAATGTGATATCCTATGTGTGTCTTCTTAGTGATTTATGGGCAGGTGAATAAAATCACAGCATTATCTTTGTTTCCAAGCCTATATCAGGTCTTTGTTATTAGAAATACATGTTTAGCTGAAACCATAAGTCCAAAACCTACTGTTTAAAGAAGACCAAGACATAAATCCCAGTATGTTTCTGATGTTAATTAAAAGACATTAAAGTTAGTATTGGAGGTGCAAACCAGATCCAGACCATTTCTACATGTGCCATAAAGGTAGGACTAATCTAATTTTTACCATGTGAACGTTAGGCAGTGAATCTCAAATGGTCAGGTGGGCTCCTTAGCTGTATCAATAGGCAGAGGTAAAGCACTTCATAGTGTGATTCATCCAAAACTAAGGTAGGTGTCTGAGAGAAGGGAGGCACACCTCCCTCAGAGGGTGTCCCTCTACCTGCTGTAGAGAGAGTGCAAGTGACTCTCTTGCAAGGTGGATCCCACCACTGGAAATGGCATGCTAGTTTTGCTACAGGATCAGTGCCTTACTTGATGCTTACTTTTACTCTTCAGTATCTTCTCTATTTATCCTTTCCCTGTCATGTGCAGGCTTTTCAAGTATTTTATTATGTGCTGCTAAATATAGCACAGAACACTGAATTTATTAATTTTCAGTGGGTTCTCCTAAGGTTCTCGAATACAGTATTTGTTAGGTCTTTACAAACACTGATTAAAATCTTCAAAGATGTGTCAAAAAAGAAAGGCATTATTATTACCACTTCTTTTTACAAAGGAGGAACAAAAACACCTAGATTAGGGTCGTTGAAAGCTTCCTGCACTTGATGTGTGCACGGATTGATTTTTCAGTGCGTACAGCACTATATATCATTTTGGAGGTGTGAGACAGCCTGTTGTGACCTGGATTGCAGCTGTGAGAGCCTATTGACTTCTGCAAACCACCCTTTCCCAGGCCTTGTGTTTGCCACTGTGAAAACCTATAACCTTTTACTCCAGTCAGCACTGTTAGCAGCAGCCTTTTTCTGGGACAATAGTACTCTGGAATAATGCCACTTGAATTTACGTGGCTGGCCCACAGTCTGTAAGGTGTCACTCATCCAATTTGACTGTAAGAGCATTGTTTCTGGTACTGCAAATCCATTTTAATTCAGGTTCTGTAATGATAGTGCTGCAACAAAAGCAGCTGAGCCTTAGCTGACAGCAGCCTCCTCCATTGCACAGTTATAACAAATCCCCAGAGCACAGCACAGGCCGTTCTTTGTCCGAAGTAAGGCAGGGAGTCCTGAGGGGAAACCACAAGAGTTTGTAATCAGGTCATTAAAAGAGTTAATGATCATACTCATAAGGAGGCTGGAGTAAGGTTTCACAAGCAAAATTAATTTACTTTTTCATTTTTGAGTTTGCAAACTTAGGTTTCTTCTAACAATTTAAAAATATTGTCATAGACTATTTTGAAAAAGTGAGCAGCTAGAAGAGGAGAGGTGTCTCTGAGTGAAAGCGCTGCCTGGGTCATCAGCAGCAGTAGGTGCTTTATCTGGCACACTTCCAGCAGCTAAACTCACGCTCTAGGTGATGGCAATACTGTCGTCTCCTGGGCGCTAGAGGGAGTTGGATACTCATACTTCACTGGTGTATTTCACAGCTGGAGAAACAGTTTTCAATTCCAGAAGCTAAAGGAAATGGTGACAAAACTTTCCTCGTTGCTACTCTCTCCCCCTCTCTGTCTTTTCTTTCTTTCTGGAGTAGAGATTTTCTGTTGTCTTCGTCTTTCCCTCTGTTCATTTCTGTCTCTGCTTCTTCATTCCAATGTGTTATTTCCATTGACGTCTAAAGGCTGTCTGGTGCTGTGCCTTTCTACGTTCCAGGGAGAGCTCTTGTTTTTGCTCCTAACCTCTGTTCACAATCCCTCACCTCTCCTATTCCTGCCAGTTTCTTGTACCTGTACAGCCTCCACCTTCATATGAAGCTTAAATACAGTTAATACAGGTTCTTACTCTGTCCTCAGCAAGACAGTGGTATCTCAGCCTCTTTGGACAGGATACGAAGATTGTTACAACTCATGCTCCCTACATGATCAGGTCTGTGAGATGGGGAATGTTGGGTTACATAGAGCATTGGCTCAAGGTTGTTGAGTTTTTTAACTGCACACATACTAAAGAAGATGTGTTTTGTTAAAAACCTATTGAATCAGAGCTTGTGGGAGTTTCCTTTGAAGCCTAGTATTTGCCTTCGTGGTAGAAGGTGAAGTCATCTTGAAATCCCAAGACGTTGACCACAATCTTCCTTGTGGAGCAGTAGGCATTCTTTTCAGACAGCTGGTTACACAGGCACACACCAGGCTAAAAGAGTCATCAGCAAATACAACATTGTCTTCCAGGTGAGCCAGGCCATGGGAACTTGTTGGCATCATGCCCTCCAATTCAAGGAGAGCTGAGTTGAAACTGTTGTATATCTTGCAGATAAAGTCAAAGACCTTGAACAGATTTTGATAAGAAATAAAGCTGTGAGCAGAGACTGTCTGGTGTGCTCTCATTAACCTGAAATTCAGGCTTACAGAAGCATGAACCCTGTCCTGGGTTCAGGTTGTTGGTGAATCATTAAGCTTTGACTTATTAAGGTAAGCTGGGTTCTACATAGAAATGAGCTCTATTAGTAAGCTGCTTCTGTCCTCATTTTTTTTGTTGTTCACCATTTTTGCTAAGCACCCATGACTGTTCTCATTTTACATGTTTTCTCTACATTTTACCTCTTTCTAAAATTTCTCACTTCTCCCACTGAGCTGAGGGTATCTCTTGCCCTCTCTGCACTCCTCACACCAGCAGTAGGAGCACTGAGCTCAGAGCGTAGCTCTTCTTCCCATTCCCACTGCAGAAGCTGCTACATGTGCAAGGCCAGCTGAGCCCTGCTCCTCCCCCCTGGCCTGTGCTGCATTGTCTTGGTGCAAGTGGAGCACCTGCAGTAGAGGAAGAAGCTTATAGGACTTGGGAGGTGTTTGAGAGAGAGAAACTTGTATGTCTACTACCAAATGATGTTGTAGATACCAAATGTACAAATGCCATTTTGGGATGTAGACTGCTTGCTTAAATCTTAAGAACAGACAAGAAGTAAATGTCTGGAAGTAATGTTTTCATTCAGTATCACAAACAACTAACCATGGAATATCTTGTTACCCTACATCAATTGATCTGTGACAGTACTATTGAACCATTTTAATAAAAAAAGCTAACAAAAACTTCTGCTCTGAGTGCCTTCCATGGAAAATATTAGTTCAAAAAGCTTCATTTCTGAAAGGTTTAGTTAGCTTGGGACATGGGAAGGTGAGTTTTGTTTATGGAAAATGTTGCTACTTCCGTGATCACTAGTAGCCAGGGGCTTAGTTGGCTTGTCTTCTTTGGGGTTTGCTTTTTTCCCCCTTATTTTTGCAATTTACTCCTCAATTACCAAAGTGGAGAAAAAAATGTGTGGTCTTTTCTCAAAACTGGTAGGTACTAAACGTTTATTATTTAAACTTCTTTTTTCCTTAACTGATTGACTTCTGAAAGTCTTTTGAACATCCATCTCTCCTAAAGTGTATTTGCGTGTGTGTGCGTGTATATAAATATATATACACACATATAGATATGAATTCTCTTTCCTATGTCTTTAGCTTGGCATCCTAAGGAATTCTAAGCTATCATACTCTTTGTTGTCCTGCCTGTCTACCTGTCTCTCAGTTCCCATTTGGTGAATTTGAGCCCCCTTGCCAAACAAAACTAAGTTGGACCCGCTGCTGAAAAAACTGAGAAATTAATTCCTCTAAGTTTCATGGAAACCATTGGGAGAGAATGGGACAGGGAAGGGATACAAATAGCTTCCCTTATTGCAGCTAAAGTATAAGCTCAATGTTTTTTTTGTCCTGATGGATGGCCAGTCAGCACACGCATCACTTGGCGCCCACCCAAACACGTGCTGCCTCTTCTCCAGCCAGACGGAAAGGAAACAGAGAGATTTTTGGGGCATGCCATAGTGCATTTGGAGGTGGAGACGTGGAACTCTTGCAGTGAGAGATGTAGGAACAGATTGTACACATCTGTAGGAAACCATATTTTAGCATTTCTGCTGTCCAAGGAACATCTGACATCTATTTGGAATGAAGTGAGGGTAATTATAAAAGGGTACAGGGAGGGCTAAAGGGAAAAGGTCTTAAATGTGTAGGAAACTGGGCTACATTAGTTCTGCTGCTGATGGCATGACACAGTTGCTTTCAGCCTTTGTTATTCCCATTCTAAAAACAATCCTGAACAATGGGGTTTGTCCAGTCAACAAATTTTTGATTCATGGTGTTTAGTTCCTTAGTTAGGGACGGACTTTGTAAATAATGGGAGAGGGATTTAATGCCCATGGTTTACTGCAAGACTTAGAAAAGAACCGGTAAGAAAGCAGTTAATAAGAGGGAGCTCCATCAAGCAATTACAGCCAAGGGCTAGAGTTCTCAGTGGAACAGAAAAGGGATTGGGACCAGGGACTGAAAAAGAAAAGGAAGGATTTATACTGATTTTACCATTGAACAGCCTTTTATGCATCTATCTTCAACTGAATAAAATTTACCATTGACCCTGTTCCTGAAAGCCAAAAGCATATAGTATAAACAGTTGTAAAAATGCTCACCAAAAATTATACAGTTCAACTGGAAAGTATGCTGGTGCTCCCAGACAATCTTTAAATACTTAGACTAAGGGTTTTTTTAAAGCATACAGAATCATAAAATGCTTTGTTTTCTCTGATTTTAATTCTAAAATGTTACAAAATTACTTCATCATTGAAGCATATATAGCTTACAAATATGCATCAATGATTTGTTTGAAATTTATTTATTTAGCTCATAATTTTCTCTCATCTCTTCAAAATTAAATATTTTAGAGCTCAGATGTCATTTGATTTCAAAACCAGCCTGGCTTGATATATAGGGTTTCTAGAAGTAATACATTTAGAGTGGCCTCTCCTAAGATGGGCCTGAAGAAGAGCTCTTCAATACCATCTGCATCAATGTCTCAAAGAGACATGATTAGCTGAAGAATCCAAGCAAACCTGCCGAGGCTTCCATGGAACATTGTTGAGATAAACTCCATCAAGGCTTTCTGAGCTTCCTGCTGCAGTGTTTGTATATAAGGGACACATTTCAGGGCACAACATTCTGTCAAAACAAAAAGTAAAATAAGAAATTTTGAGTAAACACTTCTGTTCTGTGCCCTTAATAATGATGGGTGTCTGGATTTCTGGCTTACAGCACTCCTTTCTCTATAGAAAAACATTAAACACTTTCTAAACATACTTTCTGGGACAAGATTATATGTGTAGCTCAATAATTTGAAGGAGCATTGGGCAGCATTGTAAGCACATTGGAATCTAGCCAAGCACATTAAAATCCAGCTTTGAAATGGTAACAGCAGGTAATTTTGACTCAGTACAGATGGAGAAGAAGTTTTTTAGTGTTGTCTACCCACCAAATGATGCTGAGATGGTAGTCTGGGCAAGTGGAAATGTTCCAGCTCTAATCTACACTAGCTAGGTAACACCAGGAGATGGAGATGATGGTTTGGAGCAGCAAGCAGGCTCACAGCCTGAAGTTGTAGGTTTCCAGTATACCCAGCCCCATCTCCATCCAATTGTTGCTTCTGCTTACTAGACTAAGCTGGGGCACTGTAGTTCACCATGCTATGTAGGTATCTTCATTTACAGTCCAAAAAGAGCAAGAGGAGCGCCTCAGCCATTTCTGAAGAAGGAGAGGTCTTTGCCCTATGGAGTCACGGTCTTGAGCCTCAGTCACATACCTCCCATAATATGCGACCTGCTGGCTCACTGCGAGTATTTGTGGGTGCCAGAACTCAGTGCTAAGGACACCCTGTGTTCAGCCTTTGCCTCTGGAGGGATCACCTTGTCATGTAGCTCTCTGCAACCTGATGCCTCCTGTCCTCATTTTCTTAAGGATAACAATATCTTTTCTTTCCTAGAATTGTGGCAGTCTGGACAGTGGGTCGAATACACTCCAGGCCTGTTTGGCATCTTTTACAGTGACTGACTCCATACCTCCCTGGAATAGGATCTGAATAGCTTACACCATGGAGTGTTTCACACGGGATCATTCACTTATGTGTGTGGAGTTCTGCTTTCTCGCCTAGTGCCCTGTACTAGGGCAAAACCAACCTGGTTGGGTATTCTTCAGACTGTAACTGGCTAACTGTTGTCAGCCTTCAGCAACTCTCTTCTTCCTAGACACCACTGCCAGAGGAGAAGAAGCCTCAGCCAAACCTGCAATCAGGCTAGCCAGAAATGAAGAGTTTGGAAAAGTCATCATCTCCCCCAGGATTACCAGCAGCTGCAAGCTGTGAGAATGATTCCAAGTGTTAGATTTTTCATGGAAAGGAATTTGTCAGGATTTTTGTGGATTCAGGATGAAGTTGCAATAGTTTATATAGCTTCAAATATGCTTAATTTCCCCATTTGGTCTTCTTTTCTGTGTAACCAAACACTGGGTTTAATTTACATATGAGACACCTCTTGTTCTGAGATCTGTTGTAATAATATTCAGTCAAACACATGTTCCCAGCTGAACTGTAAACCTCTTAAGAGTATCTCTTTTTTGAACAGAAGCCCTATCACAGCCTTGATGGGGTTTCTGAATATATATGTGTACAGAAAGCACTCCATAAATATGTATATCTATGACACTGATATAATAGCAGCACTGTTTCTCACTGTTCCCATCTCTTCACTTTCTGCAGTTGCAATTGCTTTTCAGACAACTGTCAAAAACACAATAACATTTTCACCTCACTCTGTGCTGTTCCTATGTGGAAGAACAGTCCTATCTGTTCCTTCCTTTGACTTATTGACTGGGACCCTTCACCCACAGATATTGTGACTACTCCAAAGCCACCCAGCCAAAGCTCCCCTGGGAACAGCAGGGATGCCAGTATGTTCTGGGGAGCCTGGATTCTGTTGATGCAAGGTGCCAGTTTCCCCTCAGGGTCTGGGTGCACAATTTCTGCTTTGCAGGTTCTTGCTGGCCCAGACATGGTCAATCAATAACCAAGCCAGAGCCTCCCACACAGAGGTGCTGCACAGATTTTGTTATTTCCAGCTCTGGGGTCCTCAGCATAAGAAGTACATGGACATGCTGGAGTGACTCCAGAGGAAGGCCCTGAAGATGATCAGAAGATTGGAGCACCTCTCCTATGAGCACAAGCTGAGAGAGTTGGGGTTGTTCAGCCTGGAGAAGAGAAGGCTTTGGAGAAATATCATTGCAGCCTTCCAGTACCAAAAGGGTACTTTACAAGAAAGCTGGAAAGGCACTTTTTACAAGGGCCTGTGGTGATAGGAGAAGGGGGAATGGTCTTGAACTGAAAGCAAGTAGGTAGGCTACCTCACTACTGTGAGAGTGGTGAGGCACTGGAACAGATTGTCCAGAGATGTTCTGAATGCCACAGCCCTGAAGTTGGCCAGAAGGCCAGGCTGGGTGGGGCTTTGAGGAGCCTGGCCTAGTGGAAGGTGTTCCTCCCCAAAGGCAGGGGGTTGGACTAGATGATCCTTAGGGTCCCTTCTATCCCAAACCATTCTATGATTCTAGTAGGAAGACCTACATTGCATTGTGCTGCCTGCCACTTTCTTGCCAAAAGGATTTTTCTAATGATAGTACAATGTCTGTGCCACAAGAGATCACTCTGGGTACAAGCAAAGCTTTGCACAGTTGTCATGCTTTCTTATCCAAGCGATGGCTGCTACAGCTGCACGCCTGGATGTCCTATTGAACTCCAGCTCATAACCCAGCTCTGTATTGCTCTGTGCCGCTCTGTACCTGGCCCTTCCCCATTGCCTCAGTAAGGGTGGTCATGAGGTACTCTGCGAACCAAGAGAGAGTTTACCATTGTCACTGCTGGTGGCTCCCTGAAATCCTCTTAGAACAGGCCTGCAAAAATATTGTCGTGTTTGGAAATGTGTTGTAAATATGTAGAAAACAGTTTCTGAGTTTGGTGGGAAGTGTTGAAAAACTATTAAAAATAGTTATTGTGAAACAACAGCTGTACAGATTTGTTTGCAGCAGAGGGTGGTTTGGGCTGTGTATAAGCCCTGAGTACCTGTTCCAGCCCAGAGTTAGATGGTGACTGTTTCATATGGAGTCAGTCTAGGCTTAACTGAAGTTCTCCAGGCTGCTTTCTGTGGCTCATGGAGAAATATTTCAGAGAATAGGGTCATCCCACCTAAGAGCCAGGTGACATTCCTGAAACTCTGGAAAGTATCTGCAGACAGCATCAAGGGCTGCTGACCCTCTCATACAGGACCCTGGGGAATCAGCAGGCCTTAGAAGGCACAAATCCAGAACATAACCTTGCCTCTGCTACTTTCTCCTTAAGTGAAAATTGCTTTTTACCCACAGAGATAATAAAAATGCCAGCTAGTTAAACTGTGTAGCTGTGCAGATGAGGCATTTCTCCTCTTATCATCCCCCTGGATATAACGAGTGGTTTCTTTCAGCCTGATTTGATTGTGAAAAAACTGACAAAACAACTTGCAGTGAAACAAACTCTTCTGGTTTGATGCTGTGGCAAGGACACACAAGGCAATACCAAGCATCTGGATGACATTACACCTCAAGATTCAGAATGTGAATCCCATTGGAAACAAATATAAAGTCACACAGCCTTTGAGCAGCCTATAAACCATCCACCACAAGAAATATAATGGAATAACTGAAGCATTTAAGTGTCCTTTTGGTACAGTCCCAAGTATAGCACACTGCTGACAGTGCAGCCAACAGCAGTGATTGCTGTGGAAGGAGCCGAGGATCTAAGCCAGAGCAGGCTGGAGTCAATAAGTCTTTCCATTTACTTTAGTGTACTTAGAGCTCAGCTTTTAATGACTCATGCACTCCATGGTGCTGACCGAGGCAGCCTTCCTTCCTAAGGAGCCTGAATTTGGCATCAGAAGTGAGAGGATGCAATCAGTAGTTTTAGTTTGCTCTGTGATTGCTGTCCCAGTCTTTGAATGTGGAGATACTAAATTATATAAATAAAGGACATAAACAAATAAAGCTCTGTAACCTCATCACAGCATCCTTTTGCCTCACTGATGAAAATCGTATGATTATTTTATCTTCTCCAGTGTTCTTGTTACTGAGGAAGCCTTTGTTAAAATGCTTCTAATGCTCACATCACGTACCCATGTACCATCTCTCCTTTGCTGTGAAGTGAGGGTAAGACTGCTGTATTATCTTTGAACTGGAAATAAGTTTGAAGTGACACAGTTAATTCTTCACGACTTGTTGTTTTGGCTTACAGTGGGCGACCTACTGCACATATCCAAGGAAACTATATAAACCACTTCAGGCAGAAAAATTGTTAAATCGTGTAATACAAGTTTTTGAGAACATTTAACTATATTCATAGAAAAGAGTAAAACTAAACAGTTGTCTATATGCAAATAAAAGTGTCAAATATTTTTCTAGGCACATACTCATCTGTATAATTTCTAGGAGGACTTACCAGAATTAAAAATATTAATTCCTTTAAGATAGGCATATTCTTTTGCAGTTATATCCAGCTCCCAGAATTTCCACAATAAATTCCTCATTTTCTGGATTTCTGTTAATGATGCTCCTGCTGATGAGCTGCCCAGTTTATTGAGAGCTGTCAAAGACTGATTGAGGAGAATTTCTCTCAATAAACTAGTAGCTGAAATCTCTCTCAGGTCAAAACCCACGCCTTCTTGTGCCATGCCCAGGATAAAAAGAGGGGCCTAGTTCTGTTGTATGAGGACAAATTGATACTCCCAAGGCATGTGATAAAAAGAAGGTAAGTTTCTAATAAAAGTTGAAGTCTTCAACAGCACTTCAGAAGCTCTTCTGCACATGGCTTCTGGTGTTTTCAGGACAACTCTTCTCCTGTCCAAACAAGGGCAGCCTTTGCTTCCTGTGGAGCAGTGGGGACTGCAATGCTGCTGGTGCCACCTGGTAGCATTTCCATGCTCTTTGTTAAGGATCTGGAAAAATATGGTCTTAGAATGGTGTGTCTCACACTGACATTTCCCAGATTTCTCAGCTGGGATCTTGGTAGCCATGGAGCCAGAGTTCCCTGTGGCAGGAAACAGCATGTCTGGAGCTATGCATCAGCAGCAGGGGAGGGCATTTCTGCCACACAGGGAGGCATTCAGTGGTTATATACACACGGGCAGGTGTATGTAACCTGGAAAGACATATGACCCTGATCTGTAAGGTTACCTTGAACTTTATTTGAACCAGTGTGTTTCGAACGAGGCGTGGCTGCAGGCTACTGGTATCCCCGGGCTGCTGTAGCCCCAGGGGAGCAGGTGGCATGGGACAGTCCTGGGGACAGTCCTGAGGATGGAAATCTTGTGTTTCAGAATGATCTCATGTTTCTGTGAGGTTTGAGAGAAACTTTAGAGAAGGTCAGCGGCTTGGAGCTCATGACAATGTTCTCTCTCGCATTTCACAAATGCTAATTTCAAACTCAGAATATGAGGGCTTAGAGTCATAGATTAGGTTGGAAAAGACCTTTCAGATCATTGAGTCCAGCCTTTAACCCAGCACTGCCAAGTCCACCACTAAACCACGTCCTCAAGTGCCACATTTACATGGTTTTAAGTGCCCCCAGGAATGGTGACTCAACCACTTCCCTGGGCAGACTGGGCATCTGGGCATCGACATAGAACAAGATGACACAAGATATCCAGTACAGTTTCCTCCTTAATTTCAGAATATTTCTCCCAGACAACCTGTGTAATTAAATATTCCTCATACAAACTGATGAAAAAAAAAGCAATTCATAATGCTGTACATGTGAACTTTCGTAGCAGTGCAAGAGCTGAATGACTGAATTGTCAGCACTCTACAGTCAACATCAGGGAACACTAAGTGCAGAAGTGAAAGGAGCTCAGTCTTCTTAAGAAGAAATTGATACTTCAAGTTTTTGTTACTTCACACTCTCTTGCTTGTTCTTATATAGGGAGAAAAGTACTAAGTTTTTTCACCAAACAAAATGTTTATGCATTCCTACCATCTGGGCTCTTAGCATGTCTTACTGAAAACTGAGTATTAAAAACAACAGCTTGAAGTTCTTCATGTGCCAGATCTACAAGTCTTTGGCATGTAAAGGCCTCCAGATCAGATACATAGCTGCAAATTTATGTTTTGCTTCAATGGGGTTTATTTCCATGATGGCCCATTTTAAAATTTTCATTTATTTACGTCTTCATGATATTTATGTTGCAAAATTTTCTCCTTCTGAGGAGATGAGAAGTGGAGGAAGAGATGAGTGCTCCAAAGCTGAGTAATTCAGGAGTGTAGTGCTGCTGAGGTGCAGCTACTACTAGGTGCTGTGGAGGTCCAGGGCATGCACCTGAGCTCCTGCTAGGATTTGTTTGTCCACCTCTCCATCCATTCAATGGCTCCCTGCTGCTGTCCATTGCTGGGGTATTAAAGAGTTTGTTAAGTTACATGGCACAGAAACAGAGAAGTCCTCAGAAAGTTCCATCCTTCTTAATCATGGTGTAAAATTCAAGCTGGACTAAGGTTCAGAGGAATGAACTCCAGTTACAGGGCTATTGCCATCTGAGGTTCAGCATGAATTACATTGATTGGCTAATGGCTGTATTAGAAAGAGAGACTGAGCTTGTTAGAATCATTCTTACACAGTGTTTGCTTATGAAAAGAAGTTCTGTCTCCTAACTGCTGGTGAATGTGGCAGTGTTTCAGTAATCTAGGCAGCAGAGTTCTGAGCAACCCAGCCTGTGCTCCAAGAGCACCACCTCATAGTTGACCATTTCACTCTCTTGGTTCATATCATTATTTCACAGCTCCTATTAATTGTGCTTACAAAAAATTCTACTTCAGATTGAATTTATTTTTTTCCTACTTCTTTTTCTTTCTGAGATCTGCATCAGTCATATGCAGAGCCCTGATGTCAGTAACATGGTATTGGATACCATTTCTACTTATCATAATATTTTTTGATTGTGTATAGATCTAAGAGGCAGAAGCAAATTATATTTTTTCCATGAAGAATTCTTGGTGTATTATAATAGCTTTATGACTATTTACTAAAAATACAGAGTAAAGGTTACTGCCTCAGTATGACTGCCAAGGGCACATTATCAGCTTTCCTGAGAAAATGATTACTTAGAATGATGAGTCAATATTGAATTGCAGGTGAAACTGATCCTGGTCATCCTGATTCAAAATAGTCTGAAATGAACTTTCTTCATGACCTGATTTAACTCTATGCTCATAAATTAAGCAACAGTTAATTTTTCTTTCTAAATCTTACCTATAGAATGGTTGCAGCCGTGTGCACCTAGATATAAAGTGTCTAAGTCTTGATGCTACAATAACAATGCTTCATACTTTCAAATGTTATGGAAGCATGCAATACAAAAACCAATTTTGTGATATGATAAATGCCCATGGATTTTTATCTATTTTAGCTGTCTCTAGCACGCTGGTTTGAAAACAGTAAGACATAACATCAGTGTTATTTTTTCTGGTTTGCATTTATATACTTTTTCAGTCTACAAGACACCCACACCCACAAATACTCTCTGCCACCACATTCTCTCTGAAACCATCAGAATTGCTCCTCAGGCACAAGTGTCACCATTTGGACAACAAAACAGTGTGTCCTAAATCCACCCACAAATTTAAAAGAACTGAAAGAGAGTTGGTTTAGATTAGATATATGGAAAGAATTCTTTCCAGTGAGGCACTGGTGAGACATTGGAACAGGTTGCCCAGAGAAGCTGCAGATGCCCCATCACTGGGAGTGTTCAAGGCCAGGTTAGACAGGGCTTTGAGCAGCCTGGTCAGTGGAGGGTGTGTCCTGCACATGGCAGAGGGGTTGGAACTGGATGGTCTTCAAGGTACCCTCCAACCCAGGCATTTCTATGACTCTGTGATTGCTGCAGACAGCTCTTTTATATTCACACAATTGCTGAGAATTAAAATAATAAATGGCAGTATAATTTGGCAGTAGCCAAATATGAATCTTTCAGGAAGGGTGTATGATATATACCACTCTTCTCATGACTATTTTTCTTGCCTTTGATAATTTGCAGCTTAGGGAAATCCTGAACCTGAACAAGTTTATGCATTTCATAACTTTCAATTAATTTCTGACCTCTGCTCTTATGCAGGCTGCTCCCAAAGCCACGTGGATATCCACATCAGCCTGTGTCAAAGAGATCTGTGGATGCCTGTAAGTGAAACAAAACTTGATCAAACATGACATTTACTGGATCTGGTGCCTTCTTGAACTTTTACTGGGGAGAAAAAAAGGGAATCCATAAATCTGTATTCACCCTGTCTACAGCTTTCTGTATTTTATAAATCTACTATTATTTCATATGGGCTATAAGAAGGAAATGCCTTCCTAGGAAACTAACAGCAGCTTTTCTGGCATTACACCAGGTTGATACATGCACATAGTCCTTGATTTAATGACCTCTTATCTCTCCGGTCTCACTTGCAAACATTTAATTGGCCTATAAATATCCACATGACTTCAGAACAGGATTCTCTAGGAGTTTTATACAATTTGTTGTCTGGGAGGAGTTGGGTGAATTCTGTGTCACTGATACTTTTGAGGACAGCTGACGTCTCTAACAGCCTTATAAAAAGTAATAAAATCATTATCTTTCTAGAAGGGCTCCATTTCCTCCATCTTTCTTAAGCAATAAAGGCATTCATTTCTCAGCTAGAGAAACCAAGAGCTACCATTCAGACTGCCAGATTTGGCTAGGCAGATACTGGGAAATATCAGGCCCACGCTGAAGCCTGCTCAGCTTTTAAATAAGCTCTGAAACAGTGTCTTTAGCTTATGAGAATTCCATGCCAGAGTGGGATTTGGCCCTTATATCTGAAGCAAGTCTACATAAATTATGAAACCAGTTAATTTAAACATGTCCAGCCTATCTTGAAGCTTAAGTGATTGAAGGTAAGCATTTGCTTAAAATACTTTGGTTGGTTATGTCTGATTAAGTCAGCATCTTTTTGATGATAGCCATTTGAACAGAAGTAGCAAATTAATAGAGAGGCAGCTGCCCCAGAAGGCCCTGCAGTGAAGTGTTGTCTATCTCTGAAACTAGGCCTCTTTAAAATTTGCCTTTGGTGACTGAATTAGATAGAAGGCAAGTGTCTCTGAACTTTTGCCCCAAATCTTGATGTGAAACAGGAGTTCTGAGAAACCCCCTCCCTAAAAACCTACCCAAGGCATCTATATTTAACTCATGTCCTGCTGTTCTTTGTTTCCAGGAGCACTGGTGTAGCCTTTAAAGTGACTTTTTGGCAGGTGCTGCTCACTGGTTGAAGTAGGGAGAGAGTTTATCTTCATTTTAAACCAAGCACATTTTGTTAGTTTTGTTAGAGATTTTATGCTGCCCAGCCATACCTCAGCTGTTGCAAATGTGAATGCAAACATGTGCCATCTGGAGCTATAACTAAATAGACTAAAATATTAGTACAGAAAGTAAATAACAGCTCAGCAATGCTCCTCAGGCAGAAGATGAGATGACACAGGAACATATTTCTTAACTCTTCAGTTTCTTATAAATCTAAAGAAGCAATAGATTTCTTTGCACACATATGCATAAATAAACCCAAAAGGGCTCTTCATGTTGTTTAAGCAAGAAAAGAAACAAACAAAAAGCCCAAAACAACAAACAAACAAGCAAGCAAAAACAAACAAACCCAGCTGGATAACTAAACTTTCCACGAATTTTAACAGCTCTAACCTGCCTCACAGTAACATGGGGTCACAGCCTTCTTCATCACTTTATACACCACAGCAGATGTGCTGCTTCTGTAACATTTCTCCCTTGGTGACAGGTAAGGGATTGGTTTAACTACTGTTTGAAAATGGGCATGAATCTGGAGGCATGAATAGCTTTTAAACTGCCCAACACCAACTGTTTTCTTTCTTCATACTAGAATTTTTACAAGGGTAAATTGGCAACTTTTTATAAGGGCAGGCCTTGGGATGTTGAGATTATAAAATAAACCAGAAGTGACCTCATAAAAGTTTGTACCATTTTTCTCCAGCTCCCCCACTGAGGAGATGGTGTTTGTACAGTCACCCTTATCAGCACAGGGACAGGCACCATCTGTCATTTTAAATACAGATACATGTACCACTTACTATTGCTCAGCAAGTGGAAAATGCTGCAAAGCAAAGTTGGAAAATGCTCCTGGCTAGCAATGCCATCTCCTGAGTGGCATTGAAAAGGCAACTCCTCCTTCAGCTCCCTCCCCTGCTGAGAAGAAAGGTTGAGATGATAAACCTTTTAAGGTAGTATGGAGCCCACTATCATATTAAAGTTAACCCTGTCTTATATCATCGAAGATAAATGCCTAATCTAGTGATTAACACTCTACAATACCACAGATTAGCGAGTGAAGGTTAGATGGCAGATTAGATATGTGGCATATATCTTCAGTCTTGCCTCTATACATTTCCTTTATGATCAGATAAGCCAGGCCCAAGAAACTAAATCCCAAACTCTTTCATTTTAATTTGAAATATATAAGGGGCAAAAAGAAAAGATGTCTTCTGCCAGAAGCATAGGACTAATGTATTGAATTTTCCATGTGACTAAATTTACATGGCAAAATTTCCCTCATTATTTGCCATAGGATAACTTCTTTGTCAATCATTCTTTAATTAAATATCTGTCTATTCAGCTTAGGGGAAAGGAAGAATGTAGTTCTATCTCAAAATCTGATTTTCTAAGAGTTCAGAGTACTTTAAAACTGACAAAACCCTCTACATTGCTTGGGTTTGATTCTTCACAATTGATTATTGATTATGACTCATGGAGCCTGTATGTACAAATCTCCAACTGTTCACCCAACCCAGAGCAGTTCTTAATCAGATATTTCCTCACCACAGTTTCCCAGAAGAGCCCCATTTCTTCTTTCTGTCTTTAACCATGACCCCATCAGGATTGCTGTGACTTTCTTCTGCCACACCCCTGCCAAAGACATACCCATTCCGTTCTCTCACAGCTGGTTTCCCCCCTGATTTGAGGTAAGGCTGGGAAGAGTTCAGACATGTCTATGGTAGGATATTGTTGCAGATCTATTTCCTCACTATTTCTTACTATTTCCCAAAAGGGCAAGGACAGAGCAGCTCACAAACAACCACACCTGGGGACTGGGACATCAGGAGATGCCTGGAGCTGAGAGGAGGAACAAAACCTGCTCTACTTTTGGAGCCTAGACATCTTTGCTAAAGCTGTACATCCAAGTCTAAGAACACCTTCAATCACATGATCTTGAATTATTTCATATTTTTAGAAATTCTCCAGTATTACATCCAATGGATACTTAATCTGTTAAACCTTTACCTAACTGGCACCACTGAAGACTACCAGCCTTCTGGTAACCAAGTCTGCCAGCCTTTAGCCAATTATTTCTTTAGGAATAGGTTGGTCTGATAAAAGTGGGGAGGAAGAAAACATGTTGAGTCATATATATGTATTGTAAATTGAAAATTAATTTCTTCTCTCTCCATGTGTGAGGCTCTGTTGTCAAAATACTTTGGGGAAAGAACAAGCTTTCTGAGAACCATGAAGTCCAGCAGGGGTGAAGAAGAAAGACTGAAAACTTTGTCAGAGAGCAGTATGCTTTTGAGCAGACAGTCCTGTGAAATTAAGGCTAAGAAAATGAATTTCAAATGCTCAGACCCAGAGGAGGATAGTTGCAGTGTCTCTGTAGAAAGAGCTATGATGCTGAGAGAGTAGAAGATCCTGAAACCTGAAAATGTTAAATAGTACAGGATAAAATTGGGAGGGAGAGAAAGGAGGGAAATATCAATCTCAGCACATTTAAAAAGAGCAGATTATTACAAGATAAATGCTATTTGCAAATAGTTGTATGAAGATGTAAGTTGCTGAATCAAACGTGGCCACAAGGTACAGGCACTTTCATGCTATTCAGTTGTAGCTTGAAAGACATTCAGACCTTCTTCTGGACCTGTTTCTAAACATAGTAAATTATTTAGTCTTGAAACATCAATGTTACAAGATCAACTGCTGCTTACTCTGGCATTTACGTTATTTCTGTCACTCTGAAAAATAGCTCTGAGATTTTTAGAACCATGCACATTTGCAAAAATCGTATTTTTGAAAGAGAAGTCTGTCTCTGTTTGTTTCATAAAAGTCTGCACTTAACCACTTTTTTTAAAAATACAATTATTTTAAGGTCAGTGGAAACTCCATTAAAGTGTTTCAGGAAATCATCAGATCATTAGAGCAATGGAAATTGAAATGTATGCAATGTACTGATTTCAAATGCATTATAAAACTGGGCAAGAAATCAAGTGTGTAATGTTCTCCATCAGGACCTGCACAGTTCCAGAGTGATGTTATCATGCTACATGCCAGTGACTCCTCCTAGCTTGCAGTGGCTACTGGGAGGTGTTTTTCCTTCAGAGATGCATCCATTGTCACCTCTCAAACCAGCCTTTGAAACCAAGCAGAGACATACCTTTTTTTCTCCCTCAGCTACCCTGGGAAACACATGTTTGAGGAGCTTTGTCCTTGGGAGTGTGTGATACCTAGAACTCCCACCTTGAAGGGAACACATGCCTTAGAGTGTAAATTGTGCTCAGAAAGGCAAGGTTTGAAAACCACAGGTCAGATCAGTTTAACTGTGAGGCTTGTATGAACTCATTGAAAGAAACAAAGACCAAGAGAAGCATGTATCTGCAGCGTTTAGTTAGTGCTCAGCAGCCGTTTCACCGTTTCATCCCCCCCACCCCCCCACCCAGTTCCTGTGACAGGATGGTGAGAGCTCTGTGACAGTCTTGTGGGAGATCACATCCAAACTCAGATGGACTGAAGCATTTATACCTCCAGGACCTGTTTCCCTTTATAGCTCAGAGCCAATAGTGGAGGTCATTCTGGCCCAAAACTCACCCCCTTTTCCTCCCTCCTCCTGCCTCATATGCTTCTGGTTCATTAGGTCAAGCAGGAAAGGCTCTAGAACTTCCTTCCATTAAGTCAATACTTGATGCTATCTGTTGTGGAAATGGAATTCTCTTTTGGACAGGGCAGAAGGGTTTCCTCCTTGCATGGACAGTCCACAGCTATTCCCATAATGGGCCAGGATTTACCAAGTTCTCAGCTCATTGTGAGGTAGAACTGATTTGGGAAATGCCCAAATATAAATGTTTCGTGTTAGAATTCCTACTCTGTACCCACACCAAGTACCCTGCCCATCATGTGTTACACAATCTCCTAAATGGGAACAAATGGCACAGCTCATTATTGATCTCATTTAGACTAGGCTTGGTGCCAGCCACACATGAGGAGGTGACAGTACTTTGGAGGGTTCCTCAACCCAGTTCCCAGCCCAGTATTTGGAGAGGCTTTTGGGACAAACAGTACTAAGCTGGCCCATCAGATCCCATCCTGTGATAGGGGTCACCCCTTCAGAGCTCTGTGCTCCTGCCCAGTCCCACACACTTCTGCAATCAGCATTTGGGAAGGGCAGCACTCACTTTTGCTCTGTTTGCTGTCATCATGCTAACATCACTTTACTAAACTCTCAACTGTGACAAAGAATAGATTTGTTTTTCAGAACAAATGTAAGAATAGAGCAGCCAGTAGAAAACAAACCCATGAAAATTTTCATTTTACATGCATTTTCTCTTCAGCAACTATTGTGATAATAGCTGCAAGTTCCCCACACCCCTTTCTTAATGACTGTACTTGTCACCTATTGTCCGGCCTTCCCCACTCCACATAGTCCTAGCCATGCCCCCAGTTTTCCCTATTGGTTCCTATACCCTAACCCCACGTGGCCCTGGCCACTCCCTCGGGTTTTCCCTATTGGTTCCTGTACTCCTAACTCTGCCCCTGTACCTCCCCTGTACCCAGAGGTCACTGGGCAGTGTGCTGTCCCTGCCCCTCTCTGTTTCCCTATAAAACCCCTGACCCTCTGCCATCTTGCTGTCTATGCTCCACGTGTGTCTATGCACCACATGTGTCTGTGTATGTGAGGCCTTCACCCTCGAGGCATCTCTGCCTCTGGGAGGTCTTTGGCCTCTGCTGCACCATGCGAATAAACACCTTCCATGGACACACTGCATAGACCCTCCTCGCCTCCTTTATCACCGCTGGTTGTGGAAGCAGACGAACCAGAGCTAGCCTTATGGCTCCCTGGCCGGTGACAGCGCAGTCTCCAGCCCTGGGACAGAGGGTTTGGAGCTCTGAGGCGCTGAACAGAGCTGGGTAGAGACGCTCTAGGGTAAAGTCTGCTGTAACTTCCCTTAAACCACAACGAGCAGCCATGCACATGGGATGTTGAGTTTGTGACTACAAGTGTCACCTTTAAATCCCAAAAATCTGGGGCAAAATGAACTCAAAACAAATGGGTGAAAAAGCAATTGTGGTTTCATTTGAAATGTCAAAACAAGACATCACTTCAAAAACTTCTAAAGTTAAAACAAATAATATGGAATGTAATTAAAAACACCATGCAGAACAGCTAAAAAAAACTATTTTTGGAAGAACCACCCCTCAGTCCCAATTCATGTGTCCACAGCAAGCAGTACGGTTTGGGGAAAAAAAGCTTTTTTACTAAAAAAAAATTTTTTTAAATTTTATTAGCTGGCCTTCCTCACCTTCTGCATGAGTTTGTGTTTCAGTGTGCACAGAGGATTAGTAAATTGAAATACAGCCCCAGAAAACACACATCTTGACCCAAAATGTCATTTCAGGCAGCAAGAGAACAGAAAAAAAGTAGATTATAGAAAATCCCATTAAATAATCATAGCAGGAGAGAAAGAGGTCTCTGGAATATCAAACCTTCTGGAAAATGCTATTGAGAATGTTTCGTTAAGGATAAGGGCAAAATGAAGTGCGAGATCTTGGTGCATTCTGTTATATTGAGTCCTGACACAGAAATCTCAACAGATAGAGGCATTTAGAAGAGAACAAGTAAGGATAAAAATTGTCAAGCAAATAAAATAAATTTATTTGGAAAAAAATATTACTATTGGTTATTTGTTTTCACTGTTATTGTTTATTAAGTAATTAACACTTCATCGCCTGAGCCACACTCTTACTATGAAAGTTTTAGTCTCAAAGAAGATAAAATAGAGGAAGGTGGGAAGGGTTTTTTTCCCCTTTAATTTTCTACCACAGAAATAATTTATTTCCTGCAAATTTCTTTCCGGCAAATTTCACTGATGTCCACAAGAAACCACACAAGTGGTTTGGTTTGGGTGTGCCTTAGCTGCACATAGCTGATACTATGATTCCAAACTGCTAAAAGAAATAATGACATGTGAAGATACATCAAAATGGGCAATAATTTACTTTATAAACAAATGTTTTCTTCTAACCCTTTCTTTCCTGCCTTCTGTTTTGTGTGCTTGCTTGTCACTGGATGTTTGAGCAGGTAAAACAACTGGACCTTGACCTCCTTTGGAGTCATCACAAAACAAATTAATACAAGAAGTAAACAAGCTCTAGCAAATTACAGGTGCATCCTTGCTTATTGCTCTCAAAGCCCAGAAGATTTCTAAATGTGAAAGTAAAGATGGAAGGGGATTAACCCTGATAACCACATATGATTATTTCTAAGAGAGCTGCTGGATTTTGCCCTCGTGTATGTGTATCACATATAGCAGGTGCTATTTATGATAGTACAAATAGCAAGAGTAGAGGTGATGGAAAAATACTTCCCTGATTGTAGAATACTGGGAAGCTTTGCTCTGCTATCCTATTTCCAATTTCCCTATTTCCTATTTTTTTCTCACTCCACTGTTGGACAAAACCAGGTACACTTTTGAGTCCCTAAATGTGCAGATAGAGTAGCTACAAACAGGATTATGACCACATACCTGGTAATTCTCTGCAAGAATCCAGTGTCTTTTGACCTGACAATCACCTCCCTGAGTCTATTATTTATTTTCACTCTAACCATCTTAAAGGTAAACCAAACTACCCAGATGTAATTGCAAAAATCCAAGGACAGAGAATTATATGCAGGTTGATTTCACAGATAGAAAACAACTGATAAGAGACCAATATGACAGCTGACTGCAGTTAACCTTTAATTGGGATCCAGCAGCAACATATGCTTATTAATATACTGCTTCAAAAGCAAAAAATAGCACAGTCCCATCTTGTTTATGGAATAAGTAAAAATAATGGAAAATGTTCATCTCTTGTCTAACATGATCACATTTACCCTATAAAGCCACAGTGCAGGGAGTATCATTTGACACTGAATCTCAAGTCACGCTGCTTTGGTTTTGCCTTTACATTGTGAAAACAGTGCTCTAATGTTTGTTTTGCAGACACAAAAGTTGTTTTTCAAAAAGAAAAAGAAAATCATTTACTCACACATGTATTTAAACACAAACAGGCACTTCTCTCCAGTGATACATAATTCTATTACTAGTTCCCCCATTTATCTTCCTGAGAGACATAGGGCAGGAAAAGAAAAGGTAAAATAGTGTAAGCTCATGTAAATTTATTAACAATGTTCTTCCCATCTTCATCCCTGTGTTCCACCGCATGTAAAAATCCCAGGCAGTTTGAATCAATAGTATTTCCATGTGAAATGAAAACAGGGGATGCAAAGGTTATTTTGGGAAGTGCTGCTGTTCAAGACAGAACTAGAAATACAAAAAAGGTTTGCAATGACCATTCTGTGGAGATACAGATGAAATCTGTTTCTCACTGCAGCAGAGATGGTGGCTGGGGGACCACCTGTCATAAAGTAAGAACTTGAATTCAAAACATGCACTGGAGAAGATAATGTGTTTTGCTGGTTTTGTCTGAGGTAGAGTTAGCTTTCTTGAAGTGGCTCATAGGGGGCTGTGTTTTGGATTTGTGCTGAACACAGGGTTGATGATATAGAGATATTTTTTGTTATTGCTGAGCAGAGTTTACACAGAGCCAAGGCCTTTTTAGCTTTTCGTGCTGCCATGCTGGGGAGGGAGCTGAGGGTGCTTGGGATGTTGGGAGGAGCTGGGACAAGTGGCCTCAACAGATTAAAGGGATACTCATGCTCAGAATATAAGATGGGGAGGAGGAAGAGGGGATGTCTGTAGTGATGGTGCTTGTCTTCCTGAGTCACTGTTACATGTGATGGAGCCCTATTCTCCTGGAGATGGCTGAACAGCTGCCTGCCCATGGGAAGCAGTGAATTCATTCCTTGCTTTGCTTTGCTTGTTTGAGTGGCTTTTGCTTTCCTTATTATACTGTCTTTATCTCGACCCATGAGTTTTCTACCTTTTACTCTTCCGGTTCTCTCCCTGATCCCACAGGCTGGGGAGTGAGCAAGTGGCTGCTGGGACTTGACTGCTGGCTGGGGTTGAACCATGGCAGGTGTAAAGGTACTAGAAGCTGCCAGGATAATGGATTTATATGAAAGAAAACCAGGAACCAGAGGGATTTGCATGCAGCCACGCCTTGTGGCATGGATATAGCAATTGGGCAGGAAGAGAAAGGAACTGAAGACTGAGAAGTAGAACTGAACTACCCAGCACCTCGAAAGGAGAGTGGAGTTCACAGACAACTGGAGAAGAGGCCACGGCCTCCAAAGGTGGTAGAAATACACCACAAAACTTTACAGTCTAGCCTAATTCTCAGTGCTCTTTTGAACTGTGCAGGGGCCTGTTAAGTAGTGATCTCTTAGATGCTGGTGAACAGCAAACTACACTGTGTAAAAAGGATGATGGAAACATTGCTGGAGTCAATGCTCACAGCACATAGTTCTGTTTTCTTTCCAGAAAATTGGTTAGTCAGCTGATCTGAGGGAGGAAAGAGATAAAACAACTTGTGGAGCTGAGCCCTGGGCTTTCAGACCACACTGATTCAAGAAGCAAGAGCACCACATGGGCTGGCTGGGACAGTGGGAGACCCTGACACAGCTCACTCAGTGCAACAGCTCTACAATGGGAAAACTTCTGTGTTCTCAGTGTGGAAACCCAGGGATTTATTTCTATCAATATTTTTTTCTTCAAACATTTCATAAGAATCAGCTGTTTTTTGATTTGCAGCCTCTGTGGGGAGTGCAGGCTGCACCTCACCTCCAGCTGGCACAAGCTCAGCAGAATGACTGGCAGTCCCAAATCTCACAGCCTGATCACCAACCTCATTCAACAAAGCTAAAAGAGAGATAATAGTTGGCAAGAAAGCAGCTGACCCAGTGACAAGAGGCATTCGTCTTTCCCACCCTTTAGACCAACACCAGCCTGCCCAAAGTCTTTTTATCAGGTGAAATTTCATCTGTTGCAGAGGAGTTCTGAAAGAGATGAATCACTGAGAAAGATAAGGTTCTGAATGAAGCCTTAAATAACAAATCTAGACAGCAATGTCACCCTTGCATTTTAGGCCATTGAATGTGAACATAATGAAGTGCAGTGTGAAGCTGCTGAAGCTCAGAGAGGACACACAGCTTTTCACCTGGTGGTAGATTTGAGACGCAAACTCATTTGTCCTGTTTGTTTGCCTGGTGCCCTGCCAGCCAGGGCCCTTTGGAGTCCTGGGCTGAACCCCAAATTAAATCTATTCATACTTTTTCTTGCATTGTAGGACAGATCTCTCCTAGTGAAGCTTTATGCATTTCGGAGCCCATTCATGTGCCGACAAGCCTGAAGTGGCCCAGCCTCTGAAATACAAACAGAAACACTTTTGGGGCACAACTCCAAGGCCTGCAACACTTGCCAGAGCAGCACACACCTCCTCCTTTTTATTCCTCTGAGGTAATAAGCTTAAATTCAAAGCACCCCTTGGGAAGTTTCGCCAGGCAGCTCTTTACAGTGCTTTGAAGGATTCCTGAGCTGTTAGCAATTGGGCCTAGCAGGAACAGACCATCCATTTGTTCTTTCTGGTTAGTCAGACCCTCAGTCAACCCTCTCTGGCAGATGGGCTCTAGAGAAGGATCTGGACAGGCTGGAACAACAGGCCAAGGCCAACTGTGTGTGGTTCAACAAGGCCAAGTGCCAGGCCCTGCCCTTGGGTGACAACAACCCCCTGCAGCACTACAGGCTGGAGGAAGATTGCCTGGAAAGCTGCCTGATGAAAAAGGACCTGGGGGTGCTGGTTGAGAGCAGCTGAACATGCGCCATCTGTGCCCAGGTGGCCAAGAAGGCCAATGGCATCCTGGCGTGTATCAGCAATAGTGTGGCCAGCAGGACCAGGACAGGGATTGCCCCTCTGTACGCAGCCCTGGTGAGGCCACACCTCCAGTGCTGTGTTCAGTTCTGGGCTCCTCCCTACAAGAAGGACATTGTGGTGCTGGAGTGAGTCCAGAGAAGGGCAACAAAACTGGTGAAGGGTCTGGAGCACAAGTCTTATAATGAGCAGCTGAGGGAGCTGGGGGCATTAACCCTGGAGACAAGGAGGCTTGGATGACAGCTTATCAGTTTACAGCTCTACAAGTTCCTGAAAGGAGGCTGTAGCCAGGTGGGGATCAGTCTTTCGTCCCACATAAACAGTGATAGGATGAAAGGAAGCAGTTTTAAGCTGTCCTGGGAAGCTAAATTAGGGGAAAATTGCTTCACTGAAAGGGTGGTCAGACATTATAATAAGCTGCCTAGGGAAGTGGTGAAATCACCATCCCTGGAAGTGTTCAACAGGCCTGCAGAGGTGGCACTTAGGGACATGGTTTAATGGCGAACTTCGCAGCGCTGGGTTACAGGTTGGACTTGATGGTCTTAGAGGTCTTTTCCAACTTTAATGATTCTATGAAAATTCAGAAACCTCCCTCCTAAAAACAGCAAGTAAGCATCCCTCAGCCACTGCCAGCACTGATCTCCTTAAAGCAAAGAAGCCTAAGGGCTGCCCCTCTGAGGGGATGCAAGGGGAGCCAAGGCCATTTTTGTTCTGGGGCTTGTTCAGCCTCTGCTTCTCTTGGGATCTGTGAAATACTGGGGGGACCTGCTCAGCCACGTGAAGGTGATCTTATTGTTGAAAGAATTCACTTTGCTGAGGGAATGCAGCTGCACCCAAACCTGGACAGTGCCATGCCTGCTGCAGCTGCTACAGAGGGCAATAGCAAACATGACTGCATTAGGCTGGTTGTGTATGGAAAGGTCAGAGCCTGAGAGTAAAGCAGTGCTTGAAGGAGAGGAAGGATGGAAAGTGGACAGAGGATGTAAAGGAAAGAAGAAGAGGTTCAACATCTCAGGGTGGGAGGCTTTGCCTGCTGGAGGGAGGGTGCAGAGGGCTGCATGCTCAGGCCACTCTGCATGCTGAGTACAGTATCTGCCTTGTGGCTCACAGGGCCTTCTCAGATAATGAGTTATCACTGCCCTGGCTCTCCCAGAAAAGCTGGTACATCACCAGAGCTAAGAACTAAATTACCCCTTATTTTTTTCTCCATTAGAGTCTGTTCACCTGCAAAGCACATGTCCCTCTTGGCAGGGAAAACGCTGACATAAGAGGGTCTTGTGTGCTGGGGCAAATGCCCACAATCCGGGGGAAGATCAAGCAGAGCAGAAATACCCATTCTTACAACGTGGTGGTAGTTTTAAATAAATTATGCAGTTGGGATTTTACTTTTCTAAAGGATTCCTTTCAAGCGAAGGGTACAGTCCCCCACGCAATTAACCAAATCTGTGCTACCGGCAATACTGTGGTGCCCTCAAGTGGCTGCAGAGCACCGAGAAATGTTGTACACTGCAGTCCCTGCTCCCTGCCTCGCAAAGCCAGGCTGCAAACAAAATGCCTGCCCACCCCAAGCGCTCTTTGCAATGCCAGAGGAATAAATGCACTTCAACATTAAGATTGCCAGACCAAAAGTTACTCACTTAACATAAATTTATTTTTCAAGAAATTATTTGATTTATGAAAATAAAAATTTAAAATAAAAAGGGATTGGTTACAGCACTACCTTCATATTTCCAACGAGTAAGCAGAAAATAGAGACGTTTTTGGATCCAACCACAGATCAGATGCCCTTGAGCTTGATTCCCTTTGCCAGATGCAGTATTGTTGGCCTTCCTAGGGAAATTGAGAGTAGATGCCAAAGTGCCTGACATCAGCCCCTACTGATGTGCCATCCAACGACCTCTATGCCAGCAGATGTGAATTTCTCACCTGCTGCTTCACTGGTGGCAAACTACATATTTATGGCTTCCTTCTCCCCATGTTTGTTCTTCCCACATTTCCATGCACTGTGCTCTTTGTCATATCAGAAAGATGTAGGGGCAGTGCAGGCTCCAACAGACACCTTTAAAGAAGGCATGGAATATCTTGAGAGGCTGGAATGGAAACAAAGACATCCTGAGGTCCAGCTCTTGTAACTTTAGAAATTCCTAACTTTTAAAACTACACAATGAGCTTGCTGCTCAAAAGTCACAGGGCAAGTCATGCTACTGCTAGAGAGAACTTGAATCATAGAGGAATGATGCAAAACTTAACAGCAGTGTTCAGCTCATTTACCTCAGCTAAACACTCCACAGGCAGAGGCTCTCTTGGGAGAGCAATGCAGGTGCTCATCAGCATCATGCACATGCCCAGCTCACTGCGTGTCATAGCCCTTTCCATAGAATATTCCCCGGCAGTCCCAGCCTGTCCTGGTGCCCAGGGCAGGGCTTGGCATTTGCCCCTGCTGAATTTTATGGGGTTCCTGTTTATCCATTCCTCCAGCCTTCGCAGGAAAGGCATCCCCAAACTCAAACATTAATCATCTGCAAATTGGATGAGGGTGCATTGCATTGCCTCCTCCAGCCATGGATGATATTGAATAGGACACACCCCAGAAACAAGTAGAGAACTGCAGGGGTCTGTAAAGTGCAACTCATTAACCACTGCCCTCTTATCCCAGTCATCCAACCACCATTTCACCCATCTTCTAGCTGTCTGTCCACCCTTCCACCCAATCCCTAATATCCAGCTTGATTACAAGAGTTCTATGGGAGGCACTGCCAAAAGTCTTGCTCACCCCTTATTTGCAGATCCAGTCATCTCACCATAGAAGGCCATCAGATTAGTCAAGCATGACCTAATCTTGTGAGCAGCTGTGGAAAGGACTGGTAATACAAGACTAAAGCTACAGCAAACCATATTGATAAGAAAGAGCATTCCTAGGTGCACAGAGAAATCATGGCCAAGCAGAGTCAAACAGAAACAGGTGTCCAGAAGAGCAGGAATGAATACAAAGCTTCTTAAAATACTGAACTAAGCTCAGAAATGGCTAGCCTTAATTTAGTTCTCTGAATCAGCTGCTTAAAGTATTCCCATACAAAGTATCCAAGACACTGATAAAAACCTGGTAAAGATTTAACTCTCAAAGTAGTTAATTAAAGCACCTGATTAGAGTACTTGAAGGAATGTATGGGCAATGCACTCCTAAAACACCAGCAGGACATGGGGTTGGTAGCATGCAGGCCAGCCCTGAACTGACCCCAGTAAGTCGCATGTTTGAGCAGAAACAGCAGGTTTGGTCGCAGCCTGTAGTTACAGCAAAATTTAGACCCATTACTGGAAGACCAGTGTTTGACTCTGGACAAAAAGCATTTGTCATCCCTGTCCTCAAGGAAGATGCCTTTGAGACATTGTCAGAAAGCTCTGTGTGCTTGAAGTCAATACAGGTAACCCACAGACCAGATGCCAGCCTGGGAGATATTTGGTGAACGGAGAAATTTTTCCCTGAGTATCCATCAGAAGTGAGCTAAAATATAGTGCAGAGCCAGTGGCATGTCAGTATTGTACAGCTCAGACAACCATTACAAGAGCGCAAAACAACTCAAAACAAAACCCTACCAAAAAAAGGTAGAGCTATGAATACAAGAGATTGTTCATATTCTCTAAGTGACAGATGAGGATGCTGTCAGTACAGGTAGAAACCTGTTTAAAGGCACCTAGACTCTGACTAATAAAATTATGTTTTATAGAGAGAGATCTAAGAAAGCTAAGAGACATTACATGTTAGCTTGAAGGTGGACTGAGGACACTGTCAACACCTGCCAGTCCTATGCCAAAATTACAGGCCTACGCACAGAACAGCAGGGGCTGCTGACATTGCTATACCAGCCGTTACACCAATACCACTATCACTCTGACATCGACTGGACAACCACATATTGCTCTGTCACATCATCACTAATAACAAAGCCCAGGACAGTATGAAAAGAAACTCTCACTACACCTGGCACTTTATTCTGACCATGACACTGGGATAGTGGAAGGAAGCAAACCTGCACTCTGGATGCCACTGGTACACAACTGATTTGGATGCAGTCACAGCTCACATTAAAATCTTGCAGTCTTTAATACAAGGGCAACCACTAAGCAGCAGTTACTTGCCACAGAAATGCAACATTAAGTTACTTGCAGAAATGCAGCATTAAGCAATGAAATGACAATGTTTTGATAGAGGCAAGTAGTTGAGCTCAGGGTGTAGAAGATGCAGCAGAATATCCTTTTGCTGGGGAAGTCTCTTCTAGCCCTCAGTGCTCACCAAGCACCAGTCCTGGCCTGACCTGAAATACACTTCCCAGGGCTGGTCTGTGGCCTCACCAAACCAGCAGCATGAGGAGAGCACTGATTTGTGGGCTTGCCTCAGACCAAGCTCCTCAGGCTTCTGATTCCTTTCTGACCATTGTGGTAAGCAGGTGACATCCATCTCTGCCACCCTGGACAGCAGCACTGCCTACAGTAAAGAACTGCTGTCCAAAGACATAGGGGCTAAAACAGAGATTAAATATTCACTATATATGCTGTACCCTTCGGGAGTAATTTAAGACACTAACTAGAGAGGGACATTTCTCTTTACCAAATAGCTCCTAAATCTGTAAGTCCAAAAGCCAGGTGGTTTCATTTTGTTAAGCAGAGAAGATAAAAGCGTTGCAAGATACTCTTTCAGAAATAACAAGTGATCACAAAGTAGCAGGACAAACAAATGCAGATTGAGGAATACAGCTTTTTATTTTTAAAAACTCAAAAAGCATGAATTCCAGATATAACATTTCAGAACTTTATTTTCAAAAGGGGGAGGTTAGAACTTCTCAAAAAAATTTTTGTCATCTAAAAGGTAAGCTCAGATTGACCTGGCAAAGATTATCAAAATGAACAGGATGTTCTCATTCATAAAAAGCAACAGGAAAAAATGAGGACAATATATCCAAAACTAAATTTACATATAACCCCAAAAGAAACCAATTTTTGCCTGAGTTTTCAGTGAGAACCATGATTCCCAGAGCAAAGGCAGGGTAGTCACTGAAACTGAGCCTGGTGTTGCACAACTCCATTGTCCTGGAACTGGAAGAGCAGCTGTATTTGCACCCAAGGGAAGGTGCTGATCGCCATCTCAGAAGCATGACTGCACACCTGCCCCAGGCCACTCTTTCCTTAGCATCCAGTACTGGCCAGAGACATGTGGCATGGACCTTAATTCTGACCCCAACAGCTGCTGAAAGGATTGGCACATGAAACTGCAGCTTAGGTAGATTCATTTTAAAGGGAATGTAACTTGGCTGAAGATTACCAACACTAGTAAAAGGCAAAAAATGTGCTGATCCATGCATCAACTAGCCTGACCTCTAAAGTATGTCTAGATTAAAGAGCACATAATGATAATTATGATAATAATGTAGAAAGTGACACAAAATGCAGCTTGGCTGTTAATGATAAATGAGACCCTACTAAATATTTTTTTTTTCCTTATGTCAGTCAGAAGATGAGGTTGCATTGCATATATTTTCACATGCATCTTCTGGCACAACAACTTTTTACTTGTTGAAATAGGGGAAAAGTGAACCATATTAAGACAGATGACAGCATACAGTACTAACATTCATTTTTATCATGTGACTTTGAATGTTACCCTGCTGGTCAGAAAAAAAGCAGAAGCCAGAGTTGCTCAGTGCAAAGAACGACCAGTTCCAGTAGGCTAAAAAGAGGCTGTTGAAGCTCCTTCAAAGATTAATGATCACAGGTATTTTAACTAATGACACCACCAGTATTCTAATAAAATTTATCATTACCTCTACCTTTATCATCCTCAATTCAGGATCAGTCATTCAGGTCTAGGTGGTGAGGAAAAAAATTGCAGTAACCTCAATCATTTAAAGAGCAGGTCAAGTAGCTTAAGCCAAAGACTTTCACTGTGTGCTGTAAGCTTGACAGTTGGAAGTCAAAAAGTGGGAGCAGAAGAAGAGTTCTGCATTATTAATTTTTTATTAGCATTTTATGAAGCATAACTGCTTAAGCCAACAGAAAAAATGCTGCTTATGGATTTTACTCAGAAAATAATTCCCTGAAAAAAACCCAAATATTTCCCTCTAAAAAGGCACCAGGTGAGACTTCTGAAATCTTTTCATTTTCCATACATCTCTGAATGTGGCCAGCCAGGATATGCAAAAGGGCAGAGACAGGTTAGTAGGTGGGTCAGGAAAATGCTCTACAGAAAAGTCTGACTCACTCAGCCAAGAAGAAGGAAGTCTGGGAGAAAGCAGGAGAGTAGTCACCATCCCAGAGAGGCTCATAACAGCTCACAAGGCAGAACAGTGGGAAATGCAGCACATCCCTGTTTCTGGTTAGGCTTTTCTGCTTTGTTGTGTATTTTGGTTTTTTTAACTGGATCCATTTACACCAGGAACTACAGTATGGTTTTCCTTTAGATAGAAGTGGATGCTTCACCTACTCCTGCCTACCTTCGCCTTTCCTTTATGCTTGGCCTGTCTTAGAACATCACAGCCTAATAATGAAGAATTTTTCTAAGAGATGCTTAAGACGAAGATCAATTAACCTCTGTGATCCCTTATCTCAACATAGACTTCAAGTTATTATTATAATTGCAAAATTGAGAGAAAGATATGATATTCCAGTAAATAGAATGAGCAAGCCTCCACTTGTAGTGACTCCTGTTTACTGTAATCAGACAAGATGAATAAGCTTTCATGGAAAATGTGCTTGGATATAGCTTTGGATGCACAACTCATACATTAGCAGTGTTTATGGACTGACTCATTACACAGCCAGTCTTTATGCACATCTCTTCTGAGAACATACAGGTTTTCAGACATAATCAAAAACAGGATGTCCAATATGTAGGAAAGTTTATTTTTCGCTTGTCTTCCATGAACCGGAATCTCCCTGAACTCAACAACATCCTTGGCCAGAGTTTGAATGGACCAGATTTAATACTCCTATAGTAACAGGCCACAAAGTGAACAGCAAATGCTCTGGGCTCCTTATTTTTCAGCACTTATTCCAGATCCTGGAAGGACCTAAACTCCCAGACATGGAGGCCTTTATGTTCAGAATTATGGCAGGAGTCTACTCAAATGATACCAGGCTCCTGTCAGGCTCCTGTCTAAAGTGAAACCCAAAAGAATTTGAAAGGAACACTGTGAACTCCTTGAACTAGCATTTCCCCATGAAACCACTACTGGAAAGCTTCCAGTTATTACCCTAAAACAGGGTGTAAGGACATGTATATAGCAAAGTGTGAGGCAAGGTGCTGTGGGAAGACTGAGCACACAGGGAACTCTGAAAAGGAAGGGCTAGCTAAACAAGTTTTGCAGGACCCACCCATGTACAAAAACCCACCCGTGTGCCAAAGTGGTTATTGAAACATCACGACCTGCACCGACCTAAGCTGCTGGCAGGAATTGCTGGTGGCATTATCAGCAGGCAGTGTGTGAAGTGGGACCTCGTGCCAACTAGGTCAGGACGTGGTTACAAGCAGAGTCAAAAAAGCCAACAGCAGCTACAGAGAACCTAAAAGTGAATCTGTGGGACCAAGCCTTTGACAAGCAGATCTGAACCCTGCTTCTACCACAAAGTACTGTAGTTGACTACCCTTGCTACTTGCTTTCCTGTAGCCTTGATCCAAGCTGACACCCAGGCAAAAGCCTGCCATGATCCCAGCTTCCAGGTGCCCTTCTAAGGTATGGCATATGAGCTCAGCAGGGAAGTTACAGCAAAGCTACAAAACCTGCCTGACTCCTTGAGGCAGTGGCTCAGGTGGCAGGTGGGAAGCAAGATAACACAGCAGAGCTCTGGCCAAGCCACTGCTGGTACACAACGCCTTCTAAAACACAATCACTTTCCATTGACACTGGTGGATCAAATACATTCAAACAGCTGCTTGTGAAAAGTGCCACACTGACAGACACAGAGATGGAAATCAAGTACCCAAAGAAGCCCAACTAATTAAGGAATCTATTGTCACAGTGGGTCAGAGCACAGGGCATTGTGGTCTGATGTCCCTTTTTATCATGCACCCTTTCAGCAAAGTAAGCCATTCCATTTCTGGCAAAACACCCCAGGCTCTTGGGATCAGAGACATCAGTATTGGGAATTCCCAAGCCCAAGTGATTACATCTCACCACTTATAGTGCCAAGGATAATCCTGACCTACTTAAATATAGCCAATCTTTTTGAACACACTGATATCTTTGGCTCCCACAATATTTCAGATACACTTACATGTTGCATACTAAACCCTAGGATCTTCCATTCATTCATTTCAAACAGTCTGACTGATAAAATGATCCGCTCCTAGCCCTACGCAATGCTGATTCCTCCTATCCAGCACCCAGCCAGAGTGAGACAGTTTCCTAAAGAAGTCATATAGCTTTTAGTCTTGTATGGAAGTAATTTCAAACTCCTTGGACACCTGCATTGGTTCTGTCCATATTCTGTAGCTTTATTAAACATTTTCATTTTCAAGGACTGCAGACAGTATTCAAACCAAGTATGTTTATAAAGCAGCACACCAATATTTTGTGTTCTCTTCCTTTCCCAATAATTTATATTCTAATTGGTTCCTATGGTACAAGGTTTGGGCAGACATTTTCAGACTATGCGTAATGCAGAAGAACCATCCCCAAATACCACTCCAAAGCCCCTTGTATCATATGTATATTAGCATACTTTTTCCCATGTGAATTCCTTTGTGTTCTGTCAACATAGGCTTTATTTACTATGGAAGGCATATTTGGTAGTCTAATTTACAAGCTCCAACATGCATGAAGACCAGTATCATATTTACTACCTTCCCTTTCTGTGTTCCTAAGGCTAATTTTAAAATCACACAGGACATCTAGCACAGCTCTTACAAACTCCTTTAGACTCCAGCAGTCAAAGCTGCTTGGGTCTGGAGAGCTTTATCAACTGCCCTAGAATGCTGCCACTGGCACATCAATTTCAAGTAGTTCCTTGGACTAATCTCTTACAGAGCATGGCTCTGACATGAAAAATTCCATGTTGCTCAGCACTGAAAAATCAATGCACATAACTCGGCTTTTCTGTCAGAGTCTTTTCTTTCCAGACGAGAAGCTAGAGCAGCAACAGGAGCATTCTCTAAATCACGGCAAACAGCAAGCCAAAAGACAGGCTTTGAATCTTCATCTGCTCTCCCTAAAACCAATGCTTGGTTCATATTTGCATTGCTCACCACACATAACTGCAGTTAGGAAGTGTATTTACCTTCACAGTGCTGGACGTGTGTTAAGTCCCAAGACCAGACTGAAAGAGATTTAGGCAGACACTCACCTTTGAGTCAGGTACCCAAGACCTGCTGAAGACTCAAAACTTCTCATCTCATTACTGAGGCACCTTCCTGAAATGTTGGTGAGTGCTTCCTGGAGGGAAGGCTCAGGAGTCCCTCCACCATGCAGCAGTTACTGCAGTTCCCAGCGCTTCTCAGACACTGTGGAAAGGACTTCACTGCCTTCTGCTGCATAGAACTGTGTCCCTAAATCAACACCCCATTGCATGAGCATCCAAACACCATGTGGGTGACAGGTTTTATGCCTGATAAGAGCATTTCAAAGTACAGTGCCACTCTGCAATAGCAGTAAAGAGCTTTATGCCCCACCAAGTTACTGAACACAAGCAGCACTGTACAGATCTGTGGTACGGAACAGCTGCCAAATCCAAGCAAGACAAGGAATGTAAAGAGCTAAGACTCACAGAAATATTTTACCCATGACTTGGCAGTGCTAGGCTAACAGAATCATTTAGGACCTCTAAGATTGTGTTTATTCAAGACTACAGAGTAAACAAGTACAAATTTAATTCATATTTCTTTAAATATAGTTACTTAAAAGTCAAGTAAAAATACAATTAATAGTGGCATAAAATAGGGGGAAAGCCAGAGACATAGAGGATGTTATAAAGAGGAATTCAAAGCTTACCCACACTTACCACATAACATGCAAATTAAGTGGGTACAGAGACAAGAAGGAGATCCTTAGAACATGTAAGGGTCAAGACCAATGAACAGATGCTGTTTAAAACAGACCTATTCCCTGTGTTCATTCAGGGTTCAGAACAGTGGTACCACTATTCCACATTAAATTAGTCATATCTTTCATTGCAAAATCTGCCTGGATTTTAGCAATTCATCTGATTAAAGCCAGAATCTTGAAATTGCATCATTGTTTAGCTGTGAATATTCTACCTGCCAAGAGGAGGAATTGAGGTGAGGAGTCAGATTTTTATCTCAGGTTTCATTTCAACAACTCCCATGAGAGTGTATGGGCAAGCTGTATAAAGACTCCTTCTTTGTCCACACAAGTGTACACCTCTATATCCTACTAGTAAATCACACTGCCTTGCCTGCTCCATTCTTTATGGCCTTTATCTTGCAAGACTTATCTCTTAATTACTTTATGTGAAGCAGTAAGCAAACAAGGGCACACTGTACCAGCTCCCTGACAGACTGACAAGCCTTGTGCTCTAGGCAGGTGGGTACAGATAACCAAGCTGGGAGGAGATATATACATCAAGCAGGAAGGGAATACTCCCATATTAGCAGTTTATCCTTAGCTGAAGCAGGATGTGCCTTAGCAGTAAGAGAAATATGATAAAAAATAGTATTTGTTTTATCCTTGATGCTGAGAACTCACTGCTTTGTGTGATCAGCAAGGCAATAAGAGTGGAGACAACTGGAAGAGAGAAGGAAGTAGTTGTCATAAATGGCACCTGCAAGGATTAGCCAGTCATCCTTGCCAAGGAACTCAGGAACAAGCTAGACTTCAGACTTGGACTAAAACACAAGTTTTCTACAACTGTTGAATTTTTAATTAGATACTTATCAACACTCCCAGAATTAGTTAAACTGTTTAACATGAAACCATTACCAGGTGCTTAAAGAAAGAACAGAAACCCACAGGAGGGACAAAAAACAGTGACAATTTGACAACTTACCTTCAGACTAACAGCCAGCTCTACACTCTACTGTTCAGGATTTAACCATTTCCCTCCTGCCCAGCTACATGAACAGCAGTAGCACCTTAAGAATGCCTTCTACAAGACTAGATGAGAAGCAGGAGTCTGACTCCTCCAGTGTTATGGTGATGGATTTGTGGATAGATTTTTCTTACTGCTCGGTGAAGTATCCTTGTAGCAGAGTTCTATGCAAGCAAACAAGCCTCCTTTTCTTGTACTTGTCAAAGACTCAATTCCAGCTGCTGTCACAAGACGGACTACACATGCAGAGCCTTCAAAATTTAAACTCTATTTAGTGTTTGAATTCAAACTAAACATACAGCTGTTCAGGCAGTGTCATAGAATCATGGAATCATAAGATGTCCTGAGTTGGAAGGGACCCACAAGGATCGAGTCCAACTCCTGGCCCTGCACAGGACCATCCCCAAGAGTCACACCATGTGCCTGAGATTTGTCTGGCTCTTGAACACTTCTTGAACTCTGCCAGGTTTGGTGCTGTGACTACTTTCCTGGGGAGCCTGTTCCAGGGCTCAACCACCCTCTGGGTGAAGAGCCTTTTCCTCATACCCAACTTAAACCTCCCTGACATAGCTTCCTGCCATTCCCTCAGCTCCTGAGAAGAGATCAATGCCTGCCCCTCCACTTCCCTTCATGAGGGAGCTGGAGACTGAGTCATACAATACCCATTCATAAATGAAAAGGGAAGTCACCCTTCTGCACTTAGGTTCTTTTATAGTATCAGCTGCTGAGTTAAAGACACTAATGTAGCTGTGGTATCTCCCTATTAGCTGATACAGTATTATACTGTACATGTACCCAGTAACAACTTCTATAGAGACATACTCTGCTTTACCAGCCATCTTCTCTCCCTGTTGGATACAACAGTGTCCTGAAATGCAGCCTTGAGGGTGACAGTAATGCAGGATGGACACTTTGTAACCTTGAGAAAGCTTTAGGCTGTTACCTGTTACCCAACATTTAAGATGGTTATTTTCTGTCCTTTAAAGCTAATCACACATAGCTATTCTGTAATTCACTTACACTTTTAAGATTCCAGCAAAATCTGAGAAAGGAGATAGCAGTCTATAAGGCAGAAAAAAAGAATTGGAATAGATTGAAGACCGGTAAGTGGCAGCTGCAAAGGTAGACAGACATCCTGCAGCAAGTCACTGAGGTGGGAAAGGAGTATAAATCAACTACCCATCTGCAATGGAAAAAAATTATTTAAAAGGGATGACTGATAACAACCCACTGCCTCTCATCAGCCCCAGGGCTCTTTCATAAGCTGCCTCTCATGCCATTTATGTTTCCTGTGGGTTCTTCAGAAGTCATGGAATAAGAGAAAGGTTTGATAAACCATACACTACAACATCAAAATAGCTGTAGCTAGGGTAGCACTGCTATGCAGTAATGCAGCACTGCTTCTCAATATTTAACACAAACTACAGAGGCAAAACAGCAACCGTTAATTACAACATTAGAATAATTACAAATAATTCTTTCAAGATCTGTCATCGAGACAAGGAGTTGAGAAAACTTTTCAATTATAACTCTTTATGAAAAGATATTTCTGCAGAGTAAAGATTTTCTTCACAGGTTTTTCTCTGAAGAGGCTGATACTTATTCCCCCTTGCCTCTCCAGAGAAAGCCAGAAAAAAGTGTTTTAGTTCCCATACCATAAGCAGTCTCTCAAACTTTTAGAATATGAAATGTGCAGAACAATAAAATTTTTTCTTCATTGGCTTCAACTTTGTTATATCAATGTTAATATTTTCAAACTATAAAGAAAAGTGGAATACAATTAGCATATGTACTCCTTATGCCTGAAATACCACTGAACTTCTGCAGCAGCAGCATTAAGTCTTAAAAAAAAAATCCAAAAGAACAAGACCATTATGGAGAACAACCCTTTTTCACTAGAAATATGGGATAACTACCCCGATACTGACAGATGAGTAATTGAGATTCCACACCCTGTTTCATATAATGACAACTAGATCAACACCTTAAATTTATCATTCCAGATTTGCTCTTACAAAGGAGATATGCTGTTCTTGTTTGTGCTCCAACACTGGTGTGAACACACATTTTCTGCCCCGCTTCAGCCCTCCTCCCTATCAGTAATAGTTCCCACTCCAGATCACTCTCTCTGAGTAATGTGGAGAATCCCTGCTAAACAAGGGCGGGCAGCTGTGAACATACACTTACACACCAGAAATGTAATTCAATTAAAACCTGACTAATCAAATAACAACCACATATAATCCAGTTATCTTACATTCAGTGCATTTAGAGAATGCTTTTAAAAATCCAAATTATTAATTTATTATCATAGTGAATCTTGAAGGATTTCCTATTATTTTGAAATTTAAAAAGCAGACTAGACTTATAGTAGCATTTTTAATACAAGAGCCATTTTATTCATGTAAGTCCATAACAGAACTGATGCTTCCATCATAACACTTAACCACAGGAACAGCTCAAAAACTGGGTGATATTTACATGCATCTACCAATATCGTAACTGGTGGCTTATAGACAGTGTTTATTTCCTTGGTTATGGTCAATGCTGGATACAAGGTCTTTGTTAGCAAAGGACAGAACAGCCTAACACTCTGTTCATGCCTTAGGAGATGTTTGAAAAGATATTTCATGTTTTTCATGTACATCGACTGGCATTTTCTGGAACTTCTTTATTTTAGCTTCAGGGGGACAAGAGAACTACAAGATTCTCGTACAAGCTTTTGTATTCCAGACACTGTAGTGCTTTGTAGGTAACACAGACCATAATCACCAAGTAGCCATCGCCATTGGTCAGCCCAAGCAGCCTGCAGGGAGTGAAAGAGCCCATGGTGAAAAGCATTCAATTAAATTCTTTTTAATGACCTGCAAGCATTATCAGAAGAACACAAAGAACATATAAAAATGCAAACTTTACGCTGAATGTCATTTTAAAAGCTAGCAGCACAAAATACTTTTTGAACAGACCAGACATCTGTTGCCTCCTGAACAGTAGTACATCATTTTGTTGTCCATGTTTTTTGACTCCCAGGTTTTGCAAATGCTGATACATCAAGAGTTTTGCCACTGTTGCACTGTTCATATAAAGTCTGAAAGTTAACAAACACACAAGTAATTCAGGTGAATACAGTTGTATTACATATGGATTCCAACTATGTAACAAACATTACCTCTTGAACTAAATCATCACATACTGAAATATCCCATACCAAAATTTCTCTCTCAAATCTAAAAATAAAAACACACTTAAGACAGCTTAGTTGTGCCAGCTGTAATGCAATGTAGTGCCTAAAAGAAAACACATACGCTGACAGCAGTGTGGGCAAAGTTATTGAGCTTCACAAGTCAGCACAGAACAAATGAGTTGCAGAGATCTAAAATCAAGTTAACTCAGTTGTCTCCAGTATGGAAACAGCAGCAGGAAAGGAGAGAGTTATTTGTGTACTCAGGGCATGCAAGCTTTACATGAGATACTCAAATGCCCACAAACAGCCACATCACCATATTGTTGAAAGGATAACTACTTTTTCACCCTCATATTTAAAACAGATCAAGTACAACTAGTAGTGTAAGCATAAACTCCTTTAGATTTTTAATATACACTGAATCTGCTTTCCTCCCCATGAAAACAGCTTTGCAGTCTCAATGTCTCATGTATACTTTACCACCATCACTTCTTCTGAGACACAGCTAGAAAACAGAGTTGAAGATTTATCAAGCTTCTCTTTCAGGCAATAAACAGCTAGGCTACCAATACTTCAACACACAGGAACTAATTTACACATACTGCTTAATTTACACATACTAAACAACTACATTTGCAGTTCAGCAACTTCCAGGAGGCAGGAACAGTTGCAGTCCAAAAGCTTGCACACTTGACAGATCAATTTACATAATTTCTCCCTAGTGAGGGTTCTTAAATTGAAAGACCCCACACTGGGGCAGCTTAAAAGCAAAGCAAATGTAGGGGGAGGTGGAAAGGAAAGAAAAAGCTAAAAATAAGCATTACTGGCATCGTTTTCAACCTTTCCAGTTTAGAAGAATGTAGAGCGATTCTGCATGCTTGCAAATAAAAGCACTAAGATATGCAATGTTTTTCCAGCCACGGCTAAAGATTTGATACATGTATTGTTCCAGCTTTCACTACCAAAAACTCTAACTTTTGTTTGCATGACCATGTACTACTACACGAAATGGAAAAGAATTTACTTACCCTTGCAGCTCTAGAAATAGAGTTGGGAGAATTCAAGCCAACAAGCTGGCCAAGGATACGTTTCATTTCCTCTGTAGTTCCTTTTGCATTTGGGACACCTGCAATTCATTTATAATTCTACTGAAATTGTACATATTACCAGTGTATTAATTACCAGTGCAGTTTTTAAGAGGTTTAAGAATTAAAATACTGAAGTCTTTTCTGAAGCAAACATAGGCACCAAACAAAATTGAGTCATGCCTACAAGTGCAAAGTACATATAAGAGTAAAGTTCTTTTTAAGGCAAGTTATAAATACTATTTAATCAAAGTGTATTTTAGAATAAATGTACCTGTTTGACTTTGAATTTGAACATAGGGATGTACCAGCAGCTCCGAAACAGATATTCTTTCTTTAGGATTTCTTATTAAACAGCGCTGCAAATGAAAAAAGAGGAAGAATGCTTTGCCTATAAATTAAGAATTGTCCTAGAAATTAACAGTATTTACTTTGGATTCTGAACCAAAGGGGTTAAGTCAGACTGTTTTCAATATTTACTTATTTGGTATTGAGCTGAAAAGAGACTTTAATATGGAAACTACATGAAATAGCTCTAGCTTCATTCTTCTTTTGAAATAAGGCCTGTTACTACAAGTAGCAGTGAGCATTTATATGTGGAAAAAGTCTCTCAAGGACAGCTTGTTCTGTTTTAGAAAATATGCTTTAAATAAAGAAATTACCATTATTTAAATAAAAATTTATTTTAAGAGACAGTTACCTTCAGCACATCTTGAAGATCCTTCTCAGCAATATCTGGGAATCCTATTTCATAACTTGGATCAACAATAGCATGCATTTTGTTGATGTGACTTGTTATATGTTGAAACGGAGTCCTTCCATATGTCATACAGTACAAAATGCATCCCAGTGACCACACATCACTTTTAGGACTTATCTAATATTAAAAAAAAAAGAATTGAAGATTACTCTCTACATAAGAAACTGTCCCTTCAGTCAATTTATCATGCAATTGTACAGTTTCCATTGTGTAACAGATCTTCATAACTATCACACAAAATCACCAGGGCAGCATGCCATTATCTACCAAGACAGTGATGTGGCTTCCTTCACTGATATTCCATAAGAAAACTATTCTTATTAGCTATTTTTGAAAACAACTTACTTGAAGAACCAACTTAAAACTAAAGTTAGTCCTTAAAAAGACGAACAGCTTGATTCTAATTTCATATTTAAAAATAAGCACAAATAAAAGCATACTAAATTAATTAAATCCAGGAAACAGTAAGACATTACAGCTGTCTCCCACAGTGGAAAGACACAATTCAATTCCCCCAGGTTTAAAGGGCTCATATCCATATTTCAACCACAACACCCAGCCTGCTCCTTGCAGGACAACCTTCCACTTCTGTTGAAGATGAAGCACTTTAAGAGAAGCACGGAGTGCAGGAGAGGACGGAGTGGGGAAAGATGCACACAGAGCACCTGACTCCCAGCACAGAGGCTAGATTTTTGCTTAGATGAACTGAGTTCCAGAACAAGTCTGCACTTTGCACACAGTTTTTAAAAGGACAAAAAAAATTTAAAATTATCATCCTTAAGAAAAGAAATCCACTTATAAAATCTTATTCTCTATTTAGAAAGGTTGTATTTCATGACATATTTCCATTCAACTGTAAAAAGTTAATCTTCATGTACATTACTTACATGTAAGTAATTTAGGGATTTTAAATACTTTTTCACTAAACTATGTACCCCTCAGTTGAAGTTTGACTGCCAGTGTGAAAATGCTTTGCCCTTCAGTACTGGTGATGTTATAAAAATTTCTACAATACACAATACTCTGTAGCATAGAAAAATTAATAGGCTATAAAGAACTCATACATGTGGCCCTAAAATACTAGACTTCATTGTATCATCTTTTGAAAGACCTTATTACGTATTACTCAGTACTTGTAAAGCCTACTTCTCACTTAAAAGAGCTCAAAAATATGACAATGACACAGCACCATCATAACGTGTTTAGGCAAACATACTAACAATGTCCTGTATCAGAAAGCAAAGTTCCTTGCTTTCAGAAAAAGATTTAAAGCCAAGGTTATTTATGCAGAATGCTAAAATGCAGCTGGTGTAGCAGCAGGAAGTGCCATAAGAGCTTCACCAGTTTTTGGCAGAACAAAGCTAAAACAAAAGGGCATGAACAGCACAATCGGCAACCAAGAAGTAACAGAGGAATGATTCTCTCACTTGACTCCATGGAAGACCCTCCCAGAAATACACCCTGAAAACTCTAGCCTGGAGTGATTTCAGGGGTGCACAGCTCAAAAGGCTTTTGTAACATGAGTCATCAGTACAGCCTCTGATATGTGAAAGGTTCGTGTACTGCACTGTACTCAGTATTGTTGCTCAACGCTATTCACAGATAACATACTGGAACTCCTGTATTTCTCCATAAAAACTGATTTTAAAGTATTTCTGTATTTATTATCAGATTAGATATTATCACTGTATTTTTAGTTCCTCCAATGCCCAAGCCTGTGCATCTGCTTTGCTTTCAATTTAACTCATTAATTGAGCACCTACATTTTCCTAACCACCACCTGCCAAACACTTTTAGGTAATGAGGGAGTTTAGGCTTAACCTTCCATCTCTGCCCACCATCATAAATGCACAAAGAATTTTCTTGTGTTCAAGTTTCAGTGGAAGATTTTGAGAAAACCAAATCTGAAGATACATGACTGGATTACTTCCTTCTTAACATGAAGGAAATAAGAAAAAGATCATACTACCTTAGAACGAGGCTTCCCATTTTCTCCATAGGAAGACCTATCTTCTATTGCTTCAGGTGGCATATAATTCATTGTGCCAGCCTAGCCATAAAAAAAAGCAACAAACCATCTTTTAAGTAAAGCATGCATTAAACTTAATTCCCTTAATAAATACTTAGATTTCTGTCCCAAAACACTGAAGAGCATCTACAAAATGTTTGTCGTATTAAGGCTGAAGGCTGTTATTATTCTGATAATTAAAAGCATGTAAAAATCAATATACATGAACATTCATATACACATATAAAACCATTCAGCATAAAATTTCAATATTAATTGAGGTGATTACAATAATCAAAATTATCAGCAGGTATTCCAGCACTTCACAGAAAAATGGACATGAATTTTCCAAAAGTATTTCACCTGAGAATCTTTAATGATACTTGTCACATCTGGCTGCATTTGGTTTGCAATGCCAAAGTCAATTAGTTTTAACATGCCATCAACTATAAGAAAGTTTGCTGGTTTCAGATCACTGTGAATAATGCCTGTAAAAAAGAGTTTAAAGTCAATCAGAGTTACTACCTTGAGTTTTAGCATTACTCAATTCCTATAACCCTTGCACAGAGAAAATGTACAGATTGGCTTTACCTGGGTCTCTCAGATTGCATAAGTGTTTCACTTTCTTTCTTAACAGTTAAGACTTGCATGAGTTTAGTTAGAATTACTACTTTTTCAAATCTGCAGGCACCCCAGAACAGCTCCAAGCAGTTTGGGCTGCACAGTCTGTCTCAGTTTGGGGCAGACCCTGCAGCTCTGTGTGCACACTGCCACACTGACCTGCTGCTCTGGAGCAATTCAGCGGCCTGTCCATGCCTGTAGCTCTCTGTAATTAGCTAAGCAGGTACTTAAAAGAATTATATTGCTTAGTCTGATCAAAGGTACCATTCACTGAGAAGTACACAAAACGGACTTCTCACAAAACCTACTTGGAACAACTTAATATCAATTTTCGTTATTATCTACATAATCAACCAATCCATCTCTATATCTTACAAAAACACATGTGATCTTTTTGAAAAAAGACATTGATGTATGTACCCTGAATTTCAGTATGTTTTGCTGTTTGCTGTATTATTGAATGCTCTAGTCCTGAAAATCGGTGATGCTTTCTGGCTATATGTACTGGTCTTCATTCTTGTATAAGAAAAGATCCAAGTCTGCCCTCTCCTTTATGCTATACAGCCAAACACAATACAGATGCATACACTTTTATTACATAGGTGAAGATGAGAGGAAAGCCTGAAGAACTCTAAGAAAAAGCTGAAACACTTTGTCAAAGTAAAGATGACAGAGCTGTCATAAATGTCAAAGCTATTTTCAGAGAATGAGTGCCTAAAATTTGAGTCTAATAGAGAACAAGTGGAACTGGGAGTACACACTGTAGCCCAACACAGAAAATATTTTCTGGCTGTTGTAAGAAAACAGACAGCATTACATAAACAGTGACATTTGTAGATCCCTCTTGAATTAGCTAAGTCTACCTCTGCGTCAAGATTTACCTTGGTCTTTTGTTTCTCTGATTTTTTTTAAAGTACATTGAATACCCATCTTTGAAGATCACTCAGATTACACCAACACTAAAAGTATCACCTCCAAACTTAAAATACATTCATATTATCTGCCATATTACCAATACAAATACCTAGAATTATTTAAGAATACCATATTCATGGATTGTGTGAACAGCTTCCAGCATATTTTTCCAATAGCTCTTTCGTTCCAATGGATCCATCTTTTTTTTCTTTTTAAGCCAGCTATTGAGATCAATATTCCCACACTCCATTACCATGTAGATATGTTGATCAGTAATTTCACTAAAAAAAAAAAGTATGTGTACATTAAAAGTGAAGGAAATAGCTTTTTATAGAGAGACACTGGTTAAATAAAATCAGTTTTTACTCACTAGTCATAAAGCCGGATGATCTTATCGCTATGTTGCTGCAGTTTACTCAAATGAGCAATTTCATTCTGATAGCTCTGAACAGTCTGTTGATCAGCTTCCTCTAGATTCACATATTTGACAGCATACAGCTGCTTCTTGTCATTTAGTACTTGAAACACCTGCAAAACAGTATCAGTTAATAACTTCATTCATCCCCATCTGATTTACTATGGTCCTTCACATCTCAACTCAGCCAGAATATCAAATAAGTCTACCTTTTCAAAAGGAAGAAACAATAAAAAAACAATTCATACAAGGCAGCATGAAGGAAAAAAAGAAAAATCAAGAAAGAAGTCACCAGTAAAAACAGAAACAGCCCTCTATCAGAGGTTATCTTGGTGCCACATTGTATTTTACCAGGTGTGGTATTTGATGAGTTAGAAGTGCTCCTAAGATAAAGATTACGAAATAACACTTGCAGAGATACACATTTGATCCGCCCTCACACATTCATTTTGTCACACCAAAATCATTCGGAGGCTAGACCACATGGCACATGAGAAGAGGCTGAGACCACAATCTGTTCAGTCTTAAGATGAGAAGGCTACAGGAAATCCAATTGCAGCCTTCAGCTATTTAAAGGGAAGATATGACAGACTCCTCTTGAATCACTGAGGTATGAGATGCAACAGACACAGCTAACAACAAGGAAAATTACAATTGGATATTGTGATTCTTTTTCCACTGTCATGTAGTCCAACAGGAAAACCACCTGTCCAGACAGGCTATGAAATCTCCATCCTTGGTGATACTCAAATGCAAAAGCTCATTAATAACGTGATCTATTTTTGCCTTGTTTTAAGCAGACTATGAGACAAAAGTGACACACAGAGTTAGCCCTGTCATTCTGCAACTGCACACTGGACCTCTTCTTTCTGTAGGTCCCTGCTGACTGGAAGGTGGCTAATATTACTCCAATTGACAAGAAAGGCGTAAGGGAAGACACAGGAAACTACAAACCTGTTAGCCTAACCTCAGTTGCTGGAAAAATTACAGAGAATATCCTAACTAGGCACTACTGAAATGCAATTATCAGGCACAGGCAACATGGATTCACAAACAGAAAGACCTCTTTAAGTAATTAGTTAAATTAGCTATCCTTAAAACACTTGTGCTAAGACACATGGAGGACAGGGAGGTAATCTGAGAGAGCCAGCACAGCTTGATCAAGTGCAAGTCCTGTCTGACCAACCCAGTGACCTTCTGTGATGGAGGGACTGCATCAGTGGACAAGGGAAGAGATACAGGTATCATCTACCTGGACTTCTGTAAGGCCTTTGGCATAGTCCCCCACAACATCCAGCTAAACTGCTTAAGCTGTTAAGAAAATAAGGATTTATAACTAAACCAAGAGATTCTGCCAAAATTTTTTCACAAGCTCCCATGACCCCAAATTTCCCCAAAATGTAAAAAGCAGCTCACTCTTCACTTCAGACATAGCTACAATTCTACTTCTCATGGAAGTTACAGAAGTAGTAAGAGATGGTCTGCCTCCTTCAGGAACTCAATCAACTTTACCAGTCACCCATTTCCCAACAATGTAATCACACTGCTCTAAACAACAGCATCCCACATTAGGATGTAGACAATGCAGCACATCTCTAACAGAAGGGCTGATTCTATAAGGAATTTTAATGCTTACGCTACCATAGATATTATCTTCAGGAGCAAAAGATCTAAGCATAGCACAAAACCAAAAAAGTTCTAGATTCCCTGGGTCAAACAGTGTGTACATATTAACAGTAGGCACTCATTAGATATCGTCAACATGTATTTACAATAAAACTACTACTGTGTAAATGAGTGACTGCCTAAAAGGATAAAGGAGCACCTTACCTTACTCGAGCCTCCACTACCTATTTGCTTTAATACTGTATAAACTCTTCCGTTGACAGCAAGGCATTCATGTGAAGGTATAGAAGCTGGAACCTGTGTACATACAGAAAAGGTTAAGAAATAAATGTTGACATGTAACAAAACTTAGAGGCTTGCTTTTCATTAAGTTAAAATGCTTTGTTTTGCTTTTTCTGAAGAAGAGTTTTTTACAAGCAGTAAAGAAACTTCAGATGAAAGCTAGAAGATCCCCATATACTGATGATCATTTGGCATGTAACATCATCGAACTCTTGTAAAAGGTGCCAGTGCTCTTCATAGTGTAAATCAAGGGTGTTCCTTAATAAGGCTTCCCAGATCATTAGAGACACCTCCCTCTTTACATATAACGTCAGAACCTATATTATCTAAGAAACTTTCAGTCCCAGCATGCAACTTAAGAGCTGTACTGAAATATTTCACCATTTTATTTGAAGCTAATTACTAGCTAGAAGACTTCAGTGCTGTGAAGTTTAAACAGTCGGTATTGACCACATCTGCCACACCAAGCCACAGAAAGGCCTTAAGTTTGATTTATTAATATTATCCTCTGGTGGGAAGCTTAAGCCTATCCCCCAGTTCTATCTACAACTGGTAAGATTCCTACCTGAATGTGCAATACATCTAAGGTAACTCATTTTTACATGATGTCAGGCCACAACAAGTGTATCAAATTTTGTGAAATCTAATGCAGATGGAGGAGAAATGCAATTCTTCATTCTTTTACCTCCCACAAACTCACGGTTTTCAACACACACTGCTTCTCTTTATTGGTACTACACTGTAGTGGGTAGTACCACTGTAAAAGCACTGCAGAACAAAAATAAAGACTCTAGTTCTTTCCTCTGTCATTATGTAGGATCTGAAAAGGCTTAGGCTGCAGACATAAAGGCTCCAGCATTTTGACAAAACTGAACTGATTTTTCAATACCTGACTTATTTTATCTAAATTCAGACATACACATGAAGAAGTTTTTTTTGGGAATAATAGACTACTTTGCATTACTCACCCAGGAAGATGAACTATGACTTCAGATTAAAAAAAATATAAACACACTTATTTTACCTAAAGTAGTTCCCAGTGAAAACATGTAGCAAAAAAGTGACAGAAAACTGTTACCTGCAAGCCAATTTGATTTTGAAATGGAGTTGCTGGAGTATGTGGCAAGTAATATGGGAACTGGCTGTAGGGAGTAGAAATTTGACATCCTGGTACAAACTTGTCCTTTACGACTGGTGTGCTGAAACTAACAAAAATATGAACAATATCTGCATTTAGTGGTATTTCTTAAAGATTTTTTAAACAACAAAGTTGAAATCTTCAGTGTTTCTTGAACATTAAACCCTATTGACTAGCAAGAGCTCAAGCCTCTATTTCATTCAGTAATTAGCATTATTAAGACCACTTCAACTTCTTGATTTAGAAGTCCTTCCAGAAATACACTGAAACTCTATCATACTTAGAAAATACTTTTTAAAACACTAACTCCCTATCTTTAGACACTAGCTGGCACTTCCCAGCAACTGAAAAGTAGAAGAACTATAAAGCTAGAAAAGCTGACCACAAGAGAGTTTAAGCCATAGTTACTTTTCTCCACCTTATTGTTATTTATTCAAAAATGTTTTAGATTATCTTTCATTGAAAGTAAGCATATTGAGACAGAAAACTTCAAAAACCCTCACTGTAGCCTTGAGAGCTTTAGCTACCCTGTATATGAGCAGAAAGATCATGGATTTAAGAATACTAAAGATTGCAAAAAAATCCTATGGTTTTTTAAATTCGTTCTCTTGTGGTGTCTACCACCTATTTAGCTATATTACTGAAGATATTTTATTTTTCCCCACTCTATTTACATAAACTAATGCCAAGATCAGAACTGGAAGAGAATGTATATACCTAGGATTTATTTGTTAGAGTAAAATCACAGAAGCTAACAAAAAGGACAAAACCAGTCAAAAGTATAGTTCTCACTGAATACAGAAGCCCTCAGCAATTCTGCACATTCCCCATGTGCATACAAATCAATGAATGAGAACTTAATCAAGGACTACTATCAAGTTCCTTCATGAGATGATGTGGTTCATTCCCTACATATATTCTGAATTCTACAGCCAGGGAGACAGAGGCCCTATCAACAGGAACAGTGCTTACTCAGCATACAACCTTGACCTATATGATTCATCCTAGAGACTTATGAAAACAATAAGTAATCACATAATTAGAAAGATTGGCCAACATAGGCATAGGGGTTTATGCCTAATTTAAGGTCACATGGATAAATTAATGCTATCATTTCCTAACTTAAGTGCATAATTCTGCAAGCCTCTGGATTCCTTAAAGTGCTTTTAAAAAACCTCAGACACTTGCATCATGGGAACAAAAGTGATATATAGTTATCAATCTAAAAAGTCTGTCAGCCACAAAAAAAAGGTTATGCAAAAGAAAGTGTCATGTAGCAGGGATCAGTGAAAAAGGTAAATGCTGTACTAAGGACTTACTGATTTCATGGTAAACATTCAAATGCTGAAAAGCTGACAGAAAAGACCAAGGTCCCTAAACACAGTCTGAATCTCAAAGTCAGGCACTTTACAGAAGCACTTGGAATGTTTGCTGCCAGAACAGAAAAGTTTAAGAACTCCTGTAGAAATATGCTTAAGTCTTTCCAGAGATCAACTACCATCTTATAGTAGGCTTACCAGGCCATATAGTCATTAGATGTGGTTCTTGGTGTTCCATAAACGTGCAATGGGTCACTTTTCTTAGAAACAGCATCTGATGGTGATAATCGTCTTGAAACAGGATGACCAGACTGTTCAAGGTTTGTTGGCTTTTCCTACAAAGGGCAAAGCAAGATATTACATCACACAAGGAGCCACAGTTAAGAACACAAATAATTTCAACATGAGCAGGCTGCCGCTAGCACACATGTGCTACATATTCTTCTTACTTTACCTCTCTATAGCAGCTTTTCTGTGACACTTCTTGAGTTGGCCTTTCTTTTCTGGCACTAACACAGTTTAGTTTCACCTGCTCCAACTGTTTTCTATAGCTTTCACCAAAACTAGATCGTTGCTGTTGACCTTCCAGGCTCCTGGGCTCTGGAATCTTCAGTTCCAGACGCTGAACTTCATTTTCTGGGAAAAAAAAGAACCAAAAAACCAAAACCCACACATTATTAGAAAGATTCAATATTCACTACTTGAAACAGTTTCTAGATAATTTTACCTGATTTTCTAGATCAAGCTAAACAGACAGAGTTGATTTACTGGAAGCAGACCTTAAGACATTAATGTAATCTGCAGGTTCCTACTCAATTCAGTGTAGTAACATGGCAACTTTCTTCAAAATCTTAAGATACTACAGTAACAGAGATACAACTGTTTCCTCCATTAACACATAGAATAAGAGTATGTTCATAAATTGTACCACAACATCCTGGGATATTGAGCAGATTTATAAGGCACTGAAGATAAACTTATTACAACACTTCAAATTAGAAATCTGTTGTCTGTGACAATAGGCAACCTATAATCCAGTGTACGAACTGAAGCCAGAGGCCTAAAGGCACTTGGCACACTGCCTCCTGGTTCCTTTTGCACAGGTAATAGGACAGTGAATTGGTGGGATATGACAGTGCAGGCTGCAAACAGAAAAGCTTAAAGAGTGTCCCTTCATATGCTTGAAATGCTTTCTTTTCAAACAACTAGAAAGCAGCCTCCCATGCTGAGCAGCTTAGTGCCATTCAGCTACTGAAGGACTCAACTACCTCAACCAGCTTCTCACCTGGAAACCTGAATGAGGTACATACAGGGAAAGCATGACCTGAACCCCAAACTGTTCCCAATGCAAGTCAGTGAGTAAGGTTTCACTGGGGAGCTGAGAGGACAGTGAAAAATCACCACTTTTCAACTGAAATGTTTTCTTTCCTACAATATATATGTACTTATATAATCCTAAATCCAACTCTTGCAGTATTAGACATTTTCACCTAATTTCTTCAGCAGGATCAGAAAGGCACTGAGGAAACTAGGTTTCTAATGAAACACTAACCAGTAGAGATTAATAAATTTATTCCATATTCCATGGTGTTGGTGGTAAGTGATCAGTAGCAACCTTCTAAATTTTACTAGCCCTGAAACACTTGTTATAAATCCAAGCTGGTTATAACGGTTTCCAGGAAGACACAACATAATATAATCTCATGCCATCCCTGTTTTTAGATGACTTCACACAACAATCAAAATCCATGTATTAGATAACCCAGTATCTACTGAAGTATTTATTTCTAAAATACACGAAAACTGGCTGTTTCAAAAAAAAGCTCTAAAATCCTTCTCCAAAAGTATGTTAATAATACCGTAAACATCTCAGCCATTTAAATGACGGCAAAAACTTACATTTCTTTAAAGGACAGCTAAAAATGGCAATACAGTTAAGGCTAAAAACCACGTTTAATCCAAAGAATTTACAGTAATTAAAAGTATAATAGTATATTTGATTGACAATGAAATTTAATAAACCTCCAAAAAGTATGCATTTATTTGGTACAAGTGTCATTCAAACCAAAGGATTCCTTCAATACAAGTTAAATTGAATTGCAATCAATATGGGTGGAAATTATCCAGGATTTTTTTGCACAAGAGGAAAAAAAGGACATTGGAGAACCATACCACTATAATCTGTCTCAAAAAAACCCCAAAAACCTAAATAGACCCTTAAAGAAATTTATAGTCCTTCATTTGAATTTCTCTCCACCAACATCTACCTTTTTTTCCTTTGGTGTAAACTAAAATTGTTATCTAATAAACTGGCAATATTTTCTTACTCTCAGGCCAGAAGGTGTTAAGCTGAAACATCCCACTATTGCTACTTCAATGCCTGTTTGTTCTATGTATTGCAAGAGGTAGGAACATAATGAATTAGCACTATACATTGACATTTTACTTCAATCCCAGCACTTCAGTTTTGGACACTGTTACAGTTGGTATGTTTGTGGGTTCTGGGACTGTTTTTTCCCCCACAACTATCAGAGACACCACACAAAAGCCAAATTTTAATTAACTAGTCCTCAATTCCAATTAGCATGCACTTTTTAAAAAAAAACATAGAGCAGCAAATTTTCAATGCTTACTCTATTTCAAACTACTTAGACATGACATTAATAGTTACCTTCTCTTTTCTTCACAAGACTTGTATCCACTTTGTTTTTGAGAGTTACAGTTGAATTGGTAGCTGTTTCTGAGCTGCCCTCATCCAACATCTGCAACTGTAAAGCTGTTTTCTCTTGTAAGGACTAAAAAACATAAAAAGCATTTTAAAAGAGAATCAAAAGAAAACAAGACTAGTATCCAAAACACATTTCCTATGGTAATTAAATGGCAGATGCACCACAAAGTAAATACGTTTCAGGGAACAGTGCAGGTTACATAGGCAAGTATTACTGTTGCTATTTTTAACTACATCAACACTCTAAATTTCAATAATCTAGTTTCTATAATACAATCTTTTCTATAGAAAAGATAATAAAGAAATAATATATAATAATAAAGAAAATAGAATATTTTCTATATTATAGAAAAGATTCTAAAATATTAAAGACGTAAATGCTTTCTATTCTGGAATTTTGTTTTAGGTGATGGGGACATGGGACATGAAAATGCAAGACATAGCTGGAAACCCATCTCTATCCAATGCTATAATTTATGCCTCCATAGAGCAGTGTAACTTAGTTCAATGGACTTAAATAGAGTATTTTCCATGATAAAATTCATGACTACAGCTAAAAGAGGTCCTGTAGTCAAGTTGAAATCTGTTTATCCCCACTTCGTAAATCAGATGATTTGTAACACCACTCCCATTGCTCCCATGAGAGGTACTATTTAGAAAAAGCTCTTTTTTAATGCCTGATTATGCTTAACAATTTTCAAGTTTAAAAGCCACAATGAATGTTTCTATTCATAAATGATTACTTAAAGGGAAAGAAATACTACATTATTTCTTCCTTAAACTGAAACAGGTGTTATTATCTTTCTTACTAATACCATAGGAGAGCTAGAGTTCTTTTTACGTATTTAAAAAATACTGAAGTTACCTGTAAGTCTCCCAGGCTGTACGAATCACGCCCACTAGATTTCGGTTCTGATGGTGGAAAACGTGCAACGATGGCTGTGCGTTTGGAGCTGCACGTTTGCCTATTGAAGTAACATTGTTAATTACATCACATGCCAGCACACAGTGTGGTGATAGCCTTTTTGTAAATGAGATGAAAAAAGTAGCTGTGTGAAGACTTTTGGCTACGAGCTTCAAATAAACAGAAAAGCAGGTCCACTTGGACAGCAAAGTGAGAAATAATACAAAGAAGTCCGACAAAATGAAGATTTAAAAATATTTTGAATGCTACAAGACTGCCTTATCTCTAATTTTAAAACCTGGACTACACAAACGTAAATATATTTTGAACAAAATTTATTTTTGCCTTAATCTCCCATTTCTTTTGAGCTCACTGATTAGCCAGAGCAAGAAATTTACCTTTACATGCTTTCATGCAAAGAATCTAAGTAGTAAGATCAGAAGTAGGTTTCTGTAGTACCTAATGCAACTATAATGACTATTTGTGTCAAACCTTCAGGTCAAATTTAACATTAACATTTGTCATTTTCACTATCCAATGAAAGCACCATTGAAAAGGAGTATTAAAATCTGTTGTGCTTTACGTAAACCAAACAACCATACCTCTTCATAACACTAGCTGTAAGAGGGACATCTGAATCCTCCATGTCCTCACCATCATCAGATAGCAGGGTAACAGGAACCCTCCCAAAGGGGCAAATCTAAGAGCAAATTCAAAGTTATCAGGTGTATAAAGCAGAATAAAGATTTTAAGATTAAAAAAACATTACACATTTTACCTGGTTTGATTTATTTAGTGGTCTCAATGGGTTGTGGTAATTAACTAGGGCACCCAGTTCCTGTGACTTCTCTTCCCTGAAGGAAAAAACAAACTCAAACAAAAAACCCACAAAACAAAACACACAGCACTGTCATGTATGTGTTTGGTTTTGGTTTCAATGATGTTATAATAAATTAAATAAGAAATTAAGACATTACCCAAGTAAAAGTCTGCTAACAGTAGAAGAATTTTCACTAGAATCATGCCTTTTTATGCTTCTGTGATTTCCACCTATATTCTGAAGTCCAGACTCCAGTGTATTTGACACTGTAGGGAAAACAGTTAGAATCATTCAGATCTTATGAGAAAAAAATCAACTGAATTATTCTAATCAATTAATTGGGTTAAATAAAATCAGCTGATTTCACTAACAGCAAATTTAGGAGTGATCATATAAGCTGTGCAAGGTCAGGTAATATCAAGTCAGGCAATAGCAAGCACCTCATTCATCAGTCCTATCTTAATCCAGTAGAGAATCCTCCTTTATTACTGAAGATTTGTCCAAAGTTTTATGAAGTTGTATACTTGCCTTAAAATGAAAGGTCAACTTCATAAACTTTGTGCAAGTGTATATTTCAGATATACTTTACAGTAAGCAAAACAAGAAATTAAGCTATTTGAAAAGTCATTCTAGAGTCAAACCCACAAATAAACAGTTCAGAACATTGTCTTCCACATTATTTTTCCCTACAGGTGAAGGGAAGGTCATTTCTCAGAGATGAAGAAACCACAAGAACTCAGAATACACTAATGAAAATATATCAACACCTTAATGAACACATTCACATGTTACAACACAGTTTAATTCTTCATTTAGGCAACAACGTGGAGTACAAGCCATTTTAGCACCTTCAGATAAACAACAACCTCCTGAACTCAGCTATTTTCCTGACAAACCCATTTTGTAAAAATTCAAATTAGGATCTGGTTATTTTGATTAAGATCTCTCCCATGCTATAAGATTTTTTTTAAGACAGACACCAAAGAACATATTTAAAAAAAAGAGAAAAAAAAAATCAAAGGGAAGAGGAATTGCTCAAAGCCAGGTTGAATGATGCTTTGACCAACCTGGTCTAGCAGAAGGTGTCCCTGCCCCATAGCAGGGGCTTGGAACTATATGATCTTCCATGTCCTTTCCAACCCAAACCATTGAGCAATTCTAACTAAGATACTATATAACATGATCTTCTATATCACATTGGCCTTGTTTTCCATCGGTATAGGAAATTATCTGCTTGACCAACAGAAGATTCATGGCTATCCACAGCCTTCCAAGAAATCAAATTTAAAGGACTTTTTTACATAGCATTTATCGTGAGATTTTTAAATTGGATCAGTCAATTAAAATGACTTTTACTTTTCTTTTGAATTCTCCCATATGCTCTTTCTACTTTCAGCCAGAAGACAGACTTCTGGCAGATGAACAGTGCAGTATTGGCTATTTCTAGTATTTAATGTTTTATAAACTACTTATGCCAGCTGGCCAAACTACTCATTTAAATAAAGCAAGTGCCTCAATGTACAATGTAGTTTTAACTTTCTGTTTATGTTACTGTGAACATTGTTTTGAATTAGCACATTACCGACACAGGATCATCTCACAAACACATTACACATCCCACAATTTCTTCCTGTACAAAAATCTTTTTCTTACCCCAAGCTTGCCACTGGACTCATATCGAGTTGGTGATCTACAATACTTTCATTCCTTCACAGTCTTAGACAGCCTATCTGCCTCTCATATCACTCCTGGCCACAGCTGGACCTCTTGACCTAAGGGTCTTTCCCAACCAAAACAATTCTAAAATGATTCTATGACCTACATTTCTTAAATACTAAATTACCTTTTCCCAACTAAATGTGTTTGACTGCATCTGGTACGTCAAATACTTTAGAGTGCTGTGCATGAATGAAATAGAAGAAAAAGGAATTAAACCAAAGGTTTCTAGACTTGATGCGTGGTTTATATTTGCATTAACTGCATATAACTGTCAAAAGCATTCTGTACAATCTTTTGCAGCTGGGAACAAATGCATTTAAAGCATTCATGTTTTCAAATAAAAAAAACTTACAAGACCAGCTCTTAAAATGGAAATACAAAGCAGGTAAGACCTAAAAGCCAATACATTAAAATCACCTCTGTTGCCCCAGAGCACCATACAAATTCACTTAAAGCCAAGTTTAGTGATTTAGGCCATGTATGTCCCAGAGTTTGAGATATTTCAAGTCTGCTGTTATTTAGCTTTTAAACCTCTATCTTTAAATAACTGGACTACTACATAGCATTTTTCAAATACCTAATTGAAACTCATATATATGAGAAAATAAATGAGCCTACTCTTGCCCCAAAGTTCACTGCTTCCTTACTGGCAGGCAGGGTTTTGCCATGTATTCTCTCACAGGTATTACCTTAACTCTGCAGCAGCAAGTCAATAATTTCAATTGTACAATCCATGAAGGATATCCCACAAGATATTCTCCTGTGGCATAGTACATCAGCAGTGCACTTACGATGTCTGTATTCAATTAATGATAAACAGAGTAAGACAAAATAAAGTTTATTAAAAATTATTGACATAGCTGAATATTATTACAAGTGTTCATCCCCAGCTAGTGTTATCAGTCAAAGGCTGATTCAGTAGGTGCCAGGCAAATCTCAAACCACGCTTCTGAAGATATACCCCTAAATAAATTAAATCAGACCTTTTTTACATTAATTCTGTCCTTACACAATGCAAAAATATGGAAGTGTTAGACACCACTCTTGAAAGAGTTAGCTACATTTTTTGCTTACTTCCCCTTCAAACAAATTTATCTCTTGAAAACTCCAGAGATAACTGTTCCCTTTTGAAGTTACATACCAGCAACAACGTTCCCTTAGTATTTATGATATATAGCCAAGCACTTCAATTTTGTACTGATAAACATCTGGGTTTTGTCCATGTGTAAAATAAAGTCTAAATGGATTATTTTTCCTAGATCTGACTTTCACTGAAATGACTATCAAAGCTTCCCCAGTCTGTCACAAGATACATCTCCAAGCCACCTATATATGTATCATTTAGTCTGTATGTTTCAGTTCTAATTCTTCTCTACCAACAGTAGCTCTTACTTCACACAGCTGTAAGTCTCAATTAAAAACTACAAATGCCTGATGACAGTCAGAGGAACACCCTCTGCAGAGTTACAGAACCTACAATCCCACAGCTCCTGCAAACTACAGTCACTGCACTGAAGATGAAAACAAGCATTAAAGGAATAAGATTCATAATATAGATAAGTATATCTGTTCATTGGTAAAATAGAGATTCTGAGGTTGTATCTGGAAGGGACAAACACCAGTGATTTTTTTTTCCAATCTAGAATTACAATATGCATAAACTCAACCGATATTTTAAAAAACTGCAATTACCTGCAAAGTTCTCCTTCTCCTCATCTGAAAGTAACTGCTTTTTTTTCAAATGAAAGTTTTGCAGAGCAGTTTCCAACAATTCCAGGGGAACAGCAGAGCACTCCACAGCTTTCTGAAGGATCTGCTTACACTTCTTCTCATTTTCTGAGTGGTAAGAAACACTGAGTTAGAAATCATGGAAGTAAAAAAAAAAAAAAAAGCCAGTTACACTGGGACAGTACATTTGGGTCTCTTTAAGGACATAGTTATATTCATGTTGTCTTATATTCACTCGGCATCATTCTATGAAGCCAGTGGTCATTAGGGACTTCTCCCCTTAAATATCCACTTTTAGGAAACTGCCTGGAAATAATTACAAGTGAAATATGCAAGACAATTTTTCACATTAATACCAATTCACAAAAGATGTATTCTCAGTATTTTTTAGTGTTATAGGAACTATAAGAAAACATAACACATTCTAAAATCCATTTTTTTTCTGTAGTATCAGCAAGGAAATATGACCTTTATGGCCTTCCATTTAGATCTGACCAGATAAAAACTTTATTATGCATATATTAAAAAACATCTTTAATGCACTTAATGGAAATCAAATTTAAAACCAGCTGTTGTTAAATAAAATATCATGACTCCAGACAGCATTACAGTTAAGAAAAGAGGAGAGAAAAGCAAGGATATTGTTTCATTAGTTTTAGACATTACTGAACGCTGTAAACAGGGAACTTTGAAGAAAGCTGGGATAGAAAAGGGAGTGTTTTAACAAAATGTATTGAAGTAGTTAATTTACAAATGTAAACATGTGCACATGAAGCTGTTAGAAAAAGTAAAGTCAAATAAGGAAAAAAAGTGTACTGCAACCACAATACTTTCCTTGGTTTAAAGAGCATCTGGGCAAAAGGATGCAATGTTTTGTTACGGCTGTCAATGCCCCTGAAATCCCAAAATGCCCTTCTTCCATTCCAAAGCAGCAAAACATAAAGCACTTTGTTCTTACATACATGCACATATGTACCTATATACTTCAGTATTATAATATATAATAGTATATTTAAGAGCACCGTGTTCCCAGCACTCAAAACTCTACTAGTAAATGAAGTTAGACATCAATGCTGCCTGTAGTTCAGGCTGGGGGAAGTACAGTGTAGTTACCAGGAACTTATGCTTTAAGTAACCTATTTTAAGAATATTGAATGGGTGAACTCAAGACACTGAAGCAAGGAAAGACCAAAAATTAGATTAGCTATAATTTCATTTAAATCAATTTTGTGCTAATTTGTTAGAACTTGGTTTTTCACCATGTAGTCAAATACTGTTTTTTCTCCCAAATCATTAGCAAGTAAAAAGGCTTTAAGAATCCTTAACCAGCATTCTGTGATTCTACCTTGGCTATATTTAGTAACCAAACATTGCTTCAACAAGACCTGCTACTTGAAAGTAATCCCTCCTAGTATTATGTGCTTCATTGAGTAAGAAAGAGCATGACACCAACACGTATAAGAAAAATTAACTGCTTCAACCCCCTTAAAAGATGAGGATTCAAGGCACAGAAGTCAGAAGTGTTTCAGAGTTTCAATCAGTCCACTTCATCACATACCAAAAGCCTAAATCATCCACCTTGGCATAACATTTGAAATAGCCAAGAGCAGAGTTTCATCTATGGTGATAGTTCTGTCCAATTCACAGCAAATCTTCTTCAAGTACACCACCCAAGGCACCAAAGTAAGGACAAGACAGCTCCTCATCTGAGCTATTTAAATGAAATTGTAGTCAGTTTTTAAGTGAAAAAAAGGCCACAAAAACCAGAATGGCACCTTTACCGTGTGACTCCATTTCCAGGTCATTAATATTCAATTATTAAGAAATCAACATTAATTTGCCAAGTCTAATTTCACAATTTCAACTTGAACAAAACTGTGAGCTAAGGAAGAGAACACACAATTAACTTTTTCTTCTTAATGCAAAAGCAAATACTGACAAGTGTGCCAAGCACTGCTGAAATCACTAGGATGAGAGGTAAAGCACTACCATCCTCCTTTCCCTCTGGCCTAAGTGGACAGAGTGAAAAAGGAACAGCACTCTTAAGCAACAACATACAACTCACATGTTCCACTCATCCTCTTTGAAGCACCCAGCAGGGATACTGTAGCTCCATACACATTACCAAACAACACCTAGATCAGCTCAAGGGTAACAGATACAAATCAGAGTGCACACTGCTCTCTGAACAAAGCCGATCATAACTGCCTTATTTCCTTTGGGATTAGGACTTCATTTTAGGTTGATTGCTTGCTGTCAAAGTAAGATAAACTATTGCACGAACACATCCCATAGCTACAGGATGAATTTAGTCATTGGTAACCTGTAGCAACATTCCTACACTTGACTGAAATTACACAGTAGGTTTTATTATACTTATTTAACAATAACCTTACTATTGCAATACTAGTGTTTAATTATCTGTTTAGATAAACATCCAGTGCTCACTAAATAAGTTATTAGCATCTTTTTACTACTGTTTAGAAGTTCAATACCGCAAGTTACTATTAGAACAAGACTGGTCAGACATAACTGACTTATGCGTAACAGAGAGAAACTGTAATTTCAAGTTACAAACACACAGGTTTATGTCTTCTTTCCCCATCCTGTACAGGAGCCATTCATAAAGCTTCCCCCATCGACTACTTTACATGGAGTGAACTTCGGGGTGGGGGGGTGGAGGAGGTTCAGAGCCTTTAATGCTCCATTACCAATAAAGTTATCGGTTAAGAACTGGAAAATCTAAGAAGACAAGTGAGTATCTACTTATTGATGTTAGCAAAATGGCTCTGCTTCATGGGCCAAACTTTGAACATCTAAATTGTATTCTAAAATACAGTTACAAAGTAGTATTGTAGCAAAAATGCATAGACAAAACCACTGCCAGTGGAAAAGAAACAGAAGTACAGAAGGAAGAAGAGTAACTACTAAAATGTATTCAGAATCCAGAGTGTAGAATAGACAGATCAATTTAATTAAATATATTTATTGTAGCTAAGTTTGGGAAGAATTTCTCATACTATGTACATCTTGTATATAGTATGTATATACATATACTCATACAACTGCATATTGTATACTCATGCAGTATACAACAACTTGCATGATACTGAAAAAAAAAAAACCCATGAAGGAAAACAAATCACAAAAAACTTAAAATGTATCCACCAAGTCTTTGCTTTTAAATAAGAACACAGGTTTCATGGAATGTGCTTGTCTTTCTGTACAGAGCAAACTGTCAAAGGAAGAAATAAACAGGGTGACAGATCTCTGTTCAAATCACCCATGGAAGCAAGAGACACCCAAAAATACAAGCCCATGGGCAGCCAAGTCCCAGGACAACCAAACTGCACATTGACAGTGTATTTTTGTTTCATCAAAACCATACTCAAACTACAGATGCTGTCTGGAAGAAGACAGCATTTATTCCACAAGCAAGCAAAGTATTTGAGCCTCACTTTTCACTGCAGGAATAGTCCTACTCAAAAGCCTTCCATTGCAAGATCTAAGTTAAAAAAAACAACAAAAAACTACAGACAATTTTTACCTTGTTTGAAAGTTATTTCTAAAAAAGGAAGAAAACAACCATGAACTTGTGGGTATATTTCCATTTTAAAAATGAACACATGTTCTCAGTAAATTTCAATTTAAAAAAAAAAATCCAGATTTTTTTCTGATTTAATACCTATCAGTTGCCTTACAAATTATATAAGGGAGAAGAAGTTTAAAACAACAAAATCAAGAACAACACAGAACAGCAACACCAAACAGGTTTTTTTGATACACACCTTGTGATAGCTCAAACTGTGCAAAAGCCACATGCACAAAAGCAAATTTCTTGCAGTTCAGTCTGGCCAGATGAAATTGGTCCCGTGCCTCCTCTGGATCTTGAAGACTGTAAAGACAGAATATTCATAGTTACACAAGGTGAAGAGCCTGAGAAACAAGGATGAAGTTTCATGTGCTAGATGAAGCCTTTAGACAACTTCGAAAAAGCAATTTATCAATAGGCTAAAGATCTTCTTCTTTCTTAGAGCAATCAGTGAACTACAAATAAGCAAAGAATCTTAAAAATTCTATTAGCTTAAAGATAAAGCTCAATTTTTCCAAAACTCACAAAGGACTCAATCCTTAAGCTATTTCACACATCACAGTTCATTTACTTTTGGCAAATTTTAATCCTAGTTTTACATTCAGCCATAGATTGCTAAGTAGGATAATGCTTGTACACAGTGCACCAAAATTTAAGTATTCTAGAGGAACTACAGCCTAAGTAAATACCAGTCAAGATACAAAATGCCTACATCTATATCACTACGAAATAATACATTAATGTTACATTTCAATAAACATTAAAAAGAAAAAAAGGGAGCTGAACACTTTTACCAACAACATCCATAATCAAGAGATTAAAGAAATTCTTTACGAAGTTCCCCCTTGGCTCAACAGGTAAACAAAAGAACCACTTAGAAGTGGGAAGAGCAAAAGATTTACGACCACGGTTCAAAATAAAAGCACAGAAAAAGACAACATGGAACAGTAAAGAGAACATATTTTCAGTAGAATTCTGTGGAATTTTGAATGAAAACTTTCTCATAGTTTAGGCATATTACTAGAGTCAAGTAGGTTTACTGAACTCTGATTATCCAAAGCAATAGGACAGGCACGGAATAATGCATCTGCAGGTGAAGTCTGAACAAGAGAAATTAGGCTGTAATATGAATTACATTAACTTTCAAAGAGTTTGTTACAATCTAAATTCCTGTAGAAATCAGCAATAGCTTGGATAGCAACACGCAGAACAAGACCTAACACTAGCAGTAGGCACCAAGTGCCACACACTTGGTGGCACTGTGCTACAGCCAGAAGCATTCCATGAGAGCAGGCCTGACATTGTTAATGTACAATACAGATAAGCAGACAGAGAAACATTGTTTGTCTTTGACTATTTTAGAGCACACTCAAGGATTCTTCAAACAACCTTGGTGTCATATTAGGTCAAAAGGTATTGACACAGCCAGACTGCAGCTAAAGAAGATAACAGGACAATAAAGGTCCAGGGCCAAGAATGGAAGAATCCAGCTTCTCACCCACAGGCTGGGGAGAGAGGTTATTGAGAGCAGACTTGGGGAGAAAGACTTGAGGGTGATGGTTGATGAAAAAGTCAACATGAGCCAGCAGTATGCACACAGCCCAGAAAGCCAAAAAAATCCTGTGCTGCATCATGTGGCCAGCAGGTTGGAGGAGGGGATTCTGCCACTCTGCTCTTGGGAGAGCCCACCTGAACCACTGCATTCAGCTCTGGGACCCCCAACATAAAAAGGACAGGGACCTGTTGGCACAAGCCCAACAGGTGATTGGGCACCTGGAGCACCTCTCCTATGAGGACACGCTGGGAAATTTGGGACTGTTCAGCCTGCAGAAGAGAAGGTTGCATGGAGACCTCATAGCAACCTTCCAGTATCTGAAGGGGGCCTATAGGGAAGCCACAAAGGGACTTATTGTCAGGAACTCTAGTGGTAGAACTAGGAATAATGGGTACAAACAGGGGAAATTTAGGCTAGATATTAGGTAGAAGAATTTCTTTACTGTAAGGGTGGTGAGACACTGGAACAGATTGCGCAGGGAGGTTGTGGATGCCCCAGCCCTGGAAACATTCAAGGCCAGGCTGGAAAAGGCCTTGAGGAACATGGTCTAGTGGGAGGTGTCCCCGCCTATGGCAGAAGGGGTTGGGACTAAATGATCCTTAAGATCCATTCCAACCACTTAACATTCCACAATTCTACAACTGGAACAAAACAGTGTTGATGGCAGCAGATAATAAAATATCAAGCCATTGCCACTCCGTCTGAAGTTTGTAATTCTGACTTGCTTTTCCACCTTGTTTAGCTGGAACATTTGGGAGAACAGCAGAGAATTCCACTGATAAGCACATTTCTTCTCCCACCAAGGGCAGTATCATCAGAACACCTATCAGTGTCACTTAACTTGCAATATCAGTATTGCTTTACCTGCAATAGCTAAAAAATAAACTAGAAGCACTCTATCAAATCATGAGATGAGTGTATTTTCTCTAACAGAAGCTAAAACCAAGCAGAGACAAAATATTTAGTACTAGACAAAGAGACTGCCAGGAACAGAGAAGGAAAGTGTGGAACACCAGGGAAATTTCAAACAAAAAAAAATTATGAGCAATGAGAAAAAGTTATGAGCAATAAGTAAACATGCCAAACACAAAAGATCCAAATAAGTAGTCACTGATTAACTTAACATTAATCTTCAAAAACTACAGACAATCGACATTGCTGGTTTTTAGGTCCAATCAGCCAAAAGCAATTTCATTGCTGAGGTGATTACACATGCAGTTCATAAATGTAGCTCCATATAAATAACTGATATTACATACCACTCTGGACAAGAAAGCATTAGCTTATAATAAATGCTTAAGAAAAAGCTAGTATCTGAAAGTAATTTCCAAATGAGGAATTATCATTTAGGCAGATGGTTATAGTGAACTTCCATTGGAATTGATGCTATACCAGATTTTGGTGGGTATATTTTTTAAAAGGTGTTTGGAGTGGGTTGTTCATCTTTTTAAAACAAATTTTCATTAGGCAAGTCAAGAAACATATGACTGATTATATATGCCAATTAAAAAATATGCCAAAAACAAACAAAAAAAAAAATCTGAGCTACCCAGTGAGAAAGGTAGATTCTATAGTAATTCTGGCTACAAAAGTAGAAGATATTTTAGTACAGCTATAGAGTGCATTTTAATAGTGAAACAAGACAAACTACTCTCCCAAGAAGGTCCCTAGAAGCTGCAGCAGTAAAACAACTAAAAACATTTCAGTGAGACACCACAAATAGAACTATTCATACTATTAATGCATTAAAAAGCTACTGACAGCACCTTTGGTTTTGCTTTCTGCAGTACATCCCACGGAACACTGAACATAGCTCTTGTACACATCTTAGAAGTATCCACCTTCCTAACCATGTTCTAACAATCAAGTGAAAATAGGTCCAAGTGATTACAGAAGTAGGAAATAATCTTTCTGAACTTAAACTCTCCTACAATGGGACAAGAGATGTGACTTGACCACTAGTCCAGAAAAGGATTTCCACAAACTACGATCCAGAAGTTTATGTTGCACAGGTTCTGCTCTCAGGAAAAGCAATTAGCCTTTGAATAAGAATGCCATCTTGCAATGCATCTTGAAAGTTTTCTGGAAGAGTTTTCTTATTCCACTTACACAATAACATCTTCCCTCTTCAAGATACTGAAGATTCACAAGCAGGTCATTATTCACGCCTGTTTGTTTCTCAACAGGAGATTCAACAGATTATTTCCACTGTATGCTTTTAGTAACAGTGATGCAGCAAGACCAATACAAATTACAGTACAGAGAAGCAGACATCTATCATACTGCAAGCTGAAACCATATGCCAAAAAGTCATATAAAGGAAGAACATACAGGAAAAAGATTAGCTATGTTTACTGCAAGATCCCCTGCTCAACTCTAATTGTTAGATTGCTGCATTGTTTAGACACAGCTCTTCATCAAAGAGAAGGTGTGTTAACATCCCTAAATCAAATAACTAAACAATCATGTATATTAGCATATACAAAAAATGCAAGTATTGTGGAGACAGCAGATAAGGTGACTAACCAAAGCTATTTACCTTCAAGGAACCAGAATGAAAACATCCACACTCAAAATGATAATTTGTTGCAGAAAACGCTAACAAAACAAGGTATTTTCATCATAATTCAGACACAGAATGAGTTATCATACCAAAAATTTATACTTACGCTTTCAACTCAGCAAATCTCACAAGGATGCGAGCATAGCTCTCATCTTGGCTATACTTTTCTGCAGGTAATGCAGTCACTGCTTGACTGTAACGACCAATGAGTCTGTTTAGTAGGCTAACATCCATCTGAGGAACACCCTTTTTCTCTAGTTTAAGCAAAAAACATAACCAATCTTCTGGATTATTTCTTGTCATCATTATTTGATTAACAGTTCCAGAGTTATCTGACAGGAAAACAAAAAACGAGATTGATTAAAACAGCAGCAAACATGTACAGAACACTTTATAAGCTTTCATGCAAGACAATTACTGTCCACTTTTTTAACAAGAATAGAGCAACACAGCTAAGAAATAAGGAGAGATCAAACTTCGTTTGTGGTCATTCATACTGGAGAAACACCAAACTTGAAATCCTTTCAGTTAATGGTTCTTTCACTCAGTTTACATTAACAACTTTTGCATAAGTGACAATAGAATAACAAAAGTAAATACCTGTTGTATCAGCTGAGATTTTAGTACAGTTAAACTCATCTGTGATATTTTCTTCATTTCTGTATTTGTTTTTCAAGTTTCTAACTCTATTCATGATTGATGTAATGTGTGGCAATCCTCTTTCACTTAGGTCTGTCTCCTCCATCTGCAGGCACAAGGTTAAAAACAGTGAAGTTACTGAAAAACCCTGTTATAACTCACTTTGATTGGAATTACCATGGGAAAGCCTCCCATGTATCATTTACAGCTTGAGAATCAACCCATTATGTAACAAATACTCTGTTAAGCCTCTGTCAATGTAGTAATACAAGTAAACTTCTTCACAGAAGACAACTTTGACAAATAAATAGAATTGGTACTTGGCTGATCTAGCCAAATCCTAATCCATGCTTCACAGTAGCCCTTTCCAACAAGGTACATTCAGCATTTGAATAAAATGGGGAGCAGGATGCATTGCCTGAAATAGCTTCCAGTCGATTGCAGTAAATCACATTCTGAACTCATAATTAGGCTGGCTTTAGTTTAGCACACAGTGTTAATCCAAGCTCTTTGCCACAGGTTACAGCAATTAGTTTCCACAGTGGGCTTAGTAGAAAAGAACTCACATTCTCCTCTGTTCATAGGGGTACTGACAAAGACAAGTGACACCTATTTTTAAGTTTCTAAAAGGAGATTTAGAGATTCAAAGACTTCTTGTAACAAAACATATACCAAATCCTCAATGTTCTAACAGTTATTATCAGCTGAAATACATATAATACAGCTGAGAGATAATCTAGGCAATCTGAGCAGAGCAAGATTGCTAAAATGAACTGAAAAAACCCTAATGGTTTCTTCCATTTTTGCCTACAATAAACAGCTTTCCCATATCAATGTCCCATGCATCTAATGAACATGAGAATTTTATTAAAAACTGTGGTGAATTTAGTGCATATTCAGGAGATTTGACTTCCTAAGTACTGTGATGTTGGGCCCAGAAACAGGGAAAGTAATGTACTTTAGACAGATTAAATAGGTTCAAAGAAAGACTAAGTTTAGTTTGACTTAGTTTTACAGTGAGTTGTTGGTCTTTTTTCATTTTGTACTTGGGTATAACAAGTCAACAAAAAGTTGGAGAGCTCAGAAACATTAGATCTATTTTTAGGTGAATTATTGATAGGGAAGGATTTGAATGGAATGAAGCTCATCTACTTTTAACCCCACTATGTAATAGATATACCAGGCACCACTCTCAAAGTCTCACAATTTTTAGAGCATTAGTCACTGCAAGTTGGCATTTCTTTAAAAGCACCAGACACCCGACACCCAGGTTTCCCCAAGCAGAAACCACAAATCCGAAAGATTATCACGCTTACAAAAGCTTGCTTATGAGGCAAAAGTAAGCATGTTCATCCTGAACTAGAAATGGCCCACTAAGAATATCAAGCCTGCTCTTGTCTACATAGAAGTGCCATTTTGTAGGTTCAAAACACAATTTCACTGTGAAAATTCCAAGACTTAGTCTTGCAAAAGCATCATCCACATTACCACTATGAAGAAGCCTTAGCATCTTAAGGGTCTGGAGAGACACTCAAGTATCTTCAAGAGAGACCTATGCAGAAAAAAGTCCAAAAACCTATGAAAGCTAAAGACTGTATGCCAAATCAGTAGTATTTGAAATACAATTTTTGTTTCACTGAACAGAGAAAAAAAACCCTTCTTTCATTTACCTTCAAAAATGTACACTGAATAAACTTTAATTTCAATGCTTGTTTGAAACATGCTTTAATATCTATTTAATATCTATCCCCAAAGAGTCAATTTAGGCTGTTCTGAGAAAGAGTCTGTAAACTGTCCCATCTTTTGGGGATCATGCTGCTACAAATTACATAGGTGATTACTACAGCAAATTCATGTGCCATTCTACAGATTATACTTATTTACTTCATAGGGAAATTTTGGTGCATATTGCAGTTTCACCTTTTAAAAATACAGTACAAGGGGCTACAGAAAACCAGATACTCCAGATCTCCTCCTCATGGGTGAAAACATTCATTGAGATCTGTTCTTGAACTGTATCCACCTCCTTAAAGTATGGATGAAGTCAGGTTCTCCAGAACCTAAAGCACCAAGACAACGAAATGAAATTTACCTCATGTTAAGTAATACCCCAATATCTCATTACAACTGTACCTGCTAAGAATTCTCTAAGAATTCTGGATTTCTTAAACACAGTCTTTTTATTTTCCTCACCAATGTCAAAAAATTCATTACTCTTCCTGCAGTGATAGCTCCCCAAATGCAGTAGACAAAAAGAAAAATAAATTTCCGCACAAATTTGATTTTAAGTCTCAACAATACACATCAAACTTACCTTTCTGGTATGCTGCTTAACTGCTTAATGTTCAATGTGTTATGGAGAAAAACTCTCCTGAAGAATGGATATGCCTTGTCAAAAAGGTAAGGTGAGGGTCAGACTACCTCAGATGATCCCAAGAACCCAAAGGCAAGAAATGTAGTTCTCCATACTGAAGAAGTTCCTGTGTATCAAAAATTGATGGGTTAAACATTGGAAGCTTACCTTGTAAGCTTGCGTAATCTTCATGACATCCCAGAAATACAGTTTTCATTAAAATCAATAAAACTATTCCTAATAAGTAATAAAAACAGAACCAAAAAAGCTTAAAGAAAGCTAACTTTTTGAATAAGCGCAAGCACTTCCAAATGTGTCAGCCTGCTGTGACATTTAGAGACTAAAAAGTATACTAATGGCATATTCACCTAGGTGTTGTCATGATTTGCCAGTAATTTTTCTACTCATGCCAATGATCAACCATAAGCAAGTATTCAGAGATTCATTTTTTCTTAATCTGCTGCACAATTTCTCTTAAAGAAATCATTTGCCACGAATTTCCTTGGGATATGTATTTTCAAAATCTGACAACAGCAAAGACCTAAAACAGCCACATGATGTTACATAGGCACGGAGGAACTGCAGCATGCCTGAGATCTAGAAATGCCTACAGGAGAGGAAGTCAGGAACAGGGAGAACACATAAGGCAAAGATCAAGAAGGTACACAAGTACCTCTAAATAAAGTGTAGTAGTTAAAGTAACTCCAACCCCTTATACAGACCCACTAAATAAGGAGCCAAAGGACAGAGACTGAAGATCAGCAAAGGGATGAAGTGGTAATACAGGTTGGCCCTAAGATTCCACGCGTAACACACCCAAAAATACTCATTGATAGTAAAAAGAAGTAACAGGATCTTGACATACTGTATCTGCTGCATTACACTACTTGTTCTGTTTCCACATGAAGCCAGATGCAGTTTTGCCCCAAAAGCAAATTTTAAGAAAGCATGAAAATACTTCTTACCTATTGAACAAAAAAGTACACTGTTCCTATTCCTGGAATCTACTAACATTTTTGCTTTTGTCCACCCAAAGAGTGCAGTAAGAATTTTAACCAAGTGCCCCAAGAGTTTACCTAGCTTTTATCCCCCGAGTGGAAAAATCCACCTTTTAACAGATGATCAGTCTAGTAAAAGGAATTAACATTATCCTGTTACCTACATTTTCCTTCTATGTCCACACCATTGTAGGTACACTGTTATCTTTAAAGCTTCTTTAGTTCTGTTCCTATTGCCTGATTAAAGCATCCACTAATGTCAAGATACTATACGACGAAGAATTTATAAGTTCTCTATAGAGGACAGGTAAAATGACACCTCTTTCTGAAGCATCTACCCAGACTTTAAAAAATACAATCTGTCCAAGTGCATAATCTTTCTTTGGTTTTGTTTACAAGTCCTAAAACCTAAATCAGAGTTTCCTTAAAAGGAAAGCAAAAACTCCCAACACTAAGAAAAAGGGCCGTCGATTTAAAAAAAAAAGCAATACTAGCGAATAGAAGAAACAGAAAAATATTACATTCAAACGTAAGACACAAAAAAGATGAGACTCGAAGATACAAGAGAGGGCTAAGTAAGAGAGAGACTGAGCAGCAGGGGCAGGTGAGGCAACGTGGCATAAACAAAGCCCGTGAGGCGGCGAGGGAGCTGAGGAGACGTGAGCAGGTTTCCTCGCCCTCAGGGCAGGAAGCCAAGCGGAGCCGCAGCCCCGAGGGTGCCGAGAAGCCTGGCCCGGCGCCTCTGCGGCCTCACCGCAGACCAGCACCCCCGCTGCCCCCCGGCCCCCTCACCCGCTTCCCCTCCCTCCCTCATCCCCGCTGCTCCCCGGCCCGGTCCCTTCACCCCGCTACCGTCCCCGGCCCGCCCGCCCTACCGAAGCCGCCGCCGCTCCGGGGCCGGAACGCAGCTCCGACCGAGCGCCTTCGCGCGCTGCCCCCGGTTTGAATGTGACCCACGCCCCGAGAGCGCCCGTCCCATTGGTCGGGAGGCGGGAGGGAGCGAGCGCTGATTGGCTGCAGGAGGGAAACACCGGCGGCCCGCTCGCCCATTGGCTGGTGGCCGCGCCGGCCGCGGTGGCCGCGGGTCCCAGCGCCCCGTGGGCCCGAGCGGCGGGGCAGGCTGCGCAGGCGCGCTGGGGGCCGCGGCCCGCTGCGGGTTACGGAGCGCAGAGCGCGGAAGTGGGGTAGCGCGAACTTGTTTAAATCGTGTATCTGAAAATGCTTTCCTCTTCTGGTCAAAGCCGGTGATAGTTCGAAGCTTCACTTAGCTGTAACGGAATGGCGGCGCCGTGTGTCCTGAGCAGCTCCTAAGGTTACGTGTGCACTGAACCTTTTCCTGCGAGGATCCTCGTAAGCCGATCCCGTGTCTGCAGTGTGCCTGAGGCTGCTAAAAGCAGCTCCTGCTCCGGGCTGGGCCCTTCTTCTTGGATTACAGTAATGCAAGCGCACTAAGTAGAACAGTTCGGCCTCTCGGTTTGCATTTTGGCTGCACACAATAATTTATGCGTTCTTTGCTGCCCTATGGTGCTTCTGATGCTTGTAATACATTCAGTACTATGCTTATAATATTATATTTTCACGATTCATAGGAAGCACATTATAAAAATCAGTGAGCCTTATTAATTTGCTAAGTTGCTAATCATTAGCTTGCCATAGACATCGCACATGGTGTATTGATAAGAAGATACCTGCACTGGCCTCTCACTGAAACTTATCTCGCTATTCTTTATTTGTCTAGATTTTACTCCGTTGTATCTCATCTAATCTAGTCATACAAGCTCACTCTACCCTCAACTAAAAGATTTCAACAAGGAAATTCAGTCCTAACACCTATCTTAGAATGTAATGGATGATCCTATGGAGGTCCCTGTGTTTCTCTACTAAGTAAAGAGCAATTCTAACTTTCAGCTAAGGCTAAGTGAGATGATATTTTTTCAGCATTGCCTTACTCCTCCTTGCATATGCACATTTTTGGTGGTTTTGGTGTGCTTGTTGTGCTGGTGTTCTTATGTTTCACCAGAATCTAAATCTAATGAAAATGTTAAGAAACGGCACAAGTTTCATTGCATCTATCTTCACTTGAGGAACATGGAGATAGATTATTTTATTAGCAGGAGTTTTGATGGGATCAAAGGAGAAGAAAGTCGTATTGTTCCAATAAGTGAATAATGCCATAAGGAGGTGTCATTTAATTTCTGTACCTGTGACGAGAAATCTGGATGCCATATAGATTTCTGGCAACAGCAAAATGAATAGGAGAGAGAAGATGGGATAAATCTTTGGGGGAAAAATAAAAACATGAGAAGAAAGGGTCACAGAAAGAAAGGCTGTAATACTCATAGAAAAAATAAAGGAACCTCCATTTAGTATTCTTCAACAAAATATGAAATATGTGTGATTTCTGCATTGTGGAACCATTCTTTATTTGCTTATAAATGTTTATGCTTCTCATTTTATTCAATATAAAGTCATAGATATATATGAAATTTAAGAAGTTTATGAACTGAAGTTTCTATCTAAAGGTAATCCACTTTGAGTGACAGAAGTGAATTGTGAATTGCAAAAACTACTAGATTGGATGACAAAGAAGAGAGAAGTCAGTCTTTTGTAATGTTGCTATCAGGGGAATCTCGTTTCATTATTTTAAATAGCTCATCATATAGTAAGATTTCATATCAGTTTGGATAATGGTATTGCAAATCTAAATGTAGCAAAGGTACAGATGAGTCACAAAGGATTTTTCAAATGTTAGTACAATCTTTATACTACACTATGGTGTTTTCTGCAATAGATATAAGCGAAAGGTCTTCTTCTGTTTGAAAATTTGGCAGCCACTAGCCCATCCTCTCAATTTGGTACTTGAGGTTTAATGCCTGTGATATGAAGGGCTGATCTAAAAGAAAGAAATGGTAGCTCTTTGGTTACAACTATTGACAGACATTCAGTGTAGCTGGATTTGGTGGAAACTGCATCTGGAGAAAGCTTTGCTGAGTGTTTCATGGACACCATTAACTGAGAGTATCTAGACTATTCTTCAGTCCCAGGACATTGCTACAACCTATGGATGTCCATGAGAAGAAACAAACATTCTAGATGGCAGAGTCACCTCAGTGACTGAGAGGTTGTTCTGAAAGTAGTGAGTAAGTAACAACTACTAAGATTTTGGGCAGCAAAAGTGATCACCAGCTGTCTAATATTGCCAGTCCTCCTGGGTGTTGTTTCCATGACATACTACTTATTTGTCACTGCTGACTACTTTGATATTCATGGGTAAATTTTTGGTTTTGTATATCAGTGGATCTTGTCCCATGGCATTTCTTCAGTTACAGATTGGATGCATGCTTTGTGACTGTGCTTAGAAAATAAACTTTGTTCCCATATTGATGGGCACATTCAATCAATAAAATAATGAGCACCATTGTGCCTGGGCTTCTTTGTGTTGTCTGATTCCAGTTTCTGCTGGAAGTCTAAAAAATGCACAGTTTTGTACGCACACAAAATACTGGTGTAGAAACCGGCTAAACAACAGATTTCAGAAAGGAAGTGTCAATTAGCATTCAAGCTACTCATGTCAGGAAGGATACCTCAGGGATTGGCTCTAACATGTGTGAATATTGTTCATTGATGTGAATATTACATTGGTGATTTAAAATGTTTGCTGATTAACTTGGTGCAAAGATGGTGTTACAGCTGTAGGCAAATGATTAGGCTCTTGACTAGGTCCTGGCTGGAGGTTAGGCTGACTGAGGGGAGATGGAAATCTAGAGAATGCAATGAGAAATTGCTGAACATAACATTATAAGCAACTGATGAAAGCTGCAGATCAAACTGTGAAAATTGTCTGGATCTCACATGTTGTTATGGAGGAGTTGTGTGAGGGACAGCCAAACTTCACAGGTACTTGAAGTGGAATATTTTGAAAAGGTCACCGTTCATGTAGCAGAATCGTACACCATGAAGAGTGCCTACATCACCACATCAAGGATACCACTACCATAGAAGAATGAGATCACTTGGGTGATGGTGCCAGGCATACCAGATGTGAATGTAGGTTTATCAAAACTGGGACCAATGGAGATAAAGGAATTAGAGGCAGGTTCTATATTTGAAGGAGACTGAGACAGAGAAAAGCAGGTGCAAGGGCAGTGCAAAAACCTGAGAAATGGGAAAAGAGGTGATAAGCTCCAGGAAGAAATGCATACATTTTCACAGTTCAGCTAAGACTTGTAGTACAGAATGTTACGTTTAGCATAACTTACTTTGATCATTAGTAGAGCTACTAAATGAAAATTTTTAAACTATGCTAAGAAGAGATCAGGCTAGATAATCCAGTGATACTTTCCACCTTGAACTCTGTGGAGTCCATGAGACTCCTGGAGAGACATATCTGTGCTGTTAAAGAATTGATCAGTATTCTTTATCAGCTGGAAAGTATAGGTCTTATAAAGTTACTTCACAGCATCTTCTTCCTGTGGAATCAGAAATAACTTCTGACAAATCTTCTGACCCCTTGTATAAAGGTGTTTCTTGTTCTCCCATTTTCTGTTCTTTTTTTTGTTCTCTTTGCTGCTTAAGAAATACTGCTTTCAAATAATGCTCAAAATCTATCCAAAAAGTTGCTTAATCTGGATATAAACCTCTCCTGTTGCCAAAAGACAGCTAGCAGTGTCACAAGAAAGAGATGTAGAGAAGATCATAGAATATTTAGGTTGGAAAATACCTTTAAGAACAATTCCAACAATTAACCCAGCACGGCCAAGTCCAATACTCAATCATGTCCCTAAGTGCCATTTTGGCTGAGATGGAGTTAGTTCTCTTCCAAATAGACAGAAAAGTGCTGTGTTCTGGATTTGGTAGGAGAATTGTGTTGATTGCACGCTGATATTTTGGTTGTTGCTTGGTAGTGCTTACCGGAAGTCAAGGATTTTTAGTTTCTCATATTCTGCCATAGAGGAGGGGCACAAGAAGCTGTGAGGACGCATGAGCAGGACAGCTGAGCTGAACTGGCCAAAGGGATATCCCATACCTGAAAACACCATGCCCAGTATATAAACTGGGAGGAGCTGGCTGGAAGGGCTTGATCTCTGCTTGGGGACAGGACAGGCATCGGTCAGCAGATGATGAGCAGTTGTATTGTGGACCACTTTGTTCTTTTAGGTTTTATTTCTGTTTTATTTTTGACTCATTTTTTGCATAACAATTATATCATTATTTTTATCTTATGTTATTTTACTTAAATTATTAGACTAATCTTATCTCAGCCCATGGGTCTTATCTTTTTTTCCTGATTCTCCTCCTCATACCGCCAGTGGTGGGGTGGGGAGAGGTTATGGGCAAAAGCTGTGGGATGCTGGGGTGAAACCATAACAGCCCTTAGCAGTTCTTTTTGGGTCCCAACATAAGTCCTGATGTCTTGAGATAATGACAAAACTGTCTAGAATGTGTTAGAACAATTTTTTTATAAGCAATTGTTATATTTGTTTGGTAGTTGCTGGTCACAATGTTGATTTATTTGCTCTCAAAGTTGGCGTGCTTGTTCTTTTCATTGTGTTATGTAATACCTTACTTGCAATGTGTCACCCGTGGGAACTGGGCTCAGGTTATCTCATTGCTGTACTTTGTACACTGGCTTATGATATGAGAAAATTGCTGGTCATGGAACTAATCTAGTATTTGTACTCAGCATTGCTGTCACCACTGTACTTTGGGAGCCATCTATTGGAAACTTAATAATGATAACTTTTTACCTACCGAGCGCTGTTCATCGCTCTTCAGTACTTTGCAGGCGAAGAGGAAGTCTCTGGATCAGAGAACAGAACAGGCACTGTGGTTAACCCAACCTTGAGGACAGACAGCACAGCTAATCCAACCCCCTGGAGAGGCACAGCAGCTGAGCTTGAGAACCGACCCATGCTGGTGTCAATTGCTGCTGTACATGAGAACAAATGGACATGGAAGCTCACTTAGTAAAGGACAAAGCAGGATTACCTAAAGAACTAGAGGAAGAGGCACAACAAGAGGTAACTCCTTGATCCCTATCCCTGATGATCTGCAGGATGTGTGAAAAGATTTCAGCCATCATCCAGGTGAGCACATTGCCACCTGTTGGCTCCAATGCTGGGATAATGGATGTAGTAGCCTGGAGTTGTAGGGTAAGGAAGCCAAGCAGCTGGGATCACTTTCTAGGTAAGGGAGTATTGATAAGTAAAATGGAAAGGGGACACAAGGTCTCAGCCTGTGGTGGAGGTGACTTCTGTCGGCATGAAGGAAAGGAATCCCATCAAGAAAGACCTTATGTGTCGGGCAGGTAGACCACCATGAAGACAAGTATCCAGTACCTTCAGGAATTAGCCATGCTAGAAATTATTTATTCTGACCCAAACAATCTGCAGTTACCCACAGATCAAGATGAAGTCTAATGTACGTGACCCACATGGCAGAAATTTGTACAGAATGCACTATCTGCGTATGACACCTCATTGGCAGTAATTACCTGGAAAGACAAAGAGGCACTGATGATGGATTAAGTGGCTTGCCAACTCCAGCAATATGAAGAAAACCTCTCTTCCTCCCTATGAACTTGTATCTTGGCTGTAGAAAAACTGTCCAAAAGTGGGAAAAGCTCTTCCAGGAGTTCTAGCAACAAAGAGGATAGATCCTACTCCTCACCTATACAGACCATATCTCAGCTATTAACAGTGAATGTTCTTTTGCTCAAGAGGGAGGATATAGAGAGAGTACACCACAAGATACCTTGTGGTTTTACCTGCAGGACCACAAAGAGGATACACAATGAGGAAATGGATGGAAAAACCTACCTTGACGCTAGAGGCACGTATACATGGGTTGCAAAGAAATGCAATCACAAATGGGGGTTCTTCAGGAAAACTGCTGCTCCAGTCTTCAGTGGGCAGTTCCCCAGGCAGAGTGGAAGGGTTGATCTTACTTCTGATCCCATAGAAATCAATTCTGATTTTACAAGTAAATGGAGAATTCTGAGGGGCCCTGCCTGCAGGCAGGTGAAGGAGGGGGACAACCAGATTTACTGGGCTGTGTGGATCCCAATGGCCTCATGTTTATAGAGACACTTTTCATTGTCTTTTATGTCAGTAACCAAATCAAGTTCTAATTGGGCTTTGGCTTTCCAGTTTTCTCCCTGCATAACCCTGGAAGGACTGGGAGGCCGTAGTAAATACTAGTGGACAGTGCACCCTAATACCATCAGATTACAAAGAGGCAGAATCCACCTGTATTTCTGGAGTAATGGGAAATCCTAGGACCTGTCTGTGTTGAAGGCTGAATTAAGTCTAACTGGGAATGAGTGGCAAAAACATCCCTTTGTGACTGGCTCAGAAGCTCCATGCATGTGCCGTGTGGACATCTCAGGAGAGAGAATTTCGAAGACCTAAAAGAGTCTTGGTGGGCTTTCAGTACAGCTGCCTTGGAGAAAATTAAGCAGGTGTCTGCCTTCCCAGGTGTCTCAGAGGACCCTTCTGTTGTGGTATTTGCTGAAGGCTGAAGAACAGTGGGTGCTGATTGCAACCACTGTAGTGTATTGGCAGCATTATTGCACCAACCGAGACTCCCTGATTCCCATCCATGAGCTGATTCATCAGCTGGAGAGCCAAGGAGTGATCAGCAAGACTCACCCTTTAATAGTCCCATATGGACAGTGTGAAAGTCTTACAGAGAAAGGAGACTAACAATAGACTATTGTGGCCTGAAGTCATGCTACTACTCAGTGCTGCCATACTTGACATGCTGGAACTTCAACACAAGCTAGAGTCAGAGGCAGCCAAGAAGCATATCACAATTGACATTGCTAATGTGTTTTCCTCAGTCCTTTGGCAGCAGAGTGCAGGACACTGCTTATTTTCACTGGATTATGGAGGCTTCATTCTGCTCCAGATCCTCATGTTCCAGCTCAGGGGCCTGGGTACCCAGTGAACAGCTGGTTTTACCATTACAGAGGCAAAGGAGTCATTAAGTACCTCAGCCTTTTCCTTGTCCCTTATCAGTGTGTTTCCCCCGCATCCTGTAAAGGATGGAGAACATGAGGAAGAAGTTCTTTACTGTGTGGGTGACCACCAATGGAGCAGATTGCCCAGAGAGGTTGTGGAGTCTCCTTCATTGGAGATATTCAGGAACTATCTTGGTGCAATCCTGTTCAAAGTGCTCTAGGTGACCCTTCTTGAGCAGAGAGGTTGGACCAGATGGTGCACTGTGGTTCCTTCCAACCTTGCTCATTCTGTGAGATTCTCCTCAGCCCTCGTTTTGTTGATATATTTATAGAAACACTTTTTATTGTCTTTTATGTCAATAGCCAAATTAAGTTCTAATTGGGCTTTGGCTTTCTAATTTTCTCCCTGCATAACCCTATGACATCCCTGTAGTCCTCCCAGGCTGCCTGCCCCTTCTTTCAAAGGTGATCCATTTTCTTTTTTACCCTGAGTTCCAGCCCAAGTTCGCTGTTCAGCCAGGCCAGATTTCCCTGCTGGCTTATATTTTGGCACATGGAGATGACCCACTCCTATAGGTGTTCCTTCTTGAAGAAGTCTTCCTGGACTCCTTTGCCCTCAGGACTGCTCCCAAAGGACTCTATCAACCAGACTGGCATTGAGTACAACAAACAGGAGATGATTGCTCACCTGCATACTGGATAATTAGTAATCTGCCATGGATGACTTTTCAGCAGGAGTTCTCCTGTGTTTTGTTCTGTTATCTGGATAGTATAATGCATGTATGAGGCCACACAGGAAATCCGTGATGATATGAGAGTTGTGGTACCTCCAGTAGGAGGATAATACCCAGCTGTACACATTGATTTCATCAGATCCAGCTGGTGCTGTTCAGCAGCTTATTTCATATACAACCAACCTGAATTACAGATTTATGTGGGCTGGAAATAACTAGAAAAGAACAGAGTTGAGAAATCATAAAATGTTGCTTGTACAGGTTCACAGCTTTGGGTCATGCTGGATCCATAGGTTCTGTTGGATGTCCATGTAAAAAGAACAGAACATACTTTTTTACATCTGTCGGAAATTTCCTTTTGAGTGTCCATTTTATAGAAGCTAACATGGTACAGTTGCCATGTTTACTGCAGTACTCTTTATATTAGTGCATCCTTGGATATTTCTAAAAATGTCAGATAGTATGTATTACCTGCAATAAAACCTATCAAAGTTGTTACACTGGGTGTTGTTCTCATCCTTAGTGAAATTTTAAATCTGAGGTCTGATCTCTAAAACTGTAAATAATGATGACTACTACTTCTATGATCAAAGCTTTGGCAAAAGTGGTAAGTTTAGGCTAATTTTTTTTTCTGCCTATGTTCTGGTCCAGTTGGACATGAAAGGAGTCCAGTTCAGAAAAGACACAATTGTACTGGGACAGTCCTCTGACACCTGCCTGGAAACAGTGTATGCTAGTTTGTGCAGAATTCCTCTGCACAGCCCTTAGACTGCAAGTGGTACCTATGTGACTCCTTCAGCATGGCCAGAGAAACTTGAATCTATTTTTGCCACTCCCTAAAGAGTGAGAAAGCCCCAAGAGACTGCTATTTACTTTTTAATGAAAATAAGGGGTGTGGGCAGAGCGATATAATTGGTGAATGCCACCCAGTTTAAGAAATCTGACACCTGAGTTTGTTCAACATCTACTCTTGACATCTTTCCTCATAAATTCCTGACTTGAGATGTAACTATTGCTATGTTTTGGAGAAAATGCTTAGACTATCAGAAAGAACCAAGTAAAAGTAGTTTTACTTGGGTAGCTCAAAATAGTAAATTTAAGCATGTGCATGGGTGAAAGATGCATTTGTGTGCAATGCCAGATCAGGGCTTAAAATTATTACAGCATGTCACCATTGTTCACTGCATTATTAGAGTATTTCAGAGAGGAGGTGGCCATAATGCAATAATGTGTATCAGTCATTTTAACATGTACCTTTCTAAAGAGGTGTAATAGATATCTAAACAGCAATCACCATTATAGCTGTAATGTGACATACAGGTATGGTATCAGATGCTTCTTGTTTCAGTGTCTGAAAAAAAAAATTAATAGCAAACCACATTGTTTATTGCCAGATAGTACAATCCTGCAGAGAAAATATGATACAGATTTCTTTCTGCTAATTCATGAGTCCATGTGACCATGTGGGGTCTTTAGGAGGTTAGGAGAGCTATAACATGTTGGTCATGGTGCTCCACAGACTGTTAACTCCTGATACAATTGCAACTGTTAAAAGTCTCACAAACAGTGAAAGGAAGAACAGATACTGCATATAATTGTGAATTTGGTCCTGAAAAAGTGATGTTAAGATCTAGATTTGGGTAATCTAAATGCTACTCTTAACCAGAAGGACATGAAGTGACTTCTAAATATTTAACGAAGAAGCCATTTCTTATCTTATGGTTTTAAGTACAGCTTCTATTAGCCAGTGTACCTGTGATATTTAGTAACAGAAAAAAAAATTACAAAACACAACAAGAACAACAACACCAACAACAGAAGAGTTTATTTTCCAGAAATCATCTGCTGAGAAAAAAAGAGTAGAATTAGTGAATTAGAGAGATGGAATCTGTTTCAGTATAACTACATCCAAGAAGGCACAATCAAGGTCCAACAAGCTTAGACAGGGTCTTCAGACAATAAATCCAATAGATAGTAACATTTGCCCTGCCCCTCAGGTGCAATTATGGCCCTATTTCTATACTACCTGTTACTTGCCAGCTTCTTCTTTTCCTAGCATCCCTTTTCAACAGTTTTATAAAATTACAAAATAGCTGACAAAAGGCCAATAAGGAAAAGGCTTGTGTTTTCTTTACAAGTATTCCACTGTCTTACTAACATATAGGTTTAGAGCTTTGTTTTTTTCTTCTTCCTTATCTATGAAAAATATTGATGATAAGAATGGATTTGTAATCATCTCAGTTCCTCATGAGGAAGATACTATTATAAGTATGTAAATTCAGTTATTGTCATTATTGGATATATAAAAATATACTTGTACTGGAACAAAGTGTCCCCTCATAACTTCTTCATAAGAAGTAGGGTTCAAAATTTATTTCAGTAGTCAATCATTAATACTCCACCCTCTGAATTATCAATGCACCCAAACAATGTATCATTAAGCCACAGAGATTGCACTTCTGACCTATTAATTAAACCTTTACTAATGACCTTAAGACGGAAGTAAATAAAATATTAGTGAAATTGCTAAGTGAATGGGAGGAGTTGGAATAGAAGTAACATATAACAACCTTAAAAGAATACAAAATAAAACCGTATCAGAAAACAAAATTATAAAAAAAAAACCCTGTAAGCATTCAAAAAGAACAACTAAGTGGGTAATCAGTAATGCTGGAAGAGAAGTAAAGGTGATGTTACACCAGGATTTAAGTATGTCACAACTGCCCCCAAAGCAATGGACATTTTAAGCAATTAAACTCTGACAAAGTTTCCGTGAATCTTGCTTTTCACCCCTTACCTGATTTCTCCCTCTTTTGTCAGTCCCATCTTTCTTAACGCAGGTAAACCATGTGGAATACTTTTTTAATCCCAGTGAAAGCAGGATGCTTCACTGAAGTAGTGCAATTCAAATACACATTCCTTTTGATGCAGTCTGTAGCATCATTTTCCTGTAGCAGGGAAAGTAACCTGAGGCCGTGGGATGAAACGAGTATCTCAGACTGGCTCACCTCTTTCTCAGCAGTGTGATCAAAACATTCAAGGCCAATTACTCTCAAAATCATCTCTTACCCTTGGAAACAGATACATTGTTTTCTACCTTTCTCACTCAAGCAAAGTGATTATCAGCAAATTAATTAAATTCTCACTCTTTTTGCTGATAATTACGAGAAAGCAACTCCGATGTTAACAACATGCATTTGACATCTGTCTCACTCAGCGTAAGACTCCAGTGACACAAAGCACTCATCTGCTCATTTCAACAGGAGATTTTCCTGTGTTAGATGAACCGTGACCATGCACAAACCACTATACATCAAATTAATAATCTACTAGCAAAGAAGCTTGTTTTTTTGTTTTTGCTGCCAGAATTAGGAGAGAGATCAGATTCAGATTTTCTGATCTTTTTTTTTAGCAACCCTGGACAGACTGCATCAAAAGCATCATGGTGGTTCCTGATTACCATCTCATCACAAAGTTATTATGTTATTTCAAAGTTATTTATGATTTGGGGAGAGTTTAGAAAAACATTTTTAAATGCATGCATTTGGTAAAAAAAAAAGACATAGGGACAAAATTTAATTAATTTATTTTTAAAGCCAGACAAGAAGTAAGAATGTATCATATCATAACATTCAGTTGGATGGATATTTAAAATTACATGCACTAGCAGCAGATTCTAGTGCCATACAGATAGGTCAGCTTTGTGTTGTTTCATGTTGGTGTTAATTGTCTTGAGCACTCTTTGGATGTACATTGTAATTACTATCCATCAGTATTGTTGAGAAAGAGGAACCTGTTATTTCCAATCACATAGGAAGTGGGGATTAATCACATTTTGCCAGGGAGGAAGATACAACTGGAGATCCAAACTGTCAGTTGCAGTCTCAGAAAAATACCTGCTTGCGGATACTGCTTAAGCTTAAATTACACAGATAGTTTTTTCATTACAGTATAGCCAAATAATCTCAACACTTTCCACAAAATGCATGGGGTAGAAACTGTTTTCCTTCATGGTCTCTGCTGTGAGATTATTTTCCTCAATTTATTTCCTTCAAAAGAGTCTGTAGTTCCCTTGAGTTGAATTTTGTGGTTTGATTTTTTATGTTTAAAAAAGTCAACAATATTTCTCTGCATTTTTTAAAGTGTGATAGGCTTTAAATTAAAGATTATTTTCTGTTTAATGAAAAAAGAAAAATTTGGTCTGTTGAAGATAAGCATTTAAGGCAACTGAATGTTTCTTTGACTATATTTGGGATACTTTCCAGTAAAGAGAAATAAAGATCTTTTTTGTTTTCAGAATATGAGACCATGTAAATGGTGAAGAATAGTAAGATTTGAAATATCAGGGGTTGTTTCCATTGCTGGAATTAAAAAAGTAGTTTTTAAACTTCAGCAAAAGAGAAGCTAACTGAAATTGTAGTATAGACTCAAAATTTATTGAAATGCTGTTTCTGTAAAGCATGAAGGAAATAAAAATTGAAGCTGAAGGAATAAGTCATGGTATCATAGATTGTTTAGGTTGGAAAAGACCTTTAGGATCACAGAATCCAACCATTAACCCAGCACTATCAAGTCAACCACTAAATCATGTTCCTAAGTGCCACATCTACATGTCTTTCGAATACCTTCAGGGATGGTGACTCAACCACTTCCCCAGCAGTCTGTTCCAATGCCTGACCACCCTTTTGGTGAAGAAATTTTCCCTAATATCCAATATAAACCTCCCTGGTACAACTTGATACAGTTTCTTATTGTCCTATGGCTTGTTAATTGGCAAAAGAGAATGAATGCTAAATAAGAGAAGGAACTGGAGGGTATCCTCCTCTCTTGTGAGGGATATGAGTGGTCTTCTCTGTGATGCTCCAGGAGGTGGCCATTTCAGTCCATTTCTTCAATCTGCCCCTTCTTTGAAGTGATGAAACTGATTAGATTTGCTGATAATTGCTATTATTAAAAACAACAATTTATGTTATTTGCAATGCAGCTTGCTGCTATGAGCATAGTTTTACTACAGAATATTACTCACTGATTGTCTAAATTCTCTCTTTCAGAAAAAAAGGTGACTGTGATCTGACATACAGTTCTCAGGATGTACTGCTGAATACAAATCTCCAGGTGTCTTTCCAAAGCAATGGTCCAGAGGACATACCAGCACTGACAGTGTAGTCCCCAATACTGAGTTTTCAAAAGGACTAAAATTGTGATACTGGGTGATGTTTTCCCACAAAAGGAACTGGGTTTTTTTAGCTGAAAATGTGATTGAAATTTACACAGCAAAGCAAAGTGAATGAAAGTTTTTACTAGGCAGATTGCCCAGAATGGAGCCTCAGGAGATATTTTAAAGAAAAAAAATTGGATCTAAGCCTGACAAACATGAAGTACATTTAAAGACCTTATTACTCGAAATAAATATGTAACTGATTTTTATCACATCTGTAAATACCAGCATTGAGTGCCAAAAGATCCACCTCAGGACATCCTAATTAGAGTTTTTAATTTTAGCTCTTCTTAAATGAGCTAACCTGGTTATTGAAAGCAGTCCAAGGGCAGCAACAGACAGCAACATGAGCTCCCATGCACTGCTGAGAACGGTTGAGCTGAGAAGCCATGCACTATCCTGCACAGTTCTCCATGCTGTCACTGTTGCTTCTGGTACCCAAACAGCATTTTTAAAGGAATACCTATAATATATGGCACAGTAGAGACAAATGCCTCATAGAAAGTGTTGCTTGCTCCATAAAAATATGACTAATTTAAGACATGACGATGCTTTTGTACAGAGCCAGCCCCCCTATTTTGTCCTGACAGGTTTGAAACAGAGGTGATACAGGTTATTTCCCTAAGAATCCGATCTTACAGGCTGTCTGCACACATCCCTAATTGATGGGGTATGAAAGCAGCAGAAAATTAGGAAAGGAACCATAGTTTTGAGAACAAACTGCACTGGTGTTCACTTACTGCAGCAACACTTCCTCCCAAGATTTCTCAAGAAAGGTGGTTACTCAAAAAATAACCCATAGATTAATGGCACAAAGGAACCAACTACCAAGAGTGATTGAATCAAAGGTATGAGAGTTGAAATTAGCAATTAGAAATGTCCAGACCCACGATACTGATTAAAGAAAAAATTAATGGAAGGCTTTGTCCACCCTGCTTTCCACTGGGTGTGTGAGGAGCATGAATAGACGTGCACAAGTTAGGTTTAATCCAGCAGGCAGAGGTAAGCTAGCAGACAAGATGTGGCAGTACGGTGTGGCCCAGTAACCAATGCATTCTATATTCACCAAATAACCCCAGCTACTGCTGATGGAATGATTATCAGCGCTGTGGTTATCTGAGCTACCCAGAGCACAGCCCTGGGTAGCTGTGGTTCTTAGCAGTGCTGCTGCTGTCCATCCCATTTGTGGGTGAGCATGTGGAGAGGCCAGTGGAGGCAGTGGGTTATGCTACCCAGAGCTTGGTTACCTGCCAAGGTAACTCCAGGCTCATTGGAAGGGCTGACCTACATGCAGTAGTCTTGCAGCAACACTTGTTTACATTGTGCATGGAATAGATACCCAGAGGTAAGAAAAGACAAAACTTCTTTTTAAAAGCAAGGATGTGAATAAACAGTTATTCCTTACTTAGAGTGCATCACAAGAGGATTTGTCCCAAGGGAGAAAAATACAAGAGTAATATAAGGAGAATCACCATGGCAGTGCACATTTCTGATGCTGTCTAGCAAAGAAACCCCACCAGTTGTCCAGTTTATTACCTTATACCCTAGGGAAGTTGAAATTCAAGGTTGTGACACTTTACAGGACCTTGAGACCACTGCCTTAAGCAAGCAAATATTCTTAACACTAACTGATATTAAATCCTTCAAAACTGGAGTAACAGTCACAGGTAGGCAAGGCTGGTGACATTTTGACCCTACCCAGTATGTATTCCATACATATTATGAAAACTTGATTATTGGCTGCAGTAATTACTTGGTAGGACATTGGCACTTAGCCCCATTCTCAGTGAGGAGGTTCCTTATGCCACAGTAGCCATGTGCTTCTCCAGTGTATGAGCATGAAAACTAGTTTGAAAAACCTGTGCCTGGTTGCAGTGGCAAGAAGGGAATTTAATTAGGACCAAATGAAATATCTTGATTGTCAAAAAGGAAGATCCCGTAACACCAAGAAGCAATTTGAGGGCTGCCTTCTAAATAGAGAAACCTGTCAGGAACCCTTCAAGCTTACCCCTGTTTGAAGAATTATGTTGGAAACTTTAAGCTATTAATGTCTTAAATCCTGGTGGAGGTTTAGAAAGTACTGAGCCCATTGAAGATGGCTTGAGTTTTGAACAAGGTAGCAACAAAGATCAGGAACTGTGCTAGCATGGAGGAAAAGCATGCAGAGGAGATTGCTGGAATATGTTAGAATTAGCAATTAATATGACCTGTCAGTGAGTGATGTAAAGGAAAACTACTGTACAGATGTTAAAAGTGGTTTCAGCAGACCATCTCTGTAATTCCTGTAAGCCTAGATCCTGAGTGTTTACAGGTGCTCCTGCTTACTCAGCCACTAACCAATACAGGCATGTCCTGTGCCTCAGTGTCAACTCTTTCATACAAAAATGTAATCTAATACTTTTAAGATGCCTTAGAAAAACAGATTACAAATAAGAGTTGTCTTACTCACCAGAGTTATTACTTCCAAAAATAGATTAAAACTTACGATAATAGAAGTCAAATTTTAAAATCTTATTAGAGCAGGACTAGTGAATTATTCACTGTAGTGTGGAAATTCAAGGTAATCTAAATGGATAAGAAGGAAGATTTTTGTTCTGCATGTTAAACTGAAAGAAACATTCATGGTTGAGCAAATCTGATTCCTTATAGTTTATACTATTCTGTGAGCACTCTACAAAATACCAAGTCCCATTTTGTCCCAAAAAAGTGCCTGCTTTCTCTCTGAAGTGATGGCATCTGAATCCCTGATTTATTGCATTTCTTCACCCAAAAAGCCTACAAAACATCTTGAAAAAAATCTGCCTAGTTCTCATCCAACATTAGGCAGACATCGCAAAATTTTCTTATGTATGAAACCATTTACACTTCATGTTGATTGTTTCATTAGAAGCTGAATTCCCATGTCTACCACAATGCTTTATACTAGCTGGCCAGAAGACTGGCAGAGCAGCCGATAACATCCGATCTGTTTTTGCCCTGGTCTTTATCTTACATGTCTTCTGATAAGAAACCATGTGTGGCCACATATTAACACCGTGAAGGTACATTGAAGAGATGAACATATCAGCCACTTACTGTGGGCTAAGGTAGGGTTTGAATTTAGCCTGTCCATGTTACCACGCATGACTGTCTGGTTTAATCTCCAAAGAATGTGGTAAATAGGTTACCTCTCAATGAGCTCACTTTTGCCATAAGGTGAGAGTAGACACATAGAGAGATACTGATGAGTTCAAATGTGGGGACTTCAGATCCCTGGATTACTGCTTGCCATCTGCCCCCTTACAGTTCTCCTGAGTTTGATTGCTTGTGGGTCAGGGACAGTAACTGCAATTGAGACAACTAATTCTTTCCATTCAGGAAACCTGCAGCATCCAGCTTGAAACAGGAAGGTATATTTCAAGATTTGTCCACAAAGCAAAATACTTCCCTGTTTATTTACAGAGATGGCATATTAAACTGTGGTTTTGTGAATGCTGCTACATATTAAAGATAGTAGGATCAGATTAAATTAAATACTTTCTAATACTGTCTGTGGAATGATTTTCAGGTTGATTTTTTGTATACAATACACCTTTTCTGAGGAAATACGTTGCAGAATACCCTGCAAAGGACAGAAAAGACATTTTCTAGGACTCCTTTGGATGTTTGAAGAGAGAACTATTTTCTCTGAAATTTGCTTTCTTATAGTCCTCAGTTATCTGCCCCAGTAGCCATGACCTTCCAAAGATAATTTAGTGTCTTTTCAATTACATTGGCCAGTACTTGTGGGTGCATCTCATCCAATGGTGTCCAATGTGTATGTCCAGTTTATTTAAATAGTCACACACATTATCCTCCTCCACCAAGGAAAAGTTTTTCTTGCTACAGAACCTTGATGTATCTTTGGAAACTCTGAGATTTATATGGATTTAAAGGATAGAAAACATAAAACTATGACGGTATTGCAAAAACAAATTATTCAATTCTCATGTATAAAAGTCAGGTGGTTAGTGAGTAGGGGCTCAGACACGATCTTACTTTTGCATGTGGTGCTGGGGAGTCTCAGATTAGTCAACAGCAAATGACTCATTTCAAAAAACAAGTCATTAAAATACACAAAAAAGTCACAAAAATACCTCAGACTTGAACAAAAAGCTTTATTATTTAAGGAGGGGGAAACACATGTTTGAGATATAACTTGACTACTGTTACTATTTACTGGGAGAAAAAAGTAGGTATTACAGAGGTGTCTAAAAAAATTTCCAAGGAACCAGCATCTGGAAGATAGAACTGGAGTCAAAATACAGCACTGAGCACAAGCACTGAAGATTTGTGAATAATCATCTTTGAAATTTACTCTGAAAGAATGTTTTTTGTCAAAAGTTTCTTTGTCGCGACACAAATGTAATACAATTAAATGCAGTGAGTCTGATACATCAGCACAGATGTGAATTTCACAGTCCTGTCTGACTTAAAACTATGACGTAATTCATTTCAGAGGTCCTGACAGCGCGTTTGATGCCAAAACCAATGTCAGTCTTCAAAAAGTACTGCCCCTGCAGAAGGGTATGATTGATGCTGCACCTCTAAAGAATACCAGCCAGGCTGAGGTGTCTCTGGTTGCTGTTGAGGCATGAACACCAAAATTAGATGGGAATTAAAACATGCAGTGCATGGAAGATAGAAAAAAACCTAGTAAAATATGAGATCATTTCATCAGAAGGAGAAGAGATCCCACTAAACTGTGAACATTTTGAAACTCCTACTCAACAGTGTTTCAATATAATTTTTATACTAATTAAGTTTCCATAGAATTATGTCAATTTTTTACATTCATGGACTAATCATTTGAGTGTGTGCATTATTCTGCATCCTTAACAATGCAGCATTGACTATGGGGTTGATTTTGTTCCAGATAAACATGCCAGAACTATCAAACACATTGTCATGTTAGTTTTACATTTATTAGTTACATTTTGCTTCCCAAATGACTTACCATATGCTGAGTGACTGGGTTGCATAGCTGTATAGGAGGTGTAATTCATGTGACATGAATATTTTGTGGAACTCTTTTTTGCATCAGGGTTTCCACCACTATGCATCTTAGTCTTATCTCTTCTCTACTCCATCTGTTAAAGTGGTGAATTTATTAAAGATAGTGTTAAAATGAGATTTCTGAGAGATAGTTCTCTCAGATGTGACCTTTACGTTGAACAAGGAATGCATAATTGTTGCAAGACTTATACAGCTTTTTGTGGTATTACATATTTATCAAAATTTTGTATCATAAGAAGTAAAAAGAAAGAAGAAAATAAGCTACATTAGAGAATTTAAGAACTCAGGAACAGTTCTAAAGGAATAAACTGAGTATTCAGCTACAATGCCTTTTTAATATACTTCTAAGAAAGGTGGTTGTTGTCTTCTCCAACAATCCCCTCCTCTTTGAGAGAATTCCTTCCCAAGTCCACATTGTAAAGGTATACTCTTATTCTCTCTGTCTTCACATCATTTTTCCCAAGTGGAAAGGCCCATCTATTTCCTCACCTGCATCTGTCTTATCTGCATCCAGATGCAGCTCCACTGCTGCATGTTTCACTCCTGTTCCAGGAGGTAGCCTCAGGTCCCTGGACAGGCAGCCTCAAGTCCCTGGACATCCTGGGTTGATGCTGGAGCCAAGACTGGTTGGCCTGCCTGCCTGCCTGCCTTCCTTCCTTCCTTCCTTCCTTCCTTCCCTCCCTCCCTCCCTCCCTCCCTTTAGTCTTTCCCTCTCTCTTTTCTTTCAGCCTACTCCTTATTCAAAATCCACCAGTGTGTGTTCATAGTAGAAGATAAGGAACTATCTCATACCAATTTCCATGCCAAGTGTATAATTTACTAATAAACTCTGTAAGTTTTTGAGGACCCTGTGACTTTTGTTGTTCTTTTCCAACCATGAGCATCTATGACTGTTGGGTGCTCCTTTTCCCTAGGAATGGGACACCACACATACAAAATGAGGCCTTGAAATGATATTTCTGGGTCATAGGAAAGTTCTGAAAATATCCCTGAAATAACAGCTGTCTGGAATAGGACTTTCCAAGTGTCAGTAAGATCATCAGTGGTATTGAGACACGTTATTTGTCCATCAAATGAACACATGGAAACTGAATTGCTGAGGCTGCTATTCCATCATTCTCAAGTGGTACTCAGCATGAGTATGTGTATATATCACAGAGTCACGGAATTGTACAATCATGGAATGGTTTGGATTGGAAGGGGACCTTGAAGATTGCCTAGTTCCAACCCCCCTGCCATGGGCAGGGACACCTTCCACTAGACTAGGTTGCTCAGAGCTCCATGCAACATTTAGCCTTGAACATCTCCAGGGATATAGGATGTATTAGCAAAGGTATACTTTGTGACATTATTGAAGAGTTATGATGCTTGCCTTTTGGGACAAGAGAGATTTTAGTCTCTCACTGACAAGTTCATTATAAAGCATGTGATTTCACAGTAGCTGCAAGGAATCCCACTGACCTGCTCCTACCATGGTGCCAATTGCAGGATGATGAAACAATGTGCAGGCTGCAGTGAAAACATCAGTGTGTAAGGGAAACACCTGCATGCACTCCTGGCCATATCTTTGCCGAATGCTGAGCTTACACAGCGAGCACTTGCACACTACCCATGTTATTTTTTCATTACCTGAGAAGATAATGGCAGGCTCTGGTTGCATACACACTCAGCTCATAAATCTGGCACACACAGACGGAAATTCTATCCCCTCCCTCTAAGTCTAAGGGGAAGCAATCAGGGAAAATGAGAGATGCCTCCTGCTCCCACATCCCTTATTGCACAGTGATGTGGCTTAGGAATGAAGGAATGTCAGGCAACCCTGTGTTATGTCATGTGTTGTGCCCTGGTGTGGTATGCATATCCACTCTCCTGTTACGGACTGGTTTATGTTACGTATCAGAGATTTTTGGGTTTATAGACTCTACCTACAATAAATGTTTTGTGTGCAACGTTTCCCCTTCAATTTCCAAGTACATAATACCATTTATAGGGTACCCAGCCTGTATGTACAAAAGCAAAAGTATGTGTAGAACAACAGAAAATATTTTTTAAATAAAAGAGATGGAAAATGTTCTCCTCTTATCTAAGCAAATAAAGTCTTGTTAGGAATCGTTATCAACATGACATTCATTTATTCCCATTTGAAATAATGTGCATTTGGAAGCCTGCTCTGAAACAGTTTGGGAAAAAATAAACAGAGGGCTCTGTTAAGAATTTATTTTTCTTTCTTAACTAGTAAAAACTTCTAATAACTGAGAAAATGTAAGGAAGATTTGCTAGGGAAAACCATAATATAACATAGTATGGCATCATGATTGTGTTACCAGAAATGGTTTCACTATTGCTTCATACTTGGTAGGTCCTGGGACACATTAGTAGTGGGGACTGAAAACAGGCAAACTATGGAAAGATAAGCGTAATTCCATCTGTTAATGCAAAGGAGATTTCTTCATTGCCTGGTGACTCAACAGTGTATTATGGACTGCAACGTGTCAGTTACAGAAGCTGCCATTGAAAACAAACACTCACTGACCACTACAATTCCCCTGGTATGAAGTGGTCTGAGGTGTCCCTTGCCAGCTACAGGGAGAATTTAGACAAGCATGAAAAGAAGCTGAGCTGTGAGAGGAGTTTGAAGAAAGCAAATGTTTCACAAGCCTTTCCACATCCCTCTCAGTCAGAAAAAGCTTGCTGAGAAATAGCACAAGCCAAAGACTGTAAGTGTACCAAGTTCCATAGTCCATCCATTTGGGATAATTTTTCAGTCTTAGTTAATTCATCTTAGTCAACTGCTATGTTAGCACTACAAAAATACCAGAAGAGATGGATATTCTTTCTTACTGTACCTGTATCTCTTACATTTCTGCAAGTTCCAAAGATGAATTAGAAGAGGCCCTACTGTATGCTTAAATCATTTTCCTTCCTGCTCTGTAGTTTACCAGGTACAGGAAAAAATAGACATGGTGCAAGAGAAATGCTCTTTTCCCATCTTTACACGAAGACAAATATAACCCATAGCTGTAAAACAGTAATAAACTCAGTGCATAAAGCTGGATACTGCAGCTAAATTCAGGAGTCTCTTCCTGTTCTGTTACAATTCACTCATGACAACAGTAAGGAGGATCAGTGGACCTTTTTCCTGTTGTAGACTCTCTGAGATTTGTCCATAGCTTTTAGTTAGTCCAGTGCTTGTAGCATTCAGGAGAACATAATCTAGTTCACCTACTTCCAGAGGCTGACCTTGGGGTCCATGGTCATCGTGGTCTCTTCTCCTACCTCTCTGCCATTAACATGCAGCTTCTCAGTTACTTTCACCCGTATCCTAGAGGGAAAGGTTGAGAGAGCCTCTGTTTGAAGTTATGTCATAGCAGATGATGGTGGCTGAAGGAGTTGGCTGTTGGTTGCTCACAACAGCAGCTAACTCAAACCATACCATGACCCAAATAGCGGCAGGAAAGGTGACTTAGCATTTTGTTGGATGACATAACTGTGATGAACTATGTAGCAAATGGAGAGGGACATATAGAAATGGCAAGTGAAACATTGTGCAAATGTCAATTCTTTAGGAAGTTGTCCAGTTCATGGAAGAGTGACAAGTAAAAAAGCAGGGAAAATAAAAATGTGAATAGAATTATATGAATACTTTGAAACTAGTTTACCAACATGCGTTTGCTGCTTCCGTATTAACTGCACAGGATTTCTCCTGCAACTCTGGTGATACACACTGAGTTGACCTGTAACTCATTCCAGTTACAGTCTGGCTTGTGCCATTTCTCACACTGGTGACAGGTTTACACATGCAAGTAAGAAGTGCTGGACAAGAATGGCAGTAGAGGAATGAAGCCAGGAGGAGAGATGTGTGCTGTGGGGAAAAATACACAGCAAATCTGTATTGAAGACAAGCTCAGAAGTAGGGAATGAAGCCCACTGAAAGTGTGAACAAAACCTGGCACCGATAGATACTTTTGTCCCCAAAAATAAATTGGCAGCAGGGAATGTTCATGATCCTGAAATGAAATCAGCTGCACTAGCAAACTAAACTCCTAAAACACTCCCTGTCTTCCTTTCAGCCTAAACCAGCTGGGCTTCTTCCCAGCTGTTCCGAAGGTTTGTCCAGGGAGTAGGACCCAAACACTCCCAGCCTGTCTTCACAGGAGAGGTGCTCCACCCCTTTGATCACTTTTATGGCCTTCCTTTCAACCTGCTCCTGTGCTAAGGACCCCAGAGCTAGACACAGGTGGGGTCTCATGAGAGGAGATGGACAGAATCACCTCCCTTGACCAGCTGATCATGCTTTTTTTTGATAGAGCCCAGGCTCTGGTTGATTTTTTGGGCTGCAAGTACACATTTCAAGCTCATGTCCAGCCACTAATTCACCAGTACCCCTAGTCCTTCTTGTCAGGGCTGTTGTCAAATTGCGTTTCTTTGCTGAAAGATTGGATTCTGCAGAACCAAAATAAATGAATCATACAAACACCCAAATATGTCAAGTAGGTGGAACAGGTATTTGACCCTTGCCCTCTCGTTCTGCCCTCAGTCTGGCTATATCTGTACCAAGTTTTTGTGTGACTGATGTGAACTCATCAGGAATTACCTTGTGCACACCACACCTCAACCTATTTACTTTGAATAGGCCGGAAGCAAGCTCCACATTACACTGTATTGATTTGGGAACCACACCTTATGATTACCTTATCTTTGGGCTATGACTGTGAGGCATCCTCTAGTATTTACATTTATGCCACCGGTTTTCTGTGCAACCTGGGACATCTTACTCAAACATGCTATGGCTCCATTTCTTCATCTCTAAATTGGGGGCAATTCTTTCCTCATGAGATTGTTATGAAGACACATTAATTAATGGTGATAAACAGAGGATATCCTGGGGTGAATGAGACAGATACATGAAAAGTATTCTTATAATTCATGTTATGACAGCACATTCTGCTTGTATGTACATAGAGAATATACACACTGGCTCAGAATGGTTGACATTTACCTAAACTATACATAAGGCTGAGATTCATTTTCTTTAGTCACCTAACACCTACTAGTCACTGTTCTAGGCTTTTTATATTATTGATAGAGACAGAAAACCTCAGGCAATGACTGGGTTTTTTTAATCTAAGGGTGGTAGAATACATCTTCCTTATCTAGGGTGATAGACAACGTCTTCCTCTGCAAGTATCTGTATCTCCCTACTGGCTATGAAACCTGGAGCAGCTCATAGAAGATATGCAGGTGCACAAAGGAAAGCACAAACTTACCCTTTTGTACATGTGTTAGACATACAGAATATTCACATTTTAGGATATACTGCAAGATTTTCTGACATGTTTGATATTGTTATGCAAGAAAAATCTCTATACATTCATATGGAATCTGAGCCCAAGTGGCAATAAAAGTTGCTATAAATGCTATATATGGTTTAGTGTTTGATTTTCTAGGTAAAATGGTCTTGCAAAATCTCCTGTGATGACCAGGTTGGATATTCTGGCTGTATGGTTACTGCTGTTATTATTATTGCCATTCCTATACAGTAGCATATCTATGGTTATCATTACACCTGTACACAAATATTCCTTTATAGCATGACTTAATCTGTATCATCCGCGAATTTGAGTAAATTTGGATTATAAATATTAACTGATCATAAATCCTGTATAATGTACTGTTAGATAGCATGCACTGAAAGAATAGCTCAGGCATGTCACGTTGTAACCTGTGCCTTTTGCACATATCAGAAAAAAAGATGAACTACATCTAGAAATAGACTTCATTTTAAATTGTTATACAAATTTTTTTCTGTCCATTCTGACACATTAAATGCAGTACACATGGAACAAGATACAATTTGCATCCCACCTAGCCACTTCACAAGTCACCAAGTAAAGCTATCCCATTTGAAACACTTGAAGTAATATATTTAATGGCTGCAGATCTTTAATTATATTGGTAATATTAACAAACCCAAACAGCATGGAAATGGAAAACTCAGAGCCCAAGAGTATTAAAACATTAAAATACTTGGCCAAATAACTCCCTTAAATATTAAAGTTTATTTTTCTCTAATCTTGAAATACTCATTAATTTAATGTGCATTAGAGAAAGCATGTTCAAATATTAAAGTGGTTGATTTCACAAATTTGTGACTCATTAACATGACTTGGGTTCAGGACTCAATTTAAAAGTCAGAAATTTATTTCATTAAAACAAAAATAAAATGCATAAGTAATTAATGGCCACCAACCTGGTATTATGAAATATGGATTTTGTTAGATAGGCTTAGTATTTGAAGATCAGAAGTCTGACCAATAAAGGTAGTGGTACTAGTATATAAGATACAGCTTCTGTAAGCATCTGAATTACACGAGTTTAGGAAAAGAATTAGAGATGAAAAAAATTAGTTAATTTAATTTATATGGATTAACAAGTAGCTAAGTGACAGTAAGGGTAATTGCAAATGGACCATTAGCTATATAGAGTACAATAATTGCTGAGATACCATTGACAGATCTGGCATTCACATTTCTACAAAAATACTAAAAACTTGCAAAAACTTTGGTGAATTATATAGCACCTGGAATGTGCCTAACACAAACCATCAAAATGAGACTAATCTGGTTTGCAGTCCAATAAAAAATCAAGAAGTTGCTAAATGAAGACATATGAATTTAACACCTACATAGAGAAGAGATTACTGTCAATAGACTGATCTATACAGTTGAGCTGAGAAAGTATAAAAGTCGCAACTGGAAATTCTGACAAGAAAAAATTATGATAAATAACAACTTATAAGTAATTAATTCAGAAAAGCAGAGAATTGGAAACTCCTGTATGCCACAGAGATAGAAGATATGACTTCTTTTGCTTTGCCACAGAAAGCTAAATGGAGGCTACTTGATAGGCAGTCTGAGGTGAAAACAGAACAGAGATGGTGACAGGAACCAAGACAGATGTTTCATCTGCTTCTTGACACAATAACCAGAGGATTATGTCCTCTCTACTGCAGCCACTAAGCAGCTCTGGGCTGGCACTGGGTTATGCATGGATCTGCACTTTGACAGAAGTTTCTGATGCACTCCCTTCCCTCTGTGTCAGCAAAATACAGGAGATAGGTTCTCATAGTCAGTTACTGTCTTACACTGCGTTTTTCTTTAGGTACCAATTTTGTACTGTGGAAAACTGTAAAAAAATTTAAAAGTATCATTTCCCTTCTGTAGTTAAATAGCCTTTGTGGAGTTTGACTACAGCCCTGTACCTACAGATATCCTTCCTAGAGCATGCTGGTACAACGAATGCTGCTATATATCATATATGTTGTATAGATACTGGTACTGTTGCATGGTGTTATTCTGTCCAGGATGCAGCATGGCATTTGTTGAATTTCATTAAATGTTTCTCAGCCCATTTCTTCAGCTTGTCAAGGTGACTCCAACAGCACACATATCATCCAGCACCATGATTGCTCCCTCTAGCTGGATATCATCTGTGAACTTGTGGCAGATACATGCTGTTCCATTGTCAAAGCCACGAATGGAGATTATAAACAATATTGGTCCAAATATGAATGCCCAAGGAATACCACTTGTAAACAGACACCACATAATTTTCAGCCTGTTGCTCCAGCTTTTTTTTTTTTACTCACTTCTATTCACCCAGCTGGTCCCTATCTCTCTAGTTTAGGTCCAAAGATGCTATAAATCAGAGTCAAAAGCTCGCCAAAGTGAAGGGCATCCACTGCTCTCCCCTCATCTTCAAATCTGCTGATTACAATGCAGAATGCAATTAGGTTGGTCAACTCCAATTTGCAATTGGTAAATCCATAATGGTTTTTTCCCCATCACTTTCTTCTCTCTTATGTGCCTGGAGATGGCTTACACACGGATTTTCTCCTTAACCTCCACACAGATGAAAGTAAAGCCAGGTGGTTTCTATCTCCCCAGATCTTCCTCCTCATCACCCTGGAAGATGAGTGTGACATTTGCTTCTGCAGTCATTGGGAACTTCTGATCACTGTAACCTCTTGAAGAGATAGAGAACAGCCTTGCAGTGTTATCAGCAATGCATCCTGTTTGGCTCTGTGTTCAAGTTGCTTGATTAATCCCTAACTCAGTCTTCCTCTAACACTGGTTATATTCCAAACACATGGGAAGCCTGAGAAAAAATTTTGCCAGTAAAAATTGGGATGTAAAAACCTCAGCCTGTCTCCTTCATTATTAGGCTACCGGTTCACTTGGCCTTATTCTTCCACTTGCTGCTTCCCTCATTTACTTCACCAGTTTTTACTCTGGCTAGCCTTTGGTTTTCTTAATTCAATCATTTCAGACTTGGACATTCCTTCTGTATCTACCCTGAGCAGCCCATGCCGCCTTCTGTCTCCCATAGGATTCCTTTATCCCACCTAAGCCCTGTGAGGAGTTTCCCATTCAGATAGTCTGGCCTCCTCACACCTGCATCATGTCTGCAGACAGAAACTGATGCTTCTCATGGTTTGTGACTCACTCTCCTGGGCTCCTTTGTCTTTCAAAGGAGCAGCTTCCAGGAACTTGCACAACAATAATCTCCCCAAAGTCCTCTTTTTTAAAGTTCAGAGTTGACATTAATACTTGCCTATTTTGCTTTCCGCCTTCAGATCTCATGGCTTACTAGGTCTAGACTAAACAAGCCTGGTTCTTTTGTTATTAGAATCAGCTAGGCAGAAATAAAACCAAATTTTATTATTCAACAACCTGATTTGAAAAGAAGAACTTTTTTTTCATCTTGATGTGTATCAATAAATTGATCCTCAGAATATATTACTATATATATTTTATTGTACTCTTATAGTGCAGCATCCTTGGCCTAACTCCCATTGGCCACTTTCTCAATGAAAAGGCAAATAGTATATTTCTGTTCGTGTTTCTGCTGTAAACAACATAAAATAGGTGTCTGTAAAGACTCTACTGAATTCCACAGAGTCCTGTTCATTTACACGGGGCCTGTTCCAAATATTGATTAATGAATTCTTGAAATAATTCAGATACAGAGCTATCCTTCTGTGTCCATGAGCCTCCCATTACCTGTGATTTTTGGGCAGGTATTACAGTATCTGATTGGCCTTTGCATTTTAAACATACTTTAATACTGTCTCTAACATAGAGATTCTCTTCCAATGACAGGCTTCCCAGGTTTTGGATTTAAGCATTCTGCTCCATTGCATAGATAAGACCTAACATTTTGAGACAAGACCTGAGGCAAAATAAAGATTTGTGGGTAGATGCAGAGTTCATAAAATGTGCACACAGATAAAATGTGCTTATGTTGTGCACCTACTCATATGCAATAATTATCTTTTAAAAAACACGACAGTTTAAGGTGTTGGCTTCCCTTTTGGGAGTCCACTTATCTGCCACGTAGAGCTGTGACTCTTACCTTGGGGACAGGTGACTTCTTTCCCACCAGAGCTTTGTAATCCTGGTAAAATCTTCCTGAGTATTAATTGCCTCTTGCGCTAAGAATGGATGGCTCAGAGGCTAACACCAAGCCCAGTGCCACAACACCCTGTAATGGGCAGTGCAAATCCCAGCAGGAAGCACAGTATGCCTGCACAGAAGCCCTCCCTGGGGATTTCCCTGCCTATCCCCAGGCAGGAGAGATGGATGCATGGCAACTTGCTGCTGAGTGTGAACAGGATGTGGTAGATGATTTCAAGGCCTTTTACAAGGTAATGACTGTATTTCTGATTTCAACAACTAAATATTCATGTTCTAGTATCTTTTCCTGCTCTTGCTCTTTCTCTTAAAAGACTGTTGTGTTATGCACACACATACATACACACACACACACAAACTACTACAAAATTCTCTACTGTAAACCCTGACGACTAAAATATTTACAGTAATCACTGCATGAAAACTTAAAGCAAAAGCTATGTTTAGTAAGAAATTTTGAATTTCACTATACAGTATAGGAAGTGTTATGTTTTATATGTGTCTGTCTTGCCTACAACTACCTAGTGGATCTTCAGGTTCTTTCCGAGTAGGGTCCTGAGGCTCACACCAGTGCCTGAATATGGGACTGGAAAGACCAGTGAACCACAGGTTTATACCAGTGAGTAGCCAAGACATAGCTACATTAAGGGACATCCCAAAATTTTCTGCTCTATTTCATTCCAAAGGGCTGTAACTTTTCTCTAGGCTTGGTTTCACCATACATAAAATGAAGTCAATAATGCCAGATTATCTCAGTAGGACTATATGGCTAACCTACTGTTTATAGAATGTTTAAGCCTGTGGCAAATACTTTCACATGATCTTCTGAGGATAAGACAACACACCTATAATGAGGACTGGCACTCCAGCTGTCCATCAACAGTGGGCAGATCCACAGCATGTCCCCCTGGCAGAGCGAAAGGTGGAGCGTGGGCTGGGTCGCACCAGTTCAGAGGCCCAGAGGCTGACACAGCCTTTATGTAACTCCTTCACCACAATTTGGTGCCCCACACACCACACAGATAAAGGGCATGGGCAGCACCATCGTCACCACCCATACTCACAGGGCTCCAGCTGCAGACAGCACAATGGGACCCGGCTTGTGCAACCAACGCCCTTCCACCTCACTGCATTGCTATAAGCGGCTTCTGCAGGGGACTATGCCCTACATTTCAGGCCATTACTAGTGCAGAAGCAAAGGTGCAAGATCATCCCTACAAACAGCTACACGCCTTCAGGAGGCTGACACACCCAGTGAAGTGGGTGCAGTAGCAGTGACACACACCTATGGAAAAGGCTGGATTTGGTCGTTAGTGACATGCTGCAGATCTGACTATACATGTTGCTGTCATTTCAACACAGTGCCCTCAAAACATCAGCCCATAGTTTAGCATCATCCTTCTCCAGCATGTGCACATATGAAGCCCTCATTGCAAAAGCGTGCTTGCCACACCTCACAAATGATAGATGCTGTGACAGATATCACTGCAGATAAAAATCTTAGCTGTGTAAAAGTATGAGAAACCATGTAAGAAAAGTATCATTAAGGCAGAGTGAGATAGTATATATACAGGTTTTTATCATCCTTGTGCCTGTTGAACACTCCTTTTTAAAAGGAAGCTGAAACGCAGGTAAAGTTATGAACGTGTATGTACGTGCTTGATATACAATACATCTCAAATACTGTATATACACATTAGCTTCATGGTTAGTAGCATCTCCTTCAGGGGAATCAATTATAAATTAATCTCTCAGAATGGCACTGGGAAATTAATGGCTCCTCTTCTGAACCAGAACTAAACAGCAGCAGTTTAAGTTGAATGCAGCCCAGCACTGCAGGCCAACTCTTCCAGTCTCTGCCCAGACCATGGTAAAGCGGGTTAGTTCTACAGTTTAAAAAAAACCTGTAAATATAATGATCCTGAGTCAAACCACAGTTTACTTGAGAGTAAAGCCTGATATGACTTGGGAGAAAGCTGTTCACCACTACCCTCATCTTCTTGGCACCAAATTTTTATGCAAAAAGATGAAGAAGAAATGTTAATATGTATAGAGAGTCCAAACAAAGCTTGCATCTGTTTCACTGGGAATATTTGATCTGGCTCTTGACCATTTGAACCAGGATATTAAACATACTTTAATTCTCATATTTCTGATAAAGCCACAGCAAAAATGGCTGATGTTCAAAACATGAAGTTGACACATACAAGAAATCCAGTTCAGGGCTGGTGACAACAGTGAGGTGGAACCTTGCGGGAACTTACATCAAAGGTAAGTTTTGGCCAAAGCCTGAGAATTAACACATCTGGATACTTTCTGATGCATCACTCCAATATATTTGGTTTGGAAAAAAATTATTTTGATGCAGTTAAATGTATGGAAGGACAGCTGGCATCTAGCAGATGGTTTAGAAGACAAAGAGCAGGATCTGTTTCAAATTCTATGGAATACTCTCTGTGCAAAAGCTGTGTAATCCCTGTGTGCAGAATTACCCCACCTCAAATGACAGTATGTTACATAATCAACAAAAAAATTAATTAGTGCTGAAAGACACATTGTTGGTTTTAATGTTATTATTTTTTAAAATTATGGTTGTATCTAAAAAGCTACTTTTAAGCTTGTGTAGTATAAAGCTGCCTTAAATCAGCCTTTGTATTGAAGCAGATAGCAGTTGCATTATTGCATATGAATACACTTGAGCCTGTACTTGTTGATTCAAAGATCAAATGAGCTTCTTTTGGCTCAGCTAGCAGTCTTTTCAATGCATTTCAGCTCAAAAGCTTTAATGCAAGGAGCATAGCAATTGGACACGTTGGGCCAGAAAATCCTGTGCACTGCAAATTAATGTGCTAACTTATTTAATCATTTTCCCTCCTAAGACATTGATGGAATCAAATGAAAAAATACAAAAATTCAGTAGTTAAAGTAATCAAAACACATTTCTAAAGTTAAAGGTATTTTCAACATTTAAATTTAGCCATGTTTAATACATATAATACTTCATATGCCTTCTCTACTGAAAAGTGAATAGGTTGTCCCTTACCACATCATGTAACATTTAGATCTGTCAAATGTGTTGATTCAAGCAATTTTATGCTTTCTCACCAGGTAAGTTCCTGGTTGTGGGGATTCTTTTTGTAGCAAGGCAGAGTTCTTTTACTGCTGTTTCTGTCTTTTGTTGAGCTGCCTGGAGGGATCACTTGTGGCAACATACAGAGCTCTGACTGCTTTCTTCCTACTACACTTCATAAATATTACCAAACATACCTGCATTACATTTTCCCCTTACAGCAATTTTATTGCTAACCTGAAGCAAAACCTGAGTGGGAATACTTTCAACTAGTGCTGCTGATTCATCTATCATTATGATAGAATATGCTTCACTGAAATTAATGAAGAAATGCTTTTTTATGAGCATTACTAAAGGCAGTGGTCATCTGGAATTTGTAACATTTTTTATTTGTTTCATGAAGAAGCAGGCATGAAACAATTCTGAAATGAGACATCATTGGGGTTTTTTTACAAAAATATCTGGAAGAAATACAGATGGTTTGTATTTGGAATGGGAACTGGGAGGAGACTTTCCTTGAGGCACCTGTCCCACAGCTTCCTGTTACCTTCTGCACCCTTCCCAAAGCACACAGTTGCCAGCACAAGCACCCTAGAGCAATGGCCAAATGGCTGGAGCACAACTGGGAATGCATGTGTGTGTTCCTCTGGGGTCAGCCGCCACAGATCTGCCTTCTTCTGGCAGAAATCTGCCCATCTGAGATGTCCAGGTTTTATGAACATGTTGTGGTGCTGCATTCCCCCCACACCCTCCCCCCTGCTCCTTTCCAGGCTGCAGTGTGATCTGAGAAACGCAGATTACGAAGTAGAAGATGACAACACTGGGTAACTAATGATATTGAAAAATCATCTTTTTCTGACTACCATGCTGCAGTTTTCCTTGGAGGATGCATTGATACTATGCCTTTGGATGCCTTCCTCCTTCTGCTATCTTTAAGTAGAAAATATGTCCTCAGCATTCTCAACCCAGTACATCCTGCTGGGTGCACAAATGTAGGAAACTAGCTGGGATGTGTTTGGAAGCCCCAGACACAGACCTAATCTTAAAAGCACACCCACATATTTTCAGGTTGAAAGTTAAACTAATGAAAAGAGTTAGTCATAGATTTCAGCACATTTTGTGAAGGCAATCTCAAAGCACAGAGGAAGGTACTCTGGTTAGATAGTTCATCTTCTCCCTGTTGTCCAAGCTCTGCAACTCAGTTGCGGCTCCTCTCAAGGCTTAATTGCTCTATAAAATTATCTATGTACAATCATATTGCCAATATAAAGGATTTAATTGCCATCAAGAAAAGTTTTCTAATCGGAAATAGATGAAATATTAAATTGGATCATATAAACATTTTATAGACAATAATTATTGGTGTCAATTGTGCAAAAAAGACTTCCACAGAATAAATAGTCATTCTAATAAAGAAGTAAGCATATCTAGGCTACAATGTAAATAATTATTAACATGAATATGTATTCATATCACTAATATGTCTTGTTCCTTTTTTGTTCTTTCGTAGACTGCGGATCTTCACTCCTTGTGTTGGTGGCATTCTCTTTAGTCCACATCTTGCCCAACAGGGCAGGGGAGTTGATTCACTCAGTAGCCCATTCTGTTTCAAGCATGTGGCCAACACAAATGGCCACATACCAATTTGAGGATTATGACTCAACCTCCTGGTTTCCTTTTGATTTAAATGATAATGTTAAAAAAAAAGTTCTGAAGCTGTGCTTTGGACAATGCTAACCACACATCAAGATTCTAAATGTCCAACAATACACTCCAGTGGTTTCACCTATTGAAGGTACAGGAACCACAGCTATCACTACTCTGTCTGCCTGCAACTTGGGAAGCAGGCTGGTGTTCACTTTGCCCTACCCAGTGACAAATCCATTTCAGAGCTCTCACCAGACCTTCTGCCATGATCAGCGCCATCAAAATAAAGCATCATTCAAGTCAGTGTAATTCATGCAGGATTTTGATTGTCTCTTCTCACGTGAGAGAAGTAGCAGCTGTCTATACATCCACATGCGATAACCTCTCTTCACTCCAATTTTCAGGCAGCATTGGGATAAGTTGGACTTCCCTGTCCATCGAGGCCTCCAGGTGTTGACATAGCTCCTCTTCCAGCGCAGGTGATCCCTACCTCCCAACCACCTGGTTTTGGTGCAGTGACTCTGCTTCCAGTGCAATAACTAGTGATGGCCAGTGTGCTTCTCCTCTCCACAGGGCTGGGATCGCAGCAGCCAGAGCAGTGCGGGAGCTACGCCGGGGGTGACTCACCCAGGAAGAGGAGTGCGAGCTGCGCTCACCAAGTGACAACAAGTGACAGGGGTGCTGCTACACTGGAATAGGGAGAGGCAGATAGCATCTGATCTGCTGCCTGCTAGGAGGAAAGCTTGCTACTTGGGTGGAGCAGGTCCCCTCCTGCCCCTCACTCCCCAGGGTGTCACGCAGCCATCTGCACTATGCAAGAGCATGGGAGAGACAAGCTGGCAGGAGGAGCTAAGAGGCAAAGGGCGTGAGGTGCCCTCACACCAGACAGAGGGTTTGCTGGGGCTTAAACGCAGGGTGCAGAATGGATGCTCCTTCTCCGGAAGCACCCAGCAACACTCCGGGCAGCTGAATCGCTCTGCTCCATGAAGCGACCATAAAGGCCTTGATGCAGGACATACAGGGAGGTGTGAGAAGGGCAGCTGGGTGCCGCCTGGAGAAGGCTGGCCAGGGAAGTGCCACCAGGCGGTGGGGCAGGGAGGTAGCGAGGTCCCGTTGCGGTTGCTGGTGTTATCCGTGCTGGGAGGAGAAGGGATTTTAGCGGCGGCTCCTGAAAGCAGAAGAGCCGATAGCTCGTTACGCACACACAGAGGTAACGCTAGCACCGCTCACGCCGGACCCTAGGCGTGTCTGTCAGGGGGAGCAGGAGGGGAAGAGAGAAGAAAAATCCAAACTGCTACAAAGAGAAAAGAAAGAAAGGAAATAAGAGTTGGCCGAAATATTCATCCCCCCCCCCCACCTGGTAAAAACCCACAACCTATTTGAAAATAAAGAGCCCAACTGCGATAACAAGCGGCTCCTCGGCATCCCGCCCGCCCTCCGCGGGAGGAGCAGCGGGGTCCCCGCGCCGCCCGCACCTGCCGGGGCCGCGGGGCGCCTGCGCGCCGCTCCGGGCCGCGGGGCCGCACAGCCGCGGGCGCCGCCGGCGGGCAGCGGGACGGCGGCCACGTGACTCCCCCGCCCCGCACCGCGCCGGGCGCTGCGCACCGAGCTGCGAGCACCGAGCTGCGGAGCCGCGGCCGCCGCCGCGCCGCCCCCCGCCTCCGCGCCCTCCACCCTGCCCGCGGGGCACGGGAGCCGGTGACGGGAGCGAGGCGGAGTCTGGAGGGAAGATACCGAGAGATAGAGATTTAAATCACATCCCCGGCTGTAGAAGGGGCAGCAGCAGCAGCAGCCCCGGCGCAGAGGCACGGACGCACGCGCCGAGACAGGTCTGCCGGCTCCGCCGCTGCTGCTGCTGCTCACCATGGGTGCCGCCGCCGCCGAGCCCCCCAGCGCCATGGGCCTGGTGTCCAGCGTGGTGAACGACACCCTCGAGTTCTACCGCTGGACCTGGAGCATCCGAGGTAACGCGCCAGGCCGGCCCCGGCCCCGCCATCGCCGCGCTCGGCGCCCCCCGCCCGCTGCCACCGATGCGCAGCGGCTCAAAATGGCTCCGTCTCCCGGGAGACGCGGAGCGCGCTCCTGCCCCCGGGACCGGCACCGCGGCCGAGCCAGACCCCCCGCTCCCGCTGCCCTCCTCGCCCCTCTGGGTGCGCTCGGTGCGGTGTTTGTTTATCCTCCGTAATCCCCTGGAGCGGCCCGGGGCGCGCGGGGCATCGATCCGCTGCAAGGTGAGCGCGTCCCCCGGGCGCCCGCGGGTGGACGGAGCGAAATCCGCTCGCCAGGGCCGCGGTGCCTCCGCTTCTCTGTGGCCGCGGAGTGCCTTGGGGTGGTCGCGCGGAATCTGATGTCGGAGGTAAGCCAGGCCCTCCGGTAAATCGTGCCGGAGCTCAGGCGGCATTTGGCATCTGCGGCAGGTGGGAGCCCCGTGTCGGCATCGCGTGGAGTTCAGCAGACGAAATGAGGAGATGGTTGTTACCGTCAGTGCAGCAGCTTTTCATTTGACGTTACATGTGTTGGGGTCGGTTCTGCTGTTTTCCGTTTTCGATAAGCTCCACTCCTGTACTGGCACCCCACGACTGCAATGTGGCAGATGCAGAAGGAAGAGTAAATGTCTTGGCATATGGAGAAATGTGCAAAAGCAGCTTTCAGTGCTGGGACAGCAAATGAGGTGGTATATTGCTGCAGTGACCGGTAGCTCTGGAAGTGTTATTGGTCAGCGTGAATGGCTCTGTCTCGTGTGTCGAATGAAAGGAGTCGCAGCTTTCACAGTTGCTGTTGTGAGTAGCCACGGGCAGCTGACAGAAGGATCGTTGACTTCTCTGGATGTTTTCTTCATTTTTTCGTTGTCCACACAGTGATGAGGTTTAGCTATTCAGAAACACACAGAGCAAAACTGGAGTGCATGCAACTGTGGATGTGTTTCGTGGCAGTGTGATAAGTGGGAATGTGGGGCCTTCATTACAGACGAGAAGCTCACTGCATCAGCAGTCTTTGCTTTTCCGCCCCCCTCCCTACTGCCATCTGTCAGATAATAAATTAATCTTATGTTATAGATGGAAGGAGCTCACTTTTTTTCCACAATTTGCCTTCCCATAACTTCTGTGTTTTGCAATATTTTAAAAATTGAGCCTTCATGCATATTTTTCTCTTCTGTATTTAAAAACTGCCAGAATATGAGAGCAAATAAAAATGCTTGCAGCAGCACTGCATTGTAATATACCAGTGTTTGCTCTCTTTCTCTGACTCTTGCAACATACCATTGTTCGTAGACTGCCAGGTAACACAGGAAAGAGATGCTGTTCTAGTCAATCAATAGCATTTTCAGACGGATATAAAAATAGATATGGATACAAAGTTGATATCCTTATAGATTACTGGATTTTTTTGAAAAAAATACTTCAAGTTTTGATATACTTCCTGAACTTCAAACACGTTTTTTTAAGTCTGTCTATAGACCATGTTTATTCTAGGCAGAAATGATCACAGTGGGGGGAAGAAAAAAGAAAAAGCAAGTAAATGTAAAGAATGTAACAATAAGTAACTGACAGTGATACCACCCATAGAGCAAACTTTGTTTCTTCTGCTTCTTTGGCAAATGTTAAGCAGTAGTAGGATAACATTGTTATTGCCCCTAAAATATGCTTAAGTCTTACTGATTTACTAATGAAAATTTTTAAATTTTGCTTTAATTTCAGTAGTGTTGCTGTTAATGCAGGATTCCATTGTAATGAAATAATCAGTCCTATTTTGTGGAGAGTTTCTTGTTCAGAATCTGGATTGCAACAGGTCCCTTCAAGGCTAGTTTTGGGTAGAGCCTAAGACACAAGAAAAACACATTTCAGTTCTTATTCATACCCAGTAGTATGAGAAACAAGGTTCTTCTGTGGTTTTTACAGTCAGGTACAGATAGGTGAAACGTGTAATATCTCACATTGTAGTTACAAGGTAGCTTGTGATAAGAAAGTGTTAGTCATGAGACAGTTCTGCATGGCTGTTCAGTGAAATCATTTTTTAATGCTTTAAGTTCTGCAAAAATACCTGCTCAGTTTGCTGCTTTTCTGCATGTTTCTTTGTTCAGACAAAAATATTTGTCTTCATTTGCCATCTCTGAGTGAACATACAGCATCCTTCCAGTACCTAAAGCGGGGTGACAAGAGAGCAGTAGAGAGAGATTTACAAAGGCATGTAGTGATAGGACAAGGTAATGGTGTCAGACTGAAAGAGAGCAGGTTTAGATTAGCTATTAGGGAAAAATTCTCTACTGCAAGGGTGGATGAGGCACAGGGACAGGTTGCCCAGAAAAGCTGTGAATGCCTCATCCCTGGAATTGTTCAAGGCCAGGTTGATGGGGCTCTGAAATTCTAGTGGAAGGTGTCTTTCCCCAGGGCAGGGTGGTTGGAACTAGATGGTCTTTAATGTCCCTTCCAACCCAAACCATTCTATGATATGTTAAAATCATGAATTCAGCACTGTTACAGATTCATGCAATTCACCTTTGTGTTAAGAGCTATGACAATGATGTTGCTCAACAGAAAACGCAAATTATGGCATGCAAGACCATTGCCTAATGTTCAATATCATTAAATAAAAAACTATACCACGCAGCAAAGTTGCTCAACAAATGATGCTATGCAATAGCATTACACAATAAATCATACTGAAACACTACTACACAGCAAAATTACACAACAAAATGTGAAGAAATTTTATTCCCACTACTACTCCTACACTTATTCTCTCCAGTTCCCACTTCCATTTCTTATTGAACACCTGTCTGTCTTTAGCCCTGTTCTCAGTATCAGCAGGATTGTCCTGCCAGCAGGTGTTTTCTCCTGCTGCCTTGGACTCCTGTGGTGAGAGTTGTGTAGAACTGTGCCAGAACATCCCACTGAGTCTTGTGCTGCCTTATTTTTGCACATTAAAGACTTGATCATTTTCTTCCCCTGCTTTGTGCTATTTAAAAAATAACTGACCTTTTCTGAGACCAAAAAAAACCCCAAAAGTATATGATGAGCCTAAACGGATTTTGAGTTGATGTTACAATTTCTTTTAGCATTAAACATGCTGTGTAAAGCTGATTTGTTTGTGGTTTTGGTTTTTTAAGTCTTTCATTTGGGAATAATAGCAGTGTTCTGACTTTTCCCCCATATATATCAAATATGGGGGAAATGATCAAATACATTTTCAGCCTTAGTTTAATGCTTTTGCCTGTTCATTTGTTGAAAAACTTTTTTTCTCTCCTTCCTTGACTACTTTTTAGACCCCTTTAATGAAAGCCCAAAATCCATTATAGCAATTATAGCAATGTATTCACCTAGGAGGCTGAAGGACATAATTTAGGAAGCCATAAACTTCAAGAAGAGATCGAAAGGTCAAAAACATGCTCTTAGTGGTCATTAGGAGAAAAAGAAAAAGGTGGTCAGAGGAACAGTTACTATCAGGAAATATGATCTAGGAATTCCATGCCCTTGTTTCTGTAAGGGCATGGGACCAGTTCCATGTAATAGCTAGGGCAGGGCTTCCTTCTTTCTCTCAGCTCGAGTAGCTGGTTGGGGTTAGATCTGCCGGGAGGGATTAAGGGTATGATTAGATGACTGAGCAAATGACTTAAGGGAGGTTCCAGGCTGAGTCCAGGGGAACTATTATGATGAATAACTCAGGACACAATCCAGGAAAGAAGAGTGTGGAAATCTCAAAACGTGGGTGAAGAGACCATTGTCAGTTGGGGAGGGGGAATAGGAGACTGTGGCTTGAAAAGATTTGTGGAACACTGTGCAAAAATATTTGTTTAGAGGAGCTAGTTAATTTGAATGTTCTGATGTCAAGAACAGGAGGCTTTACTGACTTTGGGTGAAATGATTGTTCTTGGAGCTCAAGAGTTTAAAGGAGGCAGGGCCATCCCAGGCCACGTGGGACTGCTTTGGAACAGCAACTATTTACAGCTGTTGCAGTTAATAAGATTATAGACTTTTTCCATCAGTAGGAAAGAAGAGAGATGCAAACTTTCACTTTAGTGGTAGGGAAGTCTTCTACATAGCATCTTGCTCAGGAGCAATATCAATTGTAGCTTTTATCAGTTGGATCAGAAGTGTAAGGCAGTGAGGATGGAAAAGGTGGGAAACATAGAGCTGCTTGCCTAAAAAGTGGAGCAGCTTCCTTGAGAACACCGATTGCCATAAAAGCTTTTGCCAGGAGATCTTGGGACTAATTTAAAGTTGCCCAGGAAGTTCAGGTTCATTTTCTTTTTCAGTCCAGGAAACAGAACCAGAACAAAACATGTTACTTCTTTGCTTGTTCCTTTTCCCATGGAGAACCCAAGTATGACCAAAGAATCCCGAATGTTTGTTTGTGCTTGAGAAAAGTTCACTGGGGTGCTTAGAAGAATACTCTGAGTGCAAGTAGTCCCTTGTAATTGAGGATTTGTGCCAAAGCTGGAGGCAAGTAGAATCCCAGTGAAAGTTCTTCAAAGGGTGATGGTGGGGAGAGAGAATGAAGGGTGAGGTTAAGGTTCATAAAGCCTTTCTCACAGAAACCAAGCAGAATGTGTTCCTAAACTTTCGGAGGGCTGGCTGAGCCTTGGACTTGGTGATTTGGCACAATACTTGTCTTGCAGATACAATTTTCTTCTCAAGGGAAGAGTTTTTTTAGTCTATGTCCATGACTGGGTGAAACTCAAGGATTAGACTGGTAGAAACACATAGAAGTGGAGAAGCTGTGTAAGTAGGCTGGCTGTCTTGTGGCCGAGACATGAAGGAAAAAACCTGTGGCAGAAACAGCGCTTGGAGAAATTGATTATGAAAGCAAAGAATGTTAAAGACTAGATCATGAGAGTCTGCTGTCAACCAAACTGAGTAATAGGAGCATCCCAGTTTACTAGACTCATTTCACATTTAATTGCCAGTTAGTGGAGGGAGGAACTTTATTAGTGAAGAAAAAAACAGTGGTTGAAGGCAACTTGCTGGGTGTTTGAGGGAAATTCTGCCCCTATTTCATCATCAGGAGATTTTATCAGATTGCAGAACTCAAAAGACATAACCAGAACAAAACAGATACCAAGCATCTTTGGAAAAGGAAACATCAGTCAGAAAAGTACATTACTGAAGGGGAAATGTCTGCGTAGAGATCTTAGATCACTGAGCTTCAAGAACTCAATCATGAGTGAGTAGAAGTATCAAGCAAAATTAACTCTATGGATGAGAAGCTGAGTTGTGAGTAGAAGACTTCTCTTCCCTAAAATGAAGGAGGAGAAGTTGTAGGCTCAACCTGCAAATCCCAGCTCCAGCAAAGAAATGAAACTGAAAAAGCCTTCAAAGAGCACCAGCAAGAATGTGATATGAACTTCTGGTTGAACACTCATAGGCATATTCCAGAAGCAAAATAAAATGGGGAGACAAGATGTCAAGAACATAACTGAATGTTTGAAAATTCATTCTAAAGCTGTGTAGATAGCATGTCTTGAAATCTCTGAAGGAAATAAGGTGTTATGCATACTCTTAAAGGAGAATCCACGGAAAAAGATCAGGAAATGGCTTTATACAGAATTTAACCAAGCTGATTGCATGACCATAGTACCTACTGCAGAAGGCCAAATGACTAGATGTTTAAAATTTCAACACATGATAAATTGCTGTTGTGGAGTTCTCAGCAAATCATGTTTCTCAGTTGAGGCATCAGGCCGTTAGTGAGGTGCAAATCACTATGTGGTCTTGGAGCCACATACTGCAACCAGAGGTGAACAATTCTTGAGCAGTTGAAACATCCTTGGCATGAAGCAGATGTAGTCATCCTGGAGACTCCACTGGTTATGTAAATTGTTCAAGCTTAGTGGCTGAGCTCTTGTTCATAGTTGCTGTCTCTAGCTGGAATAACTTGACTACAAGTTCATAGCAGCCACTCTGCATTTCTGCTATGCTCAGGGTGAAGAGGCACATAGCAAGGCTCTAGAGAGGGAAGACCAGAAGAGGTGGTATTCAAGGCAGCTGTGCTATACGGGCCTATGCAACCAGGGAAGAGTGTCAAAGGCTGAATAAGAACAGTTGGTAGAGGAAGGTTAGGGAATTAGGGAGCATAGGATGTAGTTTCTTTTAAGGTCTTGTAGATCAGGAATCATGAGGAGTGGGTGAGGCAAGGCTCCACTTTTTCCTGTGCCAGTTCAGACAGGTTTTTGGAGTTATTTGATTCAGATGGATTAAGAGAGCACTTAGGTGAAAGGTGTATGAATTAAAAGACTCCAAATGGATATGGTGTTGACTTTGAGAGGAAGAATTTGCTAGGATGCAAGACTTAAGGGAGGAGATGATGCTGTTGTGTGTACTGAAGAGTGCTTTGAGGTAAGGCAAGTGGGGTTGAATGATTGCCTGAATGACCTGAAAAACTGGAGCTAAATGAGAGTTCATTTGTCTAAAAAGAATTGGCCATTAAAAGAATGACAGGTTTAGCTTTTAAAGAGTGTTGATATGAGAGTTCCCAGAGCACAGAAGTTGTGACAGTGTGATTTCAAGGACAGATCTGATCCATAAGGTAGGACTTCTCTGACTAGTAAATATATGACAAGGCTTCGCGTTCTCAAGCTGTATTTGGAAAACAAGTTGGAGTTACCATTGCACTTCATGAGGACCTCTTTGAGTGGGATTGTCTGACTGACACCTCATTTAAGATATAGATGTTGAATACAGTTAGTGGATCTTGTTTAGGTGACAAGTGGGTACAACTATGCTCAATGTTGTCAAACTCAAGTGCTTCTGAGTGTATGAACTTAAAATTCTTGTGGAATTTTAAGGACGTAAATGAAGGCATTGAAATTCTGAAATTCAGGCTTGGCAATACTTAGGTGTTAGCCCCATTGAGGTTTTGAGTACGGTACCCTAGCTTGTAAACAAAGCCATAAGTAGCTGCAAGGCAAGCCTAGAGATGAACAGAGTGCAACGTGGTTTGTATTAATTCCCTTTGTGTGTGCTTGGATCTCAAGATAAGCACAAGCTAGATTACCTTTCTGTCATGGAAGGTGAGGGAGAATAAGCTACCTCAGTTTGGCTTGCATTTGATGCAAGATAGTGATATGCCTGTGGGCATCAGCTGCTCTTGGTTTTGTTTTGCTTATATGCCTGCAACTCAACTTCTTTCTTTAGGCACTTGAATAATTTCAGTGGTTTGATCCTTAACTCCTGCCCCGGAGTGTTCACTCTGTCTGTGGCATTTTGTTTGCTTGTACCATGGGATTCTTCCCTTATATTGTGTTTGCATGGCAAGGTTTTGGTACTAGGGGGGCTATGCTAGAAGCTTCCCCCATGTCCAACAGGGCCACTGCCAGCCCACCCCAAGATGGGCCCACTGCTGGCCAAGGCTGAGCCAATCAGTGATGGTAGTAAAATCTCCGTGACAACAATCACACATCAAAAGCAGTGTGACAGTTAGATTAAAGCAGGTGAGTCTGTCCCTCTGCTCCACTCTTGTGAGACCCCAGCTTGAGTACAGATTTCACCTCTGGGGTCCCCAGCACAGAAGGGACATTGACCTATTGGAGCAAATCCAGAGCAGGGCCACAACATTGATGAGAGGGATGGAGCACCTCTCTTATGAGGAAAGGCTAAGAGAATTGGGATTGTTCAGCCTGGAAAAGAGAAGGCTTTGGGGTGACCTAATTGTGTCCTTCCAGAATCTGAAAGGAGCCTCCAAGAAGAATGAAGAGAAACTTTTTACAAGGACGTGTAGTGATAGGATAAGGGGGAATGGCTTCAAACTGAAAGGGAGTAGGTTTAGACTCAATGTTAGGAAAAAATTCTTTACTCTGACATTGGTGAGATGCTGGAACAGGTTGCCCAGAGGAGCTCTGGATGCCCCATCCCTGGGAATGTTTAAGGCCAGCTTAGATGGAGCTCTGAGCAACCTAGTATAGTGGAAGATGTCCCTGTTCATGACAGTGTTGTTTGAAGTGGATGATCTTTAATGTCCCTTCCAATCCAAGCCATTCGATGATTCTATGCTAATATATTTAAGAAGAAAGGAAAACTGGCACAGAAGTAATTGCAGCCAGAGAGGAGAGGGGCAAGAGTATGTGGGACAAACCATTCTGCAGACACTGAAGTCAGTAAAGGAAGGCGAAGAGGTGCTCCAGGCATCAGAGCAGAGATTCCCCTGCAGCCCATGGGAAAGACCATGGTGAGGCAGCTGTGCCCCTGATGCCTGTGGAGATCCCTCTGCAGCCTGGGGAGGAGCCTCACTCCAGAGCAGGTGGATGCCGTAAGAAGGCTGGGGCCCTATGGGAAGCCTCTGCTGGGGCAGGCTTCTGGCAGGAAGGATCCCACACTGGATCAGTTTGTGAAGAGCTGCAGTCTGGGGAAGGACTCAGGCTGGAGAAGTTCATGGGGGATTGTCTCCTGTGGGAGTGGCCCCATGTGGGAGCAGAACAGAGACTCCAGCTCCTGAGGGAGAAGCAGCATCAGGAGCAACATGCGATGAACTGACTGTAATCCCTATTCCCCCCTCCCTGTGCCACTGGCACGGAGAAGGCAGACAATCAGTAAGTTAAGTGAAGTTAAGCCTGGGAAGGAGGGAGGGTTTGGATGCTTTTAAGATTTGTTCTACTTCTCATTACACTACTTAAATTTGGATTGGTAATAAAGTCAGATAATTTCCCCAATCACTTGTCTGTTTTGTCCGTGGCAATAATCGGTTTGTGATCTCTCCCTGTCTTTATCTCAACTATGAGCCTTTTCATCTATTTTCTCTCCCCTGTCCAGCTGAGAGGGGAGTAATAGAGCAGCTTTGGTGGGTACCTGGCATCCAGCCAGGATCAAACCAACACATCCCTAGTTTCACTCTCAGTTTCAGAGTAATCATGAACTCCTGACTGCTTGGTTTCTTTCCATCATATTTTCCTATTCCTCTGATCTCTTTCTGCTGTATCTGGAAAGTGTCTTCTACCAGCTCTTACATATGTTATGCTTAGTTTACATGCTTGGCTATGGTGTTCTTCTATTTTCATTTTGGTCTGCTTATAGATGTTATCTCCTTATTTTCTTCTCCCAATTATGACCAATAAGAAAGATTGTTTTACTGCTTTCTAAATGTTCCCGGAATATTGCCAGAAGAAGGGAATTTGTAACCCATGTCTTTCACTTTTTCTGTTGAGCCAGTAAACCTTCTCTCTCTAACATGATTTCATGTCCTTCTATTCTTAGAACATCATTGTAACATCTTGCTTTGAAATGGTTTAAGGTAATGTAAAGAAAAAAGGAAAATAGTTAATAGTTAAATTGACTAGCTGGGCTGTAAATAGGAGACTTCATAATCCTATTTTCTGGAGTTTGCATTTAATATTTAGTGGTTTACCAGGAACAGATGTGCCCAATAGAAGTACTCACATACAGAGTACCCCAAAATGGTTTGCAATTTAGGTCAGGTTTCTTTCTACTCTGTCCAGTCTCAGCTTCAGTGATCCATGAAATTTTTATCAAGAGTGAGAAACTTTATTGAAGAAACCATTAGAGAAGCCTGGGGGCCATGTGTTACCATGGGAGGTAACACAACTGTAGAAGTGAAAAAACTTAGTTGTAGCAATCATTTAGGCATGGACATTATGTAGTTTCCAAACCAATGATTTTGTTACTGTATACTTACTGAATGAAAGATTCAGACATTGATCATTGTTTTCATAATTTTTGGCTTAAGAACATTTTGTCATTTAGTTTGTATTTTGAAAATCAGCATTTTGAAATTAGTCTTTTTTTTTGGTGCTTGGTTCCTCACCCCCAATTTGTCATTTTTGCTGATGTTGAAGGGATGTTGCGGAATTAAGTTCTAAATGTTTTAGAGTTTTGTTTTTCTTTGGAGGCTTTGACTGATGTATTTGTGTTAAGCTAACAGAAGACCTAATGTATCTCACAACTGTAAATTTACTTCTGCCTCTGAAGTAAAGAAGAGCTAATGCATTTCAGTAACTCTTTTTGTAGTTTTTAATCAAAACAAAATTCCCATCTCATTCATCCTTCTGTAAAAACAGAGTGATGAGGAGCATCCTTGTGGTAATGCAAACAGGAAAAACAAGTAGTTTATCAGGGAGTTTTCTGTGCAGCTACTTGCAAAGTTTCTCCAGTAGATTTCTGGAGTTATTCTTAGGTAAATTTCATTTTCTGCTGGTTTTCACGCATGCTTAATCACTGCATTTAAGAGTTTCTAAATGTTCATCTGCAACCCCGAATTACTATGTTACAAGAGCAGCAATATAAGTTGTTTACATTTGCTGTGTAGTTAAGCATCACTATGCTTCCACAGTGTTAACACATTAGCAAGACAGGTATCAGTGCTAAATTTGCTGTCCCATGTATGCTGAGTATGTGACACTTGTCTCCACAGTGAGTAAGGCCTTGCAGAGTTATTATTAAAGTGATGTTAATAATCCTTCACCTTTTTCAAGGAATTTACATTTAAACTGAGGGAATATCTGTCTGTGGAGAAGATAATCATACTCTATGATCATCCCCTTCAGCATTGTAAGACTCTGGGTGGGCCAATAGACTAATTTGTTATTGCAACATTGAGTGTGCATAAATCCTGTGTTTGTATTACTGCTTACTGATACCCCTACAACTATTTTCATAGTACCAGATGCCAGCACTTTTGTGTGAAGTAAAGGCATGTCCAGTCTGAGCTCTGAGAAACAATTTCGGCAAAAACCACAAAAGGTTGAATAAAAGTTTCAGTAAAAGGAAAGCTTAGTAAAATGTGTTTTGCACAGTATCTTTATTGCTTCAGAAATACAGAGACATAGACTGGATCATAAGGTCTGCAACTAGTTTATAAAATTACATTGTGTGGCTGGGTTGGGGTTTTTGTTTGCTTTCATCTGTTTATTCCATAAATTACAATATTTAAGAAAAGATGTGTAGGTATCACTGCACTGGGAATGCATCTTGCATTTGTGATGTTTGGAAGAGAAGATTTGGCCAACAGAAGAATGCTTCATGCCTCAAGGGCTTGTATCTTGCAAATCTTGTGTAAGCTTCAATGAGGATTATATTTTTATTATTCCTTGAAGCAGAGCATTTGTACTGTCCCCACAAGTAATCAGTGGAGGAGGTAAATCAAATACAATTTGAGCAAGGTAATCTCTTTGGACTTGAAAGTAAGTTTACTTGATGGTAAATTATCATGTGTCCTGAACTTCATAATAATTCCACTGTTACCCTTGTCTTGAAACAAGTGTATCATGTAATTGCTATATACAGGCACAAAACCAATATGATATTAATGCCTTACTGATGGGAGTCCTGAGAAGACTAGAATGCTAGTTAGAATAACGGGAAGGCTAGTTAAAATACATCTGGCCTTTTAACAGCAATTTGGGATTAGGCATTGCTGTTACTTTGTTGGGAGTTTATGAAACACACACATATTACACAGGTGTTCATTAGCTGCAGGAAGTGTTGCACTTAGCTGTGTGGCATTTTGATTTTATGTTGCTGTATACATCTTTAGAGAAGACTAAGCAGTCAATTACAGATCCCTGAAATTCAAACCAAAGCCACAATAGGTTATAGGTGGTACTTGTTAGTCTTGCCTTGTAGTCCTTTTGGTTTTGCGGCAGGCATTTCTCATTTCTTACCACAGCAGGATTTTGTACAGCTTTGTCTGCAAACTTAGGATATGTGGGTTTCATTGGTTTGATTTTCAGAGTATGTGCTTTCATTATTTATCATGCTTGAGGCTGAATACTCTTATTCTTGCACCTTACTTTTAATGTTTTGTGGCTTGTTAAAATGACAATGCATTGCATAAGATTCTGATGTCTCTTGTTTTTGACCCAAAAAATTAGTTTGTTCTTCACTTGTTAAAGCTTGAGGATAGACAAAATACTTAACACAGATGTTTCCATTTTTTATCAAAGATCAAAAGAAACTTGCTTTCTCTGTACTGTTCTATTAATTAACAAAAAAGAAAAAAAATACTTAAAACAGGTCATCTGTTATGCTTTTTTATGGCAGGATTTAGGAACCTTTGTCCACGTAGCATCCTGTGCCATGTCATCCTTAGCTTTACCAATAACATACATGGGAAGAAATTCTTGACTCTGAGGGTGGTGAGGCACTGCAATAGGCTGCCCAGAGAAGCTGTGGATGCCCCATCCCTGGGAGTGTTCAAGGCCAGGCTGGATGGGATTCTGAGCAACCTCTAATGGCATCCTGCCCACGGCAGAGTGGTTGTAACAAGATGATCTTTAAGGTCCCTTCCAGCTGAGGTCATCCCATGATTCTCTGATGCTCACATCTTTGTTTTCTTGCAACTCATAACCACCACTGATGCTGTGACATTATGATAATACAGATTTTTTTGTGAGAAGAAGCAGCAGGGGCTTGACTGGTTCCTAAGAAACCAGTGCAAGGCTGATTTAAATGTTTGTAGAGTATCCAGAGATGGGCTATGAAGATGATTCCATGACTGGAAAATATGCCTTCAGTTAAATGAGATTAAGTGTTTCTTTAAAGAAAATTTAAAAAAAAAAGTCAGCTAGTAAATGACCTGATAACTGTTCAAAACTACTCAAGTGAGGAAGAAAAAAAATTAAATGATGGGTCTAGCAAAGAAAATTATAATTAACTAGTTAAAGTTTAATCCTAATTTCTTTGGATGTAGAGGACAACTTTATGCAGTGCGTCTAGTAAACATTTTACATCAAGCTGTAAAATATGTTCTACTGGGCTTTCTGCCTCTGACAAGATGTATCCTATACTAAAATGGAAAATTCTAAGAAAGATCCCTTAGCTAATGCATGTGTTAAGGGAAGCTTCATGGCCTTTGATTTGTAGATGTTACTAAATTATTTCTGTGTTAGGTACAGTTATCTCTGACCCTGTCAGACTCCTTAGAAATCCCCATACTGCCAGAAGACTGCAGACATTGCCAAGTATGATAGATAAGAAAGAAGCATACACTGGACATTCCTTGAGTCCCAATCCTTATGCTTTCCTGTTGCAATCTGTCTGCACAATCCCTCCTAAGATGACATGGACTTTTCTTCTGACTTAAACATGGATGACGCTATGGGGATGTCATTTTAGTTCATGCAGTAGCTTCAATCTACTATTACAGGATTTCTCATTAAAAAACCATATAAACTGAGACTATTAGCAACAGGACAAGAGGAAATGCCCCCAAACTGTGACAGAGTAGGTTCAGGTTGGACATCAAGAAAGATTTCTTCACTGAAAGGGTGGTTAGACATTGGAATGGGCTACCCCAGGAAGTGGTTGAGTCACCATCCTTGGGGGTGTTCAAAAAATGACTGGACATGACACTTAGTGCTATGGTTATTTGACATGGTGGTGTTCAGTCATGGGATGGACTTGATGATCTTGAAGGTATTTTCCAACTTTAATCATCTATAGTTCCGTGAATTGAGGATTAGAGCGCAATTTGTGCAATGAATAATCAATATCAAAGCAGATAAGTTAATTCAAGCAATGAAGACCTAAAAGAAAAACTCATTTTGGGCCATATGTACATATTTCCATTAAGATAAAAATAAGTAACTGAATAGAATATTTTTTATTCTGTACATGTTCAATCCAAAAATATATGGCATCTCAATTTTCACTCAGCAAGGGTGCTTCTCTATCAATAGTCTTCAGTCTCAAGCTGTGCAGCCCATGTAGTCATGTACTGTTTTAAAGGCTAAGTTTATAGCTTCAGCTGTTGTTCTGAGGTGTTAGTTAGTCAAAGACAGAACATTTTCCTTGGAATCTCTACAATCTGCTAACAGTAAATGTAATTTAAAATTATTCTGGTGCATTACTCAGTTTAGTTTAAAAGCCTAGGGTCTGATCAGGTAGATGCTTCTTCACCTTGTTCAACTTTACTTTCAACAGATCCAGTCTGCAGTGGTTTTGTAGCCAGAGTGAATCTTCTATTCATTTGTAAATATTTACATGACTGAAACAGTATTTCTAATAAAACTACTGAAGAGAAGTATATTGTGTATTTATCTGTAGCCAGAAAGAAAAGGGGGAGAAGGGGACACAAAAGTACTGTAAAGGGATCTAGTGTGAAAGCTTTGTAAATGTTTTAAGATGTGTGAAGTTATGTTTCTCACCCATTATTTTATATGATATGTGCTTTCATTTTGTAATAGCTTTCAATTATAGTGCTAATGGAACTAAGAAGATGTGGGAAATTCCTGGATAATTAAAACTGTGTGGTTCATGCAACAGTACTCCAATTAGGTAATACTGGTTTGCCTGCCTTATACTGTGGAGTTAAAATTTGACTTTTTTAAGGAAATCTTTCTTAGACTTGAGATTGGGCTTTGAGAGTACTTTTGTTAAAATAAACGTGATCTGCAGAGAGCTCTCACAGAACGACTTCTAAACAGTCACCATCATTTCTCCAGTGTCTTTAGAAATGTAATCGGACAGATGGATGTGCTGGATTGGCACTGTAAGTGTCTTTGCGCTGAGAATAGTATCAATAGCTATTAATAACTTTGAAAGTCTCTCCAGATAAATTAGTGAGTAGCGACCTTATAGCTAAGGAATACATATGTTGTTAAAGTAAAAATAAAGATTTGCTAAGTATTTATTTCTAATCTAATGTGAACACAGGGAATTTTAAAAAATCATGTATTTTGGTAATCTAATACTTTCTCTAAAACTAATTTTAAAAGCAGAGATAGTCACCATTGTTTCAGGATTTCTCCAGGTGAATGTCAAAGTGACTGTACTGTGCATTTGTTTGCTTATTTTTAAAGTTTGTACTTCTTGAGGAAAGAAAAAAAATGATCATAGGCTAAGTAATATGCAGGAAATTCAACCATCTAAAATCTTCTATATCAGGAAGGAAATGCTGAACCATATTTAACATAATTGTTTGCAAATTAAAGAAATTACAGCATGTTTCACAAAAGTTTTTTGTGACTTTTAATGCTAGAACACCATCACTGCAACCTCACTTATTGAAACTCATCTTCACTTGCGATCTATATTTCAGTGTATGTTAATTTTGTCCTCTTTGGACATTGCAAGGCAGGATATCAAGTCTTTTTCACTGGTCCTGCTCTTCTTGCTTTGAAGGAAGAAATCAGAGGGGGTTTATGTGTGTATTTCTTGTTAATTTCCCATAGAAAATAATTACATCCTGCAAAGGTAGGTAGCTCAGGGCAATTTCAATTATTTATACATATATAGATATTACATGTATAGATATATTTATATATTACATATAAATATATAGGTATACATATATATATATATGTAAGTTCTTTTGTTTCTTGTCTTCGCAAGGTGAAATTCTAAAATGTATATACACAAAATGACAGGAAAGCCATGTGTATATAGATATTTCATACTGTTTCCTTCCATAACAGTAATTTTCTATCAAGAACATGTTAGCAGATGCCTTGGTGTATGCTGGATTCATTTTTGCCATAAAGTGCAACCCTAAGTGTTTGTTCTAAAACTTTTCCCACCTTACTGAAAGAGCATTGTACTACAGGCTGTGCCATCACAGCAGACATTTTATTTGTGATCGAATTAGAATCTGGGTCTTGGGATTTGAAAGACAAACGCTTTAATCCCCTGAAAGATTCAGTCAATCTCTGTCAATTCTAATCAGGTAAAGGCATTGGTCTTTTTGCTTCAAAGCAGTTGGAGGGATTTTTTTTTATTCAGGGAGCTGGCCTTTTTTATTTCAATCTTATTTCATCTTTCAGGTTAAAATGTCCCTATTCTGTGTGAAATACTGCATGATTTAATGCACTCATATGTCCCCTTAAGCTATCACCGTTCTCTGTAATTTGCAGAAATCTTTTGTGGTCATCAGCACCAGCTAGTAAGTAGGACACAAAATTCTGCTGGTTTTGCTAAAACAGGGTGGAGGATGGGAGGGAGGAAGGAAGGTGTTGGAGTAGCTTGGAATGTTTGTCACTTGAGCAGATGACTTAAGATAGTGAATTTATCTTGGTTTGAAAGAGAGCTTCTGAAAAGAAGTTTGGAGCAAGGATCTGCATTTTACTGTGTTTTCTTTGTAGAATATGGACAAGCAGGCTTGCCAGGTAAACTGAAATAAAATTGGTTTTGTAATACCTTCTATGCAATAAGAATGATACGTGGAGTTGACTTAAAACACAACAAGTTACTTTTCATTATCCAGGAGAAATCCTGTAATGAAAAGGTTGTGGAATTGATAGTATCATGTTTTCTGATGCCACAGTACTAGTTAAAAAGAATCATATGCAGAGTCTCCTAGATGCCCTTAAAACAAACATAAGGTGGTGTTCGTAGTTTTACTGTTCTGGCCAGGATGTACTCCAGAACTGAATTGCCTACTGTATTCCCTCTCATACAGGCATTTTGTGTTTGAAGTGTAATTAATTGTCCTGGGGGAGGTCAGGCCCCGAAAATGGCAATCCTTGGGCAGTGTTATGAGATTTGTATCAGTAATGTAAGTTTTTCCTGGAAATACTTCAAGACTTGTCTCTGAGATGTGGTGGCTCACTGTCCAAAAACCCTTTGCAGAGGGAGAGTAACAGGCTGAAACCATGGTATGGAAGAGCAATGGCAGCTTCTCAGGTGTTGTTGAGGTGTTGTTGAGGTGTTGTCAACAACTCTGTGTTGTTGACAGAGTTAATGAAATGCATCTGTTGGTTTTCTCCGGTGAAGTTCTTCCGTTTGTAGTATTTGTGGAAAGGAGGTGGAAGAATTGTTTACAGTGCTGATGAGGTGTGTCTTTCATCCTCTAGTGAATCCTCATTCTTCTATCTAAAAGTCTAGAAACCTTTGTCTCCTGCCGCAAAAGGAATCTAGAATAGGTCCTGGTTTCCTATTTTCAGCAGTGGGTGGTAAAGTTCACCTCCTGGGTAAAGTTCAAATCTTCCTCTTCTACACTTCTTTGTATTGCCACTTCAGTGTGTAAGACACCATGAAACACTGTGTTAGAAAAATAGACAGATTGTCTAATGTGTCTTTTCCTCTTTATCCTCTTTATATTGCTAACTGCAAGAAAGCTGGAAAAGCAACTGTGTCTCTTGTTGCCTCACCTGCTATTAACTCTTTGTACACTGCAGTGAAGGGAGATATGGATTTGGTTGAAGCATATGACTCACTGACTATTCCCAGAGCTGTCTCTTAACTGAGACCTTTCTTCTTGTTTCTTGATGAGTCTTTGCCTATTACTTGATAGAAGATGAGGTTCTCTTTTTTTTTTAATGGTGTTATATTTTTAAATTCAGATTGGTAGAGCAATTGCTAAAAGCAAGACAGAACTAAAGTGTAAAGGATATGAGTGTCATAATTGCAATGCAGCAGTGATTTCAACTTTGGTGGTATTCTGTGTGGTTTCAGGAACTTAACAAATAGTTAAGAGGTAACTGTCTTCTCTCACTCTATTCAGTCCTGTTTTGCTGCCTGTGTTTCTACAGCCAATCTGTCTGATTTTTCGCCACCTCTTCCTGTAGTCTGTGCCCTTGGCTTCTTTTGGTGGCTGTGGCCACACAGTTGAATCCCTTCATTCTGTCAGCATCAGTGTCCTTTCTTGGGGTTTCCAAGAATTCTGTCTTCTGGTATTAATAGCCAAAGTGGAAGGAGCTAGGCTGATTTCTCTTTCTTGTCCACTTATTTTTAGACCTTCTAGCATCTTGCTTGGAATGTGCAGCTCAATTATTGTTACATCATCTGGAAGTAAGAAGAAGCTGTGTTCTGCATGCTCTCTTTCACAAAGTGTCTGTTGTTCATTAGAAATAGGGGGTCTCATGAAATTTGCTCCTAAAAATAGGTTCTAATTTGTGGCCTTAAGGACAGCAAAGGAAATGAGGAAAAAGTGTAGAGAAATAATGACAGTGCTGTTCTGTGCTTTCCTCATTGCATTGCAGTTCCTAATTTTTTTTATAAGACTGGTTTTCTAACTTGCTGGTTGCATGCCTGGGATCAGGAATTAATTTATGGTATAGGGATTTTTCATGGTCTTTGACTTCTCTTCTTCATGGTCTTCTAGTTCTCTAGAAGAAATTTGTCCTCTAGGTAAATTTCTGGGCAGCTGCATTTGTTGACTGAAGGCAGGTATTTTAGATGTTTGAGCTTCCCAAGGAGTCCTGTGATGTGATTTCCACATGAACTGGAACTAGCCCAAGCATGTGGAAAATAATCCAGTTAGTATCATATCATAGAGCTGTGCAGTATCTGAAGTTCTGATAGTAATGAAATAGTTACCTTTTATCTCTTGCTACAACTTGATATTAGCCTTTAGGGCAGGGGGGAACATTGACACAAGGAACAACATGGGCACAAAGTAAGAAGGTGTTCCTGCAGTCTTGCTTCCCTCCTCTAGCACAGCTATCTTCTAATCCTAGATGTCACTGGTTCATCAGGCTGAGTGGTTTTTTCATACTGATCCAGAACTTAATATAGCATGTTCTCAGCTCTGAAATATATGTAATGTAACTGGATCCTGTGAGTGACTGAAGGAGACAGTAAATGAAACCTTTGTTTCCCGTATGGTAGCGCAGATTGACTAGAACCATCCCTTTTGAACTCTTTTATTTCGTTGTTTGCCTGTAACATTGTTGGTATTCTGTCTGAAACATGAGACTGACCTACATCAAATAGCAAAGATTGTCATTATACAAACTGTATGAAATTGATAGGAGGCTTTTAGTGCCTAATTTTAAACTAATAAAAGCTACTGGTTTTATCAGTATTTTGCCAAATTTGTGTATCTTTCATTTGCAGTGGTGTTGAATATTTGTTTATACTGCCACTGCAGTCACTATTCATCATAAGCAAAACTCGTTTGGGGGATTAGTGGGTTGATTTGTGTTTGGGCTCATGTGATGCTATTTGCTTTAGTGTTTTGGACTGTAGAACTGGGCAACAGAGCTTGAATGACATAATGAATCTCTGTGTAAGGTAATGTGATATAGGGGTTTTTTTTTATAAACTCTTTTCTTTAACCTTCCTAGAAAGAATGAGTGCATTGTGTTTCTACTATCTGATGCAGCTATTCCAGGAGAAAATAATACTTAACAAATTCAGTGCTCTAAGTGATGATGGAATCTATTTTATTCAGACCTTGTTGACTCCTTCTGTTTGCTTCACTCCCCCAGACAAACGTGTTGATGATTGGCCCTTGATGCAGTCTCCATTTCCAACACTGACTATAAGCACTATTTATCTCCTCACTGTCTGGCTGGGCCCCAAATGGATGAGGACGAGAGAGCCCTTCCAGTTACGCTTCCTGTTGGTGGTTTACAACTTTGGAATGGTTCTGCTCAACTTCTTCATTTTCAAAGAGGTGTGTATGCCCTCTTGCAAGAGGGAATTCTTACTGAGGTTTGAGGATGTCAGAATGAAAATAATCTTGCATGTTCATGATGTCTATTGAGAGTGAATGTTTTGCACAGACTTTTAAAGATGAGGATTTGCCTTTGAGGTGAGTATATCTATAGCTACCGAGTTTCTGTTAGAGAATAAATGCACTAAATCAGTCCATAGAAAGAATTTGTATATGATTTATTCCAAGTGCTTCTTAGATTTATTTTAATCTAAATACTGGAGACAATAAAATCTGTAGATTTAACACTTGTAACTGATACTTTTTTTTCACCTTAATAATCCTAAAGGATATCAGAATGTATGTTTTTAGAAATTGAGCTGCTTGTTTATGCTTTCAAAGTGTTTATAATTTCTAGAAATTCAGCTATCCATTGTCTGTAGTGAGGATGAGTATCTTGTCTGTAAGTTGTCTTTTAGAACAAGAATAAAGATGAAGTGAACTATATTTTCTGGAGAGAAGAAAAGAGTAGTAACAGTGCAGTGGATCAGCTGTGTAGTAGCTAACTGGGATTACTTAACAGTTTGGTAATTATTATTCAAGGATAGCTATACAGAATATGGCTTATGCAAAGTTTATGCTACTGTGACTGCTTATGTGCATCAGAAGTTATCTGCCTGGAAGACCTCTGATCATAGATTTGCAAAATCTGTTTCCAGAAGTAAGCAAATGAGCACAGCAGTTAAAATTTCAGCATAGCAGAACTATGTCTGGTCTGTTCTGTACTTTTGCCAGGAAAAAATGGCATATCTGATTATGATCTGCATTTTGACCCTTTCCCAGAGCTCCTAGAATAAAATCATTAATCATAACATTATTTCAGCCTCTCTTTAAGACATGGTTCAGTAAAATTTTAGCCATCACACCTTAGTCATCATTTTGTCTAAATCGTTTTCTTGGACTATTCAGCTAAGTAATAAAGTACTACAGTACAAAAGAATTTAATGCTGACACCCAAGCATAGTAGTAGGAAGAGATTAAATCCAGTCATCTTGGCAAGCTAAAACTGAAATTCTTGAAATTAATTCTGCAGTGTTACTACTATGCCTGTCTTTTTCACTTATTCTTTTAAACTAGTTTGTTTTATCCATAGACTGAATTATACCAAACTTGCAGTCAATTAATTTTCAAACCTATGTTCCCTGTAGGATAACACTTGTGTTAGTGGCATTTCCAAGTCACTGAATTAATATAAAAATGAATGGGACTGCAAATACATATTTGTTGCTGATATGCTGAAAGCTCCTAACTTTATACACAGAGATTCTAGTTTCCCGCTCTCTCCTAATGGTAGGTTGTTATTCAATATTAAGGCAGTGGATACAGCATTTCCAGGAAGTGTCTTTTCTTGATCTTAGAGACTGATAGGAGGAAGGCGTTCAAGTTTCAGTAGTTTTGTTCAACAAGGCAACTTCTGCTTCCATCTGTGTGACATTTACAATAGCACTGTGCCACTGTTGTAATTCACATGAGTTTTAATGAAGTTGTTATGAGTAAAATTATACTGTTTGTGTTTTGTGAATGATTGTAAAGTTTCCGGACACTGCTGAGAACATAATTCGAATGTGAAATGCCTTTAAATGTTATTAAATAACAATCCTGATGGCAAGCTCTATTGTTCATCTGTAGTAGTTTATGTTAAATGGTAAGTTGTAAAGCACTGCAAGTCTAGTGCAAGACTCTCATATGTTGAATTCAAATTCAGGTCCAAATTTGGGGCAAATTTTACTTGGAATATGCAGAAGTCACAAATGAATAGATCCTATTTTGTCACAAAATCAATTTCTCATGCTACTTCAAGGCAGTCTGGTGAAGTCAATTTACTGCCTTTTGCCAAGGGAACCTTGTTTGAATTATCCAGTAGGTCGCAGCAGAGATTGGTTGGTTTCTGTAACAGTGCTAACTAAACTTTCCTTGGCTTTCTCTATTACTATTGGATGTGCATGTGCCCATGTAATTACAGTTAGTTACAGTAGTTTGTAAATTGACTTAGATGATGCAGAAGTAGTTCAGTTTCTTTTCTAGGATAATTTCATAGGACAGTTCTTTCATTTACCTACTTTAACACACATGTGCAGCAAATAAGTCCAGAGTTTCACAATAATACCTGTCTTTGCATCTGACTTGTAGTGCTGTGTGCAAGATGGGGCAAAAAAATATACTCAAGCTCATTGTAAATAAGATGGAAGTCAGGTTCGTGGTAAGAGTAGTCAGTGCCTACACATGGGAGGTTTTCTTGATATCTTTTTCTATCACCCAAATTTAGAGGTTATGTCTACTCTACTGCTGTCTCTCTTTGATCCTTAATGGTGGGATTGCTTGCTTTTACACAATCTTGGATCATGACATTTATGAATGTCAGGATTGGAAGTATTACTTGAACTTTGTACAGCTCTACACAAGTGTACTTCTTTCCAATGGGAACTTGCTCAAAATGTCAATTTTATCTTCTCCTGTCCAGGTTTTTGCAAAGTGCTTGGTTTGGAGTGTCCCTACAGGAGCACTTCAATTGCTTTAGGCCATTTTTGTTGGCACAAAAAGGGGAACTTTTCTCCATCCATTTTCCCTCACTGTGTTTTGTGGGTTTTCAGCTTTGGCTGTTCAAAGTGGGTGGGAGGTTCTGGATTTTCTTTGTTATACTGTGTTAATAATTGTAGATCCAAATTATGTAATCCCTGTCTCTTGAATAGTGTTCTCTTGGATCCTTACTGGGAATAGCATTTCTCTAAAGTGTAGTGAAAGCAATTAGGTATTTTCTGTTTCTGAAGCTAGAGCCGTCAGAAAAAATATTGGTGTCTGAACAGCTTAAGGTCACACTGGAATTTGTTGTACAAGGCTCTAATTATCTGGGCAGATAGATGCAGGGAAAAATGAAAATCTTTTTAACTTACAAGAAAAAAATAAGTACTCTGTAACAACAGGTTGTTAGCACTAAATATTGGTTTTCTTCAGTAGTATTCTCAGGATTAATAAGAATATTTTAAGTATTTCTGTTCAGGTAACTTTGATGTAACAAGAGATTTTCTGATAATTGTTGTAAATGTGCTTTATGTATTATATTTCCCCTCATATGTGGCTTTAATATTTTCAGTTGTTCTTGTCATCAAGAGCTCGAGGGTACAGCTATGTCTGCCAGACTGTGGATTATTCAGATAATGTTTATGAAGTTAGGGTGAGTATTTTTTTTTTTTTTTGTATTTGTATATGAATGTGTGTAATATACAGCACTACATGACAGTTTAAGCCTTGTCTGAAAATAGTGTTTCTATCACTGCTGTCAGCTATGACTGTATCCCGTTACATCCTCACAGGCCACTTCAGGTTGGACTGCGTTGTACATAGCAGGTTTAGTCAAAGTGCATCAGCACATTTGCACTAACTTTCATCTGACTGCTGCAAGTAAGGGCACTCTTAAAGATACCATCCTTGGCTTCACCCACAGTCATACAATCCAGGATGAACTTTGCATACATCCTTTGGTTCCTAGACTTGCTGAAGTTTGTGATACCAAGGTAACCACAGTAAAGGCGCTGTGCTCTAGCTAGATCAAAGCAAGTGAGATTTGTCAGCACATCTTGTGGTTGCACTTCACCTGTACTTGGTGAGGCAAATCTTTGTCTCCTTTATCTGTGTTTGGCTTTATGAGGCCTTGCTGGCTTTTGGCAAATGTATTATCAGTGCATTTCATTGTATAATCTTAGATTTCAAATATCTGGGCTTTGGAAAACATCCAAATTAAAAGCAAAGTGCAGATACTTGTTCATTTTCGTAATGCTGTTGATTAGCTCATGTACTAAACCTTATCTTCCAGCAGAGCTGACACTTGAGAATCTCTCAGCTGTTCTTGCAAGTTTCATATACAGATTAGAACATGTTCCTGAAAATGCAGTGAAAGTATGGTATAGTCTAAATACATTATGTTTACAGCACAGTTTGAAAAATGTTCCGCTGTTCATAGATAGTGTTACGCAAAAGCTTGTTCATGTGACAGGGGTGATAGTGAGAAAGAAAGGTTTAAATCTTACACCTTATTTATAATGGCTGATATTGCAGAACAGCTCTCTGTGTAGATTTTTATTGGCCTTATGGTAGTTGCCATTCTTTCACCTTTGCCAATACAGTGCTCTCACTGTTTCAGTCACTAGAATAATCCTGTTTAAAATGTTGGTGAAAAACCAGATCTAGCAAAGTACGGCAAGTGCTTGACAGGTTTGGGGTTTTTAATAGATAAGCAAAATAGAATGCCCTTGTACTCACCTGAATGACATTGAGGAGTGGTATAGCATATATTGAAAGAATTTTTATATTAGCTAAATACAAGTAGTATTCTGTTTCACAGCATCAGTTTAGGTGCACTTGTTCTTGGGAGGCAGTGAAGAGGTCAGACTTGCTCAAAAGAATGATCATCCATTTTGTTTGTTATGACAAGCAGAGCATTATTATACAATCAAATAAAGGCAAAATTACCTGAAGAATGTATTCATAATACATAATACATCCAGAAAAGACGCATTGCTCTAGCAATATATACTCTTTTGACTTCCTGACTTTTTAATATTTTTTTTAAAATCTTAAACTTTTTTTCCCCATATTCGTGGATTTGCATACAATTTATCTCTGAAGTTTTAAGTTGTAGCATGGTCAGTTTGCAGCTGCAGGAGTTGAGGAAGGAAGAAAAATTGAGTTCTCACACGTTGCTGCAGCAACTGTACAGTACGTTAACAGTCAAGATTCTTATCTTGATCATTTTCTGGTGGTTCTTTTGAATGAATTCTCAGTTTAGGTAAATAAGTTGCAAGTAGAAAATTATACTTTCCACAAGTGTACTCTGAGGATTCTGGGATATATTTCAGTCCTGTTTTACAGTGTAGCGTACTCTGCATTTGGAAGGTATGTTGTTTTTTGACACTGTCAGACAAAAAAAAAACCAACAAAAAAAAACCCAAACAAAAAACCCCCAAAAAAGCAACAACAACAAAAAACCCAAACAAAAAAACAAACAAAAAAAACCCACAAAACCCAATCTTCTTCAAGATTGCTTTCACCATCATTTTTCATAATATAAACCTGCAAAAGCAATTTTAACATGTTTTTGCAGTTTTGAGTTTAGAATTGATAAGCAGTTTAGCGCATCTCTCACACCCTTTCAATAGATCTAGATTCTAAAGGTCTAGCATTTATTGGCACCAAGTTTCCTCTGCAGAGAAAAGCTGCATTACAACAGTAGAATCAATTACAAATGCAATGACTAGGTTTGAAAGAGAATGAGTAAATAAATCCTGTTGCTCAGATAAAGAAGGCTGGAACTAACTCACGTGGAAACAGCACTGAGCCCAGAAGGCATTATGGAACGTGGTCTGAAAAGCAGAGCTTCATACATGACTTTAATTTGGGGCTTTGAAATTTGGAACAAATATTGAGAAATGTAAAACTAATTGTATATAGTGGTCTAAATGGCATAGGAGCCTTGGTAGGGCCTCTGTTTCTGTCTTTTTGGGAGTGTGCCCCTGTGATACTGCCATCACATTGAGTGGTCTCTTTTGTCCAAAGCCCTTGATCAAAATGAGGGGTCAAGAAAAGCATCCTTTGTCCTTCAAGAGAGTATGGAAAGCTGGTAAACAGTTCTCAGAAAAAAAGAAAAAAAAAATTGGCTATCCTGGATGCCAGAGGATGTCTTTCCCTGCCTCTCCCACCCACATCGTGTATCAAGACGGTAAGCCAGTGATTTTAAGGGAACAGTGTAAGGGCATGTGGTGGCACTTCCCGTGTATAGTTCTGTAGCTCAGAGACCTCTTAAGTCAGACATAGCCTCTTTGGTTTTGCCAGTTTTTAAGGGGATGTTTTTCCATGTATTTGCCTGTTTTCTTCAACTTTACTAATCATCTGGCTTTCACTGATGATTAATTGTGTAGGTAGTTCACACAAAATGTGAAGGAGCTGGTCCTCCTACTTACTGCTTTGAATTTACCTACACCTGTTAATCTCATTCAGGCTCCCCGACTGTTCTGCAAGAAGCAGTGGACCACTGGAGCAAGCAAGGATGGCAGTTAGAATCCACATTTGCATAAATATTTGCAGAAATAAACTCCTTTGTCAAGGACTTACATGATGGGTGTAGTAGGTATCCACCTTACTGACTGGTGGCAGGAAGCTGAGTGGTTTCATTATGAAAAAACCAAAACATTCATAGTAGATAAGAAAGAAAGAAAAGGGGGAACAAATCTCTAAGAAATTATTTAGAAGGATCTACAGATGTATCTTGGAAAATCTTTCTTGGTTATAGCTTAAGAGTCAAAATAATAAATGCAAAGGGTTGAGGTGTTAAATCCATGATTTGTAGTTCTCCTTTGGGAGCTTCGGTCTTTGAAGTTAATGATTTCCTAATACTGTCTAACTTAATGCATGTTAGTGTCTGTGAGTAGTCATTCCCCCCTCTGCTTACATTTTTGTGTCCTTGTTTCCCAGGTCAAGGTTTGTCTATTTTATTAGCATTTCTGAAGAGCTAAGAATTAGGAATATGGGGCTGTGTGAATTATTTTGTATTTTAAGTGTGTTGATCGTAATTGTGAAGCTGAGCAATGGTTGTTTTCTGTTTGTAATCTGTGTTGTTTGTATTTATGTGTACAGCTTGAGTGGTTTCCTTTTATGAAAAAGAAATAATGTTAATTTACTTTAAACTTCTGTGAAAAGGGATCTTGACTTAACAAGTTCTGTAAACAAAATTCTGTAGCTGAAAGAGGGAAAAGAGTTCACTATAAAAAAGCCACTTTGGATTTTGATGTTACTGTGACCTTCCAAGAAGTAACTGTCCTTTCTCATACCCCTTAATGGATAACTGTGTCCAGCCTGAAATGAGGAAGAATGGTGCAGAAACAGTCCTGTATTGAAACAGTCCTGTATTAAAACAGCCCTCCATTCAAAAACCCTGCAGCAGGCAGAGGACATGGGATTGGACCTCTTGTTGACCCCCTTAATCCTAGGCTGTAATGTAATCTTTCTGTGCCATCTGGTGTTTTAACAGAATTAGATTGGTACACATGAAAATTACCAGAAAATATATGGTTATGACTAGCACTATTCATTGCAGGAATGTGCCTTTTTAATGCATATTTTCTTTTCTTTAAAATGAAATCTTTCTTTCATGCTGTGTCCAAAGAAAGACTGCAGGTTAGGTCATGATTTCTGATGCTTTGCAAAGGAAGTTTGATAATAGCCATAGCTTATTGCTCCTGACATAGCTTACATATCAGTGTATTGTTCTACTCTATTTCTGCCGTCTTTCACTGTTTATATGCATGGCCTTAGGCAAATGACTTGATATCTGTTTCATTTTTTTCTACCAGCTAATGATGAAAACATCTGCAGAAGTCACTGAAAGTATTGAAATAGATCATCAGTACACAAAACCTATCAGGTTTGAGAGTAAATGGTAGAAAATTTGACAATAGTAAGAGAGCAAAGGAGCTGACAGGCAAAAAAATCTACAGAAACACAAAATCAGCAGGTATAATCCTTCAAAGAATCCTGTTGTTTTTCTTAAGAGATGGGAAGAATTTTGATCAAAAGTTCAGATTATTTTTACCCATGGACTGTAATTGCTTTCTCTGCTAAGTGGAATTCAAAAGAGGAGCAATGAGGTATGTTATGTGACTTGTCCAAGAACATATACAGAACCTGTGGTATTTTGGGCATAAGACAGAAGTATTTTTGTAGGATTTTTCTTCACTTGCGTTTTGCTCTGTGTCATACAGTAAATTGGCTATTTGCTTACTGGCTGTTTGGCTTTTTATTCCCCTATTTCATCAACAAAAAATGTCCATTTAGTTTATAAAAGATTTTATGGCAGTATGCTTGTAACTGACCTATTGGTTGTCTAAAAGTTTTTTGGGAGGGAGCACCTCCAAAGAGGTAAAGTATTGCCGTGCTGGATTGTCATTTTATGGGTACACAGTCCAAGGTGTTTATTGTTAACTTATGAAATGAAAAGATGTTTATCTTCATTTATTTAAGAGATACAGCTTTAGCAAAGACCTGTAAAAGATGCTGGACTGTTATGCTAACCAATTGGGTGTGAGACAAACCTTGATGTGGGTGTTATTAAATACCTGACTACCTGTCCCATAGGCAGTACTGTACTGGATATTGAGAAACATACATACATGCATACATTTATATATATATGTATATATATACACACACACACACACACACACACACACACACATATATATATATATATATGCATGTATGTATGTGTATATATGGTTCTTGCGGCTTGCCTGTGTGTCTGGGAACTCCAGGATCTGTGGGAGTCACTTTTCTGTCATTAAGCCTCTCTCCAGCTTTAGATATTAATATCTTTTGTATGAAACGGAAAAAATCTGCCTCCTCTCCCAAGACCTGAAGTGTGATAAATCACATCCAGAGAGTGAGAAGGGTGTTCATTAATGGATGCACATAAGGCTGCAGTTTGGCAGCAGTAAGATGTGCAGTCCCTCTGGGAAACTGCAGAGCCTGCAATGCAGATATGCAGCACTCTTCTCCTATGCTGCATTTCTTGCTTCTGCTGTAATTTCTCCTAAAGTGTTCACCAGACCAGTTATGGCTGTGACAAACTTAGTCTGAGGAGAGATGTTTTCCTTTCCCACTGGTTTGGAGAGGTGAAGGAAAACAACTTGCAGGACTGTAGCATTGCTCTCTACATCTCATTATGATTCCTCTTTCTCTCACCTAACAGTACGTGTATAGTTAGGAAGGCAAACTACTCTGTGTTAACTCTTTTCTTCTGTCTTCCCTGGGGACTGAGGGGGTGGTGGGGTTATTTCACACCATGTAAAATTAAGAAAGTCTGATTTACCGTAACCTGAGTCCTGAAAGACAATGTGAACTTCTTACAAATAGGTGTGTTGTGACATTGCCTACTCTCCTTGCTGGTGGTACCAATTCCAACTCTTTTTTTTTTCATTCTCTGTGTGAGTCACCGTCCGGGATATGTTCTGGTCCCACCCTTGCATAACAAGCTAGATGACTTACAATGCCAAAACTAGACTTGTTGCTATGTTTTGGGATCTGGGAGGGAGTTCCTACCACCACCATACTCCCATATCATAACATTAGCATATTGCTACACAGAGCTTCAGGACTTTACTTGCTTTAACAATATCCTCATTTCAGCAGGAAGCTGTGTTTATGTTGCATCCTAAACAAGATTCACTGTGATGGGTGGATTAGGAAAAGAATTTTGGGTGTGTAGCACTGCCCTGTTGGGTAGGTGGGTTTTATCTGTGCAGTTTTTATAGCTAATTTCTTCAATTCCCTGAATGTCAGAGAACCACTGAGGGAATGCTGCTTTATAGAGGGGCTTACTGAGCAGGCCAGAAGAAGCTGAGGGAATACTGCTCTAAGTGATGTGAAATCTGTACTGCAACTAACTTCTTTGGTATCTTTCCACCCATATGCCTGTGGTACTGAAGGTTTCAACTTTCGCAACTTCATTTTATCTTAATGTTTCTGCTTCATTGTTCTGACCACATCAAAGTGTTGCCTCATTAGTAGGGGAAGCCCTGTGGTAGTCTTCCTCTGCACAGCTTAGGATGGAATGAGGACACAAACTTCCCGTGTTTAACTGGTAAACTGTTCAGAAATGTCAACAAAGCTTCTAACTATATCAGCTCTTTTTTACAGTTGTGATTTGTAAGCAGTAGGCTCTGAATAATATGCTTCCATGTCCAGAATAGATGAAAAAAGTATTCTTTTTGTTGTTTTCATACTACCAGGTGTTTGACTCCACCTCAATGTTTACCAGGATTTAAGGAAGGAAGAGGTATCCTTCTTTTACAGCAGATAGATGGTGAAAACTTCAATCAGTTCAGCTTGGAATCACTAAAACTTATATATTGTCTGTTTTTCATTGCAGATAGCTGCTGCTTTATGGTGGTATTATGTCTCTAAAGGAATTGAATATTTGGATACAGTATTCTTCATCCTGAGGAAAAAATTTAACCAAATTAGTTTCCTTCATGTCTATCACCATTTCACCATGTTCACCTTGTGGTGGATTGGTATTAAGTGGGTTGCAGGTGGACAAGGTGAGTTCCCTTCCTCTTATATGCTTTTGACTGGACAGAAGGGAAAATTATTATTGTTTGGGAGCAATAGAAAAAATTTGATCTACTTTATAATACAGAAAACTGTTTATTAATGCATACAGTCTCCCTCTGTGGGAAACATGGGGGAGGAAAAGATAACAGGGCAATAATCTAATGAATTGCAAAACTTCTTTTCTTTTCCTCATGGGCATCAATTGCAAGCCTGAAGTTCTGCCTTCAAAAGTATCTGTATCTGTGTGAAACAGAAAGATGTATGCATCTTGCCTAACTTTAATTTTTACAAATACGGAGAGCTGCAAAATCCAATTGTGGGCCACATTATGTGTGCAAATTTAATGAAGTTAATGGAGACGTTATTTTGGCATTGTATGTGAGTTTGATGTTTGCTTTCATTTTTATAAAGAGGCATGTATAAAATGCTGAAACTTTCCCTTGGAGGTGAGCCAATAAATCTGTCAATTCACTTCTAAAACCTATTCATAATGACACAAGTCTAATTCATTATCAGCCTTTTTTTCCTTTCTTCCTTTCTAAAGCCTCCATCAAATAATTTTGTTATTATTTATTGCACTTGCCATATCTTCCATTACCCGCATTGCACACTTGTTCCTGCTGTTTAGCCTTGTCTCTCTCTAATTGAAAGCTCTGCAGAGCTGAGGGTACAGGGAAAACACCCTGGTTTTTTGCAGTGGGCTTTGTAGGCTTATGACACTGAAAATACCATATAGGAAACACAAAGTATCATATTATGAACACCAAACTAATATCTTGTGTTTGGTGTTTTCTTTTGGTTTTTTTTAAACCACACTAATACTTAATGCATGGGGAGTTTATGCTCCCATTTGCTGTAGATATTTTGTACTGAGTGGCCACTTACATTCCAAAGAAGAAATACATAAATTTAGTATCTGTGACTACCTTTTAATTTCTCTCACATAATATGCAGGAAGCAGATACTCAACCAGACGTTTCATGATCTTCCTTTGCAGCTGCACCTATAAAATAAGTTTATTGGAGACTGGATGGTTACTTTAGTCTTGCTTAGAAATTCCCTGGATATCACAAAAGGCCCTCTCTCTTCTTGCCTGTTCAGAATTTTCATACTAAATATCAGAAGTTTTTAATACAACAGTTGAACTGTTTCCAATTTTCTTTCAAGTTTTGGTGTTCTAGCACTGCCTCTTAGTTTCTAGAGCCTGCAAAAGGAAAAGCAGCAGTTGCTTTTCTGCATTTATGTAGCACCACTGCATAAATGAGGATTAATCTGTGTTCTTCTATTTTCTAGCTGATAGCACGCTGCTTACATAGACAGGTCTATTATAAACTAGATTCTATTATAACAACTGGGTTTAGACCACACGGGCATCTGAGCTGTTTGATGTCAGCAGCTATTGTCTGCATGGCCCTAATCTTATACATTAGAGCATTTTTGAACCTCTCTGTCAGTGTAAGAATACCTTAACAAGATATAACGTGTTTCTGTTAAATGGTGCTAATCTTGACAAAGCAAAGAGATCTTAATGCAAATGAAACTGTCAGCATAGATCTAATGTGGATCATTCTGGAAAATGTTTTACTATACACGAGCATATTTAAGAATGCTGAATATTTTTAAATCTTAAATAAAGAAACTGAAGATGAGCAATTTAGACAAAATCACCTGGCAATGCCTTAAAGTTCTTATTAACACAAGTCAAGGGGTTTTTTTGTACAGGGTTTTTTTGGCCTATTTAATCAGACTTCCGTGTGAGTTTCTGTCTTCTTGCTGAGAAGTGAACCTTTTGCATTTAAATATAGTTTAAAAGACTTAAGTTCAGAACCTGATTCTTTGTACTTTACATTGTCAAATGCAGATTTTAATAATCCTTTAGCAAAACAATTGCAGTTAAGCTATAAGAGCTAATGTGGAATCCATTTATGTGTGTTCAACAAAAACCTTAGGAAAAGCTTTGGCATAAATAGTTCCATGCAAGATGTGACATACTACCTGCATTAACAGCTGCTTGTGTCAGCACATGTGAACAGTCAGGTCTGTACTATACTGGTCAATATTTTGAAGATGTAATCCTGACATGTCCTGTGCTTTGTAATTTTTACTATTAAAAATAATTATATGAATAATATAATTCAAATAATACTAGAAAATATTTATCTTTTTTCCAAAATTACATGACAGTCTTTCCTTCTATTCCTGGACAGCTTTTTTCGGAGCTCAAATGAATGCATTTATTCATGTCATTATGTACATGTATTATGGATTAGCAGCATGTGGCCCTAAATTTCAGAAGTACCTGTGGTGGAAACGATATTTGACCATATTGCAATTGGTAAGTAAAATTTCTCCTTTTGGGATAAAAGGTGTTGGCTCTGAGTGGATTTTCATTTGCAGAGCTTTGGAACAGATGCTACTCCTTGCAAAAGTTTGTCTCTGTCTGACACTCCTCAAGTTACAATACTTCCTGGTGATGGAAGCATTTATTCAATTTCTAAAAAAATGCAGCACAGATAAGAGTTGTGTGAGTTAAAGTCTAATGCTTCCTTGCTGATTGTTTCAACTGAATTGCAAAAACATGTTCAAAAGGTAGAGAAAATCCAGATCTCTTCATATCTTCTCATTTTCATGTTTATGAAAACAAATGCCAGATAGTGCAGTAAATTTGTTGTTCCTGGTCAAACATAGATGTGCCTGCATGAGTGTGACAGCCAAATACAGCTTCCTTACCACCTCCCAATTTAGCAGTTTTCAGTACTTAATTAGTTGATATAAATTAATGCACCCAGACCTACAGGATATATCCAGACCTTTTTGATTCTATATTTTCTGTCTTTCAGGTGCAGTTCCATGTGACTATTGGCCACACAGCCTTGTCTATTTATATTGATTGTCCTTTCCCTAAATGGATGCACTGGGGTGTCATTTTCTATGCTATCACCTTCATTTTCCTGTTTGGTAACTTCTACTATCGGACATATAAGCTGCCCAAGGAACCTGTAAAGAATGGCAAAATAGCAAATGGTGCTGTTGCAAATGGAGTAAGCAAACCAGAAAATAATGCGGTGGTGGAAAATGGAAAAAAGCAGAAAAAGGGAAAAGCAAAAGGAGAGTAACTTGATCCAGGCCTTAACCATTGTTGGCAGTGAGGAACCTCCAGTTTGGTTTATAAAAGGAAGAAAAAAAACACTGTCTGTACCAATTAACCTTAGGTTACTGAAGAGCTAGAACACAGATATTTTCATTATTTATGAAGATTGTTTTAAGAACAACACTAAAGTTGAATTTCTATTGTAATTATGTAATTATCATGCATATGGTCTCTGTGTAAACTTGTAGACTGCTGGTGTTGGTGAATGTAAGGAAGAATTGCAGTTGATTCCATGTTTAGCAGTCCAAAAGTTAATACTACCATTGATACAGGCAGTTTTGTTGGCACCCACATTTCTTGGGAGGGTGGGGGAGGGAGGGGAAGGAAGTAGCATTTGAATACTTGTGGTTTCTTTCCAGAAAATTATTAAATTTCAAATTATGGCGTATTATCTAATCAGAATGTGCAACTTTTCTTGTCCTCCTTGGGGAGTACCTTCAGACACATTATGTGCTGTCAGAGCAGTGTTTGACTTTTCAGACATTACTTGATTTAATTGAGTATCTGTTACAGTTTGGTTTTTGTTTTATTATTTTTTCTTGTGTGGAAATATACCTACCTCTTCATCTGCTGAAAAGAATATTGAGCATTAAATAACTGGTTTCTGAAATATGGAGTCCTCTGATCTAAATATCCGTTAATACTAATTCAGGAGAACGTATGTTTTCCTGTGGGAGTAAAAGGGATTTTTGGTGGTATCTTTTGATCAAGTCATCAATAATCTTTTTTTTAATGTAAACTGAAATTTTGAAGGGATACTTTTAGTAGAGCCAAGTCAAGAATACATTTTAAGAATGTATAAATTTGAACAAATATATTGGTTGAAGCAAGCAGTAAAAATAGGTCTGCTTCTTGCTGGCTGTGACCTGCATTAAATCTGGCACTGACTGATATTCAAAATGGTAAGATAATGTTGTGGTGGAGAGAAAACAGCATGTATTCCATTTAGAAATGTGTGCACTGGTAGTCATGCTAACTACAAGACCTTCACTTTATTGGGAGAGAGAATTTTAAAGTACGAAATACAGCAAACATATAATGTTGAAAATGTTGCTATTGCTTGATACTTGTCAAAACTTTATTTGTTAGGCACTTGCAGACAAAGTATTGCTGATAGGCCACTATTTTAGATCAAAATGGCTAAAATAAGTAGAAACTTTGAGATGGATTTTCATTTACATATTACATAAAGGATTTTTTACCATTCCTTTTATGAAGAAAATAAGGAAAGAGTTATACTCCTTCTGAATAATCTGATTACTAAGAGATATGTTTTGAGCTGCTTAGCATGCAATGAGTAGAAGATGGGTGGAATTAGAAACTATATCCTCAAGTACTGTGTTCCTTGGCCATCACTGCAAGAGCTGCATTGTTGCTGTCCAAATGCATTCGCCCCTCAGCTCTGGTCAAAAACATATCCAGAGGTAGCAAAAACCTTTTATCTGGCAAGTGGCACCACTGGTACAGGAGAAAAGTACATGGAACTGTAAGTGTAAAGTGAGTGACGCGTCCAATAGATTTTTGCATCTCGATCATCCATTCATCTGTTTATAAAATGCAAGCAGGTCACATCTTCTGTGTCTGAGGTCTGTCTCATCTCTATACAAAAAAAAAATCTAAACCTAAAAAGCAGGTCCTAGGGAAAAGAGTTTTGGATCTAGTCTGTTGTATTAAAAAATAATTCCTAATGCTGGAGTTTGTTCAGCTGGAAGGTGGTTCATCCCTAATCACCACCACTGTGGATTATTTAGCAGAATATAGAATTGTGAAAAACTGTCTCTGCTGAACTCAAATGCATGTGACCATTAAGTTTCTTATCTGCTGTGTCTTGTGATTCTTCCAGCCTTTATAATGATGCTTTTTGCATTTGCATAACTCAGTGTATTTATGTAGTGTGGCATGGGGAAGAGGGAGGTGATCTACCCTTCCTTCTTGGACAAATGCCACTACCGTTAACCAAGCCAAAATGTTGGCTGACTCAGTAACTTTGGAATGGCTAAAGGAGTAAATAACTACAAAGCAGATTTACAGCACACCTGCTGCTCCAAGGTAGTGTCTGGTGTGAATACCCTTACCCTACTGTAAATCCAAGGTAGTTTACCCCACTTTGATTAAAGGGTAGCTTCTTTCTATTTGCCATGGGATGTGGGCAGCTAACTTCTAAGTCTGTATCATTCCTTGAATTGTGTTAAATTGGTTGTTTGCTCTGTCATTCATTCAGTAAGCCAGATCAGCTAAACTGATACTCTTAATGTGATCCAGCTCTGAAAGAGCATTCTGGGGAGTATTCCAGTGCAGGTTCAATTACGTCTTTGCTACACTTTCTAAGTTAAGAATTATGTCTTGCATGATGGCAAATATTTAAATACCTGAAAGTCAAATCTTTTTTCCCCCCATCATGCATGGAAGTGGCTTAAAGTTGACTGCAACTTGAACCTTATTGACAGAACTTGAATAGAAGCCTACTGTCAAACTCTGAGGTAATCGTTAAATTCTAAGAAAAAGTGAAAAAACTTATTGTGAGCATGCATGTGTACATACACATCATGTTGTCTGGCCCTGAGCATAAAACCACTTTGAGAGATTGCCATACCATGGAAAAAAAATCCCCAGTTACTAAATTACTGGAACACTGCTGTTTTGAGTACATCTTTTGCAATATGACTTTCCTAGGTCTATTTATGATGTATTTGATTGTTCATGTAATTCAAGTCCCATTACAATCTTGAATATAATGGCCTTATTAAATGTGCATTTTGTAGGCATGGTCTTGAGTGCAATATTTCTGTTTCTGACTATGCAGCCAGGCTCACATAATACAGGGCTGAATCTGTACAGCTTTTTGTTTTTCAAAATATGAGGCAATAATGCACATTTGAAATACTGACAGATTCATTAGAGCCATCTTTGAGTCTAAGGAACCTCAAAATTTTGCCATGAAACTATGTTTAAATATGTGTATTTTCTATACACCGTACTGAAATTTAAATTTTACAATCTACTTTGCAGGGTTATTGGTTTGGATTTCTTTTTCTTCTAAATCCTTTCAATTTATTGAAAAAATAAACCATTTGGAACTTTTCTTTTTTTGCCAATGAATGATGATTTTTTTTGCTAAGAGTTCTGAAGCTCTTGGACCAGCGTCTCATAATTATTTGATGCCATATAAGTAATAACCTTTCATTTAGCCTCATCTCTAGCAGTGACAGTTGTTGGATTATTTTAGCACTTTTTCAGTGTAAAATAAATACAAATTATCTATACATGTGTGTATATATGTGTACACATACATATTGTATGTGTGTGTGTATATATGTATGGGTTCTTAGCAGATTCTTTCAATATGTGAAGTAAATTATATTTCTTGAATGTGAATTTGGCAGGAGCTAATAGAATGGTTCATACAGCTCCAGAAGTAAAATGAAGCAGTTTTCATCGTTCCACAGATCCAATATCAGTCTTGCAAACATAAATAGCATTTGTCAGTCATTTCAGACATAGGATGACAGACAAGACAGAGCCATTTCTACCAGTGTAATAATTATTTTGAGGCATCAGTTGTAGATTCTGAGGGGAGGGACCTCAACTCAGGGTAGCTGAGGAATTATGCTGTATTATAGTAGGGATCATTTTAGTATGAGTAACTTGCTCCAGGTGAGTCGTCAAAGTCATTGCAATCATATTCTCTGTTTAACGAAAAACTTCTAAAACTAAATCATAGAGTCTAAAATCATTTAGGTTGGAGAAGACCCTTAAGATGATTGAGTCCAACCACTAAACAAATGTTTCTCTGTAGGTTCAAAAGCATGGCCTATCTGATTACAGGACTATCAATTACTTCCATCTCCAGATCAGGAGAAAAAGGTGAAGGCAAAATGAAAATGATGCACATTTTTTTCAGGTTAACCTAAGGGCACATTTCTTCAGAGTAGACACTTGAACTGCATGTGCTGGGGAAGGAGGTAAGAAAGGATAAAGATCTTTTGTGATGCAAGATCTCAGTTCTAAAATATCTTATAAGCACACTAGCTATCTCCTAAAAACTTGAATTAAATTGTTCATGGTGCATAAAGTTAAACCTTGCATGAAGCTAGTGTGGGCTGAGAGTCATATTCAAAATGAGATCTATTTCAGTTAAAATTGAAGAGAATGGGGAGCAAATTAACTATCTGGATAGTGTATTTATATTGGTTAGAAACACAAACTTACCCAGTTTGATACCTAAAGCAAGACACCCGTATGACATCTCATTGCACTGCAGTCTGACGCGTCGACCCCTTTGCTAATGTAAGCAGAGGGAGCTCCATGGAAATCAGTGGGTTGGTTCCCATTTACCTCAGCAGAGTATGTTGAGCCCTAAAGAGCAGAGAAAATACTTGCTTTCTGCCAATATCCCAGGAGGATTGAGGGAAATGTATGGTTCAGGGTGCTGCTTTTGCATAAGGTGTTCATGCTTTTGTAAACATAAAAAATAAACATTACTTTTTTCGTGCTGTTTGAGTTTGGTTAATAAATTCTGTTGTATGTTCTTCTATGTCCCATCTTGCTTCAAGATGCCTGCTAATTTTAGTGTTGAGCAGATCGTGTGATGTGGTTTGTTTTGTAGCCCAGAAGTTTGAGAAAACCATTTTTGTGATACATCCTCCCATTTTAAGGTTACAGGGATTTCCTGATTTTGAATACTGTCCCCAAGTAATAGTGTAGTGGCTTTGAAATCACCCCTAGGGAACTCACTGAAAATAGGATGTCCAATTAAACAAAAAGAACCTCCAAAGTTTCCTTTTTGGTCTTTGGAAGTGTAAACGATTAGGAATACAATTGGCCATGTCATTTAGCTTTTGCTGGACGCTGCGTTCTGTTAATGTCATCTCTCATCCTGGTGAATCTGGAGCACTTTTGGCATTAGGTGCAATTCATGGTTACATGTTGCTGGGTACAGTAAGTTCCTTCATTGTCTGCTAACTACAATCTCTGTAATCAATCTTATAATATCAAGTTGCACCCATGTTGTACTCCTAGCACCCAAGTGCAAATAGCTGCTCCGGATGTCAAGTAGTAGAGAATCAAGTCTGCCATCATAGCAAAATGTGGTGTGGTCAATTATGTCTTGCACAATTCTCAGCTGTTGCTTCAATCCACTGCTTACATCCTCCATGGAATCAGAAAATACACTAAGTGTTCAGAGCAGGATTTGTCCCTTAGGTGATTAGCACATGCTGGGGTAGGTTATTTCTGCAGGCATCTTTTTCATAATTCTATTCCCTGCCAGTAATTAAAAATAAGAACACATGATCAAGTCAGATTCATTGGATGACTGGATAGAATAGACTGGATCCTCTGATGTTCGATTTTTTTTTTATTGTATCACTTGCTTCTTAACATCTGGGAATTTGGGTTTGGGTGGGGAAAGGTTTTTATTGCCTGTTTTCTTGCTCAGCTCAAAGCACTAGCTGAACATGGGCTACACTCAGACACACACATGAATCATGTACTCAAAGACAGCTTTGAAGGCCTTCTATGGACTAGTGCCTTTCAGTGTCTTTTTATGCTTGGGACGACTTCTAGGTCGCCTCATGGATGCACACACACTTCTCTACTGACTGTCTGATGTGTCAGTGGCATCTCATTTGACTTAATTACAAAGATACTTTCTGATGGGCAAGTTTATGTCTCTTGATCATCGCAGTACCACTTGTCCAGGCCCTGGTTAGTGCACACTAAAAAACAGTGCTGGCAGTTCCTGCCAGAGCATCACACAGTGCAGCTTTGAGGAAAAAAGCTATCTGTATTTTGATTTGGTATGTGGAAATTGATGCGAGCTCATATGGCATCACTGCTATCTGTCAATATCAGGTAGGTTTCAGTCTGCTAAACAAGAACAAATCCTTAACTCTTGAAATGATTCAGAGTGTTTTCTGTCCTTATCTTTAGCTAGAGAACTAGTGTTCTTGCAGTGGTATAACCTTAATTTGTTTCATGAGAAAACCACTTTTATGCTAGTACTTTGTGGAGTGTGTTTCTGAGAGAAAACGAGAAATACAAGAACAGCTTGGGCCAAAAGCTAGAGAACATGAGGTAATTGCTCCTCTAGTTTCTGCCTTTGCCTCTAGATGTTGCAGGAGTTAGATGACTCCCATGTTACTGTTGTGTATTCATTATAGATGCTGTAATGGCATAAAAGTAGTGCGCTTGTGCCGAAGTACATTGTGAAGTACATAAAAGTTTGCTTTGTCTTAAATGACAATAAAGAGCTATTTATCTAACTACAAATGCTTGTAGTGGAAGTAATGACAAACATCACAGCCTTGCATTGGCAGGACTCACTCTATTTTCTCTTTCATAATTTTCAGAGCTTCTGAGTAGCTTCTTGCAGTAACAAAAGCTCTCCAAAGCACTCTCAATCACTATGCATGTCTTTCTGCTCTGCTAGGGTAGCTCCTTGAATGAAGACTCTGGTGTGTGTTCAGGGAATAGTTTACTGCTGTGATTTGTCACTGAGGCATGTGAAGTGACATTTCTTGCAGTCTGAAATGCCAAAGCAGGTTGAGCAGTAATATTTTTCATTTAATGATCTCAAAACTGGGTGGTTTTGATACAACAAACCAGAAGAAGGAACAGCTTTTATTAAATTTCATCTTCCTGTTTAACAAATACAGGGCTACAAGGACAAACTCCAGTTTTGGATTCTATGATATGAAGCCACACTGTACATTCATACCCAGAGCTTTTGGCTGCGAGAGACAGAGAGTTTACTGTGCTATAAAATCACTTTGTTAGAGATTTTATACTGAACTCTTCTGTGATGAGAATTTAATAAAAAACAGATTTTTATATAAATCTGACTGTTGGGGTTTTTCATTTCAAAATCAGGTAACTTTTCTTGCACATATAAAATCCCTCATTGTGACTTTTGATGTTTTTAGTGTTCTCTAGGTGAAGTTTCACTTACTTCAGTGAGCATTTTTGCTAAGGGAAGTCCATGTTGCTAACAGAATTTATAAAAGTGCACTTACCATCTAGACCTTACATTGCACAAAGATATTTCGAGAAAAACAGAAAAATAAGGACCAAAAAGTTTAATTTTTTTCTATAATTTTTTTTTTTTAAAGACTTTACAATGGAGGTATAATTACTTTAGTAGAGTACTAGAAGTAGCAATGTATTTTGAGCTTACACAGTGTTGGCTGTGGCAGATTCCTTACTGAGAAAACTGTGCTTTGTGCTGCAGACCAGTGCATGGGTGATTTTATTTCTTGCTTTATGGCACTTGTATTAAATCTGCTTTTCATAAGGGATCAGATATGAGACTTGTATGTGCAATGCTTGTAACTTGAGCCCTTCTGAATGCCTCTGGTTGCACCAGCACTATGGAAAACACCTGTAGTACCATCTTGATAAGCAGTTGGCATAAGCTGCCTGTCTCATAGGTCTGTAAAATCTCTTGGATCCAGAAGGTGTTGTCTGAAGCCTGTTGAAAGCTACAGAGGCATTGATTTACCAAAATCCTTGAGCTGAACTGTTAGGACAACAGTTTGAATTCCAAATTGAGCAAGCCTGTAATTTTTTTTCATACTTAGACTCAGAGGATGCCTGTCAAAAGTATGTTTCAGCACATTTTTGGCAGTGAGGCAATTTTTCATACTTTCAACACCTTGAGTCTTTGACTTTGCCAGCCTCCAGCCAATGGCTACCAGGGAGCAGAACTGGGCCATCAGCAATTCATGGCAAGTATTAGAAGATGGCTGTTCAGCTCAGTAGGTAATGCACTAAGTAGAAGGAATCCATTGACTTTGTGTTTTGTTAGGAATTTTAACTGACTGGGGAGTAAGTGGGCATTTTAATGTGACCAAAATATTCTTGATATTTGCTTCACGTAATATCTTCATGCATGTTCTCATGGGGAGTAGGAACGTGCTGTAGGAACAAAGAGATGCACAAAGCAGTAGTTGTTTGCTTGCTTTTGAATTGCAAAGACTCTGAAAATAACATGATGTTTTACCCAGACAAGAGATTTGGACTCTGTTCTCAATTTAATTTTTGGTGTAGCAATTTTGGCAGCATGACATCTTGAGGCAATGTAATTCTTTGTTCGTTAGAACAGGAGCAGAATGCTGTGCAGTGCCTCCTTCACTGAGCAAATTTCCCATTATAAGCGTAACACCAGACACCAAGATTAGTTCTCAACATCATTGTGACCTGGTGAGCAGTGCATTCTGGATCTAAATTACAAGTCTAAAAGAATTCCATAATCTGCCACAAAATCTATATAGTCAACAGCTTTTTTTCCAGCACTTTGACTAGGCCAGGATATAGAGATTATTAGCTGCAAAAGCTATGTTTAGTAATTACAAATTCAGGAAAAAAATTTAAAAACCCAACAGGTTTTTTGTGTTCTATTTCCTAGATTTAAATAAGTTTTAAAAGCCATTGCATTCAACCCAACTTTGTCATCTCTTTCTTCAGCATTGAGGAATAAGGTAAATAAAAGAAAAATCCCTGAACTGTGCTCATTGAGGTTATTCCTTATTGTTCTTTTTGTGCCCTCTGCTATTTTAGTGGCTAAAGCAACAGAATTAAGAAATGCCCTTATTATTGCTTATTAATGCTATTTATTTTAAGAAAATCAGTATCAGATTTTAAATCCCCCAGCTGGAGCCTGTTTCTCTTTGTTGCTTAGATAAAATAGCCATTACAGTTGTGAAGAATGCTTTAGAGAAGAGATTGATGATACACTCAATCAGAGACAGGGTTGGGCTGATTAACTATATTTCTTGATTTCTTTTTTTTTGCAGCTGTTATAATGCAATCTGAATATTTATGCCAGAATTTCAGTCCTTGAAACTGGAAATTCTGGAGCAAAAGGAGCATTTTATGTTAGCAGGGAGGAATTAATCCATGCCCAGCAGGATGGCCCAGCTGTCCCATGAAAGCTGAAAGAGTTAGAAATCATAGCAATACTTGGCCCTGACCCACTTTTAGAATTGCAACATTCTCATCGCTGCTCAATCCTATTTCTTGGGACTGGTTTACCTTTGAGGACTTCTGGGATTGACTAAGCAGCGATTTAAATACGTAAATAAATAAAACTAACAGATGTTGAATATCTGTTCTAGGTGATTTAGGGGGGAAAGTGAAAATTCCCATAGCTGGAAATTGCATCCACTTGCAAAACATTTTCTAGGTGTCACTTGGATTTAGCAGGTTTGTGCCACCTGTGAGCTGTCACCAGATTGCAGGATATGGGCATGGATACAGGTGAGTGCTGGTGAAGGCACAGACATGGCAGGATGATGCATTTCATTACAGTGTTTCCTTGGGAAAACTTGGAGCCTTTCCTAACTGCTGATGTTTTCTAAGGAAGAGCTAAATAATGTTCTGGCATCAATAAGGAAGGGCGTTTCTGCAGCTCCACCTCCATGGCTTTAGAACTTTAACTGATGGGCAAGCTTAAAATGGCTTTTCTGGCATCTACCTACCACAAAAGTAAAAGCTGCTCTTTACAGAGCTTAAAGTGTTAAAAGACCACTCTCAGTTGTTTAGCTTTGGAGTATTTCTTACCTTAACAGGGAAATGAGACCAAAAGACCTACAGTTTACCTGGAACGGCTACTGTGCAAACTGTGGGAGGTTTGTATGTTTTCCGGTGGTTTACAGGCAAGGATGAGGGGACTGAACAAGTTTTGAGCAGACACCCTTTCTGCAGTGTGGTGTCATGCCTTAACAATAGTGTTATCCCTCCTGGCAGGGCTATAAAGTAAGGAGATTATTAATTCAACAGTAAAAAGCCGAGTAGGTAATTTGTGTTAGTCCTAGCTCTTTGTTAACATTTTTTTCCAACGAAAAAAAAGAAAGGCATTTACAAAGTGGTTGGAATACTACATAAACAACTAGAAACAAGGCTTGCAAGGACTTGGGTAAGGATAATTCTCTCCTTTGATCCTGTTCCTTCCGTAGCCATGGCATGCTAACAGAGGGCTGGTGTTGCATCTGCAAGCTCAGTGCAGGACTTGTCACACTGAGGGGCTGGAAATGAGGTCCCATAGCCACTGCTGCCTCCTGGGACACGGTGATGTGGAGAAACGCCGAGAACTGGCAGAGCTTTTGCTCTCCTGCCCACCCCCAGAGCACCCTGAATCTTCTCATGCAATGAATATGCCGCAACGCGTGATTTGTACTGTCATGGCTCTTGCAGTTTCTGGTCTGGGATAACAGACTGAATTAGTTTGCACAGCATTAAACAGGAATTGTGCTGAATGCTGAAAGCAAATGCCAAATCACAGTATCTTATTCATTAATAAGGTATGTTTTAATTTGGGATGTAATTAGCTTACATCATAAAAAAATTCTAGATATGCATTTTCTAACAAACAGCTGAAAAGCAGTCACATGGAAATATTCATAATTGCTGGAAACAGAGCTAAAGCCATTTTGCTTAAAAAGCTTCTAACATAACAGCAGTTGTGTTAGCCAGAAAATCAGAAAGCATTTATTTTTGCTATGTATGTCTGGAAATACACACTCAGACACCCATCTTCCCAGTCACCATGCTGCACTTTTTACTTTTTCTACAGTTCTTGCAAAGGAAATTGTAAAATCCCCACCATCTTTCTGGTGTTATTCATGAGCATGCCCAGATACAGACCCTAAAGTCTTTGTTAGCTGCACAACAGCTCTTCCTGAGCTTTGACTGTCTCTGAGCCACAGGAGGGAGATTTTTATAACGTCACAGAACTGCTCTGTCCTGAAACTTCAGAGCACAAGGAGTAGTACAGTGCCAGTGAACAGCTGGGTTTATGAGGTGTTTATATAAGTATTTTATCACCCTCTAATGAAGATTAATGGTTTGACTGTACCACAGCCAGCAGCAAAAAATACTACATACAGAAGTGTTTTGAAAAGCCAGCAACTGCTCAGGGATGAGACTGGTGGCTACCCCTGAAAGGACATCACCATGTGGGGTCCAAGTCCTTCACCTTGTCCAGAGGATGAGTGTCCCCACAGGGCTGGCAGTCACCTCTCTGCTCCACCCATTCTCTGTTTCCCCATTCCCAGCCTAACCCTCAGCTCATTCCCATCGCTTATGGAAAGGACCAACCAGTCTGGCTCCTGCAGCAGAAGCGCTGGCTCAGGCAGGAAAACATGCCAAAACCTCACCGAGCAACAGGGAAACAGGAGCAGGTTTGGTCTTGGTGTCTCCCAGGCTGCCTCTGAAGAGTGCTGGCTGTGCAAGGCAGGCCTGCCCCTTGCCTGCTGACAGCCTTGCCTTATCTCCCCTGCCATCCTTCCCACCAGCTCATTCTGCTTGGCTCTACCAGTGACTCAGTCTATTAAATGGGCGTCAGATTTTATTGCAAACCTGAGCTGATTAATTACATGCTGTTAGGCAAAAAAAAATGCAGGGCAGCTGTAGAGGAGAGTAGTGATGCAATGGAGGTGCAAACAAAAGTTGTCACTTCTGGAAAGGGAGAGAAAAGGATTAAAGAGCTAAACATAACCAGAAGAGCTGCTTTCCTAAGTGGATCAGTCAGTGGAGGCATTGGGAAAGCATGGCCTCAGATCTCTGCCACCATGGGAAGCACTGCCACCCACCATGCCAGGGCCTTGCAGCTTCCCTTGCAGGCCTGGAGAGATGGGGAGCTCCTTGTGCCTCTTCCAAAGGAGTCATTGCCACCTGTGCTAATTAAAACCAAAAATGGTGATGCTTTTTAGAAAACATTTCAAATGTTCTTTAAATGGTGAGCATCTGAGCTGGTGTGGGGGGATCCAAAAGAGGGAGAGTTTGGAAAAATGGTGCTTCCCTCCTCTACCGAGTAGTAGAGCAGGGGTAGAAGGCACCCATACATCCTGCCTTTCTGTTTGGGTCAGCATCATAACTATTCAGTCTAATCAGAAAAGGGCAAGGCACTTCTTCCCAGCAAGAGACGGAGAGTTCCTGGCAGCTCTGTGTCTCAACTGGTGCCTGTGGGAAGGGAGGACACAGATCCATGCCTTGGTGGGGAAAAACAAGTGTGAGTGAGGTGAGTAAGGCCAGGGAGGATTGTGACTTTATACTGCCAACTCTGTCTCTCAGAGCACAGGCTGGGATTGCCTGTCTTTCAAAAGAAGGCTCTGTGAATACACACATACACACACACAAAAGCACCTCTTAAAAACAATTTGGAAATTTTGGGTCCAAGACAAAGGGTTAGTGGTGTGGTTTAAGAAGCCAGGAACATCAGTAGATGAGAGCATGAATCATTGAAGAGGCCTTTTGCAAAGGGGAAGTCAGCAGGTATCATACTGAAATTACCATGGGTGGCAGCTCACACCCTTTGAAGCACTGGCTAAGCCAATTAATTTTTTGCTATATGTGTTTGTTGCTTGTGCTTGGAATCATGCGGAAAAAACCCACTTCTGCTTGCTCTGTAAAATAGCCTGTCTGCTTGGTGCTTGAGCTGGCACATCCCTGGGTGGTGGATTTACCCTGGCTGGATGCTTGGTGCCCACCAAAGCCACTTTATCACTCCCCTCCTCAGCTGGAGCAGGGGAGAGAAAATACAACAAACATCTCATGGGTCGAGATAAGGGTGGGGAGAGATCACTCATCAATTACTGTCATGGGCAAAACAGACTCAGCTTGGGGAAAACAGTTTAATTTATTGCCAATTAAAGTCAGAGTAAGGTAATGGAAAATAAAAACAAATCCTAAAACACCTCTCCCCTCTCCTCCCTTCTTCCCAGGCTGAACTGCACTCCTGATTTCTCTACTCCCTCTCAGGGGCACAGGGAATGAGGGCTGCAGTCAATTTATTACATGGTTTCTTTCTCTCCTTCCTCCTCAAAAGGGGGACTCCTGACACTCTTCCCCTGCTCCAATGTGGGGTCTTCCAGAGGCTGCAGGTGGATCTCTGCTCTGGCACCTGGAGTATGTCCTCCCCTCCTTCTTCACTGACCTTGGTGTCTGCAGAGGTGTTCCTCTCCCATATACTCACTCCTCTCTTCTCTGGCCAAAATTTGCTTCCAGGCAGTAAATCTTCCCCCTTCTTTAATATGTTATCCCAGCAGCACTACCACTGTCACCCATGGTCTCAGTTTGGCCATTGGCAGCTCCATCTTGGCATTGGCTCTGTTGGACATGGGGAAGGTTTCTAGCGTCTTCTTGCAGGAGCCACCCCTGTAGACTCCTGCTGCCAAAACCTTGCTGTGCAAACACAATGCACCCTGTTTTCCAATGCCATACAAAAGTGGGGTGAGTGAAAGGGAAAAAAATCCTCCCTTATTCACCACTAAACCCTCAAAGCCAAACCCATGGACTTACTAACTCTGGAGAGGCAGCACAAGCCTCCTGTGTGGTAGATGTGTACTTGCAGAACTCTCTGAGAAGCCAAGGCACCTTGGGGCCAGCTCCTTAGAAAACCACCTTGAACATTTGCTGATGCTGGAGAACTTCCTCCTGTGGCCCCACACTGTCTGGTAGGTGTCTCGAAGCCCTGGCTGAAATACAGCCAGAAATGGCACAGATTTTGAATGTATTATTAGCAAACACAGGTGACTCACTGCTTTCAAAACAGTAGTGTTATCACTGTCTCACTTACCAGAGAGCACAGGTTGTGTGTAACAGAGGAGCCAACAAAGAAATGTACATCATCATGTGCTGGGTGCATCCCTGGGCACTAGCACTGCAGTCTGGCATCCTTCGGAAAACCTTCAGAACAATTGAAAATGTCACTGGATTAGGGAATATAAAATTTAGAAAATAGTTACACACTTACTGTAGATTTTTTACTTCAGGAAATGAAATTTAAAAGAAAAAATGTTTTTTGCAACAATGTAGTTATGCCATGTGTCTCATCCTGTACCCTGCTTTTATCTCTTCAGTACTTTCAGAAGCTTACTAAGCGACATACCATATTTTTGCATAGAATTATAGAACACTTTAGCCTAGGAAGTCTATCTGGTAACTTTCTGACCCAATTCCCTGCTCAGGTCAGGACTGATTTCTAATGACCAAGAAGCTCCTCAGCTAACCCCTTCCCATTACTGAAAATGCACATTACCAAACACTCACTCTTTGGACACTTTGACTAACCCAGGGCAGACAGAGGTCGGAGGTATTTCAGCTGTTAGTGGAGAAGGTTAACCATGGAGGATCTGAAATAAGAGGTTAGGGAGAGGGTTTGAGGTTCAACTGGCCCATCTTTTACCTACCTACACAGAGAGACAGGCTGGTTTTCTTTTGAATCATGAGAGAGAGCCAGTTACTTGCTGGAAATAATGGTGATCCCCTGCAAAAAAGCAAAACGTCACATACCAGAATGGTTCAGAAATTGCAAATTCAGAATTTGGCATAAGAACAGGGAATATAAGCTCGACTCAGGAGAAATGGCCAAAAGCTCCACAAGAAAAGATGTTAAAAAAGGAGGTGAACTTACAACATACCACCAGGAGAGGCCTGTAAGCCTTTTAAGATGTATGTACAGAGGTCTGTATTTTTATTGAAATATCCAACAGAGCAGCATCGAACTTGTGCTCCTGAAGAGAAATAGGAAATACAAAGGGGAAAGCCTGATAGATGTACCTGAAAAACAGCAGGCAGCAGTGACATCCTATTAAGGAGATGGGTGAGAAGAGGTAGACAGATAAATAGAGATTTCTGTTATACATTTAGAAAGAAGCAGGGTAGTATTTTCAAGCATAATGAGAGAAGTAGTATTTTTTTAGCTGCTGAGTTATAAGTGAGCGTGTTAAAAATCTTTATTAGACATAAACAGGTTTAAGTCTTGCTACATACTCAGAAGGCCTGGAAAATCTGCCAAGAAGATAATTGACCTACTCATCTTCATTTTGAGAACATCCTGGTGTATCAGGGAAATTCCTGAAGCCTTACAGAGCATTAGCATTAAGCCACTGATAAAAGGCATAAAAATAAGCATGCTAATGGTACAACATTTAGTCTGACATTAACTAAAGGCAAACTGACAAGACTGCTGACAGAGGGATTGGACTGATAGATGACAGGAACAGAAATAATGCTGCTCAACATCTTAGTGAAAATGTTATTGGTAAGTGGTATCATGAAGGAGCAGATAATTCTGGATGGGCAGGGGAGGAGGGGAAAAGTGAAAAACAGCAGAGGGGACACCAAGGACAGAGGAAGAGAAGGAAGAGGGCAGGGGAGGAGGTACTTCAGGAGCTGAAGCAGATACCCACCCCACTACTGAGGATCCACACAAGAGCAGGTTTATCCTGAAGAACTGCAGCCCAGGGAGAGCTCCATACTGGAGCAGGGGGAAAAGCATGATGAGAAAAAAGCAGCAGTTACTGTCTGACCCCAGCTTCCATTCCCCCATCTCCCTGTGCAGCCTGGGGGGAAAAAGAGGTAGAAGAGTTGGGAATGAAGCTGAGCCTGTGAAAAGTGGGAGAAGAAAGCTAAAATTGTAATGTTTATCTCTGTTTCTCACTGCCTGAATCTATTTTAATTGGCAACGACTTAAAATATTTCCCCCCACCTCCATCAAGTTGTCTCCCTGTGATGCTAACTGGAAGTTACCAAGCTCCTTGTCCTCCCTGTGACACAAGAACTTTCTTGCACATTTTCTGAGGATGGGACATGTGTGAATGAGTGAGGAGCTCAGAGGGGTTTAGGCTGTTTGGGAAGGCTAACCCACCACATACAGATCATGGGAAGCTAAAAGCAAACGCATTAGCTAATTAAGAAAAAATCACGGATGATTAATAAAGCTGACAAATAAAGGGTAAGGAGGCCAACCAGGGGGATATATTCTTGCTTCTCCCGGGAGTCTATCCTTGGATGCCGTAGGTCGGGGACCCATTGCCATTTCAGGCTACTCCAAAAACTGAAATTGAATGCTATTGGCAGATTGATTTTCCTTACAGGTATTTTTGACCCTGTACACATCTAGTAGATTTAAAAAAAAAAAATCAAACAGTTTGTCTTGACATATTGATTTTTAATCTTGTTTGCCCTTCATGTTTGATATAAGTAAAGAGAAGGAATTCTTGTAAGGGTTTGCAACTGTTTGCATGTGCTGTGCTTACTGTAATCCATCCCCTGTGTATCTTAACCATAAACACAAGGCTTTCCAGAGAGCTGCTGCCTAGGCTCCAGGGGCCGATAAAGAGCTGAGATATGTTTTCCAAAATATCCACTAGAGGGTACTCAATGACCTCTTAGTGGAGGCAGGTTTGCGATCTAGCGACTGGGAAAGAGAAGCCAAAAGAAAATGTCCCTGATCGTTGCATTAACAATAGCAGAGCACAGTGCAGCACCGGAAAACACACTAAGTAGGATCTTAGGGTAAAGAAATGTTGGACGAGCTTGAATCCATCAGGACTATATCTGTACCACAGCTCCAGTGGCCCCAAACTGCCAGATGGAAACGGGGCAATGGGAAATGTGGGTTTGTTGGCCCTTTGCTGGGAGGTGTGAGCCTGTATGCAGCCCCACTGTGCGACTGGATGTGGGGCTGGCTGGAGCACAATTCACATACCTGTGAGAACACACTGCCGGGATTTTTTCCTTTCTTTCCTGCTTTTGCTATCTGACCTGCATTTAGGGTGACCTTTGTGGAAGCTGGTTTGCCATAGCCGAGGTTTCCTGGGAAAAAAATGTGCATTTTTTCATACTGCTTCGCCGTTAAGAGAGTTGATGTGGGATACTGTGGTAGAACCAACCATCTCATAAAACAACACTGATTGTTATTCCACAGTGATCTATTTTTTTTTTTTTTGTTAATCACTCATGATCAGTTTAAATGGGTAGCCGATGATGGTTCTTTTTGCTAGAAAATGAGATCATTTTACCATGCAAGACACAAACTGAGGCTTTATAAACCCAGCAAATCCCCATGTCACAAATTTCTGGTTGTTTTATTCCAGGCTTTTATTTCCCCATTAAATGCCACAAAGGACATGTAAAGTGCTTGGCATGGCCTCAGAATGCTGGTCCTGCAAGGATATACCATTCATCTTTTGCCTTCTGCTTCCAACAAATCAATAATAAGCATCTTATTTCAGTGTTGAAAGAGAAGATTTTTACTATCCAGCAGGACATCTGAGTTATTGACCTTGAACACTAATCAGTATGTTTGAATGTTCTCACCAGGTTTAGAGCTGAGGCTAAAAAAATCTAATTAAATCAGCAGGGGGCACGATTTCTTCAAAATATCACAGGATAATCCAGCCATGTGCTGGGTATTCTTCTATTTCACAGCACAGAGCTGCCCACCAATGCTATTTCTAAAGCTCTAATGCGGTTTTTTGTTGTTTTTTTTTTTCCAGTTAACCTGTTCAGCCCCTGAACTTTCCCACGCGGAAACCTCAGGTCTTACCTGACATAGTTCATGGTCTGGCAAAGGGACCCTCTGCCCTAGATGTGGGTCAGTCCTGCAAGGCATTGCTTAAATCATCCAGGAGTCTTTTTCTCTTCTTTTCCTGAATGTCCAAATTTCCTGGGGACAGGCCAAGCCTTGGCTGCTTTACCATTAGCCTGCAAAATGCTGAAGAAGTGCTGATTCACATCTGGTGTGGCCATAAGTCAAGGGGACCAAGCCCAAAGGTCCTGGTGGGATGCAGCAGACTTGCCTGCACCCCTGAAATCCTTCTCCGCAATGAGCAAACAGGAAACACTTCCCCCCCCAGTATTTATTTTGATCCCCATTGTGTCCCATTGCAAATACTCTGTTGAAATACACCTTCACATTGGATTCAAAACTCAGGGATAAAGCAAAGGTATGGCCAAGGGTAACTGGCCAAGGTGAATAGATTTTATCTACTTTTAATTCGTGATAATGAAATTTCTCCATTTCTCTAGCACACTGGCTGTGTGTGCTTGCCCTTTCTTTACCAGTTACACAGCTGGATGATTTTCACCTGCAGAACAGGCAGGGCAAAAGCAGTGAGCATGCAGAAGGTGGTCAGTGGGATGGTGCTCTAAGGTGGAACACTGTCAGGTCTGATGCCCACACCAGTATGGACAGATGACAAAAGAAACGGATGTATCCTTATTTTTTGTATGTCACCTTGGATACTTGATCCAAAGGCTCATGCCATTTTCATTGGAAATTCTCATTCAGACTCTGTCTCAAGTTCTTGGAAATTCAAGCTTACCTTCAGTCTTTGATCAATAGAAAAGAGGATTATCTCCTTCCCATCAATGATAGCACACAGATTTGGGGGCTCACATTGACTGAATTTGCTTTGTCTTGCTATAAAAACTGGCAATAAAGACACAACTATGTGAGTCAATCAAAGTTCAGAATACAGAATAACCCTAAATGAGTGGCTCGTCATGGTATATAAAGCAACACATTAGTTATTTTAGTAATTACACGGTGTCTTTTTGTTTCATGCAGATTCCCTGCCTTCACTCTAATTAGATCCCTTTGCCTCAGCATTAGTTGCCTTTCATGTGCATCTTCCCCCTTTCCGGCTTTTTGAAACCTCAGAAAATGAAATGGGGATGGTAAGGGCCTGTTTGGGCTTTGTTCCACAAGTCTGAGTGACAATACAATATTTCAGTTTCTGCTAAGATGCTGTCAGGAGGAAATCTGCACAGTCAAGCAGACTTCCCAGACGGCAAAGTACTTCATCTTTGCTGCTTCCCCAGTGAATACATAGGTGTGGGTTTTGGGACACCCACCTTCTTCCGATCTCAGGCATAAATCATGCACTCTGAAGTGGACACATACTGTGACTGCCAGTTGCTAAAAACCCTTAGTGATGTAATTTGAAACAGCTATTGAATGCTGAGGGAAAAAAAGAAAAGATACAAACAACTATTTTCCACTTGGGAAATATTTTCCAAACATGTTTAATGAAAAGGCAGAGGGGATAAATGGCGGGCTGCAAAAATCTCTTTTTACTTTCTCCCCAATCCCCCCAACAAATGCACATGTAACTCCCCTCCTGCACACACATGTGCCAACAACTTCCTTGGGACATGCGGGTCTCTATCTCCTGACTGGTCAAGACCTGCAGATTGGGCAGAGGGATGCTTATGCCTGCCCACAGCCCTCTGGAACTTTGTTGTAGACATTTGTGCTAAATGGGTTGACTGGGCTGGATTGCTCAGTAACATGGTGTGAGCCAACTGTGTGGAGCAGTGTCCTCCAGAAGAGTCAATCGTCCCATCAGCCAACACCTGATGGGCAACTTACTGTCTGGGTATTCCCAAGAGGGGAATAAACGAGGAGGACATACACAAACAAAAACCTGATTTTTTAGCTTCACAATTAAGGAGAGGAAAAGATATTTGGTATTTGCCCACCATAAATCCATACATCTCAAACAATGGACATAATATAAGGGAAGAGGAGGGGCAGACACTGATCTCTTCTCTGTGGTGTCCAGTGACAGGACCTGAGGGAATGGCCTGAAGCTGTGCCAGGGGAGGTTTAGGTTGCATATTACAGAGAGGTTCTTAACACAGAAGGTGGTTGGGCTGTGGAACAGGTTGCCCAGGGCAGTGGTCACAACACCAAGCCTGACGAAGTTCAAGAAGCATTTGGACAACACCCTTGGGCACATGATGTGACTCTTGGGGATGGTGCAGGGCCAGGATTTGGACTCGATGATCCTTGTGGGTCCCTTCCAACTCATCACATTCCATAATTCTGTGAATTTTTAGGTGTTATTGGTAGCTTTTGGACATTTCCTTATATCCAGAGGATTGTAGTTTCTTGTCTGAGGTGGTTTCTACCAGTGCACAATCTTACCAAAGTCTGCACAAGTGTTTAAACCCCGTTTTGTCCCTAGCTGTGGCAGCTGGCTGGTCTGCTTTGGTGTCTCCCTTGGAAGGCTGCTCAGGGGAGGAAATAATCCTGCAATGGTGGATCAAAGGTCAGTTTGTGCTCTGCAGAGTCTCCATGACATAGAATAAAATGCTGAAAACTGAATTGTTCTTTCAAGACAAATGAGAAGCCTCCAGCTACTTCTACCTCAAGGTAGAAGTAAAAAGAGATTTTCCCTGCGTTCATTTATTTGCTGACCCTTCTCTGAAGTTCATCAGTTTCAACCTTTTGTTTAAAAGTGAGATGACCAAAACTGTGTAAAGCATGTGAATGCAGGAGGACTGCTGACCCATGAAGCGGCATTTTCTCATTTCTCTATCCCTGTCCTTTCTGTGTTTTGCTGAAGATGCCTAGATCAGAGCCTGATGTTAGATTATAGTCCCAAGGGTTGTCCACGTTTTTTCAAAAAAAGTCAGATTCACAAAGAGATGAAAAAGGGGACAGGACAGCTCAACATATTTCTGTGAAGGCTCGTTTCCTCATACTGACAACAGCCAATTTCCTCTGTTACCTTGTTGCATAAGTGCTTTTCTTTTGCCAGTTTTTCCTGCAGTTTCCCTAGTTCAGGAAAGAGAGATTTACCTAAAAAATTGCTGCCCTCTGCAAATTTTTTATTCTGCACTCTGTAATTTTGAGATCTCTCTTTTAAAATGGCTGACAGGTTTGCATTTTTCCAGTCTCTCATTTCAGTTTCTGCTTTTAGTAACAGTTTCATCTTTTTTGGTTTGCTTAAGTTTTGTTTTCCCCTTGTAAAAAGTTGAAGAAATCTCTTCTACATAGTCCCTGCTCCTTAGCCAAAATCCTAGCTGGTATGTGATGTAGGTGGAAGTACAAAGTCTTGAAAGTCTCTGTAACTTTTATCATGTGAACCACTTCCCATTGTACTATTTATTTGGCATTGCTTGTTTTGCAGTGTTCCAAAATTAATGGCATTGCTTGTTTTGCAGTGTTCCAATATGTTTCTTGGTAAATGCTATGTGCAAGATGATAATCCTGTAAAATATTTGTGAACTTAGGGACTGGAGTAGAAAATCCAGATCTATGCTTGAAACCTGTCTGGCACCAGTCTTTGGCATAAATGTATATATATATATTTACACACACACACATAAAGTGTATGTATACACTGTGTATCTCATGTATCCTCCAAAAGAGAGCCACTGCATCCAAGCTGTCCATGGGAGCAATGCCATGGGGAGCAGCAGAGATTAGCCAAGATATTTCCTGGCAATGTCCATACTTCTGGGGCAGAACAAGCGTTTTGAGCCGAAGCAAATCCCAGATTTTATGTCACAGCGCTCACACATTTTTCACACTGCTCTTAGGTGTCACCCACACCTGGGATTGCTACATCTTAGCCACCAATTTGGCAGCCCAGGGCAAGAGCTCTGGGAGCTGGAAACAAAAAGGAGAAGCAGCACAGTGGGAAAGGGAGCTGGGCAGGCTGATTCTCCTGGGGGCTCCTCTTGGTTTTGGAGCTCTGCAGCAGAACCACACACCCTAGGATATGTTTTGTCCCAATTTTAAAACCTGAGGATGATAAGCTGGCACTCATCATACGTACCCGTTGCGCTAAATTACTGAAGCAAAGGGAGTGATATTACAGCAGAGATGGGTTTCTTGCTCTACTAGATTATGTCATCATATTGATGTATGGACACCCAGGAACGCATCTGTCTTGATTTACTCATTCCTAGTGGGCAATGCTCTCTTTGTTTTCCAACTTCTCAGCAATGCAGGCCATTAATTAAAATGTATAGCTCTCTCAAGTGCTATTTTAATTGCATTTCAAGTCCAACTTAAAGGGCGGGCAAATAATAAAACTGGGTATTATGTCCATTTGAAAAACTGAGAGATACAGGGGGAGCAGACATCTCCTGCAATTAATCTGCTGTCCCACACCATTCAATTCCAGAGCATACCATTTGTTTGATTAATGCATGTTATTTTTTTTCTTTAAAAATCAACAATTTGAATATTGTTTTCCGTCAGAAACTATTTGTGCTTTGCTTGTGGATTAAGGAGAAATTTCTTTAGCTTGTCTCCCACATGCTGGTGAAATCATCAGTCAGAGCAGCCTCTCCTGACCTGGAAGGATGGGAGCTGTTCCAGGCACACTGCATGCATGTGGCTTGGTTGCCTACTTGTTTGTGACTCAATTACTCCATTGCCTGCCCTGCACTTTCTCTTCAAGCAATCTTTCCTGGCCTTTTCATCTCATCTTCCTTCTCCCTCCACTTTTCCTCCTCCCACTCATTTTGATAGGATGGGCTGTGCAGAAAGCCCATGTGCCCACCCAGGGCAGTCTGAGGTGCTGCAGGGGAGCTCAGACAGCCAGTGGATGGCAAAGGCTCAGTGCCCCATCAGCCACACTAGCAGAGTAGAGGTTCATGCCTCTCACCAGACCTGGAAGGACCATTAATACCTTCACTTTCATATTCAAATAGCTGGGATCAAACCCCACATTTCCAGTGGTCCTTCTGCCACCCTCTCCTGCCCCACAGATGCCAGGACCACTGCAGAGGCGACATTTCTGTGGGGAGAAAAGAAGCCTCCAGAGGTCTGTGGTGAGACCGGGATGTCACTGTCATCTCTCATGGCCCCTTCCATGGGGATCACCAAGCAGCTTGTCTCATTCCCACTCAGCACTCACAAGCAGAGCTCTAAACTTTCCCTCTTTGGTCAGTATGGTCTTATCAGGGTTTTCTCTTGATACAGAGATTAATTACATTCTGGCAGCTGCATCCTTGTTCTGATCACCACTGACTCCATTGGAAACACCTCCCATCAGCAATTCTCACTTTTCTCTCTTAGTGGGAAAATCAGAGGAAAGGTGTGGGATTTAAAGCTCTTCTTAGACCTCACAGTACCTTTTCTTACTGGAGGTGTTGAATACATACATATATATTTAAAATAAAGGAAGAACTTTCCAATAAGAAAGTCTACTTCTTTCTCTTTGAGCCACTTGCTTCTCCAGCCTCACTTCTTTTGGCTTGGCAGAGGCAAAGCAGCTGGAACCCACCCTCAGACTCGGCCCATCCTCGTAGAGACGTTTCCAGGACTGGGGCAAAACTGTACAATCTGCTTGCAAATGCAGCAGAGCAAGGCTTGCCAAGCAGTTTACTTTCTGCCAAGGAGGTGTTTCTGGCTTCAGGAGGCTCCTGATTTTTTCTGCAACCTGGGGCATGACATGGGTGCTGCTGGCATGATCAGCAGTTGTATTTCAGCTCCAGCCTGCCTTTGTGAACTCAGAAACCAGCCTCACTCTTACCTGTTTCCAAAAGGTTGCTGACAGCATTTCACAGTTTCACAAAGGCATGGTGATTCACAAAGAGTTTCAAGCAGCTGAAGGTTGCAGAGGATGAAGAGGCACATCCATTTAATGGTGTTTTAAAGTCAGTATATTGATACATGTTTGCAGGAGCTGTAGTTTCAACAGAGGTCACTGTATTCATGCCTCCCATGTTTACGTGTGCTGAGCATAGCACACATATCTGCCTATTGATTTCATATTCATATACATAAATATTAGAGTTCCTAAATCATGGTTGTAGAGGAAATGTTTTTCTTTATTTACTATTAGTGTGAGAGTGGCCCATTTGGATGCAGTTCACTCTGCACCCTCATTTTATAACACTCCTAGGAATAAATAGATTAGCTCTGTGTTTAAGAGTGCAGCTGGTATCAAAAATGATGAGTAGATGAAGAGAGACCATCTACTTTGTCAAGAAGAATCTGTGTGATACACATATGAACATCTGAAATGGGGAGCTCCTGGTGCCTGCTGTGACATCCCATCACTGAGTGCTTGCCATGCTTATCACACACAAACGAGGCGAGGTTTATAGGTTTCATGTCAAACACTGGAATTCTCATACTAGTTCTTCCCATTTTCCATTTGAATCACAGACCTTTAGACCATTTTGTCCAATTATTTTTTCTTTTTTAATCCTGTTGCAACGTATTCTTCTTTGACTTGCACTGGATAATAGCTTTGCTGCCTGTTTTGTTTCTTATTTCGTAATATTTGGTCTGACCTGACACCTATCTGTTACCTGGTAAAGCTTGTCCCCTTCACTGGAGGGGAGCCTTCCTGACATAAACAGTAGCAGATTCCTGATTTATTGAGATTTCCTCACCATCTTTTATCAAGATGAACAAGAGTCAGCTAATACAGAGAAAAGCATGCCCATTACTTACTAGACAATTTGAATTTGTCTAGTATTCCTTTAAATATTTTAATCAGATGAGTGTGAGGGGGAAGCTTGGTCTCATTAATCGGTACACTGAAAATGTTCATGGATAAGCTCCTGAGGGAAGAATTGCAGGATGTGGGTTATTTTAAGCAGCATTTGCCTGCCTATGCAGAATTGAAAATGCTTGTGATCTACAACACTTGACAAATAAAAATTTGAGCAATTACGTGAAGACAAGAAAACCTTGTGTATTCTGTGCTGAATTATAAATCACGCTGCATGGACAGGTGCAAGGGAGCAGTTGAACTGGCTAACAAAAGGCCAGGCAAGTCTAATTACATAACAATGGCTTCAAATCCAACTTTTAATCTCCTCTCAGACCCACATCGCTATGAGAAAGGGAATATCTTTGAATGTTTAATTCACCATCAAGCATTTAAAATGTATTAAATAAATTAAACACCCAGGAGCCTTAAGAAGTTAAAACCTGTGCTATTTTGGACAGATTAAAGTTGGGTCTGAATAAATGTTAGTTTTCATTTTTCATGTTGCCTCTAACTTAGTAACATGTAATCCCAAATCCTTTCCCAGTGCAATGTGCCTTGGCAGGTTTGGTTGCACCAGTCAGATGCTGATGTAGGGTACAGTTAAATTGCTTGAGCCTATACTAGATAAATGTGTAGGTTACATTTTAGGCCAATGATTATCCATAACTTATAAGCCAATTTACTTACTGACAACACCAGCTATAGTGGCTGCCAGGCTGCCATTTGACAAAAGTTCCCTTTGATGGCTCCCATTCTGCCCTGTCTCTCAGCACTTCCAGCCCCAAGTGACCTTCTTGGTGTTGCCTGCACAGCTTTTGTGGGACCATAAAATGATGCTGGTCTAGGTCTTAAGTGAACCTTCTTTAATGGATTCCCTTAGGCAGATCGATTCCTTAGTGTGGTTCACTGTATGACCCCAGATGAAGAACTACTGGTGTGATTTTCCCACTAGTTGTAAGATTTGGGCTGGCCCTCACCAGTTCAGCCTCCCCCACGTTGCCTGAGTGATCTTGGACATTGGTTACAACCCACAAAAGTCCACATTAGAGGTTTTCTCAGCAAAAATTTCCAGGCCAATGTAGAGGCACTTGGAAGAGGCTCTTTCTGATAGAAAGGAGCAGCTTTGGGAAAGCTTCTTCTGGCCAAAACCAGGACACCCTCCAGTAATGAACTGGAGATCGCCATGAGTCCCAGCTGGGACCCTGTGGCCTGCATCTCACAGAGCCAATGATAGGATGAGCTGACAGAGAGGAGCCAGTGGATCTGGGAGTGCCTGGAAAATGCTCCCACTTTCCCACAAGAGTGGTGTGGGAACATACATGCTTTACACCTGCATTTCCACAATGACGACAGCAAGCTCACATCAGCTTCAAAGCTAAGGAAGGGAGACTGGGAGACCCTTTTTTAATGCTGTGGTGCCATATCTGACCTGTTGTATTGGTTTGAAAAAAAAACAGTGGGAGATCACAAGTCAAGATTGAAATTAAAAATAAATGAAATAATACAAGGAAAAGCACTGACAAAGTCAGATACAACCTAACACCGTGTTACGGTGGTAGTAGCAGTCCAACTGAAGTAGTCCAGTTGAAGCAGTGATCCTGTGAAGGTCTGGTCTCCAGCTGAAGATCCAGTGGTAGCTCTTGTCCTCTGGGAACCCAGTAGACAGGGCTAGCTCAGGCAGTTCCAAGGCCAGGTTATATCCAGGTGGGAACACCTGGCTCCTCCGTCCTGGGCAGAGCATCCCACAGTGGGATGAGATAAGTCCATGAATCACACGGTGGGTCCCTGATGGCCCATTGCCTGTCATCCGGGTGGGTCATTAGCAGGTGATAGCAGCTAACGGCCCACAGCTGGTGGTAATAGAATACTTAAATACATCTATATTGCAACCTAGGACACCTGTTTATTTCTTTTGAACATCCCCTCACCTTCGCTGCACGCTGCAAAAAGAGCTTCTCCAGGAGCAATCTGGAATTAGTGTCAAGGAATGGAACTATTTCAAAACAGTTGATTAGGTCTTATGACAAGAGCTAGTATTACCTATCTCTAAAGTCCTGAATTTTAATTTTTAAGCTTCTAAAATTTGCTGTACATGCTGGACAGTGATAAAATGGGCAACAAAACCACAGCTGAAATATTGGACAGATGAGCTTCTATGATGTACAGCTTTAATGACAAATTATGGAGGTTGGCAATATGGTTAAAATCAATGGATTTAAGTAAAGTACTAAATTTCTACTTAAATCCCAGGGATTTGTTATAAAGAAATACTTGAAACCTCCAGTAGCCTCTTCAAAAATCTGTCATAGCCTGACTGCTTATGCATGGATATTTTATTCATGATGATGCAGGTACCTTAGTGTTTAGAGAGACCAGATTCATAGAGGCATTCTACCTGCTACAGAAAAATTCATCCCCAGAGATTTTGGATGAATTGTGGGCACAGAGGGGGTGAAGTTAATTGTGAGGCAGTGTAAAGTGGCACAAAAGCAAAAGCCATGTTCTGCAGCTGCAAAAAACATTTTAATTGTTACTTTGGAGACATCTTGATACTGCAGTCATGACCGTGAAATCAGCTGAGGTTTAGAAGAGAATAACACAGTAGAAGGATAAGAGGATTTTGTGGGTTGCAATTTATTTATTTGAACCCTTCATTGCTCAGAACTTACCCCCAGAGCAATCTAATACTGCCTGGAATAATGGTCCGCATAGACCCAGCTCAGCTCCATTTTATATTATGATTAAAGAACAAAGACAACATCTTAAAGGGTATTTTGTTACTGCTGCTCTAACAGAGCTAAAAAATAACACTAGAAAGGTTAGAGATGCTGCTTGAGAGAATGGCTTTAGGCTCAAAGAGGGTAGATTTAGATTGGATACACTGAAGAAATGTTTTACTGTGCGGGTGGTGAGGCACTGGAACAGGTTGCACAAAGAAGCTGTAGATGCTCCATTCTAGAAGTGTTCAAAACCAGGTTCGAGGAAACTTTGAACAACCTGGTAATAGTGAAAGACATCTCTGCCCACAGCAGGGGAGGTAGAACTAGCTGATTTTTAAGGTTCCTTCCAACCCAAATCGTTCCATGATTCTATGCCAAAGTAATCCTCCGAGTTTACTCTACCTGCTGTACAAATGAGGTTAGAGATGTAATTGCAAAAGTCATCAAGTTTGATTTGGTGTTGAAATGTGATAGGTTTTATTCAGAAAGAAATAACCCTGAAAGACATTTTATATATTTTAAACAAGGTATTGATTATGAAATGTATGGTGATTGTATATAAACTATATTAAGGGAGAAATTTTTAACACCTGAAAGGGACCTGTGGTTAGTGGCAGCTAATGCATACCTTAAGGGAAGACAGAAAAAGTGAAATAGGACACTTTGTGTTATTGTATGTCCCTTTTTCTCAGCATAACAAGCCCAAAAATATAAATAAGTGGCCAATCACCTTCCTCTCCTCCAAAAACAGTAAACATATTTTTTTCCAACCAGCAGAAAAATGATGTGTGATAATTATAATGTCTGTAATCTAGAAATGACCAAAACCAACAATTACTATAGCAAGACACTTCAAATGCTATCTTTTGGGAAATACTATGTTTCTAAATAAGGATGTCTAATTAGAGTCTGACTGTCACTGTGCATCTATGCACACAGAAATAAATATTAAAAGCAGTGAAGTGTCGAGTCCAAATGTGGGAAGACCTGTAAAGCAAGGGCACAGATGGGTTTCTGGTAAGCAGAGCATTACAGAGCAGGAGCAAAGCACCACTCTTTTGCTGATTTTAGGACTGTTGTTTTCCATTTGCAGTGTCCTTCCTGTTATTCCTCACATATATTGCCTTTGCAGAGAGATGGTTTTTCACACCACATCTTGGATAATACTATGCCATAGTCAAGCCGTCTGCTATGCCACAAAGGTCAAGTTTTCAAATCTCCCACACCAGAAAGCACTGAGCTGATCAGACCTGCAAAAACCCAGGGTGGTCACACTTTGATCTCTTCAGTTCAGGGACAAAGGTACCATGTCACATAGCTCTTGCCTTGGTGTCTAACCCAACTTGCCCAGCTCCCTCCATAGGGTAGCATATGTCAATAGAATGTACATGACCCATTGCTATCTTCTCCTATGGTCTGCACAGGCCCCTTTGTGGCTACTGGCTGCTTCATATTTATTTCTCTTCTAATTAATAAAGCAAGATACTTGAAAACACAAAGTTAAGATCTCAGTTCTCTGTAATTTTTCTTTTGCTCAGTTGTTTGGGGTCCCATTCCAGATGAAGGAGATGTCATCTCCTTCTGCCAAAAATCTAGTTTGCTGTGCTCATGGTTGTGATGAGCAGGCTGCAGGAATAACAAGGAGGGTGGAGATCTCCCCTTTTGTTTCACTGGGATACTGAACCCAAGGTACCAGAAGCCATAGTCCCAGTCCAGTGCCTTGGATGTCAGAAAGGACAGGGAATAATACCCAGCTAGAGCATCTCCCTCTGACTTCAGCCAGGGCAGGACTTTGTCATTGCCTAAGGGATTCAGGGGGGTTCTTAAATGCATACACTACACACTCAAGCAAGATTCCTCCTCTCTTCTGCCCTCACAGCAAGCTTGCCTCAGGCCAGCCCTCGATAGGATGCTTGAACACTCCGTGCCTCAGAAAGACTGGAAGCAAGGCCAGCAGGGCCTCTCTGCTGCTGCAGGCATGTTGTGAAGATAAGTTAATTAATGTTTGTGAAGCAGGCACATTATGGGGTAATGAATGCCACGGGAAAAAAAAAGTATTAGGAAATTAGCATTTGAGAACAGGGCTTGGCTAGCATGCAGTAAATAAGGCCTGGAGCCACACGTTCAACAGCAAGGAAAAACAAAATACTGAGCAGCTTAGTCCCAAAGCAGGGCTGGTGCTTCCTCAGTTCAGAATCAGGCAGCAACCCAATGGGAAAACCAAACAGGGGCATCAAGGACAGGTGACAGAGCTGCCCCAGAGGGATCTCTGCATCTCCTCAGAGTGCTTTTAAATGCAGCTCTGCCTGTATGTGGCTCTGTGTGTGTGTGTGTGATGGTAGTACCCAAGGAGAAGTAAAGCAAAGCATGCTGAGATGAAGCTGCAGCCTCCTACTCCCCACGAGTCAGAGGACAGTGCCAGATGGTGCTGGAGGTCCACAGAGAGGTCTGGCACTGGGATTCTCTGTATTCCCATCCACATCAGGGCTGTCACACAGCCTTGAGCACTGTTGGAAACTTATACAAGAGAGGGTAATTTCAGCCTTTATCCTGTAACTAGTGTTTTGTTTGCTGAAGGGGCTGAGTGGGGAAATGAATTCCAGCATAGAAATGTATTTCTGTAATGACAAGAGCTCACGGTGAGTTAATCATGCCAGCAGCACACTTTGCACTATTACCCAGCAGCTTTTGTCTAACCGCCACAGCATTTTATTAGTCTTGGAGCTCTCCCTTGGAAGTACTGTTTGTCTGAAGAAGTGGGGGGAAAGAAGTGTTGTGACTGCAATGAGTCAGATGTCCTGATTTACCGCTCACAGAAATTTGGATATCTAAAACGGTCAAGGAAATATCATAGAGGTGCCTCCAAGATTTATTTAGAAGATTAATCTAATTTCAAATTTCAAATCAGAGAGGGGAGGAAGAGACAAATACTCTGATTTAATTCATGAAAGACCACTGATTTGTTTCCATGTGAAGCTCACATGCAGGGGACACAGCTTCCCACTGGCACCCCAATGCCAGCATGGAGTGGATGTTAAAGGCACATAAATTCCTTCTCGGCAAAAACTCCAGCTGGATTTAAATCCAATGAAGCCAGCTTTCAGGAGTAGTGCTGAGAGGGCAATAACAAATGATTCTATTAGCATTAATGCAGTCAGCTTGTGCTATTTATAATGTAAATATCATCTGAGTATAAAAATTGCCTCATTGGCAGAACAGAGGTAAAATTCCCATTCATCACGTTTTAAAATAGCCTAATCACACAATATGTACTGGGTAACTGTAAATGAACGGTGTTCTTAACATAAAGATGATTAATGTTGGGCAGATATCTGCTATGTGTTTTCCTGCTGATGGAAAACATAAATATTTTGGCCCAAACATAAAAACTCTGAGTATATAAAAAGTGTTTACATTAATCCACCAAATAATTTCTTTTATTCCTGCAGAGTTTAGGTCCTTTAAAAGCACATAAAGGAAATATGATTATATCTTATTTACTTGAAGATTGAAACATACTACAAAGCCATACATACACTTACATTTTCACTCTGTTGTGGCAAACAACTGCAGAGGCTTGAGCTACACCAGTCCAAGCATAAAGCCTGACCACCATCTCCAGTCCTCAAATACTGGCATTTTTGATTTGGGATACTCAGGTGATTTTATTATTCAGATGATGCTCTTCCAATGTAGTCAGCAGAAGAGCAGCCAGAAGGTGAAAGAAAGACCTTTTTCTGGTGCAATTATGTGAAATAATAAAAATATTTCCTTCCCAAAGGCTGTTTGAATGTACAACTCTGCAGCAGTTGTAACCCCAAAGAAGAGGTTCCCCCCTCCTATACCTGTCCCCAGCACATGTGTGGCACAGGCACTTTCCCACTCACTGCTATCCCACCCTCCCCACAGTGAATGTGTTTCCTCTGGGGACCTAATGCACAGTTAGAAAGAGCCTGATGCCACTAAGGTGCTCAGAACTTTATGTCCCACCTCATCAATGGAAGGATTTTCAAACCAGCTATTTCCCCACCTGCCTTGTCTTCAAGGTCCTACTAACCCAAGAAACTTCCTCAGAACCTCTCTGCTGAGCCAAATAAAAGACATAGGTGCTTCACCCAACATACAGAAGCATGGTTTTAAAACCCTGGCTTCCCCAGTTCAACCTAAAACACTCAATCTTAAAAAACACCTTATCCCCTGGTCATTGATGGGGGTGAGCCTGCCCAGCAGAGCACATGCTGCTCTGCCTTAGGGATCACTGACACAGAATGTGTCCATTGGGAAGCAGCGTGACGTGTTCTTTACATCGTGACTCAGACTATCTCATGAAAAATCAATTCCAGCATACTATGTCCTTGCAAGTAGGGCAGCTTATGTACCCAATTACCTTATCTCATCCCACTCCTACATTTTTGTAATTCTGCTTTGAAAGCAGATGGCTTTCTGCATTCAGCTGTAAGTTATTCCAGAATTCAGATCACACATGGTTAGAAAGCTGTGTAAGTTTATTCATGGCCAGTTTGCATCACCTGTTCTTGTGCCCATGTAGTCTGTGCTCAAATAACTCTGTTCAGGGAGTCCCAAGAGGGATGAGAGCCCCATCAGGGATTCTTTCTCTCCCATTTTAACTCATTATTCTCATAAGTAGGGAATAAAATTTGACAGATACCGTGAGTATCACACAAAATCAGATTACTCACACAAACCACTTGGAATTATTTAGATTTCAAATAATGCTCAGGAACAATGGACTATTGTTCTGAAATTCATATCAGCATAAAACAGCCCTTAACACCACTGCACGGCTCTAGACAGTGACGCTTGGAGGCACTTGCTCCACAGACTACTATGCCTTGTAATTCTGCCTTCTGTGCCACAGAGTTTCCCACTAATTCAAAGGACTCAGCACAATTCAGCAGGATAAGCAAGGCAGGCTGGTAATGATGTAAGTAAAAATAGCAGTGAGTGATGCCTCCTCTCCATTTTGAGCACTCCCTCGTTCCTCTGCTCGGTTCTGAGAAGAGGTTGAAAACCACCCACTACCAGGCACCATACCTGCATTTTAAAATGCAGCATGTCACAGTCCCCTTGAACCAACGGGGTTGAGCAGAGCCCCCAGACCCAGTGCCCCCTTCAGACAGCACATGGATGTTCCTGGCAATGCCACCACATCCCTGAAGAAAGGTCAGGACCCTGGAGGCACCTGAGCCTCTCTTTGCTGCATCAGCCCTCTGGAGATCTTCCAGGGAACCATTTCAGAGACTGAAGTGAAGTTTGTCATGGATCTGCTCTGCAATTCCCAACCCAAATGTTTTCGAAGTCTACTTTATCATGTGGCTCACCATTATGGAAAAAAAACGTAGTTTCAGACTAGTTGTTTTTTCATGCAACCGTGTCATCCAGAACTTCAGATTTTCTGCAAGAAGGTTGGCTGGGTTTTCTTTGTTTGCATTTCCACTTACATTATATTTATTGTATAAAAAATGTTCCTAATTAAGAGCTTTATATAAAATGTCCATATGCAAAGGACTCTACCTCACTATGTTTGACAAAGCTGCTGACCAAAGGCAGTAAAAGGAGATTACAGTGTTACAAAGGACAGAACTGTCACTGGCAGCAATTTTCAGGAGTATGAGAATGCATAGCCAAAGCCTTACTCTTCAATAATCTCTCCGAAACAGATTGTTCCCTCTAACCTATTATGTAGCCTAGGAAACATTAACTATGTTGTTGATATGACTTGTGGAGACACTAGAAATATCACCTTCTGCTGCCCAGGGATTCCTCCACACTTTATAGACACTTGTACCACTAATGCCTACTGCAGGGATGGGGGAGGAAAAAGAAGGGTTTGAATCCTAATGGAGGCTCAGATAAAATTCCTGGATAGGTTTTCTTATCACTATAGTCTGACAGAATAAATTTTACAAATGGAGAGAGAGAGAAGGTGGAAAGTCAGGTGATGGTAGGTGAAAGTAAGTGATGACCCCTATCACCTATACCCCTGCAACTACAGATATAAGGGATATAATTTTCAAAAGAGCATGAATAAGTATGGAACAAAAAAATACCTTTCAGTTTAGCAAACTTGCTTTACACAAGGATTTTCATAAACACTGCCTAACTTCCAGTAGATACAGCTTGACTGTAAATACTTTACTCCTGACATACTCATGCACCTGCCTCTGCCACCTGCTTTTGAGACACTCTGACATCTGTCCTTTTGTCTCTGCTAATAACTCTTAGCAACACTCCAGGTGTGTTTCTGGCTGAGGCTGGAGAAGCTCCCACTGCCTTGGCAGATGGGGAATTCACTTGCTATTTCCCCTGCTAGGCCTGGCCAACAGGCATTCTGGAGAAGACCTGCTGCTTCGAGCCTCTTCAAAACCCCACACAGAAGTGTTGCAGATGAGACCACCCTTTCCCATACTTGGTTTCCCTTATGAGTGAAAAGGACCTAAAAACCCAGAGGTATATTGACTCTCTGGCAGATGCTTGAACCAGGACAAATTACCTCCATGGGTCAACACTGCATGGTGGCACACATATTCCCTCCAGTGGTTATTTAAGGGGGAGGGGAAACACACACATCCACAATGCCTCAGCTGCATGTCCAAGGTTTCATACCCTCTGTTTCCTTCTTAGCTAAATGGGCAGCAGTCACTTGATTTGCTAGTCTGCACATAATCAGCAAAGAAGCTGACATATATCATGCAAACCAAATTGTATGTGCCACTGCCCTGCTTTCCAAAGGTGCTCCTGTATGAGCTATGATTAATGCTATTTTTCTGTAATTTGAAAATTTAGAGCTGAGTTGTGAAATTTATCCAAAAGAAAGAGAAAAGATTCTGGGCTCTGCACTGATGATATTGTAACTGAAGATTAAAAAACTTGCTTTAGTTGGGTTGGTAAGGACAGCCAGATTCAGCTACAAGTCTTCCAGGCAAAGAAGGCCAATGCTCCTCTAAAATTCTTTTGCCTCTCTCCTAGAAAAACAAAAGAAAACATGAGAATTCAAAAAGTATATCTAAATTCATAGTGAAATGAAATCCAGAATTGCCTCACTTTATAGCTGATCACTGAAAAATGGCTGAAATAACAGTATTAGGAATAAAAATAAGTATTGAAATAGGCAATATGGAGTAAAATTTTCCTTTTTTCTATCTCAGAAATAAAATACTTTACAAGGTGATCATTGCCTTTCAAGGCAAATTAGGTTCCAGCATTGCCATTTCTTCATGACTTAGTAGAAAAAACCTTCACAGGAACACTGGGGAAAGCAGTCTGACTGTTTTCCAGCAGAGATAACCCATGCTAATGGCACAGTGCTCTCAGTGAAATGCTGAGAGCAGGTTGTATACCCAGCTTTTATGAAAGATACCTTTCAATCACACAGCTTACTTTCATGCTGCTTTGGCCATGGCAGTCAACTAAAAATGATGCCAAATGGATTAGAAGAATAGAGTGACATAGTTCCAACCTGAGAAGTGACTTTTTGAGTTATTTGACAAGGAATGGAAGGTGGGACTGTAATGATAACTGAATTTAATATTTCAGAGTTGTAATTATAAATGATGAATGCACTTGGAAAATGGAAAATACTTTGAGGGAACCATCTCTCAGAGGAGGAAGAGAAGAGTGACCCAGCAAGAGCACAGGTCTCAGTGAGTTACCCAAAGATGAAAATAAGTGCAGGAGGAATCAAATAACAAATATCAAAAAGGCACTGACAAACAGAAAGGGAATTACTCTTTCTCATTTTTCCTTGTTCCTCCCATCTATTTGCCTTTTTATCCTAGCTTGCTTGCTGGGCTGTCTCCTTTCCTGGGCAATGTGTTCAGATGGCCAAGAAGGCCAATGGCATCCTGGCCTGTATCAGCAATAGTGTGGCCAACAGGAGCAGGGCAGGGATTTCTTCCCTTGGCATTGGTGAGGCCACACCTCAAATCCTGTGTCCAGATCTTCCAGTTCAGGAAGGACACTGAGGTTCTGGAGCATGTCCAGAGAAGGGCAGCCAAGGAGCTGGTCTGCAGCTCATGTTTTATGAGGAGCAATTGAGGGAGCTGGGGCTGTTTAGCCTGGAGAAAAGGAGTCTCAAGGGAAACCTTATCACTTCTTTCAGGAAGCTGTAGCCAGCTGGGTGTGGTCTCTTCTTCAAGTAACACGCAATAGGACCAGAGAAAATTGACTCAGGTTGTTCCAGTGGAAGTTTAGATTGGATATTAGGAAAAAAATCTTTGAAAGGTGTGGTGGTTTTGATTGGCCCAAAACATCAGTGAAGTGTTTTTAACATCTAGGAGAAATTTGGACCCCTCAGAAGCTGTTGTAGTAGGCCTGGGGAGGTGTCTGAGGGGTGGGGTGTGGCACAAAGATGGCTCCTGTGTGTCCTGAGTGCAAGTTCTGGAAGTTTTTACATCAAGTCCAGCAGAGCCAATCTCTGATGGCTCTGAAGGTGATGGACATGCTGCCGGCCAAGTTTGGGCCAATTGGAGGTGCTAGTTACGCCTCTGTGAAAACATATTTAAGAAAAATTCAAAACAAAGCAGGCACGCACTTCTTTCACTTCTTTGTAGTTGGAGGAGGTGGAGGTGAAAATATGTGAAGGAGAACAGCATGGTGTCGGGGGTTGAGAATTTCTTCCCATTCCCGTTACTAAGCAACAAATAGTTAGATGTTTAGAGTAATCAGAAGACAAAGGTGGGCTTGGGCGAGGCAGGGTAAGGGAACACCCAGCCCTTGAAACGGGAGTCTCACTCGCTCTCTCGTGGTTCGGACGCTGAGAGGAGAGGCTGCTCTTTGCTTTTCGGCTGGGACCAGAGGGAATCCAACTGTGCCCTGTTTTCTCTTCTCCTGACTGGGTGAGCTTGGATTCAACCTTTTCTCCCCACGGGGAAGGGCACGTTTCCCCGGGCTGCGTTTCCTCGCGGCTGCTGCCGGGAGAGTCCCGCGGCCCCTGCTGCCTGCCCCTGCCCTCTGCCGCACGAGACCGCGGCGTCTGCTGTGACTGCAGAAATCCTTGCTGCCCGCTGGCTGGACGGGGAGAGCGAGCCGGCGCCCGCCCTGCTGCCCTGCTTTCTCGCTGCTCCGAGCCGTTTCGCTGCCCTCCGCGCTTTCTCAGCCTGTCCGCCATCACCAGCTGCTGGACACTGACCTGACCCTGCGCCACAGCGCCACCTGCAGCCGCTCGGGAGTCATCGCACCTGCCCTGCCCGACCGGGAGCTCAACAGCGCCACCTGCAGCCGCTCAGGAGTCATCGCGCCTGCCCTGCCCGGCCGGGAGCTCAACAGCGCCCCTGCTGCTTGCAACCGTGATTACACCACACGGGCAAAGGCTTAGTAGCTCACAAGCCATCTGCTATTGGTTTTCTGGTTCTAGTTCTGGTTGCTATTATTGTTATTGCTTGTTTATAGATACTAGTAAAGAACTGATATTCTTTTTTTCCCATACCTTTGCCTGAAAGCCCTTGATTTACAAAATTGGATAATTCGGAGGGAGGGAGGAAAGGAAATCACATTCTCTGTCCTGGGGAGGGTTCAACCTCTCTTGGCAGACACCTGTCTTTCAAACCAAGACACATGGAGACGCCAAGGTCAGTGAAGAAGGTGGGGGAGGAGGGGGTCCCAGTGCTGGAGCTGAAAACCCTCTGCTAGCCACAGTGAAGGCCATGGGGGGCAGGAGGTCCCCTGCAGCCCATGGAGTCCACAGGAGTGCAGAAAATCACCCACAGCCCACGCCAGAAGAGCAGGTGGATGCCTGGAAAAGACTGTGAACCAGTGGGAGTCTCATCTAAGAGTTAAAACTGCAAAGGCCTTGCAAAGGAGAGAAAGGCCTTGCTCCTGGAATGGAAGTAGCCTGGCCTCAGCTTGGGAGAGTCTGCACAGCACCCTATGGACAAAAGAACTCATGTTGCAGCAGAATTTCGGGCGGGATGTTGCTCGTGAGATTGGACCCACGCCAAAGAAGTTCTCAAAGGACTGTCTCTCGTGGGAAGGACCCCCTGGCTAAGTAGAGAACCTCTTTTCCTGATTGGACTGACCAGAGAACCCCCAACCTGCCCCTGTCTGTGTTGCTGGTTTGGAAAGAGGGAAGGGGGGAGTGTGAGTGCAGAGACTGCTTCTTAAGAGGGTGGGGGTGAGAGCAGAAAGAAAACTGTCTGGAGAGAGAGAAATAAGTAGAGATAAAGAGTATTTGTAGTAGAAGAATTGTGGTGATGAGTAAATTTGAGAATCTGCTCTGTGGACTGAAAAGAGACCCCACACCCTGCCCCCCCCACCACCCGGCTTGTTGACTGTAAAGGAGGAAAGGGGGTGAATACTATAGGTTCGTAAGAGGGAGGGGGGAGTGAACCAAAACTGTATGAAAAGTTTATTTTTGCCTGCATTTATCCTCCAACTCTGTTAGGTAATTAAACACTTTTTGCAACTTTAAGCTTAGAGCCTGGTTGCCCTCTTTTCATGCGTCCTCCTGGCAATGTCCTGTCGAAAAACCATGACAAAAGGGTTGTCAAGCATTGGAACAGGGAAGTTTCAGAGTCACCATCCCAGGAGGTATTTAGAAGCTGTGTATCTGTGGCACCTGGGGACATGGTTTAGTGGTAGACTTGGCAGTGCTGGGTTAATGGTTGGACTGGATGATCAAATAGGTCTTTTCCAACCTCAACCATTGTACGATTCTAATGATCTGATTTATTTTTTTTTTTACTGTTGATTTTCTTCTTGATGCCAGGTAAACGAAACACAGAAATACAAAGATTACTAAAATCATGCCAGAAATACAGATCTGCTAAAGAGTATGATGGAATCTAGAAGAGAAATGAAAACACAAACATATAAATAATGTATATAATATATATACCATTCTGTAAATAATGTCATAAATTATATACAGTATAAAAATAGATATCAAGGTGTAGCTTTGATAATTAAATTATAAAATAGGAATAGCAAATTATTGAAACAAAGCTATTATCAGAAGTCAAATGAGGCAGACTCACAGATGAATAATGCTTTCTTTCCAACTGATATTTAAAAAGAATATCACTAAATAAATCAGAACTGTCATGTGCCTGAAAGCAAAAGCCCATTTATCATGGCAGGACTTAGAAACCAGAATATCAATGACAACCTCTGGAGAGCATTCAAAATAAATGAATAAATAGAACTAATCTATATGCTTCTGTTCAGCTGTGAATCTTGCAGTGTTAAACTAATTCAGGGTCAGTAAAAATCAGTGATTGCCATCACACTGGGTTTTCACGGGAAATCTGTGTGAGTTCTTGGTATGGACCCTTGGGTGATTGCAAGGAATACATGTTAGCACAGCCTAGTCCATCACATGTACTGCTGAAGCACTAGAAAGGAAGGAATAGAGACCCTTGAGAAAAAGAGGTTGGAGGGGAGCAGGGGTGGCACTGGGGACAAAAAACTGGGAGGGACAGAGGTCTGTTTAAGCATCAGAACTCATATCAGATGGCTGGCTGCTTGTGCCTACTGAGGAATGCTGAACCGCCCTGGTGGATGTGTGCATGGGATTTCCCCTGGGATCTCTCAGCAGCTGTGCTCTGCAGTGGGGCCTGGGTGAGTTGGCAGAGAGGGAAGGGATGAAGTTTGCTACCAGCACAAACTGTTCTGTCTCTTTTCAAAGGTGAACAGGATAAGACATTCCTACTTTTAAATTAGGAAAAGTACCTGATTTTCGTAAATTAGGAAAGGAGTTGTAATCCCAGTAAAACTCTTAATCAGTCTTTCACTCATCTTTACCAGATCCAGTTTAAAAACAAACTTGGGCATTCCTGGGTCCCAACATAGGAAAATCTGTCCTTGTTCTCTACTATGCACACATGCTGGTTTCTCATTTCTATGTAAAATAAGAACTAGGGTATGATTTCCTTTCACAGGAGCGTTATTTTTTTTTTCTTAGGAAAAACCAGTAGGGAAAAAACAACAATCCTTCAAAATATTTCAGACTTTGTGAGAACTTCTCTACTCTCTGAAGAAGTAGTTGAAATCCAACATCATAACTGCATAATTGACTGGCTTCGTGCGAAGCTGGATTAATGAGTCCTACTCAAATCAGGAGCTAATACTCTGTTCCACTATTCTGTTTCTCCAGTTCATTTTCTGACTTCCATTCTGCCTTTGTTCACTGAGGTCCACACTGCAAACAGGACTGGAGAAACGAGGAATAGCAACACTCCTGCAGTGTCAGAAAAACTGCAGTGCCTGGGGATGGAAAAACCATGGAGGGCAACAAGTGCCTTAGCCAAATGCATGTGGGATGGGAGGAATTTGTCAAGCTAGCATCACAGTGAAAAGCAATGCATCTTGTAGGAAGGTCTATGAAATGCCAGTAAACTCCAGAAGATCCTTCAAGACACAGAAGTCTGGTGGTCATCCATGCCTGGTCACTGCAACACAGACATAGCTGATGGTCTCATTCTGCTAATCTCCTACAAGTGTGAAATTCATTACTCTGTAATGTGTGTTACCTGCAGAAAATTAGAAAAAATATAAATGCCAGAATGTTTATTTTACTTTTTACTTTATTTGCAGGGACAAAACCACTTCAAAGCCAGGAAAAGAAATGTCACAGCACAGGTGGAAAGAGAAGTGGACAGTTAAACCTCTCCAAATGAAGTGACAGTTAAACCTCTCACACTTACCCTCTGTGAAGGAGAACCAGGTAAGGTATCATTTTGAGGAACTGGACACACACAGGTCCATGGGACCTGATGTGACACACCCATCAGAGCTGAGGGCACTGGCCAATGTCATTGTTAGACCATTCCTGACCATCTTTGGAAGATCATTGCAATTTGGAAAGGATCCTGAGGCCTGGAAAAAAACAAATGTGAGCCCTGTCCTCAAGCAGGGTAAGAAGGAGGATTCAGAGAATTACAGGCTGGTCAGACACACCTTAATCTCTGGGAAGGTGATGAAAAAAGCCAGTGTCCTTAATGCCTTCTTTGCCTTGATCTAGTAAACCCAGACCTTAGGAATACCTGGGATTGGATGTGGCTTCCTCCTCAAAGGGAAAAGGAACTATAAAAGACCTAATATTATACCAAGTGAATGGTCACTATAGTGTCCACATCTGAAGTAGAAATAAATATTTGAATTGAGGAAACAAAAGGTTGTATAATGAATATTTTTAAAGATAGCTAGAACAAGTGTGAAAATGCATCATATCACACTGAATTTTCAAGATAGAGGCATAATTCTATCCCTGTCCACCCAGCCAGTCCCCTAGAATTCACACTCATATATATATTTTTTTTTTAATGTAAACATTATATAATGTATAATAAATAATAAATAATAAAACTTTGTGCTTCAAGGCATTCAATGAGCACCACGAAAAAGGAATCACTGGCCTTTACCTGAATTTAGTGTTATTAGTTCTGCTGAAAAATGCACATTTTTTTTCTTCCTGCAACCATTACTTGCCTTTTGTCAATTGTGTCAAACTCTCAAAATTAACAGCTGATTATCATCACCATCACACCCATATTTCTTCTAAATGCTTATGCAGACAAGGCAACCACACATCTCTGATGCAATAACAAGAATTTTGAGCAGGGCCAGCCTGCTGCCTTTGCAGTCTGAGACCCTCTGAAATTTGTGTGGACTGAGATGACCCCTTGGGCAAGGTCAGCAGAACCTCTGCCACTTGCTTCCCAACCAGCTTAGCCAGTAAGCAGATTATGGATGCACTTGGAGAGTTTCTGAGTGTTTAACCCAATGAGAGCCCTTCTGTGTTTTGCACTCCCAGGCCCCTGAAGATGTGGAAGGCTGCAGAGGCCATTCCACTCTTGATATGACAGTGCTCGGTGCTGAACTGTATCTGCCAAAACAGATGGTTAACAGGGAAAAATCCAACATTATTTGCTTATAAGCCAGCTCATAAATGATGAACACTACTCTGACACTCTCTAAATCCATACATATTTCATCATCATCCATTGTAAAGAGGAAAAGCCAAGTTAACTATGTATCTGTCAACAAATGTTTCACCTTACATGCCCCTGCATTAAGAAACGCCTATTGAAAACGCAAAGATGTTTTTTCCACAAACAAAAAGAATGTTCAAGGCCTCACATAATACTTATTTTCTTTATTTTTGGAATAGGCAATATGAATTTTATTATATTTATATTTTAGGATGGGTAATACCACTATGATTTTTTTCCATTGAATGACTGCAGTTTTATCTGTCTGTTTATGAAGCTGACAAATGTAATGGGAAACTCTAAGAGATTGACAGATCCCACCTTGGTAATTTCCAAAGTATTCTGGCTCTGCCACCCCTCCCTGTGCCCTCCCACTCCATGTGTCACTGTAGTACATTTCCACCCTGCTCTACCCTCCCACACAAATCTTTTGGACTGATGGAGAGCCCAGTGGGTCATCCAAGGTGTTTCCTTCAGCATCCTGGTGGGCTTTGGATGTGCCCATCAGCTTCAGCACTGCCTGTAGGTGTCCATGCTCCTGGCATTGAACATCCCACCTCCTGATGTCCACTGAATGGTTTATTGCTGCCTTCTCCTTTTTTTTTTCCCCCATTTCAGTTCTTCTATTCACCACCCTTGCCTCCCTTTCTCCACCCAGTCTCCTCCCAAACAAACCACCTGGTTATCCCTGTTTTGCAACATTTATTTCCAAATGCCTGACACCATTACATGTGCAATCTCAGCATTAAATGTCATTAATGACATGCTTTCCCAGGCACAGCTGCCCTTGCAAGGCTCAGTTCCCCAAAAGATCTTGAATTCCCTTGAATTACCTGGTTCATACTAGTTTCAGTTGGCTTGTCTTGTATGCTTTCGGAGACAGGATGTCTTGTCTATGTCTCGATTCCCATGTTCAGTTTCAGGGAAGCTCAAGCACTTTGTCCCATATAAAGCTTCTCCTGTAAGGTTTTTCTCACTCTGTTTTTTTGTGTTCACAGCACATCCTGCTTTCCCTTCCCTTCCCTTCCCTTCCCTTCCCTTCCCTTCCCTTCCCTTCCCTTCCCTTCCCTTCCCTTCCCTTCCCTTCCCTTCCCTTCCCTTCCCTTCCCTTCCCTTCCCTTCCCTTCCCTTCCCAGTCACAAGTCATTAGCCTGAACATGTCCCTGGGACACCATCCTGCTTCCTGCAGGGGCGCCATCGCAACACCATCCTTGTCCTCTGCAACCCAGAAAGCTTTCCTTGTCACTGCTGGAGGTGGGCTTATCTACATCAAGGTTTGTGCTTGAACAGATATGCACGCTGCTGCTTTGTTTCAGGGAAGAAACAAATTTTCTGGGTGATACAGCTTTGGTGAGAATTGACCAAACCTGGGTTTGGCTAAAGAAGGGAGTGAGAAAACCAAAGCATTTTGCTGCATTACTTGACACCTGATGGGGCAAATGCAGTTTTCCTTTCTAAGTATCTGGGAAAAGCATTTTCTACTGGCACATATTTTCCTCAGAGGTGATAAATCATTTATTGTAGTAATTTTGGTAGGAACACAAGTTTTGGGAGACCTCTCTTGTCCCTGCAGCTGGTCAGCTCCCCTCTCAGACACTGGCTGCGAATTCAAGACAAGCAGTTTTGTGAACATGAAAACAAGATGTAATAGTTGGGACACCTTATGAAAGGGTAGAGGAAAACACAGAAGAAACCTGGGCTTCCTTTGGAACTGAAGTGCAACAACTGAAAACAGGTGGTGATGTTTCATTACACAAGCACAGATGAACAGGACTTAATTTCTTTTCCTATAATTTATAAAGAATTTTATGAAGACAGTTGGCCAGTGTGAAAGGAATCACTTGCTCCATTGATTGATCTTCCTTCCCAACACCTAAACTAGATGAAATGCCAGTTGACCAGAAAAGCCTGAGTAAGCATTGTCCGTGCAAGAGGGTTTTTTTGTATTATTTGGTATCAATAAAGACCTGATTATGTTCTTATCTGATCTCAGTAAAAATCTGATTATATTCTTTCCTGATCTCTACTTCACTGGAAACATTTTTAAAGGTTATCACTACTCATGTCAGTGACATTTCTGCTAAGCTCTGTGCCTCTACTGTTCCTTCCTTTGCTGCTGCCTCTACGTTCCCAGTAATCTTATCTAAAAGGTCCTTCTGTGTTGTTTCTAGTTCAGTAACCTACTGTGGTAACAAACCATGGACAATTTATAGAGGTATTTGGAAGAAGGAGATTAATTAAAGATCACTTTAAAAGGAAGATGGTCCCATTGTTTTAAAAAAAAGATATCAAGACCGTGCAGCTGTAACTGCTTTGGAAGGTTTACTCTTGCTTTTAAAGCAGATGTCTCTGTTGTTATTTAATTATGAATAAACTGGAATAGTTGGATGCTATGGGAAATCTGCTGCAAAAGCAGATGTCAGCCAAACTGTTTCAGTTCATGCAAAACACTTGTAAACTCCAGAGGGTTATGGCCTCTTTTAGTTAAACCACAGAGCCTGTAACATCTAGTGCTTTTTGTTTATTTAAAGCAGTTCCTTAAAAGCAGCTTATTAGGGAACCTTGAGGTTGTCCCATTCCCTGACAGTTTTGTCCTTTCCTCAAGAACAATTCAAAGATTTTCTGCCCTTTTTTGATATGCAAAATCAGGCACAACCAGGTTAGTACCTTATTAGCACTAAGAATATTTTCACTCAAAAAGAAATGTAATGCAAACATACAGGTTTGGAGAAAATCCTAAGTACAGCTGAGACCTTCAAAGTTCTTATAAGGCCTTTCATTTTATGTTGAAATGAGGGTTTTTCCACTAAAATATGGAACTTCTAAAACGACTCTGAGCAGACTTTTTTTAATTTCCCTCCATCCCCAAAATCTTGCCTCACAGTGACTACAACAAAGTTATGGGCATTTGTAGCAGAACAAGCAGGAAGAAAATGTGTCCCTGGTGGTCTGGGAGCTGTGACACTGGTGAATCGGAGATGGACATGGAATAAAATATGGAGATCAGTTATCTTTTCCACAGAAGGCAGGGTGTGGGTCCAGGATTACATAGCCAGCTGACTGCATTCAAGTAGCCTTCCCTGTGCATCTGTTGGTCCCTCTGCCTACACAGCCAAGCAAGTGTGCAGGGGCACCATTGGTGGAAGGTTCTGCTTCCTGTGAGTGCTTCTCTGAACCCAGCAATAAGGAGGGCTAACTTTACTCCAGGAATTTTGGTGAACTTGTGTCTTGCTACAGAATTTCAGTCTGGCTTCCCAGTAGTGCATGTAGGAGAAGCAGCAGAGATTTACAGGGGCCTGTCTAAGTGCAGCCCAATTTTCTGTCTTGACAGCAGCAGCACTGAAATTCTCTGAGGGGTTTTTCCCATTTCTGTGTGCCTGTGCAAGGAGAGGCATTTCACTCTGCCTCTCCCCCAGCAGTGCAGAGCTCCTGTCAGCCTCAGCAGAACAGCTGCTTCCCTGGAGAAACCACTCCTCGGCAAGCTCAAACTGCTGTGGAGCAATAAGGTAACAGGCTTAAAATCACATTTTTTCACTTGAAAAATGCATGAGGTAAATATCTCACTCTGCATATAATTATTAATCTGTATTTCAGCTTTTCTTTAATCTATTTCTAGGCAAAGTAGGGATGAAAACAGGACTTTATATAATCCTGATGAAAGCATCTGTCAAGTAACAGGAAAGAAATAAGTACAACGGACTTGTTAATAAAACAGTAAAACTATCTAGAGGCATAGCATTACAACGAGGGAGCTTAGTGCTCTAATTAAACCATCTGCTTTTAAAATTGATTTCCTTTAGCAACAGCCTTGATTGCTGGGGTGTCCCTCCGTGGCACTGAGCTGAGCCCCTGGATTTGTCTCATCCAGTCTTCCCTGGCCATTCAGGCACTGTCCTCCCCACCAGCTGTCTCAGATGGTGCAAAATGACCCCCAAAACCATTGTTCCCATGCAGGAGCACTCCAAAGAGGTGGCTCCTGGGTGATCCCAGGGGAGTGATGACCCTTGGCTGGGGCCATTTCTACCTCATCCGTGAACTTCCTTCACTAGGGTCTATCCTGAAACAGTAAATGACAACCCTTCTGTTTGGGGGACCAGGGAGGAGGAATAAAGTAATCTTTCTCCATCACTGAAGAAATTTCTTCGGTTTAAGGATAGTGACTACTGGCTGGTTTGTGATGTGAAACAATAAAGACTTGGGAGTTTTTGTTCCAGGGCATAACTGGAAGAGCTTTGCAATTTTAAAGCTTTGTGAAGAAGTCAGTCCCTGTGCCATTCAGCTCTACTGAAACACCATCAGGGGTCCACTGCCCAGTTTAATTTCCATGTATATCTTGCTTTCACTGCAGATGAGTAGGTTTTCCCTTTTCTTGTTGTCTGCTCTTCCTGGCATGGTGTTCAGGAGAAGCAGAAATGCCAATTCTATCACCACAGGCGTGAGGATCATGCTCACTGTTGACTTCTTTTTACTGAAGATCTTTCATCAGTCCAATGAAACAAAAAGTCCCTGTAAATGTCAACCACTAGGATCCACTGCTTGCAAAAGCAAATGGGCAGGAGCCTCCCCAGCAGGAAAGTAGGCAGCAATGGGGGTGGCTGAGCAGAGCCAGTGTGCAGAGCTGCTGGGAAGCAGTGGCTCAGGTTACAAATACTGCCTCACCTGCTCTCACTGAACTCAGCCGTGATAATTCAGAGAGCAAAGTTGAAAGCATGGGAGAAGCTAATTAAATGCAGCACTCAATTAAAATCCCTCTAAAAAGTTTTATTAGTTTTGTGCAAAACAGTTTACTCATCCTTTTACTATTCTTCTCAGTTTCTTTATGAGGACAGACTGTTCGGGAGAGCTGAAAAGCCAAGGTGTAGGGTAATCCCCCAGCCCGAGAAATTAACCCTTTGTGTGCCAATTTGATGTGGTCTAAACAGAGAACTGAGCTGCTGCATGTATGCTCAGCTGCCCTGAGAGCAATCACAGAACCATAAAATAGCAGGCTGGAAGGGACCTCATGAAAAATCAGGTTTAACCTTTTCTGGCAAAAACATGGTCTAGTCAAGATGGCCCAGGACACTGTCCAGCCAAATCTTTAAAGTGTCTAATGCTGGGCAATCCACCATTTCCCTGGGGAAGATTATTCCAATGGTTGATTGTTCTCATTGTGAAAATTTTTCTTCATGTCTCTGGTCAGAATCTCCCCAGGAGTAACTTGTACTTCTTACCCCTAGTATTTTCTATGTGACTCCTTGCAAAAAAAGAGTCTCTACCTTCTTTGTAGTCACCCTTTAAATACTGGAGCATAGCACTAGTGTCTCCCTTCTCTTCTCAAGGTAGAACAAGCCCTCTCAGCTTTTCCTCATGTGGAGTCTTTCTAGTCCTTCAATTATTTTTGTGGCCCCTCTGTAGACCTTCTCCAGCCTGTCCACATCTCTTTGTGCATAATGGGGACCAAACCTGAACACAGCATTCCAGATGTGGCCTCACAAGTGGTGAGTGGGATAATGACTCTTTTATCTGTGCTGGTGCTGCCCTTGTGGATACAGAAGGAGCTCCTTGGCTTGAAGTGATCACTGACCCCCTCCTGGGGCAAAAAAATCCAGCCTAGCCCACAGAGCTGCAAACAGTTAAAAAAAATCCCTCTAAAGCTTCCTGGAAATGGTATGAATTGCTGTTTGAGCCTTTCCTGTTGTTTTCTACGACTGCAAAAGCTTGGTGTTGGCAGAAAGACACAGAGAAGGTGGCCTCTCTGTAGTAACTTGCATTTTCTTCCTCCTCAGCTGTGCCAAGAAGAGGAGCCTACTGTGAAAATATGTCTCTAAAATTAAAGCTAATTTATCAGGAGCCCCCCTACTTATTTTCTTTAATTTTAAAAGCTGCCTTATCTTGCACTAACAGAGGCTTGAACAGGAGTTCTTTATAGACAGGCATTAAGTGCTCATAATGCAAATGGATGACAACAAGATCACACAATTCTCCTGGATGCTATTCCAACCAGAGGGATCCCAGCTAACCCCCAGCCAGATTCCAGCAGGGCATGGGACACACCTTGTGGTGGGGCTTGCACCCTACAGCACCCAGCAACACCCCAAAGCCTCCTACTGATGCTGCACTCAGCACAGGGTGCCAAGCAGGTGCCCATGGGCCTTGGCATTAGGGACAGGGGGCTCTGCCAGGCCCTCACCTCCCTCCCTCACCTGGTTTAGTAAAGCCCATGGGCTTCACAGCCTTGGTGGGTGATGGCTCTGCCAGTGTGTCCCCCATGGGGAAACTTCTGTTGCTGTGAGTTGATTTGGTCTCAAATTTTGTTTGCTGGGGAGAGGAAGATGAGAAGAACCCACAGAAGACAGCAGTGTTGGTGCCTCACAGACAACAAAAGTGCCATGCCAGTTTTCAAACTGGGAAAAATGTTTGACGGTGGCATGAGTATGGGGAGCCAGTGAGTTTCAGCTGCAAGTGCCTCTGTGCCCATGAGTGGTGCCAGGCCAGGGAAGGCTTACCATACTCGGGGTTTGGTTACCTCATGTTGCACCATGTACAGACTGTCTGTGCTGTCCTCTAGATGTCAGAGACAGACAGTACATCCCAGCTCCCTGCTTCCATCCACACCCCATCATGGCTGGGCCAGGCTCTTCCCTCCTTCCCTTTCCCTGGCTTCATTTTCTCTGATACAGGACTGACACTTTCTGGCAGCACCAAAGGAGATGGTCCCCCAAAGCAAGCCAAGATGCAAACCTGTGACCTCATTTTTCAAAAAGGCCACTTGGGTTACCACTCCTTGGTAGCATGGTCTCTCACTGTGTGCTGGTGGACCATCCAGATGTCCATGATAATGTGGGTTTGCTTTCCCAAAGCAGGTGTGCTCTCCTCACAGGTGATCCCTGATCAAGATGGGGAATGCCACACCAGTGTGTGCTGATGGTGTTACAGCAGGATCTTCCAACAACAGATAGCTAAGGAGGTGCAGGAGAAACAGAAGGCTATTCAACAACTTCCTACGTTAATTTATATCAGGTGAACTTCTTATTAATGGAACTGCTGGTAAAATAATTTTCCATCAAAGGCTTTCTCAATGAAAAATGAGGTGAGTGAAAGTGCACATAAAAAGAAAGTCAACTTATCTACTCTCTTTGGGGCATCCATCTTTCAAGAAAAATGTGAAAAATAATTATTGCATTGGCTTGTTTTCCATCTCTTTATCCCACAAGGGAGGTGGATGACATTTTTCTTAACATCTCTTATATGAAGATCTGACTGAAGATCTTCAGTCAGCACCATGTGAAGACCATATTCACTAGAGACCTCATTCTCTAACTTCACCTTTTTTTCAGTCCTCCACCTCCTTTTTATTCCCCAGGATAAGGTCTTCAGAAAGGTACAACATATATTTGGATTGCCTTTATTAATCCCCTACAGTGTTAAGTCTCTAAGAGCCTCTTTTATAAGGACTGCTGCTGGTTGGTTGAACATATTGCTAAGAAACAGCTATTGTAATGTAGTTGGGTGGGATAGAGGAAGCTAAGAAAACCTGAAATGTTTTTCTAGTTTCAGCTATCACCATCCCCGAAGACAGTTTAATTTAAATTTTAGGTCATCCTAACGGTGAGAGGATGTTGAGCAGGTCTTCGTGGTAAAGAAGGTCCTGTAAAATTGCAATGATCAAAACTCCCCCCAGTCTTTAGCAGGGAAAAGCTGCTGAAGCAGTCACCATTTCATGTCTTATTTTCCATGGTTTTAGCACATATGCAACTGTGGTTTTCTTACTATTATTAAACATAGGAGCATATGTCCCATTGGGGTTTGGAGAGCATGAACTCCGCAGCATCCCTTGGGGCAATGATGCATCTGCACTGAAGGCTTTTGGCTGCCACAGTGAGAGGTGGTTTCTGGTGAGTGGTGCATTGCAATGGCAATTGATTACCCTGGGAAGAAGATAATCAGTGTGTTTGTTACATTTCCCCTTACAAAATATCCCAAAACTTCTCATTTATCTTCATTGCCTCTCAGCTGATGAGGCAAGGCAGGGAGATTGATGTGAAGCTGAGGATGGTGGCAAAGAGAAGACACAATGGCACTGAGATTGTATTTGAAGGTACAAAAAGGTGTAAAGCAAGGACAGGAGACTGAAAAATACTCTGATAAATGTGTTGGAAGTCCAGATAGGAGCAAGGGGTGCAGGATTCAGTTGTGGGAGCCTGCTGAGAGATGCATGAGGGCAGCAGGTTGGAGAAAACACCACAAGAGTGATTTTTTTTGGGACAAACCCAGTGATTTGGCTTTGACATGCAGGAAATCCAGGCAGCAGCACTGTGCTGGAGGCAAATGAGAAGCAGCAGCAAGAACTGCCAGAGAAGAGGAAAGGGAGAGAGCCCTGTGCAGAAACAGCAAGCAGCATTCAGCTGCTGAAAGGAATGAGACAGATTGTGTGCATGCTTGGGGAAAAGGGACCATTGCTCTTGTCTTGTTCACCACAGCCCAAAAGAGAACCACGACCACAACAGACCTCAGGCCTCTCACATACAGGATTTTATGCTGGAGTAGCTGCTGCCTGCCAAGAATAGCCAGAGTTCAAACTAATGGAGAATTGGGATCTGCCTTTACAAACATTCTTTTAATGTATATGTCTATTAAACTGAAATAAAATTTTAAAAGATGGCTAGCTACCCATGGTCTTTTCCAGATCTGTATTTCACTCCTACAGCTATTGTAAGTTCAAGGAGAGCATCCCTGGATATCGATTTTTCTGACACCTTTGAATTAACTGAAGGTTAAAGTCTGTCAAGAGAATGTTTAATTCATGTATTTAGCAAGCACAGTTCTTTCATCTGCCCACACAATATGCCAGGAAATATGCTAAATTGGAGCAATAGCTCAATCAGGGCTAAAATGAGAAACTGTTAAACAACAACACTTCTGCCGAGACACTGAAAGCAACTATCAGAATCATCTCTAATTATGAATTCTGCTAGCTGAAGTAATTAAAGAGCTCATTCTGGACTTGCTTCATGGTTCTACTTCACACTTTTGACTACTGGAAATCTCCTCATCCCTGGGATCTTAATAGACCTTGGATGTCAGTGGTGCCATCAGAACTGGACTGCACAGGCCCTGCCACTACTTCTACCTGAAAAAAGCATGGCTGAGGCAGAAGAGGAAACCAGCTCATATGACAGGTAATTCCTGCAAGGGAGGCTTATTCAAATGAAAGAACAGCCAGGATGATGAAGACAAGCTGGCTGTGAATAAAGTTCAGCTGAAATTTGGAAGGAAGTTTATTTTTTGCTGCAAGAGTAGTAGGATTTTGAGACAACCTTCCAACTACCACAGCAGAGCCAAAAAAAAAAGGGAAAAAAAAAATCAACCCAGACCCAATGTTGTGCTTTTAGTGGAGTTGGGTAGTTTTATGAAACAGACTCTGTGGCGACAGAAATGGCAGAGGACTTGTCTCTGTAACCCAGGAGATCTCCTTTAGGCTGATTATTTAATGCAGCCCATGAAATTTGTTGGACTGAAATGCCATCCCCTCTGCAGGTTTCAGTAGGTATAAGTGGCTTTGATGGATACCCACACTTTGCTCAGAGCGAGAATGTTCCAAAGGACACGAAATGGCCACTTAGGGCTTAAGTATTATAGTCCAGCTGGAGCAGTACTGATGCTACAGCAATTTACCTTAACGACTCAAGAGCATATTTCACAGCAGTGCTGTATAGCTGTTCCAACCTAAAAGCCCTTTCATGGCTTAAACTCAAATTTATGCCACTCATGGAATACATCTAAAAGAAAAAACATATCCACCAAAACCAGGAAAAAATCAGAGGATTTAAAGCTATGAAAACCCAAAGATTAAAATGTGCTGAAGGAAAATTATACCAAGAGTGCCAATGATTATAGAAATCTCATAGCAGGAAGACCATTACCTCAGGGGTCAGCAGTGAAAGCCATTAAACAGCCATTATGAGGTGCAGGGTGGCAGGGCAGCAGCAGGATGCCCAGACTCTGCAGCACCAGTCAGAGACAGAGCTGAGGGGACTTGCAGCCAGCCCAGCAAGCAGCTTTCCTGTCTTTTGGAGATGGCACATGGCTGTGTCGCTGCTGCAGACAGGTGATATCACCAAAGGACTCTGCAAGGGCTGTTTCCAGCAGAGACAGTCATTAGGCAGTAGCTGGAAGAGGACAATATGGGTGTGTGGGTAAAGGAAGCTGAAGCAGAAAGAACTGGAACCCTGTCCAGATGCAGCTTTAATTAGAAAACTCACAAATAAATTATAAAAGTTATGTATCTGAACACGTCAGTGTGCTTCTCATGTTATGCTCAAGAGCGATTCAGCTTTCTTAGCTCTCACATGCGAAAGGCTGACCTCTTCACACCTACATTCTCCCTGCCTCCCCCCATTAAGCATATAAAACTGTGAAATGCAGAGAATCTAAAGGAAAAAGAAGGAAAGAGCCCCACAGTGGCAGCAGCCACGCCATATCCAGCACTGTGTGCTTTCCTTGCAGCTTTGCCCTGTGAAAGAGAGGTTGACTCAAATTGGCAGGGAAGAATGAAAATTGGCTGAGGCTATCTTGGAAATGCATGCAGAAACCATCAAATCTGATAATTACCCTTTTCCTATTGGGAAGGTACAAACTGGAAAAATTTAATGAAGAGGTGTAATGGGGTAACAGCAGCTGGAAAAGCAGAATGGGACAAACCTGAGCTGTTGTCTTCAGCAAACCTCACCCATTACAGCCCCATGTTATTCACCTGGCCTTGCCCCCGGGCTCACAATTGCCTTCTGCAGGTTTGTCTCCATGCCAGCACTGATCTGCTCCTCACTCCTTCAGTCACACATTGGTGAAACAAATCCCTCATGCCTAGGCACAGGCAGCAGTAGTCTGGTCCCTTTGGGAGTAAGAAAAGTAGTCATGGCTTTTGCTTGGCATCTGAGGCTGGAAGTCTTGCTACACACTCAACTCTGGCACTTCACAGTGACATGTTTGCAAAATCTTGCTGATACTGAAAGTGCCTCACCCAAAGAAACAAGTCAAAAAACCAAGCTACTATTTTTTTTTTTTCTTTTGGGTTCCCAGCAGAGTAACTCAATCTGCCAAGTTTATTTGTGGAAGATGCTGTAACACAGAGAGATGTTGGCTCAGCTCTTATTTTACACATCTTGACATTCATTGATTTCAGTGGAATTGATCTTGATCTCCAGAGATGTACAAAGGAAAGATAAGCACAGGTTACTGTGTGGCACAGCTGAAGGGGACAGAAGCTGGACCTGGAACTGTGTGCTTTCCCTGGAGAGTGAGGTTCCTCTCCTGAATTAAATGTATGTACTGTGGATGGCTTAACTGGATGCAGCAACCAAGCAGCTAGAGATTGGCACACATTTCTCAAGGTCTTTGCTTCTCTACTCCCTGTTTCCAAATCAGAATGTAACAATTTCTTTCTTGCCTTCTAAACACAATTTTTCAAGGTTCCAGCTGACATTTTCTTTAGAGTGCTACTTCTTTAACTCTATAATTTTCTGTTTCCCAAAATCAGGGGATTGAATCACATGCAATGGTCACCATTAAAGAAATCATACAGAGGACTTGCACCCAGAATGTTTGTTTGTGCTGCACCGTGCAGCCTAAGGGAGGCTACTTCAGATGAGACCATCAAGGCACCTTCAGTGACAGCTTAGTTAAAGTCTATGAAATGGACAAGGCAAGTCCTTCTGGCACCTAAAAAGCAAATCAGGCAAATGAGTCAGCTCAGGAGGAGTTTCTCAGAGCCCAGACTGACTGCTGTGGGGTAGGACTGCAATGCAGACAGACTGGCAGACACACACGTGGTGTGGGTACAAACACAGCAATGACTTTCAAGCACTTTTTTCCACTGATGCTCCCCTGGCACAGGGAGCAGACACCGAGCTGGGATGCATGGAAGGATGACAGCCAGTGGCAAAGCATCCCTCACCATGTGACCTCTGCCTGCTTTCTGCTCTCAGTGTGGTTTCCAGCAGCCGGGCAGGAGGAATGGCAGTGCCACTGGTTTTCACAGAGAGTGCAGGCTGTGATGCTGCACAAGCAAAGTGACACAGAACATCACTTCCTCTGCAAGTCAAGAATCTCCTGCCCACCCATGCAGCAAAATCTGTCTGCTTCTGCCCACCATGACATAAGAGCTGAGCTACTACAGCTCTGCTCACTTCAGAGCAGTGCTACTGATCCTCTATCAGCTGAGGATCCCATTGCAGGCATTTCAGCCTTGCCTATTCCATCCCTACCTCTTTAATGCATTCCTGCCTAAAGCAGGTGGCACAGAACCTCACTCCAGGGTGTAGAAGAAGTCACAAATGGAGTTTTCACAGCAGCACTCACAGTAGACAGTGGGCAAGTACTAGACAGGAACGATAAGGTAATAAAAAATACTTACTAGACTGAGAATCAAGGGAAGACTGTAATGATGCAACCTGCGCCTTTGGTTAGCCACTTAACTGGTAAAACATATTTAATTACCCTCTGTGGGTTGGCAAAGTGGATAGGGAAACCAGGAACTCACATTCCTTGAATACAATAAAATCCAGTAAAGGTTTTAGCCCTAGGAACAAAACTTCATTGTGTGAAAACTTCCTGGCCCCAATGTCCAAGCCATCTCAAAGGCTCTGTCCTCTATTTCCATGGTATTTATCTGCTAACCCAAGTATAAAAAAATGGAAGACAATAAATCATCCCCTTTTTCTTTTTTTTTCTTTACTACTATTTACCTGAGATGACCCCAAACCAGCAGGTACTCTGGACACATTGCAATTTCCATGCACCCACCGGGTTTCAAAGCCAATTAACATCTTGCAGAATCAGGCTCACCCACCCCAGGTGAAAAATTCTGCAGAGCTTCCACCTGCGGAGGCTACCCAAACCAAAGCACCAGGCTGTCACCAGAGGGAGCTGCAGCAAGAATAAAGACTCATTTTTTCATTGCATCTTTTAGCATATACAACACAGTGCAAATGTCTTTTTGAATTACGATTTTTTATTAGATGAACACAGTTTAATACATAATGTGTACATGTCCTAGGATGCAACATGCTCCCTCCCCTACCGAGTTACAGAACACTGATGTTGTGAAGGGGAACACCAGCTCTGCGTTTGTGATTTCACAGGGATGTTACAGGTGGCTGGGAGTGGAAGCTTTGCACACAGGTAGGTCCACACAGGACAGGATGAAACACATTAGGAAGAGGTAAAGATTAGGAAGAAGGGAGTAAGCTGGATCTGCCCTGGCTGAAGGACTGCTCTCAAGAGGCTGTTCTCTGTTTTCCCCCCACAAATTGCTGAGGGAGCAGGAGTGTGAAGGATAGGCCATGATGCAGCTGGAGCCCTGTGGAAAGCAGTGCTGTGTGGTGTCCCACATGGCACTGCCAGCCAAGGGCCCCTGTGAGAATCACTGCCTGGGGTGTCACAACAAGCCAGGGGGCCATTCTGCACTGGGTCTGACACTCCTGCTCTCTGTGCAGGGTGAATATATGGGGCTCCATCCTCCTCCCACTATTCAGGCCAAGATCTAGTGAAATCAGTGAGTAAGTCACTGAAGACTAACGAGATTTGGCATTTTCCTGGTGATCATGCCACTCTTGCACTCTTGTGAAGGCAATTTCAGGGTCCTACTTCTGAACCATGGTATTGCCTGAATAGGACAGCCCAAATAAATGGCCTGACAGTGGAAAAGGACAGGGAGGGATAGCAAAGAAATCCATTGAGGCAGCTACTCTTCACTTTAGTGATAGCACTTGGGCTGCTCAACATTAGAATCAGATATTTATTTTAAAGTAAGTGTAAACATGAATTTATGGGCTTTACTCCAGGTTCACTTCCCTTGGAAGGTTTGATTCTAGACAGTCAACAAAAAGGAAAAGGAAAAAAAAAGTCACCTAGGAAAAATGAAGAGTTCAGAAGACTCTTCAAAAACTGTTTCAGTCTTACAAAGCATGTGCCTTTTGACTCAGGCCTCAAAATAAATTTACTGTATTATTAAAAAAATAGGAATATAGAAACTACCCCTTTCTCAGTTCAAAGTTTAAGCACATCTAAGAAGACCCTACAGAAACAGTCCTCTTTCTGGCAAGGCACTATCCAGTAGTGTGTGGCACAAACAAAAACACCTCTGTCAAAGCCACTGATACAGTGAATGTGCACATGCACGTCAGCCCACACAGCAACTTTAGGTACAAAGATTAACAGCTTCATTCACACTGCTCTCCATTTTAAAAAGTGGGTTAGTTAGAAGTATTAGCTAGAAATTGGGATCATTTGGTTCTTAAGCATAACTTTACATGCCAAAATTTTAAACAGAATTAAGAATTTCCTATTTCTTTCAATAAATATCTCTAGTTCCCCCAGATCTTTTCAGTTACCTAATAGCTACATTTCATTACTACAAAACTGATTTTAAAAATTTCAGATCATCTTGTGTAATAAACTAGAACTCTACGTGCTTCAATTACAAAAATAAGGCTGTCATACACCAGACAAAATTCACATCCAAACATATATACTTTTTTTTTTTAACTAGCCATTTATAATTCAAAAGCACATCTTCTAAGGGACTTACACTGCCAATCCATACAAGCAAGCAGGATATCTTTGGAGCTAGTGCTGTCCTCCATACAACTGATTATGCCCACATGCATGCTCTGAAATAAGCCAGGTTTACTTAACAGCTGAAACAAGACTAACTCTCCACTAAACGAGAGCCTTCTATTCTACAGTTATAAAAACTCAAAAGGAGCTTTGTGAAACTAATTTCACCCCTGGAGAAATCAGTGTGGTTTTTCCTTTCACATCAGTAAGCCTGGGATTTGACCCAGGATTATTTATGTACATATGCTTACACACTTAGGTAAATTTTTCAAACCTGGGACTTCAGGCAGTTCTCAAAGTTTACAACATATCAAGTACATGGTAAATCCAGGATGGCTTCTCTGTAATCAACTGCAAAATTACATAAATTTATATCTGTATTAATCTATAAATTTAAATATTTAACTTATTTTTAGGAATAGTTATATTGAACTTGATGAAGTTAACAATGTACAGCTCCACCTCATGCCATATTCCCTTCCTACAGCAATTCAAGTCTCATGAAAACATGGGATTGGTTACAAGAATGTCACAGTACCTTAACACAGACAACATAATTCTTAAAAATGTACATAAATACATGAATGCCCATTCAGGGTTCCTCTAGAGAATGTGCTCTGGCAAAGATTTTGACCAATAAATACAACCATGGACTTAAAATCTGTGCGTGCCCTTGCTCCACCTAGCCCTGTAGCTGAGCTGAGGAGCCAGGTTTGATCAGTCTGGTGAGAAGAAGGCTGAGAGGTGATCCAATAGTAGCCTACAACTATTTTGAGGGCTGTTAAATAAAGAATGGTGCCAACCTCTTTTTGTGAGTGCCAAAAAAGAACAGCAAAGGCAGCAGCCACAAATTAAAGCCTAGGAGTCAAAGCTGGACTTTATCTTTTAAAGTTTTCACTAGGAAAGCACTGCTGCAATGTCACAAGTTACTTAGAGAGTTATGAGATCTTCATCTCTGGATATTCTTAATGCTGTGCTATATAAACCCATATCTGATCCCAGCTAGTGTTGTTCTTAGGCCTGATTTTGATAGTGCTGGACCAGATGACCTTCAGTTGTCCCTTCCAGCTGTCATGTCTGGTATGCCATGTTATTGATGTCAACAGAACATGTGGTTTGTTTCACAGCATTGCTTTTGTTGTGATACTGTTGCTTTCTGACACTTTTTACAAGTCTGGCTTCCTTCACACCACACAGTCTGAGTGATGCTGTGATTGCAAAGGAGCTTTTCTACACAGGGGTTGTCCTTCATTTACCCAAAGACATAAGAACATTCACTGTGATGACTCTACCTTGCCAGTATGGAATCACTTGAGTAAAAGCTACATTATGGCATTGCTGTTATTTACATAACTAGACTTGATTCAAAATGCATGATGCAATTTTACTTCTGTCTAGAATGCATTTCGTAATGATTACTGGCAAGTCATGGGCCTAAGTTCTGCTATGTGCACCAATGCAGTCATACAGGAATAATCCCTACTTTCTTTACTTGGTTCCTGTTCCTCAGCTGAGCAACCACTGTGGCCTCATTTGGCAAAGCACACTCTCAGCTTTCTCAGTCTTTGAGGCACCTCTGCATGACCACATGTGGGGATATAACCAGGACAACAGCTAGGCAAGCTAGGCATGCTCTTGGACCATGGTGGAGTGTTTAACCACCATGGGACTGAAACCTAGCTCTCATGGTATCCCCCTGACTTTCATGTGGCTTGTGGTGGAGCTGGGTGTTATTGAAGGTAAACTGAAGGTTTTGGCAAAATTTCATTTTAAGACAGGCCAACTATAGAGCTCCAACCTTGGGTGTTAACACTTTCTCAGTAAAGAGATAAGTTCATATTATCATTAGCTCTAAGACCCCTTTAGTTCTTCTGAACTCCCCAGTATTTCCACCAAGTGTTTTACTGAACATTTCACCTGCATTTGGAACATGTCAAAATATTTCACTTTGGCACCTCCTTCATGATAGCAACTTGTTTTAAACAGTCAGTTGCAATGTGCATCATTAGATAAATCAAGTCTTCATTAACAAGATTAGCAGCCCATATCTCTTAAAACAACCATGATCTAGAATAAACATCACAATAAATAAATATAGAGAAAAAAATATGGCAGTTATTGGCTTAGACTGAGATCTCAAGATTGATGCTTTTTATCTTCTGGATCACAGCCAGCATAAACATCATAATAACCACCAGCACTTTAACTATCATGAAGAGCTAATTTGAACTACAGTAGTGGGAAGAATTAAAAAAGGTAAGGAATATGACTACTTAAGTTTACCCATGAATGATAAAAGCCCTACACTTCCATTCCTTATTCGCAAACATACGTGCCTGTTAGAGTATCAGGGCCAGTTACAAGAGCAATCCAAAGACAAAAGTGAAACACCAACAGTGAGCATTTTTAAAAAGGAAGATGAGTAGCCCAGCCTTATCCTATTTCATTTGTGTGTTATTAGCTCCACATTGTTGGAGAGCACCATCTCATGGCAAGCAGACTACTACTAATGATACATGTTTGCTCTATCACAGTGATCCATTAGGGAAGCTGTTATGTGCTGAAGAACAGAGTCATTCATTCAGGAATGTGCTTGTTGATACTTCACATGGGCTTTCTAGGGTTCTGACTCCTACTGCAAAGAGAAAATATAAAGAGCATTATTAGTTGTTATTAACATAATATTAATGTTATGAATACATTCTCATCTCCCGTACCTGTGACCTTTGCATATAAGGTGATCCTAACCCTGGACCACATAGGAGCTGAGGATGCATCTCTCTGAAGTACCAGCAGACTGAAGCAGGAAGTTTATAGAGACACCGCTCCAGGCCTCCAACATCATATCTTCTAGCTACAGAGCTGCACAGGAACTGCTGTTTCAGATTGCATTATAACATCAACTTTTTCCTAGGACAAGTCCTCCAAGCTATAAAGTGAGGCAGGCTGCCAAAATAACTTGCTTTTACAGTTCTCTGCTGAGGTTCAATCCTACTACTGTCCCTCAAGCGGTCCAGAAATAAATGAATTCCTGGCAGAACAAGAACTCTATAGACACCCAACAGCTACCACCCAGGCCTGAAACAGTACTACTACCAAATACACCCATATCCACGGTACCCAAAGGAAAAAAATCCTCCCCTATGTGTCTGATCTACTGCCAAAAGGTGCACCATACAGTCTGTTTGAATGAGTGTCCAGATTTCCATATGGAAATAAAATTTCCTCTATTACAGTGCCCTCAACAGAAGGATGTCACCTGGCTTTGTGCTCTGACATGTATATATGTATTTGCTTAAACTGAATCCAAAATTTCATATAAGTTCTGAATGCTCCAGCGTTTAAAGATTAAAAATAAATTAATTAATGCCTAATGAATAAATGCTGAGCCATTATGCCAGGCTGTGGATAGTCCAGGGATTAAGATCCTAGTTCTGTCTCCTGTTACAATTAAGCCAGTTGCTTATGATTTAGATTGATAATATGAAGGAGAATGTATTCATTAAACTTAATATATCTGCTGTCCCAAACTACTCCCATGTATATGCTTGTTTTCATTTAAAATGCTTTACTTTTCCTTACAACCATTTCAATTACTTCATTAGCATGAAGTTGATATGGAGAAGGTATGGATCAGGGCAGTGATGCATCCAAACACACAGGATTCCATCCCACACAGGGATCAAAGAAAATTCAATCTCAACACCTCAAGAATTCCATGAAAAGTCTGCAATACTACACTGACCTTTGATGCCAAAGTAGGTTTCAGTCCAAGAAAGGAGAACACAGTGTTGCTCTCCTTTGATTCAAAAAAGCCATCGTAATCCTATAGAATTAAAAGAAGAAAAGATGAGTCAACATTTGTATTTGTATTTTCCTGATTGATATCACCACACCTTGTATTAGACTAAAGGGTGACATGTAACAATGCTCAGAAAAATATTGATACTTACCCTTATTCTCCTATCCAAATCTAAAACCTAAACTGCAATGATATCGCAAACTACAAACTACAGTGGCAAAAAAGACCCCCATATATTCTCTAACTTCAACATCTCTCACTACTTTGACAGAGAAGTATAAGTATGTGCTTGCATCAAAAGCAAATCTGTTGAGGGTATATTTTAAAGGTGTTTAAATAAATTTAAAGGTATGTAAATAAGAGAATAAGTTTCTGAACAGGTTTCCAATTTGCCTTTTAGCAAACAAAATACTTCCTAACATGAAAACCTCCAAGAAGTCTTAAGGCAGGCTGATTTCCTTTCCTGTGTCCTCCTGTGGTAGAACAGATATTTCATCATCATTGTATCCCTCGAAATCATCAATCATATCTCAGCCTTGAACAACAACAGAGTTAAATATAAAATGTTACCATAAATAAACTTATAGTATATAAAAATGAACAACAGGCTTCATTATCAAGCTCCTTTTAGGTAGCTCTGATCTCAAAGTGTTACTACTACTTTTGCTGATTTGGTAATTGCATTGGACACCTGCTACTCTTCTATCATCAGATGAGCTTTGTACTCAGTTTCCAAGGCGAAAAAATAGGGAAAATCAGAGTACAGTTTAGTGAATGGATTTGGTGTACGGCAAGAAGCCAAGAAGTTTCATATGCTCCTCGTGGTTTGGCAGAGATTTCTTCTATGACCACTAGCAAACAATAAAGCATCCAGCTCAGACTCTTTTCCTCTACCACGTAATTGCAAAATGGAAATATCAATCCTTACTTAACCACTCCTGACATGTAAAATACTCAGTAAATTTCAGGAAATTTCAGGTGTGTGCTCATCACTACATAGCAATTATCTCTTAAATATTCAAGATTAGTAGTTACACTTAAGTTGAGAGTAGTCAACAAGACAAATCCCTTTAAATATTGATTGTGCACACACATGCTTTCAATATAGAACAGTAACAGGCAGTCTTGGTGCCTCCACATGATTCCCATCCGTGCAACAGCCATTCCCAATGTACCTGACCCCCAAAGTCACCACTACTTTGGCTCCTCACCTCTAATCTCACCACTTTTTGAAAGCTCTTCTCTCAGTGTAAATTCATCCTGGTTTTGGCTGGGACATAGTTTAAGGTGTTTTCCCGGAAACTGGACCTCAATTTTCACCCAGCAGTGGCTGCTTTGCTGACTTGTCTCCTTCCACTCCTGCCTTCTCTTGAACCCCTAACCCCTCAAAACACCCCACAATCACAAGAGACTGTGGGCAATAAATTGAAAAAGCTCTAACTGAGAAGAAATCTTTCTGTGTCTGACCTGGTTATTCTTGTAAGGCTGTCACAGGATATGCAAAGATTAGGAACCTTCTTTTATCTTCCAACCACAGTTTACTTATGCCTAGCCAATATCCACTTGTGTTTACATTTTGGCTTCTCAGATCCTCAGCAAGAAGCAAAAGTGGTCTGGGAAAGCTTTTTGCTTCCCAGGATTCCTCTGGATTTTACCAGTGCAGTGTGAATCCCCAAATGCCCTTTATTCCACCTGCCAGACCCAACTATAAGATACGCCAAATTATATCCTTGCAAAAGGGTGATTGGTATTTTGTGAAATAATTTTGTAAAGAAAGTGTGTGCTCGTAGATACAGACTTTACTTCACTCTTTTTTCCTCCACCAACATAAAATAAGTGATTATTTGGACAGAAAATACACAGACACCAAAGCAAGGACAGTATACCTCCCATGAGATCCATAACTATTCTGCAGATATGCAGAATTTCTCCTAAAACCTTTATGGGGCACTAGATGAAGATGCTTTACCAGCATTTCAATAATGATATACTGCTATATTAGTGTGAACTGGGATACTTTGAAGTTGCATAATTATTCAAACAGCTTCAGCCCCCCCAAAATCACAACCCATAGCTGGACAAGGGCAGTTTCTCAGCCTAACCCTCTATACTAAAAGTATCTGTGAAAGACACAGAGAGGCCAGCAAGAGTGCATGATGGTCCTCAGGCTGCAGATATATCAGCTGACATAAGCAGAAAGAGTAAACCTTCTTAAGACGACCTTTTGCTTTGTTTTCTTCTTAAAACATGGCATATGCTAACTTACAAATTAACATAAATTTACAGTTAATTGCCAGGAAGTAAATCCAAGTAAAACAGGCAAATCAACTAAGCCATGGTGTAAAATGAAAGAGTACTGAAAGGAATCCCAACAGTGCTATGGATTAAAAAGGGACAATGTAATCATTGAATACGTAGAAGAGTAATAAGTAATACTGAAGCTCTGCAGAAGGATGTTTGATTAAGCCCTTGACCTCTAAGAATGAGACTTTAGAAACTGCATGGACACTACTAAACCTTAAAAAGGTCTGTTCTGACTCTTCTAAAGCAGATGAAAACCCACGATGGACACAAGCTGTATAAGCAACACACGAGAAGACAGTGCGTGATCTAACTGAGAAATAACCTTAATTTTCTCCACTGTGCTCATCAACAAGTGAGTCACACTGTCTCTGGAGCTAAGGTAGGGCAGCAGTGGATGAGTACAACCTACAGTGAGAAGAACCCCTTCTTTAACATCAGGGCAGGTCTAAATTGCCTGAAGATGCCCATTACAGCCCTGTAAACTACCAGCAGCCAACTTGCAGGCAGGCAGCTGATGTGGCAGACACTTTTTTGGGTCACCATCAGGAGCACTCTCCCTCCCAAGCACACAGGCAGTCTTCACTAACCCCCAGACACTTGTTTGTCCCAACAGTTTATCCAAGGAAGGTACTATCTTTGTTCAGGTGAGTCAGCACCTCTCAGCACTGTTTTCATGTTCTGGGGTTCTCCTGAAGTATCATAATCCCAGTAGTTCAATTAGTTTTATAAGTATCACTACTCTAAGACCACATTTTTTCACTCTTTGTTAATGAACTGGTAAGAAAAACAGAGCAAGGAAGGAATCAGAGACTGAAAATAATGTCATAAGAAACAAGGCTGCACTCCTGGCTCTGACAATGACTTTGACACTCAGCTAATCCACCAACATCTGTGAACATCTGTTTAACCTAACCTCTGTAAAGTAATTTAATACTTAATAATAAAAAGCTGTCTTCAAGTACTAGTTATCATTTTACTTTCAGAATTATCAACTCCTTACTTAGCATGTTTTTTCCACATTTTTACTGATTAACAAACCTGGATTCATTTACTGAAAAAATTGTGAAGGTTAAACGGTGAGCTAAACTAAGTGTATGTTTGAAAGAGCACAAAACCCAGTGGATTGCTTCATTTTGAAAGGACCTGAATATTTAAGAACCACAAGAGATTATCCACCAGAAGCAATCTCCCTGATGTTTTGAAATATCTGCATTGCAAAACGTATTTAAATGCTATTGACACTTACTTTCATGGGCAGTGGGGGAGAAGCAGCATCATACTTTTAGATAAAGTAGAAGTAAATTTTAAATAGAATTTTCCTAGTGATGTCTGCAATTAAAACATATGATCTCGAAACACTCAAATGTGGAAAAAAAGTTATAAAAATGCCTAATGGTCCTTGAAAAATGTTAAGAAATCACTTTAGCACTGTAGTTTCTCAAGAGATTATTGAGAAATATGATCTCAATGACTCAATGGCTGTGCTTTGGCATGTGGTAGGAGTTCAAAGTGGGCATCCCTGGCTCTTCCTGTGACATGGGCAAGATAAAAGGTGCTCCAAAAACACCCTGCCTTTGATCTTACCATTATAAGGAGAGGAAGCCTGTGCAGATTTGGGCCACATGTAAAGACACTAAATCCATGGGTGAGGATGTGGAAATTCTCATCTCAATACAGAACATCGCACTGCTACCAGCAGTAGATGCAGAGGCTGAAGAAGAAAACAGCGCAAGCTCAGTGAAAGCTGAGAATTTCATACACAGGCAGGAGCCCAACTCACTGGTGACTCAATGGGTTCCATTTGGAAAAACTCTGTGGGACATTCTGCCTCCCACAGAGGAAGGACACCACCATTCATTGGTTTTGGCAAGGCAGTGGTTCTGCATCAGGCTTCACCACCAGCAGCAAGTTACTACAACCCTTTTGTCACTGTCCCAACCAATTCCACCAAGGCAGCAGGTGCTGAGGCTTTGCTGGGATCAGAGGAGCAGTGCTGTCCTGCCCCTGTGCAAGGAAATGGCTCCCATTGTCAATGGAAGGCACTCAAGAGAGCAGCTGTTAACCTAAAAATATGCAAGTATGGCAAACTGCTACCCACTACCCCTCTTCAAAAGGCAACTATGTGTACAAATATTATTTTGACTGCAGCATTTTAAATGATGAAACTGGGTGCTTTCCAGAGCTCCTAATCACTTTCCATTAATATATAAAATTCTGGCAACATCAGTAGCTGATTAAAGCTGACTAAAAACTGACTACTAAAACTAGTAAGACGTGGAGACAGTGGACATGAATCATCAGCAATGCAGAGATGCTCAATCCCTCTGGAGAAGTTGAAAAGTCAAAAATACAGATGATAAATCCCACAACTGAGAGTATGAAATGTTACCAAGAAAGACAAATGCCAGTTAGGAGGAAAAAATATATCTCAAGATGGTTTGAGGGGATAAAGAAAGGACAGGAGAATAAGGAAGGTAAGTAAAAAGCTATTTCAAAGCAGAAAGGGCTTCTAACAGGATAACAACTATCTGACTGCTTTAGGCATGGCTCCTCACACTTAAGGTCAGTGGCAGCTTGATCACCCACCAAGCAACCTGAGCAAGATACAGCCTCTCTGTTGTAACACCAGAACAGCTACAGCATTAAACATGCTCAGCAAGCTGCTGGGGAGTGGATTAGCTAACCTAATAAGCTCATGCTTTGTTGAAAATAAACTGAAGCTACTGCAGGTAAGCAAAATCTTGTTGGTCTTGTGTGACCTAAAGCTCTGCTTTGCTTTCCCAGCTCCTGCTGACTCTGAACTGGGATACGGAGACAAGCTGTGGCTGCAAAGGTCTTCAGGACCAAAGGTACCTCAGAGGGTAACAGGAGGAAGGCTAGGAAGGCTATGAGACTCACTGTGGTGGCAGGACACTTGGTACTAGATGTGCCAGTGGACACATGGAACACATTTCCAGAGCATACTGAGGATGCTAAATGTTTCCACCAGAAGGTTCAAGATAGAGAAATGTAGTAACAATTACTAAATATGTTAAAGTGATATTTATTTCAGAAAAATAACCAGACACAAGGAAAATACTCAAGCACTTTATATCTTGACTTGCTTGTAGTCTTTTCTAGCCTGTTGGGACAAAACTGGGCTTGATGGACCTTCAGCCTCACATATGTAAGGCCATTTATGTTAATCTTAAGGTGTATCATACACAAAGTTTTTAAATAAACATGGAATGACTTGGGTTGGAAGGGACCTCAAAGACGATTTAGTTACACCCCCCAATAATCAGCAAAGCCAAGTGATGGTCTCCATTAAGTATGATGATAAAGCGAAAAAAAAAGACCAAAACACAAAACAACCCAAGCGTCCAAGCCTCACGCTTACACAACTTTGTTTTTAAAATTTGAATCTTTGCAGTTTATCCTGAAACTAAGAGGTGTTGAGGCTGCTTTGCACCTCTTTAAAACTAGATTGATCAAAGACAGGAGAACTTTGTTAATGCCTACATTATGCAGATATGCCAAAGACTATCCACTGCCAAAATTCTACACAAAACTAACATCAGCTTAGTCTTTGAGACACTGGACAAGCATTCAGGAAATCTGACACAAATGTCTTCGGTCCTTCTGGCCTTCATGTGGGTTTTATGCCAATTTACTGCAGTAGGAAAACCACTGGTCTTTGGGAATTCTCTCCTCTTCAAAAATCCCACTTCCACAGTAGCTTCTTCTCTCAACAGCAACTGCCAAGCTCACAAAGCTGAAGCTGGCTACAGCACTAGCTGTATCCCAGCTGTGATGATCCCTAGACCTTAAGTGTGCTGTATTCCTGGTGCTGAGAAACCAGATCACTGCAGTGATGTGATTACAGACACTGCCATAATTAATTTGGCTCAGGATTTTATTAAGACGGTACACTCAGGCTTGTTTAAATCAACACTGTCACTGCTGGGAGAAACTATTTACTGCACACCAAAGTTAAAATTGGAAGTACTGCAGATCAGCATAAGTAATTATTTGGGCTTCAAGGAACATAACAGAAGTGTGAATGCATTGGGTTAAAGTAAAATATTAACACAAAGTAGATTTCATTTACAGTTAGCAATTATACCTTCATCTGCACTGAGATTAGGAGAACATTACATCTAATGAAGTTTCAAAGACAGTAACTGTGAATAAAATCCCTTACAGTAAGTCCCTTTAAACAAGCAAGTTGGTTTTGCTTTTAGTTTGTAACAGGAGTGAGATTATAAACATCTCAGACAAATCTTTATTGCTCACCACAAGAAGAAGCAGAAAAACAAGAAACCCACCCAAATGTATCACTCATGGCTCTTTCTAGAGATTTTTAAAGTGCAGTGATTATTGGACAACACTTACAGATTATTCCATTGACATGCTGTTCAAAAATAATTTCTCCTTGTCAATATTTTTAATATAAGATTATGATCTCTCCATTCCTATAAAAGGGGCAGCATAATTGCTCCTTCAAGTAATAATGAGGAATTCATAATTTAAACACATTGAATCAGCACTTTGCTATTGACTGAGTTAATACTGTATGCCATTGAGAATGAGCTGTTAACACCCTCCCTGAAAAGGGCAGTTCAGTTCTCCAGAACAGATGACATTCATTTACTGATCTGATTAGGATTACAATGGAAAACTCTAATGCAGCACAGCTCTCCTTGGAGAATGTGCATGTGTGAGTCTTTTTTAATATTATATAAATACACAAATAAAAGATCTTGTCTGTACAACACAGGACAAGCTAAATATGACAGTTTTCATTACCTAACCTTCTGATAAGATCTCTGCACAGGATTTTTAAAGAGCTTATAGAATTGACTCTACAAAGCAACTTGTTACTCCTCTACTGAAGGCCAGATGTTTATTTCGGTAATCTGTTTAGTTGTAGCCTTCCAGAAACAAAGGCTTTAATAAAAGGGAGCAGATGTCAGCCACAGCTCTATTGTTTGGACAGTACATGACAAACTCAGGCTGATGTGATGTTTGCCTTTCATGCAGCTGTGGTGCCAGGGTACACAGACATCAACTATTTAAGAGCCAATATCCCTCACTTCCAAAGCAAGGATTCCAGGTGCAGAAGGACTTCCCCTAGACAAACACCAAAGACCTCAAACCAGCCTAGTGCCCACCTGGGGTAGAGGAATATTCAGGGGAGTCAGGGGCAGAATCTGTAAGTACTGTGGATGGTAACAGCTGTCACCTCCACCTTTTGTGCACCTTCCAGCTCATCATTATGTCATTTTACAAACTGTTTGCATAAGAATATTATCATATGAGACCACAACAGGAATTTGAGAAAATGAGAGATGGAAACATCAGGGTTTTTAACTATGGTAGTAAGCCTGTTACATGAGGTAATGACTAAAAGACACAAAATGACCAGAAGCTCTGCATGCATATATTTTAACTTGGACACAAGTGGAACAGTAGTGGACTGAATTACTTATTTCATCCTGGTTGTTCTCTGACAACACCCATGGCCTTTTCTAGATACTGCTCCAAAACACTGCTACATCCATACTCTGTGCAATACTATGTGACCTCAAAGTATTACTGCCACTTAGTAAGATTCCTTAGGCCTTCCTTATATATAATTTATCCTATATTTTAGGATTTAAAAAAGACTTTAACTAAAGTACTCACAACATCTTCAATAATAAAACCTGTTTCTTCAAGAAAGCATGGCACAATAGGAAGTTTCCACTCCATGGAAAGAAGAATTAGGATACCAAACAAAATTGTTAGTAATTACATCACAGTTGCTGATTATCCATAAGTTTTGCAGAATATCAGTGTAATAAATACAAAAATGAAAAAAAAAAAAGAAGTGCAGTATTTTCTACTATATCCTGTAAAAGTAACAATTCTAATTTTACACCAGTCCCTTTTAAGTGTTTTAAAACACATGAACACCTTACATTAGTATATTTAATAAACAGAAAACCTGCAGAGTAAGCTATCTCCAGATATATCTTTGACAAATATCATCTTTATGTGAAGGGATGGTTTACAAAATACCTGCTACTTCACTTTGAAAGAGCTATTAATGAAGTTTATTTAGTCCAAATAAAAACCATGGTGCTCAAGAGGAATGTACTCTCTCCACTGTAGGGTAAACAGCAGTGCTATAATACATTAGTGAAATGAGTCCTGACTTCTCTGAAGAAGATAAAGGTCTTGGATTTTACTAAAGCAAAATTCTTACTTTTACTTAGCTGCTGAGCTTCCATTTTTTAAGCCTTGACACTGGGCAAGCTGGCTACTCTACACTTTGCCTCTGGTACCACATTTCCCTTTATAAAGTGCATGTTACATAGAACTACAGCCCTTTTCCTCAGGACACAGAAAAGCAATGGAGAAGTGAATGGCAAAAGCATAGGCATAGTCAGAAAGTTATAAGCAGACCTTGTGAATGTTCTGAACAATATCTTCCCAACATGGAGAAGACTCACAGGCAAGGGTTGCTTCCCAACACCAGCTCTGCCTTCTATATTCCTCACTTGAGACAAGGTCTTAATCAGGAAGACAAACAGTGCATGTCACTGGCTTCAAGTCACATTCAGCCTAGGGTTTGTGCATGCCTGTGAGCCAAAAACTGTCCCAACTGCAAAAGATAATTGAGAACAAAATCACACCAAGATCATAAATTGGCCATATAGGGAACTCTGCTTCTGATGGTAAAAATAATTAGTCAAGAAAGCATTAGCATCATCACCCATTAACAGTTCTTATATGATCTCTGAGTAATTCACATTAACTCTTACCTAGCAAGATTATCCCTTTTCTAAAAGCACACCTGGACCAACAAGATGCTATGTGTATCAGGCAAGACATCTCCAAGGGTGTAGAAAATCGAATGTAGACTTGCTGAATACCAATTAGCCTCACAACTGCTCTAGCTCCTAAAGTGAACACATTACAGCAGGCATGCTAAGGTGAATTCTGCCACGCTGTCTGAGGATCTAGAGACAGAGTTCAAGCTCTCTGTACCTGTAGGCACAAGAATAATAACAAACTCCCCAATGACAGGCCAGGGCAGACACTCTGAGGTGGCCTCTAGCCAGTTTTGTGAAATTCTCTTTTTTCTTTTATCAGTGAGCAGTTACTTGTTTGTAATTTGACACCTATAAAAAAGGAAGAAAAAGAAATGTGCATACATCTTTCCACCATCTTAAAAAAACCCAGAAGAGAATAATACATAACAGTGCAAAGAAATCAGTGCTACAATTTGCCTGTGCACTGAATAGTTTCCCAAGAACACTGCACCTCTTTCAGCAGCCTAATTTATTTCTTTCTCGTCTATACGCTTCGTTGACACCCATATATTACATTTCAGGGAAGGACAATAAATATCACATATCTCTGTCTCTACTGCTGCCCATTAGGCACTCAGGACTTAGCATTACATTCTAAACCACATGAGCAGTTTCAAAGGAAAAAAGGAAAAACAAACTAAGCCTGCTATGTAAATGTTTTCCTTTGGCTCAAATTTCCACCTGGAGACAGATTTCCTTTTAATTTTGGTTAGCCTAAATTTCAAGCAATCTCTCTTCAGTGGCAGACTTCAGCATATAAAACTGTCACTGTTCAAAGTGCTAACTTGCAGCTTTGCAAGAGTGCAGTTTCACTGGGAAGTGGATATTTCCAGTCTTCTGAAAGATCCAGAAGACACTTCTAGTCTAAGAAGAGTTGTGTATTCAGCTGTGGAGAATTCAAGAAGAGGGAGGTGTGAGGCACAGGCCTCATTTCAGACATCAGTTTCCCAGCATTTCTTGCTTTCTCCTTAAAGATGTGGGCTGCTGCAGGACATTGCTGCCAAGGCAGAGAACCTTGTTCTTAAAGGATTTTCTGTAGATACTCACATACCCAAGAGCCGTGTCATTGAAGAACATGGAAACAAGGAACAGGTAGACCAGGCTGCCAGAACTGAAGTGGCTACAGAGGACCTGCATTGGGAATGTAAGGGCAAGCAAACCAGAGCTCAGTGGGCCTGTGACACACCAGGACACCTAGGAAAAGATGCAATGTAGAGATGGGCTCATGATCAAGGGGTGGACCTGACTGCTGACGTTGCTGAACAGGTTATCCATGAGTGTGAAACATGCACCATGATCAAGCAAGCCAGGTGGGTAAAGCCCCTCTTCTGTGGAGAACATGGCTGGGAAATGCAGTGTGGGATTATTTTCCTGGGGGAAAATAATCCACAATTTGAGTAGTATTTCATAGCTGTAGGTCAAAGTACTACAGCAGGAGCCACTAAAACTGAAGATGAGCTCTGTAAGGAACTGGGCAAGACAAAACTGATTCCAATGCCCCAAAACCCAACACAACATACCAGATCCTATTAGGGCTTTACTCCAAATTAACCCCACTTTACTCCTTTCCCCAGAAACGTGCACTAGGCACTAACATCTCCTCCCTCTTACATAGCACAACTAAAGCAAGGTGACTATACTAATTTCAGATTTACACTATTGCAAATTTGAAAAGCAGGTTCATGTGTCTGTCTGAAATGTAGACTCTCTTCTCACACACAATTTTATAGCAATGTCACTAAAATGAAACAACAGACTGTAAAGTCATAAAAATATGCAAATTATCATACTGTTGGTGCTATAACATAGCACTTAATTATCAGTAAAATTATTTGTGTTCTTGTGTGCTTGCAGCTCTTATCTTGTTCACAGGAAATAAAAATTGTTCTTGCCAGGTACTTTATTTCAAAATCTCTTAGCATAACTTATTACTGAAAAATGAGGAGTGCATCTCAGAAGACTGAGAAAAGGAGAAGATAGGTTAATGATTAATGATTGTATCTGCAATGACACCAACTCAGAAAAACCACAAGGTCTTGCTCACACTTCAAAATACGGAATTTATCTCTTGGTACCAGAAGAATCCATCCCCCTGTGGTACAAGACATTCTGTGAACCAGTAAACATTGATCATCTTTTTGTACCTTTCTCCCCTCTTAGATCAGCTGTCATATGTTCAAATGGTTGACACAAATCCATTTTGGATACTTACTGAAACCATTAAAGACAAACTTCCTCTAGCCTGCAGTTCCATCCTGAAAAGTGATTATTTCAAATAGTGGTGTCTGAGCCAGGAAAATCTAGTCTAAGATAAACCCCGTCTGCACATTGCTGAGGTTTTCTACTAAAAAGAAAATAGGGAGAAAAAAAAAATCCCAAAACTATTAATATTAATACTAATACTAACATAGAAAAACCAGCATAGCTATGAACATAACATTGAGTCATGGACATCATATGCTTGTGAACTTCTATTGAAATAACATCACCAAAATAAAAAGTGCACCTATTTTGCTTTGCATTGTCTAACCCTCACACCTTTAGAGGAACAGCAATGGACCTGACCAGTTTGTATGGTAAATATGTGTGAATTGTCAGCAACAATGAATAAGCCAGAATAAGTACATAGAAAGTCTCCCAGTAAGACTGCAGAATGCAGAAAAACAGACAGAGTTTTTTAACAGAGAAAACTGAATTAAAAACTGCCTAGACACAAATCAGAAATTATAAGGAACAAATTTGACTAATTCAACTAACAGAAAACTGAGTATATTTCAGTTTAAGTTACTTAATAGGGATTATACTTTAGTTATTTATGTCAAGATAAACACATGAAATCACTCACTGTGGAAATGACAAAGAGAGACAAGATGTGCAAGATTTGCTGACTTTATCTAATTGGAATATTTTACCCCCCTTTCCAGCACTGACCTCCTTTGCCTTCTGTATAATGTTCTGCCTCCAATCTAAGTACCTAAGAACTTCATTAACTAATGCAGCTTAATTCATGAATATTGGAGATCTTGCATGTACTTTCTCCTTCCTTCTTTCTAGAAAATATAGTTTCTTTCAAAGCATGTTTGCTCTTTAAAGATGTTCATGCAGACAGTGAAGTCTAATAATAGGATTAACTCTGCTCAACCAAAATGGCTATCAGCTCAGCAGACAGATTAATGAGATCATCTCACATGTTGCATGACATCTTCTGCCTTGCTAATTCCAAATAGCAATTTCTAAGACTAGGTTAAAAGACTCTATAAAGGCAATCTGAAAGGGTAATAAACAATAACTTAAAATGTTGTATTTCCCAGGAAAACTAAAATCACACAGAACAATGTAAAGGTTGTTATTTGTAAGTGAGGGGTTTATCCATAAGCAAGGGTCAAAATCCCTTCCACGTCCCAGATACATTTCTCTGATTGACTTACCTTACCTGGAAGTAAGAAGATAAGAGTTACACTGCTGAGGTAAACAAGTAAGGCCAATACAAAGCACATGGGAAGAATGTTAAACACCTCACTTCAATAGGCCAGTTAGCTGCTGCATCACAGCCAATCTGGTTGTTGAAGATGATCCTAAATCACTTTTTATGTGCTTCCTGCATTAGGCTAACAATTGCACTGCAGTCAACAGGCACTCATCAGATCTGAACAGCACTGTTGAATTTGGCAGGGACTAAGTCAGCATCGGTTTGGATGTATATATCATCCAAAGATTGGGCTATTGCTTCAGCTTGCACCGGTAGATGGAAAAGCTTACACCAAAAAAACAGCCCACCCATCAACTTGTTGTCAAATTTACAGCAAATTGTGTTCACTTATCCTCAATGCTCTGATTGCATAAAGATGCTCTGAGCATAAATGAAATTTACACTATGACAGCAGCAGAGAAGGAGCTTAATTACAATAACAATAAAACTCAATCTAGCAAGTGTTCTCATTTACTGTATCAAAGATTTTCTTCTGAATTTTTGTGTTTGGACTAGACCCAAGCAGCAAGAATATCACAAATCCCCAGCTTACAGTGGTCTCACAAGGCACTTTACCATCAACAGGCTGTACATGAAGCATGTGCCATTACCAGTTTTTACACACCTGAAGGGAATCGCCTGGACAGCTCTAACATTTACAGAAGAATGACCTGAATTTTCCCTGTATGGTCATTACCTGATCCTATTGCCCCATTAATTCAGATTCTACTAGAGGAAGCTCAACAGCAAGTCCCATTTTTAAATGGCCAGCTGAGTGAACTAATATATTGTCCATTGAGAACCATAACAGCCACTTACCCCACAGTACCTATCATCACTGAATATCTGTGGTGGCAGTGGATTGCCTTGTGCAGGCTGCCTATCCTCAGGAATATTTTTATACATCCATTGTCTCTTCTCCTCTGACATGGTGATATCCACTTCTTCAAACTCTATGCGATTGGCTTCCAGAAACCTCACCACATCCTGTTGCCTCTTCTTTATCTAGATGAAATAAGGAAAATTTAAAAAAAATATATATAGTCAGAGCAAGCCCCCCATAGTACAGACGCTTACAAATCTGGGAACATTCCTCCTCTCTCATCCCACTTTCATAGGATGGCAAGTCACAAACTCAGACAGACAAAGGAGAAAATGTTTTTTTCAGTTTTAAGTTTATAAAAGTTAGCATTGCTGTTTCTTTCCATGTTGGCAAAGGTTATACTTCTTCATCTCACTTCTACAAGGCTCTACAAGTCTCTTTATTTCAGCTGCGATAATTTCAGCCTTTGCCCTCTAAAGATGTTTTTAACAAGCAATCTGTAAGGGTCTCTTCAGAAGTAGAAGTTAAAGGAGGCAGTTGGTTTTCAAAGTCATTAGGGGCTATATTTTTAAACTATACAGGCACCTAAAAATGCAAGGTAAACAACCTAGCAAGTCCCAGAAGAATTTACTCCTAAAAGTGTTCATTGAGATAAACATGTCAGTACATCTGAAAAAAACCCACCCCAGCTACACACTTTTGTTTTCCTAGACACCTACACATTTTTTAAAATGCAGCTCAACAGTTTCCTGAGCAAGGATTGTTGAATATTTAGCTAAGAGCATCTGTCTGCATAACACATTTGCCTAAAAGCAAGCATGATGTCATCTCTTGAAAATGAACTTCATTGCAAAAAAAAAAAGAAGCATGAGGTTTGTATTAAACATGGGGTTTCTGCCCCTCAAAGATATTATTATCTTTATACAGAAGTCTAACAGAGGCAGAACACTGGCAGGTTTTAGCTCATTGTAACTAAGATTGGTTGGACTCAATGATCTTAGAGGTCTTTTCCAATCTTAATAATTCTGTGATTCTATGATATTAAGATCAGCCCTTAAGAGCTAGCTGGGCTTCAAGCAGATACACGCAGGTAAAGACAGCTTCTGCCTCAAACAGGACTTTATATCAAGACAGAAACCTTTGAAATGAAAAGTCTGTGGGGCCAGGGAAAGTCACTTGGGCTCATTCAGCTAAGTCTGCTCTGCATTCCTTTCAGTCCTTACTGTACTTTTTCCATCAACCTAATGAAATTAATATATTCCAAAAGTAACTATAAATTAAGTGCAGTATTTTTTACGGCTATCATCACAGTGTTATTTGAAAAAAAAATTCAGCTTTAATAACTTTACAGTATTCCTGGAGTGTCGTATCCATGCAGTTACTGGCTGGCATAAAGCCCAGGTGGATGAATCATGCCGGTGGGTATCATATGACCTAGATACTATTTGGAAATCAGAGGATTTTCAAAATGCATGTGCTAGTTGTTCCTGTCACACAACCCAGTCTATCTATCTAAATGCATCACAAAAATACATAATTTTGGAGGCAATACTGGTGGAATCCTTATTTCCTTGAAACTACATCCCTAGAAACTACAAATGCAAAGCTCCTAAACAACTACTGTCTTTCTTAAGAAGTGGGCTGCACAGCAAATTCGTGACAAGGCATCTTATTCTTTTTCCTTTTTTTACACATACTGGTGCAGTTTTTTAGGCACATGTGAAAAGATCACTTTTTCATAGAGAAGGTAGCTCCTAAACTTGTGTGCAAATAATGCATTATCAACAACAGCAAAATTGCTGCATCATCACTGGTGGTACCAAAGGCAACATGCCTTTTACTACATCCCTAAAAATTCCAAATGTAGCAAAAACATTTTCATCTGTCTTTCAACAAATAAAATGCTGCAAGACAACCCAAAAGAGACAGAGACTGAGATATCCTTAACACAAATATTAAATATCCGGTTAAACAGAAATGAGATGTCTAAAATGATGTGTGGGAGAGGTAATTTCCTCATAGTAAAGTGATGCTAAAACTAACATGAAATCCCTCCTGCACTGGTCAGAGCAATGAGCAAACTCCAGACTGGCGGGCCAGCCCTCTGGCCCCAAGGCCAATTGGCATCCTCTGGCAAAGCTATTAAACCGGCAGCCTCTCAGAGGGGCTGTCTGCAAACTTCACACCAGGAATGATCCCTGCCATGCTGTAACACCTAAATCACGGCCACGCTTGTGAGACTCTAAGTCAGCCTTGGCTACAGCTGTCTGTGCCAGCAACCATTCTTCAAACAGTTCAGAGTATCAGAGTACTCCATTCTCAGGGCCAGGACATGCACCAGAACAGATGTATCCACACAGACCCATTTTCATCTGCTGTCTCCCAGCAGCCTGTACACCGAGCACCTTAGATTTAGTCAGATCCCTGTTATTTTACAGATCACACCACGAGAATTCTCCCACAAACACAAATTTCCTAATGCTTCATTTTATTTTTATAAAACTAATTAAAATGTTGAAGTGAAGTAAATTTGGGCTGTCTTTTCTTTTTTAGCCATAAGCCTTACAATTCTCCACATGACATCTGCATGAGTTATCAGCTGTGGATGTACCAGCTGCATAAATTTAAACAAAATAGCCTGAAAATTTCAAGCCAAAAAAGTAGCATTTTCTCCTCCCGCAATTGATTTGATTCAGGCCTATAAAGTGAAACAAGAGCATTAGTTGTATTTAAAATCCTATTAAATTATGCCTTGTTGTTTAAGATGGATGCGCAGAGCATCTGCCACAACAGAAGCCAGCTGATTATTCCCCAAGAAAACCACAGGACCTTTGTCTCCATCTACAACTGGATCTGTGCCGCACAAGTGCGTCAGCCTCACAATCCTGCCTGCAACTCTCATCTGTGCTTACTCCAAGCCCTAAAAGCTCCCAGCGTTCAGCCACAGGAAACACAGAACAAGGGAACACGGCACAAAGAGCAGTGTCAGGTCAGGTCTCACTTCCTCCCTAGCCTGTCCTGTCAAGAGCCCAGGGGAGAAAAACATATCCTCATTTGATGAACTATGGAGGTGGTTAGTGCTCTTTGAAAAACTTAACCTTGTATCTTGCTGCTGTCAAGGTATCCAGAGTCTGATGCAACCAAAAGGAACCTGAAAAAAATCATCCTAATGTCAGAGGCACCATCTTCATAAAAACTTGGTTTGTGGCTATTCATACACCACTTCGGGAAAGTATTTGCAGTCTTACAGGACAGACTGCTTCAGCATCAAAATATTTTTGGTTTAGTACCTTTCAGCACACCAGAGGACGCTGTAAAATACACCTTCAAAACATATATACACGGTGAAGTTTCAGAGGACAGTCTTTATGTAATATGATCCTAATCTATCTTTAAGTGCAGTGAGAAAACTCTGATAGAGTTAATGGTCTGCTATTATAGTCCAATGTTTGCCTCCCATATTTTTAGCAGGATAATTCTTTTCTGAACATCATTTCTCTGGGTTTGGTTTTATTGTTAATCTGTATGTCTCTTCACAAAACTAAGACAGGAAAAAATCCCCAGAGACATCTCAATTTTATCCTTGTATTCAGAGCTGGTATCTTTATTAGGATTAAAAAGCAGCAAAAATAGGATGTCCATTGTGATACATAAAACTGCTAAAATGAGCTAATCACTTAATCAGTAACCTGATTTATAAAGAAAGCCTATTGTAGCTAAAGTATTCTGTCTTTCTGTCCTAGTTTTCATTTCTTTATACTGACTTGCAACAGGTAATAGGATACACTTTCAGACAGCTTCGGAGAAATATTTCAAAGGCATACTCAGGTCTGCCCAGGTGGAACCACTGAGATTATCTGTTCTGACCCTCAGTATCCCTGAATTAATTCCTCTTAGGAGTAAAGGGTTTCTTTGGACGTTTTTTCCCTCTAAGCTCCTGAACTGATAATAACAGAGTATTTGCCAGTCTTTGCAAATTGTCCCCATAATTAACTGACTGTCTTTACTTGAAGTATTTGCTTGCTTCTGTTCAGAATCTACCTCATTTCAGCCAATTCACTTTTCATGTCTTTGACCAGGCTACAAGCTGTTCTGTTCTAAGATTTCTGTTTCCCACACAGCTAACATGGAGAAGAAACAAATCTCCCAGCTAAGCTAAACAGTGATCTCCGGTAGCAAGAGAAATCCTATTGCTCATTTAATAGCAGAATAAGAAAATGAGGATGTTACCATTATAAATCATGTCCAGGCTGGAGCAGAAGTTTAAAAAAGTCAGATTACATCCTCCATCCAAACTTCCCTGGAAGCTTCTCATCACTTCCAACAAGTGGCAGTTTCCTTCTTTTTTTCCCTCTCTATGCTTCCTGAATGTGTTTTCAGAAGCTCTCTTGTCCTAGAAAGGCCTCCCTACTTGACAGCTGCTGAACCAGAGGAGCATAGCATGTGGTCTCTTCATTACTAAATGTCAGCTGCATTTCATCATTCTATACTATTTTAACCAAAATATTCAATACCCTGCAAAAAACTTAGTAGTCCAGGATTTATCTAACTCAGATAGGATAAATTAATATTACTTCTACTCTACTATATGTAAGATGACTCAAGTAGCAATATTAATGGGAACTGTACCATGATTAAAGAGAACTTTTCTGCCTTTTTTCAATAGCCCAGTTAATGTTAATGGGACAAAGCAGACACATTCTCAGTTTCAAACTTCTTCAGTGTCAACAGAAGGAATGTTGCTGAGTGTCTGGTGCTTACTAAGTGGATGAGGAAGATTGGTCTTCTGCTGTAGACTCTATCCCCCACCTTCTGGAGATAAAGCATTTTTAGGAGGGTTTCTGTCCTCCTACCTGCAAACGGAGGGAATGACAGCATGTACCACTCTGTGCATTGCCTGGTGACTCAGATGTGTAGCACTGACTTTTACAGCCTCTTCATCTTGGCATTGAAGGAACTGAAAGCCTAGCCTGAACTGTCTACTCATCCCAGACAGATCCCAAGAACAAATAGACATCTTTCTAACACAAAATCCAACCCCAAAACTATTCAGACCCCTTGTGCTGAGTGAGAACAAAGCCTTATGAGGTTATGGTCTAATCTGGCTTGTCAGACCACATGCACATTTTAGAAGTCTGACATTTAAAAAACAAAAACAGAGTGCATGACCAAGTTCATCTCAAATACTTGTTTCCCAGCCTGGCACACCTGTGCCTCTAAAGATGGAGATGGCCCTGCTCATTTTCTTTGTTCTTTTTCAATATAGTTACTCTTTCCACACTCCTGCCCTCATGCCAGAACTGCATCCACCCACTGACTCAGCCAAAAACTGAATGTATTGCATTTGGCAGGGGCACCTTTATGGTGCAGTTTGATGATACAACTCAGCAGATCTCACTGCTGGCTGTCACTGAGGTGACACAATGTTCCTCCCTCCTGCCAAGTAGCTCCTGCAGCTTTCCTCACACAAGCATAATGCAGGAATCAGGAGAACAAGGGGAACAAAGGGAGGAGCATCAATAATGTCAGCACCACAGTCTCATCAGTTTATATCAGTAGCAAAACTACATCCTAAGAAAATGGCTCAGCAGTGGCTGAAGCTTTACCAGCTACAGGTATTTGAAATATGAACTGCATAAGCAGCATTTGTGTTACATAAACACAAGCTCAACTCACTCCCACAACTGAAAATATTATATGTGAGCCTCTGCCTTTACAAGCCATGCAAACACAACCAAAGGGACTGTTGCAGTGTAAAATGCAGATGTAATATAGCTACTGCAGAGGAATTGCTAATCTTCACTTCTCACACAGATGAGGCTTAACACGTACTCACAGATAATAAGGAGATATTATGCTCTAACAAACAGATACAAGCCCTAAATGCATTAAATGAACAGAATTTTAAACAGTGTTAATGCATTCTCTTATGTTTCCACTGTTTCTACCTCCATAAAGAAGCAATAAAAAGCAATTCCATGCATTCACAAGGTTGACATGCAAATCCTCATGGTCCTGTTACATTTGAGACCTGTAGTGACGGAGATTTTCTGCCAAATTTCTCTTTTCTTTGCTTGCCTTAGGAAAGGAGAGCACAACTGACCCCTGGCAAATTTTATTGAAGTGAGATGGCAGAGCTGTGACAGAGCTTTACAAAGGTTCTTATGATTCATTGTTCTTGGCACAGGAAAATACAGCTCAGCTATATATACAGAAAAACAGGATGAGAAGCTGTGATGAAGAGAAGAAGGTCAATAGAGAAGAAAATTTGAAAATAAAAATAAATTTTGTTTAACTATTTCCAAAAGTAAAGTGAGTGGCTCTCCACAGTAGCAAATACTGCATTGCATCTGACAGAAGGAAAATACTGTCTCTTTATAACAGACCTCCAAATAGCTAAAAGCACCTAGATGCCTCATCCTCAAAAAGGAAAAAAAAATCAATTTCCTAAAAACTGATCACAGAACTTTTCAACCTGAAAAGAAACAGAACAGTCTGTGACCAGTGGCCACATGCAGCCAGCACTGCCCTGGTCTCCTGCTAGCAGCAACCTTCCGCTTGCACACAGAGACATAATTAAGGACACACAATATGAAACACTCCATGGAACTGGGAGGGCAATCTGTTCAGCTTTATGCAAAATCACTCTGCAGGCTTCTGGGAGCTGCTGAGAGTCTGCCTAGCCAAGGACTCTGCACACCTTTGCCTCTGTGCAATGTATGTATAGTAACTGTAAAAAGAATCCAGTATTTAAGAAATGCAATTAATATTTGAGACAGGTTTGGTTTTTTAGAGACTCTTAATCACAACCAGTCAGCAAAGATTAAGACACCCAAACAGACTATGACACCCAATGTCTGTTAGCCTCATATTTTCCTAGCCAGATGTTGCACCATGATAAATGCATTTAAATCTATTTCTGTGTGCCTATGTATGTCTATCACAAGGTGAAGGGAAAAGTTTCATATTTAAGGCAGTTTGTCTGAAGTCATTGTTCTCTGTGCAAGTAACAGAGTAACATTCTGAAATACAAAGGAGTCTTTAGCAAGTATAAATACAACACTGCTCAAAACAGATGATGGGAGTTCGCTCAGGGGCTTACCAGGTATTGTTTCAGTAAGCATAAAGGGAAAAGGAGAGACAAAAAAATGAAAGAAAAAGAAAAGGGGAGAGACCAAGAAACGAAAAAGAACGTTCTACAGAAAAATCCCCTGGAGACAGTACCACACAGGGTGCCTTTGAGATGTGTGCCTCTTAAAAGGCCTGAAAAAGCCTCTTAAGCCATACCCTAGTCTACTTCTTTTGAATTCTTCTGTATTTCGGAAAACAAGACTTGCCACTGATGTACACAAATGAAGTGACCCTATAATTTTCTTCTTGCAGTAGGAACACCATGTTCTTACAGAGTTGAAAATCCACTTACACGGGAGTCTCAGATGGACTGCGGGAAAACAGATGCTATGAAACCCAAATTTTGGCTCATTGCTTCCTCATCAAAAGAGTAAGAATGCCACTGACGCTAGATCTACCTTCCAATTAATAGCATAAATTATTTTTCTATTGCATCAATGTGAAACTAAAAAATATAGCATTCCTGTGGAAATAAAAAATTGCTAAAACAGAGTGAGACTTGAAGACTTTGCAACAGGAATTGAACCAGAACTTGGAAGTCTCACTGAGTGTCCAGGCAACTCCAAATTAGTGAGACAGACTAAGAGCCAAAGAACTCTGTGAAGCCTGAGTAACACAGCCAGAAGATTCCCTGCCCAGCCTGGCAAGCAGCAGGTGACTGCCAGATTAAAGGTCAGGATGCAAAGCTGGTTGCTCTAGCAGGGGAGCTTGCAAAGCCTGCTGCCAGTTTAGGTTATAACCTACAGGAAGAGCTCCATTCTTTGGAATTATACTATCCTGAAAATATTCCTTCTTAACAAAATGCATGCCTGAAATGGCATTTTTTGCTACAGATACAGGATCTTTCCTAGTCAGAGGTATTTTCTTGTGAGGACCCTAGCAAGGCATGCTGGTTCTTCAGTGGTTCTTCACCTCCAGCTGAAATAGAGGGCAGATTACCAGAGCTTGCTGATAACTTTATCTGATCTTAAAAATGTCTCAGCCAACAGCAAGCCAAAAAGTTGAAGTTATTAGAATTATGTGTTAGGACCTTTTTTTTTTTTCTTTTAAACAAAGTTGAGGATCTTAGTGGCTAGCATGAGAGACAAGAGAAACTTAAAGCAGCTTGGAAGATCTCAGGGATTTGTAAAACATATCCTCAGCTATCAAAAACTTCTCCTGATGGAACCATCCTGCAGGACTAGACTATAACTTCGAAAGGCTAACAATTCAAATCTTAGCTGGCAGCTAACTTCTTTCAAAAGATAGATGTTTTTGTTTGCAATTTACCATACGTTTCAATAGCTCAAGAGTGGTTAAAAAGAAAGTGTTATTTTCATGCATTTTTCCAGCAGAAACCTCTCAAAGATGCCAGAAAATAATTTAAATCTCCTGTTTTGCATTCTACATTTAACTCCTCCTCGTACTACTCCCTTTTGTCAAAGTGGCACATTTACAGCAAGTATTTCACATCATGAAAGAAATCCTTTCAACAAGCAACATCTATCTTCCTTTTCAAAATACATACACATAAATAAAAGTATGATAACTGCAACCCTTATTAATTCAACTACTTTTCAGTACCTCATGACTAAATGCAAATTGCTCTCTGATCTCCATGCTGTATTACATTTAGTCATGTTTATTTCTTTTGATTTCTCCAAGTTATTCAATTCTGAGGAATATCCTTTGCTTCCTAGCAAAGTTCCAGTTCAGCAAGGTAGATGAGAACAGTCAAACCTAAACTATTGGAAACTCAGTCCTGAACAGATGAACAGAAAGTTGATCTTTCAGTCTCACATTTCTGCAGAGTGAAGAATGGTTTGGTGTCCTGCACATGGGAGTCCAAAACTGCTACAGCTAAAAATCTGCAGGGATTTAGAGATGTCACTTTGTTGCATGCATCAGCTTGCTTGGTAGAATTATGATCTTCTGAAGGGGAGTAAAACACGATTAATCCATTTTGTTTCTTTATTTTCTTTAAACGTTAAATACTTTGTCATTGATTAAAGTTCACTAAAATAGCACCAAAGAGAGGAGCTTTATAAGCAGGTTTTGGAAAGTAAGCAAATGCTCTAATACTCATATGAGTCAGCAGTGTGCCCTGGCAGCCAAGAGGGCAACACACATCCTGGGGTTCATCAAGCACAGCATCACCAGCCGATCCAGAGGGGTGATTATCCCACTGCATTCTGCCTTGGTGCCTCACCTTGAGTACTGTGAGCAGTGCTGGGTCCCACAGTTTCAGAAGAACGTGAAGGTCTTTGAATGCATCCAGAGGAAGGCAACAAAGCTGGTGGTGGGGCTGGAAGAAATATCTTGTAAGGAGCACCTGAGGGCCCTGGGCTTGTCTAGTCTGGAGAAAGGGAGGCTGAGAGGAGACTTTGTGACTCTCTGCAGCTTCCTGAGGAGGGGAATTGGAAAGGGAGGTGCTGATCTCTTCTCCCTGGTATCCAGTGATGGGATGTGTAACACCTGTGTGAGGGGAGGTTCAGACTTGTCATTAGGAAGCCTTTCTGTCAAACACTGGAACAGGCTTTCTAGTTTGTCATTTAACACATCTTTGGACGATGCCATTAATAGCACGCTTTAATTAACTTCTGGTGAGCCCTGATGTGGTCAAGAGGTTGGATTGGATTAGATGATCATTGTAGATTCCTTCCAACTGAAATATTCCATTCTACTCTAAATTCTGCAAAGAAAAATAAAACTTTAAAAACAAAAAATCCCCCTAACAGAGATTCACACACATTTCCTATTATGTAACATGTTTATCACCTGAACTGTTAAGATGAAAACACAGAATTTACTTTTTTTGTGATGGGGTGAGTCAGCAGAACACAGAAAATGTTTGAAGTAGTTCTGTGTATTTATCAGTCACATTGTTTTGTCACAATGAATAAAGCATTCCCAGCTGTATTTTCTGTATTTATTGCAAATGAGATATAAAAGAAAATTTTCAGTGCTAAAAAAAGTAGGTCATGTTTCTTCCTTCTCATTAGCTTTAAGCACCAACCCCAGTGGCATAGGAATATTTATCTATCAAAATGGATAAAAAACCACCTAGCAGTCCTTGAGACAGAAGTAATTAGCCTTGTTTCATCTGGGTGGGGTCTTAGTTCTGTCAGCTCAAGATACAAGTCCTTCTGGCCATCTCCTACTATAACCACAAGCTGCACCCTCCATATTTTGTCACTCAGGACCCATAGCCCAACACACAGTTACACCCAACTGCAGCTCCAGCTACTCCAAAACAAGAGCTGGATGCAGAGTGCACACACTCAAGATGCCACAGGCAGCAGTCTCCTGACAATAAGGCAGAGGGTTTAAGGCACATTAAGGCAAGCTCAAAGACTGCAGTACTGCCTAGCCCAGCAGTGGCATGCTGGGTTTAATGGAGAATCCTGTTCCCTCATAAACATGAGGTCACAGCCATATTTCTCCCACACAGGTACTAATCCTCCTCCATGAATTTGGGGGAATGATAAGACCCCTTGAACACTTGGAAAAAACATCTAGCCTTTTCTTAAGAAGCACTGTGCCTGTATTTACTTGTTTTCCCATCTTAAAGGAGCAGAGATACTATGGTTCCAACATGCTCCCAAGAATTTCAAAAACAAGTCTGTGAAATAAAGTTGTCAATGCTTTCACTATTTTCTCCTGACAGTTACTATCCACACAGCACAGATGTGTCATTCTGCTAACTACAGATACACACACCCCTGACAATGCACTTTAAAATAACAGCACTAACAGCAGTGCACGTCATCCAGAATTCGTTGTGCTAAGTTTTTATGGATATTTACAGGTTTTCTCAGCAGTACATGAAACTGCAACAGAAAAATGCACTTGTGGCTCTAGACAAATGTCATATTTCAGATAAAATTGGACCATATTATTGCAATGTTCTATCATGTTTCTGTAAGGCTAGGAGGATGGATTTTCTAAACCAGGGCTGACTGCCACCACTGTTATTCAGATCAGTAACAAAATTATCTTTGACTCTACTGTGCAGAACAAGGTTTCTAACCTCATTAATAAATGCCAACATTATTGCTCTTTCAACAAATGCAGCTATATCTGTGTAGTTTGCATGTTTTTGCAGCTCCATATCTGTAAATTCTCTTTTCTTCTATACTTCTGCAGACCCGTTTCTAAGTGACTAGGTGCATCCCCAAACACAGCAGAAATCTGATTATTATCCCACAAACTGTAGACACATCTCCTGCAAGGTCAACAGGAGTCACCTCCATGTAGCCAAAGGTATTGCTGAATACCACACTGCATAAACCCACAGGCTTTCAGACTTCCCTGGGGCCTGATGCTGGGAACCTTTACCAGAAAACAGACCTTGCTGCAGGCAAGCCAGTTTGACTGAGCAGGAAGGGACTGCTTGCACGTCAGGACCTTGATAGCAGCTGTCTTCTTTGATCAAAGACTAGTTTTGTATCTCTTTTCTAACTAATTTTAGCTTCCTAGCTGGTTCCTACTGAAGAATGTGATGCTATCTACATCCTTCAAATGCCACTGCTGTCTCTGTTTCCACAAAAACCTATCAGATCACTCAATTAGAGACGTTTCAGAAAGACAGTCTGACCTTAGGAGATGCAGTTCCAGATCAAAGGTTTAATGCATACTTGAATGCATTTCTTTAGATTGGACAGGGATGATAATTTCACTAACCCTGCAGCAATTTAATGACAGGTTTCAGTTGCTGATGCTCTATTGTTCATCAGATCAAAGGAAGCTTCCTTTCAAATGAAGACACACAAAAAATAACCTGATTTTTTCTGAAAAAACACAGAGTAAGAAACCAGTCTTTAATTGAACTGTAATGTTAGTATTAAATTGCTCCAAATAATCACTCATAAAGGTTTTAATAGCACTGATAATACCTAGTATCATCCTCTGCAGCATATGAAAATGCCAGGAAACAAAACAAACTTGTCAAAGTTTAATAGAATTTCCACTGTTACATTCTGATTAGGTTTTTTCTGAGTCACTTTCTCTTGCTTCAAGTGGGACCTATCCAGTGAGTTCAGAGAACCAGTGCTACCTGGATTGGTGAAAAGAATCACAACAGACCCTATTTCCCAACATATGAAGGTAAACAATGTTCTGCCTGTTTGTAATAGTATAAAAATCCAAAAGCCAATGGGAAAACACATTAGCATGTGTGAAGGGAACATACACAATCGTGTTTTGATTTGCATTTAATATAATGTAATACAGGTTCATGTTTTCAGGTCTCCTCTTACAAATCTGCCAGCAGGGCTACCCTCAGAGCAGTCAGATAAAAATATCTGCTACGTTGTTTATACTGATGTTACTTTTTCCTAGGTAGGAAGGGAACTATTCCACTGTCTGTCCCTATTAGCCAGCACAATTATATTGGTGGGTATCTTATGTTGGTATAACTATTCTGATATTTTGCAAACAGCTCCTTATCTGAAATAAGTTACATAAATAAAGCTTTTAGTACTGGCCAGGCACATGGAATAACATGGAATAATAGAGATAGGTGAGCAAGCACCACAATTTTACCACTTTATCTTACCCTGTAGACAGACTCCACAGTCACAATAAAGGAGCAGGCATTTTTGATACAGCCCTGACAGGTGCTGGCATATCTTGAGCAAGGCAGCAGGGCTTTACTTCTCTTCTGGGAATGCTAAACTCAGTAGTTTATTTTTACTGAGGGATAATTAGCATCCATCAGTGATTCCAAGATTCAAGTATATATACATAAATATATATATATATATATATATCTAAATCCACATATATACATGGATATTTGTAAATCTCCATATATATGTGTGTATGCAAAAGTACATATCTACATATGCATATTCAAACAAAATGCAAGTTCACACATATGCAAAGGTCACTCCCAGGCATTAAGTTCTGCAAGTTTATTCCTTGCAGTAAAATGACAAACATCCTGTGTTTCCCACATTGTTTCAGTAGGAATGATGGGGATTAGTTATCCAGGGATAGAACAGCAAAACCAACAATAATAAATCCTGGAACTCTTAATTGTGAAGACAAGGTTTGTCCTGCCAGGGGAGATGAGCAGCAACAGAAGGGCAGTCTGTCACTGATAATTCACATGACTCCCTTGATTTAGGGTAAAATAGAAATTACTAAAGTAAAAGAGCTAGAAGCTGGATAATAGTAATAATAATATTTTTAAACTGATTTAGAGAGCCAGAGATTGGGTAATGATTTACTAAGATATGCCAGCTGCGATCCATTTATTATTCTCTTAATGAATTTGTGTCTACCTGGTATCGAGGAGGATGGAGAGAAGAGAGCCAAATAATTGAGAGAAACCACTGAGTGTAACCGAGCATCCCGCCCTTGGACCCCAGGACCGGTACGAGTCAGTTCTCAGGCTTGGACTAGGACCAAGGACCAAGGGAGCATGCGCAAGGGAACAGGGTGAACAGTTCATCGTGATGAAGAGGATGGAGCCTGTCATAATTAATCATTGGGACCCTTGCCCACAATTAATCTGGAGACACTGCGCTTGCGCGGGCATATTTAAATGAACTTTGAACTCATTATAATACGAAGCGGGGATAGGTATTGAATATGTATAGGGGCTTTGTCTAACTTTATGCATATGTAATCTGTAACCTAATATAAACTTTGTGAAGTGCCGCTGAGGGTGTGCATGTCTTTGGAGGGGCTACCCCCCATGCACCCCAGCTGCAATAAACACATACCTACTTCATAACTATCTGAGTTGTGGAGTCAATTCCGTGCTTCACCCTGAACAACCTGCATCTCCTAAGAGGTTCTCTTCAGAAATCAGCTAGCAAGACAGTTACTCCCTTTTCTCTGTACCAAATTCAATTATAGTGAAGTACAATATTAAATTTAGACTAAATAAGCTTGTTTATTAATGTAAAATTGAATTGATTTTCTCTTCTTCCACTAATGAGATAGAAATAACTTGTTTTGAGAAGGTTCCTCATCACTGTACCTCTTATGACCTGTCCTAGGTTGCAATATAGATGTGTTTAAGTATTCTATTACCACCAGCTGTGGGCCGTTAGCTGCTATCACCTGCTAATGACCCACCCCGGATGGCAGACAATGGGCCATCCGTTAGCTGTTATCAGCTGCTAATGACCCACCCGGATGACAGACAATGGGCCATCAGGGACCCACCGTGTGATTCATGGACTTATCTCATCCCATTGTGGGATGCTTTGCCCAGGAGGGAGGAGCCAGGTGTTCCCACCTGGATATAACCTGGCCTTGGAACTGCCTGAGCTAGCCCTGTCTACTGGGTTCCCAGAGGACAAGAGCTACCACTGGATCTTCAGCTGGAGACTAGACCTTCACAGGATCACTGCTTCAACTGGACTACTTCAGTTGGACTGCTACTACCACCCTAACAGGGTGTTAGGGTGTATCTGACTTTGTCAGTGCTTTTGCTTGTATTATTTCACTTATTTTTAATTTCAATCTTGACTTGTGATCTCCCACTGGTTTGTCTTCAAACCAACACATGACCACAAAAGGAGGATACCCACATGCTTTAGACTCAGCCCCTTCAGAATGGTGATACATATCTAACTGCAAAGCAGCACATCTGAATGGAAGGACTGACAGCTTCGAACTGAAGAATTAAAAGATTTCATCCCAAAATACTTTACAGATAGAGGTCTACAGCCCACATAAGACAAGAAAGGAAGTTTTGTATCCATGTCCTCTTGCTATAAGAAAAATTATGTTAAATGAATTGCCTGTACAATGTTGCTATCTCAGTCACTGCTTCTGCCCAGTCACCAACAACTTTGAGTCATGGGCCACTCTAAAATCTGATGTTTTCAGAAATGACAGGCAACAGTGACTTAGGTTTCTGAATTGATGCCATCTGCCCATCCAACGGGTGCCAACACAGCAACACAGCAACCCCAGGAGAGAAGATTACAGAAACAATCTCTTAGCTACTGAGGAATTCAGAAGCTCTTCAGAATTCAAAAGCTCTTCAGAGCTTTGGCAGCTATCTGCAGACTATTTTCATTGACAGTCACAGGTAAGGAACACTACCACAACCTCTACATTTCCCCTCACCTCACCAAGAAGGCAATTTGCCATCTTACGAGACTTGCAAAATGTTAACTATCTTCTGTAAAACTTCTTAAAATATTAAGCTGTTAAAAAACACTAACATACTGGAACATGATCATGGTTTTTCGGATACAGTAGATTTCAACTAGGAATAGATTCCATGGACTCCTGTGTTCCTGTGTTCATTGCTCTTCTTAGCAAGCTTCCACACTGTAAGGAAAACAAAGATTGCAGCATTTCCTTTTGGACAGACTCCATGAGGGGGGCAACACTTGAGGCTGCAGGTGAGGAAGCTGTTGCTCTTAGTGTTCTTGCTAGTAAAGAGATATCCTCTGGGTTACCAGCTCAGTGACTATTCTGTCCAAGTTGCATTCAGATTGATAAACACAAAAGTGATACTGAGTTTATACAATGAAGAACTTCCTTAAATGCCATTTTTCCACAACTCCCAATTTCTGAATATTCCTAAGTAATTTGTACTAATAAATTGCATACAAGAAAGCTATTACTTCAATACTCTTTTTCATTTCTTACAATCAAATTCAGTTACATGTAACATCCAGTAATCGCTGGCACTGTGAGCAGAGTTAGGAAAAAGAATTTCTAGGCTTTAACAATATGGGTAGAAGATTAAGGGAAACAGGTCACCATCAGTGAAGTATGCCCATTTGGGGACTTGCACCTTGATACTGCTGTACTCTATAGGAAAAACAAAGGGGAAAAGTCTTCATAACCCCAGTCAGAACAATACCTCGATTGAAGTTTTATTACAGCTAATGGTAATCAAAGGTCAGCAACCATCCTACTGCACATGACACTGTGTAGTCCAAAGCATGTCCTTTAAAGTAGCATTATTTCTGACATACTCTACCTGCCAGGAAGAAATGTAAATATTTGGAAAGCACTAGAGCATTCAAGAATGGTGCAACAGTTAGCTACTAAATACCATAGACAAATTCAACCTGCATCCTTGTGACTAGGGTTCACACTCAGCTCCCTACTGAACACATTCCTTAAATGATATGAACTGCTGTTTAGAGGGTCACAGTTCTTTCCATCACAAGGCAGGAGAATGTAACTAGAGTTTAGACTTATTTGGAATGTAGACCTGAAACCCAGATCTGCAGCCAGTTAGTCCTTAAGGTGAAAACCTGCTAAAGCCTTCAGCAGTGACCTCCCTGCCTCGCAGAATTCACGGTCATGAGTGAGGCTGTCAGGCTCCCTCTGCCACTGCCTGCAAAACAGGACTGACAGAAGCCAGCAAAGATGGGTATGAGCGACCTGACCTGATAATAAGAAACTTGAGGAAGGATGAAAGAACTAATTTTGTTCATCAAAGGGACTAGATCCAGAAAGTCCCCAGATCTCTCCTATGCACCCAACATAATTGCTACTGTCCAAGATGTGGATACACATGATGTGTCCAGTTACTGAGCAAGGATCCAACCTTTTTCTTCCAGTATTGCTGCCGTGGTTACAGCAGTACTCTGTAGGTGCACAACCAAAAGTACCACCACCTTGAACAAGTGAAGTGACACAGTATGATCTCATGTGGGATTCATAAATCAGGCTTTGAGGATCCAATCCAACAAGTGTATCCTCAGCATGCTGACAGATGTTAGACAATACTGTGGTTAAGCACTTAAAATGCTGCTACTTCCCATGTAAATATTGCAGGATTACTTCTAACTGTAAAGATTATTGTCTCATTTATGAAAAGCTAACTTACCTGCTGCTCTGATCTGATTTTATGAAATTCAAATATTAAAAAATCATTATAATATTTATAATTTGCAAAGCTTTTTCTTTCATATTATAGGTAGTTGAACTTCCGTAAACTACGTGCAACAAGTTGCGTATCTCTCCAAATTACCACCATAACTAATACCATTTTCTCAGAAGGCACTTGTATCACTCAACCAAATCACTTTCAGTTTTGACTGTTGTGCTTTTGGGACACAGAGAGGCAAAAAAAAAAAAAAAGTTAAGATGGTGGATGTTCTAGAAGTGACATATTCTAAATTAACTTATTCCACACCTCCAATAAGAAGCACAATCTTTCTGAGAAGTGCTATGAGAAATGTTGAGTTCCAGTGACTTTTTACAAACAAGGGTGGAGTTGAAATTCATCACTGGTCAGAAACCAGCTTAGCCTTAAGAATGCTAGCACTGTATTTGTCTCCATTACGTTACCCAACAACATGTGAACCAAACAAACATGACTATAATTATTCTGACATTCCAATGTTTTATAATGTGATTTAAAGTCAGTCCAGGAAACAAAAAATCCAACTCATTTGACCTCCATAATACGCTTAATCAAAAGCAGAGCTTTAGTCTCATAAAACCAGTATTTGCTATAGAAACAATTTAACTGTAACTGCACCTATCTTATCAAGCTTCCTAGTAAAAAATCCATAATCCTCTTCAGTTGCAAGAGTCAAAGTCCAGGTTTTGGTCATTTAAAAAAGTCTAATCTTTTCAGGTAGTTGCTGTTCCTCCCCAAACCCTCCGGTCCTCCCAAACATTCTCAGGAGCAGTATGGCTGAGCAGCACTTTGTGCACTAAAATGAATTCATTTCAGTGACATGTTTTTCTCATCTTGTGAACATACAAAAATTTCAGTGGGAGTTTCATATCTCTCACTTGTCAGAGTAGACTCTACCTGCTGTGCCATTATTTCACTAATTCCCCTATATTATCTGTTCAGCTCAACAGATGAAGCATCAATAAATTAATACCACAAAAGAGAAAGTACAAGTGAGGCAGTTATTTGAAGTTTCTCCATTATTTGATAGCTCTTCAATGATATTCCCCTTACCTGATCATCAGTCCTCTAACTGCAAGACTGAAGTCTTCTCTGGTTTGGCATTTCTAGACAGCAGTAGGAATTCCAGACTTAAAGTTACTTAGCTCATAATACCAGCTTCCTGACAAAGGCAGAGCTGCTCTAAAAACACTGAAAACCACTTAACTACGAGTCTGTACATAAGCAGGCAGCACAAGTGTAAACTTTTATTGATAGACTGGAGAAAGTGAAACAGACAACATTACAGTTATCATTGGAATGATTTGGTAAAAAACATGGGCATAAATTATTTCCTGAAAACAGTGAAGCACTGCTGAGGGAGAAAAGTAAAGGCTACTTTTAAAGTAACCTTTCTCTTAGGCACAAAAGAGCACTGATTGTCCTTATCAGGGAGGAGTAGCAAAGCCTGCCTCCCAAGCCCCACAAAGAAGTGCTTGGAATTCGAGACACAGCTTACCAACACAAGCAGAAATTCAGGTCAGAAAGAGCAGGAGACAGTAAGGCTTGTAGAAACATGCCTGCCTGCCTATTCAGAGGCTTCGCATTGTGATTCAATTGAATATGCCTAATGCATGCTTAAAACAACACGAGGTGATTTAGCGATGCACTCAGGCACAATGCCTCTCTCCTCTCTTCCCACAAGGTTTCAGAAACTTCTCTACAGCGTCCCTACAGGCTAAACCCCCAGTCCAGCTTCCCTAAACGCTGAAGATCAATGTTTCCACTCAAGCAACTATATTTTGGGATCTGTGAGTTATTTTAAGCTCATGAAGCATTTATAGTCACAAGTTTTATTAAACAAACAAAAAGCAGTTACTACCATTAACCTCTTGCGTGTCTAAGAACTTTCAGATATTTGGAAGATGCTGCAGGGAGAGCTCCAAAATCAAATGAAGGGAAAATTCACATTATTCTTGGCTCCTTCTCATTTGATTCAATTACTTCCTTTTCTCATTCTTTGGAATGACCCTCAAAATGTTTTATGCTCTAGACTCTTAGAATATATGTGTGGCAAATATCTGTTTTTACCTTCTTTAGCACAAAACAAATTACACCAAGTGTCAAGATCAATAAATAGTTCAGTAGCTTCCAGAGAAAGTTATATTTATGCAAACGAAAGCCTTTTCTGAGTATACAACCAGTGTATTTCTCAGGAGTGTTTCAGCCAAATGCCTATCATTTGACCTGGGTATTCTGAAGATTTCAAAGGAGTAATACACAAAGAGTTTAGCTCATTATATTTGCCAAAACAAAAGCTTACTCTAGAGACTACATGGACTTTCCATTTTAAAATAAAGAGTAATTTAACAAAGTATGTCTAGAGAGATTGGGAAAATTAATTATGCCACAATGACACTGCTTTTTTTGTCAGTCAGTATTACATATAGAAGTTTTTGGTCAATTACAGCAGGTCAGACACTAATCCGAGAAACATCCACCTTTACGAGCAGCTAGACTACAATTTGACTTAAGTTGACCTAAAGGTAGAAATTAAAACATGGATTCTGGCACCATTTTTAGCAGGAGACAGAGCAGGATCTATAAGGAGTACTTATTTTTCTTGACAGGGAAATAATCCTGTATCATGAATTGCACAGGATCCCAAAAAATAGCTGATGTAGTGCTGAAGATTGGAGGAGATGACAATTTTATGACTCAAACACTTTTTGTTTTCTTTCACTAATGTTTAGTTCTAGAATGATGATAATAAGTTTAAAACTTCCCTTAAAACTGTTTAGAGATATGAAATACAGTAACCACCTTCTTTTCCAGATGCAGATTCCCACATAACCAGCTAATAATAACATTTTCTTTGTCATTTTCCTCCATCACTTAGCCCAGATCTAAGGACATCCCCTGCAAAGCCCACAGAAAAAACCTCCATGATGCAACGCTGAGAACAGCAGGAACCTAACCCATAATTAAAGTTCTTAAATGCTGTGATAACACAGATGAAAAAAATACTGACAGAGATGTCACATCTTTGGCCCTTTATAACAGTACCTTCAATCACTAAATCACCTGTTTTTCTCTGGTGAGGCTGCACGCAGATGTACTGTTGTCTAGATGAGGAAAGTTGACTATCACCAGCATGCAAACTGTTACCCATATTCTATGTCATCTTCTTGTTGTCCAACCCGGAAAAAATAGTCAGCAAGAGAACTGATGTGCAATTTTAACTGCTTTTCAAATTCAGATTTGGTTTGCCAGGTTAATAGATAGTTATGAGGGTTATATTGTTCTGCTAACTGGATATGTACCTTGCAGACTAAGGAGGCAGCAGAATCAGAAATTCCTATCAGTAACCTCCTTGCAGACTGGGGATGTGGGTGAGCAAATTATGTGGCATTTTTCCCCTCCAACAAAAAACAAAAATACAAAACTGTGTATATTGTTCAGTCCACGAGGCATGAAACAGAAACTAAAAGTAGCAATCCTATACTACCACAGTGAGAACCAATTGCCCATACAGGGAAGAAGAAGTTTTTCTTATGGATACCTGATGGACATGGATTATAGAGTTTTGAAGATGCTATGTTTACTCAGTTGTCTACTGAAATGGATAATTAGTTTTTATTAGCTGTAATGCAGCCACTAAGCATTTTGAACACTTCATGCCAAAACATATCAGAACACATACCTGTCATCATACCACTAAACTGAAAACTAGATCCACACAATAAAAGGGTGAAGGAACTGAATACACAATAAACCTTCAGATAGGAAAGTGGTACATACTTCTGCAACACAAAAAATGCCGCGGTCCTCACTGCTGAAGCATAAAGAATATCAATTATATCTAAATCCTTCTGATGTTTCTTATTAAAGAACGAATTCAGTTGGATGCTTACGCCCAGATTTCCTTAACAGAAAGCTGTCACTTTTTATGAAACTATGGAAATTCATAGGTCACACGCATAATTAATTCAACAAGAGAATGATGTACGAGCTTCAATTAAACAGAGAACACAGTGATGCCCTTCAAAAGCGAGTTGAAGTGGAGCTGTACCTATTCCTGGCTATTTCTGAAATACCTATTCCAGAGTATTTCTTAATGCCCAGAGGTGCTGGCGGCCTGCAGCCTGTGCCTAGGCTCTCCTTGTATTTATCTGTGTGTCTCCCTGCACTGGGCGGCAGGCACCGAGGCACCGCACCTGCCCGGGCTCGGCTCCCCGCGGGACGGTCGTGACCGCCTCCCGAGAGGGGAAGTTTAGCCCCGCTTAACTACCTCAAAGACCCTTTAAACACACCCAAGGCTTGTTCCCTACAAAGGTTTTGGGGTGCTTGGTTTGCTGAAGGCAATGTATGAACTAGTTAAGCTTCGGCAGCCTTGCGGAGGAGAGCTGTCTTTTCCGCCCCCATCGCACATGCAACCGCGGCGAATTCAGCCTCGCGTCGCAGGGCAGCCCAGGGACGGACGGACGGACGGACGGGCTGTGGGGTCCGTGCCGGCGTGCGGGGGCAAGGCTGGGCAGAGCGGGGAGGACGAGCCGCCAGCCCCGCGCAGTCCCCGGCCCCGCAGGCTGAGCCCTGCCCGCGGCGGCCCCGCTCCTCTCCCTGCCCGCCGCCGCTCGCCCCCACTCACCGCCACCGAGCCCGAGGAGGAGGCGACGAAGACACGGATCACCATCTTCACCTCATGAGCCGCGGCGGCAGGAGCGGTCGGGACGGGGCGGCGAGGCTGCGAGGAGCCGCTCCCCCGCACGGGCCGGGGCCGGGGCCGCCCGGCTCCACCCTGCCACCGCCACCGAGGGCGGCCACCGCCCGCAGCTCCCGCAGCACCCCCTGCCCTGCCCTGCCCTGCCCGGCAAGCGCAGCCCGTCTCGGGAGAGCCGGGTCCGGCTCTGGGCTGCCAGGAGGCAGGCGATAGCGGCAGAGGCGGGAATGTGTGGGCGGCGCGCAGGGACCGACGGGCGCTGTAGTCCTCCCCGGGCGGGGACAGCCGTAGGAAGGAGCCTGCCCGCCCCCGGCTGCCGGGGAAACGGAGTCGTGCGGCAGCCTGCCCGCCCCGGCGGCCGTGCCCCAGCGCCTTGGAGGGGCTGAAAGGGGCTTGCGTCGCCCTCCAGGTGCGCTGCCCACGGGGCGAGCTGAGCAACGCCTGGAATTGCTCCCCCCGCCACCAGGGCTGCCCCTCGCTCCCAGCTCAGGCTGCTGCTGGCCGTCCTACCCCATGCGGAGCCGCCAGATCTGATCCTTGGTGGCCGCTTACTGCGGCAAAGGGATGGAAAATGAAGCCGTTCTGGACTGGCATTCCTATCAAGGCAAGCAACAGGGACAACGCAGGGGAGGCAGGACGCTGGGCAAGAGGGCTGTCCTACACCATACATGCAAAAAGGAGTTAAACAGCGCTGCCCATTTTCACTCCCTAGTATAGATGCACAGCTCCCAATAGTGTCAGCTGTGGAACAGATGTTATTAATCATCAGGATAAGCAGATAACCCCAAATAACCCTTCATCAGTCAGTTAATGTGCCAAGGGGAGCTCCGTCCCCATCAGCTACTGGTTCTGTGAGGATGCAACCTGCCTTTATTTAAAGTCAAGAATCACACAGCTGACAGCCTTATACATGTTACTACAGTCGTAACTCTCATCCTCTTACTTCCCTACGTGCAGCCAGATGGTTCCTCATTCCCTCTGACTAAACTTTCCCACCGTTTCACCCCAGTGATGAAGTGTGCTGTGTCATCCTCCTCCACACCTTTGCATTGCCACTGCCCTCAGTGAATTTCCACTGTCCAGACTGAGCACAGACCTCTACCTGCTGCTAAATATGTCCTTAAATCTTGTTGTACATTTTAATATTGATTATTTGTTTTGAAATCTTGAAGGTCTTGAGGAAGGTACCTTGCAAGGGCCATAAAATGCTCAGTGAGCTCTTAGAGCTTGATTTATCTTGTGGAAGTCATTGGAAACCTTTCCACTGATTTCACTGTCCTCTGGACTGGAGCTTAATATCAGGAATATAAAGTCCTAAAATGGGAATTGAAGTATCAATCTTGCAAAGATTTATATCTATGCATTACTTTGCTTTTGTGAGAGTGCTTGTTGAAAAAAAAAAAACCAGTAAACTTTGTTGGAGTACACTTAGGTGCAAAGGTTAAAATTTTCTGGCTTCAGTGCTCCTGTCTTCAGTTGAGCATAACTTTTACTATGGGAACCCTGAACCAGTGAACGACAAGTGTTTATTGTTTAATTGCAGCTGAATGACCAGTGAAAGCAGCAAAGGAGAAAAACTTGGTTTTATGTTGGTTTGTAAGACAACACCAAGCAACTTGTTAAAATTCTGTGATAGGTGAGTAATTATAGGAATTTGCTGGAAAATTCCCATTACTCAGTGAATTCCTTCGTGCTGCAAGATTATTTCTGACAACAAATTTTCCTGTATTTCTCAAAGTTTTCTTTAAAAGATGGATGTGCTTACTTTCTACTAATTTCTCTATTTACTCACTACTAGAAAATACTGGATTTAATATTCTATTTTGGCCATTCTCTTAGTTTATGAAACAATAAAATCAGGGCAACTCACTGTAGCTGGTTGTACATGATTTGCTTAAGGCACTAATATATAGCATTAAACAATAACATTAATAACTCCTCCTTTCTAATGTATTTCATAAAAACAACAAAGCAGAAAAAAAGATAGCAAGACTGATTCTGAAGGGTGCTGGACATCTTTATCTTTCACTAAATACAAGAAGAGAATGCTCCTACATCTCAGAGACAGCCTTGACACATAACCAATAACGCAGAGAAACCATGTGGCAATGGCATTATATGGAAAAAACATGAGCTGTAAGTAAGAAAATTAAGAATTCTGATGGGAATGTAAGAACTGTAACTGAGGTGTTTTTTAAGATTGTTTCCTCTCCATATAAGAATCCCTTATTTTGTTAGCTCCACAAGCCACAGATATAGTCTCTTTTCCTGTGTGGAAAACAGATAGCTTCCATTTCATTTCACTCAAAAGTGTTTATGAGCTGCATAAATTCTCAAAAGCTATAGGGGAAAAAAATGACAGACGAGACAATGCACATTCTTCTTTTTTATTGTTTTTCGAGTCTCCCTTTTGTTCCTGCAGCCCTTGGGTTTGTAGGTTCCTACAGTTTGAACTTCAAAACAGAGTCTGAGCAGCTAAACTCATGGGCAGAGCTGGTAGACTCAAATTGAACTAGAGTATCAGAGCTCATTAAGATCTTCCCTCTGTCACACTTGACACAGTTTTAGCCAAAGCTTCAGCATCCTTATTCCACACATGTTTAGAGAAATCATCAAAGACATAGCAGGGGGCTCCCTGCCCGCTTTCAACTTGATAATGAATGAAACAACTTAAAGCATCCTTTCAAACACCCTTTGAAACAGATTTTGATTAATCTCAAGCTGTAGTTCAACAAAATTTCTTGTAATTCTCAATTTTTATAAATAAATTTATAATGTTTTGGGTTAAAAATTTTGCACCTATGACTTTTCGGTATCAACTTTGATGCAACACAGGCACTGAAAATCTGGACAGCTTTCTCATGTCTCTCTTTTGCCAGTCCTTCCATACATGGAAAGAAGCTAGTCTGTTGTAGAAGTAATCCAGAATGTTAGGAAAAATAAACATTACACTGAGAAGCTGGAGATTTTAAAGCTTGTAAAGCAGCCTCTTGCTTTATGTGGCTCCTAAGCTGTGAAATAGTCCTTTGTGGGTCATAGAACTTACTGGACATCAGCATGTGATATTTTGCATTTTCAGGTGGTGTAGAGGTTAAGACTGGACATCACCCTTTGTCCTGCAGCTGCTGCTGGCAAATGTCCTGAGGCAATTTAACTCTGTTTCTATTGCACAGCTCTGGAGGCTTGAAGACAAAATGGTACAAACTTTCAGTTTTGTGGAAGAAATGTAATAAATTAAAAACATTGTTAGAATGATTTATGAGCAGTTTCCCATGTTTACATGAGGTACAGAAAGACTGGAGCTGACAATGGGAATTTAGAGGGGTCAGGGGTAGTTTCTAAAGATTTCATGGTAAGAATGATTCATTGTTATGCCAGATCTTCATGGAAGATTAAACAGAACTTTACTGCTGCTAAGGTAACAAAGTACACACAAAACCAAGGCTTCCAAGTATGTGGAAACAGAAGTATAAAAGCACAACTTTGAACAAAGAACATTCTAGTTATGATAAAAGATGACTGCATAGCAAGATGCAACAGGCATAGGATAAAAATATGGGAGAAACAGAATATTATGTTCAGGACTGAAAAAATGTTTAAGATGGCTTTATTTCCAGTTGAAAGAAGCAGTCTGTCTGAGGCATTTTGGAGTTTTCTGGTCTGTGGTTGTTGGTACTAATCAATTATTTCTCTGGGTTCTGTGAAACATTGCTAAGAAATAGTGAAATCTCACAGATTCTGCAACAGTCCACATACTTTCAATTTCTAAGGAGGTCTTCATCATTTTTTAAAAATTTCAAGTATCAAAACATGTTGAAAATTGCAGATTTATAACGCCATTAAAAGCTGTGACAGTTTAGATCAATCTTCTTTGGTAGAAATGTGCTGCCATCATAGGGAGTAGAAAATGAATTTAAAGAGTATAGAAAACCCAGTGTTTCAGCTTCAATAGAACTACAGAGTATCATCAGCTGCTCTTGCACTGCAGAACACCAGAGAAAAATAACTTAAAGGCTCTAAACCGTACAAAATGGCCAAAGTAATGTAATGCAAGTACAGAACTGTTTCACTTGTTGTGTAATGGCACTCAGTGTGGTGGCTGATAGCCCATAAACATCTTGGCCAGACACAGCTTGAAAGCATATGAGATAATGCTGCTTGAAGCTCCATTCTCTGCACATATCCTAGAAGCCACTGTATTTTTAAGGTATTATTTTATTCTCTGAAGTACCATTTTCTCAGTTGTGCTTAAACGCCTGCAGCTGTGGGCTGTGCATACTCTTATGAATCCTTCTCTACATGCACAACAGGTCAAGCACCTCCCAATCAAGATCACTCTATCCTTTGCAAAATTCTTTTGGATGTTTTATTAGTCACTGATGTTTCTCAATAACAAACTCAGTTTCATGCAAAACTCTGCTCTGTCCAGAACCTTCACTGTGGCCAGAGATTTACATTCAGAACATTTCTCAGCTTTCACCACAGTCAGATTTTAGAGATAACATCCCAAAGTAAAGGTCTTTCTCTTTTGACTTGAATTACTCTGAAGCTACCACAAAGCCCATGTGTTAAAGCAGGCTATTGGGAAGAGACAGAGCTGCAACAATTTTGAGAAACGTTTTGATTCTTGTATTTATAAATTTGTGGCATGTAGAGGAGAACAGAGAGGTACAGCTGTTCTTCATTTCAGAATTATTTCTGTACCATCATTTTATAACTGGCAGAAGAAAATAAACCCAAACAAAATTATTTTTAAAAATCCATAGAGAGCTTGAATAGCACTTCCTTCATGCTATTTAAATACAAATGTACCTAGATAATTACAAAGCTGTATAAGTTCATTCTCTTCAGCTGCCGCCCTTTAGTAGAAGTCACAATCTGCTGCTCTTTAGTTGAAACCTGACTAGTTTTAGTATCTGTGGCTGCTTTGATTCCCTCCATGAATTCCTAATACTAAGGACCTTTGAAAAGAAAGATATTTTCCTGTGAAATTCCACATCTGATATAGGTCAGTCATCTGACTTGCTCAGTCAACTGAACCTGGAGATTAAAACATCTTTCAAGTTCTGTATTAAATCAGTCATCATTCTTTAAACTTACAGCTACATTTTGTAAGGAGTTCTAGAGTTCATTTTCTGCTCATGTCTTTAAAGATTCACTGTCACTGAAGTTGGTGGCTCTGACTGAGGAGCAGAAATTCAGGCAGGTTTCAGTCAGTGTCAAGCCTTCTACCCTGTCTACCCTCTCAGCACAAGGTACTGCAAACAAATCAGGCCCAACAATGTCAAGTCCAGAAGGTTTGCATCTGTATTTCTGCTAATTTGAACAACCTTTAGTAACCTACATTACTGCAGAGGGATGAAAGCCCCCAAAAATCTCATTTCCCAATATGCAGTTCCAATGAAATCTAAATTAGCAAGCACTCAAGATATAAGTGCACTCAAAGAGCAGCCATAGAGCATTACATTCCTGCCAGCTCTTTCCGGGAGGGACCTTCTGCCAAGCTCTTGGAAAAACAATCTACCACCACATCCATTTTGGCTTTTTTTCAGCTGTTTTCCCATATCTGTTCAGTTCCACTCTGACAAGGCACTTTAGAAGACTCATTTCATGCAGGATGCAGAAGCAGGGTTGGCAATAATATTTACATAGACAAGGACAAAAAGAGAGTAATCTTGTGGAGAATAAGAAGCAGTTGAGTACATGAATTTTGGCAACTTTCCTAAAGTGTATGCACTAAATGAACTAAGAATAGTTATTATTTTTATAGTATTTAGGAATTTTTTAGATGTTTCACAGAAGAGGGAGGTGGGGAAAAATCTCAGACTTGGAAAGCTGATGTAAATTTGATGATAAAGATTATGTGTGCACTGCATTTCAAGCATGAGTTCAAGCCCTCAGATGGAGACCACTCTCACACTGAGGGGACACAAGACTGTACTCAGTCACAGGTTTGAGAAAGTCCTTAGGAACCAGCAGGAAAAAGTCTTTGGCCCACCCTCAGTCCTCATCTCAGAGGCCAAAGATGTCCGCATGTGCAGAGTGGGTGGCCCAGGCATGTTCTGCTGACCCCTGCCCTCTGTCAGGTGTAGCCCATCCCTCTGCAGAAGATGTCGTGGAGCTGACAGAGCCCTTCCCACAGACAGGAGGCATGCACAGCATGAAAATTCCATAAAAGCAGCACAGAGAGCTGCAGCCAACCTGCTGGCTTTCTTCTAGACCAGGGGATTGATGCCCTGACATGAGGCATTGCAGGCTTCTTGGGCAAGGGGCCAAGGAGAATGAAAGATTGGAGAAAGAACATGGGTCCTGTTTCCCAAACTGGAGGGGGGATGACCCAGTCTGGAGAGGGGACTAGCAAGTGGGAGCTTGTCCTAGGTTACAATATAGATATATTTAGTATTCTATTCCCACCAGCTGTGGGCCGTTAGCTGTTATCTCCTTCTAATGACTCACCCCTGATAACTGACAATGGGCCATCAAGGACCCACCACATGACTCATGGACTTATCTCATCCTACTGTGAGATGCTCCACCCAGGAGGGAGGAGCCAAGCATTTCCACCTGGGTATAACCTGGGCTCTTGGATAGCACAAGCAGCCCTGGCTACTGGGTTCCCAGAGGACAAGAGCTATCTCTGGATCTTCAGGTAGAGACCAGACCTTCCACAGGACCACTGCTTCAGCCTAACTACTTCACTTGGACTGCTACTACCACCCTAACAGGGTGTCAGGTAGTATCTGACTCTGTCAGGTTTTTTTTGTCTTGTGTTATTTCACTTATTTTTTATTTTCCTATTAAAATTATAACCCTGATTTATGATCTCCCACTGGTTTGTTTTCTAACTAACACAGAGCTGCAGCTGGTAAAGGGAGAAGGCAGAAAAGAGTGGCAGCAGTGATTAGGGGTGTGCTGCAGACAGGCTGTATTGACCTACATGGGAAGTGATTGTAGTGGCTATAGGCTGGTTTGGACCAAGATGAGCCTTTACTGCCTCGACAGAAGCTGAAGAAATGTGGATTCAGGGCAGGAGCCCACAGAATGGAAACCGTGAGCTTGGCCTGGCACCATCAGGTCAGTGTAGAGACAGCCTGTGCAACCAATACACTGAACAAAGGAACATGTAGGAGGCAAGGTAAGCCAAAATAAAAGGCAGCCAAGTAAATGAGAAACCATACAGTGTGTCAAGTGATGGGTAGAGAAATCACTGTCCTTCCATGCATCGTCTTACAAGTCTCAGCCCAAATCATTTCAAACTAAACAAGGACCTGCCTGTCAAAGTAGATATACTTTTTGTATTCTTTGGTAAAGTAACCCCACAAAATTTGCTAATATTTGTTTATTCCTTTCAGATTTGTAGAATAAAATTTGTTACATTTTGCATTTCCATGTTCTGTTTTCTGTGCAGTGTTTTCCCTGATGAGATCTTGGGTGCAGCTGTTACTCTGTCTCAGAGCTATCTGAGATTTATTTTCCACTGCTATAAAAGTATTGGGGAAGTAGCAGTTGGAAAGTAATATTTTCCATAGAGGGCTAATTAACCTGCAACTGTTGTTCAGCTGTAAAGTGGTGAAAATGCTAAGTGGAATTTTTAGTACTTCCCAAAAGTTATCTACAAAACTCAGTGCTATTATGCCTGGCCACATCTGATATGACCATCTCTTCTTTGCAGAAAAAAATTGCATTCTTTGCATCCACATTTTTCCACTGAGAGAACTGCTGGTTGCCACCATAAGTCTATTTGACTTTTCTCAGTGAAGGCTCAGCTTAGGACAGCTTCCAGATTATTCAGAGCATGAATTGGATAGTAAGAACAAAGAACCAATACAATCCCATTTTGGTTTTGGGGGTTTTTTTTCTCTTCCATTTTTAGGAAATTAGAGTTAATTAGAAAAGAATGATGGAAGACACACAACTGAAATCTGTAAAACAAGCATGGCAAGCTAAATGAGAAGCTATGAGAGGTCAGCAAAATTAATCTTGCTGCAATAAATATTATTTTCTTGATTCATCAAAACCATTTTCTCAAGATACATACTTTCTATTTCACTAAGCAACAGACATCACACAGCCAGCAGGATCAAGTCTGCTGCTCTGCTAATGGCATGGCAAGGGTAAGCATGTCAAAGCTGCCATTGATTTTTTTTTTTTTTTTTTTTTTTTTTTTTTTTCCTAAATGCAGCTAGACGGAACTAAAATTACTTTCAGAATAGCAGATAAATAACCAATGAAGGTACAGCCAAGCAACTACGCTACTAAACCTATTTTAGACAGCATACCTGTCTCAGTCATAACCTATTTTAGCCATGGTAAGCATAGGCTGTTCTTAGATAACTCCTGAAAAAGAAGCTACAGTATTTTAATTTTAAAAACCTTTCTTGTATAAATTTACTTATTTGTATACAGAAAGATGTCTTTTGACCACAATTTTTCCACAAATGGACAAATACGATGTAACAGCTATATGAGACCCAAAGTGGGTAAATATTTGTGATGCCCAGTCTCTCTTCAACATGAAAACCCCTTCTCCCTGCCCCCACCAGTTCTATTTAAAACAACAGGAGATCATTTTGACTCAATACTAACCTTTTAATTATTATAACTAAAGCTTAGGAAAGTTTGAGGACTATTAAACTCAACACGATAGTGTCATAATTGGATGCAATATTTCTTAATGGAATCTATATAATAAGATATACAATGGGCCCATTCTCAGGGATTTTTGAGTACGTAATCATCTGCACTGGAGGCCAGTGTGAGGGGTTGCTCCTGAGATCCCTCATATCATCAGTGGTTCCAAAGACCAGCAAGGGTACCACAAAGACCTCATGGGAGACTTCACAGAAGGGAAAAGTATTTTTTCATATCCCCACACAGCCAGTTGGAATCCTTCATTTCCAATCCCCATTGAATCACTAAAGCCTGTAGCTGTAGTCCTTATTCTTATTGAGTAGACCTCACTCAGACAAGTAGCATTCAGTGAAATAAATGGGACTATCTGCATGAAAGAGATAGTCCCATCTTGATATTCCTCAAGATGGGCTGCAGATCCTGGCTGGGAGACAACTGTGAAGCATCATGAATGCAAAGAGCAGATCTCTTTTTAGAATATGACTGTTAAGGGCCTTACAAACCTTCTATTGCATGACCCAGTGGTGAGACACTGGCCTCGAGAAACCTGGCTTGGTTCTGACTTTAGCAGCCAACCTAGCTGCAGCAAGCAGAAAATCAGAGAATCATATATATCTTGCATATCTTCTTGAAAGCAACTTCTGAGAGACAGTCTCTCTTGTAATACTTCTTTTAGGATCTTTCCATTTTGTCACTTTCTGCGATATAGCCATTAAGCATGACAAGCAGTAAATAAATGTTAGATGTGGTTTTCATACCCACAGACATTGTCATCTTACTCAGATTCAGCTTTACCTGTGGCATCTTCATGCTGTCTCCTTGTTGCTGCCACTTTCAAGGCTTGGCTGTGTCACGTGTTAGTCTGGAAGCTGCATCTGGTTCAACATAGGTGTTGAACCAATGAGAATGATTTTTATGGGACTAGGATATAATAAAGATTATGGCTGAAGATACAGTTTCTCTCACAGACTGGAATTCATGTATTAAGAATAAACCCTTTAAGTATTCAGAGCAAATCTCTCGTGAGACTGATCAAAAACAGTGCTGTGAGCTTCCCCAGGAACTAAGGGCTATTTATGTTTCTTGGTACAAGTTACACTAACAAATAAAACCAAGTAAACTGGGTTATAATATTTTTCCTATGTTTGGAACTTGCTGAATTCCAGCAGAGATAGGAACCTTTGTCAGTGAGGCAAATCTTTTTTTGTCTGTCACATGGAAATTTATGCCTTGCTTTAATATGGGAAATGAAAGACTGTTCCCAAGTGGATTTAGTGCCATAGAGCTGGTTCTTGCATAGAAGCATCTCTCTTATCTACAGAATATTAGCATGGACTTACTAAATTCAAGTTACATCTGCCTACATAATATATTTTATGATATTTATATTCTTCAGGAGTATAGGAGACTAGAGGAGAAAAGAAACAACAAGAAAAAAGCAACTCTGCATACACTCTTGATCTCAGCTCCCCACTCTCTGTTTCCTTCTGTGACCTTGGAGTTTTTTGCAGTATTGATTTGTAGCATTTCCTAAAATAGTAGCTCTTTTCTAAAGGTTTTGCTGTCCTTTTGCTATTTTTTGGAAAGAAAAAAATTTGTTTTAGATATAATGAATGATTCATAGCTCCTGCAGATCATTCAGGGACGCCATTCATAGTTAATGATCAAAATGCAGTAATAAAACATGAAATATTTGAAAGTCAACAGTGATGCCTCTGAAAGTAGATCTTCAACAGAAATTGCTCACAGCATCAGAAACTCTCCCTCTATAAATATATTGAAACATAATCATTTTGATCTTTATTTTTTCTCCTTTTGCCTTCTCTTCCTTGCAGGCTCCTTCTATATGTGCAGTTTCAGGTCAATATTCTAGCAAGATGGCAGTTTGCTTATAATTTAATTTAGTATTTTTCTCTCTTAATTTAAATTTTTACTCATTTTTAGCCTGCAGTGGTTATTTGCATGGAAAGAAATTGTCTTCAAAGTCTATATTTAGCCTGATATATCGGATTAGAAATGTAAGCCAATCATCCAATGAGGTTAATTTTAAATCCAGTGGAAATTGTACCACTCTATTCAGTTTTCTCAGCACTGACACCCATCTTATGTGAGGTCATATGACCTTTAACTCCAATGTCAAATGTAATTTCCCACCAAAAGAAGTGCATGCAATACCCTTAAAACAGCAATTTCAGAATTTATAAGGAGAAGAAGCCTGAGCAGGAGCCTTTTTTTTTTTTTTAAGCTGATGAACTGAGGGCTGTGATTGTGTTTTAAAATATGCAAAGAATGAACAGAAAAGCCGAGATAAAACAGAAACTTGTGCTCATTCTACTCTTCCTACCACAAGCAGTATTCACCAATTCTTGGTTCAGGGTTACCCACCAACATTGGTAGACCTGCACTTTAGCCTGAGTTATATTTATTATATTTAGTCAACATTAATATCAGTGAATAGTATTCTTAAGTTCTACATCCCCCTTAACTGTGCCTTTCACCTCAGTTTGTCCCCATTCTTCCCCTCCCAAAAAGCCAAACATTTTGGATTTTATTTTTTTAATAATATTGCTGTTTTCTTGGCAGTGACTATCTGGGGATGACTATCACATTCATCATCTCCATCAAGTCTATTTATATCTATTGGTTAAAATCCAGCTTGTGATCACTGAGCTGCAGATGGAGCTCCCTGAACAGCAAAGGAGTCCATGTATCTGTGCCAGGAGTACTTGGAGTCCCTGTAGAGAAGGGGCTGAGAGAATCTGTCATTGCACAGTCTTTATCCCATCGACCTCAGAGAGGTGTCAAAAAAAATCAAAGACTGCTACCTTACCTATGTATTAGTGTCAGGGCTTTCAGCAAGCTTCAGAGTTTTCTTTAAGGTGACATGAATTTTACAAGTAATTGTAGACAATATAGGGTCTAGATCTGATGTCAAACTTCCAAAGGACTATTAACAAAATATTAGATAGATGTACTTTTAAAGTATGGAGAATGCAGGGTAGGAGTTCTTTTTTAAATATGTTTTTCCAGCAGAGCTTGTTAAACGAGATCAAGACAGTTCTAACCTATAAACTCCTGGATGATCTGCGACAGGGATATTTTTGTTTTCTAGGGCATGGGCTCACTTGAATATTTCATCTCTCAAAGTGCATGAAGAGAAGCTGAAGAAAGGGTTTTAGAAGGGAAGGAAGGACCAGACAGTCCGAATGTTCTCCTCCAAGGCCATAACCGTGGAGAAGGACCCCCATCCCTGTGCAGGGCTGCAGTGGTTTCAAAAGGGCTCCACTTCAGGTGGACATCAGGGTTGTCTCCTCATGGAGCACTGCAGAATTAGGCTAAACCGAACATATTTAATATGATCTCAGAGAGTTAAGCTGCTTATCACTGTGTGACAGATAATACGTTATACAGCTGAGTGGCTAATAGATTAAACACAGAAAGGCTGATGGCAGGGCATTTTCAGTTCCTTTGACTTACATTCTCCCCCTAGGAACAACACTGTGAACTTGGAAGGTGCAGAAAAGATTCTCAGCTTCCTCAGTTACTCTGGAAAACCTGCTTAAAAATATGTATAAAGTAAATACTGTCTTCTGTATGTGAAAAACTGAGCAATCTTTAAAGTCATTGTGTTTCATAAATCTTGATATAAATGGATCTTAACCAGGAATAAGGAATTAGTAATTAGCTAAATGTAATGTTACAGGAAATCCATTAAATGGTAAGAACTCTTTAGTTTGGTTCTTAAATTTCAGTTGCAAATAGAGGTTTCAATCTACAAAAGTACAAAGGAAATATCTGTGCTAATAAGAAGATATTTGTATTTAGTTGTACTGGTGTGCACGATCCACTGATGATCCCTGTCCAGAACGCAGCCTGAGAAGGATCAGGATTTCACATTTGTAACTATTGTCATAAATCAGATGAACGGAATGAATGAGCTAACAGCACTTGCAGGAAAAGAAATAGATGTTTTTATTTTCTGAATTTATATTTTAGGAAACCATGTCTATTTACTTAAACTATTCCAGAACTGGAACTCTGTCTCCTTCCCTGTGAAAATGTGACCACAGCCAGTGACATGGCTTTTGTGGTTCAGCTAGCACTCTCTGCAATGATTGCCATGTATGCTTTGTGAGGCAGCACAGGCCAGAGCACACTGCTGGTTTCAATACAGTAACTCAATACCAGAATCACAGAATTACAGACTAGCATAGTTTGGAAAGCGATTTCTGGAAGCCATCAGTCAGACAAGCTGCTCAAAGTAGAGGCAAATAGGTTGGGTTGCTTGAGGCTGTGTCCAGTTAAGGTTTTAATATCTCCAAGGTTCCAAAACCTTTCTGGGCATCCTGCTTCAGTGTTTGACCACCCTCGTGGTGAGCAATTTTTTCTTCCTATCTGGTCAGAATTCCCCATGTTGCAATGTATGTTCAGCTGCCTCTCATCCTTCCACTGGGCACCTCGGGAAGAATGTGGATAAATCTTTCCCACAACCTCCCAGCAAGTAACAGTAGACAGCACTAAGTTCTCCCTGAAGCATCTGTTCTCCAGGCTGAGAAAACCCACAGCTTCAGCCTCCCCTTGAATATCCTGTGCTCCAGCTCCTCACTGGCTTGCTGGTCCTTTACAGGACTCAATCCAGGTTTTAAATGTTTTTCTTGCACTGGAGATCCCAAGGCATGTTGCTGAGTCATGTTCAGCATGTTCAGATCCACTAGGATCCCAGGGCTTTTTCTGAAGAACTGCATCCTGGCCCATACTTGCCTCATGGGGTCACTCTGTCCCCAAGGGTGGCAGTGCAGACTGCAGAGTCCCACGAGCTGAGGCCAGCAGGGCCAGGCTGCGGTGGCGATGGGGTCAGCCCAGACCCCGCGGCCACCAGGCTGCTCCACAACCGCGGTGCTGCCTGTGCATGAGCTGACAGGTCCCATCTGCAGGGCAGTGCCCTTGGCACAAGACACGCCGATGGCAAGGGTTGGCCCTGGCTGCATCCCCTCCACAGCACTTCGGAGAGCTCCCCCAGTCCCCAGAGGCCATTCTTGGCTGCACAGGCACGGAACTAGCCCCCAGCCCAGCAGCCAAACCTCAGGAGTGGGAACATATACCCAAAGCCCCAACAAACTCCATCCCTTGGCCAGCTCAACAATAAAGACATTGAACAATACTGGCTCCAGCCTCCATCCTTGAGGGATGCCTCTAGTTACCAGTAAGCTCGTGTGAAAAAAGGCAACTGGATCAAAAGGAAGAAGGACGATTTTAAAGGCGGGACGACTCTGTTTCCAAGCCCTCCATCGCCTTTAAGGGCTGGTTTTATTCGCTGCCTCTGCCGGTGCTGAAGCCCCATCTAGAGCATCACCGCGCTACTGCGACCGGGCGCCGGCAGCTCCGGAGCGGGGAGCCAGGGCGAGCGACAAAAACCCTCCATCGCCTTTAAGAAAGAGGAGAAAGGTTAAGAAAACGAAGACAAAATGGCCTGCTCGGCAATCCTGTGCTTTTGGTGTCAGAGCCCTTGGCAATGGCACCGCGGTAATTTGAATTTCAGACCCTGTATAGAATAAGTCTATGTTGAACCAGCCTTTTCAGGGAATAAATATAATCGCTTGGGTAACTACAGGCAGCTTTAGCTAGCAAGTGTCATCAAGCAAACTAATAGAAACGCTGATATGGGATACTAATGAAGGAATTAACGGATTACTGGTTTATTAACGTCAGTCGACACAGTTTCCCAGGAACCCAGACTGTCAAACAAATTTGATACTGTTTTAATGAGATTAAGCATTAGACTGATAATGAAGATTGTGGCTGAAATAGCGTCTTTGCCAAATATTTGACATAATCTTGCATTTTAGAAAAACAACGATAAAATACAAAATCAATGTAATATATTGCATGTTAATTTTTAAAATTGGTTAACAACTGGGTCATAAAAATATACTATAGCTGAAGTATTTTCATTTCAAGGGATTGCATATTTTTCAAACTGATGGAAGACTCTTTGGTATGAATTTTTTCAATACATTTATCAATGTCCTTGATGAGAACAGCATCACTATACATAAAATTTGCAATATGACACACAAATTACTGCTAATGTGAAAAACAATAAAGGTGACAGTTCTGTTATATAGACTGACTGATCAATTGTTGAGATAAAAAAATTGTCCAGTTTTGTTAATTCAGATGTGATCACAAATGCAAGCTCATGCACCTAAAAACCAGAACCAAATATCTAGATCTGGGGCTCAGTCCTAAAATGCAATAGGATATGACAAAAGAAGCCCATAAGGAGTAAAGGTGTTAACCAACTGCTGATGCCACGCTGAAAGTCCTAATCAAAACATATATACGTAAGGTACGCATACATGAGAATTTGAATGACACATGGAGGACCAGTAGGACCAGTGTCATCAGCTCCAGCATTCCTTGTCCATAATATGCATTCCAGGATCACAGAATCACAGAATGTCTAGGTCCCAAGGACCTCTCAATATTGTCTGGGCCAACACCCACCTGCTCAAGCAGGGTCAGCTAGGATAGGTTGTTCAGGACCATGTCCAATCACATTTGGAGTATTTCCAAGGATGGAGATTCCTCAACCTCTCTTGGCAAACTTCTTGTCTTCGATCACCTGCACAGTAACAAGGGTTTTCTTATGTTTAAATGGAGTTTCCTGTATTTCAAAGTGTGTCCATATCTTCTTATCCTGCCACTAGGCATCACTGAGAAGCACCTGATTCCTTTGCCTTTACTCCCCCCATCAGGTGTTTACAGCCTCTTGTACATCAGATGCCTCAATCCCTCACAGTCCTTCACTGGACCCATTCTAGTATATCCATGCTTCCCTTCTACTGGGGTGTCCAGAACTGGTCCCAGCAGTCCCAAAGTGTGCCACCAGTGCTGAACAGGAAGGCCCCTTCCCTCACCAGCTGACAGCACTACCCCTCGTAGCCCCAGGTGGCATTGGTTGCAAGGGTGCATTGCTGGTTTTTGTTAATGTTCATACATCTTACATGATGTATCCTAGCACAGCCTTACCTATATTTTTTGTTCAACTTATTGGTACCTAATTATCCCCCTGGCACAGGTACCTCACTCTCCATGTCACATAGAGGCTGGTCCAGATTGGAAGTGACTTTGGAGCTGGAATACAGTTAAAATCATGGGGTTAGCTAATTTCAACATCCTGCCTTTGAGAACCACTTCAGCCTGCTTCATCACAATTATTTCACCAAGTGACAGGAAGTCAGTGTCAACCAGGTCTTACAGGCTGTACTTTCAAAGCATTGAGGACACAACCCAGCAGCTCTGGCAAACATTTTTAGGATAATTTATTGCTATAAAATTCCCACTTCCTTGGAAGGGCAGCTGCAGTCACCAGTGAAGATGAGTTTGATTCAAAAAAACAGATTTACCCCAGAGTGGCCGAGATACAGTCACTTACCTCCTTCTGTAGAGGTCATAAGACTGCTCGTAAGAGCAATCACCAGCAGGGTAGATCAGGCAGCTGGGGCCTTAAAACTTAACTTAAAATAACTTAAAACTCCCACATCTCTCCCATTCAGTTCATCTGGGTAGAAGCACTTCCTTTCACTATTAAAAAAATTTCATTTTCTTGCTTGGAATAAGTTCCAACTTCTTACCACTAAGGTTTGTTACACTTTTTTACTGCTGAACTAAAAGTGCTCTACTGAGAGGAACAGTAGAACTCACCATCAAACAATCTGTCAAACTTTATTGGTATTGAATCTTCTCTTAGGTCTCTCTCCCTGTAACACTGATTTTTATGGACCCCCGGTGATTCTTGAAATGCGTTTGTGAAGCCGTTTGAGTTTTTCAACACCTTTCTCCAAGTGTGGACACCACAACCGCCTACCTTATTTCAGTTGACAGGTTTCACTTGTGGCACAGAAAGATGTGATGCCACTTTTCTCTCCAAACTGGTATCTCCTAGCAGTGTCCAGGGAATGAACTGGACTAAATCTCCAATGATCATTATTATATTCTTAAAATTTTTTTAGTTCTTTAACCACACAGTGACCAGAGATAAGGCAAGTGAGAGGAAAGCCTATTTCACCCACTTTGTTTGGATGGATATTGCTCCTTTTTTATTGATGATATGAGTTGTCAGAGGACTAGGCCCTTGAGCTCAGCATTAGCTTTTGTAAACATCCCTTGTTGCAGTCCTTCAATCAATCTGAGCAAGCCCAGGATTTTTCTCTGACTGCATGAAACATCCCTCCCCTGCAGTCCAGGGTAGTTCAGTCACTGTCCTTGCTTTTCTGACAACTACACAGTGACTTATCTCGTTATTCACTAGGTCTTAGAAGAGGATTGACAGCTTTGGTTATAACACAGAAGTGGAAAAAAACATCCAGAAAGCAGTCTTCATCAATCAAACCATCCTTGAAGCACAGTATGGAGGCACAACATGAATAGTATAATATTCTAGCTTTTTTGCGGGGTGGGGACAGGGAGTTAAACTACTTCAAATCCTGAGAAGACAAAAAGGATTTCACAGAATCATAGAAAATCCTAAGTTGGAAGGGACCCACAAGGATGAATGAAGCCAATGTTATTTAATACCAATAAGAATTCCAGTAAGCCGATGCATACATTGCAAGAGTTTATGCGCTATAAGTTGTGAAGGCTCAAATGAACCCTAAATAGGATTTTAACAAATCAAGGTCATGAAGTCAAAAACGCTATCACCAAGCTGCTGTCCTACTCAGTGGTATTTAAAGTGCCCAAGGCACATGTTCTGCTCAAAGGCATCTAAGCTTTCACAGTCATGGGCAGCTCTGAATACACATCACGGATTATTTCAGTGTGCCTATGATGCCTTATTGGCTGGTAAAAATACAAAGTAGACACAGCAGTAAAGGGGAAAAGGGTACTACCCTGGTTTTAATAGAATTCTAGGTGCACACCTGTCAAAGGTGGAAACATGCTGAGAAGCACCCCATGTACAACGTGTGTAGCATTTTTATGGACTTCATAAATTAGCATATCTACCTAAAATCCCCCAATAAGAAACTTAATAAATGAAGTAATTGTCCCCCCATTCTAATTACTACCCTCCTCCCCCAATGATACTACAGCCTCGTTTACAAAAACATGTTCCAGAGAGGAGGCTCCATCCAAGGCTGGAGCCTCTAGTTCTGAGATAGTATGAATGTTTGGTCTTCCCACCCTGCAAAACCTCCAAATGAAACTAAATATCAGACTACAAGAGTTATAAATGTGTGGGGCTAAGGTACAAGGACTGTTTGTGAAGGGTACAAGGAGAGGGAAAGGGTATAAAAATGTATAAAAAGGATATAAAAAGAAAGGACAAAAAACATCAGGCATCACCTACACTCCCTTAACAAGTTTGACTTGGGAGGCATATGCAGAAATCCAAGGATTCAAGTTTCAACTCCCTTCTATTAATGGGTTCAAATCCCTACTTCCCACTTCCCCAAAGTATGTGATACACAAGACTCTGCTGAGATGCTGGCACTTCTTCCTCATGGGAAGTTATTCCATTTTGCATTAACAAAAAAAAACCAACTTGATGACATGATCAGGTGTCCAGAAGTGATGTGAGTTGTTTTGAACTCTTTCTGAGTTTAACACTAATAATCAAGATGTGTCTGTATTCTGAATAAAGATTTTTTTAAGGGGACAATTTTTTCTGTGCACCTGAAGCAATAAAACTGTTTTCAAAGCTGACCACATTGAACACTGAGGCCAAATTTATTTTGATATAACATCCATTTTTTTGCTGGTATCAAAGATACATTTGACCTTATTCCTCTACAACATAGTTTATATCACAAAACTGTACAGAGACAGAAGAAAATTAATTAGCTATCTTAACAATAGAAATTAATTTTAAAGGCAAAATAGATGGATATTCAGAAGCAACACACATTGCTTATGATTAAAGAATTTTTCAAAATTAATTCATCACTGCATTTTTTCTTTTTTGTCAAAGACTAATACACATACTGTGAAGATGAAATTGCAGATTATGCAAAACCAGCTGAAACAAGTCCACAGATGTCATGTTTGTGCTTCAAAAAGTGGTTTTCTGGAAAAATGTTACTAAAATCTTCCAAGAACAAACGCAGCATTTAACATAAAACTGCCAGATCCTGAGTAATATGTGTGAAATTTTCCTCCCAGTAGCACATGTCTTCAGTAGAAAGATGTCCTTAACTGAAATGTCTCCTTCAAATAATTTTTTTTTCTAATCAAACATTCAATACTTGTTTGCTCAGCATCTTCTCTACCTTGACAGGCTTTACTGGGCTTTTTTGTAATTTAAATTGCTTATAAAACACTTGTTGCTAGACCACTGGCAATAATTACCTTGTTTTAATTTCTGTCCCTGCTTAAACACACCTATGTTCACAACATGAGCAGGTAAAGCATTGCATTGTAGTAATGGAGCACCTTATTTTATTACACAGAAGTGTTAACTCATCACATTGTAAATTGTATTCCTGTGATTCACCAGCAATCACTTTATGTTATTCACCTAGTATTTCTCCACAAGGCAGTTGTGAGCTCAAAATCCAAGCAGGTATACTAACACAAAGAATTCTAATAAATTTGTAAAACCTCTGAAATCAGCTAGTGCTGTGAAGTATACATAAATGTTTCTTTCATTGCACTGTATCTGCCCTTTAAATATTTCAATATTTCACAGCCTTGGAAAATTGTATTGTTAAAAACAAATCCCTGTGAACAATGCCCAACGTGCTTCTTTTGTACATCCTCAAGTTCAGCTGAGCTCACAGAAAGCCTTTCTCCCGTGCCTGTCAGAGACACAAAAGGGGTGTCAGGAGTGCCAAAGCAGCTCCAATGCCACCACAGTCAGAGAATGCTCATGAAAATCCCCTTGAGGGGTTGAGACCCGTCATAGTATGAGAAGTGGCACCAAAAGACATTCTTTCAAAGAATTTTAACACTAAGTTGTCAAAGGTGAGTGGTCGCTTCTCAGCCGATGACTCAGGAGCACTCATGAAAAGAAACAGTGGAAAGATTTTGGGTCACTTCAGAGCCCAGGACATTGGAGGCAAGCTCTGAAAGTGATCTTGGGCTTTTGATTTCTCAAGGTAGGTGAGCATGAAATAAGAAAAGCAGCCGTCCTCCAACAAAACCACAGCTTATTTTGACACATGCTCTAAAAAGTACAAGGAGACCATGAATATTTATAATGTCAAAACAGACTGACATTTAATTTTATTTGCACTACAATTTGAAATATTTTGATTATATGATTGCAGATAGCTGAGAGCAAAGGGAAGTATGTGCTCATACAACATATCTTGTATATTCAGGAGAATATTCCAATGTATATTAAGGAAAAAACCTTCAGCTGGACCCTAGCTACACCTGTATTCATGCTCTAATATGGAAATCTTAGTCACATCATAGGCCACCTTAATAGCAGTGGAGAGAGGGAATAAATTATAGGTAGACTCAATGATCTTAAAGGTCTTTTCCATCCTAAATTATTCTGTCCATAAATATCTACCTTGCTACTGGAAACAGCAGCCTGAACTAGCCCTCCTGCCTACCCCGACCTGTGGAACTGCTTCAAGCCAAAACTTCTAAAGCTTAAGCTCTTCAATTCTGAACAAAACTTTTTTTTCAAGTGTGTATGCAAGGTACCACCTTTGGTGTATACACAGGGAAATGTATATTAAGGTTTATGCATGTGCAAGTAAGTATCATATAGCCTATTCTGAGGGGAAACATCAGAAAATGTGAAGGCTGAAGGAGCCAAAAGAGGTCTTCTTTGGTACTTTGTACCTAGTCTGGTAGTTTTAACCCACCTTTGATCTTTTGCAGAAACTGGATGTCTAAGTCTGAATCTCACAGTGAATTTTCTCATCATGTCTCCTGGTTAAAGCAAGCAGCACATCACTTGGCTCCCTCATTTATATCACCATGCATTCTTTAAGTTGCCACTGCTTAAAGAAGTTGTGATATTGAAAGCATTACTAGAAGGATATTCCCTTTCCAAATTTGAATGCCATCTTTGTTCTGTCAGTTCAGAGAATCTGTTTCATCTATCACATTAGATGCACTTATTGTAACAGTTTCCACCCTGTTTGCCACATCTATTTCTATGGTGCAGGGGAAATCAATAGCATTTCTTCTATGTGTCAGGGGTTTCCATCAATATTTATGTACAACAATTAAATGAGCACAGGTTCCACTCATCTGAATAAGGCTTTATCCTTGTTGGTACCTCTGGAAGTATCAAACTGTGTAACACTATGACTTGATTTAGTGTTTGAACATTTCCACCCCTCTTTCTAGAGCATCCCTCCCCTCAGTTAAGCTCCAAGGCCAGGGCTGCTCCTTTTAAGCCTTCTACTTCCCCCTCCAGCTCTTGAATTAAATACGCTGTTTAAATGACCTTCCCAAGCAAACAAGCTGTTAAGACATCAGACTTGCTTTACACAGACAGGCGAAAACTGCAAAACTTTATTTCTTGTTCAGGTGATTCATCTATTTGTCCTGTCTAAGGGAATGTGAAATACAACACCATCATTTATCTGCTGTGTATCAACTGTTCGGTTGTTAGGACAATATCTAAAATACATTATTTGTAGTTTTTAGACTAACAAATTTCTAGAAATTAATCCCTATGCCAACATTTCACAGTATCTGAATTTATTCCAGCTAAGCAGCTGATTCAAGTCTGTTGGCATTATTCTGGATGGAACATTTGACGGAGAAATCTGATGTCATTTGTTGTGAACAAGAGACCTGTTTTCATCAGGACTCAATACCTGTATTCAATACCTGCATTACACTTACACACTGCCTAAACTCAATACCAGTGTTACCCATATTCAGTAACTAGTTAGTCACTAACCCAGCCTCAAATCATTAGCCATGGCAATTAGTCTATAAATTATCAACACAGAAAAAATGTCTCTTTCACATTTTTTAATGCTTTCTCGTGTTTGTTTGGTTTTTTTTAACTGCTTTTTCTGCTTACAATTTTCCTAGCTACGGTGGGCATGGAGATGGATTATGAATCTCTTTCATCCTATTTACAGCAGCAACAGCATTTCAGATTCTGGCCTGGCTTGCTGCCAGATACAAGCAATACATTTCCTCCAGTTGCAAGCAATAAAATTATTCCGTCTTTGTCATTCCCTGGATCTTTTTGAAGGACATCAATGATTCTCTGCCAGCATTGCTGTGATGAATTATATGCTTTCACTGTTTAGCAAAAGGGTGAGCTACACAAAGCCACAGAGGATGAATTTTAAAAATATCCATGTGAGTTTTCATTGCTTATTGAAACCAATTTCATAATAGTAATGCAAGTATAGCAAATATATCAAATGCAATTAGGGAGACAATCAAAATTAGGAAATTCACAGACTGGTTGTTGGGGTTTTTTGCACTCTTCATGCCTGTTTTCTTGGATATTAGGATCAAAAAATTGAAAGCTCCATTCAGGTTGGGAGACTCCATGTCAGGTTTATGTTTCACAGCTAATTCTGTGCTTTTGAAATACCAGTATACATCTCCTTTTACAGGAGTTTATGCTGATGTGTTTCTGATTGCATTCTAGCCTAGTCACTGAATTACATTTTCTAGTAATTTAATTAAGCATATTTAGAGTTCTTGTGCACAATACACATGATTTTTGAGAATCTCTCAAATCTTTCATGTTCATCTTTTTCCTCCTAAAATTTATAGTCAGGGAGGAGGGGATGTCAATGTTTTAATTTCAAGTGCATTAAAATTGTATTTTCCTCACATATTTCCTTATTTTTATTGTGAAGAAAATGACAGGTTGTGCCTGAAAATATTGTCTTGGTAAACAAAAACTGGTAAACAAAACCAAAACTTTGTCCTGTTCCCTCCATCTTTATTATTTTCATTTAGTGGTCACTGAGCATTCATTTTGAACACTCAGAATTGTGGAGCCACAGTTCTGCCAAGGGCAAATATATCTCCCTCTCAAGAATACCCCGTTTATGCCTTCCCATACAGGCAGGTTATAACCTTCCCCTGAAATGTTCTGTTTTCTCCTACTCCACCCAAATTCTTGTGTCACTTTCATCACTGTGCTATCATAACATATTCCACCAGGAAGTGAAGCAAGCAAGATCTCCTCTTTCCTTTCCAGTTCCTCTCTCTCTCCAGAAAGAAATTTGCTTAACTACATTTGTTAATAAAGATTAGTATTCAGGGAAAAAATAGCAGTAACTTGGAGTAATAAAAGCCAAGGTTTAGAAACCCTCTTATGTGTTTGTGAAATAAACCACAACAGCCTCGTTACATTTGGCCTGCCTATGAATTCAAGCCTTTTTGCCAGCTTTAGGCAATGCTTTAATCCTTTTGTCAGTACAATCCATTTTGCATCAAGTTCTGGGGTGTTGTAAAATTAGACACCATTCTCCCCTTTTGCTCTCATCCTTGGCCCATCATTATCCCCAGGTGCTGCCCTGACCCAAAGCCTTGGGTTCAAAGTGGCAATGCCAGAATGTGCCCAAGGCTCCCCAAAGGCTTCCTTGGTGCCAGTGCCCAGAGGGATTGTGAGTGGACACGTTGGGTCCCAGCATGGTGGCAGGCTGCTCCTCTACCCTTGTGCTCCCAGGCAGCTCTCTGAACAGAATCACAGAAACAATTAGGTTGGAAAAAACCTCTGAGATCATTGAGTCCAACCTATGACTGAACATCACCATGGCACTAAGTGCCCTGTCCAGCCTTTCCTTAAACACCTCCAGGGATGGTGACTCCACCACCTCCCTGAGCAGTCCATTCCTATATCTAATCACACTTTCTGGGAAGAAATTCCTCCTAATGTCCAACCTAAACCTCCCCTGGTGCAGCTTGAAGCTATGTCCCCCTGTCCAGTCATTAGCTGCCTGAAGAACAGCCTGACCCCCACCTGGCTACAGCCTCCTTTCAGGGAGTTGCAGAGAGCCAGAAAGTCTTCCCTGAGACCCGTCTTCTCCAGGCTAAACACCTTCAGCTTCCTCAGCTGTTCCTCTCAGGACTTGTGCTCCAGACCCTTCCCCAGCTCTGTTGCCCTTCTCTGGACTCGCTCCAGCCCCTCAATGTCCTTCCTTCAGTGAGGGGCCCAGAACTGCACACAGCATTCAAGGTGTGGCCTCACCAGTGCTGCGTACAGGGGGACAATCCCTGCCCTAGTCCTGGTGACCACACTATACGGTCCAGGATGCCATTGGCCTTCTTGGCCACTTGGGCACACGCTGGCTCATGTTCAGCTGCTGTCAACCAGCATTCCCGGTGCTTTTCCATGGGCTGCTTTCCTGCGATGTCACACAGGCGCCCAACAGAACCAAGACGGTGAGGGCAGGGCAGAGCAGGGCAGGGCGGGTAGGGGCAGGGAAGGGAAAGGAAGGGAAAGGAAGGGCAAGGAAGGGAAGGGCAGGGCAGGGCAGGGCAGGGCAGGGCAGGGAAGGGCAGGGCAGGGAAGGGCAGGGCAGGGCGGGGCAGTGCTTCGGCGGCTCCCGGCCCCGGGCAGAGCCTCGGGGAGGCCACTGGGTGTCCCCTCGGGCGGGAACTCGGCAGGGCTCGCCCGGCCCGCAGCGCCCCCTGCAGGCGCTGCTGGGGCACCACAGCGCGGAGCGGCAGCGCCTCAGCGTTAAGCCTCCCTCCACCTCCTCTCCCAGCAGCACTTTAGCCAATCAGCAGCCGAGGCTAGAGCTCCCGCCAATGGGAAGAACGGTTGCCACCGAGCTGGCAGGGCGGGCAGCCAATGGCTGACGACGAGCGCCCGCCTCCTCCCCGCCGCCCGTTGCCGGGCAGCCGCTGTCAATGGCCGCCGCGCGGCCCCTTTAAGCGTAACGGGGCAACCGCCGGCGCGTCCGCAGGGCGGGCCGAGGGGCCGGGCAGGTACCGCCGGGACGGGCCGGGGGCGGCGGGGACACCGGGGACATTGCGGGGCGGAGGGAGCGGCACGGGGGTAGGTCAGGACCGCCGCGGGCCCGTGTTTTCCCGGGGGCTGTGGGAGCTGGGAACGGGCCCGGGCCTAGGCCTGGGATTGGTATCCCAAAAGTCTTGGGCCGCTGGTGTTCAGTTCCTTTCCTCCGAAGTCATTTAATGTATGTAGGCTTCGGTGATTGCATTTTAAATGTGCCGTCGCGAAGTGCTGATTGAAAATAATATTCCATCTGTTCTTTAAGAACGTCTCCGCTGAGGGAAGGAAAGCTGCCTGCTCGCACTTCAGGAGCCAGAGGGTTGCTTCTCGGGGCTGGCTGAGCTGAGCTGAGCTGAACTAGGTAAGTCAGCACACTCCAGGGTGTAGGAGGGAATATAAGCGACGGCGTGGGTCTCCCTGACGGAGTCTGATTTAGAAACTTCATCTGCCGACTGTAGGACTGGCCTGCATGAGCTCTGTTTGAAATGCCATTTCCTCGTTTCTGACCTGGGATTTACAGCAGCTTCTTAATTTTGAGTTCTGACACAAGTAACATTGTGGTTTACTGGCACAGAGTCAGGTAAACATAGCACTGGCTTTTAAAACCATACAGCGTTTTAATTCACCGGAAGGCAGGACAAAACAACAGTCTTAAGCTGTGCCAGGGGAGATTTATGTTGGACATTTGGAGCAATTTCTTCACAGAAATGGTGATTAAACATAGGAACGGGCTGCTCAGGGAGGGGGTGGAGACATCCCTGGAGTGTTTAAGGATAAACTGGACATGGCACCTAGTGCCATAATTTAGTTGATGTGCTGATATTTGGTCTTAGGTTGGACTTGATGATCTCAGAGGTCTTTTCCAACCTAGTTGTTTCTGTGATTCTGTGAAAAGCTAGTAAACCTAGAAGAAATGCATACAGCTAAGTCAGCAGCTGCAGTACCTAATGAAGTTATACTTAGTCCTCACTAAGGTTCTTTATTCAGTATGTTTTGATGTCATAAAAGTAAATTATTTTGCTCCAGTCTCTTCTGGAAAAACTACAGTATGTGGATATGAAAGAGAAAGATGGATGCTGGGAGAGGAGGGAGACGGACTTATTTTGAAATTATTCTTTGCTCCTAAGCTCAGCACTTCGATAACTTGGATTGATGCTTTTGTACTTGTCTGAAGCTGGCTTTCTTGCAGTGTCCCTCTCAGAATAGGTGGAAGAACTGAGTGGGCCGTTAGAGGTCAGTGTTTGTACAGGGGAAGTGCCATTCAGTGACCTGCAAAGGCAATGAGCTTCCCCTGGTCTTGCAAGGGTGTTAATGTTGAAAAGGACATAAAAAGTTTTATGAGTCTTTCACTACAGAACTAAGCTCTGGGTGCACTGCATGAGAAGAATTGATAAGTAATTTTCCTTTTTGTCTGTTGCATAATACCTGTAATTCAGTGGTTCAATTTCTATTTCTGTGATTTACTTAGGAGTAATAAGGAATCTCCTGTCACTGTTGCAGTTGTTTTATGTTCTCTGTTTTGTCTGTCACGTCCTTTGCAATGACCCGGTGCTTGATTGTTTTTGTAATGATGAACATGGTTTTGATCCAAAATATGTAAATAACAGCAAGAGATAGAAGTTGCAGAAGTGAAGGAGTATGAAATTCTGGAAACAAAATTCTTTCTAAACTTCGTGCAAGTCCCAGATTTGCTTCAGCTGCTCTGATGTGATCTCAATTCATTAGACTTCTAAAAGTCTAATGGAGCTTTTGAGGGGAGAGGATTGGGATTTTGGTGGTGGTGGTGGAGCTAAAGTAAACCCACTGCTAACCCACAATGTTTCATTCCTCACAAACTTATTAAATATACAGAGGAGAAAATAGATATCTTTGTGGATCTTATTCACACAAATTAAACTTCTTTTATATCAACTCAAACTAGTTTGTTACAATTGAAAAGTCAGGGAACTGAAACATTTCTTAATTAGATAGTCCTTAGGCTCACTGAAGTAAAAATCCTAGTGATTCTTTTGTTCTCAAGATGCACTGCATTCTTTTTTTAATCAAATTGTATTATAAACTGGTGGAAAAATTAATTTGGTGAGACTTGACAGACTAAGGTTTCTTGTTGTGTATGGAAAATATTATAATATTACCAGTTTATAAGGCCAAAAACCGTTTGAAGATCCAAAAGATGCTTTTGGCAATTCCACAAGAGAGCTTTATTGTTTAACCTTTTTCAATTTGTTTTCATTCCATTGCTTTTCAAGTACTTCCAGAATGCATTTAAAATTTTTGTTAATTTATCTTGCTGTATATCAAAATGATACTTAGCAAAATATTCTTAAAAGTGGGGAATATCCAGTACAGCAGTGATGGATAATTCTAATCCTCCAGTTCTACTATTTGTTTGTTTTAAATACACTGAGTTATGAAAAGCATTCTTCAAAAAGATTATTGCCTCTTCAGTGAACTCTTGTGGGGCTATAAAATAACTGATCAGCTTTAAGTTGGTACGTGAAAGTGAGTGCTCTTGTTTTATGTATATAATTAGACATAAACTGTAGGCATTTATGCTTTCCCTAAGTATAAGAATATGAGGTCTGTGCCTCCGGAGTACTATTTTTATATATCATATTATTTTAGTACTTTAATATAAATATATTGGTTTCTATTTTTTTGCATTCCATGAAATTCTCTCCTGTGGAGTCAGACCTGATACAGCCTTGCCTGTGCATCCTCTAGAGAACAGATTGTCCCCAAAACTGCCTGTTTGGGCTTGGTTTATTCATCAAGAGCAAAATAACATCCATTCTGCACAGGTGTTTGTGGGGCCAGGAGTTAAGAATGGCACTGTCTGGGGGCAGGGAAGCACCCTGATCTAATATTCTTACATGATCTTAGTTACAGTTATGATTAAATATATCTTTTTGAAATAATTTTAATAACTCCATTGTCTTGGAAGGAAAAAGAACAGTCATTTCTGATCATTTGAATGTTCACAATAACGATACCTTCCAGCGCGTGTTTAGTAATCTCTAGGACAGGTGATCTCAAGCATAGCTTATTTACTTTCTGGACTTTGCAGTGTAATTTTGGTTTTCATCAGAATCCTTTGACATAAGTTTTAGGCATCTAATTTTTTTTTTGACCGCTTTGAAAATACTTAGGTGTGTAAAAAACATTATTTTGGAAAGTTACTTCGTAAGTAACAAAAAATACTCTTTTCCAGGTAATTCAGTATTAATTTCCAAGCATCTTCCCAGTTTAGAAACCTGATAGGCTATTTATTCCTCTGATTCCTTCTATATAGATTATGAGGCCAAATGGATTCCAGTCACTGGAGACAGAGTTGTGCTAACAGTGAACTGAGCCAGAAAGCTTGAATTTGTAATGAAAACTGTCTTGGCAGCTGACATTTCTGTTCAGCTTGGCTATGTGATAATGCCTGTATAGGCAGTGAAGGCCAAGAAGCAGGCCAAGTTTATTTTATTGGGAAATAATATAGTGAAAAATTTACAGCTCATTTACAGGTATGTTGAATGTGTTGCAGTGTAGAGCAGTTTTGACTGAAAGCAGCTCAATTTTTTTGTGTGTAATTTGCTTTGCCATTTAGAAATCAGCTAGGAGGTTATGTCATTCAACAGGTGGAACTGATGGACTCTGATGCAAGTCCTATTTATTCACCCATTAGAGGCTGGATATCTCAAAGTTGGATTGAAAAGAGAGAGATGGTGAAATTAAGCTTGAAAGCTGCCAAGAGTGGTAAGAGAGGCAAAAGACGAGGGAGGCTGAGCGTAGTCAGTAAAACACTCCCTAAACTGTCAAGAAAATTCTTTTGACTGAGAAGGTGAAGAAAATTTTGAATATATTTGCTCCATTACATTCTCAGGAAGTGTCTCCAAATACAAAATGAAGTGATTTCACCTTGAGATTATGGCATTTTTCAGTTTGCATCAGACAGGCTGCAGGAGCGGCCCTTCTCTTTTTATACCTGCTGCAAGTGAAATGTGTATCTTATACTAGCGGTGTGGTCTCTCTTATCAGATATATATATATATATATGCAAATAAATATACATGACACAAATGTGTGTGCTCTGGCCAGTCCATAAAGGGATGAAGCACCAGGGTATGCAAGTACTTTCCAGGGTGAAGATTGTGATATATAGATACAGTCTCATTAGTGGTTAGGGAAAGAATGTTTTCCAGACAAATGGGACAACTGATTTTCAAGCCCGTTATTTAACGTCATTGGAATGTTGGAAATTGAGGAATGGAAGATTTAGTCAAATGCTACAATTATCTCAATTCTAGTCACACACGTAAGTTATTCATTCATTTGGTTAAAAAGTTTTAAAACATGTCTAACTTAGTTTCCTAAATATCAACAACTTTCACTTGTGTTCTGTTTTGTTTTCCAAATTCTTCTTTTCCCTTCTCTATCCTGGGAGTAGTTTCTTACTCTGGATTTAGCTGTGTTAATATTCTGATTTCTCTTTTGAGATTGAAGTACCTCAGACTTTTGAATGTAATAGTGGTAGCATTCCTAGAGTGATGTCTGTCACATTTAGTACAAGTAATTAATGTAGATATAATTACCAATATAAACAATAGGTAGCACAGCATGTTGCATAAGGTTATAGGAATCATGAATAATTTTACAGGTATTTTACCTTTCTTTCTTAACTCTCTGAGCAAAACCGTTCTTACTGGGGTTTTTTCTCTCTAAATTGTTACAGAAAATGCATTCTGAATGATAACTACTGCTTGCTGAACTGAACTGCAGAGATCTCATGCTTTGGAGATGAAGATGATAAACAGGAGGAAATAATCCAGCTGCTGCCATTGTGACTACAAAGATCCTTTGTGCCAAAATGAACAGTCTTTGAGAAAAATCTGGAAAGCCATTAAATCAGAAAAATGGGAGAAAGAGTAAGGAGCCCAGATTCTGAACAGGAGAGGAAATCAGATGAGGATAAAAATAGTGACTCCTATTATTCAGATGAAGGTAATGCATCTCATTCTTCCAGCCAGTCGCCAGCACCAAGCCCTCCATCTACAAGCCAAGAAAAAAGACATCACAAAACACAGACTTCAAACAGCCTGTTGCGCTACCAAGGTAGGTAGGTAGCAGAAATTGCTGCTTTGTAACTGCTCCAAAGAGTTAATTATCTTTGAAAACTCAAAAGTGAGAAACTACCGTTGTGAGGATCTACAAATACAGTTCATGTGAATTATTCTACAGATGGCAAGTAGACAGTAACTGCTCCATTGAAAACTGAAATTAACCTGCTCCTGCTTAAGAAGGGGTTTAGGTGATTTTCAGAATTCTTCATAATTTTCTTAAGAAGTGAATGTGGCTTTTATACTAGCCTTTTATTGACTCATATTGATTCTTGCTTTTTGTCTTTGACTAAAACCTCAAGGCCAAGAACCCAAGGCAAGTCCTTACTATATAGTCTGCAAAAGAGAGATAATTGTTAAAATTTCCCTGACCGAATAACCTACAGATACCCGTCCTGTGGAAGTCTAGTTGACTAAGCTGTACAGGGTAATACTGTGAATTTCAACAAACAAACAAACAAAAGACCAGTAATGTGGCAAAAGAGACAAAACATTTTTGTTGAAAGTTAGGTTCAGATTGAGATTGAGAGAAAAGCTTTTCTGGCTTCTTCCCTGAGGGTAAAATATTTCCCAGTTGAGATGATATAACTGCACTTTGAGCTCCCTCACACACATAGGCTGCTTTCTTGATGGAGTTTGTAGGGACGTGAATGTCGCTGCAAAAAAGAGGAGAATGGTTATGCAGGCCCTGGGCAGAAGTAGGGATGGGAAGGCTTTCTGCCACACTTCAACAGCTTGTTTTAAATAACTGTATACATTTTCTGGTGAAGACATAGCATGTCCTGCCTTTCTTGGGCAGGTGTTCTAGTTCATTCGTAAGTGCTTGATACTGTGTGAATCGCTTGGTCAAAGTTACAATCTAGGCTGTGCCAGAAGGTCTGACCTTAAGTGTTTAATTTGCCCAAGGAACGTATCTCTTCAGATCCTTGACAGTGTGGGTGTCCTGGTGCGGTTGGTGTTTTGCTGAGCTTCTCTGTGTTCAGAAGTGGCATATTCTCCATGGTAGTAATGGGTTAGCTGTCTGGGAGCCAAAAACTGCAGTTCCACCTGTTTAATTTGAAGGGGGCAAATGTGTGACCAGTTCTTTGATTTCATAGACAGAACTGAATATAATTATTACATGAAGGTATTGTGAATGTCATATTACATTGTCTTGAAATACTGTTCCCCAATTTAACTATATGATCAAAAGTACAGTCTTGGTAGTCAAATTTTGTGTTTCCCCTAAATAGGAGAAATTCTTATACGGGCTGTAAATCTAGGGTTAATGGGAACTCCCTTAGTTGGTGATAGGAGTGGCATAATTCCTGCAGTGCATGTATTAGATAATCTTTTCACACCTGAATGTGACATAAGTGTTCTTTGTAAGGGAGAAAAGCACACCTTCTTTTGTTTGCCCAAGCTGTGGAAAAAATGAGCATCGAGCAGAAAATGAACGAGTATTTATGCAAAATGTCTATAGGAAATTATAAGAAGATATTTTTAAGCTGTTACTTTTGCTGAAAAGTATTCTCTGTAGAATAGAAATGTGGTGAGTTGCAAAGGAGAGGAGGAATTTGCTGTCACACACACTCACTATCTGTGTGTGGGTAACTGCACTATTGCTGTATCCCTGCTTTCAAGTCAGAAATACAAACTGCTGCTCAGTGTATTTCTTTCAAACATTGATGTACCTTAAGGAATTATGCACTCTATTAATTCAGTTGTTTTAAGAAATATTTTTAGTGGATTATATGATTCATTCTTTGAGTGTGGCATGAGAGGCAGATAAGATAGAAACAAAATGTTCGGCTTTTATATGTGGGGATGACAATAAAATAATAGTAGTAATAAATAGGAATGCGAGCGGTGCATACAAGTAATCAAATGAGAATACTGTGTGGAAAATAACTTGTGATACAAGAATAAATCATTCAGGGAGAACTGAATTTTCATGGGATTTATAATTTTGCTTTGGAGGCTTTTTGCATTGAGCCTTTGAAATCTGCTGTTTTGTCTGTAAGCATGGCAGCTGGATTTGAAAATACTACTGCATTTGTCTGGGAGAATTACATCTTGCATAATACATAACTAGCTAATGCTCAGCTAATTGTTGCCATTTTAAAAGCATGTGCTAATTTTGTATGCATTAGAATATAGTATTTCTAAACCATTTTAATAAACAATATGAAATATTAACAAAATATGATTCTCATTTCTGATACAATTTGCAGACAATTCCTTTACAGGGGTCTTATATTAATGGCTGCAGATATTACCTCTTACAGAAGATCACAGACATAAATCTCCATTTTTCAGCTATCAAAAGGAGCATAAGTCTATCATATATATGCCTTTTATTGTCTGGTTTGAAAGCTGCCATCTCTGTTAAGTATTGTAAAATTGTTTCAGGCAGAGCTCGGTTCCAAGAAGAATGTCTGAGTAGACAAACTGCATTGTCTAATAGTAAACATGCTTTTTATTTTTCCTCTCTCAGCCACAAAGAAATTGGATTCCAAATATGCACCAAGCAAAAGAGGGGCACATTGGGGTTTCCGTTCTCAGAGCCTCACTAGGGATTCTCCTGCAAAAGATATAGATCTTGTTACAAAAAGAGTTCTTTCTGCTAGGCTGCTGAAAATCAATGAGCTCCGGAACGAACTGTCTGAACTCCACATCAGACTGGATGAGCTGCAGAAGGAAAACAGGGCACTGAAGAGTCTTCAGTACAGGCAGGAGAAAGCCTTGAATAAGTTTGAAGATACGGAAAACGAAATCTCTCAACTCCTTGTTCGGCACAACAATGAGATTAGAATATTAAGGGAGCGCCTACGAAAATCTCAGGAGAGAGAACGTGCAACAGAGAGACGGCTGAAAGATACAGAAGATGAACTGTACAGGAACAAAACTGTCTTGCAGAAACTGAAAAAGCTGTCTGCAGATAAGCACCTTGCTGAAAGAGATGACCTGGCCAAGAAACTAGCCTTAGCACAGAGCAAGCTGGAGGAGAGGGAAAAAAGAATTAAGGTGGGATGACTTTCTTTTTTGTAAGAAATTCTGGTACAGATATTTCTTACCACCGTGAATTGTAATTTTTCACATCTGTGGATCAAATAGAAAATCAGTAATTTTTTTTTTTGTTTTACCCATAAGTAGAATCAAATAAATTATTTCTAAGGTGATTATGTAGCTACAATGAGGTGGTGGTGCATTCAAATTTCTGTTTACAAATTAAGCATATTTTGTTAGAATAAGTCCTGTGGATATGTGCTTTTAAGTGTTTTTATACATATAACATTTCAGAGGTGCGTGCAGCTATAATACAACTTTATGCAATCTAATTTCTCCTTTTGGAGAGAAACCATTTGTAAAAATTTCTGAACTTAGGGGAACTTTACACTAAAATTTAGGGAACTTTTTAGGGAACTATTTAGGGAACTTTACACTAAAATTCTAAAAAATATTATATAGTAATTCTTTTTCAATTTTTGAACAGCATTCATACAGTCTTTAATTGTCCACTATTCTGCACATCTAACAGTTCAGCTGGACAAAATTACAGCATGTTTTTTAAATACTGAAATAATCTTTAGAGCTTTTTATGGGTATCCATTCTAAGAAATTTGTCCAATATATTTTAATTTTGTCCAGCAAAAATGTTTATGTTTTTGTAAACATGTCTAAGCGTATCTACACTGTAAATATGTCTAGAAACTCATCCTACTTAAAAATTGTTTTAACACTATTAAATCTGGTGGTAGTTGTACTATTTTGATAGTAGATATGTTTTATATATAACATATAAATTTTATACTATCCATATTTTAAATCATGTCATCAAAATAGTGTTAAAGCTTGGTGTCTATATTAGTAATTAAACCTAAATTACGTTACAGAGATAATAGATCTGGAAATCCAAGGATTAAGCTGGAAACTAAGCCTTTATGAATTAAATCCCAAAGTACCAAGATATAAATGGCTGAGTTAGCCAAACCACCTCATCCTGTAGTGTCACCATCTGTCATCTATATTTTTACGATTAGGTATTTCAGCATTTATAGTACTGGATCATGGTAAAACAAATTATGCTTTAAAAAGTAAGGGATTTTCTTCTACTTTATTTCCTTCATTCATCAACGCAGCTTCACTTAAAATAGCTATAACAAGACAAGGGTATGTAAATGAAACCATAATCACAAGCTAGTTTGTAGTGGAAAGGTTAAAAAAAGCTCTTACTTGTTTTCTTCCTTATCGTCCTGCACTTTCAGGGAGGGATTCTCTCTCTTACCCATCAGTAGGAGATTTGTCTTAGAGATCTGGAGGTCCACTGTGGCAAGAGCCTTGCAGAAAGTAGTGTGAATTCCCTCTGTCCTCAAATCACCTCCCAATACTCAAAAGGATGAGTTGCAGCATCTGCAGGTGCTTTGCCCCCTCAAAGTTAGGATTAAAGATTGAAATGTGTTCTGTGTTACAGTAATGGTCAAGCTGATATCTATACCAAGACACTGGTTTACTGTAATTTTATGTAAGTAATTTGACTATAAAAATTACTTCAGTTATTAATAATATTTTTTTTCAATTGAAGGATCTGGAAAGAAATCTTGAATTAAGTGGTAGCAGTTTTCAACGAGAGTTACTTTCAAAGAAAAAAAGGTTGTACGAGGCTCAAGAAGAAAACAGAGCTCTCCAAGAAGAGCTTAATCAGCTAAATCAGAAGCTGAAGGTAAAATGTGAAAGAAATAGAAGTTGCTAACCATGTTCTGGGATTTTATCTTGGGAAGTATCTGTAAACAGGTTTGAATAGTTTACCAGTGACTGCACCCTCTGATGTGTGCTTAATTATATACCACATATGAGTTCCTTTCCTGCATTAAATTGAAATGTTCTGTGCTCTGACCCTACAGTGTTTGTAACAGGAATGTCACTGTGTTAATCATTATTGCTAGCACTAATTAAGAAAAGCAAGAGCAAGTACATAGCCAAGCATTGAAAATAAACCACAAAATCTGCTGGAAAATTAGGTTTTGAAGGCTTGAATTTGAAACTAAATCTCCAGATGTAAATACTACTTTATGTTACTAATATACTTGCATTACAGTAGAAGATTACTTGCATGAAGATTAATGTCATGTATTTGTGATGTCCACATGTGTTGCTAAATTCATGCAAATGTTTATTGGCACCCCACACCACCACCATTGTTGCCCAAATTCTCAATTAAAGTACTTAAAATATTGTTACGTTCTACTTATTCAGTTTATCTTTAGGAAAAACATAAATAAGACTCAAGCTAAAGTACTTCATTTCTGGGAGAATTTTCTTGGAACTCCAGGTCTCAGACATAGTTATATGTTGGAGATGCAGCAGTTCACCACATTCCCAGCTATCCAGCAAGTAGCAGTAGTGTTAGTAGCTCTAAAATGTACTTGTTTAGATTAGGTGTTTTAAGCCTGATTTGTTAGTGGAAAGTTTAATGGTTTGAAAACCTTTTCAATATCAGATGAATTCTGATAACTCACTGTTCATTTCTGTGTTTTATTTAGTAAATGTGCTAAAAGTATGCCTCTACCTCTGTGATACAATGGGCCTCTGCTCCCTGATACTGACATGCCCTGTGACAAGTATCATTGCTTTCATTGAAATGTTTAACTCTTCACAACACTTAAAATTCAGTAGTGCAATCTGTACACGTTGTAAGTCTTGTTCGTTTTTATGGAAGCACTGACATTTGGTTATATTTTCACTGCAGGGGTTCTTTTTTTTTCCCCATAATATTTTTCTAATCAGTTTTGGGGCGGGGAGAAAGTTCTATCTGCTTTCTCATAGCATAAACAGGGTTAGGAATGTGATTGTTATCCTTAAAACATTGGATGAAACAATTGTTTGCTCTGTTTTGATTGATCATATGTATTTTTAATTTAATTTACAGTTTTGCTAGTGACTAGTAAATGAAACACTAGTAACTCAATTTTATACTTAACTCTTTCATTCACAGGAAAAAGAGAAAGAGCTTGAAGCAAAAAATATATATGCTAATCGTATGTTGAAGCCATCACCTAGAAGAGACATGGATATATCTGTACATAGAAAAAGAGGTAACTTGTATAAAGCAATAAAAGGAGAAAAATTATTAGCATCACTTTGAAATGTCTCAGCTGGATTATACCTTTCATACCACTCAGTGCTCAACCCTGATGCTGCTTGTTCAAGCACATTTACCTTTTTGCACTTATTTCAGCAGCACTGGTTACAGAATTTTTTACTGTTCTGTAACTGCAGCAGAGCCAAAACCCAGCCAAAACTGCAGCAGAGCCAAAACTTCACCCAACAGCAGTTCTATCTTCTTTCATACCAGAAGTTCCTGGGTAAATGAGAAGGGGAAGGTTGTTAGTAAAATCTCCAATAGATGATAGATAATGTCTACTTGACAGTAAATTACATCGGCTTTAAAAATATGTGTCTTCACTGCTAAGAATATTTTGGTGATCTGTTTTTTTATTTTTTACTAATTCAAATTTACTGTCTGTCAGATGAGCGGCACTCCTTTTTTCCTCCAAGTATATGTGTCCCAGAACATAATCTTCTAAAAGTATCAGTACAGTGATTTCTTCTGGTGTGACAAGACAGTCTCAAACCTTATCCTACCCACAAAAAAAAGTGTGTGTCTGTGTTTGTACTTAGACTATTTTCACTGGATCAGTAGAATCTGCTTTTCAGGAGAAGCAGAAATTTATGGGACTGTTTTAAATGTTTCATGCCTGTATTTTAAACAGTTTGTCTGCTGCTCGTTTTATTATAGATGCTCTACTATTATTCCATTTTAGGTTCAGATTTTTTTTGATGTTATTCTGTAGAGATAAGTGTATGTGTTTCAAAGATTCAAGAAAGTGAATTTTAATTTTATGAGTTTGATTCTATAACAAGCAGTAAGATGAGTGAGATATTTTGTGGGGCTTTTTAACTAATATTCAGTACACTGTAATGACCATATAAATAGCATTAAGGTGGGGTTTAAATTACTTTCCAGTAGAATTTTTGCATCCATATTTTTTTATTATTAGGTTTTACAGATACTGAAAACAACTGTGCGAAACTCATCAATACTTTCCACTTCCATTGACTTCAATACAGTCTTATGTTTGCTGTAAATCATGAAAAATGAGATACAGGTATATAGTGGGATATTTTCAAGTGAAAACACAATTTAATTATTTTGTATTTTCTACAGCCAACAACCAAAATATTAAGAAGGGACCACAGCTCACAAAAGGTGTACAAACCAGTGGATACTTCTCACCAGCAGAACTTCTTCCAGAATCAGAACTTGGCTGTGCTGACACAGCAAACAAGAAGGAAGGAATTCTTCCTAAAATAGTGAGTTCCATAAAAAATTGAGACCTAGTCCAGATAATTCACCTATCAGATTGTAAAATGCAGAGCTTATATTTCAGAAAATATATGTAAATATACAAGTATATATATGTAAAAAATATAATTTCAAAAACGTTCTGTTCTTTAAGACAAAAGCTACCTTTCTAGAAATATACTCTATTTTTTGGACAGTTTATCATATTCTCTGTCTTACTCATATCCATTGGCTCAATTTATTTCTTTTTCTGCCACTGTTACCTCTTTGAAGCTTTTAAGACTTCATTTTGGTTTTCACCCTTCTTCTTTGTTTCTAATGCTTATTTGAGCAATCTGTTAAACAGTGATGGCTGCCCTCTCTCTGTTTTTTATTTGGTCTTAATTATGGTTTCTTTTACTTTCCAGAATTATTTCACAATGCATAAATCTAACACTTCCTCTTATTGTCACAGTGCTGGTATTTCTTCTGGTTTTCCAGCTTTGTCAATATGCTTGGGGTTTTTTGTTTTTCCATTTCCCTTTTTAGTATAAAATAGTATCATTAGAAGTATTGCTAATACTTTTGTGACCCTGGGGCTGAAATCAGAGATTTGTAAGAAAGGTATTATGAATCAGAATGACACAGATTCTGGTACAAATTGTACAAATTCTGATGACATGAGGCTAGGATCATTTTTCAGTAATAATGCTCTGAGGATGGTCTTGGCTGGCTTCCTGTTAGGGCTGAAACTTTTTCATGGCAGTTTCATTTGTATGTTCTCTCCTCCCTAACCCTTTCTGTAACTATGGATGTAGTTTAATGTATTCTTCCAGTATATGCTTGGGTGTGTGGGTTGCAGAACCACACAGCTGCACAAGTGCAGCTCATGGAGTCCAGCTCTGTGTTCTCTATATGGATATTGCTTTAAATAATGTAAATCAGATTTGGGTAGTCTATGTTTTCATCAGTTTTTAAAGTCAAGCATTTTAAATACCTGGCCACCATCTCCTTATGTAGTTTATATTTTTTTAATATAACAATGAAAACCTTGTGTATGAAGGGAAAATACTTGAAGGCTTTTTGGCTAATAGTCATCTTTTGTTTGTTCATTAGGTAGTTGCTATTTCTCTTAGAAGGGTATTTTTAATCTACAGTTTATTTTGTTCTAAAATAAGCACAGCCTATAAAGTTAACTCCCATGTGTTGGACTATGCTTTCTCTTCATTTCCACTACTTTTGTGTGTTAGTGATTTTTACTGCTGCTATTAATATCTTTTCTGCAGGTTCCTTCCTTTTACATATGTATCTATAGTTTCCAGCTGGAATTGTCATCCAAGATTAAACCTTTCTCTTTGATTTTTGTTATTTAATACTCCATAAATTTAAGTATGACAATGAAACTGTCTGAATCTACAGCCCACTCACTTGAGTAAAAAGGTCAGATTGTGCAAGTAGAGGGCAACAAATTGCTTCTTGTTAAGAGAGTAAGGTGCTGAAGTGTGGCCTTCTATTAAAGTCCTTGAAGAAGACAACGTCTGGCTTCTAAAGAGAACTACCCTGAGAGTGATAATTTTGCTTTATGGGATTGGAGCTGCAATTTCCCTGAAATGTGTAATACAAAATAACGTTGATTGTCTATTCATTTTGTTTCAGGTGTATAAAAATATGCTAGAGGTGATAATATTTTGGGGGCAAGCCCTTGGGTTGTCAAAGCTGCTTTGCTTTAAGGTGACTTACTCATTTTATGTTTAGCAGTAAGACTGTGATTGCAGAATGACATAGAAGTTCTTATGATTTTGCTAGGTTGTTTTATTGACTGTTTTTCCCCATCAGCTTCATTTTTTTATTTATTTATTTCAGGAAAAAGAAACTCAAGGCAAAGGATGGAAAGAACAAACAGAACTCCTAAGACAAGACCGGGACAGGGAGAGGGAAGAGAAACTGAAACATTTCCAGGAAATACAGTCTTTAGAGGAGAGAGTTCCAAAACTTCCTGATGGTAAGGAAATAGGCAGCTGAAGGCTGAAAAATGCACCGTAGAATACTAATCAAGTGAGGCTGCTGGTTTCTGGTGAGAATAGCAAAATGATTTTGCAGAGATCACTACAGTGGAAAATTATTTTCAGTTATATTATGCAAAGAAGAATCAGAAAGAAATACAGGATATAGAATAATCTTTGCCTTGTACTCAACTGTGATTCAGTATGCAACAGCAAAAAAACACTGTCCACAAAAAAGTATTGGAGTCTGAGAGATTGTGCTTTACAAAACAAGAATGACATAGGAGGTAAATGCTGATGTTATCTCTGATTTGCTAAATGTTATTGAGGTAAGAAGTAGATTTTTGCTATTGTAGAACAAATCTGTTTTCCTTAATATAGCCTGTTTTTCAGTACTTTCTAGTGCCTTATATAATTTGGAATTTTAGTTTCTCTTTTCGGGTCTGGTTATCTGAATCATTTGGTTGTGGGTATTTGAGAAACGTCAGTTTCTATCATAATATTTTAATATTGCTTTTTTATTCATTTGTTTTTCACAGCATCTTAATGACTTACATGCACAAGTCAATCTCAAGTGTTTTAGATGGACTGCACCCAGTCATGTTAAAGAACTCTTTCAGTGATTGTAGTTAATGAGCAGTAGCACTTACCCTGTATGACAAGAATTCTAAAAATCTATAGCTGCTTTCAGAGGGAAAGTCTGTGAAAAATCTTCCACCAGAACTTACATAAGCCAAGAATCTGCTTTTATGTCTCTGAGTAAGATGATTTAACCACCTTACCCATCATATTGTATAAGCTGTTTTTTTCCCCACCTTACAGACAGAAATATAGCTCTTTACTTAACTTGTGTAATGATATGCTATTGAAAAATGATCAGTGTTACGTATATTAACTGAACTATTGCAGTTGTTTCTGATAGCCTGAGCTGAAGTACAGTAGAGAACGTGGAACTTTGTGAAAGCCTAAGTCAGAAATTTAAGTAAAATGTTCAAAGGAGAATGCTACTGTGTTGGAGGGGCCAAGTAGTCATATTCAATTTTTGGCCAGTTACACATCTGTTATCTTGAGAGAAGATATTTTGAAGGGAGAAATATTTGAGAAGCTTCCTCTTTCTTCTACACAAGCATTTACAAGTTCTGTCTATAAGTTGCTGGTTTGTACCTTTGGTGTCCCTTTGTAGCTGTGCACAGTCACTCTGAGTCCACATGGTGTTGCACAGGACACCCATGTAAAGGTGTTTTCTGTATGCAGCTGATGTACTATATTTTAAATCATTCACTACTTGAAACAGATGATGACTCCTATGACTTTGAGGCCTGATAGCTTTACAGAAATAGTTCCCTTTATGGGGAAAAAACCCCAAAAAACTACACATATATCCCAGGACTGTCCTAATGTCAGTGGTGATGACAAATAAAAATAAGATACTGTGCAAGTCAGAACTATTAAAATCAGTAATGTTGTATTCATTTTAATTCAAACCCAGGAAATGGGAAGGCAATTGGCAGAAATCAAATTGCTTTGAACATTCTAAAACATGGGTAATGTCCTAATGCCTTTGGAGACGACAATGAACTTTTATATCTCATCAGAGAGCCAGGAGTGGATTTAGTTGTAATTTTTGAAGAATTTATTTTTACAGCAGGTAAATGACATTATATGTGGAAGAGAATGTTAAAAGCTCAATAGCTTTTGCTTGCATTATTTTCAAAATCTTTTAAGGTTATTTTAAAATTAAAACATTTTAAATGTTGTGCAAACATTTTTTGCAGAGTGGCAAAGGAAAGAATATGACAAAATTCAAAAAGAAAGCAACTTTTTAATGGATAAAGAAGAGAAAACAAAGATGGAGACAGGAATCCACAAACCTGAAGTAGAGAGAGAAAGCACTGAAACATTGGAAGAGCGGCGAAAAAGAGAGTTCCTGCTTGCTAAAATGCAAGAAATTGATAGAGAAATTCAAAATACAACAAACATAAAGCCAACTTCCCAAGCACCACTCGTAAATACAGCAAGATCTGATTCTCTGGAGAAAAAAGAGAAAACTAATCCGTTCTTTGAGATTCCCAGGAAGGTTACCAATGGATTTCCTGTAAAGGACAGCCAGGATGATGGCACAAGAGCACAAGGGCAGAAGCAACGAAGTGTAAGGACTGTAGATTTAAGTAGTGAGTTAGCATTTGGTAGTTATGTACCTTCCTTTGGGAAAGGATCAGGGAGACCAAGTTGGCTCACTCAAAAAAGTGACAGATTAGAAGAAAATGAGAAGGAAAATGAAGATTTCGCTAGTACAAAAGAAAAGAAGTCCAATTTAATGGAACAGCTCTTTGGAAGCAGTGCCAATACCATTGTTCTTTCTAAAAATAACGATACACCACCTTTGGACATAGATTGGGACTCTAGTAATAAGCCTTTTGTTAATAAAAACAGTAAAGACAAAGTAAAAGAAGACAATGGGCCTTTTGGTGAAGGAAGAAGCCTAAGCAGACACCATTTACAGTACACTACAAGCAAGCCAGGAGTTAAGACCCTTGGTTCTTTAGAAGATGAAATTGAGGAAGTAGTCTTACAGTGATCGTGTTTTTATGTTTCATATGTAAATACTGAAAAACTATTTTCATGGAATATTTATTAGATACAGATTTGAATGATTTCAGATTTATTGTACAGCCTTATGAAGGAATAATTTACATAAATGGGTATGTGTTATAGAGGAGAGATGCAGAGGAGAGATGCTTGGGGGTTTTTTATCTGTAGGCTGCTCGCAGTACACCGCTTTTCTTGTGGAGTATTTCTTTTAGGCCTCAGACACTTTCTTTTTTGGGCATTTGGAGAGCCTCTTAACTGTGCCAGGGGAAGGCATGGGTAATATCAGTCATTTAATGAGTAGAAGAGACATTCCTAGCACTAATTCTTTTAGAGAATATTTTACACTGCTGTCACGTTATATCAGAAGAATATCAACAGAAGCACAATTAACTCAGGAACAGCTGATCTCACCTTTTGCATAGGTTTTTTGTGGCCGTTACTACCAAATGTGTCTAACCCATCTCATTTATTCAGATTATATTTGTTATACAATGCCATCTTTTGTAATTTCTTAATTTTCTATGTAAAATTCCAATCATTATTAAGTAATTTTTTAACAAAATGGTTTTATTAAAAGAGTTGAGTAAATTTCTTGTGTGTAGATCATCTTTAACACAAAGTTCTGACTTTTTATGTCGTATTATTGATACTGGGGGGGAGTTGGTTGCAACTTTGCTCATGCTGATATTTATTGGTTGGTCCTGTGTACACAAATTAAAAAGACAGGCAATGAAGAATTTAGCAGAAGCATTCCAGAAAATAAGCTGAAGGTCATTCCTTACTAGAACAAGAGATTTTGAGATGGCTCTCTGATACACTCTCTCTGAGCCTGATTCAAAATACACTTAAACGCAGAGAATTCTTATGATTTCAAGATGCATTGAGTCAAGATTTTTCTGAACACAATGGTGCTTCTGAAGAGAAAGGTTGGTGTCTGCATCATGCAGTAACTTTCTGCTCCCCCCATGCAGAAAGAAAATTAGTCACAGATCCAGATCCAGTGTATGGCACAGTTCTCACCAGGTGCTCGGTAGTGAAGAGCAGCTCATGTTCACCTGCTTCCTTCCAGTCCCAATTACATTCATTGTAATACTACAGAATTCATCTGGTTCATTTTGCCTGCAGATGGTCACAATATCAGAAAAATTTTAACCAGCAGCAGTGACTTTAAAGTGTTACTTTCCTTCAATGACTTCTTGGAGCTGAATACTGTGGTGTAAGAAGTAGGAGAAGTCTGTGGGTAGTTTGTGGCTGGGTAGTTACTTGTCTTGTCCAGTATACTTGTGGGTGGTGCTGCCCTTCTGGAAGCAGGCACTTTGCTCCTGAAAATGCCATTGGGGTGAGTTGTTTATTTCCTGTGGTTGAGGGTTCTAAGGCATAAAACAATAATGTGTCTGCTGCAGTTATTAAGGATCATGTAGTGTATGGGGGGCACAGTTGGTTTTGTTTCTTTGCAAGTCAGCTCATTAACATCTAGCAAATTCCAATTATCATACTGAACTAATGTGCCCTGCTGTTTCAATTACGTATAATCATTTAAATGTATCATTTCTAAACTGTTTTTTATTATCAGCCCCTTCTTAAGTTCACAAATATTCACATCCTGATACTAGCCTCTTCCTGAGGCAAATACTGTGGTGACTCACATAAAAAAAAAAAAGGTGTATCTGCATTAGGAAGGTGAAAATAAATTGATCTGCTGGGAACAGTATCACAGGTATAATTTCCCTTTTCTTCTTGTGGCTGTCCATCTCTGCAGGTTATTCGTTTCTCTTTCTGCACTTTCTAGTTTTAGTGTTACTGGCACAAATACCATTACAGTTAAAATGTGCAAAGGGAGAGGTGATCTTCTGATTGTGGGAGGAAACCTTTGTGTACTCCTAACATCTGTAAGTAGCATTTCTGCTGTGGAATTACAGTTTTCTACTCACTGAACAAACTTTTGCAAGGTCTTAAAAGGCTCTATAGACCTTACAAATAGGCATATTGATCCCCTGTGGTCCTCTGGATCCCTGATCTCAGCTACTGTGGCTGGACAGTCTCCATCTTGCTGTTAGTGGTGGCAGTGTTTTAACAGCACTTGATTCCAAAAGAAATCCAGTTTTTGCTGTAAAAAGTAGGTCACAACAGTTTTGATGGTGATTTTTGTATGATTTGATGTTTATGTCCAGCTGTAGGTTTTGTTTGATGTTTAGATCCTATTGCTATTACATCTTTTCTTGTTTTGCTTCTGAACCACCAAAGGTGATGGAAGAAATTCCTCCATTCCAACAAGGAAGGATCATTAAAGTTTGATTAACAGTTTTAGTGGAATATTCAGGGGGATTATTACTGCCCTTGGGGAAAATGGTCTTCTAGTTTTGATCCCCAAGAGAGTGGTCATCAAACAAAAGTGTCTGAGGAGCATCTGATGAGGGTGTTCAGGTGTCAGGGCTCACCTGAGAGAGCAAACAGGAAGTTTTAAGAGGGAATGTTTTTCTTTTTGAAAGATGAACTGTTGAGTGTGTTAGGGGGAGTATAATAGATTTTCTGCAATCCAGAAGAAATGTAAACCACTGCAGGGAAACTTGGGAGACCATTCACAACTCTGAACTGAAGCCTCAACTCAGGTAGGAAAAGGGAAGAGAGAAAAACATACTGAATATTTTTCTCAGATCTGTGGTATCTTTGGGCTAGCTAAAGAGTGGGAGGAAAAAAGTGACTTTCCATAACCCTATGGAATCCTGTGTTTGTGATCTTGCTTCTTCCATTGCACCTGTGCCTAAAGAGGTGAATTGCAAATCTATGATGCTCCCAAAATAAGGATACTTAGAAAGTATGAGCTCAGGCTGCTTGGTAGCCTCAGGTTCATCACTGGTCCAGAGACAGAAGGTCTAACCCAGTCAGGCCTGAGCCTATCTGCAGTGTCAGGAGATGTGACAGAATATCTAATCTGGCATGTTAGGAGTGTGAATTTGTTCTTGGGACAGGCGGCTACAAGCGCATTGGCATGGCTTTTGCTGATACTTGTGCTCTAGAAAGTGCTTTGGGTGAGCCTTTGCTTTTCAAGAAAATAGTAATAAATTCTGAACAGTGATCTACAGCAGAGACCAGCAGAAGCCAGCACAGCAGACATGAGTGCCTTCAGGAGAGTCGTGGTTGCAGGAAGGGAGGTTTGGTTCCCAGCATTGCACAGCTTCACTAAGCCTGACCTACTCTTGTTCCAAGATGACAACTTTAAGCATAAGAGATGCCCCAGGTGACATTGCTCATTTATAAAATTCCCTTTTGTTGGATCAAATTTAATGTGGTCTCCTGTTTCGAATTATCTCTTTGATTAGCTGCAAAGTTTTGATGTCTGCAGGAGGAGAACAATTGCATCAGTGTGCACTGTCAGCCGGGACTCGTGGCTGCTGGGGAGTTGCTAGGATACCTCTCTAAAAGGTATGATTCACTTGATTAACCACCAACCCAGTTTGCATGAGAAATATTTTTCCTATCTTTGTTTTGTGCTGGCATCAACTGTGCATTAGATGTGCATGTGTGTTTAGAGCAAGCTACAGGTTGATTGTCATGTGTGTCCTTTTCCTCCTTTTGATATGCAATAAAACCCTCTCTGCTTCACAGCAAAGAATCCAGAGCAGTTGTAGTAGCAATTCTCTTAATCTGTAAAATGAGCTTTGCTTCCAGAGGGGAGCATCAACCTAGAGAACCAAGGGAAGGTTTGACTTTGGATATGAATTTCTGGCATTATAGCTAAAGCTTCACTTTATATCTGTGAAGATAGAAGGGAATGTTTATTTCCTATGTATTCTTTTCTTTCCCCACTCTGAGCAGGGGGTTGGACCAGATTACCTGTCAAGGTCCCAACCAAAGCTATTCCATGATTCTGTCATCCTTGCCACATTCCTCTGGTATTAATGCTCCCTTCCAGTGGAAGTGCTTTGCACAAAGCTGCTTCGTTCTACTTGAACAAAGGTGCCTCAGACACTTCCTGTGTGCCCATCTGTTCCTGAATATGGGAGCACTGTGTTCAGGATGCAAATCCTAACTCAACTCTCTCCACAATAGCTGTTCATCTTTCCAATGCCTTCTTTTTACCTCCATTTTCCTGTTTCTTGAAACATTTTGTTCAAACTTCAGGACAGCTTGCTGTCATTTCTGTGGATCTGCCTTTGTCCCACAACTCTTCCTGCACTTTCCCTCAGACATTCATAAACTCCTTTTGTGGCTTCCACCATGTCTTTCCTCCGATGGATCATCATTCCTTCCTTCTGTTTGAGCTGACTTCTGCTTTTCATCCCCTAGGCATTATAATTATCCTCTCACTACGTTCCCTTTATCTCCTCTCCCACAGTTTCGTTCCTCACTCTCAAGCTCCCTACCAGCTGTGTTGTGCTGTGTTCCTTCTCACCTGTGGGTGGAAGTAGTGTTGCAAGAGGGCAGGAAAGACGTCGGAAAGGAAGGTGACCTTATTTTGGCAATGATTTTGCTTGCGCTCCCACGCCCACACCTGAGCACTAAGATGCAGGTAGTGGAGCACTCTGCGCAGCGAACAGACACCAAGGTGTGTGTACCCAGCTGGCCTGGGCACCCAGAGCGCAAGGCTTGCCTGCTCAGAAATTCTCCTGGATCTTCTGTTCACTCTTTTAACTGGGGAGAGTGGCTGGGTCTGGAAGTGCCATTTGTGTCCTTTAGGAGCTGCCCATCTTATCCCACCTCTGCAAGTCATTAGGATTTCCTCACTGTTCTTTCTTACCTTCTCGAAACTGCCAAGTGCTTCAGGCTGTTCTTCCCAATATCCTCCCTCAATGGCACGTCTGTTTTAGTCTGGATATAGATCACCCCTTCTATTCCAAGTAACCTAAAAAGCTGCACATTGCTGTGCTAGGATCTTGATGACCTGCTAATCTGAGTGCCTCTGACAGCCCTTCTGCCAATCCTCCTGCTGCTCCCACATCCCAGCCTTCCCAGTCGTTTTCTCTTTATGCTGTCTTGTTTCCACTGCTGTTCTCTGTGCTGTGATATATTGGGAGTCCTGGGACTTGGGCTATGTGCTGCTGTGTTGTGCAGATCTTCTAACGAGCTGTGAGCTTCACAGTTTGCTGCTTAATAATTCTCGTGGTAGCAAGGATGGATAACGCAGGTGCTGTAATTCACTAGAGATCAGTTAATTACCACTACTCAGCATGAAAAAATCGTGTTTGGATTGGCAAAGAGCACAAACTGAACTCCCATACCTGACCTTCCTCTTGCTCTCAAGCTAACTCTGGCTTTGAATTCTCAGTTGAAACCTCTTAAACTGCCTGTGTGAACCAAGCACCCGAGCCTTGGGGAATGATCTTTATTTAACAAGTAAGCATTAGTTTGACTGGTACATGGTTTTCCTGTCTCATAACCCATCATGTACAGTAACAGCAGCACCAGGGTTTCAGAGACATTTTTAACTCAATATGCTCTCTAAACCTACAGGCCTCATGCCACCCATGTGAAAACCCTGAGGAAATGAGAGGCAAAAATGGCCTTCACCAAGTCACAGTGGCTGGTGGTGGAAGTTAGACTAGGAATTTCCACATTCTCAAGCATTATAAGGCACTGTCCCCAGTTTTGTTGGTGTATGGGCATCCTCTATCCAAGTCTCGGGTATTTTGCAGTCCTGGAATTGTGTGCAATTTCTTTTATTGAAGAGAAGCATAAATCTAAAATGGAAACATTCCCAGGATTATTCTAATATCTTCTAAAAATCATGGGTCTCTGATATTTTGCTTGTTTCTAGTGGCTACACCACAAATGCTGGCATGTGTATGTAACATTTGTGAGCAAAGGATTTACCTTTGCCTTATCTGCTAAATCACAGCATCCTCCTGATAATATACCTACAATCCAGTGGGGAAAAAACATAGTTAAAGCTTGAGCATGAGCAACATTTACAAGATTCACGGAAATACTTAATTTTAAGCAATATTAATATTTTTATCATCTCATCAGTTATAAATTGCTCCTGGGGTCTAGAGTTTCTCCAAAATGTAATCAAGTAAATCCTGATTTTAATGACTGGCAATCACTAAACCAGGGAATAATTGTCCTGACTTTCTTAGCAGCAAAGCATTGCAGTGCCTCTTGAATTCAACACAAGATTTGTTTTCCTGGGGAAGCAGACTCTTGTCCTGAAATAATGTATAGCCATATATACAACCTGCACATCAGTACATTGGAGATCAATAGCTCTTTTCCTGATCTGGCCAAATGATGGTGCAATCAGCCAGTGCTCAACTGGAAGATTGAAACAAAGTAAGTATGTGTTGCTGTTCAAGGTACTTCATATTTCTTGAAAGGGAGCATGTTGAATTTTGTAAGTGAATCACAAAATAATTGCAGGCTCCTGATGGCTAAGGCTGAGACAAAGCACTGCTTACAGTGTTCTGGTTGCTCTCTGGTGCTTGTTCACTCACATACTTCATTCCTGAGTAGCTCTCGTAATCACTGTCTGTGTAGCTGCTGCTGTGCTGTGTTATCACACAACGGGCAAGGGTGGAAGGGACCACTGTGGGTCACCTGGTCCCATCTCCCTGCTCAGGCTGGGTCATCCTAGACCACATTGCATAGGATTACATCCAGATGGTTCTCGAGGGAAGCTCCACAATCTCTCTGTGCAAGAATTACTTAGCTCAGATTAAAGTTTTATGAACTATTTTGTGGCCTGCTTTCACTTGTGCAGACTGTCCTGCTAGGTCGATGTACCTTTCTTTCCTGAGCCATGATCTGAAGTCTTGCTCCCAACATTTACATTGTTTGGGACAAGGATGTCTTCTCACCCTAAGCAATAAATGTTTGAAAAAAGATTTCCACAGGCTTCTTTCCCAAATTCAGGAGAGGTATTAACGACTCTTCGTTTTGTCAGGTAATGGATTATTTAAGTTATTGCACATAAATTGTTCCCAGGTTGTTCCATGGTTGCTCGGGCAGTGAGTCCTGCAGCCGCCAAGCTTTCCTGTGTATCCCAAGAGTTCCCTTTAGAGGGCACCATTGACTTCCCCGAAGCCTACGTCGATGCTTGTGCTTGCTGTTAAAGAGGCTGGTTACCCATCTGTAGTACGTTTCAGTGTCTTTTTTCTCTAAATATTTTGGATGCTCTAGGCTACTGCACATTATCTACTGTGTGCAAATAATTGACACAAAATGCACCTTGTAATAGACTTCTGAGGCCTTGGCTAGGATGGTTTTCTCTGTCACCAAGCAAAATGCTGGAAGGAACATACACTCCAGGATGCTGAACTTTGTCTTCTCACAAAGGCTTAAAGAGGACTGGAAGGCTCAGCTTCAAGCCACAGAGTCCAGCACACACGTGAGTCTTCACTTCTAGTGTGCAGTCTCAGAGACACAGGTTCTCCCATCCTGTGTGACTGGATCTGCAGAGATGCACTGAATTCTTCCTCCCTACAAATGTAGCTGTTTTACAGCAAAAGGGATGTTTCTGCAGTGAGATGTATCATTCCATCTTCCTTTCTCCTGCGCTCAATTTCTTTCTTTGTATGCTGTCCACGAGATGGGCAGGATGTGGCTGCATGAGCATCTAACTTCATAAAGTGATAGTGAAAGAGTGCAGCTTTAGGAGGTTGTTTGCAACATGGGTAACTTTCTAGAATGAAGAAAGTTGGGGTTAGATTTTTTTTTATCTACATTTCTGCTTCTTGTCTTTAATGAAGAAGCATAGATACCAGGGACCTATAGAAAGTGCCTACTGTAGTCTCACAGCTTCAGGCAATGCATGGTTCAAGGGAAGTCCACGTGGATGTAAGCAGGATAATTGTGTAAATAAACGTCTGCTCTTCAACAAAAAATGAGATTTAATTTTAGAATTGAATGGTCAAAAGAATGTATCTCATTTGTCCAGACAATTACTGTAATTTCATGAAGAACATCCAACAAAATAGTCATTCAGATGCTTACCTCACTCCTTATTACTTCTTCTATCCTCTTCTGTGCAATTGTATCAGCATGGTCCTCGTACTGTGGGTTTATATTTTCTATTTATGCAGTTAATTAACTGCAGAGATGCCTGAACCTTTCTCTAATACTGCAGATGACTGGGGACTGTTCAGTGTTTGCAACATCTGAGCCAGATTTTCAATTGTGTTCAGAAAATTGTCTCCTTCATTGGCTTGAAAGGTGCCTGTGGCCCACAGTGGGAGCCATGGTACAGGCAGAGGGGGAGGACTGGGTTGAGGGATGAAGAAAAGCCCAGTTGAGGCTGTAAAATCCAACCTTTGGAGTATTGCTAGGGGGGATTGCAAGCACCATGAAACTCTCCTAGGGCAGCAGCAGTAGCTGGAAGGCAGCCCAGAAAGATGTCCCTAGGTATGTAGTCCTGTGAATCTCACCCATCTATCACTTAGTTCTTCTTCCATCCCTGCCATGGGGGATTTTCATAACACACAGCAGATTAAACCTCTTATTCAGCAAACTCAACAAAAATTTATCTTGTGTTAGTGGCACTCACTGTTACACTGTTACACCTCTATCCCTGAAAGCTTTTCAACCTCACTCTTCCAACACACTGAAAACATCAAATCTCTTCTGCAATGTTACAAAATGTCTTTTCTTTTCCCTTGTTAAATCAGCAGAACCAAGTTGGAAGAAAAACTAGTTCTACCAAACTTCTAGTTTATTTATGTAGTCATTGATGGCAGACGTGTTTACATCTCTGTGATCCTAAACCCTAGGGAATTGCATTTCATTTCAGGGCTGCTGGGTCTGCAAATCCTAGGAGATTTTTTAGCTTTGATTTAAAAATAAACAGGGTGGGGGTTTTTTTCCTATGGTTGTGGAGCAAACCTTGAAAGATTGAAGCTGGAGACCTCAAAGAAAAAGAAAAGAAAGCACATTTAAGAGATAAAAAATATATGAAAAATTATAAAAGTTTCCAAGTGCATATTTCATCTTGTACTTTTTTAAAAAAAAATTTTCTTTTTCATGACAGAAGGTGACAATTCATGATTTGGATTTCTTCAAGTACCCATCAAGATGACTATGAGTTTCAGGCTGGAATACACCATTACACTGAATGCTGTATTCTTCCTAAATATGAGAGAGGATTTATCTAATTAAATAAATATATATTATTAATATCTCCACCTTACAGGAGGAGAACAAATACACAGAATCTGACTCTTCCACAGCTCCTAAGAACATCTGGCTCCCAGGTACCTTCAGGGGGTCACACAGTTACTACATCCACTTTGTCCAGTTTCAGAGCTGAAGGGTCTTGTTTTCATCTTGGCTCAAATGGGAGCCACTGGGGTTGGTGACAACCTCTCTGAAACCACATATTCTCTGTACATTTGTTCCTCCCTCTTCAAAAAGGTGAGAACAGTGGTGTGTCTCAAAGCATTACCTGTTAACTTAGAAGTTATTGTAACCCTTTCTGAGATCTTCCTCCTCTCACAGTTCACTGGTCTGAGGCACCTCAGAGTTGAAAGCATTCCAGTAGGTACAATCCAAATTCAGATGAAATCAGCTACCTGTTGATCTCAGATGTCTCTCCTGCTTTGTTTCAAAACCATTCATAAAACACTTCACTCTCAAACCAAGTTCAAGAGCACTCAGCCAACTGATCTGCAGGAAGAGCAGTGGACAGTAGGTGCTGAAACACTCCTGAGGCCACAAGTGTGCAGCACCTCTGAGTGAGATGAGCCTGGCAGGCTGCAGCAGTGTGTGGGTGGAACAGGGATGCTGTATGTGATATCTTGTGTTTATCTCACTAGCTTGCTGCTCAGAGTGATCCTTCATGAGATGAGATAGTTCCCAGCTGTAAAAAAAAACAAAAACAAAACAAACAAAAAAAAAAAAAACCCTGAACTAGCAAAGAAGAAGGTGGCCACAGACACAAACTGAACCTGAGCCTGGTGTTGATTCTTGCCCTTTCAGAGCAGTTCCTTGCAGCAGGCTCAGCTATAGCATAAAAAAGAAAAATATTTGGGACCCTGGATACCTCATGGGCTCCAAATTCACCTTTCTGCTGCAAAAATTGCATAGGCAATTCTAGTCCTCAAGTGAGGTCACACAGCAGCTGAGAGAGAGACTTTCAGCAGCAGAGGAGGATGCTTCTCTTCTCACAAGCACACTCTTGGCTCTCATCTTTCTGGAGGTCTGTCCCAAATAGAGCAGCAGTTCACCTGCCTCAGCCGGAGAGAGGTTTTCTACAAAAGGTGTGTGCTCCTGATCTTCCTGAAGGTCAGTTACTGTCAGTGCTGCCCCTGGATGGTCTGCAGCCACTGATGCAGAAACTGTGAGATTGCTCCTCTGTCAGTATGTCTGTAATAAGCTCTGCTTGAATTTTAAACTAGACTTACCTTTCCAAAACACAATTGGCTTACTCCCCAGAAAGTCCAAATTAAGCAATGTTTTCTTTCTTTAAAAGGACACTGTAGTTATTACAGCGATAGAGTTGTATATTCCATGTTTTTTGAAAGGTTTTCTTTTTACCCCATTTTAGGCTCTTTTAGGATTTTCATGCTATGTTTAGATGGATCAACTCCTAGCCCTCTATTTCAGTGTAACAGCAGAGAAGCAGAAGGGACCTCTTCATCATAAAACCCAGTCCTACACTCAGACAAAGGAACATGCCATCTCATCTTTAAGTTAAGCTGAATTATCACAGTCTTTACATAAGTTTTCTCTGTTGCCTCATGCTTTCTTCTAGAGAGCTATTCTCACACTTTAGTGACAAGAAAGCCTCTGATTTTCAAAATTACTTAAATGGCACTTCTCTGTTTTTCCACTGACTCCAAGTTTCTTTTGCTTTGCTTTGTGATGCTAAATAAGTCAGGCTCCCCTTATCTCTTCTGTATCCCCTTTACTGTCCATATAGACCCTCCAAGTTTGTATGGAGCCCTTTCCATATGAGCTTGCCATGTAGAGGTAAATTTTTGCAGGTGTCTGCTAGAATCCTTATTAAATATTATTTTGAGTTGAATTTGATACATGAATGTGATCAGCTTCAAAACTAAGGGAGCTAAGACCCAGGCAAGTGATCTGTCCTTCATCTATTAATAATGAATAATTATTACATATTATTGATTTCTTATCAATTATAGTAGTTTACAGTATTTTCGTCAAACCACTAATGAAAATGTGGCTGCAGCTATATTAAAATTCCGTGACAGTTACTCAAATATAATGGAATTTTTCATCCAGTGTATTGCTGATAACTGATGGGACCAACACAATCCCTGTAATATTCAGCTTCGTGGTCTTTCACACCTAGAAAACGTGAGGAAAAAGGACAGTTGTGATGATGGACAATTTCCCATTGTTTCTGTTGAAGACAGGAATGTTATTATTCAAGCAACTGGTGTTAAATATAGAATGCATAGAATCTCTTGCTCCTATTCAGTGTGCCGTGCCTCACACATTTAAAGATGGTGTTAATCCTTTAAGCCATCGCTTTGCACCGAAGCTTCAGGATTAGCTCACCATCTACTGTGACTCCTCAATTTCTTTTCTTTTCCCCAGGATGCAATCTCTGCTCCCATAAGCACAAATTTTCTTTTTCCAAGTATGTAACTATTTGGCTTCGCTATAAATTAATTCTGTTTGCTTGTTTGTGCTCAGTTTATTGCATCTGCTAGAGGGAACACCAGTCCTTTTCTTTGTTTAACAATCCTCCTGGTTTTGTTTTATGTACAAACTTTATCAACAGTATTACATTGCCTCCCACTTCACTGATACAAGTTAAATAATGTGAAGGCACAGGACAACACACTAAAATTATGTTTCCTTACTAAGAATTTTCCAGAAATGCTTATGTTTGAGAACAGTCAGTTGACTGGTTTTATCATCTCCTGGCTTAATGATGATTCAGCAAAAATGTAACCTACAATAATCAAACTTTCTTATATATATACATGTATTTGATATATTGGATTGGCATTTACACACTTATAACCAAATCTGTGACATGAATAAAAGGGTATTGAGTTGCCTTGGAAAAAATTTTGGTTTTCTATTTTCTTAGTGGTATTGATTGTACACCTCTCCTGTAATTTTTTTAATAATGAAAGCCTGTATCTGCTCTTCTGTTAAATTTACTAGAACTAATATTAGGTTGACAGAAGAATGGTTAATTTGGTCATTCTTTCAATGCCTTTGACATACAAGAACACACTGAGAGCACCCAGTGGAGAAAGATTTAGTGGTTCTCATGGATGAAAAGCTGGACATGAGCCAATAGTGTGGACTTGCAACCCCGAAAGCCAACCACATCCTGGCTGCATCAAAAGAGGGTTGGCAGCAGGTCGAGGGAGGTGGTTTCCCCCTCTACTTTTGAGACCCTACCTGGAGTGCTGCATCCAGATCTGGAGTTCTCAGTACAAGACAGACATAGACCTATTAGAGGAGGTTCAAAGATGCTCAAAGGGCTGGAACACCTCTCCTATGCAGACAGGGTGAGAGCTGGGATTGTTCAGGCTGGAGAAGAGAAGGTTTCAGGAGCACCTTGTGGCAGCTTTCCAGTACCTAAAGGGAGCTTATAAAACAGAGTGAGTGACATTTTACACAGGCAATTAGTGATAGGGCAAGGGGGAAGTTTTAAAATGAAAGAGAAGAGATGTAGATTAGATATCAGAAAGAAATTCTTGACTGTGAGGGTGGTGAGGAAGCTGTGAATTGCCCATCTCTGGAAGTGTTCATGGTCAGGTTGAAAGGGGCTCTGAGCAACCTGGTCTAGTGGAAGGTGTCCCTGCCCATGGCAGGTGGGTTGGAACCTGATGATCTTTGAGGTCCCTCCAAACCTAGACCATTTTATGATTCTATGATACATTCTTGTATGTAGCTACATTTTTTTTCTTCTTGCTTATCTTACTTTTAAAGGCAAAAATATACCTCAAAATATAGTTGCACTTGGCATAAACCAGCATATTTCCTATTGCCTTCTTTTCAGTTTGGGAGAGGATGAGACTATCAAAATGTTATTCTAAAATCAGACACAAAACCATGAGTGAATCATCCAGAACAAAAGAGTGATATGTATTTGTATACCAAGTCCATCTATTTCCAGGGAGCATCATTTAGTGATGAAAGAATTAATTCCTTTTGCTTTCCTTCATCTTGTGGGTACAATTGTTGCTGCTGTGCTTTTACACTGATGCTTCTTCACCTTGACATACTCTTTTTAAAGTCAAGTAAAAGACAGATTTCTTTCTCTGATTGGTAAATATATCATTTATACAAAGTGGAACAGCCTGGATAGCTGAGGAGAATTTGTTGGAGTGAGAGAAGAAGAAGGATCAGAGTGAGCAATGCCTGCATCCCAAAAGCGATTTCCAGAGGAGCCATTGCCATAGTTTTTAATACTGGAATATTTTGGGGAAAAAAGTTTGATTTAAAAAAAAAGTTTAATAGGAAAAAAAAATCACATGGAAAATTAATGACCTGATGTTCCTAATCAGCACACTTGGAATACAGTTCATGCTCAGAGCAGTGCTGAGCCTGGTTTCCTGTCAGCCACCCAGCTGTTCTCATGGCATGTGAGGTTGAAGGGTTGGGCTCACATTTATCCACCTGCCTGGATTCCAGCTGCCTTTGGGGGAATTGCTGAGCTGTATCCCTTCCTGCCCCTCTCCACTGCAGCTGGCCCTGCTGCAGGAAGCTCTCCTGCAGAGGAGTCCCTCCAGGCAGGCAGCACTTAACCTCTAGAAGGAAAGAACATGTACAGCCAGTGGAGCATGAGGTGAGTCTGCTGTGGCACACAAGCATTCCGTCAAGGAGCTTGGAAGGCTCCTTTTGAAAGACAAGTTGAACTGCCCATGCCTGTGTCCCTACAGCTCCATGGCTGGCACCTTTGCAGAGACCATTTGAAGCCCCTCTCTGCTTTCTGTCTCCACTTTACTACTTAAGATGTAACTTTGGAGATAAATTCCATTTTATGTATTATCATCCTTAGAAATGTTGGTGGGTTTTTCAGGCTTAATTACACTACAAAATGTGCAAGACCACTTCTCCCTATATCACCTATTAACAAGCACGATTTTTTTAATGGAGAAATAGAAAATCCAGACATCTTGCTTGGATTGACAGGGTGTTCAAATATCTCAGATTTTATCTGTTGTACCCTTTATTAATTAAGCAGTGATTTGTATAAATGATTCCTGAATTTCAACCCGTTTCTTCGTCCCCTGTTGAAACTACTCTGCTTTTGAAGTTTCTAAATCCAAACTGCAGGTTAGGACACATCCTTTTTCTTCTTTTTTTTTTCCTCTCCTTTCTTGTTGTCTGGGATGACAAGCTTTGAATTAAAATGTCTAGGAAGTTATCAGCCAAAATATACTGCTATCATATATATCACCTACCCCAGTGCAAGTCTTTTAATGTTACTACTTCGCTACAGTTCTCTGTTGACCATGAGGACAGTTTTGGTTTTATGTTTTTTGAGGGTCAAATAAACTCATCATCTTCCTACATCTATCCCCCAGCAAATCTGGAGTTTCCACTTTCAGAAATTCTCTTGAGATGTCTTGGCTCAGAAAACAGCCTAATTTCCGATTTTATTAACAGGGAATATTTACAGAATGCCAAATTTCTTCTGAGGTCCTTCATTCAAGTTCTTCTTTTTTGTTGGGGCTTGGAAGGCTGCATGCGCTCCAGGTCACCCAGTGTTCAGAGCAATTGATAGCCTTTGAAAACTAGAAATTTAGGAGCTGTCAGTCAGTATTTCTAACAGAAGTATGAGCATCTTTCCATGCACAGACAGTACTTATTAAAATGACTCCAAGGAGGCATTCTCTTTTGGGTTGTGGGTGGCTGACAAAAAGGTATTATGGTTTTGGCAATCATTTTCTGCATACCATTTTTTCTCCTCTCATTTAAGATGTATGCTATCTAGATATAGCCTAAGGGCATAGCCTCTGTGCTAAAATGAGTTGAATTTTTCCAACTGCTTTGTACTTCCCTGACCCCATTATATATATGCTTTATCTTAAGGGTAGTAACCATCTGGCCTGTCCCTTTCTGGTGGAGCCAGTCCATAACGACAAGGACAAACCAGCACCCCTGCAGATCCACTGGGAAAAGGGAGAATCCTATATTTGAGTCAGGCCCAAATACCTGGAAGCTGATTTAGGGGCTGCAGGACTCAAATGAGACAACTCTCATTGCAGAGCAAATACTTCCTTTGACAGAAGGAGAGAGACACCTTTCTTGTTCTCTCCCACCTTCCAGACCTCTTTCTTCCTGCCTCTCCGTCTGTTTCTCAAAAACCTTAACATAATTTTCAGGTTACCTTCTTCACCCACTTCTCTTTCTGGGATGTCCCAATAGAGCTTTGCTCTAGTTTCTTTTCTCTCCTTGTGTAAATGCTGGCTGATCCCTTATTCAGCAAATACCTTTTTGCAGGTGATAGAGGTGGTTTCACTTCTGCACCTCTCTCCTCTGTTCAATCCTGTCTTGCTGGCAGCTCTTGAATAATGATCAGACAATACTCCCAAAGGGATTAACACAGATCTCAGCCAAGCCTTCTCTCAGGCTCCTTTCTTTGTGGGGGAAGATTGTGCTGGTCATCCCATGCTGCCAGCAGTAAGGGCCCTAGAACCAGGGATATGCTTTAAGTCATGCCTCTCATCTTCAGACTCTTCCTGTGACTTTCATAAATATAAATGTCAAACATCACATGTATCAAATATATTTATTTGTGGCTTCACCCTTTTAGGAGATTGTCATGGTTTTTCGACAGGACATTGCCAGGAGGACGCACGAAAAGAGGGCAACCAGGCTCCAAGCTTAAAGTTGCAAAAAGTGTTTAATTACCTAACAGAGTTGGAGGATAAATGCAGGCAAAAATAAACTTTTCATACAGTTTTGGTTCACTCCCCCCTCCCTCTTACGAACCTGTAGTATTCACCCCCTTTCCTCCTTTACAGTCAACAAGCCGGGTGGTGGGGGGGCAGGGTGTGGGGTCTCTTTTCAGTCCACAGAGCAGATTCTCAAATTTACTCATCACCACAATTCTTCTACTACAAATACTCTTTATCTCTACTTATTTCTCTCTCTCTCCAGACAGTTTTCTTTCTGCTCTCACCCCCACCCTCTTAAGAAGCAGTCTCTGCACTCACACCCCCCCCCCCCTTTATCTCTTTCCAAACCAGCAACACAGACAGGGGGCAGGTTGAGGGGTCCTCTGGTCAGTCCAATCAGGAAAAGAGGTTCTCTACTTAGCCAGGGGTCCTTCCCACGAGAGACAGTCCTTTGAGAACTTCTTTGGCGTGGGTCCAATCTCACGAGCAACATCCCGCCCGAAATTCTGCTGCAACATGAGTCTTTTTGTCCATAGGGTGCTGTGCAGACTCTCCCAAGCCGAGGCCAGGCTGCTTCCATTCCAGGAGCAAGGCCTTTCTCTCCTTTGCAAGGCCTTTGCAGTTTTAACTCTTAGATGAGACTCCCACTGGTTCACAGTCTTTTCCAGGCATCCACCTGCTCTTCTGGCGTGGGCTGTGGGTGATTTTCTGCACGCCTGTGGACTCCATGGGCTGCAGGGGGACCTCCTGCCCCCCCATGGCCTTCACTGTGGCTAGCAGAGGGTTTTCAGCTCCAGCACTGGGTGCCCCTCCTCCCCCACCTTCTTCACTGACCTTGGCATCTCCATGCTGTTCTCCTTCACATATTTTCACCTCCACCTCCTCCTCCTCCAACTACAAAGAAGTGAAAGAAGTGCGTGCCTGCTTTGTTTTGAATTTTTCTTAAATATGTTTTTCACAGAGGCGTAACCAGCACCTCCAATTGGCCCAAACTTGGCCGGCAGCATGTCCATCACCTTCAGAGCCATCAGAGATTGGCTCTGCTGGACTTGATGTAAAAACTTCCAGAACTTTCACTCAGGACACACAGGAGCCATCTTTGTGCCACACCCCACCCCTCAGACACCTCCCCAGGCCTACTACAACAGCTTCTGAGGGGTCCAAATTTCTCCTAGATGTTAAAAACACTTCACTGATGTTTTGGGCCAATCAAAACCACCACAGAGATGCAGTTTCACTCTCCACCAGCTGGCAGAGAAGTTACAAACGGGTGCCAAATGTGACTGCCCTTTCTTCCTAAGGACATTACAGACAAGATACCTCAGTGTTTTCTTACCGCTTACAAAAACTGTGAGAGGAGCTGGCAATGGCATGGACCAGGCAAGGCTGGGAGATGCTCTTTGCTCTTCAGGGGTAGGGAGGCTGTGAGATCACGGGCAGAGGAGCAGCTGGGCACTGACACTGCTGTGAGCTGTGAGTGGTGGGAGTCCCTCAGCCTGAGGGTCAGCTGGGTGGGTATGGCTGCTCCAATGGCAATGATTCCACACAGGGGTTGCAAGGTCAGTTTGAACACTTATTGGAGAGCCCAGCTGACTAGTCAAATAGCATTGCCCAGGTTCTGGAAAGGTGAAAATTCAAAGTCAGGCTCTACCCAAGCACTGCCACTAACAATCTCAGATTTGTAACAATTAGTGGCCTTTTTGTTCTGGCTTTGTGCATCATAAGATGAGGTCATGATCCATGACTACAACTCCTATGCAATAAAATAATACAAAAAATTAATAATAATAATGAGTTGGGTTTCATTATGTGTCCTGCACTGCATAAAATCCCCTGTGAGCAGTTACTGTCTGTGAGAATATTTAATGTCTTGATGCAATTTGAAAATGTAGTGCAAATGACAGTGTAATAAAACACAGAACTTCATCAACTTCAAATTGAAATTAATGAGAATTGAACTTCTATATTGTGCATAAAAGAAGAGACTTCTTTCTCAGCCTCAAAAGCTGTGGGCTCCACGGGTGGCATGGCTCAATTTGAATTATCTTCTTTTTCTACCTCAAAAAGATTTTATTGCAGAAAACTAGTCTTATTTCAGACAACCAGTAAATATCGTATGGATTTAAAAGTCAGACTTTTCTCTCAATTCCTGCAGAAATGTTTTCCCTATATATTAGCAGATCTGTAAGATATCATAGCCATCTGTATTTTGTGAGACTAGGAGATGAAAATACATTCCTTATCTATGAGGCTATTTTTTTACAATACTATTTCAGAAATGTATACATAGACCAAATCTTAACAGAAAATACTCTGCTATTTCAAGGTCATTTTAAACCTCTGTGGCAGAGGTATGAAGATTAGAAACATCATCAGGCAAAAGTACAGTGCACTGAGGCATGCCAGTGTGTTTGTCAAAATGGCTGTGGAAGCCCTTTTCCCATCCCCTGGCAGCAGAAGGGAATAACAGAGATGGCTGGAACTGGCCATTGCATTTTATTACCATGCAATATGACAGGCAAATATGATTCTCCATGCTAACATTTGGCACTGGTACAGTTTCACAGACCCCTAATGATTGCAGTGGAGCACAGCTCAAGCCCCTCAGCTCCAGGTAACTGAAGTGTTCCTTGTTTTCAAAGTTATATGTAATATTTACTTTTCTTGTAACTTTTTTTTGCCATAAAACCTGCTAAACCAAGTATTAATATTTTCTTTCTTTTTTCTTTACTACTTCGCGTGGCTTTGCAGAGCTTTAAGAATGTCTAAATTGCTGCAAGCTTTAACACAGCCATTTAGGTCATTCCACATTGCTATACTGCAGCTGTTTGCATTACATCTTGTGGGTCACTCGTGAAGGGAAGAGTTGTTGTTGTGATGTACTGTACTTGCCAACAGCAGGCACAAATCAGGAGAATTGTACTTGGAGGCATATCATTAAATTTCAACAAACAGGTTTACTGGGGAAGTCATTCTTCCTATGAGATCACTAAAGCTGCCATTGTCCATAAACTATTTAGAAGACCTGAATAAAGGACTAGTTAAAGTCTTCAGCGGATAAGGCTTAATGCTGTATTTTCTCATTCTTTTGTTTATAATTCTCCTACTTACCAGTGGTTTCTTCTGCTCAGTGCCTGAATAATTTGTGTTCATGGGCACCTACTTTCAGGATTATTGGAAAGACAGAATATTTAAATATTAACTCCATCTAGTACCTACAGAGAGACTTAAGTCTGTACGTTTTTGATGCTACTACATAAATGAATGGTTAGCTTGTGACAAAAGCATGCCATGCAAGCCTCTAAGAAGATGAGTTCAAGTGACAGTCTACCTCAGATACTCTTGTTTTATTTCTTTTCATAGCAGTTACATACACTGCTTCTAAAAATAATTCTTTTTCATATACCATCAGTCTGCACTCTGGGTCTAACTCAAAGACTGTGAAGAAAATGGAGATTATTCTAAGCAAAGATAAAAAAAAATCTCTATAAATAGGATAGAACTTATGATATTTTTTCTATTTTACTTTAACCAAATGTGAAGATATAAAAACTGTAACTTTGGTTTTCTGAAAATGTGATTAGTCTGCACCTTCTAGAGACACAGGAAGCAGCACCCAGAATCCACAAACTCTTCTCCAAAATGGTTACCCTCTTGGAACAAGAGACAGCTTGTCAAAATCCCATCCTTCGTAATGAAATTTGCTACTTCTTGATGGAGAAGGATGCTTTCTGCAGCAGTATTATGCACTTGCAAGGCATGAATCAATTTACATTTTAATTATGGGGGGCCTGTACCATCAATTGGTGAGAGTGCTTTTAATTTACCTGAACTCACAGTCATTGGGTTGATCCCAGCAAATTTGCCTCTACGGCAACACCTGCTTTTATCATGACATCTCTTGCGTATTCAGCCTCCATAAAAATAAATAAATTCTCCTGAAACTGTTCTAAATTCATTACCAGTGAATCTTCTTTCACTATATGAAATTCTAAATAAAAAAAGACAGGTTTATTTTAAGCTTTTAACAGACTGTTGGAGTTAATCGTGTATATCAGGCAAGAGGCTTGGTTGCTAAGAAAATCTTTGGCCTGTTTCCATGGGATTTGTGTGTTATTGACAGAAAAAGTACCAAATGATAGGAAATGCATCTGCTAATTTGAATAGTGAAACAAAAAAAAAAAAAAGAAGGATAGAATAGAACAATTTTCTGCCCAACTTTTGAGTTAATGCGAGCTCCAGCCAAAAATAACATTCTTCCCATCAATTTACAGGGTAGATTTTTGGCTTCAAAGACTTGATTAGGATTATGAAAAAATAAAAATCCCCACTTCTGTGTGGATAGAACATATGGATCTCTGGTTGTCAGTGGTTGCCCTTACACTGCTGCACAGAGGTTGCTAGGATGAGCTCAAAGCTAGAATACCTTCTGGAGGGGATCTGCAGAAACACCCAGGGTGTTTGTTACTTCCAGAAGAAATATCAGTTATATTTACATTTACTGCTCTCCGGTGTGCAGTTGTCTGCCATGTGATCAAGCAGAGCTTTCACCATGGTTTTTCCAGCTGTCCCAGTTGTGATGGTCCAGAGGAGAGGGAGAAAAGACGGCCTGAGATGGGGAGAGAAGACAGAGTGGGGCCTCCTTTAAAAAGCCCTGACAGTGCTTGCCTCGGGAAAGGACATAGCAGTAGGCAGCCAGGGCTTTGGCTGAATAAAGCCTGCCTAGAGGAACAGATGTTGAGTATTGGGTCATGGCCTGGAGCTCAGAATGCTGCCAGAGAAGTTTTGCCAGGTACGAGGTGGAGCAGTCAGTGGCAGCCCTGTACAGGCCGTTTTAAAGACTGTGAAAAACATACTTACTCCACTTTGAAACCTTTTTTTGTATTTAAATATAGGCTGGAGTCATCTGGCAGTCAAGAATCAGGCAATGGGGTTAGATCTTATACATATATTTGCAGAAACCATAATTTTAGGTGCTCTGTATTTAAACCCTTGGCTACGCTCCATAATCAGTGTGTGACCCCATAATTTAGGATTTTGGAAAAGGAATGAGTCCCTCAGGTCTACAAGCCAAATAAAACAGTTGATGTATTGTGGGAAGATATATTATTTAGCATGATAGCATAGGTCAACAAAGTAGTGTGGTGGCCAAGGAGCCTACTCAGAGAATGAAGTTCCCAGGCACACTGAGAACATTGATCTATGGTGCACAGTTCATAAAATCTTGTGGAAAGCTAGGTATTCTGTGGGATGATAATTTTATTTTGGCTTCTTGAATTCCTGTTGCTTTTAGGCATTATTTTTTATTCCTGGACAAGGAAAATCAACTGTACAGCTGAAGCCTATAGCCACATAAGGCATGTGTGAGGTTCAGTAGTTACCTCTTACAGTGTTTTTTTACCTCGTGAAAGAAACCTGCATTTTTGGTTCTCTCTCATTTCAATAATTTTTTCTTATTTCAGTTTAAACACAGGAGGATTTTAAAGGCCAAGGAATAGGGTTCCTGCCTCTGATTACTATTGAGCTAGTTAAGTAGCAAAGCACTACTGGACAATGAGGGAAGCCTATGGAAGCAAGAAAATTGAGAATATAAGACTTTCTGTTATAATTCAGTAATAGCACTGCAGAGAATGATCATTTGTTGTGGAAGATAAGCAGTCAGGGGGTCTTTTTTCTGTTTTCTTTCTGCTCCTTTTTTTTAACCATTCAGTGACTTTGGGCAAATCCTCCCAACTTCTTGGTCCCTCAGTTTTCCCTCCCTGCAAAACAACAAAGCAAACTACTTTGCGAGAATTTTGGAGGAATGGATATAGTGCTTTATAATCATGTAATGAGTTCTATTTTTGCAAGGAGGCAAAATGGACTAATATATATATAAATTTAATGTTTTCCACTGGTTTTAGAATTTTCTCAAGACCTGACAATGAGAGAATAGACTTAGAAGCTACTATGACATATCTGATTGAGTGTCAAAGGTTTACACCCAATATGTGATTCGAGCTTCTCTTTGAGTCTGTTTTTAAAACAGCACACAGTCAAGGCACATTTGCTTAGCCTGCACATCACAAAAAGAAATGAGATATACATTTTTAAACCATCTTCATTTACTTATGAAAAGAATATCTATCTGCAATACTTCATGTATAAAATGCTTCATGCTCACATAACATATGCACAGAGCATATGTTTTAATTTTAGTTCAGTACAATATTTCAAATTTAAACAAATAAGCCCAAGGCATAAAGTACTACCAACCATTTATTTCTGTTTTTAATACAAGCCAGATTGTAGAGAAGCATTACTAATGAAAACAGGAATCATAAACCTGAGTGTATTTTACTTACCCTTCATTAATAACACAATATACCTGTCTTTTTTAACTTAGATTTTCATATAGTGAAAGAAAATTAATTGGCAATGACCTTATCTTACTATTTCTTCACAGATTTTTGTCATCACTGTTTGAAGGACTTTTTGAGTTGATGGTACCATTCAAACCTTATTATTCAAGGCTATCTGCCTTCAACTTGTTCAGTTTCCATGCTCAATAACCAGGGAGCATGGACACCATGATCTCTGAACTACTTCTAAGATAGCTGCTCATGATAACTAGGAAAAGCGAGTCAGAAGGTTTAAATTTACTGTTCAGGAATCCACAGTTTTAATCCTGTGAAATGGTATCTATTGTGTATATTGAACATGTACTCCAATAAACCATCTTTCTTCCACAGAAGAGGGCACTCAAAGGGGAATGAGGGTAAGGGAAGTGGTGGAGTGAAAACTCTCCCGTTGGCTCAGCTGGAGCTGGGGGAAGATGTGCCCATGGCAAGGTGAGTCAGAAAGGGATGCAAAGGATGAATTTGGTGGAACTTGCTTTCAGGCACTTAGATGAAGTTGTCACTCTCAGGGCAGCATCAGGAAGCACCAACACACAGGAGATGATGAGTACAGCATGTGCAGCTGTAATGCCACCCTGTCTCTGGTTCCCATGCCACACAGGGATGCACACACACACACATAACTCTCTGCAGGCAGACTCCTACACCCCTTACACTCACATCTCCCTCCCTCTTTCTCACCCAAAAAGGAGAAGGCCGAGGGACTCAACTTTTACAATTGTCTTACGGTGACAAACCTAAGCTAAGCTCTGGTTCCAGATCTCTCTCCAGCTTGACAGAATTTAAACTCCAATCAATCCTCTGAGGAGTTTCCAGCCCTGTATGGATAAAGAAATATTTTAACTTGATGTGCCATTCGCTGGAAATCTTCTATTTTTTTCTTTGTAGCAGCACTTAGATATCACCCTGAAGAGTTTATGTTTCATCAGTGAGTACAGAGGGGTTCTGTAGGGAGCCCAGTCTTGTCAGCATGCATTCAGTGTGTGTTGACACTGCCTGCTGGACACAACCTGCCTTGGGGACAAACTTCGTCTTTCCTGGGCAGTCCTATAGTTGAGCAGACTCGAGACTGACCAGCCTTGTTTGAAGTAGGGCTGCCCTAAAACACGAGTGTGTTTTAGGCATATAAGGAATGGAAAAGCACTCCCAGGATTAGGCAGAACAGATTCAGATTCTAAATCCTGTTTGGATCTTGTTTTAATTTCCCTTTTTCTTTTCCCTCTCTGAGATCTGGTCATAAAAGTCTTGCCTGGCATCATATAAAAATGCTGCAATGGAGCAAGAAGTGGAATTCTATGTCCAACTCTCAGATTATATGACTACCTGATTTGTGTTTCAGCACAGCCACAAGTATTCATTAATTTATTGAGAGATGCATCAGTGCAACAAAATAAACTTTTCACATGAGCTCCCACAGACCTATTCTTGATTTATGGCATTATACTAGAAGCTGAGTCAAGCTAGCATGGTTCATCAGATATCAAGGGAACAAATTTTAAGTGCTCTGTTGAAGCGCTTTCCTAGTTTGAATTTTATGTGAAAATCAACAGAGTCTACTGACTTATTCCAGTGCAGATGAGGTGAAACTCTACTGACACTGTGGTAGATAAAAAGCAGCCTGTGTTTCAAGCAGTCATTTCTTAAAGTGGTAGTTACTTTCTAATTTCTCTTTGTTTCTTGGTTATAATTAATCTTAAAAACAAGGATGGTTTAAAGTTTAAATTAACTATAAAATCTACAGAAAAATAAAATGAAGTATCCAAAACCAGGCTTGTGACATTTACATTTATTACTGCACGCTGACTGAACAAGATTCTGCATTAGATACAGAAGGATAATTGACATCAAACAGGCACTCAACATAAAGTGCAACAATATGTATTAGAGAGGAAAGGCATTTGTGGGGCATTTGATTAATGTACTTTTAATTCAACTTTCCTGCCTCATTGGTTTTATTATTTCAATTTAGTTCAAGCTGCTCAAATACATAAATAGGCAAAGCACCTACTATAATTAACACAATACAGTGTTTGCAAATTACTATGTTTCCCAGGTTGCGTATACAAAAATAGGATGTTGTGCAAATATTGCTGAACTCCTGTTGGAAAATACATCAGGTTAAAAATTTTGTATAACTTTAGTCAAAAGCTTTGTTTTTCTTTACCCCGGGAAAAGGAATTTTAGGTTTCTTTCAGGGCATTGTTCTACCAGCTGAGGTCTGGTGGACTCAGCATACCAACAGACTGGGAGTGACCCCGAAGGTAACCAGAAGGATAAAGGCCATTAACAGAACATCCGCGGGACATCCGCAGGACATGGTGGCCATCACCGCAGATGCCACCTCCAGCAGAGATGAAGACATCCTGGCCCGGGAAAAGGACTGATAAGAAAAACTGAAGAATGAAGAATCTAATTAGCATGAGAGGCGAGGAGATTCGGTGACACTCCTACAGAAATATAAACAGGCAAGGAAAGTCCATTATTCACTAGGAAAAGAACCCAAACAACCAAAGAAAATAATACCAATGCCCTCCTCTTTGGAAGCTATTTGGGACACGTGATCTTCATGATTTGTTTTCAACAGCAATTTTAACTTCAGTTCTATATTTCAGTAAAAATACTATTCAAGCTTGAATATGAGTGTACTAATACTAAATTTTGTTCCCCATGTGATGCTCTCTCATACAAAAAATGTGTGAGACCATATTTGTACAACCAAATTCAAGAAACAACACTGAAAAGCAAGCACATATTGAATGAAGGATGCCTAAAGCATAGAAACCCAAAATAAAATGTTAAGTTCTATTGCTATTTGTAACATTGAAAATATTCCAGGATTTTTAAGATCACATGGTATGTGCTATCAATCTAGCATGTAATTCAAAAAGAATATTTAAAGTGCACAATTGACAATAAAACACATTAAACATTTAACAACTGAAAATCATATAGGTAATTTGGCTTTGATACTTACATTCTCAGAAAATGAGAATGGCATCTGGGCAATAAAGCACATGGACACAAATTCCATAGCCAGGATATAAGCTGAGTGAACAATTTGTGGTGTGAATTTTGGAAGAAAAAGAACAGACTGAAAACTGCACATCTTCCATGCTTGTTTGAGTGGTCAGTTTTACATGATTTAAAAATAAGAGTTAGCATAATATTTAATGTATTTTTAGAGGTTTTACACTTTAAATACTCTTCAAATGCCATATTAAAAAGCCCAAAGAGTTCTCCTTTCTCAGTAAACACTTTTTAATTTGCATTTTAGACTATGATTTACCCTGGGAGCACCACCTGCTGTTGGACACCCACATGTACAGTGTGCAGGGGGAACACCTACAAAGTTGATCGGTCTTTTCAAATACACATTTGAAAAATACACAGTGTTTCATTTAAAAGAAACATAAGCAATTAAAGACACAAGTTCCACAAGTTACCTGTATATTATATGAGCCAATAGGGAAAGATATGATTCTTTTCCTCATACAAATCAGGTAAACATTGTTCAGGAGAAATCAAATATTGGATTTATTATATATTTACTACTCTTCTTCACTAAACTTTGCCACATAAAGGGGTCAAATTGTTATTTGCTTTTTCTTTACGGTGGTTTTCCATTTCACCTCACAAATTTAATTGAATAGGCTTGGCTAATTATTAAAATTAATATAGTTTCCCTCATTAAGTACTCACAAATGGTTTTACAGACATTACTGGAGTCCTTGAATGTTCTTTACTTCACAGTTACATAAAGCTAATAGTATGTAAGGTGTTACAATTTTCTCATCGGCAAGGAGGATTTTTTAACTTCTACTCAGTTTGTGATGCTGATATTTCTGGGGCATACTGAGGTGACTTGCAGGTGAGTGACAGGGTGCTGGGTGCTCATTATTGCCCCAAAGCAAAAGGTTCTGTAACGTACACACACTTACCTAAAGAATTCATTTATGGGGAAGGAATTTAAATTTAATCTCCCCATCTGTGTTGCAATCTTTTGTGCTGGGCAAAACAGTAGCAAAGCAAAGTAAATGTCCATTAGGAGGTAATAGCTGGAGTATGCTCCACTACTGCTGTTTCTGCACTGATTATGTAAAACAGCTGTCAGTCAGGAAATTCCTTTGGGAAAACTGCACTTCCTTCTTTCCAAATTAATTACATTAAATGTGGTGAATTACATTAGGGAATGGGAGCATGCAGGAATGGTTGTAGGAAGTTTGCTTCCATGCTATCAGAAAGTTTCAATCAGCTGTTTTCATGGAGGGGCACAATGTAACTGAACTGTCCACTTTAGTTTCTTCTCCAGCTGGGTTAAATCTTGGACAGACTTGGAGTTTTTATTTTAAATGCATGCACTGTTGCTTAATTTTGAATAAAAAAATCCCCACCTGCTCCCTTCTCATAAGCTATGGAATGATAGATATTTCTGAATAACTGCCTGTAATATGTTTTCAACACACATATCAGCATTGGTGTTCCTCTGAGTTGTATTTATAACTTCTTCACACAGTGTTTCAACAGCATTGCCTCCATACATCTGAGACACATGCTCCTCAATGTTCCAACATCCTTTAAACTGAGGACAACAACAAATTGATACAACTGTTGACAAAATGTTTTAAAATCTAGATGCTGATGCATGGCTCTGTGATCTCTACATCTAACTGTCTTCTTTAGGGGGAAAAAAAATATGCTCCCTTTAGTTTTCTCTGTCCTCTTTATTTCCATGTCTTGTATCCAAGGACACAAGGAAGATGTTATAGAATAGTTTTACTTGTGTCTACAAATTTTTCCATACAGATTCTGAAAGGCTTCTATAAAACACATCATTCTGATTGCTTAGGAGTGGTTTTTTTTCAGCGCACATTTGTTTTGCATTCAGATTCCCATAGCAATTTTCTATTACCAATAATCCCTTCTATCATTAAACCTTCTCAGTAATTTACTTGCTGCTTCACTTTGTGGTATAAGTAGTTCAATAATACTGAAAAATAATAGCTGAACAAATCTGATTGTATTTTTTCCATTTTTTTAAAGTTAAACATTATTTCGTGATCCCTGAATGGCAAGGGGCTGGATCTAAAGATGTAATTGAACTGTATGTCACTGTAGTTATATAACAATATCATTGTAGTGTAGTCTCCACATGGAGGGTGAATTAACTCAATCAAGTTTGAGGCCAAAATGAGTAGAATTTCACAATGTTTATCGCTATATGTTAAGCTTCATCATTCTCCCAGTCACTCATTCCAAGCCATGGATTTGCTAAAGTTATGACCTTAATCTTATGTCATTAGTTTTTCTTCTGAAGTTAATGAATATGCAAGAGGAAGAAATGGAATTAAATATTTCAAACACACTTTCAGTACATTTAGAACTGTCTGAAATCAGACTCTTCTTGCTAAAAGAATTTTAACAGGTGTTCTGACACTAACAGTTTTCTTGACAACCCTGAGCAAGCTCTGCAAATATTCCCTTGTGAGAGATCTCCAGTTTCTCCACATATAGGTCCCACTCTGCAAGCACAGGCAATTTTACTACTGTGTTCACTGTCATTATCCAATGTTCATAAAATTCAGAAATAATGGAGAGAGTAGACAAAAAATCACCTTCACTGAAGATAATGTATTGACATTAGCAAGAAAAGATTTCACTCAAAATGCAAGAGATAGAGGGTTTTCACTCTATGGTCTATGCACCTGCAGTATCCCTGAGGAAAACCAACACTCTAACCTTCGAACTAATTTAAGTAATCAAAAATATTTAGAGAAAATTACTGTTTCAGCCAGTGAATTGTAAAAAATATACCCAGCTGTTAAAATTGCTTATGCTGCATCACCACCAAACTCACAAAGCATCTGTGATGAGAGATCAATAATTTCCTGGTATTTATCAAGACATAGCCAATCAGAACAGTAAAAATGATCACAGAGATTTTTGTGTTGTAGCCTCAATTTATCTTTTACAAGATATAGCTTTGGTTGTAACCAATATTTGTTTTGCTGGATTCTGTCTAAATGCTCTCTCTGCTTCTCAATTCAAAACTCCTTTAATGCATTTCTTCTAAAAATATTCTAATTTACCTGTTTCTACTGCTGAACTCATTCAAGCCCTTGAAAATAATTTGCAGCTATTAGCTTTTGTAACACATTAAATTTGTCGTTCATGTCATATGGTGAGTGCTTGTGGTACAAAGTGTATTAATTTCAATATTGTAAATTCTTCTGGTCTGAAGGATCACAGACAGCTCCAGGGAACACAGACAACTACTTCAAACCATTTTAACATGTATTGTCATTTTATCTTGACTAGAAAGAAATCTTAATCAACTTCAGTGCCAGATAGTCCAATCACCATTCACACTCAAAAGGATTTGTGGTCTCTAAGTAGGTCTAAAATTCTGGCTATCCAGCAGGCTTAATTTTATTCAGTTTTAGCACTCTAATAGAAGGAAGAGGCTTAGTCTGTGCTAGCTCCCAGATTTCATCTTCTCTCAGTGAACAGAGAAGGGCTCCTCCAGAACATGTTTGATCCTGTCTGTCCTAGAAACTTGTTCTGTGTCCATGCAGAAAGAGTCCAGCACTGAAGAGGCTGCAAGGGTGAAAGAAATTCACTCCACAGAGAGCAAGCAGATGAAGGCATACTATAGAAACACTATTTCTACAGGAGTAAAATCAATAAATCAAACTAAATTACACAGCACAGCAATGCTACTTGGGTTTTCTCGCCAGTATGCACCACCTGTTATAACTGGCCAGTCAGACTCTGCAGTTACAACTTTTCAACATCTTTTCACAACCACTGCCCAGCAGGACAGACTCCCCTATTCTCAAGCATTACCTACATTTCTTTTGTCCCACAGATGTACAGATTCCTTCAGACAGTCCTGAAATGCATGTTCAGCACACTTGAAGAGCAATCCATGCTGCTGTTTTATTCTCTTTACTTATTGCTTTCACATCCTCTTGTGTTGTCTTCAAATAACATTACCATCAGAATTTTGTTGCAAGTCTGGGCCCCCCAGCTGAACCCTGTGGGACCAGCTAGAACCACCAGGCCATTGGGGATTCAAAATTTATCACTACATTTGGAGACACTGTCAGTGGAACAGTTTATCCTTCTTTTACTACATATCATGTACATATCAGTTACCTTTATATGTGTGAGATTTTTTTTGTGACATACCAGGTCATGTGTTTTTTACTTACTCTATTATCTTTACAGATTAAACATGAAATGTCATTTAAAAAATCAATATAGCAGGATTAAATCTATATTCAGTAAAGTTCTGTTAGCTGGTATTAATTATATTCCCTTCTTATACTTCTTGATGAATCAAGTCCCATATTACTCATTCCATTAATTTGCCCAGGACTGATATCAGGGTGTCAGAACTGTAATTAACTGGGTCATCCTGTTTGGCTTTAGTGTAAAAACTGGTCACACTCTTCTCAAGTTGTTATAACTAGATTATGCTCATTCTCATCAATAGAAAAAAATTCATTAGCTATGTGATTATTGCTGTAAATCAGAATTTCTTCAAAGTAATCTTCCAAAGCAGAGCTGTATAGTATTAAACTGTCACATTAACTCACTATATGCTTGTGTCCAAGGGAAGCATTCAGGAAGAATGTTCTCCATGCTCAGACTGACAAGCACTTGGCTCTAGCTTCCCTTCACAGCCTTTCTAATCATAATCACCTGTGGCTGTTTGTGAAGCTGTTAAGGCAACCTCATCAAGCACAGAGACTTGTCTCCTCAGCCTAATGAGAGCAGGGAAAGCCTCCACAGGCTCATTTCCAAACTGCAATCCAGCTGCTGCCCCAGCTATGCTTGGCTGCCAAGCAGAAATCAGAAGTTATGTCAGACTCCTGGTCTTGAATGGACAATGCTTACGATATCAAAGAATCATTGAACCACTCAGGCTGGAAAACCTCTAAGGTCATCAAGTCCAGCTGTTAACCCAGCACAACCAAGTCTACCACTAAACCATGTCCCCAGGTTTCTTATAATACCTCCAGGGATGGAGGTAATCCACATAATCCACACTTGTTTATCATAGGGTACATCCCTACTCATTTTCTTTAGTATCTGAATCATGGAATCATAGAAACATAGAATCATGATCTGGCTGTCAGATCTTTGGCCTGAATTTGTCCAGCCTCATGTGAAGCTGCTGATACCATCTGCCCTCACAGTCGCCTGTAGCAACAGAAGTTCATTATCCACTGTGTAAAGATGTACTTTTTCATTTATGGGCTTTAAGATACTCTATAACTAGTTTCAGCAAATTTCCCTATTTTCAGTAGTACAGGCTTAAATAGTTCAGTTTAACTAACACCTACATGATTTTTTAAAGCCCCTTAGCTTTTTCCTATCCAGATGGAAGAACTCTGTATTTTCAAAGTATCTTTAGCCCCTGGAAAGGGAAGAATGGGAAGTTTTAAGCCTGTCACTCTTAATTTTGTCCCATTTCCTACTCAAGGATGATCATCCTTTGCTCTCATTCCATGTGTGATGGAAGTAGATAGCAGCGATGCTACTGGGGGGCAGTGGGAGGCAGGGGTTGATGAAAGAGGTTTGACTTTGCCTGTGGTTGCAGGATAGCCCTCAGCCTTGCTACACACGAGAGCCTTGTTGTTGACAAGGCTCTTGTGTATATCCCAAGCTCTGTACCTAATCCCTGCAGACAGCTATCCCACAGGACTGCCGTTCTCACAGGATTTGTGAAAAGGCAGTTCATTAAACCCAGAATGGTGACATAGGTATGAATGAGAGGCTCAATACACTCTTCCCCATCCCCACTCTCACTGCTGGGACTGGAAGATACTCATGATGGTTCTGGTGTAAAGCAGCTTCTTCAAGGGTGACAAGTGAGACTCCTCTCAATAGATCGCCCTTTGGAAGTTCATCAGTTGAAGATGGATATGCCTCTTTGTCTTTACTTTTATTTTAACTGCTAGTGCTTGACACTCTCTAGCATGTGCTTCAGTAATATATTTTTGGCCAATTTTCTGCTTGCCAGTCTGGAAAATCAGCATACAGCCATCTTTCAGTATTGAGCTTTGTACACAGCTAATGCTAAAGGAAAACAGGGGGCTGTTAACAAAGAAAAAGAGCATGAGCTGACATTATTTCCTTCAAGCTTCATTCAGCAGGAATGCCCTGTCAAGTGGAGCACATTATTCCCAAAAGCATTTGAAAATGAGTGGGTGAACATCCTCTATCATTCTGTAATACTTGTTAAATATCAACTGGGCTGCTGGGAGGGATGTACAGCATTGAGGGTGTGGCTAGAAGACTGACACTCTTGAGCAAAGAGCAGCACCATACCTGTAAATTTTTTGTTAGCTCTTTGTAAAATAAATAAAATATCATTTCATTGGGTGAAAAGCTGGACAGAGCCTGGCCCAAGTTTACAGCTGAAAAGTATGCACAAGAAAACTACAGGAGAGGGTCCTCTGTAAGAAAAATTATCTGCCTATAATTTTCATTGCATCTGTAGTACATAATTTACAAAAGCAAGGGTCTTTCAAATGTTTCCTAGATGGTTTTCTTAATTATTCTAATTAACAAGTGCCTAGTAGGTTGCTTCAGTCATTGGTGAACTCGTGGTGTGTTTCTACTGCTGCCTTGTCTTCAGAAATTCTGTAAGACAAGAAGTCAAGAATACAAAACTGTAATGAGAAAGAAGCCAGTGACTAGATCTTGAAGTAGGATAATACATAAAAAGAATTATTATGGTTCAAAATGTAGATACAGCACTGGAAAAAGGCAAAAACAGAGGGGAAATGGTTTACTGTCTGACTGCCTGGCATGATCAGTTGTGCTGTGGTTTTCTTCCCTTTTTTGCTGGTCATGGTGACAAGGGAGCAAAGACTTGGCAGAGCCTTTTCATTCTGTACATATTAAGCTATAATCTCACATTTTGAAAAAGCAGACAATAATGTATTACTTGGCAATCTAATATCAAATGATGAGCAAACAATTCAGAAATAAATTAAAGTCCCACTGAACTCAAATTGCTGCTTAAGCTGAACAAGTTATGCAAACATAATTATGTTTTGGGAGTTCATGTTGTCTTTCTGAATAACTCTTAATATGTATTTCATAGATTTTATTTTTCTTCTGTTTTTAACCTTTCCTAAGTCAGTTAATGCAATAGAACATGAGAATATGCACATTATAAAAGTACCATGACACAGAGATGCAAGTTCATGGATTTTTTAATGTTGCTCTGGAAAGAACACTCTAACATTATAAATTACTAGGGCACCACTACTTTGCTGTGAAATCCTGGTTGTCTGAATCAGGTGACATCAAGGATTTTCAGCTAAATGCAAATCAATACAAAAGTGGAAGATAATAGTGGGAGAAGAAGTTTGTTAGAGGGAGAAGTTTGCATCACAGGTTTTCAGATACTGAGGTTCTATTGTGTAATTAGTCTTCACATTCCCAATGCAAACAGGAATCTGCTGTAAAATAATACTATTCATTTTTTCTTTAGGACGAAAAGTATTCCTTGTAGGAGTCAAAAGAGGCAGGGAAGCCATTAAGAGATGCTAACAAGGTGGTTCAATGAGATCTATTCTGAACAAGCCAGCAGTATTCTTTTTGCTTGAAGAGAGAAATGTGTTTTTCCTACCGACAACACCTGAGTCCATAAAAATCATAGAACCTAATTTTTCAATCTGATCCATATTAACAGTGTTATATGAATGAAACATGCTCCTGAAATTTGTGCTGCTAACAAGGGTCCATTAGATCACGTTAGAGAACCTGGCCACCAAGGTTAATTTCCAGTTGATCAGCTTAAGCATGAAAAAGAGACATAGATTATATCTGCAGCCAGCCCAAAAACATTAGCAACACCAATGCCATTAATTCAAAATTAATTTTTGTAAACAAAAGTAGTCTCTATGATCTGATCACTAGTGTCAAGAGGACACAGTAAGCATAGCTGCAATTTTAGAGCAGGCAATAGCTCTGTATAGCTCACTAGCTGAATTATTTTCCTTTTATTGTCAAACCAAATGTGTTGCTGGAGGATGTTCAACACAGTAACACTGAGCATTGCATTAAGGCTTTGCTTAGCAAAGGTTGAGCTTCCCAAGAAAGGTGGATAGCAATAGCCAAGAGGGAGAAATTCATCCCAGTAAACACTTTCTGTCTGTATCTCTCCACTTAAGCAAGAGCTTTTGAATTTTAATCACTTGGTCTGAATTTCACATACTTCTTTTTTAGAATTAGTGTGGGACATGCAGTATGCAGGTTGTACATGGCTCATTCTGGACCCCAGGTATAATCCATGGCTTTAGAGACCCATGTCAGTTTTCATTTCTCTCTTATCCTTCCATAATTACCAGTGAAACAATACAATAATCCTAGGAGTAAACAGAATAAAACACTACATTTCTGCAAGAGCACAGAAGGAAACACTAAGCAATCTCTTCTCAGGCTTGTTTATACCCATTGCCAAAGCTGAAGACTATCTGTGAGGCATCAGCTTCTAGGACTGTACTGAGATGCTACAGTTAGAATTAATTATAGCTTAAATGTATGATACTTATTCCAAATAATGATTTCACAAATGTTCCCTAAATCCTCAGACCTCTCCTGTCCACACTGGTGAGGTCACTGTGAACAGAAACTGATTAACATAATATCGGAAAATTTCCTCCTAGCCAAAAACATTAAAACTGATTCTACAAAAATCAAAACAGAGGAGGGAAAGGAACATCCTGTATCTTCAAGTTCAACACAGAGGAGAGGCTGAGATATGTGGGTTTGTTAAGCAGAAGGAAGACTTAGGGGATCACCAGGGGCTTACAGAGAAGACAGAGTTTTCTTCAACATAGAAATAAAGATGAGAGGCAACAGGCACAAAAAGCTACAAAGAAAATCTGACTGGATAAAAGGAGAAAAAAACCCGAACAGTTCACAGGAGAATGGCCAAGTGTGAAACCAAGTTGACTAAAGTGGCTGTGGAATCTCAGTGCCTGGAGATACTTTCAATTCTAGTGGACATAAACCTGAGCAATTTAATCTAACTTTAAATTTAGGTCTGCCTTTGAGAAGGAGTTGAATGGAGTGACTTCCAGAAATCTCTTCCAACATGAATTGTGGTAGTTCTTATTTTGCTAAGTTACCCAAACCAAACTTTTTAGTCTCCTCTCACAAAAAAAGAACCTCAAACTCATTTTCATGCAAAATGGTAAATAATATTATTTTCCTGTGTCAGTCAAGGACTTGTATAGAATGGAGAGTATTAAACTCATGTAAACGTTTGTAAGAAGTACATTATCCTATTTACAGATTGATATGAAATAGAAGCTCAGTAGATGGAGACACATCACACTGAAATGTATGCAGCAAAGTCATGACAAAGGAAGGTGTTTTACTACATGTGAAGTTAAAGTCAGCCTAGTACGGATGACACCTGCTCTGGCAGTGTGACATTTCCACCATTGAAAAGGTGAATCTATTCCTAAATCAACAGGAGGAAGATCATCTCTTGTTTAACTAAGTAATTTTTGGTCAGGATTTCTGCATCTGAATGTATTCCCTGGAAACTTCTAAAGAAACAGTGGCTGTAGGAGTTAGGATGGTGTACCAGTAGGTGGTTCCCACTGTGGAGCACAGTATGTGAGAAGAGCAAAGAGAAAGAATCAGTGGAGAGAGGGGTACATCTATGCTGGTAAAAAAGGGAGGACTGGGACCAGTGCTTGACCTTGAGGATAGATATTATGGATTAGCAAAAGAGCAAAGGTCCCCACTTCTTATATCCAGGGTCTTCCAGAGAAATCAGTCATGTACTAACTACAGACAGCTTGGCATTGAGTCTCTTCTGTGTCTTACATATTGCCCACAAGATCCTATGACATAATTTTTATCTTATGTCTTTTTCTTATTTTAATCACAAGGTCTCTGAAAAAACTTCAGGACTGTGTGGCAGCCTGTCACTTTCATGTCATTGGAGTATGAAACCGGAGGGTTTCTATTGTGTTCTCTAGGAAGCAAAAGGGTACAAAGCCTATTAGAGGACTCTGTGGGAGTTGAAAGTGATAGTCTCTTCCTAACTGACTGCTAGATTGATTTCTGGATTGAGTTACTCACAAAACCATGTCTGAGTTTTTATCTTACAGAGAATAACATAGAGTGGTCAAATACAGAGCTGGGGTAATCTGACAAATAATTACATATTCATGTAGGCACCTTCCCCTTAGTTTCCTTAAGTCTTTTAATAAGACAGCCGTGGGTTCTGGTGTTAATGCTAACTCCGTGGCCCTGTGTGTTTGCCAGAGTAGAGGGGTGTCTATGAGACCCAGTGTGTCTACAAAGCAGACTGTAGACAAGAAATTTTCTTAGATGTTGGTTTTGTACCAGCAGATTAGTCAGTTGGGGGTTGTTTCTATTTTGTTTTTGCAATTGTGACATCTGCTTTAAAACTGGAATTAATAATTTATCTCTTTCTTTTGACTTAAGTATGATATCAAAGTAAGTGGCTAGAAGTCAGAGGTCCCACACCTCTCTTACTTATCAAGACATTCCTTTAGACTGGTAAAGGTGCAACAAATTGTTTACTTAGAATTTTACCAACTGTCCCACTTTCCTAGGATAGCCAAAGGAAAAAGGACTGTATCCCCATGGCAGCTGCAAGAGCTGCTTTGAGAGTTTGCATCACACAGATCATGGAAGGAACTAGTGTGTTCCAGCCACAGCCAGGAAAGTAGCCTAGATCATAGAGAGGTAGTAGATGCTGGTCTTGAATGCCCACAGGCAGCTTGTGTCCATGCTTGTCTGCAGGCATCCTCCCAGGCAACCTTCAGATCAGCAGTGCAGAGCAGCCAGGCTGTCCCCAGTGAAACATCCTCAAGCACACAATGCACAGCCCTTGAGCTGGGTCTCCATGGGGACAGCACAGTGACACTGTGAGGCCAAAACATCACCATCATAACTGTGTGTGTGTGTCTGTGGTAGGGTGAGGTTTTAGCTCAAAATGTTAGGATTATGCTGAACAGAGCCCACCAGAGTGCTCTGTTCACAATATCACAATTGTGAAAGTACCTATTGCCTATTCTGGGACTTAGTTTAGCCCAGTGGAGTTTAAAGATGTCTTGAGCCTCCTGGGCTAGTGTTGGAAGAACATGAATGGTCAAGGAAGGAAAACCTGGCAATTCTGTCTGCAGGAAACAACTTCTGGGACAAATGATGACCAGAATTGCCCCAGAGGATGGTAATCCATCCAAAATAGTCCAGGCTCAGCTTTGCTGTATGGCACTCACACTTCCTGGAATCACATTTGCCTTTTCCATGGTCATATAATTTATGTACCAGGTAGTTCTGTGGTCATCTGATGAACTCCTATGTAATAGCAGAGATTCCTGTTCTTTGTCCCCAAGCCTATTGCTTTGCACATGGTATTGTTACGTGCTATTCCATCCTCAAACTCTTTCCCAGTTGTCTTTTATATCCTGTGATTCTGTTTTATACTGTCAAAATCCAAATCCTTTTCTATCTTAATATTACATCTCAACTTCGCATCACCATCATTAACATCATCATATTTCATTAGGATATGCACATTTTCCCATGATAATACATACTACATAAAAATACTAAATTAGATATTGATACAGACCAAAACTGCTCCTGGAGGAAATTTGCCACATACTTCCCTCCAGTATTATGACTGTTTTCAGCAAAAACTCCTGTCATCTGTGTTCTAACTCTTCTCTTTTCACTTCTTATAAATAGCCCCCTCATCATAAACCGATGATTTTCTGTGTGGAATAGAAAGTGAGTAAACAACATCCAAGTGGATTAAAGCTATTGCATTTCAAGAGAAAAATAACACAGAGAAAATATTTTTGTCCTGAAAAAAATTGTGTTGTCATCATGTAATCTACTTCTGGTGAACACAAGCCACATTTTGTTCAATTTATCCCAGACATACTGGCAAAAAAGCAAGTAAGATCAGCTTTGCAACATAAGATTTGCTGCTTTCTTTTCTGGCTCTCTTTTTGTTTATATGGATATATGTTAAATCTACTATTTTAATTGTCTTTACAAGATCTAATTCATCTGAACTTCCAGCAATTTTTAATTTAGTACACACTTTTTGGTCTCCAGGAAACTGTTCATTCTCTTTTTGTATTTCACTAACTGTCTGTGGCTAGCACAGGTCCTTCTCGTGAGAACATTTTTGCTACGTTTCATAAACAAAGATAAAGTTTGGATGTTTTGCAAACAGTGTCTTGAGATTAGGGCAGTTCAGGCCTGGCCAATTAGGCCTAGGGGGAGGTTCCTGGCTGACCAATCTGGGTGACCTCTGAAAACTCTATATATATGGAAATCAAAATAATAAACGCACTTTTCTCTTTTCTTGCCTGAGAACCTGGGTTTTTCTCTCAGCTAGCGGCTCAACAGCGACAACTGTCCACTTTTTTTCTGATACATTTCTAATGGGGTTAATTGTCCACCTTGATTCTGAACCTTTTCATATCAGTTTCTGGTTTAAAAATGCATACTATTTTTTGCAGTTTTGACTTCAGAACAATCCAATTCAAGCATTCTCTTCTGTAAGCACTTCAGTCCTTCCTGCCTCACTATACAATTTTATCTTATGAAACTTTGCCCATTCAAAATCCTCAGTGCATGTACAGATCACTTTTGCTAATCCTTCCATTTCATCACCAGTCTTTGTAAGAAAACAATGAGCTCCTTGGTGAATTCTCTCAGCCTAAAAGATTATGGGCTTTGTTAGTTTTGGCTGTGGTTTGCATGTCCAGATGAATGAGTCTGAACGAAGTTGTTTTACCTGGGGCACCTCCCTTGCATTTGTTTGCAGAGAAGATGAATGCAGTGCCCCTGGCTTTCTTGTCCTACCTGCATGTATAGACATTTGTTTTAAAATACAAGGTCCTGTGGAGGGAGTCATGTAAATGTCTCTGTCCCAGATACTTACTGCAGGTTGCTCTTTGAGTTCCTGAAGAGAAGCAGACATTTTGAGGCTGTAAATCAGAAATAAATATTTGTAGTCCTTCCAGTGACTAATTTTGCATAGGGAGGCTAGACAGTTATCTCAGAAGTAGCTTCTACACTGCAGATAACTGCTGTTAAAGCAAATGAATCAAACTGCTGCCATGCTTTAACCAGTTGCTTCTGAAACAAACTATTGCACCCATTTTAGGGCTAATGAGGCTATGGATTCTCTCTGCTACTTATTAACACTGCTGGAGACAGGATACTGGTTACTGGGACTTTTGATATGATACAGTGTGGTATGTTCTTATTGCAGACATTTTTCAGGATAATTATGTCACTCAGATTTTGGTTCACTGATAATTAATAGTAGTGAGATTCGCTTGCTAGATAATAATTAGTATTATCCCTCAATAGTCTTTTATAAATTAAGTACAAAAAGACAATGCTTGCTCAAAATGAAGTGCTGGTCTGAATATCTGCCTTAAATTATATATTGGATTTTGTACAGAATGCAATAGTTTCTAGAGACCTCTATAAAAGGTAGACCACATAAGCTGGCATATGTTCATAGAAGGTTATCTACTAAAGATAAGTTGATATGCTAGTAAACATACACATGCTTGTCTAATAACTTTACAGTTCACTTAAATTTTCATGGCCATAAAAAAGCTCACAATTGCTTTTTTCACTCTGAGTCATCCTGATTAACCCTGATTTCTTACATTTTTAATTAAGCAGTCAATAAAAGATTAGAAATTTAACATGTCTTCCTTCAAGCCAGGAATGGTTTTTCCTTCTGATAATCCATACAAAAATTTATTACTGAAAACATTATTCTAAGACTAAATAATGCAACTAGGTATTTGCTTTTGTTTGATTATTTAATAATTAGTCCCAACATATCTTTTCTGTTAATGTATGTCCTGATTTGCTATTAATCAGATATGTAAAGTAATAAATTATTTCTGAAGAAATATGTCAACTTTTACTGTAAGGCTAAAGAGAACAGAGAAAACTGCACTGAAGTATTAGATGGTAATGAAACACCTTGACATCTGAACCACTTTATGATACTCTTATATCTTCAGGCTGACATATAAAAGAAAAATAATACCAATATTAAGTGGTATAAAAGTAGAGAGCACTACTGACATTTTGACATGAGAAAGCTTAAGGTGATATACAGACACTCAGTGCCAAAAGATTACCTGATTACCACAAACTCAGCTGAGCCAAAAGTCTGGTGAGGTGGAGGTGAATTTCCCCTAGCAGGTGAGGTGCAGTAATGGAAGGAAAGAGAACTATTTCCATTTCAGAAACAGGAATTTCTGCAGCAGGAAAGTTGCTCACAGACTATTGAGCTGTACAGTCATGACACTTTCCAGGTAATCACTTTTCATCAGTTTAAGCCCTTCTTATACTTGTGAATATTTCAGCAATATTCACAACAGTATTTAGGTTGCAAAATTTGCAGAGGTGAGTATTTTAAAATACTTATTGATTCTTTTTTCACCAAAACTGTGTCTCCATTTTCCCACAATATTATAAGCTCACTATTCTCTGGTTTTCACTTGTGATGGGTAAGTCTTTGCATCCTTTCTAATTATTGATTAGAGAGAAATCTTTTAAAACACCTTGGTAGGAAATAATGGATAGCAAGTACTATTTGTGAAAAAACAGATTATTTATAAACAACAAAGCTATGTCCATGAAGAATACTCTAATGATTGTGATGAGCATTTAAAACACCACTACTTCAAAAAGTCAGGTGGATTACAACCATAATTGTACAAGGCAGTTCACTGGAATTCAAGGGTTCATAAAAGTTCCTTTCTGTAGTTTTTGGTGTAATACTGGCATGAACTTGAACATAATATGGGATGGAAGTAGTCAAAACAGATTAGATTTTATATTGGGTAATATCTAAAAAGAGTTTAGCCTGAATTACCTGGCATTAACAAACAAAACTCAGAGCTATTTAACATAAATGTGCAGCAATTCTATTACCCACATTACATGGTATTTGTCAGTAAATGATCTTTGAAGATTAGCAGCTAGGGAACTTAACAATCAGATGCATTAAATTCAGCTGTCAAATAATATAGTGACTCACAAGAACTAAGAACAAATTCAGCAGATAAAACCCCCAAGTAATTCCAGTTCAGTACATATGTGAGAAAGCGCAGACTTCTGCCCATTATGATTATGATTATGATCTCAAGTACAAATCTGAAAAACAAGTGAAAGTACTTTACAGAGCTCCTGGATAAAATCACAGGAGGCTGAGAGGAAGGAAAATTAAAGTATTCTATAATTTTTCCCCTCTTTTTTTTTTCTCAGTCTTAAAATATAGTAGAAGTGCCCCAGGCCTTTGAGCATCCTGTCAATTATCCTGAAATTTAACTAAACCAAACAGTGCTATCAGTTCATGCTTTATCACCAGGTAGCTCTATGCATCTGTCTGCATGTTATTCCTCTGACCACCCTTCAAAAGGAAGCTAACAAAACCAGGTGGTGGATGGGGGGCAGGAGGCAACATCCCAAACTCTTCACAGAGCATACACTGCCAACCCACCTCTTTCAATTCTGTCACACTTGAGCTACAGGTTGCAACCTAGGCTCTCCTAGGTATTGCATATAAAGATATCCTAGGACATACTTGGCTCAGGCTACTTCAAATTTATCTCACTATGCTAGTTCAGGAGAGCTTTACTGAAGCAGACTCATGTGGATTTACCCCTAGCTGCTTGAAGATAGAGAATAATAATGGAATTCATAATTAGACAAATGCCAGTTTCATTACTTCTGACCTCCATATCTCAGTTCCAGATAAAAGAACAACTGCTCCATACTCTCAGATGAAAAACCATTTAGATCAAGGCTCGGCAAGAAGCCTTGGACAAACCTAATATATCTATTTAGAGCCATGATAGAGAAGAGCAATTTATCAACATCAGTAAATCCTGATGAATGCCAAGACACACAAGCCTCCTAAATCAAATGAGGGCTTCAACCAGGTTTTGTCTAATAATTGGTTGCTGAAAGCTGAATGCGAGGTAGGACATAATTAATTGGATTCTCACTCCTCACAGCATAGCATAGCCCTAGAGTGCAGGCTGTGAAGGTTTAGGATGTCAAGCAGGAATAGGAAATTAACTTGCAGAAGATATAGGAATGGAATTCTCACCTTCTCCAGCAGGTAAGATCACATGGGACTTTATTTATTTTTTTTACTGACTTTTCCAAGCCCCAAAACTTGTCTTGAAATTAAGGGACTCTGCACTCCATTTGCTAATCCTGACTGCCCATTTTAGCCCAAATACTGTGGAATTTTTATATATACTTGGCAGACATGAGAAAACAGTATTTAGTTTAGGTACTATATGATAATTAATTCCACCATAACAAGGTACTGATCTAGAGACTAAAGGGCTAAGAAACAATTTGGGGCTTATTAAATGAATTGATGCACAAATTGATGCACTGTTTTGGCTTGTGAAACAAATCAAATCCAGCTCTGCCAGGGAACAAATGTCATTTTCCATAACCATGGATATATGTAATGTTGGGGGGGTCATTTACACTTTCTTTCTGTTCCTTTTTCTTACATGGAATACCAGTGCCCGACTGAAATGGATTTATGGACACTGTATTTGTTAAAGACTATGACTGTGCTGTAATAGTGGACCTATGTAAGTATCTTCAAGTGACACTTTCATTTCTCTCACATTTAATGAATGTACAGAGCATGTGGATGAACCGGCAGGACCTGTGACATCCAGCAGATAGCAGGAATAAGTGATGGAGGGAGAGCCATCTTTGCCTTCCTGATGTATCCTTGGGACACAGATAATAGGAGAAAAGAAAATGCTGGGGTCTGCACCTGAAGTGTTTGGGTTTTGCCACCAAGATAAAATAAATTACACAGAAATACACACACACGCATATATCTAGGGGAAGAATTCAGAGAAATAAGTGAGCTTGCTTTCTCTTATATCAGTTTCTTCTGTGCAGAGGGAAATGGAATCCTGAGAAACTCAATTTCCTTTAATTTGCCAGAAGACAGCTTTGCCTGAGAAACAAGCTTTCAAGCTAGAAGGCAGACCAGCTCTAATATTCACCCACCAGTAATCCCTTGTAAGGATTATACATTTTAAAAAGAGAAAGGTGTGTGTTCTGTGATGATCCTTTTACATTTCAGCATTTTTCATGTCTGTTCTGTCAAAAACTACTGCTTCATTGAGAACATAGTCCTCCTGTAAGTGTGTAGGTGACTAAGATTGTTGATGCTTTTCAAAGCCCACTGGTAAAAATCCCCAAATCTCAGAAAAACTAAATCCCAGGCATCCAAGGCAATGATAGCCAAGATGAAGCTTATGTAGCTTAGCTGTCTAAAATGGAGGGCTTCCTGTTGTAAGATTGCTAGTCTCATTCTTGAATGCAGTCATCTTAGGGGGAAAAAAAGAGGTGATGCACAGGCAGTACAGTCAAACCTTAATGAATGTTGAATTTCCACTGACTTGTGCCAGCATGTTTCTTGTGCCAGAAAAATGGCAGAAGATGATGTACAACACAATTAATGCCTAGACAGTAGAAGAAAAGAGAGATTAAAAGAAAATTTAGGGAAAGAGTAACCTGTTTCTTAGTCTGTGCACAAGAAAAGCCCATGGAACCTGGGTCTTGTAGCCACATAAAAAGTCACTCAAAATCCATGTATCACTGGCTGCTACTGACATTTCTGCAGGCAGAATCTGTGTTGTGAAAGGCTGGACACTGACATCCTGCCATCATGGCCCAAGTGAAACTTGGGGTGAGTCTGACCCCTCTGAATGCGGAATTCCCCAAAAATCGTTTGGAGCTCAGCACAGCGGCTTCCCCTCCACATTACCCTTTCCTGGGTCCAGTCATCTGTATGAGGCAAAAATGGACACTTCATAGGTTGAGTGAAACCCTCGTGAAAGGGATGAATCTAACAACTGCTCTTTGTTCAAGTTCATAGTAAGGAGCTGCACAAGGAGCCTCATACCAAAACATTGCCACATGTTGCCACTCTGAACAAACATGTGCCCTGTGAGATCCCACTCAGGAATTTGAACTATCTGGGTGGAGGGTTTATATAGGTGGAGTTTCTGTGAATATTCTTGTGGATGTGTGTGTGTGGGACAGAGAGAAAGAAAAAAGAGAGAGGGAAAGAGAAAGGCAGGGGGAGGAAGCAGGAAAAGAACAGAGAGGATATGTTAACTTTTTTTTCTCTTTTTTTTTATAAGCAGATGTGAGCTTGCTTTGGTTGTGCTCCAAGCAGGCACAACTTCTTGTGCCCACGCTATCAGCAAAGGCTTAGTAGCTCAGGCTTACTAACCATGGCTACACTGTTTATGGTTTGGAGCTGACTCATACCCCTCCTGAGTAAAGGCTGACAACAGTGCAGTTAAAATCATGAGAGACCTGAAAAACAATTCCAGACACAGGAAGAATAAGCAAGTTGTGTCTCCTCAGAAAAGCATATAGGTCTTAGACTTTCAGCGGGGCACAGTCCATAAAAGTTTAAATTAATCTTAGCACTGAGCCATGGGAATTCATCTTGCACTTCTCGTCCTTCCATCCAGTAATTTAGTTACATATACATTCTGGCAATGCTTGTCTTCTTAATTTTTAAACTGGAGAACAGTCTTCAGTTATCTGCTCCATAAGTGAGTTAATCCTTATTTTTAACTGGTTTTGTTGACTTCAGCTTTCAGCCATGAGATTGTGTTTGTCTCATTTTTCTGTTCTCTGACATTTCATCCATATTGTGTGATGTTGGCTAAATCCAGCTGATGTGCATCAAATCAAATACTGATATACTCATAAAAAGAAAACCAAAAAGAAATCAATTATTTCAGGCCTCAAACTTGGATATGTCCAAGACTAAAATGAAAATCTGAAACAAATCTTTCAGCTTTCTTCTGAAGGTGTTATGTGAAACATCTCAGTGGCTCAATCACATCTGCACCAGCTGTAAAAGCAAAATTGTGATGTTTCTCTATCTCCCCAAGAAGAAAGAGGGAATATAGCCAGGAAGCCTAGTTTGCCTTAGAGTAATATCTGGGATCTGAGCTCTGCTTTGACATTTTCTGCATTTTATAAGAAACAGTCAGTAAAGAAAATTCATGAAGAGTTCTTGGAGCAAAAACTAAGAACCTAGATCTCCCCACTCCTGGGTAATGGACCTAAGGCTCTGAAGCCCAGAATCACATCTTCTTTACCATTGCGAAGAATTCAAAGACTTTTTCCATTTCTCTGGTGCTGATAAATTACTGGCAGTTGCAGCTCCAAGAGGTGGCAGATGTTCAGAAAACACTGAAACCCACTGATTTCAAGTTTGTCAATCAGCTCCTATTCTAAAAAAGATATTTCTGCCACATGTCCTGAAGGCAGGAGACATCCCTCTTATAATGATGAGTACCTAAGTTCCAGAGCAGAGCTGGCATTACCATCAGCATTGGTTAGGTTCAGGCAAGCCAAAACCTTAGGGCATGCTGACTGTAACTCCAAGTGCTATGACTCCCCCAAAAATTTCATAAATCCTGCAGAAGATAAAGGGACTGCAACTTTTAATGCTGTGATGTTCACTTTTAGATGTAGATGAAAGTTCTCAAGAAAGATACTAATTTCTCAACTATGGTGTTTGTATTGCATTTATCCTGAGAATATGTATCATTTCAAGGGCAAACACTACAGGTCTTTTCATGTCTTGATATGTCTTATGAATGTGTCTGAACTCTACACTGCAGCAATCTTCTCCAAGGACAACAAGATAATAACTCTGTATCTTGTACTTTGAAAATTTGAGCCTAAGTAATTCAGTGACAGGTTTGGGGTGTCTTTTCCCCTTAGTTTTAATAAGGATAGTATTTCATTCTTCATATACATCTCCTGTCCATGTTTCACAGTGTAATGGTCAAACCTGGCAATGTTTTTAGTCAGTGGTGGAGAGCATGTCTATAGGTTCCCCACATAATGAGGAGAGTTACACTGGACTAACGAGCAGAGCTGACTGAAAGCTGGTTGCTTCCTGCTGAAGCATGAAGGATATGATGTGTGTTACACCATCATTCAGGAACACTGAGTCCACAACAGAGGTATTACCTCTGCATTACAAGGTAACAGTGATAAGAACAAATTTCTTTTTCATAATTTAGCTGCATACACAGCTGTAGATAAGGTATTTAAAGGAAAACAAAGAAGCAGACAAAGCTGCAGAGGTGGGCTTGAAGCTGTGACCCCATTAATTTCATTTCTAGGACAAACTTCCAGTGAAGAAGCCAGAGAAACCTTAAATCAACCATGTAACTTTTTAGTATATATCTTATTCTCTATCTAAGTACAATATGTCATATACAACATATATTACAACAGCATATTACAATACATGTAAGGTCATGTATATTATTTTACATTTTCTTTTACACATTAAACATTTTGTATAGATGTCCATATATACATAAAATTGTGTTTAAATATAAAATCAAGTTATATCATATTTTAAGGAAAGTTTTAAAGATAAATGGCACTCAGTACAGGTGAACAATCTCACCTCCCCTTCAAAAGCTTGTCTCTCTATGTCTCTGGCATTTACAGGTACTGTAGCCAAACACTGAGGCAGTTTGTCTTTACAAAGTGCAATGCTGAAGTGCTTTCAGAAGCCATTAGCATATTGCACTGTAGCAGCTTTGATTTCTTCTCACAAGGGTTAAGAAGAAACTCACGTAGTCAGTACAGCTAGGCTCAGTTTACCAACTTCTTTTCATGCTTTAACATCTTTGTTGGAAACTGCACTGTGAACCCTCAAAATCAATCATCACAATTTCTGCTGGCAATTAGGATTAAGGAAATTAAACCCAGGAGACACGCTAGTTGTACCTACAAAGCTGATCCCCATGGGGGTGATTGCTTCACCTACTAGAGTATGCCAGAAACATCTCTTAAGGCTTTACATCATCACCATACTGGAAAAAAAAAATTCTACAAAGTGGCAATATGATATATGTTGATATATGTTGTAGGCCTCTGCAATTTCCAGTTAGAAAGCTCTGACTTTAGCATTGCTACATCAGTAAAGCCCATACCAGGTACATTGCCTCAGCTGTGGGCACCTGTTTGTTAAACAAAAATGAACAAACAAAAAGAGATTGTCAGTCAGCTCCAGATAACTCTCTTCTCACTAAAGTTCTCCAGAGTTTAAATAATTTAGCATTTGGGGAATAGATGAAGCAATATGAATTTTCAGGAAGATTGGGTTCTCTTCAGTTCTGTTAATTTCAAGGCCTTTACAGAATTAATCAGGCAAGTTTGTAAACATTTTAAGTATCATTCATATGTTCAAATGGTTTATGTCTTTGCAGTTGTCAGGGAAAAGATTTATTGAAGGGCTCAGCTTTGGTCTCACTTTGCTTCTATCAGAGGCAATGGTTTCAATGTTTTCAGCTGCAGCAGATAGTTGACATCAAATCTTTGGGAAATCCCTCCAATGATGTCTCCTGGGTTTAAAGTGGATGTATGATGTAAAGTTCCGTGGGTTTGGGGGATGGTGAGGATTGTTTCAGTTTTGTTTGGTTTGATTTATTTCAGGGTGTTAGGAGCAACACGTCACAGTAAAAGGATGGACTAATCATATTCTCATATCTGGTTTTACTAGAAGGGATAATTATAAGATTAATTCAGGAAAAAAATGGTCTGGACAAAATGAAAAAACTAGAGAACGTGTGCAAGTATGCTGTAAAGAATAAAAGGTTTGTAAATGCAGTCATATCTAACATGCCAAAATTTTTATAAAGATATCTTATTAGAATATACCATGCCTGCATATATATACAAGTTTTGTTGTTTGGGGCTTTTTAATAGTGACAAAATTTCACCAACAAATGCTTTTTCAGTACAATGACTGTATACTGTTAACTATACAAAACCAAGCATTCCTGTAGTAATGGTTTTCAATGATGATTACGTCAAAGCAAAGCAGCACTCTGGAATTTTTGGGTTTTTTTAAAATAAGTTTTTAGAAGCTGCAATTTATAAACTTCATAAAATTATCCATTATCTTTATTTCCTGGATTTCCTTAACTGTTCCTCATGTTGGTTAAGTGCTACGACTAGACTTTGATATATCAACAAACATAATTTATGACATAATTTATGTCTGGTTGATACGTTTACTTACAGGTTAATATGTTGACTTACTACATTATCTAGATGTTGATTTAGGATTTCCTGTTTAAATTACCCTGTCTATTTAGAGGCCTGATTTGACAACATTTCCATTGCATTGTCTTTTTCTTCCTGTCAGCTCAATCAATAATTTATTGATATATTTATCATTAAATACACACAAAAACTGATAAGTACAGTTAGCCCAGGAAAACATGTGCAAGGAAAATGGAAATATTCAATTATTATATATTTACACTACTTCCTGGCTCAAAATAGCTAGTAAACTAACCTGTACATTCCTAGTGCAGCCTTACAAAAGATTGATTCATATCTAACATCTAACTGCAGATTCTTATCCAGAAGCAGATGCAGCCTCTGTGTAAATGAAAGACAAGAGAAGTTTTATTGCCGCAAACTCAGGAGCTCTGTGCCACACCACTGCAGCCACAGTTTGTGTTCTTTTGCACTCTCACTACTTTTCTAGTTTGAGGCAGATGAACTGATTGCAGAGAAACTCTTAGCAAAGACCGAAGAAAGCTAGTAATAGGGGGTGCAGAGAAACTGCTTGTTTTGTTCAGCTGGTCCAGAATTCCAACAGAACATTAGCAGCATTGACTTGAGCTGGTCACAGTGACATTAAATGACAAGCTCAGAAACATTGTTACTGTGTTGTACCTGCATTTTGTCATTAGTCAAGGCGGACTCTTCACATTTTCAAATAATATGAACTTTATACAGTGTCCACACCAAAAAAACTCACATTTTAGCAACATATATAAATGTATAGATACCACATTTAATGATTTTTTTAAAAAACTGTTACATTTCAGATTATCTAATTTGGCTTTTTCTACTAATAGTCCCTGAAGTTAAATTCTTACTGAATATTGACAGCAGGGTTTAATGCCGTGGGACAGAAACAGCTCACTACTTTGATTTTTTTTCTCATTATATGTTAACAGAGGACCTATCACTAACCTAAACGTGTGTTAAAATTGATTAAAGTTTAAAAAAAATCCCTTTCCCCTGTTTTGTCAATCAGACATAGTATTTCAGAGAACTGTCATGGAAATGCTTCTCTATACTATCAGAAAAATAATAATCTAGATTTATGAATCTCTTTCTTATATTTATGTGAGTTTTGCAATTTCAAAGGGTGATTCAGAATCTTAGCAGGATGAAGTATGTCTTATAGCCACCCAACTCTGTCCAAGAATGAAAGAGGATGCTAAGGGATGCTGAATTCCTGCATACACACAGGAGAGCTCTGGCTGTAGCTATGAGAACACTTAGGGAACCCTTAGCTGCTCATTACCACCCCCACCATGGATTTCCACCACCCAGGTTCTGCCAGTGTAACTTGTCTGGTTGCTCCCCAGCCTGTGTTGAAATGAGCCAGGGCCACTCACTTTCACTGACAGGTCTTTGCAGGTCCATTTCGGTTTGCCCAAACTGAAATAGAGAGTGACTTTTTGAAAGACTGGGCAAATGGAATTGAGGGTAGCAGTTTTCAGAGGATATTTACAGTCAAGGGGTTGGAGGGGTCCTAGCAAAGCTGCCACTGAAATGGGACACCACTGCAGGCGCCTTCCTGTCTGACAGTGAGAAGGCAGGACAAGTGCTGCAGTCCAAGTGCAGTCAGTTCCACCAGAAGCTAAATGAGACCTACTGCCCCAGCTACAGATTACCACCCCACTTCATTAACTGGAGCTTAGCATTTCCCCAAACCCCACACTGTATCTGTGATTGCTCTCAGCCCCATCCTAAAGTGGTTTGATTAATCTAATACCTCCAAATATTTGTGTTTCTAACCTAATCCACTTTGATAAATAGTGAACTAGGGTGTGGCCACATAAATTGGTATATTGATAGACCTGAGAGGAAACTCTAGTTTCACCTAGTTCAGTGGTAGATGGAGCAATGCCTGAGACCTTTGCTAAAGCCTTCTGAAGTGCAGTCATGTCTACTTCTGCCTGCTTGATGTAAACCTCAATGTAAAAATCACTTCAGGGTGCTTCTCTTTTCTAGTTTTTTTAGCTACTTCATTCTAGAAGTGCTTAGACATGCTAAGAATAAATGTGGAAAGCAGTATATTCCAGGTAAGTTTCCTGCATTGATAAACCAAATATTGACATCACACTGGAAACATGAGTGTATATTTACAGAAAGGGCTGGCATAGAACTACAGAGAGAGTTCTGAAGATAGGACTACTGCAAGTAGAATTACTCAACAGAAGGTTTAAGATGATATAATCACTTCTCCGGAATTCTTGTGTAACTGAAGTCAGACTCTTCCCCCGTCCATAAAGATCAATTCAAGGTTCACTACTCTTAATATTACTTAATCTCAAAAGACATCTTTCTTGGCCCAGCTTTTGTATGCATGGAAAAAAAAAGGTAAGACCTTAGACAAGGGAGAGAAAAAGCATTGTGCTAATGTTATTTGTCTCAACTTAGTGTCTGTGTCAGTATTTAGAATGCATCATGGGTGGTGATGTTGCTGAAGCTAAGACAGACACAGGCCTTTGCTCTTGCTTCAGCAAATCATGCAAAAAATGAGCTTGTATATAATAAGCAATAAGTTGCCTCATGGAATTATGTAATAGAATAAGAGAACTTGAATGGCAGACAGTTTCCTTATTTGACAATGGGCTAGATGACCATGTGGTGAGCTTCTCACTTAACTTCCACATGCAGTTGACCATCCAGGATGTGTTTCTACTGTAGTGCTACATCAAAGCTTAACAGACTTGTTAGTCACTGAACTCTTATTCTCTGATGAAATTTTATCTGAATGTAAGAAGACATTTACTGTGAGGGTGGTCAGACACTGGAACAGGTTGCAGTGGAGTCTCCATCCTCAAAAATATCCAAAATCCAATTGGACACAGATCTAAGCAATCTGTGGTATCTGACCCTGCTTTCAACAGAGGGTTGGACTAGCAACCTGCAGAGGTCCCTTCCCACTTCAATCATTCTGTGACCTTAAAAGTTCTGTGAGTCTGTGATCTTAAACAACTCATAGGCTGATCATAACATGAAAGTGTCCCAAATAGTCCAAGTTCTCTGGTGTGTATGGTGTTAGTCCACTTCTACTCCAAACTTCATTAATCTGGTTCCTCTTAAATTGAATGAAAACCCTTTTTACCAGATGCTCTGTTTCTGCAAATAATCAGGAGAAATTAATGGCAAAAAATTAATTACATTTCCAAATTTAACTGCCTTTCTAATATATGTGTGGAACTGATTACATGTTTTTTTATTAGCATAGTAGAAAATTTGGCATTGTTTTCTGTTTTCTAGTAGCTAGCTAGTAAATATCTGTTTTCTGCTATTCCCCATAGTATTTGTGCAGAGGACTATTGAATGAAAGTTCAAGAGGTTTAGCTGTGGTTTTAATGCTTTGAGATGTAGAGATGTCCCCAAAACAGTGGTAGAAGCAGCTTTGCTGAGTACTATCACATGTTCCAAAAGCTTGATAGCTTGAAAAACGTCATGGTAGTACTGTAGAGTACTTGAACCCTTTTCTTATTTGAAGAAAAAACATAAAGCTGTCCTGAAATTTATTTTAAGCGGTTTATGGGAGTTTCTTCCTACCAATTGAACTACATGACAGGTTTCTTTTCAAAGGTAACAGTCATAAATTATTTTTGCTTACAAATAACAACTCTGAAGTAACAGAAAATTCTACACAGCACCAGACATTGACAATGATAATAAAATAGTTACCAGACTTCAGAGTGCCTATGTTTGAAAGAGTGTAACAAGAAATGTGTTGAGACTGCTTAGTTTGTATATCCATAACCCCTTATCATCACCATTCAGAATTATTTGCCTACAGCCACATACTCATTTACAAGGAACTGATAGCAATAATGTCTCTTTTGACAGTTCCAAGGCTATCTATCACGGTGGTTCTGTAGTGCAAGTGGCATCCCTTGGACACAAAATGTGATGTAGGGCTACATTACTTTGATCTGTGTCCTTCCTAAATGTTCTTATGGAAAAGTGGTAGTGTGTTACAGTTGCATCCCCTAATTACTTATAAATAGAAACAGTTGTGAAGTTAAGCTATAAACCAATTTCTATGACAACCAAAAAATATGGACAAAATATGGCTTTTTTAGCATGGCCTACATCTGTGGTACAGAAGTTTTCACCACATATTGGAAAAGAGCATTTTTGTCTTTTTCCTCTGAAAACCTACAGATCAGTGTTTCTCCTGTTAGTATCAGAGCTTTTCAGACAAGAGACGTCTTTCAACACCAGTGGGTCAGGTATGATGGGAAAAGACAACAGCTGAAGAAAGAAGAAACTACCAGATAATTCCTGTGCCTTTTAATTGAAAGCTGTAGCAGCACGTCAGGCAGCCTGAGCATAAATTCTGCTACAGAGAAAGTGTGACATAGACACAGAGGGATGAGTATATGGGTAGTGGAAAAACAACTTGCTGCTATTGTCATGTTTCAGGGAATTTCACCTACAACCTGCCACTATCCAGAGATCTGATAGGACTTGCAGTCACAGAAAGCAAACAGAAAAAATCTGTATTGACACAGAAAATAGTGAGGGAGTGAAGAAAGAGAACTGGACTCTTCTACCCATCAGCAACTTTCCTGAATGATTTCACCCTGAGGTGCAATGTTTCCATTGAACCTAACTTTGGTTCATTTGAGGAAAAAGGGCACCTGCAAAGAAGTTATTGGCTCTACCAGCTCTTTCTCTTGCTATCTCACTGCTAAAATGTTGCTTCTCCTTCACGCTGCTCATTAGTTGCAGATAACTATAAATTACGTGTCAACAGGATTGCTTCTCCCCTTCCCATAAAACCAGGGAAAATTACCTCTTCACGTTTACTGGACTTCCTCTCTGCCTGTTACCAGGCTCCTACTGCTCTCACGGAATTGTTGCTGTCTTCTAGCTGCAAATTTAAAGAAACTGCAGTAAGTGACTGTGGAAAGAGGGTGGGGACAGTTTTGGAATTGAACTTGCAGGGAAAGAACCAGCAAAGAGTGCCTGGGGAAATTATGGAATCTGTGTTTGCAGAGGCATCATGAATTTGACAAAGTCTTCAGCTGCCTGCCTTAACTGAGCAGAGGATTTTATTTGATGACTTCCTGAGATTCCTCTCAACCTCAACTGTCCTGCAAGTATAAAAGCAGAGAGACAATATGGAAGAGGAATACAATCAAAGGAGGAAGGTAGCCATAGAACTAATCAAAAATTCTAATTCCCACCACCCAAGTGATTTTGGTTTGGAATAAGACGTGGGATTAATCCAAACATTTTGGATAGCATAGGAATAAATCACTGCAGTTGTGCACAATTCTCCTGTGGGTGACATTTCATCTCTATTAACAGAGGCCTAGCTCTATTTTCTCTTTCTGAATAGATGGTCCGCAGTGAAGCTGTAGGGGCTTGTTCCCTTCATCCATTAATCATTAAGGACACCTGGGAAAAATTCTGGAGAACAGGTTAAAAAAAAAACAAACCAGGAAAAAGTTAAATTACAGAGTAATTCTGACCTGTTTCTTTCTGATGTTACTCAGTACCTACACAATATACTGCATAAGGCGGGCCTGAATCTCTGATTAACACAGGCATCTCCTGCTAAAGGGCATGTTTCTAGTCTTTCCTTGTGGAACTATGCCACTTTGTACAAACTATTTAAATACACACCAGTAGCGTATAAACAAGTCGGTGTGACTCCCTAATTTGGTGGTTTTCACATGTAACTGGGAGCAAACCCAGCTGAGTTCCTGCCCTGGTGAATTATTAGTACAAATTAATTAATATAAGCTCAACAAAGGTGTTGAAACTGTATCAACAGAAGAATCTAACCTCTCCTACTCCAGAGATACTGTAGTTTGTTGTCAAAATAACATTGTGGGAGAACAGGAGGTATGATTTCAAATACCCCCAGGTAAAGAAGGCAAATGAGGCCTATGGCTGCCATATGGATATGTGCATCCTAACCACAGCTCTTGGCTAAAAGACTGGTGGCCAACCCCTCGGAAAACCTTTGATTTTCATTCTGCTTCTGCAGGTGCATGAGAGGGATCATTTAGTTTCAAGCCGTTAACAAGTCAATCACTTTTCTTTTTCTCACTAAAATTAAAAGAAAAAAAAAGGTATGTGGCACTTGAAGTTCAAATGAATTGATTACCCCACCTTGTAATGGAGTGCTTCGCTCAGCGGCACTGGTTTGTCTTGCTAGTGATTTATCAGGGCAGTGTAATGAGGAGACCTCATACAACAGCATGCTTGCATCTGGGGGACGAATAGATTTACACGGCAGAACAAACCCCCGGGTTGAAAAAGGGAGAACGGTAGCGATGGATAAAGACTGCAGCAGATTTCAGTCGAGGAGGGGAAACCGGAACCTATCTAGAGAAGAAAACGAAGGTAAGTTAAAACAGGCTGGAATAATGCACCTGTACAAGGATCACTGTAGGGGTTTGCGAGCGGATGCTGCTCGCCGCTCACCGCACGCAACTTGCCCGACGCGCCCAGACCTCCGGTTCGCCTTCCCGACGGCTGATGGAGCATCCCGGGCCCGCGATTAGCCGCTGCCGCCGGGGCGGGGGGCGCGGCGCCGCCGGGGAGCCAATCGCGGTCCGCGGCCGCGCCGTTCCGCCCGCCCCGTCGGCGAGGCGGGCGCTGGCGGCGGGGGCTGCCGGGGCGCCGGGGGCGGCGGGGCGGCGCGGCGGGCACCGGGCACGGGCACAGCTGCGGGCACCAGCCACGCCGGTGTCGCCGCCGCCGCCACCGCCGCCACCACCGGGCGGATCCCGCGCTTCTGCCGGAGCTTCTTTCGGTCGCTTTACTTTAGCGGCCCGGAGCGGGGACATTATGCCGAAGAGAAAGGTGAGGCGCCCCGGGTGTGCGGCGGGTCTGCCCGCCCCGGGTGGGGTCGGGGGGGCCGAGCGGCGGCTGAAACGCGCATCAGGGGCCGGGGCCGCCCGCCGCTCTCCCGCCGCCGCTCCGTGCCGGGGCTCGCGGATGGTTCCCGAGCCCGGGCATTTTGCTGCCTGTTGCAAGCCCCCACCACCCCGCCCCGCCGCGCCCCGCCGCCTGTTTACTTTCCCGGTGCCGCGCGGGGCGGTGTCGCCCCCTCCCCGGGGGGTGAAGTCGCTATCACAACTCCAGCCCCCACCTTCCTCCTCCCCCTCCGCCGCCGGGGAGAAGCGCCGCAGCAGCTGCGGCTTCGCCCCTGTCCCCGGCGGGAGGAGTTTCCTGCTCGCAAACTCCGGCGCCGCGGCGGGGAGGAGGCAGCCCCCACCCGGGGCGGCCGGATCCCGCCGCCGCCGCTTCCCGCCGCGCCGGAGCGATGGCTCCGAGGTGAAAGGGAGGAGGGGAGAGGCAAGCCATGTTTAAAACAAACTACACCCTTCTCCTCGCCTCCCGCGGCAGACCCGTATGTACCAACTCCGGCGCCCATCCGGGCAGGGCCCCCGGGGGCGGGGGGCGGCGCCTTCCGAGGGAGCGCCCGGGGGAGCCGTGCGGGGCTGAGCGGCCCCCGCCGCCCTCCGAGCCCTGCTCTCCGGGCACCTCGCGGCGGGCAGCCTCCGCCTCGGCAGGGAGCCGGCTGCGAGACCGCCTTCCCCGAGGGACAGAAACTTGGGCCGCCCTTGAGCGGCCGGGCTCGGCGGTGCGGGGGTTTCTCTCTCTCCCTCCCTGCCGTGCCCGCTGGAAGCGGAGCCTTGGCTGCGCGGGCGCCGGGAGCGCTCCGAGGCTGGCAGAAGGCGGGCTGAGCTGGGGGGTGGCAGCCGGGTCCCCTCCCGCCCCTGCAGGGCCCCGGGGGTGGGTGAGCGGCCGGGGGAGGCCCTGCTGCCGGAGAGCCTCGTCCAGAACTCACTGCCTGCCGTCCGCAGGCGCTACCGGAGTGTAACGAGAGACTTGACACTAGTACATGCAATGGCAAAAAAATGATAGCTGCGGTCCTTTAATTTTAACTAGGTCAGCCAAGGCAGGGCAATTTGTGTTTTTCCCAAATGTCACCTGTGACCTCCTAATACACTATATCTGGGCTGGGGCTGAAATCTGTTTCAATAAAGTTACGGGTAGATGATGTCCTCCAGGTAACTTGGTGTTTACTTGTTGTCCTTTGCTTATTCCTTATGGGAGGAATCAAAATGTCAGATTGTCAAGTATGCTACTGAATTATTTAACTCATAGTTAAGGGCCTGATTCCGGTTCTGAAAATGGATATAACCGTGGAGGGTTGATTGCCCTTATTGGAATAACTGGGTTTGAAGTCAGTGAATGTTGGGCCTTTTTTCCTCTTGCTCTTCTGTCATTGCACCCTCGCGTGCTTATGTTGCTTGTCACCACAAGAAAGTTGAAAATTATCTTGTATCCATGGGACCCTTCACAACTTTTGAAACCTTGTGAACTTCCTACCCTGTTTACTTTGCCCTTCTGCATTCTTACACTACAGATGTTTCAGGCTGTCCTTCCTAAGTGCAGGTAGAGGTGAAGATACTCCCGTAGGTTTTTGTGGTCTGTTGTGAAATGTTCATTAGGGGAAACTACCTTTGAGTAGTAAGTCCATAAGAACATGTCTCATTTCTAGATTATTTTTAAAAAGTATAAAAAACTTTGTATATGGGATCAGAGCAATGTAGATTAATTTTAACCACACAGTAAATATTATTTTGGTTAGGACTGTATGGGTAAAAATTTACATTTTAAAATTATATAAAAAGTGTGGGGTTTGGGAAGCATTGGTTCCAAGAAAAGCCTGTGATTATTGGCTTTACTTTTTGGGAAAAGTGTAATTGTAGTATATTACAGTAGTCAGTTTTATTCCATAATAACATCCACAGAGTGAGAAGTTGGTGATGCAGCAGTAACTGAATAATTACACCAGACAGTTTCGACATGGAGACAAAACCATCACATGTGACTAATAGTTCTTCTCTTAAAATTTCTAACTTGTAAAAAGGCTTCTAACACTGAAAACCTTATAAAGAAATTAACATCAAAAGTCAAAATGAGAAATTTTCATAGTTATAAGGGTAGGTAAATAAATAATATTGCAGAAAGGGCTTAAATCCACCTGTATCTCTTTTTGTGTATCTGTAGTTATCTAAGGTGCCTGGCTCTTTTTTTGCTTGCTTTTCTTTTAATCTCAATACTGTTTTAAAGCAAAAAGGGGTTGAACTCTGGACTGCTCCTGCCCTGTACAGATTTCTGTACCCTCCATCTGTTGTAATTACATGTTGTGGTGTGAACATGGCCTTTCCAAAGAAGAAAGAAGAATGGCATGCCAGTGTGGGATAAACCAGAATGCTTGCTGTGGTATTGATATGAACGAATGTCTTGAAATGGGTTGGGGTGTTTCAATAATAGGTCAAGTGGTGACTTGTCCAGTATGGGATGGGGAGCCTGTCATTTAGTTGGGATTGCATTCCAAAACAACCCAACTTTTTCTTTAATTTGAATATCTGAATCTGTGCAACACCACCTGCACCTTGTTGTTTTGAAAACACTTGGAGTTGAATCAGCTCTGAGGACTAAATGCAACTTAAGTCATCCTTTTTTTTTTTAATGTGACATCTTTGAATGTTGTTGTTTCAGAGCAAATAAAAAATATTGTGGTCTAATTAGTCATTTCAGTAGGTTATTTGCTGGCTTCTTGTAGTCAGGAATGTAGTTTCTGCAGTACAGTTGATGCTGTGAAGATATACTAGAGACCATCTGGGACAGGTTCCTGTTCCATTATGCAAATTCACTTTCTTTAAAGTCAAAGTTACTTGGTTATATTCACTACTGAAAAACAACCACGCTGAATATTTTTCTTGTAATGCTGCTTCTATAGCAGAAGTCAGAAGGTACTACATTCAGTGGTTGTCCTATCATAGTGGTGCATTTAATTACATGATCACATGAAGATTTTTTTGTGAGACACTGGTTGTTTTGCCAACCAGATATCTAATCTTTAGGTTTAAATGCATGTTCTTACATGTGCTAACCTAGAGCTGTTAAATTCTACTTATGCTTTTTTTGTCTGGACCTAAATCGAGTTTTTTTCGTGAAATTCTTCTGTGTGTTTAAGTTTTTATTTCTGAAGTGTCATGAATACTCAGAAAGAAATGTTGCTCCTCATCCACTGATAGGGGAAATGAGGCACAGAAGTAAATTGCTGAGTTGTTGGAATGGTCCCTTTATTTTGAATTCTCGGGTTAAGATGTCTGTCCTGACGTTTTATTTCCCCTAATAAGCACCTCCTGCACTTTTGAGTGGTGTGTTTGTTGTTACTTCGCCAAATTTGTCTTCTTGCTTTGTGCTGTGTACATAGAAACTGAGGAACTTGCAATAGTAACCAGTTCTCTAAAATTGTGTTGGAGCAACTTGTGTGTGATCAGGCAATTAACTAATGAAGCCGAGGTTTTGCATGTGACAGCTCTCTTTTGCTGAAGCTCCAAATGATCTTGCTGTTGCTCTTTGGTCTGTGGAATGAGGACTAGGTTTGTGCAGAGAGTAGTAGCAGGTGAGTTTGTGTTCATGATGCAGCAGTATGACGTATGCTCAAGTGCTGTTCAGCTCCATTTCACATCCCTTTCTGTGTCTTGATACTTCAGCTGTGATTCAGTCTGCATCAATGTGACATACTAGGTGTAACAAAGTGTTTTTTATTCCAAGGCTCTCTTCATTTTGAAGCTCTTTAGCAGGAAAGAAGCTCCAATGATGTTGTGGGGACCTGCATCTTCCCAATAAATTGTTTCAACACTGGGGTTGGAAGCTCTTGGTCTACAGCAAAACCACTCTTTAGTTTATTCTAGAGCACAAGGGATGCTCTGTTAGCAGTGAGACATAGAAAGGGGGAGGTTCTGTGTTTCATTTCACAGTCTATAGGTGATTATAGAAAAGGGAGTCAGTACCAGATCCAGGTATCTTGGCTGCTGCCCTCTCCCCACTCCTATTCTGCCCACTTATTTCTCCAGGTTTTTACTTTAACTTGCTCTGCATTTCACGCTGACTGCTTTTTCCTTTCTCACTGTCCATGAGAATTAAAAGCAAAAGTCAGAGCTCTGAAAAGGTAGTTTCTCTCCCCACATCTTCTGGTAGACCATTCAGTAACTACTGAAAAACAGGCTAAGCAACAGCAGAAGATGCCCTTCTTTGCATCTGTCACTGACATACCCCTGACTTTGACAAATTTCTACCTAAGGTGTGAGCAGAGTCCTCAGGTGGACTTCTACCTTCAGCATGCCTTGCAGGGACAGGTAGAATGATTGCTATGCAGAGATGCACATTAAATTCAAGCAAGACAAACAGATGTGCCAGAGCATCTTAAAAGATTGCAAGAGCCTTCTAGTAGAAGGGAGAAGGATGTTTTTTCACTTAGAATTTTAGAAATTGTGCTGGATTTGTAACTATTCCAGAATTCTAGACCCTGCTGTCTTTAAAAGCAATTGAAAACTGCCTAATTGGCCTACTTCAAGAAGGCCAACAAAGTCAGTTGACCACACTGACTCAAAGGATCTACATGTTCCTTAGAAAAATTAAGCAGAAAAGATCAAAAACTTTTATCTGCGCATGATATGCTTAGATACAAAACAATGTAGCAGTGTTGAGTGGCACTGAAGAAAAAACATGCTTGAGCAACGCTGCTATGCCACGTTGCAGTAAATGAAGTTTACAAGGCTATTAAATACATGCAGCAAATATTTGTTTATATTTTATATAAAAGATGCTTTAACTTAGAGCTTATTATGTAATTTTAACTATTATTATTGTTATTATTGAGTTATGGATATTAAAAGTCCATTGATGAAGTATTTAATGATCTAAAACATTTCTGATAATTTTATACCAGTCTGTAAAGATCTGACTCATTTATTAGCAATTGATGGTAATTTATATAAATTTTCTTCTTAGACTACACTAAAATACAATTGGACTTAATGAATGGGCAACCTAAAAATTCCTAGGTTTTCACTAAATGGTCAATTAAAAATTATTCTTCATGCTCCTTGGGCCACATTAAAACATTATATCTGATGAGCTGAAGCTAGTAGTACAATCTTTGTAAGTCATCACCTCTGACTTCAAAATTGACTAGGTCCAGGTAATCTTTCTGTGTATGGTAGTTCAACACTCAAATACAGGCAATGTTCTTCTGTGTGCTAGAATATCAGTGTTGTTAAGTTTAAAAAATAAAAAAAGCCCTGTGTGTAAATGAATGTAGTTATATATGTAAACAGAATATACCTGTGTGTTATTTAGTTTTGGTTGCTTTTCTCTTGTGTTACTTGAAAAAAAAACTTCACTTTCTCTGTGGTTTTATACCCCAACAGTAGCTGTGTGTAGGCATGGTGTGTTCCAAGGTGTATCATTTCTTTAGAGAAGTTGTATGAAGTTAAATTTTGCTTCACAGGGTTGTAACATTGTCTTCTGCCTAGTGTGGAAGTAAGGCAGATCCAGAGATTTCTCTTGGAAGTTAGCATTTTGTAGGATCATCTCAGCCATCATCTACTTTCTGTTCTTTAACTGCATTAAGCTAGCACTGTGGTTGAAGCCATGGTCCAGTAGCCAAAAAGGTGCTTCAATATACTGGAACTAGATTTCAGGCCATGTCTCTCTTACAGCTTGTCTACGGAACAGGTTTGAACATGATTTGGAATTTTTTTAAATCCTGGGTCCTTTTACTGGCCCAAGGTAGAGATGCTGCACAGTGGCACAATGAATGTGTGGTAACCTATGAGAAAGCAGTAGGCTGGGAATGAGCAGCTGGCTGCACGCAAGTAAGAAGTAAGATGCTCTTATACCCATTTAATTGTCAGCAGAATTGTCAGTGTGGGACTTCACAGTTTGAACAGTAGTACAAACAGGTATTTCAAGCTGGCATATCCAGGCCAGAAGCAGAAATTCCACATGCCCATTCCTGTCCTTATTCTGATTTAACCTGTGGGATATCATATTTGTTTGAGGTAGTTTTTGGCCAGACCTGATTGCTAGTTTCCCATACCTTGACACAAAGAGTTAAGCTGGAAGTGGCAGGAATGATTCGGTGAAGGGCAGAATGCTTCTTAGCAGCAACCAGGCATTCATCTTTGATTTGACTCTCCCTAATTCAGAGTTTCTAGAGGAGTATTCTTTAATTCATTAGAATAGTCAGAACAACTCAGTGATCAAATTGTATCCTTGCATCACTGGAGGGAGGAGGCATCAGGTTGGTTTTTATTCTGTGGATTTTTACCCCCTTGGTGTCTTTGGAAGTTAGTGGTTTTTAGAGATACGGCTCCTGTCTTCCCACAGTAAAGAGAGGGTGTTCTTGTTAACGGTGAAAGCTGCAAATACAAAATGCTGTGTTCCCTAAGAATGGTGGAATCTTGTCTGCAGAAAAGAATTGTGTGTGTTCCCATCAACACCAGCTTTGTTGGGACTATTGGCATGTTTGTTCATCTCGCCTAGCTTTCTCCATTGACCTAGTGTTACCTGAGTTAGTAGCAGCAGAGAGTGCTTCCATTATTGAAAATCAAGAGCTAAAGACATTTTTGCCTCTGCAGTGTTTTGTTCCTCTCATGCAGAGTTGAGGAGATGTGTAGGTGGTCTGTTTGTAGAAGGAAATCATCCTTTACCTCTGCTGCATCATTTCTTCCTTATCCCACCTGTGCCTGCTTGGAGACATTTTACTTTATTCTTGAAGCTGCATTTTGGTTGCCTGTGAACCTCTTCATTCTGGCTGTTGTAGCAGAGCAATACTTTTAACCACAGCTCTAATTATTACTGAGATGTAAGAGATGGGTGTATCTAAGGTTTTGTACCAGCTGTGGCTTTGCTACCTGCTGTCATCATCTCAGAGGCTTGACGTTCTGTAGTACCAGTTAGTTGAAACAACAAAAATGGTCCTCCTTCTAGATTATCGTAGTTTTATCACAGTAATGTCCTCTGGCAGAAAAGGAGGAATTACACACCTCTTTTCAGTCTTTCAGAGTACTTTTGTTTGTCAGAGGTGGCTATTATAGGGAATCAGTTGTTTTTGAAAGTAGTTATCTAAATGTAATTTTTATCTTTAGATAATTTTTTTTTCCAGAAGTACTGCATGCTAGTTTTACTTTGCAAATCTGATCAGTTCTATTTAAATACAGATTTTGGAACCTAGTCTTGAAGGTTTTAGAAACTGCCTCTATATGTAGACTTGGATGAGTTCAGCATCTTCATCTCACTTGCAAAACTGTCATCAGCTTTGAAAATTAGAGAAGTAATATTGGGGACTAGATTTCATCCATCATATTTTTTGAATCTGCCTTTTTGTTTTATGGTGGCAGTAAAATAGTTAAGCAAATATAGAGACAAGAATTTACTTACTACCTAGCTGAATTTTCACATCTGTTGTTCAGGGGAAACAGAACAATTTCAAATGCTATGTGCTTACTGCTCCTATGGCTGATCTGTAGTTTTCAAAATGCAGCTAATTACTTCAGCTGATTAGACTGTCTGTCTAATTTTAAATTACAATGCTATATGTATTAAAAAAATATGCTGGTTTTTTCCCTCTAGAAACTGCTCTTACTTCTTCACTCTGCCATAGGTAGATGTCATATTCAAAAATTGACTTCAGGGAAGAGAAACTCAGAAAGAAAAATAGAAGCCTTTTTTAATATATCCTATTATTTTTGTAGGATTTTAAAAAATGTCCTATTAAATGTAAATGCATTTTCAATTATATTTGTCAATCTTTGACCTTCTTTTTAGTGGGAATAGCAAAACCTCAATATACAATGAAGGAATTTCCTCTTCTGTAAAAGCAGTTATTCTGTCTGGTTTTAGTTATCTGGAAATACCCCAGTTCTGACTTGGTTTTCTATCTTGTCTGGAAGACCATAAGCTCACAGAAGTCACTTGTCCAGAATTAAGGAATTTAATAAAATGCATTTTCTGCACCTACTGGTTTTATTTATGGCCAGGCTTTTTATATTCTTATTTTCTTGTATGTTCTTTGAAAATGCATTGCATGTCAAAACAAAAGGTCACTCTGTTTGGCTTGAATCTTTAAGCAAGAGTGGAAACTTTGATCAGGAAGTATTTTCCCTGATTTTTCCCAATTAATATGTAATTAGCATATTAATACAAGGGATATTAATGCTTGTCTTTAAATTTAAACTTTTAAGTACCATTCATCTTTTCATAGCTTTGTGATCTTGACATTTTCCTCCAAAATAATTAGAAAATTCAAGTATTTTGCTTTTAATAGATGTAAGATGGAGGGATTTAAATTCTAAAAATGACATTGTGTAATATTGTAGTAATTAGTAACAAAAATATTGAAATATTATATACTTAAAAAATAAATACTAAAGCAGCATGGGGTTTTGTGTGGTTGCTTTTGTTTGCTTTGGGTTTTTTTTTGTGAAGAACATATTTACATGTATATACAGGAAAACCCAACCTTGTATTTCTTGGAACAGAACAAGACCGATATAATTTCAGATAAGTATTTTAAAAATCCAGCCAGCCACTAAACAGTTTTATGCTGTACTTCCCTTGTGGCTCTGGCAGAATTACTTTTCTTTTTTGAGTAGAAGCTAGTATAGTTTTTTCCTCATCCAGGATCAGACTCTTGGTAGAAAAAAGAAATGAAGCTGTGTAGTAGGAAGAATACCTGATTTCTTAAAGCATTTATTAGGGAGATTTAATTTTTCTTGCAAAGCTAATTCATATTGTCTTGGCAGTGAGCACTGTTCTATCCACTGAAAACAGATCAAAGAACTAGCTGTAAACAAAGGTTACTGATAAGATGCTGGAGGAGCTAAATGAGGAAACAATAGTTAGAATGGTTTTCAGGAGCTGGTTGGTGTTAAATTAGTCGACAGGTAGTCTTCATTAAGCTAAACCAAGAAATAAATAGCATTTTAATTACATTTATGAACTAGTACAAAAATCAGAGCTGCTCTGAGGACAAAGAACTAGAAGCTACAGCATGTATGGGGAAACTATTAATGGAATTAAATTTAGTCTAATGCAGAGTTCTACTCAAAGGGAAGTGAGGGGTAGATGAATTTTAGGCAGAGTGCAATAAACCCTGAAAAAGACTTAGGACTTGATACATCTGCTCTTCTTGCAGTGTGGGGTTTGGTTGGGTTTTTTTTTTTTTTTTAAGTTTTTGGGTTTGTTTTGGTTTTTTTGTTTGTTTGGGAATTTTTTGGTTGGTTGGGTTTTTTTCTTTTCCAAGCTTATAACTTATTTTGCTTGGTGAAAAAAATTGTAGGAGAAATGACCAAAAGCATTACATCATGGAAATTGCAGCTGCAAGGGTGAGCCAGGAAACCTATGGGCAAATCCCCTTGCAGGCAGTGTGTATCAAGATGTGGCTGAACCAAACAGCTTGCAAAGAAGGGAGGAAATGCTATTCAGAATGCTCATGTGCTAGGACAGTTAGGGCTTTCTGCCTTTCTAACTTCCTAATGTGGTAGTTAGAATGAAATTTGCATCTGCTTTTTTTGTTTATTTTGTTTTCATGTGGATGTGAAAGGACTAATTTCTGTCCCATCAGAGCCAAGGTGTTGAGTTTCAGCTTGTAATAAAATCCTTCAGAGAGTGAACCATCTATTTAATTTTATACCGACCTTCTACTGACTGTTACTTCTCATGTATTCTCATTCTTCAGGCTTTTTAATGTACTCCTTTATAATAAATCCATTCATAATAGCACAAACAAAATATTTGTCCAGAAGCTGGACATTGCTAGTTCAAACATGTATCTTTGGATCTCTCAAAAAATCAGCAACTTCACTGCTTTGGGTTACTGTACGCTCATTATATACTGCTTATATTTCAGGATTTTGATTGGAAAAAATGAAGCTTTATGTTTCTTTTGTGGTGCATCTCTCCTGAGTAACCCAGCCTTAACAACAATAAAAACAGGAAATTGACCTGTATTTTCTATTAAATGTTTACTTGAAACAGTTGTCTAGTTTTCTGTTTTCAGCCTCACAGTTCTGTAATGATGTTGGCATTACAGACACTGCAGTATTGCCTTGGAGTGTGGAAACACTGGTTCTTATGTATACTTCACAGCTGGTGAAATGCAAGAGCTGTGTATACAAATGGGCTCAATGTTAATACTCCTTTGGGGGTTTTTAAACATTCTCTGCCATCTATTAATATTCCTTTGTTTTTTCCAATCCACTCAAAGTAATTTTCTAGGTTGCTCTTAAAAATAGCTGGGGTAAAAGCAAGTGGGGAAAAAAAAAAGCCAATTGCTGATAGACTGTCTTGTGGTTTGAAAGTTATGCTCCTCTGACATATCTTGCAAAGCTTAGCTACAGCTTAATTTGCAATCTTAATGCCAATATGTAGTGCTAATTGAGATATGACACAATGTGTGGTCATCTGAACCTAAAACTTGCAAGTAGTTTACATGTCAAAAGCATATTTAGAGACAGCTAGTTGTTTTCTTTCCTTGTGTATACCTCTGTGAGGAAAAAAAAAAAATCACTGTTGTCTGTGTCCTTATTTGCTTTTTTATGTTATGTCATGTCTCTTGAAGGCATCCATACAGTATCAGGCACAGCAGGCCTATAGGGACTACTTTATGAGTGTAATACAGGCATGTGATGGAGTACAGCTGAAGAATTACTGAGGCTGGAGTGCTGCCCTTGTCAAGTGATTCAGTACTTGTATTGGTCTTTGAATTTGCTGCACAAAACTTGCAGTGTGGATATCCCTGCTCCTGACTAGTTTACGATGTAAGGCACAGTAATCCAGGGTGCATTTTAATGTGACTGGGGTGTCGTGTGAAATATGGTGAGCTGTAGCATTAACGTCATGTGGAAAAGTGTGCCAAGGGGATGGGTTACTTGGTATACTTGGCTGCTTTGAAACCAGAGGTTCTTCAGGAGTTTGTCACTAGGACAAAAAATGAAGGACGGGCTCCTGTGGAAGAGTTAAGGGCAAAGGCTTTAAGGTTTTGGTGGTATCTGCATAAAAGTCCTGTGACTCCAGATAGTAGTGCAGACAGTCTCTGCTTGTGGTGTGCCAAGTTCTTTGGGAACTGTGCTTGGCGCAAATCCGTCTGCGTATAAATCTCTCTTTTCCCCAAGGAGAGGAGAAAGTACTGCAAAAACTGGTATGAAGAACCACATCAGCTGGGACTCAGCAGAGCTCATAGAGGGGAAAATAAGTTTCTGTTCCTCTTTTAACAAATACACTGTAGCCATATCTGACATACCTATTTTTTGGTGTGTCTATCAGCTGCAGATAGAGTAGATGGAGTCCCAGGCTGCCAGCAGCTGCCCCATTCCACTGCATTCTTGTCTCTTTTACTGACTCAATTGTTTGTGCAGCTGTCCAGTAAAATGATTCTGCTGGAGCAGGGAAGACCATATATTTATAATTTGTCTATATATTATAATATTTATGCATTTGTTTAAGCAGCAGGCTATTTTTCAGCTGGATCAATGATTTTACTCATGCCATGGCCTCCCACACAGCTCTGCCAGTGTACTGGGGAGCCAAGCCCCAAACGCCTGGACTTGTAGCGATTGCAGAGAGGAGAGAGCAGTTCTGAAATGGAAATGAGAGCATGTCAGAACCCCTTGCTGCTTATTCACACCTCAAATTATTATTATTCTCTGTGTCCCTCAGTGGAGAAAGTTACGTGGCCTTCAGAATTGCTGTTGAATTTTCTAACTTGAGAGGGAATGCTGGGCTAATTAATTATCTAACTTAATTGAAGTATGTTGTGTAATATATCACAGTAGCTAGTATACAGAGGTTGTGGTTGCGTTAAGCGTATTTTAATATAATTTTTTCCCCCTGTGGTTAGCCTCATGAGCAGTTTTTTTAATCTGTTGTCAAGTAATAGTATTGACATCTAAAATCAGACTGCCCTGTCTACCAGAAATGTAGGAGACTTCTCTTTCATAAGTGCTAAAGAGAATAGGGTAGATTACTGTGTGTTAACTGTGCAGTACTGCAGGTGGAGAGTTAGGTCCTGTGCAATTATTGCAAAGCTATTGGCACGTGGCAGTGCCATCTTGGGATAATTTAGCCCTCTCTCAGAGCTCTGATTCCTAAAAGTGAAGCAGGGTAAAATAGCCTGATTGTGGAATGTCAGTCAGCTTCATTTAATTTATGATGAGTTTTTTAGCTTGGCTTCCGAAGGAAATCAATCATGCCATCTTTCTGTCCCTACCCCTGTAAATCGAAAATCTCTTGACCACTGCAAGGAAGAGATTATTAAATCTCAGAGAACTTCCATATGAATAGGTCCTGCCCAGGACAGGAAGGATGCTATTTGTGTTCCCTCTTGGGCAAAGAGTGCAGGGCAAGTTTGTTAGACTTGAGAAAATCCCTAAGAGAGAAACAGATGTTATGAACTTGTGGACTACAGAAAAGCTATACCCAGAGCATGCCCCGTATTGTGAGCTGAAGAGGGAAGTTGTAGGAAATGGGACTTTGTTACTGACAGTAATCATGCAATGACTTGTTTTTGTTTTCTTTCTTTCTGATGCTCCCAGCATCACAAGCATCAAGCTGTAATAACTCCTTAGTAACCAAACTGAAAAACTTCTAGAAATGCGAACCTGAAACGCTCCTGCAGGTGACTGGTGAGGCTGCAGTTGCTCAGGGAGCAGTCAGGCTCCATTTTGGATGCCTGACTGTTGCTATTCTGAGTTGCTCTACGCTGTGCGATGCTGCTTAACTTCCTGCTGTTTTCAAGCTACTTACATGATCAGTCCTCGGCTTTTTTAAAAGCAGCTGCTCTCGTGGCGTGCTTCCTTTCTGCCGGGAGAGTGCACAGTGACAAAGCCACGTTTTATTCCCTGGTGGGGGTGTCTTTTTGTGAGGGTGTTAGAGCCCAGTGCCAGGAGAAGGCACTGGTCAACTGCTGCAAACTAGCCGGTCATTTTCTCTGCTCCAAACCAGAGCTCTCTAGCTCCAGACATTTTGTGTCAAAATCTGGGAGGAAGTTTGAATCGAGACTGAAATGGAAAGACAAGGGAAAAGGTAATGAGCCTGCTTCCTTACTGATTGAAAAACAAAACAACAACCAAGTTGCCTTCTCTGCTGCCTGTTAAACGTGTTTTTGAAATATGCCATTCTTGTAGTTCTCCTCTAACTACTGCTGCTCACTCTTTATCCAGGAATTGCTTGCTCCTATGTGAGAAACCCAATCGTTTTCAAAATGTGAAGTAATGCATCTTGAGTTGTAAACAAAAGAGAAGCTTGATTTCACCTGCCCCCACCTCCTTTAATTTGACTAACCTTTTCCCAGTACCTATGAGAGATTAGTGTTACAATATTCAGGTTGATACTTTGTTCTTGAGAAGAAACGTTTATCCCAGGCTTTCTTGTCAATAACTCAGTGTTGCACTGATTTATGCTCTTCTGATTGAGGAGGTGAGATATGATGGAAGGATACTTTTAAAGCTTCCAGCTGAGTGCAGCTGAGATGAAAAAGGAGTAAAGGAAGTAAAGAAATAATTAATTTCAGTAATGAAATGTGGTTTTTTGGTTCATCTCACTGCATCTCCTAACAGGTTAAGTCCATGTTTGGGAAGAAATGTGTTAAATTTCTTTGGGATTTCAAAAGCCATCATAGAGCAAACCTCAGATTTCCAGTTCCTACTGTTGTGCTACCTAGAGCTGATTAGATGGAGCTCCCATTGGAGCCTGTGGATGCTTTTGTTAATTGTCTAGAGGGACTGAGGGATGGTGTGTGATGTGATGTAATATGTATGTACCTGGTGCTCAGTCCTCAGGTTCTTGCTTGGTTTTGGTAAAGAGACTGCTTTGCCTACAATGCTGGTTGTGCATACTAATGCAAATTTGTCAGGCTGCTTTGAGTTGTTGCAAATGAAACAGCTGCCTTCACCATAATCTTTGTTTTGCTGTTGCCTGCATGCTTTTAAGTCTGCAATAAAAACACTGATTTAATATTTTCTTTCAGTCTCCAGAGGGTGCTGAAGGCAAGGATGCAGCAAAAGTAACTAAACAAGAGGCAAGTATATATATATATATATATATATATATATAATTTATTTATTTTGGCATGTAATTATTTAACTGGAGATTTGCAGTCATGTATATCAGAAGGTTAGGCATTTCTCTGGCACTTCTGGTGACGTGTTTTAAGTGGGAATAATGGCAGTAAACCACATTTGTGTCCTGTCTGGCTTGAGTTTGTCTTGGTGTACTCAGGATTTATGCAACTTATTAGTACACCAAATAAGTTTGAGAAAGTTTTAGGGCTTTGATAGACAAACTCTGGTGGATATCGTGGCAATAGTGTGTAGTATGTTACTGCCTGGATCTGTTGCTCTGTCTCTGTTGGGTTGGCAGAAGAGGGTTAATGCCTCATACACCTCAGCCAGTCTACTTCAAAACTATTCTTAGCTTAAGTGACTGATGGAAGGCTGTCTTGAATTAAGATAGCAGACTCTAAACTGGAGCAGCTGACACATTTGTGTGTTTTCTTTGACTGGATTTGTTTTAAGGACACAGTACATTCTGTCAGAGAAGACAAGACAGCTGGTAATATCTTGATGTCTAAAATAAAGTTTGCTAGTTTGTTTTTCACAGCACTTAATGTGAATTTTAAAAACAGGTAGAGAGTTATGAGAATTTGTTTTCTTAGTTTGTGTTCTTTTGTGGGAGACAAAGTTAAATCAGGAACTTGAAAAGAATGGGTGAATATACAAATGAATTAACAATTAACTGTTCTGCTTGTAAATCTTTGAGCATATTTGAACAAGAAAATAGGAAGTAAACTATGGGCATGTTCTATGGTTTACTTACATGTAAAGAGCACTTTTTGATAAGGTTCCCCAAGCAGGTTCTTAAAGAAACTATCTAGCATGGAAGATGTTTAAGAATTTCTAACATAAGAACTTGGAGAAGAGAATGAAGGAGTGGAGGTTAATATCAGCATGGAAGAGATTATCAGTGTAGTGTTGGAAGGATTTGTGTTTGGGCTTGTGCTGCTGAATATATTTGTTAATAATCTCTAGGAGAAGTGATACTAAAGAAATGACAAATTTTGCTGAAGTTTACAAAAAATGTCAGGGTAGTCAGAAGTGAGAGAGGCTGAGAAGGCTGTAATGTCACTGATAAATAACTAAGTGATAAAATATCAAAATAAATTCAATATGGAGAAATGCACATTAATACACTGCAGGAGGGGAAGACCCAGTGGTGGTCACTGGGTTGTTAATGAAGTTGTAAATGAGTTGTTAATCAGGGGAGAGATTGTAAAATCACAGTGAATAGTTACTAGAGAATGTTAGTAGTTCCAAACAGAAAGTAACTAGAACATAGGAAGAAATGCTAGAGGACAGAGTAAGCATCAGTGTATCACAGGATTAATTTGTTGTACTCTCAGATGTGGGACTACAAAATGAAGCTCTCCTGGTAGAGGTCATGATAGAATTTAAAGGATACCAAGTACAGTGGGACAAACAGAGGATGCAGAGCAGCTTTAGAAAAAAAAAAAACAAAAACAAAACAACAAACAACCCCAAGTAAAAAACTGAACAACACAGTTTTTCTAGGATTATTCATATTTTTTATAATAAAGTTGTGTAAAATAATTAGCAACACAAAGAAAGGCAGTTGGGGAATTACTCTTGATGAAAGCTGTAAACAAGAGGAATCTAATGAAAGTAAGAGGCAAGAAGTTTAAAGGAAGGACAGCAGAGGGGGAAGGTTTTGCTTTTTTCTTTCCACACACTGCATAATCCCATTATGGAACTCCTTGACACAGGATGTTATGGAAACTGGAAGTGTAAATGAGTACCAGTCTAATACTAGTACTATTAGACAGATCTGTCCAGAAAATAACCCTTGGGGACTATTTAAACACATGATGTGTATATGATATCCAGGTTGGAAAGTTGGCAACTTTAGATTGCCAGAAGCTGGTGCAGTAGGAGAATGCAGAGTGTTGTTCTGTCTGCTCCTTTTCAAAGAGTTTTTGTAGGTGTTTGCTAGAGTCAAACAGGCTCTTGGGTGAGCTGCTAATTTCTAGGTTAGTACAGCTGCTTGGAGGGGACAGAGGTTCCCAAAGCACATGAAAATTTGACCTTTTCTGACTTGGCTCTAGTTCCCTCCTTACAATCAGATAACACAAAATACATACAAAATCCAAATGAGAATTAAAATTACTTAGCTGTCAAGCATTTTTTAAGAACTTATGGTTTATGGTGACTTTCTTATGGCAGACAAACCTGCTATAAAACCAGTCATGGAACAGGAACGTTTGGGAGGTAGGGGAGAGAATTCTAACTTATCTAAATCTACATATTATCCTTTAAGAAGTAGATGCTAGCAAAACATTTCAGTTCCTAAATGTTGAGGGATAGAAATAATTGGTTAAGAGAGCAGATTTGTAAAAGATGGTACCTCGAATTGGGAGTTCTTTGATTACCTGACCAACTGAAATGCTTTGTTTATCCTGTTGTAAAATAAAGCTAGGCTGCTTATTAAGCAGTTGATATTCTAAATTGCCAAGAAAAGAGAGATGTACCTTTTTGCTGTTAATGATGTATAAGTATTTCATAGCTGAAAATATATTTAGGTATTTTTTGACTTCTGTTTTGCTGGATGCAGATTTGAACTATTCATTAGTGCTTTTCCACTAAGAATTCTTAAATGGCTCCAATGAATACAAATTACTGCATTCTTCAGATATTAACAAAAGCTTTTTCCTGTTACAGGATGTGCAGAGCCATGTTTTTTCAGCTCAACTTAAATGCTTAACATGTAATTAAGAAATATTTTTGAATCTTTTTTTAAGATGAGTTATGTTGGATATTTATTGCTGTTTAGTTCTCCCTTTATTTAGGCTACAGGTTTAATTCTAGTTTTATGTCATAGACCAGACTTCAACTCAGTTTATTAACGATGCTGTGTAACTGGGTGAATCTGTTTTAATTAAAACAAAAATATTGTGAATGAACTAACAAGCTAACAACTATTTTTAAGACTTCAGTAATAAATTTATGACAAAGGGCAGGATGAAATAAAATTTAATAGGGAAAGTGTGTTGAAATGATACAGAAAGCTGGAGAGAAGCAGAATATCTGGCTCGAGTCTTTCCTTTTGAGATTTGTGTTTAAATAGAAGAAATAATTTCTCCCTCTCATCCTGCAGCTGTCTTTGTGCACCTGGACTCTGAGAGCAAGTGTGCGGAGAACTGAGGAAGTGGAAGGACTTTGTTTTATGTTTTGAAATTTTAGTGCACTGATATCCTCTAGAGAAGGATGTTAACTTTATTCAGCTGTTAATCAGATGGTATTTGTACCCGCTATTACAAGTAACATCTGCTAGATTCTAAAAACATAATTCTGAGTATGTATGAAAAAGGTCCAGAGTCCTTTGCACAGGTAGTTGAGCTTACTGGATTTGTGAGCCTTTCATAGAGCAGGAAGGGACTCAGAAGTAGTTGTGAAAGGGGAGGATGTGTGAGGTATTTACTGTGTGCAGATTTAGATGTTATAATTCCTGAACAACTTCTATTTCTAACTTTCACATCACTTTGCCCTTTAAAATTTTGAGTGTCCAAGGTGGTGCAGATGTGGATTGTGTTTGGGAATAGACACATATTTTGGTAGATGCATATTTTATGCTGTCCCAGGAAATTACTGATACTATGTTGCTTTGGATACTTTTTCCTGTAAGCCTATAAAGATGTTCTCTTCTATTTTTCTTTCTTTCCCCTGTAGCCCACAAGACGATCAGCAAGACTGTCAGCTGTAAGTATGTAAAGTACCTCTTGGTATATTCTTTTCTAAGCCCATATGGTTTCTCAGACCAAACAGGTTTTTTACATTTTGCTTGATTCAGTTTTTACTCTTGCTGAGGGGTATTTAAGAACTCTAGCAGTGAAGTTATCTGTGTTTTCTTGGTTTCAGGTTTTCAGGTTGTTCTGACAAAAGATATATTTCCCCACTTCAATGCAACTCTACTCTCTGTTAGGTGCAGTATTGACTTTGTATCATTTTGCAGGCTGGTGTTAGTTGTGGAAATGCAGCAACTTCTCTGGGAAGGAGAATGAGCTGTATTTCAAGGACTTCATTTGATGCCACTGCTAGTACTTGGTTTTAGTTCCTCTTCTCTGTTAGAACATAGCTGATGGGGTTTTTTTTAATAGTTACTACTAATCTCCATGTTTTACTCATAGAATGACCCCCAAATTACTTTCACTTCAAGATGACTGAACTAGTGCAAACAGGTGTGTACAGAGATGAGGTGCATCTGTGCATTAAGGCTTTTCAGACTTTTTCTAGATGCATACTATTGAGCAGGAAGTAAGGGAAGGTGTGGGTTGGGGGGGGAGCAGGGTGTGGAGGAGGCTGACAGGCTTCTGGTAATGTGTCTAACATGTTGTGCAACTAAAAATGTTTTATAGAAACCTGTTCCACCAAAACCTGAACCCAAACCAAGGAAAGCGACAAAGGTAAATACTCTTTCTTTTTAGTTACCATCATTTTAGCCAATAGTAAGCAGGTATGCTCCTTCTTTATGTTGCAAACAGTTCAACTCACAGCATTTTTTTGAGGCATGGGCTCCCCTGCCCTTTCTGCAGCTCCCTGCCCCCCCTCCCTGGAAAAAAACCACAAATTAGATCATTCTTTTCTTTCTGTTCCACCCCTTCCTGGCCTCATTACTGGCCCAAAGAAAATGTCTTGCCTGTTTGATATGCAGACCATGTTAGTTTGTAGTGAATTGCTAGTTTAAGAAGAATTTTTACCTTTACTACACCTTTCCTGAAAAGTACAGGCTTGGTTGAGTAAACTCTACCTGAGACCTAGCAATTTCTACAAAAGCATTTGAGATTATTCTGTGTCATCCTGTTTCCTTGTCTAGAGGTGCAGTACTTCATTTTGTAGTGAGAAACTCTTATCTGTTCTTGAAGCCTGGCTGTTTCTGAGAATGCACAATTATAATTAAAGGTGGAATTAAATATATTTAAATTGAATGGTTTGGGTTTTCTGGGCCAGTTACAGTCAAATTAAAATCTTATTAGTGTCTGAAATACCTTTTCAGGATTTCTGCATATAAAGCATGTACTTCAGAAACTGTAGATTTATTTGTGCCTAAGGGAAATGTTGAATAAGAGCAATTGCTTTATTGGGAAAAAAGCTCCCATGCTGGACACTGAGTCTAGCACTCCTCACACTTCCATTTTTCAAGTCCTTTTATTGCCATCTCAGTTGGGCAAGTGCCAGGATACAAAGTCTACATGTGAAAGTAAAACTCTGACTTTAAATGCTGTGTGATTTATCAAATAAAATTACCAGTAAAGTCTTGCTGAGTCCATCCTGCTCCCTTCTTAAAAAGAGTGTTAATAAAGAAGGGAATATGGTAGCTTCTACAGCTTCACATACCTGTGGGATGAGCTCAGTGTTACAGACTCAGTCTAAGTTGCATGAGAGACGTTTGAATCTTATTTCAGGTGATTCAAATCCTTTATGACATTATTCTAAGTAACTTATTAATACACTAATCTTTTTTTCTAAACCCCAACTGGATCACATTTTAAGGAGTATATTAATGTTGGTCTCCCAAACAGAAAACAGCAGGTGTGTACTCTGAACTTGCTAGCAAACAATGGAAGATGGTACAGATTTGAGATAATTTTTATTGTTAAAAGTTTGCACGTTATGAGTTTACTAAGTCACTCCTTAGTTTGTTCTTTTGTAGGTGAAGAGTTAGTACTATGCTCATACCACCAGTAAGCTTCCAAATTAATCTCCACAGCTGCTATGTAACATTGATGCTGACAGGGGGAAGGAGTAATTCAGGCTGCCCTGGAACTGGGATTACTAGTGCTCCCACCTCACTGTCCCACTCCTGTATGGGAATCAGTGGGGAAAGGTAGTTCATGAAGGAAGGCAGACCCTAATATCCCTGTTCACAGCTATTACTGCCATTTTGCATGGAGAATTTGGAGCAAATGATTGCATGAAAGATATCCAATGTTTATCAGAATCACTTCAAATACTAATGTAAAGTAGTAAATGCAATACCATTTAAATTTTTATGCCATTGCACTTTAAATACTTAATCTATGTCTCTGCTAACCTTTAGATCATAAACATAAACAAGTACATCAAGAAAGTATTTATAAAAAAATAGCAGAGTTCAGTAGGAATTAAGAGCAAATCTCAAAATGAAACTGTGGCTGTTAAAATAGTTCCTTTTGATAAATTCTCTGCTTTGTGTTGCAGCAGATGGAATTTTATCGGCGTTTGCTTCCCCAGTGTGTTGGCTGGTTCTTTCGTTGATATGGAATGACCACCAGAGATGTTATCAAAGTAACAAAAAGGACAGCCAACAAAAAAGCTTAATTTCTAAAATCTAATTCAATATTTTATGTTAATCGAAAGTGTACTGCTGTAGTTACACGAACAGTGTGGTGCTTGTGCTTGGCTGAATAAGCTTTCAATATACCATAATTGGATTTGTTCACACAAATATCCTGTATGTACCTCATAGGTCAGCTCTACCAAAGTAGTCTGATGTGTTTTTGTAGCCCTGAAAAAATTAGCAGAAACACTAAAGATGCAGACAGCACCATTTTCTAGAAATGTTGAGTCTCTGTATAACTCATGTGTATTTACAGTTTCCAGGTAGCCTTTAGATGGTTTTCTGTTTCAGTCCAGCACATGCAGCTTGTCCAGGCTTGCTGTTTAGTTCACTTGAAAGCTTTTTTTTGGTAAAGATGCAGGGTTCTGGCTACTCATACAACGTCTATGGCCATGTTTTTAATCTTCTGTCAGAAGGAACCTGGAACAAAGGCCAGCAAAGGTGCTAAAGGGAAGAAGGATGAAAAGCAAGAAGCTGCAAAGGAAGGTACTACACCATCTGAAAATGGTGAAAATAAAGCTGAAGAGGTACTTGCCACACATACCTCCTGCTGATTGAATCAGTGTTTTTTAATTATTCAGCCTTTCAGACATTGTTAGCATGTTCATAATGTTTCTTTTTATTGCCCATAATGTTATTGCAGATTCGCATCTCGCTCCACTGTTAGTGTTTCAACATCCAGAGGTGCCCCACCCAGCACACTGTCAGTAAAAGGGCAGATTGAAACAGTGAAAGTTAAGGGTGCGGTAGAGCATTCAGCATGTGTGCAGTGAATAGGAACAGGTGGTAGTGTGGTGCTTTTCAGTATGAACGATGGAAGCTGACAGGTAAGGCTTGTATTGCTTTTGAAAAGCTGGGACCAATGAGTTGAGAAAAGTGTGTGACTGTACCTGTTCTGGTTGTGTAAATGTGGTATGGACACAGGTTTGGAACTGAGCTGGTGCAAGCAAGAAATCAAAGGAGTAAGGATAGCTTGCGTATTTAGGTACATAATAGCAATTCACTACAGTAATTTAATTTCTTTCTTTCTTCTCCACAGGCTCAGAAAACTGAATCTGTAGGTGACAAGAATGAATGAAATACCATGAAAATTTTGGGTTGATTTTATGTACCTCTTGGACAACTTTTAAAAGATATTTTTATCAAGTATTTTGTAAATGCTAATTTTTTTAGGACTATGATAGTTGACATATTAAACTGTATATGAACATTTCCCTTCTCATAACAGTGCTTTTAGAAATTCCCATTGTTGCCAAGTAATATAAATATCAACTTAATATTGCAAGGTATGTGTAAAATTGGATCGGCATTCCATACACTTGCTTTAAGAAATCATCTTGTGCATTTGGTGATGTTTTTACTGTGTGTATTTGAAATTTTCCTGCAGTTTTTCTAGAGCAATAATCAGTGGTGCTTTTGTACTTAGGTTTTATGTGATTTTAATGAAACATGGATAGATGTGGCCACCTGCTGACTATTTTGGGTTCTTTTAATGGATTAAAATAAAAGGTCTCCTTGCCTGCAAAACTACAGACTCCTAATGTTTTCTCTAAATCTGAGGAATTCCTTACTCATATCTTTGACTGTTATAAGGAAGACAAAATCATTTAGTAACAGTTGTTTTGCATGCGGTGTGTTTGCTTTTTTTTGCTGATGTCTGATCAAAAACCACCCACACAGGAGTAGCAAACTCGGATTTTCAGTGGCCTACAACTTAAGGGATTTACAGATAAATTCTTCATAGATACATTCATCAGATACACTGTCACAGGGTGAGTAGAGTTGCCATACTCTGTCAGGATATCGCATCTGCAATCAGCTATTGGTACAAAACGAACTGCTTGATTGATAGAGACATACAGTAATTTAAAAGTAGCTTTGTTTCTCCCCCACTCTCATTAATGTGCACTGTAGTCTATGGAAACCTTTTTTTGTAGCCTCAAATTTAATATGAATAGTAATTACTGTTCTGCTTCAGCTGAGAACAGTTGTTAATACATTGAAATCGCTGTTAAACAGTGTTGTATATTTGGTACCTGGTAGAAATAGAACAATGAAAGCTGTTTTTGAGGTGATTGTGGTGATGTGGTAGATTAGCTAATGATTTTTTAGTGTCCATGTTTCAACTCTGCAGCTCATTCTAAGTACCTTTTACGATTTTTCTCCTTCTCTTTTCTCTAGGGGTCCTGGTGTTTCTATTGTTACTTCTGGGATGGGAGGGGTGAAAGAAAAGATGTTCCCTGTTCTTCAGTAGCATTGATTTGTATTACTCAAGTGGTAGTCATTATGTCTGAGGATACCTTTTGCTTGTTTAAGTCAATAAATAAACGACTGTTGCCTGACCTAGCATTCTATTTATTCTTTGGGAAGAAATCTCTAGTTGCCTTTTTTAATTAAAATCGAAAAGGGCCAAGCATATCTACATGTAAAAACTGAAGCTTGGTTCCCAAAACCCTCTCTGCTAGCTAGAATAGGAGTTAAGACCTGCATTGATATAAATGTCAGTTGCACTTTTTTGGTAGGCTTGCTACACCCACAGAAGAGGAGGCTGTTCTCTGCAGCATGAACTTAGTTTTGTAAGAAAATTTAAAGTAATTCTCTCTCTCTGTTTTTGGTGATGGAAGGCAGAGGGCTATAACAAAAACTGTAGACAATGAGAAGGGAAGTCCTTAGTGTTAGCCAGTGATATGTGTTTGACATTCCTGCACAGTACTTCTGATTTGCTTTCTGATGGACCGTTGAAAGTGTAAATTTAGAAACTACAGTCATGGGAAGTTGAACCATCTGAACTTTATCACAGAATGATCACAAAGTGCTATTTCTAAGCATTTTTCAGTTTGAGTTTTTTGTTCCTGTGTGTGTGTTTATATATACTCTGATCGTTTTGTGTGGATCACCAAGACATTAGTTGCCTAATCCTATCTAGACACTTGGAGCTTTGAAATGACCCTTTTAACTTAGATTTGGACTTAGGCATGAGCATCAGAAAACACACTTCGCTGGACAGGCTTATTTAAGGAGACCTCTTTCAATAAATGCCTAAAAGGTGGGCAAAAGTTGGGTCCTTAAACTAAATGCACAATATCTTGACCTAGTAATTTTTGCACAATTCTTCTGTTGTCTCAACTGGATTAGGAAATTCAGCTCAGTGCCAGAATTCCATTGGAAGCATTTAACAAAAGATGCACTTGGCTAAAATGCAGTGAAACACACTACCCTGCTGATTCACTTAACATTTCTGATTTTTCAAAAGTGCTTTGTAAATGTCATGCTTACCTATATTTTTTCTCTATGTGTCAAGTTCTCAGAGAAATCTTCAAAGCACTGTATCAAGTTCTAGAACATGTTTTTAAAATTAGAATGGTCACACATTCAGACATATGTAGCAAGAGTCTTCGTGGGCAGCTGCTGATCTGCAGAGCACCTTCAGGAAGTATGTAAGTATTTTAGTTTTGAAGTGGCAGTTGGAAGTGCCAGGTGTCGCATCTCTGCCATAAGGAAACTTGTATCATCAGTATTTAATGACTGACTGCTTCACACTCGAACACAAGGTTTGGAGGGATCCCTGAAAGCAGTATTTGTTCTTTGTGGGATGTAACAGATGGGTAATTCAAGGTACATTTTAAAAAAATGGGAAGGTGTCCAGGTTTCAGGCAAGGACAGGGTTAATGTTTTGCAGTAGCTGTGAGGGTGGGGAGCCTGGAGCTGTGTGGACCCAAATATTATTCAATACCATCTTACCTCATTGCCTAGGTCTCAGGACTAATGAAAAGGGACTGTCTGCCTCTTCCAAGGAGAAGCACATACCTTTCCAGTGGTGGGCTTAGGGTTCATTTTTTTCGTTGTCCCAGGCTTGGTGGGCATTTTGTGTGTAAATCACCCTCTCTGGGGGACACTTCTGTCATTAATATTGTTGCTGTTACTGTTTGTTTTCTTATCCCATTGCTGTTTCCAGTAAATTGTTCTTATCTCAGCCTGTGATTTTCACCTTTTGTGCCTCCAATGTTCAACTCCATCCCTGGAGAGGGAAGGAGGAGGAGAAGTGAGGGGAGTGAGTAAGTGGCATTTGGCTTGGGAGGGTCTCAGTGGGGGCACTGAACTGGGGAGTACCATTCTTAAACCATGAAAGAAGGATAGTTTTTTAAGTTTAAAGAAGGCAGGTGCATCAGAAACAAGACTTAATGAATGATCAAAAAAGAAAAAGTTACTCATGAGTAGTTAAAGGTTCCCCTTCCCTTAGCTTTATATAATTTCTCTTGGTTGTCACTTTCCACTATTTCCCACTTGACTGACCTTGAGCTAATTGCATATGTCAGCACAAGATTACACTTGGTGTTTTGTCTGTTCAAATGGCAAAGGCAGCTTTTTCTGAACGGAGAACTGCAGATAAGATACAACCAATTAATGGGAATGCTAATGGAAAATTAACCCTTGTGCTAAACAGCAATGAAAATTAAGTTGTTTTGGTGTATCTTGCTCACCTCTTAAAAGTTCAAGAATTATTTGTTGTGTTCGTAACTGCAAAAAGAAAAAATAGGAAAAAAGGAAAGGATTAGCAAGAAAATAAACATCCCTTGCTAGAATAAATAACATGCAAGTTAAATTTCTAGTGGAATTGGAAAACTTGTTTTGGGTGGGTGTTTTTGTATACTCAGTTATATGATTTTTTAAATGTAGTTTTAGAACGTAAAAATTAGATCACCTAGATGTTCAAAGGAGTACATCGCTTAAAGTCAAAGCAATCTTTCAACCAAAGGTATGTTTCAGAATACCAAGCCTCAACAGCCAAAAAGTTGATTAAATTTCTATTGAAATAATGCAAAATTTATATAACCCTAAAGAGATTATGAACTGAGAAACAAGTGGTTGTTCTGTATTCTGTAAAGGTAAGGTGTCATCAAATGAGAAAGGGCAAAATAATCTGAAATGGGAGTCTGTCTCTTCTAAATAAATTGCTTTTGACCTGGCTGCCCTACTGGACCTTACCTTCACTTGTATCATTGTACCTGGCATAGTGCTGGGCCATTGGCTGGTATCAGATTTAAAGTAACAATTTAGCCCGTTATGTCCAATTATATTAAATAAGACAGGAAACTTCTGTATGTGAATTAAAGCTCAAAAAATACGGGAGACAGTCTATAAACAACCCCAATATAGGAAGAACTCTGTCACCCTCCTGGCTTAAGGTTTGTTATCTTTCTTTTATTTTTAGGAAAATGTGAAGAATACTTCATGGTTTTCCCATAGAAAATAGACAGTATAAGAAATAAACTTTTGATACATTATGCCCTTCATGATGACAGGGACTACTAGGTGTTTGACTAAAACAGCAAGATACCCTCACATAAACCTTCAAAGGCTCATAAATGAATTCTGGTGAAAAATTACTTAACTAACACTAGATTTAAATGTATCTATTGATACTAATCATAATATGAATGGAAAATCACCTTTGCATACCTGCTAAGATAAGGATAAAGCTAGTAATTCAAATTCATGCTCAAAAAATAAACTTGATTGCATGAGGCTATTGTGCTTAATTTTAGTACTGCATTTATGTTAAAGTAGTATAACTTGTAGGAATTGTTTTATCACTGTTTCCATTCTCATTCAGAAGTAAATTTCAGACTTGGAGCTCATAAAAACTGAATTTATACTGGACAATTTCAGGTACTAAGCTGTTTGATATGAATCTTCCAATAATGAACAATTTAATGGAAAGCTATATAATTTAAGATGACAATGCAGTGACTGGAAAGAGTGATCTTGTCAAAGTCCTCAGTCTATTTTTAAAATGGCTATAAAATGTTACTGTAGTCCCTCGCAAAATAAAGGTGGTAGAACTGGAACTTTTGCCCCCTAGAGAGATGAAGCTGGAAGGCCATTCTAAGCTTTCTTTAGAATAATAATAATTTTAAAAGGAGGCTCTAATTTCTAAAAACCAAACCAAAAGCCTTCTAGTTGCCGATGTCATATATATTTGTATATATCAGGTATATTCTGTAAGAAGCTGGAAGATGTGAACTCTTAACGCGAAGGGGTTCATAACCATTGGAGATGAAGCATGTGATGTGTGTATGTCACGTGCATCTAGAATAACTGAGAGTAAGAAAGGAGAAGTGGTGCTGGAGAATTTTTGTGATTCTGTTCATAGTCATCTTGTAGCTGTCTGCATGTTGTTCCCAAGAGGGAGGAGTGCTGCTACTGCAGCAGCTGGGGGTCATCCCAGAATGAGGTTGGAAGAAAGTTCCCTGGTGGCTGAGTGCAGGAGCAATGTGTGAATACTCTGCAGTGGTTGCACAGCAGTGATGCTTCGTGGAAGACAATCTGTGTGGGTGAGGGGCAGGGGGCAGAGCTGGGAATGGCAGGAGGGGGGAAGTAGTCTGATCCTGTAATCTGGGTGGGTGGATGGATGTGGAGGAAGAGATCTTGCACAACATAGGAAAATACGTTTTTCTAGGATTAGGAGCAAGAGAGAAACAGCAAAATTCTTTGCATGTGCAAGCAAGTCTTGAATGTCACTAGATTTATTTTTTCCCCTCGGGTCCTTTATCAACAATCCAGTTACTGAGGGCACAGTGTTTTTGTTTTGTTCCCTCTGGGATACGTTCCTGGTGAAGCTTGTAATTGTGGGGGGGGGGGTGTTTCTACTTCCTTGAAGGCATTTTTGCTCTTAAGTATCATTTGTGTATCGATGCCAAATCTCCACCTGCAGAACAACCACTGGTTGTGTTGATGAGCTTCTGGAGTCTTTCAGGAAGTTTTGCCTACTTTAGCCCCCAAGGGAACTAGGTAAGAGAAGGTTTAAATATAAGGTAAATCTGAGCATCAAGAGGCTACTGGGGAGACTGCTATCTACTTCAGTGACAATAGGTAGCAGACTTTGAGGAGAGATGGAAGGAAGAGAACCAGGCCTTGTGAGCATAGCAGCTCTGCTACTGTTTTGAGACTTCTTTATAGCAGCCATGCACAAGATGTGGGTTGCTTGGCCTCAGCAGCTAGAGGGGGCTGGGGGCCTTGGATTCGCAAGGTGTGTGCAGTGGTTCATCAAGGGAACAGTGCAACTGCTGCAGATTATTCTGATCCAGAGTAGCACGGAAAAGGCACACTTCCAAATAGTTGCATAAGGATAGATTTGGTTGTGACATTTTTGGCAGCTGGTTGTCTTACATGACAGATGAATCAGAAAGTTGGTAATAGATATTAAAGATAGTGAATGTAGATAGTATTAACAGGAATTAATTACAAGAGATGGTTAGTGCCCTGCTAGTACAATTGCTGTTAGGACCATGGGAAGTGTATGAAACTGGTTTTAAATATTTGTCACTTGCAACCCACTTGCAACTGGGTTGCAAGTGACAATTACAGTAGCAGTTGAATATAATTGTGAAGGCATCCCAAAAAACCAGCAAAAAATGAAATTGTATTTCCAAGTAGATGTCACCCTCAGTGATGAAACTGCAAGGCAGATCACTGCCACACGGGTTTTAAACAACTGAGATTAGAGCACGTCTTTGGCTCTATTGAGTCACTGTCCCTTTCACACTTTAATGACCACAGGAGTGTCCTGACTTATTTTTTAAATGCTGTCGCCTTTAAGTGAAAACAGTGATAATACTCCTCATCTGATGAATACTTCAGTACTAGCATTGGATTCATCCTTTCATGGCGGGGTGGTGTTTTAGGTTTATAGAGCCTTCAACGCATTAGGTAATATATAGAAAGAAGCCAGCAGCACAAATATTGCATTCCTACAAAATTCCATTACCAAGTCATTTCATCATTAAGAACAATAGCCTTATTTTATATCAATCATGGAAAATACCGGCTGTCCCTTTATTCATGAAGCAATTAGACAAAGCATTTGGTATCATATATCTCTTAACAACAGTGCATCTGGCATGTTTAGCACATTATATTATTGTTGGACCATGAGGAAAGGACCCAGTTATATATTACCTTTTTCAAAATGGGATATTCCACCTTCCCTCCCCCCTAGTCATATTTTCACCAGATAAGAAGCCAGTGGCAAGAAGCTTTACGCCCAAATACTGTTTGAGGATTCTTTTCAATGCTTTCCATGCACTAGTCTTCCTGTTCCCAATAAGATGTGACGAAGTCTTTGACAAATTAGAGGACTAGGCAATCACCCAACTGTATGAAGTTTAACAAAGACCAGTGCTGCATTTGTAACTGGGGTGGGGCAACCCTGGATGTACAGACAGACTGGGCAATGAAATGCTGGAAAGCAGCACCATGGAAAGGGAGCTGGGAATCCTGGCTGATGGAAAGTTGAACATGACCCAGCAGTGCCCTGGCAGCCAGGAGGGCCAAGTGTGTCCTGGGGGACATCAGGCATAGCATGGCCAGCCAGGCAAGGGAGGGGATTGTCCTGCTCTGCTCTGCACTGGGGCAACCTCACCTTCAGTCCTGGGGACAGTTTTGGGCATCACAATGTAAGATAAAGATTAAACTGTTAGAGTGTCCAAAGAAGAGCAACAAAGACGGTGAAGGGCCTTGAGGGGAAGCTGTGTGAGGAGCAGCTGAGGGCACTTGGTCTGTTCAGCCTGGAGGAGAGGAGACTGAGGGGAGACCTCATTGCAGTTACAACTTCCTTATGAGGGGAAGAGGAGGGGCAGGCACTGATCTCTTCTCTGTGGTGACCGGAGACAGGAACAAGGGAATGGCCTAAAATTGTGTCAGGGGAGGTTTAGGCTGGATAATAGGAAAAGTTTTTTCCTCCCAGAGGGTGGTTGCACATTGGAATGGGCTCCCCAAGAAAGTGGTCACAGCACCAAGCCTGAGAGTGTTCAAGAAATATTTGGAAAATACTCTTGGGCACATGATGTCATATTTGAGGCTGATCTGTGCAGGGCCAGGAGTTGGATTTTGATGATCCTTGTGGGTCCATTCCAACTCAAGATATCTATAATTCTAAGATGTAGGATCTCCTTTGTGACATCCCTCAAGCACCTTTAAGTAGATTTGTTGGGAGCAATGGCAACCAGCGCTCGACTACTGCAGACTGTAGGTAGTTATCAGGTCAGAACACTCTGAATCTCTCTGACAGATGTTAATTTGTTTACCGCCACGTAATGTTACATTGTTTTCTTTCAAATTCTCATCAGCTTGAGACTTTGTATTTTCTGGTTTATATTCCATGGCAACTCTTCCTTCAGCCATTTTTAGTGTGGCCCTGAGAAGCTTTTATGATAATTTTAAGCATTTCAGCATTTTGCCATTATTTGGTGGACAGAATAAGGACTCAAATAATTTGGACACTGAGCAAAAATGAACTGAGGACACTGAGCAAAAATGAACTGAGCTGTCTTAGGGTTTGTTACAAACTAGGTAGGATTTATCTCTGCCTCTAGAACTTCCTAGCAAAAGATATTGTTGTGGGATGTATTCTGTGTTTTACATATTATACCTTACTAAAAAGACATCTTGTTTTCAGAAGTAAAGCGCAATGGCAGTTTCAGTTTTGTTTGTCACAAAGGCTGTGTCTATGCCAGCAAAACAAAAGGTACAGGGCACGGAGCTGCAGACTTGAAGCCCACAGCTTACACTGTTGTTGTTGACAGCAGAGTCCCTGCACTAGGTCCAGGACAAGCAACAGTCTCAAAAGCAACCCTTGGCATGGTTCAGGGGGTAGTTCAGGCCCAGCTGACAATGCAGATGCAGCTGTCCTGTTTTGGTGGTTGAAAGCATCCAGTAATATGCATATGGCCACTGGCATGAGCAACTGGCCAGAAACTGAGTGGGCAGTAGCGCTCTTCAGGTTACTATTTTGGGTAAAATTCAAAACTGCGGAATACAGCAGCAAGAACACTTTACCTTCTGTGTACTGGATTTTGAAATTTTGCAGTCTGCAGATATGCCATGACCTGCCCCCTTACAGAGTCCTATCCTATTAAAATTATGTATCAGTGAATGAATGGAAAGGCATACACACCACTCTCCTGGGGAAGGAGAAAAATGTAAGGATGCTGGCTGCTGAAAAATTTCAAATGAAGAATCAGGGTTGGGAGTATATAGGAACAACACAATTCAGAGGCACACTGAATGTGGTGAAATCTGGGATGCACCAACACTGGCACGTTGTTAAAACTGCCAGCAACTGCTATGCAGGGTCTGAGGAAAGCACTTTCAAACATATATACAAAAACATTGATACATGGACTAAATAAACATGGCTTTACTATATGTTAAAAATGCCTGTGCATTTCTTCAACTGCTTAATCTAGTCTTCATAAGATGTGTTTCTTTACATTAGCTGATTGACTTTTAGTGTTATTTGATGCTTTATATTGGTAAGGGCCTGCAAAGAGGCAATTAGTAGTAGTCAAACCTGATGCTGAAAGATCAAGTTTGATTCATTTTTTATTCAATCTTGGAAGTTGGATTTTTAATAAAATTCACACATGCAGAAACTAGTGGTGTGCTAGTGCTCCAGAGCTTGTTGTGAGAACACCCATCAGTGAGGAGGTGAAAATGTGTATGACATGCTAACTATAAAATAATTTTTACATTATTTTACCATTCAAAATACAGCTACTTAATTCTCCAACAGTAAAAGTTTCTGAGTGTCTCAAATACTTCTTAGAGTATTTGACTACCAACACTGCCTGTTCCAGCTAGCTCATGATCCACAAATCTTCTGCTTGTCTTGCTTGTGCACCCTACTCATGGATCCTTTTCAGAGCATGCTTACCAAACTAGGTCCTAACCAAAGAGGGGTTGTGCAGTTTTAATTTACTGTGGTGTACAGGAGGATCCAACTTCAGTTCAAATTCCTCCAGGGAAGAGAAATTGGTATTTTGTACCTCAGAACAGACTGAGCTAGCCACCTGAGCTAGCTATCCTTGAAAAAGGGCTCTTCTTAAATTCTGTTAAAAAAGCTCTCCATTCAGCATGAGAAAACTGTACATTAGTCCACCTAGAATGACCACAATCTTTTAATCTTGTGCTATGGCCTCACCTGGGAAAAGGGATCACATGTGCCAGTCTTCATCTTACATTAGTATTAGGTTAAAAACAAGGAAGCGAATAAAAAATGTAGAAAACATCACATATATGCAGGGATCATTTATGGTCTGATCACACTTCATGACTCTGGTACTCTAAAACCAGTAAAATCAAGAACTTGATTCAATTATTTTAAATCAGCAGTTATTTTAAAATTTGTATCTCAATTAGTACACTATGCATATGTGGCACACCACCGCTGGGCAAACTGAAAATATAAAATAATCCTGTCAAGGCACCAAGTAGATGCTATACAAGAACAGAAAATATTGAGAAATGTGGATCAGCAGACCAGTATTTTCTCAGAAGACTGAACAATAAACGGAGATCCGAATCTCAGTGATGTGTATTTCATGGATGACTGACAAATCACATATGCTACACAAAGTAGGCACTGTCAGCCAAATGGCACAATGCTAACAGCCCTGAATCTTTACTGTAAGTGCAAATATTGGTACTACTCACACTACATCGTTGCTATTTTGGGGAAAGCAGATATTTCAACTGCACAGAAATAAAAATACTTGGTAGGTCTAAACTAAACATGAAAAGGAAACATTTGGGAAAAACTAGGAATTGTCTTTAGGCTGGCAACAGAGTGAGGCTGTGTTGGATCAGACTAATAATCTTTATATTTATGTATCTGTACTATCACTGGCTGTTCTTACCTGTAGAAGTATCAGTTCTTCTGAAGACTGCTAAAATCCTTGCTATTGAGATTTCTGAGGAAAAACAGAGTCAGGCTGGCTGTATTTTATTATGAGGAAAAATTTAATTTTTAATTTGAAATCTTTCAAATGTTTCAGTTCTTGAAGTATGCCTAGAGTTTACAGAGGATCTTGCTTTATCTTCTCTGAAACATAAATTTTTTGTATGCACTGATTAAATATTACTTCCTCCATATATTTTATTTATTTTCTTCAGTCTTTAATCCTATTCCTAGAGTATTTTTCCTTGATCCTGATTTCCTCCTGAACTCTATTTTTTTTTACATAAAGTGAAAGACAATGCAGTATTACAACAGATATGTTATTGTTTTGTTTCACTGACTTCATATTAGAGTTCTAGAAAAAAAATTACCATATTCGCAATGTTGACTATGTAATAAATAGAACAGACTTTTAAAAAGATTTACTATTGCTATCAAATAGAGATTTTTTTTTAATTATTATTTTCCCCTTATATTGGTTTGGAGCCCATAAGGAGCATGAATGACTCATACAATTTCTTCAATGGATTATCTTGAATGTAACATCATGAAATTTTACCTACATTGTTCTGCTCATCTCTGGGTAGATCTCTCTGATATTTCTTACGGCCTCCACTACTTTTATCTAAATTACATATTAACAAGTTTATCAAACTATATGTCTGATAACATATGACAGAATCTCTTTAGTTATTACACAGATGTAAATCTTTAACAGTCTACTGTATTAATTATAGGAAATTCCGAGTCTCTACCAAAGCTACTGATAGCCAGCACCATTTTGAAAAATCAGGCAAATAACCTCTCATCTGTATTTTTAAAAATTGCATTTCTAACAGGCTACTACAGTAAATGGAAAAAAATCAAATCCAAATCCTAACTGGAAATGGGCCTCAAACTTGGTCAAATAGAAATCTAAATTTTCATTTAGAGAAATGAAAAGACAAACAGTAGCTGAAGGACACTATTAAATTGTGTCTTAATAAACTTTATAGATTACCTATTTAAATAAGATTTGTCACGTAAAACTTAAAGTAAGTCTTCTTAGAGCACTAGTATGAAACCATTGAAACAAATGAACGATACACCTTATTTTGAGAATCTTCTGGTCAACAAAAATTGCCTTAGCATATTGGAATACCTTACTACAAAGTGAAGTAACAGCAAACATAGTCAAAGTTTTTGTAGAAGTAATAATCTAAGCAAATAAGTGTCAATATACAAAGCAACATAGTTCCTATTTTCATTATGGAGTAGCTCTCCTCTAAAATAAGCCCTGTGTATTAATTTCTTGAAAGCTCCCCATAAAAAATCCTCCACATAATCCTTAGAATACTCAGAAAACTTTGGAGACACCAAATAGACGTGAAAATAGACATGGCAAATATCCAAGGGTCTCTGTGAAGAAAAGCCCAACAGCAAACAATTAAGTACAGCAGTTTAATAATTTTCTCAATATCCTCTGAATAATTAGGGAACATATTCAGCATAGAAAGTTGTACTGTCAAACTGATCCAGGAGATTTAATTGAAAGTCTTTTACAAAATACAGGAGCGCCAATAAAATTGCTTTAAAACAAAACAAACCCAAACAAAATCTCCATGAAGCAGTAGAATTCCTCTATTCAGTAGGAATAACACAGGCCTTATTCTTAGTTTCTCTTTGTAAGGGAAGGTTTTGTACTCAAACATATAACAGTGAAACCAAAAGAATGTCATGGCTGGTGCAATTCATATTTATTTGAGTAACAATATATTAAAGAGGTTTTTAGGTCTATTGGATGAACTTCAACCAGGCTCATTTACTGCTTAAAATATAAATGACATATAGATCTATTTTCAAAAGCCTGATAGCGGATTTGCAGTTAATTATTTGTTTTTACGTGAAAATTAATGTTGTCTTCATAACTGTCTTGATTTTGCTTTACTCTTCCAGCTGCACAGGAGAACAGATAGAAAATGTTTATCAGAGGCTAATCTATTTGTGTGCTTTTGTAAAATGTTAATTTGTCTGTGCTGATGGTTTGGGTAATACAGATGCCTAATTCTATCCCACTCTTCACCATGGGTGAGAAGCCAGCAGGAGTAAGAGGAAATATTTTCAAAAATAGTGGAGTGGGAAGACATCCATGTTATATGGTAATGGGCATACTGAAATAGAAAAAAATGGTAAAAAATAGAAGCATACAGTTCACTATTGAATATCAGATAAGTGCAGAACACACAGCAGCTAAGGACTCTGTAAGCAACTTCATAGCAGAAAGTGCAGGTAGGTTACTGATGCGGGGTGCAGAAAGGATATGGATGTATTCTTGGCATGAAGCATGAAGAAGTGAGTATTTAAATGAATTTTGATGTGAAGCTACTTATTTAAGCTCCAAGTTATTGTTTGAAACAACAGAAGGGATTTGCTCATTGCAGTATTGTATTTTGGCACGTGTCGTTCTTTCTGCATGAAGTTAATATAAATTATAATAATAAAAAAAGTTGCTGGCCTCAAAAGCACTCATCACACCCTTCTTGCCCTTGTAAAGTTTATGGTTGGTGTCAAGAGTATGGGTCGACAAGCAACTAGTGGTGATAATTCTCATTTGAGGTGGAAAAAACCCACCGAAAAACCCTGACCAAGTAGCCAACCAACCACCCAAACCCAAGGAAAGCTTAGTCACTGCTTTATGTTGCTCTCAGCCACTCCCTGCCAATATCACGCTTCAAATATTTAGCTACATTGTTCAGCTTGACAATTTGCAAACCCTAAATACTTTTCTTTGTCTTTAAAGAAAAGGAGAAGAGCAAATTTCAGAAGAAACAGAAAGGCTTTTCATGTCAAGAGCTGCCACTACTAAGGTCCAAGTAATGCACTTTCTGGGCACAAGCTATGAAATCATACTGACATAAAAAAAGCATTGGGTAAAATATATCAGTAAAAATCAAAAAAATCCCACCAACTCCTGCAACCAACCAACCGCAAAACTGCAGGAAAAAACCAGAAAAATCAAGAAACTAAAGATACTATGTCCTTATCTGTCAAAAGTAACCACTAATTCAAGAGAATTCTAATGTATCTGTATTTGGATACTTATAGAGCTCAAAGCACTTTTTTTTTTTTTTTTTTTTTTTTTGGAGGGGGGTGGGGAGGGTGGCAGGGGAAAAAAGGCCAAGTTAGGGTAAAAAGAGACATCCCCAATCAGCAACTCTTGGGATCAGTCCATAGCTTAGTATAGCTGATGTGTAAAATTTGCAGCAACAGAAAACCTATTAAACTTTATTGTTCCTCTTTTTTGAAAAATTAATTTAGCAATTATGTGTGAATATTCACATTTGAAAGCCACAATATAAAACAATTCCATTACTACTATTTCTTTTCTTTTTTTTAAATTAAGATCTTTCAGAGTAATTTCTCCTAAAAATAGTAAATCTCACTGAGAAAGCAGGACTGATGTATTTTATTTAAGAATAATGTAAGGTGACAAGATCATATAATAAAAGTGACTATTTGAAAGCAAAACAATAAAGATAGTAAAAATTCAGAGATTTTTTCCACTTGTGTACATTAAAAAAAATCCTCAATTTAAATGCAAGAGTAAAAAAAAACTTTTAAAATATCTCTGGAAAATGAATGGAATATTTATTACTGTTGTAGGAATTCTTAGGACTCATTCAAACATGCATCACCAAACAATAATAATCTGGCATCTTCTCTTGTGTGTGACTTTCATGTTATGCCACACTTAAACCAAAAAAACACATCACGTTTCATCTCTAAAAAAAAAGTGGAATGTATGTTTGTAAAAGCTGTTTATTAAATATTACTTATAGTACTGCAGTGCTCAAGCTCAAATCAGGGACTATGATGATTTCATTTTTCTTGGTGCTCTACAAAAATTAAATAAAAGACACGATCCTTATTTTATCGTCAAGAACTTTTTGATTCTGTGGGCTGTATTTTAAACTGCAACAGGAAAAGTTGAGTTTCCAAAAGAACAAGGAAGGTCAATATATCCAGGATAGTTTTTCCTCTACTTTCAGATTCCTTAACTGTTAAAATTTCTATATTGCTTGGTTTACAGTTTCAGTGATGTCATACACCATAAGTATAATTTCTTCTGTGTCAACATCAAGGGAAATTAAAATGTTAATCACATTATTCATGTAGCCCTTTGTTGTGAGAACCACCTATGAGAGATATTACAGTACATATTTTACATGGTTAAGAAAATATTCAAATCACTTTATTTTAAAAATCTTTATTAGACATTAAATATGATTTCATTGCCATTTCAATTACATGAAGTGTAGACTTAAAATGAAGCTGAAACAGTGGTTATTGTTACAAAAACTGGTGAAAGAAAGATACATGTTCATTTTTAAATATATAGTGATCATAGCTACAAATAAAGTAATCAAATCTAGTACACACAGTCTTGCTTTTCTAATAAAAGAAACTATCCTACAAAATTAATTTACCCTAATGATAACAAATTCTAGATTAGGATTTTAATGATATTTTAGGACATGTGATAATCTTATGTAAAAAATGCACAGCATTCAGACATCCATTACATACATTTAATTTTTATGATAGGACAATGCAAATATATGACATTTTAGCCTCCTTTCTCTAACCTTTCAGGGTAGCGTTTCTTGAATAAAATAGAAGGGTGATTGCAGCAAAGCTTTCTCACCGAGTCAAGCACAAAGCTCGAGCTTGTACACTGAGCTCACAGGCCTTGGAAACACATATAAAAATGCTCAACTCATCTTACCCTCAGCTGCACAGAAATGTAGTTCAAATTTAATTTTGTTGAAAGTTAGATAGTTGAGAATTTCAGGGTTTTTATGTATCAAAACCCCCATTCTTCGTCTAGTTTCTATATAATTTCAAATATACTTTTGCCTTTGCTTCATAAGTTACATGAGTTAATAACTGAGGCTAAAGGAATATTAAAAAATGACAGCTTCCCCTGTTTACATTGATCCCTGCTATAATCATTCTTATTGTCCACAAACACATTCGTTTTCGCAAGGCCTCAACTCGACCTGAAAAAGCACAGACACACTGCAAAACATAAAGACAACCAATTATGCTCCTTTAAATCCTTCATCAGATATGGATTTTTTTTTTAAAGCCAATTATCAGGGGTCATCTGCTTTGGTTTTATTTTCTTTTTGACTGTAAGCAGCAAAGAAACAGTTACAGCACAAATCAGAAGGTTTTATTCAGTATCCTCAAGCTAGCAAACGCTAAATAAAGAAATTATTTAACCGCTAAGCAGGCTACGTACAATGTTGCAGCCCTTCAGGAACCTTCGGTAGGCTATCGATCCGCTAGTGAATTACCTCCAGTTCAGCCATAGGTTGCAGGCATCACCATCCATCGCTCCTCTCGGCGTTGGTAACACTCCTGCTCATGCCCATCGCTCCTGGAAGGCACAAGATTCATCAGTCCCGTATGCCTGATCTGGTTGGCGGCAAGAGCAATGAATAAAATGGTTATCAGCTGTCGGGGTTTGTTTAGTTGGTTTTGTTTTGGTTTGGTTTTTTTTCCCCTAGAGGGAAGTTCCAAAGCGAGCGCCCTGCGAGCTCTTCACCCCCGGGCGGAGCCGCCTGGGTAGCCCCGCCGAATAACGGAGAAAAGCGCCTTTCTAGTAGTTTGGGGCTTGCTGGGATTTCCCCCGCTCCAGACCCACGGCAGGAACCCGGGCACGATGTTGCAAGAATAAGAACCAACAACGCGTGACACTGTGGCACTTACGCGCAGATGCCAAAGCCCCTGGCAGCGCCCCTAGGTCCCCGGCTGGCTCCGAGGGAGCGGGCCGGAGTACGGGGGAGCCGCGGCGAGAGGGCGGTGTGGAAGTGCCGGGCCGCCCCAGCGGGGCCGCGCTCCCCGGGGGCATTTTGGCTTCGCTCGCTTCCCATTCCTGCGACGCTGGAACTCGGGAACTTCCAGCGCCGCCGCCGCCGCCGCCGCGAGTCGCCGCTGCCCCCCGCCGCAGCCCCTCCTCCTCCCCGTGCGTCGTATCCCTCCGCGCTCCGGCTCCGCGCAGAGAAAGCGCCTTTCAGCCGCCCGCCCGCCGCCTTCCCGCCCACCCCGCCGACATCTTCTGCCACAGCCTGCCCGCCTTCCCGCTAATAAACGCCTAGCGCTCGCCCCTATCTCCCCTCCAGCGCCGAGCAGCGCCGGGGGCCGCCGCGGCGGCGGGGCGGCAGCCGGGGGTAGGAGAGCCCGGCTCCCCCCTTCCTTCCCCGCCTGGCCACCCCCGCCAGGCAGCGCCGGGGACTGGGAAGGGGGCGCGGGGGGAAGGGGCGGCGCGCGGGGCCGTGGGGGCTGAGGAGGGGGCGCGGAGGAGGAGGGGACTCTTTCTCCGGGCGGAGGGATCGCGCTCGCTCGCGCTAGCTGGCTGGCTGGCTGGCGGCGGCGGCGGCGTTGGCGGCGGGCGGCTGCGAGTTGTTGTTTCCTCCTCCTCCCGGTGCTGCTGCTGCTGCCCGTGGGTTGAATGGTGGAGCCGAGACTCTCCCCGGTGAACGAGCAGTGACAGCGACCGGGCGGGCGCATTTCGCTGGGACCCGACGCTGCCGCGGGAGCGCGGCCCGGGCAACCCCCCTTCTCCCCCTTTCCCCCCTCCCCTCCCCGGTTTTCGCCTCGCCATGTCCGGGGACGGCGGCAGCCGGCACACGGCGGAGCTGCGAGCGGGTGAGTGGTGGCCGGGGGAGCCGGAGAGGGGCGGCGGGCAGGGGGAAGAAAGGGAAGCCCGCGGGGAAGAGGCGAGCTCCAGCCCTGACGGCCTCTCCTCTCCTCGCAGAGCTCTACTTCCTCATCGCTCGCTTTTTGGAGGACGGACCGTGCCAGCAAGCGGCTCAGGTAGGGATGGAGAAGGGATGGATGGATGGAGGGATGGATGGATGGCGCCGCCGGGCCTGGCGGGGAGGGGGCGGCCGGGCAGGGCGGCTGATCGGGCGGCGCGCTCGCCGCCTCGTTCTCCTTCTCCCTTTTTCTGTCTTTTTGAAACCTTTTCTCACGCCCCGCTTTTGTTGTTGCTGCAGGTCCTGATCCGAGAAGTGGCGGAGAAAGAGGTAAGAGCGGCGCCGTGCACCCGGCACTCGCCCCGCCTGCGGCCTCCCTCCCCCTTCCCTCGCTCTCCCGCTTCCCCCGCCCCATCCCGGGCGCTGCCGGGGGGCTCCTCCGGGGAGGGGGAGCCGCTCACGGGGCGCCCTCTCTTCCCTCCCTCAGCTGCTGCCCAAGCGCACGGACTGGACGGGCAAGGAGCATCCCCGGAGCTACGAGAACCTGGTAAGAGGAGCGGGCGCCGCTAACAGGAGAGAGCGCTGCGGCGGGCAAAGTTGTTTTTCCCCCTCCCTCAGTCTCTCTGAGCAGCCCGGTAAAAAAATTGAATTTCCCGCAAAAAAAAAAAAAAAAAAAAAAAAAAAAAGGCAACTTAGGAAAAAAAAAGCAAGAAAACTTTGGAATTTTTTTTTTTTTAAATTTTTGATAACTGCCCTTTCGCTCCGTCTCAGTGTCCCGGGGCGGGCTCGGGCGGGGGTCCGGCCGCTGCTCGCCCGCCCGAGCGGGGTCAATAACAACGCGCGCGCCGGGCCCGGCCGCGCTCGCTCCGCGACGTCACGGCCGCGGTGCGGGCGGGAGCCACAGCCGCGCGCGCGGCGCGGCGCCGGGCGGGGCGGGGCCAGCGGCGGCGGGTGCCGGAGCGCTCGCGGCCGCGCGGGGGCGCTCTGGGCCGGCAGGCCGCCCGCGCGCGCACACAATGGCTGCGGCCTGGCCACCGCTCTGCCCGCCGCTGTGCCGAGCTGGGCTCCGCACGGCACCGGGCTGCTGTGAGTGCCCCTCAGGCTGCCCCTCAGGCTGCCCCTCGTGTGCCGCCGCGGCGTGTGCCGCTGCTGAGCTGCGTTGTGTGGCGCCGAGTTCTTTATATACAGTGCAGCTGGTGCGTGCAAGTAACTGGGCTTGCCGGGGTCACATCACGAATTTGGCTCAGGTGGATTTTTGATTAGCTCTTTTTTAAAATTTCATAGTGTGCGCTTTTCATCTCGTGTTAGGTCAATGATAAAGTGTTAGTTGCACTGACACAGCTCTGGCTAGCAGAGAGGGGCCTGGATATTTTCTTTTTCCCCGAACATGTTGTGAACTACAGCAGTTCACAACAGCAATTAAGGTGTCTGATTTGTGTCTGTTAGCAACTTGTTGCTAGCATTGTTTTCATTGCAAGTGCACTGTTGTATAATTTGGTCTCTGAATTTCTGAGGACAATTTAAGGGAAAGACTAAGCCCTGTTTGTGATGTTCATCAAACAGAGATTTCCCTTGCTGGTTGCTTGTAGTAGTTCTGAATTCCAGTACTTCTGGAACACAGGTGTGTTGAGAACTTTTGAATTTACACAAAAGGAGACAGAACAGTTTCCATCTGTAATGCCTCCAATAAAGACTGTCACCATATAAGTTATTTTAATTCTGTGAAGTATGTTACAGTATGAATCACGGATGTTTATTGTCATTAGAACAGGTTCACTTACAGCATTTTTTTTCTGTAGCAAGAATTGCATTGGCACAGGCACTTTCATGTGTATGGTGTGGAAGAATCGATAGCAGTTAACTTGTGGAAAACATATGAATACATACCAGTACTTTTGAACTTTCTTGAAATCAAATATGAAGAAACTCAGCTGGGAATTTCAAAATGCATGATATGTTATGCTGTTCTTATTTACTTACTTACTTGTAAGGCTGTGCAGCAATTTTATCCATTTCAAACAATGGTAGGAATTGTTTGGTAAAACTTAACAGTAGTCTCTTTTTTCCTATAAATTATAAAGAATTGGAGGTACAGTCTTAGTGTAGCATGGATTTCAGTTTCTTCTGTATAGTCAGAATATAAAAGGATGTGAAGAAGGAAAAAGTGAGGAAAAAGATATTTTAAAGGTTGAAGCAAGTAGAATTGGTGAGAAATAATGTTATTCAGTCCCTTTCTGAAAATGTTTGTTGGTGGAATGCAGGTAAATACCAATTTAGTATAGATAGGTATGTAATAACGTAAGATGTACTTCCTCAAAACTTGGACTTGATGCTGGATACTGATATTTGGAGAGGTGATGCTGACTAGGTCCTTTCTCTTTTCCTAGTCTTCTGTTCATAACAAAGTTTACTTGGACTTCCTAATAAACATTTCTAGGCGCTTTTTCACCTTGTCCCTACCTAGATGTTGGGATGTGTGTGTGAAATTGCTACTTTGTTCTTGATGCTTCTCTTCATCCTGTATTTGTTCTTGCTTCAATTGTCAAAGCTGTATGAACTTTGTATTACTTGACATTTTAGGCATGTGAAAGCTGACACAGAAGTGTATTTGCAGCGTGACAGTTGCATTTTGTACAAAAGAAGAGATTTTCACTGTGTCTTGTTTCATTAAACAAAAACTTATTTATCTCAAAGCAAAGGATCCTTAGCTTTAGATGGAGAATGACGATGAGCTAACATTCTCTTCCTTTTTTTTTTTTTTAATTTAAAGTTTTTCTAGCTTTATGATGCTGACTCTTCTTTCTAAAGATGGCATGTTTTGCCATGATTTGGTACCACTTCTCAGACATGAATGCCTTGAGCTTTCACTAAACTTTGTAGAAAGGTCTTAAGGGAGAGAAGGCTAAAAAATACAATTACCAGTAAATGTAGTGTTAAATGTCTGACTTTTACTCTGGGAGGGAATAAGGGCTCTGTGTAACTGGGATAGAATTTAACGCCAAGATTCTTTTTTGTTGTGTGCAAAATCATGCCTTTTATTATACCTATATTTATAACAAATCATTAATTTGATATATGTATGGATAAGTTTTCAAGAGATTATGATGTTTCTTATTTTGTCCTAATTTTGAAAGCATTTATTTAGGAATTTTTATTAGAGTTAACTTTTTGTTATTAGACTGGAATTCACAGCCCTAGTTGTTTTATTTCTGTAACTTAATTTGTGCAAATAATGTTGAATCGGGCGCAATTTTTGTCTTGCAAATTACTTTCATTTTTCTGTTTGGCCAGAGAAAGTAAATGTTTCATTTTCTTAAATAAGCTAATACCATGCTGTGCATGCTTGTAATACTACAGGAAAATACATGAGTTCAGAAATGCTCTTATACTGTGTTCTTAAGTGATTTTTCTTGAATTTCAGTATTTCTATATTATATTTTTCTACAGTCACTGTGTGTGGTATAAATCACTTGACTATGGCTTTGATAGTGTAGGCTCTTACTTCAGAGTGCTAATCGCATTCATATATTACCAGTATTAAGATTTCTATTTGTGCTATAAACCCAAGACCTTGCAAGAATCGAGTCCCTGGTAGACCACATTCAATGTAGGTCTGTCAGGGAGGATGAGACTCTCCAGTTACAGATCTCAGCTTTTTTGTGTTCTCTTGCTTTTATTTTGAAAACTTGTGAATTGTGAGATAGCTATTTTTCTCTCTTTGAAAGATTGAAGATTTCTTACTATGGGGTACAGAAACTGAGGAATTTTGAGAGTTAACAGCCCATTTTAGCAGAGCAAGGCAGATGTGTGAATTGTTTATGGATTGCGGATAAGGTGTTTAAGTGTTGTGTTGCATTTTTAGGCATTAAAATACCTTTGTTAGGGCCTTTGTTACACGAGCAAGTGTTGTTGCATCATTTGACTCCAGGGTAATTGTTTTTTTCATGTTGCAGTTTCCCTATGGGTGTAGCTGCTCTAATTGTATGCTGTGGATGAAAGCTGTGCATTTCTGCTGCATCCTTTGTATAGACACGAGTGCTCATCCAAATGTGTGGTTAGTTGGATGAGGCAGCTGAACTGTCTGAAAAATGAACAAGAATAATTTTCAGATGGCTCAGCTCTTTTTGTGTGCTACACCATGGGTCCTACCACCACCATGAAGGAAATGATAGGAGTAAGTGTGGAGGGGTTGGACGTGTTGCAGTTGCTTCTTTTGGGAGCAAAGTAGACTTCAGCTGAGTGAAGCCAACTGTTGAGATTCACTGACAATTTAGAGCTACCATAGGGAATGTTGTAGTTTGAATTTTTTTTTAAGGTCTTCTATGATACAAGCATTACATTATATATGATCAGAACTATTATGTAAACTTTCTTATCTGGAATATTCATAATATTCATGTAATTGTAATTTTCTCTGTTAGAATTCATTCACGTTGGTGGTGTTTGGGAGCAGAGAAGTCAGGGAATTCACGCCAAATAGGATGGCCCAATGGGTTTAATAGGCGTAACAGTTTAATATGTCTTGGTCTCAGGAACTATTGATGACTCTTTTGCTGACATTTGTGCCTTTCTCTTAAGTGTGATTTCAAGTGAAAATTACAAAATACTTTTTTCAGCCCATTCCGCTGTTCTTTTTTTTTTTTTTTTTTTTTGGTTGCACAAACCTACATGAAAATACAGAGTATCTGTGGGACTGGGACACTAAGTACATTGATACTGTGTTTCTTTGTTAATGTAATAGTTAAGTCTTCTAGGCTGAAGTGTGGTTACTATTTAAAAATTCTGTTTCTTAATAAGTAACCAGATTATAAGTGGTTTGTTCCTTCAGGATCACTTACTCTGTAAAGGTATTTAAAGAAATAGGGAGCAAAATTAAAACTTTCTTGAAAGTTGAATCAGAGAGCTGCATTTTCACCTATTTTTTTAGTAACAGTATTTTGGGGACAGTCTATACAATATTTTGGAACGTATTCTGAAAGACTTGGCGCTGTGGCTAAATATTCTAATTGTTATCCCTAGCCAGATTTTTGGTCTCATTAGCAGTGCCTTTGTTGGACATATAGCAACTTAAATGAATCTCCTCTGAGTTCTAAAAGACAATTGCTTCTGTTCTACAGACTATTCCTGTGGCTGAGAACTTTAGTTAAAAATCTCTCTATTCAAACTATTATATTTTGATAAGGGGAAACGTTTGTTGTGGGAAGCACCACACATTTATTTGTTTCACAGATAATCAAGAGGATAGGCCAAGTCAACTGTTTTATGCTGGCTCTTTCAAACTGGAACTAAGAAACGCTGATGAGAGATAGGATGGAAGAGGAATACCAAGTTTCTAAAGTGTAACTTTTGTTTAAAAAAACCCCAAACCCAACAAAACCCACAAAACATGAGCAAGTTTAAGGAAGGCAAACAGGTACAGGTAATTTAACAGTAACAGCATAGCTGAACATATTAGTCTATAAGAAAAAAATGCTGCTTCTGCTCATAGCTTCTCATGTGGTAAGCTTTCAGCAGACTGTTTGTACAAGCTTTGAGTTTATCTGCTCTGGCCTCACACCTATTAAAAGCATTAAATAGTTGAAAAATAATGTGTTCTTGGGATGGCTGGTTTTATATAGTTGTATTGAATTAGATTAAGAGTAATCTCACAGTAAAATAATTGTCATTCTGATTGGCAATAGTGGTTAAATATCCATATAGTTTTAGCTCAAGCAGAATAAGAAAGTGTACAAGAAATAAATATGTTTTGGGGAAAATGGTCAGTAAGACTGGGCTCTGACATCTTGGAACATAGGTAGCTGACTGATGTAGATTTTGTTGTTAAATATCCTTGTGTGGAAATGCATTTTTCTGAAACCTATTTACAGTCAACCCGGTAGTTAAGCGTGTTGACTGTTAGCGTGGTGTGTGGGGGGAACCAAAAATTTTTCAGAGAATGTTTTGGTGTGCAGAGTATTCGGGGCACTAGAATAAGGTCATAGTTTACCTTGATGTCTAAAACACTGGTGGCAAATAACTGCATTATGTATTGTAAATTTAACTGAAGAGTTTAGGTCAAATCACGATTCTTTTGTTTCATTTGTTGCGATTCTGATGCTGAATTATGCTGCAAAGTCGTGCAGAATGAAAATATAAGCACTTAGGTCTATTTCAGAGGTAATAAAGATTTGTATGTTAGGGCAGATAGCTCTGTAGCTGCATTTTGCGTATTCCCATGCTGCTTGTTTGGAATAAGTGAGGTTGGGGGTAGTTGGTAAAGGGTGAGGTTGAGTGTCTAATTTTCTATAAAATAATATTTGTGCTTAAGATCTGAAATTTTTGTACTTGCTAACAGTGTTCTAAGTTTTGTTACTGTAATAGTTAAGAAGTGTTAACTTACGTGATAAGACTGTGAGAACAAAAATAGAGTTTATATTTTCCTTATAAACACATCTTCTGTGCATTTCTTTTGGGAAAACAGAGCAGAATTAGACACTGAAGAAAGTCTAATAGGACGAGGAAGAAAAACAGCTAGAATTTCAGTTAGGGGAGACTGGCAGAGAAAAAACCCTGTGCTTTTTATGCTGTTTGACATCACAGTTTTGGCATAAAATTTTAAAATTCCTGTTTGTAGAGTCCAGTTTTCACTTTCATTTAAAGCTGCATGAATTTTAAATAGTTGTGCATCTGTTATTTTTTTCCTTTTGCTTTCCTTTCTCCTCTTGGAATCAGAGATTGATATAAAACCAAATTTCATTCTATTGAGTTGTCATGAGCTTTTCTGTTTCTGACAAAGCTTCTAAAGCTACCATTAAAACAAAAATTAATTTATTTTGTTTTGTCTTGGAAATTTGACTTGAAAGTACTCTGGATATGGATTTTTTTGGTTGTAGTTATAGGTATATTTGTGTAAGTTCTAAGTATATTTTTGTTGATCCCAGGTCTTTTTTCAGTTTGTCAGAGCAACAATTGTTTCCTGGTAGGCTGCACCATGGAACAGTCTGAGTAATCTTAGTTTAATGTATTAAATAAGCTTACTTAGTCCTGTCTTGAGTTGTTGCTACCAAGTTGGAGTTACATTTTCTGTAATCTTGTTTTTCCTTTTTCAAAAGGGAGAAATTAGGTGAATTTCTGTTACACAGTTTTTTATTTGTGTGACTTCCATTGTAATAGTTGCACATACAAATTAGCACTAGAACAGACTTTCTAGAGATGCAGTCAAAGCCCTCAAGCCTGTTGCTGTCTGAGACATTGGGACAATGCCCCTAACACTGTGCTTTAACTTTTAGTCAGTCCTGAAGTGGTCAGGCAGTTGGGGTAGGTGAAGAATTTTTTTTGATGGTGAAGGAATTATGTCATTTAGAGACAACTTAATAGCCTGTTTTTAATAAGGTATTCAAGTTCCATATTTTATTTGTTTGTAGAAGGAGAAAAAGGAAATACAAATCAGTCCAGATAAAACCTTTATTAAATAAGTTTTGTTATCCTATCAAATTTTACAGAGTAATGAAACCTACCTCTTTATTTAAGTTTCTTGTGTGTATGTTAGCTTTATGTAGGAAAATGAGAGCCAAATGTTGACAGTGTATGGTTCCTGAAATAGCTCTTTGAACTCTCTGGAATTGACAAATGTTTAAATGGGCAATGCCACTTCTGTTTTGGTAAAGTGTGTAGCTTACTTAGTGTTGTTGAATCAGTTTGTTAATGAGCTGTTGTGAATGCTGCTTAGTAGTGATGCTTACTTATACAAATGCTATGAAGAAGCATCACAAAACTACTGCATAATGTGGTATAAATAGCTCTTTTTATGCGAATGGACTTAAATGAGAACAGATTAGTGTGGGTGTAAGGTATATATTGAGATCTTTAATACAGATGATCAAGAACAAAACAGATAGATACCTCTTATCAAAACATTTGTTTTAAAAACTGCATGAGGAATTGAGCCTACCTAGTTTCTGCTAAAATGAAAAGTGAGCACATGGCTTATGACAAATCATGAGAAATATGACTCAAGATGTCAGCTTGCTGTAGTTTAGAATGTGTCAAAGATGATTTACTTCATTTAGTTTAGATTTTGTGCATTTCTTAGAATGTGTAAAACTGTAGGATCTTGAGCATAATAAAACGACAGCTGTATTGTGTATTCAGTTGTATTATTCATGGTTAAACCAAAACCCCCAGTAATTATTGATCGTTGAGAGATGAGTTCAGATTCTGGAGACAGAAATTCTGGTGTCAGATGGAATTAAGCAAAGAGCAGTGTTTGTTAAGCTTTTGGGCTCCTTTTGATAGGAGCAGAGGAGAACAAAAGCTAAGGAAATGGATCAGGGCAAAACCGGTATAAATATATATAGGTTCATCACTTCTTATGGCTATTTGGATATATTAGAGCTCTCATGCATGTATTTTGACTGTGATTCCTCCTTTAAGCAGAAAAAAACATGTTGATTTGCTATTCTGATTAGTTTTTTTATCATAATAATTCTGAAGTCTGAATTACTTTTTGCTACTCTTCTAACAGTGTGCCTGTCTGATGACATTGAATTTAGCAATTTTGAATTAACTGATCTTTATGATGAGCTGCAATTTTATTTAAGTAAAATATAATTTCTAATATATTTTAAAGAAAACTTTTTAAATGAAAACTTTGTTTTTAACTTCTCTGACTTTTGCAAGTAATTTAACTTTTAGGCAGTCAAATTCAGAATTGCAAGGCTTTCTACAATTGTAATATAATCCACAGAAGGAAAATCCTGCTTTCTAGGAAGCAGCTAAACATTTGCCTGCCAATGGGAAGTAGTAAATGAATTCTTATTTTGCCTTGCTTGCTGTGCAGCTTTTGCTTTACTTATTAAACTGTTTTTATCTCAACCCACAAGTTTTTTCTCTTTTACCCATCTGATTTTCTCCTCCATTCCACTGCAGTCAGAATGAGCAAGTGGCTGCATAAGGCTGAGCTGCTGGCCAGGGTTTTAGACCAAGACAGGAGAGAGAAAACTAGAACATTGTGGTGGTGGTAGTGGTGGTGGTAATTACTGGTGTAAGCAAGGCTTTTCCAGAACCTGTTTCAGACATCAGTGCTCTTTATGTTAACAAACTGCTGGAGTACGTGAAATGATTACAGTGTGTCAGCAAGCTAAGAGCAAATTTGATGAAGAATGAGGTATATTCTGTTAATTGGGTGTAATACAGAAGCATCGTTCTGCCTAAATGTCAGTCAAGGCCTCTAGTTACAGAATAACAAAACATCACAAGCTTTTTCTTCAGTATTTTGCTGGATTTTTCCTCTTCTGTGAAGTAAAACTGTGAAGATGTATTTCAGGCTATGTGAAGGACAGAACAGCTATATGCCAAATTCTGTATAAGAATTGAAGAAAACGGAGTCTATTCTCCCTCTTTATTTATTATTTTATTTTTTTTATTATAGTCTGAGTTGACTATAGCTTATGAATTTTAAAAATGCTGTTACTTAACCAAAAGCCTTACGTTGGTAGGATTTTTACTGTTGTCACACGCATTTCAAACCTTTTTTTCCCCACTTGTTATTTAGGACAGTTTTCTGATCTAGAATGAGGCAGAATGTTTTTGCATTTTCGTTTACAAAGCTGTGTTACTCAATTGGTATTTGTAATTCTTGCAAGAAGTAAATGTTGCCGTCTTTACAATCTTTGTCTTGTCTTTATGTTACGGTAATTTAAATTGACCAGACTACTACGTAAATGTAATATTGAATATATACTTCACATTTTTTACTGTGATTGTAAGGGAGCTTATTAGTGTATTACCAACTGTGCCTTAAAGTCAGAAAGTAGTAAATACCAACAGTTCTCTGTACAAAGTGGCTTGTGCTGAATAGAATTAATTGGGACCAGCTGGAATTAATTATTGTACTTAAAGGTCATTATTTGTTTTTATCCTTTACTATGCTGTAATTTTCTTATGAATTTGTGTTACAGTCTGGGAGAAAAAAGATTAAACCAGTAATGCATCAAAAGTATTGTATTATTTCTCAAATGTTTTGTTTTCTCTTTGGTATAATAGGTGAAGTACTACAGACACTTGGCACCTGATCACTTGCTTCAAATATGCCATCGACTTGGACCGCTTCTAGAGCAAGAAATTCCACAAAGTGTCCCTGGAGTGCAGACGTTATTAGGGGCTGGCAGACAGTCTTTGCTTCGTACAAACAAAAGTATGAAAATTTCGTGAGAATTTTGAGAGGTCTTGATATTTCATGCTTTTCTTGTGGTTTTGCATGAAAAACCCATTTGCATACATTTTTTGGTGTGATTTTTAACAAACAGGTTGCAAACATGTTGTATGGAAGGGATCTGCTCTTGCTGCACTACATTGTGGAAGACCTCCAGAGTCTCCTGTAAATTATGGCAGTCCACCTAGCATAGGTAAGTCAATTTTATTCTGGTACTTCCATTGCAACACCTAACTCTCAGGGTGCTTGATTTTTGTGATGATGAGAGCTAAGTAGTAGTTCCATTTATGTTTATCCTTGTTAGTGTCACATACCTTACCATTAGTGTTTTTATTATGATGCTGTATTGCCATATTGTAAAATCTTCTCTGAAGCTAATTTTGTCTTTGAAGTATAAAATTGAATAAAATGTGTTTAAACAATGAATACATACAAACAAAACTCTCTTTTTTAAAGATGTAATAAGGCTGCCAGTAGATAATTAATTAGTATTATAGGACAGCAAAGCTTACACCCATTGTTAGGGAGATTAAGTAATGGTTTCCTTTGGAAAGGAAAGCCTGGTAATGGTTTCCTTTGGAAAATTTGAGTCTTGCAGAAGTTATTCTTTTTGCTCTCTGGTCCATTCACTAATTTTGTAGCTGTCCTTTAGCTTGTTCTGCTGTGCTGTATCATGAAGCATGCATGTGCTGTCTGTACTGTTGAAAAACTGAAAGCTAGAGGTCAGAGGTATTCCAGTTTTTGTTTTTAAGTTCTCGCATGATCACTGAAATGTTTGTTGGCTTTCACATTTTAAGAACAAAAATACATGTTTGTTTAGTTGCTAAAGGATCAAGATGTGTGATATTTTAGAAGATTCTTTAAGGATCACCTTTTTTCTTTTTTTTCGTGTATAGAAAAATGAGCAGAATCACTTGCATCTTTTCATCTTTCTCTATTGATGTCCAATGAAGGGGGAATGTTTAAGATCAAATTGTCTGTGTGGATTATACCAAAAAAGGAGTGGGTTTTTTACCAAAGCAGTAGCTGCAGATAGATGTGCAGGGCTGGATGAGAGTGGGCAGAGAATATCCAATTGATTGGCTCTGGATCAGGTGCAGCTGCTGCTGCAAAGACAAAGGTTTCTCGCTTCACAAAAAAAAAAAAGGACTGCAGATATATTGGGAAACTAATATATAACAACGTATATGGAAAAATATATAGACTATATATAGTATCATGGTATAAATATATAGCTAGGTGCTACAGACAGAGTTTTTTAGTGTGGTAACTTGCCAAGGCAATTTTTCAATCTCTGAACTCCTTTTGGAGGCTTTTGATAGCCTCTAAGTTTTTAATGAATTTAAATAGATACATATGACATATAAAATATAAAATTGAGAGAGGTTAATGTGGGCTATTTATATTTTTTCTTATGTTGCAGGAACTCAATATCAAATCTCAAAACACACACTGTTACACTTTATCCAGAGAATTATAGCTCTCTCTCAACAGCTGAAGCAGAGCCATGCTACAGCTAAGCTCTTAAGTTTAGCACAGCCAATTTTGACTCGGTAGATAGTAGAGTATTTAGTGTCCTAGTAGCATTTCCATTTTAAAGCACAAGTTACATGCTTTCTATAATATTTCTGTAGGTGCTTGGACTGTAGGATGAGAATATGATTTTGCTTGCTGAGCTGAATTTTCAGAACCTCCTTAGCTGGTATGTGTATTGGTCAGAAGTGGTTCACTTAAACCCTAATGTAGCACCTGCATTCATTCAATACGGTTTTGTTTAGAGCCACTAGTTTAGTATTCACATAGAGAGCTTTTTCTGTGTTGTGCTCTAGGTGTGTGGGAGAAAATGCTTGTTGCTGGCTAGAAAATTTCCTTCTAGAGTGGTTGTGCAATGACTTGATGATTGTAAACTTGGAAAATCTTGGGCTATTTTTGCAAGGTGACTGTAGGACTGAGCTTTTTAATAGCTAGGATTTCTTTAGTGGTTGCTTAGCTTTTCTTTTACTTGTGAATAAATCTTACAATGTGTTGGAGGAATCAGAATGATTGAGGATTGTTTTATGTTCTACTGTAGCTTACAGTGTATAGTAGCTGTTGTATAGTTTTTAAAAGGAAAAAAGATCAGTGCATGAGATCCATGGTAGCTGGAGTTCAAAAAAAGCTGTAGAACTGCTGTGGTAATGAAATGAAATGTTAAGAAAAATAACTTTCAGACTTTTTGGAGAAGAACAAGTCAGGCTTGTTAACAACAAATGTTATTTTTTTGAACCTTTCGCAGAGCACTGAATGCTTGCGAAATTACAGTTATTTCAAATACCACTTTTTTATGACTAGTAATTTCCTTTTCCAAACATTCATATAAGTGCTGGTAAGTGAATGTTTTCAACTGTGAAGCATATTTGGATTTTTGGGATATTTGGTTCAGAGCTGTATATTAAAGCATTTGTGTTTGATTTATCTTATTCTATCTACTCTGATCTCTCAATGAAATAATGAACTAGAATGACACTTCTTTTATAAATTGAATTAGAATTTATTTTTTCTCTTTTCTTAAATAACTTCCAGTTTTCCCCTGAGAAGACTGTGTTTTATGTATTTTCTTAGCAGAAAAAATGCCAGTTAGACCTATTATTCTTCAGGCTGCATGCATTTCAGGTAGATAACCTGCTATTGTTTGAAGAACAGAAACAAAGACATTGAAATTCTTCTGCGTTGTGCAGGAAAACTTAACTTACATTTCAGTGAATGTACAAAGTTATTATTTCCTAGTCTGATGAATCAATGCATAGATGATGCTGATGGGGCATTATTTAGAATCATTTTTGTGTATGTAGTGCCAATTGTCTTGTAGGTGGCTGGTTTGTATGCAATCAATATAGATCTGTACAAATATGTATTTCCCCTGAAAACTACAGAATATCTGTAGAACACAATGAAGAGAAATAAAGCTTGAATATGGAGTAGTCTTTGTCCAGTTGCTCTCAGTTGTGCAATGTATCTTATAAAAAAGTTGCAGAAGTGCTTAATTAAAAACAAAAGCAGTTAGGTTATATGCTAATTTGTTTTGTTAAAGGTTTCATTTTCTTGGAAGCAGAAAAAAAGCTCTTTTTCAGTAATTTTTGGGAACTGCTGAAATAGGAAAGAGCATAAGCATAAAACTTTGAGAGCTTTGAGCTCAGAACTCTTGGGAAAGCTGACCACTCAGGTGTGAGGACCTGAATGAGGCTGGGCTGTTTGCCCCAGACAGTGAAGATTTTTTTTTCCTGACCAGTGAAAATGTCTGTCTTTCAAAATCAGTATTTCATGGTTTTTCAGAGTAATCAACCTCTAGTTCTGAGACACTTTACACTTTCTTCAGTTTGTTTATTAAGTGATGCTGGTCTTTTGGTGTAAAGAGAATGACAGGTTCTGAAGGCAGTGTAAATGTCTCTTTTTAGAAATACAGTAAATACTTTAGGCCTAAAAGCCAGCTTAAGAGTGCTTTGTGCAACTCTGTTATTCTGTTAACTGCAGTAAAAAAAGAAAGGAAAAGACTACCTTTATATTAGAAGATCTATGTAAAAGTTACATCTTGTTATATATGTTTATTTAAGTCTAGAGTGAATTATACTAAAGTAAATGACTTGTTAGTAGGCAAGAATAAATGAGGTATAGAAATCATATGTAACTTTGAGTAAAATACCAATGGAATAACTATAGTGAAAGCAAGTGGGGTATTACTGAAGTCACAGAAATTTGGAAGTGTTTGAAATTGTATAGCTTTCATTTGTTTTTGCCTTTTGAAATATCTCACCTCTGACCACTCTGAATTAGGAAGAGCTGGCAGTTGCTTTCATTAAGCAAATGAGTATTATATATGAAGTTTGAGATGTATATAGAATTTGTGTGTTTTCAGAAATACTCTGGTTAGGAGTTGGTATACTTTCACCTTCATGGTATGCCCAGAGACAAGTTCTGGTTTGATAGCATAGCGAGCTTAATCATTTTACTTGGTTGACAGTCATCTCTAAGTCAAGAGACTTGGAATACTGTATAGAGTTCAGAAGCTGAACAGAGAAATGGTAGGAAGTTAGAAGTCAATTCAAGCTGGTGTTTTTTTTGTTTTTTTTTTTTGGTCTTGGGTATCTTTGAAGAAGGGGGAAAAAAGCCTTCAACAGCCCCAAACTGAATGCTTGATGCATTCAGTTTTACTAGCTTGGAGAGTGAAAGAAGTTGTCTAGTGGTCTCTACTATTATTTTTAACAGCTCTGAATCCTGTGGTATTCATTAGAGGCCTGTCTAGCCTCTTAAGTTAATGAAACTTGATTCAATAAGGGTAGGAATTGTAAGTGAGTTATATCCTTTGGGTATCCTTCCAGGATTCTTCTGAATCCAGTTCTATTTTTGTGTGAATGGAAGGGGAATGAAATTGGACTCTGGTCTTCAGAAGAAAGCTTCCGTTAGTTAAATACAACTCCAGAAAGGAAGAAAATGAAAGATTGTGTTTTCATGTTAAAAACGTAACTTATACTTAGTACAAAATTAAATTTGATTTATCACTGACTACTGGCTAAGACAGATTACTATCCCCCATCTTTAAGACATATTCCATATTCAAGGATAAGAGCATGTAAATAAGGTGATAGAATTGATCACTTTGGTAAAATTAGAAAGTGGAAAGAAAACCAAGTGGGGAAAAAAAGGAGGGCTAATACTGCCATGTCTTTCAGACCCCCAAATTAATCTTCCTTTTAACAGATTGCTGTTTTTCCTTTGAGCTGCTTGTTCTATTTTGGGTGAGGATTGAGTTAGAAAAATTCTGAAACTTTGAAGGCATTCATTTGGTGCCCATTGTATGCCTTTTGAGTGGGAGAAAATCTATACTCTCTTGTAAGTTCCACTGAAAACTCCCACCACTTCACTTCCAATGACTTTGTTTGATTTTGACATTGTTCCAAGGGAAACCAAACAAATAAGGTGTTTTGACTCTTCAAGATGTGTGGTTTTGAGTTTAAGGTTCTTGGCAGCAGTGAAGTGTGACAGTAGAAGCAAGATTTAAAAAAAAATAGTTGCATTTTAGGTTCTTGACTGGCCCTTATGAAAAAAAAAGGGAATTTAAACTCTTACATTTAGAGCTTAAAGTTAGAGCCTTTGGGTCAAGAATTCCATGTTTTTCACTTGATCCCGCTTGCTTTTTTTTTAACTGTAGAGATTGGAGTTAAAAATCCTGAGCAATATTTGGTCCATTTTTCAAAGGAGGATTAGGCTAGATGAGTTTTAGTGGTCCCTTCCAACTTCAACCATTCTGTGATTCTGCAGTAATGGGAGTTCTTCTGGCATTAAATCTGGTGAGGGATATGAAGAAACACATGAAGAGTTTTTACAGGTCTATGAGCAGTAGGAGGAACAGTAGGTCCTGCTGCTGAATGGGGCAGGGGACCTGAAGTAGGATGAGAAGGAGACATTGTAGAACTAAAGGTGGGTCCTCCTCATCTCAGTCCCTGGGCAAGTGATGAAGCAAGTATTTCTGGAAGTCAATGTAAGAAAAGACAGGTACATGGTTAAGAGTTGTTGGCATTGATCTGTGAAGGAGAAACCATGCCTGACTGAGATAAGTGGCTTGGAGATGATGGAACAATAGTGAATGTTATTTATCCTGACTTCAGCAAGGCTCTCTGAACTGACTCCCATAACATTCTCAGTGACAGACTGAAAAGTTATGGCAGAACTGCTGGGATCGAATGCTGTGATCAGCAGAGTGAATTCCAGTGACTGACACGAGCCAGTCACTAACAGTGCACTCCAGAGGTTGGTGCAAGAGCCAGTATTTTTCAGCATCTTCATTAATAACTTGGATGATGAAACAAAAGGTTTTGCTAACAATGGAAATCTAGGAGGAGTGGATGACTGAGAAGGACCTTGACAGGGTGAAGAAATGGGTCAAGAGGAATCTAATGAAGTCTCACAAAGAGAAGAGTGGAAGTCCTGCCCTGGGGAGGAACAACCTCATGCACCAGTGGATACTGGGGGTTGACCAGCTGGAATACAGCTTTGGAGATAACTACATGGCCGTCCTGGTGCTAAACGTGTCAGACACGATCTGCCCTTGCACACAAAACCCAAGCAGCATCCTGGGTTGCTGGAGGCATTGCATTGCCATTACGTCGAGGGTGTTCCTTCCCCTCTGCCCAGTAAATAAGATCACACCTGGAGTGCTGGATTCAGCTCAAGAAAAGACATACATGGGCAGTCTATAGCTGTTAGCTGGTCTGTCAAAGGACCAGGAAGGTTATGAAGGGATTGAGGAATTTGTCATACAAGAAGTCAGGAGACCTGGGATTGTTTAGCCTTGAGAAGAGACAGTGTGGCAGAGGCAGGGTGGTGGTAGTATCAATGGTAATAAATACTTAAATTGGGGCATGTGATGAAGATGGAGCCAGACTCTTCTGATTGGTGCATCCTAACATGCCAGAGGTCATGAACTAAAATGGAAATAGAGGAATTTCAATTTAAAGATAAGAAAACAGGTTTGGAGGTTGATAAGAGCTCTGGCACAGGTTGCCCAGAGAAATTGTGAAGTCTCCATCCTTGGAGACATTCAAGGCTGGACTGGATGCAGCACTGAGCACTGTGCTCTAGCTGAGCCTGCTTGAGCAGGGGGCTTGGAATAGATGACTTCTATAGAGGTTCCTTCTCACCTTAGCCATTTAGTGCTTGGGTGGTAGTAGACCATTTCAGACTTGGAGGCTGATCATATTGTGTGAACATGAGCTCAGTTACTGAAAACTAGAAGCCACTTTATTTTGTTTGGAAGCAGTAGTAAACAATTGTTAGCAACTTAAAATGATAAAATTTGTGGAAAAGTTTCAAAATGTCACAAATTCTCAGCTTTCTCAGACATTGGCTTTTACTGATTATTAAATATGAAGAATGCTGATTTTGAAACCAAAATGTCATTTGGGAGTAAGCAGTGGTTATCATACTGTGTTGTGCAACAACCACTTAGGAACATCTGGGTTTTTTATTTGTTTTCAATTTTATTTATTTGTTTTTAAAATGGGACTTTATATGTAAGTAGCAGATGGGCATGTAAAACTAAGTTAGTATTAATTTTCTTGGTCAGCCAGACATTGGTTAATTTTTTCAATGCATTGTCCATTTCACAGTGCCCTTCCAGCAAGGAGCATGCCATCTCTATTCTGTTGTTTTCTTTTTTCCAGCCCTTCCCCTTATGTTGGTTGACTCACTGTAAGGCCCAACCAGCGTTCTTTAACCCTTTCTGGGATAAAGTATCATCTTCCTTCACTCCCTTATGTAGTTTGTGGCTCCCACTGCAACTGTTTTACTTCTTATACCTTGTCACTCTTCCTGTGATTAACAGCTTTGTTCATTATCACTTATTTGTGTGAGGCCAGGCAAACACAGAAAAGTACTAATATGGCTAAAACGAGAGAGAGTAGAATTGCTGTTACAGGGGGTTCTAAATTTATTTTTTTCCAAATGCAGTTAAAATCAAGCTAAATAGGTTAGAGAGCTGACAAGCAATGATGCAACAATTGTTATAAAATCAAGGGCCTATAATTTGTACAAAGGCATTATTATTATTAACAGTTGGTAACCTTTCTCATCTTGGCTTAGACAAGAAAAATCAATTTTATTGTTTGACTGGAGGAATTTTTGACACAGCTATTTTCTGATTTTTTTCCTGTACTATGGAAGAAAAAATAAATGCCACTGTGCTAGCAGAGTTTGCAGGTGACAGGTTTGGAATTGTCAGTGTTTGGAATAAATAATTGGAACTGGTCAGAGAAATCGGTGTAAATCACTTGGCAAAATTGAGAAGAGTAAATATAAAAGTTGTTAAATGGAAAGGATATTGAAGAATATGGATGTGAGAATTCAATTTTAAATAGCCAAAAAATACCCACCCAGTTTGAGAAGTCTTAAAAATTATGTGCTTTTGGATAGCATTCAAACCTGTGGGTGATTGATTCTTCCCCTCCCCTTTGCTAATTGCATGAACTTGGTAAAAAATTTTCTTCCCAGAGAATATAAGTTCCTAATACTGTGGAGGCTGGGTTTTTTCCCATGTCTAATTGCTTTTTAATTCACTTAGTTTTATTTTTAACCACTTTTAGTATTTTATACATTTTAAGTTTTGATCAAGGCTAAAAAGTAAGTTGGATCCCAGTCTTCTTGTTTATGTCACAGTATTACCTTTTATTTCCTCTGGTAGGCTGATTATTACTGAACACGGGTTGTTTCACCTGTTGAGTTTCCCAGGGATATGTGAACTAGTAGCAAGTTGCCCATTGGTGATTGGGATCAGCGAGACCATTCTTAGCAATACTGACTTGGGTTCTGCTAAACTTAGCTTCTCCAATGTTACAAAAAAGCTCCAAAACCCAAACAACCTGCCCTCACAAAGCCCCTAAACTTGATCTCCAGTACTTCAGAAGGTTTTTATGAATTCAGATGTATATTAAAAATTACATGCTTATGTGAGGTCATTGGTTGTTTCATCCTAAAGAATCTGCTTGCAGTTTTGTTTCATTGACGCATCTCTACAAATTAAACTTTTAGTTAAACTCATTTCACTTTTGGTGAGCTACTGTTTCATTTGAAGGCATTGAGATATCCATCAAGCATGTCCATCTTACATTAAAAGCAGACAAAGGTAATTTCTTGTAGGTCAAGATTATTGTGTAAACTCACTTTGCTGGGACAAACACCTTTATTCTGTTTCTGTGTGTGTACTTGTTTGGTTTCTTTTTTTAGGGAGGTGTGTGTATTTTGTTTGTTGAAGTTTTTTTATTTTAAGTAGGGTGATTTGTCAGATACCAAAACTAGATTTATCTTGTGCCTGAATTAATCTTGATTTCCTGCTTTTCTGAGAGTTGACAAAGAAAATCTTTGTCATAAAGCAAATGCAACCCATCTTTTTCTACTATGAGGGAAGGGTGAAGATATTATAGAGCCTTTAGACAACAGTTGCTCCTTGAATAAAAGTGCTCTAAAAGTGCTTTGCTCTACAGCTAATAATTCCACTCCTTCACAAAGCTTCTGGAACTAGGAAAAGTTCCTTGAATTAAGGCCTGAGGCTAATGTACTTGGCACTTGGCTATAACACAAGAAGCTTGTGGTTCTTACAAAGTAGCTACAATCCAACTATGAGAATTGGCATATCTAATGCAGTTTTGTGTGGCTCATGAACCACTGTTATGTTGGTCTGGGCCAAACCCAAGTGATGCAAGGGGTTTGTAGCTGTGTTGCAGTTGATACTAGGGAGCAAGTTGTCCATGGGACAGCAGTGCCTTTGTGGCTTGGAATGCCAGTGGTATCCAGGGATGCATTAGGAAGACCATTTCCAGCAGGTCAAGGGAAGTGATCCTGCTCCTCTACTCAGCTGATGAGGTCAGTCGAGTGCTGTGTCCAGTTCTGGACTCCTCAGTAGACTCCAACTCCAAGGTTGTCTTGGAGAAGATTTGAATGTGTGCTGACCTTCTAATAGCCATGTGGAAGCTTTTATGCTTTTTATATTTGAGGTAGGTTATTCATGGAAGCTGCCTCCTGAATTTGGGGCTCCTTGCAGCTCAGTACTTTTTCCAGGTCTGTATCATAGGTTCCTTTTGTATGTATTTTTCTCTTTCTAGGGCAAAATGAGATATTTACTATAGTAAGCTGTTCATATTCACAAGTGGTCCAGTGTTAAAATGGATTTTCCGTCTTGTCAAGTATTTTAGTTTATTAACACAATATAAATGCTGTCTCTTTTTTCTTTACATGTTTGGTAGTGGATACCCTGTTTTCAAGAAAACTAAATGGAAAATACAAACTCGAACGCCTTGTTCCAACTGCAGTCTATCAACATATGAAGATGCACAAACGAATTTTAGGACACTTATCTTCTGTATACTGTGTAACTTTTGATCGGACTGGCAGGCGAATATTTACTGTGAGTACAAAATCTTTATTTTTGTAGATTATTTTCTTTTTTAAGGACATATAAGACGTTGCCTAATTGTTTCCAAAACCTGACTATAGGGCAGAAACATTGATGATGAATGAAAAGCAGACAAGTCCTTTGCTACTGTTCCTCTCATATTTGCTTTTTAAATAGCTGTGCTGGTTTGCATGTTAAAATAATTTTGGCATATGTGTCTGAACACTAGATGCGATGGTGATTGGTGGTCTGTGTAGTTCATTGAGAAAACTGTTCATTTTCAGTGGAAAGGATTTACCCTATGTAGGTTCTCTCTTTTGGGCTTGTTTTGTCTAGCAAAAACATAAGCAAAAGAAGGAACTGCCACCACAGAATTTTATTAGGAAGTCAGAGAGAAGAATCACGTGGTGTGTTGTAACAAATGCTGGTGCACAACAAATTGTCTTTATGAGATGCAATACCAGTGTTTTTAGTATTTTTAACTATTTGCGTTTTTTTTGCTGTTAAGATATAAATACCAGACAGATGTCTTTCAGATGTCTGAAATCAGTACTGAAATTGCAGGTTTCCCAAGGAATGGGATTTATAAAAGCAGATAGGTGTCAGTGTAATATTTGGATTTCTTGGTAAGCAGTGAATTTCAGTAGAGACAAGGATTTCATAAACACACTTCATGCCAGTCCAGGATGCTTTGGCTGCATTTATTACCTTCCTACAAACACTGAATATAATTGATACTGGTGTGGATTCAGGAGCTTGATTGTGTCTTTTTAACCTCATGGCAGATAGCTTGAATGATGCAGACAGAAATACTGTTCAGGTTTCTTCTTTTGCCTTGCATTCCTAACTTCTAAAATTCTTTCAAGGCAGTTGAAAACTTAATTCACCCTTTTGCCCACATACATCTTGCTTTGTGTGGGGAGATGTGTGGTTGAAGGGATGGGACACCTGCAGTGTTTTGAACATGCCTGTTTACTTGTTCACTTGTTACTTCAGCCATAGAAGAGACTCATTTTCATATTTCTTTGGTTTTCATGAGCAAGCTAAATCATAGACGTTAAAATCTTATGTCCTGTGGTTTATACATGATTAACTTATCAGGAAATGGGCTCTCTGTTGTGGGTTTATTTTGTATGTGACATGGCAGAATGCATTAGAGATTTTATGAGAGAATTCTCTTGACTGTAAAAGCAATTTTTTTCCAAGAGAGAAGAAGAATAACCTGAAATAAAATTGGGAGTGGAGAGGGGCATTATCCTTCTGCAACCCCACAGTTTTGCTGACATTCCTTTGCTGATTGGTGTCCTGGTCTGATTGCTTGAAAAGAAGTTCCCAGTTTAAATCATGATTACTTCAGTCTGGTGCTAAATAAAATGGCCATAGATATTAATTGTGATTGCTGAATTTTCATTTTGGAGGGTCTGGGACTGAACTTCTTATCTCTGTGCGTTTAGGTAAATCCAGGTTTTTTTGTGTAGGTGTTTAAGTGGTTGTTGGCAAATGGTTGTGTTCCACATTCCAGTAAAATCCAAGTTGCTGTAGCTGGCCTGATGTAATCAATAGATAAACAGTCATGAACTGTTGTGTTGTAATTGCATCTGTATAATGAAATGCTGCCAATTCTTTTCAATCTAGACCACTACAACTTCTAAAGTCTCTAATGTGGCATGTAAATTTGTATGTATCAGTAGGGAATTGTTCTTGCCTTACATTTTTACTCTGCAGCCTTCACACTGATGTTAGCTAGATAAGCTGTTTTAGATTTATAATTGGTTCTAGGAGATGCATCATAATTGTTTCCTGTTCCACCTGACATCTGAAGGATTGAAAGCCTCTAAATTCAAGCTTTTTTCACATTTTGTTTCAAATTAAAGGGGGAAGAAAGTCATCTCAGCACGTTTGAGTTATGCTTATGGGAGACGTTGTCCTTGCTAGAAAGACATTAATTCTATTTTACCTAAAGACAGTGAAAACAGGACAGTATACATTTTTCCTACTAGCCTAGTTGGTCTGTATTTTGTTCATGTAGCAAGGCTGTGGTACTAGGGGGACTACAGGGGTGGCTTCAGCTTCCCTCATGTCTGACAGAGCCTGTGCCAGACAGCTCCAAGACAGAACTGCTGCTGGCCAAAGTTCAGCACATCAGTGATGGTGGTAGTGCCACTGGGAGAAAGTATTTAAGGAGTAGAAAAGTCCTAGGGCAACTGCAGTTGAAAGAGAGGAGTGAAAATACATGAGAGAAGCATCCCTGCAGACCGTATCATGAGTGAAGAAGGAAGAGGAGGAGGTGTTTCAGGTGCTGGGACAGATTCTCCTGCAGCCTGTGGGGAAGACTGTGATGAGGCAGCTGCCCCCCTGCAGCCTATGCAGGTAGAGACTTTGTATTCTGGTTCTACTGAAAAGCATGACTTTCAGAACCCACACAGGGTAATAGAAACAAACATTGTGTTCTCTAGTTCCTGCGGTACTTAACTTTCTGACTGCAAAGAAGGATGACCATCTCCTTTTTTCCACCACCTTTATCTTCCTGTCTCTGCTGAGATTACTCTTTCTAGGGAATAATAAACAGCATTGTGTAATAGTCTGTGTAAGATTTCCAACCCAAGATTAATTTGTGTGTTGCTTGGCAGTTTCACTTCATCCCACAAGTGTGTGTAATGGTAGGAAAATGAACCAATTTTTCTCCATACCTTGGTAATGTAGTCATCAGTTCTCTCTCTCGGTGCTGAAGTTATTTTAGGGTTCGCTTTTGACAGATGCTTTTTAATAGGTACATAATTTGTATCAGTTGTAGATACAACCTTGGAAACATGAATTATGGTACAAGCCAATGCCCTTGTGGGTAGAATTGCAACAGTGTTTTAAGAGTTGTGGATTGTCCCATTCAGATCAGATAGAAGCACATGAATTTATTTGAGCTCTAATATGGATGCCTTGCCAAAGTGCTACAAAATTTACAATTTTACCTTAGTTTTTTTCTCTTTTGTTTTCCTTCTCCCCTTCCTTCCCACCTCTCCCCATCCTTTCCATTGTTGAGGCTTGGCTGTCTGTCCTTTTTTCTCTGCAATGAAGAGGTACAACATGTGCCTCTAAAGTGTCACTATAGTCAGATGGCAGGGGGCAGGCCTGTTCTATGCTGATGATCTTTCCTTGGTTTGATGTTACTAAAAAGATCTCTGAGGACCCTCCAGGTGGCATTAGGTCCCACAACTGTTTTTTAATTTTTTCCTTGCTGACCATGTTATATCTTTATGTCTGATTTCTACCTTTTATAGTGTTTAATAGTTTTGGATTCACCATTCTCCCCTCCTACTTTTAGGTCTCTCTTTTGAGCAGTGAGGCTATTATTTTCAGTTTTACACACAAGCAAGCACACATACCCTTCTGTCTTGGCTTCTAGGGTTTTTTGGTGGTGACTGCATTTTGAGAAGAGTATATGAGCTCCTTCATACTCTAGAGTCTCATATGATAACCACAACATAAACAGATACTATCTTTCAGATTATAGCATCCTGGCTGACAAACTGATGGTGTACAGGTTAGATGTGTGGAATGGGAGATTGGCAGTTTAGGGCATTTTTAGGTTTGAATGGTTGTGATTAATAGCACAAGTTCCAGCTGGAGGCCAATAGACGTGTACTACAGTGTTTGGTACTGAGACCAGTACTCTTTAAGGCTTCCTTTAAGGACCTGGGTGATGGAGCAAGTAAATGCACAGAACAAAACATGAGTGGTAGATACACCATCCTGTTCTGGCTGACCCTACTTTAGCAGGAGGTTTGGCAAAGTATCTTCTCACATCAATAATTCTGTGATTCTGTCTGCTCATTGCTGTAACTCAGACTCTGGTTGTGTTCCCTGGTCTGGCACTGTGGCAGTCTAGCGGCTAGATGAATCAAATGTGTTCCACAGAATCTCAGCACAGAAGTTTTATGCATAGGTAGAAATAGTATAGGCTGTACCGTTGCTCTTTTCATCCAAGAGGCAAAAAATATAGTTATGAACAAGCTTCTGTTACTATCTCCTTTGCCTAGGAGACCTGGTCCTATTTTATAAAAGGTAGATGATAGTATTGCCATCTGCCATCTTTAAAGTGTAAATGCTAGATAAACTTGTGCAGAGGCACTGTAAGTAGATGGAATAGGAAAAACTGGTGAAATTTTCTAAGGATTGTGTCACATTGTAACTTTTTGTAGCACCTGTGTGTGTCCAGTAGGAGGTCGGTGCTCTGGATGTTAAAACCCAGCTTTGTATTGCTTCTGAACCAAAGTAATTGAATTAAATGTTTACAGTAAACCTTATTTGTCAGTATGTGTGCAGTGTTCTAATGTCATGGTATTGAATCGTGGTTATGTGCAGATACTCAGACTTTCAGGAAGGCACAGGAATGCAATGAAAATGAAGGAATGGGTTCTGAGTTTCTTGCTAGGGCTGTTAATTTGTTGTATGCAGGCAAGTAGCTGTTAGAATTGTGTGGGAAGACCAGCAAAACTTGAATTAAGTGTGAATATGTAGATGAAGCCTCTGAACTTTGTTGAGAAAGAGTGGTCATTTTGGTGTTTGATGTGAATATTGAAGCAGGTTTATGGTAGTTCAACTCAATAATGGGATAGCTGTTCAAATATGGTCTTTACCTAACTTGTGGTAAGTATGATAATGAAACTAAGAAGATAAGGAACATAAGTGGGTTTAATACTAAATGACAGACTGTACCAGTTCATAATTCACTTTCACGTTTAATGTATATTTTTATTTTAATGTATTGCAACAGCTTCTTCAGTTTGTGCTGGATTTTTGGAAGAAGTGTCTTACTGAAGCATAAACCAGCATGCTGTAGATTTGTGATTTGTGTTATAAATGCATCATGCTTTGTATATGCTGTTGAAAATCAATATAAACTTGTGTTTTGAATGTAGTGTGGAAAACTGTTAAAAGCATGTGTGGGAGTATTTGCATGTCACTAGTTCTGTTTTTCACTTCATTGTGTTAACTCTAACATCAAAACAGCCAATAGTTGAAATTATTTCTGCCTTACTTCTAGGGATCAGATGATTGCCTTGTAAAAATATGGGCAACTGATGACGGAAGGTTGTTGGCTACGCTGAGAGGCCATGCAGCTGAAATATCTGATATGGCAGTGAACTATGAAAACACCATGATAGCTGCTGGAAGTTGTGATAAAATGATCCGAGTTTGGTGCCTTCGGACTTGTGCACCCTTAGCAGTTCTGCAGGGCCACAGTGCGTCTATAACGTCATTGCAGGTAGCTAATTGCTTTGTAAAAATGAGTCATGAGAATGTTCAGTGTAATAAAAATGCATGCCTGACAACTAAGCCCTGAAGTGAGAAGGAATTTTCATGGTATGCATTGTGAAATAAACACGTTTATTGTCAAAAGGCCTGACCCTTGACGAATGCCAGACATAAGCCTTGTTCAAAAAAATTGCATGACACATGGGCAGTTCTGTTTTGAAGTACCATTCCTTTGCAGGCTGTGATTCTGAGCACAGGTGCATTGAGCAAGAACTTCAGTCACTGGGAGTACTTTGGTTTGTTTTTGTTTAGAGTTGCATGCTGTTGTGCAACTTGGGTGGTGGGGAGGGAGGGGGAACCCAGAGTACTTTGGCAAGTAACCCAGAAGGGTTCTTCTGGAGTGAGTGACTGAGCAGCATTTTGTTATTTTAGTGTTCATTCCAATCTCTTTCCCTTAAGTATGGTTTGATACTAGATTATTTTTTTTTTTTTTAAACATTTTATTTTGGTGACATGACTGTGGAACTTCTTAGCACATCTGGAACAAATTTACAGGAGAACTTTCCTTTTTTTCTTCCTCCTTTTCCCAGTTCTCTCCACTATGCAGTGGCTCAAAGAGATACTTATCTTCAACCGGGGCAGATGGAACAATATGCTTTTGGCTGTGGGATGCTGGCACCCTTAAAATAAAGTTAGTTGCTATTTTATTTATTGCTATTTCTGTTTGTCTAATTAAGATTAATATACAAATTTGGAGAAAAAATTGACTAAACAAAACTTGTCATTGGCTAGTTCAGTGTGTGATTGTTGGGTATGATTAATTTCTGATGTAGCTATAGCTTGCTTGCTTATCTCTTAAAAACTGAATTGATAATACAACATTTTGTGGAGTGATAATGTATATCTTAATTTAGAAAATAAGTCTACTGTTGGATTTTTTGTTTAATGTCAAAGTTGGCAATGCTTTGTTCTGTTATCTCTTAATCTCAAATGAAGTAAAGATTATGTTGATAAAATTATTGCAATTTAAATTGCAAAATTCACTTTTTAAGGTGGTGGTGATGTCCTAGTCTAAATCGGGATAGGATATTTTAAATGTTTCTTCTTTCCTTACCTATATTACCTTTTCATGGTTGCTCTTGGCTGTAGCATGGCAGAAGGCAGAATTCTTGGACAGCCATGTATTGGATGAAGTTGAGCCTGAAGTTTCTTCCTTCAAAGATACTAAAAATGTTTTCAGGATTTTCAAATATATTTTTTTAAAATCGACTTGCTCAGTAGCTTTCAAATGTTCTTGGCTCTTTCTTTTCCTTTATCATTAAAACCTGTAGCTTAAAATTCAAAATGGTTGCATTAGTAATCATAAGTGATTTAGCTTTAATGATGGAATGTGTTCTTCTGGATGTATGCTCTTGGCAGGTAAATTCAATTTCCTTGTAGTGTCAGTAATTGCTGCTAGAATTTTTTTCCTGCGCAGTGCTGAGGTAATGCAGAGCTTGCAGGCACACTTGTATAGGTACTTTTCTAGTTGTATGGCCCTTAACTATTATTATGATCTCTGGATGTTTTAGCTCTCTTTTGGTACTGTAAATGAAGCTGTGTTTCAGATTGTTAAACTCCCCTTTTACTGAGGAGAGAAGGAGATAGCTTACATGCTTATTTTTGTGTGAAGGAAAGGAGTTGCCACATTATTTTTCTTAAGGTTTCCTAAGTCTGAGCTCTTGTTGACAAGATGAAATCTTTGTCTGACTGGTAAACCTTTTGAGCCCATGTTTTTTTCTTTTATAATTTTTTTTTTTGTTCCTTTTCCTGAGTAAAGTTTTGGTTTATGGAATTGATTTTTGAAACAAGTTCTGTCATTAGAAAATAGTGAATCCTTGAGAGTTAGGTAGGTTATACTGTAGAAGCTGGGAGATGAATGTTTAGAAATGATGAATGTTTAAATGAATCATGGAGTTAGATAGGATTTGTCTTGAGATAAAACTTAGGGAGGGAGAAAAATGGTGCCAGTTATGGTAGGGGATTCTCAACTAGTTCCTTTCCATGGTGATATATATATAATTGTAGAATAAAAATTTTTAGTGAGATGTGCTCAACAAATATTAAAAGAATAAAAGATATTTGAGTAATACTTTCATGTAGAAGTCATTGCAGCAGATGTGGTTAGACCTCATCTGGGGGCATAGAGAAAACAGATCAGTTCAGCTGTCTTGTGACGCATAGCAAGGAAGTAGTCTGGTAACCTAAGTCACACCAGTGTTTAGTGTTGCCTCAAAACAGAGTGCAGGTGAAATTTTACAACTGGAGTTTTTCTATCGTTCTTAACTTCTGTACTGAAAGTATTTTATATGTTGGATTTGAGAAGAGAGAGGAAGCCATTAAGCTGTGTTCTTCAGTCTGGAAGAAAGCGAATGCATGAAGATGAGTCATGTACAGTCATGAATGTGTTGAGGGAATATAATGAGGAATTGCTTGTTGGCCTGTATGGTTCTAGAAGGTATCAAAAGTAAGTGTCCATTTTCAAAGTGGAAGAAGATGGTTCTTTACAAAACATGCAGCTAAGTTACAGAACTCCTTGCCACAGGGTATTATGCATAATATGAAGATATTAAAAAGCATCACTGCATGCTTTTTCTTCTTTTAGGTCTTTGTTTTAACTTAGTAGAAGTGTCATGTATTTGAAGTAATTGATGCTTTTTAATCCAAGCTAAAACTTGATAAAAATGTCTAAATAAGAAAAAGGTATGTCTTTTGGGACTGGGACATAACTTAGTGTCACTTATGATAATGAAACAGTTGGACAGTCAGAGAAGCCCTAATTTCCTGAATCGAAAAATATACAAGTTCAGGGAGCTTGTTAGTTACAGAGAGGTTTCTTAATATGCTAGGCTGTAAACTTTTCTAATTGTACTTATCATGATTATTCTGGTAAACCAAAATAAATTATACTGGGAAACTTGCAATCCAGTGTAACTTTCCACAGGAAGGCTGCATTATATGGCCAGTGCATCTCAGCAATGGGTGTATGTTGGCATAACGTTTTTCAATGAGGTGATTGCACTTCTTTACACACTTGCATCTGGTTCTCCTTCAATAGCTGCAGAAATATAGCAAGTTCTCTCCATATCCATTCAGTTATGTCCTGGAAGGAAACAGGTACTAGCAGTATAAGAGCATCAAAGGAAAGAAAGATGCCTGTTAATTTTAGTTATAAGGCCCTTTTTTGAGGTTATTTCTTAAAAATATGATGTGTAGACCACCTGGAAGAGAGTATCACTGATGAGGTGGGAAGTTCATCCTTTTATCCATGTCATAAAAAATACAGGCTTGCTTCTGTTCAGTGTCTCTAAAGAGGAGGAAAGCAGGCAGGGAAAATAAGATCTCTTAGCATGGTTATTCAGCCTCTGAGCTTGCTGCCCTGTATCTTTGTTCTAGTACAACTCCTACCCCAGGAAGGAGAAACTGGAGCTTTCAAGCAAGACCAAGAGTTCTGAGTAGTTCAGGTGACGGATGCTTTAACATGCTTAAGTAAGAACTTGATTTCATGTTCTTCTTGAGCTTGACTGCAGCCTGCTCTACAAGAAAGCAATTGCTATCAGTGATGACAGTGTGTTACTAAATTATCCAATGGGAATGGGTGGTGAAGTCTTGAAATTTTATCTACTTAAAAGAAAAAAAAAAATCTATATATTCCAGCCCTGCTTTTTCAACTCAAAACTACTTGAATCACCTGGCAGCGAGGTAAGATTGAGCTGTTGGGCAGCCTCATGATCATGTGGTTGATTGTAGTTTCAAGATGATTGGCAGTGCCATTAGTACTTTGCTGAACTTTTTCATGGAATATGGGAAAGGCAGAGTTGGTACTGTGTCCTGTGTGCTCTCAAATTAAAAACAATCAATCTCAAATTATAAGTTCTTGTAACTCAGCTTTGCCAACAACTCTGCTGCAGTTAATATTATTTAAATAGTAGTACCTCTGAAATTAGGGGCTTCCCATGTTGGTCTCCCTTTTTTTTTTTTTTTTTTTTTTTTTTAATAACCTTGTTAATTGAGGCATGTTCTGTATTTGGGTCAGACATATGGCCCAGTCCAGAGAGGTTGGTGACAGCTCTGTTTTGATGAACTGCAAAAGGACACATTATAATAGATTTAGTGTCGTAGGATGAAAGAAACATTGGCACAGTTGACCACAGAATTCTCTTGTTGTTCAAAGGAAAGTGAGCAACCTTGTTCACATGGTTCTGTGACTAGCGTGGGTGCATGCTCTTTAGTGTTGTAGAGGCTCCTGCATGCTCCTCTTTTTTCCTTGAAGAGATTTCTGACTTGGCAGCTACCATGTATGTCTAAAAACAGTGACATTCCAGGCAGATTAATTCAGTTTGCAAATAGAGGAAGATTGGTTGTTGCTGCAGGCAAGGAATTCAGAGAATGTGGCCCAAACAAAGTGGGAAAACTAAAATTATTTAGACAATTGAGACTTACCCTGCATTTAGTCTTCTGTCACTATTCTGGGTGGTGATAGAAAATACAGGAGTTAGATTCAGCACCAGTTGACAGTAGGGAGGAGAGACAACATCTGCCTCAGGTCATCAGAAATTGAAGAATTGTGTACTTCATTCAAGTTTAAGGGAGAATTATTACAACTGGTCAATGCATCACAGTTAAATTAGTTGCACTGTGAAATATTTGCCTATATATCTTCTCTGAGGAAGACACAGGGTTTTCTTGTTTTTCTTCTGACACCTGTTTGCATCACAAGTTTCCTGTGTTAGCCTGTTACTGGCAGACCATATGAACAAGGCAGCAGAACCATCTCACAGATTTGGATAGAGGAGCTTGCGGTACTGCTTTTCTTCTTGTCTATTTATTCTCCCATAATTTTAAAAAGAGTTAAAAAAAACCTCAGGAAAAATATCTGCTGATTTTGACATTCCTGTTTTGGACAAGACATTGATTTCTCAATTATCATAATCACTGTGATGTGATACTTCCCATTTGCTTTCTTATGCAGAAGGCACTTGATGTTAAAGGGGCTAGTCAGACATCAGAACTCAGATATGCTCAACCTTCTTCATTAACTTGTGAACAAAGACTTAAGTTAGAGAGGTTATATCACAAGTCTGTTTTCTGTGAAGAAGTCTTGCTTGAACTACTACATGACCAGAGTTAGGTTAGTCTGCAGAATTTAGATTAATAAACCAATAAAACACTTGATAAACACATTGAAAATATATGTAAAGTGAAACACTGTCCTGGCTGGAACCAGCCTTGCTAAACAAAAATACTGATTGCCTGACTCATTTTGCAAAGACCACCATCTGCTCTATTGTAGAAGAATGCCATAATCCCTTGTCTCCCAATGCCTAAAACAGCACACGTTAGAGAGACATAAGTTTGGAATTTAAATTGGTTATCCAAACTAGAATGTAAGTGCATACTTGCTCTGTTTTGTAGCTGTCCTAACTCCAAAGGCAGAGTTCTTAAACAACAGTGGAAGAAAACAGCAGCCTATTTATCTATTTACATTTGTTCCAAATTATGTAAGCTGCATGTTGAATCATCTGATAGTTCCTGTTATGTTAGTATCTCAGTTAAGGAGGATTCCAACTGTTTTGTAGAAAAGATCTTTGTCTTGTTTAGTGTATCTTGTGAAGTTTCCTTGTCGCAAATCTGCAGGGAGTTACCATAAAACTCCTGCAGGAAAGGTCACAGAAACAGCCTATACTGAATGTATTATTTGAAGAAAGATTTCTTAACTGATGTTGCTGATACGTATTACTTTGTTTTATGCATAAACATCACCAAGGTTTAATGCTTATTACTTTCTTTGAGATAGTAATAACTGATTAGTGGAGAAAGATCTCTTATGCATCTGCCTTCAGGTGAAATGAATTATACAGGCCATTTTGCTTTTAAAAGAGAAAATCTTGGATAAGTTCTGAATATGCATTCTTTTATGTTAGAGCAAATCTTTAGTGATGACACTTGTGGGTGTAGTGCTGCTGTTCTCTAGTAAGTTAATTCTTTGAGGGAAGATTGCAGATGGCATACTATGCAAGACCACCTACTGGTTTGAGGTTGCTGTAATCCATGAACAGAATTGAAGTAATGATTGAAGAACTTGATCTGATTTGTTTTGGTATTACACACTCTTAAAGTGCCAGATTCACTGAAGATTTAGATTTGCTTGCACATCACATTCTGAAATGCCTAGAGGAAAGTGACTGCCATAAAGTAAAATCCCTTACAAACTTCTAATCATTGTCCTGACATTTGGGGTACTAATTGAAACCAGCCTACGAAGAATCTATGTCATTTGAAGAAACTCTTCTATTCTAATACTGTGAGAAACTCCAAATTTATTTAAATTTCCATGATATCCTTGTCTATAAAGGGTACCAAGCTCTGTTACGCTCTTGTGAAAGCAGGCATATGCCGCAGGAGAAACAAGTACACCCAGCGGTTTAAAACTGAACATCATGGGCAACTGGCTCTGTTCTTCTTTGCTGATAACTTCAGGAGAGTGTTTTGTATAGCAATATCAGAGGGTAGAAGGGAATGGGATTTAAGTTGTGTTACAGCTCTCCTTGATGCATGGATTACTTAGTCCATCTGGATGTCTTCATTTCCTAAAGATCAGATCAGGAAGCATAGTCACCAAAAAATTGTTTATAGATGGGCAGCCATCTGCTTCTTCATATTTAATTTTATCCTTCTGTCCTTTATTTCTAAGATACTGACTTGTTTTTGGAAACCCTATTAGGAAAATATTTAACCTTTTTTTTTTTTTTATTTTTTTTATTTGTAGTCCAAGGCCAACGAAGTTTACAGAACGTCCTCGGCCTGGAGTCCAAATGATCTGTTCTTCTTTTAGTGCTGGTAAAAGACTTTTTTTTTTTGCCTCCTCTCCTTGCATCAGTATAAGGAGTCATTCCAAGAATAAAATAAAGTACAGTTCAGTTACTGTAAGATATTTCATTTTAATAAGATGGATTTGAGTTAAAGTGGCTATTAAAAAACCCCAAATATTTAAAATAGGAATTCAGAATTTATGCATTAGTACTTCCTGCTATGGAAATTTCTAGAAACAGTTAAACATGAAATGTTACAAGTAGGTCTTTTGTGGCTGAAAGTCGTCTCAAAACAGGATATAACTTTTTTCTCAGAATAATTGGGAGAGCCAGCTTTATCTGAGGTGTAATATATGGGGATTTGTACAAGAACTGCTGATTACAGCATTCTCACGGTCTGTGTTTCATTGATTCTAGGGTTAGTAACTGAAGAATGCTACATAAATAATTGGATGAAATATCAACATTTTCTGGAATTCTAGTTCCATTTGATTTTTGTTGAGAGGTCGGCTTCTTAGGGCTTAGTTGCAAGCAGATTACTCTAGTTAGCTAATCTTTCAGATATGTCTGCTGAGGCATATTTACTGACAGCAAATGTGAGGTAATGCAACTCCAGTTAAACTTTGGAGTTTCTAAATCTTGATTTGACTTAAAGGTCTTGTTTTGACTTAAAGTTACAGGTATAGTTGAAATGAGATAAAGCTATGAATTTCAGAGAATAAATTGAAATATTTGATGTTACATCCCTTTGAAAATACTGTAATAACAGTAGATTGCCCTTTTTTTTAAGTCTTATCTGTTTGTTTTTCTCAGGTGGAATGTTTTTGGCCACCGGGAGTACAGATCACATCATTAGGGTTTATTTCTTTGGATCAGGTCAGCCAGAGAAGATATCAGAGTTGGAGTTTCATACTGTAAATACATTTTTTAAAATTACATATGTACTTGATTAAAGTAATAATTTGGATAAAAGGGGATATTTTGAAGAAATTTGATTTCTTTTTTGTTTTTCTGCTCTCTTTTTATATAGGACAAAGTTGACAGCATTCAGTTTTCTAATAGTAGTAGCAGGTAAGCACACTATTCAGAGCTAGCTTTTTGACCTTGTAGACATTTGTAAATACCACTTTCCAGATGTAGTTGTTAAAAGTAAGAACTTCATTTTTAAATTCATCCAGTTAAATAATCTATAACTGTTGGGAGTCTCACTGTTTCTTTTTAATGGTACTCTTTTGTTTCACAGTTGTTTTCATTGTAATGATTGAAGTATTTTGAATTTGCTAAAATTATGGAGTATAAAAGTACTTGAAACTTCTTCCTAAGAAATTTTTGTATATATATATATATTCACATTTCAAATACATGTACTTCTAGATATATTTTGATATGTAAACCTTTTTCCAGTTAAGTGATTGCTGGATACAGAAAAATTGTCAAACTTGTTTAGCTTGCCTAATGCTTTTTTTAATGTTTCACTTCAAGTTCTTGATGTTGGATGTGAGGGATGCTAAAGAAAACAGTTTGTTTTATTATGAAGTAGCTGACACTTTCCCTTATTTGATGTTCTAATGCACAGTTTTATCATGATAATACAAATAGTTGTAAACCAAGCTTCACCCACCTCTTTCTCCTCCTCCTACCTCTGATCCTTGAAAATGGGGAAGAAAAGGGTGGGAGAGAAACTCAAGCTGGGAAACACTTATTCATTTAAATGTCATAATACTTAGTATACAATGCCATCTTATTGGGAATAGGTTTTGTTTTAAATTGTGTCTGTACTTTGGCTGGCAGGGCTTTCCTATTGACCTGGTCACTTGGAATGTTCATTGGGTAATAGTGGCCCTGTGCCAGAGCAGTGTCATAACTCAGCAAGGTGCACCAAAGGTCATAAAACTTTTAGTTTGGAAGGGGCTCAGGATAGAGAAGCAGGTTGGACTTTTTTTGGAGGCCTTCAAATTTTTGCTGGTATGGGAAGCATTTTTAACCTCAAACCAGCATTCTGGTACTGTTTGGACTTCTAACTCATAGCTTCCATTTTTGAGTTCTAAATTCTAGGACTTTAATTTTCAGGTGTCTCTTCTGTGCAGATCTGCCTTTGATCTCTGAGTAATTTTTTTGTCCTTTCGTTAGATTTGTGAGTGGAAGCCGTGATGGAACAGCACGAATCTGGCAATTTAAACGAAGGGAATGGAAAAGCATTTTGTTAGATATGGCTACTCGCCCAGCAGGGTAAGTGATGTAAAATGTTCTGCTATCACATAGATTCTTGAGGGCCTTTGATATAATTTGCTGACTTAATAAAAATTTTTAAAAAGACAGTTAGAGAAAATAAAAAGGGGAGGCTTAAATTATTATTGCTTAAATGCACAGTATGCTTACGTAGCTCTTGAAATCCAATGAAAATAAATATTTGAATACATATCTAGCTAGTGGAAATATCTAGTGGAAATTAGCTTGTCCTGATAATAGTGCCACTAATATTTTGATTAGATTAAGAATAAAAGATAATCAAAACCCATTGAAGGTCAAATTTATATAGCTTTTAACATAGAGATTTACTTCTGGAGCAAGAAAACCAGGTCAGATCTCTTCTTGAGACTGCTTGCATTTTAGTAATATTTGCAGATATTGTGGAACCTGCATGCCCAGAAAAGTGGTATTGGGTCCTTATCATACAACATGCTAGAGGAAAGAAATTGCTGGCTCCATAATGGGTTCTCATTTGTTAAACTGAGAAATGCAAGAATTTGTAGGTGTGGGAAACTTCTGTACTTATTCTAAAGCAACAAAAGAGGCTTGAAGATGGAAAAAGACTTAGTATGAATTGTGGCTTGCACATTTTTATTTTGGCATGAAGATGTTTTCCAGTTGACATAAATCAAAAAAATTTATAACAGGTTTAAGGGATAAACCTTCTTCCCCTTGCTGTTCATACTGAGTGCTTTGAAGGATATTTAGTAGAAAAGAAACTGTAATGGTTTCAGGAGTAATCTGTGGGATGGAAGAGAAGGCTAAAATAAGCTGTAATTTAGTTAGATGTATAGATCAGACAGTATCTTGTCTATTATGGACAGATGCAACAAAACGTAAGTATCAGACAGTTGGACAAGAGTGTATAAAACACTGGTACTTTGATAACAGACTGAGTTACTCTCAGTAAAAATTCTCAGTTTTGACTGATTCTGGGCCAAAGAGGAATGAATTCTTCTTCGTTGTGGTCATAAATGCTGAACTTACCTGAGAAACTGAACTGCTTATTTTAGTAAAGCACTTATAGAAGAATTATGTTTTGTCCTTGTGACTAGAGGAATAAGTGCAGTTCCAAATTTGATCTTTTCTGCACAAGAACAGTTTTATCAAAGAAAATGAAATTGCTGCACTGAAAGGAAAGAGTGAATTCTGCTTATAAAGCCTCCTGCACTCTGCATTGAATCTGGAAATGAATTTGGATATAACTACATTTTCTATTATTGAGTTTCACAATACATACTATTGTGCAATGTGTTGTACTGCTTACTGTATGGAAGATTCTGTATTTTGTCTGCTTACTTAGTAGTAGCATGCTATTGTTGTGTTTGGTTGATGTTTTCATAGAAAAAAATGTGCTAGAGAATTCAAGGGTGATTAGTCTTTAAATCACACTGACAAAAATTGTAATTTTTGAGTATTCTGGTGGATTATATTATAGATGACTGGTTTTTGGGTTTCATGCAAGATTAAGTGCTATTATTACTGATGGTAAAGTGATGCCAGGGTAGTGCTGTAGTACTAAATATTGCTTGAAAATTTAGGTCATTTAAAGGTATAGAATACTTGTCTCCATATTGAGAACTACTAATTACAAATATTCTTCAGGACAATTTGCTGTTCCTTGGTTGACTAATTTGGATTTTTATTCTTTAGATGTCTCAACAAATGCTGTAGTTGTCAAATTTAAATGTTAGGTCATGTATCAGAGGGCATTTTCTGGAAGATCCTATAGTCATTGTTTACATATCTGTAATTCTTTGTGATTGTGTGTGCTACATAATAAAAAAACCCTTTAATTTCTCTGGTTTCTTGAAGAAATATTCTTTTAAATGCAGTGAAATACAGAAGTATTTTCACTATTTAATAATGTTAAACTATTTTGGCAAAGTAGGGTTACGTTGACATTTTTTATTTTTTTGTTTTAGACAAAGTTTGCAAGGAGTTGAAGATAAAATCACAAAGCTGAAAGTGACCATGGTGGCATGGGACCGCCATGACAACTCTGTTATAACTGCAGTTAATAACATGACTCTGAAAGTCTGGAATTCTTTCACTGGCCAGCTGATTCACATTCTCATGGTAAGGTGTACCATCTTGATTTATCAATTTTGAATTCAAAATTTATTTATACATCATCAACATGCCTCTTTATGTACTTTTTCCTGTCTGAAAACTGCCTTGACAAATATTTACAGATATTTGAAGTGTAATAGAGATGTCTAGCAGCTGCATATTAGAAAATAAGGCCTTAAAGGTGCAAATAACCATTGCTGTTCAAGATGTCTCAAACTAATTTGGAATGTTTTGGTTCTTTTTTTTTACTGAAGGAGAGAAGGAAACTGTTGGTTTTTTTAAATCTTTGCTTAATGTGATAAATGTTTTGAAATATTGTTAATGGGTAAATTTGCCGTGTATAAACAGAGACACTTCTGCAACCTAATAATTCCATGAGTACCAAAAATTAGTCTTCTAACTAAAATAAATCAACAGTTTTACTAATGTCTGATACTTCTTTTGTAACTGAGTAAATGAGTAACTCTAGCTAATTTGATACTCTGCTTAAAGATGGAAATACTTAATGTGGACTTTAAAATACAGCATTAATTTTGGATATGTTCTCTAACTTTAAGTTATATATTTCATTCTTTGTGAGTTGAAGTTAAATTTCGAACTGATACTCTGCTGGAAAAAAAAAAAAGGAAATCTGTGGAATATTAAGACCCCAAAATGCTAAATGTTGTGGACACTAATAATTTTTAAATCCTGGTGAAAACATTGGGACATACTTGTTGTGAAGGTGATGTACTTGACATACTACTAAGGAAGGTAAAATTGCAACTGGAAAGAAAAGAGTGTAATGCACTGCTACCAGAAAAAAAAAAAAGTGTGTTCTAAGTAGTTTTTTGCTGGACATTTTCATAGGTTAATGTGCTAGCTGCCAGTGTTAACATGCTGAATCCTTGGGTAAGTACTTGAGACAATACTTTTGTTCATTCCGCTGTGTCTTTCTTTTCAGGGACATGAAGATGAAGTGTTTGTGCTTGAACCTCATCCGTTTGATCCAAGAGTTCTCTTCTCTGCTGGACATGATGGAAATGTCATAGTTTGGGATTTGGCAAGAGGGGTCAAAATCCGGTCTTACTTCAACATGGTAATTATTGTGCTTTGTGCAGATATGCCAGAGCAACCGTTCTAAACTTCTTGCTTTTAGTACATTCTTATGTAGGCCATCTTGAAGTATGATTTGTGTATAGAGCAAGATCCTGCATCTGGTGAAATCAGGAGAAATTCCTTCTCAGTTTAGTGGGGCGAAGAGTAAACCTCTAAAATGTTAGAAGTTGTTTATTTGGCTGTATTTCATAGTGTTTTCTTTCTATATGCTTGATCCACACAAAATTGGAATGTTAGTTACACTGTCAGCGATCATGTGTAAGAGACAGGGTGACAAAGACCCTCCTTTAGTGCTCCATTTCTTGCCTGGGGAGCCAAGGTGGAACTTGGTTTATTTTTGCATTACTAATTCTTAGGTTGGCTAGAGCTCTCCAGGAGTCTCCTGATCTCATACAATATTGTTGTATTGGCTCATTGGATGAAATACTGTCAGCGTTTCTGTGTAGAACTCCTCCACATTCAGGTTTCAAACTTAGTCTGTTCTGCACTAAACTAATCCTGCAAAATGGATGCAATAGGTATTTTCATCTGTTTCTTGATATTAAATGAGTCTTTGTACATATCTTTTTCCTCAAAAAGGTAATGATGTATTGTGTGATTCAGACTTTGTCTCCTGGAGAAAATTACAAAAGCTGTTGTAGAATATCCCCAATCACTTGGAATGCTGAGAGTAGGCAAATGGGCTTCAGCTGTGGTGGAATGGCAGTCTTGGAGATCAGCATAAAGAAGATCATCTAATGAAGAGACCTACCACAGATAGGTTCACAAAAAGATAAGGGACATTTAGAAATTAACTCAAGCCAGGAAGGTCACTGAACCTAAAGAAAGGTTTTGAGATGTGCAGTACAGTGGAGTCCATAAAGTCTCTGAGAAAATTCAGCCAAGCTTAATCAGAGAGAGCTCAACCTAGATTCCTTCAGCACTGACCTAGGCTGAGTAGTATTCTCTCTGCAGTGATTTCTGTAACTGAACTTGTGAAGGATCCAAGAAAACCATATTGAAGCTATAAGCACAGGTCTTGGTTACTTGGTGCTATTAACTGTTGCCAGTTGAGGTGTATGTTCTCATTGTATGGTTAGATTGCATTTCTAGTTTGACTTACAATGAATAGATGATGGTTCTCATGGAGTTTCAGGTTAGAAGAGTCTGAGCTTATCTGCTCTTTTCAAGCCAAGTCCATTTAAGAGCTATCAGAATCTAAATTACAGGTGCCTGTGATGCTAGGCAGCCCCTGAAAAACTGAAATACTTATTTCAAGAGAGCAATGCAACAGAAACACCTAAAAAAGATAGAAGTCACATGCATTTTAAGATCTTTGGAAAGAGGAATTTGTAGACAATCAGAAGATCTCAGCAGCTAGTAATCTCTGGTTCATGGTAGAAACTAATATGAGAAAGTCTGCCTTCTGTGTGAGATAAGGGGAATTGTAAATCTGGCAATCAGTTTGTCTCAAACCAAAGAATTAGATTGTATGAGCCAGGTATGCAAGAGAGGCATCTCTCTAAGGACTGAATATTTCACCGGCCAGTCTTCTGTGTTTAATGCTTCAAAAAACATGGGTGGAAATTAGAGGTTTTCTTAGGTGATGGGTGGCAGGCAGAGGTCATTGTGCAGTCACCTCTGCAGCACTGCAAAGATTAAGTGTTCTGGTTTACTACAGGAGAGCATGAATACATACTGAGCTGCCAGTCTTCTCCATTTCCTAAATGGCAAATCAGCTGGGAGCGTCAAGAAATCAGCCACTATTAAATAATTCTGACAAGTGCTGTTACCTTTACTGACTTGCTCAATATGCCATCTCATACTTCTGAAGAAAGGTATTAGTATTTCTGTTAGGGGATGGGAAAGTTTTGCAGATTGGGTTCTTTTGGATCAGACAGGCAACATCATCTGGAGCAACCAAACCTAAGAGTTGAATGACGTAAGATGTCTGTTTTACAATTCAAGAATCTCATTATCATTGCCTGGTCTGTGGTACCCAAATTAGCACTTAAGTTTAATTTATTTATTTATTTCTTGCTGGTTACAATTTCCTCCATTTATTTGTTTCTTGCTGGTTACAGTTTTGTCCCACTAGATAACTCTGGTGGTCCTGCAGAATGTTCTTTCCCAGGTTTTTAAACATTTGCTACTAAATAAATTGTCACAATTACAGTTAATTTGAAGCATCTTTGGTCTGTTTGTCAGATTTTGGTCTTTATGATTAATAGTAATCTCAGTCCCATAAATGACTGTCACATGGCTTTACTCTCAGTAAGTATATATGCTTTATATATTTAATGTTTTCACCTATAGTCTTCATTTCATTTGGTCTAGTTGTGTAAGTATTGCATAACTTGATGTCAAAGTCTGTGGACATTGAGAACTGGTTTAATTCAGTGACTTGAGTTACCTACACTCAGGGAGTATGTTCACTATGCCAGAGAGTGAAATTTGCCATAGAAATATCAAGAGTGTGAGATGGTTAAAGCATTGTAGGCAATTTTGAGATTCAGCAAGTAAGTCCTGAGATGGTTTTAAATTGCATGCGCAAATACATGTATTTGGTTTTTGGCCTATGTCATATTCACACCATTCCTGACTTAATACAGCTGCTAATGAAGAATATGTTCTTGGTGTATTTGTCATTCATTTTGCCAAGGAATCAGTGAGGTTGTGGCTTTAGTGTTGTCGTATTAGGGCACTTTCATGTGTTTTATTTCCCAGATACAAAGAAGCATTCTGAAGAACCAGGGTTATAAATCTTAAGCGGTTCCTGTAGCCAACTGTTTCAGAGCTTATGTATTTCACAAAAATAGTGTTGTTGTTACAGAAGAACAGCACAGACCCTTGTAAATGTTAAAATTGTAGCTCATTTTGCTGAAGAGTGTATGAGATGTAGGTGTCTTGGTGGATGAGCCAGTGGAAAAATACACTGAACCAGTGGGCTGTCTAGTGAAAGCAACTGCATGATAATGTACATAAAGATATATTTGAAATATAGTTCCTTACTCAAAGCTGCAGTGAGGCATCTGGATCCCTTGTGTGGTAAGGCACCTTTCCAGCAACCAGGGGAGGTCCTTGCTTTCCTAAAGATGTCTACAGAAGCAGGTGGCACTCATTTTTTGGGATTACCTTAGCTGATAGAGTAGGGAAATGGAAAACCTAGATTCTGTTCTGTTATCAGTAGTAAAGCACTCAATTCAATGTCTGTCGCTTACCCAGGAGGGCGTCTTGACTATAAATACCCTAGATAGGACTTCTTCCCAATTTTCCCAAGTTGTGCCGCTGTGGAGAGATGTGAATCGTAGCCTTTGGGTTAGGCACTGGCTAGTTTTATTGGGTATACAAATAATGTTCTAGGTAAATTGGAAAGTGGTAGAAATTCTTTGCCTTCAGGCAAGCTTTTGTATTTGCAGGATTAGTGTTTGGTCAGGTCATAAATAGGTGTACACCACTCAGTTCTTGTCATAGCATCTGTTTTCTTTCAGGTATTCTGACTAAGTTACTTCTTAATAGGTCTGACACTGTTGGTTTGTTAGGAATGCCAGGGCTTGTACTTGGATGATATGTGCTGCAGCTTACCTTAATGTTTTTAGTTCCCTTGGGCTTTAGGGAGAAGTTTTTCAATTCTGAGAACATATGGGGGCAAAAAAAGAAAACCCAAGGGACTTAATATTCCAGATCTAAATGGAGATGTCTAGTCATGTTTGGTGGATGGATGGGTTTTTGTTTTGTTTGCTGATTGAGTTTTTGTTGGTGTTGCAATTTAGACATTATGTATTGGTGTTCCTTGAGTCTGACCCTAGAGAGGTTTGTGGTGTTATGGTGCTGCCCTTGATTGTTATTTTTTGGACTTAGGCAGTTTTGCTTAAGCATACTTTACTCTAAGCAGTACCTCTTGGGGATAGGCTCTGCTGATTCAGACTGCTTACAGAAAGCATTTTTTCTGGGGCCTTTGAGTATAGGTTTCACCTGTGATAAAGCTGATTGTTCTTGTCCCATGAGGGGACTGCTGTGTAAAAGACTATTAAAAGAAGGTTTCCTGAAAGATTTTAGGATATTGGGATATGTACAGGCCTGTAGTTCTGTTCTTTCTCTTTGTTTTTCTGTTAGCTTTTTTTTCTTGGTGGTTTTTGGTTTTTGTTTGGTTGGGGTTTTTTTTTTTTAATTTTTTAAAATAATTTGGTTTATAGCATAGCTTCATGAACAGTTGCAGGAACATATGGTGACTCCTGTTACTTTAAAGTATGTTTTTGAAAGTATGAAGACTGTACTACCATAGCAAGAATGAAAGACTATGCAGAGCAGGCATTTTTACAATTTTTTGTCAGTGCAGAATAGTGGAATTCTTACTGTATCTTTGAATGTCATTGCTTTGCCTGAATCTGATATCTGACTCAGCAGATTCTGTAGGTAGGCATTGCAATTACTGAACCAGAAAGCCTGTGTTTTAGTTGATAAAGACTAGCCTTATGACATTTAAGAAATCTCTGTGTAATGTAGAAATTAATCAAGTAAGAATATTGAAGCCTCTAAAGAAAAGAATATTCTAGACAACAGATTTCAAAAGAAACCCCAAACAAAACCAACAACAAAAGACCTTTCATGACTAGATGTTGTTCCTGTCTTACTCGATTGACTCTTGTTGCGAGTCGCTTCTTTGAGAAGTCAGGCTCAGCTGTAGCCAGCAGTAGGCCTTCTTACATGTGACATAATATGTGTGCCTTGGGTGCCTCCTTTGTGCCTGGGTCAAGGTCAGCCTTTTGCTTATTTGTGATCTTAATGTGCTCCCAGTTGTGAAGTGTTGATTTGGACTGATTCTTGTGGCATTACCTTAGTGCTAGGACAGTCTTTCTGAGCACTGTCGTGTATTATAGTGCCCTTAATATGCTCTGGGTGGTAGTTGTGGAACTCCCTTGGAACTTGGTGCTAAGATGGCCTTAGTTCTTTCATCATATTGTCAGGAATGCTTTGAAAAACTGATACAAAAAAAAGTGTTTTTACAATCTGGTATTAAATTTACAGATCTGAATACTTCAAAATCCTCCTACCTTTGTGACTATCTGACTTGCTGGAAGGCTAAGCCACCTTAGCCTTCAACACCTATATGTCATGGTATATTTCTCTAACTGTTGAGAATTGTATGATGGATCTTTTTCTAAGTGCCAAAGCACGTTTCATCAGAGCTTATAGAAATACCAAGGGTATGTTTCAGAAATGCATTACAATTTGAACTCTGTAAACTAGTCATTTGAAACAACCTTCTGATTCTTTTGGAGGAGAAGGAAGAAAAAGAAAAAATTCTAACTGAGCCTGCTCTTCCCCTTTCCCACCTTCAGCTTCCTTTGAAATGACAGCTCAGTTATACTTGTGAAAGAAAAGCTTTAATCTCTCCCAGAAAACACCACTGTTCTCCTCTGTGTTACTTAGTAAGTGCTGCTTGCCCTGGAAACTATATTGTTAGCTCAAAAATAGCAGTGTTAATTCTTAGTGGTTGAATTGGTGTTGGTTGTTCTTATGCCCTCTGCCTTACTTTTATGGTAATGGTCAGAAAAAGTAAATAAACCAAAACTCTTAAAATTGCAAAGCCTGAGGGGCATGCTGACCTGCCTGTTACATTGCTACTGGAGAGGATACAGGCCTCAGTTCCATTTCTTGGCTGTTTTTGAAAAACTCTCATCCTGGAGCTAAAATATGCGCTTTCACTGAGACCTAGAAGGACAAAAATGTCTTTTATAGCTGTAGTTGGTGTAAGGTAGGATGAGGCTTCTTACAGGTTGTAGAAAAAAACCTAGTGATTTTTTTTTTTCCTAAGCTGGGGCATATTTTCCTCTAAATCTCTGTACCAGAATTCTGGCTGTTGGCTTTGTTTCTAGGCAGTCTTCTGTTGGAAGCTCATGATGAATAGTCCCACACTTTCATTTAAAATTCATTAGTTACATTTTATGTAAATAGGCATTGTACCCAGAACTAGAAAGCTTGTGACTTGTGATTTACATGTGTTCTTTATAGTATGTTTATTAATTATCAACAAGTTATGAAACTTAGACCTTAAATATGAGCGTTTTTTAAACAAAATAAGTATTTACACACTTCTGTGTTTATTTAAAAAAAATTTTTTAATAGCTTATTCAAAGATTTGGTTAGTGTGATGAGCATAGTTTCTCCCATATGTGTCAAAAACCATACATTGAAACAGGTACAATGTACTGTTGAAAGCTGAATTGAAAAGTGTCAGTTTTCTAATAAGTGAAAGTTTTGCAGTTGCAATTTTCATATAAATTTAGTAGCACTTTATTTTGTCCAACTTAATTTAAAATTGTCATCCCAGAAGCAAATTACTTAAATTTTTAGGATAAAGTCTGGATTTAACTGCATTGACAAAAATATGTTTCTTTTTTGGTATTTTTTTCTTGTAAATTAAAATCATGAGAGCTAAAAGGGAAATGGGGAGGAAACTTATTTCTGAAAGGATGAAAGAACATTTTACTGGAACCTTATGTAAATAGTTTTGGATCCTTTCAGCAAGATAAAGTTAGATGACATGGCATTACATAGCCACATAAAAACTTAAATTTAGTTGTTCTCTTTAACAGCTATATTCACAGGGAATACTAACTCTAAAATTCTCGGTACTAAAAAATTCTTTAAAGAACTTAAATATAAACTTGTTGAAACTACTGTGCAACAGGTATAAGGTACCTTATCAGAGTTAACAAACTTGGAGGCTGATTTTTGCTTACATTCTTGGTTGGAGTTAGGAAAGTACTGCAGAAGTTAATAATCCTTAGGAAAAAAAATCCCAAGCCAACAAAACCCCCAAACCAAATCCAAAGAAAAGTTTAGAGATTTGCAGCATGTTAAAATTGTTAATGAATCTGCAAACTTCCTAGCTGTAGAATTATAAAATATGAACATCTTCTACTTTTAACTATAGAATTGTAAAATTTGACTGTCTTATCCTGTCTTACCAACTTGAGTTGTAGCTTGGGTTGGCTTCTCTAATGTAGTCTCAAATTTGATGGTTCAGTGCTTTTTACGAGAAAGGTGAAAATACAGAGCTATAGTTGAGAAAGCTGGTCAAGATTTCTTAGCAAGACATGAATACCAGGTATTTAGCATGACTGACGTAATGTAATTGTTTTACCACAAATTCAAGAAAAAAATACCCCAAAGGGAAAAATTTGCCACGGCTTGTTTATGTAGTTTTCAAACAAACATGCATAATGCCTCTCTCAGTGCTATTTAATTTTTAGAGAAAGGGTTATGTATTGTTACTTTAAAAATCAATTAATTTTCAATTTAATTTTTAATCTCTATACATCAATGTCAGGTACATGAAGTGAGACAGTTGTGTAAATAAATTTTGCTGGATGTTTTTGGAAAGCTGTAGTGGTTATGTTTGGTTATTCCTGAAATACTGTATGTGAAGAACAAATGTTTTACTTCATTGGGATCTGTGTGTGTATTTGGGAAGATAAGACTCCAGCATCTGCTTTCTCACTTAAAGGGTTACAACATGACTATATTTCTAAAAGTTACCACTGCAGAAGTTAGATAGAAGAAAAGGTGTGTTGGAAGGATTTTGGATTAGTGCAGGACTGCTCATTAAAACCTGATTTACTTTTAACTCTGCTGCAGTAGCTTTCATTTGACTGTGTTCTGACTTCTTATGCAGTGAAGTATGTAATTCTTTCATAGATCAAGAAAATATAACTTGTTTGTGAATACTCACAAACTTATTTTTAGATCTCTTGATTTCCTGACCAATCTTGAAGACCCAAGGTCTTAAAACTGTGTATATTAAAAAAAAAAAAAGCCTGACTTGTATTGGTCCTTAGTTTTCTTTTTCAGGTTGCTTCTTTCTTGAGAAGCCTTGGGTTGAAGAAATAGGAAGTGGATTTGATAAAACTGTTTTGAAGGTGATCTCTGAAATTCCTTTATTTCATTTGATTGCCTTTGAAAACAATTGGAGCAGTAGAATCAGCAAGCAGATACTAACCTACCTTGTAAGGCCATGCTCGTCTGGTTATGTGATTATTATAGTTGAATCTCTCTAAATGCTGCTTTTATTCCAAATGATGTAGTAGTGAAACAGATTATACTTAGAATTGCTGGCATAAAATTAGGAAATGGGGTGATACATAATTTAACAAAGCAATAATTGTATTTAAAACATTAAACTTGTTTTTGAAACTGAAAATGTGTATTGCCGTGCATCCAGTGAGAAAGCTTTGAAGCAAGTGAGTACATTCGTGCTAATTTTGTTTTACATTCACTACATGAAATTACCATGGTGAATATATGCCTTTTCATAGATCTAGTTAATGTGTGTAAATGCAGATAAATTTTTTATATTATATATTAAATATATACTAAAAAACAAACAAAACACACCAAAACAAAAAAAACCCCAGCCTTAAAATCATCCCACACAATGATATTAAGTTTGAAAGTTACGGCTGCACAGACATGAAGAAATAAGAATAAGATCGCTGAGGATAATGTCCAAATGTTTTGTCCCCAAGTCTGTAGCTGATTGTCTAATGTTAATTTGTCTGGTGCTATTCCTGGTTCCATGCATTTCTTTCTAAGTCCTTAATTACTTTTCTAGGATGTATGGTAGTTGCATTGCATGATTCTCTTTTAAGCTTATACATTTTCTCCAACTTTTAGAGAATGTATCTTTTGAAAAATTTTAATAGTAACACTTTCTTAGCTTTTGAGAGCTTTGGATATGTTGTATATTGATGTGGAGCTAGTAGGAAAAGCAGTGACTGAAATGGTCATGTACACAACTTGACCATTAAAAGGTCGAGTTGAAGCAACCTACAAGAGTTTTCCTGATTTCCACAATGGAAAATGTAGAGGGTATAATTTTGATTCTATTTGAAGTTAATGGAGAGTCTGCAGTACAGCTGAAGAATCAGGCTGTCTGGATGCAGTGATGTGTTGGTTGTCTCCTTGCCCGGTCTCTCTGCCCTCTTTACACGTTTTATGTTTTTATATAAATCAGCCAGAAATACTAGAAACCCCAATGGAAATTGTAGTAGGAATGTATTTCATAGTGGGAGTGACATCTAGTTTTTGTGAATTTGGACACACACATTCCCTGTTAATGACTGTTTAAATGTTTTAGTGCAGTTTAATCCTTGTTTTGTTTAGAATTTACTGTCAGTGTTATGGCATTGACTGATTCAAGTCAAAAGGGTTTCTTCCTGCAAATTGTCAATCAAGCAGAGACTACTGAGTTGCAATTGGATTTTTCTGTGTGATCCTGCTCCTTCGGAGAGCTGGTTGTTGACTGTCCTTTATTTTTAGCTTTAAATGGACACTTCATTACTGGCAGTTCCTATGCTATGGCTTCTTATGTCTGTGTATCTTAATGTTTTTCCTGCCCCATCTTCTGAACTCTGATCTTCCACTGATCTGTGTGATGTGGTTTCTTACCTTCTAATTCTACTTCTACTTACAGTGCAACCTGGAAAACTCTAAAGCCATAATAGCATTATCACATCACTTACAACATTATTTCCTTTCCTTTAAACAGTAAACCTGCCAGGCCTACCTAGGTCTTTGTTAGCAGCTGCTTGATTAGTTTTAGGCTAAATGGCATATCAAAAGATTGGAAGTCCCTGTCAGAGCAACAGTGTGAAAGATCATGTTCCATTTAGGACAGCTCAGCAGAATGCTCTGTGTGCAGAGTTTCTGCCACATGAGGGGATTCTTTTGGACTAATGTCCGATAGGCACATTGTTTGCTTTTATGAACAATGTATTGTTATTTCCAATGGGAGCTAGAAATGTAAAACTAGTATTTCTTATGTTGTGGCCTTCATAAAGTCTTCCACTTTCAGTGGAATTATGTGGGATTGCATTTTTAGGTCACGTTTTGTAGTCATGTGAAATACAGAATGACCTAAATAAGTTATTGATGCATTATTTTTAATCAGTTTGTCTATAGTCCTACTGAAATTGTTTGAATTTTTTGAGAGGCTTCACCTTTGAATTGTACATAAGAGCACATACTGAGAAACAGATTCTGGAAAACAAAACCAGCATAATGCTCTAATAGTTCAAGTAGAAGAAGCCAGTACTGAGTTTGCAGAATGTATATTAAGAAAAATCTTTTAACAACAGCAACAAAAACTGTAAATAATTTATATATGCAGCCTTTATAGAACTTCAGGCATCCACAGGGTGGGTGACCTATCAGACCTTTTAACTGATAGACTTACCTTTCAAGGCATATGCAACGTTCCTGAATGAATAACTGGCTTAGCTGGTAGGAAGATAGAAACATTTTTAGTAAAAGTGTTACTCTGAATTTAATTACTTCTAGTCTTCCTCCTACCATTTCATCTCTTGTTGTTGCTCCGGAAATGGTGTAGAAGATCTGCTGGTTTTTAATATTTTTATTTTTATAAACTGGCCTAAAAAGTAAGTCTTCTTTCCACTCCTCCAAATGTGTAGCAACCTCCTTTAACTTTGCAGCAAGTCTGTAGATATTTTTTGGCTTATGGAAGCATGCTGTGATCGAAGATTGATCTTTGAAGCAAAAGAGAGTACAAACTTGCAAAGGAACTTCCAGATACTTGGAGACTGATTTGACTTGAGCATTTATGATGTAGTTTCATCACTTACAGAAGAGGTTGTATGTTTTAATAACAATTAGTGCTGCTTTTTTGCTAGTTTTAGAAATTTGTTCTAGCATACTGTTGTTGGGATCGTTAGAATCCGAATTTCAGTTTTCAAATTTGAACGTTGCTTGTAACTAATATTCATTTGTTTCTGTGATTTAGGTAGAGTAGTTCTCATCCTGCCTAATGTCTTATATTATAGTAGTTCTCTTCCTGCTAAAGGTCTTTTAGAACAGTCATACAAAATAGTCCTCTTTCCTTTGTGTTCATATAAAGAAGCTGAGCTCTTAGGTTTTGGGTTATTATGATGAGTGGCTCTGTAGCTGTTCCGCTTAGAATTTGCTTATCTTGAATAGCGGAAGGAAAAAATATGTGTACTGCTTTGGAAGATTTTGTTCTTAGTGTTGTCTATTTGTCTAGCATGTATGCACTTTCTCTTTCTTTTCTGGATGCTCTTCTGGTGTGGTTTAGAAACGCAGTTTTCTTTTTGTTGCTGCAATGCATCCCATATAAATGCAAAGAGCACACAGTCACCTTTTTCCCTGTGTTTCCATCTAATTGCTTCAGTCCCTTAACATGAAGTAAGGATTCTACCTCAAGCTAGTAGAGGCTTTACAGATTTTTAATAGATTTTTTTTTTTTAAATCTATTAAAATTTTAATAGATTTTTTTTTTTAATTAAACTGTGCTGGGGACTTGTGTTGGAAGATATGACAGAAATGTGTAGTGCTATTGTATGTAGAGTGAGTTTCACTATTTTTTTCTGGCCGTAAGTCTGTTAGTTAGTTATTTCTAATAATCTTATTAGGTTCATGCTCTATTGCATTTTGTCCTGTTGGCTTTTAATTGCTTCAGTTGGTATCCTTTATGCTGTCCCAAATCTGTTCTCAGTTGATGATTTCCTAATGTTCATCAAAGGGCTCTTATTTTTTTTCTGTAGTCAATAACAGAAAAACCTGACTTGAAAAATTTTAGTGATAACATCCTTTTAGCTCTGTATGTCTTTCAAAAATCAGTAACTGTTGTCCTTTCCTTATAAAGTTTACCTACTTTGCATTTCTCCTCCTAATCACAATCATTTGAATCAAGTTTAAATACTGTATTATGCCTTTGAAATCTAGCTAGGTTAAATGAGTTATATTTTCTTGGCATTAAAAAATGAGTTATTTTTCTGAAGAAAGTCTGTGAAATTTCTCTGGTACTCTCTACTCTTGTTTAATTTTCATCATGAATTTTTTTCTTTTCTCCCATGTCTTACACTCTTCTCAAAAAGTAGGGTTTAGGTGTTTCATATTGGTAACAGGTCAGAAAGGCTTATTATTGAGCTTGCTCTGTTGGTGGTACTATTCTGTTTTCATACAACAAATAATTTTTATGCATTTAAGACATTGCTTTGTGTAGAAGTTTGACAGCTCTATTCTCCCCAGTTTGGGGCAAACACAAGCTTTCCTCAAAATTGAGAGGAAAAGAGTTGTTCCTTTTTCATTCTCTTATTTCATCAGCCTTCCTCCCTTTGGGATATACCACTGTCCACATATTTCCTTGTTAGTAAAAATACGGGCAAATTGAACTCTTAATTCTTGGAGCTGAGACTAAAAATAATCTTAGTCCTCCGTGTATAGTGTCACTGGTTCTTTCCTGTTCATAGCTGAAGAATCCTTGCTACTTGCTTTGCTATCAACAGTGTCTTCACAGCCTTTTGTTGTGAAACAGCCTTTGTTAAAGCACTGGAACAGGCAGCCAAGAGAAATTGTGGACTCCCCATCCCTGAAAGTGTTCAAGGGCAGGTTGGATGGTGCTCTGAGCAATCTGGTCTAGGAGGTACCCCTGCCCATGGCAGGGAATTGGAACTATGTGATCTTTAAAGGTCTTTTCTAGCCCAGACCATTCTGTGACAGCTCTCAATTAACCAGGGCTTTTTCTGTTCTTGTGATCAGTCTCTTCCCTGCACAATTGATATCCTTATATTAAGCAGGGGCAGGTTCCAGACAAAATAAGCACTTTATATCTTCTTGGGATACAGTCTTCATGTAGTTCTTGCATCTTTGATTTAAAAGGGATGGAGAGGGGAAGGCAGATTCCTTCTTGCTGAAATTCTTTATCTAGCTTGCTGAAGTAACAGCTTCGCTGATTTACTACAGCTTCCCTTTTGCAACTTAACATTTAGTTTCTGTTCCAAATGACCAATTCCTCTGTGTTAGCTTTATTATTGAAAAAATTCTATTGTAAGGTGTTACTTATTAATCCTGAAATAGTTTTATTGAAAAAAAAATTCTACTGGGTAGCACACTCTGGTTGACTTCGTTCTTTAATTTAGAATAGTAATTATATCTTGGAAGGTTATCCTCAACAGTAGTTTTTGTTCTTATAAGGATCTTTTTTTCCAAGTATTTGTACTTCAGACTTGAAGGGTTGTATTGAAAGGTCTTAGAATTGCCCTTTCCAAAAGCACTTTTCAAAACCCGATTCTGGGCACGTTTAGATTAAAACTATTTGCGCTGTACTTGTCCCCAAATACTGGAACACTTTTCTTTTCCTTTACATATGAAGGGAATGTTTTCCAATTAACACTGTAATTTCCAGGGGTTCTTGAAAGTGGTCTGTCCAAACCATTTCTTGATGGAAAGGATTAAAAACCCATCATCTTATTATTTGGATTTTTTCCTTCTGTTTCTCATTTTTCCCCTCACCGTGGTTAGCAATTAGTTCTTCCCACAACATATGTTGCTTTCCTTGTAAAACAAAAAGTGTTAAAACTTAGGCTGAGCCCTGAAATTCTATTTATGAAGGACTTGAACATTAGGAAGCTTGACACTGAGGTTTCCTTTGTTGGAGGAAGGGTAAGGGAACACAAATATCTATGTATAAAATATTTCTTTTCCAATTTCTGTGTTTCTGCAAAGCTTATTATTGTGCTGAAATTCCTTCTCCTTTCCACCTGCATTCCCAAACTGTCTCCCTTTAATACAGTGTGCTTTCTATATGCAAAAAGCAGCACAAAGTTGTAATTTTGCTGTGGTAGTTGGATCTCACTTAGACTAAATTAACTCTGCATTCCTGACTGTTGTGATGTTAGTGTCACTTGCTTGAAGCTCTGTTTTTATTTTCCATCTCTTTCTGTAAGATACTTCTGTTCATTTCTTCTGGAATAATGGGCAAAATAGAACATAAAACTTGTATTGGTTTATGTTCCTCTTTTGCTAGTCCAGAAACTCATTTGACTTTTAGGGAAATTACTTGTAGTAAGAAAGACCTTTATCAAACACCTGAAAGCGCTGGCAATAGATGTTGCAGCCTCTATCACTGGGGGGATGTGCAGGGGTGTGTGTGTGTGTTGTAAGACTGTGGGGAAAAGATTTAGAATTCTTGCCTTTGTCTCAGCCTGTAAGAGAGAACAGTACCTACCTCACAGGATATTTGAGGCTTGATTTGTTAACTTTTTAAAATAATGCTGATGGCCTCTGGAAGGTGCTGCAGAAGTGCATAGTGTTACTGTCTGAAGGCTGGATATCGTTTTTTGTTTTGTTTTGTCTTTTTCCTTTTCTGGCAATATATAGGTCTGCCACAGTTAGGGAAAGAATTCTGTTTGGTGTCTCTTTAAAGAAAATGCAAAAGTGCTTTGCTGGGGAGAATAGAAAGGGGCTTTCTGAAGAGGTGCTGAAGACATGAAAATTCAGAGTGGTGATTGGTCACCTCTGCTTGATTGACAGGTTGCAGGGAAAAACAAAAACCCATTTGTTCTGGCTTAATGGAACTGGAAAACAGAAAATGAGTATCAGGTAAAAATTCCTTTTTTAAAATCTTTGCAGTTCTCCTATAAAAGGTGGAGTTTTTACACAAATTTCTCCAATAAATTAGGAGTAGGTATTACAGAAACAGGTAGTTGCTAAGTTGTGTAATGTGGGTTATTTCAGTGCGTTTTCTAGGGGGCAGGTGTTGTGAAACACCACAGCAGCCACTACTCTGGGGCAGCTTAGCAAGAAGGCAGAGGATGAAAAGGGTGTAGTGACTAAGCCGTGAACTGGGCCCAGCTCTCTCGTTAGGCTCATTAGCAGGACGTTCAAGGGGAAGCTTTTATTTTCACTTCCTATGCTGTGCCTGCTTTGTGGATAAAGTCTGTCAGTTTCTACTGCTATCAATTTGGAATCTTTCATGAGCATTATTACAAAATTCACTGAAAAGTGAATAGCTAAAAAAGTAAGCTTTGTTTTAAAGTAACTTCCATCTAGCAGTATACTGTCATACAGATTTTATAATAAATTTCAATGTCAGCACCATAGTTTTGAGAATCATAATTGAAAATTATTAATTTCTGTTAATTATTTTGTATGTTGATGTATTTCAGATTGAAGGACAAGGACATGGTGCAGTTTTTGACTGCAAGTGCTCTCCTGATGGACAGCATTTTGCATGTACTGATTCTCACGGTCACCTTCTGATTTTTGGCTTTGGTTCCAGTAGCAAATATGACAAGGTACAGTGCCAGATGAAAAACAAAATGTTTGTCTGTGTTGAATGCATTTGTGCAAACTTTGTCAGAGCTTCATTTCAAGAGAGCATGTCTTGAAATGACATAATTTTGAGCCATTAATATGGGATGTTTTGGATGCCTGTTGTTGACAATCAGGTTTCTTTCACTGTCTTGTTTTAAATTATGGAAGCATTCTGTTTTTAGCTACTGTTTACATGGGAAGTTCAAAATAATGATGATAATTTGAAAATGGAATTCAAAATTAACCGGTCCCTGTCCACTCTCTTAAATGACAAGGTTTCAAGTATCTATTAATGGCTTCACATGGATAATAGGAAAAAGCTGCAGTGAAACTGATAATAATTAAACACTTTACTTTAAATATTTTTTTCTGGTTCCTAGCTAAGACCAAAAAAAGGGTCTGTAATAGAACTAATTCCTGCTATCTGTATTTAAATATTGCATTTAAATATTGCCTGTGAGAGAATTATTTACAAAAAATGTGCTGTATGTTTCAGTGATGTAATTTTATGTCTGCTAATGAAGTATCATCATGGATGCCTTTTTGCTTACACAGCAACGTTCCACCATTAGTGTGAATAAAATATTATATCTTTATTCTAATGTCATAGTCAACATTGTGTATTCTGAGTGTGGGTGTCTTGCCACAGACCCTCATGACTGTAAAAATGTGTGGTGTTGTTTTTTTTTTTTTGTGGAGGAACATGCTCTGTGAACCATACAGGTTTGGAGTGTCTGCAAGATCTTAGTTCTTCTTTTACCACGCAGGGAAGAAATGAGGTGTGTCTCTTCTCCCTTTTCCTAAGACTTAAGTAGATCTATCTGCTCTAGGATATTAATCTTTGCTTCTGGTAGGTGACACTTAAATGCTGTTGGTGAAGGGCTGTTTTTTGGATCTTGCCTCCTGCTTTGGATCTTTGGACTGAGGCTGGTTTTGAAAGCATTGTGGCAAACACCAATGCAGAGGGACTTGAAGGAGGGAGAGCAAAAGGAATTTTAATCTTTGTCTTGTAAGCTACTGCATCTCTCTCTGTAGTCTTACAGAAGGATTTGCATATTGGGGATTTATTTTTTCTCCTTGCTTCTCAACTATGATTTGAAGTCCTCAGTACTAAGCTGCTGTTGCTATTCCTCGGTTATTACTACCTGTGCATTTCTTGTTCCATTCCAAATAAAACAAATTAGTAGAGACATCACAAACAAGGAAAACCAGGATTATCAGATAATTTTCTTTGTCTTTCAGAGTTCTTACTGTTATAAGCTTTAAAGGCTGTTGTAACAGGAACATTTTTCTTATCATGTCTGTGGATTGTTTCAGGTTTCTTTTTCTCTCCAATTGCTTTGGAAGCATGTAGTCCTCTGCTACTTAGAAATGCTGGAAATTAAATTGAAACTGTGAATCTTTTTGTCTTTGCTCTGATAGATCAGGATTTTCCCTTATACTGCCATTTGAGAATTTACCTGTGAGGGATTGAATCTATTTGAAGAATGAATGCAATTGCTTTTCCCTGCTTGAATTCTACAGACCCTTGGTTCTCTTGGGGTTTTTGCTTCAGCCTCTGAGAAAAGATTATGTTTAAAATTTTTCATTTATTGGATGATTTAAAATGATCCTCTACAGCTGTTGCTGTGCCAATGTTACTCTTGGCATTCTTGATCATAAAAGAAATGGGAGCAAATAGGACTTACATTTGTTGCCACTTCAATCTCAGTCTTCCACTCACAGAAAACTCAGCTCAGAAGTGTCTGATCTCTTCCATGTGTGGTTTCATCACCTCTGTTTTTGTCTGACCTGATTTATGGGAAAATGTAACTACAGGTAGGTAGGTGCTGGAAATGGTGTTCTATTTTCTGTCTTCCTCCCCTCAGATACTGGGGAAGGTTTCAGACATCTTGGCAGACTATGAGATCATAGGATATGTGTATTTTGTCTTAAAGTGTTTTCCATCTCTCTGGGGAAATGAATTTTACAGAAGAAAGAAGTGTGGTAACCTGTCCTGTATTGCTCCATTTTTGAATTGATAGTGATTATAGCTGAGATAGCATTAACTGTAGTAAGAGAACAAGCTCTTGTTTTTCTGCATCCATGTTTTTTCATGTTATCTTCAGATAGTATCTATGTTTCCTAGTTGACTGGAACCAATATCTAGGCTTTCTTCCCCTGCAGTGTGATCTGGGCCACAGTGAAGGTGAATGGGGTGGGATTTTTGTTTGTTTTCTGTTTGAGGTTTATGGTTTTTGTGGGTGGTTTTTGGTTTGTTTTTTTTTATTATACATATTTTTGTGAAGTAATTATTTTGTGGGTGAAGGAAAAAAATACGTTTGCTGCTTGTTTTGGCGTTCATTGAGCCAATCTCATCTGAAATTTCTTGGTGTATCATCACCAGAGTTGAGCTGAGTTCACTGTCAACAGGGCATGTGCACTTCAGAAGTTCTCAGCTAGGTGGAATCTTGTCCAAGAATGCCTAGCAGTTCTAAAGTGTAAAGTACTATTCTGTTGATTTTAAATCGTAAAGTATTCTGAGTTGGAAGGGACACCCACTAGGATTAAGACCATCTCCTGGCTCTGCACAGAGAACATCATGCACTTGAGGCTTGATGGCAGGCAACTCTGGCAGGCTTGATGCTGTGACCACTTTCCTGGGGAGCCTGATCTCTGAGCTTTCTAAGGCTTTTGCTCCTGCAGACTGCCCCAACCACAGTACTTTGTTGTGGTGGACTGGGGTAGTACTAGGAAAAGCTCTTTGTGTAACTGTGCCCATTTGAAGAAACTGAGCATTCTGAATGTGTTATTGGAGAGGAGTCTTTCTATAGAGCTCAGACCTTGTGGAAAGCTTTTATGCTCATTCCCAAGCTGGGTTTGTGAAGTCATATGAATAGACGATTCATGTGAAATGGTGATGTGGCACCATCTTGTCATAAATTTGATCTCTAGTAGTATATAAAGAAATAAGTCTTATTCTTGGTACTTCTAGCTGGTTGTCTGCTGGAATGCCTAATTCTTCTGATTTTTCTCAAGATAAGATACTGTCCTGGATTCCAGTAGGGATATTCTACCTGAGAGTTGGCCTGAGCCTATGTTTTCCAAGAAATTCCCCATTATCTTATGGAGTAGAAAATTGTCATTTACTCTCTCTGCTATACTTGATTACAATATAGGGTGCACAGAAGTGTAATTGCAACAAAGTCCCTCATGATCCTGCACCAGGTCTTCCCTTTTCTTGCAAAACCTGGGTTGCAGACAGCACTGTACAGCCAAATTACAACACAATAGAACTCACAGTTTGTATGACCCTGCAATTGGAAACTCTTTCTTCACAGTGTGGGAATTACTTAGTAGGAAGACTTATACTAGGTGTAAGTAATGCATATTCTGTTATTATGGTTTTAGGAGACATTGTAAGTTCTCCTAGAGGACCTGTCTCTATCATACTGAGCTATTGTGAGATGAAGGAACAAAGGTGTTAAGGAGGCCTTCATTCTGTCAGTCAGACATATAAAAGCACTTTTATCTTTCTCATTCAGACTCTATTAACAAAGTTAACAAAAAATCTAGCAACAAGATTTCATCCAGTCAGCTTCTTACTGCAGTGGGATACCACCATGTCCATACACATTTTATAGGAGTAGGCTTTTGAATCCCTGAAGTAATTTTTTTTCCATTGCATCTTTCTATGTATCTTTCCAATTCCTTCCTGTTGTTACTTTTCTGCATTTTTGTGGGGTCTAGATCCTATGATTCCTATATTTTTTTCCCATTTTTTTTAAAATCCACTTCATATGGATGCACTTTCTAATGTTGTAATTGACAAATGTCTGTTGTCATCTTTATTTCATGGTCTCCTTGCTTCCAGGATGGGAGACCTTTGTCATTGAGAGACCAGAACTCTGAGTAGCTGCTTATAACCTCTGCATGACTGGTTTCCACATAACAAGTTAGTGGAAACTGTGTTATGGATTGATCACAATAGTGCATACTCTCCAGAAATCAGAGAATGTTCTATGACAAATTGGGCATTCCTCTCTCCATGCTCAAAAGACAAGGTTTTTTTTTGAGATGCCTATGTATTGAGTCAATAATTTAACTGTTTTTATACTGCACTGGAAATCTTAATTTGTGTGAATGATGATTTTATGATTTTATTTTCACTTGTTCGAAGTTCAGCTGAATACATGCGCTGCCAATGGGGTTTGCTTGCCATAGGTAGTCTTGGGATATGTAGTGTATGTATCAGCTTCTATTCACTTTTTCTTCTTGTGTTTCAATATCTGTCTGATTGCACAATACTGAGATACATGTGCCAGCAAGGGATGGAACATAAATTTTTTTATGGTTATTTGGACAAAAGAATTCCTCAGTCTTGAGGGTCTGTGGACAGTCATCTATAATAAATTATGATCAGGTGGATGGAAATAAAAGAAAAAATTTAAACCCTTAAAAATTCAATTTTTATCTCAGCTTTATTTTATCTACTGAAACTTTTTCTGATATCTAGCATTATAGTAAGGACATATGTATTTGTATGGTGTTAAAATATTTGGCAATGCCCTGATGTAATCAATATTTTTCCTAGTCTTCTTCCTGCACCATACCTCATAAGTCTGTGACACAATCTTTTATTATCAGAATATATATTCATATATTCAGACTGTAGAAGCAAATTTATTAATACATTCATGTTGTATTTGGTCAGATGTCCTCAAGTAGTTAAAACACGTGGATTATTCTCCTTGCAGTGTAATATAGAAAAGGAGTACTGGGAAACAAAATAATAACGAAGTCATTACATTTTCCCCTCTGAACTGAATTAAGTACATTGGTTTATACCCCCGTTTTTTGCAAAAGTGACCATGAGTACGATTGTTAAAAATACTTTTGGCAGTTCTCTTCTGTATGCTTTTTTACTAGGTTCTGTAAAAAAATTACAAAATGACTTTGTTTACAGATAGCAGATCAGATGTTCTTTCATAGTGATTATCGGCCCCTTATCCGTGATGCCAACAACTTTGTCCTGGACGAACAGACACAGCAGGCTCCACACCTTATGCCTCCCCCATTTTTGGTTGATGTGGATGGCAACCCTCATCCTGCAAGGTATCAAAGACTAGTTCCTGGTCGTGAGAACTGCAGGGAGGAACAGCTTATTCCTCAGATGGGAGTGACATCTTCAGGTATGGAAAATTTCACTTTCCTAAACAGTAGTCTATCTAGTTACCTCCAGTTGTTCTACACTTTCACTTTGTCCTTTTTCTTCATTTATGGGCATAGTAGTTCATGCGGTGTGGAAGAATTGCAATGTCTTTGACATTGATTGCTTCTGACAATTTCACTTACAGTATTGTCATCAATCAAGTTGGCACTACTTGATGCTACAACACCAGTTAGCTCATTACTGCAACAATGTGTAATGCTGAGTGAGCTCTCAGTTATCTCTTTGGGATAAGGTTTCCTGCTTTAGAAAACCTAGGAAACAGACTGATCTTCCACAAATCAGTTGGAAAAGGTAGCACCTACAAGAAGAGGAAAATGAGAAGACTTCTGAAACAAGCAAAATTCTCTTCCTCTTTAGATGAACACAGTCATTAACTTTAAGCTTTGGTGATTTGGTGAAAGGGCTGAAGAAACGATAAAGATACAAAATCTAGGAAGCTCCTTGAAAGTTTTTCATGGACACAACATAGGAAGAACATGCACCTATTGGGCCTTTGACTACCTGTTGGAAATTGCCTAAAGGTGTTTCAGCTGGGTAGGGATGGAAAAGCAATGCCTGCTTATTATGTGACACTAGTTTTATATTAGTATGAATGAGCAAACAGTGACTGGTGAAAGTAGCTTTAAATGTTTTCAAGATAAGCATTGTTAAGTATTTGGATATTCTTGAAAATATGTGAAAACTGACTGTGCCTGTAAATTGTAGTTTATATGTTCATGATATTTAAGCCTGTGGTGTGTCAGACATTCCAGGAAGGGTAACTGAGAGTGGTTTTACCAAAGGATCTCTTTATCCTTATTTGTAGACCTCAGGATTATAGGGCACTGAATATTTAAATGATTTTAGGGAGGATTTCCATATTTTCTCCAAAATTACAGGAAGAAATGCTACCTGAGAAGCAAATGAAAGGAGGAAAAAATCCTTTCCAGTGAATGTAAACTTCTTAGTGGCTTTGAAAAAAAATACTTGATTTTTAGGGAAGGATGCGACTTTACTTCATTTTTACAGTTAAAGTGTTAATCCATTGAATTGTGAAAGTCTCCAAACTTGAAAATGTCCTGGGCACATTCTTCAGTATGTCTTGAAACAAGTCAAACTCTGCACACAGACCCAACAAAATTAAATTTAGTTGCCTGTTTACATGACACATGAATGCCTATAGGAAGATGATGTCCATAGCATTTTGTTTAATAGCAGGAAGTCATCTGCCAGCCTGACAGATGATGGAGAGACACAAGACATTTTTCTACCTTTTTACAATATAGCAACAATGTATGCAGTCATATGCAGAGCTAAACAGTGTTTATATATTTTATATGTTCCCTTTTCTTTCTGAGGCTTTGTTGTGGGATTTGATGCATCTCACTCACAGCACTGACCTTTTATTTCTTGTCAAGTTTTCTGTAGGGGTTTTTAAGAGTAGGGAAAATTCAGATGGTCATACTTGATTTGCTGCCTTGATGTACATGAAGCTTCTTTAAACCAGACGTTTTGAAAAAAATCAAATACACATCAGTGTCTGTATTATTTCATTTAAAAAGAAACCACTTGCTGTTTCTTGCTAAGGCATTGTCTCACAGGCTAAATACATGAAAACATTCATTTTGTTTAGACAGCAGTTTTCTTATTTAAGATCATTCTTGGGTTATTAGTAGGATTTCCCATTGTTCTCAGTAGACAGTATGTCTGCTCACGAGATCAACAAATTAATCTGTCTCACTACATGAGTCAGAAAACATCCAGCTGTGGTTATACCAGAGCTCGTTCCATGATTCCAAGGTTCTGCTGCTTTAGGGAAGTTGATTTCAATAACGTTGAAAGTCTGAGAGCACTATCTTAAATATTTATCCTTTTTTCTGCATACTACTAAGAGATAGCTTCTGTGCAGCCACATAATCAAAGTTCTTCATTTCATAGCACAATTACTGTAATATCTAGGCTTTGATCTTGCAAAGTGCAGTTTATACTGTGATATTTCTTTGGAATCATGCTGTAAAAATAACTTCTATATCTTGTTTCTTTGAACATTGTTGTTATCCCTCCTTACAAAGTTTTGCAAGTTCTGCTTCTCTTGACTAGAGTTTTCCACCACTCCACCTTCTCACTATTCTGTGCAGAAGTGTCTGACTTCTTTTTGAATCAGTACTGTAATCCTTGTCTTTTTCTCTATACCTCTCTAACTGTTTTTTGTGACATTGTGAGTTTGAAAACAGTTTTTGTGTTATTCATACTTATGTGTTGTCTATTTTGCTTGCTGCGCAGAAACAGTATTATCACCTTGTAATCACTTCTATGGAGCTGTTTCCCATCTTCTATTCAAAAGAGCTACCCAAAAGGAGGTTTCTTGCCTGTTTTACATAACAAAGAAAATTACCATTACTTGATCTGTGTGGTCATTATGCCCATGTGGAGCTCAATCAAGCATTTTTACTGCTTGGTGTCCTACAGTACAGATAATTATTTTCTAATTCAGTTAGACCTTCTTGATGTAGTTCTTTCATTGAAGCTTATAAACTGTTTTATAATGCATTTGAGGCAGGCTAATGTTGCATTTGAACAATTTGCATCAACTGAGCTGACAAACAACGGTTGTATTAAGCTTCTGTGGCTTTCTGGCACTTGATCAAATTTAAACTTTTATTAGAAGTGAAATGTGATCATCTTGACCCTTCTCCAGATAATATAATGTCTCAAATATATTAAGAAAAGAAGTTTTCAAAAACGTCTGTTAGAAAAATAAGCATTAGTCCACTGTTAAACATGATAATTTACTGTACTTGTAAATTTCAAAGCTAAAACTTAGATGAGCTGTCACTAACGATTTATTCAAAATTTAAATTTGTGTGTTGTTTCCCTGTATATTTTGCTTCACAGGATTGAATCAAGTTCTTAGTCAGCAAGCAAATCAAGAAGTTAGTCCGTTGGATAGCATGATTCAAAGACTTCAGCAAGAGCAGGACCAGAGACGTTCTGGGGAGGCAGGAACCAGTAGTACCAGCCGGATAAGCAGAGGTAGATCACTGGGGGATGGGTGTTGAGGCTGGGAGTTGGAAAACATAAATCCGTTTGTAATGTACATGATCTGTGCATTTTGTTGAAATAGTAGAAAGGAGGTATAGAGCTGTAGAAAATAGTCATGCTTTCCCATTGTTTTTTACCTTTCTGCAAAATGTTAGGGTTCTTAACATTACAGATTTATCTTGTTATTGTCTGCTCAGTTAGGGAATTGCAGCAGCTGCATTACCTTAAAACTAACTACCCTACTGTTTAATCTGGAATTGGCCATCTAGTTGTTTGAAATCTGACTTCTTTCAAATAAGGACGCAAGAGGAAGAAAAGTGGAAGGAACTACTGCTTTCTCCACAAAATTGTTCCATGTTTCAGTGTCTTGCAGTAGAGTACACAGTAGTTTTCAACACTTACAAAATCATGGTTAGCAATCCACTGGAGTAAGGAAGAATAGCTTGTTTATGTAAGGATATGGATAAATGTTGATATTTTGCTACTGTGTAAGTGTTTGAAGTCTCTTGCATGTGCTTGTGGTTTTGGTTTGGGTTGGTTTGGTTATTTTTAAGCTCTCGACCATTTCAGTTTTTTGTCTCTAAATTTTACAGCTTGATTCCTAATTTCCAGTGATGAGGCTTCCTTTTTTTTGAAGGTAGAAGACTGTTTAGGGAGCACACTGATTCAGTGAGATAGCTCACTGTTTTATAACGCAGATCTAGAGTGCAGTAGCAATAGTCAGCTATGCATAAATGTTTTCAAAAGTATTTTTAAAGAAGCAAACATTTGCTTCTCTTCAGATTGTTGATACATCTGCTTCTTTTCCATGTGAATTTTAAAACAGAGTGCTGCAGTCCAATAGCTGTGCTGTGTTGTGGTGACTGTAGAAACTGCTGAAATAGTTATATTCAGTTAATATGATTTCTTTTAATGTAATAGTAAAATTATTTTTTTCCATTTCATTCCAAGTTTTTCTTTTTGAATGCTTCCCTAAGAATTTCAGATCAAGAACTATTGCTTTTTGACTTTTTAGGATCTGTAAGCTCTACCTCAGAAGTACATTCCCCACCAAATATAGGGTTACGGCGCAGTGGACAAATTGAAGGTGTGCGTCAGATGCATAGCAATGCACCAAGAAGTGAAATAGCCACTGAGCGGGACCTTGTGGCTTGGAGTCGCAGGGTTGTAGTGCCTGAACTGTCTTCTGGTGTAGCCAGGTAAACATAGGCTGAGAATTTTACTGTGGTGAACTTAATTAAATTGAACAGTTTTGGAATTCCTGTTGCCATTCACATCATCATTTGTGTGATATTTTTCTGTTTTGTTGTCTCAAATTTCTTATGAAATCAATTTCAGTTTGAAATCACTTGTTTGTGTATCAGTTGAAAAATCTTGGAATTCCAGAAGGTTTTGGAATAAAAATTGGCCATTTATTGGATGACACAGTAACTGAATTTGTGTAGGCAGTGGAATCTAGTTGCCTCAATATCTTCTGACTTGTAGAATAAGATTACATGTTTTAACTCCTTTTATTCCTGTCATTGTATGGCATTTTATGGCTGGAATACTGACCTAATCTATTAGGTGCCTGAGATGAATTTTGATTTTCAGAATGAAACTTTAACTTTTTCAGTAATTAACTCTTGTGATGAATACTTAAATCTGTAAGTCAAAAAACCTACTTGCTATAGTAAAGCATAAACTGCCCTAGTTTAATAAAATAAGATTAAAATCTTACTTTGTTCGAAAAAAGCTAATTTTGAAGCCATACGCTAAAAACTATGATAGATGTTGAATGTCTGTTCCTTGGTTTGGAATAGATCCTCTCAATTGTAGTAATGCCCCTTAAAGTTAATGTCTCAATTTTCTTTTTTCAGTAGGCAGGAAGAATGGAGAACAGCAAAGGGAGAAGAAGAAGTAAGGGTGTATCGATCAGAAGAGAAAAGAAAACATGTAATGACTCACATTCCAAGAGAAAACAAAATACCTACTTTCTCTAAGGTAAGTAGTCCGCCTGTGCCTTATTACAGAATGAAGCATAAAATTTAACTCAATAACTTGGATCACATAAATTTACATTCCTCTTCTCAGTTTTAAATTTAAAAACCAGGGTATGGGAGTTTGTTTACCTCCCCAGAATGATGAAGCCTGAAATATACTGATGTTTCAGTATGTTCTGAATAATAAACAACATAGATTGCTTTCAGAAATGGGGGGAAATCTCTGCAAATCTGGTACTGGGACATGATTTGCTATAGGGAGTCTGTCGCTATTAATCAGCACACCCCACTGCTATTGTCTACTGTTTGACATACTATTCTGTGGAAAGGTTCTATTAAAACTCAACTCACAGTTCTTAACACATTAAATACAACTCCAAATAGAAATTTGGGTATTTTCTTTCATGGTACCCTAAATATCATATTGTGGGCCGTTATGGGATATATCTGAGTCATACTTTTTGCTAGAGCTGGAGTACATTTTCAGAAAAGAGGAAAACAGGATAGATTAAGTAGAAGGAAGTAAGTTGTATTAAGAATTAAGTTGCAGTAAGTTACTTGGGTTTTTTAATATAACTTGCAAAAAATTTTAATATTACATCTTTTTGCTGGTTGAAAATTGAAGTATATATATTCTATGTTTACAGGAAGAATTTTATGTCTTCTTTGTTTGAAATTTAGTTTTATCTATGAATTGCACATGCTTATATATGCTTTTAGCTAAATAACCAACTATGTTTCTGTAATAAAGGAAGTAAATTTTATCAATTGTAAAGGAGAACCCATGCTTTGGGTTTTGTTGTAGGTTTAATATAGAGGAGACTGTTTTTACCCTCAGTCAAAAGCTTGTAAAATACAGCCTTCAGGAACATCTGCAAATTGTTGCAATTGTGATTCAAAAGTAAAAATCACTTATGGGATATGAAGTGGGAAAATGAATAAATGAAATAAAAAGAACAGGTATGCAAAAGACTGCAGCTTATAAGTTTATTAGAGTACCATACTTGAAGCCTGAGCTGTGTATTGCTCACTTTCTTGTGAAGGAAGGAACTGAACTGAGATTGAGAGCAATCTAAAAAAAAGTAAATTTCAGATGCTTTGTAGGGATTCTGTAATTTTTAATAATGATGAATTAATTCTACATGTAGTAGAGTAAGTTTGAGATTAGTGAGTTTATATTTGATACTAATTTGAGTGTTGTTTTGCTACTTTTTTCATACTCAGACAAAATAAAGATTTCAAAAGAAGTGTTGTGAACACTCCCCTACTCATAGTCCCCTAATAACTTTAAATTTCTTTATTAACTTTATTTCTTAATTTTTCCTTCAATTTCTTTCTTGTATTAAAATTTGAGATCATTGCTATCCTAAAAATGGTACAGATACACTATTTTCAGTTCTGTAGTCGCCAATTTTGTGTGTTTGCCCAAGACACACCAAAAAATAATTGTTCACTTTTATCTCCATTTTATGTACTTAGAAGGGGAAAGCTTTATGTCACGTGACAGGACTCATTAATGAAATACCAGGACATCAGAAATCTTTGTAACTCTTATTTTGCTCTTGGGAATAATAAAAAATAGGCCTGAGAAATTCCGATTTTAACAAATTTTATTCTTCACTTGAGTGGATGTATTTTTGTGCTGAATTATAGACTTCCTTTTAGTTTAATTAAACAGTTACACTGCTCAAGGGTTTCTATTTTGTTTCCTTGTCTTTAGCTCCAGCCTAGTCAAAAGATCCATCCTGATAATGTGAATTCATACCAAATTACCGTTAAATTTCTAATTGGGTTACAGTTTTCTTCTAAAATATCACTAGGACATAAAAGTTTACCAGAGTAGGCTAGCTGGTCCTGCATTTTAGTTTTAGCAATTACTTTTATTATATCTTTGAAACAAAGAAACTTAATGCAAATGTTTTTTAAAATCCTGTTTCAAAAAAAGAAATTTTTACTCTCCAAACTTTAATGGTAGCACTGGATCTTCTGAGCCCCCTATTTTTATTTCAGATATTTATGCTCTTGAAATCCCTCAGAGCAACTGCTATTGAGGAATAACTTTCTTCAGTTTTATATATTTATAGCTGGTGAGGGCTCTGTGATCTGGATTCTGGATTCTCAGAATGTGTGGGAGAGAGAACTTGGTAAATCCTTTAGTCACTTTCCACCTTTATTCTGAGGAAATACAGAGAAAACCCAGGCAATCATGGTCTTTTCATCTGAGTATGTCAGTAAATTTTCTGTATAAAAATTACTCATGAATTTAGTAATACTTTCAGAACACTTAAAGCCTTCATAAACCCTGCTGGATACTTTTTTATAGCATCTCAGAATAAAAGGATTGTATTCTTCCATAGCTGATTCTTCATTAAATATGTCTCTTTTTGGAGGACTCAGACTGCTGAGAAGTGTACTAATTCAAATCACTTGAGTAAAATCTCAGAGGGATTCAGAAATAAGTAGATGTCCCATGGGCTTTAAATTAAGCAAGTTTCAAGAAGAAAAAGGTGTTTGATCTCAAGTGGTTGAGTCTCACAATTAAATGAACTGCTCAAATTTTCATGATTTTTATTGTTGCTTATGGTTAACATGAGCAACACTTCTGCGTAGTAGTGTCTGAGCAACAGGAATAGTGAATTGGAAGTGTCCTCTTCTGTAGTGTTCACAGTAAAATCAAACAAGCATCTGGGAAGAGAAGCAAGACTGGCTGCAATCAAAAAACTGTTGTGCAATATTTTTAGGGTTGTTTTAGATAGAAATTAATAACTTAATTATAGTTGCTCTTCTGTTGCTGTTCTTTACAGTGACTACATGACTTTAAATACGAGCTGTGTTAGGTTGAAGATAGAACTGGAAAGCACAGTGGAAATCTTCCTTTTCCTTGAGAACATCAGTAGGTTTTGATACTGATTTCCTGCAAATTATATTACAGTACTGTTGCAAGACTACAGTCCTTATTGCATAGTGAATTCTTACGGGTTTAATGGGCAAATTTGTGATCTAAAGGAGATGGGGAACACCTCCAACAAAATGCAGGCAAGACATTCTCTTCCAGTAATCGCTAGACCTAAGAACTACACTATCTAGAATTCTAGAAAATGTCTCCATAGTACTGTAAGCTTCTCTGGGAGCAGAGTTAAACAAAAAATCAATATTAAAACATTGTCTTCATAGGCAAATTCAGTTGTGTTCTTACCAGTAGGAAATACTAATTTTTATATTAACTTTTGAAATTTATCAGGTCTGTTCATATGATAATGATAAACTAATATTTTCTTCTGTTCCTGTCTAACTGAAAGAAGTCAAAAATACAGAAGTAAAATGAAAAGGTGGGCAGGAACAAAGGCTAGCATTTTGGATTGCAAGCTAAGTGTAAGTCAGTAAGGAAGAACACAGAGCAGCTGTAATTACATTTCAAGGAGATTCTCAAGTCCTGTTGCTAACTTTTAATCCAGGGTCATTGTAGGGTGTGTTAAAAGTAATGCAGAATTGTAGCTCAGTCTTTCTTCTTTAACAATATCTGCAATTTAAATGGAAGTCACAGAAATACTCTGCTATTGAAAGCCCACATTCTTTTGACACAGGTCATACTGTGGTGTTTGTATATGGTCGCTTAAGGGACTAATGGAGTTGTGGGGGAGAAACTAAAAGCTTGGGTATTTTGACCTGAATAATATTTAGTAAATAATATTTAGTATCACTGACCTGCAGGCTGAATGAAGAACTTGGTTTAACTTTCAAAGTCATTTGTGAGGAATAGGGTTTTCTCTGACTATTATTAAAAAAAAGCACTTAAAAAAACAAACAGAAAAAACTTGAACCCCAAAACATTATTGAAAGAGGATAGAAAGGAATTTTTGCATCTTCAAAATGGAACTGTGTTTCAAATTATTTGTTTTCAGGAGTAGATGAGAGTTGAGATAACTAACATGCTTAGGTAAATGTTCCCAGTCCAAGTAATTAAGAGTATTAGTTTATTAAACTACTGGGATTAGAGCATTTTAATAAATATTTAAGAGTGTGAAATTTCTCTACACTAGAGGGTTGATGTGATGTGTGTCCTAGTAAAATGTGGCAAAAATGGAAATATTTCTCATTATCATTAAGTAGGAATTCTATGCCAAAATTTCAAGGAATTAACATGGGAGATTGTTATGGATGGACAAAAGTAGGCATAGGCCTTTGTAGTGATAGGTGCAAATGTCTGTATTGTAAACTAGCAGGACCCAGGGAGGAGAAATGTGTGCTTTGTTCTGCAAGGAGCTTGTGTTGCACAGAAATAAGTTTTTCTACTTATTTAAGTTATTAAGTTATTTAAACTGAAGTATTAAGTTATTTAAACACTACTTCCAATTAAATCAGCAAGATGTTAAGGGGAAAATAATCTAAAACTCCATCGCCTAGCACTTAGTGCTTAGTCTCTGTTATCTTCACTGCTTTTGGAACGGTTCTCACAAATTTTTTACATACATGTGATGTGGTGAGAGTAAAAACTAAGTAATTACAGGCACTGATCCAGACTTGAGGAGAATATGGAAGGGTGTTCTTTAGTCACAGAGAAAGTGCCAGGGCAAAAGGCTGTGACCTATTTGATGTTGGGGTTCTGATATTGGACTTGTGCTGTGCCCCTCTTAAACTTTCTGCTAGAAGTTAATTCCTGTTGTCTTAAGGAAGGAGTCATTTTCACATAAAAATAGATGCTGCTGGTTATGAAATATAATGAAATTGATACAGCCAAAGCTTCCAAAAATTGCTTCAGCCCCGTATGAAACTGCAGCAAAGCTGTGCTTCCCAGTGCTGTCAGAATCATAAGAGCAATAGAATGCAGTGATCTCAGTTGTCAGGACATCACTGGGTTTCTGCTGTATCTCTCACAAATAATGTTACCAAGACCCCCAGCAGTGTCCACTATCCCTCTCAAATACAGGAAATGCCATAATTTTTATTTCACAGAAAAGCTGTTCTCACAGGAGCTGTAATTTCTGATGTATCAATAGATGTGCTCTGATACTGACTGGAAGCCTTGGATAAGATCAAGGTACTTGTCAGCATATATGACTGTTCATCAAAGTGTATAGAGAGAAAGTGATGATTGAACCTCAAATCATAGGTTATCTTGTCTTTATTTCCCAGCCTACTGTTAGAGTTGAGAGTCCAATTTTGAGCTCTTTCTTTAGGTTATATATTGAGGGACAGGAAGCATCAGGTATGTTTCCTCAGTTACTGTTGAACTTGCTGGTGATAATTACATTTTGTCAGAAAAAAAATCATAGTACTTTATAGTCAAACCTTCACATTCAACTTCAGCCCTCCCCCAAGTAAATAAAGTTCTGCCTGACTTGCAGCTTCTCATCAGATTTTGAAAAGCTGAGTTCAATAGGAATGATATTTTTGGCAAGATGAGACAGTTGTATACCTTATGTCTCCTTTTCTCATCAGTGCTTGGACAGTGGGATTAGACAAGGTGACGTCTAGAGATCCGTTCCAACTTCAGTCATTCTATCGTTCTGTTACTTATCCATAAGAACTTGTGGGGGTTTTTTTGTTCTTTTTGTGTTCTTGTTTTGGCATTGTATCTTTCCCAAAGCAGTTTGTTACTGTTTGGCGTCACTATGACCCAATATTTATACAGTGATGTTACTTTTTTCCATGAAGGAATGATTGGGTTGGGGGGGGAGGTGGGGCTGGGGTGTTGTTTTTTCCCTCAAACTTTGAACTGCCAAAAGAAAAAAATTCGTTTCAAAACCAAAGAGTAATGCAAAGTGCTTCAGTTTTTTAAGGATCTGTAGTTCTATTCAAGTAGGGAAAAGCTATATTTACAATAACTGTCTGAGACACCTCACCTGTGAAGAGAAACAGGGAGGTAAAGTTTTTGGACTTCTGTTTCTAGAGAGAAGATGATAACATTGCAGTCAAGCTGTAAAGTAGCTTCTGCAAAATTTGTCCCCCTTATTGTAATTTATACTTGACTAATTTGTTTCATTGCTGTTATGTGATTCCATTCTGTCGTCCCTGCTTTCTCTACTATGTTTCATGATGCTAAGAGGCAAATGGGCTTTTCTGAAAAAGTCACAGTTCAGTAGCAGAAACAAAGTGCTGTAATGCTGGCTTTTGTGACCTCTTTGCTTCAGTAATGAATCTTGAGAGCTTGATGAGAAGTGAGCAGCCCCAGCAGGCTGAAGGACAGAAGGCTGTGTGATGGGCTCAGCCACTGGGCTTAGGGCAGCCTTGGAACTTTTCTGGGTCAGGTCAGAGCAGCTTGAGGAGATCTGGTGTGCGCTGCCAGTTTGAATACAGAAGGAGAAATGAGTGCCCCAGGTCTCAAAAGTCTTGGGCAATATAAAAAAGATGATTGCTGAGCAGTCCCATTAGAAATGTCTCTGGTAGCTGTGCTGTCAGTGATAGCCTCCCCAGCTAGACAGAAGGACAGAATAACAGAAGCACGGTACTCACTGAAAAGAGCACAGAGCAGTTTGTGTTGGTCCTCTGTGCTTTGATAAAAACTGGAACACAACTGGACAGAGTGGTGTGCTAGCCTACCCTACTGAACTGTTGCAGTCATGCTTGCAGGAGGTGTGTATCTTCTAACAGGAAGGGTGGGAGAAAAACTAGTTACTAGACTTCTGCATTTTAGTGACAATTGTGGCTAAGGAAACCCAAATCTTAGCTACTATTGATTAGCCAAGTTTTAGTACAGTTTTTACTGTAAAAAGTGGGAGTTATTTTCCTCAACAAGAAAATTTAACCTCCTGAACCAATTTTTATCATACATGATAAAAAGCATCTTCTCTTTCCTGCAAAAGAAAAAAAAAAAAAAAGAGAATCAAAGAGAAATAGGTACAAGCAGTCTGCTCTGCTAGAATACTCTCAAAATATTAGTGCCTTTCTGTGTTTTATTCCAGTTCTACTTTCTTCATTTCTGGGACTGTGTTTTTCAACTATATCAGCACCTAATGGACATCTGAGGTTTTCTTTGTCTCAGAGGGATAGCACTGGGAAAGTGTGCCTCTTTTTGTGGCATCTAGGAATGTGCCCAGAAATTATTTTGTTGGATATGAGCTAGGAGGATGTTCAACTATACATGCCCAAAAAAAAAAAAAAAAAAAATTAGCACAAAACTCTTGAAATTGAGATCATAGCTCTTGGTTTTTTTCCCAGTGATTGGGGACTAACACAAGATTGCACACTTGGTGTTGAGAGCAAGTGTTTGCATTGTATGTATTCTACAGGAGGAACAAAATCTCTTAATGCTGGAGCATGAAGTGTTTCTAAATTACAGCTTTATTTCATTCTTTAAAGCTTCATAAGAACTCACATTCTTTCAAACTGACTCATTCATTTGAATTCTTCAATGCGTCATCATACCATTTAAAGGTCTGTATTTGCTAACAGTCATCTCTGTATGATAAGGGATGTCTTACTGTATTACTGTATGTTTCTTCTAACACATCTGACCCCTAGGCTGCAAAATAACACTCTGGACTTCTGTTAAAGAGTCTCCTTTCCTTGGCCATTTTTAGTGTAATTCTGAACTTTTATAAGCCCTTAGCAGCCTATCAGTAGTTAACTGAAATGTACTTTGCAGAGAGCAAATATTTTTAATAATTACGGATTTAAAAATTGTATTGTGTCTGGGAAGAAATTTTAATTATTTCCAGAACACACTGAACTATTTGATGCTTATATTCAATCAACTACACATGTGGAGTGTTTTCTTCAGCAGCTCTTTAGTTTTGGACTTGTAACTTTTTGCTAATGCAAAAATTGTTTCCTGGAATACTGTTATTAAAGAAAATGCTATGTATTAATAAAACATGTACTCAAAAATCATGTATTTTGACTTTCGTGTCTTCACAGAACCATTCTCATGATAATTTACTAGATGCTAGTGACTCAAAGAAACAAGCAGCTAATCAGCACAACTACCGTACAAGATATGCAGTAGAAGAAACTGCAAGGCCTGCTGAAGAGTTGGAAAATGGACACAGTTCTTCAGATGTAAGATCTTTATTCATAAGGCAATCTTACATATTCCGTTTCTACTTATTAAGCTCCTGTTTCAGCTAATGAAGCATTGTTTCTAGTGGAAACTCAAATTACATTTTTCATTGTGTGTTTCATTTCACCTCTTTAAAAAAGAATGTTGAATTAAGTTTTCACATGCTGTTGTATCTGTTTAGCTTTGACTTAAAAAGCAATTGACGAAAATGCTCATATGTAAGGGTATTTTACAAAGTGTATGTCTGCAATGTTAAGCCTTCCTTGTATTTGTAAGTCTAGTCAGTATTGCCCATGTGGCCTAGCAATGTGGTCACCAACTTTAGGTGACCCTGCTTAAACAGGGAGGTTGGATAATACGAGCTCCAGAAGTCCCTTCCAGCCTCCACCATTCTGTGGTTCTGTAACTTTGGTAGAGAATGAGTGACGAGTACATAAAGTTCATGCTCAGTTTTTGTTTGATATTGAAAAGATGTGGAAATACTATGTTAAAAAGACTTGAAATAATATTTGAGAAAGTAAGCTAGCCTTGTTAAATGGTGATGTGAAATGTTGCTCTATACTGCATCTGTCCACGCACAGATATCTATCTTCATACTTCTTTATATAAGTCCACTAAAGTAAAGGAATTATTTGCGAACTAAAATGCCTTTTTAACATGAGGCTTTTAGAATGCCATATGTTTATAGCACATACAAAGCCTAGAAAATTTTCATTGTATAGTTATATAATATAACTTGAGCTCTAAAGAAAATGCTTTCTTTTTCTCTGCCTCCTCCTCTGCCCCTCCCCAATGTCCTCTGCTCTCCTTATTAGGAAGGGGAAGTAGTTGTTGCCAGTGGTGGAACATCAGAAGATGATGAAAGAGCATGGCACAGTGATGGCAGTTCTAGGTAAGTGATATATACCTTACAGAGAAAATTCTTGCCAATAAGTCTTACATAATTTTTGCTGTAAGCAGTTAATGAGTAATAACTAACACTTGTGCAGATTTAGAAGAAAAGGTGAATGAGAATGTGAAAATTTCACAATTAGTCATCTTGATAACTAAAATTTAGGGAACGTTTTGTCCTTGTTCGCTTGAAGCAGAATTGTTTTGCTGTAAGGTATTTCTTTTCAGGCACACAAATACTTCAGGCAGGTGGTAGCAGTTTCCTATGACTCTCAGTCTGAAGTGTGACTCCTGGTTTGAATTAGCAAATACCGAGTTAGCTTCACCCGTCCTTTATTTCTTCATTCAAAGCTATTCAAAACCAGAAGCCTTGAAAACAATATCCAGACTTCAGTGTATATCATCTTGAACTGATGATGTGAACAGGATGATTACTTCGAGGGATAATATAAGTTAAGCCTCTTGCAAGACCAAATGATGTCAGGGCTTTTGATTTACAACCATTTAAATTGTAGGTAGAATATAGGGTTTTAAGCATTATTAGGGTTTTAACTATTAAAATGTTGTGGTTAGCCAGACTGTTAACTGTAATCTTTGATTGGGTTATAGTGTGTAATCCAATGCATTTTTTAACTTTTGTGTTTTAATTTCTTTTTTCTTCGTTATATCATACACAGTGACTATTCTAGTGATTATTCTGACTGGACGGCAGATGCAGGAATTAATTTGCAACCACCAAAGAAAATTCCTAAAATTAAAACAAAGAAAGCAGAAAGTAGTTCAGAGGATGAAGAAGGACCTGAAAAACAAAGGAAACAAATTAAAAAGGAAAGGAAAAAGGGTATTGAGGAGAAAGATGGACCATCAACTTCACCAAAGAAGAGGAAACCCAAAGAGAGAAAACAAAAGGTTAGAACTTCTCTGTGTGTTACAGGTTGCTCATTCCAGCTGACTTAGAAATAATTGGATGAATGATTCAGTTACATATACAACTTAATAATGTCTAATTTTAAAACACATTATGACTCTTACTTGTAACAAATTATACTTAAAGACTCTTGCAAGTCAATGATAGATGGGTGTAACGATATGCTTTCCGAATATGATGCGTTTCACACAAGGAACACTTCTAAGGTCCTTACCACTATCCTTTCTCACAACTAAACTTCCTTTCTGTGGAAGTATTCAACTTCCAATACAACTGTGTATTGGTATAACATGCCAGTATTTTTTTCAGCTGTGCTGACTTGTCTCCCCATATAATGGAAATTTTTTTTAGATCTGCACAACCATGTAATTTTTTTCTGTCAATTCCATGATATATTATATTGGCATTATGCATGTCACTATACCTCAATCAAGGGAAATATGACTTGATCAAGATTTTGTTATTGTCTGTGTTTTGTTTGTTTCCTAATATAATGTCATTTCAGTTTAGATCAGTACATTGAAGTTGTCAGTGACTTTGGTTATTTTCAGTGTGTTTTTTGAGAGGTTTTGATTTTAATTGTTACATCTGAAAACTTCACTCTTCCTTCTTTCTTTACAGAGACCAGAAGTGATCTATCTGGTTGATGTTAATTGTTTTTGTAAACTTGTAGCTTCTATTTTTGCAATACCCAAGGATGCTAACTGTATCATGTAAACAAAATAACTATATTTTGTTTATTGAAAAGATTAGGGGTTTTCAGCATTCTTTAAGATCATTATTTCAATGTTTTAGCCCTCATTAGAAGGTAGACTGAAAAAACAGCTATTTGAGCACGCATGTTGGCTTTGTGTCAGGCTTACTGTGAATCTCTGGTTGGGTGTGCAGGATGTCAGGTGGTAATCTTTATTCTTTGTTTAGGCTACTTCTTGTTTATTGTACACAATGTCTGGTTTTACTAAAAAGTCAATGCTAATACTATATTGGTATTTACACGGTCTGAAACCAAAAGAAGGTATCAGAAGAAATAAGAACACAAAGAAGATCAGAAAAATAGATGGTGGGGGGCTGTAAAATGTTTGAAACCTCTAGTTTAGCTCCTTATTATAAAATAAAAATACTGGTTGATAGCCTAGTATTTCCACTTAGATTAAAGCTAAACTGAGTGTTTCAGCAATCTTGCATCCATTTTGGTCCCAATTATGGAGATGGGGGAGGTCTTTGATTCAAAAAGTATCAGGCCTAGGTATTTCAGACTTTTAAAGCTGACCTGCTTCTTTCTTAAGTCACAGGAAAATAGTAGGCTGGAAGGAATTGCAGAAAATCAGCTCTCTTTCCTCTGTCCCTAGGTAGCATTAATTACACCTGTCATTCCTGTCAGATGGTAGTCTTAGAAGTTTCTTTTGGTGGACATTTGACCTCCTTGCTGAGCAGAGAGCTCACAGGCCTTTCTGGCAGAGAAAGTTCTTCCTCTTCCCTGATCCTGCTTCAAAACAGTGCTTTTCATTGAGGAAAGAAGTTTTGATTGTCTTTGTAGCCGTGCACAGAATCATAGAAATTAAGAAAGGAGTAGAGAAAAATTGACATTCATCTTTATTAATACATGGGCTTCATGATCTTGAATGGTGCTTATATTTCTAATCCCCCTTTACCAAAACTCAATCTGAAAAATGATACAGCAGTGTTGAAGAGCAAGGAAGGATCACCCAGGAAGATCAAAAGTACAGACCAATTTTTTTCTTTAGGGCAGACACAGAGACTGACTGTTCGAAGGGTGAGAGATTGGAACAGATATGATGAGAAACTATGTATAAAACTATCATGGTTTAGAAAGGAATAAATGCAGAATGATTTCCTTCCTTATTTTGTTACAGTGAGATGCAGCACACAATGACAGACATGAAGCTCAAAAATGAACCATTTTCCCATTCAACATTTCCCCCCCCAAGCAAACAAACATCCCAAATCCACCTGAGCATGTAGTCAGGTGGCAGAACTAATTACTAAAGGCTGTAGTAGAGTTTCAGAAATTATTTAATAAAGTCACTGGGAATAGTCCTTTCTTGATGAGTAACTAAGATCAGGCTTGGCTTCCAGAAAGTTCACCAGTTAGCTGGACACGTTGCTCTGATGCAATGTATTAGTTTTTTGCAAGAGAGACCTGCTTGAACCTCAGAATTCACAAAGTTGATGTTACTGATTTATTACATTAGAGAGGTTCTGTTTAGAATCCTTTATACTTTTTTGTTTGGTTGGTTTTTTGTTTGTTTTTTGTTTGTTTTTTTCTTCTGATACGCACTGGTGTGCACTCATCAGAGTATTTCTTATCATGTGAAACCACATTTGAATTTGCATAATGGAAGTACATGTGGAGTATCCTATTTGCAGTCTGGAGATTCAGAGTCCTTTATCAGTGGCTGTATGGAGTGGATTTCTGCACTGCTGTCCAGGGTTGTTGTCTGTACATACACAAGATCCTGTTAGGAATTTCAAAGCAGCCTTGCTTGAATGGTTGTACAAACCCTTCCTTTATCTGGCCTATTAAGTACAGACAAGCAATGTGCACCTAGGATCAGCAACTGCAGTGTGCTTCATTGCTTAAAAGTATGTGATGTGGAAATACATTCTGCAAATGAAGTTCCACAGCACTTTGTAGTAAATATGCATGTAGGTAATGTGGATGTGCCCTATCCAGGTCATTTTAACATGATTTACCTCATAAATCTCTTCCTGATTGTTTTGTTCAAGGTTCCTTAATTGGAGGCACCTGTATAATTTTAGTGCCTTTTTGGCCAAGGCAACCATGTTAATTTGGTTAAAGAGAATGACATGCTCCTGTTTTATCTTTTTGGTCATGAGACATAGTTACTAAACTGTTATTAAATTCAGTTTTTGTTAGAAAAGCTCATCCCCACACATAGCCCCCAAAAAACCTCAAAAGGCAGTTAAGATTAATCCTCACACTAGCAATAACTTCATACTAAACTTCTGTGTATGTTTTCTTCAGAGGCTGGCTGTAGGAGTTCTGGCAGAAAATGGTTTGACGCTGGAAGAATGGCTGCCTTCAGCATGGATTACAGACACTGTTCCTCGGCGGTGCCCATTTGTGCCACAGATGGGGGATGAGGTATTGTAGTTTTTCCCTCTGTGTCCTTGCTTCTTTTGGCTTGTTTTTGCACTTTTTTTTTTTCATCTGTGCCTTTTCTTCCCAGAGACTTATAATCAAAATATTTTGGATTTTCTTAAAAACATTCTTTGATCTGGCTAACATTTGCTTTTGCTTCCTTGTACTTAGGAAAATATTCTGCACAGTGTTGCTTTGACTTTTTATTATTATTCTGTGCTGTTGCAGTAGTGTTCCTTCTTGTATGATGTTCAGTGTGTTAATTTCTTTATGACATCTGTAGACAAGCTGTGTTAGATGCTTTATGTCGTGAAAATATTTCTTGATTGGTAGAGCATTTGGTATGCTGAAGAACAGGTAAGAAAAAAATATGAAATTAAGTCTGGAAAACATACTTTAGTTTTGGACTTGAAGTAAAAACCAGGAATTAAGCCTCCTAAAGAAGGCTGTGGGTTTTTTTCCTTGGTGTGATTGCTTTGAGTGGACAGTGTAATTTTTTTCAATATTCATTTATTCTGAAGAAAAATTCTGATATTGTCTTTATCACTTGTATTTCTGATATCAGAAATCTTCTGCTAGTTTTTTACAACAGAAAACCACAAGAAAAGTTTTGAAAATATGTATTTTACACAAACCAGACTGTAAATATTTTGTGAACATGATCTAGATGTCTCAAAATACAGTAGCAAAAGGTCACCCACCAGTTTCTACTTTGGAATATGTAGGAAGTGGACATTACAGTGATGTTTACAAATAGGTAGTATTAGATAGAATGCAGTCTTGAAAGCTGGAGTCTGTGCGTGTTTCTTAAAACCCCCTCAGGTTAAAATAAAAGGAAATAGCTGGCTTGTGCTCTAATGGGCAGTGTATTGTCTCCCTGGGGAGCAGCATGTGTTCTGAGATACTAAACGGTTGTTGTATAGCTCACACCTTCAGAATGCTGTTGGAGAAATACTTGACATGGTGGCAAGGTTGATTAACTTGGTTTCCAAGCTAAAGCTTTTTGTGGGCACCAACTCAGAAACTGAATTAGGAGCAGAGGTTGCATGTGCAAGCAGTTCCATTTTTACTGGATCACTTCACTGGTCCAGTTCACAGCACAGCTATGCAACAATTACATTGGCAAAACTAGTGAGGGAGGGAAGGAGCATTTCAAGTTGAGAGTTGCAACTAGAGAAAATGCTCATGGATTTATCCCCTCCAGTAAGCATGTTTTGGAGACTCTGCTGTTCAAAAGATCTAGTCCAAATAAATATATTTGGTGTGTGATACCATCTGGATACAGTGAAGCAGCCAAGGATTTATCAGTACCATACTGCCCAGGAAACTTTAACATTGTATTGGTTTAGTAAGATTAACTGTTGTGTTTGATTTGGCACCTGGGGAATAGCATGTACAGGGTGTACTAGGAATATCTAAGTAGGGTGCATCCTTTTGCTGAACATGCTTTATATGGGAGAACAAGAAGTTTCCTGTCCTGTGCCTAGAAAGTAGGAATAATTACACCAATAGAGAGTATGTTTGTAATCTGGCTGCTCTGTATGAAATTCCATCTCTGATACTTGCCTTCCTCAGATTTACTTAATATGTGAAAAGAAATTATTCATCTAGAAAGTTCCTTTTGAGATTCACAGAAATAAAGGGTTGGTTTAATTAGAGAAATGTCGTGAGAAGGGGTGTTGTGTGGCCTTCCAACATTTTGTTGGATGGTTGATATGTTTTATAAGATTTAGGAGAGATATTTCAAATTCATTCTCAAGCTGTACAAACAAGAAAAAACAGTAGTGCTATATTTAGTTACACTTAGTGCATAAGAATAGCACACACCATCCCATTTCCCTTTCTGACTAGTGCTGTTTACAGATCTCTGCAATGTGTCTTGAGGAATGGTAGAAACACCAGAGAGATGTGGCTGCAACTTCCCTGTCTGAATATCCAAGTACAAGGCATGTTTGTTGGAGTATTCTGCCATTAATATGATAAAGAACAGTTTTGTCTGGGTACTACAACAAACATGCAGAAACAGGGATTCATCAAGAATAAAAATAATATTTCTTGGAATAAGACATGAGCTCTTTTTTTTTGACATATATCTTCCCAGTTTGTCCTTCTGACAGAAGGTGCAATGCTTAGAGCCATTTACAAAATACAAAATATTTCACTTCTGTAAGCAGTGGGTTGAATTTATGTAGTGGTTTGGCAGAAACACTAAGTATAGCAGAAATTGTTTGTAGCCTCTGCACTTTTTTTGTTTTGATTCACTGGAAAGTATGGGAAACAATCGTCACAATGTCCAAAGTGTAATGTAAGTTGACCTTATTTCAGATGTGTCTCAGTAGCACCTATTCCTTTTTCTGACAGATAGATTCTGACAGTGCCTAAGAGAGTCTCGCTGCTTTCATGCCCGTTGTAGCTGCTGTGTGTTTTGAGGATAGTGTTCATATTGAATACTCTAAAAACAAGGATTAGAAAAATTGTGGTGCTGAATCCTTCTCCATTTAAAAAAAGTTGAAAATTGCCATGTGACACTGAGAGAATTCAGTACCTGTTAATGTAGCAACTTGGCAGACACTTCTTTATAATGCTTTATGGTACAAGGGTTTTGGAAAGCAGGTAGAAATACAAATATTAGTGTGTTTATTTGTATATTTTAAAATGTAGAGGGATTTTTGCTCTGCTGTTTTTGTTTATGTCGTATTGGACCTTTAGGTTAAAGCTATCTTTCCTTCATGCTATTAGATGGAAATCCCATGTTGGAACACTTGTAGAGGATCTTTTATTTGGCATGCATTGTACCAAGAATAGAACCATTTATCAGATCTTTGTTCCAACTAGTTTGTGGAACCTCTGTTTCGCATTTCAAATACATTCCTGGAGTACATGTTTATGGTTTTCAGCTTACTGCCTCATTACAGTGATGGCTTATAATAAAAGCATTCATCCATGTTGTATCAGATACATCAAGATCAAAGTAGAACCATTAGACTCTGGATGTCTGGATCATGGAAAATTATGCTGGAAGGATTAAAAAAAATTAATAAGCACTTGAAATGTCTATTTTAGTTTGTTCATGTCTCTGTTAGGCTATTTTTTTCAGTGATACAGAAGCAAACACCAAAATCTTACCATAACAATAACAAACTGATTTTTCCTTCTAGAATATATTTCTTGTTTGAAAAAGATTAGCTAGATAGTGAATTTAGTGATACTTGATTGTCAGCTTAGGGCTGCCCTGCAGTGATGAATAACCAGGGGGATTAGAGGAATTCTTGTTGCTGTCATTGAGTTGCTCTGTGGCACAATGATGAATGGATGGTCTTGTTACTGACTTTGTTTTGGTGTCAAGTGTAATTTAGGGTATTTTGCTAATACAGAAAATAGGGTTCTAAGTCTTTCCTAGTTTTTTCTGTAAATTTTTCTATAGTAGTTTTTTTTTTAAATTTTCCTCCTCCTAATTTTTTGAGAACCCATGACTTTTGCAGGAAAAGAGAGTGAAAAGAAGTTGATGAAATAGAAAATACACACGTTGTATGGCAATGACTTTTTAGCATTTCAGCTCCTCAGAGGCAGTGACTTTTTAGCATTTCAGCTCCTCAGAGTCTTTGTAGAATAATTGTCACATTTCACTTCTAGGTCTACTATTTCCGACAAGGTCACGAAGCATACGTTGTAATGGCCAAGAAGAACAAAATATATAACATTAATCCCAAGAAACAGCCATGGCATAAAATGGAACTGCGGGTATGACTTTTTTTTTTGTTTGTTTGGTTTGGGGTTTTTTTGTTTGTTTATGTCTTACAAAAAAATTTAGAAACTAACTGGAAGTAAGTTCTTGATACAGATAAATCTAGTGCTCTTAGTATTGTAGCATAAGGGGAAAAATGTAACTTAATAGTCAAATGAAATCAGACCTTAAACTGTACTACTTTTTGCTTGAGCAGATGAGATAGTTATACTTCATAGCGAAATATTTTTCAAACCTATTGCATTGTGAAATAATAGCTTGTTTTGGAAGACTAAATTTCAGGTTCTCAATTTTGATGTGATCTGGCAGAAATTTAGTATATTCAGTATCCCCATATTTTCATGTTTCAGAAAGCTATTTCAATTAACTTCAGTGGTGATACATAGTGTTTTGTTTATTCTAGGAGCAAGAGCTGATGAAAATAGTTGGGATTAAGTATGAAGTGGGGTTGCCTACTCTCTGCTGTCTTAAACTAGCTTTTCTTGACCCTGATACGGGTAAACTGACTGGAGGAGCCTTCACCATGAAGTAAGGACAGCATTATTGTATTCAAATTAGGGGTTTTCTTGCAGGGGGGTGGCCAGGTGGGTGTTGAGGTTACAAGTTAAATGATGACATTAATATTGATCTGGTGCTTTTCAATTGTTGAATTCTAAGTGTTAATTTTTTTATGTAAGTGCTTTATGTTATGCTTTTGCTGTTTTATCGCTTAATAGTTGTGTATTCTATTGGAATTAGGTACCATGATATGCCAGATGTCATAGATTTCCTAGTTTTGAGGCAACAATTTGATGATGCAAAGCACAGGCGATGGAATATAGGTGAGTTGTGGGGGGAGTTGCATGCTGTGGTTTTGTCTGTTTGTTTTTCTAAGTGTCTATCTTTTTCCATGATAACTTTTTAAAAATTAGGTTATGGTAAATAAATCCTAATACTGTGCTGAAATCAGAGAGTAAGCTCTGCCCATAATTAAATGGGGAGTCCTCCTTTGTCCTTGACTGAAGTGGCAGCAAGCAAGCAAAATAGTGAAGGTGATCTGTAAAAGACAGTGCAGAGAAAATGTCAGTTGTTTGTTTGCAGAGAGAATAGTTAAGACATAGGTTTTAGGAATATGGTGTTTATTGCTAGCTGGTAACTTCTTGTAGCCTATATATTGTTTGTATCTTTTTTTTTTGTTGTTGTTGAAGGCCCTCCTACAACTGCATTGCTACTGCAATTATTTTTTTCCCGTTTCTAAAATTTCTGCTGAAATATGGAAACACCTTTTCAAAAACTGGAAATGGATTTCTAGATTGTACAAAGAGAATGCTCTTTCCATCTCTTTATACTTTTTGAATTCTGTTCTAAACCCTGGGGTTTAGCTTCATTGGAGTGTATATATTTTTGTATGTATATATTCATTGGAGCGTAGTTATAATTTGCTGCCAAGTGATGAGGGAATGACTTGGATTCTTTTTATTTTGCCTGTGCTCAGTTATTTTGGAGTATTGGCTACTGGAAGAATGCCCATGACTGTTAGGTCCTGCAGTCAGATCTATTTCTCAGTCATCTTTTCCATATGATGACAAAAATCACTGTTCAGCAATGGAATCTAACTAGGGGGAGAGAAAGCTTAATCATGACGAAATGGTCCTCTGAAGTGGTGGGGTTATTTTTCAGGGGATCAGGAAATATGTAAATTCTCATTCATAAAACGTCTTAGATTGTCACTGAAACTTAAAAGATTAAACAATATTACTGTGTCTACAGAGTTCAGGATTAAATCTGTTCCCCTAAGAGAAATTTGTATATGATGCAATGTTTTCAGAATTATCGGCACTGTTAAGTCCTTTCCAATATTTCAGCATATTCTATGAAGTGACATCATTCTCCCAAATGTAAAACATTGATAGCCTTGCCTTTTTGTTTTTGCTCTTTGAAGTAGATCTCAGTGCTGTTTTCAAAGTGCTGTCCTCTACTAAGTTCATTGGTTCATTGTAGCTAAGTAACCAGACGAAGTGGCACAGATAGATGTTAAAAGCTCTTGTTTGGTTGGCTGGTCGTTTTTGTGGTTGGTTGTTTGCCTCTTACCTGACTTTTCTGCCAGGAAAGATGAATTAATCTCCTGTCCTTTGATATCCTTAGGCTGTGTGCCTTAGCAGTAGATGTATAAATTGCATAATGCCATGGGAATAAGTTCCGTGTCGTCTCATACTTCACCTATGTTGTCCGAAAAGATAGCTCATCTTCAGTTCTATATGGAATTTGGTGAAGACTCTAGGCTTCTGATCAATAAGAAGTGTAAACTTTGATTTCTTCTTTAAAGATCATTTAGTTTAAAGATCTCATAAGTGGTAAGGTTGATCAAGATCGATTAATGTATCATTAAGCTTTGCTCTTTCCTGATGGTTATGGATCTGTGGTCTTGTCCTCCTCTGCCATGCCATGTTTTTGCACAATAGCACAGCAGCAGTAGAAGAGTGGTTGCCATAGTTTGTTTGTGAACAGCCTAACCAGACTTCTTAGGCTGGCCAACTGTATTTCAAGAAATTTGCAGTCTGGAAAAAATCGAAGTTAAGCAAAAAGTATTGGAAGTACCAGGACCTTTTATCAAGCTTCCAATGCAAATGAGTTTCAGACCAGTAGTTCTAATACCAGCTTGTAACTGCAACAAGTGTGTATTAGAGTTCATTCTTCAGTTCCTCTTTTGGATGGTAAAAATCTTGGTAAAATAGTCTCCTTGCTTGAAACTGTATGAAACGCTAAAGTAGAACTAGTAAGGACACTGCTGTTAAAGTTCTTACAGCTCGTCCAGGAGCTTTCCAGAGTGCTGCCTGCTGTCTGTGTAGACACTTTGGGTATTTTTCTAAGTGTCTGCTTGTGTATGTGAAACAAATCATGCACTTCTTTGTTGCACTGTAGAACACTTTATAGAAATGTTCCTGGAAAATAGATCACATTTTCTACCAGGATAAGGAGAAATGCTTTAGAACTGTGTATGAAACTGTTTCTGATTGTCTTGTGACTTGAATCTGAAATTCCCAAGTCTTGTCTGATATGCTCAAGTCTCTTGAACTTTCACCACAGCTTATCATCAACAAACTGGTTCTTTGTTGTTTGAAGTTTTTTGTTGGTTTTTTTTCATGTCATGCTGGTTTGTCTTCAGAAGACAACTGTTACTATATTTTTTTGTTCCTCTTTTATAGCTACTACTTGGAGAGTCACTGGGTACTAAATTTTCTGACTCTACTTTAGGTCATTGAAACTTTTTTAAAAATTTATTTTAAATTTTTTATAAACAAAAACCAATCATTGGTGTTTTGATGGGGGGGGGGTGGGTTTTATGTTTGTTTTGGTTTATGTGCAATTTTGTTGTTAGGGTTTTGTTTGTTTTAGGGAAGAATACTTGCTTATCTATTTTTAATATTAAATTTATATTAATGTATGAATCCTTTTAGAAGGAAGAAACATAAGTTTGAGAAATTACGTGTTCTTATTTGTATTCAGATTCTTTACCTTACTATAGTTTAACTTCCAGTTTAATACTTGAGCTAAAAGCTATTCCCTTAGTATTTCTGCAGCTTCAGCTGTAAGTCTTAGATGTGCATACCTGTCTCTTACACAGCAGCCGCTGTAAGTTCAACATACATTTTATGTTCTCTTCAAGTGAGCATTATGCAGGGATACTCAGTTCTGGAAAATTGCACAAGAGCCATCTTCTTGTAAGAGATTTTGGACTGCTCTCTGCATAGATGAGGTAGCACAAAGGACATTGGGAAAGAAGAGATTCAGGAGATGGTTCTTTCAATCTGTTGTCATCTCCTTTAGCATTCTGTCTGTAGGAATGCTGTGGATCTTGAGAACTTAGAAGCAGCTGCCAGTATATGCCCCTTTAAGTGGTTTTGATCTGCTTCATGTTCAGCTCAGTGAAGTCATTCGTAGTTGTACCTACACACATTTCTTTCTAAAACTGATCACTAGCGAAGGCCATATTGGAAGACTAATTTTATAGTTTTTAAGAAAATAAATTATTCATTTAAAATAAAGCATCAGCTCTTATTTACATTTTTGATCTTGCATTTCAGATATTTCTGGTTTACTTGGTTCTATTCAACACAATTAGGACTATTAATAGAAGCTGTATAATTGTCCTGGAATTACTTGCAATCCATTACCTTTAAAATTTTTTTAAAAAAGCAATAAAGAAAGCAGACCATTTTTGAAAATATATTTACTTCTTATTAATTCAGACAATTTCAGCAAGTATTTGAGCAGAGGGTGGATGTATTGAAATGGAACAATACTGCAGCAGTTGAAAGTGTGTATATATTCAAATCCCTTGAACACAAAAATGTGTGGTTCTTGGAATCTCAGACTTAAATTACATTTGTTCTTCTACTGAACTGAATACTATGCTAAAAATTGTTTCTAAATTTTGTGGCATGTGCTGTAGAAAATGTTAGCATTTATGATGGTGTGTAATACATGCATTCTCATGTGTAATTTTTTTTAAATAATGCTTCTGACCTTTTTTCTCAGCTGCGTGAATGCTCTGTAGTAGTGAGGCCATTCCAAGTCATAGTAAATTACTTTGGTAACCTTTTGAGCAAGCTTTAATAAATTTTATTCTATTATCAGTCAGATTGCCTTTATAGTAAAGGGAATGAACCTCTTGAGTTACATTTGCATTGCTGAAAAAGCACTTCAGAAACTAAGGAGGACAAGCTCAGCAGCTTGTAAAATATTCCCCATACAGAAGTGTCATAGTGCTCAGTTATTTTAAGATAGCATGTAGTATTTAATGCAAGTGGAATTGAGTCTTAAAGCATTGAAATGTTTTACCTTTTATATGAAATTAATAAATAAATTCATGAGTAAAGAGTATATAGGTAGAATTGCAAATCATTATTTTTCTAAAATGATATATTAACTTTCATTTTGGTTAAAAAACAATCTTCAGAAAGAATTTAATAGGTTCGTTTTTTTTTTTTTCTTTTTAACTGAGCATTGACTCATGCTTGCCTGCTGAGGCTGTAAATGTTCAAAAGGTTTTCTGTATTCAAGATCAAGCTACATATGTCTAAAACCTGATTTTCTTGGGAGGGTAACATGCCTGATATTGATGAAATTATTTTGTGTTCTTACCTAGGTGATCGTTTCAGGTCAGTGATAGATGATGCTTGGTGGTTTGGAACAATTGAAAGCCAGGAACCTCTTCAGCCTGATTATCCTGATAGCTTGTTTCAGTGCTACAATGTCTGGTTAGCAAATTTATCTTCAATCTTTTTAATGTTAATTAGTTACTTCATTTGAAGTACTGACTGAGAAACTTGCTTTCATTAAATTCAGTCATGCATTTTGCTGCAATAGTTTATTATAAAATTCTGTGTTGTATAAATTAAAGTTATGTTGCAAACATTAAATAATTACATTGCTGAAGCAATATTAGTAGATAATTTAAATGTGGTTATTTTTAAGCTGGGACAATGGTGATACTGAGAAGATGAGCCCTTGGGACATGGAGCTGATACCAAGTAATGGTATGATACCTTAATAATATAATTTGCTTTTCAAGTGTATTTTAAGAAGAAAAAAAAATATTGTATGGTTTTGCATAAACAATCATGGTTTTTTGGGGGAGTGGGAGGAAGGGCCACAAACCAGTTGCATTTAAAGAATATTTTTAAATCAATTACTCAAGTAAAAGTGAATAAAGATAAAAGAACTGTGAAAAAACAGCCATGCTAGATAAACTGGGTGGTGTTTAAAATAGAAATAATACAAAAATTACTATAGATAATGTACAGTTGAATTTAACTCTTTGTTTAGTTAGGAAGGATTGAAATCAACTCATGCCCTAGGTCAGCTTGAGGAAACTGGCTGCTCTAAGACATGTCAGCATTCCTGCAGACACTCAATGTATTGCACATGCAACCTGTTCCTGTGAGAGAGAGTTTGGTAATAGCAAGATTTTTCTCCTCCTCTGGCCCCCCTCAGATACCCATGCTGCAGAGTGAACACAGACAAGAATGTTCACAGACAAGAATGTAATATTTCTTCTTATATAGTTTATTGGTTAGTTGGTTGTGTTCTTCATAGTACTCTGGGTAAAAAGCAAAGTAGAATCAGCATTTTTTTCCTTCTGTTTTCCATGAAACATTTGATAATATTGTCTCTCACAAGTAACTATAAATAATTCTTAATTATTTGAAGTTGTAAATGTATTCATTTCAACTTTTTATTTTGGTTCAATCCTTCCTTTAATAGGTACCTCTTTCATAAGTAAAATACAGGTGTTAGAGTGATAACATGACTAAAATTATTAAAATAGACAGTCCGTTTACCTTTTTTAGCAGAGGCCAATTCCTGTTGCCTTAAGAAAGGAGAAACCATTTGCAGATAAAGGATAGGTACTGATTAAGATAACTAAACCTGAACCTGATTTTTTGCTATATTCACAAATATCAACATTTGTTATACCTTCTTAAAAATTAAGAGGGCCACTTAACATCATACTTGGAGAATCTGCTGTTACATTATAAATTGGCAAGGTTGGTAGGTCCTCAAAGATGCTAGGGTGATAATGCTAATAATGTGCATGCTCAGGAGCTCTGGTTTTAGCATTTGAACTCAAAACTGTGACAATGTAGAACCACTACCTGGAGAATGTTTTAACATCAATGTCGAAGTTGTTATCTGAAACTTCATCTGGAAATCATCCACCATTTCTTACCAAAATATCTTATTACTGAGAATATTGGATTTTAAACATGAAATAAATCCAAAACCAAAACACTAGTTTTAACTGTGATAAATTAGTGTCTTAGTTGGTTCTAAATTAAATTTTATAATTAGCTATTCAGAAGAGGATATTCAAGGAGGACTTCTACCCCAAACTGCATATTAAGGATTTAAATGTAACACAGAATAATATACAGAAAGGATACTGGACACATCCAAAATGTCTTTGAGCAAATCAAGAACTGCACATTTGCAGAAGTGATTTAATGGTATCTTTGATTTACAGGTATATGTATTACACAGTATACAAACGTTTACATTTTATTTCATTTTGATACTACATTCCAGCTGTATTTCCTGAAGAGCTGGGAACTAGCGTTCCTTTAACCGATGATGAACGTAGAACACTGCTCTACAAACCTTTGGATGGAGAGTGGGGTTCCAGGACCCGAGATGAGGAGTGTGACAGAATTATTGCAGGAATAAACCAACTTATGACTCTAGGTAAGTTCTGAATAATACGCGAAATGGTTTTGGTTTATATTTTTCAGACCATGATCATGTGCATTTCTGAAATAACCAAAATGAATGTGAGAAAATACACCTTTAAGCTCTTGATTAATTGGAACAAAACTTTCTCATTGAACATTTTAAAACTTTTCGTATAGTGAGTAGTTATGAAACCTAAATTTTCTCCTGTTTTCCAAGGTGACTGTTACTTTTTGGTAGATAGTTTGACATATGCTAGGGGTTTGGGTTTTACATGTTAAAAGCAGGTACTTGATTTTTTTACTTTAGCCACGAGAATCTCATGTTGGGGTTAAAATTAAAACCTTTATGATTAAGAGAATATGAACTACATTACAAACAGATGAAGGGAAGAAAAAAATCATGTATTTACTTAGGTAATGAATACCTATGTATGGATTTTCCCTGTATTAGCCTTTTCTAGTCCTGATTTCTTCCCCACATTTCCCTAATTATGCAAAATGTTGAGGAAAAAGTAATTGATTAACTTAGGAAAAGTTACTTACTATTTGGTTGTAGAGCAATTATTCTTTACAGGCAGCTTCTGAAAAAGTAATTGTTAAAGTGTTTAACACATCGCTGCAAAATTTGCCTGATCAAAGATGGATGTCTGGATGAAGATCCATCAGTGAAATACAGGCTGAATTATAGGTCTTCTGTATGTCTTTATGGGGATCAAAAGGTGTTAAATCAAGCAGCCTTAGGTTTTGGGCTAACAGTGGTCATGCATTCAATATAAAAGTCGTCATATATACTTTAACTGATTTTTGAAGCACTAAATGCAAGGTAAGACTTATGTTTCAAGAAAGCCAAAAAACTTAACTCTCAAAATAATTCTGATTCTGATTACCTGCATATCCCTTATGGTTTCTTTGATGACATACTGCATAAAAAGTCTCTGCTTCCTAAACAAAGGAATTATCTGTACAGTGTAGTAAAATAAATTAGAGATTTACATTAAAAAAAAACTGCAAGGCAATGAAATTTGAGCTGTTTTTGCTGTGCCAACTAGTAATGTTTTTACATTTTGCATTGTGTTGCATGACAGACAGCTTAATTTGGGATTTAGCTATAGCATGTATGGTGCATACTGGTACAAAGTGGTTGCTAGAACATTCAAAAGATAAAGTAAACAGCTTTTATAAGAAGAGCAGTCTTTTTAGCAACAATGTATTTTCTGTTTTAAAAGACTTTTGAGACTTTTAAAGGTGGTTTTATGGTTTTGTATTGCAGTGTTTTTCCTTAAGATATAAGATGTTAGAATGATGTGGCTAAGCCCTCATGAGAAGCACAAGTGGGAAAAAGCAAGGTTGTTTAAGTGCACAGACTTAAATTGCTCAGGAGTCCTCTAGCACTATCTTGGATTGGTTTTGGAAGGCTTCTTTGCTTTTAGGTAGGGACAGGAGAGAGTGTTTCCTTTTTACTTTGAGGGCGGATTTTACCCACATCTTACAGAGGTTGAAACAGCATTGTAACTTTATGGCAGGAATTTAATGCATTGCTTTGTGTGAAGATGTGAGAGTGGCAATATAAAATGAAATGAAACAAGCCTGTGCTGTAAATAATGATACTGAACTGCATGCCTTCATCTGAGTATAATTTTTATACTTTTCAAATGTGTATATTATATGTGTGCCTCCCCAGAGGCACCTTGTTCTGCCTCTGGGGAGTGTGGTGCTTCATGCATAGCAGAGTGGGTGCCCAGTCACTGCAGCGACGGTATGCACAGCACGCACCTCAGTAAGCACTCTAAATAGAATAACAGAAATAGTTTGGAATATCTAGAGTAGTTACTGGTTTTTTTGGGAAACTGCTGTGCATTTCAAACATAAAAATAACATATGTTGCAGGGGGTGAACCTTGAAAATGCTGTGGAACTTTGAGGTATATAACTGGGGGTTTTGTGGTTTTGTTTTTTTTTTTTCTTCATCTAGATATTGCTTCTGCATTTGTGGCACCTGTGGATCTTCAAGCTTACCCAATGTACTGCACTGTTGTGGCATATCCCACAGACCTCAGTACCATTAAGCAAAGACTGGAAAGCAGATTTTACAGGTTAGAGCCAAGTCTCAGTTCTGCTGTAATCTACTGGCAGCTGTATTTTTGGTAGCTTTTTGTCTTGTCATACCAGACTAGGAGGTGGGTGTGGGTGTGCACTTTTACTTTCTTCCACCTTCTGTCCTTGATCTAGGTTTCCATTTTCTAAAACTCTAAAAAGGATTGGACATCTTCAAAATGTATTTTAGAACTACATGGCATTCAAATTCCTGCTTATGCAAATGACTTGTTCCATGTGAGATTCAATTTGCAGGGTTAGTAAAATGACTTTTAGTCCAAAGGATTAAGTGTCCATTTAATAATTTTTTTTAAAGTATTTTAAAAATAATTTTAATAAGAGACACCTTAAAAATATCTGAAGTGGTTTTTTGACCTAATGTGCTTTAAAAAATATTCTTGCATTATCACTTTAGCAGCTATACAGAATCTGACTTCTTAAATTATTGCTGTTGAACTTCTGAATTGTTGTATAGCAGCAAAAATAAGTTTATACTTTTTGATACAGTTTTGATGTTTTCCTAAACTGTGATTGCAGTTGCTGTGAGTTTTTTCTTTTTCGCTTTATAGTAAGTATTATCTATGTAGGAATATATTGCTTTAAATTACTTCTGTTTCCTTGAGTTCTTGTTCTATTTCTCATTTGAAAATCAGTATCACTTTAGTTTCTTTTGAATAAATATGGATAACATTTTGTTTTGGGCAAAATTTCAAAGTTCATTTTTAGTGCTTTATACATGCTAAGTGAAGATTGAATTCTAAACTAAATTTGCTTTTTCATTTTCAAGAAAACACCCCTGGGTTTTATCATTGTAATGCAATATTGAACTTACGTTGCTGCATGTTTTATTGTGTGATACGAGATAATGCAGCTTTCTTTTCTATAATGCACTGCTTTGCTGTTAGATGGAGAGAACTTTTTGCTGGATTTTGTCCCTCTTGTCAAAAGTGTAAGCAGTTATTTTTGGTAATAATCACAACGTCAATATATTGGGTCTTTTTAGTTTGTAATATTGTTGAGGCCTAGTTAGGTAATAAGCAGTCATGCTATGTTGTGCTTTCTAGTGAGTATTTTTTCCTTCACCTTTTGTGTATTGTTCAGATCACTTGATTTTTGGTAGGTTTTCATGAGGCTTACCTTAAAACTGTAACTTTTATGCTGTCAGAGTATTTACTATCTTTTTTATTTTGTCTTTTTTAGATTTGGGGGGGTTTTTTCAGTTATTTTGCTTTTATGCATCATTTTTTTATAATGTGGCTATTCTGTAGTTAGGTCATTAAATCAGGGGAGTTCTGATTGTTATCTATCTGTCAGAAAAAGGTGTACTTTAAAACACTTTTATTACTGTTTTGTTAATCCTTAGCTGAGTTCAGAGGTGATATAGAATGGGTTATGTATACCATAAAGGAGTAATAAAAGCTGAAGTGTCACAGCTGAATTTTCCTGAGTGGTGTCAGCTGTATGTTCTTAAAGTCATTTGTATAGATTACCACAGAATATAACATGAGAACGGGAGGCCAGAAGAGGCTGCCTTCTGCTGGTCACTGAGGGCAGCACATCCGATGTGCACGTTTTCTGATGTAGTGGAAAGCAATAGTGAATAAGAAGGGTGTAAATTTTTTTTTTTTCCCCTGTTCATATATATTCCTAGAAATTGTCTTTCCTTTTCTTTTCTGCCAACTGTTTATACACAGGCGCCTTTCTTCATTAATGTGGGAAGTCCGGTACATCGAACACAATACTCGCACATTTAATGAACCTGGAAGTCCTATTGTCAAATCTGCCAAATTTGTCACAGATCTTCTGCTACACTTCATAAAGTGAGTTGCTTAGTAGGTCTGTTGTTATTCCTATCTCTTACCAAGGTAAGAGCCTCTTCAGATCTGAATTTTAAAGTAAGATAGTTCTGCACTTCAAATAAGCCTGTTGTCTGCTGTTGGGGCAGAAAAGAATAAAGCTTGTGTTGACAAAGAATTCATAAGTTTGCAAAATAAGTTCTGTAATACGTTGAGTGGCATAGATTGGCATGGTGTTTTATTTTGAGAGACTTTCTCTTAAATTATAAAAATGGGTCTAAGTATTTTCATGGAGTTACAGATACATTCATTGGTAAGTTAGGAGTGCTAATTTTGAGTTTGAATACTGGAAGTGTTAACAGAATTGTGAGCGTTTAATTCTAAAATGTAGATTACAATTTACAATAGGTTTGAAAATAGTGTTTTATGTGTATGCAAAGTAAAAATTAGAGGCTTTGTAGTCAACAGAAGTTGTAGCTGTCTTTCAAATGTTCTATTATTATCTGTAGACAAACTCAATGAGAAGTATTTAAGATATCTCAGTCTGTTGACATATGTACAGACCTGAAATTTGTAAGAGCTTACTGTGTCCATTGTCTTGATTTGCTTGTACATGAGTGCTGCTGTTTCCACCTTGTAGAAACAGCAAGATACTTTATTAGTTTAACAAAAACTGACATTTTTAGTGGTTTAGTTTGTCAGTGTTGAATTGAATCTTGTTATTTTCTATTTTGTGTGTTCTTAAGAAACATTAGAACTGCATTTAGTGTGTGAAAATCTAGGACCTTGGCTCCATAAATAAATCTTCAGTTTCTTCAGTGCCTGTGATTTCTGATATTGGCTTGTGAATGTGAAACCCTTAACTGCTTTAGATGTTAACAGTTCAGTGAAATATACACCATTAGGAACAGATATGTATCTAAAGGGCTTTTCTGTTACTAATTTTGTTCTTTAACATCTTTGTCCTACATGTTTTTCTTTCTGATTAATTAAACAGTTCAGGGTTTTTCAAAGAGTGTGTAGCTCAGAGTTCTTTGAAGTGTATGTTTTTAATTGGCTTAGCTAAATTAGTGGATATTCTTGGATATTCTTATTTAATAATGGCCTACAGCTTGAGTCTATTAATATACGAATTTAAGTGGACTAGCAATTCATGTAAAACCCAGACTTTTATTTATTTTTGTGGTTGTAACTGTGAGGTAGAAGGCCTAGACAATGGAGAGTAAAGCCCATGGTTCTAATGGCCATGATGAGAATGAGATATCTAGATGCCTCTGAGAATCTAAGACTTAGTTTCTTAAGTTACCTAAGCATCTCAAAAGCTGAAAATGGCAGAGAGGTGTTGCAGCTACTTTATCTTTTTCACCCTTTCTCACAGCTGTTCTAGTGGTAATGGCAGTAGCCAGTATTATGGATTATAATTCCAGTGTGGAGTTGCTGAGTGTTTACAGTTACAAGTGGCAAAAATGTTACAAACCACTTTTCTTCCCAGTGGTTTGTATTGCTCCATCATAGAACACCTTTGGGCTTTCCTTTGTACAGGAGTTTTGTATGTTAATCAAGAATTGAAAATTAGTGTGTGTTTTGCTGATTTAATTATGCAGGTTTACACAATAACTGTGTTAGTTCTTACACAAATAAACATCGCATTTCAAATGTCATATATTGTGGGTGATAAATTGTTAAATTGCCATTTTGGATGACAAATTTACTCTAATCCTCCTTACAAAGCTAGATGGGCTCAAACCCTTTATATAGTATGGAATTAGATTTTTCTGATGCTGACAAATGCATGGTAAAGGATTATGATTTTTAATTTTACACTGTTAAGTGGTCTATATTTTACAGCTTTTTGAGCAGATGGTTAGCTTAACTTATTACTGTAGTTCTCTTAATATTCATACAGCACTAAACACATTCTCATTTTATTTGGGAATGGCTTCATAAATATTTTCCTTTTCCTAGGCAAATTATAGTTGATTCCATAGGTGTAGATGGAAAATAAATGTTAACTTGTGTTTCTTTTTACAGAGACCAGAGTTGCTATGACATAATCCCATTATACAATGCAATGAAGAAGAAAGTGTTGTCTGACTCTGATGAGGTAAGCGGCTGTGTCTTGGACATTGGCATTGATACACTGGAGAAACAAGACTGCTATCCCTGTCCTGTGGAAGACCAAAGTACTGGTTTCAGTCATTGTTGGGGAAGTGGAGTGCACTTTTCTGTCAGTACAATGTTCCTTTTTGTCAGCTGGGAAACTGGGTGAAAATCCAGCCTGCTTTCTTCCTTTAGTGCAGAGAGCTTTAATAGTTTGCTGAGGGATGCTGCTTAGACTTCTGAGAGGTTCTCAAAATTGGCAGTCACATGAAATGCTTCTCAGAAGGACAGGGGTAGGACTGTGAAGATTCAAATTATAAGTTGGAAGTATAAAAGAACTCATCTACTCATATATGCTTATATTTTTTAACCTTTTTATGCGACTCATTGTCTTGCTCAAAGGAAGAAGAGAAAGATACAAATGTGCCGGGGACTTCCACTAGAAAAAGAAAGGTAAATATTTTAACATTTTTTAATTTATATTTTTAGGGCTACAGTTGCTGTAATGTATTTGTAAACAATGGAATGTTAAACAGAAATATTTCTAGTATTGTGTAACGTCAGCTTTTTGGAAATTTTGAAGTTAGTGACATGTGGTTCTTCTGGGCTGTTCAATATAAAAGTATTTCTGTCTGTAGCTGCATGTTGCAAATTCATTTCTATCCTGTGGGGTAACTTTTCCATTAGATTTTGTAAAAGCAGCTAGTTTATTTAATATATACCAGGCAATATTGTCATTTAAGGATCATCAGCCTAAGCGACGGCTACGTAATAGAGCTCAGTCGTATGACATTGAGTCATGGAAGAAGCAATGCCAGGAGCTGCTGAATCTCATTTTTCAGTGTGAAGACTCTGAACCATTTCGACAGCCAGTGGATCTTCTTGAGTATCCAGTGAGTATTTTAGAACAAGAAGACTGGTTATAATCCAATTAAGTAGTGGCTTGAGTTTTTGTGGGTGTTTTTTTCAACTTTGACAATTTTTTCAATTCTTTCAATTGAAAATTCAGGCAGCTGTAGTGAAAGAATTTTTTTCAGCACTTTGTTGACATTTGATAATAATGTTTACTGTCTTTCATAAGTAATTTCAGAATTAATAATACTTCTCTGCTCTCTGATACTTTTGTTGGAAAATATTTTATATTCAGGGATGCTTATGTTATTAAGTAAATTACAGTTTTTTTAAGTAAATTGCAGCTTTTGCAATTAAGATGTCTTTCCTTTTTTGAGTGAGAAATGGTCATATATTAAATGCATATGTTGTGGCATGTGATGTGTTGTCAAGGATCATTGTTTTCATTTCAGAGTATAAAAACTAAAGTAAGATTATATGAAAACTTTCATAAAGCAAAGATTTTGCTTGCTTTCCTTCTAGCATATCTTGAGTTGTTCTGTAAAATATCCCTCAAGGGTGATTAACTTGGGTGAAATTATTTGTCTCAATCAGAGCAAAGAAATGCATCTCTTTAGAAGTCACTGATAGGTTTGTCTTGACAGTTCTGCAGCCGCTGGGTACCATTATTTTTGTAGTAACCTAAACTTTGTGCTGTGGACAGCTACAAATGACCCTCTGTGTTTGAGATCCTCAAATGAGCTGATAGAGAGCACTTTACTAGGCTTAGGCATGAAACATACTATTCCTTGGTGTCACAAACCTGTTTAGCATGCATAGGCACTCCTGCAGGTTCTATTTACTCTGGTGGATTAAGTTAACTCTTTGGTTAGATTTGGTATTTAAGCTTTTTGTTGTATGGATATGCCTCTGTTTCTTGCATAGCCTAGAAAAATGGTTCTGTCATTGGCTTGAATTGGGTCCTACCTAAGCCTGTGGAGTTTTTAATACCTTATTACTTTTGTAAATTGTCAGGTCTCCATTTGAGAAACTGCTTAGGTTTCAGAAGGGATGTGATAAGCCTCCGATCAGTTTCAACTATTCAAACATCATATTTTAAAGCTAATGTGTAAGAACAGTATTAGGCTTAGTCCCAAGTTTGAGCTGCCAAGTCACCCAGAAGGCTTGTAGTCACACTTTCATATCACTGTTATCTTCATGTCAGTGTGTCAGTAATGCAACCCTTAGGCTGCAAAATTCTGAGCTCTGTGTTTTAGTAAATACGTTCATAAAATGAATTAAATCATCTATCAGTTAACTTCTAACCTGGACTCTCTCAAGTATGTCTGCAAGGAGGTATGTTGTATTTTAGTGGAAAGGGGCAGAATGTCTTCAGCAGTCTTCCATACCTATTTAATGAGGACATTTGGGTTAAACAAGTTTCTCAAATGCATCCTAATGAAAATGATACATTAAGGCTTGGGCAAAAAAAATGTAATGAATTGCTTTGCTATTTCTAAACAGGATTATAGAGATATTATTGACACTCCTATGGATTTTGCTACTGTTAGAGAAACACTGGAAGCTGGCAACTATGAGTCACCAATGGAGTTGTGTAAAGATGTGAGACTTATTTTCAGCAATTCCAAGGCTTATACACCAAGTAAAAGATCAAGGGTAAGATTTTATTGTTTTTAATTGTAGTTGTTTGAAAGAACACTTATATCTGAAAAGTATAGTGCTGAAAAAACAGACAGTGTAATTTGATTACTTTTAAAAAACAATTTTAATTATTTCTGATCTTAAAATATGAATATTTCTGAGAAACTATTATAGCTTTGTATTTGAAGGGAAAGGAGTGTGTGCTATTTAAATGCCAAAAGTTCTGATGTTCTGCATGTGTGTTTTGAAAATAAATATTAGAAAGTGGGTCCAAAGGGAAAGCCACATGGCAGAAAAGTTCTGTAGAAACATGTTTATGAGTACAGTAGTGAAATATAACTGATATTTTTGGGGAAGAAGCTAGATTTTCAAAACAAACACACAGAGCCACTCCACTTTGGAGGTTGCCCCAAACTGAAATGTCCAGGTATAGACAGTAGAGAATGTTGAAATTTTGTGCTGTTCACCACGATGCAGTAGGATTGTAATGAAGTGCTTAGGATTTCTGGGAAACAGGACTGTTTACATTAAGTGTCAACTTACAAATCTATTCTTACTGAGAAGCCCTGCTAGTAGTGGGTGCAGTATCTGATAGCAGTTAAATGATAGATGTGTATTTACACGTATTCGCGGCTTCTGTGTAGCTTTTCTTCTACTAATATGTGTTAGGTTTTAAGACTAGAATTACTAACAACTTTTATGTTTGGCTCTTCTAAATAGCAAGTTAATAATTAGGCCTTCATTGTTTTAAGACTGGGCACAAACTCCTTAGTAGGTGACTAGCAGGATCACCAAGTGCTCCTCAGTCAGTAGCAGACAGTCCCACTCACTGTCAAGGCTGCCATACCCCATAAAAGAATTAATCTTTCAGTTGCAGCAAATGGCAAAGCTTTTGGGGCAGGCCTGGATTCTTTTATGGTTTTTCATTCTCTGCCTGACATGATCGCACCTATCCTTAGTTTTGTGTGGTTTCACAAGTTCTTTTGACGTTTTCCTTTTTTTCATGTTTCTTCCAAACCGACTGGTATGGTAATAAATTTCTTTTTTTGTTTTACTCAGAAGTAGAAGTGGAAGGTTCTTATGTCAAGAATTTTAATATTCTAGAACCTGTGTTCTTTCAGTGCATGCAACATGTAGTTGAATGGTGGTGTTTTTACTCTGTCATGCACTTAATTTTTTAACATCTTAACTGACATCACTTGCTTGAATCTTTGATGCTTTCTTGAACAGTAGACCTAAAGTCTCCTCAGCTTTTTTTTTTTTTTTTTTTTTTTTTTAGCTTGGCACATCAGACACACATTTCTTTGCGTGCCATCTCCAGTAACACATGTAGAATCTGTCAAACCTGTTGAGTCTGGTGGTCAGATGGTTTGGTGTGTCATTAAATAGGCACTGGTTCAGTATTGTCTTTGTGTTTCATAGAAGGTGCTGTGTCTTCTTAAAATACTTAGACAGGTCACTTCAGTGGTTTTTTTTTTGTTTTGTTTCAGCTGTGCTCAAATAATTACTTGTGATCTAAACTGAGTTTGATTGGGAGTCTCTGTAAATCATCCAAGACTAGAGATGGGGGGAAACAGCACCTACATAATTCCAATACATTTATTGCAACTGTTGCAACCAACTTACTTGTATATCAATTAATCTATAAAAGAAATAGACTGATGTTCAAATATAGGATATAAGGATGCAACTTAATAGAGCAGAAAATAAGATTTCTTGACCCTAGGTATGATACAGTGAAATTACATTAAGGATCTCTCTTAGTGATTTCTGTTGAAGCTAGAAATGGATAAATTCTGGATAGGCAATTGAAAAAGTGGTTTTTCCAATTTTTCCTTTTCTGTGTCATCTTCAGTTGTAATACACTTCTCAAAACCATGAAAATAGTTAAAGTAAAGCCACACATAGGTTAGCGTATATTTGTTGAGGCAGATTGTAAATTTCCCTAAAACATTTCTATATTAATCACTTTTTACTCTTCTAGCTATTGTTCAGTAACAAATAAGTAAAATGATGCTTTGGAAAAGTATAACGTTTGTTTACTGGCTTTTCTTTTTTAGATCTACAGCATGAGCTTGCGCCTTTCTGCTTTCTTTGAAGAACACATAAGTTCTATTTTATCTGATTATAAATCTGCCCTACGCTTTCATAAAAGAAATACAATAAAGAAACGAAGGAAAAACGAAGTAGAAGCAGCTCAGTTTCCAGTAGTGTTGCATCCAGGTACATTAATTCCTTACAGTTTTCACGAAATGCTGTGAAATTTTTACATACCTAAACAATAAAACTTAGTGTGGTTTTTTTCTTAATACTTCCTTTACTATTCCCTATATTGCAGAATGGTAGCTTTGACATGCAAGTCCCTATGATGTGGAAGAGTTTTAAACTTTACTTAGAGCTATCCTAGTGTAAGTGCTTAAAATTCAAATAACTGCTAAATGTGTACAGTAAAACAGCATTGTTAGGATAGTGATGGCATCACGCTTTGTCATATAACTATAGTATTTATTGTAAAGATTCACTTTTCAGAAGCTCACAACTTACATGAATTTCCACAGTAAATGCCATATTTTTAACATACTTCATGCAGAGGTGATTGTTTTACTCCCACGATCTCAGACACTAGCTTTTAATTTTATTTATTCCTGTAAAACGACAAGGTGGTGATCCAGGATACAAATTGTTACTCCTTTTGCAGCCCTGAAAGGAAGAGGAGATTAATAAAACCTCAGCTGAAGGCAGAAACTTCTGCCACTTCATCATCTTCTGCACCTGCACGGTCAACAGCACTGAGACACGCTCCGCCTCAGATGAATGGAAAAGCAGCTGAAGCCTCCTCTCTTGTGCGGACTCGAAGCAATAGGGGGACAACAGATGTGGCTGTTACAGAGCAACCATCTACTTCTTCAGGAGCAAAGCCTTTAATTATAAAGCCTTTAATTACAAAGCCTAATACTACTGCAGGGTCAGGAAAATCAGGCAAGTCGGGGTGTTTTTGTTTTTTTAAATTAAATTGTGAATGTTTTTAAAGATAAAACTGGCTCTTTGGAAATCTAATATATTTCTCTCAGTTAAGACTGGTTCTGTTTTCAAGCTGATGGGCCTTTGAGGCTCTTCAGAGGAAAACTGAGCAAATTAGGCTATATTGTTCTATCCAGGAAGCTTTCTCCCTTCTGGATCACCGACTCAAATAGTTTGTAGTAGAGCATGAGTTCCATTTTAGCCCGACAAGATTGAATCTGGTATAAACTACTGGACTTGAATAATTTTTCTTTTCTTTTTATGTTTCTAGTATTGGAGAATTCAACTAAACATTCCAAGAACCAGAATATTGTATCAAACCCTATCCCATCTGATTGCAGTCATAACACTAGGAATAACTCCACTAGAGAAAATCCCGAGAAAGAAAAGCAAATCAAGCGCAAAGTAAAATCTTCTGCTGTTAATCCACAAGGTACCAAATTTCTCTGGAACTTCCTCCCTACCCTCGTAGTTATTGATGTAGTGACTGTAGTGTTGTACTTTAGTTGTGGTAATTTGGGGTTAGGGAAAATAGTATGCATTATTAATTGTCAGAATAGGGAAGTCTAATGGAACAACTCAGTCACTGTTAGTTTCCTTCTTTGATGAATTAGCATGGTTTTGACTACTCTTAGCACCATTTCCATGGGGTGATAACTGTTGTCTAGGTGATTTTGAGATGTTAACGTATCTGTCCCTTTATTTATTACAAATGTCATGTTAGAAGTTCCTAAATTCCAAAGCAGACTTCTGCAGGGTCACACTTTAAACCCTGTGTGTTTAATCACATAAAACTTCTGTGGGTTATATTTGGGTCATTAACACTGAGTGTGATGACATTCTGTGCAGCCAGAAGCATAAGGGTCAGAGGACCCCAGTTGCAAATTCATTCTTTCATTTTTTGGCACAGCAAAAACACCCCAAAACTATGCAGTGTTTACTGTTTCCGTTTAGTATATTTGAATGGCGTGCTTGGACCAAGATCATGAAATCTCCTGAGTGAGCTTCTTTGGTCGTTTGATGTCAGAATACCTTAAAATTCAAAGCTTCTGTGGAAGTTGAAATAAGAGCTCGTAGTCAAAAAGCTTTCCTGTTTATGAAGCAGCTTTGAACTATTAGGAAGATGTTTGAAGCAGCTAGATCCACTAAACATCTTTTCTCTGAAAAAGGGAACACCGTAGTCTGCAAATTGGGTCCCAATCTAATTAATCTGCTTATTCCTTGTAGTCCTTCTCTCCCTAAAGAGCATCTGTTCTTTCTTACTCATCCATGGCTTCTGAAAAAGTACCTTGTGGTCTGATAAGTTGAATCATCTGTCCATTCCTTGTAAGCTTTCTCACAAAGGCCCCAGCTGTTCCCACATTGCATGGCTAAATATGCAGCTGTTACAGGATAGGATATTTGGTTGTGTCAGGGGTATCTGAATGTTGTTGACAAGGTCCTGTCTCCTGCACACCGACTCACAGGACAGAGGAGGGCTGTGCTTTTAGTGCATGATAGTACACATTTGAGCACAGCAGAAGCTGTGCGTGGGTGTTTCAGCAAAGGGCTGGAGGAACTATCATGCTGGCTATGAGCTGTTCTTGGCCACGTTTTAGGCAAAGGCTATGGTATCACAACATCTTCCTAAGAGGTCCTGGGACATGCCTGACTGAGGAGGTTGAGTACCCCTTATGTAATGAAAACTCATACCCCATAAAAGGCTCCAAGCAAGTATCTTCTGCTGTCTGTTAATGTGAGAAATCTGTGTAAATTTGATATAAAAGATTCTACCTCAGTTTGAAAGAAAGTTTTTATTTCTCTAGAGATGACCTACTGTGAAGCATTCCCAATCCTTGCAGTAGTGCTTCTTGGGCAACTTTTTACTGTTGCAGATACAAAATGGGAGTTTTGTCCACTGGTGTGGTATCAGTGGATGAAAACCTTTCAGCTGTTCCCTTTTTTCCTTTTTTTTTTTTTTTTCCCCTGCATTTTTTCTGGGCTTTTTTGTTTGTTGGAGTATTTTCCCCTGCAGTTGCTGTGTGCTAAATCCAACTGGAAGTTAGTCCTTATTCTATACTGGAATGAGACTCTCTGAGCTCTGCTTTGGGCTTCTTAGATTTTGACAGATTGTCAATCACTGTGAATCCGTTCAGATATTTTAGCAAAAGGTTTATTAAGGGAGTGTGAAAATTAATGTAAATGCAAATCTGTGACGTGAGGTGTACTCACAGCATTTCTGTATCATTTCTTTACAGTGGAATGCAAGAATAATGCTCTGGCATCTGGAAGCATTCAGGTAAATGGACATGGAGGACAGCCTTTGAAACCTCCAGTTAAAAGAGGTCCTGGACGGAAACCGAAGGTCGAGACTGCTAACGAGACTACTACTACTACTACTACTACTACTACTACGAGCTGTGAAGTGGTGGTGCACAAGAAGAGAGGCAGGAAACCAAAAAAGCTACAAATTGTTGAACAGGAAAAGGTTGCAGAGCAGAATACAATCCAGACTGCAAGGGATATACCAGAGGAAGCCTCTGTTTCTACTGCATGCAATTCTCTTTCTGAAAATAATGTGAAGGAAGACTTGTTACAAAAAAAAGGCCGTGGGGGTAGAAAGCCAAAAAGGAAGATAAAGAGCTGCCAGCCAGGCTCAGACCTCTTAGTTCCTGCAAATGTTAAAATACAAACAAGAAGCAGGAGGAAAAAGACACATGAGCCTATGGAGGAGAGTTCTGAAGAGCTTAAAGATTCTGAACCTCACATGAGAACTAGAAACCAGGGTAGGAGGACAGCCTTTTACAATGAAGATGACTCTGAGGAAGAGCAAAGGCAGCTATTGTTTGAAGACACCTCCTTAACTTTTGGAACTTCAAGCAGAGGCAGAGTCCGAAAGTTGACTGAAAAAGCAAAAGCTAATTTAATTGGTTGGTAATTTTTACCAAGGGTTTCACTTCAGAATGCTATGAAGCAGGTACAGTTAAGGAACAGCAGAACAGACTTCTGCATCCCTGCTGCTATTATGGGTTAGAAGAGTATGTTCCGATTTGGGGAGAAAAATTTAGCAAAACGATAAACTGAAAGAACATTCTTTGAAAGAAATATATATTTTAAACTTTTGCTATTTATTGCCCTCCAAATAGGTTATACATTTCAACAGTCATTTTGTTCACAGTGGAGAATAATTGAAGCAATTTCTGACTGACATACAGAATTCAGAACTACTCTGTTCAAGTAGTATGTAATGTCTCTACACAATTGAAGAGAGGTAATAGAACTTTTAATTGCCACAAATTGAAAACAGAATCTATTTTTGACCAAGCAAGGTACACTTTGATTGTAAAGTCAAGTCGCCTAGGAAGGCAGACTTTGGCAAAAAGTGGCAGTAAATTCACTTGCATTTCTATTAAATAATACAATACCAAACTTTGCTAATCTGAAAATGTTTAATTTCAGTTGTGATGGAACGTTCAGCTGCAAAAGAAGCCTAGCACAGGCCATTGTTTATCCAAGTTCTGCCAAACATAGCAAAAATGTAATAACAAATATATATATCCACATTGGAAAAAGTTTGACTAATGTCTAATTTTTCAGACCTTGATTCTTGTATCAATCACTAAATCTCTGTTTATTGTGCCAAAGACTGAGAATCAGTGCAGTGGAAAACCTTTTTTTTCTTTTTGAGTGTCAGTACAGCATACCATTTGCAGTGATAAAAGCTGTGTCTTGTTTTAAATAGTAAGTTGTTAACATTCTTCTGAAATGTATTCTTTTTGGTACTTCTGGTAGAAAATAATGCACTGGTGGGGTCCTTTGACAGAGATGTTTTAGTCTAAATGTATAATTGGTTAAAGGATTCAAGGAAATTACAGGACAGGTATGGAATTATGATGTTTACTTTCTGATCCAGATTGATTGTTGTTTCTACAACTTTAGACATGCTTAAGAGGCTGAAATGACCTACAAAAAATAGTGTATGTGTATATATTAATATATACATAAACACATACATCTAAAATATGACCCAGGTATAAATTTTTTTCAGGATTTTTTAGATAGCACTAGAATTGAAAATTTTAAAATGTCATACTTTATAGTTTAATTTTAAGGGGAAGATTGGTTATTTTCAATTATTAGGGTTAAAAGGCCAAATCACTTTTTATGCAATCATGTTTTATACAGTGGTCTCATTGCACATTGTGTTTTTCTGCACTTTTTATGGTATATCACGCTGACATTTGTCAATATACACCCTAAAGAAAAATTCCATTTAATGATTGTGCCTTGTATTCTATTATTTCTTGCATCCTTACTAAAATTAAGTTGTCTATTGTAAATGATAACTATATGACTTAGGGGAATGTATTGTTAAATGTACTGCTCTGGAAAAGAAAAGCAGTTATTTATTTGTTTATGGTACATTTAGTTATTTTATACCTTTACAAACAAACCTTAATACCATTTTCTATCACTTAAAAAAATATTGTCCAGTTTCAAGGGAAAAAAATATATAAGTAGTCGTATTTACTGAGATCTGGTATGGTACAAAAATGTAACCAAAATTTTCTGTTATACTTTTTTTTTTTTTATTTTTACACATCATCTGCAATGTCTGGAAGGGAGGACATGTAGAATTAAGATGTTAAATTTGCACAGATTCTGTATGTGTATTTGAGGCCTGCTTCTTCACTCTTTATTTTCTTACAAAAATAAAGCTGACAAGTTTGAACAAAGAATATTGGTATTTGCCACCAAGAGGAATAGAAAAATGCTACTGTGGATAGCAAATTAGTATCCACTATACCTAGTTTTAGGTAGTTCATTTTGCTCCAAAAAATGGCTAATATGCTTTCCAGATCCTCTTTGAATTGTTATGGATTTGAATTGGGGGGGCAAGGATTAGTTTGTATTTCATTTGTTGGCATATTTATTTTTTCTAACAAGTATTTCTTTATCATCCAATTAAAGTGGATTCACTGAACATGTGGTAAGATAACAAGCTATGTCTGTACAGTTGCAATACAGCTTCTCAATTCAAAACTAATTGATTCTACTTGTTAATTTTGTCAAATCTCACTGATGAAGGCAATCATTTGAAAATGTGTAATTTCCTGATGTTATCTGCATTGTAATATATAAAATAGATTATATCTAAAATTCATCTTCTGTATTTACTCAGTTTGTAATAATGTTTTATATGGCATGTTTATGTGTATATTTATATAACAAAAATACCTTGTATGTAAGTTTTGGAGACTGAAATAATCTGCATTCCCTTAACAGTAGGTACAAGATTGTACATCTTAATTTTACAAGGATAGAAGGCCTTACCTGCAGAACATGGGTACTGCTTCCCACCCAGTATTATCGGTGACTTTAGCCAGTAAGTTTTCAATTCTTATTAGACACATTAATGTTTTTCCTTTTAAAATAAACTGTGGATAATTTGGGTCAAATTTTTTATAGAAGCAACACTAGAAATTTATTAGAAATTAATACCAGATTTATTCAAAAGTTATATTTTTTATAATTTAATTTCACTAGGTTGCAAACTTTATTTATGAGACTTTAGTCACCATCAGACTGTATTTTGGTTGGGGAAAATTTTATTATTTGAAGTGGTTGTGAGATGCTGTATCAACACAGAAAAAGAGCTTTTGGTTACAGAGTCTTAGGTTTTTAAATGTGAGCAATAAACTGTTGGTCAGTGTACTGAAATAATTCAAGAATTATAGTTATATGCATGTTTTATAATGCCATCTCAAGTACCTAACAACTGGTTCAGAAAATGAAGTATCAAAACTTCATGTGCTTGTTTTACATTTGCATTGTAAATAACATAGCTTTGTAGTCACATAAATGCAAATGATCTGGCAGTAATTAACTCAGTTTTATTCATTAAATTTGTTTATATTTGACATGGATGTGAGGATACTGTTCTGGTATTTCTACGCTGTACTGGGAAACGTTAAAATTGGTATTTGCTGCTGAGTGGTATCTTGATAACAGTGTGTTCTTTAACTACCAATGAGGAAATACTTCTGCTTCTGTCATAAGTGTGCTCTAAATGTTTAACAGGAATCATTGTACCTGTGCCTACATACTCAACAACTCTTTAGCCACTTTGTTTCTGTTGTTAGTATGTTCTCTGGGAACTGAACTGAAATTTTACCACTGTAGTGTTCATTATTATTGTCAATATTAAACTAGAGCTCTTTGTCACTCGGCAATGATCAGTGATACAACTTTACAGAGAAATGTCTTCCTCCAGTGATTAGACTGCTGTGATAAAGATTTACAGATGTTTATTTGTACAGTGTCTGGTTTGTTCCTGTGATCAGTTTGTTGATAGACTTGTAAGGTTGAGTTGGCTGAGTTAAATATTACTATGGCTTAATATTTGTAAAATTATAAATTGATAAAGGACCCTGATGCAGCACATAGGATATATTAATATCTATTAAAAAATAAATTGTAGTGTAGAGACAACTTATTCACTGTATTGCTGTACAAATAGTTTTAAGTACCAATTCTGTGCCAGAGGCTTTTGTCTTACCAAAAAAAAAGGACTACATGCAACACAAAAAATAGTCTGTCCATTCAGTAACTTTGAGCTTGTTACAATATTTACACCACGTTTTAAAATATTTTGCTCACATTTGTTGGATTGAGGACTACAGGTAAATGCTGTAGTGTGTCATTTGAATTTAGGCACATGTTAAATAATTGACTGGTTCTATAAAAGCAATAGGCTTAACCGGATGGGACCCTTTCACCCTGTATTTATAGTAGATTGGAGGTTAGAGGTTTTTAAGCTCACTTTATCAACATTCACATTTTATTTATAGCATGCGAATCTTGCTGAGGTAATTTTAACATCACTGGTCAATCAAGGTATAGCCATACCACAATATTTACACTGTGTCCTGAGTCCTTACCTTATTCTAAAGTAGTGTACTTTGTCCACAGTAGATTGTCAAAGGTTTTTCTCTCTGTTTTTTTAAACAGAGGGTTTTAAAATACTTAATTATAACATTGCTGTAGTGCTGTGATAGAAAAGGTAGAGGGTTTTAAAACCTCACCTAGAAACCGCAAAAGCTCATTTTCTGTTTACTACCTAAATGAAGACAAACGAACTGTGTAAAATGCGTATATATTTTCTTTTATCCCTGAAGTTCTTGTAACAGACTGGTTTCCAAGGGGACTTTGATATTCAACTGATAAAAGGGCTGTTAGTTTTCTGCTGTAAATTACTGTATATAAATGTTTTTTTGTATGCAGAGGAAAGTGTATTGCATTTCATAAAACTGGCCAAGGCTTGACAATGTGTTTCAAATAACAAATCTGGCATCAACATCTTACGTAGCTTCCTGGTTTTGAATCATGAGTACGGCTTGCTCACTTTCTATGATGTCTGGGGAAAACAGCAGGTAGCTTTTAAACCAGAGCTAACCTCCAGGTACCCTTGTGTTTCTGCTGATTTTAATGCAGGAATTCGCCATGCCATTTTTACAGTGTGTTAGAGGAGGAAACATGCCAGAAAGCCAGATTAAAAGACATCTTAAATTGCAGAAAAAGGTGATTAGCTGCTTCCCCCTCACCCCCCGCTTTTCCCAAGGTTCTAACAGCCTCAAGGCACTCTAGAGAGAAACCTTATATGCTGCAATAAAATAAGGGTGAATAAATTTAGCTTTTAGGAGGTATGTAGTGAGACAAGTAGTAATTTGGATCCTTTTTAATGCAGATAAACACATCAGGAAATTCACTTCAAATAATGCAAACAATACATTCTAGGGAGGGAAAGTAGTACTATGCTATGAATTTCTACACTGAAAGAACAAAGAATGAGGTCACACAAATTAGAAGTAGAAAGAAACGGAAGTACCTATCATGTGCTGTGTGATGTACATGTACTATTTTGTGCTTACAGCTGGTTGGTTTGCTAATGCACTGAGACCATACAGAAGTTACATTTTTGGACCATACTAAAACTGCAGAAGTGTGGTGGACAACTGGATAATGATCATGTGTGAATTAAATTCTGTCATAATGTTTCAATATGTATAGAATGGAGCTCAACTTAAAATAAATTACCTAGAAAGGTTAATTTTAAAACTGACAGATTTTCAGATTAAAAATTACACTTTTTTTGTACAGAATTATGTAAAACACAAATCTGTTGTATGTAATGAGTAACAGTTTTGAAAACTATAATTCTTTAGCTTTATCAAGGCTTTTTTGCTTCCAGAAATCTAGATCATCATGTTATAACCTGAAGTATCTCACCAGGATAACAGTGCCCTTTCTTTTTGTACATATGGATTGGAAATTTCTTTACTGTTATGTGGACACTTTCTATGTTAGTTTTGATGCATAATACTTTGAATCCTTTTATACAAACTAGAATGTATGTGTAAGAATTACTGTCACTGCAATGTAGTAACTACAAACTTATTTTTAAATAAATAGAAAACATGTTTTTCTAAGCTGTCCAACAGTGTTTGTTTCTATCTAGTAATTTACTGTGCTATGGGACAACTGGTTGTCTGCTTTTCAAAACTCCCTAAATTCAATCCTTTTGTTCCTTGTGGAATACAGTATAGCTGTATTGGGTAGTGTGGCCTAGTGGGTAAGTGGGAACAAACAAAATTGGAACTGGAGTGCTCTCTGATAGAGATCAGCATTTGCTGTTTTGTAGGGGTTTTCACTTAATCCCGCAGTTCAGGAGGCAATATACAGGCAGTAGCATCTGGCACTGGAGACACCATGTTGCCAGTCCTCTTAGCTCACTTCCACATGTGCACCAGTGTTCCCATAGCCTCTAATCCTCCAGGAAACCTCCCTGTTCAGGGGGCAACTGTACCAGAGCTACGTCCAATCTACAGAAATCTTCCCAACAGCGCTAGAAGAAGCTAAAAACACCTAAGCAGAGAGAATCCCCTGCCTGCCTATACAGTGCTGGTCTGAGTGGGTAAGGCAAGGAAAAGTCGACACAGGATGTGTTTTCACAAAGCTGTAGCATTGGTTTGTTTATATCTACATTTTTCTGCTCAATAGATGAAAAATATGGATTCTGTTTAATGTGTTATTTGCTTTATCAGATGATCTTTTCCTCTTTACATTCCTTATCTGAAAACACAAGGAAGTGAGGGAAGAAGCCCACACGTCAGAGATGCAAGTATGTGTGCTTCTGGGTGATGGGAATGTGGAATGGTCACAGTGGAATGAAGTGAGTTCCCTGTGGCTTTCCAGACTCCAGATGAAGTCTGGCAAAAGCAAGGTTTGTTTTAGCAACTGAGGAAAAATCTCTGTCCCAAGCATCTGTGTGAGTTTTGCTCACTGGCGTGTTCTGCTTGGAGAAAATTATTTTAGAATACTGGAAACATCACACACTTCCTTCGGTTGTGCTGTTACATCCTGGAGGTGGAGGTGGTAGTTCTATTGAATGTACATTTCCAGTATTACAGCACAATAATAACAGTGGTGTACTCATCCAAGAGTAAGCCACTCCAGGTCCAGGGTTTTAGTTTTGTTACTGAGAATAATCTTAAGCAGTTAAAAACTTTGTTTTTAAAAGATAGAAAAAAATATTTTTCTGTATAACTCTGTACAGAATCCTTAAACTACAGTTGTATCCCAGTTCCCATTTCTGTGACATACCTCTTTGAAATCTACTGTGGTTGTTTTACTTTGCGTAGAAAACAAGACGTTGCTTAGGATTAACAGATGCTGTGAAATGTTGGTACCTGACTGCTGTTGGAGCATGTGCTGATTCTAACACCAGCACGAAATTAAACCCCAAACAAGCCATGCCCCTTCCCCTGCCCCTTCCAGTAAGGGAGGGACAAAAAGGAGAGGCTATGGGTTGAGATAACAACTTACTGAAAACACAAAATGATGGAATAAGACACACACAGTTAGAATACAAAATGAGAAGATGTTTTACCCACAGAAAGGAATTCACCACCAGGAACATGAACAAGGTGGTGGATGTTCCCCTTAGCTCGTATCAGTGTGGTTTCCCCAGGTAAAGGCTATAGGATGATCATCCCCACATGCTGCCCACTTGGTAGTCAGGAAACAAAGGCAATGGTGGGGGAGGTCCTGTGGCTAACATTTCCCAGCCCAAAATAATGGTCAACAGTGGCAGACAAACACCCCTGGAAGCTGGGTCATGCGAGTAGAGGTCATGCTGCTGCTCTGCCGAGCTCAGTTCTGGGCAGGTGTCTCTGCTGCTTCTTCCAGTGCTCCTTTGTGCCAGGGCAGGGGAGAATGGTCCCAACTGGGTTGCTGACTTTGTGCTGCCCCTGGTCACTGTCCCTGCAGCACCATGCCTGGAGCCATGCCGCAGCCTCTCCTCAGCACTGTGTCCCACAGAAGTGTCCTCGGACAGAGTCTGCAGATCCTTTGCTGACACCCTCCCGCTAGAGAGGCACAAGTGGCCAACTTCCAGTAAGGGTGCTCAGCTTTTCCTGCCGAATCCATGGCCTGGTGATGCTGTGTGTGGTACAGAATAACATCTTAGTTATACCCACATGGCTAAACTCCGCCCCTCTCTCTGTAACCAGGACAGATCATAATGCTCATTAAATGAAGGAAATTGTGTGATCATGGAAGCTGGCTATTTTGTTTTCAAAATTAAAAGGTTTTGTGCCAAAGCCTGTGGTCTTTCCTGCTCTAGCAATCAATATGAGCTTTGCAAAAAATGCTTGTCACTTTTTCCAAAGACAAATGAGCAAAATGTAATGGCTTTAAAAATTAATCAATGTTGCTATTTGAAGCAAATGTGAAAATAAAGCAAGTGCCAGCAAGCAACATACAATGTGACTGGAATTTTAATAGCATAAAATTGAGTTACTGTACAACAAATTATAAAGCAAAATATAATTTTTGTGGCTTTTACTACTGTTAACAGGGAACTCAAGCCCAAAATGTCTGGTTGTTTTTCTAGCTCAGAGAAATACTGTGCTAAGAAATCTTTGCAACAGGCTTAATTTACTGTTTTACAGTAGTGTAGTGAGAATTTTTGAATCTTCTCCTGTTCTTTGAAATCTGTGTGAGCACTGAAGGGAGGACAGGGTAGAGAATTTGGGAATTATGTTCCTAGTCTGGTAACAGCCATACAAATTTTATTCATGCTTCTTTTTCTTGTCTCTGAAACAGGAATGTTTTACCTAAACTTGGTCTGTTGGCCTTTTATTTTACTTTAGCTTGTAGGTACATAAATTTAAAAAAAAAAAAGAAGGAAGCAAGAGCAGAGGCAGGTAACCAACTCATTCAGCACCAAATTTCTGCAGAGGCCTATTCCTGGAGGTACTGACTTCAAACAGTGCTAGCACTCAAGAGCCAGGCAGCCTCAGCTGTTAATTTATGTTTTGTCTCAGATCTCTGAATTTGACTTTGAACAAGGATATTCAAAATAATAAAGACTGTAACTTAAAATGCAAACCTAGTTAGAATATGATTAAAATATTAGAAAGACTTAATGTATTTGTATTCTGTAGCAGAGAAATCTAGTGGGTTTTTTTTATTTTTTAATTTGAGCACCTCATTCAGAAGGTGATGTAAGCTTCCATGAACTGCTAAGAAATTAAATACAGCTGTCAAAAACATGAAACGAGCAAACAAAAAAGGAGCTACTTAGAAGTCTTTAATTAGTGATTTCCTCTCAATACACTGCCTATTTTTACCCAGCTAGAATCTCAACACGAGGAGCTGGGTGTATGTGCAGTCTGTATTGTTGTTGTCCTTCACTGACACCAGTTAATCTGCATGCACAAGTACATGGGAAAAGATTAAATATCTAGAACTCAAAACCTTTATGCTGTTTAATGCTTTTAAAGTGTTTGAGGTTTTAAAATATATGTTAATGCTAAACTCTTCTGATTGATAAAGTTAAAACAGAAATCAGTGGTTAAGTTATTTAGAAAAAATTATTAGAAAATTCACTTAAGCGTTGTCTTAAGAAAGGGCAGATCATCTGGTATTGTCTTATGGTCAGGGTTGTTTATTTTTTCTTGCATGCTAATTTATGAAGTTGTAATTTTCCTCTGGCTTTGTCCTCTGTGCACCTCTGAGTCATGACAGAGCACACAGAGCTGGTTTCTTTCTGGCTCTTGCACTGAAAACCTCAGCTCAAGCACATGGGGAGTAACCTGCTTTGTAAAAGGAGCATCTTCGTCTTGCAATTTGATTACTTTGTATCAAGAAGGTGTGTTAATGTTTGGGTAGCAATAAGTTGCTTGAGTCACACTTTAAAACCTTCAGCCTCCCTGAGGTAGGATCAGGTGTTTAGGTGGTTCCTGAGGTTTTGCTCAAGGGAGCTGGTAGGTCCCACTGTTTACTGCAGCCTGGGCTGGCATGATGCAAACACAGCCATAATGGCCCCAAAGAGTCTGTTCTCTTTGGGGTGTGCTGTGTGAGGCAAATAGGTTGCTCTGAGCAACCCGATCTAGGTCCAGCTGTCTCTGCTTATTGCAGGGGGGTTGGACTAGGTGACCTTGAAAAGGTCCCTTCCAACTCAAAATATCTATGATTCAAAAACTGTTTTTCTAATGTAAAATTTGTGTTTCTAGTCTAGGCTAGTATTCACGTGAGTTTTCAACCGGGCATTCCTGCCATGTTGCACGGGTTTAAATCCATCAACAAAAATCCATCCTAGGCCTGCCCACTTACTTCCTGCATGTTCACTAGGTACAGCTTGGTAATATTTTTGGGGTTTTTCACAGTCTTGCCCTTCAGACAGCTGTGCTTAGTAAGTGAGAAGTGATGTCTAGAACATTTCCTTTCTCTTGGTAAGGCTCGACATTTGCTACTGCTGAATTTCTCTTGTCTGTAATGTTCCCATTGCTCTGATCTCTTGATCATTTGCAGTGAGTCTCTCTCCTGTTTGCTCCCACTCTGATTCCAGGTGCTCTCTGAAGTACAAACAGCGTAGTGAGGCATGACTGAGGCTGGGTCACAGCTTTGTGTTAGGACAGCTTTTGCATAAACTTCACACGAAAGAACTATCTCCAAACTTCTATTCATAGCAGGTTCAAGCCGCTTGTCGACCTTCACAAAAAAGAGATACCTAGGTAAGGAAGTTGAAAATGTTATTTTCTTTAAGTTAGCCTGCAGAAATAAATTAGAACCTTTTATTTCTTTATTTTAATCTCTTTAAAACTGTCGGGGTGTAAAGTCTACATGGGTGTTTGTTGCATTAAAAAATCCTGATCCCATCTGCTGTGAGAGGGAAAGACAGGAGAAGGGGACAATCTCTCCACATGGCTGAGAGCCTGGCCATGAAAGCCGTGGGGCTTAAAGGGCAGAGCATGAGGTCAGCACACAAGCATGGCCTAGAAGTCTGTGTGGAGTACCCGTCCTGCCCCTGCTGCAGTCCTAGGAGGTAAGGAAAGGCTAAAAAAAAAAAAAGAAAATTCTGCCCCAAAACAAGAAAACAAGTAAATGGCATGGCATGACCTGAAGTGCAGGGAAATGGATCAGAGCTTGCTGAATTGATCCTCACTGAAATCGCAAGATTTCATTTCCTTTCATGAACTGAAATTCTTCATTTCATGGAAGGAAATGAAATCCTGAATTCAGAGAACTGTAACAAGCACTCAGGACAGGAGATATGTTCAAATAAAAGGCGAGTGAAACAAAACCGAAAAATTTGGAATACAATGCGCTGGATTGGGATTAAATGAGGGGCAGTGAAAAGGACCAAAAGTTGCCCAAATTCTATGGAATGAATTTTTGAAATCAGAAAAGCAAGTGAAAAGGCAAGATGGGAGAAGAAAATGAGGAAAGGCATGGGATTTTATGTTGTATTTTATTCCTTGCCAAAGGAGTTTGATTTTTGAGCATTTGATTTTGAAGTTTTTGCCAGTAAGCTTTAGTGTGACTTTCACCTCTTGACTATATTTCTGGGGATTTCTCCTTTGCACTAAGAGAGAGCAATAGAACCATGAGTTAAACCCCTGGATCTAGGGATCCAGGGGCTTACCAGGTGCCACCATTGCCAACTGCAGGCCTTTTAATCTGTGCCATTTATGGTGATGAGCACCTCTTGGCCCTGTGACAAGATGCTGGTAGGGGCTAGGGTTAGGGTTGAGAGATCTAAAGAGCCTCAAGCTCAGGATACACTGGTGCTGGAAAGACAATCGCGGCAAGGCATCACATTGCTGCTCCCACATCTTTCTGATCTGGATCTCCAGTACAACTACTGATACTGTCTAAAATTAGGAGATGTTTTTCTTTTCTGGTAGCTCTATAGCAGATGATGCAGAAATGAAAAATACAGTTTGTGATAAGGCTTCACCACACACTAAGATGTTTTCATATTCCTTGCAATATTCTTTGAGCCTCCTTTGGCATTGTTTTGTGATCTTGAGTACTTTTGCATGGCAGTTTTCATAAATCCATGTGCATGCGTGCTGTGTTTATTACAGTAACCCAAATTATTTTGTAAATTACATAAATTAGGATAGCAGGATCTAGAAGCAACTTGGACACAACTGAAGTGAACTGCTTGTGCTTGTAGGCTGAGTATTTCACTCCAGGAGAGAGAGTAGGAGCTGCAACAGCTGCTCCTGGAGAACAGAGAGTGGGTGTGGGTGGATGTTGCAGTAAACCTGAGCAGTCTGAGCACACCTGTGTAAAAGACACAAGTCTCAAATTTCAGCAAGTCTTAGTTCTGATTTGAAAAAGCCTCACAGATGTAAAGACAGTAAATGTGCTCCTCAGGTGAAGGTGAATATCTTAATTGGACGGGGAAGGAGGAAAAAGCCTTGTGCAATGAATGGTGAAGTCAACTCCTTTTTCAATCTAGTGATGGGACTGTGGCACATGTTATCAACTTGGTATGATGCCTTCAACCTGAAAGAAAAATCCCTTAGTTCTGTCAGATGTGCAATTATCACAAAATCTAAACAGATTAAGGCCAGCAATCTGGTATGTCAGACATGTTTAAAACACTGAATTAGATGACAAGTCAGCACAACGAATTTTGTTCATGAATGGCAGCTTTTTACTGCAAATTGGACAACCATAAAACATCCTGGTTCCTTTTTTTTTTTCCCTCTCAGTTTACAGATTAAAAAGATGCCTGTATAACTCTTAAAAGCAGGTTTTTGTGTTGTGAATCTGTCTACTTTAGTCTTCTATTAGTTTTTATAAGTACTATCAAATTTAATGCACTTAAATTGGCTTAAATTAAGTGTGCTCTGGCTGTAACTGAAATGCCTGAGTACAAATTGTAGATTATGTTGTGAACCAACAAAGCACCCTGAAGGAAACTTTTAAGTACTACACACCTAGCAAAGCTCACAGCTACGTATTTTGTCTCTTTTAAAAATTTTTCTCTTCCTCTTCAGAATAGGGAGCAGTGAAATGTCTTTGACAAAGCTTCCTGTTGGAATGCCTCACATCAATGCAGCTGCACTTCTGCAGATTTCCATGCTGCTCTGTGCTTTTCCTGCACAGTGTTTCCTATCTCAGTGGTATGGAATGGACTCTGCTGAGTGCATCCTAATAACAGAAAGGTTGTAAGGCTTACCTTCCCAACTGCATTTATTTGTATGAGAGTTCTCTTTCTCATCCCAAATGACACTTTGTCCTAGAAAGTTTGAGTGTGGGTGGGACACAATGGATATTCCTATACAAATCCAACATTTAAATCATGTCTTGGGCATTTTTATGGCTTAATTTGACTGTATTTTGTTGCTTAAAGATGTCTTTCAAAATTCAAATACCAGTCTGTTTTTTCTTCACATAAAAATCTTTACTAATCTCATTCTTTTTTGAGACATTCCAATATACATTACTAAGGGTTATGTCCCTCTCAAAAGGTGAAAATTAAGCATTTGATGAGTAACATTATTCCTAATTGTCCATCATATTTTGATACTTACTGTTAAAAAATATTTTCTTGCATAGTATGACTCAGCACAGGCTTTTAACCAACAAAATTCATTCACAGTAAATTACTTAAGGCAGTGACAATGATAGAGTTGAGTAAGGAGTGCCATTTTGTGTACGAGTTAAGAAGCTGTGTATTGACAGAATCCCATGCATCTATCTCCAAATAAAATGTGCAGAATATTACATCAGATCCAAATTTTTGATAGTGGTAATGCCTGGCAAACACTGGTCTCTTGAAAATGAATCATGCAGAGACTCAGTTGTAACAGTGTGGCCTTTGCAGTGCACTGGCTGTGTAGTTCATCTGTGGAACTCCAATACATGAAGCAGTAAGAGCAAAAGATTGGCCTGATGAAAAGAGAACAAAACTTGGCTTTATGCATAAAGACCCAGAGTGAAATAATTTTCAGGCCTCATGGCATGAGTCAACTACTTACTATTTAGATTTATGCAAAAACTTGAAGGCTTTTTTTAATAGTCTTTTGATTAAGTACATAAGTTTTTAAATATCTCATGCTCACTATTCTCAAATAACAGTTGAAGCTGCAGAATCTGAATGTAGTTTAACAATTCCTATGGTCTGAGTATAGGAAGAAAGCAATCTTGTAATGAAAAATAGTATTTTCCAAAATTTACATATGGTTTCCTGGTACAAGTGATGATTGAAAGAATATTCATTTGCAGTCTTGATATTACTCTGGAGGAGAACTTGTTCCTGGTCACCTTTTTTCCTCTTTGCTGCAGAAGTGAAACCTGAAAGTTTAAATATTAAACATTTGTATAAGAATACTAGAGAAGGTTTTAAAAACATAGTGATAATTTTTACTTCTAAATGATAATTGCCTCTTGGAGCATCTCAACAAGATCCTACCTGAGTCTGGCTGCGTGGGCAGATCGTTTCCAGCTGTGGCTCTCATAGGCAAGGTAGGGTGTTATCGTCTGCACTTAACAGATTTCAGACATGGTCTGCTCTTAGCAGGAAGGTGTGTTGTGGGGGAAATAAGTGACAAAGAGGAAATATCTCTCATTTGCTCGTTGAGACTTACTTGGAACATTCTACCAGTTTTAAGCAAGCCTTGTGCCTATGTTCTACACTAACATCAAAACTGAAACTCCATGTGAAACTAAAGGTAACTCATGGCAGTAATTCTGTACATATGATCCTCTAAATTTGTCTGTCTCAAATTAATACTAATGACTGTAAGCAGCTAAAGCATTGGATGGATTTCTTTTGCTCTGTATGGTAGTTCAAGAAAATCTGAATTAGGAAACACATATGAAAAATCTATGGGCTAGGAAGAATAATTTTGATTATTGGCCATTTGACAATGATTAGTCTAGAAAAAGTAAAATTACATCCATATATATATATATACACACAATTTTAACTTAAGAAGACTGTTCAGGGGCTCCTTTGAAGGGCTTATTTGTGAGATGTAATTCTTGTCCAGTAGAAACACTCCAAAGGTTTTACCTTGTCCAGACCTTTAAGGTCCTTTATTCTTGACTTAAGTTTTATTCCCAGCATAACCTAAGAATGGTATATGAATGGAAACAGAAACTGTGCTCTTCTTAGGTTTACCACAAATTGCTTTGCAACTTTGTGGAAAGCTCCATGCATATCTAAAGATAAAGCCTGCAAAGATCAAATGATCCATTCATTATTTGTATATAGTTGGAGCTGCTTGTCTCTTCTGAATATCTTCTAAAGAATTGGTTATCCTAAAAATAATGTAATTTGAGACCTTCCATATTAGCTGCTGTTTTTAACAATGCAGTCAGACAAGTTTTTTCCCATTCCTCTTTCCGTTAAGAGGTATTTGTCAGCCGTAAGTCTTCCTACACATTTGAGCTAAATCAAAACTTTTTTAAAAGGCATTGTTTGCAGAGGAACCTGCTCTCACTTTCTTCCAGGCAGGGTGAAAGGAGTAAGACTGAAAGACACCATCAAAGAGGAAGGAGACCAGGACAACCTGTGGTTCTTTGGAACCAATGGTTTGCTGGCTACTATGGATGGAGAATGTTACCCAAATACGTCTGTTCATAGACTGCTGCTGTTACACTGCCAGCAGAAGGAATATTTGAAAGCATAACTGAAAGCATAAATTTCAGTTTTCTCATTGTTTCCTTACACTTTCTCTTTTTTACAATAGCAATGAAAAACATCAGCCATTTCCCTTTTCTAAACATGTCTGTCCCCTACTCCCCACCCTTTAAATTCAGTCTAGTGCAGAAGGAAATACTACACCTACTGCAGCCTTAGGCTGAGACTCATCAGCAGACACCTTGTCCATACCATTGTAAACCAATTTTTAAAGACTTTCTAAAAGACACTGAAGAATCACACTGTTAAGAGTGCAGAATAGTGTTCACTCGCCTCTACAAAATTACTGGGTTTGCGCTGATATAAAAATTCTAATGCAACTGAAGAGTAACATATTCAAAGAAATTTGATTCATGCTCCTTTTTTCCCTGTTGAAACAAATTTCTTTTTCTTGTGTATTCCTTGAAAGTGTTTTTAAAGTAAAACTCATGTGGGCTTCAAATTGTAGAGAAGTTTGTATCAAAAGCTTTGCAGTATCCCACTTGGGATAATTAACCTTCTGATTATTACTAAAACTTAGCTTCTAAAGAACTTGTTTATATGTTGGGTTATTAATTTTACATTTTAGTAATTCATACTATGAAGAAAACAAAACTAAAAGTGGTCACAATGAAGGAAAACCCCATTCTTATCTTGCAGGCATTGAAGTTTTTGCAAAGCATTTGTATTTTACTCATGATGTTGCCTATAAGACCTCTGTAGTGGAGGCCTATACTTAATTAGTATAGGCCTATTAACTTTCTATACTTGATTTGTAAATGGTAGAATTTTGTGTTCTTTCTTCATGTCTCTAAACATGATGTTTAATCCAAGGCCTCTTCCCTGTGTTGTGTAATAGTATCACTATGATGTAACCATGTGTATCTATTTTATTGAATAGTATTTTGTATTGACCTATGAAACAGTGGTACAGCTTTCACTTGATTCAAATGAACTGATTTAGATCAATTTCATAAAAGGAAAAATAAACAGTTGACCACTTTGTTCTTGGAAAAAAGTTCCCTGCAATCAGACTGAATAGAAGAATTCTGTGACTTAAACTGCAAAAAAAAGTCCCAATCAGTTACCACATGTAAGAACTGTAAGATACTGTATGTAAGGCTTAAGTAATTGTCAATGCATACCTATGTTAATGATTTCTAAAATTCTGTTAAGATCCCTATGTAATATCAGAGGCATACAAATAGAAAAGTGCCTTCCTCAGTGGATGAAATTCTTTTGACAAATATAGTAATATTCTGGGTAAAAAACCAAAGCACCTGCTCTTCTTTACTTCACCTCTTAATCTAATAGTCAGTCCTATTCACGTGGAAGTCAGAAGAATTTCTGTTAAAATGTTTAATATAACTGATCAAACTTTTATCCTTGCTAAGTCTCTTTCTTTGATAAATTAGAACCAAGTCATGTTCACAGCCCAAAGCCTGAATACATTAAGTTCTGTGTGGGAAAGGTAATAATTCACAAAAGATTTGGCTATTCAGGAGTCAGTCAGACGGGATGTAAAAGCTACCACTCCAGAAGAACAGCCCAGATATCCTCCAGTGAAACAGGTCTGAATGTATTAAATTCTTGCTTTATTAATACATACACAGAATAACTCAGGTTAAGAACCCCTTAGAAACATAGTCACAGACCAACTTCCTAGTGGGAAATACTCCAGAGTCCTCTATCACCTGTGCAGCTGAGTGGTACCTTTGCTGTTTCTGCACTGTGGTGCCAGTACAGCTTGACTAGCTAAGCTTCTCTGGTCAGGGCTGTAGTGGACATATTTCAAATTAAAATTACTCACTTTTTATACACAGTGTTGTATTTAAAGTAGCAGTGTCAACCTAATATGTCTGAATGGATTTCTCCTGCTGTTAGTAATGTTGAGAAGCTATTAAGTCTTTTAGCTAGTTATCCATAATTGATGGCATCTTCACTGCACCTAAGAAATGCAAGCAATCCTCTGTGTTTAATCAGTTTTCAGTGAGAAAGCAATGTTTTTGAGGATCTGGTTACTTGGAGTGTAAATCTATTTAAAAACACATTTTTATTAGAATCTTAAAGCCTTTGAATTTCTCTAGCTTAAATCCTTGTATTTGAAAATCAGATGCTAAATCTTTGTCGACAGTGCTAATCTGGTAATGCAGTGCTGCATACTCTGTATGCCACTGACATGCTGCTTAAGTGGCAGGAAGACACCAATCATTAAGTCAAAGAGGACTGAAAATGAGGAAAACATGAAAATCTTTGCCTATAGCAGAAAATTCATGTTCAGCAGGGAACTGACATTCGGTACCATTTTGTGCATTTGGTTCCTTCCCTGATGTAATTGTATCCAACTGTCACTCATATTTGGTTTCTAAAACACCTGCATCCTTGCTTTCTTTTCCCCTCTCAGTAGTGTTGTCACCCGCTGAACCCCCAAGACCCAGTAGACATGGATTCTTTTTATGTACCTTACACTGCTCTGCTGTTCCAGTGGCCTTGTGTTCATCTTTATTGTTTAAATTTCAATAGCAATGACAAGTGGTTTAAGTGTCTTTTGCTGGTTTTGGGGTTTTAAATGCCTTTGCATATCATGTTACAAACACCAGCTATGCAAAATGCCTTCTGACCTTTAGGCAGCAACTACTAAGCTTGGTCCTTGCAAATCCCTTGGAACATCAGCCAGGTTTTCAGCCCAACTTTTCCTTGCCTTTCTCTGCCTTCCAGATTTTTACTAAATTGCTAAGCACTGCCTCTTTCACTGACTACTTAATAAACTCCATCTGTATCCATCCATCACTTTTTTATGTTTAGATTGTGTGTTATTTTGGGCAGGAATGTTTATGGATAGCAGTGAACATGGTGGCACCCTGGCCCAGGACTTGTTTTCACAGGCATTTTTTTGTTGGAAGATGCATATACATAGACACAGAAGTTGCCATAGCTCTCTGCAGGATTGGGACCATGGTTGCTGGAGGTGGTATTATATTCTGGATGTGTCTCTTCCTCTCTGGAGTTCAGTTGCCACTTGTGAAGGAAGAAGGGTGGTAACAAATGGCCATGGGGCCTAGGTACAAAAAGCAGGGATATTGTAAGTCTTGTTTCCTGCAAGATCTGTGGGAAAAAAAAATTAAACTCTTGACTCTTAAAAAATGTTTCAGATATGCCAAGAACTTAGTGTGTTGCAGTTCTGATTGCTTTAGATTTACTTCTCCAAACTGAATTGGTAAAATCATAAAAATGAATGGGCTGTGTATATACATTGAGTGGATTTAGGTTCTGCAAGTCTACTGAAAGTTAACAGATTGTAATATGTAATCTTTAGTCATCATCTCTCTTTGAGGCTATTTATTTTCTTTCTGTTTTTACAGGATCTAAAATATACTCCTCACTATCAAATTCTAATTAACAAAGCAAATGGATTTGGCAAATCTACGCTTATGTTCCTGAGGAAGAGATAATAACTGTTATGGGATTAGAGGTAGTATTTATTTTTTAATCAGTTGCAACTTGATTATTATCTTGCATGTTTAAAAGCTGGCTGACTTTTGGCTTAATAGATACTAGCTAGGCTGCAAAGTTAGTGAGAACTAATAGAGAAAGCAAATAAATTACTGCTGTACTTTCAAGCATGGGTTTTTGGGAGCTGAAAAATGACCAAACTCAGGCAATACCCACTTTGAAGTATCCCAACTGCTGAGGTTTGTAAGTGTTTTAGCAACTTGATTTCCATTATGCATAGGCTGTTGCAGACAAAGACTTCTGCTACAGGATTTCTGGGGATCTAGCAAAGTATGTTGGTTTCTCAATTCTACTCTGAAAAATCTGCATTTCAAACAGCTTCTGCTCAGCTGCTGCCCAGACTGAAAAATGTCTTCTTTCTTAACTGCAAAACTCTTTGGGAGCCAAAAATTCTGTTTTGTGTATCAGAATTGAAGTAGCTTTTTGTTCCCAGCTTTTGCAAGGCACAGCCGATTTTTAAACTAGTCTGAGACTCTGATCCAGAAAACAGCCTTCAGGCATGCATGCCACATACAAGTGGCTTTTTGCAAGGAACCCCTATGATGTTCGGGATGGCTTCTTTCAAATTGTGGACAGTGGCAGCACCTGTATTCAAAATAACAGCAAGTAGGTGAACCATTCATGGAACAGGAGATGCTTGGTCTAGTCAAACAGAGGAGATTCAAACTGGTATCCTATCCTCTACCTTTTGGGAAAACCTCCCAAAGGAATTGTGTAAGTCAGACTGGCCTGAAGACTCTCCATGCTCTCTCAAAACTGTGCCACTGCACATAAAGGACCCCACTTTACCATAGGGTGACACCCCTTTTACTTGGAAGAAGCCTTAGTTCAGTCCACTCTGTTTTAGCCACCAGTTGTAAAATAAAATATGCCAAAATATCTGAACTTAGGAGCAGAAACTGTGCTGTCCCAGATGAGCATCATAAATATTTAAAACTGGATTCTGCTCACTCTGTGTCTAAAAAATGCAACTTTTACTTATGTCAGCTACCTTCAGTTTCCTTTATATTCCATGGGGAAAAACAGATACTTCCTCTTAAATATTTACCTTGTGTAATTACCTTTCAAGGTATCAAATTGCTTTATTCATCTGTGTGGCAGGTTAATTCTCCACACAGATTATTAGAGAAACTGATGGTAACAAGCTCACAAAACCAGGTATTTCAAAGTTGTCTAGCTGAGATTAATAACAGATGCAGAGTCATGTCTATACCTCAAATTCAAAAGGTCTGTAGATTGCCCTCACTCAGCCTTTTGTACAGCCTAATAGGCACAGTAATTTCTTGAAGAGTTGAGTGATCAGAAAATGTTTAGGCTTGTCACGACTTTCCCAGATGACAGTTCTCAGCCGTTCACTGTGGGCTTTCTGCATCAAGACAAGGCTTGGATTGCCCTTTGTGGGTTTGCAGCTTCATGCTGGACCTAAGGCCATCACTTGGGTCTGTCTTTGCCATTTCACCACCGCTTCTTCATTGTTCCTGCTGCCTCATTAGGTTAGGTAAGTGATCCAGCTAAAACAAATACCAAATATCTCCAACAGCAACACGAGTGGGAACTACTTCAGAAAGAGGCACTGCTGATTTTAAACACTGATGCTGGTGTAAAGCTAGCTCATAACATCTCATGTAGTAACTTCAATTATTTGTTTAAGTATCAGTCTGTACTTATTGCCAATTCTGATGCTTCTTCAATTTGAAATATTTTTTTCTCAGGTGTTTTAGATGGATCACCCTGATATGGAAACCTACTTCAGTGGGTATGATAGATCAAAATATATTATGCAGCCATGGTTGAAAAGACTCTACCCTCATGACTGAGTACTTCAGTGTCTATACATGTAATGTATGTCCAGACAACAGATGTCCTTTTTAAACTTGAGCAAACAGACACCAGGATAAAATGTCTATTTTTTCCTATAATGAACCAAAACATTCCTAAGCAGGTTTTATGCTGAACACTCTATTTTATTAGAAGTGAACACACTGTATGTTCAGTTCACCATGACTCAGCATGGCGATCAATTTCCTTCCAGTTTTGGGAGGAAAGGTGTAAATGTAGTCCAGTTTCAGCCAGGAATACCAAAGGTTTGGCACATCAAGTATCTTGCTGTTTGGGGAAGGGGCCAGGGAATAAAATAAGCAATTGTGAATTGTACTTTCAGAATTAACTTTAACCTTAATTTTAAGGAATAGACTTACCATAAGAATGAAGTAAAAAAAAAAATCAAAAAACTCAAGAAAGCATCAAAATTTTATTAAGAAAATATGTAGGATTTGGAAGTTTCTAGAGCACCTTGTTTCTTCTGTTTTCTTTTCCCTTTATCTCAAACACAGCAAACACTCTACAAGAAGCATAAGCAGTAGCATTCTGGATTCTTTCCTGCAGGGTCTGTGAATCAGCAGAGTGTGACAGGTGACTGTCTATGTGGCCTCCCCATTCTTTTGTTTCTTCTTCTTTTATCAATAAAGGCTTTCCCAATGCCTGGCCGAACAGCCGACAGACTTCCTGAGCTTTCCGGCGTGTGTTTCCAACAGCGGTGACGCATACTTGACGGCTGAGAGGTAGAAGCAGCAGCACAATAACTTGCAGGGCCAACTGATGTACCAGTGTTCCTGCGAAGCTTTTTTAACGTCTCAGATTTTGTAACTGCAGAGATGCTAAGGCACATCACCTTCCCCCAGCTTCTGGGCTATAACTTGGGCATTAAGGGGAGAGTGTGAGGAGAAAATGTCAGCATCCTCACTAGTTCCCATGAGATCAAGCATTTCTAGCACCTGTATGCTGGAGGCATCCATGCTGTGTTGTGGAGAGCAAGAGTTCAACCCTTGCTTCAGGCATTTCAATGGCTCAGCTGCAAGGTATACTAACACCCGCTTAACCTCACTGGCCTGATTTCCTGATCTCCTGTAGATACCTATGACATTCACTTTTGGCATCTCTGGAACCACTAACAGCATCTAATTGAGCTTCCTTCTTGGACCAGACAGTTCTCTTTAAAGAGGCAAAACACCAACCAAGACTAAACTTCCTTCTGTCCCTCCCGTGTTAGTGGGAGAAGCCTGGACTTTGAACAGTCAATGCTCAAAACATATCAAGACTGTGAGCTGCAGGGCAGCAGGTTTTGAGGCTGAGGAATTGCCACACATGGTTCTTTCCAGATCAAGTCAGCAGCTAACAGTAATGGGAATTGGCAAGCGTACTTAAAATTATCAACATCTGGTAACACACTCACACCCTCGTGAATAAATACAAATGAAATCTACACATGACGATGTAATCAAAGCCAAATTCTGTTGACCTAAGATTCACAGCAGATTATACTCCAGTGGAAATCAGAGGGCAAATATTTTTTATTACATTTTGATTTTGCACAGGGACAAGAACAAGTTCTACCTTCTAGGCTGAACAGCATTAATTTGTAAGTTATACCTAAATACTGAAATCTCTAACAGAAATATTAATAGGTATGAAACTACTAGCTCCCATTGCCAACAGCATATTTATTCATATTAACTGAGGCTGTAAAATCTGTGGCATGTGAGAGAACTTACCGAAGGGTGTCTATGGCTTCTGGTGTATGGTAGAAGTGAGGTGGATTGATGGTAACAGAGGTTCCTAACTTTTCAATGAGTAGATTGCAAATATTCTGCATTTTTCCAAAATCACTGAATGTGATACAGACCTGGGAGTGAGTGAACACAGACATCACATGAGTAATATTTTCATTTTCCACTGTGACTCAAAACTTTTATTTAAATCAGTATAAAGCCAGACATCTACAAGGTAACTGTATATAGCTTCAATATTTATGAACTTATAACACTTCTGTATAGCCCTAGAGACTAGCATTAGGTTTGCAATAGAAAGAAGTTCACTGAATGCTTTAAAACTGAGGATTAAGAAATCCCTTTCTGAGGAAGTACGGCATTCTTGGTATGTAGACAATCTGAAGAATGTATGTGCTCTTTGGGGCACATGACAAGATGCATCCTGGTTCTTCCCTCTTTTAGATTGCTAGATGTTAATTATGCAGAAGCACAAGCAAAATGATGTGGAAAACATTGTGCACAAAGGCAAACTACATTTTAATTCCAAGCAATAGGTTCAAGAAACCTCAGGTATGAGATTAAGCTAAACTGAGCCCAGTTCAGCTTGCAGTGGGCTCCAAATCCTGTGTTGTCTGAACAGACTCACTGCAGTGCCAAGAGGAACTGGGCACTTCAGATTAGGATTAAACACAATTTAAACACTTAGTTGTTTCTTGGTTTGGCAATAAGAAGCATTAAATGCAGAGGCACTAGGAATTCAGGTGCTACAAAGCAGGCATCACTATCAGCCTGGGATTCAGAGGCCTACACTCTTCCTTGTGGAAAGTCCAGGCAGCAATTTCCAAGGAGCCAGCCTTTCTCCATGGCAAAGCACAGCTGCCAGGACTGAAGCAATGACGCTAAGGTGATACAGCATTCAGGAATCAGAAATCCTGGATCCCAAACTCTTTTTTTAGAAAAACTAAAACCTCATCTTCACTTCCAGTACAGTGCTCTCACCATGAGTCAGGTTCACCTTTCTTATCCCTGACTCCTTTCTTTTTGCATACTAATACAGCTTTCACAGGAGTGAGTGGAAGAAAAAAACTGCAGTAAAGAAAATTCTACTGACACCACCTGTGCCATACAGTTGCTCCTGTGGTTGCTGCAGTCTACGCATTAATATACCCCAGTGAAGGGATATGACACAGAAATTCAAATTACAACATGTTACAAGCTTCTGGCAGGCTTCCTGTGTGCATACCAGAGATCTGCTTTGTGGAAAGTGAGATAATTCAAGGGCACTGAGTCTCTCAGTGAGACAAGAGGGAGCTACTGCATATACAGAGTAAGGTAAAAAGTAGTTATTGACAATTATCACAAAGTAATTAATGCTCCCATCTTGTTACCCTTGATAGCCTTTCAGTGTAGTACCTGAACCTTATCCTGCCTTGGATCCTTGCACTGGTTCAGTGGCTCTGGAAGGTGCAGTATCAATTGAACAGAGACTGAAGATAAGGCTACACCTACATTTCCTTCTTCAGTGGGAGTTCTTGCCATACATACAAAAAGCATACACCCCCCTGTGATGTTTTGCCAGAAAACTGTCATAGCTGCGCTTTACGGAAAGTCTCACTATGAGGACTGTCACAGCGTTTTCCAGATTGCCATCAGCATTTATAAGATTTGCTCCCTCTTGGGGATGAGACAAAAGAATGATCAAACAAATGAACTATGGGTCTTAAGCAGGAGATAAACCGCTCAGACTGGGGCACTTCTGGGCACTCAGAAACTTCACTGTTAAAAAAGAAGCATTTAATCAGGTTCTCTCAGGGGCAGAAAACAACTGAGCAACAGCTGAATTTTGCTGGTCCCCCTCCTAAAAAAAATCACATTTCTTATTTAGCGCTACATCTGATAAATTCCACTAACATTTACAGAGGAGATTAGAACATTAAAATGCAAAGAAATGTTTCAACTTCATCAGTTATTAAGGTTAAAAAGTGTGAAAAGTAACATGAGGGTATGCAAAACTATTAGAGGCATTCCAAGGTTTGGATAAGGCTGTAAATGACAAGAAGTTATGGTTCATATGGTTTATACGGAGGCAAGTGTATAAAGAAATGCACAAAACCAACATAATCTTCATCCCATGAGAATGTCATGCAATAAATGAACTATTATGATTAAGATATTATAGAGCTTTGTGATCTCACACACAACTTCATTCTTCTGCATATTTTCCTTTGTAATAGCATGAATTAAAATTATCTCCTTACAGCTGAAAGAGTATTTTGAATTCTTAATTTTACCTTAAAATACCTATTTGCCTGGGAATTTCTTCAGTCTTCTAGACAAACGGTAAAGAGTTTATAGAATGAAGTAACACGTGACTTCCAAGACTATGTATAACACAGATATAATGGCAAACTCTTTAATAGAGAAGTAAGTGGAAGTGAATTTAAAATTCATTTATATTGCTAAAGTAGGCAAACATGCTGGTCAATGGAACTTCATTGCTTTATGAAGCTGCACTAATGAAACAAGGATAAACATAAAGGGAGAAGCAAGGAGAAACTAATCTCTGCATAAAGAGTGGCTACACTGCTACCTCAGCATGCAGGGCAGCCAAAACAGCAGCATTCTGGCTGGATTCTTCCAGTTCCTACCCCCAGGTTCCAGGCAACCACACAACTTTGGAACAGTAATTACAGCTGGTCCAAGCTGCTTACAAATGAACACTGAATCTAAGCAATTATCTTTCCACATATAATCCTTGTTGCATAAAAACTAATAGCTGAAGACAGATAATTGGTTAAGTTACCACTTAAGACTGAAGTTGTAAGCCTAAGCTTGTCTGTAGCCTAAAAAATAATTACTATAATAATTAGTAGAGTTTTATTAATTTTTAAGTACAGGTCATCTAAAAACATGGTGATTTAAGCTCTCAAGGTAATAAGTGTCTGCATGAGGAAGTTAAAGTCATTCAGAACATGACACTGATGTACACTACTTAAATATCTTAAGACTCATTTTAAAATCCAAATTTTGTTCTCCCAGTTCTCAATGACTCCTATATTTATTGGTGTTATTTAGATGAGAATATGCCTTAAAGCAAGCAAACTAAGGAAGCTGAACCTATTTAATAGAACTGTAAACCACAGCCCTGTAAAACAGCTATCATTTCATTGCAGGCTTCCAGGTTTACTTTGTAAGAATCTCTAAACTTGCTGGGTAGTGATTAAAGTTTTATGGTCTAAAAAAATACATTAGCTGAACACACATAATTTCCCTCAGTGAATGTTTCAAGCACAGCATTTATTTCTTACTACGGCACAAATGTGCAAATATATACCTCCTTTAGCAGATACTTAAGAAAATGGGATCATTCCCATAATATCTGCATTTCACAGAGCACTTTTTACCTACAGAATTCTGAGCCGATTACCCAAGAAACAATTAGCTTTGCTTTATTCAGAGCAAGCTGATGGCACAGTTGTATAAAACAGACCAAAACTCAGGTCCTGTTCAACTGTGGCCCAAGAAGATCTTGCATTTGCCCCCAGTTCAAGGACCTAAAATAATGAAAAAAATAAAAGCTGACCTGGGGAAAAGAAAGGGAGTATTTACTGAGGCAGCTTTCTGAACCGACCAACTCCTTGCAAGAAGCAGAGTTGGCTATAGCAGGAAGGGCTATGGGTGAAGGAGAGCTCAGAATTGTTGGTTTGTTCATGTTGCCACAGAACCAAATATGCCAGTCTGTAGCATCATGTAACATTTAAAAAACACACATTCATCTCAGAAGAAAACAAGTTCAGCAGCACACAACAGAAGACTGCAGCTGAACTCTGCTGTAAACTGCAGTCTTTAAATAGTTTTTTTGGACTATGCTGCCCTTATGCATCTTGGTCTGAGAAAAGATAGTCTGAAAATTTTCATAGGTCCTTGACACACTCCTTTTATTTTATTTTTGGTTAGGTTGAATACATACCTCTGCTTCCATTTGGTAAGTATTTTCTACTCTACTAAAATCCTCTGTTACAGTCATATTTTCTTCCTAAAACAAAGTAGAGGAATAGAACCTTAAAAGACAGAAATTAGGCATCTGCTGTATGTACATGGTGTCCTATAAAAGCTGAACTATTTTGGCATATTACTTATGACTTTGCAACAGAAATTTTGAATTTTCTGTGAAAATATCTTCAGTTAAAAACTAGCTGGATGTTAAAGACTTCTTGCATTATTCTAAGTAAATTATACAGTAGCTCTATAATGTCATTTCACTGCTATTCACTTGAAGAGAACAATTAGGTCATGAAAGTGGTTGCTAGCTAGAAGCTGTGTGTATTAACATGTAACTGTAATTCACCTGGTGCAAAAAACCTAGAAGCTTCAATTGTTTTTAGAAAGTTGGTATGTGAGAAGTGCCCTTTTTAGGCCCCTGTTTTAAGATGCTTTAGCAGCAGCAGCTTGTAGCAAGGTCATATGAACAATGACTGAACAGCTATTATTCTGGCATAATGGCCCTTCAAAAAAGCTCTTCCACCAGTGACACTTCTGCATCAACAGCAGCTGCATTGGTCAACATAATGGCTGCACAGAGCACTAGGAAATCCTGTAAGACATAAATAAGATACTGAACTCACGAAGATATAGGATAACTGCAGTTCCATGTCAATATTTGACCAGGTTGCTAGTGGTCTAACCGTCTTTCACCCACCCATAGTTCTTTCACCCACTTTGCTCTGCAGTAAACAGTTTGGATGAACAATTTATTGTAAAATTACTGTAACATAGCAAAAAGCACAGCTTACAGTTTAATTGTAACTTTGCACATAACACCCAGGAACTGCAGCAAAGCAGATACCCAGCCCTCCAATTACTGAAGAAGTGTTATTTACTAGATTTATTTGAATAGAAAATATTTGCCTTCAGTGTTGACACATTTCAAAAGATGCTTTGTGTCAGAGTATTTCCTCCAGACGTTCAAATCTTCAAGTTTATCATGTAGCATGCATGCACACATAAGTTTATGCAAATGACATTAACCATGAGAAGTATTTATCTTTTAAAATATTACATGGATTTTAGATCCCGTTACCATTGCACAGCTGTCTACAAAAAATTGAAATTTCAAAATTTGTATCATGATTGATTGGTAGTGGTCAAATTCAAGCACAACAGTCCTAATTTTAGATATTTTTAGATACTCTCTTCTAGTAAGGGCAAGGATTAATAAGGGCAAGTATTAATAAGGGCAAGTAGTCCACAAAAGCTGTATTTTTTCTTTTTACGTGGCTGGCTGTGGTTTGCTAAAGAATGATCAAGACAGTCTGGCACCAACAGCTCATTTAATTTACAAAATAGGGCAAATCTTACTGTTTATGATAGAATCCAAGTACAACTGACAAGAAAGATTTTTTTTCCTAGAGTCCTGACATACCTCATAGAAATTATCCCACAGAACATGCACTTCTGCAACTCATATCTTACAGAAATAACTATGCTGTAACACAACTGTAAACAGAGAAAAATGCATTTGTTTTCCCCTGCACCCTCTCCTTAGTACGTTTAAAGTTCTTTCCTGCTGAGCAGATTCAAGGCTTGGAATTTGGCTGTGCCCTCCCAAGGTCCCTCTGTATTTAAGGACACTGCCATCCTGTGGCACCAGGCGCTATTGCAAGATCAATATTATGGAGTGAAAGATCATTTTGTACCATGTATTACAACATATCCTTCACAGCTAATTTTTATCCCACCAAATTTGACAGTAGCTGTGTTACTGAAGATAAACAGATGGAATAATTGCTGAAGTCATAACAAGGGGGCCTTCTGTGATACATCATCTGTTGGATACTTTGCTTCCGTCTCTGAGTGTGTTCAGGCAAAGATAGGGAAAAGACAGGTAGGAGACAAAATTTTAAATTGGAATCAAGACTGAGACTACTTCAAAAGCAAAAATTTATTCTTCCCTACTGTTTATGTCTACTATTCATATTTTGGCTTAGGTAATACCCATTTGATTGCAATAGTCACAGAAGAAATAGTTTTCACTTAGACTTAGGGAAAGCTGCAGTTCTGATGTGTCAGGTGTTCTGGACATCTGGAATGACTTTCTCCATTTTCTAAATCTGTGGGCTAAGATCACAGTAAAAAAATTAAATGAATGTAGCAATATTGGTAACTCAATTACCCCAGAAGCCACTGAAGAACTCTTAACAGAATCACACTTGAATTCTGCTTATAAAGTCTATTTTCTATGTGGCATAAACCATCACTGCTGCAGGCACTCTACAATAAACAAAGATGAAAAAGATACTCAATATCCCATTGAGCTTATAACATCAAGTCTAGAAATGTGCTTTGCTTTATATTTTCACTCTTTCCAACTGAGTACCTTATACAGCCCTTCCTCCTATCGGCTACTTCTGAACAATGTCTTCATCACAGGATCATTGTGTCCACCCTCTCAACAATGGCTGTTTATAGGAATTACTGATCTTTTCCCCAGGAGAGAACAGGGGGAAGAAAAATAAATGGGTAAGGTAGCAAAAGCACACTGCAAGGAGACAAGCATGTAACAACACAAGAGAACAGCCCATCTGCACATGAAATTATGTGCTCTGCTCCTGGTTAATGACTTAACAAAACAGTGAGAGCTTTTCATTACACACAAGCCCAATCTTAGCAAGTGAAAGTGTTTATAGTTTGGAATGTATGCTAATGCCCGTTGGGTAAGCTATGCTGATATTTATAACTGTAAATAAAAAAAATCTCAAGCCACTTGAAAATGTCTCTTAAAATCTACTTGTACATTTGAACTGATATATCCAGTATAACTTTACATTATGAAAAATAAAGATATTTAAACAATCAAAAGAGTTAGCTTCTTCCATCTGATCATGGCATTTCTGTTCTTAGCACAATGGTAATGGTTAATGAGAGCCTTGATGTTTACTCCTATCTCCTGACAGTCATCCACAATGTCTCCAGATAGGAAAGGATGGTAACCACCTTCTGGGATTGGGCAGCTGTGCTCCAGCCTCTCATCCCCTCACTCTGTCTGGTCTGTTCGGCATGAGATGACAGAATGACAACCCAAAAACCTATAGCGAAGAAGTTTCTGCTGCCTACTGACCCCTGAAGAAATGACAGAAGCACAAGTAACAGTTATTCCAAGAAAGACAAAAAGCAGATTTGTACTGAGCACATGCAAGGGTACTTTGGAGTTATTTCTTTAAATACATGGTAATGTGAAAAAGGTGATGCCTTACACAGGTTTTTACCTCCATTTAGGGATATATTGACATGGGAAGATTTTGTAACTGACACTGGAAGATTTTGTAATTGAGTGAGCAAAACTTTAAAACCTTTTTTTAACTGACTGTACGGATATGCATCCATAAATGTGACTCCTGAGTAAGTTTGGAAATATTGCACATATATCCAAGGATGTATCCCAGTACAGACAGTCTCTAACCCAGAGCCCACCAGATATAGTTTGCCAGCTGATTTGTTTGTTTTGTTCAATAATACTCTGATAAGTACAACAAATATTATCACTGTTACTTTAAACAAGGTGGCCAATGCCAATTGTTAGATACAGCCATGAAAGAACACAAGTGTCATCTCTACACCACTCCCCAAATAAATCATAGGTGGAATATATAAAATCAGTTGGTTTCTAGAGAAAGAGAAGAAAATGTTACTTTTGAGCAGCTGGGCTGATTAAGGGAGATTGCTTTGAAAGCTGCAGGGAAAGTAAAATCAATGGGGAAACCAGATTCTGTGCTCTGAAGTACTGCATTTACTTACAGCACTCTATAAATAAATGCCACTATGTGCATCTATTTCTGATTAAAATCCTTTGTAAATGTATATGGAAATCAGGTGCTGCCCTCTAGCATTCTGACAAGCTGCTAATGCAAGCTCCTGCTGCTGCAAAGGTTATGCACTTCTGATCTCACAGGCTTCCTATGATAGCAACAATAAGGGTTAAGGAAATTGTTCTATGGATTAATTAAAAATAAATATATAGCACAGTGAGATGATTATTCTAAAGAGGCCTTAGATAAGCCTGCAATAACTAGAACCATATGGAGATTGTGAAAAGAGATTAATTTTACACTTGTCTAGAATGGTATTAGCTACAAGTGAAGTTAGCAAATGCAGTTAAGAGCGAATTGCCAGCAGCGAGAGTTGTTAGTGGAAAAGCTGCAAGGCAAATAAAAGCTCCAGCAGTGGAGTGATTTAAAACTGGATGGAACAAAGCACTAAAAATTATACCGTGGGGAACTACTCTGAAAAAAAAATAACTTCATGTTGCTTTTCTCAGAGCTCCCTAGAGCTAACACTTTGCTAACACTGAGAAAACCACAACTTAAGCAGCATTTCACAGTCTCTCAACTAAGTGGAAAGAACATTTCCATTCTCCAACACACAGCATCTCCAAAACAGAAAAAGATTACTGTGAAATTATTGTAACTATAATAAGACACTGAATGCTCTCACATTGTAAAAACAGCCCACTCTCCATCCTGCTTGCCTGCTCACATTACATTTCTGAACCTGACTGTATAAACCCAAATAAAACCATTTGTTTGTCCAGGTAATACCTCAGTCTGCAATTGTTTTTTCTTTCCACCAGCCTGGACTCGTGCACACAGCCCCTCTAAAACACAATTACCTATTTAACACCCTGCCTATTCCTGTTGTGTGCCATCCACCATGTGTTGGATGCTCCATGCTATCCCAATTCAATCAGTCTCAAGTCAAAACTGAAAGTCAATTCAGATTCACTGTAAGGTAAATATCTGCAACTATCTTTTCTAATCTAGCCACACTCTGAAGAGCTAATTATTTACAGTCAGGACGAAAATGACCCATAATGGGATAGCTCACCATGGTGGTGGGTACAAATCTTATCGCTTTCTCTACTAATGAAAATGAATGCATGCTAAGTTGCTTTGTCTTCTCCCATTCCTCTTAAAATGCACCCCTTTAAACTCCTGTTAACTCACCTGATAGAAACAGAAGGCATTTAACCTGTAATCCCATACAAAAATGCATCAGTTTTTGCTGAAGAAGTCAACCTGATGGCAATGGAACCCATGACAAATGCTGCCTGTGATAGACATGCACCCAGCCATGCACTCGGGAAACCACAGGGAACAGGATCACTTCTCTAGCCCAGAGCAGCCTCCATGTCTCCTCACCATCTAGTCCCAGAGCTGATATATGAGCTTTTTAGGGGGTTGAAGGGTCTTCTTTATTCCTGAACAATTTGTATAGGTACTACAGCAACAGCATAACAGTTCAAAAAGAAAACAGGTAATCCTATTTTGTTGGAGAAACGAAAAGCTGGAGCCAGTACTTATCTTCAAATGCATGCAGCACCTGAGATGTGGACATGAAATTTCACTGTGGGCACATCACTATTTAGGCCGAGTAACTTACCCTCTTACTTTGCATTTTCTAGCACTGACTTACACTGTAACATCATGCAATAACAGGAAACTCTTCTGCAATTCTTTTTCACTCCAATAAATAACCTGGCATTCATAGCAAACTCTATCATCTCCCTTTTTCCTCAGCTCATCTGTGAATACACTCAAAAGGCACAGACTTCTTATGGAACTTCAATAACAAGTAACTTTTGAAAGCAACTACTTATTCAATAAAAGATCTGCTCTATTTTAAAGAGCCCTACTTGTGAGACCAAAACTCTTTTGTGAAATCCATAAACATTATCAGCACAATTATTAGGACAAATATCACCCTCATGGAGCATTTACTGTTTGGACAAAGCTTTAAAGGCAAGACTGTGCTTTTTTTCATTGTTGCAGAATTACTTCCTGAGGCAAAAAAATTTACTGTGGTAAAGGAACTTTTGGGTCCACAAGGGGCTTCTGTCACTTCAGCTATCTTGATCATATCCTGTGTTTTTCAAAACCTCTCTACTTAAGTGGAACAAGAAAAAGAGAAAGACCTCTGTATGAAGAGAAAGACCTCTGTATGATAAGAGCTAAGCTATGATAATTACAGTTACCCTGACACACACAGGTATAGGTTATGTTGCTGTGTACAACTTTATCAATTTCATCCACATGCACAGGTGAATGCTTCATTACATGAATAAATCACAGAATTAGGTTGGAAAAGACCTCTGGTATCATCCAGTGCAACCGCTGACCGGACACACCATGTCAACTAGACCATGGCACTGAGCGCCACGTCCAGCCTTTCCTGAAACGCCTCCAGGGACGGTGGCCCCAGCACCGGGAAAGAGACGAAGCAGACGGCTTTCACACGCTAAACAAGCAGCCTGTTGGAAAGCCTGGGTATCCACATTGCACCTTTTCCGCTGGGGCTAGCACGGCTGACCGCAGCCTTCCAGAGACAGGCAGGTTTTACCAGCAGTGTCCCCGCGGCTCCCGAGGCAGAGGTCCGAGAGCTTCAAACCTGTCACTGCCCTGCTTCCCGCCCAAACCGAGGCCCTCGCGGGCGCCTTTCCTGAGGGCCGCCCCGGTGGGACGGCACCGCACCCGGCGGGACCGGGAACTGCCCCGGGGACCGGGAACTGCCCCACCCGCTGCCCCCCTCGCCTTCCCCCGGGGGAATCCCCGGCGCCTCAGCGGGCCCCGGAGCTCACCGGGACGCCGCGCAGGCGGGCGCTGTGGGTGATGTACTCCAGCCGGCGGGACACGCTGCTCCGCGCCGCTACGGCCCCCTCCTTGCGGCTGCCGAGCCGCAGCGACACCCGCGCCCGGTCCGGGCGAGCGCTCAGCTCCGCGCTGCCGCTCACATGCACTTCCCGCCCAGGCAGCGCCGGGGGACCGACACGTCCCTCCGGGGCAGGGGCCTGGGCCGGGGCCAGGTCGAGCTCGGCGAAGAGGCGCGAGAGGGGCGGCGCGGGCGGCGCCATGGCTGTGGCTGTGGCTGTGGCTATGGCGGCGCCATGGCTGTGGCTGTGGCGCCCCTCACGGCACTATGGCAACCCTGCGGCTCACGTCACAGCGCCGGCCCGCTCCCGGCCACCGCCGCGCGGGCCCGGAGAGAGCGTCTGCCGCCGGGATCGGCACCGGGGCGGCGGCGGAACAGCCTCTGGGATCATCGAGCCCAGCCTGGGACCGTACACCTACACCATGGCACACAGTGCCGCAGCCAGTGTTTCCTAAAACATCTCCCGGGGCGGTGTCTCCACCACCTCCCTGGACAGTCCCAATCGATTTATAATTACCCTTTCTGTGAAGAACGTCTTCCTAATGTCCAACCTAAACTTCCCTGGTGCAGCTTAAGACTGTGTCCTCTCATCCTGTCTCTGGTTGCCTGGGAAGTTCCTGTGCCGCTCCCCAGAGGGCTGTGCCGCGGCAGTGTCCCGCGGAGGGTGGTACCCAGCCGTGAAAATGACAAAGGATGGACAAGAGGACAAAGTCCATGCCCTGACTCAGGCAGCGTCAGCCAGAGCAGCTTGCCTAGGTCCATATCCAGTTGCATTTTGAGTGTTTCAAAGGATGGAGACCTCAGAACCTCTCTGAGCAAACCGAGTTTGACCATACTCAGAGTAAAAATACAAGTTTTTTATGTTCACCTGTGTTTTAATCTGTGTCCATTGTGTCCTGTCACAGGGCAGCACTGAACACAGTCTGGCTTCCTTGTCTTCCATCCATCAGGCATTTAAATATAGACTGATAAGGTCTCCCTGGTCTTTCTCCAGGCTGTACAGTTCCAGCTCTGTCAGCCCCTCCTCATAGGAGAGATGGTCCAGTCCCTTCATAATCTTCACGGCCTTTTGTTGCATTCTCTCCAGGATGTCCATATCTTCCTGGTATTGTGTAGTCCAGGAGGCACTCCAGCTGTGCCTCACCAGCACTGAGCAATGGGGAAGGATCATCTCCCTTGACCTGCTGGCAATACTTCCCGTAATCCAGCCCAGGATGCAGCTGGACTGCTTTGCCACGTGGGTGCATGATCTGCCTGTTGAACTTTTCTGCTTTCCAGCCAGTGAAGTTCTAATAAGCACTGGTGCACAGGGTTGTTCTTCCCCAGATGCAGATTTTGGCATTTCTGCTTGCTGAACTTCATGAGATGTTTCTCAGCCCAGTTCTTCAGCTGGTCTCACAGACTGAGATGATTAGCTCAGTGATGAGCTCTGTTTTTCTGGTCTTGTTTGTATAAAACTTTTTGGGAAGGACTCATAACATGTCATTACTGTTTACATTTGTCATATGTTGTGTTTTGATTACCTAAAATCTGTAATCTAGCACAGTGGCTGAATGGTACTGTATGTTTATACGAGGTCTTGCAGCCTTCAGAATTCATATTGCAAATGTTGGAAAGTCCGTGTTACATGATAGAGATAAATATTGCTATGCTGTCTTCCTAGATAAAAACATGACATGCAAAGACATCAAGATCTGATATTACAACTCAGATGAAAATTCCTTGGAGATGTCACGACGCAGAAATATTGAGGGAGCTGAAGCCCTGTCTTTTCCCCTCTTCATTACTCTGCTTGGCGTGGTGTGTGCCTCAATGTCCTGTCATTAGACAGCTTCTGTACAAATTTCCTTTCCCATCATTAATGCACATGTGCCTTAAGAGATATCAGTGACTTCTGCATGCTTCGTGACTTTTGGAGTCTTCTGCCTTTGACTCTGGTTTTCTCTCCATATTTGCTGAACATTTAAAGCTTCAAATGAAACAGATTGAACCTCTTAGGTATACATTACCTCTGGAGATGACACTCCATGTTTCTCAGCAGGAACAGCCAGAAGTAGAGAGTCCTAAAATTTTGAGTGCACCTGACTTTGATCAAAGTTTATGACAAGACAAGGAGAAACCTTGTAACAGAATCCAAAAATATCAATGCCTAGTCACTTAAATCAATTTGAGAACTTGCATGAATAAATTTTGGGTACTGCTGACTTTACGAAGCAAAATACAAAACAATGAATACAGAGGAAATGATAAATATATATTCCTCAGAAATAAATTCTTTCATTAAACAGAGAGTTAAATGTTTTTGAAAGTAGTCTGTCACAGCTGTACTTATATTTTTGTTGCTGCTATTGTTGTTTTCTTTTTGTTTAGCCAACATATATGTAGAAGAATTACTTAAATATGTAATAGCATCAATAGACATACTCTTAAGTATTGAATGGTGCTTACCAAGAAATCACTAGTAGACCTTTTAAAGAACTCTTAGATAAGATAATGAAGCCAAATTGTGTACTCTCCATTTTTTTCATGTTCAAGATAATTCTGATTTAACCATTAATTAAAAGTGATTTGCCTTTTTATGAGACAGCCTGTATCTAACAAAATCTGAAACAGGAGTTATACTCAAAATGTAGATATGCAATGAAATCTCATAGGTGTTACTTCAAAATTCAGTGCTGTGTGATCTTTAAATTTTGGGGAACTCAGTGTGTCTTGTAGAAATATTGCATAAAGGTATCATATTTAAGAGCTTAATTGGATAAATCCCAGAAGATCTTTCTAAGGCCAGATATAAAATTACCTGAAATGCAAACTAATCTATGGAGAAAGACTTTTCTTTGAAACACGGTGAAATGTTACTGAGTGGTTAGCATGCACTGTAAGAGCATCATACACTAGGGATAATTTAATAACTATATCGACATTTTTGGTTCGCACTCTTTAAAGGTACATTGCAAAGCTCAAGTTTAAGTGTATTGAGAGTCTGTCACTCAGAGTTTGAATATAGAACCAAATCTACAGATAATAAGCTTTTTCTGACTTACATTTTGAATAGGAGGCATTTTTGAAAATGATGGATTAACCTATTGTTTTAGAGTTGGAAAAGCTAATTTAATTGTGAATATCATTCTGCTAACTTATAGTTAAATTAAGAAATTGAAAACTTAACTACAGTGTGTGAAGAAATAGACAGTGCTAAATTGTGTGTGGGATTTGGTTTTTTCCTTAGGAAACAGATGGTTTTATGTTTGGATCTATTTCTGTATGGTAGCAGTGAAGTGCTACATTACTTATGAGTTTTAGCAATGGAGCTGGTTTTGTTTAGTGAAGTAAGATTTTTAGGGTTTGGAATGTGCGTGACAGTGAAATTTCTGTTACAGCTGCTGCCAAATGCTGTTTTTGTGAAAGGACAATTTGCAGTAGTGATATTGACTGATGTCTCTCTGTTGTCAAGTATCTTGGCTCCTGACTTAGTGTACTGCAAAACATCTAATGAATGGAAGTCCTGTGCCATACCTATGTGTTACTTGGTTATTCCTTGTGATGGTTTTATGCAAAGTCAGTCTGTCACTCGCTTCTTACATGGCACTGACAATTGCTGTGTAGGGCAAATAAATATCCCCTGCCAGCTGAGTTTGTTACCTTTTCAGAACCATATGAAACTCAAAATTGAGAAGGTAAGATCAAGCAAATGGAAAATAATCCTTCAAAATTTAAAATTATTTTGTCAGAGTTCTAAATTACTGAATTCTTAATAACGAACACAAAAGAGTTCTAAACCTTTACTTGAGCATCTTTTATCTTTTAAGAAGAAACATGGAAGAGACCAACACTAATAGCTCTCTCCCTGTTGGTGTTTTATTTTCCAGATCAAAATTTACTGGATAAGATGGAACCAATGTAGAACTTAGATAATTTCTGTGAAATCTCCTGCTTTAAGGAAATGTGTGTCCCCAGGAAGCTTTTTTCCCCCTAATGGACTAATGAGAAAAACAGACTTGCCAAGGCTTGAGAGGAACATACTAGGACTCACAGGAGCTGAGGCTGGTGATAAGGTTTTCACTTTACAACATACAGAGGTCTACAGAGAAAGGGAAATGCCTCCTCACTCAGGCTGTGCCTGCAGACTTTCCAAGGGCTGTTAATGATTTCTGTAGCTCTGGATGTCAATCAGCAAGTCTCTGCTCTGGATGTCACTTGCTGGAAGGCATACTCCAGAATTTGCAGCCAGAGTAAAGTGGCTGTATCGCTGGAAAATATGAGCAGGTTCATCACATTTTTACTTTCCTTTAAACAGGCTTTCTCCTAAATAGTGATTTGACAAGATAATTTGTTTTAGAGGTAACTCCATACAAGGCTACTGACTCAGGCTGAGTCCAGATGTGATCTGACTTTTTGTAGTTTTAAATTGGTCCTGTTATATGAGTGGAGATTTCTTCACTCTGCTTTTCAAAGTGAACTTTAACATATAATGTGAGCAATTATCTTGTTCTATGACTGTAGTTAGCTGTTGGTGTTGATTTAATCTACTGATTGAATGCCCACAGTACAAAAAAGAAGTAATTAGATCATTCTTGTCCATTTCTGTAAAACTGTGAAGAACTTAATACAGCTGCTACTGAAATCTGTTAAGAGACTGTGGTTGTCTTCAGTCACGACTGAATGAAGCCCTAAATCATGGAACATATGGATATTAACAATGCAGTCAGAAAGTTAGGATGAACACTAGTAGAACTAAAATTTAAGTCTGTTTTCTCTGGTAGACATCACTGAAATGTTTCACATTCTGCGCTCAGCAGCACCTAAAATTATAAAAAGTCATGAGGGTATGAACGTTACAGAAAGGCTAAGTGGCTCCTTGAAGTGGTCTTCAGTATTGCATTTGCAAGGAATTATTCCCTGTAAGCAATTAATCTTTGCCAAATATGTATGTGTCAAAAGAAGCAATATTTTAAAAATAAATTATAAATAAAATTATAACATGAAGGTAGTCCTACAGAACATCATAATTAAAATGTAGTTTTAAGATACTGGCTTATAATAGTCTCTTCATTAAAATTTACATGCCTAATAATTTTAATACAATTTATTTAAAATGTTATCTGGGATTTTTTAAGTTTTGAAGGAAATAACATATATTTTCTCCAGTCTATAATTTTATAGTTTCTTGGAAGTTCACAATAACTGTGAATGAGCATATATTAATGCTTCTCATATAAAAGCACTGCTAAACATCTTGGAGTTAATTTCCCACAAATACTCCTTTTTAGCAAGGCAATAAATCTTGATAATTTCATTGCCAAGAACCTGACAATTATACCAATTATATGTTCAACAGGAACACTTTAAAGAAGCTTTGTGGAAGCAACCATACAATTGAGGAGAATTATGGAATGTTGGATTTTAAGAACAAAAAAAATTCCTGTGTCCTGACCTCTGCAGAGGGCCATACAGCTTTCAAAAGTTTAGAAGTGAGCTGACCAAACTTTTCGAAGACTCTTTTGTCTTGATGGAAAGATTTCATATTTTGGAGAGTGTCTTGATATTCTTGGGCAGATCTTTGTTGATTAATTATTCTCATTGATAAAAAAGGATGAATTTATATGCCACCAATATTATCAGAAAATGCATACTAGAAGAAGAGGCTGGAAATTAAGAAATCTGTTCTTTTCCAAGCAGTCTTTGGCAGATTTTAGGCTCCCCACTTCTAAAAAGAACCTCTGATATTACAGATCTTTTTCGTATTCTTATCTCTCCTCACTGTCTCGTGTTTGCATACGTCCTTTTTGTCAGGTGATTCAAGGAATGCACTGATCCAGCACTTAATTATAGTTAGCATCAAGGAAGAGACACTGCAGTCCATAGTCTCCCTCTTTCCACAAGCACAGGTCCTTAGTATCAGGCAAGGTTCCTTCTGCACCATCTCTGTGACCTCCCTCTCACAATTGATCAGAGAGACCTTTGTCCTAGATTCAAAATGCAAAGGAAAGGAATTTTTATCCAATTTCTTTCTGCGATTCAGTTCCTAGACCCTGTTCTTTGCTGATGGGTATAGTCTGATTTGCCAACAAGCCTTAAACTGAAGGTTCTGGGCCCAGGGCTGTTTTTTCCCCAGGGCAGCTTTTATCAGTCCTATTTCTGGAATTTGCCTGCTGGCTTGCAATTCTTTTAATGTAATGGAAATTACACAATGGCAAATAGATAAGTTTTAAAACTCAATGCTTAATTTTGTTTTTCCAAGCTTGAATTAGGAAGTATTTAAAAAAAGTTAAAAATATCTTTTCCTCATAAATTATTTAGTTATTTAACTATATTGAACTTATCCTGGTGTCATATTACCATGACACAGAGGAAAAACAGCTTCTTTTTCAGCTGGGGAAGTTACAGTTTCATGTTGTGAAGCACAAAATTAATTTGGTATGGGGTGCAACAAATGTTAGCTTTCATTAAATTACTCAGGCACTCCTTATTAGATTTGACCCCAAAATTTGAATATCCTGTGTCAAGGAAATCCATATTTTGACTGTACACAGACTGAAGATTTCCTTTACTTAGTCTTTCTTTCTTTCTTGTCTTTCAGATGAGATCTTACTATTGCACAGGTGGTGGAGGATAAGGTCAAGAACTGACCACTTTAAATCTAGGCTGGTCATTGGATGATCTTCATGATTTTTAAAAGAAAAAGAAATGGCGTCACATCTTTTAAATATTTGCAATAAGATGTAATTTTGGTTTTGTTATGGATCTTCATAATGACTTTAGGATTACTGTTAATTATGCCTATTGATCAGAAATAATTAATAAACAAAAAACCTGTTAAGTTGCATGTAACAGATACTTTTTAAAAACGTATACATCCAGAGATCAAGCTGTAGATGATGAAAGAAAGAAATGTGAGAATAACTTTGGGAGGTGTGACAATTCAGAAATTAGCTGAAATATGGTGTGCGCACGTTTGGATGCAAAGTGGAAGCAGAGGTGGGAGGCTCAGACCAGAGAAGCTGACAGCAAGAGATTTCATTTGCTTTTATGTACTCAGGAAGATGAAGGCTAGAAAGAGAACAGGTAGTGACACAGTGACAACCTGTCTTGCATGGGAGACAGGAATTTTATGTGTTTTTGCAGTTTGACAGACTTTAAGATAGCTAGCTCCCCAAGACTTTGTTCCGTTCGCAAGATTCTTTGATATCTGGCCGATTTGTCTAAAAATACCATTTATTTGACACAGAACATAACAAACATACAAACATAGAACAGATTGACACACATAAACTCACAATGAATACACAATTGCAACACTACAATAGTTAGAAATGCAATTATGGGGTAAAACCTTGCTTGAACTATAAAAATAGTTAAAAATGCAAGAAATGCTTGCTTGAGCTAGCTGAAATGCAAGTTAAGAAAGGTACCTATAAGTTAGCCGGAATAATACAATTTAGGAAACTCAAATGATCTTACCAAATCCAATTTGGAGCTGGAATACATTAAAATTTCCTCACTCAATCCCAGGGAAGTAACCGCAGGGCTGCGTCCAACCCTGGGGAGAAGACCTTACGTCACGCTCCGATGTCCATGTAGAAAGGCTTCTACCTTTCTGAGATTTCGTGAGCTTTTTATAGGATAAAAGTGTGTATTTGTAGTCACTGAAAAATTCTCACATTCTCTCTACATTCTGCAGGGGAGTGTCTTTTCAGACTTTCAGTTGCCAGCACTAGATAGCTGTTAAATAGGTTATCAACCTAAGTCTGGGCCATCCATTTCTTAGGACTGATCAGAGAGAGAAGGGGGAGGGGAGAGGTCCTGCCACACAACCTTAGAAGGATAAACGGAATGGTGTAAGAAATGTCTTCCTAACTTTTGTGCCATCACTTTTTTCCCCACACATTACAAGTTACTGGAAAAGGCAACAGAAAATGATGTTCTTTCTCTGTTTTTGGCAACCTTTCATTTATTACCCCTTAGATTTTCCACGATGATGGTTCAAATTCTCACTTTTGAAGACCTTGGATTTTGGCTACATCCTCTGGGTTTTGCCTCCCTCCATTTCTCTGCTCACTCTACTCGGTCCAACTGATGTGTTTTCTGTCTTCTTCTCTATCTTTTACAGATTTTACCCACATTTGTGGAATTCCCTGGAGGACTAAATTCACTGTGTTACCACCCTCTTCTTTATGTCCTTTCTCAGAAAATGTTTCCCTGGAAACCCTAACCCTGTTCCCTCAGAAAAGTTAAGCAGAGTATTAAAGGCTTAGAGTAGCATTCAGACTATACCCAATGGTGCAGAAGATTTACCAAGAGTTTGGAAGAGAAGAAGTAGGGCAGCATGACCTGGAAATGAGTAACTAAACACAGAAAGTAGATCACTTAGTAACTGAGATTTAAAGAAATGATATTTCAATAATTTTGCAGGAATGCCTGAGATAGTTTTAAAAAATCCTCTGCTATTGAAACGGCAACTGGGCTAGTGGAAATCTAAGTGATACGGCAGGAGAAAAGCCAAATCACAGTTCAAAGATCAGTCAAGAGAATGTACGCAGGAAAAGTTGCCTGTAAAAATGCTTTTGAAGTGCCCTGGTGGCACCCTAATTAAAAAAATGGCTAAGTGCCAGAGAGAGCAAATAAGAAGAGGTAAGATCTGCTGAGACAGTAGGACAATACATGGGAAATGCCAGAAAAAGGGATGGCAGAGCAGATGGTATCAGGACAATAGTTTTAGCGAGGTAGAGAGGTCTATAATCTGAAAGCTGCATCTCAAGAGAACATTTGTGAGCATGCTTGGACTATGAATCTGGAGATTTGCAATGCTGCTATTAAGTGTAAAATTAAGTCAGGAGTAGAGATGACTGATTTCTAAAGAAACTTTTAAATAGTTGTGAAGTAGCTGTGAACTGAAGCTGACTACCATTGTCATTAGTAACCTTATGACACTAACATTTTTAAACACTTTTTTAAATTAACAGACAATCAGGATCAATTCCAAAGCCTTGCAAGTAACAAAGGAAAAGACTTGGGTGTTATTTAATTTGCTTTTTTTTTCCAAACAAAAAGTTTTATTTTTTAAATTGCAATAGAGGGACAACTTTTATTTTTCTCTGTGCTATGAAACTTCTTTTTTTTTACCTAAAATTTCCATGGTCACTTCATACATACCTAGGGATGTGTAGAATACTCTTGAGCCTTAGAAATGTATCAACTTTCTTTTAGAATATGTGTTTGCTTGGTGTTGAAATCAAGCTGGCAGATTTTTTTATTGTAGGTCTCTGTACTACAATACCTGTGGACCCAGCTTGAATTTCCCTCTTAATAGTTTCTGTCCCCTCAGCACGTAAAAATCTATCATATGTATCAGATCAGGCTGAGGCAGTTGAGGTTGTTCATCCTGGACAAGAGGAGGCTCCAGTAGCAGAATTCCAGTACTTAAGGGCACCTGCTGGAAAGACAGGGACAGACTTTTTAGCAGGACCAGTAGTGATAGGGTGATGGTTTTAAATAAAAGGAGGGTAGATTCAGAGTAGATATAAGGAAAACATTTTTTACCATGAGGGTGATGAAACAATGGAACAGGTTTCCCAGAAACATTGTTGATGCCCCAATTCCTGAAAACGTCCAAAGCCAGGCTGGACATGACTTTGAGCAACCAGGCTGGGTGAAAGGTTTCCCTGCCCACTGCAGGAGGATTGAACTTGATGGCCTTTAAAGGTCCCTTCCAACACAAAGTCTTCCATGACTACATTTTGTCAAAAAAGTTGAGTATTTTGTTATATTTTAATAATAAGTAGACTTCATATCTGCAGCTGTACCTCCCTGCAGTTTTCAGGAGACCAGTGTGGTCAGTGAGAAATAGGTTGTCCTTGTTAATCCATGCCATTTTTCTCTATATTTACTCTTCCTCTTATTGTATTAATAAGGTCTTTAATTAACTATGTTTGGATCCGTGGAGAAAAGAAAAAAGCTCCAATATTTTGAATGACCTTGAGTATGTATGACTCTAAGATCCCTATTTTACAGGAGGGACCCTACTTTGCACCTGAAATGGTGAATTAGAACTTTAAAAATACAGACCACAGGGAGTTATACGAATACTAAGGAAAATAGATAACTGCACAATCAACCATATGGTTCTGTTTATACCAATCTGGAGTGTTTTGGGAGTTTTCAAGGTTAGATTCTTCACTCTTTGTCCTTGCAAGTAACCAGATGCAGCAACCTGTAACTTCAGATTTCACCCCACTGTAGTGTGCCCCAGAACAGAGGATCCAATCAAAGGATCATAGAATGGCCTGGGTTTGAAGAGACCTTAAAGATAGTCTAGTCCAACCCCCCTGCCATGGGTAGGGACATCTTTCACTAGACCAGCTTTCTCAGGGCCCCATCCAACGTGGCCTTGAACACTTCCAGTGGCGGGACATTCTCAACTTCTCTGTTCCAGTGCCTCACCATCCTCACAGTAAAAAATTTCTTTGTAATATCCAGTCTAAACCTACTCTCAGTTTAAAGCCGTTCTTACTTGTCTTGTCTTTACAGACCCTTGTACAAAGTTCCTCTCCAGCTTTTCAGTGGGCCCCCGTTAGGTACTGGAATGTGGCTATAAGGTTTTCCTGGAGCCTTGTCTTTTCCAGGCTGAACAATGCCAATTCTCTCAGCCTATCCTCACGGGAGAGGTGTTCTATCCCTCTGATAATCATTATGGCCTTCCTCTGGACTTATTTCAATAGGTCAGTGTCCTTCCTGTGCTGGGGACTGCAGAGCTGGGTGTGTAATCCAAAATGGAGAATATTACATCTGTTTGTCCTTTTTTTTTGGGTAATATTAGTCTCTCAGGAAACTGAGCACAGAAGAAGGTAATTTTACTTTTAAATAGTAGGATCCTACTACATTAAATGACTCTCCTGTGGATGTACTATTGAGATATAGTAATTGCTACATTGTTAGGGAAAGCCAAATATTGAAATACTTTGCAGCTCTCATTTGACTGTATTTTCCTTGAAAGTGATCACTGAAGTGTGTTAAAATGGAGTTATTGCAGTACGTATCAAAAAATAAATACAAATGTTAGTTGTGTTGCAACATTGTGACATGGGATTGCAATAGGTGGGAACAGTTGAAGTTAATGCATGTTATGAAAATGGAGTTTGTGTGGCACAAAATATGATTGCTCATTAGAGACCATTATTTTTCCTTCTGCCTTATTCATTTTGGTGTTCTGTCATTTAATGCTGTTTAAATAAGCAACTTGTGTGTGGCTAGCACAGGTCCTTCCCGTGAGAACATTTTGCTACATTTCATAAACAAAGATAAAGTTTGGATGTTTTGCAAACAATGTCTCTGGATTAGGTCAGTTTGGGCTTGGCCAATTGGGCCTAGGGGGAGGTCTCGGGCTGACCAATCTGGGTGACCTCTGAAGACTCTATATATATGGAAATCAAAATAATAAACTCTCCTTCTCTCTTTCCTTGTCTGAGAACCTTGGTCATTTCTCAGCTAGCGGCTCAACAGTGACACTTGTGTAAATTATTTTTGTGCAAATGATGTATCTCATGAATCTGGTTTCACCATTTACAAGGTGTCTTTCTTTTTCTTTTCTTTTTTCTTTTCTTTTTTCCCTTCTTTCCCCCTTTTTTTTTACAAAGGAAAACTGCAGTCCTTCCTTCATTTACTTTGTAGTCTCTGAGCAGTAGTGGAAAACATGGAGTCAATCAGTGCAAATGAGTCAAGCCATGTATCTGAAAACCAATGAGCAAATGAAGAAATGGTTTTGAAGGTGAGAACTTTTTATTAACCTTTCTAACATCATCCTCAGAGATACTGGGGCTTCTCAATTCTCATCACCTTCAAACGGAATTCAGTGTTCAATATTTTCTCGCAGAATTGGGGGTGCAAAATTGAGGGCCAGATGATAATATACTGATAGGATCACAAATGCTTGTGAAAGGCAAGGTTACATGTAAAAAAGCATTTATTTGCCAATTTTTAGTATGTCATGGATTGTGCAGTGACAAAAAAAGGCATAAGATGGCAGTAAGAGATTGCAAAATATAGTGGTTTGGAGCAACATATTCCAGTGACTCAACCCACTGTCTTGCAATAAGGATGATTGTATAACAAGTGGTAAATGGGGATTTCTGGGCACCTTCAGGACATTGGTTTTTTTGCATTTGTCTTTTCCTCAGTGGAAAGTCCCCACTTTATTTGACATTTATACTATCTTATCTGAGTGTGGGAAAATGGAATAGTTGCACCCTGCATTGCCATCTGTGTGGAAGTGCTTGAATTTCACTGCTCATACTTTTTTTATCTGTGCTGTATGAAAATCACTCCAAATTTAGTGTCATATTAAAATGGTATCATGTGCTGATAAGGAACAAAATAGAGTGAAACAACCACATCAGCAATGCACATGCAGCTTTACAGCCTTGCTCGTGGAGCAATGTGGACAAGGGGCTGTTAAGTTTATCCACTGATAAACTCCAGTGGGGAGGACAGGCTACTGTGGGCCCAGACCTATGCTGGCAGCTCTAGTCAAACCCCAGGGTGGAGATGGTGAGCCCTGGGGAAAGTTTTGTTAGGTGCTCTCATGACTCCAAGCCTCTAGGGTCTTCTCATAACTTTCCAGTTGAGGGCTGTGACCTGGAGACACAAAACTGCCCTCTCTTGGCTAGAGAAATAAAAGTAGATAATTACTGCTTGTGATTAGTATATGAAAAAGGGAGGGCTTTATTTCTGGAGACTGATTCCTGTAAGATTTGTCCAATTTAAGAACTGCTAAAATAGAAATTGTATGGATTATTTGCAAAATATAGGTGTGTAATTTCTCAGTGCTAATGATTTCATTAAGTCTGCATTGAAATTTTCAGTAATGACTTTACATTAGTATATAAAGCTATGTTCTGCAGCCCCAGTGTATACTTCAAGTTCCCCTCATATAAAAAGACTCACATTTTCTGAATTCTTTCCAGTGGTGATGATGATAGCATTTTTAGCTAGTGCTTTTTGTCCTTAGATCTGAAAGTGACTTATAAAAGCACGTCTCTTACCAGAAAGGGCTTTATGTGCTCAAATGAAGTGAAATTAACATCAAGCAACAATTGGCAATAAATGTCTTCTACAGTGACTGGCAATGTATTGCCTAAGCTCTGTTTTAGCAGGGAAAGGTAGATGTAGAAGAGATTTTATGTTTAGCTAAGTTCATTATGACTTTCACTCAACAAAATCATTATTTTCGGCATCTGTTTTAATGTAATTGCTAGAGAGTTATGTGGTTATGCATGATTTTTATCTGATATCTAAGCCAGAGATCAAAACACAAAATTGGCATTTAGAAAGATGATGTGGATTTGTCATGTTCCCTGAAGGCCTTGGTCAGTAAGCCAGGAGATGGATTGCAGATATGAATATTTTCATCTTTCACTGTAGTTCACATGTACCTGATTGCTTCCAGTGAAGATTTCAACCTTTTAGGAAATAAAAAGCAAAAGTTAATTGATTTTCTTCAGCATTTTTTTAAAATAATGATGTTTCTGGGAAGGTTAAGTGGATACTCCATCATATATTTTTTCAGGACAGTGTTTGATCCCAGGTGGAGTAGAAGCTCCTCTGCACTGTAGCACCAGGTGCACCATTTGTGGGGTCAGTAAGGCCAACAGTGCTGTAGCCATAATAAGTGTCATCCTGGTGTCCTGGGGGGACACCAGCAACAATCCACAGCCAAAGTGTAAGCATGGATTACAGTCTCATTTCACTGATAAAAGGGAGGGCTTCAGCCCCTAGATGCTTAGGATTGCATTAATAAGTATTATCAGTATTGGACTGTATGATCCATTATTTAAAAGTCCCTTTGTAACTTTTTCTAATGGGATCTGAAGCTGGGCAGAGCTCTGGAATGGATCTGCTGATTTTTCTGTGCAGTGAGCTTTCCTGAAGGCCAAAAGGGCTTATAAATTCAAAAAAAGATAGGTGTTTTTTTTGGAAAATAAAGAAGATGAACTTTTTTTTTTTAAAATAAAATAAAGGGACTAGGTGAATGAGAGCAGAACAAAACCCCACACTCCATAGGAAGTACTTCATTATTATGAAGTTTAAAACATCCATGTTCATTGAAAGAAACCTAGTAGAAAAAATGAAGTCCAATTAGAGATTTAAGTCATCCATTTATCCACATTTGTGATAAAGATAGAGTAGCTTTAGAAGCAAATTAGTTCTTCTTTTCCTTTTGCTAATATTTTTGTTTGGTGTTAAGTTTCTTCTTCATTGTAATAATAAATTCATAATAATGAAATTACAATAATGGTACCTTTTACTGCATCTTTACCCTGTTAATTCTGATGAGAAAGTGTTAAAGACCCTTTGGTTCTGATTGAGTTGTGTAAAGAACTTTGAAGTTTGGTTTACTGAAGTTCACATTTTTGTGTTTAACTGACATGGATTCATATAGGTAGAAAGATAGGAGCCATATGCATTGGCAAACATACCTGAACTAAAAGTATTAATTATTTTCCTTCAATGTGCTTAGAAATTATTTTAAATTGTGAATAGGTTTTCTTCACAAAGTTGTTGCTATTGTTAATATGGTAGGCTTTTGCAAATTCAAGTACAATGGTGCTTTTTATTCTTATTCTTACCCTTTTGAATCTACAGAATTGGAAGCTCCCAGGTAGACTTCCATGTTTTTTTAGGATTTAATTGTTTACCCATCTTTACCCATTTACTTCAGGTGTGGGCCACTTTTGATCAGAACTTACAAAGATGTTTCCCTGTTTCAGGTTTGTGTTCTGATAAAAACTGCTTTCAAGTGAGAATTCTGTTAATATATGGAAATCAGAAAGTTATCTGTATGACAACTTTTTCTCATATGTGAAGAGAGAATGGATGCTCTCAAGCCAAGGTCTATCTTTTTTTTTGCCATTTTTGTCATGTTCAGTACAGTACCATGATTGACAACTTCTGTTTGGTAATGACATGTTTTCAAGATTATTTTAGCCTCTGGCTTCACTTCCTCATAATTCTGAATTATACAAGGTATTTTGAAGCACAACACAAAGTATTTCTGATTTCAGTAAGAAATCCTTGCTGTTGATCTTACAGTAGAAAATTTGAAGATGTTTTCACACATTGTCACCAAATACAGCCCCAGTATGACTGCTTTCTTGGGTACTGCTGTATAATGCTGGACATAGTTGACTATGCTGAACTGGTCCTCTTGTCAGGAGAGAACAAAGATCACTAAATTAGTCATGTGATTACACCTCTATGACAAGCATGGACACATTTTAACAACTAAATTTTTATGTATTACCCAAATCTAATGACTTCTGATGAGTTCCAGAATAGAAGGAATTCTAGAATTCAGCTTGAAAGTCCATTTTTCATCAGCCAATTACAGAGCAACTCCTGCAATACAGGTTTCTGAGAGAGTCTTGCACATTTCTTTGCCCTTTCTACTGACCATATGGAGCAATTTTGATGCAGTTTATCAAGTTATGTATGACAGCACCAGATATGAAGTCAAAAAACTGCTAGACCTTCTGGACTGAAATGGAATAAGCAATACATTGGTCTGGTCTTAAAGATTCAAGGGACAACTTTTCCTGCAATGACTGGACTAAACTGATTTGCTGTTCTGTCATAATCTTGATGAGTGCCTTTCCCTTCATATTGATTTACCCTTCAGGTCTGATCCAAAGATAGTTCACAGAAAAGAGGATCTTCCAGTGGGCTTTGGCTCATGTCAGTGAGTGAGGTCAGGTCAGGCGTAACAAAGCTTGGCAAGAAAGGGAACCGGGTCACAACGAGTACAAAGGCAAAGAAAATCCACAAATGACATGTCAGAGTGGAGTGAAAAATGACACTAAGTTAGAATTCATCTTGACAAAGTCAGACATCAAAAAGTTACTTGTCATATTTCCTTCATAGCCATAGGATAAGAAAGAAATGAGGTAGTGATTCATCAAACCTGTTGTAGGTATCTAGGTTGAGATGAACTGCCTCCCGGAGGTGCCTCTTTCTCTCCTTCAACTATAAAGGAGCCCAGGGGACTAGCTGACATTTAGGGAGCTAACTTTTAGATGATAAAGTTAGAAAATCCCTGTCAAAGGAATCTGTGGAAGTATCTCTCTTTTGCTCTCTCTCCTTTGCGTCCTCCTAGCCATTAAGATAGTTTTACAGGTAGGTCTGCTGGCTTGAAAAGGCACCCTCCTGAACCTCTGGTATGTCTAGAGACTATGCTTTCCTCTAGAAAAATCTCAGCTAGGAAACAGACATATCACCATTTGACCTAAAGTCAGTTTTCCTTTCTCTGAAAAATCAGAATTTTTCTAATTCAATAATTACAAGTGAATAAACTTCTACGATTACTTGTAGTGACAATACAGCTCAAAGTTCAACTGCACCTCTGTTTTCCTCCTAAACAGTATAAATATACCCTATTATTCCTTCCATCCCTTCTAACAATGAGATAGCATGAATTCAAATAAGGTTTTCCTATATCTCAGCTGCTGCTCTTACTACTGGACAAGAGGTGTGGCCTCATTCTTACTGAAATCAAAGACCGAATAAGTTGACTTTGTATTTAATGTGTGTCTTTACAAATCTGGCCCAACATTTATTCAGGAGAATGTATGCAGAAATAATTTCATTTCATTCCTCATATTTTTATCTAGAACAGGGTATAGTTTTGTCCTTCACAAAGAAGAAAAGCACTTCAAAACACAATGTACCTTCTGTTTAATGCCATAGTGGAGAAAAACTGACATAATTTCTTCAGACCATTTGTTTGCTGGGTTGGGCTGAGTTCACTTTTTTCACATTTTCAAAGTAGATGTTTTACAAGTAGGTTGATTCTTAAACGTATTTGGGTTCAAATAATATGTCATTCCATAGTGAGGTTTTTTTACATCATACTGCCTTTTTAAGGACCAAAATCTTTGGTAATTGATAGTCAAAGACATTTAAGCTTCTAAATTAAATTAAAAATGTTTTTGGGCTATTAAGGGAGTTAAACTTTAGATGCTTTTGAAAATTTAGACTTCTATATTGAATCAATTAATGATTTTGTACTCAGTTTTGAAAGAAAATTATTTGATTAGAAATTTTATTTTTTTTTAGTGGACCATAACTCTTCATTCAAGTGTTACATTTTGGTTCATTGCAAAGAAGTATCTTCAGGAAATTAGTGCAAATGGAGACATCCTGATAATCCTGATAAGACACACATGAGCTGCTTTGGAAATTATCATCTCTTGAGATACAGACTTCGATGTCTCTACTTTTTTTCCATTCCATCACTGGCAGAGAGAGAACAAAGTGCATGTTACAGCAAGGCAAGAAAAGAGAAGAAATAACTGCAGATAAAATGAATCTGCTCATGAAATACTGTGAAGATTGTGGTGGGACATAATGTACTTTGAATTTGACAATTGCTAAAGCATATATGGACCCAGATTCTTCTCCAGAATCAGATATGTAACTTAAAGTCAGCGTTTTTGTAGCAAGTGGAGTTGGATCGTACCTATGCTCTCTATTAAGAACAGGTCAGCTCTGGAACAAATAGAAATATTTGTTACATATTCATTGTTTGATTCTGAACCTATGGGTATATCAAAAAATAGAGTAAGACATTTTGTAGAATTGTGAAGACATGCTTCTTCCTGAAGTTAATATGAGCTGTCTTCAAAATGTGAAAGCAAAATATATAAAATAATAAAGTAGTCCACTCTGTATTGTAAAATATTTTAGAATATTATTTTAATTAATTAAGATGCTTATTAGCAAAACCTTTGTCAAACATAAAAATAAATTACTTTTTTCTCAGTGCAATTCTCTTGTGGGTTAGCCAGAATTTTAAGCACTTGTGGGAATGCTTCTGTGTTAAAATATATGAAGATAAGTTTTTCTTTATCTGCTTCATTGTCTTAAGAAAATGCCTAGATTTCTAGTCTTCAGAAATATTTTGATTGGTGCTCATCAAAACAATCTTTTAATATCCTTTCTGAATCCCTGCATTAATTCCTCCAAAGCTGTAGGATTAGCTTGACTAATAAACTCAGTTCTGAATAAACTGAACATTGTTCTTTATTGCTTATAAACCTATCTGTCTAAAACAGTGAATCAGCCAAAAGCAAGAAAGCCACAGGAAAATTAACATCCTTTTTCATGCATTATCAAGAAGAAACAATATTTTTCTTTCTCTCTAAAGTTGATTTTGAGGGTAAGTCTTGAAAAAGTGCTAGCAATTCTCCCAAGTGAGCACTCTCTCCTCTGTAATCTATGCAGTTTCTGAAACTGAGGAATACAGAAGAAAGAAGAGCATATTTAACTCTGAAAATTACATGTACATTTTCTTCCTTGGGTTTGAGCTGGAAGCTAGAAATATTTTTATGTAAAACTGTTGCAGCCATGTTCCTGTGTTTATTTGTCACACTTTACCTCTGGTAAAGCTCGAGCATGTAGTCCATGTCGTGCCCAATGAGAAGATTTAAAGAGAATGACTGTGGTTGTCTGTCTCTTGATGGATTTGGACCACAAACATGTGATTCAAACATAAACATGGCACATATTCCCTGCACAGAGAAAAAAACAGTTGAATAGGTTATTAGTAATACAAACACACAAAATAAAACTGGTTCCAGATGGTTTTGCAAACTCCAGTAACTCAGTGAACATTAGATAAATTGTTCTGTTCATTAGTCTCAGTAGATGAACTAAGCTATTATACAGGAATATGTAAGTAAAAAAGACCTATTATACATATATTTTTGATCTGTTCAGAATTTTAGGATCTCTCTTATGTTGAGCCATTATTTTAATGCAAGTGCAATGTTCTGGTGAGGGGGATAGAAGACTGACTGTGGTGGCTTTCTTTTGGATTTCATACTGATACAAACAACCCTGGTTCATAAGAGATAACAATGGGGAGTAAAAGTCACAAAATAAGCTATCTGAATATTAAAGTTGTAAACTCCGCAAAACACAACTTTTTTTGCTGTTTGCAGAAACTGGGAGTGAGTATGGTGGATAAATTTTGCATGAGCAAACATTGTCACCCAAATATTGAATGGGGCTTTATGTACTTTTGTGTCCTTAGTCAAATGCTTGATATAATTCCAGCAGTATCTTCCCAGCTGAAAGGTTTTGGCATAAATGACTGCTTCACTTTCTGAAGGTGAAAGGAGCTGTGTTTCTTTCTAGGAGCACATTCAGGCCTTTGAAATGCAATTTTCATCTTTTGAATGCATAATAGGAAAAGTATCCCTTTGTCTTTGGTGATGTATATTTTACCCTTAGATTGTAGGTTGAGGAATTCCTCTGTGGACATTTCTTGATGCCAATGTAGGTGCTGAATTTCAGCTGTTCCTTTGCTGTGCCCTGGGTTAATAAAAGTAATGTAATATTAAGTTTCCAGGAGCAAGAGAATGTTCAAGTAAGGAGAGCTTGGTAAGGGACTGTCAGTTACATCAAGCAATCCAGGCTGATTCTGTCCTTGCTCATCCAAGAGATACCTCCAGGAAGATTTCCCCCAGTGTGTACATTTTTTAGGGCCTCTTACTTTCTGATGTTGGGTAAGAGAGTTTGTGGTTGGGTGACATCTTGCTCTGGGATGGCATCGTTTTGCCTTTCCTTATGACTGTACTTCCCACAAAACTTTGTGTCTGTAGCCCAGGTGAAGGGCTGCAGTTTCCTGAGCAGGGTAGCTGGGATAGTGTGGGAGCCATTCTTGCTGAGGAGTAGAATATCTAGGCTATGGCAATGCTAATATGATCTCACCGTTGCCAGTGAACAAACTAGGTTGATAATTTGGGTGACAAATCTGTCATAATTTGTATGCTTATTCTTTTGCCTTTTAGAATGGCTGAAGGAAATTCCTTTTTAAAAATCCGGGCATCAGTATGTTGTTTATACAATAAAGCATGTAAAGAAATGTTCTACCTTAAGTATGAAATTCAGTCCATTGAAAGCATGATTGCTATGGCTTCTTTCATGGATTTTGCACTTAATGTCTGCAAAACACCGTACCTATCTGTGATCTCCACACAAGATGTCTCCAGACTCCTAGGGAAGTGATATTCAGCAATTCATGAAAAGGCTGGGCACCCAAATCCTATATCATGTTTTACATTGCACCCAGTGTTGAGTACCTATCCTGGAAATATAATTTTTAAGCTCATGCTATGTACTGAATTTCATTCTGAATTTAATAGGGATCCTTGGCTATGAAGGATTGGTATTAGCAATAGACAGCCCACAGGGATACATTGAAACAGCCTGTGGAAACACAGCTGTCTCACTCACCTCCCTCTTGATGCTGAGGTAAGAGTGGGATTCGCATCCTAGAACTATTTCATGAGCTCAGGTGATGAGCCTGATAGGAAACATGTGTACTTCTTGGGGAGTAATAAAGGTGCTTTTCCTTTTTGCCATAATTCAACTCTCAGCCAGGCAAAATGGAAAATGACCTTCTGCTGGGCCAGTGACTGCTCTAAACAAATGCTCTCTGCAGTTGTCCTGTTGCAGACAGATCCAGGAGTGTAAGCTTCCAGGGACACAGGGAAAAAGGGACCTGACAGTGTTGGGTAATGGTAAGAGGCACAGTTTGTCAGAATGGTGTCACTCCTATCACTACTTATGCATTTTATTTAGTTGCTTTCTGGTTACATATGCATAAATATTGTTCGAATAGGGATTATTACCTAAGACTCTTGGACTCTTGACTCTGTTCTGGTTTAACCCCAGGCATCAACCACACAAGTGCTCTCTCACTCCCCCAGAGCAGTCCTGATGTGGTGGGGAGGAGAATCAGAAAAAGAGGTTAAACCCACAGGTTGAGATAAGAACAGTTTAAGAATTCAAATACAGTAAAATATACTAATACTACTGCTAAGAAACATGATAATAATAACAAGAACAAGAATATAATTTTTATTGAAAAGGAGAAAGAGATATAAATATTTCCCAAGAGAAGTAAGTGATGCCCAACACAATTGCTCACCACCCACTGACTGCTGCCCACCCCATCTCCAAGCAGTGACCTCCCCCTCCTGGCCAATTCTCCCCAGTCTAGATAGCAAACATGACATTCTGTGGTATAGAATATACCTTTGGCCAGTTCAGATCAGCTGTCCTGGCCTTGCTGCCTCCTGGCTTCTTGTGCACCTTGTCCTGGCAGAGCATGGGACACTGAAAAGTCACAGAATCATGGAATGCTTTGGAGTGAAAGGGTCTGTAAAGATCATCTCGTTCCATATTCCCTGCCATGGGCAGGAACACCTTCCACTAAACCAGGTTGCTCAAAGCCTCATTCAACCTGGCCTCTTTAATTTTTTTTTTTTACCTGAGGGTTTATTATTGCAATAGACCTAAAGGTGAAACAAAACTGAACTGAAATGGCAACACTTTGTTTCAACAAAAATATTGTGTATTTGTTCTATCAGAGGAGTTAGAAAATAACTTTTATTATAACTTTCAAAATAAACTTGGAAAGTCCTAAACATTTAAAAGTTCTAGTGGTGGTGGTTTAAGAGGAAGTTTTCCCATTATAACATTTTTTTGCTTCAAATTGTTTAAATTTTTCAGCCACTCTCTGGTGTAAATAAATTTTTTGATGTAGTATTGTTTGTGAGTGCAGAAGATGCTGATGTGATCTTATGTCCAGAGACACTGACAGTCTATCCAAATAAAATACTGCTGGAATGTGAGACAGCAGTTGCTACTGCTGAATTAAATGTTCCAAAGGCTGTAAGCACAGTGATGCTTGAAGAGTTCACAGCAGAAGGATTGCTAGGCAAGGATGTAGCCCCAAATTCAGGAGGATTACAACCAGCAGAAATGCTCTCAAAAGTGGCAGTGTTTCCAGATGATGATGCTCTGGCAAGACTGGAAATCATTGTAAAGGAGAAACTGGTAGCACTGTTACTGCTGCTCTTCACAGAAAAGCTCAGCAGCCCAAAGCTGGATGTTTGCTGTCCTGCAAATCCAAAGGAAGGCAAGGGTTGAGTGATTGTGTTCTTTAATTCAGATAGCACAGCTGCTTTTGTCAATGCATTTAAGGCTTTCAATGGAGGCAGCTGATTTTTCCATTGTCCATTCCACTGGACAGAATTTATATAGTTCTGAATGTTATTGTTTGCTCAGCAGTCATAACACTCCAGATGGAACTGTTCTGGTGAGAAATCTAAGAAGTCTGAGAAATTAAACTTTTCTTTCATTGGTGAGTAAGATGAAACTATCCATTGTCCTGAAGATTCCCAATTTTCCATTTCTTTCACTACACAGTCAAGAAGTCTCTGCTCTTCATCTTTATAGCAATCAGCAATATTTTGACTGTTCATTAATGCAGAAAATCTGTTCTGCAGTAAATTCTTGACCTAGGGTAAGAACTACTTAGCAACAACCGAAACATCAGTGTGTTATCAATATTATTCTCATACTTAATCCCAACCACAACACTGGATAAGGTACCAAGAAGAAAATGAACTCTGTTGCAGCCAAAACCAGGACAGACTCTCAGAGGAATGTTACTTTATCCAAGCTCCCTGGGATTTATGCCACAGTGTCATCGTTCCTGACAAAAGTAATAACTGAAGAGCAATGATTCAACTGGGGGTAAGATTCAAGTGTTTCAATGTTAATTGCTTTGGAGTTAATTGTTGAGTAAGAAAATGATCTAGGCTTTTAATTGTTGGACAGAGAGACAAATGACTCAGCCCATCTTGAAATGGGAGATGCTGATGAATCACTGAGCAGAAAGATACCTATATCAAAAAATACTCCTTTGAGTATGGAAGAAATGGTGAATACCTGCTTACCAAAAGTGTTGAGCTTGTGGATGGCTGAAGTGGTGGGAGACAAATTGCACCCCAAGTTTGCTATAAATCAGGGTTTGGGTTCCTTGTAAATCACACCAAGAGTTTCTTAATGTGATTGATTTTAAAGAGCAGATGGGATGTCAAAGGAGGAGTCCAGTTCTGTGAACATAAAACTGTCCAGTCTTCCTCCTGCATATGTAAATATTAAATGAATACCCATGTGTGGAGGAGTTGCACAGCAAAATAGCCTGAACATGGGAAGCAGTAACTCTTCTGGTGCGTACAATGAAGCTGCAACTGAAAGCCCAGGCAGCTTTCAGAAATCTGGAGAGCCTTTTGAAATGTTAGCCCTTCATGTAAATACACTATATATATTTGAGGTGAAGAAAGTCATTATGGTTATGTTTTATTTATATTTCTCTTCTGAAGAAGGGTAGCAGAGTTTAAGGAAATGAGACATGTTGTGCCCCCAGGGGAAAGTCTTCCTGTAGATATGTCTTGTACAGGCAAGGACAGAGCAAGTCATCTTGTGGGCACACTGCTTTTGTGCCTTGCTTGGTGGAAAATTGCAAGTTTAATTGGGTTTTTCCCCTGCTGTTTTTTTAACAATACTGCACCTGTCACTATGCAGGGAATGTTGTATATGAAAAATGTCAAAAAAAGATTAAGATAAGTGGCATCCTAGTGAGCTGTTTAGTGCTGAGGGCATAAATGGCAAATCTCAACAGTCTATGACAACAATAGAAATAATGTGTTAAAAACCAAAGCAAAAATCACTATACCATACAGCTTAGTTATATGCAAATCAGGGAGCATTAAAAGTCAGTCTCCTAATATTTTTTTAAGAAAGAAAATACAGAGCTCACAAAGCATGTTAAACTGCCTGGTCCCAGTGGTGACAGAAATACTGTCAATTCCCATGTGGCACCAGCAGCAATGCAGATTTCTGTACATTCTACTCAGTGTGTCAATGGCATCCTCAGGAGTTCTCCAGGAGACACAACATGGTGAAGTGAGCATTGGTCTGGGTCCACCAACAGATCTGGCTGCTGGAAAGCTGTGTGTCTCTGTGTACAATCCAGCTTTTAGTTTCCCACTGCCATACAGAGATTGGCAACCTTACAATGCCTGTGCCCTGTGCCCCCCAAGGCCTGGATGTCTCATAAGGAATTCACAGTCACCACTTGGAGGGGAAATTGTCTTAAATCACTTTGAGGAGCTATGGAGAATAAGATTCCATCTCACATCCTCATCCTTGCCTGGACTCATACTGATCCTGTCTGTGCCCCCCGGAAGGTGTTTCCCTCCAGACACGCTGAAGTAAGTAGATTGTCCCAGAAATTTCCTGTAGAAGAGGAGCAGTGGTCATCTCCTTTAAGACAGAACCAGAGGAAGTAGCAATGACTTCCTCACATGTAATCTTTATAATGTAATTCTGAGTGGGCAGAATGCTCTGCATGGGATACAATTCCCTTCACTTCTCCACCTGAAAGAATTCCAGTTGCCTCTCACCACCTAGGTGAGTGTCTCAGCCAGCAAGGTATACATGCTCTGGCAGATGTTAAAGCAAGGAAGAGGGAGGATAGAAGGAAAAGGGCTGCTAGTTACATTTTTTAAAGTGTTACCTAAAATTGAATGGGAGTGACTTAATTTTTAAGATGTTTCTGTAGGACAGGGGTCTTGGGAAAGAGCAAAACAGCTTGTCCAGTCCCGGGGTGTCCAGCCTGGGGCCAGCCAGCCAGGAGCGACACTTTTGTGTGAAAGGCAAAGTTCTTTCACACTGCCCAAATTAAGTGAAAACCTATGAAACACATCCACTCCTTCACAGTTAAAAGTCTGTCAGAATTAAACCTCTTCTTTTACAATCATTCCATTTTTCTGGCACACCTTATTTGGAGAGCCATGCCGCTTAGGTCTCTTCCATGTCCTTTCTCCCTGTTTATTTCAGAGTGTGTCTGCTAAAGCTTTTAGCTGTTCTTCCATTCACGGTGCTGTCTTCGATGTCTGTTTATCCCTGGTACCATGCAGTGTCACATAATCATATTGCAATGGCTTCAATGAACAAACCCCTCCTTCCAAGCAGCAAATATGTCATTGCTCGACATGAATAAAGGTATACTCTCTTTTGCAGGACCCATATTTCCAGTGTCATGTCTGGGCAGCCAATCCCTTAAGGTAAGTTCTAGGAGTCATGGAAATAGCCCCAGATAATTAATTTTTTTCTGAAATGCCAGCACTCGTATATAAAAAAATGAATTTTGCTAGTCCAATGTGAAAATAAAGAGGTGCTAGAGACAAAAGTAGAACTCACAACTCTTGCTTTAATTTTTTTTTATTTCTTTACTCTTTTGTCTTTATATTTTTAACAAATTGGTATGACAATTTTATTTAATGTTTCAATAGCTGCTATGGGTCTTTTGATAACTGCATGCCTTTGACTTATCTACAGACCAGAGCTTAGTGGTATGATAGGTGTCATGAGCAACCATAACTATTTTGCTCTAGAGAGTTGTTAACAAATGCCAAAGAAGTAACATCACAATTTCACCACACGTTCTGCAAAACTTAGGAAGGTATTTTGTGAGTTAGCTGCAAAGAACCAATTATGCTTGGGAAGCTCTATCATTTAAAATGTTCTCTGCAGTGGGTGCAAACCTGCAAGGAAAATGGATATATGGATGTGATACAAATTTTGTATATGGAATTCACTTCTGTGTAGCCTAATGAGAAACCTAAGCACCACTTCTTGTCTGATGTTACAGAGAACTTGAACTTTGTGTTTGCTATGTGTTTGCAATTTTAAGTTTGGCTAAATTAATATACCTACTGCACGCTATATCACAGGAATGTTAAAATGCTGGGATTTTTCTTCTGCTGCTATCCCTCACTGTCTGAATGTATGTTTATACTCATATGGCTCAGCCATTTCACTGAACCATTTTTTTTCATAGACAATGTTGATTAAATCTGGAATTTTACTTCCTTCTGTACCTTGTGCTGTTCTCAGAAGATGATGGCCACATTTGGCAAGGGCTGACAGCACATGTGTTATATTTCAAATATCCTTGCCCAAATGTAACCACAATCTGGTTTGAGGGGGAACTGTTACAAATACTTGTTTGACCTGCTATATGTTTATACATGACTCCACAAAACAGGCTACAAATTAATGGATTTCCTTTTCCTTATTATTGCATGACATTTCCTGTATGTTTTTGTCCACTTATATATCAGCTAGAATCTTTGTAAGATGGGGACTAGTAAGTTTTTTTAGGCTGTGCTCATCTTGAGATTTTATCTGTGTCTGTATTTTTGTAGCCCTCAAAAATAATAAACGTAATTTATAGTACTTTCTTATTTTGTAATGTTAAGTTATTCCATCAGATCTCAATGTGAAAGCTGCTTCAAAGGGAAGCTGCTGGTTATGAGCACAGAAAGTTGTCAACCTGTGAAGTGGTTTGACTCCTGAAGAGAATGCTCCTGTTTAAAAATACTTACATCCTTTTGTAGTATTTTTTGATCTTATGTTGAAGATTTTAAATTGGCTTTTGAACCTGTGTTCGGCATTTTATAGAGCTGAATTAATTGTAGCTTTATGCTTTCTTTTTCTTGAAAGGTTATTCAGTTCCATTTTCTCCTTACAAAAATGCCATAAGGGACTCCTGTGAGCCCACAAGAGAAAATGAAAGCTTACAGTTTATAAAATGCATTTACCTGTGTATGTAAGCTGTGACTGACTGAATTGAACTTCCCCCAGCACTGCTGTTATTACATACCGTACATCTCCCACAGATATACAAGACTTAAGGTCGGTGGGGAACAAAATTTTTGTATAAATACCGGTATGCAAGAGTCCATCATCTTCTGAAGCTGTTGTGCCTGAAGTGTGAAATAGCCATGAGAAAATTTGCTAAAATAACTGTTATTGTTTGCCTGTATGCTCAGCTGCTTCTCACAGAATACTTGCAGCTGCAAAGGGTTTCTGTGAACAGGTGCAAAATGGTTGTGTTTCAGCCCACAGAGATTTTACAGTAGAGGGAAGTGGAGAGAGGAAGGGAAAGGCAGAGAATCAGAATGACTTCCTTTGGAAGGAACCTTAAAGACAGCTTAGTTCCAACTCCCCTGCCATGGGCAGGGACACCTTTCTCTAGACCAGGTTTCTCTGAGCCCCATCCAACCTGGTTTTGAACACTTCCTGGGATGGGACATCCATAGCTTCTCTGGGCAACCTGTTCCAGTGCCTCACCACCCTTATCATAAAGAATTTCTTCCTATCATCTAATCTAAACCTTCCCTCTTTCAGTTTAAACCAATTCCCTGTTTTAACACTACAGGCCCTACTGAAAAGTCTTTCTCAGTCTTTCTTATAAGCCCCTTAAGTACTGACAGGCCATAATAAGGTTTATCTGGAGTCTTCTCTTGCCCAGACTGAACAACCCCAATTCTGCTAGCCTTTCCTCATAGGAGAGATGCTCCATTATTGACTTGAGCTTTAACAATGACCAGGCAAACTGATGTTTTCTGTGGAAGGAAATGGGTTTCTCCCACTTATCAGCTTGCTTGAGCTGCTTTTAAGGACAGGACTGCTGGTGACAGTGCTCACTCTTATTAAGTGTGTTCCAGTGTCACTTTGTCTTAGAGATTATAACTATCTGCTTATAGACTTACATCCTTTTTAATTACTCAAACATCCTTCAGACTTGATGCATCTCCACATTTTTCTGTCGTACAAGACTCCCACACAATCATCTCCTGATTGTTTAGTAATAACTTAAATATACTAAATAGTACTGCCCCTCTACAGCTACCTTTAAATTCTTACAATTTATGTGCCTAAATTCTCTACCTTTGTATCTTTTAAGCAGTTTCAAATCCCACTGCAGCATTTTGACATTGAACCCATAACTAATTAGTTTGCCTAACAGTCTTTAAAAAAGCATAATGAAAATCCAAATAAATTATCCTGTACCGGCCAATTTTATCTATTATTAGTATTTTAGTAGAGACATAATTTTCTCATGCAGAATTGCTTCATCTCTATTGCCTTCCCTCCAAAACACACAAATAGTGGAAGCCACGCCTTCAGCATCACATAACTAATTTCTTTGAAGCTGTGCTAATTTGCATCCATTGAGGACTTGACCAGAAACACACAAGACTAAGAACCTCATCAAGCAACCTCTTCTCATGCAATTAGTCCTTAATTGTGTGAGTAGCCCCATTTACATTGGTAGTGAGATAGGATCATATATTTTGGCAGCTACAGGTTTTTATGCTAAAGCAAGTCACAAAAAGTACCCATATCTGCAGGAGCATTTCCCTAGGTGAGACATCTCACTGCTGCTCCTCCACTGCTGGTAACTCTGTGAACCCTCAGAATTTTCCAAGCTCGATTGTTGTCTGCTCATGCTGCTGAAGGACAAGATACTGAGAATGGAGGCCCTTCCCCCCACCTTTGGCCTTTCTCTGAAGGCTTATCTCAACCAGTATTCTTCATTATGAAAATGAGATTCCCTATCCCAAATATCAGCTGCTGGGCAACAGAGGTACCTTCCCAGTGTGTGCAGCCTGGGGTATGCCTCTGATCCACCTCAAGGGAAGTGAGCACTTGAACTTGTGTTCCCATGATGCCAAATATGTGCATGCTTTCTCTATAAATTCACTGACATTGGTTTTGTGGTTTTCCTGTGAGCTGCCTGAGAGGCTTGCAGGTACACACTAGTTATTAGCAGTGGCCAGACTATGCTTGTTTTCAAAAGAACTTTTCTCTGTATTGTGAAAACCTTCCTCAGGGGTTTAGCTCAAGCCAAACCTGCAAGCAGCATGTTAGTTGTTGGGTTGTAAGAGTGACATACTGCCAAGTGAAAGGGGGATGTTTCCTTGAACCCTTTATATTTGAGCAATCTATCAGTGGCCCCAGGGAAGAGGAGAACTTTGTGCCTGACTAGTCTGTCAGGGCTCTGTTATGGGGACCCCACTAAACAGCCACTGTGTCAGAGGGTGGCTCAAGCAATAATTCAGGGTCACACACTGACAGTGTCCCCACTCTTGGTTGGTTTATTATCAGTTTTGTCAAGCATGTCATCCACTGCCAGCAGCTGCCAGCACCCTTGAAGGACTCAAACTTACACTTTATGCAGTAACACACTTTATTAGCAGACACACTGGTAATAGAAGACTGTGACAGGTTAAGGTGCAGAGATTGCCACTGGGAGTACACTGTAGCAATGTGGGTTTTTAGGATTCCATGTGCCCCCTTTGTTTCCCTGCTCTGTATACTATTGGTTCATTTTGAAATATGCTCTGCTGTACCTGAAAACCTATTGGTGTGGTCCCCCTGTCAATTCTCCCCCTCCATCTCCTGGGACTGGCTCCAGGGGAGAAAAATCCCGCCACTTCTCTTCCCCTTATAAGCCCGTGTCTGCGTCAGAGAGAGGTCTTCCATCTCTGAGCTGCCAGCCGCTGACCTACCCCCTTCTCCTTCCCCTGCAACCCCTTTTCCCCCATACCCCAAATAAACCTCCCTGACAGAACAGAGATGGAGTTCCAGTTCGTTCCTTCATCTTACTTCATTTCCTGCTAGAATTTCTGTGGTTGGGAGACTCGCGCCAGCCCGCAGGACTCCGGGGGCCGCCTGCTCCGGATCTGGTGGAATTATGAGGACCAGGGACTTCACTCCGGGCTGGAGCCAGCCTGTGCCACCCTCCCAGAGCCTGCAGTAACAGTATACTGAGTGCAAAATGAATTTGAAGCAATATCCAGACAAACTCTAATCAGCAATGAAAGCTAGCTCACGACAATCATTTAGTGAGCATAAGATAAGGTGCTTACCCAACTGGCATCTCTATGGGGACAAGACAGGTTCAGCTCACTGACAGATCCCAGAAGTTACAGTGGAGTCTTCTCTAACCTTCACCGCTACTTAATCTATCTTATTTTCCTTATGGGAGGAGAAAATGTAAATGTTTAGGTGGGGTTTGAGTGACTTTAGTCATTAGCTTATGTAGGGCATGAAAAATAATCTGTATTTTTAAGTTAATGAAGCAAAGTTCAGCTTTTGAATACCATTTGGATAATTCCTTTAGCTTAGTTCCCATTAGCTGCATTGTTTTTAATGGAGCAATTCATGCTGTGTTGCTCCATTCTTTCTTTCATATGTGCATTGATTTCAAGAGAGCATGACTGCAACGCCTTTGTGCACCTCCATCCTTTGTTTCAGGCCTCCCTTGGAGTGAAAACACCAAGCTTCTTCAGTGCTCACACACCTAAGATGTGGAAACAGTTTGTACCTGGTGAACAACTGATGTATGCACTCCTTGCTGAATTCTGTTTTTTGATCTCCCCCTATCTTATGTATATATTTGTGTGTCTGTATATGCTTGTCCCCTCTATTGCTATTGTCAGACACTTGGGTGTGCTCAGGGTAAGAAGTATGGACTGTAATTTTAAGTTGTAGATGTCTGAGTGGTGATGCAGGGAATTAATCAGCTTGGTGGTTTTCTGCCTCAGGCAGCTGAGGATGAGTACAACCCCATGTAGACCTGTTGATGGGGGGCCCCAACAAAAAATGCTTTGTATTATACAAAAACATATCAATAAAAGTATCAATGTAGGCCTGTTTAAAGCCAGAAGTTTCTCAATAGATAAACATATCTGAAACGATCAGCATCTTATTTTTTAAAGGGCTGGGTAGAGTGGCTATTAGAGTTGATAGGTCTAGACATAATGCTGCTAGAAAGTATTTACTTAAAATAAATGGATGCAAATGCTGTAATTATATAAAAATATTCAGGAATGCTGAATTGTGAATAGAAATTGTTTGTCAGCTTCATTATCGAAGCAATATCCAATGTTGATATCTTGTGATGCAAAAAATATCACTAGAGAGAGATAATGCGTGGGGTTTTTTTTTGTAAGTAAGCACTGAAATTGTGGTGGTAAATTCAGCCAGGTTACTTTGTGCAGTTTTAAAAGGACTCTTTAGTGTTTTCATTCCTTTCTATCGTTTCCTTCTAAAAATGGCAGCTTAAATATTTTCACCACTGCAGATGAGCAGAGGGCATATGCTATGGAGTCTCTGAGGTGGGAAAAATCACAGCGTGTAGCAGTATAAATGTGACGTTGAACTAAAGACCTATCCAGAGCAGAAATATAAATCTTCATCCTTCATTTAAGACTATACCTAAATAAGGTAGTCTAGTATTCTAATTTAAATACAGTTTTTGTTTAATTGTTTGTTTGTTTGTTTTCTTTATTTTTTATTTAGGGGGAGGGAACCAATAATTTACAGAAGAGTGAAAGTCTAAACTGTCTTGAATTTTTAATTTGTGCTGTTATCTTTCATTATTGAGGTGGTTAAATCTTCTGGGATGCAGTATTCCTACACTTAGGCCTAGGATGCTATAAAACTTGAGGCTGTGTAACGGATCATGTGTAGGCAAGTAAGGTCCCTTTTTTCACTGCTCAATATTAAAAATAAAAATCTCATAAAGCTTGAGACAGAAAACTCAATCAAGTTCATACGTACTGTAAAAACTCATATAAATATGAATACTTTTCTACCAGTAATAAAAGTCTAAAATGAAGAGGTATGAACTAGAGTAACTGATTTAGAATGAAGGTACTGACATCTCAAACTCAGCAGGAGAGAATTACAGGGAGCCCAGAGAAAGCAGGGAACTAAGCTTAAAATAAATTATTTTAATTTACATTCATTGGGGAATATACCCAACCATAAAACTTTCCTTTATAGGAAGCAAGTCTGAGGAACTGTCTCAGCAGGAAATGACACCAGAAGAGTTTTAGAAAATTCAGTGGAAAAGGAAGAATCAAACTGATCGTGTTAGGCAGTTTGAGCCAAGTATGTACCTGTTGAACTCAGGGTTGAGCTTGCTAAACAATTAGTGGTATTTTCCAATTTATTGTTTAAAATGATTTTTTCTTTTGGATGGTTTGGGAGTGGCAAATATAACACTGGTTTTTATCAAAGGATTACAGAGAGAATTCAAGGAACTAAAGAACAGTACTTCTGACTTTTGTGTTGGACAAATTGGTAGAAGCTGTAACAAATGAGAGAAAAGAGTAGAAAGGTGAAATACAGCATAGAGGAGAAGAGTCAAAGTAGATTTCATAGACTGAAGTCATCCTTCACAAATCTGTTCTAGTTCTGTGAAGAATATGTATGTAAGGGTGATGCAGTTAATAACAATTTCTGAAAAAGACTTTCAATGGTATTTTGAACCATAGAGCCTTGATAGTATTAAGATGTCACGGTTTAATAATTGGTTAAATGAAAGAAACCACAGGGTAGGAGTAAATGATCTCTATTTCACAATAGAGAGGAGTATGCACAGCTCCAGCCTCTGTTCAGTTTAGTGTATTCATAAATTATCTGAGAAAGGGGGTGAGTGATGTGGTGACAACTGCTGCTTGATCAGACAAAATATTTCAGGATAACCAAAACTCAGACCAACTGCAAAGAGTGTTTGAAGGATTTCTTGTTATTAACTGACTGTAAAATAGAAATGGCAGATGAAGTCTAGGGCCCAGATATTTTAAATAATGCACCTGGGAAAACCAGTATCCAATATATGTATGAAATTGTAATTTCCCTATTAGCTATGTCAATTTGAAGTTATTATATATAATTTTCTGAAAAAAAAATCATTATAGTGATTGTTGATAACTGAAATGCAAACAGAATGTTATAAGTCGAAAGCAATAGAAGATAAAATATCTCTTTGTCACTGTTACATATGTGGAGTGTTGAATAGAGAGCTCATTTCTGATCCCTTAGTCTCAAGATGATATAGCAGAAATTGAAAAGACACAGACAAAGGCAATAAGGTTAATCAGAAATATGAAATGGTTTCTGCACATGGGCAGATTAAATGAGTTATGGCTTTTAGCCTGGGATAGAGACTACTGAGATGCATTTGGTGCAGTTCAGTTGGGGATGAACATTCCCTGTCTCTCCCAGCCTGTGCAGTATGGACAGTGTAATAGCACCATTAGACATCTGGCCTAAAGCAAACAAGAGGAAGTACTTTTCCACACAGCCTGTAATACAGCTCAGGAGCTCATTGCTATATGATGTGTCAGATGTAAAAGTAGAAATGCAAATTGGATGGATCTGGAGAAGCAAGGCCATTGAGAACAAACTCTGGCACAGAGTAGCCTCAAACACCTGCTTGCTAGGGACATCAACCATGGTCAGCAGGGCTCTCTGTGTGCCATGTTTCCTGGCAGGAGCATCTGCTGGTAGCCACAGCCAGAGACTGGCTACAGGAATGAATGGACCTTTAGTTCGACCAAAGTGTCTTAAAATATTTATGGTTATATCCATCCTGTCAGATATATAGAGTTTAGTTATATCCATCGTGTCAGATATATAGAGTTAATGCTGTTCTTCACTACTGACTGAGTGATCAAAGGCTGCCCTGTGTCAGAGGACTCAGGTGGCTGCTGTGACTCAAACCCTTCTATACTGGCAGGAGGCTGTGGCTCTGCTGAGCTGAGCCCTGCTTTCAGGCTTCCCCAGCACTTCTGCTCTGTCACTCCCCTGGACTTTCTTTTTTCCTCCCAAACCTTGATTTTCTTCAAAGATGGGTTTTGAGTTTTATTCTTTGTGGGAAAGATAAGTACAAGGTGGTGCCTTGAGGAGGCACATGAGCATGATTCCAGCACATCTGTGTGTTGGTCTCATAGCAAAACGCCTTGTTGTGTTACTTCCTGGCATGCAGTGAGCAGTACAAGCTCTGCTGTCAGGATCTTTCTCTGCCTGCTCGCTGTGGAGGAAGGAAACCTGTCCACTGATGAGGCAGGTGATTCATTATGGTATGAAACAGACCGACTAGGGCTCTTTTGAAAATAACTTCTGGCTGTGTTTTCTGTCAGACAGGTGGAAGCTCCTTATTTGTATGCAATAATGACACGTGCTTATCAAAGAGTGATAATGCGAGGAACAAACAAATGACATTTCCAGTATTAATATGTAAATTACATTAAGAAGAAATGATCAAGCATTCCTGAAACACAGCAGCAAGCACTAATTGCATTCCTTGCCCTTCAATATCCTGTGCACTGTAGATAGCTCTTTTCCCTAAATGAGCATTTAAAGCTTTAATTTTTTCTGCTTCTTCATGCCTAAATATTTTTTCCTAAATTTGTCGCACTGTTTGCATACAATGCTTTATTGTACCTCCTAGGAAGCTGATGTGACCAAAGATTTGCTAGAACAGCCTTTGTGTGCTCCGATTCCCTAGAAATGTCTGTAAATTATTCCTAGCTTGGGAACAGCAGGTAGAGTGCTGAGGTGTATTTCTGTGTGAGAAATTGTGCCAAATAACCCTCTTTTGCAAACACATCCAGGTCTATTTTGAAAACTGATTGAGGGTTTTTGTTTTGTTCCTAGTACATTTTTTTTCCTGGAAATCTATTCCAGAACTTCAGTTTCCAGATGGCTGGAAATCATATTTCTTAGTAACCATTTTCTTCATATGTCAACACTCTCTGTGAATTTGGAAAGTTCTTCTTTTGTGTTTTCTCCTTGAAGCATTTGTAACACAGTTGCATCTTTGGATGTGGCATCTTTGCTTTTTTTGATCTTTATAAGTAATTTTGTAATAGTGTCCCCTTATAAGAGGAATCTCCATTTCTCCAGTGTTCTAACTGCTATTCCCTGAACATGGGACAGTGTGAGTTCCTTTCTTTAACATTAGCTGTCGGGAAATATATGTGTTGTGTGAACTGGGGCCTTCCTTATCACAGCTTAACCCAACAATGCTGCTCCTCTGCTGTCTGTACGTAAGAAATAGGATGACTGTGAATCCTGTGGAGATTATGGAGACTTGTACAAAATATCTTTCCAGATAAGCATCTCCAAGTGAAAAGATCCTGATAGAATAGAAAGGAATGCCTCAATATTCAAAATAAACTTTATGTAGAATATGCAGAGATGAATGGAAGGAAATTATGTAGGACTCTTCAGGTTCATCCTTGCTCCTGTCCAAGGGAATTATGCAAGCCCAGACTGTGGCTACCCAGCACAGCGCTATTTTGGGTGACATGTGACAAGGAATGTGCAATATTTAGGATTCTTTTTCCTTACTGTAGCTATGCAGAATGATTAAAAGGGGGAAAAATTGACATCCTCTTCTAGCAGCTACTTTTGTTGGCTGAAGGAGTGAATTGCAAATGATTTCCCAGCTCCGGTATTCCTTTGCTTGTTCATTGGCATTCACTAAGAAGAACTGGTAGATACTGGAGAAGAAAGGGCTTGGTAGGTGAGACTAATCAAGAATCTCCCTTATACAGAGAGGGAAAATTGTATTGAAGCTTTATTTTTTTAGATGATATCTTGCTGTATCTATCATTGAAAGAGGTATTAATTAGTTTAAGAGAGAGGATTCCTACATGCAAATAAGAATGGCAATTAGGCATTGGCAACAGCAAGTAGCAATTCCTACATGTAAGACTCCTGAAATGCTACAACAGCCTTTACTTTCTGCAAATGTGAGGTACTATTTGTTCTCACTTGCAGCAGGCACAGTGTTGCTATGCAGTAGTAGCTTAGATTGGATACACCTGGTTTAAGATAGTTTTAAAGCTGCTTAAAGCTTAGTCAACTCATCTTTACTCATTGCACATGTGTTTACTCTCTTGGTTTCTTAAAGAGGGCTTTTACCCTAAAACTAATGATTTCCTTTGCTTTAGTCTCACTTCTGAATGTAGCAGTGAGGTGCTAGAGAGGGCTGGGGAGGGTGTTGTATTCATCAAGGAGCTCAAGGGAGACTTGAGGTGATCTCTCTACCTCTGATGAAATTCATTCCCTTATCTAGAAGCTCTTAAATCATCCCTGGCAGAGGTGACATTATAAAAATAATTCTGAAGAACAAAAGTTCTTGCCCTTGGAATACACTGCATTGCACCAAATGGTAGGCATTTATTGCCTTTTTTTTTTCTTTTAGGGAGTCTAGGTGGAAGCTTCAGTTACCTTTAGATTTCTTTATTCAGTTTTTGCAAGTTGATAAATGTTTTTCCCCCTCAAATGAATACCTTGTGAAATAAGCTACATAAAGGATAGCCAGAGGGGTGACTGGTAAACCCCAGGGGTTTGCTTGGGACACTTTGGGTTCATCCTTGTCCCAGTTTCAGGGGCTTTGGGGAACTCAGCCCTGGCTTGCCATTCACCACCTCTGAAGTGGTCTGAAGGTTTTCCTCCTTCTGATAGTGGAAAGAGGTGGAAGCTGACAGCAAAGTAAGGATGGAGGTGGTGAGTCTATACCATTATATTCAATAGGGACTTAATTCAGTCTGGGTAGATTTATGCACAGATAATATTATTTTGAAGTAATTCCTGTTGTTTGTAGTGATTTTTCAGGACATACTTTGGAATATTGCTTGGTTTACTTTGTTCTGGAGGCATGTCAAGTATGGTTTAATAAGCTTGTTTAAATGCTGGTCAGGAGTTTTCCTCCTGTATTATAACAGAGTTTTGAACCCTTCTGTTATTCAAAATACTTAGTGTCTGTGTGAAAACTTAGAGCTGGTCTACAGTTCAGCAACAGTAGTAAATAGCTTACTGGTTTAAATTTTGTGTGTCACTGGAGACAGAAAGGGGCATTTGGGTGGCTTATAGCTCAGGTGTCCAAGGTGCCAGCTCAGATTTTAGTCAGGAAAATGAGACACTTTTTAAAGAAAATCCACAACTTAGCCAGGAGATTTGGCTGCAAATACATCATATGGTCCAAGAAGCAAGTAATCAACCAGAATAACCTGATTTTTATGGCTTTTATATATTTAAGATCATCAGCTTGGTGAAGCTGTTCCTTTTTTTTATTTTTCTTTGAGTATATTGCAATGATTTCTGCCACATAGTTTTGATTCTGGTTTCCAGAACATCACAAATGGCTTGAAACAGGACTGAGAATGACAATGTCTCAGCCACAGCAGCTACCACTGTCCTCTGAGCAGCTGCTCAGTCTTAGTGACAACTGAGGGGTTCTAATAAAAAAGTCATTTTACTGTGTACACCTGAATAATTTGCCTGATTTACAGAATGTGACAAGTAATCCTCACCTTCAGATCAGTTCTGAGACATGGGAAGATACTGAGAGGCTTTCCAGCAGCAAGCTTTTTAGCATAACAATCTAACTTACATTATGGTTTTCTCTTTAGCATCACTTAGCTTTACAAATTGGTCTCTGGCCTTGATACTCTCTCATCTGGACTGTGATAATGGTGAATTTTGATAGTGCTCCTTGTTCTCTGATAAGGGAAATGCTATTTGGGAATCTGAGAGCAGTAGTGAACAGAGATCTCTCCTCTAGGAGACACCCTCATGCTATCTGGACAGTGTGAAACTCACTTGTGGGGTTTTTTTTTGAGGCATTATGGAATTCAGGTTTGTTCAGGAAACTTCTGTATAGGATGAAAGCATTGCATCAGCTTTTACCTCCCTCCTGGCTGCTGGTTTGTGGCCCACATTCCTATATGTTGGTGAAGCCCCTGGGTGCCAGGATGGCTTTGGAAGGGGTGAGCAGTAAGGCTTCTCTGACACATATTGGGGTGGGAACAGGTTGTTCCAAAGACTTTCTAAACCTGCATTGTAATCCCTAGATCCTACTCATTTCAGCTTCACTTGGCTCCTTTTGCTAAAAAATCTGCCACTGATGTAGTGTTCAGCTGGATGTGAAACCTTCAGAGAGCTTTCAGGAGAGGGAAAGCAGTACTCTGTTCAAAACTGCCGCCAGGAGTCTATCAAGCCTGAAGGCTTAATGAGGCTGAGGCTGGGCTGCTCTGTCCTAAAGGAGATGTGTTCATGCACTGGGGAAAAGTCACTGACAGCCTCCTGAGGAAGGATGTGAAGTTGGACTTCCAAAATGAGAAGTTTGTAGTCTTGACTGCAATAGGCTCCATGTATAGTGCATTGCACTCGGGAGTGACCTGGGAGCTTGCTCTGTCATCAGCAAAACTGCTCTCAAAGACCCCAGTGACTTTATTGGGGTCACTTCTATACATGAGGCCACTTGTGTGAAAGATTTCTATCCCAAATGTGATAATGAGCTGATGTTTCATCATTGGTTATGTTTAATTTTTCCATGCAGCAGTGTTTCTGGTTGAAGTAATCAAGCCAGATAATCAAACTGAGACCTGAGACCCTGGTCTGTGCCCCAGAGCAGTGGTCTAGATGAAGTCATGGTGGCAAAATTCCATCTGATTTCAAAGAGGGCTGGCTGTCATCCACAGCAATAAACTCCCTCTGTCCCTAACACTAACAAACTAAAACCATTTTCAGCGTAGCTTGTCATGCTTTACCTAACACTTTATTATCAAACATCTTTCATATTGTAAGCAATTCTACATTGTATATAGAGATAGTAAAACAAGCAGTGATTCTGTAACTCCTAAAATTCACTTAGAATGATGACATATCATTCTAAGTTTAATTTTGCATGACTTCCAAGGGGAAAAGAAGCATTAAAAGTTTGTGTTTGAACATTTTCCTTAAAGAGAGTTTATCTGACAGACGTAAACTCTTATTTGATCTTGCTATTTCATTTTTCAAATAATGTAATTGCATATATTTAAGGGAACTAATTCATATCACTTAAAACCAAACTATTCTCCTCATCAGATACTGAAAATTTACTTAAGAGAATTTTGGCTTGTTTATTTTTGATTTCTAAGGCTTGAAAATGTAAGTAAATGTGAATATTTTTGTATGTGGAAGCTCTGTTGTAGGAAGCTCCAGCTAATTTTTTCTGAGAATGGAAAGGATATGTGTGGAGGTGCAAAGCAAGTGTGTGTACAAATATATATACATACATATATATGTACACACACACATACATATGTATACACACATATATGTATATATACACACGAGTGTATATATATATATATGCTTGCTTGTGAGCATTTTTATGTAAGTATTTATTGCTTTTATATATAAGTATTTATATGTAGAGACAGCCCCACAGGCATTGGTGCAGAACTTCAATTGCAGGATGAGTGCCATCTGACTGCCATCCTGTACTGCCCCAGTACCAGAGGAGGACAGGGTCTTGTAAAGAGTGTAACAAAGAAGTTTAAAGAGGAAGGAGACAGTAAGGGAGGAAAGAAGGTGGGGATGAAACCATAAGATGATATAAATTATCTGTGGGCCCAGCATGGTGTTTATGAGTCATTGCAAAACACCTTTGATAAGAGGTGTGGGTTGTCCCTGACTGCTGTTAACATGTAAGGATCATTACCTGGCTTATAGACGTTGCAGCAGAGGTAGGTCTTGAAGAGATTTGAAAGAGAAGATTTCTATCAGATCTTTTTCAAAGGATACATGTTCTCCTTTACATCAGTTGGAGTTCCCAGAGCTGAATCATTAATAGGCATTTTTTTCTGATGAAGTTCAGAGCTCCACAGCACTGAGAGCAGGATGAAAGCAAAGCTTGAGAAATTTACCATATACTCAACCCCATAAGGGCTCACTCCTCCAATAGTTGCCTCATGTTTTCTGGAGAACTGTTGTGTGTAAATGAGTCACAGCTATGCAGTATGATTTCCCTTCTCAGCATGTTCTGGTAGTCTTTTTCAGGATAATGTGAGGCAGGCTGCAGTCATGGGAGAGACCTGAGGAGGTTGGTGCTGCCAGTCCTGGCAAGCAGAGGACTGAACTGGTGCAAATGCTGCAGCAAATCACCAAGTCTTGATCCAGGGCAAAGCTTTTAAGTACTTCAGGAGGGAAAACACCACTTTGAAGAGCCGGATTTCCTAGGTCTGTAAAAACCCTTTCAAACTACACGTATGCTGCACAGAACCACATGACACTGCTCTTACAGGATTGTATCTCAAGAAAATTTGATTTACTTCAGTCTTCAAATCCCTGTTAAAACTTTGACTTTTGTGTCAAGGTAGTAAATTTTAGCTAGAGATGGATGTAACAGGTAGGAATTTCTTTTAAAATTGATTTGTTACTTTTAAATAGGGTTTGTGTTTTTATCTCCTATGCAGAATCTCAGCTGTACAACTTTAGGGATTAGAGTTTTACAGGTAAATATCTAAATAGTTTGCTGAATATGGTACGAGGCAGTTGCCTTCCTATCACTGAGGACATGAATTATAAATAACACATTCTTTCCTTTCTGGAGACAAAGGCAGGAGATCCACTTTTGCTCACATCCAGCCTTTTAGACCTTCACCTAGATCTGCTCATGTGGCTGAAGGAAAGATTTATAGACACATTTTTTTGCCACCACAGCAATCACACAGTGAAAGTGTGTGATTTTTCTTACATTCCCCACCTTCATGGGAGGAGAGACTCTGTTCAACATTCTTGTCCAAGTGGAAATGGGGCTCCTACATTTGTGCATGGCCTACCAGGGCTCTGTGAAAGAGGGTTGCTCATCTGCTGCAAAATATTAATGAGACCAGTCTAGATCTGTGCCTTGAAAGCTCAGTGTGATGCGGATTTTGGCACTAGTTTGGCCCATTTCTAGCTAGGGTGGTACTCTGATTTACATGTTATTCAAACACCCAGCTAGATGAGATTGATCTTTAAGTGATAATGAAATGTTATGAGGATAGATTAATTTCATACAGGCCAGCATTAACAGAAACTACACTTGAGTCAGTCATTTCCCAGTCCTCCACAATCTTCCCTTTTTTTCTTACTCAAGTGCAACAAAAAAGGCCAAACATACTGCAATAGCCAGAGAGAAGCTCTGGAGCACCATAACCCAGGGAGACAACAATTCTACTCACTCTGTGAGCACTGGTAGCATTCAAATTCACTTTTATCATAGAATCACAGAATGGCTTGTGCTGGAGGGGACCTTAAAGATCACCTAGTTCCAAGCCCTCTGCCGTGGGCAGGGACATCTCCCACTAGAACAGGCTGCTCAAAGCCCTATCCAACCTGGCCTTGAACACTTCCAGGGTTGGTGCATATCCTGTATAGAAAGTCCATTACCTCACCTGAATGCAGGTTCATAAAAGCTGTTTGTCACTCTCTTTACTCACATTATTCTATTGGTAAGTAAAAGCAGACAGCTCTCTGCCTTCTTTCATGGAATAGCTCAAAGAAAGATGTTATTTAAATGGCAAGAGTCTTTGTTTCTTTTTTTCCCCCCCTCCTTTGTGAGCTTCAAAAGTTTCCTGAGAATCATTTAGATGACAATTGTACTAACAGATGAGTGACACAAAACTTGGGCATAAGGCACATTTTGTGCCTGTGACTCCTTTTCTCACTCTCAGCAAATATGATTCAGACCATTTGTGGGGTGGATGCCACAGAGTTTTGTTTTCTGGCTGCTAGAAAACAGAGTCCTGCTGTCATTTCCAAAGAACATGGCAGTAATTTTTTCCCCCCATTAGATGTAGGGCTTTTTCTTCTTTTTCCCTAATCCCTATTAAAACTATTTCTTTGAATCCTTTCTTAGTAATTTCATGTGATGTCCCACTTCATTGTTCATCTCTCCCCCTTCCCCCACCCATTTATCACTGAAAATAACAGGTGTGTCCAACTTTTAGTTCAAATACAGGTTATATTTTGGCTTGCTTTTTTTTCTAAGCAAATATGAAATATGAAAACATGCTGCATTTGTCCGGTGATCAGCTGTCCACAGTCCTGGTAACACTGGCCCCAAACATTTTGACACATGAGCTGATTTCACTCAAGTTTGGCAGAAATGTAAAGATAGGATAAATAATAAACCCCTATGAAAACAATGAACCCCATAGTGAAAATAGTTGGTCAGGTAGAGGGGAGGCAGAGGGTTCATGCCCCATCAGGGGAGAAGCCAATGTAAAATCACGTTGCTTAGACATCAGAGTCCAGAGGAGAGCACAGACTTGAGCTACAGATCTGCAGGAAACCAGGTTTCATCATCTCTCCTGTTTATAGAGCAAGGCATTTAATTTGTATCTTCTGAGAGAAATATTGAACTGTTCTTTACTCCCAGGGTGTCATTTTTACATTTGAATGTTTTATTTATTTATTCATTTATATATTTACTGAACCATCAGTTATGATTAATTTGGGTTTTGTTGATGCTTCTTATTGCATAGAAGACTTCTGACTATGACTTCTACAATGTGGAGTCTGTCACCTGACTTTTGTCTCCTATTTTTATGTCTGTTCATGTATCAGAGGGGAAATAATGGCTGTGGTCCTAAATGGGAAAATAACTACTAATGGGTTAGGTTATATCAAATGGATTGTGAGAATGAGATAACCAGCCATAACAGGGCTGAGGTACCTAACATCAACCACAATAAACCTGAAATTTATTGGCAGCAGAAATGAAAGTCATAACCCAGAGAGGAAGGTAAAAGTTATATAGACTCAGATTGACTGTGGAATAATAGTCCCATTCCTTCTTACTTTTTCTCTCAGCTAAGAAATAAACCTTTAACATCACATATTTTTCAAAACATCATTTGAAGATAAAAATAAGTGATTTTGTTGACATAATATCTATTTCCACTGAGAGCTGTATCAAAAAGATCAAGCAGATATCATCTTTCTGGAAAACTCAGATTAAAATCTACTGGCTGCCAGTGTCTTCCAAATGGAAGAATGTGTTAAACACTAAGACTTGTTTTATTCCTTTATAAGTAAGCAAAGCTAGCTATGAATTTACCCTCTTCCTTTAATAGGGTCCCTAACTTGTACTTTGGAAAAAGGTGGCAGTAAAGCTTTACAATATCAGAGTTATAGGGGCATATTTCTTCAATTCTCACTGGTCAAACTTTCAGCTTTCATGTTCTCAGACTTAGTAGGACCAATAACATCTAATATCTAAAATTTTCATAAAGTTTTGAGGCTTTAAAATGCCACAGCAATTACTTTCTTCTGTCTCAAGATATTCACGGTAAGTTTGTGGCACGTGGCAATGATTCAGCAAGAGAAGGGTGACTTCTCCTGCACAGAAACATATTAATGAGCTGAGTTTATCTTTCACTCAGATGTTTGCCTTCTCTCATGTAGTATTTTTGTAGACAAGCTTTCTTAACAAACGTCAAGAGATCAAAATAGAGGTAGGAAACATGGAATAGTTTAGTGGAAGGAAAGATTAATAACATGGGCAAAGTTGATAAGAACTAAATAGATGGAACATTTCCCCCTTATTTTGGAATTTTTTTTTTATTTTGCAGAAAACTCATTTTGAAGACGAAAGATGGGACCATATTGAAATATCACATTGCAAGTTGTCTCCACCTGTGATTTCTATGTCCATTGTACCAAACTATTCAAATCTCTGCTGTCAGAGGAAAAAAAAAACCCAAGCAGTAAGTGGGAATATATTCAAGCCCTAAAAATGTTTCTTTTGGTAACAGTGCAAAATTAAAATCTCAAAAATGTTTGGGATTAAAAATATTTAGAGCACACAGCTCAAATAAAAGCCTATGCTTTTTTTGGCTTAAATTTTAAACCAAAGTATTTCAAACACAGAAATTTTAACATTTTTCCTCAAATAAAACCTAACAACAAATTTTAGCAAGTCAAGATTAGCTACTGGGGAGGTGGGAATTGATAATTGAAAAATTTCTCACCTGCTCCACAAAGAAGCCTTAGATGGCTTTGATTGCACCTGTGAAGAGCATTCTGTGAAATGGATGAGTTGTGCTCTCTGCTCTCCCTTTCATCTTCATGACAATGGCTACTGCATGCTCAGAGCTTCAAACAGACGCTGTTGTCACTTTTGAGAAAATGCAACCAAATTGACTGCATAATTTATCAAGAGATTATAAAAATTTCCATACCAAATTTTTTTGAAATGCTTTGACTTATGGCCTCTATATTATGAACTTAGTTTTACATGATATTGAATACAAGTTAAACTATTTGGAGATGAGGCAATAAAAAATTATGGATTACTCAGGACTCTGTGTAGCCAGACTTTCTGGCTATAGTTCTCTCATAGTTCCCTTCTTTCATACCCCTTGACAGTTCCATTCTCTACTGATAATTGCCACCTCTGCTGTAATAAATCCATCTATTTATTGGTTATTTCACATCATCATGAGCCAGCTTCCCCTATGCTAGTGCTGCACAAAGGTGGAACAGAAAGGCAGACTCACACTTTTTTTTGTTCTGCTTGGAAAAAGAAAAAGGAATTATCTCTGGAATAAGAGTGACAGGATCAAGCAATATTGTAATGGTCGCAGTCAAGGTGGACCCACTGAATGTGTCATTTTGTCAGTGTGCATTGCCTGAAATCTGTCTAGCTTTAGAGTTGAAATAAATCTACCAGTAAAATGCCATCTTATACCTTAAAAACTTTTTTGGCTGTTAGTAGCCCAGAAGACATTTTTCATTTCAATTTTATCAATCATATCAAGCTGATATGAAAGTTTACCAATTATTGTATATGCTTACTATAGGTATTCAGAAGACTTTCCTCTACTCAGTGATTGGGAGAGAAATACAAAGATATTAAATCTGTATAACCACCGTGTTGATGTGAGTATTAGTTAATACCACATAGTATTAGTTAATACCACAAATATATTAAATTTTTTATTGATATAATTGTCTCTGCCTGGGCAGACTGCAGTAATTTATTTAAATTGAGGTTGCTATCTAGGCAGTTAAATGAAGGGAGAAAAGTAAATGCTAGACACAGAGAAGGGCAGGTAATTTCTGTCACTCCTTTGAAAACTGACTTTTCCAATCAAAGGCAGATTTCTGTGAACAGAATAGGCATTCTTACAAAACCTACAGTAAATGGAATGTCATTTTTATTGATAATGATGCTATTTGCTCTAGAGAACTCCACTGTTAAAAGAGCTGGTTCAGAACTTCCTGGTCCTGTCTCCATCAACCTTGTGTTCCTCTACAGCAAAGACATTAGCTGAGTCCTATAAAGTAAATATTTAAGGATCTTGGGAATCATTCCTTCAAAATTTTGCATGAGCTTTTATCAGTAGGAGCATTTTTGTCAAGATGTACTTGCAGTACAAGAGAGGAATGATTTTCCCATTGGAAACAAAGAAGCCTTAATTCTTTTTTTTTATTCTGCCCTTGGTAGAGCACAGTGTTGTTTAGGCTTTGTGTAGGCTACATTTTTACTCCCTGGGAGTACCCAGACCTGCAAAAAAAGAAAAAGTGTGGCACTAATTTAGTTTTCTTGTTTCCTTTCAAGGTTCAGCATCGTGATTGTGCTTGAGCATCTGGATGTGACTGTTCTGACTTCTGCCAGGGGACCAACTCCCACATGCTCTTCCTTCCCTTGCCTCCTCCTGTTTCCTCCTTACCCCCACCCACAAGTCACATTTCTTGAGAAATGGGACAGCTATCAGCATGTCCCCATGCTTCCAGGGCAATTTGCCATCTGTCTTTGCTCTCAGAGGTGGGTGACATCTGCTTTCTTTTATGGGCTGATCAGAAAGCAGCAGGCAGAACTTCTTCAGCTGAGTCCTCAGCGCACCCAGAAAGACTGGAGTTGTCCCTGTGCTGTATTTAACACATGAGCATGGCTGTGCAGGAGCACTGATGGGAGGTGGTGGGTGATGGAGCAGAACCAAGGGCCACCCACAGCCAACCTGCTCAGCTGAGACGGGCCTTGAAAGGCTGGAAAATCTTGCATGGTCAGAGAATGGGAAAGGCATCTAGCTGCCATGGCTGGTCTGTCTCCAGAAGAAAAGACTGTAAATTGCAGTTATGCTTTGAGAATGATTTATTGTTGCCCTGTTTATCTGTCTGTTAGAGGCATTTGATTTCTCTGCCTTTAATAAAAATATTGCTTGGTAAGCCTTTTGATTCCTGTTTACCACTAGGGACAGTTTGCTCCCTGAGTCCTTTGCTCTGCTCATTGCATCAGGATAATTTCCCCTGATTTCTGGGTGAGGACTTCTGCTGCTCTAGCAGTGATTTACTTTAAATGTGGTCTCACCTATTACCATTTCCACTCAGGTCCTTGTAGAAGGGTTAAGAAAAGGCTCATATGAATCACAGTCTGACCTTCAGTGTTTATCCAGTTCCTGTGTAAGAGGTGATGGTTTGTGTTGACTGCCAGACTCACCCAGAGTCGAAGCGACAACTGGAAGGAGAAAGACTCTTTATCCTTCTACCAAACTGAGGATGGCAGTCTGTGCTGGGGGAACGTATTTGGGAGGCAACCAGACCTAACACCTTTGAAGGTGAGCTTTCTCTCCTGCCTAGTCCTGCTTTACCTGCAGAAAGACTTTCAGTGAAACAGTTGAGAAGAGTATGTTAATGCCCTTTCACAGTATGACAGAGATTTAAATCACAGATTTTATTTTTTTTTTAATAAACAGAGGGTTGTTGAATTTCTACCAAAGCCTCTAACCCTGCTTAGAATTTCAAAACCAGCTTTGGACTGGAAAAAATAAATCCAACAATGAAGGAAAATATTCAAATCCTCCACCATACCCCCCAAATAAAAGGAAAGAGGAAGAAAGTGATACATCACTTTAATATTAAAGTTAAAAGGCTTTGATAGTGAGCAGAACTTTGTAGAAGAGAAAATGATGGGGGTGACAAATCTTTAAAGAAGGGAAAATGGAGTACTATTTTTAAAATTCTTTTATTCTTTTCAGATTGTGGTATTTTACAGAGCCTTACAGATGACAAAGCAGCTGCTTCCCCTGAGCCTAACAATGCTTTCTCCACACACCACTGGGCTGTTTTTTTTTTCTTTCTTTGTCACATTGATCTTCTCTTGTTGTGCTACCTCTAACATGCCATTAGGTGCCTCTGGCTGCCAATAGTGAGGAAGATTAGGTTCTTGTGGGTAAACTGCCATTAGGCTCTTCCTGACACGACTTATAACATTAAAGTTTGTGTTAATTCTTTGAAGGTATTTTGAGAGGTTAAGATTACTTTGTTACTGTTTTTGCTACTTGTACTGAAGGAGTTTCTAGGGCCCTTGTCCAGATCTATCATACAGGAGTTGCACAAATGGAAATTAAAAGGCAGCCCCTGTCTCCCAGAGCTTGCCTTCAAACAAGCGAGACATAAAAAAAGCAATTATTATCCCCAATTTGCAGCAAAAAGTTTTCCACTGCTGCACCAAAAAAAATTGTTCTAAAAGCTCCATATAGAAGTAATATGGGCAAAGGAAAATGATACCACATCTATCCTAAAAACCCACTTTCTTACAACACTGAAGATGAAGAGATGTTTTAGGGCAATAGTACAAGGTCCCTACAGTGACTAACACCTGAAACCAGTTAATCAGTCTCTTGCTAAGGCTGTGCGTGGCAAGGGCAGCATCTCCAACCTGTAGAACTCTTCACACAACACAAACCTGGTAAATGTTGGTTTTCTAGGTCCTGGAGTAGTAATACATACAATAATAACAATAAGCATCAAGAAATCTTTCTTTGCATCTCTATGCTTGTACACTCAAATACCCTTCCCCTGCCCCCAGTTTTTTCCACCCTGGAACATACTTAACAAAGCTTGTCATGTATGGGAGCAATTTGCAGCCACTGATATTAAGGATGCCTGCATTTAATAATTGAAAAGAATTAGCATAATGCTTGGCTCATTGAATTTCTGTGGGGAAACAGTAACCTCCAGTGGTCATTTAGAGTCCAGTCATGTTCTAAGAGACTTCAGTGAGTACAGTATTAGGTCCTTAATTTATACCTGGCTTTAAAATTTTCCTTGAAGCCCTAAATTATACATTCATAACCAATTTCTCATACAACACATAGCTGCTAGAACTGTGCTCTTCAAAAGGTTTATTTTGCAGTTATTTACCTTTGCCAAGGGCCTTGAGATGCAGAAAAAAATCCCTGTGAAAATGAAAAGTAATGCCAATTTTTAATGAAAAGCAAAAACTTTTTTAAGGAAACAGTACAATCCATATAGTGTTTGAATTTAGGAATGTCATCTAAGCACTAATTGAAAAGATCTTTTTAAAGTGAGAGACATCTTTCAGTTAGAGGTAAGACTAAGACAATTTTCTTGTATATTTTAAATTGGTTAGAGGTTAGAGTCTGAAATAAGACATGCATTTAGGAATGTTCCAATTTGACCAGTCAGCAATCATAGGGAACAGGGGTGGAAGAGTCCTTGGGAGCACTCCCACCCTGTGTCCTTCAAGACTGGTCTGTCTCTAGCTAAACCATGTAATCCCTCAGCTTCTTTCAGGCTGCCATCCCACAACACAGAGGGAAAGGGAAGGACAGTAAAGTTTTATGTCTCCTTGTGGTTCCTACTTGTATTAAAGACCCTGACTGATTCTGGCATGGTACTGGAGCTGCTGTGTGTTGCTGATCGTGGAAGGATTGCAGGGACTGGCACGACTGTTCCCTTTTCTTCAGGGAAATTACTGCCTGAGAGCTCAGAGGCTAAATCTTCAGAGTGCTACCTGGGGTTGCAATACATTAATCTGGACAAGCACAGCATAATTAGCTTTTCAGCGGCTGTGTTTTAGAGGGATTGAGGGTACGCTGCTGGATATGACTTGGGTGGGGTCAGATGTACTCCTCTGAAGTTTTTAATGTTGATTATCCACTGGGTGAGGTAAATCATTGTCATCTCCATTTGATAACTGAGGACCAGGCAAGTGTGTGTTTATATTTATGCTCCTGGGTGGTTACTGTCTGCATAACTACTGCAAACTGCTCAGAGCTTCGAGTGGGCTCAGTCTGTCAAACTGGGAATCAAATGTATGAAGCCCTTTGCAATTCAGCTGGACGTGCACACTCAGGTGCCTGGAAAGGCAAAGGGAGAGCCAGCAGAGAGATCTTGTCTGATGGTGGACAGCCAGATGCCTGCTCTGTCTTATGCATTTTCAAGTAGAACTCCCTCTCTTACCTTATCCTCATCTCCTGCCTGGACAGTCATCCACTTCTGCTTTTTGAAAGAAGTCAAGCTCTTCCCTGAAGTCCACAGGCTCACCCTTATTGTTGACATATCCCCTTCATCCACCACAGTAAATGGCACTCTGTGTGCTTCTGCTGTGAAGCTGAATTCTGTCACGCTGGAGAGACCGCTTCGACTGAGGGCTTGCATGAGTGTGAGGTGGTGCTTAGCTGAAGCAGGAAGAAAAAAACCACTAACAAAATGAAATTTAAGAGGAGATAGCAGATGAAAGTAAAAAAAAAAAAAAAAAAAAAAAAACCACAGGCAACACAGTCAACATTATTTATGCCACAACTGGTTTTGATCAGGGAGAAAGCAGAGGTGAAACAGATGAACTATGAGTGCTGGTCTCTCAGTCCTGCTTTCTTTCAGTGAAGGATTAGTTCTTATCTCTATTTTTTCTAATGAGGACTGCAAACCCTGATTGGGGATTTACCAACAGTTTCCCTTGATTTTTGTTTTTCTTGTCTTTTTTTTCCTCTATGAAATTGTGATACTTATCATTGCCTCTCCTTAAATGGGTCATTTGCAGGAAAATTACAATATGTGCCTGTCTGAAGTACCAGCAAACTGAACACTCAGAAGACAGTAAATGATGCTCTCCTTAAAGACAGGCTATGGGTCAAGAAAAACAAAAAATACACTTGTGAGATTCATGGGGTGGGTGAGGACATATGCCAACTCAGAGATTAGTGTCAACAATCGATGACGTATGGTTCACTTATATTGTTTTTTTTAAGTGTATGTGTAGTTCTCATTTACTTTTTAAGTATAATAATTCCTATGTCATCTGGCAGGAAATTTAGGTTTCAGTTCTGCAAAGATGGAGACTCCGTGGCACTAGATGCTACATGAACCCTGGAAATATGTCTTCATATAGGTGGTCTTTTCCTAAATTATATAGCTCAGAAATAAGCCATTGTGGAATGAAAAGCTTGCTACAGTTGTAAACACTTTATTTGCAAATGGGAAGAAAGATCTAAGAATCAGCCTTTCTAAAGTGTAAAGTAAATAGTTCCAGTCTTCTTCTAGACTGATCTGGAAATGTACTGAAACAAACTGATTATATTGATGTCCTGAGAAGATTTCCTGACAGCATCCACGGAACCCAATAACAAGAGTAGTTACAAAGCTAAGTGTGAAAATCTCCTCGGACTATTACAGGAATCCTATAGGTTTATTGAAGCCCTACTCTCTCTCTCTTTAAAAAATTACTGCCTTCAGAATTTAATTTCTGTATATTAATGGCATAGGTGGAAATGATGGAAAATCAATATGGTATTTCTGGATACAAGGACATACATAAATATGACTTTCTCCATGATTAGGAAAGACTTATGTTTATTCAGCCTCTGTTTCATCTTTCTGCTCTCTGCACAGTCCAATGGTAACATAAATAATGTTAAAACAATGCACTGTATCACTTTCATCCATGTTTCTGGTTAGTTAAATTATTAATAACATTTGGTGCAAAACTGATTTCAGCTAAATTTAGCAATCTGCAATGCATACATTTATATATGATTTAGCTATCTAGGGCTCCCTTTATAGTGAGTGTGGGGAAAAGCAATGCCAAGGAGTGATGCACATCATGGGTTTTAGGTTCATTTCTTAAATGAGGTGAGCAATGCCCTAAAGCACACATCTTCCTCCAGCTAGATCTGTTGCAGATGTCTTAGTTTGTAGACATGAATCTTACCCTTGCCCTTACCCTGTGTAATTTCTGTGTGTACCTGGATCATCACTTAAAATCATGTCTAGCCTGAGGCAGCTGAAGGCACTATTCTCCTGTGGCATGAGGTGCTGCAGAGAGTAATCTCCCTTCATCAGCACCCACTGGCTGATAAAAGAGCCACTGTTTTTTATGAGTGTCCTTGGTTGCTTTTGTGAAGGCATCTAATCCTTCTCCTGCTGTGTTGAATATCCAAGAGATTCGGTCTTTCAAAAATTGTGGCAGAAGCATGCTCAGTGCCATGACTCCGGTTTCACTCGTGGGAAAATGCTTTGAGAAGCTCCTGCTGAGCAGGAGCTGGAGCAGCACCTCAGGCACTGAGTAGACTACAGGGTGCCTCAAGATTGTAAATGTGTCCAAGATTAAGCCACAGCACAGAGGGGATTTTTTAAAATTTTTTTTTTAAATTATAGTTTGTGTGGAGGTCTGTTAGTTTTGCCTCAGCCTCATGTCAGTGGCTCAAGTCCTTTACTGGATGTAGCTGTTAATCATATTTACAGCACTGGGATTTATGGACGCATTTATTCTGGAGGAATCTAATCACTGCATTGCTTTCGTAAATGTAGCTGTATCAGAAGCAAACAGTGCATGAATTATATGTCTCGGCAGGATTGATTGTGCCCTTAGGAGCTAACAGCAGCACCCAGAGAACAATTACATTCTCCTGCTCCCAGTAATGAAGTATTATTTAGGAACAGAAAGTCATTATGTAAAACTTTGAGAAATTATACAATTACATTACATTACACATACTATTGTCATAGGCCTTGCTTCCTACATAAAATTTAAATGCCTTCTGAGAGGGAATTCTGTAGGGCTGGCTTCCTGCTCTTGTGCTCCCAGGCACTTTGCCTTTCTGTTAAATGATGAAAGAGAACTGTTTAGGATTGGAAATATCATAACTCTGAAAATTCTAAAACCTCACTTATAAAAAGAAGTAGTGCTTGAAAACAAGCAGTAATCATATTAATATTCAGTTAATTTAATATTAAATAACCTGTTAATTTGCCAGTATCTATTTCATATTTTGGTTTGCCATTTTATTACCGCAATACATAACTCAAAGAAGTGAACACAGGCATCATTATTTCTAGGATTATCCATCCTGTGTAGTCCACTTGATTTCTTCTTTAAATATGCAATTGTTTACAAGTTTAAATTTAAGCCATAAGTTTTTTCCTTCTATTTGCATAATAGTTGGCCTTTGTTTTTCACCCTGATTTCAACTGATGCACGGCAGGAGCTGTGTGATGGGAAGGAAAATGAACTGTGTTAGTCTGGTTTGTGTAATGTTCAGTGGTCCCAAGGCAAACCTCTGGTGAGTGGCAGAAATGTGGGGCTGGGGCAGATGCCAGCCCTGCACGGAGGCAGAAGTGGGAAGCAGTCAGCAGCATGAATGGCCAGGATAGATCTGCTCCTTCACAACCTCTTCTGCTTCTCTCTTTCTATCTATAGAAAGTGAGATTGGGGAAATAAACTGGTCGGAAAGGCTAACACAGCATTTCCAAAACACCTCAGAAACGCTCCTAAATCTTAAGGATTTTTACCTGAGGCTGGAACAGCAGCAAATATGAGCTAGTGTCTGAGCAACCTGGCATTGTCTGGGTGCATCTCATTGCTCTCACTAGCAGTTTTTGTTTACACAAGCTTTTCCTTGAAGGGGAGAGATGTCAGGCATGTTTCATGACAACCTTCCTACACCTTAAATGCCTTTTGTTTAACTAGGACTCTGCCATAGTGTGAAAAGAGTTCAATGTTAGCTCTTAAAAAACCTCCCATAGGAAAAGCCCATAGGAAGCTCTGTCCAATGGAAAAAAAGCAAGGAACTGTTTTAAGTGCATCAACAGTCTGTTATTTAAAGGCAGTTGCTTCTGCTCTCCTATTTCTGTCTCAGTAATTGATTGTGGACGGTTTCAGCAAATGTGTTGCATCAAGAACTCGCTAACATTAGTGGAATTGAACCAGGGTTGATTTTTTTCACCCACCATCTCCTGGTATTTTCTAATAGGCTGTGTTGCATGTTTTTTTTTAAATAAATTCTCTGGCAATCACATTACATTAACTCTGTGTGTGTGTGTGTGTATATTTGCACACTGGGAGAGTGGAGCTCCATCTGAAAACTTGTGAGAAGCTTGGGACTCCAAGGAAATTTGATGACACCTGGTTAATCATTCACATGTTTAAGGTTTTCTACTTAAGTCTTACAGCACAGAAACACTGAAGTAGTTCCCCATCATAATTGATTACTTCAGGAGGCTGCTAAATGCCCACAGCACTGGAATAATACATAAACCAGTCCACCTTGCCCTCCCAGGAGCCATTTTCCAACATTTTAGTCACTAGCACTGCTGAGAGCTCTAAAAATGTATTAAAATTTTAAATAGGTGGAAGCCCCCACAGATTTGTTATGAGAACAGCATGGTTGCATTTTGACAGCATTTAAACTTTATTTCACTTATTCTCATGAATATAATGCCTTATTCCCTTCTAGATTCTATCCAAGCTAATAAATTGTTGTTGAAAGCATTACATTGCAGAAGCCTGTCATTAGCATCTCACACGAGCTGCATTTTTGATGTGGCAGTCAAACTGAATTAAACCATGCACAGACACAGTGTGATAGCTCAGTGACTGCCCCTTCCTAGTCATCCCAGGGGGTGACTTTGCACAAAATTCAGTGCTATAGAGCTTCTGACATCTTCCCATTTGTTTTTAATCCAACCCTTTCTGTGATCCCTAGGCACAGAGATGAGAGCTTTATATACCATCTTATTTCCTAGATGCTGACTCTCTCTGTACACGTCTTTGTTTCCGAATTTCTGAGGGTCAGGTTATATTAGAACATCCTCAGGTGCAGCACTGCTGGTGACCAACTGTGACACTCGGAGCAGCTCCAGATGCCGGACAGCCCTGAGATGCAGGAAGCTGCTTCAGTCCCTCAGCTGCCAAGTGATGCCTGCTCTCCTCTGTGCCTGCTAAAAGTGTGAGATGGTTTTTATTTTCTTCTATGTTGTCTGATAAAATGTCTGTGTAGGTCACACATTTCTGGAAAGCTGCACTGCGTTTCAGATTTGCCAGCTCCTTTATGAGGTGAAGTAATTTTCAAATTATGTGGTGGTTTGTGTTTTAGTCAAAGCCCTTGCTCCTGGACACCAGCCATTACAGTAGATTATTCCCTTATTTTATACAGAAAAAAACAACCCACAAACAGTCATTAATTTTATTGTCTGCAGTAAAAAACCCAAAAATCATGTTCCAGGTTACCCCAATGGCAAATTAGAATGTAAGTAAAAATTAGGCAGCATTTATTTTTTTCAAGCCCAAATTCTAACAAAATTATTTTTTAAAAAAAGGTCTTTTATCTGCCTCATAGTCTTTGAATATTTGTAATTGATAAAGCTGATGTTGATAGGACAGTGCTACACAGAACCACACACTCCTTGTGGACTGTGGTCCTTATTTTTAAGTCCCTCATCTGTCTGTCCCTCCCAGAGAAGCACATTGTGTCTCGGGTAACCTCATAGTTTCAATTAATGGTGCTGAAACTCCAGATTCAAGAAAAAGAAATGTATAGATTGAAAAGATACCTAGCTAAATGTAGTGATATGTTCTTGTGTAGAAAAGATTCAGAAAATTTGGATAGAAATGACATGGAATATCTGAAGGAATCCCCATCATGGAGGATTTTAACAACAAGTTTGACAAACTCCTTGCAGGAAAGATATTGGGACAGTGAAACTCTTGGGCGAGGATGGACTAAGTGGTGTCTTAATATCTTTTTCAGTTCTCTCTTTATTTTCTGCTCTTGGACTTTGTGAATGAGTTGTGCAGAACCCTGTGAATCTCAGTTTTTTCCCCTCTGAAAATAATATTAAATGGAAGATAACAATAAGATTTTTACATATTATGTCTATGTAATTGCATTCGTCTATTAATCATGTGTGTCATTAGAGATATAAAACTGGTTTTGATAACAAGTTGTTTTTCATAAAGCCATCTTGATGAGCATTATTTCTGCATATGGTTTTAGATTGTATCATACCTTCCTAAATGACCCTGTCATTTTGCTGAGCATCATTTTTTTCTGTATTTCTAGTTGCCCTTTGGGATAATGGTGTACAACTAATGATTTTCCAATCTTCTGGAAAGTCCTGTAGTAATCCAAATTATATCAAATTCCTATCCCAGACATACTTCATGGCTTGTTTTCTAACTGCTTGGATGCAACAGCCCAAGTCTAAGTAAATCCAATGGAATCTGTAGAAATCCCGAGTTTAACTCTTGGAAAAGTTAGATGGAATACTTGAAAGATCAGGCTGTTTGTATGCACACAAGTAGAATGCCATGGTCAGAAGTATCTTACACTCTGTGGTAACATAGAACTTAACACTTCACTGATTTGTGTGCTTATATACCAATCCAACAGAAAAGGCAGCTTAAAATTTCTTGTGACATATGTTTTACAACAAGTTATTGTTTTTCCATAAAACAGCAGTGAAAACATTTGTTTTGTTTTATAGAAATGATGGTCTTGAAATCTGAGTGTGACAGTACCAGAGAAACAGTTTTCATTTTCTCTATTGCTGAATGGGATTGCAGTAGTGAAATAGCAGAAATCAGTTATAACAATTGTTTTTATTAAAATGTCATTTACCTTGCTGCTCTTTCACTGACTATCAATCTTAACTGGATTAAAACCAATGCAGTGGAAGTATTCATTATTAAAATAATTTTCCTAGTATGTTCAGTGAGATGAGCAACTCTATGTGCACCATGCCCTCTTTGACAGTAAAAATGATATGAGAATATGTGTAGTAGTTAATTACTTTCCTTTTACTAGTGAACTGATATTCTAGGGGAAAAAAAAATTCTTTTCTGCCCTGTGTAAAGACCATAAATCCATTCCTCAAGATGAATCATCCCAGTATTTTGACAAGCTGTTTGTCAAGAAGAAATATTCAGGATAGAACCTATCTACAATCTGCAAATCTTCAAGTTGCTTTTCCTCATCTGAGGGGCTGAATTTGGATTTTTTTTTAATATCCATATTGATGCATTTTTCTAAGTGGATGTATTCTATGCACTCTGAAAACCTACAGACAGCCAGTAAACATGCAAATAACTTGCTCAGGTTTTGTGAAAAACATTGAGAAATTGACCTTCTGTTCAGTGGAGTTTCTGTAAACCAGCAGTGTGATTGTGTATTTACGAATTGAGATTACAAAAGTAACTGTACTAAAATTCTAGGATATTAAGAAAAAGTAGCATTATTAAAAAAGTTTTGCAAATTTAAATTCTTGTCTTACTTGTTTTAAATGCTAAAAAGACCTAACAGTGAAAGACTTAAAGTGAAGAGTTAGAAGAACAGGTACCAGTTTGCATCTGGTGTGTAAGGAAAAATGGTGTCAAATATTGGATTTAGACATCAAAAAGATAACATCCCATTCTGCTCCCAGCAGGAATTTTGAGCTTGATCTCAGTGCTAATAGGATCAAACAGAAATACAGCAGGCATGTAGAAGTGGATAAAAGCAAAGTGGTAAAAGAACAAGACTAGCAAAATGGCCTGCACTGATACAAAAGGACAGCAGTGCTTAGAATTAGACCATGCATTGAAAAATGCAACACTGGTGTTCAAAATGTATAAATTACTTGCAAAAGGGTTGATATATGTAAATGTTATACCTGCCTCATGAATATATCAATAACTGGGTTATATAGATTTGTATATGGCTACAGCTGTTTGGTGTTCTGCATAAAATAATTGTTTGCCAGTAGCTTTTCTAGCAAATAAAAAAGAAAATTTGAAGTATTTTGCAATAAAATAGACCATACCATACCTAATCCAGAAAGATCTTTCCAGGGCTCAATGTGAAACAAGAAGTTCCAGTCATGAGATGCTTTTAAATTTATCATTTCGTGGCACACAAGCACATCATTAACATTATTCAGCATTATGAGAGCAATAGTACCAACAATAAAAGACAATGAAATAAGATTTTTATTTAAATTTAGTTTTGATTAATGGCATTGTTGTAAAATTTTACCACCGATGAATAGAAATCAGCAAATGGAAATAAAGAAGGTAATCTTTCTTCAGTTCACATCTTGAGAGAAGACTGGAGGAGGCTTCAGTGAAAGGCTTTTGAATGAGAAGTGACTTCGTTTGTGTGCAATGCTTCCTAGTGTAGAAGGGAACCTGTAGGCAGACACTTTTCTGTCTTGGGTCTTAGAGGAAATCCCATGTGATTAGGATCTGAAAGATGTGGCAGCAGTCCTTACCAGAGAAAAATAAGGGAATAATGTCTCTTTCCATCGACTTTGGAAACTTACCTTGGGATGAGTATTAGGCTCTAAAGAACCCAATTGTTCCCATGGAAGAGGAAGCTTCCCAACATAGACTAAAAGTCAGCCTTAAACTTTCAGCCTGCTAGTGTTTTTCAATATAATTTAGTGTTATTCACTTTAGTGTTAATTTATGCCTCACAATCACATTTCCTTCTTGCAGCACAGCTCCAAGTATTGTGTCCATACCTGGCTGCCTCATCCAAGCCTCTAACATGGAAGAGGAAGAAGCCTTTGCCACCTTAGGGCACAGAAACACCACACGCCATGTGTAGGCTGGAGCCTGTCTCCATGGGGTTTGCTGTCTCATACTCACCACGTTGTCTAAATGATATTGGACTAATAGCTTCAGTTTTATTGAGAGTTATGGTAGCTCCCAGCTATCTCCATACTCAAAAAGACTTTGGTTTGAAATCGAGTGGGAGAAGATATGTATGCAGCATGGTTTAATGAATGACCAATTTTGGGAACCAGAGCCAGAGCAGCAGCCCCAGTGCAGAGTGGTGAGGACTTTTGCAAGGCTGGATACCTTAGTCTTGTGGAAAGAACAAGCTGATGCAGCTCCAGATATCTCTCTGATTTCTTTGGAGCTGCTTTGGGATTCTCTGTGCAGCACAGCGTCGTGTCAAGTAGACACATTTGTTAAGTTAATATATGCCTAATAAGCATATGTGCCCAATGAAGACAGCTTAGATAATTTTATATAGAGAGGTTTCTTAGGAGAACTATGGAGCTTGTGACAGAGAAGCAGTTAATTCAGCTGAAAAAATGTATCTAAAAAGGCACAGCATGTGTTTGGAAAGGGATGATCAAACTGTGTTACTTAATCTGGCATCATGATACGATTATTTTTGAAAATATTTTGGCAAGATCTTCTGACATGTAACAGATAGCTTGCAATTTCTATTGCATGGGCTCCAGTAATAGTTCTGAAAAAAAATCCGTGGTTTAATTAATGAAATTCAGTTTCTTTGGAATTGCACTTTTTCCTGGGTCACAGGAGAGATGATGAACAGTGTTGAAATAAATGGGTCCAAACCACTGAGAAAAAGAGTAGTTTCCTTTCCCTTATTAGGGAAAGGAACACTGTCTGTAGGATGGCCATAGACCCAAGGATAGCACGTGTGTAGACTGACTGAAACTACCAAACTTATAAATCATGCCTAGGGGTGAGATTTAGGACAGTCTCTCAGACCTCCAGCTATAGTTGGTGGAGAGATGGGGATCCTCTGAAGGTAGTTCACAGCTGGAGCCTAATTTGATGTCTGAATCAGAACCACGCAGAAGTACCTGTAGAAGAGACTTAGCCCAAACCTTACCTTGAATGGCCTTTAACCTTAGTGGGAAGCTGTGTGTTAGGAAAAGTACCTGTTTCCCTTCTCCCTTTTATGCCAACATAGGTTCTCCATATATAAACTGTCTTCAAGATCTGCTGCTAATGTAGTGATTCTTGGCCATGACATTCATAATTCAGGTGCTAAGTTAATTAATTTTCTAAGCCTAGAGTCAGATTTGCTGCTGAGAAAAACCTGTTGAAAAGGATGGTTTGAAAAATTTAGGGATTGGAGGGGAATGAGTTACTGGAACTAATTTTAATGTACCTCACAAGAGCTGCTGAAAAAGAAATGATGACAAAGCAGTAATCTCAGTGTGCAGGGTAACTTCAGCTTCCTTTTCTTGTATGATGATAGGGATGTAGAAGTCAGGACCAGTCCTGTGGGCTCATGAGCCTCATGCTTGTGCTGTCTCAGGCAGTACAAATACTCCATTTGTACTGCTAATCATGAGAACTATTATGTGGTTGAGTAGAAAAGGGCAAGATTGCTGGTTAATGAGCCTTATATATTTAGGTATCCAAGGAACGGGGAATTTAAAAGGATATTTACTTTTTACTCACATTAAATGCATCTCACAGAAGTTGCATTTATTTTCCATTCTGCAATGCAGAACTCCTTCCTGATATGCCTATGATCTCACTAGGGAAGTACAATTCATGGTGGGCTACATGAGAGATGAAGTCTTTCTCAGAAGCATCTAAATCTTCCCCAAAAATAGATTTCTCTCTGAACAACGCCTTCCAAGGATTGCTCAGGTACTAGTCTTCAATAGGTCTGGAATTAATTTTGATTCAAGTTGCTTATAGTTTATATTTGTACAGAAGAAGGATGAGAAGAATATTAAAAAGAGCTTTTAATTTTTATTCTTTGTTTTTCTGTTGCGATGTGCTTGCAAGGTTTAAGGTCAAGAGACCAGCCACAGGAGGCAGTGAACAGGGAAGAGGCCAGCTAAGGGTGAGGAGCTGGCCTGGGCTGTTTTAGTTACGGAGACCTACGAGGACCAACCATGAGCCCCAGCGGTTGGGAGATTAAACATGCATATCAGCAAGACATCATTGGCCCCGCACACTCACCCGCCCCCATTCCTTATATGGTTTATGTTCCAGATGTTTCTCCTTAGTTCAATGTATTATTGGTTTCCTGAGTTTGTACCCTCCTCTGCTGTAAACCTATTGGTTGTAACGCCTTTTCCCCTCCTTATCTCCTCTCCTCTGGCCTTCCCTGGTTGGCTCCTCAGAGCTAACCACTCCCCTTTTCCCTTCCCTTTTAATCCTCTGCACCCCTTTGTTCGGGGTTTGCAGTCTTGGGTTTCCTGCCCCTTAGCCGTCCCCCGCTTTCCGCCCCTCTTCACCGTCCCCGGACCTTCACCTGTGGACCTTAATAAATTCCCTGGAAATCCCAGACTGCGTTCCTACATTTCTTCTGCTCCACCTTGTTTCCGAGCAAGCTTCTGTCCCCCGAGCTCCACAGTGCACCAGCGTGCTCCACTGCCTCAGTGCACCCGACGCATGTCTTGGCGCAGCCGATCGCCTTTCGATGCAGCCTTGGGGCTTTTGGCTGTTTCGGGCATGCAACACCGCATTTTTCTTTGTTGGTACTAAACTGTCCAGCTGCTTCATAGCCTGGAGATGTTGAAAATTCTGAAAGATGACCAAGGGTAAATCTACTTTAGTTTGATCTCTCCTCTGATCTACCAGGTTGTGAACAGCACAGGGTCCTGTCTCTAGCCTGAAAACTCTGAGAAGATTCCCAAGAGAAGTCTCACTCTCTCTTGTCTCTGCAGTGGGCTTGGGAAGCTAATTCCTTGGGAGCATCCCAGGATGGAGTAGCAGTCACATCATGGGATATTGCAATCCAGATCAAGGGTCTGAGTTGTCCCCTGAAGGACTGGCCTGGGCAAGTAGTGTTGGAAGAAAGACATGAATTACTGAAGTTGTTCCCACACCAGATGAAATACTGATTGTAGTTCTGCCTGTTTCATGGTGGTAGATGAGCAGCTACCCAGAGAGTTTGCAAGGCCTGCTAATGGAGCAAACAGCTCACCACACACTTGTGGTGCAAAGGGCCGTGTAGGAGGAGCCAGGACTGGGGTGTTCTTCACAGTATCTTGTTAATGAGAGTCTGGCTAGGAGGTAATCAAACATACTTGAAACCCATGGTACTTGATGCTGAATCAGGAAATGCAGAGTGTATTTCACCCATCACAGGCAATCTTCTGAGAGGCAATACATACATTTTCTGTATTGCGTTTTGGATGGAAATATAGAAGGTAACCTGACCTAAGCTAATGATTTTTCATCAGATTTCCCATGTCTTTTCAGTGCTTTTGTCTATTTGTATTCATTTGGTGAAGGCAGCTGGTAGAACCCATGCGTGTTTGCACATGCACTGTCTTGGGAGAGACTGTGCCGTAGTGTGAGGGCCAAGGCAAGCTGTGACCATGCTGAGCTATCTCTTGTGCAACTGGAGAATGGCTTGTTAATTGACTTTGGTTTTATTTAACAACTCATTCAAAAGAGTTCAGAAACTATCTTTTTCAGTTGGCATATTTGCTTCCCCCAGTGCAGATTTCAATTTTTCATCAATTTGCTTCTCATTTTTTCAGCATCCTTCTTGATTTTTTTAAACCAGCCAAAGCTGACAGCTGTTTTAAGCAGGTTTGAAACCAACTTATGCTGTCAGCACTGGAGTCTATGTGCTTAAAAGTGTATGCATGCATATATTTATTTATATTTACACATATTTCATTTTACAGCATGAAATTATAAGGTAGGAACCATTCGTTTAATAAATCAAAATTCTATGTGCAACTCTTGCACTCTATCATAAAAGCAATACACAGTAAATCATATATATTTGCTTGTATATGACAGCCTGTTTAAAGCTGGAATCTAACCTACTTCAGTTTCAAACTAATTAAAAGTTGTCATTTAAAACTACTGAACTTGTGTTTTGGCCTCACAGTAAATCAGAGTTTCAAGGTTCTGTGATTTTGACTAGCATAGAGTGTGAAGTTGCTCTTAACTTACACACAGAAAGAAAAGCAAAAATATGCAGAAGTGTTCTGTAGTCAAGTTCCATTAGTGCCACATATTTTGCCTTTTCTTTCACTTCAATGTCTTTGGACTCCATGAGCTGCTGCTAGACTCCAGTTTTAGCTCTTGCCCTTCTTTGCAAATAAATACTTCCACAGTGTGGACCACATTTTAGTTTCCATTTCCACTGGCAAAGGAAGTGGTGAGTTGTGCTCTGAGCACCTGCTGTGCTATGACTGGCTCCAAGCACTCACCCTGCAGCAAGGAAGGAGGAGAGGGGATGTGGAAGACCCTACAGCTAAGTCCCCTTGAGAGCTGGCCAGTGACCAAGTGCCAAGACTAAATACTCTGCACCTCCCCGATCTTCTCAGTTTTATATTTTCTCCACCTGATAAATGGGTGGTGTTTTATCATGATCATTTTGCTCTATTATTCAGACCACTTGTTGCATTTTGTCTACTGATGACCACTTGTTGCCTTTTCTCTTCTGATGACAGAGGAGTCACTCTCAACACCAGACTCCATCCTCTTCTGGCTTTTAATCAGGAGCTAGTACCAAGACCAGAGCAACAGGCTGGGTTAGTCCACCTAGTGGACTTGCTGCTGAAATGCCAAATGTTCCATGTAATGTGCCAAATGCCATGTTAATAAATGGGGAGCCTTTGATGCTTTTGGCAGGTTTGTTCCAAGTGGCTTATTTTCAGCTCTGCTTTTCAAATATATTCATTATGTTTTTACAATGCATACTTGCCCCAGATGTCCCCCCTTAACTTTACTTTCATCAAAAGCATCTGACACACCAGGCGATATTTTCATTATTGATATGATAATATTCATGGTCAGGTATGCTTTTTCCTATGGATTGGAGAGATCAGTGATAGGAAGCAGTTCTTGTCTGAGGGAGAAATGTCAAAAGGCCTTTGCTGATGGGTTTTTGATAAAATATTTTGACTTGACTGGGTTCAGGCATGTGCTCTGTGCTGCTGTGCTGGCTGACTTTCAAAGCTCTTGGAAAATGTGCCAGTGCCTCTGAGCTCCTGTGCCAATTCTCTAGCTGTTCAGCAGATCAGAAGGACAAGTTTCAGGTGTTCTGCTCTCCACGTGCAGAGTTGTAATTCATAGTGCAGGCCAAGTTAATAACCTGATTAATTTACTTATACCTGGCCTTCCGCCACAGAGTACAAAACATGAATCCTGAAGTAGGTGTCAGTGCATTTACTTATGAAACACAAGGCACAAACTGAGAATTTTTTTATACCTAAATTCAATACCAATATTGATTGGGATGGGGAGGAATGACCAATGCCTACGTGTAGTTAATAATTAATGTAACACTCCTGAAGCCCTCTCTGGTGAAAAGCCATCATGGCTGCCTTATTTCCCAAAAAAATAAATAGAAATAGAAATGCATACTGTGGGTTTTAGTGTCTAGTTCTCCAATTATGGTGAAATATTAAGGAAAAAATTCCCAACACCTTCAAATATTTATACATCAAATATTAGTTTAACTGTTTCCCGTACTTGAAAACAATTTTATTTTCCTTCAAGGCTCATCCTTTGTTAGTCCTAGGCTTCTTATTACCACAGTGACTTTCAGCAGTGTGTGTCCTTTAAGACCAGTAAACAAAAGTAATTCTGCTGCCAAGATAAACTGTGTCTTTAAAATCCCAATTTTTAAAGTTTTGCATCCTCTTGAATTTGCATATGTATGCATAGATGAATACATGCAAACCCCTAAATCCTTTTTGACACACTTTTAAGTTTCTTCCTGAATTTTTCTTCCTGTGAAACAAACATTCTAAAGGCATCGGCTATGAATATTTATTCAGTAGGTCTTAGGTTTAGCTCAAAAGAACATTTTAAAGCCAAAAATACAGAAGGTCATTTCTTCTGGAAGAAATGGGTTGTGTGTAAAGCACAGCAAGAGGCTAAATCTTTGTCACTGGCTAGCTTTTGAAACCTGGGCAGATTTGGAGCAGAGGGACTGGCTTTTTATGGAGGCCTGCTGAGCTACCACCTGTCTGCTGAGCCAAGTCTCTGAGCTCATCTAATTTGCAAAGTCAAACATATTAGCCTAAAGGACCACTAAAGTGGTGAAAACACAGGACAAGAAGACAGTCTTCATTTACAAATTTCAGATTGCTTCTTGTTTCAGGAGCACATGGGCTCAGAAACTCCACAGAAACTTGTGAGCAGGATAGAATTCGGTAAAGTGGCAACAACAGGTACTGCTAAAAGAGATTATTACAAAAATACTGCAGAATGAGTAATTAAGGCTTACATAGCTGTGGTCAAGCTTTCCATTGTAGGTCTGAAGACAGGATAAGGATCCTTCCTGGATCAGTCTAAAGCATTTGGCATCATCAGGTATTGACTTCAAAAGGAAAAACATAATTTTGCAGCTATACAGAACTTGAATGACATAGGCAGTTTTAATTATTGCACCTCAAAAAGGTCAGAGTGGACTTACAAATACAGGGAAGATCACTAAAATGAATAAGGGGATGAAGCTAGTAGACTAGCTTGGGACTTCAGTTTTGGAAGGCTTTGGGGTGTATGGCTAACACTTACAAATCATGGGGATATGGTTAAGGTGACTGGGAAATTGTTATTTTCCTTAAATACAAAAATTTGGGGAAGTCACTGTAACTGGTGAGAAACCATTAAAGGGCTTAAGAGAAATTCTGTCTTTATGTAGTGTGTATAACCTGGAACTCATTGCCTTGGAAATTAATGGAGGTAGAAGGTGTCAGCAGCTTCAAAAAAAGTCTAGACAAAAAGGAATGCTATTACAGGTCCATGGACTGGCACTAGAGGGAATGGGCAGTATTATCCTGTGATGGATTGGTGAAGGAATATGGAGAGTTTGTTTTCCTAGTTTTCTCATAGTCCTAGTTCCATTCATATTCTTCAGAAAGGAATTTTTCAAGGAGTTAGTTAAAACATGACAATTTTCTACTTGAGACTGCTCCTGCGGTGCTACACTAATTACTACATATACATATTTATGTGCTTATAAAAATGAAAGAGTCATTCTTCATAAATTTGTGTGCCTGGCAGGGTGGTCCTGTTGCCTTTCCTGACCCAAATTCAGATAACTCTTGTGGAAATGATTTCACAGTGTTTTTGCACAGATGTAATTGGGCTTGGTTAGTTCAAGCTGGGCAGATATCATTAGTTGGCTGTGACTTACACCCAGATAGAGCAACCCAAAGGGTTCCAGTGACCTGCTCCCAGGGCTGACTGGGCTCAGGGCAGGTACAGCAACAGGTACCTTTGCATGCATAGATATAGATGTACACATTTCTGTCTGTGTGCATTTGGATGAATTGATTATGGCATGAATGTTATATTGAATCTATAATTAATATTATAGATTAATATTATTAATTAATTATTAATTATTTATTATTATAAATATTATTAATTAATGTTATAATTGTAGTAAATCCTATTGAATCACTTTATGGATGTCAAATTAGTCAATGTTTAAGTGCTTGCTGAACCCTTTTGTTCCCTTATCTTTTTGCATCCGTATCATTTGCACCCTTCCCTGGTCTCTGTGTAACTAATTTTGAAATTATTTCCCTTTGTGTGGTTCATCTATGTGGTAAATAATATAGAGAAAATTGCCATCAAACTCTGTTATGTTGCACTCCCATGAATTTATATTAAAACCTGCTTTTCACCAATGTCTTTGATGGTGATTTTCTAAGCCTCCCAAACCACTGATTCGTGACAGAGCTGTCCCAAAAGTAGGGTCACAGCCCTGCTCCTTGCTGTGGAACAGGTTAGTTAGTTAGTCAGGTGACAGCCATGAGTGTATGAGTGTATGACAGTATGAGTGTGTTGAGGGCACACATAGTTATCTGTTATCTGCATCTACCCTGATTTAAGCTGCTTGTTGGCTCACACCACACAACTGGAAGAAGAAATTGAGCTGAGGAGCAGGGCCAAGAGCCAGGCAAGCTGTATCTGATTTCCAGGTGATGAGCTGGACCATTTTCCAAAGCTTGCTTTTCTCTGTCTTCCTAGTGGGACAACTTTAAGAACACCTGAAACTGCTCCTCCCCATGAGAATTTAGGAAGGGAGAAACAGGTTCTCTGTTTGGCTTTTGTCTTCCCTTGGCCCAGATTTTTATTGCTCAAGAGTGTTTTTTAAACAGGCTTAATAAAAGCTCACAGTCCACCTGCAGAGTGCCATAATCTCCCCAAATTTGTGCAATGCTGGAAGCCCTGTGCAAGATGTCTAAAATCTGAATCTGGAGAACAGAACAGGAATTCTTCCCCCTGAGCTTTCTGGCTGCAGAAGACATGTGCCAGCACAGTGTGTTTGCACAGGATACCCCTGGGCAGCCTCATTCTGGGGACAAGGGAGGTCCATTTACAGCACTGGATGAAAGCCAGCAGCAGAAGGAGCACTTAGAAGCTGTAACAGCTTATGTAAAGACAATCTGCATCCTCCAGGGAAATGAAACAGGAGTTCACCCACTTGTTCTGTAATCACACATCTGTAATACAGTCTAGAAATGAAAGACAATTGACAGTTCCCATGTTGTGCTGCTTGTCTCATGGTGAAGACAGCACTGAGCAGCAGCTGAAATTTGATGGACAGATTTCCCAGAAATAAGAGGATAGGAAACCAAACTAATAGCTTTAGATGAAGGCATGGCTGTGAGTATTTTTTCATCTGAGCTCAGTTTTCTGTGGGTGAACATGACAATTCCAAGATTTGAGGCTCACACCATTCATACTAGTAGTGTATTGAAATCATACATCTCATTGATGTGGCCAGGCATAATGGGATAAATGATTTCAGACTAACAGCTGTTGGTTGTCTGCTCCTTATGTTCCCAAAGGGCTGGGAAAAAGCCCTGTGAACCTTTCCTCTGTATTTGTCAAAGATTACTTCTTTGTGTCCACTGGGTCTGAAATAGCTGACGAGTGTTTTGAAGGTATTGTCAAAATGAAATGTACTGTTGTGTTTAATTCTGCAGATCATGTGGCATTTTTTCTGATGCCAAACTGACTGATGTGTAGAACTAACATTCAGCAAGAGCATTGATGCCAAAGTGCAGATATAAGGGATCATTTTTAGGAATTTAGATTGATATGAGTTTAAACATTGATTTTTTAAAAAAATTATCCAGACTTATACAATTTTAGGATTTACACAAAATTAAAGGGCATTCGTGTAGTAAGTGAGTGTATACAAATACATATGGGGAAATTTGACATGTTTACCCAAGGCCCAGAAGTAGTGACTGGTATTTTGCAGTGTAAACATCCCACAGAAAAGACCACCAACACCACTGTTTTTAAAAACACTGTCTTGCTGTCCCCTTATTTTGTATGAGATTCACATCCTCCTCACCTCCCAGCTCCCTGATTTCTCTCCCTCTATTCCAAGGTGTCCAGATCTTCTTGGAGATGATGTCTGGTTCCTGAACAGGCTCAGAGGGGATGGATGCAGTTTGAGGCATATTGGGTTTGGTTGACATAACTGCAGAGAGGAGAGGTGGTGGTGAGGACTCCCTGGCCAGTGTGGGTAGGAGAGATGAAGGCACATGTGACATTCCTCAGCTGGAAGATGTACAGTCTGCAATGCCTTCAAGCCTAAATGCAGACCAGGCACTAACCCCACGTCCCACAGCTCTTAGTACTCACTGCTCAGCACACCTTCTACACCAACAGGCTCCATGCCAGACAGCACCATGATTTACTCCTTGTTGTCAGCAGTGCTGGCGCAGTGGGCAGTGCTGGGTACCCACAGCTGCATGATCTGTCTGACCTCTCTTCTATTCACACCATCAGTTTGATGCAAGAGCTCTTGTGTATGAAAAAATCCCTGAACTAAGAGGGTTAATGCCAAACCCTGATGGGAGAGCTGAGAACACTGTCTATGCCCTAAACTTGGCAGTCCTGCACATCCTGACTTGTGTCTTCCTGTGGATATTGATATTGTTCCTGACAAGGCTGGTGTTCTCCTGACATCATGCCTGCCACAAAGCCACACCCAGTTTATTTCTGCCATGGCTCCATCTCTTCTTCATCCATCTTCTGGAGCCCAGGCCCAGAGCATCTGCTCATCTTTTACAGTAAATAGATTTGTAAGCGAAATTGTGTTTAGTTGCCAAAAACCTGTTCTCAGTAGTTCCTGACAGGGCAGCACAGGGTAATAACTGTAGACCGGGGTTCAGAGGTTCAGGTAGAACTGTAAGTAAAATGAATTCACCAGAAGTGTAGTGAAGCAGCCCATAAGATTTTATAGGACAAAGGAATGACTGACCTGAACAAGTGGTGGTGATAGATCAGTTTCAAGGAGGAAGTTGAATTAAGACATCTTCAAACAATATTTCTATGTTTTTGTGATTGTCCATTCTCTCAAATAATTAGAATGGTCCTTTGAAAGTGTTTGGCCTGGGACTAGTATCAGTGTCCTGAACCATCCCCAGGCATCACTTGGGAATTAGCCTAAGCCATTCCTAATGCAATTTAGATGGTGCTACCTTGTTTGTAAAGGAAAGAGAATTTTAAAGCATGTTAACAAGCTCTTCAATACAAGTTCTTAGTGTCCAAGCACCTAGAAAACATAACTATTTAAATTTCCTAGGATAAATTTGTCCTGTCAAGGAATCTAAAGTGACAACCAATGCAGATGTGTTTCCCACATGGCTTTGCCTCTGTACAAAAGGCAATCACAGTGTGGCCATTTTGTTAGCTTTGACAGAGGACTAACAAAATGTGCACTTATTTACTGGAGCACCAAGATCACTAGTTTATTACTTTAAAAGTTCTTTAAAACATGGAAATCACAACCATTTATCACTGCTGTCAAGAGAGTAATCTAGTTGCGATCTAGCAGATATGTTTCTGAGGATTCTGCAGTAAAATAAAATTTATCATTGTCTTTCTCTGTAGAGATGTAGTGTGATGCTAAATTCAATTAGGATATACAGTAAGAGGGGGTGCTGTCACATAAAAATTTGATTTCCAAGACCTGATGTTTATTGTCTTGACTTGTTGGAGAGGGCTTTCCAATCAAATAAGCATGAGACTCTGGCAATCTTTGTTCAAGGCGGTGTAGTTCTCAGGCTCTAGTCTAGTTGTTTTGCCTGTAAGGAAGTTGATAATTCTGTGTTTTCACTTTAGAATTTAGATATTGCTATAATTTTACTTCTAGGATGGATCATGAGAATTCTCTTTCGGGATCAGACCAGGGCACTTAGTCCAACATTCTGTCACAGGCATCACCTAGGCTCAGAATTAGTGAGAGCCTGAGATTCTGGAAGCCAGTGGACACAATGGTTCATACCAGATGGTGAAGAAAAAACTGCAAATAACCCTGCAGCGAGGGGTCTGGAGTGAGAGATCAGGGAAACTCACAATAGCCATATTCAGACCTTTTTTGCTGACCTTTTCTGGTGGGTTTACATTGCCTCTGAAAACTCTCCTCTGTTTCTGCTCGTGTTCCCCTTTACCAAATGCTGAACGCAGAGGCGCTCGGTCTCTGGGGTGCTGTGCTCAGGCTAAGAGGAAGGACAGCATGATGCCTTGGCGCACAGCTGGCCTCTGCTTCCCTCATGGGCAAGGGAGGAAGAGCAAGCTTGGCCCTGGGCAAAAACTCATGCAAATAAACTGGTTCTCAAAGCTATGCGTAGAGTCTGCAGGCAGTCCTGCCTCAAATGATTCCCAAATTGCTGTTTGGGACTGAAGCTGGGAAAAGTGGATGTTTGCACAGGCACAGGATTAGCCAGCTTTTCCTCCTAACACCCTCCTGAAGAAGAAACTCATTTCCACTCCAACTGGTGAAGTTGCAGCAGTGAGGTTACACTTTCTCCAAAGCTGCACAAGGATTTAGTGAGGTTTGAGTTAGAATCTGCCTTTCCTCCCATCCCTCCCTCCTGAGCTCAGCCCCGCAGAGCATTCTGCTTCATTTCCCATTTTCTTTATCCCATCACATCCACTAGGAGAACGATGAATTATGTCTCCTCTCCAGGTTCAATCCCTGTATATTCATTCAGTTAGAGATGGATTTGCTTTTGATTGTAATACAGCATTTAGTTCATCATGCCTTTTTTTAATTTTTAAGTGTTTTAGTATTTCTAAAATGAAAAAAAAAAAATTTTTGTAGTGGCACTTTGCAAAAGAAACATTTAATAGTAACATATAATTACATTCTGTAGTTATCAAACAGAATGGTGGTTAAGTGGCTGTCCAATAACAGGCAGCAGCAATGCTGTATCAGGTATTAGTGCTACTTACCTTTTAGCTACAGTGTAATTATTGGTATTTTAGTCTGCGTTTATTCCCATGTGAAAGTGCTGCCGTAGTGTGGGAAAGTATTCTTAAATCATAATGCTTATCAAAGTTCATGTGCATGTGAGTGAAATTGAAAATGTCAATCATCTTAGAAAGAAAGTGGAGAATTGCTCATACTTTCTAAAATCAGTTGTTTAAAAAAGAAGTAGGACTGTATTAGAGGCACCTGACTCTTGTATTCTGGAAGAAGTTCTGCAAACATGTTATCTTCCCTTACTTTATAGAGTAATAGAAAGGCTATAAAAGAACATGGTGCTTGAACATAGAGGGCAGTAGAACATAATAAAGGTCATTTGACATTACTCAGACTGTAAGTGGCTGATAGTATTCAGTTCAGCATGTTTTTTATAGCACCCTAAATTAAACATCCAAAATTTTTAGGAGGTTGTGTCTGAGCCTAGAAAATAACGCACTGGAAAAGCTAAGTCATCTCTTACATTCTTGAGGTCAAGGTGTGTTTTCTGTAGTGTTTTGAAACCTGGATGCACTGAGAAATCTTAGCAAAGAAAGTTCCATATGCAAGTGTTTTTGGCATCCTGAGTGTATGTTTCTATAGAGATTAGTTTCCTTCATCAGGACAAGAATTTAGGGACTTGGGGAGTGCAGCATTCTCCTCAGACACTGCACATAGTGCACCCTTGTCATTTAACAGCACTTCAAGCCTATTAACCTGTAATAGGCCAGACTTAAAATAAATCTGGCACCCTTCCCTACATTATTACAAAAGAGCAGAGATGAAAATGCACAAGCAAATAGGATAGCAAGTAAAAATGGCCCATACTAGAGGAATAGGAAAAAAATACTGTGAACATCCTTTAAAATTTTGAGTGATTGATCATCCAAAGTGTTTGTTTATGAAGCATTTCAGTGAAAGGGTACTTGCCAAACAATGTCTTTTCTATATCTGAATACCTATATTCATGTCAAAAGGGTCATAGCTGCAGAGGAAGAAGAATGCTGGCTGGTTTTAGACGGATATAATTTGTCCAGTGTTGTTGTGCTGGGATCTCTAAAAACGTTTGCTTGGGGAGCAGCAAAAGTATCGTGAAATGTAGCCAGTCACATGCCAAACAGAGATTAACTACCTATTTATGGATTCCCTGAAACAGGCATTTATTTAGGTATTAAATTTCTCCTCTTGTTTTCAAGAATAACTGACAAGACAAGATTGTTTGCAAAGAGGTTAATGGCTAAATGTATCAGATTTATTCACAGTGAATCATTCGAAACAACCTGACTCAGTTTTTTTTTTCCCCTTGGAATAAAGAGCTGCTAATAGATAGAAAGGAAAGTTTAATGTCCTTTACTGTCCTGGAGCACAAGATACTGGTTGGAAACACAGCTAAATCCTTTTGTATGTATGTAACTGCAGTAAATGTGCAAAGGTATTATTTGGTATATATATTTTGGATGTACTTTCAGGTTCTTTTAAATGGCAGTTGCCTGCCTTGTTATCCAATGTCCTGAAATGAGTAATGCTAACTGTGAACCCCAACTGTGACCTGTATATTCCTAACAAAACAGGAGCTTTTTCATAACTTTAGTAAAATGTGGTGAATATTCCAGACCAGCAGGTGAGCTGCTAAACAGTAGCAAGCAAGCCTTCTTTGGTCTTAATTCTTCTAAATGCAAACATTAGGTAAAATCTGAAGCTGACTAAGCTGGAAACAAAGTGCTCTCACCTACTGAGTCAGCTGGTAGCTGGTGACAGCTATCTCTGTATGGGATGAGTAAACTCTTTCTCACAGGCTTTAGCTTGAATCATAAGGTTGGAGATCACAAACAATGTAGCATCCGCAGCCTTGCACCCATCCTGTCAAAGAAGAGAGGATAAAAGACCTGAGAATCAGAAAGAATTAACAGAAAATTTACTGGCTGATTCTCCCATCCTTTGAAACTTGTGGAATAAGCTCTTGCAGGTTTTCACTCAACATTAAATAATTCTGATCATCCCACCATTTTTTTCCACACCTATGACATGCGCACATCAAAACTTCCTGGTAAGAATCACCCGTAACTTCAGCTCCTGAGGTGTCTTTAAAACTTCCAAATGGCCTTGGAGCTTTCTGGGAGCCCTTTTTGCAAGAGACCAGAGTCACTCTTAACCCTTTGACATGAATATCCTTTTTCTACCCTCCACCCTGGTACTCCCCTCATTTAATTACTTTTTTTCCTCAGCTAGGGTGAAGCAAGCATTTGGCACCAGAAAGTGCTCCCAAAGTGCCATCAGTTGGCTTTTAGGCTGATGGACAATGGAAGACCAAATGCCTTGGGGAGAGACACTGGGGAAAGAGATCTTTCTGCTTTGCAGCCACTACCTCAGGCTGTCTTAGTTCTGTAGAGGCAGAAACTGACACAGCTTTGTGCAGAGAGTCGTCTGTGACAGAGTCAGCCCTGAAGTATTAAGTGCAATCAAACATAAGTCAGCAGGGCTATATAGTTCATTTCCCAGTGGTATTCTATTCAGTCATGTGCTTAATGTTTTGATGTATTTCAGAAGCGTGGTAATAAAGAGATATATCTGTGCAACGCCATTTTTCACTCCTTTCAATACAGCCACTCTAGGAAAGTTCAGTATTATCTGTCCAATGTGAAGCACAGAGTAAAATCAGGCATCTCAAAACCAGAAAAAAATACATGATTTAAATGCTAAGTTAGGCATAATTCTGAGTTTGGATGGATAAGTCCTCATACTTGGCACATTAGTTATTTCAATATGTGATTCAGAGATGAAGAAGACCATGACCCGAGACTGTCAAAAAATCAATGGTGAAGTAGTCTAGCCAGCATGCTATTTACTTTCTGGGCTTTCATATAATGACTGATTAATTAAAAAATATATATAAAACAAAAAAATCCTATCATTTTATCTATTTTTTCTTAATGGCTGAGCTGTGGTTTTTTCCCTTCTTGTAATGACTGTTTATTGACCTCACTTGTTTTTTGTTTATTGAGGTTTGCAAATGACCCGCTTGTATTGGATCTGATATGAGTTTTCTGTGTTACCATATCTAAAACTTTTCCCATTAAATGCAATGCTGTAACTCCTAGGTATTTCACCAACCAGGTTTGTGGAATAACCATCAGTGAGGTGACAATAGTCCCAAGTGCCTGGTGCTGATGTGCATCTTAGGGCTGCACATTCAGGTCCCAGAGGAACATAAATTGCTATAGTATAGAGTTATCAAAGTAAGAAAAACATGCATTATTTATTTACTATAGTGGAGCTGGAAGAGTTACGGTAAGGCTGGGTAGTGTCTGAGATATATCCTTATTGTCTAATCTCAGTCACAATTATACTGGCAACTGTCCCATTTGAGGAACTAAATTTGAACTATGTCTCGACAGCAGAAGAACATTCCTATTGACCAAAATAAGCCCTTTTTTCATTCCTGCAAAATGTTTACTCAAGGCATCTTGCTCTAGCTGATTTAACAAACATGCTGGCTTAACACAAGCATAGTGGGAAGGTCCAGTATTTTCCCAGTGACTTCTTCCGTGTACCAAATCTTGGTTTAAGTTTTAGGCCTCATCTTTAAAATGCTTCTTAGAATCTTGGACTTCAGCTGGTCTGAAAGATTGTGTGAACATAAAAGATGGAATGTGGATGTAAACAAAGCTCCTTTAGCTCTATAGTGTCTGTGGAGGTGGCATCTCCTTTGCTAGCTTCTTCCATCCTCATCTAAGGTCCATTATGTGTCCTACAAGCACAGCTAATCATTGCATTAGACACACAATTTTGCCTTTTGTCTGAAGTGAGGGTGAACATAGACCAAACGCTGTGTTGCTTAATGCAGTAGCAGAAGGCATATTGGCATTCTGGGAATGATAAAGCTGCAGGGATTTCTGCAGAAGAGAATGAGTGGCTGATCACTGCTCCCAAATCCCTCAGAGCTTTGTACAGGCAGCTGCTGAGGTTATGATGATGAGTCTGGTCCATTAAGAAAGGTTTTCAAAAATGTCACTCAGCTTTATTTAACAAACAGAGCTTACTGGCAAGTCTCATGGCATAAGAGAATGGGAGGAGACTGAATATGACCTATGTGAAAGCCTTTTGGTCTGGAAACTAGGGTAAACAACAGCAGCACAGAGAGTATTTTTGTGATTGAGAGCTCACTCATCTCCAAACCATACAACAAACTGACTTGGCACTGCTGTCTCAACAACAAATGGCTGGCTAGCAGTGACAGCCCAGCTGGTGTTCAGAGTTCAGATGCCCCTAAAACTGATCCCAGAAGCAGCAGCCAGGAGATCTGACCTATCTGAAAGTGCCAAAAAACTCTTGGGCTTGGCTGGCTTCACACAGAGCTTGTTTCAGCAGGAGGTGGACAGAGTTCATAGTTTTGCTCTGCAGTTTTTATGTACTAACTGCCATTTTGTGTCCTGGGATTTTAGATGCAGGCAGACAGATGAATTTAGCTTTCTGTGCAACTTTTCACGCATTGGCTGTTTCATGTTTGTGACTTTTCTTTCACTAAAAGGGAATCAAGATATGAGATTATGCTAGAGCACCATCAGCATGGAGACCTGTTCATTTTGCTTGCTTGTGTGTCTCAAGATTTCTGGTGGATGTTCCCTGGCTGGGTTTGTCCAGCTGACTCAAGATCATAGAATTACTGAAAGGTTTGGGTTGGAAGTGGCCTTAAAGATAAACTTGTTCTAACCTCCCTGCCAAGGACACCCTCTACTAGACCAGGTTGCTCTGTGCCCCATTTAACCCGGTCTTGGACACTTCCAGGGATGAGGCATCCAGAATTTATTTAGAAAATCTGTGCCAAAGCCTCACTGCTCTCTGAGTAAAGAGTTTCTTCCTTATATTCTTTTTCATTCACTGTGATTACTTCAGAGGAATTAATTACTAATTAGAAAATTGCATAGATGCCAAACCTGGCTTATACTCACACACAGGTGCATACCTTTGGGGCTGGATTTTCTTTTTATAAACACAGATAACAACATGCTGAACTATTTTTACCCGTGATTCATGCTAACAATAAGGTACTGTTATTTTCTCTCTTATTCCCTGGCCACCCATTATCACTCTGATGTTTTCTAGTCCTGATATACACAGTAACTGAAAAGAGTCGGACCAATTTAAGCATAGGCAGAGAGGCAGCCACCTGTGGTAACAGTCTGTAAGCACTGCTAAAATTGCGATGGTGAAGGAAAGCCAGGATCCTGCCTCTGACTTTTCCATGGCTGGTGCCTTGGAGAATCAGGCATGCTCTTGAAGGAGACATGAGGGCTAAGGAGGCAAAAGCTACTAGGAAAAAGGAGTTTGTACTCTAGATGAGATTTCCCAGATGATGAGAAGAGAGAGATCCCTGCCCTCCATCTGTCTTACCACCAAAATGCACTGAGCTCTCTCCTCTAACCTGGCCCTCTTCTGCTGCTCCATCGCTGTGTCCCAATTAATTTGGTAATGACAAGTAGTGGGCCAGTTTAGACAAATAACAAGTTCATCCAACTATATTCCCTGATAAGTTTTTTATCTTAAAATATCTCAACATTGAGAGTTCAGTCCTGCTCATCCTGAGTCTGTGGTGAGAGGAGCCTGGCATTGCACTCAGGACGTGGTCTGCATCTCAGATGTCTGAGAGCATGTCTATTAAAATGCAGCTTACCACCACAATGTATTAAAAAGCTATTAAAGACTATATTTTCCTTGACTTTTGGTAGCATTAATGTGATGCAAGTATGACCTAAAGGAAAGAATATAAAATCCTATGGATTCTCAAAGTCATTGTGGACACTGGCTTTGCTGGTGAAGAGTTACTCCTGTCTATGGCTTCATAGTAATTTTTCTGGCTCCAGCAGTACAGGATGCATTTTAAATTCCTACCACAAATCCATGAAGAAGAATATTTATAGTGCCTGTGGAAGGTAATAATTTCAGATATTTATTAAAAAAACAAAACCCCATGCAATTCTTCTTTTAAAATAAGTAAATTTCAACCCTCTACTTTTTTTTAAGAGCAAGCAGGATCACAGGGAATTTTGTAGTTTGATGTTCTGTGTTCATGTTGTTACTGAAAATGGCAAAAAAGCAAACTCTCTAATATTGTAACTTTCATATTAGAAAGCAGGCATTCTTTATTACAATGCTGGATGTGTGAGAGGATATTTCCACTAAAATATCATGCATGTGGGATATAGAAAAGCTCATATATATATATATATGCACACACACACTATTTTGCACATGTATTTGTTAGTTTTTGCAAAAGAAACATATATATGAAAATAATTTCTCTGGAATAGTTAGCCCATTTCCCCTTCCATTGGTGCATGCATTCTCTTGTATTGGGGGTCTCTCTGGTTGGCTTTGGTGGGCACAGACCCTAAAGCTCTAGTTGACTGCCTGATGAACTTGATGTAACTTCCCAAATTTGGAGCTGAGTTGGGACAAGTAGTCTAGTTCATTCCTTTGGAGACCCCTGACCAACAAAGCACATTCTTCTGTTCCTCTCCTTAGTGTTTACCTGGAACTTCAACTCAAAATATAAAATTAAAAAGGCTTTTCTGGGTCTGGATGTTCTCAGAAAGTTGCTAAAATGGGATGGGGGCATCTGCATATTTATCTGAGAAAAAGACATCCACTTGGAATCTCAGAAGAAATATGTACGGCTGTACACTTTGTATAGTTTAAGAGATCTGAAACTGTATATTCTGTGTGTTATTTTTGCATCTCTGACTACCAAAAAGGAAACATTTCCTGAATTTTGCCCACTGGCAAAAGCATCTGGGCAATGACAGAACAGGAAGGTATTGTTGAAGTAACATTATAATTGTTATATTTTTATAGGCTTGGTAGGGCCATGTGCCCAAAGAAATTGACCTAAAAGAAATTTTTATTACTTAGTGCAAAGCTCCACTTTGAAAGAACATTGTTAACGAGTTCCTGTTCAGATTAATTTTACATGGTCCAAAACTGGAGTTACCAGACCTTAAACTGTACAAAATGACTGGACTGGGCTGTAGTATAGAGGGTAAAATGGGAGGTGCACAAGTCTGTGTGCATCCCTGTCCCTCTGCAGAAGGTGGGTGCTTGCCTGGACATGCTATGAATAAGCTGTGTTTTGTTGTGTGAAAGACAAATTAACTTTTTTCAACCTTCCCATAATCCCTGAGAGGACCAATTGTGAGTGCTGGACTGATCTTGGACCTGCTGTCATTGTGTTGTCATTAGCACTGCCACCCTCAGGCAGTGCCACTTTGATGCTTGCAACCTCAAGACTTTTCTATCTTTGTTGGTCCCTGAGTTTAACATCACTATTGGTTTATCACAGTGGAAATGGAGTCCCTAAACCACAGCTCACTGCAATTGGACCTTTTCATATAACTGAGATGCTAATGATAATTTTTTTTTTTCCTTGACAGAAACAATCATACTCTGACTCTTGTAGGAAAAAAAAGCAAAATTATGTCTTTTACAGGTAACTGGGCTTTCATTTAAAGAAAGACAGCATTTATAACTTTTCATTTCACTAGTAACTTCTCTTTCTAAACATCTGCTAACAGGTTTAAGCTCTCCCCCACCCCAAACCACTGACAGAAAATAATATAAGAATTGCAGACCTTGGTAATAGCTATGACAGCTCCATCTGGGTAATTGGATTTATCAGAAATTATGGCCTTATCAAACTCCCACACTTACCTGTCTTGCCACTGAGGATTTTCTGTGATCTTATGCCTAACCATGGATGACAGAAGTGCTGACTCTGTAGTGTCAAGAGAAGTTGATGCAGGAATGCCCCAAGGTACTGAAGTGGTCAGGGAAGTACAGGGCATGTGGGTGGAATAGCCCAAATGCCTGCTATGCCATACTGACATTATTGCCAATAAAAACATATTACATATGGGTTTTCTGAGGTATGAAATGTCTTTGGCAAGTGGAGGTTGTGTGAGGTCTTTCTCAGCTGGAAATGTTCTCACAGCCCTTGTATAAACAGTAGCTTCTATGTAGGTATTTCATTCTTAACAAGCAAGTAATATGAATGCAGATGAATTATAACAACTATCTTTCTAGTCCTTTAAAATATCCTTTTTGCCTTGAGAACTTGCACCAAGGCAAGTGAATCTCTGGAATTACTGTTGGTATCATGGTATGACTGGGTACAATGGGAAGATGAGGCTACTGAGGTACTTTATTTTACTCTGGGATTTTCTGATGCTTAGCCAGGCAACAAAAGTGGGCTTTGGTACAGGCTGTATCAACTTATGCTATTTAGTCAGATTATGTGGTTATTTTTGAAAGACCATCCTGCAAAAGGAGAGGATATGCTGGGCTGGGCTGTAACATGCACAGATTAGGGTAGCTTCCTTTCCTTTTTCCTGTGTCAAACTATGTTTTAGCTGTGGCCTAGGTTTAATTAAAAAGGAGTTTGTATTTGACATAATTTGAATTACTTTTGTAACCAAATTTAAATTCTTCAGAATTTAATTTGCATAGAGGGTAGATCAAATACCCTTAATCCATCTGTGGTCTGTGATACTGACACTTGCGGCCAAATAAGTAATACTGAAGAATGAATTCACTTCCTCTCCCTGTCACAAGGCAGGGATGTGGATAGCGCAGCACAAAAGGAGGAAGCAGACAAGATGTAGACAATGCCATAAGGACTGTGAGAGGCACCACACTCCTTTCTCAGACCCCCAAATATTTTGCTGAGGTGAGCTCCAAGAGCCTGCAAACAGAGTTTTCAAGATCCACGCTTTCTTCTGAAAGCTGCTGCAGAAACAAGCCTGATACATCAGCATATTTTGAATGTCAGATACAATTTATCAAATGAGGCTTCAAGCCTGATTTCCTTTTATTACTGAATAAAAGTTTTTTCAAATGTTTATTAAGATAACCTGAGAATCAAGGAGTGAAACAATGAATCACTTGCAAAGAAGAAATGAATCTTTAAGAGAATCCTCAAAAGGAAGCATTTATCATTCATGCTTCTTCATTAATCTCCCCAGGCTGAGTTACAGTCTCATCTGTATGACTGATGCTGTCTCTGAACGGTGCTTTTCCCCACACCCTGCTGTGCCTTTCCCTGGTTAGTCAGGCCACCCACCCACCTGGATGAATCAAGTTACTGGAGCTCCTTCAAGGTGATGCGACAGTGTTTCTCTCCCTTCCCCCATTGCCATTCATACTGCAGCCAGTTCAAAGAGTGAACACAAATCAATACTCTCAGCTGCTGAAATCAAGCAAACCTTGTGGGCTGTTCAGTGTTGTCTTTCATGATTAAGTTGTTTTCCAATAGTGGTTTCTTAGACTGCTATTACAACAAGAAAAAGAGCAATTTCTCCAACTGAAGAGTTGAAGGACAAAATCCAGTGATATTTTTTGATCCTGGTCTTCACTCAGAAACACCTGCATGTAAAGCTGCAAGCTTAAAAATATTAAGACCTTCTTAGGCAGCGTGGTTTGCATGCTTATGACCAGGTCAGGGGTAGGGTGCCTATTATTTTCCCCCATGTACCCCTTGCTGAATGATCTGTTTAATCGGCTCCATCTGTTTAATTTCTTGTCCAGCTTGTAACTATTTTTTCCTACAAATCTTCTCTCTCTTATTACCAAAGCACTCCAGAGAAACAAATTGCTAGCTGTACTCATCTGTATGTTAGCTCAGAGATTGATTTTTTCCAGCTCACATCATCAGTAGCAAACCAAAAAGTTTGGAAGTGTTTCTGCAATGCACTAATGGATCTGATCTTCATCCCACTCAGTGCAGGACTGGACTGGTGTTGCTAGTAATTAGTCTAGAGCTCTGCTTGAAAAGCCAGGAAGAGAATTTGGGATTTAAAAAGTTATCTGTCCTCTCTCAGAAGTAAGTTCCAGTTTCTGTGAGTAGGAGTGGCTCCAGCAGCAGAACTGCACTCCATCTCTTTGGAATGGCACTGGAGGGAGGGCTAGCAAAAGTCTTATTTACCACAGTTGATGCTGAGGTTGAGGATGTGTACAGTCAGGGGTCATGTGGACCCTGGAGTTTCTGTGGATGTTCCTTGGAGATAAAAGTCTTCCTATGTACTCTGTTGAATTTGGAATAGATAGTCAGCAATTAAAATACATTAATTCTGAAAATGAGAATTAAAACCCAGGTACTGGAAATATTGATTTAGGGAAGAGCAATTCAGCACTTAGCTAAATCTCCATGTAAGAATTAGAGCTTAGTTGTCTGAAGATGACCTGAGGGATTTTTTGGAATTGATTAGCTTCCAGACTGCACTGGTTTTTCTTTCTTTAGCAAGTTTTTATATCAAACATTGGCACATAACTCCTTTGTGGTCCAAACACACACACAATAGCAAACCTCTTTTTATTTGCACATTGTCATGAAGATATCTCCCAGTTTTTGACAAAGATTGATCTGAATTTGTTCCATCTGTTGATCCACCTATCTTCAATACCTTTTCCCTTACCTTGGCCTGGCTTCTGATGTCAATATGTAATTATCCACTGGAAAGTGTTTCTTTTTAGAGTTGTTAGAGGACAACAGAGCCAACACCCACATCTTTGCCCAAGGCCATAGATGAAATACTGAAGTGAAGCCAAAATCTACCATAACAATAACTAGTGGTGACTTTGACATGTAAAGCTACAGCACTGTAGCAGCTTGCAGGACTCCAGTGCAGCCAAGTATTTTCTTCCTCTTGTGATTTTATGTGTTTTTGACAGGGCTACTATGAAACAAAATTTCTTGAGGCTGGGTCTGGGCTCTATTGCAGACCTATTCTATAGCCCACTTCACAAGGCTTTTAGAAATCCTGTGTACAGAGGAAGTGGATGAAGTCTGTAGTAGGCACAGATTATCTGGAGCTGTGTTCTATTGCCATTAAGTGAGTAATAGAACTGCTGGTGACTTGTGCAGGAGTGAGACTTGAATTATATCTGTTTTAAATTTTACACACCAATAAGGAATATTTTTATTTAAACATTATCAATTCTGTTGAAAAGCCAGATCAAATGGCATACTAGCCCAACTGTGAATTTAAAAAAACCCAAACAGTAAGTCAAAGTAGTCAAATAATAGATCATATTTCAAAACATATTGACTATATTGATTGGACAGAAATGGGAAGAATGAGAGGAACTCCGCGTCTTCAAATAGAAGAAAACCAAATTTTGAAAATTTTCATTTCATACTCTGCAAAAGGCCAGCTATGCTTTAAATTGAAATGTTTCTACAGTATTTTTAAAATACTGAAAGTTGTAAAAAGTCTTCAGGAGATGATCTGAATTATTTACACCATGCCACTATAGATTTTATACCTATGCTGTAGCCATCACGCAGTTCATTACAAGACACTACATTGCACTACATCACACCACACTACACTAATACAATATTGTGTCCCAAACTATCACAGATAAGGTATTCTTCCTTATATTGTAGTATAATTTTCTCCCTAAAATGAGAAAGACAGAAAGAAGCAGTTGATTTCTTCAAATCAATGAAGTTGTCTCATCTACTTGCCCAGCATCACCATGTGCATTTGTCTCTGTGTTTGTATTACTGGAAAGGGACTGTCAGAACATTTGCAGGAGCAAAGAAGAGTGGTTTCAGGGATATGAAATCATAGCAGACATTCCAGTTATCCCATTAAGATAAGATGTGACTTTTAGAGGAAAGAGTGATGCTTTGGAGGCTGACCTTTGTTTTCCTGGTGTGGCCCCAGCATGTTGTAATTTGCTACAAAACAATGAGTAGCATCCATTTGAGGCTAAAAGTTTCTTTAGCAAGTGCACAATGTGCTGTGAAAACAGCCATTGCATTTTATGTCTTGCCAGGCACTCTTTCAATGTGCTAGTGAAATTATCAGAAAATAAATAGAAAAGGATTTAGGAATATTGCATGAGAGGACTGTACAAACAAACAAAAACATCTATGGTTGCAGACATATTACTCCCTTTATTAAAGCAGTATTTATTCATGCATTAAAAAAATAACATTGAAATATTAAAGAGTTTGGTCTAAGCTGGGAAAAGTGTAACCATAGCTGCTTCAATCTCTATTTTAATTCTCTCTCCCTCACCACTGTACAGTTCACGTGCTGCTGTGGGCATAAGTCTCCCTCTGAACATGGCTGTTTGTGTGGTGGGAAATCTTTATAAACACTCTGCCTGGCCTCACCTCAGGAAAGGAGCTGTTACCTGTGGGGCATTTTGGTTCCTACAAATGATGGATGCTCAAAGCTCTAAAGAAAGGTGGGAAAACTCTGGGGACAAGAGCTTGTTTGCTCTCGGATGTGAGCAGAGGTGAGGTTTTGCCTTGCAGATTGTTCCCCACTCAGAGGACTTTGGTCTTACATCTCCAGTGTCTCTAGTGTTGCACTTTCTGGCAAGAAAATGGTACTTCCCTGCAGGGATGATGCTGTGTTAGATATGTGCATTGCCAATGCATGTCTCAATTTTTTCACCCAGCTTCAGCGAGGTTGGCAGATAACCACTGTATTTACCTACTGCCTCACCAGGAGGCAGCCCATCCCCTGCAATCCTGCTGTGCCAGTGCCCTACAAGCATGGCAGCCCTTTCCCCAGGCTCACAGCCTCCCAGGTCACACCTTTGCAAGCTGATCCTTTTGCCACTCTGAGATACCTGCTATGAAGCACTCATCATTCCACCATCAGTATCTTCTTTTTATAAATTCAGAACAGAGAATTAATATTTTGCACCATTTTTTGTTGATATTTTTTGATGGAATGAGCGCTAGAAGAGCCAGATCATCTCACCTGTGAGAAATAGGACAGGCTGTGTTTTAACCCCACATTCCTGTAATTGTCACTGGGGATTGCAAATCTATGCTCTTCTGCTTGGAGTTTGTGTTTGCAGCTACTCTCCCAAAATTAGCCATTTACACCAGTTCTCTTGCAGTGAAGGTGGAACTCATGTTCTGCCCAGCAGTTTCTGTATCTGGTAACTGAATTATTAGGAACTGCAAAATGCTCAGTGGTGGACAAAGGTGGGTTATTGGAAATTATCTCATTTGGGATTCAGCACTGCTTGTGCCCCACAGAGCAACTGCAGAACCCACAGGCTCTAAGGTGCCCCTGGCCTTGGGGACTGAGGGATTAACAGCAAACGGTCACTGAGGGCAGCTAAATAGAAAGAGAGCAGGATGGACATATCCAGCTGTGCATACTCCATGCTGGGAGTCCTGGACCCAGAGAGAAGAATAGGTAACTGGGATCATGGGTAAGTCAACACTGGGACTGGAAAACACCTGGTGTCTGTGACAACTGTAGGGATCACAGGAAAACAGAAAGGGTTTTTTTCTGTTTCAGAACTCTATTCAGACTTTTTTGTATATTATTTCGTATTCTATTTTGGGAGGTGGTTGGGGGTTTGTTTCAGAAACATTTAGGGTAGACCAAAAACTGGCAGAACACCAAGAATAAATGTAAATGTTCATCATTAGTATTTTGCATCTTTGTCTTGCAGAGTGCCAACAGGCAGCAAAACTGTCAGCTTCAGAAGGGTGCATTTGTTGTTGGCAGTTTCTGCCTTGGACAGGTTTTTCCCGCTTTATCCACTGAGACCTTGAAAATATATCAGGTTTGCTGAATTTGAGTGAACTGGCATGTCACACCTTCTTGGCCACTAGTACCTCCACGTATTTGACAGTCAAGGATTGTTCTGTAATTAATTTTCCATCTCTACACAGTTGTTAAAAGCTATTATTCAATACAAAATGTTTCTCAAATGTTTCTGGACTTTCATTGGTAATAATAATTTTCCCAAACAAGCAAAGCAGAAGCTAGCCTCAATTTCTCTGAAATGATTACAAAGATAATTATATTAGTTCCACTGGTGCCAAAGAGCATTTACATTAGTTTGATTTTTTTTTGGTGTCCAATCCAGTTATTAATTTTCTTTAATAATTTACAATTTGTTTGTCATCATGGCACTACTTTGTTTTGTACCTAGGAATAATGGCACTGTAGCTGGGAAGCTGGACAAGAAATGAACGACAGCATCTAAACTCTGAAGCCATAACTAAGAAGAGAATTTTGAATGAAAAACACCCAAGCTCTGCCAGGCTGGACTGCCAGGAGAGTGAGACCAAGTGCTGGAGATAGAGTTTCCCTTCAGTGCATGCCTGTGTTGGCTCCAATCTCACTCTAATTAGGCAATACAAAAATGACTACATCATCTATGTCTTAAGCCTGTTAAGTAATAAAAAGTACATGCTGACCTTTGTAATATTGTTTAGCCTTTAAAAATAAATTTTAGACAGAAGATCAACAATCCATAGTGAATCTCCTCTATTCTATTTGTACTTTGAGACTAGGGAAGAAGTTGAAATTGCCTACAAACCCCTCCCATGTTGTTTTAAACTGAAGAGTGAATTGTTCACTTGTCTTCTCAGGAGACACTGTTAAATGATCTGTTGGTAAACACCTGCCCTTCTCTTCACTACTATGACTATGACTATGACTATGACTATTACTATCACTATATTATTATTATTATTATCATCATCATCATCGCTATCTCCAGTGGAACCAATAAATATTCTGCTTGGGTTTTAAAAATGAGAAGAACAATGTTTGCAGACTCAATCTGTAATGTATCTTCTCTGTAATAGTGAAACATTATGTATAATTTGCACAACAATGAAACAGAAAAAAAGAAGCAATAAAAAAGAAAAAACAAAGAAAAAGAAAGGCAGAGGAAAAGGAAAGAAATTTAAAAGAAAAAGAAAAAGAAAAAGAAAAAGAAAAAGAAAAAGAAAAAGAAAAAGAAAAAAAGAAAAAGAAGCAAAGAAAAAGTAAGAAAAACTTTTCCATTTCCAGTCTAGAAAAAACTAAATGATTCCAAGGCCATGTCTTGATTATGTACATATTGATGGGAAAGCAAATCTCTTTAGGTATTTGTTAAATTGTTACATAAGAAAATGACACCTCTTACACAATGTCAGTGGAGAATCAGTGCCACTCTCTGTACGGCACTAAAGTGCCCATGGGCAAAACATGATGCAGGATACTGGTTTTATTCTCAGTAGAGGGCACTGGCAAACTAATCCCAACTCTCTGTGCATTGCCAGGACAGTCTGTATTGGAAGCATGAAAGCCTGAGTATTTCACAACAATGCTTATTCTTTGAGGTCTTGTACTCTCAATGCATATCAAAGAATTCAGTATGGGCTGGTAATAAACATCCGAGCATTTTTATCTAGGTGCAATGTTACATTCTCTTTTACAAGGTTTTGACTAAACTCCATAGGCTTGAAACTGTTGAGTACCATTTCTTTAATGAGTGCTAAACTACCTCTTCCTTTTTTATTCTGCAGTCCCAGCTTCAATGAAAACTTTTATCATGCAGTGATGCTGCACAGGGAAGCATTAATTTAGATACGCCTACTTCACAGGGGACTTCAGCTTGTCTCTGATCATTAAATAAACCAATTTGTATTGCTTTTCTGTAAATAAATTGGCCACAAAATTTTACTTGAAATTGTTAGGGGAAAATGTGCTACCTAAAATAATCCAAATATTAATTTTAGTTTCAGACTGATTAAATAAATATTCATTACAGAATGTTCAGCATCTTTTGGATGGTTTTGACACCAAATTCAAATTTTGGTCAGATTTAACTAAGATTTCAGATTAATCCTTCATTTTTAATTTTCTGGTGTCATTAATTTGTTATTAGAGAGAAAAAAAGCTTTTTTAAATTTTAAATGCTTATTTTCTGTATTGTTTGTGTTATATCCCTTATGTAGTTAACTTTGAATGCAATTTTTAGTGAACTCCTTCCGATTTGTGAGAGATGTATTTTATAAGTTGTTTTTAGGCTAGACCTTCCTTCCCCATCCTATTGCTCCATAGAGAATTGAGTCTAGCCTAGTACGTGGAGTTTAGTGTGAGATCCTTGCTTAGCCCACAGAGCTACAGGGCAACAGAGTAACAGCTACTGAGATAAAGGTTTAACTCATTTTGCCAACTACAGATTGGTCTTGTTAAGCACAAACAAGCTCCTCTTGCTGAGCTAAACAGAAGGTGGTCATTCAAGGTAAGTACTATTTCTCCTCTACCCTTTTCCTTTTCCAAGGAATAAGTAACAAACATAATTAATTAGGCATTTTTGTTGTTGCTTTGCAAAAGCAGAAGATGCTGCAGGCATAAACAAACAGCTTCTCTTTTGATAGAGCTTACTAGTTTGGAAACACTATCTATAGTTAGTGAGAGGAATGTCACTGCAACCAGCAGCGTTGCTCATTTTAAGCTGAGACCAGTGTTTATATCTTACTGATTAAGTCATAACTCAACCAAAGAGGAGTTTGAATTTCAAATAAAAATGTATGCAAGGGGATGTATCGCAATGTGTCCTCCTCCTACTTGTGTTCCGTCCTCAATTCCCTGTGCTTCCCCTCCAGGTTCTCTTTGTCCCTCTGTGTTTTCCCCCTCCGTACTCTGTTCCCTCCATGTAGCCTGTCACCACCACTATGCTTTCAATGCTGCCATGTCTTAAGCAGCCTTCACCATCACACCTCTAGATCTGCCAGTGAAGGTCCTCCTTGATCCAATCCCTCTTGTAAGGTCTTCCAGTAAAAATGCTGTACTTTTCTCCATTATTTCTCATTTAGCCTATGATACCCCAGCCTATCCTGTGGTCGTCTGTATTCCCCTTCTCCAGGGGCTCTCCATTCCACTCCTCTGGCTCTTCCATGTTCTCACTAGAGTTTCTCACTGACTGTGTTGGCTGCTGGTCGAGAGGAGCTTGCTCTTTGTAATTAGTGACTCTAAGGAGAACATGCATATGTCCTTTGACCTGCCAGTCAGCTGCCTGCCAGTGCAGAAGTGATGCACATTTCTCAGTCTGCTGGCCAGGAAACTCCATGTTCTGGCTGGAAATTACTGGTGTTCTGCCTTATACCCTGAAGGAGTGGACAGCATGCATGTGCAAGCTTTTCCTCAGGACTTGTTTGACAGCAAGGGATAAATTCCAGATGAAGGGGTTCACCACAAAAATAGTATTTCGGTGTTTACCAGAAGTCTAGGAAGATTACACTAATACCCTGGTGATGAGTGAAATAATTGTATTCACTTGCAAATAGAAGTCAAATGCCTTAATAACCAATATTTTTGTTATTGGATGGAAAACTTTAATCTGATTGATAGATAAACAGAACCAAAGCCAGATTCTGATGGTGTTAAATTAATAGACATTTGCAATCTTTCCTCCATGGGGTCATACAGCTGGTGGTCTTCCCCCATCTGCAGTAACTCTTAGCTACTCTACAATATTAAGTCTTGCTCCATAGGAAGGCTTCATTTAAAGTGAGCTAGTATGTTCATATTCCTGCTCTCTGCTGCTTCTCCCATGGGCTGCCCTACTGTGTCTCCCTTTACCTTTGCTCTCTTCTGGCCTCTGAGCTGTGCTGTCTGCCTCTCTCCACAATTGTTCCCAGTGTCCATGTTCATACCACCCCATACTCCACTCTGCCTGACATCCTCTCCCACAGCTTCAATATCCATCTTTTACATGCTGTGCAGGATTCACTTACAGCCAGCATTCCCACTGTTCTCCTGTATCTCAACTCATAACCCACATGTCCCAGTTTTGGGACCTATTGCTTTAGATTAGCAGGGCTACAAAAATTAGGGCTGTTTGGACACCATTAACAGGCTTCAGGAGACCAAAGGCACCTGACATTTTCCCCACTTCACAATATGACTCTCTTTTAGGAGGAAAAACAGCCTCAATTTTTCAATTTATTCACCTCAATAAAAAGTGAAGCAGAGTGAAATAAAATGCGCCTGGTCTGAGCTCACTATGCTCCAAAAATATGCAGCGATTGAAACTTGTAGAGTGGGGTATGGAAGACAGCTTATTTAGGGCTAAAATCTGCTCCATCTGTATCTTCTGGAAAGGGAGCTGGGACAGCTCAATATTTTTGACAATTTCCCCAACCAGGTGATGTCATCAGTCTACTTTTTCTACGTGATCTACCTTTTCATCAGGATGTTTTGTTACATCTGACTAGCATGCTCTGTCTCGTGTTCATTTGTGACCTTACTGTTTCTCATTTATATTAATGCAGTAAAAAAAGCCCCAAGCAGTAAAAAAGTTATGAGCATTCCCTAAAAACACTTAAAGGGAGGAAATGGGACCTTTATTATTTCAATTTTTTTCCAGGCTGCACTGTAGAAGAAAAATAAAAGTTTAAACTGGGATGTAACTAAAGTTGCAAAAGGGTACGAATTTTGAATTATCTTTGTTGAGCAGCCCCATTTCAAAGAAACACCAACCTGCATTATTGTTCTCTCTCCAGTCCTAAAATCTCTCCCTGGCATTTAAACAACAGGTCAATCACTTCAGCACTTCAGCTGCAGGATAAGAATCCTTCCGGCAATATTACAGGGGAGGTAGGCTTTCAGCTTGACATTCTTTTCAGCGCAGTGATTGCAACTTGCAATTATAAATTTAATCTTGCCTTATGAAACTGTAAGATCTTATTCTGATGGGAAGATGTAGATCCTAAAAATTTGCACTTTCTTATGAAATTCTTATGAAATACCTGAATTCCTAAGCAATGCAGCCTTATTCATATGCAAAACCATTCTGATGAAACATGATTAATTTAGAGCTGGGATAGAATGACTTATTTGCAAAAAATAACATATCCATCCTCCCTTTACGTTCATGGAATATAATTTTGAGCATATCCTGATTTCCTTCTCTTAGTTTGTTATTCCAAACCTTTCCACCATAAATTTAGTTCTGTTGATCTGCCTGGGATCTATGCCTAGACCTGGTAGGCCTGGGAGAGATGCTGCAGCTGGGATATGCTATTGACTTATGACCAGTTAGTGAACTGAATGGAACTTTCTCTGCTTCTCATGAGATTCATACACTTCCAGCAGGAGGGCTCACAATACCGGTTTATATCCTTGCTTGTTGACTGGTTGTGAAATGTATTGCTTTGGATTGCCCTACTAGGAACATAAGTGTTTTTTAAAGTTCTGTTACAGTGGTGCTCTCTGTTATTCCTGCAGGTAGCCAATGTCCAGGGTTTGTGGACATCTCTGCCTGGAATGAGGAATTGCTCAGCCCTCTTTCTTGAGAAAAAGAATTCACCAGGTTTCACCTGAACAGTGAAGAAATAAAGGTGAAATAATCTATTCATCCACAATTTCACACTTCTGTAGAGGTAACACTGTATCAAAAGGCTTCTTTTCTTTGAGGACACAATTTCCTTTTCTTGTTATTTGGTGTTTTGTTTTGTTTTGTTTTTCTGGAAGCTTTTCTGTTGCTGTGTCTGTTTGCAGATGCACACATTGCTCTCTAACAGGACCCAGCTCATGCAGCTCAATTTTCAAGCAGCCCTGTGCAGGCTTGCTTTGGACTGCTCTTTCCTGCTGAAAGCGGAATAGCAACTTCCACTGAATCCTGGATGAAGGAGATGTGTCCAGCAGTTCTCTCCTGCTACCCAAGGCAATAAAGCTAATACCTTTGACAAATGAAAAAAAGTCAGATTGTGACCGAAACAAATCAATTTAGTCTTTCCCAGCTAATTCATTCAATATTCAGATGGTGCTATTAATTGCTACTGTTAGAGAAGATAAGTTACATGTTATTTGGGCTATTCTGAAGAAAAGAATAAAAACTAAAAACAAAGAAAAATTATGAAAACAAATATTCAGAAAATCTAAAACTTGTTCATATGTCAATGAAATCTATAATTCAGCCCAATCCAATACAAACCAAACTGTCCACGTAGTGAGGCTATGCCCGACGGAAAGTAGTTCTGCACTCGGTTTGGACCAATGTTGATTAAAGACAAAACCAGAATGCTTAGGAAGCTCTGAAAGCCTGACTTGGAGCATTTTGTCTTAATATGTCTAATTTAGGAGAAAACTGATATTTTTAGAAGAGGGAATAAAAAAACAGCTGTAAGGAAAGTCAAGGAGTCAAGTTAAATTGATTGTTTTTCTCCTGCTTTCATCAGTCAGCTACTCTAGAATTCAAAAGATACACTGCAGTATTAAATTAAGCACTTCCTGAAGTTTACTTTTCTGCATATTTATGGTCCTGCTTTTGATAATGGAATCACAGATTTATTTTTTTTTTTAGCATAATACACAAAGTGGGTGCTATATCCTCAAAGTAGCAGTATTTTACAGGCTAAAACTGGAAGTAATTCCACAGACTTGGAGCAACATATTGGAATTTTCTTTTCTGCAAACTGTCCAGCATTTGTTTCTGTAAACTTCACATTGTTACCCTGGTGTCATGGCAGAATATTTTGTCCTAGATTTGGGAAAAGGTATTCAAGAATAAATTGAATTTATCCCACCTATCCCACGTGTGTGTGCAGGTATCTTCTATCAAGAGCTTCTTCTACAGTCAGTGACTGATAAGAATAACCTGTCCTATACAACAGAGAGGCTTAAACTGTAAACAAAGAAACTGCACATTAGAATTGAAGGAACTTAAAACTAAAATCCCATTTCAACATTAGGTTTCATGTCTTACAGGATTTTTCTGGGTAGTTTCCAAGGTCTTAATTAGGTATTCAGGCAGATCAGGGAGGGAGCTGTGGTTTGGGTTGTAGTTCAAATGTTCTAATCTGATAAACTTTCCATGTAAGCTTTGCAAGCTTTGCTTTCTTTGTGTCTCAATTACCATTTGAATAACTCCCTGTCTTGTTGTCTTGGTTTGAAAGACAGGTGTCTGCCAAGAGAGGTTGAACCCTCCCCCAGGACAGAGAATGTGATTTCCTTTCCTCCCTCCCTCCGAATTATTCAGTTTTGTAAATCAAGGGCTTTCAGGCAAAGGTATGGGAAAAAAGGAATATCAGTTCTTTACTAGTATCTATAAACAAGCAATAACAATAATAGCAACCAGAACTAGAACCAGAAAACCAATAGCAGATGGCTTGTGAGCTACTAAGCCTTTGCCCGTGTGGTGTAATCACGGTTGCAAGCAGCAGGGGCGCTGTTGAGCTCCCGGCCAGGCAGGGCAGGCGCGATGACTCCGGAGCGGCTGCAGGTGGCGCTGTGGCGCAGGGTCAGGTCAGGTAGTGGCAGCCGATAATGGCGGAGAGATGAGCAAGCAGGCAGCAAAAGCAGCTCCGAGCGGCGAGCGGAGCGGCAGGTCAGGAGTTGGCCCTCTCCCCAGCCAGCCAGCGAGGATTTTCTGCAGTCACAGCAGACGCCGCGGTCTCGTGCGGCAGAGGGCGGGGGGCAGGCAGCAGAGGCCGCGGGACTCTCCCGGCAGCGGCTGCGAGGAAACGCAGCCCGGGGAAACGTGCCCTTTCCCGTGGGGAGAAAAGGTTGAATCCAAGCTCACCCAGTCAGGAGAAGAGAAAACAGGGCACAGTTGGATTCCCTCTGGTCCAGCCGAAAAGCAAAGAGCAGCCTCTCCTCTCAGCGTCCGAACCACGAGAGAGAGTGAGACTCCCGTTTCAAGGGCTGGGTGTTCCCTTACCCTGCCTCGCCAAGCCCACCTTTGTCTTTTGATTACTCTAAACATCTAACTATTTGTTGCTTAGTAACGGGAATGGGAAGAAATTCTCAACCCCCGACACTTGTATAGTATCGTGGTAAAGATTTAATAGATAGAAAGATGCTGTAAGCATCTGTTCCATGATAAATATTATATAGATGAAATCACATAATAACTCTCTCCCAGCTAGCATCTGGCCTACTATGAAAATCAAGCCTTGGACAGTAAACTGCTGGGAAGGTAGAGCTTTTCCAACTGTGTGGTTGTGGGTTTTTTGTGTTTTTTTATTTTTTTTCTTTTTAAATGAAGCATTGGCTTCCTCTCCATTTACTGAGGAAGACAGGGATAAATTCCTATGCAACCTATTTTTTTTTTGTCTTCAGTTATTACTACTGGAGATCTTGGGCAGGGAGTTGAAAACTTGAATCTAAATTCTCACACCAATTGCTTTGTCTCAGTTCTTTTGTCTGTATTTTTTTTTTTTTGCTGGTTTATTGCCTGTGAAGATTTTTAGCAATGAACACGTCAGATTCTTAGTTCTAAGAGGGAGCTTAAATTAGTGTATGTACTTTAAGCTATAGGGGATATCAGTAATATCTAGCTGTAATCTATACTAATTAAAGATCATTGTAGATACTGCATTCATGAAGCAGCAAAGACTTAATTTAAGGAGCAGATGGGCTAAGTGGTATGTCCACACAGATGATTCCAGCAGTGGGAAATGAGTTGGAGTCCCTGGAAAGTACACATACATATCCATGTGAGAAGAAAAAGGTCAGGAAAGCCTTAAGGGGCCTTTCCCCTTTTTTTTAGAGTCAGAAACCTTTTCCCTAAGCATTTAAATTTAGAGGCTGATAATGCTGGGATGAAACAGAAATATGGTACAATTTCCCCTAGAGATCTCTTCCTCTTTCCTCATGGAAGCTGAATATTGCCCTACTTAGGAGAAAAAGTCTGTGTTGTAAAAGACAAGTTACAATTGCTGCTTCCTACCTTTTCACTGGTGTCTTGGTGCTGCCTAAGGACCTCCTGAAAATTACTTTGGCAAACATGTCAAAAGATATTGAGTTGGCTGAGCCCACAACTTGCTGTGGCCACATGAAGGACAAGGAGTCAAGAGACAAGGATGGGACACCCAGGTCTCTCAGGAGACACAATTATTTTTGAAGCTCATCCTGCTGCGCGCATGACAGAAAACCAGTGGGAATGGGTTGGAGGGCACTGCATGAAGGACATTTCAGTACCAGCTGCACCTACAGTATAAGTGGCTGGGAAGGGATGGCAGCAGCATGGCTTTGTGTTCCAAGGTGTTTGTTGGCCTGTGTCAGCAAATTACCTTCACACCAAGACATGAAGTTCTCCTCTAAATCTAGCATCACTTTTCATTGCTCTTATTTTTTAAAAAATAAGGTGCTTATAGCTAGCATGATTTAACTGTGGGGTGTTGAAAGTAAACCATAAAAATATCTGGAAATAACCTCAAGAAACTCATGGACCTAAAACTTTTCATGTTTTATTCTGATATCTCAAGAGATCTTAACAAAATAAAATTCTTGCTTGTGGGATCAGCTTGGACAAGATGTAAAACAAAGTGTCAGGTTTTTTTAATGTTATGGAAATTTACAGCAAGCCCCAAAAACATGTATCAGGGCTGGAAGGAGGTGAAGGATTTAGGTGATAATAATATTTATTGTTACAATGTTCAGCAGTTCAGTCTGCAAGGATGGAAAATTTTCAGCATGTGTCTCCGGTAAGGCAAATGTAATTTTTGCCCTTCTTTTCTACAGGTTTCCCTGAAAAGGCCTGCTGAGGTCAGACAGCTAATGCAATTATCATTAAAAGCATAGGGTAAAATTTCAGGTTAGGAAAAGACAGAAAGGACATGGATACATTTGAAGTTTTCTGTTCAGCTGGGCCTGCTGGTCTGCACACTGTAGCTTTTTGAGGCTGAATGAGATGCTCCTGACCAGCCCCAAATGCATTAGAAAGTGGCGTTGTTGGTGTGTATGTACTCACACATGAGCCTGGGGCTTGGGGCTGATTAAGGACCAGAATAAGCAGATATCACAGGATGAGAAGGAAAAGTGCTGGAAGTAGTGATGCCTAAAAGCAGGCTACCTGAAACAGAGGCCAAGACAAAACTAGGAGTATAAAAAGAGGACAAATTTATTCAAGGCCTTCAAGGTACATTCAGGGAAGCAAAGTCCCCCTTGAGGGACTACACCCAAAATGGGTGCTGGGTCACGAGCCCTTCACCTTTTATAAGTTCTGTCCTATTAACATATTGGCCCCTAATTCTCCAATCACACCCTGAGGTGATGATGTTAACCACCCCAGGCCCACTCACTCCATTTCACTGTTTACATATCTTCGAGCCTTAGGGCAACAAATGTGTTCTTGGCTTTTCTGTTCAAAAGGATTGTTTTGGCTAAAGGTGCTGGGAGCAGAGGTTTTTAGTACTTTATAAGAAGCACAGAGCTATACCAAGTTACAGATATATGAAGGGTAAAAACCTAGAAACTATTAAGGCATCAGTAGGAAATAGTGACATATTGAGTATGGGCTGGTGGTGATGGTATCTAAAAACCAATAAGGAAAAGAAAAAAGATTCTGTGTATTTAAAATTAAAATATCCAATGTTTATATTGACTTGATTCCTCTTTACAGAAATAGCTCGTTTGCGGCAATTCTATTTTTGATTGCTACTTCTGTCTTCTGAGGGCAATAATACGGTGCAACTACCTTTATCAAAGGGCCATTAGACAAAGACAGACCACAGCAAAAAGCATTTTTAAACAATTTATAAACTAATAAGACAATTAAGGCTAGAGGATTCCACTGAGGAGCCAACATTTGCCAACATCTTCTGATCCACAAATTTCAGATGCCGCAGGATACGGACTGTCAGTAAGTGCTGACATTAAAAATAATGACCATTGTAAAAGGATTTTCTGTTTCACTTGACTCTATAAGACCAGTAATGTGTTGCTAATGAAGCACCCAGGGTGTACAGCATGGCGTTTTCTGGGACTCTGAGAAACAACCAGCCATATGTACAGCAAACATCTTTGGCAACACTCTGTAGCCTTAACTGGAATTTCTGTGCTACCACAGTTTTATGACTCAATCATAATATTATTTAAACATAATTTTTCTGTATCTAATTTATTTATTGTCTCTAGTGGTAGACACAGAGACTAGTGAGCTAGATTATATTAACATTTCAGAGTAATAAGAGAAGAAAGCAATTATCTTTGGGCATAAAAATCATTTTAATTAGACAGTCAGTAAAGTGGGAATGGACAGGCAATGACGAATTATTATCCTGTAGTTTAATCAGACAGTCAGAGAGCTGGTCTGCAAGAGGAGCTTTCACTCAAGAAAGTGCCTTGGTTGATTGAGTCAGATGTAGATAAGGAGAAATCACCAACTTCCTTGAGCATTTTCGCACTACCAATTAAACAAATACATTAGTCCATAATTTCTTTGAAGTCACTGGAAAACTTGGAGTTTGCTAAAAGTTAATGGAAATACTTTGTCGCTGTTGAGCGGCTAGCTGAGGAATGACCCAGGTTCTCAGACAAGGAAAGAGAGAAGAGACCTTTATTGTTTTGATTTCCATATATATAGAGTTTACAGAGGTGCCCCAGATTGGTCAGCCCGAGACCTCCCCCTAGGCCCAGTTGGCCAAGCCCGAACTGACCTAATCCGGAGACGTTGTTTGCAAAACATCCAAACTTTATCTTTGTTTATGAAATGTAGCAAAATGTTCTCACGGGAAAAACCTGTGCTAGCCACAATACTTTCTTTACTCTGTCTCAAGACACTATCAACCCAAAAATAACTTTATACCTATGGGCTATTCCTTTGAACCTTCACTGGCTTTCCTTCCACCAAATGTCAGTCTTTTTCTGTTACATGAGAAAATTTGAATGGAAGTCCCCCTCTGTGGCAGTGTCACCTGACTCTACTTCCAGGTAAACCTGTGCATAATACTAGATTTTTGTTATGGCCTACTTGGTACTTTCTATTTTCCAGATGTGAAGATGAGAAAAGAGAATTATGTCTGAAACTTGCTTGCCTCATGTGAGTGAGCAGAGCTTCTTGCCGCTTCAAACTGCATGCATGGCCCTGCTTTATTCCTGTGACAATTTTCAGGTCAAATATAACGCAGTGATCCCCTAATATAATGAAAGATGGAACCAGATGGTATTGCAAACTCAGTGTAATTTAGATGCTACATTACACAGTATCTATCATATGATAAACAAGACCCATTTGCATATTGAGAGTCTTGATAGCTCTACACAGAGCCAAAATGAACTGGATAGTTCATAACGATTTTTTATAAGCATACAGTGAGGTGCAGGCAAATGCAGCCCCAGTGTGTACATGCTGCTCAGGCAAACAAAGGCAGACCCACAGCTCAATAGCAGCTCCTGAATGCTGGCATTTTGAGGCTGTGTGCCAGGGCACAGCAGGCACACTGACTTCTGTCATGGTTTAATAACATCCAGCAACTCAGTACCACACAGACACTCCTCACTGCCTCTCCCCCCAAGTGGGAGGGGAAGGAGAACTGCAAAAAATGTAAAACCCGTGGGTTGAGATAAGGACAGTTTAATAACTGAAATAATGTGAAATATAACACCAATTATTAAAAATGAAAAGGGAGATAAAAAAATATAGAGGAATAAAACTCCAGAAAGGAGAGTGGTGAACAAAACAATTGCTCACCACCCGCTGACTAATGCCCAGCCTGTCCCTGAGCAGCAATTGGCTCCTCACAGTTTATAATGTCCCCCAGTTTATATACTGGGCATGGTGTTCTATGGTATGTAATTTCCCCAGGGTAGGCTGTGCAGGGCAGGGCAATTCTTGATTTTCAGATGTGCTGACATCTACTGGGATGCCTTCCCTTTGCTGCCTGAGGTGCCTGGGCAACTTGCCATAGCACATGACAAAGCAAGATACCTGAAAACAGAGAGTATGCTGAGTTGAGAGTCTCTTTGGTTGGCCTATGAGAAGCTCTGAGTGCAGTAGTTGGGAAAAACTTGCATTTCACTGTGTTTTGCAACCTGAAACTCCTGCCTGAGCTGGTCACCTACATAAGAGCTTCCTGAAAACTGGTGGTTCTTTCTCCAATTTCCTTTCATGAGAAGCTCTAGGTTTCTGCCCTGAAAGCCAGGCCTAGGATCTTCTAGATGACGCTGGCAAGCACCAGACTAGTAAGTATTTTTGGACTGCTATTCTCCATCTTGCCAGGTGATGACATTCCATTTTCTATTCAATTTTCAGTGGGCTGAAGAGATTCCTAGGGCAGCTGGAGTGAAGATATCAGCTCTTTTGGAGGGTAGTGGTTGCTTTCATATGGTATAACATACATATAAATTGAAAGAGTTAGGAGTCAATGGGGAATAAAGATGACCTCCAGGAGATGCCTACTTGTCCCTGTCCTTGATGGCACCAGTAGTTGTTTGGATGGATTAGAACAATCCCCTAAAGGAAAAACAAATTAAATCCCAGTTGAAAACCACGTATTTTGTTTTCCATACCTGATATTTGAAGATCCATGTTAAGTCCATGGATACCCTCTCTGAAGGACATCCTCAGGGTACCTGGATATCCTCAGGTACCAAAATCCTGTAGAAATCAAATCTCTCCTGCTGGCACCACAGTGGCCACTTTCCCCTCTTGCTGTGTTTTGCAAATTAAATCCCCAGGAGAAAATTTCAGAGGCAGAGAAGGGCAGGTTGGCAGCTGACAGAGAGGGAGTTGGAAGCCATATAGAGAGTCCCACTGAGGGCAGCTCCGAGAGACAAAAATTGTCCCTGAAAGCAGAAGATATATGAAGTGTGGAAAGACGAGCAATTAGGCAGCTGAGAAAGGGGATGCTGAACACATTAGTCATTAACTGCTCTAGGAGGTATGGGAGTTTGCAGGGAAATTGAACTCCCTTTCCAGTGATATAAATTGGTATAGGTATAATCAACTTTATTGGGGATGCCAAAAGAGGTTAAGCGATGTCTGACTTTCAGACAAGGATCACAGACAAAGCTTTCTTTATTCAATATTGAGACTAATCTGACTAAAGACAGCTCTTCTCATGAGACTCCAAGGAGGGCTATTAGTAGCGCCCACAGCCTAACTCACCTGGGGATAGTAAGATGATCATGCTGACCAAATCTCCAGCAGAGTTAAGTTGCAGGAATGAATTTTACCTGCTTTTCTCAATGATTTTGTGAGAAATCTGCGCAACTGAGAGCTTAAATCCCATGTCTGTTGACAGATGTGGTGGCCATAGGGTTTGGGCTAGCCTTGTTGCACCCTAGCTTGGCCCTGATGGCCTCATGGAGGTTCTGGGGATGGGCCTTGACAGTGAAACCCTGCTGGTCCCACTGTCACTACAGCCCCTTGTGGAGCAGCTGGCCTGCACTGCCTGCCCATGGTTTCTAATGGGGTCTGATGGCAGTGAAAGAGCTCCCGGGGGACATCACAGTGACTGTGGTGAGGTCTCTGGAACTAGTGGGAGATCCAGTTAATTTGTGTGAAAGAGCCACCAGCCATTCCAAGGTCAGAACTGCTAGGGAGATCTGATGACTAATGTAATTTGATTCTGTTTTCTGTTTGCTAATTATCTGATTGCTTTTAATTTATTCCTTATGCATTGAATAATTTCTACAAGTTCTTAGTCTAGAGCTTGCATGAGAATGTGCTGTTTCAGCAAGTGCTCTTACATAAACCTACTGGCTAAAAAGACATGGAAAATGAAGGTAAAATGAGAGTGAAAATACCAGAAGAGGATAAAAACTATTTTTTTCTGATGGTATTTGTATTTGTTTCACCCTCCCATGCCAATCTGTGAGGAACAAACACAGGAAGGTGTGGTTCCAAGGTCTGGAATGGTGGGAGAGCAGTACTGAGCTGCTTGCAGGGCTGCCAGACAGACTTTGTTGCTGCAGTCCAGCGCAGGCTGTGGTCTCCTGGAACAGCAAAAAAGCTGCCTTGTGCATGAACAGGGTCAACAGGCTGCTGAATATAGGGAAAAAAATGGCCCCTCACTTTCTTCTGGTCTCACGTTACTTGGATTCATCTCTGATGCAGACACGTTTGAGTGATCTGCTGGTTCTGTCACACAGGCAGCACCTGAAATTCCTCACTTGAATTCAGTGGCATGACTGTGTCTCATCCTGAGCAGCTCATGCTGGGCATGCCCACCTGCCCCTCCTCTGCAGGGCTCAGCACGAGGCTACACAAATTTGGCTATATTGCCAGATGCATTTTTACCTCCCCTTTGCATTTGCTCACTCTGCTATCGAGCTTCACTGCCCAGGCACTAAACAAACACTAAGTATTCAGCACCAGCCTTTGGTTTCTGCACTTGAAGCCTGTGGGATCAAGACCTAATTGAAAGAGTATTTAGGCATGAGTTTTTGGTGATTGCTTTTAAGGACCTTATCCTAAGCCCCTTCAGAAGACAAAGGCAGCTGAGGGCATTAAGGTTCAAGGATGGTGCTTGATGTCTCACAAATTTGGATCTTACAGTGACTAAGCTTTCTGGGAGTTATGTTTAAATCAAGTGACAAAACCAGCTGGGAAGTTAAACAATGATTAACTCTATGCTACATATCTGAGGAGGCTAAAGAACTCAGCTAAAAAGTATTTTAAAATGAATGTAACTAGTTTCTGCACACAACAGGAGATGAGAAACAGGGAACGCATTTTGGAGAGGATGTTTACCATATTTTCACACTTACAGCTAGCAGGATAGCTGGAAGGAAAATACCCGCTTATTCATCCATTCAAGTTATAAATGAGTGTGGGTTATACAAAGGGAATCGACTGAAGCATCATCTCTTCTCCCTTAGCTCCCCAGGGCTGCTCTATATCATATTGTCTGTCCTTCTTCTCATTTGCCTCTGTTTCTTATTTCAATCTTTACTATTCCTTACCTTATTATCCTCTAGCCCTGATTTTGTGTGCATATCCAGGCTGTGAGTCCTATGTATAAATACCAATTTACTCAGCACTCAGATGATGTAAATTGTGTGCAAGGCAAAATGGTAGAGAAGGTGAACAGTGCTCAGTGCTTAATGTACAGGAGCAAACTGGTGTATGCAGATTGGAGGTTAATATCACTTCTCACAGCTGACTATAAACTACTGGTATTTACTGCGGCTACAGGGTTTTAAAAACATAATTAAAGATTAACGAACCTTAACAAGATCTCTAACTGGCAGAGGAATGTTAATAGAAATGCAAAATCCTGAGCAGGGGTGTAGCTTAGGCAGCCCTTCTTCAGTTATCAAAGCTGAAATGTTGGAAGTACTGAGGATGGTGGTGTGTTTGCCATAATGTCAGAAGTTAGTCAGCTCTGCCCCTTCTGTTTGTGCTTCATGGACCATTTAGGTGTAGATAGTTTTGGACAGAACAGAATGGTGTTATTTATTGTGTCACATCTACTTGTTTCTAAGAACAATTTGGCAGGACACATGCAATGGTGTATGCATACTCCAAAACCAAAACATTATTAACTGGTATTCTGCCCAGTCACTCTCTGCTAACGAATCTCATAAAGTTCCTTTTAACCCAGTCCTTGACTACTGTTCAACAAGGAGAATGCCTTCCCAGCAATGCATCCATATGAATCGTAGATGAGATGGAAAGAGATTTCTATTATAGTCACAGAAAAAACCCTAAAAAATGAAATTCTGTTATAGGCCCATGATAACACTGTTTTGCCCACAAAAACCTGCAATTTATTTTCTGCTTCACTTAATGCATGTTATAAAACACTGCTTTAGGAGCTAACTTTACAAACCAACAAAAATCTGTGAATATTTTATGCCAGGCTTTGAGTTTTCCTGAATGGTGCAGATACCTCTGTCTTCAACAGCATACCTTTCCCATAATGTCTAGTGGTGAAAGTATGCATATGAGGAGTGGGAGCCAGAGCTTCTTCTTTAGCCAAGGCTTTTTAACCATTTTCCATATCTTTTGTGAGATCAAATTTTTTGAAGAGCATCTTGGCTCTTTCACTCCCAAATTGACAGCTGTGTAAAGTAGCAAAAAGGAAAGAGCAGAAAGAGATAAGCAAAAGAAAGGTGTAGAGGAGATCTGCATTATCCTGAAGAATATGAATTAAATGGGCTTTTCTGCTTTCTGTATTTCTCCTGACCAGCAAAAATTCTTATCGGTTCTACACATTATCCCCCTGCAGTCTTGAGTAGAAAGTGGCTCTTGATTGGCAATTCTTTTCCCATGATTTGCCATGGGATAAATCAGACAGTTTTTATGCAATCAGAATATGCCTGGATTTCTTTTCACTGTAGTTGTCTTGTCATCTTTTCATGACTCTTCAGATTTTTCTGTCCCTTTTTTTTTTCTATAGTGGAGAAATATATGGAAAAATCAGATTTTTGCTCATTAGTTGGAATTACCTGCTTTTGTTGGAGTGTTAGTGTAGGCAAGTGTTGGTGAAAGAGATTTGAAGAGCCCATTGGGCTGTTTGCAACCCTGGACATAATTATCTGCTGTGTAACTGACCTGTATAATCAGAATTAGTGGCCAGTGCTGACTTGGAAGGTAAATTCCCCAGAAGCATTATTCTATAGAGGCATTCCAGGTCTCCTACTTTGAGCACAAACGAGTTTGACTGGTACTTGTCCCTTTTTATAAATACAGTATCCAGAGGGTAACATTTGTGGCAATCCCAGACACACCTACAGATTTGGCAGAGAGGTGATTGAGTATGGAAAAAGATTTGAGAGTGATGCTTGATGAAGAACTCACCATGAGCCAGCAGTGTGCTCTTGCAGCCCAGAAAGCCAACAAATTCCTGGGCTGCATCCAAAGGAGTGTGGCCAGCAGGCTGGAGGAGGTGATTCTTCCCCTCTGCTCTTGTGAGACTCCACCTGCAGTTTTGTGTCCAGTTCTTGTACCCCCAGCATAAAACGGACATGGAAGTGTTGGAGCAAGTCCAGAGGAGGGCCATGAAGCTGATAAGAGGACTGGAGCACCTCCCCTGTGAAGACAGGCTGAGAAAGTTGGGAATGTTCACCTGGAGAAGAGACGGTTGTGTGGAGACCTCATAGCAACCTTCCAGTATCTGAAGGGTGCCTGCAGGCAAGCCAGTGAGGGACTCTTTGTCAGGAACTGTAGTGACAGGACAAGGAGTAACAGGTACAAAGTGAAAGAGGGAAAATTTAGGTTAGATATTAAGAAGAAATTTTTCACTGTGAGAGTGGCGAGACACTGGCACAGGTTGCCCAGGGAGGTGGTGGATGCCCCAGTCCTGACAATGTTCAAGGCCAGGTTGGATAAAGCCTGAATCAACCTGGTCTAGTGGGAGGTGTCCCTGCCCATGGCAGAGGAGGTTGGGATTAGATGATCTTTAAGGTCCCTTCCAACCCCTTAACATTCTATGTTTCTATGATTCTATGATTATTTCTCCAAAGGAGAGAGAAGAGCTGCCATCTACAGCTGGTCGGAAATGCTCAAGTCAAGGCAGGTACTGGAGAAGAGCTGTGGACATTAAGATGATATACTTTACTTACTGACTGATAAAATATAAGGCATCACTTCTATTACCACCACACCTGGGAGATCCAATCCAGAATCCCTAACTCAGAGCATGTACAGTGGTTGCTCTGAAGTGCAGGACAAATAAAAGGAGTGGAAGTTATCACCATGAGTGGTTTCTGATGGCCTTGTTGTCACCAAGGCAGGCTCTGCTCTCTTATGGCAGCAGCCTAAATGTTGCTCAAGATCCCTGCAGTGAGAACTTGCTGGAGGGGATCTGTTCAGTGGTATGGCACGGCTGACTTGGGCACTTCTGCCTAGTGAAACAAGCACTGGGGGCTCATAACCCTTTCTGTCTTCCTCCTGTTTCAGTGCCAGTGCACAGCCAGCCTGAGGGCTTGAAGGCAGCATCACTGTCTTCATACCCATTGCAGTAGTGCCAGCTTTGGGGGAAAAAAAATCTTTTTTTTTCTTCCATCAGTTAATGGGAGGCTGCTGCTGCCCACGCCCTTTGCTTTTCACTCCTGCTCTTTCCTCCTACACCACCTACGATTTTTCCCTTTTTGTTTTTCATGCACATGAAAACCTTTTTCTTTTCACTCAGTCAGAGCAGAGCAGATATAACAATTTAGCTCTACCTTAGCTTTGTGCTCCTCAAGTGTGTATGTCCTGAAAACTCTCCTTTAGAGTATTGTGATTTGAAATGATGGCCAAAGAATGGCACTTTTCAATTCAAACCATAGCCATTGTGCATACAACATCTGTGCTCTCCCATTAAAAAGCTGTTCCTCAGAGTCTCACTTCATTATGCCAATGTGTTGGGTTTTATTTTTTTCACAGCCTGAGCATTTTAAAGGGGTATTTGCAACTTAAACAACTGGCCTGTACTAGGTGTAGAGAAGTAAGGCCAGCTTTCCAGCCACTATGACTAAGAGTGAGTTTCACAGGCTGGCACAGTCTGGGGCAATTTCTCAGAAGAACATCTAACTTCTATCCAATTCAGGTACACATGGGTCACGTCTTTGCAATTATAGATTGCAAGTATTTTCAGTTTATTTTTCTTATTATTTTTGTCTTTTTCTTAGAAAATTCCAATATTCTCTTTAATTACTCTTAGCTCAGCTCTGTGTTTTCATCTTGTAGTTCCTTTGTTGAGAGAGGATACCTGGTCTTTGACCCACTTCTTGGATATAGTTTATGTCCTACAATGTTGTTTACAGCTACCCCTCTGGTGATTTACTTCATCCTTAGGCTTAGGTTGGAACCTGTTTGATAGCTGTTCCTGAAAGAAAAACATTGTATGGGTGCAAATGTCTAAACAGTAGAGGGTGGGATGTTCCCCGGTCAAATTTTGATGGTTCTTTTTTTCACAGTTGACTCCACCTCTCTTTCATTCTTTATTAAAATTCTTTAAATTCTTTAAGTTCTTTTCTTGTTTAATAAAATACTGAAGGAATAAAGATTTGTTGCTCACAGTGTTCTTTCAGCAGCTTGTCTTCAGCCAGGTTTGTAAAACTGTAGGAAGTGAACAGCTCTGAGGATGCAAGGGAAAGGAGTTTTTTTCAGCTTTAGCAGGTTTAATTGTTTGACCTTTCTCTTCCAGGTCTGCTAAAAAAAACCAGTTGCTGTGTCTACCAAACCTCTGTGTAGGACAAAATCCCTGTGCATAATGTACCTGCTATTAAAGGGTATTGTTACTCTGTACCTAGAACTTAGATGTAGTGTGTGTGTATTCAAAGATCTCTGCAGTTCTTGTTTTTATATAAGTTGGTGTAAAATTGGGTAAATTATCTTGAGAAGGAATCCCAATTCTCAGAGCATCCATTTTACCCTGTGACTTTAACTGCAACATGCTGGACAGCAACATTGTAAAGCTGTGTTAAATGGATTGCAATTAGCAGAAGGAAATGAGGAAATAGTGAAAGGAATTCACTCCCAGAAAGCCCAGTGGTAAAATTCACTAAGAATTTAGAGTATTACAGAAACCAAACTTTTTAAAAGGACTCAATTCCATGCACTCAACTGAAATGTATTGAAAATGTGGTGAAGTTTTGCATGGAAAAGTGAAGAAGGATTGAAATGATTAGTACAATAAATTTTTTTCTCATTCAAGGAGACTGTGCTCTTGATGGGGTTTTACCAACTGAAGGAGTTAACACAGTCTGTGGTGCTCTCTGGTTACTTGTCTGTGCTGGTAACAGGCATCCCCACTGCCACATCTTCTTCCCCATCCTCTCTTTCCCAGCACAACACCAGATTGCTTCTACCTGCTGAAGTATGAGAGTATTAATGAGCACTCATTTGCAGGGTGGGAGAAGGCTGTCATGAATCCAGCAAGAGCCAAGTGTGGCAGAAGTAGGGGTGGACTGACTAACCTCCTCCCTGTCACATGATACAGTGTGGTCTGGTTTCTGGATTTTATGTGAATGATAGAAGTCTTTGGGAAAGTTCCCAGAAAATGGAGTAAGTTGCTCTTAGCTTTTCTTTTAATGTGGGATTTCAGAAGATGATTTCAAACCTATTAAAATTTAGATCTTTAATAAGCTTAATGCAAAATACTGGAGCTTATTAATCTCCTCAGCCTCTGTGGTGAATGAAATAGAAAAGAAATGCATTATACAGATAGGATCTAGCATTTTTTGCTCAGGAAGAACATTAGCCTTATGGTATCTGTTATGTCTTTGAGCAGGCCAAATAAAGAAAAAAGCACCACCAATAATGTAATTGCTTATTTTAAAGGTATTTTCCTTTGCAAACAAATTAGTATCTTCCAGGTAAAACAAAAAAGTAGTTAAAGAAGTAGACTATTAAGACCTCAGCCATTGACTATACATATTGACACAGAGCTTACTACAAGCTATTTTTATTTAGCCTTTTCCTGACAATTTGCCATATGTTCTGTGGGAGTTTTATGAGTTGATTGTGTGTTGCAGAAGTGTCCCCAAGATGCAGGATGTACAGGAACTCTTGGGTAAACTTAGCAAGTAGAAGAATTTAGTCTTTAAGGTCTCTGCACATTTTTGGGTAATTAATCACGATTTTAAATCTCAGTGGGCATTTCACAGTAATTAATCATGGTGAGACAAACATCTCATTGACAGCCCCCCTGTTCTGAGGAGCCAGTTACCCTCAGTCAGTATATGATCTGTCTCATGCATAGGTAGTGAAAAATGGATCTGTGGATCTGAAATAGACTTGGGCAGCAGGGAGCAGTAGTGTGACATAAAGCCAAAAAAAAAAAAAAAAAGTGTACTGCAGTATTTGGAGACTAAAATAAATAAATTACAGTGACCTTACATGCAGCTGGAAAAATTCGGTAGCTAAAGTGTGTTTGAAGTGAGACAAGTTGGAGTGTTAATTCATTGGATTATTCTGAAGACAGTCCAAGTTTTATAGCTGAGGCTGTGCAGCTGAACTCCTGGGGTACACTAGCTCAAGTTTTTACCTTTACCTACCATATAATATCCTTAATAACAAGAAAAAGCTGAATACAAAGGAGTTCATTCTTTTATTTAGATTAGCCAGCAAAGTGACAAGTATGTCTTGATGCCAAAATGAAGCTATGTAAACCATCCTCCTGAGAGTAGGCATATGCAGGGGAGGTGATGGAGCATTGAACCATGTGGAAAATGATGGGCAAAACAAGAAGCTGTGACTTGCTGTGATATTGCCACCTTGTAAGTCCTTGATTGCGATGCTCTGGTTAATGATCCACCTTTCAATGCTTTACTGCTTCCTTGAGTGTGGCATCAGCCCTTCCAGGCCACCAAACAAAGAGCATGAACCCAAAGTAAGACCATGGTGACAGGCTCTAGAGACATGTGACACCTGGCACTGGGCATGGAGGCCCTTGAAGGGAAGGAGAGATCTGTGATTGGTCCCAGTGTGGATGAAGGGCTCATCAGTCTACACACTGCTCTCTGCTACAGGCAGGAGACAAGAGATAGGCAAGCATAGGAAAACAGACCAAGTCCTGACACCTGGAAGATATCTGGGCTGCTTTTTACTGTATTTTGTTTTTAGGGAGAAGAATATTATTACCTGCAGGTGAATATACAAAATGTATTTACCCTGTTACAAATTTCTCAGTACAAGAGAAGCAAGACCAGGCACTGAAAAGATTGACATTTCTTCTTCCTTTCCTCCCTCACCTTTCTCCTTCTTTCCTACCTGTCTTCTTTCATCCTACCCTCCTTCCCCTTTCCTCCATATCACTGATGTCCTTTGTGAATTTTCATTGTTTCTGAAGCACCCTCAATATGGAACAGTGAGCCATCTTTCTGGTTGTTGCATTGTTTGTCTCTTTCCCTATGACCTCCAAACCACCGAGTATTCCTAAAGGCCAAAAACGCATATAACAATGCATAGAACTTCGTCTTCCTGCCTTCCTACCCTTTATACATTAAAAATATTGTCATTGTCCTTTATAATTTGTTACAACATTCAGGTCAGTAAGTGAAGCCCCATACTTTGGCACCTGCAGATCAGGTGCTCAGGGTGAGCAACAATAGCAGCTCAGCTATCAGTGGCGTGTTTCAGCACTTGATACAATAATCTGCAAAATTCACATGCTGTTCAGACAGCACTGGGAGCATGATCAAGTATAGAGGGAGCATAATCAAGTTGAGACACTCTCTCCTTGACACTGGAACAGGATGCCTGGGGAAGTGATCAGAGCACCAACCTGTCTGAGTTCAAGAACTGCTTGAACAATGCTGTTGGGCACATGATGTGATTCTTGGGATGTCCTGTGCAGGGGGAGCTGAACTTGATGATCCTGATGGATCCCTTCCAACTCAGCATATTCTATGATTCTATAATGAAAACCAGGAGATTTATGTTTAAACAAACACTAGAAAGCGTATGGAAGGAGATTGATAAGTAGTCTAGAGGGAGGAAAGTCTTTGGTATTGCGAGAAGAGTACTACCTGCTGGGATTGGTTGTGGGCTGTCTGGAACAAAATTGGGTTACCCCAATCTGAAACTAAACTAAAGCAAAAAGACCAAGGTAAAGTTACTGTACTGCTGCTGTTTCTAGAGAAACTACCTGAAGATAAACTCTCAGACCCTGCTAGGTCTCCTACGATCATGGCAGCTTGGCTGGATGGACCTGTCTATTGCTGCTGCACAGCACTACCCCCCTCATGCCTGTGATGGATGGTCAACTGCCTGGACCATTCCAGAAGGAAGATTGGACTGAGGTATGATGCGAAGAAAGTCTGCCCTTTTTGAGCTCATCTTGTGCATGATCCCCAGGATTGTCTTTGTCTGGATGCACTAAAGTTGTCATTCGGAAAAAATGTTTATTTTTTTGGTTCTGAATGTCTCTGCTTGACCTGCTAGGTAGGGAGGTTTTTTGTGCAGTTAAGGCCATTACTACAAATGTGTTAAATTGCCACATGTATTTCTAAGGCAGCTAATATGAACCTGTATATTATTAGCTGTTGTATGTATGACACAATGAGATTTAAAATAGCAGTGCACTGACAAGGGATACAATACATTAAGACTCTTGGTTACTGCAGTTTACAAGTCAAGTAATCTTTACCAAGTTGATTTTATTGCTATGTGTAAGAACCTAAAAATCAGTTTGGAGATAAGTTTGCACAGGATTAGTGTGGAAATGTTAATGAATTGTCCTGTTAACTAACAGAGTGACTTTCCCAGTCAGAGTGATATGAAACCTCCCATCCCAAGGAGGGTTGTGTCTTGGAAAGTGAATCTCAATTGTCATGATGACTTCTTGAAGATACTCATAAGGAAAAGGTAAGGTGGAGGGGTAGCATAGGCTCTGTTTCTCAGAAGAATGTGCCTAATTACTCTTCAGCTTCCCAGACACAAACATCCTGGAATTGTATCCCAGACAGCTCACTTCTCTTGCATATCAAGTACAGCAAAGTGGAGAGGCTTTTAGCACACAGCTCAGAGGAGCTTTGCCAGTAACAGAAATGCAGTTTATCCCTTCACAGAGAAATGTTTATTAAAAAAATGCCAAAGGCAGAAAAACTGAATTAATCTAATAAATCAAAGACTTTTGCATTTGTCATGAGAATGGCAATGCTGAGATTGCACTAGCAAGTAGGAGATGTAGGAACACAGAAACTCATGAACTTCTTTGCCCAGCTTAAAATGAGGGTCAATTAGTGGACAAAATAATGAGCAGATGGCTATTCAGAATTATCACAATTTTATTTGGATACAAGTAAGATATGAAACTAAGACAAAAGAGTTTCACAGTTGTGCCTGGGACCCTAGAGCCCACTATATTAATATCACTGTGCCGTTATCATTCTGACTCTGAGAGATGTCATGGCCTGGCAGTCCTACAGGGAGAGAGCAGATGACACCAGGATCACTGTCAGGTTGGTCTGGCTGCCAGATGCCATTTGAAGTTCTACATCTGAACTCATTTTTTTTTTCTTCCAGACTTTCCTACCTTCTTTTTTCTAATTTCTCCCTTTCCTTTTGCCTTCTGTTTAGGGAGTCTTTGGTTTAGCTAGCTGAGTCCAAGTCTTTTGAGCATCTCCAAAATGACAGTTAAAAGCAGTATTTGATACAGATTACCACTGACATCAGATTGTCAGTTTTTGAGGTAGCTGTCAGAGGCAAGTGCTGTGCCTAAGTTTTTCTAACAATGAAACTACAAGTAAAAGTCAGAAACCACAGTCAGGTTTACGATTTTTGCCATGATTTCTTTACCTCTGTTGTATATGCTTTATTTACCTCTGTTGTATATGCTTTATTTGTTTGTCTTAAAGAAAACAGAATCAGGTCATGATTATATCTCCAGACCATCTCAATAAGGTTCCCTCTTTTTCAAAATATTGCCAGCATGTTCTGAAAATGTCACACAATTTATAGAAATTTTAATATAGGTATTCATAGAATTCCTCAGTGATGATATATTTGTGTTGGCTAAGGTTTAATAAAACACCTGATTTACTTCTCCAAGCTGCACCATAACCTCAGAGATGACAGTTTTTACCTCTGCATATTAGGAAACCTTTAAAAAAACAAATGGAAAAGTAAAAATTTTGGTTACCTGTCATTTCAAAGTAGCAAGGATTTAGTTGTAGTAGCTGGTAATTGCTATTACTGTCATAGTAAGCCAGAGGAGCTTTCTTTCTCTAAATTCCTTTAAATTCACATATTCAGGTGCTGAAGAAACACAGTGATTAATATAAATGGAATTTGTATGGTCTTCCAGACCAAAAAGTCCGTTTAGTACTTTGCTGACATTTGCTCATTTGGTAAGAGTTGTCCAACTCATTTCCTGCTGAGCCTCTCCATACTTAATACACATCCATCAAACCAAGTGGTTTACAGAATAACTTTGCACAAAGCAGGGCAGAGAGAAAGGTACCTCAAGAAATGCTTAGACAGATTTCCTCAATGTTAAGGCATGCTACATAGAGGAGGTTACTAAAATAACAGTTGAGGGAAACACATGTAGAAACTTCTCTGAGTGAACTATGAAGAAAATTTACAATGCAGTCACATCAGGTTCTCTAAGTAAAATCTGTGTTTTTTCTTGGTATGGCTGCCACACTTTGTTAGCCCCTAAATAACAAAAAACAATAAAGAGGGATCATAAATACGGTAAAGTATTGCAGTGTTGCAATAACAGGAACTGAAATTCAGGTATTGCAACTGGTAGTGTCTGCTATACCTGTAAGTCATGTGCATTCATCAAAGACCTTACAGAGGCTGAATGACCTTACCTCAGATGTCATTTGATGCTGTGAGCTGACCTGCTTCAAAGCTCTTCTTCAGAGTTGAAGACGTGTAGGAGCCAGGTGCTATGTCAGAACAAGTATTTAGGGATACCATCATCAGCTAGTGGAAAAGTTTAAGAGAGCCAGCTGAAGGTTTTTCTGTGAAGTGATATATTACGTCTCTTTAGCCGTTAGTAAAGAATCTGCTTAATTTCCCTAAATTCTGCATAAACATGCTCCTTGCAGAAATTAAAATGGCCCTAACCAGAGAACTGGAACATCTTCACTCCTCTGTTAACTGTAAGAGATGTTCAGATCCTCACCCAAATGAAATGGGATCCTTGGTTACTCTCATTGCTTTCCACGACAGCCTACACTAGACTAACGCCTGCAGCCCTTTAGTATTTATGGGTTACTGTCATCCAGCATACTGACCAGTTTTTAAACTAAAAATATAGGTGGGCTGTATGTTAGCCCCTCTCAGAGTGGCAAATTTAGCTTTTAGTGATGTTTGAGTATTACTAATAGTATTTCTGATTATCTTTTTCTTTATCAAATGAATGTCTGTATATGCTACAGCACTTAAGGAAGGATATCAAAACATCAGAGGGGAAATATCTGTTTAGTACCTGCAGACTAAATTGTACACACTCCATAGAGAACAGGGTTATGTATCATCAATGACTGCACAATATTCTTAGATAAATGAAGTATAGCTCCAGTTTCCATCATTTAGGCCTTTGAATTTTTAAATCTAGCCCTAATTTTGCCTTCATTCTCAAGACTATGAGATGTCACTGTTTTAAAGTCCTTTCATATTGCTTTTTTTCTCTGGAGACTGAAATTTTCTGTTTATACCACAAAAGGGAAAGTAGACTTCCCTGGCTTTCTGAATTGAGGTTTGCTTGTTTCCTATTATCTCTGTAAAATCATCTTCCATGCATTCTGTTCCTCGTATCATTCATCTCTGTTTTCCCTGTCATTAATCTGAATAGTGTACCTCTTTCAAAGTTAATACAGTCTCCCAAAAAAGGGTACATTCAGATCCATTGCATGCTCAGCATCTTGGAAGATTGCCCTTATGCTGAAAGCAGAATTTAGACCTTTCCAGAGTGAAAAGAGAGCTATCCATCTGGGAGAAATTCTAAGCTGGATGTGCTAAATTTTGTTAGTATTCCCCTTTTCTGGAGCAAGTCAAAATTTGAAACATGTCATTGATTTATTGCTTTCATTAACATGATGGAGCACAACAAGTAGAGTGCTGCTGTTGGGTTTTCTGCACCTGTCCTATAATGCAATATCCAGCCATTATCAGATGTAATTAGCATGTTTGAGGCAATATATTGGTCCACCACGAATGCTTTTTAAAAGGAGGAGGGAGATTATTTTGAGTGCTTTATGACTTTCCTGAAGAGTATAAAAGCTTTTTAAAGCAGTTAAAAATGTTCACACTAGAAGGGCTGAATCAAGGCTCTTCAGGAAAATATTGTTATGGGTGGAGGATTGCTGTTAGCAAAGCAGTGACATGGGAAACCAAAAGGCTTAAATTTAAAAATGTTGATACCAACAATATAAGAAGAAACTTCTGGCAGCATCTTTCATCCACAGAACTTCCACACATTATAGGTTGTACAGGAAGATCAATATCATGGCAAAATTTGATGGAGGGCCGAGCCCTAAACAATCTGGGATTTTGAATCTAATGTATGATTGAGTAATGCAGAAAAGAGACAGGGTGGATGGAGTATGAATATATATGATGTCTTCTCCTTTATGAATACAATAAAGAAAAAAGGGAAAGGTTTCTCTAATTTGGGAAAGGTGTTGAGGCACAAAACAATAACTGAGGAAGGCTGTGAGAGCTTCTCACAGAAGTATCCAATTTGACAAATTGTGGTTATAAAAAGTAGATGTAGGTGCAAGTCTGAAAGTAGCCCAAGATGATCTGCCACCTGCAGTTTTGGGCCCAATGCATGTGCTTTTGTGCATCAGATCTCAGCAGAAAATGTACTTTCACAGAACAGCTTATTGTACCCACATAATAGGGAACACAAATACCAAGTCTGCCTCTTCTGTTTAATCTCCTACCTATGGTTCTCAGATCCTATTGTACTCATCTTCTGTAGAAAATATGGCTGTATTTTTTGATCAGTGGTGAGAAAGGATTTTCTGATAATTTAAGAACTTTTGTTTCCTTTACCAGTGCTAAGAGAAGACTGAATATATTAACACATTGTACAACTGATAAACAATGAAGGGAGCAAATCCTTGTTCAGTTTCCCTAGTCCTCAGCCACTGTTCTTTCACTGTCCAGCTCATAGACCTCATCAGGGTGCTGAGGAACTACTGCCTGCACTGCAGCTCTCTTTTGGGCTAAAGCAAGGAGTAGAAAGGCAGAAAGGGTCTCAACATTTACACTGACATGTACTAGTTGACTCTTGACCAAATTAAAAGTCAGGTCAAATTAGCACGTTTTTTTCTTCATAGTTGGATCAAATATCTGCTGGAGCAATTTATGAGATGCTGTAATGACTTCCTTTTCCCTCAGAATGTTTTTGAAATAAGGTCTGAGGAGATGCTCCACTGCTGCTGAGTTTGAGCCAGCATCCAGTGGCCTTTGCTTGCTAGGCAGAAGAGAGGAATATGGTGGTGCCTTGGATTCTGCTAAAGTTTTGTGGCTGTTTCAGATTTAAAAAATGTAAATGTTTAAAATAAATGTTTTAAAATACAACCATACCAATATTCAAATATCAGCCTATTCTGGCTGGCCTAAATATTGATGACCAGCATCAACTAAATATTGGCATGGCACTGTGCTCAGAGCAAAGGAGCCTGTGCTTCCTGCTTGGATCTCTTTTGTTCACATGCATACTGCAATGGAAGTTTCTCTTTCAGTGATGTCAGTTACCTCACAGTGCTTGTTGGCAATATTGTGCTGAGGAGAAATGTTCTAGAGAATATTACTTTGCCCTTTCTTCTTTTCATAAGATGTTTTCATCCTGATTGATAGCTTATTGTTTTGATAGCACAAAGTGGAGAAGCTGGTACAAGAATTCATCTGAAGGCAAAAACCAAGAGGTAATTTTGTGTGTGTGAAGTACTCTGATAGTGGAGTGACAAACACAGCAAGAAGGCCAGCCCTGAAGAGAATCAAATTTATAATGGAAAATAACTGGCAAAACTACAACTAAGCTTGGCCGTGTGGTATATAATAGTCGTCATTTATATACTTTGACTTGTAAACAGGCTCTTTTCAGGTTGATATTGTGTGTTTTCCATACAAGATTACTTTTTCCCTCTGCATGCCACCTCCCTGGAATCAATCAAACAAATTACTCCAGAGTGACCTTGTTGCAACAGTATGTATATTAAATTTATATATAGCTTCAAATAAAGTGCAGGTTTGCATTATTGAATATATGAATAGGGCAAGCAGTAGCGATATTAATTCTATGTAATGTTATGCCTACTATATGGAGTTAAAAGATAGGAAGATTTACTATCCATTTCAAGGGAAGTTAATGCAGTTTAATACTAAAATTCTCAGCATTTTCTTTTCTTTCTTTTTTTTTTTTTTTTAAATCTGTACTATAGTAATAGAGATATAACAGAGCAAATTTCACAGGCCATTTTAATACAGCCATCATTGCCTGGCTGCCTTGTGGGGGCTGAGAGTGAGAGCAGGACTGGATAACGTCAGTAATGGGGTCATCCCAGACCCCATGGACCCCCAGGCTGGCCCTGCCATGGTGGCATTGGGAGGTCCAATATCTGGGTGTGCATTGGAAGCAGCGGGCCCACGGTGGGAGATGCAGCCACAGCAACCCTGCAGGCTCCCTGTGTCCCCTGAGGAGTGGGGCTTCTCCTGGCTGTGCTGGTGGGGTGCTGGCCGTGAGCCCTGGCAGATGAACCCCGGGAGGTGGGATGCTCTCAGCACCTCTACAAAAGCAAGCAGAAGTGGGCAAAGTATAGACATGACTATGGAGCGATAACGCAGTGAGCTTTGGGGTTTGCATTTCCTGGAGCATGTGTGAGGCATTTGTCTGCATTATTGAATGTATGCACAGGGCAAGCACTGGCAATATTAATTGTATTTAATGTGCTCCATTCCATTTAATGGTCCATTTAATGTGGTCCATTTAATGTGGTCCACTGCTCTATGAAGCTACATCAATACCTACTGCATGGCTGCTGTTGTACCACAGTTTCTCCCTGTGCTCAGCACTGGTGAGGCTGCACCTTGAGTACTGTGTTCAGGTTTGGGGCCCTCACTTGGAAAAGCACTTTGAGGTCCTGGAGTGTGTTCAGAGAAGGGCAACAAGGCTGGTGAAGCTGGGCAAGGGTCTGGAGCACAAGTCTAATGAGGAGCAGCTGAGGGAGCTGGAGGTGTTTAGCCTGGAGAGAAGGACACTTGGGGAGTTTTGTTGCTCGTTACAGCTAGCTGAAAGAGGGTGTGGTGAGGCGGGGGTTGGTCTCTTCTTACAGGTAACAAGCAATAGGGGAAGAGGAAATAACTTCAAGTTGTGCTAGAGGAGGTTTAGGTTGGACATCAAGAAAAATTTGTTCACAGAAAGGGTTATCAGGCATTGGAACAGGCTGCCCTGGGAAGTGGTGAAGTCCCAGTACCATGGAGGTATTTAAAAGATGTGTGGATGTGGCACTTAGGGACATGATTTGGTGGAGGACTTAGCAGTGATGGGTTAATGATTGGACTCAAGGATCTTAAATGTGTTTTCCAACCTAAGCAATTCTATCATATTATGATTATTTTAGCACAAATATTTCAATGACAATTTTCTGTACCACTACAGATGTGTACCTTTACTTCCTCATTTAGTCTGAGAGGAACTTTGGTCAATGTGTCTAAACAGTACATTTAATTACTGCACTCATCTGTCCAAAGCTGAGGATGATGAGAAATTATGTCTCTTTTCCCATTCACCCTCTTGAAGTGCAGACTGTTGCCAAAACTCTGCCTCCTGGCTGGTTTGGACTATCACACTCTTGGCCAGGGAAACATCCATGAGTGGCAGGTTGGGGACAGAGCAGTGGCTGATCAGCCCAGATGCCTACAGACAGCAAGGTGGGACTAAGTCACCTGACATCCTTGTCTCAGTGCCACTGGGTGTTAGTTCTTCTCCCTAGAGAGTTCTGATGACTCTCCTCCTGTCTGGGGACACAATTCTGCTTCTCTTCTCCTGGCTCTTTCACTTCCTAGGTGCTCCTCAGCCTTCTGACTGGGCTGGATGAGTGCCAGGCACGTGTGGCTTTGAGAAAGGACATGGGCATGCCTCTTTGAAATCCCTGTCAGGAGGCACAGAATATGACTCAGTCTGCACATTGGGGTACAGAGCATTTCACTCCCTTAACTTTGATTCCCCATGTAAAACAAAATCCTCTTCTCACATATTTAAACTCGCAACACCAATGAAAAACCAACTACATTGCACAACACATATAAAAATTATGACAGTCATCTATTTTTCTGAAACTTTTGCAGTTTTATTCAGATTTATTGAAGACTTTTCCCCCAGATAACATCCTGCTGTAAGTCCACTTCATCTGCCAGAATACCGAGTCATCAGGATATCCTCAGTGATGAAACATTAGTACATCACTAAAGCGTGGTCCTTAGTATCAGTCATGGTCACAGGAATGCAATAAGCTAAGCCATGGCAGCACACTTAGAGTCATCCCAATGTTTTTTGAAGGCTAAGACACTTTTCACTTAATTACATTTTCAAATTATACAGCCATTTTTCAGTGATTCATTGCAATTATCATCTGTATTTAATTTAAAGCAAAAAAATGCACATAAATATTTTTGGCATAAACACACTTTAGTCAGTGGGTTTCCGGAAGAATGAAATTAACCCCACAAAAAGACCTTTTCATGATTCAGCTTTCCCATAAAAAATACTAATTTAAAAACTCCCAAAACCAGTACAAAAATGTGAATAGTTGTACTTGTGCGTAGCTGTGTAAAAAATCCTTTCAAATTCACTAGAAAAATTGCCCAGAAGTAATGATTTTCAGTCAGAAGAAACAATGTGAATTAAACTCTCATCTTACAGGTCTCTATGTTAGCCAAAGCATTTCTGACAGCTTCTCCAGGAGCAGCCTGTGTCTTTACACTGAGACATCACCTGCAAAGTAAATCACATCCACAAAATGTTCCTGATTCTGGATTGTTGTGCATATCTTTAGTAAGGACAACACGCATCGAGTATCTGAGCATACAGAAAAGTAAGCAGAATCCAAAGGCAATGCCAACAAAATCACATGCCAAATTCAACTTCAGCACAAGATGACATGATGTGGTGAGGCTGATTGTGCAATATATTTTTGATAAATTCCACTGTAGAGGCTGCATCCAAGGAAGAATTTGATAAGATATAGAACATATATTACCTCTGCACTCCTGCTGCTTACTGCACTGATTTCTAGAGCCAAAATAAAAACAACCCCACATCCAACATAAACCTATCTGAGGTGAATATCGGTGACCTTTCTCTGATATGTCCTCTGTTACTTTTCATGAAGGAGTTCCACTGAGCATTTTCTGTTTAGGTTAGCTCAAAAAGTACCATGTTATAAAAAAATCTATGGCTGGTTTCCAAACAACAGCTCACCTAATGATTCAAGGTGGATCACTCTGTGTTTATATAAATAAGAACAGTTTTGGTCCTATATATTGTGATAGTAAATCTGCAGCTATTATGGCAGCTTTTTGTTTAGTGGTTTTATCTGCTCACACTTGAAGGGAGTTATTATTCTAGATTATCTGCCTCTAAACACTTTTAAATCAATGAAGTTACAGAAGCAAGAAATTTGGCTTCTTGTTATAGCTATTTGTGCTTTCTTACCACTTGAGAAAGGAAGAAAATTCTCTTGTGAGGGTTTTTTAGTTGTACATAATATAAGAGGGAAAAACTTGTTGAAAGCAATTCAAAAAATGGAGGACACTCTAATAAGCTGGTATGATTCTAGGGTTGGTTGGATACATAACCTAATGGTCCAGAATGAACTGGCTTTATGAACAATGAAATAAATAAATAGGGACAGCATTCCCCTATTGACCCTCATTTCTTTATTGTAGTAAATGGACCATTTATGAAGAACTGAATGGCTCATAGCTCTCTGCATTTAGCATCCTGCAGTTTGCCAGGACATTTGCAATTGAATCAGACTGACTGAGCAGTCGCCCTGTGACTGAAGTTGCTTTGATGGTGTCAAAACTCAATGCATTGCTGAATACTTGCTGTTCTCTGAGCACTGTATTGTCCTCAGTCACGTGTTGACAAAATTTTCTTATGCTTTACCATCTCAAGATCGATGAGAGCAGCCTTCTGAATCCTAGGTTTTTAAAGGCTAGGCCACTTCACAGCATGGAGTAAAACTTGCACATGAGAAGCTGGTGTGAAGGAGTCGCTGCCAATTCCAAATCCTGCCATGGCTCCTTTCCTTACTGCTCCTTTATGGACACACTTCCACAGGCACCTCAGAAAATGCTGACCACCATCCTTAACATGGAGCACTTCACTTTGACCTGGAGAGTTGTCTTGAACTGATTGTGGCTGCATTTGTGTCTTGCACAATAAATCCACTATTGAGGTTTTCTTGTTGCTTGTCCTCTCAGGAAATTAGGACCCTGGGCCTGTGTAAGATTATTTTCAGAGGCAGGACCTAAGACAGCAATTAAAATGATGTAAAATCTCTCCCCTCATGAAGTATAGATACTGTTCATGGGGGTGACAATTGTCAAGACAAAGCATAGATGGAATACAGCATTTAACTTAAGAGATGAGTACCTATGCAGTAAAACAGTGAACAGATAGAAGAGTTGAGTAGCCGAAGTTCAGTTTTTACTTATGTATTTTGTGTGGAAAGGCCTCCTGCCTGTCTGTATGCAGTCTCTCCCTGGCACTGATGGATGTTGTGTATATGAAGCACAGCATCAGGGCCCTGAGAATGTCCCACCTCCTGAAGGTTTGGGTGACACCGTGAAGGTAATGTGGCCGAGGGCAGCCCCTTCTTTTGGACAGCCTGGAGTCAGGCTCCCAGATGGTGTTGTGGAAATGGTATATCTGGGGCTGACCCTGCTTCCCAGGGGAGATGCTTTTAAACTGAGCAACTACCAGCTGCCTTGTGCTGTGCCCTGACATATCATGGGAAGGAAAAATGTCAAGGCTTGCATCTGGGGATCTATTTCTGTTAGTTATAGCATCTAAAGGTATGGGATCTTTTTTTGTTGATTTCTGGGGTTTTTGAGGTTTTTTTGGGGTTTTTTTTTGTTTTTTTGTTTTTTTGGGGGTTTTTTTGGTGGTTTTTTTTTATGGTAAGAAAAGGATCAATTTCATTTCCCACAAGTTGCAAGGAAAAAATTGCACATTATATTTTCGTATAATGCCAAGCTGGTATGTATGCTTCAGCTTGCAGGAATTAAGATCTATTTGACAACACTATTTATAATATCACCTGATGTTTTCAATCATCCAGTTTTGCACAGAGAAGGAAAGTTTTTCAGAAGAAACTTGGGAATTAAAGCCTGTGAATTTTTTCAGACTCCTTACTCAGAGCCAATTCATGTAAAATTGCAATTCTTCTGTCCTTCTCTTCAGTTGCTGCTGACACATGATGTCAGGAGCAGAGTTTGTTAGAGATGCCAAAGCACCTTCTCATAACTTGCATTTCTGCAGTCTTTTGATAAGTTGAATGCCCACAGTCACTCAGAAAGAAGAGCATTTGTCATTTCTGAACTGAGGAACTGTCAAGCTTAGATCCAGCAGCCCTGATTTTGCTTCACGGCGTGTACATCCTTTTGGGGGTTGACAAACAGTTTTGTGGAGTTAATGAGTTTAGGTTGTAAGTAAAGGCACATTAAATCACCCCTTATTCACTCTCTTTAGACAGTTCAGATGCCTAAATTTGACTTCCTTCAAGTCTACACAAAGCAAATAGGTTCCAATAAGTATGCTTTGCTGGTTTTATTGAACAGAAAAACTTTATAGGTCACAGTTAATGTGCAACTCATGTTTCTGGAAAGAAATGTGGAAGTGGCAGCAACGGAAGATATAGGTCTCAGATCAGCTAAAAATCACTGAAGACAAGAAGGTGAATTATAGCAATCTATTCTCTGGGGGTTAAAGACCCCTATATCAAAAACGTCTGGTCATACCTCTCCAGCCCTGGAATGTTTCTGTTTGAGAAGAGGTAAATTTATACCAGGCTATATTTCAGTAAATAATCAAAGATCCCAAGTAAGTGTCTAAAGTTTCTCCAAAGCTTTTTTTTTTTTTTTTTTTTTTTTTTTTTTAGTGGGGAAAATTTATTTCTGTTGAGTCAAGTTTTCTTCCTGACTAGTATTGACTTGTGTGGAGAGGAAGATTTACCGCATGCCAGTGTTTAGATACAGCTTTACAGCATTGTACTTCACACTCTTAGGATGTACTTTAAAGATGTTGGTGTTCTGTGTTCCTGGGACATTTTTAATTTCATTTGATCACCCTTATAGCACTTGAGCTAAGCAATTCCCAGAGAAAGGAAAACACTATTTCTACATAGGATTAGCTGTTCATTATAGGAATCCCATTGCTGCTCTGGAGAAGTGTATAGGTAGACATGGGCATGTGTAATCCCTGCTAGATATCCCAAGGCTGCAGTTTTCTCTGTAAGTGAAGAGGAAAAAAGACAAAAATATAAGTAAGGCATTTATATAAAGAATGGGTCAAACCCCAACGGTGGCTAGCACAGGTCTTTCCCATGAGAATTATTTTTGTGTTTTATAAACAAAGATAAAGTTTGGATGTTATTAAAAACAGTGTCTCGAGATTTGGACAGTGCAGGCCTGGCCAATCAGGCCTAGGCGGAGGTTTCTGACTGACCTATCTGGGTGACCTCTGAAAAGTCTATATATATGTTGGATTCAAACAATAAAGTGCTTTTTCTATGCCACACTGAGAACTGGGGCTTTCCTTCTCTGCTAGCGGCTCAACAGCGACACCCAACAACAACAAAAGAATGAAGGAAATATTAAGTTCCTGATTTGGGGTAGCTGCTTGCTGTCTTTGAGGGACTAAGGAAATAATGTTTCAGTAGTCATATGCTCTAGTCATAGATGAAATTCCAGCCATTTTTGGAGTGGGAATTCCTGTGAGTATTTCAAATATGCATACTGGGTCTGGCTGGGGTGGAGCTGGGGTGGAGCTATCCTTTCTTATCACCTGCTGATTGGAAGTACAAAATAAATCCTTTTCCTTCGCTCCTATGTGAGGCTTTTTCTTTTTTGTTATTAAACTTTACATTGACCCAGAAGTCTTTTTATTTTATTTTTCCTCTATCCAGCTGAGAAGGGGAAATGATAGAGTGACTTGTATGTGACCTGGTGGCCAGCCAAGGTCAACCCAATACTCTTTGTTGTGAAATAGTTTTAGTTTCACCTCAAAGTGTCGCAAAGCATAACTAGGTATGTGAGATGCCTTCAAGTAGTTCCAGGTAGGAAGAAAATATAAATTCCTCATTCTATAAAATTACTAAAATCCTGTATTTAGGAGAACACTCTTCCTTCCTAATTTTTGTGCTTGAAACGTCTTTCTAAATTGCTGGAACATTTGGCAGAGCAAGAAATCCAGCCTAGAAACTTAAACATTTCTTATTGCAAGCAAAGGTCTTTCATGATGTTATTTTAAAATTCCCAGGGGTCCTCATTCTGAAGATGTTCACCTGCCTCTGTAAAAGGAATTTATAAAAATATGGGATTAAAGCAGTATAAAGTGAATGGTTATTTTTTCAAGTTTAAAGTGTGTTTTTGGTTATTCATCTAGAAATGCAAATTTGCTCTATTAAACATTTTCATTGGTACATTAAGCTTTATAAAGTATGTTTTATATAGGTCACAATTTTCCAGACTCTCTGTTATGTTATGCTATGTTACATTATGTTATGTTATATTTAGAACCAATCTAAGTTTTCAATCAATTTAATTTAGAAACACACTTCTTGAAGTCAGAAAACATTTACGCATTACAAGGTTTAGTTATATAAGTAAAGAGAATAAAATACTTTATTGTTAAATCATTTGAGTGTGGGAAACAGATACTATAGGCCCTAAAAATATAGATATAATTTGCAAAGATAGTCTAAGATCCAGACTGTTGTTTAATGAGATTTAAAAAAGCACTTAAAATATTGGTTTCTAATATATAAGATTCATTATGATACATTAAAATAATTTATATGATGGTATATAAAATTCATATAAGGAATTTTTGAAAACTGTATATTCTAGAGACATGTATCAGAAAATCTTTGGTTCTTTGTTGTGTGCAGTACCTTATCTACCACATGAGAACTAAGTTCTAATCTGAGGTGGAATTCTTTTTCAAACTTTAGGAAAATTATATGTACCTCCATCTTGGGATGGTTCATTCAAAGAGGTAGGCTGTCAATATTTCAGCTCTTGTTATTGTGATTTCATAACACTAGGATAACCAGATGCGGCATTTTTAGATGAATAGACAACATAAATAAAGAAGACTAATTATAAACAATTTAAAAAAGGAAAGCGAGAATTCAGTGCATCAGTAACTGAATATCACTGCATAGAATATTGAGTTTTACTTATTTTCATATATCATTAAGTATATGTGATTTCTGGGTGAGAGAGGTATTTTCAATTCCAGCTGCTATCTAGCTGAGTAACATTTATCAAGCACACTTGATGGAGAGCAGAGTCCTGCAAAGTAGTTTACAGAAAGGGAATGTTAGTCCTGCTGCTGGGCCATGGGAACTTCCCCAGCACCACTGGGAGGAGGAGTCTGGCAATATTTTGTTGCATTGGTTATGACACTGGAGCAGGCCCAGGCTTAGTTCTGCCCACCTAGAATGTCTCCCCAATTGTCCTCTGTCATTTCCCAACAGAAAATATTCCATCAAAACCAGATCTGATAGAAATTTGCCCAAACACTTGTCAAAAAATATCTGTCAAAAAACATCATCTCCCCACATGATCTATTTCAGTGCTGGGCTATTTGTGCTTTTAGAAAACTACTCTTGCCCCATCTCCTGAATTTCCGGTGTAAACCTGTTATTTTTGATCTTTTATCCAGTCAACATGGAGAAGAATTTATTTTCTTCTTTTGAGTAGGAAGCTTTGAAATGTTTTGGGGACTGTTATTGTGTTTCCCTTTGGTTTTTCCTAATTCAGACTAAAACACTCAATTTATTTTAAGGTGGTAGATAATTCAGATTTGGCACATCACAACATACACTGACAGATGTCCTTTTAGTTGTGTTGCATACCCCTCATGCTTAGAAGTTCCACTACTGAGTAATTTATTAATATCTAACTATTCCATACATAAAAACTTAGTTTTCCAAAACATAGGTCCAGAGTCTCTTACAGTAACTTCTGATCACATCTAAAACACTCTTTGTGCTAACTGTGAATACAAATTGAAAGTTCAAGGGAAAACAGCTGACCCCATTGTTATCCACAAATATTATTTTGTAACATTCTTTTGCTTCGTTAAACCACAGAAACTGTTTTAGGAAGTGTTGATGGACACTGATGCTTTCTGTTGTATATGGTCTTAACTGCTATGTTCAATTGTTACAGTCTTAATTAGTTATGTAGTCGAGGTTAGTCTCATGGGCAATGACAAAAATCTAATTGTCCACAAAGAAAATTAAAGGGTCAAGAAATGCAGCACTAAGCTATGAGTTAAGAAAGACAAACGTGAATTTGTAGAAATGACTCAGGGAGAAAAATAAGAAGAGGGAGTTTTTTGTTTTTAAAGATATTCTTCCACTTTGGTGTAATGGGCTGGTTAATATTCTCTTCAGAAAAAAGGTGATGTGATATTGAAGTATGTTAATATCCCTCTGCACCAATATGACATGAGATCCTGAAGCCAATGTGGGAAGCTCAAACTGAAAGCTCAAACGCTGGGCACCCTCCTCTTTCCCCAAATACAAGAATAATCAGAGCAAACCACCACATAATTTGATTTCTGGCTCCTGCAAAGAAGCTGATAAATGTATTTTCATGAAACAATGGCTTGGACTCATCCTACTTGTCCACTTTCTGTGATTCTTTTGGCTCTAGTTTCAACTGGGTGTATTTAAGTGCAGCTGTAGACAAGGGAGCTGGTGACAACCAAAGAAGATTGAGCAATGACAATTGGTTACTCAGCTTTTTAATCCCTGGAACAGTATTTCAGAGGCAGCTCTCCCCTCCCCATCTTCTCTTATCCCCCTCAGAAAAAGACCTGGTGTGTCTAATAGGATATTGCACTTGGAAAAAGATTAGTTAGAGCAGATTCAAATCTAATTGTCTTTATAAATCACTTAGTCATTTGTCTCAGACAATGGAAGACACAAGATTGTAATTAAGGCTTTCAGCTCATGGCAAGATAAAATGCACACCATGGCAGCAAAGCAACTGGTTGAACAATGTAGCATGTTGTAAAGTTATCACCTCAGAGGGAGGCTATTGTTCCCTTCTGAGCCTGGGAGCTGTTCTCTAATTGACAAGGAAATTAGGAACAGATGATGATTTTGGAGGCAAGTCTGCCTTTCTTCTAGACATGTCAAATTTCTCACATGCAACAGCATCAACTTAGCAGAAGAGAACACAGGTAAACAAAGAGCTGCAGCTTGACATGTGACCACGTGACTCAGCAGTGACCCCCTGAGTCACACCAAAAACTGGGTAAACATATGTGTGTTTTTAATTCCATTAAGACTGCCTGGAGGTATTCTCCAGATTAAGAAAGCAGGATTTAGCTACATGTGCAGGTAATTAGGTGACTAGCAGTCTGGTCCCAGCAGTTGTCTGTATGCGTGCAGAGAGCAATGATACAGCCTGGGTGCAGTCCCAGACAGGGACAGGAGAGACTGTGTAGGGCAGGGTACCCCTCCATCACCCTGCACTACATCTGCATCACATCTGTACCAGAGCTGAATCAACCTCTGGCCAGGCATGTGGCCAGGCTGGCAGAAGCCATGGGCTTGCCCAGCCCAGCTTTCCCTCAAGATTTTAAAATCTGTCTGTATACCCGAGTCGTGCAAGTTTTAGCTTTTTATATCCTGCAGAGAAAGAAGGCTATTTGTGTCCTTAGCAGAGGAACTCAGTAAATCCAACAATCCTTGAGATGCCTCACAGCCTGAAATCTCTGTAAAGGCAGTAGGTTCCCCATCTAATTTCACTCCATTAAAGGGTTTATCTGAGAGGGCAAAACCTTTCCTGATGGAAATCACACAGTGGAGTTCAGTGAGAGTGCCTTAGTTGTCAGGTGCAGGTACCAACCACCAGGCTACAGCTTATTTAGAAATGAGGTTGTTTCAGACTGCAGTTTCTCATGACAAAGCAATGTGTTGCAAAACTCTTTTGAAATATCCTTGCCCTATTCTTCCATCTCTCATCCCTCTCCCAGACCCTCTTCCTGTCCTTATCCCTATGCACTCACTTTCCAGCTCTGCTTCCTGTGGCTACATGGCACACTGGATATATTGATTTCTATTTAAAATAACGCCTCTTTCCTTAATGACTTCATTAATGACTGGCTTATTTTTGAGCTGGGTAATTTCCTGAGTTACAAGCCACCCAAGCAGCTATCCTGGTCCTGCAAAAGAGCAATTGCACATAGCACCAGGTAGGAGTGAGCAGTAGGACATCAGCATCTTAAAACTCCTGGATGCTTCATCTTGTGAAACCTCAGCTCAAGTCTTTCCCATTAAAGTTGCTTTTCTTGGCATAAACTAAGTGCAGATTGACAAGCAGTATAAAAGCACATAAAAACGACACTCTTGTGTACTGTTTTGGAAACTCCCTGGATGATGATGGATTTCCAGGCTTGATTTATAATGATTGGAGCTGTTGGTTGAAAAGAGGGAGAGCACTCCCAATACATCACATCTGCAAATGGGAAATATGCAGTCCAACCCACAAAAGCAGCAGCGGCAAACAAATCTGTAATGCTGTAAGTCAAAAAGCAAAGTAGGAAATACAGCCTTTTCTTTTTTTAGCATTGCTGGGATTACAGCCTTGCATTTTTCTAGACTTTCTTGGAACGACATGTTTTGTTTCAGAAGAAAGGGAAGCTTGAGGTTGGGATTCAGTTCAAAACCAAGATATCTGAACTTTGGCCTGGCTTTGGCCAGGAGTTTAAGCTGGTCTCAGTCGATGCAGCTGCTCAGGGTGGGACTCAGTTTTCTGCACTCAGGCTTCCTGTGGTGATTGCAATGCCCAGGAGATCTGGCCAGGGCAGGCAGATAGGGCAGGCACAGCAGACCTCCACCCTTTTTTGGCAGCAGCTGAAGACATTAAAGATAATTCTCAGCATCTAAAATTACACTGGACACCTATATTTAGGCTACTGAATCTTGCCATAGCAGCTAGTCAGCTAAATAACTTTACAATTTCAATATATGGTTGATAGCTTGTGTCCATAAACTTTAGTAAGGTCTCATATGGTCATATTTGAATTCCCATACATAGATGTATAGATTTAAATGTCTTACTCTCAGTTGAATTCGATTCTTTTTGTAAAATCAAGCAAATGACAAGCTGCTTACTTTTAGAAAAAATCAAATGTGGTTTAATGTGAACACTTTTAAAACATATAGTAGCTCTGCTGGTAAACAGAGAAATCAACCCATTGTGGTGTCTCTGGGAATGGACAGATTTGGCAATGTCTCTGTGCAGTTCTGGTGCTAAACATTGACATCTCAGACTTTGGCACTTATGCAGCAAGACATGAGAGACTCAGCTCTTATTTTGTGCATCTAGCTGAAATGGGTAATAAATGACAAGAGATCAAAACCAGCAAATATTTGTGCTCAAATATATATATATATATATATATATATATATATTTGTGCTCAAATATATATTTGTGCTCATATATATATATACATATATATATGAATGCCTGTGGTCTACATTCCTCCAAAGGTCTTCCTGAACAAAACCTCTTTGCCTATATGACTGGATAAGGAGAAAGTTGAAAGAAAAAGCTCCACTAATCCATTCAGACAACACATAGCAACTGCAAGATGTTATATTTGTTTATTTAAATGTTTCAGCCTTTCACACAGATATAGTGAAATCATCCAAAGTTTAAATACCCAATTTTTAGTACGAAAATAATTTCCCCATGTTTTGTAAGAGTAGCTAAAAACCTCCTGTGTTTCTAGCATAGGGCACATTCCCCATCCAACAGCTAAGTGGGCAAAAAAATAAAAATGAAACAATAATGAGAGTTCTGAGGAAATTTTCTAAATTGGATAAAAATAGTATTCCACTATCATTTGTTTCACTTTTTTGTTTGTCACTACTTAGTGTCAGAATAATTCAGGAACTTTTTTTACAGGTGCAGCCCCAGGAAAATATTTATGTCAAAGCACTGTGACTTATTCCTTTAGCTGATTGAGACTGACTGGAGGAAATGTGTTTAAAACATGATGAAACACTGGATGTCTAGTCACAAGAAGAATAAATGATGGTGACACTTATATGCTGGGTATTAGCAGGGGCATTAGTGCAGAATTCCTCCTGTATAAATTTGGTAATTTTTTAAAGCAGATGTCATTTAATTTGCTGGATTTTTTTTTTTTTTTTTGTAAACTAGGTATTAGTTATTCTGTTGTTTATATTTCATTTGGACAGTGACAGGTTTGGTGTCCAAAGTGGATCTTTTCTTGAGGTTTGCATTTTCCTCTGATATACCACCTTGTCAGGAATAAAAGAGCTACTGTTCTACTCATGGAAAAACTATTGGCAAAAGCAATAAATGCTGATTTCTTTTCCCTTCTAATATTGATCAAGGTTGCCAATAAAGAGGTGCTTTATTTCACTGCTCTTAGAATTTGAGCTACTCCCCATCCTCCTCTACTGCTCAGATTTCCTTTAATCTATCTTTAGCCTCAGACAATGTTTCTGGTTTGGAGAAGAAAAGCCCTTTCAGTATTGAGCTTCCAATGGGGGAACTTGAGTCCTCAGACACCCTAACCGAACTGATATTTCAGGGCAGGCCAGAAGTGAAGAAAGAGGAAAGAAATAAACCACTCTAGAGCAGAAGAAATTACCAGCACAATATAGGAGTACTTGGAGCAAGAGGAATACATTTTCTTTTGATCTATTATTGTTAGTATGCAGTCCCTGAATAAAATGAGTAGATTAATTGGAAAATAGTCCATAGCCCATTCACAGATAATGAACTAATTATGAAATCTTTAAACAACATGCCCTTGCAGATCAGATGACTGCAGGGCTCACTGAGGCACTGCTGCTTCTGATTTGGCAATAAATAAAACTTGTTTGCAGTAAACTGACAGACATGTCAAGCTGCCATGTAGCTTTTGTATAGCCTGCAGATTTTAAAACTAGTTAAATGTTTGCTATTAAAAAAAAAAAGCGCATTTTTAGTACTGCTTGAAGTGTCTTGAGCAGAAATGGAAATGAGAAATAGGTGTGTTTGTATGGCTGCCTGCTTTGCAGAGCCAGCATGCTCCTGACATCTCTGAAGGGTGCAGGAGAGACCCATTCACCATTACCATTCCTTTCCACAAGTCCCACAGTCCCATGATCCCCAGTCAGCCCACAAAGCATCTTTTGCAAGAAGCTTTGAGAAGTGGAGTACTGCACACTGGTCACTGCCAGGCATGCAGAAGGCACGGCAGCAGCCAGCACTGCATCTTCTGATCCCTCTGAGCCTGCTGCTCCTGGGGGGCCGGCAGGAAAAGAAATAAACTCTGCCACAGGCAATGACAGAGGCATAGTAGCATTTGTAAGGCCAGAACAGGCCATTGGCTCAGCACATATTATGGAATTTTAGGCAATTATTCTTATCTCAAGAGTAGTGACTTCCACCTGACTAAAATACAGCTGCAATGCTTCCTTAGCTTATTCACACTAACAGGAGTGCTCCAATTCCTTATTAAATTCTCAGAACTCTTAAAATCTGATTTCTGGTATAAGTATTTTATGGAAAGTGAGTCTTGATGTTATACTCCAATACTTATTTAAAAATTGCTGATTCTTTAGCTCTACCAACTTGTGAAACCTAAGCATTGAACTATTGCTGGACACAGATGAAGAGAATTCATTAAAAAATATTGAACCAATAATTCACTGACATTTCTTGCTGTATTTGCCTAGCTCTATTAGTTCCTAAATCTCTAAGACCTTTTTAAACATGTGGAGTGAGACTGAGAAAATTAAATGAATCTGTTCTAATGGAGACATTTGTCACCGAGGCAGATCAGCAAGCCTGAAGTTAAAGAACAGATACTGGGAAATTGAGGACATTGTTGAAAAAAGTTAAAGCCTATGATCACAAGAATTTATAAACTTAGCCAGTCAAGAGCAGAGGATGGCCCAGACCTCATCCAGCTCTGTCTGAGCAGTGAGCTGGAGCAATGATGATAGCTGAAGTGCTGGCAGTCTGAAATACAGAAATGTTGAACATCAGGAGTAATTCTTTCCTGAATAAATGCCATGGGAATGGCTCAAAACCCATGTGGCTACTTAAAATACTCATCAGTTACCTAAAGGTCAGAAGAAAATATCATCAGGTAACTGTACCTGAGTCAAGCATTCTCTGACCTTCAAACTTCAATAGAAACTTGGAAAAAACAGAAAAGAAATCGTATACTTGGAAATGGTGAAGTTGAGTGATGAAGGACAAACTTTCTGTTGGTGTAAATGAGCCAGTGTTGCTGATTATTTTATGTGATACATAAATTTTTAGGCTTCTTTTATTTACAGTATAAATTGCATCTAGAAGATGTGTTTCTAAACCATGTTATCTCACTTTGTCAGAATATGGAATATATGTTAAATATAAATCAGTACTTAATACTTATGTGTACTTGTATATATAGATAAGACACCTTTCTCCTCTGCTTCATATCTCTACCTCTGTTTCCACTTATTACAGTTGGTCATTTCAAGTGTATATGAAACAGTATCCCAGGGAGGTTGAGGAATCCGTACTAACACCTGCTTTTCAGGCAGAGTATCTCCCATTTAATAGATTATCAGCTTCTTTATAATGAAATATTTTCATACCCTAAGATAATAATTTCTAATAGAGTACAAATGGTTCATTTCTGAGCTATAACAAAGGGGTATGTTTTCACTCTCATGACAAAAGTAGTATGCAAATAATATAGTATTACTGGCTATACGGCACTTTTTGGGAAGTATCCATTCCCAGAGCCAAGTCCTCCTGCTTTCACTAGTAGAGGACAGCAGCAATATATATTCATAGCTGTACTCAGAATTTCTGGCATTCAGCTGCTGCTGTCAGCATAGGCAGATAAGTGTTTTTTTTCCTTTAAGATGATAATTTTCACATTTGAAGGAGCAGAAGTGACAAAAATCAGGACTGTATTTATAGGATGGGAAAGGAAACCAAAAATATGGCCACTAATAGTGTGCAAACATTGTCATATTGCTCTAGAGATAGCAGCCTCAAATGAATAGGCACATTTGAGTTTTAAATTAAACAGGCAATGGGGTAAATTTTTTGTGAGGTCAGATGATAAGAGGAGGATAAACAGGTAAAAAAACCCTCAGCAGTTGACTTTGGAACAAATATAAGGCTACATGGATGTTGGGATTATAAATGGCAAGAAGAAGCACATCAAGTCCAGTTTGTTAAGTAAGAAATGAGAGATAATGATGGCAAGATAAAAGGCTGCAAGGAACCATAATTTCTAATTCTGGATTGTGCAAGTTGTGGGATTTACTCATTTAGACTAATAGTACTTTTTAAATTGCTATTTATTTCCACATTAATGCAGCCAGAAAATACTGCTTTCCCAGAACTGTAGAAGCTCTTGTTTTCTGTATGATCTTATGACCAAAAATGACACTCAACATCCACTTGAAAATAGGCACAGAGGAACCGTGATGACAAACTCTCATTTCAGGAACTTCACCCACAGACTGTGTTCACTTGGCTAGAGAAACTATGTGCTTCACTGCAGTGGCCTAATAGGTGACAGACAGGTCTACAGAGAGGGGAGAGAGACCCAGGGCAGCCCCATCTTTCTTCCTTCTCCGTACTCTTTCCAGAAGCACCTTGCTAGCCCAGTCCTCGAAGTTTTTCATTCTTTAGAAAAGGACCCCATATTTTCTTCCACCTATTAAAACTATTCACCATGCCCTTAAATCTATGATGAAACAGAAAAAATACATAGATATGGCCTTTTCTTCAGATCCAATAGGTAATGAAGCTATCCCATCTCTGTCAAATGGACATAAAAATAGGAAAAAGAAACAGTAGTGATGAGAGTTGAAAATGTGACATTCTGGGAGACAAGACACAGCAGCCATCCTCGCTCTCTGATGGTCCTGGGCACTTGCTGCTGCAGCTGACTGGACAGCAGGAGAAGTAGGAGATTTGGGAAATGTCATGTAAGCTTTTTCCTTGATAAGCATAAAGGGTGTCTTTACCTTTCTCTCAAAGGTTACATTTGATGAGCTAAAATACCCTTCAAACACAGAGCAGTAGCTATTTCTCAGCTCTTATTTCCTTCCAACTTTCATATCTCTTTTGAGAATAAAGTATTATATTTTTACAAGAACAGTAGAAACTTTTAAATGGAAAAATGCCATTTAGACAATCATATCTTTATGCCCAGAATGTAGCTGGTGTCTTGTCTTTCAACTCTCTATACATTCGTTCAGAAGCTCTTACTGTCTTTTCAAAAAAGTGAATACCTATATTTTAATGAGTCACTTTTGGTTTATTCCATGTCTCCTCTGATGTATATGAAAAATTGGTTAGTTTACTTTAGACTGTGGGTTAAATCTGTGTTAAATAGCTGTGAATTCTTACTTAGAATTTCATACTGTAAAACTGAATTTTCTCTTAGTAATACATTCTCCTGCAACATGTTTGATTGGTTTCTAGGGTAGAGTTTCCACTTGAAGCCAATTAACCTTCACAGTGCTGGGAAGAAAAGTACAAAGGCCGTGTTTCAGTTTACCTATTTAATAAAAAATTTTACCCTCTGAAGTCAACTGTTATTAGGTGAGGGAAAGTGTGTGGGTGTTGTCTATTTAGACTTCAGCACAGCATGTGCCCAGGTGGCCAAGAAGGCCAATGGCACCTGGCCTGTGTCAGCAATAGTGTGACTGGAGCAGGGATTGTCCCTCTGTGTTCAGCACTGGTGAGGCCACATCTCAAGTCCTGTGTCCAGTTCTGGGCCCCTCACAGCAAGAAGGACATTGAGGTGTTGGAGTGAGTCCAGGGTGGGGCAAATTAGCTGGTGAAAGGTCTGGAGCACAAGTTCTGTGAGGAGCAGTTGAGAGATCTGGGGTTGTTTGGCCTGGAGAAAAGGAGGCTCAGGGGAGACATCACTCTCTATGACTGCCTGAGAGGAGGCTGCAGCCAGGTGAGGGTTGGCCTTGTCTGCCATGTCTCCAGCTGAAAGGACAAGAGGAAATGGGCTTAAGTTGTGCCAGGGGAGGTTCAGATCAGAGGTTAAAAAATTTCTTTTTGCTGAAAAAGTGTTTAGGCATTGGAATAAGTTGCCCAGAGAAGGGGGTGACCCATTGTCTCTGGAAGCGTTCAAGAGGCTTCTGGATGTGGCACTTGGGGATATGGTTGACAAGTGATTATGGTGATACCAGGTTGATAGTTGACTAGATAATCTTGAAGGTTTCTTCCAATCTTGATGATTCTGAGTTTGGGTGATTCTATGTCCTTAAGAAAGTCCAGTTTTTCTTCATTGGCTATGAATGGGTAACAATGTCTATACAGAGATATCTGTGTGGAAAAAATCTACATTAGGCAGATAGATCTTGTCTTGGTATCTAAATATGTGAGAGCAATTTTTTTGTGTTCTGGTAATCTCAAAAACATTTAAGATCACTTGTGGCCTTTAAATATATAAAGGGTTTTATAAGACAGAATTTTTACCAAATCCTGTAGTGGTAGAACGAAGGTCAACAGTTTTAAACTCAAGTAGGGTAGATTTAAATTGGATATATGGAAGAAATTTTTTTTACAATGAAGGTGGTAAGGCATTGGAACAGGTTGCCCAGAGAATTTGTGGATCCTCTGTCCCTGAAAGTGTTCAAGGCCAGGCTGGATGGGACTCTGAGCAACCTTATCTACTGGAAGGTTCCCTGCCCATGGAAGTGGGGATTAGACTAGATCATCTTTAAAAGTCCCTTTCAACCTAAATCATTTTGTGATTCTATGATCATCTGCTTGCTTCTCTTTGTCCTGTAGGTTAGTCCAGTTCCCTAGGAAGACATGTTAGTACCTGTGGAGAGATGCCAAGTGTGGGTAGAAAGCTGAATTATGTTGGAAGGGGTAAGGGGACATCAGCTGAACATCTTGAAAAGTCACTGCTTCCATACCACCCTCTGCTAGGAAACACCTTCCAGGATTAAGTGACTCTGCTTCTTCTAGTGAAGCCTGGCTACATGCAAGATTTGAGGGGTTTGTGAGAGGGAGGACAGAAGCAAACTAGAGGAGGCCTGTAATCCAGTGGGGAGCAGAAACAGGTTTTTGGGAAGGATGTCTGACCCCAAGCATGCATGCTTCCATCTGAACAGCCTTACTCATCTTCACAAGCCATAGTCCTTTTTGCTCCACTGATGAGAGTCAGTCATCCCAGCTGTGCTAATGTGACATTTCCCAGGCAGCTCCATCACCTCTGCTTAGCCACAATGTCCAACTCTTGTGGGTACCAAAGCAGTCTCCAGTTTCTCTGGGTGGTCATGCTGGAATTCAGATGCCTACATTACTTGTAGGTGCCTATGCATGTTTCTGGCCTCCTGTGCATTATTGCCCCCAGAGACAGCAAACCCAAGGCAGAAAAGCACAGTTCAAAATGGAAAGGCTATACGTTTCAGGAAGGAGTCTGAATGGCTTCAGAGATTTTGGCTGTTATCTAAGAAAAAAAAAAAAAAGGAGAAGAAAATATAGCAATAGTCCCCATACAGGACAGGAGTGAAATTAGGAAAATCTTGAAATACAGTATGTGATCAAATAAATCAGATATTCTGTCATTGTGAGGACCCTTCTCTGTTTTAAGTAGTTAGTAATAAAATTTGTGGATGAGGAAGAGGATGTTGATACTACCTATTCATCCATGCCCTTTTCAATTTGTAGCAGATTGTTTTAGTTATAAACACAAAATATTAATAAATCTATTTCAGAAGGTAAATTTTTAATATACATTCATCTGTGAGCTTTTAATAGTTCCGTAAATGAAATCTGAAACACCTCTCTGAGGTATATTTAACATGATTTCACATAAGAGCTGCAGAATAAATTTAATATAATTGTCAAATACGGAACCAAGTTTTAAAATGATTTATTGGAGAAACAGGGAGTTATATGGAAGATCTTATGCTGAGAATAAAATTATAAAATGTTAATGAAATAGGCATTTAGAACTGGAGTTGTAGTGTATAATTTATTCCATTATTAAGTTATAAATTACTTTGTGCAATAAACCAGGATGAAGGTAACGTAAATGATTATGAGGATGACAAACATGGAAAGCATATTAGTATGCATTGGCATGGTGTGGAATCATATGGATACAAACGCAGCTGTACAGTTACAAAAACAAAATTTGCACTGAAATACCATATATAAAAACTCATCAAAAGAGCAAGGTTGTCTCTGCCACTGTAGACATTTTTGAGATTTAAAAATTGTACTGCCACAAATGACTATAAAAAAAAAGTCAGAACACTTTATTGAAAATTATCTAGGGTTTTATTCCAAATAATTTCAATAAGAATTCTGTTTCAATATTTTAATTTCTCTTGCTTTAAATTAATGTTGGAAATAAGTTCTTTTGAGTCAAGAGATACTTCTCAGCTAAATTGTATTGTATTAGCATGCTTAAAATGACAGAATGATTTTTTAAAATTATTAATTCATTTCAATGAAGTGGAAGTACAGTATCTGAAAAAATCATGAATAGAACTGTTTAAAAGTTTGTTCAAAGCAAAGACACAGGCTTAGGAATACTGAGAAACAGCAGCAATTGCAACCTTTCCTATTGGCTCAGCCTGCCAGTCTGCTTAATTAGGCTGCTGCTCTCTTTTAACTAAAAGCTAAGGGTGAGAAAATTCAACAGAGTCATTGGCACAAAATTTTTGATACACATTCAAAATGCTAAATTGGTAAGATTGAGGAATAATGCAGTATTCTACAGGAGTTAGGATGTGGAGCAGTAAATAATTTTCTGCTTGCACTATAGAAAATTGACTAGCAGTTTTTGGGACCAGAGGCGATGTTGAGAAGGAAGGAGATGCTGGGGTGGTATGTACTTTTCAGTCTTTCAATGCCTGAGCGAGAGTCCCTTGACAGTGACTTCATCATTCTGACTGATTCTTCTGAGTGGGTTCAAATGAACAGGGTTTTGAGTCTCACTGATCAGTCTTTCAGCCAGAAAGCATTCCACCCCAGAGAATTTCAGAGCCAAAACCTTGAGACCACAAACGAGGTCTTGCCAATACAGCTGAAGCAGAGAGCACAACCTCTGAGGGGGAAAAAAAAAAGCCTGAAAAGGGAGACTAAATTAAAACACACAGCAGAAAAGAGGAAGAGATAGCTAAAAATAATAAAAGTAAAGACTTATTCAGGTAAAGGAATAGATAGCAGACATGATTATAACCAGAAGAGTAAAAAAGAGTGTGATTAAAAAGATAGATGGGAGTGTCCAAAGATGAATTAAAATAAAATAAGTTAGAACTTCATTAGTCAAAGTTCTAAGTCATGTATTAAATTTTTCTGGACACAATGAAGTATTCAAATGGTAAAAAGGAAAAAAATCCCCTACCTTTCCATTCTAAGAACTGCAGGTTTTTTCTGCAAGGAAACAAAGTAAAAGAATTAAGAAAAGTGGAAGATGACAGAAGAGAAAGGGACCAAAAGAAGGAAGGGAAACTGAAGGAATAAAAGGCAAAATTCACCCAGCTTTAGGACAGAGGCATTCAATATAATTTATTCATATTCATTTCAGCTTGTGATTTAGAGGTTGTCAGGAGGTGACTTACTACAAGCAAGGCCTCTCACAGCCAGGGGATTTGCTGTCAAATTCACATCCTCAAGCAAAACTGCGCTGTCAAAGTTATATTTTCATTTAAAAAAATTACATTACACTCCTTTCACAGTGCAAAACAGAACTTAACATGGACTCAAGAGATTGCCAAAGTAGAGTTGCCTTGTTTTGTTTGCAAAATAGCCTGATACAATTGCTCTAAAACTTAAATTGCTCCACTTAACATTGTCGTGGGAAGTGTATTTCAAAATTAGGTCTTCTGACTGACAATATTTGTAACTGCATTTCCATGCAATATATTTATCGATTTTCCAGTACAAATATGTAATCATCCTTCAATTATTGGCAGATAAAATTATATTGAATGCAATATTTCTGAAGAAACCTGAAACTGAACCTGAAATAAGTAAGCCTAAAATTTATAGAATTACACAGGAAAACAAATGGCATGATAAAATCCATGCCCACATATTTTATTGGAACACTTAATTCAATTAAAAATGACCACGATACAAAATGAAGCATCATGTTAATCAGCTTCCTCAAAGTACCTGAACCCAATACAATTCTGCTGCTCTTTAACATGCACAAGTCAGGGGCTTCTCTGCACATTTTAACAGGGGAGTGGGAATGTTTGAGACATTTGGTTTTGACATTAGACATCTCCTCAAATCACTCAAATTTCCCTTAATGGGCAAGGGAGGGAAGTAAACTTTTCAGCAGATTTTTTTAATTTCCCAGCAAGCTGGTGGGACTTTTTTGTGGGTAGATGACTGTACTGGTCAGATGTACAGAGGATATTTGCAATGTAGGACTGGATGTTTCTGGAAAGCAGCCACAAGAGCAACCCACACCTTGAAGAAGAGTTTTTTCTCATACTCGGCAATATCACTGAAGAACAGCTGAATGTTAATGGCTGGTGAAAGGCACACAGTAACCAGCTGTTGGAAGCATCAGTCAGACAGAATTGAATTAAAGAACAGCAGTAACAAGATCTGACAGTGAGAGCAAACTCCCCCAAAAAGAAGTACTGAGTTGTTAGGATATCTCTGTGTCTGCAAAGGCTCAAAGAAATCAGACTATAGGGTTTAAGTGACTAAATGTTATTGGTTTGGTTTGTGGGTATCTGGGTAAAATGTAATGTCTTTTGAGAAGACATTACAGAAGGTCAGACTTCATTATATTGTAAACTCTGACCTTTATGTTCAGAGGCATGGGAATTATTTAAAATGTTTAAGTATCATGGTTATATAGAGGGGACTGGAATAAAACCTGTTGCTCAGCTTTTGTCAAAACACCAGTCATTTTGTTAAATATTTATATTGCTCTGAAATGTGCATGTGAACATTTAGGATGCTATAGAGAATGAGAATCTGAGTTTCCAAGTTGCATTTCTGCACTTAAGAGTTGGAAGCACATTTGTCAGTTTTAATTTGGTTAGGAAAAATCTCAGATATTTGAGAATTTTCTGAGTGTGAATATTGTGTGCAAGACTGATAGCACCAATAGGGAGCTTTGAACTACTGTACATACTTTATACCTAGAATCATAGAAATATTTAGGTTGGAAAAGACTTCTAAGATCAAGTCCAACTCTTAACCCAAAACTGCCATGTCCACCACTAAACCATGTCCCTAAGTGCCACATCTACATGTCTTTTAAATACCTCCAGCGGGAGTGACTTCACCACTTCCCCGGGCAGCCTGTTCCAGTGCTTGAGAATACTCTCCATGAAGAAATTTTTTTCTAATATCCAATGCAATCCTCCCCTGGTGTAACTTGATAACATATTTCTTGTAACTTGGGAGAAAAGACTGACCCCCCCCATCTCAGTACACCCTCCTTTCAGGTAGTATTAGTCTCCCCCAGCAGGCTTTAAATATGAAAACTTTGCTAAAAGTAGGAAGTTAAGATGGCTGAAAGTGATCTTGAAACACTTTGTGTGAAAGAGAGACTTTTCCTTTTTAACTTCCTCTGTTAATGTTTGACTTGTCTCAACAAAATAGTTGCCTTCTGAGTGACCATCTCCTGCTATTTTTGAAAGAGCAAAGTACATTATAGTAATGCAATTACCCTGGAGAATGCTATTATTTGGAAGTCTAATTCACATTCACTCAAATGAAATGCATTTGTATTTTATAAACCTCACATTCAAGATCTGTGCTATTTGAACCTTGCTATTTTCTTCCTAACATCAGCACCCATCTTCATGTTTACCAGAACACTTTTAGCAACAAAATGCTGTACTGTGCTTCTAAAATTGTTCAAATTTGTTCAACCACCTCTGTTTTATGGTAATAAATTGGAATGCATACTTTTAAAGGAATAGAGAAACACCCATCACTTTATACTTTAAAATACGAAACACAAAATTCTGAACTATATCACCTATTTTTATTAAAATCAGGTAGAAACTTTCCATTGTGGGCAAGTAGGTTCCTAATGAGTTTGGTTATCAAGGTTTTGGTTGTGTACTTAGAATTAGAATAGTTCAAAAGCAAGCCCTTTCTTCTGTGCTTGGCAGCTGCTTTATAATTGGAATAATAGGTTCAGGTGGCTGACCAGCAGCTGACTGTAGTAGTGCTGAACTGGTGTTTAATGGTAATGATAAATGACAAACCAAAAAAGGCAACACTGAAATTTGGTGCAACTCTCGGAAAAGTTTATCAAGCCAGATGAATTTTATTCAGATCCTTTAAGTGCAAGGCAGCTGTCAGCATTGATTATTGACATATCCTTCATGACACGAGTTGTTGGCAAGAAAGCAAAGTAAAGAAATCTTCACAGACTAGACAGCAAAGGCTTCACTTGTGCTGAGCCTATGCTTGATTTTATTATAATGCCCCCCATTCTTCTGCTTCTCTTTCTCTTGTCCCTTTTTAGATTTTCTTAGGGTTCTCCTTTCCACTTGCAAACCTCTAGGGGAAGAACCTGTGGAGTTTTTTTTGCTTCTTACTGCCTGCACTTTATTTCTGGGAGGTTTTGTGGGAAGCTGCTTCTCTGTTCATTTTCAACAACCATTTCAATGTTTTCCATATAGTATTCCCTTATGAAACCAAATCATGATATCCATGATCTTTACTTAGAATGAAATTAGAGGCAAAAAGGCCCCAGCAAAGAGCAGGCAAATTGCTGGCCCACGGTGGGCTCTGGGACTTGCAGGACAATCTTTAGCATAACATATTGGTTGGAGGTAATACATTTCTTGAAAATAGCCATTGAACTACCTGCAACATTAGGACAACTTTCAATAGGATGTTTTGCAATGATTCATGTTAGCAACAACTGAGATATCCAACTGAGGGGCTGCCTGCTCTCCAGTGAGCTCTGATGGTCTCTCCTCCAAAGCTTTACATCTGTTTTTGAACGTATAAAATATGGTGCCCTGTGGCAGCTGCTCTTTCAAAGCTTTCAGTGAAGAATTATTCTGTAGTGCACATTTGAACTGCTTGTGGGTTAGACGCAGGTTAATGTATTCTCTTCTGAGCTTGTTTTTGTGTGTTTTTGAGAAGGTCAGTGTCCTACCTTACCTAATGGCAAAGCCATCAGTCAGCTTGTCAAAGCAAATCACACAGTTGCTAAAAACTAAAATACATGTGGAATGGTGACTTTATGTAAAAGGCCACATATTGGTTTGATTGGAATGTCAATAGAGGGCAGATGACGTGGCTTAAAATATTATGTCTGCCTGCTCTGAAAATCTGATTTTCTAAAAGAAGGTTTCTGCTTTTTGAGAGCAGAATTCATACAGAGCTTTGCAGCATGGTTAATGTTGAGTTACAGCACCATTATCACTCATCACTTACTTTCTCAAAGGTCCATTTTTCACATGAGAAGCTTAGTTTGAAATGTGTGGCCACCTTTTCACTTCGTTAGATTTTATGGCTTATGAGATAACTACTCAAAGGCTGTGGCTGAGGTCCAAGGAGAAGTTTCCTTATGGTAGAAGAAAAGTTGGTTGTAAACTACCAACCATCTCTGTAGGAGATACAAATCATTTCAGGGCATCTTCTGATCTGAAGTTTTGCAAGTGTCTGGCTTCCCTGAGCCTCAGGGTAAGCGGATGATAAATCTTAACCTTCAGACCATGGACAAGGGCCTAGTGAGTAAAATTTGTGGCCTTTACTTAGCTTAGCTTTCTGATGTGTTTTTCCCAAGGAACTTTGTATTTACTCATTATTTCCCACCAGCAACAAAAGATCATTGGTTGAGACAAAGGGTAGAGCTAGATACATTTTTTTTTTAATTGATTTTTGGATTTTTTCTTCTTTTAAGAAAGGGATTTTTTTTTTTTTTTGGTCAGGTATGTAACATTTGGGAAGTACTTTTGTTTGTAAAAAGTTTGCATGTCCTGGGAAGACATTTGAACAAATAGAGACTCTGGGAGTGAGAAACCTGAGTTTGCCAATTGTTGCTGTAAAACAATTAATGCCATGGGACAGAACACCTCTGGTGTCTCACTCTCTGAAAGCAATTAGGGTACTCCAGTGGGATAAGAGAATACCATATTTTTCCTACAGGAGGAAGTTTGTTCTCTTCTGACTTATAAGGAATAGCCTTCCCTGTTATTTTCCTATGCTGTTTGGCTTTAGTGCATGATAAAGCATTTATGAACCATTTACTTGTCCAGGAAATATCTATTTAGTATAATATAGTATTTAATTTAGTATATTTATATTATATTTATATATTTAATAATATTTATATATTTAATTTAATAATAGTATTTAATTTAGTATAATATAGTATTTAAGGCATTTATTAAAGAAGTGATATTTATATTCCATAACTTACATATATATTAATGCATTTCTAATTGGAGATTTCCTGCTGCAGATACAAATTACAGTAATTTTACCGACATGAGATTAAAAAATAAAACCAAGAACTTTTGCATCATATTTCCATTCTTTTAATTATTTGGCATTTCTTGGCTTTCATGTTGTCACTATTTCTCTCCTTGCCAATCAATTCACTGCTACCTTGCTTGGAGGCCTTGGCTCCCACTTCTCCTCATGGTCTATCCACTTCCTTGCAAAAGATTATTTTAGGAGTTATCTTCATTTGGAAAAATTCTCTAAATAATGTAAGGAATGGAAATTCTAGCTGCACAAACAAATAAAACTTGTTCTCTAAGATGACACAACCAACAAACCTGTTATTTACCTATATGACAACCATAACTGTATTTTCAAGGCTGATTTTGAAAGGTTGTTTTCCCAAGAGATGCTAATGTAAAAATCACATCTGGAATTTAAAAGTAGTTCCATCCTTGTCATGAGAAAATCTTTGCAACTTTTTTCCTCATGACTTTAAAATCTATTTTTATGCTTAATAAATTTCAAAACCACTTCATTCTTCCCAGCACTGCCACTAATAGAGCATCACAAACTTGTTTTAAATGTATAGACACAAGCAAATGCAGGAACACAAACTTCACAGTGTGTATTTTAGCTCACATTCAGCAGTTTCCAATTTCTGCTCTTGTCTGAGAGATTTTTATGATAAACCATTTCCAACATAAAAAAGAGCACATAAGGTGACAAAATAAATTTTTAAAAATGAAGACAAACAGTATTTATTTTTGTTATCTAGCTCCATATTATCATCAGATATTTGAAAAACAATAAATTCTTGATTCCTCAGAGATTAATATGGTTTTTGTATACTAAAATCCATCATAGAGTTAGATATTCTTGACTGTTTAAAATCGTCCTTTAATTTCAGTCAGTTTAAGCCTTGGTTTTTTAACAGAAAAGTTTAAAACTGAAATACGGTAGATTAACTAGCAGAAGACTTTTTCAAAATTTCTTCCTTTTAAAGATATGCAGCCCTAGTGGTAGCAATACCTTATTTTCCCACAGGACATAGCCACAGGTTTATATATAATGAAAACTGGATTAAAATTTTGGATAAAATAAATATGAAGTATTGCTATAGGGAGAATGATTAATTTAGTTAATCTATGGAAACAGTTAGAGAAATCAACTACAGCACAGTAATTTCAATTGGAAAGGAGTTTATCTTTTGCAAGGACTGTTCTTCATGGAAATAATTAATCATGGAAATTAATAATAAAAATGCTTTTTGGGGATACAATTTGAAAATATACCTTCTAACAGTAATAGGTTGTAAATCTTGTTTTGAATACTAAGGAGGATATGAATTGAGCATTCTCTCCATTTAATGAGCCAGTGCTATTATTCCTAGAGATACAAAAGAAGGTGCTTTGAAAATATATTTCAGAATATTCACATACAAAATGGCTATTTGCTTCTAGTAGTTTGTATCTCATATTTTTACACAAACAAATATTTGAATTAAAATTTATAATGAAACTTGCCCTGTGGCTATTTGGAAGCCTTTGTAAGGCTCTGGAATAAGAAGACAAACAACTTGAGCAGAGCAAAGCAATGGCCAGAAATACTTAAGCTGATAAAAAAGAGAAAAGTTATTATGAAGAAGGTGACTTATTTAGATCGACTGCAACATTGGCCTCAGCACCCATGAACTGGCACTGAAGTCACCAACCTCTCTGGCATGAAGACCAGAGCAGTGAAAGCTGCAATCCCAGAGGACTTTGTGTGCAGAAAGATCTGTCGAACCTGCAGCCCAGTGTGCTTAATTTGCACAAGGCATCTTTTTAAATGTGTTTTCAGAGGGGTCCACATGATACTGAAGACATGGCACAGCTTCCTTCAAACAACTATTTCATTAGGAAGGCACCAGCCAAGGTCTGGATGTAAGTTTTGCAGACATTTTGGCCCACTGTGTGCAACATCTGTTGAATACCTGATAAACCTGGGTTTGGTCATGTTTTTCCCATGGTTATGAAAGAAGCCAGCTATTCTGAAATAAGAAAGAAAGACCATTTGCGTAGTGAAATTAAATTTAATTTCCAATGCAACCCCCAGAAAACATTGAAAGGTGAAAATTATATTGAACACTTTTTCAATTCCCTGTTCCTTAAAAGGCCAGGAAGCTACTTTGGGATATAGGGAAAACATGTCACATATAAATAGTCCTATATGGCATCTTACAAAGGCTAGAAACAACTCACATAAATTATCCAGGGGAGAGAGAGGATAATCCATGTCACCTGATTTTAGCTATTTAAAAAAAAATAGTCCAGTCAAGAATTGCCATAGGCTGGTCGTAAAGATTTTTAGACAATTGAAAGGAGTTAAAAATTTGCTTTTGATGGTTAGAGTTAAGTGCAATTAATTATAATATAAATTATTATATATTGCATGTTTTTTTCAGATGTATTGCGGACAGAAAAAATAGATCCATTAGGAATAAATTCTGGTAATTACATGACAGTAGGTATTAGGGACTATTTTAATGATCTAAAAATGCCAGCAGCTGAGAGTAAAAATGCCTGAGTCTATACCTTGGTAATGTTTAATTTGCATTCCTCAGTGAGGAAAATATCTCTTTAGCCAAATATTTCTGCCCGAGCAAACCATGTCACAAATGGATGAGCTGTGTTATGGTACCACAAGACACAGAGAAGGCAGACTCTGAACAAGGCAGAGTGCCTCATTCCAGGACAAGAGTTACAAGAATTACTCAGAGCAAGCAATGGTTTGTCAAAGAAAAGCCCTGATGCACAGCTGCACATTCCTCAGCATGCAAGCGAACTTGTAGATTTGCTGTATTCAGGTATTTGCATTTTTTCCCTGGGGGCCAGAGCCAAACACTGATCAAAACCCCTTAAGATATGCTAATTTACCAGCTGAAGCAAAAGATTGTGTAGAAACAGATGTTACATACTATAGTTCAAAGCCATCTCCATCTTACTCCTGTAGCCACCTTACCCTGCTGGGAGAGCTGGTAGATCTGGCCTCGTCAGAGCCCTCACGGAAACGCTGGGTTTCCACCCCTCATCTGGGTGGAACAAAACTGCCTCTAAATGAAGCTGTGCTCCCTGGTTTTGAATAAGAGGTTGCAAAGGCAAAAGTCATAAACTCATGATACAGAAGCCCACAGATATGTAATTGTCTCAACAACTTCCTAGAGTTGGCTGAGCAGTACTTTGTTTCTGAGCCATTCTTCCTTTTTTCCTCTTGCTCCTCCAGGCACCTGCCAAGCTACCAATACATTAATACAAATTACATGTAAGTTTAAAAAAATATATGTATTTAAAACTAAAACAGAGCAGGGGACAAAGGTGTGTGCAATCATTCCTACAGGTAGTTTTCCTAATATAGTTCTTGGTGCAGTTTTGATGTGGGACAGCTGCTGCTCATGTGGATAATGCCTGGGAGAACATCGGAGTTTTTAAGCACTGGGAAACATTATGCTGCTCTGAGAGGTGCAGCCGCAGCTTTGGAGAGCAAGAGAGTTTAGTTGTATCGATCTGATCCCTGCTATACCAGTAGCTGTTAAACTCTGTGTTACACAAACCACTTACCACATTTAGGAGCATTATTAAAGTAGCTAATTAGAGCTTGTTCGCAGACTATAAAGGGTACCCTTTAAATTAGAGGGCATTTACAAAAGCTGTAGTTATCTTTGTGATTATTACGCACAGCAACATTTTAATGGTTTGTTTGACAGATACTGTATAGTTTAAGGCCAGAAGGGACCATTAGATCATCTAAACTGACCTGCATTTTACAGGCAATTAAATTTTGCACCGACACTCTATACGAGCTTCATCAGCTTGAATTAAGTAAAGCGTTTCAGTCCTCATCAGACTATAGTGTATAATGCAGACAAAGTGAGAGCAGAGTCTCGAGACTGAAATAGCAGGACCTAATATTCTCAGATGGTCTTAGAAGGCATACCCCATGCTGTAAGGGAAATTCTTGGTCAGACTGAACTTCAGGAAAGGATCCTAATCCAGAATTCAGTTTGAACTTGAGCTAAAACATACATTGTTAAGTATGCTGACTGTCATAAGTTGATGGAGACGTCTTGAAGTATATTTTAGATAGATCTATTTTTCTTTTGTCTCCATGGAGTAGTAAGTAAAAAAGCATTAAAATTTATATTTTTTCCATTCCTCTTCCTTTCCCGCTTTCCCAAATGTGAAAAGCAGAAATTTATGAAAAAGGACCAAAATACCCCCAGCCATGCAATTGTTTGCTGTGACTATGGAGCACTACTCAGGGCTTCTGCAGTTCTGCTCTGGTGGCACAGGAAACAGGTGAAAAATACTATGAGCACACTGTAAGTTTAGCCATTATACATTGGGATCCTGGACAGAACTGGACATTTTGGCTGTGGCCATTTGTTTGGAACTTCTGGGAGTCCTGAAGGCAGTTGGAGGTATGGCTCTGATGAGGTCATTTGGCATCCACCTGTCCTGGACAGATGTGCAGCTTTGCTGATTTGGGTCACTTCCTGTGTAATCCATTTCTTGAGACTTGGACATCAGCATTATGCAGAGACTGCTCTAGGAGAAATAAAGCAGTAGGACACGAAATTTTCTTCCATTTACAGAGTAGGACACATGAAGTCCTGTGTTTTAGAAATGTATAAAGCCATTTCTCATTATTTGAAATAGTGGTATTATATTTGGGCTAAATGACAAAGTCAGGAACACACAAAAAGTCAGAATGGCCTGTGAGAAACAGAACTATTAATATAAATAAGACATTTAGAAAATGGTTAGAAAGTTAAGTGAGAGCAAGCTGTTTTTCTGGTCCAGTGATCCATGGGAGAAAGTTTTTCAATGCTTAGTGCCAGAAAGCAACAGAGATGACCATGCAGGCTAACAGAACTTTGGTGGGTTAAATCTATACCAAATTCAAGCCAGCTGAAATCTTGAAGCTGCAGATTTAACTTAGCTGTTTCAGGAGATGCAATCCATTAATTAGTAAGCCCCTACAGTTACCCACTAAAGCAAGGAACTGTCCTTAAATGCTTGGCGTGGGTTTAGGGGGGCACTAGTGGACTGTAGGTGAAAAAACAGTAGATAGAAATATAATTCATCGAATATACAGGTCTGGTTTTGATCAGCCCAACAGTCAAACAAAAGATATATGATCATTTTCAGATAACTGGAATATTATGAAGTCCATTTTATTTCAGCTCAAATTCTTGATGCTTGTTACAACATGTACTCAAAAGAGATTATAATTTATCCACTGGCTTCTTGCAGGAATTATGCTATTTGAATTTCATACAGAAGCTGGACTAATTCAGTTTTTTTTTCTTTCTGTCTTTTTCCTCCAAGGAAAACAAATTAGAGTTAGAAACAGCCTGAAACCTATTGAAACATTGTCCCTTGATAATATCTTGTTAAGGACAAGGAAGTGTTTAGGAAACCAAGATCTTACTCCACAAGTGATTCTGCAACTGCTTTGCATTGGCTAATCCAGTCTTCATGGTTGATGAAGACACACAACATAAAAAATTTACCTACAAGGGAAAGGTTGGGAGGCATTCAGGTGGCTCCCAGCTTCACGTCCCCATGGCACATGGGCCAACTGGGACATTAAGCCCTAACTGCTGTCATTTATTAAGGCCATTTCTTCCATAATTCTGCAATGTTCCTTATTTAATATGATACTTTAGGTTGTGTTTGAATTTGTTGAAACTCTTGTCTCTGCTGTCCTTGCTCCTAAGATCTTCTGTGTTTCTTTTATGAAGTCTTTTTATAAGTGAAGTACAAAAATTATCTTTTGTTTACTATTTTCTTTAAGCTTAGGGATAGGAAACACCCCATTTTATATGTTATCCTCTTTTCTAAGCTCTCCAGATTTGACTCTGCAGAGACTTTTCTGAGTTAAACAAAGAAATTAATCCCTCAAAAATCTAGTTCAGCGATTTACTTCTCCATTAAATCAGTTTTCTTCTTTCAGGTCTTCTCTGTTTCTTCTCTTAACTAAGCAATTAATTTCAGACTTTGTACTGTCAAGAGAATCAAGTGAGACAAGGATTATTTTCCAAAGTCTTGCACCATTTGAGTTCTCTTAGGCTCAGGTTGACTCCAGCTTTTCTCCCTGAATGTTATATGCTTTTTAAGATGAGTTTGGAAGATAAGTTTTGTAATTCTTTTTCACCCTCACACTGTCTGCATACCAGTGCCTTTGCTCATTTCTCGCACAGCAAAGATTTCACTCAAGAGAGCTGAGAGCTGTAGTTTTCTTCCCTCTGCGGTGATGTTGTTTTTACTTCTCTCAGGCAAAATTTTCCTCTCAGAAGCAGATGTATCACTCATTAAAACATAATTTGCAGCTTCCTGTTGACCTTACTAACTCACTTCAGCTGGCTGCAAGTAAAAATGCTGTGATATATTTATGTTCCTTTCTTTGACGATGGTTTGTGGTAGTGACTGCATTTATGCAAAGCAGCCTGTTTTACAGGATGTGATCTTGAGGTAAGTGCTGAGAAGCATCATTTATAGCACACAGAAAAATGGTGTAGGTCTTCATCTTGGTTCCTCCACTCCATAGCTATCAAGCTAAAACCTTCTTGCAAAGGCAGTATGGGAATTCACCCTCCCAACATAGACATAAATATAACTGGGACTGAGGCTGCATTCATTCTGGCAGCACTTTCCCCTTTCAGAACCCAACAACCAGTCTCTACCTACTCTGGTCCCCCAGGCACAGAATGTCTTGTGGACCCAGTCAGAATAACTGGTATCTTAGTCCTTGTTCATCTTCAACCACAGCATTGACAAAAGTTATTATTGACAGACGGGAGTTTGGGACTTCTGCTACCCCTTTCTCCCTTCTGCTTTCCTATATGACTTCTTCTTTCCCTATATCTCTTTTAGCGAGTCAAAGCTGCAACTTTTTCAACACAGCCATGAGCCTAGGATCAGAGATGCTAATAAAAGCCTGGCATTGCCTGACCTGGGCACGTCAGGTTATATGTCAGGTTCTGAGGCTGCTGATAAGATGATGCTGCCACCAGACTTTTCTTTTCACACAATGGCAGAGATGCAGATTTTGCTGTGCTGTTATTTCTTTCCTTCTCTCCCTTCTCCTCTCCCTCCCCTGCCTGTTCTCTCCCTCCCTTCTCCTGTCTAATGTTTTGTATGTTTGTTTCATCTTATTAGAAGCAGACCCAATTTTGAAATAGCAGCAATTTCCACAGCACATCCAGATTACTAAAGTTGCCCTGGACATAAGGTGGCCAAAGATCATTTCAGCCTACAAGAGATTGTCACTCAACAGCTTTCTGTCCTTATATAGGAAGGGAAAAGATGCCTAAAATACAGTTAAAATAAATTATTTTATACTTTACATTTTAAATGCTTTAACTATGCTATTTTTCCTTTGTATTAAAAAAGGGGTTTGTAAAGATTAAATGGTTGTTGTCCCCATTAGACAAGGCATGCTGAATTTGCAACCCAACATCACTCTGTTTACAGTTGCATGGGGACAGAATAATTTACATATCTATCTCTTTACAGTCACATAACCCATCAAAATCTGTGTTGCATCTCACATTTTCTTGCTCCACTGGGATGAACAAAGACATTTCTGCCCTCTCACTCTTCCTCCACTTCTGACAGAGCACAATGCCAACATAATAGGGCTGCTTTAATCTCTACGACTTTGTGGCTGGGAGACAGGAAACATCCAGGAGCCAGAAGGAAGGCTGAGCTCCAGAGTATCTGTATGCAGACTCTGTTCCTCCTGTGACCTTGAACTGTGATACTGCTGAGAGGTGCCCTCTGCTCCTGGCTGGAAGCATCTGATATGTAAACAGCAGCCACTGCTGCTTCCATTTCACAAGAACTGAGAGGTGAGAAAGAAAATTTACAGATTTTTTTCTGCTCTTCCTCCCCTTTCGCTGGAGATTCTCATGATGCTGTCATACAGCCTGGCTGTGGGTCTGCATATAACAAGGCTGCAGACCTTGAGCAGCTCCTGGAACAACACTTCTCTTTAAGTGAGACACTGGAGACTAGGAATGTTTGAATTATTTGCATAATGTCCTTCTACTATACATCTTGTAAAATTACTATGCATTATATGAAACAATTCAGAACATAACAGAGAAAATAAATGCAACTGCTAGACTAAAATTCCTGAAGGAAGTTCCAGCCATTTGCCCCACACCCTGGCTGCTTCCCAGAAGTGTGTAACCAATACTCCCTTTCTGGTAAGCTCTTCAGTACCCTTTAGTCTCATGACTCTTCTTGAAGCATCAAGCACACTCAAATTTCCCAGAGCAGGGTTTAGCCAACACTGAGGGCGTTTTGGAAATCCCACTACCCCTCATCTAGGACACTAAGAATTTGCAAAAAAAGATTTTACACTAAGCAAAAGCATTTAGTCAAGAAAGAGTCACTGATGTGAGCAGAGAAAAATGAAGCACAGAGGCCATTACATGGCTGTCAGAACAGACTGCTTCCATGAGTCAGTCTAATAACCTGCCCCCATGTCTGTAGCTCTTCCAGATTTATTCGTATTACTCTTACAGGTTCTCACCAAAGAATTCATTTTAAAATGAATTTCTAGAGTACAAATATCAGCAACCCCTTTATCATGATGAAGAGGGTGAAAGGTAAAAATGAGATTTGAAGTCCTTTTGTTTTTCAGAGGTAAACATTTCTGTCTTTCACAGAAATATAAAATACACAATGATATAAAAATATATTCATACTACATATCACTGGATATAATCTATATTCAGTGATGTTTTACTGGACTTTGAAAAATTCGTAACATTTTTATCCTAAGACAGCATCAATTAAGGATGAAAATATTTAGTGGATATTTTTGTAAAGACCCAGAAGAAATGGAGGCATTTGTAGCCTTTCTCCTCTCCTCTGCTGAGCTCTAGCCTTTTATTTGTAATAATACTGCAGTGATTCTGGTGGGTTTCCCGCTCAGGCAAAACCAAATGTAGAGGGTTGCTTAGATGTATCTTTCAGGGAAAGCTGAAGGACAATGTCAACTATTAATGGTTATTTGCATAAAGCTCTAGGCTGAATTCATGTTGAAACACTGAAGACCATCAGAACTATGGCAGTCTAGTATGTGTCTGCATGGTATTTTTACAGTAGGTAGAATCCCTGTTGGTTTGAACAACCTGAGGAGTCTGGCAGATGCTTCATATGAAAGGCTAATGAGAGGAAGATGTGTGAAACTTGATTTATTACTAAATAACCAAACAGGATATCAGACTTTTTAATCTAAGCACCATCTTATTAGATTCTAAAAATAACTCCTCAGAAGTTAATCTCTTACAACTTTAAGTGCTGTGAGTAGCTACGTATTTTAGAAAAGCACAAGATTTTCTCTGCTTTGGTGTTCAAGGCGTGCACCTCACCTGGATCAGTCACTATACTGCCATGAAATACCACCTGATGTCTTGATAATCCTTTAGTATTCCTGATAGTCACTTTGCAGAGCAGCTTTAGCAGCAGCCACTACTCCATCAAATAAAATCTTGTGTTTGTTCCTTGTTCAGAGTTGATTAAACTCCTAGCTACCATTAAGAATTCTCATTTTGTTACACAAAGAGTTAAGCTTTAAGTGACCTATGAAAATAATATGACCTAATATATGAGACCCAAGGGTGTTCACCCAAGAGTTCTGAGGGATCCTGTGTATGCAGCTGCCAAGTAACCATGCCCTGCTAATAGTTGAAGTCATCCAAGGTACCTGAGAAACGTCAATTGTCACACATGACATCCATTAAAAAAACCCAACTTGTGGTGAGATATAGGAAACAACAGCAAGTTTGAGTACTATATTGAGCAAACTCCTGCAAACTATGATAAAGAACAGGATTGAGATGCATGTTGGTGAAAATGATACAGTGGGGAAAAATAGTATTCTCTTGCAGCAGTCATGCCTCACCTGTCTGTAATGTTCTGTAAAACTCAGTGAACACATTGATAATGGTGAATTGCTTGATACACTGTGCATGACATTTCCAAAAGAGTTTGAGTATGTCTGTTACAAAACACTTACAGAAAATAAGCTGCCATACTATAAGCAGAAAATTCTATGTGTGGATTAACATTTATGAAAAAGCAGAGAAGACTACATAGGAATAGTAAGACATTTTACAGTGGAGGTAGGATGACTTTGCTGATCAGCATTCATTAGTGGTCTGGAAAGGGAGTGAACAGGAATGTTCTCTGATCTTAGAGATCTCCTGCAGTAAACTGGAGTTACCAAAGAGTGCTGCAGGAACTTCTCTCAGCACAGGCTGCTGGGGCGAGCAGAGATCTGATGCTGTTCAGTGTTGATGAACACAAATTAGTGACAATGGCAGAAATAATCCCTGCTATACCAACACATGGCAAAGAGCTCCAAGGATATTATTATCACTCAGCAAGTCACCACCACAGACAGTATAGTGAAAACTGTATGGATGAACTTGTTACTCAATGTCAGTCAAAAGACAAATGGAATTATAAAATCAGATTGGAGAACAAACCAAAAAAGTATCATTACAGTGCCAGCCAAAGTACAAATCCATAACTCCTGCTACTGCTTAAATATTGCATTTATCTGTCATCATTCCTTAAAAAAAAGTTTTAGAACTAGAAAATCTCCATAGAAGTACAGGTTTATGAAGGACAGATGTGTCTCATTCCCCTGTGAGAGAAGATTAGACAGGTTTAGAATTCTTGAGCTTGTAAAAAAAAGACACTGAATGCAGGGGGTATGACAGAAAAGAATAAAATCAAACAAGTATGAAAAGGGTTGAATACAGAGCAATGCTGTCACATGCCCATGGTCTGGGCTGACAGCACACAAGCTGGGTTTTGTATGGAACACTGACAGACAAGTTAGCATGCTTTTAGAATAACATGATAAATCCCATTTAAGATGATAAATCCAGCTTGTGCCCCCTATCATTTTTTGCAGACAGCAGCCTTACTCTGGGATAGCATTATGGTGCCTGTATTTATACTCCTTCTGCCTATTCACACAGCCTCCCTTCTCTGTTCTTTGTAGCAATGCAACAACTTTAGAACTTGATTGCCTTCAATACCCTCAAGTTGCAGAGGTTATTTAACTCCAGTCTCTCATTTACTGGGTAAGTCTAAGCAAGTCCTGGAACTCCCAGGTTTCCAAAAGAAGTGGTCCCATATATATTGTGAGGGCTTGACCCAGCACCCTCCAGGATGGACACAGAAAGCCACCTTGTCCCTAGCCATGTCATTGTAGGTGTGGAGTAAACGCTCAGAGCAGAAGGTCCAAAAAGCAGAACTCTGGAGAATATGTAAAGGAAAAGAACATAGTTGAGGGTTAGGCATTTGCAGGGTTACACAGACACTATTCACATTTGATAAAAATATCTCAGGTAATTCTGTGTATTTTACTTGGATTTAATCCTTTGCTTTGTCTTGTGACTCCTTACATTTCAAATATTTAGAAAGCAAGAATGCCAGAACTTTATTTTTTCTTTCCATTTTCTCTCCTTTTCCTTTTCCCTGGGCACTGCCCAATCTTCCTTACAGCAAACGTTAAGTACAGTCAGTTCCTTTGCCAGCAGCATCACTGCTTTCAGCAGGAGCTCTGTCACTGCTTCTCTCTTTGTTCCTTCCTCTTATTCCTCAGAAGGTTGGGGAAAGAAACGTAGGGTTTGGTTCACACTGTAGTGGAGGTCTCAATAAAGCAAATGGAATCGAGTGCCTGTGTGTTTAGTGCCTGTATCTTTAGAAGAGACTGTTTCGTTGAGCAGAAGATAAGCCAGACACCATGTGCTCATTTCCATACAAACATCTGCTATGCACAGAAATCACTGCTGGCCTCCGAACCCTGTTTTTCTACCATCCTTTTCATTGCTGAATTGGCCAATTGTAAAAGACTAAGTTATTAAATATTTTACATTAATTCATACTTAGCCACAGAATAATGTTAGAACTGAAAACAAATTTTAAAAAAATATATGCCCTATAGGCATAGGATGCACATCATCTGTCAGACGGTAAGGAGAGAAATCTTTATTAGATGCATTTTGAGCAGCAGGACAGGACATGCAGATCAGTACAATGGCATTCACGTACCAGTAGTCTTTACTAACATGGAAACCATCAGTTATGATTTTAAGGGCAGTTTTGGCATTCCCCATAGCCTGATGAGTGTGAAGGAGCCTCTCGTGCTGTATGCCATCTGAGGAACCTCCACAGGAAGAGCAGCCTTGCAGAGGGATTTGTGGGAAGACTGGCCTGTGATGGGATCCTGGGGACATGAATAAACATTTCTGCTCTTCTCTGGATCACCACATCCTGGAAAACCATGTGTTTCTCCTGGGTTTCCTGAAATCACTCTTATCAGACCTTAAAGGAACAGGAAAAGGTACACAAATATATTACTATATTTAAAACTAGATTATTACAAGTTTTGTTTCTAGGTGAGTTACAAATAGCACACTGTCTAACTATCTGCCAGGGCATTTTAAACAGCTTCCCACAGCTGAAATGCAGTCATTGACAAGTTCTGTCCTCAGGCTTGCAAACAAAAACAAGGGAATTTATTTGAGGTGAAATCTCCTTAATCTCCGAAATTCAGATGTATTTTCCTATTAAGGCAGCTTTGGCAGCAATGTCAGTTTAAGAACTTCTGCCCATGTCTTCTCCCAGCCAGTCTGCTCACACAAGTTCCTCCATAGCAGCATGATATCCCTAACAGGCATTATTGCTTTTAAGATTGGGCCAAACCAATTAAAAAATGAAACTGCCTAAAACTCAAGAAATACTCTGGTGAAAAAGGCAAGAATTAGGCCAGGGACAGAAAAAAAATCCCATTCTTAAGCCAGTGTGGGCACTAGCACTACTGTTTCATAAACCTATGGTTTTGGGCAGCTCATGAGTATAAAACCACAAATGTACTTTGTAATCTTCTAACCTAAAATTGTACTTATAAAGCTGCTTCCTATGTCATGGGAAGTTTTGGTTGAGTCAGCTTCCTTTTAGTCACATAATATTGGTTTTGCAGTGTCCTACTGGGCAATGCCAGTCTTAATGCTTTGTCAGCAGTACACAGATATTTACCTTAGGCAATAGTATCTCTTCTTGTAAGACAACCAGGAGATGCCCAGCCATCCCACCTTTGTGCACATATGCTGTTGGAGTTATGCCCCTTTTGATAACTCTTTCTCTACTTGTATTAGGTTTGCATGGACAAGCTTTGGTAGCGGGGGGACTACAGGGCTGGTTTCTGTGAGAAGCTTCTAGAAGCTTCCTGCATGTCCAGCAGAGTCAATCCCTGGTGGCTCCAAAGATGGATATGCCATTGGTCAAGGCTGGGCCAATTAGAAGTTGTGGTAAAGCCTCTGTGATAACAGATTTAAGAAGAAGAATTAAAAAAGTCATTGTGTGGTTGTAATTGCGGCCAGAAAAGAGAGGAGTGAGAACATGTGAGAGGAACAACTCTGTAGGCACCAAGGTCAGTGGAGAAGGAGGGGCAGGAGGTGCTCCAGGTGCCAGAGCTGGGATTCCCCTGCAGCCCATGGGGAGGCAGCTGTGCCCCTGCAGCCCAGGGAGGGCCACGGAGAGCCAGAGATCCACCCCCAGCCTGTGGAGGAGCCCCACACCAGGGCAGGTGCATTCCTGAGAGGAGGCTGTGACCCTGTGGGAGGCCTGTGGAGAAAGGAGCCCCCGCTGGAGCAGCCTGTCCTTGAAGGATTGCAGCCTGTGGAAGAGTGACCCACACACACTGCAGCAGTTTGCAGAAAGTTGTTGCCTGTGAGTTGGACTTGTGCTGGAGGAGTTGCAAAGAACTGTCTCCCACTGGGAGCACTCCATGATGGAGCAAGGGAAGGACTCCTCTCCCTGTGCAGTGAGAGAAACAACTTGTGATGAACTGACTGTAACCTCCATTTCCTATCTCCCTGTGCTGCTGGGGAAAAAGGTAGAGCTGGGGACGAGGGAGGGCTTGGGGGGGGTAGTTTTTGGGAAGGTTTTATTTTACTTCTTATTATCCTGCTCTGACTTTTTTAGTAATAAATTCAATTAATATCTCTAATTCAAGTCTGCTTTGCCAATGACAGTATTTGGTGAGTGATGTCTCCTGATCCCTATCTCAACTCATGAACCCTTCATTATATTTTCTCTCCCCATCCAGCTGTGAAAGGGAGTGATAGAGCAGCTCTGGTGGGTGCCTGGCATCCAGCCAGCATCAAGCCACTACACTACTCCAACGTACAAATGAAGAAAATAAATGAGAGCCACTGCTAACTCCTGGTAAAGCCAGTCTTTTTTTACACATTATGAAAAATGAGCTGGTGTAGTGGCACTTCTGTTTTGGTTGACCTCCCTTCCTGTGGCTTGCTATCATTTTCAGCTCTGTTTTCTCTTCAGCATTGTCCTTGGTTCAGGCAATATTAGGAGCTGGGGAAGTTTCATTTCAATCACACAAGAAAGTGCCTGATAGATTTTTGAGACAGTAGATGAAGATCCTCTGTTACTGGCACAGCATTTTTTAAACTAACCAAAGAGCTGCTCCTCACAAAGTCAAAATTAATGTTCACATCTCTTGAAGAAATCTGCAGTTCAATTCTTATCTGCTGAACTAAGAGCTGACATCAGAGCTTTTAAAAAGGGATGTGATATTATAATAGGGAGAGCAAGAAGTTTTCTGAAAGTTGCAGAAGCTTCAGCATGATTTTACCTTAACTCTCTGTGGGCTGCAGCCAATGCCCATTTTAACTGCTTAGAGATGACACATGATGATGAGAGTGTTACAAGAAAGTGGTAAATATAGATTTTTTTGACAGCAAGTAATAGAGAGGCTTCTGCACCACTGCTTTGAAACAATTGTGAATATCATCCATGTGCATCAAATACAAAATACGGTTGTTGCCGATACCAGCAAATTTAAAATAAGCCATTCTTTGGAGTCAGTAAAACACAATTTTAATGAAAGAGAAAAAGAATTTGTGCTGTAGTGGCTATGAAAGAGCTGTGATAATCCATAATAACCTCATCCTCCATTACTCATAGAATTAAATTACAGTGATCAACCCAAAATAACACATTTGTCTTAAACAGAGAAAGCTAATCCTAAGCGTGAGATTTTGTTTGATCCAAAGAACAATTGTGTTGATCCAAATCCATATTAGCTCAGCAGGCCACCTGATGCTACCAATTTGGTACTTGTATGGTGACATCACAGAAAGCATACTTAAACAAGTACACAAAAAAGGGCAAACTGTTCTGGTTTATCTGAAACAAAACTGTATGTTGTGAAAGTTCAAGGGAAGCTTTGCTTTTTCCAGCGTGCAGAGATAACAGGCCCCATGTGGACTGTAGCTGAAAACAATACAGGCAGATGATTGCTGGTTGTCCATAATAATTCAGGTCTGGAATTCGTGAAAGCAATTTAAACTTAAGTAGTATTTTAAAAAGTTTTATAATCCTACCGAGGGAAACCCCAAAATGAGTCTGAGCTGCTTGTTGAAATTCTAATGCTGTAAGAAGTTTTAAAATATTCTACTGGATTTATTTGGTCAGAGTGTGTTCTCAGGAATACAATAGTTAATCCTGGAAGAAGAATAGAAAATGATTGATATGTCTTGCATTTTAGGACATGGTTCATTTTTGTCTATTCAGAATTTGCTGTTTCTAAATTCTCAAAGTGACAGAAAAACTGACCTCTAGAGTGAAAGGCTCGTCCATCTGACTTGCAGTAAGAGTTTAAGGGTGAACCTGCTGGATTCAGCTACAGCAGTACCCCTAAACATACCAGGCACCATTCTGGGCCTCGGGCTCATCCTGCACAGTGCCCAGATATCATCTGGAGGCCTGGCCTGGGCTCAGGCTGTGCCAGAAATAGAGGCAACAGCTTGGGTCATTGTATGCCCACGCTTGTGACTTTGCCTTGGCTTTATTTATGTATTTACACAGATTATTGTCCCTGGGGTTCAAGTATGCTGCCTCCTACATATCTCAAGCCATTTCAGGGAATGGTAAATAGTTCTCCCTCTCCAACCATTTAGCTCTCCATTCAGCTTAGCCAGCTTTCATGGGGACTCTTCTGCTACGCTTTAAGTATGTTAAAGGACAGATGATGGGAAGCTGGGACACTTGACAGGGAATACTGGAACCAAATTTTATAGATTTGCATTACCAGCAATATTCTGAGGGGCAAAGTGTGTTGCCAGTATCCAGCTACCTCAAAATCACTCCACATTTTACACCACCCAAAATACACAGCAGTCGTTTACACTTAAAAATGACATAGAAAAAGAAATAGAAGAAAAATTTACTTTAATCTACTTATAGTAAGAATAAATTAGAAAGATCTCTCTTTCTCTCTGCCTTATTCAGCTGACCTCTTGTAGGCTCTCTCTGATGAGATGGCTGTCAGGAGTGCCTTTTTTCTTGCACTTGCCTCTTGTTTCAAATTGCATTCATAAGTGACAACTCTGTACTAACTGGTCTTGTTAGCTAATGTTCCCCTTGAAGTCCTTGATCAGTTCTGGACAGATATCATCTTTCTTCTAGGAGCAAATTTTACTTCTTTACTTGGTGATTATCTGGAATTTCTTTTGAAGCAGAATAAACACTTTTCCTCTTTTTTTGAGATGAAGATATCTCTTTGCTAGACCAGATATCATCTTCTTCTTTCACCTTGACAATTAATTACTATTTGCATTAGCAGTGGATAAAAGTATTCTGAATTATTTAGTTGTGACCCTCTATGCATGGTTTCACATGAAAGTGTTTTCTCTGTTGAATGCTATGTTACAATTTAGTTGTGAACACTGATGCAAACAATAAAGTTGTCTAAATTCATACAGGCCATAACTGCATCCTTATTGAAATTAAGGCCTTTGGGGTCATATAAAGTCTGAGCAGAGTAACACCCAGGGCCACTTGAATGATTCTGGTGTGGTCACTGAACAAGAACAGCCTGGCTTTCATGAACTGCTTTGTCTTCAGGCTCTTTAACTGATGTTTCTGACTGAGTCTTGGTAGAATGGGTAGGCAATCACCCCCAGTGAAACTCAGGTTGTGAAAAAAGTGGTCTTCCATAGTCTTCAACTCTGTTTTACTTTGTACAAAATATATAGAATTATCTCAGACTCAAGGTGGTACCTGAGAATTTACACACCTGTGTATTCAGTCATTTCTTCTTTCTTTTACAGTAATATATGCAGAGGAATTTCTTTGGAAGTCCAGGGAAACCTCAGGGGGACTATTATGTACTTGATATTCTTTAAAAGAAAGGATAGGGTTAAAACCTTGTTTGGACAAAATTGTTGTGAGAATGTGCTGGAAGTTCAGTCACTCTTTTGAATAACACCAGAAATCAACATTTTCTTTTCCTGGATGAATCTTCATCAGTCTGAAATCATTCTTTTGCAGGACTCTTTAGTCTGAAGGTGTGGAACCCATGGGCAGGAGGTGAGTGACAGTACAGACCTTCATGAGAGTTTCACTTCTGCCTGTTACAAAAATGCATTTGTATGAGTCCAGCTCCTGACAGGCAAATGCCCTGTAAGGTAAGCAGAGCTGCTGAGTCTCCAAACTGGTTTGTAAGTCTGATAACATTTGTCCTTCTCTGGAAACTAAAACACAGAATGATAAAACTGTTGGTGATTATGTAAGTTTGAAGAAAGACAAAAATTCCCAGAAAATATTACTTTTCTTACCCTGAAGTTTCCGTTGGCTAAGAACCAAAAAATGAACCCTCCTCCCCACAATGAACTTAATAACATCTTTTCAGAATTTAAAAATAATAATTAAAAAGCAAGAAATTTTTGCTTTTTTAAAAGAAGAAAGTAATTGCTGTTTATAAGAGTAAGCAAATAAGCTTACTCTTATAAAGCATGTTGGGTTTTTTTGGTGGAGTAATGCATATTTGGACAAGACCTGTGTCATACACCTCTATGGCAAGTTATAAGTAAAATTGGTCAAGAGCGATTTCTTCTGCTATTGAGTCCTGTGCTGAGCACCAAACACTGGAGGAGGATTAGCAGTTATTTGTGTGAGGTACTGTCTCTGGCTATGAGCTGCTGTAGAGCAACTACCACTGGGATCCTCTCCAGAGGGCAGATTAGCACAACTGTTGAACATAACTCCTAGAACGTGATCTGGTTGTAAAGAAATACGTTGCTGTCTTGGAAGAGGGACTAATTAGATTTCAGCCTCCCTCTACCATGCCCATCAATTCTTTGTCTTTCTTTCTTTCTCCGCAATTATGGGCTTAATGCATTATCTTCATAGTTTCACATTTTCCCATGTCATTATTGGCCCAGAGGAACAGCTTAATGTATTGAACAGTGTTAAGGGGCATGCATCCAGAAGAGAAAATAGAACACGCACTGTCACAAGTTGGGCACTGCCTTGCTATATTTTCAGATGTTGCAAGGAGGCATAATAAACATACTGCCTGGCAGAAAGTGCAAATCCTGTGTATGTATCTTAAATTTGATTCCTCAGGTAAGGACATCAGACAACATTTCCTGCAGTCCCAGATCCCTCTCCTAATAATTATTGGTGCTGGCAGCCTTTCCTTCCAGGCATGAGCAAGTGAAAAGAGAATGTAGTGGTTAGAGCACTCAGCTGGGAAATAGAAAAAATGCGTATTTGAAGGATTTTGTGGGATCCCAGGTCTGCAGGCATCCCCTGGAACTACCTGCTAAATCAAAGCAGCAAAAGTAAGTGCTGTCTGTGCTCTGAGCCTCAGCAATCTCAGCTGTCCCCACACTGGGATACTTCTGTGCATGCCTGACAGCAGGACTTTCTGGAACTCAGGAAATTTTAGTGTCACAAAATGCATAAGCAGCAGAAAGTTTCCAGGTGTGCAAACTCTGTCCTGCGTATGTGCCACCCCTCTTGGATCTAGCCCTGGTGTCAAGAGCGATGTAATACTGGACTAGCCCAGGGAACAGACTTTGCTAGGAGATGAGAAAAACCTAGTGTGGAAATGGACTTCAGAGAACAGCCTAACACACACTGTGACCCCATCTGTTTTGGGATGAAGGAACTCATACACAATTAGACAGTGCTTAAGCTACCGGCTTGTGGTCCATATTTATAGCACATTTATGATAATTCCTTACTCTTTCCTTTCCACATGTGAAACACTGTAAGAAGACATGCCTGAACCTTTCTTCACATACCACTGTACTTTCAAAGTTAGAGACTAATGTTCGTCTGGCTTTTACCTCTTTTTTCATCTGCCATTGCATGGAGTAGGGGCTCCTCTCAGAGCAACAACCTCCAACAAAGGCAGGAAATTCCTCAATGACAGCAAATGTAGCTTTCCCACTCCACTTGGGGTATTAAGGAGGTATTGGACATAAGCCTAAATCCATCACTTTCTTCTTGACAGCTTTAAGCCAGTGAATCAGTCTTTCTGTCACTCAGGAGGAGAATTATAGAGTAACAGTGTCTTGGGCTTCACCCTCATTACCTAGATTCATTGCAATTGAAGATTATCAGGCTTATCATCGAGCCTAGACCCTTACTCTTTCAAAACTTATTATCTTCAAAACAAAGAACTTTTATAGAGGAATAATGGGACTATTTTCCTCTCAATTTGGGATTTAGTTGCAGTTCAACTATTTATTCTACTGATTTTCAGCTCTTGTTTTAAGTTTTCTCCAAAATGTCTGCTTTTATTAGCGGGAACACTATTCTGCACCCTTGTTTCTAACATTATAGCTGATCTCCATCAGTGGGTATTTGCAAACATATCATCAAAATTTAATGGGACGAAGGCAATAAATTCTTGGTAAGTTATATTTTGGAGAGAACACCAAATGTCAGATAGGTTTGGGTGTAATACCTGACTTGCTGTCAGGGAAAGGTTGGCTTTTCTATATAAATGTTTAGCAATGTAGTATCTTCCAAGTAAAATTACACAGTGAATGAGCCAAAGAGCAGTCAAATACATAAAATTCCATGGAGTGCTTAACCCATCACCTATGTGGCATGACAGCTGCAGAACTTCAACACTTATTTTTAAGGTATGCAGGCTGCAGTGGTAAAGTGGTTTTCCTGCCCTGCTCAGCTTTTCTTTCTTTCCATAGTATATTCAAAGTAGACCTTTATTCCATATTTTCAATATTTTTTGTTGTTGTTTGGGTTTTTATTTGGTGAGATTAATCTTATTTGTGTGTGCATTTCCTTTCTCCTTATATAATTTCCCCTACTTTTTAAATGTTTGCTTTGTTTTGGTTTGATTTTTTTGTTTTGTTTCAAATCTCTGTCTTATATATGGTCCCTTTCTGCTTCTTCCTTGTCTCTTCCATTTTCTCCCCTTCTGCCTTTCCCTATACTCTCCCCTCTATGCCCTTATGGCTGTATTAAAATTAGCATCAAACAATTGAGAGTTGTCCCAGCTTAATTCTCCCTGCTCTTTGTTCACAGTTCACTCCTCTACACAGGATTTTTATATTCCCTTAAAAGAGAATAAGCAATAAAGCTCTTTGTCTTCCTATCTTCTTTTTTCTAGGGCATGGAGGTGAAGGCTAGGGGAGATATTATGAGAGTCTCTTCCTCATAAGCTCAGACAAGAAAGGACCAAGTGGTTTTTAGGGCATCATTGAAGGCAAAGTGGGTATGTGCCTCATCAGGAGCAGTTGTCCCGGAAAAGCGCCTGGCACAAACTTCAGACTACTGGATTTCTTGCTATTGAATCTGCTTGTTTGATGGCCTCAGTGAGCTGTTGGGTAGAAGAGAGGTAGAAGGCATGGATGGAAAAAACCCCAGCTGTGGTGCAGTGCCTCTGAAGGCAGGCACAGAGAGAGGTACAACTATCAGGCACACCTGGTTATCCTGGTCCTGCTTGCCTCTCTGAAGTCTGGGAGTCTTTCTGTCCATAAAGTTCCCATTGATCTGCATGTCCAGGATACTCTGTTCACCCCAAGCCAGGAGAACCCTGTGGACTTACTGTGTGGGATCCTTTACTGCCAGGTCTCACCAGGGTCCTTTTACTTATTGTTGAAAGTTGGCAAACATTTCACTGCTGTCAAAGGGACCAGTTAGTTTTTCAAAATATTTTATTCTGCTTTTCTACACTTGAAGGAGCATCTGTTTTCCTGGGGTTTTAAGAAAACTAACCATGCAAAGGAAATCAGTTTGAATTATAGATACTGTTGGTAGAAATAGGCAATTTAATAGGAAAATAAATATTTCCATCCATGTAAGAACTGTAAGGGGAAAGATAAAGACCTTATTCAAACACAAGCATCACAAATAATAGGAATAGGGTTTCCAAAGATTACTGGCAAAGGAAATTGCTTTTTCATAAAATAATAGATATTCCCTTTTCTATGTCCCCAGTTTTCCAAAGCTAGAAAACTTGTATCTATCTGGTTAAAATTTAGATGAATTTGAATGCTGCAGGTTCCTGAATATACTGGCATGTGAGAATAGCTGCAGAGGACATAGCATATTGCATGTTTTAAAGACAAAGGGTTTTATGGGTGTAGTAGAATAAATATTGTGGTGGTGGCCTGACTATATAAAACAATCTTCTGATATGATTTCCCAGAAGAGATGTTCCTCAGATTTTCTGACACAGTATTTTTTCGGTTTGCAAAAGTCTTCTCAGACTCTTGAATCTCTGTAAAATTTAGGTCTTGAAGAAATGCTGGTGGTGAAGAACTGCAATGCCATGATGAAGCTGATAGTTCCTACATTAAAACTGTGTATAATCATAATCCTTTCCAGCGACCTTTGTGCAGAGGCACCAGTTCAATTTGGTTATTAACATGAACTTGACCTTTTCTTCAAATTAATTAACATAAATCCTCAGACTTCACAAGAGTTAAAGTCTCCATCTGAAGCCTGCACAACAAAGACTCTGTGATACGCTGACATTAGGGACCTAACTTTTCCCAGTTGCTCCTGGAGAAATAGTCATCTAACTTAAAGGCTTTCTGCTAATTAATTCCTCTGCTTCACATTCTGGAGCAGGGAGGACAAAAGCCCCTGTCCTAATGAGGCATTTGTAGAAAGCTGTCTCTCTAAAACATCCCAGTTTTTTTTTGTTGCAGCTAAAATGCATGGCACAGCTCCTCAGCATTTTGGACCTAAGGTAATGTTCTCTTGTTCTCTTTTATCAGCCACAGAATGTCCTGTGGTGTCTCAGCTGACCTATGGAGAAGCAGAGCCCGGTTGTTAAAGTGCCAGCTAATTTGTCCTGGAGGACAGCTCCTCAAACTTCTTGCCCTTTTCAGGGGCATATCAGGGGACTATCAATGTCTCTATATTTTTGCATACCAACACCATGTCTTGGTAAAAAATCAGCCTAGACATTTCACCACAAGACTCTGTCTTCAGCCCTATCCTCTTTCCTTAAGAAGTCTTCTGCATCCTTTAATGCCCTAGAGGAAGGATGGGCTTGCAATATATTCACGTTCTTTATAGCAGACCAAGAATATTTCTTTGCCTATAAAAAAAAATCCCAAAACCCAAAAAACCCAAACTCAATCTTTACTTCATCTGTGGGTAACTAAATAAATAAAAAATTAATACTTCAAAACTAATAAAAGAAAAATAATACTTTCAAAATTCTCCCAGGACCTTCCTGTTTTAATGCTCCCTCCAGCTATTGCAAAGACATAAGCCGAGTGAGATTTATCAGAGCAGGCAGAGTGCAACATGGACATTTCACTTGCAGTTATGAAGCATGTTGCATTTTACCCAAAGACATTAGACTTTCAATTCACTTCAATTAAGTCTTTCATTGTGAGATTTTGTTTTAATATATTGTCTCCTGTTTTCAGTGGTCAGAATCTCCACTTCTTTCTCAGAATAACATTCTGAGGTTTTCTTTGGGCTGAATTTTAGCCAACCCTTCACAACACTGTAAAAGGTGGTCTTTATGCTTCTGAGACATGGTTGGGGGGAGTTTAAAATCAAATCACTACTCTTATTCCTTATAGCCAGAGGTTGCAAATACATGTGTAATTACATTTACCCTACTGGAAAGCAGTTGTATGAATATTTGAGAGCTTATTTTTTTCTGTTTTGACATCAGGAGTGCATACAGCAGCATATAAATGAGATACCACAGTGAAATACATAATTATGCCCTGTAAGCCGACTAGCTTGAACTAATGCTTTTTCTCTAGTATCCTTTTATTTTCATACATTTAAGCCTTTCCTTACTTCAAATATTTTCTCTTCTGTATTGGTTTGAAAACAAACCAGTGGGAGATCACAAGTCAAGATTGAAATTAAAAATAAGTGAAATAATACAAGGAAAAGCACTGACAAAGTCAGATACACCCTAACACCCTGTTAGGGTGGTAGTAGCAGTCCAACTGAAGTAGTCCAGTTGAAGCAGTGATCCTGTGAAGATCTAGTCTCCAGCTGAAGGTCCAGTGGTAGCTTTTGTCCTCTGGGAACCCAGTAGACAGGGCTAGCTCAGGCAGTTCCAAGGCCAGGTTATATCCAGGTGGGAACACCTGGCTCCTCCCTCCTGGGCAAAGCATCCCACAATGGGATAAGTCCATGAGTCACACGGTGGGTCCCTGATGGCCCATTGCCTGTCATCCAGGGTGGGTCATTAGCAGCTGATAGCAGCTAACGGCCCACAGCTGGTGGTAATAGAATACCTAAATACATCTATATTGCAACCTAGGACATCTTCTTTTACCCAACTTAGTGGAAGGCTTTCCAAATTCTTTTGTGAGAAAAGTAATGATTATTGGATCAACACAAAAGGTAGTGTTATTGGGTTTTGCTCATAAAGCTCAGTGTTCATTGGCAAACATTTTTCATTGTTCTTTGTTTAAAACTTATGATTTTGTATGTCACAATAAAGCAATCAAGTTTATCGATAACTTCAATGAAATTTCAGGCATCTTTTGTTCCATTATATGCAGTATGATGAGAAAATCCAGAATGTCCAGACAATTTCCCAACAGTCCAACATATTTTCCAACACAGGTGGGATAGCTTTGCTTGTGATTTAACCACTTTAGTTTGTACCTGAAGAGATGTGTCTATTACATCTAATTTGGAAAGAAAAAAAATGAAATTAGTATTATGCAGCAACAGTTATAAGTAACTCTCCCAGGAGAGGTTTTGTTTTGCAAACAAACCAAATTTTTCATTGATTAATTTAATTCCATTAAATCTACGTAATGCTTACTCTACTCCTATTACTGGAATATTACTTAGTCATGATACATCTGTCTTCTTAATGTGGAGCCATTTACAAAATAAAAGCTTTTGCATGGTAGAGATGTCAAGAAGTATTCTGTGAAGTCTGAGTTTCAGCTCAAACTTCCTATTTTCCATGCTGCACTGGAATTTAGATAGCAGAGAAGTAATTGTGGCTAACCATGAGATGATCAAGAGAAGCCAGCTGATGTAATCTTTTTGGATTTCAGCAAAGCTTTTGATACTGTCTCCCACAGGATCCTTGTGGACAAAATATCCAGGACACAGCTGGATAAACACATCATGGGATGGGTGAGAAACTGGCTCACGGGTCAGGCACAAAGGGTTACACTGAACTGAGGGACATGAGACTGGTGACCTGTCACTGGTGGGGTAACACAGGGCTCTATTCTTGCCCCTGTGCTTTTGAATAGCTTCATAAATGGCTTGGAGGCAGGACTGGATGGGATACTGAGCAAGTTCGAAGATGATACAAAAGTGGGAGGAGTTGTTGACTTCCTCCAGGGCAGGGAAGTCATGCAGAGATAATTTAGCAAATTTGGGCAATCACCAACCGCATGAACTTCAATAAAGACAAGTACCAGATTCTGCACCTGGAATGGGTCCTGGTCACTGGCAAGTTGAACATGAGCCAGCAGTGCCCTGGCAGCCAGGAGGGCCAAGTGTGTCCTGGGGTGCATCAGGCACAGCATGGCCAGCCAGGCAAGGGAGGGGATTGTCCTGCTCTGCTCTGCACTGGGGCAGCCTCACCTCCAGTGCTGGGGGCAGCTTTGGGTGCCACAATGTAAGAAAGACATTAAACTATTAGAGAGTGTCCAAAGGAGGGCAACAAAGATGGTGAAGGGCCTTGAGGGGAAGTTGTGTGAGGAGTGGCTGAGGACAGTTGGTCTTTTCAGCCTGGAGGAGAGGAGACTGAGGAGAGACCTCATTGCAGTTACAACTTCCTTGTGAGGGGAAGAGGAGGGGCAGGAACTGATCTCTTCTCTGTGGTGATCAGGGACAGGAAAAAGGGAATGGCCTGAAGTTGTGTTCGTGTGTGAGGGGGTTAGTCAGATATTAGAAAAAGATTGAGTCAACATCCCTGGAGGTATTTTAAAGACGTGTAGATATTGCACCTAGGGAATTGTTTAGTGGCGTATTTGACTGTACTGGGTTAATGATTGGACTCCATGATATTAAAAATGGAAAAGAAATGTGTTTTCCATTTTAAATGATCTACTCTTAAACCAGAATTTATGATTTGGGCTTTTTCAAAGGAGTGATGAACAGGGAACACAAAGGGTTTTGTGTATTAATACGATTACTGGGGAATGTTGTTGTTCAATACCCATTATGTTTTACTGATAACATGAGGCCCTGCTTTAATTTCTCTACTAAGTAATGATGGCTGTTTCTGATAACCAGCCAAAAAAGGTGGATGTGGACATGTATATCACAATAAAAACTCATGGAGGATTTTTATGAACATATCACAAAAGAACTATACTGTTTTTATTTTTTTTATCAGAACGGACTTGTTTCAAAAGGTCTGCTGTTTTTGTCATTGGAAGTGAGCTCAGCAGACAGAGGATATCAGATTATATTCCTGAAGTTGCATTCAGTTCTGTCTTTAAACCATTAAATTCCAGCAGGCATAAAGTTTATGCTGTGAAACAAATTGCATTCTGCTTTTCTTCTTTTCACTTTAGCACAAATAAAATTTAACATGAATTGAGACAAAAATCCTTCATACTGGAAGCAGTTTCAGGAGCCCAATGCCTGCTTAGAAGAAGTTGACTTTATTGCAAATTGTAGCTTAAAGCTTGTTCGACATTTGCTTTTATATATTTCAGACAGTTAAAACGAAGTATGTGCAAAATTTGAAGACCGGCAGTTTACAGCAATTTTTTTTTGTAGAACACAGTGAACCCTCAAATGGAATAATTCATCACAATAGCCTTCTATATTTATATTTTTTCCTCGTAAGAAGATATAATCTGGTTTTTCTCATCACACTACTGTTACATGGTTATGTATCCTTTTCCTCATGATAACATCCGTGATATCACTTAAAAGGTTATTGTTAATTAACATCACAGTTAAAATGTAAGAGTTGATGCACCAGTGCTAAAGCTATTCTATTCTTCATTGCAACAGCTGAAAATATTCCTGCTACAGTCTCATTATGTGATAGTATTACTTGTTTGGGGATGTTTGCATAAAACTCACGTGCAAAATTGAGCTGGCCACTGAGCAATTAGCCTTTTGGCCTGTCTCTCTGTCATGACAGTGTTTTAAAAGTGAATAATTTCTTGGTAGGCAGTAAGCACTGCTCAAGGGCTGCTACTGCCACTGTGTGCACATACATAATGCAGAGATGCTGTTCATCCTGTCGCTACAGCTTCCCTGTCACTGCAGGCAAAGAGGGAAGGGCAGCTGGCTATTCTGCATTAACAATATGAAAGGCATTCCAACAAATTTCTACTCTCTGTGGTGTACTAAAATAGCCATAGCAAAGCTATAATATGTGATTTTGATTTAAAATTAAAATAGAGCAATAGATTGAAATTGGTATGTTCAGAAAAGCAATCTGCAGAGGTAAAAAATGTGAGCAGGGTGTGGCTGAGAATGGATCTACCTGTGAGCCTGTACAGTGCCTACCAGAGTCTTGGCTGAGGTCTGTGTATTCTACCACTGAATCAGATGCTAAGGTCTATACCAGCACATCACTCCTTTCAGCAGCATAATGATTATATTTCTGTTTGTATGAAAAACTCCGTCTGAATTACTGATCAGAAGTAGGGCTGATTCTTCCCTGAAAATCTTTTCTAATGACATTTTCTCTCAGCATTGCACCTGAGCATCTCTCAATTACTGTATTGGCTTAAAAGTACTTCTCTGCACTGGAAAGATGGCCCCAGATTAAATAACAAACCTTTCTGTCAGGTTTGTCTCTAGGAGGCAATAAGTGCACTCTCCTGCCTAATTAAAATTCTTCTCTCTTAAGATTTGGTGTCCGGCTATATGAGAATAACATAACAGCAATCAGCAATGTGCCCTATGAAAAAAAATCTTTAAACTGTCCTATCATTTCTTACTGGCATTTATTTTGCCAGCAAAGCAGTTTGGAAAAGAAATTCCTAGGTTAAGCACAAAAGCATTAAAGCAATGATCAGCAATCTGACGAAAATACTGTCTTTTCTCTGACTAAATAAAAAAAATGTTTGCAATATCATAGCAATTTTTGTACATAATGAGCTCAAGTCAGATTCATCTTTTTCCCTTCCCTCACCTTTTTTTTCTACGGTTGTCATGGTTTAACTCCAGCAGGCATCTTAGCAGCACACAGCTGCTTGCTCACTCCCTCCAGCATGATGGGGGGAAGAGGATTGAAAAGGCAAAAGGGACAAAACTTGTGGGTTGAGATAAGAATTTAATAATTGAAATAAAAAAAAATAGTTATTATATGTGGAGGTTCACCGGTCTGAACCGGCCGGCCCGGAGCCCAGGGCTCCAGTTGTCAACGTGGCGCAGCTCCCCAAAGGGGATGCAGCTTCGTCCGAAGACTCCAAGGACGAAGTGTAACCTCCCGCACCCTGCCCCCTGAAAGTTCTCTCTTTGTTTATTGGTTAGAAGTTTAGTTACCCCACCCCTGTTACCACCCCAGCTGCCACCCCTATCTAGAATGTTCTGTTTCCCTCGCTCCCTCATTGGTTGGATTGTATCCCTCCCCTGGTTTTGTATCATTTGCTACCCTGCTTGTCCGTTAAGGCTGTACCCGAGCTGATTGGCTCCGCCCCTGCTGACCCGCCCCTGGAAACCCCGTACCCCCCCCCCCCTTTAAAACCCCCCAACTGCCGTTGCTCTGGGCTGTTCGTGCCTCGTGGGTTCTGACAGCCAGACCTCACATCCACGGACAGCCTGAGAGCCTCCAGGGTGCCTGCTTCCCTGCTCTCCTGTTAATAAAGCACCTTGGAACCCTCGCTCTCTGTGGTTCTTTGCCTCTCAGGGACTGGAAGCTGACTCGACTCCCCGCCACCGGGCCTGACCCTCTGCCACAGGGCGGCCTACTCCTCCTCTTCCCATCCGGGGAATCAGGCGGTGCCCCCGGGGGCCGACTGGTGCTAGTCCGGAGGGCCAGAGCCGGAGCCGAGTGGGCTGAAGGCCGAGCCCAGCTCCTGCAACAATTATAGATAATAACAATAATAGTAATAAAATATAAAACAACAGCAAAACCAAAAGATAATATACCCCATGAAAGACAAGTGAGGCAAATTAAAAACAATTGCTCATCATCAAGCAACTGATGCCCAGATAGTCCCTGAGAGACTTTGCCCCTAGTTTAGATGCTGAGCATGATGCCACATAGTACAGAGCATCTCTTTGGTCAGTTGGGGTCAGCTATCCCTGCTGTGTCCCCTCTCAAATTCTTGTGCACTCCCAGCCTACTTCCTGGTGGGATGGGTTGAGGAGCAGTGCTCCTCAGCAATAAAAAACCATCCCGGTGTTATCAGCAGTTTCCAGCACAAATCCAAAACATTAGATACTGTGAAGAAAATTAACCTAGCCCAGCCAGAGCCAGCCAGAGGTGGTGAGGGTTTGCCTCTAATATTAGCTACTGCTTTCTTATAAAATTATCACGCATCGGTGTAATGACTGACTGGACCTTTGGAGAGAGGGACTGGAAATTTAAAACTCACTGGGATTATTCAGCTGTTGGACCTACTTTTAAGCACAAGTCCTGACTTCCACTAACCAACCATTTGAATCCAAGCTGGACAAGGCATTTGAGTCATTATTCTGTTGGAGGCATGAGGTAGTTGATCACCATGGGGACAAATACAGCTACACACGGTCTAGGGTCCGGTTCGTTGACATCTTCAGTACATTAAAAAAAGCACTGGAACATCTTCCAGAGCTATTGCTAGGCAGCACAGTTTGAACAAAAACAAATGCATGTAAAGGAGAGACACAGGTATCACGTATCACAGTTCTTGGAAAATTAAATGGCTGGAAGTAAACACAAACCTTTGAAGGAACTGATGGCTTGGTTGGATCTGACTGAGCAAGTTTCTTAGGTCAACAACCACACGGATTAGTTACTTTGTAAAGCTCTACTGTGCTGCTTGAACTTTTCAACAGCGTTTGAGAGAAGGCAAGGGCTGGTCAGGAGACTTTTGCAGTTAAGAGCTAGTGAAGGAAATACCTGTGATGTTGCTTTGGCAGTGACACCAGCTCTTCTGAGGGTGGTGAATGAGAGCTCTGCTGATGGACAGATTGAGCCCACACATTGCTTATTAAAGGTATATCTGGCTGTGCATCAACACAGTGCTTGCATCAAAGTGTGTTCATATAGTAAGTTGCAAAAATTGTTGTTTAAGCATTTGTTTAAACCTTTAGAAGTATTTATTTCATGACCCAGCTAATAGTCCTCAGCCAGAATGGCCAGTGTTTTCCTCAACAGCAGCCACTCTTCAATGGGAGATGGAAAATAAATGTTTATAAGTAGGAACTGCCTAGCCTGGTATATATTTTATAGAGAAAGGGGAGAAACCAGTCAGTTTTTAAAAATTCTGTATTATCTTTCCATCTAAAACAATGCATTTGATTGTATTTCAACTGCCAGTAGCCATCTGATTGCATTATCCAAACTGCAGAATCCAAGATGTCTCTTGGCATGAGTTCTAGTGGCTTGGCTGACTAGATGAAGCAGAAAAAGTTTCTCTGAGCTTTACAATGTTAACGAACAACCAGATGCAAGTGGCACCAACCTTCAGGAAACAGCTTCTCCTTCCCAACTTTGATGTCTTCCTGAGCGGACTGGAGTGACTGCAAGAGGTATTTTCCCTGGTTCAGAAAGATCAAAGAGTCTCTCTAAATGTTGTTTAGTATTGTTGGGGGGAAGAAGCTCCCCAAGGAAATGAAGTATCCCATTGAGGAACATTGCTTTCTACCTAAGAGGGAACTTTTTTCATGTTTCTTCCTGTTCAGGAAGACAAGACCCCCATGCTGATCCAAAAAAAATCTCTTTGCCTCTAGCCTGAAGGAAAAGAGATCCCCATGAGTTTATGAGCTTAAACATGTTGAAATTGCCCAATTGTTACCAACACAGGTGGGCTCATTTTAATCTTTATAACTTAGTTCTGTCCCACTGGGAGAGCAGAGCAGTGCTTTTTCCTGTTTCTCTGGAGCAGAGCTGGACTATGGTGATATACACAAAGAAAGTCTGGTGTGATATGAAAGTGGCAAGAAAGGTTTTTTATCTTGAATTAAATTTTAAAAGATGACTCCTTGTTTATATGTTTTGTGAACCAATCATGTCAGCTGAACCTCTGGAGACTATACTTTTTAGAAGTGTTTGCTAACCTTACTGGTAAAAATGTAAAATTACAGTACAGCACACATCCTTGAACACAAAGCAGGCAAGAAAAGATGGTTCACTTCAAAATATCAGAACTATTTCTAGGCACGTATTTTCATGTTATTATGACATAGTCCCATTTCCTGGTACAAATGGAATTACGTGAAAAAGATGATTCACTTAGAATATTTGAGCACTAAAATTGTAGCAAAGGCTGGCTAGGATGACACTTGTTTAAGAGCTCCAGGAAAAATATACTGAGGAAGAAAAGAAAGAGAAGTTGAACAAAGGAAATCAAGATTTAATGGATGGAAAAGCTGGCAAAGAAAATATTTTTTTCAATACTTTAGAGGGTATGGGGGAAAACATTCATGAATAGTCTTGCTTGCTAGAAGCAAGAGTTAAAAAATTAAGGTCCTAGAAGACAGAAAAAGGGAAGAATGGGAAGAATGGGAAGAAGACAGCCTGAAATTTATTTCTTGACCCCTTTGTGTTAGACTCTGCTTTCCTGTTTGATGTTTGCCCCTTGCCTTGTGCTTCCCCACCACCACCATGTTGCAGCATCTTTCAGGGGCTGCAGTTCCTGGTGCTGGACCTTTCTGGACCACCACCCCATTTAGAGAAGGGAAGGAGAGAGGTGCTGTACCATGGCAGTCTTGCTGCCAAAGGTGAACCCAGGTGGCAGCTCTCTGTATTCCTCTCATCGTAGCATTTCTCCTGGCACAGGATCTGAGACAGAAGGTGGTCCCCAGAGCACAACAGGTCAAGATACTTGTAAAAGTGCTGCAGAAGAGGAATTTGAGCAAACAGAAATGGTAAAGAAATTTGCTTGCTGAACTGTTTGATACCAAAGATTAACTCTGCCCCCAAAATCCATCAGATGGATTATATAGCCTTCAGTATTAAAGAACCTTAGAGTTAATTTAAAATGATTTTGAGCCTTTATAATTTTCATCTTTCAGCACATCCAAGAATTTTCTAAAATGAGGATGTGTTTCTGTATCTTCTGCTTTCTAAAACCTTTCAGTGACACATCTCTAATACTCCACAGAAGTTAAATTTCCATTCTGTTGCTGAGCTGTAGAGAAGGGAAAGAAATATATTCACTGTAGTGACTCTGAATAACAGAAACACTTGAGTGAGCATCTGTTATATATCAATACCTACAACTTACATCATGCATTTTATTCATACTCTTATTTAATTTTTTTTATTCCTCTTCATGGGCTTGCTGAGCACACAAACAATTAATCTCCATCAGCCCTTAAATTCAATGTTCCCGTGTAAATTTCTAAATACAGAAGAACACATGGAGGCACCTGAGTTGAGCATTTTGAAATGGATGTATGATTTTATGTTATTCAGCTGCAATTTTTTCTTTTTTTTTCTTTCTCTTTTTCTTTATATTTGTCTTTATCTTTTTCTTTGCTTCCATTTTTTTTTCCCCTCTTCTTCTTCAGTTCCTGCACTAAAAACTCCTTCTCTGACAAACTTATTTTCATTGTGTACAAGGATTTTGAAACAGCCAAAGCCCAGGATGAACATTCATTATATGTAAATCTTATGCCCATAGCAAAAGGACTTCATTTATGTTAGAGGCAACCAGAATTTATCAGAATATATTTGTGTCGTTTCAAAAGCTTCAATAGCTTTGACTAAGTCTCCATGAAATGAATATTGGAAGGATATTCTGTCCCTCACTTATCTGCATAAGAATAACTGAAATGTCTTACACATTCCAAAAAAACCCCCAACAAACAAACAAAAAAACCAAACCAAAAAGCCCACCACATTCTATGAACTTAGAATGAGTTTCTAATGAACTCCTCTAGAAAATTTACTCCTCTTGAAAACACGTAAAGCTGGGCTTAGATTGCCTGCTGTTCCTATGTTGTTTGGCTAAAATATTCTGAAAAACTCACCATTTAACAGGTCTGTGTAGGCCAAATCCTCCTGGAAGCGATTTCCAAACATATAATAGAATTGTAGAATGGTTTGGGTTGAAAGGGACCCTACAGATCATCTCATTACAACCCCCTTGCCATAGACAGAGACACCTTCCACTTGACTAGGTTGCTCAGTGAGGCAGCTGAGAGAAGTCAGTGGGGATTTACAAAGGGGAAATCATGTTTGAACAGCCTCACAGCCTTCTACAAAGAGATTTCTGGCTGGTGGATGAAGGCAGAGCAGTGGATGTTGTTTATCTCAACTTAAGTAAGGCTTTCAACATGGTTCTCTATAACATCCATACAAACTAGTGAAGTATGGGATAAATAAGTGGAAAGTGAGGAAAGCAGTGCCAGCAGGTCAAATGAGGTGATTATTTCCATCTTCTCAGAACCAATGAGACACATCTGAAGTGCTGGGTTCAGGTTTGGGCTCTCTGGTAGAAGAGAGACATGAGCACACTGCAGATAATCCAGCAAAGGGCTGAACAATGAAGGGTTTGGAGCATCTGATGTCTGAGGAGAAGCTGAGAAGACTGGGACTGCTCATCCTGGAGAATGGAAGGCTCAAAGGGATCTTAGCAACAAATGTGTATAAGTACATGGATGGTGGGGAGTCTTCAGAAAATGAAGCCAGGGAATTCTCAGTGGTATACAGTGAGAGGCTAGGAGTCAATGGAAGTGCCTGGAAATACTGAAAATTCCATTTTAACTTAAGAAAGAGATTTTTACCTTAAGGATGGTCAAAACCAGCAGAGGTTGCCCTGAGAGGTTGTGGAGTCTCCATACTAATAGGTACCCATAAATGGCCTGGATGAAATCCTGAACAACCTGCTCTAGCTGGCTCTCTGCTCTGAGCAGTGCTGTTGGATTGCTCAGTCTCCAGTGGTTCCTTTTAGTCTCAGTGTTCTGTGACTCTGAGCTGAAGACTACCTGAGGTTGACAAACCCTTTGCAATCTCCATGAGAGGATGAAAAGTGCTTTGTAACCATACATGGCTCAGGTTGATGTTGACCTCCTGACATCCCCCATAGCAGGATACAGTTTTCAAATATATTGGTGATCCTTCATTGTTCAAATTTAGCAACCTAAAGCTTGTGATATTTCTGCCCTAACTGCGGAAACCCAGTTTCACTCTTACCTTTGATATTTTCTGCAGACACAGTAAGGTAAAGAACAGAAAAATGTACACAAAAGGCATGTTTTTTTTTTTTTTTTTAATGTGAAGGCTGTATCCTCATGCATGGTAGTGTTCAAAGCAACAGTCTGAAAATTAAGACTGTGGGGAGTATTAAAGTCAGCTGATTCTTTTGAATATATATGTATATATATTTTTCCAGTACTAGATGGATAGAGTTATGGTTCTCGCTGCGCTGACTTTCTATGCAAATGAAAACTGTTGACAAAGGATTTGTGCTGGTTTTGTGACAACTTGTGCGGGAAGATTTAACAGCTTTATTTGTTTTAGATTAAAAGAACATTCCTTCAGAATAAATATTTTAACAGAAACAATATAGGCAAAGATGTTTTCTTTTATGAGATATTTATTTAGCAATTAGCCTGCTGAGAGTTTTCTTACAAATGATACCAAATATGCAGGAATGGAAATTGGTGTCTTTTCTTTCCATGGACAAGGAAGTGCGTGGGGGCTTTGCTGTCAGTTTTCACATGGTGTCAACAAGGTCATCCCCCACTCTGCAATCTGGCATGTCACATTATCCCACGTATAATGCTATGCCTCTACAGAAATGAGGTGGCTTGTGCTGACAAACTCTCCTCAGTTGCTCATGTTCCCGTCTTCTTACCAGTTACTGAATCAAGGCTGAATTTCAGTATTGAAATACTCAGTCTTCCCTCTCCTTACCCATTTGCAAGCATACCCCTCCTAGTGACTATACCCAGCCATGGGTGTGTGGCTGTTTATGTGTGACCATCCCTTGTCCTCTTTCTTCTTTCTCTTGTGCTTGTTGGTCCATGGTGCAGCATGACCCTTCCTTTGGCCATTTTCCTAAACATTCCACAATACATTTTACATAATGCCACAAGACCCTTCCAAAAGGGTCAGAAGATTCACAGAAGTCTCCTGAACTGTTCCCCAATGCTCACAATTATAATGTTTTCCCTCATTATCAATTACACAGCTCAAGTGACCCTCCCCAAGGCTGTGCTTGAGCAGCTCCCTTAATGGCCACCAATGAGTGACCAAAGAGTTCTGGTCTTCACTATGGTCACTTTCCTTTCCCTTTTCATCTATCAATTTCCTTGTTGTTTTTTCATTCCTTTTGTACTGAATAATCCTTAACTGAATAACTTAATAGATGAGATGCTTGCTTCCACCTACCCTTAAAAATTTTATAGTATGTGTAGGTCCATATTGGCCTCCAACACTCAAAGGAGAGCAGGATGTTTCCTTCCCTTTGGAAGCATTTTCAAAGACCAACACTGTGATTAAAAGTACTTGCAGTGGGTGCATAACAGGTAGTGGCTTTTATGGAAAAGGACAATGCCTACAGTGTGGGATGGATTCTTTTCAGAGTCTTGAGAACTGTGCAACATGAGATCCACACCATACTTAATGTTTAGCATTTGAATCCAGAAAGCACACTTTGCTCAATAGTTATTTCTGACCTTAAACTCCAGCTTTTTAAAGCTGCTTAAGTACAGCAGTAGCAACATTCGTTTTCTGACTAGCTGGTGGATAAAGAGCATTTAAAATTCAGTATTAATTTAAGTGTACTTTGTAGATCAGTTCTTTGGATTTTGTACTCAAAATGTACTACTAAATGTTAGTGCAAAGGTTATAAGTTATCATAAAAAGTTGACAGAATCCATTCAGGTATTAACATTCATATAGTCTCTGTCTGGGGCTCTGGGATAAAGCAAGTTTTGTACCAGAAAGTTAATTGGTTGTGAGAAACTGATCATGCTTACTTTGTGAATGTGACATAGTGTCACACTGCTTCTTGTAAGAAGCCCCTCTGGACAGACAAGCCCATACTTTTTGTATGTGAATTCATAAAATATTGGCATTTAATGTACCCACATATAAAAGCACACATTGAGCCACAGTGTCAGTATAACTGCATAAAAGCTGCAGCCACAGAGCTTACAATTGTCCAAAAAGCAATAAGCTCAGATCTAGCAGCTTTGTTGCAACATTCATTCAAGGAGGCCTGAGAGCTCACTCCTGGATACCTGACATTTGAGGGCACTTCTTTATGCTACCCTAGTTTCAATTTGAATATAATCAACTTTGTAGAAAAACAGATATTTTATTGAAATGTACTGTAAAAATAATTTCTCAAAGTAAAAGAAAGAGTTTTCATGAAACGAAGGGCCTTTATTTATTTATTTTATTTTTTAGCAAGTAATTGCGTTTGCACACCTTTGGTACAAAAGGAAAAGAATTTCCAATAATTGTGCAGGTTACCAAGCAACAACTCAGACTGCATCTGCATTGCTGTCCTCAGAGCTTCCCACTGAAGCATTCCTTCCTTTGGTTTTTCCCTTTCAGTCCAGCTTCAGGAGTCAGAGTTCCAGGATCTATCCCATTTTTATGACAAATATTTGTTCATAGGATCAACAGAAAGAGATTACCTCATTGCAGTCTACATTTTCCTCATGAGGGGAAGAGGTGGGGCAGGCACTGATCTCTTCCCTGTGGTGCCCAGTGACAGGAACAAGAAAAAGGCCTGAAGTTGTGTCAGGGGAGGTTTAGGCTGGATATCAGAAAAAGCTTCTTCACCCAGAAGTGGGTGGTTGGGCACTGAAACATTTGCCCCTCAGGGCAGTGGTCTCAGCACCAGCCTGACAGAGTTCAATAAGTATTTGGAAAATCTCTCAGACACATGGTGTGACTCTTGGGGGTGGTGCTGTGCAGGGTTGGGAACTGGACTGGGTTTGTGAGTCTTCAGCTCAGCAGATTCTGTGATTCTGTGGCTCTGTGAAGTTTTTTAGAAGAGTCATGACCTCACTGCTCTTCTTTCTGTTATCATCCAACCTGTGCACACATTGTTCTTCACAAACGGCTGTGGCAACTTAGCTGTTGTGGTGCTTATTCATCCCTGTTAGTGTTTGGAAGATCAAAATCAAACTTTCTTGGGCTCCTTAATTTGCCATCTTAGCATTTTTCCTATAAAATTGTTAGAGTGAGAGAAGTATTTGTGGGATTACATGGGTGAAGTTGTAGCTGTACTACAGCACTGTGATTGTATTGTAAAATGCTGTTTTCTAGAGAACACATAGTATATTATATTCTTTTATTTATATATTTATTTATTTGCATCAGAGAAGTCAGTGATGGTATGAGATAGCTAAAAGAAATAAATAGCATCATTTTAAATGTATGCATATGTTTGTGTGTTCTGCAATTTGTATTGAACAGCTGCAAGGTAAACCATGCAACCACCCTGAGTCACAAGGAAAAATATAGAGTCGTCTCAGAAAAAAAAAGATGACAATCAGGTTGGTCAGTATATTACTGAGCAGAATACCTTATTCTGCAGTGAAAATGAAGTGTATTTAAGATACTGTAAATATAATTCCTAGTAGAAAAGCTGAATGAAATATTAATACCATGTGTGAGGGTGGAAAGAAGGCAGATATTGACCAGAAATAGAAGGACAGAAAAATGCAAGATCTATTTTAAATAAGTATTTTTTCAAATAAGGTCTGATAAGTCTCAACTCTCAAAAAAAAAAAAAAAAGCAAAAATTAAAGAGTGCATCTTAAAACTCTTGCAGGATTTTCTATAAAAGCAAATAATTTTATAACTACAGTGTGGGATGATGAAATGACAATTCATGGACTGTGGTATTTTAGATCAGAAGAAGCAAACACAACTTTAATTAAAGATGATTCTTTTGCATCTCTATGCTACCATTGAAAGTGCAGGCAATCATAGCAATTTTCCCAAGAAAATTCCAGTGGACTTTGCTGAATAGCCAAGTTCAGCTGACATAATTAAAGGACTTTTAATCAATGTTGAAGTGTCCTGGAATAATGGATTTTACAATGTTTTATGTTCACAGACGTGCTTTTCAGACAATTTGAGGATCTGAACAGGTATTATCACACTATTTGGATCTCCCACAGCACTTCCAAATCTGATTCAAATGTGGGTCTAAGATTTACTTCCAAATCAAGAAAAGACAAATCTGAGAGCTTGTGAAAAACAGCTGGAGAAGAAATGGCATCAAGATAGCTCCAGTGAAGATAAATATTAGGATTGTTTCCATGTTCATGTTTTTTATATAGGGGTTTTTTTTACAAAAAATAAAATTTTTTTTTTTAACTGTCTTGGCACATGACTAAAAGCAATAATTTGGAACAAAAGACAAAAACAGGTTTGCATTCAAACTCACTGTTTCCTTTGCCTATTAAAGCTATCCTGTAGGAGTGGCTGGAGTGGAAGCAAACAGCCTGGCATCTTTTCATCCAGTTTCTTCTCCTCTCTCCACCAGACAGCTGCCTCACATTATGAGCTGAGGAAGAAAAAGTAGTGTTTAGCCACACACTGTTTAATGAAGGTCTGAGGCTCATTGTTTTCTCTTTTGGAGTCTACCTCATAGAAGGATCATTGCATTTAATTTGGAAAATACATCTACAGGGAGTAGGTAACTGGTAACTAGGTCTGGATTTGTCCCTTGCTGAGAACTCAGTGAGTTGCAAAATAAAGTACAGGATTTTCCCCTGATTTTTGGGCAAGAAAAGTTTGCCAGTACTGTGGCTTAGTTTTTGTGCCTTAATTTGTCTCCAGATGAATATATTGGAGAGGCTGCATGGTAAATTAAGTGGAAGGGTTTGTAACCTTTTCTGGCAAAATGCTGGCTTGGGAGTTACTGTTTTTGCTAGGAAAAAAATATAATACACACCAGTTCTCTATAAACTCAGAGGTCAGTTAATTGACAGTCCCATAAGGCAAGTTGCCATGGAGATCAGGTGATTTAGTAGTTCACAGGGAAAGGCTTAGTCACACATAACTGTGAAATCCTGAGTATGGTGGTGAAAGTGCAAACAAAAAGTGAAGACGATGTAAGGAGGGAAAAAAAGGGATTCCTGGAGCACAATCTGTCTGGTGTTCAGAGGAACAAGAAATACTGATGAACTTTTTTAACATCTGGACAAATGCTGGTATAGTGTACACACACCCATTTGATGTCTTCCATGGTGGGAAAATACAGTTTAAGAAGTGGGAAGACTGTCTCTCCACCAGCCTAGGAGCAGTAAAGTCTGATGGTTGTTGCTTCCTTCCACCCCAGTGGTCTGTACCACGTCCTGCCCCAAACAGAGAGGGAAATCATCCTCTTAACCAGGAAGGGCCACTCAAGGTCTGAAGTTGACTAATTTTTATTTCTCTCTGTTAAGTGAGTGGCAAACCTCTCAGAAGGGTCACACTATTGTGTTGGTTTGACCCTGGCTGGATGCCAGGCATCCACCAAAGCTGCTCTATCACAGATAATTGTAGCAATGTCGGGTTTTAGGATTCCATGTGCTCCTTTGTCCTTCTGCTTTGTATACCACTGGCTCATTTTAAAATATGCATTCTGCTGTACCCGAAATCTATTGGTGGGTTCCCTATGCCTGTCTTCCCTTCAGACTCCCCGGGACTGGCTCTAGGGGAAACAGTCCCTCCCCTTCCTTTCCCTTTATAAGTCAATGTCTGGATCAGCTCAAGGTCTTCCATCTCTGAGCTGCTAGCATCCGCTACCTGCTCTGTCTCCCTCCCCCCTTCTCCTTCCCTGCACCCCTTTTCCCTTTACCCCAAATAAATCTCCCTAGCAGAACAGAGATGGAGTCCAGTTCTTTCCTTCGCTTTACTTAATTTCCTGCTTGACTTGACGTGGTTTGGAGACTGACGCCATGCCGCAGAACCTCGGGGGCCGGGCGCACCAGATCTGGTGGGATTACACGGACTAGGGACCCCCGGACCGGGGGGAGCCGGCCTGTGCCACCCCCCCGGGCCGTGCTACATCAGATAATATCACAAAAGGTTCATTAATTGAGATAAGGACTGGGAGAGATCACACATCAAGTACTAACACTGACAGAATAGAGTAGAACTGGGGTTACTAATTGAATTTATTACTAACAAAATCGGAGCAGGATAATGAGAAGTAAAATAAATCTTAAAAAATACTTCTCCCCACCTCTCCCTCCTTCCCAGGTTCTATCTCTTCCCCCAAGCAGTGCAGGGAGAATGGGAATGGGGGTTATGGTCAGTTCATCACAGGTTGTTCCTGTTGCTGCTCAGGGAGAGGAGTCCTTCCCGTGCTCCACCATGGGATCGCTCCCATGCAAGACAGTTCTCCCCAAACTGCTCCAACACAGGTCACCTTCCATGGGGTGTTGTCCTTCCAGAACAGGCTGCTCCAGCATGGGTTCCCCACAGGGTCACAAGTCCTTCCAGTAAACCTGCTCCAGCATGGGCTCCTCTCTCCATGGCTCTGCAGTTCCCTGCCAGTAGACTGCTCCAGCACAGTCCTCCCACGGGGTCAGAGCCCCTTTCAGGATCCATCTGCTCCAGTGTGAGTCTCCTCTGTGGAGGGATCTCCGCATCCTTGTGGTCCTCCATGAGCTGCAGGGGCACAGCTGCTTCCCCACAGCCTGCAGCGTAATCTCAGCTCCAGTGCCTGGTGCGCCTCCTGCCCCTCCTTCTCCACTGACCTTGGTGTCTGCACGACTGCTCCTCTCACATGTTCTGCCTCTGCTCTTCTCTGGCCACAATGACATCTGCACAATAAGTTTTTTCACTTCTTAAATAGGTTATCACAGAGGTGTTGCTACAATCTCTGATGACCTCAGCCAGTGGCAGGTCCATCCTCGGGCCATCTGGCACTGGCTCTTTTGGACATGGGGAGATCTTCTTGCAGCTTTGCACAGAAGCCACTCCTGTAGCCCCCCTTCTACTTAAACCTGGCTGTGAAAACCCAGTGCAACTACTAACGTAACACAAAAGGGACCAAAGGACTGAAAACTTACGAACAGGGAAAATAAAGAAATTGCCTCAGCATTAAAAGCTAAAATGGGGAGAAAAAGTTTTCTGAATGTCTTCATAAACTGAAAAAAAAAAAAAAAAGGAGGAGCTTTTTAAGGGAAAAATTTGTAAAGGATCATATTACCATCCTGAATCTTTCACAGTCACTCAGCAGAATTCGATTTTTTGTGTGGAGACTGAGTAATCTTTACTTCATGGTATTACCAGAACTTCTCAGAAGCAGCTGTCCCTGAATTTCTGTTGTTCTTTGTAACAGAAATTGATATTTCACTCACCTCTTCAAGTACAGAATTTATTATTGTTTCCCTAGGATTCAAAATGGACTGTCCAAGATATGTGCTCCTACATCCCTTCATGAGCTCTCTGCAGTCAGAGATCATAAGTAAAAGAAAGGAGTAAAGTAGAAAAGCAAGGAAGTAAAATCAAACTTAAAGCAGTTTAGAACTTAAGCTTGCCTGACATGCCTATTATTTTGAGTTATAATTGGAAACAAACCTAAAATGTAACTTCTCTCTCTCCTTATGCAGGGAAATATTTTTTTTTAATTTTGAAGTTTTGGCAGCAGGGAACAGTGAAGATGGCATGTCAGAGAAATGATTTCCTTAGCTCAAACTTCCTTGTCAAAGGAAGGGTTTCATTTTTACTTATTTTCATTTTTTTTCCATTGCAGCTAAAGTTACCTCCTTTTATTTTTTCTTTTTCTAAAATTTCTGACTCCTTCATTTCTCCATTTCTCCTGAGATTTTTACACCCCTAGCACCAAACTGATTTTATTCAGCTTTGATAGAATGGTACAATTCTCAGTTCTGGCATCATAATCCACCTTGGTGTTTGTTTGTAGCAGTATGTGAGCAGGTGATGGAATTTCTACAAGCAGAGCTTCCTCATTTTGTTCTTTAGGGGCTGTTGGAAGCAGCTTTTTGTGAGGAAGCAGTAGAATTTGAATGAATCTGGCAAGCACTGTTACCCTCCTAACAGGAGGATTGTAATTAATTCCTGTTCCAAGCCTGGGAGTGACTTTGAGAGAGTGGAAATGACAGCTGGAAAATGTGGAACCGTTAAAACATATGGCACTGCAAGGAACTATAACTTTATTAAGCTATTACTCACCAGCCCTATGGGGAGCAGTGGCCAGGATTTGTTGGGAGAGGCTCAATCCACTCACCCAAGCCACTCAGTAGCAGAGATCATAGAATTATAGACTGGTTTGGGTTGGAAGGGACATTAAAGTTCATCTAGTTCCAACCACCCTGACATTGGAAGAGACACATTCCACTGGACCAGGTTGCTCAAAGCCTCACCCAACCTAGCCTTGAGATGAGAGGAAACACTTGATGCACATAAATGTAGGCACACCCTGACATGTAAGGATGTAGAGGAGAATGGAGTGCAAGGAACCTTTTGATTTTCCCTTCCCAAGCCATTTGCACCTTGGAGTCTCCTACTGGAGCAGGCATCAGTCAGTAAAAGGGTGGTCTAATTACTCCATGCAGCTGGACACAGCTGTCCTAAGTGTTTAAAGAAATGTTAATAAATATAAAACCTCATATGGAGCAATAAGGTGCTAAGGAAATCATTGCTCTGACATCTTTATTGTTCTGTGCTGTCAAATCTTCAAAATTAAAAAAATTATTTCCCTTCATAACAAGACAGAGAAATTACTAAATACAGTTTTCCACATCAGTTTTGGGATCTTTTCTGTATAATCCTGAGTGTTTCTTCTCAGGCGTGGTTGACAAGTACAAACTTTGTGTGTTTGGGAGAAAACTCTGACTGGATCATCACAGTGCTGGAGAGCTGCACAGACGTTTTACTAATTCTAACTGTCTTATTGCAACTTTTTTTGCACCGCCTGTATTGTTCACACAGGGAAAAAAATATGAACATGGAGAATAGGAACTATTACATAAAGAAATAGGAAAGCAGGTTGAAAAAATCATCTTACAGTAATGATTGCATTAAACTAACTTGCACGTACAAACCCGCTTCTTTAGCTTTGCAATGATGAAAAAAATAAGGGAAAAAAGGAAAATTACATAAGAAATGATGATGCATGAGGTGTCTATTGAAGCTGAAATCTCCTTCTCTGGAGTCAGTGGGAGAACTTCAACTGCATCAGGCATTAGTAGCTTTGTAAATTAGAAATTGAAATATTTTCTTAAATAGGAGGGGCTGTGACACAGATGCATTTAAATATCTTCAAAAATCAGAAGAGACTTGGTATTCTCATGCCTAGCAATGCATTTGGATTTGCAAGAGTAGATTTGCCTAGCCTATGGTTGAGCTATGTTAGATAAAAAATTCCACAATCCGTATTCAGCGAATCACAGTGGATCCATGCAGTGGTGGGGAGTGACCTATGGAATGACTGCAAAAAATCCAAGATTTCTACTAATGTAACAAAAGTATCAAATGGCATGAAAAAATTATTCAAAGTTTAGCCTATCATGAATGGACATCAACCAAAGGCACTGCTGAAGTTTCTTTGTTTCCAAAGGTGTGGTGGTTCTCAAATAAAAATGCTCTAAAATACTGCTTAGAATACAGTTTGCACTGCACCTAAAGGACATAAACATTCAGCACTCAGACTGAGAAACTGGAATTCTATAATTCTGAAGCTCAATCTTACACAATGAACAGTGGCAGCAAAACAAAATGAGCAAAAGTAAGACAAAGTAAAAAGAAAATCTACTGAAAGCTTCACAGCAAGAAAGCCCTGTGTGATTCCAGTGTCTGCAACTGGACATTACTGGATAAAAAGCAAGCAGATTTTTTAATCTACAAGTGAAAAAGGATGTTTTAATTGTTCCTTTAAAAGTCTGTAAGCATCTTTTAATGAAGGTGACTACAGCATGGATTGCTCGAATTCAATTAGCCAAACAGGTGTATGCTAGAGATCTTCAAACCACGGAACACAACAAGGTCCTTCAGAGTAACTGGCAAATTACCTGATAATGGATGCTGTCAGGAAAACCCAGCTGGCAGGAGTGCCCTGGAAGTGCCAGCATTGCCAAGACTCTATCAGCAGGAAAGTAATGCCAGGTGTAAATGTTAAAATTGATGGAGGTTAATGAAGGACCCAGTGGCAATGGGCCAGACTGCCTTTTCTCCCTGGTAACCCCAGGGAATTCAGTGCAATATCTGAACAATATTCTCTGGCAGCCTTGCTAGTGAAACTGAGATGGACCTGAATGCTGTTGTCCCCTGGAAGAAAACCTTTGGGATGGCAGTGATGAAGTCCAGTGCATCTCCACCTAGGAGAGAATCACACCTACGATATTTATGGCTGTGCATGAGGGAAGAGATGGATTCTAAAACTGGAACAGAATGTTGTTCTCTTATGAAAACTCATAGTGTGCAAATTCTAATGTTTTCTTACTTAGAAGAGAGAAGAATGATGGAAAGCAAACAACATAAGTGATTAGAAATGTCCTGGAAATTGTGTGATACCGTATTTACATATAGTATTTTCATACAAATTTTAATGGTATTTATTGTTCTAAAATTTAATATTCTGTAGTTTTGGACCAAGACAAAGATCTCAGATCACTTATACTGGGGAGAGTGATTTTTACATGGGCAGATAGTGATAGGAAAAAGTGGAATGGTTTTAAACTAAAAGAGGAGAGATTTATAGCAGATGCTCGGAAGAAATTTACAGTTAGCATGGTGAGGCACTGGAAGAGGTTGCCCAGAGAAGCTGTGGGTGCCTCATCCATGGAAGTGTTCAAGGGCAGGTTGGATGGGGCTCTGAGCAACCTGATCTAGTGGGTGAAATCCCTGCCCATGGCAAGGGGTAAGCAGGTAGGGAGTGGAGTGGTACTAGATGATCTTTATGGTCCCTTCCAAGCCAAGCCATTCTATGATGATTAAATTTTTTTTTTTTAACAAACAACTTTTTCAGTCTGTGAGAAGACAAAATCTTGGATATGTCCATCCAGATGGTACTCATCTGGATCTGTCATACATACAGGTACAAAATGTTGTGTTCTTTAAAGCTACTCTCAGTTCTCCTTACAGACCCAAATAATTTCAGTTTCTGGAGATTGGCTGATGTTATTCTTACCTAAAGGTAAAAGGAAATATGTGAATTTAAGAGAGAAAATTAAATATATAAAATATGTAAAATATGTAAGATGTGTTAATTTCCTGTATCTTCTGATTCTTAATTTAAAAGATAATTCTATGAAAGATTGAAAATTTTGAGCCATGTCTGATGACAAGAGTTATCATAATGGTTTAATTTCTCTTCTGCAGAGATTTTGTTTTTCTCAGTAGCTAGCACAGTAAAAGAAATTGTTGAAGTATCAAAACTGCAGAACGCTCAAACTATTTTTAATGGGTAACAGAAGAGTTCATGCTGTCATATTTCACTGAATTCTGCAGTTTATGGAGAAATTTGGGAAATATTCTGAAAGCCTCTTTGGGAGGATATCAACACTTCCGTATGGAAAGGAAATTGCTATAATCTTCAGAGTTCTGGATATTGAAATGACCCAGGTTATCATATGAAGGTGCTCTTTAACCATTAATCTTGTCTGTAAGGCACAGACTGGGATTTCTTAAATGGCTTTTTCAGCTCATTGAATTCATCAGCAGAAGCCAGTAGACTTCAGTGAGGACAAAGAGAGAGCTGCTGCTGAGTGCTTTTAAAAATCCAGCTTCTACTCTTGTTTGAAGTAAACAAGTGTTGATTAATCTTAAACTTAACAGATCGATGATCTGCAGGCAGTTTTATTAAAGACCAGATGACCCATTTCATTTCTGTGTAGAAAAGGCAATGTAGAGGGAGAATTTTTCAACTGAAACTGAGGCCAAGTATGTCATACTTTGTTGTTCCATTAAGAGTAAAGGGAGCAATGATTTTAACTCAAAAGAAAAGAAAGAATAAAAAGGTGACAAATGGGTAGTAATATAAAGATTTAAAGTTCATGCAGCTTTTTTCATTCTACTCATGTTGATCCACACTTAGAACATTTGAGAAAGATGACTGAAGCGACTTTATTTTCTGGATAATGGACTGATTAAATAATGTTGTAAACATCACTGAAGAATGCAAAGATATTTTACTGCACAATGGAGAGGAAAAGGCATTCCTTATGAAATAGCAGTGATCCTGATCCTTACAAATTTTTACAAATTCCATTTGACAGTGGGGACAATTTTGCAAGGAAGGCATGAGTGGGATGGGTGTGGTGTCTGGACCTTTTCTGGATGACACGTGCCCACCAAAACTGCTCTATCACTCCCCTTGTCAGTGAAAAATGTAATGAATGTCTCCTGGTTAGAGACAGGAAGAGATCACTCAGCAGTTACCATCATGGGGAAAACAGATTCAGCTTGGAGAAATTATTTTAATTTATTACCTATCAAATCAGAGTAGGAAGTAAAACAAAATCATAAAAACACCTCCCCTTCACCCCACCCTCCTTTCAGGGCTTAACTTTATTCTTAACTTTCTCTACCTCCTCCCTCAGTGGCACAGGGGGATGGGGAATGAGGGCTGCAGTCGGATCATCACATGTTGTCTCTCCTGCTCCTTCCTTCTCAGACAGAGGAAGGACTGCTCACACTCTTCCCCTGCTCCATCATGGGGTCCCTCCCCTGGCAGATTGTCATCCATTAACTTCTCCAGCATGGGTCCTTCCCACAGGCAGTAGTTCTTCATGAACAGTTCCAGTGTGGGTGCTTTCCATGGGGCACAGTCCTTCAGGACTGCTCCAGTGTGGATCCCCCAGGGGGTCACAAGTCCTGCCAGCAAACCTGCTCCAGTGTGGTCTCTTCTCTCCACAGGTCTGCAGGTACTGCCCAGAGCCTGCTCCAGCATGGACTTCTTACAAGGTTATAGCCTTCTTTGGGCATCCACCTGCTTCAGTGTGGAGTCCCCTAGAGGCTGCAGGTGAATCTCTGCTCCCCCATGGACCTCCATGGGCAGCTGAGGAACAGCTGCCTCGCCATGGCCTTCCCCATGGGCTGCAGGGGAATCTCTGCTTTGGTGCCTGGAGCACCTCTCTGCTACTGCTGCAGTGACCTGGGTGTCTGCAGGATTGTTCCTCTCACATGGTCTCACTCCTCTCTTCTCTGACTGCAGTTTGTTTCTGCACAATAACTTTTTTTTTCCTTCTTAAATCTGTTATCCCAAATGCACTATAACAACTACTGATAGGCTTGGCATCGTCCAGCAGTGGGTCCATCCTGGAGCTGGCTGGCATTGGCTCTGTCTGATGTGGCCTCTAGCAGCTTCTCAAAGAAGTCACCCCTGCTACCAAAACCTTGCCATGCAAACCAGATACAATGGTCAAACTAGGAAGGCAACATAAGTGAGAGAAAAAATGGGACTGTGCTTGAAAACAAAGACAACTAATATGTCTCAATCTTCAGAAGCACCAAATGAATTTAAAAATGTGAAATTAATGTTCTGAAGAAAAGGATAAAAAAGCCCTAACCCAGTTCCAATGTTCTTTGGCCCTTCAAGTTAGGGATATCATCAATGTTAAGACTTTATTGCTGCAAATAAAATCCTTTTCCAAACTTACTGATGACTACTGTGGAGTGAAAACTAGATTTTCTCTTGGATAGGAAATGCTAGAATTTCTGCAGGGTAGAAAAAGGAGATTAGAAAATGATGAGACTTTCTGTTTGATATTTTCCATCAAAACAGAACAAGACTTTCATGAAACAGAACAGTTCATGCTGTCATTTTGGGCTTAATATTATTTCTGCCATCTTCCTAGGGTTTATTTGACAATATTTCTTTCTAGAAATTTTATCATTAATTTGCATCTTTGTTGCTGCCTTGTCTTCAGAAAGGTGGAATTCAGGTGGCTGTTGGAGTCTCTATTGCTGCTGGTGCATCTGCAACTGCATGACTGGAAGGACATCCTGTCCTGCTAGATCAGAGATTGAACCATGTTGTGCTTTCTAAGCCAGGGGCCAGAGGAAATGTCAGTGTCTTGAGAAAATACACCTTCAAAAGAAAATGAAATTTCAAGTAGTTTAAACTTTATTATTAAATTTTATTTATTGCAGTGAAAATATCAGAGAGTTTGAGGAGGAGTGCCAATCATAAAAGCAGGTCTGAAAGAAATTTCCTGACCAAAAATACTATCAAAACACTGTATGACTGAGAAATTTGGGGGTACCAGATTGTTTTCCACAAGTTGTGATTAAAATTTTTGTTACAGGGCTGTAACAGCTTAGTCAGCTTCATTTTCAGGTCATTAACAGTGCCCTGTGCTGCTTTCCAATCACAATACACATGTTCACTGGTTTATATGGAGATTTAGATCTGCTCATTGGAGCTTTTAAGAGAAAATATAGTAGTATTTGAATGGGTCTTATTTCAACTAAAATTTCTGGGTTTCTTCCAAAGTACAAATTTCCCCAATTTAAGCTAGTGGTGCCCCAGTAGATGCATGATAAAAACTCAGCTGTGTTACTCTACTATAGCTAGATTTACTCTAGTAATTACATTGGCCAAATTCCTTTTTTATTAAACTCAAATGGAAAGGAAATAATTAGGTCTGATAGCTATCATATAAGGGAGTATGCTGAGGGTGAAGCAATTAAACTGTAATTGTAGTAAATTACATTTTTCATTAAAATTATAAGAAATCGGTTAAATGATTAGCTAAAATGTTTAGTATATTTGAAGTCCACTCAGCTTTTTGATTCTGCAGGCAGATCAGAGGAATTTACAATCTGTGGAAGTATGTTTGGATTCTGCACTATCTCATGCTATCAATACCAAATTGGTTCCCAGCTTGTTTGATTTTACCAAGTATTGTTCATTACTGATAGTGCTACAAAATGTGAAATGGAGCTGCTACACTCTGCAATCTAAAACCTATCTTCATATTTACAAACAGTCTCATCAGCTCATTTACTGAGGGAGCAATTTTTTCTATATATAAAGTTAATCCCTTTATTTTATCTGCTCTGCTTTCAGAAATATCTCCTGCAGAATTGCTTTTGCAAAGAGATGCTTGTCTGCTTTGAATGGGGATGATGCTACACCCTCAGTGACTCTGCAAGTGAGCTGTGACAATGCCTCAGTCACACTGGTCACAGTAGAACATGCTTGAACACCCTGACTTGTTTTTTATTTTTTGCTTGCTTTGGTTTCCAAAACCACTGAATTCACAGCATGTTCAGCTAACAGAAAAATAACCCAAGTGCTGTGCTTTTAGCACATAATTAATCCCCTAAAGAACATTAAACCATAGATCTCCAGGTCACTGGAAGTTCTTGGCTGTATGATGTGAACATGTAGAAAAGTGAAAAACCCTCAACACTCCAGGGACTTGCATGCATCAGGTAATTTTTGGTGTAAGTAATTAAAATCTTTTTTGATGGCAACAACAGTTACAGGGAAATGCTGAGTCTATAAGAGCGAGTTCTTCACAGCTGCAAATTATGATAGGGGAAGACTTGGAGCACAAACTTTCCTAGTACAGTCTGCTGTGGAGAACTGAAAAGCCATGGCAGTGCACAGTGGACAGAGAGACAGAAATGTTTTAGAAAGCTTTAGCCTTGGAAAACAAGTTAAGTTTGTCTCAAGGAGGACCTGCTAAACAAATTGGGAACAGACATGTTTAAAGGGTAAGCTGAAAGCAGTCAGAAAATTACTGCATGGCATGAACGTCCAAACAGGCATTCACCTTCAGAACACACCAAGGAGCTGTAAGAAGAGCTCTTGCACACACAGGTGCTGCTTGAGGTGGGATGGGAAGGTAGGTGAGGGCTGGTGTCAAGCCTAAGGTCCTAAAAGGTTAGGTGCCGGAGAAAGGAATGAAGAGATTTTCTGTTACCCAAAGTTCATGAGCTAGTTAAGAGGTTGCATTCCTGTCAGAGACCTTTGGGTGTGGACTGCCTCACTGGAAACAGCCAACTGTGTGCCTTCTCAATTTAGCTAGAAAAAACCCAGGTAACTGATGGGCTGCTGAATAGGAGGCACCTAATGGCACATCTATAGAGGTTCCTTTGACCTTTGAGCTGCTGCCCCATAGTTTCTTCTATATTCTTCCAGCATAAAACCAAAGCTGCTTTATGAATCACGAAACAAATCACTACCAGAGGAATGGTAAAACTTACAGACTTGTCTTTTAGAGACTATGTCTTCTAGAGACTATTTCTCTAAAATCACCATTTCAACATTAGTTTGGCTTTTCTAAGGCAGAAAAATGCATGGTATTGCAATCCTGTAAAAGTACCAGGCTTTTGGTCATGGGAGCCTAGTTTTCCCCCTAAGCTTTTCAGAAAGTTAATTTCTTTTAGTGCAACCTCCTAAAACCAATAATTGTTGCTTTGCAGTGACAAAAAAACTAATCCTTTTTTTTTCAGGGGAAAGAAGATCATGCTAAGCCACTGCAGGGTGAAGGTAAAATTGGTTAACAAGAATTCAAAGAGAAAGATAATAGAAATTGAGAAAACAACCAACTTGAAGGATACTTCAGGGTTTGTGTGGTGAGAGCAGAGCTGAGGCTCTTCAATCGTGTTTTACAGACTGTGTGGGAGATTCATCTCTCCTGTGTCTCTGGACGCTGAATGAGGGAAGAAAGTCTGCTCTGTTGAGAATGTATTTGTCAGGCAACGATGGCAGTTTACTTCAAGCTTCTAATAGTTACATTTAAGGTATTTGTATATATTCATTTATCCTACAACTGTAGAATGTTATTCTCATTGTAAAACAAAAGCATTAGATGATGGTACTAGCAATTCTTTTGACAGTGTAAAAGTTTGAAGGGGAAATGTAAACACTTCCTGGCAGAACTGGGCCAAATTATGGCAGAGGGAGATGAAATAGTAGAACACAAGATATCTGATATTTATGGTGACAGTTTTTGTCTTTTGGGCCTGGTATAATTTTGCAGAAAGTTTAGAGTTGTGTTTCTCCCATTTTTGAAGACTATATTATACTGTGATTGAAGACATGTCAAATTGCTAGCTCTCCAAATTTAAAAGCCTCTGTAGATGGGTCACAAACAAATGTCATTGTCACATTCTTATAGTTCCCTCTGTCATTGTTTTTCCCTGGTGAAAATTAAAAATCTTTGACGAAAAGTAGTTTAAAGCTTTTGAAATTAAATGAAGCTTATTAGATCTCTATCCCACTGCATGATGATTTAGTCACAAATGCATTCCTTTTGAAGAAGTAGTAATTGGAACTATTATTTCATTTGGGTTTCCATATATTGTATTACTGTATGAAAAAAAGAATTCTAATTCTTTTATTTATTTTTTCCCTAAACCCATCGGTAAAATAACACTAAAGCTTTAAAAAAAACCACAGAAAATTGGAAGCATTGAGTAATGGAAAATTGGATTTTAGGTTTTCCCTGTACAGTAACTATGGATTTCATGCTTGGTCTGCCGAATAATTCCCTGCCTTTTTAACACATTTTGGGAAGATTTACCACTCTGAAGAGCCAGGTATTGTGGAATAGGGGAGCTTAAATTGATTTAAATGAATAATTTATTCTTTTAAATGGATTTAAAGAAATATTAATACAAAGTTTTCAGATTTTTCATAATGACAAAAGGTTTTTAATAAGTTGATGTGTTATTGTTTTTTTCTTAATTTTAAAAGTTTCATTATATTTCTGTTTCTATATGACACTTAAATATCAGAATGACCCAATGTTACTCCTTCAATGATGCTTGTAAATTGGACAAGTAACAGAAAAGATCTTTCTGAATAATAGAGGAAGACGATGTCTTTTTATGTCAGTGTCAAAATTCAACCTGCCTTCAACAGCATTAAGATTTTACTGGATGACTCTACCTACCCACTTACCACATAGCTTGATGTAGTCACTGAAAACTGGCACATTTTAATTTAAAAAAAAAAAGTGCAAATTTGTTAAGATGGAATTAATGGGGAGATCTGAATATTTTCATTTTCTAAATGCAACTAGTGTCTCTATTTCTATGTTAGGCAAGAGTTTACTGCTGAGAAATACTACAGTAGATGTTCCTTAGTTTTAATTTTTATTAAATTGTATGTTACTAATATTACCATTATGTGTAGCTAGTTGATAGTTAATCTATTTCCATTTCAACTGCCAAAGCATTTTACATTATATAGCAGGGCATGACAAAATTTTATGCAGGGATTGTCACTGAATGACACTTTTTGTTCTCAGAATACAATCCTGCAGTCTGAAGTGGTGAGAGAAGAGACTTTCTCAAGTAGTAACCCTATTAACTTCTGTCATGGTTTGACACTGGCCAAAAGCCAGGCACCCAAGACAGCCACTCATTCGCTGTCTCCTGCCACAGCTGGGCAAAGGAGAGGAAAAAAAATTAACAAAGCGGTCATGAGTTGAAATAAGGACTGGGAGGAAACACTCCAAGGGCAAAACAGGCTCAGCTTAAAGTTACAAAGTGAATTTATTACTAACAGATGAGAATAATCAGAAGTAAAATGAGCCCTTAAAGACACTCTTTCTTTCCCCAACCCCTCCCTCATTCCCACTGACAACTTCTCATTTAGACTCTCCTTTAGAGAGGATAATTAAATCAGGTGATCATTTTTACAAATATCCTACACTGGAAACAGGAATTTGGGGAAAAATTGGCAGTAATCCAGACTGGATATTTAGGTAAATGAAAAATGTCCTACCAAAACTCTAAATGTTTTTCATTATTTGAAATTTAACATGTAAGAAAGTTATGGTGTTTTCTCTTTCTCTTTTCCTTTTCCTTTTTCTTCTTCTTCATTTATTTTTTCAAATGGGCAAAAGAAACCGAATAGCACATATGCAACATATTACTTTATTCTGGAAGTCATGTCTGTGTCCTCCTCATGTATTTACTTAAAGATCAAGAGGTTTTCTTAGAATTTGGGATAAAAGCACCATACTTCCATTTCCAAACTTTTTTTCAAAACAAATATTCTGAACACTTTTGAGATTCTTTAGCTTCTGGAGATCACATGAAGTTCTTTCCTATCACACCAGAATGTCCTTGCTGTCTTAAGAATGTGTGTTTCTTTTCTTAATTACTTTCACACAAGAATTTACTGTCTTTGTGAGTAGCCTGGGTCTGTGCCTTTCAGCAATCCTTTTTACTTGGCTTAGGAATAGCCTTTATTGTCTCAAAACAAAGGCTTCGACAAGCATTTTAGAATTAGAAACTATCTTTCTGAAAGGCTTGAGGAGATGAGGGGAGAGGAAATATCAAAACTTGCTCTTATGAGTGCATTTTATTCTCAAAATGCAGAAGTCAGGAGCTCTGTCTATGTAAACCACCATGGGTAAACATCTGTCTCATGTATGAATATTGCCATGTTGGTGTATGTGACAGAACAAATAAAATGTCCCCAGAGCTCTGAAATGGTAATTTACAATACTCATTTAACAATAAGTTAATCCTTAAGACAAGAGTGTAGTGAGTGCAGTGAACAGCTGGTGCTTATGGTATTTGCTAAAGAACTTCAGAATAACATGTTCTGTCAAGAGCAATCTGATCTATACACATACACAGAGATGGGTTCATTTATGTGTCAGGTTACAAGACAGACAACCACCTGGAGAGCAATGCTTACCTATCAGTCGGCTTAAAGCTGTCACTGAATAAACTCTTCGTGGGGGAAATGTAAAAGGATGGCTGTGGAACAACCCTGGATTATTAAGGGCTTGGAATCTAAACAGATCTCATTAAATCAGGAGCTTTAATAAACTAGACAAGCAAAACGTGTAGGAAGCAGTCTGCTTGGCTCTCCAAGGTGCTGGGAGCAGGGGCTTGATGCACTTTTCAGGCCTCAGGCTCTAAGCCAGACATCTGAAAAGACTCCCATTCCAGGTGTATGGGGGGTCCTTGTTCTCCTCTGCCCTGCTTGTGAGCCATGTTCCTGGCAGCCTGCTTAATGCCACAAGGCTATCAGCAGGCATGGCTGAGCCCTCAGGTCAGCCCCTGAGTACAGCATCATGGTCCCTTGCACTGAAAGGGTCTGTTCAGATGTGTTTTCATGTAATGTCAGTTTCTGTGGTCAGTTATGTCAGCTTTAGAGAAATTATTGCCTGGATTCACCTGCACAAAACTGTCTGAACAAACCTGGGTAGCTCAGAAATACGTGTTCTGTAAGATGCAGCCAGACTGTGATTAGTACATTTTAGCCTTCATAACAAGCTAGAGGCTATTTTCCAGTGTCCACACAATACCTTATTATTTCTTCACAGCTGTTATAATTTCATCTTGCAATGAAATTATGGGTGTTCAGTCACTCTCCTTGCTTCTGTCAAGCCCCATATAGCGCATGGCCCAGGGAAAAAGTGGGTCCCCAATCATATGCTCTGCATTAGGTGTAACTACTGCCTGAAGAGGGCTGTGTGATTTTACACAATTGTGTCAGGGATACTCCCTCCCACCTGTACTCAGATGGGGCAGGACACTTCAAATAAGTGAGGATATAGACTGCCCTGTTTTTGCACAGCTGGCTCCTTGTGTGTTGTACATGAGACAGAGGAGCCAAAAATCCACACTGCACTGGGCTGGTTTTTTGTGCTGGGACGTGAGAACAAGAGATCAGTGCTATCAGAGAGCGGTTGTACTCTGCTGACCTTCCCTCCAGTTATGTTTCCTGCAAAAACACTACTTAAAAAGCTGCACCCTGTACTGAACAGAAAGCATTGGGAACACAGAGTAGGTTGATTTTTTGCTGAAACCCATCTAGGCAGTTTCATACTGTGCACTAATGCTCTTGGTTCTTATAAATGAAGCTCTGGGGAATGAGAAAGATGTTCTCAGAGAGCAAGCTTCAGACTAATTTCTCATCTAGAGCCAAGACTGAGTGACTGAAAGGCTCATTTTCCAGTTCAGGTATCTTCAATCCCTAGTGAGCAATTGTGGCTCTAAGTAAATCAAAAGGCATATTATTAATAGGTTAAGTAAAAGCAGAACTCTATAGCCTGTGATATAATATTACAAATGATGTAATTTTGAAGAATTAAAAATTCTTTATTCTTTAGCTGACAGCAAAAACTTCATCTGTCTTAATAGGAGACAATTAAAACAACTGTATCCTGTTGCAGAAAATAACCTGCTCAGACAGAAGAAATGGAACAATTTACAGGTTCTTTAATCGTGTTTTATGCTTAAATATTGTATAATAGTGTGGCAGGACTCTCCCTTCCCCCTTCTCTCTCTCCCTGACCAGTTGCAGGAAATGGATGGCTCAGGTTAGGTTAACAGCCTAAATCAGGGCTATCTGGTAGTGGTGACTGAAAGTCTGAAAAGACTCTACCCTGTCGAATGTAGAGAGAATGTGAGAAATTTTTAGTGACCACAAATGCACACTTTTTTATCCTATAAAAAGCTCATGAAATCTCAGAAAAGGTAGAAGCTTTTCTACATGGATACTGAAGCATGAGGGAAACTTCTCCCCTGAGCTTGGATGCAAGCTCTGTGGAAACTTCTTGCAAGATTGAGAGCAGACTCTAATGTATCCCAGCACCAAAACTGGATTTTGGTAAGATCATTGGTTTCCTAAATTGTATTATTCCAGCTAACTTATAGGTACCTTTCTTAACTTGCATTATAGTTCAAGCAAGCATTTCTTAACTTGCATTTTTAACTATTTTTATAGTTCAAGCAAGCATTTAGCCCATAATTGCATTTTAGCTATCATAGTTTTGCAGTTATGTGTTTATTGTGTGTGTGTGTATGTCATTCTGTTCTATGTTTGTTATTTTCTGTGTCTAATAAATGGTATTTTTAGACTAATTGGCTAAATATCTAAGAACCTTGTGAACAGGACCAAGTCTTGGGGAGCTAGCTACCCTAATCTACTGCCAGAAGCCTGACAAACTGTAGAAACTCATAAGGCTTCTGTCTCCCATGCAAGATGGTGCTGTGGCTGATGCAGCTTTGCTGGGGAGGACCTGGGATCCTGGTGGACAGCCAGTTGACCATGAAGCTGCAATGCATCCTTGTGACTATGGTGGCAAGCAGCATCCTGGGCAGCAGAAGGGGGATAATTTCTAGCAGGTCAAAGGAGGTCATCCTTCTCCTTCATCTGGCACTAGTGGGGCTCACCTGGAATGCTGGGTCAAGTTCTAGACTCCCTAGCACAAGGGAGACATGGATATACAAGTCAGTGTAGCAAAGGGCCACAGAGGTAATGAAGGGCTTGGAGCATCTGACATATGAGAGACTGAAAGAGTTGGGACTGCTCAGTCTGGAGAAGAGGAGGCTCAGGGGGAGATATATCAGTGAGTGTAAATACCTGATGTGGGGACTAAAGAAGACAGAGCCGAGCACTTAGTGGTATTCACTGAGGGAACAAGAGACAATGAGCACAAATTAGATACATAGGAGGTACTAGAAATACAGGAGGTTCTGTTTGAATATTTTTACTGTAAGGGTGCTTGAACACTGGATCAAATACCCCAGAGAGGTTGTGGATCAATGGAGAGATTTAAAACCCAAATGGACATGGCCCTGGGCCACCTCCTCTAGCTGAGCCTGCTTAAGCTAGGGGAGTGCACTAGCTAGTCTCAAGGTGTTAATTCAAAACTCAGTGGTTCTGTGATTCTGTGATTTCTTTTGTATGGAAGATTTGTGTGTGTGTGTGTGTGTGTGTGTGTGTGTGTGAGTGAATATCTTGTAGGTCCAGCATCCAAATAAATATGATAGAACTTTATTACTGTCTCAGGAGGAATATAACAAGCATATCATTAAGAGCTAAAAGCTTTTAAGGTAGTTTTTTTTTGTTTGGTTTGTTTGTCCCAAAGTATTGGTTATTCCTTTCCTTTAATGCTTGGGAAGATAACCGGCAGGAAACTCTATTATAGCTTGGCTTGGCCCGGTTGTCAAATAGTTTTAATGTAGTGGTTCACTGCTGTGCACTACATGTTTTTGGATGGGGGGAGAACATTTTAGGAAGGGAAAGTTCAGCAGAGTGATATTACTTTTATAAGTCCCATATCCTTTACTCTCTTAAAGGATTTAGAAGGATTTAGAGCCCAATACTGCAGCTTGAAGCATGCATTGGAGAGGAAGCAGGCAACCTAAAATAAATGGAGATGGAATAATGAGAGGCATGTCTTTTGTATTTGGTTTTCTCAGACCCATCGCTTAACAAGAAGAATATAAATACCATTTAGAGAAGATTTTATTATGAAAAAAAAGATGTCACTTTTCTTCTTGATGTGTCTGTAGCCTGTAAACTTACACCACCAGTTAAATCTGGTTTCTCCTAACTCCAGAGCATGCTGATAGAGCCTTCTCCTCTAACATCTGTAAGAGCTTTACTTTAGAGAGTGTTGAAACACACATTTACTGGGGAGAAGAGATTCAGACTAGGAAGAATGGTTTACATCCAGTGATGCAGTGCAGCCTGATATGAACATACTGACAAGTGCTGCAATAGGCCACAAGCACAATCAAGAAATCCTTCAATACTTTGATTACAAATATTTTTCTTTACTTCCAATCATACCACTCTATCTTGCCCATAAATAATGAGGCTCAAAAGGAAAGAGATTACTAGATAACTTGTGAATATCCTGCATATTATCTACTAACTACTGTAACCAGACATCCAGGGTCTAAATGTCTTAAATCCTAATACAGTCAGGTGAGCTTTTAAATGCCTTTAAATTGAGAAAATGCTTGTTTTGCCTCTGAAACCATCAGATTGAATAGATTAATTACAACCCGTAAGCACAATCAATCTATTATGAAACCTTGCCATGCTTCCATTTCACTGTTCATCTGCACCTCTCAGCTCAGGTACCACAGAGCTTCCACCACACTGCTCCAATCAATATGTTGATGAGGATAAATAAACAATAGGGTATAACAATAATCTGCAGTCGCAGTCCCTGCAATGCTTTTAAGGTGATTGAATTTCATTACTGCAGTTTTTACATTCAAGTGGCAGTACTTTCTGAGTGAGTGGCAAATGTCTTGACTCAATAATTCCAAAGAAAATTTTCAGCTAACGTAGTAAACCCATGCAGGAGTTCCATTCATTCCTGCTGCTATATGGTAGACAAATGGAACTTTGGCTCCTTCCAAGTTTGTTTCCCAAATGGGGACAGAGACAGCAATGCAATAATCAACCTCCCTTGCTTCTAAACTTGCATTAAGGTTCATTAGAAAACCACAGATCATTATAAAGGTTGTGTACTCAGTGATTTTTTAAAGTGATTTAACATATATTCATGTCAACATGTTTTTAGATGTTTTGGTCAGGTCACTCATTTTGGCTCTGTAAGGCTCTATTTCTTCAAAAGAAGATGAAATTGTTTTTCTTCACTTGAAGAGCAGCACTACAATGAGTCTTTCAACACCTGCAGGTTGTTAATGAGGCATCCAGAACACTGGGTTTCTCAGAGACATTGTTACCTATCATAGTACATCATTCCAGAGTCTGACCAATCAAGTTATTATATCTTCTGTCTTTTAGATCACTAGTTTCATTAGGTCAATTTACATAACAACATGTTAAACATCAAGCTTTCTGTGTATTTTTTATAAAATAAATTGTGACTCCCAGCCTTAATTTTCTATAACAAAGGCCTTTTGGGAACCATCTGCTTCGAATATGTCCTTATCATAAGCATAATGCTTGCAAACACAACTCTGAGGAAGCTGTTTTGCATATGCCATTATTAACTGAAAGTACAATTACATGACTGACTTGTTTTCTCTGGAAATCATAATAACTATTGAGTCATGCTTGGTTCCTGGAAACCTCCTGGCTGTGAATTCACCTCATTAAATTTGCTTGTTATTTTACTGTCTGGTAGATTTGGTTTGAACCACGCTGGCCACATTGAAGACATTTTGCTGCAACTTACTGATATGCTTGGTGTTACAGCAGTGATTTTCATTAATTTGTTCTCTAAGCAAAGACTGTTATTTGTGGAGAAAGACAAAAGGCCGTGGTAAATTCACTATTTATCTTAATGGGAAAGTCCTATTCCTTTCATGTGTATCAGTATTTTTCCAATAGAGTTCACGGGAACATTTTGAGCATAAAAATTTCACTTGTTCTCATATTGTGTTCTTCCCTTCTCTCCTTGCACCTGGTATTCCATGAATGAGTGAGACATTTGGGATCTTCTCATACAGATTGTACATACATTGCTTCCAACATGATTCCTCTGGGTCTCATCCAGCCTTTGTGAAATCAGTGATATTACCTGGATGTGAGCTGGGGCAGAATTTGTCCCAGCATGTGTAAAAGGTTATGAAGAATTTTACAATCCTTTTGCCCAACTACTGCTACACTAAAAATCAATTGGGTTGCCTTCTGTAACCATGTGAATTATTGACTGAAAACAAATGACAGCCACTGACATCCAGGAAAACCTATTAAAAATTCATCAGTCACTTCTAACCTTTCTTTCCCAGTATGTGGACTGCAGCAAGACCTAGTGCAAGAATATAATAGAAATGTTATTCCTTAGTTCTATCATTTGTTTCTGTTGACCTCAAATGTGACCATCATATTTGAATGAAAACCAGAAGGTATTTATAGTAAACAGAAAGATACATCTTTCTGGGCATTTGATGCAGGAAGTTTGGTTCATCATATAAAATTAGAATTATTACAACATCTTCACCCCCAATGTTTAGGGGACTATGAAGTCCTGCTTTAGTGTGATTATTTTAGGAATGGAAGAAAATATTATTTCATGTCTTATTGTAAGGGAAAAAAAACCAATGCTGCTTAGTTTGTAAAGAAGGCCTTTCCTGATATTTCTATCTAAATGCAGATTTTCAGTTTTTATCTCTGTACAATCTATGTAAGAAATCCCTCAAGACAAAGATGCTGAAAAGAAATTAATATTTAAATGGAAAAGTTTTTTTATAGAAGAAAGATAAATTTCTCAAGTAATTTCTGCATCACTTTAGCAATGAGCTGAGTTTTCTTTATCTCCATGAAACATTGAAAATGTGCAAAAGATGAAACAGGAAAAAAAGACAAGCCTAGGATTTGTTTGAAATGTGATTCTTCATTCTTGTTTTGTCTACTTCTGCAAGCACAAAAGCAGAGAACTCCTTCCAGCACTTAAACAAGACAAACCCATTTTCCCTGAGGTTAGTATTTCTTCCAGTTATGGGATACCCAGTATTAGTAACTGTTTAAATTGCTCTCCATTTGTGTAAGGATTTGGAGAGTAATTTTACTTTTCTACAAGAGGAAAATTAAAGACACTTATATGGTGCAGGGAACTCAAGCAGGAAGAACAAGTTTCCAATATAGCAGACTTGACACAGCATTCAGGATGTTGGGAATTGTGCTTTACAATTGTGGTGAAAGGAGGCTTCCTCCAAGAAAAAAACAAAACAAACCCATTAGTTAAGTAGAGAATTATATTGTTTTATTGACTGGTGTGTTGACCCTGGCTGGCCACCAGGTGCCTGCTAAAGCAACTCTCTCCCTTTCCTCCTCAGCTGGACAGGAGACAGATAAGGACAGGGAGAGATCACTTAGCATCATTAATTAGTTACATCATTCAGTTGCAAAACCAGACTTAGGGAAATTCATTTTATTACCAATTAAATCAGATTAGTAAAATGAGAAATAAATCCAAATGTTAAAAATATCCACCACTAACCACTCCCTTCTTCCCAGGCTCATCTTCCCTCTCAATTTCTCTCCCACTGCCGTCTGAGAGGCACAGGGGAATGGGGAATGGGGAATGTCACTTCATCACATGTTGCTGCTGCTCATTCCTCCTCAGGCGCAGAATTCTTCACATTCTTCCTCTCCTCCAGTAATTTATTCAATGTGAGTCCTTCCCACAGGCTGCAGTTCTTCACACACTTCTCCACTGTGGGTCCCTTTCACAAGGTGCTGTCCTTCAAGGACAGGCTGTTCCATGATGGGTTCCCTGTGGGGCCACAAATCCTACCAAAAAACATGCTGCAGTGTGGGCTTCTCTCTCCATAGGGCCACAGATCCTGCCAGGAGCCTGCTCCAGCACAGGCTTCCTATGGGATCACAGCCTTCTTTGGGCATCCACCAGGTTTAGTGTGGGCTCCTTGAGGGGCTGCAGGTGGATCTCTGCTCCCCCGTGGTCTTCCATGTGCAGCAGGGACACAGCTGCCTCACCATGGGCTGCACCATGGGCTGCAGGGGAATCTCTGCTCTGGTGCCTGGGGCACCTCCTCCCTCCCTTCACTAACCTGGGAGAAACCTGAACTGTTTCTCCCACTCTTCTCTGGCTGCAATTTGCTTCTGCAAAGTAACTTTTCCCCCTCTTAAATCTATTATCCCAGAGATGCTACCACCATTGCTGATGGGCTCAGCCTTGGCCACTGGCAGGTCAGTCTTGGAGGTGGCTGGCATTGACTCGTTTGGAAATGGGAGAATCTTCTGGAAGCTTTTTGCAGCATCCACCCCTGTAGACCCCTTTTACCAAAACCTCACCATGCAAACCCAATACGAATGCAAAGACATAAAAAGAGATTGACAGTGTTCTGAGAAGGAATTAAGAAGACATTAATAATAACAATACAAATATTTCTATGTTATTTTAGGAATTCCTGCAATAGCACTGTAAAATAATTGCAACCCCACAGAAGAGCTGTTCAGTTGGCTTTTGTGTGGTGCCAAGGCCTGGATCTGGACAGCATCTCAGACAAATTCTATCGAAAAAGTCAAGAGCACCTCCACGTCCTTGCAGAATATTACCCTGGAGGTAGGGACCATTGTACAGCAGGTATGTTTATGGGAAGATGAAATTACTAGGTAAGTTCTGCTTTGCTTGCAAAGGCAAAATGTATTTTCTTGAAAAAAACAGCAAATTACTGAAGGATTAAGCAATTATATGAGATGTGCAGTAGAGATTCACAGATGGTGCAAAATGACAGCTGAAGTTATCACTCGTTTGTAGTGTTTGCAACTTTAGTTTTTCCTCTCTGTATTTGAGAACACAGAGAACACAAACAATGAATATTAAAAGCTTAAGATGAGACACTACGGTATTACTTTCTCCAAGATTAAGTTTGATTTCCAAGTTAAAATCAGTTTGGAGGTTTTTTTAATTAAGGTGAAGTGCTTAAAATTTTCTATATGAAATCTGCAGGCTATTATCCTAAAGCGTTCATAAGAATTTAGTACTCAGAATAATTTTTTCTTTTGTTCAAAGTACATCCGGTGCCAGTTTACCTAAAAGATTGACAGTCCCTCATAGTTTTGCAGTGTTTTCTTGTTTGTTGCTGATGTCTTGCCTTGGATACTGGGCTGAGAAGAATGACAAAGCCTTCTCCTTTCTATACCATTGCTTTTCTCAGTCCTACAGGTACTTGGCTTTTTAGGACTAAGGAAAGCTACAAAGCAAGAAGGAACAAAAATAGTTCCCTGAGACAGAACAAGAGGCACCTCTCTCCTTCAACGTGTGGCATCAGTGGTATTATTGATTACATGGGCACTTTCTCTGAGCAGAGTCCAGTTTTAAAAATTCAAAGATAAACATCCTTACCATGGAAATACAGTTTCACTGGCTACAGGCATTTCTACTCTGTTATTTTCCAATCAATTAGTAGAAGTAGTGTGCACTCAGAACAAGCTGCTGATGGAAGTATCTGTTTAATTATTAAAAGAAAGTGAGAGTGAAAAACATGCATTCTCTAGTTTGACAAATCATCAGATACTACTTTAAAAGAATTAAATTGGAAGTTCCTGGCTTGGAGCTGTCACATTAATACCTTAGGCTGAATAGTTTATTAAAATATATACATGTGAGTAAGAATATAATGCAGTCTGCACCCCTGAAAATTTGTCACCACAACTCAATGCTCACAGAGAGGTAGGAATAGAATATCTATGTACTTATGGTGGGATTACCATAAAAAGATTTTACTATAAATTAAAAAGATTCAACATAAAATGAGCACTATTTGGCACAACTGTTATGAATAACTACTCTAAACCATACAGATTTTCTTCCATCTCACTGCACATACTTCACTTTGTTAAAATGAAAAAGCTGAGCTCCAAGCATCTGAAAATTGTCTCTTAAAGGATCTAAGTTGTGCCACTGTTAGCTGACAGATGTTTCCCAGTCTATTTGTAACTATTCCACTAGGTTTTCTGTGAAGAGATTAAAGCCAATGGTTTGGAAGCCTAAAAAAATGCAGTCTTCAAAAATTCTTCTGCTGTTCCTAATTAAGGAGTTTCCTGGACTTGGTAATTTTCTCAGTATTTGACATTTTTGCACCTGCACGTGCAACAATTGTTCTAAATGTTGAACAACTTGAAATCAGCCTTTACATTTTACACAGCCTATACACTTTATTTATACACAACCCTTTGTTCTTGTGGATCCAAGCAAGTAAGTGCTCTTTCCCTGAAAGTGGTGGACCAGCAGGCTGCCTTGTGTCCATCTCCCAGAGCAAGCCTTGCTGCAGTGACCAAGGCAGTCATGCCATCCTGTAAAACAGCCTTCCTGTTACCTTTGTCACTCTGCCATGTGAGAGCTCAGTGAGAGAGCTCATGTCTGAACTGCAGGGATTCATCGTCATGCTTGCCTCCTTTCAGAGGTATGACCTTAACCCACTAAAGTGCTCTCTGCTCCAGATCCCTCCACCCGTGCTCTCTCCTTTCTTTCAAACACTAAATTCTGCCTAGAAGAAAATGGCAACACATTGTATCAGAGAGAAATATGTGGAGCAGGGATATTGTCCCAAGAATTTTTCCAAGTTGTTTACATTGCAGTACTAAAGTTCACATTCTACATTAGGACATTCTCAGATTGGTATCTTGTGCTACTAGAAAGAATAACATAACCTCCATTGCAAAAGGGCATTTTGATGCAATCATGAATCACAGGAATTCTTACCTACTACTTGAATGTCTAAAACAATAATAAAAAGATCGTAGAAATTAGCTATAAAAGGTGTACTGATCACTAGCACCATGCAATTTAAATACTTCATTGTTCTTCTTGTGTTCTCTGTAGGTTCCCTATATCAGTAACTTCCAGTGCTGTAACACCAGCATGCAGCTGTCCTAAAATTAATGAATGTGCTGATTCCAGTGTGCCTAAGGTACAGAAGCAGTATTTTATTTTACGACAGAGCATTTAAACTTTACACCATCTCTGTAGCAAAACAAATAGTTTCTGCATGAGATCCCTTTTCAAAATTGGGTGTCATGCTGAAATATCAATAGAGCAGTACGCATGACCTTTGTTGCACATCAACATTTATTTCATGAAAAAACCCACCCAGCAGCAGATGGCATTTGGATATAAACAGATTTTGAAGTAAAGTGCTTTTGCTTAGTCTGATATACTTAATATATGTAAAGCAATTTTCTTGTGGAAGCACAGTATGGTTCAGAATAACTTGATATTTCAGAAATTTCCAAGTGATAAGCCTCAAATAGATCCCTTGTGAATAAGAGGCAGAGTCTTTGCAGAAACCTTGCAGATATCCTGAGCCACATAATGAAATGAAGGAGGGACAACTGGAGGCTTGAATGAGGGCCAACTGGATACTCCCAAAATCGGAAAGATGGAGATTTCGGACTTCTGACAGAGGAACAATGTTTCTTCTGTGCTCATAAATTTGAACTTGTCGTATCAGTAGAGTGCCCTGACAGACAGTGGAGAGGATCAAGCTCCATCAAGACAAACTCCAGAAGCCTACTGAGCCTGAACCCAAAGTCAGCCCAAGAAGTGGTTGGTGAGGATGGATGCTGGGAGACAACATCAGCTAAAGCAGTTCTGCTGTCACTGGAGGTTAGGTGGTTTCTGAAGGACAAGATTGCCATGTTGCACCAATGATAGTGTCTAGAATCATAGGGAGAAATTGAGAGAGCTTATAGCGAGCTCTGAGAGCAAAAGTGAGACATGACTCCGCTATTTCCTCCTTAATCCTTCAGGTCAAGGAGAAAGGTTCAAATGGGAGTGGATGTCCTTTGTAAGTTAACAGCTGGGAGCATTGTCAGTGTTTCAGACACTTTCAGCATCTTTGGTTTTATGATGATGGTGTCTCATTTTATTCAAAAAAGAAACAGCAAACTAGTCAGAGGCTTTTCAGTAGCTGAAAGGGGCTTACAACAAAGCTGGGGAGGAACATTTTACAAGGGCATGCAGTGATAAGACAAGGAGGGAAAGTCATCAAACATAAAGAGGGCAGATTTAGATTAGCTATTGGGAAGATATTCTTTCTGTAAGGGGGGTGAGGCACTGGAACAAGTTGCCCAGAGAAGCTGGATGCCCCATTCCTGGAAGTGCTCAAAGCCAGCTTGAGCAACCTGGTCTAGTGGAAGGTCTGCCTGCCCATGGCAGATGGGTTGGAACTAGAGGATCTTTAACATCCTTTCCAACCCAAACCATTCTATGATTTTATGAAAGCAAGAGATGAAAATGAAGGATAAGGTATTTAGCCAGAGATCATTAGAAAATAACCAGGGAAATATAGTAGGTGCTAACAGTGGATATCAGGTTAATAACACCCACATGTCAAAGTTACCCCTTTGTTGACTGTTGTATTTGCATGGACTATCACAACAAAAACCAAACAAGCAATGCAATTACTCCAAAGCTGCCCAACAAAAAACTACCTACCTGAAAAACCACATCTACAAAAAGCATGCTCAAAGCAGCAAAATCTCCCCCAAATTGTCAAGAAAAGTCCTACACTCCTCTTTGAGTGTAAAGACACTCAGTGTTTTAACACTACTCTTGATGGTCCAGGCCTTCATCATAGAGAAATATGCCAGGGTGTCACAAAGATGTTTATTTTTTTCTATCTAACTGGCTCATGATAGCTGAAATGGAAAGCAGCCATCAAATAGTTTTTGAAGAGGAATTACTTTTGTGTGTGTTCTTTTTGTACTTCACACATTTTGGAAAACCTTCCTCAGAGCAAAAATGGTCTTTCATAGGCACTTCATGGCTTTTGCCTGTTAATCTGTTCTAGGCCATATGGGTTACCAGTAATGAAACAAACTGTTTCTGAAACAAAGAAAAGATAATTTACTGATTTTTATACACTGAGGAACATAGCATCACTCCCTGCAACAATATTCTTCAGAGCATTCAAAAATTTTGAGGTGTGTTTGAGAGTGCTATGACTTGGGGAAAGACTAACAAGATAGAGCTTCTAGTCATTCTCCAACAAGTGATGTTAGTGTCAGCTTTGTCCTATGTTAGAAATTACATTGTTTGTTAGAAACAATTGTAAGGAAAACAGTGTCAATACCACATTCAGGTTAATCAATTCTCTCCCAAAAGTGGCAGGAAAAGAAAAAGCACTTCACTTAGTGTGAATTGTCATGCCCTCAGAATTAGCACGTACAGCTCCATCTTTTGATTCTTGCATTCCAAGATCCTTACATTTACATGTGGAAGGCAAAAGAAGGATATATATATATATCATACCTGTTCATGGACTTTAGGGAACTTCCTCTTGTCATCAATTGCAAATTTTGTAACCTATTTGAAAGGCATGTTAAGTAAATGAAAACTTTAATTAGCACTCCTGCAAGCTGTAATGCTCTTACCTGAAGCTAAGCGACATCAAAAGATATGAAATTTCTTTCTTGCCTTTGATGTTTTTTCCCACTTAGAGCCCTTCTCCTCTCATCCATTCAATCCTTATGGCTATTTCATAAAGCAATTGAAGGACACCAATGGGGAGCAATCCCTGGCAATCATGTACCTAAATAGTCACAAACTGAATTATTGCTAAGAAGAATACTTGAATACAATAAATAACAATTTTGTTCACATGTCTTTGACTTGGTTAATCCTCACATGATGTGTCATAAGGAGAACACATTTTCAATGTACTTGCATTCAAAATGGCATGCATTTAAATAAAGGCAAGGACACAAATATACACAATTATTTGCTGCAGTTGTTGAGGACAAAACCTAAAGATGTGTTTTTCATGTATCTAAAGGGAGAATGATGCAAGTTCATCCAAACATCAGTGTGAGGCTATCATAAAAATTTCTGTTACAGAAATTCTCAATACTATGGGGTTTTACAGATGTTTGATATTGCAATACTCATGTATTTGAAAAAAAAAACCAAAACCCAAGAATTCTAACTATATTTAGAATTACTGTTATACAGTATAATAAAAAGCAATTAAATGAAATTACTTCTTGCCCATTATAAAATAATAATTAAAAAGTTAACATGACAAGCTCACTGTAGTTCGAGTGTCATAAAAAAAAAAAGAAAAAAAAAGATACTCAAGGAGCTTGCTTCTATGTGTCATTTCCATAGAATTTTTTTGGGGATTGTCAAGGAAAAAATCAAATATTTCAGAATGGAACAGAGAGGACTGATTTTATGTTGATTTGTTTGTTTGTTTTTGGTTTTGTTGCTTTTTAAAAACTCTTATGACCTGTGAATATCTATCTTAAAAGTTGAGAAAAATAATCAAATTAAAATTCTACCAGTACCGCCCTGTACTGAAGGAGTTGGTTCTGTTTTGGAGAGTAGGGTGTTAGAAACCATGTTGGTTTGTGGCTAGCACAGGTCTTTCCCATGAGAACATTCTCCTGTGTTTTATAAACAAAGATAAAGTTTGGATGTTATTAAAACAGTGTCTCGAGTTTTGGACAGTTCAGGCCTGGCCAATCAGGCCTAGGGGGAGGTTTCTGACTGACCAATCTGGGTGACCTCTGAAAAGTCTATATATGTTGGATTCAAAATAATAACACGCTTTTTCTATGCCACGCTGAGAATCTGGGATCTCTTCTGTGCTAGCGGCTCAACAGCGACGTTGGTTAAATTCCTATTTTGCCACGTCTACTTTGGTTTCTCCTGCTACTGTTCTCTTCTGCTACTTTTCTCTCAGTCTTGTTCAAATTAAGTGTCAGTGAGTTAATTCTCATCCCAGGCAGGACCCATCTCATGAATGTGGAGACCCACGGGGAACTGCTCTTCTTTTCCCTAGCTTCTCCCAGAGTTGCCCCCTTTTCCTGCACAAGGTATTCACCTCCAGTGCTGGGGGCAGCTTTGGGTGCCACAATGTAAGAAAGACATGAAACTGTTAGAGTGTCCAAAGGAGGGCAACAAAGATGGTGAGCTTGAGGGGAAGCTGTGTGAGGAGCAGCTGAGGGCACTTGGTGTGTTCAGCCTGGAGGAGAGGAGACTGAGGGGAGAACTCACTGCAGTTACAACTTCCTGGTGAGTGGAAGAGGAGGGGCAGGCACTGATCTCTTCTCTGTGGTGACCAGAGACAGGAACAAGGGAATGGCCTGAAGCTGTGTTAGGGGAGGTTTAGGTTGGATATCAGAAAAAGTTTCTTCACCCAGAGGGTGTTTGGACACTGGAATGGGCTCCCCAGGGAAGTGGTCACAGCACCAAACCTGGCAGAGTTCAAGAAGCATTTGGACAATAATCTTGGGTATATGGTGGGATTTTGGGGGATGGTCCTGTGCGGGGCCAGGAGTTGGATTGGACGATCTTTATGGGCTCCTTCCAACTCAGCTTATTCTGTGATTTTGTGATTTACACAGTGGATGTTGCTCAGGAGGAGGCTGTGCCAAATTTCTAGGGAAGCAGAGAGCCAGCAGAGACATGAGGGGTGTCAGGGGCTGGAGCCAACCCCCCTTTTCATGGGGAGCTAGTGGGAGCTAATCTTTGCAATCTTTAAGGAAACTTTTATGCAGCCATTTTGTTTCTCTCTTTCTCTTAAGAGTGGGTAGTTACCCCTATGTAAGGTTCTTTTCTCGTAGAGTTTATTAACTTGTGATCTTACTTCCTCTATGGTCTTACGAAGCTGAAGTCTTTCCTCATCCATTCAGGAGAAAATACAAATGAATTTATGATTCCTGAATAAATGCAGAATTTTCTCAGTGAAGCCTAAAAAATGTTTGAGATTATTCTTTATCAAAACTGTAAGTTAGTTTGCTCCCTTCATGCCTATTGCATAAATATATATTGCATATATTTTACTTATGCAAAATTTTTGGCAATTCTGAAAAACAATTACCTATTGCTTTAAGTTGTTCTGGAATTCCTGGTGTGAAGTACCATTTATTCAGGTTCAGGTGGGTAAACTATCTAACATCACACTTCTATGCAGAAAAGTGGCAATGCTTTGTTTCTTGAGTATTGCTTGCATTCAAAACAATTTAAAATATTAATCTAATGATAAATGAAAGCCTCTTGGTGTCCAATTATTAATAATCTCATTTATTATCTAATGGATGCTTTACAGCAATTATCTTGAAACTCAGTGGGCTTGACCTTGCTTTCACTGAAATCAATGGCAAATCTCTCACAGAGTTCAATGGAGTATGACTAGCTCTGCTAGGTAATGAGCTATTATTAATGCTTGATTTTGCTACCATAATTATTTGCTGACACTAAGCATGTAGTTTCATACTATAAAAAATAAAAGAAAAAGAAGAAGGAAAAAAAAAGCATTGGAAGGCCTCAGTATAATATAAAAACAAAATCAGAAATTTTAGCTTTTCCCATAGGCATTTTTTCTGGGATATTAATATTTATATTTGTATGGTATATTTAATAAGGTAGAACACACAGGTTACCAAACAGGTAACAGGATTAATTACTTTCCATGGATGATCTTTATTTATGCAAACCCTTTAATGAACTCCATGAGTTATGTAAACTACACCACAAGGGACAGGAAGACTTAATAACTTGGCATAAGTTATTTAGGTATTTTCCCCATGAAGAGAATTAATTCAGTCTCCCTGGAACTTATGCACTCTATTGATATCATTTACATTTGTATTTAAGTTGGTAATTCTTATCTTTATGGTTATCTGCGGCTGGTTGAGGAGGAGAATAATAAATAGTGGATTTAAATGAAACTTGCAATTTAAATGTGGGTTTATTTAGAGCTTTGATTCTTTACACCTGCAATTGCAAACTACAAAACAATATATAACAGCAAACTGTTCGCAGACAATATTCACACATAAAAGACTAACTCAGAGCACAAGGAGCTGATACAAGTTGGACACAACCTTTGCATTGGCAGACCAATTGTTTTTAGGAATCCTCAAGCCCTAAGTTCTTAATTATATTTATTTATTTATTGAAAAGTTCTATGGGTCAATCTCATTAAGTTACAAACATTTTGTTTTACAAGTGTCACTTGGGGAAAGTAGACATCTCAGCCAGAATACTGAGTAGTCTCAAAAAATTTTGCAGCGCCAAGAAGGTCTATCGTGCAACGTCTGGATGGATACCATATATTATTTCCCCTCTGGTTTTATGAAGCTGGGCAACGTTTTAATTTAACTTTTATTCCAAAACATAAGTGAAAAGGGTTACTGTATTTATATAAAAGTATATAAACAAATATTTTTTTAAAAATCCCTTAAATCCTAATTTACACAAATTTACACAAATGTGTAAATTAGGATTTAGGATTTTCTTCTTCTTGGTGTGAAGAAGACACATTCTCACTGCAAAGCTTAGGAAGTTTATGGCTATGAATTCCATGCTGGCTGGCAAGATAATGGATTTTTAACTCATTTGTGTGCTCTGCTCTGCCTCAGAACTACCATGCAGCCTCTCCCCTGACACCACCAATGTGGGTCACCCTCCCCTGATTACTGCCTTTCTTTGGCTAAAATCTTGTACACTGGTTGCTTTTCAGCATTTACCTGTATAATAAAAATTCAGTGCAGATTATTCTATTATATATGAAGAACAAAATCTGTCTTCATCTTTCTTGTAAGACCCCTTTAGATGCTGGAAGGCTGCAGTAAAGTTTCTGTGGAGACATCTCATCCAGGCTGAACAACTCCAACTCTCTCAGTCTTTTCTTATAAGAGATGTTTCATCCCTCTAAGTATCTTTATGGCCCTCCTCTGGACCCACTGCAAAAGGTCCATGTTTTTCCTGTGCTGAAAATAGCTCCTTCCAACAGACATCTATTGCTTTCACTATGGCTATTGATTAAATCTTTAAAAATACCTGAATGCTGAAGCCAAACATTAGATATAAAACTGTGGTGTTTTCTATGTGGTGTTGTCAGGTAGTTACATTAGTGAGTAATAGAAAAGCAACTCTATGATGTATTGGACTAACTCAACTTGCTGATGATGGATTGGAGCAACATATAATCCAAAAAGAGGCATTTTGAAGATCAGTTCCTCGAGAGACGGAAGAGGCTAGAAATAGAGGATCCAAGGTAGTCAATAAATAGTAATTATAAAACCTAATGGAATTTTTGAGGAGTAGTTTGGCTGACCATTAGATGGAAGAAAGGGCCTATAAACAAATGAATTGGTAAATTGTTCATCAGCCATTAACATTCTTCAGTGAAATGGTCTGTGAAGAACTAAGCTTTAATTATTTTCATCCTCATTTCTTTAGTGATTTCAACAAAGGTCCTTAAAAGAAATGATCCTAAGACTCATTGAGTGGATGCACACTGAAATATCTTGCTTTGCCCACTTTAACACATTCCTTTTATGTCACCAGAGAAGACAAACAACAACCTTCCATTGCTTTGCTTTTTCTTTCCCCTTGTTTTCCTGCCAATATTTGTGTAGGCACTGCAGCCCTTGACTGAGAGCCCTTGCTTTGTCAATGGCTGGCCCCACAATAACTAGACTAATAACTTCTCCACACTTAGTTTCCTTTTTTTATAAAATCACAAAATCACAGAATGAGTAAGTTTAGAAGTCACCACAGTGGGTCTTCTGGCTCAACCTCCCTACTTAATCAGGGTCGTCCTAGAGCTCATTGCACAGGATTGTGCCTAGATTATTCTTTCCCATCATAGGCAATGGAAATATTTCTGTCCTCTGTCAGGTCATAGCTTGTAGAGCTGTATATATTGATTTACAGAAGTCATAAATGCTTAGATTAATTTTTACAATAAAGTATCTCTGTTCAGGAAGGTCTAGAGGCACTTTTAAAATGAATAGATCTAAACAGTGTTCTGTTTAACATTGTATACAATAGGAATTGAAGAGGGAACATAAGTTTTACTATTAAAAGAACACAAGCAAATGATCCTGAAATAATACTAGCACCATCTTAGCATGCTGGTTTGTTGACTAAAAGTTATTCGTTAAGTGGAAGCATGAACCTGCAAGTCATTGTGAAAACAATCTCTTATTCAATCCTCTGTACCACACAATCATGGTTATGTCTTAGACAGAAACCACAAAAGCAGGGAATTAAATTCCATGTTGGCCTACCCTCTCTACTATACCCTAAGCTTTCTGCCCACACCTAAAGGAGTGGATTTTGGAGCACGGTAATGCTTATATCTTTTTAAGTCAGTGTCTGGAGGTAGGTGGTAAGAGCTATTTTTGATGGGCTTCTGGTGGCAACAAAAGAAACATAAAAACCACCACAGGAAAACTTCTAAAAACCTCTGAGATATGAAGCAGCTCAGATGAGTACTTCCCATACTCCTTTCATCTCATAGTCACAAAAGGTTATTGTTAATAAATCCCGGACTACTGAAGTTACATTAGGATATCATACAAAATTTAAGGAACATTCAATGTCTCCAAGTCTTCACAGAATTTCTCTGAGCACAGAGTAAATAGCATGTTTACCACTCCAATTCTTTGGGTGAAAAACAAAAAGGGATATTTTCCCCTATCCTTGCTTCCTTTGCCTTCTCTTGCATCAGCACACACAGGCTGTCTGCTGGACACCAGCAAATGCACGGCTGAAAGCTCCCCTTGGCAGGCAGCTTGGCTATACCCAGGATTAAAGGCAACACACATTTTTGAAGAAAGATGTCTCAACTGAGACTTAGGCAGAATGTAGAAGTCTGAAGCAAACATGAACAACGTTAGACATGAATTTTGTTTTGGACATTTATAACCCCCCTAGCAATAAACCTGGGAATAGCAACTAGTGTCCCAAACTTTCTGCTTTCCACTGAGTGCCCTAATTTCCAGGCTACAACAGCCACACCTTTCAGGCAGCTTTTCCTTGCACATCACCATCAGGTCAATATTGTTTTCAACACACTGGCATATATTCAATATGAAAACCAGGAGTTCCGCAATGACTTAGCCATTGGTGGTGAGTGTGTACTTCTGGAGAGATATATTTGAACTTCTGCAGGTGGAGAGGAGCCACAGCTTGCAAATATCTGAGTTTCACTACAACTGTACTTTATTAAAGGTAACCACTGCTGTTTTAGAGAAAGAAAGCACAGTTTTCAGTCATCTGAAAATTAATGCTAAGTGGTCTTCAGTCCCAGATGGAAAATTAGTGTTGCCTACGCTCTTTCTTTCCCCATAGGAAAGATACAATTCATGCTTAACATCTTTAACAGATTAACATCTTGCTGGTGTCTTGAAATGACTGAGAGCCCTCCTGATGCCCCACAGGGTGCCATGAGGATGTTGCCCTCCTTCCCATGATGTCTGCAGGCTTCACCTCGCAAAGTGGGACCTTTCAAAGCAGTCCCACTTCACACAGGGGGCCTGTAGTGAAGAAGGGAGATGTAGTTGTAGGACCAGTGTGTCTGAAGCACCTTGCCCCCAGCTCAGCTCAACTTGTAGCTGCTTTCAGGCACAAAGTCATCACAGCCTTTAGGATCACAGAGCCAATTTCTACCTGTCCTCACTCCTCTTGAGTTAATATATCCTCACAACATGAGAGGAGGAAACACCGGGAGCTTGAGGATTTGGAAAAAAGGCAGACAGAAAAGGACTGGCCCCAAACATGCTAACTTGTGAAGAACAGGAATGCAGATTGCCAGTTTTGGGCTCCATTTGGAAGGGGAAGGGAAATCGACCAGGTTGACATGTCCAGCTTGCAGACCTAGTCTGGCTCCATCACTTTCTGAGACTTCTCAGCATGCTCCCATTCATGACTCTTGGATATACTCCAGGAGTATTGTTGACTACGCGGAATGAACTGCACTTTATTGAGTGTGTATTCCTTGTTGCTGTTTTCCCAATCAATGATATATTCTGAGACTGCAAGAGGCGTGGTCCACTTCAGAGAAGGGAGGTAGAGGTGGTTAAACTTCTCAAGGTAGAAAATTGACTGAGTTGGAATTATAACTCTAGATCAGTTTTTGAAAATGTTAGGTAATGTGTGTGAATGCTTATGAAACTTCCTATTTACATTACTAAAATCTCTGAGAAATGTGGAAATGGCATTAACAAACTCTGCCAGCCCTTTGAACATTTTAAGGAAGGGATAACAAGATTTTAGTGCTTCCATTTCTTTGGCAAAATTTAGGCAAGATGCAAACTATTCTTATAAATATCTCTGGTATGAAAGAACCCAACATAACCTTATAGATTTCTAAGTCAATCGTGGATAAACACATACCTAACTCCTAAGGAGCAAAATAAATAAACAACATTTTTAAAGTAGAGATGAACTAATAGGTAGCTAACATTGACAAAACGAGCATATGACTTTGCTAGTTTGAGAATTCCTAAATAATACACAATAATTTTTCTTCAAGGTACATGCCCCTCACCAATAATGTTATCTACAAAAAGTGACATGGTGTAAATTGTATCCCTCTCACAATGCTGACTGCTTAATTGCCTGTATCCGTTGTGACAAGTGGTGCCCTGTCAGCATGCTAAGTAATTGAAAATTGTTGTGTGGTGGGAGATCAATACAACTTTAACAAGAAACAAATATGATAGAGTACTGAAAGCAAGAAAATAACCAAATTTAGCAATTGTGATTATCTCCTGAAGATGCACAGGCATTGATTGGTGTTTCATGGGTTCAACCAATGGGTTTTCAATTGTTCATATTTTGAAAATACATTCCTTCTGGCAGGACCAGGTTGGAGAGATAGGTGAAGTTGTTGAATTTTTTATTTGAATACTGTCTATTGTCTATTTTTAATTAAAATAGCTAATGGTCTTTATTGATTCCTTAAATGTCCTCTCCTAGATAAATCATTTGTACTTATCCTTACTGATTTATGTTTAAGCATTTCAAGGCTTCACTAAATGCTTTCACAGACACTATTTGGTGAGGTGAGATCAGCAGAAGTATAATAAATTACTTGGCTTCTCTGAATATTTTTAATGTACATTCAAATACACAGAGATGAGCCTTTCAGTATTTTTACTTGGAAAACAGTGAAGGCACCACTGTTCAGCCAGCATTCTTCTCAGAAGTCAGATTTGCATAAGAAACTGTAAACTCAAAATTAAGCTCTTAAGGTAAATTTATGTCACTATGTCCCCTAGGTTTTGAATTTTATTACAGATTCACCATATTATGAATTTAAAGGGACATTAAACATCGATTTTATATATATATATGTATATATTTCTTTTAATTTGCCAAGGAGTTATACTATCTTATAACTTAGAAACATCATAACCTTGCATTATGCACTCAGATAGCAGCCAGCAACTACATTTCTTGGTGAGTTAAGGCTGAGGATTTAAAAGGCATTCTGCCTCTCTGGAACTAGAATATAGGTAGTGAAACACATATACAGGCAAGGTATGATTGCAAACAAGAGCTCATTTCTGTCACTTTTATGTTACATGCAAATTTATTGTCTTATCTAATTCCAAGATACTTAAAAATAATGTAAAATGTATTATAGCAAATATATTTCGAGAAAATGTAGAAACAAGCCCCTCCAAATATTATTATAAATATTGTTTTTGAAAAGGTTTATTATATTGGTTTAGCAGTCTTGAGGAGGTCTTTCTGTTCAGTTTTATGTCCTTTTGAGAACACTCAAACCTGTTAATATATATGTGATCATTTTCACAGAGATAATTAAAAGAATTTGGTTTGCCAAAGACAACACAAGATATCAGATCAAATTCAATATGTGATTATAAAAAACAGTCAATGGAAAAAAGTCAGATATATAGCTCATGTTTTTTCTCCATAGCTGTCATTAAATGGTATTTATTTCTTCCTAATCCAATAGGAAAGCCTCTTCATTTAAATTTCCAGTTCTTGCAGTTGCAGTTCTTCATATGTACAAAATCCATGTTTCTCTTATGTCAAAACAAGCCGTCTGTTTTTCTGATAGCAAAAACAAATGAAAGACCACTTATTTGCAAAGACCATGGAAAGAATTTTTCTGGCTCAGCTTTTTTTTTTTTTTTTTTTGTCTTCCTGAAGGAACACTGGTAAACAAAATTAGGATAGTTAGCATAAACAAACTTGAAAAACAATTGGTCTATGACTACTCTTACCTATCTCAGATTAAATCAATAGAATCAGAACAGAGGTAAATTGTCCATGTCTACCTCTGTCTGGGACAGATATCACAGAACTTAATCCTGCCTTTATCTGAGTTTTGGCCCTGCTCCAGGATGCACTGTAAGCACAGCAGGCACAGGTTGTGGGTTTGCTGCTGTGGCATGACTGCATTTTCAGCTGCCACCAGCAGTACAGTCCAGCACAGAACTTTGTGAAGCTTGAGACCTTCACTTGGAGGCTACAGCTACAGTGAAGAAACAAGGAGGAAATACAGCGTAAAGGGAGGGAAGAAGAAAGAATACGGGCCTGGAAATATGCCTGTGTGCATGATGGTGTAGTTGTATGATCAACATAAAGCAGCAGCAGTTGGCTTCTTGGGAGACTTTTGGTTTGTGCTCCTCACATTTATATACAGTCGGATTTTTGTAATATATTGTAGTGGTTTGACCCTGGCTAGGTGCCAGGTCTCCACTAAGCCACTCTATCACTCCCCTTTTCTCTAGAGAAGGGGCAGAGAAGAAGATGGAAAACAACTAGTAGGTAGAGATAAGGCAGTTCACTAAAGCAAAAGGAAAAAAAGCAAGCAAAAGTTTGCATGCACGTAAGCAAAGGGAAAAAAATTAACCTCTACTTCCTGTCAGCGAGCAATGTTCAGACACCTCCCGAGAAGCAAGACCTCTGCATGCAGAGCTGTTGCTCCAAAAGGCAAACACTGTAGAATATTAGAATGTAGAATATTGCATGCCCCTCTGTTCCTCCTCTCTCCCTTTTACATCTGAGCTGACATCATATGATATGGAATATCCCTTTGGTTAATTTGGGTCAGCTAGCTTGGTTGTGTCCCCTCCCAGGATCTTGCCCACTCCCAGCCCCTTGATGTAGGTAAGGAATGTTAGAGGGAGAATGCTGCTCAGCAGTAGCCAAAACACTGGGCTGTTATCAACACCCTTCCAGCTACCAGCACTGTGAGGGCTGCTAAGGCAAAAATGAACTCTGTCTCAGGCAGACTCCATACATATATTCACAGAATCACAGAATAAGCTGAGTTGGAAGGGACCTACAAGGATCATTGAGTCCAGTTCCCAGTCCTGCACGGCACCACCCCAAAGTCACACCATGTGCTCAAGAGCATTGTCCAAACACTTCTTGAACTCTGTCAGGCTTGGTGCTGTGACCACTTCTCTGGGGAGGCTGTACCAGCGTCCAACCCTCTGGGTGAAGAGTCTTTTTCTGAATCCAGCCTTAACCTCCCCTGACACAACTTCAGGCCATTCTCTTGTTCCTGTCCCTGGTCACTACAAAGAGATCAGTGCCTGCCCCTCCTCTTCCACTCACCAGGAAGCTGAAACTGCAGTGAGTTCTCCCCTCAGTCTCCTCTCCTCCAGGCTGAACAGACCAAGTGTCCTCAGCCACTCCTCACACAGCTTCCCCTCAAGCTCACCATCTTTGTTGCCCTCCTTTGGACACTCTCTAACAGTTTCATGTCTTTCTTACATTGTGGCACCCAAAGCTGCCCCCAGCACTGGAGGTGAGGCTGCCCCAGTGCAGAGCAGAGCAGAGCAGGACAATCCTCTCCCTTGTCCAGCTGCAATGTTGTGCCTGATGTCCCCCAGGACACACTTGGCCCTCCTGGCTGCCAGGGCACTGCTGGCTCATGTTCAACTTGCCATCAGCCAGGTGCCCCAGGTCCCTTTCCATCACACTGCTTTCCAGCATCTCATTCCCAAGTGTGTCCTTATATCCAAGGTTATCCTATATCTGCAGTGTGTGTATGTGGATCTGTTTATTCTTAGGAGTAAAATAAACAAGAAAACCAACTCTGTTAACAGTAGTGTTATGTCCATCAATATTCCTATTTCCTTAAGGACAGTGTAAGGATCTGTAATCAAAAAAAGGTTAGAAACTGCAAGGCTGTGGGACATTTTGCATTTCTGTAAATGCTTTAATACTTGTCGTGGCTCCCTCTACTGCAAATCTGTGCCCTGAACAGCGATGTGTACTCAATATTGCACCAAGGTTTAGGAAAAGGTTTCTGTTTCAAATCTGTATCATGTGGCTTATTTTCCTTAAAGTAAGGAGGAAGGAGAACATACAAATAATGATCTGCAAAACAGTATGAGGTGAGCTGCATCTCATTTCACACCTAGTTTTGTTGAATTAAATATTTAATTATTACTTCAAGGACTTCCAAGGAACTGATAGAAGTGGAATGTGTTTTGCTTAATGTTCATTAAATCTAATCAACATGAGCTCATGATCTTCTAACTGCAAAGAAGTTAAAATAAAAAATTAAAATTCTAATTAAAATTTAAAATTAAACATCTAATTAAAAGAGAAATATAATTAATTTTTTTAAAAAGTGAAGTGTCATAGTTTTGATTAGGTTGATGACCTGTTGTCATATTTTGAACTGAAACATTGACCAAAAATATATGCCATTTGATGATCTCTGTAACTTAAGCATGCATTTACTGATTTTTTTTTACCCTACTATTTCTAAATCAGTACAAGAATACAATATTTTGGTGTTAGTCTTACTCTGTCACACTTTGAAATGTTCAGTCAAGCAGTCTGATTCAGCATTTTAGAAGAATAGAGGTATATATTTCTCCTATTTAAAGGATCAGAAGTGATAAGCATGACTATTTCTTGTCCATTAAAATTACTTAACGTCATTGACATTACACTTTTCTGAGTGCATATTTTCTGGGCAAACATCAGGCAGTCTTCTTTCTCTATGCTTTTTTCCCATTCTACCATGTTTTATTTGACCATTTTTTATGTCTGTTTCAGCTGTCTGAAAAGGGGTTCTTTTTCCACTCCCAGAAGACTGATACAGGCTGTATGAACAGTTCTTAAAAAGTGAGACGATAGCAGCTGAAAGTTTCCAATAAAGGTCTAAAAGGATTTTTAATGGTGAATGAATAAGAAAGGATGTCTTGAGCCTTCTCTCGCAGAGTAATTAATTATTTGGGAAGTATTTAATGAAATTTTTTTAATTCACTTTCACTGTAGCTTGAATGATAAAGCTTTGAAACATGAATTCAATTTTCTGGACTGTATCTATATGAAAGAATTATCACCTTTAAGAGTTTGTAGCAATAATAAACATGAATACAGTTGTACAAGGTATAAACCACTATGACAGACACCCTGTGTAACTAGGTCTGTTACACACAGGAAGGTGCAGAAAGTAAGCTACTACTGAACTTCCCCAGTGTATAGCACAGAATTTAACTATGGCCATCAGATGCAGGAAATTGATGTTTGATTTTAGTAATAACATTAAAATACAATTTTTCTTGCAGCTTTGAAGAAGCTTACCTGGCTAAAACAATGTAATAATTTATTCTTACAACTCAACCGTTGTCTTTTTTTATCCTTAACCCAGAATGTTTCTCTATGTTATCTCCCTTCTAAAAACATTATTTTCTCTAAGGATTGCACTTTTTCCTGGTTGCTTATCTAGCATTAAGTAATATCCAGCAAGCCACACCAGTCAAGTCAAAATGTGAGCAAGCATCCCATCACTGGATTTAAAAGATATAGATATTACAGAACAAACCTGGGGCTGACAGGAAAGGAAGAAATTTGTGAAAAGCTCCAAGCTTTTCTTCCCACACACTTTTCAGCAGAGACCAAATGCAGTTTGAGAAAGCTGGGAAGAAGCATTACAAGAGGTGTCCAAGTCCCTGCCAGGACCTTTAATTCACTGTTTTTGTCTGAAAAGTACAATAAAGTTCATGATGGTTTGATGAGAAGTTTATTGCAGTTTTCTTTTCAGCCAAAAAGCCTCTGTAAAGTACTCCACTAATTAGGGATTCAGGAACTTTCATCAAGATCTATTGAATTTTCCCAAGCTAAGCATCCTGTATGTGCACTAAATCCATAAACATCACTGAGATAATATTGTTTGGCAACACTTCAAAAGTTCATTAATAATCCAAATCATTTGAGATTTTCAAATATGTGCAACACAGTCTTCATGGCAATTTTTGTATTTATATCTACCTAGACTTTTAACAGCTGGTATGAAAAACAAGTTTCAAAACATGTACCATTAATAGCAATATATTAACTACACAAATAGATAAAAAAGGAGCTAGGTGAACTAGCCTGGGCAGTAAATGAAAACAAAAGATCCTAATAATCTCACATTTCATATTTATTAATGCATTAAAAATTCAAAGGACTAGACCAGATGAGATCTCATTCCACTGTGTTCTTCTGGGAGCTTTTTATTTGCACCTGAAAATTGTTTTCCCCTCAGCTTCCAGTGGCTGCCATGATCACTAAGATGATATTCAGTGAAGGGCTTACAAACCCCATAAACACACATAAACACTTGTTCCCCATAAACACATAAATATCTGTCACTGTCATAGCAAAACAACAGGCAAAGGTGCAGCTCTCACAAACACCTTCCCCATTAATTTCCAGCCTTTTTCAGTGGTGATAGGAAAGGTAATGAAATCTAGAACTAAAATTGTTTCCCTAAACAAGTCTGAGTTTTTCAAAACTTCTTGATAGATACTACTGCTGATGTAGGTATTATTACTTCACTTCAGAGTATAACTTTTTATCCTAATATGTTTTCCAGCATTACTACTCACAAGTCTTTTTCAAGTATTTATTTTTAGACTCAAAGTAAAAACTGTTCCTTCTGAAAAAAACCAGTGCCTTAGAAGCCAGTGGCCAAATGTACAAGACACATTAGCAGTACAAGAGATGTAATGAAAGTAAATGAAACACAATAAATTAAATAAAAATATTATTTGAAAAGAACATTTGAGCAGAGATACCAGTTGCCACTTATGTGTCCACGTTTGTGGACATGTGCCAGCTGGGTGTGGCAAACTTGTTTTGAGAAACCTTGGTAGGCCCATCTAACAGCATTAGATTTTTCCCTTACAGTCTGATCCAGCTCTCCCAGCATGGCAGTTACATTCAGGAGATGAACTGATCCCCTAGGCTGTACTGGGATAGCACATAATCCTAAAGTTGATGATGTTTTAAGGCAACTGTAGCATGCCCCAGAGTGAAGCAGTGCAGTGTCATTTAACAGCTATTCAAAACCACTTACACTGTTAGCTCTGACTATGATTTACATCTTTGTAGCTGAGTCAAACAACAGCAAGCTTTTTAATCAGAATAAAAATGTACAACCAGACAGCTTTACAAATTTCGGAAAGATAACCTAAACTAACACATTGGGCTTTTTCAGAGGAAAACTAATTGTAGTGAGTTGATGCTGGCTGAATGTCAGGCACTCATCAAAGCTCTCTCACTCTCCTCTGCAGCTGGACAGGGGAGAAAAAATGTAACAAAGGGTTCATGGATTGAGATAAGGACCTGGAGAGATCACTCATCAAATACTCTCACGGGCAAAACAGGTTCAATGTAGAGATAGTAATTAAATAAAGAGCTAACAAAATCTGAGCAGGATAATGAGAAGTAAAATAAAACCTTCAAAAAACCTCACCCCCTCTCCTTCCTCCTTTCCAGCTCTACCTCCACCCCCAGCAGCAGAGGGAGACAGAGAATGGGGGTTATGGTCAGTTCATCACAGACTTCAGGGAGAGAAGTCCTTCCCCTGCTCCACTGTGGGGTCCCTCCAGTGGGAGACAGTTCTCTGTGAACCTTTCCAGTGTGAGTCCATCCCAAGGGCAACAGTTCTCCCCAGACTGCTGCAGTGTGGGTCACTCTTCCACAGGCTGCAATCCTTCAAGGACAGGCTGCTCCAGCGGGGGCTCTCTCTCCATGGTCATCCCACGGGCTCACAGCTTCTCTCAGGAATCTGCCCAATCCGGCATGGGCTCCTCCTCCACAGGCTGCAGGTGGATCTCTGGATCCCCATGGATCTTAAAAATATCTTCTTAAATCTTAAATCTTCTTCTTAAATATATTGTCACAGAGGTATTATCACCATTTCTAATAGGCTCAGCCTTGACCAGAGGCACTTCTGTCTTTGGAGCCACCAGGGATTGGCTCTGCTGGATATGGGAGAAGCTTTTGACAGCTTCTCACAGGAGCCACCCCTGTAGCCCCCCTGCTACCAAAGCTTGGCCACGCAAACCCCATACATTAATATAGCATAATACATGGTACAGTGAAGAAAGTGGTTTTTTTCAGTCCCTCTCTTAAAAACCAATCACTAATAATTCCATTTTCCTCAAATTCACCCATCTGTCCATGAATGTCAAAGGCAGTGAAAAATTTTCCACTCTTCACTTAACAAGGGTCCCTTTAAAGGACAAATTTAAATGTCTGTTAGATTTTGAGTGAAGGGAATCAAGAAGCTGATAAGAAGACATAAAACAGAATTCCCCTCCAAAAAAATCAAGCACACATCATTTGGCTTGATGTGAGATACACTGTATGAAGTTCTATAGCTTGTGCTCTGCCATAACTAACACCAGATGATCATAGGAGTCCCTTTTATTCCCAAACAAGTATGGATTTATTGTCACTATAATAAGTCCTCTTCACACTACTTAGGCAGTGTAAAGTGCCTTTTAAGTGTGCATAAATTACATTTACTCTCACTTAAAGAACACTTTATTCTGCCACAACTGTGCTAAAGACCTGTAATTTATGTTAAAATCAGCCCTTAAGTATTCTAGTTCTAGGCTCATAGAGTTTAGATCCAGGAGGTACAAATAATGTTTCCAGTCTCATGTCCCATATAATGCAGACCATAGAATTTAATTCAAATAATTTCTCATTCAGATTTTATTAGGTGAATCATTTATACTTCAAAGACACATCTCAAGCTGAGACTTATTGAGACCAAGTGAGTTCATCACAGTTCCCATAGAGTTGTTGCAACAACAGCCTGCCTAGAAACCTGAACCGTAATTTCCAGCTGAATTTATCCAGTGTCCACTCATAACCAGAGAATTGGATTATAGCTAAATGAAAGAGCCCCTTACCATCAAAAACCTTTCTGCAACCTCTCTGCACAGATAACTATCAAATCCCTTTTTAACTGTCTCTTTTTTAAGTTAAATGGATTGTGCAGATTTAAGATCTAACATACAATACAAGATTCCAAAGCCTTGAACAATTTCTTTAAACACTTCATGATTTTTAACATGTATCAATAAGGCGATCACAACAGAAATTTCTGCCCACAATAATATTAATCTCTTCTACATAATATTGGCTCCCACTTCCTGCATCTAATTCGCCCAACTTTTGTATTCCAGCACTGTTGTAATCAGTATCTAACAAAATTCAAACCTTAATGGAAGGGAATATGAAAAAAACCCCCAGCATTATTCTCTGTTCAAAGCACCTTGCTCTTTATTGCAATATCCATGCCAAGAACAGAAAAGATCATCCTGCACAACATATTCCAAGTGCTAAATTCCACTTCCAGGAGACCCATCTGGTGCTCTTCCAAAAGAAGATTAGGTCAGAACTCTTTATTTTTCTTTGTTTTTTTTTAATTTATATTTTGGGTGATACAATTATTACCACATATATAGAATTACTGTCATAGAAACACCAAAAGGCAAACTGTATTAAACATCCAGAGCACAGACAAAATGCTTACTAAGGACGTATGGTTCTATATTCTGGGCAAGTGATTGGTTTTGACATCTCAGATCACATTTCAGAAATGTTGGAAAAATTATTTTGCTCTGTACCACTGGGAGTGTTAGAAAAGTCCTTGAAGGATTCATTTTTACTTAGTCTAAGTGAAAAAGACAAGGCGGTACCAGGTAGGGCAAATGAAACAGCCAAGGTGAAAGAAACAATTAAGCAAGTAAAATTTCTTAAATCCCTTGGCAAGGCAGCAGAATTTTGCTGGCACGGCTGTTTTTTAAAATAAATTTGTTCTCTGTTTCCATGTCCTGCACATATCTGCAAGAACAATACCAGTATCACTTATCTGCAGTCTGTGCTGGAGACGTCAGCCACTCCAACACATCAATGAAAGAAGAAATTCAATGAAGTACATCTCACAAAGACCAACTGCATTATTACAGCATAAATCTACATGTTTTTACTGGAGTGCTGGTGGCAAATCAGGCAGTAACGATCCTCAATTATAAAATGGTTTTGGGAAACACTGATTTCACATTGTTCATCGCCATCTGTCAGAGCTGCAATGGATATCATCAAAAGCAGCTGCTGTCTTTTCCATTTCAGGCTCAAAGTATATTAAGAAGTCTAAAGATGTGCATTGTCTCGGCACTGAAAATGAAGAATTTAACTTGTGTGTTTGAAAACTTAAGTTTTCAAACCATTCCATACACAGTGTTAATGCACAAGTGCTGTCTCCTCCAAGTTACACCACCAATGAAAATTTATGATTACATATAGAGAGGCTGAGAAAAAGGAACATTTTCAAATGAAAACATATGCCTTTATTTGCTGACACACTCTGATGATTTGAAATATTCTGAGTGTTGGTAATAACTCGCTCTATTGTTCCTTACTTCCATTTAAAGCTATAAAACACTACCTACATCAGGTTATACTCCTTCTACCTCTTGGTCCTCATTTTCATTCCACCATCAATGTTTGAAGGAATGCTTTATATTCCTTTAGGAAAGTCTTTGCAGCCAGGAGTAATTGTATTTTATAGTTCCGATAGGAGAATTACAATGTGATTTTCCTCTTTTGGTAGAGGAAAACAAGATGGAAAGAAGAGTTCGTATTTATTAAGAACTGTAAAGGGATGTTGCACTTGCAATTTTCCACCTAAGACTAAGTCCATCCCCATAGTGTTTCTGAGCAATGTAGCTTGGGACACTGCTCCAAACTGATCCGATTCAAGTTTTGAAGGAACTGCACACAAAAAAATTATCCAATGTTCTGCACTTCTTTCAGGTAGACTTTGGTTTAGTGTCTGGGTTTTCCTCTGACTTCTTCAAGCACCCATGTGTGACAAACCTTCTTTAGATACCACTGTGATGGCCACAGCATAAGCTTTTTCTAGATATTGAGAAAAACCAGCAAAAAATAAGGACAAGGCCAAGGGACAATGTCTATATTTAGGCCAAAATAAAAGTGCAAAAGAAAAAAAAATTAGAAAGATAAACCTACTGAGCAAAAGTAAAAACTTTATGCAGATTTTTATGAAGACTGAATTGCCCAAGCTTTCTCTGTTATTTGCTCCTATATATTTATTTGCAGAAATATTTTAACTAAACTATTTTTAGCAGTATGCCAGACCTCTTGAGAGGTCTAACAAACCCTGCTGAGACATACTGCTCACTGGCTACAGATGTTCTGCTGCACACTGGGCACAGCAATATCCTGCATGGTTTTATTGCTGGAAGATTGTGCTTTGACCAGGCAATGTTAATTAAATGATACTCTTCGAACACCGTAAGGATATTGGAAAGTCATAGACAAAGTGGGGAACATAAAAAAAGATTTTTTCATTTCTTTCTCCAGGAAAATTGAATTCATAGGAGAAAGTCCATGAGGGAATCCTGTTACAGACCATTATTTTTAAATATTGCAGTTTCTCCAGTTTGTACAACCCAGTGACCATACATAGTACAGTCTAATTGAAATTTATGCTTAAGGAACAGGAAGGATCATTTTATTTTCTTTGATGGTTTGTGCTAGTCACAGAGAACTCTACAATAACCCAGGTAAAACTGGTACAGGCATTTGGAAGGTAGGAAAACAAACTGATCCACAGATATAGGTGGATGTTTATTTTTTAGTCAAAGTTTCACATGGAAGAAAAAAACATTGCTGTGACAGAAAAGGCAAATAATTCTCCCTAACTCTGGTGCAACTCGACATTCATATTGCTGGATAAACTATAGTGACCACTGACCTGGGGACCAAGGTAGAATGAAGATGAAAAAAAAGTGATGCAAACAAGTCTGCAGGTATTATTACTTTTTATTTTGTAGGGCTATGTTCTTACAGCCTTTCATAACTGCCAGGCTAACGATATGCAAACCTGATTAGATGTGGAAGATCTTATCTGTCTTTAAATCTGTACAGAAAAAGTAGTTTAATGTTTTTGGATCTTGCAAGCAAATCAGTAATGGTAATACAGCAATAGATTCTTACAGACAGTCTCTGACTTTGCAGTGCTTGAAATGACCATTTATTCTGTGGGCCAGAATGCATCTAGCTTTCTCTCACTGACTTCTCACATCACTCTAGAGAAGCACTGACAGCAGCCCATCTGCCATGTCCAACATGCTTTCAATGAGACAGAAGCAGAGAAGAAAACCAAGGAGAAACGTTCAAGGAATGCAAGTCCCAAATATTAACTATTAATAGAAAATCACAGAAATTTACGCCATCACACATTTGAAACATCCTGTTAAATTATTTTCTCTTTCTATTCATCTAGTTAAAGTTTGTTTGTTGGAGTTCCTGTGACAGAAATAGCCTCAAAAAGACTTTGCATTCCAGAGTTGGTTAAATGGAGAAAAAATATGAAGGCAGCATGTGAAGGGAGATGAACATTAGAACCGAATACAGGGAAGCCTCTGCTTTCTGCAACATGTCCTTTTTCCCAGCCTCATGATGGTATCAACAGAACACAGAATAAAAAGATTCAACTTATGCAGAGAAAACAGGGGACTCAGTTGCAGAGGATCTGCAAAGGCAGCAGGAAACACAAAGCAAATTGTTTTATCCTTTCACTCCCAGATTACTGAGTAGGCATGCCATCAAGCCTCTTTTATACTAGTTTCAGCTTATCCAGTAAGAGGTGTGATTATTATGGATAAGGATGATCATAACAATGGTAATAATAATAACAACAACAACAATAATAATAATGATAGTAATAATAATAGTGATGTAATGGTAGAAGAAAAAACAAATGAGAAAAGTACAAGTTAGAATTTTAGCTCAGCTCATCACTTGCCTAAAGGCCCTCATCTACCCACTGCAACTGTAAGCCCCCATAATTTATAGTCTTATATTAATAGCACAGCAAGGGCATAAAAATGTAAACACCCTTTCAAATTTATAAGTATTTTGATAAAAAATATCTGAAGTGAAATGACAATGACAGTTCTGTTAGAATCCCAATGTCTTCTCTGAGAGTATAGACATGTTAAAATACAGACAAGAGCACAGTATTTTTCATTAACACCTCCAAAGTGTAAGGACTGGTTTCTCTTTAGCCAATTTTTCCAAAACCTTTTCAGTTATTTAAAGATCTCAAGAATTTTGTTGTGGTTTTTTTCCAAATCCTGCCTTGTACATACCTACCCCTATCAACACATATCCAGTTAAGTCTCTAAACTGATTTACTGCAATGAAAATACTGTGCATGTTGTATAAAACTAATCAGGCCAAACAGGAAATAAAATGTCACCAACACTTTTAATAAAGCTGATTGTTAAGTTGAAAATGTTCATGCGCTAACAGAAGGTGCTAAGAGCTGATCATGTTTTTGGAAGATTCTGGGAACATTATCAGGGAGTTCCACTCAGCACTCTGCCAATTTGTTGATATTTCCCACTTTCTCTTTCTAAAAAGCCACACTTTTGGAGGATGGCTTCTAAGTCTTCCCTTGTCACTTTGCTCTCTGTGTGCTTGCTGTACTCAAAAACAGTTATCCACCAAGCAGTAGGCGCTGAGGTCTGCAAGGCTTTAATAGTGTCATGGCCATTTCTTTAAATGAGGCACTGGAAAATTAAGCCTGTCTAAGCTTCAGATTGTCCTTTGTGGAGGCCTTGGCATCAACAGAGCTCCTAAAATAGGTATTACAGTCTGGTCTTCGTTAGGTGCTACAAAACTAGGGTTTGCTGGGAAAATTCACACAATGGATTGAGAGTGAATTGAAAGAATATGAAAGTTCTTAGCTTGGAGAGCGATGGTTTACTCCAAGATGTTTTTAATTTATTTTTTTTTTAAGAGCAGAGTCTGTTCTTGAGTTGCAATGAAGATGTGTTTGCCAGGTAAGAAGTCACAAGGTGGTAAAACTAGATTAATTCTCCTTACAGCTCAGTAATGGACATTTTAAGAGATCCTCTGCAGTCCATTTTCTGAATAACAACAGAGCCAACACAGGGGATGTAGATCACACCTAATAGGACTTTGAAGTCGAAAGTGGCAGCAGCTGAGTCTTCACGATAAGCTCTGAAAATGGAAAATGCAACTTACTCTTTAAAATAAAAATTCATTAAATATCTGAGACAGGACTGAGACTTTTTGATCCTTTGTGGCTGAAACGGCAGTGAGAGTTTTGCATCTCATCACTCTTATCCAGATGCTGTGTAACCCCTGCCAAGGAGCCTCCATCTCTGTACTTTTCCTGCTCCTTTACTCTGCCCCCAAATCTGGCAGTATGCTTGCCAAAATAAAGCAATATAAGAAAAAAAATAGCTCTTTCCTTTTTTTTGTTGCAAGAGATGTTTCCTGTGTGTTTGTAGTACCACCTGATCTTCCTCTGCTGGAAGGAATACTGCTGATGGTGAGGAAGTTTTACTTACCTCAGATCACAAATCTAACCAATAACCAATTTATTCCTGCATGTGCTTGGAGACCACTGCATCTCTGAACCACAAGTCAGTACAGAATTGAGTGCAGCTGTCAGGAAACTCTTGGGGGTTTCCAGATTATTGCATGGAGGATTAGGTGGTTTCAATTCTGTGCTCCCTGCAGCTGACTTGGCAAAATCCTCTCAAAACCCTAAACTTTAAAGCAAGACTGTAAGCATTGGTTTTGTGCCAGCTAAAACTTACCTTGTGAGTAAGAATCTGACATATGGAGCAGTTCCTTTGGAAGTTAGAGCTCCATAGTCTAGGAATTAGGTAGGCTTAAAGATTAATAAATGACAATATCCTGCAATATATAGAGCAGGGTGCACAGATAAGGACATATCACACACCCTTAAGAAGCCACGGATGTCAGAGCACTAGAGATGCTAACAAATTCATCTCTTCCATCCCAAACCAGAGCTAGCCACACCTTAGTTAATACTGGTAGAAGATGTTTACTCAACTTACTCTTTAGGAACTTGACCAGCGAATTCAAGTAACTGCCAAGAAATCTGTTTATGGAGAAAAGTGTGTGCTTGCACTGATACCCATTTCTCGTCTAGGCAAAAAGTAATCCATAGACATCCTTTCTTTGAACAGAGAAAATGAGTTACTGAGTTAACTGAAGGTATCAGCAAGGAAACTAAAATATTTTAAAGATTAATGTGAGTACATATATTAGAGGGGTCTATCGAGCACAGATCACTGCTTACCACAACAGCTTACCTCTTTTGGGGGAAAGAGGTACAACAGAGAAATTTCTCCCCCCTAGTCCAACGTGGCTGATTCCTACCACACAACTGTCTCATGCAGGAAAGGTTTTACAAATATAAAAGTTGCCTTTATATTTTTGGGTAGCCCATATTGCCATGCATTGGCATTGAAGTTTTGAGAATTGGGGTTCTGAGAATTTTCCTAATCCTCTGGAGAGACTTTTTAGCTGCTTTTAACTTTTATGGATATTGTTATTGTTCTAATCATTCCCTCATAAATGCTTAGAAGAGGAGAGAATCTTCTTTTGAGAACACTCTGACTAATAGTTTGAGATTCAATATATTTTTTAATTAGGACTGTGGGCACTAGGGCAGCTTAAACAAACTTTAGAGTCAGAATAAAATCCAGTGGGCTTTGATAAAATACCCTGGAAAATGTTAAACATTAAAAGTCATCACCAGTATTTAAAAGTTGTTCAAATTTTATATGAAAATATCTTTGACAATAAATTATAGGAAAGAGTGAAAGTCAGGTGGTAATCAAAAGTTCTGCAATCAGAAAGTAACATATGCTGTTAAAGAGCAGAGAATTAATTTACGCACTATTTATGCTAATGAGAATATTTGTCACTTTGTTTACTGGGTGCTACAAAGACACTTACCTGAACAAGTACAAATTACTGTCAGTGATTCCTAAAAACCTAGAAATTATCATATAAAATAAAACCTGATGCCTTCTGAACCCAGTACTTTGCAACACCTGGGATAAGTACCAGAGGCATATAGATGGTAGGTGTAGATCTAGCTAGAACATTTAAGATTCAAAAAAGTGCATAAAAGTGTTTCATTTCTTCAGATAACAGTTATCAAAATGCCACCATCAGTTTTGCCTATTTCTATATAGGTTAACTATTGGCATAACAGATTTATACAGTGGAATTGAATTTTATTATTGATATTACTGAGAGAAAAACATGACCTGTCAATATTCATAAATCAAAACCCCTTTAATATAAAAGCTGCTCAGCACAAATAAAGAGAAAAGTCTATATGGAAACCAATCTATTACCTAAATAGAAATCCCTAACTGACCTCAATGAGTAATGATAAAACCAATGTGATTTACTGTATCAGGCTGATTCTACATTGTCAGCACCCTGGTTTCTAAATGCTGCCAGGCTCAGCTTTTCTGTTCCTCTCCCCCAGGTCTGAATTTGCAACCAGTCTTTCCTTAAGTGTTGTCTTAGAAATTCACAAGAGATTTCTGTGTTGGCAATGCTGAAGTTGGGAAGGGACAAGGTTTGACCTGCACACCAAGAATCCCAGATATGTTTTCTTTGACTTCTCTCAGTATAAACAGTCAGTAAATTTAATAAGTTTAATTGTTTGAGTTTTAATGACACCAGGACTGCTTATGCTGCAGAATAATTCACTTAGCAGCTTTTTATCTCTTGCAAAGTGCTAAAGTTTGGGATTAGAGATGTCTTTTCCTACACCTTGGTTTTCTTGCTCTGACATGTAGCTTGTTCCAGGAGAAGAAAGAACCCAGGTTGTGGCCTGTTCAGCTTTGACCTTCAGACTTATCCATGATTTTTTCAAGTGTTTATTAAAGTCCAAAGAAAAACACTTAGCTTTTCAAAAATAATTTGTTACTAGAGTGTGGACCTCCCCATGGCATCCAGAAGAAATTTCAAGCTGTAGAAATGTGCTGACAAATATTTTTTCTCATTGCTTATTTAAGCTGTGGATTTTGTTAGATTATCATTCCCTTAAAACACATAGAGTGAATGCCTAGGGTAACACAATACATTCACCTTTTGATTCACCTGAATCTTAACCTTCAGTTGAAAAATATTCAGAACAGCAGACAGAAAAAAATTTCCTCATCACAGAAAATTTTCTAAGGCCTTTTGTGCAGTACAACAAAACGTTCCGCTTTTCATCAGCGTTATATTGCAGCCAAGTAATGAAAAAATCTATGAATGGTCTTGGTCAATTCAAGCATTTAAATCAATTATAATGATTATTTACACATTGCATCAAATGTGCCTTTGTGAGATGTGGTTTCTAGTCTCTGTAATGAACAAGCAGGATGATGACACCCCCTTTAGTGCCCAAAGGAGAGGAAAAAACCCAAGCAAAACACTTACATGTGTGACGATTGATTAGTTCTGTTGCATTTCTCTTATTATGAAGTGTTTTGACCAACATATAATTCAATTGAATTGTTTGTACTGAGGACCACGGCCTGAAAGCAACAAGGACATGTAACTGCTTTTGAAGTTTAATTAAAATGGGATTTAATATAGTATTTTCACAGTTTCCTCTTAAGATGTGTGGGAAACCACATAAACAAATGAACTTGAAAAAAAAATTATGGTCAATTATTTTGGTAGTCATACTAAAATGTCTAGCATTCAAGACCTACCTAGAAATAAATTGTGCCTTTATTGCTTTCCAAATGGTACCATCAACTTTGCATATAGATTAAAATATACATGCTACAAAAGTATTGATCAAAGGGGGATATCTATACATTTTAAATTAATATTCTGTGACTGAAACTTACAACCATATTTCTCCTTCAGACTGCTGTGAATATAGATATCAGTTAGACTATAGCCATAAGTAATCTTTATAAACCTCCATTTGCCACAGGAAATATTTTAGGCCAGAATTAGATGTAAAGTTATTTTGGAAGAGGAGCTTGTAATGCAATAATTTTAGTGTGTCCTATAGTTAGGTCATATTGGAAGAAGTAAGAACTCATCCCAGCAGTGTATTATGGAAAGAAAGCACAATCATTTTAGAGGGTTTTACCAAAGAACTTAGGAGAAAGTAATGTTTTTTTAATCTGCCAATTGAAGAACTCTCTCAGGAAAAAAAAATCATAATTGACACAAGGAATTGGACTCAATGATCCTTGTGGATCCCTTCCAACTCAGCATATTCTGTGATTCTGTAATGTTCAGAAATGAAAAGAACAAACTCATGAATGAGTTTGGCAGAACAGTGTAGACTAGAAAATGTGTGAGGTGGAAAAATCACATATTTCTTTAAAAGACAGTGGGGATGTGCTTAGAGCATTACAGTTGGTCTAGGAAGTTTATGTCAGTTTAGAAATGACATATTCCTTCTATTTTATTTTAGTAAGTAATACACTGGAGCTTCTTGGTAGTCCTGTGGTTTCTGACACTCATCTTTGTTATTCACAGCAGACAAGTAGGTGAGACTCAAGCACTTTGGAGCACAAACTATGCATGTTTGGTTCTGTAACATATTTCCCAGAATTTGATCTAGTTTCTGTTGTATTTGGAAGTTTAAAAACAACAAAAACATCCTACAGGAATGGATAGTAATTGATCAAAGATTTTCTTCTTAGGAGTTAAAACATGCACAAAAGGATTAGAGCAAGTCTGAGTAAAAAATCTTTCTTTCAAAATTCTTTGCGCTAGTTTAAATTATCTTTTACAAACAAGCATCTTATTTCAAGAGTCTATTCCAGTGTATTGTTCCAGTGTACCACAACATGGAAATGAACCAGGTGTGTGGAGCATGATTTCCTCAGACAAGTCTTAGCTATGTGGTGCTGGATTCAGATATTGTCACAAGACAGTTTTATAAATGAGCATCCCACTTTTTTGGGCCTAAAATCATTGATCAGCAGCTCACTGCAATCATAGTGCTATAAAAATTACACCAACAATTAGAGGCCATTTTGAAACAAAGAAAAATCTGAAAATATAAATGTATACCTAGATACAGCCAGCCATGGCTATCTGTTCCTTGCCCTACATGTACCCTAAAGCCATGGAAGCCAAAAGCAGGGGTTAGCTAGGCTAGATCTGATATGTGAAGTGAAGTCACCTACAAAGATACCTTTTGTTTCTCTCTTGGAGCTTCCAGAGTTTTAAGGCAGTCTACCACACTGCTTTTTAGGCAAAGGAGCTAACATTTGCAAGTGCTGGACTCAGATGTGCAGAAAAAGAACCTCAGCTTTCACTTAAGTACGTTTTTAAGAGTGATTTATAATGTTAAAAGAGAGGATTTGTTATACCAGAGGTGTAATATGAACAGTACAAAGCATTCCCAATTAAGACTGATGAAAGGAGGAGGAAAAGGAGGGCGTGTCACCCTCTCTGCCAGTGACCAGCTGGAGTGCATGGAGTTTCACCTGGAGCTGGACAAGGAGCTGATCAAGAGCTTACTGGTCAGGATTAATGGGAGGGTGGGGACAGGTGACATTGTAGTGGGGGTCTAGTAAATGGCAGCCCTGCCTGAGTGGGTTGAAAAAAGATCTTTAAGGTTTCTTCCAACGAAAAAATTCTATGATTCTATAACCTAATTCAAAGAAGGAAACCTATATTCTTGAGGACTCTCTTGGTTCATGGATCAGCTTTAGTCCAGAGTCATGTCTAGACTTCTAATGCTCAGATTTCTTCTCTGAAACAGACTGTGCTCATATTCTTTCTCAGTAAGAATAAAACTCAGCTGTCAGACTGGAACAAAAAGATAAGAACTTTCCACTTTTCTCAGCATTTTGACAAAACATTGATGTAGTTTTATGCTGACCATTTGGCATTTTTGATATGCAGCTTAAGGAGACTCTTTCTCAGACTTTTGAGCAGTGCTAGCAAATACCAATAGCTAAGTCATACTTAAAAGTGGCTTACAGACATGCAGGAACTTTAGGGGATTTACTTTTAATACCAAGAGAAGAATGGAGTTTTATTTCTGGCATAAAAGAACTCAAAAGAGTCTCAGCTCCATTCCCCTCCTACCTGTCAAACTGTTGAAGTTTGTTTTTATTATTATTGCATCCAAGGACCACAGTCAGGCCTGCACTCCTGTTGTGTCAAGAACAACGTGAACAGGTAAAAATAAACAGCCTGGGAATAATTATTTACATCTAAGTTACAACACAGCTCTGTTGTTAACTTCATCTAAGTTACAACACAGCTCAGTGTGTGCAGCATAGGTAGAATTTTCTGTCTGTCCAAACTCCTCAAGTGAATATTCTGGACTGCAGTCACACAGTTAAGTCCTGTACACTAAAGTGAAGCACTTAAATACAGAAGGGTCTTTCTCTGGAGGACTGGAGTCACTTCTCTCCCTGAGTATCTAGGGCATCTCTTTTAGAAGAGCCTTATTTAGGTCTTTAGAGGTAGGACTTGTGATGATCTTAAATCAGGTGGAGTGACTCCCAGTGTCTGTTTCTCATGTATCTTACTTGTAAGTGATACATTCATTTGTCTCAATGCACCACAGTTTATTCCATCTTTACACTAAAGTAGAACTCTCTGTCCACATGGGGTTAATACATCACAAATGGTGCATTAGGAATCCACACTGCTTTGGCCAAATACTTATTACTGTCCAAGAAAGCAAATCCTTTGGAAATAACACGAATGAAGGAAAAAATAATTAGGTTTACTGTCCATGTGAGCAGGATAGCACAGCCAAGAAGAGTAAGATTCAATTCAAAATTAACACATCCAATTCAGCATTGGTGTTTACAGGCACATTAGGGAGCTGAACTCTCACTTTAGTGAGTGGAGGTCCACCCAGTAAAAAAGTGCTTCTGCTAGAACCAAAACAAATGGCTGGCCAGCTGAATCTTTCCCTAGACTGACCGAATTCCCACTCACTGTCAGAGCAACTTGTACACACAACATCTGATCATCTCAGTTCAGATACTGTCCTGAGTTAAATCCCACCTTGAGCATCATCATGGTACAGATAAAATGTTCAGGCAAAATTTGCAAACCAGATCTACCATTCTGGAAAAAAGAAGTAAATCAGTACAGAACTTGTCAATACTTGAACCTTTTTTCCTACTTTCTCCTCATGCTGCTGGAAGTGGAGAAGTAGATTTTCTCTTTGCTGCAAGAACCACCCCTTCCCTGTTTTCCAGTTTTCTTTCTAGTGACATATTTGTGTAATCATAATAGATGCACAAAAACTGAGGAACTGATAAGTCTCCTTTCTATCATGAGAGAACCTTAGAGGAGTAATTTTCTTGCTGTTAGAAGAACTGAGTAAAACAGAAGCAGCTTCCATCCCTGGAAATGGAGAGGACATGCATCCTTTCATATTATTTCCATGCACTCATGACATGAATTAAAAATACTTTGTGAATGTGAGAAAAATTTTCCTAGTGGGAGCAGCTGGGGTTTTTCGCCCCCCACCACTGATATGGGAAAACCATTACAAGAACAGCAAAAGAAAGGATCCTCTCCTTTGCCCTGGAGTATTTGGAGAGAAACCTAGAGTTACAGCCATATTCAGTGCCCCAATCACATGATGTGATGGATATCCTCAGCCTTCCTTAGTTAAATGAAATATCTAGCTGGATAAACAGCCTGCTTCCAGTTCTAGCTTCCAAAGCCTTTTTCTCATCAGACATTCAGGCATTCTTCAGCCAGCAAGTTTTGTAGTTGGAGAGGGAAAAAGGGAAAGGAAAAGGACAAAACAGAGTTCTCACAATAAAGACAAAATTGTTCAAATGTGAGACATTAAAGTAATATTAAGTGTAGCAACGTGGGGTTTTAGGATTCCATGTGCTCCTTTGTCCCTCTGCTTTGTATACCATTGGTTCATTTTGAAATATGCTCTGCTCTACCCTGAAATCTATTGGTGGGTTCCCTATGCCTGTCTTCCCTTCAAACTTCCCGGGACTGGCTCTGGGGGAGACAGTCCCTCCCCTTCCTTTCCCTTTATAAGGTAATGTCCAGATCAGCTTGAGGTCTTCCATCTCTGGGCTGCTAGCATCTGCTACCTGCTTTGTCTCCCTTCCCCTTTCTCCTTCCCTGCACCCCTTTTCCCTGTTACCCCAAATAAACCTCCCTAGCAGAACAGAGATGGAGTCCAGTTCTTTTCTTAGTCTCACTATATTCCTGCTGAATTGATGTGGTTTGAAGACTCACGCCATGCCGCGGAACCTCGGGGGCTGCCCGCCCCAGATCCGGTGGGATTTTCAAGAACCAGGGACCCCGGATCGGTGGGGAGCCAGCCTGTGCAGCCCTCCCAGCCCGTGATACATGAATTAAGTTTCAAAATGTCTTTTCTCTGGAACCACATTTTTGTATAGTCTTATCTCTTAATTCCATTTCAAATGTTAAAATAAATCACTATGCTTTCACATCTGACTAGGTACTGCTTACTGGTATGCTGCTGAAAACCTGAAATATCCCATTTGATGCAGTCAGCCCAAGTTGCACATTGGTATTTGGATCTAGAAATGAAGCACTGAACTGTTTTCTTGTTTTCTGCTTTACTAACAGCTTTTTCAATATTAGGACAAAGTGAACAATTTTCAAAAACATACACGTTTGAGAGAAAGACCGTATCACTCTGAAGGTAGAACAATCCGAGGAGGAATTTGAAAAGGATTTTTTAAACAATAATAATTCCAAAAGTCAGATCTTTACTGTTTCCCTTTTAATTAATTATTTCTTACTTTTTAATTAGTACCTTGGGCTCATCCAAATTTTGAATGCACTTTCCTAGGAACCTCAGTCTTCCTGACAAAATATTTGATTTTTGGGTTACTTTTGTGCATGTCAATTCATGCTGTTCCTCTCTTACATTCACACTCCTAACACATACTGTTTTGAGAACTGGGGCTCATAACCAGCTTGAAAGATCTAAATATACTTAGGATCCAGTGGTGAGTTTCACAGAGTGAATACAGGTAAGTCATAGAATCAAAAAATATCCTGAGTTGGAAGGGACCCACAAAGACCATTGAGTCCAGCTTCTGGCTCTGCACATAACCACCCCAAAAATCACACCAGGAGTCTGAAAGCATTATATAAACACTTGAACTTCAAATTCAGGCGATATAGAACTCACCCCTTTCTAACTGGGAATATCTAACTGACACATTTCCCAAACACTTTCCCTCCTTCTGAAACTGAAGTAATAAAACAGAATTTATTTTATTTAGCTGACAACAGCTTACTTTTCCGTTTTGTAAATAACTTCTTCAAAATCTCCTGCTCTGAGGCATCTTTTTCCATATGAGTTTCATCATGTATTTGCCATCCATTTCTGATGGTATTTGTATCCATTTCCCCCCACATCTTTTATGCTCTTTAATCATTAGTTTGACTTCTTGTACCACTCTTCTCGTAAAAATCCCTTTCTATTTGTTTCTGTAATCACTGCCTCTCACACATACCCTCTTACCCTCCCAAAATAGTTTTCATTGCTCGTGCCTTTCCCAAGGGCCTTCCTCTCCTCCATGCACTTCCCTCATTTATGCAGGGAAACAATGCTCAGACTAACATCCAGGAGATCTCATACTCCAAAAATGCTGTGGGTCAGCTATTCTCTTTTCTGAAGCAAGAATCAGATAAGAAGCTCTCCTCCTAAGAGACAGCTTAAGTAGTGAACAATGCCAGCAGAAATGAATTTACAGTACTTTTGCTACTTTGACTAACACCCACCTGTGTCAGGTCTTTGGAGAGGATGAATCATCCCCCAGAGAGTCTCTTTGCTCTCTGCTGTCTGTAGGTGGGAAACCAGATGATTAGCTTAGAACAGCTGTCTCACAGAAGAAAAGGGAAAAAATCAGCAGGCAAAGCCCAACCAATGCCAGAGGTTAGAAGTTCCTTGCCCAAACTGAATCTCTTCAGTTCCAACTTTGCTGTTAGGGAGAATAAGCAACTCCAGTGAAACAGTTTGTCTTACCTATCAAAACCTCCATCCAAGGATAAGTGGAATTGCCTTCTGAAACAGTTTTGTCTTTGTTAAAACAGGTGCGCTACCACAGAGTATAAGTGAGGGTGAAAATATAAATGAGTAGCAATTCTGCATTTATTGCACACCGGCGGCCCTAGTAAACTTGGGTACTGGAAGTTCACCCAGGGGTGTGAGTGACAGCACAGTGACTACATTTTGGGACTAGCATCTGGCCAGTCTTCATCACAGACAGCTCCAGAGTCAAGATGATGTCCTCCAAGCTCTCAACCCGTTTGCTACTGCTTGCATTACTTATGCTCAAGATTCAAGAGCTAATAAAATTCAGACAATGATGACAACCATGCGATCCATTAGTGAAGTTTATCCCTTTTTTCTAATACATGATGTTAAGGATAAGAATTATTTATGACCAGCATGCGTGCAAATCAGCAAGGAAATATTTGTTTCCCTCATGAGTGACTGAAGTGACAAAGATGCACTTTGAAATATGTTTGAAATGTTATATGCTGTTACTGCATGTTTTCACCACACTCAAAATAAGAGGTTAATTGCAGGCAGGCTGGAAAATAATGAGATAGCATCACCATTTACAAACAGTGACAGCTGTAATATGGTAAATAAGTATGACAACTGAATGAGTAATGTGCTATTCCACTCTGAACCCTGTACAAGGTCTTTCTCTAGCAGCTTAAGATCATTTTTCACTCTCTATAAGAGAATGTGGTATCTTCATCCAAAGGAAGCATTATAATATATACAAAAAAGCAGATATCAGTAATAGAACATCAAAAAAAGAGTTCTGTGTTTTTTGAACATGAAGCCATGTTTGGAACTAAGGGCGAAAATCTGCACATGCAAATGCCATCACTATCTCAAAAGCAATGCTACACAGGGTAAGAGGAGGCTGTAGATGCAGCTTCAAGCATCAAAACCTCCCTTGATGCTAGTGTTTGAATTTTCAGTATTTTTACCCTTATTTCTGAATGATGCACAACTTTTTTTTTTTTTAATTGGCTAGCAGTTCATAGACAGAGTTCTTCAACTATTTTAATCAGTCTCCTCAAATATGGTAGTCAGTGCTTATAATTCACTGTGACAGACAAGCGAGACCAAATCCCCAAGAATTTTCTATTGTCACTGGGGAGGAAAGACATAAAATAGTTGGTTACAGTTAATTTATCATGTGTGTAATGTGAATGTTTACATCATCCTAGCAATAGCATGAACAACCAAAGTGTGTCCGATTTAAAACTCAGTTCCAGATGGTTTTCAAATGGAACATATTACGAGGAAAATTAAAAGTGAAAAAAGAGAATTGTTCTTATGCCTATCATGCATTTGAATAGGGAAAATCCCTCAAACATAGAATCTGTTATCAGAGACAGATTTTACTATCTGCATAAGCATGACCTTGATTAATGAGCATAGAATGATATGTATCATATGAGTTGTCAAAACAAGAGGCAGATATCTAGCAAGTGTTTAATGTTGCTAAAATTTTGGCAAAGACAACCACTTTGAAACTGTTCAGAGGATGAGACAGTGTGAGACATCCTAACAGCAAAAAAGGCATAATATTTCTCCTTTATTCAAGCATATAAGGAGCTTGGCTTGCACATGACCCATAATGAGCACAACACAACCCTTTGATGAAAATCTATTGGCACTGCAATACCACTGAGCCTTCTTAATGACCATTGTGGCCTTTCAAAACCAAAAATCCTTAGTAACAATATAGTCATTGTCATATAAAGGGATAAAAGCCCCCAGAAGGGATTGAAGGCATATTTTCTCTTATTCGGCATAGGATTGGTGAAGCAAAGAAGAATTAAATTACTTAAGCAAGGCAGAAAATGTTGCAAATACAACCCATGAATGGAAGCTTCATCTTCTCATGACTCTGACCAGATCCAGGAGAATAAATATCCCCCTGGAGAACTTCAGAACAGCTAGCCACATTTCACTGATGGATGAGGAAGCAGCATTCAGCTGAAGGAAGACTGCTTCAGCAGAAAAACAAACCTGCAGCTCTAAGGTAGGTATCTCAGCAGACTAAATCTACCCCATGGTGTCTTAATGAAAAGACTGATGAAATCTCCTGTTCCCAGACATGGTCAGGAGGGCTGTGATTGTCTTGATTGATAGGAAGAGGATCTAGGCCATCCTGTCAAGGCAGTCTGCATCCTTTCTCATGGCAGGACATGCTGTAGCACACAAATCCTCCCTTTACCTCCTGCAGAGCTGTGTGCCTGTGTCCTGTGCCACTGGGGACATCTGTCCCTGAGTCAGGACTTGTTGCACTCACCTGGTAGCTGCTCTGGGCACCTTCCCTAATATTCTGCAGAATAATATACCCTACAGTATGACTTAAAATATTTCCTGAAACGTGGATATGTTATTACATTCACCCATTGCAAAATATACGAAAATATTCAAGCAAATTTCTGAAGTTTGGGTTTCCAGTAATGGTTCCATGCTGATTAGCTTTTATTAAATTACGTATTTTTGAGCTCTCCTGTCTAAAAGAAGCTGAAATCAGACTTTTAGTACTGTATTCAGTGACAATTTGGGGTTTTGTTGTTCTCTTCTTCTTGTCTTACACTTGGGAAACTTCATTTGCAGTCTTCTTTCCTGTGGTATTGTCTTTCTTGCTTAATGAGTTATCAAAATCTTCCTCAATGGTATTTAAATTCCCTCAGTGCTTCTTTCTGTGTAGCCATTGATATACTCAGCCTTGCAAAAATATATTCTCTGAATGTGATGTCTTTGGACTTCAGCATTTATTCAATGTTAAATTACAGCACTATGTTATACTACAAATTAGAGAATTCAAATTTATGTTGCAATAGAGTAGCTCACTTGTGTTTTGTTATTCTCACTTATTAAGTAAAGGAACAGAACAATACTCCCAACTTAGGAAACTGAGTTGTGAATTACAAAACATTAACTGCAAGAAAACCCATTTCACTGTATGAACAGGCTGAGCCTATGTGATTTGCTTTCCTTTGACAACTTTGTGTCTGCCCTACTTCAGGTTGCTAGAAATGCTTTTCATGTCATGGTGCCCCATTCTCCTTCCTCTCTTTTGACTGCCAAAAAATAAGGATAACAAGATTAATTTGAAAAAAAATCACAGTAGAGGACATCTGTTAATCTGAAATGTGACCTCCACCTATCACCATCTCTGCCAAACTGGAGGAATGGAAAGACAAGAGCACCAGAAATGAGGCACAGGTAACTGAGCTCCAGGCACGGGTGCTGAGGCATTGCATGTGGAGGTTCATTGAGCCCCAGTTTGATTTCCATGCTTGTTGATATTTTACCCCATTACCCAGCCCCCCACAGCCTATTTGCAGGGCTGTGCAAACCCTGCTCTGGGACAAAGCTCATCCCATGGCATGGGAAGGGTTCAAGCCATGACACCTCATACCAGGGAAGTCTCAGTAGGATGTAAAAAAGCTGTTTACTTTTAATTTGTAAGGATGTAGTACTAATTCTAAGATAAATTTCTCTTTAAAGTAGCTAAGCAGACTATTACCTCTTATCTCAAGGACTCTGTGGAGGTAAAAATGATTTATAAGTTTTACATAGCAATTTTTTTTCTCCTCTCTTTGCTATAGTTTTCTCCTATTTTCTGTCATTTATCTTTTTATTCAACTAAATGGCATGTAATTATTTGCACTTACTACCTGGACAAAGAATGAGTTCTCTCTACAAAGAAAAAGCTTATAATGTTTCCTTTGAACAGCACTAGCTTTTCATCATGCCAAAGTGGATACAAAAAGTTTCTCTGGTCAATTACTCACTCACCATCAGCAACCACCACAATTGTGCTCTTTCAGAAACACATGAAGCTAACATCTTCTGGGTAATAGAAAATAGATTTCCTTGTTCTGAAAAATGACCCTAATGAATTTGAAATCTTAGTAGAATGGATAGCCTGTGGACAGCACTTTCAACTAACCACTGGAAGAGGTGTTATAAAAAAACAATAATAATCAGAATCATTTCTACAGGAGCTAACCAAACCTGTCACTTAAGGCTATATGTGCCAGGCTACCAAATGCACCAGGATAATAAATTGCTTTTCCAGATTGTGCCTTTATACACCACTGAAAGTCTTTTAACAACCTCTCTAGTGAACCACCTTTTTTCAGTATTTATTTCCAATAGTTTTTTCTGATATTGTATTCCTTACGGTGCCTTGGAGGACACAGTGTATCAGGGTGATGCTAGGGCTCCATCATCTCAGGACACAGTTCCCAGAGTATATATGCTGCACACAATTATTAGTGAGTGCTAAAGGCAATGCTTCCATTAGGATACATCAGTTATATCCTTCACCTCTGCTCCCTGTTTCTTGAATTTTCCCTAAAGAATGCAAAAAAATTATTTTTTTTTTTGCATATGTGTGACTAGCAAGGCATTGAGCTACATGTGAAACCACAATCAGCAAGATGGATGCAAGGACATCTGCTTTAGTGCACTGCCAATGATCTCTTTTAACACTTTGACTGCTCATGCCCATGTGAAATTAGCATCCCTAAATTAATATATGCCACTACCTCAAAATAGACAGTTTGTTTATTCTGGGAAATCATTACTATACTTTTCATTAAAAGAGTAAAAGAGATTTTGAGAAGGTTTAACTTGGATAATAAGTTAGAAATATACATGTGATCTAACACAGAAACACCTGCACAAGGTTAACTTCTAAAACGAATGTTCCTTTTTTAAGGTGTTGAAGTTTTTTTAAACTTGTTTCCACTGGAACAATTGTCAGTCATGTTTGTATAGCATAGTGTCATTCCTCAAGCATGGCAGAGTGTAGGAATGCTGAAAAGAGTATGATAATGATTCAGGAAGCCTAACATAATTTAAAAAATAAGACATTTGAACGGATGTGAATCACTTGAGTGAACTGCTGATAAGACATTAGGCAAGCTAGCTGTTTACAAGGATTTACAAGCTAATATGCTTCATAGCAAGTACAATATACACAATCATAAACAATGTATCAAAAACTGAATTACCAAAGTCTAGAGAAGCAAGTGAAAAGTGATATAAATCAGAAAGTTAAGTCCTTTCATGTTAATGTATAATGTTAGTCAAATTCTCAGATATGTAAACACTCTGGATTTACTAACAAAATGAAAATAAATCTTAAGACTCAGTGGAGAAAAAGTGGTGTCAACACCTTACCCTAAAATAGTACAGTCTAACTTCCCATTTTGCTAGAGGTACAGCTGGGAACAAATGGCTTTGCTCCTGGCAAATAAAGAAAGATGTTAAGGGAGAAAATATAAAAGGAGAATGAAAATAGATGGGCATATAAAGAGCTCAAAATGAGGTTTTGAAAGGCATTTCTGTTTGGTGGATGATGACAAACAAAGGGATTTTGCAGGCTGGTCAGTTTGCTGGGCTGGTCAGCCTGCCAAGAACTGGCACAACATATTAGTCATTGCTGTTCTCTCATTCAGCAGAAATTACTTTCCAGAATAAATAATCAGATACATTATTCTGTAGCTTCCTCTGTGTGCTTAGTATCGTAAAGGACACATGCAGTACACTGAGGACTGTGACAAACGGTTTATAAAGCAATGATCACGCTGGCCAAGCTAGTTATATTTACAGCAAGGCACACAGCAGCTCTCACAGAAGGAAGAGCTATCTGGCAGGCAGACCAGCTGCAGGCGTTGTGCACAGAAAGGTACAGGCTCAAGTGGAGAGATGAACAAAAACATGTGTTCTTTCCTAGGAACTGACTGCAGCAAAAATGCAGAGACCAGCTCAAAGAAATGGAAGTGGCATAAAATACTGTAATCCCAGTTAAGCTTTAAGACTCTTAAATAAGTGTGAAACTCAGCAGTTCACAGGCTCACTTTGTGCCATGACTAAGTGCACCAAAGAAGGAGAAAGTAATAATTTGGTTCTACTTGGTGTGTAATTGATGAATCTCTTCATGGCACAGTGTGGATTGACCTCCCAGTACATCTCCCAAGGGGAGATGTGCTTTGAGATAAATGACCTTGGACAGATGAAAGAGACTGCTTTGGTTTATCTGTTTAATTGAGTGATACTAATTATCGTTTGCCTACTCCTATGATAAAGCACACTAAGACTTTAAACACACACACAAAAGCCTTTTCCTTGCCAAACATGATAGCATTTACTAGAAACTAATTAAAAGAAGTGTGAGATGGGGATGAAAGACAAAAAAACCAATTTGTAAGAGCAAGTCTTAGAAACATGAAACACCATCTTATAACCATGGTGAAGCAATTTACCAATATTTGTCACTCATGTGATTGACCTATTTTATTCCCAGAACAGTTGGGAACTCAGCTGATGAGTAACAACAGTTGACACAAAGGGACTCAGTACTGATGAGACTTCAGTTGTTACTATATCACTGTTTTGTTATGATTATATCTGGCTTGATCATATCTACTCATCAAAGACAAAAATTAGTCTAACCTTGAACTTCAAAGGAAAAAAGAAAAGTGATAGAATCAATACAGAGTGCAAGAATCATGCACCTTGCAGAGACCTCTGTGGTAATCTAGTCCCAATCCCTTTCAAAACAGGGCCAGCTTCAACATTTTCCCAGGTTATCTAGATAGAGACTCCACAACCTCACTGAGAAACCTGTTGAAGCCCTTGTGGGAACTCTTGCTGTGAACTTTTTTCTTTATGTCTAAGCACAACCTGTACATGTTGTCTCTTGGCTTTTTCTTGCACACTTCTGATACTACCTAAGGTATAGATTTCAAAATTGACTAAGAACTGATAAGCCTCATTGTAAAGCATTTAGAGAACTGACTGAAACCATGTCAAACAAAAACTACCAATAATTTTCAGAGTTCATGGAGAACACATATGGTCCAAAAGACTGCAAAAGAGCAAATATATTGCAGGTTTTAAAGAAAAAGTAAAGGAAGTGCTAGCAAAGATGGAGTTTCAGGAAAAAATATAGTAAGAAACACTCAAACTGTAATTTACAGATACCTGGATGATGACAAGAAGACCAGCCAGTTTAGAGTTTGTAAACTTGATTTAAGTGTTCCATTAGAGAAAAAAAAAGCAGGAAAAGTATATGTCATATCCTCACTTTAGAAAAGCTTGACACTTTTATATAATATTCCTGAAAACAAGTTTTGAGAAAAACCTGTCAGACAAAGATTTTAATGGAAGAGTATAAATCTTGAGTATTTGGTAACCACTCAAAGCATTTATTAATGGTTTGTTGTCAAAATGGAAGACCTGCCAGTTGAATTTTGAAGAGTTCTCTCTTGAGATGGCCACTACTCAATGTTTCTGTTAAGAAATTTCATGGCAGAATATACCTAAGAAGTTTGCAGATGTCACTGAATTGAAATGGGGGATGAAAGAACAAGGAAAAACAGGGTTAGAATTTAGGATGACTGTGAAATTAAGAAATAGTGCACAGTCAATACAGACATGTAAGATGTTATAGTATAGACCGGTAGACTACATGTGCAGAAGGGTGGGTAATAGTTCTGAAGGAAAGGATTTGAGTTTGAGAGGAAGGTTTGATTCTAATTTGAATGTTAATGAATCTAGTCATGCTGTCAGGAAAAAAAGACAAGCACTCTACTAGAATATATACACACACATACTGATGCATAGTACATACAAGAATATAACCTACCAAATACAGCAGGCTGTTCTCTGGGGATTTTTCTTGCCTCAGCCTTAAATGTGTAATGTGTCCAGCAGTAATAAATATGCTCAAAAAAAAAAAAAAAAGTGGATCGAGTCTAGAGAGTTCAAAGTAACAAAATGTGCTGTGGAGGGGGGAAGGAGGGGTGGAACCAGGCCTCTGCGTTTACCGAAAGTGTCTCTAAGGCTGTTGAGAGATCACTCCAGCCAGCACTGCCTGGTGCTGTACAGAACGACCCTTCTCACACCCGTGCCGGTGTATGGCACATATTCTCACTCACCCACAGAGTTGGATAGCTCGTGCGTCACCAGAGACAAAGAACTCAGAGCGCTCAGTCAGCTGGATATTCCAGAAGTTTATTCTGAAGGGTTCCAAGGTGAAAGAGGAAGAGAGACCCTCGTTGTCTATATTTATAGGGATAGCTGGAGGGTCAGGGAAGAGGAGGCGGGGGGAACATCACAACCAATGGGGAGAAGGAAGGGATGGGATCAGGGGTTAAGTTACAGCTGGGGGGATTTACATAATTTGGGGGGGGGCCATCATGTTCTCCAGGGGGGAGACTAGGATGTCTCCCACCAGTGAAGCCCTGCTGTACTGGAACCACTCGGCTCCCCAGCAGTTCCTGAGGTTGTATTATCCACCACAACAAAAATGGATCACTGGATAGTTTCAGATAACTCGGTCTAGAGCAAAAGAACTTATAGACTATATATCAAACATATTACAACAAAAATAATAATCAGTTCCCCATGCCTTTGAGTGGATTTGGTATGAAGTAAGGAGCTTAAACTGAAGCATTACAAGGAAAATCTCATAGGAAGGATAATAAACCATAGGAATAGGCTTGGAGAGGTTATGGATAGACAATTCTGAAAGTTTTTAAGAATAAGAGGTTAGAAAAATACCAATCAAGAATAATAAAGGCATGACAAACCTAGGAAAGGAGAAGGACAAGGTAACATCCGAAGGTATCATGCCACCTAGTTTTGCTTTAATGACTGAGGAAGCCAAAAATTAATGAGACATCTATCATGTTCAAATTGTTTCAGACTATAAAATATAGGTATTCTGAAGTTTATTATGGTGTTAGTGCTCAGTGTTTACCACACTGAAGCAGCAGAATAAGGTATTAGGTCAAATAAAGACCTAAGTCTGGTTTCACCCGCTCAGACAGAGAGTACAGAAATGTACAGAAAGTACATTACAGACTCTTGTAATGAGGTAGTTTGAATTTTCCTTGCAGGCAAATGATTTGGTATCTAATACTGAGTAATTTCCTCTAAAAGATCTACCAATTTCATGAGTACAGTAGCTAGTCCATAGGATTTGGGCTCATTTTCTCCTGTCTGACCTGTACTTCTTTCATGTGTAAAGCATAGCTGTGGGTCTGAGATCAGCTCCAGGACATGCTATCAGCTGGTAGCATCAATCTAATCTGAGAACATATGGCTGTAGCTCCTGCTCCAAATAACATTTTTTTAGGTGTAAAAGGAGTTGAATGTCCAGTCCACAGAGGAGTTGAATAGGGAGGGAAGGTCTAGAACTTCTCTCTGGCAGTTCTTGGTAGAATAGACTCCTGGGCAAAAGGGGACTGTAAGGCATCTTCTGTTTCCCAGAGTGATTCCCTTTGTGCTGTCTTAGGGTAGAAACCTGTCAGCCAGAGGTAAATGCATGGCTTGGAAGAGTCCCTTGTTTCCACAGTACTTTAGTGGTGTGCATTATCTAGATGTCAGGTCACAGCTGAGCAGTTGTGCTTCTGAGTGTGTTGAGACAGATCTGAGGCAATTATGTTTTCACCTGAGATTTCAGGCACATTCAGAGCCCAAAAGAACAGCTTAGAGGTAGTCCTGATGACTCAGATTTTACACTTAGAATTACATTTGATTAAATACTTTGGCTCCTCTGCCCTTTGGTTGATTTTTGCCAACTCCAGTTGTACCATGATATATTTTATTCTCCTTTGAGTAGCTATCCTGCAAGGATATTTCAATATCACTAATTCAGTGAAGATTCTGAGAAATACCATAAATAACAGATGATACATAAAAAGGAATATTTCATATTCTGCACAGTTTTACTAGTGTATATTGACCTTTTGGTACAACCTAATTCTTTAGCTCAACAAGCTTCTTTTATTATTAAATTGGAAGAAAAAAATACACTTAAAGTTAAAAGAACATTGTAAAGGCTGAGTGAGAAGTGTTCAATGGAGAGAAAACATCAAGATAGTTATGTATTCTGATACAGACAACAAATTCAAGGTTACATTTTCTTCACAGGGGACCCCTTCCTTCACAGGGGAAACTTCAGCACAAGACATGATTTGTTTTTGCTTCATATACAGAATTTCCATATTTTGTAGTGTCTTCTCACTGTGTATTCCATACAGTACTCAGAGCTTTCTCTCAAGGCAGTTATTATATTCCTCACAAGATTTTCTGTGGTGCTTGTTTCAGTGTCTGAAGCCTTCACAAACTGTAGTCAGGCTTCTTAGCAATCTCTGGCATAAGCACAACCTATCAGAAAGACCAGAAACTAGGCACAAAGACTTTTAAAAATAACAATAAATCCTCTAGCTGTGGGTATTACTGCATTAGACTGGGATCATTATAATATCATTTTTCAGGAACCTCAATAAATAAAATCTCCTTTGTTCAAAGTAAGTTACCTAACTCAGGTGGGTTTCAGCTGTTTCAAGGAGTTAGCAAAACTTCTGCAAATGAGACCACAATGACTTAAGACCATGAAATTGTTAAAAGGGTTAAGTTATTTACTCCTGATACTCTTGGGAGCTGTGTTTACAGGAATGGACAGTAAATACTCCAGAACAAAACTGCTATAACCATGATACCATGGGAAAATGTTACTCCCATCTACTCAGCCTTTGTGAAGTCACATCTGGAGTATTGTATCCAGAAAAAAAGAAAGACTGACCAGTGAAAGGCTGCTAAAATTATTAGGGACCAGGGAACATGATATGTTAAGAGAGGCTGAGGTAACTGCATTTGATAATCTGGAGAAGAGGAGGCTAAAGGAAAGGCATATCCAATCACTGTCTTCATTCAGGAAGAGTCTTGCATTAGGAAAAGTTGTCCCCAGCAGGCCACAGGAGGTCTTCCTTCCCTCTGTGCTAGGCAGGAACCCAGAAATGAAAATTTCAATCCAAGTATTTGTCACTAGTAAGAAGTAGCTGTAAACTGATGATTCTAATAAAAATGTCATGTAAAGAGGAATTTTTTTCTGAATTATGCAAAGAAACCAAATGCAGAGGATTTTGGCGAGTATTTTGCTCTCCCCCTGCACTGTCCACGGTCTTTTGTATGTTCTTGCATGCAAAGGTGAAGTTACTAATCACAGCTGAGGCTGAGACAACCTGTGGTGCTTACATTGGCTCCCCAGGCCACTTCCAAAAGTCAGACTAGTGAATGGGGTGGATCTTTGTGCTGACACAATCTATACGTGTTAGTTTAATACAAATTGTGATCACACTTTGTGTCAGCTTCCTGCCATGTCTAAAGCAATAACAGAGAAAAGATAAAGAAAAAGCCCTTACTCTCCTGCAAACAAGGAAATGGTTTGTGCAGTCACATTTCTGAAGCTAGCAATTCCTTAGCCCACGTCACAGTGGGCAGTGAAAAGCTGCAGAATGAATAAAGCCCTGCTGAATTTCAAACTTTCAATCTCACTGAGCACTTAGGCATCTTTTTATCTTCAGTGAGGGATGCTTTAAAAAACAAATAATTTTCCTGTAATAATGGAAAAACTAGTGTTTAGTCCATGGGAACCACAAAAACCTTGAGTGTCTTACATGGACTGGTATAGAAAACTCTAAATTGCATGTGCAGAAAGAAAAAGATACTACCTGTGTTTTCTGCCTATGAACAAATCAAAAGATTGCAGCCTCTTTTTTCTTTCCAAAAATTCCTTTCATTGATGCATAAGGGAATTTAAACCAGTACTGTAATTGAGAGAACATGAATTTTGTGCCATCATTTCCAAAATTTCTGCTCCATCCACCATTCTAAATGAATCTATTGTATCCAGAAGTACTTTTCCTCTTAGACCCTTGTGCTGTGTAATTGTGTAGTAAATCTTGTGCATGACATTTGTAGCTGTGCCTCAGGCAAAATTCCTGGAGTACTGAGATGACTTCACTGCTAAATGGAGCAGTCTCTCAAAGACAACAGTGCAGCAGTTGATATGGATTAATGAGCTCCAGGTTTATTTACACTCCTCAGAGTGTTGTTTTGGGTTGTTTATAGGCAGCATTAGCATTGTTCGATCCAATTCCGAAAGACAGTTCTCACAATCCCATGGACTAGAAAACAACAGAGGCTTTGCAAACCTCATTGTCACATAAATCAAATAAATACTGCAGTGAGCAGGGGATAGGGTTGTACACACAATTTCTTCACAGAAACTAAAATCTGATGCTTCAGCACTCTGAAATTTCTATCCAAGTAAGAGTATTTATGATAAAGAAAGGGTGAAGCCTTTGCAAAATTGATACCTCCTAAAAGTACCAGGTATAATCCCATCAGGGAGTGAAAAATGGAACCTACAATGCAGTCTTTGAGCCACTAGCAAGTATAATGTTATATATTCGCTGTCATCTGTTTAGAGCTAGGATGCTAAATCTAGCATAGCCTAGGGTTTCCAGGCACCATTATACTCAAGCCACAAGGAGGTGATCAAAAATATAGATAGAACACTTCATGGAAATAGTCTTTGCTTGACTCTTGTCAGATGGAAGTCAATATTCTTTGCCTTATTTCTCCCCTTGTGCATTGTTCCTTTCAGGATGGCGACTGCTGCAGTGAAAATGCATAGCTGTTGCTATTTTGATTCTTAAGAATTTGCAAGGCAGGTGATGGGTCTCCTGGTAAAAGTTACAGAGAGAGCTAGAGTCAAGAGAAAACCCAGAAATGTCTAGAAATAGCCTGTGTAAGTGGATATCTTCATTGTTTTGTTTCTAACTTGGTATTCTGAACTGAAAATATTGTGAAAAGAAAATAACAACACATAGCTTAAAAATCAATTAACAAATCACCAATTACAGTGCCTAGTAATGTGTCTCAAATAAAGGCTAACAAAACATTTTCCATGGGAAAATAATGTCAGCAGAAAAAACCCTTTCATATTTAAGCAGACTGTGCAGTATTTGAACAATACAGTTAACAATGTGGTTATTAAACTTATATTCAGAAGAATGAAAAATTCACTGTGCATTGTTTCAGCTATTCAATTTCTCTTTGACAATATGGAATTTGATCCATGATGTAAACACTCAAGTTAAGTTTGTAAATGGCAGGTGTAAATATAGGGTGCAAAAATTATCAATACAAAGTGAATTTATGGAAAAGAATCATATTGCAAGATTAAAAAATAAAAATTATGATGGAAAGATATGTCTTAGTTATCCACAGACACATAGAAGTAAAAATATGATAATATAATTTCTGATAGTTTTAATCTGTCAGATCTCTTCTTAATAATATAATAACCATGAGATTTTTCTTATTCTTTGAAGATGTGAAGTCTCAGACTTAATTCTGGTTGGGAATTTTTCCCACCGGTTCCTTACTACTTTTTCTTTTTGTCAACTTGGTGGATAGAACTTCTGACTTCTTCCTGAAACAATGACCAGCATATGACAGAAGGATCATATTGCTCAGGGAAACAGAGGCTTTTAGAAAACCATGTCAGTATATACCAGATGCTCCTTGCTTCATGCACTTCCCAACATTTTTGGGTATACACCTCAAACTCTCTTCCTCTACACATTTAATTTCCCTCTCTTTATAAACACAACTACAGATAACACACATGTCCCAGCCTCAGGCTGTCTCCTAATTCCTGTGAATAGGCCTTGTGGAATAAATTGTTTTCATTTTTTAAAAAAATCGATTTTTCATAAAGCTTGTGACATGTGTCCATAGTAAGGAAAGCCAGAGTGACGGGGTTACAGTTTGTCCTCTACACACATTTAACTGAGAAAAAACATGTGGCTCTAGACAAAGGGACGTGGGACCTGAGTAAGAAACTACTTAGGGAAACACAAGAGATGGATTCAGATCTATTTAGGTCTGTCAGAACATCCAGGTCTCTGTCTCTACAGCCACCATTCTGGACAGGGTAATTTTACATATTTGCAGTAAAACCAGAAAAGTAGGTGCAAACAGATGCAGATAACTAGTTAGGTTTTGATGGTTTTTTTTGTTTTTGTAGGGAGAAGGGAGAGCAAATGGCAGATAAAACACAAAAAAATGACAAAAGAAAGAAAGGAAAAAAAGGAAAAAGAGGAGGTGGATTTTGATCTGAACAACACTCTTCTTTCATTTTAGGTGCATTTGCAATAAATAGCAAGCAAATTGAGACACAGAAAGCACCTTTTCTTCCCCAAAACACAATTACAGTTCCTAGGGCTAAGGCTCATATCCCATTCAGAAGGGAGAGACTGAACCTCTGCACATTCAGACAGAATGCCCTGAAAACAGTGGGCAGTTCCCAGCTCTGTCTTCAAGGATGTGGAATCTGTCTCTCTCTTTTTGTTTTTTTTTTATTTTTCTTTCAGTCTCTGTTTCATTTAGTAGAAAAAGAGAAGGTGTTGACACCTCCTCCCAGTCTTTAACACTCTGCAGGTAGCACTGCCCTGTCTGTGCCAAGCCACATGCATTTCCAAGCATGAAAAAGATCTGAAAAGGATCACTTAAAAGAAAAGGAGTGGAGATTAATGACCCAGATTAATGACCCTTGAGACCCTGGTTTGGGAGTAGGGATTATATTTACAGGCTAGGATAACCTGGACCTCCATATACTTGACCCTTTTCATAAGTGATAATACTTAGACTTTTCATAAAGGGAAAAGCTTGAAAAGGAAAATCAGAAGGCTCAAACAATTTTCTTCTGTAATTTCAGATTAAAGTGTTTGCAAAATTCAGGATACATTTGAAAATGATTTTAGCATTTGCAAAATTAGGGAATGAGAACAAAAATATTCCCCAATATGTCACAAAGCTTCACCTATTCAGCGTTGTGAGACTCACAGGCTTTCAGACAGAGCTGCTGGGGAGTATAAATGGGCTAAAATCTGAAAAACTCTTCTAGTGGTGTGATAAATTCTCACACAGGACTTAGCAATGCTGGCTCTGCCTCCTGAAAAAAAGAGACATTGGAGGAAAAAAAGATGCCAGGCACATATTTTTCTGGGAGTAAAGAGTCTGGGGCTAAGTCTTCGGAAGCAGAAAGAGGAAACCCACCATCCAAACAAGGGCTTTCATATTAAATATTTCATATTAAACAGTTGAGGTACCTATGCATCTAGACAGATAGTACTTTTCATTTAATTTCATCTAGAAAACAGGAATTTGTTAACTTCTACTTCTCATTCAAAAGGAAAATGTGCATGTACTGTCATTATAAAATGAGAACATGTGTTAAATTCAAGCTGCTTTCTGAGGTGGTCTAGATATTTTAAGGAACTTGAAGGCAGCTATTCTGTTATCCAGGAGTACCTGTGAGTGCATTTAAGTGCATTGAAAGAAGCATTTCTCACAAAAATTAAGTGGATGTTTAAATCGTGGGAAATGGAGTGCCATTGCTCCTTACAAGTTCATAGAAAACAATTATCTGAGACTGACTGGAGCGACATAGAAAGACTTTTCATTACATTTTCACTTATATTGGCACTGCTGAGATGTTTACATACATAGTAGTTTGTCTTTATAGAAGGCCTCAATTATCCACTACCTATGGTTCATGTATATTATTTTCCTTCCTGAAATTCTGACAAAGATAACCACCTGGAAAGTTGAAAATATATTTCAAATTCAAGATGATTTGTTTAAAGGGGTAGACATTTTTAAAATTTTTTGCCTCTAGTCAAGTAACTGTGATTTTGAATGCAATTATTTTTCCCTGAGATCATACTTGCAGATATGAGCTACCTGGAGCCTCTTTTAAAAGTCTTGCTTTGAATATGGATGAGTGAGAACCATTTATGCAACATGTATCTGAAGGTCATTTAATTTTTTCAGAATTAACCCATAACTCCTGGGAAATGACACTGCATTCTAAATTAACGTCAAACATCCTGGAGTGCTATTGAGAGAAGATTCAGCTCTATATGCTATCTCAGGCTGCATGGTATTACATTTCAGAAACCATTTTCTGTTATAGCACAGGAACATGGCAGGAAGAAATACTATCTGAGTAGCTGTAAGTACATAAATGTGTATGGGAATGACAGCAGTTAAAACTAAATACTAAATACTCCATCTGAGTATTTTTACTAAAAAGATTTTGCTATTGTTAAGCTAGTGAGTCTATTTGATTTAACTGATGGACCCTTGAAAATTTGGGTGATTTTCCTTTTTGTATTAACATTATATTTACCAAAAATCCCTAATGAGCCATGCTGTAGCTTCTGGTCTTTGAGTTCCATTTGGATAGCTAAACATGCATAGCAGTTATGCACTGCAGTACATATTTTCTGGCTGAAAACAAAAAAACTTAGTGAAAACTACATTATTCTCTGTTTCAAAATTAACAACAACAAAAGGAAGCAGCTCTAAAAACCCTGCAGAGACAAATTCATCTGCTTGGGGAAAAAATAATAATGAAAATATCAAGCCAAAGCTATTTTGCAGAATCACTGTAAGATGTAACAGAAGAAAGATGGGCATGAATTAGTTAATTGAACACAAAGATGTTCTGCTTCCCCTCATTACATATATTTATTGAATATTAAATTATATTTATTTAATGTTTTTCCTGAGGTATTCTTGATTTCAGTTTGTTAACAACTTGAATTGTTTTGCAAAGGCAGATACTGAATGGTATACTCTGAATTATTAGGAATTGCAAGGATAGGTAAGATTAGATCTGTGCCTTCATTTCACTTCATAAAAATTCACTTCATCGTGGCAGTGAGGACAAGGGTCATTGAAGAGCTTTGCTGAGTATTTTAGAGAACTGTAACAGAAATATTAAGATTGGCAAGAACAGAGACTGTGTGGGTAGTTCTGACTGCAGGAACAAAGGAACAGAAGGGCCATAAGAGTGGTGCACCTGATGGCACTCAGATGAGCAGGTCACAGACATTCTAGCACAGCACAGCACAGCTACTTGCAATTTCTCAGCACAACTAGAAAGCCAGGAACAACTTACACCCAAACTAAAACACTCAAATAGTAAAGGTTCCCATCCAAGTGGGAAGATAAAGAGTGGGCTAGAGTCCTAGGCTGCTTAAAGAAAGGGATAAAGGATGGTGAAGAAAACCTGTGGACTCACAAAAGCAGCATGGGATGGGATAGGATGGAGAGGCAAAAATAATCAGGAGCTCCTACAGGGCACAAAGAAAGTCAAAGGTCAGTCACCCTCCCCAACCCGGGCAGCATGGCAAGGGCGTGGACTTGGTGTCCACCTGGAGGCACCTGTCCTGGTGCTTATGAGAAGTACAGCAGGAAAATGTGAATGAAATAAAATTTCTTTTACAATCAAATGACATTTTCCTCCCATAAGCATTCATATGGAGCTTGCAACAACAGTGTAGCAGGACTATTTTCTACAGCATAGACAAGGTGATCCAAAGCAGTGAGATGAGCTCCCTCATGGAAATAACAGGAACAAACTGAAACCACACAAATTTACAAGGGGAAAAGACAGTCAAAGATATCAAGAGATTACCTGAGGAATTATCTCCCCAAGAACAGCGCACAGCTTTTAAAATGCTGTACTTTCCTAGGGAAAAAGGTGCATAGTGAGTGTCCAGCTATGCATAGCCCAGCCAAGGCTGTGGACTTGGCTGGGAGAACAGCTGATGAAGAGTGCCCTTCTCCATCACCTGCCAGACTTTAGGTCCCTGGAGCACTACTGCACTGCACAGGAGCTGAAGAACTGCCTGCAGCCTTGTCACATTGTGTCCTGCTCTTGCTTCACACTTAACATCTTTGTGTACACTAATTAACTTAGTTTTGGGTGCTTAAGAAATACCTACCTCTGTTTAGTGCATTTATTTGATTGATATCATTAAAGTATTCAGAAAGGACTTGTGCTATTTATCTGTGGATGGCTTCACGCAAGTTTATATCAGTAAGCAGAAACAGTCTTGGGGCTGGCTTGAGACTTAAGCCAAGCAGGGAGGTACCTAGTGAAGTAGCAGCAAAAGAAACAAGATTATTCTGCCAGGCAGCCTTGGACCTACCACAATGCTAAGTCTGCTGTGCTTAAAAATGGTTTCTCTTCCCTTCTGCTGTTGGCGTGCCTGTCACAGCAGCAACAAGCAACAATGCCGTCAGTGACTTTGGAGCATGAGGTGAAACCTCCTTCTTACAGCCTTTCCCCTGCCACCCCCACGGCCCCTTCCCTCCAGTCATCCATTCCATCCACCTCCTCCCTCCACCTGAGTGGTCTCTGGGGGAGCACGGGCCGGTACACGGCACCCTGTGAGGCAGTTTATGGGCAAACTGGTTGTTAATGGGCTTAGCTGCCCTGTGTGAAGGCTCCATTCCTTTTCAATCAAAACATTTGACTCCTTCAGGGGGGTTGCATTTAACGTGATAGGGAGTTCAGCTGCTCTGCAGTTAATAAATGTATCCTACTAGTCACTGTTGTACTGAAGAAATATACTTTGGTTGTTTTACATTTCAAGGCACAGGGTTTGCTTAAATTCACCAGCACTTATTTCCTCAAGCCTGTTCTATATTCATTACCTGCTTATGTTTCCCCTACTTCTCTGCATTATAGGGATCCTTGCCATGAAATATATTTCCTTGGATTCTGGTATCTTCAAAACACCTCAGGTATTTTCACAGAAATCATTTTATTTTCTTCCAAGTGAAGTTTATTAAAATATCCATTGCTACTGGCTGTAGTACGTGGAATGGAGCCATAACTCATACTTAACAACCTTTTTCCAGTCTTGCTACTGATAGCTGAATAAATTTAAACTCTCCTTTTGACTGTGCTGGTTTTTGGATGTGGCATTTCCCTTACTAACCAGGGTCATTTTTTTTAATGGACATCAGTGTTCTTACAGGACAGGTGATTAAGGATCATTTTTAGCCTCTCACAAGCACAGAATTGTTAGTGCCTGTTAGGTAGCAGCAACTGTGCTTCGGAAATACACACTATTTTTCTATTCAATTCCCCAGCACTTTATCTTAATTACTTCCATTTTGTCTATTCTATTTTCTCATTACTTACCAACACAGCAAATGATGACCTGAGGTACTTGCAGACTGCCATAAATGCTGCCATAAGTGCTGCCATACAAGGTTAATTAATCTCTAACTCTGGACATCACCTCCAAGGCACACTTCTTGCCTCTTCTTCAGTGAAAGAGCTGTGAACCAAGCACTGCACACGTGCCTCATAGGGATATACTAACTTGATTTCCTGTTTTCCAAAGTCCATGATTAACTGGTCTGGGTTGTGTGACCTCTTCCCTCCACCCCCTGCATGGCACCAAAGCACCACGTTGCTGTCACTTTGTGTCCATTTGATTTCTTGGTGCAGAATGCCTCTGTGTCATCTTCATGCTCTGCATTTCACCCCTTTGGCTGTGCTTCAGAGGACAGTCTGTGCAGTCTGTGACAGAGAAGGACGAGATTACCATTACAGATATAAAGTAATATTATATTAAAGATTCTAATCTCTTGGGAGAACAGCATGCAAAACTGTACCAAAACTAGATAAATTTCAACTGAAATTCTCTGTACATTCTGGAACAGAAAAGGTAGCTCACAGAGTAAGTGTTTTCTCCATCTCTAGATACCTCCATGTCAGGATGGGATGCCTCCTGAAAGCGACTGTTTTAAATGGGGATAAAACTGGATCAGCATGAGACAAAATACATGCATTGCTCTGACTTCTGCAGTGAGGAAGCTAAACAAGACTAACAGTTGCTTCTTTCTTTAAAATCTTGATCCTATGTACATTTTCTACACGTGTAGCCTATTTAAAATTTCTGGTTATTATGAGCTCTCCAACCTGCACATCTTTCGGCAAAAAAAAGAAAAAAAAAAATTCAGAGAAATATGTAGAGACAGCAGCCAAGAAACAAAATTGGCAGTTTCTTACATGATTGCTGATTATGAGAAACTGGCAAGAGGAAACTGAAGAACCTTCATGACTGGAAAGGCTGAAAATGCTTTTCCCTTGCTATACATGAAAAATACTTGCCAGTATGATTTCGAGAACTGCATTAAAATCAGTAAGAAAGAGAAGGGAAATGAAGGACAAAGTTTAAGCACTACAAATTGTGCTTTTGCAATTATTTGTATTGACTACTATTCCATTATTTGTATTGACTACAATATTCATCAATGTGAGAGAACAGTAGCTAGAACACTTCTTGAGGACTGTTCAGGGGATCTTTTCATTTTTGCTTCCAAGGACAGAAAATTGAAGCAAATGAAATATGACTTGTATGAGAGTCGGGATGGAAATAAGCATATATTGTATTCCCAGAACCTATGTGACTAGGTAATATTACAAGATACAGAGAAAGAAGATCCATAATGCAAGAAAATAAGCAACAGAAGCCAAAGGAAGAAATTAAATAACCTCAAAATCTGATATTGTTCCATGCCTACATCAGTCTATTTAGCTTTGCAAATTACAATTTCGACCTGATTGTTAACTTTGCTGAACAATTTGCAATGTGTGTCATCTTTTCTCTGTGCTTGTATAAACTGCCAATGAATCAAGACACTGTGTCAAGGCAAATCACTGCATTTGTATTAGGTATTTCACTTGCTTTAGCCCAAATAACTTTAGCGTATTCTGACATCCAATATTCAAATATGCAATATAAATTTAATTTGCAGTCTCTTGCATTTCTAATGCATGGGAAATTTTAAACAGAGTGCAACCATTTTAAATATTTATAAAAACTCACAGGACCACAAAGTTATTGGATATTATAATTTGCTTCATACATAAACATGACAGTAAAAAGATAGGAAAAAGTAAGAGAGGTCTACCTCATGGCTTTATTATTAAAGGTTGTTTGAAAGAAGTTTCAATATTAAACAAAAAAGAATTTATCAGAAAGGCACCTGAAAGTTCATGTAAGGCAGGATGCACAAGCAATAAAGGAGGAAAAGTGAGCTCTGGGAATCTTCTTCAGAGAGCAGAGATTTGGGACATGAAGTTGCACCTCCAGGGCTGCTCATTCCCTAAAGCACAGCAACTAAAGTGAATGTGTCTTTTTTCATGCCCTTGTTTTGGTTCACTCCAGGCAGCAGCCAAGCCCCACATGGCCATTCACTCACTCACTCCCCTAGCAAAAAGATTGGGAAGAAGACCAAAAGAGCAAAAGCAAGAAAGCTCATGGGTTGACATAAAGGCAGTTTAACAAGGAAAGCATAAGCCATGCACACAAGCAAAGCAAAGCAAGAAATTAATTCCCTGCTTCCAATGGGCAGGCAGGTGTTCAGCCATTCCCAGGAAAGCAGGGGTTTAGCACATGTAATGGTGACTGGGGAAGACTATCACTACAAATGCCCACCCTTCCTCCTTCTTCCCCTCACTTTATATACTGAGCATGATGTCGAACGGTCTGGAATATCCCTCTGGTCAGTTTGGGTCACCTGTCCCAGCTCCTCCCAACCTCCCAGGCATGCCCAAGCCTCCTCCCCAATTTGGCAGTATGAAAAGCCAAAAAGGCCTTGGCTCTGTGTAAGCCCTGCTCAACAATAACAAAAGCATCTCTGTGTTATCAACCCTGTGTTCAGCACAAATCTAAAACACAGCCCCCTATGAGCCACTGTGAAGAAAATTAACTCTGCCCCAGCCAAAGCCAGCGCAGCCCTACAAACCAATCCACTCCTCATTATGGCACTATGCACCCTCCCAGAGAGAGGAAGTCAGAATGATGGATGGATGACCATGGCTACCCTCCTTAGCTCCAGCTAACTTCTCTTTGAGCTTTGCCAAGCATCATTAAAAAAGTCAGCCTTCAGGCTGGTCTAATATATATTGGATAATTTTAAATCAGCTGAGCTGTATGCAGTTTCTAGTTGTAAGCGCAGCCTGGCAGTGGGTATAATGCCATTGGGTTTTTTACTTACTTGAGTTATTTATATGCAGAATGCACTTCTCACTTCCTCTAAATCTTTTGGAAGAACTAAACAGCAATTGCCCTGGCTTCCTTCTTCAAGAGAATAGAGGTAGATTGGGGCAATAAGTGGTGAAAAGACATCTTTATGCCACCTAAGAGAAATGGGAAGGGGAACAGGGTATGTTTGGGTCCTTTTTCAGCATCTAAAGAACAGGCTAACAAGTGAGAGACTCATGGAACCCAACCAGGTTCTGATAATTTGCCTGGTTCCTCTGCTCAGTCTAATGCTTTGTGATTTCAGAAGACAGTGAAAAAGAACAAAAAATTAAAAAAAAAAAAAAGAGTTCCCACTTTTACCCTTTGAAATAGTAACACAAGAGTGACTGCACTGAGTCAGATCAATGGTGCATCTAATCCAGTAACCAACAGTAAACTCCACTTTAACTAAATAAGACCAGAGCAGGAATACAATTGTTTACAAATCACCTCTTTACATACCAGAATACTACAATGAAATTTAGCTAAATGAGCAGTTGATGATCCAGTATTCAGTTCTGCATATTACCTCAAAATACAATTATACTAATGTGCAAGTGCAGTGAGGCCACTGTCAAAAAAACCCAAATCACAGAAATGGATTGAAACAGGCATAAGAAATAGGCTGTTAACCAGGGGTAAAATGCAAATCAGTGCTCCCTCCTAAAAAACCCAACAAGTCAACAAACAGAAAAGGTCATAATAATAAATCCAGAGAATAATTGGAATTTCTTAAAAGTAGAATTACCATCATTATTATAATGCTAGAACATGAGTTCCCTAGTGTTCTTGCCAAAATGAGCAGCAAGAAAAGAAGAAGAGTGTTAAGTGCCTGTTTTCTCCTCCATTAGACAATTATCAATTGTTTTATTCAGCTGTTAAATTACCTAATACAGTGAAATATAATATAAGAATACACAAGATATATTGCATTACCCAGGAATGAGTCTCTGGATGAGGATAAGGAAAGGAGGGAGGCACTTTGAATTGGTGTTTTTTTGTTTCTAACAGACCTTGTTGTAGTTCAATCACAATTGGGAATGGTGTTTTATAATGTTACTTGTGGGCTAAGAAGAAAAATAGTAAAAGGCAAGGTTATGTTTACTACTCTCCATTAGTGAGCTGCAGCATCAGTTACACACTGCCTGACTGGGCCCAGGGCAACAGGAAAATATTGACCCATTCTGTTCACAACCAGGAGATGGATGATGCAGGATGGGGCCAGGTGTCTGCACAGGGTGGGGATGAAACACTCAAAATCATTCCAGGAAAGCCCTAGATCCAGAGTTTCCATCTCAGCCAGGAAGGCTTTAGGGAATTTGTTAAGCCTTTGATAAGTTTAAATACAATGCCTAGGAAAATAAAGGCAAGCCTATATTTCATTTTAGCCTGGCAGCTGGCAACTGACCCAGCAATTCATAAAAAGTCAGTTAAATAAACTGGAATGCTGCTGAACACTCCAGTCCAACATGTTTAGAGGTTTTTAATTGCAAATGAAAAAACACAATACAAACAGTTACCTTAGCAGTGGAATTTGGCTGAAAGAAATAAAACAAAAACTTATCACCTGGCATCACATTTAAAGGAGGACATAGATAACAAAGTGTCTTCCTTCATCTCCTTTACCACATCATTGATCTCTTCCAAAAATACAGAACAATATAAATCTTTTACAATATCATTGCTGTGGCTTCTTGCTCAGTGGTAATTCAACTTGAAGTTTGTGAAGAAAAGCCAATATGCGATCTGAAGCAGTCCTGTACTTTGCCATTTTTATCAGTCTTCAGAAACAAACCTTTTCAACTTCAACAATGGGAAATATCACTCAGATACCAAATTTGTCACACAACAAATATAAATGATCCAGAAGAACACAATGCAGTACTCTAAAATTGGAATCAATATAGCCCTCAGCAATATAAAATTCTCCTGTAATGAACCAAATAAAGGGAAAAATTAACTATATCTGGAAATCGGGGCAGGAACTGTACCTCCCCACATTCCAACTCATCAGGAAAATGATACATTATACTTGTCATGATATGATTTAATATTTATGCAAGAAGTTCAGAAATACTTCCAAAGACTTATGCAAGAAGTTCTGAAATACTTCCTTAGGATAATCTCCTTTTTTGTCACAATCCTCTTACATTTAGTTCAAAAATATATAATGTTTAGTGAAAAAAATACATTGTAAGGAAGAAAGAAATGCAAGTATTCATTCCATTATATTACTACTTTTACAGACCACAGCCTTATAAGAGCTATCACACAGAAGAGAAACACACTTCACCGAGTACAAAATCAAGAACCTAAAACCACAAGCAAGCCTCCAGTTAAAGAATTTTGTTTGCATTTATAATAATTTCTTCTTCATTTGCTCCATCTGTCTCTGGGACAGGATTTTTGGCTTGTCCATATGGAGCATAGCAATATTGAAATACTTGCGAAAAAATAATTGGGAAAAATCAGGTTTGGGATAACAAAATAAATACTTTGAATTTATAAAGTTCACTTCTAATTAAATGAAAACCCACTACCACATTGTCTCTGCAGGTGCTGCAAGGCCTGCTCCTGATAGCATTCCAGCAGCTTAGCCCAATTAAAACAAATGCAGTGAGTGCAGCAGCCCTCAGATGATCTCTGAGCCCCCCTGGGTTTTCCTGCTAAGAAAAGTCTCACTTGCAAGGGCCATGTGGTTTGGCACTGTGCACACTAGAGCAGCTGCTGATGGGCAGCAGGAGGAAGAAGCAGCATGTTTGTCTCAGGAAAGCAATGTGTTCCCTGGGACATGAGGACTCAGAGAACAGTGGTGAGGAGCCCTGGCTTTCCATCACTTGCAGGTGAGCAGCATCTCATCACTGCACATCCACTGAGCCAAGGGGAACATGACTTTTAAGCAACTTGGTGCCTTTACAGTTTGTGTGGTGTCTGACTACCTTTCATGCTGCAAGACCTGGTGAGAGATTTCTTGCAATTTGAGCAGATCCATTTGGCTCCAAAATGACTAAGGCTGCTTCCTCTTCCCATCGATCCACTCCCTTTTTAAAACATGATGACTTGGGAGATGTGCAAGCTCATATTTGCAGTCTTCCCCATACTTCCTACAGCAGAATGGATTATTTTCAGTTCCTTTTTGCATTTTTAATTCTTGTCTGTCTCTGATTTTTCCTTCTGAAGGTTTGTAGGCATATGTTACTACAGAAGGGGAAGTCAGTTGCTGATTTTTTAGGAAGAGTGAAGTCACCCACAAGCCAGCACTGATGAAGTTCATGATTTTTCATTTATTTCCCTTACTGATCATTCAAAGTTTCCTTTGGTAATAGGTGCTTGGCTGTGGTCTGATAATGTCTCCTGGGCTTTTGGGGCACTGTGTGACTCTATCATTGACTTAGGTGTCCTTCAGTGTTTCCTTGAGGGGTTTCTTTCCCATCCTTTGATGCAAATCAACACAGTCCAATTTTAAGCAGATTGGCTGATTAACATCAGATGAAAACCTGCCATCCTCCATTTTAACTTCCTGGAAAACAACTAGTAATTCAAGGCTTTTTTTCTGCCTAGCAATCAGCAGCCAGTCGTATAAGCACTTCTTCAATTAGATGCCAGCTCACGATCAAAAGTTGAAAGTCCACAAAAAAACCCAACTACGAGAACAGATTTCAGAATGATAATCCTTATGCTGAAGTGCATAATGCTACCAAAATATGTATTCAAAGACCATCCCTGCATAAGTACAATAGCTCCTCAAATTCCCAGGGAAGAAAATGATTTGTATAAGATTTTGTTATCCAGTGGCAGCAACAATTTTTTTTGCATTTTTCTCTTAAATAGCATATACTGGCTATCACTGTCATTAAAAACATACATTTTTAAAACCCCTTAAGCCACTGTTTCTAGTTACTCTCTTTGAGGATGTAGGAGCTGGTAGCATGGGAACTTTCATCATATATCAATTAGTAAGTGAAAGAGAACTACTGCACATGTTAATTTACTGTTTTCATTAGATGGAGCAGAACAGCATTAACACTGATGAGCCTAATGAAATGAATATTATATCTCAGTGGATACTCTGACTCAAAGACAGAAAAGTACCTGCAGGAATTTTCCACATTGAATTTTGAGTGGAAAACTAGCTCATACACTCACACAAATCCACAAAAAAATGCCATTTAAAAATAAAAATATTTAATTTCCTAAAAGAATCTGTTTGGGAGCGATAAAATTTATTTTATGGAACAGAATGAAAGTGCTGTTTTTCTGCTAAATTTTTCATTACCTGCTTTGTATCACTTGTCCCAGAGCCTTGCTGTTGCCGGAGCTGTAATGTGTCTGTTCCCAGTGCCCCTGGCTGTCAGGCTGTGGTTATGCAGCCATCCATGGGAACACTAAATAATGTCACAAGACATGAAAACTGCATTAACTTTCCAGCAAAGGGAAACAGGAGGGACACTTCTCTTTGATTATCATCGCTTTTGCTTCCGGTTTGCATGAATTAAACAGTGATGTCTGCAAAAGGACTTAAGAGCTTCAGCTGGTATTTAAGTGGGGTTTGCACACTTCTGATTCAGCTCTTGGGCTCATGGAGGCCAAAGGACATCTGTGTTTTTAGAATAATAAACCACTATGGAATCCCTTCAATCTTTATTACTTATTCAAAATCCAAATTATTGGAATTTATTTTCTTTTGTCACCGTAGAAGGCAGAGCAATATCAACTAGAAATATATGTATATAAGGTAAAGGATATTTTACTCTTTTTGAGCAGGTGGCCTTACAAGAAAATTTGATTTAAGGGAGTGAGATAGAGGGAAAGATTGTTAAAAGGGGGTAGAAAACGTAAGAAAAACCTTCTCACTGCCTAAGAATTGGGAAGCAAGAGGAGGCAGAAAAGAGGGGGGAAACAGAGAGGATGGAATGTGTCTCCAGCTAGATTTGGAGAAACACATCATTCTTAAATCCATACTCCAACTAACATCATTCTTAACATGATGATTCTAAGCATTCATGAAAAAATGCAAATCCCTTGCCCTAAAGGCAGAGGTAAAGCAAAACAGTTTCTGCCTAATAATACCAAAATACAGTTCAAGACAGAGTAAGAATTCCACCATTTACTTGCAACTTAATCTTGCCTACCATCCACCTTCAGCAGAGGCATGATTCAGACTATTTCTGACCTATCTGAGCAGAGGCTAGAAGGTGTCAGGGTTGCCTGTCTGTGGTGGGTTGACCTTGGCTGGATACCAGGTGCCCATTAAGCTGCTCTATTCCTCCCCTTCTCAGCAGGACAGGACAGGGAGAAAATAAGATGGGAGAAAAACCTCATGTGTCAAGATAAAGACAGTTTATTAAAGCAAAAGCAAAGGCCATGTGCCAAAGCAAAGGAAAATGAAAATATTTTTTCTCTACTTCCCATCAGCAGATGATGTCCTGCTACTTCCCAGGAGGTAGCCCTTCAGGTCCCATAGCAATTGCTCTGGAAGACAAATGTCATAATAACAAATGTCCCCCTCCTCTGCCTTTCCCTTAGACTCTGTTATTGAACACAGTTCATATCCCTTTGTTTAGTTTGGGTCAGGTGTCCTGGCTAGGCCCTCTTTCAAGATCTTGCCCACCCTGAGCCTGCTGGTGAGGGCAGAAAGTTTGGGACACAGCTTTGATGCAGCTGTAGCTAAACCACTGGTGTGTCATCAGCACCTTTCTAGATACCTATACAACCCACAGCACTGTGAGGGCTGTAATGAGGGAAATTAACTCCATCTGAGCCAGAATCAATACTTTGTCATCACCAGGAGCTCTGCAGAGGAGTCTGTATGACAGAGAGCAGCTCAGCTGCTCAACTAATGCAAATTAGTAAGGCTTCATTATCTTTATAGAGCTCTGACAAATGTATATCAGCTGAAGATCTGGCTTATTCTGTCTTGTTCTGCTTCAAGCAAACACACTCCTTTTATCTCTATTTTAATGCAAAGCACCTAATAGAACCTTCATTTTGACACAAGTGGGCTGCCTGAATGAGAGAGAGAGCTGATAAGCTTCTCAACAGTTGGCAACAAGATCCTCAACTAATGAGTAAAAAAATCTGAATCACGGTCTGACTCTTCCGATGACGAATATTTCTAGTAATTGATGTCAGTAACACAGGCCTTGGAGAGGGACTGGTTTGGGCAGGAGATGTAACTCGGCTGGAAGGAATTACAGACTGTAAGCCCATGTTCAAAGAGCCATACAAAGAGGCCCAAGCATTTCTGTCAAAGGTTTTGCCTGGACTGATGTGAGCTGCACAGCTCTGGCTGTTTGATACCATGCTATTCACTGCTGCATACCCACAACATCAATCTACACTCTCCTTCAGCCACATGCCTCTTCCTGAGAAGCTGAATGCCTTGCCAAGAGCTAAGATAAGAGGGAGGGCTTGGACAATGTGGTCCCATGTGGGGTCTATGTGACCTCCTGGCAACCACCAGGAAGCTTCATACTGATAATACAACACATCAAGCTGAGTTCCCTGGATATCCAGTTGGAATAGCTATGCAGTAAGGAGAGTTCCTAAGACACTTAATTTCCCTGTCAGCCATATATGACATGCCAACATTCCATCCATGTTCAGTATTTAATTCTAGGGCTCAGGCTGCACTGTCAGACAATGAGCTAACAACCCAGCTGCCCTGGGTAAACCACCAAATGTTTCCTTATATCCTCAGGTTCCTAAATACTTTCCAAACCTGGGTTCCAAATGTTCTTTTCTACTCTTGGGAGGGCTCTCATTCTCTTCTCCTTGGCAGAGACAATCTGCCACACTGACTGTTCACTTTGCAGTTCATTCTGGGCATGAGTTGGCCTGCTAAGCCTAGAGCACCCACATGATAATTGCAACCATGGGCAGGGGGAAAAAGAGACCTAAGAGGAAGGCTTCACCCTTCTCAATTTAAACAAACATTGTTGTCCAGTGTGTTGGTCAATGTGAAAAAAAACTTGAAATACTTAATAGTAAGAGCCATTTCAGCTTCACATTTTCTTCTGTATTCCCGAAGTGGCACAATCAAACACTCAGCTGGTTCAGGTGGTCCTAAACACCTGGTGCAAACCCTCCTGTTGGGTCTGCCCTAATTCCTAGCACGAGACATGGCAAAGCATGGGAGGCAACCAGCTCTTCCCCCCCTGCAGAAAGCCAGGGGGTGATTGCTGAAGCAGTGTGGATGCTGACGGAAGAGTGAGTAAGGCTTTAGGTAAATAAAATCTATGTTAGGATTTCAAGCATCCCACACCATAGAAGGATCCAAGAATCCTGCTAAAATGACACCACCAAGTTGATATTTTTCAGATATTTTTGAACTCCATTTCCTTATCACTTTTTTAAAGGCCAATTTCTTTGTTAACATGTAAAAAGTATTTGAAAAGGTCTCATATCTATGTCCTATATGATAAAACAGCTAGAGGTTTGCATGACTGATTTAGAGATTGCTTCCATCTGCACTATTCTAAATACCATGTCTCATTTCAGAAGAGAAAAGTGGCATAAATATGTGACTAAGTGACATAAAAAATTTGACACTTAAGGAATATCATTTTCTGCATGATCTCAAACTGGATGGAAATGAAGCATATATTTTTCATGCTAAAATATACTAATCTGAACATTCTGCAGAAATGGGGCCCATTGACATTTACCTGAAAAAAAATGGTACACAAATTCTATGTGAGGACAAAATACATACATATTCACTTCAAACATTGTCAGTGATCTAAAATTTGTCTGGATTAGCATTTAATTGGAATTGGAAACAGAAATTGGTTCCAGTTAAACCAAAATATTTTTGATGTACCCAATGTGTGCAATAGGAGTTTTTTTCCAAGAAAGTATATCAGTATAAAAAATACAGGAGAAATTTACACAGCAAAACCCTGTAAACAGAAGAAAACAATATTTTCTGTCTCATAGCAAAAGGGAGTCCAATGAGAAAGAGGATTATCCTCAAATTTGTTAGAATCCAGAATTATTTGTTTTGACCCCCCAAACTGATGGCAGAATGTTATTAAGAATAAACCTGTATTTGTTGAAGAATGTAGCACCACAACAACAACAAAACCAAAGCAGAAAAAACAGTGAGTGTACTCAATATTCATATGTATTTGATTTTCTTGTTCAAAAGCACCATCTGGAAAAGCCTCATGCACAAACCCGAAAAAACTAGGAAAAACAAGTATTTTTTTTCCCTGTATTGTATTAACATCTGAACTTCATGAGGATATGGGTCAAACTGAATGGCAAGTTAAATTTTGCAGGAGCAACACAAAACAAACATAAACAAAACTAAAATTGTGAATATATTGTATCATCTCGTGTGCTTTAGCTATGCTCAGAAAATCCTGGAGAAGTGTCGCTGGATAGGATCTCAAATGTGGATCTGCCTGCCTTATGGTTACTCTGGAGAGGTGAAACATCTCCTCTCTTTCCTGGAAATGCTGCTGAGAACCCGATTGAGCATTACAGCAGGGGTCTTGGCATTACTCACCTGAATGAAAGGATTGCTCTATGTGCTGGTTGTACTTGTAGTTTATACATCCCAGAATGGTACTTCCCTTTTTTCAGACCCACACTTAGCTCAAAATACATTCCATTGTCAGGATATTTCCTGGAGAATGGCTTTGTGGGATAGAATAGTTCAGTTGGTGATGCTATGCTTGATGCACTCCAGGATGTGGGTTGCCCTTGGGGTTTCCAGGGCACATTGTTGTTTTGTGCTGAGCCTGCTGCCAACCAGCGTCCCCAGATTCCTTCCTGCAGGGCTGCTCTCCAGCCACTTCTCTCCCAGTTCATACTTGTGCCCAGCATTACTCCATCTCAGGTGCAGAATCCAATCTTTGGACTTGTTAACTATCCTACCATTAATGGTTAATAGATAGTTAGATAGTTAATAGATAGTTAATCTATCTAGATTGGAGACTGGAGTCCTGTGCTCTCCATTCCCTGTTAGTTCACTTGACTATATCTAGTTATGTGCCACACTTTCCAGTTGTTCCTACTGAATGTGCAGGTTTTTGCAGATTATTTTTTCATTTTCATCTATTTTCTGCCTTGCAGCATAACTATAGTTCTTCTGTTTGTTTTTTTTAGTACAAGCACCCTATCTGTTCCTTCACCCAGACTGTTGGTGAAAGCAAACTAGAAGGAAAATTCCTGCAGAGCTGCATAAATATATCTTCCCCTTTTGTCAAGAAAGTGCTGAAAAGTATTTCTTGAGCATAATTTTGCTTGCAGGTTAGGGTTCTTTCATCTAAACTATGATTCTGTAGCTGGTTTGTGAATATAATGTTAAACATTGTGAAAAGCCTTACTAACAACCAGGTGTAAAATATTCACACTCCCATTCTACCCACAAATGCCATTATTCCACTGTAAAAAGGGTTACTTGGATCTGAAAAGAACAAGTTACATGCTACAAGTGAGATGAAAAGAGAGTTGATGGCAACTCCTCTCATAATTTTCCCATTACTTATGAATGTTTTTCTGAATTATCTGTTCCAGAGTTTTTCTGGGTATAAAAGTTATGCTCCTCTTCACCCCTTATCCCTCTAATGAAAGGGGGAAAGCAAATGTGATGATATCAATTTATGACACTCTATCAATTTCCTTAATGAATCCCCAGAACTGGTTGCTGCTAGCTCCCACACCTTTTTAGTGTGCTTTTTCTGTTGAAGGATGAAGTTCATCAGGTCCAGAAGAGCTACAAATGTCTTTTCTGTCTAAGCATCTTATTTACCTCTAACTGAGACAGAGGGTTTATTGCTGGTATTAACTTTGCTAATCTATCCTTCTTGCTGCCTTTTCTACTGATAATGAAAGGTAACACTGCCTACCTTGCTTAATAGTTAATTAAAAAAACCTGAACCTTCTGCAACTCTTCCTATCCTTTGCAAAATGTAATGATGGCAAATATTTCCTGAAATTCAATTAGAAATTGAGTTTACAAAAATTCAATACCATTCATAATTGCAAATGGTTCAGGCATGCAATGGAATGAATTACTGTCTATTGTATTTCCTTTAAATCCTGTTTAACCTCTTGCTGCTTCTAAATTTGAATAAAAGCAGAGACATGGAGAATAGGAGCACCCTAAGAATATCAATATAAATTGACTGAAATGCATTGCTGAGGATGCAACTTGCATGTTAAAAAAAAATCACTTCAGTTGTGATACAGAACTTGAAAGTGGGGGAATAATTCAATAATGGTAATGAAATTTCATCTTCTTAAACTGTTATTAAATATTATGTAAATCATTGCTAATTATATTCAGCGCTGAAAATACTGCTATGTAGATATTGTTTCAGTGAAAATGAGCACAAGAAAAACAAAATGATGACTTTTCTTGCCATATTTGTACTAGAAGAGGGGAACTTTGACACCTTTTGATGAGTAGAAAGATATTAAACCTGAAGGGGAAAGTCAGCTCTAGATAAAACAAGTTTTTGATCTGGCAACTTCTAAAAGGCAATTTGCACTTGATCGGACTCACATATTAATCATATACAGTAGACAATTAATTCAAAGAGTAGTGGCTTTTCAAAGTCTTATTTTTGAAAGAACTAACATTCCCAGAACTAAATTAAAATGCACTTTTAGAAATACGCAAGTTGAAAATGCTGTTATCTTTCATATTTGAGGGCATGCTACTCTCCTTCTCTAATTTTTTCCAAAAATTGTTGCTTGAAGGTCTGGAGGAAAAGTTTAACTCTTGCTGGGGCATTATTTTAGCCTTTATTCATAAGGGCATTTGAGCACATGCTCAGTTCTCATTTAAATCAATGAAGGTTAAGTGCTTTGGTCCAGGGCAGGTGTGCATTTACTTCCTTTCATGAGTCATCTCAGTCCTCAATAATAAAAGAACTCTAGAAGTAACTATTTCCTATTTTAAAGAAAGAGAGAAAACAGTCTGTAGCTCTATAAACACTTCATTTTTTTTTCTCTGAAGATTTTGTGTAATTAGAGTTTGCCATCCTTGGTGAAAATGGTGTAAAGCAGGGGAGGAGAAGAGAGAAAGAGTGGTTCCTTATTGTTTGAGGTGGGACAGAAAGCAGTGATAGATACATTGCTGCAGTTCCACACTGTCTGAAATACTGGGTGTGTGGAGTGCTGGGCTGTGCAGTGCTCTGCTGAGGCACCCATAGGGCCTCTGCTTCCATCTGGATGGGAATCACATACCAAACAAATGCTGTCCCCAGAAAACAAACAAAATGCTCTCCCACAACACTACATGACTCCTCCACTTAATACATCAAGAAGTTAAAATACCAATAGGGCATGACAAAGTGAAGCATTTTAAGGAGAGTTGCAGTAGGAGGAGATATTAACAGTCAAGGTTAGGAAAGTAGAATAAAAACTTTTAAGGACATTTCACATATTCACTGAAGCTGGAAGGCTGGGGCTGTTCAACTTGCAGCTCTCATCAAAGCTTACACCAACAGCAGAGAGCTCAGAATTGGAGCTGAGGGCCCCAGTTGAGGAGAACACTCAGTCAAATCCTTAAGTATTTTGTTGACGAGGGCTGGGTTGAAGGATGTGCTTAATGTGCAGGTGCCAGTGCTCAGAGAAACAGAATTGAAAATTCATGTCGCACAAGGACTGCAGTGAGAAGTTTCACATTTGCTTTCTGCAGAGATTCTGCTGGAAGAACCTTCTGCACGTGGTTTGCAGAAAGGCAACACAAGCAGTGGTGTGACAGTGCCAAGAAAAATGGTGTATCATTTAAACAAATACATAAAGACACTTGTCATCCACTCTACCTGCAACCCCAATTGAGAAATTCAATGGAATACTGGCATCATGTGTCAAGTTGAAAACACTTTAAACTGACTATTCTTTTTTTGTTCTTGGACTAATCCAGAACATGCTGTGCTACAGGGCAAGAAAACAACCCTTGCCTTCAGCTTATAAACAAACCATGAGGAACAGATAGTTAAAAAAGTATCTGCTGGGCAGAAAAGGTTGAAAGGAAAATTGATGTAAACTGTGCCTTGGCACGAAAGTACATGGGCCACTTTAGCATGTGTGAGGCTATTTTACTGACTCTGCCCTCTCTATGACTCAAAAGCACAACCAAGATGTGCCCTTAAGATGCTGACAATACACAGACAGGAGTAAGCTGTTCCTGTATTCTTGATAACATTTAAACTACGGCTACTAAATAGTCACTTCTCAGGAGCCACAGGCTAAAAACCAGAGAGTAGAGGGAGCTGCAGCCATGGGAATGTCCCCACTGCTCTTTGAATACCTACAGCACTGCATTGCAGTTGTATACCTTACTGTCTCCTCACTTCTCTCTCTCTCTCTCACACACACACACCTGTTCAGAGTAAATGCTACACTCAGAATCATCCCAACTGCAAGAAGAGAGGTGCTTTCTCTTGCACTGGTGCTGCTCAGGGTCTTAAGTCATGGTATTGGAAAAAAAGGGAATTGTTTATGAATGAAAATATCAAATCAAATGGACTCTGATCTTTCCCATAGTGCAGACTCCAGTCATTAGTTTGTTATATAAAATATTGGTGTTGCATTACACTTGTTCCAGCACCATGTATAGGAAGACTGAAAAGGTCTTTTGTAATGGAAATGCAAGACTAAGAAACAATTTTTATCCTCTGCATTTGCAATATGAAGATTTTCCAGCTAAGTACCAAGATTGTCAACTTCCTTGAAGGAATTTATTTCAAGAAAGCAGCTGCCAGCAGTTGAAATCTAATAGGATAATGCTTTAACTTGGAAGATACATGATGCCTTTCTACAGCTTAAGGGCAGTACATGTGTTTTGAAATCATATTTTTGGATCCATTAATTTATCTTAGATCAAAGAAGTCAGCTAGTAATATGCCCTTTGGTACTAAGTAATCAGTTCTGTATCTTTGTAATATTAGACACAATGCTGTACTTCAAAAAAATACATTGCAAACACTAGGGATGCTGTAAACCTGGTGAATCCTGATAAGAAGTATTATTGCTTCCTTTTTTTTGTCTTGGTATGAAAGAAAAGCCATTTTACATTCACTTGAAAATATCTACCAGTTTAGAAATAAATGCATTCACTTTTGGCTAGCTTCTTTAGATCTGTGATTAGGTGATAAGACAGAGACATACAATATAATGTATTATTTGTTTGCAATTAGGTCAACATTAATTTTTCAGCACTTTTTTAGTGAAAGCACAGCTTCAAACTTCTCAGCTTGATGATGGTAAAGCAGTGATACAAACTCCCAGCAACTCATCTTTCAAGGATTACCTATGAGAAACTAAGCTGAGGCAAAATATCAGTTTCAAATTTCATCTCTCATCTTTCAAATTTCGGTTGGGCATGGTTCAGTCATTTCTACAAATCAGTAGAACTTTATAGTAATCTCCAAAGAGCAAGCATGTCAAATTACACAGCAGTGAGATTTTAAGCAGACATTGTTCTGTTAGGGGCCAACAGCCTCTTCCTTAAATTCCTGGAAAATGTATCATCATAGTATTCCATCTTACCTTTTACAAACAAAAGCTTTTTTTGAGCTTTGCTTTTTAATGCAGAGACAATTCCAGTTTCATGAAATGGTTTTAAAAGTCTTAAATGGAACAAAACCTGTGTGGGAAATTTCATTACTGGTACAAAACCGAGCTGTGCTGAAATGGACTGTTGGCTGCAGTTGCTATATTGAATAAAGCTAGTCTCCTCTGAGAAAATGAGGATAAATACTGCCAATAAAAGGAAAATGTGAACTGTGCTTTAGCTGTTTGGTTCATGTTTAAAAGTAATTGACACAGCTGGGGGGTTTGGTACAATAGAAAATGGTAATGGTGGCTGTAAACCACAGTTCAAAAAGATATGTCTTCAACAAACTCAAGGACCTGCAAAAGGATATGAAAATCTAATTAGATGCTTATTTTTTTCTTTATTTGAATGTTCACAAGCCTGCTTGGGGTATTTCTGCAGTCGGTTCAGGTTTGCCTTAGCTGCTGCTGTCATCAGCATTAATTACAGTGGTGATCATTTTGCTCCTACTCAGCAAAATCACAATAAAATGTAGTCCAAGATAAGTCTCCACAGCTGCAATTGGTCACATTTTGCTACAGTGATGTTAACAGTGTGAAGGTGCTGTGGGCTGTAAGACGCCCTTGCCACAATACGTTTCTGATTAGGTGGCCATCAGCTAAATTCTGAACTATCTGACAGGAAAGTCAGAGCAGACACTTCCTTGACAGATGCATTTGTGCCACTTTATGCTAATAATCATATCCTTGGTATTTGCACACCTAGATTGTCTTTACAGCCTTTATCAAACCTTTCATCTCAGTACAACTCACTTTCCAGCCTAACCCTCTGGAAGATTGAATGACAGGGAAATTGCAAGAGCAGCTACTTGATTTGCTTATAGCAATGTCCTCAAAGCCATCATTCAAGGAACAGCCTGGTCCTTTATGCACCAAAACTAGGGGGTTTCCCCCTTTTTTTGGAGGAGTTGAACAAGGGCCAAAGATTTGTAGAGATTCTGCTGTAAGGTGACACAGTTCTGTGGGCTGTTAGCAGAACAGCAGCCTCCTGCTGCTGCTAACACACATGTGTAACACAAAAATGTCCTGGCCTTCAGCTAAACCATATACAGCATTGCACACTGGGAATAAAGAGAAGACTGGTCTAGAGGAAGAAAAACAAGAAAAAAAAATATAAGAAATGTAAGGATTATTTATCCACACACACACACACACACACACACACACACACACATGCAAACTTATTTGTATCCAAAGGCTGCAGGAGGCAGAAATGGAGCTTTGCTGCTGCTCATGCCATGGTATACAGCTGCTTGCCCTGCTAATCTCCCTGCAGCAAAATTCACTGTGCACTGAGATGTTCTCAGTGTGTGGGCAAAGAAGGACCTGTTTCTACCTGAGTTAAGCCATAGCAGGGACCTCCACAGCAGAACCTCCACAGAGAGGTACTATGTAGTAATGAGGCATTACAGACAGGAAACAATGGAAAACAGGAAACACAGCAGGAACAATGGACAGCATTCAGCGTGGCAATAATTGGGAGTGAGCTGGAGACAGGTGCTGATGTTGAAAAGCCACATTCCCCTAAACCACAAAATTAACAGGGTACACAAAACTTTAGGAATTTCAAAGGAGTGGAAAAGGTGGCATGCCCTTGCTAAGAAGTCAATGAAGACCAAAAGCAGACATGCTACATTAAAACATCTAGAAAAACTGTAGCTGTAAGTTTTCGTTTTTTCCACAAGGCTGAGATTTTAGAGAATGCAAAGAGAATGCAAACTTACACACAGTTCAGCTACAGAGAATTTTTTATTAGTTCCAGCTATAGCAGAAATATTTCAATACACACCCACAAGAAAATGCTTGGAGCAGAAATGAATGAGGCTGTCATTCAAAAAATCCTCTCATTGCCAATTCTGCTGAGTACCTTCACGTGATGGGGAAAAAACACCGCATGAACTGCTAAAGATAAAGTGTTGGGAAAGAAAAAGACCTTCACAAGAAAGCAGAGCAGATGGATGGACTTCAAAACATTCTTATTTCCCACTGCTGAGAAATATTAACACTTAAAAATCACTCCTCCACCTCTGCCCAAGGTTTTAACTTTTTTGTACCGAAGAAATAAATCTTGCTGACTTCTGCAGTTCCTTATTTTCTGCAGAAGGTTAATGGGACCCTCAGCTTAACTTCTCCCTGTCACATCTGCTGATGTAATCTGAGAAGAGAAGCCTGAGAGGTCTAACACTTCTTTTTTGAACTCCAACTACAACAGACACACAGAGACATCCCTGTTCCCACATCACTTTGTTTATGCTGAGTGCCAGGTCTCCAGGGGTGGGCTGGACATTTGCCTTGCTGTCCAGAAGAGGAAATTATAGTAATAAACGGTTCCATTGAAGAAAAAAAGGTGTGGCAGAGGTGCATTACTGAAAAATGGTTAGGAGGAGTATTTTGAATCCTGACTCTTCTCAGCTAGATAGAAACCTGACAGCTCCTTTCGGGAAAATTAGAAAAATCATCATAAAATACTTCATGCTGGGAAGGACCCTCAGAGGCATCTAGTGTAACCCCTAGCTGAAGGCAAGGCTAACTTCAGTGCTAGATCAGCCTGTTCAAGGCCTTTTTGAGTCTGGAAAGTTTCTTGGGGTGGAGACACCACAGTGTCCCTAAGAAATGTGTTCCTGTGTTTAGACAACTTCACTGTGAAATTTTTTGGTGGTGGGTGTTTTTGGTTCTGGATTTTTTGTGTATGTGTGTGCTTTTTTCCATTTTAAACACAAGGGAGTAGTCTGGAGAATAATTTAACATTGACATAGGTCACAACTTAAGGACTAATAAGTAAACCATCTGTATTCCTCACTGCATAAAGAAAGAACTCAGTTTCTCAAGAGAACTGAAAGGTTAACTCAAGATAACTGGAAATGTTATGGAGGATCTCTTGTTGGCTGAGAGGAAATTCTCTCCCTTCGTGATGGGATTTTCCAAGTACATGACAGTGTTGCTGGTCAACAAAAGAATTCCCCATTCTAGTGCACAAGCCAGCAAGACTGTTGACAGCACATACAAGCTTTTTGAGGACAAGTTTGGGAAGAGCCTGTCTTAGCAGAGAAGCTTAACACACAAAGAGACACAACCTCTGCTCAGCCATTGGGTCTGCAGGGGCAGCAATCAGGTGCTGAAGAACAGCCTCAGACTTTCTTTTCTGTGTTAGCCAAGGATCCTTATCCAGCAGCACAAGCTGACCCTTACAGTCACACACATTCCCTTTCCTTTTGAAGCAGGATGATGTCAGCACTGTCTAAATCAGTCAGTTTTTAAACCCTTTGTAAATCAAAAGAGGAATTCAGCTGTTGTGGAAACAATAACTTATCAGTTAAAGAAACAATGAGATTGATGGGAGGGAAGCCCAAATGGCCTTGATAGGAGGGAAACTCAAAAAACCCACTCAGTTCATCATGATGAGAGGACAAATATATAATTGGGCTAAGCAGATCTAGGATTAACAGATGTCAGACTTCTGCCTCTGGTGGGAATTGCATACTCACAGGTCTGACTTGGGTCCAGAGTGTCTGTCAAACATGGGTAAAACAAACATAGCAGGCACTGAACAACTGAGTCACAGAGCAGAGAGCTCAATACACTGTGGTCACCTCAACACTTTGATGTCACCACAGAAAAGGACATTCAGTAGTTTTCTCCTCTTTTTATGACTTGCTACAGAATAACAAAATTTGTTTTATAATGTAAGACCCTAATAACTTTGGAGGCTGATTAAATGCTTTATTACTGTGTCAGCTATTAATTTATCTCAGGGTTACCCATGGCTTTATGTTTCAAATCAATAGAGATTATCTGTTGATAAGATTATCTCCTTAAATAATCTTAAAGGAGATGAGCCAGCAATGCAGCACTCAACTGAATGCTATACATAAACCTCCCAGAAAACAGTTTTATCTCTTATTAACTCAGCAAAAAACAGGCTTTCAAGGTAGGCAGGGGTGAGCTTTTTAAACCAAAAGGGGAGCATTGATTATCTTAGTGCATTTTATTATGAACAACACAATGATAACTAACATCATACCAGTGAATTCAGGAAAGAACACAGAATCTGAATGTCACAAAAGCAAAGGCATCCAGAAGGGCACCCTTCTCCCTCCATGCCCACCACCCAACATTTGGGCTTTTCACAGAGCCTTTCATGCAAGAGCTGATACAGAGGGCAGTCACAGGGGTCCGGGGAGAGAAAAGAAACAGACAGCAAAGCCACTCCAGGACTAGGTCCACTCATGATAAAGAAAATTTTACAAGGAAATGGAATAGACGGAGGGCTTGCAAAGATATGACCCATCTTTGTGGTCTTTGTGGTGCCTTCACAGAATATCTCAAACTTTTGCTCAGGGAATGAAAAGGTCTTGCAAGATCAACTAATGCACAACCATAACACATCCTTTACTTCATAACAGCTCAGCTGTGGCTGTTTAAAAAATATAATTTGAAAGACAAAATAAGTCAGACTTATTATTATACTTTTATGATAGTACATTATATATACTGTTCCAAAATTTTCTGGACTTCTGTTGTGCTCCCATGATGTTAGTGCTGCACAGTTCTACAAGAAAATTGCAGAAAAATAGCTATTTTCATACAAAAATATGCAAAAGTATCTGTGTTCTCATTCTCTTCATCCTTTTCCACTTAGATCTGTTATTGGCTCTTCACTCCCTACCCTAAATTCCCATGAAGTTTATAGAAAATTACAGAATAATAGTCACGAATTCAGATAAATACCAGGTTTTAGGGGGTACTGCTTCACACTCATTATGTCCAAAAGTGGTGAAAAAACACATTTGTTATAACTGTGATTTCATCCATGGCTTCTGTGGGCAGTAGCAAAATTTTATTTGGAAAAATCCAAAATAATTTCTTTCATTGTTAAAGTTGCCTCAGACATGTTCAGCTTTCCAAATTTCAAAACGTATTTATACCAAATTTTCAAGCAAGGCCACACTGTTAGAAAGAGCAAGACAGTAGGAGTGGCCTGAATAACTGAGAATGGGCAAAAGTCACAAGAGTGACAATTTAGGGGAGTTCAGTGAGAATTATGTCAGACTGCAGCACTCTGTGCATGTGTGTGCATACATGAACCCAAGGCCTGGGGCACACAGAGAAGTCCTTCCTCTGAAAATTTCTTTTTTGTTGTGTATTAATATAATGGCTAAGACACTTCTCAGCTCCTGAATGATTCATCTTGTTTCTAATTAACTTCAATCAAATATTTTGCTATTTAACATGATATTTGCTAATAATTACTGCCCAGTTCTTTTTTCTTTCCTGAGCACAAGCAACACCAGCTCCTCAGCAACCAGAGCAGTCAGACTGATGTTTCCTCCCCTTCCCACCCCCTTCAGGAGTAACCTGTCACACAAACAACAATTACGGCAAAGGACTGATGATACAACCTCACATCTGTGTAAAGGTCTCTGCAGGGGAGCCAAGGCCCCACAGGCTCTGGAGAGTGACTTTCATCTCTGATGAGACAACAGAGCCTGTAACGAAGAACAAGGAGATGGATTGAGATGGTCTGCTGGGAAGGTGACAGCGTGGTGTCTGTACCTGCTGCACTAACAAGCTGGTGCTTGAGTAGGATATCAATGAGTGTGTAGATAAAGGTGATCTAGCACATGTGATTTATTGGAATTCTCTACAGCTGACAAGGTTCTTACAGAAAATTTATTATAAGAACTAACAAGACCTAAGGAAAGGTCCTTTTACAAATTTTTATGTTCCTATTGTTTTAATAACCAAGCTTCCTAGAAATCCCTAGAAATTTATCCCATCAAATCTGCCTCTCTTTATAATGTGGTGAAAACAAAAGTACTACTATTTACCTTTAGTCAATGTAGAAAGTCCTAAAAAAATACGTCTTTTATCAAGAAAAGCAAGGTCCTGCAAAGTAAAGAAACATCAGCTGCAATCTAAACTCTAAATTTCTGAATTTCTAAATGCCTTCCCTGGGCACCTGTAATAGGCCATGTTTTCACATTTACATTTCTGTAAACTGTGACGCTACATGAAAACTCAGCATCAGCTTGGGGAAAATAAGGTGTTACTCTAAATGGCAAAATCCAGCTTTCCTCTTGTAAATGCCAATGGTAAGCAGTCCACCTTTCCAGTTCCCCACCCAGCTGTAAATGTACTTGATAAGTAAATATTATTTTACTGTTCATTTTCCTTACTTCTGCCCAACCATATCCCATTCTCTCACAGCTTTAATGTTGGTGGTTATTATCCTACCTACCTTGTTTTGCATTTCTCCTGAGACACTACCCAATCTTACAACTTCATTAATTCACTTGTAGGAACCTCAGTTCATAAAGCTGCTTAGTAGATTGATGCTCAGTAGGACTCAGCCCTGCTGCTCTCGCCCACAACTTTTGTGAGTATGTAGCTCTAGACACAACCTTTTAACTACCACCTTTCCAAACACCATTTAGAAGCACCATGAGAGAGGGTAACAGGAACATTAATGAGTCTTGAGCTTCCTTCTTAGCCCATAAGCCTGTTAAGTTATAGCAGCTTCAAATGATTTGTCGGAAAAAAAATAAAATCCTCATATTTTTCAAGGATGAGTCTTAAGATGTTCAGCAATAGATGGAGCCACAGAGCTTTTTCTACGCCCAGCCTGCTTGAATCCAGTCCTATAGTGGTCTCCCTACATCAAAAGCCCAGAGAGGACCTTACAGCATGAAGGATGTGTAGTTTCCTATTCCTTCCCAGAAACCCAGCACCATTCACAGGCAAGAAGGTGAGAAGAGGAGGTGCAGTTTCAGCCTCAGGTCTTGGGCTTAGATTCCTCCAATTACAGCCTGCCCATTGACAAGTGCAAATCTCCTTTGCTCTCAATCATTCTTTTTTCAGCTCTTCTGAGGTCTAATATGGCAGATGGCAGATGGCAGGGCAGGGATTGGGGCTAAGGAAACCACATGAGAGTACCTGGAGAGCAGGGAAAGAACTGATTTGGGAAGTGGGAGGATCCAGAGACACATGAATGTTTGTCAGCACTGACACAGCAGTTGCAGTGATGGATTCACCACAGAGCAAGAGGAATGATTTCCCATAGCAGGTGGTAGCTAAGTAACATATACAAATTTTGGATGGTGAAAGAGCCTGAACATTAAACAAAGTAAAGTATTGGAATGAAAGTTTAAAGTGGCATAAAACCAAAATCCTATATGGAGAAGGAACTGTTCTGATTTTCTCGACTTATCTCAGGAACAAACTTAAGGAGTCCATGATTGTTCAGCATGAGAACTCTGGCAGCCTTCAGAACTTTCAGGTGATTGTTTGGCAGCTTGTTTAATATTGGCTTTCTTCTGCCTTTCACAAGCAAATGGATGCTATTTTCCATTTATGTCTCTTCATTGCGCTTTTAGAATCTGTTTTCAAATAGAAATCTATGGTTTTTGATTAGTGAATTAAGAACTCATACATACAAGTTATTTCAATAAGAACAAACCCACCACAAAAATCTTATTTGCAAGAATTACAGTTCTGAAATACTAACAGTGAATCTTTCTACCTCAAATTTTCATGAGAAGTGAATGTTCAGTTATCACAAGGCCATTGCAATGTGCCAGAAATCTACCGACAAATAAACTTGATGTGAGTTCCCATCCATACAGGCATAAATCCTTTACAAATGACAGAAACTAGACAAGCATCTCAGGTGGAGCCCACTTTACCCAATTTGGACATTCAAATTAGTAGTTACACAAGACTGACAGCAGTTCTAGCCTTTGAAGTCATTGGAAAGAAATAACACGTGAAAACACATGTAAAACACACCAGACAAACTTCCCTGTAGATGTGCTCATTATCTAGTCATCCAGAGAACTCAGGCTGACCAGAAAACTAAATGTTATGGAGTAAACTAAAGCTATGAATCCCAACAGTAAATGGGAAGACCACCACCAAGCAATACACTCTAATTATATAGATCTTCTGTATATTTGTTCCATACTTGAGACTTCATCTTTATATATGTGAGAGCTGAGCTGCAAAGGGATGAAAATTTCAACATCCTCCATGGTTAGGATCTTGGAGGATGTGTGGAACTGCAATGGAAATTATTATTTCAGACAATCAGAGATCAGTTCTGGCGCTAGCAGCACTCAGTGATATGTTATTGTTTTGGAGCTGAATGGCAAAATTGGGTCTTTACTGTTGCACTGAGGCAGGCACATTCCCTTGCCTACAGTCTGCTTCTTATACATGATTGTCAGTAAAAACATTTTTAAAAAGTGTCCCTTGAAGACAATTAATTTGTGCTAAAGGGCAAGAGATGCCACTTTTAGAGCTGCCTTTATGACACAGAGCAGGGGCAAAGTAGCTGAAAGTCCCAGCACTACTCATACTGAGAGATGGCAGTTGCCTCTCCTGAACAGCACCACAGTCAGGCTGAGCCCCATCAGAAACATGGAGGGGACACTGCTCATGGGTACAACTCACATTGGAGAGAAGACATTTTATAAACTCTCTTATTCCTCCTTGTCTTCAAAAAGGAGCAAGAGGATAAGAAAGATCATCCTTGGAAATAAGGCAGCCTCCAAAATCTGCAGCCTTTCAGGCCCCTCCAGGCTGGTGAGGGCTAGCATTTAGGAGCAAGGCTGAGCCTTGAATGAGACCTATTTACTGTCCCATGGGGAGACACAGACTGGTCTTCTCCACTGAAACACTAGGAAGCACTAACAATTTTGTACATTTAACTTTGCATCCAGAACTCATCAACAGCTGCATCTCATCCCCAGGACTAACACACAAAAGTCTCGATTCCAGGGATACCTTTAGGGATACTACACAAAGCAATCTTCTGGTTGTAGAGCAGTATGAGCAGATGCTATTAGAGTACTCAATTCCCAAGCTCTGCAGTCTCCTCCTGCCTCTCCTCATTCCTGGCTTGCCTGAGCCATTATTTCCCTCTGCAGAATGGTGAGAAGCAGTAACAAAATTAGTGCTGCTTGAATAGAGTGTAAACAGAGACGAAGGATCATTTCACTCATCAGTAGGCTGTAATTTAGAAACAAAGCTAGTAATCTCATACTGAAAACCCCTAAACAATCCAAACCCAAACGCTTTTACTGTTAGGCATATTAATTTATTATAAGATCACCACTTAAAAGCTGGGATTTCACAGTGACCAAATTGCATTCAAATTAAATAAATTACCCCAGGAGAAAGATAGCAAACACATTTATACCCAACTTATCATTTTTATGGCAACTAAGATAAAAAACTTCATAGGGAGAGGATAAGAAAATATTTTTTCAAAGCCTCAAAATAAATCATTAAGCTTTTTACATGCATGATTTTACAAGAACAGATCCTGCTATTTGACTTCGGATTTGAACATGTGCCAATTCTGTGTCTAGATGGTACAGAATCACAGAATCACAGAATATGCTGAGTTGGAAGGAACCCACAAGGATCAAATCCAACTCCCAGCCATGCACCATCCCCAAGAGTCACAACATGTCCCTTAGAGCATTGTCCAAATGCTTCTTGAATTCTGCCAAGTTTGATGCTCTGATCACTGTTCCAGTGCCCAACCACCCTCTGGGTGGAGAACCTTTCTCTATTATCTAACCTAAACCTCCCATGACACAACTTCAGACCATTCTCTTGTTCCTGTCCCTGGTCACTACAAAGAAGAGATCAGTGCCTACCCCTCTCCCTTCATGAGGAAGTTGTAACTGCACTGAGGTCTCCCCTCAGTCTCCTTTCCTCCAGGCTGAACAGACCAAGTGCCCTCAGCTGCTCCTCACACAGCTTCCTCTCAAGGCCCTTCACCATCTTTGTTGCCCTCCTTTGGACATTCTGTCAACAGTTTAATATTTATCTTACATTGTGGTGTCCAAAACTGTCCCCAGGACTGAAGGTGAGGTTGCCCCAGAGCAGAGCAGAGCATGACAATCCCCTCCCTTGCCTGGCTGGCCATGCTGTCCCTGATGTCCCCCAGGACACACTTGGCCCTCCTGGCTGCCAGGGCACTGCTGGCTCATGTTCAACTTGCCATTAGCCAGGTGCCCCAGGTCCCTTTCCATCACACTGCTTTCCAGCATCTCATTGCCCAGTCTGTCTGTACTTCCAGGGTTGTCCCATCCCAGGAGCAGAATCCAGCATTTGAATTTGTTAACCTTCATGTGGTTGGTGATGCCAAGCCCTCTAATTTGTGGAGGTCTCTCTACAGGGCTTCCCTGCCCTGGAGGGAGTCAGCAGTTCCTCCCAGTTTTGTATCATCTGTGAACTTGCTTGGTATCCTTTCCAGCCCTGTGTCCAAGTCATCAGTGAAGACGTTGAAGAGCATAGGGCTGAGGATGGAGCCTTGTGGAACCCCACTAGTGACAGGTCACCAGTCTGATGTCACCCCATTCACTATAACCCTTTGTACCTGACCTGTGAGCCAATTGCTCACCCATCATTATGTGTTTATCATGGGCTAGACATTTTGTCCAGAATCATCCTGTGAGAGACAGCAGAAAGATGCTTATAACACTAGCTTTAAAATGAATGATTTAACTGGTATTCAGAAGAGAAAAAAGTGTCCTAAAGTTTAAGTTTCCATCAGAAGTTATGAGGCTTGATTGTATTACTCTATTTTGCAGAAATCATATTTTCTACAAATTCTTTGCTTCCTGTAAAAAATACTGAGCATTTCCAGATTGTTAGTTAGATATTCTGACTAAATGTGAAGAAATCCACTGGTGCTGCCTCAAAACCAGCAGGAAAGGATTTTCCCTGGTTTCAACAGGCAAATACTTAGATCACAAACCAAAGTCTAAAACAAAACTGCAAACCATTTTGAATAATAAGAATACTGAACTGCTGCAGTTCCACTTGAGCACACAAACTATATAGTCCATTTAGCACGACTTTGAAGCAGGAGCTCAGCTGCAAGTCCAGTTGATTATCAATTCCAGCAATTGCAATGTAATGCAATTTCAGGAAATATCAGGCAATTTCTCTCCAGCCAAGAAGCCCATCACATATCCTACCTCAAGGGGCACATCTGCACTCAAAGGGCCTGGCAGACCTGATGCTTAGGGCTACAGACAAACTGTGTCAGTGGGGTTCAGCTGTCACACACACCAAAATGGGGCTGTTCAGCTTGGGTGCTGTGCAGTGAAGTGACTTCAGTAAAAAACACATAAGTTTTGAGGGCCTCAATTGTGAGCAAGCAATGATTTGTATTTCTTCTCAAGGATAGAGAATAGATGCCTGTTTTTCAGCTTGAAGTAGTTGCTGTCATCTAGGAAGTCATTCATTGTTGAGGAGATCAAATAATTTCCCAAATATGCACTAAAAATTCCTTTCTTTCTCCAGGGATTTAATCCATTTGATTTATTAATTCATTATATAGAAGTAAAGCACTTGTTAATGGTGAAAAAAGATGACAGAATACAATTTTTATCTAATAATACTAAAGTGAAGGGACTAAAACATGCTTTTGAAGCTGAAACATCTACTAAAAAATTTATAGTGAAAACATTCTCATTAATTCAATACAGCTTTTTTAGTACACCCCAGTTTGTATTTATTTATTTATTACAGAAAGAATGGGTTCACATAGAAAATATAAAAAAATTTTTAGGAACAGGTTAGAGAAATAGTCATCATAAGGTATCTGCTGAGCTTGCAAAAGTGGGATGAGATGACTCTTGGGGAATTTTTTCAATGTTCCATCTCTGTATGAATGTACTTCAAAAATTGGCACATTGTAAGAAAATCTTATAGCCTTTACAAAGAATGTAGTAAGATGACTATAATCAATAAGACTATATTAATGCAGTGCAGGCCACAATATTACAGGGGAGTGAAACATGGTTTATTAATATAAAAAGAAGAAAAAAGAATTGGACTAACAGTGCAGGAAGACCCTCGAATTAATAAAATTATTTTGCTTTTTCTTCCAATAAGGGTAGAGTTACTGACAGAGTGAAAATTCCATAAATACATCAGAAAACAAGAGGCGGGGGGCAAAGAAGGGTGAGCAAACCTTACAGATATTCTGTGAAGCTCCTATAACCTTTATAATCTAGGTGTACACAGCTTGTGATTCTAAGTTTCTTTCCAGGTGTGCTTAGCACACACATTTTATTTTATGGATCCATCCTTCCAAGAAGGCCTCAGAGTACCTGAGTTCATTTTCCTGTATCCCTGCCAGATTTTTCATCCTCGTCTCAGGTCTTCAGTCAAAACCCCCATGCAACAGTACTCCTTCTAGTCCATATCCTGATCACGTCTATCATGCAAGTTTCAATTAGATGAATTATGAATTAACCTTTGGGCAGCTTGTCCTTGTTCAGGAGTCAGAGCTTTGATCTTGGACAGTAGATAACTGAAACCAAAAAATCTCATCTTGATTACAGATTTTTCGATGTTTGCTTTCCTACCAGAGGAAAAAAATATGTACTTCTTCAAAATGACACACTGGCTACATCTCAGTGGGGACCCAAGATGTCTTGTGAATCTTCTACAAGCCAAGATGGTCGGAATCATAGGTCTTGCACCATGATTTTCAAAATTTTATTTACAGCTTCTTGATGAAAAACATTAAAGCTGATGCACTAATCACTAATCTGGTAACAACCATAAAAAATCTTGTTTGGATTACAGATAGAAAAGGTACATCCCCTGTTGTGAGACCTTCAATGACACTTTGCAATATTCAAGCAAAACTTGGAACATGAAAACACCTCTATATTGCCATTTATTCTCTTTTGATCATGTCAAATTAACAGAAAAATGTTTTAAAATAGTTCCTTAATGACTGGTTGACAGAGACTTCAAATGAGAGTCTCATAATTCCTCTGATAAAGATCAGAATAAAAAAAATCTTAAGTTCTTACGTAAGAAAACTGAGGTCAGAATGTGGAACTGATAATCATTAATAAAATAATAAATAGGCTAACCAAGCTGACAGAAAAAGATTATGAGGGAGCAAAAGTGGAAACATATCTCAGTGACAGTCCTTCACATAAACACTAGCTGATCTGACTGAGACACTCTTGAATGTCTTCTGCCATGTGTAAGGCAAATTATCCTTCTAACTCTCTAATCATTACTTTAGTCCTCTTCATCAGGAAACCAAATAGTTACATAAGCCTCAAGTTTTTCAAACCTTATTAGATGGTTTTTGGTTCACAGAATCCTTTGTAGCCTGTATAAATTGTGTGTACAAGTTCTAGCAGTCCTCATACCAGCACTAGAGGGAAATGGAGCCTGCATGCTGCTACACAATATATGTTCATCTTCTTTAAAAACAGGCAGTCAGAACTATCTGTGCTTTGTACCATAGCTCCTCTGATGAATTTCAAAAAATGCATTTCAGTATGACATTGATTGCTTCATTTGGAAGGATCCTGAATTGGCTCCTCACCTGGAGCAAGTGACAGTACCATCTGGCCCATGGATAACAAGCCCTGGAACATAATGCACCAATCTCCTCAACAGAATAAACAAACAGTGCACATGTACATATAAAGTTCACAAAACTAACTTTTTCATTTATTATTTTCAATAAGCTGCATTCTTTCTCACTGGGTGCTTCCAGCTGAAAACCCTAACAATGAGAAATCTGTTCTAATACTTTTATCTATATCTATGAAAAAGGATGACATTCAATATTAAACACATTCCTTGTTGCTATTTTATTCACTTTTTCCTCTTGATAATAATCATGATAGGTTACAGGGAAAAAAAAGATTTCAGGTAAAAAAAAATATATCTATAACTCTGCTGCCCAGAAGTTCCTACTTCTAACCACATGACTTTTTCTATTAAATATTCTTTCACTCCACTTTTAAAATAGTTTAACTATTTATATTTTTCTAACTTGATTAGAATGTGTTGCCTGAAAATCCTGACTTGTATGTGTAAATTGAACTGTCAGAGACAGTTTATAGCTGGTGTGTGATCACTTTAGTTGAGGAGGTAGCTATTCCAGTTCAAAATCAAGATGTATTTCACAAAAAACTGATGTACCTGTATTTTTCATTGGCGTTGTGTAACATGTATTCCCGTACTGACAACACAATGATTCTGAATTCCTCAAATAACTTAGTCTTCTTGTTAGTGTCCATTCTTGCCATATAAATACTGACTTGTCCGTTACATGATCTTATTTTTTAGAGAAATGGTATTGTCCAAAGAATGTAACATCTCTACTAATGTGAATTAGTAGAGATGTTATGTGACTAACAGTAACCAGAATAATGGGTTATGTGACTAAACAGTGACAACTGATTATACTCAGAACAGCAAACATGGATTGCATTTCATTTGTCCGGACTCCTTGCAGCAGCACAGTGCAGGTGCTCCTTTGGAATTACCCAGCTGTCACTGTTACATGGTCAGATACTGCTTGCTTGGTATCATCAGTTGAACCACAAAGCTGGTATTCCACTTATTCTGTAATGCTCTTTTTTGATGTACACCATATGCCAACTAACATCTCATAAATTACTTTGTTATTTTCAGTTTCTAGTCACCATTGTGGCTTAATATTTTAATTTTATACATTCCCAACAAAGAGAGTTTTAGTCAGCAGAGCTGCTGTGCTGTGACTGAACCCGATGGACCCTGCAGAATGGTGCTTCTCCCAGAAAAGGGGGACTGCCTTGATGTCCTAGATTACAATATAGATGTATTTAGTATTCTATTACCACAAGCAGAGGGGCACTGGTGGTTATCTCCTGCTATGACTCACCCCTGATAACAGTTAATGAGCCATCAAGAACCCACTGTATGACTCATGGAATTACCTCATCCTATTGTGAGATGCTCTGCCCAGGAGGGAGGAGCCAAGCATTCCCACCTGGATATAACCTGGCCTTGGAAATGCCCAAGGATCTCCTGCCTACTGGATTCCCAGAGGACAAGAGCTACCACTGGACCTTCAGGTGGAAACCAGACCTTCCACAGGATCACCACTTCTACTGAACTACTTCACTTGGACTGCTACCACCACCCTGACTAACAGGGTGTCAGGTTGTATCTGACTTTTTCAGTGTTTTTTCCTTGTATTACTGCACTTATTTTTAATTTTTCTATTAAATTTATAATCCTGACTAGTGATCTCCCACTGGTTTGTTTTCAAACTAACACACTTGGTTACCAAGACAACCATTTTGGTATCTGATAATGAATTTCCTACTCCTTTCAGTTTTAAAGAAGTACCTGTCTGCCCTGTCTACTGTAACCTCTAATTTGGTGATTAAGGTAATCTTCAGGACTACAGCCAGGAATACATGGGCTAAGGAGAATCTTGAACCCAAGACTTCTTTCTTTGAATATCAAACCTTTTGAATGTATATAAGAAGTAAGCAGTACCACCAAATAGCTACCCTTTAGAAGAAAGGGCTAAATTTTGCCCTGCTATTAATGAACAATGCAGAAACATGCTCTGCGAAGATGGCTACAGATGGGGTGACCAGACCAGAAGGAAGTGCTTCAATATAGGTATTTGTAGGGAGTCTGCTTGGGAATAGCAAGGTGGGTCTTCAAACTGCATTCAGCATTCTCCCTAATCTTCCTGGACATCCAGCTTCAAACAACTACTTTCTCAGTGCTTTACCTATTTGGATCTCATTCTGACATGCCAGGTGATCCTCACAGAATGATTACTGTGTACTGAAGTGAGCTTTGGGTTCCTTTGTCAGGAACAAAATCCAGACTAAAGGATTACAGCATTTTGATATAGCACATCAATATTTAAGTATTTTATTTGGTCTGTTCCTAATTTAGAGACATCTGGTTTAACTGGAGATGATTCTACTTGTGCTATAGTGCTATTGGCTTCCATAGAGGGCAGCTGTTCCATTTTAATCCACTAATCTCTGAATTTTTCTTAAATAGCTGTACAATTCCTGGATCCTTTGGTCATTTCCTTTCAGATGGTGAATGAAGTAACAGCTGTGATAGTTATGTGCCTTTGCATTTAGCACCTACTCCAGACACATGGAGAAAAGACTCTCTTTAACATTCAAGGCAAAAGATAATACTAATTACTCGTGCTGCTGAGACTGGAAAAACTCTTAGCAACTAGAACACTGGGGAGAGATAGTAAAAGGGGTTGGACAAATTAAACATCCTGTGGAAAAATGTGAATTCCTGTTCTGTTCCAATTATCTTTTAGGTTTCATGAAGAATAAGAAAAAGGAAACCTCAAACTCCACAGCTGAGACAAGTTATGTAGCATGGCAAAAGTTTGCTTGGTGTTGGTGTAGAATAGCTGTCATGCATCTGAGGGATCCCTCCCTGGTCCTTTGAAAAGAGGGCATATAGGATCAAGACAGTGTTCAAGCCATGTGTCCCAAAGTGATGAGTGGGTTAGCAGAACTTTCAGATTTTTATTTACACCATTTCTCTGTTTTATGCAGCTGTGTTTCCCTCTAACTCTTGGTGACTCCATACCTCACCTGCTTTAATTTTAAAATTATGTTCCCCTTGCACTGTATATGGGAATGAACTATCTAAATCTAGGTCTATTTTGAGTGGCAGGAACTTACAGAAACAAGAGAGCTTTAATTTTAACTTCAATAGGCCACTTTGCTCTGTTGTATTTCCTTCCCCACTAAACTTTGCTCTTTTATGCATCTCAAACAGATAAACTAGAGGGCTAGTCAGTCACAGGATATTATTACGTTTTTGGTTTTTTTTTTTCTTGCAGTACACCTTGATTAGGCACTGAATTTCAGACTCTGACAGTTCTTAGAGCCCAATTATTAGGAAGACCTTGAGAGGCTTTCATAGATATCATACACTTTTCCTTCATGTGATTTTTTGCTATGAGAAAGCATATCCCAATCCTTGAATCCTTACTAAAATTCATTCCCATTGTCTGCTTTAACCCTCTCCTTGAACACTTTCATACTTGAAGTCCTCTTGTCTTGACTGTTGCTCATCATCTCTTAAGTCTTCCCAGTAAGTACACCCCACATGTCAGGTGGTGTATATTTTATATTCCAGAAGCTGCACCTTATCAATAGCTTTCCTTAGCCTTTGTGGTATTTTAAAATCAAGTTAAAACTTTTCCTCCTTCTCTTCAGAATCTCCAGTAGACTTGCTGACCTCTCTTCTACATTCTCCTCCATGCTTATTCTATACCTCTGATCTTGCCCTCCACTCCATCTTCTCTATTTGCACCATCCTGTATATCCTGAAGATTTTTCTCTTATCTGAACCTCTGGTTTATATTAGAAATCTGCTTTACAATTTAGCCTTTGACACTGAAACACATTTTACTTTCCCTTTTGTTTCTCATCATGTAAGTTCCCTCTTTCTAGCTCAATCCTGGAAGGTTTCCAGCACGAACTCAGAAGCTGTTAAATTCCACCCTACTGTTCTGCTCCTTGCTGTGTCCCTATACTTCCAGAACCTTCCTGCTGGCATGAGGCTCCTACACAGCACACTGATGTATGTTGTGCTCATACAACACAAGTGCAATATGTCAATAACAAAACACATACTTTCTTCTTATTGCTCAGATAATTTTCTCTGATTTTCTCTTCCTCATTAACCAGAGCAAAAAATCATAGCATGGGATTGTAAATCCTCTCACTATGGCTACCAGAATGATGTGAATAAATAATTATGCTGGAGTGGGTGACATTCACATAGCAAACCTGTATGAATTCTACATACTTCTGCAGCCAAAAAAAACCCAAAAAACAAGCAAAAAAAACCCCAACAAAACAAAAAAACCCTACTTTTTTCAGAACAGGAAAATTGTATTTCTCTGTAGAAGCCCTTCAGTTTTACAGAAATGCAAGCTCTATTTACTTTATCAGACTTCCATGATACACTACGTGGTGTACCCAGTATTATTTTAAAGCTCACCAGAGAGCCAATGCAAAAGTCCCTTGGGTCTGATGGTCATTTCTTAACCAATTTTCCCCTTTATTGAGAGTTTTAGTGAGAGTTTGGTACATGCAGTAAACATAAAGTGGGACTTTTATAGCACAGTGATTTTTTTTTTTTTTTAAATTTTTTTTTTTAACCTAAAAATTTGACAGTGACTCTCAAACATAACTAGGTGAGTTCTTGTGCATGAACAGATCACTATAACTTGCATGCATGTTTCATATTGAATCTCAGTTTCCATTGCCACATAGGACAATATTTCTGTTACTAAACTATGACTTTTTATGATTTAGAGAACAAAATAACCATCATTAACACACAGATATGCATCTGTGCAGACACAATTAGAATAAAAAGAAAAAATACTACCCAAGGAAACTGACTTGGAAAATAATCCTGTTAGTGAAAGTATTCCAGTTTTAAACCCAGTGTTTTAAAAGGACAAGCAGATTTTAGTAATATTTTTAAAATTAAATTGTTTATCCTGTGGGAGAGGAAAGTTCTGTTTTTGGTTGTTTCTTTGATTTTTGTTTTAAGGATAAAATAGGAATGGTGAGAGAAAATTACTGACCAATAGCTCTGCTTCTGTGAAATCATGACCTGATTGGGTTTCTCTCTCTGATGTTGATTCATTGACGTGTCACACAGGGGCAAAATGCCCCAGCTTAGAGAAAAACTGGACTCATTTAAACCATGTACAATTGAGCTACCTTCTGTGACTCACTAGTGGGCTCTGGAGATGCTTTACAGAAGTCTGCTCAGATCCATTGCAAAGCCTGTATAATCACAGATTAGAAAAATCAATATCCCCTTTCTTCCCAGGAGATGCACTAGCAGAGCAGCAGCAGGGGTTCAAGGGAAGGCTGGTGGGCTGAGCTACTCCCTGCCCTCCTCTGCCGGGGCAAGGAACTTGCAGCAAGAGCAGAAGGGTGCACGGCAAATCAGTACACAACAGCCTGTGACCTCTTTTTCTCTACCATCCACAAACAGCTGGTTCTTTACATCTTTTTCTTGACTCAGAAGATGGTAACTAGGTGTGATGTCAAGCACTACAACAGCCTGACCAGGCAAGTGCTTGAGTTGCCCTCCCTGCAGGTATTTAGAAGATATGTAGACCATGGTGTTCAGGGAATGGTTTTGTGGTGGACTTGGCAGTGTCAGGCTTATGGTTGGAGGTGATCCTAAAGGTTATTTCCAATTTAAATGATTCATGATTTGCTGGGACTTTTGGGAATTGCCAGGGTGTGGAAGAGAGGTGTGCAGTCAGATGCAAGTGCTGCTGCGTCCTCAAGTTCACTATAGGTCACAGCCCACTCCATTCTAATTTTCCTACAAATTTTTGGCAGCACTACCATCTCCACTATCTCCAAAAATGATTCCTTCTCCATTTTTAAAACACAGCTTCCACAGAGGCATTAATGATAACAGAGAAACAGAAAAAGAAATATCTATAGATAGATGCCACTAAGTCACAGACAAAACAGACTCAGTGAAATGTTAGCATTTAAAATTTGCAAATAGAGTCACTAGAAAACTAAGACTATTGAAGCAGGGCTTCAGTAATTACAAATTCTGAAATAACTCTACTAAAGGTTTTGAAACAAAGACATAATGCTTATTTGCTTTCCTTTATAAGGCTGATCATATTTTATCTTACATCAAAAAGGCAAAATTGTATAGTTTCCTGTGATGAGGCAGAAAGGGTAAATGAAATTAGGTAAGTTTGCCTATTGAACTTAGTGGAAATAATTAACATGGGGTTTTATATATATGTACATACACACACACACACACATATATATATGTATGTATGTATATGTACATTTATATATATACTATTGGAATGTAACAAAGACAGAGATATATAGGAGCAATGTTGAGATTCTGCATTGTATAGAAAGGCTTGGGAACTGGGTTTGTTTGGGGTTTTTCTCCCTCTTCCCATGATATTCAGCCTATTCACTCAATGGCAAAACAGTTTTCCAGGTGACAACTATACTAGATACCATTTCCTATATGAGTGCATATAGTTGTATCATTAATTGTGAATTAATTTCTGAAACAATAGAGCTTATTAAGCTACTCATTAGATGTGAGCCTGTCTAATTCTGAACTGTTGGGTTACTGCAGTTTATGACGTCAGTCACAAAATCCATGTGACTCTTGCAAGGGACACAAATAGCAATAGACAATAACAATACCAATTTGTTTTGCAATGGTTCATAATGTGCACTTTTACACGAAGCATAATTTAAGGGTTTTGTTCTTTTTGTCCCTTAATTCAATGCCTTCACGAACAGAATGGCTTTTCTGTAAAATAATAACACCAGTTTGGCAACCATTCTAAAGCACTTCATGCAGAACATTGTATAGAACACTTAGAAAAGCCTATTTGTTCTACTACAAAACCTTTTTACCGCAGAAAGAAGGGGAAATTGGTTAAGCTTTTGTGATTTCTGCCACTAAAATTGCTCCTATCAAAGTCCGCTAAATAAAATATGCCAGTGTTTCAACACAAATGAGTTTTGCTCCAATAATCACAACATATCCCAGGTGGAACATGCTGGAAATGCTTGGAACCAAAAGTTATCCAAACCTTTTGAAGATTACTGTTTTCCCTAGGTTTACTGTATAAAAGATTAAGAAATAAATTGATATTGACAGGTGTATTTTTCTAAGACTGGAAGGAAAGAAAGTTTCTAAGAAATGGAAACTTTTTATCACTTGATTGAATTTTCTGAACCTATTTCAGTATTATCAAGAAAAAAAGAAAACTACTGCTTTACTAGTGTTTCCTAGCAATGCCCAGAGGAGAGAATTAGAATTTATAAGTGAACACATGGTTTGATTACTAACTCTAAACCAATAATCATTAAAACTTACATTTAGATCCCATTTTTAAAATTCAGATGTTAGTTTTGGGACATGAAGAAAAAAAATTAAAGTTATCCTTGTTATATGAGTTTAGCCATGTAAAGTTATTCCAAACCCACTCTAGTAGGGGCAAATTTATGCTTTTTCAACACAGTTTAAACCACATAATTTTTTACAAGCTTTTAAAGCACTAGTGTATGTTTATGTAAAATTTATTTGAAATCGCTCAACTATCACACTGTTAGAAAAACTTAAAGCCTTACAATGTCTCCAGGAAACATTTACTTATTACCTCCAGGTAAATAACCACAGGTATCCTTACAGAACACCCTGCACCAGAACATCCCTTCCTTTCTAAAGGCAAGATTTTTGGTTTTAGCCTCCTGGACATCTTTTCCTCCAATCATACGGGCATTTGTGGTGTTTAGCATCAATTTTTAATTTTTTAAAAATTATTTTCTGAGGCCCTTGAGGAGTTGCAGTGCCTCATTTCCTCTGTAGGCACATCCTGCTGACTGGCACTGAGAAGGAGGAGGTTGGCCCTTCTTAACATTAATGATCAGAGCTTTGCTCAAAATACCTCATCACCCGAAGGTGTTAAGAGGAGACAAGATTTACTTCTCATTTCTTATTTCACACAGAACATGAAATATATTGTTAATTTTAATTGCATGTTCTCCTGTAACAGGTTTACTGTCCACCAAATGTAACATATACAAAAAGTCCCAGTACTCGAAATTCCCGTATTTTTTTCATAAACACATTGAAGCATGATTGAAATATTAACAAGAAAATATCAGGGGTGATAAAGACTGTACAACTGACATAATAGTAAAGAATGAAAATACATGTTAAAATAAAATTAAAATTGTGATCTCTTACTCATACCAAAATGTTTTTGCATGCATAATTTAGTGAAAATCCTATTTAATTTCACTGAATTTTTATACATTCTGTAAATCTGCCATGGAAAGGCAATAACTCAAAACATTTTACCTGAATCTTTCCAATAAACTTGTCAAATAAAGTCAGAAATAATATGCCTGAAGAACATCACAGAATTGTTTCAATGCTCAATTTTGCATCAGGCCAGGTCTCCAGGTTTATTTATTATCTCAGAGGGAAAGAAAAAAAAGCAATTCAGCATTTTTCAGAAATCATAAACAAGTAAATGTCCTTGCATAATAATAGTAAGAAAGTAGTTAATGTATTAATCAAGTTGGGTTACCATGGTATTTCTTTAAAATAAAGCCACATCTATTGACAGCTGCTCCTCCCAAATGATCACTGTTGCAAAATGGGAATTAAGAACAATTTTATCTTTTTTGATAAAGGAGGTTTTTTGAATCACATGTAGTAAAAGAAGGGCAGTTGTGTGTAATCCAAACAAGCCATCAACGTTTGGGTAGAAGAAAATCATTGCAGTTGGACTAAAAGGACAGATGAGGTTTTCCTCTGAATGTTGCTTTCTGGACAAATCTAACTTGAGGTTTAGACTAGATGCTAAAGGACCTGTTAAAGGTGCCTTTCAACCCAAACTATTCTATGATTATTTAAGCATATAAGTATTTTTCATCGATAATGAAATGTGCAACCAGTGGACCACAGACACAATGTTGGGAAGCATTGTCACAACAGAACAGTGTACCAAAATGAGAACAGAGGTAGCCTTATGCTTGGAAGTAATGTGTTGAAATGCTGCTAAACCAGCTGGAAGCTACAGAGGAGCCCTGGACATTAATTCCTGATGACTTTAATGCTGGATTTGAAGGAGAGCCCAAACATAGAGTATCTTACTTCCACAGCTTCCTCAAGACACCTCACACCACTCAGTGGGCACTGACAGACCCTGACTGAGACAGAGCCACGCTCTCTTGCCTTTGTGGTCACCCATGGTATATCTTTCCCTCAAAATACATTAATCTTTCTTATTTGCTTTTAATTACTGACTTTATAGTTCATTTGGGTGAGACACAGAAGTATTAGTTTGGAAAAATGGCTAAAGTAACTGAAGTTATTTGCCAAGTTATTGACAAACTTGGAGTTAACGATGCCATTTGGAAGATAAATTCTCTTCTCTGTGTAGGGATTATGATTAAAGGAAGAAGTGAATAACAATAACAATGACTGGGGCTAAATGACTGTAATTTGTTCAGCTAATTAAAAATAAACAGTGAATATATCAAATCAAAGACTGAGGGAATCAACCAATGAATCAATAATAATCTGCTCCTGAATTTTGAAATTATCAAGTCACTGAATTAACACAGAGAATAAATCACAATGCTGACAAAAGGAAAAAATGTCTTTTTAAAAACACCAATAATTCATGCATAGAGATACTGCTGGAAGATGTATTACATCCATTGCTTCAGAGGACATAAAAGCTAAAACCCCCTCCACCTGTCTCCTTCCTGCTCAAAAACTAATGCCCTGTCTGCCACTGTGCTTGACTTAACAGCTGAAAAATCTGAATGTTCATTCTTAATGTAGCTCTTTGACTCAGGGAGTTCACCCGAGAGGGCAGCTAATTGCAGAGAAATAATGAGATTTAAATACTTTCTCTTAATTCAAATGCTAAAATCTCACTGCAGCTAAAATGACTTTTTCCTCCTGCTTCCTTCACAGAAATTAACAGAAGTCTTAAAAAATAGAGGTAATTACTGAAAAATTAACTACTCCAGCACAATTCCTTCATCTTAACTACACAAATTTAAGTAATGGCCTACATCTGAGCTCCTGCTTGAACAGCGTTGTTCTTCATTGGCGTTGTTAGGCACAAATAGGAGTATGACATAGAGGCCAAGATGGGAGTGGACCCAGAAGGGGCAAAGAACACAGGAGCTGCAGGGTCATGCACAAGCCAAGGCCAAGAAAGTGAGAAAAGAGTGAGCTAGCCTAAAGATCAAGCCAGAGAGGATCCAGAGGTTGGGATGAAGATTGGCCAACTTTCTACCAGTCTAAATACTACTGGGAGAGGGGACCAAACCCCACACATGACTGATGGAACAGAACCCAGAGATACACTGACTAAAAAAGCATCAGACAGCTTCACAGACATGGGTAAGAAATTTTCTGAGCAATTTACTGCAATTATTGCTCAGGAATTTGCACTGCAAAATATAACCTCACTCAGAGTGTCTTCTAATAGTCTATCAAAATTGTTGCTCCATTTAATCAGACTCAAGAAATATATTACCAGCAGAGCAGTCCATAGAGGCACACACATGCCTGTGGTCCCACTGTGAGTGCACTGATACTCACTCAAGCTCAATTCAGTTTTTTAAATGTCTGTAAGGAAAAACACAGAAGTGCACAAGGGCACAAATGTGCCAAATAACCTCTTTGTTGTACTTTGGAGGCATTGCTTGCAGGCAACTCTTCCCTGACATGTAAGGCTCAGAGTCCAGCCAAAAGAAAGTATGGGTACAAAGTAGGTCACCCAAGGTCCTCAGGGATTTTAATGCCTGATAAATTGCACTTGGGTGGAAACAGAAGCTTGGTATGTGTCAGTAATACACCTCCTGTATCAGAACTACCCATAGCTATCTCTTGATAGAAACAGAGCTTTTACTGATTCCAGGGAGTGCTGAGGAAAGACTTCACCCTGCTAGTCTCATATTGGACCTTGACATAACTCATTTATCTAGTTTAACCTCTAGCAGGAGATAATCCTACATTTAGTTTTCCCAATTAACAGCAGAAACAATCTTGGGTACTGATTTTTGTGGTGAAAAGCAATGTGCTTTTGAAAAAGGAGGCGCTGAAGAATGAGTCAACTTTTGGGATAAGAAGTTCTCGGTAGAATACAGGTAGATCAGTCCTCTGAATTAGATAAATTTCAGAAACTGAAGGGAACCCATGTATTTGTAGATAGAGGATGAACAATGGAAGTCAAACCTTTTCTCCCTTACTGATCATACTACCAAAAATAGAAAGACACTTCAAAATCAGATGCAATGTTAACATTGCCAAGGGATGGAAAAATCAGAGTCCCCTATGTCTTGAAAGAGTCCCCAGAAATGGGAAGGCCATCAGACAGCAAAAGCACAATATAGATAATACATCCTCAGGCCATGGGATTTGTGAATTCATGGGACTATGTTGAAAAAAGCTCTTGCTAGAGGGTTACTCAGAGAAACTGAAGGGGGTCCAGATGCAAAGTCATTAAGCAAATGGCTTCTCAGGGGCTTTCAGAAATTGGAACTTGGCTGCTGCTGAAAGGTCTGACACATTCCAAACAAGGACCAAAAGACTCACGGCTTCTAGACCTTTCAAGTCAGAGGAAAACGTCAAAATCTGCTTGTGCAGCATTTTTTTTAGTTTAGCATCATTTTCCTGATATGTTCTTTGGCAAAACGGATGCATAACATGGTGCATAACTTTGTTGAGCCACTGTACGTGGAGGTTGGTGATTGACAACAACATGACACAAAAAATAGAAATCTTTGAAGCTTTCATGGCTGAGGCAAACCAGTAAGTGATGAAACACAAACTATACTGACAAAACCAGAAGTGCTGCTTAGAAATGTTACATCTGTCTTGAGCCACTGCTGACAAAAACAAGTGAGAATCACCACACATTTTTGCAGGTCAGTCTTACATAGAGCATTAGAGAAAGCAATGTTTGAGAAATAACCTAAACTACCACAAAAGTGAGCAATCCACCCTGCAGAACTTAAAATGCCACTTCATATAATTTTAGTATTGCAAAACTGGATTTTTTTTTATTCTGAACATGTACTAATGCATTATATTTGCCCTCTGAACATTAACTCCCAAATTCAAACAATTTTTAAATCTGAAAATCTGAAAAAAACCCCACTTTTTTATGTCATCTGCTGTTATAACTGGTCTTCCAGCTTTGACTTACTGCTATGTTAAATTTCTTTAAATTCAGAATTACTTATGGCAGAAACTTATATCTTTATCATCCTGTAAATTCAACATTACCTTGAAGTACAGCCTAGTAAGAGATGATAATACAATTGAGAAGAAGAAATGGAAATTCTGAATGAAGTTGTGTAGAAATCTCTTACCCAAGTTATTAAGTGTCTACTGACCTCTGTTTTTTCATATTCTACTTCTATTCTAGGTGCAGCAGTTAAAAGAAGAAGTGGTGTTTTTCACTCCTAAAGGAAATCAGTATCAGCCAAAATATTAGACTACTTAGTTGAAGTCTGAAATGAGAAATTAAATACACCTTCAACATGGACACCTGGGAATCTAGGGTACTGCTACAGAGATGAATTACTTCTGTTTGTCTCAGGAGTGCAGCAAGAGAGAAAATGACACATATGCTAGCACTCTTGACTAGCTTATCCAGTAAGCAGAGAGATCTGCTCTTCCTTCCTTCACTTTCTCTCTAAAATATGAGGATGCCAAATATGAATAAGAAGTTTGGGTATTATTTCTGAACAGACCTGAACATTTCCTCTGAACATTGTCATTCAATTTTTATTTCTTCTGAAAACTATGGATTAAACAGAACAAATACCTCAAACTAATTTCTACTTTCTTCATTTCAGCTGAAAGATCTAGTTTTTGCCAGAGTCTAAAGCATGACTTAGTTCTGTCTGTACTTACAAACAATCCTTTTTAAGCTGTGGTTCAGCTAGAGTATGCTCTATCGAACAACTCTGTTCTGCCATGCTGATTCCTGCATGTAACTTTGTAAGCTTCAGTGTACACATGAACCAGAAATTCAGAATCAGATATAATATTTATACACACCTTTGATGTATTTGAAAGCTACTATTAATTGCTCCCCTAAGTCTTCTCTTTATTAGGCTAAAGAAATCTAATTTTCCAGTGTTCCCACAAACATCATGGTAGATGTCTAATCATGAAGAAGTTTGAAAAACCAACGACCCCACCACCAATTCTCTGCCTAAAGAGAGATTATCAAGGGGCCAAAGCCAGGCTTTTCACAGTGATGCATAAAAACAAGAGAGATAACAAGGATAAGTGGACACAAAAGACATTAAGGAGAAACATTTTCACCATAAGGCTAAACAAATAGCAGAACATGCTGACCAGAGAGGCCATGCAATCTGTGAACTGGTCATGCTTCCAACTGGATAATAAAAATTCCATCCATGGAATTTTTCAAAACTCAACTGGATAAATCACTGGTTTATCCTAGTTGATGCTGCTTTGAGCAGGAGGCAGGACTAGACCTTTTGAAATCCCTGCCAACCTGAATTTTCCTACAGTTCTAAACACCACAAGCCTACCTTTCAGAGAGTGACTAAAGCTCTGAAAAAAACCAGGTATATCCAATGCTATGTTGTGATGTTCACAAGTTTAGCATGTACTGCTTTTTTACTTAACTATAACCCAGTATATTTACCATTGATGCATGAAGTTGTATTTAAAACTGTCAGCCGACTATATGGAATTAAATGGGTTTTCTGAGCTCTTATTTTCATTCCAGGGAAGGCTAGAAAAACAAAAGCTGAGCAAACAAAAAAACTCTGCTCATAAAGAACTCTTTGGACATCTTATTTGTCCATTAATCTGCCCTTTATGGCTTGCCAGTTGCATTTTTCTTTACATTTAACATGCTCACTTGCAAGGGCAAACAAGTATTCTCCTAATGATGTTCTGATGGAAGAAACATAATTGCACACCATAAAATCTTAGTAGCTACTTTAATTGCTCCACAAATTATCTGTAAGTGCTGTGCATGATTTATAGTAGCAAAACGTTCCCCCCTTCAGCAGCTAAATAGAGCTGACTGGGAATTTTCAAGAAAACATTTATTTATTTTTTTGGGGTAGAAAAATATCCACCAGACAAGCCTGTTTTTCAGGGAAGTTTTAATTTAAAAAAAAATTGCTGAGTAAATTTTCCTAAATTTAGGTAGAATTTTTAATCAGATTTAAACACCAGGTAAATGAGATTTTAATCACAGCAAGAATACTCAAGTTGTGAGAGACAGAGAGATGGACAATTTGTAAGCTAAGGTAGACAAAGTCATAGAAACAGATTCAAGACTTTATTCAGCCAGATTGCAGAAGAGCAAAAAGCTTGAAACTGGCCCTAGGTAAGGGATCTCTCAGTTGAAGATTTGTCTTTTCTACTGTACTGGATGGAATTTAATGCCAAAGAAAAAATATTCAGTAAATGAAATTTTTGTTTGCTGATGAGCCCTATCTTCAAATAACACTTAGGCAGCTGCGAGACAATAAGCAAACACAAATACTTGCATAATTACAGCAATTTCCACAGTCCTCATCACCTCAGCGTTTTATAACAGTAAATGAAGTGGCAACTTTGATGCAGAGCTGCATCATTTTTAGACGGAAAATACTGCTGAAAGTAGAAATATGAAAAGATCAACATTTTAGAAAGCGAAAACTGTTTCTCCACAACAAAGCTCTACACTAACTAATTAGGCCATAATTTAATGACTAGGAAATAGAAATCAGTGAGGCATTAGGAAAGCTTTCAGAAACAGACAAACTTTGTAGCTGTTCCATCAGAGGACTACATTCAGCTATAATTGCAGCTTATGGATTCAAAGAGTTGTATATTAATGGGTTCCATCTCATTAATGAAAAATGTTTGTTTCGATAGAATTAATTGTTGACATGTCTAAACAACTTTGTGCTGAACTGAATGCAATCTGATCTGCAGAATGAAATCCTTAATTATTAGTACTTTATTGAGCCACTTGCAGTCTAAAACCCTTTTGAATACAAAGTACTGGAACAATCTTGCTGTATATTTAAGTTGGATATAAGTATTTTCTGAATGAGACAAATTGACTGTGATATGAAATACACCTACAGAGAGTTTAAGCTATAATTACATACAAATGCTAAAACAAAACAGTCCTGAAACGTAATAGGATACGGGTAATCTAGAAATACAAGTAAGCTGTACAAACTTTATGAGCATAAACTGAACATAAGAATAAAGACTTATGGATATCAGATCAGTAGGAAGTGCTACTAAAAAACATTAAACTTAGAGACAGATACTTCTGTTCTGTACCACAGACCTCTCTCAGGAGACAAAGACTGCAGAAACATCTCAAGTTTCACACTGGAGGCACCAAAATGACAATATATTTCAAGAAGAACTGAGCAACAGCTGATTATGATATTTAAACCAAAGACAAAGTAACAATTCAAATTACAGAAGCTTCTGTTGCTATGGTATACCAATAGCCGTTAGTAAATTTGCATAATTTATATACAAAATTAAGGCACATAAAAGAAATTAGTCTACAAGAAAATATACAAATAAAATATAAATAAAGTACATGTATAAGTATATATGCATATATATTTTAAAACAGAAATAAGCTAAATACATAATAAAAAAGTGAAATTCTAAGGTAAGATCCCAAAAGGAAAATAATGAGAAACTGGGGAGTTGCAGAAATTATATTTCATGCAAAGTACTATCACAATTTCATTACAACTCTGAATTAAAGCAAATTCTGATATGTCAGCACTTTCAATTCATTCCAGATTCATCTTATGCTTTACCTCTTTTCTTTGAAATTATTCACAAGTTAGTGTATTCATACTTTTTGTCTTTGTAACTTATAGAGTTTCTGTGACAGAGAAGGATTACACTTAAAATTTTGGGCAATCTGAAGCCTTCAGTGTGTAAAAGTCGGTATTAGATATAGCTGGCCTCAATTTTCAGAAATTAAAATGAAATTTTCAAAATCTGCTTACTTCCATGTATTAAGAATCTTACGAAGCTAATGGGTTTTGAAAAAAATCCTACAGAGCAACATAAAAATAGAAATGGAATGCCTGATAATTCTAATAAAAGACCAGAATACAATAGTTTAATCACAGGAAACACAGACTACTAACTCTAATGTATCTACCTTAGTCTTCACATCTGCGAATGAAAACTTGCCTCTCCTTATTTCATGATGATATTGGCAATCTAAAGGATAATCTTGAAAGTGCTGTGAACAGAAATCTACACTAACATAAATTCACAATAATCACAATTGTAACATAATTCCTAATAAACTTATGAAAGCTGAATAAATCAGTATTACTTGCACTAATTACTTTTTCTTTTTTTATATGGTTTATTTACCTTCTTAATTTCTTGCACAGTACTGAATCCATTTTCACTTTCAGCTTCTCTATTCTTTAATAATGCATCTTCAGCTGTTTCAGGAGACAGTCTTTACTTAAAAACAGGTCTCTCCTATTGTAACTTTTTGAAATGTTACAGGTTTTTATAAAAGTGTCTCTTTTCCATAGTATACTTTGAGGCTGAATTCCCACTAAAGCTGTCTTTTAGAAGGTCAAACCAAGATACTCTTCTTTTTCTGAGTGATTTACCCTCCCCTGAATCTTAATTTCTTTACTGTCAGCTGCTCCCCCTTACAGTTACTATTTCCTTCAGGATGATAAACACCAGAGTTGATAAATGAGTAATATCAGTGGTGCTATCAAAGATTTATACAGGTGCTGGAGATGGAATCTGAATATTTAACAGGACCCACAGCTTTGATGATCCCCCCTTTAAGCCTGGCTTGTTCTCCTCTACCGTGGGGACCATATGTGGACTGTCATTTAAATTTCCCCTTGGAAGTTTATCCATGGCTAAGACATGCTACTACTTGAGTAAACTAGAAACTGACAAAATCAGCATTAGCAAAAAGTAATGATAAATGTTGGTGAACGACTGCAGAGAGCTATCCTGGAGTGCAAAAAAATTTACTGTTACAGGTGATCTATAAGAAGGAGCAAAGATTGTATTAGTGGCACTCTTAAACACAGGCAGGGAATAAGGAGAGAACTCGCAAATCACAAACGTGGAGAAGAAATCAACAGGCAAAATTAATCAGAGGAATAACAAACCAGAAAATTTCAGTTAACAGAAAAAAATAAAGTTAATGTCTTCAGGAGGAAATAATCTTACATGTACTTGAGATTTCAGCCCAGCATGATACCTTGTCTCCAGCTGCTGATTTATGATCTAGCTCTCACGTGCCATCTACTTCAGAAGTGCAGGCACTAGCTCTACTTTTCAGGAATCCTTTGACTTCTGTTTATTCTCCTTCCTGAAAGTTCAGGCCTCGTGGCTTGTCACCCATCTAATGCTCTGCTCCCCTGCTTCCTCTAGGACTTTTCCTGACACCCTCTCCAGAGCTTCTAAAAACCTCCGGTGACATTTCCTTCAGGGTAGGATGACATTTAAAGCAAAGGGCACAAGCCTTGTAAAGGAATTTGTAAACACACATAACTACATATTAGGCAAAGCCTACACACCTACACAATTTCTGGCAACAGTCATGCCTGTGAAAAAACCTATTTCAATCTCTGCTTGGCCTTTGAAACCTGAGGCCTTTGTCTGTACCAGAGAACTAGAAGAGTGTGAGGATAAAGATGTCAAATCACCTATTGCTGAAATGTCAGACTGAGCAGGGATCACTGATTTTCCATACCTGGGTGAGTGACCCACCTGGATACTGCCTAAGAAGAATGAACAAATGTTCTTTCTACGGCCTTCTGGGGCCACCTCTCGAATCAGGAGAGCCTCAAATGCATTTTGGGAGAAGTCCTACAGATCACATTGGCTTAGGATAATTCTATGATAAATCTAAGTGGTGAGTGGTGCCAATAGTAGAGGCACCTATGACCAGAAGAAAATGAAGAGGAAGAGAGAAAGAGAAAGGAGTTAAGCACACAAAGAAGGAAGGAGAGCCCAGGAATTGGTCAGGTTGCAGACACACTTTTTCCTGACTGCATCTGAACTGACTGAAAAGGTCACTTCCCGAAATTACTTCTAGCTGCTCATGACTGCAGCTGCCTGGGATCCTGACAGCCTACTGAATTGCTCTTCCACACAGCCAAAAACCACCTCAGCTGAAATGAGCTACCACAAAGAGCACATTTGTGCCAGACGGAGCCGTCTTAACCAAACACCTATATTGATGTGATCAGAGACTGGTTAGAAGAGTTTAGCCACTTCTTCCACTGAAAAAGGTAACAAACTCCCCCCACATCTAAATTTTAATGCACAAACATATACAGGAGTGTTAGTGGACTTAAGTGTCTAATGTATCCAGCACAATGTACGGTATTTTGTACAAGCATATGCAACAGGCTCAGTGATTGCAAGCATACAAAGCAGAACAAGTACATTCTCAGCTGGAACTACTCCTCTCCAAGCAGAATAATGTTATCAGAAAGTTATTATCAAATCAGCTCAGGATACCAACACAATGCTGCCTGGAAAAACTGAATCATAGGGGAGAGCCCAGAGAGTTAAATGAAAGCCAGTGAAGAATATAAGATCTGACAGGGACATGGAATATTAAATCGATGTATTCCTGTTTATCAACACTTCATAGCACATTACCAAGACAACATGTAAAATGTTCTGATATTTATCAGTCTGGAAACTAGTAAGATATTTGCTCACTTACAATTTCTCATCTTCCTTTAAAATGCTGCTCATGTGAATTCTGTCACTGAGCTTGAAAGTGGATTTGATGGTGTGGTTATGATAAGCTCTTTTCTTCAAAATGTTTTTGAAAATAATCCATCCAGAAGAAATACATAAAACCCCTTCAAAAACTACACAGGCTTCTTCATCAGTGTAATTTATAAAGTTTTTGTCTTGTCTGCTCTTTGGGACAAGAGTGCTATGGGAACTATGGGACCCACGCTTCTGCTTTTCTATTAATTCCCTCATCATGGGTGCACCCTGAAGTTAAAACTAATAAACCAGAACAGGAATAAAAAAAACCTCACTGTAAGTTGCCCTGAGTAAAGAATGTAGAATCTAATGCTTAGTTACATCTATGTGCTTGAAGCCAATAAAACAGAGATGAAAGATCTTGCAAAAATAAAATAGGTAAGAAAACTTTGGCATTGTTTCATTTTAAAGGTGATCACACAATTTCAGAATTTCATCCTTTCAGCATTCTCATTAACAGCCAAACAGGTATTGTTAGCTCTCACTGTATGGTCTGCCTAACCAAAGCTGAAGACATGAGGGAAGGTGTTAACAGTAAGGGTAGATGAGATCTTGGTGTGCATTCTAGTCACAACACAACAAAGCCTTTCAGCCGTCAACATTTTCCCTTGTTAAAAATGAAAACCCTTAGTTTATTTCAAAATAGCCATAAGGGAACTTTGTGTGGAACAGGATCATTAACTTAGCAGTGAAATGATTTGAGTACAACCTGCCTCCAGTACCCTTTTCAACTTTACTAGAAACTAATGAGTGGAAAAAGCAGAAAGTGTCAAAAATAATTCTGATGAGATTCACGACTGGCATATATTTCTTTAACTTATTTGTTTCACTTTCCGCCTTAAGTGATTTTAATACTACAGCATAAATAATGTTAAGTAGATTTTCTTTGTCACTTGGAGCCAAAAACTAGAAATGCCAAACAGAATCCTAAAGTTCTAGTCTGTTTACTTACACTTTGGGATGTCAATTTTGGTTTATATAATCATTAGAAGAAAAAAAGTGAACATGAGTATGCTGCTCAAGTGTGTACATTAATGTCACACAGAGGCATTTGCAATCATACCTTAGTGCAACAAGGAATTTGTGGTAGTATCCATGTGGAACAGGCTTCCTTTGTGCTTCTATTAGCTTCTAATATATGAGTAGGCTTTTGACAGCTCAAATAGTATAATCTGTTTTCTGAATAGTAGAATAAATTGCTGCACTAAAAACCTACCAAAAAATCTATTACATTCTAACGGTGGTAGCCAAACATTTAAAGTGTTGCATAGTTTCTTATAAATTCTCTCTACTGAAAAGAGCATTTTATATAAAAACAAAAAGAGAAAAACAAAGTCTCCTTTGAAAGAGTTAGCTTGTTTGCTTTAAAAAGTGATAATTAATTGTCCTAGGTTACAATATAGATGTATTTAGTGTTCTATTCCCACCAGCTGTGGGCCATCAGCTGTTATCTCCTGCTATGACTCACCCCTGATAACAGACAATGGGCCATCAAGGACTCACCACATGACTCATGGACTTATCTCATCCTGTTGTGAGATGCTCCACCCAGGAGGGAGGAGCCAAGCATTCCCACCTGGATACAACCTGGCCTTGGACCTGCCCAAGTCAGTCCTGTCTACTGGCTTCCCAGAGGACAAGAGCTACCACTGGATCTTCAGCTGGAGACCAGACCTTCACAGGATCACTGCTTCAACTGCACTACTTCATTTGGGCTGCTACCACCACCCTAACCAGGTGACAGGTGGTATCTGACTTTGTTAGGGCTTTTCCTGGTATTATTGCACTTATTTTTAATTTTCCTATTAAATTTTAATCCTGACTAGTGATCTCCCGCTGGCTTGTTTTCAAACTAATACTTTAATAGAGAAGATTATTATCAAATGGGACATTAGCAATCTACATTGCCTAGCTATGAGGGGGTATTCTTTGTTTGTTTGTTTTTGGTTGGTTGGGAGGTTTTGGGGGGTTTTTTTGTTGGTTTTTTTTTTTCAAAACACATATGAAAAACCTGCAACTGGCTCTTTATTCAGGAAGCAGATGATGCTTAGTTTTATAAAGACCTGTAGGGAGCTAGTTGCTAAGTGTTCAGGTGCCTGTCCCTGGTGATCCAAACCGGTAATGCTGAGGACACTGCAGAGGTGGGGGGAACATTTTTCTTACTGCCTGTGCGCACTTCAGCCTCATGGCCGGGACCCTGAAAGGCATGATTTGTTCATGCTGCTTGGACCATTAGAAGGATGACACACCACTGAAGGATTTTAGAAAATTTCGCTGGAGTTTGCACTTTCTGGGAGGTCTGTTGGGGTTTGTCCTTCTGTTTCTTTGGTTTTTATCAGGTTTCTTTTCCCTTGTATTGTGAGGGTAAGACAGCCTCAGAGTAAAGTTAATATGGAATTATCTCAGCCCTTAGAATTGTTTTTATGGGTGGCTATTAAAATAAATTGAAAGATTAACTGAAAAACATTTAGTTATCATTAAGGCCTGGAGAACCTTGATCTTGATAGGATTCATTATCATGTGAATAAGGAGTACCAATGAGGTATCTTGATATCCTGTAAAATTCCTGAAAACAGGTATTCAGAATCCCCCTTGTGGACAGTTAGCCCTCTTTTCTCCACTGCCATCCCATCTCCCCAAAAGAAAAAGAGTTTAAAGGAATCAGTCACTAAGAAAAATAGTAAGCCACAAGATTAATCTTTCATTCTTTCTTCTTCTGGTTTAAGATGTATTTCTTAATCTCTGGCTCAAAAGACAGAGCTCAAAATATGGAATGGCCAAAAGTAACAACTTTCCAGAGGAAGACATAATGAAAGGCTGTGAAGGTCAGAAATGACCCAGTATCTTCATCAGATAAAAAAAGTGTACTATATAACTGTGTTCACAGCCATCTGTGGTTGTAAATCCTTCTTGTTAATTCTTTATGTCAAAAAGATTTTAAAAAATTGGGCTGACACAATTTTTTCTTGCATTCAGCAGCAAATGCTTCACTAAAGCAATGGCGCTCATTTATGTTACAAGAAAACAGATTAGGCTCTGTAATGGTATCTTTGCTTTCAATGTTTTATCTTCTTTCAGTACATAATACTAATTTACAGGAGTTTAAATTTCTGTTGTTTCCTCCAGAGGTTTTACTTCATAATATTCCTCTGACTGTACAAACTCAGCTGAATACATCAGAGAGCATACCTATGAAATCTGTAGGTGTCATCATGCTGGGGTCAGGGGAGGTCAGCTACTCTGGAGGACAGAGACGCATTCCAGTCTCCACAGACTGGAAAGAATAGAAACTAAATTCAGTAAGTATAACTGAAAAAAAAAAAAGCTATACTTTGATGGGAGAAAAACCGGAAACAGCAGTTGACAGAAGAAAGCAAGAAATCACTGAGACATCTTGGAGGAGTAACCAGCATCATTGCTAAAATCTGCAGTGTACAGTTTCTCCTGATGTTCTGCTGGAGAAATTGTTGATGAATGCATGCGTGCTGCTTTTTAAGCTGCATATACTGAAGAGCTGTATTCTGTAAGGTGCCAGAATTGGCCTTCATTAAGTCACATGAATCGCTGGCATTTATGGGAATAAGCAAAGGAAAAAAAAGACTGCCCTTTTAAACAACCCCAAAGAAAGATCTTGTCTTGGAACTATTTCTGTTCTCTGGCATATATTACTGGTTTGCAGAGACTGTTTCCTTAAGTATAATTTGAAAGATTGTCTCAAACATGAACTTGAGCCTTGTAAGCAGGTGATATGCGAACAGCGCTTTTCTCAAAGATGAGCCTCTCTTTAGTATACCTATTTTAAGGGTGAGCATAATCCCTAAGAATTCAAGATGAATTTGAAATCAGCAAATTCTGAAGAAACTGTGCTGAAAGAATGGCTTAATTAAAGCAAGGCTGTAAACTAACTTTGTTTGTCCAATTAAAGAAGCAGGTGCAGACTAAGTGAATTTACTTATATGCAAAAAAGGAAAAACTAAAAGATAAAGAGGGTGAAACAATTTATATAAGGGGGAGGTGATTTAATAAGGCCTAAGTGAAGCAGACCATCTGGATGAAGTTGCAGAAATTGTCTCAAATCAAGGCAATTAAGAACTGCAGAAAAAGAAAAAGACTATTACTGGCATTTGATAGACAAAAAAGCACAATCCAGGAAAGCTGCTAGTATATAGCTATAGAAACAACATTGAGTTCTAAAGGAAAACATACATGGACAGCTGCTCAGGGAATGAAAACATAACAAATATCCTTTGCTTTTTCTGTATTTCTGTTGATCATTATGAATAATTAAAAATACTTTAAAACTTGCTCTTCATTATTTAACTGAAACAGTAAGATATTAATGTCATGTAGTCCTCTGATTTTATCTGACTGTAGTTCTTGACTACTTCTATCTCAAGCTGATCACTGAAACTTGCACTTCAGGAAGGACCGGTGCAAAGTGTCCAGCCTGGGAAGGAAGGCTCCTTTGTGGTGATACAGGTTGGGAATGCCTGGCTGGGGAGCAGTTCTGCAGGCAAAGCCCTTGGGGGCCCTGGTGGGCAATGAGCTGACTGTGAACCTGCAGTGGCCGTGGCAGTGATGAGGGCCAAGGGCATCCTGGGCTGTGTCAGCAGGAGCACCGTTTAAGGGGAGGGATTACTTCTAATCAGCACTCATTTATCTGCATCTAGACTACAACTGCCCCTTTTGGATCCTCAGTAAAAAGATGCTGATAAACTGAAGCACATTCAGCACAGGGCTACTGCAATGCCTGGGGCTCAAGCATCTGTGCTGTGAGGGGGGTTGAGGGAGCTCAGCCTGATCAGCCTGGGAGAGAGATGGTTTCAGGGAGACCTAAGAGCAGCCTCCAGTGTCTATGGGAAAGGTATCAAGGGGACAGATACAGGCTTTAGGTTGTGCAGACTAAAGACACTGATCATAAATGAACTAACTGTACACAAGGAAACATTTTTTCACCATGAAGACAGTCTCTGTCCTGGAGAGTTTTCAATACCTGACTGAATATTGAAATAGCACTAGACAATGTTGATTTGACCAACATTGATTTGAACCCACAGCTAACTTTGGCTGAAGCAGCAGGTTGGACTAGAGACCTTGAGGCTCCGTCCAACCCAAATTTTGAACATTAGCTAAATATTGCACCACAGTAAACGATAAACTGTATCAGACTGTAATGCATAGATAACTGAACAAAAATATTATTACAGGATTAAAATAAGGTACAACTTAATTTTCACTGTTACCAACATATAAAACAGTAAATCAGTAAATTACAAACAGAATATGGAAAGATTCCAAACTAAGGTTACAAAAACACTCTGAGACAGTTAACTTAAAAATCCCACCCACTGCTGTCATTAGTAGGCATGCAAAACTTCAGGGAATAGAACAGTCAATGGAGCAGCACTAGAATAAAAATTTATTTTCTTTGTCTCATAATTATCCTATCTTCACAAAAAGAGACACTCTACCACAAAATTCTTTTTCAAACAGATAGAGACAAGTACAAAAGACAGGCACCCAGAAAGCTAAGAATGTGGCAGAACAACAAATTATAAAATCATAAACTGTTATTAGGCTACTAATAAATAAGCATTGCTAATTCAACCATATAAATATGTAATTTAACTCTGTGTGTGTGTGCTTATATATAGATTTGTATTTATAAGGCTGAACAATTTTCATTTGCAGAACATTAGCATTTTGCCAAATTCTAAAGCACATGTATTTACAAAAAAGAGATGTGCAAGACAGAAGAAATATCCCTGAACCGTTTATTTTAAAACTGTAAGGGTAACTCTGATGAAATACCCCAGAGAGCAATGACAGGTCACACCAAATTATTTTTAGTGTTTCCTATTTAGGTCTAAGAGATGCTATGCTCAGCACATCAGACCTTAAGATTGTTCTTTTGAGACATCCATTAGCCTACACTGAGCAAAGAGCACAGGTATTTTCTCTGGAAAGAGAGAAAGCCTGGTATTCCCCTCTGGAGGCCAGATAGGTAAAACATGGATATGGTTGTATCTACTTATTAAGTACTTTAAGACTTAAACTAAGTCCAAGATGTAGGAAGGTTTCCTGTAACCTGGTTGTAAATCCTCCAGGGACTGTCTCAGTCATCCTGTTTATTTCAAAACTGAAGACAGTGGTGTTTGCTCAAGTTACATCGAACAGTCATTTAGTAAGAGCATAAATTGTCTGAAGAGCAGGGATTTAAATGTAGGATTTCCTCCTCTAAAAAACAGATAAGATTTCACAAATGTGGGGGTTTCAGATTAAGACACCTAAATGCATGTTCGTGGTGGTGAGTTACGTATCTAAGCTCATGCTATCATCACTGTTCAGTTCAGTTGTCTAAGCAGACACTTTTAAGTGAGAGTGCCACTAAAGATGCTCCAGAGTATCAGAGACATCTACATGAAAAAAGGAAATGTGACACAGGACTTAGAGAAGATCTGCAGACTAGAATCCTTTGGGGTAGCAGCTACATACCCAGATCAAAACACTGGGTTACTTTGAGGTGTTTAATGGAATAGATATCCCAACCACATGGAGACACCTAAATGTATGTGTCTACCTTTGTGCATTTTCATCTTGAGCCAAGTCCCCTCTTGGTGTAAAATCTCCAAGAAACAGAAAACAATAATCTAGTAAAGCATTCTGATTGCAGGGGTTATTGCCCCCACCAAAGCTGAGGTGTTCATTGATGTGGTTCTCTGCACTATTTAATTTTGCACTAAACAGATAAGGAGAGCCCAGGTGACCAGTTAACAGCACTTTTGCAGAATGTGGGTCTAGACTGCTGCAACGGCATCGCAAGGGTGAATTCTCACTCTGCCCCAGCACTTTCAAAGCTGTGCAACTCTCCCAAATCCCTGACAGAGCATAAGTGCCATGTAGTTATGCCACCTCTGGATACAAACCCTTGTCTTGCTGTATGCTATGAAAAAAAGATTTCAAAAATCATGTCTCAAGTGAGTAGTTACTTCAAAATCTACAAAGGATGAATATATTTCCCAAAATATCCATTGCTTTTTCCAGTGGCCTAGAGAGCTTGCTGCTGAGAAAATGCTACAATCTACGAAGAAGAAAATATGTGTCCCTTTCTGCCTGAGTTGCTTTACTAACAACAAAAATATTTTTTTGCCATAAGCAAGTATGCAGTGGTGTGCAATCTAGTGCTAAAACATTTCTTTAGAACAACAGTCTTGAAACAATACACATTTTGCTATTATATAAATACCAGTATCCTTCTGTGTTTTGTGTCTTTTGCTTACATACTACTTTTGAATGAAGCTTTTTAAAAAAAGTAAAATGAAAATTATTATATCATTTAAATAGTAGTTAATTTTGTTTATTCCTTTCCTTGCTGTTTTTGTAATCATGCTTTCAGTGCAGTAAAGGGAGGAGGAGGAACTGATCCTCCACCTTAATAAAACTAACAAACAAGCAAACTAGTAAAGCAGCAACAAAAAGGGCACAGAGTTCCTGAGTGGTTACCAAACTCACCCACTGATTCTTTTCTTTAGTTTGGCTAAACTTATCTGATTTTCTCATGTGACTACTTGCTTGTCTTGCAAATCAAACGTTTCTGTTGAAAGAAAGTTAGCTAGAAAACAGTATTAAACAAATGTTACCATATGACATATCAAATATGAAGTTTAAGAAACAGAACAGTTAACTGAGAAACACTCTCTGGGGAGCCAATTCACCATCAAAGCAACTTCCTTTCTAAATATCAATGTATTTTACATATATATGAAGCAAACATTTATTATGAAATAAATGCAGTCAAATTAACAAGACAGTGGTGTTTCAGAGGATTTTCCTGACATAAAAATTGATCTGATGGAACAAGTTCAAGAGGAAGGACAAGGACTAATACTCTTTTGTATTTATAGTGAATATACACTTCTAGGAGATATAATAAAACTAAAATGTTGTTTATCTAATAGAAAAAAATGCCATTCATCACAATAGTTACCCTTTAGATCTATCAAAGACTCTGGTTCAGTTAAGGTATTGTTGAACTCACACTTTAAAGACCTTTTATGTTTAAGATAATTTCTGTAAAAATATGGTACTTCAATTAGTACAATGAATATAATACCATCACACAGAAAAAATTATATAAAAATATATAAATTATATATATATTTTTTAAAAAATCAGATAATATATAAATATACAAAAGGGGATTTTATCAATATTCATTAATTTTGAACAGAAAGGTTTAAAGTAACCATTAAATGAGTTACACTTATTCAGATTAGATCTCTGAAATCATTACTCAACTCAGCGTGAATTTGGCCTATTGTGCCTAAACTTGTGCGTACACAACTAAAGCCAAGCAATATACAATGAATGTAAGAGACTTGTAAAACTGAGCACCAGATTTTATTTTGCTCAGGTAATGACTACTTTGATTGTATCAGTAATGAAGTCTGTCCTACAAGAATTTGCACTGATAAGTTATCAAGTTTAAAACAAGCCTTCCTGTTTCAGCCAACCAGACACTGTTGCTAAATCATACAGAAGCTATACAACCCTTAAAGGACAGGCATTAGTCTCCTAACTTGGAAGCTCTACGCACATATTATGACTCTACTTTAAAATTCATAGTGTTTATTTTAAACAGTACCTGAAACAACTTTCTCTGTTCCATTTTCACAATGGGTACAAACACCAACACGTTGTTTTCCATTATAAGAAACAGCATTTATTCAAAATGGCACCTGGATTATTACATTTTTCTATATTCAAAATTGGAAATAAACTGTATTATCTCTGAAACTGCTATACAGAATAGTGGTTTAAAGTAAATGTTTTCCAATAACCACAATTTCCCTGTCTGTCTCGAAAACTTTCCAATGAAATCCCACAACAAATGCACTGTTAAAAAGTAGGCTGCTTGTTTCAATCAATTTGCATTTGACCCGAGTTCAAAAGAACACTCACTCTCCATAAATATAAAGAAAACAAAGGGAATTCATCTGAGAGATGAAGAATAATTTGATCAAGGTTCTTCAGAAATTTGATTTTTTCTTCTCCTTCATAGTCTGAGCTTGAAATGTTACTTTCCTTTGTCTCAGTTTGAAGAAGTTGTTCTAGAATCATGCACAAAGGAAAAATATTCTCATACTGGGTAATGTCATACGCAGACTGGACCTGGGAATAAAGAAAAATCAGTATATAAGTAGAATGTGAAAACATTTCGGCAGCCCAATAGCTCAGATGACAGTTTAAGGAATACTGTCAAAATCTGCAGTAATATTTATATAATCAGAACAGCTATATATCATTCAGTGTGATTACTTCTGAAAAATGTTTTCCTTTTTGTGATAAAAGCCAAACAACTAACACTCCATCATACTACCAAATGCAAAGTCAACATAACCTCCTCTTCATGAGAGGGTTTGCTTTACCCAATTATCCACAGGCTGTGACAGACCATAGTGATGCACAGAAAAACATCTACAATAACAGCGTTGTTTGTTTTGGGCATATAATTAGAATTGGTGGGTTTCTGTTTTCTGAGAAATAAAATAACAAGCAAAAAAGAATTTTTTACTACTAAATATAGACATTCATCTATTCAAGTGATACCTCCAGAAAGCAAATTAAAAGTTCAAATTATCAATCTCAATAGAAAATGCACGAGCCAGTTCTGAGCCAGTTAAAGTGGAAGAGTCAGTTTGTCAAATAAGCTGGAACAAGGACACTGACCAAACTAAACATTTTTTAGAAGTCTTACAGCTTTATCCAATATAAATTTACTTGTCCTGTATTTGGAAATTGGAATTTTACACAGAAGGTTTCAGAATCTCTTCTGTACATAGGAAACAACTGGTAAGATAAAAACCATGGGGTTTGTCTCTTTGGAATGAAATTCTGTGTTCTCCCTGACAGCAAAATCTAACAATAATATGAGATGACCTTGTTCTGAAAAAGGCTGTAATTACAGTAGGTAGATGATTAGAATTGAAATGTAAAATTATAGCTGCTAGAAAATTAATTATATATTTTAGAAAATGGACCAATAGCTCTAGCAAATCTAAAAAACCATTTAGACCTGTGGTACAAAGCCAGGTGGGTCCAGGCTTCAACATGGGTCTACGAAAAAACATCAAATCATTTTACTCAGCCTAAATTACATACTGTAAGAATTACATACTGTAAGACAGTCCAAAGTGTGAAATTTATTTATTTATTAATCATTGCTTTTGCCAAAAATGTAAGTTATTTTTGATTCCACTAGAATCTAAAAAAGACAGCACTTTACCTTCTCTGGTTAAAACTGTGGAAGACGGTGGCTCAGAAATTGCTCCCTTTGACTTCCTGAGATATTAGTTCTTAAACCTAAAATCTGTGTTGAAGCACAGATTGTTTGAATTACCTGTGTTGAAGCACAGGTAATTATTTGGAGCTAGCCTCCCACCTCAGAGACAAAGTTAGAACACCACCGCCATCCTATTTCAAAGCCTCAGTGTAGCAAAGAAATTTTGCTGAATTTTCTAGAAATCTTGAAAATTAAATTTGTTGCCAAAACATATTATCGCTGGCCTTGCATACTCCTGTTCTGTCTCTCTGGAATCTTGTAAGAAAAATGTACAGTTCAAAAGCTGCTGCCAAGAATTCAGTATTGATGTTCTTATCAGAATACACAGCAAAAAATGCAGAAGGACAATATTAAGTATTTGCATACTTCCAAAGTCCAGTTAAATCAAACTGTTTAATTTGGGAAAACCTCCTTCCAAAGCAGAGGTAACAAGACAGTCTGTTTTCTTCAAATATCAAACATCCAACTCTTGGACAATCATGCCTATACACTGATTGCTTTGAATATTAATTGATTGTGGTGAGATAAATGTATTTACTTTGCTTACGAGACTAAATTACTGCTTTCTAAGTTGAGAAAGTAACTGTTATTAATGATTTACTGACTTAATAGGAAATAGATTATCCTAAAGCTCTACAAAGTCTGCTCCTAAGACTTTCAGTGTAGGGTCATCTGACCAAACACAGGCACCAACAAGCTGAGATAGTAATCCCTGGTTCCTGTTTCAGTCGACAGAGGGAAGCAGGGGGTGGGACACAGTTGTCTGAATGTAGATATTTGTTGCTATTTCACATGCCCAAGGCTAGCAGCTGTAAGCAGGAGTACCGTAGGTTATCCAGTGTGGTATTAGATGTTTGAGTTTTCGCAACTGAGTAGTTCCCAGAGTCTTTCAGCATGTAATTCATCCCACTCTAAACTAGAACCTCAGATATTCCATGTCCTGGTACTCTTTACAGTTATAAAGTGTGACTGTGCCCAGAAAAAAATGACTATGTGGAAACACAAAAGGAAGTTCTATGCTTTTAGTTCCTGTAATTTGGAAATTAGATGTACAACATTACAAGCAAAAATCTTTGTTTGACTCTCAAGTGTTGGCCTTGAAAATTCACTCCCTTCACATGAATGTTTTAGAAAGGCAAATTATGTAACTTCACTTACTCCTTAACCTTAGGCTCTTCCAAGCAGTTAAGCAGTTGTGTTACTTTCAGTGGGTCTTGAACAATGCAACTAATTGCAACTTAGTAAACCATCTGATTATGGATAATAGAAACCACAAGTTAACTAATTAGCTTCCTCTACAAATACTACTGCATTAAGAGAAGATTACTTCAGTCACACACAAATGCCTTTGAAGAAAATGGGTAAGTATGATGGCAGGGAGGAAGTATTTTTTGAGATAATTGCTTTTCTGGAGACAAATGCACTTTGAAATATTGTATTATAAAACCAGGGGCGGAAAAATCAGTCTAGAATATTTTCTGGCTCAAGGCTTATTATTAACCTTTCCAACCCATTTAATAATCTGAACAAAATGTGTCTCTGTTCTGTTAGATGTCTTCTGTAGCACTAATTGATGCAATTACTACCAATGCAAATTTATGCGACATAATTCGTAAAGGGATACCTTTATTGTTCTCTAATGGTGCATAGTAAGATAACAGACCTATTAATCTTGACCACCAATATGTGTGAGTGGGTAGCTGTGCACATATGTGTGCATACAGAGCTGTCCAGAAAGTTCAGAGGGTGTGTCTATAAAGCAAGCCTCATATATATGCTGCTATACCAGAATATATTAATACCAACTGTAAGAAACTTTAATACTAACTGTTCTTCAAAATGAATTTTAGGATAATCACTCTTCTTACAGATCAGACAGGTATGCAATATGGATTTTGGACACTGTTTTTTATGAGATCAGTCCACATCAATTTTACCTCACCAAATACTTGGAAATGTGTTTCCTAGCAGTAGTATGCATTTTTCATGTACCTCAGTTTTTAATTTAACTTTTAAAATTATTTTCTTATTATGATTTCTCAATACAAATAAACTTCTGGAGTTAAATAATTTTAAAAACCCCCATTTATATAAAATTAGCCTTACATAAGATGAAAACAGGGGTTACAGTTACAAGGATCTCCTGGCTGGATCTGATGATCTGCTAATCAGAATTAATTGTATTTATATCACCAAGTTCAGAGTGCAAGAAGTGTCAAAACTTTTGGTTGAAATTAATTATCTAAGCTTCTCCTACATTACACGGTGACCACGTGGAATAGGACACATATTTACAACATAATTTGCAAGCAGGGTAGAAGTTCTCTTTCCTGTCTTCTTTAGAATGCTATCACAACCCGTCCTAATATGTTAAAAGCAACTGCTGTGTTCCAGGTCCCTGGCCCTTTAGAATACTCTCTCTTTGCAGACCAACAGATCAGATGGCCCTGGATCAAATTCCAAGCTATTGCTGCCTTTTTGGACAGATTTGGAGTCTTGTGAATAGAATAGGAAACAGATTCCAAATTGTATTTAGAATATTTTTATGTTCTAGTCTTAGAGGTTCATGCACATTTACATAACTTATTCAATTGCCCTTAATAACAGCAATACAAAATAAGAAAAAAAATTGAAGAAATTCTCTACAATTCTTAAGCCACGTCACCAGCCACAAGTCGTATTTCTAGTGATGCAGTCTGTTGGGCCTGGAATTTTCACGTGCAGAAGGCTGATGACACTTTCTGAGTAGAGGCAAATAGCTTTTATTCCTTTTACATCTCAAAGGACCTACAGAACAGAGACAATACTTTACCAGGGTAAATAAAAATTAGATGAAGAGAAAGAGCATGGTCACGGTCCCGCAGAGCTCAGATGCTTATGTGGACGATGAACAAAGTGTCAGCAACACCTGTATGCTCTCTGGAATGCAGCAAGAATAGCTCTAACTTGGGAACTAACCAACAAGGAAGTGACATACTAAATGCAGTTGCTGATGTTCACATAAATGAAAAAATTACTTCTGTGCTCGCTATGCCTGCATGTAAGAGGGAGGCTTGTCTAAAATGGTTTTCTGTTTTTTAACACTACAGTTCTAAAAAGTATATAATAAAACATACAAGTTCCTAAATTGAGAGATATTTGACAGCATCACCTTTTAAGAAAAACATTTCTAAATTAGCACAACAAAAAACAAGAAAAAAATGACTGGAAACTCTATAAACTGTCACCATTTGGTACATTTTGTCTTTACTACAGGAATGCTGAAAACCTAAGTTTTCAGTAAAATCAGCATTGTTTTACTCTTCTCATTCAGTCTAGTTCGGATGTTAAGGTAAATATATTTCCAGAATCACTGAATTGTTTCCTCAAGTGTCAATACTTTCTCATTTTATGAATAAAGAAGATTATCTCTCACAAGGAATTCTGTTCTTGACCCTTGAGTTTCCCTCTGAGAAATCCCTATCCAGGTTGCTTATTGCTGTGTTCAAATGCTAAATATGAGACAAATTTTTTTTTCAGAGTAGAATTAAGAACATTTGGATGGTAGGCATTTTATTTCGAAACAGCACAGAAATCTTCTTAACTGGATGTCCTGCAAACATGTAAATAACCTCTATGTGATCATTAAAATTTACAAATCCAACAATATCCACAGCATAAGAAACCACAGGAGGATAAAATAGATTATCTATAATTCTTGTTTAGTGTTTAAATAACATGCAGATATGTATCTAAAATATTTAAGGCAGGCATGCATGAAAGTCTTTACTAGAAATATTTTTGTTCTGTTTTTAATACTACTTTGTTAAGGTAAAGGGTAATTACAAATTGTCAGGATGCAGGATTCAGTTTTTAGCTGATTAGCATTTCTCTTTAAGAGCTTTTTGCTTTGTGATTTGAAACGCCTATTTTCTGAATAACCCTCCCAATAATCATAATCCTCATAACCATGTCAATTATTCACCTGCCAAGTCTACACTAATATATGTCCTCTTTTGCTAGTATCTCTAGCAAAATTAACATTATGTACAATTCCTTATTTAAATTTATGCCCTCAGTCCTCAAATTTTCAAAATATTTTCATCTTTTATTCAATAGATTCCGGAATTCTATTTGTGTCTTTATTCATGCTGAGTATCACTTTACTCTCAAGTAGCTCCCTAAGTTTCAACTATTCTGCTTACAAATCAAGACCAAATGTGACTGCAGAAAGGGTCAAGGGATTACCAACATTTGTAAACGTTAAATTCCAAAAGAGAGACCATTAGCTAAACTCTTGGAACAATTTAATCTACAGCAAGTACAGTGACAAGTCCTGAGTGAGATGCTCCAACAACACTTTAGAAGTCCCAGACAGCCTCATGCCAGAGAGGTTTCAGGAGCAACAGTTAGAATCTTGCAAAAATAGTATCTGTCCAGACATAATAATTTGGCATACTCTTGAAAATACTTTTGACAGAATTTAAAGCGTGTGTTGTTTTTGCTATCACCCAAGGGGAAAATACTTATCCCTGAGGCATCTATGCATTGTGCCTCTTCCACACATCACTTAGCAGGGTCATCTGTTACTAGCCCTTAACCGTGACACACTGAATTGGGAGAAATTCCCAAGACATCTTCAGCAATACTGTTCTTATCTAGTAATACAATTTCCACAACATACTGTAAGAAATTAAACATGTCAGCAGTACAGCACTGACATTTCCATTTTGGAGTAAAAATAAAAAAAATTGTATTGCAAGTAACATAACAAAGACACATAAAGCTTTAAAAAACCAAATTCTAATCCCCTTTATCCTATTAAAGAAAGCTAAACCATAAGTCACAAAGCTGTCTCATTTAGAGAGAACAGCCAAAAAATACGAATGTATGAACCTTCTTAGGATAATGAGAATTTATAAACATATTTTATTCCAATCTACAAGGCATATACTTAAAATTTGGCTTCTCTCATGTACGTTATTTTTGAAATTCATTCTAAAATTACAAAAATTAATTCTTTACAAGTTGAAGCATGTGAAATATGTTGGTTTGATTTTGGTTTTTTTTTCAGAAAAGAATCTGAAATAAAGATTGTGAATATATCTATTATAGTGTGGGTCTTTCCAAATTAAATGGGCTACTTAAGAATATCTCTAACTTAAATATGAAGTTATAGATCAGACAATCCCATGCAAAGTCACTATCAGGAGAAAGAAATCAACAAAACAATCTAATAAAATTTCTCAGTTATGCACACTTCAGTATTAGAGAAAAGGTTTTGTTGTGGTTTTTGTTTTTGGAGGATTTGCCTACTTGCAAGTGTAAGAGTACCACATGAAATAACCATATAATTGAAACAGCAGACGTTGTTTGTTGACATAAGAAACCATGTTCTTCTCCTGTGAGAAATGTCATAAGGTAGACAGTGATCTAAGTAGGTCTTGAAAATAAACATCATACATAACATTTTTATAGGTAATAGAACACTAAGGTAATAAGATTAAGTTTTGCATAATAGCAATAATAAAGAGTCCTCCATTAATTAAAATCACATCAGAAAACAATGGATTGCTGAAAAATACAGCTATGTTAGTTTCAAAAGAGTTGACAGCTTACCTATTTTAGAAAATGCACAGAAGTACTGAAAATAAATAGCAATCATTTTGCTTTAGTGACTCTAGCACTGGGCAGGCAATACTGACAGTAATGCAAGATACACATTTATTTGTACTTAATCATAATTCACTTCTTTTTGAAAAGAAGCATTTCAGCATGCTTTTCATCTCATAAGGCTTTTTTTTTTTTCCCAAAAGCATGATAATTTTGCCTTACATTGAGCTTGACTTCCTAAAATTATCACTTCCATTACTAGGGATGGAAAGAATCAACTGAACCTAGCAAGTGGCAGGTGGTTGGTCCAAGAACAAACCAAAGCAGAAGGCTGTCACAGAACATGCACTTAAATTTCTTGCCACAGGATACTGTGAAAGCTGAAAGCTGGTATGGGGTGAAATAAAAGTAAACAGTCGATAGTGAAATCCATGGATACACATGTAAAAACGATCAATCACTTCACCTTGGATAGCATAAATTGATGGATACTGGGAGAATGTTCTTGAAAACATCTCCAAACTCCTCTGAACATCTACCATAACCACTGTAAGGAGCAGAATGGCCGTACTCATGTTCTCCTGTCTCCCAGTCTAATTTGCTGCCCCACCCTCTACCAATGTTAAGTTACTTCAGAGAAGAAAAATCTTCCCCTTTTCAGGCCAAATAAAGCCTCTTTTCAGCTCTGGAAGCTTGCAACCAGTAGCACACTTCTTCAGTTTCAATGAGATCAGTCCTTGCTCCAAAGCCAGAGACAGAATCTACTACTCCAGGCTCAGAATCACAGAAAAAAAAGCCCAAACATAAACAAACCTAGGTGGTTTTGGATCAACTGAAAACTAATGCATGCTTGAAGCTTGTATTCATCTGCCGCAAAAGGAAACAGAAAACCCATGAAAAAACAAGATGAAACAAAACACATAAGGAGAAAAAGGAGTGATTTTAGGCATTGCCCTCTATGTGAGGAATAGGACAAATCTGGTTGAAACACAAGCTTAATATTTGTAAGAAAACGAAGTTGACATCTGTTTTCTGAATTACTTTCATCCAAGGAATCAAAGTCTCCATATACTTCTAATGGATAAAAAATGATACCACTAAAGAAGGTATCTAATTATGCAGTTATTTTTCCTCTTCCATAGTTAGAGGCTGAATATTCTGTAACTGTTCAAGACATTATTTAACTAAACTAACCTTTGTCTTTGATTTAGGAAGAAGTGTTCGTTCTATCTATCATCCATCTATCATCTATCTATCTATCTATCTATCTATCTATCTATCTATCATCTATCTATCTATCTATCTTCTTGTTTTAGAAAAAATCTTCTATTTCTTGTACAGATAAAAAGTCTTTAGGAAAGTATTTATATTTCACATTAATACAAACTATTTTCCTAAAATGGTTTAATGTTTCCCTTAGATATAACTGAAACAAGATAACAATAGTTTTTCAGTGATTCTACCATTTGTCTTAAACACCCACTTTCCACTATAATTATGTCACCAAATCCTGTAACAACTTCTGAATTTTCAGAGAATACCATGAGAGTCTTCCAAACTAACAATAAGACTCAAGAGACTTGGGAGACATGGAAGATATAATCGAGAGATATAATTCCATGAAAATTTGACAGGGTTGAAAAGAAGTGCTATTTTTCTTATTTATTGTATTGAAAACTATGTGGAATATCAATGTAGAATAAATCTTGAGTGGGTTAATAGAATTTAACAATATGAAAACATTGCTTATTCACCTTAAATCTGTGAGAAATTACAGAATCAACATATTTAATTGAATATTACACCAAATATAAAATGTCATGAAATCATGAGAACACTACATGAGTTTATCTGAAAGTTTGCCTACAGGCGTCAAAACTTAATTTTGGAAGCAATTAGACTTTTTGACTTAAAACATGACGAAACAGGAAGTGGAACAGATTGCTCCCTACAATCTTTTTAGGCTTTACAGAAACCAAATGGATATTATTGTAAGCAAATACGTTTTTGCTTTCAAATTTTAATTTTCCATTAATTATCTAGTAGACTCTTCTGGAAAGCCCCAAAGAGAGTAATTTTCTAGACAACTTCACATTTTTTAACTTGTTTTTTAGTTTCAACTGCTTTAGCAGAATCGTAGTGTAAAAAGACAGGTTTTTAAGGGCTCCAGAGCAGCAGTTTAGAACATGTGAGTGTCATGGTGCTGGAAAGCAGTGATACGCAGTTCAAGCTTGGCCCTCTAAAGTTCAGCATGCCAGCAGTAACTCTAAAGACAGTAACACTTAGGAAGATCCTTTTGAAACTGAAAATCTTCTGCAACCTGTGTGAAAATTGCAGCATCCTGACAGAACACAAAAAAAGCAGATCAAACATGAAAGGGATTAAAATCTAAACTGACCATCAGAAGCCACTAGTTTTTCTAGCTTTGAAGAAGAAAATGTTATAAAAATATATAGGAAGGATTATCTACAGGAAAATGCTTACAATTCTAAAAGTTATGATATCAGCTGAAACAAATAAAGAAAGAATTATTGAAGAAAGTTCTGTGGTCTGGGTATTATAGTTTAGTGTAATATACTAGGTCATAACAAGTCCAAAGGCTTCCTTTACATAAAACTAGATTAGTTTGACTCCCATTCAAAGTACAGGGGGGAAAGTTCTGTGCTATGCAAGTGAAAGTTTTCACATGGCCAACCTATCACCTGGATGATTATGTAAATCTCAAATATGTTGGCTAACAAGGGTACAACTGGCCTTAACTAAAGGAAAATGCCTTCAAAAATGCAAAGTCAAGCCAAAATTTGGATGTACAGCACCACTATTTTCAGCGAGCACAGAGTGGTTAATAGCAGGCACCATTTCTTGTGTTAGAAGGATACCATAAGAAAGGAATCTGGGAATGCCAGGATTTGAAATGACCTAGAGGAAAGCTAATTTACTAAGATTTATATATGGCAAGACAAGCATGTAATTTTTCACTCTGGTATAATTTCTTATGCCAAAGCTTCAACACAGCTCAGTAAAACTAACTAGAACTGAAAAGTAGTGGGGACTACAGACTTTTTTATTCTTCGCAGAATCTGTTTGAAGGATAATGTTCTGAGGTTGGATTGGATACATTAGAGCTGAGTACCTTAGCAAAAAATACAGATGATTTTATCAAATGGCTTTGCTAAGACAAATATCTAAGGAAAAAAAAAGCTAAAAATTAGCAGAAGTGCATCCTTTTGCACGGAGTCACCCAAAAGGAGACTACTGCAACCAAACTACAGAGATATCATAGAAATTTAAAGCAATTAAGTGTGAAGCAGAAAAAATTCCAGAAAAAAATACAACCAGAAAAACACTCAACCCAGTCGGAGCTCACAGTACATTCAAAGTCAAAAAGGATCGGAACGAAGCCTAGTGAAACAACACCTGACTTGAGAAACCTAAAAGACAGAGTTTTAGGCAAATGGCTGAGGTGTCTGGTGGAGCTGTTACAGGAAGCTGACATAAATGTACCTGTAGGGGCCCATGTGGGGCCCTGATAACAGTAAGTAAGCAACAGTTTCGAGAAACACACTGTCACTCATGTGAATGTGCTATGACAGCTGCATAAAAGAAATGTCATAGTATTGAAGAAACCAAACAGAGAAAAACATAAACAATGGCAGCAAAGGAGCGACATGTCAGGGATGCTGCTGGAAGTCAAAAACATACTTGCACTTGTTGGAACTGAATTTTAGAAAGGCCTGGGTTGAAAGGGACCTTAAAGATAATCTAGTTCTAGTTTTTTGTAAAAAAAGAGTTAGAATCCACCTTTCAGCTGAAGCTGTGATTTCCTCTGATGGCCTGAACCAATGATATTACATGAATTGCATCTGAAAACCTCTCCTGTCTTCCTTAGCAGTTACAAACTGCTCTGCCATTCCATTCCCTGCTGTAGTCCCATCACCATCCTTTTGGCTTTTCTCTATTTTTTCCCTCCCCCATCTACAGAAAGCAGAAGACAAATGTCCCACTGGTTTGACCATGAGTCTGAGCCATGTCTCTGATTTTGGAATCTGGACAAAACACAATTTTTTTTTTAAATTTCAACTTCCCACAAGAACACAGAATTGGGAAAACAAAATGCAAGAGTGCAAAATGAGAAAATCTTCAAATTAAAGAAAAAGATAAAAATGTCTTTACATTGACTAGAAAACTATGGATGTTTTGAGGGGAACTGGACTAACAGAATAATTAGCACTATTTGAAACACTGCAACCTGCTTCTATGGAAAGTATAATTTAAAAATGCAATTAGGATATGGTATTTACCCAAACAATTTCAAAGCTTAATAGTGTTTCAAGAAGGTTACAGAAAACAGTCCCTAATCCTCACTACCATTAAGACAGAACACGACCTTTTGCGTAAAACAACAAATAGCACCATTCTACCAAAATTAAGATAACCAACATTCAGCCAAGGTTCTCAGAGATAACTCTGCTCTTTCTGCAGCTGCAAGCACACTTGTCAGGTTTACTGTGCAAGCAGAATGCAACATTAGATATAGCACAGTATTTATTAAAAAACTGGCCTGAAAAGATTAGAAAAAATTCAGTATTTCAGAGGATGACTAGCCTTTCAAAAAGATGGCTAAGCTTCGGTTTGAGACCGACTTTTTTAAATTTAATTAAATGGTCTGGAAAAAGAAATAAAACATATTCATAACTGTGGACCAGATGTAAGAATTCAAAATCATTATTTTATGTACTCCATTATTTACAATCAGGTAATAATTACCAGTAGGCAATACATACAAAAATCTAGCAAAGTTTTTTAAGTGCCTCTAGTAACACAACTCTTTTCTTGCTGTAAATTTAATGCAGTTTAACATAATTGCTTAATTTATCAAGCAAGATTTAAATCACTGTGAAAGATATTAAAAGATCATTTTAACAAATCATACTAAATGCACAGGCCACCTAGCTCTTCAAAATTATTTCAGATGACTGCAGGAATACATTAACAAAAATTTTGACAGAAAATCATTAGAGACTGACTCATTGAAAGGGGAGAGAAGAAACAAAAACAAATCCTACCTGAACTGAGATACACAGATCATCTTCATTATGCTATAACTGACTCCTAGCAAATTTCTAGTTTTTAGAAGGTCTGGACTATCTGGCATAGTAATTGTAACATTACAAGTGAGTGAAAGACATCAGCTACAATATAAAGAAACCTTCCTATTTTAATGCTCAAACTTGTTTTATTAGAAAAAGGTCACTATTCTTGTGCTTATGCTATTGTAGAAAACATGTATGCACAGGGAAAACTTCTGGGATAATACAGCAATTTGCAGACTGAACAAATAAGAAAGAGAATACTGCTACATTTTTATGGCTCTAAGGTAGCCATGCAATACATTCCTTCAAGATTCCCTGATGACAACACATTAGCCAATAGGGAACTCATGCTCTGACTGTTTCTGCTACTGAATTTAACTCATTTAAATTGAATTAAGGTTCTTCGGTACCATATGGGCACATAGTCATTTATTTAGTAAAGCTTTTAAGCTTTCCAGCCTGAAACATAAAAATTTCTCATTTGGTTTTGTCCCAGTTCCATCTCTCTTCCCTAATACTCTGTATTTTATATTCCTCTCTGAGAGGGAGGAGATAGGATTACCACTATATAGAACTATGGCTCATTCAATGCTCTTTTTGATTCTCAATCCTCTGGACAATAGGAGTTTAAAGACATTGACTTCATTTATCCTAAAGGGTTAATTAGGCTCCTTCCACCGACTGTTCCCTCAGTGGGATCTTCGTCTAGTGTTCAGCAAGGTCAAGCTTGAACCATTACTACTCTGTCTGTTGCTTTACTTTCCCATGAAAGTTTCTCGATAGCTGTAAACTCTTTCCAGAATAAATCATGGAATAAAAAATCCCTCTTTCCCCAACCTATCATTTGTTCCAAACACTTCTGTTCCCAAGTGACACATGATTTAGCAACATGAAGGAAATCAGTTTTGGGTTTCTTTTTTTTCCCAACCCAGTTCTCAAACGTCTGAGATTGTATCAGTTATCAACTCACATACTCATGTGCAGATGAAGGAACCTAGTTGTCGCTGTTGAGCGGCTAGCTGAGGAATGACCCAAGGTCTCAGACAAGGAAAGAGAGAAGAAGAGAACTTTATTGTTTTGAATTCCATATATATAGAGTTTATAGAGGTGCCCCAGATTGGTCAGCCCGAGACCTCCCCCTAGGCCCAATTGGCCAAGCCCGAACTGACCCAATCCGGAGAAGTTGTTTGCAAAACATCCAAACTTTATCTTGTTTATGAAACATAGCAAAATGTTCCCACGGGAAGGACCTGTGCTAGCCACACCTAGTATCTGGCTTCTAGACTGATTTTAATTCCACTCCTTTCTAGGAAAAAGGAAAAAAAGCAAAAACCTCAGCTGAAGAGCCTTCTTCCCTTTACTTGTTTTTAGGATCAGAAGAAAGTGATCTGTTGTGAAAGACCTTCATGAGCACCATTCCTTGAAAGGGGCAAAGTTAACAGCAGTTCCAGGTGACAACATGGAAAACCAAATGGAACCACTTCTGGCTGTCATAATACAAATGAAAATGCAAAGATGTAGAGTAAATGCAAGTCTTAAAAACTGGGATTATACTCAAAACTGGAAAAAGTAATAAATAATAAGAGGCATATATTAGGCCTCTTGGGTCTACTACAATGTGAGAGTAGGTATCTTATGAAACTATTCTCAAACTAGGCCGTGTGGATGATGCTAACACCATTATTTCAGTGGAGCCAACTCTGGCTGTATGTCTGGAACACTGAAGAAGTATAGCCTCACTAAGTATGATCCACAGAACCAGATTCCTTTGAAAAGTAACTGTCATTAAGGCAAGGGATGGTTCCAAAATCTTCAGTGAAAAGAAAGACCTCATCTACTCTATAATTTGAAAGAATGAAGTTACATATAGGTAGATGACCACAGGGAAAAGCTTTTCTCTAGGTAAGCATAGAGACTCAAACTTGGAGGTGCTCCTTATGAAAACTGTACAACACTTTGCCTGACAGGAAATATCAACACAACCGCTACTGCCTGTAACATCCATGTGACGAATGAATGAACTTTGGAAGAAAAGCTCTTGAAGTCAGTACAAAAACATTGGTGAGGGAGGGCAGTTTATGCAGAACTTTAAGTTTGCATAGGTAGCTTAATAACTAGCTGGAGAAACTAATGAGGCAAATAAGTGTAACTTCTTATCAATCCCAATGTCATGCTTGTGGTCTTATGTCTACAACTTAACTTATGTTCACACTTATATGCCACTTGTTCCCACGAGGCCACAGAAGTAACAACAAACCCCCTTCACCCAAACCAAATGAAAAGTAAACCAAGCTATGTTGATTATTTTTGGTTTTGGTTGGTTGGTTGGTTTGGGGTTTTTTGATGGTTTTGTTTTGTTTTAATTTATCTATTAATTACATAGCTTGAAACTGGAGATTTTTATCATGACTTTGCCAGATTTAAAATAGCCTTGTTAACAGAGAGATGTATATGCATCTCCTGCTGGTGTTGAAACATGAGACTGAAGACTTCCTTCTGAATTACAATAATGCCTTTTGCTGTCTTTCTTTTGCTTTACTGGAGTTAATTGAAAAAGTTACTACTTAGAGCAGAAATTATGCAAAGCTTTTGACTTTTTTTTAACACTGAAAAAGGCAGTAGAACCTGAAAAGTCAGCTTTCTGCCTTCTTCACTCATCAGTTGGAAATAATAATTATTTGGGACAAATATCTTTCATTTCACCTCTCTCAACATTAAGATCATACTGCCTGACTTAAGACACTGCCTTTTTTGTCAAGCAGAAGTGCACAACAGCAAAAAAAAAGGTGAACTGTATTCAAGGATTAGCAGAACTGTAAAAACTGGAATATTCCGACAGTCAAGAAAACATTCTTCCTAAATCAATGTTTTCTAACCACATATGTACCAGAAAAAAAAGCTTAACAGATCAGGTGGGTAATCCACAAGCATTGCTTCTAAAAGCAAATAGTATTCAAAGGTGGGAGACTATTGTGACAAGGAAATAAGTTATTACACTCATGCCTGATCATCCCATCCTTGCCAACAGGTGTAACATTCTCCTTCTGAAAAACCAAAACAGTTTTGGAAACATTCAAAAACACTAAGTGAGGATTTTCACATAAAATTTGCAGTTTTCAATTTTTTTAGTACATTTAGGACTTCTTTTTTAAATTGCAACATCCTCTGAGAGTTTCCGAGAAGACAGAGGTTAGAATCTCAGTACCTTCTGAATTTCCTCTTCTTATTCACCCTTTAGGATCCATTAGATGTGGATCCTCAGAGAAACACAAAGTATTGGCTGAAAATTCTGCCTTAGAGAGAAGCACACCTGCAGCAATATCAACAGCCCAGTGATAAAAGGTGAATTAGAGAAAGAAGAAAGATTACAGAGAATTAGCTCATATGACAAGAATTTTCATGGAATATTCACACAGAAAATGTAGCTAGAACGTTCTTGTGCAGGATCTGAAGATCAGGAAAGAAAATATACTAGATATTACCTTTGAACAAAGGTGTCTCTTTCTCAGATGCAAGGATTTTTCTTACCTTTAAATTTCAATCTAGTTCTTCCATAATAATGAAGGGCAGAAAAAAAATTCAGTTTCTATCTTCTTTACATCATACGCTGGTTCATATACGTCTGTTGTAACCGTCATTTGTTTGCCCTTTAAATCATAATCTTTTGTTCTCTCAGAATAAAGGATTTTATAAGTATCTAAATCTGTTGTTTGTCCAAACTCTCTAGTCTATTATGTATTTTCTGAGAAGACATTAAGAACAATTGTTGAAACAATAGCTAAAACCCTATTTTCTGTACTTGGTTAATGACATTAAAGAACTAACTCTCAAGGGTTAAACAAAATAATAATTCATTACATTAATGAATAAAAATTATACTAACCACAATCTTCAAAATTTAAATTTACAATAGTTAGCACCACCTTGCTTCAGTAATTGATGAAAGAACACTGGCAAAATACTTGGAGTGTTTTTTAATTTGCAGCTCTTGCACGTGGTATGATTTATCTTAGGATTTAAAATTGTGCTTAATTGCATATTAAGCGATGGCAATATGTACAACAAGTTTTTACTAATATCACTGCCTGTCATATTTCATATTGAAAACAATCTACATTGGCTCACCTATAAAATGAACATGTAACAAAGGCCTACTTCACACTAAGTAGCACATTAGTATTCTACACAGACTGTAATTGCCATTCTACTGGTTTTATATTACTCATGTTTTGAAATGCTCTCCTCGCATTTATATTAAAAGCATTTGAGAAGACAGTCATTGAGCAGTGGGAATAATTTTGCAGGAACACAGGTACATTTTTTTAGATTTACTTTGACTTTGTGCATGTCTGAAAGTATTTCTTTGGTATTTGTTTTTTAAAAAGTTAACTAATTCATGTACAGTGATTACTCCAGTAAATGCAGTAGTCACTGCAGATACAATCAAGCTCAAAATTGTTTTACAAAGATACAGCATAATAGTAACATGATTAGAACATACTGACACAGATGATTAAGAGACTAATGCAAATTTATAATCTCTTTTAAGAATGAACTCTGGATATTAACATGGTGAGAAGGCAAATGAAAGAGGAGGAAATGCAATACAAATACAAACGATCCGTAATAAAATTAGCATAATACAATACTTAAAGATAGTTTTGATGAGAAACCGTGAGATTGCAAGATTGGGTGCTGTGGTTTAGGAATGGTATTCTCCAATTCAGTGCTCCCACTGAAATCATGCTGCCAACTGGCTTGCTCCCTTCTACCCCTACCCTGTGGAGGGCTGGAGAAGAGAACTGGAGGCACAAGAGCTAAAGATCATGGGTTGAGATAAGAGCAATTTACTGGAAATAGGAAGGAGATAAGAAAAGGAATAGTGACAGCAACAATACAAATGACAGCGTGTATAAGAAAGAGGGGAATGATTCACATGCAAACAATAACCGACTGCTCCCTCTGCCCCACTATGGTGATCTGGAAGGAACCCCTTTCTCCTCAAAAGAGATGCCCTTCCCCTTTCTCCTGGAAATGATGTGAGGTGAACCTCCTGCTCCTGGCCATACCAATTCCAGGCTACTGCAAAAATTAACCCTGTCCTGGCTGAGACCAGGACACTGGGAAACGTTATGTGTCTGACAGGAGACATACTGTGCTGCTAACCCTTCTGTGCTGTCCAAGTGCTGCAGAAAGTGACACAAGTGTTTTTCCTGTTTATTTCCAGATTGGTTTTACTGTGCTTATTTATCAAATGCAAATATTATGTAAGTGGTATGTCAAGTGGTACGGTAAAGAATATAGTACACTGTGAAGAACAGCACAATCTGTTAGTCCAAATCAGTGAGTAGGCTGCACAAATCTATCTCTTTGTAAAAAAGTAATTCTCTGTGAGAAAATGAGACATCAGAAGCACTTTTATGTACTGACTTCATCTAAAAGGACATACAAATCGCCTTCCCATTTCCAACTTGAAATAAAAGGTTTAGGTGCTTCACTATGGAAACCACTTTAGGTTTTCTGAACTGCAATACTGCAGGCAAACTGCACAGAAAAACAAAATTTAAGATTTCTTTAACTAACAGTACAAAGAATACTGTTGGGTTTTTTAAATCAAGAGACAAATATGAATATTTACTAAAAACTCGATGAATAGCAGTTTAGTTTCTGAAAGTAGTCAATCACAAATACGAAGTTCTAAAACTAGAAAAATCAACAGCGTTAAAGCAAATTGTTTGGTAAAATAGTAGGGGAAAATTATTAATAATGCAAAGCTGACAGAGTTGCAAAAAGGTTAAAGAAAGACAGCAAAAACTGTCTAACAGCAAAAAGCCAAACAATGGCAGTGACTCACCAGCCCACTTGGAGCAGTACACCCTGACTAGGAAACCACATCTATTGCTCAGTCTCAAATGTTATGTACAAGCAGGCACACAAATAAAGTACCAGAAACTGTAAGATGGTAAGAAATTAGTTAGTTTTAGAATTTATAACTAGATAGTCCTTGGTTATGTATTATGTGTACATTTCCTTACGTTTGTGACAAGCGTTATTATGTCTACATTTGTGTGTGTATATCAAACTGCAGAAGGCTGAAATTCTACACCATCCATGGAATTAAAAAAAACCCCCACCTTGCTTTCTTAGAAATCAATTCTCAAAGGCTTTCTTTTTGTTATATCTTATGACATGAGACATAACCTTCCTAATTACAAATTAACATCTATTCATTGGTATTTCTACAGCACAACTGCCCTTGATGGGTTGGAAAGAGTATGTAAAACAAAACTAAAAGAACAAGTTCAAAATTTTCAGACTAAATATTTTTACTTAAAGTTCTTACAACAAAGAAACATAAAACCAAACTAGAGCAGTAATTCTGCCTCTATTAAAAAGTAATTCCAAGTTCTTAATGATCATGTATCTGAAAGAATTAAATAATGTATTATGAAGTTTTTACATAAACTTACTTTTAAATCAAGAAAGGACCAAAAAGACCACAATGCTTGATCTGAAAGTTCCCAGAAAGTGAATTTAATTCTTTCAGAAAGATACATAATTTTATCTTAAAGATGACAAACTACAGAAGTTGTTGTTTTTTCCTTTTAAGTTGCTGGTATGACAGCTGAATTTTCCAAGTAACAACACTGGAAATGGAAAAGTATGCTTAAGTAAAAGTGAATCTATAAATAGAAAATGTGAAAGCACTGATAAAACTGCAGGAAGTCAACAGGCGGTAATGAATGGCACTGAAGGTAAGGTAATTACAGTAATGCAAGTCACCAATGAGAGAAGCTAAAGGAATCATAGTGTATCAGTAAATGCTAGACCAAAAAACCCCATACAATTGAACAACCAACCAACCAGCCAAAAAACCACAAAACAGAAAAACCAAACAAAAAAAAAATCCCAGAACAATCCCCCCTGCACAAAAACCAAATCCAAAACCCCACAAAACACAAGAAAGAAATTTAAAGGACGTTAGGAGTAAAAGTAAAACCCCAGATAAAAAGAAAGATACCCTACTAAATGTAAGTAAGAAAATTTTAAGTAGTTACGAAAAAAACCCCAAACTAGAAATAGTCCAGAATGGTTTATGCTCCAATTCTGAAGTGGAAGAAGAAAAGGACATTTCCATTCCATATGATATTGTGGATGGAACTAAAAAAGTGGGGATATGAAAAATCATCTGCAATTTTCCAGTGTAAAAAGCGTTATGTTCAATACAAGCACAGTATTTCGTGTTTTGAACTGCAAATGAAGAATATCAAAGGAAGCAGACCTCTCTTCTACCCCAGAAAGTTCTTGGCAATAACAGATATTTGATTAAATTACAAAAAACCAAGTTTACTTCTACATAGTTAATTAACTTTTAAATAGCATGAAGAAATGGAAAAAGAAAATTTATTATTATGGCTAATCATTTCAGGGACTATAATTATTTCTCAAATAGTATTTGTAAGATGCCAATTTATTTTAAGTATCACAGTTCACTGCTTATGCTCCTGGATACAATTGGCAACTAATAAAACCCATGTATGTTTTATTTATTAACTTAGCAGACAGATGTGCACTTACTGAATTTCACATTTAATTGCTAGTATTTCCCTAAAGCAACAAAGCCCTGAAGGTCTTGTTAGAAATATGTCAACTGAAAGTGGAGTTCTGTTTCTTAGTTTGTTTTTTAGATGCAACGCTTCTACATTTAACTATTCAGACTTCAGGAAAAAAATCATTTGCCAATGATAGAAACAATTATGATTGGATAAGAGAATTGTCCACTGCTGCTCCTGCAGACTCTCAATATATCATAAGGGCAATTAAATCAATATGCCTCAATTTAAATATAATTAAATCCATAAAAAAATCCACAGACTGCATTGTCAATTTTATTTGATAACTACGCTGATAGCTAAAAAATTTCTGAAAATCTTTCTATTTCACATGATGCACTTAACTGAAAATCCTGTCTCTTTAAAATTCCTACTGGAAAAGCAGGCTCCTTAGTAGTAAGTTGGTATTTTAGACTCTTGGTCTTAGATTTTTTCTAATTGCCTTTTTTAAGCCTTCTTTGGAACTTGGAACTTAGCATAGGCTGATAATTTAAAAGTAAGATATTACTGATCAAATGGCCACAGGTGTGTTATTTTCATGAGTGAAATTCTAGAAATCTGTCTCCTGCTAAATCAAAAGCAATTGAAAAAAAAAACCCCAGCACCTTGTGCACAGATTACAATAAAATTTGCCATATTTATTTTATACCAGTTCCTGTATGTGCAGAAATTCATTGGGAGCCATCACTTCTGCACACATAAGCTACACTCAGTTGTTCACAGAGAATTGAAATGTGCATACTGATACTGATTAAGGAGGGAAAAAAAAGTTGCGTTCTTTCCTAACACTGCACTGCTTATTTTAAGAAAGAAGTGGTGATGAGAAATGCATCTTTAAAGACAATACAACCAGTGAAAAATTGAGATCTTTTGGGTGGAGAGGTGGTGGTGCTGTATGTAGAGTTAAAAGCAATGTTGCATGCTATCTGCTATTGACAGAATTTCTCATATCTGTGACAGTGTAGGTAAAGTGTCTTTAAAGCTGCCAGCAAAGATTTTTAAAATGCCCCGCTTTGGTTCCTCTGCCTTCACTTTTGAGGCAGGAGAATCAATCAGAAGCACCTCAGGATGACAAAAGATGTGCCAGGGTGCCAAGTCAGCAAATGATCCTTTGGCTCTAAAAGGAGAACTGCTGCTCTCTGGCTTGGCAGCAGCTCTCAGGGTGCTGCCCTGCAGGACCCAAGACTGATGGGCTTCCAGGGTTACAGAGAAGCAGGAATCCTCCCAGTTGCTTCTCCTGTCAACAGAAAGAACAGTTTTGCCATGGCAACTGTGCTACATACTCTTCTATGTTTAGTACATCTTATTTTGGATATATCTTTCTGGGAGTTGGGTTAAAAACATAAAATTTCTTCCCCATTCCAACAGTGTTAAGAATCAATAAGACTGAATTGCTGGAACAATCTCAAATATCCTTTTTTTCGTATCCTCATGACCCCTCCAAATTGCTACTTAATTTCTTCTTTGAATATCTTACACTGCAATTGAAAACTCTTCAAACAAGAACAGTGAGAGAAGGAAATGTGGATGGCATGAAAACAATAATAAAATAGTACAGATATTTTACACTCTTAACATTTCTCCTTAAACCAGACATTTGTGTTTGTTTCTGAATACATATTGCTGTAACTGACGCTTTCTTACAGGAATCATAACAAAAATGGCCAATAAAAAGTTTGAAAATGCAGATAGAGTACTACAGGTTTGCTAAATGTGGTACACTTTGTGAATGAGAAGACAGAGGAGAGAATCGTGTTTCAGAGCATCAGGTAGAAGAGACACCCTGGGCAGACATCACTGCCAAGTACAGGTAGCATTATGTAAGAGTTTGTTTCATAGACAACAAAAAAATGACAAAATCATGCCTTATGTAGGGCCATAATAAAAATTAGTGATACAAATTAAGGGCTATGTGAAGAAGAAGCAAAAATTATAAATCACAAGCTAAAAGGAAACTCAGTTATACTTACAAGAACAAATTCTTAATTCTTGTCTTAAATATTAATAATTCTAATTTAATTCTAATATTTCAAGAGTACCCAAACTGAGCAACTGTATAATACTATCACAGTATAAATCCAAACATTTAATTTGATTTGACTGAAAAATGGAGTTCTTTAGTGATTGCAACAGGTTCTGGATCTGGTCTTTAAATGTCGAATTAAGCAGTATATGGAATTTCTATTAGACCATGAGTTCTAGGAAAAATTTAGCTTCCTGCAGATGGATTTCTTCCTGAAATAAATGTTTTAACATATAGGTAATGAATAACAAAACAAAACAATATTTAGTCAATACTATTAATTTGAGTTGATTCAACATAAACCTGGATGGACAATTGCTTACACTTCATTCATAATTTCCCTAACTTACTATACAACTATACTTTATATATAGCACTATAATAACTTTATGCAGCTGTGATACTATTGCAGCATATTCTACCAATCTTGATCAGAGATTTTTGTTGGGTTTTGCATTGTTTTGGTTTTTTATTAACTGTTACGTAATTTTAGGCAATGAAATTCAGATAGAGAACACCAAAACTCATAGGTTATTATTAAAGAATGAGGAGAATAATAATTGTAAACAATGAAGATAATCAATAACAGCTTTCAGATTTGATGTATTAATAACACATTCCTAAATTCAGCATCTGAAAAATCTATTGCCTGTGTAGAAAGGTGTTTGGACTAAATGACTCCCTCTGACCTCAGAATCCATAAATCAATAATATAATTTAACTTTCAAATGCATTTAAAACATTTGGCAAGGAAGTTAAAAAGTATATTTTGAAATTGAAATGTATGCTAAAATACATTTTGAAGAACAGCTCTTACAATAAATAGACATATTTAAAAATGAGCAAAAAGGCTCTTGAGTATTAATAGTTTTGTCATTAGCATAAAACAACCCAGAACAGTTCATATTCTTTGAAATGCTATTCAAGTGAACACAGCTGTAATCTAATCATTACTCAAATCCTTACGTGCAACTGTGCACAACTCTATAAGGTCTCAATCAATGGTGCAGTCTTCAGTTACCTTTTTCTCCCAGTTTCCAAGCTCTCTCTTATGAGTACCATTTCCTCCATCTTTATAGACAAATTATATTATACACAGGTCTTACAGGGAATACTGAATATAAGCAGGGACATCAGAAATAATCTGTCTGAGAAACACAGAATTCACAGGACTCCAAATATGAAATCCCCAACAGGCTTCCTCTGATGCACACCAGACACTTTGTGCAAAAATTACCTGTTTAAAATGCCTGCCAGGACACATATAATATACATCCTGAATTTTTATTACTGCCTGAAGAAAAGAGTTTTAACCTCCTGCAATTGGAAATCCTGACTGTGGGATGTGTTAGTAATTTTCTAAAATCAGCCAAATTTTGTAAATTTTCTGCAAAGCCTCTTTCCTGACCTACTAGCATTAATTATTACATCCTTATCATACCAATCTGTGACTGTCGCCTCCCCCCTGGTTCCCCGGGGGGGTTTATCCAAAAACCCCCCCGGGGGTGTTGTTTGGTTGGGGGGTCCCCCCCCCCCCCCCCTTTTTTTTTTTTTTTTTGGTTTCTCTTTTTTTTTTTCCCTCCCCTTCTTTTGTTTTGTTTGTTTGTTTTTTTTTCTCCCCCCCTTTTTTTGTTTTGGGGGGGGGGTTTTTTTTTTTTTTTTTTTTTTTTTTTTTTTTGGGGGGGGGGCCGGGGGGGGGGGGCGGGGGGGGGGGGGGGGGGGGGGGGGACCAATCTCCCCAAAACTACATTCACGCTCTTAGAATAGTATTTCAATTTCTTCTAGAACTCAGAAGCAGAGGAGATCTGCAGTGGAATTTTGCTTTACCCTTCTGTGAAAATTTTTACCATAATTATTAATGCTAATATAATATACAAATAGGAGTTTAATAGTTCAGATATATGGCTGAAAGGGTGCCGAAGTGTCCCACCCCTCACCCTGAGATAGGTTCAAGTATTCTTATGTGACTCCCAAAAGATGCTCATCATGAACATATTTCAGTACCTCAGTAAGTCTGACATCTAACTTTAGTCACCAAGTACATTTCTTTTTGTTCACTCCAGTACAAAGGGACTACTCCTTGTATAACAACTTCTAATGTTCTGGAAGATTATTACAGCTGCTCTTTCCCCTCAGTCCTCTCTTTTTACAGATTATTTTATGGAAATTGGCATTCTGTCAACAATATCTCAAAACACATCAAACATGCACACAAAGAATCCCACAAAGATTACCTATAAAAGATGGAAATGCCGTATTCTGTGATTTATTGTATTTTTAAAGAGATGCAAAACTTTAAAACCAAACCCAAACTACAAATTACCAATAATTTTCTCTAGGAATCATAATTTACTCTTGACATTTTTATCAACTTTCTCATATATCATATGTTGCCTAGTTATACACTAGCACAATTACAATGAATTTTACATTACAATTATAATGAATATTGGGCAACATCTCACAGTCCTCATCACAAAGCATCTTTTACTGCTTGGCCTATTTAGCAACACTATCTATAGAAAACAGATGAATTTTGAGAAATATCTTAATAAGTTTTCCATGATTTCAGAAATTAAAGGTGATTAGTAATGCTGTAGAGCAAATAGCAAAATAGTATTACACAAAAAAGATAATTCTGTAAGCAGTTTAATTCCCATGTGACTCTCTAAAGTCATTAGGGGAGCAGAAACCCTCTTCCTTTTTGTTACTCTTAAATCATGTATGAGGAGAACCTCAGCAGCTTTATGCTTGCCCTGAAAGTTAACTTCCTCCACTTTTTCTACAGTGATATCTACACCCAAGAGAAACAGACAAGTATAGTTTAGAAAGAGTTGCCTTTTACATGGTAATTAATTTTAAGAACCCATGACCATGGAAAACTCTATCTTAGATAACCCACAAACTGGAATCAGCTCCTACGTTACAGACAAAAACCATAGGTATGAACTTTTAATTAATTAAATTCAGACACTTGAATTTAAGTAGATTCATCTTCAAAGTAGAGCTGAGCAATTCTTGAGCAACCAGCATGCAGAATAAACTAATGGGATGCATTCCAACGGTTGGCCAAACCATTCACTAGCAGAATCATGAAACACTGAGGAAATTACGGTCTATAATTTAGACTATATTCTTTAATATTGTAAATAATGATCTTATTTATTTTACGTATTTTCTCAATGTACTATCAGCTACATGCTTTTATTAGGAATGGCAATTTTAGGTCCATATAATGACGCTAAAAACCTAATTTGGTTCTTTTATGCCTGTGTTTGGCTGTTGTTTGGTTTTTTGGTTTGTTTTTCTTTTTGCAAAGGGTTTTTGCTTCTGTTACAATAGAGAATGGATGATGCTCAATTAGAAGAAATGCTATCCAGTATTTTTTCTGCTCTTTGTATATGCATGGGCATGAAATGTGTAGCATTCAGTCTTTGCTCTGAATACAGAAATGATACTTTCTATTTTTTAATGACCGTCATTGGTATAATTCTACACATACCACAAATATTACTTTAACTTTGTAAATGCTTTTAGAGAGAGGTAATGATTTCCTACTTTTAAGAAAGAATCTTTTAAATCTTTAAATGTAGGTGCTGTCTAGGACATGATTTTACAATGCCTGCCATTACACAGAAATGTAATAAATTCAAAGCAAAGCCCATGCTGTCTTCTGTGAAAACTGCAGACACTTATGTCTTCCTCTTCACATACAGAAATGCCCTGAGAAAGAAATCTACAGGAAAAAAGTTTCAGTCTGAATGGTAAACATTTTCCAAAATTTACAATTTGAAAAAAAGCTGTTATGATACAAAACACTATCATTTACCTGATCTACAGTGTGGGTGAATTTTACTGTGTGAGAATTGATTCTTTTGTCTTGTTACTGAGAGAGACAAGTATTCTTTTCACGTTATACCTGAAAATTCATTCTGTTTCAGCAGATGGTACAATAATGTCTTTCAACAATACAGCATTGATCTGACAGAAGCACAACTCACTAGTCTAATTTTGCTATCAACATTGGAAATACCAACTGGAATTATACACCATTTACTTTTGAGAAGAACATACCAATTATCTAGAATTACTTCTTATTTTTAGTGAGAAAGAGTTTTCAAGCTTAAAAGCACCTTGCCCTCCTCAGCCCCAGACTTCTGGTGTTACCTTCTCCTGGCTACTCTGGAGCTAAGAGTCTGTGAAAGACAGACAAGGTTTGGTAGGTAACCAGGTCTGAGAAGTAAAAGGGAGGTAATTGTGTTGAGGTTTAGGCAGCTGGAAGGGAGGTATGATAACATCAAAGACCTGGCAAATACACAATGGTAGCAGACAGGAATGACTAGACAATAAGAATACAAGATATCCAGATGGACACAGAAGACAGGTTAATCACAGTGAAGGATCACCATGTTGATGACTCCTGCTAGTGGCAAGCAGTGCTTCGGATGTAATTTGAATCCTCAGTAATCCTCGGCCATTTCCCCATTCCCTGTGCATGGTCTAAACAGCACTTTACCTTCCCCAGAAGCAAAAATAATGTATGTCCTCTCACATGAATGGACATGAAGAAAGGTTAAAGCTTATCATATAAGCTCCAAGCTTCCCAGTGAAACTACACATGCAGGTGAAAAACAAAACAGCTCCTAAAACATCCAGGTACTACAGTTTCTAGAGAAATAATTTTGCTAGTTTGCTCAAGTTATTCAAGATCCTTCTTAAAATCAGACAAGTTCTAAATTAAACAGATAGAGAAGCGAATGTGTTGCTTTCCTTAAAAATGTTTCCTTTATTAAAATAATTTAAAAATAACAACAGCATAGATATGGAACATAAATAAATGTTCTAGTTGTAACATAATTAAATTAGTTCTAGCTGTTACTTAAGGTCCCTCTGAAATATTTTTCAGGCCTAGAAGACTAAGGGAAAACTTTGTGGGCTATATGCTATCCTCCAGGTTTCTTAGGTATAAGAAATGTTTTCTACAGGATATTTGAGAAAAATAGGGAGTTTCAGAGTTTTTCTCAATATTCACCTTATGTTCCCATAAAATGATAATTATTTTCTTCACAAATTTGTAACTCCTGGAGTGTTACCGAAGCTCCTATAAGCTTTCCTGAATAGTATTTCCTGGTAGGAAAATGACTTGTCTCTACATGACTTGACAGGTTTTCTTTCAGGAACTCAATTAATTTGCAACTATAATCTCACTTCTAGAAAATTTATCAAACTCAGCAGGTTTAGAGATGATACAACAGCAGAAGTGATAGACACACCAGAGGATTGTGCTACCATTGAGAGTAATCTCAAAAAGCTGGAGAAACTGGCCAAGAGAAATCCTGAGTTGCCGCAAAGGGAAGCGCAAAAAATGCTTTGAGCAGGTTGTTATGCTAGATCATCTCCAGATGTTGTTTTCAACCTTTTCCATTCCATAATTCTACAATCATTCAAGGAATTCACTCTGTTTCAGTTAATCAACAGGACTGAATCATAGCTAACATAATAAAATTGTGTAGGAAGAACTCAAAAATAGTTAACTTATTCAGTTACTCTAAACTAAGTTCTTTTATAATTAATTCCAATAGGCAGAAATACAACTTAGATTTTTAACTCTATTACTCCAGTCTCTGTTTTACATTTATCATACACAATTCACTATGCTACTCTCTATTAAATGTTGTAGCTAGGCTTAGTAAAAGAGCTTTGATTAAATGATAAGGCTACACAGAGTTCTTGAAAACTGCAAGTTCAGCTAGAAGTTTAATAATCTTAAAACTCAAGAGACACTAGCACTAACTTTTAATGAAATAATTAATTTTAAAGATGAAATAGAGCCCAAATGATCTTGTTTCAAGATAATACACACAGAGGTTTAATTGTGCTTTGCCAACTCAATTCCAGGAATGACAGATGCCAAGAAATAGAAAACATACAACCTTCATCTTCAAAGTTTGCACTATAATTATGCAACCTGGGATGCCATTGTCTACAAGAAAGTAGAAATACACATACATTTTTCTTCTTTTTTTCTCATCTTCCAGCTTTATGCCTTTGACTTCTCCCTATGTGAATTGCTATTGGAATCAAGTGAAAATAATCCAATTTTATATAACAGGAAGCTAAACTGGAGTGGATTTAAGAAAGTTATTTTCTAAAACTACTTTTAATTCTGTAATTTAATTCATGGTTCTACATGCATTTCAAATGTACACTTCAGCAGGAAAGAAATAATTCTACAAGATATGCAATGCAAACTGTGCTGCCATAAATTCTTCTGTGATACTGTATGTGTGCATGGGTGCATTTACAATTGAGGTTCACCTCAGCAGAGGTATCTGGTTACCTGCATTTCATAAAAGTTCAAGACTGCAACCAGCAATGTCTTAATCCTTAATCTAATCAAGCCATATAAATCATATATCCTGTCTGAGTATACTTCAGGTTCTCTTTCAGGAACACCTCCAACTTCAGCAAAATGTTTGCCGCTGTGCAAATCCTGCACATCCAAGTTTTACACCAATCCAGCAACACATATAACTAACACTCAGACCTAAATACACTCGGCTGCTGCTCACCTTCTCCATCACCACAAACCTAGTCCAGTATCCCATTCCCAAATCTCCAAGGCCCCTATGAGTCTCAATAAGCTCACTCTTATTCTGACACTTACTCAGGCTCACCAATACATCACCCCCACTGAATCAGTTGTGGACTGAGGCTGCATCATCAGTGCCTACCTAAAATTGAACCCCCGGATTCCTAAGTCCTCAGCACAACAACCTTAAATCTATCTCTGATACCTTCTACAAAGATGTTCAGCTTTAGCTCATCACAACCTATCTCCCAAAATTAAATCCACACCAGAAATCCTGTCAATGTAGCAACAAATAGGAGTTGCTGCTGACACCAGCTGTGAAACCCACTTTCCCCTCTGGGCACAGAATTAATAGTGGATTGGTGTCCTGCCAGATCAAGCCTCAACCAGCCAGGTAGAGTGCTGTCACCCAAAATATATACTCAGTTTAAAATATGCTGTGGAACCAGATTTCATCTTCCACATGACTCAGCCATGCAAATAATAATTCCAACCTTAGCTGCAAAACAAACTCTAGACAGCTAATCCCTTTCATCCCAGATATAAGCCTATTCTCTTAATGACTTTTACATCAGTTAAATCCGACAGAAAAAAAATTCTGCTTGTTTCAGAGCTGGGACAGCAGCTCTTTCTGACAGTGGTGGCAGCACCCAAACATTTTAGAAAGCACCAAACAAACATCAGTTGGTTTTCCTGGTCTTGAAAATAGTGATGGTTATGCATAAGCTATATAGGTAGATAAACACAGCTTCAAAAGTATTTTCAGCAAAACCAAACAAAACCAACAAAGGAGATTCCAATGGGCCAAACTGATGTTCTAAGTCATTATGTACAGGACTATCACAGATGTTTGGAGAGGCAAGTGTGTGCAAAGCTAAGAAATCCAAGATATTGATGTGTTCTGTAAAATGAAAAGAATGTTTTGAAAGAAAGATGAAGTTATGATTTCACACTAGTATCCCCTAAAATTCCATAGTTTCCATTTACACTTTACTGTATTTATCTAAGGTCTCAAAGACAGTTTTAATTATCAGCTGTAGTTACTCTTTCAACCATAAATTATTATATCAGTAATTCCCACTTAGATATTCTAGGGCTGCAACTCTTTTCCCATTATGAAGATATGAAACACTAAAACAGCAAATAGACTCCAAAGCCACTGACACAGGAACTGCGCATTTATAATGTATCCCAAAAAAGCATTAAGTGAAACTGTGTTAAAAGCATGCATAATGAAGACTTTAAACAGTTCTCCCCAGCTAAAAGGCAAAGGTAAATCTGTCATGAAATCTGTTACCTTTCCTGGAAATTGAACTTTTAAGAGCACATATGGTATATATGCTATTCACACAGACAACTGCAATATCCAAAAAACATTAAGGAAGCAGTGCTTAATTTTCTGTAACATCATTCCATTTTGCAAATCATTGTCTGTAAGCAGGAATGCTCCATGAAGAGGAGAGTTTAACAGGAGCATTAAAATTATCTATTTGAAGACACAGGCCTAAGTAAAAATCAAATGGTCTTCCAGACTAGCAGGTATACCACATATGCCACAAAAATCCGATGCTTCTCCCTCATTCATGTTCTGCTTTCAGGCATGCAAAAGAACTAAATGAGCTGTAAAGAATGCAACAGGAAAAGGACAGAATTAACACTGAGAATAAGGAAGCAAAAGCAGCATCAATCCACCTTAAAAAAAAGAAGTGTAATGAAAGGTTAACCACATCAGAAATTCAAATAGGTAATTTCATTTCATTTATAACCATATTATTTTTGGTTTTGTTGGGTTTTGGCTTTGGGGTTGGTTGGTTTTTTTTTTTTAAGCCTGGATTTTGTGCACAATTTGGAACAAGAAGATTTCCAGGAATATTACTTATTAGCTTTTTGAGTTATGATATATTTTGATTTCTGTAATTAAGCATTTTTCCTTTTCCAGTAGTATGTTTCCATGACTGACTTGATTCCCCAATATTAAGGGTAATAATAATCTAGTTGACAGAGTTATCCTCCTGTAATCGATATTTGCTGCTTCTGTTCCCAAACACACCTGAGGTTTTCTGATTACATGTCATCCTCAATTTTGCCAAGCACCTAAGTGTAGTCAAAGCCCTGCTACCTTTTAGCTCTGTAGGAATACTTCTAAACTCCTTTCTCCTTAATGCTATCATTTCAAGATAATATGAGAGGGAAGAGAAAACTGCATGAACCATTTGTCATTTTCCAGTTCTGTCTGACATGTAAGCATCTTAAAATCTAATCTGTAACAGGGGGTGACATATGCAGCAAAGGCAGGTATACACTTCAAAGGTGTATGGCACTCTTTTGGCATACACCAAGTCTTGACTGATTCTTTCATTCCTGCCTTTCAGGGAAAAGATTTACGTTTTCCCAAATCTGTATCTCCACACTAGGTATATAAGAAAAAAAATGCAGATACGCTGATTATTCTATTCATCCATAATTTCCTTTGTTATCAGTAGTATCAAAAGTTTTATGGAATAAAAGTTAACCATACATTTACCCAGAGCACTATTTTTCAGCATCTTTAACCACTCACAATTTGAAATATGTTACAATTTGTACTTACCTGTATAACAAGGAAAGAAATGACATCTTAAAAAGTATGAAAAAATGTCCAAACACAAGTTAAATTCTTTTCATATGGTCTACATAACACCAATTTCTTTCTCTTACCTAGGTGAAGTACTATTAATCTGAAGCATGAGCAAAAGTCAACAGCAGAAATTACAAAAAGCCAAACATACTTGATGGCCATTTTAGTATCTCAAATAACAGTAGACTGCAAAATGTATTTAGCTTCTCTAGCTGCATAACATTAATAGTTGGTTTTTTCTTATGATTTTAGCCATTTTCTACCATATTTGAGAAAAAACAGTATAGCTTTCTTTCTATAATATTTCCATAAGAAACCTTTATTATAATGATTATAAACTTATGGTCGAAGAGATTAGATGTACTGCGAAAATGAAGTAAACTACTCGGAAAGAGGAGCTTGTCTGAAGAATTCTCTACATCACATCAGACACACTTGCATTTGGAAAAAGCATGTGGTGTGTACCACACCTGCCCAGAGCAACCACGAGATACAGAATGGATGCATGGAGAAAAACTTATGAAGACAAGCTCTGACATTAATAGCTCAGTTCTTTGCACTTCAAACCTTTGGATTACCTAGCTGAACCCAGCTACAGGAAAACTCCATTTTTCCCTGATGAACTGATTACCAACCGAGCTAGTCCAACTTCTTGACTTTTGCAATGTCTCTAATTTGCAGGCCAGCTAGCGGAAAAAAAAAGGCTCTCCACCACAGGAATATTTCAGCCCTTCATTTGCTTCCATATAGAGCTGTTTCCATGCAGTTTGACGTTCCAGTGACATGACTGTTAGCTACACAGTGCTGAATAGCAACAAAAATGTTGGAAAATGCTCAAAATCATAGTGCTTCTGTGCTCCCCTTTGTTCTTTTTCTTCCTCAATACATTGCCTGCATAGACTGCTTGTTTTACAGGTCTTCCTATTTAGAGCCACATCACACACACCATAGCTGAATGCATCTTACAAGAAACTCCAATCCACATCCCAATCAATCATCATCAATCACCAACCTCTTGTGTACACTAACAGAATTTGAATACCTGGTAACTAAGTTAACTAAGTTAACTTATTAATTACAGCAATGAAAATATTACTTGTTCCAAATATCTAATAATGTTACTTACATAAGTTTGTCAGTGTACAGACAGAAGTATGCTTTGTACGACTATGTGTTACAATGTTCAGCAGGATCAGGCCATCCCTGTAATAACATTTCCTGCCCAAATCATCCAAAAGGACATTTTCTTAGAGATATTATGGGATTTTTGTCACTTAACTTGGAAGTCTACAACATAAATATCTGCATTTCAGCTTATCAACTTAAATGTCCTTTCTCATAGCCAGAAGAAAAAAGCAAGCAACTCCAGGGCCAATTATCATAATTATGTACGAGAACATAGGTTGGATAAGAAATTATTTTTCCCCTCCCTTGGCTACAATGGAAAATTAAAGTAAGAAAGCCAGATGGAAATATCATAGAAATCTGAATTCAAGTGAGACAAATCCCACCTTATGTCTAACTCCTTCGGCTCTTTTGAGTCAAAGCTGTTTTGCTGTAATGAGCTTGATTCTCAAGAATTTATGTAACATTCAACAAAGCCTTGCATGACTATCTATCTTCATGTTGGTACATTTTTTACTTAACTTTAGCTGCTTGGTTGACTTTTACAAGAAGCAGACAGCAATGTCTACTGCACACACCTAAACTGAAGAGGATAAATCTCACCCTTTATATCCTGTGTCATTCACGTCAGGTGAGAATCTAGCACCCACATTTGAATTTGGACTAAATGCTTACATGTAATATCAGGAATTACATATAACTTGGTGTTTTGATTTTAAAACCCCAAACAAACAACTATTCAGTGTACAGCTTTTGTGATAAAAGTATTTTAAAGTTTTTAAAAAGGAAAAATCATACACAGAAAGTAATGCGATATGAAACTGTAAGGTTAGATAAGTTATGCATCAGCAGTTATTGAATAACAGAGCTTTCCAAAACACTCAGATTATGTCTTCCTTTCCTATTTTGAAAGCCATTTTCTGGTTTTTTTATTTTCTTTTTCAGAATTATAGGAATTAATACTTCTGGGGTTAGAAATGGGCAGTAAACCAATACGTGCTTTCCATTTCTGGCCCTCTGTTTTTGAAAATTATCATAAAGGAGTATCTGCTATCATGGAGAGGAGCTCAACATTTGAAAAATAATCCATCTTCCACAGTATCACTCTGAAATCTTACTATCTTACAATTCTATCTGTTCTGCAGTAGGAATCCAATTGGGCATCAGAACATTTCTATTTCATAGTAAGATAAGGTTCAATTACTGTATTCTTATAAATTGTATTTATGAAGCATGAAAGGTTCCTATTATAGATAAAACTGAAAAGCCCATCTACAACATCTGTAAAAATAAAGGGGTACCACTGAGTCTATATTAATATGCTTTTGCCTAGAATTCAGCATGCTGGTGTCAGCAAAGCACTTAAGCATGAGCTTTACTTTGAGCACATAATGGAAGTACTTGAATTAAAGCAAACCACAAACTTACTGGAGAGTTTAGTAACACTGAATTAATCTTAACTGGGTGGAAAATCTGGGTAACTATACTGGTTTACATGCTCCTTACTTGTATTTTCTATATTAATACGTAGTAATACTGTATATGAAATTATTAATGTATTTGACATTAATTTACCAAATTGTAAGATTAAAGGATTTAACCAATTAGAGAACAATATAAAAATATTCAGAGTAATCTCTGTACTTTTCTGTTGTAGTTTATTAGAAACACTCTCCTATAGCCAACCTAATTTTTTAATCTGTAAAGCATGGAGCATAGACAGCTCTTTAAAACTGTGGGTCATAGACTGATAAACTTGTTCCAAGAGGACACAGTTACAAACTCTAAAATCAGTCAGGATTCTAAAGTGAAAAATTTTCAGTATTTATCGAAGATATATAGAAAAACCTGCAAGGGGTTGAGCTGAGCACACTTCCTACTGAAGACATGATTGAATATAATGTTGCATATTCTTGAATGCATAAATTCGACAAACTATTTGGAGCTTAGCTCAAGTCTCAATGAGGAAGTTAAAACAGAAATGTTGAGCTATCTAGATGATTCATCCAGAAAAATTAAAAGGAATTTTGTTTTCAATCCAAGTCAGTGTTGAAAAACATCTACAATTAAAAAATTACTATAAAAAAATAGAACAGAAATTTGCTTGGATGAATAAGCTATTTTTTCAATTTCTGTTTTCCATCAAATGTTCAAAAGTTTGTTGCAAGCAAACCTGAATACATGCCTTAGATAATTCTTTATTTCTCCTGCCTGCCATCAACAATAAATTAACAATGAAGCAAAACAAACCACATGTATTTCCACACCTCTAATTATAACTAAAATTCAGAGTGCCTAATTGGATTGTTTTAAATGGGAGACACCCATTGCAATTAACAGTGGTTTTGCTTAAGTAACAAAACACAATTAGTCTACTTGTCAGCTAATGAAGTTTGATTATATGAAGTATTATCTTTCTGCAAATTCTAATTTAAGTATTTATAGAGGGTTTTTTTAAAGCTGGCATTTTGTTTATTTCAAACTGATATTGTATCATTAGCTTTGATTATAAAACAAGAAAAAATACTTTAACCCTTTTTAGAATCATATCCATCAAAAGTCAAACTACACAAATTCAGAAACATTTAGAAGCAGATCTGTAAATCAGTCTGTCAGAATTAGAGTTCAGAGTCCTACTGTGATATATTTCCAGAATATTATCACATACAGAACATATGAGGGTGGTTTGTAAACATATTGGTGGTTTGTAAATGAACACAATACCTCTATTTGGACTAAATGCAGGAATGCATGAACTTTAAAAACATTGACTTCACCGCAAGCTAATCAAACAAGAACTTCAGTTACTTTTCCTACATACACCAGAAGCTTTTCAAAGTCCTACAGAGTGTCAGGCACAGACTGACAGACGCCCAGCTCCTGAGGCTTCACCAAATATGAAAGCAATAAAAATAATTACAGAATGGCAAGGTTAAGCAGTTCCATAGTAACTAACTCAGCAAAGTGCAATGTTCAGCGTTAGCTTGACATCACTGTGGGGCACTGAAAGGTTCTGTGTTGCCATTGGCAAAACTCTGAAAAGAAACATGACTAATTCTGGTAAACAGGTGAGATTTACAATGATAAAAATCAACAACTTCTTTAAACTTAAAAAGCAGTTATTGTTTTTAATTACACACTTCCTTATCCTTACATTTGTTAAAAGTCTGTTGACATTTGGTTGCCATCAATAAGTCTTGTATGTTCCCCGTGACCTAAAATAAGACACAGCTCATTGCCTAATTCTTTCAAAACTGGCATTTTTAGAATATGATTCAAACATACTAGAAATTTTGGTTAGAAGATGCATATTCCCTCTCCAGCAGTCCAAACTTACTACTATATCATATCCTAGAGAGAAAAAGAATTAAGACTGCTAGAGCAAAAATTAAGCCTTTTAGTAAATTAGACCACTGCAAAAGAAAACTATGGTGAATATTTTTGATATGTATCAATAAATTTATTTGCCACCAAATAAAAAGTTGTTAGGATAGTGTAAAATCAAGTTGCAATCCCAAGTGAAGCTGAACACTTTGCATAAAAATACAAACCAACACACACAAATATATGAAAAATCTATGAAAATCTTATTCATTTCATGCACCTCTTTTTAAAATGTTAAAGGAACATCCCTCTCTCCTCTATAATTTGCCAGAGAAAATTTAACTTAAGAACAAATTTTACCAAAAGTTCTATTCTGCTTTTTACCTCCTACTCATTGTAACAAACTAAATACAATCTTATGTGCTGGATAACATTAAATCTAATACTGAAACAAAATAAAGCAGCTGACTTTCCAGTTTTACATGAGCTAGAGGCATAAATAATTCTTTGTGTTCAGCTGAATACCAAAGTTGTATTGCCTGCATAGTCAACAATTTATACATTGCACTAAGTGTTCCACCTAATTATTTCAAGTATTTTGCAAATTATATAGTAGGATCTAAAAGCCTATACACTTTATTTATTATACAGTCTTACAATTTTACTTTTCCATATGGAATTTTCTCTTACATTATGCCTCTTTTTTTGAATTTGCTGTTTAAGGCAGCTCCCAGCATTTTCTGGGTCCTTAAATCTGCACATTCTATAGAACGATGGCTTTTTTATATTTTAAGAAACAAATAAATACAGCCCAAATACTCCCCAACACTCTTTGGCCCTTCTCAAAAAGAAAAGATGGCAGTACCTGGTGAGCCTGCAACAACTGCTCAGCAAACTGACGGACTTCCAACAGGAGAAGCGATATTAAAGAATTTCTTAGTATGTTGTTCTTTCCTAGCAAACCCAGGGTTTGTGAAACAAAATGCAATGCCTGAAACTAAAGAGAAATAACAGTAAATTTAATCTTTCAAAATGCATCTCTATCCTTTTTATCCCAAACGATTACCTCAAATAGAAATGGGATTTACATACTAAAATGTTAAAGAAAAAAAGTCAAATTCAAAATATTAGAGTTTAAAATTCTATTGATTACATACATATGAGATCTATGAGAAACCAACACCCATCCTCAAAAGACTAACCCTAGAAGAAATTGTCATGTGAACTAACTCCTCCAGAAGTGTGAAGTCCCCAGGACACAGCTTTTCAGCATTAGATTGTCATCACGCCCATCTGCTGACATAGAAAATTGGTGACTACCCTGTACATACAGTTCACCTGCTTTTCACAGCCAGACAAATGAATGAACAAACTCCTTGAAATTCAAACATGGAAGCTGAGAGCTGTACTAGGGTGTTCTGTCAATATAGTCATCAGGAAAAAGCTTGATTAAACACTAATTGCTAGGAGACAAACGGTTTTTTCAACTTCAAACAATTCACTTTATTATTGTTCTTTAACAATGCATTTCTCCTGAACCACAAGAGGAATGATACAAACTTACCTGAGAATTATATTAGTAATTTTTTGTCACAGTCTTTTCTACTAAGAAAAAATGAAAACTGTTTTTTTTGTTCTCTGAAATTGAAATGAATAGCTATTATATAATGAAGCATGCTGTTCTACAAAGTATACATGACTTTTCTACATATAAATATACTGGAGTTCTTTCAAAGGAAAAAGAAGTAAAACATTAAAAACAATTACTACAACTTGTATTTTTATATAAATGCATACACCAACTGCACCAATATTCAGTAACTCTTTGTAAATGAGTATTTTTGACTGACAAAAGGATATTCTTACCTGAATTTGTATGCCTAAGAATAACTATTATGTCTTAACCACTCAAAAGCAGATCACTGTATCCTATTAACAATCTAGATTATACCTCTAACTGACTCATGCGTGTATACACACAGAGATTATATATATATATGTATATATATATACACACACATATATGAATAAAAATGCTTGCCCACTATTTACAAGTTTGATTGGATGAATTCTGCTGGAAAACTTTTCCAAACATGCGAAAGGCAGGAAGGCAAACCAGGAGCACTCAGCATGATTTATTTAGGGGAAACATTTACCTTGACTTTACCATGGCTTTCAACACTGTCTCTCATAAAATCGTCACTGACCAAATTTTGGGCTAGGTAAGTGGACAGCAAGGTGGACTGAAAATTTTTGCTGTAAAACCCATTAATTAGGCAGCTTTGCATTTACAGTTCCTGCTTGTCTGCCTGATCAGCAGTTGATGCAATGCCTATTTACCAGCCTCTTCCAGCTGAAGAGTTGGATCAGCTTGGTTATCATCGACCCAACATGAGACTCCTATTCACAGTCAGAAAAATCCAACTTTAATAAAACTTTGCCCGCAATCATCTCACTTCTGCATGTAATCCCAAAGCAAATATCAAAAGAAATCTATGAAAGACACACAAGTCTCAAGTTCAGAATTAAGTCTGCAGGCAGGAAGAGATACACAGTAAACTCCCCCTATTAAAGAGAATTCATAAATTGCACACATACTGCTTTGCAAACCTGTGTAATTAAAATCATTCATCAACACATACACCAAAGAGTCTATAAATATGAAATGTGAATGAAGATGAGATAAAAATAGGTTTCTGAACAATTAAAATGATATGAAGGGATAACATAATGCATGCACCTACCTGTGCTTTGAATATATATGAATTAAAATGAGAAGTTCATACATTGGAAATATATACCCTTCTAAACAAAACAATGACTCCTCTTGCTAAAAATAAACACAAATTACAGTTTTTGAAAGTGTCTTCTGCAGTATCTACTAGAAACAAGTTTGCAGCACCTGGATAGTTCTGCCTTGACAGTACCCATGTTCCAAAGGGTATAACTGCTTCAACTCAAGGTTTAAAAAATGCTTTAAAAATAGCACATTCTTCATTAAAGTTGCCATCAATTTTTATTTCTTTTAATAAATTAAGGAAGGACACATATTTTACAATTCTATATTTTCAGAGCATAACAGTGAGTATACTTGCTAATTTAATTTCCCTTTGGCAAGTAAACTAGGCAATCCAGAGTAGTTTTCCAGTGTAATCTCTCCCAAAGGATCACACGAAAACATGATTATTGTTGTTCTTTTTTAAGCTCTCTTCTATTTTCTTACATGATTTTTTGACAGATAGTGAAGCAATGAAATTTCTTTTCTGCAATTATTAATGTTAGCAACTGAGATTCAACTAAAATAGGATCATCCAAAAAATTTCCATATCCTTTATGGTTTGGCAAGAGTTGCCATTTTCTAGTTGGAATTTTGGAGGACTAGATAACAGATAACCTTGAAATTTAAAGCCCAAGCCTCTAATAAGAAAAGTGAATAGGTATTTTGTATTTTATAATGACGTCACTCAGGGAACTTGAGATATGGGCATCAATGCCACTGAAAAATCCCACTGGTGAATTTAATAATATTTAATAAATATTCTTATTAAACATATCGTTATAATACAACTATTTAATAGTAATATATTATAGAAAATGTAGTATAATTATATTTAATAAATATTAATACTGATTTTTAAAAAACCCACTGATTTATTAAATAGCATCAATTTCACATTTTATCGTGGTGTATCTCTTACATTCCGGTAAGGATATCTTAAGAAATTGAGTATATTTTAAGAAAATAAGAGACAACAAAGAAGGTTAAAACGATGCTCATAGATTGTATGCATTAAATGCGTGCAGAGCAAACTTATAGCATATAAACAGTAAATCTGTAAATAGCAAACAAAAGTAGGACCTTGTTGTAAAGCAATGCTCATGTATTGCTAATTAAGCTCTGGAAACATTCAAACTAAAATAAAATCATATTGTATTGCAGTCTCATTAAAGATAAAAGCATATGTTCAATTCTCAAATCTATCCAATGTTAAAAAGGAAAAGAAATCTTTTAATTGCTTTTTTAATGGTGTAGATGAAAAAAAACCTACACATTTCAGGAATTCTCAGGTAAAATCAGCCAGAAAATTAGATTGTAAAAAATATATCACTAGAAACAGGAAATAATGGAGGTTGGTTCACTGTTCAGGTCCTGCATCACCTCTCACTAGCCCTCCTCCCACACCCCAGGTTCTACTGTCTTCCCATGTTATTCAGGATGCAGAGCAAGAGAGAGCAATGCTGTGACAGCAGCTGGGAAGCATGTGTGGATGGTCGATCTGGCTGTTGCCAAAATGAATATATAATGTCAATGTTCAGCTTATATCAGGCAAACTAACTTCGTCTCTCCTCCACCCAGCTACAGATTTTAATGCTTACTTGAAGGTATTATTGACCTTCCACTTCCTTCTAAGTGATTTCAAGGTGGCTACCAAAAGTTACTCATAGAGGAAATGACTGATAACCAAAGCAGACAGCACACTCCAGTAAGCCCTGTTTCCCAGGAAACAGCATAAAAACCTTATTAATTAGTTTTTTAGAACTTATTTATCAGCGTGTTAGATTTTATTTATTAATGGATATCTGAATTTTGTGAGTTTAATTCCTTCATTAGTTGCATGATTCACTACACCCTACAACTATGATAACTGTGCCTTAGTTTCTGTTTTGCTGATTTATAGTTTTTGTGCCAAGTAACAGCTCTCTTTCCCAAGCAACTGGCATATTTGGCAATACAGGACAGGCAAGTAATTATTACAGGTATCCTCAAAAATTCTGAGATGTTATAAACAAAACTATTTCCACATTTGATTTCACATTACCCTTGCCCATTTAGTCCAACCTGACTTCCACTCCAATTCATCAGTGCCAATTGAAAAGCTCACTTTTATACAGAGAACGTTACCACCCCTTTTCTTATCTTACTTCACATTGCTTCTTTTGTTAATTGATGGTTATCATATTGTCTCTCTTCCTGTTTACATGCCAATATTTTTTCTGTCTAACAGTCTTGGGAATCGATACATATTATTTCAACTCTCTGCTTTGCATCTCAAGCATCTCAAGCCCTTACTCAGCCTTACCCCTTAACAGAATCATAAAATCATAGAATGTAAAGGTTGGAAGGGACCTTAAAGATCATCTAGTCCCAACCCTCTCTCTCACGAGCAGAGACACCTCCCATTAGACCAGGTTGCTCAAGGCCTTACCCAGCCTGACCTTGAGCACCGCCATGGCTGGTACATCCACAACTTCTCAGAGCAACCTGTTTCAGTGCCTCACCACCCTCACAGAAACAATTTCTTTTTAATTCCTAGACCAAATTTCCCCTCTTTTACAATCTTGTTCATGCTTTTCTCCAGTCTTCTTAACCTGATGTTCTGCACTAGAACCATCAGTTAGCTTCACTGCTGCAGACTGTCAGAATCAGGCGTGTCCCTGGCAAGCTTTGGGGTGATATGTAAAGGTTAGAAGGATGGGGAGCTAGTGAGCATCCTCTGCTGCTGACTCTGAAATGTGCTGGCCACACTGAAGCACACTTGGTCTTAGGAAGATGACCCAGGGACTCCTGAGGTAACAGAAGCCGAAAGGGAAACACCAGGGAAATGTCTCAGAGGAATTAAGGGGTGCTCCTCCAGGAAGGTGATGTGGACAGCAGCTCAGCTGAGGTACCTTTACACCAATGCACACAGCATGGGCAAAAACTGGAGGAGTAGGAAGGCACTGCGCTATTAAAAAGATACAACCTTGTTGCCATTACTGAAGCTCAGTGGGACAAATCCATGATTAGAGCACGATTATTGAGAGCTAAAGGGTGCTCAGAATAGACAGGGGAGGAAGGAGAAGTGGAGGGCTTGCCCTCTGCATCAAGAGCTGGATTGAGTGTGAAGAGCTGTCTCTGAAGAACAACCATGAGCAGCTCAAAAGCCTGTGGGTAGGAACCAGAGATTGAGGCAACAAAGGGAACCTTGTAATTGTGTTCTACTACAGGCCCCTGATCAAGGGGAGCCTAGTGACAAAGTCTTTTTGCAGGAGGCATTGTGCTCACAGGCTCTTGTCCTGATGGGGAACTTCAGCCTGCCCAAACATCTGCTGGACAAGCTAACTTTATCCTGTAGCTCTTCCATAATTGTAGCTTTAGTGTTTGATCTATATCAGCTGAGGCTGGCTGAGGAGGGAAGATGGACAAAATTTTCTTTCATTCATTCTTGTCTAGTTACTTCTGTGATCCACTTTACTGAAGTAAATGAGGGTCAGTCAGTTTGGTGATTGCTTTAGACTGTAGTAATTTACAAGACAATGGATTTTGATTACCATTTGACTTAAACAACCCTCTACATAAGGACAACAGATTGCTGAGAAAATTTAATTCAATAATCAAGAGATTCAATATTGACTCTTACTAGACCTTAAAATTCAGGCAACATGTTTTAATATTCGCACAAATGAAGTGCTCTTCCCCTATAAAAGCAAAATTTTTTGGCTGATGAAAAGGCACCCATGGTACTCCTCTTGGGACTCAATTAATTAAGAAAACTGAAGCCTACTAGTTTTACACTTGGAAATTACCAGTGACATGAATAACTATTTTTAAATCTTATTTGAACCTAAGCAGGAAAGACTCTTGCAAACTGATGAGTTGAGTACTGTCCTGGCAGTGGCTGACAAAAGATACTGCAAACTATATACAGTGGGGGGAATTTATTGTCACCCACAACTAGCTGTAGCATGTATTAAATGCATACTGTTGCATGTATTAAAGCATCAGGGTAAGTTTATGATTACTCTCTTCCAGGCAAATTCAGTCATTAACGAATTATATAAATTGCATCCTAGATAAGAAAATATTCAAAACCATGGTTCTGATGAATGTGTACTGTTTCAACTGCACAGAACACTTTTATACATCTCATTATATAATTGCCAATGAGATTTAAATGTTTCTCCTTCTGCTTTTCAATGTATTACTTTTCAACTTGCTATTTTCATGAAGAATTGTGAATTCGTTCTCACACAAATTCATTGAAGGCATGAAATTACTACTCAGAACTCCTGCATTTGCTTTTCTACTAAATATATCAATAGTATTATTTTGAGCCCTTGCAAAATTTTACATACAGGCTTTTAAATGAAACATGAGATAAAAAGGAAAACGGGCAGTGAAGCCCCAAACAAGAAAAGAGAAGTTCCTAAAGCTGTGTTGATGTCTCAGTGTCCATCCAGATGCTGTAAATGCTAATAACATCAAAACAACTACCCTAAAGGTAGCCAATGTCTAAAATGGAAAGGGTTAAAAAAAAAATAAAAGATGAAGAAAATATCACATAACCTGGTTTTTGTGTGTGTTGTTTGATTGGAGTGGCAATTCATGACTTAATAGCATCTTCAAAGTCAGTATTGATGTTTTAAACATAGCATGAGAAGAAGCAAACGACAGACCACTGAAACACATCTCTCTTCCTTCTGGGTCTTGTTTGAAAGAGATTATGAGAGAGATGGGCCAGAAAGATGAGGTATTTGTTGAATACTTGTTGAATATTTGTTGAATATTTGTTGAATATGTTGGAGCCCAACACAGCTCAACTTTAGAATCCTAAAAGTAGTGTCTTCCATGTTTGTGTTTTGTTTAACTCCTTAAAACAAGAGGTCCAAGAAACAACCACAGATCTCTGTAAAAAAACCCAGGAGATCATTTGACCTGTAACTGATGCATTAGCCATGCTCTGAATTACAGTACCACTGCAACTAAAAGAAGTACAATCAGTGAACTGAATTGTCTACAGTGCTGACAAACTAGTGTGACACCACTAGGCATCATACAACAGAAATCCCACACAATGCAGCACCCTGTGATGCATTTGGCCACGACAGCTTTGAACACAACTGAACTGCACTGAAAGAGGCCAAAGATAAACCTATGTTTCTTTTGTCTCCAAAGTAATAAGCAAGACTCTGGATTCCTTAACAATAACTTTTGAAGTTTCACACAGCTGTATATACAAGAAATGTAAATATGACATGTATAAAGTGTCCTAATTTCTGTTAAATGGATTGACTTCTAAAGCTAATTCCATATATTATGAACCTACAGCCAGCCCAGATTTACCACAGCAGGCTTCCAGGTAGGCTCCAGGGTGTCATCTCTGAAGTGCCCTACTGACATGAGCTGTTCAAAACCTCCACCAGAAATATAAAACACATATACTACCCTAAACTGCACAGAGAGTTTGGAATCCCTAGTGCCTCCAACTGTTGCATTTTTCTGGTACAGGAGAAATGATCCCCTGTTTCAACACATTCCAAACAACAGATACAAACCTCAACAGAGCAGGCATAATTCAGTGCCAGTGAGTGAGTGATGCAACTAGGAGCAGGAGAAATGCACATTCACTTTTAGATGAAACATGAGAGAAAAATCAAAATGTGCAGTAAAGTCCCAAACAGGGTAAGAGAAATTCCTAAAGCTGTGATGATGTCTCAGTGTCCATCCAGATGCTGTTAATGCTAATAACTTCAAAACAACTACCTCTGTGGAGGTGTATGGAGACAGCCGTTGTCAAATCCCAAACAGGTAGATTAACCAACAAAAAATTAAAAGTTCCAGTGCTTCCTTTCTGAAGTTTCTACTCCACTGGGGCTGTAATTACATACCATAACTCCTACCAGAGTTTTCCGTGGGAAATGTTTTCCCATGTTTTGTCAGGTAGCAGAGTCCATTTGAAAGGCAGAGTCAGTGGCTCTGCCAACTGAATACAGTCTTGCAGAGATTTACAGTACACTGGTCTGCTTGAGAGCAGGACTTGCAAGGAACCTACATAAATACAACAGTTCTGCTGACACAGCAGAGTGTGTCTGCAGAGCGACTCAACACAAATGAACAATCTGCATATTAAAAGGCAATACACACCCTTACAAACCCCCAAAGGTCTCAGTGCTAAGGACTCAAAAATCGGGGATGAGCAAAGTGCTTGCTACATAGATCAGCAGTGGCTGTCACACATTTTGCAGCATGAAAGCAACAGGTCATGTGTACCAGAGTTAGACACAGGATCCTCACAAGCTTTTCTGTGGCAAGCATGCAGGGATGAAAGACCATGCCGGCAGAAGGTTCAAAGTCAGGCCTTTGCACAGATGGTTGAACCTCTGAACGTTTCTGCTTCACCCTTAGCAGCTCTGACTTGAGGTTCCTTTTTTTGAGATATTTCCAGAAATTTATTCCAAAAGAGTGTGTGTCTAACAACTATGTGCATACTTCTAAGCTGCTCTCCAAACATGGCGGGAAAGAAGAAAATTTAAAAAGGAAAACTCAAGAGGCTACACTCATTAGTTTTTTGATTGAAATAATTTTATATTTTAAGTAAAGTTACTTTTTATTGTCTGTCACATACTTTAACTGACAGACATACTTTTTTTTCCTTTTGATACTTATGTCAATTTGGAGTTTCAGGTCAAACTCTATCCAAGTGCACAGCTTCAGTCAAATGAATCCAGGAAAAAACTTCTGAGTACATGTGTTTGCTGGTTTTTACAGCTTCCAATGCTTTATAATTAGAACCATTTCAAACAACAGGACTCAACAGTTATAACAAGTAATTCTACTGCTTTTTTCCTGTACATCTAAGGTAGAGATAATTATTCCTTTTCCAATTCTCAAAGATTACTTAAAGTTATTTAACTTGCTCTGAAGAATGCTGAGATAGCTATTGAAGATGTAATTAATTAATTAATTAAGTCTAATCCATAGGCACTTCTCTCTGTTCAATTTCTGAAGGTGTTTATCACAGCCCTTTGTCCTTGAATTCTCCTGAGTTTTAATGGTGAGGATGGTAAAGGGAAACCTGTCAAATACTATATAGGTGCATCAATGGCTGTCTATACAAATGCTTTTTGACAGTAAGGTCAGAAACAATAAAATTCCTAATATTTATGTGCAGGAGGGATATAAGCATTTTCCTGGAACTTAAATTTGTACAGTTTTCCACTCTTCCAGAAGACAGCCTTGTAAGTAATGGTAATTTTTTTTTTTTTTTAACCTATCATTTTGATATTTAAATCACCACCTGTATAAAGTATTCCTGGGAGATATCTGGTATACATCACATGAAGAATTAGTTATACAATTCACACTAATAATTCTGAATTGAACGTATTCATTTCCATTTGCAATTCAGTTTAAAGAAATCCAAACCTCTAATCTGGAAACCTCCAAGATTATCTCTTAGTAATTGGTTTATACAATTTTTAAACTCTTTTAATCTGTTTGATTGAAGTAATGGCTGCCAATAGTAATGACTGTTAAGTCAATATTTTGGTGGAAGCAAGATACAACACATCTCATAAAAAGCCATCTGTTTTAGTGAAGTTATTCAGAGAAAATGTGCCACTTTCAAATTATGTGGATGTACTTCACCTCTTCTGAATGATTCATAAAATCATTTTGCAGACCTGAAACGTCCCTGATCTATCAGAGTATTTTCTCTCATTTAAGATGTGACACCTCTCACTTAAACTTTTGCAGGTTCCTCCACTCAACAGAAAATCCCTCTCTGGAAAATCTCTGGATTGCTCTTCCACAATTAACCTTACTTTAATTATTTCTTGACTTTCCATTCAGGGAGAGGAGAGGAAAGGGTAGAAACACTGGACATCATCAACTATAAAGAAGTCCTTCACAAAGAACTGTTCAAATTTTTGTTCTGTATCCAGTCATCACACATGCACACAAAAAAGCAGTAACAGCTGTATAACTCCATTCCTGATGCCCTACAAATAGAATGTATGGTCTCATCCTTATAAAAACACTGACCAGGGACACCTCTAATTAAAAACTGAGTATCATACCATGGTGACGCTGAACTGGAAATGTTTCTGTATTAGAAACACAAGGCTCTAGTCCTGGAGAGATTTCATTCTGAATGCTTTCTAACCAAAATACAGGTACATCCTTTCCACCCAATGCGCTCCTAATTTGGAAATTGTTTGATGTTCATGTTCTGGGGTAAATACTCAATACACAGTGAGCAGGATTCACTTTAAATTAAGACAAATTAGTATATCCATCCACAGGCATACCAGATGTCCAGGCTCTCACTTTGCTGAAGGCAACTCTAGAGTTTATCTTAAAACAGGGATCTAGTATCCAGTCAACATTTTTAGGCTCCAAGGATTACAGGGATAAGATCTTCATTTAATCTAATGGTAGTGTAGTTGCCTACAAAGGGACACTAAATTGGTACATCTAAGTGTCAAAAAATACCACCATCATGTCTGTTCCAAGCTACTCTAAAATCCTGAATGAAAACCAAAAATCCTAAGACAGGCAATGAAATTAATTACCTATAGGGCAACTTGTGAAGACAGACAGGGATATTTTAGTTGAATGAGGAAATTAACAACATGATACATGGAACAACACACACTGATGAATAGAAACAAAATGCAGTTCAGTCCTATTTGCTGTTTGTGATGGAGATATATTATTTTTGAACTCTTCACTCATTTGCTTACATATTTTTAAAAAACAAATTTGCAAGTAGCTAGAGAATGATGGATATCTGAAGCAAACAAACTATTTTATCTAGGTGCTCAAGAAAGAATAAAAAACTGTAAGTTCATTACATATGAATGAATATCTACTATATATCTTCATATAGCAAGAGAAACAATGTGTTTTTCTCTCATATTTTCTATAAAATTGCTTTAAATTTCATTTTTATCAACAGTCCTATACTCGGGAATAGGCTAGAACTTCTTGCATGCAGGAGCAAAGAACTTCTTCAAATGCTTCAGAGCATTTATTGTCCCTATTGCAGAAAAGAACGATCACAAAAATCTCTGAGTAGTACTCCTCAAAATATAAGACAAACTGGTATTTTAAAAGTGCATAAAACCAGGTGAATACTACAGTATAGGGAAGTGGGATAGGAAACATGGAAACTGTTTTACACTTACCCTATTGACACTCCTATTTCTTAAAATAATTTGAATTAGATTTTTCTTAAATTCTTCCATCTTCTTGAAACACTTCTTCAAAACATGATTAGATAATTTAGTATCAGTTATTAAACTGATCAAAACACAAACTGCTTCAGTAAGGAAACTTGGAGCTGGGAATTTAGGACTGTTGTAAAAAATAGTCAGTCCATCTAGCAACTGAGACACTGAATTGCATATGGTGAAAGAATCATTCTCAAGCTCTGAGAAGTCTGCTTGAAGAATTCCTCCTTCTGACAGTTTTCTTATTTCAAGCAAATTTTGCAAAAACTGCATTGGAGCAGTCAGCGATTGCTCCTTGCTAGTATGGCAAAGATTCAGTGGGGGAGCTCTTTCAAACCAATGCTTGGAAGCGTTGATATTATGCTCAGATTGGTGAAAATCTGAAGCCAGGCCTAAAGAATCAAATGCCGAGTCATTAGTGACATCACATCCAGAGTCTTGCAGCTGGCTTGAGTAATTCGTAGGGTTCATATATTCACGACCCAGAAGAGTTTCAGCAGAAGTATCCTGTTTTCCTGAAATGCAAACATGAAAATTACGTTTGTGCAATGCTTAAATACGTCCTTACTCACAGTGCCATATATACTTTCTCCTTTTTGCTTCCATGCAAAAATCACATAATACATGTGTATGTTTGCTCCCCAAGAACTTCCCATGACTAGAATTTAGCTGTGGAAGAAGGTATTTTTTAATTAAAGTGAAAAATTTCAGAAGCTAACGTCTAGTTGTGAACAAGATGTTTTATGCTCATAGTAATATGAACAGTAATTTTGAGTTTAAAACTGTCAGAAATTTTAAGTTTTCACATCTATAATTTAAATAAACATAAACCAAACAATTCAAGTGGATGTCTATACTCCCATTAATTTCCAGGGAACAAAATGCATGTAAATTTCTGGTCCTCCAAACATTTTCACTGCTTTTATTTTCAAAACCTCAGGCTGCTTTTAAAAGACAGTGAAAGTCTGTTACTATAACTGCGTCAAATAAAATATTCTTCTTTATGTATACTCTTCCTCCCCAGTCAGATAAGAAATTCTAACAGTCAAAGTTGAACAGAACATAAGACTTGATTTTTTCATTATTTAACAAAGAAAAACATTCAAAATCAAAAGCTTCTTCAGTCATCACCTATCTCATACCATCTCCTTCAAAGACACACAAACTACATTACAAGAGGTATGCAGTACATTCACACCAATAAATTATTTTCATGTACTATTGTAGAATCTTTTTCATCCCGTTTCACACATGAAATACATTTAAGGCAATGCCTCTTGACATAAACTCAGCTCTATGTGACGAAAGACACCTGTTCTACATGCTACCTATGCCAAAACATCACAGTCAAAGCAAGGCAGAGCAGTGGAACACCAACACACATAAACATCTTGGTGCCATGAGGCAAGGCAAGCACCCCATCTGACCAACTCCTGGCTCAGCCCTGCTCACTGAGGCAGAGTCACAAACTGCCTCCCCTCTCACTCTTAGAAAACATACCTACACTATTCACATTTTCCACAAGGATCCAAAGCAGTACCATACTTCTCTCTGTATTCTTAAATTAATAAAAAAAAAATTATAGATGGCTGGCCTCACAGGAAATAAACGTATTTCACAGCAAGTTTAAAAAAAAGCATTTTTAGTACAGAAAACAGCCCTAAGCAGCAACCTACAGTATTCTGTATGCTAATAAAACACTAAAAAATATTAATACAGACTTCATTAAATTCTCCATTTCAAATTAAATTCTGACCATTACTTCATACTTTTGAAAACATACCAGTATCAATGAGAGTACTATTATCAAGATCAAAACTGGAAACACAGTTTATTTATTTATTGCTGAGTTTCATGTCGTTGACATTCAGACGTATGCGAAATTGTACCGTATTGGTAGCGCTTGACTCAAAATGAAAGGGCTACCTGTAGGGAGATCAACTGCCATTTCCAGGAGGGAGGAAAAACTGGACTTCTAAGGTCAGCCTAGCATTTTATAGATTAACACTGTTTGCAAATGCCCTGCATACCCAAACTTGGGAAACAAGCAAAGAAGCAAAGCACACTTCCCATGGTCTGACTAACAAGAACAGGCATCCACCTTTCATGTCTTCTCACCCTAGGGTTTTGAGCAAAACACATTTCAGAAGAAAAAAATTGAAAGTTGTTTTTGGTGCCATTTAAGGAAAATAAGCCAAGAAGCCCTTCTAGGAAATCCATCCACTGTAAGTTCCATTATGTGGGTATTTTGTTCCTGTTCTTAGTCCCATGGGACAACATGAAAATTGCTCATGAGGATTTAATGCCAGAAGTCAAAAGAAGCAAAGCAAGAACTTAATGCAAAAACCCCATCTGTATGTTGCTGATTCTCTTGTGGAAGTGAAAAAAAAAAAAAGAAAAAGCCAAACTTCAGATGTCCCCAAATAAAAGAGGTAGGGTATTCAATGAAACACTCCTTCTAGTAGGAAACAATGTTGCATTTATTGTTAGGTTCCTATTCGCTGAGATGTCAAACTCCTGTTCCATGGTGAGCTTCCAGAAAACCCTGTTACAGTAAGTCTCCAATATCAATATATTTACAGCTAAATGAGTAATTCAAAGTGCTCAAAAATGTTAAGCCATTCACATGTTTCAGTCATTCGGAGAGGAGGTGGCAGTTATCTTGTAAAAAAAAAAAAAACACAAACCACCAAGAAATACTCATTATTTCCCTCAAAATGTCTAGAAATAGCTTGTAATTTATTTCTTGAAAGAAGCTAAACTCATCACTTTGTACTTATCTACTATTTAAATAAGATAACCACATGTTCAAACAAAGCAAGATCCTGAGCCCCAAACAAAGCAAGATGTGGTCACACAAAGAGCCTTGGGGCACAAAGGCTGAGGAACTCACATCCCTCTATGCATATCCACTATTGCAGAAAGAGTATGGCCTCAAAATCAGAAGTCACTCAAGGGATGAGGGAGTGACTTGCTTAATGTGCAGTGTGTCAGCAAGGTGTGTAGGCACCAGAACTCAGATGTACATGCTGCTGTGGGATCACAAAACAGAGGCTTTCATCAAGGCAGTGAGATGCCAACCAGCCTAATGATCAGAGAATGGGGAGTCTTCAGCTAGTCCTGAGGAAGCAGAACGCTAGAAAACACCAAAGTCAATCCCATCTCCCTTATTCATTCTCTCAGTACCCAATGTGGAGTAAAAGATGCAGCTTGTGTAATATCCATGTAGCAGAAGCAGGGGTGGTGGAAGATGCTTTAAGACAACTCTGTTAATAGCTGCCACAGACCAGAGAAGACTTGAATGAGAAAGGCCAAATGCTACATGTAGTTCAAAATTAAAAAACTTAAGAAGGGTCCTCAGCTGATGAAAGTGCTGTGAAATGGTAAAATGGTAAAATAAATGGTAAAATGGTGAAATGGTAAAATTGTAAAATCTTCAAGTCTTTTGAAAAAATCTACCTGCAGCTCCACTACCAACAGGGATTGCAGAATGGAAAACAGGCTTGAAGGTAGCAGAGATAAGAAACAGAGTGAAGAGGTAATCTGAATTCTGCAAAGAAAAAATTACTTCAGTTTCAAGCATTGTTTATATTCTTTCATTTCATGAGCAGACACATGGATTACCACCTGAAAATCAAAAACACTGACATCAGATAGGTAAAGATCTCTTTACCAGTTACAAAAACTCAGTTACAATTGATACTCTCAGTTCCACTACTAAAAGAAAAAGCAACAGACAATTAAAAATGAGACATTCTTAGAAACCTCGTTGATGACACTGCATTCTGCTTTCCATGTAGGTGTTCAGTCAATAACCTCTAAAAGGAAATGAAAACGTAAGTGAAATTATATCCTCGTCTACATTTTTCAGGGCTCTGTTATTCTTCATTTAATTGTCATTGATCGGTTTGTTTGAAGTGCACTTTCTATGAACAATGAATCAAGTTTATTCTCTTATTTAAAAACCCATATGTTTTCTTTGCCTTTCTTTCATGAGTAACTCTGTCTCTATTTTTCTGTTTTCATTACTAACTAAGCTGACTGGTTGAGGAAAAAACGATTCTCCCCCGCTCATGAACTCCTATGTGTTTAGCACACCATTTCTGTCCTGACCTGGAACCAATCCAAACTTCTATTTTCATTATTCCAAAATAATAATGCTGAAATATTAAAGAGATTCTAGAATTCTCCAAATAAGAAGTTTTAGAAGCCTTGTATCCCACGTTTTGCTTCTACATCTCCATGGTGGTTTTTTTGTAACTGGCTTGGAAAAGAAAGGTCCTCTGCTTAAATGCAAGGTGGTTTTTTATGCTTTTTAATGATACAGGTGCATGCTGACATATTTTATCCTATTTAGGGATAATTTCACAGAAATGAATATAGGACTGAGCATCTAAAATTCTCAAATCGTTCAATGCTAGGATTTAAAAGCTTCTCTAGAGGCTTAGAAGCATATACTTCAATTTGTTAGGGATTTTGCTTACATAAAGTATCTAAATGTTTAGAATTCAGTAAGAACTGAGAAGGATTTTGAGGATACAAACATTCATTTTAAAGGGATCTCTGTAGATGACAGCACAAATCTTTTGTAGTTCAAGTCAAATAAAGAATACTTGCAGTAAAGATATGAAAGGATAAATAATCATGTGACAAACATACATATTTGAGTCAGTTAATGCTCATCAAGCAGTTTTGACAACAAAAGATCTGAAAAGCTTTACAATATTGACCATCTCAGTGACGTGACTGAAATTTGAATTGTAAGCCAGATAGGAGATATTTCAAAATACTGAATGAATTAATGTTACCTCTGAAGACTACCTGACAGAACTGCTAGTACTGAACTGGAAGTATTATGTCTTATTTAAAATGCTCTGCATTATGAAACAAACTAAGCTTTGCTGAGACATAGGAAATAGCAGCCCACGCAGACTGCAATGATCTGGATGCAACTTGATGAGGTGAAGGCTGAAATGAGGTGGACTCCTTAAGAAATCAGCTAGGGTGTGCCTTCCTAAAAACATAATTTTATTTTTAATACAACATGGTATAAATACTTGGCTCTTCTGTTTATATATCCAGAAGGACGTAAACAAAGATCTGCTTGAGGAACTAGATTCTAAGTATGAGTTAGGTTAAGGTTGCCCAAAGGGGCTGTGAAATCTCCATCCTTAGAGATACTCAGAAGCTGTCTGGACATGGTCTGGCACAACTGGCTCTAGGTTACCATGCTTGACAAGGGGCTTTGACAAGATGATCTTCAGTAGTCCCTTCCAACCTCAACAATTCTGTGATTCTGTATTTCCAGGGAAAAAACGGACTGATTCTTAGCTTCCCCCTGTAGACTTAAAGGCAAGAAGATCCTAATTGCTGTGGCCACACTTCTTAACCTGTTTTTACTACATACATTGTTTTCTCCAAAACTATCATTCTGTTACCCAGAAGAAGAAAGGAAATTAATCATCACTAAATTATGAATCCCACTTGTTTTTATGAACCTTATTCCTAATAATCACTATGCATCTTATAATGAATTAATAAAATAATAACAAACCCTTTTTGCTGCTGGGAAAATTGGGTTGTTTTTGCCTCTGAATGGGTTTCTTATACAGAAATCTGAAAAGAAAAGGATGCTTCTTGGGTCCCTTTGCCCCAGGTATGTGCTTAGAACAGCTGTAGCAATGCCATCAGATAAGAGAGACAGCATCTGCTTTCAAAGGAGAAAGTTTCCACAACCAAAACAGACCTGTTATCCATGGAAGAAGCAGTACTCTCAGATTTCAATGAATCATTACACTCCAGCTGGTGCTTTTTCCAGATTGCAAATTAACTTATTTAATTATCCTGAAAAGGCCTCAGCTTTTATAAAGTTCCCTATTGTGTCAATACAATTATGGAGAACAGATTTATCTCATCATCATATTCCAAGAGCCATATTCCTATAAATCTTTGCTAAACACAATTTAACTTCATTTTTGCCATCTCACAGATCTATTCTCATTTCTTTGCTCTCCTCATAAAAATATAAAATACTTTTTAGGTTGTGAGACATTTGTTGCCATGCTGACTACTGGCATTATTACCACTGGTAGAAGCATGGGAGTACACCAATACACTTAAGATGTCAAATGACATTTTAGAAGTACTGTCTGTCTGACACCACTATGCCTTAGAGAAAGTAATCTTGAGATGACACACTGGGCTGCCCTTATGGAGAGCCTATATGGAGAGAAGGACATCAATTTTTATTTGGGGGGAAGGGGAGGCAAGAAGTAGGGAGGTAGAATGTCTTTATGCAGAAACATCACATCCCTAAGCACCTGACAAAAAGAATCAAAACTGTTTCCCATGGCAACATCAAATTAAGAGTTGACTGCTGCCCGATGGAGAATCCTCTTACCTTAGAAAAAGGAAGACAGAAAAAGGAAGAAGTAAAAGGTACCCTCAGAGGCTGAGCTCCTCTGCAGCTGTCATGCTTTTGTACTCCTTCCAAATACTAGGGGTGGGGGGAAAGTGATGACAGGACACAGCAATCTGTAACAGCAGCTCATTTAAACATACCAACCTGAAAAAATAGCTTTTCCCCAAACATACCATGATAACTTGGAAATTCTAGTCTATAGTCCTCTACCTTACTACCATGTCATGGAAACTAAAATTGTTGCTAAGTGGTATTCACAACAGATGTAAACATTTCAAACTATTTCATCTACCTCCTGGGGGAGGGAAATAATTTCTCCTAATAGACTAATGTGTTTGTATCACTATTATTCAGTCAGATTCGGACTGATGTTATCTCCACTAACAAGGTAGACTCCTTTATCAGGTTGCAGATAACATATCCACTGAGGAAATCTTCATGTTTTGGTCTGACCTTTCTGAATTCATGTGACTGGTTTCTCTTTGAAAATCAGCTAAAAAAAAATCTCTTATCAATTATGTTCTCTCACCACTCCTTTTAACGTACGGAGGCAAAGGAAACACCACAAGTTACATTATTTAAGTCATGATGGAGATCTTTGCCCTTTCATAAGTTTGAAATCAAATTTTTCAGAAAATATTTTGACTGGCTATCACCTTCCTGCCATCACAGCAGGACTTACCTGATCCTGTCTTTGCCTACCAAGAAATCCTGGGGTGTAGGATGAGCACCCAGAGTTTCTGCCTCTCCCTTTTGAGCATGAAATTCTGAAGCCATGACTTAAAGGGAAATGGAAAGGGAAGAGAAGGCCTGAGTTCTGCGGCCCAAACCAAGGCTGCTGGTAAACAGTAGTTCTATATTGCTTATACTCAGTTTTACTTCAGCTGTTGAACTGGTTGGTTCCAGTTCTATAAGCTTCTACTTTCACAGCAAGTCTCAGCTTCCAGTGAGAAGAAATGAGACTGAAGTGTCTTCATTCATAGTAATCTACAAAGGAAGTTGTTCCCTTTTTCCACATGTACAACAAATGCCTCAAGAAACACACCAAGTTAAGGAGTGAAGCAGAAGACACAACATTCTTTTTTTCTCTGGGGTCTTACTCCTGAAAGAAATATAAGTTTCTCCTTTGACACAGAGAGTAAAATCTAGGGGACAGTATCCTGAAAGGTGAAACACAGCCTCAGGATACAGTTAAAAATCAGACACTCACATTAATCACATTTCGCCTCAGTTCAGCATTTCTCTAAACACACAGACACACTGTGGTAGGGTGGGCTGGCACACGTGCTACTATGGAGGCTAAGAACAGGAGGAGACTCCAGGGCATGGTGGATGTAGTTCTACTGTAAATGATCTATAAAAGGAAGACTAACCTAATTCTAAAAACGTACGGGGGGGAGAGAATCCAGTTTTTATTTTAATTAGAGGAGCAGGCAGTTCAGTAAATTCCTACCCACTGCATAAGGGAATACCTTGAACAAACTTTGAAGGTGAAGCTAAGGAAGACAGAACACATTCTTGATACACATTTTGCTAAACATATACTCTGGACAATCAATTTGGAACCTTCAAGAATATCAGCCTGAAGCAACCAAGGCAATAAACATCCATCCTCTAAATTATCATTCCTAAAATACATGCTTGGCAAAAAAAGGGTAGAGTACTGCATTTATGCCTTCTTGGGCTGGAGTAACAGCTGCAGGATTTTCAGAACTCTTTTACACAACCTGCCAAGAAACAGTATGATCATTGATTTTATGAGCTGATAACAGTGAAGGAATTTGTCTTAGAGGACAGGTGCTTCAATCCATGAATCTATCAATTCACCAATGCTTTGTACGACCCTTTATCTTTTCATGTTGTTCCAAAGCAAAGTGACAACAGAATGCTGAAATACCATATATACTTAGAAAAAGACCAAGTTTCTATCCTCCTTTCTGTGAAATTTTAATCTGAATCAAAGAAAGGCAAGAAACTTTGATTCAAAATGAAATTTGACTTTTTTCCTACCCATGGGCATAGTTGTCAATGCAATACTGTCAAGGTGACAAATAATGAACAGATAATTGCAAAAGAGTTTGCTTCTCCTCCCCCTCAGATGATTGATGTACAGCCAAAAGCACCACCAAGGAATAGAGTCCTTGTATTCAGAAAGACAAGTGAACAGCAAGTCAAATAAGGAACTTCCAAACACAGCACAGTCAGTGAATACACATCACTGCACTTGCACAAACACCACATAAAACTGTAACAACTCATACCACCAAGCAGTTTACCTGCAGCGAAGCATTCTTCTCCCCCTAAGCTAGTAACCCACAACTTTTTTTAGTGTCTCTGAGGACAAAGAACTATTGAGGTAGGACAAAAAAAATTAGGCACCATATCCTTTAAAAATGGATAATTTGTTCTTTATCCTTCATGTATTTGCACATCCATACTGTGTGCAACTTCATGTGGAGGGGGAAAACAGGTATCACAGCTTCAAAGAGCTCATAAATTTCTCACATCAGGGAAATAAAACTCCATGGGCAGTCTCTAATAATTCCTGAAGCCTCTGAAAGACCTACTATTATTATTACAAACAGCAGGTGGGAGAGGAAAGCTCACATAAGGAATGCAAAGCAGAGAAGATACAGCTGCAAAGTGAACCTTGGCTGAAGGACTCAAACTCTTCAGTTCTCAAGAGGCACCAGCAGAAACTAAAGCATTATCTTATCCTTACTGCATGAGATTTTCTGGTGGTTGATTTTGTGAAACCCAGGTATTCCTTTATCTAAAAAGTTGTTAATCAAAATACAAGAAAGCCACAGAAAAGCTCAGAGTTTGAAATCTTTTCAAGAAGCTGCATTATTTTAAGCAGAACACAAACTCCAGAAATGAGTGGAAGAGAAAAGGACCCATGATACCTGCAGATCATGGCTCTTGGTGCTAAGAACACAACTAGTTATCATCCTCAGCCCTACAGAGCATACCTCTGGTGTGATATTAGGTGGTAAACTTGGGCAACATCTACCATCAACAACAGAGCATAAAAGTGGCTTGATGGATCTACAGTAGTTTCACTTAAAAGGCTGAAACACTGCTTATTACCACTTTTTCTCTTAACTTAGATTCAAGCTCCTTGTGACTTTGTACCTCAGCAGTAGCCACCCTTTAGCTTCTAATCTCCATGGGCTTGAAAAATCTCAAAACTGGCACAATAGAAAGGTGTTTTTTCCTTGGGGCTGAAGGTATCAGTGGTGTAGTGGCCCCTATTTCAGGTAGGCCTTGCTTCTATGACTATCTTCCCATACATGTCAACCACAGGTGCTGTACTATTAATACACATCATCAGCTTGACCTCCTGAGGAGTGTTTAGATCTCACCAACAGATATTCCGTCAGGTACCAGTAACAATCTTGCTTTACTCAAAAGCAAGTGACTGAGCATTCGTCATCACTGTAACTGAAATCATGAATGTACACACAGTAGAAACTCAGTGCAGGTGTAAGACATCTAAAATTAGAAAAGATTTATCACATTTTAAGTCTGTGAACAAACTGCAGTGTGACCAGGGCAATGGAAATTAACATCCTTTGCAAGGCATATTATCTGCCAGGGACAGTGTTGCCTGTCTATCTCACAGCTAAAATTTAGAGTTTAGAGAATCTTTCAAAAATTAGACTTAGAACACACGTTGCAGATGAATTGATTTTGCTTGCTATGTTTTGCTAGTTGATACTGTTTGCTATGTTCTGCTTAATCCACAATTAGAATATCCTCTCCAGACACCAGATGTTTATAAATCTCTCCTGATCATATGCAGCCAGTTCTTCAAAACATAAGAAACCTGCTGGAAACTGCATCTTAAATGTTACTTTTAGTCTCAAATGTCATGTTTGGAACAGGTTGCAGAAAACAGACACACAGACAATAATGAAGTAAGAATAGTCACTAAACCAATTCTCTGTAGAGAAAGGTCTATTGTACAAATAAAATACATAAACCATTAGAGCTTCTACCTAAAGTCTAATGATCCCCCTATGAGTCAAATTTAGAAAATAGAAATCTTTTCACAAGGCAATAGAGAAGCTACTGTTTCAGTACAAAAGCAGTGTGGTAAAGCCTCATCAAGTTTTCCACTGGGGAACCTTCTAAAAATCTCAAGTCATAAAGCAATTAGCTGTACATCTTGATTTTAGAGATCCCCCCAACAGTGAACTTTCCGCTCAGAGTATTTTGACCTCTGTCTCCCAGGAAAATATCTCCCCAGAGCCTCCAGACATCCTCCACTGCCAGATCTCCAAGCTCACACAGTGCCACTGATCTCTTAAATTGAGAATGACTCACTCCACATGTACAAGTCAGAGAAACAGCTGTTTGAGACCACTTTTTTTTTAAAATCATCTTTGACTAAAAGCTTTCCTGAATCCAATAATATCAGACTCACAATATTTTATCATACGCCACAAAAAACATTCACGGTATGCACAGCCTCTGTACACTCAGAGAAAAAAACATATACAGTCCTTTGGTCCTTTGCCTGCCCTACCTTCCTGTTGCACATATTAGGGATTAGCGCTTCCAACACTTTTGGCTTAAATTCTGATTTTAAACATCTGTAGCGTGGTTAAAAAATATGCAATATGTCTTTAAGACATGTTCCAAATGTAAATAAAGTACATCAGTATTCTTACAAACTAGTATCTCCAATGTTATAGAGTAACATTCTGTATCGAAAATTTTTGTGTGCAATTATTTTGTATAATACATATTGATTCTGAAGGTTAAATATGTAAATTCTGAGTAAGCATCAAATTCTCAAACACAATTCCACTACAAATGAATTAAGTGTTTCACCTCAGAACTTTGGGGAAAACAGAAAACTGTACACTGTACACCGTACATTGCCTAGGTACAAGAAATGGCATAGGCAACACGAAAGCTGTTTTGTTCCTTACTATTGCAACATAGCCAGAAATTATTTGAGTAACTTACTGTTTTCCAAGCAGAATCTTGGAGAGATCCTGCTCAACAGAAGTTCCTGTCGTAATCGAAGAACTTCAGCTTCCAGCACTTCCACTTTCCATTTCCATCCAAAATCTTGTTCGGAAACTGCTTTGGCAAGGTACTCTGTGTATTCTTTGGAACTCTTCCCTGGTGGTTTTGAGTGGATAATTGCAAAAGCCAATGCTAGCTTTGATATTTTCAAATACCAAATTTGATTTTCTCTTCCATCTTTGATTTCTATTGCATTAGAAAAACAGAAAACAAAAAGGTTATTTCACTATGACTCCATTAAGGAAATTATGCACAATATTTTCTTGGCTTTGAAAACTGTTCAACAGTGAGACAAATTCTCTTATTTCTAGTGCATTCCTAAATCATCAAGAAAAAGAGCAGAAATACAAGCACCTGTGCACAATGTGAGAACAGAACATCCATGAGCTGCACTCTAGCTATAAAAATAAAATTCAGGCAGTGTTTGAGAATAACTGTGGAAACAGCAAGCATTTCAAATAGGCTTATCTTAGCAAAATTTTCAATGCAAATGTTATCGCCACTGAAACAAAGATAAAAACAGTAAAAATACTAACCTCAAAAAAACCACCCTGACACTCCCTCCCCTGCAAAAGAATCCTAAACCCATGACTGAAGAATGCATTTGGGGTTATTTATACTTAAACACAATACAGATAATTTTCTCAAAGTGTACCAAAAGGTCCCCAGTGCTCAAAAGATAAAATGTTGAGGTTGTCTCTGGTTTTGGACACCTGATATTGGTACCCTTGAAGTTTTAAGTTTACATTAAGCCTCAAGCCTGCAGAAAGCTATGCAGACAGCTTCAAAGTGACGCAAGTGGCTAGTAAGGGAAGTAGCCAGTTTTATTAGCTGTTAAGAACAGTGAGGACAGGGCAAAAGGCATTATAAGAGTCAGAGAAACAAAATATTTAAATAGATGTTTATGTCATGTGCAACAGCACAGGACCTGGGAGCAGAGAAGGGAAAAATGAAATTAAAAACAACTAAAAACAACTATACTAAAAATAACTGGCCTATCTAATTAGTAAAGTAACTTTTTCTTTCTAATTCCACACCATTTTCATTCAGTTGTTTAATGTACTCTTTTCTTGAAAAAATATCACTTCCATAATAATAATTTTTTTAAAAAATCACTTCCTACACTTTTGCCCTGGCTTTGACATCTACAAATTTTTCACAATACTTTTTTTTTTCCTTGTTATGCAACAAAACTGCAGGTTAAGCACTATAATAAGTTGTGTTGAATAGCTCTGAAATAGTCATAGCACAGGTTTGAAAAAAGTATTTTAGGTCATCCTTTCACAGTTCATCTGCTATCCCTAAGCTGATTTTTTCCTTTGGTTCTCCTCAGTTTTGGATAGTAAGTCATAAATCATCAGATATTCATTCATCCATCAGGAGCACTTACAGAAAGCACTGTTTTTAAAGTATTTCTTTCACCTTTCAAGTACTTCTGAAATGCACAAACAATCCCTGTGCACCCCTTGCACACTGTCCATTCAAACACAGCTGCCAGTTAACACTACATTGTATAGAGCACAAAGGACAAGGCTGCAAAAATTCCGTGGGATCTATTTACCTACAGCTATATTTTAAGCTACTCTTCTCCACTTGAAACACTCCATTCCTGCCATGTGTCAGGGCAAAATCAACTAATCTAAGCCATCAATGCATTCTTAAAGGTAATCAAAAGGCAAGCCTTTAGAAAGTGAACTATACTGTATATACACCCATTACTTAAAGCACTTATACATTAAATGGTACTTTTTGCAAAGTTTCTTATAAAGAAAATTATTTCACACAACTTTTCAATTCATATCTAGAATTTCAGTGAAAAGCAAAAGTTGGTTCTCTCAATCTCAAAGGATTAGCACCTCTGTGGGACAGCTAACTGGTGTAAGACTCTTGCTTGCCTCATACATCAAAGGAAATGTTTACAAATGCAAAACCATGCAAGTAATTGAACTGCCTTCAAAGCTGTGAATAAAATGAAATACATGGAACCACACTGAAAGAAGATTAAATAGAAACAGTAAGGTATCCAAAATACTTGTCTTTGAACCTGAAAGGTGGTTCCCAGATTATCTCATCAATAGAAGTTATCAACAGAAGTTTCATCCAGATATTACTCAAACAGAGTCTATCAAGCTCCATTCTTACAAAGTTCCTGTGCAGAGCAGAACCATAAATTAGGGCAGGCAGAAAAATGTCTTGCACTGCTGGTTTAACAGTTTGGTATCTCCAGCGGCTACTTTGCAAAAGCTTTCAGATTCACCTTCCTTTTAAGGACAAATACATATTTACTTTCTGTTTCATAACATGCTTTGTCACTATTAGCATTTTCCTTTACATTACATTCATGGAAGTTGCAAAACAACCAACATTCCAGTACTGGTCAGAGAGTGGTATTGAATTCCAGCATTTCATGAATGCCCAGGTGCCTTTTATCATTAGAGTCACCAGTAATGCCTTCTTATCTATTGTACTCTGTTTATGTCTACTTACAGGACATACTATTACAAAGAAAATACAAGTCTTCCGTCTGACCACTGACATATTACCACTATGCTACTTGCATGAAATGCTACTTTGGTAGAATCTTTTCACCACTCGTTACCAAAATAAAGAGAGTCACTTTTAAGTTTTAAGCGTAACGAAAACCTAAGTGCACAAGGTAATAGCACAATGGAGACAAGCAAAAGGATCTTTCACCCTCAGCATTCCAAAATGCTGTTTTCTAAAGGAGATGTATTCCTACTAAGTCACATACACCACGGTCCTACCTAATTTTGCTTTGGGAATCTCAAATAGCATTCCACCTTAACACTTAAGACATACATTTAATTAATGAATTAATGAAATTTGGAGTTTGAGGGAGGCCTTTTCATCTTTAACATCTTATACAGATTCACCTCTACAGTAGAAGTGCCTTATACTGAATGTGTTTATGGAGATATTTTTACCCTGGAGAAAAAGAATCACTCCTTTTCTGGAATAATTACTTGTAAAAATGCTGTTAGGAAAAAAAAACCAACAGCAGGGCAGATCACACAGTTGGTTCTTCTTAGAAACAAGACACATTCAGTGCAGTTTTTGGAGAAGTCATTCTGTTAGAATCACAAAATCCCTTGTTTAAAAACGGATAATTAATGACAAGTAGCTATATTCCTGCATGCATTTCCAGAAAGAATGGATTTCTTAAAGATTTTATGGAGAACATTCAGCTCTTCCACTGGCTTTCTGTTACTGACACTATCATAATTTCTTTTAATTTCTTTTCTGATTAGGAAAAGAGAAGACTGTGTATAAAAAAGCAGAAATTTTAAGAGTTGATTCAGGCTTTTCACCATTCCCCTAAAGGGACAGCTGCTCTCTCAGAAACTACTGTAGAAGTCTTCTAGAAAATAACACACCAAATGACACTATTAGAAATATGGGGATGATGGCCAACTGTGCATTAGCAAAAATTGCACAGCAATCTGTTGTTCTCAGGAAGTGCTGCACCACCCAATACATTCCACTAAAAGCATATTGGCAGCTACAGAGTTTTATCAATAATATTTTTGCTCCTATCAGCACAGAAAATACACCAATGGTTAGGCAGAAAAAAGTTTTAGAACCAAACCAAAAACTTTCCTTAACAGAGAATAGTACCAGGCCACGAGCAGAAAGAAGTCATTAGTCTAATCCTAGCTCTTAATCCCAAAGTATGTCTGCCAGAAAGAGAAAGGTTCAAGAATTATCCAAAGCTCCCCTTGTGTACCTACTCAGTGTTAAGTAGAGAACCAGTAACCCTTTGCAAACTCTGCTAGAAGCAGGGCTCTGCATGCTAACAAACAGATACCATGTGGTGACAGGTTCCCTACATAACCCCCTCAATCCACACACTGATACTGGAAATGCACTCAGAGGACATGATGGGTTAACAGCAACGTTGAACAGGCTGAGTCTTTACATTTCCAACACAAGAATGACCTTCCAGGCTTCTAACTCTCATGCAGGGAGAGGGTACTGAGGATCCACAGCCCTGCTGAGATCCTAGCCATTGAAGACTACTGAGCAATTATTCACCTTCTGAAATAATTACAAAAGAAGTGATGAACTGTCCTGTACAGCTCTAGGAAACATAACCAAGGGGAACTGAGACGTGGTGTAAGATCCATTGAGGACCTTTGATACAAGTAGGAAAAAGGGTAACAGAAAGAGCCTGGATAAATCTGGTTCATCCTAATCCACCAACCTGCCAGTCCTGTTTTGCAGCTGCATTTGATGTAGCAGCTCATATGGAGAGACTGAAATGTTACGGGTTAATAACTCAAAGAACTGTCCATTTGCAAAAGCAGTGGGTGCCTTGCTGAGGCCAAGTTTGTACCACCCAGGTGAATGGGAGGAGTAGAGGTTTTGGGTGTGTGGTGGCAAAACCTCTGATCTGTGTAAGAACAGCCCAGGTGTGCACCCACTACTGGAGAATGTCCATGACAAACCAACACTCCTTTACACAGCTGGCCACAGTGTAAAACTCTCCCCTGTGTCCCCCGGGAAGGTATCAAAACATTCACACGTGGGCCTGAAGGGTTTCATCCCTTCTGACAGGACATCACTGCCTCAACTACGTTGACAACAGGCACCATGTCTTAGAAGAAGTCATAAACCATCAAACACCCCCAAAGTGCCCCCAGACTCCTTTCTGGGGCCTTCCACCAGAAGACTGTGCATGGTCCACAGTGTTGCAGAAGACAATGTAAAACTGTCCCCCAAAGGGAAGGGACCTGGGTGTTCCCACCTGAACCTGAGCACATGTTTTGAACATCAAAAGCAAGCTTCCTCTTTCTAGGTTAATCCTGTTTGGGGGGGGCTAGCTCCTCTAGTTCATGTGTACTAATGTGAAAAATAATGAAGGGATTCAATTCCCATTGAACTTTATGTTTCAAGGGCTTCCCCCACCCCTGAGTGATCAACACTGTGACCATCACTTTGGACATGAAAATTGTAACAATCAAGTCTGGTCACTGGATCCATGGGTGATGACATCTTTCCTCTGTACTATTTACTCTTATCCTTTCTTTCTCCTTCTTTATTTTCCTTATATGTTTTCTTGAGTGATATTTTCATAATTTATACTGTTATATTACTATAGATTATCCAGAATGGCTACATACCTTCTTTCCATTCCAACCAAATTGTTGAAAAAATAAACCTGTTTTATATATATATATATATGTACACAAGCACCAGCCATTCAGCATCGTTATACTCTAATCAGGTCAGTAAGTCAATAACATCATGTTTCATCATTAACCACAAGAAGATATTTTTTTTGTTGGTCTCACACTGGTTTTGACAGGGTCTGAAACATGTGAAAAAAAGCTCACCCCACTAGCTCCAGATGACCACTTTTTTGGTTCATTTTCTTAGTCTGAAACTTCAGATACGTAACTTCATTTCCAAGGTTAAAGGTTTCACATTATTGGTTAAAAAACATAAAGAATTAAAATATTTCATTATTATTAAAAAAATGAAAACATCCTTTAGAACCATGAAACTTGCATCTACACGTAGGCCATTAATTAAAGTAATTTCAACATGTTATAAAATCTATTTCCAAAAAACCTGCAATTCCCACAAAAGGGCTGCACCTTGCAAGTTAGTGGTCCCCCCTTTCGTACTGATAACATGCCAAAATCTGGAAGCTGAGGTCAAACATGTGACATCCTTAAGAAACAAGGACAATTTCCAGAGCCCACTACTGTCCCAGAAGCATTCCGTCCTCCCCTAGCACTCTCTCAGCTGTCAGAAGATACTATTTTGCCTTTTACCTCAATGTTTCTTTTTTTTCCCCAATAACCACAGACAACTGAACAGCCCAGCCCAAGAGCACAGCAGTTGCTTTCACTGCTGCACACCAAATTAAATCTCAAGAAGTGAAAAAAAATATATACTCCTGGATACTATTTTGTTTTTTTTTAACTCCATGCCAGAATTACACCAGAGTCAACAACATGCTAAAAGGGATAACAGTAATTTTCTCTCTTTAGCCGAAGGATAGGGATAATCCCTTTATTATTCTTCAAATTGGTACATGTGAGCTAGAGGAACTGGCCTCCCAAACAGGATTAACCTAGAAAGAGGTAAAGTTAAACTTGCAGTCACATCAAAATGTCTTCCTGAGGAAAATAAATAGTGATCTTGGGATGGGCTTCCTCCAGCTCTTGGGACCATGTCCACTGATCTTCCTCTGCCTCCTCTGGGTTCCCCTGCCAAGAGGAATCCCAACATGTGCTGCATCCAGACGTCAAAAGACGAGCTGTTCATCTGGCACAGATGAATCCTTAGCTCTAGAGCTTTTAAGAAGTCTTTCAGGGGTATTTATGAGTAATGAATTTTACATAATTGACTCTTCTGAGTGGTACATACAGTTTTCTGCCTGATCCTGGAAACAGGCAGGTCTCAGAGAAACAGGTGGAAGGTGGCTAAGTTATGCTATGATTTAAAATTATAGGGTACCTCAAAACAAAACCAAAACCAAAACCTAAACTCATTTGAAATAATTCAACTGTACTGTAGTACTGTAGTACTGGAGTACTATTCATTCATATCAAAGAATTGTAGACCTTAGGCATAATTGCTAAGTTTGGCCATGAAATTAATGGCTAATAATGGAGGAAACTGCTGCAAATGTCATAAACAAAACCTTATTGCTTACAACAGGGCACTTATTTGTTATGCAGATCTCTATAATCTGAATTTAAAAAATAATTCAAAAAAATTAATGGCATAAGAAACAAAACAGACTGTAATTCATCTAACTTCTAGGCCATTCAAGGGCTCAGTTTTCTTCACGTGTGAACTTTTTATTTAAAAATAAGAGGATTTGTCCAGACAGAAACAAATTGCCATTCACCACTACTACACTGCTAAAAAACTTCAGATAGCCCTAAATATCAAAAAATGCTTTTCCTTCTAAATTTAAGAGTATGGCCTGTCCTTAAAGGCATAAACATAAAAGGAAAAACTGTTTTCTTGCCATGATTTTTACTTTAACTAGCCTGTCAATTACACAGTGCAAATAAAGGTGAAAAAAATACCCGCATCTTTGTAACCTCATCTGCTTAACACAACACAAACCAAGACATTGACTCATTATGATGGAGCACAAAATGCTGCAAGTGCTCTAGCGGAACTGGGCCGAGCTGCAGACACATACGACTACAACATTAAGCAACAATAAAATAAACTTGATTTAATTGGTATGCCTAGCACAATGTCATTTGTGTATATAATAAACTATGATAATGGGACAGCTGCATAATCAAGATGAACTGAAGTACGCCTTGTGTTCTAATTATGTAGCTTTTATTGTAAAAATGTATATTAAACCAAGGCTACTCCACAGTGTCATCTTTAAACAACCTGTGTTCATAATACACAAAGATATGTAATGTGGACACATTCATTGAGGGAAGAACTTGCTTTTCCTATGACAAGCCTAACAATAACTCCAGCTTTTTTTTTAAGCGACTAAAAATGCTAAACCAATACTGAAAATAATAAATATTTAAAATACTTTATGTCAAAAGCACAAGGAAACTTGATTTAAATGTACCATGGTCTGTTTCTTCAAACTCGTAAATAATTTTAGTTTCTAAAATCAAGTCTTATAAATTCTCCAAATCCAGAAGACATGAATGAGTTGAAAACACATTTTAGAGCTTATTAATGTTCCCCAATTACAGCCATTTCAGAGAATTTACGAACATATGCAAGCATAATCCCTCAGCATTTCAGGAACATTTTTCAAATGGGATTTATCTCCTCTTAACTACAGAAATCTACAGTTTAGATGGCTACAAGTGAGCTAGCTGTCTGGACTCCTTTCATTACCAATGGGCAGAAAGAGAGATTTCTAATGTTAAAAATAAGCCAAGTCATTTGTACATTTTGTGGTGAAGCCATGACCCAGAAACATTTGTTTCCCCCCACGGACTACAAAGAGTGTTAAAATGTCTACATCTGTCACTGTTGAGCTGCTAGCAGAGAAAAAGACCCGGATTCTCAGCGTGGCATGAAAAGAGAGCTTTATTATTTTGATTCCAACTTATATAGATTTTTCAGAGGTCACCCAGATTGGTCAGTCAGAAACTTCCCCCTAAGCCTGGCTGGCCAGGCCTGAACTGTCCAAATCTCGAGACACTGTTTTTAATAACATCCAAACTTTATCTTTGTTTATAAAACACAAGAGAAAATTCTCATGAAAAAAACCTGTGCTAGCCACATACATCAGATGCACACACAAGTATTGTGGACAGCCAACTTCACTGAGATGAGCTGGTGCACCATAGGCAGCTAAAGCTGAGACCTTCAAAGACCTATTTAAGGTGCCTAACTAACAAGAGAAATTTTTCAAGGCTGAAAGAAGCACCCTTTAGAAGAAGTTTGTAATTCTAGATCTTTTGAGTAGCTCTCAGGGGGTGGGGGGGCAGGGGGAAGCTTTCTAGAAGAAAACCCAAAAGTCATGGAAAAAAGTTTGTGAGAACAACCTTGTGAACATATTTCAATGCACAAATAGCAGACAGGTGCAAAGTAAAGACATGAGAAACATCAGGTATGTTCAGAATTATATGAGCATAAAAAATCAGTTTGCCCCCTCAAAGCTTCTATGCCTCACTCTTCAGTAAGATCATCTGAAAAAAAAATTTAAGCCTAAGTCTTCTGCTAGTTTAAAATTGTGTATATATTCTCCCTACAAGCCGAGAGTTCTTCCTTCTGCACTCCTTTTCCTCCTCCAACAGGCTTTTTTTATGTGTCACTCACAGCAATATATAGTGAATCTGGCACACAGTACCATTACCACATTTCTCTTTACTATTCTGACTACTAAAGACATGAATGTGTTTCCAGAATAGGGAATTTATTCTATAAAACCTGCTGTTCAGAAATTAAAGTATAACTTAGTGGTGTAAATTTATCTATTCTTATGTCAGCACAGATTTCTTCCCCTACCAAAACAAAACTGTGATCACTTAATCAACTGGGTGTAAATCCGTTTGGTTTGGCAAGTGAGAATATACTTTTCATTATACCTTTATGAGATGAAATTTATGAGACCATGAAATTCAGACCCTTATTCTTTTACAAAGTTTCATGCATGCTAATAGTAATTACATAAAGAGTAAATTTAGAGCTGGCAGTAGGGACTGTGGAAAACAATTCCAGCCTTTATATACTGCCAAGTTATAACACGAAAGCAGCGCTTATCTCCCAAGTTCTACCTACTGCAATGACTGTATTAGCTTTTGAATGTAGAATTTCAAAGCAGAATTCAAAAAAGGCAATCATCAAGAGTTGAGGATTATATCAAGACTATTTTGCATATCTCCTCTTCCAATGTTAAAATATAGTGACTACAATATCACCATAATTTCCTTTTCAGTTTCACACATTCAGCCTTTACCTAAACAGTTCGGTGTTTTAAATCTAAAAGTTTTTAAATCTAAAAGATCAGTATCTTTCAGTGAACAGGTTTGATTCAGGTCACCTTCCAGAATGCATCCATTGTATTTTAGAAACCTTGCTTTGGGGTTTCTTACAAAAATTTAATATAGGCAGAATGAAGATGAGATTATTCAAAAGAAAAGAAATGTTTGTATTAGGCCAGAACAGATGACCCAAACTGGTCAAAGGAATATTGGGATAGTGGGGGAATGATCTCTGTTCAGAAATGGGCTGGGCATTGGTCAACAGGAGGTGAGCAACTCTGATCATCACTTGTTTCTCTTGGGTTCTGTTACTCTCCCCCTTTCCTTATGCCAATTCTTCTTGTTAATCCTATTATTAGCATACTCAATATCCCCATTATATTATTTTATTTCAATTATTAGATTATTCTTATCTCAACCTATCAGATTTACCTTTTCTTTATGACTACCCCCACTGGGGTGGGGAGACTGAACAAAAGGCTGCGTGGTACTTAGTTGCCAGCTGGCATTAAAGTCCATCCCTGGAACTGTTCAATGCCAGGCTGGATGGGGTTTTGAGCAACCTGGTCTAGTGGAAGGTGTCCCAGCCCAGGGAAGAGGACTGGAACTAGATGATCTTAAGGAACTAGAACTACAGGCCATTCTGTGATAAAACAAAATTAATCATTACTCTCTTCCATCAGTCAATGAAAAAAATGCAAGTGACTAAGCCCTATGATTCCTAAATTCCTAAGGTCAGAGTGATCAGAAACTATCACTTCAATTCACTGACGTTATAAATAACCAGGTAAAAATACTGATAACTTTGATAATTCTTTGATATTCTGTAATAGCTGCACATTCACACAACCTTTAACAGGCAGAGCACTAACAACATTAATTGAATCCCAGCAACTATCCAATAAAACTTCACAACTATACAGTGCTTTTCCTTGTGACTTAAGTGACAAAGAAACAACTTCAGATTTCTAACATATCAGAAAACTAAGAATATGAATAAAAATAGAGACAAGTAATTCATAGCTGATACTCTTCATTATTAATAACCACAGCAGTGGAAGGCTGCCACCTCCTCCCAAATAAACCAAATAAACTCAAGCTGTCCTCAGGAGCTCTGATCACCCGAGGCTGCCCAAGTGAGACCTCTCGCCCGGAGAGCAGGCAGCTGGCCCGGGGGAAGCGGGAGAACGAGGGGGCTGTTCCAGGGGAATCAGGAGAACAGGCTGTCCGAGGCACCCCCAGATCCGCACCCTGGGCACGGGGTTTGCACACGAGGGATGTCCCCAAAGGCCAGAGGAGGCATCCACTGACACCGCGGGGTGCGAGCATCTCGCCGGGCCGACGCTTTCTGCTCGGAGCTCTCTCCCGGCCTCCCTCACCGCCTCCCCGGGCCTCCGGGCAGCTCTGCCGGCCCCTGGCTCCGACCCACCTGCAGCGCTGGAGGCGCCGCGGCGGCCGCGCCCCGGCTCCGTGGCCCGGGCCGGGATCTGACCGCCCCCGCCGGGCTCAGGCACAGGCACGGGCCTAGGCACAGCCCCGGCCCCGCCGTGCCGTGCTGGGAGCTCCTCGCTGCGGGCCCTCCGCGTCCCACGGGTGTTCATCCCGGCCGAGCACGGCTGTTCCCTGCGGCTGTGGGCAGAGCCCGCGGGCTCGTGGGCCTCGCCTCCCGCTCCCGGGGCTGGGATGAGCTGCGTGAAGAGAGGGAAGCGCGACGGCCAGCTAGCTGTGAAGGCCAGCTTGCTGTAACGGCCGCCTCAGCCGGGAAGGTGCTGGGAAGGGGAAGCCATGGAACCCCGCAGGAGACATTTGAAGGCCCGTGGTGCTCCCGCCGGCGGAGGAAGGGAGCGGAGCTGTGGGCAGGCTTTGGGAGAAGGTCTCCTGCCTGTCCCTGGGCTCTGGCCGCACTCTGGGCCTGCTGGGGGTCTGGCTGGCAGAGCTCACCATCACCTGGGTCAGCTGAAATGACCCGCTCGCTTCTAAAAGCTTTACTGCTATAAACTGCATGAATGTCTCTCAGAGTGTTTAGCTGATTAATGTAGGTCTCTTTAAACTTCTCTCACCCAAAACATAGCCCCATACTAGCCACTGTGCAGAAAATTAAATCTACCCCAGCCAAAACCAGCACAGTATCTTAAGAGGAAATGGGATCATAAAACTTCAGAGCACTATTTCTTTAACACTGCATTGGAAATAGGAGCTGCCTTTTAGCAGGAACACTGTGAGCCAAGCTCACCAGTTAAGAAATTATCTTTGTATAAAAACTTAACGTTCTCACACCAACTGTGCTGAAAAGGCTGTGTTAAGGCTTCTTGGCCAGAAATGGAGTGTATAGAGGCACAGAATCACAGAATCATTTTGATTGGAAAAGACCTTTTAAGATCATCAATTCCAGCCATTAACTCAGCAGTGCCAAGTTCACCACTCAACCATGTCCCTCAGTGCCACATCTACAGATCTTTTAAATACTTTCTGGAATGGTGACTCCACCGGTACCCTGGACATCCTGTTCTAACGCTTGAAAACCCAAAGAAATTTTTAGTAATACTCGATTGAGGAGGCTGAAGAGGGAGGACAGAAGGAGAGATAAGAAATGGGTAATGAAGTCAGATGCATTAGGTACAGTTAGGCTTATCACAATACATCAAGTTTTTAAGTAGAGAAGGGTCAGTCTTTCTAAACACAAGTATTCAGACGTGACAAACAGTACCTACTTTTAAAATCCTCATCCCCATTTCTTGGATAATCTAAGTAGCATTATTTTTATCACGTTCTTTTCTTCAAAAAACTAATTTTTATCAATATACATAATGGAAAACTTCTGAGCTAATATATATTTCTTTTTTTTTATTATTTTGAAAAATTTACCTTTCCAACTACTGAAAACTGTTAACACATTGAAACTTTCATTTTAGACTTCAAACGATAAAAATAAATTAGACTGAATAAGTTAGAGAGCACTTTCATTATGACAGCACTACTTATTTCTCACTGAAGCCCAGGGAGAAAAAAATAACAAAACATTCTCCAGTCTTCTATTACAGTGACATATCAGCAGCTACACTTTATCATTTTGTGTGCATCTTTTGTGCATGTAAGTTATGCAGATGCTTTGCAAACTGGACAGTCATTATGTAGATTGGAATGTCCATGTTTTCATATAATCTTTTTGACTGAGACTGAAATAAAAGATTCAGAGACATCAATGCTTTTACCTGCAAACCTGTCATCTATATACAGAGAACTGAATCTAAACAGTAGAATTAGGCAGGGGCAAAGTTATTGCTGTTCTAAAAAAGGAAGTGGCTTTATTTTTTTTGAGAGCACCAGTTCTGCTTTCAATTGTAGGCTTACTGGGAGGTACCTAAAAATCCTGAGGCCTTCTGCCATTAGGGCAGCTGCCTGGAAGGATGTTTTTTACTTTATTGTTTTGTATTTAAATGACATAAATAAAATAAAGAAGAGCTGTATAAATTTAGTTTTAGATTTGCAGCTTCCATCTTTTTTATTTTATTTGGAGTAGTAGTTTGAAGGAATGTTTCTTAAACTTGAAAATTTACAGTGAACAGCTTTCAGAATACCAACCAAGGTACAACTTACTACAGTTTTAAGGTTTGCTTTTAAAATAAGTTGAAGCATCCCAACGTTTTCAAGGTGGAAAAAAGCTGGTGTACTCCCGCCATTAACAGAGCATCTCTAATGACTTTTTTATTCATCTGAAAGCAGCAAAATCTGGGTACAATCAGCTGCAGAATCACTCAGATGTGTGCTCCTGTTCTATTGAAGAACATTTTTCAAAACTAATGTATAGACCTTGCATTAACTTTATTCAGCAAGTATTCCCAGTAATTACATGGAGAAATAGAATCATTAAGGTTGGAAAAGACCCTCAAGATTATCAAGTCCAATCTTTGACAGATCAGCACCCTGTTAATTAATTAGACTATGGCACTGAGTGCCACGTCCAGTTATTTCTTGAACACCTCCAGGGATGGTGACGTCACCACCTCCCTGGGCAGCCCATTCCAAAGCCTGACTACCTTTTCAGTGAAGAATTTCTTTGTGACATGCAAGCAGCATAATGTATTGTTACTTTTTCATAAATGATCAATGTGTATGTGCATGTGTTTGTGCATGGTGCAAATTCATGTTATATCCAATAAATAAAAAATAAGCTATCCAAACATGGGATGATTAGCACTGTATGTAATCTCAAGTGAGACAATGGTGAAATGAAGCTTCAGTTTGAAATTAGGAGTTTGTAGTTCATGAAGGAATCTGATTCTATAGTTGCACAAAAATTCTTTTGATCTTTATATGAATATGTCTTTTGATCTCAAGAAGAGTCAAAGGATATCTTTGTGGCAGAAAGTCATACAAAATAATTAGTTGGTTTTATTAATAATTAAACATAAAAGCAGTGAGGTGTTTAATCACATTAGAGGTCATGAGTTCTCATTATTTAACCAATCCACATGCTGAATAATTTCAAATAACTGTGTGGTCAACTGAGAACAAACTCCAAACACACAGGCGTCAACCAGCTTTTAAAAGTAAATGGATTAGATTGCTGTGGAACATGCATGCCCTGCTCTTACTGGATGTCTACAGTATCAACAACAATTTGAGCATGAAAGAACGTATTTTTATTTGGGGACCTACAGTCTGCCAGGATTTATAAGACATCTTTATATTTTAATGTATGTCTGAGATGCAACCTGAGAACTGGAAATGCCAGGTAACACATATGAAATGCACTGTCTCCACTATCATAGCTGCAGTTTTGTTTAGCTGATGTGGGGCAAAAGATACACTGTTTTGAGAAAAGCATGTGAAAATCATGAGCAGAAGCATCAAAACCTTCTCATTTGAGCCTTTTTTCATGTGTTACAGTGCTGTATTTAATTAAAAATTTAAAAAATTGGCATCATAATTCTTCATTACTCAGCATCAGGCTGTTTTCAAAACAGATTATAATGTGTTCATGATGGTTCTATTTTGTATGTTATTCTGATGAAGCCAATATGGCTCAAGCAGTCCCTTTGAGTATAATCTGCAATTCTAAACAAATCATCTGATTCAGGATGTTCAGAGCATTGTGCAATGACTTCTTTCTTTCTGTTCAGAAACAAAGCATTACCAGCAGGAAAAAAGGATCACATTTCAGCCTCTGATGCAATGAAACCCTTGTTCTACAAAAGCAAAGTAGAAACTTAGACATGATACAAGGAGAACAGGGAAACAAAAAACTTGCTACCATTTATAGGCATCATACCATCAGTTATGAATAGATAGTTTACAGTACTTTATTTGTCATCACTTACATAAAATTAATGACAACAGATTCTATTCCTTTCTATACAGTGTATACTAAAGAAAGACAAAACCTTTTTTCTCAAAGAATTTCGCTGTCTGGAGATCAATACTGAAAGATCCTCACACCCCTAGATAAGAAAAATGGTAAAAGCATGTCAGCAAGTAATCAGAATGATATTTTTAAATTAATGTGACAATATAGCAGTTAATTTTCTTCATTTGCATTTTATCATTTACCTAAGAGTAACAAAACAGTGTTGCAAGACTTTCCATGTATACATCAACTGACATCTCAGAAGAAAGAAGAATTAGAGTAAGAACATACAAAGAGTTATCATTTGATTTAATACTTTTTATTGCAGTTCCACAAGGTTTTCTTCATGAAGTTTATAAAAGGACAGAGAGGTAAACAGGTAGTTGCTATAATATTGCTCTCCTAGGATATAAAAAATTCAGTTTACACTTCTATATGCAGAATTTTAACCAAAGAACATGTGAGCAATCCTCACTAACTGCCTCACAATATAGAAAACTTGAGTGCATTATAATATCCACATTATTTTGACTGAATCTTGAGACATTTTTCTTAGCTTTCCTCTGTGCAAGAATGTGGTGTCAGCTGACTCATGGGTTACAATGTCCAGTTCTTTCTATTGACTCTCTTGGGTCAGTTGTAAGTTTTGATGAAATGAGTCTCATTTCTTGGAACATACTGTCTTAATCATACTTCACACACTAAAAAGGCCAGGTGCCCACTTGAGACACAGTGGTTGTGCTATTGCTTCTAACACTTCACCTGTCTAACCAACTCAGAGCTTAAAGGATACAGAGTAAATTCTTTTTTCTGGAGGTAGTTTGTACCATGTTTCCCAAAGGAGCATTGCACCCAGCAATCACAGTGGTGTTTGGGAAGAGATTTGTCTCCATTCCTTTTGCCAGAATGCTCTGCTTTGGATGAAATTAGTATTTATGCTACAGGGAGCTTTAATATGGTGAAAGAGTAATTCCCTGGCAGGAAGATGAGGGTTTTGATTTCCTGGTCCAGGTAGCATGTATTTTTCTTGAGAGAGAACTGAAATTTGCCCTATTTTCACATAAGATACCAAAATACCTTCATGTGAGGGGTTGTGTTTGATATCACAAGACACATAGATGTGGTACTTCACAACATGGTTTAGTATTGGACTTGGCAGTGTTGATGACTCAGTGATCATAGAGGTCTTTTCCGATGATTCCTAATGATTGTAAGATCCTGTGCTGTCTCAGCCAAAGCATCATTCCTTTGATGGAAGATCTGTTATAGTACTGTTGTCTTGGTGATAGTCATACTTGAAATGGGACATAGGACTGACTAGACACCCTCCAGAAGTTCCTTCAAATGAGACCAAACCAAACCCACTATTTTGCTCTGACTCTTCCTTGACCACCTGAAAATTGATTGTAACCTGGTGAATTGGGCTGCAATGTGAGAGAGGTGGGCTTTAATACTGACTCAGAAGTGAAGGGAGTATGTGTGTGCCTGAGTGTGCCTCACTACTGAGTTATTGGACAGAAACTGGTTAGAGTAGCTCTTGTATGTTGTAAAAATTTTGGTATTCCAGACGTAAAATCATTGGAGAGTTTTTGGATGTTGTTATCTATATATGAACATACATGCTCTAATCTACACTGGAGGAAATAGCATGTGGTCTGGCAGTCTTACACACAGGTAAGAATTTTGATTCATGCAAGAATCTCCCCCTTGGCACCTGCTTTTGCCAGCTTCATTCCTCCTGAGATCCTTGGCAGAAGTGCTGAGAAGTTTCCTACTAAAAAATATCCACAATCTTTGCACTACATAGCAACACTGAAGTTGTTTTATGGACCTGTGCTATATTGTGGCACTATTGAAGTCATGCACTGGCATGTCAGGCTGGCTGCACACATAAGTATCCTTAATAAATCTGTTCTTATAGACTGCAGTCCAGTTCAGTCTTCCGAGTTATGCTAATGTCTCTCCTCAAAATGACCATGTTGTACTGCTCTTGTGGGTGAGGAGAGGGATTGCCATCTGCTCAGCCATGTAAGTTGTCATCATTTCATTCACTTAAAAGGAGTTTTGCCAGTTTGCTCTAATTGTAAATATGTGCCAATGAATTTAACAAGCTTAAACCATTAATTCATTCATTTTTCCTGGTGTGAAATGTAGGCTTCAGGTTAATATTAAAAATGTAGATTTTTGAAGCCCTACAGAATTCCTTGTATCTGGCAACTGTGTAAAGAAAATTGGAGAAGAAAAAAATCACTCTTCAGAAAAACTTCAATATTTTAAACTAGTAAAATTAATTTCTAATGCAAACGCTGTATAAATAGAATAGGTCATTTATATAGAGGTATACATATATAAATATATGTATATATATATACATTATTTTAGGCAGATGGATAGATAGGTACACAAGTGACAAGGTGACCAGGCTGTGGTAAAGAGGCAGAGAAAGTAATTTTTATTTATCTGATGTATATATTTCAACTACAACAACTTGCTTCCAAATATAAAACTTTGTTGCCTTTACATTAAACATTCCTTCCCTCAGAAAAATCCCATCCCATATCCTAGGTCAGCGGTTACTCAGCTTTTCAGCTGAAGGGTTGTAGATAATTCTAACAGATCGAGGTAGCTGCAATCAATATTGTATTCGAAAGTCTTAACCTGTGCTTCCTGTGGCTCCAGGCATTCATCAGGGAAGGGCAGTGGAGCTGACATAAATCCTTTCTCCCACCAGCTGGGCTGTTGCTTCAGAGAAGAGCATCTGCTTGCAGCATGAGAGGTTCACATTATCATGGTTCCCATGCCTGATATAAAATGGTGGTGATATACAAATGTGAGCACCACTGATGCAGATGCCATTTAAAAGTTGCATGGTGTGACCCAAGTGACACAATTTAAAATTTAAGTCAGTCTGTACAAGTTATGTCCTGATGCAGCTGTCAGAAATCTGAAATTTCACGTATGGGACTCAGGTTGCACATTAGAACCAGAAAGTCTGGGCTGTGCATATTTTAAGGAGAGAAAATTGCATGTGCCCGTAAGTCCATAAGTTGCCACAAATATCATTCCATAGGAGGTTTTAAGAGGTAATCACCCATCTGCCAAAATATCTGTGTTGTCTTTAGTCATGTTTTTGCTGAATGAATAGAAAACATCAGAAGAAAATATATTTTTAAAAATCCCAAAACAATACCCTCCCCAAGGAAAAAAAAAACCAAAAAACCCCAAAACCAAACCAGGATACCAGGATTGCCAAACCCTGTAACTATGAAGAAAACAAGTGATTAAAAGGAATTGGCTGCAATGAATGGGAACCTCAGTTTTATCGCATGCGTAATTTTGGGACTAGACATAGTTGTCATGTCTTACAACACTAAACCCCCTGTTAAAGGGAAGGACACTTCGTTTAAATCCATGGAAAGTGCTGTATAAGCCTAGTTCACACAATGAGCTAAATTAATTTCTAACTAAATTCTATTTAGTTTAGTTCTAACTAAATTCCAGACTTCCGTTGAAATAATTCACTGTTTGATCTTTCAGTTATGTTATGCAAAATAAATACAGAGTTCTTTATTTCAACTGTGACATTCATTTGCTCTCTACTATAAGCTTGATATCCTACATAACTTCATGTCTCAAGGATTTAGGAAACAATGAAAGAAAGAGCAGCAAGTCAACAGAGTGAAATTCTTATGTAGGTTACTTGGATAATTCAAATCTGAGAATAAATAAATATGAGTTCTGTGGAGTACATGTGATACTTGATATATATGTGCGTTATATATCATTTTCTTAAGGTCTGTAGGAAAATTAAATTGAAGTTTAATCAGAAGTTTTGCTCTGCACTGATCTGTGAGAACCTAAGGTGAAATTGGATGAAGAAATGTATTTATGGAGATGATTCTCTTGTATTCCCATGCACCTTGCATTTGGAGGGGCATTGTTTCCCAATAGCTTTCACAATTTTTATTTCTTCTTCAACTCTGCTATTTTATTTATGCTTTATTCCCATATCCTACACACAGATATGTGCCTGCATACATTGAGAGCCGTGCACATACGAATGTAATTATCTCAAGAGAAAATGTTGCTGTCAATCAATGGGCAATATAACATATTTGTGACCGAGGCTGGAAGTTTTAAGATGCATGACTTGATTATTTCAAAACCAGGTTTCTTCAAACATGCCAAAGGCAGGTATATGTCAAGATAAAAGTTACATGAATTGGAGTGTAAAAGGGCAACCTAAACATTTTTCAAAGTATTCATAAATCTGTTTGATTATATTCCATACCTCAGAACCAGCCAGACTGGGTTTTTACTACATTTTGATAATAATTCATAGTCGGGTAGTGAACAAACTTGAACGATATTAGCAAAACAGATCATGTTCTTAAACCTCTAAATGTCATAATAGAAATTAAATACTTTCTCAACCACAACAGTGGCCATTGCAAGTGAGGTTCCATAAAAAATTTAAAAAATATGTTTTCACCTTTGTTTCCTCATTTGAAATATTCATTTATGTAGCCCTCAGAACACTATTCCTTGCTAATAAATGTCTTCAGACATTTAAATACTTCAGCTTTTAAATGCTTCAGACTGTCCAGAGTTTTTGAAGTACTGTCAAAATTCAAAGAAACATATGCTGCCACTGGTGTTTCTTCATATGCTAAAAAACCCTCTCTTCCTCATAAGGAATTATTTCTACACTTGTTTTCAGGGCTAAAAGTTGTTCTGCCAATATTCATGAAGATGAGCTTGTCCTTGCTACTTATATTTTATTTGTGGAAAACAGATCAGATAGACTGCCTGAATGCTCTGGGAGTTAGTTCAGTTTAAAGTCAATACTGAGCCAAAGAGATAGTCCCAGTGTCCCACAGATCATTCCTTAGACTGTCAATCAATACATTTCACCTGCGTCTCTCTAACTACTAAGTCAAGTAGCAAGTAACGCCAAGGAGGGAAGCACACATCCATTGGAAACATAATGAACACCTCAGTAAGCAAGACTGAAAGTCTATCTAGCCCAGTTTTGTCTCTCATACAGTGCAGTGGGAAAGGCTGTTAGAATGTTTTTTAGAGTTTCCTTGCTGGCATGTGTTTTCTCCATTGTGTGCTGTTTGAGCTTCTAGACATTGTTGAGCTCTTCATTCCTGCTGTAAATGATCATCCTTCGTTCCTGGTCAGTATTTTTTTCCTGTACTGCATCCAGCTCTTGGGTCCTCAGAATCCGAAAGACATGGACCTATTGAAGCAAGCCCAGAGGAGGCTACCAAGAGGATTAGAGGGATGCAGCACCTCTGCTATGAGGAAAGGCTGAAAGAACTGGGTTTATTTAGCCTGGAAAAAAGAACACTTTGAGGTGACCTAATTGCAGCCTTCCAGTACCTGAAGGGAGCCTACAAGAAAGATGGAGATGGATTTTTTTATAAGGGCTTGTGTTAATTGGACAAGGGGGAATGTATTCAAACTAAAAGAGAGTAGGTTTAGATTAGATATTAGGAGGGAGTTCTCTGCTGTGAGGGTGGTGAGGCACTGGAACAGGTTGCCCGGAGAAGCTGAAGATGCCCCATCAAAGCCTAGTTGGATGGGGCAACCTGGTCTAGTGAGGGGTGTCCCAGCACATGGCAGGGGGGTTGAAAGTAGGTGATCTTTAAGGTCCCTGTGTTGGTGTTGCATGGCCTGGTTTTTGGTAGCATGGAGGCCACAGAAGTGGCTTCTGTGAGAAGCTGCTAGAAGTTTGCACCATGTCCAGTAGAGCCAATCCCTGATGGCTCTGAAGATGGACATGCCACTGGCCAAGGCTAGGCCAATTAGAGATGATGGTAATGCCTCTGTGAAAATCTATTTCAGAAGAAATCAAAACAAAGGTAGTTGTGCTGTTTTAATTCCAACTAGAGGAGAGGAGAAGGTGAGAACATGTGAGGGAAACAACAGGGAGACACTAAGGTCAGTGAAGAAGGAGGAGGAGGAGGAGAAGGTGTCCAGGTGCTGGAGCTGAATTTTCTCTGCAGGCCATGGTAAAGACCACAGTGAAGCAGGTGTGCCCCTGCAGCCCATGGGGTCAACGGGGGATGCAGAGATCCACTCACAGCCCATGGGGAGGTGCCCACACTGGAGTAGGTGGATGCCTGAAGGAGGCTGTGGTCCAGTGGAAGACCCAGTAGAGAGAGGGGCCCAGCTTCTGAGCTGGAGCAGCCTGTCCTTGGGGAACTGCACCTCATGGAAGAGTGACCCATGCCTCAGCACTTTTGGAATGACTGTCTGCCTGTGGGAGGTACTCATGTTTGCAGCAGTTTTGGGAGGACTGCTGCTTGTAAGATTGGAACCCATGCTGGAGAAGTTCATGGAGAACTGTCCCCTGTGGGAAGGGACCCCATGGCACAGCAGGGGATGGATTCCTCTACCTAAGCAGTGGAAGAAGGTCTCGGTGATGAACTGACCAAAACCCCCACTCTTGTCTCCATGCACTGTTGGTGGGAAGGAGAGAGGGGTTGAAGGGGAAAAAAGGTGTCTTTAAGAGCTTATTTTACTTCTTATTATCCTCCTCTAATTTTGTTAGTAATAAACTCATTTTGTATCTCTAAGTTGAGCCTGTTTTGCCCTTGGAGTGTTTTCTCCCAGTCCTTATCTCAACTCATGAGCCCTTTGTTAAATTTTTCTCTCTACTGTCCAGCTGTAGCAGGGGAGGGTGAGTGAGCAGCTTTTGTGGGTGCCTGGTGTTTGGCCATTGTCAAACTACAACAGTCCCTTCCAACCCAAGCTATTCTATAATTTTATCATTCTATGATCCTTCTTTTGCTTGTATCTTTTTGGTAAGAAAGTGCCCTTGATTAAATTTTATTGAACAGACTGACACAGGAAATCAACCACAGAGTAAGGAAACCAAACTTTTGTCTCCAGCTTCTTTACTAGTATGCTATTCTAATAAGGTCAGTTACCCTATTTGACCCATGTGATTAAGAAAAATACTAACTAGCAACTAATTTGGCCTGTAGTTTTGCCAACTTTTTTTAACCTAGCTGCTTTTATAGATGTTCATTTGTTTAGCCTTCTTCAGTGTGTTAATATTTATTTCCAAAGTCATCCACTAAGTTTTCTTGTCTGTTCTGTTCAAAGTAAAAATGCAATTTATACACATAGTCTTTACTAATATAAGTAATGTTTTTTAACGATATCTCCTTCCAAGTGTTATTGATCATAGTGAAGATGATTTTAGCAAATTATTCACAGGAAATAGGTCACCTGGTAGCCATTGGACAGTCCGTTAGCAGAAAATACCAAACCCTTTTAAATTTAGATAGTAAGAGTAAGAAAGATAGTAAGATGAAGAAACTGTCTTCAGTTTTTTCAGTAAAGCAAAAGGGAGGAGTTCAATAAAGCTGACAGAGAACTTGAAGCAACTAAGAATTTGGAGACATCAAAGAGAAGTTCGTTTCCATTGATTTGCCTTTCTCAAAAGTGTCTGCTTTCCATTTATATTACCCTCAAAGCTCATCAACTAAATTTTACAGAGCCTTACTTCACTTTTTTGCTGGAGGACTTATTTTGATGGGTTGAAATTATGCAATGGCTTTTTTCTCCTTCTTTGGGGAAATGACAGCTTTAAGTCAGGCTGCAGCCATATACAACATCACTATTTATTATCTTTCAAAAATACATATTTATGCATCAGAGATGTCAATTCCATTTTCAAAAACTGGGTGCTTAGATAAATTGATTATAAATTAAATGGAATAGATTTTGACATGTGTCCAAATCACTATTCCTCAAACCTAAATTCTTTGCATGGTTCTAGGAGAGAGTATTTATATTTTTCCAAAAGAACTCACAAATAAAGATACTACACTGTCGCTGTTGAGCTGCTAGCAGAGAAGGAAAGCCCCAATTCTCAGCGTGGCATAGAAAAAGCACTTTATTGTTTGAATCCAACATATATATAGACTTTTCAGAGGTCACCTAGATTGGTCAGTCAGAAACCTCCCCCTAGGCTTGATTGGCCAGGCCTGCACTGTCCATATCTCGAGACACTGTTTTTAATAACATCCAAACTTTATCTTTGTTTATAAAACACAAAAGGAATTCTCATGGGAAAGACCTGTGCTAGCCACACTACACCATTTGTAACTGAGAGAGTTGCTATTGAATACTGCATCAAATGTCATCCCATACTGATTTTCTATGCTTAAATTACAGTTGTATGACTTAAATGCAGTGAGCTTGCACCACAAGGCTAAGAAAGCCCCTTGTGAAATACCTAAGTAGCTCACAGAAACCTTGCAAAATCCTGCCAAATATGGGAAACTCTAAAAAGATCATTCCGTTTTCTCTGAAGGAATTAAAAGATGATGTAAATTGCCTTGAAAATAAAACATTATAATTCAAAAACTGACAGGTATTTCACTATAAAATCATAAATGCCACTCAAATTGAACTTTTATAAGTGCTTAGAAAGTGAGATTTCAAAGCAAATCCTTTAAAGGAAATATTACTCAACATTAATATCAGAAAAATCATGAACATTGGATTTCTAGGTGACTAAAACAGTTCAATCTAAAATGAAAAAATTATAAAGTATGGATTTGTATTTTCAATTTAAAATAAATAATAAGATCATAAAATAATTTTGAGCCTCCACAAAACCTACAGGGTAAATCTATGCATTGGAAAGTGCCCTCAGCTGCTCCTCACACAGCTTCCCCTCAAGGCCCTTCACCATCTTCATTGCCCTCCTTTGGATACTCTCTAATAGTTTAATGTCTTTCTTACATTGTGGTGCCCAGAGCTGCCCCCAGCACTCCAGTTGAGGCTGCCACAGTGCAGAGCAGAGCAGGGCAGAGCAGGACAATTCCCTCCCTTGCCCAGCTGGTGATGCTGTGCCTGAGTTAACAAAAGTGAGCTATTACTAGCCATCTTAATTAAATCCCCCTTAAACAAATTTCTTGCAAAATCTTTATGACAAGTAAGGATCAGCCAGGAATCTCCTGTGAAGAGAAGGGGAGGAGGAAGAATACAGACATTTGAAAAGTAATATGAAAGTGGGGATGTTTTTACTGATATTTTGGAGGCAAGCCAAGCTATTCATTTGGATTCCTATTTGCACAGTTTATTTTGTCAGTCTTCCTTTTACGTCCCATAAGATAAGAGATTAATAGGAAAAATAAGGATACAGAAGAAAGTTATAAAAGTAGTTAAGCTGACAATCCAAGTATCAGAGATATTGAATCTCCAGGCAGTAAATCCCTCTTCCTGCATTGGGCAAGTCTCTCTACCTCCAAAGAGCTTTAGGAGAGCAATAGGGTGCTTTGGATTCAGCAGGATCACTTTCAAAACTTTCTCTGATGTAAGAGAACAGTAATGTGCATTAAAAGTAAGCTTTGTTGGCAGATTGGATTAATTTTACTAGTGAAATAAACTGAATTTAGATGTACAAGCTGTTTAAAAGTTGGAGGTAAGAGCTTCACAGCTAAACACAGCAAATTCAGGGGTTCATGAAGTGCTAAAGATTCTTCCAGGTCTGGTTAGGGCTTTTTATAGGCTGTAAAGCACAAACTCTGAAGAAAGTCTTCAAGATTTGATTCACTGTACCTGTTCATATGCCACACCATTTTCTTTGGCACTGCATTCTTTCTGAATGAAAGCTTTCAAATTGAAATCAAGTTTTCTGGCAATTGCCTTTCTGAGGACAAACAAAGGAACCATTAAGGAGCTGTGCAAGAGCCTTTCTGGAAGTAATTTAGGAGCTTGAAATTCTGCTTGAGAGTTTTCCCTTTGTTATTGAACTGATTGCTTCCTCCTTTGGTATCTCCTCCTCTGCCCTGCAAATGAAACATTCAGTCCTATCTTTGTGGAGAGAGCTGATGGATGAAACAGTTTCATACTGTGCTCTGCTAGCTAAGCTCTTTTTATCCCAAATGGATTCTGCATATGGCTGATTTTCCCCATACAAAGTAAGAAGTAAACAGAGAGTGATAGATATTGGCTTTCCATCATCTGATCTGTCAGCTGCTGTACATTAGGAAGTTATCTATGCCTTTAATTGTGAGTAGGAGAGGGATTTAGAGCTTGCAGGAGTGTAATTGTTTCACAGTAAATCTACAGATAAGCCCCTCTTCCTTACTGCCCACACAGTTCCCCTGATTTTAGAATATTAAATTGTCCCTTTCCCTTCAGACAGTGGTGCCTAAAGGAAGATCTATTATCCTGAAGTCTTTGTAGCTTAGACTCTAATGGGATGCTGATATTGCAAACCAATAACTAAAATGAGGAAATATTAAAATGAAACATAAGGCTGCTTTTATTACTGCCATAGTTCTTTACTGCATTGATTTTGAAACACATTTTATTTTCTGTCTAATTCCAGTCTTAGAGTTAAAAGTTTTGATAATTGACAAGTTTCTGTCTCATGTGATGTGTTCCTGGAGACAAGGTGTAAGCGTCTGGGAGAGGGTAAGGAAAAGGAAGTATTCTTACCTTTGAATGTGCCAGAGACTGAAATTTTCCTTTCAGTTTACTTCAGCATTTAAAACAGACTTGTTTTGATGTCCAATTCTCAAATTTTGGTGAATTGCTTATTCCTTATTTTGAATGCGTTTGAATTCAAGTGAGCAAATACCTTATGAAAAGCAGGTAAACGGTCCCGTGATTAAATATCTGCGGTCCCTCTGAGTTCGTCTTTGTTTTTTTGATCTCCATCAATCTTGCCTTGTTTGTGCAGTGAGGATACAAGAATACATGCCTATTTAGCAAAGACTATTTGTGTAAATGAGATAATGAACAGCCACAGTTGCTTGCATTCCCCAGCCTGCCTAAGAAGAGAACTGATGTTGCTCATTGATATTACTAATAAGACAAATGCGTGTGAGAAAAATGTCTCTGATTATCCAACCTCTGTTCACTGGCAGGAGTTTACACTACAATAATAATGCTAATGGATGTAATAGAAGTGATTTCTTATTTAGGATTAGTCTAATTACATTCTTTGAATCAGTAGGTGATGAAAGGAAATAATGATATAAAAAATCAGACAAACACTGCTTGCACCAGCCCCAGACAGGACATGCTGTTCCTGTCTTACCTCTCTAAAGAAGCAGAACAAGTTACTTCATGCTATTCTTGAAAATTTCATGTGACAAGAGCGACCAGGTCAGGCAACACAGAGATGTGGATCTGAGCTGGAAGTGAGGCTTCTCTCCAGGTGGATTTCATCTGCATGGACCTGAGAAGACTGGATACCACCAATGAAAGCCCATACAGTTTGTGAGTGAGGTAGTGCCTCCTACATATCCTTTGTCACACAAAGCAGCTAATTATCCCAGTGCCAGGGATACTTGGCATTTTTACAGAGAGATGCTGACTATAGACAGTTTATTTTTGCCTTGACTTCAATTTTTCAATTCTATTGTCCTTTTTTTTTCCATTCATTTCATGAAAATAAATCCTGTAACACATACAAAGAGGCATAATGAAAAAAAATGTCAGGTATATTTTGGGAATAAAACATTTTGACATTGTGCACCTTCTTTTAAAATCAGAGGGTACAGTAATAGCATTTGGCTTGGTATTTCCTCCAACAAGGAGGTAATTTACTTTCACAGCTATCCCACAGAATATGATGATGCTGAAGGAATAATTAACATTTTGTGGCATTTTTGTGCTTAACATCTGTGTTTCTATTTTAATAGAGCTAATAGAATTCTCCTGTCTGTTCTGTGTGCATTTCAATAATCACTCAGCGCTAAAATTTTCAGGTAGAACTTCAAATAGATTGGAGTAACATTTTGTATGCTGAGCAGTAATGAACAAAAACTACAATTCTTTTTTCCTTTCTTAATTTTCTGAGTTGATGAAGTGGAGTGTATACTGTTACAAAACCAGCAGAAATTATGAAGTCAGGATGTGATCCCTGTATCCTTTTCAGCAATGCAATCATATAACTCCATGTACGTACAAACCTAAGTAGAAAGATTACTTTGACAGTAGCACCAGAGATTGGCTTGACTCCTTATTTACTGGTCTCTGAACCCAAGAAATGTTTGTGTGCTAAAGCAAGTATTCATAATGATACTACATTTTAAAGATAATAGTATTCATATTATTCTGCGGGTACTTGGCTACAGGGAACAGAACTATATCTACATAGTGAGAAAACAGGCAAATGGAGGTTCAATAAAGCATTAAGTAATACCAGTAATGGCAACCACAAAATAAGGTAGTGGAAAAAGAAGGGAACTAACCACTGACATCATCCAACAACCCATAGCAGTATAATATTAATCTTGAAACACTGACTTGTAGAATGTCCTGTAAATTGCATAAATTACTTAAGGGCCTTTAACATTAAAGCATTAAATGATTTATGTCATTTGCAATGTGCAGCATGTCACATCCTATTGCACTACTCAGTATGTTATGTGTAACCGTCGATCCAGGATGTTGCTAAATTTGCCTCGCTCCTCCTCAGTACATGAGAGAATAAAATTCCATCTCCTTATATAATTTAAGGAAGCAAAATGAAAATTTAAAGCAACATGGAAACCATTTGTTATTTTGACATAGAAATTTCTCCTCTAAGAACCTATCTAGAGCCACGAGTTTTCCCACTCTGATACCAGGGCTGTTGTTACATCTGGTTGTGAAGATGCTGACTAACCAAAAAGCGGATAGTTTCTGATAGCTTATTTACTTAGCTTAATAGCTTTTCAGTTTTATTGAGCACTGCTATGTTAAATTGAGAAAAAAAAGGCTTTTAGGAGACATCTAGTCTTCTGAGAATTTTGGAGGTTTTGGACATTTTAATTCAAATTTCTTCACTAATTATTATTTCTTTTGTGTCAATCAGTAATACTATTATAACTTGATTTTTGCCATTGATCTCTAAATTTTTATAAACAGATCAAATAAGATCTCCAGATCCATTGATATTTTCCTCACAAGTAAGTGAAATCTAAACTGATAAAGCTGGCTGTTTACTGAAGTTTTACGTAACTATGGAACTTCATGCCTCCAAGATGTTTGTTTAAATCTAGCTTTCACCTACAGCAATTAAAAAATTAATTGATGATCGATAGGAGAGCTCTGTCAGTTATGTCGGTGGTCACACTAAGAGGAACATTTTAAAAACATGCCCCCACCTTTTCAGTTCAGTATGGGCATTTGTATGCTCTGATGTCAAACAGTCCCTCTTTTTAATTTTGCATGTAGATATTAGGGGTCTGACTGATGTTGCATGTATGTGTTAGAGCACGTGTGTGTGTGTGCGCACGTGTGTGTGTGTGTGTGTGTGTGTGTACACATTCACATTTAGACAGTTTGTTTTGCATCTTCTGGGATGAACACAATGTAAAAAAGGAATTTTGTATCACCTAGCAAAAACTCTACAATAGAAATACTGAAATGTTACTGAAACAGAAACGACTAGGAATGAGTTTTGCAACATGCTGAAAACCTTTACTCTGATGCATGGAACTGGCATTCTGCTTAGAGTTGTACATGTCTGGTACAAGTCTGCTGAGCTGGAAAACCATATTTTGCAAATCCATTGAGATTTTGCCAACAAAGGTCTGACTCATACAAATTGATAATATACACTCTGAAGTCTGTCAGTTGAACATTTTTACAGCAATAATCTCTTTGCAGCAGTAATCATCACAGTTATGTTGTTTCAAAAAACAGTACTGATGAACCACTGGAAAAAGCAAAAGATATCGAAGTGATTGACCTGAAGAGCTACTTTTCCTCACTTCAATAAATGGTCTTTGTGCTAACCCAACTCTGTCACCAATTGGCTCAAACTTCTCCATCCAAAAAACACAAAGTGAGAGAGCAACTTGGTCTTCTAAGGATTTTAAGGAGAAACTGTGGGGCTTTCATACTGTTCTGTTTTGGGTTTTTTCCTCTGTCTTTGTCTCCTGTCATAGAGAAACCTTTCATCGTTTTCCTCCACTCCTGAATTCTTTGTTCATGAGCAGAAAAAAAGATTGATCTAAATGTTCTAAGAGACATGATTCTATACTTGTTTCAGTTTTAAGAACAGAAAACAATGCTTGATCAGGGCTTCCACTTCAGTGAAACAGATTCTTCACTGACTTTTAAAACTGTGAGATCAGTCAAAACATCTCCATCATGAAAAAAATAAGGTACAGAAAGTGTATTTGTAAAAAAGTAAATGATAGTGCTAGAAAGAAAGCAAGTAACTTTTTTTTTCTCAAAAACTCAGAATTTATTCACTAAACTGTAAGGTCTTTAAAATCACATCCTGATAAATGTATTTATTCAATTTTCAAATTATTTCATATTCACAAATGGCTTTCTGGTCACAAATATCTTTAACATAATCAAAGAGTAGTGACAGAGGAAAGTTTAATTTGGCACTAAACAAGAACTTCATATTGAACACTGACAGATGTTAGCTGTCCCACCTTTATCTTCTTCTGTGCAGGTTATGAATGAGAAGAATTTGCTCAGTGGTTCACTTATTTAATAGGAAGCACTTCACATAATGAGAGCACTATTCTTCTATGCTATATGGCTTTTAATTGGACTTACACTCATTGGAATCACTTATATTATTTTAAATGTGCTGAGATATAAATAATATAATTTTGAATTTTCCTTTTGTATTTACAGACATAAATATACGTCCAGCAATTATCTTTCAGAAATATATATAATCTGCTTCTATTTTTCTTGGTTCCACATTTAATTTTACTCAAGTAATGTTAGTGTTGTTTTATTTGTTTTATTAATTTTCAAAATCAGTATTCATAGTCTTTTTGAATTAACTTAGTCTGCACTTGACCAATTGGCAAACAGTTTTTAAATGGTTTAGAAAGTTATTTCATTAGCTTCTGATGATGTTTCTTCATCATTGTTTTTGTTTGTATTGCTCTTGCATTTTGTAATCTGCAAAATTTGAAATATTAGGCACAGATGCTGGGAGGACCATGTGCGGATCTTTCCTTATGTAGAGCAACATGCTTGCCAAAAAAGGTTCTGTTAACACTAAAATCATTTTGGTGCACATTAAGGTCAAATTCTGTCTCTGCAAACTCTTGAGACCTGGCAATGCCACATGCAGTTAGTGTTAGCCAGCTGATGTCCCTGTAGGTGCAGGACAGATACCTTTGGAGAGCCGTGAGGTCCACCCAGAGAAATCTTGGCCAGCTGTTCCTGTCGCCTTCCATTAGCTGGAAAGGCAATAGACTAGGATCTATATTTCTAACCTTTAGAAAGCTGAGGTTAGGTGAGAGGAATTGCAGCCTCAGTGGCCTAACACTTTACTGCAGACCTTGCCCACTGGGGTTCAGGTACTGACAGCAGTCTGGTGGTACCTCAGAGCAGCAGCCACTGCAGTGCTGGCCTGAACATCTGCACAGAATGGGCAGAGAAGGGCTTGGGTGAACACGACAAGAGGGTGAAGAGATGCTGCTGAGTCACAGTGAGGGATGTGGGGGAGAGAGCTGGGGACACAAACTGTGTATCAGCATGAGAGATCCATAACTGGGGGGTAAGGAAGGCAAGGACAGTGACACGTTTTTTCCTCTATGGCCTGACAGAGAGCCAGAAATTGCTGTTATTGGCACCCAAGATACTTCCAAGATTCCTGAGCAAATAAGGTTTAAAATGCCCTGCTCTAATATTTGCCCAGTGCCTCTCACTCCCAAAGTACACATTAGAACCAAAGTTCATTTTCTCTCACTGAAAACTCCTGACACATATGGGATAAAGTACTGCATACTAAGATTTCATTAAATAACTAAGAATTCACTGCCAGCGCTGAAGTAATTATTCAAGAGTTGTGATCTCATGGAAAGGCTTTTTTCTTGCCTTTAAATCTTCTTTTAATGATGTGCTTTTCATTTAGTTATAAGAAAATTACTTGAATTGTCTCAATAAAAGTTTAAGCAGTCTTTATTCTGTAACTAAAAACATGCACAAGAACAAATAATTTCAAAGATATATATCAAGTGTATGCAAACTCTACAGAGTCATTTCCTTCAAAGCAATTTCGTAAAACCACTTAAAATCATATAGTGAGACATCAGTCTTATAAACTAAAGAGGAAAAATGAATTTAAAATATACAGAATGAACTTAATTTGTGCTTGTTTGTGGACATTTATTACTAAAAGATATTAAACCAGAATTTTTAATGTTTACAGCTGACTCACTCTCACCTTACCACTTCCAGTTTTGCTGTAATGGAGACAATTTTCTTGAAAACATTACTGTTTTGTAACTAGCTGTATGAATACAGAGGAAAAAGTGGTTCCTTTATTCATTCGGTCATAGGATAGAGAGCAGGATAGCCATCTCTGGGTAGGATCACATACCTTACCAGGGCCTTGTGGAGAAATCTTGGCCAGCTGTAGCATTATAGCTCTGTCTGTAGCTCCCAAAATAATGGGAACTATGCATACATACCCTGTAATGTAGCTCTGAGATGGTCATGGCTCCCTATTATGGAGAAAAGTCTTCACACAAACTCAGAGTAAGCAAGCCCAAAAAAAGCCTCAGTACCAGATATTTTTCAATGATTTAGAGACCCAGGATTCACTGGTAATAGTCAAAGTAGGGATGTTTGAAGGTTTTTGTTGCTTTATAGGGCATAACTTGTTTGTTTTAGGTCAATATATAACACAAACCACCAACTCTGTGTTAAAGCCCGAAGTTGTGCTGAACTGAGAGTTCTCAGGAAATGTAACAGTACCCCAGAGAGAAACCAGAAGAAGCCAGAAGCTTCAGCAGTGCACAGGGCAGTGTAACAGCAGTGGATGGGTACTTGTGCTGGGCAGCAGCCCCCATCTGCTCCTATTCCTCAGGTGAGTAAGGGACAGTCCAGTGTCCTCCTGTGCTAGAAGTGCTTTTGAATTCTGGAGCAAGTTGCCCCTGGAGATAGATGGGCATATGAGGCACCTGGCTGTCTGGCCATCCCTGCTGCAGCCTCTGTCTTGAAAGGGTGTTTGGTAGCCGCATCAAACCAGTTGTTGATCTACACATGGCTCATGAGCAATGGCTATGTCACTTCCAGCCTGAATAAATCTCTCCAGCTGTGGCAGATGCATAGCTTGCCCCAAGACCTTGCTTGATTTTTCCAAAGAAAGAACACCCTCCATCCTTGTGCACCCAGAACCACCTGTCATGTCTCTGTAACCTGAGATGTCTGTGATGTTGGCCATCTGCCCTGTGTGCCTTTCCCATCCCTGCACCAGCTCTGTGTGTTTGTGAGCACAGCCAACTTCATGCTCAAGTATGACTACCTCCCTCACAAAAAAGGATAGAGAGGCAGGAGTTCACTCACTTTGTATTGAAAAATTAGGGCAGGCATAGGTGATCTGTTAGGTGCTACCAGGAGGTGAACAAATTAAAATGTAGGAGTAATGACTGTGTCAGACTTTTGAGTCTAATTCTTGCCTTGAGCCGACGTGTGAGCAATAATTATACTCTCTGGTGAGCTGCTCTATGGACACGAGTAATTATAGTCCCTGATACCCAAAAACATGTCTCTCTTTATAATGAAACACTGAAGTAAACAAAAATAAATGGACTAGAACTAAATGTTCAGAATGCCATTTATATGCTTCGCTTTAGACAGTTGTCCCAAGTTCTACATTAAGAAGGAAGTCTGCATGTGGAATTCTGGCCTTATAGGTGGAACTTGTGTGAAGTGTAGTCATTAGAGATATTTGTCCGATACCTGAAAATAAAATGCTTATTCAATTGAAATATTTCATTTGGTAATAATCAAAGTGAAAATTTTGCAGAGATTCACTGCTTCTAAAGTTAAAATACAATTCTCTGCTCACGTTTCTGTGGTAACTAGCTCAGTAACATTAAATAATTTAGTATTCCAGCCCCATTTCATTAAAACCCTAGAGTACTTAAAAAGAGTAAGTATAAAAGTGTAAAACTGATGTGACTAATTGTAGTCAGTTACTGTAGACTCCTCTTAGAGTCAATGGAGACCGAGGGAGCAACTCAGTTCATCCTAGAATAGATGTCTAAAAAACACTGTGGATGTATTTAATCAAAAGAATCTAACCTAGCAATGTACAGAATTTAGACTTTCAGCCTGAAATCTGATCTCCATGTGTTCAGACTTCATTAAAGTAAATCTGCTACCAAACTTTGTAGGTATCCACAAAATGTGTAAAGCTTACCAGGCAAAAAGCTGCAGTGGAAACCCATGCTGGCCATCCAACTGTCAAGACAGATTTGGAGATCAGTCACTTAACGTTCAGTCTGATTTTTCTACTTTTGTAGGGAAATTGACTACATGGCTACATAAATTCATGTCATTTCCAGCATTTCATTGTTTCCTTACCTGAAAGAATATGGCACTGAAACATGTGCATGTTGGAAATCCTGGCTCCACTGAAAGCAAAGGGAAGATTTCTTTGATTTCTTTGAGTTCAAAAAAGCCAGGATTTCCCCCAAGGATGAGGATGGTTGTGCCATGTCACCACAGGTGTTCACAAGGAATGAAGATATTTCCCCAAACTTCAGAACAAAATCAAACAACCCCCCTTGTCTGGCAGGCTCCTCATTGCATGTTCCATCAAGGTATCTGCAGGCATCTCTGTGGTAGGGAACACATTGTCTTGTACTTGAAAGGTGAACAAAGAAACAAGTGCTGCAGTTCACCAATGACTCACATCTGGCAGTGCATTTTCCTGGCACTTCTGAGTGGCACTGCCCTGCTCTGCTCCACAAAATCATTTTAAATTATGTGGAAGATATTTTATATGAAGAAGCAAAGCATGCTGTACGTGACTCAAAAGGATCTTGTTATTATTTCAGCCTTTATTCAAATTACTCTTTAGCTCAAGATTGTATTAATGCTCATAATTAATTTGGCCTTACATAATGCTTTTAATCCAAGTATCTCATAACACTTCTTGAGCATTCTCTAATTAAGCCAGTCACAATCTCTCAGTGAAATACTGAAGGAATCTTTGTGACTCGTTTCATCCAGCATCAAGAAGCAGTCACCTCTGGGGTCAAGTAAGGCACAGCAGCATGTTCAATAATGCATAGCACCATTGTGCCACACTTTGGGAGGGAAGTGAGAAGTAGAATCCCTAATTGGAACTACAGAGGGTTTAAGGAAGGAAAATGTATTAATCTGTAATTTCAGATTTAAAGGTGCTAACTTGTCTTTTCCTCTGAAGATTGTCAAAGGCTCTTTAATGTCCAGTTGGCTTTTTTCATTCATGAGTCTGAGAGGAATGCCTTACCAAATCATGATTTCATGACCTATTGTACTTTGAAATTCTGTTGTCTATACATAGCATTTAATTGTCCAAAGTAAATAGCTAGTGTGATTCTTTGATCAAAATCTGTAAGCAATTGCCAATATTTAACATTTCTCCCTAAAAGGCTTATTTCCAGCAGTTTTATTATTCCCACTGTACAGAAAAAGATGGAAGCATTGGGAAAATAAATAATCTTTCTCTACATACTGAGAAAGCCAGTGTTTAAAAGGTCATCAAATCTTGTTTTTCAAGGCTATATTAGTTTACTAAGCTCTCACTCATCGTTCTTTCTGCCTGTTAAAACATCCCTAGCGTTCAGTCTGTATGACACTCTCTGTTTTTGATAGCCTTAATTAAAATACAGCTTGAACACAGAGTATATAATATTCTTCCTAACAGGAGAGCTTTCACATATCCATTCTCATTTTTTCCTCTACAAAAACAAGATTAAACCCCCAAAAATGCTACTAACCCCACTAATTCAGAAGTTCCCCAAGTATCCTTTGCACAACTGCTCCTCAAATCAGGAACACCCCTTTTGTGCCACTGGGCTTCATCCTCGTGGAGAAAGGCACAAGGCAGCAATCACCCAGGCTCTTTGGAGCTCCACAGGCTGAGGCAGATGGGACACAGCTTCACGGGTCATCGGGGGACAAATGACTTTGCCTGCAATTCCCCCATGGACAGGATTGTCACTGATAACAGCTCTGAACTTTCCACAGGTTCCTGCAGCCAGTTCAGGCTGTAGTGATCTCCTGTAACCTCCTCTGTAGCACACGAAACAACAGATTGTCTAAAAGGAATTTTTACACATGATAAAAACTTGGTATTTGTTTAGATCCTGAGTGAAAAAGGATCTGCTGTGTCTATAGGTGAAGTATTGTAATGGAAAATTACTCTCACCACTGAGTAGCAGAAACTTTACTTTCTTAACTATAAGAAAACATGTCCCATGTAGTTATTTCTAAACAAGTTTGCTGAGACTGGGGAGGAGCCTGGGAAACTCAGATACTTTTACCAGGGCCTAGAAAAGCCAAGAGGGCCAGAAATCTCACCTTTCTCCATCCTGCCCATAGTGTAGCAGGAAAACTATATCTATTTTTATATATATAGATATGGTTTTTTCCTTTTTTTTTTTTTCATTTTTTTAACCTTGACTTTCAGGTACATATCTCTTTTTTCTAGTTCTCTGTAACATAATGTGTATTCTTATGATGAAAATGGAGAAAAATTATAAGGAATATGCTAAGTATTTCTGATTATTATTATTAGATTTTGAGAATGCAAAGCCACTGCTGTAGCACATGAACAATACACAAAATACATAGAAAACTATGTAAAAACATCTATAAATCCAGTATTTTTACTATCCGGCAATTATATAATCTGCAGTGATTTGCACTATCCTCCATTTTATGATAATTGTGAGAACTGACGTACATTAATATTGTCAAGGGAGCAGACAGCCAACATGACCATTCCCAAGATGAAAACACCTTTGTGAGATGACGTTTTAAGTAGAACTCCTATAAGGCTGAAAATTTCACTTCCTGAATGATTTAATTTCTTACCAAATCTTGATGCTTCCAGATCTCTTATGCAGTTCTCGTATGAAAAAAACATTCTAGGAAAAAAAAAATCAATCAAAGTTAATTTTTCCAGTTTTTTGATCATAGAATTCTCACAATTATGAAATAATGTTATTTCTGAAGGTTAACAAAACAGTTTCACATTTGACCAGAACATCTGTCAAAGTTTTAATAGTTTTTGTGGTGTTCTTTAAACAACTTCACTCACTTTGAATAATAATAGCAATAAAAGAAATTATGCTTTTCATTTCAGGAAGAATTCTTTTAAAAGGAATTTAAATTCTCTTTCTGATTACACAAAAAAGTCCACATCTCCTTCACAGTAGATAATAAATTCCAGATGACTGTATGAATCATATTCACTATGGTGTGCATCACTAACAGCTGTGGCTGCGTGGTCACAGTAGCTGCACTTATATTTTCTTTCAGAAAGATGCAGGCACTTTCTCCTCAAGAGACAAAAAGTAGTCTCTAGAGTCAGATACTAATTGCTGAGAAATACTGAGTTCATCACATTGTTGGCCATGGAAACATACACTGGGGAGTGGTGAAGTTAACTTCAGCGAATTAAAAGAGAAGTTAAGGTTGAGCTCTTCATAGTGATACATCTCACTTCAAGTGCGGTACCTAATTACACACCTTTCCTAAGTCAAGAAAAATAACTGCAAGTTGAAAATTCCTTGTTATTCTTTCTGGCCACTAAAGGGAGTGAAAGATAACTAACTCACTCCTTGACAGCTAACTATATCTAAATTTTGGTGACATTATTCTATTCTAAGTGCCTACAATTAACTTCAAATACTAGTTTTAAACTGTTTATGATAACCATTCCTAAAACAAACAGGAAGCCTGGGTAAGTGCCAGGGTTTACATGCTAAGGGTGATGCTAGGGCAGTGACATTAGCGGTGCTAAAAGTGCAACAGGGTATCATAAACTCTTATTTAGTGTTTAGTTTTTCAAACCATATTGCATTTGAGTGAATAAATGAACGTGTTATTTGAATATTGATATAACTCTACTTGCTGCTATGCATAAAGTGGATGAAATATCAAAGAAAGCACAGTAGATATAAAAACCCACATTGCTGTAACTAAAACACAATGTCCAGATGTCTTGGCTCGGCACAGATTTGTAAATACTTTGCTATATGCAGAGCATAAGAGACCTTTGATCCTATTTGCATAAATTTATACAAAGAAGTAGAAGTATTATTTAGAGCCAGGTTTAAGTTTTAAATGTGTGTGTGCTAATGCAAAAATCTAGCTAAAGCCATCAGTTGTTGTTAGAAATGTTAAACAAAAGTATTGCTGCATGTCATTGCTCTGCTAGGATTTAGAGGCACTTAGAGGGAAAAGTGTAGACAACCAGCTGCACTGATAAAAAGCAACTGAAATCTCCTCTTAAGGGTATTGGCACATCACAGCTGGCAGAACAGCAGAAATACCTAAATTAAAAGTTAATTTGGGTATCTCTGCGTTGTGCAGCAGTCTGGCATGTTCTAAGTTACGTTAGGTGGGGCTGCACAGATGTTACCGAGGGGAAAAGAAGCCAGTTCTCATAAGTTTGCAGCATATGTTTTGCTGCACTGCTCAGATCTTCTTGGCTTTACTAGCCAAATTCAAATTGCATAAAATGACAGTGATTCTTCTCAAGTTGTAACCATTTGTTCCAGGGCAAAATTGGATCACTGGTAACAAAGGAAACAAACAGGCAGTGGGGAAATGTAAGCAACAGAAAAGCAATGAAGATTCTCCTAGAAAAATGTTCAATAGAGTTATTTGCACTGAAATAAATAAAGGGTGTCTCAAATGCTGAATAGCTCAACATCTTACTCTAATCATACTTAACCTGCTATACAGATTAAGACCATTATAAATAAATTCAGCCCCCACCCCCAAACAGAGTTAATAAAATATAGAATCAAGACAGACGGAACCTTAAGTACAAAAGGAAACATCTCATTTCTCAGTCATACTCAGTCATCCAGGAGAACAGATGGCCCTTAATAGCACGCCCTGAATAGTCTAATTACATGAGAAACTTTGTATAATTTTTCTGGACTTTTAATTGGTCCCCCAACTGTGTGTGGAGACAGCCAAATGTTTTAATAGATTAAATAATAAATATCAAGATAGACTGTGTTACAGTATGTAGAAGACCTGGGTGATTTAGTCTTAAGGTGGATGTAAAAATATGGCAATGCATGGAGGGATTCAGCCCTGCGAATCCAAACTGTCATTCAGACAAGATCTACTAATTTCTTTGGAAGTCTTCCTCATAACATGTTGGGTGACTTGACATCTCACAATATAGAAACAACAAGGTGTGCATGATAACAGATTTAGGTCTAATTTGGTCTACATAAATGGTATGAATGGAGCAATGGTTGGTAACTATAGCAACCAATAAAACCCTAACAGGCGAGTGAATGGACATTACACATCAGCATGCCAAGCTGAAATGTAATACCATAACAACAAGATTAACAATATATTGGAAAGACCTAATCTACTGAAATAATTTTTAAAAAATTATTATTAGAAGAATTAATGTGTATTTAATGATTGAAATGTAATTAGGTACCTAAACACTACCAAAACCAAAGTATAATCAAGTTCACATGTGTTGTTAATGAACAACAGACACACAAACTAAGTGTTAAGTGAAGCAGAAAAAAATCAGCAACAGCAAATGTGTTCTTCAGTGTGTATTGAACTCAGAACCTTATCTAGAGATATAGGATCTATACCTCTATTGCCCAAAACCTTGTATAATGTTTCCCTCTAGTAATAAAGGCCATAGGAAAGCATAGGAATTCTGCTTATTTGGTTGATCATATAATTTAATCAAGGTTGTGATTGTGCTATTTAACCACATTAAATTTTGTGCTGCAACTAGAAAAGCTGTTCCAAAATGTTGTTGCTCTGATGCTTACAAACCTTTTCCAGGATAAATTTATTAATAGCCAGTTTATTCCCATTTGTTTTTGTGCCAGCAGTGGCTATTAGTTCAAATGGCTTTTCTTTGGTGTATTAACATGCAATATTATAGACATGCAACATTTTGTTAGGCTATGAAAGCCAAGTTCCTCTTTGAAGACAGAATCACAGAGTGGTTTGGGTTGGAAAGGAGCTTTAAAGGAGCTAGTTCAACCCTGCAGCTATGCGCAGGGATGACTTTCACAACATCAGGTTGCTCAGAGCCTCATCCAACTTGCCCTGGACACTTCCAGGGATGGGACATCCACAGCTTCTCTGGGCAACCTGTTCCAATGCTTTACCACCCTCACAGTAAAGAATCTCTTCCCTAACACCTAACCTAAATCTCTCCTCTTTTAGTTTTAAACCATTCCCCCTTCTCCTATTGCTACTGACCCTGGTAAAAAGTCTCTCTCTTCTTTCTTATAACCCCACACCCTATGTATTGAAAGACTGGAATAAGGTCTCCCTAGAGCTTTCTTTTTTCCAGGCTGAACAGCTCCACCTCTCTCAGCCTGTCTTCGTAGGAGAGGTACTCCAGCCCTCTGATCATGTAAAAATTTTCTTCCCTATAAGCATCTTAGATGCCTTTCTCTGCTTTTCAGCATGCTTAGCTCTCTTGTATGAGCAGCTATAATTGTACACTATACTCCAGGTAAACTCTTGCTAGAATACTGTTTAGTTACATTTCTGTCCATGAGAAGATGTTTTCCTTTCATATGGCTGCATCACATCAGGCTATCACAGAATCTCTACTAGATATATTTTTTGTGATTTTTTTGTTGGTTTTGTTTGTTTGATTTTTTTTTTTTATTGTTCCAAAAGGGGACCTGATTTGATGCAGAAACACTAGATACTACTCCTTAATTCTTGGCCTTGTGTTTTGTGCTACTGAATGTTGTGTGATTTCTATTAACTCAATCAGCAACTAAACTCATCGGTGCAAAAACCTATATCCCAGCTATGGTTGCTATTCCATTATGGTTTTTATTTCTGTACATGCGGCTATGTAGTAATAGCTGAGCCTTATCATTATTATTAATACATGTCCTCCAGAATATACCTGAAAAATTGTAATTACAGTAATAAGAATTTACTGGAAATACAGAGATGCCTATTCACCTGTCAGTGCAGTATTTCAGAGATTGCCTCAGTGAAATCTCTACAGTACAACTGACCAAAATCCTTTTTCTTTTCATCCGCATAACCTTTGTTTCACTGTTGGTTGTTATCACAATGATTCTCAGCCGCACAGTTTAATCTTGTCTTTCCTGGATAGTACAAATCTATTACCCATTAATGACTGTATTGTCATTATGCTTTGGGTTGTTGTACAGGAAAGAATTGGTTGATTTGAAAAGATCCAGACTGATCAGCAGTATTTTACACATATTTCCAAGAATGCAGGAGGATACAAGAAATGAAAGTCTGTGGGTGATCACAGCCATAAGGTCTGTTTCACTTAACTGAAAGCAAATCCTGTTCTACACAGGTGCCAAGTGTTGCAGATGTGAAATAACCATGTAGAAGATCTAACATCTAAAAAGATAATGCTCTCCCTTTTGGTTTGTATAGTTAGTCAGTATGACACACCTTATTGGCTGTCCTTGCAGTCTCCTTTTCGCTGTTCAAAGGTAAATCTGGTTGAATCTATGTTTACAGTGGTCCATAAAAATGCTTTTTTTCCTCTAAAAGAATGCAAAAATCTCATGGAGCAAGAAAATTTACAGTGCTAGGCCTACTACCAGCCAGCAGTTAGCCCCAGAGCTTCCTGTTTGGGTAGAACTGCTGATGTTTTCTGAACCATCTGTGGTGTTTTGTACCAGTGGTTCCTAATGCTCACTTCCCAAATACCAGGCCCCTCTAAAAAGTTCACTCCCTGCCCTTTCATGCAGATTCTAGTTGCTACCTGCGTATGGACTGTAACAGTGAGAAAAGCCTGGATTTCAGGCACTCCCCACTCATGTCCAGGGGAGCAACGTCAGGGCAACTTCTATCATGGAAGGGTTAAGTTGCAGTTGCTGAGGTTGTCAGGTGAGATTGTCAGACCCCACTTCCCCTGTCCCTCCCTGGGGATTTTAATGTCCAGCTGCAATTCTGTAAGGCATACCCAGGTGCTCAGTAGCCAAGATGGGTCTATACCACTAAACATTCCCAAGGTCCACTCATAATCCCCTGGCTTTGACTGGCTGTTCCCACCCACACTGATCATTTTCCTCAGACCTAAAATGGGATGTCCACTTCCAGGCTGTCTGATGTGGAAGGACCGTGGTGAGGACCACCCTGTGCTATTGAGCTGCTCAGAAGGGGACTGGTATGCCCAGATCAAAATGTGCCAGGGACTGGTTTAATAATTCATCCCTGCATACATTTGATTCCATCTGTATAAATTATTATTGAAGGCAGCTGCAATAATGCTTATACATTTAAATTTTAGTTAAAGCACCCATATGCATATATTTTCCTTTTTGCTCCTGAGAATTACCCCTTCTCATGGTTGGATATTAGAAGTAGTGCAAAAATCTTTATTTGTAGCTATCAGAAGGCCTGGGAGTTCAAGAACTTCTAATATAGCTCCTGAAGCACAGAGATTTATGTCTATCAGTTAACATTTTTTGTGTCCCAGACCTTGCCTTTCACTGGCATACAGACAATCTGCTCATGGTGCAGAGAGGCTATAGCATTTACCCCTTTGTGTAATGACTTCCAGAGGCTGGAAAAGTTTCCTTGTACTTCAAAAATTCTACAAAAAATTACAAGAAAGATAGCCTCATTTAAAAGTGTAAAGAGCTAAAAAGTATTGCATTGCTAGAGGCAGAGCTATATTACTGGAAGTCTTCCAGGTGGAGAAATAGGATAAGAAACAGGATAAGAGAAATAGCATTAAAAAACCCACAAAACCTCATATTACTCACAGGATGCTTGCTCTAAAAAATGTCCAAAGAGAAGTTTGCTGAAGTAAAGATGCAGGGGGAGGTATTGGAAAGCCAAGCTTGGGGGAAAGAAAACCAGGATCTACAATTCCAGGAACTTCAAAATACTTAGATATATTGTCCAGGTTGTCCTGTTCTTAGGCTAAAGGAAGAATCAGACCATGGGAATTCAAATAAGGAAATTTTGAAGCAGTCAGAAAGGGCCATGAGAAAGCAAATTATAGATAAGAAAAGAAGAAAGTTATTTGGAAATACTGTTTTGCATGGTAATGGAAAAACCAAATAACCTTTTGGATAGAATTACCTTACTCAAATAGGGAAGTGAAACACAACAGTCGTATAATTAAATACAGACCTAACCAAGATGACTACTTCTGATAAGTATTCAGCACACAGGACTGCAAGTTCATAAAAAATATAAAAAAAAGAGAAAGCATCCTAGGGAGACCTTCATGTGTGATCACTGTTTAACCAATCAAGAAGATTAATAAATCAAGTGAAGATTAAGTACATTAAAATTCTTAGCATTAGATTAGACAAAGAACACAAAAACAGCCAATCTAAACTTTTTTGCAAGAGAACAGATCTATTCCTTTGGAATAAGAAGTATGAAGAAATTTTCTTAGAATAGTTCTGCAGTGTTATTCTGCATTTAAATTAGATGTATGAAGCAGTTAGGAATTGCAATCAAAACAGAATAAGGGGTTTGGGTAGTGTGACAATTTGTTTGCTATTTCCTATCCAGCTGTGTATTTGCTTCACTCTTTTTTAGTTTTCATTCCATATCACCCCAATTTTTGCCTTCTTGAAAATAAAAATTTGTAGATTGAGGTAGACTAATTGTTTACTGGGAGCTTATTATAGGGTAGCTGTTAAATAAACTGATTAGGGTTTTGAAAACCATCAAACAACTAATATAGATCAACACACAAGGTCGCATAGTCAAATTAAGCTTTGTTTCCTGTGGTTACCTCTGGGGTTTCAAATTAGACTACTAGACAAGTAATCCAGTTATTACAAGCCTGTCACATTGCAGATAAATATTATTTTAATTGAAGTACCCATAAACTTAAAGGCACTTTATGCACTAGAATAGTTTCCAGTCTGTCACATTCTGAAAAATACCTTTTCTTCTCCATGGAAATATTGAACATTTTTCAGTCTGAGACCTTGGCAACAGAGGTTCCCAAAAAATAGTTTTATATTCAATAAATTGGTGTCTATCATGACTTGATATTGTGAAAGCAAAAGAGAACGTAAAAAATCTAAAGTCAAGTTGTCAATGCATTGAAACAAAGGGTTATAGCAAAATATTTTTAATTATTTATTTGCCTTTTCTCAGATTTAAGCAGAGTTATTGTGAGCAGCATAGTATTCACAACATTTTATACACAAATAATAATTTAATTACATAATGATTATGGGTTATAGACAATTAGAATAGAAAAAGCTACAAATACTATGACTACTTAACATAGTATCAGTGTAAAAATGCATTATTTAATAGCTTCAGACTATTCAACAGTGGCCATGGAACAGTTATTAAATCTTCTACTAATAATAGGTTTAGGATGGATATATACGTGTATGTCTGTCTGTGTGCATACACACACCAAGTTATAACACAGTTATGATTCCGTGTGTGTGTATGAGGAAATGGGATGTTCTCATTTACCTTTTAATCAGAAATAAACAGTAACACGGGTTGTGTAGGCTCTTAAAGAAACTATTACTGTTTGAAGAAAACAGTAAACACACATAATGAAAATATGGTGTAAGAGCCATGAAATAATCAACTTGAAAATATGTTTGGACTTGAAAGAATTCCACTGTAACTATGGAGAAAAAAGAAAAGAAAATCAATATAGTAGTAAAGCAGAGTTTAAAAGGAAACACATACTAATGCACAATTCCAATACTCAATTTTTTTTGAAGGAAAAGGCAGAAAGAACCGAAATAGAAAATTTCCTGTATTTTCTTCATTTGAAAAAATATTTTTTTAAATTTTTTTTTAAGAAAAGAATGGATACTAAAAATACTCCCATGTACTTTAGGTTAGGAACCTGTTAACATCCCTGCCATAGCTCCCTTAAGTGTTTGACCCTGGCTAAAACTGGAGAAACACAAATTACAAATCATCTCAACTGCCTGGCCAAAATGAGTCTGACCTTTACCTCACTTTGAATCAATTCAGACTACATAATCAGGATTTCAACCTACAAATAAATAAACAAGTAACAAAATGTGATGACCCGCGATTATCTGTGCCTTCCCCAGAGTACCAAGGAGCTTTTTTGGATGACCCTCTCCAGTTCTCAAGAGCTTGTTTTTGAGGTACTTCTGTGGTAAGTGGAAACAGCCACACAAACCTAGTGGGGAAGAGAGGAAATGCTGTGAAGGAGGAGATAAGGTGGGAGAACTCCAACAAAGAAACAGAGTTAGAGTCCAAAACCAGCACAGTTATTCCAGAAATTGAAGTAGATCTCTGTTTTGAGAAGGCTACTGAAAATAATACTGTAGGTTTTGAAATGCAAGGACTTCACTGGTAACTAAGAACAGCCCCATGTTCGTAACTTAGTACTTTACAAAGTCTATAATATTACAATTAAATGGGGGGGGGGGGAGAGAGAAGGAGGGGAGGAGTATTTCTGCAGGTGAAAATCACTTAGAATTTCTGGAGATTTTTCCCAAGTTTCTGGATGATCTCAGAATAAACCCAAATCAGGAAAGCAGCCTATTGGGAGAAACCATAAATGAATACCAATAATGTTGCCGCATAGTGCCAGGATAAAAAAAACCACAGTAACTATTAAATAACTTGAGGATTTTCTTCCTTTGGATCTTCTTAAATTAGGCTAAATATTTTTATAAATTACATATAGATTTCCTTTATTGGGAATTTTTCAAAATTAAGAACCATCTAAATGACAAACTCAAACCCAAAAGCAGATGTTGAAATATTTCAGCTTGCCACTGGGTGATTAAATAATTGCTATATGGGGCTGCATTACACAACACTGAGGTGGTAAAGTTTCACTTTAAAAACTTACAGTTAAATTAGAGAGGAGGCACAAAGATCAGCTCTTCAGGAGTCAGTGCAGCAGCTCAAAATCTAGAGCAAATTAGAGGAAGATGAAACTGAAGACTTAAACTCACAATGAACTCAGTACATGAAAATGTCAAAAAGTGGTGTTTAGCTTAGAATCTTAGAATGACAAAATAAAAGAATAGGAAGCTGTGCAAAAAAAGTGTCAATGTTTCTTCTGTCTGACATAGCACAAATTTTGAAACCCTGGCATTTTTTGCAAGACATAAGTATTAATTTACAGCCAATTATGATAGATTCAAGTGCTGCACACTGTTGAACAAAGGATATGTGTGCAGGGGAGTGAGAGGAGAGACAGGTGAATCTCTGAGACCTCTGCCTTATGGTGGAGACCAGAAGACTGAAAAGCTCTTTCAATTCAAAGCCAGATTTTATTAAAATATAAACCAAAATAAGAAACTTTTCAAAGAGAGAATACTAAGAATGACTAAATAAGACAGAACAGAAATCAAATTGTATATAAGCAAATCTGTTCCATCTATCATATACTCACAGGCAAATTCTTGCTTCTCTGCTTGGCTGCTGTGATCACAGTAAGGTTTTGATTTGAAGCCAGGTCCCTCTGATCTCTAAAGAGTTTCTCTCTGCCACAGCAGGGGTTGGGCTATGGGTGACTCAGGTCTCTCAACTCATTCCAGTACTATCTCTGTGGGGTGCAGTTCCTGCCTTTTTGCCACATCTCTGTCACCCAGAGACTTTTTTTTTCTTGCCCTTGGGCCAACAACAATCTCCCAAGCCTCTGTAGGCATGACCTGAGTCTACCACTTTCAGTTAAAAGGCACATCACGTTACAGGCTATCTGGGAACAAACTGTCCAGAATATGTGCCACAATCTGTTTGTATTTAGTTTTAGAATCTGGTATTTGGACCATGGAACCATGCTGTTTGGCAAGATGACAGCTTTCTGATCTAATGAGTAGAAAAGTATCATTTATTTGACTATACAAGAGAAATGCTGTTTCCTCTTGGTGAATCCATTGCCAATATTAATTAGTTTTTCTGCATATGAATGTGTTTTCCTCTAAGAAACTCTTCAAATAAAGTATTTTAGAAATCTGAATGCTTTATTTAAGCTATGTTTAATATTTAACAGCTTTTACATGAGCACAATAAATTTTGACTTTTTGGTAGGTACTAGTTTTATAGCAGCAAATTAAGGGAAAGATTTAAGAGTTTTCAACTCCAAAGGGGAAGCAATTTTATTTTTATTCAAATCAGCACAAAGAAAATTGCCTGAACCAAGAAAAATAATGTAGATGTATCTGATGATCATCCTGGCAGCTTGGAGGTGATGACAGCATTGCTGAGTGCCAATATTCTGCTCATGGAAGGAGGCACTGAGCTAAAGACTCAGACACAGAGAGGTCTTCCTGCAGTGAAGACTCGCCACATGCAACATCCAGAAAGATGTTTTTTGGATCAATGTCATCTAGGTTCAGTTCAGGCTGCTTAACTACAAATAGTCAATTACAATAAAAGCTGCATTTTTTCTGAAGGAATTGGTTGCATATATTAAAAATGTTTTCTTTCTATTGTACATTACTTCAGCAATTATCTGTAACTCCTCTTGTTCAGTGCACAGAATAGAGACAATATCATCATGTATAAACGTCCTTAGTGAGACATTCTACATGCAATATATTTAAATTTAAAAAAAAAAAAGTTTCCATAACATTATTCATATAAGTAAACTTAAATATCTGAGTGGAAACAAGTCCCAAAACAGGAACATATTTGTGCAGTCACCAAAATTATTTGCGAAATCTAGTGTTCATTCACACAGATTTCCATTATAAAGGAAAATTATGATATTTCTATATAGGAACAAGATCACTTAATTTTGCCATCTGATGATGAGATTTCCATATGTAAAACCAGGAATGTGATAGATGCAGAACTCATTAGCATTTTGCTCAATGAATGGACAAACCTTTTGTGTTTTCTGAGAATATCTCTGGAATTTCTTAGAGGATGGAGCATTACTTGAATAAGGCACCACAATTACTTTTAAATAGATTATGAGAAAAGACATTAGAGTATGAAAATGACCATGAATTGTAACAATTTGGTTATTTCACTGTTTTGTGGAGTCGTTCAAAAAGAATATGCTGTGTACCAAGTCCAAGTAATTAAAAGGTATAAAAAATGGACATATGGTGATAAAATCTCATGATAAATATAAACAAGAGACCCAGGAAACAAATAATGAGAAAAAAAAATTGAAAAAGAGCTACTTGTACAGCCATCTGGTTAAAAACATTAGTCATGTTCAGAATACATCCAGTATCTGTGGTGGGCTTGAGCAAACAGCTAACCTGTGCTCCAAGCAAGCATGTTGTAATTCAGTAAAATGGCACATGGGGATAGATTTGAGAAGCTTCCACTCTTGTTGCACCTAATTCTGTCAGGAAATCCATAATGACAATAGCATTAATAAATAAGTAGCAGCCTTAGCTTTGTAAAAGTCATGTTCTTTAATAGATTTTTCTTCTAGTGTCCTTCCCCCATGCAAATCTGGTTTTCTCTGTTAGAATGAAAAATGAAAGTTGATTTAAATTGTCTTTCTATACACACAAAGAAAATCTACACATTGAAGTGGAAAGGATTTCAATAATAAAAGAGGGAAATGAAGCCACACGTTTAAAAGATAAGAAGTCTTTATAATCAGTTAAAACGTCAAATTCCTTAAAATGATAGAGAAATTTTATTCTTTGATTCCATTTTCATAATTTTAAACTCAGAAGATTCTCTTTAGGCTTTCTAACATCACCATATCATCCCAGCCTTTATGTGAGACCCTGATTCTGTGAGTAGTGTCAAAGACAAAATACAGTCACATTCCTGACTGCTTCTGAGCCTGGATTTGCTGTCTGCATTTGACATCTGCCTGAGCCTTTGCAGTGTATTGCCATAGGAAAGTCACCAGGCTGTTTGGAATAGCAATGTTGAGCAGAGGAGCAAGTTGAGATCCTGTGGTCAGGCACATTGGTGCTTTTTCAGAATGACTAATCCATGAGGGTGGATCACCACTATGCTCCTGGTTTTAAGACCAAGCTCAGGTATCTCTGCAGCACTGCACGATGTAGATGTTTTGTTTACTTTCCACAGTCCGTGAGGAGAGAGATGCTTCCCAAAGGCAGTGCACATTATCTGTCTTCGTGCTTATCTCAAGATGGGTTGAATTACCCTCTCAAAGACTGTGCTTCACTCTGGGTCCTCCAGGACTTTTCCAAAGCCTAGGAAAGCCTATCCCATTTGAAAGGAAACAAAATGATGTGCAGAAAAATTATTCATTGCTTAGAATGAGGTGAAGAAGAACTCTTTGTACTAAGATGTTCTGACAATTCAAAATGTGGAAAATTTGTAGTTGGACAAGAACACAGCAGAGACCTATAGAGATCAGCATACTGAGGTGACACATTTTGCCCAGTTAAACAAGGATATGGGCATTTCTTTCCTTTGTAAAAATGACCTAGTATTATAGAGGTAAACTGCAGGAAAATTGTCATCTAATGAGTTAATTTCCTACTTAGCAATTTGATTTTTGTTTGGTCTGACAATCCATTCCACCACTCTTTAAGACTGTTCAAACTGATGGTTTATAGTCATTAATGAAACTTCTAAATGAATAAGTATATCAAAGCACTTTAATGCCAAATCAACGCTAATACAGACAGAGTCAGGTGTTTTATATATGCCAGTGTGCTTTAATGTGTTCTTCAATCAGAAGAAAAGTAAGAGGCCGATGTAACAACTGAGGGGTCCCAAAGAAAATCTTTGCTAAATGTTAGAAGTATTTTTCTTACAAGATTGCTGTAACTGAAAACATTAGTAGTACTGAGCTCTCCCTTGTGGCTATCTTGTTCTAAAAGATCAACATAACACCATGTGGCATCTGTTTTAATGACTGCACAAATGACTCGCAGAGGGGAAGCTTATTCTCTGAATGCAGTAAGTTTCCACAATGCCTATATTTTATGCTATTTTCTAATGAGAAATAAATCAAAAGCATTAAATTAATAAAACAAAACATTTATTCTTATTCAAATACAATGTTAATGTCTCAAATAATATATTTTTATTAGAGTAATTGCACCTAATCTAGTGGGTGGCATCTCTGCTCATGCTGGGGGTTTGGAACTAGATGATCTTTAAGGTCCCTTTCAACTGAAGTCTTCTTATGATTCTATAAATTTGTACTTTCTGAATTGGTTATGGAGATAATGTATGTCCTTTGAAGCTTCATGACCACATGGCACAGTACAGGGAAATATGCTAGAAGGGAGATCAGGTCCTTTTACCTATGTAACAGTCTTTCAAAAAGCCAGGAAAATATTTATAAGGGAAGGAAAATTAATTGATGCTATTTATTTAGATTTTGAAACTGCCTATGATAATATTCCTTACATCAATAATGAAATTCAGAAGGATCAAGGTGAGAAGCAATTTGTTGATATGGAGTAAAAATTGTCTAAAAAAGGTGACTGCTGAGGTACAACAAATATATTCATAAGGTTTGTATGTAGCAGTTCTGGGGAGGGTGATAAACAGCAAGATAGCAAAATTATATAGGTCAAGAAAACCCAGGACAAACTGGGACCAATATGGGGAAATAGGCAGTGTAGTGAGGTGGCAATAAGAAATTCAATGCAACAATAACTCTGGATGCAGTCGCAAATTACTAATCACAGCTCTCTAAGGATCACTGCATAACAGAGATGAGAATCAGAAAGTAAATATTAGGCTACAAAAGGCTGGTATGAAGAATAAAAAGATTGCAAGCCCATTATAAATCAAGATACATCTAGTGTGCTAGGAATACTGTCCCCAGGTTAGCCTATCTCAAAATATAGTTATTCGAAGGGCTCAGATGGGAAAAATAAAAAAGATTAGAAAGAGGCTCAGAATTCTGCACTAAGAAAGTTGGGAACTGGAACTCTATGCTTTACAGAGACCTCCTAACCTACTTTGTCTTATCCAAGTGAAGATTGCTGGCGAGGAAGATAAAAGGAAAATAATAAGATAATAAGGAAAATAAGTGCTCTTCTCCCTTTCATGCTTCTGACATAGCTTGTGGAGTAGAAATATATTTTTTAAACAAATAAAACAATGTGACAATCTATAAATATTAAACACAGACTCATAAGGTAACCAGAATTTTTTGATAAAGAAGGTGGCATTTTGTCTTCCCATGAACACCTACCTCATCATTGTCCCTAAAGCAGAAAGCACCATGCAGAGCAGCATTAAGTGTGAAACATGATGAATCCCCATTAGAATTTTCTTATGAAATAGCTGCCTATTTGGGAAATTCCCTGAAGATGAAGAAGGTGGAGAAACCAAAGTTGGACCATGCAGAACTATGATGGCAGGGGACTGACAGAAAATCATGAAAGGTTGCAGTCTGCCACATTTTTACACAGAGTTGATCTTGTGTATTTTGGCTAGATCTTGCATCCTCCATGAATTCTCCAATACTGGCATACACACTATTTCCTGCCCCTAGGTCATGCCTCTGCCAACATTCCATACAGTGTGACTAGCTGACAAACTCTTGAAGAAATTCACAGGGCTGACTTCCTTTTTAACCTCTCTCCCTAAAACCTGCTGATGTCTTCCAAGCCACTTCAGTTTAGTTTACCCTCACACTTGCCTGTTAAAAAAAAACCCAAAAACCTCAATGTTTATTTCACTCAACTTGTTCTTGCTCGTTCCCTCCCCAGTTAGCACAAAGGTCAGGGTGAGGAGAGGTCTTTCTATACAAATGGTCACGCTCCTCATGTCAGGGGGAATCAATCAAATGCAAGAGATCTTGGGGAAGGCAGGTGGGGTTAAGATCCCTACTCTGGATGTTATGAGCTGCAAAGGCACACCAGTGGCTAAAAGTTTCTTTTCTGGCTATAGTATGGTATCTTGACACTTAGCTCCTTAATTGAGAAGGAGCAAATCCAGGCTTTAGTTCCTATTTTCTGACATCATATAACTCTTCAGTGGAAAATGAAGCTTCTCCTAAAAACAAACTCAGCTGCATTTGTGTAGAACTTCGGGATAATTCTAAACTAATACTTTTAACCCAAATCTTATTAATTGCACTCATTTTGAACTTTACTCAAGAAAAGTAAAATGAAACACATTCCTTTTACCAGACCAAACTTTCAAGCCTTCCCTCTCTGCATGTCCACTATTTCTACTTTAATTCTCAAATATTTAAAATAGCCTCCCCTTTTCCAGAAGAGCAGTTCTCCTCCCCAGCCTGAGTCCTCAGATTTTAAATTACAAAATTAGCTGGGAGGAAGATGGTGTAAATGACATGGAAAATATAGTAAGTATATTAATGCTAGGACTGGCTACAAAACATCTTTAGGCTACATCCCTTCTGTGCTTCATTTCCCACTGCTTGTTCTGCTGTTAACCTTTGTCCTATACTGCTCAGAAAGTGCCCATATTATCTGACTAGGGCTCCAAGCTTTAATAATTTAGTTATTGGTCTGAGCTGGCACAAGATGTGGCAGAACTGATTGCAGAAAAGATACCAAAATAGATTTGATGAATTTAATGGAGCGTTTGTGGACAAAAGTTGGCTTAATGCATAAAAGATTTTTTGCTGGCTTGACAGCGAAATGAAGGACTGTCTATACAGAAGATGGAGTTAACAGGGGCTGATAATGTGAAGTGTAATGCAATAGATAAAACCACAGCTACATGGGTAAGAGCCTGGGGAGAGCCAGGACTGTGTAACACTTGGGCAGTACTGCTGGAGATGCTCTGCTTGGTGACACTGATGAACAGGCAGAGACAAGCATGCCCATAAGCAGCCATTTGCTGCAAGCCACAAAAACATACTCTTTTATTCCCACTGGAGCATGGGACAGAACAGAACTGAGCTATCCAACCCCTATGTAAGTACAGCTTGATGTCCAGGTTGCAAGTTCATCCAAAACCCCCCAAAATTTTGGTTCTTGTATAGTTTTATAAGTGAACCTACTCCACATATAGATTATCCTGCAGAGATATTTCCCTCTTGCATTCTTCGCTTGAGTAGGAGAAGTGAAAAACAGTATTTCTAACTTGAAGGAATTGCAACACATTTCACTAGCTTCAACTGCGTCTCCCTGAGCGGCAGCCCCAGGACAAGCAGTACCCAGCCTCCAGATTCTGGGTGACTCTGCAGCTTTGGAGAAGTACCAAAGAGGCTCAGGGATGCTTTTTCAGGGAACAGTGAAATCCTCCTGCATGCCACAGTGAGCTGAGAGAAGAAAGGTGTGCTTTGAAGGAGGGAGTTCTTTAGATCTACCCCTTCATAAATTATGCTTTCAGCATATTTTATTCTTCATAACTATCAAAGTAAAAAGAAAACAGAATAATATAATAATCTAGCATTCATACTGAGAATTTTGAGCAAATTCACTTTGGTAAAATATCCCATCCATACTGTGGCACAACACATCAGCAGGGTGGCTGGAAGGTGTGGCCAGTTGGAAACTCAGAACTTCATGTGACCTCTGTTTTGCTGCTCTTGAGTACCCTTGTCTTATTTTCCTCACTAAGCAACAGTTAGGCAGATCTGACTAAACACCATGAAAACAATTTTGCTGAGGTTTCCCCCAGTGTTTATTGCACAACACCTATCTCTAATTGCTGGCAAGCAAAATTACTTTGAGCAACGACAACAACAAAAAAAACCCTAAATCAAATTTGAGGCAGTAATTAAAAGAATTGGAATACTCCAGAGAAAATCTTTCTTTTCATTTTCCATGGAGATAGAAAGCAGGGAAGACATTCTCCTATTTATTTTAATTATGAAATAGTGTTAGGAATGAGAACTTAAAGGATGCCGGTTAGAAAAAAAACAACAAAGCAAATTTAAATAGTAAAGACTTTTTGTTAGCAGAAACCAAAACTACAAACCACAAAGCTTCCAACAGAGAAAACTTGGACTGATGTAATGATGATACCTGGATGATGTAATGGTTTAATTGTTTCATTTTTATAATGAAGGTAGAATTTTCATATTTACCTATTCATACTGATAAGATATTGTCTATCAAAAGTTGCAATTTCATATAGATCAAAACACAGCACAAACATGAGTGGAGTGTAAGGATCAAGATTTGTCTTGTGAAAAAAGGGTGAGTGGGAGTAGGTTCTGCTTCTCAGGGAGGATGCAGGTCACCACTTACAGAGAAGAGGAGTGAGATGTTAGCAAATAGCTCACATCAGTGATTCTCCTATTTTATGCCTTTCTCTTTTCACAAGAACCTGTATTTACATTCCATTTATGATGTTGAAATTGTTCTTAGCAGACATGGCAAACTACTGATGATATAAACATCTTCCAGCAGAGTCAAGGAACCTTGGAAAGGAAGATCCTGTTTGACCAACCTGATCTCCTTTTAGCATCTGGTGACCTGTCCAGTGGATGAGGGAAAGACTGTGGATGTTGTCTACCTGGACTTAATAAAGCTTTTGATACTGGGTCCCACAGCATTCTCCCAGAGAAGCCTGCAGCCCATGGCTTGGACAGGTGCACTCTTTGATGGATTAAAAGCTTCCTGGATGGCTGGACCCAGAGAGTGGTGATGAAATGAGATCTATCCAGTTGGTGGTTGGTCACTACTGGGGCTCCCAAAGGCTCAGTATTGGGGCCACTCCTGTTTAATATCTTTATCAATGATCTGGATAAGGGGATTGAGTACACTGTCACAGATGACACCAAGTTGGGTGGGAGTGTTGATCTGCTGGAGAGCCGGAAGGCTCTGCAGAGGGATCTGGACAGGCTGGATCAGCAAGCTGGAGCCAACTGTATGAGCTTCAATGAGATGAAGTGCTGCAGTTTCCTGCTCTTGGGTCACAACAATGCCCAGCAGTGCTACAGGGGAATAGCTCCAGAGTGCCTGGAAAGCTGCCCGATGGAAAAGGACCTGGGGGTGCTGGATGAAAGTGACTGAACACGAGTCAGCTGTGCCCAGGTGGCCAAGAAGGCCAGTGGTATCCTAGAATGTATCAAATACAGGGTGGCCAGGAACCAGGGCAGTGATTGTACTTGGGCCCCTCACTTCAAGAAGGACATTGACATGCTGGAGTGAGTCCAGAGAAGGATAACAGAGCTAGTGGTGAAGGGTCTGGAGCACAAGTCCTATGAGGAGCAGCTGAGGGAGCTGGGGGTGTTTAGCCTGGAAAAAAGGAGAGACATTGCTCTCTCCACCTACCTGTAAGGAGGCTGTAGCCAGGTGAGGATCAGTCTCTTCTCCCAGCCAACCAGTGACAGGACATGAGGAAATGGCCTGAAGCTGTGCCAGAAGAGGTTCAGGTTGAACATCAGGAAGAACTCCTCTACTGAAATGGTGGTCAAGCATTGGAATGGACTACCCAGGGAAATGGTGGACTCACCATTCTTGAACATGAGGTGTTCAAGAAATGACTGGACGTGCTACTTGGTGCTACTGTTTAGTTGACGTGATCATATTTAATGGTCTTGGAGGTCTTTACCAACCTAAATGATTTCATGAATGCACAAGCATGAACAAGTGGATAGATCAGGAAACAAAAAAAAATAACTCTCCACCCTCCTGAATGAGAAGAATCACAGGACCTGTGCCTAGGACAAAACACCCTTCTTTTGCAGGCTGGCTATTTGAGTAAGTTGCACTAGAGGGTAATACTCCCCACTTTGACTGTCCCTTGGTTCCTCATGAAAAGAGTCCAGAAGATGGTGAAAGAGAATTCCTCCTTCTCCCTGACAAATCTGTGACAAGGTCCTTTATCATTCATTCTGCTGTGCTTCAGCACAGGTCACAGCTGTGAGGTCACAGGCTGAGTCCATACATGCAAACCCCAGGAATATTAATATTACTGCACAAGAAACTGAATAGCCAGTGTGTTTCGTCGTCAGTCATTATTGGTTGCTGTTTACACCAGAGCTTTAAAGAAACAACAAACAAGATATGATGTAGGATGAGTTCCCAGCCCTGACTGGAATAAAAGATTTTGGGAAAGCTGAAAGGCTTCAAAGGAAGAGTTTGTACCTTTGAGAAGCCACTTGAAAAACAACTCCTGAACCTGTCCCCAGTTTGGCTGGAGAAGTGTATTTGGAAGAAAGATAGGACATATTCAGAGACAAAAAAAGTGGCGGTGACAACTATATTTGCTAACCAACAATTTCAAGCATATTTTGATGCCGAAATTGTTGAATGCTGCCCAAACCAAGGCATTATGAGGATCAAAAATGCCCATGACAAACAATGTGCATTTTAAGTACTCAATGACTGTGCAAAATAGGGTATTTTTTCAGCAACTGAGTACCTAAATAGAGCTTTAAATATACATGCATGTGGCTAGCACAGGTCTTTCTCGTGAGAACATTTTGCTACATTTCATAAACAAAGATAAAGTTTGGATGTTTTGCAAACAACGTCTCCGGATTAGGTCAGTTCGGGCTTGGCCAATTGGGCCTAGGGGGAGGTCTCGGGCTGACCAATCTGGGTGACCTCTGAAGACTCTATATATATGGAAATCAAAATAATAAAGACACCTTTTCTCCTTCCTTGTCTGAGAACCTGGGTCATTCCTCAGCTAGCGGCTCAACAGCGACACATGCATACAAAAGCTCACCAGTCTACAGCTATGTAGAACCTAATCTGCCACTCTTAGCAATGAGAGGTAATAGCTGAATACATGAGTGATCCTATTAAATAATTTTTGCTTTCAGTATCAGTTATCCTCTTAGGATCAGCTCCAAAGATATTACAATCAAAATATCAGCAAATATTTATTAAAGTAGAACAGCATACTGAGAATCATGTAAAGCTTCTTGTGTATTTGTAAACTGACACGCAAGGCAAATGAAAATAAACCTAATCCAAGCCCAAAGGCAAAACTGGCTTTCTTGTTGATACAACAAAAGCAATGACTAACAAGCCTCTATTCTGGTCTTTCATTTCTAGAGCACATCTTTCTGAAAGCTTGGCATTACTGAATTGCTCACAAAGCACTGAGAAACACTACTTGCCAAGGAACAGTTTGCTGGTGTGGGTTTGGGGTTTTTTCTTTCTTTTCTCTTTTACTGATGAAATAAGCCTACATCAATGACCCTGCTATCTTGTAATCCTAGATGTGTTACCAGGCAACCATTATATGCAGCAGCACCTGGCTTGCCCCCCTCTAAAAATAACCCAAACCTCCCCAATCCTTTCACTCCATGGACTAATGAAAGTGGCATTTTTCTACTGCTAAATGCTTACTCAGGTATTTCCTTAAAAATTTCAGTGATAAAATGCTAGTTATCCTTTCCTGAAGGAATGTGATCAATTAACAGGCTCTAACTGCACATAGTTATATTTTCATTCTACTACGTACTTCAAGTGAGGCTGTATTTGGAAACTAAAGTAAATTATTTAGAAGCCAGGAACAATGTCAACCAATGTAGCATGAGTCAAAAATGTATGAGCTCTGGATGACTATGCCAAAACATTTATCACAAGCCAAATATACTTTTGTACCCTCAATGCTATACAACTCTGAAACAATAAATTAGAATAATAGAATCATAAAATGATTTGGTTGGAAGGAACCTTAAAAATCATCTCGTATCCAAACTCCCTGCTATGTGCAGGGGACAACTAGACCATGTTGCTCAAAGCCCCACCCAACCTTGCCTTGAACAGATCCAGGGATGGAGCAGCCACAACTTCTCTGGGCAACCTGTTCCAGTACCTCACCACCCTCACAGTAAAATTTCCTTCTAATAGCTAATCTAAATTTGCCCTCTTTCAGTTTAAAGCCATTTCCCCTTGTTCTGTCACTTCATGTCCTTGTGAAAAGTCCCTTTCCAGCTATTTTGTAGCTGCCCTTTAAGTATGGGAGGGCTGCAGCAAGGTCTCCCTAGAACCCTCCCTCCTCCAGGCACAAGAGAGGTGCTCTAGCCCTCTTATCATTACTGTAGCTGAACTTTGTATATGGCTTTTCTGAGGTATCACCAAACAATGCATATTTAGCATTTAGATAATGAAAAAATAAAATAAAAAAAAAAGAAGAGTAATATTTTCTGTACATTTTCTGAAGGCAGATGTCATGTACTGATAAATTGGTGGATCAAGTTCAAGAGTAAGCTGAAAGTGTAACTAATGATGCTATAAGAAATAGCAACTAAATGGTAGTCAACATCCCTCATGCCAGTGCAGGGAGTCCTACATACAAGGTGAACTTTCCAGCAAAATGAAAGTCCTGCAGTTAAGCACACATCATCCAAAGTTTCTACACATAAACTCTAAAATTTAATGCAGAGGACACAAAACCCATTCCATTTGGGCTTGGTTGTGAGAATTCAGCCAGGTTGGAAGATGAGGTGTAAGAGACTTTGGTGTACAATGTCCATCAAACCCTGACAAGATGAAGCCACTGTGCAATTAGCAGCTACAAGCACAGTCAATCTGATGGATGCACAGCTAGCAATAAATCCAGAACAAGCAGAGGAACTGCCACCTATTCTGGGCAAAAAAATTTCATAAGAGGAGAGCAGCACTGCCATACATCATGTCTTTTGCACTCTGAGTTGAGCTTTTTCCATGGAAGAGTTTCTGGTTTCTGTTTCACTAGGAACTCTTTACCAGCTTAATTTAGGATTAGCAACCAGAAGTTATGTATGAATATGTATGAATTATGTATGCATATGGATTTTCACAGACTTCTGCAAGCCTGAACAAGGTGTCCTAGCACACTATAGAATGGTCTTAGTGCTTGCTTCTCCCCCAGCCTGAAAGGATTGGTAGAATTTTACAAAGCCAGAGAAGTTCAAAGCAACAAGCACCAGCTGCACTCCAGAGCAAGGAACAGCAGTGCAATAAGCAGAGTACAGGCTTAACAAAACTCTTCAAAAGAGTTTGCAAGGATACTTCAGAGGCAGGTAAACATGTCAGTGGAATGGCAAGAGGGAGCTAAATGAATGTCAGTATACACTTGAAAGCAAATCTCCTTTATGGTAAGTTTCAACTCCAAGGTAGATTTTCCAGCACAGAACAAAATTTTTGTTCTCTGAAGAAATTACACAGAAAAAAGCCCAAGAGGAATCACTAAGCACTCAAAGCTGCCTTTTATTTTTCACTGGTCAGTATTGTTCAATTTTTTCCCCCTCATTAGCACATCTGTTAAGTGGATGGGCTCCTGACTCAGGCATGAACATGAGCAAAATGGGATGTTTACAGCCTGGACTGTGCTTGGGGGGGTTAACAGAATGCTTTGAGAAGCAGAAGTCTGCTGTGACCCTGGGGTACCCTCAGACCTTACAGCTGGCTAGAAGGAACAAGTAGTTTTGACTGGAAGAACCTGACATCTGGAAAAACACTGTTTCCACTGTGTAGTACAGGAAGTGTAAAAAAATAAAAATGAGAAATATCTCTTTCTGTAGAACAAAAAACCCAAACCCCCTAAAATTTGTTTTATACCGAATAATTTTTCAGCACCGGGAACTATATTTCCTAATATGTGATTTGTTGTCACTGAGCTCAGTGACAACACAGTTTAAATGACTGATTCTGTTTAAATGACTAAATGACCCCATGAAGGACTTCCCTGCTCTGATTTTCTATGAATCTGTGACAATATTAGAGGTGACTAGCAAGGCCAGTTCTAAGCATTTTGAAACTGGTTAGACTTTCTAGCAGCTTAAAATGTCCTCAGTCAAGCTCTTGTGTCCTGAATTTTGAGATAAGAAGTCATTGAAATAAAGAATTGTGAACACAACAGCAGGGAGATGTGTTCCTGAAGGGTTTATTTATGGTAATACCTCCCTAAAAATTTGAATTAATGCGTGCCAATTGTTGTTTACACAATCTTTTAGAAGAGAATTATTTAACTGGATAACAAGAATATGTTCGTAAGATCTAATTGAGACAATGGTAGAATTGTTCACAGTGACACTTTAACCTATGATCAAAATGCAGTAACCTAATTTTAAGTGTATTTATAGCTGAGTTGGTGAAACAAAATTATATGAACCACAGACGTAAAATCGAATATGCAATTATCTATTAAATTTCTCAATGGCAATACACAGGAAATCACAGCATTTACAGTAGTGGCACAGATTATGACAGATCACACTGACAGTTAGCATACTGTGATATGAGTAGTACAGCTGAGAGAAGAGGTGGACAATGAGGACAGTGTTGCATCAGGTGGAACTAAACTTTCTTAGCCTCTCACATCTGTGTTTTTCAGTAAGACCAGGAAGCCAAATTCGATATTGGGCCCACACCAACTATATTCCAGCTGTACTCTAGAACTTTTTTCTAATGCCAAAATTGTTTAGATGGCTTTATATTTAACCATTGTGCAGATGGATGGCAACCTGGATTTTTTTTCCCTTCTGATTTATTATCACCAGTGCTGGTCAAATAAGCCTCGGTAGCTGCATTTTATGCAATTGACTTTTCTGTCCATAGTAAATGATAAAGAGAAAAAAATCACTTCTCTCTCTCATCTGAATCAACTCTGAATATTGCTTGAGGAATTGCTATGTATATCAACACAAATCTCTTCCAAAAGCATTAGCATTAGCTGCCATCTGACTTCTGCACAAAATACTCTGACAAATAGGCGTTAATAGTTTCCAGTCAACTTTCAGTGCTTACAACAAATAGTGTAAATTGTAAAAAGCATATAAATGGAATCCTGTAAATCACTGTGAATGCTATGGAAGACTGCAGATAAATTTTAAATAAAAACTATTATACAGTGAACCTACTGATATTCCTCACACAGAATTTCCACTTAGTTGCTGTGATACATGCTCAAATGCAAAAGTTTCAGCATTTTTGCCTCTGTGTCTAGGACAGATAGGTAAACACATCTTGTCTTCCAAATAAAATGTCTTAGTATTTATAACCCTATATAATAATGTATGTCCACTTTGCTTCTTTTTATCACTGTAAATCCTGATTTTTTAAATGAAGATTTGCTTTCTAGTGAAACACACAACTGAAGCTTGCTAAACCCAAGGTTCAGTTTAGCTGTGCCCAGTTACCCTGTAAAGACAGGGCAGATGCTGAGGAGATGCCATGCTGGCTCAGAAGCAAAAGCCACAGAAAACTCAATACAATGTGTGGCCATCACTAACAAGTCCACACAGATTTGGAGACTGAGTTATCTCTGCTCAATGTTCCCCTGTGTGTTAGGTGGTGTTTTGGGGCAGGCATACACTAAGAAAACTGTCTGCCTTTAGCTAAAGGACGGTATAGCTCAATTAAGCAGAAGCCCCCATAAGAGACAAAACAATAAAACTCCTCAGATTCATCACAAGGTTTGTACTTCCATCACTGAAGCCTTCAACTAGGCCCAACAAACTGACAGACTGGTATTTGTTAGATGCCCTGTATTCTTCTCAAAGGAGAAATGCTGAGAATGCAAAAATGTGCACTTTTGAAATATGACACAGACACTAAGCTGCATTTTTTTCCTGGAGCAATCCCACTGGTTTTGCTTGCAGGGAATTTGCTTCCCCCGATAATACCCTCAGAGTCTCTCTAGGGAGACAACACTAAGCATATCTGTTTTCCGGAGATGAGGGAATCTGTCCATAAAGCAGCACCCATAAATGGAAAGCCACATCCTCCTTGTTTCCATGCCCACATTCTTTGTGTGAGGGCACACAGAATGAGAAAACTGGATTTATTAATGACAGTTGTTGAACAATAGACATACGACAAACAGTAATATCTAAAAACCACAATGTGTCATGAAGAGGAGAAGGAACAAAAAATAAAGTGAGGACAAGCAACTAGGCATAAGGAACAATCAGACTTAGTGTTTCTAAAAGGTAAGACTGTAACTTGAGAAAAAAAGAAAGGATACAATTATTTGATAAAAGAACAAAAAATCTAGCAGCAAATTAAAGAGATGATGAAATAAAAAATGGCAGTGGTGTTAATCAAGCACCGTTGCATGAGATGGTATGAACCTGCATGTGTGAAAATGAACAATGGAGCAGAACAAACGGAGAAGTCCTGTGGGCAGCCCAGAGTAAAACATACAAGAACAGGTTTTAATGTTGTCTTTATATCTTTTATCACATGGATGCTGGTTACAAATGAATACAGTTGGCTTGTTCATATAAAATCAATAAGTGCTTTCCTGATGTCTTCCTCTCTAACCTCAGACTACTTAACCTTGTACTTCAAAATTATTAACAACTGCTACATCCTGAATTCTTTCTCTTGCCAAGGCCCAAGTTAGAACAACTCATGTGCCATATTTATCTTTGATGTTGGAGAGTTCAAAAAATTGGAATCAGAAATGGGATAAATGTCACAATGAGATAGAAACAGTCATCCTAAGCAGGGCAAAATTTCAGGAGAATGGAGATCTGGCTCTAGCTGTGGCACATCTATTCTATTTCTGTGTGGCCAAATCTATTTCATCTCTATTCTAAAACAGTCAGATATACAGATGGGACCTGTATGTTCTCCAATATATTAATAGCAGCCATCGATCTTTTGCAGAGCTGTCACATCATAAAAAGCAGGGAACATGCAACAAAGTAGCATATCAAAAGCCCTTAGAAATGCAGATGAAGAAGTTTAGGACAAACACACAGCTAGGAAATTGCTTTTCACTTTCAGACTCAACTAAATACAGTATTTCTAAACAGGCCCAGATTGGTTATCAAGCATTCAATTTCAAACCACTATTCAAAGTTCAAAACATTTCATTAACTGAAGTGTTGTCTCCACCAACTTGGTATTTTCCTCATTACACTGGTCTTGTGATACTATTTATGACCATCATTAGCCTAAAATTGAATTAAGTCCCAATAACAAATCATGTTTTGAAGCAGGGAGGCCATGGCATGGGTCCTCTGGCCTCAGGTGCTCCCTCAGGGAGCAGGGCTGGAGGGGCACCCTGCAGAGCAGCCTGAAGTGTTCCACACCGTCATTGTGAGAAATGGTGAAAACAGATGTGCCTTCCTGATGTGGTGCCAAAGGACAATGCATGTGAGAAGATCAGCTTTCCCTGTAGTGTGTTGGAGAATAATTCCTATGCTCTAGCCTGCAGTTTCTTACTGCTCTACCTGAGCGGGACAGGAGGAAGAACTGACAGCCTGTAAGAAAAAGAAAAGAAATTATGCAGAAATGCACTTACCTGAGACTCCTTCCTTTTTTTTTTTTTTTTTCAGTGGGTCTTGGCTCATGGCCTATGCTGTTTGCCTTGGCTTAGAGAGCACATCCTGCTCTCTCCAGGATGTCTGTGTGCTCCTCATACCCTTCCTTAACAAGGATATCACAGGGATAATGTTTTTCCTCCTTCTCCAAGGCTTTCAGGATATTCCTCCTTCACAACATGGATATATAGCATTGTCCAACCTAGCATCCAGTCCCAAACAATGCCACCAAATGCGGGTAGACCCTCAGGTCCTCTAAAGTCTTCCTGTTGCTAGGGCAAAGATTTCTTAATTCTCTCGTTTCCTTTATCACCACTCAGTGTTTTCACCCAGAGGCAATTTTGTTGGTGTACTTTCTGAGAAAGTCAGGCAGATCCTGGATGCCCAGGAGACATTTCCCAAAGAAGGCAACTGCAGCCAGATACTCCCATTTCTGCATTTGTATTCTTACAAAGCTGTGGCAAGGATATCTTGGATAAAGCCAGGGATGGAAACAGGAACAGGAAAGATGTCCTCCTTGGACAGACCATTTCTGTTTCTGACATTGGCAATGGGAAAGGTTCTCAAAGAAAAGCATGAGATGCTGGCCCCTTTTTGCAGCCCACTCCAGTGTACACTCCGAGGCACGTTCACACGCTCCTAATCCCAGCTGCAGACAGGCTCATGGTCACTGTTATCTCAGGGGAAATGCAAGACTGAGAGCAAAGCCCCATGGCACAGCTGTGGGCATGGCAGCATCATAGGGTTCCCAGTGCCTCTGCCCTCAGGCAGCAGACCTGTCTCCAGGAGCTGGAGAGGACACTCAGCCACACACACTCCACACTTCAGCTGCATGCTGCACACATCTGTTTCCTCCTCCATTTGCAACATGACACAGTGCCATCAGTGTGGCAAACACAGATCAGGCTGTATAACAACATGGCCACGTTCCAGTGGTTTGCCAGAGTGGCTGAGAGCTGCAAGTAAAGAAGGAAACCTGTTTCTCCAGACACAGCCTGGACAGACCTGTGCTATGCATGCTGTTCAAGCTCCTCTCTGCTGTCAGCTCATATCCATGCTTTTGATGCAGGCCACCGCTCGTGTAGGTTGGTAACTAGCTACCACGGCTGAGCTGGAGAGTGCTTGAGGGTTGTCAGTTCCATTTACAATGCAAAGGACCACAAATATCTGCTACAAGAGCTGCCTACATCTAAGAGGATTCACTGCTGAGGAGCTAGATGTAGCTTTCCAGTACTTCAAGTTTGTTTTGTGCTGATGGGCATTACTGAAAGCTCTCTCACAACCCACTCAGCCTCCCAATTCCTGGGGAATGTAAATATCCAGACTGTGATAACCTGGAGTTTTCTTCATGGCAATCACTTCTCTGTTGATGTTGGATACATTTGGCACACACTGTCCGTGCCTTGTCAGTCCCTTGAAAACCCATATTATGTTTCTGACCTCTTGATACAGCCAAAGAGGTGTAAAGGAGCAAGGCTGCAGAAGGTGACTCTGGCTGCTGTTACTTATAAACAACTTTATGCCTTGCCCTTGTAAAGCTGACTCCAACTTGTTGACTTGTTAGATTCAAATAGGAACTTTCCCTTCCCAAAGGACAAGCACAGACACTAGGATTAGTATAGGATTTATTGTCCTTGTCTTTCATCTGAAAAAAAGGAACAAAATTTCCTTTTTTGGACAACTGCTTTTTAACATGTCTGTTTTTCTCTGTCGTAACTAATGTGCACCCCTTAAGGCTTACAACAATAGCTGTGTGTACAACTACCTCTGTTCGTTAAGAGACTGACCTATGTTCTATTAATATTTATAGATTTAAATTTTTAATACACAACAATTCTGCATTATTGAATAGGTGACTTCCTGCATTTTAATGGTTATGGAGTAGGAGTGGGCTCTTTGTAGTTAAAATTGCAATAAATTTTTCATGATTAAATAAAAAGTTCTTACCTCTAACTTCCTCAAACAAAATCCTCTTGGACAACAAGTTGATGCAATGGTGAAGGATTCTCCTAAGAGCTTTATGATATTCGTTGCAAATTTTCTAAGGTGATTTAAATTTATGGTACATAAGGATTTTCTATATCTGGAAGTATTTAATAAGTTTCTTTTAAAAGTTGCTGAATTAGTCAAACATCAATTTTGGGATTACTTATTCAGTTTTGGAGACAACTGGATTTTTATTTTTAGAATTGACCTTCATGTTTTAGTAGATCCACACTGACAAAATAAGAGATTAACAATGTCAACTTGAGTTGGCATCTTGGACTTGGATGGGATGTAGATTCAGGCTTCCATTAATTTATCTTGAAAAGGCTTTAATAGCTGCATTGTAAAGAACTTTTATTTTGAAGAATAATGTGGAATTTCAAGACTGTTGTGAAAGAGCATTTTAAGTTGCTCAAAGAATCACTGGCAAAGGTATCAGCAAAAGCAGGTTTAACATAAAAGTGAAAGCATGACAAAGTTCATTGGCAAAGTTCACTCTATTATTTATACATGATTAAAGCACATAGTGAAAAAACAGACTAAAATGATCAGACTAAAATCAATCAATTAAAACATGAAATCAACCTAAAATTATTTATGTGGAGGCTGGCAATAGAAAAAGAGTAAGGATGGGAAAGGGTAAGGATGAAAAGGAATAAGAGAGACTGTCCTGTTGAATCATAAAGTTCAGAGTGGACCCCCTTGGAAAACTTAGACCAGGACTTGACCAACAGTTTAGGCTTAAAGGTTTTAACAGCACTTAAACTTTACAGCACTTAATTGATAGACTGATTTAAACAATTTAACAAAAGATTCTTGTAGAATTTACTAGCACAACAGTAACTCACTTATAGGCCTAACTTACTTATGAATCTAACATATTTAAGAATCTAAAAGAGCAACATTCACAGTTCATTTGCTGTAGCATATTCACACTTACACTGACTTAAAGGAGTAGGTACAAGGTGTATTTCCATATCTGCTTTCCTTTTTTATTTGTAACTTTTGAATAGAAATAAGTCCAGCTCAGCTTATATAATTGTTGGAATCTAGCTATGCCTGTGAGCCAAGGATTCAGCTGATGGATTTGCCCCAACAATTCCTTATTTGCAAAGTATCATAGCTTTATTTACCCACAATGAATGTAAAAAAGATAAAATTCTTGCAATCTGTGCAGAGTTGCTGCTTTGGCAGTATCTCACACTAGTTGAAGAAATTTGAGCACATGTAAGCCCTATGAGCTATATTTCAATATTCAGGATGATCAAGAAGGGTCAATAATTCATTGTCGTGTATTCTGAATTTGGGTCATGGTGCCATCACATAAGGTGGATCACAGAAAATTTCTCCAGTTTTACAGAAGATTTCTCCATAAAAGAAGAAATGTTTAATGAGAATTTTTTAAAAAAAGAGACAACTCAATTTCATTATCTATCCTGTGGTGTATCTGCATCCTAGTGAAAGTCAGGTGAATGTACTTGCACAAAGTACAGGTAATAAACATTTCATGGCATTTGATGAAAGGGATTGCATTATTTTAGATTCCTTCCTGATGATATTGTCATGTTGACTTCACTGAAAATGTTTGTCAAGAGACAATTGAGAAATTAAATGTGTTCCTAAAGCAAAACAACAATACCATTATGCCAGATATGCTATACTTAAAGCAATTATAATTATTAATATAATATTCAGGATGTAATGTTTAATTTTAAGATCTGATTTCCCAGTCCTGAAATCCATCCCATCCTGTGAATCTCAATTTAATTTCATTTTTTATTTTCATCTGCAAGCATTTTGTTTTCCCTTGGCACATGAGCCAATTTAATAACCTGATCAAAGATCAGAACTTTCTGTATGTATAGCCTATAATAAATTTATGCCATTTTCCTGAAATTTGTACCAAACCAGAGTAACACTTCAAGAGAGGCACTGCTATATTTCATATCTGAACACTATATAAAATACTAAGACACCCATTCTCATTACACAGTGATATAAAACAAATACTAGGCAATAACATTTCCTTGCATCCTCAAAAATGCAAGCTGGCAAGCTCTCCTGGGATATTGTTAACAGCTTGTCAGCTGGGGATACTTACAAATGAAATTATTTTTTTAGTTATTAAACTTTGACAACATCAGTAATTCCCACATTTAGGACACAACAGGGTCTGGCATTGGACCTGGAGGAGGAACATACAGTAAGTCAGACTGCAAACAGCCTTACCAAAACAGACTTTTGGGTGGGTTTAGCTTCCATGTCAACAGCTAAGCAAAAGCCAAGTTTTCAGTAGTATTCAGGAGCTTTTGGCTCCCACAGTCATGCTATGAGGAGATTTTCAGAAAAATTCAGGCACCAGCTCCTCTAAAAAATCTACTTATTGCTTTAGGTACTTTGGTACCTAAAGCTTTGGTCTTCAAATGAGCTGCCCCTTACAGACATTTCTCAGCCCCAGGGAACAGCAGCTCAAAGGCTCTGCCTTACTCTGCCATTTCTCTGCCATTATTTTCACTGACCCCTTCCCTCACAAGCCTTTGGTGCCTGTTTTACTCCTGTCACAGCTCGTTCCTGTTTCAGCAGTAAGTGTGGACTATTTTATTTTGTGCCTGACCAACAGAGAGGTATTCGCTTCCTGCTAAAACCCTCTGGGCACGACTCCAACACAAGGAATGTCTGTTTGCAAATTACCCTAGCACTGGGTGACAATGATAGATGACCTTTCACAATATTGGGTGAGGTATTGATGAAAGTCATTGATCCCATTTTTGAGTGACTGTCTCACCCAGGAAGACAAGTGAAATGAAAAATCTGACAGTGTCTGCAAAAGCCTGTTTTTTCAGAGACATGAGAAGCTTTTTTAGGTTTTTTTTTTGTTGACCTTTTGGGCTCAACAGATATAATATTGTTCACATGTGTGGGGGTTTTTTGTTTGTTTAATTGCGTTTTTTTAAGAGCCTTCTTCTATGCAAATAACTTGTTTGTTTGCTTGTTTGGGTTTTAGGTAGACATGAGACAATTGGATATCACTCACCCCTTCTATTGTGTGAGCAGCCCTCAGTGATAGGGCCACTGCCACCCCAGGTAGGAAATCGTTTGCAGATGAGACAATAGCATGTTTTCTAAGCATGTGAGCATGTTTTCTAAGGCTAGGTCTGCACATTCCATAAACAGTTTTCTGTTCTGGAAGAAGCTGTTCATAGTTTTTTTAATATATGACCACCTATAGGAATCAGCTATTATATCTTTGTGTTGTTTTACTGGAACATCATTAGTGCCTTGTTTTCTTCACATTAACAGACAATTAAGACTGGATCCCAAACAGTAAGTGATCAAAACATATCACCGCGTAAGTCAGCTCTCAACACTTTCAGACTCACAACCATAACATATGCTGCTACCTGAAAATAAATGTTCCGTAAAAATGTTTTCATTTCTTTTTGAGCTGCACTGCATATATGTACTGATAGTATTATACCTGGTTAGGTGAGATTCTATAATGCCACTCTATTTCTGAGGGAGTACACAGGCAAATTTCCACCAATGACATACAAATAGTCATCGTCAGAAATTTGCCTATAAATAATGGATTTAGCATTCATTTGTGCTAAAGTCGGATAATGAAGATGCTGGCCTTGGCAGCTGAATTTGTGATGAAATGGAAAAAGAGCTCTATATTTCATTCTAGGATCTGCAAAAGCCAGACACACCTCTGGTATCACCTGGGCAGGGAGATAAGCCTCAGAAAAGGTTGTTGGGAGGGTGCAAGAGCTTAAGTAGACACTTTTAGACAGAACACAGCAGTTTAGGAGTCGGCTGAGAAACTAAGTATCAGTTCTTCAAAAAATGTGAATGTTCAAAAAATCTTTTCACACTGAAACCAAACATACCAATCAATGCTGACTCTGTGCAAAAGGCTTCCCATATGAGAAATGCTCAGTTGCCCAATTGCTCCATATCCCAAAGGACAATTCTGCTTTCCCTCTCATTCACAGTGCTTTGTGACACTTGCTATACTGCTTAGAGACATGCTGTGCAGCAATTCCCCATAAACAAATCAAAATATATCACATTTCACTTTTTGTTGTCCAATAAATTTCAATTTACACATTTAGTATGGTACAAGAAAACCCTCTTTGTTAAGGTCAGCAATGCCACAGTCAGCCTTCAGAAAATGCTTCCCTTAGCCTTTTTAGATAACATTGTGCTTCATTGCTCTCCTTGCCAATAACTCAGACTGCAGACCATCACGTAGGTTATCTGAGGGAAACCAGTCCCATCTTTGTGTCCAGTCAGCCTTTTACCCTCATCCTTAGGCTTCTGAATATTCTTGATTAGTTGATAACAATTGAAAAACATTCTACAGACTGAAGCATGTGTCATTGGATTCCTACTTTCTTTATAATACTCTGCCTTTAGAACAAAACCAAGCACATCTCCCACTGCAGTCCCACAGTCTGAACATTCACATCTGGAAATTAGCCATGAACAAGCACAGCCAGGTCCATACAGAAATGTTAAAATCTGTATTCTCTCCTCTCTCCTGCTATTAATCCCTGATGCCGGGCAAATCAGAAGTGTGCAGCAAGTTAATAGTTTCTCTGGTTTAGTAAATGAAAAAGTCAGAGTTTTACTTGTCACCTACTTAACAAAATGCTAAGCAGGAATTTTGGACCCCTGCATCCCTGATTTTTAGCCTTGTTGATAAAAAAAGATGAATGTGGCACAAAGCATAGCTCAAGCTGAGCCTTCCCAGCTGGGACACAGCACAGGGCTTTCATCTCAGAGCTCTGGCTCCAGAGCAAAACCTGGACTCACCCATTCTGCCACCTGCAATGCTTAAGCACTAATGACAGCACATGCAGCCTGGAGAGTTCATAAAAGCTGAGCACACTGTCAACCCATGCTCCTTGGGAGCAACTGCAGACTTCCACTCACCTCTGCCGAAGAAGAAGCAAAGTGAATCCCTGCACAGGCATCTCCATGGTCAACAAACACATCTGGTCACCTCTCACGTCACTGTCAGGGAAATATGCTGGCACCAAATGAAAGCAAAAGCCTTTCCTGATCAGACCAGTAAAGTCTGACAATTGTCTTGTGGTGGATGCCAGCGAGATTCTGAAAATTTTGGCAGAAACAGCGGCTTTTTCTAGGTGGGAATCTGCCTACATAGTATTTATGCAAACATTTCCTCACTTGGTCTGTAACCACCCCTTCACAGCAAAGCAGTTCAGTGTTATCGCCAATTCTTTAGATAGTTGTGAGTTTAAAATACTAGCACTGCCTAAAATAAAAGGAATTTCAATCACAGTGCTCCCTGAAATGAAAGAAGTGGATGCCAATTTGACAATTTAAGCTGATAGCTGAGATACTGCCTTGCCAGCATTTTTGGCACCTGGCCTAGGGAGGAAGGAACGAGAAGAAAGGACAAAGAGAAGGAAGGGATAAAGGAGGATGAATGTGATCCACTTCATTTAATATAATGACAGAAAGCCCTGGAGGGGACACTGATTTACATCTACAGGCACTTCAGAGCCAGTATTAATAACAGATACACAGTTGTACAACTGATACAGCTGCTCAAAGAGAGAATGTGACCAAAAGAATTATACCTAGCATAATAAAAACAATCAAGCCTGCAGGTCAGAAATGTAATGGAAGGATAGTAACTGCTGAGCCCAAAATTACTACCTTGGCTAGCAGCCAAGATAAACAGTGGGTCATAAGTCTATCTGTAGGTAGAAGTCAGGAAATAGGTATTTCTGCATTCCCACCTGAACTGAAAGCACTGGTGTGTGAAAATTTATCAGCTATGCAGGCAGGTATACAAAATACCTAAACAAAGATTCCTGAGCCCTCTGCAAGCACAAGATCAGGCATATAAGAGAACAGCATCAGCATCAGCATCAGCACATTAGCATTAGCAAAGCACCTCTTTTGAGCCCAGGTACAGATTCCTGGATTAGGCACTGGAGAGAACTGTTTTGAAAAGCTTCAAAACATTATCTCAGACTGAAGCAGAGCTGTGCTCTCAGACTGAAAGAAACATGCTGCTGCAGGCAGGGGAACACAGGGGTATCAAGGATTCAGAAAGTTGCTAAGGCACGAAACTTGTAGGCATTGCTGGGCTGCCTTAGCACCATGTGAATATAGCTGAAGCAAGAACATTGCAAAAGCTGAGGTACTTGGCAGTATATGGAAGCCAACACACTTCAAATCAGTATTTAGCACACACACCCAATCTAGCAGCACTTTATGGAAAATTTAGAATGCCAGGCAGCATTACTGTTCACAACAAGGAGGTTTGCCTTAGCATACTGGATATTGCAAGCTCTCCCCTCAGTGCAAAGAGCCCTGTGGAATCAAATGGAAAGCAGCAAAATTTCCCAGGAAAGACCATATTTGTAAATACACCAAGCAACGTGTCTGAAGCTGATAGAAACATTTTGCCACAGAACCCAAACTGGCTAATAACTGGGAAACATGTCATTTAGTAAGCTAAGTAAGAATCACTTATGGATTATACTGTCAAGATCAACATATTCAAGGCCAAGATGGCAAACAGGAATCATTTGCAACAGCAGTGGTTCCAGTTTTCTTACCCTCTGTTGACAGAGACTTCTCATTTCCAATATGCAAAACTGGAGACAAAACAGAAGGCACTGAAATGCCTTTGGCCAAGTAAAGATTGACAAGTACCAGCTGTGGTCTGGTCTTTCTGTCCTTTGAACAAATGGCCACAGCTAATACAGCAAGTCATCCTGGCATTTAGGGCTTTTTTGTGACCAACTGGTGATGTGCCCCTTTTGGAATTGAAATGGTTCGAAAGAAACTGGCTGGTGAATGAAAGGCTCCTACATAATCCCTAGAGAAAGAGGTTTTGCTTGTCAACTACCTTAAATGTCGTGTATTCAGACAAGGTGTGTGATAGCAGAAAGAAAGTATCTTTCAAACCATCAGTTTCCTCCAGTAATACCCAGGTTTCTATCCATGATATCAAACACTGCAGTTCCTGTGCAGGTGGTGTGATTTCACTTGGTTGATAGGATCACCACAGATAAATGCTTGATTCTTCTGGAATGGCCATGTCAGTCTCTCTCTGTTCTTCACACTCACATTTTCTGGAGATTAAAATCCTAGGAAATGCCTATTTACTTAGTGGGTGCTGGCTAAAACAGAAATCTATACACATTACATACCATGCACATCAATGCCATGGCAAAAAACAATTCAAAATGTAAACTCAGTGAGAGCAAGCTGCCCACAGAAACATGTGATACAGCTTCAGGCCGCGGTGCCTCTGCACACCAGAGCAACCCATGCTGTTTGCAGTGACTTCCTGTTCTCTGTTTGCCATTATTTGTCTTCTGGTGATTTCTCTATGACTTTTTTTAAGAGGAATTAATCTGCCTGAATATCTTCCCTTGTCTTTACAAATGCAGATCTTCAGATTCAGTTTTAACAAGCTGTCTGTGTGCCATGCAGAGACAGGTGATATGTTCTGAATCGTTACCATGATCTGAATCACTGTAGACTAGTGATTTAGTATTTTAATGTAATCTTCTACATATCTACAATAAGCAAATGCATTTAGAAATAAAAATTGTTTCAAAGTGCCACCAACTGTTGTTTTTGCAAACTGCAGTTCAAAGAATGCGTTTTTTTAAATGCTTCTACTGGATGTTTTAGCATTTTCTGGTGTAGCACACAACTTACAAGAACAAATGCACATTATCCTTTTCCCAAGCTAAACAAGCAGTACATCCTATCCATTACAATATCTCCCCTATGCCTGGGTTTTAAAGGCAACATAATACAATATACCAGACACACCTTTTCTGTTGTTTATAAAATTCTGTGTTTCGTATTTGTTTTAACGGTAAGTCAATTTCCAAAACTTTCAACAATCCTCCAAAATCATCTGAGAGATCCAAGCACTGGAAATTTGCATTGCTTTTAAAATATGTCTGTTATTAGTGGTGTTTGAGTTCCTAAGCATTAGGTATGTGCTAAGAACAACATGTTCCAGTGGTCTGCTTTCATCTCTGCAAACTTTCACTCTTCTCAAAATCTGCTTTCCTAAGTTCCCTCACCCCCTGAATTTTGATTTCTCCTTATTCAAGCAGGACTTCCCACAATAAGAAACTCTTTATGATCTGCTGACAGTAAGCACAGAAGCAGGATCATAAAAGCACAGTGGTAGGGATCTTTTGGTGCCAGAAACAGGGTATGTAATCACAGAAGTTTGCATGGCATGTTAGTGATACAGCATGAGACAGTCCTCCAGGAGAGGACTGAATGGTTACAACTCCTAGTGAGCTGATCTCCATAAATAGCAGCTCTAAATCAATTCTGTTTGCTTGCTGTGATTATATGAAATGCATCAACTATTAAACAAATCAATGTGACCCCAAAGATTCCTTGGTTTAGTATCTTATTATTTTGGGGCTATAGGCTGATTAGGCATTTAAATAATTTTCTGTGATGGCATCTGCATTATTTGAATATGCCAGACTGTGAACACAAACCTTTAGATTTCTCCAGTGCTTTATTTGCCAGCAATGATGATATTAAAATTAACAGCCTTCCCTTGCTTTTGCTGATACCATTTAGCTTTTTCCAGAAAGGTCAAAGTAGGCATTTTGCTGGTTTGAAATGAAATGTGTCGTGCAAGGTTTGAGTTATTCAGCTATTGACTGGTGGGAGCATTCATTTCAGTGAATAGTAAGTTACTCCAATGTTCTCAGTGCAAATTGATCCAACAGAATGAGACCCCCTTTGAAGTCCGAACTCCACAATTTTTCTTTCAAAACTGCAGCTCTGAACCCCCTGTAGATGTAGTAGGTAATCGGTGCTGATTGATTTCTGAATGTGCAGATGGAAGAACAGGGAGAGGAATGACGCAGTGACATGAGAGGATGCAAAGTTCAAGAACACCCTACGCATGTGCCAAGGAGACTTCTTCTAAAAGCAATAGTGTGACTGCCAAAAAGCCAACGAGGAAGAAAAAAAATCAAAGATATAGCTGAAAGGTGAAACAAGGAGATTGCAGCCTGGAGGAAACTGTTGGTGAGATGGCTAGAGGAGGGAGGAGTTTTCAGCAAAACAGCACATGCTTTAATGGAGGAGATGAAAGAGCATGCAGAATTGTGGAAGTTTCTAATCACATAGAAAGAAATCTGCTCAGTTTGCTGTTGTGAGAGAGAAGGATCCCAAAGCAGCACATATTGACAAAACAGTAGACATCTGAAGTGTGTGCCACTTCCTTTTTCCTAATAAAAGTTTCAAAAGAAACAAATTAATAGTTTGATTAAGAAAAGCAATGATTTATGATACCCACACTTTTCCTTACATGAGGAATTCAAGTTTTTTAGGTTATTTCAAAGGTTTGAAATATTTTCTGACTGTTTCAAATGAATAGAAATATCCAGATTCTCAAAGCCATCACTGCCTTACTGTCACCATAGTAAGAAATGCCTGTATTTCCATTCACTGTTTCACAAGTAACTGTGTTATTATCAGGTACGTAAATCTCAAGTGCAGTGCACTATGACTTCTTACTTTTGGCTGGTCTTACAAGGATAGTTCTGACTATGATTGCCATTGCCATATGAAAGGATTATATTAAATAAAAATAAGGCTGGAATTTGCAACTCGCATTGTAAAAGCAATTGAGAAGAGGACAGAATAACAATCGGCAAACAGAACAAAATCTCGAGAATTTGCAGGATCAAATATCAGGTTTCTATGGCCCACACTATTGAGGTTCTGCAGTTTTGTTTTCCTTTCTAGTTTAGATCTAAGAAAACCTAATTATGATTAATTAAATTACTTTTCTGGTATCAGCTTAGGTGACAACAAATAAAGCTTTTATCATTTTCGTTAATGAGGAGTAAATCTGAATTTTGTAAAACTGCAGCCAAAACCTACTGCCGATATTTAACAGTCGTTTATAAGAAATATGCCTTTTAAATTTTCTTTGTTTCCTAATCAATTGCTTTGGCATCCATTCTCCACTTCAAAATAAATACATCTCACCACGCATTAACACAGTGTTGAACAGCAGTGCTTCCTTTTGAAACAAATCAACATTACTGTAGTGTGCAATGTGGGTTGAGTCTCATTTACGTTGGGATTCTTTATATCATTCTGACAACAGTGGCATTTTTATTGGGAAAATCTAATGTATGCCACAAATATTTAGCTGCAGACCCAACTAGACTAATGCAGCCTCCCTGGTTTTTCTGCTGCAGCAGAGACCCTGACACGTGCAGCACCAAGTCCTGTGTCCTACCCCAGCGCAGGGTGTGACAGCACTCATCAGCACAGAGCAGGCTCCCCACATGCATTGCTGGCTGAATGCTGACCCCCACACTTCTCTTATCAGACACGGATTGTGAGTCTTTTATTCCCACTAATCAGGAGCAAGACAGGGTGAACATGTTTGGGACTTCGCTGAGACTCCCACACCACAAAAATGCGTTTTGCACCATACAGTCACATCACCAATCAGAGAGGTGGTTATCAGACAGAAGCTGAACTCAAATGTTACTTCAAGCTAATTCCCAAGCTTTCCAAAGCCTCGACTTTCTGACTTGTCTGCAACAAATGAAGCAATGCTTTACTTCATCACACTGATTGTTCCAAACCCACTTCTGCTGAAGTGGTCAGGTATCCTTTAAACCCAATATAAATCTCATACTATAAACCTCTTAATTTAACATTCCTCATGGCTATTTAAGGAGCAAATAAATAGCCTTCTGCTTTTCAGAAAAACGCCTCTGCAATTAAACCTCTTATTAAATCCTTAGATTAGTAAGAGCTGTACTGTCATATGAATACCATTAGCATGAAAAAAATAATTAGAAAAAAAGGCATAGAGTATTTCTGCTAAATGAAAATTCTTATGAAGATCATAGGATCCACGGGTCTTGCATAGCACAAAAGGAATCTTTATCAAATTGCATTGAATAATTATTAGAACAACAATAACAGTAACAGAATTGTAACACTTTGCTTTCATACATGCTAAGGAAAAACTTTGCTTTGATCAATAATCTAAACAGATTTGTTTTAGTCCATCAATTTTGCTTTCCAGCACATTGCATCCCTCCTGTAACTGTACTTGAACTGGTGAAAAGTTTGCTGTTTCCATTCATGCTGTCTGATAATGTTTTCTGCTGGGCTCTTCCACACTCCGGGCAATCCCTCATAGTTCTCACTTAATTAGTCCAATCCCTATTTTCTCTAACTCCTGTGATTTTATAGTAATTCATTCTGAAAGCCAAATAGCACACTGCCAAAATCAGGTCACCCTTATTTTGTTTACACGTCGTGTTTGCCAGTGGTATGACAAGGCAGGATCCAAATCCTTCTGGGATTTTAATACAAATGGTGATTCTCTCTGCTCCTATTTATATGGAGTACTTAAAAGGGCAAGTCTATATCTTCACTGCCTTGATAACTAAAGCTACCTTTCCAAAATTCAGTCATCACTATTTATGAATCCCTTGTGGCTATGTCCAGAAATCCTGCTGCATTAATGCAAAGAAGCATAGAAATGCTGGCAGGAGTAGGATCCTCTGGAAGTCATCCAGCCTGACATCCTCTGGGGAGCACAGCGGTGCCAGAGCCGGGTCAGGTCAGCCTGTGGCTTTGCCTTGCCAATGCAGCAAAGGTAGATGCAGCTTCCCTTTGAAATTGTCCCCTGCCTTGCTTCCATGGCTTAGTTTATAAAATGATAGAGTACATCTGCAATTTACTAGTGAGCAGCTAGGCCATATATGTATATTTTGAAAATAAAATGTGCACCTCTGATTTCATATGAGTTCTTACACCAACCATCACGATCAGGAACAAGAGATTTTTCCCTTCCTTTTTGTGATTGCCTTTCACATATATTTATATATATCCCACATATATGTTTACATATTTTATCATATATATAATTATATTATATATCAATATATATAATATGTGCATACCGTATATCTGATATATATCTGTATCTGTCACTCTTCTTACACTAACTTCAGCAACACAAGAGCAACCACTTAGGAGAATGGTGTAGGAAGAACTAATGAGACTGAGAAGTCAAACATCAGAAAAAAGGCTGATTGTAGGCTATCAAGAACTGCACTGGAAGAAGTCATTTGATACCAAGTTCTCTTTAATTTAACAGGCAGAAGCATGGAAGGACCAATGGTTGGACACCAAAGGCATACAAGTTCATGCTAAAAAGAAGATGGAAATTTCAACCAGAGGAAGCATTTTCCCAGTGCAATAGACTAAAAAAGGGATCTGGAAGAATGAGTTGGGATGGGTCAGAATGTGTGACCTGCTGAAGATCTCTCCTGTGTCCCTGAGTACTTTTCTGCTTTTTTTCATGTTACCTTACCTGGGCTAATAAAATGCATTGCTTGCCTTCCTCCTCTATGGCCTGATTCTCTCTCCAGTCACAAATTCTTGAGTCAGAGTACTGGTTGGTAAAATTTGTTATAGTAGAGATCCTTAACATTTCCTGGGTCTTTAAAAATCTGTTACTTTTTTCTGCCTGCAATAGGTGGATGCTCAAATTCTTTAGCAAGTTTCAAATATTCAAAAAATGCTACCCAGTATGTAAGTAGCGTGGGTGGAATTTAATTGTAAATGTACATAGTTACATTCCTTAAATGACAGCGGGGTTTAGTCCTTATTTTGTCAAAATTTGGTTTTGATCCCTGACATCATTGGCTGTTAATTTTCTGTATTTTCACATTTCTGGCTTTTAGAGTAACCCACACAAACTTCTCCTACAGAGACACATCTATTTGCAAATCACCTCCATTTGAATATTGTATAATTTAGTGAAGCTACTGCTTGTATAAGCTACTATTATCAAGACACAAAGACTGAAATTATCTAAAACTGTTCAATAAATATCCTCAAATTTCTCTATTGCTTTCCTTCATCTGGCTGTGCCCACCAAGTGTTCTTTAAATTACAAAAAATAAAACTGTGCCCTTTAGCTTCAAATACATCCAAAAATAGAGACTTTGACAGAAGAGTGTTAGAACTATTTCATCAAGTCCTCCTGTCTCAAGGTCATACTAAACATGCTTATGATTAGACATCCAAGTAATTTGTTTTTTCATTTCTCTGTTTTTTCACAAATCTGACTGGCAATCAATTGGAAATTGCTGATATATCAGGGGATGTCAGAGGGGTTGAAAACATTTTACAGTTGCACTCGATGATCTTAACAGCCTTTTCCAGCCTAAAAGATAAGCAGTAGTCTGATCCTTTTAACTCCCTAAAAGGGAGTGAGATACTGACAAGACAGCAGATGATTTTGAAGTATGCTTAAAATCTCCAAAACAAGCTTTAAGCACTCCCTTCATTAAGTAAAGGAGGGTATCTAAACATGCTCTAATAATTTTCGTGAAAGAAATCCAAGAAAGGGAGTGCACACAACCATCAGCTTCCAGGAATAGCTTTCCTCATACTGTTTCAGCCAGGAAATATTAGACTGTCAACAACTGACTGACCCACGTTTCATGGCTCCTCAGAGGATGGTGTCTCGGAGGACTTTGTGTACTTACTGGCAATCAAAATGTCAAAGACTGAACAATGCTACCAAAATGCTGCTTTTTGAAAAGGGAGCTACTGAACTCTTGCAGGTCGCTTTGAGAACATGAAACTAAAAATTCTTTTGCTCAGGAATTTACAAAGTGTAAATGTAAATGTGGGATGTAGGAAGTGGGAGCACTGCTGAGGTTTTATCAGATTCATATTCAGAATTGTGTAAAAGAGCAATCTACATTACTGGGTTTGCCACCACTGGTCCAAAGGCCATTGATAGGGTAGCACAGCAGAAGAAAGAACTCCTAATGTTCTAAATTAACTCCTAATGTTATATATAGTACTAAGCCAGCAAGAAAGTCTGCTGAGACAAGAAATGTACCCCAATAAAAGCCACTTCCAACAACAGATGCCAATATTTGCACTACAGCCAGAGGAGAGGAAGAAGCCTGGAAAGTCATTGATAATACAAGTGCTGTCTGCCATGACCAGGTGCCTAAAGTTTTATATTAAGCGTATACTTGTTAGGTAGAGGCTAGGCAGTTTCACTTAAGATGAAACCCCCAATTCTTATAATCAAACTTTAAGCAAGGTATTATCCTTTGGGGAGACTTTGGAGAAATTAATCTTTCAGGGCAGATAAGAAGCAGAGGCAGAATGGAAAGGGTAATCATATTCTCTACTTCTCAAAACCCCAGTCTTTAAGAACATAATTTCTAGCAGGTTTGGGGTTTTTTTCCTTTTTATCTCTATAGCTCAGAATTCAGAGCTGGAATAGAAACAAGCAACCAGGTGCACATTATAGTTTAACAGTCTGCTTTTTCACTTTCTTTTATTTCTGGCTACTTGCATAAGGGATACAAGGGACAGTTCCTATCTTTTAAACATTACAAAACATACAGCAAAACAGCTTTTCTCAAGCAGAAAATGAGGAACCTTTATATTTTTTTGGTTCTAGTTGATCTTATTTTGATCTGTCCACTGTGCTGATCATGTCAGTTCATGTGGATCAGTCATTTGTTGCTGCATTTGGTGTGGCAAGGCTTTGGTAGCAGGGAGGGCTTCTGTGAGAAGCTGTTGGAAGCTTATCCTATATCCTGCAGAGCTAATGTCAGCTGGCTCCAAGACAAACCTGCTGCTGGCCAAGGCCAAGCCCATCAGTGATGGTGGGAGCACTGCTGGGGTAAGGTACTTAAGAAGGGAGAAAAAACCCTGCATATCTGCAACTGTAGCAGAAAAAAGGAGTGAGAGAGTATGTGAAACAACTCCACATAAACTAAGGTCAATGAAGAAGGAGGGGACGGAGGTGTCCCTGGTGCCAGAGTGGAGATTGCAACCCATGGAAATTCACACTGGAGCAAATATCCAACTGCAGCCCCTGGATGATCCCGCACCAGAGCAGCTGCATGCAGCTGAAGGAGGCTGTGATCCCACGGGAAGCCTGTGCTGGAGGCAGCGCCTGGATGAACCTGTGGACCCATGGAGAGAAGCCCATGCTGGAGCAGGTCTGCTGGCAGGAAACCTGTGTGACCCTGCGAGGGACCCACGCTGCAGCACAGTGCCTGAAGGACTGCACCCTGTGGAAGGGATCCATGCTGGAGCAGTTTGTGAAAAACTGCAGTTCATAGGAAGGACCAATGCTGCAGAAGTTCATGGAGGACTCTCCCATGGGAAGGGCTGCACGCTGTGTGGGGGAAGAGTGTGAGTTCTCCCTTGAGGAGGAAGCAGCAGCAGAGGCAATGTGTGATGAACAAACTGCCAACCTCATTCCCCATCCCCCTGAGTTGCTTGGGGGGAGGAGGTAGAGACATCAAGAGTGAAGTTGAGCCCAGGAAGAAGGGAGGGGTGGTGGAAAGGTTTTTAAAATTTTAAAATTTAGGTTTATTTCTCATTACCCTACTCTGATTTGATTAGCAATAAACCACACTAATTTCCCCAAGTTGAGTCTGTTTTGTTCATGACAGTAACTGCTGAGTGATCTCTCCCTTCCCTTTTCTCGACCCACAAGCCTTTTGTTTGTTTTATCTTCTCTCCCCTGCCCAGCTGAGGAGGGGAGTGATAGAGCATCTGTGGTGAGCACTTGGTGTCCAGTTGCTAACGGTATGCCTCTTATGATTCTTGGATCTTGACAGTGATTTCTGAACTGTACAGATGAAAAACAACACAAGAGAAGACATTGTTAATAGCTACTATTGATAGAGAAAAAGTTTATACCAAGCCACTCAAAGTGTAGAATCAGGACCCTCAAAGCTTTTTTCATAGTAGCAAATACAAGGTCTCTGTTCAAAAGAATTGCAGTCTAAGATTAGCCCTAGCAGAGGCACACAAGTGGGAAAACATCAGCAAACAAAATACTACCAGGAAGAATAATAGGTAACAGTCATAGTTTAATGAACAGCCTGACTCTTGTAAAGTGTGTTTTGTAGGCATCACAGCAAGGGAGGATTTTTATCCTTTATAATGAGGATATCTGTACCTGCTACAGGAAACTTTTCTAAATCCTGGGAAGGCATGAAGATGAGTGATTGAAATTGAATAATACTCTGGGAGGCACCAACATCAGAGGCTAGTGGGAGGCAGTAATTAACCTGAATATGTGATGAGAAGTAGATTAACTACCAAAGGCTTTGAAAGTCATGTAAAGAAAATTTACTTGTTAGTGAGCTATTAATGGAGGAATGGGATAAGCAAAGGGATGCACAAAGAAGAGATGAAGAGAGAAGAGGGTCATGGCCACAACGGCAAGCTATGGAATTGTGTGACAGCATTCAGGTAGGTATAGTGCAGTTCCCAAGATCAGAAAAACACAACTGAAACATTACAGAAACCAGGATGGCAATTTTAGCAACTAAACCTCCCTAGCTCCAAGTTGCTCTTAAGCAGGGGCAGCTTGGCTCATGAGATAACTTTGCCTGAGCATTTTCTAGACTCTTAGATGGGGCTTATGGGTTTGGAGTGTAGAAATACACTTGCACTTAAGGCTTTGTTTTAAACATGAGAGAGGCTGTGGGTCTTCAGGGGATGTGCAAGGATGCTCTTCCTCCTCCTTCCCAAGGACAGCAGTAGGAGCAGGGTGAGGGAACAGAAGGTCAGGCTCCCAAGCAGATGTGTGCCAAGCTGCAGGAGCAAGACATGGAGAAGGCAGTAAAGCAGTTTGGAAAGGAGGGAATGAGGGGGAGAAAGTTCATCACTAGGATGAAAAGTTATGAACTATGGGAATGGGGGGACAGATCTGGGCCAAGTCCAGAAATGTTTGGAAGTGATAAGAAAACCGAGGAAATCCCAGAGTGAGCTGCAGATTGTTTTTTGTTGGTTTTTTTAAATAATAGATGCATATTTTTATAGTAGTTAGTAAGAAGAAGATTGCTTAGGTTTGGAAGTCTTGGTTTTCTCTTAAAGAGGTAAACTGTGTGGCCACTGCACCTTTGCAGAGCTCCTAGAGTGTAGAGATGGAACTATAGAGAGTAAGCACTGGGGAAGGGACATAGCAAGATCTGCCCAAGGAAAGAAAGAGAAACCCATGAAATTCACAACTGAAGTTTAAAAGCTTCAAAATAAAATTACCTGATTCTGCTTCCACAAATACAGACATGATCATCTGGCAAATAAGAAGAAGTCCGGATCTCGATTTTTTAAAAATCCACTAATGTTTTAAAGAGTATATCTGGAACACAAGGTATTTTTCAGGTCACCTCGAAACTTCTTTGTGGGTATGCTCTACCTGAGATCTGAATCCTTTAAAACTGACTTCTTCCTGTAAAAAGAAGTAAAACATGCCCCTCTAAATAGAGATCACATCTATCTTTTACAGTTAAGTATTCCCTTCCCCAATAAGACGTGGAGACATGCACTTTTACAGTTTCTATTAGGAAGGTTAGTTAAACAATCTTGGGATAATGAAAAGACTGGGAAATAAGAAATTATGAAAAGTTTGACAATTGGGGCAATGCTGATCCAAGCTGCTGATGTGGCTCTGTAGTTCTACTCGGTTACTTTGAGAAAAGCCAGATGAGACACATTCTGCTTCCAAGCAGTGGGATGCATGACTGCCTTGTGTTTGGCAGAAGCCTCAAGTGACACAATTTTATTTACCTACCTTTTCTGGGCCTTTGTTTTCTTCCCCAAAGAGCTACCCAAAGGGCACTGGTGGATACTGATGGCCTTGCTGACTTGATTATTTTTTAGTAGATTCACTCGTGGATTTCACACTTTGTAACATGTAGACCAACAGTTTCAAAACAGACTCTCTCAGAGATCAGATTATCTTGAATTTAATTGGTTTACAGAAACTGTCCCTTGTCACCAGAACGAAATCTTCTGCTGTGCTGTGCCTTGCAAAGTGCTGCTGAGAATAACTGTACATACTCTGAATCCCTCAAAGGGCCTCTTGACCTTGCAAAGCTCTGATATTTGGTTGGTGCTCACTCATTATGATGATCATTCACTACTGCTACACTAATCTGCTGATGAAAGTAGGCCTACAAGACCTTTGTGGCCTTCAAAACTGCTTCCACTCCTGAATTTCAGCATGTTGCAAAAGCATCTCTCTCTAAGCCTCTTGCTAAGCAGAACAGACAACTAAATTTTGCAATTAAGTCGCATACTGAAAAAGAAACTGTCAACTCGTAAACATTCTAAAAGGACTCAAATTAATGGATGATGTGTTTTATTAAATTAGCAGCCCAAATCTGCATGCCAGCAAAAGCTCCTAGCTTTTGATTACCTCTGGGAACAAAGACTAGAGCATGCTTATAAATAGTGGCAGTGGGCTTAGCATATGTTACCTTCTTTCCTAGATAAATATTAATTAGCCATGCAGAAGAACCAGATCTCTAATAAGAAGAAATCTTTGTAGCTCCCCTTAAATCAATGCTGACATGATGATTTCACGAGGAAAATATTTGAGTCTTAATTTTCAGCAGTTTTACTTCTTTACAATGATTCACTGCATTGCACAAGTTTCCATCGAGCTTTATGCATTAGTAGCTTGTTGCTTTAAAATGTGTGCAGACTTTTTTTTTAAACACAAAATTCAGCATTTCATTTCCGAAAACTTGATATTTGGGACCCCTTTGAAATCAACTGGCTCCTGAAAGGAAACCTTTAGAGATTCCATTCTCTTAATCAGACAGAACGATTTGAACATACTGAAGTGGGACAACGCTTTAAAACTGATATAGGTCCATATCTGAAAGTGGAGAATTTATCCTTTGCCAGATCTGAGCACAGAACATGAGACCATTTTTCATTTGAATCTCTACAAAGTCTAAATGCAGCATACTTTGCCTTCATCCTGAACAGGTGCTACAGGTTATGCCATTGACTTTTATTCCTGGTAGACTGCTGTACCTTTATGTCATGCTGTCGTGGCCATTTTCCACAGATCATTCCCCAGTGGATATGCATGTATTTTATAGCAGGTTATAATCCACCCATATCATAGCAGGAAGGTTAAAGTCCCTTCAGGTATATTACCAGAGACAGACTAAACTGGAGGGATGATCATTGAGGCAGATCCTCTGGCACCAAAATAGGCATTTGCACTGATTTTGGTGTGAATTAGAGGCTCCGGCAGCCTCAGACGGAAACCACAAAGACAAGAAACCAACAGCCCTTTTCATACGAGCGCAGTCAATTCTTCTGATTTGTAACAAAGCAGCAGAATTATGGCTGGTGTGGAAGGAGAGCAGACGGGGCAGAATCGAAGTGGTTTCCTGTGGAGTATCTCCAGGAACATCGTTAAAAATCAAATTCCTTGTAGATGAATGAGGAACAGACATCGACCTGAACTTCTACCTCCATGAACTGAAATGTGTGAGGATCAGTGCAGTGAGTGGAGATTAACTGCTAGAGACAGTGTAAGGGAGGACTGGAGGGTTTTTCTTTGCTTGACCTCCGTTGCCTACTCAGGGTAATTGAATGCTCTTCAGAGGGTATCTGAGTGTATTTTTCAGCAACTGTGCCTAACCTGTATGGGTTGAGAAACTCAGTGTGCATTTGTGCCTTCTGAGTCCATGTGCTCGTTTCTTTGTCTGGGTCCTTGAAGTAAAAAAATCAAAACTAGGCCCAGCTGTTCCTTATGATTAAATTTCAGTAATTCAAGCTGGGTGATTTTATTTTGACTAGTGACTTAAAAGTGATGGCATTTAAATGGCCTTAGCTGTATTTCAAAGTGAACATTGAGAAACTTCACACAGACATTAGTATTATTTGTCTGTTGGCAAACTCAACAAAACACCACTGTGTTGATTTACATAGTGAAGGTTATCTTTGCTAACAGGAGGACTCAGAATTTCATTATTTAAAACATGAGTATGATTCTCATCACAGTGCAGGAGGCTACAGATGCCTTTACACACAACTTGCCAGCTGAGTCAAGAGCAGAGGTGAATTTTATATCATGCACTGAGCCCCATGATCAAATATACCTAAAAGACCCAAAAGCCAAAACCCACACAATATTATCTGTGGCCAGGACAGATCCGACTGTATGATGAGGACTTTTCCTTTCTGTACTTAGGTTTGTTTCTATGTGTCTGTCTTCTCTCTCTAATTTATTTATAAGATATTTACGCCATACATGGGCAGTCTGTGAAGCAATAAACCAATAATAGGCTCAGTTTTCATTGCAGTTTCTATATTTGGGTATTTTAATACATCAAAATCTGGATATAAGAAGTATTAACAGTCTTATGCCAGCAGAAAGAAATTAATTTTATGCCTGCCTCTGCACAGAAGCCAAAAGCTTCAGGAAATAAGATCTCTTCTCATAAGCATCTTTTCAGATCCAGTTAGGAGAGGAGAAAATAAACAATGAAATGCAAGCTTCCGGGTGACAGCACAGCAGTGAGATATGATGGCTCATGTGATAATACATATGATTCACAATATGTGTCTGACTGGCACTCCAACACTCCAGTACTTATTGATGATCTGGGTAGATCTGGATGATCTAGGAAATCTGGTGCTTTCATCAAATCTTGGCCCTTGGGAGTCCAGTTGTGACAAGAGGCTGTATGCAGCCTGGCAGAGCAGAGAGGGAGAGCAGTCTTTCAAAACCAGAGCATCCCTTGTTGTGACACAAATCCTTGGAACCAGCATGCACAGCAGTTCCAGTGCCTGGGTGGAGACTTTTCTGCATGCCCCTCCAGCAGTGACACGCAGAATCATGACATGGAGCACTGTTAGGAAGCTGGCTTTACTTTCTTCCTGCAGCTGTTCATAACCCAAGTCTGAAGCCCCAGAGAGAAGCACAGGGAGTGCTTACTGAACCTGCCCAGGAAGATCAGGTGGTCCTTCTAGGAAGTGAGGTGAGGTCGCCACAGCCAGACCCGTCATGCACTGCTGAGTGAACATTTTGCTGACCACTCGCAGCAGTGCTACAGAAATGAGTGAGAAACCAGTGAGCACAATGGAAGAAAACAAATGAGGGAGGAAAAAATCATCTTGGCAAGACAAAGAGGGAAGCAATGAACGATGATTACTGATGAATAATAACCCAGAATTAATGGAGAAGGACAACAGCAAAAGCTGTGCATGGAACACAAATATTTTAGAATGAGGACAAACAGTGACATTAGTAGGGTGGCCAGAACTCACCATCCATTCACATAATACTTGTCTACATTACACACCATGGCTGATGGCAGTGGCTAGGGCTAGAACATTGCCCATGGAGGCGCTATAATTTTATCAGAACAGCCTCTGCACAAGAGGCAAGCTGTTCCAAAACTGAATGAAGGGCTAGGTTTTCCTCTTATTACTATTGGTGTTTTAAATTTAAATCCCTCTCAGATACATAGCCCTATTTGGGAAGAATGTTGAGCTACAGAGGCTCGAGGGCAGTTGCCAACTTAAGCATAACTAAATTAAGCCAGAAATGTTGAGCAGAAGCAAAAGCAGTATCACACTGTATTAGAAGCCAGGATTATAATATCTATGCTTATCAAAGTAGTCACAAGAATGCAGACAGCTCTGTATTATTATTTTTAATGCAGTAAAGTCTAAAGGCTCCAACCAATTACCAGGCAACAAAAAGAGGTGGTAGCTGCTTGAACACAAGGAGGCACCACAAAATAAAAACACAGAAACACACCAAAGCCTATCCCCATATCCTTTTGGGAAAACAGAAAAGCTCATTGGCATTTTACCTTCCTGTCAGTTCAGTGAATGTAGGCAAATCTTGACTGCCACGTTTTCATTAATCCAAGGCAATCTTCCCCCAACCTCACTTCTTGAGAGAGTCTAACTAAAGATCTGGGACAGATTTTACAAAATCTCAAGCACCACGACTGGTCTTTTGATCTCAGGAGACATCTGGGTCTTAGCACATCTCAAGATCAGGGCACCTCGCCCTGCGTCGAAGCAGGGAGGAAGAGGCTGTCCCTGCACGGCTCTGTGCTTTCCTACACTGCTGTGCAGCCCTAGCTCTTCTTCAGTTCAATGCTTCTCTTCCTAGTTTCCTAAACCCTCTGTGCCACAATGGATCCTCTCCAGCCTCCTCTTGTGGTCCTTTCCTGATCTGCATCCTCTCAGGTGAGCCAGTCCCTCTTGCTCAAGGGTGACCAACAAGGGGCAGAGGTTTCTCACCCTGCCCATAAGCTCAATGTCTCTGGCAGAACACAGCAGTGCCTGTCCCGGTGTGGTGCTGAGCACAGCCCAGGGAGGACGGGGCCAGAGGGAAACTGCTTTTCCACCACAGAGGAAACCAACCAGGAGGAAATATCCAAGAGGGAAGTGCTGAGAGTTTACAGGCAATTTAGGCATGTAGCAGCACGTGCAGAGGTGCACAAACATGCTTGCAGACTGAAAACGCTTGTCTCCTCTTAAATGAATGTGCTGTGGTATCTTCGGGAGATTTAATCGGGCTGGAGCAGAGACATTTCACCGAGCTCGGAATTATCCTGACCCAGCAAAAAGCAAGCTCGCACTTCCCTTTGTGTGCAAAACTTTCCTGCGGCTGCTAAGAACAAACGCTGGCAGGAGCTGCGGGACCTGGACAAACGTGTGCTCCCGCTGCTCCTTCTGTCCCCGCCTGTCGAGCGCTGGAGGAGCCTGTGGGGCACATCAGGACTGCTCAACCGCGGGCGAGCCTCTCCAAGCACACCAGAAAAATAAAGGAAAAAATATAAAAATAGGGGGGAAAAAAGGGCAAGAAAGCCTGAGCTCAGAAAATACGGGACTACTAGAAGTGTAACCTACTGCAGCGGGGCTCGCCGCGCTGCGCAGCCCCTCGCCCGGTGGTTAGGGCGGGCGGTCCCGAGATGCTTGCCCGCTCCGGCTGCGCCCCTGTCCCGCACCGTCTCGGTCGCCCCGGCCCTTCCCGCACGCCCAGCTCCGGCACCGAGCGGCACTTGTAACGCCGCCGAGGGACGTGGCGGGGGGCATACAGTCCGGCCCCGCCGGGCTCCCCGGGGAGCCTGGCGTCGCCCAGCCCCACTGCGTTGCGGGCACGGTGCAAGATAGGATGGGGACAACGGCAGGACCAAGGAGCACCTGCATCGGCCCGTGCCGTGGCATGCCTCGTCGGGCTGGAATGGGAGGGGCTGCTCTCCTCCTGAGCGGGGGGCGAGCCCGGGCTCCTCCCGACGCCTGCAGGGGCAGGGGCGGGGGGACGGCGGTGGGGCGGTGCGCGGGGCCGGGGCGGGCCAGACCCCCCCCCGTCGGAAGGCTCGTGGGTGCGGGAAGGAGGGCCGAAGGAGGCGGCGGCGGCTCCTCCTCCGCGGGCAGGCGGGCGGGCAGCCCGCCCGAGAGCGGCACCGGTTGCTCGGTGCCGGCGGAGCCGCGCCGCGCCGCCCGCTATATAAGGGGCGGCGGCTGCTCGCCGCTCACTCACACCGGTCCCTGCCCGCGGCTGCCGGCGCTGGGCGGAGGCCGGGCCCCGACAGCATGGCCCGCGGCGGGGCGCAATGGGAGGTGGTCTCCCCTCCTGCCTCCCGCGGACCCTCCTCTTCCTTCTCCTGCTCCTCCCGCACCCGCGGCGGCGGCTGCAAACTTGCTGCGGCGGGCTGCGTGTGAAGGCACGGCCCGGCGGGGCGGCTCCGCTGCCCTCGCAGCCCCCGCAGCCCCCGCCGTCGCGCCCGCAGCCCGGGGGCGAAGCCGCCGCCCGCGGGCATGCGGCGCTGCCACCGCGCCCGTCGAGACACGGTGTGGAGCCGCAGGCGGCGGGGCTGCGCTTAGGGGCGGCCGGGGCGGGAGCCCCATGTCCGGGGCTCGCCGCGCTCCGCGGGCAGGCGGCGGGGCGATGAGCTGCCGGGGCGAGCGGGCGCGCCTGGCCCCCGCTTTGCCCTGCTCCCTCGCCCGTGGGGAGTGAGGCTCCGCGGAGCCCGCTCGGAGCTCCCGGAAGGGCGGGCGGGAGGGAGGTGGTGCCGGCGCGGCGATGCTGCAGCCCTCCCCCGGCGCCGACGGGGTCCTGCCGGGGTAGCGGCCCCGCCGTGCCGCGCCGAGCCCCACCGTCTGCGGGGGCGGCGGCCGCGGAGGGATGGAGCCGACCGGCCCCTGCCGGGCGCAGTTGGGCTCCGCCAACGACTCTTACCGAAACTGTAGCGCCGAGGAAGTGATCTACCAAGATGCCACCCCCTCTCCGGGAAGATCGTGCTCGCCGTCGTCCTGGCGCTGGTCACCCTGGCCACGGTGCTCTCCAACGCCTTTGTCATCGCCACGGTCTACCAGACGAGGAAACTCCACACGCCGGCCAACTATCTGATCGCCTCGTTGGCCGTCACCGACCTCCTCGTCTCCATCCTTGTCATGCCCATTAGCACCATGTACACTGTGACCGGCAAGTGGACGCTGGGCCAGATCGTCTGCGATATCTGGCTGTCCTCGGACATCACCTGTTGCACGGCGTCCATCCTGCACCTCTGTGTCATCGCCCTGGACCGCTACTGGGCGATCACCGACGCCGTCGAGTACTCCACGAAACGGACTCCCAAGCGGGCAGCGGGCATGATCGCACTGGTATGGATCTTCTCCATCTGCATCTCCATGCCCCCTTTGTTTTGGCGGCAGGCGAAGGCCGAGGAAGTATCTCACTGTGTGGTGAACACGGACCACGTCCTGTACACCGTTTACTCCACAGTAGGAGCCTTCTACTTCCCCACGCTGCTGCTGATAGCCCTCTACGGGAGGATCTACGTGGAAGCCAGGTCGCGGATTTTGAAGCAGACGCCAAAGAAAGCAGGTAAAAGACTAACGCGGGCTCAGTTAATTACAGACTCCCCGGGGTCGACCTCTTCCGTCACCTCCATAAACTCCAAGGCTCCCGAGGGATCCAGCGAAACGGGCTCCCCCGTGTACATGAACCAGGTGAAGGTGAAGGTCTCGGACGCCCTGCTTGAGAAAAAGAAGCTGACGGCCGCTAGAGAGCGGAAAGCTACAAAGACTTTAGGGATTATTTTAGGAGCCTTCATCGTGTGTTGGCTGCCCTTTTTCATCATCAGCCTGGTGTTGCCTATTTGCAAGGACGCTTGCTGGTTCCACATGGCCATCTTTGACTTTTTCACGTGGCTTGGATATCTCAACTCCCTCATCAACCCCGTCATCTATACTATGTCTAACGAAGACTTCAAACAAGCTTTCCACAAACTCATACGTTTCCGATGCACAGGCTGAAATGTTGAATGCGATGTGTTCCCCGGGGCAGCCCCCATGCACGCCCGCGCCCGGCGCCACAGGTAGGTGCGCGCACCCCGCCCTGCCCCGAGAGCCGCGGTGCTCGGGGCGCCACGGGCGGAGGGGTGGGGCGGAAAAGGGGGGGCTATGGGCTGCGACCCCACGAACAGCTGGTGTTCAGACCCTTCGCGAGCGGCGGCGAGCGCCGGGAAGGCTGCGCGCTCCTGACATTTCCCGGTATGTGTGTGCGCGCGTCGTGTGTGCCCCCCCCCCCCCCGACCCCTCTTCGCAGGGAGTGACTCACGGCAATCTGCTTTTTATTCCCCCTGTTAAACCAATCTGCCGCCATTTCGTATGCTAATGCCCGTGTTTCGGCCAATTAGTGCTAAACGGCACTTGCTTTCCGAGCCCGCAGCCGAGCTCTCCGGAGAGCGCTGGGCCGCTCCCTCCGCCCGCGGCGGCGTCCCCGGTGCGCCTCCCGGCCCCGCCGGCCGCCGGAGGTGCAGCCCCCTTGGAAGGGACGCGATGCAGCCCCGCTACTAGCGGCATGGTTTTCTGGGGGGTTTTGGGTTTTTTTTGGGTTTTTTTTTTTTTTTTGGCGAGGAAATGAGGTAGGAGAGGCGCCAGATGAAGGCTGCTGACAAAGTCCAGCCGTACCTCTTTCTGGCCTCCTCATGGCTCCGGCTGCTCCTGCGGGAGCGAAGGCGGCTGCGAGCAGGCGTCCCGAGGGGAAAGCTGCCCCTTAGCCGCCGTGGGAGACTCGACACCTCGGGGTGTCTCTTCACCCGCGGAAGGGCTCTGCCTTTCCGCGCCTCTTGACAGCAGTGGCTGCCAGCTCCTCGCTAAACTCAGCGCCACGTTCTGCAGGATGCGTACATGACTTTATTGTGATACTTTAATAATTCTGCCAATCTCTTGCTTTTTGTCTGCAGAATCAAGTTGCTATTGTAAAGACCCACTGCTTGAAACTTCCCCAAGCCCAGTTGCCAGACTCATGATGCTGCAAAAACGTCAATACATTCTGCCACCAAACTGCTCAGCTCTGCGTTTCAGTGTAATGACTCTGGCAGAGATGCTGTTCCAATAGGCACGCAGATCAGTTGCAAAAAAAAAAAAAAAAAAAAAAAAAAAAAAAAGGCAGCCTCGAATCAAGGTCTATAATTCACCTGGAATGAAGAAAAAAAGTTTGAGAGTAAACTCCATTTATTTTGCAGGCTTAACTTCTTAATTTGTTCTCCGACCGGTTGTAGGGGTGTGCACAAGAGCACAGTTGTCTCTGTCTGTGTTGGTAGCATAGTTGTACTTCTGCACACCTGTAATTTCTTTCTTTCAGTGGAAAGAGTTGCTCCCTTCACTCATGAGGCCAAGAGGAGGAAAAAACCCCACATTTAAAATAGGAGCATCGCAGTAAATTCTGTAAATGACTCCTCCAGCTGAACATGTGTGAGAAGTGACAGTGTGCAAAAGTTTTATATTTGTATTTCAAAACAATAGCAAATGCTCTAGAAACAAGAGTTGTAGACCTGTTCAACTGCACTGCATATCTGTAGTCTGTCCTCATAGTTGCCTTTAGAGAGTAAATCTTGCTTTTACTCCATAAGAGCAGAAATCAAGAAGTCCAATGACCGTTCTATAAACCAGCTGGGAATAGAAGTAGCAGTTTGATGTTGTAACCATGTTTTCCATTTTGTGTCAGTTGCACACCCTTACCGCATGAACCACTGCGAAATTTAGAATTCTCTAAGTACTTAGCATTATTTAGTGTATTTTGTAAAGAAGTGAAGCAGTTTGCTCTTTCAGAAGGGCAATTTCACCTGCAAAATAAATACCCATGAATCATTAATTAACTGATGTTAGTGAAATTTCTTGCCTCCCTACTCCCCCCTATGGTTTTTTTTAGTTTTTTTCTTGTTTTGGTTTTTTTTTCCTCCTGATTGGACCTGAAGACAGGTCTGTGTGTATTCAGCAGAGTTTCAGGATCTGGTCCACCTGCTGTGATAGAACTGCATTGATTGTTCCTCTTTATGTGTAAATGAAAATGAGTATAAACAATAAAACGCTTGACTGTGTTCTCAAGAGTGGTAGCAATTGTGTGACTGAAAGGAGTACTTATTGGTTTACCTGCTTTCTCAGTATTGACTTTTTAGGTAACACTGATTTGATGAGTCACTCAAGAAAGCAATTGATGAAGGTTGAAATTACAAGCTTCAATTGGTTGTCAGTTTTCTAACAGGCAGCTTTATTTTCATCGTAGCTAGGTATAATTCTTACTATTTTCATGTAATGTCAGAATAAATGTTTGGGGCTTTTTCACAAATATTTTTCTTACTCCTTTAAAAGCAAACAAAATTTTAGCACTTAGTGGATACTGTAATCAATGTTCTTTTAAAGCTGCATGTATGTATTCTAGAGGGGGGCTGTTAAAAGACTGAAAAAATCTTACATGATTTATCTGCCTGCTATTCTTCAGAGAGGTTTTCAAGTAATAAAGACTTACTTACTTAACTGGATAGTAAAGAAAGAACGTGAGCCTCTGTACTTCTACTGGTCATAGGCAGAAGGAAGTCTGTAAGACACAAATTAAAGCAGTGGAAAATAAACATTGTCAGTAATTTGAAGAGATCCAAAATAATTGCCTTAAAATTGCATACCTCTGAAAAAGGGAACTACTATACCATGCTTCTAGAAAGTACTCTCTTGAATTTTTAAAGACAAGTGTGATGAGGAATTTTCTAAAATGTGATCTTACTTGATTGAAATACCTATAATAATTTTAAATTTAAGGGACTTTTTGCATATATGGTGTGGAAAAAAAAGCAAGGAAGATAACATAAAACAATGCTTAACCAATTCTCATTTGTCATTTTCTGATCTCGTAGAATGAAATTTGTTTGCCCCAAATTCTTTCTCACTAGGCTTTTTTATATATGTGAAAAGTGGAAAATGAGATTTAGAGTGAGTTTTTCAGCATTTCCAGAGAGTTGTGTTTTCTGTCAGTTTTACAAAGTTAGGGGGCTTACAGAGCAGGGAGGTACAGGAGTTGGACTTGGTGTTCCTCATGCTGTTGGAGTATACCTTCATCTTCAGCAACTGGCAGCAAATACTCCCAGATCCCTGTCGTGATGTGAGGATTTTGCTGAGAAATCAAGAAATTACCCTTCTAATTTTATGCTGAAGCTCTGAACTTCCTGCACAGGCAAACATTTTTGATAGCCACGCTCCCTGTTGGGAAGACAGTCAGTGTGGAAGCTACCCTGAGTGACCTGGGGACAGGAGAGGACTCTGCCTTGAACCCTGCTGAGGTACCTGGTAGTTAAAGGCCTTGTGCTACTGGACCAGTAGGAGATACATCAGAAACCCATTCACACGGGATAGGTAGAGTGAGGACACGCATCTGTTCATAGTGAAAGAGAAGAAATGTAGGGCAAGCATTGCTCAGTGCTGGAAAATATAAATATGTAAAGCATGTTCCAAGATTCATGTAAAGTGTTTTAGGGTGGGAAGAGTGTCCCGTGTGAGCTTTGCATCTCCGTGACTGGCAGAGTGTGTCCTGGTTGAACCTAGATTTTAAAAGATGCTTAGGGATGTGGTGGTAAAGTTTTGACTCTCTGAAGAGGTCTGAGGATGTTGCTGTCCTGCTTCTCTGCTCCCTTGCCGTGCCTCGTCACTGTGCTCTGCCTCTGAGAGGATGGAACATCTGAAATTTTTAGTAGGAGAGGCTGTCCTTTCTGTCCACCCTATGCCTGTATTCCTGTGGAAATGGCTCAGTAAATCCTGCCTCTGGGTGTTTTCTCACGGGAACCTCTTCATGACCCTGCAGATAAACTCCAAAGATGCATAAGCCTGTGCTGTTCAGTCTTTCGTTACAGAAGCAGCATGCCTTTCTTTTATCTATTTCTTGCCTTGGATTCAGACACTCAGATGATGCTTTTGAGACGAATCTCTGCTGGGCGCTGAGGTTTGAAGTTGAACATACACTTGCAAACCTTGTGCTTCCTGCATTTCATGGTAAGGGATATGTGTGTGACAGTGTTGGTGACTCCAAGTGCTGTGAGATGTGTGACAGTTCAACAGCAGCTGCCATTGTGGGAGCAGCTATTTGCAGCCCCATAGCTGCACTATTTTCCTAGTATTCCTCAGTTTTATTTAAGAGGCATTTGTCACCTTTCTAATTAATAAAACACAGATCCCTTGCAATTAACTTTCATATGGCCATGCAGCAGCCAACAAGTCCTACATTTTGTGCATGAATAGGAAGAAGAAAATGCCTTGACTAATGTGCCAGGTCTCCGTCTGATAAAACTGATCTCAGCTAATTGTCTGGACATTTACACCCTATTCCCTGCCAGAGCATTTGAGAAAGCTCTCAAATGGAAGCTAGCCTTGAGCCTCCAGCAGGGCCATGTGGAACAGGAATGACTCTGGAGCAGCTGATTTCCACCCTCCATTGCCCTTGCCTGCTAAGAGCCAATCTACATTCCATCAGGAGAGCAGTCGAAGTGCTTTCTGACTTGAAAATGCTGCTACTGTGTTCTCTTGGTCAAGAAGGACTGGATGTTGCCAGAAGTAAGCACTTCTACATGAAATTCCAGATCAGTCTAAAGCTATTCTTTCTGGAAGCAAAGTGAAAATGACAAGTAGTAGTAACAATGGAGAACAAGCATTGTGGTTTGTAGCAGCAAATCAGGTTGAGCAGTGTGGCTGAGAGCAATTCTTCAGGCAAATTGTAAAATTCCACTCAAGTTGAAATGTAGCAGAGATTGAAGAACAGGTTTCTCCACCAGAGATAGGCTGTAGCAAAGGAAGAGGTTGAGGGAGTCATCCAAAACCTCTAAGCCTTGACCAGGGTATAAGGAAAAGACCTATTACTACTCCTGCATATGACCCCAGCAGACACGTGAGCAGGCAGTTTCAGAGAGAAGAACCATGCCCAGAGACGTGTAATAAAATTGTATTTATGGAATGAAGGAGATGCCAACTCCTTTTTGTGTGCTGGAACCTTCTTGTCTTTAGAGGAGCCAAACATATTTGAGATACATCCTTAAAAACTGCTCTGTGTCAGTACACAATGATTAGTGTTCGCATTAAGAGTTTATTACATTCCAGCAGTTAGTACTTAAACCACTGAAGCAGTTTAAGTGAACTCTCCTACAGTAGTGAGTCTGGCTGATAATTAGCTTGAAACATTTAAGCACAGAATAATCACATAGAAAAGCAAGCAGAAAATGAGGCTTTTTAATCAATCACGTGTTAAGCTTGAAAGGTGTGGTGATATAACAGGCAACTCAATAGGTGAGGTGAGGAGGAGATCCACAGGATATCAAATTTACAATATGGAGATCAAAATCTCATACTGAGCCATTTTTAGGAGCTGGACAAAGAAAATCTTTGCTGTTCTTTTCAGAGATCAAACTACTTGCAGTCATCCTTATAAAGGAGAAAGACTTTTTTATTGTCTTTATACAAATAATACTTTGAAGGCTATAACAGATGGAATTCATGGCTGCAAGGCTTTCACTGAGTAATCATGTGTCCCATCTTTTAGGCTGAATGGTCGTAGAAAAATAGGAAAGACGTGAACAGGGGGTGATTATGTAAAACAACCCCTTTTTGGTATTTTCTTTCCATATGCCGAATCAAGGCAAAATTAGAATAACAGGAAAAAATTAAGGTCTGGAAAATTTCGGCATTAATGATCTTACATCAGATTTCAGGAACATGTTTATGGCTGAATGGGGCAAAAATAATAAATACATTTCCAGAATTCAGAAAAATGAAAATTAAATTAGAAGTCTGCTTCCATCCAGATACCTCAGGGGTCCCACTTTCCTAATATTACTTGTATAAAAAAGATTTCTAAAAATATTGGTATTCCCAAATATGTTCAGATTAACATTTTTTAATACATTCATGTCTGCTTTTATATTAAGGTGTACACTTCCTAAGCTCATCCAGTCTTTTTCGTGTAGATTTCAAATTTGGATTCATGCCCTTTCCTACCCGTGTGCTGTGTTTAGGTACCAAACAGCTCTCCTTTACATAGGGCCAGTCTCTTTTAGCCTTTTATCACTCATCATGTCATTTGTTCCTAAATTTGTTCCTCTGCAAATGGTCTTGGGGCCTCCTGTTCCCCACTTTTGGTTTCTCCACCAAAATCCCACTCTAAATCTTGTGTTATCCCCACATGCTCTTCCCTTGCATCTCATAATGCACTCCATATTCATAAGTAATGATTTTTTCCAGTCCTAAAAGTGCTCCTGTTGACTCCTTGTGATGGGTTTTATACCTGGAGAGAGTGGCTTGTGTTCCCCAGAACCATCTGCCACTGTGCCCTTGTGGTCTTCTGGGCTTGTGGAGATGGGGCTTTGATGGCCCTTTGGCTCCTCCAGGATGCGTCTGTGAGCGGAGCTGAGGGAGGGTATTATCTGGCTTCTCTCACCTGCCATAATCCCTGTGCTCCTTTGCAGGCTTGCAGATGAACTTTTTAACATACAGCCTAATATTTTACGTCTTTTAGGGAAAAAATAGAAGGAAAATAGCTGGCAGCCACTGTTCCAGATGTCAGAAGACCAAATGTCTGATTTAATTTGAACTAATTAGGATGTCAGAAACCACCCACCAAAATATAGCAAAAGCATAAAAAAAAAACTTTTGTGAAGTCTTTATGTTGAATGGATGTACAGACACCATAGGAAAAGTGATTATTTAGATGGCCACTAAACAATCTTCAGCAGCTCACACATGAGTATTTCAGAGCTATTCTCTGTTTTGGGACCTTGAAGAATAATGGTCTTTGTGTGAAAGGTCAGAACCAGGTTTTTCGTTTCCCAGGTTTAGATCTTACAAATCAGACAGCTAGATCTGAAGTGCCTTTGTACAAGCTTCTGTACTTTGATCCACACTAATGGAAAAGATGATTGAAGGAGTCATCATGATAAGTTAATCAGTCTTTCATGTACATATACTTGTGCTTTGGCTAAAGTTTTAGCAGGAGCCACCATTATTTTCTTATGAGATTGCCAGCAAGGCAATGGTCAAATACTGGTGCCCTGGCAATGTACTCACACACTTAAATATACTTCTCAGCAGTATATTTACATGCAACTAAAACAAGAAACCAGTAACTTCCTTGCTTACAAATAAGAGTAAGAGATCATCTCAAGTGTGTGATCTGGGACCTCACAGGATCCTTTGGGAGAAGCATTGTCCTCCTCTTGGACAACAGCCAAGTCCCACAGATGTATATGAGACATAGAATATTCAACATTTTCACTAGAGAGGGTTGGAAAATCAGTGAACAGAGGCAAGTGATGCTGAGGAGGGCAAAATAATGTAATATGGGGAAAAAAATTCCACTTACAAATGCACAATGAAATCACGAAGACTTTTTTTTTAGACATGCTGGGAGCACTTCTCTGTGAAAACAACTGCAGTCAAAAGAGCAAACAAAAGATTGCATACAGAAAACAAGGCAGAAGACAGCATTGCTTCAACTTGTAAATTCCTTGTCCTGCGTCCTGCATGCTGCAAGAAGGTCAAACCTGCCTCAGAAGTAATACAGTAGAATAGAAAACATTCAGGAAAACAAAGAGTGTCATCTGGATGTGTCTGAAGCTTCATTTGGACACAAGGAGTCTCATACTCCAGTTGCCAGGATAGCTGAGACGTGCTTAAGGCTTCCTCTTTGTGCCATGAAAGGACAGCTCAACAGCACGGCAAGGGAAAAGCACATTCGGAGTACAACCATTGTTTTATGACACATTTCTAAATGCAATTCTGCTCAGTCTGATTCCACTGTGTCTGAAAATCCCAAGGAAGGAAACATTTCTGGTGCTTTTCTTGTCCTGAGTTGTACTGATGTATGCTGATTCCCCAGCTCATCCTGCCCTGCTTCTTCTGCATTAGGTGGAGAGGAATTAAGACACTTGACTATTCTGACGGTTTTCTGGCCATGACTCCTCTATTTTATGTTAAGTTGCAGGCAAAAAAAGGACACTGGATGGTACAATAATGATTGCATTCAAAGGAAGCATCACCTTAGGTTTTGCAAAGTGGGCATCCAGTGAATGAGGTTTCTGAAGCTGGTAGACTGTTTTGAAAATCCAGGGCCCAGTTCCTGATAGTCTAGGTTATTAAGCAGATCTCTACACATACACAAGAATGAAATATAAAAAAAAATAGAAAAAAAGGTTGTCACTGTGTAATTTCCCAGAACTGGAGACTCCAGGGTATTGTAAGGAAAGAAAGCTCAGACATGCTCCTCTGTATTCTTCCTCAGCTATACACAATTAGAGGACATTAGCTTTCATTTGTGGAGGAAGGATTTTATCTCTTCTGTTTTTAATTAAATCACAGACCTCCTCACTAGTTCATAAATTGGAACCACTATAACTCAGCTTCCACAGAAAGAAGTTGGATGTCAACACCCTGTAGAATACTCTTGCCCAGCTAGTCTTTAAAATTGTGGTTATTTATTTCAATTAAATAAAAGTTACTAGTACTGGGAGTTTTACATTTTGCTGTAGGAACAGTGAATTGATTTCTGCCTGAATGACAAGTTTCAGTCACACTTCAGTTACAGTTCACAAAATATTCTGAGAGGTTTTTCAGCAGATATAATTGAGTTCCTTTAATCAGGCTTAGGGTAAGATCCTAAAGGGATTCCTCCAGGCTTTTTCCAATCTGCATGGTTACTAGTTCGTTTAATAGAAGGAGGCTCTTCACATTCTTTCGACTTCCTTTACATATGCAATTTTTGCCTGAGTAATATATGTGGATTAAATCCTTGAATTGGCTGGAGACAATACTCCTGCTTAAAAGATAAGAATACAGACCTGTTATTAAAAAGACAGTAAAGAGAATGATGCAGTGTTTCCCCTGGTGTTTAATGAAGCAGCTGTTCCTAAGCAGAGGAGCAATACTGGGGTTTTTCTCACTGCAGATAGTTTTATAAGAAAAAAAGTGGAGATTTTCAGTGCTTTTAAAGTAATCCTAAGTGTTCTTTTCACTTGTTAGAAAAGTTGAAGTTTTTGAAGCGACCTTTTTCAAACCCAGGCTTTGTCCTTCCCTTTCCAAACATCTTATGTATTCCTAAAAAAATGACTTGCAAAACTGAAAATTACGAGAAAGGAATATCACAAAGGAGTACAGATACAGGCAAGGAAAATTATATCTGCTCTAAAAGATTCCCTGAATGTGGCAGCAGTTCTTTATTTGAAGGACCTGCATTTATCAACATGAGTGCTTCCTAAGTCCCAAGGAAAACTTTCAGGGCTAAAATTCTCATTTAGCTCAAAACTTCATATTTTCTGATCCACTGTATTAGTAAAGAAGTACAGTTGTTCAGTACTGCTGTGGAGTTCATGTTGGCGTGTATTTATTTCCTTTAATATTTGAAATTACTGCAATTTTACTTTCATGTACTGCATAAAGGGCTGCTGGAGGCAGTGGAGGATATACCACTCCCTTTGACTGAGGGATCATGGGCTCCATTAGTGACCAAGCATCACTATTTGGGAAGGATTTGGGACCCCTGAGTGCCACTAGACAGTGATATTACATCTGTAAATCAGTCAGCTCTCTGTCCAGACAGCTCTGGGCTTTCCGGGGTGAAAGCAGCCATACCCTCAGTCAGCTGTTCTCAGGCTGCACATTACACACCATGGAGGGGCTAGCAAGACTGTTCTGGGACTAGTGGAGTTCAGGAGCTTGTCTACAGAGCCAAGCAGCCCCACACTAGGCTGGGAAGCACCTGTGAGATGCTGGCAAGGGCAGGACTAGGACTGAGGGTGCTGCCACAGCACCCCTTTTGGGTCAGCAGGGTGCCTGAGATGGCTCCTGCTGCTTCTGGGAAAGACGTACAAGCAGCTCCCATTTCTCGAGAGAGAGTCACGAGGATTTGGAAAAGGAATTGGCAAGCAGCCCAGGAATAAGGAAGGTAGAGAAAAACGCTTTTGCCTTCATTTAGTCAGCATCTGGCAGAGGCAGGGCGCGCCTGTCTGAAGGACAGCTGATGTTTAGTACAAACAGGCCTAGTGTTTGAGTGTCTGGACACTTCACAATGTTCTGATCAAAAGAAACAATAGATAAGTGCTTTTATATTGCCTGACCTCGATGAGCAGTTTAGCAGCTCACTTTCCCATCCTCTCTGCATGTAAGAAGACTTTTAATGAATTTCATTTTTCCTTGAAATGCTCAAATTCAGTGTGATGCAATCTCTCAACATATCTGCTGAGACCTCCCACCCCAGGGAAAATAATAGTTCTCCTGCTCCCCAAGTTTTGCTACTCTTCACCTTCCCAAGGGGACCCAAGTCTTCGCTAGCCCCAGTGGTTGCCCAGGCTGTATTTTGCTGTGCTCTTCTCCTGCACCAAGGCCACATCACCCACCATCTCATGGGCATCTCATGGGCACTGCCCCGTGCTGTGGATGCCCTGAGGCCCTGTAGCAGTTTGCTGCCCAAGAGGGACTGTCAACCAGACATGGAAACAGAAGACTGAGTTGGTTTTGACCTGCTAAGTGTCCCTGAGTAATTCTGTGCCTTAGACCACCCCTGCTGAGGAAGCCAATGATACCAATCTTCTTTTGGTAGAATAAGCATTATTATTATCCTCTACTTTAAAGAACATGTTTGTGTCAGCCGTTGGAGAGCTGTTTTCCAAAGGAGCATGAATTCATCAGAGTACTCACATGATTTGGCCCTTAGTGTTTCAGAAACAAAAATGATGAGTTGCAGCCTCCTACCCCACCCACAGTTCCAGAAAATGTGATATAAGATGACAGCTGAGATTTTTTAATCAGATGATGTTGTTTTCTGGCCTGTTGTAGGCCAGACCTAAAAGTTCAGAACTCACATGCATTTTCTTAGTACCTCAAAGCAAGTTTCTCTGCCCTGAGCTACCTTTTTCCACGTTTCAGGATACAGTGCAAAATGACGCTGAGGGTAGCCGGTGATTTACTTAGAATCTGACTGAGAATCAGCAAAATACAGGAGATATCAGAACCCAAAACCTGAGCAGAAATATCAATATTTAATGCAGGAAATGATGGAAAGTTCAGCCTAACTTCATTACCAGGTAGAGCAGTCCATTAGTCCTCTAGCTTGTAACTCCATAGCAATGCTCCTGATCTTCAGCTGTGAGTGCCACTTGCTTTTCAGAACTCCCGGGGTTTGTGCATGCTCTCCTCTACCGTGATGGATGCTACAAAGCTTTCTTAGTTCTGTTTTCTTTGTTACAAGTTCTCAAATAATCCCTAAAGTATCCCAGGAGCCTGATTTTTTGAGGACTGCCAAAGATGGATGGATGGATAAAATGTATTGCCATTAAAGAGTTACGTTTTAAACTCTAAAACTCAAATTAATTTTAACAGAAGTATTTTCATATATATGTGTCAACATTAGACAACAGAGGGAAATAAGTTTTGCAAAAGTGCATGTGTGCAGAATGCCAGTAGATAACTCCCCACTTACTAGTCCCTTTGATTAGTTTTAACACTCTTTCTTACCCTCCATGGTTCAGCTAGGAGACTCATAACTATCCCTGCTGTGGGCTGGCATCCACTTGCCTTTTGGCAAATTCCAGAAGTGTCAGGTTCCCCTTTTTTTGTGTATTGCAGATACAGACCTGGATGCTGCAGTCAGGTCTGAGTTAGGCAAATGATTGTCATTCCCAGCAGTTGCTTCATTCTCAACTCAGCCAGGAAAGAGTCCTGACTCCCTTGTTCTTCCTGACTAAGCTCTTATCTGTTCTCACTAGCCTTGGAAATGCTACTCTCCTTTGGGTGTTGAGCTGCTGCAGTTCTTTGCTTGGTCTAGACAGCAGGTAAAGAAAGTTCACTGGAATTTTGCTGCTTGGCTAAACTGGTAGTGAATCATTAATCTGCTGAGAGTACTCCTGTTGTACAGGGTAATCTAGAGAAGGCAGCCTTTTCATCCATTGATCCTTGCTTTTCTTATGTATATATATGTAAAAGCTGTCATACTGTACCCAGCCATACAAATACAATTGATGTAGTGGAAGAAAATCCATGCAACCTAAAGCTTGAAGCTGGATCTGTGTTACCCAAATTATCTGCTTTTATTCATTTAGAGTAAAACTAATAGAGGTAAAAATGAACAGGATCTATAAATATTTCCTCCAGTCATTGGCTTACATATGTGTTTTAGAATGGTTGTTAAACATACAGACTGAATGTGCTAATTGAGAGATAGAGTGACAATCTTCATGGAAGCTTTGGGAGAAGAGCTGGGGAAAGAGTAAAGTAATTCCTTGTTCCTCAGTGTTGTGTAGCATCACTCATAAGCAAAGAGGAGGAAAACTTTCTTCCAGAGATGAGACATTCTGCTTTGAGATGAGTTGGAAAGTGTTTCTCAGCCTTTGTCCTGTGCTCTTCCTGTCCAAGTGGATGTGAGTGTGGAGAAAGAAGGTCTGTGGCAGATGCAAGAGCCATCATGACAAAAACAGCCCATCTTAACTCAATAGCAGTAGGTAAGTTTTCAATTAAACCTAAGAGAAAATGAGGTACAGTGTAGCTGCTGTTGAATTCAGACAGGGAGAACATTTTGTTAAATGTAATCCTAATTATGCCATTTTGTCTTTCGTGACTTTATGTCATGACTGAGAGCCTGTGTTTCTCAAGTAACTTTTAATCTGTAATCATGTACAGAAATAAACCTGGTTAGTTCTCTGACATATAGCAAAGCATTCCTAACCCCAGCTGGTTACAAATCTGAAAACTGTGGCATTGAGCACCTTTGAAAATTGCTGAGTTACACAGTACATTATGTTTCTCTTATCTAAAGAGCAGTATGATAAATCCCTCTAGAGGTTCTATGGGAATTTATTACGATACTTAGGAGAGAAAGAAATTTTTCTTGGGACCAGTGATGACTAATGGAGTTTTTTGACCAGCAGTAAAAAGCTGGAAGTATGACTGGTGGGCTCCTTGATGGTTTTTAACTGACACCAGACATGACAGTAACCTGTACCTTTGGGGCAGTGGTGCATTTGGGGTTAACTGTACACTCAATCTCTCTCACCTCTGAGAATAAGTCATAATGCTGGTTTGATCTCTGTACATCTTCTTTCTCTCCTACACTTTATTTATTGTGACTGCAGAATCCTTTGATGTGTCCAGTCCTCTTCTGTACGTTATCACAGAGATTACCCCAGCTGAGGACCGAATTTCAAGATTTTAAGGGCCAAAAATTATCAGGTCAAAGGGCCTTCGGCTGAGATGTTGATCTGGTGTGCTAGTTTTCCATTCAGCAGTGATGTCACAGTGAATCATGCCAAAATCCTATTTAGGTCCCTCTGACTGCACAACTTGCATGGCCACATGTGTGTTTTCAGCTGGGTGCACACTGCGCATTCTTGGAAAGAGCCAAATTCATGAACCTGGAGCCACCAAAAGAAGTCAAGAGGACTTTAGCTTTTCATTGATAGAAGAGCAGTGCTAGTAACAATTCGTGCAGATTATGAGGGTTAAAAGAAGTAAAAAAAGAAGAGATACACTATATTTTGCTAAAGAAAAAGGAATAAATGACAGTTTAAAAATCATTCAGTGTGTCATCTGAGAATAATTACTTGGACAACAACATATTGCAGCCAGACTGCAGACACACACAAAAACCAAAGAGGAAATTTTTGTTAGTGAATAAAACATCTTGTTTTGGTGCTAACATTGAAAGCACTCAGATTTTGCTAGCTGCTACTTTCCCCTCAAAAACTACTACAGAAGATCTACGAAAGATAAAAAAGCTATAGTGAAGAATTCATGTTTTTGAAGAGCATGATGTAGAGAGGAAAAAATGACAACATTTGCCTGAATGTACCTCTGCCCATGAGTCAAACTCTGAGTAGGTGCAAGCAACAGGTGGTTCATACAGTTTTGTTTGGGTTTTTTTAGTATCAATACCTACGGTTTGCTTTTTTTCTGATCTGTCTTTGATTGCATTTAGCCCTAACCAATCCTTTCTTTATATCTTTGTATAGTTCTTAAATTAAATCTTCCCTTGCTTCAGTTTTGTTTTAAGCCATACATTTTATACACAATTTTGTTTCAGTTGAACTCTTGCTTTTCTTAAATATTTTCCACCTAATAATAAGATTATTTTAACTTTTTTTGTCATGTTTGCATTCACCACATGGTTTTGTGATTATCAGCTAGAGAAACTGCTGTTCCCACTGAGTCAATGGGAGGCTTGATTTGTATCACTGGAAAGACGCTGTGTGCTTAAATCAGGGAAAATACTGAAAACTGATAGCTGGTGGAGAGGAGTGGAATTCTAATGACTGCAATGAATTTGTTCCAATGAATATAGCAGGAAATGTTAAGAACATGTGTGGTTTGGGGTTGTTTTGTTGCGGTTTTTTTGAGGTCAGCAAGTTTGTACTCTGACTGACCTACTGAAGCATTTGTATAATTCATTAATAGTTCTCACTGCAGCCTTTGGCTTGCCCAGTCTCATATCAAGTGGCTTGCAGTTCAGGTGGAAAAGGTGGTTCCACTCTTCAGACCAAGGAAGCAAGCTGAGCCTTGACGTTTGGCTGCCAGCAATCTGGCTGCAGTTATCAATGGATAATTGAAACTGATCTATTTAGGTGTGTGAGGCAGGATGGGGGTGGGGGGGAAATCTGAGAGAAGGTTGATTACATGAATGTGGCCTTTACATGTAAATGAGAGAGAATAAATCAGTCACAAAGCCTTGAAAGTACTCTGAGCAGCTTATATTTGTTGTTACAGAATACAAGGAGAAGAATGGCACAGTCAAAACAATGAGCTAAGAAAACTAACTTTGCTGCTGACAGGCTAGAAGCAAGGCAAGATGGTATTTGTCAAAGCCAGAGAAACGAATATTGTGGGAAGCAAGTAATGAAATAGTGAGTGATGTGGTTGTAAGTTTCTGCTGTGAAGAAGTGTTATGCAGTGAGAATTGAAAGGTAGACATGGATAAGGAGGTCACATCGAAGATTATTCACAATCATAAGGCTTTGTGGTATTTTCCAGTGGTAAAGCTAAAGGTGATGGGAAGAAAGACAGGATTTGGCTTTGAACATTTTGCACTTAATCTTAAAGTCTTAAGTCAGAGCACTAAGAGGAAATGTCAATGCAGCACACTATTAGTTTAGCTTAAGTTAAGTGAGACATGTCTATGGATAGGTAATAAATCTGTTGGTCACTGACCTAAAAATGATATATGGTTTTTATTTTTTTATTTACCAGTATGGCTTATTTATGGGCAAAAAGCATAGAGGGAATAAGACTGCAAAGTTTCTGCTGAGTGCTGGGTCATGGAGAAGATGAATAAGCACCTTCAGAGCTCTGCCACAGGAGCAATTGCAGAGGGAGAAGGTTAACTGCGTGAAGATTAAGTTACAGACATCAAGTGAGAATATTCTGCTGCTGCTAAGAAGACAGTAATAAGATGGGTTAAACACTAGTTTTGCCATTTGATCAAGAAAATTATTAGAGGTTGTCTTAAAAGGATTTTGAAAGGAGTACAAAAGGCACAAATTAATTTGTAGGGAAGAAGAATCTCATCTAGATATTGTAGACAGCACTGAAAGATAATGGACCACCAGTGCTGAAAATGTTGGAGTAAAGAGTGAGTTTCCCCAAGATGAAAGAGATTAAAGCATTAGAGGTAACAGCACATTTTTTAATCTGCCTTGTCTCTGTTGCACACATGCTCGTTTGGCAAAGGTCTCTTTCCTTATGCATGTATGTCTCTTAAATGGAGATCTTAGGTACTGCTCTAATATACCTAATAGTGAGGCTACCAAAAACCTGTTTCATACTTCAAGAAACTGTTTACCTTGTATCCATATGTGCTGTCATCTGCAGAGAGTTGCTTGAAAAATTAAACAATTTTAAAATAAATATTTAATCTCTTAAGTTCTATTATTTCATCAATGTTATGTTCTAGATGTGGCCTCAGTGATGGGTGCTGGATGTGTAGTAGCACCATAGTGTCAAAGGCTTAGAACTTCCAACAACAGCAGAGCTGTGCAGCAATACTGCTGTGATTTTGGTATCTGCAATGACAGCTTTGTGCCCTGTTCTGCATGGACAGAACATTTTGCAATCACTGCTGCTCTCCTTCACTGACAGAGCTAGGTCAGCAGTATCTGCAAGGCCTCTCTGCTCCACGAGGCTGTGAGCAAAGGCTGCGAGCAAAGGCTGCAAACTGGCCATGCTTCCCTTTGCTCCCTGACAGAGCACTCATCTCTCCCCTGCGGAGAGCCAGAGGGATAACAGAGGAGCAGTGCACAGAAAGGGACCATCTTGTGCTGGGGCAGAGAGTCCTCTGGGAATGGGAAAAACAGACTCAGCCCTTGTGCTCCTGCACTTCAGTGTAGGGTCAAAGGCCTGTGGGAACAGCAGTTCTTCCTCCTTCCCCAGCGGCGTCAGATTGGCAGGGAAGCTGTCTGAAATCCTATTGATCGCTTGTTCAGAAAGTTCAATAGTGTCAGGAAAGTTGCAATGCCTTTTCTTCTTTTTGAATTGAAGTTATGAAAGAATGAAATGCTTTTCTGCTCTGAGAGGAGTCCTAGCTAAGTGATTCTCAGTGAGGGTTTTTTGTTGGGTGTTTTTTTGAGTGGAGATGCTACCATTTTTCTGGTTTGTGTATACTGAGTTTAAATGTACTGGCAACAAGTTTGCCCTTCTAAAATACTGTTTTGTGAAATCCTTAGAAATAATCGCCATGGCTGCAGAGATCTACAGCTTAGTGGCTCATTGGTACTAGCCTATGCAAAGAGGAATTGATCCTCTTGCAGCCTCTGCCTGCTGAGGAGGTGAACATATTGTTGAGCTTTCTCTTTGGGGATGACCTGCATTGCCTGCCAGCTGCACCTGTTGGGGTGGGCAGCACAGATATGCAAGGTGATCATCTGGGCCACAGCATCTGGGGACTCAAGAAAGATGAGAAGGGCATCACATGGTGCCTATTCCTGTCCAGCCCCTGTGGAGGACTGCAACCTGGGCTGCTGTTTTGTTTGACTTGATGGGGATGAGAGCAGGGCTTCTCACACAACTTCTTCACCACGATTTCTAAATGCATTCTGCCACCCTGTCTGACATCCAAATGTACTGCAAGTGCATAAGGAGGAGCAATGAAGTGAATTGGAAACTGGACATCAACTCCATATGACACATGGTATAACATCAACCACAAAGAACACTGACACCCTAAATCAATGTTATCCATTTAATAACCAATCTCCTGCACAGAATCATGTCCGTAGAGATATAAATGGCCAAATCCCATTTCTGATTGCAAGGAACACAAGAGCATGTCTGTTTTCACTGGAACAAACCAAGTTTGTAGTGTAAGTTGATATTTAAAGCATCCTTAACAAAGACAGTAGAGCTATAAACCAGATTTAAAGGAATTAAAATATTGTTTTTGAGGAACCCAACCTTCAGGCCAAATATTTTACAAGTACAGATTTTGAATTACCGGGTTGTCCAATCCTATGTGTGCTTCTGGTCCTCAGGTTCTGTGTTTCAGGATCTAGACACAAGAGTTTTCAGAATTTTTGTTTCCTTGATTTTTTTTTTAACTGATTGTATCAGTTTGAAAACAAACCAGTGGGAGATCGCTAGTCAGGATTAAAATTTAATAGGAAAAATTAAAAAAATAAGTTAAATAATACAAGGAAAAGCACTGACAGAGTCAGATACAACCTGACACCCTGTTAGGGTGGTAGTAGCAGTCCAACTGAAGGAGTTCAGTTGAAGCGGTGATCCTGTGAAGGTCTGGTCTCCAGCTGAAGGTCCAGTGGTAGCTCCTGTCCTCTGGGAACCCAGTAGCCAGGGCTGATTTGGGCAGTTCCAAGCCCAGGTTATATCCAGGTGGGAATGCTTGGCTCCTCCCTCCTGGGTGGAGCATCTCACAATAGAATAAGTCCATGAGTCATGTGGTGGTTTCTTGATGGCCCGTTGTCAGTTATCAGGGGTGGGTCATAGGAGGAGATAACAGCTAATGGCCCACAGCTGGTGGTAATAGAATACTAAATACATCTATATTGTAACCAAGACACTGATTTTTCACTTAAGCAGTGTCTGATTGTGAAAAGGCTATGTCTTGTGTCAGAGCAGTCAGTGAGACATCTCTCCTGGGGATCTTTCTGCAGCACTGTAGGAAGTACAGCCCTCAGGTAAGGTTGACTTCCCTAAAGTCAAGGTGCCAGAACACACAATGTGAGTGCCTATTTCAGCAGAAAGTCATCTGGGTCAGCTTAAATCACCAAGGTATGTTATTCTTAAACCAGCTCTGTAGGAGGACACCTGCTCAGGCCCCAGGCGTACATGTTTAGGTTCACTTTTGATTTAAATTGTTTTGAAGGAGAGCTAATCAAAATATGAAAATAGTGGATGGTGGCTAAATTTAGAATTAATGGATAATTAGCTGAGGGGGGAAAGAAAAGCTATCTGCAGATGCTGAATTCAGCATGTGTCAGTAGAGCTCCATCCTATAGTCTTCAGAACTGCTTTTCTGGGGTTGTCATGCAGTGTTTTGGGAAGACACTGCCTGAGCACAAAGTATGGTAAGTACAGATAAGACAGAACATCAGGGCCCTCCTTAGAGATATCTCTTATTCCTCTGACCTTGTGAAACCACCTTTACAGAGCTATTAAACTTTTCAGAAATCCATTCCCAGCTAGAAAAGAGCAGTTCCTACTGGGAGTTTTTCTGTGCTCCAAGAAACTTTTGTCAAGATCCTGAATAGTGTGGAAGTTCCTAATTGCTTTTAACCATTTTTGTCCTCCCCACTGCTTTGTTACCTTTTCTCTGCTTTTGACTCCATGGATATTCTGGAGCACCTCTCAGCTCTCAGAGGAAGCATTGAAGCTGATACAAAGATCTCCACTGGCAGCACTATTTGCAGTATACATGCTTTATTGATCTTAACCCTAAGAACCATATTCTCAAGCTCTGCCTGCTGGTACCTTATCCCTTACCCATTGATATAACTACAAATAAAGAGAATTCCTGACACAGTTCATATGCTTGCCCCCACTATAAATGGTTGCATTTTTATTTAGACGGGATGCAGTTCTTGACCATGCTGTAGTTAGCAAGCAGCACTACAGTGGCTAAGGTGTTGTTCTAATGGACTCTGCAACAATCTCTGTATGAAGTATATATGTTGTGGAGCCAACCAGCCCCACTTTGAAGCTGCTGAGCTTTTGCACTGCTTTGGTCTTCCCTCTGCAAGCTGTTTCTTTGTTTCTCTGGTAGAAAGGGATTGGCAGCATTAGCCTCACCAGAACAAAACAAATACAAAAGACTTTTTAAATAGGACACATCCACACACAGATTGAAGTGGCACTTAAGAGGCTGATATATCAATAAACTATCAAAATAAGCATGATTGCCCTGCCTGAATCCAAACAAAAATGGGGTTAATATTCTTTTAAGGTGAAGGCCAAAGTCTCTTTGGTTATATGGGCAGAGGAGAGACAGAGAGGCAGTAAGGACCCTGTCTGCAAAATTAGTGATGCTGCTACTGAAACTGGCTGCAGCTCGAAAGCACAATGCAGAACTGAAGGAAATTCAGACAAGAGCTCATAAATGGTTTGATATCTGCAAAAGCAGTCTTTTTAATGAGAAACAAGGGATGCCGATACATTTTCAATCACCAGCTCAAGGCTCATTAGAGGAGTAGGCAGATGTTAATTTTGACATCCTAAGGCTGAGCGAGTGGAGCCTGGTTTCTTCCACTGTGGAAGTCAGATGGAGCCTGAGCAGCAGTGGCTAGACAGCTCTGGGGTTTGGGCATACTGCTGCTCCGACTCCTGGGAGGCTGGAAGAATGGGGCTGGTGACTGCTGCTCAGGAAATAGGCTTTTTCTCACCCCAACAATATTTCCTATCCCACAAATTATTTCTTTTTCTCAGGAGAGGCAGAAATGTGGTGGTTTTACATGGTCGAGACATGTGAATGCTAATGTCTGAGATGCTGTTGCCTTTTTGGTCACCTTTTCTGTACTGCCCTCAGAAACAACCTAATCTGTCTGAGCCTAAGGGTTCATCCCCACAACTTCCAAGGGGACCAGAATGGTGCTTAGGTCTCCCAAAACAGGGCTGGAACATGGTCAGGGCATATCCAGCAGAGCAGGCCTGCAGCATACCCTGAGGAGTGAGATAGTCCTGTGGCAGATACTTATATTTTCACTCCCTTTGGACAAAGTTTTATCTCTTGTAAGAAATGTCTCCTTTGAAATATTCTAGGGAGCTCAGATAAATCTAATCTTCCTGAAACTTATTCTTTTGCTTCATTATCTAAGAAACCATCTGATCATTCTTCTCAATTAAAATAAGTATTTTTACTTCAGCTCCTTGGAGATGCAAATGTCTCTTGCTAGAACAAAGTCCTTGACTAGCTAATTAATAACTTCGATGAGCTGGGAAAGCTCTCCCTATTCTTCCTCTCTTTCTGACTCTGACATTGTGAAATTATCATAAACTTACTTTATATGCTCTAACATTAGGTATATGTCAAACATGTCCAATACAAATACCTAACCATGATAAATGGGTCTTGACTGAAAGCAGACACAATGGTGATTAATCACTTTGGGGTGATGTGATCCCTGCAAGCTTCTTACTAAGCATGTGTAGAAGTCTCCCATTGCAGTCACTTCCCAGGAGGATAGAGAGCAGTGATGGGCTCCAGGGTTATTGAAGTTTCAGTGACTTTGTGAAGGCAGATAACTACCTATTGTGACACCATAAACCGAGTGGGAAATTCAGAAATAAAGTTATATCATTATGTAAGCCATAACCAGTCTCAGCAACCACCATTACAGCATCCTGCTGAGCTTTGTTAGCTGAGACAATGTCAGGCAAGCACAGAAGCAACTAGTCCTCTCTTTTTGGTATAAACTGTGTACTTTATGTCATGTCTTATTCTCGTCTCATATGGAGATGTTTTTCAAAAGTTGCAGGCATGCAATTCAGTAAATGTGTTACTGGAACTATTGCAGTGAGTAATGCTTATTGTTAATAGAGTTGCTCGGGGGTTTTTTGCGCTGGTAGTTTCGTGACATTGTTAAGAGCTTTGTACCATCATCTATGTGCTGTTGTATTGTCATACCAAAGTCCAGATTATTAAAGGAATATTAAGATTCTGGGTTTTTTCCTCCAGATTTTTTTTCTAACATCAATGGAAAAAATAGATCTTTTCTGAACAAACTGTACACCCTAGCACATCACTCTTCACACATGCTGTTTTTGGATGAAAACCTACCATCACCTCAGTTTTCTCTAGATCTTTCCTGAGCTGAAGCTTCTGAGATTGTTTCTTTATAGTCTTACCAACTACTGCAATATGAGTAGTTCAACAATAGATTATTTGTCTTTGTTCTTCATGAAGTGCTGAGGCAATTTCTGCAAGAACTAGCAGAACCGTGTATCAAGCCACCTGAAGTCCCCATTTGGTAGCAGGGACCACTGCAACCATGTGCAAAGCAGGCAGTGCCAGGTTAGTTAAACAGCCATGGCCCATCTGCCCCTTTAATCTGTCCTTAAGCTTTGCAAATCCAGCTGTTTCCTGGACTAGGGAAGGGCTGTGGTGATCTCATGGAACCTCCTTCCTGCAGCAGTTGGAAACCTGGCTTGTCTCTCTCTTCTTGCAGCAAGGGTAGACCTGCATCCCACCTTCAGAGGGACCAAGTTCTGGGTGCTGAAAAAGTAGAGGAGACACGCAGAACAATCATACACACACACAGAGATCAACTTTAAACCCATTAGTGCCTGTCAGCATGTAAACAACTTACAAAAGTATGATATAGCTGCCTAATTATTAAACAAGGTGCATATTTTTCAAGGCTGAATCTTGTGGATATATAAAAGACCCATTGACATTTTTTGTCCTTTTTTTTTTTTTTTTTTTAAAGAACAGCTAAATTCTGTTGACCTTTTTATGTGATTGAATTAAAAAGTTTTTAAGCCCCAGAATTTGTTTTTTAAAGTCAATCAAAATTTTGGCATTTCAGTATATCTGGCATTTCAGTATCCTAATTTTCATCACCATAAAGATCAATACTGCCGTCCTTCTCTGTTTATGGTATTTTATTTCCTTCAGAAGTTGACTTGAGTGTCAAGAGGATCTCTAGATCTCTGCCAAGCAAGATTTCAGTAAGAAGTGGTGGAAAATATTTGTTGTGACAGATTATTAAATATCACTCATTTTTGTGTGACATCCTGACTTCATTTCCCTCAAACCTTTCGCAGCAATAGGTACTGGAGCTCATGGGCCTAATAGCAAACATAAATTCTGTAGCAGACACGTAACTGAGTTATTGAGTTTTTAGATGACATGATTCTGCAAGATGGTTTTCTGACATAAAATGCCATCTGCTTTTACTTAATTTTCCTTGTTTCCTTCTCTAAAAAAACAACTAGAGAACGTGTTTGTTCTGAAAGGTAGTTCCTTTGAGGCCCATTATTTTCCTACATCTCTCCAAAGAGACAAGATATGAATGTGTTAGTGAGTTACCAGACATTTCAATATACAGCACATCCAAGGAGCCAAATAAATGCACTTTATTTGATACATCCTGACATAGCTGAAAGTTTGAGTTTTAAAGTCAGATTTACCAGAAGGCTTCTGGGGCCACAGCCAGGAGCAGCATACAGTTTTATTCTCAAATTATATTCCCTGTTTTCTCCAAGGAAGATGTATTCATGTTTGGCATCCCTACAGTTGTGTTGCAACCCCTCTTATTAATGTTATAGGTGGTAAGACACATCAAAAATAATCAGAATAAAACAAAGCTTTCTAACTTTTCCATCTTCACACCAGAACAGGATAATTTTGTAGCTTTTCAACAATACTGGCTGGCAGCCAAAATACCCTTACACCAAATCAGCGTCAGAGCTTTAATAGCTCATAACGTTTTAATGTCTTTTAATATATTAGATTATTATAAGGGTACTATAATATACCAACATTGTTCTCAATTAACACCTAAGAAAGATATTCCCTGGAATTTGCTCTTTCTGTACTTAGTGGTATTTTCCAGACTCTCCCTTACACTGAGGGGGAGATTTGATTTCCAAATGGCCTTTGCAATGTTTGCTTTTGGTTGGAAGAGAGCTGTAGTGTCTGCTGAGACATCATTAGCTGTGGGGCCATATTACCACACAAATACAAAGAGCTCTGATTAGACAAGGGCTGCCTGATCTATGCTGTAGTTCAAACTGCAACTAATCCTATGGGTGGTTGAAATTAAAAAGACCTTGGTTCTGTGTTAGGTTTGGAAAGTCAGTAAATTGAGACTGGTTATTCATCTTGACTTACCTCTTGATTTCTGGAGTCTATTTAAAATAATAATAATAATAATAGTAATAATATCAACAAAACAACATTAACAACAACAACAAAACAACAACAAAACAACAACAACAATAATAATAATAATGTAATTTAAATTTTGAATTTTTCACTCTACAGTCTAGACACTCAGGTGGCATGTGGGAACTCAACATCCAAGCCCAAAATGCTAAATGTTTAATACCTGGTGTCATATTTTGACACTAATTCAGCCCTTGTTGCCAGGCTCAGCAGAATGGACATGGAAAAGGCAGTGTCCTTTCACATCTACAGATGGTCTGATCAGTTCAAGGGCAAAGAACTTTGATGGGCTTGGAAAGTTTATGCCATCTTTGTGTGTACTCGGGATGTTTTGCAGTTAAATAAAAAGTTCAGAATTCAGCAGCTGTAAACAGATTTTTCTCAATACTCTGCTGTGCTATACTTGAAAAACTGCATTTATCATAGACTAAACTGATTTTCTGAAAAACATTTATTAAAAAAGACTAACTACAGCTTTCAGTAGGCTTGACAAGATTTCATATTTCACTTTTCATCTTTACCAAGTGCATTAATAGCTTTTAAGGCTAAATGACATGAGTGCTAGATATTTCAGCAGTGCATTAGAGATGGAGAAAACAGAATTTTGTGGCTTTGTGTACATGCCTGGTGATCAAGAGAAAAAGCACAGTGGCTAGGACTGTTTGAAAAAATGGGGGTATTCCCCCCAGTCCAAACAAATTCATAAAGATATTTGGGATTAAACAGCAGAAATTAAATTAAATTAAATTAAATTTGCATTGTTCAGCTGAGATGTCTCAAAATATCCTGAATATTTGAATGGCTCAGTATTCCTGAAAATATCTTCAGAGCCCCTAAAAACCAAGAAGTCAATTCAGAGGTTGTTTGAGTTCGTATGCATTTGTCATTACCACTTCAACCACTTCACCATTTTTGCTTGCCTGATGAGACATCAGATGCATACTGAGGTTGAATGTTCAGTTTCAGTAGTGAACTGCAAAAGTGAATGATTTTTGAATAAGTCAAGTCCTGAAAAGTCACTTAAGCTTACAAACATTTACAAGCAGAGCAACTGACCTTGAACAACTAGATCCAGACCCTTGAAAATGCCCATGATGCTGACAACACATAAAAGCAGTAAAGCAAGTGACAAAAAATACTGTATTTCCTAAAATCTTTTCCAAATAAAACCACCTCTCAAAATGGGTTAATGTCTTTTTTAGGAGAATTTACCAAATTCTAAGCAGCCACTCATGCCTTTCTGTGGTAACTGTACAGTACAATATGGCTGGTTGTCTAACACAGCTAAAAGAAATAAAAATAGCTTCAAGTAAAATAATTTTTCCCAACTGAGTCCTACATGAGCTCTGTCTGATGTTTCTTTCACTCAAGTTAAGATAGTAATTTTCATGCAGGTTAGATTTTTCATTCAGGCGCAAGAGACTTGTTTAATGAGTTGCCTGAGGTGCAGCATCTTTACTTTGAAGCAATTTAAGCCACTTTCTATAACAAGATGTAGGGTCGGTTTTTGTGTGTGTGTGTGTGTGTGTGTGTGTGTTTACTTTATTGCCATCACCACACTGCTGAGTGTTCTTATCCTACCACAGGCTACTATTCCAGGCTCTGCACCAATGGAAGGATTGGTCCAGGCCAGCAAGGGTGACATGAAAACATGGGAATGTGCCTGACTTTCTGTATCATCCACTTGAGGGAATTAGCAGGAATTCTAGGCTGAACATGGGGTCTCTTTACACAGAACATGACTGACATCTGGGAGTAGGGCAGCAGAGCTGATCTTCCAAGCTGGGTTCAAGCAGGTGGTTTCTGGAAGGGTGAGCAAGGTGTGCAGACTTCCAGGGAAGGGAGTGGCTGCTTCCTGGTGCAGTTTGCACCAGGGGTGAGTTCTAGTAAATTATTGTAGCAGTTTGGCTGAACCAGAAGAGAATGCCCTGCATATTCTCTAAGTGCTGACTAACACCCATTCAGTTTTGTGCTCCTCGGACCAAGCAGCCTGTCACTGCAGAGAGTCAGGACTTCTCACAGCTTGGGACTAAGGTCTGCTTTTGTCCACTGCCTATGGGATGAAGGAAAATTGCATCTGATTTTGACACTGAGCTCTGCCTAGAAGATGTGAATAAAGATTACTGTGTTTTCATGAAGGTGCTCAAAGCAGATAAATGATTGTGTTCTCCACTGTGACAGATCTGGTCTCAAACAAGGATAAAAGGAATTTGGTGGACATTCCCCACAGGGAAGCGATTCAGCTTTACAGTGACATAATCATCAATCTCAGCCCACCAGTCACACCTGGTGAGTTGTTCAGCAAGACAACACAAAGACATTTGCTGAACAGGACTAAAAGTTGTTTATGCTGTGAGAGTCTAAAGTATCCAGCAAGGTTGTATTTGCATATTTCAAACACCACCTCCCCACCAGCCAGGTACATTGTATTGTGTCCTTCCTTTTTTCACAACAACATTCTGAACCAAACCACACCTTTGGAGACAGCAGGCACTTTAGGAAAGCTTTGCAGATGTTTTTCCTTCCTTTATCTTGCTGAGACAGTTCAGGAATATTTTCACATATGAGCAACTCCATAATATACAGGCCAAGCCATCAGAAAGTATTATTAAATTAACCTCTCTCCTCTCTGTGGAGCGCTTCACTCCAACCAGTTGAGTGCATTTTATTTCTATTATATTAGTATCTGCTGTAAAGAGTTATGTTAGAGTGATTTCATTTTTTCAACAAACCTACTCACCATCTGCATTTGGCAAAACTCGTTGACATCAGTCTTTGTTGCTTAGCAATAAATACTTGTGCTGACTCCAGTCACAAAGAGTGTTCATTACTTTGTCATTCAGACATTTTACACAGCCTCCATGGCCTCAGAAATCATTTGTTTACACTGGCCTTGGGAGAGAGGTGGAAGAGCTGAAAACCAAATGTGTGGAATGAGAGGAAAGACACACAGATCTTGAAAGGTGGTGGACACAAATTGTAAAGAAGCTGCAGTAGATCCACAAGCTTAATACTAAAGAGAAAAATACCAAAAAGAAATCAATGCAATACTATTATGATAAAACATTATAGCAATTACAGAGCTTGCCAAACATAACAATCTTGAACATGATTAAAGCTTATATTTTGTAGTAACATGAATGATCACATTCCATCATATGTGCTAATCAAGATGTACTAATCAGCAAGAATATATCATATGAAAATGTGCTTTGTGCTTATATTCTGTGTCTGTATGTGTAGAATACCTGTGTCAGGTATTCTAACTTGAACAAAATACAAAAAAAATTTGCATTTCTATAGAATTCCATTATAATTGTCTTGTTACTCATAACTCCAGAATTAGTTCAATTTGGCAATAACTTTTATAGTTAGTATTAGCTCAGAATTGATCTTTGTTGAAATCTTTAAGGAAAGTTTTATTTATAGAAAGTTAGTAGAAGAAATACCTAAAGCTGCACAATTATAATTGCTTTACTCATTTAGCAGTACCTGTGTCCCACTTCTGTTTAGATATCTAATTTTAAGATATTAACCTTTGGCACTCAGACTAGAAAAAACTGAACTAGGAGGGTCCAAAAAGGCATAATTAGAATTGAAAATTAAATGGGTCACTTGTCATACATCATGTTACATTTAATAGATGAACAAGCTTACAAATGAATATGACAATGAGTCATCCGAAGACAGAAAACAGCACACTGTTGGAATGTCAGATGACTTATAAAATGCATAGGTTTTGCTTTTATTTGTGGATCCATTGTGCAAAATAAGTTGATCATTTTATACGGATAGCAGCAAAAACACAGAAAAATTCAGTATATGTGATAACAAATCCGACATGGACAGGATGTCCACTGAAAAACATACAAGATACTTAGCATATTTTTCAGGAAATGGCAAAGAAAACTTCGCAGAGGAGAACTTCATTCAGACATTGAATTTGGGACTCAAAATCTCTGTTTACTTTACAGTAAAGTTAAGATTAGTTTGATTCTGGTCTGCCAGTAGAATTTTTCACTTTCAGTCTTAAGCAAAATAATAGTAAAAGCATCCAACAACTGTGAACTGGTAATTTTGAGCTGGGCTGCTGGTGAAGCACATTGACCTTAACAGATACTCCAGTCATATCTAAGAAAGATTGTGCCTAAGCAGCTGATTGTTTAAAGACTACAGCTGCCTTGCAACCTTCAAGGCCGAAATGAGAGAAGATGAATATGAGCTTTATTACAAAAGTCACACTTTTTCAAAATGTTCAAGAAGCTTGAAGGAAAAGTGCCCCTTCCATACCAGCCTTAAATCAAGACATAAGTTCCCCACCTAGAAGGGACAATGCCATGGTGTCAGTGCAATGCTGACCTGAATTGCTCTGGCAGGGGCACGATCATATTGTCCAGACACTGGCACAGAAATCCTGATTTTGAGTCTCAAATGGCTGCTCCTGCTCACTAGGATTTTCTTGGGGAATCTGCAAGGCAGCTGTGCATTGTGTTGCGTGGCCATGCTCAGTCTGCTGAAGGGAACCTTTATAGCTGTCTGAGTGAATGTTCAGCTCAAACACACACAGCCGTTAAGTGCAGACTTGAAAGTCTGACCCTCAGCCTTTTTGGAAATGTCTCCTATTAAATACAACATGCTGCTGAAATAGAAAGCAAAACATTAAGGGACCTGTGCTGATCCAAGATAAAACTACTTCCTTCAGCATGAAGGATAAAAATGTAAAAACAACTGGACAGAAGGGGAAAAAACCCTACTCAAAAAGTCACATTCTGACAAGAAAATTATTTGAAAGATGAAAGATGATACTCTGAGGAGTCAGAAGCTGGGAATAACAAGAAACCTAAGGCTCCTCTTTTGGCAGGGCTGGTATTCTTCAATACCCAAGAGCATCTGTAAAAGTTTTCTTATGAAAAATGCTGACTTTTCTAAAAATGCAGTCAATGGAGGAGGAACAGTGTATTCTCAGTGAATGATGGGATAGCTCTGTGCTCCTGACAAATCCAAATTCAAGCTGAATGACCAATTGCCCTGAAACAGACTTGGAACAGCTCCATCTCTGCAGTGCTGATTATACTGATAATTCCCTTCCCTCGTCTGCTCCTTCATCTCTCTCTCTCTCTCTCTCTCTCTCTCCGAGATGTGTTTTTCTCTTTATTTCTAGCAACTTTTTCACTACTTTTATGTGGTAAAGAAAGGCTTAAGCATCAACAGTAAAGATTTTTTGAGGAAGAAATAACCCTCATGTCAAATTCTGAGTCCTGAATTGCTTAGACAGCTCTGAAATGATGTAGAAAAATAGCACCCAGCTAAGCCTGAGGTGGGGCAGAAGCCAATTTTTTTTTTTCTCTTTTGGTTCAATCCCCTGAGAAGGTTCACACTGGATAATCTAATGGTGTGTTATGGATTTCAGGGCTGCAAATAAGGTTGATGACATGCTAGTGGGACCTCAGGCTGTTGTGACAGAGATAGCACAGCCACATTTCAAGCCACATGGGAGAAAGGATAGACACAGGATCCAGGAGGCAGTCAGAGTCAGTGGTGCAATTTGATACTCCTCTTTCCCTGCCTTTCTGGGAAACACCAGCTGCAGCAGTGCCTCTCCCTTACTAGGGCTCTTTGGTAGAAACTCGTGGCATTAGGGAGCAGATTGCATCCTGATGTGTCTTTTTTGCCCATAAACTTGTTAATCAGCAGGCCCACAGCTGAGCTTCTTGAGTAGGAAGCACTACATTAGGGTTGGAGGGAGCTGTAGGGGATTCAAGTAATGGCAAGAAAAAACACATAAGAGGAATCTTTAGATGCAAGTTATGCCACTGGGGAACTGTGCCTATAGCTTTTATATATTTTTCTAAAAGATAGAGTATTCAGCAAATATTTTCAGCACTCGGTAGAATGACTCTGTAAAAGTGGAATATCGTGTACTGCTGTTGGTAAAAACACCAAATCAGGCACCACAAAGATAAAATAAAAGGGGCTATAGGGGAAATAGAGCTGACTAGCTGTCATTCTTTCATTATGTCTTTTCCATTGTGTATTTAAATTTGTAATTTTTACAGTGTTTCACATGGATATGTGCAACAATAGAGCTGCAGAAAAATAATTTTGCCCCTTCTGCAGGTAAAGCTCCAACTTCAACAGATTATTTCCTTCTTGAGGGATACTTTTTCCATACTTTTATCAACAAAATGGATCAATGACTCACTGCTTGCCAATACAACTCACACTGCGTTTTCTCATTTCCCTAGAACCGAGACACTCAGTATAAAAATAAATGTCTGTTCTCACCACTTCCTGTCCTGCTCTTCAAAAGAAGTGTTTGAGGGATTAAATTTCTCATCTTTGGCTTTCCCAGTCTCTCTCTCATTACTGATGGGAGTGTCCTGCAACAGGAAATGGCCCTGTCATGTAAGCTTCAATGTGCTAAGGGCTTCTTCCAGCTAAAAATAGGTACCAGAACTATCTTCTAGCTTGTTCCCCTTCTTTTGTGTTAAATTCCAAATGTCATACATAGTATAGAGCTTAGAATAAACTCAACCTTTTATGCCATTTAAATGCAACAAACTGCTTTTAGCAGCCTGCTTTGCAAGTGTACTTGAAATCCTATTAAGTATTTGCCATGTGGCTCATGATGTGTCCATGCTTCAGGAAGAATCAGTACATGATGCATCTGCTGACTTGCCTCAGAGATTAATATTTGCATTACAGAAGCAGTGGGGTGACGTTCAAGAATGAGGCCACACTAGGAGCTGTGTATGGCCTTAGGTCCTCATAAGGGAAATAACTTTAAGTTAATGGTTCACTGTCCCAAAATCTCAGTGGGTTAATGGAAAACCTTGTACACCTTTAGTGTTGTTTCCAATGACATTCAAATCCAAAATATCTAATTGTACACTGAACCACTGTTAATCACCCTAACATTCAACACCATGTGTCTAGGTTCATATAGCGCATATTCATCCTGTACATGCTTCTTCTAATAGAGATATAAATGATGCTAAAAAAGCACAATGCTTGAATTTATTGTGTAAAATATTGTATAATTAGATAACCTCTGACAGTGAATGGCTTGGGGAAAAAGACTCAGAGCTAAGAAAGTCAGAGATTCTGATTTCAGCAGAATCTAATTTTATTTGGACATAGTTGTTACTTGACCTCTCTTCTCTGTACATTAGTTAATATAACTGGAAAACCCATTAAAAGCAAGACTCTTTGGAATTTTTTGTTCAACTTGAAGATAAAAAATTCTGGTTAAACATATCCAAATGCTTTCCAGTGTGAAAAGAGTCTCTCTCTTCTTTCTGGCCCTTCCTTAGTCATCAGGACTAAAGTTGTGGGGAAAAAAAAAGTGTGACACCAATGCCTTTAAAAAAAAATACCTATAATAATTACAGTTTTAATGAATGGCATGCTGAACACTTAAAATCCAAATTCAGTGGAGCAGCACTAACAGTTTATTCCTCCCACCAGCACAATTATCAGGTCAAGGCTGCAGAGAGGGAGAAAGGTTTAGTTTTTGGAAGTGAGTGGGAGTGAAGGTTCTGACTTTGTGGTCCTGCAATGCATGACACTCTCGAGTTTTCTCTGAGAGTGCAGCTGAGGAAGAGGACCTGTTTTGGAGCATGGCTGTGACAGTGATGAAAAGCAAAAGCAACCCTTAAGGGAGAAGGGAAGGTGAATTTGACAGACACAGTGGGACACCCTTGCCAGTTTCCACACCACCTGCCACAGGGGATGAGCATCATTTGGCCAACACGACAGAAACTTCCACGGCAGTATCTCAGTTCAAGCCATTCATTACCAGTACAGCTGCTGGGGTTGGCTTTGTGAGGAGCACAATGTTGAGCATGTCAGTTTTGACAGGATTTCACTGGAAGATTTCCTTTTAACTTTTGATCCACTGTGGTTGAGCTCTGTGAATTTTTTATGACAGATTGTCTAAATCCACCTCTCTCTATCTTGGTGGGATTGCCAGTGCTCCCTGCAAGCCATGTCTTTGTGTCCTGCCTGCATTCTTGCCCTTCTTTTGTCTGCCCAGCCCTTATTTTCAGAACTGCTTATTCACCTCTGCATGTCAAATGTCCATATCTTTAATTCAAGTTTTTTTTACAGTTCACTTCTGTCAGAAGCCTCTGTCTAGAAGACAGGAGACTATTATCTCTTTTTTACTTCTTTTTACTTCCAAATTTTGCTTCAGTGTGATTTTACTTATACTACATGTAAACTGAAAAAATCAAAATGGAAATAAGCTAAAAAATAGGATTTGTTAAATCATGAATACATTTTGATTTACAGAGTCAGGCAACTGATCTGAAGCCATATTACACTTTCCAGCCAATGTCAGACAAATTGCTTAATGACTTGCCTCTAGGAATATACAATTTTTATTGCATTAATAGAGGATTTTCACCTTCTTGACTTCATGAGTAAGCAGACACAGACACAAGTACATCCCAGTCTGAAGATAATCAAGTGTATGGTGGGGTGAAATTTGCTTCCCTCCTGCTATGCTATACCTGGTGATGTTAAATTCTGAATTAAGATGCATGACTGCACAGGTCCTTTGCAGATAAGGACGGTTTCTTTCCTTGAATGCTAAAATGGTTCCGTGGCATCAGGTAGAAAATTTGTGGTACAAAATATCTCGAGAAAATAATTGACTCAGTGAATAATTTATTGAATTTACTGAAAATATTGACCTAGATTTAATGTTTCCACACTCAGAACACGAACAAGGAGTTAAATTGGTATGTTGAGTTAGCCTAGAGTGAGACTGTTGCAGCATGATTAATTCACAAGTGTGAGTTGTTACTCAAGAAAAGCCACTTAGCTATTAAACACTTTGCTTGGGTTAAGCTGAAATTTTCTTCAAACTAAGACCAGTGGTCTGATATTGCCAACCATTAGTGAAGACAAGCTGTGAAAAAAGAAATTTTGAGAGATTAGCAGGCTTGGGGATAGGTAAGGACTACAATTCTGGACCTTCTAACTCTTCACTTTTATTTTTTTTCATGGCCTTTGAACAGATCTGATACCAGATCCCAATCAGCCTGGTGTCTTGTCTTAACCACTTCTGTATTCAAAATATAGAGGCTATTAGAAAGCCTGGTGCACTAAAGTTTAAAGTACCTTAAAAAAGTACTAGCCTGGTTCTCAGAAGAGGCTTCTCAGGCTGCTAGACCTGCCTATGCTTTTTGTCAAGAAAAGACTTCAAACAGGAGAGAAAATTGTTCTTCTGGACATCCAATAAAATGAAAATTTTATTGCATGTCCAGAAGAAAAGCTAGAGCTGGAGATGGACAACAGCACATTTAGGTACTACAAAAAGAAAATGAAATAAAGCTGATAGATGAATGTTTTCTGTTCATTGTGTAGACTGATGTAGATTCTTTTGACAGAAACTCCTTGCTATAGTGGACATCAAATAGCCAAGCTGATACAATGTCAGGCTTTTCTAAGAAGCAGAATGTATCAGACAAAGCTTTCAAACTGAAGATATACTGCACCTGCAGGCATCTGCTTGTGCAGACATAGGCTTTCTCACCAGAAGGCATTTTGTCCTGCCTGATTTACATGAATTGTGCGGTTTTTGGTTATGTACAGCAATCATTGAGCCAATCTTGCCCAGCACCAGGCATGACTGTTGGCAAAAATATCCATGAAAAAAGCTACTTGCTACAATCTGTCAGCGGGTTGAAGCTTTTAACAAATCTTATTTTGCAGAAGTGTTCTTTGCCAGAAGAAGCTCACAAAAGGGGTCACATTATTTTCAGGAAAAAGAAAACTTGTGTCAGCAAATGCTGGCTACAGGAGAAGGGCTTTAAGGGATCTGGGGTTTGAAGAAGGGTTGTGGTGCTCATGAAAGGAATGGTGGAAGTGTTTAAGCTGGAAGAGGAAGTTAAAGGGAGATAGCACAAAAGCTGTGGGGGAAGTAGGGAGGACCTCCAAGATTGGAGAGCACTAGGAGGCCAAGCTTGGATGCTTGCCAAAAAGGGGTCTGATTGGGGTTTAGGCTACGACATCACTGTGTTTACAGTCAGCCTTTAAACTGCTATTTGCAACACAGAAGACCATAAGCAAACTGGGGGAAACAACTTTCTATGTGCTAGCAGCTTCAAAATGATGCTGATTTAAAGAGAAAGAGAGGATGGTAAAAAGGGTTGTGTTTTGTAAGAGGATCATGGGAAAGAGAAAGGAAAAGGCATTTTAATCTTTGCTTTATAAATAAGTGACCAGTAGCGGGAAGAAGGATTAAGAAATCCCCCAGTGTCCCCTGCTTTTGACAAGAGTACCCCAAGCACTCATGTGCAGCACCATTAACTCCTAAAAAAGCATGTTGCTTTCAATGCAATGATTCAGGGAGTCCTTCAGCTTGCAAATGAAGAGAATCCATCACAGTCATCTACTTCCAGGTGTTATGATTTCAGATAGAGGTGTTTGAGCTCTCTTCAGAGTCAGCAGGGAGAGCCCAGGGTGTAAGTTTCTACCTGAGGCTGAGCTGAGTCACTTACTAGACTAGTTGGTTTTCTAGGAGACTGGTATTGTATGGGACACTGGACACCTAATTTGCTTGTAGACACAAATTAGGGATTTTAATGATTCTCAATGCAAAAAATACATTATCAAGTTAGACTTAAGCTATCTATGTCTTGGGGGATGTTGAAATCTGTTAGAATGTCTACAATACTTATCAAATGCAGGAAACAAGAGCTACAGTAGACTCCCAAGTTCTTTTAAAAGTGCCTCCTTTGTGCAATACTGCCATGCACCAGCAATCCATATATTTTGTATCTGAACTCTTCTGAATGGGAACTACCACATATAGGCAAAAGAAGTCTCCTCCAGAGATAGGAATACCAACCTCTGCTGAAGATTTGCAGACCCTCTTTCACTCTGCCATCTTTACCGAACCTGTCACAAGCTGAAGACACTCATGGGGACAGTCCCTGCAGTCAGGCTCTTGGCCCTTATGACCAGACAGAGCTGAAAAAAGAAGTACCAGAGATAAACCTGCTGGGTCCTTTCAATGTGTAAGGATCTCTTTTTCTTGGATTGTATGTAGGGCAGTCAGCCTGAGAGGATCCTCACAAACCACACTGATAGTTTCCATAACCAGACCGCCAATACTTGGCATCTTCTGTGCCACAGAACTGCTGCAGGTGTACTGGCCAAGATGCAACACTTAAAATATTTCAGGAATGGCCAAGGAACCTACAACTGAGCATCAGGCACTGAGTATCTTTTGGAAAGCACATCTTTTTTAGTTCACAGGTGGCATGAGGAGAAACAATCGACTTGAAAATTACAGCAGTTCTGCAATTTCTTCAAATTGACATAAAACAAGGAATAACTACATGGAATAACCAACTCCTTACTCCAGGACATGATCAGAACTAGAAAATGATGTTGAAGCTGGGAATATGAAGAGATGTTTGGATATGCTGAGATCACAGTTTTCAGTTATAAGCACAGGAGAGCACATTTTGACAATGGAACAGATGCTTCCAATTATCTGCAATAAGGAGAAGAAGGGACACTTGAAAATCTGGCTGGTATTAGGTGGCTGTCAGAAGGCTCTTGGATAAGAAGAAAAGGATGCAAAGTGCAGCAAAGTAATTTTGCTTTCATAGCACATTAATTTTAAGACTGTTCTACTAGTTGAAAAACTCGTGTGTATTCTGATGACGGAAAGCAAAACAATCAAACTGGAAATCTTAATGTAGAGTGCTTTTCCTATTTTAAACCATGACAAACTTTACTCATGAAATATTTCCTTTGATATTCTACAATGTTATTCAAATTTAAATAGATTTACATGTTTAACTGTGCCTACGGCTTGCTCATGTAGTGCTTATATATGAACTGAAAATAAGATTCCCGTAGAAAGGGACAGCTTGTAAAATACAGAACTGTAAAACATAGAAGAAACTGTACAACAAAGAAGGAATATAAATGTAGCCCTTTTATTCACTCTTTTGCAATTACTTCATGCCACATCCCGGGGCATGTATTTGATTTGCTATGTGCTTAGCAGGGTGATGTTCAGGAAGGCTGAATTGCCTGCCCAAACCATGCAGGTGCTGACAGGCAAATTCATGTCTTGTAATTTGTTCCTTGGTCTGTACTAGCTCAGGCTGCCTGAAGTTTCTGCTGAGGGAATGCCTGCTTTTTTCTCCTGAGCCCCATGAAGAAGAAAAGAACCACAGACTATAATCTCTGGTGTGTCAAGTCTGCGTTCCAGACACACCTCATGCTTTCCCATCACTCTGTCACAATCTCGTCCATATGACACACAGATGTGGGAGATGCTATCAGAAGACACAATGGTAATTGCAGATGCACAGGTTTTGGACAAGGGTGCTCTGAACAAGCCAGCACCAAGCTCAGGATCTCTCCACATTAACCCCTGCAGCCAAACAGTTTGAGCATATCAACAGCATGTGCCAAATGATGCAAGAATGAAACCACAGATGTGAGTTTGTTCTGCTGGAAAATCCCAAATGCATTCCCATTTGTGAGTTCCAGCACTCTTCTTTCTTCTTTGACTGTCTGGGAAAAGAAAATCAGCAAAACAGAAACAAGCTTTTGGTGAAAGATTTGTGCTTTTAGACTTGTTTCTATTTAAAATGCATCCATCTTGGCTATATGGAAAATATGTTATTTCAATTTGCCTCTGCAAAAAGTGTGAGAAAAATACATCAAGGATATTTTTTTAGAAAAAATAATGAACTTATTGACTGATGTAACACGGTCCGGGAGGGCTGCACAGGCCGGCTCCCCCCGGACCGGGATCCCTGGTCCGTGTTATTCCACCGGATCTGGGGCAGGCGGCCCCCGAGGTTCTGCGGCATGGTGTGAGTCTTCAAACCACGTCAATTCAAGCAGGAATATAGTGAGACAAAGGAAGAACTGGACTCCATCTCTGTTCTGGCAGGGAGGTTTATTTGGGGTAACAGGGACAAGGGGGTTGCAGGGGAGGAGAAGGGGGGAGGAAAGGCTGGGACAGGGTAAGGGGTGCCAGCTCAGAGATGCAAAGACCTCGAGCTGATCCAGACATTGCCTTATAAAGGGAAAGGAAGGGGAGGGACTGTTTCCCCCAGAGCCAGTCCCGGGGAGTCTGAAGGGAAGACAGGCATAGGGAACCCACCAATAGATTTCGGGGTACAGCAGAGCATATTTCAAAATGAACCAATGGTATACAAACCAGAAGGACAAAGGAGCACATGGAAATCTGAATATTGCATTACTACAATTGACAATTGAGATAAAATTTTGCTGATCAAAAAAATATACAATTTTACAAGGTCCTCTTTCACTCCACTGCTTTTAGATGTGATTGCTAATTTATATGCAGGACTTGAACACACCAGAGCTTACCCACACTTCAGATGCAACTAAAAAATCCTTCAGGAAAATGCTCTTTTCTTGGCAGCTTGTGCAAAACCTCAAAAACAAATAACTGAAATTAATTTGAAAATCATTATATTGGGGCTATGTGCACTCAGTAGTACTACCTAAAATTCTGTCTACAGAAAGGAGTGTTGAAATTGATTTAAGGTAACACATTCTTCATTCAGCAAACTTCTTAATGATTTCTTTGAGTCAGATAATTGTTCTTACTGTTGGCATACTACTAAGTTCCCCAGATGGTTTGACATTGGCCTTTCCTGGCTAATTTGTGGTGCCCTGAAGAAAGAGTGGATAATGAATTCTACATTGCAATTAGATGCCTCATTTCATTCTTCCTCAAGAACCACAGGAAGCTGCTCCACAATGATAGGCTCTTAAAGAAATTCTGAGCAGCTGGATATCACCTCTTCCTCCAAACACGGATCCATTATGGACAAGCCAAGGAAAGGTAACTGTTTGCTTATTTGGAAGTGTGGGCAGAAGTCTTAGAGGTTATTATTAAGACTTCACTGTTTGGTATCAATGTCATTTTGTAAAGAAAGTGAGTCCAAGTCAGTAGACTGAGTACAGCCTGAACAAGATCCTATGCCCTCATTTACCTGCTTGGGAAAAAAGACAAGGAGTTCAAGGAAGCAAATCTGAAAGGGTGGAATTAAAAATGTTTAAAGCTTCCTGAAAACCTTTGCAATAGTTTTTTCAAACATATCGTGCTGTTTGAAGTTTGTTGAGCAAAACGAATTTCAAGAATGACTACTGCAGAAGGCTAGACATGCGTGGTCTGCTGAACGTGCTGCCAGTGTTCTGCCCTGGCTTTGTGGGCTTTACACACCTGTTTCTTCTGCCTCAGCAGCATACACATCATTTTTTCCCCTGAAATATTGTATCTCAAGAAGTTAAAAAAAAAAAGTGAAAAGCAAGACAAAATTTATAATATAACCAATGATGTGATTTTACTGAAATTTTAATTAAAATTTAATTGTGTTGTAGTATAATACCAAGAGTGCAAGGGGCACTTGGAGTTGAATTCATAGGCCTTTCATGACATTTTAGACATTCTGGAGTATCTGAGACAGCAGCACATAATTTACAAGATAATTTAGCACCTATGTGAGACTTCTGTCTTTCTGGAGCAAGGAGGTTGGAAGGATGTCTTAAAAAGATGCTAAATATAATTTTGGCTAGTAAATTTCACCCCTTTTGTCTAGGATTACATTTGAAAGGCAGCTACAGATAAAGCTCTTCTGTATCACAGTTCATGTCTGATTTCTATCATACAAAACTGCTAAGTAGCTTTAGTGATGTAGATTAGTAAAACAGTGGAAACAGAAGTATTGGATTTTCTCTTCATTTCTAGAACTGGCAGGAGGTACATTATCTTCTGAAATTCTGCACAGGTGTATTGTATAGTTAATATTCTTTAGTGAAAATTCTCTACATTAAATAGAGGTACTGATTGGTTCACTGTATACGTAATTTTAATCAGCTGGATACCAACCACATCTACTGTCATGTGACAGAAAAAATGAAAAGACTGGGGAGGATCCAGCTGGGACTTCTCAACCAAAATGCCAGTGATGTAGAGACTGTAACCGTCTTGTTCTTCCAGGACAAGGCCACAATTGATCAGGAGAAGAAAAAAGTAACATTAGTGATATTATAAATATATACATATACATATATATATATATATATATATATACATATATATATACACACAGTGATATATATATATACAGTGATATATATATATACAGTGATATATATGTATAGTGATAGTGGTATGCAAGTTCGTGAAGCACTCCATATTTTTTTAGCCTGAAGAAAAGACTGAGAGGGGATCTTATCAATGTATACAAGTACCTGAAGGGAGGGTGCCAAGAGGATATAGGCTGGCCGTTCTCAGTGGTCCTGAGCAATAAGAGTGAGAGGCAATGGGCAGAAACTGGAACACAGGGAGTTCCACCCAAACATGAGGAAAAACTTTACTGGAACAGGTTTCCCAGAGAAGCTGGGGAATCTCCTTCTCTGGAGATATTTAAAAGCCTTCTGGACACAATTCTGAGGAAGGTGCCCTGGGTGACCCTGCTTGAGCAGGGATTTTGGACCAGGTGACCTCCAGTGATCCTTTCCAACCTTACCCATCCTGTGATTCAGTGTGTGATATACATTTGGCACTCAGATTAAGGGAGTTAATTATGGTAATGTGCTTTCTTTAAAATGACATACAGAGTATGTCCCAGGTAGAGAGATTTGGGAAAGAGTACCTTACAGTATATTTGTACATTTTGAAGAACTTCAGCATTTTAAAAGCCATTTCAGTGTAATGCAGGTGTTTCACTGTGGGTTGTTAAAACACTTGCATCAAATATGTATTAACCAAATTGGTAAGAGGAAAATTACTCTCCTACAAATTTTGCCACAATGAAGGTATCATAAATCCATATCGAAGCTAAGATGTAAATATCTGAATTTAAATCAGTTTGAGAAGCCAGCAAAACCAGAAAATGAAAATTTAGCAACTTACCAGATTCCTTCTGACTCAAGTTCAAGTGAAACAGTGTAGGTTGACAGGCAACCAATTTTTGAACAACCTTATTGCTTCATTAATTAACTCAAGGAAAGGAAATGTTGAGATCCATTTTCCGATTTCCTGGTTTGACTACTAAATAGTACTAAATTTCTGAACCAAATGCTCATATTCAAGTGGATAGATCACTTCTATCACACAGGAGCCAGGTTAAGAATAATAAATACTGTTAAGCACAGGCCTGGGTTTTACTGTCATAGACAGACTATAGCACAGCTTGCTACATACACTGGTCAAACTCAATAGAAATTAAAGACATGTATGCAGTACTATCCAAGTCTGGGATTTAAAAACATATTTTTAAGAAAAAGTGTTTTTCTAAAGCCATCTGAAAAAAACCCAACAAACCCTGAATTCTGGCAGTGCCTGCAGGACCAAGATGCATTTTGGGTAAGACATGATGAAACTAGGAGTAATATGACAGCATCAAGAGACAAACTGAAAGCTAAAATACTGAGATGGTAGCAGCCATTTGTATTAATAATTTTCTTGCTCTGCACACATCTTCAGTGTGCAGATTAATGTCCTGTGTTAAGGGTCTGGCCATCCCAAAGACTCCCCAGGTGGTTCTTCCTGCAGAATTGATAAAACTGTACAAGACAAGATACTTGAAAATTGCCAGTAGAAAGTGTTCCTTTCCTTCAGCTGTTGAAATGGTCGTGTAGGGCAATCTTATGCAGATAGTTAGAATATCTAGGACATGCTTTTTCTGTAGTTTAAGGTACTCAGGGATGGATCATGCCTGTGCTGGAGCAACCATGGTCTCAGGACCATGGTTCAGCTGACTATAACAGTTGAACAGAGCAGCAGTTTGGGGAGTGTCTCTGGTCCAGGTGAAAGTGCTGCTGGAAAGACCCTTGCAACAGAGACTCTCATTACCTCCCAGACTGCAACCAGCCTCCTTGTTTAGGAAATTTGTTTTTCCCACCTATTTAGCCTATGCCAAAATCCATGAACGTCTGTGCTTCTCTGCACTTCTTCTCTGACAGCAAGTCAAAGTCAGTCTAAGCCTAGATTGTGTAATATATCAGCTAAATGCAAACAGGCTGGCTCAGCCACTGGAGAAGTGCAGTTGTGTTAATAAGGTGCTTTCTCTGGGCTAATGGTACTGCTTAGACAGGTGAACAGACCTAGGGGAGTACCATGCTAACACAATTAAAGCACTTCTAGCATCTGTGCTGGCTGCTTAGAGCTAGCCTGAGAATTTTTTCAATACAGATATTCTCTCTGAGACATTAGAAAAGTAGGGCTACATTTTCTTCCTTTGCAGGTATTTTTTCCTTTCTTTTTGTGCATAGATTTTTACTGCTTTGGCTTCAAAGAAGCAGGACTACAAGGGTAAAAGGTGAGAGCAGCTTTAGTCTACCTAAATTAACTTCATTCCTTTTCTTCCCTAAAAAGGCAATTATTATCTTCCTAACACCATCTGAATTACATCAAACGATTTATCTTGATAAACCCTTCTTTGCATAAAAGCATAAAACCAGAAGGGTTTATCATTTTTTTCAGTGAAATGAAACTCTTATATTTCAATTTTTTTTTTTGGATGAATTTCTTCTAATTCTATATCTTGAACTCCATATTACCCATGGCAGTAGCTTGCCAAAGAAAGAATCAGGCCAAGACCTCTGTGTTTAAAGCCAGGAATCTTGGTTAATTTAGTGCAATGAGAGGCTTGGATAAAGACTGCTTATTGTTTGGAGCCAAATTCTTCCACTAAAATTAGGACTGCAGAGTGCTATGATAGGGTTGGGTATAAGGACCACTGTGAACATCTTTCTGTGATGTTACCATTAATGCCAGTGCTGTGTTTAACTCCCATGCAATGAGTGAGAAGGGACAATCTTATTTTATGCTTTTTGTATATTAAAAGTTTTGTATATTAAAAGTTTTTTGTATATTGTTTGTATATTAAATATTTTTGTATATTAAAAGTTTCCAACCCTAACCTTGGTTGGAATCCCCAGATAATATTGGAATAGCATAAAAACAAGGAAGGATGATAAAGGTATAATAGCAATTAGGGCCAGTCACTGTGCCACACCTTAGGTCTCAAAGGAAATGTTAGATCCCTGCCTCTGTTACAGCATCATTTTTCATGTTACCTACCTTATGCTATTTATTGAATACCCTTCTTTAACAAAGGGGAAGAAAGTTCCACTTGGTACAACTATATTCTAAGTGATCTTCAGTTCCACTACAGTGCTTTCTCATATAAGATAGTAGTTTCTGTTCTGGATTCATAAAAGAAGAACAAAATAGCCTGCCTATTTTCTGTCTTCAGCAGATTTTCCAAAAATAGCCTTGAGTTACGCAGGTCAGAGTTCCTAACCTGCCCTTTCTCACTAAACGAAGGGCATGAAACAAAGGGAATTTCAAGAGACTCTCACTTTATGGGGGAAAAAAAAGCAATTTTGCTGTCAGGTAACAAGTTGCTCTAGCCAACTAGAAAGATATGACTAAAATGGAAAATAGAAATTGGGGTGAAAGATATTGAGAGGTGAGTCCTTACCCTTGAGGACCTGGTGTGTATGGAAAAGCCTGGCAGTGGGGAATCTTAAGAAATGTAGGCTTATGCAATTGCTATTCAAAGGGAAAGGCTTAAAAGTTTTCCAGTAAAAAGACAGCACAAACCAAAAGTAGCCAATGGGTTCAGGAGTCAGAAACTTTACTGCAAGTTTCACTCAGAGAAGGTGTGTGCTGAGAAGCTTCATTTATCCATGGTTCTGGGGACCCTCCAGCTACTTGTAAGACCAGGATGGGTACAGCAAGGGCGAATGGGGTGGAGCCCACTTTTTCCAGGCTTGCAAAGACTTTCCAGGTGCCTGTAGAGCCCTGATAGTGTGCAGACTGGGGCTCTGTGTGTTTTCTTATCCTTAGGTCAATATCCTTTCAGAACCTTGCAACATTCTGCAACTGAGTGTCAGAGGAGGTAGAGGATAGGAGAGTGACATGGTCTGGTTTCATCCCTGTTCAGGCATCCAGCTGTATTAGACAGGAGAAGCCACAGAGGAGAAGCAGCCACTCCCCACTGCCATGGGCATCAGCCCCTGCCAGCCCAGGCTGCTGCAGCCATCCTGGGCCTCCCATGTCACCCATGCCCCCTGTGACACTGCCACCACCTGTGTTCTACCTGCAGTGACCCAGCCATGGCATCGAAAGGGTTGGTGCCTGCAGTTAGTGCTGCATCACTGTGACATGGCTAGTATTTTCCACCGTTCAAGAGAGAAGAAAAAATTGATGAATAAACATTATAGTGAAACCTGAGCAACTGGTAATGCTAGGGAGGAAAATTAAGTAGCTGTAGCAGCAATGCAAAGGACAGCAGCTCAGCAAAGGTTGAAAGAGAATTAAAAGCAGGAGGTCCTACCTACTCCTCACTTTTCAAGATTTATGGGGTACCTGCTGCTGAGATTTGTAGGTTTGAAGACTAAATGTTGGAAGAATGATGCTTGTCAAGTTGACTGAAGGTAATATTTTACATTCTTCAAATTAAAGACATGTCCAACACCAAACCTGCATCTATGAGTGGATGACGGTGCTGAGGAGGTTTAATCATGCAATTTCATTTCTTTAACAGAAATCAACCAATGATTTTGACAGAGACTCTCAACTTTAGGCATCACTATGTAGTTCAGTTGGACACTACAATAAAATACATAAATTACCTTCCATCTACTTGGTTCACTGCAGGTTATAACATTATCTTTAATTGACAGAACAAGAGGCAATGGGTACTAACTGCAATACGGCAGGTTTCATCTAAATATCAGGAAACCTTTTTCACTGTGAGAGTGACTGATCACTGGAACAAGTTGCCCAGAGAGGTTTTAGAGTCTCCATCCTTGGAGATACTCAAAAGCCATCTGGTCATGGTCCTGGGAATCTGCTCTAAGTGAACCTGCTTGAGAAGGGGGTGGCACCAGATGAACTCCAGAGATCCCTTCCAAACTCAACTGTTTAATAATTCTGTGAACTCTGGTGCATGAAAATAATTTCTTCCCCCATATTTAATTTCTCCATAATTATTTTAGTTTGACAAATATTACAGTAAAATCGGGAGTAAGAAAAACTCATTATGTACAGAAGAGAAGTGACCTTTCAATAATCAAGTTCAACTGCAAATTATAATAAGCTTCCAGCAAAATATGGCACATCCTTTAAATGCTTCAACTTCTGTGTTTTCCAGCTGTACCTACTGTTGACATTCAGTGACAGGCAAGCAGGGAAGTGGTTGGAAATTGCAGGATCCTGTTGGTTAGAGATAGGGTAGAGGAATATTAAAAGCATACTCCCAGACTCCCCTCAGGATGCAGTATCCAGCTCACTCAGCTGGTGAGCAGAATATTTCTAGTTGGTCTCTATTCCCTTTCCTGCTGTGTTTAACATTGATCTGAGAACAGACACTGTTGGCAAAGTCATCCCATGTTCCCCTTTCATCACTGTTTTGCGTCCTTTGCTTCTGGGATGCACTGTCCAACAGTATCCAAATAATTGCTGGGTTTCAAGAAGTTCCAGGTATTTTTCCTGCTATTGACTACACCGCACTTTGTACAGTCTACACTAGACAAGGCAAAAAATGCATTAAGAAAATCACTTGTTGCTGTTGGCTACCATGTAATGGTTTCACCTTAGATCCTGAGAGCTCATGAGATCAAGTGATGAAAGTGTGGTGCTTCCCTTCCAATGGCTGTGATGAATTTGTGATGATCCCTGACTCAGCTCATTATCAGAGGCAACATAAAATAATCAGGTGTTTTGTCTCCCAGCAGGCATCACACACTTTCATTTTCTGTTTTAGTCAGGTTTTGTTTGTTTCTTTTTGTCAGAATGGGGCAGGACAACTTAAAAAAACAACCAAAAATAAAAATGAGTGAGCAACCACCATCCAGTGCATTACCGACATTCCTCAGTTGCCTCAGTTGTGCTAACTTTATCTGTTACTGGCATATGCAAAGAGTCCCTGGGAATGTGGTTGCTGTTCAGGAAGCAAGGGTTTTGTAAGAATAGTCACTGTAGTAATAAAATATGGTAGATGTCTTCCAAAGCGGAGAGAAACATGTTTCTGCTATCCAGAGAAACCTATAGTCCTATACAGTTGATTGCTGCAGAGTTGTACAGATTTGAGACAATTTTAAAACTTGCTTATCAGTGTACAAAAAAGATAAATAATAAAGTTTCCAGAAGGGAGAGGGCAGGACAGGATATAAACAAAAACAAGGCACAACAGAAACCACAGAAACCTACTGAACAAACTATTGGTCTGTTTATTTGGGCTTTAATTGGATTCTCATTTTCCTTCCAATCTATGGATGATCTGGCTCTTGGGATAGTTTGAAAGGACTGGCATGGTTATGTCACCAAAAGCTGTGACCTACTTCAATCCTCCCTCCTTCCACTTTTTTTCAGAAACTGGTGTTCTTTCAAAAGGAAATGAAAAAGAAATAGGCCTGTCAAGATTTAATGATGCAGAAAACAATAAGGAAAACATGTTTTAATGTGATAGTCTTTGTATTTTACACGGGAAATACAAAATGGCAAAAAGGGATTTAAAAGATCACCTTTAAGGCATCCAGTTCTAAGGTTTCAATAAACACACTGAAAAACAAGGTCTTTGATTATTTTTCTAGCCCCCAGAGAAGCAGCAGTAAAATCATGAGTACCATTATAAGATGTGAGTAAGAAGCAGTACCCAAGGAAATGAAAAAAATATTAGAATTGTTATTATCTATGCTTACACTAGAAGTATTGCATAGTAGATAAGAACACTGGAAGGATGCCTTTTTCATATCTTGCATTATATCTTTCTGAACAAAACCCCTCTGTAGACAACAGAAGCTTCTTCTAATAACAAAAATGTTGCCTGAAATGAAATTCTTGACATACCAATCATTCTCAGTAGCAAAGCCATTTTTCATATAAAACATGTTTTGGAGTAGCCTTTAATGAAGGTCTCAAACAACTCATCTAGCTTATTTTCTCAAGGATGGGAGTATTTAAATAAATTTAATAGCAAATCTACCACAGAGACACCACAAATGTGCCCTGACAAATCAGCTTATGTATTTTTAAAGGATGAAAGGGTGCACACGTCCTTCAAACCTACTTGAACATACATATTTTTTAGCTAAAATGGATGATGGTTTTGATTAAAATTAATTGCCCACTGTGAAAACTCCTCCCATTGCACCACAATCAAGGAGAAAGTTTCCAAAATAAACAGGCTGCAGACCAAGTGCTGTGAAAGGAGAAACATTTTTCTGCTACAGCTACAGCTTCTGTCTCACTCTAAAGGAACCCTTATAGACTAACATAACATAGTTGAATAACTCCTTACATAATCTGTTATCTTGTTCTCTGAATTAATTTGCTATTATAACTTAATGGAAAATTTAAAGTGATAATTTAGGAGTGAATTTTCTAAGGTCTTCATTTTAGCAATGCTAAAAGTGAATTTGGTGCATGTTCTTTGGAACTCCCTCAAGGTATTGCTTTGCAAGAGTACAGTCTGCTTATCTGTGTTGTAGTTAAATCAAAACTTATAAACCAGAAGTTTACAGCAAGTCTAAAAGGCCATATTAAGGACCATGTTTTTAGGTAAAAAATCAATACATGACAATGAATGAATTCCCACTTCTTTTTCCAAAAGAAGGAAAGAAGGAAGGAAGGAAGGAAGGAAGGAAGGAAGGAAGGAGCAAGAGAAAGCAAGAAAGAAAAAGAATAACCCCAACAAATAAAAAACCTGGTTTGATTTTTACATAGATAAATAGAATGCCAGATTACACCTCAGATTCATAAGAAAATATTACCTATATATACCAACCACCCTGGAACAAACAAGCTGCAAAAAGTGATCTAGGCTCAGCTTCATTTTCTGTCAGTAGGTTCAGGAAACATTTGAAAACAGGAAAAGGAAAGTAGAAAATAGAAGGGGAAGTCTTTTTTACTTTCCAGCTAGCTCAGTGGTTTTCAGAGAGACAGAAACGAATTCCATTTACCTCATATCAAATTTTCTCTATTTCTTGGAAAAAAAGTGATTCTAGCTTGTGAACTACAGCTTTGTTGTACTATGTGTCTCTCAGAGAAAGAATACCTCTGTGTTGACTTTCTAGACATTCCAGCATCCGTCTGGAGGGAGAGAAATCAGCAAAGCCATAAAGCAAACTGCCCTATAGCTTGAGGCTGTAAGGGGCACCAGGAGAGAGCATTGACAGGCAGCCCAGTGCACACAGGATTAGCTGCAGCCTCCTGACTCCACAGCATTCAGGCAGCTGTCTTTGGCCCATAAAGCAACATTGAAAGTGATCTTCCCCTGGCCTGTGTTAAATGATAAAAGCACCATTAAGACAAAGCAGTGGGTCTTTTAAAGGTAGGGAACCTATGCCAAATGTGATGATCATGCCTGACTAGTAGACTGGGGCAAAGAGGAAGGAATGAGAAAAGGGGAGCAAAAGAAGCAGAGATTTCTGCAGTATGAATCCACAGAAAAGGAACCTAAAAATTCTAAGCAATTTAAAAGGGCAAATTGCTTTGTGTCACATTGCACTTATGTTTCATGCTGGAAAATAAAACAGGTCTCCAAAACACAGCAGTTGGCTGTAGCAGCAAGTTCTTCCTGAGCTGAGGAAAAGAGCCAGATGTCTTATAGATAGGCAAGCAGCTGCTCTCCAGACATTTGATTGCTATTTTATATCCAATATCTAGCTCAAATGTGCCACACAGCTATCATTTATTTATATCGCATGGCTCATACTTACAGGTAAGAATCTGACTTTTAAGTTATTGTTACAAATTTGTGTTCAAGCCTTCTTCACCTGCCCTGTTTTACACTCCATCTGTCCTAAACCAGAGAACAAAACTATTATGTTTTTCTATTTAACACAATGCATAACTCAAGTTCTTATTCATCTTTATCTAAACTATTACTTCTTATTTGGCTATTGGCAACCTGTCTCTGAATGTAAAAATATCTCAGGGTAGTTTTTTTCCTTCAGCAAGTTATTTCAGTCCCAAACACCATATCCATTTATTAACTATCCTTCTAGTTATAAAAATGCACAGACATACACTGGGTTAAAAAAAAAAAAAAGTGGACGTTTCAAGCCTGTTGCACAAATTGTTATATTCTCCCCAGGTGGCAGGTTCATTATACAGTCTCCATCTCAGAAGACCAGCCTGGCAGGTTGCAGACTTTTGGAGGTCAGAAAGGTTTTGGTGGATGTGCTGCTTTCAAACACCTGCTGAAGCAATAAATAGATTTTCTCAGTTGGGAAAAATGTATAGATTTCCTCAAAGTCTTTCATACAGTTACTGAATGCTTCTGATTCTCCTTCTAAAAGAAAACAAAATCAAAAAGAAAATGGTATTAAAACATCTGCTTCCTTTGAAAATTCTGGTTTATAAATGTCTTTTCGATATACTAACTGCACAATATGACAGTACCTTAAATTTCAGGGTCACATGACACCAATTCATGATAGCACTTGTTCTCATCTGCCCACCAATCTGTCATCTCTGATTAATTTAACATCCCAACCTCTTAAGCAGCTTCCAAATGCCTCCAGATTTAAAATTATAATATTAAGACAAATTTAGAGGAGTAGTGTGCTAGAAAATGTATTTCTCATTTTCTTATCAAATATATGTTTTTTCCCAAAGACATCATATTGTATTGAGGACTTGAAATGAAGGATTTAGTGTGATTTATTAGTGTTAAATCCATTTTTGAGGCCCTATTTTGTCATAACTTAGAACTAAATCCATTTCTGCAGTAGGCCTTATCTCTGACGTTTAAGGTTGGGGGTGGATAAGGTAATGCATTATACAGTGACTTGGTCACATAGCAGAAGTGCTTTCTCCCATTATAGCACTTTCATACTTCCCCTTTAGAGGTGGACTTGTTTAGCTCTGCTGCAACTCAACCATCTTTTTAAAAGAAAGAAAGCAAATCCAAAATAATTCCAATATTACTCATAAATACCTTTAAAACTTTCCTGGAAACTTTTGCTGTATGTTATAGTTCACAAATAGAACATGCTCCAGTCTGGTGTGGTAGGGTAACCCTCCAGATATCAGCAATACTCTGAAAGCTTATCTCACTTCTGTTTCTATGATATAGATGGGGAATAGCAGTGGGAGCATCCTTCAAAATCTCTCATGTTTTTAAAGTGTATCTGTCGCTGTTGAGCGGCTAGCTGAGGACTGACCCAAGTTCTCAGACAAGGAAAGAGAGGAGAAGAGGAACTTTATTGTTTTGAATTCCATATATATAGAGTTTACAGAGGTGCCCCAGATTGGTCAGCCCGAGACCTCCCCCTAGGCACAATTGGCCAAGCCCGAACTGACCCAATCCAGAGAAATTGTTTGCAAAACATCCAAACTTTATCTTGTTTATGAAATATAGCAAAATGTTCCCACGGGAAGAACCTGTGCTAGCCACATGTATCTACCTGTTGAAAGGCTCTGCTGGAGTTTGGAGCACTCTGCTCTAGTGACATCTCAGCTATCTGTTACTGAATTGCACTGTGACACTATTTTTAATTGTCCCACCCTCTCCCTGAAAATAACATTCAGCCATGGTAGTGTTTTGGTCATTGAAATGCTTGGGAATAGCCTCTGAGCCAAAATCTGCTTCCAGAAATTATTTGATAGGCAGGTCTGGATAATGAACAGCTATGGAAGGTGATGGTAAACCACTGCTCAAGGACAAGCCTTAAACATAAAAAAAAAGATTAAACTCCTTACAAAAAGTTTTGAGTAGTTCTAAAAGTGAAATTATATACTTTTTAAAAAAGGCCATGAGCTTTTCAACAAATCTGAATCCAGTTCTAAGGCCCTCTTTTAATACACACTACTGACGTTGTTTCTCAGTTGGACAATTACAGGATGCTACCACTCCTAGGCAGGATTAAGCTACTCCATAAATATAGAAATAGCATGTTTTCCAATGAACTGACGGTTCTAAATTAAAAAAGTTCAGGACTTTAGTAGATCAGAAGCAAAAGGAGATAGTGCACAGGTTGCTCATGAGGATATCTGCAGTCTGAGGCATCATAGGATCTCACAAATTCCTCACACCAAACTGCTAGAGAGGGTCAAACCAGGGCAGACAGGGAGCCCAGGGAGCTAGAAACTGATTTCTTTTCCTCCAAGATTATCACCACAATGCAGATGGCAAGTGGCTTTTCACAAATGCATGGCTTTACCAACTCACGTTTATCTCACAATTTTCTACGAGCTCCTCACTCCTTTTCTGAAAAAAACCACAGCAACTACATGAACACTCTTGTGCCAGTGGCTATTGTTGTCCAAGTACAGACCCACAGACTTTTCTTATTAAATTGCATCCTGGTTTGCCTCATGTCTCTTCCCTAAATTATGAATGTTTTGAGTTTTAATCTACCTGCATTTCCTCCTAACTAGGAGGAATTTGCAATTTAAAAAGGCACCCGCACTATTCCATCAGCCAAGTCATTGAAGAAAATATCAACTAATTCGGGAACAAGCACAGATTATTCGTGAAAAAAACCCCACTCAATGTATTGCTGTAGTTTGATTTCTTTCCTTTGCAGCCTTTTTATCCAGACCATATGTTCCTAGCTTACTTACAAGAGTGTTCTAGGAGCCCATGTCCAGAGACTCACTAAAATCAAGATGTGGTATCAACTGTTTTTGTGGAGCCATGTGAAGCATTATCCTACAACAGAATGGCTTAACATGGATTTTACTGAAGACTCCTTTCTCCTCGTATATTATTTTATAAATTTCTAATTTTTTTCCACTATTTCTACAGGAATTGAAATTATGTCTTACAATTTTAACCTCTCCATTTCTTTTTAAAGATAGGCACCTTTTCTACTCTAATCTAGATTTTCAGTATATCATTTTGGACTAGTTGATCACAAAATAGCTCATTTGCTTGCATAATTTCAAGTGTTTTCTTTCCCCTTTTAAGTTCTTGCCATTTTTGTCATGATACCATCTGCTCACAACTGACCTTTTGAGTGGAACAAAGAAGGATCTAAACCTATCAGCTTTCTGGGCATTGTTTGCAAATATCCTTCACTCTGCAGAGAAGTGGGCTATGTCTTTCTCTAGCTTCCTCTACCTGTTGATGCACCAACCTGCTGAGAAGGAAACATCACCTATGCACCACATGGTTTCACTCTCTGCTTTTGACTTTCTCTCTTTGGTCTCACATGCTCATCCATTCATCTTTCTTTAAATTCTTTTCCTTGGTGAGCGATCTACAGCTCCTTCCCTTCCTCCGCACTGTCATAACTTGCAATTTTGCATCGTTTTCTTTTGCATAGTTTTGCATAAACTTGCATTTAACATAGTTCCTTTAAAGATCTGCCTACTGCACTTAACTCTCCCTCAGAATTGTCTCCCACAGGATCTCACTTACTAGTTCTCTGAGTTCCTATAATCTGCTCTGCTGAAGCACATTGCAGCTCTTCCTGTTTGTCATGAATTCTGCTGCTTCATGATTGCTCAAAAAGTGCCCAAATTGCTTTTAACTGTTACTTTTTTCTTTAGGCTCTACCAAATTAGGAGGATCATATTTGGAAAATGTCATCTCTCTTTGCTTCCTCCAACTTCTACATAGAAAATTTCCAGTAAAACTTTTTTAAAATTAGCTGACTGCCTGAGGGCAGATGTACTCCTTCCCCAAGGTGGAGATTTTTTAAATCACAATATGCTGATGGCACCGAGTACTGGGGTTTGAATAATTCTGCTTACAAAAGCCTCATTATGTGATTTCCTTTAGAGCTGTCCAACTATGGACTCCAATCAGAATATCAAAAATTTTTGTCCTTTAAATTGTACTCAGAAATTATGAGACAACTTTTGACCCTCTTGCTTCTTAACCTCAGAGCAAGTGATGCCTGCATGTACATTAATGCATAAAGTAACACCTACATCCTTTTCTCTGTCTGCATGCTCTGAACAAATTATACAGTTTATATTAATGTTCCTGCTAGATGAATCATCCCGTCAGGTCCTTATTAGGTCTATTAAGTCATAACTTTGAAATGTATTTATACTGCTGCTTCCTCTTGCTTTTTCTCTGTGCAACTGCTGCTCAGACATTCCAGGGACAGAAAAATGAACCCGATTACAGAAAACAGACTGAGACTCCTAGAGAACAGCAGACATCTGGGTCTAAAAGACACACAGAAGAGAAAGAATGGCTAGTGGAACTCCCTTGTGTTGAACATCCGTGGAAGAAACCACCACTCAGGCTCCTGGACAGGCTCCACCTATCCAGTCTCAGAGCCTGCTGGAAGCCAATCTGCTGTAGCCAAAGCAGAACCTGCTACAATCAGCTCCACAGACACATTCAATCCTTATGCCTACTTTTGATGCCTGTTGTTCAGATTTTCAGTGGTGACCCAAACCCCTGTAATAAATTCTTCCCCACCTGAGAACAACAGATTATTTTCTGTCAAGAACAATGAGAAATATCTTCTGGAGATCAACATTAAAGGACTAGCACCAAATCCCTGAAAGTATTGGACCATCCAGTAACCTGAAAAGATTTCTGATGCTAATTTATAATGAATCCTAGAATATCAGATAAATCTCAATGATTCAAAATATATTAATATTGTACAAGAAAGATTAATGAGATGACAACAATACTTACAGGTTAGCAGTTTGCAAGTGGTATCAGAATAATAATGGAAAAGAAGCAGGATTAAGAAATTGGTAGAAAAATGAGCTACAGCACTGATTGTTAGATGTCTCACATATGTATATGTATGAAAAAGATCCGTGAATGATGAGGCCATTCTTGTAAATGAAAAGAGGGTTATACTGGATCAGTCCTAGGTTCACAACATGTTCACTGTGAGCAAAAACAGACTGAATATTTGCTTTTATTTGCTGGCATAATCTGGTGTGATTTGGGAATCATTCCAGTGACACCAAGAGAGTGAGGATATTCAACAGGATAAAACCACACCAAGACTGAAATTGAACATAGACTGAGCAAATCAGACTTGCAGGTTAACACTTGGAGCATTCAAGTGCCACATGATGACCATTAACATTGAGAGAAAGAGAGGTTACTGGCCTGACCCAAACAAGTGACTCAGGATGACTGAGAGATTTCATGTCCCTTCTAGAGTTTTTGGAGAGGAATCTGTCTGCAAAGCTCAGTCTATGACAGTTAAGAAAGGAATCACCTTCCATTCTGGAATGTCACCAATCCTTGTACTAAAAGAAATGCATGTTATATATGTTTCCAAATAATTGCTTACATGTTAGGAATACAAAATATTCTATTTTGAATAATATACATAAGAAACTGTTGCTAATAACTTTCTCTTAAAAGTGAATCTGAGAATTGTTTTCAATCTTGAAGAAATAAAGGTGTATGCAGCAAAGCTTGCATTGTGCCTTCCAGCGACAGTTTTTCAAATTCTTTAGTGCTTTGGAAAGCAACTAAATGCTCTGCATTCTTTGACAGTATTGATCTTAAAATAATAAATTTTTTAAAAATCTGTAATTCTGTAACATTAATAATAATTCAATAGTTATACCTAGCAAAATGTAAAGATAGCATTTTATAAATTAACAAATTTTCCCAGCTGGAAATTGCTACTCACAAATCTTACTGTATCTTTCCAAACTATCAATTGGAAAGTGCCCAAACCTAGCATACTGGATTGACTTTTTTGTTTTAGAGATAAATTTAAAATCAAATATTGCTAAAATAGTCTCATTTTATTCACTAGATACTACCAATTAGAGTCAAAGTATAATAAGCAGAAAGAAATCAGATATTCTAGAAATAACTGTATCTTTCCACACCCAAAACATTTGAAGTACCTGATCAGCTATAGGTTTCTGGTGAAGTTAAATTTCAGAGTGTGCAGTAGCTGCTCGGTCCAATTTATAAGTTAAAATGCATCACCTTTCTTGCACTCTCTTGTGCTAGAGAGCTGGTGAGCAGGCCAAACATACAAACAGGTATGTGCTGCTAAAACATCTCCCAGGAATTTGCCCTCTGCTTGTGGAGCTGGCCTCACTCTTTGGATGACTCTGAATGCAGTGTTGCTGGAAGGTTCTGTAGAGAAGGTACCAAAAAGGTGCCAGCTTCCATCTTAGGCAAAACAGAACATAATGTTCTAAACTTAACCACAACCTTTATGTTTTTTGTGAGATATATATATATATATATATATGATATATAAATATGTAGATATATAGATATATAGATGATATATAGATATATAGACATAGGATAAGTATTTTTTAATTTAGATGTTTTCAATAACGTGCTCACACTCACACAGTTCACACTGGCAGAAGGATACAAATCAACACTAAAAACATGACCACTTCATGAAACAAGACTTGTCAGGTTTTTATATGCAAATAAAAGCAACATTCTGCTGGCAGCTCTATGACAAAAATAAAAGTATGTAGAGTTTTGCACAACTCAACAGATGCTATGCCAATTTGAGTAGTGTTGTCCTTCTCAATAGCTGAAGTGTAGCAATACAAAGAACTTTGCTCGATAAACAACTCAGCACATGCTCATGAGGAGGTGAATACACTGAGATATTTATTTCTACCCATCAATCATATTTGGAACTGATCCAGATAACAAAACAGGCTCTTTTTTGAAAGCGATATTAAATTCATTGATGATCATCATTTTTAGTAGATGCATATTAGAGCCAGTAAAGCACTCAGCACTAGAAGACATCTGAACTTTTCTAATAAGGCAGTAATTTAGTGAAAGCAATAGAATTTATCTCTGGGGCAGTGCAAAGAAGTGTTAATGACCATCTTTCAGACACAACATTCTTTGGGTAGCCAAACACATCACTCTAGATTTTGTTCTGGCATAAGGCACAAGCACCTGCTTCACCATTATGAGAAGTTCAACATTTGGTCTGTTACTGAAGTTCATGCCACTTTCAGATTTAATTTTGACCAGCAAAGATTTATCCGTATAAAATTTTAGGTAAAAAACCAAAATCTTTAAGTGTTCTGATAATTTTTTTTTTTTAAATAAAAGGCACTAGATTAATTTCTTACACCATGACAACAAAGGGCTTTTGCCTTTCCCAAAACGTCTGCCTTTGAACTCTGCCCTTGTAACAACATTGTAATGCAATTCAGTTGGATCTGTAGAACTGTAAATACAAACTAATGTTGGCTACTGTAAAAATAATTTGCTTAACATTTGTTAGATTTGCTCATAAGTATTCCATGTGGAACATTCATAATCTGTTCCAAAGTTTGATCAAATTCTCTAGGAACATCATATGAGGGAACCATCACCTATGTCTCACTCCCTCTAAACCCCATAAGTGTTTACTGGAGCATAGTTTTCAAGATTCCATTTATAGACATGTCTTTCCACAGACTTTATAATAATTTACATTAATATGCAGTAATATTATAATAAGGATGTAAAATAAAAATTGAAAAGACTACCTTTGAAGGAAAAGACACATTTGAAACTGGCCACAGCCTTGGAAAATCCATTTTTTACCTTTAAGCTGTCATCTGCTGTCTGTAAAATACAGTAGATTTTGAAAAATGATCCAGTACATCACAATCCTGTTGATAGATTGCTTGTGGGTTGGTGATTCACATATATTTGTTTATCACCTTGCTTTTAGAAGGTATTTGCCAATTATATACCATATATCTCAGCAGATATACAGTAGGAGCCAAGAAAGAAAATGCAACAGTCATCTCTCACTTTAAATGTCATTAACACTTCACAAAATCAATCCTTCCCATCAAATGGAAAATATGTCCGAACACTTGGACCTTACTTACTTTTCTAAAATTTCTTGAACACCATCTGAGATTTGAACCCTGTTTTTTTCTTCAAACCTTAAACTTATGCCTAATCCTATGAACCTCAGTGAGGAAGTGGTTTATCCAACCCAAACACAAATATATCTACTACCTCAGATGCCCTCTTTGCTGTCTGTAATCCTACTGTTTCTAGGCATCTGCTCCACTGTAGTCTTTGGCTGAGTCTGTACCAATACACAGTCAGAGCCAGGGGATCTCTTTACATGTTGGCATGTAGCTGTTCACACCATTAATTTGCTATTGTGCTCTGTGGTTTTGCCCCAGGACAAGTGGCATTTGTCCTGCATGGGATCTTAGGTTTATAATGAACAGGTGACCACATCCTGAAGGTGGTATGGATATGCCTCTTTGTTTTGGGATGTAAGAGAATTCACTCCTGTGGACATGCTGTGCCAGGAAGCCCAAGGACAGAGAGCAGCCCTTGGCCTGCTTTATTTACTACTGGAGATGTTGCTACGTTTTCAGGTAGTTCTTACACTTTTACAAAGCTGTCAAAGTTCATCCCTACTAGGATTTACTGGAAGGGAGGGTAAGCTGTGTTCCATTCTTGGTATAGCACATCCCTGCCTCTATTACATCTTTATAAAGACCTTTTAGCTCTGCAATCTCTGCTTCAGTAGAGCTCCAAACCAGAGCTTATCTCTGGGAAGACTGGTTAAGAAGGACTTGCAAATTTATAACATAACAAAAAGGGTTAAATCCTTTATTTTAACTCCTAACTTGTGTTTTTTAAGGCTTTCCCTATTATCCCTAGGGTACAAATCACTTCCAAAAATGTACCCCCACAAGTCTAACACTGTTTCTAAATGGACTACTCTTTGGAACCTAGCTACCTAGCTTAAGGTGTTTCCTGTCTGAAGAGCTGATTGCCTTAAGATGTATATATTTAATGCATTCTCCACTGTTCAAAGCCAAAACTTGTGGTATGAATTGAAACCAAACATAGTCAATGCCTCTAAATACTCTAAGCCACTAGGCCCTTAGATACAGTGCTGGTTCAGGCTGCTTCTTTGTTCTTGAAAATGTACCAGATTTTCAGAAACTATTTGATAAAATATTCTAGTCCTGAGGAACCAGGAGTTCAGTTACACAGTTACAAGAGACCTATCCCACTACTGTCTTTGTTACGAAAAGTAATTTTCAAACGAGCAGGAAAATAAAAAGCCTAATGTACTACTGGAATACTCATAAAAACCTCCAGCCTTAGTTTAAGCAGAGAAAACTAACAAACTCCAACCTACTCAGGGTGATAAAGTGTGCCAAAATTACTGAGCCCAGAAGAGGATGTAATTTACATAAAACAGAGGCGTAGAAATAATTTTCCATGTTATAACCTGGACTGTCAAACTCCTATAATGTACAGACTGGGGAGACATGATTTCAGAAAGTGATTTTAAGACGCTGTAGTTACACTTCATTTCTAATATAATTCTATTTCTTTGTTCATTTCCTGCATGACATTTACCACACATGAAGTCATCGTGGGATGTATAGTTATAATTATGTCTCTACTGGTGAATTATATGCAGTTAGTTTCACAGAACACTGTTTACCCAAAAGAAGTGACTGTTTTATCAAGGATGATTTTAAGTATTATTCACAAAATTGTTATTTTTAAGGGACAGTGAATCTGATAAGTGTTCCCTGGCTTCTTGAACAAGTATTTTAAAGAAATGTTGTATCTTGGTCATGCCAAGCCCAGTACTGAAAATTCCTGTCATCTTCAGTCTCTGCATGAAATACCAGCCTGTACTTTGTAAATAATTCTCAGGCAGATGAAGAAATAGATAAAATTGAATGCCAGAGACATTAGTTATATGATTAACAGTAAATGTACTTCCATGTGAAATGCATTGAGGCCAATTATCCATACAAGAGATACTATCCAATTTCTACTGACAGTAGCTGCATCTGGAATCCTCAAGGCATCTTTCAGTTGCTACTTTTTCATTATATTTTCTAGAAGGATAAATAATTTACCTGTGTCATAAATATCGTGTACACTGGTGTATCCTATTTTCTGGCAATAATTTAATCTTTCATTAGCATTTTCTTTACTCACCCTCTAGAGCACCCTTTTGCTTCATTTGCTGCCAACTTAACTAGCCTCTATAACACCCTTTTGCCCATAAATAAGGATTTTTCTGCAGACTGTCTACTGTTCTGCTTCTCTCTCAGCCCCCAGATAATTTTCATACTGAACAGTTCACTTTCACCTCAAGCTGTAGCTGAACACCTAATTCTTTAAGCAGAGGTCTTGTTTAAGCAGATATCGTTCCTTTCTTCACTTGTTCCTACTCCAGTTTTGTGCAGCCACACAGTGAAACAGTTCAGCAAATGCATTCACAATTTCCCATGTTCTTTCTAACCCTGCTCAGACCCCAGCTTGATTCACTGTGCAGCCTCCCAACAGCCAGGCCAGCTTAAACTGACAGCATGTGAACAAGAGCTAATGACCAAGGAGAAAGTTCTTGTAAAAGCTGGCTCTTCTGCCAAAAGAAATGCAAATTGAAAAGCTCTTTCCATTACTCTTTTTTCTTCTACTAGTGTACTCTTTACTATTCTACTCACATTTCAAATATTGCCATATTGCAGAATCAGAGAATACGCTGAGTTAGACAGGACCCACTTGGATCATTGAGTCCAACTCCTGGCTCTGCCCAGCACCATCCACAGGAGTCACACCATGTGCCAGAGAGAATTGTCCAAATGCTTCTTGAACTCTGTCAGGCTTGGTGATGTGACCACTTCCCTGGAGAGCCTGTTCCAGTGCCCAAACATCCTCCAGGTGAAAAACCTTTCCTTGATATCCAACTTAAACCTCCCTGACAGAGCTTCAGGCCATTGCCTCAGGTCCTGTTACTGGTCACCAGAGAAACCAGGGCCTGCCCCTCCTCTTCCCCTCCTGCAGATCAGTGTCTGCCCCTCCTCTTCCTTTCATGAGGAAGTTGTAACTGCAATGAGGTCTCCCCTCAGTCTCCTTTTATCCAGGCTAAACAGACCAAGTGCCCTTAGCTGCTCCTCATAAGGCTTCCCCTCAAGGCCCTTCATACTGGAATATTTCAGTATTATTTGGGAATTTCCCTAAAAAACAAAACAATACAAAATAGGTTTAAATTCATTCTATAGAAGAAAAGAAATTCACAGGGAATTATTTTTTTTCCAAACTATTTAGAAATCATTGACTGGAAAAACATACAATCAAAACACAATGGTGGCAAACTCCTTGAGGTGATGCCTGAGTTGCTACCTAGCATGAGACTGGGTTGAAGTCATGGAAAATAGACATGATTTGGAATGGGGACAGGAATATCTTCAATCCTTGACAGCAATCTCATTTGCCAAATTAATACGATCTTATTTCACAATGAGACTGTCGCTTGTGGGCGTGCACACTGGCAGCTACAGCTCAAGTTGGCCCTCTCTGGATCCCATGATTGTGTCACTCAGGCTGATAATCCTGTTTTGCTGGAGACGTGAAGAGTTGTCACTCATCAACACAGAGACAACGCAGAGGAAGGCTCAAAGAGAGATGCATCATCGTGCACACAGCTTCTTTTAGGCAGACTTAAGGAGCCACTGATCTCAACAGACTCCTCTGAGGTCTGCAGCAGCAAGACTGTGCATACACTTTTGAGTTGTGTGCCAAAATCATGAGAGTGAGGGAAGAGAAGCCTGGGGTGTATGTTCCAGGTGCTGTGATATGACACTGGTCCACCCTGGAGGCCTTGTCAGAACTCTGAGACCTCTGAGAATGAGACTGGTGATAGGCATTTAAGGCACCAGCTTGTTGCTTGTGCTCATCAGAAAGCTTGTAGTATTTAAGGCCATAAAAAGCCAAAAGCCAAGACAGGATGCATTGAGGGTTTAGGTCTGGAGACAAATTTTCTTCTCCCTAACCCCTGTAAATAAATCTGATAAACTAAGTAACTGCCAACTGTTGCAGTGCCTAAAGATGGATCTGCAGGCAATTACATTGCATAATCCCTTTCATAAAGTGATCAAACTCCACTCTAAAATGCATTTGTTTTTTTTCCCAGCTTCTCAAAGTGAAAGGGATTTTTGGTATCACAATACTCTGTTAATTAGGGATGTCAATTGAACTTCCCACTTAGATCTATTCTTGGCTCATTTAAACATCTATACGTGCCAAAACTGTCCTGAAGTAGCTCTTTTCCTTCCCTGTGTTTATCTGTCCTCCTCAGTGTGCTGATGGACAAAAAGCGTATATGTTCAGTCTTTCTTTTATTGGTTGAATAATTCAAGATCTTCTACTATTTTTTCTTAGACTCCCTGTTTACATAAGCATCATAATAGCCTGCCTCTATGCCTACCTTGGTCTGAATTCACCTTTCCTAAACAATGGCAATTAGAGTTGCATAGACCTTGAAGAGCCAGACACAGTCAGGATTTTGACCAGTTAAGCATTATCTGCCAGTCTGGCTATAACCCAGCAACTTAAACACAGTCACAAAGACAGTCTCCCTGGGAAAGCAGTAACCAACAGAGTCTGAAATGTCTTCCTGAATTCTCCCCCAACCTCTTTCTAAAGCAAATATCCTTCTGAATATTCTGAAAGAATTCCAGAAGTCTGGCATCCATATTTGTTCACAAGAGCTTCAAAAGGGTTGAACCTGTCTTCAGTACACATATTCTAGATCCTTCCCCTGACAATATAAATTATACTTCTTTATTAGAGTGCTTGTTCCAGATCAGTTTTCGAACACTCAAGCAATACAATGTAGGCAAACCTATGAGTCCCTTGCTCTAGGTTGGATTTTAATGAATTTTAAATTTAGCAACAGTTTGGACAAGAAAAAAAGTTGAAAGGAAATTAAAGCCTGTAGAATTCTTATCACTTTTTCTTGTCTGTTATTCCCTTACTCTTATCTGAACTCAGCCCCTTTATGCAACAACAGAAGTCTGGGATGTGATTTTGCTGTTGGTGCTTTGACTGCTTGACAGAGCTCTGAGCAGAAGAGAAACATCTTCAAGTCCAGTATTTGGACAGCCATGCTAAGACTCAGCAGTCTGAGCTTTCCACTCCAGTCTTACTGAAACTACAGAGGGAGAAAATATGTCTCTTTGCAAGAAAATAAGGTAATATTTACATAGAGTAATGAGGTGATCATGGTTATAACTACCCAATTTCCAGTAAAAAGAACAATTTATTGGTAGGAATGCACAGGCTGAACTAGTGTTCCAAAAGCAGAGTTTCAAGTCTAGGAATATCAAAGTATAACCATAATTTTTTACTAAACAAGTGATACACTAATTTTGAAGGCATGACTAAGATAACTGCAAATTTGGTCCGTTCTGTTTAAAAAAAACCTGTTGTAAATATAAACCATGAAATTTCTTTATTTCTTTCATCTGAATTCCAAAGATGTTAGTCAGCCTGAGAAAGAAATTTAGTTTAGTTAGGTGTACTAGATAAGTGCTTATTTTTCTTTCCCTTTTTATTTAAATAAGTCTTGATTGATAACTAATTTCTTCTTTTTTTATCAAAGTACAGGAAATGAAAGGAAAATTACTTTAAAAAGAAACAGAAGCAAAACTTGTCCATCAGACACTCAACAACTAAATCTGCCCAGAAACAACAATTTGAAAGGAAAATCTATAAAGTAAGATGTGCGGACACGGTCTCAGGTTTTGGTCGAAAGTCAATCTATAAACTCAGTGGAGCAATTTTAGAGGAAAATCAAATTCAGCTGGAATAAATACTGTCAGTACCCTTTAAATTACAAAGAGCTCCAGTCACTAATTTTGAGTTTATATCTGTTTTACTTTTTTTGGTTTTGAAACTTTTATTCAGATGTAACTAATTTTCCATTAATTATTTCTCTGCATTCTCATGTATACTCCATTATGAAACACATCTTGATAAATGATGAAAAAACCAATTTTAATTGCAACAGCAGTCAACATCCATGTTCTACCTGCACCACTGGAGTGCAGCTAAAAACCAACCCGAGACGGTGTTAGTTTACAGTTTGAATACAAAATTAATCTGAAGCCTACATGAGTTACAAGTCATTCCCAAACCTGCAGTGCCTTAGGAATGCAGCAGGAAAAGTCTGTAGTCCCTTTTAATACAGGAGACCATTGAAAGAACTACTTTAAAAAAAAAAATCTCTTTCCTGATACTACAACACAAGCTCCATTAGTTGAGATAATGTGTATGCTGACAATTAAAACAAGACTGGGGAGTGAACTTGGACTCCAAATTACTGATTTCCAGAAGACTTGTTCTCCTGCATCATGGCAGTTTTTGTCCAGGCCAACTAGCAATCTCTGGCCAGTGCTAGGCAAAATTTGGGGAACACAAAGCATCAAGAACTATTTCCATTAGGCTCCAGGAGCTGCAGTGGGTTTCACCAGCTGCAGTGGGTAAGGTTCACCTGGTCCAATCTCCCTCTGCTCAATTAAGGGTTCCCTAGAGCGTGTTACTCAGGATTGTATCAAGATATCTTTTGAATACCTCCAGAGAAGGAGACTCCACAGCTCCTCTGGGCAGCCTGTTCCAGTGCTTAGTCACGTTCGCAGTAAAGTTCTTCCTCATGTTCAGGTGGAAGTTCCTGTGTATCAGTTTCTGCCTGTTGCCTCTTGTCTTATTGTCTATCCTACACAGTCCTGCAGCACAACTGCAGGAAGTTTATCACCACCAAACATCCATGCAGTCTTCAGCCATGGCCTGGATGTACTACACCAACCACTTTTCTCCACACTCAAGTAGTCTCTGTAGCTTCAGTGAACATGATCCTGTCAGTGGAAATATCAGAAGGGTGAAAAGAGAGGACAGGAGAGGTGCAGAAAGAATCATCAATGTAAGGGCACATCCCCGTATTGTGCACAAACAGATTGATTCTATCGTAACTGAGAGTCATAGGGCCAAAGGTGTTCAATATATTGTTCCACTGCCCTCAGCCTCCTCCTGCTCCAAATGCTCCATCATTTTACCAGATTTTCACTGGCTTGCTCCTGTGTGTCTGTATGTCTCTTTTCCTGGAGAGCCCAGAACCAGACTCAGTATGACAGATGCATTTCACCAGTGCAGAGTGGAGGGGAAAGATCACCTTCCTCCACCTGATGGCAATGCTTCCCTCCTCACGCAGCCCAGGGTGCTCTTGGCTTTTGCTGCAAGGACACTTTGCTGACTCACAATCAGCTTGTTATCAAGAAAGTCACCTAGTTTTTTTCTGCACGACTTTGCCAGATTTTGAGCGAGATGGGAAAAGGATAGTGTGGCAAATGAATCAAGAATAACAAATATTTGCATGTACCTCTCTATCTTAGCCTTAAAATGATAAGCCTGTCACTGAACCAAATGTTAGAGCAAGTCAGGCACTGCCTTCTGGTTATTTTCAGCAAGTCTCTAATGTAGCCATGTAATGCACCATTATGCAAATATGTGACATAGTTTGGGATCTAATCAGAAAAGCACTTTTCCTTGAATGAGCAAAAACAATTGCACACCAGTTGTCCCTATTCTATGAATAATATTTCCAAAAATATTACTCCCTTATTACCTGAATAATATTAATGATAATAGCTAGAAACCTATGAACCAGATAGAAAGGATCTTGGTGTATTTTAGGAGAAATCACATTTTTCCATTTCTAATAGATGTTAAACTTACGTAATTCTCCAGGTAAATATGGAAATCTTGAAAAATATTATTCCAGTCCATAATCAAAAAAATAACACCTGCCCCCCAACACTGAATTTTCTACACATTGAAGAGCAATTTTCTCTTTGGTTTTCTCCAAGTCTTTTAGAATTGCAACAAAAATAAATTATAGAATCATAGAATGGTTTACATTGGAAGAGACCTTAAAGATCATCTTGTTCAAGTTCCCCTGCCATTGTCAGGGACACCCTTACACTAGCCCAGGTTGCTCAGACCCCCTTCCAACCTAGCCTTGAACACTTTCAGGAATGGGGTGTTCACAGCTTCTCTGGGTAACCTGTTCCAGTGCCTCACCACCCCTACCGTATAGAATTTCTTCCTAGTATCTAATACAAACTTACTCTCTTTCTGTTTAAAACTACTGCCCCTTGTTCAGGTCTGATAATTTTTTGCAAAGCACTAGGGCTTTGCTACATTGAAAAGACTTCAGAAAAGACTTGGTGAGCCTTCATTTAGTATCTAACCCAGAGTGGCTGATGGTGAGGTTGTAGTTATCGGATTGTAATTTTCATGATTATAATATGAACATTTGGAGAAGAATATTTAGGGAAATAAATCTAGTGGTTAAAGACAGAAAACCAACCTAGTACAATGTTGCTTGAAATCTTCAAGTGCTTGTCTGTACATTAATTATAAAATTAAAGCAAAACCAACATGCAGTTCAGGATGTTAATTTGAATAAGCTAAAGAAGATTTCTATTTTAAAAAGGAGCATCCTTAACTCCCATGTTCCTGCAGACTGGAGGCTGATAAGGCTGCTGGCTAGATATGCCTAAAAACCTGGGGTCATCCCAAAACCCAGTCTACTTTGCAGAAGCAGTGGGAGCCACGGCTATGCTTACAGCGTATGAGCACTGCAGCCATGTAAGCTGGCAAACCTGCAGAGACCTACAAAAGAAGACACAGCCAGGTTATTTTATAAGAGATATGCTAAGTCCTACAGGAATATGGAAAAGAACATGATAGAGCATTCATTTGGACAGCAAATTGTTCTCGAGTCATGCCAAATGATGCTGGAAAATGGAATAGCTGGGGTGAAATCCATGTTTAAGACGTGGAATATTAGTTTAATTCCTAACAAAATTAATATTGTTCCAGACTTACATTTGCTATGTGTCATCTGCATTTATAAGACAACTGATTATTTCCCTTACTTGTTTTAATTTTGGATTTTTTTGCAGTATTGTTCTGCCCTGTGTTAGCACAATGCCTCTGCAGACTAAGGACTGCCACAGTCTAAATATTGAATCCTAGAAACAGTAAATGAAACGTGACAAGCTGGTGTGGTAATTGTATTGTACATGCAAAACCACCTCTCCAGAGTAGCTTCTATATATTCATTCAGTCTTCAGGGATCTCATGGTTTGCAGATGAAATTTTTTCTTTGTAGGAACAGGACTATTTTTTTTTTACACCATTTCACTGATGTTGCAGGTCTCACTGGTAACTCAGTAATGTCATACAGTGCTAGAGCAGTGTGGTCAAACAAAATAAATCTGTAGTAGGGAGTGAATATTTCTATAGAAAGATTCTGTTTACAGAGACATTTTAAATTCTCAGCTGTCCTGTTTAGGAAGATTCTGGAAGGCATTTACTGGGGGCAAAAAAAACAAAACAAAGAAACAAACAGCAGTAAACTCCCTCTCAGCTAGTTGTTCATAATTCATTATATGATGAAGATAACAATCATGACAAGTATTTCACTCATAGAGCTCATTGACAAAAAATGAAAAAGTAGAGTTGATGGATGTGGGTTTTTTTGGTTTTCTCAAAATAATTTAGCAAATCCATCAGCACTAGAATTGCAATTCTAATGAACTTTGTGCCTTCATTTGAAAAACAACACTTACAAAAATCTAGTAATATTGAGGTCCTTTACATAAAATATAAAGAGGAGGCATGTCGCTGTTGAGCGGCTAGCTGAGGAATGACCCAAGTTCTCAGACAAGGAAAGAGAGGAGAAGAGGAACTTTATTGTTTTGAATTCCATATATATAGAGTTTACAGAGGTGCCCCAGATTGGTCAGCCCGAGACCTCCCCCTAGGCCCAATTGGCCAAGCCCGAACTGACCCAATCCGGAGAAGTTGTTTGCAAAACATCCAAACTTTATCTTGTTTATGAAATATAGCAAAATGTTCCCACGGGAAGGACCTGTGCTAGCCACAGAGGCACTCTTTCAGATCTCATAACTGTATTAAACCAGTGACTGCCAGAAACAGGAACGGGGTGGTTCACACAGATTTGTTCTCCTTCTCAGGCATGTTGTCCAAAAAGACATTTCCACCATTTACTTTTACATGTCTTCTCCTAGTGCTGTGACAAGAAATGTGATTCCTTCTGCTCATTTTCTTCTTCTAGTACATTGTCCATAACAGCCATTCTGAAGAGGTACTTTAAATGGGAAGAATTTGCACAATAAATAAACCATGTTTTGTTCCATAAGGCAGATGCTATAGGTGGTATCTTGGCTTTGCTTTAAAACATGGAAAACAACTTTCAGTACAATGTCCTCATGTTTCTATGCTGACATATCATCAGATTTTTAAAAGTATACTTTTTCCACAGCTAACTCAGTTGTTCATGATGACTAAAAGTAGCTCTATTGAACTGTATGACAAATAATTAAAAGTTTCTTAGATATCAAGTAACAACACCAGCATGTGTTATTCATGCTCATCAAAGTAAGGCACTTAAAACTTCATTAGCAAAGTAGATTAATCATCCCAAGAATAGTTATTTATTACATATAAGAAGAGAAGCAAAATACCTTTTCTGCTGAAATCATTAAAAACATAGGAAAAAGTTCCATGGACTCTTACAGACCCGGTAAGAAGCTGGATTTTCCCCAAGGGATTTCTACCAAGCTATGTCCTAGTAAGAAATGAAATTACATGGGATGAGATTTCAGAACCTAGCTAAAGCAGAGGGTTAATTAGGCAAAGTTTTATGGTACATTTAAGTGTTTGGAAGGATGCAAATTTTTCAAATGGGTATAATTTTTACAAATTCTCTTGAGTGGCATTTCTGTTTAACTAAATCTGCCCCATATAACAGTTAGGATTTGAAGCTAAGAGAGAGTGAGCTTAGCTCTGCCTTCTCTATGTGTTTTGTTTCAGCTTCCATACTCAAACAGAAGACAACTAGCCCCTGCAACTGCATTTCAAGAGAGCAATTTAAAGCTCCTAGGAGAAGCTGTACTGACAGTCGCTGAGCATGCAGCATCCCTCAATTGAGGCACAGCACAGCCAGGGAGATTGCCGGCTCCTGCTAGCTGCCTACCTGCATACATTTCCCCACTCCTAAGGAACACGAGGTTTTAGTTCTACTATGGGAAAAAAGTCTTTGCAAGATTTACTCGAAGGCGACAGCTAGCGTATTGCCAGAAGATTAGAAGAAGAGAGAGCTTCAAAAGATAGACTAACAGCAAGTATTGCCTTCGTCCCAGGGATGTGCCCATCCATACTCAGCGAAGTTGCTGTCAAGGCTTTACTTGATTTCATTGCCTTAAAATGGTCCCCAAAGAGAACTCCTGTTAAAACACATTTTGAAGAAGAAAAGCCTTACTTTGAGAGTAATGCCACCTACACAGGCTTCAAATGCAGGGGCTAATGTCTCTTAGGGGCCTAGGAATTTTTTAAACCCTTTATGTAAGAAAAGTCAGAATTCTCTTCTCAGCACCCTTCTTAAATATTTACTGGGAAAGGGAAGTAACAACTAACAATATCAATGATGCTATTGGTGAATTTTTTAAGAGACAAGTGAATGGGTTGTTGTGATGTTAAGTGCCTGATGCAAAGAGTTTATTCATTTATTTACTATGAGGTATTTCCACAGTACATCTTCCAGTGTTTTGGATAAAGATGTAAACCCTAAGAAAAACACAGATCAAAGAATCTCAGGAGACAGAAGAAAAAAAAAGTTTCCCACATGTTTTACCATATAGATCAAAAATATATAAAAATTGAAAATAACCACATGCAAAAGTAAAAGCAAACGGATCTTCATTAGTGAGAGTATTTTCATTTTTCATATAAACAGGATATAAACCCTGCCATGTCAGTAAGGGAAACAAAATAAATATTTGTAAACCCAGCAACATAAATATTTTGAACACAAAATTAAGCTCATAAATTTTGGTCCTTCCAATTCCCAGCTGCTAGAAAAAGTAAATTTCAGTGCATTCAAACTTTACAAAGGAAAAAGATTTGCTAAAATGCTTTGTGATATTCTGAACCATAAAAAGGACTCAGTATTGCCATATGCAGTAAAAACCACATTGAAACATGAATCTAGACCATGTTGCAACTCTGTTTTAACCCCCTTTTAACCTTTGGCCTAAACTACATTTTTTTCTACTTACTAGCCTTGATAAATGTCTCCCTGAAAATTCCCAATGCTGCTCCTAAGTGAGCTGGGAAGCAATTACCTTCATAGCAGTGCATGGGGTGAGATGTTTCAGATTTGTGGCCAGAGCAGTGCTGATTGCATATCACTGGTTTAGCTGATGTAGGCTGAGGGTGCACAAGTATTTGGGAGGAGACTCAGTCAGGACACATGACCTGAACTGACCAGAGAGATGTTCCATCCCCTGTAGCACTGTACTCAGGATTGCAGCCCAGGGGAGCAGCCCTTGCTCTGAGACTGGGTGGGCACCAGTCTGCTGGCAAGAGCTGGAAAGAGGTTGCTTTTACATTACATGCTTTTGTTTTTGTTATCCTTCATCACTTATCAAACTCTTTTTATCTCAACGTATGAGTTTTCCACACTTTCCCCCTATGATTCTCTTCCCCATTGTGCTGTGTGGGAGTGAGCAAGCAACTGGGTGGAGGCTTAGCTGCTAGCTGGGGTCAGCCCAGCATGCGATTTTTGTCCCAATGATGGTGTTAGGTCTTTATCAGAGCTGCCTATGGCTTCTCGGAAAAGCACAGAAAGTTGAATTTCATTGACCTAAAGCAAAGCCATGATGCTCCTGCTCCTGGCACAGGGAAAGCTGGGGGAGCCAGAGGCAATGTGAGAGCCCTGAGAAACCTGGTTTGCTGGTCCTGTTCTTTCCAGACACCTGCAGGGATGCAGACACAGCAATTGCTGGTGCTGTTGAAAGTGTGCTCCCATCCTGTGTCCCCACCCTCCCCTAAGGACAGCCTGTTTTGTACACTCCATGCATTTGCAGGAGCAGTGGCAGCAGCCAGCCTGGCTTCCCATGTTTTGGAAATGTGAGAAATAGGAAGCAGCGCCTATGCTGTGCTGATGACCCGGCAGTCTGTTCTCCTGGGGAGCAGCGTGGTCTGCCCGGGCTTGTAGCCAGCTTTGAACTTCAGGGTGCTTTTAGTAGATGGAGTGATCTTCCACTGCCTTCAAGCTGCCATTGCCTTGAGAGCAAGGATGATGCATCACCAGCCATTTTCTGTAAACACTGTGACAGAGATGACACCACTGCTTCTTGCCATTCAGGGATTCCCCTCTTCAGAGAGAACATTCTGTTAGGAAAAAATTAGTAAAAAAAAATCTAATCTTCATAACCACGAGTCCCTCTTGACATGTAACTCATTAGCAACTAACAGTCTGGCAATTTTATGAGCTCTTAGGGTTTGGAAATGAGTTTGTGTTTTGCATTGGAACAATACTCTATAGTTTTGGTTTCAAAAATGGCACCCTACTGAAGACATCTTTTTTAGATCAATAGTAGGTTTTAATTTCAGATCTCTATTCCGATCTGCCATCAGAAGTGACTGGACTGCCTTGGATCTCATAAACATTTCTATTGCAAAAACTTCCTCAAAATCAATACCTCATTGCAAAAATGTCTTTCCAGACAGTCCTATATTCTCTTGGAGAATCTTAAAGTGATAGAAAAACGTTTCTTTTATATGAACTGATAGATGAGTATTTCAGCACTGGTAGCATGCTTTCATAATTTCTTTTTCTGATACTTACCTGATGTTCTAGGGAAATGTTGTTCGAAGTGTTGAGTTCTTACTTCTAACTTTTTTCTGAAAATAGAATGTCACCAAACTGGTGAGGAAAAAGAGAAAGAAGCAGAACGAAAATTCCCAAAAATGAGAAACAAGGTGTGCAAATTTTTCAGTGGTCTGAAAAGGTGGAGGGAAGAATGAGACCAAAACTATCCAGGTGCCTGCATTTAAAGCAAGCAACAGATCACAATTCAGGTTGACATCTGACTGACACGCAGAGAGAAGAGCTAAAATACAGATAGAGTAACTCAGACAACAACTTCCCAGTGTAATTTTGACTGGAATGAGTATGTGATTGCAAAGCCAGTGATTGAGAAATTTACTCTTAAAACAGCCGGAAACATTCAGAATGGCTTAAGGAATTCAAAGTCAGACTTACTAATGAAGCTACTGGAGAAATCAGGATAATGACGTTCAGCAATGTGGTTATATTCCTGGTGTTTGTAGTGGCAGACTTTGACCAGGCATATCTATATACAGTAACAGAGAGGAACATTTTTGTAATTTTTTATATCACCACCTACAGATGATGTTCTGTATATTTATAATGAGATTTTCAAGCCCTTGCTGTTCTCTTTTTCATCCTCCCACTTCTTTTATTCAAGTAATAAGAGAGAGATAGGCTAAAAGATACGTGAAAAAGATCACAAGTGTTTCAAGAATGCAAAAATTTAAAAGTACCTCCTGTGCATTTTATAAATGTGATTGGCAGGCTATTCACCAATTAAACCTAGATTTCTGATGCCAAACTGCTGATGTAGAAGCTGCTGACAGAAGTGAAAATAAATTCCTAATACACATTCACTCCCACCCTCACCTCAGAGCTCAGGATCTGATTGATACAGACACCTTCAGAGTGAGAAGTGTTTATAGGCTCATAGAATCCTATAATGGTTTGGGTTGGAAGGGATCTTAAAGATCACTTGGTTCCAAACCCCCTGCCATAGGCAGAGACACCTTCCTCAGGACCAGGTTGCTCAAAGCCCCATCCAAACATGGCTTGTTTATTTTCAGACAGATGTCAGTGGATGTGTCTGCTTGGCCAGGCAGTCCTGTATGTCCAGCCATCCTGTATGTCCCCACGAAAGTGCCCTCAGCCATCACCCAACGCCAAACGAACCCAAGAGATAGGTCATTCCCCAAGCTGTCTGAGGCAGCAGGGCAGAGCCGGGGAGCTGAGCTGGATGCTGTGGGCAGCTGGGGCACTGGTCTGTGCGGAGCACGGGGGAGTGTATTTACTCTGGGGCACATCCTCTCCTCACTGCACACTTTCTATGCATGTCACCGCTGACTCACCTCCTCCTTTGCATTCCTCAGCCATGCCAGCAGAGGGGAATGCAGCAACCTGCTAGAGTGGATTGAAGTAACACAAGAGAATTTATGCTGGAAGGCAGAGCTTCAGCTGTTCATCCTTTCCAGGCCCTCAGCTTTCACCAGGCAGAGCAGATGGTCAAATGAGTGATTGTTGCCCTCCCCAGATTTGATGCATTGCTTGTAGTTTTTTGCTTGTTTTATAATGTTGTTTAGGTTTTTGCTTGTTTAATTTTATTCCTTTTTTAAAATTATTTTTTACCTGCCCCTCTGTTTCCTCCCTTAGTTTTGGCATGGCAGATTGTATTTGATTTATATGGCTTAGGCCATGATTCTCTTGTCATATTTTTTTCCTCCTCCAGTTGAGGAAGGGGAGTGATAGAGTGGGTAGGTGGGTACCTGGTGGCCACCCAGAGCAAATGCAACACATAGATGTAGTTTTTTATTGCTGAAGATCATCTGCTTGAAATTTTTTCGTGTTACATAAAGTCTAACTCAAGAAGTCTACTCTTCCTGTATTCTCATGGAGGTGAAATTGGTTAATAAAATTGGGACCAGTTTGGACATTTTGACATTAGGGAAAATATAGGTGAGACACTTCACCTGTGTCTTAAAGAATTGCATGCCTTCAGAAACATGCCTTTCCAGCAACTTTAGTGGCTTACTCCCACGTCCTGAGCATCCCCACTCCTTGTGTTCAGTACATTCAGTACAAGAAAAGCATGTGTGCCTGAGCCAGTGGTGCAAATGCCACTCCTGAAGCTGCTCTACACCTGGGACTGGCACCAGGCCACCAAGAGCTGAAGCACTGAGCATTGCAACATATAAATTTCCCTTTGGAACTTGCTCCTTGTCTCTTGGGATGACAGTTCACCTCCTCTGAAAATTTATTTCCTTCCTGGGCATCCTGGGGGACCTCTAGACTGGTGTATTTCCACAAAATGTTTTAGACCCGCAGACACTATGTTTTATGAGGTGAAACAGTTTTTCTGAAAAAATTGCAGTCCATGCAGAACAATGCTGTATTCTTTCCTCCCACTATCCTCATTCCCTAGGAAAAAAAAAAAAATAGAAACCAGTTGGAAAGAGCTGGATGTCTTTTTGTGAGAAAACCACTTGGGATCTTCCTACGAGCAGGAAGAGAAAGCGTGAGATTAAAGAAACTGTGCTGCCTTTCTCACCTCCTCTGTAATACGCAAGACTGGATTCATGTTGCCACCTACCAGTTCAATTTGGCACTGATGTAGTTTACAGATTTCCATTTTAATTCTCTTTCTCTTACAAGCCCTGTGCTCTTGTATGCTTATGGGAGTTGAGCCTGGACAAGTCTCAAGCAGGGTGAAAGCAGTGTTAACACAAATATCATTAAAATTGTCATCAAAATCAAATGCATTGTTCTGTTTGCAGGTCAGGAGCCACATTACTTCTCCATTCTTTCAAAGACCCATTTGTGGTTTTTTTCCTCTTTCTGATCTATGGAATCTCTGTAGCTGCACATTTGGGACTTCTCATTTGAGAATATTTGAGCAGGTCTTCCTTCGTGCTTGGGACATCTGCTTAAGCTGTTTAAATTTAGAAACAGAGCATTCTACCAGCAATAACTTTAGATGAATTAAATAGTATTTATTAGCCACAGAACATCAGGAAAGTTCTTCTCTGTCACCGAGATGAATAACACTAGAGAATTATGCTAAAATTTCAAGATGCATGTGTAGTCTTGTTCATTTCAATCAACTCAGGTCCCTCTTAACACTGCTTCAACTTGATAAATTACTGCATCTTTGGGACTACAGCAAAGGCTGTGCCTATCTTCTATTTTTGAATTATTTTAATTAATTAGTCTTCTGGGGTTGTTATACAACCACACTCCAAGGAATTCTCCAGTTGGTCAGTTGGAAGATACATCTGACTTCCAGATCTCTAAAATATTTCAGATTAGTTATACCAGTATTTAGCTAGTCATCACTGTCAGCTGAGACGTGAAAACTCAAAACACTGGCACATCCCATATACAAAGAGGAGAGAGAGAATAAAGTAAGTAGCTGAAAATATTAGCTATCTATTGTTCATATGCTAATACACAATAGATATGAAGATTATTATGAATAGTACTATTCATTGTTATTATCCCCACTAAGTATAGCAGCATTATTTCCTTAGCTTTCTTTAGAATAAATGTAAGGAAAAACTTTAATGAATTCTCCTTAAAAGTCAGTTTTGGTGGCAGCTACTGTTAAAAAAAATCTAGTAGGACTTTTTTTCTCCAACATAATGACAACAAATTAAATGATTCATAGGAAAATGTCATGAATTTTCCTGTATTTCAGTCAGGTCTTTAAATACATATAGTTTAGAACATTTACTCCTGCAGTTTATGAATCAAATACACACTGCCCTCTCTCTAGATCTTCTTTAAAAGTTTAAAAAACTCTATTATATGGGCTTTGATCATAAACTTGGATGCCTGAGTACTTTATGGACAAATTTGCTAACTGAAATGGAAAATAATTTGCCAAAATATTCTTAACATATTTTCTGAGATACAGAAAATAAAAATCCACAATTTGGTTTTGAGATCAGAACATGCTTAAAATGACTAAACAAATGACATTTTCAAGACATATGATTGGATTATGAAGGCAAAAACAAAGCAGTGGTAGCACACTGCAATAATTCATGTCCCTGCTGAAGTATTTTTAACCTAATTGCAGTCTTACTTTTTCTGACAGATCTTACTTATGCTTTTGCAATGATTAAAATAAGAGGCAAGACAAAAAATGGGATCATGGAGATACCTGCACAATTTTTGTTCAGTGTCTAACCAGAGCCCCCAGTAAGAGGAAACATTCCTCTCTGTCTTAAGTTTGGTGTTATATCGCTACATAAATCTTGTAGATAATCACATATGGCATTATTCTGCAAGATGGCAGGTGCTCCGTGTGAGATGCTCTGTCTTCTGAATGTTGAGTGGGAGTTGAGAAGTGGTTTGGACTGTGTTACACTATGATGAGAAACTGAGCAAGAATTGTTTATTTTCATGTTTACAGTTCTGACTTACTTGAAAAGAAATAAAAGAAGAAAACAGACAAAAAGGGCTAATTAAACTGAAATTCCTGCAATTATTTGACCGCTTTGGAAGGAGACGGTGTATCCCTCCTAACTGATTCAGAGCACTTAAAAACAGGGGCAATGGGAATGCTTGGGCTTTTTTAAAAATCCCCTTCTAGATGGGTCTTATAGAAGATCCAAAAACTTTAATACAAAAAGTTCAGAACATTTTGTTCCACTGAAAGGATGAAGTACTTTGGGGAGAATTGCCTCCAGCAAGAGACAGATGAAGAAAAACCCCCAAACTGCTGTCTAGGAAATATTTCCTCTTCTGTACTTTCCTAGTCTTCAATATCAAAACAAGAATTACAATTTGAGTAAGATGAAAACCTGTTCTTGATGTTCTGGTAACCCTGGCAAGAATGGGCCCCATCTCAGAGACAGCAGTCCAGGAGCCTGACTGACTAAACTTCATGATGCTGAAGCAGGGAGCAGGTGCCAGCAGGCTGGAAAGCTTTATGGGAGAATAATGCTTTCTTGTTCAGTCACCAAAAGGGAAATTATTGCTAACAAGATAACAGTTGTTGTTCTATTTAAATTATCCTGGTAAAATCATTTTTTCTGACACCTATTCCCTATGCTACGTCTAAACAACACATGAGCAGGCACTGTTCCATCCAATAAGTTAAGCAAGACAGTTGTAAGTGCAGACAGCTTGCAGATGATTCATTTTTGTGATTAGTGGTAATGAGCAGTGCTCTTTCTAGAAATGCAGTGATTTCTGTTGACCTTGTTTCATGGGCATTAATATAAGTTTGAAAATAAAAATCCATATTCAAAGGTTGTTCTGTAAGCTATGGCTGGTGAAAAGCTTACATGGGATTTTATGGTAACTTTAACACACAGTCTGCTATAAATCAAACTCTGACCATCAGTGGGGGCTGTCAGATAAACTCTGACTCACTGGGAAAGTTGAAGTGAAAGTGGCAACTTTGACATACTTTGGATGACAAGACTGTCTGACAGCTTGAATCCCACAGCTGCTCTTATAGAAGACTGAACTGTAGCCCACCCTTCCTCTATTCCAGCAAGCAGAATTGCTGGCCACCATGTCTTTCCCACTGTTGCTCTAGGGGTGCTGGGACAGACAGTGATCATCTTTCATACAGGTACAGGGAAAAGGCATGGGACCAAATAGGCATGCCTCAAGCACTCATGCAAGCCTAATTATAATTTGCCTATTAAAGCCTGCATCTGGTTTTGGTTACACTCAAGCCTCTGACTCAAAAATCCCTAAAAAGCATTTTCCTGGCTTTACCAATTCTCAGGTCTCTCTTTACTGGCTTCATGTTGCATTTACTATGACAATGATGAGAAGAAATATGCCCACTAATAATGAAAACTAATATATTTGCCTGAATCTCTTGTTACCTGAAAGTAAACCTCCTAACAGGCTGCTTTCATCCTTTAAATGCGCGTGTTTTAGTAACACTTTTTATTCTTTAAGACAATGACAACTCTCATTATTTTCTCCATCAACGTGCCTTATTATTGTAGTTATCAATTGTAATGCAACCGACTTCTTTTAGAAGCTCATCTTGAAAAATAAATCACTCTCCTGAAACCTAACACCAAAATCCCCACCAAAAGAAAAGAACCTGCAGTAGCTAGCAAGAACATAGCAAATATATAATACTTAGAACAAGAAAAATTCACGATAAATAATTCTTTTAGTAGTCAACACAGGAATAGAAGGGCTCTCTGAGCCTGAAATACAGAATAATAGAAGGTCATTGTTCAATAGAGATGCTGCTAAAATATTCATAAATTATGTGAAATTCTAAAGCATTTTATCACGCCCTTTTTGATCTTGATTTTGCTCAAATCCAGATTTAATGGAAAATCTGTTTTTTAACCTAAGCCAGTAATTTACAAAGGAGTTCTAAATCAATGAAAATTAAATTCTAATATTCTTTTAAATCATATGTGATTAAGAGTTTGCCTTTTCAGCTTTGATGATAGGGTTGCATAGGCTCCGTATAAAAGGTTTTAACTGAAATTTGGAACATAGGAGCAAGACTGGGGTATAATTTTTGCACTGCATGGGGCCATTCAAAGTTTTAATATCTGTGCAAGGTACAGTGATTATGAAAAATGTCAAGCCTCTGCTATTATCTGGAAAATTACATGTACTCAGAGGGGAATTCCCTCTGTTTTCTCGCTTTTGTTCCCAACTTCTTAAAAAATTGAGAGCCAAGGACAAAAATCTCCATACCTGTTGGAAAACAAACTGTGAATAGCAGAAGCTGGCAAGCTTAGGTTTTCGGGTGCCATGCTAATTCAGGGAGGCATTCTGAGGGTGAAGATAATGAAAATTCTTTTGTTTGAGCAATGCAAATTTCACAAGAACGCCCACAGAAGTCAGATGCTGTACAAGCATCTGAAAACTTGTCAGCAGAACCTGTATAGAGTACCGAGCAAATCTCATGGAGCCAGAAGCCCCAATCACAATACAGCAAATATTTGAATCAGGATGAAACAGGAATGTGTCACCTCTCCATTAGCATAAAATGTTGTAAATATTTTCATTTAATTTGAAAAGGCAACAAGAATTTGTACAGTCTTCAGCTTAATTGATGCCCCGTTCAAAAATGTGTTGATCTCAGGGGAAATTTGTGTTCATAGGAAATGTGAGGTGTACATTTTTTAAAGAATTGTTGGTTATGGTATACAAAATTGGAGGTATGCAGACAAGAAAGAAGGGCAGGAAGAGGAAACTTCCTTTAGGAAGAGAGAGTGAAGGTGAATAAAACTCATGAGAGATCTGGAGAGCACAGGAGCTGACTAAAGCTAAGGGTACTCTCATGGGTATGTAGGTTTCGTAGCATTCCGGTGCATTACTATTGAAAACTCTGTTTAAACACAGGAACAAAACTGAATTGAGATAAACAGTAAGGGCATCTTTATGCATGAAGCAAATGTTTGAATCTGCCTCACTAGGCAGACCCCACTGGGAGGAAACCGGCTATTTGAGAAGAAGGAAATGATGCGAGATGTATCTTACTTCTGTGATGTGTGGTTTGTGTGGATTGCTTGTTTCACCAAACTGGAATAAAAATTACGAACCACCTTAAGTAGCTCCAGACTATCAGCAAGCCAGTGGCAAACAGAGCAGCACACAATGTCAGCAGGACCTGGTGCACCACACCCATTAGCAGCACAGGAATCCAAGTGTGACCTCTGTAGAAAAAACTGATGCTAGTGATGCTAAGGTAGGTTTGCAAAAATCTGGAAGCAGACTACGCGAAGGGGGCAACAACGCAGCAGTTGAACTCCTCTGACTACACAGCTAAACAAAATAGAATGTGGGAGAAGCATCTTTATTCATGCTTACTGCTTAACTGAGTGCACACTGTTGCCTTAGTGACACTCAGAGGAACAGCTTAGACACACTCTGAGGCAGTCCCTGAGTCCAGTGTAAGGGCCAGTGTATGCCACAGACCATTGAAAATACAGTGTAGACAAGACAGATTTGCATCCCTCCATAGTCCCCCAGCACAATCTAAATACCTCCAGTTTCATCCTACAAAAATAATCATCATAAAGCAGTTTGACAGGCTGGATGAAGCTTCAGCATTATTTCTGAGACTTTGAGTTAAAAAACTAAAATATATACACAGACAACAAGCAGTGCATCATAGGATCATAGTGCCACAGAAGCATCATACAGAGGCAATGCAGAGACTCGGAACCCTGTGGTGGAGTGTGGATGCAGTCAGTCTATGCCACTTCATTGAAGGTCACTTCTGGCACTGCTTTACTTGGCTTTATAAGCACAGCCTTTCAGAGATAGTAGTGAACTCCTTGTGGTAGCCACTCACAGCACAGGACCATCTCATTCATGCTACTGAGGTGGTCTGGGAAGCGGTCTGGTGGTCTGCTTTCTGCCTCCTGACAGCTCCACAAAAGGATGGGTTACTCTCTTCCACAACTCTGCCACAGCTGTGTTAATTTAAAGCTGTTTGTTTAACTCATTACTTGAGGCTGAAAAAGGCTCCTTCACTACTGAGAGTCACCCAGTTTTCTGTGGTGACCCTTAAGCCAAAGAAGCCTAAAGATTGACTGCAGGCTTCATTGCTGTTGCATTCCTGGCAGATACCATACAGAAGTCATCAGCTGACCCTTGGAGAAGGGGTAGTAGGAAACTTGAGGTGAGCTTGGAAAAGACTTATTTTGAGAGACATACTATTTTGGGATTTATAGGATATAGTGGGTAAAATATGAATATAAAAATACACAAAGAATTTATAGTACCAGGTCCCAGACAAGAACTCCTGTTAATCAGCAGGAAGGAAGCAGTAGTTTTGTGCAATTTCCTGTCACTTCTGAGTTGATCTAAGGAAATTAGTTTGTTGGCCATATACTCTTTCCAGTTAAACACACCAAAAATGTATCAAGCCTTCTGCATGGTCAATGATTTTAAAAACCTCTGTTCAGTAGACACCCAAGACTGAAATAATAGAGAATATATTATCAGTTGTGCAATCAAATTTACTGCACTGGGGTCAGCTCACTTTTGATGTTTCTCGCTGCGAGGGGACGGCAGGAAGCGGCAACCTCATAAAACGAGGTCCCTGCTGTGCGTGTCTCCACGAAGTCCGGGCCGGGCGGCTCCCGGGGTGCGCTCCACATGGCATGGGACTCCGGCCACAGAAATTCAGCAGGAAACAGGAGGTGAGACAAAATAATGTACTGGACGCCATCTCCGGGTCTGCCAGGGAAGTTTTTTAGGGTCCGTAGGTGGGATGCAGGGAATGGAAAGGGGAAGGAAAGCGGGGGAAGGGAGCAAGGGCTGGCAGGCTTGAAGATGGAGACCCCAAGCTGACGCAGGCATTGGCTTATAAGGGAAGGGAAGGGGGGTGGGATTGGCTCTCTCAGAGCCTACCCCAGGCGGTCTGAAGGGAAGATAGGCGGAAGAACACACCAATAGATTTCGGGTAAAGCAGGGTGCATATTTCAAAACCAGCCAATAATGTAGAGAGCAGGGGAACAAAGGAAAAACCACATGGAGATCTAAAGAACCACATTGCTACACACTTTCCCAGTAAAATCCCTTCCATATTTTATAGGAAATTAAAATGGTATAGTACGCCAAGTATTTCACAGCTTCCTAGCTGGAGAACACCAAAAATCAAAACCATAAACATGAAGTGGATGTTTACAGAGGGTGTTTTTTTCATATTGCAGCTCTACCTTCTGGCAGCAGGAATGTGAACTCAGTGGACAAACAGGATAATATACATCAGGGAAATCTTACCTTGCCATAACTGTATATGTTTGTAATTCACTAAACAGTAGGTCTGACTACTAGAACAGTAAACCAACTCATATCAATGGCTGCAACAGAAACATAAGGGATTAAATGTGGGGCAAAAATTTTCTCTAAAACAGTACATTTAGCATATATATTAGACTGGCATACCTTAAAATAATCTGAAAAACACTGTATCCATTTGCACTTTAAAGATTAAAGAAATAATAAAGATAATCTTTAAATCTATCATTTGTTAGGAATAGTGTCTATAGGCTTTTCATTTCATTTCATTTCAGATGCAGTGTTTTAACATGGGATAAAAAAAGATTCATACAATAGCAGTGAGCTGATCAATGCCTCTTCTTCTCCACTTCCACCTCCCCAAAGAGTATTTGGAGAGTTATTTTTCTTATGCTACACAATTGTGATCCCAAATTTATAACATTCTACAGCTATACCAGGACATCCCAGAAAGAGAGGAGAATTATGAGGAGACATTTTTTCTGGTTCCATTATCTGATGACTTCAAGGTTTATCAGTATGGAGTATTTTATAGGCAAGAAAGAAATGCATTTGCCATAGTCCACCTGTTAACCTTGCCCACTGAAATACCTCAGGGTCCACCCATGGAGCTGTGCAAGCACAAAGGAATGGATGGTCCCTGCTCTACACACCTTAGCATTGTGAAATGAGGCTGGAGCACCTGGGGACTCAGGCACTGAACTGCAGCTTTAGACCATCTCTGAGACAGGAGTACCCCATCTGATCCAGCAGTCCTTATGTCCTGCAAACTGAGCCACAGTCTGAAAAACTTCCTAAATTCTGCCAGTGGCACCAGGCTGAAAGCCAGTTAATGATCTGCTGTCTCTTCCTCTTTCTTCTCGCATCATTCCCTGCAGCAGGAAGGATAGAGGACAACACTGCTTGTGCTCCTGGTCCCCTAAGCACACCCTGCAGCTGACACCTGGGTGTCAGCAAGCTGCCCCTGGAGCTCTCCCTGGGCAGCTGCGTCAGTCAGGGAGGGCGCAGAGCTCAGAGAGGCCATGGCTTTCTGCGGGGTGGATGCATTGCTCTCTGGCAGAGCTGGCAGGGCTTCAGCAATCTTCCTGCACTCTTTCCCTGTGAACTGCTGCCCGAGCTGCCACACTGTGTCCTTGTTGGCAGCACGCCTGGTCACCAGTGCTCCCTAAGGGCTTCTTTTGAACGTGGTGGGGGCTTGGCTCCCATTGGTCTTGGCCCCAGAAAGGTCTCATCAGCATGAGCTGCAGGGTCCTGGTGCTAGCACACACATTTAATGTTAGGCTGCTTAGGCATATTTAAATTTAGGATGTTATTTCTCTAATGTGTGTGTTTTCTTGCAGCAATAGCTTGGACCAATTACACTGAAGCTGTCTTAAACTGCAGTCAAAAAATATCTAAAGCTTTAGTTTCTACTTCCCCTCCTGAGGGAGGCAGGGAAGAAGTATTAGAGAGAGCTGCAGTTACGTTTCTTTATTTCAAAGAAAAATTGTGTATCCTTTGAAACACAAGAAAGAGAGAAGAGATTCTTTCAAGACTCTGCCTTGTTCTCCTTCCATGATCTCTTTCATGCTTTACAAAGGGGGTGACAATGTGCCATAGCACGAGAGTAGCAAAGATCAAGATGAAGGACTTTCTTTTGGTTTGTTGCTGTACAGTCAATGGGTGGAGCATGACAATCTGGGCTCACATCTCATATCGCCTGCAGCAATATTCAACTTTATAAGTGTCTACAAGGGAAGAAATAACTCCCAGGTAAAGAAGAGAAAGTGGTAGTGATTGATGTGTTTCTTACTCATGTGCTTCCCACTGAGAAAATAAGTGTTACTTCTCATCATGTGATTTTTTTTTCTCTTCTTCTGAGAGCTATTAAGAAGAAACTAGAGCTGGAGATGAGCTGAAAGAATCAGTCTGAATAATGCTTTGGTGCAGAGAGATCAAGGATGAAGTACAAACAGAATCTAATGTGTCTGAGACACAGTGGCAACTTTTTAAAAATTATTTGTGTCCATCAGCTGAGTCCATGCCGGTGTTCACTTAGCATGTCCCAGCCCCAGGTAAAAGTGGGACTTCTTAAAACTGGGCATGTACTAACATAGTTTAGCCATAAGTGACTCAGTTTAATTGACTCACACTAATTGATTAGATCCACTTAGCTCTCATCTTAACAAGATACTAGCAAAACCTGAAAGCACTTTTATGTGTGACAACACCCTGGAAGGGTATTAACTCCTTTACCTACTCAGTTTGAAACTGGTTATGGTTTAAATTTAGATACTGAAGCTAGCTGAATCTCAGGAGCCCACGAGATCCTCTCAGAAACTGCCTTTCTCACCTCATCCGAGATATTTGAACCAGCCTTATTTAGGAAGTATTGGGTCAAGGCTCAACTCCTTTGTTGGCAACAGGACCTCTGAGTCTGTGTGGTGTGGTTACTGTTAAAAGCCATCATGTATTTCTGCATTCCCTCTGTTTATTTTTATATAAGAAATATTTCAGGTAGTTGTAAAATGTTTACCAGGTGCATGTACTTTCTCTTGGACTATTCAGTGAAAAAAATATGCATATTAAAGTAGTAATATCCACATGCTTTAACCTCGATGTCAACAGTCAGTGTCAAAAGCAGAAATGTTATTCTTTAGGTGTTTCTCAAGAGTACAGTTGCTTATCAAGAAACAGAAAATAAGTTTTTTGCATTACTAGAGCTAAAATTTAAATGGCCTGGGATGAAAATGATCCTGTAGTGTAATAAAGACCTCTATGTGCCCTGTACAAATTATTATAGCTGCAAATAGATGGTGGAGCAAATGGAGAAGAATTATTCCTTTAATAGTATGTCCGTGGTCCCCTGTGATTTAGGAAACGTAATTGTTCTGCATGGTCTGGAGGATAAACATAGAAGTATTAATGTATTATTCTCATTTAATTATTCTGCTCTTCTTATATTACTGTAATTCAACACTTATTTTTATCCTGAAAGCAAATAGCTTAGTAAAAGTAGGAAATTCAATATCTGTTCTTTTTGCCCTGGAAACTATATTTTAACAAAAGAAAGACCAACATCAGACTGAACTTATCTGCAGAAATACAAAAGAAAAAAAAAAAGATAAAAAGAGCAGGTGAATTTTTTAGAGCAGTCTCAAAATTCAATTTTGGATTCTTTCTGTGTTAAATACCATTTGAGAAAGTGGAAAATTAATTCACTGATGCTCATGATGAAAGCTAAGTAGTGTGAAGATTTGGAGAGAAAAAAGAATAACAATGGGTATCATGCAAGTAATTCAGAATAGTCATTCAAGGCAGTTCTTAAAAGTATATTGTTTTGTGGTCAAGCAATCACATATTATTAATTACAGACATTAATACTAGTAGAGAGGCATTATCCTGATTGGGTGGCACAGTCAAGCAGTCAGAGAGCTAATTGATATTATTTATATCTGCAATTAAATGTAACAAAATGGTTCTACCATTCTTGGTAAGGACAAAAGGAAAGGCAAGTTTAGAAGTCAAACTCCAATAGTCAAAGTTCCTCTTCAAATCAGTGGAAGCGTGGCCTAAGTGTCAGTGTCACATTTTGGCTCCAAATTCAACTTGGTTTGATGAGCTTTTCTGGGCAATGTGTCTTAGGGAACTGAGTCATTGTGAAGATAAAATGTTTACAAACTGGGAGAACTCTGCACATGCAATGCCTTTATCACCTGGAGCCTTGAGTAGATATTTTTAATAACAGTTTTAGAAAGTATCGTATTTGGTTATATGAATAGCCAAAAGTACTAGGGATTAACTTCTTATATCCACAAGGGAGGCAGATTGCATTCACTGCAACCCCCAAGTGTGAAGTAGGAGATTGAAGGTGAGAACATAAACATCCTAATCCTTGTTCTCAAGGATATTACTACACAATATCACTAATGTTCTAAAATGTGCATCTAAAGTTAAATACCCAAAGCTATACATTTACAGATTTTCAGATGTGCTCTGAACATCATGGTGTAGCTTTATTTAGGAATAGGAGAAAAACATCCATGTAAAAATTTAAGTAGTAATATGATTATGTTTTCCCCCAGTGACCAAAAATTCAGGTTTCAGGATTTGAAATTTCAGCAAATTTATTCTCTTTGCGATTGAAACTTGCAATGAAACAAAGCCACTTTTCTTGTTTTGGTTTGGTTTTTTATTTTGGTCAGAGCTGCATAATTAATCAAACACTCGTACAGAATGTGAAGGTTTTATCCTGTAATTATTTCAGGACTCGTTAAAACTTCCCATCTGCTAAAAAGATTACTACCATTCATAACTCAGGAATAAGCTGCACACATATTTTTTTCAAGCACAGAGCCATTACCTGATTTAAAGAAATTAATATATATGTAGGAGATTAGAGTCCTTCATAGGCCTTTTCTGCTAAAGGAAGTTGAATAAGACACTCAGTACAAGCTCACAGAACTCTACACTTAACAGTGGAGTTCTGCTGTAGTGTAAGTGAAATAAATCTAAATTTTCTCTTCACACTTTTTCTTCCTCCTTATTTAAATACATCCATTCCTTTCCGCTTTGCAGGAAAACACATTTTGCACTGGAAGGGTTTGTATGCTCCAGATATAAAATTTGCTTTATGCAGAACACAATCACAGCTGGCACTCACCAGCCCTGTGAGCCGCTGCTTTTGTCCCCACTGAGCAGGAGCCTTAGTGCTCCAGGAAGAATGGTGGTTTATTTGCTGGGGATGTAAGTCACAACCCAGCATGAACAGGGTCTGTTCACTGAGCAACTAGTTTCCCTTCCAGTTCTTTAGTTTTAAGAGACCTTTGGGATTGTCAGGGCCATTGAGCAAAGTAAACAGTAAGTATTTTAAAGAAGGAACCTGTGGCTTCACATTCTGAATCAGACACAGATGCAGCTCTGGGAACTGTTTTATTAGCTGTCGTCTTCTGGCTCTCTCAGGCAATATGCTCGTCTTAGCTTCTTGATGTTTTGTGAAGCTGAATGGATTGCTGATTAGTATAGCATGACTTTTACCTCCCATTTTATTTCTATGTCTAGCTTTGACATTGCTCACACCCCCGTTTGCAATCCACGCCCCCTCAAAAAATGTTCTGACTGAAGCCATAAGGCAACAATCTCATTCTCAGGCAAGTTTCAGCATCTCCTTATGGTTCTTGGAGAACTTCACATTTCTTGCCAGGCCTAAGTATGGATGGGAGTGTGAGAGTAGGTGTTTGGGTCTTTTCAGCCAACCCTGCCAGCAGAAAAAGCTGAGTTAGTCAGAGGTGCAGAGGAACTGCATATGATAGGGAGGGCTGGGAGAACAAGTTGTGTGCAGAGGTTGGGTGTACTATCAAGAATCCAAAAGCAAGATAGGAGATTATTTTTATACATATTATTCAAAGCCTGCAAAACTTGCACAATAGGCTAAATCAGAGTACATGAAGAAAGAGCAGAATTGTTAGTGATCTGCTTCTAAAAATTCCCATTCCAGCTCTTCCATGAAGAGAACTGGCTAAATTTGCAGGCTGTTTTCTTGGTAGATTAGTTTTGCGTCTGTTGATTGATTTCAAAAGATTCACTATTCTTGATGAGAAAAGAGAGAGACAAGGAAAAAACCAAGACAAATATTAAATTAAGGATAGCTCTTCTTGCTTCAATGGTGGGGACCTGCCTTACTTTAGAATGTACACTATCCCAACTGCAAATTCTCCAAGGGGACCTTACCTATGATTCACTTCTGCTCTTAAAAGAAGCTGTTCTAGACTAAAGTCTATAGCATCACTTCTCAGGTCCTCTCTTCTCATGAGAGAACATGTAAGCTGGGCATGGTTTATTTTGACAACTAAAGATTTATGATCCACGTGCACTGTAGGAAGAGCTTACGCTGTTGGCTGTCGTTTTAAATTGACTGCATGTTGAGCCCACTTTGCATTTATCATTTCTGCTAGGTTCCTTCCTCAACTGTCACACTAAATCTGTTACAGAAAAATCCTGTTTTTTAATGGAAGTCAAGCAGCAATATTAGCATTGCTTACAAAAAATGGACTCTAACAAAACAACAACTTGCTGTCAGTTTGCTGTGCCTTTCATCCTCATAATATTAGATTGAAAAATTGCAATGGCCAAAAGATGTTAAAGGTGTCAGCTTGGAGAAAGCAAGAAGTAATCACACATCTTTTCATAACCGAAGCCATTTAATTTGCATACTCACAGTTGAAATGGGTCATAAATTCTTTTTAAATGGGAGGGTGCGCTATTCAATTGGTTAAAGAGTCATTTATTTGCATATTTTATTGCTTCTATATTTATGACTCTATTAAGATCACAGTGAATTTATAAATCTTCAAAATTTCTGCTGTAAGACCCAAACCTTGCAAATCTCTTTTTAAAGCAAAAAACTTTTGAAGGGTAATGCCTTATCAGATTTTTATATTCACAAACAAATATGAAACAAGGCTTTAGGACCTTCATATCCATTTAACAAAGAAAGAAAACTTCTGGGTCCAAACTGATTTTTGCCTTGCTTTCATTTCTCATATGCAGAGCACTCCTTTTCTTAGATGTGTATTCCTAGTCCTCTCTACTTTCAGCTCTGCAAGGGGACTTTGCACCAGCATTCCTCACCTTCCTCAGCTGTAAAATGTACAATATATTCCCCTGACACTGGTCTGGCACCTCTCCAAAGTGCAGAACTCAAATGACTTCAAATATATATAATGTGTAGAAATGTTTTAAATTGAGGTATTAATATTTTCACTACAATAAATGTCATAAACTAATAGAGACACTTAAACATGATAATACAGCATATACTGCATTGTATTCAATATATATCTCCTATGTCCAGTACAAGCTTTTTGGAAAGAAAAAAGTCTTCTCTGTCTCTGTTTGAAGCTAAAAGCACATCGAATTTTGTTATCATTCTGGAAATATAAATGTAGCAATAGGTTTCTATTAATGTAAAAATAAGCAGTAATAGGGGACTGTCTGTTTGTAGGGGAGGGACATAGAGACTAAACAGATTTGCCATTTTATTCAGAGTTTAGCATTCAGGAATGCAATGTTTCATTTGGTTGCATTTTTTGGGGTTTTTTGGGGGGGGGTTGGGGTTTGGTTGGTTGGTTGGTTTGGTTTTGGGGTTTTCTTTGAGCGAGAAAAGAAGAGGGAGGAAGATGTGGCAAGGAAGTGATGATGGTCAGGATTAAAAAAAACTATCAGAAGTCACTCAGAACAGAATGACATATTCATTTGCAACACCTTTCAGCCAACAGAACCTATCCAAAACCAACTCCCACAACAAGTAGATAAAATTCCTGCCATTTCCTGAACAGAATTGACACTCCTTGTGCAAACCTCTTCCACAGAGTTTGACTTCATATGTAAATCAAATAATAAAAGTCCTATTATTCCTATTGCCAAAGACTGTAGTGCCTAAATTGTAATAATTCAAGAGTTCCTCCTGTGCCTCTCACAAGCACCATGAGGCCTGGGATGGGATGTGCCACTGTGAGAAACGATGAGTCTTTATGGGTGGGCTTTATCAGCCCTTGGGGATTCAGCTTCATCCAACCCCATCCCACATCATCTGGGAACCTCTGAACAGCAAGCCATCTCCTGTCTGTGATTTACTTACAGTGCTCCACATCCCCTCAGCTTGCTGGAGTATGAGTTATGCTGATATTCAGCTGACCATAAATAAATAATCCATGTGAAGCCTATAAATTAAACCATAGCAGGTCTGTACTTATATTTAATTCTTACTTCTTCCTACAAGTTTACTGCTTCTCTATAAGGCATTTTTTTAACCATTGTGTCAAGTGATCAAAGGTGTAGCACAAAAGAACTGTCAAAGGTCATTCCAAGAACCACTCCAACACATTTTTCATTACTCATTGAAACACTTGCAAATATGGACCAAATATGTCCTTCAAAGAATATAACTCCAAGGTTGCTTCAAAGCTTGGTCCAAAAGAGGTCTAAATATCTCTGTTGGGCAAACAAAAGAAATACTTTGTTTCAAGGTACCTTAAAATTAGGTTGCATCAGTTTTTCCTGCTGGAGTGCTCGAAGAAAGGTCAAAGAACTCATTCTCTCTTGTTGCCTTACACTGGTCTCTCATAAGTGAGCTACATTCTTGCTGCTGTGCCATTACCTATATTATTGATTACACCTCACTAGTCCAGGCAAGTTCACAGAAGGAAGAGAACTCAAGTCGAGCAGCTCAGAAACACCTGTGCACAGCACTTTGGGTTGAAGACCCCACATCTTTCAACCTGAGAACTGAAAAATTATTTTCAACAAAAATAGTAGATATAATTAGTGAAAAATACCACATAGTAAAAACTCCCAAAATTTTAAATCAGAAAAGAAAGCCAGTACAGGAAATTTGTCAAGGTGTAACAGTATTTTCTATTTACATTGCGAACAGAAAGTTTAAAATTAGAGTCACAATATTAGAAAAATATTTAGAAAAGTAATCACGGCCTCTTATCAGCTGATTTACTGAAATTTCACCTTTCTGTCTTCTTGATATACCTTGCCATCCTTTCTTTTGCCAGTTTGGTGCCATCTGGAGCATTTAACACGATGCTCGTTTTAATGGGCCTCTCTCAGAGTACAATGTTTCCATTGGAATAGCTAACGCCTACAGATAAGGCTTGAGTCAGTAATGTAGTCAATTCTGAATATAAAATAGACAAAGGAGGTTTGATGTAAGTTGGGAAATACTAATCAAGCCCTGTGGATCAAGTATTAAACACCACCATTACTTTTAAACATATCAACACAAAGTACAAAATTACTGGTTTACAGGACACAAGCAATGACTGCGTGACTTTGGAGGAGGTTTGGTTACATGAGATTAGGAGGAGAAAATGCAGTTGAAACAAAAATACACCATGAAGACAATTAAAAAAAAAAAAATAATCACTAACTTCTCTTTACCAGAGTGGATTTCAAGTCAAATGTGTGCTGAGAGCTTTACCATCAATCAGAATCAGATTTTGATGAAAAGCAGACAAAAAATAAGCAATGGCTTGCTTCAGATTTGCTTCTAAGTCTTTCTTTTCTACTGAAAGGAAAGTCACACATGTCCTTAGGGGAGAATTCAAATTTTTCTCTGATGTTGTTGGTCTGAGAAGAAAAATGAATATTGAGACGCCATGTTCCTAAATTCTGGAAATGCCGTGTGGACTTGAAATACATGGTTTGCATTTGTAAGTGCTTGTCACATGGACGTTGCCTCTCATCTGAACACCATAAGAACAGAACAGCTCATGCCAGCAAGGACTGCTGTTTGAAGAGACAATGTAATTTGACACAAGGTCTCTAAATCTGAAAACACACAGGATTTGAAAGAGTTCAGTTTCCCATATCTTTTTGGCTTTAACAGAGTAGACAGCCTTAAAAGTTTCAATGACTGACTAACACATTAATTGGGAGTGGGGTTTTGGAGTCACCAGATACATTTTGACATAACTTTTGTTTTACACTTAAATAGATTGAAAACATTCTTTTTCACCCCCAGTTTCTAGCAATTACCATTCTTAACAGCTGTGTTGTTAGAACCTGCAGCTGTTTACTAAAATTAAATTCTTGGCAGTCACAATGTTAGTGTGATAAAGAAATCAACAAGAATCTGAAAATATTGCAACCAAGTGCAGAGTATTTCAAGATTCTTACCTCTGAGACAAACCAAATGATAAGTTAAAATGTTTGCAGGCAGTATGGAAGCTGATTAATGCCAGTAGTGGAAGAAACAGAAAGGAACATAAATTTTGTGAAGCTGAATGTGAAATAACTGTGTTGTGATTGTGTACCTGCTGCTAAAAAAAACAAGAGTAAGAGAACAACTAAAGAACTATGAAAGAACTATGACTTGGTCCAAGGGGAAGGAAGGAAGGAAGGAAGGAAGGAAGGAAGGAAGGAAGGAAGGAAGGAAGGAAGGAAGGAAGGAAGGAAGGAAGGAAGGGACTGTTGAAAACCAAAATTAATGTATCGATATTTGCTCCCCAGAAATGCAGCAAGGTCTTACTTTTGGGGACATGAGGAGTAGTTTCAAGCTGAAGTATGAGAAGAAGAAAACTTGGGGGAAAAAATGCTTAGACAAGACTATTCTGAAGTAACTGAAGTGTGACATTGCTGAAATGCTAATTGTCACATGTAACCAGTGCCAAAGGATGGAAGGTGACAAACATACCATCAGACTTTAAAATGGACTTTTGGAGGTGTCCTGTGACTGACAAGGTATTTTGAGCTTGAAGTTTGAAAAAACAGGATAAGTAAAAAATATTTTAATATGTATAGACAGATAATTATGATGTACTTTAGAGAACACAACAAAATGTTTGGAGCAGGGAGTCAAGTGACAAATCTCTTAAAGTTCTGTGAAGTCCATAAATGTGTGAAAAATGTAATTTCAGGGAGTATAGAAGTGCATATAACTCCTATTTTCAAGAATGTTCTTCCCCAGATTCTCTTTGAGAAGCTACAAGGGCATAAGAAAGGAATTGTTTCTCAAAGGTTCTTTCACTGATAGGAAAAGAGATTATAAAAGTTAGACATATATTTATAGCAAATTGTCATCTTTGTGGGCAGCTACCAACAGGATGACCAAGAGATTCACTCTGCAGCCTACATTGTTGAAGATACTCCTTAAAAACTATGAAGACAGAGAATGAAATAGTGTCATGACCAAGTTTTGTGATAAAAGAAAATAATTCAGTATAATAAAAACTTGAACTGTCTGTAAGATTTGCTTGATGATCCTATAATTCTGTCTGACTGGCAATAAAATGACAGATTCATTCAGTGCTGAAAACGCAAAAGATGAAAAATGAAAAAATCCCTAAATAAATATACACAATAAATGGTTGCAAATTAAATTTTACCACTTTGGAGGAAGATCTAGGAGTCTATGTAGATGGTTAACTGAAAATGTGAGCTAAGTGATGATCAAAACTGTAAAAACAAAGATAGGAATTATTAGGCAAGGAATAGAGAATGAAGCAGAAAGATTAATTCTTCCTCAGTATATCTCCTTGGTGCAGACACCTCATGAAAACCTTATAATTGATCAAAACAAAGGGAACTGTAGGGATGAGTGGAAAGGCTTACCAGGAATGTCCAGAGAAAGGATTAGGATTCCTAAATTTGCAAAAGAGCTTTTAAATGAAGAATGCCTCTCTATTTCTCATGGATATGTGCTAATAGGCACCTCAGGAAATGAAAAGGCAAAATACATCAAAAGAACAAAAGAAGGAACATTTTCACAAGACAAATCCTACAATCAGATCATCTCAAGTCCTCTCAAAAAACCCAAACCCATTAATGTCCGAAACAAAATATGAGGACGTGGACTTCTGTGAGTTTTCAAAATACCCTTTCACTAGTTGTCAATTTTGAACTAGAGTTATTGCTTTTCGCACTATTCAGCATGAGCAAAGGCTTGAAAGCTTCCCTCTAGGTATTCCAAGATGTCACAGAAGCACAAATGAGCTTATTGTAATGCACTAATATTTCAACATACAGAAAAGAGAAAAAGGCAGTTCAAAGAAGCAAATAAACAAAAAGAATGACTGATGTCCACCTGCTCTGCAAATCCATTTGTTCAAGCAAAAAAGACAGTTTTGAAATGCTAGAAGTTAAAGCTAATGTCAGATGAGGAGCTCCAAAACCTGTAATAGCTTCCAGAAAGGGAGATCAAAAGCAAATTACAGGCATTTGCAGTGAGCATGCTTTCAGATATACCTTGACATGGGTCAGCCAAATCAAATGTCTAAAACCTGCTTATATCAGCTATTTTACAATCAATATATGCATAATTTATATCTTCTAAGTTAAAGTCACTGAAGCATTTAACTTTATCACCACAAGAATGAACCTTTGAAAATAAAAAACCCTATATCATGCTTCATTTATCCTTTTCCCTCTGACAGAACAACCGTCCCTGGCAGTCTGTTCTCTTCAGCCCTTGGTAAAACAGTGAAAGTTGTCCTGAGACTTTCAGGATATTGGCCTGATAGGGTGGATATCAGTGATTCCAGTGTGGCATATTCTGGATGTACCTTCTTGTACATATGTACTTACAATATTTGTACTGGGCAATCTAGCATTAGATCTGGGCAATCTATTATTAGATCATCTTCTCATTCACGAATCTCAATTGAACTCTAATTTGTGGTATCTCATGCATCAACTCTTTTCTTAAATGTTTACTCCCTTAAAGACTTCCTCCAACAAGATCAAGAATCTTTTGTCTTCCTCTAATAACCATCGTTTCTTTACAACAGTGAGTAACTAGCAGCAAGATAGCTGTTGTGCACTCCTAAGCCAAATATTTGCTTGCATGCAGAGAAAAAAACCTGTGACAGCATATGTGTGGTTCAGCACAGCACTTGGAGACATCTGCCACAGCGATATGTTTCACCAACTCAGACCACCAAGGACCAGCTAAGAGCACTAAGTTAGTCATCAAGACTAACTGTAAGACATCATAAGTGCCTGGTGCTGTCAACTCACAGCTAATTTAGGATATGACTATTGAGGACAGAGTGGTGTGAATAACTGATGATAATGATTGCTAAAGGTTGACAAATTTATTTTTGGGAAAGTGCACTGTTAACATGAGGTTAGCACAGTTTAGTTCTGAAGTGCTAACATGGCCCAATCTGCCATCCGCTACACACTTGTGATGTTTCCAGAGTTTCCAGATATGTCAATCAGAAAAAAATTCTGGTTCTTCTAGCAATATTGCCAACTCTGTGCACCTCTGTTTCTTTCACATAACTGAGCAAACATTTGACAATATCCGTTCTTGCTCAAGTATTTCAAGGGACACCATTACTCACTTTCTTTTTACTTGACAGGACACTATTTATGTCTACGGTTCAGTTGTTTTCAGTTTCTGCCTAAAAGTGTGACTGTCCTTTTCAACCAACCTCTTTCACACTGTGCATCCAAACCTTAATTCAGACCTATTTTCTCTATTTCCCTCACAGGGATTTACTCTATCTTAACAAAGCATTAAAAAATCCCTAAAAGGGTGTGTTGGGGAGCTGCATTTTCTAATTTTTTTATAGTAATTTGGCAGAACCTCTTAGAAATATCAGATAACTTACAGCAAAGTCTCTTAAACTTCAGTTTTTGTTTGCCTATGTTTTTATCACCTCAGTGTTCTAGCTCCAATATGAATGCTTTCTCAATTGTGCAATTTTTTGTCCTTTCTCTCATACTCTTGGCAGTACTCAGTTTCGTTTAGTGCTGCCAGTCTGAACACTGAAATGGAAGGAGAAAAATATCTTTGTCATAGATTGATCATGAACAGTGACCTGAAGTTTGATGTGTGGGCTAAAAATTAAATTTGCTTTATCACCAGACTGCATTGGAGAGCTCCTACCTGAGCTTGCTATACTGTCTGATTTCTTCTGGTACTTATGAGCCATTCCTCAGCTTTCAAAATGTCAGTCTACACTGGAAACATTTCAATATTCCCAGCCAGAAAATGTCACTCCGAGCTGGATTTCTTTGTGAAATTACGTAAACAAAAGGCCGTCAAAGCTTGTGAAATTGAAAATTCTGTGAAGTTAAACATGTCTCTGAGGCCCATTTCCTGCCTTCTGGCACTGATCCTAAGGAACACAAGTTCTCTGAGCATATCTTCTAATAGTGTATGCTAAAATTAATCTATAGTAATAGTACACAGGGAGAGGTGTGCTGGAGATAAGATTGGTTTGTTTTGAACAATGTTTCATTAAGATGTAAAAATGTCAAGCAAAAGAAGGAAAAGAAATAATCATCCCTGGAATAAAGGAACCTTTGTCACACAGTGTGCAGGGAGTATCCATGCAGCTACAGTCCCTTCATATAGAAATAAATGCCCCTTTAAGCAAGTAAAACTCAGCCATAGCTTAGAGGAATCCTTCAGAAAGCAGAATAATTACTACATTATATTAAGACACAAAGAAATTAACACAATGTTTGGATGTTTTGTATAAAATTACTTTTTATAAAAATACATGAGGAAGAAGTGCATACACACACACCGTTGGACTGAACACAGGGCAATTAGTTAGTACCAGTAACTGATTTGCTTAATGATCTTTGTGGGTTTTTTAGCAATCAGTGCTCCTTACTTTGAATCTTAACAAGAGCCTCGAGATGGGGCACTGGAAGGTTAGTGCCTTCTGAAGCAATCACTCCTTTGGAAGGAGACTAATTAAGAGATTGCCTTCAGGACTGTGGGGTGGTAAAGGTCCTTGGGAAAAGGTATGAACTTAGTGGTCAATTTAGAAAATAATAGGCAAGTTTTGGGTTACAAAGGCCCACAAACTGAAAATTTCAAAGCCACATGTAAGCTGAGAAAAACTGCTTTGAATTTAACTAAACAATGTTAGTTCAGCCACCAAAGGGAAAAGGTAGCTGTATAATGCAAGGGGGAGAGTAATAGCAGGAAAAGGTGAGAAAGAGATGATCTCCGATAGGTAAGAGAGTGAGACAAGGCATTTACTACCAGTGGTGAACGGAAGGACTCTCAAGAGCAGAGAGGAAGATTACAATGTGCTTTAAGACTAATATTCCTCTCCAGTCTAGGATTTTTAGTATCTCATACAATTGAAGCTTTCTTCTGCCTATCTTTCTGGAGGTGTTTGCTATCTCTCCTTTGGGTTCAGGAAGATAAGTGATTGTTTCATAATAAAATGGTAATTCCCTGTTTTGCTTGCTTTATGAGATCTGTGTAAGATTTAATTCTGGTGGATGGAAATGACATCAATTTTTTCTCACTTCTCACATTTGGTGGGTTGCTGGAGTGCACTGTGTTATGGTGTGCGTGTATTAGACCCACTTGTAAGATTTTGGTAGCTCTTTAGGCAGTTCTGCAGCTGGAGACAGTGCCACCCTACCTGCCACCTGCAAGTCTTCACAAGGCACTGTCTTTTCCTCCCCAAACAACCTCTTGTTGTTGGAGAATACAACAGGACACATGAGAAAAAAAGATTGATATATCCTTCGGTAAAAAGAAGCTGGGAAATGACACTAAATCCTATTTCTATGCTAGTACTGTATTCTGTATAAATAAATAATGTGCACAGTGAAGAAACAATCTTGATTTTGCATACTAAAGACAGGTTTTGCACTAACTGGCACAGCTCAAGAATGAACTCTTGTGGATGGAGTATTTTGATGAAAATGCCAATTCAGTGCTGATCAGGACTGAGCATTGCAAACAAGATGTAGAAGTTGGGAAGAAATGAGTGAAAAACCATCTTAAGATTGTGTTAAGCCCATATCTTGAATACTCTATGCACTGCTTGTCTGTGCATCTCAGAATATGTATAGTACAATTCTAAATTAAACCAGGAAGGGCAGCAGGGATAATACAGAGAGAAACAATGAAATACTCAACAATGACTCTTCAGTATGGAAAAAGAGAAAATAAAGGAGAATAAACAGTCATGAGTGACACGGATCCAGGCAATAAGGAACAGTTAGTTATTGTCGTCACAACCAGAAATAAAATGCATGAAACATGGTTACTACTTGGCAAGTTCAGAAGGAGCAAGAGGGCATCTTTCTGATACTTATTGATAGTGCACAGTTATGTGTGCAGTAGATGTTGCTAGTTATTATGGGTTCAAAGAACCTTTGAAGCACTCATGGAAGAAAAAATGCCTTAAAGATAAGAATGCTGCATGATATATGAAGCTCAGCAACTGCTTGGGCTTCAGACTGCTAGAAATCAAAAGACCATCCCTGAGTACTGGACTAAATTAGACTTCTGCTTGATTCAGTAAATCCATTTTTCTGTCAAGTTCTCCCTTATTCCATCAGGATGTCCACAGAATTATGTCAGAGGCCTCAGGAGGTGCCTTGATGTCTTTGTGCAGTCCTACAGGAACTGATAATGGCACCTCTTAGCTATTTACCTAGCAAAGATATCAGTACCTGAAGAGAACTTATAGGAAAGGTGGGGCAAGACCATTTATAAGAGCATGTAGCGACAGGATAAGGGGGAATGGGTTCAAATTGAAAGAGAGCAGGTTTAGATTAGATATTGGGGAAAAATTCTTCACTGTGAGGGTGGTGAGCCACTGGAACAGGTTGCCCAGAGAAGCTGTGGATGCCTCATCCCTGGAAGTGTCCAAGGCCAGGTTGGATGGGGCTCTGAGCAACCTGATCCAGTGGAAGGTGTCCCTGCCATGGCAGAGGGGTTAGACCTAGATGATCTTTGAGGTCCCTTCCAACCCAAACCATTCTGGGATTGTATGACCGTGATATTATGAGACATAATAGCATTAGATGATATTATAGGTGTAGTTTTGTAGATAACAAAACCTCACTGAGATACCAAATCATAGTTACTCTTATGTCACTGGTGTCCTTACAGCTAGTGATTATCTGTTGACACTATTATCTGAATGTGTCATTATTTAAAGACATTTTAATTTTGGTCAATTCTTTGTCCTTTTCTATAGCAGAAAGGCTTTTACAGGGAACATAAATATTTCTGGCTCTTGTACATTTACAGTGAGCCTTGAAAAAAGTAAATATTTTATATTGAGTCCTTGCTTTGAAGTCACAGGATTTTTTAAGAACCTCTGTTTTTATTTAATAAAAAATAAGTTTCTTGAAGCTTGGAAAATGTGCTAGATGATAAATAAAAAGAACCTAGTAAAAAAGTACCCATGGCTTCCTTTTTTAAAGTCATATCATGAGGAACAAAGAAATTGTGAATGTCACGGTTTGTAGTATTGAATAAAATGTCCTTGACCCACAATATATTATTGATATTCCTGGTAGATGCATTTTTTCCATTTATGGAATGAAAATTCTTAATAATGACAACAAAAAAAATCAACAAGAGTAGAAAAAAAAGAGGGTACTTGGCAATGAGTTATATCAGTGCTCCTTACATTACATAAAATTCCTTACATGACTCCAAAATAAAAGACAGTAGGGACACATCAAAAAAATATTTATGCAGGTCTTATGAGTCACTGTATAAAATACATGGTCTTTTCATTGTCACTTAGCCAGAAATACAAAGCCTATGTACACCAGGGTCATTTAATTTCCCCCCATGTGCCTGAAAGCTTAATAGAATATTTTAACATGTAGATTGCATTGAATTTTTTTATATGCCATTCAGAAATGCATAACACAAAATATGGAAGTACATCAAATATATAACTCCTACACTGGTCTATATTCACACCAATAAAACATTCTGCTTTTAATTTCACATAGGAAGAGATGTAGAAACAAAATGCTACAAAAATTTTGTAGGAGAAATATGTCAGTTTTTGCTTCTCTCACTCAAGTAAATATGAGTTTTGGCAAAAGTATCACACATGCTCATAAGGCTATTGAATAAGTCAGAGATGCAAGATCTCACCCTTAGTTGTATAGAATGGACTAAAAAGCCTGTAGCACCAGAATTATGGTTTTGGCATCTGGCTAAGATCTGAATGACAAATAATGCATTGTTACAATTTCTCCACCCAGACTTTCTCACGAAACAGAGTGGCTTCCCCATCAAGCCTGTTTTTATGTTTCACTCCACAGCATCAGAAGATATTATTCACTTGGTCAAGAAACTGAAACCAAACAGTATTAATGGTCTGTTCCAGCATCCCATCCAATAAATTTCAAAATTAGAGGCAATGTTTATACGTTGAGCAACTTGAAAAGAGGAACTGGGATATAGAGTGCATAAACACTGTTGGAAAAAATAGTTCCAACTCTCCCTTCAAATCTAGGCTTTTCTATGTTCATAATCTAAAGCGGACAGAAGGAGGACAGGCTATGCCTGCAGATTCTCCAAAGGTAGTATTTTTGCAGTGGGGTGAGACTTGGATGGTCATCTGCTCAAGGATTCCATGACTTTGACTCTTTCATATCTGACAGTCAAGACTGTGGGTGCAGAAATCAAATGAGCCATTCTGGAGAAACTAATTAGAGAGTTGCAAGCCTCTTGGTGATTGCATTCATTTTAGATTTAGAAACAGCTGAAGAATGTTTGTATATCACAAATGTTTGCTACACACTAATTCACTAATCATTACTGACCTGGGAATATTGCCAATAAAAGAAAAAGCAGCAAGTTCAACAGGCGAAAACACACTTATTTTTCATGCCCCAACTTTGGGGTTTTTTGTTGAAGGTTGACTGTCATACTGGTAGGCTTTTTTTTTGCAAGGGACTGATCAAAGAAATACAGTCAAGAATATATTGCAGGGCAAACTCCCTAGAAATTTCATTAAACATGGCCAGCAGGTTAAGCAAGAAGCAACTCTTATTGTAGGAGCACTTATATCAGACAATTTTCTTATTACTATGTCTTCACATTTTTGGTACCTTGGTACCTTGTCCTTTTCCTAAAAAAGAAAACAGAACATGGCTCGAGCTGAATGATAACGCCTTGCAACATTCAATGGCATGAGTAAAAATGAAGTTTATTTTTTAATGAACAAAATAAAACAAATTGTAAAAATTATATAGAATATTTACAGCCTATATATTGCTTACTTGTAGAAGTCAAAGTGCCAAATTCTTGACTTGATGACAATAGGTTGAATTTTCCTGATAAAACAAAACAAAACAAACAAAGCAAAACTAAAACCAAAACCAAATCAACCAACCTACCAAAAACCTCTAAACAAAATCTCCTGCTCACACAATAGCTGAATGGAGTTGTCTGAACTGCCATATTCCACACTGAGAAGGAAACTTTACCACAAACCCAGATTTAAAATCAAATAATATTGAAGTAACTTTTGCCCCATTCGAATCCTATAGCAAATATATACTTTATTTATTAAAATCTGAATGGTTCTTAAAATATGACCAGTTACAGACCCAAATGTCTTGCCAAAGAACTTGCACTTTGCAAAAATAAGTGGAAAGAGCAAAGTACGGATTGAGTCTCTTATCTGCTCCTTGTATTGTCTAGTTTTCCTGCTGCAACATCCTATGAAAAGTACATTTTTCAGAGAAACAGAAAAATAGATGGTTCAGCCAGGCCAGCACCTTGTATAAAAGGAAGTTTTCCATCCACAGAAAACCACAAAAGACTTGAGATGACAGCGAAAAATTCAAATTGTCCATAAGACTTTCACTAGAGCTTAATAAGATCCTGCAGTCAGAAACAAAACAACAGAATCAATGCAAGGATTCGAGGTATAAAAATATTATGGTCAGATCAAGAGAATATTGATTGCTTTATTTGGAAAGGCTGGGAAAAGGAATTTTATGTGCATTAGCACCAAGAAAACAAGATCTTACCAAAGGCAGCTGTTGTAAAATATTTATTTTATTTTCATTGTCTTCTCACATTAAACAATTTCATCTTTTTTTTCTCAGTTATCAGAAAAGCTCTAGCCAAGACTGAAAAGAAAAACTAATTTCTGTAGGATCAACAGGGCCCAAACAAAATAGTGCATACTTGTATCTTGCAGGAAAATTAAAAAAGAGAAGGATGGTTTTCTTTATAACTCTCTAAAACAACTGGAAGAATTTTATCCTTGCCATAAGCCTAGGGAAGTTCAAACTTACAGAAAAGTTCTCTTAGTTCTGCAGGCTTTATTGTAATTTACCTAGGGGTTTTTTCCCCCTTTTTTCTGAAGAACAATATTAATTCCTTTTTTTATTTTTTGTGATACAAAAAATTACAGTATGCTTACAGATAATACAACTTTAATAGGGATAATGCCCACAAGTGTCACAGTCAGCAAATGGTAATTCCAGTATTATTTTCAAGACATCACTGTGTCAGTATGCATCACTGTGTCAGTATGTACTTACTGGATCCTGAATACTGGCTGATACTGACAGTAATTTATTAATCAGCCATACTGCTTGCAACAAAGAAAACAGTGCAAAAAAAAAATCACCAATTTTTCCATGACCAATCTTATATCCACATGCTTATTAACAACATACATAAGTCAATATAGATAAGATTTCAGCACTATTAGGCCAGAATTTTGTCTTTTGTTGTTAAGATCCTCCCTTATGGAAACTGAGCTTAAAAGCAACTTGATAAAACATCAAAGCCCTGCTTTGAGCAGGAGGCTAGAGAGATGACCCCCTGACATCCTAAATTATCCTATGTTTCCATGATTATAACTGCCTTACATGTATGCATAATTTCAGAAAATCACAGTCTAGACAAGTATGAACACTGATATAAGCTACTCCAAACGATGTTGGGTTTTAGAAGTGTGATATTGTTTTGTTGATGCATTCAACCAAAATATAAAGAGAGCCCAGGGGCCTTCAAGTAGGTCAGAATATGTGATTCTCTTCCCACTGCCCTCCTTCTGTGTCATTCTGAAGTATAGCTACTTTGATCCTGTCTTATGTCTTTGATTTTTCTGAATAATAAACATAACTTTGAAAAACACCCTCTATAGAAAAGTTTGATGCTGTTGTACATATTATTTCATCCCTCCCAATTAATTAATTATTTATTATTAATTCTATTTCATTTGAAATAATAAATTCCAACTAATTTTATCATTATCCTTTTAAACTGGGATTTCTACAGGTCTCAATAACAGACTGCAACAAACATTTCAGCAGGAGCACCATCAATTATATTCACAGAGGCATACATGGTTCTAGTTAATTGTCTCTGGCATCACCATGCAAAATAAATAGCTGGCCAAAATACAACAGATTAAGTTTTCAAGTGATTTAATAGTTCATTTATGCAAAAAACAATGTCTTGAGAAAAAAACTTTTTAATCCAAATCTGTTTGTATCTGTCTAGGAAGCCACATGCTCAATTTGATAATATTACTCTGTTCTCCCATATCCTTAGAGAACCACACAAGCTGGAAAATGTTACAAGCATTGACCTAAAAGTTTAAAGTGCTGTTTGTGAAGAATCAGTGCCACCTCCAGCAACTGGGGGCTCCTGCTATGCCACCCTCCACATAGGTTAAAGAAAAGCAGTAATGGGATCACAGGATGCTTCATGTTGAAAAAGACCTTTAGAGGTCATCTAGTCAAAGCCCCCTGCAATGAGCAGGGACATCCTCCACTAAATCAAGTTGCTCAGAGCACTATCCAATCTGACTTTGAATGTTTCCAGGGATGGGACATTGCTGAGGTTTAACCCCAGCCAGCAGCCAAGCCCCAGCAGTCACTTGTTCACTCTTCCACTCACAGAACGAAGGAGAGAGTTGGAAGGGTAAAAGAGAGAAAACTCATGGGTTGAGATAAAGACATTTTAATAGGGAAAGCAAAAGCTATGAAGCAAAGCAAAACAGGGAGTTAATTCAGTGCTTCCCATGGGCAGGCAGGTGTCCAGCCATCCCCAGGAGAGCAGGGCTCCATCATGTATGAGGGTTACTTGGGAAGACAAATGACATCACTACAAATGTGCCCTGTTCCTCCTTCTCCCCACCTTATGTACTGAGCATGATGTCACATGGTCTGGAATATCCCTTTGGCCAGTTGGTGCCACCTGTCCCAGCTATGTCTCCTCCCAACCTCCCAAGCACCCCAGTCCCCTTGACAGAGTGGCTGCATGCACAGCAGAGCAGGCCTTGGCTCTGTGTAAGCCCTGCTCAGCAATAGCAAGAACATCTCTGTATTATCAACCCTGTGTTCAGCAAAAATACAAAACACAGCCCCATTTTAGCCACTCTGAAGAAAATTACTGTACCCCAGCCAAAAATAACATAGGCATCTATCAGCTCTCTGGGCAACATGTTGCAGTGTTTCCCACCCAATCACAAAAAAAATCCTTTCTTGTACCTAATCTACCATCCTTTATTTTAAAAACATTACCCATTGTCCTAGCACTGCTCTGTTAAAAAGCCTGTCCCCATCTCTCTGACAAACCTCCTTTAAGTATCGGAAGGTGAAAAGGAGCCTTTATCCTCTTCAGCATGTTCCCCACAAGCTTAATGATGGTTTAAATTTTTTTTAACATATGGTCTGCCTCAAGCAGCAGAGGGCAAAACATCAAATATAATGAAAAGGGGAACTTTCTTTCTCATTTATGTGACCTGAGAAAGGCAGTGAAAACAAAATTACATTTGACTGAACAGAGGATAATAAGATCTTCGGGTTACAAGTGGAGTGGGAATTCTCTATGCCCTGTCCTGATAAGGGCAATTAGAAAGGCATTATCAGAATATAACCAAGTGTTCTCCAATAATCAGGTGCAATTCTCGTGAATGTGCTGGTGCTGACAGATCACAGTCCAAAGGCAAAGGCAGATAGCTAGTGTCTGAGCAACATCTGAATAATGATTTTCTTTAGAGAATTTGAACAAGAAAATATACCAGCTATGAGATAGTTTAGAAAAAGAATTAGCTAGTAAGGGCAAGAAAAAAATTGAACAAATATGGAAATTATTATCATAAATATACATAAAAATGTTCATAAAGTAGTAATGTTTCAATAAAACATTATCTTTAGTTATGAGATTACCTGTGCTTCTAAGGTATTCTAGTGCATAGAGTGCCAAACACTTTGAGCTGTCTGAGAAACAGTTCCTTCCTGGTCAGAAGGTGCACTTTCTGCATTGATTTTCCTTTTGAAAGAGTTTGTTAATTTTCATAGTTTTCTTGAATAGAGGGACGGAACTAATTTTTTAATGATACCTAGTGGAAACTGTCCCTGGAGGAGGGCTGGAAGTAGATGACTTTTGAGGTCCCTTCAAACCGAGACCATTCTATGACTCTATGATATATATATAAAAAAATCATTAAACTGTTCATAATTCCTTTCCCAGGTGGTTAGGAAAGCCATGAGAAGACTGCAACTAGCACAGCATTTTTGGTATCAAGATGCCAAAACTAGACACATTTTTTGCCATCTGTGACAGCTGTACAAAAGCTGGCAGATGAATTAGCATGCTAATAAAGCACTATCAAATCATGTCTTCCATCATGTACCTATTCATCTTCATAGCTTAAGTGAAATTATGGCTTCTGCACACTGTTCTCTAGGACAAGGCACACATGTCCCTTAGGACACAGGATACTCATCTTCTCCAGGAGAAAACATAATGCCTTAGGGATCCACATACTCTTTTCACAAGTTTGTAGTTCTTTCCCTGCTTTTGCAAGATCATAGTTTTACCATCCACACAGTTTTGCATGGCAGTGGAATTACTGCTTTAGTTATGCAGACTTTTTTTATAGCTGTCATCCCAGTGTCTTCTCCAAAGAAACTGAGACTCTTCCATGAGTAAGACCTCCTCTTCCCCTCCTGACCCTGCAACTCCTGCATGAGAGATGACAGGAGTAAAAGGTCAGATCTCATCTTCCAGAAGTTCTCAGTTTTCAAACTCAGGATCCAACCCTGAGTTCTGTGTCAAGAATATTCATGTTTCATACTCTTTGCAGTACTCAGGATGTGCAACCAAACCTGTTCTTTTGCATATTAATCACATAAGAGCCATGTGTGTAGTGGAAGAACTAAGCCCATATTTGAATAGAGGAAAGCCTCTGAAGACAGGCCAACAACTGCTGCTGCAGTTACTGACAATGCAAAACAGAATTAAATAGGTCAGTATTTTGCATAAAAAACATACTCAAGGCAAAAATGTTCAGCTCAAGTGTTTCATGAAGCAATTCTTTGTTAATATTAGTCTTAATCAGTAAACAGGAATAGATTCAAGGACTACTATACTAATGAGCACTGAACATAGCTATTGTCGACACCAAAATTTAATGCCAAAGACAGAGGCAGAAAGAAATTAAATAAGAAGATGAAAATTCAGAGGAATAGAAAAATCAGAATAAAAGGTGATTTTCAAGTGGTTAGAAAGTCAAAATGGGAGCTTCTGAAACTCAGTCTGACTCTCGTAAAGCAAAAAAACTCACAGCATTAAGAAGATAACAAGTATGTATTCAATCAACAAGAACAGGAATTGAAAAGCCAATAACTAAGACATCAAGAGAAAACAAGATAGACTTTACATTTTCAGAAACGGGAAACTTTTCTATAAATAAATTATTCAGATGAGCTACCAGGAAACAGAATCATTTCAGAGAAGCTAAAGTGTAACCCACAAAGTTCTTGCTCCTCATGACTAATTCCTTACACTTTCAAAAGTGGATTTCAACCAGTGATTTCCTAAGGAACTCCAGTGGGAAGTACTGTATAAGGTGATTATCCTGAGTTAGCCATAATAATTTGTTTTCTTCAGCCCTCTGTGTTTATTGGAAGAGAATTACAGGAAAACATTTGTGTAGAGAATACACAGTCATTGCTGGATTAAATATTTGTGTTTTTCCACCCATGTTTTGCATCATTCCCGTGGGCTTTTCTAATCAGAAAATGAATAGGAAAACATAGGTAAGCATTATGTTAGCCTCAAAAGGTCTTTCATCTAAATGATGTCTAAAGGAATAAACCTATCTTATCCTTAAGGTGCAGATTAATTAACAGCAGTTTTATTTAGAGGCAATCAATGTATATGAGCCACATTTGAGGAAAGTATTTAATGACATTTGTCTAAAAAAATTCAGATTTTATTAACACCAACATTAATCAAGATGTTAAACTGAAAGTTTTCTAACATCAAGCTTTTACATCAGGACATTAAAAATGGCTTAACTAGGAAATATATTTATTATTAAATGATCAGTCATTATTACTGTTGTTCTTAATAATTCCCCCTGAAGAGATTTGTTTTCTTTTCAATAAGTAATAATCACAAATACATAATAGGCACCAAACTCTCCTCCTCTCTCCCCAGAATATAATAAAACCAAAATGACAACACAAGAGTTAAACTTCTGTGAGCATGTTGAAGCTTCAAAAGTGTGTTAAAGGCTCGTAGTCTGGAATTTTTAATAAAGAACTCTATCCTAAACATAACAGATAAGATCAAAAGATAAAGGTATAAGCTAAAACAAGGAGAAAAAGCTATTACTGTAGTGCGAAGGAACAAGAAGGGCTGCATGCTGGTTTGTTATGCAAAGGGGTATTCTGAATGTAGACAGAAAACCCCCGAATTTTATTCAAGGTAAAAAAGGTATCACAGCAATGGCTTGAGAAATATAACTGGAACAGTGGGAGAAGAGAATGAACTGCTGTGAAATAAAACAGAAGTTCAGATCCTGTGGAGGTCAAAGTCTCACATTTGTCAGTATAACACAGCTTCATGATAATTTTCATGACATCCACCAAAACCTCACAAAATAATGATAAAACTCCTTGTCACTAGCCATTTTAATTATCAGTCTGGTGGTAATTTTGGGCTGCTTTTTCTTTCAAGGTCTGTCCATCATTTAAACAATGTTCTTGCTCTCATGGCAATTAATTTTTATTAGAAGATAATGAAACATACTATTCATTTGCTTTACCTCATAAAGTTGTATGTGTTTTTTTAAAATTAAAATCCTAATTCCAATCCCAGATCAAGCAAAAATCATATGGAACCAATTCAATGGGTGAAATGGGCAGTGGTATCTCCTTTCAGTACACCTTGTCTTAAATAAATTGCATAGACAGCTACCATGAAAAACCTGTTAGCATTCAAGAAGGAGCCTCCTCTCACTAATGCAAGTAGCAAGTCTCAGAATTTCTGGAATGTCCCCAGTTGCCTTCAATGCAAAGATGCAAAGGTTTCTGGAGAGATGTTCTTATCACACTGAGATTTGAGAATATGTGAAAACAAACACCAACTTTTGGCTGAAAAGTCTAGGTTTTGCTGCGATTTCTTCCTGAAGATTTCTTCCTGAAGATTTCTTCCTGCAAGAAAAATGTGAATGTGAATAAAAGAGAGTAAGAAACAGTGCCTCATTGAGTCTGGCATAACATTTAGGTAGCATATATGCAGAGTAGTCACTTTTCTTCTCTTTTTAAGAATAAAGTTTGTTTCTTAGGTCTAAAGATAACTTTCAAGTGGTTTGATATTACAACCTGTTTTAATGACTGACCCTAAAATATATTATGCTCTTATGCTTACTGCAAGACATGACATTTCAGGGTATTACCTTGCTTTAAACAAACTCCAGCTATACCCTCAATTATGTGTCCAGAAAGTTCATTCTCCAGCCACCAGAGAGGAATATTCACTTGAATGTTTTTTTATATCTTGTCTCTTCTATATGTGTTTTATTGCAAGTTTTATATGTCAAATTAGAGATACAATTTTTCTCTATATTTTTCACTCCTACAGGCAGTGAACACCTGTGGACACAGACATGGGTCTTTGCAGTGTGCACAGTGTACAAGCTTTGTGTTTATGCAAATGTCAGAGGCATCTTTGAACGAAAGCAAAAAAGGATCCTAGGGAGCAGCAGAGACTAAAGTAGACATGAATATATCCACAGTCTCCCTACAAATCTACATTTATTGCCTGCATCCCATTTTGCTTCTGAGATACATTCTTTTAAATACAATATCAGTAAAATGAAAGGGCTAGATAGCCTCTAAGCATGAAATATTTTATGATGAAAAATAACATCTGCAAATTACTATAAACCTCTTGTGGTGTAATAGAAAAGCTTGATTTGAGAGCCTTTTGAACTCCCCTTATTGCTTTTTTTTTGTCAGCTTTATAATTATCCTTTTCTCAGTGCATGCAATCGGCATTTGCTGCTTTCAGTGAATTAGGCTTCCCATTGTTAAACTGATCATGTTATTCTTGAGTCTGTTTTGTTCATATTGTCCAGTCTTGATAGGAAAACAACTTTATTTCAGAAAGAGGTTCAATCTATTGCTGATTTATGAGGAAGATATGGCTTTTGAGGTAACATCAATGTTCAGATGATATTGTTCAATTTCAGTGACATATTGCCCAAAACCTGATTTTAAAAAGGGGTAGTCAGCAAATAATCCAGTACTGATAGTCAACAGTTTACATACAAGAGATACTTTATATTGTCACAAAAGAGACACCCTTCATTAAAAACTACAAATAATCTGCTTTGTCTTCTAAATCAGAAGTCAACATCCACTGCTAACATTAATGCATTTATTTTTACTGAATTTTAAAGAACAACTGAATTAAAGAAAATCCAGTTCAGAATTGAACTGCTGAAAGAATTCACATTAAAGTGACGGACAATTAGATATTACTGAAGTTTTCCAAAGACATTTTAGCAGTAAGTTACAAGCTTCAAATGAAATTTAAAATTCAACATGTTAAAAATGCTGTACTTAAAATAATAGATTTTTTTTTACACTGGATTAACAGCTCTTTTACATACTAATCAAACACTGGAAAAAGCCCAAGAAGCAAGCAAAACTGCCAAATTTTATAGTCAATTCTATGAGGGAAGTCAATGTGTTTAAAGAGTGTGCAAGGATACAGTTCTTGCTTGACAGTATGTCAACAGCAGCACATTTGTATGTGGAGTAACAGGGATTCACAAGAGGGATTAATTTGGGATTTCATCTTGGTTGCTTAATGAGAAAATTCAACATGATTCCTTTTCCTTTGGTCAACTGGTCTTTGCATACCTTTTTACTTGAATTAACTATTCATTGCAGGGGGATTGGAAGGTTCCTTTAAAGGTTCCTTCCAACAAAAACTTTTCCATGATTCTGTGATTTTGGATTTTGAAAAGAAATATTTTTATTTCCTTCTGCCTTCTCCAGGCCCCATTAATGTATATGTTCTAGATGAGTTACTAATAAAGTATTCCACACTCAAAATTGCAGTGGTCTTGAGTATTAAAGTATTCAGAAGTATTCACTCTGGAAGAGATCTATGCCAATGACACATTGATCTTGGCTACTAAGAGACTAACTTAATGCATAAATTCCTTTGGAATCTACTAACAAGAGGTGTTTTTCAGTGTCAGTTTAGCCAAATGAATCTTCATTTTCCACAGAATTATATAAATTTGCTATAATAAGTTCAGGAAAATGTCATTTTATCCCAGGGTCATGTCTCCTAAAATAATTGCCACCAAACATAGAGAAAAAAGTATAAGACAAATGCAAGAATATAATGATACTTTCCCTCATATATTGCCATAGGAACAGATGATCGTGGAGACAGTAATGAAGGCCAGAGCTTTCTGGTCACTTTTTGATAGCCATCGAGGGAACTGCCTGGGCACAGCCATGAGAATTGCCCTGAGTGGTGTAACTGACAAGGAATAGAAACAAGAGAATTAGGGAATATTTCAGGGGACTTGTGTGAAGATTCTGGTGGGTTTCCAGAAAGGGTTTGTGGGATTGTGTAAAATATTTCCATGAAAACATTAGGGAAAGGACCAAAGATGAGAAAAGGGAAGGCAGTAAATCACAGGGCCCACAGCTGTATGTGCCAGTAATTTGCAACTGGCCAAACTTGCACATCTGCTGCATTTAGCTGGTTCTGGAGAACCTTTAGAAAGAACAGTCTGTTGTAATTCTAGGATCTCTTTCTGGGATGGTGACAGACAGAACAGGTACAGTAACTACATGTATAAAAGGCAGGATTTTCTTCTCTCCATATATTGAATATATCTGTGCTGAGTTTCACCTGCCATTTAATTTCTGTCAGTCAGTCAGTCAGTCAGCCAGTCAGTCAGTATCACAATGCTCTCCTGTCACTCTGCAATAAGATATCTTTTCTCACACCCCAGATAACTTTGTGCATTTGTACATTTTGCTGCACTGAGAAAGCTGACCATCAGTTCCTGTTCTTACTTTTTAATGAGCTGCTTATCTATATAGTGATCATCTCCATCATTCCAATAGCACCAAAGTTTCTTTGAGAATCTTTTTGAGCCACTACTCAGAGACTAGATGTCACCCGGATTCTTCTTGATCACATTGCCCGTTATTACTTCAAACAACAGACAGATTTGTGAATTTGTGTTTTGTAGGAGCCATATTGACTCTTCTCCAACAAACTTATCCAAATTTATTGTTTCCTTATTACAGTCTGTATCCTTCCACCCTTTCTCCTTCCACCCTTTCTCCTTCCCCTCCTCTGCCGCTCATCCCTTTCTCTGAATCATCTTCTGGTGATTTCATCTTATCTCTATGTTCACTCACAGCTTGGGTATTATTCTGTCATAGTTCATAGACTTTCTTATACTCAAAATATGCTCTAATTATTTTTAATATCCACCCTTATTCTTCTGGAGCTCTCCCCTGAAAACAGTTCCCTTGACTGAGATAAAGTTACTTAGTAGTATAAACACCCTTGACTTTGGGAAACCCTGGACCTTTTCTGCTGTCAAACGCTAAGTCCTTTCAGACTTTTTTTTTTTTTTTTTTAAACTTCCCTTTGGAAATTTAAATCTGGACAGAACTAGTTCTCCTGGTCATATTTGCATCAAAATTAAACAATCAGCTTGCAGGATGTTGATCCAAACCTTTTTGCTTATAGTTAGATTATAGATGAATCAGTTAACTAAAGCAGGCCCAAAATAGGGTTAGCTGTTCTTAGATTATGACTCCATTAATGAAAAAATGAAATCTCTTGTCAGAACCAGAAGTGATAGACCTTAATGTTAGGAATAATATGTATTGCCTAACAAGTGCTTTGGAAATTATGTTTCTTGTAAGGACAGCATTTCTGACAGCATTTCTCTCTGCAGAAAAATTAGCCAGATCTGCAATTGGCCTTCAGCAGCAGGATCCAATCACTCATTACTGCAAGAGAATTCTTTATTCTTCCCCCACTTATGCCACTTTAGGGGGGTTCTGTATTAACTGTGGAAATGCTTCCTGTTTTGTACTGCCAATTAAAAATAATGAAAGAATAAGTTAGCCCACCATTTCATTCTTCATGAGCAGCACACAGTTCATAGTTCTGTTTCAGTCATGGCTCTCTAGGCCTGTTTCTCTAGGTCCACCCTGTACTGAATTTCACCTTTTTCACAGCTCCTGTTAATTCTTCAATTTGGTTGCCTGTAGTCTTGCAATTGCTTTCTAAATACTTTATACACTGGTGTGTTTAACTGACCACTCTCTGTCCCATATTTCATTAGGCACTAATGGCATTGCAGCACAGTTTTTGCCGTTATCAATATTAGCACTGTCTTCCTCATTGATCTCTCATTTTCTTCTTAATGATATTACTTCATCCACTGTCACATTTTAATTCCTCTTTGTTTTATTGGAGGTTTTATGTCCTTTTTAAACTAAGCTCCTTGATCAGCCATCATGTAGTCTGGCTCTGCCATGCTCCATTATCCCTCAGTACTCCTTTGGCTGCAATCAGAGGCATCTGATGCAAAGAAGCTTCATGTAAATTTTAATGAGCTAAGAGGCTTGAATTAGGTGCTTTTGAAATCCAGGTACTGACTGAGCTAAACACACCACAAAAAGATGACAGAGTGGTTTGCAAAAATAAAGGGAAAATTTTAGCATTATTTAAAACTGTGAAATTGACTGTTGTCAGGTTGAAGAGAGACTGCTTCAGAAATGCAATAATGAAGTTTAGTCCATTTTTTATTCATTGCAAGGGCGGAGAAAGCTGGCTAATGAGGATTAACATGGGACACATTATTTCATGTTAGCTGTGCCAACGGTAGTCTGTAATTAGGAAGTACTTGAATTAGGAGCTAGACCGAGCACCAATGAAGTTAGGAGAAATGTTTCTATTGATTATTAAAAAAATCATCAGTCTGGTCTGTAAGAGCCAGAGTTTGATGCAGCTGTTGGTGAAATTAATGCTGATTAAGGGGAACAGAAGCCAGTTTAAAATACTCAGCTGACCTTCTGTACCTCTCAGTGTTATGAGGTCTCAAAAACGTGTGAATAAGGATATGCACAATATTAAGGACAGAGAGCTGCTTTTCCTATTCAAGTTTCCTTAAAAATTGCAGGAATCCTCTACAGGTTTTGGCAATTGAGAAATGTATTACTTTAACACCAGAGGTTCAAATCTGATTTTTCCTTTCAAATTAATTTCATTCTGTCTTGAAAAATAATGTTAAAATGTTCACTGTTTTCCTGAGGGATCAGACTGAAGAACAATATGAGACATGAATGATAAGGGTCCTAAAGAATCAAAGGGAAAGAGAAAACCCAAAACCTACTTGGGAAATTATCTCTTTTCAGAATCCCCAAGGATAATACTCTGAAGTAGGAGATTTGCTCTTGAAGTCAAAGCAGCAATACTGCCAGGAGTCCAGTTCTCAGTTCCCATACTTATGTAGCTTTTTCTTACACACAGCAGATGATGCTGTGAAGTGTGCTCTTCCCACAGAAGGGGAATCCCTCAGTAAAGAAAGTTTTTTTAGGTTTAAAGTCTTCAGCCATTTTTTCAGTATGAGATCTGTGCAGTAGAGAGAGCTTTGGAAAGAAAACCGCTTTGAGTTGGAAGCAAAATAAGTTTCTGTCAGGAACTCAGGAGTCACCTATTTATACCCTAACATAACTTTTGGACTGACCCTTTACTGAAAACTCTTAGTAAGAAACCGTGACAATTCCAACCCATAAATGGCACAGTTAATTATGTTATTAGGTATTTTCACCTACCAAGTTATCAGCTTTATTAATTAGTCCTGAAAGGTTATTTTCCTTTCACATCATTTAGTTGTGAAGGAAACCTGTAAAATAAGACTGACAGAAAAGATATCAAAAAGAAAAGGTAAAAAATAAGAGACCAAGAAACCTGATTTTTTGATTTGCAAAGTTATGTCTTGGGCCTAAAAAATAATTTCTGAAGATGACAGCACAAGGCAAATGATTTTTTTTTCTGCCACAAAATCAGGATTAAAGCTGTGAAAATAATTTCAAAAAATGCATTCCAACCATGCTGCATACCAAGTGGACATCCAAAATTTATCTTATGGCTTTAAGCTACATATATAAATAACCTGATACTCCTTTTAGAATGAGAAGCTGCAGAATATAATGAAAAGATTCTTTGTTGTGATCATGACAAATATATTGTAGGGTTTGCTGACACATTCAGAGCTAGAATACTGACTTTTTACAGATATATTTTGTTGTGACAATCTGAGTCAGAAACTAAAGAAAAATGGTCCAGGAAACCTCGTATGACCCTCTAATCCCTTCCAACCTGCTCCAGTTCAGGAATTCCAGCATTTACCCTTGTGACTGCTGTCTCCTGCAGTATCTCCTCCCATCATGCCCTAACCCTTTCTCCTCATAATTTAAACTGCTCCCACAGCTCCTGTTGGTGGATGCATCCTGCTCCTGGTCACATCTAAAACAGAGCCACTCGGATCCTGCTGGGCTGGTTGGCACCAGCTCAAGTTTAACAGCCTGCAGCATCTATTCCTCTGGTGGGGGAGGGAAGAGGGGACAGCAAGAAACCAAATAGAGATCTCTCTCCTCCCTCTGCCTTCTATGAGAAACTAGAGAAGCACAAAAGCTTTGTGATCTCTACTGAACCATCATGCATGGCTGGAATTATACAATCAGCTCCCAAGTCCTCTGGGAAATGAGGGGAGAAGATAAAGGGACAGATAAATAGTATTATTTAAAAAGCCTATTTTCCTTCGAAAGTGGTTTAAAAAAAATAAAATTATGCTCTCAGTGCTGGTGTTTCTAACTGGATGCCAAATAGTACAGCCAAGTTTTCTTTTTTGAGTAGATTTTGCAGAACCTAGATGGTAAAGACAGCATCCAAACATCAGTGCCTAACTGTTCTCAAATGTGACATCTTTTGAGGCTTACTGTATTGTTCTGGCATTGACTGACCTAAAACTGCACATTTTATGCATAACAGAGAGAAATGTTGGACACCAATGGGCTATTTCCTCTAGCTGAGAAAGACATAACAAGAATCGATGCCTGGAGCTTGCAGCTAGACATATTCAAACTTATAATGAGGCAATTTTTTAATTGCAGTGGTGATTAACTATCAGAGCCATCAAGTGAAGTGATGATGTTTCCCCAGTTGTTGAAATCCTCAAATCAAGACTGATGGCTATTCTGGGACAAGCTTGAGCCCATTACAAGTTATCTGGCTTACTACAGAGCTTATCTAGGTGAAATTGCACTGCTGGTACAATTGCTGGTGTTATATTTAGCTCAGTCTAAGTGATCTAGTGATCTCGCTTGGCCTTCAAAGGTATGAACTGATGACATAAAGCTGACATAAAAAGCTGGAATTTGCAAACAGGCAGAGTTGAGGGAATAGAGGATGTTTCAGTTTGGCTGTTTAACAGCAAAGAGAAGAGTGGCTTGAGCTGACTGAAGCAAGTTTTATGCAGAATTTGAGCAGTGCTGAAAAGGAATGAGAAAGACAAATAAACAGGTTAATCAAAAATCCTTTGTTTAAAAGTTTTTGCTGTGAGATTATTTTCTTTTTGTTGTGGACAGTTATTAAATTATTAAAATTTTCCTTCAAAACACTGAAAAGAAATATATTTTATATGAAAATTTATTCACAAAAATAGCTGTGATGAATTGGCTGCAAAACTCCAATTAATATCAGGGTTTTGTAAGCCTTTTTTTGCTGAATATAGACTTGTGAATATTTTGCTGAATATACACTCAGTCCTGACACCTTTAGGTAAGTTTAGTTTTGTCTTCTTCTTATACAAGATTTCAACTTCAAGCATTACCTTTCTGGTTCTAAATTCAGCACTGATATCGACTTGCTTCTGAGTACTTTGACATACTGCTGTCACAGAACATTTGAGACTGCCTCTTCATTCTTCAGGTCATCATCAAAACAATGATTTTTTTTTCCTTTCAGTCCTCAGAAAAAAAACCTCAAGCAGTGATGACCTTGCATTAAATATAACCTTGACTAGAAATTCACTTAGAAACACTTGTAGAAAGCTTTCATTTACTATTGGAGCTAGCCACTGGCACCTTTTTTTTGTCAGTGAGATCTATCAAATCGTACTCAAACTGTGCCTAAAGTGGGAGGGAGGGCATTTCAGATGCTACAGAGCCAAGTTTTTGAGAAGAAAATTGCAGTCTTCCATGAGAGCACTGAGATGAAGACCACACTGAAAATTATCAGATAATTCCTCTTAGTGAGTTTGACCTGACACACGACAGAAATTAATCAAATTATTGTCGAAAACCGTGAAACCAAGGAAATAAAGACTTGAAATATATGTAAATGTCCTGCTTTTGGAAGATGGTGTTTAGTACTGCAGAGGCAGAAATCTCCTGTAATGGACCACACTGTCAAATGAAATGTAAATTTTAGTCCATGTGTAAATAGTAGTCCATCGTAACTTTAAAAATCAGCCTTTCCCTAGGAAATGCTCCACCATCTTGATTGATTAAGAGAAAGACAGCACTTCTTTCCCTCATGCAAAAGTTAAGTATATACTCAAGTAATTTAAATACCCCATCTTCTGCAGCATCAAGACTAACTTGCTCTAAGACATTTGCTGTATGAGATACTGAAAGCTCAGTTTTGGCTGGGTCTTTTCCAGTGCATATTCTGACCTCAGCAGATCAGTGTACAGGAAAACTGAAGGAACCAAAATTTCCAATCATCTCTGTTAAACAGATATTGCTCAGTTTGCTGAATGCCAAACAGATACAACACAGCCAAGGGACTGGTCTTTGCTCAATTCATCCTCTTGAGCGCTATGAAAACCACCCAATGATATAAAGAGAAACTCTGCTACATGTGCTAATTCACTCTCTCTCCACAACCCCATGCAGATCCTTTTCATTCACTTATAGTATGACTGTAACTTGACACAGCTCCATAAGAACCACTAATCACTTTCTGCTAATTCAGTTCCTATATTACAGGCTCCCTTTGACCTGCATTTTAGCAAAACATTGGAAATGTTGTTATATCACACTAGGTCTTTTCCTCCTAATCTGATACTCCCATGACACACAGCACAACACAGGAAAGAATCAGTGCTAAATCCACATACCATGTTTGGCAGGATGCTTTACTCTGAGGACACCACATCAAGCTGGAACCAAACTGGGTGAGAGAAATTCCTTGTGCCATAGCTTTGTGGGACATGCCGTCTTTGCAGTGTGCTCTGCATGTGCCAGCAACTGCATCCACTCAGACTGGGGTATCAAAGAATCATAGAATAGTTTAAATCAGAAATAACCTTTAATGAGCATCTAGTCCAACGCCCTTATCCAGTCACACTCCCTCCCTTAAGTCATGGGAATTTTCTTAACTTGTACAATTAGGACAACTGTCTTGCTACTAACCAATGTGCTAGTGATTTAATTCCACTGGAAGTAAACCCATCAATTGCAGTACCTTTGATGCCATTGCATGGTCAGGTTTTTCTGGGTAGTAGTCTTCAGAAAAAACATAAGTTTCAGGGGGGCCTCTAACAGATATATTTGTTGTTTCTTCAGAGGGTCACTTCAATTACTCAACTATTCTTCTCGTAAAGCAAAAATAATTACATGCTGTTTCAAATATGGGGTCTATAAATGCATTGTAAATCACAAAAATTACTGCTTTAATACTTCATGTCAAATAGACAAATTGATATGATTGGTTGGCCAAATCATAGTTTTAAACTGTTTTCCACAAGCATTCTATGTTTTGTTATCTCTCAATCATACCATCATGCAACATGCAGTTGAAAAAATCTTTTTGGCAACTTCCTTGCATTATTTTGAAATTTGATTTTTTTTCCCCAGATTACACTTAATTTAATGTTGACTTGGTCTCCAAGTTTAGAAGGTGATATTGTGCTCTGTAAGTATTGAATATAATTGAGTGGCTGCACTCTGTTCTTAAAGATCATAATCTCAATATGTCTGTAGGTCATCCGTGTCACCCTTTGTGATTCTCAGCCTTTTGTGTATCCATATCATTTATTTTAGGATTTTCATTATTAGGTAGCCTGTGAAAAATATAAGGGATATTTTTATAATAGTCATGTATAATTTTTCTAAAACTGCAACTCCTCAGCCTCACTGAACACTCTCTGATTACTTGATGTGTGGTAACAAATGAAATTATGTAATTCCACATAAGTCAAAATAGTCTAAAACTAGAAGACAGTTAATAGCAAATTAGACTGGCCTAAGAATGGAAGGAGCAAAGTTTTTGCAAAAGAGAGAACACAACCATTTTTGCTAGGCAATATTTTTTCCTAGCAGATTCAGGAGCTGTCTGAGCAGCCTGAAGCAACATATATCTTTAGATATACAAAAACAACTGAATGTTCTTTAATGAAAGCAAATAGAGATGATACACTCCCACCTAAGTACCAGGGTTTTTCAATTCACAGTCACTTGAATACTGACACCAAACCCAAAATTTCTGTTCAGTAAAAACACATCTTTTTGAACGGTTCTTATCCGATACTCACAATAGTAATTCTGTCTGAATTCAGAAAAAGAATAACCAGTATGGGAGGACAAGTATTGATTAAGGAAGAAGGCCTGAATGAAGTTCAGCATGAAAGCTTCCAAACATGCTCTAACAACTATTACTCCAAAGACTCATGCATCCAGACTCCTGCTTTTGACTGTGACTAGCTGCTGAGATAGAGATGAAGCAGACAGAAGTAAAGAGCTATACTCCTCGTGGTAAAGACTTCCAGTAGAACAAGGATTTCCTGAACTAGGTGTTTTTAGACACACTTTTTAATAGTCATTAGTCACTGTATAATCAAAAATTTCTATAACAATAAATGAGAATCCCATCATAGTTTGGCCATCTGCATCGTACATAACTGATTCAGCAATTACTTGTATGTCCAGTTTGAGCTTATAAACCTGCTGCTAGAATACCTTTGTGTTCCTGTCATAGTTTGGACACTGAGCAAATGCCAGGCATCCACGACAGCTGCTCACTTGCTCTCCCCTACCACAGCTGGGCAGAGGAGAGGAAAAAAATTAACACAAGGGTTCAAGAGTTAAGATAAGGAACCAGGAGAAAATGCTCCAAGGACAAAACAGGCTCAACTTAAAGTTGCAAAGTGAATTTCTCCTCTCACTAACAGAGTCAGAAGAGGATACTGAGAAGTAAAATAAACCATTAAAGACACCATTCTTCCTCCCACGCCCTCCCTCCTTCCCACTGACAGTGCAGGGGAGACAGGGTGTGGGGATTTGGGTCAGTTCATCACCAGAATCTTCTGCTGCTCAGGGAGAGGAGTCCTTCCCTTGTGTTTCCGTGGGGTCCCTCCCATGGAGACAGTTCTCAGTGAACTCCTCCAGTGTGGGTCCATCTCACGAGCAGCAGCCACACACACACTGCTGAAGTGGGAGCTTCCTGCCACGGGCAGACAGTCCTACCAAAACTGCAGCAGCGTGGGTCACATGTCCATGGGGGTGCAGACCTCCAAGGCCAGGCTGTTCCATCTTGGGAGCAAGGCTTCTGTCTCCATGGGACACAGCCTCCTCCAGGCATCCACCTGCTCTGGCTTGGGCTTCTCTCCATGGGCTGCAAATGGATCTCTGCATCCCCATGGACCCCATGGGCTGCAGGGGCACAGCTGCTTCACCATGGCCATCACCACAGCCTGCAGAGGAAATTCAGCTCCGGTGCCAGGAGCACCTCCTCCCCTTCCTTCTCTACTGACCTTGGTGTCTCCGTGTTGTTTCCTCACATATTCTCACCTCCTCCTCCTTCTCTGGCTACAAAAAGCCTGCCTCCACCCTTTGTTTTGATTTCTTCTTAAATATGTTATCACAGAGGCATAACCAACCTATCCCACTGGCCCAGGCTTGGCCAGCAGCATGTCCATCATCTTCAGAGCCATTAGAGATTGGCTCTGCTGGACATGGTGAAAGCTTCCAGAAGCTTTTCACAGGAGCTGTCTTTGTGGTCCCTCCTGCTACCAAAAACCAGGCCAAGCAAAACCAACACAGTTCCTCCTCATTCTTGTAGTGAAATCAAGGCAAGATGACAGAGTCTGGAAAGACAAATTGAAAAGCCAATACAGGATACTTGGGTCAGTTGGGATTTTTTTTCTGGTTTTGACACCAAATCCCAGTATTCCAGCTCACTGTTTTGGGACACCTTGACCTGGCATTACTGCAGTTTCCAAGAGCAAGTACAGTAGACAAAACTCATCCCTTAAATTACAATTTGGTAGAGATTCTGAGAAAGATAGCAAAAAGAAGAAAAATTCTCTACCAGGAAAACAGACAGGAGTCTTCAATTCTTTGCGTGCATGAAAGAAGAGTCTTGAATGACCCACAGGAGCTATACAGACACTCAATATGTTAACCATAAAACTGCAGCTTATTAACCACAATAAGCTCACAGGAACATTGTGTACTAACAAATGTTATTACCCCTGTCAATGCAAGGATGCTACACGAGAACAATGAGGAAAGAAGATGGTATATCATTAGACTTAGGAAAAATTAAGGATGTTCAGTTTCATTTCTCCTCTGCTAAATCCTTTCAAAACTAGTGTTTGAATCAAATCTTTGCCTAGAGCAGTAACAAAAAAAAAAAAAAAACCAACAAAAAACCAACAACACAGAACCACATGAGCTTTCTGGGGAAAAAGGAGAGCTAGTCTAAGATCAGAAGATATAAAATCAGTTAAAGTTTTTAGACATTTTGAAAAAATAACCAATAGCATCTGGTAGGAATAGAATTAGGAAAAAACCCCATAATATTTGAGCAAATGATAAAACAAAGGATACAAGGAGCAACAATTTCACATATTACAGACAAGAGAAACCTGAATATATTTCAAAACAGCTTCACAGATATCGCTAAGAGAAATTAATGAAGGAAAATTGGAGGACAGGAACAGAAGAGTAGAAGAAAATTACAAATCTTAATAATAGAACCTGTCAAGAGAGGGATGGAAGTCAAGGTGCAATACTTATGACTTTATGCTTACTGAAATGGCTTGCAAGTAATGCATAACCTTTCTCTTAAACCTGGCGAATGCTACGTGCTTGGCAGGAAGTCGTGAGAAATCCTACAGTAAACAGCTGCAGAACAGCTGGGTTGTTTTTTCCTCTACTCCATAAAATTCATGACTGGTTTATTCTCTGAACAAGAGTTCACAGTCCGTATCCATCCTCACCGATTTAAAAAGATGATCAAATATCACATTCCTAATAAAAAAATAATAATAATCTTGGTCCAGTCTAATGTGAGTATGGATGCTGTCTCCATCCCCATAAATGCTTCATCATTTTTCATACCTAGTAAATTCTTGGCATCAGTGATATTTTGTGACAGAAGGTTTAATGGATTAAAAAGTCCTGAAGGAAATGGTGTTTTTCAAAACATATAATTTAACTTCAAGCTGTATTTACTGAATGGTAGTTGTCAAGCATATACTTTGCCTTGTCATTCAGTATGATTAGTTGTGTAATGCTTCAGTGCTTTAGTGCATCTCTAATAGGCTATTACTTAGCAAAAAGAAAGGGAAAAGATCTTCAATGGTCTGGAAAAAATCATTATCTAGTTTGCTCTAAACCTTTGACACCATCCAGTCTGTACCTTCCGAATTGTGGTTGTTCACTTTCTGAAGCCTTTTGCCAACAGTAATTTTGACAGGGATTTACTATTTTCAAAATATTCACAGCTTCTTTTCAAATTGAAATCAATAACAAACATTAGAAAAGAGAGAGAAAAACAGCATTACACAATCTACCGTGCATCTTCCTTGAGAGAAACCCATTTTATGCTGGATGGTATCATCTAAGATTTTATAACAAGCATTGGCAGTCTGTTAATTACCAAGTTCTCTGATTGTGTGACCAGTAGAGGAGGATGTGCCTTTTATTTTTTTCCAGGACATGGTTAGTCTGGGAGCACTGCAGCATGACACAGACATATTGAAGACTGTAGCCTTGAAACACCCTTAAACAGAATGCACGTTTTATCCCTCCAAAAGCAAATTGTCTAATAAGCAAGAAGTAGATAATACATCTTATCACTGGTGTGCTTTTAAGTTACTTTAATAACACAGAGGAAAATTGCGTATTATTTTACTGCTGGAAGGGTTTTTTTTTCTTGTCTGTCTTCTGTACAAAAGTTCAGTGCAGGTAGAGGTGCATATTTTATTTCTCCAGACAGATACTACTTTAAATGAAGGTAAGTCTCATCCTGTCACTTAATGTAACTTGTAAAGCTGATGAGTTTTTTTAACCTATGTAAATCTTCCAGACTTGGTCCAGGGTTTGTCATGCATGGTGTTTGGTTAATTTGTCCATCATTTGCTGTGTCTAGTACTGTCTTTTCTCCATGGTGCAGGATAGCAGGGAGGAAACCTTGTCCTGGCAGCTATTTTGAGTCAAGCTGATTCCCCTGAACAGAGTGCAAGAGTTTGTCTGTTGTGGAAACTGAGCATGCCAAGAGCAAGCAGCTTCCAAGGGACTGAGACAGGCAGAAGAAAGAGGGATGCAAACACAGAGATGGAGACTGTTGGCAATGAGGAAACCTAGGGCCAGTCCTTCCAGAAACAGTGGAAAGACTTGTCTTTAGGATGCACAAGACAACTGTGTAGAATTCATGTAATGTGTGAAGTCCTTTGGGAGCTGTTAAGAGCAACCCTAAAGGGGAAGAATCTGTCTGATAGTTAGCTGATGTACAAACTCTTGTCTTTGCTTTAGTCATTGCCTTGAGTACTGGTTTAATTAGCTCTTCATTGGTCTTGTGCACATTCACCTAAAACCTAGCTGAGATTCCAAGTTAGTTTTCTAGTTCCATGTGATCTCTTCAAGGTGAAAACACAGACACAATTACTCTGGCCCTCTGGGGATCCCTGTAGGCCTTTAACGTTTTTAGCTGATTTTTTAGCCCTTTGCCAAAGACAATCTAGCAAAGGTGATATGAATTAGTCTTTACATGTGTCAACTGACGGCTGTAAGCTGAAAAGACCTACAGAGAGCATGAAATTTCACAGAAGTATTAACTCCTGTAATATGATGTAGGTAGGGGATACAGTTTTACCTGTGTTGCACAAAGACCTGACCTTTTTATCTTTGGTGTAGAGGATTTAGCTCTCAATAGAGGTAAGCTTAACTGAAGTCTTTTATTAATCCAAAACTCCTTCCTTGACATGATTTTTCCTAGTGATAAACCAAAAAATTCAGTAGGGAAAAGTACTAAGTTAAAGCCTGGTAGTTGAGGGCACTAAAAAGTCAAGGTTTTGTGGCTGTGGATGTCACAGATACCTCCATCAGCTGAAAAGAAAGCAAGAACTGTTCACTAATAATTTTCAGTGTCCTTTGGCCTCATTTTGAGACATGGTCTCTTCTTAATTCAAGAGACAAGGATATGACTTGCCAAGGAAAACAGAAATTCAGGGATTCACAGTTGAGAAGAGTTGGCAGCATGTGTCCCTAGAAACAAACATTTTAATGAACAGTTCAGTACTGTTCCTATACTCAAAGCTTTATAAAAGGCACAGCTAACTGTGTGTCACAAATGTGATAATAAAATGCAGCCAAATAGAGTCAAATAACAGTTCTGTAAACAGTAAAACAAATAGAATATTTTTAGTCCTTTTTCTGAACCACAAAACAGACTGGAGATTCAGTTGACAAAAAGCACTAATTATCCTGAATCAAGGAATCCAAGGATACCTCAGGAAATGCACATTACAGAAAGATGGTCTGGCCATATGCATTCTGGCAAGGTCTGAGGGTTTTGGCTGATTTAACTGAAGGAACCATCATAATTAGAACCCCTAAATAAAGTTAGGTAGTGTCAGGGCTGATATCTCATTCTTGAAACAGATAGAAATCTAGATTGTGCTGTAAGGATAAAGCAGCAAGCAAATGAGGACACTGAGAAATATGATTGTGCAGCAACCGGAAATCATTTAAACTCCAGGAAGCAAATCCTGTGATTTCAGCTATCTTGGATTCTAAAAGGATTTATAAATAAAATTGAGAAGCTTGCCTGCTGCAGGCTCCTGGGATATCAGAATGCAAGAGCACTGCCACTGTATTGCAGAAAGGACATAACCATTGTGCAGAGGCACAAAACCTTCCATTCCTTTCTGACACATTTAGCTATTATCTGTACTGAAATACTAACCTTTCTCACCTTTGTGCTTCCTTGAAAAGCATGGCAGGAGGCCAGCGAAAGGATGTCTTTAATGATACCAGAGTCTATTGCAAAATTCAAAGACTTTAGAGATTACAGCAGTCATAACTAGTTCCACACTCAACATGTCCCAGAGGAGTGTGAAAAGTGGGGACAATAAAGGAGGTATGCAACACAAACAGCGTTCGGGAAATGCCACAGTAAAAGGATGGGAGTTTGAAGGGATAAAAATTTCCCCTCAGAGCAGCAGATGACCTGCTTACCCTCAGCAGAGTATTCAGACTGCTGTATACAGCCATAGCCCATTTCATAACCCCCCAAACTACCGTAATGAATCACATTGAGCTTTATGCCTGTGCCTATGCTCAGGTTGTCTGCCAGTTTTGTTTTACACCCCTGTTGTGTGCCAAATACAGTATCCTAGAAACAATACTACCTGCTTCACGTGGGGCTATTTAGAGAGTCTATGAAGTCCCTTGTACTTAGGGCACAAAGTAGTGACTGACTGATTCGAATTGCAATGGCAGGTGCAGGTCACATCCTGGTTGTCTTTTCTCTGTCCCTCCTCAGGAGAGAATTAGCACCATTCTCTGAGACATCTGTCATAATGGACACTGGAGCAGATTATTGCACTGTAAACTACCCACGGGGCACCTTCCTCCTCATCCATCACTAGCAGAGTTGACTGTGCCCTGAGAAAGCAGGATGCTGCATTTTTGCAGCTGGAGTTCGTAGGGAAAGTGTGGCTAGCACAGGTTCTTCCCGTGGGAACATTTTGTTATATTTCATAAACAAGATAAAGTTTGGATGTTTTGCAAACAACTTCTCTGGATTGGGTCAGTTCGGGCTTGGCCAATTGGGCCTAGGGGGAGGTCTCGGGCTGACCAATCTGGGGCACCTCTGTAAACTCTATATATATGGAATTCAAAACAATAAAGCGCTCTTCTCCTCTCTTTCCTTGTCTGAGAACTTGGGTCATTCCTCAGCTAGCTGCTCAACAGCGACAGGAAAGGATCAGATCTGCAGTGAGTAGCCCGCCCTGAATCAGAAAATGCCCCTTTACACCTGCCAGCAGGAAGATTATCTCACAATGCTCCTTTCTGAAGTGTTTAAGGTTATCAGCCTGCTCTGTAATACCTTAGCAATGTCCTGGCTTTTCATCTGCAACTGTTACAAAGTGCTATTCATGACTCAAGGTTAGTAGCTGGAATTTAAAATCACTGATAAGAAAACAAAAAACATTTCCCAAAAAAAAAAAAAAAAAATCAAAAAAGAAAAAGAAAGCAGACTCCAGTTTTGTTTTCTTCTCTCTGAAAAAGGTTAAGCACAGTGAGGTTTGTCCACAACACAGGCCAAAAATTTTACAAATGCGAGTCAACCTTACTCTTGTAATCACCTTTCTCAGCAATTGACTAATTGGGATTGTATAAATCTGGAGCATTTATGATGCTAACCCTCACTGCTTGCATTTTCTGAGAAGGTTCAATGCCGCGACACAGTCTTTGTCTTCCTAACAGCACCCACAGCTCTGTGCTGCATGATATTCAACTCAAGCACTTAATACAAAGCTTCTCCAGAGGTTCTGAGTGTGGGATGCCATACAAATTCCAGAGAAAGCCAAGAGACATAGATATTTTCTCCATCACTGCCGCGCCAGTGTGATAGAAATGAACCAAAGTTAATTTCCAAATGTGTCATGAAAAAATGGCATGAGCAGGTCTGTAGTTTACAGTGACAACACTGTGATGCTTAATTACACTTACTGATAATTTCCAGAGCCTGCAAGCTCTGAAAACACAAACAGGAGCAAACACACATATTCGAAAAGGAAAATATTTCAAGTTTAGTAGATTATTAAAAGAAGTTTTCCATGGAGTTTTTTCATAAGGTCTCATCTTTGCATCTGAAGACATTGTGCTAAAAAGTGGAGTTACTGCAAAGGAAACATTAACTCCTCCATGTAGGTGATCATGTAGGTCTCTAGAAGGAAACTGCCTGCACTCTTCCCAGATGCTCGCAGTTCAAACCAATGCTGTCCCACCCACTGCATCCTACTCCCACCTTGTCTTTCCTACTGGATCCCTCTGATCGTCTCCCTTCTTCCAGGGTTGGACAAAAGCATGAGTCACCAGTTAACCACGGGTGTAACTGTGATAAATGGTGCACAGAAGCAGAGTAGGAGGCTCATCTGAAAATCTAAATAAACAGAACTGGGTCAAGGGAGGAAGCCAAAACTCAGTAAAGGATACATTAATGACACTTCTGCAGCTGGTGAACTAGGACAGCAAGATAGATAGAGTGGCTGCAGAGGATAACTGAGATAAAACTAGCATTAATCGTACCCATCTACTCTCAACCTTACACCTGGCATGACACATCTCCTTTTATCAAGGCTCAGAAAAAAAGTCTGAGGCTGAAGCTTAGAAGCCTGTTCATGTAAATAAAACTGATTTTGGATCAACCTCTCATTTGTAAAAGCACCAGTCACTGTTCTCACAACTCAGTTTTCAGCATCAACTATCCAGGTCCCTTGTGACTCTGAACAAAAATGCGTATCAGGTTCACTTTTGGCAGTTCTGGAGATCAGTAGGGCCATTTATTTAAGAACTTAAATATTGACTCAGATCTGAGCAAATGCTGAGTCCATCAGTTTTGACAATTCTTGTACTGAAATGAAAGCATTTTTTAGTGTGCCATACAGATTTTAACACGGGGAGACAGCTGTTTACTCTGATACTGTTTCTTATTAAAATACTGACCATGTCATGGTCAGTGTGGGTGCTAAAGAAACAACTAGAAATTTCAGTCCTGGATAAAAACCATGACTTCAGTCTCGATTAATGTGATTGAGAGACAATTATCTTGAAAGAAGTATGATGAGTATCAGAGATCTTTCATTTTTTAGAATTTTGAATGTGTCCAACCAGTACTTTTTTCCCCATGCATGCACCGGATTCTTTAAATGTGAAAAAAGAAATTAAATGTTTGTTTTAATTGAAGCCCCACAAGTGGTGCTGGAAACCACCAGTTCTTCAGAAGAGGTTGTAGTTGATTTAATACAATTTATAATACAGATAACGTTGCTTCATCCCATATTCCTGCTGCATCAGGGTTTTTCATCTACAGAATTCTTTCAACTGTTCTAAGTCTCTCATAACTGAGTTTTACAAAAAGTACAAACTTCTGCAAACCTGCTGCTGAATACTCATACAATGTCATATACAATATCAATATCAACTGTCATTCCATATAAAAAGAGATATTCCTCGAAACTTCCCAAAAAGTAGTGTCCTGGTTTCAGGTGAAAACTATGAAAAACCTCAATGAATTTAGACTTTATATATCTGCATTATATGTTAAATACCTATTGCTTTAGGACTTAAATGAGATATATATATAAATATATATGCATACATATATATAATTTAAATTTGAAATATACACATAATACATATTTTAAATTTTATATATACACATATATAAAATTTAAACCTGAAGCAACGAGGTTTTTTGTTTTCACTTTCAAATGTTCTTTCTTTATTAAATTTGACTAAATGAATCCTAAGAACCCACTCCTACAAACACAAAAAGCTGCCATTTCAGCTAAAATCTTGATAAATTTTCATTACAAAATGGAAACTAAAACCAGAATTCATCCACCCCTAGACTTCTCTTCATTATGAGAGTCAAGAAAAACTTTGTTTTGCCATGCTGAGCATTCAGCTTTCTAAAGTTGCACTGTCTTAATCCGCCCTATAACTCAACTGATGAGTTCTAATTCAGTAAGCCAAAGTGACTTGACTGCTTGCAAGCAAGCATTTACCATATTGTATTTATGAAGTAGGATGTTCAGTGGTATGTTCAATTTAGAAGCTCTTTTTTTGAATCTGTCCTAATCTGAGTTATCTTCCTTGAATATGGTACTTCAGTATTGCACAGACTTTACGAAACAAGTCCTACATACTGCTGTGACAGAAAGCAAACAATGGAGATTAACTCACCTTTTTTGGTATCTACAAGAACCGATTAAACTCTGATTCTGGGTAATATGCAACCTAAAAAAATATTCATTGTCAACTATATAATGTTTTATCACTCTATGTATATCTTGACACCAGAGTTTTCCATGCCCACATGACTTCAGTGGGTTGTCACCATCTTCTGATGAGTATGCCCAGTGCTGCTTCTTTGTAATTTTCAATTAATAAAAACTTCTGCTATAAAACAGAGGTTCCTTCTTTGTAACCTTTCAATTAATGCTATTACAATTCAGCCTACTGTCTTTGCTTCATTCCTCAAAACAGGAAGAAGGAAGAAGGAAGGAAGGAAGGAAGGAAGGAAGGAAGGAAGGCAGGAAGGCAGGCAGGAAGGAAGGAAGGAAGGAAGGAAGGAAGGAAGGATCCAAAAAATAAAACTATATTATCTTTTGTGCAGTTGGTTTTGGTTTCTTTGGTTGGTCTTTGCACTGCAGTGGATAGGACAGGATGAGTGGAGAGGATAAGGAATAAAAAGATTTTTTAAAAAATATTATTAAGAAGTTGCTTATGTCCCTATTAAAGATACCTTCATTCTAATTGTAGTAAAGTCTTAATTTCTAGAATGTGAAATGTTTTTACCAATTTGTGGATGAAAACCAACAACATCTGTGTGCTGTATGTAGCTTCAGATTAGGGCACAGAATTACATTACATCTGTTTGTAGTTTCCTCCATCTCCATCAGGACAGAGAACCCTTCTGAGGACCTATGCACTTTTAAAAGCATTTGTTATAAATTACATGCATTTAGTTTCTGTGGGATCTTTTCTATTGCTGAGGCTGGAACCACCACTCTCCAGGCTTTTGACATCTCTGGGTAGGTAGCCTAGGATTTTTAAAATTTGGTGGCTCCCTATGTTTTATGACCTGTGGTTTAGACTACTTGAACAGATGTGACTTGACACTAACACTTTCCAGAAGCCACAGCAACTGTTTGGTGGTGCATTTGATGAAGTGACTTTTGTCATGTGCAACTGTGCCGTGACTGAGCAGAACTTAAGTCTGCTTATAAATGCAGTTTGAAGTAGGTTGGTTCTCCTTCAGAAAATCTCGTGAGATTAGCTGTCTCAGAAAATAGCTCTCTTCAGGCTTTAACACAACAGTAGAGAGCAAGTGAAGCACTTTCATACGTGGTCTACAGCTTCTACCCAGTGTGTGGTCACCAGAGACCAACTGCCTTTGAAATTAAGGAGAGTTGGGAATGTAATGGAAGCATCCCTCAGAATCTGAGGGTAAGCCATTTCAGAGAAACATATCACACATGTCCCACTACACTTTCCAAGAACATAAGCTTCTGGTCTTATAGTGGATGTAACACAAGCCACTAACTGATAAAATCCCCATTCTCAGTTAATCACAACACTCAGTTTCTGCAATTTATAATTTCTGCAATTTATCCAGCATGTCATGTTTTTTTAATTAGGTAGTTGATCATACATTTCTTTATGTAGTAATTAGACAATTTGTTCAAAATTTGCAATCAGATTTACATGAGAGGTTATTTTTTATTGTTTCTTTGATAAAGAATCAGAATACCATATCTGCTGCTTTAGGCAAAAGATGTGGGTAATTTGTATGACTCTGGAATTGACCATCCTGTTACGTAAACCAAGATGCGTTTATAATTTTGAAGTACTAAAGATCAGCAATGTTCATCTCTTCCACCCCAGCTAAAAATTATGTTTTATTATATTTTATTCTATTAATTCTATTAATTCTATTATATTTATTCTATTTATTTATTATATTATATTATATTATATTATATACATATATTATTTATATACACGTCCTCCACTTTGTCAGTATCAGTGGATTTACAGAAAATTAGATGTTGACAGGAATAATGTCTCAATAGCAGAATTAGTTCTGCAAGCTTCCATGAAGCACTGACAGCGAGCAACATACTCAGTATAAAAAGTTCACAGATCAGGTGCCAAGATTTGCCCAAAATTTCATCATTTTTGTGAGCATGTTGTGTTTTATTATCTGGTTGTGAATGGCTGTTAAGATTAGCAAAACTGCTGAGTGACAATTTCAAGGCCATAAAATTTTAACAGTCCCTACTGTATATAGGTCTGGCAACTGTAATTCATGACAAGAAGTTTAACTTCTCTTTCAGAAATAAAACATAGCAGTGAAGATCCTATCATTTTTTGTCTCTGGACTGTCAGGTAAAGCTTATATATCTTACAGTGCTTATCAAGTGGCAGCCTTCTGAGAAATAAAGCCTACAATTAAGTGAGTCAGAAAATTAGATGAGTTTAAATTCCGGAGTGACTGTCAATATACAGATTACAATCCAATGGCTGAAAGCTGTTTCTTGTGTGAGCATGAAAATACTCATATCAGGCCTGGGGGTGTCAGTAGACCATACCAAGTAAATATTTTATATTAATTAAAGAGTGAGGAGTTAAGCTCTCCATCTGTTGAGATCATGTATTGCACACAACCTGGAACTTGCCCCAGCACAAGGTCAGTGGAGCCAGATGAGCAGTTTGGCAAGAGCCTGGATTCAGACTCTCTGCTTCTGCATCACGGTGAATTTCACCTGTGCTAAACCATTTGTGAGTGTGCAGATCCCACCTCTGCTAAGATCCCAGCCTACGTGTGAAGAGGGATTAGGAGTGGTGCAGTTATAAATTCACAGGCACACAGGTTTTGTAATCTTCAATAATGGCATTAGTACATGGGTACATAAGGCAAAATTCACAGAATTTCACATTTCATAGAATTTCAGGATGCTTTGGGTTGGAAATGACCTTAAAGACAATCTAGTACAATCAGTTTCTGGCAGCTATAGATGGCATCCTCTGACACTTACCTGTCCAATCATCCAATCATGCTTCCCATTCCATTTAATTTTTTCCAAACTTGAACCAACTATATCAAGTGTCTGGTCTCAGCAGGATTCAAGAAAGAAGGTTTGAATAGACTTCCCAGAGCTCAGGCAAAAAAACCACCTTCTGCATCATAAAAAGAAGGATTGGGTTTTGAATGGAGAAATAATAGTTTACCCTTCTTTAGAAAAGACCAGTTAGTGTTGGAACACTAAATCGTTGCTCTCAGCATGGGTTTTGTTTCGCCTTCTCCATTGCAAATCTAGTGCTTTAGAGACCTTAATTATTCGAGTTTGACAGCATTCCCAATTACCTGGTCTTATCTTTGCTTTACCCCCTGGGAACTAAGACCCAAATAAGTTAAAGCCAAAACTGTCAAAAGCATTTAATAATGTGGGGCACTTAATTTAACAGCATTTAGCCATCATCCCCCTGAACACTTAGCATTTCATAGCACCTTGTATGTTCAAAGCACAACTTCAAGTGATTTCAGCCACAGCTGTGTGCTCAAGGCTTCCACAGATCTGTTCCTGGATATTTCATGCTGAGCACACAGAAATATGAAACTAACTCGCAGTTAGTGGCCAACTGTGAAAGAGCCGACTTTTTGCTCTTGGCTCTGTTTGAATTTGCTTTGCTTTTAAAAAGGACTAAACCAGACCATCATGCACTACACAAACCTGATTCATTTTTAAAGCACAGTTAATCTTGTAGGCTAACTACTAATGGAAGAAAGGACTGCAGGAGGCCAAAAAGCATTAGTGTGGTTTGGATTTGCTTGTCTGTTTTAGAGGAATAAGGAGCTCTGTGCAAAAGCAAAGGGCTGAAAAACGTCAGCAGAATTTTGGCAGTGAGGTGAAGAATAAGGTATGAAAAAGTAAGAGTGTGGGGGAGTCTGGGTGAGCTCTCTGACATCTCTCATGAACCTTCGATCCCCAATTCCAGCTGACTCGATCTTTGATGGTGTCTTGTCTCCAGAGAGTGATTTAGCTGCCTGTGTTCTTCAGGCTAGTTCTGCCACAAAAAGTGACCCCATAGCAAAGGGTCAGGACAGACCCTCCCATGGATGTGGAAAAGAATGTGGGAAGAAATTACAAATGCCACTGAGGGAGCAATCTCCCTTTCCCAGAAACACACAACACTGTTTTATGCTCCCTTAGCAGCAGTAGTCGCAAGCCTGGTTGTGTGTGAGGCTGTGCAGGCAAGAGGCAGCCTGGCTGCTCAGCAGCAAGTGCTGCTATGACAGATGGTCCAAGCTGCCTTGGAGAAGAGACAGATATTATATAGTCAACAAAGCTAAAGACCCTTCATAGGGTCCCAATATAGCCTTTCCAAGGGACATCTCATTGCAATTTTTCCACTGTAAGTAACCTTGTAAGTTGTGGCCAGTCTGACCTTGTCTCCAGATGCATATCCAGAAGGGAACGCAGGTGGGTAAAAGTGCACAAAGATTTAGGTTGTGCAGAAAACATCCTTTCAGACACTTCCTCATTCCCAGGCACCTGATTTTGCAGTGAAACATACTTTTTAATGCAAATTATTTTGCATGCATAGACACCAAACCATCTAACAAATATTAGAAATCTCACAAAGCCTTGAAGAATGCCATTATTCCAGAGCCTGAGAAAATAAATGGACAGCCAAGCTACTCTGCAGGATCTTTCCATGCATCTCTGATTAAAATTCAGAAAAATCTGTAATACCCTTCACCCTGGTTTCGAACTAATAACACTTGCATACTAAAGACTCCCATTAAAGCTGACAGTTATCTTGATCCTGTAAAGTGTGCAGGTAAGGAGCATAACAGAAGAAGGATTACTTTCTCCTTTTTTGTATACCTTGTAGTGAAGGTAGCACCATATGTCACAAAGACTCAATAAACCTGATAGGTTTCCTCTGCCTGCAAAGAAACGTGCAAGATACTTCAGAAGCCCCAAATTTATTTATGTCTATTGATTCAGCTATAATTTCACTTCTGTGCTGTGAGAAAAGCAGGACTGTCTAAAACACGAGGAGACCATTAAGGAGATGGTACTGCATGGGTCCACATGCCAAATTCCTTCATCAGGTTTCCACTCTCACTGCACATCTGTAATTATTATCTCTTTCTATAGAGTTATCCACTATGATGTTTGTTGCTAATTTCATATGCAGCAGAGCTTGGTAGCTTTGTGTACACTGTGCTCTGTCAGGAGGCATTTGGGACCAGAAGATGCTATTGGAGCTTAAGCTCGTTAAACTGCCTATGACATGAATGAGAGCTGCTTGCAAAGATGAGAGACACAGGGTGACCTCAATGAATACAAAACAAAACAACTTTAAAAGAATGTCTTCCTATAAGAAACTGGATCATTAACTGGCTGTGTAACTAGAAATTGTCTTTGGGGACACATGTATGCATATATGAAAAAAGAAGACTGCTTAATGTATCTAGCCTTGAAACATCAGTACAAGATCAGGAAATGATTGAACTTTATTATTTTATTTAGTCCTGTTGAGGAAATTCTAGATATTTTTTTAAAAATTGGGCTTTTTCAATAGAACAGTAACATTATTTATTATAAAAATCCTCTCCCCCTAATATTTACCCATGACAAGTTGTGATAACAACTTTAAGGGGAAGATGTTCTCCTTACAACAACCAACTTTCTTTTCTCTCTTTCACTTTCAGTGCCTTTTCCTACAACCCAATTTACAAGTCTTCATTTTGCCTATGTTGTCTCTTTGTTTATTTTAATGCCTCTCTGCTGTCCTTTGAATAATTTTAGAGATGGTTACCCAAATATACACAGTATGATCACATCTCTTAATAAGGACTGAATAAAATGCCATTTTTAGATGCACAGTTTTACCAATTAGGATCAATTTTTTCATTTTTCAAATCAGGTTCTAGTATATAATTGTTCCAGTATTTCTTGCACAAACTTATTTAACTAAGAATTGCAGTTACCTAATGCTTCTCAAATCCTACTCCTATTCTTCTTCTGATTATCGACATTTTTCTGGTTTTACAAGCCCTTAAATCAGAGCCTTAGCTCTCTCAGCACTATATGAATGCTTAGTACTCTCCTTTTCCTGACTAGGTAACAGGACTTTATAGCATTAGAATTCATTTTGGCCCCTGTTTCTAAAGCCTCATTTTCAGCCAACTTATCCAAACTTGAACTGAGGCAAAATTTCACCTGCCATTTATAGGTAGTTTAAGATGATTTCTTTACAAAGCTCCAGTAGACTGTCCAAGTTACAGATTCCATTCACATCTCCCTTTTGCTCCTTTTAAGTGCCACCTGTCAGTGAAGGCTCTATATGGATTTATCACTCTGCAAACTGAAACTCCTTGGGACCTTCTCTGCCCATGCAGCCCTGGGTTGCTGTGGACTGCTGTAGGCTTTGCTGAAATGGAAGTTGAGGAGCACAAAAGTTGGAACAGAAGTAATTTATTTCCTTATATCCCCAGCGTAGCCTCAGACTACTGCACCCTCTTTCTTAAACTGGCTTTTAATATGATGTCACATAACTGGAAATGCAGGAGGAGAAAAAAAAAATCAAAGGAGAAAGGAAAATTTTCCAGAAAGCTTAAGAAGAAGGAGGAGGAGGACTGAAAATGAGGATGATGGTGGAATCAAAAACAAAACAGCATTTGCACTGAATGTGGGGAGGAAGTAGGGGAAGCTGAGCTGAAGAAGGGAGGGAGAGAGAGCAAGACCTCTTGGTAAAAATAAGGATGAGTGACATAGTAGCCAGGAGCAGGGCAAGAATCTATAACAGAAGAATAAAACAGATTAAGTAAGTTAAAATCTGTAAATGCTTGGGAGAAAAAAAAACCAAACTAGGACTGCAAGCCAGGAGACATAAGAACACAAATAGCTTAGCAGAAGGATGAGAAGGGGTGAGAAGCTGCAATACAAGGAGACAGACTGGGGAAAAGGGAAAGACCCAACATGTGAGCCTTGGAGGAAACAGTGACCAAAGACCTCCTGACACAATACAGAAGTTTCTGTGCTCACCAGCTCTCTGCTATCAGCAGCACGGCACAGCAGCTTTGCCGTGCAGGGACAAGAGAGCACCCTGCCCTCCTTGAGCACAGCTCCAGGGATAACAGTTTGTCACATTCCATTAGACACTTTGTTAATTCAAGTGGGAGAAGTCTCTGCAGAAGATGAAGAAACATTCACCCCTGCTGGTGACCCCAGCAGGTGTAGAAAAAATGCCATATGCTCTAATGACTTGAGTACTTATCTTTTGAAAGGCATATACAGCTTATACAAAATTAAACGATGCATTTTTAAAATACCACAGAACTAAGTTCTTATAGATTACAAATCCACCAACCATTTTTATATATGGTATTTTCATTCTCCTTCTCCGACATTGAAGCCATATCTTTTTAAAAGGATCCTTCCTCTCTTGCTGTACTGAAGGTTTAATATTTTGGGAACAGATGATCTGTGTGTCCAAAGAAGACCCACATATAAAGCACCTGCCTCACTTGTTGCAGAATGGCAAATGAGCATGACAGGGACACATAAAGTCTTTCTCCTGGGGAATTGCCTCTACCACACACTATATGGACCCACATGGTACAAGAGCTACCCTATAGCAGAAGTGCAACATAAACTTCTCTCATATTTTTCAATCAACATCTTTCCAATGACGGTCATAACGTGGTGAGTATTTTTGCTGAAAATACTTCTGAAAAATCCTAATAGAAAATCTGTAAGGTAGTGAGGAAGCAGACTGCAAAAAAATACATTAGTGAGTATTAAAAGTTTTTAAAAAAACCTCTCAGTTGAATTAAGATTTAGCTTTCCAATGATACAAAATCAAAGCATACCATTATTACTTTGACTTTATATTCTCTCAGTTTATATAGACACTTGAACACACCTATTAGTCCGTTTGCCAAACTTTCTCTAAGTTCTAAACAAAAACCATCAGAGTGAATTTTTTAGGGATTTCAACAGAATGAGTATGCCGCAAACAGCAACTGACATCAAAGGAATAAAAATTGGTTTTGTCAAAGTTCAAGCTAAACCTGGACTGTTCATTCTCCCAGTCCCCACCTCTGCCTTCTATGACAGGCAGTGTGACTGGAGGACTTGTTGGTGAAGACTGAGATAAAATAGTTATTATCGCAGTCTTCTCCATATCCCAGGCAACCAGGTCTCACATTTCCTTCTGGAAAGGACCTATATTTTCTCTAGTTTTCCTGTTATCACCCACATACCTATAGAAGCTTTCCTTGCTGCCCTTCTTGTCCCTGGCCAGATTTAGTTCTATCAGGGCTTTAGCTTTCCTAGCCACTCTTCCAGGCTGAAGACTTCACCCTGTCTCTGGGCAATTAGTGCCAGTGTGTTTAGTCACCCTCACAGTAAAAGAAAGAAAAAGCTTTTTCTTATGTTTACGTGGAATTTTCTGTAATTCAAACTGTACATATTTCCTCTGGTTCCATAACTGGATACCACTGGAAAGAGTTTGGCTTTGTCTTCTTTACTCCCTCCATCAGGTATTTATACACATATATGTATCATAGTGCCTGTGAGAACATGGTGTGAGAGAGGGAGTAAAACCTGTGAGAGAATGAGTATGAATGGGAGAAATAAGTTTTATTTAAATTTCACCTGGCCTCACATATGGTCTACATTGATTTTTATTACATTAATAGCCTAAATGTTCTTCTAAACAGCAGCTTAGATTTTTTCATCTGAAGAAAATAAGAAGATATGAATGTGAAAGATGTATACCAAACACTGAATAGCATAAAGAGAAAACATCAATGAACAATGTGACATATTCAAGTCAAATTGCAATCGATTAGTCACTGCTGAAGCAGAAGATGAATACAGGTGGTAAAGTGTTGATGAACAACTTCCAGTATTTGTGTGGGCAGCCACAGACAGACACACAAACAACTTCAATAATACACATTCCTTTTGAAGCTTATTTTTTGCACTTAAACTTTTATATTCAAAAAGTACAAAAGACATGTTTTAAACACAGCGGAAACTGCTGTAAGAAATCTGGACTTTCCTGAGCCATGGATTAAATACTTTTAGTTGCATTCAAATAAGTGGTCTGTACAGTTCAGCAGAAATGTACATTTTAAATCTTACCATGTACCTATAATATTATTTCCTTTACCTATGATTCAAGGACAAAACCACCCTGCTGCAGCAGTGACTTGCCACTATATATGCAAGTGACAACTAGAAACTGTGAAAAAATCCTTTTACACAGATAAGAGATTATAAATTAAAGTAAACACACCACTGTTCAATCGAAATTCAGATCATTTTCATCACTATTCACAACAGAGAGGAAAGAATTCTGAAAGTTTTTTTAATACATCATATTACAATGAACATTCACAAAATAAAGACATTGTAAAAGACCTATAGTTGAATGGTTTAGAGAGGACATTTTCAAATGCTGTAATAGTCTGTTAGATTAGTTGACCCTTTTTTGCACCTGTGCCTTGTATCATCTGAAATATAATAATGTGATTACAAATGTGATCATGTACCTAACTGGCTTACACTGACCTTGTAAAACCACTAAAGCCACTTGCAGTGTTCAAACAGAACACCACATGGCATTGTCAAGGCTGAAAACTAAAAGTGAAATAAATGGAAACCTAAGATTTTGTCATCAGGCTACCTGATCTGCATACCTAAGCTAAACAAAATGAAACTATTCTATCAAGCAAAACTAGTGTTGTTACAATCTTCCATCTTGAGACTATTGATTGGACTGATTTGCTCTGAAGCCTAGAAGCCATATAAATGCAAGAGTTTGCATATAATTACTGTCAATATTTCTTTCAAGAAAAAAATATTTATGATATCAAGTGCTTAAATGTTTTCAGATGATGAAAACATAATAAGCGCTCTTACAAAGATCTATTTAAAACCCTGAAAAGGCTTTGCAAGCAGGTCATGATCTTAAGGTCTACAAGTCTCCAGGACTTCATGGATGTCCACTGCACATCAAAACTTGACCTTGCTGAGCAAGTTAAATTATTTGTATGCTCTTAATGGAAAAAATCTGACTTCTGTTGCCACAAGGTGTTACAGTGATAGTCATGTAAGAATTTAGATCATTTTAAGCACTTACAGTTATTATATACATTAGTTAGTATACATTGAATTAAGTATACATAAAAGGGAATCCCAGGGTAATTGACCTGCTGCAGGTCCATAAATTTGTGAATGCATCAGTTCAAAAGTGTTTATTTTTGCAGCTCTACCCATTTCTACCCATTACTTTTTTTTTAAAAAAATCCATTTCTAAAATTTTTGCATAAAGATATACTTAACACTGAATTTACTGTGACATGTATGTCCACATTCTGCCTTTGCCATGGAATAATTACAGCACTCAACATTTGATTTTGTTAAAGAAATGTTCAGGAATTTAAAATTATAGGGCATCAGCATTTTCAGTGGAGAACATTCTGTCTGATTCAAAATTTACAGAAGACTGAAATATTGTTGAACACCAGCTATTGAGTTCCTTGGCCAAATAGAGATTCTTCCCCTGGAGTGATTTTGGCATTTGTCTTCAGCTAATGAAGAAACAATTATGGATGCTTTCAAACAATTAAAAATTACAGTGGTCAGTTTAGCCAATTTCTAGACAGCTAGATGAGATTGCCTATCATGTCAACCTTTTTATGAAGACCATAAAAAAAATCAGCCCAACCAAAAATTTACTTTTCTGTAAATTTTATGAACAGTTTGAGGAACAGCTCAGGAAAAAACTCAAAGTCTAAATATACCCCATATTCGTACTTACCTTCATATCAGCTATAAAAAGGGATTACTCTGATACTCCCAAAGTCACTGAGACTCTCAGGACAGGACACACTGTCTGTTCTGTCATGTGCTTGTTTGCTCATGTCTCTCAGCCACATCTTGAGATGCTCAGAATGCCAAACCTGGGGATTAACACCAAGAGTGTGCCTGTGCAGAGACTGCAGTACAGAAAGGTAGGAACACAGCAGCAATACAATTTTAACTAAAGCAGATACATAGTTTAATAATTGTACTACAGCATAATTTTTCTCACTAGAAATATTATAGTTCTCTACTTTCCCTGTAAGTGTAACAATGCAGTCAGTGATTAAACACAGAATAAGATCCAAACTTCCAATTTAAATACAGCCATAAGGAAAACAATTGCAAAAATCACATATAAAGGCAATGGAATAATTTTGCTCAATGAGAGTGAGAATAAGAAGATTTATCAAATTTGTAATACTTCAAAAACTTCTGAAATTCTCAACTCCTTATTCATACAAGTCTTCTAAAGGAAATTTCTAGTAAGCAGATTTCCCAAATATTTTTTCAAGGAAACACTATTAGGTATACTGATAGTGTCATACACCCCTAAAACCCACTCCTAGATGGGTAAACTAGAACTGGCAATGGCAAACCAATGCCTCAAAAAACAAAAAGGAAAGCATTTTTGTAGGATTGATAAATTAACTTGAATCCAACACAACCTTTTTCTATCCTTCTGTTAGGGAAATTGAAAAATTATTTTCTGGTCACCGCGAATTAAGAGAAAGAAATAACAAATTATTAAGATGGCAAATTCAGGGGGGATGGTTGTAAAAATCAGTGGCTGTTACATCCAGCCCCATCACCGTAGAAATAAAAAATAATTATAATAACTCATAACTCAAGGAGTTGTCCTCCTAGCTAGTGGAGGACTATGGCAATAAACCTCTTAACTTTATTGTTGGCAAAGTTTGACTTGCAGCTGACTTTCCTATATCCCATGTACCTGAGTTTCCTACCACTCGCTCTGTCAAGAGGAAAACAAAACATACAGCCATTTATGAGATTTAGTGAAACTGGCCCGAAACAGGGATGCAGTTTCTCTAGACTGTTAATGAAATTCCACTAAAGGGATAGTTTTTATCATTAAACTATAAAAATGAGAAAAAGAGGAGAAAATATAAAAGGAAGACATGCACTCACCATTCAGTTGATGCTTTGTCTTGGTGGACAGATTCCATTATTTCCCTTGTCACCACATTATGTGATAAACTTTTCTGTAAATTTTCTATGCAAAGGTCATCTTGTGGGGTTGATGATTTAGGGACAATATTTTTTTCCCCATAACACATAATAAATGCTTTTTTCAAAAAAACACAAGACCTGTTCTAGAGAACTTGCTTGCAAGAGACTACGTTCTTAAAATTTTTCATCTGCTTTCTGAGAAGCGCCTGGGATGGTTACACTGTGGAAATGTATTGTGAACGACTTAAGCCCTTAAACTTTGAAAATTATATCTAGGTTTTTTTTAACCGAAATTCTGTGCTACATTTTTTCATCTGAGCAGAATTTTGTTCAGGGTCAAACTCATCTTCTTCAAAAGTTCTGTTCGCCTTCTGCTTTCAATAGAGAGCTACAAGGAAATGGGGGAGAAGATTAATACAATTTTCAATTAATTTATTTCCTGGAAGGGGTAGTGTCTTTTGGGATACATTTTTAAGGCAGTGGAATTTTTGGGCTGCAGCAGAGCTGACAGCCCAGTGGTGGCTGCACAGACATTTCTACCACCCCAAAGGTCATTTGCAAACTGCAGTAACTCTGAAATGTCAACTAACTGATGATGGATGGATGCAAGTACTCCTATACTTTACTTTGGCATCTGTACTCCGAACTCTGTAAATTGCAACCTAGCTATAAGATGAAGAAGGTTCTGTGTCACAATGTGCATAAAGGAGTTACTGAAAAAATACAAGTACTGCATCTTGCCTGTGCTAATTGCTAATGTGGGCTAAAGAACTGCTACAAGCTGCATTTCTGTGCCTTTTGTTTCTTAACACTAGAAAGTCAGAAGGGAAGGGGACATATTGTTCTAGCCTGGTTTAGAAAGCAAAATTATCTGTAGAAATAAGCCAAACATTTTTATACATCCTGTCATTCACCCCTGTGTGGGGGAAAATGATGTGTTTAGTGTTTGCATACGGAGAAAATAGCTACCTGTTTTCAACTAACAATTATCTGATCAGCTGAGTCAGACTCAAGTTTGAAAATAGGTTTTATAATGCATATATGCAAACTCATGGGAAATTTCCATTGATAAATAAATTCCAAAAATCATAGTCGTTTTTCTTTCAGTCAAAACACCTATGGAATAGAGTGAGAATTAAATCAGTGGAGTTCCACAGAAGTGGTATGAGTTTTTGAACAAATCATGTGAAAATCTACAGCATTTAAAGATAATTTGAGGTGTCTGGAATACATAAATATATCCAGGGGGTCTCAGCTCATTGGTCCTTTAGAATAAAATCTCACCCTGACTTCAGTTTTAGTTACTTTATCTTAATGTGAAACAACCCATGTTCAGCACTAATAAATTAGTGTTTTCTCAGGTTACAATGATTATAAATGCATTCTACTGTGTAGGCAAAGAATGAGTACAATTAGCAGAATCCCAGGGGACCTCAGAACTAGCATATAAATCTCTGCACATTTTAAACTGACGGTACTTTGGCAATCACTGCTAAGAGGAATCCAAGGAAAGCCAGAGCCTGCAAGTCCCTGTACTGAAGGAGAACTGAGAGGAAGCTGAGCAAGTTTGCTTTGTTTGAATTGGATCGCTAATTCTACACACAGAAATATCGCCCACGTCTGTTGTTAAAATATGATTTCATAGCGAAATTGATTTGAAGAAGTGTTATTTTGTTAAGGAAAAGGAAATGGAATACTCTGTAAGCCTATGCAGCATTTCCAAAAATGTTTTTTCTTTACAAATACCTTATTACAAATGTCTTCGTACACAGCAAACCACCATTTTCCAGTTATGCTTCAGCATCTGACCCAAAAACAAAGTAATGTTAAGGATTTTTAGGGTAAAATATTATATTACCATCTCTGATGGTGTCCTAATCAAACCATGTCCTCTCAAATCAATGTCCACAATCTCTGAGACAATTTAATTAACACCAATAACCTGAATGAAAACATAGGACTGCCATTTGGTTTCACAACTCATGGAAATCTGAAATAGATCCAAATTCAAGGAAAATCAAGGAGCAAGGAGGTTCACTTATCCCACAGCTGAGACTTTTTACTCTCCTTCATTTTTCAAGCTGGCTATTTCATGGAGGGTTTTTAAGATTCAAATTTATTGAAGCCAGAAGGAACAAAGGTTTGGAACCATTACATAGATAAAGAAAATAAGTTTAAAATTCATTATTACAGCTCTTCCACAAAAAAAAAAAAAAAAAAAGAAAAAGGCAACTGCAGTAACAATAGAACAGGAAGCTGAATTCTATCCCTATTTATATTTTTAAAAATGGAGGAACTGAAACTAAGATCAGAGACTGCTTTACCATAGGTCAAGTTATCCCCAGATGAAAGCTTTAGTACAGAGCAATCACTGAAATTATCAGTTCTCAGAAGTTTCAAGCTATACTTAAGGAAAAACATTTGCAGAATGGGGATCTAAAACATCTGTCTCTGAAGTAATTCAAGGAACATTAGTCACACTAATCTTTTTCAGATTTCATTTGCACTTGAAGAGATATATTAAAAGTATTCAACCAACAACAAGCCAGTTGTTCTGAAATGTACTCTTTGAATCAAACTGCACTAAATATCACTAAAGCAAATCCTACACAGGGCAAATTGTTACAGGATTCACATTTTCCCTGCAAATTTTCTTCTGCAAATTATCTAGATAACTTATTCAGTAATAAAACACACTAGAAACATCTGCTTCCATGTCGTCATATTAACCTTCTCATGAAAATTCACCCAAATTTTTAAAACACGACAGCAAGGATTGTCTGTTGAGGAACCTGAATAATTTGTTTGGGCCACATTAGGAGTGTTACCAGTGGGTCAAGGGAGTTTATCTTTGCCTTCTACTCAGCACTGGTGAGTGTTTGGAATGCTGTGACCAGCTCTGGGCACCCCAGCACAAAAGAGATATAGAGAGACTGCAGGGTCCAGGAGAGAGCCCAGGGACCTGGGGCTGTTCAGCATGAAGAAGAGTGGGCTTGGGAGAGTTTTGTCAATGTATATGAATATCTGAAGGAAGGGTGTACGGAAGACAGAGGAAGACTCCTAGTGATATCCAGTGACAGAACCAGAGACAATGGGCACAAACTGAGACACAGGAGGTTCTGTCTGAACATCCCTTTTTTACTATGAGGGTGACTGATCACTGGCTAAAACCCTGCATAAAGCAGTATGGGAGGCAGTGATAGGAATTACAGTCAGTTCTCTTCCAGGGCAGTGTCCTGTGAGACAGGAACATAATACTTCTTGTTGATTTTACCTCCTGCCCTTCAAATGCTGTATTTCTCTCCATAAAATGGGGCCAGCACACCAAAATTAATTGAGGCTTGAACCTAGATTACATGGATCTAATTTCAAATCCAGGCTGAACCATGACAAGTAAGAGTTTGAATTCTTCTGTCGGTAACAGTTTTACCTACAGTGAATGATGAACAGTGAATGATTACCTTCAGTCATCAAATATTTGTGCTGTTGTGCTTCCTGTTCTGGGCATCACACCTGTGATCTGCTATACTTATTTATAATATCTTTTCCAGATAAAGCCCCTTTAGGAACTTTGGAGGGTTGCCTTTCCTGGCAACCCTGAGGAGCAGACAAATGCATAGATTCTCCATTCTGCTAATACAGTGGAAATTTCACATTCATGCCCTGTAGGATTTTAGCCTTTTATAAGTCTTCTTAGGAAAGGGGAGTTTCTTGACAGAAAAGTATGAGTTTTGGGGAAGTCTGTAGATCTTAGCTGGAGTACCTGACATCGACTCTAATAATCTCAGTATACTTACCTATTTCTGAGAGGTGCAGCACGTAGTTATAACATACTGGTCTGGTAACGACACAAAGTTAGCCATATAGTATTTCTCTATTTGCCATTCAGCAACATGTTTTATTTTCCACCTGTATGTTTTTGTACTGGAAAAATCATCCAGAAAGTTTGTGTAGTTTCCATCCTAGGAGGTTTTCAAGGGCTGACTAGGTAAATCAATGAGCAACTTCTGATCTAAAACCTGCTGCTTCTTGGAGTGGGAGGTTGAACTGCAGATATTTTGAGGTCTCTTCATCTTATTTTTTCTATGACCCTATGCAAGGTTTTCTGCTTTGTCTCAATTTTGCAGCAAGCTTTGCTGATGCTTCTACCAAGGTTGTAAGTTGAAGATAAAATCTGACTGCTCTAATGTTGGACCCATCATCAGGTCATCTGACTATAAGTGTAATTTTATCCTGATAGAAAATGTGTTCTAACATGATCCTTTATTTTTGTTTCTGATTGACTGGGGTTTTTTACCAGGTTGAACAGATAAACTCAAGACAAATTTTGCAGTGGATTTTGTACTTACAAGCAAACACTGCATCATGGGCACTCACCAAAAGATCAAAATATCATTTGCATTTTGAGTTGTGCAAGTGATCATCTGTATTGCTCAAAGCAGCTCCTGCTTCCTTGATTAGATGGAAGAGACCTGGAAAAGAAAAGCTGCCAGGATTGATTTCAAGCTTCTTATGATTCTGCTAAGAGAGCTGGGGAAATAAACTGGAAATTATCACATAAAATAATTAACTCTCTTACTTTCTGTTTGTCCGAGTAAATTAGCCCAGGTGAAATTTGCTGGAGGATAATGAAATGGAAGATCTCTTCCAATACATGTCAGAGCTCTTTGCTACTTTCAGCACAATAAACGCCATATCCTTCTGTAAAAACATGTTTTTCCCACATATATATGCTCTATGGTGCTGTAACTCTGAAGTTGCAGTTGGCCTCAAGAGTTTCTATGCCTTGCCTTTTCACTTGATTAATTGCATCCAATTCTGACAGTTGGCATTGAGACTGGAGAGCCTCAGTCAGGAGCTTTCTCAGCTGCATTTTGAAAGCCTTTTTCATGTCTTGCAAGAACAAGCCATTAACTGGACCTGCTACTGAGAAGTAAATTATTCTAGTAGAAAAAAAGTGTTAAAGCACAGTTTAGCATAAAACCCTAACCCTCTGACAAGCATGCTGACGGCGTTTCCCTTACCAGGTTAATACGACTTTATTCTGCTATCAGTTATGCAGCATGGCGAGCACCCTTTATGTGAGAGAAAAATGGCTTAATAAAATAGCTTAAGACAGAATAAAAGAAGGAAGGCAGGTATTGCATGTAGTAGCTTACATCCCTTCAGATGCCTGGAACCCCATGTTTGTGCTGCACTGATGGATGGGATCTGCACAGCAAGCTGCGGGAAGATCCATCTAGATTTTGTCTGTCTCACCTCACCCCCATCTGCCTTCCTACCCTGCTGTGGCAGGACAAACCCCTCCCCCCCTTTCTCTCTCTCCCTGATTGCTGGCCGAGATCGATGGCTCAGATTAAGTCAATAGCTTAATCCGGACTATCAATGCTGGCGTCTGGAACTCAGAGTGAGACACTGAGAGAATGTGAATAATTTTCAAGTGACCGCAAATACACACTCTTTTCCCTATAAAACACCACGAAAAACTCAGCAAAAGTAGAAGCTTTTCTACATGGACATCAGAACATGAAATGGGGTCTTCTCCCCAGGGTTGGACGCAGCCCTGTGGTTACTTCCCTGGGATTGAGTGAGGAAATTTTTAATGTATTCCAGCTCCAAATTGGATTTGGTAAGATCATTTGAGTTTCCTAAATTGTATTATTCCGGCTAACTTATAGGTACCTTTCTTAACTTGCATTTCAGCTAGCTCAAGCAAGCATTTCTTGCATTTTTAACTATTATTATAGTTCAAGCAAAGTTTTACCCCATAATTGCATTTTTAACTATTGCAGTGTTGCAATTATGTGTTCATTGTGTGTTTATGTGTGTCAATCTGTTCTATGTTTGTATGTTTGTTGTGTTCTGTGTCAAATAAATGGTATTTTTAGACAAATCGGCCAGATATCAAAGAATCTTGCGAATGGGACTAAGTCTTGGGGAACTAGCTATCTTAAAGTCTGTCAAACTGCAAAAACTCATAAAATTCCTGTCTCCCATGCAAGACACCTGCCCTGTGCAGAGCCTGGGCGAGGTTGGAGAGTGTCACACCATTCCCAGCAGCACCTCACAAACATACAATGAGCACAAACTGAATGACAGGAAGCTGCATTTAAACATGGTAAAAAACATGCTTTGCCTTGAGTACAGTCAAACCCTGGAACACAGTGTACCAAGGGGTTGTTGAGTCTCCATGATTGGAGATCCTTGGAACCCTGCTGGCTCTGTGCAGTCTGTGCTGGCTGAGCGTGCTTTGGGCAGAGCAGTTGGAACTCAGACCATGTCCAGAGGGCACTTTCCACCACCCTCATGCACTTATTCCATGAGCCAGAGTAAAACACATTTCGTAGCCTTTGCAAACTAACCACTAACTTTGTCATTATAAAGACAAAGTTTCTAGACAGAAGCAAAATCTTTTCTACTCCAGCTAGTATGTTACCCAGAACATTAAAAAATGAAAAGAATGTAGGATGTGTCTGAACCAAATTATTCAAAACCTGAGAAATGTAAATTATGTGACTGCCTTAGCAAACTTTTTTTGACACTTTCTTGAAATATGATTTTTAAAAAGTTCCTGACTATCCTTACCCAATCTTTCTAACTCTTTAATCAGCATTAGGAATTAGATCTGTCAGCTATTTTAATGAAACATGAATACAATATCACCTATCTTCTTGTGGGCATGTATTTTGATGCTAAAAGGAGATGGTTAAAGACTAGACTTTATTTTTCTCCTTTTTACAGCAAGTGAACAAGCAATGAGATTCTAGTCACAATTAACTTTGCAGTAGTGGGTTTGAAATACTTTTGTGTCTTTAAGATGCACAAAAAATCTTCATAGAATTTATATATTCAAAGCACATCTCCAAGCAACTCTGCCTGCAGCCATGATTGCTCAGCAATTATTTAAAAGAATCTTCAGGTATCACAAGTTGGATCCCTTGATAATGCACTTTCAATGTCCAGTTCTGAAGATTTCTGCTTAAGTAATTTGCCCTTTCTCATATACTAACTTTGTGGCAGAGGCAGGGACAGAAAGCAATTTCCCAAGCTTACATTTATCTTCTTTAACCTTTCTAGTCTTTAGTCTGCCTGGCATCACCCATATTCTCAGCATAACACTCAGTTTCCCTATCCAACGAGGCAAGGACCCAGGTACCTCTGCTGTGCAACCTTAATTCACCCGAGGGCACTGAGCAGTAACAGACACATTCTGTCTTTTGGAAGAACTGTGACCACTGAACAGAGATTCCCAAGTACACAGTCTGACAGCTAAAACATATTTGTGCAAACAAATCTGAGTTTCCTGAGTTGTGGACACAACCCTGGCCTTTACTGGATACTTCCTTCCAGAACTGAGCGAGTGTATGAAGAAATCCCCTGTGCTCCTTGAAATTTAAAACCAGCACAAGAGGGAAGAATCATAGAGAAACAAGCTGAGTTCATGTTCTTTAAATCAGAAAGGGGTTTCAATCTTCTACTTTTGCCTTTCAAACCAATATACAGCTGCAGCTACAACACTTTTTCATATGGAGCAACCACAAGATGGGAAAAAACTGCACTCCTTGCTAAAGTGTTTGTGATTTGTTGATCACAGAGAAATGGCAAGGCACCAACTCCTGAGCAGCTCATTTGTAGCTACACACTATTTTTTTTCAGGACATCATCTCTACTTACCTGTTTTGGTTCTTCTCCTATCTTTGTTATGTTTTGTGGCTGATGTTCTTTTACATGAATGAATATTCAGTGCAGTTTAATCTTTGTTATTGGGTACTTGAAAACTGTAATGATCTCCATTACACCCTGCAGGAATTTGGATTTGGAGTTCAGGATGGTTTGAATTTTATCCAAATACATAGAAACATTTCTCCTACACACACTTTAAGATTGATCACCCAGGTCAATCAAATTCTGCAGGTCTAATTTAGCACTCCTCCAGTCATCCTCAAGAACCTTAAGCTGGTCCTGAAGGAGCGATTTTTCCTCAGATCTAAATTGTGTGCTCAACAGAAAGGGAGAAATGACAAAAAAAAAAAAAAAAAAAGTGGGGGAGATATGCTAACAAATGTAGGTGAGATAATGTACCCCTGTATGAGTTTCATTACACTGGAAGAAAGAATGCAATAAAGAAAAACATTCCATAATAATCTCCACTTAAGATGAGGTCCCTAGCAGCCAAATTCCATGTATATTTATAAGAACAGTTTGTGATGATATTTTGATTTCCCAAGGATATTCTAGTGGGAAAAAAGGCTCCATGCACACAGAGTGCAAGCAAAAAGAACTGCAATGCTCAGTTGTTCTGTTCTCCTTGCTGTACTGTAGCAGTATTTATTTTAAACTCTGTTTGACTTGATCACACTTCCACATTGAAAATATCACTATTACTTGTTGCATGTATGACTCAATCAGTATTTATGGTTTCAGTTTAAAAGTCTTCCTTTGACTTCAGCAGTGAATTATCTATTTTTAAGTTTTGTCAAAATTTTTTGTCTAGATATAAAATGAATATTACTTTCTTTAAAAAATAAATTTTATCTCATTTAAATTGTATTGCCAGTATTTGCATATTCGTTCAAGAATCCTGTGGGCCAGAATAACATCTGAGCTATGAAGTTCTACATTAATTGGCTTAAATTTTAAATAAAATGGCTCCAAGTAATTTCTAAAGATTGTAGAGAACTGGTGGGATATAGATTGACTCTATCAGATATAAATTTCTGATAGAGTCAATCTCTTAGGAGCAAAATGAGTCCTTGTTAAACTAGCAGACCAGTAGAAAAGGACTGTTTTGAAAGGAGAAAAACTGAGTTCCTGTTTGCTGCCAGCAGGAGTAAAACTAAAATAGCTTTCCCTTGATGAGGAAGAAAAGGAACTATCAATAACTGAGTAATTTTGAGTAGAGGAGGCAGAAAAGAAGCTTGATATGCTCAAGCGCTATGGTACCTTCTATGACAAAGTTTGCTGTAAATGGTTTGTTACTTTTTAGCTCACTGCCAGGGACTTCCAAGAATTCACTCTAGCTCCTTCACAACAAGAGCATGATACAAACAGCAATAATGAAGCTCCAGATTGAACTAAATGCTAACAAAAACTATGTTATCAGTCAAGGGTCTCACTGTCATATAATCATTTGGGTTGGAAAAGGCGTCTAAGATCATCAACTCCAACCATTAATCCAACACTGCCAAGTCCATCATTAAAACATGTCCTAATCTTGAACATTTTTGTTCTTTTGCAGAGGCCATTCTCCTCCCCTCACTGTTGCTTCAAGGCCCTTTTCTCTGTCTCTGCAGAAGGGCTTTTATATGGCAAACAACCCTCATTAACACAGGGGAAAGTTATAGTTGAGAATGAAAAATAATTTCCATGCAGGTAAAGATTTTCAGGAGTGTTTGAATTACTCAGGAACTACAACCCTCACTAAAAATAACACTGGCTTTTGAAAATGCCCATTTATTCTTTCTTTCCCCTGAAAACTCTCTATGTCTGCAGTTGGTTATAAAGAACCAAGACTAGTAATGGGTGGTTCAATGTTTCTTGAAGATGAAGGCCTTATGTGCTGAAAAATGAAATAATTGAAGTTACCCCAAGCCAATGCATGTAAAAAGTATTTCATTTCACAAAATAAGTTAAATTTTTCTGCTGAAGAAGTTATAATTTTGCCTAAGCAATCAGTATATGATTGAATAGGCACAGCCTGAAGTGAATATTTCATTATAAGGAATTTTCCCCTCAACTATACTCAATGAAACAAAATTTACTCTGACTTGCTTGTAAAACTAGAACAAATTTAGTCCTTTACACTCCTATTGTCTTGCAGCTTTAGTACAAACATTCATTCCAGGCAACTAGCTACAGCTGTCTACTAGCTCATATCTCAAGTTTAAATGTATCAACTGACCACTGTAAATAAATTTCAGGTATATAAAATTACTTTTGTTTGTTATTATTTTGTCTTAATAATGTTTATAACTCCATTAAAGATATAAGAAAAATTGCTACAGTACCCCCTAAGCAGCCATTTCAAGTGTTAATATGTTGCACAGTAGTTATAAATTAACGCATTCTTTTCCAGTAATTACTTAGAAATAATAACACTCTTTTCCTGTTCCTTATTTAGCATCTTGGAGCAACACACCAATCACCTAAATGCCATGGATTTTTGAGTATAACTATATAGATAGAACCTCCATAGGAAGAAAAGGTTTCACTTCTGTTTCTGGTAGTAAATGTGTGTCATCACATTCCTATTATAGAACCCCACATCACAGAAGTCAACATGGAAGACAAATGCAATCATCCCTGCTGCAAGGCAGCACTTCTTGAATAAACATTTGAGAGCAGTAGACATAACAGCACTGTAGGACCACTTATATTCCCCATAAATAGGGATATATTTACATCACCTAATTTCCATACTAAATATTTAAATAGATGTTAGAAGGTATTGGCATGAATATTCTTACGTGAAAAAGTTATTTCCTTCTGTTGTATGAAGTATGAAAAGAATAACCCATGGGTTTAAATAACATTAAATTTGAATTATTTTTCAGTTTTGTTTAAAGAAACCTTTTTATTTGTCTTGTGTTAATTGTACTGTTAGCAGTACGAATTCCATTTGGTAATATTTAACTTTATGCAAATCCAAGTAAATTCAGTTTTGATTTCTTTTTCTTCAGACTATCAGTAAAGATCTGTTAGTCGAGTGTTTCCATTACTTCTGGGATCTGTTTTTTATAGTAAATCTATGAGAATAAAAGGGCGTCTGTCTTCTGCTTTAAATCTCATTTACACATAGTTGTTCTTCCTACACTTTTCCTTCTCATTCTCTCCTATACAGATGATTGCCACTTTCATTTCAGAGGAAAAACACAATGGGGGAAAAGAACAGTTCTTAAAAGATAGGTTGGAAATTAGCTAGCAGCTATTTTCTCAGTGTTTTTTTCCCAATTCTTTATAAGCACTCCTTCTCTAACTAACAGAAAAAACAAGAACTATTTCATAAGACAGGCTCATGAAAACAAAACATACAAAAATTCAATAAGGTCCTGCGTGGATAGCATGGTAAAGGAAATATTAATATAATTTTTCTTTCACAAAAGGATCAATTGTATAAAAGTCTGCCAACAAATCATGGAAACACAGTGCTTGTTCAAGGACAAGGACTAATGGATTGTATTGCTGAAGTGTTTGATATTTGGGATACCACATAGGATACTGAAGTCAAACTGCTGAAGTTTTCAACAATGGAAATCCCCTCCCCTCCCCTCCCCCTCCCCTCCCCTCCCGTCCCCTCTCCAAAGCAGAGTAGTCCTGGTTTCATGAAAGGTACAAGGGACAAAAAGGTTTTTGCAAACTATTCCTTTCTAAACTAAAAAAAGCTTTTAGTTTGAAGTTAATCTATTTGCAAGCTCTTTTTTTTTTTTTTTTTTAACTTACAGAAGAACCACAGATTTAATTCTATGCCTTTAGGACATTATCCCCAGTTTGCTGAAGCAAAGCAAACAAGCAGTACTCCTTCAGAAGCCCATTACATACATTTTCCCATCCATCCATGGTATTGGAGCTGATCAGAGAGTCCCTGTGGGACAGTCATGGGAAACTGTTGTGGCCACAGGAGAAGATCCCAGGTCCTACAGGGAAAGAAAGACTCTCCTGAAAAAACCCTAGTACATTTCAGAAGGGGCTGCACATGAGGGCTTCTCACATGTGGGGTCTGGTTGACCTCATTATCTCCTCTGCCTTTCTCCCACCCTCAGCCCCAGCTTCCCAGCTCCTCTGGGGGAGCTACCCCATGCAGCACCCTGACACCATTTCTCAGCCACTATCTCAGAAAGCTGACACTGCTACAGAAATAAGGACACAAATATTCAGAATTTGGGGGAAGCCTTGCAGTTCCCCAGTTCCCATTTGCAAATACTCCTGGATTTTTTTTTTAATTAAACCTGATGTAATTTCTTTCGATAAAACTTTAAATGAAAATAGAAAATGTTTGGTACTTTCACAAAGAGGCAGTAGTGGATGGAAAAAGTGACAAAAGCCAGCATTTTCATGCATTTTTCACTGGTGAAGAGGCAAACACTGATCCGTCACAGAGTGGCTGCCATCTCCCCAGGAGTAAAGACATTCTCACTTCTCTCTCAGCTCCACCCAGAGACCTTTTATATTGCTTTTCTCAGTGCAAAGCCTTGCTAACCATTGTTACCTGTAATCCATGCCACACCCAGAGATAGTGATAGACTACTAGGAGAGAGTATTAGACTTGCTAAAAATGGGGCATGGCTCCCTAAAGCCCTGAAGAGGTAAGACATCTGCTACATTTAACATTTTACCATAACCACAAGAAAGTGCAAATGTCAATTAACAAATTATTCTTGTGTTCAAAATGAATATTGTAAATCTTCTGATGCCACCAACCACATTTTCTGGTTTAACAGTAATTACTACATGCCCATTAAAAGAGTAGGTTGAAATTTTTGATAGAGTGTATGGCTTGTTTGGGGAAAGCCATGCTGAACCAAGAAATGAGTAGTCATGCAGAAGCAACTGGGAGAATGATGGTAGAATGATGGGAATTGCCACATAGAAATCTCACCCCTGTGTCTTCCACACATTCAGATGTAGCATCTTCAGACACTTCCCATCCTGAAATCCACCGTATGCAACAACAGATTCACTGAGTGAATGGATGCCACCTGCAGTTTTCAAATGATCATACTCCAGGCACCACGAAGAGGTTTTGTAAAAGAAACTCAAAAGTAGTCCTACAAGTTTGTGGCATGCAATGGACACAACTAGAAGTCTATTGACCATGTAATTGTATTATGCTGTCATGTTGTAGCAATGGTATTCCTCAATTTAGTACTCCCACTAAAACCACGAGATGCTCCCCCCTCCTCCTACCCCCACCCCAAATCAGAAGCACAAAAAGCAAAGATCATGGGTTCAGATAAGAACAATTTGCTGGAAACAGCAATGAGATGAGAAAACAAGCCCTAATGACAACAATACCAATGACAGAGAGTACATGGAAAGAAATTATTCATGGAGAGGAAAAAACCTAGATACAATAGACAATGCCAGATGACTCCCTCCACCTGACTGAACCCCTTCTCCCTGGAAGTCTCTTTCCCCTGCCCCCAGCAATGACGTGAAGTGGTATGGAATAACCATGTCCTGGCTGTGCCCCCTCCTGGCTACTGCAAAAATTTACCCTGCCTGCCTGGAACCAGGACACGTGCCTTAAAATCCCACCTATGTACAATTCTAGGCTTTCTATTGTAAATTGAGCCCTTAACACTACCAGTTTTGGCATCACAGCAGTTCTGCGGAAAAGTTCAGAGACAATGGGAGAGGCAGAGGGAAGTCACCGCATAAACCCACTTAAGATAATCATATTGAGACATAATAAGACACTTGAAATGTTTTTCTGAAGAAGAGACATCAGACAATTTGAGAAGAAACACGATGCTCTCTGTGCTTCCAGAGTTCATTGCAGCAGCACGAGATCAGTGCCAGCAAAAGTGGGAGCAGAGCAGCTGCTGCAGTGTGGCATGCCAGCCAGGCTGGTACATCTCACCCCGCACAGCGCAGGTTATTTGCTCAAAGAGCACACAAAACTGGTTCTTACCTATCACTGGGTACCCTCCAGCAAACAGAGGTACTTCCCCCTTCATCACTCTGTGTGCTGTTTCCACATCCTCCATTTCATAGTAAGTCAAAAGAAAATATTGCCTCCATGTTCCATGCTCTGGTGCTGCACAGGCAGCTACTACAGGCTTAAAAGTCTTCATTCATTTCTGAACTTCCTAATTAAATACTGAAGAGGAAAAACCCAGTCACCATCAGTTGAGGTACAAGAGGTCAACTGAAGTATTGAATGGAAAAACTACAAGGTGTGTAGCTGTGTGGGCAGAACAGAATGAGATACAGAATCTCTGACCTCTGCTTTTCTGGTTAAAATCTACACACAGCTTTATATTCAGTTAGTTATAAAAAGTATCTTGCCATTTGACTCATTTCTGAATGCCAAACTTCTGAAGGAAATTTATTCGTAGTTATATTTGAATCACTGTCTATATGCCTTGACACTTCAAATCAAAACACTAGAGGAATCTAATGATTTTAATTCTAATGATTTAAAAAAGGAATTAAAATTAAATCCTACCTGGCCTTCTATATAATTTTTCCACTGGGAAATCTCTCAGGAATCATTTCTAAGTCACGGGCTTCAAAACCTGATGGAGTTTCTAGCCTAAGAAGTCATCTTCTTGTTCCAACAAACCAATACCTTTTTGGCCATTCCCTTAATATTGTCCATCCAACCTTGATTTGCTGTTCTTCAGGCTTTGCACTGTGTTTTCCCATTGGGGGCATGCATTATTTTAAAATGCAAAAATACTCCAGTAGTCAACAGTCATAATATCCCCAATACAACACAGAAGGTACATATATCACTTCTGTAGACTTGAATAGCCTTGAATGGATTTGTTCTTTCGTCCATAACAGAACAGCTGTGTAGTTCAGTGCAAGCTGAAATCCGTCTAAAGTTGTATGCAGAGCAAATTTTACAGGGCAGTCATCCAATGTGAAAATGTGAGGCATCCGTACATTAATTTCTCTTTTTCTCCTGGACATAATGTTGTCTCTGAGCCCATCTCTATATTTAGTTGTCTGCATCAAGGATGCCACAGTTGTGTCATCCTCAGTACCGGTCACAGTTTGTTTAAACTCAGTTCCTATACACACACAGGTTTCAGGTACAATATCAGCTAAAGTTCAGCAGAATACTTATTGAAGTATGAGATGGAAACCTCTTTTTTATACCAATGAATTATTACCACGTTCTACATACTCAAAGTTAGAGAAAAAAAGACAAAGGGAGAAGAAAGACTTGCTTGTTGCAGTGTGTGGACAATCCCCATGAACCGCAATAAAATGCCATAATTGGCATGTTTACTAAAAGGATTTTGTGCTGTAACATTCATCCCACACATCTAAATCCTTTTTCCTACAGTTCTTATGTTCCTACTAACACCATAGACACCACACTGGGAGACACAGTGATCCTATATGAAAAGAAGCCTGAAGAAAGTGGAAAACAAAATGCATGTTACAGAAAGGCATAGAATTAAAACACTTGAACATTTAAATCTACTTGGACATTTAGAAGACAAAAATGCAATACAAGCAACTTCAAGATGTCGAAGTTTTATGTTTGCTACATGTGCTTTTAAATATAGACTTTATTTCACAGAAAAGAGGGGGGAAAAATGAGTAGGTAGCTCCAAACCATCCAGTAAACATCTATGCTGTTTCTCAGAACAGCTTATAGCAAGACTAAAGCCAACAAGAAAGCACAATAGCAGCAGCCATGAGGACAGGGTGGCAGTAGAGCATCATCAGCACCTTTTTTTGATGTACTATACTGGGAATTCATCAGAAATAATTTTCAGATAGACTGTGCTGTGTTCTACTGTAGAAAATTTCAACACAACAAACATCCTCCCTTAAAAGCACCTCTGCTAATCTTATCAAGATAATATTTCTTCTCAAGTTAAGTCTAGTCATCAGTTAAACTCTGGACTGTACATGAAGGGCAGACCTGATTATCTCCCAAAAGCTTTAATGCCCATAAATCCCGGAGTTATCCATCCAAAAGCCTGTCCTTAGCTGAAGTCACCCTTCAGTGTCTGTATTTAGCATGGCTCCAGAAACAAAACCAAAGACATGGGTTTAATGGTTGAATGAAGGAAAAACGCTCACAGAAAACACTCACAGTGGATACTACTCCATCTGTACATCCTGCAAAGCAGACACCAAACTCAACTGAGAAGGGTGCTCCCCTTCCTTAATGAGTGACAGTGTGGCTGTTCAGTACCAGTTGGTGTCATGCAGGCTTTTTGAATTTGCAGAGAAAAGCAGAGACCTCCTGGTATGGCTGACCTCCAACACCATTAGCTCTGAAGCTGCCCTGCTAACCACCAAAGCTGTGGTGTGCTCATGTACTTCTGGAATAAACTCATTAAAACTAATTCTAGCTGTTTCCACTCATTCTGCAACACTCAGAACCTCTTCACACAGCCTAAAGTACAAAGTTCCTGCTTCTCTCACTTCAGTCCTGATACTGCATTTCTCCAAAGAGAAAAAGGGAAGCACTGCTCTTAAACGAACAGCTGAAAAGTGTATCAGATGAGGACATCACAGCAGGATTAGATAAATGCTTAAGAAGCAGAAATATTTTAGTCTTTTCATGTAAATATTCCTAGTGCTAGATAAAAAATTAAAAGGCATTGTTTGCGGGGGGCTTCTGAATTTTTGAATACAGCTTTTGAACTTATGTATCAGTTAAGCATATTTATCCTTTTAGTGCTGAATGCTGCCATAAAAAGCAGAAGAGAGAAGTTGTTGTAAGTTCTCTTCTCAGCAGCCTTTTTTTCCAGCCCACTGGAAGCAAAAGCAACACAGGGACTGGAGGCGCAGATGCACTCCTCACATGGTTTTTGTCAGCGTGGAGAGAAAACTAACCCCTTCTCGAGACTGTGCTATCTATTGCTTCTGTAACTCACAGCAGCAGCGTGAAGATTTGTCAGACGTATCTGCACTTCAGAGAGAGGCAAAGGCTAAGTTTTATTATTATTAGCTTAATTTCTACTCTTTTTCTTCACACAAACATTTACTACTGGGCCCTAGGGAAACATTAACAACCGCGGTCTCATTTCTTGCTCTTAATACTGGCTTTAATTAAATATTGCTTTTTCCCTACTTGGCTAGGTGGCATGGGACACAGGAATTATTTGAAACAATTTGGGAGTGGACTCAAGGACTGGTACAGTGGAATTAATAATTTCTTTCTCAACTCATTTTTAACTAATCCCTGTCCAAAGCACTGTGACTTGCTCCTACAATGTGTCAGCCAAGATTTCCATCAGCTAAAGAAAGCATGATTGCAGCACTGCTCCTGTGATTCGGAAAAAAAAGGAGTATAAGATATCTGTGATATGGTCAATATTTCTTGAAACCAAAATGCTGAGACCCTTCATTTTTGATCTTCATTAGGCTTTTATCATACCTGAAACACTTGTCTGGAATTGGTCAACCCAAGATGGGGAACAAGGATAATTCACTGCTGCAAGAACACACTTGCATTGAAATCTGCCTCCCATCTCAAATTTTCACTCTGGCTTCAATTGAGAAAAATTAATTGATTTTTTTTTCTCTTTCTTTTAAAAATGATTTAATGAGCAAGTCCCTAACTGTATGGTTCTAGGCAAAGTTAATTCTAGGGGATACCTTTTATTTAGCCAAACCTAATGGGAAAGAAGCAGTACATAACAGGAGGAAAAACTCATTTCTTAAGACAATAGGAAAAAAAGTCGATAATATTCTCTTTCCATTAAAAAAAAAAAAAGGAAAAACTATAAACATAGAATTCCTTTCAGAAGAAACATCATGGATTTTAGATACCTGAATTTCTGATAATTTATGGTAGCACTTTATTCCAATGATTATTTAAGTAAATTACATTGAGAGAAATGCCTATACATTCCAAGAACATCCTTTTTTGCCTTCTTAATTTATACTCACAGTTATCATACTAATCCTAACTAAACAGGGATGGATATAAAGTTTGGATTTCAAGTTTAGTATACTAGGAGCCAGGAGAATAAGTTAAGCTTAGTAAACAACAGAAAAAACAAGCCACAGGCAGTTTGACCAGCAGCTGTTTTGATCCGTAGAGGTGTACAGACAACGTGTAATTATTGGAAAAACACATCTAATCAAATCATGCTCTAACTCCTGGCAACACAGCATTCAGTCTATTGCTTTTACACTAACTTTAGTGGGTTGCTTCCAGCAGCTGCCTCTATCCATGAGTTACCACCATGCCTTACGAATTCTGCACTGCTACTTCTGTCACTGAAATAGATTCACCATTTGAAATAGGTTTTTTCTTCTCACTGGGTATTTTGTGGGACAGATACTGTTGTGACAGTAGCTGTGCCAAAGGATTATGTGTTTGAGAGCCCATGGACTGCTGGATGTGCATCAGAGAGCTGAGTAGTCAGGACTTGGGTGTGCATTAATGGGCTGCTGGCAAATTTCTAGTGCAGGTGGATTGCAGAGTTACAGGGCCAGAATGCATCTCCAGAAGTCATCCAGACCAACCTCAGACCACATCTTAACAGCTGTTCCACTGACTTGGTCTTGAAATCCTGCAGCAACCAGCAATCCAGCAGAAGGGATTCTAAAAGTGCTTAACACTATGGAATTCCTGGGTTCTACCATTAACAGAACTTACTTACAAATTGTCTTCTTTTAACAAAAAATCTGCTTCACCCATTCTTCTGTTCTGCATAAGGAGAATTTGTTTTAAGGATCATCTTCATCTATGGAAGCTCTTTTCATTTGAAACATATGAGGACTGAAAAACCCAAATCTAGGAATAAACATAGAAATTTCATGTTAACCCAAACAGAACCAACAGATCTGTATGTGTTACCAATACAGTACAGATTATTACAGCACATTTAGATCTCTTTCTCTCTATTTCAAATATCCCCAAATATTAATTGTTGAAACTAAGAGAAGGGGTAAATGAAATGGCTCTGTTACAACAGCGCTGTGTGAACAACGATGTGCAAGGATGCTGGGTACACCTCTATGTTGCATCTGTCTCATTATTTGTAAAGCTTTGAGAGTGTAGAACCTGTCAAAAAAGAAAATTTACACCCACATCTGAAATCCCTAATGGTCTAAAACAACAACAAAAAAATCTTCTGAAAGCATTGTGTTTGTAATTATATCATTTCAATTAAAATAGAGCAGAAAAAATAGAAATGTTAAAAATGAAAAAAAATTAGAATACATAAAAAGTGGAAATTTTTCATAGTGCCAGATAAGATTTCTTTACTACATGAATCTTTACATGTTGTCAAAAGCTCAGTGCAGTTTGGGATTTTTGTTCTTCTTCTCCTACTATTTTGCAGTTTTAGTCTGCAAAATTTTGCTAATTAATTTTCAATAAAAAGTATCTTTAGACAAACTTCAAGAGTTATGAGTCATTACTGCTGTCCAAAATACATTTCTCTTTGCTAGTACTTGGTTTCAATCAAAATTTCTAATCACATATATGTACCCAGTTCAATTTATGAATAATTAAATAAAGGTGGGGGTAGTACATTCTTTTTTTAATGCAAAATACATTCAGAATCCATAGATAAAGCTGGCTAATTGTTAAAGGTCATGAGAATGAAGATGATCTGAGTATATTAGATTAGAAACCACAGCACTGAAATTCTCAGAGTAAAATCACATTTGGTCTCTTAAACAAGTGGATGTTAATAAATGCAAAAAAACTTACTAATAAAAGCCAGTAGCAGCTGTCAAGTCTGCAAGAATTCTTTGTTCACTTTTTAATTTGTTCTATCTCATCTGGAGAAAAAATGAAGAACAAGCTGTATTTTACTGTGTGCTTCTGAAGGCAAATGGTAACAGGAAAACAAACTGCAGGATAATGCGTATGGGGATACAGAATGACAGGTACATGACTTGCTATTTTTATTCAGTTTTTTCTTTTGTTTTATCAACAACGACAACAACAACAACTGAAGAAAGTCTGATTTTGGCAAAGTGAATAAATCAAAGCTTTCATGTAAACTGTAATAAGATTTTTACCTGCCTGATTAGTTTCTCCTCCAAGGACATTTTAGCATTGTCTACTAAATCTAGAGTAAGAAATTAAATGCAACTTGATTGAGGCAGTTTAAGGACCTGTCAGCACAGACTAGTGTCTGAGGTGTTATAAAGCCACAGACATCTGCAACAGTAATATGCTGGTGTAGCAGAGTATAACCCACATATTACACAGTGGTTTAATGTTGCTTGATAAAAATGCCATGTTTTATTCCTGTTTTAATGATGTTACATGTTGAAGGACATTTAACACTACATTTGTCTTCCACTTGACTCCCACAAGTTGGACCATCCTCACTGATCTGTGTCAGGAAGGATTTCTTGCTTTTCACAAATGAATGTGTGTAAAGTGTATATTTACAGCAGTACTTAAAAAGGTAAATACTTGTCTTCAAATACCTAAATTTCAGTCAGTAGTCATAAAATATACTTCTGAACATCTATGTTTGCCACAAAAGCTTGCTAGAATCAGTTAAAATAGATTTTTTTTTTCCTGATTATAAACATTGTTCATCAATAACTAAGAATAGCTCACACTGTAAGCCTATTAGTAGTCTGTTACTGGTTGGTATGTACACAGTCTCATCAGAGCTCATTGCAAAAATCAGGACTTACATTGTTACACTAAGTTCCCTTTGCAATGAACTATTTTTAATTCCCTCAAAACACATTAAGAAAATTAAGGGGGGGGGGGGGGGGGAAGAAGAAGAAATAAAAGAAACCCACAACTTTTCTTACTTTTTGTAGAAGCCAAGCAAGTCATTGTGAATATATGTTCAAAAAGAGCTACATTTATTTGTCTAGCTACTGCATGTACTGATAGATTGAGCACTGTTTTTTTCAACAACATTATGAACCTTCAAAGAAAGAATGAGGAATACAACAGTGGAGTTAGAAAACATGTTTTTCATCCAAGTAAAACCTGAACTTGCTGTGATATAATGAGCAGAAGTTTTTCAGTTATTTATTTTTCTCTGTGAAATTACAAAAGATTTATCTAAGACCTGAATAAAGCACAAAACAGAAAGAGGAGATATACTGTGAAAACACAGCTATATATCTTATAGGTGATGTTTTGGAGGAAAAGTTTCTGAAAAACAGAAGAAAATACTGCACAAGATGCAGTCCTACTTGAATCTCTGAATATGACAATATGATTTGTGTATCCATGGAAGGGCATACCATACCTGAAATCATGGTCAGATGGCATGGTGCCCCAGTGCACCTGCCTTAGAAAAGTGCTAAGGATAAGATTTTGTCCAGTGAATAATATTGAAGAAGGTATCTGGAAAACTATTCCCTCTGTCCCTATCAGATTTTTAATATTCAGAAACAGGTAGACCTCTACTTATGATAATTTCTTGATTACATTTAAGACAAGGTGGTTGCATAAAAGTGCATGCCCAGGGCAAGCTCTGTTACACCTTTCACTTACAGAAGGGGACAAACTTTTAGGAAATGTATGTTAGATTTAAGAACTGTCTGTGTTAGTCATTTGTCTGATCTACAGCTTTTGTAAACTTGATAAACATAGCCTTCAGTTAGGGGTGGCACAAAGATATTTCTTATCCAAGTAGAGATGGAAGGACAATGATTTTATAGGTCTCCAAATCCTGCACATACTACTTGGAAGATAAAATACCTCAAGCACTTTCTGTAGATACCATGAAGAAACAACTACTGGGGAAGATGGAAGTGAAGAGAGTACCTTTCTGAATCAATGCAGATTTTTAAATGGATACCAAGAGCTCCTCATTTTAGGATGAGATCTTTGGCACATATAGGAAAAAAAATTATTTTGTACTCAGAAAGTCCTGAATGATTTAGACTAATCCTCAACTGCTTTCATCATTGTTTAAGGGTGTACTTAGCTCCACAAATAATAGAGAGGTGTAGCATATCCACAGTCCATTTTGCCAAAATGACACCTGAAATGTTTTCACTCATTGTATTCTCTCAGGTCAAATGTCAACAGCAATCCTAAACCTGTCCAGTAATCACAACTACTGGAATCCTTTATTGCTCTTCTGGCCCAAAGTATGATCTATATAAAAAAAAGAAGAACCAAACATGATGATATTCCCATTCACTGGATGACAAATCATGTATGAGGTGAAGCAGAAAACAATACGTGTTTTGAGGGGAATGCTACTGCAGTGGGAAAGGAACTCATTGCTCTATTGAACGTTGACAAGTAGTTTGCATCTATTGCTTGCTAACAAATCCCTGGCTTAAATATCCCCCTCTGAAGTTAAATGCAGCTGTAGCACATTGTGGTGTGGGTTTGTTTGTTCATTGTGTTCCATCAACCAAGAAGTTTTAAAGTCTAAAATATTTTGTCAGTTACTCAGCTATTGGTTTTAAAATTCGTCAATGTTAACTTTTTTCTATAGTTACATAAATTACTAATTGATCTGCTTGGTGTTACTCATGAAGAACATTCCCTTTGCCACTGATGAGGGACTAAGGCAAATTAAGGCGCAACACATGTAGGTATTGTCAGCAGCAGGACTTCATCTAGCACTTTACTCCAGCAATTCCTCTACTGAAATGAGACTTAAAATTTCTATATTGAGCCTGAAAGACCTTAATTTAGTTTAAAAACTTGCTATCATGCCTCATGAAAAGAATAAAAAATGCTAATACTTTCATTTTTTGTCTCAACTTTTAGCTTGTTCGTCCATGCCTTCACTTTTTATATTGCTATCTCACATAATTTATTGGTGTGAGGATATACCTTCAACAAAGTTGTTTATTAGACTTCAACAACTTCACAAAAGAAACAATTACAGCCATTTGCTTGACATATTTGCCTCCTAGAGCTCAAAACTTCAAAGGAGTTATGGCAAAATGATGGAGAAACTCAAATGACATTGAAAATCAGTAGTACAATATAGTGCTGTACTGACCCTCAGCACATAAATGTCATATACCTTCCCATCACCTTTTATGAATTAGCTATATCTGGAAAAGCTGCCAATGCTTAAATTTTCAAACTTCTGTCAGCATATTCTGATGATGAAAAGAGACTGGTGAAATAAATCTGGGTGACTTTTAATGATCCATTGGTACTGAAATGGATATTTCAGCATAGAGGATTTTTTTACTTTTTGTTAAAATGTCTTGCCTCCCTATAACAACTTTTATTGTGAAGATTTGTTCATTTTCTTAATGATGTCAGGGAAAAGGAGATTTTTCCTTCATGGTTTTCCCTTTTTTTCCATTAACAAAACCAAAATTTACAAATTTACTCTTTTGCATATCCATTGTAAACAATCACTTTGAAATAAATTTAGAATTTATTTGGTTTTAAATTGTCCCTTCCCTACATAAGTCTCATGTAGGCCACAATTATGCACTGTGTGAAATGTCTCTTCTCTCAAAGCAAATCAAGAACCACTCAAGATGTCTCCACTCCACACAGCACCCGAGATGTAGCCCTTTATTCAAGAAACACCTACTGTAAATAAGCCAGAAATAACCAGAGCAGCAGCAAGGTAAACATCAAATATTAACAAGGCCACAAGAGAATCGCTGCCCCACCAAGAAGGAAGGGGCAGTGCAGGTCTCCATCTCCAAATTTTTGTTAGACTGGAAGATGCTGTAAGAAAGAATGGTGCATTTCTATTTCAAGGATGTTGATGAGGCCCAAGCAAAGATTATGAGAGAATAGAAGAAAAAAAGCCACTGCTCTTTTCTTCACCAGAGGGGTGAATATAAAAGGGGAAATATAACTGTGTGTGGAAAGGGCTGAAGGAGGAGTGATCTCTCCACCCACTCAGTCACCCAAAAAATAGGATGAAAAGAGCAGCAGGAACTGAGATGCAGAGACTGAATTAGCAAGGTTGCCAAGTGTAACTATGGAATATAACTTCTTCTTCAGCCCCTTTATTCTCTCATCCATTGTAAAGGAAAAAAGGGAGAACTTTCAGACATGTGGAGAAGGATTATCTCATAGGTGCTCAGCTCAGGGCAAAACAAGCACTGAGTCAACTTTGTGTAACCTTTCCACAGCTTCTCCTCCGCTGCCTTTCACCTGAGCTGTCCTCATGACCCTTAGAGGATCAGTCCTGCAGAATACACAATGCACTTACATATTTCACTATTTGATGGGAACAGTGCTGAATTTTAACAAGGTTTGGTTGTTGTTTTTTCCTTCTCTTAATGGCTTTGCTCCTTCCAAAATGACTCTCTTAAAATTACAATATTTAGAATGAAAATTACAGGATGGCTGGTTTTCTGCTTTGGAAATTATTTCAGCATTACTGTTCAGTCCTTAGAAACATAAGACAACCTAATTTACGGGTTTTTTTATCTGGATGAAAAAGTGCAGTCCAGCTCTAGCAGTCTCCATGCAATTCCATAAGAGAGTAGAATGCCTTTTAAAATATAAAAGCATTTAGAAACATGAAAGTAGAAATACACCCTGAAAACAAGTTTCTTTCAGCACTTCTACAGGCTGTTTGTGACGACCCAGCTGCAAGCTTTTTATTTTTCTCTTGAAGCTTTAAAAAAATGAAATATAGATGAAGGTCACTTTTTATTACATCTCCCCTCGTTGTGAATGGGTTTATTTCTTTCTGCTTTTACTGCTAAGAAACTGCCAGTCTCAGCAGCAGAGATTGTAAAACATTTGTATTTCTCCTGCTATACTGTAAGATTTTTAACAGATGGACAAGAAAGTGAAGGGGGCTCTTGATGCAGCATAGGATAGATTTAGGAAGCAATACCAAAACACAACCTTCACTTATCCTCCAATATTTTCTTAAGGACTCACATGAAAGGGAAGCAACCAAGAGCTGAGAGACAAGAATGAGTGCAAAGAAAGGTTCCCTGCCTGGGAAAAGGAACCTCCTTCTTGTCTTTGCTCAAGAGCCATCCACACCTCCCCAGAAAGCTCTGACTGCAAATCAGCTGCACCTGCACATTTTACTATTAAGGTTAAAACCAACACTTCTCCCATCCAAAACAATAGGGGTACATGCTTAACCTACACACTTTTTTTTCCTTCTTTATTGACAAGTGTTTTCCCAGTGAAGTTTCACTTCTTTCTTCATGTGTTCCTGGAGGGCTATTGTCCATGCATCTGCATAGGTATGCTGAGAAACTATCCATGTTTGTGCCTCAGAGGTGTAAGTTAGACCTTATTAAACAGCTAGAATTTTTTTTAATCCTATATTTTGTTTTTCTTGGTGGCACTATGGAAAAATTTCTCCCTTCAAGACACACAAATAGTACAAAAAAACCCCAACATATACAAGCCCTTTCATCTTTCTGTATGATTAAATCATGGTTTCTTCTCTCAAATACAGAAAAGACTCAGTAAAGAAATTCAAAACTTGTTAACTAAAGTTGTAACAAGGAAAATGCCCAAATGTTAGTAGAATCAAACAGATAGCAAAATAGATTCCTTCATCTCTTCTGTCAACTACAGCTGTCACAATTCTGGAAAGGGAAAGCCAGTTCTGAGGTAGTAGCAGCAGCAACGAAGTCCTGAAGGGCTAAAAATGTATAATGTGTATATTTGTATGCACACAGCTGCAGTGCCCCAAATGCCTTGACACGGCACATCCAATGGCAGTTGTTACAAAAGGCTAATAGTTGAACTACATTTACATATTATTATACACACTGCAATAGACATTATAAATATTTAAAATAATGATTGAGTGTTTTTTCAACTTTTCAACTGCTTAATGCATTGTCATGAAAATCCCTCGCATGACTGGCAGAGGTTTCTCCAATGCTGAAAGTGGCTCTGAGTTTTTAGCTCTGCCATTAAGAAATCCAGCTAAAATATACAGAATGGAAAATGAGCACACAGAGCAGCACAGGAGATCTCCTGTTGTGGGTCTGCTAACAACATCAGATGCTGAAAAGTGCAGCAAGACTCTGAGACAAAGAGAACCTAGAAGAGTTAGATTTAACAAAAAGTGACGGCAAATATCTAATAAGTATGCTTTCCGTTTCCATAGCAACTTCCATCAAAGAAATGGAAAGCACTTTAAACATCAATCAATTTACCCTCAACAGTACTGTGTGGAAGGCAAAATATATATTAGAAGAACTAAAGTTGCTTCCTGGTGATTGCTGCGCTGTATTTTAGAAGTCTTTTTTGCTACCTCTGCACTAACCTCCTCATTAACATTCAGATCTTCAATCTGTCTTTTTCATGTTCTCTCACACAGATTGTTACCTAAGAGGAGTGATCAGAGACGTTGGAATAAAGAATGAAGATCTTGGGAAGTAATGAATTTAGCTATTACTGAACACCAGATCAATATATCAAAGTCTAAGAAGTCTTACCTACTGTAAGTCATCACTGCAAGAAAGTCTCTGCAATGGCAGATGTCAGAATGGCAGTGGCCTCTTTCATCAAGAATTTTTCCAAAGTACTTATACATAACCCATATTTTGGCTCTCTAAACCAGGCAAGTCCAACATGCACGTAATGCCCAGGGGGTAGGCACCATGACCCAGTACGTACCTGTAAATGATGGGTGGCTTTAAAATATTTAAAAAGGAACTTCACAGAGTCAGTATGTCTAGAGATAAAAGAGAAAACTAACAGACCTTCAATTAGTATGTGTGACATACCTGCCTCCAACAAGAGAAAATAAGGTCAGCCTGGTTCCTCCTGCTCTTGAATTTTAGGAGTTGGGGAATCTAAAGCCTGAAAAAGTCATTTTTCTGCTCTGAAGCCCACACAGACTGAAATTGAAATGGTCATCTATTGGTAAAGAGTTGTGGTAAATCTTTATGCTTTCTTTTATTATTCAGATGGCTCTGCTGGCTGGAATGAAAATGAAGATGACAGACAGGATTTTGGTCTCTGGAGAGCGAAGATCTCATTGTGAGACTGGATGTTGCATGATCTCCACCACTGAGGACAAGGTTAGAGCTGGTCATGGCCAATAAATTACCTCCCTTTCACCATCTGGATAGGTTTCTTTGCTAGAGAGAAGGTTAGGGTTAGACAAAGGGAGTCTAAAGAGTAATAAGAACTTTGTCTTTATGTTTTGAACTACTCTAGGAGTTTTTGAGGAATAAAAAAGCACTTTTGTAGAGTACTTCATATCCACTTTTCCAGAAGAAGAGGGTGCTCTAGTAAAAATCAAGCTGAAAACTAAGGATAGCATTTGGGATCTAATAATTTAAGGTTTTGGCTGAATGGCATTTCAGAGTTCAAATGAAAGTAGATACCTCTCACGAGATGTCTTTTGATGGGTTTACTACTCCCAGTGGATTTGAAAGTAAGAGTCAGGGCTTGGATTTTTAAATCTAAAGATTGAAGAGCTCCTTTTTTTGCTGGGTGCTAAATGGCTATGACTCATGGCAAGAAGGCAGGTGCCACGTTCAGTACTCAGGTTTTCAGAAGAGATGGATTCCCTTGGCTAGAATGGAAATATTAAAGTTAGGAAGGGTGTCAGATTTGTTAATCCAGAGACAGAAAGACATAGATGTTTAGTGTTAGGCAGAAGTTTAGTGTCAACTCTAGCCAATATGAGATGAATTCTTTCATTGCTGGGGTAGCTCCCCTGCATTTAATTACACTAAGATTTAGGAAAAAGTAATATAAAATATAAAATACACCCTTTGCTGAATGATAATGGGCCTGAGAGTGGGAAGAAGTAAAGTATTTTTTAAGTCCCATGCCTTATGTACATATTTTCTAAGGAGAAACCTGGGCTATAATTATGGTTAGAGTTAGGGCTACTGGCTGTATGTCAAAAGCAGAGATCCTGACTTAATGCTTGGTGCTGCATGTCCCATGGTGAAGAACTGCACTGCTGCTGTCATTTGTGGCTGATTATTTATGTTTCCTTTCCCTGCTCAGGTAGTTCTGCTAGCTATAATGAAGGCAAGAGCTGGTTAAAGATTCAAAACCCACAGGCTGAAGAAATTATCTCCTTGAACTCTGTGCATTACAGAGGTTTTGTCATGTATTCCACAAAACTGCTATACTAAACAGATCTTGTTTCAGCAAGAGTCGCCAAACCAAGTCGTGCCCAGTGTATGAAATCTCATACTTAAGACTGGATGCATAAGTGTGGAATTAGTTCAAAGTTTAGATAACAAGACAGATGTCAGAAATTGCTCTCAAAATAATCAGTGAAAGTCACCCAGTTTCTTTTTAGCTTTGGGATATCTCTGAGCAAAGGAAAGTGTTTGGAGAAAAATGTTTGTCAAGTTACTACCAGACACCATTGAGTACTGCTGTTTTCTTGGGTTCCTTGCAAGGTTTTAGGTCTTGTTCAGGCAGGAGCTTTTTAGCTAAGTACACATCAAGCACTTGTTTTAGCTTTGGTTTCAGAGAAAACAGAAAATTATGGTTTCAGGGGTTGTACCAGCTTTCAGCCTCTGCTCAATACTAAGGAAACAGAAAAAGTCATTCTCAGAGATTGAGAGTGTGCTGTAATTTACAGGTCTAGGGGAATGCACTCAAGTTTATGGTACTGTAATGTTTAATAGCTTTTACTCAAACCTGATAACATTCTCATATATATTTACTTAGTTTATACAATACATGAAAACATATTAACAAGAAATTAAGTTTTTATATATGTTGATTTTTATAATCAACTTCAAAACCGTGTTTATGTTATGAGAATGTTTTTCTTTACAATTAAGGTTTTACCATAGCTGACCTGAGAATACCTGAAAATGAACATACTCATAAAGGAATAACCAAAAGGTTTCAAAATATACTAATCCTGTCTATGCCTTCATCACCAACCACAGAGTAAAGAAGGAAAAAAAAGGGAAGCATTCTTTAACTGCTTGCATTTTTTTTTCATACAAACTACTGTTCTGGTCCAGCTATAGCACCAAAAAAATGGCTCCGTTATCTACTTCCCTCAAAAAAAGAAGCGTTGTTCTGGTTAGAGATTATCTGAATTTATGAGCTATAGATATCACACCCTTTCAGAGGAGCAAGGCGAATCTGTCCCTTCTGTTGTTAGGGAGATACACATCCAGCTTCTCTCCTGAGTGATCTTCAGAGAAGATAAGTTTGGATACTGATCTCCAAGTTGTTTTGGAGAAGTTCAGTTCCAAGAAACCTTTCTTTAACTTTAAATTATCATGTTTGTTTCATTTGGGTTGTTTTTGAACAAAAGCGTGTCTGTCTCTGGAAGATAGGACCCCACCTGCTTGGATTTAGCCAAGACAACGTTCTACGGAAGAGCAAGTGCACAGATATATATTAAACAAAAACAAAACAAACAAAAAAAAACCCAACCCCAAAAACAAGTGAAAAAAGCCCAACAAAAATGAACAAACAAACAAAAAAAAGGGATATCAGACCTTTTTGTTGTCTCCTGATCTCATTGATGAGAATTGAACCATGGGCACACTAGGGCAAAGGAACCATCTTCTGTTGTTGTTCAGTCTCTGGTTTCAGAAACAAAGTAAACAAGGAGAAAGAAAACCTGCAGGGCTCACACCAGACTTGATCGCATTTCTAAAGGCTCCAGATGACTGATTTCTACATTCTTAAAAAACTGTTCTATTGGTGAAATTGCACCACAGGCAATAAGTAAGATATATGCTGCATTTGCAAGTGAAATTAATTTTTTGTAGCATGCTTTGTACCCACAAAACATGCTACACTTTTATCTTTGTAATTCATCATATTAAAACAAATCATGGCAGGTGTAATTACATGACCACCAAAATTAGATAAGTAAGCAAATAAATAAATAGCTCTCAAATTTTCCTAAGTATTCTGCTTTTCCTAAGTATAATAAATCTGTGGGTTGCAGAGAAGGATGCAATCTTCCTTACAGCAGAAGATATTTTGGGAAGAAAATGCTAGTTAGGGATACTGCTAAGATTTTCTTATCACAGAGAGAAAGGAGGAAAGGAAGGAGAAGGAAGGAAGAAGAAGGAAGAAAAAGAAGAGAAGAGAAGAGAAGAGAAGAGAAGAGAAGAGAAGAGAAGAAGAAGAGAAGAGAAGAGAAGAAGAAGAGAAGAGAAGAGAAGAGAGAAGAGAAGAGAAGAGAAGAGAAGAGAAGAGAAGAGAAGAGAAGAGAAGAGAAGAGACTTTACAGAGTTAGCAATTTCTCAGTGTGTAATCTTTTTTGACAGAATAAGCCATACCTCCATAGTATATTCCAAAATCAATTTTGTTTTTGACAATTTGAGTCAACTCTATTCCAGCTGCAAACATTGACAATAGTAAGTTGTTTTCCAGACTGAGGCTGACTACTCCCTGCTACATTAGTGAACGGAATAAAGTCTTTCAAACATCTCGCTTCAATCCATATCTGTTTAGTACCAGCTTCTGCACTCTGTTCACACTGAATACAAATTTAAACAGAATGTCTTCATGTAATCATTGGAGGTCCTGAAACAGCAACTACTCTGAGGGGTGGCTTTTATTCTTTCAGAGGAAGGGAAACAATCCCTTGAAAGTGCAAATAAAAATGTAAACATTTCTTTTGTTGCAAAAGGACAATTACTTCAACACCTATATCAAAAGAAAAAATTATACCCATTAAAATTAATTTTCTTTCCTTTTAACTATGGATTTGAAAGAAAATAGTAATTCTTCACAAGGAAAACTGTATTTCAGGCAATGGAGATTCTGAGTGTCTTTTCTTTTGAATTGATTGTCTCTATGTATGAAGAACTTCCTTAAAGTGGACACAAAGGAATGTGCAAGAGCCTCTGCCACCAAGGAGTTTATAAACAGGAATATTTCACTGCTGCTTTGCTCATTCATAGTATTGTACAGAGAGCAAGCTCCTATTTTTTTTTTCCCTATCTGCTGCTTTGCTGGCACACGCTGAATTTTCACACTGAGTGAGAAGGCTGAAGCATGAAGTTACATGCTTCAAAGTGTCAGTGAGAAGAGCCATGTGTCATATTGTGTATATTGATCACTGTCTTTCTAAAGCAAAAACATTCAGGAGATTCAAGGAGCTATTCTGGCATGGGTGTCACTGAGCAAGAATAGTCCATGGTCTATCAGATCAACCCAAAAATGTTGTGTCAGATCTCCATCAAGACTTCTTCCACATACATACAGAAAGTAATTTTAAATACTGCTCTCATCACAGTGAAAGTCACAAGAGAAAATGTTTCCTCTGACTCCTTTTAGAACTTGGGTGTAAACTGAAATCCCTGAAATAGATCATATATTGTGATCCAAGGTTAGCTGAATGCAAAAGATCAGCATTTTGCTGCTTTCTTTTCCTTGTGAAATTCCCTGCACCAGAGCAAAATGTTGTAGAAAGAAATTATGATATTTGAAGAATAGCTTCCTGAAACATATGATGCCTCTGAAAATATTGTAATAGTGCATTTTGGAGGTAATATTTAAAGTGTCAGTGTTTAATACCAACAAGAAGGCATTCTATCTAAAAGATAACAACATATCACAGCACAGAAAGGGCTTTAGCATTTTTTGAATATTGGTAGTCATATATCTGGACCCATAGTTCTCCTGGTACATATATACATACGCTTTTGAAATAAAGATGAAACTTCTAATATGATAGACATTATAGACCTTAATGGCTGATCATAACTACACAATGTTCCTGCATCCTGAAACCCCAGAACTCCATATGTTACCAGAAAATCCTTAGCTTCTCCAAACTTCAAGAAATATATTAAGACAACTATTTAAAACACTAAATATCTTCAGGCTGAGATCTTCAAAGTTCAAGAATCTGTTAGATTTTTCATGCTTAACAGTTAACACCTACCACCGCAACCAGTAAGTAAAAAGCCCGAAAAACATATTTTTCAATCAAATATGTGAATGCCATCATTACATTTCCTGATGCTGCCTACAAATCTGTTTGGTTTCTTTGGAATATATATTTTCACAGTTCTTTCACAAGAAAAATATGAGAACTAAATCTGACCTTTTTTAAGTCTTAAAGAAACTCAAGAATATTGCTCACCCTGTCAGAACTAAATTAATTGCTGTAAAACTTGAAGTTGGGTAATAGTTTTCAAATGATGAATATTTACTGGTTGTCAATATATTTAGATGTTTTATGAAAGCAGTAAGTTTCCCATGGAGATATAAATAATTACAGTGTTTTCAGTTCAGACCTTGATAAGTTACTTGATTTGAATGCTAAATTCATAAAGCTAGTGATGATTCTTTGCTTTTGGATTTAGCATTTCATTTCCTATTGCTCATCATGGTAGTGAGCATTGCTCACTGGGAACTAAGTTGTGCCTGAATATCTGCAGATGAAGGAATGTAGGAGAGAGATTAATGTCTTACTTATGGTAACCACCCAGGTTGAGCATTAATCCATGGTATTCAAATTGCAGAGTTAAATATCATCTGTACTAATCATTATATCTGAGGTTGGCTGAACTGAAATCAATCTGTGGTATGTTGTGACATATTAGTGTTCATAGTCAGCTTATTTCAGAAGAGAACTCTCACGACATGCTTTTGTCTCACATAAATAACCAGATAGTCTTGGTCTATGTAACCCTCACTTTCCTTAATTTTGCTCATTCTCTACTGGTGATATTACCTTACTAAATAAGTACTGACTAAATTAGGACAAGTAAACTCTGGATTTTCATGAACTGTCTCGATATAATGTTATCTTTAGTAATGCTCAAAGGCCATTTTCTAGATTGCTAACTGATTTGATGACTGTATTATATAGCTGTTCCTATTGTTTAAGATCATTTTTAGAGAGGCCCATACTGGAATATGCATACATGAGCCTCATGGTTAGGCAGATAATGCAAACAATATTTCTTTTGATGTTTGTATAAGTATAAACTGTTGGTATTTTTTACTTAAATATTCACTTTTAAAGGCCCTGGACCAAAATTTCAAAGTACAATCTATCTGTTCTTTATTAACTTACTGTAAGACTTGCTGCACAGTAAAATAACCTCTGAGTATATATTAGTTTGTCAGGCAATCTCATGCCTACAAATTACCCACAAAGAAATTTTTGAGTACTGCAAACTTTAACACAAAATAAATAACCACAGTAACCACACGTGATTGTGTTCTATTTTCGAGTATTTTAAATAAGTTCTACCAAAGCAGCTTACACATGTCATGATTTGCTTTAGCCAGTTACTAATAATGAATATTAGCCAGCCTCCAGTTTGCATCAGATATGTTAGAAGAATGCAAGACTGGACACACTCCAGTGATTTAATTATGTAAAGAGAAAGTAACATGATAGCAGATAGAGGAAGAAATTAATCTAATATCTTCTATGTCTCTCCTTTTTCCTTTTTCAATTTTTTATATACTAGTAAAAACTAGAAGAACCCCTTGTCTCTCTGTTCATAGATCCCTCCTTACCTGCTGAGGCCAAGATGTATGGTGAGACTCCAAAGGCAATAAATATCTATCTGCCCCTGCCATGCTCAGTGGTGTTCTCAGGTCTCCCTGGGAAGAGAGGATGCTCTTTGGTGGGGCTCCTGGTGGGTCCCTGAGGAGTGAAGGAAACCTCAGGTGACTGCAGCTGGCCCAATAACTCCTGCAGTCTGGTGCCCTCACTCTCTCCCCCAGATGCTGCTGCTTTACATTTCCCCTTTTAGCCCAGCAAGGCTCTCAAAGGCAACTGGTTGAGAAGAATTAAAGATCTAGATCTCTGCTTTTTCTTGCCATGGGAAGAGGCTTCCTCTGGAGCTGACTGCCTTTATTTAAGGGCTCTCACTCCAAACTGACATACAGGAGGACGTTGTCCCTAGACATTGTCCTATGTCCTCTTTATTGTTGTCCTCTAAATTTTATGTTATTCAGGATGATTAGCACAGTGAAACATGTAAAACATGAAACATTCCCATACAGCAGTGTTGAATTGAAATCCCAAAGGTGTCTGGTGTGGTATAAACAACCTGTTCAGAAAAAATAATTGAGTGTACTGAAACTTGTGTAAAATCAGCCCAAGGTAAGCCTAATCATGGTTGTGCCTACATTCCTCTACTGTGTAAAATCAGGCTGATCAAATGAATTAATCAGGACACCACAGGCCCCTTCCCTACAGGGCACTGACTGGTGAATGAGCGTGACCTGGAAGGAACAAGGGCCACTAAGAAACCTCAGAAACACATGGACCGAAGTTTCAGGCTCCTCAGAGGATCTCCAGTGGAGGCTTTTCAGGCTCTGTCTTCTATGAATGGCATGAGTGGGTGCTTCACTGGCATTTGGCCAGTGTCTATGCCTTATGGCTTGGATTGCAGAGCACATGAGCATAGTTAGTGCTACTTAAGGGAACAATAGCTAATCAGTTTAGGGAAGAGATGATACTGCTTTCTGTAATTGAATGCATGCTTTACTCTCTTACCTAATCACATCCTCCTTTTTTCTCAAGAACACAGGAACACTTCACTGGAAACTGAATGGAGATGAAAATATAAAGTGGAATGAGAGCTGGATTTAAAGCTTATGTATAATCAAGCTGCATGAATGAGATGGAGGCTCAGTTCAGTCTCCTCCCCTCTCAGCGGGTGCTGACATAAGAGTAGAATTTATTGCACAGTAACTATACCACAATTGCTATTTGTAGTAGTCCCCTTTCAAGTTAAAACATTAAGAAACAATATTTCAGGGCCAGATGTGCCATTTAATCACTCCTCTCCATTCTCCTTCTCTGTTTTTCTGAAAGTTGTTAGAAAAATAGGATGGTGAATAACAAATTAACATAAGGCCCTGACCTGGATTTTGAGAGAGCTGTTGTTTTATTGCCTGTCCTTCTCTTCTGTAATTTTCTCATCATTTCACGCTTCAGAAGGCATGAGTTCAGGAAACTTTGATTTAAGAGCATTCATGCTTCCAGGTAACATTCTGAACTTGCTTTATGAAACCCATTTCAGAGGTTAATCTATAGCAACTCCTTCAGTATTTACAACAGGAGGAAGCTGTGTACTGGTTTTGACTTTGATGGTCACCTATGGGACTGTCCATCCTAGCGTCTGCATACATGAAGAAAGCTGTTTGAAGATCTGAAAATTGAAAATTAGACATGCCACTGTTTGGTAGACTATTTTAAATCCACTTCTTTTCAAGGGCTGGAAAGATAGAATGGTCAGGTACACAATGCTCATCAGCCTCAAAATGCAATAAACAATAGCCAGAACTATTATGCCTGATTTTTGCACTGATTAAAAATCCCTGAAAATCTCCCAAATACTCACCCCCTCCCCCCGCCAAAAAAACCCTAAACAAATGAAACCTCCAGCTTATACGAAATCTTATTTTTCTGTCATCCCCCGAGAAAGAGAATTCTTTCTGCAGTTCTCTGCAGAACAATTGTCTGCGAATTAAGGAAGCTTTTATCAAGTGAATCTAAAGCATTAATTGCCACCCCTGGAGCTCCTAAACCCTCTCCTTGTGAACAACGCTTCAGTGCAAAATACTATTTCTATGGAAGATTTCCTAATCAAATGGATCTTTGTGATTTTAGTTCAGGCCATAAAGAATCAAAAAGGTCTGGGTGCTTTTTGACAATCCAGGAATAAAGGGAGGGCATGAAACCTTCAACTTTTAGAAAAAGCAAAGAAATAAACTAAAGGATACATTTTCTTCAATGTTATGCACAGAAGAAACTACCCTGTGAACTGCCCTGTAAAGTGCTGTGAAGACATAAAACATCCAGCAGACATCAGTAAGAACAGGGAGCTCCCTTCTAATCTTCTTGTCGGGTGGTGTTTTCAATTAGCTGCAGATGATCTGACACAATATCTGCTTCTGTGAGTTAAGGGCTTAATGAACGAGCCAAAGTGTGCAGTGGCATCAGAACTACTCTTAAGGCACAGTCTCCAGACAGCAGGTAGATTTCTGAAGGTCAGTGTGACATTTCTATCAGCACAATAGGCAAGTGAGAGTCAAAGATGCTGCATGAGGTCAAAGAGAAGCATATGAAGAGACTCGGAGATAAAACTCTAAAATAAATATTTTCTCACTAATAAGATTACATTTCAAGTAGCAAACATGAGAAAAAGGTCTGTGGTTGGCAGGGTGCAGTGACCTAGTTCAGAAAACCCTGCTCTGAGTAAGTTCCAAAATTTATGAAGTAAATCAGTTTGAAGCATGGCAGAGAGATCCTCCCACTCCCACAGCAGTGTGGCCCCCTAATCCTTCAGGTCTTTTTATTTAGTGTCAGCCTCTGAGTCCCAGAATGAGGAGAGGAGGGGCAAAGGATTTCCTTTTTTGCACCTCTACTAATTTGTTGACTTCAGCTTGTCCTTGGAAGGTTGGATATTATCACAGACCCTGATGTCTTTTTGCCACAGAATTAAATTAAAAAGAGGTTAAAATGAAGGTGTGTTAACAGTGTACCTAAGACTTATTACACTGGCTGCTATTGTGCTAAAAGACAGAGCTCTCATTTCTTTCTCTTACTCTGATGTTTTACATCATTCCTACAACCTGGTCACTCTGCCATATGGTGAAATACATCTAAGAGCATGAAGATCAGAAACTCCAGTATAAATTGAGAATGTGTGACTGCAGCATTATCAAAACCATGTTAACCCACAGCACCTCACTCTCAGAAAGACCATTTCAGTCCGGGAAACATTATCCATAGTTCAGTCTGCTGCTTCTCCTCAGCCCTTGCTTTCTGAAAGGGATGATAAGAAATCTACTGCTGTGATTTTGAGCTCTGCCTGAATAAAGATTAAGATCATATTTCATCCCTGTTCATTAATGACTTCTGCAGTGGAATAAAACAAATATCTACTTCTGTTGAACAATACCTGAAAAGCAATAAATCCTTTCCTGGTTATAAAAGGACCAGGGATGTGTTCTACACACGTGCAGGAGGATGACAGCAGAGGAAGCTGAATGAATGGATCAAATAGTCTGCAATGGACAGAGTGATGTTCTGGGCAGAGAACCCACAGGTAATCTCAAGCAGATAAAAAGGGAAAGGTGCTGTTCAGGAGCACCAGAGCAGGCCTCAGATTTGTTGCAAGTTATTGCAGACAACATACCAAATAAATAACTACATAAACAAATCAAGTTTCATCTTTAGGAATTTAGGTTTCTTACCAAAAAGTCATGGTTTGCACTAAGAGTGCTTTACTGATTCAATTTCCTCACTTTTCAAGGTCACCCATTTCCTCCTGAATGCTAACCCAGCTCTCTTTTGAAGTGACAACACTTCTTAAGTTCGTGAAATCAGTAACTGATATGGGCTCATCTGGTATTCTGTGTGAAAACCTGGGTCTTCAATTATTCTGCTAACCTCCAGCTTTTCTTTCTTAAGAAAACCTGATAATTTTTCTTACAGCAATCAAATCAAGCGTTTTACTGAGGCTGAAGCAAATTTGATTTAACTCATTTTCGTTTCATAGAAAATTAAATTTTCTCCAATGTCTTAACAATTGACCAAAAACAAGTTTAAAGGGGCATCACTTCCTTGGGTGAGGGTTTCTTTTGGTCAATAGACCTGCCACCTCTTGCATCAAGGCAAAAGCTAGCCTCATTTATTTAAGAACCTATTCTCCAGTACATACCGTGAAGGTTAAACATCTTCTGTAAAAACTTTTTAAAGACAATTTACACATACTCTACCCCTCATCCCCCCACCACAACTACAACAAAAATTCCCCACAATTATTCCACTGTCTGGTAATGGGAAGTCCATGTTTTAAATGTTATGTCTTGCAATTATTGTCATGATCTTAAATTCCTCTAGAGCACCACTGTTGAGCTCCTAGGTTGGCCTTGGCTGCCAGCTAGGTGCCTACCAAGGTCAGACCCAATATAATATGACATGAAATCTTGCTCTTGCACAACCTAAATAGCAGTTACCAGCTTAGACTCAATTTAAAGTACTTGTCTCTGGGTAAAAGTTGTAAGAAACTAAGGAGTACAGTGGTGGATCAAACAAAGGCCAGAGCAGCCCAGCTTCAAACCTATCACTGTGGCCAAAAGCAAAAGTTTGTAGGAGCTGGGAGAAATATTGCGTAGTCTTTTCCCTTGTATGAGGAAGTCCATGTCCTTCCCAAGGCAAATCAGTATGTCAGGAGAGTAATCAATAGACTAACTCTCTCTCACTTTTACTTTTAGGGTCCTTAATATCCAGTGGCCCAAAATATTAACAATCCGTTTCACAATGTAATTATGCACTGCTTGCAAACTGCTTCCTTTACCTTAACAATCTCAGTGAGTACTCCCTAAGTTTTGGATTGCAATAAACATAATTGACATTCCAGATGCAGTAACCTCCATAGGTTTTATGATTTTATGGTCAGCTGTCATATCTTTAGTCATTGTCTTCCAAGCCAAAGATTCCAACTGTGCTGAGATTTTTCTCTATGGAACTGGTTCCAAGCCCCTGGAGCAGCTTTGTTGCCTTTTCTGTGCCTTTCTTGGTTTGTCTGCATTATTTTAACATCTCCAGTATAAGTTGACTCATTTTTCTTTTCCACAACCTCTTAAAGTGTCTGTGGGATAATTTATAGGAAACTTACTCTGTAGATTTCACACTGATGGCGTGCATAAAATTTACATTAAAGTGACATACCAAGCTGCACAATTTTAGGATACTTAAGACATGGAACCGACTAATTTGAGATTATGTATTTACAGTATAAATATTCATCAGAAAATATGTTTTTTTAAGAGGCTTTAGTAAGATTCTTCTGATAATTTTAATTATATTGTCTCTTGAGTGTTTGTGAATTCACAATTTCCTTTTCATGTTACTAGCTTTTAAAGGAATCCTGCATGGTCTGCTAGATTCTGAATACTGTGCAAGGCATTTTGTGTCTGACTCAGACTCATATCTCATATGTAAGGCAATGCTTCTGGTCAATTCAGGGACATTCTTGGAAGAATCCCGTGGGTTATGATCCCCTCGATGTGAGAGGTCCAGGGAGGATTTTTAAGGATCACCTTCTCCAAGTTCAAGGGTGGCACATCCTGATGAACAGAAAATCAATCAAAGGTAGCAGAAAGCCTGCAGGTATGAATGAGCAGCTCCTGACAAGAGAGGTGGAAGAGGGGAGAGATGACTCTGGAGGAATATAGACACATTCTCTGCATGCACAAGTAGGAAAGCCAGAGTCCACCTAGAGTGAAATCTGGAGAGAGGAGCTTCTGCAGGTGCATGAAGAGCAAAAGGAAAACTAGGGGAAATGTGGACTGATGCTGAACAGAGGAATAGCAGGCAAATTTTATGGACAAGGCTGAGGTACTCAATAATTTCCATGCCCCAGTTACAGACAGAAGGTCATACTAGTCTTCAGGAATCCCAGGTCCTTGAGAACAATGGGAAAGTTTGCAACAAGCAAGGTGGAGGAGGATCAGGTTAGCGAGCATTTCAATAAACTGCACACAAGTCCATGGGACCTGATGAGATAGACCTGCAAAGGCTGAGGAAGCTGCCTGAGGAAACAATGCCACTCTCAATTACCTTCAAGAGGTCATAATAATTTGGAGAGGTTCCTGAGGACTAAAAGAAAGCAATCACTCCAGCCCGCAAGAAGGGCAGGAAGGAGAATCAGAGGAACACTGCAGGTGATCAAAGACCTGGAACACATTGTTTGGGGAGGCTGTGGAGCCTCCATGAAGATATTCAAACCTCAGCTGAACATGGCCTTGCACTACCTTCTGCTAGTTCTCTGTGCTCCGAAGAGGAGAGCTGAACTAGATAATCTTCAGAGATGTTTTTCCCACATCTGTCACCCATTCTGTGACTCTGTGAATGTCAAGGTCTTCCCATTATATCCAATCTAATAAATTACCAAGAAGATTGTATATAAAATAATTCCATAAATATCTATATCTTTGATTTATCTGTGACTTCAATAGCCACAGTTCTGTCAAGTTTATACTGTAATTCTTTCCATGGGGTTCTTCCACATAACAATTGCTGTTTTCTCCAAATACATTAAGAACATACTACTTTGTCACCTAGAGATGTCTTCTGTGTCACTCTATCCTTATATTATGTAATTTTGCCCCAGATATCCATAGAAAATTCCTAATGTAAGAAACTCCTTGGGTTGCTCGAATGAGTTGGACCGCAGGCACAGAGGTAATATGGCCTTAACCCAACGCTTAGTGAGATGCGTATTCATTTCTTTGGTTTCTGAAGTGCTGCCCTTATGAAACATCGTTAAATTATTCATAAATCTGTTTTAAGAGAGGAGACCATTTGGTGTGATGGTAATTGCTGCCAAAGAATGGTCCCTCAACCGTCAACCAACCTCTCTCTATTATCCTTTTTTCAAACCTAATACTTCAAACCCTAAGATGCATATGTAAACATAGATAAATATTTCACACCCATTAGTTTAATGGAGAAGTTGACGTACAATTTCACTCAGTCTTCATCTCTCCCTTTTGCTTGACTCAAATTCATCCAAATTCATGTAGACATTATTGGCATTTTGGTTCTATCCATTATCACCTTCCAGACAAAAGGAGATGTAGAATTATTATACAAATACAAAGCATACAGAGAAAAAATACATTTTGGTAAATATCAGCTGGTATTCTGCCCATCTGATCACTATCAGCTGTCTGCTAGTGCAGAAACTTCTTTTTTTTTTTTTTTGAGAGGATGTTTAAAGCAGCAACAAGGCTCATAGTAGTTATTAATAGATCAAAACTAGGAACTATCAAGAGCTGTAATAATTTTGTGCCTGTTTGGACAATAGGTCACCAATCTTGTAATGACTGATGTGTGCCAACAAACATGAAGAACCAGAACATTAGCAGGGCAAGGCAGGAAGCTGCAAGTTGTGCCACTGAAAAACTCTGGGTGATATCCAGTTTGGAGTGAGGGCACCTGAAATTAGTTTCCTATATGTGCACTAGCTGTCTAAGCACCTATTAGTCTGAATGGATTGCTGCTCAGTGTGATCAATGGAGCCTGGAAAGTGCTCAGCGAGCATTGAAGTAGATGTTTGTTGGATGGCCATTTGAATCTCACTGTCTTGAAAATGAGGACAGACTAGGACCAAACAACAAGCTGGTTTGGGTTTACATTGAGCACAGAATACTCCAGGCTGCATGAAGCATATTTGCTCCCAAAAATCCTTCAGGTGAGAACAGCTGAAAAATGTAACTTCATGTAAAAAAATAATTGTTTTTCCACAGTCTTCTAAAATGTCAAAGTGAGAAACCTGTGAATACAGTAGTTAGACAGCAGGTGCAACCCATCATAGACAAGCTGAAACTTCAGTCTCATGAGTAAAGGAGTAATAACCTGGGCCACTCCTAGCCCTCCTCCTTGTAAAGAATCCCAAGGGAAGTTAGACCCTTTCCTGAAAATGAGAAAAGTCACATTTAGGCATGATTTTCTAGGTCCAATGCCCTGGGATAACACCTCCCCTTCTGGGAGATTAAAAACTCCCAGAAGATATGACAAATAAACAGCTGTGTGATCATTTCAAAGCCACAGCAAAGAGAAAGTGGAATTTCACTAAAGACAGCATTGGTGTGACTAATATTCATGGCACAACACTGAAGAAATAGTGGTTGCAAACCTCGCTTTTGTGACCCTCAATCTTCCTTGTTTGACTCAACAGTGATGTATTTAAGAGAGGAACAGCTTGAGATTTCACAGACTTAGCTATAGAAACAGGCAGAACAGCTGTGGCTGCACTCCCAGAAGACCTCCATGTGTTTTACAGTTCCTTTGCACTGCAACATCTCTGCAATGGAATTTGGCCTCATTTGTGGCTCCCTGATCTCCAGCTCCTCATAGTCTCTGCCTCTGTTCTTGAGCACAGCTATGCAAGATCGTAAACCCAGCACCGAAAGCTTCACTTAACAGTAGAGATGACACATGCTAGGACAGCTTTCATACAGTCTGCCAGAAATTCACTGGACTCCTTCTCCTACTTTGATATCTGAGTCTACAGGCAGCTGTTGTGCCAGTTCACTCCCTGCCAACCAGAAACCGTGCAGCGCAGGGCATGCAAACTTCTCATGCAATTTCCACTATATCTGGGCCAAGGCTGTGAACTATAGAATAAAGTACTCTAGCATAAAATTTCAAGCGTCCCAAGACCGGCACTATGCCAATCCCTGCTCAAATATGTCCAGTGAATAATACTGCATAAAGTACATTGACACCAAATACTCTCCAAAGTATTTAAAATGCAAGTGAAGAGACGTTTTCTATGAGTTTCACATTGGGTTTCTGCCTAAGTAGCAAGGCAACCTTTTTTTCCTGGACTTCTGACACAGATATTGAGTATGAAATGATTTCAGATGTCTTTGGCAGCTCCTTTTGCTTATTTGCAAGTTATATAATAAATAAACTTTTCATGTTTTTTACTGATAGAGCTTGTCTTTTCACAGATTTTACTTCAGTTTGGGATAAAGTTAGCTGGAAAAAAATTTTAGCTGGAATATTTTTCACTGAGAAATACAATTGGATCAAATAAGGAAATCCTGTATATTCTGTTGCAATTTTATTGTGGAGAGAAGAGGGGAAAATTTTCAGACACTGTCAAAATATTTTGTCATTTTCTTATAAAATGATTTTAAAAATTTGTTTTATTTTGTATGGAATACTGTAACATAACATTTAAAATTGTCAAAAATCAGATCATTTTTGTCAAAATAAAATATTTTCATCAACTCTAAATGAGGTTGGGTGGGTTGGGGTTTTTTTATGGCATTATGAAATTTAGAAATGTGTTGTAGGCTCTCTTTTCAACATGAAATATACCATATAGAACACTCACCTTCAGTTCAGCAGTGCTGAGCATTCCCCTTTCCAAAGGACAACAGGATCAAGGAAGCAGCAGAGACAGCTGTAAGATGCATGTGACTCCTAGTATTTCAATATGCCATCAGTTATAGGTGTGAGGAGTTGCACCTGATTTCAGACAAGCATTTTAGGAGAGAGAAAACAATATGTCAAGATGGTGCCAGAACAAAAAAAAAAAAAAAAAAAAAAAAAAAAAAGTGCAAAGATGAACAGAATGAACAAAGAAGCTGATGCTGGTGAAGTGCAGTAAAAAAGTGGTATAATTATTTGTATAGAAAGATTTAGTCTGACATTGTGAGACATCTGTGTAAACCTCATGCCACTGTTATTCATGCCAGAAGAGTTATGTAGTTTCCATAACACAAGAATAAAATTAGACAGGACTCCAGAAAAACTGAAATAAAACAAAAATGTATAGTGCTACAGGGAGTACTGTGGCAAAAAACCTGCTTATAACCATTTGGAAATACATGCCAAAGAAACAATTATCTGTGTATTTATCTATACTTTTTTTTCCATATGTCTCCAAATGAAGCATGTGGTGCAAATAATACATGCAGCAGTATGATATGATAATTACTCTGAGAAGACAAAATAGATATATAAAAACACTAATTAATTTTATACAGTATAGAAACAAGAATTCTGCCTCAGTAGTCAGCAGCTACAATCCTTAAGGAATGAATGTGAAAATACTACTGGTGTCATGATTATTTATAGACTTATAGACATATACACATGCATATGTGTCAGATGTTTCTAAAGCCTTTTTTAAATTATGGCTGTCAGTCTTACTGGCATGAGTAGTCTTGTATGCCAGCATTTTCCCACTGAACAGTAATAAGGACATCCTGCAGCCATCACCAAGGCCCGCAGGCTGTTACCAGAAAACAAATGGCCATATTCTAAGCAATTCGTCAAGATTATGTTTCATTCATTACACTACACCTCATACTATTAATAAAAATTCCTTTTAGAGCTCAAAATTCAGCGAAACATAAAGCACATATTTATACAGCAAGCCAAATAAATTATTTCAGCCAGGATTTATCCCAACTAACTTCAACTAGAAAACCACTCACTTTGGCCTTCCTTTATACTAAAATAATAGAAAACACTGCAATAGAAAATGCAGGAGGGTCCAACAAAGATCTGTGTCAGGACCTGGGGGTGCATCTCTCCCTGTTTGGCTGCATTGCAAAGCAGGAGTGGCTGCACCTAAGACAGGGCGTGAGTCCCATCTTCAGTGCCATTTCTGCAGTCTGGAAGAAGAATTTCTCTGAACTCTTTTAGATGTCTATTTGACATACTTCCAGCCATATGCTCCAGAAACAGCCTTTGAATACTGACAGGCAAAAGCATTGTAACTAGTTGGGTTCAGAAGGAGGCTCCTCTGGAAGTTCCCAAACTGAGTCATTGGGTTCCACAAATCCTGACTGCTTTCTTTGGTCCATTGTTTACTGCCCCAACTCATGATGACAGGACTTCACTTTAATTCACAGATGCAGATTTGGATAAAGCTGCTAATGAAAGTGTAAACATTTTCCTTCCCAAAGAGTCACATGCAAGCTGAGTAACAGAAACAACATCTTTAACCTTTGTAAAAGGCAGGATGCATAGGGCAGTTTAGTTCTCTGGCCCATGGATTCTTCCACTCCACCTCTCCTGCTGTGCTGCAGGTCTCCAGTTGGCTCAGGCTGCTTCCCGGACAGCCTGACAGTCTGAAAAGGAAGACTCATTAGCATCTGACATCTTTCACTTCTAGTCTCCCAGGCACAAACTGTTCTAAATTGCTTTCTCTTTCAGTAACAAAACCAGAGACAAATAACTTCCAAAGATTCAGAGCCCAACATGAGTTAATATTAATGGGTAGTAAATAAAAAGGACTTTCACTAGGTAATGAATATCTAACATTATTTAATCAAAAGTGATGCCTTTTCTTAATTACCACAGTTATGTGGATTTTTTTAAAAGCAGAAAACTGTAAAACCAGGGAGAAATTGAAGTGTGAACTCCCCAAACCCCCTAATTGTTTTGTAAAAGAAAAAGAATTGTTGAAGAGCTTGAGAACACAGAAATATATTGTACCCATTGAATTGAAAGCATGTTCACTGATTCAGTGGCCCACAGTAGAGATCACCTTGCAAATATCCTAGAGTGGAATCAATGTTTTGATTGTTCGCTAAGATCTTTTATGTTAGAAAAAAAAGACCTTCTCTTCTGTGGATCTTTAAAACAAGGTACACACACCTCCTACAGCATATGTTTTCACCAGACTGAGTAGACAACCGCCACAGTATTGCTGCTTATATTTGTTCAGAATTTCAACAAGATGGAAAATTCCTTTCTGTTCTGTGACTGAAAATTTTCCTTCCTGCAACAGGGCTCTTAGATCCGTGACAATAATGTCTCTTCTGCAAAGCCTCAAGGCAGAAAAAACCCCCCGTTAATGGCAAAAGATAGGCAGCTTCACTTTTGAGGTGCTGCCATTTATGATATCTTTAGATTCAGGGAATTGTAAAAACTCTATTAAAAAAAAAGAAAAAAAAAGCCCAAAGAAACTGTAAAAGACTTTCCCTAAAATGAGAAGATTGATGACTGAGAAGTTTTGAACTGAGTGTCAATTACTCATCTTATACAATTTTAAGTAATGACATGTCCTGAGTGGTTTGTATTTATGCACCTTATTATTGCAAGGAGGGAAATTTTCAGATACCAGACATGTAAGACATTTCACATTTGAATGTAAAGACAATTATCACATGAAGAGGCAGTTGAAATGGCATGAAACTAAGGTTTTCATAGCCAAAATTCACTCCATGCAGGACTAGTTTGTGTTCCACACCTATGTAAAACTAATTAAGCATTGCATAATAGCAATTAAATTTGGGACTCAGCTGTTGCAATACCTACTGTAGCTACACCGTTACTAGCCACCTGTAGCTTCCTTTACAAATAAGTTCTTCCAAAAAATGATTGATTATATCTCACCTGAAATACATCAGATGAAATGGGGTTTAAAACACATTTCTTTCTCCTGACTATAAACAGACATTAGAGCAACGAGCTCAGATGAACATGTCTAGGTAGTGGGTGAGATGGATGCCATTATGGGGTACTACAACAAGGAATTCTCTACCAGCAGTAGGGAATAATGACAGATTATCCATCTAGAGGCATTTGGGGATTATATGAACAAGGGTGTAGTTGACTGCGTTATTGAATTTCTCTTGTAAGACACATGATCTTTTTGCCTTACCAGGCTCAGAGAAGAGCTCTTGCTGCACAGGTTAAAGAGGGTGGGGGGTTTTGTGTGCTTCTGACATACAATATCTTTACTCTCAGAAATCAGAGGGTTTTGCCTCAATTTTCCGCTGAGGCTAGATAACAAAGTATTAATAAAGGGGTTTTTTTTCTTTCTTTCTTTCTTTTTCATCTTAACTGCACAGTGTGGCTATGTAAAGCTATATAGAAATACTTTGAAAATTCTGAATACATAAAGGTTGCTTCAGGTTTTTTGGTAGTACAATGAGGAAAACTAGGAAGTTGTCATCCAGCTCTGCATGGGCTTAGCCTTCATCCTGGATACAAAATCTGACTCTGTTCTGAAAACTTTATCATTATGAAAGATGTAGCATTGACGTTGCAGGAAAAGAGCTTCTGATGCAAAACCAGTGACCTGACACAATTGTTAATAAAAAGTCCACTTTAATGATTCAATTGCAATGAGTACCCTTCATAAGCAATTTAAAAGGAAGCCTATAACAGCATTAAAATCCAAATGAGACTTTAATGCATGACACCTGCATTCTGAGGGCTCAGAAGAGAAAAAAAATTACTGGATCTCTAGACTGGATAAAATTAGTTGCCTGACGTACTATGACACAAATCAATATACCCACCAGATTTCTGGATGGTTTGAGTTTTCAGAGTTAGTTTCCGTCATACATACGTTAGTTGAGCTACCTGTTCTCAGGGGACATCCAAAATGTTTTGGGGATTTATGCTCATTTTTCAGTTGCAATCACTGCTCACATCCCTACCATTTTTTCATAGCCACTCTTGCTGTATAAAAGGTGGCTGAAAGGACAATTACAATAAAGAAGAAACAGCAAGATTAGTTAGAAGGTCAGTGTAAAATTTAGAAAAATATTATTTCAATTAAAGGAAGAGTGTGAAAGCCAAGTTGAACAGAAAATGTTGGTGGAGATTAATTTGACAGCCGCAAAGTAAAATTTAGTCTTCAATTGACTAAGCAAGAAAATGGTGCACATGAGAGTTGAGGAAATTTTCCACAATAGCATGAAAATATGCATTAAGAAATGATTATGCCAACACTGTGAGCTTAGCCTGTCTGAACCTGTATCTATCCTTATCTCCTCCCTCTTAACACAACTGTAATTAACATATCTCAGCTTGCAGCAGGTGTGCTGTCAAAGCTAAATTTGGTGGAGCTGTCAGTAAGCTGAAGGCCAGGGCTGCTCTTCAGGGTGGACTTGATGGGCTGTGGGCTGATAGGAACTTCATGATCCTTTGCCTTAAGAAAGGCAAATGCAAAGTCCTGCACCTGGGATGTCATAACTCTGTGCAGGAGTACAGGTTGTGGGCCAAGGGACTAAAGAATAGTCAGGCAGAAAAAGGTCCTGAAGGTGTTGTGCACAAGCTCAGCACAAGCCAGAAACACACCTCTGCAGCAAAAATCACCAGCCTCCTGAGCTGTATGAGGAATGCACATCCAGCAGGCTGAGGGAGGTGATTCTTCCCTGTATTCTGCTCCAGTGAGGCACTGAGAGCGCCGGTTCCAGAGACTGCGAGAGCTAGGTTTCTTCAGCTGGGAGAAAAGAAACCTCAGAGAGGCCTTGCTGCTGTCTGAAGTACCTTAAGGAACAGTGCAGAGCAGCCAGAGCCAGTCTGGTCCCAGAGGTGCAGAGTGGAGGTAGAGGGGGCAACATTCACAAGCAGAAAGATGGGAAATTTCATCTCAGTATGGAGAGGGAGGAGTATCACTCTCAGAGTTGTCAAATACTGGTGCAGACCGCTCTGAAAAGCTGAGGTGCTCACAGCTTGACGAGGACACAGCCTTGACCTCCTCCTCCAACTAAACCTGCTTTGGGCAGGATGTTGGATAAGACTTCTGGATATCCCTTCCAACCTAAATGATTATAAAGCTTGTAAGTCTGGTTACAGCTAATGTCTCCAAATCCCTGTCTTGCTTTGGACAAGGATAAGGCTAGCGTGTGAGATGAAGCTGGGGGCTAAATGAGGTTAGACACAATACAGGACACTGTCTGGTCTCCAGAAACACCAGGGCCTCTTCTATTCCAACTCAAAACAATCCATTTGTTTAAAAACATGTGCACTTGATTTTTTTTTTTCTCGAACAAAGAGGAATAGATGCTTTATACAGCACTGACGTTGGTTTTGATGTAGCATTTATAACCTGAGAAAAATGTCTAGATCTGTGTCATAAAATTCACTGTGCCAGCCCATAAGGTTTACAACCTACCTCACACATGTGGGCATGGAAGACTGAAAAAGAATAAAGCTGAACAGGAAAGAGGTAAGCTAAGAGAAGAAATATGTGAGGAATAGGAGAAATCTCACCACATGGTAGCACAAAACAATACAAAGCATTTGATGGAAAACAGAAACCACTGAAAATGTCCTGTAATGCAATGTTAACCCATGGAATTCATTACCATGTATAAACTTGAGGTCAAAATCTTAAGAGATCAAATCCTAAAAAAGGCTGGATGACAATATCCAGAGTTTTTGTAGTTACGCAACAGATTCTGCACAGTGTCTGAATCTTCACAGTGAAATTTCCAGCTAATTCTCTTGAAATATGTAAAATTCAACGCCTACTGAAAAGTTTCTTCTTTCAGATGCAGCTGATGTTTAGCTTTACCTTGATCCTCTGTGACAGTTCCCATGTACCAAAGGAGACAGAACTGAGAGCAGAGCATGCTGGGAACTAAATGATTCCTGTCACTTGGATGCATATTTACATTCAAAATAAACCAATTAACTCTTCAGAAGGAAAAAAGACTGTGCAGTAAAGTAGCTGCAGGAGAGATTTTTCTATGGAATCTGAAAGCTCACAGACACATAGAAGAAGTTGAAGTTTTGGTCATTAATGGTGAAGGAAAAACTTAGCAATAACTATTGGTGTAAATCAGTGGAAATGCATACCAGTAATGGTTCTTCCTCTAGCCTAGGACTGCTGTCACCCAACAGTGCAGGGACAGGCAGGTACTTTTAGGGATCCGTGGTAGAGTGAGGAATGCTTACTCATTACAGGAGGGCTGTAGTTAAAATTAGAGCTTTCTTGTTACATAAAAATTCTAGTTATCAGCGTAGCTTATTGTCATCTGTGATTTCTAGCAGTTAATGTTTATTGCCACACAGAATTTCAAGAAGCTGTCATAGTTTTTAGTTAAACAAAATTCCTAGTAGTCAGTGTAGCCTTTGTTCCATGTAGAGTCTTCAGTTACCTAGTCACTTGTCACCTGGACCCCCAGCAGATGTGATCAGATTCTCAATTACCAGCGAGAGATATGATAAAAAAACCCCAAATCTTCTTACTTGTTTGCAACCGGAGCCTGTTTATAACACTGACATGTGAAAGAACAACTTTTTGTAAAAGTACCTCTCTTTTAAAGACATGAAAATATCTAATAGTAAAAATGCTCTCTTAGATTATCCAAGGCTAACTGGGAATGTAGGCAAAGTGATATACTTGTCTAGATCTGTTATCAGTGTTACATTTGTCATTAAATGGCCATAAAAATGGCCATTCCAATGCATAAAGCAATTAGAAGTAAAGAAAGCTATTATTTCCTCTGCACCCTAAACTGAGGCTACTAATTTTGTTTCCCTTTCTAACAGCTTTCTACATATGGTGATTGCAGTAATCAGGTTAAAAAATGATATTGCACACCCCTATTACAGGCAATATTCTGAAGACCTGTTTAGCCTTGAAATGTGGCTACAGTACACTCTTGGTAATCACCATTTCTGAAATTTCCAGATAAGATTAATTCTATCTTTAAACACCTTTACAGAACTGAAACACAAAAGGGGTTCACAAAGTTGGGAAGAGGAAGAAGGAATGAAAGTAATTTTTTTGTTATTTAATTGGTGAATTACGTAAAAGTGGGAGGCTGACAGTTCTAGATACATTCTGAGTCAGTTCACAATGATGTACGTAATACCTCCAACAAATGCTGCTCGTGCCACATAAGTAACTCTTGAAAAAAATTATTTTTAATCTTCTGAATATTCATATATACATCATATATAAGTAAGCCAATACAATCATGGGCAACTCATGCATCTGTTTTTTGCTAAAAGTAGGCAACTATATTTACAGTATCAAAAATTATTGCAAACATGGTTAAATATATTGATTATAGCCGTGCAGACGTCCTGCAACTTCCAAATGCCATTCTGCCAAGGAAAGAAATAGTTCACCATCTGCTAGTTTATTTTCTGAATTTGATTTGCATTGATATTTTTATTATTGCATTATTAATGAAATGCCTATCCAGCACGTGATTTTTAGAAGGCGAAGGCTGTTGTTAATACTCAGGAACTGGAGAGTTCATGAGGTGAACGCTACCATTTCTTTCAGTAAATAAAAATCATAAACAGGAGGTTTTCAAAGCATTTTGATGTGTGTTCCTATCCCATTTATATTATCATTTTGTAATAAAAGTACAATATAGTCATAGAAGTTGATTTATTAAAAAAAATAAAAATGCTTATAATTCAGGATGATTTATCTAGAAAGATAAAATCTCTATGACACCCAGAATATCAAAGAGGATTACATAAATCCGATTGTATTGAAATAATAATTACTGTTCTATTGCTGTTGAATAATGATTAAAGAGATATTGAATTCTAGTCATCTGCCTCAGAAGCCTCATAAAATACATTACATCAATACCAAAATCATTATCCAGCTTGAGAACTTTTCCTCCTTTTGATTTGAACACCATAAAATGTCAAAGAAAATAAAATTATATTGATGTTTAATTAACTTCAGGAGCCTAAGTATTAGGAAAAGAAAAACAACTCAAATTATGCAAGAAGTAGAAGCAATTGGATTACAATATGAGATTTACATTTATCTTTATAAGAACATTCAAGATAACATTTTCCCTCCCCTTTTAATATTTATTGGGTATCACCTATATATATTCATTCATGTTAAATTTTCTCTTTGTCTGGTATGAAGGTGTCACTGTGGTTAAGGACTGTGTCAAAACTGTGATGGCAAAGAAAAGAAGATGGGACTTTGTCACAGGAAACTCTCTTCTGAGGGGCAGAAGGCCCCATAAGCAGGCCAGACCCATCTCTTAGGGAAGTCTGCTGCCTCCCTGGGGTCCAGGTTAAAGATGTGATGGGAAACCTTTCTGCCAGAGCACAGCCCTTAAATTACTGTCCATTACAGGGTTTTCAGGTAGGCAGTGATGGAGTTGCCACAAGGAGTCTGAGGGCAATCATGAAATACTTCAGGGGCTTGGGACCAGGATCAGGGATCAGGAGCAGAAGCAGTGTTCTCCTGGGTCCTTCCAGTCATAAGGAAGGACCAGGGAAGAAACAGGAAGAGCTCACAGATCAATACCTGGCTCTGAGCCTGGTGTTACTGGCAGAGTTTCGGGGTTTTTGATCATGAGTTGTTTTACAGGATATCAGGGCTGCTGGTGACAGGCGGGGTACACCTTTCTCAATGAGGGGGAGAAGATCTTTGCACAGGAGTCAGCAGGGCTCATTGAAAGAGCTTTAAACTAGATTTGAAGGGGGAAAGGAATTATTTCAGGTGCACTAGGTGTGAGCTGTGGCGTGACAACGAGGCCATTTGGTCTGCCATCTCAGTGGTGTCAGGGGATGGAGATCCCTGTGGAAACAAAGACCCAAGGGTTATTGATGTGTTCAAAATCATGGAAGTTCCCGAGAGTTGTCATGTAGGAATTAGGGCTTCTTTCCCCAAAAAAGGTGTTGGGATCGATAGTGTTACTGCAGTGCATCTACACCAATGCACACATGGGCAATAGACAGGAGCACCTGGAAGCCTTTGTGTCATTCTTAACTACAGGTCACCCAGTAGACCTGATTATGGAGACGAGACATTCCTCCAAGAGAAGATCTTGTACAACCCCCGTGAGCTGAAGAAGGAATTTCTTCCAAGAAACATAAGTACTTACTATTAGATAAGAAAAGGTCAGTGCCATCTCTACTTCTCCTACTGTTTGAAAACCTATTGCAAGATTTTTCAGATGCTCTGGGACTAATTCCTTCAGTTATTGTGAGGGACTGACTAAAGGAGTGACTGGCAGTGGAAGTACTGTTTGGATTTTTGACTGAAATATGTGTGAAAATGCTCAGCCCCAGGAAACACAGCCACTTATTTTCATATACCAGCTCTCAATACATGAGAAACTTTATGATTAATATGTAATCACCAAGGGTGCAACTTCTGAGGTAGGAAGTAAATCCACTTTTTTCCCCCTTTGCATCCCCAGGGGTAAGCTGTGGCAGCTTGACAGTGTACCTCCTATCTCAAAGTAAGAAGATCAAGGAAGAAAAGTTCCTGACTGCAGTGAGATTGTAGTCCTGGAAGTACTGCAGTGATACTGCCCCATACCTCTCTGCATGGCGCCGTACCTCGGCAGAATTACAGTCAGCACTGCTCATCGTCTCAGTAGCTACACAGGACATAAGTATTTATAATGAAACTTTTATGAGGTCTCTTTATGTTTTGCCTTTAAAGCACCCTTCTTCCCAGCATAACAACAACAGAATATGAGCACAAACATGTAATTACAGTAATGACTGCTAACAGTAAAAAATTTTGCTGTCAGTTATCTGCTCAGAAACTAAGGCTATTAACAATCCCTTGTTAGAGCTTATTTTGTCAAAGAAGAAGAGATCTCAGTCACAGTGGATGGAAGCAGATGGTCAGGATTATATACCTGTAAGGGGGAAGTGGAAGTAATCCATCTCTAAATTAAGGATAGAGGTGAAAGGGAAAAGATTTAGTTGTATGCACAAAGAATTCAGTGACAGGAGCGTAACTCAAGTTCCTCCCTATAGGGGATTTCTGACACAAAACGAGAGGAATCATGTGGATGGTGTCACTTGACAGTATTTACCAATAGGTTATTTTACGTAACTGCATGCTGTGTTCTGTTAGTAGTGATGCAATCTTGTGCAGTATATATGCTGTAAACATTCTTTGTTTCAGTGCCATTGCTGTAGGAAATACCAAGTGAAATACTGGTATTTTTGAGGGTTAAACTCAGCCTAAGAAAACATGTCACTGTTCAAATTAGAAGACAAAGTCATCCACTACACTTACTCCAGTTTCAAGCACTGCAGCATTGCAGAACACAGTAAGTCAGCAGCAGCAATGAAGTAATATTTTCCAATCAATTACTCTAGTAAACATGGTGTAACAATTAGCAACTGAATATGTGGGCTTCAGTGAGCCAATTACTATGAAAAATTTACAGTCATTAATATGAAATATATTGGCCTTAGCTGAGAATGAGCCTAGAGTTGCATTATGACTAAGGTAAACTGTTCTTAAAGACTTCTTAAGGAGGCGGTTTAGATTTTGCTGCAGTGCAAACAGGAACATAAAAATCACTTAAATCAACCACCACTTGATAACTTATGCAGGACATGAAAAGCCTGATTCAATTCAAACAGCACTGTAAACCTCTGGCTGTACCAATACATCACTCACAGCTGAGACAGAGTCCTGGGCACCACAGTGTGATCCTTTCTGCCTTTCAAATTGATAAAATGGTCTCTGGCCATTTTGGGGCCAAACAAAATGATGTTCTATTGCAAACAATTCCTATGCATAATTGAAAAGTTAGCACAGGCTGGGGACAATTCTTAATATGCAGGTTTTTGATAAATTGTGCCTTTCTTTTTCTTTGATCCATGTAAGAACACAATAAAAGCTTATATTCAAAATGAGCATATGCCAAGTATTCAAATAAAATATTACAACAGTTTCTGCCATTTGTTTACTGCAACACCATTAAGCAAGTTCATGTATTAAAGGCACAATAAGATTTTACTGTGTGCTTCAATTGTAATAATTAGAATATGAAAGGTTAGGAATATATATTTATGTGGTAAACACTTTCAATCATTGTTATAGAACACATCATATACACAGTATGTATTGCATAATAATATATATAATAGATAAATATTATATAAAATATAAATCCTATATATAAAGAATATACATATAATCTAAACAATATAATCATTTGAAGTATTTATTTCAATTTTAGTCTAAAATTGTAAATATTTTATATCTGGTGTTGTGCTGGTAGCACTGCCTTACAGTTTAAACAATTCTGATATTTTCTTGGCCTTTATGCTACACTGTATTCACAAAGAACAATCGTATCCACTTTTAGAAAACTTTTCTAAAGTGAAACATGAGAAACTCTTTTAATCTCTTTCTGCTAGATAGGATCTTTGTTCCTTACTATTTTAGCAGCCATTTTCTCTATCCAGAGTTTGACTTGTTTATATCATTCTATATGAGGCCTTATAAGTCTAAGTAAATGGATAACTATTATTGTCCAGAAATTAATTGCCTAAGGATCACTTTGGCTTTTATTTTGTCATCTTAGTCACCCATATGCATCCTGAACCAAATACGACTACTGGATTTTTCATAAGTTCAAACTGATGAAGTCTCCTAATTTTAAAGAAACATGTATTAGCCATAACCATACAATTATTTTTCCTTCCATTCCTGTAACTATTATACCCATGAGGATTCAGTTCCTCACTATATAAACAGTGGTTCAAGTTTGTGTCATTATCAGTCATCAGCATATTCCTAATTTTTGCACCAGTATGTTAAGGAAAACTGTTGATAAGATCTGTAGAAAAATGAATCCTTGACAAGTGCCAAGCACCAAGCTCTGCTCTATTAAGTAAGACCTGGTTTTGCAGTTGTCATTTCCAATACAGAAAAATTTCTGAATACCTTTCTTTATGAAGTTGAGATAAAATTTTTCTGCATAGTACTCTATGAAACTTATCACTGAAGTACCAAGATATTCGACCTATTGCATTTTCTTCACTTATAAAATAGCTTTTAAAAGGAATTTTTATAAAGTGTAAGGGGAAGACAGAATTTTATTAACAGGTGAATAAGCCAGAAGACATGAGAAACAACTTCCTACATAAAATTTGTATAGCAGCTGTTTCTGACCAACAGCAACACTCTAGGGACATAGAGGCTGGCATGGTTTCATATAGTCCTTCAGCACCAAAACTCACCTCTATTTATCAGGAAGATATGTGATATCTAACTGCCTGGGTCTAGTAGATTTATGCTGGAAAGATGAACACTCCTTGCTATCTTAATTATACCACACAAACCAGAATTTCTCTTTTAAATGAAATAGTTTTAAATAAAAAATGCATGCCGGTACTCTTCATCATCTTGAAATACTTTGCAGTGCTAGGAAATGTGTAAAATCTCTTTGTGTTACACATTGTGCCTAAATGTAAGTCATTTTACCTCCAACTGGGCTTTGGCCTTCCTCCTTTGTCCCATAATGTTTGAACAATGCTTTTAGACACTTCTTTAGCTGTCTATCCTTGATTCCACTTTTTATGTTATTTTTTTGCATTGCAATCCTCCTCTGATATCAATTTTTTTTATATTGAAGCATGATAATACTTTTCTTTGGTTATATACTAAACGTCAATAGAACTAACCAGAAGAATGTCAAACTTAATAGACAATTAAAAATGTCATATTTGACCAGCACTCATTTTAATCAGACTAGCATTCATTTATTATTTCCAGCAACTCTTTAAATATCAGTTCAAATCAAAATTCCCTAGTGATAAATGAAATCAAAATTCCCTCAGTCACTGTTAGATGAGAGACAAGTGGTTGGAATGAGTCAGTACCTCTGAAGAAGTTTGATTGATGGATCTTTGAAACCATAACAAAGAGTACACAAATTCAGTTGAATCTGCCTACAAGATTGCACTTTAAAAGAGGCTGAAACAGTAGCAATTAGGAATATTCACATACAAACATGCCTGCACAACCATTTCTCAACATGCAGACAGATACAGTGCCAGGTTCTAATTCTGACTACACTGATAAGCTGAATCATGGGATTCGGGATTGTAGTTGTCATAGGATTCAGGAGTGCTCTTTGTGAGTCAAAATCTTTCAGATGTTTATTTGTTGAGTTCTTTTCAGATAACAAGGTAAGAGAATGTATCAATACTCTTCAAGGCACATGCCTTTCAGGTAATCTTCACTAGATCATTCTCCTTCTAAGTAGGAAAATCCATGTTTCCTGGAGTGTATGTGTTTGCATTTAGGTGAAAAGGAATGAAGCTTCCAAGAAGAATAGACTTGGATCTCTGTCCTAGATTTGTCTGAAAAGAACATTCACTAACAAAGTATGTACACAAAAATCACCACTACAATACAGTGCTTTTGAATGTGACAGTTCAACACTGCAAGTATTAGATCTGCTGGGGAAAACAGTCTTAGGCAAACAGCAATAAAACTCAGATCTGGGGGTAAAATTTGTGAAAATCAGTAGTGTATCTGTCTTGTATTTCACAGATACTGAATAATGGTAGAGCAGGTTTCAAAGGGTGCCGGAGATGCCATTGTCTCACACAAAAAAAAAAAAAAATACCGTAACTGACTTAAAGAGATATCACTGTACCTGTCATAAAGATGTAGGGAATTTTACACACTTCAAATGTATTTCACTTTAGCTTGTTTCAACTATTCTTTTGTTTAATTGAGTATTGATTTAGTTGAGCTCCTCTCACAAACACTAAACCAATCCTCTTTTACTCAGTATGTTTACTAAGGCATACTGTTTCCTTGATTCTCCTTGGATGTTAGTGGCATTTCAGTGCTTCTTTTGTGCCAGACCTCTAGGAAAAGAAAAGTTATGTACCATGTACCGCGATACTAACATAACTTCCAATTAATGTGTATGGCAAGCATGTTGGAAGTGATCCTGAACTGTCCACTGGGCAGAGTAGGAAGCCAGCTTGAGTCAGGAGATGAAGATCTGTCTGGTCCAAAACACTTTTTTATAAAAGCATTAAATTTGCTGCTTGGTAGGATAGGCTGTATGCAAGCACAGAAGTACTATTCAGACATATAGCAGTTCCAGTCATTCTTTTCCTAGACTGGCCAGAGCACTGTTGGATCCTTTTGTGCAAAGAAAAGAATGTTTCTTATCTCAATATAGCATCCATGGTTTAGGGTGTCAGCTTCACACACCAGTAGTTTCCCAAATGAAACAAAACATTTTTTCATTTAAAGAGTCTTATCTCCTGCAAGGTGTGACATTTAGCACTTGTCTTTAAACATTATTTTTTAATATATTTTTAAACAAAAAATTCAGTTTTATTTTAGTTGTAAAAGAGTGCAAGCTTGTATGGGAAGCAACCAGAAAAACTCAGATATTAGTTAGAAAACCTCATACAGTGCTGAAAAACACCCACAGTCCTTGCAAGCATCAACTGGTGTCATGCTGAGCAATTATGTGTACTTACTTATGATTTTGAGTACAGATCAAAATTCTCATAAACCTTATATGTAAGAGTTGAAAAATGATGACTGAACAATATGTCCTGGAATGTTTTCAGCCTGGATCTGTTGCGGCAGGGTCCAGGAGGGCTGCACGAGCTGGCTCCCCCCCAGACCGGGGTCCCTGGTCTGCGTAATTCCACCGGATTCGGGGCAGGCAGCCCCCGGGGTCCTGTGGCGTGGCGTGAGTCTCATAGCCACAGAAATTCAGCAGGAAATAATAGTGGGATGAAGAAACAAACCTGGACTCCATCTCTGTTCTGCCAGGGAGGTTTATTTGGGGTAGGGGGAGAGGGTTACAGGGAAAGGAGAAGGGCAGGGAAGCAGGGATAGGGTAGGGGCTGCCAGCGCAGAGATGGAAGACCGCTCTCTGATGCAGACACTGGCTTATAAGGAAAAGGAAAGGGGCGGGGGCTGGCTCTCTAAGAGCCAGTCCCAGGAGGAGGAAGGGAAGATTGGCAAAAGGGTACACACCAATAGGTTTTCAGGTACAGCATGATGCATATTTCAAAATGAACCAATAGCATACAGGGCAGGGAAACAAAGGGAGCACATGGAGATCTGGAAATTGCATTACTACACAGATCTTTAATGTGACTCAGCAGGCCTTGCTAAAGGAAAGAAAAGAGGTAGCAGGTGGATGTGAGTGAAATAGATAGCTCATCAGAACTGGAGAGTGAGCCTGTTGTCAGTCAGTTTTAACTCAAGTGTACATTGACAGTGTTTACTTAATTGTACTCAGGTTGTGGCTTCCTTTTAGAAACCTTTAGAATGCACAAATTTCATTGATACTGGACAGAACTGGACTTCTTCACAGTAGTAAGAAAAGGGCAAAATCAGCAACGTGAATTGATTTGAGCTCATACTGGCACAATATATTGCATACATAAGAAAATTAGTCCAGACATCAGACAACTTGCAACACATCAACATGGTTAGAAATTAATGTTCACAGCATCCACAGTATGGCACTTGATTCCTGCCCATTGTTTTTAGTGCTGATTGTCATAACTTCTCTGTCATTTTTCCAAGACTTGGCAAAGTTTCCTCTTTTCTACAGTCAGAAAATGAAACTGCTTGAATAGTATGATATATGTCAAGTTTAAGGAATGCGAGAAAAACTGCTGGTGTCATTGAAGGGACATTGACAAGTCATCTTACTACCCTGTTAATTGCCTGCATAAATCCAGTCATCACCCTCCCCTCCACTCTTCCATATTAAATAAAGGTGACCTTTTTTTACCTTTGTTGCTGTACATCAAATGACAGACCATCAGAATGTAATCAGAAGTCCTCACTGCCCCAAGAAACAGCCATTCAATGCTTAATGAAATGGTGTCATCTTTGGCTATATATTTACTGACAATCATTTTGATCTCACAAACTACAAGATGTGAGCCCTTTGAATCTGTAAGCGAGGCAGTAATGGAAAATAAGAAAGGGGATAAACGAAATAATCTAGGGTTTGCCTACCTTCTGTCACAGCTTCTGCTGCTGTGGAGGAAGTTGAGCATGCTTTATGTTTCAAATCACTTGTTATCATATGTTCTTTTGGGGCCAAATAACTTTTGTCCCTTAAAACTTTCAAATGGCAAAAAACTTAGCTTCTGTCAGTCCACTTTCTTTAATGAAATGCACTCTGCTTTTGGCAATGTTAAACTAGATAGAATCCAAGTTTGGCCTTATAAGGTTCCTATATCCTAGATTGCTCTTCATTCCAGAATCAATGTCATCAGGCGAGGTTAAATCAGGTATTTTACTTTCAGATTTTGTTGGGTTTTTTTTCTCTCCACCACCCTTAGCTAATGATTTCCTCCACTCACTCTGTCACACAGAGCAATTTCTTGCAGGTCTCTGGTGGGGTGGAAGTATGCAGCTTGCTGTGGCCTTCCCTTCAGCATAAGTCCCCCTACAAGCCTTTTCACAATCCTGCTGCTGTGCTGCAGAAGTACTAAAGCCTAGGTCCCCTCTCCCTCTAGTGGAACACATTTCACAGTCGTAGCAATATGTGATTAATATGACCACCCAAGATTTTATCCTTTTAGCGAACTTGAATCTTTTACATTTGACTGCTTCATCTTTGCATCGCTCCCAGAGAGGCTTTGCCAAACCAGCTGGTAACAAGATCCAAGTCCTTTCTGATACAATCCAGTTTTCTCAGAGTATTTGAGAGCCTGGCAAGGACATTTACTTGCGTGTCTACTTTAGGTAGCCTCCCTTTCTAGAGGCTTCCTTTCCAGGTCAATCACCAGCAAACTGGATTCTCTCTTCTCTTGAAGAGCTGGTATGATTTCTGTATGTAGTATTGCATTAATCTTAACTAAGTTTCCTGCCTTTAGGGGTTACGTACTTTCATAGGGAATTCAAAGAAGTTTCTACTGACACTGTTATTTACATAGGTCAACACAATCCCAATTGTGCAATTGATTCTCTTGGTTTTTTTCTCCCCTGTCATAGTGCTATTGCATTTTTAGGCATTTATGAGTCATGGGAACAATTCACAGCAAATACCCTTTAGTTGTAAAGAATTCATGACCTGCAGGAAGTGTAGGAAGAGAAAAGCTTCAGGACCAGGAAAGCACTTAGCAGCTTTATTTGAAATTCTGTTATTTTCAAATCTGCAACACAACAGAGTGTGATATTAAAAAAAAAAATCAAGAAGCAATCTCTAGGCTTCAGCTGAATCATTTCCCAGTTGCACTTAAGCAGCGACTATGCAGACACAATCAATTACACTCGTTTTAAAAAGTCGTGAGAACTAATCAGAAAGTTCTTCCAAAGACTGTTAGTTATGGGAAACATACACACAGGATAAGGATGGAGACTGGGAACTGTGTTCGTCAATAAAGTCAGAATAGCAAAAAGCATACTCACTTCTAAGTGAATTCAATCAAAATAAAGAGTGAAGGAGAAAAATCAAAATCCCCACTATGTTCATAACAAGGAACTTGTAAAGGCATAAGGGAAAAGTGATGTTAGTGCAGTATTTTAGGCAATTCACCTAGATCCCTTTACAAGGAAAATGAGGCTGAGATGATGTTACAGATAAATCATATTTATCAGCGTAGAAAACTTTACAGTTGCTCAGTGTCAAGGTATATTCATCACACATGTTTATTTCAGTTTGCAATGTTGCTCATCTACTATTTTCCCACTTCTTTTGCCTCTTTTTCCCATTCTTTGTTTTATCAAATCTAACTTATGTTTTAAAATTCTTGAAAAAATATTATTTATTATTTGTATTAGCCTGTAAAAACTCCTGCCAGCATATGAGATTATGAACTTCTTCTCATTCTCTTCATAAATTTCTATGTCATTTGGTACCAAAAGTAAATTAAGGTAATATTAACATTGCAATCAGCCCCCCTGAAGAAAAGCAGCAATTTACTTATGAACTTCTAAGGCTTCTGGGCCATAGAAATTGTTAGAGAGGAAGAAAGCAGTGCTGCTAAGGAATGCATGTTCTCTCTTTTCCTGTTGACACGATCTTACTCAGTCTGCAGTTCCTAATGAGGTTTCTCCAAAATAAATATTTTGGATCGGTTTGTACCTTGAACATCTTTGTCCATGTCTTCTTAGCTTTCTCTGGACATTGTGTTTGTTATATTTCAGATACTGGTAACATTTCTAACTACATATGTGTGCACAGAAATGTACAAATTCATTCAATCTTTTCTTGATGAGTATGTTCTTTACTTACTTTTTATTGACTGTTCCATCTTCCTCAGGGCTCAGTAATACTCCCTTTATCTGCTCTACTGACGTTTTTTCCTTCATAAGACAAATTTATTGAAAATATAAAACACCTACTGTTTTTAAGCTTACAGAGTAAAACACTGACCCAAATGAAATCAGCGAAACCTGACTCAGCTTGCTGGCTCCATTAGTTCCAAGACCTCATCTCTAATTTCAAAAAGGAGCATGAGAAGTTAGATATCATATCCTTAGAAGAGTGACAGAAGCATTTGAAATCAGGCTAAAAACTTTTTCTAACCTATTTTGTTCCTTAGACAGTATAAATGCAGGTGCAATTCTTACTCACAGATTTGATGAAGGTACTTCTAGTATAGACATATTTTCAGATCCAAAATTATACTTGTAAGAGGAATTAGATATGCAGTGATATGCAAGGTCAATACACACATTTATTTTTAAATGTACATTTACAAAACCATCAAAACAACTCACTTGTTTACGATACCTACTGACTCATGTCATGTTTTACTGATATATAAAAATCTTTGTTAAAAAAATTCCTCTTCCTCTTCTTCTTCCTCTTCCTCTTCCTCTCTTCTGATTGTACTAACTAATGCAGAGGGAGCCCCAAACCAAAATTACTAATATGTTGCTATTTCCTTAGTGTCATTAAGTTCTTGAAAATTTTTTTGGTTCTGATAAACCTTGACAGGTGATCCACAGGTTACTACTAGAAAGATTAAGTAGTCTTAAGGTAAAAGACACCAAAAAAAAAAATCATCAATTGATGACTGGGTAGGAATTGCTAATGAAATCAGAGGATTCAACAGCATTACCTTCACTCCTTCAGTATAACTTTGTAATGTCTCTTTACCTTATGTACCAGGTTTGATATTTAATATGCATGCAAGTGATTTAGAATGTGGCAAGGGGGAATATCAAGGCAGCCGAGTTTGTAATGAGATAGAATAGTTCAGTTGGAATCAGAAAGCAGCATGAAAAGCCTTCAGAAGGCATGAAAAACTGCAGTGAATCATAATGACAAATGAACCTCCAGACCAGTGAAAATAAACATTAGAGGTGAAACAATGAAATATTTTAACCACATTTAGAGTTTAAAGTAATGATTGCAGGTCAGGAAGTAGACATGAATGTCATTGCACTCTAGTTTATTAAGAAATTCACCCAGTGTGCAGCAGTAACTGGAGGCAAAGGAAATATTTAACATTACTGAAGAATAGTATAAAAAAAGAATTCCAAAATTGTTCTAATACAATAATAATAGGCAGTGTTTCACTCTCAGTTGGACTGCCATCACCTATTCTTATTGTCAATGGAGCAGAAGAGAGTTTTCCAGGAACACGTAATGCAAACTAAAAAGAGTACATGACTGAATATTGAACTGAAAATTTTAATTAATTTCATTAATGAGAACAGAAGTGAACATGATAAAATATGCAAAGCTATTATTTCTACACAGAAGATCTATCAGAAATTTCTATTTGCCCTGTTTAGAGTGCAAGAACATTAGTTAGTTATAGAAATGAAAAGGTGGATAGGAAATAGAAATTAATATCAAAATAATTTTCCATACAATGTAGTCACAATGTGAAATCCATTGTCAGTCAATACTACTGAAAACATAAATTTTAGCAAGGCTAAAAAAGCATTGGAAAGTCATGTGAGTAACATCAACATCAGGCATGTGACAATATCTCACTTAGCCCTTGCAAGTGTTTTGTTCAGGTAGGCTGGAAATGGAAATGTATGGGCAAACATAGCCTGTACAGGTTGTTTTTATGCAATGACAATAAATTTGCATTTGAGAGGCCTATGCTGGCCACTGTCAGAAAGAAGAAGAAAAGACAGCCAACATAAACCTCTGCTGTTCTTCCAGTACCAGTGATCTACTTAGTGTGTTACAATGAACAAATGCATCCAGAGAGCATCTAAATCTAGGACCTTGTGCTGACTAAAGTACAGGTATTTGCCCCTGCACTTTCTTCTCCTCCCTGCTATCACCTCATGCCATCCTTCAGATCCCTGGTACAAATGCACAATCCCAACCACTTCCATTCATAGTCCTCCCTCAGGGGTACCTACTGCACCTCCTAGAGAAAGGAAAGGCTACTGATATCAGAATAAGCACAATTCTCCTGTAAACTCAGTTTGTGACTTTCACGAGCCTAGCAAGTAAAAGAACAACCTCAAACTGTAATTTACTTTAAGAATTCACTATAAATTTACCGGGCTCTATTCCAAGATTTAAAATAATGCAAAATTAGGAATAAATCTTTTGACTATTGTAGAGGCACAACTACACCTTTACCAAGACTAGGGGTGGCCTGGATTTTTCATGTCTTTTTTAGTGATCTTTTAGTACAAATCTTATTATTTCAGTTTCCCCTGTTACTAGAGAAGAGCCAAGTGTTGGCCAGATAAAAACAAAAGTAGCGCTGGCCAGCTGGCCACCTGGGCAATTTTATTTTGTGCTTTGCATAGTAAGGGTAGCTCATAGCAAATTGTTGGGTCTTGAGAATCCATGTCCCCATGGCTGTCCTAGAGGTGAGATAAAGCAGCAGAGAAGACACTGATGTGGTCATCAGATCTACTTAGAAACCATCCTGTTTCTACTGAAGGGCCACCACAGTAGACATATTCCCACACCTGCATTTTTGGGCAGAAGAAGCACTCCCTCAGAGAAGAGCTGAGTGATGCCAGAATCTGGAGATAAAACCAGGCCTATGTGCAAGCCAGAATTGTAGCTTTTGAGTTCCAAAAACGCTACAACAACTGTTATTCTGCCAGAATTAAACTTTCTGCTAAGGGGACAGATCAAGATCAACGGCTGATCAAAATGAGTCAGAAAATAGATTAACTTCAGTGCTTAAGCATGTGTCATTTCTAAGAAGTGTGCATGTGTGTACATATATATTATATACACTGTAAGATACAGTTATTTTTTTAAAATCCATAAAATTTTTTTTCTGATCTATTTTATATTTACAGGTGCATATTTACATCCACTCTTACCCAACATATACCATTGAACACTCATACTGTTGCTACTGCCATTAATTGTTTATTTTCTCTACCTAAAGGTGCAAATTTTTGATTTTGTTTCATAAAAAGTTAAACACAGACCAAAGTTTCAGCTTGGGAGGATCTGAAGCCTATCTTCTTGTTACTTGTCATAACAGATCCATATATATCTGGAAAAGAAATAATCTCCACTGTTAGTTTGCCATTTCCTGCTGGATTCACAAGGAAAAAAGTGAAACAAATTTTAGCTTGTTTTAAACAAAACCTAAATTCTGAATGTGAATTCCTCAAGCCCTAGCATTCCTCAGCAAACAAGATGCCACAAAAGAACTGATCAAGAAAATCAAACTGTGGTAAAAACAAAGTGTTGTCAGCTTCTCTGGTTTAGAGCAATTGTATTTACTGATCTTGTACTCAGCTGATTAAATAAGCAATTTCAAGAGAAACTTAGCTTTCACTTTCATTAGACTTTTTAAGTACTTTCTCACTAATTTAGCTGTGGTGAAAAGCTGAAAGTCTAAGTCAAAAGGTACATAAACAAAATTACTCCTCAAAAGGAGTATTATTTTAAAAAATCTTTAAAGGTAATTATTCTATTTTTTTTTTAAACCAGTTGTATGGGGTTTGTATGCTCAAAGGAGATAGACTTTGAAACAGTCTGCAGTCCTTACTTTCAGGACAAGTACATAGTTCAGAAAGACAAAATAGACTCACTTTTTCATAAATTTCATAGAACAAAAAAAGTAGTAACTGCATTACTTCTACTCTCAGAGGAAAATAAAGCTGAATTGCAACTGTCCCTTGGCTTTCTCTCTAATGTAATAATAAGCCTTGGACTATATCTGAGCTGTGCAGACTTAGCCCTCAAATCTCCATGGCTAGGCGATAAAAATGAAAAGCAAAACAAAAGCTTGAGAGAATGAACAGGTGTTTTGACCCTGGCTGGATGCCAGGCACCCACCAAAGCTGCTCTATCACTCCTCTCTGCAACTGGACAGGGGAGAGAAAATATAACAAAAGGTTCATGAGTTGAGATAAGGACTGGGAGAGATCACTCATCAAATACCGTCACAGGCAAAACAGACTCTAATTGATTTAATTGAATTTATTATCAACAAAATCAGAGCAGGATAATAAGAAGTAAAATAAATCTTATAAAAACCTTTCCTCCATCCCTCCCTCCTTCCCAGCTCTACGTCAACCTCCCCCACAGTGCAGGGAGACAAGGAATGGGGTTTATGGTCAGTTGGTCACAAGTGACATCCATCTGTGACATACTTTTTGTGCTGTTCTTTCTCCCACAAAAATAAAACAATTTTATTTGACCTGGTCACAAACGGCCACAGTCCATAGAACTCCTTACAAAGAAAAAATCAATGGGTTTTTTTTTTTTAATTTAAAGAATTCTCCCAGTTCTTAAAGCCCTCCCATTCATGTTTTGTACTTCAGCATCAAACTAGGATTTTGTATCTGTTACAAGTCAAACAATTTCTTATGTAAAAAACACTTATAACAGTTGTAGGTCACCATAAATCACTTCCATGTCTGTAAATGCCTTTCCTCTGGGTTAATGTCACAGGGATGGAGAAATGGATATGAGAGGAGGATGGACAGGGCGTGGATGTAGATCTGTGACAGAGAGTTTCTTAATGTGTCTCTCATTACTTTTAGACTGGTCTTCAGTTCATATTTCATGGCTCCTATATCAGATAATTGTCTATTCCAGCAATGAGACAAAGGTGACAATGTCCTTGTCTTTCATATCAGTGGGTCTTCAGCTTCAGGGGAGGTGGACAGGGGAGAATAATGTTGCAGATCTGCAACTTAGATGTCAAACTGCACTTTTGCCATCATCTACCACCATCTTTCCAAATTTTAGCTACTCTTCTATAGTGTGGAGCTTCCAAATCAGCCATATAGAAGATTTTTTTCTCCATAAATTGTCAGGGACAGCCAACTTCTGGTTCACCTTTGTGAAAAGACACAGACTGTTTTTTCTGACCTTCTGTGTTAACTTCTTTAAAACTCTTCTTTGCATACATCCAGAAAAGGCTACACACTGGCTTGGAATGTCATGCTTTCTTTTCAGATGTTTCTGAAATATCAGTGTTTCTGGTGGGCTGACACAACATAAAAAAAACCAACCTCCCCCGCTGCAAGATAAAAGTATTTTATTGAAACTGTACTACCCCACACTGTACCCCCATTCAAGATTTTTTATTTCCTGGAAATTAAAAAGACAGAAAACCCCCAAATACTTCCTTTGCTGTGACAAGCCATTTCCTTTCTAGTTGTTCATTACCTCTCTAATGTAATCAGGCCCACAAATAAGGGAGGGTGAAATGCTGTAAATAGTGTTCTGCCATGTATGACAAGTGTGGGAGGAAGCACATTTGACAAACAAATATCTTGAAGGACAGGCTTCGTGCCCTGGAACCTGAGTACACAGAGCTGCAGTGAGGAGAAAGAAAACAAGTCACAGACAATACTAAGCAAGCAACACCAAAAAGTAATGAAGCACCTGCTCAGACTGATACACAACCCTGAAATCCCCAGATGTACTCCTACTTTGGGCACATCTCTCTGCTCGATTTGGTATAAGCATGAGCACACCTGATTCTATGAAAGCATCATTTACAGACAAACAGCCCCTGCACTCCAGTTCCCTGTGAAGATGAAAGTAAAGACCAGAAAGGAACAAAACTAGTAAGAGCTTTTCAGGCAGCTGATTCCTGCACCACTCCCAGAGCAATTTGTAAATACTCCAGGTTTAATTAGTATTATATTTTTTTCATATTGTATCTTATTTGATAGTGTAAAATTCCATTTACTTCTTGTTAGCAGTCCGTGGAACTAGTGACAGGGCTCTGAATTGCTTTTTACATATTTGTAAGCATAAGAAACCCTGACGTTTTGTTTCAGTACTTATTGTTGTCCATACAGTTGCAAGAAATATATCAGGGTTTTATGTTAAGTACCCATGCAATCTACACAAAACAATTCAAAGGCTCACCTCAGGACCTCAAGTTAGCAAACACAAAAAGTTACCCTTAAATTCATTATTTACTTGGAAATAAATAATCCCTTATACAATAAATTAAATTAAAATTAATCAAGTTCAATATGTACTGGTTATCAGTTTCCTCCCAACTCAGTACAAAGATGCATTGAGCCTTAATGCATAAGTGCAAGATGTTCCCTGTGAATACTCTTCTATTTGCAGTTGTAGGAACCTACACTACTCTAGTTTTCTTCCCCATACCCACTTTTTTTGTATTTGGCATGAAAATAAAATTGACATATCTATTTTGTCCCTCCTGCATGCTTTGTCTACATCCATTGCACCAAGCATTTTACTGGGTATGGATTTTTACTGGCAGCTGCAAGCATCATAAATGGTAGTCTTATGCTAAGAAGGCATCTTTTCAAAATAAAAAAGAAAATATAAGAAATTGTTAGTTTGACTACTAACAATCCCAAAGCCAGAGCTATGGAAGACAGCAGCTGCTAGAGTCAGAAAAAGAAGGCAAATCACCTTACACTGCCTAAATTGGAATGACTACTCATTATCCTAGAAAGCCTGTGGAAATTCTAGTTTGATATATGAATAGCCAGCATTTCCAAAGTAAATGAAATAGGCAGAGTCTGACATACATAAAGTAAAACAGTGTCTAAATGTGACAGACAGGAAGTGGTACATTTGGATTGAGCTCGTGGTTTTGGAGAATAGGCTCTTTGCAGCAAAATCCTGCTCTTGGCTTCCATAGCCTAAATACAACTCATCCAATTTATGCTATTGAGCATTTGGGTGGCTGTTCTGGGCTAGGCATCTAGGGCAAGATTCCTTTCAAAATTCAGATCCCTACATTTAAGCATCCACATGTGGGTGTCTCCAGGTGCACTACCATTTCACCTATCTTATGTAGGACTTAATTCAGTTGCCTGACATCTAAAACAATTTCCAATATTCTCCCTGGCCTTTAACTTATACTCCAGAGTGTGCAATTCCCCACAGGACCAGTGTCTGCCTGCCTTTTGTCCTGGGTCACCTAGTCTTTCCTTCCTCCTACCTATCTCCTCAGCTGTCTGTCTACCTGCTCCTCAGGTCTAGCTTTGACACAGCCCCACTGCATAAGAACAGCTCAGACTCCTGAAGAGATTGCTAAGTTATAAGGAAGAACTGTGAGAATGTCCACAGATCACAACTCAAGGGAAAAAACTGTGATCAGGAAACATGTAGAAGCTTTAGTGAAACAGCTGGGAGTCAGGAGATAGCAACTCAGAAGCAACAAGGATGAGGGCATTTAGGGAACACCAGAGGCCCACTCTTCCCTTCCTGACTTATGATTTCTGATCAACAAAAACCTATTGATAGCTTAGTGGAGATGAAAAGCATAGTAATGCCTACTCCAGGAACTCCTTAATCATGACTGTCTATTGTGCACAATTAACAAAGAAAGAGCTGCTTTACACCTTTAAGTGGAGTACCTTGCACTACAAACGTCCCTTGCTTACATGCATTAAACTCACTTGAACAAGCCAACATGCTGATGGAGGGTTACACAAACCATCCAAAGCAGCCCTAGAAGACTCTGTGTTCAGGCTAATGTCCATACAGTGAAACCTTAATGCAGCCATTGAAGCCTGGGCAGATATTCTGCTAGATGTTGGCTGGATCTTCACTGACTAGAAAAGGAGCTTAGACATAGAGCACCCATGTAGATGCTGAACTTCAGGTAACTGAATCTCACCCAGCTATGGTGTGGCAGGCAGATTTACAGTGGCAGGAAAAGATAGAGTCTTTTTTTACCCTCCTATTTCAACCCCATTCTCCAGTCTCTAGATGTAGCACCAGCACCATCCTGGTGGTGCAACTGCTCAAAGGAAAAGGTAAAAGAGATGAATCCTGTGGCTGCAGAAAGATGGGGCAGCACCACTCTCTTCAGATCTGCTGGCCTATGTTGGGAGATGGTCCTTCCCAGTCACAAGGATTCAGCCTGCTGTAGTTGTGGTATTCACCGTGCCTTCACCAGGTTGAGGCTCAATCCTATCCTGAGCTCTGTCCCAAAGAGTTCCTGTTGTCTTGTGTGTATCTGCTTCCAGGTATTGTAAAGAAAATAATTATAAAACCACTAAATGCTGGTAATCTAAGGCACCTTGAAAGAAATCTATGCAGTAGGAATTTAAATAAGTCTTTATGGAAGGTCTTTGTTATCCAGCCTTTATTAAATTCTTACATCAGAAAATCTGACAATTTTCTTTAAAGATTGTTTTATTCCCTGTAGACAATAAACATAGTGACTTTTAAAAGTGTTTTTCGATATACCATTGTCATTTTCTAAATGAATAATTTTCTGTTATCTGTTACCTCATCTGAACATACTGGCAATTATCTTTTTATATTGCTGCTTTCTATAATTTAATATTCAATTTGGTTTTTGGACCAAAGCCACTCTTTATATCTGAGAAATCAATTTTTCATGGTCATTATTACTGATTTTCTTAACAGCCTCTATCTGCAAGCCATTGTTTTTTATCAACTAAAGCACATACTGAGAGAGAAACTATCACCCAATAATCTTTTTTTTTATTAACTTGTCTCTAAACTTCCTCTACTTTCTCTGTCAGAAACACTCCACTTTCTTCAAAGGTCTAATATCATAATTCTGTTTTTCTTTTCCCTCTCCCCTCCTTCCCACTCATAACTTGTAATTTGATCTGTGACAGCTTTAGAAAAAAACCAAGTCTCATTTTAGTAACTTTCTATCATTCCGTGTTTCGCTAAGTAGTTATGCAGAACTGAGATCCAAATACTCCCAAATTTGGAAAAAATCAGATTCACATTCAAATTGTTCTGCATTATGTTATAGAGAAATCCTTCAAAAATCTACTGTAACACAGAGTGCAAGTCAACACACTTTTAGGAAGAGCTTCATTTTTTCCTAAACCAAAAAAAAGAGTTTGCTACTAATAACAACTGAGGGAGAATGTACAAGAAGGATTAACATTTCTGGGTACCGAAATACCCACCAGAAACAAATCTAGAGTTCCTAATCACTGTTAAATCTACAGCTGTGACCAATATTACCATCTCTTTGTATGTATTATTTGCTCTGGTATCCTCATGAGAACCAAGTCACCCTCCACCTGCTGAGGGTGTTGTGATCATGCTGTATAGAAGATTACTTCAGCTATTACATGGAATAATTTTCGTCTATTCTGAATGTCCTTCCCCAGAATATCACTGCCTGCTACTTGGGTTATTATGTACTTGGTTACTGGCTTCTTCTGGGGCACCATTGTTGTCTGTTTTGCCGCATCACACCTGATGGGAAGGATCAGACTCACCGAGATTGCACTGGTGACCCATGGATGCTGTCAGAGGCAGCTCATCTTTTTTACAAAACAAAACTAAGTTGTTTCTTTCAAAACTTAGACCCTAAGACAACAGTGAGCCATAAGTCAAGGGTACATCCCTCCCCAAAACACTGCAACAGAGACATTCAGTTAATAGAATAAGTCCATTGCAAGGCACAGAGTTTAAAATGAAAAAGTATGTTGTTTGACTAGAAATCTCTTGATAACACCAAAATGAAAGCAGAATGGTGCATTTTTCTAGGGTACAAACTAATCGTGTAAGGAAGTAATGACAGGAAAACAGCTCTCTCAACAGAAATACAAAAAATAGCAATGACTCACCAGTCCCATTTTCCAATGACAGACATTAAGATGGAACTAAAGGATGACAGTACAAAACCCTCCAGTGTTCTTCAAAGAGAGAAGTTTGAAGGCATGAACTGTGCAAGATACAATGGTGCTGAAAGGGAGATACCTCTACAGTGGGCTTTGTGTCTTGTCGTACTTGAAAATCTACTACGTATGTCTTTTCCTAGGTGAATTCCAAACTGTCTGAAAACAGAGCTCAAGGTAATCATACAGATTTTTAACTGCAATACCATTTACAGCCCCCTTACTGAAAACTAAAATTGATGGGAATGTGTTTTGCATTACGGTCAGCTGTTATTTCTTCTTGAGTTACTTGAGACTGACTTTTACATGCCATTATTACATATATAAGAAACTTCAATTGCTCTTTCAGGTTCACTGCATACACACTCTATTTCATTCATCATGGATATAGAAACAATCATTTGTAGATAAGACAACCACATATTAAAAAGCTTTTACTTATATAGTATTCTTGTTTTGTCTTAGCCAAAGTAAATTAAATAAACTTTGAAGTCTCCCGCAACTGGGTTACAAGTTCAAGAGAGAAAAATACTAGGGAAAAAAGAACATATTTTGCTAGTTTTGCTCCAAGTTAATGTTTGAGTTTGTCCTTATTTGTTATCCTCTTTTTCCCTTTCAAATTTTAAATTATTTGGTTGCCTCACCAGAGCCAAATTGCTTTGATCCTTTAATTATCTGAATTATTTTTCTGTGTTCCTTGTTTCTCTGCCAATCATTAATTCATCTTGTTGTGAACAGACTGCTAAAAAATTCAGGTTTTGCACAGCATGGCAATGAAATATAATATGCTTAGTTTTCACATTCAAGGGTTTGAAGGCTTCCTGATTCATCATATGAACCAGTGAACATGTTTGTCTACTGCTTTGCAAAAGGAATAATCTTGCTCTGTCTGTTATCATTGTTTCCCTTTTGACTATCATATTCACTTGAGTACCACTGTCAAACTGACTTCTGTCAAAGCTAATTAATTCCTTGGTGATTGTACCTTTAAAAGAAACACTGCCTCTCTCTGTCATAACAGCAACAAAACTGAGAGCTGATCCTTGTAATGTAAACTGCCAAACCTGAGGAACAGCTCCTTAAATTTGACTAGTTGGGAACACCATATGTTTCAGATATGCCCTGGCAGGTCTCTGCAGTTACAAGTAGTTTTAAACTCTGTAATAGATATAGTTAACCCTCTCTTCTGCCCCAGTCATCGGTTTGACTTCTTCCCTTCTATTGCACTTTGTCACAGTTCTCAGTCTATCACTGTCTCACATTTCCTTTCTGTGTTTTGGAAAATTCCCCAGTTTCTGTACTCCTTTCTAACTCCTTTCTCAAACAGTGATTCCATTTCAGATATCTCCCAAGTCTCTAAAACCATGTGATGCACTGCCTACAACAAATGCGTGAGCTTCCTCTTCTGTACCTGGTTACCTTCTGGCTTCACTTCCAGTATTTCTTCTCCATTGAAGATATTCTCACTGCTGTCTCCAGAACCCTTTCCAAAGTTAAAGTTCCAAAGTCAGGACCTTTTCTTAATAATTTTCCTTTTTACCTACTCTCTTGTTTTAGAAATAAATCACTATTTTAGCCTTTACCTAAATTTTATTCTAGTACATATATAAAGTGAGGCCTTTTTCCTTCTGCATCATTCCATGATTTCTTCAGCAGTCCTCAAGAAGGTAATTTTTCCTGAGAAGATTCCCAAGGTTCCTAAGCTGGTAATTTACCTTTTAAAGATCCACTTTATGATCAGTCACCTGAATCAGACCTTCAAGGACCATGAACTGTCCCTTTTTTAGAGATGCAAAAACCATACAGCATGTACTAGAAATTTTGCAATCCAATATTTCTACCTGAGTTTGTTATGAATCATTGGTTTCCCCAAGGAAATTTCTACAGTGGGGGAATATTTCCCATATAATAATTATTTTTAAAAAATTTGTATTCCTAGATGAGAAATTCTAGAAAAGAGGAGTTTTTTCCCTTGCTTGCATATTAAGAAAGATAAACAAAATTATCATGGCTGATTGGAAAGGCATTGTTTGTAATTAAGACTGAAAAAACTGCAAGAAAGGCATGGTATTAGGAAAATCAAGTTCTAATAGTTAAAAAATAAATGAAAGCTAGCCTAAAAGAATAAATTCAATGGCTTTGACAGAGCTAAGATTTTAGGGAACATAATGTTTATATTAGGAAGAAAATCACACCAAGACTTTGGTTAATTCCTAAAACTGAACACAAATTCTAATGTTAAAAAAAAAAAAAAGAGAAAAAGGACACAAAAACTCTGTCCAAATATGAGTCAGTTGGTATGAAAATCCAGCAGGGGGAATTTTCTGTATAAGGGTGCAATATAACTGATCATGTAGAGTTTACCTGGAAATATATTTAGGAAATTGCTGTGTTTTAAATTGCTTAAAGAATTAATTTTTATATAAAAAGGACATTTTTAGTAATTAAAGAAATAATTTCAGACATGATGCTGTAGACCTACTATTAGAGTAGTCCAGTAAAAACTATTCATACAAAATGGTTTACTGTAGAAAAATGCATCTCTCTGTATGTCAATCTTCATACAATTGCTGTTCCACCTTTTATGTATAGGTAATAGAAAATACATTGATGAAGAAAGGAGGGTGAAGCATTCTAGTTCAACATTAGACATTATTTCAAATTATTGTTTCAGTTTTTATGTTACAATTTGAAAGAAATTGAATGCAGGCTGAATCTGCCATGCAGCTCTGTCCCTTTTAATTCAAAATAAAGAATGTCTGATAAAAAGACTTTAAGTTGTTCAAGGTATTTATCAAAACCTGGACAGTTTGACATTTTTGATATTTTTTACTGACAGTACTAATTACAACAGTGTACTTACAGAAAAAATCCTTGGCCAGATGCTGATCTCAGGTAGCCAAGCATAAGTCTGGGGTAATCTGATTGCTCTTGAGAGCATAACTCCAGATTTATGCTCATATGCCTAACAGTTCAATCTGGCCCCAAGCTTTAGTAACTAGTAAACCCCTTCTGTTCAGGTTTTTTCCATTTCTGCCCACACCTTCTGGTCTGCTGTATTAAGTCCAAAATTATAGAGGTATTTTAATGGCTTAGATGATTATCTATTTTATTATTCAATGCACTGAGAAAGGACACCTATCATAAAGAAAACAAAAGAATATCTAAAGATTTCATTCTTGTCCTATAGTAAAATCTGGGACTTTTTTTTTCTTAAGGTTAACATTTTTTGAATATATTCATTCTATTTCAAAGAGCATTTTGTTAGCTTGATATTTTAAACCTAAACATTGGCTCCAAAATGTCTGTCCAAATATTGGAAATTCTCTGTGCTGGTAGAGAATCAGTGGAGGTAGGCATCTGGTTGTGAGTTCTGTTGTTTTACAGACAGACCCATGCTGAATGTGTAGCCAATATCCAGCTTGCTGTGCCTGCCATCACAATACAAATAACAAATAAGTATGGCAGAAAGAGTATAGGAAGAGATTCTTTAACACTGAGTGATTCCTCCAAAACTCATTATTTTAATAATGAACACAGCCCATCCATGACAGGCATAAGACTGAGTTTTTATGCAAATAGATTCATCAGTTCTGGAACAGCTCTAGCCCTGAAAATCAAATTAACAATATCTATCATGAGACATAATACAATTGCAGCAGAAAAAAAGGAGGTGTTACCTCTTTTAATAGAAGGTTAGAAATATAGTTTATGGTTGACAATGTCCTTCTATAAGCAAGAACAGTTGCAATATGGTAAGCAATACCATAGCAACAGTTGCTATTGTTTAGGTATAGATGTCAAAGTTTGAGTACAAGCAGTACTAGATGAATGTGAAAAATAATACATTGAATAATTTAAGAAATAGCAATGTTGTACATCTAACACTATTCATCATTGATTAAGCTTTAAAATTGTGTGAACAGAGACACTGAAACATTACATTTATCCTCCTGAAGATGCATCAGCTGCAAAACTATGAATCCTAAAAACATTGTAGTGAATCAATTTAATTATGCAAAGCTAAAAAGTAAGTTTAACTCTTTAAAAGTTGTTTCTCAGGACCTACCTGTTAGCGAGAGAAAGTCTGAACAGCTCCACTATGGTGAATAGGGATGTGAGAGGCAAACCTTTGGTCAGCTCATCTTGGGGATTTGTTTTACTTGGGTAAAACAGCTGCAGTTAAACAAATAGCATGACTTCTAGTTAGGAAAGGGTAATAATATCTAATTTTATTCTGACTTGACATTTATACAAATACAGCAAGCCACATAGTTACAACACAAAAAAAAAAAGGGATGTACTGCCTTTTTGGAAGACTTTCACAGATGGATGTATGGAGGCCTTTACCTTATAGTACAGTTCTACCAGCATCAACTGGTATCCATTCATTTCTTTAAAATTATTTTTTTCTTTTATCCCTCACCTTCTAGCTGCATGTTTGACTGAAGACATTCTAACATGGCGGGGGGGGGGGGGGAGGGTGGTGGAGGAAGAAGAAGAAAAGAAAGCACCTGTTTTTCTCTCAGCCACTGAGGAAGTCATATTCAAACTACATTTATGGATGACTAATGTCAGAGCAGGAGGCACCATGCCAAGACTAGAAGAGGATGAAACTGTTCAGCCCCAGTGCAGCCCAGGAAGCCTAATATGCTTCATCTTTGCATACCCTTTAGGAAAATGAGTTCAACTGCCATATCCTAGTGTTACAAAAATCATCCTTCTGTGTATAATCTAATGCCTCATAAGCTGACATAACCCTTTAGGAAACCACATTACCTATCCCTCTGCTTCCTTTTTGTCCTTCATGTGGATGAAGATAAAGCTTCTCCCCTATAGCAGTGGTGAGAGAATGCATATTTTAAATGCCCAAAGTTACTTGTTTCCCTGTATTTTAAATCTTTTATTTGGTACCACTTGTCGGGGAGGGAGTGAGGCAGGGAGGGAGGGGGACAAAAAGAAATCTAAGGAAAAAGAAACATATTCACTCAAACTATAGTTGGAAGATGCAATTTTTTTGTTTTCTGACAGGATCTGAAGCCATGTCTCCTCAACAATGACCTAGCTACAACGTTGTAAGATATTCTAGAGAGGTTTGTTCACAGTCTCTCCCACTGATTCTGTTCCATCTTGCATGGACTATTTAAATATTCATTAAGCCAGTGAGAAGGAAAATTACTCAGTATTAAAGCACTATCCTGAGCACTTTCCTGGAAGGTGACAATCTTGGCTCAAGTCCTTGTTTTGATTCAGATTAGAATTAAGAATCAAGATCTCTCTTTTCTCAGGAATGTACTCTAACCAAGTTAAACTGGGTTTTATTGTCTTGGAGAATATTTAGCATTTATAAAGTGATGGAGAGTCAGGGGAAAGCGTTGTACATACAATACAGGATAACATGGTAGTTGAGCTATCCTGAAAGTTGCAAATTTAAATCTCCAGAGAAAGGGGCTGGTGTGAACATGTCATGAAAAGGACAATTTTCTCAGCTAGAGGGCATGCAGCCACAGCACAACCAGTCTTCCCTCTATCGCATTTTCAATTTTGCAATTATACCCACACGTGCTGCTTTGAGCCTTATGTCAGAGTTCAGCCCTATAGCAGAAAGCAATAAGTATTTTTTTGATGGCAATTTAAAAAAAAAGGCCAGATTGTTATGCTGTAACTTGAGTGTCCAAGATTTCACAAGACAACAGGCTTAAATTTTATTTCACAGCATTAGGATTTCTGAAGAAGTTCTGAAGCAGTCCAAAGAAAAGATCCCATTTCACTTCAAGGCCTATCAAGTGGAAAGATGGTTATTAATTATGTTTATGCTAATCTGTGGTAAATGTTAATACAGTACTGCTGTTAAAAGCTGACTGCCATCAGCAACTTTGATGGCAAAACAGAAGACATCACTGCAGGACACATATGTTAGTCAGAGGCTATGGAAGGATAAAAGAGAAGATTACTTGCCATAGCTACCATATCTCTGGAAGCTAAAAGAAGACTTTGGAAAAAAACACAGCATTTCAGCTCACAGAAGAAATGAGATCTGTTTTTTCTTAAGTATCTTCCTTCAGGGAAAATACAAAATTAGAAGGATATCTTGAAAAAGAATGCACTATTTTAGATTATGATATCATGAAACACCAATTATTTCCTTTATTTAAATTGCAACTAGTATGATTTTTTGCTGTTTTAAATGTCTCAGATAACCCTGACTGAAAAGTTATTTAAGATCTCTTAGAAATTATACAAAAAAATCAAGCAAAAAACCCAACATTCTCCCCCTCAAAAAAAACAAAGCCTCAAAAGGACAAAAAAAAATTACTCTTTGAAACACTATTTATCTGGAGGAACAGTAAGTCACATTTCATAGCATTCAGCCAGGTTACATTCAGCAGAAGACCTGAGGGTAAGAATCTTTGCATTCTTCCTCTTGCCTCAGTTGATAAACTTGGAAGGCAAGAAATCAGCCGATGTCAGCAGGGAGACGCTGCAGTCCCAGCCTGTACACAGACAGAAGAAGGAAAATGAGGTCAGTTATGGAGAAAACATCAACACCACCAGGTCTGCACTGCCCCTGGGGGACTCTGCTGTTGCACAAACTCAAAGGTACCCAGACAGCCCAGCCTCCCCTCTGGACTGCCATTTCACTGAACTCCCACCCTCCACCTCGAACACCGCAACATATTCTGAGCCCTGCAAAACCTTCTAGGAGATCCCTGACTTGAGGTTTCTGCTTAAGACTAAGTATTGGCTGCTCCAGGGTCTTGACAATAAGAATCAAGAGAAGGGACAGCAATTAGACTGGTTTCTGAACCTGTGTATATGTAAAAGAACTTTATTTTTCACTGGTATAGAAAGCTTTGCTTTCTTCGGTGTTTTGTTCTGGTTTTTTGGTTTTTTTTTACTTGGTGATCATAACCTGATGGTAATTTTCAGGATTTTTGCTTGTATTTGTAAGAAAACAAATGCATTTTCATGTCATACATTTTAAGATCTTTTTTTATTTGTTTAAGAATTGCATCTCTGAATGCAAGATTTGAATTTGCTCTCATATATTTCTGTTGAAAAGAAAGTGTATTGAGACCTCTCTGTAAACTGTATTTAACATATCAAGGACGTATGATAAAAGATTCATTATTCAAAATAAGAGCTTATTCCCACCAGCTGTAAGTCCAGAAACAGCAGATCTGATCAACTTGTCCTTCAATCCACTGCATGTGAGCAATAATATACACCCATGGACATACAGATTCTACATTGCCCAGGCAAAGCCCTGGATGCAGACAGCACACTGGCACAGCAGAGTTCCAATCCCTACACTAAATGTAAGGTGTATGCCTTAAATGGCTATGCTTGCCCACATGAGTTACTTAGATTTTTATTTTTTTATGCATAAAAAAATAATTTTGTCATCAGCAGACAGAGCCTGCAGAAAATGAGCATTACAGCAATTTTAGTCTTTCTTGCTGACAGGAGCTCTCTGTTGAAACCTTCTGAACTCTGTTAATGAGTTGGAAAAGGATGCATTGCACTTCCATTACTCCAACATTTTACCACTATTTCTAGAGAGGTTGGATCTTACTAAGGGTTCAAAAGTGTCCAGCTGCCAGCTGGAACCCTGCTAAATGCACATCATCAGAGCAAAGTTTTATAAAACTTGCCTTGGAATATGAATGTGTTGCAGTGAGTTCCAAACATAAATTAAATTCAAGGCAATTTTAAATAATTCATCTAAATAGGAAAATAACATCCAGTTTTAGAACTTCTCATCTTGCTTAGGAAAATAAATTCAGGAGAAAAGGACACATCGCAATGTAATTACTATAACATGAATTGATTTCAATTAAATATAATCCAAATATCTTTCTGGCAATGTAAACAATTGCTAGACAATGTACAGCAAGTTTAAACTTTCAGTATTCTCTTCATAAAGTAAGCTGAATGTTAGTGATTTAATTAAGGCTGAGTATTAGTTTAAAAAAGAGCCCTGGCAACCACATCTACAGTGACAGGTCATGAAGATCCAAACTGATCATATTCAAGAGCAGAATGTAGTTTCTGTAGTATATTGAAGTCACCTTAGAAGCTAGCGACCAGCTAGAGAACTCACAAAAAATGTCAATTTTGGCAGGAGTGTCAAAACTTACCCATTTGTTTTATTCTGTAGCTTACACAGCTAACAGTTCTAAAGTTCCGTGCTATCTACAGGTTTTTGAAGATGTATTCCATTACCCACACAAAATAGATTTTTGTAAACATTTAAACACTATTCTTACTATTTATAAGTACAAACATAAACCATAATATATTTATCTGTATGTACCCACACATTAAAAATAGAGATTTGACCTTAGTTTTATCAAAACACTGATAACTAAGTGGCATGTGGATATGCAGAGATAAATGGGATGAGATTAATAAAATTATTTATTTATTTATTTATTATAGAGGGGTTTCAGTAACCAAAGCATGTAAGCAGGTTTTAAAGAATGGTTTAAAAACTCCAGATATGGACTTGACAATTAATTGATGAGAACATGGCATGCCATTATGTCCACTCTCATGAGCCCAGGAAGAAGCAGCAGCCATAGCAGCACCACATTCAAACTCCATTGGCATGGAGTCATGGCACCACAGCTCCAGCAGCTCCAACAGCTCCAGCAGCTCCAGCAGCTCCAGCAGCTCCAGCAGCTCCAGGGTATTTGTGGGGACACATGGAACTGATCTGTGTAGCATCTGAAGGTGTGTAAAGAGTGGATTCTGCAACTGATTCTTCCTTTATCTGTCAGAGCTTAAAAATGCTGTCTACAGAACAGAGAAAGGTTGAAGGGCTTCTCTCTGGATCATAGAATCATAGGATAGTTTGGGTCAGAAAGGACCTTAAGGATCAGCCTTCTTGGCACAGGCAGGGACACCTTCCACTAGACCAGGTTGTTCAGCACCCCATCCAACCTGGTCTTGACCACTTCCAGGGATGGGGAAGCCACAGTTTCTCAGGGCAGCCTGCGCCAGTGCCTTATCATCTTCACAGTAAAGAATTTCTTCCTAACATCTCATCTAAACCTACCCTCTTTCCATTTCCTATTCAGTGTCCTACCACTACATGCTCATGTAAAAATCCCTCTCCAGATTTCTTTTAGCCCTCTCCAGGTCCTGGAAGGCTTCTATAAGGTCTCCCAGGAGTGTTTTCTTCTCCAGGCTGAGCAGCCCCAACTTTCTCAGCCCTCTGGTCATCTTCATGGCTCTCCTCTGGACTCTCTTCAACAGGTCCTTATCCTTACATTGGGGTCCCAGAAATGGAAGCAGCACTGCTGGTGGGGTGTCACTGGAGAGGATTAGAGTGGCAGAATCCCCTCCTTCAGCCTGCTGGCCACACTCCTTTGGATGCAGCCCAGGATGCAGCTGGCTTTCCAAAATACAAGTGCACATTGCTGGGTCATGTTGAGCTCATGTTGATAACTTATTTCTTATTAACCAGTTATATAGTTTATAGGTAAATGCTTCATCTCATTTGGACTTTAATCATTTTTACTGTCATTACAATCTAGTCACTAAAGCCAAGCTTGCCCAGCAGCTAACATCAGCAGTAGTCATGGCAGCACTGCACTTCCATTCAGGAAGAGAGCCCAGGTCACAGTTCAAGATACCAAGCAGAACAGTGCAAAGATGCTTGAATTACTAATGCTTAGGATTTGCCTGCTCTACAAGGAAAAAGGAACCAAAAGTGTATTTGGCTCCATTGTCAAGTAATCATAACCAAAGAACAGATATCAACTGTCTAGACTTGTTTCTGAAATGGAAATTTGGAAGTTTTTTTATATATCTCTCTATTAATATCTGCATTAGCTGCTACAAAGCTCCTGATGCTACAAAAATAAAGGGTCTCAGAAAAATGAGACTACTTTTTCCATGGTTTCAGCTTCATCAGCATCATAGTCTTTGTATTTTTCCATTTTCATATACAAGGTTAGGAAACAAGTTGACATTATACTGGAATATATAAATATATACAGTGTGCAAAACACTTGAAATAATCCCTTCTCTCTGATCATCACTAGTAAGGACTCAGATCTCTCTAGTTTCAGGCATTGTCCTTCAAGCAAGTTGTGGACCAGCTGAGCAGAATCCTTAGGAGAGCAGTGAAGAAATCAGGAAATCATGATCTATAAAGAAAGGTTGAAGGGTCATTTAAATCAAAGCATATCAAAGAGAACTGCAACATTGTTCAAATACATAAAAGGCTGCTGAAAGGAGAAATAAAATAATTGATCATGCCAGTGGTGGGTTGTGGAAGAAGTAATTGATTTGAATTAGCATGAAGAATTATATTAAATTCCAGCAAAAAAACTCTGATGTTATGTGTAGTATAACACTGGAATTAACCTGGAGAAACTACTGGGGCTCTGGCACTGGAGATTCTTGAAAACTTCTTAAATATCTGACAAGAATGACCAAAACCCAGTCATCCTTGTCATGGAGCAGAAGAACACACTGAGGGTCTCATGAGCTCCTTGATGGTCCTGTGCTGTGGTGTCCATATGGATTAGAGTGTTCCTCCACACAGCAATTTTGTGAGGAAGTGCAACCTTAGCTGTCATGTTAGGATTCATTGTAATTGTTGTATGCAATTGATGCAATACTATCTCTGCTGGAAGACAAAGCTTGAAAACAACTTTGCATCTTCTCTGTGTTGAAAAAATTCTGTAATCATGATCAATCAGAAAGAACCATAATATTTCATCTGCTTATCTATTTTATATTATAGAGTTTGTGGTTCATCTCAGCTCACTTTTGACATCTAAAAGTTAGATAACCACCTTAAGCCTCCTTCTTTAAGATGCAAGACATCTCTTCAGGTGAATTCACCCTATTCTTACTGCCTAAATTAAATAAGGTGCTTTGCTTATTGTGTATCTCTCTGTCTTGGCAGCACAGGGATTTTCATCAACTAAACAACTATTTCTATGGATTTCCAAGATAAGCCTTGAAGCAACTGAAGAGATTTTGAAAAGAACAAATAGAAATCCTAATGTGGGAATGTCAATTGCATCTCAATTCATATCACACTACTCATTAAATAGCACCAGTGTAAATGATCAAATCTGCTTTAGGGGTCATGCTGGGAGGGTGCTGCTTCTTCTGTGTATCTTGTTATATTTGCAAAGTTTTACAACTTGACAGGGATTGTTTGAAGTAGGTTGTGATGCTATGAGTCAGTACATTCAAATCAGATGGGCTGTTAAAAGAGGAGCTTCCAGAAGGCAGATGTGCAAAACAATATCTCCCTAAAATCAAGATATGATTACTTTGTCAGCTCTGGGGCTGGATTCAAAAGCCTAACCCTCCAGCTATATCACTCCATTGACCTCTGCAGTATGGGGTACTTCAGTGTGCCTTCTACCAGAAAACATATCTGATTTTAACAAAGTTGACAAAGTCCTTTGAATTGCTGTCAGTATCTCACAACAAAATTAAACCTATGTACATTTGAACTCAAATATTAATTTAAACAAAAGAAAAGCTCCAAATGATAGCCCTTCTGGATTATCTGGGACATCTTAGGCCTGACACCAATAAAGAGATTTCTAATTAGTCTCTATCAATAAGGAAGATATTTACATTTGTTAGAGTTTTACTGTAGCACTGTAATATTAGTAGCCTTACTTTAATTGTAACCTCACTTTGAAGGTGAAAACATAATTTTAAAAAACAAATTAGTTCAAGTTATATTTTGTGGTGTGGATATTATTAAACCAAATTTCATTGTGTGAGAATGTGGGCACACACACAAATCAGTCTTTTATAAGTTATAACTGATATATAATATGCAATTAGCATAATTACTTTCCCTCGGGCATCAAAAAATAAAATATATTTCTTAATTTTTCATACTGCTTTGGAAAGTTATCGTAAGTACTGTTAAATAAAATTTAGTTTTGGTTTGGAAGCTGTAATGTCTTTTACTATATGAGCTCTAAATTAATTCCAAAATCAAAACACATCCCAGCAGAGACCTGCAGCCCACAGGCAAAGATCTGCTCAGTGCCTGATATATTAATTAACAACATTTTAAGAGTGGCCCTGCCACTGAACACAATGTTAAATGAAGGTCCCACACAACATAAAGGTAGAATGGATGAAAACAGATAATTTCACCATTTGAAAGGGTCAGTGGAAGCAATTTGGTTGCTGTCAGCTCAGAAGGCATTCCAGTAACGTATATATCCTTGAAAAAAATATTTCTTTCCTTCATAAAGTCTGAAGATATTCAAAACCACACGGGACAAGAGACTTAACAATCCACTCATTTTAACCCTCTATGGGCAAACTGGATGAGCTCTCAATGTGCCTTCCTACCCCAGCCATGTGGTCCTTCTGACATTCTGTGGACAGGTGAACCAAGAGAACACAGACAGTAACTGCAATGTAGTAATGTGTGCAAAGCTCTCCTTTTTCTGGAAAGTCCACTTTACTTTGGAAAAAGGTCATTCTTTAGCCTAGCTATCTGGTAGATAGCCCCAAATCTCATGTTTGCAGATAAACTAGCTGTCCCAGAGGGGACTAAATCACAAAGAACAAAACCCAACACATCACACACAATGCTCATAACACTATAAGAGGAATACATATACCTGAGAAAAATGAAAGTAGTGTTCTCTTCCAGTTATATTACCTAAAAAACTGGCATCTATGATAACCTAAACATTCAAGACCCCTCTGTAAAATAGGTGAGATTAAAACATCTGTAGAGGATGATAATTTTAGGAACTTAAAAAAGACCTTAGGAGACTGATGACTTGTTTAAACTGGGCACTTAATTTTTAGATAGCACAGGTTAGGAGAAAGAAATGTCATTGAGAGAGAAAGTCACATAGAGAAAAATAATCTTAAGTGAATGCTAGAAACGTGGTGTTAGTTAGAGAGAAACCAGTCAAACACATATCTTACAACAGATTTTTATGTGTTCAAACCTCCACACAGATTTATCATCTGTCTTTATAACTATTTAGACTTGAGTAATTGCACTGCAACAGGAATTTTTTAATTGAGACTAAGTCCCTGCTTTGAGAATTGCACAGCACTAATTCCCAAGGACATATTTTTGCAGTGTTGGGTATGTATTTTCCCCATCCTATTGTTTGAACACTTCTGTTTCTGTTCTCATTTGTTCAGAGACAGCACAGCCTGCATGCTCCAAGCAGACCTGGGCAGACACACAAAAGCACATGCCATTCACCGGGAAAGCTTTAGAGAGATCAAGTAGGATTTGCTGTGAGAGCATCTCTCCAGCACACATCACTCTCTAACATGTCACAAGGTACAGTACCTTCCCTGCGTGTTCAGTCATTTCCTCTGAACAGATTGGGACAGCATTATGAAATGCATTGCTCTCCCTATCTCTTTGTTCTCTCATCTAGCATTTCTTTTAAATGAATGTCCCTTTCCTCTCTCTTCCTGTCATTCTTTCCAGGTGGAAAGGCAGGTTCTTCTGCCATTGCCAGCCTGCAGATTACCCTTGAGACAAGAGAAAACCTATGAAACCCAAAGACCTTCTCTGAGGAGAGACAGCAACACTACTAAGTCTGAATCATCATTCACAATTGTGGGGAACAGGGAAGAATTTACATGCATTTGGTTATGATATTTCTGCCAATTACTGCCATGTTTGTAAGCAGCTTGTAAGTATCATAATTAAAAATGTATTTCTTGTCTCCATCATTTTCATGTGCTGTTCACTGGAGCAGTGCTTCTAGCCCCAAAGGCTGCAGTTTGAGGAGGGCACTGGTGAAAAGGGATGCAACACCTGTGTTTGTGGTGCACAGGGGACCTCAAGGAAAGCACACTAAAATCTCTGGAGAAGTTTTCAATACAAAAGAAGACATGGAGGTGTCAGCGCTTTCATACCTTTTCCTGAGATAAAGCTTGAGAAGTTTTAAGCACACTGGTTAGAGGTAATTATCTGGATCTCCAGTGCCTACCTCTACTTCCCTTGAGTGCTACATTGATTTTAAGGGGCCTTGTAAAGGATTAAAATTTCTATGTGTCAAGAGTACAACCTGACCCTGCTGAGCTGCAGTAACTAGCAATTATGGAACACAACACATTCAATGGACAAGCAACAGAAATGTAAGAGAAAGATTAGTCTGGATGATAAAATTCAACATTCAAATCATGCTCCAGGGAGCTCCGTGGGTCATAGTCTAATAAAATGGGAAAAGTCAGCTTCACCCTTTTTTTTTTTGGTCATGCTTTGCAGATGCCTCACAGCAGGAATGGAGAGCAAAGACTCTGGTTCCTATTAGAAACCAATCCTAAATGCAGTCTTGTAGCTGGCACCCAGCAGTTATTGGGCTACATGTCAGCTGCAGCAGCTGGGCAGGAACTGGAGCAAAAGACAATAAAGGATTGATGGAGAAGGAGGGTAGTTTTCTGTCATCCACCACTTTAAGAGACACAGCCTTTTTCTGATGGAAATCATCAAAACTGAACAAAACCTCCCTCAGACCCCAGGCTTTTTTCCAGAGGATGTGCAGGCAAGGAATCTAGTTGCACACCCAGTTGGGCACCTAATAATCTATAAGTGAATTTCATGCACAATAAGTTTTGATTAGGATTTCAGCAGATGTGCACAGTGTAGTACCATTCAGAACAGATACAACAAAGGGTAAAAAGGAAAAGGAACTGCTTAGAAAGGGCAGAGCCAGTGCTGATTTTTCTTGTGACTCCTGCACAGCTTGTCTTGAATAGGAACCTGTGAACTCACAATATCTCCCCAAAAATGGGTGCTTTCAGGCATGGGAAAGAGTAGGGAAGGAGGGACAGAGTCAAACTGGAATTGTACTGCGGATTCCTTCTTTCACTGTGGCACAGTGAAAATTGTTCCAGAGAGAAAATGGTGAGGATGAAAAATGGAAAGTCATTCCATGCAGGATTTCTGAGCTTGTGAAACTTCTATCAGTTCTACTTCATTCACAAAGTGAAACGAATCACCATGGCAAAAATGAAATTAAACCTTATCAGAGTATAGTTCTGCCATGCTCCATGAGTCAGTGTCCATTACACATGGCACTCCCTCTGATGGCAAATGGATGCAACAGGACTGACTGTCTCACAGAATGAGTTTCCCTCTGCCCAGCAAATTCACTGCTGTATCACTGCAGATCAGGTGGGCTCTCTGGAGGTTCGAACTGCTTCTCCTTGCTGCACAAAACACAATTAACTGTTCGTGCCACTGAAAACTTTCACCCATTACTTCCATCTCAGTGTTTCCATTTTCTCAGACGTGACCATGTTTTCCTTTGGTGTAAAATTTTTCTTTTAATATCTGACCAAATGCAAGTACAAAGATCAGGGCAATTGGGAAAATGTTTTCAAATGAAAGATACCTTTAAAATGAATGTGCTGATGAAAAACCTTTTTTTTTTTTTTTTTTTTGTGAAACAAAGCTGTTCAAGACAAGGCATTCCAAGTAGCACTTTTAATCTGATTGCTCTTCCAAGGATCTGTAAATATGCTTGTCCTGAACAGCTCTCTTGCAATGCTGCTGGACTGCACAATATGACATCTACAATTTCTAATAGGTCAGCCAGGCTTTTTTTTAAATTCTTTTACATAATGTTTTTGCCACCACTTTTATTTTTGCATACAAATAAGCAGAGCAAATACACTAATGAGTCCTAATTCTGGATTATAAGCTCAAAATATAACAAGCCCCATCCACAATTTTTCCATCCTGTATTTTTCTACCCCCCCCTTTATATGAAGTATTCAAATTACATACACACAGATCACAATTACTTAATTGCTCATAACAAAGTTGAAGTGTATATTTTGCAATTAGTCTTGCATTGTAAGAATATAATTAAAAGCCAAGTTGGTTTGCAATTGTGAGTGAAAAATTGATGTCATTAATTTTATATTGCAATTTGATTTAGAAGAAATCATTAAGTCCTACTTCTAAACAACAGAGCACATATTTAAAATATTGTTGAGTATAATTTGTGTCTATTTGCCATTGACCACTGTACTTTGTAAAAGAGTCACATTTTAAGGATTTTTAATTTCTTTTTTTCTCAAGTAACAAAATTGGTTATGTTACGTATTATAATGAGTTAAATATTTTATCACCCTTTACTTTTTAAATGTGTACAGTTTTATTTTAAAATATCATTCACTCTCCATTGGCATAATCTTTCTACCTTATATTTGCCTGCCAGCTATTCATTAGCATTGTCAAAATACCCAGGTATATTTAAGTGATTTGGAGTATTTAGTGATTTGGTGAACATTGCAATTTTCTGCATATACCTGGAGGCATTTAAAATAAATGTGACTATTAGCAGTCACAAAACTCAGTCATCTGGAGCGTGCTCATGGTTAGGAATACAAAGCCAAAAGTCGCTTTGCAAATTTAGAAAAAATCACCATATTGGCTACTTCATGTTCATACAAAGTCCAATTTGATGGACAACATAGATTAGAAAGAGGAATTTGGAATACAAAGGGTTGGACTTCTAGACTATAACGAAAATCAAATGTATACCCAAAGGACTTCAGCTCACTCTCCATCCGTGATTTAGTGTTTTGCTCTAGTCCTGCAACATCAATTTGGCTTCAAATAGAAAAGATTGTTAACATCACCCAAGTTTTTATTCAGAATGAGATCCAGATCTCAAAATTGAGGCTCAGAAAATCCAGGTGTCATCTTGTTGCCTTCTGGCAGGATCACTTATAATGCAAAATCTATATTGTGTAGTCCAGCCTACATAGGTAAGGTCACAAGACTGACTAATTTCATGAAACACTAGACTCACACAACATGTTCCCAAACTGAAATGTAGCATGGGGTCAAGCCAACTCCTTAAGGTGTTGAGCCACATTGCAGATGCTCCCCAATTGCTATGTGGAATCAGAAAAAATTGATGGCATTAAAATTAGAAAAAAACTAGGTTGAGGGAGAGGAAGATAGAAGGAAAACAGGCCTTTTGTGAAATTCGTATCTCATTGTCGACACTGGAGGGTGTACCACTATGATGGGTAATGCACAACGTGATCACATTAATTCTAATTTTTACTTTCATAATCTTTGTACTCTTTGATGAATTTTTAGGTAGCTGAGCTTTACTATTATGAATATTTCTCAGAAAATAACATAATAATATTTAATTTATGGTTCTTGGGGTAGACATTCTAGTCTGTTATGAGAAGGGAAACAATAATTCCACCTTTGTTGTAAAATACAAAGAACACTTAACCACAGTAAAACAACATCAGATTTCAAGTGATGAATAAAAAAGATGCCTAATAAGTTGATAAATACTTTTGAGCCATGAATTCCTTTTGAGCAATGAATATTTTTGAAGTGCTGCAATCCATTCAAAAATCTACTTACAAACATGAATAAGCAAAACTTAAATATGTTCTTCAATAGAAATAATTTCTGAGCTCTCACAGTAACCATTTCAACACATAATAGGCAATCACACTTTTAATGCCAGTTGTTCTCCTGAAGTGTGTTGCTAATCAAGTTTCTATCATGCTGAGCATGGTGAGCATAAGCTTATAGCACACTTTCCATGTGTCCTGAGAATGGGACCTTGCCTATTTTCATAAATGGGGTAAAGTCTATACATTTTGACAAAAGTCAGAGGATTTAGTCTCATTTGTTCTTTATTCAAATAATGTCTTCCTTCAAAAGCAATCTTAGGAACTATTTTGGTACCGTACACATAGGTAATATTCAGCATGGCTAAAGATGGTAAAACACACTTTCAAATTCTAGTCATATTTTAACAAAAATGGCAAGGAATGTTATATTTTAACAACTTCTGCTGAGTTAGTTGAATTACAATGACTAAAGGGTTTTAGATATTAATCTACGTTGTTTTATCTGGTAATAATGTGGTGATTGGGACAATGAAGAGTGTGCTAGAATGTTTGCTAAAAAATTTAGAAATATTTCTTGAATGAATATTAAAAAATTGTTGTTTCATTCAAATCCATTTCAGCATCCTTGGTAAAAATATGACAGTATACTTACAACATTGTAATTTCCTTACTTATGTGATTTCCGCTTCTGTTTAACTGGCCCACCGTAGACAAGATAAACCAAAAAAGGTAAAAACATTCAAACTTAAAATTTGGGGTTAACTTATTTTCATTAAGCGTAAAAAGCAAGTTATATTTACTTAAATTTTTCTGAAAGCTTGTGCATTGTGTCTCACAAAAAAACCACTTTCCTTGCTAGAGAAAAATTTCTAAAATACTGACCAATAACATGTCAACCCTCACGGTTCATCTTGTCTTCAGTCCATGTTTATATGTTTGGTATTTACATCATGAAACTATCAGAAATATTCTGAGAACTTACACTTAATGAAAGAAAGATTAGAAGTCTTCTCATTTAGATTAAAGTTTAGGGATGGGGCAGGGGGTTGGAAGCAGATAATCTTTAAGGTCTCTTTCCAACCCAAACCATTCTATGGTTCTATGAATATACAAGCAGAAACAAATAATTTTACTGAATTTTTCTGATGGTTGTTGAATTTAATTTATGTCAGTAAATGTACATTAAGCACCTTCAAAACACAGTGAAACACATTTGTGTAGAGGGTTGGAGAGATAATTATACATTTTAAACACAAACTGCCAACACAGTGATAATTGCTTGCCTTCCCAGCTTTCCAGTCAGTGGTGGTGAGAATATATATTTACCAAATAGTGGTATGTTACCTGGGGTTTTCATTGGTTAATGCAACGTTTGGGGACATTTCTGGGTGCTTTCTTGTCCTTAGTTCATATCCTAAGGTTCTTAATAATAATCTATGGCAATCTTTTCAACATATGTATATGCTTTTGTAGATTGAGGGTGGAGGTTTGATGCCAAAAGACAAAGGGTTCTCCTTGGCATTTACATTAAAAATGAGACTCACAGTTTCTTCTAATTATACAGTTTATCAAAAGCTCTAGTTCCACTTGTTAAAACCTGGCTTTATTTTCACGTTGATGTCCCTCATCTCTGTTGCTGAATACAGCTTGCTTTTTTCACAAATGTAAATTCCAAATTAGGGTGTACGGTCTTATCTGCACAAGGGAAATTAACATTCAGCACAGTTTTCCAGTTTTTTTTGGAAGCTAGCAAAATCCCTACTGAGTTGTGTAGGCTAAAGTGGCATATTTAGCCAATCAAAGGGAAGTATAAAAGGCCGAACACACCAACGCACTCTGATTCTTTCTGGAAGAAGAGATTAATATTATATGCAACATTTTTGTGAATGCATATTTAGAAGAAAAAGTTTTTTGTCTTGTATTTTAAAATCTGAGTTGTATTCTGTGTCCTAAAAGTATGCCAAGACTGAATTTGTCAAGTGAGTTTCTTAGAGGTTCACGTGTGAGTGGAGGGGGTGAAGTTCAGTTTTGCTGAATGTTACCTTGTGGCATTTTATTCTAAGACACTCAGAAAGCTGGTGCAACTCTGGGCCTTTGGGGCATTTGCACATTACTGGAGTTGTAGGTACAAGAGTTTGGGTAGTTAAATTGAGGCCAAAGTGTCCCAGGAGTTTAAACTGTGGTACATGAAAAAATCAGTTTTGAAGCCAAGAGTCAGTAGACCCTCATGTAACAAAACCCACAATAATTATTCTAGGTCATGTAGCTATTGCCATGCTAGTGGATCCACATTCACAATGTCCACCTCTTGTTTGTTGTTCAGAATTGCCTCTGGCACAAACTGTCAGGTTCCTCAGAATGTATGAACATTTCTCATTTGTTCTGGCTTCACGTTTGTCCCAAAATGACCCTGTTTGGACCTACAGGTTACAGCTAGTAAATTGGATGTTTCACCCAAACCATTCTTCACCAGTGAAGCTAGGCAACAGTCAGGCTCCTAAAAGCAGGTGGCCCAGAGTGGCACATATCCATACAGTTAAATGTTTTACTCTCCAAAAGCGTGAAATGATCCAAAAGCATGAAATGGAAATGGTGCTTGACCTGTGATAACTCCCAGACTGTGTGAGAAGTTGTTTGGGGAGTGCCTAGGTAGTGAGCCCTAAAGCATGTCTAAGCCCTGTTGCAGCATGTGTAATCCTATCCAGTGCCTGGGAATTCTTGACTTGGGTACCATTCAATTTACTGGTACACTGAGTTGGACAGAGTTTCTGAAGGAATTTATGATATTTGCCATCTACGCAACTCATCTGCAGCTGGCCAAGCATATTTGGCCTTTCTGGTCTGTAAGAAAGAGTCATATGGGCATCTTTTTTGGTCTGGTCCTTTTTTCAAAATGTATTAGAGGAGAATATCATCTCTAAATCCCACTTTAAGAACCCTGAGTCAGCAGAACAACAGGAATAGAGGACTTCTTGCTGATTTTTATGTGGTCTGGAAGAACTTTTGCTGAGAAAAGATAGCCTGGGTGTTCATGGTGAGCATGCTTAGGTTAGGCAGTTGAGCAAGCTGCATGGAGAGCCTCTGACACCACATTTTCAATGGAAAGGAAAGGGAAATCTACTCCCTTTGACTGCTGAATACACCTGCAGAACTCCTTGGGAGTCTGCCCTACACAAGGACATTTTCCAATTGTCTTTTGTTCCACAGACCTCAGGGAATCATACTCTGGTGTGCTCATGGGAAAAGGAGCACTGATTATGACACAACCTTTGGTACAGGGCACCACAGATGGGCTTTTGTGTCTCAAAGTTTTATGCTCACAACCAGCTGCTGCCAGCCTGGATGATGCTTCTGGTGACTTTCTGCCAGAATCTCACAGCACAAAAACGCCATGGTAAGTATGGCTGGTCCACAGCCATGATCCATCTGCCATGGCTTTTGCAGAAATACAGCCAATTCATTTCAGGCCTGAAATGAGCATGGATACCAGCGAGTGCCAGGAAAGTACTTAGGAATTGCTTTCCTCCCTTTTCTGTGATGCATGGACTTATCCAAAAATGAAAGATGCCCTCAAAACTGCCCTACTGCTTCTGGCCACACTGCCCCTACATCTTGCAGCAAGAGGTAGTGAGTTCAGCACAGCAGCTGAACAAGCCATGGGTACTCTGGCAACAAGTAGCACAAACAGGCTGGGACCTGGACAGCTGAGAAGCTTGAGCTTACTTCAGTCAAAATGTAACTTTGCTGGAATTAAATGAAATCATAGGCACACATAAAAAATGGAAAATATAGGTATGGCTTTGCAATCACAGCATAGGTGGCAAGTTCTACCTCCAATAAGATGATGATTCACAACAGAAGCTAGTACAGCAGTAGGATGCAGGAAAATTAATTTTCAATATAGCAAAAAGCTATGATTTCTGAAGAAACTGGGTGTAAAACAAAAACTGATTAGTAGCTTGGAAGGAGTGAGTAATCAAACTGCCTGAAAATAAAACTGAACTGAGACTTCAGAAGTGCAGAAACGTTGGCATCACTGAGAATCTGCAGAATAGCTCAGAAGAGGAAAATGTGTTTTAAATACGCAAGGCAGACCAAATCATTTGGAAATCAGGCAAGGCAGACCAAAATCATTTGGAAATCATGCCAGCAGCTGCTTCGTAACTTACATATTAAGTCAGGGAGAGCTGTTAGAAGAAGCTTTGCCTTCACCAAGCTCAAATGAAAAGTAGATGTAACTGATCTGGGAGAGCACCAGTGTGCCTTGTCCCATAGATCCACACTACTCATTTTTCTGTAATTTTGAAAATGAGGAGACTGAGTGTAGCAGGAGATATGACCTTGTCATAGAAGGAAATCAGGTTGGTCAAGCAGGACCTGCCTTTCCTAAATCCATTCTGGCTGATCCCCTGGTTGTCCTGCGTGTGCCATCTGATGGCACTTAAAATAATCCTCTCCATGACTTTCCCCAGCACCAAGGTCAGGCCAACAGGCCTGTATTGCCCTAGGTCCTCCTTCTGAACCTTCTTGTAAATGACCATCTGTCATAATGAGACTCTGTTAACTAGACTCCTAAACAGACCAAAGACCCAAGATTTCCAAGGTGGCTGGCTATTCTGCTATCCCCACTCCTTCCTTCTATGAGAATTGAAAAATCTGTCATTTGATGACCACTAAGAGGCCTTCAACCATCACATCACCCACCAATCCTTCTCTGTTCACAAGCAGCAGGTCCACCAGGGCACCTTCACCTGTTGGCTTCTTTTCCAGCTGTGACAGGAAGTTATCTCCCACACTCTCCAGGAACATCCCAGACTGTTTTCTCTCTGATGTTTTGTATTTCCAGCAGACATCTGGTAAGTTGAAGTTCTCCATAAGAACAAGAGTTAGCAATTGTGAGATTTCTCCTGGCCGCTTATAAAATATTTAATTTCCTTTTCATCCTAGTTGAGCAGTCAGAACAGACTCCCTTCAGAATATCTGGCTTGTTACACTTCCCCCTGATTCTTACCCATAAACACTCAGTTCTATCATCACTGTCATTAAGCTCCAGACAATGCAGACACTCTCTAACATGCAGGGCTAGCACACCACATCTCCTTCCTCACCTGTCCCTTCTGAAGGGTTTATAGCCATCTATTGCAGCATTCCTGTTTTGTGAGTCATCCCACCGTGTTTCCATGATGTCCTAGGTTACAATATAGATGTATTTAGTATTCTATTACCATCAGCTGTGGGACATTAGCTGTTATCTCCTGCTCTGACTCACCCCTGATAACAGACAATGGGCCACCGAGGACCCACCACATGACTCATGGAATTATCCTATTGTGAGATGCTCCACCCAGGAGGGAGGAGCAAAGCATTCCCACCTGGATATAACCTGGCCTTGGAACTGCCTAAATCAGCCCTATCTACTGGGTTCCCAGAGGACAAGAGCTATCACTGGATCTTCAGCTAGAGACCAGACCTTCCATAGGATCGCTGCTTCAACTGAACTACTTCATTTGGACTGCTACCACCACCCTAACAGGGTGTCAGGTTGTATCTGACTTTGTCAGTGCTTTTCCTTGTATTATTTCACTTATTTTCAATTTTTCCTATTAAATTTTTATCCTGACTTGCTATCTCCCACTGTTTTGTTTTCAAACTAATACACATGATGACAACTATGTCATAGTTTTCCTGCTGTGCGATGGCATCCTACTCCTGTCTGTTGCCCATGCTGTGTGCATTGGTGTAGATGGACTTCAGCTGGCTGATTGATCCCACCATCTTTCTGGGTGGAGAAGCCCACATAGTTCCTAATGTGTCCGTTCTCAGGTGTGTCCGTGGTTTTTAACCCTTAAATAACCCTTGCATCTTTGCCACTGCATGGATCTCCATCTCCTACCTCCACTGAAAGAGCAGACCAAAGGGCCTCACCAGCACATTGGTTTATCACCCTCAAACACCCTGGTTTATCTCTAACAAGCCTGGTTCTGTCTCCTTCCCCTTTCAAATCTAATTTAAAGCTCCTTCAATGAGACCTGCTGACTCCTGTCTTTTTCCCCTTTGAGACAGGGAGAATTCACTGTGAATCCCTGTGTTGCATCCTTTGCTCACCTTCTCCCCCCTCTTCTCTTCTTTCAATTCTCTCTAAGATTTTTATTTTTTTCTTCTACTTACTCCTGTCCTACCTAACACAATTACGTTCTTCATTCCAAAATTAATTTGGCATTAACATAAGTAATGCTTGCAGCAGTGGCAGCGCTAATGTTTGCAACCCATGGAACCCTCAAAAGAAAATTTTTTAATGTCTTTTTAATGTTTGTTGTTTCTGTGTGCCCACAACCATAAGACAACAGAAGTTTAAGAGAACTATATTGTACAAAAGATCAGCATAGTTTAGTCACAGCCAAAGTAATAGTAACAAGATGAGAACATCAGAAAAAAATGGAGAAATTGCCTATTGCCATGAAAAGGACCATTTTATTTTCCCCTGTGTGCCTTTCTGTGCTCAGTTTAGGCTGATATATGTCCAGCTCTGTGGGCTTGGGATGACCAGGGAGATCCCAGGGGATGTTGACCTTGCAGACTATTGCATGTCACTATTGACATAGACAAAAAAGGCAGTGGAGAAGGTTGGGATTGGCTCTTCATCTGCAAAAACCCCTGGTTTTGACTCAGTTTTTTCTCTGAATGGTGATCACCCAATGAGATGATGCAGAAACAGTGAATTTCTAGCCCCAAATCTTGCTTCGTCTGAATGCAGGCTTAAGGAGGCCACATGGTAACTGTTATACAGGTCACATTTGGAAATTATTCTTCCTAATTTTAAACAGAAATATTGATTTCTGCACAACCTGAAGGTGGCATGTGGATCACAAAATAAAAACAACCAACAATCCTAAAGTAAGATATGCACCTAATGTTATCTAGTGGAAAGTTAAAATCAAAATTCAGCTTCCCATGGAACAGATTCCTTAGAACATAATGTTTTCATGGGACTGTGAAGAGAACAAAGAACCTCTTGTCTCCAGCTAGTCACCTCGTAACAATAGAGATGAGGCCAGCTAATCTTCACTGTTTTCCAAAAGCCCTCTGGGCTCTTGAAATGATTTGGCAGCTTCTGTGCTGTTCATCATGCCCAAATTATGAATATTCACAATGTTCTCTCACTGGATCACTCACCCCTTTGCTGAAGGATAGTTTTGCAGATGCATATTCCCTCTGTCTCATTGAGCTAATCTGTAAATAATGGTGAATTGTGCACTGGAAGTTTGCATCAGCGCTAGTTGTGTGATTACTGTTTTGTGGCCAGTCCTTCCCTCAGTGATTAACCATTCATCCAACCATTCATTGAACTGGCACAAGCAGGAGCTTAACGGGATCCTATTGTGGTTTCTTGGAATATCCTAACAGACAGATAATGAGCAGACAGGAAAAGGAAAAATAGAATATGAAATATCCATGGCATCTGTCATTTTTAATCAAATATTCTTCTCTGTCAGAAACACAGACACATGTAAACACACACACTAGGCACCAGAGTATCCCTCTTCCTTTCCTTTTGATCTGCGGTAATGGCAAAAATTGAACAGTGACTGTTTGTTCCTGGTTGAAGCTTTACTTTATAGTTAATAACTGCAGTCTTCCTTGAAAAATACCAGAACAGGCTCTTCTCCCTCTGATATTTTCATGCTGTGAAACACTCCTTACTCAGACCAAGTGGAAGCACTCAGAGATTAAAATAATATATTTTAAAAAGAGAGCTATTACAAACACCCAGTAGAAGAAGTGCATGAAAGGCATATGGCATAAAGTACACAAATTTCTACTGCACATTACTCACAGAATTCACCCCTAGTTAAAAGAGGGGTGGGAGCTCATAATTAGCAGGCACAGTGCTTGGGCTTACATACAGATGTAATTAAACAATTTATAAAATGGTAGGAGGAGACAATCAAGGCCAACTGTGTAATGTAATTCTTTCACAAGTTAGAATACAAGGGGGGAGAGAAGGGGTAAACCTAAGGCTGGACAACTACTGGAAATTGCTGCATCTAAACAAATAGTGATGCTAAAGGTCAATCTGAATATGACAGTTGGCTGAAGTCAAAACAAAGAGCTATTTGAATAGCAACAGTTGTCACAGAACTTTTTGTCTATAAAAGGTTTTCAAGATTTACTTATTTTGTTTAAACAGGTTCCTGTGTCAACTTTAATCTTTCTAATAATCAATCATGTTTTGAAGCCAGTTGTTATTTTACAGACAGCATCAAGGCCCTACAAGGACCTTTTCTATAATTGAGTTTAGATATGAACAAATCTGGTAAAGGTGTCAAATTTGAGAGTTTCAAATGAAAGCTGGTATCCTATTGTCAATATTTTCATAGAAGAAACTCGGTGTTTTGAAGAACAAATAATTATTGAAACAAGATTTCTATGGGAGCATATTAGCCAAGTCAATCCAATATCAGAAGGAGATAAAATGTGGATTCCATCTGCTACAGAAAAAAGGTATGGATCTCCATCGGGCTAATAGCATTTGTCAGTTTCATATAGGTCTCTCAGGTACCCTACATCCTCTAAAATGTCACTGGATGTCTATAGGCAGGCACTCACATTTCTTGATCATGCTCAATTCTTGTCACATCAGTTCTCCACTCTCTAAAATCCATTTCAATGTAAAATTTTTGTTTTAGTACCAGGGTTCCCTCTACATTTAAGGTAGGGTTTTCTGTTACACTGTGGAACAAAAGACACATGAAATAAAACAAAAATGGAAGTTACCAGCATTTCAGAAACGGTTCTCTCACAATGTTGCTCAAAAAACACTCAGCTTAGCCTTTATGACTCTGATCTGAAGGAAAGAGATCAAATGCAGTACTGCACATAGTTTTAAAAATCAAACTCAATAAAAATCTGCCAGTAAATTTCTTCAGTTAAAAAAAGTTCCAAAATGGGATAATGGGATACAGACACAGAATTTTCTTGCTTTGTAATGGTGACATGAAAAAACCTATGACTCTTAATTGATCCTTTTGGTGACATGAACAGGCCACAGTCCAGTCAGGTAACAAAAAGTATATCATCTATTTGAGGTGTGACAATTCAAGCCCTTCAATAAAGCCCTTTAATGTTCATTTAATTAAAGTCCCATTGATTTCAAGATCCTTTATGTTAAGCATTTGGGTTAGTGCTTTGCTGATTCATTAGATGATAAAGTTGTTTCAGTCAATACAAATGTTTTAGGGGAGCAATTACTTCTGCTCAGGCAGACAGAATCAAAAGAAAAAATCCAGCTAGAGGTAATGATATAAAATAAAGCTAGACGCACTGACATAAGAAATAGTACATACATTTTTAAACTGAGGGTCACTATGCACCAGCACCAGAATATCTGACTTTTCCCATTTTAAAGTCATCATGTCAAGACAGATGAAGTTTAAATTCTATTTAATTTTACTTCATTTATAATGTTGCTCACAATCTTGTAAGTCCTTCTGGTATTAAAGCCTATATATTATGTCCTTTGATACTGATATATTATTAGCATATACATTAGAACGTGTACATTATATCCCTTAATTCAAAGGTCACAGTGTAGTTCTGAGTTGTTTGATGGCCTTTTTTCAAAATATCCATATTTCATTACAATTGTTGGGGTTTGACCCTGACTAAACACCAGGCACCTCAACTCTCTCTTGCTACAGAAAAAAAACTGTAAAAATACACACCAATCTTGTGAGTCAAATGAGATAGGACACTGGTAGGAGGATGCACAGAAGAAAAAAAGAGGGCAAACAGGCTCCAACTTAAAGTTGCAAAAAAGTGATTTAATTACCTAACAGAGTTGGAGGATAAAATGCAAGGCAAAAATAGACTTTTCATACGTTATTTTGTTCACTCCCCCCCTCCCTCTTATGAATCTATAGTATTCACCCCCTTTCCTCCTTTATAATCAACAAGCCAGGTAGGGAGGCAGGGTGTGGGGTATTTACTCAGTCCACAGAGGAGATCCATAAATCTATTCATCACTGCAATTTTTCTACTACAAATACTCTTTATCTCTACTTATTTCTCTCTCTCTCTCTCTCCAGAAAGTTTTTTCTGCTCTCACCCCCCACCCTCTTAAGAAGCAGTCTCTCTGCTCACCCCCCTTCTCTCTTTCCAAACCAGCAACACAGACAGGGGACAGGGTAGGGGTTTTCTGGTCAGTCCAATCAGGGAAAGGGGTTCTCTACTTAGCCATGGGGTCCCTCCCATGAGAGACAGTCCTCTGGGAACTTCTTTGGTGTGGGTCCAATCTCACAAGCAACATCCCGCCCGAATTCTGCTGCTTTGTGAGTCTTTTTGTCCATAAGGTGCTGTGCAGACTCTCCCAAGCCGAGGCCAGGCTGCTTCTATTCCAGGAGCAAGGCCTTTCTCTCCTTTGCAAGGCCTTTGCAGTTTTAACTCTTAGATGAGATTCCTACTGGTTCACAGTCTTTTCCAGGCATCCACCTGCTCTTCTGGCGTGGGCTGTGGGTGAATTCCTGCACTCCTGTGGACTCCATGGGCTGCAGGGGGACCTCCTGCCCCTCCATGGCCTTCACTGCAGCTAGCAGAGGGTTTTCAGCTCCAGCACTGGGAGCCCCTCCTGCCCAACCTTCTTCACTGACCTTGGCAATCTCCATGCTGTTCTCCCTTCACATATTTTCACCTCCACCTCCTCCTCCTCTAACTACACAGAAGTGAAAGAAGTGCGTGCTTGCTTTGTTTTGATTTCTTCTTAAATATGTTTTCACAGAGGCGTAACTAGCACCTCCAATTGGCCCAAACTTGGCCAGCAGTATGTCCATCACTTTCAGAGCCATCAGAGATTGGCTCTGCTGGACTTGATGTAAAAACTTCCAGAACTTGCACTCAGGACACACAGGAGCCATCTTTGTGCAACACCCCACCCCTCAGACACTTCCCCAGGCCTACCTCAGAGCTTCTGAGTGGTCCAAATTTCTCCTAGATGTTAAAAAATACTTTACTGATGTTTTGGGCCAATCAAACCCACTACACAATTTTACTGATAAATGTTTCTTTTTTTTTTTTTTTAATTACATTGTTATATTAAGGATCAGTTTAGTAATCCATACTTACAAATGTAGAGGCACATGAACTATTCAGCAAGTGTATGGATCATCAGAACTCCAAGCTTTTGCAAACACAGACTGTGCAGTTCTGCCTGTAAGTGATAAAATGGTGAACTTACACATAGTGCAGTCTGTCTACCCTTTGGTCTGCAACAAACTGTAGTATTTTGCAAAAGTATTTTCATTCTAGATTATTTGGTTTTCGGTAGGCTTCATGCACTATAAATGCTGTAGCTAGGGCTGCAGGTAATGGTAATACTAAACTGGTTTGCACTCATATAATTTCACCTGGAATTTTCTTACTATCAGTAGAAGTAATGTCCTGGAAATCTTGTATAAAACTTTCTATTTCAAAAGCATTGGTGGGAATGGAAGTCCACATTCTTCTTTCTATTGGCATTGGACTCTCTCTGATGACTTTCATGTTCAGCATTAGAAGACTATTCCATCCCGTCCCCTGCACTGTAAGTTGTTCAACTTCTTTTATCTTTTTATCCACTACTCCAGCATCACCACAGAGTTATCTTTTCCCTTAGCCCTGTTCCCAAAACCCATTTTGGTGTGAAAAGAACAGAAGCATATGCATGAAAATGAAGGTGCAGCAGTTGCCACCTCCATAGTCTGTGCATGAGAAGAACAAGACCTACATCATCAGTTTTAATCAGATTTCAGTCTTGACAACACAATATGAAATTAACTACCCTAATGCCAACAAATTAATGTAACTTCAAACTATGAGAGAATGTTAAGATCTAAGATGGTGCAAGTTTCCCCTCTTTTCTCTTTTTTTTTTTTTTTTTTTCAGAGAGGTAAAATACACACTACTCTGCTAAAATAGATAACGCCTCGAGGATAACAGCATGTCTGAATGCACCAGAACAGAAAAAGTGATGCAGGAATGGGAAAAGGGATGAGCTGTTCAGAGAAGGAAAGTGCCAAACAAGCAATTAAATTGGCAAAAAGGGGGAAACAAAAGAAAGAAAAGGAAATATAAAAGGCTATATTTTAATTTGAAACTTTTAAAGTTAAATACATAATTTAATCAGGAGGAAGTTAAAGTTCATAGCAACAATGGTTATGGTTTATTTCTGAAGATATATTGCAGAGTATTATAAAAATAACTCCACTGTCTTACATAAGTTTTTAAGGACCCTTATACTTCTATTTCTGTATCTCAAGACATAGATTTGATAAAGAATTATGAGCTCAGTAATTGTTCTGGGTCTAAAATGCCTGAAATATTTCCTTACTCAGTGATATACTTTCAAAAGTGTCATTAATAGAGGACATATTCTGTGTTGCCCTCTCCCAAGGGTTCCCAGGTCTGGGCGAATGAGCAGCTGAAGAGGCACAGTGTCTGAGACTTCTCAGCATTATTTTCATCTACAAATGAATTTGTATTCTTTATCTGTTGCTTCCCTAAGCAAAGGGAAAAAAACCTTTCATCTTTTTCATCCAAAGCTCAAACACTACTAATAAAAAGTGCATTTCTTCCTTTTATATCAAATTTTTTCTCCCCATCGTTGTTAACATTGACCATTTCAGGTATATTTATTTTAAAAAGAAAACCTTTTTCATGCAAATCAGGTCAGCAACAGAGACTGGGACAGAAAATCAGTAGGGGAAAATAGCAATACTTTGGCAAAGGGAAGAAAGAGATTGCTAAATATTTTTCCTGCAACTATCCTTGCTTGTTACTGTCCCACATCCAAGATAAAAACTGAAAATTAAGTTCTAGGTATCAGCTCCCATCTTATTTTCTTTAAAATATTTTGACATATATATCACCTAGGAAATAATGAGAAACTAAAGGAAGAAAAAAATCTCCCTCCTTTAATTTTTTTTCTGTGGAATTATGGAAGAATATTACTGAAAATGCTGAACAGCTCTGGATACTGTGTTTCACAGAAATATATATGTAGGCACTCACACTTGAAAAATGTAGTTAACATGACTAATAACTTTATATATAACTCTTGACACTGTTCAGCATTTTTCTTTTCCTCTTTCAGAACACAATGTGAAGAAAATATGCCGCATATGTCCACATCTGTATTGCTCTGGTCTGAATGAATCTGTTTCAAATAAACATTTAAAGCTATCATATGATGGGGTTCGCAACCCCCTGACTCAGTTCGGGACCGGGTTGGTCGTCGTTTCGGAGCCTCGGCAGGGCAGCCCACTCTCGGAGGGAGGCAGGGTGTTCGGGAAAGGCAGAGCTCTCGGGGCAGCAGCGTGACCCGGAGATCAGGAGCGAAGGCAAAAGATGCAGGCAGTCAAGTTGGTGGTCCAGGAGGTTTATTAAAAGAGTAAGGGGAGATGGAGGAGGGACGGGACAGGACTGGATCAGCGACCCGAAAGCGCGGGCTCTGCGTTGTGACGAGGCTTATAAAGCGGGGAGAAAAGGGAGGGGGGAGACCGAAAGGGCCAATGGGGTACACAAAACTCTGAATTGACAATAACTTAATCTTATGAGGGAACAAGGGGGGAAGGTACAGAACTTTGAATTTTCCAATCAGAGAACACGGCATTGGCAAACAAAGACGAACTTTCTGGAATTAATCTTTATATTCCAGACGAACTTTCTGGAATTAATCTTTAATGTGGGAGGGAAGACGAGCTGGGCTAATAGTGTCTCACTTCAAGGCTCCCTGGGAGCACTCTTTTTAGTTACTCCCACGACTCATCCCGTGGGGCCCTGCCACTGTGCAATGGGCTAGGGACGCTCAGCTGAGCCAGGGCCACAGCAACAGTCATAGAGGTAGAACCTGCCCTGGATAGACACAAGGTAGGTGGCTGCCCCTGGTAGCAGACTGCTTAGAGAAAGATTTTACCTCATTACCCAGGTTCTGCCTCTGCTCTGCCTTCACCATTGCCCTTTCCCAGCTTTCCTAAACCATGTTAACAGCATAAAATTTAATTTTGCTGCTATTTACCATAAGGAAAAAACCTTATCTTTGTCATCCTTGGCATGACAGAATTCAAGGTTCCTCACACTTCTGAGAAGATTTGGGTCAGATCTGCCTCACCATACCTTCTTACAAACAGGAACAAGTAAGTTCCCAGCACATATTTATAATTGCAAAAACTCCTTGTGGAGTCACTCTGACTCCAATTATCAGTTGGGTGTAAAGTCAGTAAATACAGGACCCATGAGTTCTTACACACAGTTTTCTCTACAGAGAAAGCCTAACTGTGCCAAACAATAGTGTAGAATAATCATCAATACAACAGAGATTGCACCCTTTATTTACAAGTCAATTGATTTTTGAGGAGGAAAATGAAGGTTAACATCTCGAGAGATTAAGATCCAGATCGAAATCACTGAGTACTTTTCATAAACAACATCATGTTATTATTTAATATTTTGCTTTTCACTGGTTACTTCACATTTGAATATGAATATTCTTAATTTTATGTTATTATATTTTCCCTACATCATAGGAGTTCCTTCAAATTACTACTGCTTTAGAAATGCTTTTATAGGTATTTTGTTTTATAACAACATTATTTTTTTTATATTTGATCACATTTAGATTATTCAGGATTAATATCATTGTAACACATTTCAGAATATTTATTAATTCTGATTCTTGAACATCTGGCAATCTGGCAATAAAATTACTAAAAGCAAACAAGATTTGTTTGTTAGACTCCTCAGACATTAGCATTCAAGCAGAAGTGAAATCCAATAAATGCAAATTGAAAAGACTGCTGGCACTTTGAAACTAAAATGGTCTTCTAACACAAAGTTAGTTTTAGTGCCTATAACTGCCTTTTTATTTCTGAGCTCCTCCTTGAGCTTTGAGTATTTTTACAGTAGCATTTATATGTTTTAAAATTCTACCTTTGTTGCAACATCAAAGGCCTACAGAATCTGCAAATTAAAAACATGTTACTATCCATGTATGCAAGGAATCAGAAGAGATTGGTTACAATTGTAGTGATTCCAAGCATAGTTTAAAGTACCAATTAAAAAAAAAGCTATCACCTAAACAGTTATTTTTAAATCTTATATTTACTTTTCATGGCAAATATGTTAATATAATTATGTGATTCCAGACGTTTATTCCAACTCTTAGCTTTTGTTCAGTCTAATGGTTGGAAATGACAAACAACTAGAGAGAAGTGATCAATTTCTGATTTATATCAAGTTCCATTTGAAGTTGAAATCGGAATTGCAGTTTTACCCTTAAAAGCATTTTTCTGTTGATCAGGACAAATTTTAGACCTAAAACCAGTTCTCTAACTAGGAGTGTATTCACTGTAGTTGCACAAAATCACAGAATTAACTTGGTTGGAAAAGACACCTGAGATCATTGAGTCTCACCTATGACTCAACACCACCATATCAACCAGACCATGGCACTAAGTGCCACATCCAGTCTTTTCCTAAACACCTCCAGAGATGGTGACTCCACTGCCTCCCTGGACAGCTCAATGCCCAATCACTCTTTCTGTTAAGAAGTATAACTAATTTGTTCTCATTTATTTGTAATTAAATGTTTTAGTGCAACTAGGTACCACCTCTCTTACCTCAACTCATTCATATATTTGGAAGTTTCTGCCTCTCCAAATCAGTTTGTGATGTTTGCAGTGGCCACAGCTTAATGCAATGCAGTCCTTCTGCCTGCTCTACACCCAAGCTCTTTTGCCTGAAGATGAAGTCAGCTGGAACCAGACTTGAGCCAGAAGACCAGCCAGCATGGGGACAGTGTGGATAAACAGGGAGCCTGGGGTCCTTTTGCTACAAGCACTAAATGAAGAGTTGAGGCTTTTATCATAGGCATTTAACTATCATGGGCAGGTCATCTGCAACACTGACTCATTATGCCACAAACATCAGAACCTCTCTCTCTCTGGAGCTCAGTGCTGAACACAACTATCTTGCTTCCACTGCCAGCTACAGCTGATGAGCAGTATTGCCTTGTTTGCCCAGAGCAGATCCCATGCCAATAAACCTTGAGGACCAATGCTGGCTCTGTGTCACAGCATGGAATGGCATTTGTATTCATGCTGTCCCCTGACCTGTTGGAGAAAATTGTATGCAGGGAGGCCTATAAGCATCTCTGCAGAGTCAATTTCCATTCTGCAAGGCTGGCACTGACTTGAAACTGGAGCACGGACTACATCCAGAGAATTCTGGGCAGAGCCCTGAGGCTCAGGCTGTGCCACACGCCCACATTGCTCCAGCTTGCAGTGGGGTGCATTTGCTTGAATGCAATGCCAAGTTTACAATGGTTCCTTGTGCTTGTCTGGAACATGAGGCAGAGATGCCCAAGCGACTTTTTGGGGGCAGCTTGCAGGGCAGTGCAATAATGCAGCCCACATGGCAGCTCTACAGTAACCAGTCTTCCTGTTCCCAGGGAATCCTATCTCCCACAGAAGAGCTGAGATGACTACAGCAAGAACAACATGTTTTTAGCAAGTGTTTTGTGACTGAACTATCTAACTTTTTGTTATTTATGTCATAGAATCTGTAGGCTGGGAGAGACCTATGGATCGAAATCACCCATTCCAACTCCTGTTAAAAACAAGCCCAACCCCAAAACTGAACCCTGGGCAAACCGTATAGTTGGATCTACTTTTAAGACACTCAATGCACTGCTATTGCAGTTGTCTTCCATTAAATATGAATATTTATTATTTCAGGATCTGGTCTTTGTGATTCAAAGCACTCCTGCTCTATGTAAATCTAAACAAAAACTTCCTACCACAAACTCACTGGCTCATCTTTGTACAGCCAGTGAGCTCTCCTAGAATCCTTCATCTGAAATTTACTCACAGAATAATGTGCACTCACCATCAGAACAAGTCTTCAAACCCTTGCAGATTCACCCAGGTTGCTGTGGTGTCTGTGTAGACAGGCTCTGACCTACATGGTTTCATGCAGTGCTGCACATGAGCCAACACACCTTGTACAGGCAGCAGCATCTGTGAGATAACACGAACACATTCTAGAGGAGAATAAGGTAGGAAATCTGGTAGTACTTAAACATAGCACAGAAAGCAGTTAATCTCTACAAATATAACAACACAAAACAAAACATTGACTTGACAAATAAACAGTGGTTTAGCTGTTAGTCCTTGTTTTGAAGCATTGCTTCCTACTAATATCAGGACCAGTTAATGCAAGAGCTTCTAAAATGGATATGGTCTGAAATTTCTGGATCACACAAGCGCACATAAAAAGTGTCTAATGGGCTCTGTCTTGCGTGAAACCATATTCTTTTAATTATTCATGCTAGACCAAATTTATTTTGGAAATCTCAAGAAATTTTAGAAGAACCATTCTAGACACAAATTTAGGAGAATACTCTGCGGATAAGCTTGAGAAGGGTATGCATTCCATACAAATTGATCTGTCACTCAATATAAGGAATACGCTGTTCAACACACATAGAAAAAGCACACTATCTCGTTCTCCAGAAGTTAAATTTCTGTGAGAAAGCAAAGACTTACGCTCAGATTTATTTGTCATAGAGATGTCATTTCAGTTCACTTGTTCACTTCTTCCATTAAAACCATTGCCATCTTTCTGAAAATCATACAGTGTCAGCTGCCATCAAGAGCACAAAAATTCTGCAGCAACCTCCTTAGTGTTTTCTTGTCATAAGAACAATAAGGAACAATTTGACTTCAAGGCTGAATTGATCCAAAGAAATCAAGAATCATTTTCTTAGATGTCCTATGTCTTTAAAGCATTATTTCCTTCTCACAGCAGATGCACTTCCATGGATTGGAAGTGGGATTGGTATTGCTGGGACCTTGCTTTGTTTTTGTAGTTACTTCCATATATGAAGGTTTTTCAGGGAAAGGGAGGGAATATCATGTATTCTAGTGTGCACCCAGTAGCACTCAAGAACAAGCTGATCAACCATTCAATGGCACCTATAGGAGCACTGCTGCTGCTGCTGCCCTGGGCTCACAGGTGGTGTTACATGCCTCAGCAGTGGGTGGCTGCAGGCAGCAGCCTTGTAAACTGCCTGCAGACACTTCTGTGTTCCTCTTGGTCCCACAGTTGAACAACAGCAAAGGTGTACCCAGCGAGGCCTTCAACAAACTTCTATGTTACTCTCCTGTCTTTGTAATATGCTTGTAAGATAGGAGGCTCTAACCTTCTATCTCATTCCTGTGTTCTGAGTACTCCACAGAAGAGCAGTTTATTCCAACTACCATCTGGAATAGCTGCTTGCTTAGCTTAAGTAGCAGTTTTTTGTGTGGGCTTGGAGGTTCCCAGGTTCAGTCACTGAGATGCTTTGAGCACAGAATTTTTACTCTGTTTTAGTTTGGGTCTGCCCAAGGACAAGGGAGACACATTACTCTCAGCACACTGTGAATCAGACCTTTGTCTAAAATATAGTATTTTTAGTGACAACCCTGAAGTTCTGTTACTTTAGCACCCCAGCAGAAAGACATTGGGACTAAAGCACTACGTTACTGTCTTGGGGTATCTACAAAAGGATGGCACAGTGCTCACTTGGCTGCTAAACTTTGCAAACCTCATTGAAAGGAAAATGGAGATGTGCAGTGCAGCTGCAAAGCAGATGCTGTAATATTTTGTAACACCAGACTGCAATTGAGTTGGGGCAATGAGGAGAAACAAAAACTCACTTAGCACACTGCTGTTCCCCACCAGTAAATCAACAGCTGATTTTGCCAGTAAATTGCTCAAATATATGCATACTACAGCAGTGTCTAAAAAGAGCATATAGAAAGAGAATATAGGTACAGCATATGGGCTTAAATACCATATGAATGTAAAAATAAGCAAACAGAAAAAGTAGGACATTCTTTGTGTTATGTTAGCTAAGTCAGATGCTCTTTAATCAGTAAGTGAGCAATCTGAATTAACCCCTTTATAGTAGGTAATTAATACTAATGATGGGAGACTTTTTCATCCAGCAGCTAAGTTCTGCACAATATCTAAAACATAACTTGATTCTTATATAGTTTAGTTGCATTGCACTCAGGTCATGGTAAGCAAATGAAAAGCTTCAAATAATAAGATTTATTCTTCTTCTGATGTTGGTTTAGTGACTTTTTCAAGCCTACCTTCATAATGGGACCAAACTCCAAATACATCTCATCCTTTACCCTTCAGAAATTCATACACAAAGGCCCACCTAAGGCTCATCGCCATACAGAGAAACAGGATAGATCTAGTTCCTTTCCTGTTCTCTCTCGCTGGTACCACTCTCAGATACAATTCTTGAGACTTATCATGCTTCTTTTCTCATCTTTCTTAGCACTACCTTTCATTTTTAACAGTGATACTAACCCAGGATTAGGTTAGTGCAGACAACGTGCTTGTATTGCTTACTTGTAGGTGCATTGCCAGTTCCTAGTGAAGTTCTACTGGAAGAGCTTAGCATTCCTAGCATCATTAGGTAGATTATTGGAAAAAGTTTCAAACTAAAACAACCTCTGGAAGAACCTCTAAATCCTAAATCAGAATCTAAAATTAATTTCCAGAAATGTTGACAAAATTTGAGAAACAGAGCTTTAGGCAAATTAAGTTATTTTATTTTATTACTGCTGACTTTGATTACTTTGTTTTGTATGAAACAGATTAAATTTGAATACATTTTAAAAATCAAAATAGAAAAAATAATTATTTTTTATTATCAGAAAAATGAGGCATCAACAATTTGCAAACAAAAGGAAGAGAATGTCACTGAGCAATTACATTAAACCAAGCTCTTCCCCTGAAAAGGCTATGGGTTTGACTATTTAAAATTTTCAACAGAAAGGCTTCATACAAAAATTTTCTTGCTGGCTGCACTCTGTACATTTTTGTAAGCATCCCTTCCCTTGATGCTTCCAAATAAGACATCATCAACCTACTAGTCAATAGTGAAGTTTAAAAGCAAAAAAAAATTTTGCAGAATTAGCTGAGTTGGAAGGGACCCACAAAGATCATTGAGTCCAACTCCCAGCCCTGCACAGTCCTATCCCCAAGAGTCACACCATGTGCATGAGAGCATTGTCCAAATGCTTCTTGAGCTCTGTCAAGCTTGGTGCTGTGACCACTTCCCTGGAGAGCCTGTTCCAGAGCCCAACCACCCTATGGGCAAAGAACCTTTTTTCTAATATCCACCCTAAACCTCCCCTGACACAACTTCAAGCCAATCCCTGGGGACCTGTCATTGGTCATCACAGAGAAGAGATCAGTGTCTGCCCCTCCTCCTCCCCTCACCAGGAAGTTGTAACTGCACTGAGGTCTCCCCTCAGTCTCCTTCAGGCTGAACAGACCAAGTGTCCTCAGCTGCTCCTCACACAGCTTCCCCTCAAGGTCACCATCTTTGTTGCACTCATTTGGACACTCTCTAACAGTTTCATGTCTTTCTTACATTGTGGCACCCAAAGCTGCCCCCAGCACTGGAGGTGAGGCTGCCCCAGTGCAGAGCAGAGCAGGACAATCCCCTCAATTGCCTGGCTGGCCATGCTGTGCCTGATGCACCCCAGGACACAGTTGGCCCTCCTGGCTGCCAGGGCACTGCTGGCTCATGTTCAGCTTTCCATCACCCAGCACCACCAGCTCCCTTTCCCCGGAACTGCTTTCCAGCATCTCATCCCTCAATCTGTCCAGGGTTGTATATCCAGGGTTGCCCCACCCGAGGTGCAGAATCTGGCACTTTGCTTTGTTGAATTTCACGTGGTTGATGATTGCCCAGCCTTTTGAGATCTCTCTGCAGGGCCTCTCTGCCTTCAAGGGCGTCAACAGCTCCTCCCAGTCTTGTATTGTATGCTTGTTTATATATTGTAACTTTAGTTTTGAATGTATTAAAAACATTACTGAAAAAAAGTTATTCTGTTATTTCAGTGAGGGATATCTTTATTTATTTATTATTAATATTTAGTGAACTAGGGCATGCTAATACCAAAACAGAAGTAAGCTGTACATTCACCACTTAAACTGCTACATGGTTCCCTATTTAGCTAGGACTTGAGATATATTTTTTATTGCAAGAGTGTCTAGGGACCCTGTCCCTGAATACAGTTTCAGCATGCTGGGTTATAGCGTTATACTCAAAAAGACATAGCGTAAACCAATCCAGGCCATAAAAAAATGGAAACCTAAATCAGAGGGTGGGGCTGGCTGGAAAGAGGCAGTGTTACCTGTACATGCTGGTGTGGGCAAGGAGTTAATGCACAGAGAGATTAAGGGCATTGTTCAGCAAAACCCTTAAGCACATGTATGAGTAATCCCACTGCTGCTCAGGATGGCATTACTGCCAAAAGGAAGGTCTACAGCCCTTTGTATTAATTCAGGGCCCTGTTGACCTGTCCAAGGTCACACAGTAAACCTGAGATAATTCCAGGATTTGGACTCAAGCCTATTGCTTTCTACTAGTATGCCTTAAAAAGAAATCCAGTCTCCACTTTTCAGTTTAGGTTTATCACCATTTGTTGTGTTTCTGTTTAGAGATAGGTGATAGACAGACAGATAGATAGATAACAGGTAGATAGATAGATAGACAGACAGACAGGATCTCAAACAAGTAATTACAAACTTAAGTCTCCAATCCAGTGTATCTGAAATTTAACTGACAAGAATTTATGAAATAGGTGGAAAAAATTAACAAGAAAATAGTATAGTCATAGACATGAAGGAAAAAATTTGCTGTAACTTACGTATGCACACAGAATTTCATAAACTTGCCACAACTCAATTAAATTGCCATGACTCACTTTCTGTGAGATTACCATATAAGTGAGTCTTCAGTAGAAACTGAAAATTTTTTTTTATATATATATATATATATATATATATATATATACATACATATAAAAACAAGGTTTTTCTGAGTAAAGTTGGGAAATTTTTTTCCAGAGAAGAGAATGTAGAGAATGTCAGAGTAACTTGTCTTACAGAAAAAGCCCTCAGCAGAAAATCATCAGGTTCTATAGGCCTATTTTATAGGAAACAATATCTTGCAAAATCAGACGTTGCTGTAGTGAAATGAACTTTGTTGCTAAGAGGTGACTGCACAGATTTTATGTTAAGCAAAGAAAATTAAAGAGTTTAAACTGAACTGCATTAAGTTATATTTCCTAAATTAGTTGCTTTCTGATGAAGAGATATTGCAATACTTTTATCTTGGTTACATCAGGTCATTTTTCATTAACAAGCCCATGGAAATTTGGAGGAGACTATTAAGTATTCAGCCTTCCTGAAAAGTTTTTAAGCCAAGAGACTAAAAAATTACCATTGCCCCAAGTAAAACAGTCCCATGTACTGTACCAAGACCATTGGATCAAAACAGCTACAGGACGAAAAACAATTTAGTTGAAGTCATGTAGAAGGCTTCTTTTTTATCTTCTTATCTCACCTATTTCTTTCAGACAAGCGAAGCTGCATAGGAAGTGAAAGTATTCCTAATCCCTTGTCACAACTCTCAAAGCAAAATTTAGATTCAAATGAGGTGATAAATAGACGATAGATAGAGATTTAGTCATGAAGTAGAACTTGTTCTACTTCATTGCCAGGCTGACAATGAAAGAGAAAAATCTGTGGGAGAACAGGAGGTAGGTTCATCCTGGAGAATAGGAGACTTAGGGGAGACCTCATTACAGTTAGAACTTCCTTGTGAGGGGAAGGATGAGGGGCAGCCACTGATCTCTTCTCTTGGTAAGCAGTGACAGGACCCAAGAGAATGGCCTGGAATTGTGTCAGGGGAGGTTTAGATTGGATTTTAGAAAAAGGTTCTTCCCCCAGAGGGTGGTTGGGCAGTGGAACAGGCTCCCCAGGCAGTGGTCACAGCACCAAGCGTGGCGCAGTTCAAGAAGCATTTGAACAATATCCTTGGGCACATGGTGTGACTCTTGGGGTGTCCTGTGCAGGGCTAAGAGCATGATGATCCTTGTGGGTCCTTCCAACTCAGCATATTCTGTGATTCTGTGGTTCTGAGATTCAGTTAAACAGACCATGCTGCCAAAGGAAACCAAGAACTGTGAAAAGGATGGGATTCCATAAGTTGCTATAGTTTTACTTAACATGTTTTATGTCTGAAAGTAACAGGAGAAAAAGAAAATTCCTTCTTTAGGATATTAAGTTTGTCATCTTCTTTACAGTAATGAATGAGCAATTTAGAGAGCCCTGTAGGCACAGTGCACTCAGCAGGTTGCAGAAAAACCTTTAACCAGCAAGCATTGCACATAGTGGTAAAAGCTCTCACTTTGACTTATTCAAAGAGCAAGGCTTCCCATTAAGCTGGTTCAAGAGTACCTACAAATCATATGATTACTAACAATTACTCTATTTGGTAGTCTGCCACTGATCTTCGTTTTTGTATGCATACTTTGTGGAATAGTTATTGACCCTCACGCATATTGGTTGGCACCACCATCACTAATGTTGTCAGGGACCTTCTACTGTAACACCTTGTTTACTAATTTTTTAAGCTTGCAAAACTAAATGAGCAGAAATTTTCCAGTCTAGATATTTGCCTGAGATCACACTTTTATGGAGAAATTCCAGAATGTTTCAACTAGGAACCCATCCAGAAAAAAAAAAAATTATTTAAATGTTAATAGCTGTTATCCTTTCTTACAGAAGTTCCATTGTCCTCTGACTCTGCAAAAAGACCATGACACTTGTCAAGGCTGAGCTTTTTTATCAAGAATATGTCTTTTGTCACTCTGTTGAAAATCACTCCACATGGTTTGAGTCAATGCCTCTGCAAAATCAGGGTTTGCATAGATAAGTCCAACAGAAATTTGCCAACATTTGTGAGGTTTAAAAGCAAAAGTTTGGGAAGATGTGTCTTAACTAAGAGTGCTTGAAAGGTCCCTGGAGCTGAAAGAATCTAGATCCTCTGTGTTCAGGCAAAGTACACCTTTTACTTTCTTTTCAAATCAACAAATTCGCATCAAAGAGAGCTGGAATTTTTTGTCCAAACAGAAACAATCCCTGAATTTTAGCCAAGCAGGAGTGAAAAGAGGTAACAACTTTTGCTTCAGCACTGTTTCCCTGCTTCCTAGGTGTTCAATTCTCTGCAGGATGCCTAATCTGAGTTTTTAATTTAGTTGGAAAGACATGAATTGCTCTTGATCATCAGCTTAATCAATTCATACAATCTGAACATCAGCTTGCAATACTGTCAGAATATTGTGAAATTCTATTAAATTAATGATACAGTTATTTAGAAAATATGGATGCTGCAGCAGCAACCATCAGTCCCTATAGCTTTTCTTCTTGGCATCCTGTTTTTGATCTCCCAAATGAAAGTACTTTTGTTTACAGAAGAAGATTTCTAGCATATCATAAATAAACATGTTTAAATCCTACCATCATCCAAGCAGCAGCTGCTCCTAAGAAGGCATGGGCTGTGGGATTTGAGTGCAAATCCAATTTAGCTCAGTCTCCAGTGGCCACTGCTCATAAAATTGAAAATAATTTGTCACAATTGGCAACTTCTACAGAAAGAAACTTGCAAGTTCCCCAGTACTATAAAGTATACATCTTCTGTCAAAGTCTGCTTCCTGCAGGGGTAGAGGATGGAGAAAACAAAAATCAAATACAGTCTTCCAATTCCTTCTTCAGGATGCAGGCATACTATATATTATCCTTATTAAAGTTTACTGGGAAACACGAGCAATAGGAAAGCCACTAGTGTAAATGCAGTCTGACACCATAATATTTAGTGTTTGCTTGAGTCTTGGATGATTTAAAATAAACACTCAAATGTCGTGTTATTGAATAAATTAGGATGGCTGAATATATCTGGAAAGGTATTTGATAAATACTTGGAAACATCAATCCAATGTTAAGAAATCAAAATAGGAAAGGAGATTTTTTTTTCCACAAAACAAAATAATTTACAGAACTGTCTTATTCCAAAGATGTTGGTAAACTAACTCAGCTATAGGTGATACTGTAACAGTTGCACAAAGTCAACATAGGTACATAGAAGTAAGTAAAATGAGTTGGTGACCATCCTCTGATGCTGAGGCCAATTGGCACACCAGAGCTGGTATCCTGCAACTAAACCTTTCTCCAGCCCAGCATATGGTGATTTCATCTACATGAACAATTAAAAGCACTACACAACCCCTAGATATCCTTTGTGATAATGCCTAGATAAAGAAATGCCTAGATATCCTTTGTGAAAATACTAGAAGGCTAAAGACAAACCCAAACACTGACACCTCATCTGTATGGAGACTTTGTCTACCTTGCCATCTTAGTATAAACAGAAGCAAAAATCCCCAACCAGGCTTTGGTTTGCTGAAGTCTGTATTTCTAATATTGTGGTCTCTTTTCTAATGCAAGAGCCAGCCTTCCTCCATCAGGCACCATGTGAAGTTCTCAGCAGCTCCTCCCCTAAGAAACATGTGCTTTAAATGACAAGAGTGTCTTGGGTAAACATCACTGGTCTTGATGCTTCAAGACATGGTGCATTGTCCACCTCTGTTTTTTGAAGCACAGCCTTGGTGTCAGAAAGCCTTTCCAAATTTGTAACTCCCGAAGGTGTTCTCAGGAATAATTTCCAGGGGAATAAACCAGCAAGCAAATTTTCCACTTTGTGTCATGGCTCCCTCCCAAAGAACACCATAAAACTACAAGAGTGCACATAGGTTAGGATTTGTTAGCTCGGATGTAGCAATGTCTAAGACAACCTCTCCATGCACAAGCATGACTCCGTGCAATATTTGCCCAGCAAAGGTCTCTGCTAGATTGGTGTCTTTGTACCATTTTCCATTTCATGGTGCAGATTTTCTCTGGAGATGGCAGCATCTGTAAGTACTGCTTCCTTGTGGGAACTGTCAGGGGTACAGGGAAAAAAAACCTCTTAAGTCGTTGAGGTTTACGGTATTTTTCCACCTATGTAAAAGGCAATATCAGCAATTGCTGATTTATTTTCAAGCAATTGAAGCAAGTAGCTTTGACCATTGAAATCAGGAGAGCAAGAACACAGGAGTAAGGACAAGCATTGCAGAGAAAGTGGAAAAAGACTTGGCATGGAAGAAATAACAGAGTCCCCTGCTGGGTAAGCTTCTTTATTCCCATATCTAAGTTCAACTACAATGTGACTGAAAGCAGGCCTGTTCTCTGCAGGCAAGGTTTTAACTCCTGTGTGATCTGCCCTGTATCTGAGACCACTTGATTCTCCAGCACTATCCATGCCTACCCATTTGCCATAGATTCCTGTTTTGAAAATCTTGCCTGCAGCGCTGCTCTCCATGGAAAACCGCTAAGAATTTTTTTGTCATTTATTAGATTTAATGAATGCATTAAGAACATTGTTTATAAATTGTTTCCTGTTAAAAGTTTTTACAGGTTGGAGCAAACAGCCTCCAGTCTTGACATTCAAGGTATATAAAGAAAAATGTGGATTAACCACATTTTATTGGGAAACACAGCTATACCACCTTTTTCACAAATTCTGTCTTGTCTATTTGAAAACACACAATGGGCTAAGTAATTTTCAGGTTTCTTGTTGGCCTCTAACTTGTCTCCAATAATTTACACAGTTGGTGAGAAATTTTATCTTTGGAACTACCAGAAGTATCAGCTTAAAAGGCTTTGGTTTTTTTTTCCACTACTCTTCTTCAATCAGATATTCACAGAAGGAAACCAAATTTTGCTCTAACTAAAATCAACAGGCAGGATCCACACTGCACATTGACACAGTGTTAACAATGTTTTAAAAACAGTTTTGGAAGTGCTTTTCTTTATTTTCTGATGCCTGTAATAAAGATCTTGGAGATTTTCTAGCAATTTGTCTCTCGCGGTTTAAGAAAAGAGATGCTATGGAGAGCAAACAAAAATTGTCCTTTGAATATATATTGACCTGTTGTAAAAAAAAAAAAATCCACTGCTATTTATTTGAGATATTTGCTTTTCATTTACTTTATTCTTTTCCACTGTCCCCACTTACCCTTCATGCTTCAGAGAATCTTCTACAAAACAGCCCCAAGGAGTTCATACATAACTCTGAAGAAGTTGCCTAGCAAACATATCCCCTAAATGTGGAAATTCCAAACTGGAAGTCCAGCAAGAGAACATAATAAAGCTGTTAAAGACTGCTAAGAAACAAATTTTGAAATTCATTTCAAAACATGAGAAAATTTGCTAAACCTTGGAAAATGTGAATAGACACCGCTTGACCGTTGTCCTATTAGATATTATCAGGAAGTAAAAAAACCCACTGCTTTAGCACTCTTCTACTGCCTCTCTCTTTCCTCATAGCCTGTACATTTCCTCCTAAAACTTCACAATAAACTAAAAGAACAAATCTGTTCTCCCAGGGAGAAACACATTTGAGATTTATCTAAGAGTGCTTGACAATGGCATATTTACACTTTATTGAGATATGGATTTGGATAAGTTTTGTGTCTTCAGTAGATCATAATATTACCAGCTTTCAAATTTATGTGTAGTCTGAAAAACTACATTAAAGTTGGTAGTACAAATTATTTCATGTATCTACACATGTTTTTGTGAGGCTGCTGCCTAAACAGCAATCCATAGTGCTTATTATGGTATTATATGACAAGTGAGGAGCTGCAACTCAGATGAAGACTTTAGGAAGGTAAAAGTAATACCAGCCTTCAAGAGAGAATGAAGAGAAAGCATCATTTAATATACATATACTTTTCTCTTAATATAACAGTTTAGAAGATATTGAGTTGAATTATCAGTAAGCAAGTAAAAACTGATTGAGTTGTGTTTCTTAAACTGTGCAAAATGATGATGAATAAATCCTTCCAGGCAAATATGATTAGTTCTTATGATAAAATTAAATATACACTTACTACTAGGTGGAGCATTTGTCTACTGATCAAAGTAGACAGTGATTAGGGAGAATATATGGATAAAATAGGTATAAAGGATTTGATTGTTAAGTAAAGTACTGATACTGAAGGAAAACATTTTTTCAGCATGCTAGTTCATCTTTTTTTCATCTAGCTCAAACTTTTATTTGTTTCAATAACAATAAAATGTAAACTTCAAATTGCAAAAGGCAAACACTTATTGGAAAGTAATTGTGGATCTCAATAGTCAGAATGTGCACAGAAATTTGCCATAATGAGATGTTGAACCTATTGCAGATTTGTTTACTAATTATATAGCAACAGGATGAAATCATGCCTTCTTTTCTGAAAGCAAATGTAGAGTTGCTTGTCAGGACACACAAATGGTACACAGAGTTGAATTTGTCTTGGTAGAAAATTACAAAATAAAGCTACAACAACTAATGTCCTTCCCATTATTCTGTTTGAATTCTTTTTCCAAATGATTTGGCATATTGCTTTCTGCTCTGTGAAGTTTGACCTTTAAAACTCTGGGCATGAATATTGCTTGTTTGTTTTTTTTAATAAATTTAATCAAGTCTTGATCATTTGCACTTAAATAATCACTTATTATTAGTTCTGTGAAAATGAATATTTTCATCTGAGCAGAAATTGAGGGCAAAGAATTCTGAATACTGACAGTATAAAGCCTCCTGAATATGTTGGCCAGATTAATGTGCTCCCTAATACCAGGTACTTATTCCTGTTTCTTGTAGGTGGGTATTTAAATGATTGATCTTTCTGTTTTCCAGTCTGTGTTTAATCTGTTAACATATTGATCTATGCACTTCTGAAATTATTTGCTTTAGAGTTGCGTACAATTCCAAAAAAGACAGTGCTGTTTTCATATTAAGTGCCTCTCACCTTTTCTCTCTTGTCTGTTTGTCTATGAATTCCTTGTCAGAAAAGTTTTGTAAATTTCAAGTAATATTCCAGCAATGTTCAAAGATCTAGTGATAGTCAATGTGGTCCATTTTATGCTAACACGATATGAACTCCTTCTCTGTTTAATGATTAAATTTGTAATATTATTAAACAAGGAAATAAAAAATTTATTTTCTTCAGGACCATCAAAACCTTGACTTTCCTGTGACATCTTGATTTTATTCTCTATCACTCATAAGACATAGACAATAGCTCCATAAAATCCTCAAATTCATGTAATGTACCATTAAACTATTCACTGGCAGAATCTTCTTTCTTCCATATGCTTGCTCCTAGCATAATGCAAGTACTAAAGTAAAGCTGTTTAGTTTTGTGTTAATAATTGTTTCTAACTGCTTATCCGTAGGTTTAATTTTCCCCTTCACTAGATGGGTATATTCCAGTAAATTCACTAGTGTCAAACAAGAACCTGAGAAGAATAAAGTCAATCTTTTTATCCTAAATGGAGTGATGTTTGTATGCATATCATAGGCACAGACAGAAGCAGAGGTGAGCTAAATTTCATTAGAAAAAATCTGGTCTGCCATGATTGGGTCCAGGCAATTATAATATTCAAAACAAGAGTATAGTGCAAATAATCAAATTTGTATTCCTTCTCTGCAACAATCTGGTTTTGGATTCCAGAAGCGTTGTAAATCTATGGTCTCCAAGGTGAACCACGATGCAGCTGCAGAATCACCAGACAGACAGCTTGTAATGCAGCAACATCAATTCCTGGTCTGTTACATGAGATGCTTTACAGTATTGGAAATGAGCTCAAAGTAAACTAAAACAACTGCACAGAGAGGAATAAAGACACTTTAAAAAGATTCTTTGAGAACACAGTGGTTGTGGCCATCTGAAATAAACAAAAACCCCTCCAACCACTAATTAGAAATTGTTTTTTGGTACAACACAAATCAGCACAGAAGAAAAATCTTATCATTACAGCAACACATTTCCTAATGCTGCATTACATATTAATTAAGACAATATTGCTTGTATTAAGGACTTCAACTCATCACTAATTTTCCCAGCAGAAAGTCTCTCTTGTTTTCAGAAAGGCATGTTCACATCTTTCCTGACAATGTGCAATGAAATTAGGCTGAAGCTGATAAAGAACTTTTTTTTTGGTTTTTTTTTCTCCACCATACAGTTTATCCTTTTGCAAGACATAATTACTAAGACATAATTGCAAAACATAATTCAATTTATCCAGAGATTCAAAGATTGAGGCTTCATTTAAATCATACACAGACAGAATGTCTGTTGAATCCAGATGCTTACGATGTGACTATCTTGGGTTTGGGTTTCCCCTTGTCAGCAGCACTCCAATGCAGGCTCACATTCAGCACACTCCCTGGCTCCAGGAGGTTGTACCCTCGCTACCCTGAATGCCTGGCTCAATTGGTAAACCTCTGGCTCTTCAGGAGAGGCTGCATTTTGTGGCTTAGCTGTACTCTTCTGTAAACAGGGAAGGCACTAATCAGAAAAACAAGGTTCTTGTGGAAGACAAATTGTGACGCCCAAGGTAAGAGGCTTAGACATATGATAGAAATTGATAGGCAATAGGGAAGAATTCACCCAGGAACAGGAAGTAGCAAGTAGTGTTGAAAATAAGAGGGATCTACCCTCTTAAACATCTACCTTTTTTTTCATTTTTTAACTGCAGTAAGAAGGTAACACACAGCTATCACGGAGTGAGAAAGTGACATCGGTCCTTATAGGAAGACTCACTATTTTTAAGAGTCTCTTGGAGCTGAAAAGCAAAACAAGAGCAACAAAATAACCATTACCAGTAAAACTTTCTTGACTTAGGAATTATTGTCAGAAGAAGAATTATTAGATTATTTCATTTCAGTCATCATATTAATTGCTTTCAAATATGAAATATTTTTCATAACCATGAACATTTAAAAAGTTTTTTCCTTCTGCTGATGATTTTTGCTGCTCATGAATACTTCTGGATATGTTCTTGCCCTCAGACATTTTTCTGTTTTTAATGACAGTCAGGTACCTGTCTTTCTTTTGATCTGACATAGCCTTTTTCTTCTACAGTGTTACCAGATATTTCTTATTTCTTATACCTGTATTTAATATACTGCTTTACTTTTCTCCTAGAATAAAGAAAATTTTAGGGAGTACAAAGCAAGATATAAATGTTTCTTCCAGTTTTGTCATTTATTTATGTTATATATTGTTTGCTATACATAAACAAAAAAGAACAAAGACATTGAAAAGGAAGATTCTTGTAGCACCTAGGAGTACCTGCTAATTGATTTGCTTCTTAGGACCCTATTTCTTATTCAGAACATTTGCACTCACTCTACCCATCCTATGTGCAGAGAGTGGGGGAATCTTTGTCTTTTTTTTTTTTAAATAGAACTTTTACTATGCAAGGAGAATGCCAAAATTCTCCCTCTCTGTAAAGCTTCCCATTGGCAAGTGATGCCTGGCTACTTCCAGGGAAACATGGCCTCAACAGGTGTAGCAGTTTCTCCAGAAGGCAAAAGTTGTGAATAATGAATTCTCCTCCTTCCCTTAGCTTTTATATCTGAGCTGACATCATACAATATGAAATATCCCTTTGGTCAATTTTGGTCAGTTGGCCAGGTTGTGTCTCCTCCCAGATCTTGCCCATGCCTGCCCCTAGATGAGGAGGAAGGAAAGTTGGAGAAAAAGCACTGATGTGCCAGCACTGCCTAGCAGTAGCCAAAACACTGCTGGGTTACCAACACCTTTCCAGTTATCAATGCACAACACAGGACAGGCAGGGCTTCTAAGAGAAAATCAGCTTCAGCTCACCCAGACGAAATACAATCATTTTTGAAGTCCTCCACTGGACTCGCTCCAGAAGCTCCATGTCTCTTGTACAGAGGAGCATACACCATGCTATGCTTGAAAAAAAAATATAATATGAATTTTTTTCAATCACAGAATGCAAGGTTGAAATATTTTTTATGTATGTAAAGCATTCAAACTCATGAAAAAATAGAGTAGATTTTTCCATTTGTATTTATTTGATTTTTCAATCGGAACAGCACATTGCTATATGGTAATAGAGAGTTTTATCTACTAGGTTTGATGAACAAATCCATTAACTGCATGAGATAACTGTAACAGTCACCTGACATATAACCCAATAAACATGGTAGTATTTGAATTTCCAATTGATACAAACATAGTTTTGCTTCCATCTTTTTTTTTTTTGAGCACAGATATATCTGAAAACATAACTTGGTTATTCTAAAAATACAGTAAAATTGTATGTTAATTTTGAAGGATAATTGTAACTAGTTAAGCTACTGAGTAATCATTTAAGAAAATATGTGTTAAATCATCTTGTCCACCCAGCAGTGCAGCTGTTCAGTTTCTACAACTCCTGCAATTAGCCTGCCCCTGCTCCCCTGCCACTGGTGAGTTTCTTGACACCGCAAGATATCATGGTCCAGCATCTGAAATCTCTTTTAGTTATGAGTATGTCAAAAAGTCATCCAAAAACCCAAGTATGTAAGCTTACCTCAGTACCTTTGCTGCTGTTTTGAATGAAGAATGGCTATGTATGATTGTTAGCAGTTTTCTGAGATAATTCAATTTTTGAAAATGAATATATTTCTTTCTGGCTCTTGTTCTTTTTCACTGCATCTCTCTCTTACAAGACTGTTCATTTCCCTAAAGGCAGTTCATTTCTACAACTGAGACACTTTACAAACTGTCACAGACATAATTTTAATTACTTTAACAACATAAAACCAGGATCAATACATCACAGTAGGCAGAAATGCTATCTAACCTTTGAGCTTGTCTTGACAACGTTTAATGTCAGCATGCAGCTGGAGAAGGACCAAGCTTTGGTGCTTTTATTCACTCTTAGCAAATGCTGGGAAAGTCTTAATGAAGGTGAATGATGTGTGTCCTCTAATACACAGGGCTCAATACATGCCATCTTCATAAGCAAACTTTGATGGTTTGTGGTCAATGGTGTTTTTTCCTAGAAAATCACAACTCAACAAATCCCAGTCATCAGCAACAACAGCACACCAGACTGCAGACACCACCCAGCTGAAAAGGACAAGACTGGTGCTTATGGCAATACCTGCTTTTGTGAATCCAAAAGTCAATTGCAAGCCTTTCAGCTCAGGTGCATACGCTACATCTGAAAGCTGGCAGGGGCTCAGTCTGTGCCTAGGAAGGAAATGGCACTCTCCCATGCCCATGGCTGAAAGATTAGCTACCACAGTCCAAAACCACTGAAAAAGCTCTGTCCTCCCGGTCTTGCAGCAAAGCTGAGAGTTTGGAGGGAAGAAAAGGATACAGGAACAAGCAGCATTTCGGCAACACAGAATTAGCCATCTGAACTGAGACAAAGTGCAAAGATGGAGAAATTCTTTCTCCAGGAACCACAGGTATGCAGGATTTAATGGAAATTTGGCCTAAATCCGCCACTCTTTCACCCATATATTACACATTATCCCAACTTCTAGGGGAGCACATAACTCCCATATCTATTTCTAATTCTTAGTGGAAAAACAATGCAATGAAACTCCTACTTGCAAATGAATATTTTCTTCACAATTAAAAGAACCCCACACTCTAATCCTCAGAATGATATAAAGCTACAGGAGGCTTATTTTGTCCCCTTTACAAAATTAATATAATTTGCAGCTCTTGTTGCTCTATATGTCAATTTCCAGTTTCTTCATTGCTCAAATAATTTTCCAAATCAAAACTAGGGCACTCATTGTTACAATGCTGAACATGTCAACATATTTCTGCAAAATTTACACTTCTAAGGCAAAACAAAGCCGCATAATATCTAAGTTTTTTGCAGAGTGAAAGACTCACTCTGAATCATTGCAACTATGTTCAATACTCCTGAAATACAAATGAATTATTTTTGCAGGTTAGATTTTCTTAAAATTCATGACCAAAATACTTAGAAAAAATAAACATGTATACATTTGTAACCTCAAAGCAAGAGGATTTTGATTAATTTCAAGGATTTCTTGAGCTCAGAAAAGATCCTTGCTAACTTGCAAGCCCCAGTGGTACCCTGATTTGATGCTGTGCACATTCAACCACCTCCCAAATGAAAGAAAGGTATGTATTTTCTTGTGGATATTCAACAGAATAATTAAGTCCTGGAATTAGTCAGGGTTTATTTGAATTACAGAAGTAGCCAAAAGGACTTATATTTCTTTTGCTATTTGGTTTTTGAAAGCCCTTTTGTTTTAATTTCATGTCACCTCTAACCAAAGATACAGCATGACTGGTTCCAAAAGGGAAGAAAAGAAAAAAAAGCATTTGTCAGTCATTTTGTTAATAATAACCCTGAGCTTTTATGCACATTTTTCTACAAAAAATTTACCACATCATCTTTATTACATGATGATTGCTTCCACTGCAGACACTTTTAGTTCTTTTGTGACACTACAGCAAGCTGTGCTGTGTTAGGCTCTTGTTAACAGGGTCATCACCTGAAATCACGTCAGACAGTGATATCAACTAGTTCCTTGCTTAACATGACTTCGCTTTTCCTTAACTCAACAGGGTGGAGTCTTGATGCTTCCGTTAAATAATGTAAAATCCATTTATGGAGACATTCTGCCTTGTTGACGCATCTTAAATCAGCATGTTCCTTATTTGTTAGACCAGACTTTGAGTGCAGAATTTGGCAGCTTGAAAAACAAGACAGTGAAAAGCACAGTGTCTATGTTAGTCATTAAATACCCAATGTAGTGCAAACAAGCATAAGCATATGCCCAGTGGCTTCAAGACAGCAACTGAGACAGAAAAAAGTACTTAAAAAACACCCACTGGAATGAGAGTTATTTATCTTCTGCTCTTCATCAACATTTTTTCCTTTCAGGCAATTTTTTAAAAGATCCTGTAAGCTCAAGTGACCTATTGAAAAGTTCTAAACTGCCTTAAGTAGGAAGATTTATCAGGCTCATGATTGACAGATGGTAACAAGTCTCAAAAGGATTTATGGAGCATGAGAGTCTTTGGTCTCCAAGAGCTCCTTATATTGTATCTAACATGTCAACGGTAAACACTGCAAAGCAGGAAAATCTTTGAAGATTTTAATAAAAAGAAAAAAGGGTCCTAAATTGGAGCACTGAATGAATGAGCCTGGACCACACTGCAAAGCAGTGGGGAAAGAACAACACAGCACACAAAAAGAACTTCTGTGAAGTTTTCACGCTCCAGTGTCCAACTTCCAACATTTTGCCTTTGCAAATGAGTCTGCAGATGTGATGAAGACACACTATAACTTTATCACAGGAAGGGAGCCACAGAGACTTAAACATAAGAAGGTTTATTTTACTAATCCTGGCTCTCTCCAGGCAGTAGATATTTGAGGTTTTCCAGACCTGAAACAGGACATCTAAATAGCCTTTTCACTAAGTAAGTCAGGTCTTTAATCCAAAGATGTCTCCCTTTACCCACCTGTTTTTATTTATATCATGTATCTGAAAGCTTAAGTTTTCTACTGATCTCAAGCAGATTTTGTCAAGCATTTCGTCTTTCTGGAGGGTACAATAATTTCAGAGTATGGGGAATACCTCCTTGTTGTCTCACGGAAACTATTTCCACCCTCACAGTAAGGAAATTACTAAATTCTGCTACTCCATAAATTCATGCAGAAGGCTCTCTCCATGTCAGTAATTCTGGTAGAAATCAAATACATTGTAGGTGGACATCTTACCTAACTTCAGTGTTCCGGAAATAATATTGTTGTTTGAAAAAATCATGAATATGATAGTATGACTTACCAGCAGTACCGTTCTTCAGACCTCACTAAGTCCTTCAAGTACGGAAGACAAATTTGTTTGGTCTTCTGCCAACAGTTGGAAATACTAAACAAGAGAATGTGAATATTTTTTTCTCTCTCTTTCTCCACTCTTATCTAAGATTTATCTTTAGGATTTTGATGCATTCTTACGCAGCAATCTCCCATGGCCCACAAACAAGAGGTAGGAAGTGGTCATCCGCTGTTTGCTTCTGCAGCCAGTTGATCCTACCCAACATCCCAGTACAAAATCCACTAATTCTCAGCAAGGAGTAAATTCCAAAATGCTTAGAGGATCACAAAGATTCACTACTACATTTTCTACAAGAATTCCACTGATTCTGTCTTTTTCCTAGCTCTCTCTAGCCAAGTAGCATGGGAACTCTTTGTCCATGAGTAAAGAAAATACATAAACTCAAAACAGGTGGGTTTTTTTATAAAAGAGGCAAAATCCCTGTAGTTTTTATTTTTTTCTTTGTGTGTTGGTATCAAAGCATAAACATACAGACAGAAAAGCTTAATTATATATGACTGGTTCTAATCCCTTTAAAGGTCTTTGTTGCTTCCAAGGCAGTGATTTTTGTTAAAAGCTAGTGATTGAACTAGAAGCCAAAGGCCATGTAAACTGTTTATCTATTGATTAGTTAGTAGAAAGTGCACAATGGCAAAGAGTGAATCAGTGTTTTAGGGATATACCTTGAGTTTAGCAATAAATATCAAGTGTAATTTGGGACTAAAAACAAAGAATTGAGTGTCTCTCTTTAGACACAATCTGACAGCTCAAACACATTTGTCAAACCAGAGGGAGCCTAATAGTAACTTATGCAGGTAGACATGACATTTTCCAGCACAGAAATATACTAGAAATGGTTCATTTTGTTTCTACATACAAATGTTTTCTGTACTTCTGGCAAATAATGTGGCATACCTCTCCTTTATGCAGGTTTCGGATTTTTTTCTATCATTGAAATTATATTCCATGCTTGATACGATGAAATGGTTCTTACTTTACAGTTGAAATATCCAGAACATTACAGTACTTCTTATTATACTGATAGTTATTGCGGAAAATTACAGCAGCCAAAAGTTAAGGCTTTGATGTGTATCGTACAATCTTTTGTCTTACAAAGACTTCATTTTTCTAATATATGTTTCCATTTTAATGGCTGATCAAAATAATGATGTTGTTAATTAATTTCAGAGTATATCTACTCTTTACCTCTTGCCATGTACTATTGATTTACTATTGATTCCTGCATCTTTCCAGTCACCTCTTGTCAAAATAGACACACATTTCCTCTTATTGATAAGTATTATGACACCATACATGCTATCCCTGTGGTGCTTCTATTCCACAGATCATGTTGGAACTGTACAACCTGTCTTACCCACTCTTGGAATTCTAATTTGTCTGTGCTGGGGGTATGCAAATGGTTGTTACAGTTACAGGGCTAAGAAATACCAATCACTCAACAGAATACATAATGTTACACGTTTTGATATGTTATTCTGCACAGTTTTGTTAAAATAAAACCATTGAAAATTTAGGTGATCAGCTTTTGCTTGACCTGGTGCAAACCTCCAACATACATGCCTCGATTTTCTCTCATTAAGAAGCACTGCTTATGGCACTTATTTGGATGGAAATTATGGGTGTTGAATGGTTGCACTATTCAGTTCAGGCGTCTATTGTGAGAAAGAAATGTTTGGGTTTCAAACATACTTTACAAATACAAAGCATCATTTTAGATACCTAGAAACCTCCTTGCCATTATTTCATTCTCAAGTACCTAATTTGTAATTTCAGCTCTGTTCAGTCTCAATGTATTTCCCTCCATCATGAACTGAGGGATAACCAACTGAAAACTCCTATTTATCAGCCTGATCCAATGCAAGAGAACTCTCACTTCGACAGCAGAACTTCAGGTCGCAAGTTACTTTCAGGTCCTGTGTAGTCCTTTGCTATTTGCCCTGATGACCCTTCACTTCTGCCTCCCTCCCTCTTGCCAGCTGCTGCTGAGCTGCCTGTTGCTACTGCAAGGTTCAGCCCTGCCTCTCCTGCAGGAGATGGCTAGGGGAGTGGGAAATAAAGAGGATGTGATAGGGACAGTGCAGCTCAGAGGCAAAGTGACTGTTTTCTAAAATCTTCTGCCAAAGCATCTGTAGGCCTCCTGCTTCATTGCTTCACAGTACAAAATTGTTGGTGAGAAACTGGAGCTATGGCCTCATCCTGCTCCATAACCATGACTGCGGAGTGCCTTACAGCACCAGGCATTTTTCTCTCCTTGTGCTCAGGGGCCTGTAATTCCAGCATCCATGAACTTGGTTTGGAAGACATCAAGCACCCCTAGTCCTACCAAGACATCAACAACTGTGACCATTACCCTACCACTCCTCAGGTGGCCTTGATAGTACTGATGGGCAGAATAAGTTGGTCTTAAAAGTATGTTAGGGAGCAGGATTCAGAGTTCAGGTGCTATGACTCCCCATCTCATGCCTCTTTTGCATGGTAATGCTCCCTTATTTCTTTCTGATCTTGATGCTGAAGGCAGAGATTTCAGCAGTAGAAGAAAATGATCTCATGGAGGAGTCCAGCTACTAGATTTGTGATGGCTCAAATCATGAATTTCTATGGAAAGGCAGTACAGCAGCAAGGATAGGTGTAATAAAAGACATTTTCTAGGCTGATATTGATCACCACCATCATTCCTTCTTGCTTTTGTTTCTATTCAAACGAATTCTAGTCATTTCAAGCATATAGACTTGATTTCTCTCCGGATTTATTTTTTCTCCTTCCACTCAGATGGGTTTATTATGCAATAACACTGCAATGAGTGCTAGGTGGGAAATAATGATTCACTTAATTATTTGTTTGGCTTTGATATAATAGCATTCTAGAATTTGCTTTGGAACACAACATTTCTCAAGAGTCTTAGCAATTATTTTAAGATTGTAACCCAGCAGGTACTCAGATGGGCTGGACTAGGAAAACAGGAACAAAAGCTCAGAAATAATGAATAACCATTTCCATTGTTTAAATATGAAAAAAAAAAAAAAGTTCTTTCTCTTCTTCTCTCCCTATGGAAAAAATAAAGACCATTATTTATCTAAATTAAAAGCAAAAAAAACTTCCCAAATACCTCAGTTAGTACATAAAGTTTTAACATCATAGAATCATAGAATGATTTGAGTTAGAAGTAACCTTTAAAGGTCATCTAGTGCAATCCCCCTGCAACAAGCAGGGGAAAAAAGTAAAATGAAAAAGTAACAGGCTTTTCATATGTCAGCTGTTGATTTCAATGTTAGAGCTGACTTTACATAGGAACTTTCTATTGCAGTCTTTTTGAAGCAGCAGTAGTAAAGCAGCGTGCCACTCCTGTGCAATTCTGAATTGAATTTCCAGCAGCCTCATAGCAAAGCTAGCAGAAAGGTAATAAAGCCCACTGTGTTGGAATCATGAACAAAATGAAAAGCAGAATTCCTCTTACATGGATTTCTTGTCCTTCCAGATAACCTCTTAAAATACAAAATGACAGCACTGCTCTTTGCAGATCCAATATTGCATCTTTGTGGTGATTATTCCTTGTTATTGTACTCACTGGGGTGTGAGAAACCCACTGTGGATTCAACTTCTGATTGCTTGTTTTGGCAAGGAGGTCCCAGTGCCACTGTGTGTTCGATGTGAACATGCTAATATTCAGATGAATGGACACAAAGTGGCAAGACTCTTGTCAGAAACACTGTCATGTGTGGGGCTTTTTTTTTTATCATTATTGTGGCAGGAGGGTATCACTCTAAAAATGCCCTTCTTAAAACATTTCACTTTGTTCATGATACTTAACACTTTGTTTGCTCTGGAACAGTGGGAATACACTCTGATCTCCTCAGAAGATCCTCACACTCTCTGCTTAAGACATAAAGGAGGCTGTGACCATATACAATAAGCACTATTCAAAATTTAATTGACAAAAAAGATCCATGGGTGGGTTTAGAGACAAAGAAAACTGTTTTTTCCCAATACAATACATGGATGATGGAAGATATAACAATTTAAAAGTAGATTAAAAATCAATAAACTTGCAAAATTATGTGTCAGAGAATAGGTAGTAAAAAAGTGTAATTTGCTTGGGTATGTTTTTGACCAAGTACTAAAGTTTTAGAGACATAAGTTTGAAATAGCTTAAAATAGCTTTTAATTTTGAATAAGTCAGGACTATATTAATTACATTTTCTTCAGTACAAGAGATCATTGTTTTAAAAAGACTGCAATTGCTTTTCATTGTGCGAAGAGAATAAGCTTCAGCAAGCGGATAAGCTCTTGTGTACCACGGGTAAAAGTCATGTCAGAAAATTTTTCATACAGGAACAATATAATTGGTATTTGAAAGTAGTAAAATAAGAGGGTGGAATTGCAGGAGGGTAAAATTGTTCCACACTCATCTGAGTAAAGTAAATGTGTATGGGAGAAACACATGCAGTATCTTTGAGGATAATCTACCATATCATTCTAGGAGTCAATTCTGTCAAGACCTTGTTATTCACAGTGTAGTACTTTTGTGAACATGAACATATTTTGCAATTCCTGCTTGAAAATCGATATGGACTTTCTTTGCTTGAAGGACACTTCATGAAGCACTGGAAACAGAGGATCATATCCTTCCTGTTGTGAACAATTTGATGTCTGGCTTCAACAGAGACAGAGATCTCCACATTGATTCTTTTTTTTTATTTATTTAGTATTATCCCTTTGTGTGTAAACTTACTCTGCTATGCAACATTTTTGTATCTATGGTAATACAAGCTTAAGGTGAAAGAAAAAACAAGGTTTGGAGGTGGAAATAGTTTCTTCTACAACACCAGCTAGCATATTTGTCAAAAGTAAGGGTCTTTCAGCCTCACAATCCCTCCTTAAGGTCTTCATCACATTACAGATGTGGGCTGAGTATTTAGTTATCAGTAATTTAAAAAGAAAATTTAGAAAAACCTAAACCAAACTATATAGTCCTTTTAAAATTTCTTCGCAGTTTACTAATAAAAAGTAAAATATAAAAGTTGAATAAGTAATATTATCAATATATTGCTTTTTAATTAGTTCTTCTCCCAAAGGATCATCCACTAAAATGATTTTAAAAAGAAGAAAAAAAGGTGAAGCAACTAAACATTAAGCTTCATAGTCCCTCTACAGCATTAAGTCTGATGTGAACTAAGCTGGACCTTCTCCACAACTCTAAGAACACAAAAAAACTTCAAAAGGAAGGCTGAAGTAGTTGGTTCTCTTTGCATGGTGATACATTTTTTTAAGATAAGGTTTAAGATTTGTAAAACTTTATAAAAACATTTTAATTCTAAATGCTTAATTTTTGTTAAACCTCCTATAAAAACATATGATAAAGAGAAACTGTTTTAATTAAATAATTCAATTTAATTTTAAATTACATTAATATAAATTAATAATATAATTTCCTTCTGGAAAAAAGTTAAAATAAAGGCTTAAGCATTTCCATCAAGAAAGAAATGCATACTTAACATTTTAACAATAATAAAAAGCTTTCGCAATGAAACAAATTACACATTCTTGTCTGCACCCAGTAATTTAAATCATTTTCAGCTAGCAATATGTTCAATAAGTGCCGTGGATCACACAAAGACAATAACAGCATTAGAGGACATCTACAGCCTTCACATGAATAAAAGAGACAATACTGAATAAAAACTGCTGTTGGTTTGCCTAAACCTACTTACAAATTCTTCTAGAAGTATTTTTAATATCAACAACCCCATCTCCAGGCAGGCTGAGATCACAGTCCATCCACAACTACTCTGGTGAGAGCAAAAGGCCACTGAAAGCCTTGGCCAGTCTCAGGCCAGAAACTAAGTCTACTTCTCACAGTTTGGAATAGTATATAACATCTAGTACAGAACATCTCACTGCAGAACTTCACAGAGCACTGCAACCTGCATGGCTGCCTCTTGAAATGTTACCTAAATAAGGCTTCCTCTCTTGAGGCATGAACATTAAATTGTGCTCTGGTTCTGAGAAGCAGCTCTGCAAAACACTCGCCACTTCCACACTGGATCTTAAACCTAAAAAAACCCCCACAGCTAAATACATGGTTGAATGTCCTTACTTAGGAAGATATTCTAGCAAGTATTTAAGTACATGCTCAAGATGTATAGAGACAACTAAAGGCGTCATTATTTTCAGTAAAACAGGGAATACTTGGAGCTATAGTCAACAAGATCTAATCTGAAGAAGTTAAAGGTCCTTCTCAGGACTAGTGGGTAAAATGATATGATAATGATATGACTTTGGTATTGAAGACTACTCATCTTTCTTCGTAAGACAGCAGGTTCTTCTCTCCCCTGATGCTCTGATTCAGGTCTTAAAAGTGATGATGATGATGGAGGCAAACCATTCTATCCATTACCTACTTTCCTCAGTCATAGGAGGTGTCTTGTCAAGAAAGGTAGACAAGACATTTAGCTTTCAGATGGCTTAACAAGGTGAAACTACTATTTTCCTAAATAATGTGGAAATAATGTACTTTCTATTTTCAGGTTTATCTGTTAAACTATGAAATCCAGAGTATCCAATCAAAATTCAGAGATTATTCATTATAAACTGTAATTACGTAGCCATGGGGGAGTAAGTATACAAAAGACTTTAAAACACTAATTAACTCTCGGAAGTAAAAAATGAAATGTGACTGAATGCACATTATAATAAATGCAGGATAAATTATGCTGCAGTGACAGCTCCAACAAAAGACTCCTTTTTAAGCTAAAAAAAAAAGGTGATTTCACATTTAAACTGAACTCTCACTTTTTGAATACTAGGTTTGCAAGGTGAAATTAACATAGGATATGTAAGCTAGTAGTGAAATGTCCAGAGCTTTTCTATTATTTTCTCCAGTTCAACACCTTCAAAATATCATGAATCTTTCATCTGACAAAAGTTTCATCTGACCTCTCATTATCAAGAGGGGAAATCTTTTTGGAGAATTTCAAGGTTTACAGCTGTAGCAGAACAGCTCACCCTTATTCCTATTTTCCCATCTACCCAGCCTGATCCCCACCTCCAACTGCACCTGAAATTGACTGGCTTTTAATTTCATTTTGAAATAAAAGGCATTGCTCTGAACTCCACCTACAACACCTTGAAAAATTTCCCTTTACAATACCTGCCCCATCATTCATCATCTTCTACTTTCCTATCTCCTGGTTATGGAGGTTTAAGATTTTTACCACAGCATTCTTTCTTCAATCCATGTACCTATGAACAGCATCCAGGGAAAGAAGCAAGATAATCTACAGCAGTTTGGGAAGGTTTCTGACTTGAACTTATCTTCAGCACAGGTTTTCAAACTTCTTATGACTCACAGCAACATCTGAGTACACCGTGAAAAGAAATTTAATTTAACCTAAACCACCAAAATCCAAAGTGGGAGAAAAATTTAATAGAATGTAGTCTTCTGTATCATGCTATTTCCCTATAAAATAGATATGTTCACTTTCTGGAGTAGTGTCAATACAAAATACTCATGAAACACTCAGCTTTTATATGATGAAACATAAAAGCTTTGAGAAAAAAAAAATTTATTTTATAAATGAGTTTGATTAGCATATAGTAAATTATATATTTTTATATATATATACACACATGCATTATGAATATGCAAATTCAAGCATATGGAAATGTGTCTCCAGTCATAATTTCAGCCTGTTTTATATATATGTGTGTGTGTGTGTGTGTGTGTGTGCATTTGTACATTTATTATAAATATAAATATATATGTACTTTGTAATACACATACAGATGTAGTCTCCAGGTAAAAAAGTAGAGGTTTTTGGTCAAATACCTCATCACTCTAATTTTTTGAGAGGAGCATTTCCTGCTTGGGAATTCCACAGATCATACCAGAAAGCTTTAAAAATACTTCTACTACAGTCCTTTACATGTTTTGGTGGGGAGGGGAGGTAAACCTATGCTCAAATGCTGGAATATTTTTGAGACAAAATGGTTTGTGAAAATCATTAGGCTTTTCAAAATGGAGAGAGGTTTGAGGAAAAGAAAATTACAGAAGATGTATTGCAGATGCTTCTTAAAAAAAGAAAGACATTCAAACAGCTGGTTTTCCTATCAAAACAAGATTGCTTACTTTTCTATCTTTCAGACAGTTAAAGAATAAGAAGTTGAGTTGCATGGCTCTGCTGGACATCCAGGACATTATATTGTCAAGAGATATGAAGTCCACATTTTCAACCTGAAGTGCTAATAAATAGATTTTAAGCCATCCCTTGTGCATGACTGAACAATGTCCCCCTGTACTCAGACCAGCTTGTTTTGGAGGTAAAATTCCTTAGCTGATGGGCTAGTTTCATTTTTGAAATATAAGACAGTTATTTAAAGCTGCTTAGAGGCTAGAAGCATTAATTTTTTTCTAGCGAAGATAGGTTCATAGAGAGAAGAATGATGAAGTAGATAACATATTAGAGGCATAACAATTGCAGTTAATGATCTGATCCTGCAATTTATGATATATTTATTACTTTGCTAACAGTCACTGTCTCTGTGATAGACAGAAGCAGTTGAGCAGGCCAAAATCATAACAAGCTGTTAATCTGCATTCAGGGATTATTTTAATAAAGTCTTAAGATAAAAACATCAAAAATGTGGTTAAACCACAATGTAACAAAGATAGTCTAACAAGTCCAAAAAGAACAGATCAGCTGATCCTGTTATTACAGAAAAAGTCAGTTGGGATAGCTGATATTCCTGTTTGTGGTTTTTAAAAAAACACTCATTGACCCTCACTAGATGCCAGGTGCCTACCCAAACTGCACACTATCCCTCAAATCCTCAGCTGGTCAGAGGAGAGAAAATACAACAAAAGACTTGTGGGTTGAGATAAGGACAGGGAGAGATCACTCACTAGACTGTCACAGGTAAAACAGACTGGACTTGTCTGTTTTGGACTTGTGGAAAAATTATTTTATCACAAATCAAATCAGAGTAGGATAATGAGAAATAAAATCAGGCAAACCCCACAATCTTGGAAATACTGATCAAATGTTTCTGAATGTTTTAAAACATAAGGACACAATAAACAGGCATATTAACTTGCTAAAATGTATGACTTAATCTGAGTTTATGTAAGTGATTTGATTAAAGGTCAAACAATATGAATTCTACAAATCAAGAAATTCAGAAGTTGTTTGGTAAAGTCAAGTAGCAGACAAATCATCAGTCAGCATCTCCCAGTAAATCAGTGTATGCATTCCATTCTGCCAGTCCAAGAGAGAAAGCAAGGAGACGGTGCTGTATCCTCTTACACTCTGTTATTAAATATAATTATTTTATCTTACACCAGTACAGAGATGACACTATTCTGGACCAAGACCTGTGCTAGAATCTGTGGGATACATACTGATAACAAACTTTCCTTGCAGCTGTGCTCAAAGCTGCAAACCAAGACTGAGGGCGTTCATCGCTGTCAGTGCCTTACACGTGGAAAAAAGATGATATTGTTGTGGGCAACAACTGTTTTCCTGACTAGAAAGCACAGTGTTTAACACATTGACAGAAAAATGAAACCAAGATCTTAAGATAAGGAAACAGGGGGAATACTAAAGTAAAATTTTCTTTTCATACAAGGTCAGGAGTTATAAAAAAACCAGAAGGAAATCAGGAAACTAAAATGGGAATGAACTCAGCATTTGAAAGAGAAGATAAGATATGGCAAAACATAACTAAAAAAGGGGGAAAAAAGACAAAAAACCCACCATGTTGACAGGCTCTTCAAAACTGCCTTCAAACCTTCCTCCATCTTCTAGTACTAATTTAAAATACAGTAATCTTAATCCTATAATTCTGAAGTACTCAAAAAAAATCTCCTCCTATACATATATGCCCATTTTTACCTCATAAAAGATCAGTAGAGTTTAAAAACACAAGGAGCCTTGGAAAAGAGACAGCTTTGGAGGAGAGAGGCAGAAGAGATGCCACTCAAAAGCTGCTAGAAATAAGGCAGTGAAGAGAGTGGAAAGGAGTCAGCTGGGGAAAAGTAAGGCCAGCTACAACTTGTAAGAGCAGAAAATACAGGCTACGTACTTAGGGCAGCTGCTGTCTAAAACCATGGAAAATATGCATTCTGTTGGCAAGAATTAAGCTTGAATTTCAGTTTGTTTCTAAGAGCTCCATTTTCCTTTCCTGATGCTCTACTGCAGGAATTCTGAAAAAAGGTAATGTCTTTTGAGTAGTATGACAAAATCCAAGCTCAAGGTTGTTCAGACAATTTTAATTGTTTTACTTGCTTTCTGTCTATATGCAGAGCTCCTGCTGATGCAGAACATCAGTTGATATTTACCATGCATATCTCTAAACATATTTATATTTAACATTTCTTATTTCACAGAAAGAAATACAGGCAGTAACACAGTAACACAGTTCACTTGAAATATGCCCTTGCTACAGAAATGATGTTATTTATGGGCAAACAACTTTTGCCTGTGTGTGTTCTGCACAAGGCAACCCTCCCCATCTCATGCCATGCAAGAATCAAATGAAAGCTGTTAGCATCCTGACAGCAAAACACGAGGCTGTCATACCACTTTAAGAGGCATTTGTCTGGGTGAACAGCAATCAACGAATTTCCATAAAGGCCTCCTTAAAGCTAAACATTACATTAAGTACCATAACTTGTAATTTAAAAAAATAATAAGTTCAAAGAATATGAAGTCTACATGCATTTTTTAATTCTTTGAGGCTTACCAGCTACTGTAGCACTTACCATCATTACCAACTGCATCAAGTCTCTGTAAAGGTGTATGAAAAACTTCCTTTTTCCTTCTTTTACAGGGAGTTTTCAACTATTTAGCTTTCCCAACCTCCAGATTCGCAAATTAGTTTGGAAATATGCCACCTTCTGTTATTTGCCCTCTCACATATTGTTTCTCTTCTCTCTGCAATATGCTATTATTAGGACAGGCTAACACATTTCACAAGAGAAAATGTAATACCATGTTTGATAATTTTACTTCACAGCCAAAGCCATATGAACTATTCATAAGCCTAGTACAGAACAGTTTTACATTGCATGGCACATCACACCTTCATGACCTTCATGCTTCTCTCCTCTTGCAGAGCATAGTCAACTTTCCCACATAAGGAGGATGGTGGGTCAAAGCCTTGTATTCCTTCAGTAGGAAAATTTGTATTTGTCACCACAACTGCAGTGCTTTTAAACAAAGGGTACCACAAGAGGGAAAAAGCATTCTCCAGAGGGAAAGCTATCAGCTTAGCTCTTTCCACTACTGAGCCACTGAGATAATGCAAGAATCAGCATGAAAATATCTAGCAAATGGGATTGTAAATAGGAATATAAAGTACTACATGAAAAAGCACAACATCAATTTATTCTTGAAAACTCAAGTGTGTTAGTACAGGAAGGGTATTGTTTTCCATTTGGTTTGAGATAGGTAATTTAGAGATTGAATGAGTTTCAAAAGCTCATTCCTAAATGAGGGAATGTGAAGGGTTTTCCTCTGGGAAGGATGTGTATATGCCAGCATTCTACCTGATCCATTTTAATACTCAGGGGAAAAAAATGTATCAGTGGGTAAGGCAAATAGATGGTATAGCAGATAACAGTTTGGTGAAGAAAGATTTTTCATGAAAGTTGATACAATCCATCAGTAAGAGATAGAAGACCCACGGAAGTCTGTACACTGCCAGACGGTCTCATAAAAAAAACCAACAAACCAATGAAACATTTGCTTAGCATCTTTTTGGCATCTTCATTTATTTAGCTTTTATTATTGCAATTACTTTCTCATAAATAACTTGTTTAATTGTTTACATTTTATTACTGAAAACCAAATGGGATTGAAAAAGAAGTACCTCAGCCTGTTTACCAAGAATCCCCAGACAAGATGGTGATAATTTATTTATCAGTGCAAACAAAAATATTTTGATTTAAACTCAGATCTTTTAAAAACAGTTGTAAACAAACTACCACATCAGTGTTACATCAGATAGGTGTTGCATTAAAAAGAACCTTTAAAATGTTTTGCAAATTAAATAGTGTCCTATAAATGACAATAATGTTAGACATTATTTGGTCATTGTTGTTTTTTAAAGAGATATCTTTATCCTGTCATGAAATCATAGCATACAAGGCTATATGAATAATTTAATCTGAATTTTCTGAAGACATTCCGTTTTATGTGACACATTTATTCTAATTCTAATAGTTTGATCTATATATTTGCAATCAGTTATCACCACAGTTGGTTTCCAGGGTTCTAAATTGGCCTTTATCTACCTTCACAGTTTCAAAATATTATTTGTGGGTGGAAAACCTTAATTTTCTGATTTTGAAGTTCACTATTTAATATTCCAAATGCTGGTGCACAGAGGATCAAAAAATGCAGCCTATAGGTCACCTGGGCTGTGAGAGGCATTTGTATGCAGACACACACAATCACGTAGCTTTTCTGGCCAGCCTTCCAAAGCCACAATTTTCTTATGCACCTCCATGTTACATCCTAGCAATTAAACATTATTTAATGAACAAAACCTTGAGGCCCACTCCATTAGCACCTGAATGACAACACATTCAAGCAGCAAAATCCTATATTTGCACCTGGTAGATAACACATTATTTTTCAGATGTGCACACTGTTTGCCTCAAATGAAACAAAAAAAAAGTCTTTTTGTATGCAGGGAGCATTCAAAGACAGGTGCATTGACAGTAACACATTATTTTCATCCCCAGAGCTCAAACACAATCCCATGCCCTTAGCTCTTATTCTATCACTCCACACCAGCTTATCTCCTCCCAGAAAGAGTTTCCTTTCTGCAGCACAACTCAACAGCAAAATCCAGGACAAAAGCATATGAAGCACTATTACCCTCCTGCAAACTTTCCAGATAGAAGGAGCATTTGTAGCAGAGGATGCACCTTAGATTATTATTCCTAAAATATGGTAACTATGTATTTTGAAGTTTTGACTTGTGAATGTTGGTGTATTCAACTTAGTGGCTAAAGATACTCCTGTGACAAGATATTCCCCCATCTATGTTCCTGTTGTTAGACAGAAAGGTAGAGTAGCACCAAACCCACTGCAGTGCTGCCATGTACCCTGATACTCATTTTCAGTTACCTTACAATGCTTGACTGTAAATGCTTCAGCTCACGAACTGGTTCATGTTTGCTTCAATTCATCGTCCTTCTATTTGCTGCAGCAAGATCTGCTACAGAACAAACAATAGCAAGCACCAGCTGCCTCAGCCACACAACTTTAATCCATCTGGTTTTGTCTGCATTTCATTAATATCTCAATTAATGTCTACAAATTTCCCTCATGGCTGTAAACTACAGAGAAGCTATCTAATAGATGAACAAATGGTAAATGCTATAAATATGCAGTCTGTAATAACATGAAAATCAGTAGAGTGCCAATAGATAGAGATGCTATGCACAGTAAACTGGTTGCTTCAGATGCATTTGTTTTGAAAACTATGAAATTTGCAGAGACAAAAACAGGATCTGAGAGCAAAATGGGATCTAAGAGCAACCTGGTCTAGTAGAAGAGATCTCTCTCAAGGAAAGGGGGCTTGGAACACTTCTTTAAGGTTCCTTCCAATCCAGACTATCCTATAATTCTGTGAAAATGTAGACCATATTCTGAAACACATTTGCACTGAGAAAGATCTTAGGATCATAGTAAATGAACTAATTAAGCATGAACATTCAGCACACTGCTACAGATAAGAAAATGACTGTGATTCCTGGATGCTTAAGCCAGCAAATACTAAGATTACTGAAGAGCTGGTATTTATCTCTGTAAAGAACATTAGTGAGACCATTACTGGAATATTATGTCATGCTGTGCAGGACACAATTTAAAAATTATTGAGTCATAAGTTAGAAGGGATTAAAAATGTTTTCAAAATAATTTATAACCTGAAAAATCCATCTGTGAAAGTGTTAATGAGATCTAATTAGTTTATTAATTAGAAGGTTAAAATAGTACTTGTTCAGTTTCTCTAAATACATGTAAGTAAAAGATTCATGGCTTTTAGCTCCATATGATAATTTTTAAAATGTGTAATGAGATTCAGTAACCAGGAAACAATGAAAGATGAAGTTCAGGCTCAGGTTTACATTTCAGCTGTGAGCTTAAAGAATCACTGGGAAAATACTAGGACAGAGGTGTATTCAAGCATTTTTGTATTCCTCAGTAACACCTTTTTTTTCAACATATACCATATCATATTCAGAAGTAATGCATAGTTTAGGGACTGTCACTAATGGAACACAATGGTCACCTTTGATTTTAAAGTTCATGAAACTCTGAGTATTACTCAAATTACATAGTTAAAATATTTGTTTTTTAAAAGGAAGGGAATCTCCAGGAAAAATATATTTATTTTCCCATACATTCCTCAAGTGGATGTCATCTAAAATAGTATGTGATTGAATTTCAAAACTTCTTCACAGTCTACTCAGAACCTATCTGTCGTATTCAGTATTCAAAGATTAGTTCTTAAAGATGTCATAAGAGGCACAAAAGTGAGCATCAGGATTCACCAAAGACAACCATGGACAACAGCAAGACATAAAGCATATGGTGTAAGGCACTCACAGGCAGGGTGAGTTCCAGCAGACTGTTTCGAATTAAACTGTCTCTTATAATGCTCAAAAAAATGTGTCTGCTTTGACCATCCAAGAATAAAATCTTCCACTACTACGCACAGTTCGATTTTCACAGCTTGTTCTTGTAAAGTCTTCCCTGTACAGGGTAGCAGCTCTCCCCAGCCACTCTGCTGCCTTCTTTCAAATCACATCTGCATGTCTGGGATGCTTACAAAAAGCTTGAGAATATTTAGGCTGCTAATGCTCCGTAAAAATTTCCTTTCTTGGTGAGCAGTTTTGTCTTACTGTACAATACTCTCCATTTATGAAATCCCCATTTTATCCAGATGGTTAAACCATATACTTTTGGGGACAAGGGATGCTTTTTTCCTTAGCTCTGTACACTTCTGGGCCAATAGAGTCTTAGGACATATCTATCTATGTTCACTGGCAATAAGTAAGAATTTGTTACAGTTAATTGACCAAAGCCCTGCAGTTTATAATAATTTGATATCTCCAAAACACTGAAATGTGGATAGAAATTACAGCTCACTAGTTTATATTTATCATTGCTGCTGTCCCCAGCTACAAAGTGTCCTTTCACTCATGGTGCACAGAGATGAATGTTTCAGGACTGAGAAATCTCACTTCAGTTCTGGAAAGTGAGCTCAGCTAACAGCATCTATAGCTTCAGATTTCTTCAGAAATTACTTTTTCACATTATTCAATTATTGTACAATGCTTTCAAGCACTGATGTTTCCAGCAAGCTGAGTCTTTTCCTACAAAGAATATCATCCACTAAAGATCACATATAAAAACTCAAAGCAACCTTACAAAGTTTCTACTATTATTCTTCACTTTTTGTCCTGTATAGCACTGTATATACACTCTGCATAACAATGTTACTGCCCATGTTCTGCACACAGTGGGCCTTGGTTGGATATCTTCCCTTTAACTCTTGTATTCAGTACCTAATTTTCTTTTGTTTTTTGTTCATCCTTACTCAAGGAACTTACAAATGCTAAAGCAAATATCAACACACCCATGTTTGTTTTAACATTTGATTTAACCAGATTTGATATTGATAAGCACCCTTTGAAACTACAGTCTGCATAGGAGAGGTGCAATAATCAAGCATGGTTAAAAGATGTGACTTGACATCAGTCTTGTTTTGCAAAAATAGGGGGCACTTTAGACTCCCTGATTACTTGCCATGTGGAGCACTCAGCAAGATGGGGTTGTTTCAGTGAAAGAAGGTTCTTTTCAGATGAACTGAAAGGAAACAAGCTTTCAAGGTGAAACAACATTCTACTTTTCACACTGCAGCAAATAAAAAAATCCGGTTTGACTAACTCTGTAGTGCTACAAAAGCACAGCACACAGAATACCAGAGGAACTTATTTAATCATGGTCATCTAGGAAGAGTAGGCAAAGAGCAATCTTTCTGAGTTCAGTTAGAATAAACAAAGACAAAATTATTCATATATTAGTGTACATTTCAAAGAAATACTGAATTTATAAATAAAATTATATCTCCTGAGGTCTTCGTCTTATTAAATCAATTCTGGTACAAGTTTTAGGAGCAAATTTTTAGAGCCAGGACCATCCAGACCTTAAGTTTATGTCCAGAAGTATAATTTATGACATCAAAGGGGCCTGATATCACATGTGTCCTTATTCATCTTTTTCCAGTATATTAAAAGTCAAAATCCCTTTATTTATACTCACATCCATTCTGTTCATCAGCAGATGGTGACACAAAGTCAAGACTGCTTTTAAAATTTCCTCTAGAACTACTTTACATAAGCTATTCTATGAAAAGAGGAAAAAAAAAAGAGGTAAACAAACAAAAAGCAAAACACAATCCTGCTACTTAGCACAGTCTAGATGAAATTACTTTCATAAATAATTCATTAAATCTCCAGTATTAAACAGGTTAAATCATTTTTATTTAATGGGTTTTGGGGCTATTAATCCTTCAGAATAAGAATTAGAAATTGAATAATCGCTCATTATTTGTAACTATGCTGGATTGTTTTGGTTAATGCAGTTCTAAAGGAACTTTCTGAGCTGCAAATGAACTTTATTAAATTTCCAATTGCCACAGATGGATGTGCTGGGAAAACATTTTTTTCCCAGGCCATCCTAAGGACAGTGCAAATTTCAATGTTTGAAGCAGCATGATTCTTTTCAAGCTTCATCTCCACATTTTTCTTCCTGCTCATTCTGAAATCAGGCATATTCTGGGCTATCTGCTGTGCTATCTATTCCTCCTATTGAGAAATTAATTTCCCATAAAAACTTGGAAATCTATGATGCTGTCTATTCAAATGAATTCTTTTTAGTTTTAATGACACTTAAAAATCAAGTGGAAAAATTATATATTTGAATCAGAAATGTAAATCTTCGGGTTTTTCAACAAATAAAAAAATGTAGGTTTTTTATTATTTCAGGATGAATTAAGGGTCTCTTCTCTCATTATTTTGAACACCCAAATATTTACAATTAATGGGACACACTGAGAAGAAATTAATTAAAATAATTTTTAATATCTTAATTAAATAAAATAACCCTAAACTATTTATATCATGGATCAAAGGCCATCCAGATATTTCTGAAAACATGTAATTATTTTGACAGTTGGAGCAAAACACTTGTAAAGATGAAATTTAAGAAACATCTGTTTCACTGTCTTCAAATAGCAAGTTGGCTCAGATAGCTGAAAATATTACTGGGTTTTAGCTGAATTTTGCACTTGAAAAAACTTGTAAGGGTGTGCAGATGTCTGTCTTATGTTCTGCTATAATTTTTTCCTGCTTGTTTTTCCTAGTAGGCCCATATTAAACAAAACCAAAACAAAAACAAACAAGAAAAATTCCCACATCTTGGTCTACGTACCAAACTAGGAAGAGATTGCAGTGCAACTCCAGATCAATTGTATAACTACACAGGCTACCAAAATAATCACTTCTATTTTTCTGGTGAAGTGTTGAAAGAGCTGCTATTTTGACCAGCATAAATTAGCAGACAATATTTTAACTATCAAAGTGAACCCTAATTCAATCCCATGATAAACCTCAGATGTCAAAGTATTTTCAAACTGCAAAAGCAGGCCTGTCAAGGCAGAATAACCCAAGGCAGTTAATTCCCTGAAATAGCTTCAAGTCTCCCTGTATGGCAAAACGGCACAAGACAGACGGACTGACAGGGTTTCAGCTGGTGGTCTCATAAATTTCAGGTTTAACGCAGTGACAGTTGGCTAAATGAATTAACCCTGTTTCTCTGGCAAATAAACAATGCTGAGCTCACTTCTGCCTTCAACTCCAGTTTGGTGAAAGGAGTCAGGGAAGGACTAGTTCAGGGATGTCTCTTCTGCTCCTCTGCATGGCATGGGCATCCTCTGATGAGCTGAGGGACACAACTCACAGTAACCTTCCATGGAGTTGCCAAAGCCCACCTTTGCTTTCTAGGTGGGTGTGACTTATAAGTAAATATTTTTGCATTGGTACTCTGTTAGGTGGAACTGTAAGATGTTCACACACTTTTTAATAAAGAACATTTCCCAAAGAACTGAAGAAAGTATTAGAAAACAAAAATTTAAGCAGGATCTGTTGAAATTATTTTAGGGAATCATTCAAGAGTGCCCAAAAAACCCACAGTAACTCATCAAGACCCTGGTAAGACCGCCAGCTGGCAAGCCCACAGCAATTCCAAAGCAACAGCCAGACTGTGGCAGCTGCCAGCTGATCAGATGTTGTAGCTGTTGAGATAATATTTTCCATATAGAATCATATTTATATTTAACTCCATTACTATCTAAAACACACTTTTTGTTCACAAAAATAGAGAATATGATGGAAAATTTGTGGAGAGGAAATTTACAGGCAGAATTAGACTTTCAATATTTAAATGACATATTCCAAGACTGCACAGGGATCGGAATCATAGTTCACCACCTCTGCCTCAAATACTTCAAGCAATGTAGTACATGAATATATTTGAAACTTCAAAAAGGCAAAACCCTACAGAAGTCTCTAGAGAAGAGCCTTGTACAGTATCCACAGAGAGCTCTGCAGAAGTGTTTTCAGGAACTGGTCATGGAAGCCCACTGAAGCAGATCAGATTATAAATTCAAAAAGAAACTCTGACAGGATCAGCTCTTGGGCTTGAAACAGCATTATGGGACAGCCTGCGAATGGGTGCTTGAAGGTGCAAAGTCAGGAGTCTTGTGATAAAAGCAGGTTCTACCCTATCTCCCAAGCCAAAGTCCAAGTTATTCCTTGCTCTCGCAAAGCCACCACCACTGCTTGAAGGACAGAGCAGGAATGAAAGGTGACAACCCAAGTTCTGAGAATGTTGTTTTAAAATCAAATCCCTGGACTCAGCACTGGCTCCTGGCCAATGAGCTTCAAGAACTTTTACAAAGGTGAAAATGGCATATTTGCACATTGTTAATTTTATACAGTAAACTAACCTCTTTATACCAGCTGCTGTATATCACTTCAGTGGATCGCTGGGCATTTATTTCTAAGGTTCCAGGAGATGCACTAAGGAAAAAAAAAATAGAAATATTGTAAAATACTTATCCTGTCTCTCGAGGCTGTGAAAGTCAAATGGCCTCATGTTTTTTGAAGCTGATTCTATTTTATGGGCTATGATCAGGTACTAAGGAAGGAAGTTAGCTAAAACCATGATATCTTCAAAAAAAGCACTACATGACATCTTGACTGAAACACTAGACGTGAATGTCTCTTTTCCAAAGCTTTTATTAAAAATCTCGGTGGTCAACAGCAGCAAATTAAAAACGTCCCTCAAAGTTTAATAAAGACAATTTAGAGGATGTACACTTAGCCTCCCAAGCACTTGAGTGTACAGCACCAGACAGGATACAAACTCTTCAGGATAGGAATCCAAAGAGGTGAAGAATATGAAAGAAAAATCCTATTTAATTTGTCTAAAAGATTATTTGAATTTCCTTGAATAGCTGGTGTCCCTGATAGTACTGGCTTAATTAGGCCATAAGTAAACTCTGTCATGGACCACTACTAAGACTTCCCTCCCAAACTTCAGCATTCCCTGTAACTCTGGACTTCCCATCTCCAACACCTTTGGGAATGGCTCCAATTAGCGACCTATTGCTTCATCATTGTTTATGATATTTTCAGCTGTTCGAGATCTCCATGTATACAGAATTTAAAAAGCCATTTCTGATTTCAAGAGGATTTTCATTTTTTTCAAGATTGAGTGCAACCCAATCTCCTTATTTCTTCCTTTTCCACACCCAAAGGATGTTAACTTAAGGAAAGAGAGTAAGTTACACCTGGAAGAAGAAAGGAATCTGAGATATACTTACCTGTGTTGCTTGCAAGATCTGTGTTGCTTGCTTTGATCTACTTTTGCAAAGATGGATATGCTGTTTTGGCTATCTGTATTGTCAGAGCCTGAAGTGGAAGAGAGAGATTGGGGAAAAAGGGGGAATAGTTCCTACAGGATTAATTGTCACATCACATATATCTAGAAAGACAGCAATATATTGGAATGGGTGTGGAGAGAGAAGCAAAGAATTTGGGCACATTATATTCCTCACTGTATGAAGAACTCAAAAGACACCAGATTAATCACAAGCAGGTTCCCATCTTCTTGAAGCAAACTAAACATGTCTCAAATTACAGCTGAACTGCAAAATTACAAATTAATGATACATAGAAAAATCTATGTTAAAAGAGGATTATTAAAGCTGCCATTCAGATGCTGGAATTCAGACTGAGGAAATGACAGAACTGTCTGTGCAGACATCATTCACCTCTCACCCTCTCCAGAAATACATAAACTACCACAACATTTTGTCGCATAATCGTACTCTGAGCGTAAACCGATCAAATCTCACAGAGTAACAAGCACACAATGGGCTCACATCCCATCCTCTCCCACTGCAGCTCTACACCTCTCAGAAAAACCTGGGATCTTGCTCCTGTGCTGTGACTTCACATCAGGCTCCCCTGAGTACATGGATCTGAGTCAGTCTGTGTGCTGCCCACAGACGAAGCATGGGGATATGAGTTGTACCTGGTAGGTAATGTGCCAGCTGCTGATTCACCCCTGTCGTCTACTTCATGTCATCGTGCCTAGATCTATGGGAATGAGAGCACCAAGATGGAAAAAACTGAGGCACACATCATTCCTTCAAACCATCTTCTTTGATGTGCAGAATGGACTAGTCTCAGTTAAGGGGGTTGCCTGTTTTCTGCACACTTAAAACATTTTCACATAGGTAGTATGTGATCATGACTACTCTCACAGTTCTTCCTACAGAGGTCCTCAAAAGAACTTCTGAAGACATTATGGGCCATCTTCCCAAAACACATCTGTGAAAAAGGTTAATGGCATTACCTATATATGGCTGAACCTGAAGCAGATGATAAAATCATAGTTTTTCTCACACCATTCCCAGGCCTGGGATTCTGCCTCACTCAAGAGAGGCCTAAATAGTTACTGTGTTCTGTAAATATGTTACTCTAAATAAACACATGTCTCAAATTACTGCTAGACTGCAAAATTACAAATTAATGATACATGGAAGAATCTATGTTAAAAGAGGATTATTAAAGATGGCCAGCCCAGCTCATTCTTTAACTCTTCAATTCTGATTCCTGTTTTCATCATTCTGCTTTTGAACAGTTGACTTCCAGTTTCCCATTTATTCCCCCTACTCCAATCCAAACAACAGGGTATGTGTTGTTTTGCACAGAACTATCACAGCAGAATCCAATATTTTGTTTTCTTGTCTGAACTCATTACCAAATGCTTTCACCAGTTCCTTCTCCAGTTTTCTGACTCTCACAGTCTCTGTATCACCACACTGAATTTATTCCACTTCCCGCTCTGCTTGTACTCTACACCCGACAGCAAGAACAGATTACTTGTTCTTCTTCAAGAGACCAGGCTCACCAGAAATCAATTAAGAGAAAGCTTCTGAAGCTTCTGTAGCCCTGACCTCGAGCACACTCAAGTAATTTCTACCAGCAATAGTTATTCAGCATGGTTATTTCTATGAGAGCTATGAGAACTACATTCAATTATTCTAAAGGGATGGTACAGATGTAGCTTGAGCATCATTTTGGGATCTGTCTGAGGAAAACCAGTTTGAAGAAAAATGGCATTTGAATTTCTTTGGCCGTTTTAGCTATGGAAATTAAAACATTCTCTACAGAATACTCACTAATTTCAGTTTTTACAGAGATTGAAACAGGCTGCCCATTACAAAAAAAGCCCAAATAAACAAAATCCCAAACAAACAAATTAACCCCCACAACTTTTCAAACATCTGTGAAGACTAGAGTATTTAAAAGATATAATCTCAGATTATAGCATGAGCAAAAAAAAAATTATCTTTCCTCTGATGGTACTACTGTTTGTGAGGAGCAAAGGAGAGAGAATGATGAAGTGACTGAAAAAAAAAGTATAACTTTGACTGAAATTTTCAAAAAAATTTAAACACACAAAGTAAAAATTTGAAAAGCTGCATACCCATTAAGACATCCTATTCAGAAAAGTTTCCAATTTCCACTTATTGTAAGGAAATGCTGCAAAAGGTTTTATATAACTCTGCTTATGTATCTTTTAAATCCTGTGGAAATTAAATTATTTATTAGGAAAAAATTGTAACATTTTGCATACTGTGTTACAATTATACAACAAGAATCTCTAAGTCTTTCTAGGTTCCACAAATACTGACCAGGAATGGTTTGCATGCATTCATTCTCGATTTCAGGCAGGAGGATGGATTCATGCTTTCCTCACTTTCCTTTAAAACCTATTTTCTCATATTAACATAACCCTTTTTTACAAGTCTTACACCCACACATGCTTAGAACTACAATTATGGGCATTCACATCATCAGTAGCCTAAAAAATCCCTTTTACATCAGCAACATATAAAGAAAAGTGGTAACTGCTTATGTTAACTGTAGCTAAATTTATCAAACTGAGTATTTTGCCTCTAGCCATTTTAGTTACAACAAGTCACGCAGACTGTGGGCTGTTGAGTCTACATTTCCATTAGCAAGAGGTAAAGATGCCAATAGAAGCATATTTATAGGTAAAACAATTAGTTCTGAGGATGTACTCTAGGTAATGATAGACAAATATATGCATTTTGGGTGTTTTAATATAGCCTAGCCCTACTCTGGTCCCATGGACAGCCAGTGAACTGCAGGACTAGAGCGGGTGAGCTCCTGGAGTGCACCTTCTGACTTAATTTTATCAGAAGGGAGTAAATTCATTTCTGGTCTCTCCAACTGAGAGACACCAAAAGAGCACTCCTGACCCAAACCAGGACCCTAATGTAGGCACATCTTGTCAGTGAAGTTTGTGAAGCTATAGTACAGACCAAGACTGACCCTATTGAAGTTAGTGTTGCAAAGGGAAGTGAGCAAGATCCAAATCAGGGCTATGCAACAATATTACCCAGCTTTAAAACTGAATTACAAATGTTTGCATAAAGGTTTATATTTGCCTATGAGGGAAAGGGAGGCAAGCAGTGTGAGGTCTCAGCAGGTGAATTAGAGATGATGCTCATCAACAATTTAAAGAATTGCCAGGAACTGTTACATTAGCTGGATAAGCTAGGTAGCCTGTAAATTCATTGCTATCTTAGCTGAACAGATAGACTACAGGAACAGAAAACTTACTTTACTTTTTGTTGGGGTCATGCAGGGCTAGATGCAGAGAATCTGTGTGGACTGTCTGACATGAGGAATCTGCAAACTCTTGCAGGGTAGGCAGAGGCTACCAATTTCTAGATTCCCAGAAGTCCCTATTATAACTGAATTCTAAAAATTTAAGAGGAAACTGTGATGTAAACATATGTATTGTTGTAGTTATAATGCCTGCAGGCCAAGTAACTTATCCAAATGAGGCGTATAAATTAATTCTTCTGATGAGCAAGGGAGATTCTTTGCTTATTTATCCAGTGTGGGTAAAAGAACCCGTGTGTTTATGAAAGGGTTTGGGGAGCTGTTTGTTTGATTTAATGAGTACAATTTCTGTATAGAATTTTCTAGCATACATTAAATTTCAAGCAGATAATTATTTCTATGTAGAACCTCATTGAAGTATGCCCTTACAGACCTTACAAAGAAAAACACAGTACATGGTTTCACAGAGTTCTGCTTCTCCATAGAATAAAATAAAATAAATTAAAAATCCTATCGCAAAACTTGCAGTTTTAAAAAACAGAATTCAGAAAGCATGAAAAAAAAGAAATGAAGATTCAGGTTCTTTCTCCATGACCAGGTTTTCTGTCTTCCAGATTCAGCCAGCTAAGGCCTGTTCAGCAAAAAGAAATTGATGATTCATCCAGATCTGAGGCTCAATCTTATTTCTTTGACACATTCTGTCTCTGCCACAAAGGTTTGAAAGATCTGAAAGGTGGGTCCATGTGAACCTCATGAAGATCAACAGGGCCAAATGCAAGGACCTGCACCTGGGCCCAGGCAATCTCAAACAGAAGTACAGGCTGGTGGAGAGTGAATTGAGAGAAGCCCTGAGAAGAAGGACTTGGGGGTGTTGATGAATGAGAAACTCAGCGTGACCTGGCAGTGTACATTTGCAGCCCAAAAGCCAAACAAATCCTGGGCTGCATCATAAGAAGTGTGGCCAGCAGGTTGAGGGAAGTGATCCTATTACTTCACTCTCATGACACCCTACCTGGAGTACTGCATCCAGCTCTGAAGCTCCCAGATGGCAAACCTGGTTCTCTCCTAAATATTGCCTAGATTTTCAACTCATTTTTAAGTGTGAGCTGCAAAGCTAGACTTTAAACCAACAGTTTAAATTACAGGTTTCAGAAATGTCAAATAAAGGCAAAATGTTATGTGCAGGCTGATTACCTAAGCTGTCAAACTAGAAAAGAAAATCTATTGCCTCTAAAGCTACCTGTTTATGAAAGCCAAAGCACAAGTGAAACAGAGAGGTACAAATTGTATGGTTTAAAAGCTCTCTGAGAGAGGGGTCTCAGAAGTACCTGGCATGGTTCTAGGTCAGTGTGACTCTAGTCTGAAGGATTTTTTGTGCAAAAGGAACTGTTTAATAGTGGGATCACTTACAGGGACCTTTCATATATGTTTCTAAGGAGAATGAGGAGGCTGGTTATCCCTCCTCAAACCAGTCATATGGCACACTCCTGTGTGTAAACACAGATGACTGGAATTTACTGTTAACTTTGTCATCATAGTTACCATAACCATTCTTTCCCTTCTCATTTTAGTCAAAATTATTTTATTATGTCTTTGGAACAGCTTTTCAGTCAAAAAACAACAGAAAATAATGAGATTATTTTCTTTGTAAGGCACCATTTGTTGTTTCACACTGAAACCTCAATAACTTTGAAGAGCTCATCCTTTCCAGAGGAGGGGAACATGTCAGCATCTTATATCTACTGCAAGAACTGTGTGGTGTATGAACTAAACAAGGAAACTGTTAGACAGCATGATGCAGTAGAAACTTCTATTACATGAACGTGGCTTAAGAAACCCTAAGAGAGTCATGAAGTGAAAAAGTACATCCAGTACAGGAAAGAGAAGATAAATGGATAACAGTATTGTCCAAAAGAGGCTTCTACCTGGGAACTTATTCAATAAGCACAGTAGTGTTAATAATGCCTGTTAGCCTGCTGGATGTCATGCCATGGGGGATTCCATGACTTCATTTTTCATTTCATTTTGCTGTAACGTCCATATTTCCCACTTTATTCCAAAACCTATCTTCTACACCTGTTTGCTGACCCACAGCCAACATTTGCTCCCTCTCCCCTCCACAGCCTTAAGTGTTCAGGCTCAGCCATGTGCTCTCAGACACAACAATTACACAATTGCTTCTGATTTCTGCTTCATTTGCAGGAGTGGTCACCCACATGCTGCAAGCCCTCAGCAGGACCCTGAACCACTGAATCCACAATTTCCCAGTCAGCAGAAAGTGCTGCTAAAGTGCTTCAAGACATGTCAGCAAGGGGTAATGGTCTGCACTGAATAGTGTGAAGGGGAAGAAAACCCCTCCTATTTTACAAGACCTTTTTAGCTCAGATCACTACAGCACAGCTGGCAAAGCAATGAGGACTGAGTTATGGCATAGGAATGGTATTGAAGCAGGACAAAAGGCAAGAACAAAGTCTCCTCAGCTGTTTTTGCTACCAGAGACAGATGGAAATGCCCATCTAGCTTGCCTGGGTGTTGTTCTGGAGGGCGAAGCAGGCACACCAGGGATGGGGTAGTGGCTGGAGACAGCCACAGCCTGGGCTTCCCCCACACCCAGCACTGCCCACTCAGCTTTGTGAAGGGCATTCCCAGGAAGGATGCCTGGCTGTCAGGGCTGTGTGCCTTCTGTTCCAAGGAAAGGGCCTCAATACACAAAGCACTTTGAAATGTATGGAAAAACCTGTTCTGAGGCCTGCCAGTTTCTGACACCATGCAGCTTTGTCTTTTTATATATCTGAAGAGAAAGTCCTGTCAGAAAGATTTGCTCTAACAGGAGTTGTTTTGTGAGGAAGAACATGGAATCACCATTTGAAGCACTCTTTTTTCTTTTATCTTTGTCTCAAGTACACTGACATGAAATTAATCTCATCTGAGAGTTTAAAGGGCTTAATTCCATATTCTTTTGTGACTGTTAAAAGAAAGAATCAGGAGGCAAATTTAACTACAATGTGAAGTTCAATTATTTCAATTACCACCTCCTGACTAAATGAAGTCTGTTCCTTCAAAGACATCTGCAATTTTACTCTCATTTGCTCTTAAAATAGCATTAATTAGAATAGTTTTACTGGAAATTATAAAAGAATACAAGGAAAAATTAAATAATTACTTACATACATTAAAAAGTTGCATACATGTTTAATTCATAAATTAGTTATTTGCCTTATGTAATTAATCATGCAGCCCAAAACAAGCCTCAACAAGTACCTCATGAGTCTAACATGAAATTTTGGTCCTTTTTTTAACACATATTGTAAAAGTCATACTAATATGAGATCCTACTTTGCAGGCCATTTCATCAATGAGAATAAACAGACCTTAAGTAGTTGATACTTACAAAAAGCACAGTAAAGTGGTATAATTTACAGGGAAAACTATCATATTATCACTTTGGTGCTTTTTCTGGAATGGGCATGATAGGCATTGGTGGGATCATTTCTCTGTGTGGGATTTTGCTAGAGTGAGGATCAATGAAATGAAAGAACAAAGACCAAACAAAAATGACAGAAAAAACATAGGCAAAGATAAGACAATGAAAGACTGCTGCAGAGTAGGAAAAGGACTGAAGTGACTATGAAGCTGACAGTGGTGCTCTAGGCAGCATCCCAGGACATCCACTGCAAAAAGTCTGCAAGGGAAAGGACACATGGATAAGGACCCACAATGGAAGGAAGGCAGGATTTTATCCCATTATCTTTAGTATTTGTCAGTCTGTATGCAAGGATTTTATTTCAGTTATGCCAAATGGTACCGAATAAACACCTTACATGAAGAAAACTTCAGTGTTGCAGGTATACAGGACTGACGTGAGTTTAATATTCTGGTTACAGACAGCCCTGTGTGTGGTTGTAACTGAATTTAGTCAGAACAGATGAACTGACACAAAGGGACACATTTCTGAGAGATCCATTTTAAATCACAAACCATATTTTGTGTCCAATCCTGGAAAATTTTTCTCCCAAAAGAGGCGGGTTCTATAATTTTGAAGTGAACAAGCAATAATGTAATCTAAATTCTGCTAAGATTTCCAGGTTTCATTCTACCTAACCTACGGAAATCAGCCTCTATATATCCAGAGAGAAATGGAATGAAAGGTGTATAATCCCATGCATGAACAATCTTAATATCAAAAATTTTATTACCGGACTTCAGCCAGAAAAACTACAGTGGGCATTGACAACAAAACAATGCAAGCCATTTTTATTTCTCTGCTCTTTTTAGTGGGCTACACAGCAGAGATTGATGCCACTTCTTTGCTGGGATCAAAGACACCCCTACTTATTTCCAGAGTACTTCTGTGCAATGTACTTAGTGATCTTCTAAGCCATGTGCAGACCTAAGGACATACTGATTCCGCATTATTACCTTGCAAGACTGAGTCAGAAAGACAGAGAAGAATATGCTTTTTTTGCCTTTTTTTTATTTTAAGCATATTAATTGTCCTATTTAGATCTAAGGATGGAGTTTGTCCTGATTCTGCAGTGAGTGTGGGTGACCAGGTTTAGCAGGGTGAATATTAATAGAACCAGACATTGAAATTCTCTGGCCAACGTTGAAGAACCTGCTGTGTTAACATTGTACTAAGCACAATGGCATCATTCAGCAAATAGTTTTGCATCAGACCCCAACTGACTGCTTATCTCTAAATCAAAAATGAATACACTGATTTTATTCATCATCTGTAGAAAAAAAAAATCACGAGAATTTTTTTCTGGAGCCACAGTGTATATGTTCCGTTACAACACAGTAATTCTCTGTGGGACATGTGTAAACAGAGACTGGACTTTAAAGTTTGAGCCCTGAGTATTGTCAGAGACACCATGGGCAAAGAAATTGTACACACATAATAACCTGGCCTAAAACAACCAGCATCTCTTCCCTGTAGTTTCAAGAAGTTAACTAGTAAAGGAGGAAGAAAATCCTAACCGTGGGGACTCACTAAAGGCATATTTTCTTATTAGGAACTTGCTGAAAGAGATTTAGTGTACCAGGACCAGGGCCAGGAGATTATCCTTCTGATTGAGAAGTGATTAATGAACGATATAAAAAGTAGGTGGAAGCGCTGTTGAAATTTTTGTTCCTGAGAGATGCAGTATCCAAATAATGAGATTGCTAGATAATAAAAATTTCTGGCTACTTGTTCCTTTCCATCTCAAATTATTCCAGAAATAAATCTGATAAACAATAGCTCCCATTATCTGACCTCTGATCCTTCAATCCTTCTCTATCTCTCTCTGCATTTTACTTTGTCATTTCTTGTGTTTTTCCTAAGCCATACAGGTCGCTATTGTTAAAATTCTCCAAAGGTGGCATGAAAAAAGTACCAACACAAACAGCTAGAGTATATTTAAACCTCAAACACTGCTATATTAAAAAAATAATTCTTTTGTTCACTGGATATTATATCCCTCTGCTTAATCAGACAATGGCAGAAACAGAGAATGATTTCCAGAAAGAGAAAGAAAATCATACTTTATGCAAAAATATGTCATTTTTTTTACACATATAAGGTAAAATTTTAGGGGGAAAAAATCTCAAATGCTTATCCCCAATCACCTTCATTCATTCTCCACAGTAATACAAATAGTTCTCCAAATGCCCTCAGTCACAGAATATAGTTTAAATAGGTTTAAATAGGTTTAATATTTAAAGGGAACTTGCAAAAGTGGGGAAAAAAGTTTTAGAAATTGCTGGTAGTTTTATTATTTTCTCTTTAAAGTTACAACCAGGATATCTCATGATATCATCAAGAGTGGTCAAGTGGCTAGATAGACTGTGCACAGTCTGGAGACACAGGCTTCATGACCAGTTCTAGAGCACCTGTGACATAAATCACAAAATCTGGAGATAAAGCTACTAATCACTAGAGTGATTAGTCTAAAGTGATTAGTCTAAAGTATTGAGCACTTTATGATCATTCAAGCAAATAGAACATATTGACATCCCTCAGCACAGCCCCAGTAATTTAATAAATAAAAAACCCATAAAAAATTGAACACTGCTGAAGGTGGACCGGCCATAATTCTGCATATTGAATCCATGCTTCAAAGTCTCCATACAAATACTAGGCCTTCCTCAAGAAAAGGGAGCACAGAGTCTCATTTCCAGTTGCCTGGAGAAGTCCAACCATTAGACAGGTCTATAATAGGATAGGCACCACATCTGTGCTGTTACAGAGTATTGACATAGAGTAGGGTTATCATATTCAAGAAACACAGTGGTGGCATTGGCTGTCAATCAGGATTCCTATTCACTTCTAAGGTTTTAAAGAAGATGAGACATGAGGTTTAGAAGCAAAGAATTCAAACTCAGTATTTTTATATGCAATTCTCACATTTTTTATATGTGCTATTTGCGTTCATTTAGCTCCATTTGTGGCTTTTTGAGATTGACCTAAAATAACCCTAATTTCTAAATTGCTCAAGTAGGGAACCTGGCCACCTGTTGATGCTGCTGGGCTTAAAACTTAGCTCTTAGGCACTGCAATATTTAGGTGTAACTTCAGCAGGCAGAAGAAATTTTAGGCATAACTCTTTTTTTTCTTGGTACTTTATCAACAAAATATTGCATTGATTCTGGAGGTGATCACTAGCTAAGGAATAACCATATACTAGTAAAATTAAGGAAAAAACTCTTTAAATAAATATCTACATTTTTAATGAAAGCTACAGGTACACACTCATGTTTAATTCCCCTGGAACTACCTTTCCTATTTTATAATCCTGCATCATTTAAATGGGCTTTTATGAAAGTAACCAGGTCCCTGCAAATATCTGTAATGATACTTTTTCTGATGACCTTTCTGTCAAGAGAGATGTTGACATTTTTAAAAGAAGCGGTTGCCCCTCAATACAGCATCTCTTGTCATGTCAATATAAAGCAAGTAGATTTGTCCCTCCACTCAATTTCCTCCTTAGTAAAAGAAAGCATTTAATGTCCTTAATATCTAGGTGAGAAGCCTGGAGAAACAGAGAATTTTTTTATAATTGCTACTGAATTATTTTTGCAACCAAATAGCAGATGTCTGATGAATGGTTTATCACGGCATGTTAGAGGAAAGAGCATTACTTCAATCAAGAAGTTTTCAGTTGCTTTACTAAGATTTTTTGGAAGACAGCAAAAGCTTAAGAAAGGAAAGAGAAACAGAAATAAGAGACATACAGGTGTATAATGTACAGGAATTAATTTGTAAATGCAAATTAAAAGCATAAACTACTATCTTTTGACATGGCTTCATGCCTCCTAACCTAGTCCGGAACAGGAGAATAGGACCTAAGAAAGAAAAGTCATGTTGTCAGACATGTTTTCCAAATGCATTACAGAAAAGAAGACTCCCTATATGTCTGTCTATTGCTGTGTAAAACAAGATGGGAAGTTACGTAACACAATTTTCTTGCAATTGGATTTTCTGCACAATTAGCTGTTTCTGTATTTCTCTCTGTAGGGAAAAACCTCAAACTGTAATGTAACATTTCAATGACCCCTTTTTTATAATCATACAGTTTTATAATTTTTTTCCGGCTTCTTTTTGTCTTTGCTATCGCAGGTGTTCAGCATCTCCTCCAAGGCAAAGGAAATCTAGACTTAATTCTAAGTAAACGACAACACTGAACTACTGTTGGTGGTCAGATTAAGAAAAGAAGAAGAAACCAAAAATATCTTTAAAATATTCTGCAGGTACTTTCTCTTTCCATGTGAAATTTCTCAGCTAAATGCAATTGCAGATACACTTCAGCAGAGTATAAGAAAACAATGTTAATATTCTACACTATAAAAATTTATAGATATAATGTCTTTCTACCCTTATTTAATCTCAGCTTTGTGTTTACTGCAGTGAAGTCTTTGAAAGAAGCAGCTACATGGAGAAATCCTGCCAGCTGGAAAAGCCACATGGATTTCTGGCTAGCTAAAAACCACATTTGAACACAGAATTAAGCATAAGGTTCCTTAGCTCAACATGCTTTACCTGCCCATGGGACTGTGACAATGCCTAAGAGAAAAATAGGAGCTGACTAAAGACTGATCCTTTCCCTACAGGATTCTCCAGCTTCCTGAAAAGAGCATGTTGAGGGACTGCATCATTTAGAAGTTGTAGATATATGACCAGATTTAACCAGTTACTAGATAGATGACCAGTTACACTTTAAATTCATCCAAGTATTTGGCCTGCCCAGCATCCCAATGTAGTAAATACTAAAGTTTAATTGAGCCTGAACAGCAGCTCTTCTCTCTGTTTTGAGCATGGTGTCTGATGGTTTCATTGGATATCTTTTCCCACTTGTGTGAAACGAAGGTTATTTTTACAGGCTGTGAGACCACCATGTTTAGTGTTTTCTCCTGTAGCAACAATGCTGTACCTCTGACTATTTCTTTATCCCTCATTGTTCCTTCTCTTCTATGTCTGAGGTGGGCAGAGCTTCATCAGCGCATGAAGATGGAGTATAACCTGGGACAACAAGCCCAAAATAGCAAAATCGATGTTTCAGCCATTTTCCTAAGCAACAATTTTCCTAATTCTAGCCTTCACCGTAACTGGGCTTAAGTATGAATTTCACACATAAAGTCCATAAATAGCATATTTTAAGGCAGAGAAATACCTTCATAATGAAATAATAGACACTGAAATTCAGTTCTTTCCCTAACTCCAGGTTGGAGAAACATATTTATGATTTTCAGGGTTCTTGTTTTAGCTATTAATTTCAGAATAAATTTTGCTTATTTTTCAGTCAGCATCTTTTTCTAATTAATCCTATAATGTCCCTAGCCAATCCAAGGTTATTTGAGAAGATATATTCTCTCCTAATATGAGAGTGTAATATAAACATAAGAATCTACCTTTCAAGAAACAGCTAAAGGACAAGTTGTATTAAGTTGTATCTAGGAGGAAAGATTCCTCATTCAAACACACATTTCTTCAATAAGCACAAGAGGAACACAACAAAAAGTGAATTTCTTTTTCTGACAGTTTTTTCTTGCAGTGAAAGTATTTTAATGTATAAATTCACCAAAAGAAAGAAAGGGGAGCCGTTAATCCTCAATAGCATGTTAACACTTGACCTTCAATACAAGTGTGTAAATTAGCTGTGAATGTCTACCACACATACTAAATAGCTTCATGGATGAACAAATTTAACAAAACTTCAACAGCAAGCCAGTGATCTAAATGAAATGGACGATGTCTGGTCTTTTATTAGATGAGAGGAGTATGTGTCTCTGTGTTTTCTGGGCAAAATTAAATATATTCAACAGAAAGCTTTCTAACAATGTTGTATTAAATACCATGTTCAACTCCTATAACTTTCAAGCAGGCCCATTTAAGTTCAGAGCACATTTGTATCTAGCAGATAATAACATCACTGCTTCAACTGTGAACCCTGACACAGAGCTGTTTACACATGAAAGGCAGAAAATACTCCAGGGTGATCCTTATTATCTAGAGTTCACAATTTGTAAGCTATTCTGAGTGCAAGGACTTGAAAAAAAAATATGACACAATACCAGCAAAAAACAACTGAGAACCTCCTCCTCTCTTAACATTTTTTAATATCTTTGGATAAAAATAATTGATAGAGAGAAATAAAACAATTTTTTTACCATCTTAAGAAGACGACAGTGGGATTCTGTCAATTCTCAGGTTGTAACTAAGTGATCAATAAATTTATTACTCTTTTCCAGTGAGCTTCTATGATTATTCAAATGCCTGAAATGTGGCTTCCGTCATTTTAACACACAGAATTTCATTATGAATGTCTTCTAACATGCCCATGATTGCTGCAAAGTCAAATACGTTTTACAGTTGCATTATTAAATAACCATTTAAAAATCATTCCTTCATATCTAACACAGATTAATTATTACCAAATAATAAAGCATGAGTCCTAATGAAAAATAGGAATTCTATGTTATTGTCCTAGAGCTGAAAAATTTGTAAGACACAGCCTATCTCATTTCTTTCTTTCTTTAGCTACATCCCAGAACTAATTCTTCAGCAAATAGCTTCTCTGATGGCTTTGAAAAGATGGCCACAGCAAGGCTCAGTCAAAAAGAATATAAACACAAATTTGACATTACAGAGTAAAATGGGGGCTATTCCTAACTGGAAGATGAAAGCCAATAGGGCTAAGCAAGTATGAAATAAAAACTTAGGCTTATTCTATGAAGAGGAAGCCATAAAATTTATCCTTCTATTAAAAAATGCAACCACCACTAATAAAAAAGACAGTTACCATGAATTTAGAAAATTTGCAGTTTTTTTTTTACAGATTTGTTTATCTTCCTTAGGCAGTGGTTAGACCCAGCCCATAGCAAAGCCCTTTGCCACTATCACTTTGTGATACTTTCTTCAGAGATGGCTTTTCACAAGACAGTGACTTGTCTTCTTTTTGTGCTAGACAAAGAGAAAGGGAAAAAATAATTATTAAAGTTAAGAATGTTTTCCAAAACTACTAGGGATTGATGCAGTTACTGACTTAGTCTGAATGCTGATTAGGTATTTCAGCACCATGGGATGTAAAGTGGGACATGCAGGATCTGTTCACAGCTAGGCAATTTTCCCTTGCATGGGAAAATGCGAACTCCGCCTGCCACTGAATGCATTGGAATTTCTGTTTGTGTGCAGTGCTCGTGTGACCACGTGCAGCATCCTGTGTCCTGTTCCTGGCTCCCAGGGCACAAGGAAAACATGAACACACTAGAGCGAGTTCAGCAAGAGCCACCAGGGTGGTCAAGGGCCAGAGCACAAGATGCAGTGAAAAACGACTGAGAGAAATGGACTTGTACAGCCTTAGGGGAAAGAAGGCACAGAGGAGGTTTTTGAATTTTGGTCCTATATATGGCCTGCAATATAAAGGCATTCCAGTATCAGTCAAAGGAATCTTTTTATCAAATATCTAAATTTTCCTTCTTTCATAAGAAGAACTTTAATCGACTTTGCACTGTGAATGACATCACTTTAAAATGTCAGCTGACAGGCCAATAAAAGCCCTTGTAGATTACTGCTGTTACTTTGGTAAACTAAGTGGAGGGAGACTTTTCAAAGTTATTAATGTTTCAAGAAACTCCAGTGTCTCCCTGTTATTTCAGTCTGATCATTCTTCAAGCAAGTTTGCACTTTGTATGTGAGACAATATAACTAAATTTTTATTTCTCATTCAGAAAGATAAAAAAATATTTACTTTGGAAAGCATAAAAACTTCAGCTTTTATTCAAATGCTGTTCACAGTCCATAGACACACAAACTTTTTCCCTCCTTTCATTTTAGAATATGATCTCATATGAAAATTCAACTATTGAAGCTTTTCATAGATATTAATCATGAAACAAAATTTATATAACTCTTCAGCTTATACAGTCTCTTCAATTATACATCTCTTCAATTTATACATTTACGATCACCTTCAAGAGAAATAATGGTCCCAATTCAGCTCTCACTTGTATAAGTTCTAATAGCTACCAACTTACTGAACTCTAATAATTTATTTAACCAAAATAGCTAAGAACACAATGTCTGATACAGGGAGGCAGACATTATGTTTATGTGATCTGCAGTGATACAAAAAAATTGCCTTATAGAAATTCTTAGAAAAGTAGAATTACTGCAAAGGTTCTGCAGACATTCTTCAGAGCATACCCATGGCTTGGAATGAATGTGTTGGTGCCATAAAAATGTCTGAAAAGTCAGACTCAAAGTAAAAACCATTTTGGTGCAAAAATATTCAAATTTAAAAAACAGTGAATAATTATTTTTTCTCTTGAGAGGAAAGGCTTTATTGTTTGACTTTTTACCAGTATATTATGGCTTGTGTAGTTATGTATCACAGTTGCATTCCTATGCAATATTAAGTTCATTGTCAGGACTCAATAATGAACACAAATGATAGAAAAAACTTATTAAAACAGTAACTCAATTAATCAGTAAATTAAACCCAGTAAAAGAGAAGTATGGGAAAGATATATGGTATTTTTAAATGCTGGGTCACACTGAATGGTTTTTTTTCCCAATGTTTGCCCTATTTCTTATATCTTTTAGCACTACAGAGTGACAGGAACCTTTTGAAAAATAAAACATCACCTGATTAGTGAATTTAAAAACTTAGGGGAATTTAAGAGCTTACTAGGAAAAAGAATGCAGCAGAACTGGCATGATGCTGACATTAATAAAATTCCAGCAAACCAGTGTTTTAGATTGATCTGACCTCTGCTTCTTAAACTTCTGAGAAAAGGCTTCTCACATTTTTTAAATTTAGATTGAAAAGTCACAAGTTATTTAAAGGAAATTTTAAAAGGTGTGAGTCAGCATTCAGAAACACACCTTGTATGTCTGAAATAACACTGGACAGTAGATTTTAGTTCTACAGCCTATCATTCATTTTCCCAGCTTACCTATTAAGTGCTAAGGTGTGTCTCTGCATGTTTAAAGATAATTTGTATGCAATCCAAAACTTCAAACCTGTAATCAAGATCAAATATGGCACAAAAGAAGTAGCCACCAGGTTAAACAATTTCTTCTTCTGAGGCAATTGTATATGGCTAAAATTTTATCATTTATACATCACAGTCTTTATGTCCCTTCCTTTTATTTTGTGAACTTAAATCCAGAAAAAGGACAATAATTTCCAAATCATCATCTAAACCAATCTGGAATCTCATGGCACAACACAGAGAAAGGTCTCATCACCTCAGTCTTTCACAACACCCAAACATAAGAAATGCTAAACAGTGCTACTTCAGTGTTCAGTGACATATCTGAGGATCTAAAAGCATTGCCTCTGAAAAGAAAATTGGGGAAAAAAATACAAAATAAAAACATGAACTAGAGTTGGCAAATTTCTTCTTCCATGACACAGAGATCTCACATGAAACCCTCAACATAATGTTATCTTTCAAATTAAAAGGAAATTCCAGTTGTGTTTCTTTTACTTGTCATACTGAGTTAGAATTTACTTTCTTGGTTAAACAAGGTGACTACATTAACAAAAACTGCATAAAGAAACTTTATTCATAGAACCTTGTTGCTGTTGAGCTGCTAGCAGAGAAAAGGACCCGGGTTCTCAGTGTGGCAAGAAAAGAGAGCTTTATTATTTTGAATCCAACCTATATAGACTTTTCAGAGGTCACCCAGATTGGTCAGTCAGAAACCTCCCCCTAGGCCTGATTGGCCAGACCTGAACTGTCCAAATCTCGAGACACTGTTTTAACAACATCCAAACTTTATCTTTGTTTATAAAACACAGAGGAAAGTTCTCATGGGAAAGACCTGTGCTAGCCACAGCACCTTTGCTGTAAAATCATCAAAAATATGTTTTTAAAATGCAATTCTGAAGCCACAAAATGTGGCTAAGTACTTCACCCAGCTCTCAGTTTTTCCAGAATGTGGAAATGTTTCCACTTACCTTTAATGACTAAGAAATGTATAATGCAAGAAAATAAACAGCCTGAAGGCAAGAATTTTTCAAGGGCTTGAAACAATCTCAAAAAATTATTGATATCATATCTACCCATGGTAGAATAAAAACATTCGCATAATGAATTTTCCTTCAATGGCATGAAAATTGTAGCTAATGTATTTATATAACCTGTGGGTATATTATTGAGAAACTGATTACAAAAAAATATGCAGATTTTTTATAGCTCTAAAAGCTGAGAGGTTTGCCATAACATACTCAGATAAATTACTTCCAAGCCATATTATTGCTTAAACATTCCAACAGTTCAGACTAAATCCTTCTTTAACAGGAACAAAGCAACCCAATTGGACCAGAGTCTAAGCACTTCTTCAAAGCCTTAATGCTTCTAGAGCTACTCCCCTGCTACAGTGGACTGTAAAACCAGTAATTTATTATAGGGATGGACATGATTCAGAAGAAATGTAGCTCCAGTGTGTCACATCTCCGTGAGAGATTCAAGTGAAGCCAGAGTGCAGCAAAGTCTTAATTCCCTTCAGGATGTGGCCTATGAAATGTTACAAATGCAAACAAGTTTAATTAAAGCAACATTAATCCCCACAAAAACAGATGGAACTGAGGCATTTATTTCCCAGATATTTTCAAGAGAGGTAATTAACACACAAACCAAGCTACAAGTTAACTAGTGGAAGGGAGATGGCACTGGCAGTGCTTGCTTGAGGAAAGGCAGTCAGCCAGGCCTCAGCTAAAACCTTCAACTTCTCCAGGGCAGTCAGACTCAAGGAGATGCACTTTAAAGCAGCAACAGCAGCATCAGTGAAATCTACTGAATGTATTTTACTTCAGCAAAGCCTCCTGCAGTCTCCAGAATGCTTCTGCCACACCACAGTTGAGGTCTCAGGTCTGAAATGACCCAGAATTATCTGTCTGGCCTTCAGCTGGTGATTCAGGAGCTCACAGGTTTAGAAAGGCACTGTGTCAGATCTCTCAATCTGGATCCTTTGCTGAAGTGTGAAGCTAGCCTTGGATATTTGTATAAAAAAATAAAAGTGGAAGCCCATAAATATACTTTAGGAGGTTCTGAAAATTCTGTGGGCAATTACTACTAGTACTGCTAGTTACTGTTTTTCTGCTTTTCCCCTGAACATTTGCCATTGGCTACAGTGGTAAGAGATAGACAAGCCAAGAAAAATATTTCGCCTGATCCATTGTCAATGCCCACTGTAATAGCAATGCTCTGCACCTAGTATATCACCCTCCAGCTAGGGGTGTCAAGATACAGGCATCTATAAATTAACCCTCAAAAATCACCATTACATCAGATTATTTTGCTGGGAAAAGCCCAAAATAGGAAAATTTCTTGCTAAAGATTATACAAGAAATGTTATATAGGAAAGGTGATAGAATCAAACACAATATTCCAAAGAAATGTATCCCATTAAGTTACATTAAAACTTTACACAAGTTCTGGATCATTTCTTTTCTGTTTGGGGTATTCTCTAACCTTGTGTTAGTTTTCACTGAGGTACCAACAGGGATGGGCAGGTCTTTGAATCTTTATGGCTCTGTATGCAGACCCCAGTGAGAGATAAGAGACGTTCCACTTATTTTTTTTCTAATACAATGGCATTGTATACATCAGCCATGAATTATGGTTACCATCTTATTGCTCAACCTAATTCCTTTAAGTGTTCCCCTAAAGGTTATTTGTAGAATCACACATAAACAGAACAGAAATGAGTAATAATGCTTTACAGTGACCAAAATGTATTTTTATATAAACACTTTGGGTGAAATTCTGTTATAATGTAAGATGGCATGACTCCTTTGATGCCAAAGAAACTAAATGCATTCACCACTGTGCAAAACTAAACATTTTAAAATTTTGGTCATGAAAGGAGAACACCATTGCTGCCATCAATTAAACCTTTCTTAGGAGAAAACAGTTATTATTAATTTTTTTAATAATGTCCTTTTTCTTTTTCTTTTTTTTAAATTCTTTCTTCTCTTTTAAAACATCAGCATTGTAGACAAACTGATGGTTGTGAGCCAGGGGATAAATATGCTTCCATAGTATTTCTGCTGATTGTATCTACAGATCTGTGTTTGCAAGGTTCCAATAATTCTAGAGGGATGAATTTTGTTTAAAAAAGCACAAACTGGATCAGTGTAGCTAAATTCAAGCAATCTCATTGAATTCAGAAGTAAGATTCCTATTCTAGCCTTACGTAAGCAAACATAAAACAGTCCTTATATTTTCTACAAATAAGTTATCACTTATGCTTCAGGAACTACTGAAAAGATGATAAAGATGATTCCTGAAAATCCACTTTATAAGAGAAAGATACAGGGAGATTGTTCAAAGGCTGGAATTTGCTTCCATTCCTCAGGAGAGAAATTTTCAAATAGATCTTATTGAGAGAAAAGGAAATTGTATGGAGAAACATTGCATCAATGACTAAAAAGCAACAGAGAGGCCTATACAGTAAGAGAAGGTGTCCCCAGAGTCCACTGACACTTCCAACACAGAAAAAATCTGTCATGGATTCCTTTTTTAATTATTTTTGTGGAAAGTAAGAGTTTTATAAATCCTAGAAAAATATTTAAGCTAAGTAGGTAATTATAGTCAGTCATAATAATATCAGAGTACCAAGGAATTTTGTATAACAATTCACACTGACTGAGGACTCATCCACAGATGAAAACAGAACCGGCCGGCTAAAAGTTCCTTTGCCAGTGTTTTTATTCACATAATTAACCTAGACTTGAAGTTATCTTATCTGATACTTTATTAAAAAAAAAACAAAACAAAACAAAAAAAGCCACGAGAAAACTACTTATCCCTTGCAAGAAATAATATATATAACATTATGATTCAATCCAGCACCTGCATGCACTTTTTGAAGATAGGTGTTGTCAGCAGCTACGCATAAGAACAGCCTTCCAGTTTTGAAATGTCTGTGGTACTTCTCTAACTACCACAAATCTCACTGTTTTAATATGTTCATCCTCCCAATACTGCCTTGAGAGAGGAAAGTTTTATGGAAATGAGTTAGACTGATCAACAAAGCTCCAGATCATCAAAGGCTTTAAAGCCTCTAACTCCCCCTCACAGCAGCCTTGGCGATCTGACCCAAGGACTCTGCTGAAGGTCACACAGTTGTCTGTAGATGAACAAAAAATTCAATCCAGCTTTCTAAATTCCCAGACTACTTGTCTAATCACACTTCCCCAAAGCTTTATGCCTTAAGTAGATTGCTGAGATGATTTTCCTACATAAGCAGTACTCTGCAGTACTCTGATTTTTTACATAGAGATACATCCTGTCATTTTAAAACTACACACTGTACAGTTGCAAAAATACAGGGGATGGGAGCTGGTTGGCTTTAGGTTGTTTCAATTAGCTTTAATGTTGCATCGGTCAGGATTGTTTCAATTACAGCCTCATTCAGCATTCCTATTCAGATAACAATTTTCTTTGTATTATGTAAGGCAATATTTGCATGTGTGTGAGGTAATTTTCTGGACACCTGCTTTGCCTGTACCCACCCCAGCCTCTCCTGTGTATACTTCTTATTTCTTGTGCTCTCAGGTGGCCTGAGTGTGTTTAGTTGCAGTCTCTGACTCGGTCATTAGATGTCCCTGCACACTTTGTAGGATTCTGCACGAGGTAAACAACATAAAGCTGAACTAGGTCAGTTCTGGGAAGTTTGCTTGTTGTATTTATGCTTGATACTATCCTGTTAGTAGGTGTCCTCTTTAAGAAGGGCTGTTGTTTACCATTTTGAAGATGTAATCCAGGTGTTTACATATCCAGAAATATCAGCTAGCTAATCCCAGTTAAAAAACATCATTCCTTCTATTCAGTAGGACAAGATGCTGTTGACTGTCTTTTAAGTCAGCTCTTTCAGATTGTCCAGTTTAGACTAACAGCTTTACCAATGACAATTAAAGATCCAATTGACTAGTTCATGTGCTATAAGCATATTTGCACTTCCCCTCTGCACTTGAATCTGTGCCTTTGTAGAGCTCTGGCATTTGCCCTCTATTCATCCTCCTTATGCAATATGCAGTCTCCAGAATAACGAAGTAATTTCTGTGGGGATGAAAACCTTTTGGTTTTCTCATAAGTAGATTCTGTGGGCATGAAAGCCTGTTGATTTTCTCATAAACTGTGGTTTCTTATTAGATTGGAATTCTGGACACAGCAATTTTATAACCAATCCCACCTCAAATTTAACTACAAATTAGTTAAGCCTTAAAAATGTAAAAAATAAGTCTCAAAATACAAACTCAGGTTTAAAAAACTACACACTGATCCCCTTAAGACTATAAATAACTTCGCAGGAGCACCGACTGCAAAATTAAAGTAGAACAGGCCCCTTTGCATTATATCAAAAGAATTGACAGTATCAGCTGTATCAACAGAAGGAATGCATTTCTGTAGTGCACTCAACAAACGTGAATTTTTCAGGATTAACCACCAGTATCAAAGTAGCCATTCTGCCCTTGTGGACATGAAATAAACCTCACAAAAACAAGGGAGGAAAGGTGTTTTTCTGCCCTATCAGGTGGCAAACTGAATGCATGCTGTACAAAATTTTTATATTCCCTAATGCTTCAGTAGCTGTCATTTGAATTTTACAAAATTCTTTTATATTATGAAGTGGAAATATATTCAGAAGCATCAGAATTCCCTGATATGAAACATTTTTCTCTATAAAGAAATCTTTGTAAATATAACAAAAGCAACAACTGTAGAAACAATTCTAATTGCTTTCATATAGCACTGAAAAAAATTATTGCATTTTGATGGCAAGTTAATCTCTGCAAATTAACAAGTATGTGTATTCTTATTATTTCACCTATACTGTTTTATCTACTATGAACGTGTGTCAGACTCTGTCAGTTTCCTCACCCTCAACAAGAACCTCAGCAAAAAAATTTTCATGAACCTTTTACTTTATGTTCTTTTCACTATTTTTCTATTCTGTATAATATGACATGAGTAAACTATATATTATAAAAGAGTTTCTGAGATAGTGTCACGATACATTGCCATCCTAAATTTGCATCAACTTTTGTAAAGATCAGATGCATTTGAATTCTTGTGTTAAAATATGTTAAGATGTCTTTGAAACTACAACCTACTTTTACAATCCTGTCACAATCCAGAACAAACACAAATCCAGAATCCAAAACAAATAGCTAGTTTCTCTTGGCATACTGTTTATACCATGTCTTTGCCACTTATTTATCATTCTAAGATTTCTACTCTGTAAATCACAGGTGATAATCTAAACAATTAAGTATTATGTTGCAGTAGAAAACTATGAACATTAAAAAGGAATGTATCCAGGGCTTCAGTCAGACAAACATGCAGGTAAGCTACACTCTGTTCAAAAGTCGAATCAGTAGATTCTATGAAACTAATCATGTACTTTAAGTTAATTATATACCATTTTGTAGAAATCAAGCAAAAAATAATGATGGAATCAAATCCTTTGAACACAAGTACACTTGGCAGACTTAGTTACAGGACCTTCAGCTTATAGCTCTCCATCTGTTGTGTGTTAATGGGAATTAGAATAAAGCTAATTTAAGAGCCGAAAGGCAATGCACTTTCACTAAAAAAGCACAAATCCAGTCTACTAAGATGGTTACAAGAAGACTCAGTAATGCAAACATAAGATACTTATCTGCTGTTGCTGGATCTGTGCAGTTTTCTGGAAGGAGAAGCTTTCTTCCCATTCAGCTGAAGCCCTGTCTTCAGTCTCTGCAAGTTTTCAGAAGAACTGTCTGCACTCATATCTGAGTTATATAGAAGAAAATTATTAAGCCCCATGTGAGACTTTTCAGTTATTTTACAAAACACTTAAATTGACAACTATTCTACAGCACACTGTTCTTTGTGGAAAGTAATATAATTTAATGAATGCAATAAAATTAAGCATGTAACATAATTCATAACAATTTAAATGTATGTGCCATTAACTGCTTTCCTGCAGAAAAGCAAAATATAATTTGAAAACATTTCTCCTCTATTGTGAATAAAGACCCAATTTTGAAGTAATGATGATGCATTATAGAAACGTTTCTGTACCTTTTTTTAGGCTCTATGATAGTGAATAAGGAGCTCTGTATCTTTGTTTTATGCTTCTCAATCATCCTCATGGTGATAGCCAAACTCTGTCTTACATAAAAGTTTTTTCTGCTGGGTAAATTGCTTATGCCCAGGTCTAGGTATGTGCAATCACCATTCTTTCTCCCAGTGAATTCCCTTTTTATCCAGTCTGTTCCCATGAGGCAAGCAGTGCATGTAGCTCCAATACAGCCTCTACAAATTCTGTAGTGAAATGTTTTTATTCACCTGTTTCGCTTATTATTTGTTTTGCTGTGAAATTTGCTGGGTAAGCACTGTTTCCAAGTACATCAGGAAATCAATATCAAAAGTCTTGCTGGGAGAATTCTAATGTATTTGAAATTTTTTACCATTTACTTAATCTATGTTACCTTCATTATCAGCAATCTTGTCACATATGTGATAAGACTTTGTTACTGCATTAGAAAATTAAATACTGATAAGAGGGTATTACATATGATAAAAATTTGATCAGACTGTCATATTGTAGCAGAACAGAAGCCAGTTTCTAGATTCAAAGAATTACATTATGGAAGAACACGGAGTACACTAGCTCCGTTTCATAACTGATGTAGGAATATTGACAGTGGTCCTATTCATGGATTTGTAAAGTATATGTAAGATTGGAACTCAGTCCATGTCTCCCATTGTCTTGTCTGCTTTTGCAAAGTTCTAGGATCTTTTAGGTAAAAAATATGTCTGTTTCCTGAGTGCTTATATATAACATATTCCATTGCTTTCTATCATTTCCATTTTTCTTGTTGTTATTAGGTGTTTGCTACTACTGTACCTCCTATTTTTTCTATCTCTGCTTCTTCCTTATGATCCATTTTATTTCATCACAATATCTGAATTCCATCTTCTTTTTATTTCCTAGGTTTGTTGGGTTCTTTACACTTGCTTTTATATTCCTCTTCTGGATGAAAACTTGGTCATCATGAGAGATTTTTGCTAATCAGAGTGTGATTTTTTTCTAATCATTTCCGTAACACCAAGAACTCATTCTTTTAGTCAATGTAAAATTAACTTCTCTTTTCTGAACTTCATGAGTCCCACCTTGTTTGGAAATTTTACTGACAGATAAGTAATGCTTTCTAGCACAGAGTTAAAAAAAATATATAAATTTTCTCAACAGTGACCACTGATGTCTTCAAATACTAACAGAGTTAGACTTTCTGTGCAAGTGAGCATCTCAACCTTCAATCCTTTCTCTGGCATAAACTATGTCCTACTTTTGTGTTGCAGGAGTAGATGTGACAGATGTCTGAGTCCTAATTCAGACTATACAAATTTTGAAACTACAGTCCTGAAAATGCCAGTGTGGGAAAATCCCCCTCTTGACAGTTAGAAAGTCTGAGTATCAACTATTTGTATTGCACCCTGTCCTATATACCTAACCTGAAACTCTGACCTGGAATTCAGTTCAATCCCAGACATTCGACAAGCACATTCATGAAAGCCCTTAGCATTCACCAAAAAAAGTTTCTAAATAAGTACTGTTCTGTTTTAAAATCAGCTGACACAACACCAGTTCAGGAATTTTAGCTTAGTGAAGTATGCTCTTGGATTGCTCCTACGAATGTGTCGGATTTTGATGTAGCAGGCTCTGGGGGGGCTGCAGGAGCCGGCTCCCCCCCAGAATGAGGTCCCTGGGCTGCTTATCTCCACCGAGTTCAGGGCGCATGGACCCCGGGGTCTGCTCGGCATGGCGTGGGTCTCGTAGCCACAGAAATTCAGCAGTGAGAAATTCAGCAGCACAGGAAATGCAGTGAGACGAAGGAATGAACTGGACTAATCTCTTTTCTGCCAGGGAGGTTTATTTCGGGTAAGGTAAGAGGGTTGCAGGGAAAGGAGAAGGGGAGAGGAAAGCAAGGACAGGACAGGGGCGGCCAGCTCAGAGATGAGACCCCAAACTGACGCAGACACTGGCTTATAAGGGAAGAGAAAGGGGAGGGACTGTCTCCCCTGGAGCCAGTCTCGGGAGGTCTGAAAGGAAGACAGGCATAGGGAACCCACCAATAGGTTTCAGATACAGCAGGGTGCATATTTCAAAATGAACCAATAGCATACAGGGCAGGAGAACAAAGGGAGCCACATGGAAAGCTAAAGAACCACATTGCTACAGGATTTCCCAATATAGTTAATTCTTTTCAGCCAAGAACAGAGAGCCAACTTCAACACTAAAATATGCAGACATGTTTTTCAGGTATAAAAATTAGAAAATGGGAAAAATATATGCAAAGAAAAAAAAAGAATAATATGAATTTGACAGTCAAGATAGGACAGAATGTTGCTTTCACCTTGTTCTTGTAAATCTAGACAATCATATGCTTATCATTTTCCTAGGGTAAAACCAACATCCTATCAACAGAATTCCTACAAAGCAAGACCATTTGACTGATGAACACCTCCAAGGTATTTGAGCAAATGGGCTTCATGGAGAGCCCACAAATAATTTTCAGAGAGAACCTAGGTCCCAAGAAAGCAGCTACTTCTTCACATATTATGACCACACTTATCCATGTGGAAACTGTAGGGCAAGACAAGACAGCTGCTAAAATCCTGCATGGGCTCCCTGTGGGAGATGCTAACCTGGGATTTCATGTGTTCAGTGCATTAAATAAGGATGACCACACTTGTTTTAAATTAGATAATTAAGTCACTGCTAAAAAGTTCATATGCAACTTTGCACTGCCTGGCAACTTTTTTTTTTTCTTGTCTCTCTTTTCTGAGTAATTGCTGAGTGTGTACTGCTACAGCTCCAACACTAGCAGCACATAAACACAGATGTATTTTTGGAACTGCTACACAAGTTACAGAAGTTCCCAAAAATGCACATTCAAACTGAAAAAAGAGGCATCTGTGGTAAATGGAGGAAACACAGGGCAGTGACATCCCTCCAAAGACACTATTCTTTTGCTTTCATCCCAAGTTATTCAAGCTATTTGAGGGGCTAAGCTGGTGCTAATGCTGAGTCCTCACATGTGAAGATAGGTTAAAGAGATGTGTTTGTTTTAAAGTGCTGGTCTATAAAATTCTCCTGGAACATTTTCATGGAATCTAGCATCTGGAAAAGCATCTGAGCCCAAACAAAAGGCTTCCATCCGGGTGAGAAAGCGATCAGTTTCACAAAGAAACACCGTTTTGCAGAAGCAGAATCCCAAACAGATCTCAAACAGACAACAGTAAAATAGCTGCCACTAACACCCTCAAGGCATAGCAAGAGCAGCGTCTGATGACCTTCAAATATAGTGTGATAGCAGCATTTATTTGTTACCACAATGTTTATGAAAGTGGGGCTTGTACAATACAGACACAGCATCCCTGTTCCAGAACAGCTTCTTATCTAAATAGACAAGCAGATAAAACTAGAGAGAGGATTAAGCACACAAACAGAGCAAGAGGAGTGAGAGCCTGCAAACTTCATGTCAGTTCAGCTACTTTTGTTTACTTGTCCTTCGGGCAGAGTTTAATTAGTAAGGGATTAGTTGACAAAAAGACAGAGGACAGGGGATAGATATTAAAGATGGCCAGAGGGAGGGAGGAGAGGCACGCAGAAAAAGTCTGGAGTGAGGCTGAGCTCAGAGTCTGTAAGAATGAACGCTCAGGGGGTTTCAGAAGGTGCTGCATGGCACAGGATAGCATTATTCCTTGCTGGAACTGTAAAAAGCAGTCTGATGTCTATGGTGTGAACTGTATAGGGACAGAGGCAATAGCTTGTCTTGCCTCTGACAAGTGCATAACGCAGAGGCAGCCCTGAACTGGTAATAAGGGCACCCAGCCAGCCAGCGTGTCTCACATAGGTATGAAGCTATACAGAAAAGTTGCTGGATTTTACTTCTGTGCCAGAATGAGCCTTGAGCCAGCTCCCACAGACTGTTTGTCAGGCAGATCATCAGTGTGATGCACAAAGCCACTGCATCCCAGAGCGGGCAAATTCTCAGCTGTCTCAGATCAGAATGGTGAGGAGTCCCAGTTCACCGCTCAGTCATCTCAGGGCTAAGGTGGGAAGAACCCACATAACATATCCTCTTCCACCAGCATTAAGCAGAGCATCAAGCTCAGTGGGCAACAGAGCCTGGATCCTGGAGCCTGCATCTGCCAGGGAGGGCCCTCATTGCATTGCAGCATGAAGAAGCTGGGGCGACTGAGGGAATCTGAAGGTAGCAATGAAGAACGAGACGTTGAAATTAAAAAGATATCTGAAAAGGAGCTAAATAAACCCTCATGTTAACACAATCTGGCAGGATGTAGAAAGAAGGTACACTGCACTTGCTTATTTTTTCCTAATAAAAGATAAGTTTCTTGGCCTTCCAAATTGTAATTCTGTGGTAAATTTTGAAGACAGGAGCTCCTTGTATATTGCTGTAACCATCAGTGAAATGCAGAGGGAAAGAAGGAAGAACTGCCAGCGGATGGTAGTATTGTATAAGATAAAAGAAGTAGCTTCTCACTTCTTCCATTGCAATTATCTACCAGGAGTAGCTAATAAACACAACAATTCTTCAATCCACTTAGCTTTCAAAATAACATCCCGTAGTGGGCTGGAAAGCAACTTCAGGCTGAGATACAGAGGAGATGAGAAAACTACAGAAAGAAGCAGAATGAAATTAGTAGACAGAATGAAATAGGAAGGTGAGAAAGCAGAGAAAGCAGATGGTGACATGGGGAAAAGAGACCACACAAGAGGCCAGATGGCGACCAGGGGAAAGACTCAAAAAATGGTACTTGGACAAATAACTTTTCGGAGAATGTGATTTTTAAAAACGAATACAAAATACCAATCAAAGACTGAAAATTTAGGGTTTATTCTGGACTGAAGGGGAAAGAAAATGGGATTTGTGTACAACACATTTTCTTTGCAGCTTCTCCCTTCCTGCCAGCCATATGCCCCATCAGTTCATCTCAGAATGCAGGTTTTAAACTGGAAGTAACTTAACCACAAGTGATCTTATATTGCAAAAAAATTTTTTAACTCCCTTCCTATTACTTTGATAAATTCTGTGCATTCGTTTCTGGGGAAGAGTCATCTTTAACTGATATTTGTACAGTGTTGTTTGAAATTTTGAAGCCTAGTCTAGTAATCACAGGAAGAGTGATGATAAAAGAATAAAAAACTGAACAGGTTATTAACACCATTTCTGAAAATACACAAACTTTTCCTCATCACAGAATTCTGTTCCAGAAATAAGCAAATTCTATAAACTTTTTCTTCCTATTCAGACTAAATTTTTCCTTCTTTGAAGGGTAATTCAGCTTCCTAGACTCCTAATTTTACATGGAATAATTCTCCCTGCTCTGTGTGTCTTATGCTCTGAAATCTTTGTGTGTGAATATATTTGCCACATCAAAAAGTCCCTTTGAAAATAGTGTTTGGAGCTGGAAGTGTCTTACAGAGGCCCTGCAGTAGTCTGAAGTGCTGCTCACCAGGAGGGTGTCATGGAATGGCTGAGTGAGCAAGAGACCTGTGCTGATCACACTGCCCAACCCCCAGTAACACCAAGGTCAGCCAGAATAGGTTGCTCAGTTGAGTTTTGTGTATTTCCAAGAATGTAGACTTTCCAACCTCTCTGGGGACCACTGTCCCAGTGTTCAATCATTCTTACTTTAATAAATTCTGTTCAAATGGAATTTTTTATATTTCAGTTTGTACCCAGCACCTTGTATCCTTTCACTTGGCAACACTGAGGAGCCTGGTTCTGCCTCTTTACTCACTCTCTTCAGGTATTTCTAAGTGTTGTCGAGATTCCCCCCTGAGTCATCTCTTCTGAAAGCTAAACAATCCCAGCTCTATTCAGCATGCAGAGTAATACATGTATAATACATTTGGCCTTGTGGAATAGTACACTGAAACTGCAAACACTTCCAGAAATACAAATCTGCAAGAAGGAAAAAAACCAAAAACTGGAAGTGAGAGGTAACTGACATCTTCATAGAAAAACAAGGTCACAACCTCACTAAATAATACATGACAACTTCTCAAGCTGCTTAATGAAAGTGGAGAGGCAAGTTTTAAGTATGAAAACAACTTTACAATAACTACTTCTGGAAACAATAATTATACACCCATCCTCATTTAAAATAGACAAAAAGTATTTAAAATTTTTCTATTTGGAATGGAGACCAATGAAGAACTCATCTAATTGATACTTCTCTTAAAGCTTTTCAATACCAAAATATCAAAATGAGAAAGAGCTACTGAGCAATAAAACCAAGAACTATAGCATGATTTTAAAGAATTAGAGAAAATTATTCTATATCCTTATTTTGCCGCAGCTACATTTCCAAAAATGCAGCTACAAGATGCAGATAAAGCCCAGTTGGCTCAGAGCCCTTCAGAAATAATGGAAAATAATAACAATAATAATAATAATAATAAATAATACAGAAAACAACTTCATATAACACTGTAAGATAAGGTAAGAAGTGATACAAGGAATAAAGCATGATACGAGTAATGGCAGTGTCACACTGGTAATGTTACAATTAATAAACCATAAGGGAGTTTATTGGTGGTAACCCCAACACCAAAATTAATTGTGTGAGGTTCCATTGAGGGATCCAGCAGCAAGAGTTCTAGGAAAACCAGCTTCTGCACATACACAGAATTCACTATGTAAACAGTGATAAGTATGATACTGTTGGCCACACGGAGATAGAAATCCACCAAAAGCATAAAATAATCTTGTTAGAGCAGAGGTCAATACTTGCACAGTTGACAGATAACCTGCTTCCCAAAGCATCTCTGTCAGAAGGGGTTTTTCACAGCATTTCTCTGAGTTTAAACACAATAGATTACTGAAAGCAACTAAGGCAAAAAGACCAATAATATAGATAATAGCAGTGTTTAAATTACTTAAAAGTTCTCCAAACCTTTCCGGGCCTAATTAAGAACAATCCCCACTCTATTTCAAATTTTCCTATATTTTGTTAGGAAAATGTTGGAATTAAATTTTTGTATTTACTTTTTCTGGATTGTGCATTATGACAGCCACTAACTTTGTTAATGGCAGTTATCACGACACATTTAGATCAGGAAGTTTCAGGTCAGGTCCATAAGAGCCCTGCTGACTGTCACCTGTCACTTGCAGAAAACAAAAGCAACACCCACTCCCGCCTGAAAAAGAAGATTAAGAAACTGTCAGGTAAAATATATGTCCTGTTTCCAAAATAAATTTCCATCTATTTGCATATATTCTTACCTTTCTGGGTAGGTTTTTAATCTCCCTTCCTTTAACCACAGCTTCAGTGGCACACAGTCCTGGTGCACACATTAGGGTTTTTTGCAAGACCTTTTCCTGTGTTTTTTTGCAAAACCTTTCCAGAAACTCCTGCCTACCAGATCAGTTCTGTGCACAGGAAATGCAGTAATTTCATACTTCCCTCTCCCACGGTAAATGTAGAAAGTAAAACCCTGATGAACAAATGCAGACCCTGTGGATGACAAGGAATAGCTACAAACTGTGAAAGAAGAAAGTGAACATTGCTCAACTAAGCAAGAAAGAGAAACTATTATCTCACACTTGGAAAAACAAAGTTATTTTAAAGATACAAAGACATGTAGTACTTTAGATATCTCCTCCTTTGCCTTCTCTTTCACTACTAAAGGTCTCTGATTACCATCAAAAGAAAGTGAGCTACCTGCTTTCTGCTTCTGATTAGAGAAAACATATGGTAAAAGACCCCATCTCTGCAGGCTTTCTTCATGTAAAGAGACACATTTGATAGCTTCAGTTTTTTAAAGCTGGTAACTACAATGTTCAACTTAATTTGCTACCCTGCTGAGGACAGTTTTGTGAACAGTAAACCCGTAAGTTACTCTATCAGCTAAATCTAAAAAGATCCTTTCCCAGCATCAAGAAAAAAACAACATTGTCAAGCATAGGAAAAAATCTGTTTCAGCTCATTATGGCTCTCCAAGATAGAAGCTTAAGGCAGTTCCAGGAATAACAGAAGGTTGGGTATTGGTATGCAAGCAAGTCAACCATAATCTCTTCAAGCAGATGTACTGCAGTCTTTATCTCCATTGACTGGAAGCTGGTGATCAGCTGGCTGTTTTGCTGCCTACAAAGAAAAAAAAAGTCATTTTAGTCCCATTTAGATGTTTGAAAATACCAAAGAAAGGTCATATCACTATCAACATGAGCATCATTTTTTCATCAATGATCATCCTAAAGCAGCAGTCAGGCTGAGGTATTTTCCTCATAATTATGCTGAATTATTCAGTTAATACCATGTTTTTTTCATACCCTTATCTCCCTTGTCACACTAAACAGCATCTAAGTACATTAATCCTTTTAAGAGTGTACAGTCTAAAAAAGTTTCAGAAGAAAGCAGAGATAATGGGGTCAAGCAGTCATTAAAGATATATTGACTGGTAACTCATCATGTAAATGTATGCACACAATACTTTTTCCTGTTCTAAATGATAAGGGGTGCTAGGACTTCACAACTGTGTTAGCAACAGCATAACAGCAAAGATTTTTAAAGGCCCCAGAGAAACCTGGAGATACTTTACGATTGCAGAAGTAGTCTAGGGTTATGTTCATGAAAGGAGATGAAGAATTGTATTCATGCATCAATTTTGTGTTCAGACTAGATTTCCACGGATTTCTGCAGCACAGCAGAACATCACGCTCCTTGTTTTGGAGAAGAGAGGTACCACAGAAAATAGACGAGTTTCCTTTCAGCCTGACAAGTAAGCTTGACTTTAATGGAAAGTTAGTCTGAGTTAGGGACTACAGCTCAGTGCCTAAAGGTAGTCATGGATGAGATTAAAGACTCAGTTAATCTACTATCTGATCTATGTTTATGGTAAATAAATGGATAAGGAAATAACATAAAGAACAGGAAAGCAATAGAGACCCAGTTCTTAGCTTGTCTTCAATGTTAACCTGATTTTGTGGAATGTGAGTTTGTTGCAACTGGAAAAGCTTGTGTATCCCATTCCCTGATGATTTTACTGTCCAAGAATTTCTCAAATTTCATCTGATTTTTATATAAAGGAAGACAATTTTTATAAAATAATGATTAAATTGGAAAACCTTTTGTCTCAGCAAGCTGCCAAGACAAAAAATATAAGAAGTTCAGTAAGAAGGTAGAAAATAGATGCCTGAAAATTAAATTGGGCATTTACTTCTTCTCATCTTACAAGAAAAACTGAGTTATTTAATCATTCCCTCAACCCTTATGTCATTTCTCTTTCAGGACAAAGATTTCAGGGCTTGGTGATATTTCCTTCTAGGGATACCCTTCCATTCCTCTGACAACCCTCACCACCATCGCATTCAAATTTCTGGTCTTACTAGGCAATATTGCTATTGCAGGACAAGAGTATGAGACACCATTTCATTTTTTAAAACTTTTCTTTTCCTTTTTATCCCTTTCTAATAAACCACTATATTCTATTTCCCTTTTTGATCATGGCTAAAGATTTAAAACTGTACTTTCAAACTTTCCTTGTCAAATGGCTATTACTAAATTAGAGCTAATAACAGCTGTTCATCAATAACATTATTTTTTCCCATTAATATAGTTTATCTGCAGTGCTGTTATCATTCAGCAGCAGGACACAGATCTGCATCTTTTCACTATTAGTGTAAACCTTGGAAATTTTGAGAAATTATGTTGCCCCATGTCGGGGGTTGAGAATTTCTTCCCATTCCTGTTACTAAGCAACAAATAGTTAGATGTTTAGAGCAATCAAGTCTTTTGTAAAAGACAAAAGGTGTGCTTGGGCAAGGCAGGGTAAGGGAACACCCGGCCCTTGGAACGGGTCTCTCGTGGTTCGGACGCTGAGAAGAAAGGCTGCTCTTTTTTTGCTTTTTCGGCTGTGACCGAGGAAATCCAACTGAGCCCTGTTTTTTTCTCTTCTCCTGGCTGGGTGAGCTTTGATTCAACTTTTCTCCCCACTGGGAAGGGCACGTTTCCCCGGGCTGCGTTTTTCCCGCAGCCGCTGCTGGGAGCTGCTGCCGGGAGAGCCTGGCTGCCTCTGCCGCCTGCCCCTGCCCTCTGCCGCACGAGACCGTGGCGTCTGCTGTGACTGCAGAAAATCCTCGCTAGCTGGCTGAGGAGAAAGCCAGCTCCTGCCCCTGCCGCTCCGCTCGCCGCTCCGAGCTGCTTTGCTGCCTGCTTTCTCAGCTCTCCGCCATTATCGGCTGCCACTACCTGACCTGACCCTGCGCCACAGCGCCACCTGCAGCCGCTCCGGAGTCATCGCGCCTGCCCTGCCCGGCCGGGAGCTCAACAGCGCCCCTGCTGCCTGCAACTGTGATTGCACCACACGGGAAAGGTTCAGCAGCTCACAGATCATCTGCTGTTGGTCTTCTGGTTCTAGTTCTGGTTGCTATTATTGTTATTGCTTGTTTATAGATACTAGTAAAGAACTGATATTCCTTTTTTCCCATACCTTTGCCTGAAAGCCCTTGATTTACAAAATTGAATAATTCAGAGGGAGGGAGGAAAGGAAATTACATTCTCTGTCCTGGGGGGAGGGTTCAACCTCTCTTGGCAGACGCCTGTCTTTCAAACCAAGACACCCCATCAACAGATTTTGTTCCTTTGCTGAAGTACAGTTCTCCATGTTTGGACCAAAACCTTCCTGAAAACTTATCTTTGATACAGAGGCTGATTTAAACACTCAGCAGCGCCATCAACTCAGAACCTCAATCTCTAAGGTTCTTTTGACCTCTTGGGTCTGTTATTGGCCATTTCTTGTAAATCATATTTACAGGTTTATTCTCAACCAAATTATTATTTCACTTCTGGCATTTGGTCAGGCTGAAAACCTTCATTTTCACAGCATTTGCTGCATTCCTGCTATTTTAATGAAAGTCCAATAAAAATGTAGTGCTTTAGCCCAACACTATCACAGCCTGTGGTCATCCACAAAGTAAATTGTGTGGCACTCTCCAGGATATACAGGGTAAGTTTGGTTTCTGGAAGAAATAGGTTTTAAAGAACAATTGGTTTGAAAAACAAGAGAACATTTTTATGCATTATGTCTGGACACTGGTCTGTTCTTTCAGGGAGAAACTATTTTGTTTAGTTTCAAACTGACTTTTCCTGATGTGATCGTATTTCTTCCCTGCTATTAGGGATTGTCAGTGAAATGTAAAAAAAAGCCCAAAACAGTAAAAAAAAAAGTTTTTTTTAACTGACCTGAGAGTGCTGGGTTTTTTTCTTTTTTTTTTTTAATTTGACATAATTTATTGGATAAATGCAAATCTTGTACTAGGTCAGTAAGGAAAAAACCCAAACAGGGTGGGTGGGCAGCAGTAGAGGAAAAAGTACAAATACTACCAAACTGGAAAAGCTCAAAGAGCAAAAAGACGTTCATGGTAAAGTCTTTAATCTAATCCAGGGCTACTGCTTATGCCTAACTTTCATATCTAAAATATGAAACCAGAATATTTTAAAAATATATAATAATTTTTAAATTTTAAATAATAACTTGTGAAATATTTTCTCTACATTTTTGTGCATGAGAAAGGGGAGAAAAAGCCATCCTTGCTTACGCATATCATCTTGTTTGTTCCTACAGAATCTTTTCTAGCTCTCCCAGGGTCATCCATTCCATTTGCAGATCAGGAGGCTGAGAGACAGGGCTTGATTTGGCCAAATTCAACAACAGAGAAGGGACCAGAAGAGCCCAGGTTTCCTCACTTTTAATCAGGAGCCTGAAGCTGTGCCCAGTGTTGGTTGCTAAGTACCAATCTGGCTCTTATGGAAATAATGAATACCAGAAAAAGACGTGAGGTTATTTAAAATGTACTTCACAATTTTTTATCTCCCCTTCCCCAGGGTGAGACACATCTCTGAGCTAAATGCAGTTTGAAAATTATAAGGAACACAGTTGTCTAGACCAGTAGAGAAATTTTTCAGGGAAACTGCAAGCCGAAGTCGAACTGAGGTGGTATAGATTCTGGTTGATGGTATAAAATATGACTTCCTTTTATTAGTAACATGATTTATCTGGCACCCTGATTTACACGCCTAGGTAAGATACCTAAAATTCAGCACCTGCATAACAACTTCTAGGCCATGTTTACATGTCAATGCCTTGAGCCCCAGATTACCAATAATTTAAAACAAAGGTCTTCTAAATGGAGTCCTCGAAGGCCTAAACTGTCATTTTTCTGCAAACAAAGGGAACGGCTTTAGTTGCATTTAAACAGCATATTCGTGGCATTATTCTAGGTATGTGCAGCCATACACTGAGATCACCAATAACGAGTCTAATTTAACCCATTCGTAAGCACTTACCCTGGGTGAATGGATATTTGGGCATCCAGTTTTGCCCTTCCCATGTCCTGGTAGTATATTTGTAATGCACTATTGAATTCCAGTAGAATTTTTTTAATCACCTTTTTAACAATATATAATTGTTGTTGACAGCCAACCAACTAGAAGAAACACTTCTAGATTAATTAAGAGTGACCTATAATTAAACTCTGCAGCACTTAGAGATGGAGTGGTCCCTAGATAATATTGCTTTAGTTTTAATGAGTGTTTATCATTTTTGTTTGCTTCCCCTGTGGCACTTATCAAGGTTAGTTACAAAATTTCTTAATTAAATGGAACTACATAGAAGGCACTGCCTTAGCAGAAAACAGCTTGAAATATTCATGATTTAAACATAATCTCAAAGTATGCCCTACAAATTTTTAATCACAGTTTACCTATAGAGCTCAATCTTTTCCTTAAGTCATATCTTGACACTAAAAACAATGCCATATTTTAGGATTGGTTTTGTTCCTTTATCTCTGGCTGGTAAGAATGTGTTATTAAATGTCTGCCTTCTCCAACATATGAATGGCTCAAAAATACGTTTTTATATGAAAGCTTTGATATAGGATTTCTGATTCCTGGCCCAAGCTTCACTAACCAGTTTCTAGAGTAATTAAGTAAATCTCTTTATTGCACATTTTCAAAATGTAGTCTGACACTTAAATTAGATTCCTAATGGAATTAAAGGATCACATTCCTACCAAATTCCATATGGAGTTTGGTACCCAGAGTGCTCTGAGGAAATAATCTGACTTTCACCAATTCCACACTCTCAGATGTCACCAGAAATGGCAGATTCCACCACCCTGAGAAAAATTCTCTTACAATTGTTGCAGATTGAAAGCTGAAGCAAAACTAAAAATAAGGTAAAATATGGGGGGAGCTTCATCTTTCAAATATAATACGCATATAAATGTTTGCAAAAGCTTACCTGATTCACACAGGTAATACTTCTATGATTACACTATATACAATATGATTATTATAGGTAAAACATGTAAAGACAAATATTGGTACTGATAAAGAATGATCCTTATGTAATAATAATTATTTTGGCAGTAGAAATCCCGATCATCTTTACTGTTGCTTTGCACTGTGCTGCTGCCAGGTATTCTTAATTTGTTTTGTTGGAACAATAAAACAATATGCACAAAAGGTTACACATCAAAAAAAACCCAGATCTTGTTTTGTTCCAGCCCAGTCTCCATGGTAGTTGGTCCGAGTAGTTAAAATCAGGCAATCTTGGAAAGGGAGGGAGGTTACCATTGTTTAAATCCTAAGTAAAAATAGAATACTGATTGGGTTCAAATGAAGGTTGTTCTTAAAGTAACTTGTGCTTACAGATTCTTGCTGCTAGTTTAGATACCTCTTATGTTAAAGCACTTGGAAAAAAATTTTAAGGGGACAGACCACTAGAAATGTCTACCTAGTAGCATTTTCAGGTGTAATGCAGCAGTAAAAAAGGTATTGGAAAAGAAAAGGGTAAGTATGGAACACTTACATTTGCCATTATGTTACTGGAATAGTTATCTGGGAAACTGGAACAGAGCTGTTTAAACAGTGTATTCACTCACTGCCAATTCTTGGCCTAGTTAGAGCTGCGTGCTTAAAACAGCATTTCCCACCACTTTCTCTTTTCCTCCCACCATGCAGCACTTTCCCTGCCCCAGTCACAGTTTGGCATCAGATTGTGCCAGTCCTGAACGCCGTGGCAATTTACTGCTGAGTCATCATTTCACCACTGTCACAGAACATCATCATCACTGCTCCGACAGGAATATTGCAACAGCAACCCTCTGGTACAAGGAGGCAGAGAGGACTGCAAGACACAGGCAGCGGAAGAGCTAAGCATGGTACAGTCTTTCAGGAAAAAGCTATCTTAAGGAAGTTCCCTGGGGTTTCTGATCACTGGTTTGGGAAGAGCACAATCAGCTCTCCCCATGCTCACGTGCCATACCTCCAGAATGCCCAAAGGACCAATGCTTGAAGGCAATGGGAACTAGAAGAGACTTCCGTTGTTTATCATGGTGTTGTTGAAGTCTTCTGGGGTTGACAGATGCCGCTCCAGAAGGTTAAGAAGATGAAGAAAGCTCTTCCAGCTGGACCATAAGAGGGATTATGTCTGAGCAGCAGATAAACAGATTATTCCAGAAACAGACACTGGGTTTTTTTAAAACTTCGTCACTCTTGTCTTACCACTCCAGTTCCCCAGGCTAGAAGTGTGGGCATTGGAGGGGTTCACCCAGCTCTTGCACTCTGGCACCTGTTGCACTCTGCCTAGTTGCAATTCAATGCAGTCCAAGGCTGGAGACACCTGAAAAATAACAACAAAAAAGATATTTGGGGATTGTAGTTCTCTAAGAAAACAGAATTCTTCTGCTTGACCAAAATATTCTTGTTTCCTGCATGATTCATCTTGAAAACTGTGAATGATCAATAGACAGCATGCATTGGAAAACTGGATTAATATTTTTGATCATTTGCCTTGCTCTCCAAGTTCAGGGAAGCAGAGGTAAGTTCATATATTAAAGGTTTAGATTAATTTTATATTGCATATGTTGAGAAACAAAGTATTTGCAAGAACTAGGGCTTTCACATTACAGAATGTTTTGTTTAGAATGTGGTGTTTTGACAATTCAGCTGGAGACAGTTACTGGCACTGCCATAAAACTGAAAAAGGAAACATTGGCATTACTTCTTATGTGTGTTTCACAAGTTTAACAATATCTGTAAGAGATGGCATTTAGCTTCATTTTACCTGCATACGTTCTGTTATGAAAAAATATTATTTCAAAACAAGTACCTGGAAAGTGAAAAAAGGCTAAAAGAATATCTGAGTGCTGACATGGTTAAAGATGGTCTTTCACCCCTGAAATGAAGCAAAAGTAGTAAAGTATATCTTTGCATTTACTAGCAAAGACAGTTCCTCTGATTATTAAAAACAACTTCAAAAACTTCTAGATAGACAAATTCTGGAGGAATACACCATACTGGCAAATATTAAAAAAATGGCAGTACCAGTAAGGTTTACTGTAATAATAACTATAAAATTATTACAGACAAGAATATTATTACAGGCAAGAAAACAGACATGCAGGCAACTGCTCTATATTTAGTACAGCAACTAACTATCACTCTTTTAAAAAACATTTAAAAGCTCACAACAAATTTAAAACTACTTCAACAACAAAAAAGAAAAGATAGTATGTGATTTTCCCTGGTTAGTCCTATATTCAATAGATTCAAAGCTTTGGGGAATGCATTTAATTTTTGAGAAGGTTTCTTAATAACTTTTCCATCTCTGCTTTGATATTTGTATAATTGAATTAAGAGCTAACATTACAACTGCTGTGTATGCCCAAGTCAATGATCTTCTATTTTTATGTCAGGCCTGTTAATTAAATGCAAAGAATATAAAATTATAAAAGAGAAGTCTCGTCAATGTTATCTAAATATTTGTTAGGGAGATAGTGTGAAATTTCGTCTGCTGTCAATATTGTCTGGAAAAATTTATTTACACTTTTGGGTTTTTTTAAGAAATTCCTGCTTTTCTTAAAGAAATACAGAAATACAGAACACAGTTCTTGTATCTCAGTTAAATTGTGTAAATTTTCTCAAGTGGACAATGAAAGTATTGAAAAAATCCTTGGGAAAATGCACTGTATTCATTAACACTAGAATTAAGATTTGCAGCTCTTTAATTTTACTTTTTAATTCTATGCAAATAATTTTCATTTAATCATTAATGATATTTTGGAAATGTGGCAAAAAATGAGAGAATGACAATATTTCATGTCTGACAAGTTTTATCAAGACACGTTGCTTTTGCATTTAAGTTGCACATTCTGTGATGGAAAGAGACAGAATGAATTTCAGGCAATTCATGCATGCTTGATGGCATCATTGCAGTCCATATTTATAATTACAACTTAGAAAGCAATAGTGGTAAAAGTGGTATCACATAGTTTCACCTATTGCAAATTCTGATTATATGTTACAATACATTTTCCATAAAAGACCAGCAAAATCCTGGGGGCTATCTTGACAGAGAGGAATACTAAAAAACTAGAATTTTTTCTTGCCACCAGTTCTATAAAATACACATGGTGTGCATAAATGTATAATTATAACTTTTTATTGACATTTAGTCATGCCATACATAATATTTTTTAAATATGTTATTTCACATACATGCACACAGATCTCAAAAAACTTAATGTTTGTATTAAGAAACTTCTTTTTCAGAGCAGAGATGCTTACAGAACTGTTATTTTATGAATTAGCATTGGGGTGAGATACTTACAGAAAATATTTTTCAAAAGTACATGGTCTCTCCCAATAGTCTGAATACTTACATGAATCACTCATTAGTGCTCCTAATATAGGTGTTTTGAGACTTTTATGGTCATTCAACTTTACAGTACATGTAAACAGTGACAGACTAGGAAATAAGAGACTAAGATATAAAATAGCCCCATCTTAAACAAAAAAAAAAAGCCCAGAGATAATTTCTAAATATTTATAGGGCTAGTCAGTTGATTTTTTTCCTCACAAAAAAGAACAACTAAAATTCAAATTCTTTATTTACTCACAATTAAATTTAATAACATGTGGATAACAAATATGGAGCTTGCTTAGTAGTATTTTTGGGTCCTTCCTTCCATCCCTATTTAAGGACCAAAAGAGCCCTTCTCCCAGCCATTTGGAGGCTCTCCAGGAGCACCTCCAGTTCCATAGGAAACAAACTGTAGGGAGCAAAATAAACACTTTAGAGCTACAGTGTTTAACTTTGGCCATAATTTTGCTACTGTCCGGACACTGTCTCTAGCAATGGAAAGGGCAAGTGAGACAGATAAAAACTTAGTGAAAGCAAAAAATCTATGCACTAAATATGAATAGTAAACTACTGAACACCCAGATTAAATACCAAAATACAGAGGAGCTTTGAACTCTCAAAACTATGCCTTGATGCTGGATACATCCTAGCACTTGACGTTGAGAATGTAAGGGAGCCAGAGCACGTTCAAGGCTGTTTAGTAGCATTTTTTATTCAGCAAGCAAATGTCTGCTATTTACTCAGCCATTCCTTAGGACACAAAGGCTTTGTGTGTGCTCTATGAAATCATTTTAATTCATTCTGACTCACCCCTTCCAGAAAGGCTGTTCTAATTCAGCAATAAATGTTTCAGATCTTCATTACTATAATTGCCCTGAAAACATAAAAAAAAAAGTTTAAGCAAATTTGTGCCAAAGGAAAAGCAAAATCAAAGAATATAAAACTTCAAAGAAAGAAAGAAAACAAGAGATATCTGCTTTTTGCACTGAGATTATCTTCTATTTTCATCCATAAAATAAGAATTATCATGTTAGAGTTGGCTTTCCTGGTTGGGCTTATAAACTTGTGAAAAGTAAGCCTTTTCCTTTTTTCTCTCCCTTCTCAAACAAACATAACACTGCACTATAAATGGGGTTTGATCTTTTCTATCTTCTGGCTAAAATCCAAACTTTAATATAAATACTAGAACATTGTCACTGAATCTTGAAGATTAAATCCAGAAATAGTCATACCCGTGCCATAGGGATTAGTGAACTACATGTGAATGAAGAGCTAGATATGTGTGATTTTTTTCTCAGAAAATACCTGTGGACAAGATGATCACTATTAATAATTAAAGATTTTCTACAGGACAATAATCTGCTGGCTACAATAAAATAACTTGGAGTCTTAACCTACTAGAAATCCAGATTGTTCATGTTCATTTCTCAGCTACTTGTGGAGTCTTTGTGGCTTCAGCAGTGCACTAAGGGACATGGCCAACACCCATCAGACATAGTATACATGGTGTTTTCTTTCCAGAAGAAGACAGTTTCTCTTCCCCAAAGGAAAACCGTGTATGCATTCTACTGTGTTTTACTGCTTTAAAATATTTTAAATATGTTTTCCTTCTTTTTTTTACCTCTGTCCAACCTAGTCCCTTTGGGGTTAAAGTCAGTCTTCTGATCATTCTCTGTCACAAAATTCTTCCATGTTTATCAGGAATCAGGTGCACTATCCTGCACATTCTTTGAGGTTTGTACTTTGTAAGCCCAACTGTGTTTCAATTTCTTCCCCTTAGGAATGCGTGATATTGAGTAACATGCTTCTTAAAAAGAAAAAAATATCTATCTATCTGCTTTCATATACGTATCTGCTGGCACTTAGTCACTGTCAGCTGCTATTTACTGGACAGACACTTCAGAATAGTAACCTGTCAAGAAAACATAAGATTACCAATCATCTGGGAATACCCTGTCTCCTGACACAGTGTAGGTGTGTTTATATACCCTTACATAATTGCAGCATGCCTTATCACTGTACGCAAGCACACCACCACTTTCACCCTTACCAAATACCTGCTCTGGCAGAGTAACACTATCATCCTCATTTCACAAAAGGGTGAGGACCTGAGGTGCAACACAGAAAACGAAGTCCTGCCTCATAAGAAGCATTGCAGTCATAATGCAGAACAGCAGGGCTGATTCTCAGAGATCTGCCTGGTCACCCAGATTTATGCAAATCAGCAGGACCCAGACTCACAGCTACATAACTAATTGTACTTAGGCCACCACGCTGGTCTCTTCATTGGTGAGGTTCTACTGGCTTTTAAATTTCTGCTTCAGGGCAGAGCCAAAATTACCTTCTTACTAGCGACTCTAAATGTTTCAATACCAATTTTATACTCCAACTTTACCCAACTTTATGTTGACAATCTCGGTAACCTTGTTACCTGAAATACCAGTTTTAGTGGCCATGTTGCAGGTATAACTTTCATATGTATGACTCAGCACAGATCATAGAAACCCCAGCAGTTTCAGGCAGGAAACACCAATGCACACATCTTCAATTTTGTGATATCATGCTGATGGCACAAAACAAAGACATTTCTATTCAATTTCTTTTCCCTTTCCTCTTCTCCCTCAAAAGGAGATGAATAAGTTGTCATGCTTAGATCAAGAACTGGATTATGTGTCCTCCAAACTAAACTTGGCCTATGCAGTTTGACGCATAACTAAATTAAGTAAGGTTAAGTGCAAGGCATGCTCTGTCAAAATGAGATGGAGTCCCTCAGCCAGAGACTGTCGATTGTACTGCAGAATGAGTGACCCTAAACTGCGAGGAAAATCAACCAGTTCCAATTACAGAAGCTGAAGTAAAGGGATGGCAGTGGGGCTTCTGGCACCTTCTCATGCACTGGACACCCTAATTGTCATCATATTTGAATACAGTTACCTTAATAAACCCGTTCTGAACTGCAACTCTTTGACTCACACCATCAAAACTGTTGAAATGTTGACATACATGGCAAAGTGTCACTGGAACTTGAACTTATGCCATCCCACTGACTTTCTCAGAGAATGGCTGTACCTCTTGAGAATGGCTAATCAGAAGATTAAGAGCAGAGGTGCTCAGTTGAGTGTTTCATCACTGCAAGTTGGATACATCCCTCCAAGAATTACTCAAACATTTAAAGCATTTTCTTCCATCCTTTGATATCATATCCATATAAATTAATAGAACAGCCTTTCAGCTCAAATGTTTCTAAGATAGCCAAAGAAATATAAATAGATACATGTTTCGTACATCAGCATTAAAACCATCAGTATCACACTTCAATGCTGTTTCTGTTGTAGGTTGTGGACTTGAGGCAGACTGTTACAAGATTCACAAGTTGGCAGGGAAACCATCAATGGCTTTTGATATTTTCTATGAATTCCAGTAGCAGAAGTTAGGAGAGGTGATGAAAAACAATTTTCACCTTTCTGTCTGAAAGAGAATGTAAAAATTTCTACCTTTAATGAGACATATTACATCTATGAAAACATGAGTTTCCTGTTATGTTTTTTCAGGTTGCAAAAAAATGTGTCAAAATCATATGTTGACCCAAATATTTCAGCATATTCAATATTTGTGGTGTGTACAGACAGCATTTATTGTAAATGTGGCTTCATCATTAATATATGACAACTGTATTCACAACAGCAGGAAAATTTTATCAGTTGTATGTTATGCTTTCCATTCTCATCTATAATAGGTAGATAATTCACTACAATTATTTTCCCATTAATTTAATAATTAGCATAATTAAAAGATGTTGCTAAATTAGCTGCTCTAGAGAGGGAGAGAAAAAGTATATTGGGCTGTTATAAGGCCTGTGCATAAATTTCATGAAAATTGCTCCAAACTGTCTTAGTTTCTTCCTGAAGTTGGTTAACAATTGTATTTCTCCACTTGGCATCTAAAATTACACAGACATTTGTGAGCAAGGAAGGAGGGGAACAGCTGAGGGATTCTGATATATATTTTAGCTTCTCAGCATTACCTACTTGCAGAAATTAAATTACTCACACTTACTGAAATCCAAGAGCACATTGGTTAATGACAGCCATGATCTTTGGTACAAAAATGTAAATCCAGGTTAATTTAAAGGGCTCTGAAAAAGAACCATTACTAATCCTAGCCATGTCCTACCTTTCAACATAAAACCATTAAAACAAAAAGATTTTGAGCTTTTACTAAAATTCACACATTTAGTAATGTCATTGTTATATATTTCAGAATAATTTATCACATTCTTCTCCAGATTTATTTCCATACATGTCCTGAGGTGTACGTTGTTTCATTATAACCAAACATTTAGTATTTTTAGCATAGGGATTAGAATAGGAATGTATCACCAAAATTCAGGGGAGACTTACCTTATTGAAGCACTATGTTAACAGTAAACAGATTCTTCACCTTTCATAAACATTTAAAGAGGCATCATCATGCATTTCTGACAAGAAGCAGGATTTATGAAAACCCATCATTTTCCTTGATTGTGAAGAAGGAAAATCCCTTGGTATAGATCTAATTTTATAAATGAGCATAGTCTTTAAAAGGTTAAAAATTATGGAACTTACCATTTAAGCAGCAACCTGGGGCTCTTCTCCTGTGTCACAGAGAACTTGAGTGCAGCTTGTGAATATGTGCAGGTGATGTTTTGTCATGCTGAATCCAAGCAAGAGATACAGGGATCAGGCCTATTTTGTCTTCAATATAAAGTCTCCACTGCACAAGCAGAGCCTGGACCTGGCCCCCATAGATACACAATTGCCACAATTAGAGAGCCAGGCCTCATTCTACAGGAAATGTTACTGTTTAATCACATTTAAGAATGGAAGTCACAAAGCCCACATACCAAACAGGAATTACCAAGTTCATCATTATCAATCTCCATTCTGAGAAATTAAAATTATTCACTTTTGATATATATGTCTTAGCTCTCTTTCCTCTTTTGGAAACAGATGCATTCTCTGGCCACAATTCATCTCTTCTACTGATGCTAAACATCAATGTCAGCTTCTTATCTTTAGCAAAACTGCCCCACAGTAGTGGATGCTGCATTCTTACTCATCAATTCACTGGCTAAGTGCACTAAACCTGAAGAAGCGAGATCCAAAGTGAGATTCAAAGTGAGTTCCCCCCTGTGCCTCAGCTACCCCAGTGAGAGCCCAGATAAGATCCACCAGGGTGCAACAAACATTGTGGTTGAGTCCCCTCAGCAATTCCTTTCAAAGTTCTTTCACTGTGAGCATTACAAATAGTTCAATAATATATTGGACATGAGGATAAGTCGCTCTCAGACAAGACCTGGGCAGATCAAATATTAGCATTAATTTTTCAAGTATGGCATTCCATACTCTGAACTTTTCAAAATGGTGAGCCTTTCTGGTTGTGAAAACAAACTTGAAAACGCATTGCAAACTCAGTCAAAGTTGCAGTGTCTGACAAAGCACTGGAAAAACAGCCCTGAACATCAGCAAAGGTACAAGGAAAGGACCTCCACTTTCACACCTGCATGGGAGATCGCTGCATGCAGGATGAAGGCTGCATTTGGTGATAAAGCCATGCCATATTTTAACGTCCCTGCTCATCTAAGCCCCTTCAATACACTTAGATTCTTCCCATACAATTGTCCTGAGGAAATATGGCACGGAAAAAAGGAAAGATTTTAAAAGGAGTATAAGGGGAGGACATGTCATGGACACCCTGTCTGTCACTGGTGAGCGCCTTTAGAATGTGTGATCCTCATTATTGCCATGACAGGAGGAGACTGACTCTAGGTGAAGAGTCTAGGATGTCACCTCTCTTTGTACTTTCTATGCTCTGTCTGGTGTTTACATTGATCAGCTTGTTAAGAGATCTCAGGATCAACTTTTCGGGACTAGTCATCTATGCTTTTGTTACTGGCTCAATTATTGACAAAATGATAAAGCTATAAATTTAACAGCAACATGCTTACAGGATCTCTGCTGAATTAAACTTCTTGATAAGCCTTCCTCATTGTGTTTCAACTTTCCCCCTTACATAAGGCTTGTCTTTTAATTATTAATTATTTTATTGTGCAGACAATTTGTCTCATTTATGAATCAAGCATTCCTGTATATTGTCTCTATCCTAAGGATATCCACTTATTTTTCAGATTAATCTTCTTTTTCACACATTTCAAAACTTCTGATGATTTTAATGACAAATGATTCAGATTTCAACAATTTTTTCACCTTGAATTTTGCTGTCAAATCTTTAGTTACCATATTTTAAATTCTTCTCTTTGTATTCAAAAACATCTAAGTTTTCACAGGTCAAATAAAAATAAGCCTTTACTGGTACAATAATGCTGTAAATAAATGTTCCTACTCAGACATCATCTACACTGCTGAAAAAACCCAAACTACCAACACTAATTTGAGGTCATCCAAAACTGATACTATTAAAAGAGCAAAATTAATAAACTTATATAGAGAAGCATCCTCTTCATTTACACAAAAAGGTATGCTCCTATGTTTTTAAAAGCAAATTTAAAAGAACAACTAATGCCGACCAATTATATGAATAACTTTAAACTCTTTGTCTGTAGAAACCATTTCAATACTGATGTACTTTTCCTTTTTTCACATGCAGATTTTTAAAAACATATAGGAACTTCTGAAATCTGTTCCTCCTGCCTTTTTATCTTAGAGAGGGTATTAATTTGATAATGCACATCTCAAGAGACACAGAGGAGAGGCCTGCCCTAATTTCAAGAATTTCAGATTTTTAATGTGTGAAATGAATATCATTTATCTGCCTGAAAAGAAAACCTGAAGAACAGAACTATGCACTTGAGAGATTGGTATGGATATCAAAGCACTTTGATTAGATCCCATATGAATTAGATTGCTATATCATATTTTGAAAATTGCTTAATGGTGTCTTGAAAAAATATCGTTGTATTTGTCTAAGTTCAGGACTAGGGGTCAGGAACTCCAGAATTTAATAATGGCTGACAGTGACTCCATAGATAACCTTGGTAAAGCTACATCAACATTTTTCCTCAAGTGTATCACCTGGAAAATTTGGACATGGTGTAGATTCTTTCATGTGAGAATAAAGGAGAGTTAGACCTTCGTTTAAGGCATCTTGGAGATTAGCTGAAGTACATTAAATCATTATCAGGCTTCTACTACAGTTATCTGTCCTTCTGCCCTAGAACTAACAAAGAAAACTAGAAAACTTAAACATACTTTAAAAAGTAAAACTGAGACAGTCACCTCTGTGAAACAACAGAGTTAAATAAGAAGTCAAACTCGGCAGGTTATATTTACAGTAAATAAATATGTAAACTCTTAATATTCTAATTGCATGTGTTTGTATAAGAAAAAATAATTGGGAAAAAACTTACAAGAATTACTTCTTTTAAGTTAGCCAGCCTAGTGTTATTGGGATAATTTACATGATCAAATGATGGACCTGTAAAATTTGCATCACTCCATTTTCTTGATTACTATGCCACATAGTAAAAAGAAAAGGTATCAGCTAACATATATGGATTAAATTTCATAATAGCATGTGTCTTTTATTTTTTTTTTCAACCCAGGACACTGAAATTAAAGCATCTAAAAAAGGTGTACATGGAGGCATATTGTAGTAAAGTATATGGCTGAAACTTCTCAGAAGCTTAGGTAAAAATTTCTCAGTTCAGAATTTCCACAGAAACAGATCTGAAGAATTATGAGGAAATGTTTATACAAGAAGGCAAGTTTTCTTCCATTCACAATCAGAAAAATATTAGGAAATTAATATTGGACAATCATGGGGAGAGAAAGACTGATGCTTTCTCCAATTCAAATTTTGATTAAGTTTAGTAAAAAAGTGATTTGAAAGAATTATAATAATGAAAGTTATCCTAGTAAGAGAAATTTACTAGCCACAAGATATAAATCATATTAAACCTATTATAATAGAGACACTTTGGAAAAAAAACAAACATAAAATGGAAAAGGAAAAAAAAAGAAAAAAGGGGGGAAAGAAAGCATTGAAGGGAAAGAATGAAAAGAAAAAGAATTTACACCTAGTCTGGATAGGGTGGCAGAACAGTGCAAACTGAAAGCAGAAAATAGATGCTCACTTTCTCAGATTGGAAAGCCCAAATAAGATCCTAAGACAGAGACTTTGAAATAATTACAACAGTCATTTGAGAAGAACCTCCTTTGTCGGTTTTATGAACAGTGTAATTCTTAATTCAAGTTAAAGACTTAGGGGTAAATCCTGGAGAAGACGCAAATCCTTCAAGAAAGGTCTGTGCTCCATACAAAAGCTATCAAAGAGCTTAGTGACAAAATCCTCTGCCCCAGTTGGTCAGGCTGCCTGGGCAGCTGGTCTATTGCAGTTAATATACCTTGTAAAAGGTAATAGACTTACAACCGGCTCCTTTCCGTGTGGATTTTTGATTCCCTCTTCTAGAGGATTTCAGGACTCTGCTTTGAGATTTCAATGGCCTTGGATCCTCTTCTCTCATCCCATATGACATTCAATTAACTCTGTGTCTCAACTGATGCAGTGTTTGGCCACTTGTGGTTTCTGATGAACCCAACAACATGTTTTCACAGGGGAAATTCCTTTTATGCAGTTTATCGTTCATGACCTGACATTAATGTGGAAAAATTCCTTCCATTTCATTTAATGTCAAACATTATATGACGTATCATCATATAAAATTACTTTGCAACAATTAGGCAGTTAGAGGTCTGCAGGTCACTGTCTCTGACACGCATCAAAAAGTAATAACAATCACCTATTGCCTTTATTTTAACTTCCTTTCTTACAGACAATATTCATCATAATCATGCAGTCAAATTTTTCCCATACCAGAGTAGCACCTGTCTCAAAATATAGATGTTACTACCGTGATTTCTACACAGCAAATGTTGGATGTGCATTTGGAAATTAAATAAGAACTGAGACATATATAGATAGACATATATGTCTACTGACACACATGGTAGAACTTTCCCCATTCTTCATTTCACGTACTATTTTTTTTTATAAAAGTATATTTTCAATTATTTTTCTCCTATCATGTATCTGCCTACTTTTCTTTAAACATTTAATTAACACAATTCCAAAGCATCCAGATAATGTGTTTTTAACCTCCCTTATTTTCTCTTGATTTGCCTAAGAACAGGATAATTAGTGTTTGTTATATACAGCATGACATTTCTTCTTTCTCCAGCATTCTGATAATTTTTTACTCTTACTTTTTTGAGTGCTACTCCTACTGAACGTATTCCTTTTCACTCCTATTATTTTCTTTTATTCCTCCATTAGAAGCTTTTAAACCCTTTTTGAAAGTAATTTTTTCATTTGATTCATCAGGATTCAAGAACACATATATCATGCTTAAAGTTTTCTGATTCTTTCAAATTGTCTTCTATTATGTTTATATCTTCTTTATTTTTCATTTTATGGCAGTATCAAATGTACAAACAGGCAACCAAAAAGAGTATTTCCAAATTTGATTTAACATCTTATTAATATGTATACAATATTTTGGAAGATAATGTAAAAGATATTCATTGCTCCTGTCACATGATCCTGCAAAAGGCTGTATCTCAGCTCATTGAAATGTGTAGTTTATATGCTATTTTTGTCATTAACTTATTTACATTTAATTTAGATGCTATGTCATGTAATACTGCAACACATTTAGGAAGTGGAACTGGATGAGTCATGAACTTTTGTGATGGGGGTTTCCTATGCTTGAGGCTATTTTGACAGTCTAGAATCTCTTCCATTTTTCATAACTGAATATCTTCATAAGTAAAATTTAACCCTAGATCTTCAATTCCTACTCACTAATTTCACTTTTTCTACTGTAGCTGTTCCGCTTTGCCATGAATATTTAAAGATTTATTGAAATACAATGCCAGAGAGTTCACACCACTTATCATCCAGTTGCAACGAAACAATCATAGTCTATTCTGGTTAATTCTTCATTTTATGTGAGGGAAGTATAGCAGAGTGCACTGTGCAGTAAAAGAGAGAGACTGGAAACAGCTCTTTCTTTTCCCAAAGGCAATAAAACTCCTGTTCAACTTTCAAAAGTTTCAGGGTCTAGTTCTTGGGATACTTTCAATACTATGAACCTGGTTTGAAGGGAGATGTCCCTTAAAGCCCAAAGGAAAGATAAGATCCTGAAGATTTAAGGTACAAGCATTTCTCATTTTACTTATCTGCTAGTGTAGACATTGCTTATCACTGTACTGTAAATTTCCCTACAGGCAATATGCTCACAAGTGAGATGCTGCAGCACAAAGTTCAAGCACTTAAGTGTCTTTTGTGGATCTAATCCAAAGTCACTTTTGAAAACAGGATTTAGAGCTTCTGAAACTTTTACCCTATGTGTCCTGGGGTCACGTGTTGACATACAAGGAAATTAGTTACCAAATCTTAAGCCTCAGTTCCCCCATGTGGTCACAGACCACTTCTCCTCAGCACAATAATTCTGTCAGTGCATTGACACCACTATAATGTCACAAAAGAACTCTCAAGTACATGTCCATTTTCCAGACATGAACTTGCATTGGGTACCTACTGCCTACTCAAAGTATGTTTATGTACGTGCTTGTTTTTTATTTTTTACAGAAATTCCTAATAAAATAAATCGTGCTGAAGCCAAACATCTTGCAGACACCTCAGGGTCAGACAAAACAGAAAGAACAACAAAGAGGTCCAGGATATCAACCATAAGGCGGATATTTGACATGGCAAAACACCGAACAAAGAGGTCATCCTTTTTCTCAACTGGTGTGAAAGTTTGCCCACAAGAATCGGTGAAGCAGATTTTAGCCAGTCACCAAGCTTACTATAGATTAAGAGGTAAGATGATTACTGTAGTATGTACTTCCTCCTTCAACATCTTTCCTTTAGTTGAGGAAACACAGTAATTTTCCAGAATCTTGTTCTTCACCATTAGGCAGTGTAAGTGCTACTTGCTTTATGCTCTGTTTTTACATAGATAATCAAATGTTGTGTGTGCATCAGCAGAGTTCAAGATAGACAGTTACCAGAAGAAAATAAAACAATGTACTCAAAGGACTAATGAACTCAGGGTAATTTCACAGTGTTCTAGACTGGCTGAACATGAAGAACAAATTGTGCTTGCATTAGTGACTAAAGCTGTACCACCTTTCTCAAAAGAGCAAGTACCATCATTGCTACTCAGAATCAATAGCCCCAGTCTAAGACAAGTAATGGAATTATCAAATGGTCATTGCACAAATATGTTGGTGTATCTGTAGTTATATTAAATCTGTGGCAGTGTTGGTATGTAACAAACACTGAGATAATTGCCAGCAGGTCATGAAAAGAACTTAGGGCAGAAGAAATATTTGAGACATTTTAAAAATAAGACTTTTTCAACTAGGTCAGTCCCTCCCTAGCTCCTTTTTTACCTCCTTTGCCTATAGAAAGCCTATAGAGTTACCATTCCAATTTTTGGTCCAATTTTCTCTTTTCCTTCCTCTACCTCTCCCAGTCTTTTATTCTGTAGTTGTTCCATTTTGTTCTAGAAGACTGTGTATATTTGCACTGCAGCTAGACAGTCTAAAGCTAATTCTAAAGCCTAGTCAGCATTTCTGGGATGCAAGTATCGAAGTCAACATCTACTTTCTAAATCACCTTTGCTTATCTATTTTTCCTTTATGTCAGACTCCAACCATTCACATTCATCTATGTAACTTGGCTGCTCCACAGTTCTCTTTCCGGGAACCAACTAGTTCCCTCTGAAATGAGACCTGGATGTAGAACTGCCAAAATTTTACTCCAGCAGCCACTTGCTATAGGCAGCATGGGAGAACTACACCAATATCTGTAGCTATTCCTATAGATAAAAAAGTATTTGGCACCATTACAGCATCCATTGGGCATTAGACAAAAATTTGAAATGTGTTACAGAGGCTGATCCAAAAAACATTTCTTAAATAGAAATTAATCCTGAAAGTCACTGAAACTCGCTGGTTACAAACCAGACTGAGCTGAAAACAAGCTATCCTGAAACAGGCAGGTATCATTAACCTGAACTCAAAAAACTGCAACTATGACCCTTTCATTTAATAAACTAAATATGACAATACTACCAGCTTTTTGGAGAGCAGCAGATCAGCTGGGATATTGGACTCTATAAGTCTTGTAGTGCAAGAAGGTTTAAACTTATACTCCTTTTTCCCAGCAGCATCCTATACTCACAAAATTTTCTAAGCCAGTGTCATCCAGTTCTTCAGCTGAAACTAGAGTACTTCCCAAAAAGCAAGCAACAAAACATGTCTCTGCAGCTGAATAATTTGTACACTCATTCACAAAAAGGTGTTTCTGATCCCTTGAACAATTGCCTATTTTCCATTACGATGTCCTTCATCAAAACCTAAAAAAAATTTCCTTCAAGGAAGCTTTATGAGAACTTCTGATAATGACTTCTGCCCTCCCAGCTGAGCATGTTCATTCATCTGATGAAACTGATGAATTAAAAAAAAAAGGGCATACACTTGAAAATGTAGTGATTCAAGCATCATCCTTGAATCTGTAACCACAGTACAAGTGTTCATGAAAAGGTAATCTGGTAGCCATGCTGGAGCCTTAGAGCCTGTACCCATCTTTGGGACAATTTTACCTTCATTTTGTTTTGGAGATGTACTTTCAGGTCTGTTCTTTTCTATGGTTAAAGCCTAGGAGATGATGTCCCCCCTCCAAGTCCCATGACACATTTTTAACTGTAATAGCACTGTGGATCATATCAGTCTTCTAGAGAAATTTTCTTCTGAGAAAAATTAAACCATTTTCTTCTTTTTTTACATATATGTGTATTCTATGCTTCCAGGGATGAGCACACAACACTAAACAGCTCAGATACAGGAGCTCAGACAGTTGCTGCTGGATACTTGAGCCTACTGTGACCCTATATCAACTCTGAAAGAACACATCATAGCTTAGGTCAGCATGAGGACAGTCCCTTGTGTGGGGCAAACTGGGAGAACACATGCGATCAGCTACAATGCCTCCTCAGCTGGTCATGTGTCACGTTTATCTGGTAACTGGATTACTTACCATCGGATGGTATATCTTTATTCAGCAGTTACTGCTCAGAAAAACAAATACCAGAGAGCTGCAGGAAAATGTAAATAGAAAGTAGCTTTAATTCCTAGCTCATAATGAATAACTCTCTTCAAAAGATAGCCTGTTCCTTTTTAATAACCTGACCACATCTGCTCCACATGCAGCTGCTCTGCTGGGAGGGCAGGTCGCTCCTGAGGTATTATTGAGGGGCCCTAACACAGCTAGGTGAGTACATCCTACAGCAAGTTTAGAGTATATCTTAGAGAAATTGATTGCACTAATTTCAGAGACACCAATATTTTAGATAATGCAGATAATGAACTCACTCTAAGCCAAAGTAGGTATCAAATACTCAAAATAAATGTCCCATCTCACAGTAATGAGCTTTGCAAAGTAAAGTGCTAAAGACAACAGCTTTTAAATTACTAGCAAGTTTTTGTTAAAATGCTTTTTCTAATAAGTTTGAAGATTCCCTTCTTTAAAAGCATTTTTAAACAACATTTTGAAGACGTGTGTTCCTTCACCTTGAGTGATGAATACATAAATACCAAATCACTTTTAAAAGGCTTTCAAGTTTACTATTTGGAACAAAGCATCCATCCCAAGCCCATTTCTATTTACTCAGTCTGCCAGGAAGCTGTGTGGGAAGCCTTTCGTATTTTTCTGGATCGGATTCCTGATACTTCTGAATATCAGAACTGGGTTACTGCCTGCCAGAAGGAAACCTTTTGCATATTCGACATTGGCAAAAACTTCAGCAACTCCCAAGAGCACCTGGAAATTATTCAACGGGTAAGGATTACTGACATTTGTTTAGAAACTGGGAGAGGTTTCAAATTCCCTCCCTGCCTGCTTATTTGAGGGCAAAGTATTGCTCAGGAAAAGGAGGGGGCATGTCTTAGAAGGAAAACATAAAATTATAGTAAACAAAAGAGCTAACAGGCTCAATGGTTGGATACACCCACCAGTAAAATGCTGTTTTTCTTAATCTTTTTGCAGCGAGTAAAACATAGAACCTTCCAGGAAAGGTAAGTAGCACAAGTAGAACCTTGCCACTTGATGTTACTGCCTTCTTTGAAAAGATATGTGTAGATGTGTGTGGATGTGAGCAGATACTCAGATAGCACTGTGGCGTATTTGGTGTGTGCTGTGAGAGATGTGTATGCTGGATGTATCATAGGACATAGTGATTGAGTCACAAATAATGGATGTGGCCAAATGTCGGAGTTACCTGTTCATTTCAAGACACCACTGAATGTTTTCTCAGACTAATGTGAGCAGAAAACCCTGACAGAGACATTACTTTGCATTACACTAGTGTTGATTTGGAGTGTGACAAAAGTTGTTGTAACTCTCAAAAAGGAAGACAGAGAGCTTAACAAAAGTTTAGCTGAGAGGCTACGCTAAAAAATAACATGAACACTCTATGCCTTCACTTTAGATATCTCCTGTATTTTTATACAGCATGACAGTGTTAACTAATGTGATACTTTATTCTTTAAACTCTTCAGAAAAGGTATGCTCCTGGAAATGCTCAAAAGCCTGAGAATGGCAGGATTAAAGCTACCATACTGAACTCTGTTTGTCTGCATAGAAATACTATAGTGCAGCCAGACAAATCATTGTCCACAACTTCTGATTGATGTATTGTCTTTTTCCTTCAAGTTTTCTCTGATTTTCAGGAAAATAATCTTTTCATAGCTTACACTGTCTCATGATCACAGAGGTCTTATGTATCTTAATTCATTCTGACATGGGAGATCTGACGTATTTTAAATAATGTAGGCCCTAATTAAACTCCCCTGGCAGTCCAAAGGGAGGTCTTTTCATTCATCCTAGTGAAAGCAGTGGCAGCAAGGCATTAAGTGAAGTGACTGATCTCAGAGTTCTTAGGTTCTCTGTGAACAGTACTGTTTTCCCTAGACACGATTCAGAAGGTGTAGTAAATTCTATGAAATTGTTTGTATTTTAGCTGGAAATACAGACAGCAATGATTATGCATCGTTGGACTTCACAATGGGAAATGTTTTGTATCTTCTGTGGATGTCATGTAGAGAAATCAGTCTCGATTATAGATACAACACATAACCAGACACCATTGTGAAAACATTACAAATAATACTTTAGTCCTCACCACGCAAGGTATCTAGAGGATGTGGTAAATCAGTTGTCACTCATGTTCCTTACTTATGTCATTAAATATCTAGGTTGTTCCTGTATATGCAGCTCAGACATCTTTTCTGCCTATGCTACAAGCTTTATGCTGTCTCAGTTAACACCACACTACACATTTCCAGTGGTCTTAGTTTTTTCACTCATACCAGTTTTCACAAATGCTCCATGTGTATACACTGTAAAAATTTTGAGGAATTATACTTCACTCCTCAATTTCAGGAGAGAAAAATCTCAAAATGTCCCTTAGAAGATTCTTACCTAAGAATCTAATTTTCCCCAAAAGCTAAAAATGAGTAACAATTTTGTTTTAAGGCTATAGAATAATTTCTGCTCTAAGTACAAGAATCTTTAATGTACTTATTTGTTTTAAAATGTACTTAGAGGTAGATATTATTGCTGCTTTTTGGGCAAGCTAACAGTAGCTATTAAAACTGTATTCATCACAACATGACTGTAAAAACAGAAAATAATATCAACAAAACAAAACCAAATCCTGTGATAGATCAGACCCACCATATTCTTACTAGAGTTTTTAGCTGTCTTCCTTGGGAACCTTGGTATGCATTAACCTGTGAATATTACATCCAGAAGCAAACATTAACATTTGTACATCTCAAAATAATCTGGATCCAGGAATCTGACTTGATACTATGATTATTTGGAGGCATCCTTATGGTATTATAATGCAGGCTGACAACTGAAAAATAAGCCCACCCATTATTTTCTCACACCACACCATATGAAACATATCTGGAACCTGAAATGTCCATTGACTCTAAAATCAGAGGAATCCCAAAGCTTTCACTGAACTACCTTAATAGGATGACAAACAGCAAAGGAGACAAAGGTTGGTTTAGGTGATGTACAAGAAGTCTTGCTTCCATTTTAGACAGTGGTCAACCCTTCATTAACTTCCAAGAGAGAAAAAAACAGACCCAGTGCACTGATTTAATGTCTGTGATCCCATACCTCTGGTGGCATTGATAAAATGTGTCACAAAACGTCATGAGCAGATTCCTGGCAGGATTGGTAGTCCTTATGCTGTTCCACTGTCTGTTTAATCAGGTGTCAAAATATTTTATTAGAGGTAAAATTTCTCATTTAAACTTCAATTAATATATGGGTAATTTCTATATATTCTTTGGTTTTTAACACTTTTGTACAATATGCAGATAACTAAATCACTCATTTCTATTTGATTGATAGGAAAGACGAAATATCTGCAGAGAAAACAGGAGGCAAAAAGGTGGAAGACATTCCCTCCATTTCTACAGGTAAAATCAAATCTGTTTGTTGTGTATCTGCCCATTAAATAAAATTTCTAAGGCCAATGATTATTAAATCTTAGAAGGCTCTAATTTAATTAGGGTTGTAGAAGCATGACAAGTTCATTGAAGTAGAGTGAAAATGTTTTAGCAAAGCAATCTTTGAGAAGGGATTTTTTTGTCTCTTTACAACATGTTTGCTACTCAAATGTTGCATTCCAAATTTGTCTTCAAATGCATATGTTTTCCTGATTTCAAACTTAGCTAGTATAGGGTTAATTTTTTTTTCAGTTATAAAATGGCATTTAGAGTGTCAGCTGCTGCATTTCATTAACCAAAATAAGCAAGTAAGGCAAACAAAGACTGACAAGCAAGAAAGTCAGAGGGATGCGAACACAATAAATTGATCTGATTATTACAATTAGACCTACCAACCCCTTTGTGTACTACAATTCTTTAAAATAATATTAGCATTTCATGCAGTGATAAAAATGGAAATATGATCATTTTGGTTCAAGCAGAAACCATCCTGATTACATTTTTTTGAGGGCCAAATATGAGAGTCTTATTGCTAAGGACTTCCAGCATGGTAATTTTGCCTCTAGGTGGTAAACTCTGTCAGACAAAGTCTCCTGTTACTTTAAATTGAGCCCTAAAGAAAAGTGGCTGTCATGGAGACAAAGATCTCAATTGGCAAAATTAAACTTCGACGTTTGGTGATACACAAAAACACTCTCCCAAGGGAAAGCTGCTCCAGTGAGCTGACACCTGACCAACGCAGAAAGGGGAAGACTTTTGATGTGCAAACTGTTCCTTTCTGACTTTTCTTCCAACACCCCCACAGGTTCTCCTGGCACACCCCTCTCTCCATATGCACCTAATGGCACATTACTTAACGAAATTGTTAACGACACAAAGACTCCTGTGAAGGTAAGGGCACCCTGTGTTGCTACACACTTTTTAACTCACCTTTTCCTTTTGAGCTCAGCTAGCAGGAAAGAGGGAGAAGCCTTATAAACTGTGCTTACAAACCACAGGTGCTTCCCTCTGTTCAGCTGGCAGGACTGAAGTGGTTTATTAGCATCTGTTATACACTGGAGTAGGGCATGATACTTCTTGAGTATGTAATAGAAAGTACAAAAGCATGCCAACCAGCTTTTAGGCAGTTTTCATTGTATTAAGGAGGGGCCTGTCACCTATTTTGCACCATTTTGTAACCTTGTTCTTCATTAAATGATGCCAAAAAAGCATACCTGCTGGGCTTTCCACAACACAGGAGATAGGACTGGGCCTTCCTTGCCTCTTTCTGAGCAGCCAGCTGTCAGAGGGCTCTCTGCTGCTGTGTGCTCAGAGCAGTCATGCCGCAGGGCACTGAGGCTGCCCCTCTGCACACCTACAGCACCTGCTGTGAGAGATACCTCTGAGAGAGGGGTGGGGTGCTGGGAGGGGCTGCTGTTTTCCCTGTCCTGGCTTCTGTGGTCTCAGCACAGATGTGTGGCCTCAAAATGTAGGGAAAAGCTGCAAATACTGTTGGGAAACAGCAAGCAAAATAAGACTACTTTTAATAGCAGTAAAGTCAACTGCATAAGAAAGGTGCATCATAGGTAGGATTCACAAACTTCTGAATGTGAAATAGCTGTGTGATTTTGTTATGATAGAACTAAGACTTAGTAAAAGTCTCTGTGCAAGAAAGGCTTGATTCTCTTCATCTTCATTTAAGCATATCAAAGGCAACTCTCAAGTTACAGTAAGAGAAACTTGTTTGCAAAAACAGAATTAAGCCAATGGATATGTCTGGGAACATTCACCTTTTGTAGAATATAGTTCAGAATGTTGTTTTGGGGATGAGCTTAAAAGGGAACATTTCTACCTCTTGACTACTGAACTGGGGGGAAGGAAAATCCTCAAATTTTTTTCTTCACTTTTTGTCCTTTCCTTTTCTTTTCCAGGACCTGGGAACAAATGCAGTCCCTGAACTGCCTGTGGAGCAAATGGTGGAATTCAGTGTCACTCTCACTGATCAGGAGTACACAGCTGAACTCAGTGATCCCAACTCCCCAGAGTACCAACAACTAGCTGCCAAATTTCAGCTGCAGGTAGGGAGGCTTAGTGAATGCAAAAATGTTGACTTTGTACCTTGGCTGAGGTTCATACTATGAAATTACCTTCACCTTGAAATAGAATTTGAATCTACTGCCTTCACTTTAAACAGGTGATTCTTGTTTTCTCAAGACCTTAACATTTCCGTCATGTATATTATTAGCTTTTCCCCTCATTTGAGCCATCTGCTCAGCCACCAAGCTAACAAGCCAACATTTTTGACAGCAGTAGAACTCAGATAACTGATGAACAGAAAAACTTTAGGAATATCATTCAGACTTAATCAGGAATTCATGGACAGCACTTTGTCATAATTTAACTTCTACAATAAACCTAATGAGAACTGTAATATAAATGTTAAAAGTAATTAGCTACTGTTGTCTGAACTATCCTTCAAAGGACTTACACTCATTGTGCTTTACCATAGTTTATGTAAGAATTGGAACATCTGTGGTATTTTCATATAATTAATAATATTAACTGAATGTTCAGCCATCAGTTTAACTGATAGCTGTTAATGACTTGAGGTTCCCAAAAAGTCTTCTTAGTAAAATTAACTAAAGCTTCTCATCAGCTTCATGAGCATTCCTTAGTGGAAACTATTTCACTTTCCTGGTTCAGTTCCAGATATGTGTAGAAAAACAGTGAAGGATACATTGGCAGAGCTGACAAAAAAATGGTTTCTCTGAAGATTTCCAGTATTATTCTCCAACAGAAGTGCCTACAGACATTGTTTACTACACATATAATGCCTCTTCTATTCAAAACCATGTAATTGTACTATTGTTAACAGTAGAACTAAAATGTATTGTTTTTCCATTTGTACAAGACAGTTAAAACTGTTTAATTTCTAAACTATCTGTCAAATAATCTAAACCCATTTACAGTTGCTTAACATTTCTAAGTAATTAACAATTTACAGGTGACATGAGCCACAAAATTATTCATGAACCAAAACTGCTGAAAATGAGAAAAACATTTGATTCATATTGGTTTACTTGCTCTGTTATGGAATAGATTATCATTTATTTACATAATTACATTACTAAGAAAAGCAATATTTTGTGTTTATTTTTGGCTATTAGCAGGTAATACAACAAGTATATGCAAAGCAGATATTTTGTTTAAGCTGAGAATTTATGATACCAAAAAGAGGGCAGTTGAGACTGTTTCCTAAATCTCCTCCTGAAATATGAAAAATATTGTCTAGGTAGTCAAGTTGTGTTTGCTTTTTAGTCATAGATCTTATGCTGAAATTTTTTTTTATGGTTTTCTGTAGATGAAAAAAATATTTGAGAAACTTCCAGGATTCAAAGAAATCCGTGTTTTAGGATTCAAGTAAGTAAGAAAACAGGGTTCTCTTTGTTGTTAGCTCCTAGGGTTCTCCTCTTCTTTCTTGTCCTAAAAAATGAAGAGACCTGTAGAATGGGGGGGTGTGTACTGCTGTGAACAGAAAGTAGTTTTATGGGAATATCATAGAGACAATATGACAAGTGCAAACATATCCCAAGTGAGCCTATGACTTCTTGAGTTTCCAATTAGCTTTGATTACGTGAAGCTTGAAGGATACAATAAATTCTTTTAATTGTTTGGTAACAACCCTGTATTAGGACTTTTTTTAATGACCACGTAAAGTGAGTTAATCGTGTGATTATTTAGGTGATGACTTTTTTGTGTGTGGACCCTGTGCCCTTCCTAAGTGACAGTGAAGGTGCCTTGCCAAGAGAGGGTTGCAGGACGATACATGTTCACACATGTAAAGCTTTTCTAGTTGTTGTTTCTCAGGTCTTTTAAAAAATTTAAAATGTTTCATTTTTTTCAGTAAAATTGTGTTCTGTCTTGCCATTTCTTCTAGTTTTAGCTTTGTTGTATGTTTACTATTAATACAAGCTCTTGTGTACTTTTTCAATAGAGAATCTATAAGGGAGGGGGTGCACATTGCATAAAGAATCAAATGAAAAGCAAATAACTGATAGTAAGAAACTAAGGAGCAAGGAAAAAAGACAAATGTATGTGATTTTATGGCAAAGCATCAGGAACATTCAGTACTTCTAGCAGTATTTAATACCTGTTGAAGAACACTCATATTGCAATGCAATTTTAGACAAGACCATCCTTCTTCCTAGCATTTCTTTCTGCAAAAATTGCTGGGGAAAAGAAGACAGAAGAGCAAAACAACCTGCAGATTAGTAGCTTATATTTTTATATTGAAATTAGTAAAACAAAAGCTGTCTATTGCAATACTAGCAGAGAAAAATCTGTAGTAGTGTCTCATATTTACCACTTGCAATAACTAAACTCTTTCAGTTGTGACTCCAGCAGGGCTGGGATCCATCCTGGTTTCATACCTTGGACTTAGCTAATATGAAAGAATAGTCATCAGTGTAGAAGACCAGGACTGATTCCCATTATCTAGTAATTTAGTTAGCTCCTTAGAGTTACAGATCAGCAAAGATGGGAGTGGCTGTCCATTCTGCCTTAGTCATATTACTTCACATATTAGCAGCATTTCCGAGAAGGCAATATAGAGGAACAACATCACAGGTATTCTGGAGAACTCACCAGGGAAAATAACATTGTAAATGGAAGGTCAACATTGACGTGTCTTCCAGAGGTAATTAATGGTTCAAGCTACCCCTGTGATTACAGAGTAAGCATCATGTGTAGTAACTGTGATCACAGCAACTACTGCCACAGGTGTCCACTGCCACCATAGAGATTAGCAATGACAGGTCTCAAATTGCACCATTTGACAAGGGAAATGGGAAAGCTAATATTTCAAACTGCCATAGTAAAGTAAAATTCCTCTTTCCCCACACAAACCATGGTGATTTCCATTGTTTGGAAGGGAAAAAGTGAACTGATGGAGAGTAGACTGTCATTTTCACACAGAGATAAAAATTATAGATGACACATAGAAGATAAGAGATATTGTCAAAAGATGGTTGTGATGTGTGTGACTGAACAATTTAACCAGTATAAATGAATCTTCGTTTTTCTTTCTTTTGCAATCCTTTCTCACACTCTTTCTTCTGTGATGAAATGAAGACAGAAGAAGGAGAAAGATGGGTAATCTTTCTTTAATTCATAATTAATAGTTTTATGGAGTAATTATAATAATTATTATTAATAATAATGTTAATAATGTATGTTGATAAATCAGTAAATGTCCTTTATCTTGATGTGACAAAGTGAATTGATTGTGTTCTGCCTAAGTACAAAATCTGTGATATAAATTGTCAGGGACAGTTTTTACTTTAATCTGAATGGTTCATGTAATCAAATTTTGTCAGGATGTCGCTGAAGGAAAGAAAATGTTTGACCTAAGAAAATTCACATTTAGGTGACTAGAGATTTATATCATCCATATACTAAACATGAAGAATAAGTAGGGAAACTTTATTTTCAGATTTTCGTTTTTGATCTGCTGTTTCCTAGCTGTATTCCCATATACACATTATTTCCAATAAATATGTAGAATTTGATTTGTTATCTCCATTATCAACCCAGATAGAATAGCAAAGAGACCAGTGACTAGCTTGATAAAATGCAGGGAGCTTTTGCCTGCTGATACAAACAGCTGCAGAGAATATTGTTGTTGCTGCTTAAACGTGCTGCTGGGGAATAATTTGTCTAGCAGTTTCCTAGAATTTCTCTTTTGCTCATACTTTAAGAGGAAGAATTGTCTAATGTGTTTCCTGAATTTTTGCAATGTCATATAAATGCAAATACATAGCACATACTAGATAAAATTAAATTCTTCTCTGTGCAGTTATCTGATATTGCAAAAAAAATAACATAGTGGAGTAGAAATGTTTGCAATGTACTCATTATTTTTCATTTAATTAGGTGAATTTAACATGTATGAAAAATGATGTATTAAAAATGGTGAACATTTGAGACTTCTGTTATACATGAACATCTAGGGAGAAGCCATATACACCCATTCAGACTTGGAAAAGCTGATTCCCATTGTGAAAAAATTATTTGCTTGCCACATTACCTTGCTGTTCTTTAAAAACAGAAAAAAAGTTTTCTCAGATTTTTGCTTATCTGCAGTTTTATGAACTGTCTAATCCCTTTTCATAAGTTCCTGAATATTTAATGTGTGATTATGGCTTCTAATAACCCCAGCATGCATTTATAGCTGTTTGAATCAGTAGTCAATGACTTCAGACTACATTATCAATTCTACAGATTTCTGAGTAGTCAGACTAAATTGGATTATGTTAGATTTTTGCAATTTTATTCAATATGGGAACTTTTATTAAAAGTTATGCATAGGAAAAAAAAACTGTTTAGGTGAAGGAAAAGTAATTTGAAGGTGACAGTTTAATTAGAGAAGTAAATCTGCATTACTCTTACATAAGATAGTATGTTATGGTTGCATATTTATTTGTTTGTGTGTAAAATCAGTTCTCAGCCAGTGACTGATTTTGCTCCTCGGGGCATTTTGACCTTTTCCCCTTGCAGGTCAAGCAGCACCATAGCACGATATGTGGTCAACTTTGAGAGAGATGGCTCAGAAACCAAAGGCGCAGCAGATGACATCTCAACTATCGGATCTAACAAGGTTGAAAGTGAAAAAATTCCGATTTCTCCGGTTGAAGAGGGGGAAATATCAGGAACTAAACTCACAGTAACAGACCTTCAGCAGCTGGTTGCCACTGCACTCCATGAAGACCAGTCCCTGCCAGTGGACCTTGGAACACTTCAGTTTACTGATGGTCAGTAAAGCAGGTGACAGGTGCCAGGCACAAGTGTGAACCTTGCCTTTCCAAACTGATGCAATTTCAGGAGGGTGTTCCTTGCTTCTCTAACACAGTTTTCATCTGATATAGTCTATTCTGCTTGGTGTTGCCTAGAATCCATTGGATGTAGAGAAATAAATTTTACAGTAAAATGTGTCTTTATAATTACACAGCCCAGTTTGCAACCAAATTAGAGGATCTTTTTCCTTGGTTTTTTGTTCAGAAAATCTGGATATTTTGCACACTGAGATAATTAGGAGAAGAAAAGTAAAATAAATAATATGAATATTCACTGTACTATTTTAACTTCCCAGTATGACCAGTCTCCCTTCTTTAACAAGATAAAAAGTGAGGGCTGCATCTTACATAAAATTAGCATTCTGACATCTCTGTCTTGTTTGTAAGCAAACCAGCTAACCTTTCAGTGACATCAACGAGACAGACACTTTAAAGAGCATTTGATCCCAAGATAAAATCAGTAAAGATGTGTTTCACTCACACGTTGAAACACAGATGACAAGCTGGGTGTGAAAACCTCCAGCAGAAGTTGAAGGTCTGCAACCTGTTAGGTAATCCAGCTAATAAATATCCTTTTTTAGTCCATCAATGATTTTTCCAAAGCTAGCAAACTAGTTTTGGAGAGATGGAGTTAAAAAGGGGGAAAATAATTTAAAATATTTTGTCATATGTCTATTTACTGAATCAACCTTAAAACATAAACCGAATTTTAGCTATTGTGTTTCATTTGCAAACAACATTTTCTTGCAAAAAAAAATAATTATTCAGTTGAAATAATACTTTCTGTAAGATTAAAGTGTCATATTTTAATGAAGATTAAAAGCCCTCAGAAAAAAAATTGTATAGAACACTTCAATAAAAAATATTTTCATCAACTTTCTCCCAGTAGTTAATTCTAATAGCCAATTTTAGAAAAACAGTTTGCATGCAAATGCTTTAAAGTTCTCCTCTGAGGGTGTGAAAGGAACAACTGAGCACTAAAGCCAACACACTGACATTAACAATGGTGTGGACGCAGGGTAAAACTGGAATGACTTTAGGCATAATGAGCACAATATAATGAGTCATCATAGCCCATGCGGATTTAACTGAGGGGTTCACACTTCAGATGATTTTAAGCATTCCTCCATGGTTCAGCTCTCTGCAGACCTATCCCATTTATTCTAAATAAAGCATATGAAGAATAGTGCATATAAAATTTGGTTTTCTTCAGAATTGTCTGCTTGAATGGGAATTGATGCCTTTTCTGTCTTAACATGGGTTTTTAAAAGCGGGGGTTTTTTTATGGAGAATATTTTAGTATTTTTACTGAGTTTGTGTTTTGATCAGTTTTCAATGTGCAGGTGCTGAAGTATTCTGTTCTCTCTCTCTCCCTCTCTCTCTAATGTTTTCAATATTTTTTTTTTTTCCCAGAAACTATTACATCACCTAGCGATTTAGATAATGATATCCAAGGCGTGGTCACTATTCCTCTGGCAGGTCCTGATTTGGTAAGTTAATAATGTTTTTCATGTTTATTTATTTCCCCATGGGAAGTGAAATTAAACAGTGTTAAGAGGTACATAAATATACAAACATTTTCTTATGCTAAAATAATATACCTGCCTTTTCTACATGCTGTAAGAATGAATGTTGTATTGTTATACTGCAACAGAGATATAGTTTAGAGCATTTACAGGTGAACATTACTGCTTGATTACATTTTCCAGTTTCAACTTCAAAGTAAACAGTGTCTCATCAGTCCGATAGTACATCTTAATAACAGAAAGAGAGCAGTTCACAGGGCTAGGTAAGGTCATCTTTCTTTGACCATTTTTGAAATTACAGGCAAAGTGATTAGGTTCACATGCACATGCCAAACATTTTACAAATCTATGACTTCGTGACAACCTTCTAGTATCTGAAGGGGCCTACAGGGAAGCTGGAGAGGGACTCTCCATCAGGAGCTGTAGTGAGAGGACAGGGATAATGGGTTCAAGCAGAAAGATGGGAAATTTAAGTTAGATATACAGTAGAGATTCTTTACTGTGAGGGTGGTGAGACACTGGTACAGGGTGTCTGGGGAGATTGAGGATGCCCCAAACCTGGCAATGTTCCAGGCCAGGTTGGATGTGACATTGAGCAGTCTGGTCTAGTGGAAAATGTCACTTACCATGGCAGGGGGGCTTGGGACTAGATGAGCTCTAAGATCCCTTCCAACCCAACCCATAATATGATTCTTCATTGACTTAGCTATTTGCTAACTCATGTGGCAAAAGATTGTTGCCCTTTTAGCAATGAAACTCAAACATAGTAATGAAAGCTGCTTTTTTAAAACATTTTTAGGAGGAACTCCCACTAGGCTATCCCAGTCCAGCAACAGTGGATCAAAGAGGAGATGTATTTGCTCATGAATTTACAACTGAAAGCCCTGCTCTAAGTGAAGAGATCAGCATCCCTGAAGAATTTAATAATTTTATTACATCTGAACCTGATTTTCCTACCAAACCCTCCAGAGAACCATTTCAGGACAGATATCCACACACCCAAGTTATTGCTACTGACTATCCGAGTTTCACAGTGCCTTCCAGTGCTCTGGGCAGCACTAGCAGTCCTCCAAAATCAGAGGATTCCTATTTGCCTCCCCCAGCTGATGATTCTGCTGGCAAAGACTTAATCACCGATGGCTATGAGTCTCCAGTGGATCAGGCTACTGCAGGCAGCTTCACCAGCCCTGGCCTCCTGCCTGCTGGAGAGGTGGATTACGAAGCTGAAGAGAAGCAAGAACTGACTGATATAACAGAACCTCCTTTCCAGGAAGTCGACCTGCCTGGACAAGGTAAGACAAAAGAGATTTTTCTATAAGAGAGGTGCAGGTGTTGTGACACAGTATCAGAGCCATAAGGACTCCTTTCCATTGTGACAGAAGATTTTCCTTGACAGCCAAATGTGGAAAATGTACATTTCTGATGGCATCTTCAGCAAAATTCTCATGCACTTTAGTTCAAGGTTGTCAAACCCAACAACAAATGTCTAAGGATAAGGAACACTTAGCACAGAGTATTATGGTAAAATTTTTAAAAGGCAGAGCTAAAAGACATGTCAGGAAATAAAAAATAAAGGAAGTCCTAGATTAATGGAAAAAAAAATTGATATTTAAAAAATGGAAATTAAATTACCTTGGGCTCTACAGACTGTGGTGATAGCAGCAAGAGTAATATGATATAATTTCTTGCAAGCAAAGAGTACTATGGCTCAGAAAAGTTTACATATCTACAGGTCTGATTAATGTGAAAAACTTTTAAAAATTTCTTTTTTCTGTGTTTGTTTATTCAGTTTTATCCATGCAGTAGGGTTTTTTAGAGGCACCCACCTATATGAGGAAAAAACCATAATAAATAAAAAATTGAGATGTATGTATATATGCATATGTGGAGAAAAGTCTGCATAATGCAGCCCTTCAAATGAAAAATACCTAATAGACACATTTCCCAGAGCTGACCCTGCAGGTAAAAGAAAGTTCAGACAAAGATAGCAGGGTCAGCCTTAGGGCACAGGCTACTCAGGCTTTCCCCCAGAAGAACAGAATGTCTGTGAGGCTTCTGCTTCCCTCACCTCCACCAGTGGCTAGAAAGCCACAGGAGCCACCCTGTGCAGCCACTGTGGGAATTGTGTGGGGCAGGAGCCTCCACTGGCAAACCAGCAAGAGCCATGATTTGGAGGAGTTGCCCTCCATCTGTCCCAGATCTTGTCTGCTCCCTCTCTAATCCTGCTCCCTGTCCTCGCCTTACCATCTTAGTGTTAGGTCTGTATCCCTAAATTTTATTTACACTTCAAAGCCTGTGCTTCCTGTCTAAGATGCAAGAGGTCACTGTAGGCCCATGGGAGGAATTAGGTCTTGGATGAATATTCATATGTGCTTTGTCTCAGATTTTTTACTAACTCTCTCAATGGAAAAGCAGAGAGCAGGTAAGCACATCATGGGAGTCAGCAGGATTCTTTGATGTCCCCACATAGTCTCTAAGCAATACTAAAAAATATCTGCAGAGGAAAACAAACAAAAGGCAAATTCAGGGCACAATTCCAACAATATGCATTAGCTCTCACAACAACACTCGGTGTTTCGGAATCTCTTAGACTGTCATGCTCAAAGCTTGTAAGTTTTCTCCCTGCTGCAGGAAAGTTCCCTGTTCCCATAGGAGGAATCCTGTCCCAGTTCTACCAGCTCCCTCCTTGCCCAGTCCTTGACCTTTCATGTCTCTTGAAGCAATAATAGTGAACCCTCCTCCCCCTTTCAAGATGTTCTTCCTGATCCAGCATGCCCGAAACCAGCAGAAGGCACCTTCAATCCTGCTGCCTGCAAGGCCACATCCCATAAGGCAAACAGGCAATATTTGCATGGCTGATTGGAAACTCTCCCTGCATGGTGATAACATCCTTTACAATGGGCCTGCACAGCATAAGTGTGGGAGTGGGGAATGTCCATGTATCGTACAACATATAGGATTGTTTGTCTGGATCCAGCAAATAACTGCATCAGCATTTTAGAGGGTAAAGGATGTAAAAGGTGACCCTTGGGAACATACAACCATCAGTTCTGGACTGGGAAGAACACAACATATTTCATGGTCATGTTGTTGCATGGTAGTTTATGCACTGAATATAAACATCCTATTCCTTTGTCGCTGTTGAGCAGCTAGCTGAGGAATGACCCAAGTTCTCAGACAAGGAAAGAGAGGAGAAGGGAACTTTATTGTTTTGAATTCCATATATATAGAGTTTACAGAGGTGCCCCAGATTGGTCAGCCCGAGACCTCCCCCTAGGCCCAATTGGCCAAGCCCGAACTGACCTAATCCGGAGAAGTTGTTTGCAAAACATCCAAACTTTATCTTGTTTATGAAATATAGCAAAATGTTCCCACGGGAAGGACCTGTGCTAGCCACATTCCTTGGTCTTTCCTTTATACACAGAGTTCTGAAATGAGAGAAAAGCAATTCCTTTTTGATTAGCAGAGTGACTTAAAGTTAGGAAAATCAATTCTTATCGGAATCAGTTGTCAAATGTTCCTGAAAATAGTGTTTACCATGAAAAGCTTTAAATGCAACTATTTTGAAATGCATGCTGAGAAGTCTTGTAGTGCTACTGATAAAAGCACAGCATACCTTCAAATAACATTCATTATAACTGTGGAAAAGTGTTACATTTTCAGGGCAAAGAAAGTCATGCGTTTTTCATTCTATTTGCTCATTGTGTTAGGGACTTGATGTCATAAAAACCACATAAAGTTGCCTATCTATTTCCCAATTTACTAAATATCTAAAAAATTTTGTTGCCTATCAGCTCAAAATGACTGAAGAGAAGAAACAGAGGGTATTTTACTCACCTGCACTGACCTTTTAAACACTGTTTCAAGGAGTTATTTGCTGCATATTTTGGTTAGAATCTGTCAAGCTGCAGGTTTTACACCTCTAGAACAAATTCTAGAGGTGTAAAAAAAAAGCCTCCCTCAAAATCAGGTATCCTATCTTGTTTCTCCTTGTTGAACACAAGTTATGTCTAAAACAAGGACCAGAGTGTAAGAATTCCATTATTATTTCTGCAGCAGAGTAGCAGGAGAAAAAAAAATTGTTCCCTGTCTAAAAAGTAGGGATGCTGTGTTAGCAATGACTCAAAGATGTAGCTATTACATTTTCTTTAAAGCTTAAAGTGCACAAAGCATAGTGCATGCTTAACAGTCAGGAGAGCTGTTGAAAATCTGTTTATTGAGTTTTTAAAATGTATACTCTTTAAAACTTTTTCCCTTTTTAAAGCTTTTTTCAATTCTGGCAGTCCTGTGTGTACAGTATTTCCTGTAGTCTTTTATATCCTTATATATTGTGTATTTCATAGGAAGTGATAGAATTCAATTTTGAAATCCAGATTTTATTAAAGTCAGCAGTGTTAGTACTATTAATTTTAATACGGCAAGCAGAATCTACCTGGTGCAGAATATTTCACACTTTGTTCCTGGCTGCATTTCACAGCTGCTTTTCCTAGTAATATTAAAAAAAAAAAAAAAAAAATCTTTAAACTGTTATTGGTGTGAAGTGGCAGGAAATACTCAGACAGTGGTGTGCGAGGTTGGACAGAGCATTACGGTCCAAACAGTTGTCTGAAATTTTTCACTAGTACTAATTTTCAGCCATTTCCCCACCCTACTGTCTGGAAGATGGGAGCAAATTTTCTTCATCATATATTTAGAAATTTAAATTCACTCTTCTTTACCATGAAAGGAAGAACTGGCTACCAAAAATATCATGGTCTGAGGTTCTTTTAGGTATCAGGTCTGTTTCAGAGATGGGCTTTATTTCACTGGCTGTCACATGTGTGAGCTACAGGCTGGACATCACTACAGACTCCTGAATATTGAATGTCTACATCCTACACCAACTACTTTAATTGTGCCTACTTGAGGTCACTGAGCAAGTAATAAGATTCCTTTCACAGCTCCCAAAAAGATAGTCAGACTCAGCCTCCCACAAATAAAAATAGACAAAGTTCTGCATACAACACCTCAAGAAAGGAGAGCAAAAACAGGTGAGGGGTGAAGAGTCCCTGAGAGGTGTCCTTTCAAACCGTGCAAGATGGGATTTGTCAGGTGTGGGCAGCAGTGGGAGGGATGAGCCAGGAGCAGGTGTGAGGCTCCTTTCAGTGCTCTGGTAGTGCACTTCTGCACAGTGAAGCTGTCTGTGGGCAGCAGAGAGCAGGGAGGATTAGACAGCCATGCTGGCCACATGGTGATGGCCACTCCATGTCCTGCAGTAGTCCAGAACCACCAGGAAGATGCCAAACTGTCTTTAAAGTAAGCCTACTGTTCTAAGATTTCACAATAGAAGAAAAACCATGGCACAAATTTCCAGAGCCCCTCTTGAAAAGTTCTGAAATGCCTGCATCAGATATCACTATGTCAACATCTGACTTTTCAAAAAGGTTTTTCTTTGCTGTAGCACCTTTAAAATCTTGTCTATCTCTATTTTCCATTTACAACCAGTCAAAAAAAAAAAAAAAAAAACCAAAGCTTTTTTCCCCCTACTGTCTGAGATGATACCTGATCACTTTTCTCTAGCATTCCTCTTTCTTCTTCATATTTTTCTCCTTCTGGAGCTAAAAGTCATTAATATTTCTTCTGTATGATTAAAATCCTTCTCTTTGCAGTCTTCCTGTGACTGAAATAGTATGGCAATTCAAAAAGGAAGCAATTTATGTGATGTATTAGACAGACTGTTATTTCAAAAACCAAAATAATTGCAGCAGTAAAACGAACAATAATATTTGGCTTCCTAAACAGTAAGAAGAAATTTAATTTGAATTTATTTTAATTGTAGTGACTAACAAATTGTACAATCCAGGTAAATGTTTATCCCACGATCCTGGCCATCATGGAGGAGGCATTATTTCTGGAAACGTTATTGCAGACCAAAATAAAGCAAGCAGTAAAATCCTTCAGCTACTCAGTTGTATGCATCTCAGCTTGACCTGGGTCACCCTCAGGCTCTCAAGAAAGACTGAGAGAAAGAGACTCTGCAGGGTTTATTGCAGGGTTTTTTCCTGTGAGAAAAAAACATTGAGAAGGAGTACATGATGGTCACATCTCTGTATGTGTAACTGATAAAAGCCTCATTAATTATTGCCATAATTACTCTCATGTTCACACAAACCTGCTGTGAGTTGTACCCTTTAATATTTTCCTGCTACCCAAAAGTTAATTAGGTGGCACACTCTTCACTCAGCCTTGTTTCCAAGTAATCTCTAGAAAAAAACCCCTCAGTTTTCAGCATGTTTGGGAATTCTTTCTGCCTCTGGTTCATCCTCAGCTGCCTAAGCACTGTCTTTGCTTAGCACAATTTTCTATTTGGCATAACCAGCATTATCACAGAAAAGAAGACCCCATTGTTTCTTTCAAGAACCTCTCTGGATGTTCCCAAGACTGGAATTCACCTATTCTTTGTGCCAGGAATTCTCACAATTTTTTTCACATGGATGGATATAGAGGGTAAGAACTCTTCTGTTTCCTTCCATATTTTTATGTTTTCCTTATGTTTTCTTGGATCATAAACTGACAGGATTTTCTTGCATTTTTCCCCATCAGCTTCTCTCTGTGCCCTTCCACTTGTCTCTTGCTGATTCAGATGTGCAAATAATGTTTTTTGTGAAGGTTCTCTGGTGTCTGGAGAAGTGAACAGGTAGGTCTAGCTATGTCAATTTCTCAAGCACTATATACAATATTGAGTATTGTGAAAATTGTCTCTGCATTGAAGATGAGGCTGAATAGAAGATTTTCAGCAGGCCCATAATAGGATATGTTGGATTTAAGGAAAAGTTTTGTCAGTTAGAACTGATTGCTCAGGGTGTTCCTGAAGAATCCTAAACACATTAGCATAAGTTATTAGCATCTGGTCAGAATTTAATGATAGCATTCTGCCCAGCTGTCTCTGTGCTGGGAACAGCAGGAGCAATCTGAATGAAATCAAATCGACATCATGTCTTCAAAACATACTTTAAAAAGCTGAAATTATATTACTACTCCAAGCAAAAGGTTTGAGAGAAAGCAAGCACTATCTGTTTTTCCAATTTAACACATGATTTGTTTAAATTATTAAGCTATCCAACCACTTCAGTTTTACTTTAAGGTTAAGCTTTACTTCCTTCAAATATTATTTCTTGTTCATGACCCTCCCCAAATACACAATAAAAATTCACCAAAACAAGTGATTTTTTTTTAAACTCAATTGGTAATTTCAATGACTCATTGAAATGACTGTGTGAAGTCCAGAAAACAATTTATATTGCTGCTAAGAAAATTTGTTTATCCAGATGCAAATCTTCTGAGCCAGTTGTATAATGAAAAAATATAACACCTCCTTCTGCCCCTATAAAAATAGCAGGAAGATAGACCTCAGTGCTCCACCACTTATTCAATCATACTTTGTAGTCAAGCCTACAACCCACCCATCATTCTTCCTCTTTGTTACAGTTCATGAAGGAGCTCTCCCTCCTGGAGGGACATGCTGCATGTGGTCTAATGCCACTTTGTTCCATAAAATTAATTTTCTTAAGAACTAAAGTGCTAAAAACTTATTTGAGACAGTTTACAGTCTTTAGATATGACTGCAATAATTCTAATTGTCTAGTAAAAAGGGCATATAAAAGGCAGAAATAAGTTCAGAATTTGAAGAGCCAGTATCACAAATAATTTTAATATATTAATGTCCTGAATAAAATTAATTTAAAACCCCTGACCTTTGCAGTAATGTAATCAGAAAGATATTTTAAAATAAATAATACAGACTTCTGTGCTGGAAGTGTAAGGTTAACCTTTGCCATGTCATAAATGAATGAAACTAATGAAGTTTACTTGTCGTGCAGTCCAGTTGGAACAAATACCAGGCAAAGCGGCACTGCTGAGACTAGCATGCCCTAAATAATTCATTTCCCTCACTTATTAAAAATCCTTGCTCTTGTTAGAAATGCTGGCTTTGAGAAAGAATATGTTATGATCAAATGGTACTAAAACTTTGACTTTTTTAATTATTACTGTCCTCTCTTTGGAGAATTCAATATCCTTCCAGCCTAAGAGAGTCTATTTGACCTCAGCCTAGAAATTTTTTTTAGTCTCGTTGGAGAAAAACTCATGCCACCTGCGTTGGACTGTTATAGAGAAGTTGTGTCTTGGGTGCTCTTAGGGCTTGGCCTTCCAACTTTGATCTTCTCAGCCCTCTGTAGATGCCTTACGTAGGTAGCACTGATGCTAATATTTGAGCAAACAACTCAAGCTGCTTGCTAGTCAGTTTGAAAAATGCTACAGTATCTAAAACTAAAAAACAAAAATAAAAATCTTAATAAAAATAAAATAAAATACTTAAATGGAGACGTTTTCAATAATGTTTATGCTAAATTTAATGTGATTTGTGTTTATGAAAAATGACAACTTAAACTTCTGTCAGGGGTGTCATATACTTTTTTTTTTAATTGAAATGTACAAGTTATTTCTGACTTCTGGCTGAAGATAACATGCAATTTTTTTCCAAGAAATCTTTAACATTTCTTTCTCAATTAAACTATCTATAAAGTTCTGTAGTGGAAAGGACTAAATTCAATTTCAAGCAATGATATATAGGTATAAATTAGAAGGAGGCAGAAGTTTCGCTTCCATTCTGTAGAATGGTAAGATCGTTACATGCATCAGTAAGAACAAGATTAAACCAAGCCTGGATGCAAAAGATTTAATTTCTTCTTCATTTTACTGCATTTACATGTTTAGGTTTCTCTTTCATTCTTCCCCAGTTGGTAGACTTATAAAAATTAAATTATTGTTGTATACAATACTTGTAGAATAGTGGTGCCAATAAGAGAGTTTTACAGTCAAAATTTTATACAGGCTCAGACCTTCCTTTAATAACCATCTTTATTGCCATGCAGCTTGCAATAATGGCTTTTCAAGCAGAGTTGGAGCAACGAATAGTTGGCACTGAAGAGCCAACCAGGGGTTGATTGAGAAAACAAAAATTATTATTCATGAATGGTATCTTCATAGCCGAGGATTTCAATTCCTAAGGTCTATCTTTCAATAAAAATTGCCATTGTTTTAATTTATCTTTCTAGAGATCAAAAAGAAGGAATTTGGAAAAATACTGTAACACATTTCAGTCCTTTCTCCTAAATGCATATGTACCCTAGAGCAGTGGCTGAAGCCCTCGTTAAACTTGTCTTAGCAAATTAAGTCCAAAGTTCCATTCTCATCCCTATTCTATATCTATCTATATCTCTATCATCTATATCTATATCTATATCATCTCTATCTATACCTATCTATCCCTCTATCTTATTCACCATTTCAGAATCAGGCACTAACTGACACTTCACAATGAAACAATAAAAATCAAAATTATGCTGAATAAATCTTGGAGAACTTCACAATATGTCTACATGGTACTGCAAAGCTTGAATTAAAAAAAAAAAAAAGTAGTGTGGCTTGAGGACAATGTGTCAGGGTTTGACCCTGACTAAACGCTGACACTCCAGCTCTCTCTTGGTACAGAAAAAAACTGCAAAAATACACATCAATCTCGTGAGTCAAATAAGATAGGACAGTGCCAGGAGGACGCATGAAAAGAGAGCAAACAGGCTTCACTTCAAGTTGCAAAAAATGATTTAATTACCTAACAGAGTTGGAGGATAAATGCAAGGCAAAAATAAACTTTTCATACACTATTTTTGTTCACTCACCCCCTCCCTCCCTCTTAAGAAGCAGTCTCTGCACTCACCCCCCACCCCTTTTCCCTCTTTCCAAACCAGCAACACAGACAGGGGGCAGGTTGGGGGGTTCTCTGGTCAGTCCAATCAGGAAAAGAGGTTCTCTACTTAGCCATGGGGTCCCTCCCACGAGAGACAGTCCCCTAGGAACTTCTTTGGCGTGGGTCCAATCTCACGAGCAACATCCCGCCCAAAGCCTGTTGCAACATGAGTCTTTTTGTCCATAGGGTGCTGTGCAGACTCTCCCAAGCCGAGGCCAGGCTGCTTCCATGCCAGGAGCAAGGCCTTTCTCTCCTTTGCAAGGCCTTTGCAGCTTTAACTCTTTATGAGACTCCAAATTGGATCACAGCTCTCTCCAGTCATCCACCTGCTCCTCTGGCATGAGCTGTGGGTGAATTTCTGCACTCCTGTGGACTCCATGGGCTGCAGGGGGACCTCCTGCCCCCCCATGGCCTTCACTGTGGCTAGCAGAGGGTTTTCAGCTCCAGCACTGGGAGCCCCTCCTGCCCCACCTTCTTCACTGACCTTGGCATCTCCATGCTGTTCTCCCTCACATATTTTCACCTCCACCTCCTCCTCCTCCAACTACAAAGAAGTGAAAGAAGTGCGTGCCTGCTTTGTTTTGATTTCTTCTTAAATATGTTTTCACAGAGGTGTAACCAGCACTTCCATTTGGCCCAAACTTGGCCGGTAGCATGTCCATCACCTTCAGAGCCATCAGAGATTGGCTCTGCTGGACTTGATGTAAAAACTTCCAGAACTTTCACTCAGGACACACAAGAGCCATCTTTGTGCCACACCCCACCCCTCAGACACCTCCCCAGACCTACTACAACAGCTTCTGAGTGGTCCCAATTTCTCCTAGATGTTAAAAATACTTTACTGATGTTTTGGGCCAATCAAAACCACCACACAATGCATGCCTGAAAGCATCAAGACAGACAGTTTCAAGGGTAGTACATGGCAGGGTGGAAGAGAAGAAGAGAATAGGCTCAGCACCAGCTGCAGTTAAAAAACATAATTAGTTTTTCCCCTGCTGTCCAGTTGTTTTCCCCTCTTATTAACAAGTTCTTTTAAAACTAGTGCGAGAAGGTTAGTGATGATAATACTTAATAGTTCTTTCATGTGGAGGGAGGAAAGTATTTTGCGGAGAGCTAACTAGTTATTTTTTCCTATTTTTAGTTTCCCAATATATCTGTAAATTCTGTGAGCACTTGGAGTAATTGTTTCATCTTTGTATCATCACTGGTACTCAACAGCCATTTGGGAAGTTAAATGAAACTCATGTACCTTAATCCAAACATTTTATGTAAGAATAATCCAAAATACTCTCTTTTAAAACTGTCATTTTTTAAAAAACTCTGCATATGCCATAAGACTTCTGTGCCCCAGTGTTACACAGAGGTCTCTTGAGGGATTTCAAAGCAAACCTGCAGCCAAGGCTGTATGGCTCCATTTTCCTGAACTGTGAGTTTAACATTCAGCATTCCTCCTGCTCCCTGGCAGCAGTGCTCTGGCTGTTCTGAGCTGCTCAGCTCCACAATCCAAGCGTGCTGGGTGCATTCAACAAGCCAAGCCTGCACTGACACCTCTGCCCAAAGGCATTATTAATATCAGTAAGACTGAAATGTATTCCTACAAATAAACATAAAGCCAGAAGTTAAATACCTCCTTCTATCTCTCTCCCACAGAGTCACTTTTTCCATTTCAAACTTTGCAAAAAGCAGGCTACCTACATCCAAAGCACAATTTAGAAGAATAAAATACTGCTCATTCTATGATTTTCATTCCATTAATTGTTTCCTCATACAAGTGACTGTATAGTACAGGGGAAAAAACCAAAGTGTATTCAGTGCTTTCGTTTTTCCTGGCAAGGCTTAAAGTGCTCATCTGACTATGAGATTTTAAAATAATCACTGTTTTTAACTTTCTAATTTCATGTTTGTCTTTTCTGTTTCAGGTCCTTGTTCAACTCATTAATTGAATTTATATCATGTGACTTCTATTTTGTTTTTTGTTTTTATAATTTTGTAAACTAATAAATTTTGATACCACAAAACTGTCTGATGGTCCCATCATTTACAAAAATTTGCTCTGGTTTTTTTCATGTTGCACAGTTGAGATAAATAGAGAGAATGGGCGGGAATTTGGAGAGTGTTTTAAGTTCTGAAGGATAAGTATTATAACCTGTTAGATTTTGTTTCCAAATATTCTAAAGTAAAATCAATCAAAAGGAGCGTTCCAAGTTCTCCATTTGGGGTGCTCTAAAATTGTTACAGTGTCATGCAGGCGTGTTTGCAACATTTAGATTGATGTTTCTTTATGTTTCCAGGTGTTTGTGAAGACCCAGGCTGTTTTCACATAGATCTCATTATTTTAAACTCCTGAAAGAAATTTTCAAATTTAGTTGAGAACATTCAGCAATGGGAATAAGAGCTGCTAAATCCTCCTGAAGCTATTGTTTTAAGAGAGAGGGGTTTTTATTCAGCTTTGATTCTGTTCCTTTGTGGAAGTGCTTTCCTATTTACAAATTCATCGCTGCTTGGTTTTGCTTCTCTATTTCATGCATTGATGTAAGTACCAATCAAGTCCAGACCTCCAAGATTAGCGTGGCACCTTGCTTGTTTATGATATATTTTATTTAAGAGAAGATATATGATATTACTAAGGTAGTAAATAGTGCAGCACTTCAGTACAAAATAGCTTACAATACATAATAGCCATAGTATGCCTGGCATTTTTTAATGTATTTTCATTGTAAATGTACTTAAAAATCCCCTTACTTCACAAGAGCATTTTTAATCTTCGTTGCACCATTTTTCAGTAAGGACTTTACTCAGAAAACTGATGTTTAGAGTGCTTGAGCACTAGTATGTCATTTTATATGGCAATCTCAGTAGCAGATGAGGTAAAGGTTCCCTAAATGATAGAAATGACTTGTCATATTATGGAAATAACCTACCACTGACCTCCTGTCCATACAAGGAATCTGATTATACACCTCACCTCTCTGTATAATATTCTTATATTCTCTTCAGAATTTTGGGTATGCTTTAAACACCAGCTACTGCTGTATTGTTTAAATTACTTTTGTGTTTCTGAAAAGCTTAATCCTCTAAAACTGCTGGAACATGAGGATGCCAAAAACAGTTGTTATGGTTCAGCATCAGGTTTCTCAGCACATTAATTGGACACAGGTCTGACTGACTTCCATAAAGTCTTGGGGAGCTTTGGTTTCCCAAGGACAGATGGATCAATCAGAATACTAACCCTCAGACACTATGTAAAGAGATTTCTTTCTCTGCACTGAAATGTCATGTGAGCTGAGTAAGACCAGTAACTTGTACCCAGTGAAAAGTTTATGGACAGCCAGGCTGTCGTGAGCTGCCTCATTCTGCTACTCTCAGGCAGACTTGGCTGCTACAAGGGAAGAGTTGCAGAGCAATAAAAGTAGTCAGAGCTTGTCTTTGTTCTTAATGGTTTGTTCTTAACCTTTATGCATCTTTGAGGAACAAGTGAACAGTTCTTTGTTTTTATTTCTTCAGTCATTGCAGAAGTAAATAATCACTGACCTCCAATAAAGAAATCGTGGTAAAGATCCCAGTGAGATGAGGACATTTCATAAATCAGTTTGGGAGCAAACAACCCAAATCACAGAGTTAATTTCCCTGGACAAATTACTCATCTAAGCAGGAAATTCAGTAAAACAGGATTGTCTGGTTGGTACGGAACAGAAGGTTGGCTTTGATGCCAGTGTGGAGTCCAGCTAAAGAAGCATCCTTGTAAGATTCGTTCTTAGTGAACATAGACAGGATTAGTAAGCTTTGGTTGTTCAATGCCCTGAATTCTGTAGTAGTTTAGATTTTCAGGTCTTGATTTCACAAATTTTATCTTACCCTTTAAGTTTTCAGAGTGTCAGGTAGAAGTGAATAGTTCTGAGAATAATGAGACAAGATTACCATTACTAAGCAGTATTTTAGTAAGGTAGGAAATACTCTTCTTGTGACATCATGTGAGAATGGAATTTATTTGCATCTTTCATGCTGGGAACATTGATAATGAAGCATAAGGTATGAAATTTTTTAAAATAAAATGAAGGCTTCTTTAAGTTACACAGAACACCACAGTAGTGGAGTGAGTAGTGGAGTTAGAGCTACAATCTCAGGCTGTTCTGTGAAATGTTAGACAACTCAAAAAGTTCCATGTGAATGAAGGGGAAAAGGTTAAGACAAAAAAGAATTTTTAGGACTGGAGATGGAGGAGAGATGGGGTGCATTCCCAGTGACCTGAGGTTCACTGGAGTCAGTGGAGAAGGAGTTGCATTGGCTTCATTGGACATTGACCCTGGCTTCTGGAGATGTCATATAGACAGGCAGAATGACAGCCTGGGATCATTCTGGCTCTTTTGGCTTGGCTTTGCAGTTAGAAAGATGAATGTAATCAGTAATTATGTGTTGGGAGACACTTGTTGTGACACGTTAAGTTAATTATCCTCTTCTCTTAATTCTCTTAATCCTCATATTACTTGTGCCCTAGTTAAAAATTAAAGGCCTCAAACATAAATTCAGCACTTTGTCTGTACACAGCAGTGTTGCATCCAGGGATTTAGAGACATTTCAGGCACCAACGAAATATGTAAATTTGAATGCAGCTACTTTCTGTATCCATCTGGTATTGGTATCAGCTGAGCTGCACACAAGGTGATTCTTACCCTGTGTTATGAACTAATGTGTTATGAACCAATCTCTTAACTGCACACTTTTCCCTTCTTTGGTAATTTTCTCCATCCAGCAAGTATGCAAATATATACATGGACATTGTAACGCTGTAACTTTCATACACAGAACATTTACAGATTGCCCACCAGTGGACTTGGAAAATTTGTCAGTGCTTATTATGCTTGTGAAAGAAAGGAAATGCCAGGACCTCTTAATGTATAACATTCTGGGCCAGCTCATTAATGCAAACTAAACAGGAAAATATCTCATGACAATTTGACCTTTCCCAAACAATTACTCCTTATTCATCGTCAATTAGAAGGGTTTTCCTCATTTAAAAAAATATGAGGACCAACTAATTAGATACCTAAAATAAAGTTGTTGAAACGGCAGTTGATTTTTTTTCTGATAAGTCAAATCTATGTATTTCATTCCACAGCAGGGAGTAAATGTCTGCATGGAAAACTCCTTTTACAAAGATTTAATATACCATGGGCCCAGGAAATTGCCTCTTAATTTCATGTTCTCACATCTTTGCCAACAGGTGTTTAATTTTCAATATAACACTCTCAGTACAATACTGTCCTACCTTGTCCATATAGTACAAAAAAAACCCCAAAAAACCAAACATCTGGGGAGTTCAGTGAACAACTTTGTTGGAGGATAAGTGGTGGCTGAGAGTTTGAGTTGGGGTTTTAATTGCAAACACCAGCTTTTAATTCCATGGTATTGTTTAACCTTCAATGTGATTACTCTGGGGGTATATTTGATTTCAGTGTCTTGTTTTGTGCCCTACACCTAAATGATAGTGTTGTAGACCAAACTTTATGCTGAAATGAAATATGCTGAGATCAAGTGTCTAAATCTTCAGAGTTTGAACTTTTAGAGATTTCATAAAATAATTGTCTTCTGATGTAAAAATCTCATCTACAAGGCAAACTGGTGAAGTTTTACAAGTAATTCCTTTATGATGAACAGTGTATTTTGTGTTCTGTTGCAAAATATTATACATATTTTTCTGTGCACATTGATTCATAGATTCATAGAATGATTTGGATTGGAAGGGCCCTTTAAAGGCCCTTTACAATGAGCAGGAGCATCTTCAACTAGATTAGGTTGCTCAGAGTCCCATCCAGTCTGACCTTCAATGTTTCCAGGGATGCAGCATCCAACACCTCTCTGGGCATTATGTTCCAGTGTTTCACTACTCTCATGATTTAAAAAAAAAAAAAGTGTATTCTTTACATCTAGTCTGAAAATCAGTATATATTGATGTTGTATATAAACCAAACATTTTAAATGCAAAGGGTTGGGGTTTGGTTTCTCATTTCAGTGAGTAGCAGGTCAAGGGAGGTAATACTTTTCGAAACTCCACTCGTCACAACCCACCTGGAGTACTTTGTTCAGCTCTGGGTCCCCCCAACAAAAGAAAGACATGGACCTGCTGAACAGAGTCCAGAGGAGGGTCATGAACATGGTCAGAGGGCAGGAGCATCTGTCCTATGGAGACAGGCTGAGAGAGATGGGATTGTTGAGCCTGAAAAAGAGAAGGCTCCAGAGAGACCTTAGAGGAGCATTCCAGTACCTAAGGGAGGCCTACAAGAAAGTTGGAAAGGGATGTTTCACAAAGTCATGTAGTGACAGGACAAGGGAGAATGCCTTTACACTGAAAGAGGGTAGCTTTAGGTTAGGTATGAGGAAGAAATTCTTTACTGTGGGGGTGGTGAGGCATTGTAACAGGTTGTCCAGAGAAGCTGTGGATGTCCCATCTCTGGAAGTGTGCAAGACCAGGTTGGATGGAGCCCTGAGCAAGCTGGCTGGTCTAGTGGAAGGGGTCTCTCCCAATGGCAGCTGGGTTGGACTAGATAATTTTTTGTCTCCCTTCTAACCCAAACCACTCTGTGATTCCATGAAATGTCTAGGTCTTCTTTGTTTCCTCCATAGTTCTTAACTTCTTAGGACTGAATTTTACTGAAGTCGCGTGTAGACAGAGGAAAATCTTGGTAAAAACAGCTGCAAATAATTTTACTGCCGATTTCAACATGTCACTTTTGTAGGCAAGCCTTGCAGCAGTAGTATGACACCCCTGAGACAAAGAACAGGTCAGTTTATCCCTGGGTTTGGAACTGGTGCTGTGCCACAGCAGGTGCCCAGCAGCCTTTGATGTGAGCCCATTTGCTTTTACTAACAGGAACTAACACAAACTCTTGGGCGGGTTGCTGTCTGTCTCTTTCAGCTGGAGACACAGTGAGTGCTGGAGCTGGCAGCTTATGAAAACAGGTGATACATGCTCAGAGATCATCTCAGCATGCCCTCAAGGCCTGTTAAGTTACTTTGCTTGTAATAAGAGGATGCCAGAAGACCTATATAGCCTATGTATAGACCATATGTGTCTATATACACAGCTATATGCCAAGCATGCCATATGTATTTATGGTTACATTTATCTGCTTCAAATTTGCTGCAATTTCAACACCACTTCAGTACATCTTTCTCTTGTAGTTATCTTTCTAAAATACAATCTGCCTAACAAATGCCATCACAATCATTTGCTCGAGTGTGTGCTCTCACACTGAGGGAAATGTCTGTAGAGCTGCAGGCTCATCCCGTCAGTAGATCATCCTGCATTAATGCCCCAAGCACTAATGCTAGCAAAGCTGTTCTGAGTTCTCTTAACTGATAAGTGACTCTCACTCCTTATCAGCATAACAAGTAATAGCAAGAGCTTTGTAAACAGAGAACATCACTAGGCTTTGCTTTTCTAATCTGTCCGTATCCTTAATCACACAAGAAACATGAGGACATGGCAAGAGAAGAGCATCTGAAGTTTTTAATGACATATTAGGGTGTTCATTTAGAAACAAGGAAACAGAAAGGGATACAAAGAATATCCATGTGCAGCACCTGCACCAAGGCCAGGACAGTTGCCACCTGCTCCAGTCAAGGATATTGCCAAAGCAATTTTACTCTCCTTTCATATTTTCATTGGCTACTGGGAGGAAATTAGCATGTAGGGAAAGGAAGAGTTAATCAGTTGGAGAAAAATTTCTTTCCTAACAGCTGATAAGTGATTTTGCCTGCAGGAGGCTGCTGAAAGTTCCATGTGAGGAATGGTTTATCATTGGAAAAAGACAAAGTCACCAGTTTGGGCAGATGGCTGTTGTTGATGGCCATCATTATTGTGAAGTCATTGTGGCCAGGTAGCTTCAAGCCTAACTCAAAGAGACCCATTCCTGACACTTTAGATTTGGGTTTCAGCCACAGCTATCACATATCCTAGATCCATGCCAAACGCCGATGGGGACATCATAAAAGTTTTGCTTCAGGTGCAGTAGATGGCTTATTAAGGTTTGAATTTGTTTTCATTGGTGTTGTTGTCTTTTGGGTAAATTGACTCAGTTTGTGTCTGGAGGGGCTGCACTGTTTTTTGTAATCACATTTTATGATTACTGGCAAATAATAGCTTTAACTTCTTGCAGAGGGGAACAGAATGACTCTAGCACACAAGTGTCCCAAGCAGACAGCTCAAAGCTCTGAGATCCTCTTTCAGACAATATAAACTGACAGTGTAATTATGCACCTTCAGAACAGGAATGTGCTTTAGGGGCTCAGGAAATACTTACCAAGCATAACTATTAAACAGAGAACCCACAGGAATCCCATCACTCAGACATGCCGTAGGATGTATTTTATTTCAGTACTCCTTCCTTGGTGATAGAATTGACATTTTCATATTTAGATACTGTTAAAGTTTGTTGTTAAAAATGTTTCAGTGGAAATACTGTATACATGGTTTTTTCCATGCTCAGTGTTTTTTGTGCTTGCTTTTCAACATAGCTAATTTGGTTATTCTCTGTTTTCCTGCAGCAGTTAAGATCATGGAAGAACCAGAATCATCAGGTGATGACATTTTTGTTACAGCCAGCACTTATGAAACATTGCCTTTCTTTACTGGTCCAAGCGATGTCTCCACGGTGCAGCCTGGAGCTGTCATCACAGGTGTGCTGCCATCAGTAGCACCTCTGCCTGCAGCCACCAGCCCATCCTACAGCCCCTCAGAGATCATCGAGCAGTCCCTGGAATTACCAGATTCCCCAGCTGCTGAGGGTGTTCTCCCAGATGGCACTGGGATGGGAGTGCAGGACATCGCTGCCGAGTTGGATCTGATTGGCACGATGAGCACAGCAGCACTAGATGAAGCAGAGCAGGGCAGTGGTTTTATCTCAGTGCTGACCACTGAGCCTGCAGGAACCACCCCAGCTCCGGTGCTGAAGTATGTAACTACCAGCTCCATGACAACTGCGGCCAAAGGCAAAGAGCTCGTGGTTTTCTTCAGCCTGAGGGTCACCAACATGCACTTCTCCGATGACCTCTTCAACAGGAGTTCGACAGAATACAAAGCACTAGAACAACAGTTCATGCAATTGGTGGGTGAAAATCAATTTGAACAATGTATGTGGTAGTTGGGTGCAGTTTAAAGGAATACACTGAGGCACACAGCATTTTAACAGTATTAAACCCTACAATTCAAACTGATAAGCTATATTTTAAGGGATTCGTAAGCCTGGGATGCTCTTACACTATAAAGACAGCATTTATGAAGTCAGTGATGGAAGTTTTTACTTGCTCAAAAGAACCCAGATATGTGCCTGGCATGTAATTTATCTGGCTTTTTCTAAGACCCATGTCAACAGTATAGCAGTGCTGATTATATCTAAGGCTTGTGTCTGCTTGCTGCATTTAAAAATAAGTCTTTAAAAATATATCATAGAATAGACTGTGACTAGATATTGATTTTCTCTGTGGGTACAATAGGGCACGGGTCAGCTCAGTAACATGCCTATTACATTATACCCTAACCTGCCTGGATTGAATGTTTGAAAATAATTAAAGTTGGCTTTTGAGTGAGGTAATTTTTTTCTCTTCCAGATGAATAAACTCCCCAGCTGCTATGCATTTCATTACAGGGGAAATTGCTGCCCATCCATCTCAATATATTATTGAGAAAGGTGCAGAAATGCAGAAGAAGATACCGCTAAACAGAAAAGTTAATTTGTTGGTGGAGTTTAGCAATTGTATTAAACTCATGGAAATGAATCTGTGATATGTGCACTTGATAATGCAAACTGACTATAAGAGAAATTAATAGCAGGTAGACAATGACAGTAAGTTAAAATAAAGGCAAATCTCTGTTTTGCAGCTACTTCCATACCTTCAGTCCAACCTTACAGGTTTTAAGCACTTGGAAATTCTTAACTTCAGGAATGGAAGTGTGATTGTGAACAGCAAAATGAAATTTGCCAGGACAGTGCCATACAATATCACAGAAGCAGTACACTGTGTTTTGGAAGATTTCTGTGATGCTGCAGCCCAACGCCTCAATTTGGAGATTGACAGCTATTCCCTGGATATTGAGCCAGGTAAGACTGCATTACTAATGTATGTGCAAAATCAAAATCAAGCAGACAATCTTTTTTCAGACTGTTACAGTGCCAGAAGGATGACTGTCTTGGAAATAACCATATTAGCAACAGCCCCCCAGTGCTAGGGAGTAATAAGACAAAAAAGAAGTTGCAGATTATTTGCAGATGTATTTTCATACTGCAGTGAAAAGCTGGGTGGAGCTGTTGGGCTGTGCATGTTCACCAACTGCTTTTCAGAGCCAAATACAGTGACTCTCTGGAATAAAGACTGGGTGAAGACAGGCATGAGAAATGCTCACGTGCAGTTTGCAGGTGTGACACGCAAACCTTGCACTGGAGTATGGAAACATAATTTCGGATGACTACTGCAATGTTGTAAGCAAACCATGGTTTAGAGCATCATTAAATCTTTTTTAAAGGGACACAGCATTTAAAACAAAAGGAGAGAATTTCTAGGAATAATTGGATTCTACAGATATTCACTAATCAGAGCGTGACTTTACATAGTAATCCATAAATTTGTAATTCTAGAATTCCTCTGAATTTAATTCCTTTCAAGTAAGTTTGTAGTCTTTGTTAAAAAGTAGAAAGTCAGTAACTACACATCTGGACATTATTGTTATGTCAAAAGCTTAGTGTTTTCAAAATCTACGCTGTTTTATAAAGTTGAAGCCTGAATCTATTTTCAGGCTCTGGTAATTATTTCAGGGTTGAATTTAATTTCATTGTCATGGAGAAGAATGATAGAAAAGGTATGCAGATGCTTTTTAGAGTCTTGGTTAAGCTGTCTTTTTATGTACAGATCTCTGACAATTCCAGAACAAAAATCCATTTACGACTCATGTAGGCAGTTTCTAACTAGTTTTCATTTTACATATGTCTTTATGGCCACTAAAAGCATAGGTCTTTGTGGTAAAGAAAGTTAACAAAATCACAGTATTCAACTCTTAAAATATTGCCATGATAAACTGATGTTTTGGTGAATAAAGTATTCAATTAGTTCAATACATGATGAGTAAATTTTGGGCTGCCACACATTCCCTGGTTTAGTAATACATTTTCATTAAATAAAAATTAAAATGAGAAATTTCCTAAAATATAAACATGGAAAAAAAATTAAATCTTTCATCTTCATCTGATACTCTTTACTGATGTGTATTTCAATATTAATTCAACAAAATGTTATTACAGAAAGTTTGTTGAGAGAGCCGTTTCTTTCAAGGCTTATAAGCAGTAATATAGAGTCAAAAAAGAAGAAATTGTATTTACAAAGCCAATATATTCCCATACAGGTGTTTCAAAGCCTGATGTGTTTTCATTTCAGAAAACAAACACAAATAAACCCCAACCTGTGTAGCAAATTAAGGTAATGTAAGCAAATTCCTCTTTATTGTGAAACTGAGAGCCATCTAGTGGTAATGTTGTTCTACCAAACTGAAATGTGGATGGGAACTGACAGTCCAAAATATGTATCGAGAGTCAGCAGTTGCAAAGGGCTGACTTTATAAAGAAGAACTTTTAAAAATACCTGCATGCATTATTTCTGTAATCTAAATGAAGTGAAAACAGAAAATATAACACAGTATGCAGGTATGTATTAATGCTCAACCCAGCCAAATGCTCAGGCCAAGCTCTACTCATTGGAGTTTACATGTGCACATACATTTAGAGTGCAGGAGCAAAGGACATATCAAACCAACATGCACATTGTATATAGCAAAGGGAAATTGTGCATGCTAAAACTCACTAGTCAAAAATTCAAAACAGGAAACAGCCACAGAATTATAGAGGGGTTCTAAGTGAAGAGCTCTGATGGATTAATTTATACCACTGAAGCATATCCCAGTGTCTGAGATTTCCAGTATTCCTCTACCAAATGCTATCCTCATTTTTCATTCAATTTCATATCACTGAGCATTAGTATAGAGCATGAGGTGGCTGCAGAAGAAAACTCTCAGCCCAGTTAGTTCCTGCAGGTACAAGCTGCAATATCCAGTACAAATCTTCCTTTTTAACTACTTAATGATAAAGGGTCACACAGCCCAGCTCATACTCATGCTCTCATTTCCTTCTCTGCACTTTTTTCCTAGTTTTGTCCATGTTTTTTTTCTTTTCCTTTCTGGATTCATACATCTTACAGAGATTGTTTGCTGTCAAGAACAGATTGATGGCTGTCAAGTTTGCTGTATCCCTTCTTCTTCTCATCTTTTGCCTTCTGAGGTTTTTGCCCTATGGTACACAGGAAACAGGCTCCATGAGGCAAGATTGGTGGATGCAGCCCTCCTTCTCCTCACCCCTTCAGCACAAGCTGGGTTGAGCACTGGGTTAAAATCAGTCTGAGTCTTTTTTTTTCCCTTTTTTTTTTCCTATCCATTTCTGGTTAGAAGCAGAGAATTGGAAATGAGCAACAGAATTGTGTAACAGCTGTCTCTGATTTGGGCCTTCCCATGAACATCAGCAGGGTCCATTCCCCTTAATCTCACAGAGGCATCCCTTACTAATATTTAAAAAAACAAAACAAAAACCCCAGAAAGCTTTCCCAGTGTTAACATATCAATAAACAAAAAGCCCCAAACAAAAAAACCCCACTACAAAACCTGTAAGCACATATTTTCTTTGGACCACGACAGTATTTCTACATTGCTGGTCTTAGTATTGTGCAATAGTCAATAGTCTAATTCTATCCCGCTGTCATGTCCTAAATTATATGTTTAGGATCATTACAGTTGGAACTATTTCTCACACACAAGACTGTAGCACAGGATCCATGAGTATGATGCTAAGGCTTACAGCAAAAACAGGATAAAAATACCCAAAAGTGAAAATCCTTGTCAGTGAGATGAAAATAAAATCACTGCTCAACAGTGATGGGGTAAACAAGTGCAGAAGTCAACATAAGCTTTCATGTTTGCTGTGTCATGCACAGGAATAAGGCTGTGTAATATCCTCCTGTTAGCATGCCCAAGCGGCAGGCCAGGAAATGTGAGCTGCTTTCTCTGGCTGCCCCAAACCCTGCCAAGTCCCTTTGGGGTAATGCTTCAATTAATGATTCACCCATCCTTTACAGCTGATCAGGCAGACCCCTGCAAATTCATGGCCTGTGACAAGTTTTCCGAATGCATGCTGAACGAGTGGACAAAAGAGGCTGACTGCCTCTGCAAGCCTGGCTATGCCAGCCAGGACGGACTGCCCTGCCGCAGCCTGTGCGAGCTGGAGCCACATCTCTGTGTCAACGGAGGCAAGTGTGAGCTGGTGCCAGGAAGAGGAGCTGTCTGCAGGTAAACAGGTGGTGATGGACATGAATTCTGCTAACAGCCCTGATAATGTGCATTGCATGAACAAGAAGAGCTGAGTTTATATTTTTCAATAGCATAAACTATGCTAATAAGCCAAAACCTCAACATTCAGATGCTGTAAGTCACACTGCAAATACCCTTCTAAAGTATAAATAGTCTCACCATGGATAAATCTAGTTCTGCCTGTTTACACAGAACATTGTGATCTAGTTCTTTTTTTAAAGACGCTTTAGAAATTTATTAGAAATTCAGCATCATTGGCAGAGATGGCACACACAAAGGCATGCATTCCTTTCAGATCTTCAAATGTATTTTGGAAAAATGAAATAACATGTTCACAGTTTTGCTATTGATTAGATGGTAGCATTTTAAGAAATTACATTTTTCTAAGATGTATTAAAAAGGAAATCTTTATTCACATAGACGCAACTATGAAGACTGCTGTGATTCCAATAAAGCACATGAAGGCTGAGGCTGCTTTCAGGGATTTCTGGGAAAGACTTGAAGATTAGCAGCTCTTCCTCACTGCAAATACATTCCATGAGGATTTTTAAATTGAATTAAGTCAATATTGGGAACCACCCAGTACTTGAACATATTAAGTCTCTTTTAAAAAGTATCACATTTCTTCTCATTGTAAGCCTAGACAATCCAGAGCATTGTGTGAAACTGTATACTGGACTAGCACACAGTAGCTGACCAGCCAGGTACATAAGCAAGAATCAAGCTACAATTCTTGCATCTGTTTATTCTCTCTTAATACTTTGACTAGATTAATGATACATCTTTTACCTTAGGATTAATGTCAAAAAATAAGACTACTGAACAAATTATTCATAGGATATTTCACTTTAACAACCTAACTGCCAAAATTAATTTTTGTCAATGGGCATCACAGAAACAAGAGAAAATTATATTGAATTCACCAAAGTTACTGCCAAATTCCTGACTTGCAGAGTCACAGTAGTGCAGCTGCAGCATTTAGTACTCAAAATCAGCCTGTGAGCTACAAAGGTCTTCTTCAAAACTTCACTGAGGTAGCAAGGTGTCCAACCTACTCCTCCAAGACTGATGCACTAAGGAAAATAACACTTTTCCCATTCAGAAAAGCGCTGACTTGATGTACAGGTATAACCAAACCATCATGGGGAATTATAAAAGCACAAAAAAAAAAGAAAGAAAATTTTTGTGAATTATAGCAAGTTACAAATTCCCACCCGTGTCAGACTGACAGTTTGTGCAAACTTGTACAGTCAGAGAGAAAATTATGGCCTGTTGCACTTGTATTGCATATAAATTCACTTTCCCCTTGTCCTATAAAGAGGAGTAGTATCCTGCTATTTGTAGTAGAACTCTTATTTCAAACCTTGCTACTCAGAGCAAAATCCCCAGTAAACAGAATTGGGCTTCAAAGATGTGTTCAGATATTACTTTAAAACACACCTGAACTTCTAAGATTGTAAACCCCAAATGTTACCTATGGGGTTAGAAATTTGTCGGAGATATTTAAAATAGGTAATATCCTTAAAATTTGTTGGCAAGGAATATACCAGTGTCTTTTTATTTAGAACTCACTCTAATGAATGTAAAAAATATTATCTTTCCTTACCATCAATCACATTATTTTCATGCAGACACATTACAGTTTTTTGTAGTAGAAATAATGTACTCATATTAAATGGCAGATTTTCCTTTGTTTTCATTAAAGGTACTCAGTATTTTTTGCCTTGAGGTTCTGTACATTTTTTCTCTTCCTTTCCTTATTTTAGATGCCCTGTACGTAGACATCAGCTCTACCAAGGACAGCGCTGTGCAAAATTTGGTCCAGAACCCACACAGCCCTTCATTTTTAAACATCTCGTTCTTGGCTTAGGAAGCCTTGGTTTTCTTTTCATCATTTTAATTATTAAGATAAGAAGAAAATGCAAAAGAAACTCTAATTTGCAGTAAGCTGCTCACAATCTTTTCCTTCACATCTCAAAATATTCCTTTTGTTTCTTTTGCAATTTAAAATCTTACCTAAACAAAAATGTTCTGCATTGTAGAAGTCCTACTCTCAGTAGCTGCAATCGAGAAAATGCTGTAAGGATTAATCCTGCTTTTGAACACGATGAACCCCTATCTAGCTTTTGTCACACGGCTTGCAGTGTAAGTGCTTGTCTCAGTTCCTCAGAGATCCTTGATCACGAAGCATTACACGAACTTGAAAACACAATTCAGCCTGGAGGTAAACTGCACGGAAATCCTTTTCTTATCCCTCAACAAACAGCCCCACCTGAATTAACAGGTCAACCTTCATGTATTAACTCCACAACTAAAAATCAAACTTGAATCTACTCTCTTGCTTGGCAATTTCAGAACTGAAAATACTAATGCATTCATCGCTTTCCACATTTACTGCAGTGTAGGTTTCATAACAGGACCATAGAACTGCTTTTCTTACAGCTCTCTTGCATGGCTCTGGCAGTCTATCCTGTGTGCTTTTTGTCATTTAGTGAAATAATTAGTGGTTTGAGATTTGTTTTTTTTACCCTTGTAGGTCACCAGATGAGTTTACAAAACCAAGACTGACAAGTTAGTCTCCGGAATTCTTCATTTCCAGCATCAGCCAGACAAAACCAAGGTTTGTGATTATTTTCAATAATTTTAAAAATCTGTTGTGTCCCATTTGCCAACATTACCCGGGAACCTCTTCATAGTAATTCCATACAAAGAAAAGCTCAGATTTTTTGGATGCTTGATATGACAACAACAATTTCTTCCTAAATGCTTTTATGCAATGAAGTTCTATTGTGTATAACCATGTGCTAATGTGACAGTCATGAACATGGAACATGAAGGAAGAATAAATACCTAAAATGAAAAATTAACACAAAATGCAAACCAAAGGGTACTAGATCACTTAAAAATAGCAGTACTAGATCACTTAAAAATAAGTTCAGTCTGGTTAAGCTACATAGAGTTTGAACAAGCAGGAATTCTAATTTGAGCAGAATACTGCTCATATCTCAAGTATTATTTCATGTTTTGCAACTTGAAACCCCTTGTATCTTTGTGATGGAAAAAAGAAAGACAGAAAGGAGAAAAGCTGAGTCAAAAATTCCTCTAGAATTTGCAGACTGTTTCTGATGTATCTGAGTATGTCCTCTTGATAGGTAAAAAGACTTACTTTGTCATTTTCATTTTTCTGAATTACAGCCAAGTTAGGAAACAAAATGTTTTTCTATAGCTGTTAGTACCCATTGTTATTGTGGGGAATAGCAGTACAGGACTGCCCTTGGCACTAGCTGCACATTATGGAATACAGGATACCAACTATGTGAATCTTTGGCTCGTTACATGTTTATTGTTATGTGAATAGAGGAACAAGCAATGATACCATATAGAAAGATCCATTTTCACTGATCTTCATCATACCCAGGGCTGTCTCTTCAAGTACTCTGACCACAGTTAGAGACTGAGCTGAAAGTGGGGGGACTGGAACGCAAAGATGGAGATGGACAAAGCAGCAGGGAGCAGCAGTTTGGAAAAGCTCAAGAATGAACTTGCTTCACTGCTCATAAAAGCACGAGCACAGATGTTTGCAATTAGTATTTTACACCCATCTTAAAACAAATCTGCCTGTGGGCAATTGTAGACCAATAAACTTTCATACTAGCTAAACTACTTAAAACTACTACATAGAAAAGCATTAAATATTTTATTAAAGTAATAAAATGGCACATCTGTGAAAGAGAACCAGGTCGGTGTCATCTAGACTCCATTTGAATTGTCAAAAGTACATTGACAAAGCTCTTCTCAAGAGCTAGTTAAGAAAAATAATTTAGAAGTCAGGCAACTACAAAATTGCAATGAGTTTAAAAAAAATAGGTGGCTATTTCTCACTGTTACTTAAGTTCACAGAGAATGTTTTTATCACCCTTACGTTCAACACATTTTTAATGCTTTGAAAAAAGTCAATGGAAGAAGAAAATGAACGTACAACAGATTTCATTAGCTGAAACTAAGAGCAGCACTTCAATTTCACAATCTAGAAAACTCGTTTGGGACTAAAATTTTTAAAACAGATTATGGCACTTGAACTGAATTTGCAGGAGGATGTCGCTATCTAGAGCTTGTAGGCCAAATCGAAAATGCAGTGTTTAAATTCTGGCTTGCCATATATAATGACTGCTGTGAGAGCTCTTTAGGATGTATTGTCTAAGGTAAGTACAGCTTTCAATTTATAAAGGCATATATGAAAATAAGCATAAAGTTCCAGTATAAGCTAAAATAACCTTCAAATCCTTCCCAAACATGTCTCCAGTTGAGTTATAGAATCATTTCATGGAAAATTATTGCAAAACTTAGTTATCAGAGGGGGTTTTGGTTGGGTGGGGTTTTATTCAATTAGTCATTCAAAAACTCACAACATTTAACATATCCAGGGGTGGGGCATCCACACCTCTGGGCAATCTCCTCGAGTGCCTCACCACCTTCACAGTTCAGAATTTCTTCCTTACATCCTTAATCTAAATCTCTTTCCGTTTGAAGCCATTTCCTCTTGTCCTATCACTCCATGCTCTTGCAAAAAGTCTCTCTCCCTCCTTACTGGGCCCCCTTTAGGTACTGAAAGGCCACCAGAAACTCTTCCTGGAACCTTCTCTTCTTGAGGCTCAGTCCTCCTTACAATGAACTACAATCATCTCAACAGATTTTAGTGTGGCCTTGCCTATTAGCTATTAGATAAATAGTACATTTTGAAATTCAACAATGCTTTTCAAATGTATCATGAGACTTTCTCTTACAGGTATCCAAGAAGAAGGTCAGCATTACTCAAGATTGGACTTCTGGATGAGTATGAAAAAACCAAGGATTTCTAAAGATAGAATATTTTGGCTCTAAAATCAGTGCACAATAAAAAAAAAAAATTAGTTTTACTGAAGGAAAGCAAATGACCAAGTTGAACAGCTGTTTGATCATGTCTAAAATGCCTGGTAGGAAGTCCCCACCGTTAAGATGCATGCATTAAGCTTCTGGTGCTTACACATCTTAACTTTTATTTAAGAGCTGAGTGCTAGAAACAGATTTTGCTGAGATGTGACATTTTTCAATATTGCATGTAACAACTGTTCTGGTAAAAATGTCAATGGAACTTTAGTGCATTTCTATACCCATTTACTAACCTTCCCTACACACACTGATGCAAACAGAGAATGGAAACAGGAGCTGTCACTGACCAAAGGCCACATTAAAAGCATTAGGGAACTTCTTCATTCTCTCCCTGAAACACTCACATTGCAAATCACACAGAGGTTGGATTTAATTTTTTAAGTGTTTATATGAACATCAGATTCCTATTTTTCTCTTAAACACATTATTTTTACCTATGTACATACACACTTAACTGTTTAACTTTGGGTGACAGTGACACTATCAAGTTATCCTAAGATTGCAAACTTTTTGCTGAGGCACAATATGTGGAGTTCCATCTTTTCAGAACAAGAGAATTTAAATTCACAAGCACCTTCCTGCTAGTGAGTAGATTAGAATCACAGATGAGCACCTACACTTTAGACTCAGTATACACACAAATGATTTTGAGAGGTCACTATTAGTTTTTGTAGAAGAAATCTAAGCAGACAACAGGTGGCCATTAAGTGTTTTGTAGGCTTATTAATTTATGCACTATGAATCCACAATCCTGATTCAAGTATGAGCATTATTTTACCTTGAGCATCTTTTTCTTGAGTATGTATCTCTATTTATATTCTGCACCAGTGTTGTATTCAGGCACTGGTTTGCTGCTTGGTGCACACCCAAAGTCGTACTTACAGCTCAAACTGAGCTTCTACAAAGTTCATGACTATCCTGGATGACAACTCCTCATTCAGATGTGAAACTTTCGTGTATTCAGGACAGCAGCTGATTTTAGTGACAATTCTTACTTCACACCGTGCAGTTACCACAGCGAAGACTGAACTTTAGTTTACCTTCTCAAGTCTGCTCAAAAGAACTGTTTACGAATTCCAAACAACTGCACGGATTTGCCTGCGAAAGCACTGGAACTGGTGACTGTGTACGAATGAAGGCAATGCACCAAGAATACAAGGTTGAGTTTCTACAGCTGAAATAGTATTTTTACTTACTTTATTTAAGTAGGAAAGAAAAACAAAGAAGATACCTAAGATGTGGTTTTACACAGTAACACTTCAGAATAAAATTACTTTTAAAATACTTTTTGCAGGGCATTGGAAGTCATCCTTGCCTACAAATGCTAGCTTTTCACTATTGCTCATGTAAGCTAAGAATGCATTAAGAATGCTGATAGCATTCCATTTTTTTCCATTACAAATGTATTTTTGTATGTGTTTAGTGTATTTCAACTTATACTAGTTATCATTAGCCAGATTAAAAAATAAGTAATTTTAAAATGTGTATTTTAATAATGATTATTCATGATTGTATTTCTCTCTCTCAACTATTAATTACCAAATATATTTGCTGGATGTAAACCTTTTGTATTTCAATAAAACATAATAAAACTATTTACTTGAAAATTTCACAGGGAATTGATCTGGTCCTTAATCTTACACTAGAACACATCATGTTACTTTAAAACTGATGTAAAGTCACAGTTGGAGGTAAAAGCCATACAGAAAGTGAAATAAAATTATGTTTCCTAGATAAAGTACAAGTTACTTGAATCTTTTTAAATTAAAAAACTACCACTCTGATTTGGCCCTTAAGACAAGAAAGTTCCTCAAGACTCTAAGTGGAAAACAAACAAACAAAACCCCATGAAAGCAATACCACATCTCCATCCCAAACATACAGCTTTGCCCACAACACACACACTCAAAGCAGCAGAGTTGGTGTCACTAGGCACTGACTGACACAATCTAAAATTAAAAGGATGCAGAGTACACAGCATAGCAAATGAAAGACATGTTGGATGTGATATCAATGAATGTTAAAAAACTAGTGATAAAAGTAAAAAGATACTTGTTTCAATAAATACTGAGAAATTAAGTATGAGATTTAAGATAACAAAATCAGAATTTTTTAATATCAGAATGTTATTTTGGAGGAACACTTAACTTAGAAATTAAAGACAAAATATTTACTAGAATAAAGCTTTAAAAAGTAGCTTTAAGCACCAAAAATATCTGATAGAAAAACAGTAGGCAGTAACAGCAAATGAATATTTTTATTTCTCATAACTTAATTAACCCTTATGCTTCAACTCGTCAAAGACAAAAATATAAGAATATACAAGTAAGATTTCAACATGGAATGTGTTTATTTTATTTTTCATTTTCAGTACAGTATTAGGAAGTCATTTAAATACTTTAAATAAAGATTTTTGAGAAAAACCCAGAGGATTCAACACAATCTTATCAGTGGATAAAAGACAAGTATTTAATGACCTAGGATCTTTGAAATAGCATTCTCAAGAAAATGCATATTCCTGGGTCACCTAGTTATGAATGTAGCCTAATGTGGTCATTGTCTTCCTCTCTTTTTTTTTTTTTTTTTGTGGAGCATTTTAGGCAGATCTCAACTCTAATGGAGAACTTCACTGACAAGCAGGAAGAATTTTTATTTTTTTTAATCAAACACACCAAGAACCAAGCCACTGTGCTTTAAAAGCCAAATTATCATTTTCTCTATATCTGTAGATCAGAAGGGCATCAGGTCATCCTGCAGTCCTAAAGATCAACCCCCTCCCCACCTTTAATATTTCCTCTCCAAATTAACCAACTGTATAATTATCTGACACAGTACAAGGGACCATGGAAACAATTGGTAAGCAGCTAAATATTGCCAGACATGTAAAAACATGTAAATAATCTGAAACGAACTGAAAATTAATTTTGTTGCACAAAAATATAAGTAAAACTAAGAGCAGAAGCTGCTTTTGGTGTGGAGTGGAAAAAAAGGGGTAAAAAAAGCAGCCTGCAACTGTGCAAACTAGAATACCCTGATTTCTGGAATGCATCTTCTGCTTCCCTCAGGCATGCTGCTGGAGCAATGCAGAGAGGTGGGGACAGCTCATTTGAGATGTCCAGCCACCACACCCTATTCCACTATTTCTAAGTCCATTTTATTTTTATTATAGTTGTTAGCCATTTTGTAAACAAATTTCCATATATCCCATTCTGAAGAATAAATTTTCTTTCCAATGCCACTCAATGAAATCCTGACATAACTAAAGGAACAGATTAGAAGAATTCAGTTGATTTTATTTAAAGTTCCCTGCAGGTATGTTTACACACATACATACTAACATATTTAAGCACATATATGTGTATATACACAGACACACACTCAAGCATTGAGGTTCTTTGCTTACTATGTTCAGTCTCATAAGATCCATGGGTTTTTAAAGATATACACTGAGATGGAATATGTTAAGTCAAGCAGCTAAACCCAGACAGACACAAACACAGGTCAGGTGAGTGATTTTTCTTCCTTGGATCTCAAGCACAGCTTCTTGCAGTGCTAAGTGTCCAGAGACTGGAAGCTGTGAAACTTGGATTCTGATGCAGTAACACATTAAACCAGTAACCTAAATTTCATAAGCTGCACCTTTAAATTCATGCAACACTATACAGGCTTGCACACAACTTTCTAGCCAGAAGTCTGATGCACTTCTCCTTTCATCTTCCAGCAAAAAATGACTGTTTCAGTGAAGAATTTGGGTAAAATGAAAACATTTTCTCATTCACAATCACATGACCAAGAAGTAGAGTGGGTCTGCCACAGAAGCTGAAGTTCCCTGATGCAGTGGCTGTGTACAGAGTTAATTACCACTTGAATATCTCCACATTATTCCAATAAGGAGTGCATTTATAACAAGCAGACTGTGGCATGCAACCACAGTCTAACATCAGCAAGGAGCTTTCCGTGTGCTACAGAACTCCACCTCTTGAAAATTAAGTATATTTATGGATTTAAAAACTAAAGCTTCCAAGAGGTTTCAAGCTGAGTAAAGAGTGAGGAAATTATCCTGTAAGCAAACTTTGTCAATTAAAAAGGGCAAGAATTCATTTTTAAATCAGGCTAAGTAATTGGACATCAAGCTATTTATATTTTGAATTTCTAATCAGAGAGATAATAAGTGATCATATTTAATTTGTTGAAATAATGGCCAGCATGGTATAGCAATGTTCACATAAGTAAAAGAGATGTGTCTTAAAACTAATTGAAATTAATGAGTCCCACCCACAAAAGCTCCCCAAACAAACTGTTTAATAAGGGAACGGCTAGAAGCTATGAAACTTGACAGGAGATTAATATAAAGCTCAGTGTCCAAATCACTGTGATATTCTAGTACACTAAAAATTGTAGCTATTTCATCAGCACATAGTATTAAGATGCGCTATGTTATTTGACCGATTTTTACACTAACAAAAGGTACAGACCTTGTATATCTTGCTACAATTAAAATAAAGAGGATTTCTGAGGCTCAGGCCTCAATATTTATTTAAGTTATACTGCCAGCAAAAAGCTGAACATATTTCCCTTAATGCTATCCTTAATCTTATATACCTTCAGATACAAGGCTTGGACAATTTTGTGTAATATATTGAAATTACACTACCTGGCTAAACAAACTGTCCAAGAATTACTAACAGAAATGTGGTCAGAAAAATAAAGTCTAAAGCAGATTTGTACTTAAAGAGAAAAAAAAAAAAAGGGATCTATGAGAGAAGTGGTATAAGCCCTAATGAGCAGTACATTCTTTGAGGACCTCCAATATTACATTATACTGACATATATGAATGCTTTTCTTGGAATGTACAGAAAACCATTTCTCTTAAACCAAGACAGAGAATGCATTAAATAGGAGTTTCTAGGTCTCAAGTTTAAGAGGATTTCCCATCAGGTCCTGGAAAAACAAAAATCTTTAAATATAGACACTAACCAGTTTGCAAATCAGGACATAAAATGTCTCAGATTATATAAAAGTATACTCCAACTTCCCCGTAACAGAAGTCAAAGCTAAGGCCTCACAATTCCAGTTATTAGAAATAGCATATTCTCTTTACTAGGCCACCACTTGAAGCCAACTATTCAGTGTTTTAAAGAAGGAATCTCATAAAAACATGGTTGCAATGAAGTTCTTTGCAATATGTACCCAAGTACACACAGACAGATTAAAAGTGTTAAGAGTTATAACAGAAACCGTAAAAGAAAATGCAACGTATAAACAAAATGCAACAAACTACACTGACTGAAGTTTCTTCAGGGTCCTCATATCTAGTGAAGTTCACTACACAAATTAAACATCATGAAGTACAAATTACCAAACCACATGATTAATAAAATCTGTTCATTTATATTAAACATCTCTACTCTGATTATGGAATGCTTACGCCCTCTGCAGCACAGAGGAACTCTTCCCTTCGTATGCAGGCAAGGTTCTCATCTTGAACACTCCTGTGCCAAGTGCCCAGTTATTTCAACAGGTTCTGCAGCATCGCTGTAGCATAGGTAGGGCGAGCTTGCCTGCTTGCAATTGCGTTTTGGAGATACTGGATACCTCCACAGCGCTCCCAAATTTCTTCAAACTGTCTCGCTAAAATTTCAGCACCTCGCTTTCGGGTTAAACCAGTCTCTTCAAGATTAAGCTCACACATATCCATATCATCCTTACCTGAAATGGCAAAGGGAAAAAGGAAACACTTTTTACATCATTCAAAGGTCCCATTAATAAAGATTAGAGCCTTGTTAATTACATTTTCTCTCCATAGCTCTGGTTTGCTAGTAGACTTCAGAGCTTATGAGGAAGTCCTCAGATACAGGTATTTTTTGGTTTGCTGGTTTTTTGTAACACAGAGAGCACTAAAGCAGCATGAGAATAAACTAGTATCAGATGGTGCAATTGACAAAGTTGTGCTTATAAAGCAAGCAAAAAGGAATAAAGGAAAGAAGCAGAAAGATCATCATCTTGATATATTCTTCTGAAACCCATTAGAGGATTTCAGAAGAATATATCAAATGCAGAGACAACTGCATTTGATTTACACATATTTTCACTTTCAGGCCACTTAATAGTGAACTGCTGTTACTATTTGTTTAAATGTAGAACAGCAATTAAGAATTCCAGACTTTTGATGAAGTAGCAAATCTGTCAGCCTACCACCCAAAACAGTATTTACCAAATGGGACCAACCCAGGCAATCCAATGAAATGATAGGCGTAGCTCACACACTAAATTGTAATCCTATTTTTAACAGGCACTCACGACAGCAATGCTACTTTTAGCTATGGGCTTTGGCACTGAACAGCAAGAGTTGGTATAAGGAATTCTACTTAAAATAATTTGCAGAAAACAAACTTTTGTTGCTAGTAAAGCATAATTCTCAAGTGAAACAAATTAGTTATGGCCTTTTCCCCAGTCTCTAAGTTAAATACAAAAACTCAAAACAAAGAACCATAAACAGCATTTCTCCAGTGTTTTCTCCCCCTCTCATTATCTTCCAGAAAAGGCAGATACATTTCACCACCAGATAAATCGTTACCTATCCATTCCAACGTTTAGTTTTATTCTAAATGTTTAAGATTAAAAAGCTATTTTCCCATACTAGGTATCATAAATAGGGTAAAAGCATCAGCTTGCTATTAGCCCCATGCTATGGAAAGACAATATAACATATGCACAAATTGTTTTGATACAAACTGCTTGTAATTCTTCAAAGCTAATTAAAAAACAATATAATGTTGAGTAGGCCTTTCCCAGATAAACTGTGATGTTTTATCTTCAAGCTGTCTCCAATTCAGTGAATAATCTGAGTACTCTTAATAATAAAACTTTTAAATTTGTATTCCCACTCTGCCTATGGCTTCCCAAATTGAAGCATGCATGCAAGTAAAACATGTGGCCAGTTACATCTCCAAACAATATTCTGAAACATTTTCCCACCATCAACAGCAGTCCCAAATCCTCAAATTCTGCCCAGATAAGAACTGCTGATGAAAAAAAAAAAAAAGAGGCTACAACTTGGGAGTGACAACCTCAGCCTCTTTTTCTAAATTTCATTATCAACTCCGAACCTTTTCAAAGTTCCAATTTTGCTTTCAATACCAACCCGCTACAAGCAGAATGGGTGCCTTGTCAGGGTGAAGCTCCATTTGCCGAGCAATCCAGGGCCCATCAAAGTGTGCATACCACCAACCCTTCTTCTTGTTCTGGGGGTCTTTGTACTGATCTGCAGGGCGGATGAAGGGAATGCGGAAGTAGCGCTGCTGTCTGTTGATTTCAATCTCTTGTTGTCTGCCTGGTAGCTGGGCTGTGGGGTTCTGTTGTGCTATCATACAAAAAAACCCCAAAAAATAAGCAAACAAAAAAGTTGGAAAACAAGAAAGCCATATTACTTGTTTTATTAATCAACAAAATTAAAAAACAAGCAAACAAACAAAACAAACAAGAAAATAAATAAAACCCCCCAAAATGCAAGAGATTCTCTCTGAATTCGAGGTCATCTGAAGTCACAGCAAACCTAAAAAGTACTCTTATATAATGGGCATTCTGTTAACCGCAACAGCTACAACACTGGTCAGAAAAAGCTCATGTTAACTAATGTATCTGTAGGTTGCTCAATGGCATCTGTAGGCAAAACAAAGTAAATAAAATAACATATTCTGCTTTAAATCAAAGTGAATTTAAATCTGCTTTAAATTAAGGTGAAACTTCCCATATAAAATGTCTTACCAACCAGAAACATTTATCAGTAATTGCTTTAGTTCAGTCCATTTCTTTGTAAAAAAAAAAAAAAAAAACAAACAAAAAACACAGTGCATAGGTGTATTTTCAGTTACAAACATACAAAGCATTCACTTGACAATGTTTGACAGTCAACACAAAAGGATGTATAATACTGTTAGAAATTACTAATTTGTTAATAGAAATGTTGACAATAAAAACTGCTTATTACAATGCTGCCACCAAACAATTTTCTGCCTAGATTTCTCTATGTCAAAGTCTAGCATTAGTACTACTCTCTGGCTGTGTTCTTTTTTCAACAAGTTCTTTTTTTTAGACCATTAAGATCAACTGACTGAACTTCTAAAAGAGAAAGTTACATGAATTTTTTTCAACCTTTATTATATATTTTTGGTAAATATTTTCCATATCGATTTTTGGACTTTTTGAGTACCACATATTTTAGACTCTGGAGATAAATTTGCTTTCAAATAAAAGCACATACTCTCTATGTTAATTCACCAAATGATCAACCTTCTTATATACACCATCATAATTAGTTTTAAACAGCAAATGGTCTTAAAAGTGAGATCCTTTCCTCTAATAATTGGCCCTGCAAAAGTTTGTTACTGATCTTGTTTTAGTAGTTTACACCTCCATTACAGATACCCTGTTCAAAAACCTTTGCCATCTCTACAAAAGAAAATCAGTATTAAGAGTTGCATGTTTCAGCATAAAAGGAATAATTAAAAGTGAATTTCATTTTTTTTCTTGTCTATTGAGCAACAAAGATAATTTCTGAGCTAATATTTAATAATATGAAAAATGACAATCACTTTTAATAATGTGTTTTTATGGTCAGGAACAGGACTAATACATACTAGCAACTGCACCTTGAAATTTCTTCTGCTTAGATTCAAGCAAAAATAATTTTTCTAAACCTGAAGAGCAGAACCTTAAAAAAACCCCCACGTTATACATATCAGATCTCCTGTGGGTTTTTTTTTAATATGTGCATAAACAAAGAGAAGAAAAAAACCCAGATTTTAACAGGTGAAAGTCACTTTAATACATCAACTCTGATAAAACACATACCTTACAGGGAGACACAGTTGACAAAAATCTAATTCTATTTTCTACAAGTTTTCTGAACATTTATCCCAGCAGATCAGTGCTTTAGTATTGCCAAATACTTTTTGCACTGCAATGGTAATTGCTAAGGCTCATTTCTACCCCTACGCGTGGCTAAATTTAAGTGCAAATCTAGAGGACAGGAGTGCTAAGCAGCCAATGTAGTCTCTACTTGGTGCTATAGAGCTGTAGCTCTTTATTCAGAAGAAACCATCACCTGAATGTTAGTTTGTGTGCTAGGAAAGTAGTCGTTATATAAAGTTGATTCCAGAGTTTCGCTACAACCAGACAATTAAAAAAAAGTTAGAACAAGAATGTCATTTCAGGGGGGATGTGAAAAAAAAATTCAATGTTCTAATAATTTGCAGAAAAATTTTATTTCACTCTCCCTTCCCATGACTCCTCAAATGGGTAGGAATTCATGAAGACAAGTACATTCTTAAATTACTAGAGTAACATATAATTACCATCAGATGAATAACATTGTCAAATTGTAAAATTTTTTTACAATTAACTTCCATGTGCATGTGTAGCAAAACACTGGATCAATCAATGTTAGTATAGAGCTCTTGAGTGTTCCTAGTCTTCAAAGTTAGCTTAAGCAACCATCTCCTCACTTACTTGAGTTGCTCAAAAATGGTGCAAAATCTGTGAACAAATATTACATGTTGAACAAAACATAAAAGTGATGATCCTTTGTAAGTTATTGTTTCATTACCTCAACACTTTTCACCAATGCTGATGACAGACAAATAGGAATTCTAGTTACAAAATAAACACAGATTCTAAGTATTTCTACTAATTTTCTACTTCTATTTTCATCGGGATTTAACCTTTGATAATTTGCAATGCCTGTTACAAAGCCTCGGTGGTAGACATGCTAAGCCCAGATTGCTGTGACAGATCAGCAAGTTAATTAATGCAGTACTTTTCATTTTTGACATTTCTGCTAGAAAAAAACTTCCAGACCTCTGTAAATACCAAACCTGCCTATTCCAATAATAATATACAAATCAGTGTTTAACTTCCATACTGAATGTATTAATTTAATTAAAGGATACTTGTAAAATTGCATTAAAGGACACTGTAAAATTGCATAAATCAATGGAGATGGAAAGAAGAAACTAAATAATTTGAAGCACACATCCACTGACACCAGAAAGACTTTTAGCCCAAACACCTAAGAAATCAGAATTCCTTCTTGCTACCTTCTCAGATCACTATAATATATATATATGTGAAATGCCCATGTAGTATAATTATTTGCAATAAGAAGAACTATACTGACATTAACAAGAGTCTCTAAAGGTCACTATCAATTTCTTCTGAACTGCAAGGTTCTCTTCTTTAGAAATATGATGCCATATATATAGAAAAGTAAAAATGCAATGAAAAACACTGAAAAGAATGTGGCAAATGGCTGAATAAATGTGATGAGAATATGAATATTCTCCACTTTTTGTGCAAAAATCCAAAGATCATCTTCTCTTTGATACTTCCCATCAGCAATACTGTGTATTTTACTGTAATTTTACCCGTTTGGCTCCAGAGAGAACTTGTGAGCTCAAATTCAAAGCAATTTACCACTTTGCAAAAGTGCTTCAAATGCCTTTTCCTGCCATTTCAGTCATAAGCTTTCTTAAGCACTTAAAACCACATTACAGACACAAGAACCCATTCTTTTACATCTTCTCCAGGGGTCAAGATTTCACCTGCCACACATCCATATTAAAGTTCCCTGAAAACCTCAAACTCAGGTAATGGTCAAGCAATGCATAACTCAAGTAAATGAATAAAGGGGAAGGAGATGCCTTTGTACATGGACTGAGAGCAGGTAAGGCACCTGCATTCCCTGGGATCTTTATCCTCCATGTCCCAGAATAATGCCTTAATCTCAGGCTCATGTGACTTTGGGGAGTTCACTTTCTCCCCATCTTCCCTTTCCTTTGTCCCTCCCATGAACTGTGTGGCAGGAACACAAATATCATGGAACTAGAAGACAGCAGGAATGATCTGACTACATTATTCCATGCTGTGATTTACTGTGATTCTGTAAATTTCTTAGATTCCTTTTATAACAGACAATCACTGGACTTTTGAGCTGGGATGCTGGGAAAAGACTAACAATCCACTCTGTAAATATCACTCCAGAAACCAGGTACGGAATTTTCAGGTCTGGCAGTCTTAAACTACACTTTCTTAATGAATGTGAAAGGCAGTCACTTACTCTGATTAGTGTGTGGCTTTGACAATAAACACCCACCTGTGAAATCAGTAGAATGAGGGCCTAAATAGAAAGCAGGGTCTCTGCAAAATTTGTCAAAAGCCAAAACTGCAATATCAACACTCACAGAATTTTTAAAAGAGGATGTAACCTGATGTATGTAAACAATTATGTAAATGACAGAGTTATTAGCACCTTTTAAAAATATCTACATCTATGTCTACATAGCTATATATTATGATATAGTAAAGTAGCACAGCTATGAACATTTAGCAAAAATGCCAGCAACTGCATCAGTAGATCAAGAACACTTTTTAACAGATGTGAGCTGGATGTGAGAAAAGGTTTTAAGGGAGAGCTATTTAGCACAAGTAGCTGGGTCTACTGAAACTATTCTAATTTCTGTAAAAAATTTGCCAGTTTCGATCTTTGCAAAATATTTACCTTAAATCAACATAAAAACACTCCTAAAAGCTCCAAGAAATTTCTTCAACCAAGCAAACCCAAAATCCATTCTAGAAATGTTTTCTTTAGAATACTATCACCAAAATTATTACAAACACAAAATTAGCTCTCCTCACCATAGTCTGTGACTGATTTGGGAGCACGCTGTTCTGTTTCTGCATTGCGTTTCTTATTCTTGGATTTCCATGCATGATACACCTTTAGCCTTCGGTGGAACTCCTCTCTGCAAGCTGCCAAGAGTTCAATATCTATTCCAAAAAAGGAGAAGTGGAGGCATTAGTGAGAAAAGTCAGAAAAATTATTTATTAACTGCTTTTCTATATAAATAGCTATTTGAGATCATTTAAGTTTTAACACTAGTATAAGTATAAAACCCCTCATTCTCTCCAGCACACAGCCCAGAAAGTCCCTCAGAGTTTAATGTATTTATGATGTATCCTGCTTTAGAGTAAAGGCAGTCCCCTTTATGTTTCTGTCGATGGTGTCACAACACAGGCAGCACAGAAACAAAAAGGTAAAATTTCACTGCAGAACTTTATTTCTGCAACTGAAAAAAAGAAAAACAGCGATTTAACCGCTCAGATTTGCATTCTTTTTTCACTTATCTATTTTAATTTTTCTGAATTTCATTATACTAAGACCCTGAATGATGACAAGACTTTTTCACTACTCATCTAAGAGTATCCAAGTTGGCTTCACTAGAAATGAACTCGACATATTACTGCACCACCCATGCAGCTGAAAATATTGCTCCAGTCTTGCATATGTAAAAACAGTAAAAGAGAATGAGTTTGTTTCCAATTTCTACATCCAGGAAGAAATTCTGAGTGATCTTAAATCAGAAATTAACCAACTGCTTTCAATAAGAAGCAGGAAAAAACAGTAATATCTAAAAAAAGGATTAATTTTTATCTGTTTCTATCTTCATAGTATTGAGGGCAAAGTGATTAATGCCCCACTGTAAGCTTCCCAAAAGAAGTTACACATTTTTAAAATTAAAGAATAATATGAATATCTAAGACAGAAAATTTTTCTGCACTGTGTTTTACATGACAATTTTGCTTTCTTTATGATCTGGTGACAGCAAGTGATAGCAAAAAAATTCTTAGAACTTGCAAATTCTAGGTAAAGCATAATCACTATTATTCCTGCTGTGGAAGTACATCAAACTGAGTGAACATAATTAAGAAGTGAAAACATGTATTTTATGATCCAAGTATTTTAATATCATAAATATATAATCCCTAAAAGACATAACAATAGAAATTCTCTTTCCTTACTATGGAAATAGCTTCATGTGTTGTTCTTTTGGGGGTAAGAGAACTTTTTTAAAAATAATTTGTTATTCACTCAAACTTAAATAAAACATTTTGTCTTTCTTATTACTACAACTTGAACTCTCTCAAATCTGAAAAAACCCCACTTACCACAGGATGTGTTGATTGTATCACGAAGCTCTGCGTATTTCCATTTACTGAGATCATGCTTCTTAGTACCAGCAGCAGCTTTTGTGGCTTGCACTGCAGGACCCCTACAATTATATTAAAAATATATATGTATTTTTTCAAGTATTAAACAGAAATTGTTATAAGAGGAAGAAGACATACCATGATCAGCAATACATTATGCTTATTACCATGCAGATCAGTAGCAGAGGGACTGAATTCTAAGGCAAAATACCATATTATTTTCAAGATGTTCAAATTATTAAGAGAAAACAAAAATATATTTTATGCCCAAAATCATATCTTAATCTGATTTGCTTCCTAGAGATTAAAAGGAATTATCATGAATACTGCTTACATATGAAAAGACACATATTTTGTGTATCTCATCCAATACTGAAGTACACTTTACTTAGTGCTAACCAAAATGCAGGAAACAAAGACTGACTATGGACATTTTTAGTTCCATTCGAAAAACAGACAAGGAAAAATATTTCTGCAGTAGAGCAAGCAGAAGGACAAAATGGCATTTCCTCTGCTGTTTAAAATTGGTCTAGGACAAATTCTTGCTCCAAAATTTGAGAAAATATTCTGTCTTTGACAAAAGCCTGACTCAAGAGAAGAAAGCAAATTAATTCTATGTTAACTGTACAGCAATATTTATTCTGGGTTGGGGGTGATATTGATCATTAAGAAATACCAAGGTAGAAAAGACCACTCAGAAGAAAGGCTGACCAGTAGAAAAAGACTCATATAAACCCAGTGTTTTCCAAAGGCAAAAGGTCTTCACCATATAGGTGATACACAAGTAAGTCAAGAGCAAATGCAAGTGAGAAATTATTCCTAAAATCTCAATCATCTTTAAGATAATGTACAAGGTTTCCATGTACAAAATGAACATTACATGTAAAGACTAGCCTGAATTTATTTTTTTCCCAAAAAATATGGTATGGATAAGGGGAAGAGCCCTCTCTTAGGAATGTCAAACTTCCCATGGATTATTTGCATATTAAATAAATTCAAAACACTGCAATGTTCAGTGATGATCAGCACACCTTTTGAACGCAAAGGAATAGAAGAATAGACAATGATTTTACCAACCTCTGCTCATGACTAAGAACATATATTGAATTTATTCACGATCTGAGGGGATTTGTTGAAAAGAAACTAGATCTTTAAAAGGGTAGCAAAGCTCTTGATGCAATAAGAAGAAACCAGGCCTTTTCACTGGAAGGTCTGTTTGTGCAGTAATATCTTTGTGGCACACGCACATTACTATAATAGGTATATTCTAGTGAATATTATTTTAACATTTATTTTTCCATAAAGGTCTCATGTGTTACAGTGAAGTTTTTATTTATTTATGCTTATTTTCCTTTTTTAATTAATAGGTTATAAATAACTATTATAAACTGAAAATTTTCTTTATGCAGATACAGCACTTTTGAAAGCAGAGATAACAAATGCAATTTAAATGCCATTGAATAAACCAAATGTTCTTCTTAATAACAACTGAACCATCTCTTCAGTATAATTAAAACTATAGAATCTTACTGTTGCTGTAGCAGCTTAATGCCTACTCATACTACTAATCTGAGTCAACACATAGCTTCCAGTTAGAGTATGTGAGCAGTCTGACAGAAAATTAACTCTGACTTAGCACTACTCATGGGTGTAAAACAAAAAACTGGACAAACTCCTTCAAATATATACTTGAATATTTTGTTATTATTGGCATACCTGTAGGACATTAAGGATTGCTAACAAATAATTTCCGCTGCCTGGTGTCTAACCTTGTTGAAGCTAATTTGACAAATCCTAAGGATTTTCCTAATTTAGCAACAGTACCCACCACTCTAAGAGTTTGCTACCTAATTCAGAGCAGCAGAACTAGGCTGTACAATCTCTGGTTAAACTAGTAATCTTTAAGAATGCTAATCCGATTGAATGGCTTAGTCCTTCTATTAGGGTACTACTCTGCACTCTGAAGATCACTTGTTTTCTACATGACTTTAAGCATAACAGTCTTATATGACTTTAAGCATAACAGTCTCATAACAGGCAGTAAGAGGAGCATCACACTTGACATTCAATCTTCACTGCTCCATCTGAGAGCTATGTATCATAAAGTATTTTCAGACTAAAAATACAAAAGATCAGTCTCACGTCAAAAGTTTACACTGTATGAAAAGTGAGACAAATTTAGTTAAAGAAGCATGCACTAAGACGTATTGCATTTTGAATGCAAGAACACAGAAGTTCTGATTTTGCCCCAAAGTTTTGGGGTTTTTTTGTATATTAAAAATTGGCCATTGTCATTGGAACTATGTCAATATATGCAATACAACATAGCCATTTAAATTCACCTGCTACCTTAATTACACACAATGTGGTTTATTCCTATTCCTAAACTAACACTTTGCAAGAAACAAATTTAGTTACCAGCTGCATTCAAATTATCCATGCTACCACTAGAAAACCCAAACATGAGAGACTTACCATCTTCAGACTACATATAGACAGCTTAGTACCTTGTTTAACAATAGATTCACTTTTAAAAACTCTAAACAATTTTTTCTTCTTTTGTAAGCTTCATAAAATCAATGTCAAAGTTTATTTCTGCCTTTAGTTGCAGAAAACACTTTTTAATTACTTGTTGATATGGAAGACATCATAACAATTGCTTTGAACAGAGAATTAGTATCTTTACCAACTAGTATATTCAGACCAAAACCTGCATTTGCCTTTCCTTCTGCATTGTGCATAAAAACTTGCACTATCAGTCAAGAAATCTCAGAAGGGGATTTTGTTTGGATATCTTAAGAGGTTTTTTAATAGGCTCTTACCGTGGTAATTTTCAAAACTGCTTTTACTTTAAGGGAACTGCAATTAGACTGTTTTCTTATTAAATTCACCACCAGTTACCTTACTATTAAATAACTTCTTTAACTCTGTGATGTATCTGTAGAAATATGCCTTTAAAAGATGTGAAGCCTTGTGCTTATTATCACAAAGGTGAAAAGAGAAGAAAGCTGGAGAAGAATTAACAAAGTTACACAAAATAACAGGGTACATGAACTATTCTTATTCTTTTCTAATATAATCAATTAAAACAGCAGAAAAATAATTGCTGAAAAAAAAGGTGTTGGTAAAGGAAATTTATCTGAAAGAAATGTATTTATCTGCTGATCACTGTAAAAAAAAAAAAAAACCACCATATTCCATTACTTTTAATTCCATAATAATTCAACCCATTTCACGTGTGATTTGTTTTTATAAAATGATGGATTCATTGGTGTTTTATCTTCTCACCTACCTAGACAATATTTCTGACATTTCTGTGGCCATTTGTTCCCTACAACAAAATTTGTAAATGAGCATAAACCAAATATATTGATATAAAAACAATCTTTATAACTGTGTAAGTCTCTTGCCAATCAAACTGAAGTTAAATGAAGTGCACAGGAAATGGCTACTTATTTTAAATTATTACCATTCAGACACACACTCACATATATATATACATATATATATATATATATATGCACACACACACAAAGAGTCAGGATTCTGAAAAGAGTGATAAATCACACAGTGCAGTGAAATATGGATGGTATGTGAAAACCTTTAAAGCAATTATATAATAAATTTTAAATAGATATTATTAGGTATATTTGATTATTAAAGGATTTTTTCAAAGTAAGCAAAGTAGTGAATATAAGGTATTATAAACTTATTTAGACATTATAGATGCATAGTAATAAGGATTACCATGGAGTATTAGTATATAAGAGGACAGTATCAATTTCTTTTGAATTAATTAGTGGGGCTTTTATCTATTAGAGCATTCAAATGGAAAAAAATGCCATACGCAGTCATTTGTGGCTTTGTTCCATTGGCTCTGCAAATAGAAGACATTTATGTTAGATAGTCTCCTGCCTAGTTAATATTCTAATAATCTGAAGTGAAAAAAGGTGGGTCATAAGCATTTCCTGCTCTCTCACATCTTCTCTACTACCTTATGAATTTTTTTATTATTATTTTTTAACTGATTATATAGACCTTTTTTCTCCCAACTTTCTCATTCAATCATGACTTAAATTGCAATCTGGGAAAAAAAAAGTACAAGGGAACACTTCCCCCAGCCTTTCTCCCCTGTCTGATCTTTCAAAATCAGAGACTTTGAGATGTGCTGCTGATATATTTCATGCTTGGATAAGCGTATCACAAGAAATAACAGCAATCCTCCTGTAGCTGCTTTGGAATCAGAACGGATGCTCCTTCATGCAAGCTGTGAATGGCCCCAAGTCTGTCTGCTGTACTTGAAACTCACGGGTGCACACATGTAGCACTAAACATGCTACAAATTAGGATTTTTTGTTGATTGTTCCAATGCAACACCCAGAACAGATACACTCACAACACGTTCTTTAAGACTAGCTTCTTTTGCTGTTATATGCTATATTGTATGTTTCAATAACTCACATAAATGAAAAACATTGCCCATGTGAAAGCAGATACCTATTATTTAAATTATTTTTTTACTTAAGTGCTTAGCATTACTGTCCATTTATCCCTAGGTGCAGTAAATCACTTATTACACATCCTTTCAAACTGTGGATGAGTTGTAAAATTGGACAAAGCTAGAAGACGTCCAGCAGATCCAGCATAGAACAAGCACAAACAAAAATGCTGGATCTGCTGCCAGAACAAACACATCTTTTCTTTGACAGAAACCAATGAGGATATTTTTCAAGGAAACTGCTAACACTTATGCACCTTGAAATATCTATGAAAGCTAATGTTGAATACAGTAACGCATTGAGTAGAAAACAAATAAACTAGAGGCTACTCAGGTTCAAATATGACAACACAAAACTGACACATCTTTCTTAAAATTGAGCACATAAAAACCCCTTTTTTCTTGCACTTTTCATTTCACAGTTAGCACCACACAATGGAAAATACCCTTCTATTTATGCCAACATGTGAGCATGACACCATTTTTTTACAAAATTGTGTGAAAACACTGCAGAACCAGTACACTGCATTAATTCAGTATGAAATCATGCATGCTTTACCTTACTACAGCACAATTTAACAGAAAAGGTGTATATACTTAGAAAAAAATCAGTGATTTTAGTGTATCACATGGTAATGTCAGTCTCAAATGTAGAAGATGGCAGACCAGAATTTCTTTAGCCTCTAGCAAAATTTTGATTGGTATGTAAAAGAATCCCTGAGAATTTATGATTTAATAATTAAATTACATATTTTGTTCTAACCAATAGTTTTTATTTCACTGAATTTCCAGTTGCTACCTTTAAGCCAAGTCCTGAAATTATGTGAAAATTGATCCCCTGATTTCAGTAGAAGATATTCAGACCTGGGGAATGTTTTAATTTGGCTTTAAACAAACCAAAATAAAATGAAATCAAAGATTAAATTAAAAGCAATCTATTCAGGTTTTGAATATAACTATTTGAAGTAAACTTTAGAAACAGAAGGGAAAAAAACTTGCCAATGAGATTTTTTAAAAAATTGCATATAAGCAGAAAAACCTATCACTTTTTTTCTAGATTTAGGTATTATCTTGTTCAAGAAAGGATTTACATCACTATGCTAATGTATTCAGACCATTCAGCACTTTCCAATCACTCAGAGTCTTCAGTCCCCTACCGCTAGTTACACAGCAGAGAGAAACTGGCAGTCAAAGAGTTATGATGACCATTAGCTCATCATCCATTCTGGGATTATACAAGAAAGACAAATGCCAAAATCACCTAGGAGCAATAGGAAACAGCATGGAGATTAGAGCTTCACTGACAGAAAAGTTACTGAATTCTCTGAGCTCTTCTTGTCTATTGCCTCCTTTTGTATTTAAGAGAACTCTGGCAGGTTGCAACATTAGAGTGACTTTGTGTTTACCTTCAAAGTATTGCATCAAAATCCAGACAGGGAAAGTGGCAAAGCACTGGAACAGGCTGCCCAGGGAAGCTGTGGATGCCCCATCCCTGAAGGTGTTGAAGAGCAGGTTGGATGGGGCTCTGAGCTACACGGTTTAGTGGAAGGTGTCCCTGCCCATGGCTGGGGGTTGGAACAAGATGATCTTCAAGGTCCCCTTCCAACCCAAACCATTCTAATTCTACGAATTAAGCATATCAGTCTTATCAGACACAACATGACAGCTATTTTAGAACTGAGGGAAAAACCACAACTATTTCAGTGGAACTCTCTAAAAGTCAGTATTGCACATGACAAAAAAAATTACCCACCTATCTCAAGTTGGCATACATTAAGGAAAAGTATACATCTAGATAAAATTTGGGTAGCAAACAGAACACATCTGGGAGCTTGAAATTCCATGGAAATATGGGGGATTTTCTTGCACTTCTCTTTCAACAACAACAAACTGAGTAGAGTCATACTAATGAAGTCACCAGCTATGTGATTACATTCCTAGGTCCCTTTATGCAACTTGACCAGCAAGTACAGTTTTTACTGGAAGCAACTTCCAAGTTGCTTCTAAGGCATCACCTTTTACAAATGACAAGCACCTGCTTTGCAGACAGGCAGTGTGGTTCTACACATCAAAAGTTAAGCTCTTCTTATGACACACCAAAAATTAATACACAACAAGACTAACATTTAATTTTTGAACCTGTCTATGTTAGATATTTTCATTCCACTTGAAAAAAAACTTACCAGTCAGGAGCCAGAAATAACTATTATTTCTGCATTCAAAGAGGGTTTCTTGTTTAAAAAAAAAAAAAAAAAATTCCACACATTCACTGTACAAATGGAACCATCAAGTCCTATCAAACATGTATTCTATTACTACGTGCCACTGAAGAAATTCCAATCCCTGTTTTAAATGAGTCGTAAAAATCAGAATTTAAAGTTTGCCATCCTTGTCAGAACTCAGAAAGAGGAAGAGAACTGCAATTGTATTCGCAAGAACCTACAAAATTACTGATGTAACAAGATGCAAAATGAAGAAAACCGTTGAGCAAAAGCAATCTATTTCTAACAAATTTCAAAAGCAAATTTGAAAAACATTTTAATACACTGACTTGGAAGGTCCATTTAATGGCTACACATATGCATAAAACCAACAAGAGCACAGTCTTCTCAAAGGGATCAGGATAGGAAGAAGAAAAAACACAGATAGGAAAATGTAACTACTTAACTCCATACCTGCGCAAACCTAAATCAAGCTGAGCCTCATCACTGATGAGTTCTGCCTCGCTCTGGGCAATTCTCATTGCAAGTTCATGGTCACGACGTTCCTGTTCAAGCACTGCCTGGTGCTGGGTTTCCTCCTCTCGTTCTCTGGCTAGCTGAGCCTCAATTTCAGCCTGGTTTAGAATAAGAGACCTTTAACCTTACCTAATCAAAACAAAAATGCTACATAGGCAGTATTAGAAAAGTATGCTTCGTAATATATTAATAGCTTTTCAAAACATGTAAAGTTCACAGAACTGAAAAGTTAACAGCATTAGTATTTTGTCTGACCCAAGAAAAATGAAACAGCTACAAACTAAGTCTTGGTTTTCATATAGTTTATCAAATAATCATTGTCCACGCTTGTATTATCTTTTCAAATAAATTGCCAAGTAAATATTAGTTATTTTTTAAAACTATATGAAATATTTTGTTCACTATTGTGAAAATTAGTCTTCAAAAGTTTCAAAAGAATCATTAAACTACATCAAACAGAGACTATGGTTACTCCTCCATAGCACTAACACAATACTTCCTCGATATACTTATCTTGGCATTACAGGACTTTTTAACAGGCACTACTTTGCATACAGATCTGTGGTTCATTTTGAAAAGGGATTAAGACAGACACTGGAATTCTCTGTGGAACTGATCTGGCTTTGAATTTACGCAAATGGTAAAACTTCCAACTTAGTGCAATGCAGGAGCAATTCAAATATACTGCCTCTGCAGAGTCAAAAAATAGCAGTTTACCATCATTACTTCACAAAAAGCTTTGCACACACAGTAAGTAAACCAGGATTATCCAATTCATACTTTCAAAAGGCATGTACACCAAGTTTCACCAGTGCCTTTATGGGTGCCCAACAGTCAACAAAGGAAACAAAGTTACTTCCCACTCATCACTGTGAAGCTGCACCACTAAAGCTATACAGTTACACCAGTGACTTTACCCTAACCAACTCATTTTAGATTAGCTGATAAGACCAACCACCAGAAGGAAAGATAATGAAAAATTAACTATATGTGGGAGAATGAAACACCCTACTGGATTATGTATCTGCTTGAATCCAAACAGCAGTTTTAAGTAAAAGTGTAAATTACATTCTGCATTGCAGATACCCACAGCACAGAAACAAAGAAACGTTGATAAAGATAATCCCTATACATGTTCTTTTTCTCTTAAGACTGCTATCCTAGGCCACCCAAGCAATCTCCAAGAAAAAAAGAAAAGAAAGATATAGGGGGCAAACATATATCAGAGTGAGAGCTCATTATGAAATCAGTAAGAATTGCCATAAATCAAGAGGAAGGGTGGAGAAGTAGGGTTTCAGATGCATGTATTTAGTCTACATTAATGTAGCCAAAGGGGTTACCAATGGCAGTCCTGCATTTTCTCATTATTACCAGTATTCTGAAAGTGTTTGCAGTTAAGCAAGTACATGACACAGTCCAAGTCTAGATGTGACTTCAGTAAAAGAATGCCAAACTTGCCTGACAAGGACCACCCACAAAACCTTCAAAGGCTAAACTAGGATTGTCCAGTGTTGTGTATTTTAACTTTAAAATAACTTTTAAAGCCCTTTAAAGATAGATGCACCTCTACTCAGAAGATCTGAAGTTGCATGGGAACTAGAAATAGGTGGTCTGTCTTGGGATGCCCTAAACATGACATTTGCTTTATATTTACTACAAAGCAACACTGGTAAATGACTCTGAGACATGCATTTATAGAAAGAAACCATTAGACTCAGTGGAGAACCTATGCTATGAAAAAGATTTAAAAATAAGTAAAAAAATACAACAAAACAAACAGACAACCCCAAAACAACCACCACAAAAAAAGCTAAAGCATTAACCTGAATACGCTTTTCTTCCTCTTCCCTCTTTTTCTCTCTTCCTCCTCTTGTTTTCTCTTTGCCTCAATCTCAGATTTCCTATTACATAAGAGAAGGAAATAAAAACGTGTTATTGTGATGCAAGTGAACAAGAAATCGTAAGAAATACAAAGTCTCTTCCATAAAAGTGAATGGTAATCAACAAGTCAGTACAGTCAGTACAAAGTCTCTTCCATAACACTGAATGGTAATCCAGAAGTCAGTACAGTCCTGATAACAGAACACTCCATGTAAATAATGAAATTTTTCAAGTTCATCTGTATTTCCAGCTGCATGATATAATTTCTTCCATACGCTTTTCTGACACTTGCCTTATAAATCACTGGGAGAGGAAACATTTCAGCACTGCACAGCACACCAGAAATACAACCCAAGTCACTCTCTAAGTGTAAGTGTATTAAAAATGACCTCATTAGAAAGCTTTTCCTGTTTTCTTCTTATTCTATAACCAGCAACTTATTCAAATTCAAGACTCACAGGCGTCTTTCCTCTTCTTCCTTCCTTCGTTTTTGTTCTTCCTCATCACGTCTCTTTCTTTCTTTTTCCATTTCCTCCTGGATGCGTCGTAGCCTCTCTGCTTCATCCTCTTGCTGCTTTTTCTTTTGCAGTGCACTCAGCAGTTGCTCTGAGCTTTTCACTAAAGCATCATATTCTTTCTGTATCTGTTCTCTGGTCATTATAGTGGTCTGTAAAAATAATGACGCAGTTATTCTTTTTCATTTGTTCTTCACTTTTGAAAACATACTGAAAAAATATTAGGTGAAATGAGATCACTGAGCACTATATTTAAATCATATATACACTTCAGGGTGGGGAAGCTTGAGTCCATTTTTCCCTTTCTTTCAAAAATCCTGACAATCCATTACTCTCCTCTCTCCTATAAGACCATACAAAAGTAATCTCCATTACATCACCAAAATGAAACATGACTTCTTTTCAGAACATGCCTTCATGTTTTAAATCCCGCAATTTTAAACAACAGAAATTGATTCTTAACATGCTGGGATGGAAATAAGGCCTGCCCATGTGTATTTTGTGTTGTGTTCTTGTCTTCTTTAGTGGTTATCTACAGCTCTGCTTTTGTGTCATAGCATAAAATAGTTTTTCTTAATACTTCTGCTAGCATTCAGAAAAAATATTGCACCATGTTGTGACTAACTTTTTCTACAGCGTTATTAGTAACAAATGACAGGTTGAAAATGCTTCAAAAATAGCCTTTGCTCCACACATTTTCAGACCTTATTGATAGGTACAATTTAATTTCATTTTACAATTCACATCTTACTAATAAAAGGGCAATATGGGCTGTTTGCTGACCTTTTCTGATGGTGTATCATGATAATAATCAAATTATATCATTTTTATTAGAAAAGAGAATTCTAAGTTGACAGGTTAACTCTTCCATCTTTTCAACAGTGATTTTAAATAGGGAAATCTTAATATGGTACACTAAGCAAGCTATAATATTGCATGAAATAAGAATACAACAAACCAATTTTTTTCTAACACTAATAAATGCCAGTGAGCTTTCATTTTGTCTTTGTGCCTCAGTGATAAGAAACAGAGAACTATAGACCTGAAGCATAATCAGCAAGCTGAATTCTCTTTACTACCAAGTCTGAAAAAACCTCTCAACTGGAATAGAAATGTATTTATTCTGTGATAAATGCTTGTCTGTTTCAGCCCTGATTAAGTTAAAATATTGTTAATAAGCATTATTCCAATAATGAAAACAACAGACAAATTACTGACAGCACTTTTGTTGCAACATCAACATGCATTTTTTCTTTAAAATCTTCAATGCCAATTTTGACACACAGATAATAATAATGAAGTCTATACCTATGCACCTATTTTCAGGATTCACTTCAGTTATATTGACAAATAATTTAAAATTATTATTATTAGTTAAATTATTATCAGGAATTACTCAATGACTGAAAATTAAGACCACTGAATTAAAGTATGTTTTCCATTAAGAAAAATGCATTGACCTTCTCCTTTAGATGAAGCTTTTCAAAGATTCCAGTACCAAGATGCTATTCCTGTAATTTTTATCACATACCTTAATTTTGGTCATTGAAGCATCAATAGAATCCTCCAGCTCCTTCACCTGCTTGCTTGTCTCTGCTTTCCCCTCCTTCAGAGCACTTACTACTTCATTAAATTTATCGAGTCTCTTCTTCAGTGTACGTACTTTTATCAGGCCATCAATGCTGTGAAGGTAAGACAGCTTATTTGTATCTTGAGATGATTTTGGAAGGTGACATTTTTAAAACTCCACTAATCAGTCATGTAAAAAAAGTAGACAGGGGACACAAGTTATGCCTTCTGACAAAAATCTCCCTCTTTTTGAAATTTAAACATTATCACATCAAGTAACTAAGTAATAGAGCCTTTTCCAAACAGTAACTAAAACTAATTAGCAGACAGTGACTCAAAATGGAAAAATACATTTTTATTTTGAGAATTAATTTGGGTTAGTTTTTGATTTCTTTTTCACAATAATAAATCATTAGTATCCACTAGAGGATCTTAATGGGAGGGGATAAAGGTTGAGTAGTGCCACTTAGCCAAAGAACAATAATGGACTGAATCAGATAAAATTTAACTACACAGCAGAGAACACAGTGATTACACACCAGAGAAGTGAAAAAAACAAGGCTGGTGAAGTGTGGCTAGCACAGGTTCTTCCCGTGGGAACATTTTGCTATATTTCATAAACAAGATAAAGTTTGGATGTTTTGCAAACAACTTCTCCGGATTGGGTCAGTTCGGGCTTGGCCAACTGGGCCTAGGGGGAGGTCTCGGGCTGACCAATCTGGGGCACCTCTGTAAACTCTATATATATGGAATTCAAAACAATAAAGCTCTCTTCTGCTCTCTTTCCTTGTCTGAGAACTTGGGTCATTCCTCAGCTAGCCGCTCAACAGCGACAGTGAAGAGCTCTGGAAAACTCAGGAGTTTAAGAACCACTATTGAAGGCCCCCCAACAGAAGTTAGAACTGCAGACAGCCTTCCTAAACAGAAATCACTGAACTGGTATTCACACAATCAACACACAAAAGATGAGGACAAAATAACTCAAAAATAAAGGAAATGGTCAGAAATGCCAAGATTCAAAATGAAACATAATTCTTAAAGGATTTAAAAGAAATCAGTATATAAGAAGCCCGCTGCTAGAACAGAGTTGCATTTCTGTCAAAGAACATAAAGGTGTCAGCAGAGCTTAATGACTGAAGTAGTTTTCCATCAGTATTCCATGCAATCAGCTAATGGAATTAATTTCAACTGGAGACAAGACAGACAGAACAGAATTAATTCTAAGATAGAAATTAATGGGAGCCTATAAAGGAAGGTGTGAATGGGTAAAGGACAAAAATTAATGAGCTTAAATTTAATTTAGACAGACTTAATAAAGGATTTCTAGAAACAAGGCTGTCACTGAAGAATTTTATGAACAAAGAGCTAAAGAAACATCGCTTAGGAAAGGTTCAGATTTAGTCTATTCATCCTTGGTTAAGAGCAAAGGAACACAGAACCTCTCAGTCTCCTTCAATTGTACTTAGCATCATTTTATGATTTCAGATATATTTAGTTAAGTAAAGTAAATCTCTTCTTACAGTCACAAGAAAATATTTATTTAAACCTAATTTCTTCAACCAAGGAATATCTTCTTACCGGGGTTTGTGCTTTCTCTTGCAAAGCCACATACGAATAGTCTTCTGTATTTTAATGCAGGCACTGGCTCGATATTTTATCTTATTTTTCACTGTAAACACACGGAAGATATGAAGTCTTAATGTCTTATACAATTTAACACAACTTCTATCTTCCTCACACATTTGATGTCTCAAAACTGTACGTAGACAACATGTGCTTGAGAACTTGTTCTATATTGGAACCACAACGCTTAAGACACAGAACAGCAGAACTCACAATCTTGGGCCAGGCATAGAGGCTCCCACCGAAAACCAACAGGAACAATAAAGCATGTGCACACTCACACACCCCTCCAGATTCACAGACATCAACAACCTCTTTCAGAAAAGTCACAGGATCTAGCAAGCAGGAAACACTCAGCTTGAAGTCTTAGTACTGAGTTGAAGAGTAATCAAGTAGCCAATATCTGCTAGAGATAATAAAGTGGTTGCAAGTTCACTGAGAATTTCTCTACAATACTGAAACAAAAAAACAAACAAACAAAAAAAAAAAAAACCCCAAAACCTCTAACTTTTGTTCTAATACAGCCTTCATCTTAAGACTAACTAAATTATTTAGATCAGGAGGCAAGTTAAACAGGGAATCAAGGCATTGGCACATGTATGTGTGCTGAATATTTTAGAAGTGCAACAATAAATGAACCTTTTACAGCTCTGTTAGAGGAAACATAGATGCCTATGGATCCACACTGCCTTTAGCACATGGTTTGTGAACATGATAATGTTTAACCACTGGACTGAGGTGGTCACAAAGATGCACTCTACCTCTTATCTGTTTCATCTTTGTTTTGGGGATAAAATTAGTTTCAAATGTCCCATAAAATATTATGAAGAAGTAAGGCACATCAATATTAGTTCCCTGGGTTTCTACTTTTTGGACACAGTGACAGACTTTCTGTCATCTCTTTCTGAAAAAAAATAGACTAAATGGCATCAGCTTCTAGGTCAAACACAAGATTTTAGTGTCTGAAATCTGCATCATAAGAGTTCAGAAATTCTATTTGCTCCACTGTAAATAGCAAAAAATCATATCCAATCAGTGACAGATGCAGAAACCATGACAGTGTCAGCCCAAATGCACAGCCATGTGTGCACTGTCATGAGGCCTTTATGCTCTTCTTCCCTATTTTAATGCACAATTTTCACCCTCCATGTTATTATAGATTGCTGACATTCTGCATCAGACCTTCCTCAGAAACCTTTATTGAAGCATACACAAGCACCAATCCTTATTCCACACCACCTGATTCCTACTCTGCCCAGTGAACTTCAAGACCAGGTGGACTGGGCACTGAGCAACCTGGTCTTGTGGGAGGTGTCCCTGTCCATGGCAGGAGGGCTGGAACTAGATGATCTTTAAGGTCCCTTCCAACCCAGGCCATTCTATGATTCTGTAAACTGGGCAGGCCAAGCACTAAGAAACTATATCAGCAGCAACAGGGACTTATTTGCTGATGAGCAGTAATTTCTGGAGTGGAGTCGTTTGACTGTATACATGTCAGTACTTTCAAACATGCAGTTTCTGTCTGAAGATGACAAGCTCTGTGCAGGCACTTCATAGAAGTAAATGATTCCATGTTGCCAGCTACAAGTGGAACTACTCTTTCCTGCTGATGCTGAAGTCTCTTCCTGGCAAGACCTGTGATGGTTGGTCAATTATGTGCACGTGCTCACCCAGGCTTCAGTTAGCACCCAGGCAGTTTGGACACAGGAAACTAGTGCTGGCCTGTAATGCTCCACTCTGTAAAACCTCTGCTGTAACCCCTCCCTGCGTACCTCACACAAAGCACAAAAACAAAACAAAACAAAAAACCAAAACCCAAAAACCCTTATCAACTTTAAAATCAATTACTCAGACTTTGTGTAGCCATCTGTTATACATGTCCTTGGCCACATTTCAAGGTGATAATAAGTGCTTTGCTGTATTTTTAAAAAACATTTTGATTTAATAAAACATAAAATACATACATTTAATCACTGACAGAGAACACCATTGAACTTTTTTCCAACGACTGCAGATAAGCCAGCGATTCACTCGTTTAACCAGCTCTGCCAAGTGATCCGGATCAGACTTCATTATCTGGTCAAACTCTGCAAACTAAATAATAATTAAAAACAAGTTTTATATATTAGGAGAACAGAGAGTGTTAGACATTATTATTTAAGACCATGCTGACTTATAATGTTAAAATACTTTTAACAGAAATTATATGTCATTATATCAGCCTTTGATTAAAGTGAGCAGATTAATTTTATTACACTTTATTGTTCAATGATAACAGAAATGACAACTGCAGATTTTTTATTTGTTTGTTTTATGGATATCCAACACTTGGCATTTTGAATAATCTAACCATTTACTAATCACCAAAAATATTTATTGCCAAAATGTTTAAAAATCTACTTTTTTTCTACATCCTGAAAGTGAACCCTGGCCTTCCACGACTACAAGACACTTCTAATTATATACCTGTGGTAAAAAATAAAAGCTGAAAGCACTTCTCAGTTTTTAACCTTTGTATAAGACTCCCATTGAAGGCAACCTTTTCTGAAAATCCTGCACTTCTGCTTTTCAGTAATTATGACAGTAAGAACATTCTTCTGGGATTACAATAATTTTCCTTTCTCATCGCAATAGTTCTCTACTTCATCTCCTTTCTCTGAATAGCAGCAGTAATGCTCAGAATCACAGAAAGAGATTTCAGCTAAAAACAGATTTTACTACAGAGTATTTCTTCTTGGCTCTGACTTGCTCTTTTCAATAGTCAACTTAATTCTCGGAATACAAACATCACATTACAAACACTGCAGTATCAGCAACAAGACTATAAAACCAATTGTATCAGTACTAATATTGTGGTTTACTCAAAGGAAATAGACAATATTTACAAAAATTCTGGGCAACCATTTATTTAGGTTGGCCACACTTCTATCGGTGTGTTAAACCATGTAACCTTCAAAGGTTCCTTCCACCTGAAATTATTCTAAGATTCACATTCATGAACTCCAAGAAAAAGATTACCTTGCCGGGTCTGAAAAACACCTTGGTTAGCCCAAATTTGTAATCATTTTCATTCAGTCCCAGGGCTTTAAATAGAGCCTGAAACACATAAAACAGAAAAGGATTATATTCTGCCTCCTTCAAAAAAACACAAAAAACAATGCCACAATATATTTTCTCTCCTGAATGATAAGAAGAATTAATTTCTTTCTTACTTTGCAAAAAAGCCTAGGGTCCAGTCGAGCCAGTTTTTCAGGCAAGTATTTCTTGTACATATTATATAGTTCATGAAATGAAGCTCTTGATGGGAAACCACCTTGCATCAAATCCAGAACTGACACCATCCCTAAATTCACAGAGACATGTGCACAAATGCTGGGATCAGTAACATGCAAATTAAGCAGTGAATTTTATGATAACCTGTAGTTTATGACATAAGACTCAAAGACATTGTTCAGAGACTAAAACAGAAAGTTCAGCCAGGACTTAATCAAGCCTCTAGCATTTTTTGATAATGTAATCATTCAGAAGTTCATTCTGAGAGAAGAGCTCATGAAGTTTTCTCCCTCTTTGAGAGGTAAGTAACACTCAATCACATATAGGATTTTTTCCTAATATTTCTTCTAATTTTTTTTCCCACGAGATTTGACATTTTCATTTTAAAGGGAAAAATAACCCAAAATCAAACTCCAAACCACCAAATAATGCCCAACTAGGCTTTTATTTTAATCATGTCAATGGTGTTTGTGAGATACAGTGCAGACGTAACCTCAAATACATCTGAAGTGCTAGAACACTTCGTGCACTTGCAAGACAAGGTATCAAGATGTAACTTTAATGTCCTGAATAATGTTACTACATTTTGGCTACATCTAGGACATCAGTAAAGCCTGGACACAGTAAGATTCAAATTACCTCAGGCAGCACAGGATATACCAGTTTTTACCCACTACTTTACATAACCCTACCAACAGAGGCTGTGTGCAAGTTTTTAAGTTAGCCCTTAATTTGAGGTTGATGTCTTAAAACTTAATCTTTTACATATTTGCTTTCAACAGATATTTATTTATACTAAGTCTTTGTTTTTTCAAAAAGCTCAGTGGGGAGCAAATAAAGCTCTAGATCTGGAAAGCATCTAGCATTTCAAGAATAATGCAGATGCAGCATTGTGTCCATGTTGGATGGTCAGCTCCAAATCAAATCAAATCAATAGTGATATAAAGAAACTTTGAGAAAGTAAGCCAGTATGATTAAACACTATCATAGTATCTATAAAATCAAAGAACACTTGTGTGCTTCAATTATTACATGTATCAGCTAACACTGACTGGTCTAAATGCATACAGGAGTTTCTAACACTCAACTGCCACAGAAATTTAAAATTCTATTGTTCCAGACTGAACTGCTGCCCTATTAACACTATGGGCAACACAAAGAAATGGATTCAGCTCCAGATCAGAAAATCTAAATTTATGTACCCAAAAATGGCTACATAGCTTCTTACATATGCACCTGGTATCTGACCTCTCATTATAATAAAAACAGTTGATGGAAGTTGATGGTAGTCCTTCTTGCAAAGAAGACACCTAATGGCAGTTCAGATTAATTATTTCTAGGGTCCTATTGACTAAAATGAATGCTAAGCTACTAAGAATCTGAATAGCTATTCGTAAGGCATAAATAAGCTACCTTCCAGAGAACTGTTTAAGCAAGGAAATACTGCTTTCATCCCACATATTTCAAACTTAGGTTAATATATAATCCCCAAAGTAAAAAACAGAGGGAAAAATACCAGAGGCATACATTACCTGAACACTGAAGCTGAGAGAGGATCTGTCCTCCTTCAAAATGGTGACTTGTCATCTTTAGATTAGGTTTGATACAGCGAATAAAGCTGGACCCCTATGACCAAAGCAAGAAATTAGCAGAATCTACACATCTTTAAAACTCCTAAAATAGCAGTCAATGGTTGAAGACTTATGGGTGGGGGAAAAAAAGATACAAAATAATAATATTCTAAAAGAGAAATATTGACATTGTAGAATCATAGAATGTTAAGGGGTTGGAATGGGCCTTAAAGATAATCAAGTCCAAACCCCACTCTTTTTCTCTCCTATATCAATTTTGCACTGTAACCTTGGTCTTGGTGTAACTGATCCCAAAGCTCAAGCTATCAATTGGATCCTCAGTTTTTTTGTTTTCACTCAACTATTCTCCTTAACATGAATACAATCTAATTACGATTTATCACTCTAGATTCTACTACCCTCATTATCTTCTATAGTCACAGCACTAAAACGCCTCAGTCCTCCAAAGCTCACATCAGTGAACATGCTACCAGAGTGCTGACATTAGAATCAGATGCCAGATGAGCTTGACCTTCCTTAATTTCTACTTTATACAAATTCCTTTGGCTGACAGCTGCAGTCTCCCTTCCCCAAAGCTGTTCCAGTCTGCTCCTCTCTTATGACTATGTGTGCTCCCTCTACAGTTTTGACCACTACTTTCTCTGATCATTTCACATTCATCAAGGATAACATTCTGCAAAGCACCATCCAATTATTCAGATTTTCCTGTAACAGGTGATGGCTAATAACATCTTTGCATATACCAAAACAAAACTGGGACTGAGAAAACATAGCATTAATCCTGGTTTGTACCATATTCTCTCTTTTTCCATCTCTCAGCAGAGAATGAGACAGCACCTGACAAGGGAGCTTCATGTTAACATCTCCTCAGTCATGGGTTAGCTAAAGTCAAGTGTACAGCAAGCCTGGCCATACACTTTTTGTGTATACACTTTGACTGCGTCAGTTCCAGAATGTTCTGGGTTAAATAGATCATCCGTCAGACCAGCTTCATGACTACAGTAAAATCTTATATGTTGGCTATACTGCAACACTTGACTCCTTTGTTTCCCTTGATTTTTCACGCCTTTTCTTTTTTTGACAGAGCATAACCTCGTATCTGTAATTGGTAAGAACACAAGTGATCAAGATAAACAACACTGTGTTCCTACAATTTCAAGTTCTAGAAGAAAATGGCATGTTGAACTATATGGAGAATTTCACAAACTATCTAAATACATCAGCCAAATTAACAAATATTCATTAGGAGACTAAGGTTCTTTGACCGTCTGTGCATTTACAACCTATCAAAAGAGCAAAATGAAAAAAGTTATTTTTAATGGCTTTATGGAATCTGAAAACAATAATTAATAATAAATCACTTCTTAAATAACTTTAAAATAACACTTCTAAATTTTCTGCAAATTAGTCATCAATGATAACCAATGAGCAGAAAGAAGTAAAAGTGACATAAAAGGAGATTGCAGCACAGACAGATTTCGTACTGATTACTCAAATGGCGTAATTTCCATTCTATGACAACTTTTTTAAAGGTGGTGAAATTTTCATTTTCAAGTAAATCAATAACCATCATATGCACAGGAAGATGTTCCCAAAGTGCCACACAGCTGCAAACTCTAAAGCAATTGCTAATCACAGTTATTGCAAGCCATAATGTTGAGATAATCTATTTTGCCTTACATCACAAAATTGTGAACCTACATCTCTATATATACTTACAGTACTGTGAAGCTTCTCAAGAAGCAAATTTAACTGAGTCTGTAAAAGAAAACAGGTGTTTCAAGAGCCTTACCACAGCAAGTACAGAAATACAAACACCAAACAGGCATAGCATTAACTGCATGCATGTTCATTGTTAGTGAGACAGAACTGGTAAACCAAACATTCACAAATTTTAATAGACAAAATCATGCAAGTGTGCATGAATGGCCCTGAGGAAATTGCTTGTGTTTTAATTGTACAACAATACTCCATGGACTAGTCACTTATTACAACATAGTTATCAAAAAAACATGCATGTCCATTCAGGAAAATAAAAAATAATGACTATGCAATGAAACTATTTAAAAAAACAACAGACCAATCAGCAATCATTTTTTAAAAATACGCTGAAATATTGTGAAATCCCAAATTTAACCTATAACAAGCATTATTTTTATGTCAAATAATTAACACAGAAAATACATTCTCAGGTTTTTCTTGTGGCTTTTTTTTAAGCTACGTCAGCCTTTACCTACAGTAATCTATTTTTATTTCCAAACTTCCAACTTTTTAATTCTCTATTGATGACAAAAAAATACAATTTTTAAAATCACATTTACTGAGGTTGCATTTTAAATATACTGTGATGAGAAAAGACTGCAATACTACTATTATTTGGAATCAAGTCTTCAGGATAACCAGAGACTTAAGGCTATCAGAGAAAACAACTTAGAGCAGCTATTGAAAATAATTGGTAGGGACTTAAAATATTCCAAAACCACATCAGGAAAATAGAAAAATTTTTACTTTAGAGATGTGTCTGTTTTGCCACATAGATTACTGCTAGGCCAGCTTTTCTAGTTTATTAGCGAGCTTTAAGTACACAGACTGCAGCTAGACAAAATTCAGTATGTCCTAACATATTCTTCATTTTCAGTACTAGAAGCAAAATTGAAAGGATCTGACTTTTGACTATTTTTTTTTTTTTTAACAGATTTTTCAATTACCTTGAATCCAAGAAACAAGATTTGTATGGGCAGTGTACATCACCCTACAGGTGCCAGTTGTCCTTCCGGTGGATAAAATTGGTTTGGGATTTTTTAACTTAACATGGATGTGGTTAGAAAGAGAGAAGGAGTGCCACAAGAAGCATGACAAACACTAATAACCTCCTGCTCAGTTCTCACTTACACGTACTATTTATATCTCAGCTTGATCATAATAATTATGTTTTCTTAAATTGGAAACTTTACTTTTGCAAGGGACAGACTAATTTCCATCAACAAAATACATTTCTGCTGGAGGAAAAATACCCCTTCCTTATACTCTGCAATTGGACAAGAAATAAGCCAGAGCCATTCTCAGGCGAATTTCTTCAACAAAATGTGTGTATGAGTTAAGCATATTGCTAAAACTACTGTCCTTTGAATTGTCACAATTTAATTCATTATTAGCATTGTAAAGTAAAATCATCTCAAATATTCTTGAAGAGATCTGATGGTAAGTTAATCATTATTTTCTCAACTGATTTCCAAGAATTAATTTTAATTAGTTATAAGGAAGGGTTGTGTGAAGGATTTCATAAAGAGAAGTCCCTGCATCATCATCTAATAACTGATATAATTAGAAGAATTTCTAATTTCAATAGTTCGGAGATCTTACATACAAACTAATGCACTAAGAATTCTTATTGTTAAAGAGATTAAATACCTAGTAAGATAATAAACCTTATTTTGATGTCACCTGAAGTAAAATTTTCAAGGCTATTAGTGTTCATCAGCATCACATGCTGTGTCTGGGAAGGTAACACTAAATGAATTACTGGAAGTAACATGTACATTCAAAATGCCACGAAATTTGAAAACATTGAAAGAATTATAGATTGATGGGCCAGATCCAAAGAGGACATTAGTTGTGTTCTAGGTGGAGAGGTGAACACCAAAGTTCAAAGGGAAATCCCAAAAAGTTCCCCACTTAATTGCTGCTTAACTTGAAAAATGCCTCCCATTAATTCACCTCTCCTTGGAGAGTGGTGTAATGCACAAGTCCACATCTCCTGAACATGGGGTGCTAAATCTGAGAGAAATTGAAAATCCAGATGGAAGGAAGTGGAAACTACCTCAAAAGATCCCCCAGTTGATTTAATTTTAAAAATACAGTTCTAAAAAAATGTGGATCCTAGCTTCACTTAAAGCCCACTCATGGTTGCAGGGTGTGCTCAAGACATAGCTTATCCGTATGCAATTTTTCAGTCTACGTCATTATCATTATTTTATATTAAACCAATTGCTACAGTTTAATTCTAAAACCACTATAGAATAAGGAGGAGGAAAAAATCATCAGAGCAAAGCTCAAGAGACCAGTCTGCCCAATTCCCAGTTAAATACCATAAAAACTACCTTACAAGACAGGCTCTGTCTCCTACTCTTCCTGGCGCCATGAAAATTTTATTTCTGGCTACCTAACCAACAACTCCAGAAGGGTGTAACGAGAATACCCTTTGTCAGACTGACCAATAACTTGGTGCACACTACATAGAACACTGAATACAGTATAGACCTGGAGCAGAATACTACTGCCATAGAAAGCAAGTGTGCTGCTACCATATCTTCCCTATTCTTCAGCCCCTGCATCTTTAGAGAACAGTTCCAAATGCTAGCCACAAAACATGATTATGCAAGAAGGAATTTATCCTGCAATCCTGATTCAGTACTTAACCTTGACACAGAGCAGAAATGCAGAAACACTCTTCTGCCGCTGGCAGTGTCTCACTCTACATGGAGGTTTTTTAGATTATCTAAGATACTTGTGTTCCTCAGAGACTATGTCTGCCTAGGAACATGAGGTGGGGTTTTGGTTGCCCTCATTAAGATAGCATACCAAAACTGATTCAGCACCTGACTTGAAGGCATACAAATCCTTCATTGGATCTGGCCCAGACGTGTTGAAAAGAGCTCTTGCTGAAATTGCTGCAGCTCTACCAACCGTAAATCCAGGAGATTGAAAAATTTACCTGCAGCCCACGATGTGCCTGCTTTGCATCTCTTAATTCCCCTATTGTTCTCTTTCTAGCCATCCTGAGCTGGAATAGTCCAGCTAAAATAAAACTGCTGAATGAGAAAAGGATGCAGAAAACATTTGGAGAAGACAAGGTTTGAAAGTCAGCTTTATAACATCAGAAGAAAGGAGAAAATGGAGGAGAAGCATCAGATTCAGGTATTAAGAAAGGAAACATTCAGCACAATGAATATCTTCCTGGGTAAGCCAAGACTATGTTTATATTTCAGAAAAGGAAAAACAGTGGTTAGGTTAGGTATTGAATTTTGAGAGTTTGGCCAGCTGTAGTGAATCACCTAGAAGGCACATCTTCTAGAAGGCACAATTACAACAGGATGGAAGAACACATTTTGTCACATCTAAGACTTCTTGAAGTCCACAGAATACAAATTTAAATGTCAAAACTTAAGCCCTTTTGAATTAAGACTTCCATATAGGTTTGCAAGGTTCTGACTTAAAAATTACTGTATAATCTCTGTAAGGACTATTATGAAAGATACTTTTGACAGAAATGCACAGCATGTAGCTTGAATATACTGGTTTCTTATAATTCAACAGAAGAAAACCATCTATTTAACCAAATTTTCTTCTGAATCTCAAGCTACAACTAGTTCTCCCAGTCTCAGAGTCTACTTAATTCAGGAAACTTAAAACTGGTATACTTTACAAGAAGATAAGTATCTCTGCTATTTGGTGTTACCTTGAATTTGTTTCCCACACTGATGAAACTGAGTTTCCCAGCTTTTTGTTTGGGATCCTTGTTATTGTTAGTGTTTGCTTCAAACAACTGTCGAACAAACTTGTCCTTGGACTCACATATAAGAGATTGAAGGGACATGTGCAAAGCATCATTGTTTTTTTCCACAAATTGCATCTGAAAAGACAAGCCAAGATACAAAAGCACATTTTACTGTCCAAGTTGCTTTAGTCTGATTAGAAAATTAAAGAAAACTAAGTTACATACTTAATTCAAAAATCGGCAAAAATATGTGGTGTAAATATACATATATTATATCGAACAACTTTTCAACTGGGTACACAAAACCCTAATGCCAAAGACATTCTTAAATTTGAAGGATGTTGCTGGAAACATGAAACCCAAGGAAAGTTTTGGTGCCTTTAAAGAGAACAGTTGCTTTTTTTTATCAGTGACTATCCTCCTTCCATTTCCAGCACTCAACACCTCCTGGGAGTTCTCAATACATCATCACCTGGGAGTTCTGAGAGGTTTAGTTCTTCACTGCTTGTAATATCACTTAAGATCTGGAAATTAACGTGCACACTTTAATTTGTACATCTACACAGTTTGGAAAATGAAATGAAAACAGGTTCTTTTAATATTACTATGACTATTTATGAACAGTTGATTTAATAAAACATGTTGTCCTTCCTACAAACTTTATATCTCTGGTTTATTTGAATTGGATCACTAAATCAGAGACATTAAGAACAATACGTTACACTGAAACTCAGAGATCAATCCACTAGTATCCAATTTCACATCAACAAAATCCTCAATAGCTGTTAGTGCAACTTAATAGACACTTTGATATTAATGAACAGAAGAGGCCAAGACTACTTTGAAGAAAATGCCAGTTTTCTAGATAGCCACAAAAGGACCTCAATGGTGACAAGAATCAAAGGACAAACACAGGCCTCCAAAGTTTCCTTGGGCCATGAAGACACAAGACAGGAACATGAATGCAGCCAGATGAGCAGCCACGTCACGGATCAGACTGTGAGAACTGCCAAAAGTGCAGTGAGAAAAAACAGAACAAATAACAGAAGTACTACAATGCTGCTATTGTCCAAAAGTTTTAAGGCCCAAGCTAAGACAGTCCCTCTGAGGGAGAGGATAAAGTCAAGCATATTAACAGTTTCTGGACCTCATATCTGATTAGTTCTGACAGCAGAGTTTATGCAATCAAATCTGTCTCCTCTGTACCTGAAGACACTCTAAGGCATTGTTAGTGTATCATGATGAGGTACACAGTTAAAAATAGAGTACCTGGAACAAATAAAAATTGGCTCCAATTTTATTGGAATTCCAATTAAATTTACTATTTTGATATCTACTCTGAGCAACCTCAGAAAAATCATGCAGGTAAACACAGGCTTCAACTTTCTTATTTGTAAAATGGTCATTTTAAAAAAACAGAATGCATCTATTGCAAAACAGCACAGTAATCATTATTATTCTTGGAGTATTTGAAGTAAAGAAAGGCAAACCTTTCAAGGACATTTTTACAATTGACAAAAAAAAAATCTTTGGCAGTAGCTTCCTTCATACATGCTGGAGTTATACAGACCAGAAAAACAAAGCATTAGAGATTTAATTTTATTTTGAACTCTTGTTTTTGAAAATTGATGGCCTAGATACTGGCTTCAAGTCTTACAGTGTTTTTGTACAATACATAATAGTCAAAAAACCACAAGAATCTACAAAGTATTTTGAGGGTAGCAATTTCAGATATTTTGTATTTTTACATGAATGAGTCTACCGCAAGTACAAATAGAAAACACAAAGTATGCAGGGGACTGTGTACAGTGATAATCATGCTTCCAAAAAGGTACTCTTCAGTCTAGCAATACTTTTGTATCACATAGTTTATTCCTCTCCCCAGGACGCAAACACTTTTTGATGTAAGATTTGCAGTAGATGGTGAATCAATATATTTAACATTGACACCATTACCTATAGATTTGAAACATATGCCACTAAAACTGTCTGTAACCAGAAATTTAAAAGGAACTGTTAATTCTGTCAAATACCCAAAAATATAGTTTCCAAGTCAAGACACATCAACTTCTGATCAAAGGATTTTGTCATTTAACCTATATGCACTGAAAAATATGAATGTTCTACAAAACACAGTAAAAATAGTGTTCCATAGGTAAAATTACCGTCTCATAGCATACTGCTCCTGCAAAGTGTCGGATAATAAAGCCTTCATCATCTCTGATATTTCTGTGGACAGCTAATTTAGATTTTCTAGGAATCTGGAATTAAGAAGTTGAAAGAAGTATTACAATGGAGAGTAAGAAAAAGTTTATTCTTAGAACAACACCATGATCTGCCAGGAACACTAGGTGTTAAAAAAAAAAATCACATTTCCTGGAAGTACAATTGTGAAGATCATTACCATTCCTGTCCAAACCATGATATTCCAAAAACCTAATTTCAAACTCTTTCACACTCTTAGGTACATTGCATTCAAAGTACAAGTCACCAGGATTGCTAACACCAGCCAGTTGATTTTGCTTTTGCCTTTAGTCAACACTTTCTGTATCATTCATTTGACAGCTGATGAATAGCCTTGTTATATGAATAGAATCAGACAGAATTTTAGGATATCACTTTAGATGGTATATCTTAACAGGCAAGCACCTAGCTGATCATACATATACCAACAAAAATGCTCCATTGCACAGCAATTCAGATAAAGGGGATTAAGTGAAAACTTAATGAAAGGTAAATGGATGACAATTTTGGTGAATGGATGGTAACTGATAGCTTTCTTTGCTTGCATTTTTTCAGCATTTGTTAAAAGTTTCAACAGAATTCATATGTATAAATTGCAATAATTTTCATTAATCTTTCACACAGTGTGGTATGTTAAAAAATAAGCAATGAAAACATTTTACTCATATGAGCCCTAGTTTCATCTCTGACCAGACATGAGTCAAATGTTCTCCAAAGCAAGCAATTTTTGAAAAGAACCACAAAATAACTCATCTGATATGAAACCATCTAAATTAAAATGTGTTTTTACTCCCTTTTCATGCTTTACATGCTAACAAACTTCAAATGTAAGTGAAGAATATGGCTTTAGTTTCAGCAGGATATTAGAATTGCTTGAAGCTTTCAGTGAACTTTTCATCAAATCTAATAACCAAACTTGTCCTTAACAAAGAGGTACAGATTGTGCAGACTGGGTGGTATGAGATTTCTTACAAAAGGTTTTCATTAAATCAAAGTATTACTATCAACTGTTCCAAGAACTGTTTCATTAAAACAAGACAGACAACAAAAATAAACCCACCGAGAGCCTGAAATGGTCCTTGTGTTTTTGGTGCACAACTGAAGTAAAATGCTGGTCACTTGGTTGGGGAAGACGATTTTCTTCATCCAAAATATCCAGTACACCTACTAATTTTGCTTCAATCAAATCTATTAATAAAAATACATTTTACAAAAACTGAATATATCAACTTGTATCAGAACTGAACATTACACATTTAAATGCTGCTGATCTGATTCTGTATAAAAGTAGCTAGGGAAAGCTGTTTAACAAAACACAAGAAGTCATGGCAAATTAATTCTATATCTCTTAATTGGTATGTGTAGGAAGGATATCCATTAAATCAACAAGTTCTAACTCTAGCTTATGGAACATGGGAGAAAATTATCAGGAACGAATTGTTTGATTTTAACTCTTGGTTTCAAGTTGAAATTAGTCATCCAAAAGGTGCCTAAGTCCTCCTACAGTATGATCATAGGTCTTTATGCAATGATAGCTTCAATTGCTGGGGTAGTGTTTTAAGCTTTTCCTCCACGTTTCACCACATGTCGAACTAGAAGGTTAATATTTCTATTTGATAACATGATCCAGGGACAAATATGAAATTTGTTTTGGGAAAGGCAGACCAGACTTGAGCATACAGTGGTGGTTTCACAACTTTTAACAAGTGTATTGCCTTGTTACATCCATATATGTACGTAACAAGGCAATACACTCTCACATACATATACCAAAGCCCTTGAAAGGTGACACAGAAATTCATGCTCTTGAAACTACTGGAGATAAACTCACAGTTTGTCAACTTTTTTCCATTATCTATGAAACTTTTCCAGTAAAACGAATTTTTACTATGCACTTTTAACCCGTGGAAAGGAAGAAAACGCTAATGCTTGTACTGCAGCAACACCTACGAACACTTAAGATTGTGAATTGAATGAGGCTATATATAAAACAATATCATTACTAGTGCTATGCATATTTTGCCTCTATTGCTAGAAGCTTTTTCCTCAGGACACTAACAAAAAGCTGGAGAATTCAAGAAGTACACACCTATACAGTCCTGATTATCTACATAACGAACTTCATTAACTCCCAGGCCTTCTTTCTGGTAAAGTTCTTGTTCCTAAAGTTAAAAAAAAAAATAATTGAAAAGAGAAAATACCACTCTGATTTTTTTTTACTGCCCATAAAAATTAATTTTTTTAGTCACCATGAAGTAATTTTAAAATATAGCATGAATCAACACACATTTGAGAATTTCCTTACAGAGCTGAATATATTCCAACTTTACCACCTTAAATAATAAGCCTGTTCAATTAAATATTCCTATTACATATTAGCATGTATCCAGTCTCTGGATACCTCATTTTAATGAGTGGTAAAAAAGAAGAAAAAATATTGTTGGTTTTCAAAAATCCATATTATTTTCTGACACAATCAGATGTCACACAGTATGGACACAGTATGTCAACTGATTTTTTTTTTATTCAAACATAATGTATAATCTTATGAAAAGCAGTGCTACTTGAAGTATCTCTTCACAAAAAAATAAAATTTGTCAAACATAACGGCAAAAAACCAAATCCTCAAATATAACATTACATATATCATACCTCTTTCAGAATTCTTTCATTAAAAAACTGCTGCAGTTTTTCATTACAGTAGTTTATACAGAATTGTTCAAAACTGTTGTGTTCAAAGTACTCTGAAAGACATAAGTTAAACTTTAGTGATAAAAATGTTCCAAGAGTTTATATTAAATATTAAATAAGAGAAGCTTCACAGTGCTAATATTTAAAGATGTGCTCAATCCATAGCCATTTCTTTCAGCAAAATAAAACCTTTTACAGATTTCCAAGTTGTACACAAGATATCTAAAAATACTGCAGCAGATGATATTTCTTAGACAAATGACAGACTGTTGGCAGAAAACCAAAGCAAGATGATACCATACAGTGAAATTGTACCAATACATCCTCGTACATCTATGCTACAATGGGCTGGCACAGGATATCACAGCTCTAAAGACCTGAAAACCAAACGTTGTTCCCCTGGACAACCTTAGTAAGACTAGAGCACACCACAAAACATGTTTTATTTTGAATCTCAGTGAGCCAAAGAGGGCAAAAGCTTTACAGGAACTGTCAACACTGAAAAGAAAATCCTCCCACTCTCCATTACAGAATTTATCATTGAATCTTTGGTGGGAAAAAGTGACAACTAGAAAATATTTTAAGTATACTTACCAAAACCAGCTATATCTAGAACTCCAATGAAAAAAGAAGAAGTTTCAAATGGAAAACACTGGTTTACCCTTTTCACTACATGGTCGAACAGATGACTATACACTGTTTTAGCCAAGGCATCACGAGCATTGTTTGCTTGTTCCACTTTCAAGGGTACTCTGAAAAAACAAAATACAGATCTTATTTTTCAGAATCCCTTACTGTGAAATGCTGAGATTAGAGTCTAAACTTAACAACAGCCTTTCCAATACTGCAAATTAGGAGCTAAAAAAACCACTGATCTCTAGGCCAAGGCAGGAGACAATCTTGCCAAGGTAGATTATTTCACCCGTGAAAAACAATAATGTTTCGCTACCATCGGTAGAAATGAGATTCAGATGCTTTCATAATTGTTTTATTAGATAATTAGAAACTATATTGACAATTTCCAGAGAAAGAGATTTAAAACATATACATCCCCATCTACAAAAATATTACAACCATCTATTTATGATGTTTTGTTAGAATAAAGCCAATAGTTTAGTTTTTGCTCTGACATCTTTTCTGCTCCTCACCCCATCACACCAGTTAGGAGGCTGGGGGTGAACAAGAAGCTGAGATAGGACACAGCCAGGACAGCTGACCCCATCTGACCAAGGGATATTCCATATCATATGGCATCATGCTCAGCAATAAAAGCTGGAGAAAGAAGAGGAAAGGGGGATGATGATAAGAGTTTGACAATTTGTCTTCCCAAGTAACCATTATGCTTGATGATGCCCATCTGTCCTGGGGAGCTGAACACTGACCTTCCAATGGACGTGGAGAATGAATTCCTGGTTTTGCTTTGCTTGCATGTGCACTTTTTGCTTTACCTGTTAAACTGTCTTTATCCCAACCCTCAAGTTTTCTCACTTTTACCCTTCCAGTTCTCTTCCTCATCCCACTGGCAGGAAGTAAGCAAGTGGCTGTGTGGGGCTGAGTTGCCAGCTGGGGTTAAACCACAACAACAGCTTACCCATATTGCATCATTTCCTTCACTTCCCAGAATTCATAAGCACTAAATGAACAAATAGGTTTTTTTTTTTTATTTCTTCAGGGATAATACTTTTGATGCAGAATCATGAGAGTGATGGAGATCACTGTCTACTGTGACTGGTAAGGCAGGGAACCAGAGACTCCATTCCCAAAGGACACTTGGAGCTACATTTCATTAGATAGTAATTAGCTTCAACACACAATCTTGTCTTCCTCTAAGTATCTATCTTATCTTAAGGTAATGAATACTGACAGAAATCTTAGCTTATAAATAGAAGGAAGGTACCTTTGCATTCTGTTCTGACACGTTTAAGAGATCAGAATACTAATTCCTATGTCAGCTGCAGGCTTATTACATAATACAATACATTAAAATCATTTATGTTTTTTTGCTTACTTTTTTAAACAACATGGAAAATAGTTGTACTGCTAGAGCACATATTTACAAAATGGTCCAGGTGTTCAAAACAGCAAATTCTGCCTTTATTAAGTGGAACTCTAAAGACTGCACAAACCCTTATTCAATTTTACAGTACACAGCAAACACACATAGAAAGAAAGTGTAACCCTGCAATGCATTTTGCACAACTGAAAGTTCCAAACCACAAAATAATGCCAAAAATGTACTGAGACAGTAGATACACAAGAGCTCTATCACAGAACTGACATTCAGAACAAGTAACTTCCTTTGCATGAACTTGTTTTCCCTCAGCTCTTCCTTTGCTTTGGTCTGCACAAAGACAAATGAATCTCTTTTCTCCTCTTGTTTCTTGCCTGAACAGGAAAACATAAATTCTCCTTCCTCCATTTCACCTTCTTACCCTCCCCTCCATTTATCAACTACTTGTATGGAACAGGGAAAAATTTTTCCAAATTCTAAGCTCTTTGTTAAGGTTGCAACAAAACCCTTGTTGGTCTTCATGCCAATTTCTTCAGCAACGTTTCCAGTGATCTGGAGTCTGAGACCTAGGGGAAAGCACTAATGGGCTAGATTTAGCCTCTGGACCATTCCATGCAGTTCCCAAATATCTTGCAGAACAAATGAACTTCCATTAAAAATACATATAATTTGCCCACGATTGACAACAACTGCAGGAGAGAGAGCAGGTGAAGTGATATCCGTCAATTACTGTCACCCAATATGGTTATTGGTTCAAAAATAAAGTAGCCTGGATGAAATAACCCTACCTAAATACTCCACACAATTAAAGCATGTAAGCAGCACATTTGTAATTTGATAAAAACCAAAGTTAAAAAAAATGCAGAAAAAAAAAATTTAAAAGAATTTTTTCCAATGGAGGCTTTAGTAGCACCACTAAAGAAAATGCATTTTAGTAGAAAATGTACTGTAAAAAAATCTGGAGGACCTGGAATGACACAAGGCAATTTTTTCACCCTGTAAAATAATTTAGTTTGTGATGATGGAGTCCCCTCTGAAAGTCTTCTTGGAAAGGAAGAAACTAAGTAAAAGAGTAGCACAGCAGCACATTTACAGTCTAAGAGAAGCACCAGATTTTGAATCCTAACACATTACTTCTCTCTGTAAACACACTTCACATGGATGGCAAAAACATCATCCAACAAGCTAATTACTATGGGGTTTTGGGAGACAAGGACAGATAGACGTAGTGCAGCTGTCAAGTACCCCTGGCAGCTCACCGCACATGAGTATTTAATAAAATTCAGAAGGAGAGCATTTAGCATCACCCTCCTACTGTTCCTTGTTGGCTCCACTGCGCCCAGCAGAACAAAGCTTTTGTTATATTCTGAGCACAGTGATTTCAGCTGAGCTATTTATTCACTGTGACCTATTAGAACTCACATGATCTACTTGCACACAAAAGGTCCCTAAGAAAGACAGAGAAATTACTAGCTCTTTGGGTTGCTGCAACAAAATAAAACAATGTACTTGTCAGAACTCTAATACTGATAGCAATCAAGTAGTTTCTAAACCACACTACCATATAAAAAATGGTGTCTATTTAACAAATATCTGAAATAGTCCAATCCACTTCCCTTGCAGTCAGCCACAGAAGACGATATTGCTGTATTTATTAGCGTATGTTTGCTTTTAGATGCAGAAGTTTAGAAAATGATAGAGAAAGAGGCTTAATGCATTAATCCTTGAGATGGTGTAAGGAGTCCTCTGAACTCATTTTTTACACCCCCAAAATAAAACACTGGGGAAAAATGAGATCTGTTGGCACAAAAACATAGCCTCTTGTGTTTGCAGACTTTTGAAACTGCACACTGCTAATAATGCCCCAGGCTTATCAGGATAAATGTGCTGATCAGAAAATCTTCACAGCTTTACTCCAAAGTAAACTCAAAGCTGTAACAAAAATTAAGAAGCCTTCCTTGACAGTGTCACTTGAGAACTGGTGACAGGGACACAGTATTTTATGATGCATTTCTCTGCCTCATTATGGAGGTGGTTTGATATGTCCCACCAAACATTCTCAAAAGTAAACTATACAGACAAGCTTTATCTATGTGTTACACATAGTACAACAGCCAAAATGAATCTGTTCTCAGAGGCTGAATCAGCAGTTCACTGAGAGCATTTTCCAGTGGGGTGCCATCTGAATCTGACATGGATACAATTTGTTCAAAGCCCTTCTGCTTCTATTTAACACTTTCACTTAAAAGGAATGTGAAAGTTAACGGTATTCTCGAAAAATGGGCTAATAATACTGAATTAAGAAAGCATAAAATCTTGCTAACAAGATTAGCATACAAAATCATTTTCAAAAATTCATTATGTAAAAATCCACAAGACGTATTTCAGTTAAGGAAAATGGGTGGTGGTAAGACAAAGAGAATTAAAAAATACAAATGCAAGATGGAGAATACCCGTGGAGGCAGTAGGTCAACAGAGAAACATCAGCAATTACTGTGCATCACAACTTGAATTAAGTAAAAAATGTTATTAACTTTCAAAACCGTCAATGCTCATATTGCCATGCATTACTATGAGTACAAGCTGTACTGTATAATATGTAATTTTCTACTCTAATATTATCCATAATACTGACAAAGGTTGTCCTGGATGAATATATCAAAGATTTTGTTGTCAATTTAGACATGGTCTGGAAAAGAGCAAATAGTAAAAACTTGGTGAATATTTTCCACTGGAGACACCTTTTCATGAAAGACTGACATCTTGCTACACATAAAGTTTGTAATGAAGTGAAAAAATTATTTTTAACTCTCCACATCATCTGATAAGGCAACAAAATGATAGTGACTAAAAGCTACCAATTTCTAGTAACAGGTGGGGGAGAGAGAGGAGGAATTTATACTGGGCAGGGAGAGAGGAAGAATTTACAAACACTCTCCAGAAATGGACTGTTAAGAGGTCTAGATCTTGAGCTTTTAATTGAAGACAGAATAACACATCACCCTCCTCCCAGCATTACTTACCAATTGTCACTGCATTAGAACCTTTCCTGCAGTAGTCACTATGAAGTCCTAACTCTTGAACATCAGTTCTTTTCAAGTCCAGAAAGAAGTAGACCACCTAGAAATCTACTTGTTTGTTCTTTCTAGAAATACACCTCAAACATCAACTATTCAATAATAATGTATTTTATTTGAACAGCACATATCCATGCTGAACTTACAACTCCTGAATACAAGTCAATTCAGAAGAGCTTCTGAATTCATCTGAAAAGCACACCATGGTGTTCAAACAGCACAGGCTGTCGTGGATTATTTACTATGCTCAAATTTTGGCCAGGAAGATCAGTTTCACCCTGGAGATGAGGAAGAGGGCACTGAAGAGCATTTCCACAACAGCTGCTTCTTCTCTTGCATAGAATGAGCTCTTGACCACTAGAAACCTTCACTGCTCAAGGCATGTAGTCAAATCTACTACATGCCTTGAAGACTTTTTAAAAAGGCAATACTCTCAAGTCTTCAAAGATAATTTTTCTTTTCATAAGTCTGACATAACCTAAACATGCATTAACTAAGAGATACCACCTTTACTGGCCACAGTGACATACCAAGGTTAAATAAATAAGCCAATTTTATGAAATGCTAATAAATAATTCAATAAAAATAACAGTAATAAATCTCCAAAGATGAAAATATGCAAGAAACTTAAATAAACCACTTTAATATAGGTGAGTTTCATATATTAAACTTCTGGTGTAATGTGCATAAAGTATTTCTGATTAACTAAAACAACCTGATTGTTTCCCTAAGTCAATAAAAAGCACACGTATATTATTCCAAGCAGTGAAGTGAGTGTTCATTAGCTTCCTAACTAAAGGATTGATGCATTCAGCTGAACACAGAGAATTACTTTGAATGTGCTCAGAACTGCTTAGTCCAAGTTCAGTTTTTGATGTGATGTTTCCTTGAACTCCAGAAAATACACAACATAGAAAACTAAATGTTAAAACACAGAATTCAGTTGTAGACAGCTTAGTTAGCATCCATGACAGTCTGTTTGCTAGGATCAATCTCAGCAAGAGAAAATTTGTGGAGAAAGCTAGAGGTTTTTCACAAATAAAAGGTAAATGGACAGTCATTTTAATGACACTCAGTTTCACAACAGTCATAACTTTCATGGTATTGAAAAGTTATCACCAGTAGCATGTTTATACATATTTTTTGCCCATATATTCTTTGCCATTATTCCTTCTCCATGTGCATACAGAAAGAAATCACTGTCCTGCTTCTGTGCCTAGGAAGTTACCTTGATAATAGCTTGAGAAAAAAAACCAAACAAAATAACACGCTTTCTACCAATGTTTTTTTTAAAACATTATCAACATTGCAGTCAAGATTAAATGTGCGTTTACCAAAAGCAGAAAAAAGCAGCACATTTCTGGATTACCATTTGCAGCAGTGTTTTTAAAGTTGAAACTTGATTTTGGAAGAATTAGATGTGACAAACACAAGGACACTGATCACTCAGACATTAAGAAGGGTGGATACACTGCCCTCTAACTAAAGCATCCCAGCCCTAATTTTTACAGGGCAGCACTCATGGGAGCACTGCTCAGCCCTCATGACAGAGATTCAGCTGTCTTCTGAAACACTTTAGCCACAGTATTAACATTCCTTGATACAGGGTATCTGTTAAATCTTCTAGCATAACACATTTGCTGCGTAGGCTGTGGATTTAACTGGCTGGCTGCTATACTTTCTTTGGCCACACAGCGTACTCACTGACACACGAGAGATTTTACTCAACACAGGAGTTACTTATCCAAAGCGACAAGCGCTGCAAGTGTGACAGCATTCGGCACTGATTTCTGTGGGAGCACGGGGGTGCACTTGCGCTTGGTAAGCGCTGAAGCAGGAGCTTTAGCCAGCTGCACTCGGGCGGAGCGCACCTCAGCGCACACCTGCGGCTGGTGAAACGGGAGCTGCGGCCGCTCGGTGGCTGGTTAGAGCAGGGCTGGCGCGGTGCAGGCCCGCAGCGCGGACAGCGCGGGCAGTCCCTCCCTCATCCCTCCCTCACCCCTCGCGGCCCGCCCGGCACTCACTTGATGACCGTGCCCTTGGCGCCCCCTGCCGTGGTGAGCATGACGCGCGACGTGAGGCTCCCGCGCAGGTCGTCCTCGTCCAGGCCCAGCAGGGCCGCGCAGCGCTCCAGCGCCGCCTGGCTCCTTGCCCGCGGCGTGCAGCCCCCTGCGGACACAGCGGCAGCGTCAGCCCGCGGAACCGACCGCTCCCCTCCGCCAGCTACTGCAGCTTAGTCAAGTGCGACGAGTCAGGTCCCGAAACCCAAGGAACCCCCTCAAAACACACGCAAAAGTACCCCCCGCCCAAAAACTACGCGTGAAATTATGTATTTCTGGAACACTGTCCAGACTGTTCAAAAGCCATCCCGCCTGCAGGACAGAACTATCCCAAAATGCAGAAGTGCTAACATCTACAAACTAACTCCAGTGACTTAAACGGTCCTGTAATGCTGCAGACCTCCTTGCTATGCAGCACAAGTGCCTGGCAGGACAGACTCCTGGCACTTGGATCTTTCACATAAGGCTCTGTGCATGTCCCAGGTAAACAGCCAAGATGGGCATTCTCTGCTTCCTGCACCTGCTCCAGCGCCAGGGCTTGGCCAGCAGAGATCTCCAACGGGAGCACCACCCCCTTCTGTAAAATCTAACACTTATTTACATGTATTTCCTGTTGTTCACAGTAGAGCAGCAACAGAACTTTAGAGGGTGTCCAGTAAGAGACTGCCTGGAGCAGTTCAAATGCACACCCTGTGCGAAGACACACAAGGTGGGAGAAGAACAAAACCTCTGTTTGCAATTTAGAAGTTCATTACAATTAATTTACAATTCATTTAAATTTTAGACGTTCATTTACATTTTAGAAGTTCAATAATTTATTCCAGAAAAAAAATGGGTCTGAATTTCAATACTTAGAGGTCAGAAGTTTTCTGGTGAGCTTGCCTTTTCTAAACCCTGACTTTCCTCACCATCTGTTTCCCACTCTTCTTGTTCATTTGCCTCCTGAAACTGCCTCTCCATCCACATATTTGGGCCTTTTTCACTTTTCCACCTTGTCAATGCCTAAGTCACAACTCACAAAAGGCCACACAAGGAAGCTCTCTGAGAAGCTTACTGTTGAGCTATGTGAAGCCACTACCCTTCTCTACACTTGCATCTTCCCAGATTCATTCACATTAATCATATTCATTTCAGTCATCTTCATGAAGATGGCAACAGCATGAACTGACACTGGGGGTTTCTGATTTGATCTATGGAGTAGAGAGATTAAAAAAAAAAAAAAAAAAAAAAAGGCAAGTACCCAGTCTGAATTCAGCACTGGCCCTGCTTTGGCCAGGACACATGGGCCTAGAACCCTCCCATGATCTCTTCTGAATAGAATATTTTGTTCAGTTCTGTGCTGATTCTATACATGGGGTCAGGAGCTAGTGAACCTGCAAGGTTAATACTCATTTGATTCTTCATTTAGAAGACCTTTTAGCATATTCTTTGGTCTGATTTTCCAAATAACTGCACCAACAGCTATACATACTTGAAGTACAACCAGGAGGAACCAATTTCACTCTATCTTGCAACTCAAGACAGACATACATACTTATGTTTTCTACTACAATTATATTTGTAGTACCTGGAGGAATCAGTCCTTCAGGAATATATGGACAGCAAGTTCTCAATTTACATAAGCTGATTCCAGTACTAAGGTAAGAAGGACAATTCCCGAAACATTCATTCTCCTTCGTCAACCTTCATGCACATTCTGCAATTAAGTCCCAGCTATGCTTGTACTACTTCATCTTGTGAGCAATGTCTTAAATTTAGGAAGTTATATTTACCTCAGTTTTTGCTGTAACTTTTTTTACTCACCTCTCAAAATACTAACACAATGTTATTTTTGGAAGCCAAAGGACATAATGCCTTTCCCTACAGATGGAGTTGCTAATTTCTAATTTCAAGATATTTTCATGACATTAGAGAGAAGTTGGTCTTTTAAAACTATCATTAAAATACAAGCATTGTTTTTAGTCATACAATGGCTCTTTTCTTTATATCAAAGTTTTCACTGAACAAGTTCTTGAACAATTTCAGTGAAATCCTATTTGCTTTCAGAGCATTTAAAGTACAACTTTTAAAAAAAAAGGTAAACTTAACTTCAAAATGGTACAAATTAAGATTGAATTACCCTTGAACACAAAGAATCTTTCTAAAGCAGTAATTCACATGAAAAGGAAATATCTCTAATCAAGAGGCATTTTCAGTATTTTAAGAAAAAAAACCTATTTCTATTTCACCTAACCTGAAGTACTCCCAGCTTCCTCGAAATCAATATTTCCAAGGTGAAGGACACCAGCCACTACTCTAAAAAGATCAAGCTTTTCTTCATCATCTAGTCCAATCTTTTTCATTGCTGTGCACATTCTGTTGAAATCTCCATGATCATCTAATAGTGGATCCTTCAAGGAACCTTCTTTAAGATACTATAAAACAAGAAAAACCAAAAATTCTAAGTGCTTTAAAGTAAATGCAAGCAAATATTTCCAGTCAAGAATAAGTCATAACAAAAACCATACAAAAGCATGCCAAACTAAGTAGAGATTCAAGCTCTTCATATAATATAGGCTTTGCAAGAACCTTATTTTAAATTGTTGATACTTCAAAACATGATCTTCAAACTTAAATTTCAAGGCAAATTTCAAACTACCTTCAGAAAACAGAAGCTAGAGAGAATGTGACTGCGAAGGACAAGAGAATATGAGATAGTGAGCAGGGGAAAGGAAGACTGGCTAAGAGAGCTATTGGAGAATTTATACAAAGGAGTGCTTCTAGCCTCAAGCAGCTGAAAGAAGATTGAGGTCCTTGCAATAGGATGACAGAATGACAGGCCACGGGAAAGGAGTACAGGACAAATCAGAACCAGGAGAGTTATCCCTGTTCTAAACAGACTTATTTAGAGAAGTATACTTGTTAGCTTTTGCTGGTAATTAAGAAACAGAAAAGTTGTTTGCAGCGGTCGATGTGCTGGAAGAATACTAGCTGTGTTCTGAAATACCAATTAAACATTTTGCTGATTTTTCTAATTTAAATATATTGGAAGCTATTTTAGCTATAAAACCAGTTTAAATAGTGGAAAGTAACACATCTGCATGCAATTAAGAAATTACATAAACATGCACAGACTGAGCTATATTTTTACACTTATTTTTAAATGTTTTCAATGAAAAAGAAAAATTAACTAAATAAAAGCCTTGTTAATGTCAAATAAACTAACATGATTTTTATCAAAACAAAACACCACATGCATCTGAAAAATTCACTTCACACAACATGTAGGCACATCAATAACATTAAACTACATGTTAATTATGTAAAATGATCACCTCATCTTCCTGATAAGGAAAACACAAAAATAATTGAAGTATTAATTGACTATTCCAGCTACTTTTATTCAGATAAACAATCTTAATATTTTTTATAAAATGACAGAGCAAATACTAAATTTCCATTTTAAAAACCTCAACAAGGCAATATATTTCCTGTTTAAATGGCTATACTAGGTTTAAATATCATTTTACTTCGATCCTGTATTGAGCTTTCAAACAGATATGGCAGCTACATACAAGTATTATGGTATCATATGTTCTGCCACTTCATGTCATATATATTTTCAGAACTATTCTCTGATTTAGACAAACACTTATTTCAAACTAAGTTTTCTCTTATTTCAAGTCCATTAGAGGACAAGTTTTATGACAGAACACCCACCTGTAAATCACATCAGTAACAGAAGATTGCACAGGCTCATCTTCCAGTAGCAAAAATAAGTGAGTGTTGATACTCTATGCCTACTCACTACAATTCTTCATTAAAGACAAACTGGGTAAACTGAGGCAAAATCCCCCAACGCTAGCATATCTGCTTGATAAGAATGAAATATCTACCAGCTTTCTGCCTTACAGTGATGTCAAATAGGTATTTTGTACCTCACTCTCCACCATCCCTGATTACAGAAAATAGCTATATTTAACAACAGTAGTCAGGATTACATGTTCAGTGTTACAATAATACAACCACTAGAAATACAGAGGCAGACTTGACAATGTGGACTTGAGCAATGGAAGTATCTACACAGTCTCTCATAGTTGAGCACAAGACCAAGTTATGAAAGGTGAGAGATGGCATGGACACTTGGTGGAAAGAGGCTCTTGAGTAAAGTTATTTTTGTCAGATATACGTGCAGCTTACCCTGCTACTGAATCACAAATAGGGATTTGATTAATATTTTAAATATCTTCCAGCTACACAAATGCAAATTTCATACTTTAGGTATGAGTAAATGAAAATTTTATTAGAGAACAGAGTAGAGGTTTAATTAAGTGTTTTAACAACTTCCAATTCATATATACTATCAATTCAGAACAAATTCATTAGTACATTCATGTGAACAGTTCAAAGGTTTAAGTGCTACAAATTCTGGTAATTCCAGTTGTAAAAAATGTAAACAGAGAAGGAGCAAGATTATTTAAATGTTTTGGAGCTTCAGACTCATCCAGGAAATGCCAAGCTCTGGCATAACTGGCAGTTAATAGCAAGGGGAAAACAAAAACCTTTAAAGTGTACTGAGGAGGAGAATATAGTCATGGCTGGAAGTGAGGTTGCGCTACTGATTTATACAACAGTTTGAAGCATCATTTCAAAACTGCAGGTAGTAAAAACAGCACCAGAAAAAACATTGCTTCTAACCTTTTCCTACCAGTAGTTAAGATTTTAAAAAAGAAAATTACAAAAAGTCTTAAATTTTCGTTTTCCACAGATGACAAGCTGCATCATTAAGTGTTACACTACTATAAGAATGAAGAGGAAACCATTTTATATACACTGTTCCATTTGGGATTTTATGATGCATGTTAAAATGTATTTCTATGACTGAACTCCAAAGCAGAGTTCTGAACACAGCAGCTTTGAGAGTACCCATTTAGACCTATAAAGATGTGTAAAATGAACATCTCATTCCACACTGTAAAATCCTAATCACTTTCAACTCTGTCTCCATTACTAAATAATATAAACTAACTGAAGATAAAAACATACCTCAGGACTCTTGCGATTTTGCAAAATCTGCTTGTCTGTTTCTTTGTTAGCGAAGAATCTGGTACAGCCTCGATTTAAATACTGTAACAATAAAAAAGTAGAAATGCATACTTAAAGACAGAAATAAGGAAAACATATGCTTTTATTTAAGGTTTGCCCTACGTAATTTGATTTAACCATTTGATACAAACAACATGGTAAGTACTCATAATTCAATCCTTGAAAATCTATTTATTTACATCTGCAAAATTAAAGAACTGCAACAGTACCAAACTTCTATTGAAAGTTTCTTGATTTTGACAACTAAAATTACTTCTTGACACAGTGGGATATTCATTAAGTCACACAATATTTTCTTAATTGTTGATTCTATTAAACCTATTCATAGAGTCCAGGATTACAGAAAAGACAACAAAAATTAGGAACCAAAACCACTAATTTTCTGGCCTATGTGTAATATGAAACTACTAATTTTTCCTTACCAGTGAAATATTTCTACAGGTAGTAGAACACATAGTGTATTAAAAAGCCTGAAGAATATATAAAGCTTATAGCATGGTCTAAGTAGAAGCCTTACTTAGGACCTGACTTCTGATATCCATCTCATATTGTATAGTAATCTCAGATTTACCGTTCAGTAAATCAAACTGAATTTAGATTCAAATAATTACTGTTGCTTTCAGCAAAATGGGATCGCCAGCTTTTTCTTTCTGATTTGTTCAGCCTAATGTAAGAACTCTGTCCAAAAGCTTGGACAGAGCCCTTTGTCTGAAGGAAGTGAACTGATTCTTTGCTCTTTGATTGAACAAAGATGTTTTCTAATATGTGAACACAGACAATTCTACTCTCTGATTAAAATTTACACGCAAAATTCTAAACCCCCAAAATATTCTTCAAAGTATTTCTAACAGCAGAAGATAACTTGGTGACAAATGTAATAGTAAAATGAAGTGACAACTGTGCAAAGTTAGCTTGGTGTTTAACAAAATACTGAAGTTTTCTTTATCAGCCAATCAAAGCACAGCATATTTTAAACACAATATATCCCTGTATTACAGCATTAGTAACACAATCCCAGAAGCTGGGGATGGGAAGTGAAAAAGGTCATACTCTTCAAAAGGAGAGTGTGGAAACTTATCTGACAGGCTGAGAATGTGAACCAGCATGGTATTCAGTGATAAACTACATAGAAGACATTTAATTACAAGATAATGGCTTTCATTTGAAAGCTAAAACCTTGAGTAAATTTGTAATTAAATCAGGGAGAAATTTTATTTCTAAAAGAACAAAAAAAGACAGTTTCACGTTGTCATATAGTACATCTAAACACCATTGTACTTGAGTTTTGGTTTTTATGGTTTGCTGGGTTTTTTTAGTGAAGTGCAGCACCCAATTGTAACTTCAGTGACCCAAACATTAAGGTAATCTGACTTCTCTTACTGAAACTTAGATCTGAAGACATTCAGCTTCTCGTCCCCATCGACTATACTCCAGGTACAGATTTGCGGCGCAGCTTTACTTTCACAGCCACGTGGTTCAGTCCAAGACACAAAGACCTACATGGTCCAGCACAGGGTTACCTCATGACCTTGAATTTCTGAAAACTTCTGCAGGGGAACCTAAAACACGACCACTGCATGCATTCATGTGGGTGTGCTGGAGAAGGGGTGTGTAAGAAACCTGCAGGACTATTTGCATAATCCTTGGCCAAGTAAATTCACACTTCCCATGGGGAACTGCAGGAGAAGGATTAACTAACACAGAGGTAAGGCTTATCAGTGCTGCTGAAATCCAGAGGACAGGTCAGGCAAGTGCAGCTAATGCAGTGTCTTGGTTTACATGCCCAGAGCAAACGTGTCCCTATGCCAGGATGGCCAAATGAATGGGGAGGACATGCCAAGGGATCACTTAAGTCAAAGGGAAGTGAGCCCATGGGCTAAAGAGAATTAGGTTATCCTCTATCTTTTAATGATTTTTCGCTTCTGTGGGAAAAAAAATTACCTTAAATTTGAGATGGTCTTATTTCAAACAAAGTGTACTTAAGAGGATCCAGGCTTGAGTCTTAGAACTCAAGCTGGCCCTAATTTGGACTTTGACTTGATAAGCTAAAAAGCACAAGACAAGGGACACAATAGAGCCAGTGCAAAACTGTGATTTAAGGCATGAGATTTTCTAAAAAAAACCCCAAATTTAGAGTATGAGTTTTTTAATTAATGTCTTTCTTGCAAAAAAAATAGCATTAGTATGAAAATACTGATCATTCAAACTTCACCTAGTATAATATCACCATCTATTATCAGAAACTTGAAAGATGGTATTTCTATGAATTTTGAACGAGACAGACATGCAGTCAAGAAAACATTGTAAAAAAAAAAGTGACACAAGCATGTTTATTCAGAACCATTTTTTGATGAAAACTGAAGGAGCAAGTGAGAATAAAGAACAGAACAAAAATAATCTTGACAAAAGAAGTGCAAATTCAGGAGGAAAATTGATCTTTTACAGTTTTGTTTTCCTAAAAGTCTCATATAAAATGATTCTTGATGAAAATTTAGTGATGAAAAATATGGTTAATAAACTTTAAGAATATTTATATTAATTTACAAGCTTACAAAGATGGAAATCACCCAAAGGTTTTCTGGTTTTGTTTATCTTTAATTAAAAAACAAATAATCTACTTGAAGGGAGAGAAAAAACTGTGGTAAATTTTTTTAATTTAACATGCAGAATAGACCTTTCACATGCAAAGAACTCAGGATTCAAATACTAACTAAAATCCTTAATGGAAATTAAAGCGCCTGCTACAATCTTAGTAGAAGTCAAAAAATAGAAAAAGTCACAGTGTAATAAGGCTGGTGTGACTATAAATTTTTTATAAATGAAATATGCAAGTAAGTGTCCTCTGTAAAAGAACTCAGGCTGTTAAGTACTGTATTCCACCAGCCTAATTTTTAAGGAGGTTTTAATTCCGAGCCTGACATCTACAACCTCGGGCCTGCTCACAAACAGAATTTTTGATTTAAAAAAAAAATCACCAGGAGTGACTAGGCAGCATATTCCGTTCCAGAAATAAAAATCCATTAACTTCAAGAAATAAATTTTAATGGAAAAGTGTCTGCACAATAAAAACATATATTTGAAAATCTGTTCAAGATTTTAGCTTTAAAACATACAAGAGAATACAGCACAGAGTAACTGCAGAGCAAAAAAGAAACTTTTGAAAACTAGCTTCATATTTTACAAATATAAATGGTGTTGGGTGTTTTTAAGTATTGTGTTTGTTCGGTGTTTCAAAAGAAAAATTTTCCTTCTAGGGAAAGGAAGCAGTTCTTTCCTAATAGCATCAGATCAAGTTTCCATCACACAGATGAGTACAAATAGATAAAATATAAGAAGCAAACTAAATATTTAAAGAAACAATGTAATGTCTATAAAGGCCTCCAGGAAAGCCTTGAGAAAGTAAGCAAACTTGTCCTAAAATACTGCCATGGGTTTTATTACAGAGCAAGATCACCTTGATACCACAGTACAAATGTCCAATGCACAAAATACAGAACTGCAGCTCTGTGCACACTTCCTCGTTCGTCCATACAGAGAGACTGACTTGGCCAAGCCAAGAGGCAGCAGCTGCCTGCTTGGTGGTCAGTGTGTCCCCCCTTCCCATAGCAAGGGCACTAATTTAGGTCTCACCTGTGCAACCCCTGCTTTGCACAGAACTGGAAGGACATTTGCATATTTAAAGCTTCTAGCCCTCTCCTGAATTCTGATGGAACTGACTACAAAAGGGAAAGCAACTGATAAACACAGTCCAAGTTTTATTTAGAAATCCAAGTAGGAAGATAGACCAACAAAGAAAACACTCAGCACAATAACATAATCCTTTGTTAGTAGTGCTTCTCATCTCATTTAAGATCAAGGAAGTCTAAAGAGATGACAGTCATTTAGCCTGTGTCCTTGTAATTCCACATTGTTGTACTACAAAACCCTTCAAAACCCAAGAGATTTGGTCTGTGTATTTTAGGAATACATAAAATTCTGCTTCCATGACATTCCAAGCCAAACATAGGACAAGAAATGATGAAAGATGAAACAAATGACACAATGCAAGCAAAGAACTGAGTGGTATTTACCACTAGGACTTGATTTGCACTGAAGAAATTCATACTTTGCTTCTCTAGAAGAGTCCATAACAGCATTACAAACAGGTGGGTATGCAGCAGTAAATTTTCTGGAAGAGCACAGATTGCTCAATTTTAAGACACAGAGAGAAAGTATAGGAACTCTTTCAGTAAAGAAAAATTTCAGGCAGCCTTATTCCAAGATCAAATAGATTTAACAAAAAAAAAATCTGGTTTTTTTTTTTGTAGGAATGAGCTAGTTAAAGATAATAAGTAAAGATTTTAATATGATCTAGATGAAAAATCCATATACGATGATAAGACAAGCTTTACAAACACTGACTCCAATACTCACCCTAAAGTTGTCAGGAGAGCTTAGATATAGCTTTTCCCTAATGTCTTCAGGAGCACCAGCACAAAGCCTGTAAAAGATATGATAATTCCTCTCTTCTTTGCCTTGCACACAGATCCTAGATTTCTCCAGAAGGTAGTGTGACACAAATCCACCAACCACTGAGTTCTAGGAAGAAGAAATATTTTTGCTGATTATCTGAATATTTGTTGGATTATCTGAGATTCAGGTTTTCAATTTACATTTATCTGATTGTGACTTGCTCAGTAGACACTGCCCCCACAAAGATTAAAATTTATCTATAACTAATACATATTAAGCCTAGAAAAGAAACCATTGCCTTTACAATTACTTCTCTCCCCAGCTCATGTATTGTGTATACATACACTCTTTTTAAAAGATGAGACTTCTTCAACCCCAAAAGAAGAAATCCACAGTAGAATTTCAGGAGTTACGGCAAAGAGCATTGCTACAGCCATCCTTATGCTTTTTGAATGGCAGTGCTATTACAACCTTCTCTAATTGCATTTCACTGAGACTCTTGTAAAATAAAAGGAAGGGTTAAAATTATAGAATACTTATTTGGACAAGATCTTAGGCAAATGAATTATGATACAACATTTTATCTCCAAAACTTGCACTTCTTTTCTGAGAAGGAATTCTAACATGGATTTTGAGAGCCATTTGTTCTATGATAAAATTCCCTGTGCTTAGAGAAATCTCAGTAGCAAGGAAATCCCTGAACTTAATGGCCATTACAGGAACTAAGAAGGATTTACCAACAAACTGACAAACTTGACTACAGTTATGAGTCACTCACTTATTCAGGAGGTCTCAGTCTGTACTCATATCACTTTGAGAAACCAGACCTAATAAGGTGACACAAAGTGAGGTGTGATGTCTTGTAAAAAAAGGGATTCAAGTAAACAGGCTGATCTTGTAGTGGAAAGCGGAAACAAGCTTTGAAGCAGTTTCTGAAAATACTCCGAGTGGTATTTGCTTCAGCTGAAGTAATTAATCTGAAGCACAATGTAAATGTTGATGGGTAAACTGACAGATCATTAATTCATCATTTCTAGTAAAAATTTTGACTCCTTCCATACCTTTGTTAGCACAAACCAGACCCAGAGATAGATGAAGTCCCTCTACCCAGAAGGGAATTTAGCTATTTACTATATAAACTATTAACCAAAGATTTGAAGTTAAATCACAAACCAAGAGACGAAAACTAAGGAAAAGACCATAAGCTCAAGACCAGATGATGAGCTTAAATTCTCCAGGAAAAGAAAAAAAATTCTTGCAGTTGTTCTGTCCTCAGTCAGAAAGACAAGGAGGCATGTATGTAACCTCTGCAGAGATCATCAACAGAAGTCTTCAGCTTGGACATAATAACCGGCCATAGAGTCATCCTTAATTGTGGAACGTGTGTATACATATGCCACCCAAACAAAACTACACCTGAACAAAGAAAATGTTTCTTAAGGTACACTGTTGAGTAGTATTTCTATCAAAAAAAACAATTCCTTGACTTCTGTCACATACATATTACTATGTGAGGTCCCAAAATTTCATACAAATACATAAAATAATCAGTAATTCATTTGAAGTGGAAATATGTTTATATCTAACACACAACTCACACTTACATATGCATTAAAGGAATGCATGAATACCTAACAGCGAATTAGTCTTCATATAGGCCTTTTTGCAATGAAAGGACCCATTTTCTTTTGTGGGTAGAAGCAATTTTCCTACTGACTTGCCGCTGCGTTTCTGTAATGGCAGAGTACAGTGTGGCTCTGGTTTTCCTTTCAAGGTGACAGAATACAAATCAGATCTGTGAAGTAGGACAGTGACTATTTGCTGCAAGACTAATAAGTCTATTCAGCCTTCTGCCAGTCTAGCGTTTCCATTTTATGACCAAAAAATGGTTATCTGTAAAAAAATGGTTCACTGGTTATCTGTAACAAAATTTCAGTACCTTTTCATTGAAGTGAATTTCAACAAATTTCCCAAAACGACTACTGTTGTTGTTGCGAACAGTCTTTGCATTTCCAAAAGCTTCTAATAGGGGATTTGCTGTTTAAAAAAATTAATTTTTATAGTGTTAAAATTCAACCAAGAAACTACTGAAATGAGAGAGAGAGCAAATATATTATAATTAATCAGGGAACTTATTTGGAAGAAGGTTTGAAAATTAAAGGAAAAATATTACCTATTGGGAATAATCAATTTTGCAAATTATACTAGATATATTGTGCCGGAACATAAAATTAAGTACTTAAGTGTCACATAACACTGCAAAGTACTTGAATCAATACTGTAAGAAATTCAGAGACAAATGCCAAAAATTATTCAATGATGGTCTTCTATAGGAAGTAGGTAAATAAGTGATACATAAACATAACATGAGACAACACAGAATTTGACACTTCCCAATTAGTTATTATTCATGAAATCTAAACTACCCACTTATCCCATAGACAAAAATGCCACTTAAATGTCATGCATGCAATGTATTAGACTGATTAGGGAATTAATAAATATCATTTTTGAAAAGTATGTTGATTTCAAAAACCACTTAAAACTGCCCTTTCAAATCAGATCAATTTGATCAAGTGACTGTCTGACTTTTATATTTTACTGGCTGCTGCTTTTAAGCATGTTAAAGCCCATACAGAAAGACTGACAGCAAGCAATCTAATTCTCATATATATGTACACACACACACGCACACACAAGCATCATGCACAGCTTAAGCAGTTTGAAACTGCCTATTAGTTATGAAAGAGAAGGCCTCTGAAAGACTGCATTTTACTAGCTTTGAAGATCAAAGAAAAACAGTTGACTGAATCACATTAACAATAAACAACTAAAAGTATCTGCAAGATATTTTAAGGCTTCTAGCTAAAAATACACACTGGAAACTAAGTGAGCAGAAACTCAGATTTAAAACCCCACTGACAACCATCCATATATGCACTCCTACAAAAATTAAAGAATGAAAGAATAACATCACTGCTTGGATAAAGCATGTATAATAATGCATCATGTAATAGGACATGATAATTAACTTTTTTGGTTTGGCTGTATTTTCATTTTTTTAATACTTAAAGCTTATGAAGATGCAAATCTGACTTCTTACAAGATCTTTGATAACTATTCAGGCATTTTATGTAACATTAAGTTTTAAAGAAAGGATTAGGAATAAAACCAAATTGCAAGAGGTCTTTCAACTAGGCTGAAGGTTCCTCTAGTAATACATATGCCATAAGCATACTCATTAAAATCGTGCCTAAAAACCTTCAGAATTCATGCATCAGATGCTGTTCTAAATTAAAAAGCCCAAACTCTTTGAGGAATACCTACAAGTACCAATTAATTTGCATCAGGCATTATCCAACTCTTGCACAGTTTCGGAGTTCCTTTAGCACACAGTGGATTTCACTAAGGAACTGGTTTAAGCAGATGTACACCAACAAGAGATTAAAGCCTGCAGTACTTCTCTTGAATAAGTGGTTCAAATTAGAAAACAAAAAAATTTACTTTTGCTTTAAATTTTCTTAAGAAAAAGACACAGAGTCAAGAAATTTCAAAATAAATTTACCATATGTTATAAAGGAATAAAACTGATGTATGAGGCATTATTAGATTGGCTGAGAGTTGTTTTTGTATCTTCTCAAAAAGCTATTTTCTGTTCAACTAGGAAGTACACGAAACATTAAAGGGTCTCAGCGAGGATGATTAACACAGTCTTTTTTGACCTTGTTTGGGAGTCTGTTGTAAAGATAGATGCAATCAAAGTGCTAATCTAAATTATGTGATTTCTGACAAAAATGATATAACAGAAAAGTTACCCAGAATCACAATTTAAAAGAACTTCCCTGCTTTGACTTTAAAAACTTGATGGGGAGGAGGAAGAATTACATTTTGCTGGTACTAACAGATAGTAATGAAAAAACAGTCTTGTCCTTGCAAATTTTATGCAGTTTAAAATTCCATCTTGGGTACCATCGTACATTATGTGTGTAAAGTTCTATTCAAACGCACAAGTAAACATTTTCTAGATCAATGACTGTGTGATACTATAATAAATAAAGTGAATCACAATTAAAAAAAATTTCAGAACCTAGGATCAAGGTAAACTACCTGTAAATTATGCCCTAGAAAGTATATAGTATTTCTATCCTAGCTTTTATTCAGTTTCTGTTGACTCACATTTTTGAAAAAAAAAATAATAACGTTGGAACCTTTAATTAAATGAAAGAAAATTCAATACCTTCTACAATTCTATCATCAATATCTTGGCCACTGCCATAGGATTCTGTCAAATACCTGTAAAGCAAGATAAAAATATCAGTATCATTCATCTCTTGTTAGGTTTCCTCAGTTAAACAGGGTTTAACACGGCTGTGTACAAATACTATTTACTACAGGGAAAGCATACTGATTTTAAGTTTCAAATACCTACAGACTTTAAAATAAACTTTTCTTTAAACTTTGAACTTTTCTTTTTTGCTGAAACAAAAATATTCTTGCACACTTCTCTTTTTTTTGAACACTCCAAGGCCTACTAGAAATTTCTTTTCACATGCACATGGAAATTACAGTTTAATAGAAATATAATCAAACTATTACTGTATTATCAGTATTTTTAAATAATCTTATTAAACACATAAGTTTTCATGTGTATTTCCTCAATTTAAGACTAATTCCATTAATATGGTTTCTGTATTCATAACTATCAGTGTCAATAAAAATCTACATGGAGATGGTGAGGATAAGAAATTGCAGGTGTATAATTAAGGCAAGATTCAATTTAGCGATTAAAAAAAGAATTTGAAAGTGAAACCACAAAGTACTTGCTCCAAAGTTCCAGTCTTTTTTTTTTTTTTTCCTCCCTGCACAGAGGGCATGCTTTCTGGAAATTCACAGGTGAATCTGGGGCAAGTTAAAAACAGAGCCTCCCAAAAAACCTCAGGAGCACTAATAGAGCTGTATTAGTACCTTTTACTTTCTAATCACTAAAAGGTAAAGCCTTCCAGCTTTTAGAACTCAATTATGTTTTGTACATGGACTCTGTGGTGGTGGCTGGTGGGGAGAAGCAACAGCAATGACATTTGCCTGTTGTGTAATGAGCCCTTCCTTTGCTGAGATGCAGAAGAATAACCTCCTTTAAGAGCATCTCTCATGAGATATTCTTCCAGTGCCTGCTGTCTTTTTTTGTTACTCTTAGCAGGAATAAAGTCAGGATGTCCCCTGTAAAAAATCATTACCAGCACCTTGCAGTAATTCTTGCAGCTACCTGTGGAAAGTTGGACAGGGGTAGAGCAGAGCAGTATGAAGGACAGACAGACAGCTGTGACAATTCTTCATGGGATGCGAAAGATAGTACCTCTACTGTATGCAAATACTAGAAAATACATGATGTTAGGGAAAAGGGAATTAAAGATTTATAGGGGGAAACAAGTCCAAGGCAGGTGGGAAGGGAAAGTATTCACACTGCCCACACTGTGCTTCCCTGCATAATCAGGGTACCTATGACATAGGTGTATTTAATGGAGCAGTTCTTTCCAGTTACAGTGTTCCAGAGTGATAAAAAGTCATTAAAGGACAATGCAAATAAGGAAGCAAGGCTGATATATATCAGCAATATAGCTTCCATGTTTAATACACTTGATTTAGTATTCGTCATACATGAACATCAATAAATAAATAAATACCATTATACAGTCTTATTCAGTAAGTTAGGGTAAAGTATGTTAAAGTTACAAACCCTGGATACTCAAGCAAACTAAAAAAACACCTTAGGGAGAACACAGAAATACATGTTTTTGGCAAAACCAAGTGTCTTGCAAGATACAGTTAAAATGTCTAGTTATGTTTTTTTATCAACCACAGTACCAGATGTGCAATACCAAAACGATTGCATCATAAACCATAATAACCACATGATGTCACTACAACTGAGTTAAGGTTTTGGTGACTATGTAGCTGTTTCTGCATATTATCATGTCAGCATTTAAGATTAACTCAATTTCTTGTAATAAAGTGCACACAGAAGCTAATACATATCTTATGGAACTGTATCTTAACCTAATGATTACTTTAATTTGCTCTGCCTCTATGTCAACCAAATGCACAAACACAAGAAATTCACATAATAACTTTGGTCCAAACACACAAACCTCAAAACAAATTTAGTGTTTTCTGTCTTGCCAGCTCCTGACTCTCCAGAGACTATAATGGATTGACTCATCTTAAGCACTTTCATGTCACGGAATGCTTTATCAGCTTAAAAAGAAGAACACAGTTAACATGACAAAAATCAGTACTCCACAGAATTGCAAGGATAGAGTTAAGCTACAATGCAAAAATTAAAACATAAGATTTTCAGGAATAAAAACCAAATCTTTACACCTGTATGCATTACAGTTTATTAAAGTCTGTTTCCCTTTAATTTATACTACACTTGTAATTCTTCTTACACTGACAAGAACGAACTCAAAGTCTTGAAAACAAAGGCCTACTCAACTATATCCAGGATAAAACAAAACAAAATCAACCACCTGGAATTAAATCTTTTTAATTAAATGTATTTACAAAATAGTAATCAATATTATTTTAATATATTTTAAAAGGGAAGCTTTCAGTTGTACTTTGCAACAAGTAACATCTGAGGAAACTTGGAAAAACTCTCTTGTTATGCAACAGGTACTAAAAGCCCAGCTATTTATACTTTTGATTTCAAAAAATACAAAACAGTGAGAGGGCTTTTTATGAGTCAAGTCTTGATTGCAGTTTCCAATTATTTTTTGTTTTAAAAAGTGACTGAAATCAGATTTATGCCATAAACATTTCAATGTACTGTCTGTAACACAAGCATATAAAAGCAAACAGTGTATGTCCTCTGGCAACATAACAAGGCAAAGAAAATTACTACACTGAAAGACAGTGCCAATCATTATAACACCTATTTCACTTACAAGATTTGAATTTCTTTATTTATTTTTTGGGATTTTTTAAATGGTTGCAAATTATATTTAAACTGCTTAGAACACTGGAAGTGCAGAATAATCCTAACAGGGTTGTCACAGTTGCTAATTTTCAAGTTCTTTAAACTGCATCTCAAAGAAGAGAAGATTCGCAATTTTAGCCATTAGTGGTTTTATTTTATAATAGTTAAAAATAAGTTAATTACTGCTACCGGTGGCAATTTACAGATAACTATGAAGTATTCAATGTTTGTTTTTTAAGAGACAAATACAGGCTCAATACATACCAATTGCAAAAACATGTGGTGGCAATGTTCCGAGTGATCTACCCTGGTACTTTTTAATAGTATCTGAAGAATAAAACTTGGGTATATCAAAGTATGGATTCACTGCGATAAGAATGTTGGCTACATAGGTCTGTGAAGAAAACAATGAACAGCATATTATTAGCCAGTATACAAACAAGTGGTTAACAGTAATTATCTATTACTATTGGAGACTATAGCCTCCATATTTGCATTTATGATTCTCTCCAGCTAATGCAAATACAAGACAGGATATATTTTTAGACTTCCTTTAATTATCTTCTCAGCACTTCTGTGAAATTATCCTGGGAAAATTTCCTAACCACTGAGCTGTGGAGTACATCCTGAATCTGACCTTTCTCCCAGTCTCCTTTTAAATTATTTCCTATTGTCTGCATTACTGGATCAGGGACGGGATGCCAAAACCTTGTGCTCAATAGCGAATAAACTAAGCTCGTGGATAGCATAGCACACTGTCCTCCAGTGAGGAGGATAGCTTTTCAGTATCTAATGGAAGCAACTCAGCAGGAAGGACTGACAGGATCCTGCCTGGGAATGCATTCAAGCCAGGCAATAAAAGCATTCAGCCAAGAGAAAATTAGCTATAGCTGCTTCCACAGAGAGAAATACAGAATGCAAATGTTCTCTCATGGAGAAGAAATTTGAGAAGTATCTCTCAGACAAAGGCTGCTTTTTGCCTTTCCATAGGATAAGACTGAAGAGAGGGGTTTTTATTTTAATGTTTCTGAAAAAGTATCTCATGGCTTGGTTATAATTGCCACATTACAAACAGGGAAGAAGAGGGGTCAGAATCAAATTAAAAATCAGATTTGCAGGAAAAGATCTGAAGAAAATGAGATAAACCTTCAGCTTGAATAACTTCTTTGCTTTTTTGTTACTGAGAATGTCCCTAGAAAATGGGAATTTGGACACTACTGTGATACATTAATAGAAGGCTGGATCACACAAAATATGACGTTTCTTATATGGTTTGATTTTCAGCATTTATTTCACCAAAGAAAAAGTTTACTTCAAGAGTTGTAAGTACTAATATTAATTTTCCTTTTAATAACAAGTTAAATATTGTTAACCAGGATTAAACAAAAGGCATAAAAGTGTTTACAAGGCAAAGGTAGTTAAAATATAAACTGAAAAAAAAAAAAAATTGGTTTTCTTTTCCTTTTCCTTCAGAAAATACACGTGCTCTGGACAACATATTAGTAGTACTTGTTTACACTGAAGTAAAGATTTATGAACAAAAATACTATCCAATCCCATGATCAGTTCAGATTCAGAATTTTACTTCCTTGGGGGGCTTTATTGTTTGGTTGGGTTTCTTTAAGGATTATTTTTCCAGAACAGAATTCAAATGGCCATTTTTATTTATTTATTTTAAAGCTGGTGCTTGATCTTGAGCCATAAAAAATTTAAAGCTATGTAAATTAACTGCAACAGAAGAAAACAATTGTACTTTCTTTTTACATTTATATAAAAGGCTTTAGTTAAATTAATGTTACAATAGTATGCTAGAAGAAAAGTTGATTATTTTAACACAGAAACTTAAAAATATGTAGAACTGTTTTGTATTATCCCTAGCCAGCTTTCTATTAGGAAAAAAGAAATAAGAAAGAAAGAAAACTCTTATCTTCTGTTTCACAGCTGTCAGTGTCTGGGCAGATGGCAAGGACAAAATGTAATTTAGTCAGAATTCATTAAGTACAATTAGGCAATTTGATAGCAATATAAAAGATTAAGATGGACATCTGAGCTAGGAGGTGTCAAAGACAGCACCTGTTTGCTTCGTTCAAAAATAATGAAGAAAGAAAACCATCTTTGTTAACAGTGAAGTAAGTTAACTGTAGGAACATTTGTGATAGAGTGCTGTGCTATGGTTGCACATGAACAGTCAGATAGAGAAAAACCTATTGCTCTGCCTGCTAAAAATTAGCTGGGCATGATGTGATAAATGTGATTCTGATTTTAAAGTATAATGTAAGGAAAAAAGGCAAAGAGAGGCCTGCAACCTCAACCTTTCCAGGTTAGCAGTTCTGTTATAGGAAAAAAAAACCAGAATTGGAAACACTTGGTGAATTTTTCATAGGACATCTCTATTAGACTGGCTGTCATGACACACAATACTTACATAAATTCTGTCCTTACTGTACCGAACTTTGATATTGTGAAGGAGAGTGGCTTCATTTAAATACATCAGGGAACCTGCATGTAAAAAACAATCACATACCATTAAGAGCTCAGGAGTACCTCCATGTAAAGACAAAAAAACTAAATCTTCAATTAAGAGAATTTTATTTCCCCTCTCTTTGTCTACAGCTTAATCCTATAATTTCTTTACACTGTCTTGACGCAGAAGTACTGACTCAATATACACTTTAAAAACCACAGACCTGCTCTTAACTGGACAACTGGAGCTACAGAAAGGTGCTGAACACAGAGTCAGACTGCAGGAGCCTCAAATATGGGCTCTGCTCAGTGTAAGCTCCTTTTACCAGCCTGTCAGTCAAACATGGTGTGTCTGCCTTCACACCAGCCCCTAAGCACAGAAACTGGTGCCTACCAAAATCCTACCAATTACTGTTTCCTTCCTTCCAGCTCCCCTCTCCAATCTCAGCCACAGTGTCCCCAGGGTAATGCCACGCAACTGACATTTGGAATAACAGCTGGCTCCTGGTGATTTCTGAGTTGATGAATAGAAACCCCTAATCAGGATCTGGAGGCAGCAGCAGGCATTGTCACAACACCAGGAACTAACCCAACCATCCCTGCTTCAATTCTGAGTTTTGTTAGTACTAGACCTCCTCAGAGAAACTGTTGGGGAAAAAAAAAAATGCTAACACACCAAAACCTGGCAGTATTTTTCTCCTTTGTTCTTCAACATAAAACACCTGACCCTAAGATTAGCTCAGTTGGTCAGAGCATGGTGCAACTAACACCAATGTCGTGGGTTTGATCCCTGTATGGGCTATTACTCATTTAAGAGTTGGACTTAATGATCATTGTGGGTCCTTTCCAACTCTTTCCAACACAGACTACTCTGTGATTCTGGAACTGCTGAAATCCTTCAGAGTGGTGGCACTCACAGAAAGCTTCAGACTGCGTGGGTTCACATTCTGGCAAAGCTAGTCCTTGTTTTCAGCTATAAAGCACTGGAAAGTGCCAGCAGCCTTAATTACAGAGGTCATTTCCAGTTCCCACTGTAACACTGTTAAAAATATTATCCCTCAACCAAACAAGTGCACTACTCATTACACAGCCTCCATTTTCAAATATGCTCAATCCTTTTTATCTCAGTACTTAAAATTCAAATGCACAACACTATTTTGCATAGTTACAACTGACTGACTGCCATACTGATAAACCTTACAGTAATACAGTATAAAAACTTGTATATATCTGACTACTGCGGTTGGAGTAAGCATTGTGCCATTAATGACTTTTTCTTTTTAAGGAAAGACTGGATGTGGCACTTAATGCCATGGTCTAGTTGACATGGTGGTGTTAGGTCATAGGTTGGTCACAGTGATCGCAGAGGTCTTTTCCAGCCTAATTGGTTCTGTGATTCTGTAACAGTAACCGCTACCTTGCACCTCACACAAGGGTCACATACACACCTCCCACCTATAATGATCAACAAAGTTGTTTCAAGTTGAACTGATGCCCTTCCTTTAGGGCTGCAGCAGCAAAAAGTATTCTAACTTATTTACACAAATGTGCAAGAAGGGCTGCCAGTTTGTACAACATGAAGTCAACCTGCCCAGCCACCTTGCCCCACAAGGATACCTGAAGCTCAGTAAGCAGCTCTTAACATCTCCTTCAACACTCCTAACCAAAATATACTGGCAAAGGAAAATGGGAGCTTCTCAAAAAATCTGTGGTTTTGGTTTCCTTTTACCCTTCTTCCTGCAGTGGACTAAGGCGTGGCTGTGGCTCTGTCCCCTCCTACCTGCACTAGACTGGCCTGAAGCAAAGTCAGGTTCACCAGACAATTGCAGCCTCCTTTGGCTTGCATAGCTCCACTGAATAACAGCCCTTCCTCCCATTACGTGACTAAATACAGCTTTGTTTCAAATGCCTGGCATCATTCATACTTCTCAAAGGACCTTCTGGTTTTTCAGAAGAAACTACCTTCCTCCACAAAATCCCTTGCACTCGTATTCCTGTGCTGGTAGAGGCACACGAGGCATGCTTCAGCTTTACCCTAGGCAAGCTCTCCCTTTGGATCACAGCAGCCTTGAAACTGTGGCTGTGCACAATTCCTTCACGAAGCAGACGGCTGGCCCCCATCACCACGACTCTTCCTCTGCCACCATAGCAGACACACATTCCCCCACAACCCCACAGTCACTGCTAGCTGCAATAACCAAGCACAGACACCTTGGTGTCTGCACAGCAGGACTCATCCTCCCCTCCCCAGGCACTCTCGGTTCACATGGCTGAGAAAATGGCACTGGGACCACAAATTGCAGGTCTGCCTTCACCTCTTTTATTGGGGTCATCCCAAGAGAAAGAGACATTACAAGGAAATGGGCCAGAAACAGAAACTCCTGCTTGCTCTAATGAAAGTGGGTCTCCTTCTCCCACTATGTATGCCTGGGAGGGGACAGGGTGTTAAAAAATTAGCAAACTTTAATTTGAAGTCATTTAGATTCTCAGCATTGAGATGAGAAACTATTACACAGTAATTGTCTATCAACCCCCTTGACTACATCTTTGTAAGAACCTCTCAGGATTTGCAGTATGTTTTAAAGGAAACAGTTAATCATCAACTTTTTATTAGGTTGCTTATCTAAACAGCAAAGGAGCCCAGATTTCATTGCATCCCCAGTGCTCTCGATGTAATTACTTGTTAAAGCAGCCATACTTGCAGACTCAGTGCGCAATGGGAGATTGCTCCCCGAGGGAATGTCACCACCTCAAGACATGCAAACTAAGGCTTATGTCAGCAAATTCAAAATGCATCTTCTTTAGAATAAATCCTTTAGAAGAGGTATCCATATCCAGAGGCAAAGGAAGTCACTGGAGAGAGACAATTCTGAATATTCATATGGCTCATGTCTAAATATAACCAGTGTATGTGTGTGTATTTAGTTGTCCATATATTTACTTACACACACTCAAAGTTCACGTAAGTGAAGTGAGGCACTACAAACTAGGAAATGTCAATGTCAAATTTACTCACACTGGCTCTCCTGCACATACCACGAAGCAGGGTTTCTACTGGAAATTATTTTATGAATTGCAAGGCTGTGCATCTGTAGAACTGCTGGTTTCTTAACAGTCTTATCCAGCCACTGCCCTGTCCTCATACTCATCTTCCAGGAGTTCTTAAAACAGTATTATAAGCACTCAGTATAGGGGGTTTTTGTCTTAAGATTCAATGATACCAAACACAAGTGCTCTCTAACAGAGAAGGCAAATGAATTTGGGATTCACACATCCTGCATAAGAACCACAATTTGTGAGCGGCAAGTGAGAATATGTTAGGAAAGTAAAAATAATATTCGATACAGAAAGGATTATTGAACAAAGTATTTTAAAGTTTTATCTTCTACTCAGGAAGCCAAAGAAGATATTTTCTCTGGCTCAGTTGAATAGTATTCTGATGGAATCTCACATTATTTCCATTATCTCATTCCAGATTTCAATTCCCTGACTAGGACACGGAGGTGTCAGGACATCTCAGTAAAATCACCGGGACAGATGCACAGATTAAGTGCATTTCCCTAACAATCATCATGTAAGAGAACACAGATACCAGCTTTGAAAAGTTTGAACCCACATCCTGTTTGCAAAAATACAAGCAGCTGGAAGCAAGGCTGCCAGCTTGGTTCTAACGACACTGCACCATCTAAGTCAGATCATGAGACTCAGATCTCATCTTTTTATTTCTAATGGAGAAGCTGTAACACCTGTATTTCCTGTTACAGGATGTAAATACTAAACCCTATTCCAGGACAGGAATTGGGGTTACATCATCTAGACCAGACCCCAAGCCTCTATTTTAAATGAAGAACAATAGATAATAACTTTGGAAATAGTGGGCAAAACTATCAGTATTTTCACCAACCAGTAAATACTATAGGAAATGTTTCAAAGATGCTTTCATCAGTATTCAACACAGGAGAGGCTCTGTAATTTGCTCATACAGAGCAGCAGCAGCAAAATATTTGTTTAATAGTTCTCTAAAAGTTGATCACAGCACTCATTCAGCTTTCTCAGTATTCCCTCCCCTCTGCCTAGATTTGATGACTATTTCTAGCCACCTAACTACAAAATATTTAACAAAATAAAATCCCTGCAGATCAACAGTGACATTTATTACAGAAGCTCACCTCAAAACTCCTTCTCTACCAGCACTCCTGTACCCAGTTCAAGTCAATCCATTTTCAGTGGTCCTGATAGGTCCAGATTCCCATCTCCAATTTTGGGAAGGTAATCTTAAGACTTATTTTCCATTACCTCTACTTCCACAGAAATGCTATTTGTGAAATTCCTTAAATGCAGGAAAATGCTATACAATACAGGTGCTGATAAAGACACTGAGTGTTTTGCCACACTATAAAAAGTACAGTTACACGTATAATGCTGAACAGAGTATTTCTGAAGTCAAGTAACACTGGTATATGGGAATTATGTAACTATTCATTCCTCTAAAGTGTTCGAATGAAAACTAAAAACCACAAAAAATTATATATAAAACAGGGTTACTTTAAGAAGTTTAAAGGACTAGCAGAGGTCATACATAAAGTCAAGCAAAGATGACAAAAAAGAAACAGGAAGCTTGTAAGGAAACAATATTCACTTCATTGCAGATATCTTTTTCAAATGCACAATTTATTTTTAAATTCATAACTTACAATTATCTTCCACATCCTTTTTGCTATCCTCTTCTGCAGGAAACACTTGATTGATAGCAGCCTGGAAAGTCTGTTAAGTAAGAAACATTAACATTGTCAGAATTCCATAAAATAGAAATATAGTTCAAAGATGTCTCATGCAATCATACAAGTGAGCGCACTGTAATTGTGCATGATTTAAAATGAAGTCACCAGCTTTATACTTCAGAATTGGAAATTTTACTGAGTAACTTGATGCAGACAAAAAGCTGCTGCATTTATATTACTACACAACATTATCAAAAAGAATTCCCTGAAATACATATTTTAGTGCAATAATATTTGATCCTCAGGTCAAAAATTGCATGTCATACTGTCCAATACAAAAAAATAAGGCTAAAACAGTACTGCAAAGGTAACAGCATTATAAATGACACACAATTTCCTTCGTTTTGCAAAGAAGAATAAAATGCAAATCATTCGTTCAGTCAAAGGACTGTGCTGCCACTATCATATGCTGTTTTAAAACATTCCTACTTAAAATAGAAATGTTCAATACATTACATCCTCTGTGTCACCAAATACTGTAGCTTTGGTTGTTGTTTATTGGGGTTTTTTCTTCAATAAATCAATATTAAAGTAAAACAAGACCTTCCTTCAACCCTTGTATTCCAGTTATACAAAACAACCATTTATCAAGTGTTCACATCCAACTGGAAAAATTCATAACAAAAGCAACATTGTTTCTTTTTTCATCTCCAGAAATCATAATTTACATTGCTGTAAAAAGGAAGGAAAAACATCCAAGCGCACATGCATTACAGCATCTGCACAAAAATACCTATTGTACAAGGCAGATTTTTAATTATACTTTTTTGTTTACTGTAGTAATAGCTTGTTTGAGCTAGCGATGAATGAACAAAACCCCTGTTGTACCAATTAAACACGACAGCCACCATGCCGCTGCAGGCACAGGCTCCTTTTCCCCATGGAAATGGAGACAAGAAGTCTAGTCTAATATTTGAAAAGGCAACCAACTGGATCTAAAGTAGGAACTTAATAAACAAACATGTTTGCTTGTTTAACATTGTGCTCAGCAAGGCAGTCCCATGAGAAACACCTCACAGGGAAATGCGGGAGAAAGACAGCAACTTGTTTCATATTTGCTTGAGCACAACAGTATGAGAGCTCCTGGAGCTTATACCATCATTAACAGCCACAAATTCCAACTCTCTTTGAAGTGGGAAGGGTTAAAAATGTCTCAGAGCAGAACTAATTGCTGCCAGACAGAAAACATTAAATCTCCAATAACCCTTCCCTACCAAGTTATCAGAAAGTATACAATTTTTAGCCATAATAAAATATATTTTGTAAACCCCTTATCAGGATCTAATGCATAAAAATGTGTACAAGATGTTTTCCTAAGGGAAACAAAGCTGCTCGATGACGTTGGAACATCTGAATGTCCATCACACCAACTTCCTCCAAAATATCCTTTATCAGAGCTTGTCAGGGCCATGGAAGCCTTCAACATCTTTACCTACCTCAGAAAGATCCCTGCTGCTATTCAGAGTTTTAGCAGGGCAGAGATTCACCACACCCTTTCCTCCTCCCTCTCACAGTATTAGACTAACTACACATTATCACCATAATTTTCTCTACAAGTTTGTCAACAGTAAAGGCAGATCTTGTTTGGTAAAGATATTTTTGAATACAACAGTTCCCCACATAATCGGTTCCCTGTGCATGAAACAGTGAGAAAGTTTAAAAATAATATGACCAGCTTCACAAAAATGTAACTTCACTTCTTGTTCTTGTCTGCTGATGTGCAAACCCGTTAACCACTAACAAAGACAGGAGAGGATGGATATGATTTCAGCTATTCTGTGAGACTCTTCATAAACCCCTAACACTTTAACATTTCTGGAACTAAAGTCAGCCATGCTATAACTATCCCAGAAGAGGAAGTGCTTTTTCAATGTCTTCACCAATCAGCCTTCTGATTCAAGATAAATTTCAATGAAAAAAAAAGAAAAAGAAAAAAAGAGAATTCATGCCGTATCATCTCCATTTTTTCACTCAACATAAATTGTGAATTAATTTCTAAAATATTTCAGAAATTATAAAACAAAGCAAAATGAAGACTTACCTGAAAGCTAATGTTTTTATGATGGACTTTTTTAGATAAGAACATAAGTCTAGATTACAAAAAAAATTTACTGCTGTATATCACAGTTGGAATACTACTTTATGTAAGGTAAGGTACTCGTTAAGTAGGTAAGTATAATATCTAGATGTGCAGCGCTCCTAGTATTAAAATCTAATATTTTAAATAGAAAATGAGCAAGGTATCCCAGATCTATCAATAAAAAATATCTGAAGAAATTCTTTACTATATTGTCTAATTTTTAAATTTTTTAAACATTTATTCTAAGGAAAAAGTGCTTCAGATACTTGAGGGAAGACTTTTGCATTAATAGGAGTTTAGGACAAGTTTGTTGTAAGAAAATGGAGAAGGTATTAATCTTATGAGAAAATAAAGTGTTCTTAGGAAGCAAAACAAGGTTTAGGGGGTCCTGAAGGGGTTTTTTTTGTCTTTGTAATGAAGCAGCCCTTGAAATCCAATGGCAATCTTAACTATTCTCCCAGAAACTAGATGAGTGAAAAAAGATACCTTTCCATTCAAGCAGCATCTTCTTTCTACCATGTAATCCAATACATGTAACCATGCCTTCCTTTATACCTTCCAGATACAGGCAGGAGACATCCCTACTTTTAGCTGTAATTCACAAACCAAACTACAGCAGTACAAACTGTATGTAAAACAGACAAGAGCATGTCTCGCTTGCGCAAGCAAGTTGCACTCACTGTTAAAAAAAGAAAACAAAACCACCTTAGCTTGAAGCACTGAACTTTGAACATTCTGATCCTTACTTTCAAAGTACATTTATTCCTTTATACTCAGCTGGGAAAAATACCTTTCTGGTTATTCATAGCATACCAGAGCAGGTGGCCCATAAAGCCTTCTATGCCCCTTCAGAAGGAGGCAGGAGGGGCGTCAGTGAGCGCCTGCTGCACCTCACACCTTCCCAATGAATGCCAGAAACTCATTACTGCCAATTCTCTAGTAAGTGCCTGCCCCCCACTCCTCAGTGCCCTGTAGTGCAAGCACTTCCAGTGCATCTCTTCCTAAGCACGTTACTTAGATTTGCTTCCTCCAGGAAAAGAGTAAATTCCCCATTCGACAATTTCACTGTCATCTGCCTTCCCTCTGTTAGAGCCTCAAGGCAAAAAGAAGACATATGCAACAGGATCTGAGGTTTAAATCCCAGTACATTCAGAAAAGAACACTCTAAGGAGAAATGAAAACACAATACTAGGTGAGTTTTACAGTTGGTTCCCTTTCTACCTGCCTCCTTCCTTGTACACCAGCATGTGACTGCTGGTGGGCCATGGGCTCAACTGCCAGCTCTGGTACCACCACTGCAGTTTGGAGCCTGTTCTCAGGGCAGGACTCCAGCCCTAGGTGGGACCATGCTCATTAGCAAAGCACTCTCCAGTTTCTCTGGCTTTTTTTCCAGTCCTGGCATTTATAAGCCTTGCGAGCCAATGACCTAGCTTTTGGGAAGAGTTTCACATCACGTAACAGATGCGTCATCCTCTGTTCTGGTAAAACACTCCTGCAGCTCACAGTACTGTTCTTTGTGCAGGGCAGGCTGAGTGACTCAGATCCCCACCTTCCTTAGACACACAGAGCTGTAAACACTTGGGTATAGGCTGTGGTGCCCAAAACTGCTACTACTGGGGCTTAAGTGAGTTGGTATGTTGGACCCTCACAGAGTCTGGACTGGGTGACTTGGTTTCGTAATATGAAGCAACATGCCACCACAATGGGCTCAGCTCCTCTGCCCCCCTTCCATTGCTTGCTGCCACCCTGAAAACTTTCCACTTCTTCATTTTTAAGTTGTGTCTGTGTCTGACCTCATTTGGGGTGTCACGCACAGCTCAGCAGGCAGACCTGAGAAGGTGCCACTCTGCAGTGCCAGAGCTGGCTACAGGAAGGGAGGGAGAGGTTTAAGACATGGTGAAACTGCTGCCTTGCAGCACTTACTGCAGTTATTAACAACAGTAAATATCATAAAAGGCAATAATCAAACACATACATACACATTTCCTTTTCAGACTGTGACCTCTGGTAAGCTACCGGTGCCTACAGAGAATACATATGACATGGTAATGACCCAGATTAAAAAATAATAATAAGTTACACTGCCCGGATATGTTTACAAGATCAGGTTACTCCTCTCCTCCCTGTAATTATCATGAGCAACTCTGGAGCTGCTGGATCATGCATTCTTGCTGAAGAGCACTTCTGAACTATCATTTCAAGAAAACAAAGTGATAATGAGTATTAATGCTGACTACTTCAAATGAATGGCCTAAGTGCACAAGGACAGTCTTCTTAAAAAGACAAAAAGCAACGAGAAATGTTTCTTTAAAAAGAAATCAATGACACCCTGAAAAGACTGAGAAGGTAACCAAGAAAACTTTTTGCTCCACCTTTATTAACATAAGGTTAATTAAGTTTGATAATAAAAAATATAGGACCATCATCTCCACAGCATTTAGACTGTGAAGTGCTTGTTTCCTTAATGATGAATGCACTTTAGGCTCTTAATTGATCTGCTTAATTCAAAACAGCCAACAGCAAAATAACTAACTCTCTAGACAAAAGAGATTTTTTTTTTTTAAGAAAACCATGAAAGAAAGTATTTGTATTTTAGGATCATTTTTTGTTGTTTTGGGTTTTTTTTAAATTATATATGGTTCCTGAAAGGAGCATATGTTAGAAATACATAGTGCTTCAGAAATATCCTTATCCTTATTATTGTTTCTGTTTCAATGTATAGATTTTTGCTCTTTATTGCATCAGGGCCGTTTGAGAATATAAATGGAAATAGCGGCGGGGATGAAATTTATGGAAGTCAGTTAAATATTAGCCATAGATTTGGAATATTTAATATCTCTGTCTGAATAATCTTGCTCTTCCCCAATCTGAAGAATGAATATTACTACTACTACTAAACCTACAGACTTTATCTCTCACACTCAAAAATCAGATGTTACACTTGCTTTGTGTTTCTAATGAAGGCAAAATCAACTTCCTTTCCAAGATGCACAAAAAAGAAAGCCTATAAACATTCCCCCAAAAGGAAGACTGCTACATAACCTTTTGACCTGTGACAAGGCATTCTCTACTATTGTTGGCATAAAAAAAGAAGGTACAAACACATTGTTGTCTTTTTTACATCCTTGAATATAGAGAAAGGACAAAACTATAACAAAGGGCATAAAAAAACATATTCAAAAATACTGAAAACACAACTTGTTTTAAAACAGTGCTGATCTAATCCTAGCCAGTACAACACAGGAATCTGACCATTTCAATTAGGATAATTGATAGCTACAAGGTCCTTCCTATAAAAACCGACATTCAGTTACGACATATTGAGTCTGAAAGATGTCATGATAAATTAAGCCATTGGAACACACTAATTAGAATGAATTGGGTCTTCATTTTGAAGTTACATTTATTTTGACTTTAATTTGATGTAGCAATTCCATAGGACCTTTGTTTGACATGATATTACTTCTCAAGGTACTTGAGTTAAGAGGATTCATCTCTCAGTCTTCATCAGTCTAATGGTATCTAATCTTAGCCAGGGCCTAGCACATCCCTGTAGGACCCTTCCTATGCATACAAGGGAAGAGAGAGAAGCTAATCTCAACAGCAGGCTCTAAATCAGTGTCTAATTGAGAACAATAAAGCATACAGTACTGAATCAAATTGTTATGGAGATTCAAATCTCCTCTCTTTCATGAGCACATACTCAACACTGCAGATAACTGACAGAAAGTACACACTTTTCATCATAGTGAGGGGTCATTTGCAATACAAGCTAAAGCTGAATAAAGATCCTTAGACAAACTTAGACCACAAAACTGATTTTCCACTCCTTCAGGCTGTGTGCATTTGAAGATACTGAAAAAGATCTGCTCTACAAGTAAGGTGGTTTCTTGTATATTTTTTCTCTTTTCCTTTGTTTGTGAGACACTTACCTTGCCTTTCTGATTCAAAGGCTCAATAGTTAAGTTGTCAGGGCCGATGTCCACAATCATCCCCATCTGAAACCCATCTGTTGGATGTGGAGCCCAAACGGGCTTCCCGTCTTCCATTGTGGGATCTATCCAGTATTTCCTGTAAGGAAAAATAAAACTAAAATCAATCAAAACACTTTGTATACAAATTGAATAAATCATCAGGATTTACTACACAGACTTTAGTTTATTATGTTTATTTCTATTATTCAGCATGAAAGGAGGCAGTCACTGCAGACTGGAGACATCTTTTCTCCAAACTGCAATGCTTTGCCTACAGAGGACAACCCTTGGACTTCAGCATGGGGAAGACCAGAAGCATTTTTCATGGGATCCATGCCCTGCTCCCTGCAGCTCTTTACCCAGCTTCCCTGAATTGTGAACCAAGAAGGGAGTCTATCTCACTATCAAATTAGAAGTGCAAGATAGATTCAAAGCCAAGACTATACTAGGAGCGTGTGTATGCACATACATAGATATACATGTAAAGACACACATGTATATATGTATGTGCATGCAGTGCGTCATATGACTAACAGATACTTGTCTGTACTTGATCTGGTGTACAAATATTTGTATTTTTGCAACAGCACCTGTTGAGGCATGTGAGCAGAAATCCAGTCTCTTGGTATTTGACACAAATGAATGTGTTCACTCTTTGTGTCGCTGAGCATATGGCTTTTAAATAACCCACAATATATTTGGTCTCAATTGATTTATTATCCTATAAGTCTTTTAAAGGCTGACCCTCCTGATACTGTAACATTACAGCCCTTCCTCTTAAGGAACTTTATTTTCTATTTTAAAATTATATGAAAATTGTTTCAAAGTAATTTTGATGTGCAAGTGAAAAAGTTGCAAAGGCCAAGACATTCAAACCTTATGTTCCTCAAGTTATACAGCTAAATAAGCTTCCAATTAAAAAGGAGTATTTGATTGCATGCAATACTCATTGAGCTAACCAGGAAAATTGCCAAGGCTGGCACACTCTGAATGGCTAATGGTGCCATTTTAAATATGCTGAATTGGTCCCTTTTTTCCTTCAGATTTTTTGGTTTTTGGTTTTTTTTAAAACCTACTTTATAGTCCTTACCCTAATAAGAATAGAGTCCACTCAGCTTAAAAGGCTCACTTCTCCTAGCTGTTCCTTACTCCCCTCCAAAACTCATTCACATAGTAAACTGACATGTTTTAGTGATTCCAAAATTTGTAAAAAGTAATCTCATACCACCAAGGTGTAACTTGCCTCTCTCAGCATGAAAGAAATAAGCCTGCCAAGCAGCAAAGAAAACACTGGCAGCAAACTCCAAAAGTCTAGGCAGAGCTTGGGAAAGTGTCCCACATTTTTCCGTTCCAACATATGAAGGAAAAAGAAGATCCAAAATTTCTTGCAAACAATGAAGGCAACAGACCCCTTTGCAATAAGCAGCAGCAAGGAAAAAGAGTGATTGGCCCACCAGAAAGCTGTACAACTACAAGCAGAAAAGGACACTTGCCCCTCAGAGGATCTGTCAGCACATGCTGCACATGACCTGCTTTTTACTGCCTCCAAGGACAAGTTAGAAAAGTTTGAAGAGAAGAAAAAGGCTGGCTGTGATGTTTTTGAGAAAGCTGCTAGTCTTAGTTAACAGCAAGCTGTCTTATGCCTTGGCAACTTTAATGTGAAATTACAGGAAAACTTGTGATTTACTTTTCTCCCATGAACAGAGCATATTAACTTCTTTTAACTATACACAGCAAGTTATGTTCTAAAACCTCCAGTACCACACTCACTTCTATTTTCTTCCAGCCTTTTGCCATAGCTCATGAACTCTACAAAACAGCATCTTCATTGTGTGTTGCCATCACCATATGACAAATCCTGTAAGCAACATCTGTATTCACTCACAATTGGCTGTTGGCCATTTTTTCTTTATTTTATGATACTGAAAAAGGAATTACTTTTTTTCCAGACAGACCTGACCTCTAAATCCAACTGCCATCGTGGGCATAGTTGCTAAACAGCTGAGTTTATTTCTGGATATAACCAAGCCTTCATTTCTTCACAAACCTATCATTTGCTTTTAAAACGCTAGTTCAAAATAGTAGTTAAGCAATATGTCACACAACCACTAAAAACAAGGCTGTCTTTTACAGCCCAAGTAGCATGGTCAGGGCTCCGGACATAACCATGTTGCATGAGAAGAAACCCTAAAATTACTGTGAAAATTTCAGCAAAAGTTAGAATCCAGCCTCCCCAGTCCACATTCAGATGCTTCTGCTTTGTTCACTGACAGGGCTTTTTGGCATTCTTACATATTCTTAAGACTACTTCATACTTAATAAATAAATTATGATAGGGGAGCGCCACAAGCTGAAAAAATGCTCTTGAAGGACAGAGCAGTGATTGAATTCAGCCACCACCAGGGAATGCAAGTTTAAGAAAAGTACCTGAGGCTTTGCAAGCATCTAAGAAGCTGTTATGGGGTGAAAGCAATCAAAATACAGGTGAAGAAGTTATTCATGGGACAATTACTTCTAATAAATACAGTCTTCTAGCTGAGTAGTGACATGAGAGCAATTGTAACATTTTGGTTTTGGCACCACTCCATCTCTGTCAGCTGAGACTCTGACAGGGAGCACATTGAAATTGGATACCAAAACCTACCAGGTATTACCTGCTCTATTATTTACACCCCCATCTGATGTATATGCCATTGCCTTGAGACAGAAGCACAAAGCCTATTCCTGAACACGTTCGTGAATAGCCAGTTTCCAGACCAGCATTTTACAGTGAAAAAATCAGTGGGAACAAACATTTTTTTCCCCAATATGCATCCATCTAAATCCAATCTACATGCAGTCCACTACACTGCTAAAAGAGCTGAAAACAATGAAAGCAAAGAGACTCATGCCCAGACTAAAAGCACTAAGGCAACAAATTTGATAGCAACACCACCAAACACAGAGTCACCTGAACGATGCTTCAAAAAAAAGACCAAAGACGTTATCTTCCACATTTGTATTTGTATATATGCAGTCAACATATACTGACGCAATTGAAGTTGCTAGATCATGTGGTTTCCACAATTAAGACATCTCCAAAATGAAGAAGAGAATTCACAAAGGTTATGCTTAGATGTTGGAAGCCAGCTGCCCTTTTCTCTTTCTACAGTCCATAGAAAGACACTGGGAACCTAGTACTGGAGATTTTCCTCTCTGTTGAACAGGAGAGGGATAGTAATAAAATAAGCCTTTGCCTGAAGCTGGTTAACTTAATAGCTATTCCTTCAAATGTCAGATTTTTTTTTTCATAATTGGCATGCAGTAATAGACCTTGCCTTAATTATCAGTAGCCAGTGCTGAATGTGTTAAGTACTCTTAAACACGAGAACTAGTGTTCAAACAACTTGCAAGACAAATCACTGCACAGATTCCAAGAGGAACACCCACCAACATTTCAGTAACTTTTTTCTGCACTATTATTCCCCCTTTTGGAGAATGTTTAATGACATTTTTTCTCAAAAAAATTATCTATATAACACATTGAGTATAGAAAACAACTGAGAATTCCTCAGTTGCAAGTTGACACACTATCCTCCCACTTATGTTTACCTAAGTAGCATTGATTTTAAAAACATGTAATACAACTACATTTGGATGTTGTAGATTATTCAGAAGGAAATCAAATGCTACCATATGGTGAAGGAATTCTACAAAGGCAAAATTCAGTAATGCAATTTTAAACTTGTTACCAGAGCCCAGAGGCAGGCATTTGCATGATCTGATCCTACCTTCTGTCCCTATGAACAGTCTGCTATACCAAGGCACTGTACTGATTGCTCAATTAACTATTTAAAACAAATGAAAAATTAGACGTCATTAAACAACCAACAGTAACTCACTAGAATGGCTAAGTCAAGGAAAATAAACTAGTTAGAACAGGTATAGTAGTAAATTATCACAGGAAAACACATAGGTTGTTTTATATTAAAAACACCTTGCACTTGTGCGTTGAAGAGCTGCTCAAAATTCTGCTGATTACAGAATTACATGATTCTGCTGATTACATGAGAATGCTCTGGAGAAGGTCCTACAAACCTACAGAAGAGACCAGACAGAAAAACATTGATACGTAGTGGTAGCTTACTGTCAGACAAATTACTTTTGCAACCCTAGTTTACTGCTTAACTGAAACTTCTCCAAATCAAAGCTCAGGCAGCATGGAACACTCTACTGCAGGTGACACAGTATTTCAAATGAACTGCAGATACAGTACTTATTTTTATTTGAGCTAATTACAATGCAGTTATAACTGCATTGTTTAACTGAGTATTAAACCAATTCCATTTTTGTTATATTTCCAATTCACTACAAAACTCTGCTCTAACACATTCTAGTTTATCCATGTCACACTGCAGCTGTTTCATACCTAAAACAGTATCAGCAAAGTAACTCTATCAAGCAGAGACATCTGCCAAACTGGAAAAGAAGAAATGGACTGAAATATAGCAGAGCACAAAAGTACCTTCAAAACCCACTTGGCTTGGAAAATCTTAATCCCAACTTGTTAATTGTTACTACATTTTGTACATGTATGCAAGTAAAACAAAGAGTAATGATTCCCACATCTGAGAATTACTAGATAAAAACTTTTTTTAAAGCTACATGCTCTGACTGCTTGGGACAACTTGAACACAACAGCTGATGAAATTACTCTCATGGCATGCTCATTTTCTTGCATATGTGCATGTATCAGCATGTTTTCAATACTGAGCAGCCAGAAACTGATTTCTGTAGCATATCCAGATGAACCACTCTTTTGTATTTGTAATCACTTGTATTTAGCATTCACATAGGAAATACCTCCTCTGCTGTTGTGTTTTACTATTCAATAAGAAAAGACAAGACAGTCCCTCATGCTTTAAGCAAAGGAGCAATCTTATTTTCTCTACATTAAACACGGCAATTCCCAATCAGTAAAGCACAGCTGCAAAGCTCCATATAATTTCTGAAAACACCTTTGCCTGGAACATCCATACTCCTGGAAGAACAGATTTTAAGCAGCAGAAGAAGAGGTGTGGTAGGGACAGGATTAGCCAAAAAGCTGTATAGCTTCCTCCAAACCATCTTACCTTCCTGTGTGTTAACTGCTACTTGAGCCATTTCACCCCAGCTACCCTCCTGGCTTTGCCCCCTGCTCCTCCCTCTTCCCCTCCTGACTACCTTGAGAGGTAGTGATGCAGGGCAGGGGATGGTCTGAGTAAGAACAAGTATTAAAAAGAAGAAAAAAATACTACTTTATCTCCAAATATTTAAATGGCTGTTGCATCCAAATAAGCCCCTAAAAAGAAGGAATTCAATTAATGGTAGGAAATTTCCCTCACAGCAACTGAATGTTTCATGTATATCACCATCCTGAAAATGAAGTGATATAGGCATTGCTCAAGAACTATCAGTTTTGAAATACATTTGTTTCATGCTTTTTCAAAGGCATAATGTTCAATCAATTAGCACTTTTGTATGTATATGCACCTTTCATATAAGAAAAATGTAGTCCATTAGTAAAGCTCCTATTGTAGGAAGCTTATCTAACATAATTTGTACATCAACTGAACAGATTTCTGTAAGGCCAAGTGTCTTTCAGGTGTTGTTTACTAAGTGCAAAATTCTCAGTATTGCTTAAGAAATAAAAACAAACCTCACATGGACAAGGAAATCTGCCATTGGAGGTTACATTGCAACTTCAAGAAATCCAAAGGAAGGTAAGTCTAGGCAATTTTAATAAACACACCAACTCTACAGGTATGGCAGAAGAAATGAGTCCACAAGAGAGCCTATACACAGTAAAAGATCGCTTGTGGCATGCCAGCAAAGAAGAAACAGCAAACATTCCCATGAGCTGTACCACATGAGATGACAAGGAGTGGGGAAGATGGAAGATCGAATAAGACTTAGCAAAGGAAGATAGCAACATATATGTCATGTTAACCAGCAGATTGATATTGGCTCATATTAAATCCTGAGGTAATCATGACCATGGTTTGTAGCTGACATGATGGAATGATGAAGCACCAAGGCATATAGAAAGGGGAAGAAAGAAAAACTAATTTCTATGAACCCTAAAAAATAAATTGAAAGGAACAAGCTGCTTCCATCTGTCATAATGCCAATAGATTTAGCTCTCTGCAAGCTGTAGTATGGAAGCATTTGCTTAGACCATTAAAAGAACATAATATATGAAGATTTTTATTATATTAAAAGAATCATCTTATATGAAGATCTTTGTTCAGGGACTCCATAAAAATGTTAACAGTAGTTCCAGCTTCAAGAATATCAAATCTACCAACAAGCAACATCTCACTTGTACTAAGCCTAATCAAAACCACTGGCTGCAGAAGCCTCAGCTGACAGTTTTCCAATCTGCCAACAATGGGGGCTCCAAAAGCAAGTGTTTGTGGGGCAGCTTTCCACTGGGTGCTGCTTAACTGGATTTAGTTGGGTTTTTTTAATGCAGTTCTCACCAGACCCCATGAGCAACAAAGATGTTTGTGGCACCTGACCTAACTGTCCCCCACACACACTTTATCCAGCTGCCCTCCCCATGGCAAGCACTGACTGGATTGGTCAAGATACAGCTTATGCAGTAATATCCTACTGCAACAACAGCTCAAAATGAGAACAAAACACATTTTAAAAACCCTAAATTTCATGAAAGCTAAGCTGAAATACCTCTTAGTTGCAGCAAGGTAGTTCTAATAAAGTCATTAACAAAATTCTACCTAGTTTTAAAATTTTGGTGAACTTCAGTAGCAAGTATTTGTCCAATTCAACTGCTGTTATACAAGACCAAGATGGATTTTGTACAGCCTGTAAGTTTGTAAAACTCTAACCACAGAAGTTGTGGTCTTCCGACTATGACACTGAGAAATTAAAACTCAATTCCTATTAGAATCAGCAAGGACTGATTATTTCCTCTGTGATTCCTGCTCTTCTGCCAGATTTTTAAGGAACTGTTCTCTCAAGAACATTGTTCTTATTTTAGTTCTTCCTAAGAAAATTGAGAAGTCTTTGTCCCAGTTCTTGTTCATTAAAATAACCTGAGTGAAGCTTCCTGACAAACCAGGAATTAAGTATGCCAAGGGGATCTGCATAAGCATTTTCAACTAACAGCAATACCTACTCCAGTAATAGCAACAACCAGAAGGCCGAAAAGTAGCAAAACACAATGTCAGATTTGAGCAACGAAGTTAAAATTAAAGAAAAAGCTCCTCAGTTATGGTCTGGACACTACTTCAGAAGCATTACAAAAGAGAAATGAGGACCAAAAAAAACCGTAAGAAAACCAATAAGGCTATGGAACAGATTTTGAAAGAGGTTGTTCAAACCAACTTAATTCTTTCCGGCTTTACAGGTCAGCCCCAGTGAAACCAGCAGGCAGTGAGTAGGGAAGACATACCAAGGCAGAAAGCACCAAACAGACAAAGACACCAAAGCAAAATCAAAAGTATCTTAAGCCATCTCACAATATACAAAGAACACACAGGATGCACTCTTGCAGATCTAGCTGGAGTAGTTCAAGCAGACAAGGCAAACTCTGGAGTTAACTATCCCCGTGGTAGCAGTCATGTTGTGTGACCACTGGCAGCAGTGCTCAAGCATGATGGCTTAAATCATATTCCATGAACAGCCTCAACAAGGTCAAGTACCTTCAAACCTCTTCAGCTAGTGCTTTAACAGTGTATTTGTTTATATCCTCTTGTGCCACCTTTTCCAAGTGTCAACATGAGAAAGAACAAATACTTGAAGGTTGAGGATGACTCTCTCTAAGCTGATGAAATTTAAATTCTCCTCCGGTTATGTAATTTTCAGCCTTCCCCACCCATTCATCTTCTACATCTCATACTCTCCTACTCTGTTTCCCCACCCAATGTGTGCTACTGCCAAGCATCTTGCTCATCTTCAGGTGACCTAATACAAGAATTGATATGTTTATTCTCTTTCAAGACTATGCACCGATTGGTCTCTCTTTGGGCTTCATATACAAGGTAAAACAAAAGCAATCAGTTGACCTAAGTCTACCAAATACAAGGGACCTCACCTCCATCAGAGAGTAGAAAATCTAATTATGCAAAAAAAACCCCAACCAAACAAAAAAAACCAGTAAGAAAGTCCTTCATTTCATTCCCAAATACTTAAAAGGAAATGGATCACTTATCATAAATATTGGTTATTTATGATATAAATATCAATACCTGGTCATTAGCTTCCATAATCTGAACTGCAGAAGCTGCCCATTATGATAAGCAATCAGGACCCCAGAATTTTAATCCTCTGTAGACCATCACCAATGTTGGCTAAAAGCACATCTTGGTGTAGCCAGCAGGGCCTTGTACCAGTTAAAGCAAGCATATACTGAATTTCATATCAGCTTTTGTCAAGCTGATTCAAAAACAGGCTGAGGTAGACTGAATTCCAGTAGTTTATTCTAACTTGTATGAACACAGATAAACCCAAAAAATTTCATATCCCCCCATATTAAAAAATCAGAGGAATATTCCTAACCACCAATTTAAGGGGGAAAACCCCAAACCAAATAGGAAAAAAATAAACCACAAAACAAACCCCACTTTTGAGTGCTTTTGAATTGTTGTTAATTCACCAACAATTCAAGAAAAACTTTAATTTTTCAGAAGCATCCTTGAAGCAGAAAGCCTAAACTGCCTAGTGACAATGCCACCTGTTTTGTACTTTTAGAAGAGTGATGCTAAGCCCTTTGACATTCAAGCAGCCCTACAATTCCAAGAGAGAAAAGCAAGAGCTGAATCATAACCTGGATCCTATCAGTAACTTTGCTTTCCATGGCTGGCCCTGTGGATGCTTCAGAAACACCCCAGGGACTCCTGAGTGCAACCATCACACCTCTGGCCATTTCTCCGAACCCATGCCTTGTCAAGTTTTGAACTTCAGCTATATAACCCTCTCATTGTAGAATAATCAAATGAAACTAAGTAAATACAGAAATAAGCAAGCAACCAACCTGCACTGAATTTTATCCGTTTGATAAATACATATGCATAAATAACCGAACAGAGACACATTTGCATGATAATTTGTTTTTAAAGTTCAACAATAAAAAAATATTGCCAAACACTGTCTGGTACATACCAGTGAAATTGGAACTGGTATTTTAGAAAAACAAGAATACATACTCAGCCAGGATCCAAGTCAAGTCAAGTAAAATAAGCACTGCAGATGGCAGTATCAAAGGCTGCTGGAGAGCATGCAGGAAACCTCAGATGCTTGACCTCAGACCAATACAAAGGGCTGAAAAAATACATTTGTACTTTCTGATTTACTACCAGTATAACAAATACCAAGTGAATCAGATGTTTTCAAATGTGACTGAAAACTTTCCCTTAACATAGCTTAGCTCTCTTTTAACATCATGAGAGTCATTTAAGACAGTCTAAACAGCAAAGACAAGAAAGCTACTCCAAGAAGTGACACAGAACATGTTTTGTCAGCAAATCTATTCCTTTCCTTGGAAAGATGAGTATAGTGGGCCATTACTATAAGACAAAAAAACCAGTAATTACAGCAAAATATAAAGATTATTTACACTATCTCATCCTCAAAAAAGTAACCTGGAATATGTGCTTTAAGAATAAAATCCACTTAAAACCCATAAAAATTATCAAAGGGCTAGAACATCTCTCCTATGAAGAAAGGCTGAGAGAGTTGGGGGTGTTCAGAATAAAGAAGTCTCCAGGAAGACCTTGTTGTGGCCTTTCCATAAATGAAGGAAGCCAATAAAATGGAGAGAGACTTTCTATCAAGGCCCACATTAACAGGACAAGGGACAACAGTTTTAAACTAAAAAAGATTTAGACTGATTTAGATTGGATGTAAGCAAGAAATTCTTTGCAATGAGGTTTGCCTGAAGAAGCTGTGAAGGCCCCATACATGGAAACATTCAAGGGCAGGTTGGATGGAACTTTGAACAACCTAGTGAGTACAGAGGGGTTAGACTTGATGTCTTTAAAGGTCCCTCCCAACTCAAACCATTCTGTGACTCTAAAATAACCTTTAATTCTTGTACTGTTTGTGAATAGTTTGTATCTTCACAGAAGGCCAAATACTGTAAAGGGTTGGCATCTGACCAGCAGCAAATCAGACAAAATCTGCTATTAGCACTGACGGGATCTTGGCAGCAGGGAAAACTGCAGACCATAACAACTTCCACATTAGCCACATCCTGACCACAGCTCAACTCTCTCTTTCTTTGTTAAGACACTACTCTCCGCAAGGTCTGAGAAAGTTCTAGGCTTCCCTAAACCTTGGTAGAGCATCATGCAGGTTATAGACTCTGGACTAATCTTTGCACAGATTTTGCCACAGCCAAAGAAAACAGGCTGGTTTTCTTACTACTGATTCAGTGTCTCAGGGAGCCACAGAAAGTGAATGATGCAGCTCCAATATTTTTATGAACCATGAGTTATAAGAAATCCAGCTCAAGAACATCGTGCTCACCTCTTGTTCAGAAAACAGTTAGAAGGTGGAGATCAAAGTCCACCTGCATTTTAGCTGCTGATTTTAATACTTCAAATACATTACCTGAACGTTACTGCCCGTCCCCATCATATATAAAATGTTACTAATTAATGAATGCTGCAAGAAAGTGCATCCCTGTTCATGATTATTATAGCCAACAATAAGTAAAAATTACCAAGCAGCAACACCACAAAAATGGTTATAAATTTTCTGTCCAAGTGTTACAAGATTCACACAGGAGACCAGGCTTAGCCAAATCTATATTTTAAAAGAAATCTGGGATAACTTTAAGGTTTTCAATAGCAGGTGTCATGGCAATGGAGTAAACATACTTTCTCTTCACATGCAAGAGAGCCATCCCTGAGGCTGGGAGCTGCACAGCAACTACAGGCTCACACAGTCTCAATATATCTGATATGAAAGTGATCTGAAAATAACTTATGCAGAATCACAGCTCCCAGGACCAGCCCTTAAGCATAATTACAAATTCTGTACAGAAGCTCATGCAGAGGACAAACCACCACAGTCACATGCTAAGATCAGCCTATTTATTTTGGCAAAGAAGCAAGAAGTGGAGTCAAGGAACGCTTTTAGTCAGGTTGTAAATTCAGCCACAAAATGCAGCTGAGGTGTTTTTAAATTCAAAACTTCCTGAGCAATTAGAGCAGGAAAAGATTTCTGGGAGAGTGAGCACTGTCATGCTGCCACTGCTATTTCCCAATTGGTGTCAGCAGCTGAAAAGATAAGAGTATTTATTCGTGGCACTTAAGCCTTCATTTCAGACCACGCAAAATATTTTACACAAAAGCCGTATCTCCAGAGGTTAGGAAAATCATCTAAGAAATAACACCAGGTCACCAAGCCCTGCCCATGGACTCTTCATTTAAATCAGCTGCAGTGGTTTTAATCTAGACATCCAAGAACTGTCCATCCAGTTAGACATTTTTAAGGGGGTAGTGGATCTAAGATCAGATGACAGAGTGAAGCTCTGCTAAATAAAAAGATACCGCAATTATCATGGGCACATTTTCCTTTTTCTCTTTCAAATACATAAGTATTTAGTTTCAATTTCATTTTCCTCTCTTTAACAAATATTCAAGAATTTAACATTGTGGTGGAACTAGGATCATGTAACAATTTTCACCTCAGGAACAAAATGGTAAATGAAAACACCTATATTATTTTCAACTCTAAGTAACACACTTCTAACATTTTGTTGCCTTTTAGTCCTTCCTACAATATTTTGAATAAAACTGAACACATTGTAGGGCAAACAAAGTATTACAATTTCAAAATCAAAGATATCTTAGAGAAGATGTGAATGGTCAATTTAAGGTATTTCTGGTTTGGTTTTTCTTTTTTCTTTTTTTACTAATTGTAAAGATTTTAATAATACCCATCATGTCAATAAAAGGAGAATTTCAGAAACAGAGAGCATATTTATTTACACTTTTTTTTCAAGTCATTATTTTTCCTGACATAAATCTGAAAGATAATTTTTAAACTCAAGGGATACACACCTCTGTTAGCAAATAACACAGTACAATAGGAGTAACTGCAGAACAGTGAAACAGCAGCACTGAGAGACCAGTGCCTGTACTACACACATCTTGAGGATTTCACTGATTCTGGCTTGCACCACATACCTCTAGTCTGGTCCCCCTGACTGAATATGAATTCGCAGCTGCAGACTAACAGGTGTTTTCCCAAGGAGCATCTTCCAGGCTGGTTTCATCCAAATAGGATCCAGTTTGTGCCTGGGCCTGCAGTGCTATAAACGCAGACAGCCAGGAGGTTCAGTACAACAGTAAACTCCTGAGATGAACTAAAATACTAGAGGAGACACATCTCTGCTCATTCTTTATCCAGCTGCTGATGGTTACTGGCATGAGAAAAGACTCTTGCTCTAATATAGTGACCAACCAGGTTATGGTAATTTTTCCCCTTTTTTATCTGCACTTCAACTTTATTGCCATTTTTATCTAGGCTTTATGCTCTAATACTGAGCATGAGTGGTCATGTAATATACAGCTACCAGTCATACAACATCACTTGACCAGGAAAAACAGCCTTAAAACAATCCAAAGATAGTTGTTTAAAATAATATAAACTAAGTTTTTCTTCCTACTTTCCTCCTCAAGGACAGACTATTGCTAATACAACACAAAAATTTTGCCTTAGACCACCAAAATTCAATACTTTAAATGTATGCTTCTTTCAAAAAACAGAGTTCTAACACCAGCTAAACATGAGTTCCACCCTTCAGAGCTTATATAATTGCAGTGATCTTGCCCTCTAAACATAAAGTGTGATTAAAATTATCTTTAGTTCCACCTAAATTGTCCCAAGATGTCCCCATCCTGTGAGCCCTCAGCAGGCAGCTCTCCCCAGCCCACCCAGGGACACTGCACTCCAAGTGCCTGTCAAGCAGCCCTCACCCCTGGAGGCTGTGGAGGGACACACAGAGACACTGTATTTTGAGACCTGTTGGATTAGACAACATCACTTAGATGCTCAGCTGGTAACTCATCATTGGCTCCCCATCAGAAGATGCTGTGGACTGGAAATGTGGAAGCAACAGGAATGTGAGTAAGTCCTGTTCCTGCACGTTTCAACATAACCCTGCTCAGCAGTCCTGAACAAAGGCTTGTGCTTATTCAACCTACAAGTAACTTTAATCATCGTGTTTTGTCTAAAACTGGGGTATGAATTCCTCTCTCCAGAGATTAACCTTCCTGCTGCTTGTCAGACAGGAGAGATTTGAATTAGGGCTTTAAGTCAAAAGCACAGCTAGCATTTACAATCGTGCAGAACTAACCATGTAGCAAAATTTCTGTTCCTACATCACATTATAAAAAGTAAGCTTTTATTTCGTCTATGGACAAGATATAAAACACAAGTCCAAATTGCTTTAAAAATGCACTGGAAGATACTATGAAAAATACCCCCAAGGTGAAAATAAAAGGCTCACACACAGAAGCGTAAAGTTCCCAAATACAAGACTGGTGCAATGTTAATTCTTCCCCACAAAACCACAGATACCACCACAAAAAAAACCAAAACAATTAAAGCTCTCTTGACCCTCTACCAGGACAAGAGTTCCCCAGGACAAAAGTCACATTTCCCATTTCTTGGTACCCTTCTACCCAACTCAGGCAGTATCAGTCCCAGAAACAACAGAAAAATATCTCTGCCAATGTGTATGACCTGTACTTTTAAGAAATTCTTTACTGAGAGGGTGGGAAGGCACTGAAACAGGCTGTCCAGAGAGCTTGTGGATGCCCCATCCTGGAAGTGTGGCTTTGAACAACCTGGTCTAGTGAAAGGTGACATGGGGGTTGGAACTAGATGAGCTTTAAGGTTCCTTCCAACCCAAACCATTCTGTGACTCCGTGTTACAAATAAAGTAAGTCTGCATGAGCTTTGAATTACAAGTGGATTAAAGGAGCATACAATCCTTGTGTATACATACAAGTTTCCCTTTACTAAGAGGGAAATATTTGATACAGAAATACCAAGAATATCCAAAACATTAAGCATATTTCCTCAATGATTCAGGTTCAAAACTCAGACCTTCCCAAACCCAATGTTTTTTCCACAGCTTGGAAAATTTTGTTCAGTATTTCTGAAACATCAGCATGTATTCCCATCTTCCGCAACTGATATTACCTGCAACACTTTGCAAAAGAACAAACAAATGAACAAAAAAAAAAAAAAAAAAACCCACCTCAAAATGCATACAAGCACAGCCTGAATTACTTGGACACAGCCTGACATCAGATGTTCAAGGCCAATCTAGAAAATCATGACTTTGATCATCAGAAAATAATAAATAAATAAATAAATAATAATAATCAGAAACAATATTTTCAACATTTCAAAAAGAAGGATGAACATATAGTATTTACCAAACAGCTATATTTTTTGTTCTTGATTTGTGTAACATAAAGGGGAAAAAAGGAAAATGTAACAGAATCTCTCTGGAACTTATTACCAGAGTTTCCTTGAGCTATCTCATGTCAAGGATAGTTGACATTGTGTTTCTCAACTGTGAAAGTAGGGCACTTTATGTGGCTCACAGAGATTTGGCCCATATAAACTTTAGGATTTAAATAACACTCCTCTAGAACAGTTAAAAATAACTGCTGTTTTGGCAGCCCCACAAAAGGAGATCAAGAAAAAGTAATACTTCAAAGACCCCACAGATTTGAAATTTCTGGCAGAAATTCAGCAGAATGATACTCAACAGAAACTTCAGGGGGTCCAGAAATCAAAAAGACTAAATGACTTTTTAATAAGCAAAACTGACATCAGAGGTTCAAACCATGTATCAGCTATGTGTCTACATATACCATGGGCATTCAATAAGCTCAATAATAAAACCATCAAGGATGGCAATCAAATGGATTTGCCTAAATGAGTGAGAAGGACCAGAAAGCACAAAACATTTATTTCCACTTAGTACTTTTATCTAATTGATATTCCCGAGGAAATTTCTGATTTTCTCAACACTATTTCCAAGAAACTGGCACAACCCAATTTAATGCAACCTGCTATACACCATTAGGATTCACCCAGGTGACACAAGAGGAAAACCCAAACTTAATTAGATCATTTCAGATCAGTTGCTATAAAATCCATGGGTTTTGTTATTTGGCACATTTAAACCTATTATCCAGTTAATCAATTAGAGAAGAGGATAACGTGAAATCGTTCTTAAGCATGCTTCAAAGATACTTAAATCTTCTTATATTTTTTCTTTCAATTCCAATACCTTCTGTGATTAAAAGCAGCATGTTTCAATGATGCCTGATGGGTTTTTGTCCCTTTTCATTACACTTTTATACTCTCTTTATATATCCTTTTACCCTTCCCCATTCCTGTACTTTTTACTCCCTGTATCTTAACCCTACATGTTTATAACCCCAGTAACCTTGCCCTGCTCAGAATTCTTTGGAGAAGACAAAACATCCCCACAATCTCAAGAGCATGAGGCACCAACCTTGAACAGGGCCCCCATCACTGAGACATGTTTTTGTAAACTAAGTTGTAACCTTTTTGGGGGGAGGTAATTTTAATAAGGGGGCAATTACTTCATTTGTTAGACTTCTTATTGGAGACTTTTAGATAGGTATGCTAATCTAGGCTGTCCATAAATTGTATGCGAGGGATGTCGTCGGGGCTTGTTCGTCGGTGTGCATCTGGGATCCTATTAAACCAAGGTAATACCCTTGTCCTATACTGCATGTCTGCGTCTCAAAATTTTTACCAGTGATAAAGCATCATCAAGCCTTGCTCCAATTCTAGAACAATCCAACTCAATAGTTTCAAAATCCTTCTCACTGAAAATACATTATTACTAATTTCTAACCTTGAAGACACATCCCTTTGTTCTTCCAAGGTTAAGGCAAAACATCTTCTTCCTGCACATCTTTACAACTTTCCTCTAAATGCTCAGTACGAGCCACACAAAAATTCCATGAAGTTTTAAACAAAATTTTTGCCAAATAAAAAACGGTAAGGATCATGTAATGACAGGTTAAATTGATATAATATTTACATGGAAAACAAACTACAGAATACTTCAGTCCAGAAGAAAAAGCTGTAATACACAGCCAGTGGAAACAGAGATCACATAGACTAGAAAAAGGAACTGTTTTAAGCAGTTTTAAAAATGTTTTGAAGAATTACTTTTAACCACTAACACAGATTTTAAATTAAAACTAGATTTTTTTTATCTTCCTAGTTCAGTATTTCTCTATCTGATTTGCAAGATGCCACACCCAGTCTGAGAAGTAACTGCTTTGGGTTTTTTTCAGTATACACACAGACACAGCCAAAGGTAAGTGCTAGTGGCTTCTGACAGAAACAGTTGAGAGTCAATTCCTGGCTGGTTTCAGTGTTTGCAGATATTCCATGGACTCATAAATGTTAATGATGTCAATCAAAAAGCCTAGGAGACAGTTCAAAAAGTCACATGCAAAGTCCTCATGTTAAAAACATTTAGTTGACACATTCCTGATTACAAGCAAGACCCCTCATTCTGCTGATTAGGGAACAGCAAACCACAAAACAGCTCCTGATTTTTTTTCATGGAAAATGAATACATTACTAGTTTTTAAAAGATAAGGAATGCAATGCAGAAGAGACTATACTGCTATTGAAGGAAAGACTGTGAAGTCAAGTGAAACTTATTATCAGTGGGCCTGCAACAAGACAACCTGATGAGTCCCTTTTTCAAGACTTTACAGAGCAACCTCTTCAGCTTCCTGGACTTGTGGTCTACAGTGCTGCAAGCCAAGTGCACTCGAGCACTCTACTTAGAACTCCAGTCTGGAAGTCTTCAGCACTTCCTACATTCCAGCAAATCTATTTTTTATTTCAGATATATGGAATCCATGGATCTTCTTTCACCCAAAATTTGAGCTCCACAGGAGCTTAAGCTACAGTGATCAGAAATCCAACACGAAAGTTAGATATGACTAATTCAAATTCCTCCTTGTGAATAGAAATGTTTCAAATCTGCTTTCATGATAGATATTTCTCCACACTATTGAATGACCTGAGGGTCATCTTGGAGAGGCAAGGGTAAGCTAATAGTAAACTCCGCGTAGATTTCCTGTATTTCCTTTCTAAATCTTCCCTGGGGATGAGCAAAAAATCTTTCTTGGGGATGAGTTTTTGGGTTTGAATTATTCATGGGAACTAGAAAACGAAAAGCTTTTAAGTACAGTTGTTTCACATCACCATATGATTAAAGATCTTCTAAGGTCATCTTAGAAAAAATTCAAAACACAGTGTAAAAGAAACAATTGTGTAGAATGTGACTACGATGAAGACCCTGGAGGATTATTAAAAGTCAGGCACTTCCTCAGGAACCCAGAAAACTCCAGTTCCTTTAGTGCTGAGACAATCACATGGGGTTCAGCCACCTCCCAGTGACCTACATGAAGTCTTGAGGCAAGAACTCAAGAAAAACTGAATTCAGAAAGAGTAAGTTGTAGTTCAGAGCAGCCCAACTGATACAACTTTTAACTCACTGAACCAAAAGAAAGCCAAAACAAAACCGAACCAACCAACAGACCTATTTTGCAAAAAGCATCAACATATGATTCAGTAGCCTTGTCACACCATGTTAATGGAGACTCCACCTCTCTTTACAAAGAGTCCTGTTCCACCCTCCACAATAGCATACCTGTCTTCAATTACAGGGAAGTACATGCTTCCTTTTATTGACTGAAGGACACAAAGTCTGAAGAATTATCTTATTATTTCTATTAATAAATAAAAAAACCAACATTGCATTTTGGTATCAATGCTCTGTACAAAGGAAATTCGCCACTTCCAGAGTTTTTGCTTTATTTGGATGATTAGTAAAAAGAACTTGCAAGCTATAATGGTTTATTCTAACGTCAAAAAAAAAAATGCATGCCTCTTGAATAACTCCAATAACTTGGGAACAGTAAAGGAAACAAGATTAATCAAATGCCTTCTCGAATGCCTGCACATCCAGTTTCTATGCTGCCTTCAGACACAAGGGTGAACCATGCTGGCTAACTTCCCAGTGTTATGACCTGTGAAGAATACAAATCTAGATTTCCCAAAATAAAAATACCACTGCAAGTCTGTTAAGAAATAAACTTTTTTTTTTAGAAATGACAAGTTAGCAAAAGTTGCTGACATGCGAGTTAAAGCATACAAGAGAGAAACAATTATATTTCAGATTTTATCAAAAAAAAATTGCTTTTTTGGCTTCCACTCTATAAAACTCATTCAAATTTTACTGGATGTTGTAACTTATCTAATTTCTTTATGCATCCAGCAGCCTGTGCTGAGTGATGATGATCCTCCTTTGATATAGAAGCTTTTGAAATCATTCTGGAAACGTGTCCCATAATAACAGCATAGGAAGCCCTAATAGACCAGGTGTGGCTTCAGAGATGAAGGATGGGCCACCCAGGAAGTGCTCTAATAACTACAGCAGCCCTCCTGTAAGCTTTTTCCACTAAGGGTCCCTCGAACTAGATTTACACTGAAAAGCACCAGGGAGGTATAGGACAGGGGACTGATCTTTTGTCTGACTTGCTCTTCTATTGTAGCAGTGGACTAAAAGATAGCCCTTGATTGTAGTGAATGATTTTCATCTTCTTTGATATGTGGCTTCTCCCCTTTCTCTAGGTATCTCTTAGTTTATCTTTTCTCCTGGACTCAAAATGCCTTTAAAAAAAAGAAGTTTATTTCTAGAAAGAAACTCTCATTTATTACTAAAACTTTCATCTAAAAAACTCCTTACAATGCTCTGGACTGCTTTTTGTATTAGGGAACACAAGAGGCCCAGAGCTGCCCACTCAGCCAGGGGAGCTGTGCTAATCCTGCCCTGTGCTGAGCCTCTGAGCCCAGCCAGTCAGCGAGGCTCTGCCTGGAAGGTGAACCACATCTGCTCAGCCTCCCCTGTCCAGCATGCACACAGCTCAGCAGCCACTCCTCCAGATCATGCTTTCCCTACCACATGTGGCTGCTTCTGCCTACAGCACCCTGCTCCACACCAGCATTGATAATTTTGGACCCCTGGTAATTACTCCCCTTGTCGCACCCTTCTACTCTAAACTCCCTCTCCTTAAATATTAAGCAGCATCTAAAATTAGCCTGAAAAGCAGATCTTCATCTCAAAGCAACAGTACTTGCCCCACTTTCATTTTTTCAAATGGTACTCCCCCTACTTCCATTTCTTCAAAACAAGAAAACTGATTGCTACTGTGGTCCAGGAATGCAGTGAATCCACATGCATTTTAGGTGGTAAAAGGCATAGGGCTTTCTTTGCAAGGGTGCTGTTGGCATGGTGACAATGGGCTTGGCTGACACAGAACACACTCAGCGCATTACCATCTGGTGGAAGGATCACTGCGAAAAGCCAAAGGAGTCCCCAGAAGAGCAGCAACTCACAATAGCCTGCAACAACACAAAGTATTCCTTCCTGCTGACTCACCTGCGAAGCCAGCACATTCTACTGCAGGACTTCCCAGGCAGTGCTGGGCACACATGAGCAAAGCTTGCTACGAGAGGAACGTTCCCTGCAGCTAATGTGTCCTCCACATCACTCTCCAAACGTCAGCCTGATGAGCAGGGTTAACTGTGGGTTGACAGCTTTCAAGTAATTACAGCCATCCCCAGTCCAGTGCTTACTGGTATGACACTGGTCATTCTCAACAAGGGAAGGCAGAAAGCAAAGAAGGAAATAGGAATTTTGATTAAAACTCTCCTCCCAGTCTTCAAATTCTGCTTCTACCAGATGTTCTGCCCTGTATCTCTCCACTACCCTTTTGACTAGACACCAAGCCTGACTGATAAGTAAAGCAAAAGCCAGCATCTCTTTCATCCTCAGAAAACCACACTGATGCATCCAGTTTTACTTGCTCTATTGTACAAATTCCATTTGCAATCTGTCTTGGTATATGCAGTCCAAAAAGAGTATGCGAAGATGCCTGCTCAGGACTGACGCCATGCAAATCCTTCCCATGGCCAGCAAGTTGAGAAACACAAAAGGCAGGATATCCTGGAAGTAGTAACATAAATGAAAAAAAAAACCCAACAAAAAAAAAACACGTGTGTCCTGGGAATAATTTATACAGGGCTTTTTTAAGGGCAGAAATTGATCCTGAAGAAAGAAGTCTGATCCAGAGGGAGACACAATGGGAGGCCATCTACAAATACCAGCACATGAAGCACCAAGGATCCAGGTTGCATCTGAGGGATCCAGGCAGATGAATGATGGGCAAGGCACAAGGCTACTCAGGAAGCCAATCCAGGTGACATGCTAACAACATACACTGGAGCATTCATTATTTTCTACACTCCGCTGAACTCCAAAGTAATGTTATCACATGCATCTGGGTCAAAATTTGACTACCATTACATGCAACAGTGCAAAGAGGTGATATCAGCTATCACTGAACCAAGGTCTGCATCCCATTACTTGGTATAGCCTGCAGCACCCAAGCTCCATACCATGCCATTCCTGTCCCAGCTGGGAGGAAGCCCTTAGAAGACAGTCTGATACCTGAAAAAGGGGAAATGCTTCTCAGCTATGGGAAGACTTTCAAAAATCCTTCATTCTTCTCCCACATTTTCTTCTTGTTCGTATTGAAAGAGATGTGAAGACCTTAACAGCAGTATAAAAATTGTGCCTTCTGCACAATAGTTTTTCTTTTCTTCGCTCGGTACTTGTATAAGCTTTTAGCCTATGTTAGAAATACAGCATAGCCTGAACACTTGCAGGAGATGGTGATTTGTCAGAAAAAAAAGGAAAAAAAAAAACCACCCTTCTTTTTCAACAGCAGTAACTTGAAGTCTGCTAAAACACAAGCTTTAAAAATAAACAGCACCCCCACCAATCAGCAAGCATTGTTTAAATGCTTGCTATTATTACTAAGTTAATTTCTCACAACATAAAATTGTTTTTTCTGAAAACATGGCTATTATTTCACATTCAACTCAGTTCTCCTCTGTCATTACACGTGTGACACTTACACAGCTTTTCCTTACACAAAGGCCTGAAACAAAATAAAACTGGGGGAAAAAGTCCTCTTCATCACACAGATGTTCCTCCTTCATTGTCAGACTGGAGATTACTGGTTAGAGTTTTGCGGGTTTGCCTGCCTGTAAGATGTTCCTCACAAAATTAGGCCATGAATTTAAAATTAAGCAGCTGATCAAACTAAACAAAACAAAGCTACAGCAGCCTCACATACAGCTGCATCTTGCCCATTCAAATTTCTCCATTTAAGTATGTACAGTGGAGAAAGTAACAGCTCCTTTTGAGAACGCTCCCGTTTTACCTGGATCCCTTAAAAATTTGGATATTTTCAACAAGATGACCAATGGAAATGAGGCTGCTAGAGAGAACATGCTGAGTCCGAGAAAAATATGATCCAATTAGCTTTCATTAATTACCACTAACCACACCTTAGCACACCTTCAGATGTCACTCCAAAATCTTTACCTCTCTTGGGGTGATATACTTAGCCCAAATTGCAAGGCCTCGTGGTCTTGCACCCACAGCAGGCACACCCAGGGTCAGTGCCTGGACATGTACAGAGATCAAGCAGCTTCTTCCATTTGATGAGGAAAACATGGCTTTAAGTCCTGTCCAGGCATGGTAGGAAGGGCAGCCCCTGATGCTAACCTGTTTTGCATAAAAGCAGTCAAAATAGCATTTTTCTTCTACTACCATCTTTCCCCTTGCTGGGGTCCCTTTGGTCCTCTCAGCTCCTCAGACTTTCCCACATCAGCACCACCCTCCAGCCTTCATGTGTTTGTCAAGAAGGAGCTCACCTCAAAATACTCTCCCCAGTAGTTTCCTGCTCCCCTGCTTCCACCTCCTCCCGAGGGCTAAAGCAGCAGAGTGACTCAGTAAACATGCCAATGACATGAAGTGCCTTTTGTCTGCCCTCTTCTCTCCCAAAGGGATTTGTAAAGAGACCGGGATTAATACAGAAAACAACTTATCTCAAACAGCTGTTTTGGTTTTTTTTTTAAACCATATAAAGTTCCACTTTCATCCTGTGTACTCAAGCAATCAGTACTTGTCACTCACTCATCCCAAGCTGTTATTAAAAAAAAAAAAACCTAAAACACTAAAAAACTCAGGAAATAATAGAACTATATTTTTTTAAGGCATAAAAAAAATTCTCCTTCTAAAGAGATCAGCAACTGATCCCAGACCGTAACAGAAGCTGCAAAGGGCAATTTAAAAAAAGTCTATGAACCAACTATATTACAACTATATTACAACCCTTACTAGGCTGACTACTACATGACCAAACACAGAACTCTGTAGCAACAGAAACAAAGAAGCTAAACTCCAACACTTACTAAAGTAAACTACTTTCAGTTCCAAGCTAAAAGAAATCTCATGTAATATTTGACAAAAATACATGTATATGCAAAACTGGAAAAAGCTGCAAGGATTTAAACTGAAAGAGGATAATCTGTAAGAGTTTATGGTCAACACATTATTTATGTTTATCATTGCTGCTTTGGTGTTGAATATATATAATTTAGCATGGAACCCAGAAATACCCATAGCATCGGATTTCATGTCATCAGAAGACTGTGTGTTCATTGACAATAGGAAAGATTCCTACAGCCGCAAGAAAAGCAGCTACTTAGACCACTGAACTGTAAAAAAACATGTTCTGTGGGTGTTGACCTTTTGAGCAAGACATGACTTGTACAGCATGATAAAAGGCTAAGAAACTTCATGGCTAAGATTCCTCTCCCTGGGTTAGTAAGAAATAATCTTTTTCCTTTGAAAGGACATAGAACTTTACCACAAAACATAAAACAAGATCTAAAATTTGTTTAAGATTACCATCAGAATATGACACACAAGAGATATTTGAAAAAACATCCTTCCCTTAAACAAAGCTTAAAATTTGTTCTTGCATAAAAGATCTAAAAAAAAATACTAAGGCGCAAGTCTTTTTCAAAAGCCCATAGTGCATGTCCGAACATCCAAAAAGAAAATATTTTAATAGAGGACATTCACGCAGTGAACCAAACACTATCTGAAGGTCTAAATAATCCAAGATTGAGTGTCTGACCAATACTAATTTCAGGTGTTTGAGAAGATGCAAGAGTACTCTAATGGGATGACAACCGAAGACATAGATCATCCCACCATCTGCAAAACTGCAAGTGTACAGAAGAAACAGGAATGCTTTGTTCCCAGCAGCTCCAATTCAATGCAACTACAACAGTCTCTCTTCTGTTTCCCAAGAACTTTGAAATTTGAAGCAATGCTCTTAACCACAGCCAAAAGAAGATCAGTTACTAAAATCTGTAAAAACCATTAAAGGCTCTATTTTGGAAAAAAAAAATCAGAAGAGGAGGACTAACAGGCCCAGCAGCATGCTCATCGAAAGGTAAGCCAACAAGTATGAGAGAAGGAGAAACAGCATCATTGCTGGTGCATCCACATCAGTAACACTCCTTGCTGTACAGCAGAGAAATACAGTCTACTGCAGAAAGCCATTTGTGTATGCAAGCACCTGCCATAAAGGCTGCCTGCATGAACACTGCCATGGCTTTAAAGCAATAAGCAAACATTGAAAAAATAACTCAATAGGAGCCTAGAAAATGAGACAAAGATTTATATCATTAGTTTTCCTATCTTTGTAAAGGACTCCAGGTAACAAAAATAAAAAAAAAACCCCAAACCAAAACCACAAAATAAACTCATTCTCACCCTCAAAACCACCACATGCACTAAACCCAAGTATTTTTATCTGTACACAGTAATAAAAGTCCTTATTATCCTAGGGCCCTCTGAAGTCCACAATGTTTTACAATCCTTTCCGCTTCTATGACTGTCATTGTCACAGAAGTCATAGAGTCATTCTATGACATTCTATGACTCCACCTACACATCCCTAGGGGACTGGAACTAGATAAATTTTAGGGTCTTTTCCAACCCAGGCCATTCTGTGATTCTATGATTCTATTAAATTCCTCACATACACTCTTTATGTCTGTATGTCTGAGGCATTTTGCTAACTTTTGGTAGAGGCAAAGAAGGTTACAAAGGTGTCAGAGACTACAAAAAATGTTGCGGCTTCCTGAGAAGGTGATCTGAACAGCAAAGTCTTATCACCCGTCGTCTACCTCTCCTCATCTCTGCTGCTCCACCTCTGCAGCATGGATACAAAAAAAATAAAAGGCCACGAGATTTGTTTCTTTCTTCAGAGCCAGCAGCTAGCACTGAGGTGTGAAGGAGGCCCATGACCATCCATACTGCTGGGAAGGGCACAGAAGACACAACCATGAAGATTTCCTCCTTTCAGGGTCCAGCAGGCAATTAGCTCAGCCCAACTGCTCACAAAACTGCAACCTGACAGAATTGTTAAAACTGAAGTCATCAAAAACGTTTGTCAGATTCTTCATTCCTGAACACTCTGCTCCCTGTCCTGGAAAGTTTGCAGTAAGTAAGCAAGGCCAACAGCACAAGAGGTTACCGCATACTACTAAACCTTGAAATTGGATGAGCAGCTACAGAGCATCCCTCCCCAAAGCCTCCCCTAAAACAAGCAGAGTGCCACAATAGGCAGGTTTGCTGTGCCTGCACACCCAGACAAGACAAAAGAAGACAGCAAAATTGCCCATGTTTGGCATGGAGGACTTTGTGAAAGAGTTTTATTGCTATCAACTCCACCACTGCAGAGCAGCTGTGATGGGCTACACTTGAATAAATCAGGAAAGAGCAAAGCACAGATGTGAACTTGGAAGGGGTTGTCATCAGCCCACCACAGGTATGACCTCCTTCACAAGTCATGTCTGAGGACTGGAGAAGGACATGCTGTCCTCCCACAGACAGCTTCTTCCTAAACATGGCTACTGTGGTATCACCTTATAGTTGGGCTCCTTTGGGTCTGGAACACTGAGGGTGCACCTGACATGATCAAAACCTTGTTGAGTGCATCGCAACAAAGATAACACAGCAGATGAGAGGGACGGAGCTCTGGACAGTACAAACCACAAGCTCAACTTGCTCAAAATGCAAAAAGCAACAATATTAACATGGCTTCAGCTCAGGCCTGAAGGATCCATGGAAACATTTAGATATAATTCAGAAAGTTGCTGCTATTTTTGTAATATACAGCCAGAGATCTTGCTAATATTGAAGATATTTTTGTGAACAATTAGCTTTGTTAAATTCCCTGCTTCTCTTTCTTTTCTCCAGAAATTTCAAATCAGTCTGCTAAGACTTGTTAATTACAAGGAAAACAAATTTGCTCATGAAACAATTATCCGCTATGTAAATAATACTCTTAATTTAATTGTCTGTTTAACTACCTTTGCAAAATAAATTCAGAAAGCTCTCTTAAGGCATGTTGCTTTGAAAAAAAAAAAAGTTCTCTTTTATGATAAATAGGGCCTTTTGTTGAGCATTTACAAATCCAGGGTTGATTCAGGCTTTCAGCTCAAGACTGAGAATTTCTCTTTTAATTTTTCTGAGAGTAGATCAAGCCCCAAAAGATGCACATATGGATGTGGCCACCCCAGTTCTGGTAGTGCTCATTTGGCACTGCCAGGACCGGATCCCAGCTTGGAGACTCGCCACATTCTGCACAACAACAGCACTGCAAGCTGTGCACACAAAAAGTGAAGTTTGATTCCAGATGCCTCATCCATCTCTCATTCCCTGGAGCAAGCAGAAACTGCCCTTCATCCACACAGTTGCAGAGGGAGAAGCAGCATTCACCGGACGAGGAAGGACGCTTGGCTTGCCAGAAGTGCTTCAGGAGTGACACAATGCCTGGGTATGACTTGCAGCACAGCCACAGTAGCCAGACACCAACCCGTACTTAATCAAGCGCTCATGCATGCTCTGCTACTGACAGTAGCTGCAATTTAGCTCACATATCTCACACATGCCTACAGGAGCTGCAGCCAGCACCGTGTCTGGCAGGTTAAATGTCATCTGGCTGCAACTCCCTTTCCAGCAGGAAAAAGACAGCGTGCAGCAGGGACTCCCAAACCACCTTTGCAAGGCCAGGCTGTCCCCTGATGGCAACAGGCTTTGCCTTGGAGCTGCAGCACCACAGCACAGCAGCAGAACCGAACTGACCCAGCCCTCCTCAGCCTCTTCGTCCTCTGCTCTGTTTATGCACACAGCTCAACAACAAGAAAAAGAAGCAAGAACTCACTTTGGCTAAATCAATTTTTTTAAATAGGCATTTTAAGTTGCCACTTATCAAAGTACAGCTTTAGCATGCACTCCCCAGTGAAATACATATATTAACTCTGTATGGTCATCACTTAAAAGAAACCATTCTACCAGAGACTAAAGTGCCCGCAGATTTATCTGTCCTTTTCTTGACATCCAGAGCCTTAGTAAAAACCATGAAAGCTCCTGATACGTCACACTGAGTTTTGCAAAAGTACTGGTTTTGTTGGGTTTTTTTGGGGAGAGGGGAAGATTAATCCACAGCCACCAGTTCAAAACTAGATTTTTCCTATGTATTCTTTATATTAACATAGTATCTATCAATACTTCAGAAACACGAGTCACTGTTACTAGAATTTACTACAAACATAAGACAATCATTCCAAGAAATAACAAAGTAGAAACTTAAATAGATGGCAAGCTATGTTAAAATGTTGCCATTTTAAAATGCCTTTGCATACTTTAAAAAGTAGATACAAAACAAGAAACATATTATATGATATTAGGCAATCTTTAAAAAAAATATTAGAAGTTTAAAAAGTCCTTTTTAAAAGCGTTTCAGACCCAAAGATGCTGTAACATGAGGACACAAGTTATGAAACCACACAGAGTATATTCTACAGTAGATGATGAATACCTCAGGTTTTATCCCTCTGATTTTCCTGGTTTAAATCACAGTATGGTCCTACACCTACATTTCCTACAGTATTACAGGCTACACTCCTAAACCACAACATTTTGCTGTCAAACACAGTCGTTTGCCTCAACACTAATTATTTTAAAACCAAATCCCTTAAGATGTAACTTGAGGTGACCAGCAACTGAAAGACTCTAGGACTTTATCACAGAAACTGTGAATTTTTGAGGACTGAAACTACTTTCTTCCACATCAACTCAAGCCAGAATATAGACAGCACCTGAAGAAATCATCAAGCTCAAGCCCCTGCGTGGGAACAAGTAAAACAGTTTTGCAGAATGTTTTTAATATATCCTTAACACAAGTCCTATTTGACTTTCAAAAACCATCACAGAAATGAGATTGCACAACCTCAGCTTCTTTCAGTTTTCCCTAAGGCATAACAGATTTTAAAAACTTCATCAAGTCTTTGGTGCAAACTAGTCTCATCTTTTTCTGTACAGTCACTGACAGAAGAACACAGACCACTTTTCACTAATCTTAAGACAGTAGAATCTTCCTGTCTCCTCATCTCATCTCTTTCTGCTGGAAATGAGCTTGTCTAGCCTTTGTGGAATACACTTTCCAAACAGACACAGTCTCTGCAAATACATTTTCCAAAACCTTCCTAAGCCTTGGTGACCATTTCTGGCAGACAGAGACATTTGCATTTATCTTTCTTAACAGGCTGTGGTCAAAACTGGACATAATTCTGTTAACTTAAGCTGCACTAGTACAAGAAGCTAAATTCTGAACTTCAAGACTAGCACATCCCTGTGCTTACTGCTATCCCACATAACCCTCAGATCTGCTTCCATGGCACTGCTGCCAAGTCCACTTTACTCATCTTCATTATGGGATCTCTTCCCATAGGAAAATAGTATTTAGTACTCTATATATAATACTGCCTTCGAACTTATCAAAAACCTCTTGTCCTCCAAAGCACAGCATTAAAAACAGTCTGAAAGCCCTACTCAGTTTCCTTCACATTTTGTGCTAATTCTGTTGATCAAAAACATCAATGACAACAAGTACAAAGGTGCCAGAACTGCCCCCGGCAACACTTAAACTGACTTCCAGTTTGATGGTGACTCATAATCATTTCCTGAGAATTATCACTTAGAGTTGCTATCTCTAGACCTGGTCCCTTTGGTTCAGCTGTTCTCAAACACTTACTTCAAATGAACAATTTTCCTAAGAGCAGCCCTACTGGGTCAGATGGCAAGTATGTTGTCTGCACTATGTCAATGCCTGAAATTAATATAAACATTTGATAAATCAACGGACAGTATTTTCCCAGTTTATTGTCCCAGGCTCTATGCTCAGTTTGGTGACTCCCTGAGCTTCTTGAGGTACACTGCACAAGTCAGCCTTAGTGGATTTTTCTTCCATTAATTTGTCCAGCTGCTTTTCAAGTCCCTGTAAACTTTCAATATCCACATGCTTCAGAAAGGATTTACAAAGCTTAACTAACCACACATTGGGTCAAAACCAAAAACACACCCCTTTTGTTCATTTTGAACCTGCCAGCTTAATCTCATGCTATCACATTTTGTACTGATAAAAAGTTAGTCCCTACTCAATTTTGCCACATCACTCAGAAAACTGTCAAAATTTCTAAAACCTGAAATCTTTCCCCAGACCCGTGTTATCAAATACCACAAAAATATAAACGCTAGATTGGGTCACAAAGCCTTCTCCACCCTGGCAGACCAGGCACAAGGAAGCACTATTTCACCTTCCTTATGAGAACATTATTGTTAGTGGGTCAAAATACTGACCCATTATCAAAACAAAGGCACATGGCAATGCCGGAGGCTGAAGGACACAGTACTTAGTGCAGATTATAGAGGAATGCCCACTCTGACTAGAAATAATGGGGGTGGGGAAATTAGTTCAACTTAGAATTTCTGCAAGCTAATACTGACATGGTTTTAATTCAGAAAGCTATTCAGCCTCACAGGAAAGTTTACTGCCTTTATGTTCTCACTGCTGGCTTTACAGTTTCACAGTCAAAGGTATAACTGTACCTTCACTAAATAGTTTATTAGCTTAGACACATTAAAAACACATCCACTAAAAATACAGCCCAACTAAATCTTAATTTCTACATTATTAAAAGCAACATCACAAAGATTTGGAACTTGTGCACTGAGAATTTTGATATTTACTCTCCCTCCTCAACAACACTGAGAGCTTTCTTTTACATTTATTTTATAAACCACACATTTAAGCATAACTTGTGTGTTAGCAGTTTTATTATATTTAAACAAATACTACAAGACATTTGCTTATACTTTTAAACTTTCAAAATGAAGATTTAAAAAATTAAAATATTTCTATTTTTGTTAGGCTTTTTTTCACTAAAAAATAAAGTTTAAAAGCACAGATGACATTTAACTCACGAGTTCATCTCCACCCTGTTAATTGGTCACACTTGCAACAGAAGGAAGACTCAGTCCCGCGGCCAACCTTTGTACTGGGATGGCTGTGAACCCAGTCCATAGGCCACCCCGCAGCCCGGAGATGCCAACTGAACTGGAAGGAATTAGGTCGCCTCAAAGGTCTGCTCCCTGCGGGACCACGATAGGGCACAAATCATGACATACTACTCTCTGCACCTTTGTAAAAACAGGGCTGAGATCACCAGTATTCCGCTGAAACAACAGATAACAACCATCCTTTCACAGAACCAGTCATCTATTAGTTCAGCTGCTTCCATCCTACAGGCCTCTAGTGGCATTTACTAGTTCAGAACCTGAGAGCCAAGGATCAGACAAGAAACAACAATACATTTGCTGCACTGCAAGTTGGATAAACACCATTAAGGGTACGAACCCTTTTAAGTTCCCCTATTCAGTAATGAATGCAAGGTACAGGAATGGGGTATTGGCTTTTAGTTGTACATCACAGTGACACACGCTGCTCTCCAAAACCGCAGCCTGCAAAAGTACTTCAAGCAGAAATACTCCAGAAGATGTTTTTATCACTGAACTACCAGTCATACGGTGTTTGGCCAGTAAAGGCTGTAAAAACTTTATTTTCTGTGACGAGGACAATCCCACCAGCAGAGAAATGTTTCTGAAGCAAGGAGGGGAGCTCAGCTGTAACTCCGCAGGGATAGGATTTCACAGAGGATGATACTAAAAAAAACCCCAACAAGCCCACAAAGGAAAGAATTTCCCATGTCAGTTCATTTAAGGAAGTGAAGCACAGTCCAGAGGGATCCTGACCGCAGCTCCCCGGGCAGCTCGGGAAGCTCCGGCGGTCCGTCCCGCGGCGCGCTGCCCGCAGCTCGCCCGCCCAGGGCCCGGGCCGTGCCCCGCCGCCCCATCGCACCTGCCCGGCCGCAGGGGCAGCCGGGGGGCAGCGCCGCAGCCAGGCCGGAGGGGACGAGGGGGCCGAGGAGCCGCGTCCTTACCTGCTGGTGGAGGTGCTGGTGCTGCGCTCGGCGCCCCGCTCGCTACCAGCCCTGCCGCTGCCGCTGCGCTGCTCTGCACCGCCCCCGCCGCCCGGCACGGCCCGGCCCGGCCCGGCACGTCACCGCCACAGGGGCCGGCCGGGGGCGGGTCAGCCCGGCGGGGCGGGGGCAGCCGGGGAGGCCGGCCCGGCCTTGCCTGCGTGCCGAGGCTGGCTGGCACGGAGCCTTGGCCCCGCGGTCGCCCCTGCGGCCCTGGAGCGCCCCGAGCTCGCAGCCCTGAGCTCCGCGGCACAGTGCTGCTCAGGTGGCTCGTGGTTGTGTTGTGCGAGTTGGGTCTCTTCCTTTGCTTTTTACCAACGCGGTTACATAAAGTGTCATTTCTGCAGCTGTCTTTGTCTTTACTGAACATCGCCCCATGTAGAAAAGTGCCGAGCAGGTGGCGGCTCTCCTGCTGCAAAAGCCTTGGAAGTCAGAGGCTGTTTCAGCCCGGTTCCTCCCCAGCTCCTCCTGGCCCTGTGCTGTCCCTGCCGTGTCCCCAGGGTCCTGCCTGGACGATGTTCCGCGGCTGGGAGCAGCGATGTTGGTCCCCGCGGCTGAATGGCAGAACAGCATGTCCTGCCGCAGCCCTGCTCCCCCTGTACCTCCGGCAGGGCAGCCCAGGGGCAGCCTGGGCTCTGCGGCATTTCCCTGGCATGTGCTACGCCCAGCTCTTCATGGCTGTGGCTGCTGCGCTGCTGCGGCTCGGGGAGAGTGGCCCAGCTGGGCGGCATTGCATCATGCTCAGCCGGGCTGTCACAGCGCTGATGCTACTCTCAACCACCCCTCCCGTGCGGCAGCTTTGCGTCGCCTCCCTGACCCCTGGCTTCACCGCGATTCATTCCTGGCGTCGCCAGCTGGTTTGTCAGCTTTCCCATTGCACTGTGCTTCTCTCCACACAATACTTCATGAGCAGCACAATGACCCCGACTGTATATGCAAGGCCTCCGTGTTCTCCACCTGGTGGCTCGTTCTTATCTATTTTGCTGACAAAGGGAAACAAACCAGTTCGTACTTCAAATTCGCGTGTTTTCCTTGGTTTTGCAGCCCTAGTTACCTTTCTTTAAGCAGGATGTGCTTCACTGCATCCTTTTTGACTGTTTGGACAACAGCAGGGACATTGTGGATACAACCACTAGCTAATAAATAATGTACACAAATTTCTTCTAGCCATAGCTGCCCATGTAGATAAAATAGTCATAACAATGCCTTGGCCTCTTTGATAGGACAAAGAGAAATGCCAGGGGCTTCTCTATGGAGAACCTAGAGAAACTCAGGAGGTTCTGTCAAGGATCAGAGTGGATGTGCACATGGAAGGAAAATGGTAGTACATTAAGTGCATGAGTAATCCTGCATCCTGGGCAGAGCAAGGGTGGAGTTAAATCCTGTGTCCAGATTAACATTCCTACAAGTGCTGAAATGTGATGTGAGCTTGTTTTGGTTTTTAAAACCTTCCCCATGCCTGCAAAGTGGCAAGGTGAATTTGATCACTTGACATCGTCACTTGACATAATTCAGAATGTTTAACAATTTGAACAAATCAAAATATTGTATAAATTCTACAGAACAGAAACTTGTCTTTGGCATTATCTTTCAGGGAAGTACTTTGTACGGTCAGCCTCAGTTTTATTTGTAAAACAGAGATAAGGATAATTGTTACCTGGGGAAAAAAAGGGGAATGGACAAGTAAGTGAAATTTGGTGACTGGCTAACACCACCTCTGTCAGCAAAACAGGATATAATGTCAGGAAATGATCAAAAAAATACTTTCTATGTAAACAATCCAAGCAGTGCTGAGCACTGTCTCACCATCTGATGTGCCTCTCCCTTATCGGGAGAAACATGTCTCTACTCTCTCCCCTCTTTTCTCCCTGGGAAATTTAAAAATAACCCGAGACACAGTAACATCTGTTCTGTGAATCTCCAGGGAAAATACAGGACAACTCACAAGTGAAATCTGAGTGCAAGAACTTCAACCTAAGCAAAAGGGGGTGGGAAAGGGGAAAGAGAAAACAAAGCAAAGCATGTTTTACTGTACCCCTTGCCTGTATGTAAGGAGCATTTTCTGTTTCATGCCTAGGAAAACTAGATGAACCTCTGTAATTTCAGTGTAACCGAGATTTTTAAGAACACCAGGAACAGTGTAGATGGGTTGGAGCTGCCAACCAGTCTTTGTTTAATATCTGGTAAGGAGCAGATGCAGTTCGAGGCTGGGAGGGAGAGCAGAGTGCCTTTAGTATCACCCTGTTCCTCCCACACCTCAGTGCACCATGCAGGGCAAACAGCCACGGAGAAGCTTCCACTCACAAGTGGCAATGCACAGAGGTGTCATGTCAGTGCTGCTGGAACTCAGGGGAGGCTCACACTGGACAAACCACAACAAGAGGGTCTCTCGTGAGGAGGGAGTGCTATGTTAGCACCATCTAAAATACGCAAACACCCTGTTCTGGATGGCCTACCAGGAATTCCACGAGCATTCCAAAGGCAGAAAGATCAACAATACAAGGCAGCACAACATTTTGACAGGATAATTGGCATGCACATGCACCTCTTGTAGCCCTGCTGCAAAGAACTGACAATACGCCAGGTGTCCAAGGTGCCTTCATTCACCCAGATATTAAAATTGAACATTTTAATATTAATCCAGGTTTTTATGGATAGTAAATCGTTCTTGTCATTAAAGCTACCACATATTTTTTTTAAAGATGTATTAATTGTAGGAGCCACCATATTTTGACAGAGCTGTTGAATGGTAGTTTGGAAGAATGAGCAGGTAGAGGACACCAGGCGATTTCTCAGAAATCTCTGACAGGATATTATGTCACGTGTTCATAGAATCATGGAATGATTTGGTTGGAAAGGACCTTAAAGATCATCTAGTTCCAGCCCCACTGCCATGGGCAGGGATGCCTGCTTGACCAGATTGCTCAGAGATCCATCCAGCCTGGCCTTGATTAATGGTAGTTTAAAAGGATGAGCAGGTAAAGGACTCTAAGGTGACTTCTCAGAAAACCCTGAGAGGATATTACATATGTTTTCATTTCAAAAAATACCATACAATGTCCTACTTAAATTTCAATGAAAGTGAGTTCTTATGTATAACTCAGTGGATCAAACTTCAGACTATTCAATATAAATAGGAAAAGGTAAAAAGGCTCTCACACTTGCATGATTAGAAACTTCACTCCTGAGATGGTTGTTCTTAAGTGTTTAGTATCAAGAGTGTTTAGATTCTCTCCCCACACTTTATGATGAAAAAGTAAACACAAAAATCAGGTTTGACATTGATCACAAGCCTTTACTGCCTGCATCTCTCCAAGCAGAAGGTTTGTGTTTGAATCATGTTGGTATTACCTGGCTTTCCCTGTGTATTACACATAGCTACAACTGTTTTACACATCAGCAGCATGCAATGGGGAAAGTTCTGCCTGTAAAAATGTCCATGGGCACTGACTTAAGTCACAGCCAATGACTTAATATGAGACCAGAAGTTCATTTACTTTACTTTTGTTTTTTTTCAAGTACTTTACTTACATTTACTTTTCATTTTGTTGGAATACTGTAAGTGCATATGAACGTGATGTAATTACACTGTATCTGTGTAATGTGGTCATGGTCAAATACCTTTCCAGAATCAGTTCTTGGCGTTTCCTAATGGCTGAGTATTCTGGTTTAGCACTTAGATACTCCACAAAAATTACTTTATAGTTTTACAATCAGTTTCTGATAAGAACTAAACCTAAAGTCCCTGGTTATAGAACAAATTTGGAATTACCCACGCAAAGTTTGCAAATGTGGCTATTGTAGCTGCCAGCACAATTTATCTGTTATTTATCTGGATAAAGAATAGCTTGCTCATATGTTTGCAAAAGAACATTTCTAACTGGCTCAAGGTTTAGCAGCTTCTGTTCAGAGACAGAGAAAGAACAAGAAAATTTGCTGGGATTTTAGCAGTAGTGGATGATATTCCTTCCAGGATCAATCTTTGGTTTCTTTTCAAGCAGGCTTACTCTAGATAAGCACCATTCATTTCCTTATCATATAAATTATTTACTGGAAATAAATGTGTCTTATTTTATCTGCTCCCTTTCACTTAATGTTATGTGCACATACATAATTCTCCAATTCTGACAGTTGTGAAATGATCCCTTTTTTCCCTCTCTTTCTTGCAGATTTTACACAAATATCTATTTTGACTAAACCTAATTTTTTTAAATATTCAAACTTTTCCACAGGCCTACTGTATTTCAACAGCTTCATACAAGTTACAATAAATTTTAGACATGGTGTTTTAAGGTAAGAGTTCCTATTTAAAGTCCTGTTTCATTTCAGTTGGTGAGTCATCCCTTCTTTGACAACATGTCACTTAAGGAAGGTTGATGGTTTTGCATTTTTCACCCCTAGCAATGTGTGACTGGTTTCTGAAGCTTTTTTTTGACTAGGAGCAAGTTTCTTGGACTGGCCCTATTTTTCAATTTCCTCTGCTTAAAGCATAATTCAATTAAACAAATAGATTATTTTAAATTGTGGGTAGCTCCAGAGAATGAGGATTGCATAAATAATAGCATGAAAGGAGGTAAGGGGAATCCCTGACTTGTGAACTTGCAATCCTTCTGAAGTCCACTGCTTTTTGTTCTACTTTTGTGTTTATAGAATGAAGCCACTCACAAATGGTGAAGACAGGAAAACGAGATTACAGTACCCCAGGGTATCTGGAAGATATTCCTGGAGCCATCCCAGCATTTGAAGACAGATGGATTCCATTCCTGGTACAACACGCCCCATGTCTCTGGGGGAAGAATTTTCTTTTGTTTCTGCTGAAGCTCCGCTCTGGCAAAGATATCATGGGCCCACTCTCATGCATATTTAAAAGGAGAATGGGCCCCACCAGATTAGATACATCATCTGGAGGACAGGGAGGAGCTCTAGTGTAGGAAAGAGAGCCCAGTGAAAGCCACACAGATAACACAAAATAGCAATTACCACGGGGTTGGCATTTTTTAAATTTTAGCTTCCTGCCCCCAGTCCCCCTTGATGCATTCTGTGATCACCTATATGGAATTCCTTTTTGGTGATGAACAGCAGTTGTCAATAAAATAACCACAGGCTCATCTGAAAAAACAAAAGTAGCGTGACGCAAACAGGTAACCTGTAGATGTCAGGAATAGGGCTTCCTTCCTTCATGGATGAGGAGCTACTCACCTGCAGTTAAATGAACTTTAGTATGGATTCAGTACTGAGATCATGGTACTGAGAGCTTCTCACACTTCTTAGCAAAGGGAATTCTGTGAGACTATTAACTAATTTGTAAACCTTTCCGTAAAAGCCACTGTTCATCTAGTGTGTTCCTGAAAAATTGTGTCCTGTTAAACATACCTTGAGGACTTTTTTACCATCCCATTTCAGACTGTTCATTTTAGACATTTTTAACTTTAGTTTTTGAGCTAGTCTTGGGAAAGAAAAGTTTAAGGCGAATAAATAATCCCCTTGAAATTCTGACACACCTTTGGGTAGGGACCAGAGGAGGTCTGGCAATAACCCAATTCACAAAATATGGGGGTTCAGCTGTAGCTCTCCTACGCTTCATGCTGATGTAAGAAGCAAGAAAAGAAATATACATAAGAAAAATGATTTTGTGCTGAAGAAGATTGCTAATGCTGCTAAGATAGGAATGCAAAACTCTTGCAGACACCTCCCTCCTGTCTAGCCTTCACTTATCACTGTGGGGTTATTATACAGAACAGAGAGTTTAATTTACATTGTTTGCTGGATAAATCCACTCTCAAAGACGTGAACTCTGGTTGCTATCCACCTGGGCAAACCACTCAACAAACGTGCTGGGGGACCACTGGTTACTGTATGAAGGAATAATACTCTTTTGTCAGAAAAACAGGCTGCCAAAGCAGCATTGTTTCAGCTCTCTCTGTTCCTTTGCAGTGCAGTTACACTTGCACTTGAATGCTACCAAAGCACAGACAGACTCAAGTTGCTTCCCCATACCCTTCCCATACGTGGGATAACTAGATTATCTCAAACCTCACCCTGAGTGCCTTCCTGCTGGTGAGCAGCCCTTGAGCTGGTTTTTACACCCACACCTAAATTCCACCACCAGCTCTTCAAACCCCTTGTGGTAGGACTTTAAGTGCAAGATAAGGCAAACTTCTCTGTAAGTTAAACACTCACTGTAGCATGACGTTCTCTCCTGGCATGCTTATTTGGCTCAGAGAGTGCCAAATTGTCCAGTTCTGACTCAGTTACTAAATGTGCTAATAATCTGAATCACCTACCTGTTCACAAACAGTTCTAGGAGTTGCACTACAACTCAGATTATTCCAGAAAAATAGCAGGCATCAAAAACTGCTGTGTTTTGCTTTCAGTTGCTTATAATACTTCACTAACCTTTGGCTGCCCAGTTTAAAGTTTTCCAAATTAGGTATTTGCTGTAAATTGAATGCTAGCTAAAATGGTTTTACTCACACTGTTAAGGAACAGTAACACAGATTATACTTTCTAATAAAGTTGCCTAGAGGCTTGTAGCATATTTTAAATTTGACAAACAAGTTGTGTTCTATGCCAGCAATGTGTCTTTTGCCAGCAGTCTTGAAATGCAACCAAATTTAGTGAAGCTGTGAACTTCTGATGAGCATCAGCTGTGGGCTGGCTTTGACCCCCTGTAGCTTCATTCTCAGAACAGCACACCTGGAACTGCAGCACTCCTGCTGCAGCACTGCCCAGGATTTGCCCTGCAGCACCAGCCAGGTTTGTCACACCAAGTACAGGAACTCAGAGCAAGCTCACAGAATCACAGAGTGGCAGAGGTCAGAAGGGACCTCTGGAGGTCATCTGGTCCAACCCCCTGCTCAAGCAGGGACCCTTAGGGCCAGCTGCCCAGGACCATGTCCAGACAGCTTTTGAGTATTTCCAAGGACAGAGGTTCTTGGGGCAATCCATGCCAGCGCTTGGTCACCCTCATGGTAAAAAAGTGTTTCCTCATGTTCCAAGAAAACCTCTGGTGTTTTGGTTTGTATCCCTTGCCTCTGGTCAGTTTGTTACCAGCCTCCAACTAGGCACTGTACCATGGATCACCACCCTCCAGTTCAGACATTCAGCCCCTACTCAGTACATCTCACTGTCTGCCTATCCAGCCCATAGCTCCTCAGCTTCTCTGCTGATGAAGTTGGTAACACAGGATCATATAGGGATAAAGACAGCAGTGGCCATTTTTCTGGAGTGTAGATTGAAGAGCAGCGCTTAGAGACACGATAAAAGATTAACAGATTAACAGATGTAGAGCCAAGAGAGACTGGGAGAAGAACCAGTACACAAAGGATCTCATCAGGGGTTTGTAAAGAGGAAAAACAGAAAGTGACAAGTGGTGCTTGGATAAAATCTGCAACAACCACCAGAACAAGTTGTTCTCTCACGTTTTCACCTAGGTAAGCAAGAAAATGACAACACACTATGACCGCTTATGGAGTAACAAAAACAAGAACTGTGGAATTAGTTGAATGAGTGACCATCATATACTGACAACGGAAGTCAGAAAAATCAAAATGTGCAATGCAAAACACACATTAAGCGAGACAAACTTAAGCACTAAGAAGGCAGGAAGCATCCAAAAATTGTTAAATGGTACAATTGTCTTAATTTAGTCCACTTGCATGTACCAGCTACAATGGGATCACACATAATGCTTTCTTCAGATACCACTTCCCTTAACAGATGCTAAATCAGTGTTTAGGGAACTTAAAATTTCACAGTAAAACAACTATGAGCTGTATGATTCCTACTGTTCAATAAGAACATATGAAAAAAAGTGCAATTTCAAAATTATCTAAACACTGTTTTTCACATGAACACATGACCTACTGCTACAGGAAAGTTATCAAGTTACTGACAAATATTTTCCAGCTGTAATTAGCTATGTTCCTATTTTCAGGTGCCCAATTTGAGATGTTTAGGGTCCGACATGCCAGAGTTTGCAAACCCAGAGCAAACAACAGCTCTGTACAACTACAGTGGAAAGTACTCCACTGTGTAAAGAACAAAGCAAAAATTGGAAGACAGAATTAAACACTGGTCACTGGTCACATTGAAGTGAACCTGGTCACTTCAATGTTAGCTTCAGATAAATCTCAGGTCAATAGAATTTCAGTCTAGGCAAACAGTTCTCCTAACCACAAAACTGGTTTCTCTCAAATAGGTAAGTAAACAGCAAGCATCTTTTTAAGCTTACTTTTCAATGTTCACAAGTAGAACAAGAGAGTAGCTGAAGTGTGAATTTCTGCAGTTTAGAGAAGCCTAGCTTAGTTAAACTAAAATACTCTTAACATCTTTCCCTGAACTCCAGCACTCAAGTTGCAAAATGGAGATAATGCCATGGAGAAACTCTGACTGAACAAAGTAAGAGCAAAGCCAAGTTCACTCCATCTAGCATTCAACTAGCCTGAAAAAAAATTTCAAAAAACTACTTTAATCCAACAATGTCCCCACAAAAAAGGGAACCTCCGCTGACTCCGAAAGCTTACTTGCTTTACACAGACAACCAAGACACAGGGATACAAGTGAGAAAGCAAGTTAGCAGTCAGGCTAACTATCCTGCATTCAAATTCATTAACCATGTATGAAAGATGGAGAATAACTGAGAGCAGAATGAAAAACTCACAAAAAGACTGTACAGGATGGTATAGAGTAAAATATAAGCTAATAAATTCATCTGGGGAACACTGTCCTTGCAAAACAAAGACATGGCTTCCACAGATGGAAAAGAATTAAAAAAACTATATGACATTTTAATAAAATATTGTCATAAGCTGTCCATACAAACATATTCAGCACATTGTGTCAGATATTTGCTTAAAAATATCTTCTTGATTCTGGAACCTAAACATTCATTTGCAGTGCAAATTTTGTTTGAAGCCTAGAAATTTCAGTGGTTTTGTAGGATGGGAGGAAGCTGTGCAACTTCTCACGGCCTTTTAATGCCCTTTTGTAACATGGAGATATTATTACAATATTGTTTACAAAGCAGCTTAAGTTTCAGGACTGAGGAACATTTAAGTAAGAAACATACTCCATTTGTTTGCATTCCAGTACAATTTATGTCCTATTTAGCGTCATTTTCTGTAAAAAACATGCTATCTTGTAATAGTGCTCTTTTGGGTTTATCCTGTCTAATCTTTTTGTATTACAGAATTGACACACTGTCTGGCATATTACTGATGTATAGTACGAAATACATTTCCTGGGCTGAAAAGATTATGTTATCTAGAATTAAAATAATTATGGTTGTCAGTCTGCTACATAAACATTGCATTCATCAAGACTAGGTTGGATGGGTCTCTGAGCTGCTCCAGTGGGAGGTGTCCTTGCCCACAGCAGACGGGTTGGAACTAGATGATCTTTAAGGTGCCTTGCAACCCAAACTATTCTATGATCCTAAATCTTTAGATCCTAGAAACGTTAAATTCCAAACAAAGTATTTCCTGAGAGTTCCTATAATTAATGTCATAGGTTTGGTCCAACATATAATAATGTCCCTCTCCAGGCTACCATTGCAGCTCTTACACACACGCAAAGATATGGAAAACACACTAGTTTTTCAAAATTTAAGTTAGGAAGGAGAAGCCTGATGTAAACAGGCACTGTCACAGAGCTTGTTTTAAAAATCTACATCTGGAGGACAATGGGGGTAGATGGTTGTGTAACAGTTTGCAAACTACTGCTGTGAGATGGCATCGGTGTCTTTAGTTATGTTTAGTGTATGTATATTTAGTTGACATCAGTATATGTGCAAAAGTAAACTAAGTTCCTAAACTTAGAAATATGTTTAAACAGATACAGTTTTGTGTAAATAGTTGAAAAATTTCCCTAAGTTACACCACTGAGGAAATCTAACATGTTTTAATCTCTGCGTGTTTAGGGCAGACTACACAGACTCTGCAAGTAGGAAGCTCAGGCTGGCCAGAGCACAGTCCTTTCTAAGTGGATCCTCACAGCTTATGGGGAATGAATACTCATCTGAATCAAACTAGTCTGGTCCCCTTTACCCTTATCCAGTCAGCTTACAGTAAAAGAGAACCTGGTCCTGAAGATGGAACATTTAAATATCATCTAAAGCTATGACACTGTGCAAATGGACAAATGTACTACGTGGATTCTATTAAAATAAACTATTTGTAAAGTGCATTCAGCACTATTGCTGCAGTTGTTTTTCTCATATACAAGAATCTTTTCTTTTAAAAATTGTAATAGTTTTCTTTCCTCCTACTGCTGAGCTACTTAACTGATGATTGATTGGGTAAAGCCATACCCCAAAGAACTCTAGAGAGTTAGACAGTAACTAATAAGCATTAACAACTAATAAATAAGAAGGGAAGACAAAAAATAGAAAAGGCACGTAAGTCAAGTCTGTCTCATTTACTAGAAACTGGATACTTTTATATGCAGATAACCTGTAGCTTATGTATCTTTTTAAGCATCATGCATCACAAATAGCACTGCTTACTCTCCCCCAGGAACATCAACTATGAGCCTCACAGGGAAAAAAAAAGCCCTAAGGAAAAAACAAACAAACAAAGGGGAAAAAAATCAGGAAAAAAACAGCCTGGCTGTTTGAATCTAGGTTGTGGCTAGCAATTACTCTCACAACTGAGTAAGGAATCCCTAAGGAATGGTGTACATTACCCAGTTTCCTTTTGTAACCACAGGGTTGCACAATTCCAAATGCAAATTTATTAAAAGCAAGGAAAATCAAGCCTGTCAGAAAACTACAACAGACCACAACTGAGAGAACAATCACGTTCCAGATTACACCCTCCCTTAACCAGACTGGATCCTACAAAATGGACATCGTTCATCACATATTTGAGCAGGCATTATCGAATTAAGCAGAAAGGATTTACTTCACAAATATAGTGGTGAAAGGTACGTAAAATGGCTGTTACCCTACTCTTACTGTTTCAAAGCTGTGGTCTGTAACAACAGCTCACCTTTGATTTCCAGAAGTAAATGGGGAAAGTCAAAAAACTTTGGGAGAAGTACCTTTGTAAACCCAATTCAGTGCACAGAGGTTCTTCAGCGGTACTGAATATGCAGCACTAAAGAAAGACTGTTATAAAAAGTGTTGTACCAAAACAAAAATAAAATCTTTTATCCAGACTCCAGTACCTCACCATTCCCAAGAATAAGGACTGCAAAGAACAAGCACCTTCATACCTACTTCTGTTCACATGCTAAAACAAAAGCTTCACATTATCAATGTAAAGTTTTAACCAGTGACCAAAAATATATTATATTTAAAAATCTGAGGGAAAAAAAAGAATTAAACTAAGGAAACTGCTGCTGTTTGTAAGGGCAGTCTAGTAGTTTCCAGTGGTACTGTATTAATAATTAAAAATTATACATGTTCTGCTTTACTCATTTGCAAGAGATAAAAATAAAAAAGAAAGAAAATCAACAATATACTTTCCTCATCTTGCTGTAAAGCTTGCTTGATTTTTCACTCTTTCTTTACTGAATGTTTTGGAAGTCAGATTCTTCCAAGACAAGAATGTAGTGCAACCTCAAAAATCAACAACACAGCTCTTCTATTTGAAGTCTCTGGTCTTTGAAGAGTGTGCTCAATTTCTCAGCAGGAAAAATAGGGATGTCACAAGGGACTACTTAGATGTCTCTTCTGCTTTTGCAGCCATCCTGCAAATGTGCACCACAAGTACATGCATTTTTTATGCTAAGTAATCTAAAACCTTAATAAGAATTCTTAACTGTTATTCTACCCAACCTGAAAAACAATACAAACAGATACATTTAATTAGGTGGCTATCTGATCCCTTACACTGCAGAATGCAGTCAGGCCACTCAGAAAGCACTTGTAATCCTAAATCAACTAAAGAAATATACAACATACACTTTCCATAGAGTGCATGTGTTGTCATGTAATTATTAAATAAACTTATCTAGTCCCCACCACATTAACTGAATAAATCTGATTCAGAAAAGGCACTGGCAAAGCTTTTAAAGATTGCAGAACACTGCAGCATTGCCCACCATCATGTTAAGAATAAACACTTACGAAGCACATGCAGTAGTGAGCTTGTTAAACCAAGTCAGGAAGGTTTTAAATAACTCATTCTTAATTCTGTAATTTTTTCTATTAACGTCACATTTTATTAAAAAAATAAGGTTCCTGTATTTAACATGTATATTAGCTTGCTGTCTGTGACTGAAGATCTTGAGACCTTTAACACTGAATGACAGTAAATCCAGCACTTTCTTCACAGCTTTGAAAAATGGGAAAAGGGAGAGAGGATAAAGGGGAGGACAGGAAAGAAAAAGGAAAAGAAGGAAGCACCAGGCCATTGAAGACAACCAAATAGCTCTACAGCATCAAAATATGCACCTGCATCACAAAGATCAGAAAAAGGAAAACTACTGTATCAATGAAATGTGGATATATTCCATTTAATTAGAACATACCATTGGGAAAGACTAGATTAGGAAGGAATGCATTCTATTTGTAATTATCTCGCCTCTTCTTAAAAAAAATTATTTTCCTTCCCTCTCTCATATAAACTACCATTCCAGTATGTCAGTTGCACTATAGCCAGACACACAAGACCCTGCATTTCCACAATCAGCAAATATTTTATCCCTATTCTTCCCCAACAATGGCAAGAATACTGGATACATTTGAAGGAGGAAACAACTCAGAGGTGTGCACATTTTGTATTTAATTTGTAGTCCAGAAAATTGCCCCCACATTCTTTCAACAAGAAAACTGCAGGAGTCATCTCTAACAGAACACATGTATGTGGTGGTTACATATTCTCCATGGGGCCCAGGGTTTATGCGAGAGAAACCAGGGAATGAACAACTCCCCTAAATCCCACAAGTTATCCATACAAAAGATTTGCAGCCCATGGTTGTATTGCTCTATATGCAACCACTCAGCCTCGGTGAGAGAACCCCCCCTGTAAACAGGGGGTGTCACAGAGTCCCCTGTGCAGGAATGCCCTGGAAGTCATGTCATTAGCAGCCATGTTTTCAGGGTCTAGTGACAATGAAAAATCATGGAGACCATGAAGTACTGGGTTAAACTTGGTGTTGTGTACAAAAATAAATCTCAAGGGGCCCAGAGTTTAGCCAATGAACTCTCTGCTGCTTCTCTTTGGGAGAAGGGAATGGCAAATGACATTCCCAGTAGAAAAATTGGGAGAGAAGTATTATCTGCAAGGAGAGATAGAAGATCTGTCTCTACCCTCCTGAATTCCTTCCTGGGAAGTGACACTTTCTGGTTCCCGTCAAAGATACCTGTATTAGTAGAAAAATGGAGATACATATCCTTGCACAAACCTTTTCTTACTTTCCTCATGTGAACACCAAAGCCTTTCCAGAACAGGGATAAAAGGCTACGTTTACAGTTTAAGCAATGATGGTATTTCAGATTGTTGTAAAATCAAAATACATTGGAAATATCCAAGCAAGTCCCTACATTAGTCTGATGCTACCTAAAGCCAAGAACAAACAAGCAAGCAATGAACACTGGTATTTTGGTTTTTTTGCATGGATATTAGAAAAAATAGTAATCATACACTTTTTTTCTTTTTAAATGTTCATTACTTAGATAAAGCACATATGAATGTAACATTCAGAATTGTAACATAGAAAATGTAATGTGGGCAATCTGCTATTCCAAGTACACTTACCAAAATACAATTTTATAATGAAGAAAGTCTCAAAATACACCTGTACAACAATTGGGATCCACAAAATATGATTTAATAGAGTCACTCAAGATCACTTAATTGAAACCACTTTTATAATACTGTTCGAAGAGTTACCTCTGGTCAAAGAGCACTCTCCCCCTTTTCCTAGCCTGTCCCACTAAAGCAAGGGTGGAACTGTAACTGCAATGCGAATCTTCTAAATCCCCAAATCTGAAGCGGTCCTATGAACTATGACACTGCCTACACTTAGATACTGGGAGGAAGGGAATCACCTCCTCAGAGGCCATGGTACATTGAGACACTTACCCATATTATTGTTTGTAGCGCAAGCAGAATAATCTTGTAAAGGGCAACTAAATAGGGTCAAAATATGAATTAATTATCTCACTACCAAATCATTCCCTATGTGTTACTTATGCCTGTAACATTAAAACTTTACTGAAAAAGAAAAAGGTAACCATTTTATCCTATATTTTCTTTATTTGCTTTATGTTTAGAAGTTGCTATTTAAGTTCTATTAACAGAAATACATAACAAAAGCTCCCTATCAAGTGGAAAAAAGTAATTACAAATGCTGAAAAAGTTGGCCTCATTAACATATGTACAGACTCACTTAATACACATCTTTGTGGGAATTAAACCATTTTATGACACACATTTATACAGGCATTAAACATTCCCAAGTAACTTTGAGCAGAGAACACGCCAAATTTTTAGTCTGGGCAGACAAAAATGTAGGTTTCAGTTTTGATTGTGGAGCTAACATGCAACAGATACAACATTCAGTCTGAGCTGTTGTTGGTAAGTTGTTCTGTCTTTTCCTGCAAAACTGAACTTGGGTCTTTCTGTCCCTTCTTGTCCTTGTTCTGCTGCTCCTGGAGCGTCAGGATTATTTGCCGTATTTCTTCTCTTTTGGTTTTCATTCTTGGGCGTGGAAACCAGTCTGTTAAATTCATTGGTAGCTCAAAACTCAAAATAGGATTCTGAAAAGGAAGGTCATTTGGATATTACAGTAAAGAGTCATAAGCTAAATTACTGAAGAAAACTGTAGTGAGGAAAAGTACATTCTTCCTCACTTCATTCCATTAGCATGAAACAAAATTTCTACAATTTCTGTGTTTTGTACATGTGTAATTACGGTAAAATCAATGAAGCTTCAGTATGTTAGAAAGTAAAATCTATCTGATCATAGTCCTGATTGTAAGAATGCCTGAACAATCTACTGTGTTTGCTACATCTTTTAGACAAAGCATTTGTCTGCACAAATGTATAAAATTCTTCTAATTTAAAAAAAAAAAAAAAAGTGAGTGAGAGACAAAACTACTGAAAGATCTGGATATTTTTTACGAATTGCTAACATCAAAATCTAGAGCTGATCAGGAATGCAAAACATTCCTGTTCTTATAAATAACATTTAGGATCATAACCAACTAGGCAAGTCAGTTTTAGATTTCACCCTAGAAAACAAAGCCCCTGCCTACCACCAGCGCTTTTTATACTGACATTCTGTCGTCTTGCTAGATATCATTCATCCAAATAATTAAGATGATGATGAGGTAATAATAATAATAATAATAATTATTATTATTATTATGAGACATTATCTACGCCTCTTCAGCGATACTGCACAATTCCACCCTAGCCAAATGACGATTTGGGGAACAGTGCTGTCTCTCAAAGAAATTCCTCCCTTTGTGTATTCTAGTTTACATCATTAGCATTATTTAAGAACTAATTACATTCATCACTGAGTTAAGATCAGCAACATTGCTTGTGAAAAAAACCTAGTGACATTCTGCACAGGAACACATCAGTGCTTAATGCTGTACTAGCAGCATTTTTATGTCAGTGTTCTGTTTGGGGAAGGACAGCAGTGCCCTGGTAAGAGGCCAGCTGTGCTGCGTTCTGCTGTCTGGGCGCTGGCCGCTCTCCCTGCAGGTGCTGAGCAGGAACTGGCGCTGTCCCCGACACCCTGCCCGCGGTGCTGCGGGTGTCGCGCCCGCCCCAGCCTCAGCGGCCCCTGGTGGCCCCTAAGGACACAGCCGGCTGGCCCTGCTGCGACAGCCCGCCGGGGCGCTCCTCACTGCTCTACCCAGCCTGACAAGGGAGCCTCGGTTTCAGAAGATACACATTGTGATTTTAGTACTTCACATAAACCCACAAAGAAGAAAAAGATGTGCCTGAACAGTTCACAAACATCAGATTAAGCACCTGCCCCGCACACTCCCCATCAAGTTTGTAGAGCTGGTGCAAAATGAGACTGTGGGCAATTTTCCAAACAAAAAGCAGCTGAATTGTTCACTGAGTAACTTCAACAGTCTAGTACAGTCTAGTACTGTGCAGTCAGCACAGGTTTTCCTCCCCTGCTGGAGTTACTTCTGAGAACACCCCGTGATTTGCCTTCTGACACATGCATGCTGCTGCACACTGCCACACAAGGCAGGACAAGGGTTTCAGCCTCATGTAATTCAGCAATTAATTCAGAAAAAGGAATGGGCTAAGATTAATAAAACCTGGTTGCTCCTCGTACCCCCAGTGAGCACTCAGTTATGGTTCTAAGCTCTCAAGAACTCATTGGTAAAGCAAAAGCTTTTGCCTTCCATTTGCATGAATGCATTCTGCCTAAAGCCTTGATGCTCTCATGTAAAGTATGAATGAAGGGAAGGTTAAGAAATGGAGAAGCTGCCAGCTTTTTTAGGAAAGGGTTAGCTACAGGAGAGTTTAGGAACAATGCTCCAAAGCACCATGGATTCTAAACAGAGTTATTGTCCCATGCAGGCAGCATCTCACTAAACCTCCCAACCTAGACCAGAACGTGCTAAAGCCTCCACTTGTGAAAGGAGCTGTAACTTGAAGACCAAGTCAGCTGAAATAAGCATTCACACAACTCCTTCAATGGAAACAAGATGTGGCATTTAGCCGTAATGATTTCACTTACATATTTTCTTACAAGTTAAAAATGCCCCTGGAAGAAACATAAACCCCCTACCTGTGTCATATTTCTGAATTTATTCAGTCACAGTTTTCAGGGGAAAAAGAACAAGCTTTTTGTACTGCATTTCTAGTCTAGATTTTGAACCCAAAAATCTAGATTATTTTAAAGAATACACAGCAGAAGAACACAAAGGAAGACTCTAAATGTGTGTTCTTTAGATTCTCTCAGAAAATTTCATGGCTTACGATTTCTTTTGTGTACATAGAGGTAGAAAGGATAATTAGTGTATTTTCCAAAATGTTACTATGTGTGTTTACGTACAAATGAGTTTACAATTCATAATCTCATAAATAGGTACTGAGCTACACTAGGGGCCTTTTATAACTGTAACCATTTTCACAGCTTATATTTGATTGCTGCAGGAATCAGAAATAGCTTCACAAACATACATACCTCAAAAAAGCTCTCCACATACTGCAGGATGTACACTCCACAATCACTGAAGTTGTTCTGCTGTGGCACTTTTGGATTGGAACCTTTCATGACATCTTTGGAAAAGCTTCTTTTGCTGCCTTTCCTGACTTCCCATTCCACCTCTAAGTATCTACAATGAAAGACCATGAAAATTAACATCTTTTTGTATTCCCTGAAGATTTTTGAAAAAAAAAAAAAAAAAACCCCAACCCAAACCAAACAAGCCCCAAGCACCAGATATGAAACTTACTCCCTTAGTGTTTTCACAACGTTTGACCGGGAAGGACCTCTCAGTGAGTCCATAAGCAAAATGCAAGGCCTAACAGAGAACACAAGTTTTAAGTACACAGTATTTTACAGCAGCTTGAAAAACACAATGTTACAGAGAAATAGTTTGTGGGGTGGCCTTAACAAAACTAGATCAATACTCTGAAGTTCTGCCAGCACTCCTGTAAACCTCCTAATTGGGATAGCTAAATGGCACATTATATTTAACCATATACTAAGTACAATTAAGAATGCACTTAGAAAAAACAGCACTGTCAGACTGAAATGATTTGTCATAGGAAAAAATTAGTTGCTTAAAACACCTTCAGGTGTCTAGTGCTCTTTTAGGCACACAAAATATCTTGGACACTGGTAAGAGAAAGTAAGGCACAGAGCCCACACACATCCTGCTGGAGGAGCAGCTCGAGGACAGATAGGACACTCCACAGCACGCTAGAAGGCATTAAGGAAGCATGTTCAAGAAGTGATCCCAGCCTAAATCTGAACTCTAGCTGGTAGCTATACACAAAACACCCAGCAACTCTATTTGAAAGAACTTTAAAAATAATGTATGCATACATTTCCAAATTCAAAAAAATAATTTCAGTATTATATGCAGTATCTATTTTGAGGGATAAACAAGTGCAATTACTTTTCAATCTCTGTTTTTTTCTTTTCTAACAATAACACATATACATTCAAAGTATCATTTGAAGAGACTTCAAACTATTGAATTCAGGAAAAATACATGCATGCATTTATGTATGGGTGTGTTTGCATTTTTAAACTAATTTACATGTATGCAATGTTTTAGGCATAAGCATATAATAACTTGAATAACGTTTGCTTGTACTTGTTTTAATTTCTGATGAAAGTTAATATTTATATAGGTACTGCTCTTTAAGAAAGTATTAAATGCTCTTTAAAATGCTCTTTTAAAAAGATGCAGTACTTTGGAGGAGGAAGAAGTGACAGCCTTTTCATGGTAATTTTCTATTTCATATAGAAGTAATTTTAAAATATGCTAATAGTAAAGTATTTAAGTGCCCCTAATGACTTTTGATACTTAAGTGTCAAAGATGTTATGAAATTTCACATTGGATTAAAATACTGTCTGCTGGAAAGTATTATGTACAGATAATCCGACATCAAAATGGGACAAATTTAGCCAAGCTATAATCAGAAGCTCATAAATATTCTTAAAACACACAACACATATGGATTTTTCCTTGAAAAAGTATTAAGTCATATATTCCATAACATCTATAAAGCTGCAATTCTATTCTGCCTCCTAAGAATGTACTGTGAAAGTCCACCTTTCTAGTAAACCTTGTATTCACAAAGAAGGAAATATGAATATAGACAAATTATGAAAAAAATACAAAGGAAACTGTCACGAAAGCAATACTAGTAACATCATTTCTGGATTTCGAGTCATGCATCTCTGTCACACCATAATGCAAACAACTGCAGTCAATATTTACTGAGGAATGATTTCTGGATTTCAAATATATTTAAAAAAAAGTTTTCAAATCCAGAACAGACCAAAAACTTTTAAAAAATGTGGAACACTCTTATTAGAGAAAAAAGAACAGGAAGAGCCTATAAAGAGGAGCAGCTACAACACATTTAGATAAGAAAAGGGGGCACTTAAAAATTACTCCCATTTTTGTTTACTAACTTGAGTAGTGATTAAGGTTTTCTTTACTTTTAATTTAATTATTTAGTTTTACAACATTAATCTTCTTTTAAATACAGGATACATTTAAACATGCTTCTGCACCTTGTTTTTGTAGGAATCCAAGTGCAGAACACCAAAGAACAACCTTACTGGAAGAAACAATCTTCATCTGCCTGATGCAGCACAAAGGCTTAACAGAGACCCAAAAAGCTATTATTTCAGTAGTAGTTTCATTCAATAAATTTTCTGCTCACTGAACATGATAATATAAAGTACAAAATTCTCTCTCAAGCCCTAACAGCATGCTGAATAAAGTATTTGAAGAGTCATTTGTGACTATCTCCCACAATTACTGCCTTTTATATTTCATGAACTTCTACAAAATTTCCATTTTTACTGTTTTAATACTTACTGTTTGCAGATAGTTGGCTTCAGGTACCATTGTCCCATTTCTGAATTACAGTTATCATCTACAAGGCCACCATCATCACTACTGTCTTCCTACAGAATCAATGTGGTTACAGGTTTTACATTATTTAAAAGCTAATATTGTTTTTTCAAACCGATGTACAGGAAATTATTGTTACACTTATCATTTTCATTCAAGAACAATAATTAAGTTTAATTAAAAAATGGTAGCTTTAATCTGAAATTATTCACTGTTTTTTAAGTTTACCAACTTTTAGTTGCATGGTTTCTGAAATCCATGCTGGAATGACATGGATTGAATGCTCTTATTAATTTAAAGACTTCTGAAACTAGAAAAATGCAACCAAGATTTTCAAAACACTGCTGGCTTGGAAGAGGTGAATCTCCATTATCTGATTATAATTCAAATTATCAATACTTTTCCTTGCCAGTGAATACTAGAAACTTGCTTGGCGGTTTCATGTATGTTATCTACCACGTGAAGTGAGACAGTATCTGCAACAAGCTCAGGAATAAAACTCTGGTTTTGTTCCAAAATGCAACAACTTGATTCTCAGGGCAAGGAAAATTAAACCACTGTGATACACAGGATCATGGATCATCATCAATATCATCATCAAAACCAGTCATATCTCAGGCCTGGAAATATCCTCTGGCCTTTTGATTTCAATATTGATTGCTATGAAGGATATGGAAGTTTTATAAACAAAAGCACTAAGTTGTTGTATCCAAAAGAATTCCAGAGATCCATAGTTTCTTACTCTTCCATTGAGTTCAGTATTATTACCACAGATCACTGTGTTATGGGGAAAGACGTGCTTTCCAAAACTTGGAACCCTTCCACCAGCATGATTTGTGAACATCTTTGTGAGCATTGTGTACATTTCATTAACACACAGGATCCTGGCACTGAAATCCTCAAGCTATGCCATGAATGTGTCACCATATTAGAAACTACTGCCTAGTTCCTCATACACTTCTTTTAGTTGCAGCCTCAACTCCTTTTCTGGCAGATGCAAAGGTTGGTCCACTCAGCTTGTCATGGCAATTTCTACACTTGCTTTGTGCATTCTAGAAAATATCAGTGACAGCTTTAACCGGAGTAAGTTCTAAGCTACACAGCAACTAAGGAGCTTGGAATTTGTTCCCTCCCTCAAGGAACACAGCTAGCCATGTGCTTGCTTCCCCACCTTCATGCCACGTATTTCAGATAGGAAATCTACTACTTATTCTCCATATTCTGGAAACTCTAACTGCTAAAGAACGCACAGACAGGCAGTTCCACCAGGCAAAACTCAGAATGTTTGAACAGCTGGCATGACAGGAGAGGTGGGCTAAGTCCACCTGAAAAACACAGTTAAGTTTCAACATCAACTGGATCTTTCATATGTGTGTACACATACACATAGAAATTTGGAAGTCATTACAGATAGCTGCAGACTGAAAAATAATAGTTTATTCTGGATTCAGAGGTCCAGAAAAGGTCATACACCTGGAACATAAACAGGAAGGCCAATTAGGAAGAGCAAATGTGTAACTTCTGGCCTTCTTGCAATGAACTTACGTTGCAGAAGAAACCAAGCTATGGAATAATGTCATCATACCCAGCACTGAGTCAGTAAGGGACATTTTAATATTCAGTCTTTCCAGAGCTTTAAAATCTGAATGTTTTCCAGTATAAACAAGAATGTTACTTGATTATAAATCCATGCTGTGTAAATTTGATTAGGAGAAGCACCAATGAAACAAAACAATAGAGTAGCACATACTTATAAATGTGTCTAGTTACGTCCAGGTAATGCTGCTGAAAGAACAGTAATTTGTCCTTGGGTTTAGTAGATGAATATGGAGTGGGGGAGACAAAAGATAGAAATGTATTGACTTTCAGTGTTCCCACTAAAATCACTGTGTAATATTGTCACTATGCAAAAGATTCACAAAATTAAATGCAGGATCAGTACAGCAGTTTTCTATTAAACAGTTAAATGAACAAATGTATAATCCTCTCTGTCAGCTAACCTGCAGACTTCTGTAGGTAACTAGTGCTTTGGATTTGACGCTTGTGAAGATAAGTAGCTTTAGACAATGCACATTCAAAATGTGTACACTGCTTTTAAGCTGTCCATTCAAAATACAACACAGCAGTTCACATTTCCTAAATAAAATTGCTAAATTCTTTACCTGGTTATCTTGGTCTTCAGAAAAATCTATAAGCTCATCTTCATTTAGTTTACTGCCATCAGCTGAGTCTTCACTATAGTTTAGTCTGATTTTGTGCAATCCATCTGTATCAATCACAGACAGCAGGATATTTAAACATCAAATACTATGTCATCAGTGAAGACCAAACTCATTTTAAATACCTCAGATTTCCTCAGGATTGCTCACAGTAACTGTGATACAGCTAACATATAATAATTTACTCATGTATATGAACAAAAGTGAAAAGCTTCTTCTAAGTAGCACAACAGAAACTATTTCTTATTGCATGAAATGCCTAAAAAATTTGAGAGACCTAGACTAAAATCCACTATGAAATTGCCCCATAGTACCATGAAGCCTTTAGAACAGTCTAAATTGGTACTGCTACCAAAACAGGCACTCTGATGTGCTCTCTACAATAACTATCTACCCCTAGCTGGTTCCTTTCGTAACACCAAATACATCCACACACAGTGGACCAGACTGAAAAATGTAGTCACTAGTTTATTATTTTTTAACTGAAATAATTTCCTCCATCAGTTCACTGTGCAGTTATATGAAGACCTGTGCTGGTAAAAGGGAAAAGGCAGCTTGAGAACACACTGGTATGGAGGGCAGAATGAAGGATCAGCTCTCCTGGGAGCAGCAGCTTAGAAATATCTCAGAGTTTGTTACATAAAAAGATTATCTGTAAATTCACTCCCAATCACCTCTATATATTTGGTCACATATTTAGTGGAAAACAGCATCAGAAGAAAAAAAACCCAAAAACCTACGACTGTTCCAGCTATACCCGTAAAAGAGGCAGATACAGAGAGCTACAGGCTCACTAGTCTTACTACTACCATACAAAACTTCAGAACAGATTTTGAGGGCAAAAAAAAGTAAATAAATGGTAGAAATAAATTAAAAACTAATAACTTATGCCAACAAAAATTGAAATCTTTCTAGAAAAGGGCTATGTAATATATCTAAACAATGCCAAAACCAAAAGCATTGGTTATGGTGTCAGTGGAGGACATATTACCAATTAAAGGAAACTAGGATTTCTCTAAGAACAGTAAATAGGACAGTGAACTAGCTAGTGGAAAAAAAAAAAAAAAAAAAGCAGAACATCTACATTTGAGAATATTCCAAAAGAGAAGTTGAGGTAACACTTTGGAAAGAGGTCACTAGTGGAGTTCCACAGGGGCAAACTTGGGAATTAGTATCTTTGAAAAGACCTTAGCATAAGAAGTAGGTCATATACCAATGTGACTCACTGCTGACAGATTTCTACAAAATAAAAATTGCTATTGAGATATATCACATCTTGTTCAAAAAATGAGCAGTAAAAAGATGGTAAGTAATACAAATAGATATATTTTGGATGATTTCTTCAACATTATTTAGGTATGAACTTCTACTGATTCACAAGTCCAACACCAGGATTTAGTTTGAGATCAAGACATCTCAGTTTAGGCTCTCATGTATAGTCAGCATCTAGGGTCTCAATACTAGGAAATCAAAATCAGAGCACAGAGCTGCTCAACTGAACACCTACTCTGTATCTGCTTTAGGACGAGAAGAGGAAGTCTCTTGGCTTAATTGACTACACTATCAGAAGCACCTGCTGTCTTTTGAGATATCCTTGGATATCCAGGACATACGTATGGATTTGGCACAGTCAAGATCCACACCCTTCTGGAGTAACAGCTGAAGGCTGGTCAGATTCCCCAGGGCAAAATACCCATCTTCCATCTGATTGAAATGGAAGTTTAGATACACAGTACATCTACATTTAGCTGCCTAAACATATCCTTAGGGTCAATCTCACCCTTAAACCAGGACTGACTGTGCCCCCTGAGGACATTAGCTTTAATGAAAGAGTGCATCATCTGCCATAGTTGAGCAAGCAAATCTGAGCATTTAAGAGAATGACCATCAGCCACCAATACAGTGCAGCCATAAAAAACCCACAAGAAATGTAATCCCAGCAAAAATCTGTCATAAAGCACGTTCCAACTAATTACCAACAAGCAACGGTAGCAGCATCCAAGACATGAGACCACATCATACAGCAGCAATATCATAAGCGCTAACAATCACACATCAAATCAAAAATCGACTCAAACAAGAACACATCTAAACACACCCCCAGCACCCCTCCAAGACCTTCTAGGAACAGTAACAATGTTATCACAAATGAAAAAATTTAGAATAGAAATTAGTAGTGTTTATACCCACAAAGATATTGAAGTTGCAATGGCCTGCAGTATACAGATTAAACCATACGATTGGTAGTACTTTCAGAACTTGCACTTAAGGTATACAGTTCCTTACCGTGTGAATTAAGTCAGTAGGAATACTACTGGTGACTAAAGTAAAAGCTTTTGCATAATCAGATGTTTCCTAGTCTGTCTTAAAGAGATCCAAATGTTGCAGGGAACAGAGAAAACAACCTTTTCCTAATTCCTTCACCTGCCTTTTAAAAGTATGCCTTTTTTAAAAGAACTCCTTTGTTCACTTGGGTACAAACACTGCTGCAGATTGGTGAACTCAAATCTCCACAGTCAGTGATGCATTGAGAAAGCCTCTCTAAATGTAACACAGTGGTCATGGAGGAAAATTTTTTTCTTTAGAATTATTTTCTTCTAACCCTTTTTACATACCATTTTATCAGGACATTAAAGAAATAAATAGTGTTGAAGCAAAACCTCAAATCACAGAACCACAGAGTGAACTAGTTGGAAAAGACTTTTGAGATCATCAGGTCCAACCTATGACCTACTACCTCCTCATCAACTAAACCATGGCACTGAGTGTCACATCCAGTCTATTTTTAAACACATCCAGGGACAGTGACTCCGCTACCTCCCTAGCAGATGATCCACTGACCAATCACTCTTTTGGTGAAGAATTGCTTCCTGATGTCTAACCTAAACTTCCTCAGGCACAGCTTAAGACTGTGCCCTCCGTTCTGTCAGTGGTTGGCTGGGAGAAGAGACCAACCCCCACCTGGCTACAAGCACCTTTCAGGTAGTTGTAGAGAGTGAGGAGGTCACCCCTGAGTTTCCTTTTTTCCCAGGCTAAACAACCCCAGCTCCCTCAGCCATTCTTCTTAGGGCTTGTGTTTCAGGCCCTTCACCAGCCTTGCTGCCCTCCTCTGGATGTGCTGAAGTGTCTCAATGTCCTTCTTAAAATGGTAAAATACATGCATAGTAAGATTGCTCATATAATCTTAGGTCAGTTTTCCCCTGCACATACATTGTAAGAATCCATGGTAAACATCTATTCTTTCCTTAACAATTCCAATCTTGAGGATGGAAAGTAATATCTACAAAATTATTTTGCTTGAAAAAAGGTCACAAAACTGAAAAACTAATCTGATTTAGGAAAATAGGGTTTTTCTCCAGCCCTTTGCCATGAAAGTTATGTCAATAAACACAAAAACCTTTCAAATGCAATGGCAACGAATTACTTGTATCACAAGCACTCGAAGTTCAGCCACATACTCAACTTTCAAAGTGTGAACCTTTACACTACTGCGGAAGTAGTAAGAGATCTGAAATCTCCAAATATTTCATTAAAATGTGCACAGTTTTACAATTACATACCCATAGATTGGCTAGCAGCTGTGAATTCACCCTGTATACCATTTTCATCCAGAGTTCTATGGTCTAGTTTATGGCATGCTGATTCCACAGTGTTAGGTTCTTCCACATCACTGTCTACTTGATTCAGTTTTTTGAAAGCACTTTTTCCCCTACAAGGACTTCTTCTACAACATGAAGATTCACTGTCCTCTGTTTCAGTGTTTGGGTCAATTAAAGCTGTACTGTACTTTTTGGTAAATGTCTTCTTTGCTGTGGGCTTGGAAGGCGAGTTTTGTGCATCTAATTCATTTGGCAAAGGAGATGGTGTGCTGCTCTCTCCATCTGAAGAGGAAGATTTCATCGGCATTGCAGCATTTTCATGATAATGGGGATTTGGTTCATATTTGGGTTTTTCTAAACCAGGAAAACATATAACAGCCAAAAACCAGTGGGCGCTGCAAAGGAAAAAAATACATTAAAAACTCATAATTACATTAACACTCACAGTTAAACCTGAAATTGGTAAAAACCAAACAAAACAGTGCGTGCCCATGCACACATACACAAAAAAATTCTGCCCTCATAATTATCCAAAGATAAACGATATTTGCAGTTCACTTTTCTGACCAGGGTTTACTCAAGTCTCCACAGCCCTCTGTAAAAGTACAATTTCTCCATGCAAATAATCACCAACTAATTAATCAACACGATGCAGTTAGTTGGAAACAGGTGCTGTCTAAGTATTTCTTTCAATTTGCTCACACTTTATACATTTTCTTCATTCTCTGAATTGAAGCTTATTTCTTTTTTAACATTTTCTTCATTAATGCATGAATTTGAGAGTATAGAGTTCAGGTTCTATGGCTGTTTGATGTTTTCTAGTAATTCAGCACTACAACACAAGTAGTCAGATCTAGTGGTATGGCTGAATTGCCCATACTCTTCCACCTATGAGATCTTCCAACTGTATTTAACACTTGAAATTTTTTGACAAATCTTGTCAACAGTGAGTTAAAGAAGGAGGAAAAAAAGAGTGCTTGTAATGCCATCACAACAGCTCTCTTGTCTTCTTGACCCTTCACAGGACTGACATTCTAACTTTTCCAAATCAAAACCAGTTATATTCCCCAACACAGAGTAAGTTTTGCAACAGTTTTCTCCTATTTTCTTGCCTCTTCTGGCTTCACTGACTTGCCACTCAATCAGAACTAGAGCAGCAGCAAATTCAGGGACTAAGGCATTGCAAGTGGATTTCAATTGTCTGATTTAGAAATTTTCTGAAGGATCTGTGCCTTCAGCAAATAACAGAACAGAAGCTAGCTATGTATTATACAGGTGAAATCACATTTCAATGTGTTTCAGGAAACAAAAGAAAAAGCAGTAGCTAAAATTGCATGTCTAAATGACACACTAAAAGACTGATTAGATGGTTATGAAGCCTGAACTCCATCAAAACTTAATGGCAGTTAAAGTAAGTGGCCACTGAAAGCAGCATGTGAGGTACAGTTTGTCTTGAATGATTCACCGCACCTAATAAATGAATGTATTAAGTACTGTCCAATCCTGGAATGTGTGTGTACTCTATCAAGAGAGACTTTATGTACCAATTATGTCAACAGGCTAGCAAATTAACCTGGATGTAAAAAGCAAACAGCTTGTAACTTTTAAGAGAACAACCTGTTTTCACTGGAGACTTGAACAAGAAGGACTGTACACTGATGTAAAAAGAACACTGATGTAGTCACGGTTAAATCAGACATACTGTTCTCAAGTTGATTCTGCCCTAGAGTCAACCTGCCCACATTCCCTAAACTAGTACTTATGAGATATTCCAGAAAATCCTGTTGGAAATAGACACCAAAACCCAGAAACTCCGCATCAAACCACCACCTTCTCATCTCCCTGGCTACTTGGTTATCCTTCTGCTCTACAATACTCTTACTGTACCTACCAGGAAACCATTGTTGCAAATGAATGCCCTACTATCATTGCTTAAGAAGCTTCAGCTTACGGTGAAGGGACAGTTCCGAAAAAATATGAACAGGATCATATCCACATGACAGATGAACACCAGGAGTACATTTTTCATGCTTTAATTACAGCTGGATGAGCCCATGAGACCAAGCTACTCTAACCCAAAGTCTCCACACATGGTGTGAACATTATGCCTTCAGTACAAACTGTTATGTTCTACTTGCTAAGACAGACATTGCTTTAGTTCCTTATCGGTAAATAAAGAAGACAGTGAAAACTATTGTGTGCTAAGTTACTACCAACAAAAGTAATTCTTATAAAAACACAGAACTATTCCTTTTCCTTTTCAGGTGACTTCTAAGTCACACTCATGTCTCCTCTGCATAACCTCATTTCTCCTATTCATAACCCACTGGATGTGGATATGTGAATGATACGTGAGAGGATGGTGGGAAGTGAACTATAACAAGTGCAAAGGCAACTTAAAATTTAAATGACAGGCACTTCAAAGTTTTGGTACATGAAGTTTCATGGGAGAGGGATGGCAAATACGAAGTCTACAGTGTACAGGGGGAATGTCTCACACCCAAGTAATTTGAATTCCCTAGATCTGGATAACTTGCGAGAGGTCATGGTATGTCAAAAACTAAAGTAAGTGCTTATGAACACATTTCCCAGGAAAATACAGCTTTATAAAAATGACAGATCTATGCATGGCCAGTTATCTTATAACTGCCTCTCTCCAGCCAGCTTCAGAATTCAGCTGGAGAGGAGGCAGGAAAAAAAAGATGTAGGAATTTTCCTCCAACTGCACAATGGCACAGTACCTAGATATATCATTTTATTAAACTTATTAACTTTTTATAAAAAATATACCTTTTTTCATTTTTGAAATATCAGCTAGGTACGCCTATGAGAATTCAGTTAGAAACTTCTTATCTCTTACTTATTTATGTTTTCACTGCATACATTTCAAATGCAGTACTTCAACTTTCATAAATATTTTGGCTAAAGAACTGTTTAGATGATTTCTGTCAAATACAGAAATGTGTTTGTGACAACTTGCTCTGATTTTAAGGAAAACAAGGATCACCAAAGTTCTTAGCAACCATTAGAATGTTAATGGGTCTGCTTCCTGACCCTTAACAAATATCAGGACAAAAGGATATAAAGAAAAAGAATAAAGTTCTCAAGGCAGTAGCATTTTCAATTAAGTTTTCTTGAAGTATCAGTTTATTGTAACTAAAGATGATCCTATCTATACCAGAGAGATCTCATTAGAAATGACTAAAAAAGGTAAATACAAAAGTTATCAATGTCAAAAGCTTAGAAAAAGGAATGCCAGAGAATGAGGTAAAACCCAGAAAAAGTATTCAAAAGCTATTTTTGCTCAGTCTTTGTACCATCTGTTAGTTCTTATACTACAACATTTAAAGGTCTTACATAACTATTTCATTTTTACCACCTAGAAGATGTTTATTCTCTTAATTTTTAACTTCAATTCACATTGTCATGTAACTTTCAGTTTTAGAATTATGATGCTTAAGTCTTTACCAAATGTGATAAAAAGTTATGTTCACTTACGCTTCATTAAGGGGAACAAAAATGAAATCTTTCTCAAAAATGTCAACATGCCGTGTCCATGTTTTTACTCGCCCATGTCGCTTTTGCTGTATTCTGCAAGAAGAAACCAACATACAATATGTGGGGTGGCTTATTTTATTTGAGGGAGCATTTTCCAGATATTTTCACCTTAACAGCTTGTTAAGATTTTCAAGTCATATTTTATGTTTGCTACAGGTCTGGCTGTTTTCCAGAGTTCTGTTGATATTTCCCTCTATAAAGCACCTCTTCTTAGAGTCGTCACTGCATTTAGCTCTATGTTAAACTGACTTATCAACAGACTTACGAAAGGTTTGAAGTTTCATGAATATTTCTTCTTTCTCTTTGATTAAGGCGTTTATAGAAAAATGAACTGAACACATGTATTCTTTCAGCATCTTCTTTTTTCAGCTTTTCAAGTACCAAATACCTAATTAGTTAAAACAAAAAGAAAAGAAAGAAAAATTAATGGAGATTTTAACTCAAAGTACTCAGCACCAGAGTAAAAAGGACTGCTAATAGTTGCTCCCCACCAAACTGTAGCAGCTTCTCACAAAATAGCTATTTGGAGCTGACTGTTCACAGGAACTAATTAATGCAAAATTTGTATAAATATTTTAAGGTATTATTGCTCTGCTCAATCAACAGGCTGTTCTGCTGCTGTTGTATTTATTTTTATTTCATGGCAGGAAAGCAAATTTTCAAAGAGTTTGTTACATACAGACCTACCTAGGAGACCTGTATTTTGTATTTGAGCCACCAGATCTCCAAACAATCCCAAGAATGACACTCTCCTTTTTTTTTTTTTACTTCTAAAATACATTAATAGATTGAAAAATATACATACGCACCTTATGTGTAGCATAAAACCAGCAGCATGTAACAATTTAATACACTTCTAACACCTGTAGCATCAGTGACACCACAAAATTAAATTACATATTACGTTAACCAAAACAAATGAAATTCCAGGAAACACAAATACTCTGAAAAGAACAACTGAACTTAAAAAAAGCCTTTTTTTCAGATAAATTTGCTCTTGAGATGTTAAAAAATTGCAAAGAAACTTTATCCAAGTCAGAACAATGTCACTGTCAAGCAGGACAGGAGGAGAACCAAAATTTCTTGCAAGATTACAAAACAACATTTAAAATTACAGCTATACATAGCTGGAGATCAAGTGTTCTCAACTGACCTATGAATTTTTAATGTCAGAACTTTTCAAGTTTCAAAGTAAAAGACAACTAAAAACTGATGTGAAATAAAACTTACTTTAAATAAAAATCAATAATAACATCATTTAAAAATTCTCCTTCATTTAGACAATGGAGGTCTTCGTTGGTCACAGAAATACCACCTTTAGCTGGAGAAGGTGGATAAACTATCAACCTGAGAAGAAAAATACATTCAATAAGAAGTATGAAATGCCAAAAAACCCTCAGAGAATTATTACAGGGCAAAGATAAATATCTTACTTTTCTATAGGACCAATAAATACTGAATGTGGTTCACCAATTTCTTCATCATCATCAAAAAATGGTAACTGTTTATTTCGCTGCTGCATTTTGGACTCAGAAGCAACCTTAAAAGAATAGAGCCAATATTAATTTGCATACTGTGCTTCATTTTACTAAAATGGTAATAAAACTTTGTGAAGTACAGCAGTAAAATGTCCCTTTGTTTTGAGGACTTCAAGTTTGTGGGATTTTGCCTCTCCTACCTCATCTATTATACTTAGGTATTTGCTCATTTCTTGCAGTCAAAACCTTTTAATTCTCTAAAAAGTAGTTTGTTTAACAAAAGCATTAATTAAATATAACTATGACAGTGCAACTTAATTTTTTAATTTCCTATTTGAAATATTATAATTTTACCAGTACATGAATTTGGAAAAAATTATGTTGCCTGATTATAGTAAAGATTTCTCATCCCTTAATAATTTTTTAATAACAACATTACTTGTGGACCATTGGATAACCTTACAATGAAATAAACACCCTTAAAAGTACTGTGAATGCACAGACTATTTCCCATAGTTTCATAATACACCATGGATCAGTCTGGGAATTCTCAAATAAAAGCCAGAAAAAGCTGATGGAACTTTTTTCAGCTGACTAACACACTGTCCTTAGTGTATCTGTAACACATGTAATATAATGACTTTGTTCCAAAACAAAAACATAATTACATTTTTTATTTTGCTTTCTCTGTGAGATGGGCTTCCTTTGGAATTGTCTTCCAAGCACTTAGTAAATGCAACAAGCCTGGCATTGGCTTCTTCAAAGGAAATTTTCACAAAGAAGTCAGAAATATTATTTCTAATACCAATGTCCGTAATTATTTTTTCAAATATTGAATTTGCATGAGGATCAAGACCAGTTTCAAAAATCAAGATTATGTACTGTTCTTCCTGACCTGCAAAAAAACCAGACAGAAAATTATTCACTTAGGAATGGAATAAAATAAAGCACGCTGCAATTATAAACATATTTCATGGAATTGCTGGCCAACACGGTTACATACTGCTGATAATGTATGTAAGCAGTAATACAGATATGAGTAGACAGACAGACGGACCAACTACCAAACCTTTCTTATCTGTGTTTGCAAAAAGAGTGCATTCAACTTCTACCTTAATCTAGATATTACACCTGATAAAATTTAAATTACACTAATGCGAAGTCAAAACGTATTTTTAAATAACATCTTCTTTGCTTACTGAGAAGTAAGGCTCTGTTGCCAACATTTTCTCTTTTTCTTACTGCAGATCCTATGCTATTGTTTCACTACAATTCCAAAAATTGTGTATTCAGAGTAATTTCCTCTCTGTTTCTAGAAGGCTACACTATAAAACATCACTGTTTTTGAAGAAGTTGGAGAGAATGAGTCAGATCAATCAACTATTATATAAATATCATCCACTTACATGATCTGAAAAATCAAAAAGCAGTAAATTGCACTGAGAGGAATTATTTTACATGGTCAGAAAAAGAAATAGGATTCAGGCTGCAAATCCCAGTCTCATGGAGCTGCCCAACACAGAGCTGCCAGGACCTGCATGTTGGTTTTGCTTGGTCTGGTTTTTGGTAGCAGGAGTGACCACAAAGACAGCTCCTGTGAAAAGCTTCTGGAAGCTTTCACCATGTCCAGCAGAGCCAATCTCTAATGGCTCTGAAGATGATGGACATGCTGCTGGCCAAGCCTGGGCCAGTGGGATAGGTTGGTTATGCCTCTGTGATAACATATTTAAGAAGAAATCAAAACAAAGGGTGGAGGCAGGCTTTTTGTAGCCAGAGAAGGAGGAGGAGGTGAGAATATGTGAGGAAAAAACACGGAGACACCAAGGTCAGTAGAGAAGGAAGGGGAGGAGGTGCTCCTGGCACCGGAGCTGAATTTCCTCTGCAGGCTGTGGTGATGACCATGGTGAAGCAGCTGTGCCCCTGCAGCCCATGGGGTCCATGGGGATGCAGAGATCCATTTGCAGCCCATGGAGAGAAGCCCAAGCCAGAGCAGGTGGATGCCTGGAGGAGGCTGTGTCCCATGGAGACAGAAGCCTTGCTCCCAAGATGGAACAGCCTGGCCTTGGAGGTCTGCACCCCCATGGACATGTGACCCACGCTGCTGCAGTTTTGGTAGGACTGTCTGCCCGTGGCAGGAAGCTCCCACTGCAGCAGTGTGTGTGTGCTGCTGCTCGTGAGATGGACCCACACTGGAGGAGTTCACTGAGAACTGTCTCCATGGGAGGGACCCCAAGGAAACACAAGGGAAGGACTCCTCTCCCTGAGCAGCAGAAGATTCTGGTGATGAACTGACCCAAATCCCCACACCCTGTCTCCCCTGCACTGTCAGTGGGAAGGAGGGAGGGCGTGGGAGGAAGAATGGTGTCTTTAAGGGTTTATTTTACTTGACATTATCCTCCTCTGACTCTGTTAGTAATAAATTCACTTTGCAACTTCAAGTTGAGCCTGTTCTGCCCTTGAAGTGTTTTCTCCCAGTCCTTATCTTGACTCATGGACTGCTTTATTAATTTTTTTTTCTTTTCCTCTCCTCTGCCCAGCTGTGGTAGGGGAGAGCAAGTGAGCAGCTGTCCTGGGTGCCTGGTGTTTTGGCCAGCGTCTTAACCATGACAACCTGTTTTTCTGTAAGAGGAGTTTCAGACACAAGCATAACCACTTCGCTGTGGTGATTCTTAACCCAGCATGCTAACTCTCATGAAAAGTAATTCTTCAGCAGCATAATTCCCAATTCATTGCACATAGAATTTAGATGTCTAACTGGGTTTTTGGATGTTCCTATTTTGGGAGCTAGGCATCTACACACAATTGCTTACACAGCCATGGATACAGGCCTAAATTAATTTCATTCCTTACAAAGCCAAGAGCATCTGTGTTATCACAAAGTGCTCCTAAAGTATCAAATGCAATAAAACAGTTGGATGTTAAAACTCGCTCAGTGCTACAGCCTCAGGGAGAAGAGCAGGGCAGGGACACTGCCGAGAGCCATGCCAAGGGAGGGACTTCTCACACAGACAGCTTGGGAAGCTTCTTCCTTTTTTGTGAACACCTGGGGTCTCATTCCTACTCCCAGAATTGTGTTCAGGTCCTCTGCATGCTCTCCAATTACTTTTGTAATTATAAAACTCCTTACAGCTCATACTTCTTACAGGAGGTGGGTGAGCCTACTATACAATATTAAGGAAGCACTCAATTCTGAGATTGTTGAAAGCATTCTTCCTCCATTTGAATGCATTCACGTATGTGCAAAACTGTGTCTAACTATAAATAGCCACAACATTTAACCTGAAGAAAAGCCTGTTTAAGAGGAAGAGGCCTCTATGCTACATTTAACAGGCGTGCACATAAAGATACTACAACCTTGAAAACTACATAGAAGTTAAATTTAATTTAGATATACAGGAAGATAATCCACGTATTCTCCAAGCAGGTATTTGTCTATCTCACAACATCATTACAAGTTTGCTGGGGAAAAAAAAACCCAAGGCAACCTATAAAACAGTTTCTACTAAAACTGAAGCCTGTCAGCAGAACAGCACAGAAGGCAGAAGTATTACAAAAGCTGCCCTACAAATGTAACGGCTCATATACAAAAGCTAAACAAACCAACTTGCTTTCCTTCAGTACAAATTTTAGTGAAAAAAGTTACACTAAATTGACTAAGTGCTTCAATTAGCATGTGTCTGGACAAAGAGAATGTCCAGCTGTTCTGAGCTATACTCTTTCTCAGCCTAGGAAGGTGACAGTGTCTGAAAAAACACTACACCTACCCCAGCAAATGATGGAAGTTTTGTCTTAATGCACCCATTCATGACCCAAAACATGAAAATACAATTTAAAAGTGAATAGTAGACAATTTGTTTTACTTACTCTCTCCTTTACATTCATACCAGACATTATCTTTACTCATTTTCAGTTGATCTCTCAGACTACTACAGGTTGAAGGTACTGTTTGTAGGAAAACTACTGGCAATTTTCGGACACTACACCATTCACATTTAGTAAGTTCTGAAGTTTTCAGGTTAATCTCTCTGGTATCACTTTCTGAATCTATGAGAAAATAATGACATTATATTAAAATATAATAAAATTCTGTACATTTAATTTACAATTTCCCCCTTGAGTTTCACAAGAAATCAGTATGTGCTCACTAAATTTCTTAAAAGTTTTTAAAACTCTGAAATTAACATATATGCAAGAAGTGATGGATTTTTGTATCTTAAAAGACAGTTAAGATTAACAAAAGGTAACAAAGCTTTACAGGCCCAGAACAAAACCCTACAAAATAAAAGAAAGGAAATAGATCAGGAGTTGTAACTCATCATTTCCAAATTATGTCACTGTATTTCTTTCAATGACATGAAATATACAACTTTCACACTAGAGAAAAAATTATCAAGGGAGATCTACACAGGAAAGGTCTAAGACACCAGTGTGGTTTTTACTGTCTTACTTAACGCAACTGAAATAAAAGAACTAATAAAGTGTTAAAAAGCTAACATTTTACACGAGGGTTACTCTTGCTTTTTATTTTTGTTAATCACTTTCAAGAAAACCTTTTCCAATCATCACATTATCTACAGATCTTCAAATGAATTATCAGATCAAGAATTGGATCAGATGAAGCAGAAGAACTAAGAACCCAGTTGTACACACATCACAAGTTGTGAATTTTCTGTCTGGAGAAGGCAGAGATAATGCAAAAACATTTTGGTTTTTATTCACCAGGTAGTTCAAGTCAAATTTGTACTCTCCTTTTTTTTTCCCTCTTATCTGACTACAGGGACCCAATATAATTTATTACATAATTGACAAAAAGAGGATGAGCATGTAATTACAATTCACTTTTTCATACCTTTGACACAGTCATTCAAAACAAATATATTGAGTACTAACATAAAATAAAAAATGTACTCACCTTCTTGACTCTCCAGGCGTATTTTGATATAATCCAGGCAAAACTGAAAGACAACACAATCAGAAGATTTCACACCTTCTGCAAACCAAAAATGCCTGAAAGCCTTTAAACTGTTAGCAAACACATTTCAATTAAGTATTTAAGTAACAAACATTTTAAAATATTTTAAAAAAACAAAATGTACATTTTAGCACGACTCAAGGAGGTAATCCCATTCTTTACCACTCAGTCTCTTTCAGTCATACTGACTGTTCAAACTTCAGATCTCTCTGAAGTACTTACGTTTTCAAAAACATTTACAATACTCTGAAAAATACACAAATTCTATTTCTTTAAAAAAAAATACTCTATTAGCATTTAGGCAAATCAAACAATGTGTTTTGTAAAGAGGTGCAAAGAACAAGTAACACCTCTGTGCTGTTTCCGTGGTTACCCCAGCAAGAAGTATGCATTTTATGTGGCTGACTGCCTACAACTAACATTCAGTGTCTCCTTGAAAACCTCCATGTAACTTACAAGGCTAACAAAAAAATTCTTTTCTGTAGAAGATTCACCTCGAGGACAATGCTTCTTCCTCCCACCTATCAATATCAACATTTTTGGAGCTGCTGTTTTCAATTTTCTTAACAAATACATGCTAAGCTGTAACCTCCCCCCAACCATGCAAACAAGTTTCTCAAGAGTGCTGCAGCACAATATTTCTATTATGAATCAGAGCTAGACTGCATGTGTTAGAATGTAGTAGTAATTTGAGGTTCTTTGGAAATCACAGCGTCTGAAATTAGAGACAAAGTTACTGTTCCCCAAAGGCAAAACATTATGTTGTTCAAGTACGAAAGTAACAATGCCCATCAAAACCTGAGAGGAGAGCTGTGAAATATCAAGTTTACTTACAATCACAGGTTCCACTACCATTCTTCGCAGTGTTCCTATTCGTATACTTCGGCAGTTCAGAATGACACTTTCACAGGAATTTTGGTAATTCAGAGGTACAGCCTCAGTTACCATCTCTTGAGAAATAACTTTACGACGTTTTATTGGTGCGTTAGACACAATGTTCCCAAACTGAAAAGTAATTGTCAAGGTTTCAGAATGTCTCACTAAGGTTTACTGCCAACCAAGCTTGTTAAAACTAATGACTAAATTTTCAGCTACTTTTCTGTTGGTCAACAATAAAACAGCAAACACTGAAGTGGTGTTATATTCAAATAGCCTCTTCAGTAAAGAATTAATTAATATTTTGAGAGGAAAAACAGCTGAATAAAGCTTTTTCTATGATAACTAACAAAACTACTGTGATATCTCCCAGTCTTGGTAGGTTCATTGAATCAGTGCAAAATTTGTGTTGTATTTCACCAAAAAAATTTTTATTTCCCCCATTTTCAAAAGTAAACTCAGAATCTAAAATAATCTAACATACAGTATTACAACTGGTTTGTAAAGACTAGTGAACAGGAACATATGGATATACAAAAAAAAACCATTTGGGAGAGTTTCAGAAGTTAGACACCAGTGCTTTCACAATGCAATGTTTTCAATTAATTCAGCACATACTGCCAGAATAACTTAATTCAAAACTATTTATAATCCAAGCTTTGAGCCTCGCAGCTTTATTGTAGACTGGAGGTTCACAGCTTCATATTGATAGTGGTGACAAATTATACAACATATTATAAACATCCATAATTTCATCAACTACAGCACTAGAATGTTGGCTTCTGAATCTTAACATAGCAGGGTTTTGGCATCAGCACTTTAGTGTTCTAACTCAGAAAAGATAAAGAACCGGAAATCTGATGCGATTCTCTTGTTGAATCAAACTCACAATTAGTGAAACTGGAAAAGTGACTTAAGAACGGTTTTAATCAGCACTATTAATCCAGTACTAATTGCCACATGGAATTTACTCCTTTTAATGGCTTACTATTGAGATGGCTTTTAACAGAGTATGAAAACTGTCCCCTTTGGCCACACTTCAGGTGTGCTCATGGAGTATTTTTTTGTCTTTGTTTATCAAATTCTTACAGTAGTACTCAACTGAAAAACACAAGCCCCACCAAGAAAGCCCTAAAACAAGTGCTATTGATTGGGACAGTTGTCCAATTAAAGCATTTTAATTTTAAAGGGCCGTTACTGATCCCAGTGTCTCTTTTCATGTCTAACTTCATTAAGTCTCAACAGGCAACAGCTGGTACTGACATTCTTCTGCAAACTAAGACCTCGAGCTTCATAGACAATCCCTGCCCAGTCTCAAAGAATAAACATTCAACATAGAAGCATTTACATTAACAGCATAATTCAAATCAATATGAATCCTTGCAAAAATGTAATGAACACATTTTCTTAACTTTTCAGTATTAAGTATGCAGAGATACTACTTGATGAGCTGCTAAATAAGAGAAGCAATCAAAGTCAGCTTCTGACAATGCAAAATAAGCCTTTACATATTCCATTCATTATTTGATTCTGTTTTCTTTAAACAAAGCATTAAATAGTACCTGATCTTTCATTCTTGCTTTTCTTGGTAGTGTGACTGCAATTTCTGTATCTGTTGTTATACTACCTATTCTCTGTTCTACTCCACAACTGTTTTCCTTTAATGCTGCTTCCACCTTTCCTGTAGAAGGAGCTGGGGAGGAGCGGGCTGAATCTGCAGGACGAGGTGAAATGCTTTCCATGCTCCTAGTGCTGCCACTATTCTCGTCCTCATCATCATCACTAGACAAAACAACTAAACAGAAAATATTAAATTCTCAACCACTACATTTTTCTGTAACAGAAATTTCTTTTTTCATTCTTGGCTTTTCTTGGCAGTGTGATGGCAATTTCTGTATCTGTTGTTATACTACCTATCCTCTGCTCTATTCCACAACTGTTTTCCTTTAATGCTGCTTCCACCTTTCCTGTAGAAGGAGCTGGGGAGGAGCGGGCTGAAACTGCAGGACGAGGTGAAATGCTTTCCATGCTCCTAGTGCTGCCACTATTCTCCTCCTCCTCCTCATCACTAGACAAAACAACTAAACAGAAAATATTACATTCTCAACCACTACATTTTTCTGTAACAGAAATTTCTTTTCAAGTAACAGCTTAAAAGTAATTTATATAATTGTCCTGCAGTGCCAAAAAAAAGTCCACATGTATTATTATACTATGCTTTTATTAACGTTTATCTGGAATCTGGTTGCAGGCACTCTCTGCCTTCTTTTTGATTTCTTGTAACTAACTATACAAAAACCAGGTATCATTAATCCACCTCTGGACAGAAATGAACTTTTCTTCGTTCAATCAAGAATTGAAAATAAGCAATGCAACCTAAAAACTGACAAGAGAAATTATGATTGAAATCGTTCAACCCAGTAGGACAACATGGTCTAATAAACCAAGCACAGAACCAGAAACCTAATTTCCCCTACTCCATCCTTCCTGCTTATAGAATGAGTTTACAGAGAGAAAGCACAAAAATTAACATTTTACAAATTATGAAATTTAAATAGATGCATAGGTCAGAAGAAAAGAAGGAGGAAAAAACAAAATAAAAATCAAATACTGTTTCCTCTTGGGAGAGTAAGTGATGGAATTCTGCTAAGAATACTTTTTTCCAAAACCATAAAGTGTAAGTACTTTTTAATAAAATATATAAACAGAAGAAAAATAGTCACAAAATAATTTTTGATTTCCCCAGTGTTCATCTTTCTTGAAGAGTACCTCTGCATATGAAAAGGAAATTATTAAAAGTTCTGTCCCTCTTCCCCAAGAACACATACACAAAAAAAATGCTAGGCAACATCAGTTATGAAAACCTGCACAAACAGTTCCTTCACTATACAACATACTGGGTTTCCAGCTAATGGCTGTATTAATAAAAAGGTACTTACTTGGATCATTTAGTTCAGATGGTCTTGTACTCCTCTGTCTTAAGCTTCCTGTAATTTTAGGATTTTTTGTCCCAGTTAAAAGACCAACTTTTCCATTCTGTCGTAACATAGAATGTCCTACAACTTCATTACTCAGTAGAACATCCGCTGGACCTTTTCCAACAGCAGAACTATAAAACTTCTTTGTGCTGAACCCTGTACCTGAAGATTTTTGCCCTGTTGAATTCTGATGTATTGAAGAACGTGATAAAGGTCCCACAGATTCACTTAATGTCACAGTTTGTCTGGAGACTCTTTGCAAATCCTTTAGAGAAGCACTTTCACAATGTCGGCATTTGGTCTGATTTTCATTTGCCCTCCCACAATTTGGGCAATCAGTAGAATAATCAGTCTGTTCCAAAAGCTAAATGAGAAACAAACACACAATCAGTAATTTTAAGTAGAAAGATACAATTTCCAGATCTTGTACTTAATTTCTGTTCAGAATGAATCAGTCAGTCACTTAGGTTGGAAAAGACTTTCAGTATTATCAAGTCCAACCATTAATGCAGCACCGTCAAGTCATCACTAAATCATATCCCCAGGTACCACATCTACATGTCTTTTAAATATCTCCAGGGATGGTGGCTCAACCACATCCCTGGGCATCCTCTTCCAGTACTTGAAAACCGTTTTGGTGAAGAAATTTTTCATAATACCCAGTGGAGACTGACAACACTACATTAGCACTTACAGTAAGCAGAGAAAGCAAACATTAAAACACAGCTTGATTTTTTATTTTATTTAAGAAAATGAATAATGTTCTAAAAGGAACAAATGTCATTTGTGGCAATATTTTAAAGTGGTTAATACTGGACAATTCAGATTTTTTTTCTTGCCTTTTCTTCCATAACTGAAACATTGCACACTGTTCAGATATATATACTCATCAGCAAGATGGTCCACTTACATAATTTCTGTAAAAACAGTTTCACAGGACAAAAATAAAGTAACCTAAGCATCCACAGCACATTGCTGGAGAGGACTTGAAGAAACCTTGCAGGTCAAATTTATCTGTTCTTCCAAGATATCTCCCAACAGCCTGGCAAAGCATGCAGAAAAATTCACTCCTCGAGGGAGACGGAGAAAAGGCAAAGTACATACATTGCTTTAGAATCCAGTGTCACAGAGAAGAAAACAGGACTTGAGGAATAGGAGTTCCCCAAACTTTCAAGAAGAAAGAAGGGGCTACAGGAGAAAATGTATCCTATCACTGCAAAGGCAGATGTCTTTTGGTTTTCTCACATTTACCAGGTTCCATGTAATTTTGTATTACACGTGTAGGACTTGAACTTCTAAATCCAAGGGATTCAATATTAACACATCATCTACAGAATGAGTACCAAAGTGAGTACAGGACATCTCTAGAGATGAAATTTAGTGCATGTTATTGTCTCCTGGAGCACTGAACTCAAATGGCATAACCACTGTACTGTGAACTACTGAAGACAACAAATACCTGTATCACACCAAAACTTTTCAGAATCCACTTTCAAAATACAGCTTTCACAATTGATAACTCTCCCCACTCCCAGCAATGAACACACTTCCACTACAGTACTTCCTCAGGTATGGGAAGTAATTTCAAACCCCAATTTTAAAGATCAAAGTCATAAATGAGAACATACTATTTTTACAAAATTTCTGCAATTTAACAAAACTACACATACCAAAGAGAAACACAAGCAAAAAACCCCAAGTGTATAAAATATATAAGACCCTTAAAAATCTAAGTTGTGAGATAGCAAGTGACATGAAAACCAGTGCTGTGCTTCAATGCTGCTACAGGATGTAGTTCTTAGAAAGATACTGCTTATCACATTGAAAAATTCGATCAGACATTAAAATATTCAAGAGAAGGTACCAACAGTACCTGGAGGATCTTAAGCATAGAACAGTTGCACCTCTCCAACCATACGCCGAAAGTTTTAAACCAGTTTCCTTATTAACATCGTATTAGTTAACTAAGTAAGCAATGGAAATGCGTAAGAGCAGTACCAGGTGTTTTAAACAAAAGCTAAGCATATATAATAATCATAGATCTGTAATTTTTTTTTTTTTTTAACCAAGAACTCCTTACAGGAAGTTTTGCTTTGATAGTCAAACAGAGTGACCTGCCTGTGTGCATTATGAAACTTCCATAGTAACCTAGGAAGTTGATAAAAAATAGAGAGCCTTACAGCAATTTCCAAAGTATCTTACATCTGATATTCAAACAAGTTCCTGACAAAAACATCTTGGTTGGCTGCATCTAAACCAGAGAATGCCATTTGGATACCTAAGGACCTATGCTCACTGAAAAAATGAGCAACTTAATAGGAAGCACTGGCATCTTTGCAGTACTTTTATCTTCACTGTTTTGAGTACAGAAAATCATCACACTAATAAAAAAATTTAAAAATCTGTCAAAGAGCAAAATATTGCTCCTCTATTTCAGCAAATTAAAATCATTCGTCTCTGGTTTACCAATCAGCCATTCAATTATATCACAGATTCTTTTCAGTGCAGCATCTGTCTGTTCAAATCAGAAAAGAAATATTTCACAGCTAGCAGCAACATTAGCACTTAAATATCTCTATCACTGTAACTTTTTAAAATCATGTAAATCTTCCTCCCAACTCTAAGGATTTTAAAACATCAACCTGTTTTACTCCTGAATGTCTGTTTTTAAAACATCCAGCAACTTTTAAAGTTCTAAATGAGTTTACACATTTTTAAAATATAACCTACCTTTGACTGAGTTAAGCATTTTTTTGTAGCAGAGGACAGACTCAAGTCAGATTGATATGAATTGCAATGACCTTTCTGTCGCACCTTTCTCTTAATTTCAGATTCTGATTCTGACTCGTCTGTATTTTCCATTACACTATCTAGGAGGGAAAAATGCAAAAACGTTAACAAGATATGCCCATTCATATGCTGTTATAATTATGATCAACTTACTTCTTCACATACACTAACTTGAACTAAACAAACACATTTTTAAACCTCAAAAAAATGACACTGTTTCAAATGTCTCATGATTTGTTGTATGAATAAAAAAAAACAACATTCCCCGAAGTAACTTCAAAAATGTTGTTTTACTAATACTATTGCAGTGTCTCTAACTGACAATTTGTATCTCACATCTTGGCAAGAGGCTTTGGTTTTGCAAATATATACTAACTTCCCTGCAAATCAAATGGAGGGTCTGCTGCCAAAAATAGCAGGGGATGCCAGATCATGCTGATGAAAATCTTTACTACAGAACTACTGGTGAATCCATTTAGAATAACTGGAAATGTTCTCTGTAATTAGGATTTCACAAAATCATAAAGGTCGAAAGAGACTTTCAAGATCATTGAGTCCAACTATTGACCACCTGGCACCACCACAATCACCTCTCAACGATATCCCCAAGTGCCACCTCTTCAACACTTCCAGAGATGGTGACCCTGTCACCACCATGGGCAACTTACTCCAATGCCTGAAGTTCACACTCTTTCAGTGAAAAGATTTTTTCTGCTATCTAATCTGAACCTCCCCTGGCACAACATAAGGCTTTTAAATCTTGTCCTTCCACCTAAGACATGGCAGAAGAGACGAGCCCCCCACCTGGTTACAACATGTTTTCAGGTAGTTCTAGAGAGCAGTAAGTTCTCCCCTGAGCCTCCTCTTCTCCAAGATAAACACCCCCAGCTCCCTCCGCTGCTCAATAAGACTTGTGCTCCAGACCCTTCACCAGCTTTGCTGCCCTTCTCTGGATGCACTTCAGCACCTCAATGTCCCTTCTGAAATGAGGGGCCCAGAATTGGACACAACACTTGAGGTCTGGCCTTCATCAGTGCTGAGTATAGAGGGACAATCACTGCCCTGGTTCTGTTGGCCACACTATTCTTGATACAAGCCAGGACACACTGTCAAGTGCCAACCAGCAGATTTACTCCTTCAGATTTACTCCTTCAACAAAAGACACAGTAGTTCCATGAATTACACTGTCATATCCTGTTTTATACTGGGACGCTAATTTAAATACTGTAAGAGTGCAGCAACACAGAAACCCATGAATTGAATCTCACTCTGCATTTTTAAGAAGTGGAATGTGTTGTACAAGAGTGCCTTAACTGGTTTCACGTAAAAGTGCTACCTAAATTCCTTTAATTGCAGTCTCCTTATTGGAACTTTTTAAAGATTTTTTTTAATAGATATGAACACCTTTTCTATATACATACTGATGGTCTCATAAACATTCCACTATGAGAAGACATCTCAAAACTAAAGAATGTCTCATTTTCAAAAAAAATAGTTGGGGGATTTTTATAAGTTAACTTAGAGTAGCTCTGCTGAAGATCTACTTAACATTAGCCTAAAATGGCACAGCAGAACAACTTGCCAGTGCAGGTGACTATGCAGCGGAATAGCAGGTTTATAGACTATATCTATACTAACAAAGCTTAACAAAACACAGGGTATTTTCTTTTCCAACTTCACAATTTCCACACCTCAAACCAAACTGTATTTTCTCTACAGCACATCCATCAACATTCCCTAACAACGACATAAGAGCATGTTTCAGCTGAGGCACAGAGCTGATGCTGGTTCTTCTATTAATTCCATCAGTGTATAAATACACTTCATACCAAGTGTTGGTTACTACATTTGTCCTAACACTGCTACAGAAGCTCCTCATCAATAATTCACAAACAAGCTCGGGGCTTGGGCTCAGACTAGTTGACTCCAGAGATCTGTTCCATCTCCAATTTTACGATTCTAAATTTTCCCCCATTTCTGTTGCTTTCAAAATAACTGAAGCCCAATTTAGAATTATTACATGACTGAACTAGTTGCAGAAATCTGTCAAGAAGGGCAAAATCCTCCCTTCATGCACAAACTTGTACAAAACTAGAATAACACAATTTAAGGCTGTAAGTATCAGGGTTATATAAGATTTGGCAACACACCCACCTAAATCAGGTATTAAAAAAATTATTCTGCTTAGAAGAAATGAGAACTCTAAAGATAACTTACCCACTCCTTGAGACCGTGGTAATCTAATGTGGTCTGCCTCTACTTTCTGAAGCTGAGGTGGGTATTCTTTCCTGGAAAATGAATTAGATGCATGGTTGTTCTTTTGACAGACACCATTATAATTTAGTCACAATTATACATGAACAAAACAAACCTGAAATATATCTGAAAGCTGTGAGTAAGTAACTTCTCCTATTACATGCTATTTGTACACATAAAAAGTATTATCAGAACTATAGAAACAGCCAAAGTAAATGTCTTGGAAATCTCCTCTCTAATAATCAATAGTTCTGGAGTCTGTCACTTTCAGATCGAAGTCTCTAAAAAGTCTCTGACGCCTGCATCTTCTCCTCCTCATTCATGAAATACAAGACAGATACTTTTAGAAGCCAAGAATAGAAACAACTATTATTTTAATATTGAAGTAGATTCCACAAGTTCCACAACTTAAAAAACAGGAAGAGGAGATGCAAAACAGAGGAAAGAGATCTGATGTCAAAAATTGTTGTGGCTGAAAACCAGAAAGAACAACACTGCAGACATGGTTCCTATATATTTTTTTTAAATAATGTGGTATAGACAAATTATTGGATAATAAGTCTTTTGTTGGTATAACTTGCACAGTATAGATATCACATATATTGCAAATCAATGCAATATGTGGCATTAGAGCAAGATTTCTTTGAGTCTCCTGAAAGATGTTTTCAGTTTACACATGTGTGTCAAATCATGCTAATACCGAATTAGGATTCGTGAACCTCCGTGCATGTGGGTTACTGTTTGAAGCACTCTTCTTTCTCAGTGCTTACTCAGCCCTGCAGCTACAGATCACTGTTCTTGTCATAACAGAGGATGGCACACATCTGAAACACAGGAGGCCTTGCCAACAAATTCAACAGAAACTGGTTTTATTGGAAAGTTAAGCACTGGGCTGCAAATGGGTCACACATGTCCCATACTGTTACCTCTGATTACAAGGACATATAATCAACAGCAAGGGGACAAAGCAAACAGCTGTTGGTAGTAACATCTCCATTAACAGCTAAATTTTGAGGACCCATCTGACAAAAATTTGGCTATGGCTGAAGTAGACTTTAGCACTAGGCATAAGATTTTAATTCTTTCAGCACAGCATTTCCTAATGCATCAAATTATAAAACCTTTGAATTTTCTGCATTTCTAGGTAATATTATTAACTAACATCCATGGAACAAGATTAACCTACAATGCCCTTTGGGATACTTCTTACCCAATACCAAACACATTTGACTGAGTCGATGGGCTGCAGCTTTAAAGAAAATGCTGGCAGAAGGAAGCACTGAGAAACAAGCATGGCTACACAGAATGCAGAGATGTCACAGTACTTCATCCCAACTACAGGCAAACATATCATAGGTGACAGATTAGGTAGTTTGTTACTGATTGTGTCAAATATGTTTCTGACACAATCCTGCTCCCCCAAAAGTTTTTTTTTAATACTTGCACACACAAAAACTGAACCAAAATTGGAAACTCAGTTTGAATAATTATTCCTAAATTAAGCACTTTTTTTTGCATAATTTTCCTTAAAAACTCAAATTACGAGGGATTACTTTAAGGCAGAATTAATGGAAATAAAAGGCAGAGCTCAAACTCATCATTATGTAATGAGAAGCTATACTACCAATGCTAATGACATTCTAAAGGGTAGAAAAAGCCTGTAACATAATTTTAGATTTGAAAAACATAAACACTGCAGCAAGGATGCTTTTGTCTCACATGTCATAATTATCTTTCACTAGTATTCCACAACAATAAGTCTTGTTTTGGACATAGCTACTTCCAGAAAAATAATTTTTTATAAGGTATCTAAAATATGTAACACTTTGATTATATTCAAGAGAAAAAATACTGAAACTACTTGTCATTTAATTGAAAGCAAATGATATGGCAGATTTAGAGTACTAAAATTTCTTTTAAAATCTAATTGACAAGTCAAGGTCTCTGGACCTTTGTAAGTTACAATTTTTCTTCTAAGAATCATACATTTGTATTGTATTTTTAATATGCAACATACATTTATCTTTTTAAGATGATAAATTGATTATTTATCATATAAGGCTAAATAAGCTTTTTACAATAAATCAGAATACAGTAGCATTATCTACCCCACCTAATTTTATGTTAGCAGCATAGACTCACATTGATACCTATTAAATGGTGAAATACTTGCAAGAATACAGAAGAGGCAGCAAAAAAATGTGTACCTTTCCTCTCCCAAAATACAGAATTGCAACTCATACACTCACAATGAACCAATAATACCCAAACCCAAGTCACAAAAACCAGCTCCAAGGCAACTGAGATTTCCCAACACACTTTACTGTGGTTAGCAATTCAAGGTCAAGCTTGAAGTTGCTTTGAATTAGAAATAAAAGTGAAGACAACTTTAACACTATTTAATCTTAAGACTTCATTAAAAAAAAAGGGTAACAAAAAAAGGAAAAAAAAAACCCCCAAACTTTCTTGGAGACAGTGACAGCCCTTCCACAAGAGGGCAGCAACTTTAAGTGCCTTCTACTAGCTTCCTTTTCTGAAAAACCCACAAAGAGAAAGGAAGAGCACAGCACCACGAAGTTTTTACAGACTAGGAAACAAAGTTGCTCCTCTGAGCACAGTGTTTGTTGCTGTCTGAACAGTTGCAGATCCATAATTACCTTCTCCAGTAAAATACTTGGTACACTGAAGCATTTAATTGAGTGTGAGTGCAGAAACAGAAGGGATACTGTGGTTGTTACTTAAACATTACACCTACCTTTAAAAGGACTATTTGGAAAAAAAAATTAGAAGAGATTAAAACACATACACCACTTCAAAACAAATGCCTTCTTGCTGTTAAACCCTACCCAAAACTAAGCCTTCCATTTCAACGGGAATAATTGGGGGATCAAACAGCTGAGCTGATCAAGATGCAAGATTACCTGTATGCTGTGTCTAACAGTTAAAAAACCCAGTGCTCAGAGGTGAAACAATTTTAGGCATCTTGTTTATCTCACAGATTGTAAGCACTTTTAATACCTTTAAGTACAAGGGAAGTAGACAAGTATTTGATGAAAAGCAATGTCAAGAAGTAGTAAAGCATCAAACAGCAAAGCATTAATTACAGTACCAAGAAAGATCAAGCTTTTTCTGAAACAGACAGGACTAAAACACTGAGGCAGTCTGGACTGTGTGGCATCATGAACTTTTGACATATCTTAACAGCTAAATATGACAGTATTCTTGACTAAGTGTGTTTTGCCCAGACAGAATGGTGTCACTGGTTTCATATTTTCAGCTAACATTATTACTGCTATATTCCTTTGCTGATGGAATTGGACCTTAGTATCTTCACACTGGCCTGGTAGACAGTATTTTATGAAACTCTCCAGCCAAAGTGACATTTTCACTTAAAATCTCTTCTCTAGGGAAACAAAAAGCAGAAAAATGGGGAGGAAGCGGGGGGAAACAAATAAACATGAAGAAACATCTGGATCTGGGAATCTGGGAGACAGTGCTACCTACTATTTGGTACAAGCCAAATCAAGAAGGCTGATTCAATTCCTAATTTTGCTGAGGTGCAGGCTTACACAAGAGCTGTATTTAATGCACAGCCTGGCTCTCTACAGGCCACCTTATTCAGCCTTCCATCTGCTCCTGTATGCTACTATTTGCAGATGTGCCACTGCAGGCAGGCTGTTGGTTCCTACAACATTACACAAAAAGAGAGTAAAGCACAATAAGATTGAAGAACAAAGCTGCTGAGGTGAGATTTACCTTCAGCGTGTGTTAGAGGAACAGCAGAGTACAAAAGCCAAAGGCTGAGAAAAGATGCAGCAGCACAGGGAATAGGGTTTTCAGAACACAGGTCAGCAACCCCATTTGGCCCAGAAAGTCAGGGGCTGCTGCTGCACTCATCATGACAGTAATGATTAAAGCTAAATTTAGCAGCTCCTGCCTACATCATCTTCCCCTGCTAGGACAACAACAAAAAGCAGGCAAAGAAAAAGGAACATATCCAGTAGTACTGGATGAAGAAGCAGCAGGTGTCCCCATGAGAAAATTAAGATCACACCAGCATGGAACTCAGCCCTTTTCTTCTATGCCATACAGTGACGGTAACTGGCCGGCAAGTATCTATTTGATAACTCTTCTAAGAAATAACAAAAGGCAGTAAAACAGAGAGGCTTGATTTTACTTCTGAATTTGAAATAAATCTAGAAAATCCTGAATTCACAAAGAACTGTGCTATTTATATCATTATTGGTTAAACATTACATACACTTTTTAAACAAATCAACATGGTAGCAAGCTCATACTGCCAAAAGCCACCTACACAGACAGGGTATTTACAATAACTCAATTAATTCATTACCATCAAGAAAACATTTCCACTAACATATAAATTTAAGCTATATATGAAGAAAAATAAATGTATGGTATTTCATACTGCTAACAAAATATTAACAGCAGTTAACCAGATGCAAAACAAGTGAGAAATGAGCCTGAAATGAGCAATGAAAAACCAGTGTGTCAGGTTTTGCTATACATTTTCTGTTAATTGCTTCAACATATACACCTCATGAACAAAACATACACAGTAATGCAATAAAAACCTTTAATGCCATTCAAAGCAAGCCAAGATGATAGTGAAAGCTGTTAAACAGCCTACTAAGATCTTCAGAATCATTTTTCTAAGATGCTTCAGAACCATTCTATTACGCAACGTTTGCTGCCCTACAAAAAGAATTAGCAGTGAATTCTCAAAATTCAGAGAGTGTTTATGCAATTTTGCACTGGATATATAAATACATTTCCAGTGGAAATGTACCCAAAATTCACACTAACACAGCATTACTTAGAGATGGATGTAAAGGTCCTTTTTCAATAGAAGAGGGTAAGTGAACCATAAAAACAGAACTTAAAAACAATCAATCCCCATCACATATGAGGAGATATGATTGACTGGATTGAATATTCTTTAACTAGCATTAATACAGAACTCAATCAGTAATCTTCTTAATGCTCATTGCCATGCTCATTTGATCAACAGTAAGCTTACCTTTCCTTTCGATCCAGATTGCTTAAAATATGAAAAAAGAAAAAAACACATAAGATGTAAAGCCCCACATGTGTTGCACATCACTAAATGCAAAGGTTATTAAATATAAACGGCAACTGTTTCATTGTCTCTTGCACTCACCAGTCTAATTTTCAAACAAGCATTACAATTTTTTCACCACATTTATCAAAGTAATTAGAAATGCACAAACATTATTTCACAGACAGCAACAGTCAGTGGTCTAAATACTACATTGACTTGACTCTTTTTCAATGTGCAAAATTTGATTAATTCTGAACTTAACATGATCATCTCAATCCACTTGCACTGTAGAAGCCAGTAAGACAGAATTTTAATACACAAATTAATACCAAGCTTCATTTTCAATCACAGAATCATTAACATTGGAAAAGACTGCTCAGACAAAAGCCAACCATTAAAACAATCCCTGATTGCCATGCAAAAGAAAAAAAAGAAAATATGCTAGAACTTGTCTCCAACTATTGAAAAATATTTAAGTGTTTAAACTGACAAAAAAATTTCAGCAGCAGCCTTTACATTTTTAAGAAACAACATGGAAAGGCTAGAGAAGGATAAATGGAAAAACCTCCTCCTGAGGTTTAGGCCAAATCAGGTCTCCCAAAAGCACCTAGGAACTAGGGCCACTAGTTTTACAAACATCTCCTTTGAAGTGAGTTAACACAGAAATGAATGTAGCTGATGCCCACAGCTGATGGTCCTTTGTATACCAAGACTGATATAAAAATAAATCTAACTAAGCTTAGCACACAGACAACTTGAAAATAGCATCTAAATGTCTTCTGTCTTCTCTAAATTTGCAATATGGAATGCTGTAAGCTTTTAATACACTTGACTGCTCCTCCCAAACATCAAAAGCCTAACAAACTTCTGACATACATGCATTACATTAACTGCATTCTAAAACAGAACAAATTCAAATTGTTTCCTGTTTTCCTTCAGTCAAACTAAACAGAGTAACGATATTACAGAGTAATAAAAGTTCATCCTCCTTTTATTTTCACAAACAGAACACTCACAGAAGAGAGCAAATTCTAATTAAACTCTCTTGTTACTCAGAAAACAGCAGGAGTGGAAGCAAAGAAGGTAAGAACATAGCCCTGGTAATCCTACAGAGTGCAGTATGAAAGTATATTCCATCTCCATAGTGCTCTGGGAAGAATGTAAAAGGACTTAAAAACTGAATGGGACCGTGGCAACTTAAAACTTGGGCAGGAAGTAATGAGCTAGTGCTGTGTGAAGGTGGGGAAAAACTGCTCCTAGCTGGAGCTAGCCTTTACAAACAATCAACATTGCTTTTGTGCAGGTCACATCCCAGTTCATCAATCCAAACCATGTCTGTAGGGAGCCATATCCATTATCTTTGAATCCTTGGCACAGCTAATATGTAATCTGGATTGACTGTTTACAGGTGCTTCAAAGAGTCACCCTGTTAAGGAACACAACCTAATGCTAAGAAAACTTAAAAGGCAGAAAAAAATATTCAAGAATGCCTGATACTATACACTCTCATTACATCAGATGCCTTACCTGTTTGTTTCAAAGTCCCTCAGGAATATAATGCATTTAAATGAATAATAATAATAATAATCACTTTTATACCTCATAAAGATTGAGATGAGAATTCTAGGTTGATCACTGTCCCTACCAACTGCTTCATGAAGCTCATGCATAAGTTTTGTCAAACATGCAGTACATACATGCTATTTCAATGCCAAGTCTTGAAGAACAGTCAGTCAATAGCATAAGACAGAACTGTGCATCCATTAAATGAAGCAAAATAGTTTCAACCAACTACAACTCTAGGCCAAGCTATATCTGAAAATCTGTTTTATCAGACATGAACAAATTTTAATTTAATCCCCAGATTACACTGAAGAAAACCATGAATAGTATTTATCATAGTATTATTTTGAAATACTGAATTTTGTTGTACTAGAAACTTTTATTTTACATATGAGTGCAACAGAGACTCAGCCAGACTTTAAACTAACATGCATATGCAAAAACGTTGCAGGAGGAGATAAGAAACTGAGTACAAATCACACACTCCAAATTCAACTTGATAGAGATTATAACTGAGTTGATAATCACCTTGTCCCATGTGACACCATCCCCACCCAAAGAACCCAGTGGAAGTAATATAATCTGTAATGTCAGTGCCAGAGACTAAAATTGCTCAAATTATTTAATAATGTTTTTATTTTTGGTTATCCTATCAAGAACCTACCACAGATTTAAGTACAATACATTAGGTTAGATAAAATCATTTTCCCCATGTTGTTACTGACCATCACACCCTAAAACAACCTACAAATGCAAAAAATTAGCGGAACACAACTCTGTGTCACTTGTAAAATAGCTTAGGAAAACAAAACCCAACACCTTAGAGATCAATTTCCATGCTACCAGCTCTTCTGTCTTCTTATACACCTAGAATTTTATTCTTGGTTTGCCACCCACATTTTCTGCAAATAGTCCTTTTTGAGGAAACACCATCAGCATTTACTTTCAAACTGAACTATTGCCTCATGTCAGTAAAGACAAGCAAAAAAAGGATAACAAAAAATTCCCACACAAGTAAAAATATATGACCAAAATATACTACCCACTTTGTATGGTCAGGACTTTCATATTATGGTCAGTTTTAAATAGTCCTATTTTAAATTGCTTTTTTCTGACTATTGCCTCCTTGCTCATAAACCCATGTTTTCAACATCAAGTAGCCCTAATCCCTCTTCTTTTATTTATTAGAAAAAAAGCCTGTCAGGAAGCCATGTTTTAATAATTTTCAATCCTCTAACTCAGAAACAGATTTAGTAGCTTTTAAAAAGCAGTCAGTTGAGTCAGAAGCTACTGGAATTAAACACCATTTGCAAAGTTCCTACGTAAAACTCACCCTCAGTCAATTAGATCATGCTGGTTCTGACATCTTCCAGTAACAAAGCACTGCTTGGGATTGTTATGACTATTTCCTGCCTTTAAAATTCCAAAAATATTCCTAGCATGAGAGTTAATTGTCTGTTGCTAATGTAAATGAACTACAATAACAATCCTAAAAGAAAACATATTTGAGAACACTCAAGATGACTACTATCCAATTACTTCACACAATATTCAGCTTGCCTACTTTATGTATTAGTTTCCTTTCTGCACATCATACATGCCAAGTCACTACCTTTTTTTTTCTTCACATTACATTATAGGCTTATAAAGAAGCAAGCCCCACAGGCAAGAAAGGCAAGCAGGCAAATCTAACATCCCATGAAGATTAAGAATCTCTGGAGCAAGTCGAAACAACCTATGGCTTGCTAAGATGAATCCATTTTGACTGGCTGTTTCAGAGAATCATCTCACAACAAAGCCCAATCAAGTACACAAGTACTATCAAAGCCAACATTCAGAGCAGTCTTGCTTACTTCAAAGGATTTTCATTAATACAGCAGATCAAAATTTTATGCCTCAGAATTACAAAAAACGCCACAAAAAACCAACTCCTCCCCAAAAAACCCCACAAGTAAACAAAAGCAAGCACAAACACAAACAAAAAAAAACCCACCAGAAAGGTATGGGCATGAATGTTTAGAAAATTTAGGAAATGTCCCACATTTTCCTCAATGGGACACTGAACAAAAATATTCTAAAAAGGTCTTCATGCAAGAAAAAGTACAGCTGATTCAGCCTAAACCGCAGTGATAACACAAACCCCATCTTTCAGTTTAACTCAGGGTAAAAACTGCCAATTCTTTTTAGTCATCCCAGCCTTGCAGTGATGGGAAAAAATGTAAAGAAATGTAATGAACTGAAAAGAGAGATACCTACTACTGCATCTGCTATTACTAAGGGGAAGGAAATGTCCATCCTATATACCATTTACACACTATAATACTGTTTGAAATGGAAAATGGCAGCAACCTAAGTCCTCAAGGACAGGATAAGACAGCAGCTCTCCTATAAGGACAGGCTGCAAGAGCTGGGGTTGTTCAGCCTGGAGAAGTGAAGGCTCTCAGGAGACCTTATTGTGGCCTTTCAGTACTTGCAGGGGGCCTGCAAGAAAAGGTGGGAACAGTTTAGCAGGGCCTGTTGCAATAGGACAAGGGGTAATGGTTCAAAATTAAAAGAGAGTAGATTCAGACTAGATAGAAGAAAGAAGTGTTTTACAACAAGGTGGTGAAACACTGAAACAGGCTGACCCAAGAGGTGGTAGCTGCCCCATCCCTGCAAACATTCAGGGTCAGGTGGGACACGGCTCTGAGCAACCTGATCTGGTTGAAGATGGCCCTGCTTATGGAAGGAGGGTTGGACTAGATGGCCTTTAAAGGTCCCTTCCAACCCAAACTATTCCGTGAGTGCATTATTTTGTGACTGTAAAATCCCTTTTTCAGTCTGTTTATTCAATGCCAGATTAACCTAATACATTATTCATTCACATTAGTATAAGGGATTTTCTGAAGTTAGCAAATCCAAGTGAGAGAAGTAGGATAAAAAAAAGAAGGATGATGCCTACACATGATCCCACCAGCCTAAAAAATCTATACTAAAAAAGAGAGAAGAAAGAAAGTAGCAGAAGAAGGAAGCTACAAAATGCTGACGGAACAAAGCACTCTGTGGGATGGTGTAAATCCATGGAATTCATAAACAAAGAGCTCTGAATGGACAAACTTTGAAAGAAAATTCCTTAAAACATTTAAAAATGAGACATGGGTATCTCATATGTTCGTGTAACACATTGGGTGTGAAAAACCTGTTAAAAACACCTAGAAACAACCCTGCAATTTACAAAAGTCTGATGGGGTTGTAAGTTTTCAAAACCAAGGAAGTTCAATTCAGCATAGTTCACTAAGATTCCCCAGTTTCCAGTCATCCTTTCTAAAAATTATTTATATAAATTCAAAACCTTGTTTCTGTTAGATGTTCCAATTTATATGTTTTATGCTGTATTTACAGACCATTTACAATTGTCAGATCTATAATTTCATGTTTAGATGCATCTTACACAAGCTGGAGTTGCTGTGACTTAGCATTTGCAGGTCATGTTGTCAGTTACGTGAATTTCTACTGCATGCTGTGTTTGTCTATTTCAAAGTAATTTCTAAAAATATTTATATTATCAGGTGCTCTCCTACTATGTGCCAGTGTTCTTTAAAATTACTAAATTCTAGTATTATATGATAGTAATTCCTAAATGGTAAGTTTCATGAAACTTTAGTAATTAAGGTCATAATCAAGAATGCACCCATGTGATTACTTGCATTTTTTTAAAACACTTCATAGCACAAGGAAAACCATTACATACAAAACCGAGAGGACTTTTTACAATTGAAACATCTAGAGAAACAAATGTAATTAGCCTTACCTTTGGGCTGCTGTTTTCACTACAGTTGTCTGTGCGTGTGCATGGTGAAAACGTCTGCCATGTACCACAGTTACAGGACCAGATATATTCTGAGCATTTTCACTGTGAACATACAGATAAACGTTTAAGACTCTGGTGTATTTGCACAGTACTAGGTAAAAAATCTGGTATCCTAATTTTACAAGAACAGCCACACAACACCAAAAACTGAAGTATTTCTGAACCAGTAATACAAATTGTTAGGATCCTTTTACAGGTATAAAAATATTCTGCCTTATAATAAAATGGACAAATAAGAATATACACAAGTTTCTTTTTTTCCTGGGAGAAAAGATAAAGATTTTTTACTCAACCATGTACTGCAAAAAGACACGGTCTTTTTTAATGACTTGTAACCATTTACAATTAATTTTATACTTCCATCTCTCATTTTATTAAGGCATAATGTTAATTTCTTTAATATGACTTAAGGAGAAAAATGTGAACAGATTGAATTTAGAAATGTCCCTCATAAGAAAAAGTAAACACAGCAAATGTATGGATACAAGATGACTTTGTAACTGAAAAAAACCCAACACATCTCAAAAAGTAAAAAGGAAGGATTCTCAGGTACTCATATCTCAATAGGACTCTTATTCACCAGTGTACTTCAGCATTTCTTTGGTTTCTTCATTTGTTGCCTTCTGACTTTTATCTCATTATTATGTAAATCCAGTAATCATGAAGAGAAGATTTGTTCCCACTACCCTCTCTAGTAAAACCTGACATTAAGATACAGTAGATCAATACAGTGCTCCTTCAAAGTTAAAGGAGCACTGTATTGTGCTTAAACCCTAACAATTATCCTGGCATGCTGGTGTGACAGGACACAGAATACTACACTTGAAATGTTCAATAAACTCACAACTTTTAACAGACAGCATATGGATGATGCAAACTGTCTCAGATTATGAAAATAAGGTGCTTAAATTGTGCTTTTAAAATTGGTTCAAAATTTTAATTGCACTAAATAAAATGATGTGAAAAAGCACTCCTATTAATAATATTTCTCAGAAATATTATCTTGCCCTTTGTCCTGTTATGAACAAGGAAAAGAAACTGAAGTGTCAAAATTCAAAAAAAGCTGACAACCATATCCTAATCCCTCCTTTATATTCCCTCAAAAGAAGAAAACGAGTAAACTGTTAGTTTGCTTTTTAATTTTCAGTTTAGCATGACAAATTCCTTTGGAAGCCTTGCATAATTCAAGATTAGAAGCTTTCAGAGCATTTCTGACTGACCCTAACATAACCATGAACATAATAGAACAAGACTTATCAAACCCAGATCGTTAAATCCTCCTATCAGAAATATGAAATTTAAAAACATCATAAACCATCTGAGTTAATAGTTCAACTTCCTGAAAATTAATAGCATCCGTTCAAACACCAACCTCCTGAAAGTAAACACATTCATCTCACATGTTTTTAAGTCAAGACTGTGCAACTCCAGCTGGTCAGTCATCATCCAGATCAATCAACAGTCAACCTTCTAATTTGCCACCTCAGAAATAAAAGGCTGACAGCTACTTGCCCTAAATACTTTAGAATGTTTCAAATTCCCTTTGGCATCCCAATTAATGTCTTTGAAAAAGATACTAGAAAAGAAAACAGAAGCAGAGTGCAGGAATGCCTTCTTAAATGCTTAAGACCTAAGGACTTTAAACAAGCAAGCAAGGCTATGATTCTCCTGTTTTACCATTGTATTTGTTTGATCTGAACTTCGCCAAACTATCATGACTGTGAAACTCTGTCTTGTGCCCCTACAGCAGAAAAAAACTGTTAAGCAGCACTTTTGCTTTCTGCTTCACACTCACATAGTGAAAACTCCAGTAGGTGCTGGAATAGAGTATCGCAGACTGCTCAGGGATCAGATTTGAGTCAAAGCAGACTGTTCTAGATAGCACACTTAAATGGTTCATATGGTGTCAGACATGTTTCCAACTAGGACAGCTGTAAAACACAATCTGCTCTATAATCTTGTTCTCTGAATAGAACATATCCAACACAGACAGAAACACCAGAAAATACAATCACAAAGCCCTAGTGAGTTGCAACATAGGCATACCAGAATTGAAATCTGAGTTTGCAAGTTTCAGCACAATTTCTTGAAAATTAGGATAACACACTGCAGGATGATGTAATGGTCAAAAAATTCCTTGAATGAAATGTTATAAAAAAACTTTACAGTATATTAACAATGAATGTTTCATTAATGTTACCTCAGAAACCATAAATCCTTATATGTCTTAGGTTTATATTGTGTTATTTGTCAATAGAAGGCAGTTCCAACCCAGATAACAGAACATCTGAACTACATGCTTACACAACCTAAAAAACCGCCAGTAACTATTTACCTTAAATCAAAACCTGCATACCCTTCTGGAACTTAATAAAAACATATATGTACAGTCAAGTATGACTCTTTTGACACGAAAGCAAAAAAAATTCCACAGTAAAGCTAGATTTCACTACAAATTCCACAGCCAGACAAAGGAAAATTCTAGTTACCAGAGAATTAGAGGAATCTTATTTTAAAAGTGTACTCAAAACAAAGAACAAGTATAATGCAGATGCACAGGCTTCTTCCATAGTAAAGAGACAGAAGTCCGGATATAATTATATAAATCTGTTGTGTATACCAAAAAAAAACCCCCAAACCTAAAGACAAAACATATATTTGCATAGATAAATCAAGGCCAATGTAGTACCGTGCTACTTTGTGTAAATGTAAAAATAGCTTAATTTATAATAAAAATCCCTTGTCATTACTGAATTAATTTTATTTTTTAAAAAAACCTTTTTTAAACCAAAGCATCAGGAGAGAACACATATCACACAGAACTGCAAAGATTTCTTTTCTCAAGTGACTATAAGATGGTCTCACTGACCGACAGTGCTTACAGCACACAAGAACCATGTCTTGGTTGCAGAGAGGGGCCAGAAATCAGACCTGTGTGGGCAAGGCTATCTTGCTATTCTATACCTCTCCAATCATCACTGGGGAATGTGGTGTCAGGGGAAAGAGTAAGGACCATATCATATCCCAGAATGCCATTTTTGTCTCCCTCTCTTCATCAGGACTGAGTTGCTGGGATCAGCCCTGCAGACCTCATCCTCTACTGCTGCCACTCACTGACTTCCCATTCCTCCCAGATGGGACTCCACGCTGAGGTTCTGGAGAGTGGTGAGCACTGCTCTGGGATGTGTCTCTGAAGAAGCGGTGGGGCCGTGTGGAATTGAGCCCAACAGACTGGTCCAAAGCAGCAGCAGAACTGAGCCTGAGCTGAGCCTGAACCCAAGCCTGGGGCAGTGGAGTGGCAGTGCAGTAGGACATGGACGATCTTGCTTTCAGGGGTTTGTCTGTCATTGTTTTCCATTAGCTGTAACTGTTTTCCATTGGCTCAGGCTCAGGGATGGGGAGGGTCAGCTGCAGGGAGCACCCATCTTGTCTTTTCCCCAGTGGCCAACACAGAACTAAGTCAAGGCGGCAAACACCTTTTGTGCATAAAGCACCTTCCTTTTTTTGTATGCTTTGGTTACTAATATTGCTGCTGTCACTGTGCGTTTCTTACTCCATTGCTGCTTGCTTTCAGCAAATTGTTATCTCAACCCATAGTCTCTGCCTTTATCCCTCTTATCAGAGCGGGCAGGGAGAAGGGAAGTGGCTTATTTGGAGTTTAGTTTCCAGACAGTGATAAACCACCACAAATGATGACAAGGATATCCCTCATGCAGCTACATCTACATTGGATATTTGATGACTGGCCCAACTATGGCTGGGTATCTTATGAACTTTGCCTTCTTGCAAAGGTTACCAAACTGAGTGCACTTGAGCAATATGAAACACTCCCAGAGAAAGTTAGGTGAATATATCACTTTTTAATATATACCAAATGAAGAAATCAGTCTCTTACAAGCTAGGGAGAGTAGTAACAAGCAAGTACAACACTGAATGCCCAAAGACTGTTCCTATCAGCTCTAAATGCAAGTGACAATCTCAAACTATCCTATACTAGTATAAATATTTGCTGAATCCTGTAAAAAAAAAGTCTATGAATCCTCAATCAAATTATATCTTGTAGTAAGAAAACCAGAAAACGCATCCTGAGTTAACCTTGGCAACTCACAGTCATGGAAAGAAATTAATCTGGATGGCGATGTAAAATATATTTTCCCACCTGCTACTACTGTATAGAGGAAACAGTAATGCAGGCAACATGGGTAAGGTACTAACAAATATGCCAGTGAATGCTCTAAATGCATTTTAACAGTGTTCGGGTACTTTACTAATGTGGTGTTCAACCCCTGGGAAGAGGAAACACCTTAACAATCTAATTTTCTCTCTTTATTCAGAAGTACAGTACAATATAGCTTCTTAAAATGCACAGCAGATAATGTAAATGGACTAAAAGTTCAGTTTATTTAGTATTAATTTGTATCAATAATCAAGTAGGTAAGGAAACATGAACTGAATGTATTACCTCAGCTTCTTGCTATTTCCCATCATGTTGAGGCCGATTGCATTCCCTTTAAAAAGTTTGAAGCTTCCAGCTTTGCCTCGCCTTGCGTATGCTTTTATGGCATCACTGCTGGTGCCAATAGTTCCAGGTCGACAACGAAATGACTGTTACAACAGAATTCACATATATTAGAAAAATTGAGTAATTGTGTAAAAGTTAGGACAAGAAAACTAATTCAAAATATTAATATAAATATTATTATGGCTTTATTTTCAAACTGCTTTTAAATCAAATTTCATGGGAAATATACACTGTCTATATACCCTTACTCACTAGGATTCCTTACTAAACAAAATACAATATGTATTTTATATTTAGTACAGTATCTATAATTGTCTAAACTTAAAGTTAGTTATTCATGCTCATATTTACAGAACACTATGCAAATCAAGAGGGAAACAAAAACATCGAGGGTAGACAGACAGCTTGAGCATATGTTCCTAAAACACAACGTGACTATGCAATACTGTTTAAGAACCTAAAAAGCTTTAAAGATACATTTTCATCATGAGATAAACAGATTATTTACCTTTTTTTCTTCACTGGGACTGAAAGGCTCATCACTGTCATCTAAACTGAGCAGATTTGCCTCGCTGAACAGGTGTGGGAGAGAAAAGCATATACATTGTAAACCATCAGAGCACCCACAAAATATTTTAAACACAAAAGGGTTTTTTTTCCCCTTTCTCTCCTTAAATGCATCATATACACATTGTATAAATATGCATAAGACAACAGGAATACAAAATCAGCAATTTAGTGATCAGATGCATTATGTGAACCTGAACTTAGAGTGTACACCACATTATTTTGCAAAAAACAAAACTAAAAGGATTCATTCAAAACAGAGAAAGCCACTTAACCTTCAATATGGTTACAGCAGTATTACTGACACTATAAAATATTCTATACTCTTTGCATAAATTGAGTCCAAAACTTCATTAACCTACGAAACAAGATCTTAGTCTGTTTATGCCTATCAATATTCAAGTATGTAGTTTAAAACTGCAAACTTCATAGTACTTTAAGAGAAGAACTTAATGTAACCACCATTTTATGCCACAGCAATTACTACCAAAGTATGTCTTCCTAAAACTAATGTATTCAGTTTGGTTCAACTGCTTATTAAAATGTATTTCTTTAGTACTTCCAATGTTTGTAATCCCGTACCATTAGAATTGGGAAGAAGAAAAAAAAGAAAGCCACTCCATGATACTCTTAAAACATATTCTTTGCAGTAACAGGCAATTACCCTCACGTAATCTTAAGTATTTAAATTGAAACCCCAATCACACATTTCATACTGACAACAGCTAGATTAGGCTAACATGTTATTGCTTCTAGGAGAAGCAACCTGCAGATAATCCCTTCTCATCAATCCTGATAAGGTTACAATAAGGTCTTGGTCACAATAAAACAATACAACTTTTAGCCAACTTGTAATTGCATGGTTTGAGAAGTTTGAATCAAGATAATTCAGGCAGAAATTACTTAAAAGCAGTTATGCCAGGAGTTCAAAGGGAACAGCTACACAAGAGAAACAAAACATTTCTCAGCTGTGTCAGTATGACATGCTGGCTGCAATACATACACTGACTTTAGCTCTTTAAATATAAGGTAATCACTCAGTGCCCTCTCCCTCAAGTTCCTAACAACTTTTTCCATGCACAAGATTCCCATTCACGTCACAATTTATTCTTCCATTTTATGCAACACAGATATGCCCAGAGCAAATAAAAATAAAATAAAGATACTGGGTGAGATCTGGAGACTCTGAAACTTCAGGAGATCAATTGCACACAATTGATTTTGAAATGGGAAGAATGATGTAAATGTGAATACACAGCCACTGGCGCTGTTGTATTTTCCTGTCATTTACAGACCACCACAATTCTAGGTGCTCAATGGCAGAACAAACAGTGTAGCAGATTCATCACTAATTTCAAACAAAGGCAAAATAGTATAGTTGTACTTCTGTACTGACAACACATTGATACAAAAATTTTAAAATCATACAGAATTTTTAAAAATTCCCTTTCAGGACAGATTATCCTTTCAAGGGAGGCTCCTGGAGTCTTCTCAAGCATTCTTCAGTGGGCACAGAGTTCAACAATTTCAGAAATTTTCCACATCCTAAAGAATAAACAAATCCCTGCAGCACAGACATGAACAGCAATCTACAGTATCTGCTGCTCTGGCATTTGCCTACTGTGCTGACCTAATCAGATCATTTCACCTCTAGAAACGTTTTCATTCTTCAGCTTCAGTTCATACAAAATAGATTACTATTTTCAAAACATGTCTGTACTGTAGCTATACTTTGAGGATTTCAACACACCACAATACTGCAACCATTTTAACAAAGGGCATTTGAGGGGGGAGGTAAGAGAAGGTAACACACTGCAAATTAACAAAATACTGAGCCAAGGCTTAAATCGAAATGAACAAGAGTAACTCTTATCATGCAATATGACTAGAGAAATATTAGCGAATTGGAAGTTTTAAATGAACCAATACTTTCAGATCTTAAGGAATGCAAAGTATATGCATCAGAGCCAGCAAGGTTGTTTTTTCAGAGAGCAGAATACATAGCAACCGAGCAATGTCTATTTGCTCATGTATCACATGCTTCCAGTTGCCTGCTTCAAAGATGCAATTTATACAGCCAGGAAAAAAACTCAAACCAACCCAAAACAAACACTGTACCACTCCCCCAACATAGCAGTCAGCTACATTTTTAACTCCCTAAAACAAAACCTCAGTTATCTTGCTGGGAGGATGTCTCCACACTGTCACTTTTAACCAGGGAACCATGGGTTTCCTGGTTATTTTCACATTGGAACAATAATTTCTAATTTTTCAACACATTCATTAAAATTTTATAACAAATGAATGTTAAGCCTGTACTAAAATTAAGGGGAAAAAAATAGAAGTAATTTTCCTAAACAGAGTTCTTTCCAAAGGGGAGTTCCTTATTACAAATTCAAATTTAGGCACTGAACAAGAAAACAAAAATTTCTGTTTACTTACCTCTAATCACTTGCCATTTGTTTCATGTTTTAAAACAGTAAGAACTATACAATAGTTAGTTAGACAGCTCAGATTAATGGGCTGTGTTTTCTCTACTATCTACAAGTAACCCAAACTGTAAACCTCTGTTGACCATTGAGGTTACACTGGTCAAGCTGCAAGCACATTTCTCTCAACTACCAACTGATCCAGTTACGTTTCAAACATAATTGGAATGTCTTTCTGAAAACTATTACATATAAAACTAGTAGGTTGATGTTATTTGCCCTCACAGCACACTATGTACATTCTTTGTTTTAAATTACATGGTAGTAAGCAGCACACTAAAAAAGCCCCAGTATCAGAGGCACAAGAGAAGTAATATTACTTAAATAATTGACAGTGCCATTCTATTAAAAATAACCTTAATTTTAAAAGTTTTCATCAATTTAAAGGCAACAGTGCCTTAGTAACAGGCTCATAAAAGAAGTATAAAACATCTATATAACTATGGGAGGGTTTTCTGACAAAGTAATACAAATTTTAAAAGCACTGGAAAAAAGATAAACAGGAATACCCAACATAATACATTGTCTTTCCATTCGTCAATACAAGGAAAAAAGAGGTTTATTCCCCTAAATGGAAGAGGAAAAATATTAAAGCTCTTTGAAAGAAAATGGAAGTTAAGTAAGGACATCATAGTGCAAAAAAATAGAGCCATTTATTTGTATTTTTTTTTTTTGATAAGGCTACTATTGAACAAATCTCAGTGGAAGGTAGAAGTCTAGACTATTAAGAAAACAGTATGACAGCCAAGGAAAACTGGGCCAATCCATTTACAAAACCTCTGTGGGGCATACTGATGTATATTTCAGAAACATTTACACAGATATTACAAAGGAAATAAATATAAATTATCCAAGACATGTCAAGATAATAATCTGTAACACCAGAAAGCATCTTATAACATGTTTATTTCATTAACCACTTGAATATATTACTTTGGACATGTTTGCTTAAGTCCGCCTAAGTTCTGCCACATGAGATCCACATAAATTCCCACCATTTATCCTGTGATGGGCTACACAGGTTTCAGTGTGCTCAACTGACCAACTGGTCTTTTTTTCCATTATTCTACATAAAGGCTCCTCTCCTATGAGATCTCCGACTACAAAGCAAGGAAAGTTTCACATCACTTGTTACCATCCTGAGTAGATCAAATCTTTCAGAACATCAAAAATGTAACTTTTACTCTTTCAAGTGGACTCGGTATTATCTGTAGGCATTTACTTTGGGATAAGATACCTGTTAATTACTATTCCAAGTTTCCATAACTATAGTTCCATGCTGAGTATCAACTCTAGCATAATTTTAAATTTATAGTGTTGGGCGATCATTAATTTTTCCAAACCTTTTTCAGTTTACAAACATTCTTTAGCCTTTTTGTGTTTATTACTTGATACTTCATTACATGATTACTTCATTCACGAAGTTAAGGAACCATTATGACTGACCTCATCTAATTGCCAAGTAAGTTAAATGACATCCTTCTTTTAAAATACTCTATCTATTCTATAAATTGCTGCGGTAGGAGGTCATTAGCCACACACTTTGTGTTCATCTCACTGAAGAAAAGATAATCCAAGGAGACATCCAGTACTGACCAACTAATTAGCACAAGTTTCATGGGCTAGTACAAGAATATAGCCAATCCTTTAAGTGCTGGAATGTTATTCTTAGGCTTGCTCAAAACAAACTCACTGTGTGTCTGCCATTAAGAGGGCAAGCAGCTGTGATAAGATCAGGCACTGTAACACCCACCAGTGCCTTAACAAGCATGAAATGCATCTGCTGGCTTCAGACTCACAGCTCTCTCCACAAAGAAATCATGTAAGAGTCAAACATTGTAGTCAATATCAGCACGCCATAGCAAATACCTACTCACTGCACAATATACTCAAAATACTAGGGGGAACATAAAGCTTTATCAATTTTATGAATTAAAGCTGCTAATCTTTGAAATGTTCTGCTAAGGGTAAAGGAAATTAAGGAAAAAAATGAAAATTTACTGTTAGTTGATTTCTAAAGATTCCCTTCTGTCAATGTTTTGTTGAAAAGCAAAATACACTAATTATTTCAAAATGCTCGAAGCTCACTGTGTCTTTAAGATGCGCAAGCTCAGGTGTTACCACAAGTAAATACATGAGCAGCTTAAAACATATAGCTGTTTGGAGGGAATAAGAAATTGCCTCAAATGGTATCAGAGAATGGATAAGTAAAAAAGAGAGGATCTCCAGTTTAAATCAATTTTCAACCACTCTTTTATCAAAACTTCCAGATAAGATTCTGCATGAGCCACAGTATTAAAAGCAAATAAAAAATGATCTAAGTAGGCAATAAAAATTCAGTTCTGGCTATGGGAAAACTGCTTATCATAGAGGATGTCTGAAAGGAATGAAAAATCACCCAGACATACAATCTTAAAATCAGACACAATTACATAAAGTGTACGTTTCATAATAATTTTTCTAACTTTTTTTTAGCATCATTACTCTATACATTTTTCATTCCATGTTTTTAAGTTAACATCAGCTGGAGACAGATGGAAAACAGCAGTAAATTACTAGAAGAAGAAAAAGCTGCTATGCTTTCAAATGTGACTCATTTCTGAAGTCAAGTAAAATGGAAATACTAACTGTATGGTATGCACTGCCCTTATACTTAAAAAATATTTGTGTGCACTACAAATGGATGTAAAGTTGCTAAAGAAAAATGTGGCCTTAATTTTATGAAACTACACTGCCTGTAGTTTGTGAACCCTTTAAAAGTGGTTTTAACTTCTGATACAGTTCTGGTTTGACAAGAGCTCTTAATGTGTACCTCATATTTCAATGAGCTCCTGAACTCATTTTTTAATTACTAAAAGTTCACATTTCTTAATGTTTTAATTAGATTACAGCATAGTCTGCTGCTGCAGCCTATGTTGCTATGTGTCTACTTTCCCACCTCCCTTCCAGCACATGGTATTTCGCAGACTATTAGATGATACAAATTCATATATGAATTATTTTTGTACTCAATCACAGGATTCAGTGTCTTCTTACTAGAAAACCACAGCATACTTTTAAAATTTTCTAGTCTCCAAATATCTAAGAATAACAAATAAACTGACATGAATTCCTTGTGCATGACACTTGTTCTTTCAACAAATCATTAGGCATTCTGGAAATAAATACGTTAATATCAAGAAAACATAGTAGTAACAATAAAATGTAACAAGGACAAAGTATGAATTCAAACTACACACATGGGATTTAAGTTTTAGCCAAAATCCAAATGTACCAAGTAAAGGAATAAATTATAAGGGGAAAAAACAGCCTTAACTCTATTCAGTGAAATAAACACAAAGGAAGAAAAATCTACAATCTTTTAAGCTCAAGTTTAACTTGAGGAAGGCCTAAAGCTACTGAAGTACTTTAACAGTAATTGTGAAGTACTGAGCAGTATCATCACTAAAGGAAAAGCTGAAGCTGCTTGGATACCCTACCTATCAAATTCCTTACCCTGCATGTTCACATACTTCTGGTCTGTGTTTCTTAGACTTACACAGAAGCTCCAAAGACAACTGCAGCTCTTGTGAAATATACTGTGCCATGTGTTGTAATCCCCATGTTAACAATAAAACTTACATTATAATGAACTCCCATATGATAATGCTATTTAAAATAATCACTTATTTCAAATATTTTTTCTTAATCGCTGAAAGTTTAAGTTATTATATATTGTTTCTTATTAATAAATTACAAAAAAGAAGAATTTAAGAATAAATAGACATTTATACTTTCAATAGCCTGGATAAAAGCATCCTTACTCTTTCTCTGCATCTCCTTCACCTTCTTCTGCATGATCAAAGCTCCAATTACTTTTAAAACCTCCATCTCTCTTGGACTGTGATCTATCCAAAGCTGAAATGAGAACAAGTTAAGATAAGTTTTGATTTCAAGCTGAGTTATTAATCAACACAAACTAGAGGAGTAAACCAGATGCATGTATTTCCCCCCAGTATTTATTTTATTGATGTCAATGTTTAACTATCATTTGATCAGTAAGTTCATCAATGCAGTGGTGATTATTATTTCTCTAAATAAATAAAAGTATCTGTCAACATCTTATTAAAGCAGTAAGTAAGCAAGTTATTAAAAATTATGACCTGAGGTGGTGTAATAACTGCTTCAACTGTTTTACTGATCCCCATAAATTTAAGGGTAGCTTCTCTGATATGAGTCATAAGCCGCATGCAGAAAGAGTCCTAAAACATAGTATTTACATAACTACTAACCAAACATATACAGAATTTTTCCATACAAAAGCAACTGAACTGTCCCAAGTACAATTTCAACATAATATACTGGATTTTTAATTCAACATCTGGCACTGGCCTGAATTAACACACTATGCAAACTGAAATTTCAGTGTTAGCATCAACTAAGTAAAAACCTAAATTTTCTGTCATACTACATAAAATTTCAGATCTCTCTGAAATAGCCATCATTATGAAGATCTTCATATAATATGATGGCATGGGGTATTCTTAAGTGAAGGTGCTCCAGAGCATGGAGATGGCACTCATTAAAGCAAGGCAATGTTCCCCCGGGCCCTAACTACTGCAACAAAAATTCTGTAAGACAAACTATGCAGCTGCTTTGATTTTGGTATCATTTAAATGTGTTTTTTCTTACATTTTTTTCTTTACATTGTTGGAAATGCATTTAGAAATAATGAATGAAACTCTGATAGAAAAGAGTAAGAAAATCACAACCAACAGCATATGTCTAGGATAAAGTATGAACAATGCACACAGAAATATTTATTGCATATTCAACATCTGCTTCCAACTACCTGCACCTACTGCAGGCTTCCTGAGCCATGGGTGAGTATGTTAAACACACAGTTTTGTATTTAACAGCTTTTCCTACCTTTTTCTTCTCCCTGCTTGCTTTTTAATCAAGCCTGTTCTATAGAATTAACAGCATCTTGCAGCAGAAAGTACCTCAGCTTCATTAAATTAGTATCTCCTTTGGTTGATTCTGATTCAATCTGGCACCTTTTGCTCTTAGTACTCTACTCTTCCAGTCCACCTACTCTGGAAGATAGCAGTAAGTAACCCTTCCCTATTCCCTCATGATTGCATTGATTCCTGTAGCATTCTTTCATGGTCTTCCTTCCCCAGGCAGAAGAAGAAAAAAAACTAAGTCAGCTTAATTTTTCCTCACCTGAAAGCTCTTTCATGCCTTTAAATCCCTCTTGATGCTTCTCTTTGTACCTCTTCTACACTACTGTACCCCTTCTGAGATAAGGATACAAACACTATGAGGAATTCTCAAGATGCATACATCCCATGAATTTCTACAGAAGCAGAATGATGTTTCTGTTTTGTTCTTTGTTCCTTTCCTAGTAAATATTTACACTGGATTTACTGTTGTCACTGCTAAGGAGAACTGCACTGATCGTTAGGTACTAGATAATTCCATCTTTCACTAATGATTCGTTAATAACCACTTCAGTGCAAGTCCTTACCTTCAAAAATGCTCTTTTTTCACTTCGCATCCACTTAGATTACTTGACATTTACCTACGCAGAATTTCATGTATGATTTCAACCCACATAACTCCAAACCTGAGTTTACTATTTACAATTTTCTTTAAATAGCTAGCCATTATACTAACCTAAGTAAAGTTTAAACATCTACAAACTTTGTCACTTGGCTATCATACCCTTTTCCTTCTATCTGTGCACCAATGTTAACATAGATCCTTGTGCAATTCAATAGGTTACTCCTATTAACTAAACAGAGCCTTTTTGCCCTTTCTTTCTATCTCTTGACAATTGTTCCTTATAAAATCTTCCATTTTATTCAGAGGCAACTTAGCCTCTCCCAAAGCCTTTATTAAATGACTTTACAGAGGGAACAATGAAATCAATTCTGGTCTCCATTATCATTTCCATGAATTCAGGCTGCACAGTCACAAAGCTCACTGACATAAAGCTCCTCAAATACCTCACTGCTTTTTTAAAATGCTGATATCACACTAGCTACCCTCCTCACCTGTAGCAGAAAGATGATGCTAACCACAAGCAACACATTACAGTCATTAGCTCCTTTATCCCCCAGTTCCTCTTACAACACTTGGATGAATGCCATTTGATCATGCTGCCTTGTTCACAGTTTGCTTAATTTACTGCAATTTCTTCCACTGATGCTTCACTTTGAGTCGTATACTCTGTCACATTCCTTATTAAGGAACATTATGGCATGAAGAGCTCTCTAAGTGTTGCCAAAGCGAGTGCAAGCAATTCCGTTATTCAGCTATGACCTTTTATACTCCAAAGCCACTTTTTACAACTGGGTTGTCTACTGATCCTCCAGATACTCCTCAAACTTTCCCGCTGAGCTCGAAGAAATACTCAACAATAGTTTTTATGTCTGTTGGGAGTTACTAATCAATTTTTTCCCACCTCATTACAATTACAAGTTAAATCTACCAACTTTTTTATTATTCTCTATTTTCATTACTCAGATAAAAGACCTGGTTCAAGAACTGTGATGTTTTATTCCAGATATTATATCTTACCCTGCTGTTTAGCCAGGCCAGCATTTGGGGCAACCTTTTGAAACCTACTTAAATAAGTAACATGCATGCTGTAAGCCTCCTATACGGTATCTTTAAATAACTCCCAAGCTGGCTGCAAGTATTTTACACTCCACCTGCATATCTTCTTTTTCAAAGAATTACTTAGTATTTTCTGTAGTCCTTTTTTTATTTAAGCATTTCTGTATTGGACGGCTTGTCCACTGCTACTGATCAGTGCAGCCACCCACAGAAAAAGTCTTAGTACCCCAGTTCTGCTCACTCAACTCTGGATCAACTTTCACTCTCTCTAGTACTCTTGGTCCTAACAAAAATGTAAATCCAGAAGTACACCATCATGTTAGCCACAGTATTCAACTGAGTTACTGGATCTGAACAGCTACTTTGTATCTGATACTACCTACGAATTTTTTAAGGGGCTAACAAGTAATCTGTTAAGCATGCTAAACTGCTGACTATTTTGTACTAAGATTTAATTTTGGAATCCTCGAACTTTCAATTTTCACTATGTTCACTATTCAAGGTTGTTTTAATCAACAAGGCACATCCATACCCAGAGGTGAAAATGTTCAGAAAAGCAGAGCTAAACCTAAGGTATTGGGGTCAAGAGAAGGAAATCGCTGTACCTCTGCCCAAGACAGGCAGCATGCTGGAGCAGATTTCAGTCTCATTTTTCCTCCCACTAACTCCCTTTGGTGCTGTTACATGAAGGGAGATATCAGTTCTGAGCCCAAGAAAGTACCTGGAATTTAACTAGACAGGTTATACAGGTGTAGTTGACACATTTCACTGCTTTTTAAAACAACTGTTGTTTTTTAAACAAGTTATCTGTAATTTCTAACAAGCAAATTAAAAAATTCCTGAAAAAATAGTGTGTTTCATTAGGACATTTATGTCATTTTTAACCCTGAAGCCAGACTTTTGAAGGTCCCCATACAGTCTTTTTGTGTAAAACCCAATCATCACATTTTGGATTAGAAAGTAAAATATACCTGTAGGAGGAATGTCAGAAAGCAGATCAACACCTTTAGGTTACTGTGTGGGGACACTGTTTTGTAAACTCCTTCAGAAGGAGTTAATGTCACTCAATGGGGTCACTAAGGAATTCCTAAATGGAAGGAAAATGGTTCATAGCAGATATCTATGAAGTAAGAGCAAAATTTTGCAGTTGCAACAAAAAAGAATCCTTTAAAATTCTGCCCGTCTACAACATTTAAATAAGAAGTGACATACACAGTATTTAGTAAAGTGCCAGTGTCCAGCAAAAGACATCATCTTGGAAGATTTTTTTTGGCATGTCTTTATGTAACTAGGGCAAATCATTCCATATGAACCTATACTACAGCTCACTAGAAAAACATCCCCATTGATTTACTGTTTTGTAGGTGATGCTGTATTGGGTTTCTGTGGCAAGATTATGGTAGCAGTGGGGAGCTGCAGGGGATCAGTAGGCCTCACCTCTGTGCCTGGGAAGATCATGGAGCAGATCTTCCTACAAGATAGGCTAAGGCACATACAAGACAAGAAAGTGATCCAAGGCAACCAGCACGCCTTAACTAAGGGCAAATCATGCCTGACCAATCTGGTGGCTTTCTATGGTGGAGTGACAGCAATGGTCGACAAGGGAAGACTGAGAGATGCCATCTACCTACACTTCTGTAAGGCCTTTAAGATGGTCCCACAAGACATCCTTATCTCTAAATTGGAGAGACATGTATTTGATGGATGGACTGTCTAGTGGGTAAGGAACTGGCTGGATGGATGCAGCCAGAGAGCTACAGTCAATGTCTCCATGTCCAGATGGTAGCTGGTAATAAGCGGTTTCCCTCAGGTCTCTCCTGACTCTTGGGACTGGTGCTCTTCCATGTCTTCATCATCAATAACATGGTGAGAATGAGTGCACCCTCAGCAAGTTGGTAGACGACACCCAACTGAGCGGTGCAGCTGACACAGTAAAAGGACGGGATGCCATCCAGGGGGACCAGGACAAACTTGAGAAGTGGGCTTTCCCTTGAAATTCAGCAAGTCCAAGAGCAAGGCGTTGCACCTGAGTTGGGGCAATCCCAGACTGGGAGAATAAGTGACTGAGAGAAGCCCTCTGGACAATACTTGGTGTTCACATGGATGAAAAGCTGGATATGAGCCAACAGTGTGCACTGATAGCCCAGATGGCCAGTTGTATTCTGGGCTGCATAAAAAGCTAAGTGGCCAGCAAGTCAAGGGAGGTGACTCTGCTCCTCTATTCTGCCCTCACAAGACCCCACCTGAAGTGCTATGGCCTGTTCTGAGGTCCTCAACACAAGAAAAACATGGATCTGTTGGAGTGGGTCCAGAAGAGGACCACAAAGATGGTGGAAGCACCTCTCCTATAAACAGGCTAAGAGAGCTGCAATTGTTCAGCATGGAGAAGAGAAGGCTTTGGAAAGACCTTACTGCAGTCTTCCAGTACCTCAAGTGTCTTATAAAAAGGAGAGGGATTTTTTTATATGGACAGACAGTGACTGGACAAGGGGCAATTGTTTTGAATTTAAAGAGGGCAGTTTTGGCTTAGATGTATCACAAATAAATACGTTGTTGAGAGGGTGGTGAGACACTGGAACAGGCTGCCCAGAGAGGCTGTGGATAGCCCACGCCTGAAGTGTTCAAGGCTAGGCTGGATGGGGCACTGAGCAACCTGATCTAGTGTATGTCCACAGAAAGGAGGCTGGAACTAGAAGCCCTTTAAGATCATTTTCACACCTAACTGTTGTACAATTCAACAAGGTCAACTCACCAAAGAAGACAGATGCATTTACTGCCCACACAAAGATCAACTTTTATAGGAAAGTAGCTTTTTCATATGTATCACTGTTTTGCCAGAGTAATTCCCTATCACCCCTGCAATACAACAGTAGAGACTTTATGGTTTCTATTGTACACATAGAAACTTTTACAAGTCTTTCATCTGCTGAGAACTCACCTATTTCTGTGTGTCCAAGAACCACCCTAAACACAAAACCTAAATCAAACAAATGTTTGGTTCAGGACCCAGGTGCTTTTCCAGGAAGACTCGAAGTTTACATTATTTTTCCCCATTTGCTGGTAAAGAAACACTGCAAGTCTTATCTTAAAAATGCTTACACCATCACAACTGCAACCAACTTATCACATACTGCAGTGTTCACACAGAAAATGTAAATTAATTTAAATGTACTCAGAATCATTGCCTTCATCCAGACTCATATGTAAATAAATGAAAAAGAATGCTTCTAAGCATCTAATCTGTTGCTCATTTAGAGTCATCAGATATATTGTTAAGAGGATACAAGTACTCATAAAACTCTGACACAGAAATATTTTTTGGTTTACTTTCCCCATTGCTTCATTATTCTTCCAGACTGGCTTCTATGCAAAGCAGCTTTTTATCTTCCAGCTTTGATACCATCAGCTCTATTATATCAACTGTATAACCACAGTGAGGCTGCATTTTCACCTTCTGAAGCAGCACTACATGAACAGTTTTACAGGCCCCTCACACTTCCTAAGAGCTGCAGATTCTTGCTCCTGTCCTGCCCGCTGCATATGTCAGCACTGACAGAAAACCTAGGGAAGGAAACTAATTCAGGCAAAAATCCCCTGGGCAGCAGGGGAGGGGAAAAACTATTTTTCAACCATATCAGTTCCCTCCTCCTGTTCAACTACGCTAACAGAGTGCAGCTGTGACAGCACAGCAGCGGTAAGGTCCATCCAGGAACTGAAAGTATTAGAAGTACTAGGGATACCAAAGACATTTCCACAGGATTGTAGCCTGCTCTGCACTTATAGGTATAGATTTAGAGATCTAGTGCTTAATAGATGCTTTAGCTTTCCACTCCCTAAATTACAGGCAAAAAACCCTCTCCAAGCATCATCAATAACAGGCAATAATCATAACAGGATAGTAACTGAGATATTACATGCAGCAGAGAGTTCAACAGTGAAGTTCTAAGATACCAGTGTAATGGATACCAAGCATGGACAATACTTTAGCACAAGAAAGGAATTCAATTTCTCAGCTGGCTAGCAAAAAACCCACACCCTTTCAAGAGCTTAATGCCAACAGAAAACCAATGATAAATATAAAGCATTCACTCTTGGACAAAACCATCTATACTCCTGAAAAGTAAAAGCATTTATGAAAGTTCCGTACTTCAAAGATGGAAATCATCTGCATATTTTAGTAAATGACTGCGGTTTTTTTCAGGCCTTGCATGTACATTTGGCTGCTTACATTGCAGAACACAGCACTGATGACAGGACTGAAGAACACAGAACTGTGTAAATTTGATCATTTGCTGAATTGTGTTTAACATTTTTTAAGTACTAACAAGGAGTGACAGAGGAAGATAAAAGGATAGAGTTTTTAAGTACGTTAAACATTTTCTTTGTGATGCCTTTTGAAAGTTTTTCTGGTAAGACAGCAGTGATAACCACACAACTTATGCTTCTTGACCTTTTCAACTGATTCTCCCAGCAGAGTTGAAGAGGTATCCACCCAAGGATGCTGCCCTTATGACAGCATCAGAAGACAATGAAGAAATACTTCAAGAGGCCTTCTTTGTTTACACCAGCAGCAAAAGGAATGCTACAGAAAATTGTGGGCATTTTCTGCTCAATGAGACAGGAACCTAGTAACAAAAGACATGGACAAAAATTAATTACTTGATCCTTTTTTCTCTGCCATCCCAGATTTCACTGCTAAGTTTTGTCTCCTGACCTAATCGTTCCTCAATTCTATCAGCAGAATCTGTGGAATGCAGTATCACCTATTGTCAAGGAAGATGTGATTAAGGGATGCTTAATCACCCAAAGACTGGAAAAACATCATTGCCCTTCAAGAAGGGCAACAAGGATGATCTGGTGAACTACAGGCTAGTCTGCTAAAGACAGAACTTATCCTTTACCATGTGTGTGCTCAAGAGTGGACCAGATTGACCTGAGAGACAATGGAGACTGGACAAATCCCAGAGCAACCTCCTCTAGCTGGGCCTGGCTTGAACAGGATGTTCCAACCCATCTGATTCCAAACAGCAGTCAAGTAAAACCAGCGACTATTCATAGGTACAAAGCATCCTCTAAGATCACCGCACCCCCGTTACAAAAACTTCTAAAAAGATGTCCCTCAGTCACTTTTCTTCTTTTCCCTCTCTGAGTAAGTCTGACACCAACTCAAACTTTCCACACAAGTGAAATAAGTAACATCAAAAGTAGGAACCAACAATAAATGCAAAAAAAAGAAACAAATAAACAAAGTAATTTTTTCATCTCTAGCATTATGAATTCTTTACTTACCTAAGACTTCTATTGCTAGACTGGAGATACATTAAAAATTCAGAAATTAGGAAGGAAGTTTTGTTGTTTTTATAGGAAAGGTAAGTGTAAGAGAGGTATCTTTCTATTTTATAGATAAAAATAGGGGATATAAGGTGAGATTAGGCCAAGAACAATTTCTGAACTGCCAATTTACTCTCAAAGTGTGAAAAAATATATAAAGCTAACAAGCCATTTCAAGGGAGATGACAGCTGAACAAGAATTCCAGAACACAATTTCTGTGGCCAATCAGTATGTGACATTAATCACATATGATCTCAAATTCTGAACACTGGAATAGTTTTAGAAGATGAGCAAAACACAGCAGGAAACCTTGTTGTATATTATGCGTGTGATTTGCACACTTCGTTATGCACCATGGGATCTACCTTCATATAAAACCTAAGCTTGTGCAACTGAAAATACAGCAGCACTAAACAAACAGCAATCTATTTTTCGATAGTGCTGAAAGGCAGTTACATAGAGTAAGATTCATAACCTAGCCAAACTACCTGGAAATTAGGCAACTGACACTTTAAGAACGCTTCCACATTTGCTGCAATAATTGGAACATCAGGTTGAAAGAAAGAACTGTATCTACATACCAAAAGGAAGAAGAAAAAAAAAAGTGCTATTTAATATTTCTGGATTTATCCTGTAAAGTTTCACAGATGATGTCAGATAGATATTATCTCCTTTATAAAAACATACAAAAATTAGAAGTCCAAAAAGGTTCCATGATCTCTGCAAGAACTTAACTTGCATACGGAGGGCAGAAGAATCATAGGCTCATAGAATGGTTTGGGTTTAAAGGGACCTTAAAGATCATCTAGTTCCAACACTGCTGCCTTGAGCAGGGGGAAGACCTTCAACTAGACCAGGTTGCTCAGAGCACCATCCAGCCTGGCCTTGAGCACTTCCACAAAAAATGTTTCTTCCACAAGAAGAAACTCTAAATGTAATTAAAGAAGAAAAAAAGACACCTCCTTGATGTCGTGAATTGTTCAAAATTCACATGAAATGGACAGCAAACAAACAAACAAAATTATCAACAACATCAATTAAAAAAACATCCAAAATTTCATCACATGAAAAATGCACATTTCAGAAAAAAATTGAGTAGGGAAAGGATGATGAAAGAGTTAGTTAAGCTAAGTGGTGAGAAAAATATTTGCATTTGCCTTTTTGTAAAGGCTAAATACCTGGGGTTTTCTCCTATTCTTAGTGACACTGGCAAGTTTTCATACCCATATGAGACAGCAGTCAGCTGAATGGGATTTCTCATATTGGCTGAAAAGTAACAGACTAGCTCCACCAACACTTCTCCCCACCCCGAGGACTAGTTTTCTGTCAATTCAGTTCCTTCAGCCAATTAGCCATGCAGCCAGTGAAGTGCCAGTGCTGACTCCAGCACAGCTGTGAGCTCCCTGTCTCTGGGAGGGCAGCAGCTCTGCTCCTCTGAGCAGCACCCAGCGGCAGGCCTGGCTGTGTTGCCAATTGCTGGCACAATTCCTTTCGTGGCCACATAGTAAGGCCCCACGCACAGGGTCTTGCTATGACTCTGCAAATGCACATACAGTTAAAACCTATGTACATTAAGTCTGTTAAAAAAAAAAAAAATCAGAGAAATTAAATACAAATATAGGCAACAGACTTCTCAGGCTGTAGTCTCAGCCAGCTCAGACTAGATACACTGTATACTTTTAACTCCCTTTGCAACTAGCTATCATCAAAGCAGCAAGGTATGACATAATCCAACTACAGTACTGCCTTAAAAGTACTGAAATATTTGTAATGGAAGTACCACACTTCTCCAACAAGGAGTTTAAGGAACACTGACCACTACATCACAATATACTAAAATCCACTAAGCAGGCTTTATTTTTTAAAAAACTAAAAAACCACTTTAACATCCCATGAAAAACAATCATTTTCTCAGTAATTACTCATAAAAGCAGCAAAAATGAAAGTGCTATTGATCAACTAATTTTTAATAAAATAACACATGCCAGCATGCTAATTGAAGCTAGTTATAAAACTACTTCTCAAGAAATAGCACTCAAAAGACAGCTAAAGCGAAACGTCGAACTTGTTAAGTGACCATCCTTCAACCAGAGATGAGTTTCAGACACTTCCATCCAAACATGAAACTCCTGCTTACCTTGATCTATAAGCTCTTTCTATCACAGGACACGGAGTCTTTCTTTCACCTAATGAGCAGTGCCTCTTCCATCTAACATAGGCTTTGCTACACGACAAAGAACTTGTTTATTGTATTAAGGACAGACAGGTGTTTTTAGTATTTATCATGTAAACATTCAGCTAAAACGTATTTGTCTCACAGCAGAACTACTAAATCTCTATTAAAGTTTTACTGTCCCAGTGCCAGGTATATGCAATCACAGTAATCTGGGCCAGAGTAGTCCTGAAGTCCACTTTTGGCAGTTTACTCCCAATTGTAAAAGATCCTTAAATTGTCTCTTAAGCAATAAGCCTTGGTAGAAATAAAATTATAACATACTGTAGTAAATGTTTATAGAAAAAGTGAGCCTTAGAAATTACAAAGGCAATTGTAAATATGAAACCTAACATCTACTGCATAGTTCAAATTCTCATCTAATGGGCTCTTGAATAATCTTTCTGTTAGACTGTCGTATTAAATTCTGTCATCAGCAGGATATTCATATTTTGCTAAATGAGCCATAAAAATTGGACATGCCAAACAAATACAACATTATATCCTATGACATTAATAAAAATACATCAGTAGAATGAATTTTAGTACAAATGAAACAATTGTATGGCATTGGATAAAAAGTCATAATTACAAATATTTTGCAGCTGTTTCTTACAGACATAAATTTCTAAGATTACATAGTATTAATCATGTCATGAAGTAATTTATTTTACCACACCAACAGAATATTATTGGTATTTTTCATTCCTAAAACATTGTTGTGGTCAGTCTTATAATAAAAATCAACAAACAAAATCTCACGAACAAAAAAACAGGGAGACTTTGCTCCAGCTCATAAGGTCTGAAAACAAACAAAAAGCCAGGAAGGCTTCACACAGAGTTTCTGAATCATCACAGTTCTTTATCTATTATCACTCAATATTAACTCAGAAAAAGATACCCAAAGTCCTTCACTCCAAATTTTTCTTTCATAGGAATTGCTGGGACACACATGCAGAAATGTTTCCTTGCCTCATGGAGTGCTTACAACCCTCGACCCTTAACAAAAACTTTTTAAAGGCTTGCGGGCCAACCTGGGAAGAATAACCACAGACTGTTAATTTATTCTCTACCGTCTCCAACCTTCACCATAACCTTGTCCTTTGCAGAAGATAACCTGATATTTAAAATAACTGCGTTTCCTTGGGCAGAATAAAGCTGCTCTTACACTGAAATAACTATTACAAATTTATGTATTACACCTTAGCCTGACTTAACAGATCACCAGGCAGAGATGAAAGAGGGAATGTCGTATTCTTCTGTCATGTAGAATCTGTATGCTCTCCCCAATCCGCCATTGTCCTGCCTCTACCAGTTACCCTTCAATGAGCAAATTCAACAGAGGTTTGGCGAAGTGCCAACCTGGCAAGATAAAATAGAGCAAGTTCAGTTTCTCTGGTGAGAAGGTGCTAAGACTCGAGGGTGGTGGAGAGTACATGCAGCTTTGCTTCCAAAATGGAGTCAAACCCACTAATGTGACATTCAGACACCAATTTTAACTTCATTACAGCTTCAGGTCAGCTTAACCTGAAAATATTAGGCATGCTAGGCTGCTGAACACAGAAACAGGAAGTTAAGAACACATGCTTTTAAAAATTAAATGTGTAAGATAAAACTGCCAACAGATTTAATTCTATATAACAAATAAGAACAGTAATTTTCTTCACAGAAGAAAGTACAGAGCATCAGACAAATTTCAACCTATGTAAAAATACCCCTACCTTAAAAAACCCTCCACACTAAAACCACGTAAGTGCTAAAACATGGGCTGAAAGAAAGGAACTTAATAAATGTGCTCCCTTCACCCACAATGCAAGTACCTTTTAGAACAACCAAGGCAAGAGAAGGATTACAATTGTCCTTTTTCCCCAAAACTGGAATTTGCTCCTGGTACCTCTACAGTCTGCTGTAGCAGTGGTCCTTGCCCAAATGGGCACGGGTGACCAGCCGCATGGAGCAGCTGCCCCTGAAGAGGAGTCCTGGGTGTGAGGCGAGGTCTTGGTCAGGGTGACAGAGCAGTACACACCCAGGACACCTTGCAGCTGGCATCATCAACATGCAGCAGGCCAGCAGCCCATTGGCCCTGCACATCTCCCCGCCCCAATCCCTTATTTGGTTATCCTTCTGGAATCTTCGTCTTTGTTCACCCCAGCTGGGCTCCCCCATTGGATTTTCAATTTTTGTACCCTCCCCTGTTACACCCCTATTGCTCTGTACCCCTGTCTATCCCAGTTCCAACGCGCTCCCATTGGCTCTCTGTGGTAAACCCCTCCCCTTCAGCCAACCCTCTTAACCCCTTGTCACCACGTGCTCAGGGCTCTTGAGCCTCGGATCCAGCCTTGCCTGCGGCCTCCTCGCTCCGTTCCTCCCTCACACCCTCTTCCTCGCCACCCACCACCCTTAATAAACCTCTGGATTCTAGCCTCAGCAGCCTGCATTTCTTCCTTCCTGCCGTGGTTCCTGCCTGCCTCCATCCCCTGGGGACTCAGCCCTCTGACCTGCGAGCTGCACTGCCGTGGCCTGTCCAGCGTGGACTCGGTGTCGCTCAGCTCCGCAGCTCGCCTCTTGGTTGCAGCTTTGGGTGAGCTGCTCCCTCAGAGAGCGAAGCTGGCAAGTGGTGCCGTGACTCGGATTCGAACCGAGGTTTCTGCAGCCACAACGCAGAGTACTACGCAGTCTGCTACACCAAAACAGCTCCATTTTTTGTTTTCTCAGCCTCCTGCAGCATCTTAAACTATCCTGCCCTCCTTTCTTTGCAACACACACAGATGAAGGCAGATGCTGTCCTGTGCCCCTTGTCCTCTCACCGCCCTGACCCCTGACTGCTTAGCCACTGAAGGTACTAGCAGCAGTGAGCAGCAAATTGAACCATGCTCAGGCAACACAGAAACCTTTGCTTCAGGAACACTAATTCTGACTTCTCTGCTTAATGGAGTGAGTAAGTTTCATGGAACTTCTACATTTTTACCTCTAAGACCTTTACAAATCTATAAATAAAAGGGTTTAAGTTTTGGAAAAAATTCGAAAAAAAAAAAGAGAATTTATGCTACTGTGTTTGATACTCATAACAAAGCACTAGCCAAGGACACTGAGGGTGGTGAGGCACTGGAACAGGCTGCCCCAGAAGGCTGTGGATGCCCCAGCTCTGCAAGCGTTCAAGGGCAGGTTAGATGGGGCCTTGAGGGATTTGGTCTAGTAGAAGGTGTCCCTGCCTATGGCAGGGAGGTTGGAAATAGGTGATCCTATTACTGGGAAGGGACCTTCATATCCTTACAAAGCAATATTCAGAAGTGGAAAGTTTGGTGGTTAGTCTCAAATTATAGGATCTGCTACACCACAAAACACCTTGATGCTCCTCAGTTATGTCAATTATGAAACCAAGCTAAAACTATAGATTGGGTGAAGTTTGATACTGCACCAAAATCTATGTACAGTCTTCCAGAAACAACAGTAATAAAAGCCAAAGTTGCTGTTGAAACCATTAAAATAAACAAATAATCCATTTTGTTTTATCTTTGTATATAAAACAAGAAGGAAAAAACTGAAAAATCTAAACTCACAAACTAAAGGCTCATATCTGTGCTAACGTGACATCTGCAAACTGTTGGTTTACGTTTGCCATCAAACCACATGTTAATGTTACTACGTTTGTTATTACTATTACTTTTTTATTTATACTTACATGAAGAAGTGTGTAAGGATCTCTTTTAGGAACATTCTCATTTAATTTTTTTTCTGCCACTAAAACCCCCTAGAAATTCTGTACTTTATCTGAGGAAGTAGTGCTTTACTACCAAATCCAAGTGCCAGAAAATAATGGATGAGGCATCCCAAACAAGAGTGTTACTCTTACACCTGAAGCTTCAATGTCCCACTTTGTGAAAAATTAATACAGCAGCAGTCACTCGGAAAAAATTACCAAATAATAAATGCCTCCACAATGAAAACCAAAAAATTGGACACACATCCTTTACACTTCAGAAAGCTCAGAAAAGCTTGTGCTCCTATGTCTCAAAATTAAGAAGGTGATGATGTGGAAGAGGACTGTAGCACAGGCTTTTACCTTAGAATGTGCTCCCAAGCATATTGCAACATATGTTAAAGAGCAGCAATAGATAAATTAGCTTTATTTTTAGTATCTTTCTACGTGCTTTAAGAAGTACCCTGTCTTAATATTTCATGTCATCTATCACCCAAGTTAGTGTGGCATGTGTAAAAAATAAGACAGTCAGAAATGTTTTCAATTTGACTTTGTTGAGAAATAGTTCTCAACAACTGAGTTTCATTCATAGAAAATAACCTATTATTGAAGTCACTAAGAAAGTTTCCTATTCTCAAACCCACTGGAAAGGACAGCTGAACATTCTTCAAGTCTAAGAAGACACGTGCAGAGCTGGAAAAAAAATCTAAATGGGGCAAAGGACTGGGATATATAAACAAGTCACAAGCTTCGCACTTTCTGATAAAAATCCACTTTCAAGAAAAACAGAAGAAAGGAACAGAACCTGTCTGGACATTGATGGGATTGATGCAAACCAGAGAAGAATTCAACAGGATGAAGCAGGAGTTTAGACAGACACAGAAGATCAATGATACCTGAAACAACTCTTCCCCACATTTTCAAACTAATCACAATCTCCACTAGATCGCAAAGCACCAGAGACTGATTACAATAATTAGTAATTAAATTTCATTGTTAAGAGAAAAATAAAGAGAAGAGTCTTGCAGGTAGAAAAGTCTGGCAGGGAGAAAAGTTTCAAGTGTTCTACCTGAATATAAACTTCACTTTACCCTCCTAATTTGTATTATTCCAGTCAGAGATTTCTCAATTTGATTAAAAACAGAAAAAAGAGGAAGGGCTGACCACCACTTCAAATGGTAACTCTACACTAATACACAAAAACTGCATCTTTCTGTACAACCCCAGAAACTCAGCTACCTTTACGAAAATACGTAAGACTACAACTCTTGCTTTGGTGAAGACAATTCTTTACATGTGAACTGAAAGAAGAACAAAAGAGCCTTCTGGAGTCCTCCGGCAGACAATTGTGAAGTTTATACTGCTGCTGCTAACAGGTAGTCCACATAGTTTTGTCTACTATTAGGAAACCTGTAGCCCAGAGTCAGGAATGAAAATTGAGCAAATTCCTGTCACAGCGGCACTGAAATATCTCAACAGCTCTGAAGCTAGAGACTGGCAACATTCCTTAGAAAGGAGATCCTTGAAAAGAAAATTCAATACTGGTTCTCAGTATCACTACTGTAACCAACAGGAGACTGAAATAATAAAACAAGAAAGAATAATACATTTCTTCCTTCTTCTGGAAAATATTTTTAAGTTTACCTATTATCTACTGCATAAACATAGGTAAACTTTAAATTTCATGTTGGAAAAGAGAAATTACAATTTCCTTGCAATTCAGTAATAGTGAAGGAGGCCAAAAGCAAGAGTCCCCACAATTTTTCTCCATGGTCATGATCAACAGTGCTCTCCATTCCCACATTTTTAATATGCCTCCTACTTTAAATCTAAATGTATTTGCCTATCATTCTTTCTATTTTAAGTGTGACTATCAATCAAAAAACACAGGAACTGCTGCAGACGGAAATCTCTAATCACTAAACTTATACTCCTCCACATCAGGAAAGAATTCCCATGGAACAGAACTACTTTGTTAGTGTGAATTCCTGCATATTCAGTCCATAACTTTGAAACATCACTGTAGAAAACCAAATTCAGAACCACTTTACTAATTCCACCTGCAAGCTAGATTAAATAACAAAAATAAAATACTTTCCACACTTCTAACAGACCTTCAAGTGAAGTAATCATGCAGGCCCTGAATAGCCAGGTATATGTGATCAACTATTAGCACTTCTTAAGAATGGTAACAAATGTTGCTTTAAGAAGAGTCCAACATTATAGTCCTAGGGATCTTTTTCACATGTCCATTAAATAGTCTATACAATACAGCATAAAAAATTATGCACATTAGATATGCAGAACTGGATAAAAATTATGCACAAGTATGAATCACTATGTTCAAGAATGGTATTACCAGAAACTCAACAAATAAATCATTCAAGGAACACCCTTCCAGAAAGACTGTTTTTACTGGGGAATAAAATAAAAATAATATTAAGAGGAAGCACTTTTACAGCAGAATGACAGACATGTCTCTTCACAGTAACATCCGTTACACTAAATGAAAGAAAGCACTATCTCACTGGACATGTGGAATCAAAACCAAAATTCTGAACTACTATCATACTGAAAAGCCATTTATTTCACTTAACTGTATATTTAAGTCCGACTGATAGCAAGCATAAGCATGACAGCACCAGAAACATCTGTGTAAATGTATGTATACACCCACACACATATATGAAGGTACACATTTAACAAAACCAGGTACCAGTAGACTGAGTTTAACTGGTGATAGATCTAACAATCCATTTGGCCCATACTCCTTCTATTGTGCACATTTAAGGCCACGATGGACAGAGAAGTCCTGCCCCTTCCCTTTGCCCATCTTTAAGAAAACACATCTGAAAACATCAAGTAAACAATTTCTGGTTGTTATGTACACAGCCTTCAAAGGAGGCCATGAAAGATACATGCTCAGACAAGTTATAGATACAACTCTATTCTCATGTATTAATAATCATCATCCTGTAACAGAAGTTGCCATATTTCCTACTCTACACACTTTCATCCCCTTTTGTGTCCCCATTATACTTGTTTCACAAATCTGGCGCTCTCATGCTTGTCTAGCCTTTGGATAGTGGTGGTCCTAACATCATTAGATTGATTCTATGATGCTATCTTTCCTGATTGCAGACAGATAAAAAACTCGTATATATATATGTACTTTACAGACATTCTGTGACTGTATTTTTTTCTGTAAACATCTCTAATAAGCACCTATCAAGTAACATCTGAAAGCCTCTTCCCTTTGCTTCAAATCAGTATAGAGTTTACCAGCTCTTACTGAATCTGCCCCAGTATGATTGTCCCCTTTGGACTTGGGCCACCCCCATAAATTTTTTGTCACCACCATTTACACTAGATTTTCTTCACACGTGGCTGCACACTCTTAGGGTTTCTATCACATCATCAGTCCTAAAATGAATGCCTCCCCAAACAATAGGGAAACACAAAACCAGCTGGTAACTCAGTTCACCCATCGTGGAACACTGAAGCTTCAATTGGAGATGCTATCCAGTGACGTGTTGCTCCTGCTGTTAGAAAGAGAACTCATAAGCAAAAAAAGGTGTGGATGTTGCATATGAAATCTGTCTTTTCTAAGCCACCTTGTCCACCCAGGCAGTACTCAACGTGCACACAGAAGACAGTGACTAGTCATCACGATCCTTGACACTTTTAGCTGTCTGCACAAACCTCACTATAGTCTGTGGAGAGCTCAGAAAAAAAATGGAGTGTCTGCATTTCACCACCAAATCCTTTGAAAGTATAAGGGAGGTAACATGACAGCTGTTATTAACCAGAGTTTCTGAACATCAGAATTCCAGATTAATTATTCAAAACAACAAGCAGTATTTTGTTCCCACGGTACATCTATTCCAGAACATGTAGTAATAAAAAGCCAATATCCAACATCTTGCAGCAAGAGAAAATCAGCAAGAGGTTATGTTCTGTGCAATACAGGTACTGCAAATCTCCAATGCTAAACTTATACCTGACTTGAAAAACTCTACTTATGTGGGGTGGGTAATTTCATTAAATTTTCTTTGTTATCATCACGGTAATTTGGCACAATTTAGCAGACTACTGGCCTATGCCATCAGATATGTGCTTACAGCAATTTTGCAAGACTATCGTAGTAGATTTTTTGATTTATCAATGAAACTGTAAAGGCTCAACAGTTAAAAATATTCCAATTTCAGAAGGCTTTCAGCATTATAGTTAAGAGCTTTACAGTGACAAAAAAAAAACCCCTCAAAACACCAAACCTGTAAAACAAAAAGGGAAAAAAAGGTCAAGGCTTTATAAACGCGAAAGATTTTTTTCAAACGTAGGTAATAAGGTCCATCATCACCTTCGTATCACAATTACAAGCATTATCCCCCTCCCAAAATTAAACTCAGTCCCAAACCTTTAAAGGAGCTCTTTAGGAGCAGGCGAAGACTCATTTTTATGGTGGGGCCAAAGAACAGGGGCTAGGCCGGGGCCTGGGAGCGGAGCGAGGGCAGGGCGCTGCAGCCCCAGCTCCCCCTCAGCAGCGCTGACCCTGCCGGCGCCCCCAGCCCGGCGCCCGCCGCGCCACACTGCCCTGCCGCTGCACCGAGCCCGGGCTGCTCCCGGCGCTGCCCCGACAAAGGGAAGAAACACCGCACTCCCAATGCCTCGCAACAGCAAAAGAAAGAAAGAAGGGAAAAAGAAAAAATGAACCGGATTGCCCTCACTAAGCCCTCCCTCAAAAGCAGGTCTCTTTTCACCAGACCTAGCCACGGCACCTACCCTTCCCCCACCGCGAAGCCACCTCTCATTGTCGTCGCACCCAAAGGGGACACATTACCCCCACCCCATATGCACTCGCACGCCCGCCTCCCCCATTCCCCAGTTCGTGCCGTGCCCTTTACTGGTCCCCAGAAGGGAAAGGCGGTTCGCGGGCCACATTTCCCCCCTCGCAGCCATGCACGCACCTTCCAGAAACAAGCTGTCTCTGCAGCCGCCGCCGCCGCCACCGGCCATCTTCCCGCTGCCGCGCAGCGCCCCTCACTCCATCGCCCAGCGCGGCGGCGGGGCCCGGCCCTTCCCCCGGCCTGCCCGCCCCCACTGCGGAAGGCTGGGTGGCTGACCCGCAGCGGCGGCACTACCGCCGAGGCCCGGCCCTCTGCCGCTGCCGGGCCGCGCTGCCTTCCGGCCCCCGCGCAGGAGGAAGCGGCGGCAGCGCGCCCGCTCCTCCCTCAGCGCGCCCGCCGCCGGCACCCCCGAGCGGCTCGAGCCGGGCCCGGCGCGGCGGCTGCCGCTGGCGCCCGTTGGGGCAGGCGGGCCTGCCTGGGGCTCCGCCGCTCCCGCTCCGACAGCGCGGGGAGGATGAGGGCTAGGGGATGGAGGGCGCCACGCTGCCGCCGCTCTCCTCCGCGAACGGCGCTTCCCTGCCCGGACCTGCGGCGCTCCCGCCGCGGGGGCCGCCGGCTTTCCCGGCCCCGGGACGAGAAAATGGCCGCAGCAGCGCTGCGCCCCGCAGTACCTCGGGCTCTCCCGCTCCCTCCTCGATCAACCTGGAGGCAGCGGCTTTTGGGAGACGAGGAGGTGGCTCGGATAAAATGAATGAAGTTAGAGGAGTGCGGGAATCCATTGCGGAGCGCTGGGGCCCGCCGGCCTCTCACCTCGCTCGAGCTCGGGGAAAAGGTCTTCGCAAGATTCAAAGATTCCTATCAATCTGAAAGTCTGCTGTGGCCTGGTCACGGCGTATTTAAATCCAAAAGTTGGGTTTTGCAAAATGCGCAGCGTTGCCAAGCCAACTAAAGTGAAATTGCAAGTCATGGCCTCAGGTACATTTGACTTCTAGCATGTAAGGTTTTACGGCTTAAAAAGCTTTCCGTGAAGCCGAAGTACAAAAACCATGCATCCTTTAAAAACTAGAAGATAGTTTATGACAGTCTGCAGCTAGGGAAAAGCAGATAGTCCTTTCTTCGACAGGTTCTTTAATCTGGGATTCTATTGACTCCCCCTCCCCCACTTTACTGCAGAATTGGGATTCTAATGTCTACGGTACCTAGTTCCTAACATGATTAACCCCTGAAAAGTGAGCCTGCAAAAATGCTTGAACTGACGAGTTTGTAGACTGAAGACCTAAATTAGGTAAGTTAAAGTGCCTAGTGCATATGAAGATTAAAAACCAGAGAGGAAAATTGTTGTTTTCCGTAAAGTCTTCTAAATTTGTTATTTTTTTGTTCCCGAACGTACTGTGTTAATACCAACCATATTTATAAACCAAGCGTGTTTAAAATACTTTTGACAGTAGTCCGTTTTTACGCAATTGAGAGGAAAAAAGTGGTCTGACAGATACCACACGTCACACTGCTCCCCAAGTGCTACATCACACCACCAGAGCTAGCAAGCATTAGAAAGAATCTGAAAAGCTGGAACAGTGCTGGTAAACCAACAAATCTCAATCTTCAAAATCTCCTTAGGAAAAAAAAGACTTCCTGAAAGAGCGATCACAAACTATCCTTGTTTCATTAGTAATGAGATTAACAGAAAACGGGAGAAATCAGTCCCAGCTAATCACAGAGAAACCAGAAAATCATATGTTCAATAGAAACCTAATAGTTTAAAAAAAAAGGAAATTTAGAATCTAATTTTCAAAAATACCCTATTGTGTTTCAGAAGGGCATTGTCCAGTTAGAGGGTTTACTGCCGAGGTTACACGATTAATCCACAGAAACAAATTCTTACTGACAGTAGGGACTAGACTGATCCATGTCTATGCAATTCTACACAGTTTTTCAAAAACAGGATCATGAGTTATGATTATGAATTATTTGAATAAATGTTTGATGCACAGTACTGGATTTATTGATCAAGGTATCAAATACAGCTTCAGAGTTTTATTTTTAGTGAACTGAGATGCAGTATGGATTAATATACCCTTTTAAAGTAGAAAGGATAAGGGAATAAACTATCAATGTTAATCTAGCTGCATGGTTGATTTTAGACTTTTTGATTGATAATTTAGCATATACTTTTTTATGGAAGAGCTGATGAAAATTACATTTCATTGCACTGTTCTTTTTTTCTTTATTTTGAAGCTCCTTAAGGAAGGATGCAAGACGATAGAATGTAGTCAAAACTCTTATTAATTATACTTTTATTAGTAGTCTGTTCTCAGCCTTAGAGTGGTTTGTTTTTTCATTTGAGAAGTATTTGTGAGGGAATGCAATACTGAGAGCACTCAAGTCTTACAAAATCTTTTCAGATCCTCTTAACTTTGCTTGGAACCAGAGGATTTTCTCTATGTGTAAGAAGTAACAGAATGATCAATGAGAAAATTAGTATTCTCCTGCCTGCTGAGGGAGATCATACAGAATTTACTGTTTCCTTTCTCTTCTGAAGAAAAAATTTAATTATGTTCACAGAATAAGAGCCCAGAGATGACATGCACCAGATCATTGTTTCCAGGCCTTTACCAGTCACTAGAAGTTGACCAGTCCCACTGAGGGTAGTTGACAATTGCAGGCCACAGTGTAAGATCCAGAATTTACAAACTCTTGCCTGTGCCCAGCTCTGTTGGCACAGCTCTGTGTAAGGTGGAAAGCTGATTACTTCATTGCATAATAATGAAGAATTTTTGTTTCACCTTTGAAATCTATTTTTTCCTTCCCACAATGAAAAAGTTATTTTCAATGAATGTGGCTTAGATGATTCAGTACTGAAAATACTTTACAGAAACTGAAAAGAACGTATTTTTTTATTTATATTTATGATTCTTCCCAGTTACTTCTTGTTTCCTCTATGTTTTTGTAACGTTAGCCAACAAAATGGGGGTGGCTCTTCCCTAGAAACACTAGTTCTTTACTTAAAGAATAGAATGAAATCGGGATTGCAGTTTTGCAGCTTCTTTTGTGGTAGTGTACACTTACTTTTCTTTACTGGTGTATAAATTGCATAGAGACATTTAAGGGAATTTATGGGGACCTTGAACATTATTTTGTTATTTACAACCCATGAACCTGTTCTATAGACGATAAATAATTTATTTAACAGTCCCATCTTTCAGGAAGTAAGGGTTATGGGGTGAAGTTAATTTTCACTGTTTCCCATTGTTGTTCTTAGAACTGTTCCTTGAACATATTAATGAAACACAGTCTGTGTTCTCAGTTTAAAAAAAGTAACCGTTTTGTTGCTGTCCTCATAACCTGCTGCCTAGTCTTTTTTCCCTGCATTTTCAAAGCAAAATCAGATTTATTTCTTGCCCTGCAATATCTTGTTCTTGTTATTAAAGTTACTGTTTTAATTTTAGTGGTTTTCTACCTATTATTCCAGGATAGCTGACATACTGTAATTAGCTCTTCAGGAATGTTCCCAAAGGGAACCATATCATTCTTCTGTGTGCTACATGATGCATCAGGATGTGGAAAAGATTTTTTGTTTAATTGTGGTATCAAAGATGGATTGTCAAGTAGGTAGTAAATAACTAAGAACTGCTTAAGATCATCATCTAAAATGTTTTCTTAATTCCTTCCTTGAAGGAGACCTGTTTTTTGATTCTGATCAACTTACCTCAAAACCCAACATTGTGCTGTTGCAAAGAATCCATAATAAACAAATGCCTGTTAAATTTTCACTACTGTTATAAACATTTTGAAATTTAAAATGGGTGTTATTCATTACTACAGCTGTTGTTTAAGTGCCTTTTGCATTTGGTTGTTACTGCGTTAGAACTATTCAAAGTTTTGCTTTAAAGCTGCGAGTTCTCTTATTGGACAGTGAGATAAAGCAACTGTGTTGGGCTAAAAACATAATGACTAATTAAACATCAAAGTGAGATTTATAGGTATAAAAGAGTGATTGAGGGATATGTCAACATTGTTGTCCACAACACAGCATTAGATACTACTTTTGGAAATAAAGATTTCTTTTTGCATGGTTGGGCTACATTTGGGAGGTCATTTTTTATAGAGAAAAAAACCCTAGAGAATTTGTTGCACAGTCCAGAACCATTACATAATTTGCCCCTACTAAATAAAATAATTAGGATCATGAGGAAAAATAAAACTTTATAAAAGAGAATGGTTTCAAATATATGCATGTAATGATGCTATAGAAGAAATGACTGGTTACAAATCAAACATAGGATATTCTGTCAGAAAAATAGGAGATAATCTTATGTGTTTTAATTATTCCCTAGTAATGTACATAGGGTAAATGTACATCAATTCTTTGAGGCAAAGATTGATCTTAACTACTGAAAAACTGAACTGTTGATAGTTTTCTAAGTGTTGAAAGGGAAGCAGGTAAAAAACTCAAGAAAAATACATCAGATTTAAGGTACATGGAATGTACTTTCCAGTGTATATCCAAAACATCTAACTCATTGTATCGTATTTTCTATAAGTTTCCTGTGGCAATGTTGTTGTTATTCTGAAATAAACTTCTCGTTAGTATTTTTGTGGTGATACTCTAAGGGAAATATGTTTTTGCATACAGACTGATGAAACACATTTATTGATTGTGTTCCAAGCTTGAGGATTAGGCAACAGCATAAATTTTTTCTTGGTCTTTCAGTATAACTCTTTCATTATTTTACCGATCAGAACAGAAATTCTAACAGGAAAAATAGAAAATGTTTCATTTGTGAGCATAAATGGTATGGCATAACCGCAATAGCCTTTCATCTACTAACAGAATATAATAAATGCATCTACAGCATGAAATGCTAAAATCAAAGACTATGTAATCAGTAAAATAAAATAATAGAAATTTTTACTACAATAAAAGTTAAAGCACAGCAAGACTCAGACTGTTACTTGAGGCATGTCAGGCATCCAAAAATTTCCAGCATACAAAACATACTGTGCATTTATGCACAGCGTCAGATCCTGTCTCTAATCTCCTGCTTTTCAAATAAATGGGAAATATGTCTTATGTCAACTTCCAAAGTATGTTTAAACACATTTAACAGATACTGAAACTTCTTTTGTATGAAGTTACACACAAGTCACTCTCATGATTACACATGGAGAGAAATACAGGTTCCTAATTGCCAGCTAACAGAACTTGCAGATGGTCTTTCTTTAAAGTGGTCTCACCCATGAGAAGGGGAATCTGTTTTGTAGCTGAAATCATTGTAGATACTTAGTCAATAATCATTAGCCTTAAGTACTTAATGCTACTAGAGATGGCTTATTTTAGAAAATGCATGTAATAAACAGAAAATACCTGACTTACTGTTGCAGCTGGCTCACACTTCTAAGAGGAGGATCACCTTTCCCCTTCCTGTCTGTTTCATTAGATGCCTGTTTGTCTAGAGCTTTAAGAATACTTGTGCTTCAAAACAATTTAGTCAATCTTTTAGCAAAAGTTACTACATGTTTCAAATGGGAAACTTTTGTATATATTGGAATAATGTTTTTAAAAATAAACTACACCAAGGGCTTATAAAATGGCAAATATTAACCTGTACACATACAAGCAAAAATACATTCCAAAGCAAAGAAAAAGGTAAAATTTCTGTACCTATGAACATGACCCATGGGGTTGTATCAATCATAATGAGAGCAGAGGTAAAAAAATCACAACATCCTCCCTGTTCTCATTTTGCATGACTTGCTCCCGTACTGCTCATGCTGCTGGCGAGGACACCAAGATTGTTCCTTGCAAATTCCCCTTCTAATGAGAAGAACTTCTGATACCTCTTTCTTAATGAACCAAGGAGATCAGGGCTCTGGACTATGAAGATGGATGTGCTCCTGTCTGTGCATGGTGCTGGTTAAGTACTGTAGAGTGCTCTGTCTCATCCGGGAAGTGCAGCCAGTTAAAGCATACGTAGCAATAATGATACTGCAAGTAACGAAACCCATGTAACACAGGATTTGAAAGAGGTTAAGGGATAATTTCATTTGTCCTTCTGCATAGAGGTAAGACTTAAAATGTCACTGGCATATGCCCTTAACAGTCTCAGTTTAAGATTGATCTTCACTATCCACAGATAGTATACTGTAACGGGGGGAGTGTGGGAGGGGTGTCCATATTAACCCAAACAATCTTTTCTAGAAATAGGTTTCTTCTTCCTCAGTTAGAATTCACTGTGGACTTTTTAGTAACCTCTCTATACTGTGAGATTTCTGTAGTGTATCTCAGACCTTTTCTCTTCTACAGGTCCTTCAGTCTTCTTTCATTTATTATTTTTAATGTCTCTGGAGTCCATTTAACTTGTCTGTATTTAAAGGTGGGGCATTAAAAACAGAATGGAGTACTAAAGTGGGTCTCTCCAAAGCTGAATAAAGTGGAATGGCTGTCTTCTACTTCTGACATACTGCAATTCCTTCAATATAGCCTAACATATTTTTCAACAAAACTACAGACCATGGTCAATCTGTAATCCAGTATAAATCCTCAGTCCTTTTCTGTAGTGTTGTTCCCTAGCAGCTATTTCTCAATTTGTATTAAATCATTTGATTTCTCCATTTAAAGTGTCTGACTTTCTACGTTTCTGCACTGCATATCATCTTGCTGGTTTAGGTAATTTCTTCTAATTGTGTCCTTAACCACTTGTTAGGTGTTTGCAGCACTCGTGGTCTGGCAGTGAAAATAATAGTGGAATTATAGCTAGGATAAACCTGTGTAGGATCAAGTGCCTCTCTCCAACTGTCAGGCAAATACACTGAAAGTGCATTTTTCCAGCCTATTTCCTGGTTCAGTTTTAAGAAGTCATACACAACAGTGGTTAATATCTTACTGGAGTCAGTATCACCTTCTTTCTCTCCCCATTGATCCTGCATGCCAGCTATTCCAATGAAGATAGACAAAGCTGAAGCATGACATCAGAGCTTGCAGTGATTCTCAGGAGACTGGAACACAAGTCCTAGAGATGTGTAAGAAGACATTCATATCTGTGTAGAAGTCCATAGTGCTTTGATCTTCTCAGTCTTTTTCTTCAATATGAGAATGACCACCTGAGACATTATTTCTCTCTGTTAGAAGGATGTGGATGTCCACTGCTATTTTTGAAGATGTCATTTACATTCCTTAATGGAGTTATATCCTAACAGCACCAGTCCACAGGAAATACTGTTATATATGGTTTAATTGTCAAATGCCAAAATGTGTGCTTGGAAGGCTCAGGCAAGACAAAGTTTTCTCCAGAATTACACAGATAACTCAATTAGCCCCATATAAACCATATGAAATATGATATAAGAAATATTCGTGGCATAGAGCACGGCCCTGACAGTCTGTAGAGAACCTTGATTGGTGTAAGCAATATGAGCCTTGAGACAGAGGAGGTTAAAGAAATTAAGAGTTACCTTGTGTGCCCAAAGTTATACTGTATAAGGACATCTTAGTGGGAGGGGGTGTTCTAACTCACAGTGACTTGTGAGATCTGTGGGTATTTGTTAACACGCTGTACCAATTTGTAAAGTGGCCTATCACAAGCATTTGTTTTAACTTTAAAGATTCTCCAAGTCTTTATGCTCTGATAAATGACAATGTCAGTCATTATGTGTCTGTCTTTGATTCATTCCAGGCATATATAATCCTTATCATTAGCTGCATGTATAAAAACAAGATGAATCTGGTTGCCATGGGTGTATTATTCCTAATGGGTACCATTAGGTCATGTTCTTCTTCAAGATGTAGCTGTTAAAAGTCGGAGGCCAAGAAGCTAAGAGATAGCTGGGGTCAGGGAATGGCTGCTACCAGTGATTTGTGAGTCCTGTCACAGATCATTGGAGCCCCCTGTAATAACACAGTCATTCCCAGTAAAATATCAATACTATTGTTGCTGGTTTCATCAAAAGCTAGGGGGATCTTAATTACTACAAGCATAACTGTTGTGTGGCCGGCCTGCAGACTTTTACAGGAATGGTTTATACCATGTTTGGTGTTACTGCCCTTTTTGTGCTAAAAATGCTTGAGAGTCACTTTGGTAGTTATTTGTCTTTTCTGGGAGCATGGGGTCCACATCAGCTTGCAAGCATATTGTGAACATATGTAAGCATATTACTCAGACTGTTTAGTGCTCAGAAGAAAGATAATGTTTCTTTTAATATTGCGAAGACATTAATCTCTACTTCTTTTTGAGAGAACCATGTAACTCGTGATTATATTTGCTTACTTTAATATATTGAACTCTGTAAATTTGTATAAAAAGTACCTGGATCACAAGCACTGTTTTCTTTATTTTTCAACAAAATAAAGATCGGAAACTGTTTCATTTTCCTTCAGTTTGAAGATACATGCACTTTGACTTGGGGTCTAAAACAATGTGAAACTTTAACAGACTGTTTAAATTATGGTTACCATATGAGGACACTTAAAGTGGAACTGACCTATTATTAATGTCTGTCCTGTTTGCTGCCTAGTGGTATAGAAGTTAAATGTCTTAGTTTTCACCATAGAAAACTTTTAAAGTGCTGTATCAGTTTTCATCATGAAAATTCCAGACCCTGTACGACCCATAAAGATGAAAAAAGAATGTAATCATTCTATGGACAATTCAGCAAGTTAAATATAATCTTCTTAAGAATAGACAATATAATTTAAAGAAAAGAAAATTAGATCTTATTCATTACCCACAACTAGTTTTACAAGAGGAAAGTCATTATTGAAATCATCACCATGACGCTTGAAATGTCCTGTGAAGAAGTTCAGTGTTTTAGAATGTTTCTTATTGCATGAAACTTGAGGTTTTTTCATACAGAAGATTTTAAGATGCCTTAGAACAATATACATGCTATCCTCATTTGTGGGACTGATTAACAATATTTTCATAATTTGGGTGTATTTTGAGTTATATTACTGTCCTAATTAGTTTATTTTACAGCAACCTGTCAGCTACCATTTTCTCCTCCTCAACAGACTGTTTTCAGAATCTCTTTATCCACTTTTCACTTCTCCCTGTGTCTCCTGCCCTAAGTGCAATCCTTCAACTTACGTCATTGCTCTCTCTTTCCTCAGTCTCCCCTAAAATCCTTTCCTCTTGCTCTTTCCTTCCATTCAGTTTCTGTTTTCAGCTTCTTTCCACCTAATCTCTCCATACCAAAATCCGTCCCATGCTTCCAACAGAGACTTCTCCAACCCTTTTCTTCCACAATTGCCACCTCATTCTTGCCTTTTGTTGTGGTTCCCTCCCACTGCTGCTTCTGCTGTATTAGTTTGTTAGGATCCGTGATCCAGATTCAATAATGGAGGATAGTGTTATCTGAAATTTAGCTGAGTGTAAAAAAAATCTTTCCCTTCTTTCTTGAGAATATTTTCCTCAATGCCAGAATGAGGCATTCTCTTCTCTTATGTATCAGCTAACACATATAATTCTGTTTTTAAGAATGTTGCATACATACATGTAAGACTGAAACAGCATGCAAAACAAATTTCATACTCAGTGCAAAGAAGCTTAACCAAAATATAATTAATGCAACACAATGTTTGAGATTTTAAGCCAACAAAAGCCAGACCATTTAGAGCTAAGGTTCCCATAGCAACCTTATTCTGTCTCCTCCTGTGTCTGTGTGATAGGGTCTTTTTTTTACATGACCACATATTGCTAGAGAATGGGCTGTATTATTCCATAAATAGAACATCAGTTTAATAGGTGAGTTAACTGCACAAGGTTTTGTCAAATTCTCTGTCTTCAATGGAAGTTATATCATTGTGGCTTGAAGAGCTACTGTATAAACACAAAAAAAAAATTGTGTAAGCTGCAACGTATTTTTACAACATCATTAACATAAATCCTGCCTACAAGTGAATTTTTGGCATGTTTTTAGTTTCCCAGTTATCTATTTTCCTGTGTATAAAGGTTAAATAATTATGGGAAGAAAATTGTTGATATTTCTTAAAAAATAATACAAGGAGACTCACCAATTATAAGTAATTATATTCCAGAGTAGGCAGCTACATAGAAGCATGTAGGAACTCAAAGGGGGCAGACTTCAGGGCCTGAAATCATTGCATTTAACTCTAAGCACTTAAAAAAAGGAGCCAAAGTTATATATTTACCTTGCAATTTCTCTACAATTTAGGGAGGTAGAAGAGCATCTCCAAATGATGATTCAGTCCTCCTGAGATGTGATGTGCCCTCTGCCTGTCTTACTCTACTGGCTGTCCAGTAGGCCTGGAGAAACCAGTCAAGATTCCTTTCTTGCCTAATTAATTGCTTTAAGTAGAATAAATCCAAGCTGTGTTTTCCAACGAAAAGGACTGAGATTTTCAGATAATTCTGAGTGTCTAAGGTGTAATATAGGTTAAATCCAGGAGTCTCCCCAGACTATACTGATACCAATGTCTAAACCAGTGATTTCACATTTACTTGACAATACAGATGTGTTCTGGATTAGATAGGACAATACAAACCACCTCTTTTGAGCAGATACAATTACAATTTTGATTATTCATTTACATTGACTGCAGAAAGACAAATTATACCTTATTTGACCTAGTATTAAAGTGATGGAGACAATAATACCTGATTTATATATAAAGACTGCTGGAAGAGCTTCATATTTGTGTGTATTTGAATCAGCAGAGACAGTTAACATTGATTTGACTCTTTACATTCTTCAGCTGTGACATTTTTGATACAGGACTGTCTCAGAGAGCCTAGAAATATATTTTTGCAGGCATAGGATAAGGTTCCTCAGTACTGAACTCATGACTTTTGATTTGTACTCTGAATGCTGGATCAGGCACTGCCACTTAAAGTTAATCAAACCCTAAGTTTTCGTTGCATCTGTATCAAGGTGAAAAGTTGAAATCCCTGGTATTTTTTCTGCACCCTTGAAATGTATGTTTGGAATTGGAAGTATTCTACATGGCACTGATATACAACTGTGGCAAACCAGAAAGCACTCTGTTAATTTGGAGAGGATTTTAAAACAAGAATAATACAAAGAAAAACACTACTGACACAAAAGAGAGAAATGTCATCCATTTCCTCAGTTGGGCTGCAAAATGCATCTTTCCATATGCAGTTTCTCTACAGAGAAGACCTGGTTAATGTTCTGATGGTTGTTAGAAGCTAAGCAGGTGGATACTACTGGCATTTAACCATGGTTAGCTCTGAAGAAATCTGACACTCAGCAATTACATGACTGGCAAATCCCTGAAGTATCTGCTTTCCTGTAATGATGTATAGACAACAATGAGACAATATGTCCAAATAAAGGTGGGTAGCAGTCTGGAATATTGAACAGTTCCGCATAGATGCAGTAACAAGGAACTAGTCCAGTAATACCCTCTTTCTCACAGGAAATGTCACAAAACAGTAATCCTACTGTGCACTGCTGGATTAAACTTCGTTGGAACTAATACATTTAATTGTAAAACCTTCATTGAAGATAGTAGTGAGAGAAAGTTAAGATTTTTTTCACCCAAACAAAAAGGCAGATGCATGAAATCCTAGGAATCTGCCCAGAATGAGAAGCTTTCATCTAGACACAGTTTGGTAAGGCAAAGTGAGGAAATAGATAAAAATATAACAAGTAGAAACTTGTTATATAATGGGGAAAAAAGCTTGAGAGTTTGAAGTGTACAAGTATGTGACTGCTGTTAGAAGTCAAGACTTACATGTCGGAGAGCAGGATGAAATAGTATCTGATGCTATGAACAGGGTAGTTATCTAAATCCTCATATACCCCAGGAAGTACAGTCTTGAAAATTCCTTTCGGTAAATGCAAAAGCAACAGGCATATTTGACCTCCTAACCAATTTGTCCTCCTGGTTGAAACAGTTGAAACAGTTCAAAACATTCTGTATAGTGATAACCTGCATGACAAAGTCCACAGCCAACAGCATGTTACTTCCTTTTCTAAGACAGGAATAACTGCAACTCACTCCTCGCTCAGAAGGAGAGTACTCCACCATCAGCTTCTGCCGGCATGTGGGGAATGCTATGCTCATGAATTGGCTGTATCCTGGGACAAGAACCTCAGTAGCCCTAAGGGTCCAAAGGCAAGAATGTTGGGTTTTTATGGGGTTTTAGATTGGTTATATTTATTAATTTATTCACATGTAGTTACTTACAAGCTCAAAGCAACTGCCTGGAGAAAGTGTATTTTCAAACAGGACAAGAAAACATCTTACAAAAGTCACCTCTTTGGAGAGCCTTCTGGTGGGATTATTCTGGAGCAGCTCCAGGTCACGTCCACTCCCCGCAGCTGCCCAGTATCACCCCAACTGCTGCCTTGCTGCCTGCCAGCTCGAGGGGCACAAGAGCCCTGAGTGGGCACGGCACTGCCTTCCTTCCCTCCTGTAAATGCCAGCATGTGGGGCCACCCCTCAAAGAAGGACTCTGGCATCACTCGCTGCTCTGTCTGTCCTCATCGGTGGAAAAGGGGGAGGAAGGATGGAACGACGGAAAGATCTTTGGCCAAGTGCAAAAATGTGTTTGCAACTATCTAACGAAACCTGGGGTTAGTGCTATAGTTAAATATAGACACTGTGTTACTGGTTGCCATGTTACTTGAAGAGAGCAGTTTGCAAATCTAGAGAACATAAGCATTATTTTCAGTTGAAAACTCAGAAGTCTTTTTTTTCTTAGGCAGCTGGTCAAGCCACTCTTATTTTGCTCAAGCTATTTATTATGAACTTCATAATCATCCACATTTCCCTACCATTATTCATCGTGTAGGCTATTTGTAAGCAAATATCATAGCACTTAGATTACTATGAATAAATATATGCACCTCCCAATACTTAGGTTGAGATATGTATATGATACTAGTATTGCAAACAACAAATGCAGTATTTCAATTTCTATAAAACAGTAGTAACCTATAAACAAAAACTATACTGAAGAGTTTTTATTAAATTACGCACAATTTATATGTACCTGTGTGGCTTAGCTCGTTCTCGGGTCCAGGCAGCACGCCCTGAAGCCACAACAAAAAGGCAGGCTGCCACGCCGTGCACATGCCAGGTGTGCCCTGGCAGCAAAGCTCGCTGGCCAGTCTGCGGAGTCCCCGGGGGACAGAGGCAGGCAGAAACCAAGGTGGGACGGAAGAATGTATGGCACTCAGTCTGTGGTCTTCCAGGGATTTTATTAAGGGTCTCTGGGTGAGGGTCCAGGGACGGCGAGAAGGGACAGAGAGACAGGAACAAGCAGAGGTCTGGAAGTCCAGAGGCTGGGAGCCCTGAACACACAGTTGCAGGGGATTATAAGGGAAGGGAGAAGGGGCGTGTTTAGCCCCGAAGAGCCAACCAGGGAAGTCCGAGGAAATAAGGAAGGGGATACAAACCAATAGGCTTCTGATAGGGGAGGGTACAAAATTCAAAAGAACCAATCAAATACAATACTAGGGAGAACAAAGGAGAAACTTCTAGAACATAATCCATGTAGGGAAAGGGGGCAGGGGAGTGTGCAGGACCACTGATCTTCAGCTTTGGTGCATGCTTAATTTCCCAGCCACAGAGGCTCATGGTTGGTTTCCATCAGTCTCCATGACCTAAACAGATCAGACTGTCACAGCCCCCTGCAGCTGGTCCCTCAGTCACTAGAACTTGCAGGCACGCACTGAAAGAAGATGTACCACCAAGGGTAAGTGCAAAGAGATAGCTTCTTCATCGTCATTTGCTTGTCTGAGGCCATGAAGATGTTCTTGATGCTTTTACACTCCTGGTGTACCATCTGCAGGGCATTAGCAAGCCATAATGCCATGGGCAGTGTTAATGGGTTAGATACCATAGAGCTGCTTTGAAACTATGTAATGGCTTTCTGATACAGATCTCTTTGGTTTAAGAAATAACCACCACTTCTCCTTCGATGGAGTCAGAAGCTGGCAATTTATTTTTCAGAGGTAAAAGTTTGTGGATGCCTTTCTTCAGCAGAGGTTAGGATTAGTTTGCTAGAGATCTACCGTCAGTGATTGAGGCATGCCTGCTTCTTAACTGGACCTTCTGGTGCAATAATTACTATTCTGGTTGTAACAATGATGCAACTTTTAAATAAGTAGTTTTCTCTTAGATCCAAACAGTAAAGATCAGCAATGAGATATGAGTGCTGTAAGGTAAATTAGCCTGGCACCATGAGATAATTTAACACTTAGCTACTAAGAAAGCTAAGAACCAGCAGTCAGCAGGGGAGAGGAAAATCCAGTTTAACTTTTGCTCAATTTCAAATTAATCACTAGTACAAAATCTTGAAAGGAGATGGTAGAGGTAATTTGTTCAAGTTTCAGACAGGAGTAATTGAACACAACAACTCTTTCAATCATGGGAGCAAGCAGTCAGTAGACCCTGAACTGGGAAGGCAAAGATACTGAGAATGAGAATACATGAGAGACAGCCAAGAAATCTAAATAAAGTTTTTGAGTCCTTCCTCAGGACCAGTTGATGTTTTTGAGAATTGGACAATTTATTTGGGCATTTAAAAATGAAGTCAGAAAATTAGTACTTCATCTTACTTTATGTTTTAGAAGACAGCTGCATAATACAGATAATACTGATTGATGTTTGTAAAATGTGTAGATGAAGCCGGGTTTTATTAACAAAATATCTCACATATCTGTAATCTCATATTTATCCTTAGAAGTAAGAATTCTCTTATAAATTCTATTGTAGAAATAAGTGCCTGTTATAGCTACCTGGCCCCTGAGAAGTCAGTCTTTGAACTATTCACAGCTTCTCATGCCTTATAATTCTCCTAAAAATTAAGAGATACTGTTACCCTCACTTAAAGAAACATAAGTGCAGACAGTGGGATTTGTCTTTTATGTTTTTAGATGAATGCAGAACTGTAGTCTACATCTGAGCAAGAGCTCTGTCGTTCTTTTATGTTCAATGGAGAGAAATAAGCTCTTCTAAGGTATGACTCATTTGAGATATATTTAGCTATCTACTTTAGAATGAGATTAATTGCTTCCTTAATCTCCTGTTTCTTTTCATTTACTATAAAGGGTATTGAGATGTCTAGCTCAGATGCAGATTTCTATAGTGTAGGAGTCTCTATCTGAATAGATGAATTGTATCCTGACAGACTTAGCAGAAAATATAGGTTTGCTATCTGAGTTCCTGAATCACACATAAATCCCTACTCTTAAAAAAGAAATATTGGATAATGTTAGATTTCTGTGCCCTCTGCAATTGTCTCAAGATTAATTTAAATTTTTGTTCCTTTCCTCACTGATTTTTCTGGGCAGCTGTAGGAATGCATGAAATATGTCATGAGATATATGAGGGGATTACTGTGGGGGTGATGGCTTTCTGATGGGTTGATAGGTTATCAGGCTGAGGCCTAATGACCCTTATCACTGCAATGGAAGAGAGTGATACTAACCTGTCACAGTTACACCCTTAGGCAAAACCCACAGACTTTGTGATCTCTTTTTGTAACTATTTTACATGTGAATAAGCTTCCCCTCCCTTCCCATCTATGATAGCAGTGACAGGATATTTGGCTGCAGTCTCACCTCCACCTTTCCCAAAACTATAAATTGGCATTTGAAATCCTCCATGCCAGAGGATGAAATTATGATCACCTTGCAGACAAGTTGATGGGCTTGCTCCTCTCTCTTCCCCAAAGCAGTGATGCCTCTTCGTTAAAACTTGCACCTCTGACTCTGTGGGAGTACACTCCTGAGCACTTGTACATAGCATGATACACTTATATTTTGTGGGTCTAGTGAATCTGTCACTGACAATCTTGGTTATAATAATAAATCAAGCTTGGCTGCACCCAGACACCTCCAATCTTTCAGGAATAGCTGGAAAGCAAGGGGATTTATTTTCTTCCATATTTCTGCACTCTTAATGCAACAACAGGTTGTCCCCTTAAGGCTTTTGGGCCCTGATTAATGTTCAGAATTTGCCTAAATACCAGTCTGTGATTAGACACAGTCTTTCTGTGCTGGTGTTGAAAGCTGATTCAACCTCACACCTCAAATGTTCTTCGCCAGCTGAGAGTGCACTTCCAGGGCCTGGCTTGGCCAAAAAACTGTGCCACTGAGCAGTCTAGTTAACCCTGGCGTGGCACGACCTTTACTACCCTCGCACATCTCTTGATCAGCACAGGACATAGGCAGAGGGGGCCTGTCCAAAATAACCATGCAGGCAGAGCTGCAGGACACTTCCATCTGGTTTTTTTGCAGAGCAGCTGCACAGTCTGCTGCTGACCTGATTAAGATTATGACTGTGTAGTAGCGTAGATCATTGCATGTAAGTAAAATAGAAAAAGTAGAATGATGCCTTGGAATTGGTGGATTTTTAAAGCTATTCATTCTTTCTTCCATGTGAGCTGATTGAATACACAACTCTATAGAAAAGAGCATCCAGTTTTCTAGATAGGAAGAACCAAAATATGATGTTACGTTGGTGTGAGTAACAGGGAACTAAAAAGAACTATTTTTAAACTTGCAATCAGACTAAATAGCATTATCAGATTTCCTATAGTGGGCAAAAGATACTATGTACAGTTATTGGGGTATAGTAAGATTGAAATTCTCCTCTGAGTTGGCTTTTACAAAAATGCTGTGTTAATCTCCTCAGCAATTTCAAGTGACAACTACACTTCATACAGTCTGCATTTATAATCATTGCATCCACAATATTGTTCTCATGAGCTTCATCACTTACTTACTGTGGAAACAGCTATATGACATCTTCCCTTAACTGTTATCTCCTGAGGACAGGGAACTTAGACCAAGTTCTTTCTTATCCTGCCTCACAGAGATATCATTTTACTTGAGAAAGCAGCACCTTTAATCAATTTTAGTTAGGACTTCCCCCTTTCGTCATCTCTGGAATGAAAATTTTTCAGCTCATGAAAATGTGTTGTTACGGCAATGTTTTATAGTGCTGACCTATGCATTTGAAGAATATAAATACAAAATTTTAAGCAAATATAAAAATTTATAGTCTGTTTTTCTGTGCTTCAGAGTAAAGTGGAAGACTGTCCTTCCACAAGACATTTACAAAGTAAATTAAAGAATTATGTTAGTTTGCTTTTTCATTCCCTTTTAAAGTTGAAACTGAAGAATGACTCTTGAGTTTTTGAGGGAGCGTTCTAATTAGTGAGCTGAAGAATAGCTCCTAAATATGTCAATAGTTAGACAGTCTTGGCTTTCTAAGCTACATATGCACAGAAGTAAAAGAGCAAAGCTCCTTAAAAATTACTTTGTCATCTTCTCAAATCATGCTTTTAGAACTATAGTTCTTTAGAGCTATAGTTTTAGGCAGATGAATTACAGCTGAAAATACTTCTCTTTTGTTAAGCTAGTTTTGTCCAGATTGTGCCATTAACATACAACAAAAAAACCCATCTTCATAGTCTTTATCTTAAAAATAGGCTAAACTAACCATGAAAGTATGTATAAGCATTTCACTCTTCAGAAGAATTTACAAATCTTGTCAAATACCCTGTCATATCAGCGAACTCTGTGACACAAGGGACTACAATATTAGGATAAAAGTAGCCAAACTGGTGTAAGACATCAGAAGGTTTAATTTGGTGACAAACCTCTTCTATGCCTGGCATTTAGACGATGTGTTAAGATGAAGTTTTAGCAGGCTGCATTTAGTCATGCTGTATTTTCACAATAGTATCAAGAAGTTTTGAAATAGACAGATAACTTTGATTTGAGTTTCACTCACTGAACTTTTAATTAAATTTTTTAGTGGAAAGACTCCAGATTTTATTAATCTAGCAATTTCTGTCGATCTGCCACAAGGGGGCAGATTAGTGCTGTTAAACTTGCTGTTCCCCAGCAGTCAGCAGTACCAGTCAGCTATGTACGAGAAAATGTTCAGACTCGTCCCTTGGGAATTCTTCAAATACGTCGTTGTCTACAGGTTGATTTCCATATCAATATTGAATGATAAGAGTTTTATTTAAATATTTCAGTCACAAAATGAATGCTTGTTCTGGGGGATTGTATTTGTAACTTTTTAATGCAAGAAATGAAATGATCAATATATTGTCATGGATTTTTTCATTCTACTCACTACTCACAAACTGCAAATTATTAGCTATTGCCACTTTTATAACTTCTATAACTTAATAATGCAAGTGAAAAAGACTTGATTAATTAGAGCTTGTTTTCAAAACTTCTAACACAGTTTCTGGTAGTCTTGTGTTAATACTGTATAGAACCCTTTCAAAATAAAATTTATTTACAAAGAGAAATTAAACCAGTAGAAATTTATTTCCATAAATAAACTCCTTTCTTAAAACCCCAGATCTTTATTGTCTCTTTTACCCTTGTTATGGTATTCAAAGTAACAGCATCCAAAATTATCTATGTTACAATTAGACCTCACTATGTTGCATATTACAGAAAGAGGAATAGGGCTCCAGCCTACAGATTTGTCAAGATAAGTCTGTGCTCAAGACCTTAAACACTTAGTACAAGCTACTGTCTGAGTCAAATCCCCTGAATTTTGACCTCAAAAATAAACAACAAAAATTTGTTTTGTGTACCAGGGAAAACCAGTAATAATTCCATTGAATTTACTGCATGCTGTAAGGAGAAAAAAAAATATTTCTGTTAAAATTCTGTTGTAGCAGTAGACTATTTTCTGTACTGAGAAATCTCAGACTGGACAGGCACTGTAGTACTTCATTTGAGCAAGTATTTTTAGAACCTATTTATGTTTTAAAGTGTGCCCCATTTTGAATATCTATGATTCTAGGAAAATAGGTATATAAATAATAAATCAATAAATTAAGGAGCTGCTAAAAGGAAAAAAATAAAAGTATTTTCCACTTCTGACCATGTGTAACAGAATAGTTACCAGTGTCAGCTGCTGAAAATAAACGAGAGATGATGAATCAAAGTAAACCTAACTGCACTTCAGGGATGAATTTCACCAAAATACTCTGTCTTCTAAACCTCAATATGGTGGTTAGTGTATGCAGGCAGAATCTTCTATCTGTAAAACTCTTAACAAGCAGGTTCAATTTTAAGAACTTGCCTCTTTTGCCTGTGCAAAATGAGATCATTCAGAAGGTTATAGTTTGATAACAAATAATGGCCTTACACTATAAAAGCAACCCATCTTCAGAAGTATCAGGTTTTCTACAAAAGACACGATTAAAAAAAAAAAAAATTGTAATTTTGGCAGAGTTGCAACTAATCTTTACAAGAGGATGGCAAGATTTTTTTCTGAAATAAAATGTCTCAAATCAAATAAAAATAACCTGAGACTGAAACTGAGATCATGTGTAGAAAATGTCAGCTCAGATGTTTAAGGTATGAGAAAGTATAGAAAATAAAATCTAGCAGGTAATTTCACATTATATAAATATATACTTATGTATGAATGTATGTATAGATGTATAGGTGTATATGTATGTACAGTGTAAAATATATAGATGTAGTGATAAAAACTGTCAAAGGAAATGACATTTTATTAAAAAAATTGATATATTAAATTCTGCTGGCAAATTCAATCATAAATGATTTAAACGGGATAATATATTTTTATATGTATAAATACACATCTTCAAATGTCTGGATTTGGTACAAATGAGCAAATGCCATAGATATCTTTTCTCAGTCTGCAGGTCATATGTATGTGGGATGAAGTACAGAGTGGTGATTGTTCTAAGATCAAGTGAAAGGCATTACCAACCCTTGTTGAAATTTATGCTTTATTTTTAAAAGAGCAAGATGTCAGCTTGCCTTTGCCTTTTTCTTCTTAAGAACAGCCTTATTTACATTTCTGTAATTGTTATGTATACTTCTTGTATTTTTAAGAGCCCCATGGTAATAGTTAATGACAGAAACAGAAATCTATTTATTATGCCAAATATTTATTCCATGCTGCCATTCCTCCTACTTGTAAATCTGTGTGTATTGACCTTATTCATTGTGTCCAGGACATTATGTAAGGGGAAAACATGCATAATGTTGTTGTGGACAGTACATCCCACACTTACACAGAATCAAAGTACTCTTTAAGGCATTTTCTAGAATCTAACCAGAGATACAGACCAGATGACAAACATTCAGCACACTGTGTTTGCAAATTTCAGTGCGCCCTTTAAAATCTTTCTGATGTGAATGGACTTTTTACTTTCTATGCACTTTTAAACATCACTCGGGATGTGTATCTGATCTTTTCTCTTTGATTTTACTTTTAGTAACAAAGTAGAATGACCAGAAACTTTTGGAAAACAGTGACAAAGGTGATGGTAAGAAAGTGGGTTTTTAAAATTCAGTTTTATAATATAGTATTCCTAGAATTAAAATGTTGGAAAATTAATTTTGAATCTTAATTCAGTGAAAAGTGGAATCTACTGATTAATACCTTTTCAAATATTAACCTCATATCAAACACAGTATGAAAGAAGACCTGATGTCATTTATAATGTTGTTAAAGCTTATGTTGTTTGACTTGGATTTTTTGACGATATATACTTATATATACATATGCATATATGTAAGGTGCATGATAGTTAAGATATTTAGCAAATGTCTTACAGTTAGAAAAAAACAATTTCACTTCTGATTTTTAGGAAAGTATTTTTATCAGTTTTACAGATTTTGTGGCAAAAGATTATATATTTCTACAAGAAAGCAGAGAGCACACAACTGAATGGGATTTCAGTTGATTTGATTTTGGTTTTTTTTGTTTCTCTTTCTCAAGATCTATTTTCATATTTTGAATTATGGTTCCTGTATGTTCCCCATCCTTTACTGTAATGTGTGTTTAATGCAAATTTAGCAGTTTAAAGTAAACAAAGACTAAAGCCCTCTAGTACCACTAGATGTCATCCCGTAGTCACTGAGGATGTTGGAAGGAACAGACTACTAATAACCCATACAGGTTACAGGAAAATTGGTGGAAAATTGAAAATTTTTGCACCACAACAAATATTTTGAGTTTTAAATAGTAATAAAAACATCTCATACAACTTTTAAAGGTATCAGTGTAAGGCCAGGACATAAGATATATTTGAATATTTTTTATGTAATAGCATGTCAGTAATTGCTAGCTTATTAACTCAGACTAGCAGTACATACACACTTAAAATTGTCTCTGGGAAATTTAATAATATGAAAAATGGGGACAGATGACAAAGGCATCATGATTTCAATGCATTCATACAATCTAGGGTTTCTTCTGCAGTGCCACCATTTGAATCCAGTGCCACCATTTGTATCTAATCTTGATTTACTGTTACAGATGGGTTTCACTTCAAACCCTGGAGATTAATAACTTCAGAGTCTGATGATGTTCAACACTCATTTCCAGTTAGGAATTTTGCAAATGTCCCCTATGTTTAGAATGAGACTAACTCCTGGAAGCAATTGAAATCCAGTCTCAGATCCAAAATTTGCTGCCTCACTGTATCTCTATGAAGAGTACTGCAGCCCCTGGGACTTTTTTTGACAATGCCTATTCAGTTTGCTATTTGCTATGATGGCTTTGTAATGAGAGAAAATTTCCATGTGAAGCTAGTTTTCCAGTGCTTCAGTACTGCAAAAAATGCCTGTAGTCCAAAGTCTCGTCTTAGTAATGGCTCCAATTCTGACTACTTCTCTACAGGCATAGAACTCTTGCTGATTCACCTTTGTAAATTAAAGGAAATTTATTTTTTAAAATTTCTCTCATGAATTTTGATAAAAATTTAAATTGCATGTATCTGTAAGTCTTGTTTAGACATGTTTTTAGTTTAAATTCATTAAAAAATTCTTATTTCTGACTTTCATTAAATTTCCTGTTGGTAATGGTGCCAGCAGAGAGTGGAGAGTCTTTGGATCTGTTCATGGTGGAAAACCTCAATTTAAGGCACTAGTCTCTTCCAAATCCAGAAGGCTGTCAAAGTTTGTGGGCAGCTCTTTTAGTGAATGCCTAAGTAGTCAAACTCGTAAGTGGGTAACTTCAGGAAGAAGTTTTCTATCCTTCATGCTTTTAGTATTTGTCATTAGAATATGTGAGAAGAAGATATAAAAATATATGTAATTTTGAGTTTAATCCTTTTTAGGATTTGAGTTTAGGATTTGAGTTTAATCCTTTAGGATTAACTGAAGAGATTTTTATTCAAATACAGATAAAATAAACATAGCTTGTTATTTCACCAGTCACGCTCATTCCCTCTACAATAGATAGTATAGTAGAATAAGGTTAATATATTATATAATGTACTGAGACATATATATGTACAAGTGTATTTCATACAGCCTTTCATAGCTAAGTGAGTCTTGCTGCCAACTTAGATCTGTCTGAATTAGTTTATTTCCCTTCCTTGCTTCCTTGTTTCCTTCCTTGCTTCCTTCCTTCCTTCCTTGTTTGTTTGTTTCTTTTGGGCATTTTTTGCATACACTGAGTATGATGTAGTGTTCTTTATAAAAATGAATAAGGCTTGCATCAGAGTTATTAAACTTTCCTGAGATAACAAGGATGCTTCCAAGAGGTTTTGGTATTTTGTGCTATGCCCTTTCTTGTTTATACTGTCTTCAGCTGACATAAGCATGACCACAGAGATAGTTTACATCAGACTCAAGTTCAAGTATAAAAGTTGGGCTGAAACTTGGAGAAAAGCATTTATCAGCTTAGCTAAGTACATATCTCTGTTGACCTAATCAGTAGGTCTCAGTAGTCTTCACTGTGGCATCATTTTCTGCCTAGACAGAAAAGCTGAAGAAAAAAAGGAAAACATAGGGCTGCTTAATGTAATGAAAATGGAGAACAGAAAATGAGCTGTCTAAAATAGCTGTTTGAATGAAAACTGTGGATCTATGAAGGAGTTGCAGGTTTCTTTCAGGAGTACAGACAGATACCTGGGATCCCAGAGCAACACGTTAAGGTGGTAAGGGTGAGAGTCATGTAACCTATTTGCAGATGTCATGGGCACCTGATTTAACCTCAGCATCTTCTGATCAGTGAAGAGAACAAAACACTTTTAGGGAGTGATTTCACCAACTGTGTTAGGAGAGGAGCTATGCTTTAGAAGTGTTTGTTTCTCTCAATGGCACAGGGAGACTGGGCAAATAACTCAAAAGCATATTAGTACAACTGAATCCTAAGGTGACCATAATGTACATGACCTGTGTTATGGAGATCATAATTTAATGATGGGGGCTATCACTTGCAGCTCAAATCAAAGTGTGGGGGAAGGAGCCTCCTGCCCCTCCTTAGCCCTCCTTCCTGTAGAAATTCCTCAAGTTTTGCATGCAAAACTTTTAAAAACTGATAGGTGTTTTGTACCAAATCAGTCAATCAATCAATCAGAGAGTTTTTAGCTGCTTTATTGACATCTCCCTACATACCATATAATTTGTAGTTATCTCAAGCATGTTATGATTGTGTATCACAAGTTATGATTGTGTTTTCCTTCCATTTATTGTAAAGTTCATTGGCTAAAGCCCAAAGTCACAAACACTCCCATGAAGTTTTGTTAAATAAGAGTACCTAATCTGAAGTGTTTTCAGGTATCAGATTTCTCACAGACATGCTCCTTGTATGAAGGGCAATTGTAGGGTTTCATTTTCTGAACACTAATAAAATTAAGCATTTCCACTATTAGCATCATGAATTAGTCTCAGAGCTGTGGGATATAGTTTAAGCAACATTGTCATATTATAATACACTGAAAAGCTACAATATGAAGTTTGTTGAATTGGAGCTAGACAAGTAACAAAAGTTAACCAGGGAAGAGCCATGCTTTTTTTCAACAAATAGGGCATTGCTGCTGTAACATGAAGTATACCACAGAAAGAATCAGAAGCTTTAGAAGCTGTGGGCAGTATGGGGGAATGTGTATCTCTGTGATTCCATTTTTTGCAAAGGTCAGGTGAAGTCTGACCTAATTTTGTTGGTAGCTGAACAGAAATCAAACCTGTTTACATTCCACAGGAATGAATTTAATGATTGTGGTGAAGTCAAAGAAGAGGAATTTGGGAGGGTTTGCTCATTAGTGATCTTTCTGACCAACATTTCAGTGCTCCTTCTTTTCCTTCTGTATGCTTCATCTCATCTATTTTTATTTTATTCAAACAGTATAGGAAACAAAAATTTGTTTCTGATGTTGTTCTTCATAAATACGGTTTCCCATAAATACGGTGCTTATTCTGTTGTTACAGGGAAATTTAGTAATATTTCTAAAATTCTAATTTGTGAAGGTAAGAATGTTGAAGAATTATTAAAAATGTGGCAAATTTATTCTGCCGCCTTCTCTTGTACTTACTTATGCATTGAATAAACCTGAGGTGAGATCTGGGATCTCAGATTTATTTGCATAAAAGAATATAGATATATTGATATTCAGTTCTATAAAAGGGTTTGGAATTTATATGAACAACGTATTTTTGTACTAGATTTTGTCATTTGTGGAATCTCTCAAAAGTACAGATCTTAGTATTTGTGGAGTAACCTATTTTTCCATATATTCTTCTCATGTATCCGGGAAAAAAATCCAGGATAGAATAAAAGGACATGAATTAGCTAGGATTAAATTTAAGAAAACCAAACAGATAGTGATGGCAAAAAAAGAGTGACTCAACAGTAAGGTGGTATTCTCTAAAGCCCCTCCAGCTTCTGTCCACGACCTGAAGACAGTAGTGGAAGAACTTCTTCCCACAGTGCCTGTGTAAATAAATGTTTTACTGGTTTTGACTGAGAGAGACCTCAAAGTGAAGGGATACTGCTCTTCACTGGGAAGTAAATCCCTTTTTCTTTAGGGAAAACGCAGTGTATTCCTAGGAGTGACTAGTCTTGCCTATGCTCTTGCCAGCACAGTGGAGGCTCTCTCTCTTTGTGCCCTCAAGTGCTACTTGTAACTTCAAACTCTGGCCATCCTTTGCCTTGCCTTTCTAGTTTACTGCAATCAACTACTGGTAACTCCCTTATATTCAGGAGAAAAAAATGTGTAGCAGGGAGCTGGTGAGGAGCTGCATCCTTTCCCACCATCCTAATAATACTTCTCATATGTAAATCTTACTCTACACCTATCTCAGTTCCACCTCTGGCATCCTGATGATTTGGGATCAGTAGTCCGATTGCCCAGGAGTACTGCACAGATTACCAGCTACATTCAAGTGCAGTGTTTGTCCAGGTTTGCTTTGTCCCATCAGTTTTAGGTCTTCCCAGGGTGTGAAAGGCCTGTGATGTGCTACTGTACCCACTTTCTGCTACTCTCTCTGCTGCTGCCTGGTGCACTCCATTACCCTAAGACCTACCCCAAAAATGCTGCTGAGCAAATGCAAAATGGTTATTTTCTGTATTTTTTCCTCAATTTTTTATGTACTTCCTGAAGGACTGTAGAGAATATTTCCTTTGTAGTTTGAGCACAGTGATTAGGCTGATCCTATGAGTGGCAAGATATACAGTGGTTATATGTGTGGAATCAGATGGAAATCATACACTCTGGCTGCCCTTCACCTTTACTGCACATTGAGACAGGCTGCCCATCCCTTTCTGTTGCTTCCTTTCAAAAGAAAATGTTTTGAAGACACAATATTTGTAGAATATTTTGGCCTGTTGCAGATGAATGGTGCCTTCAGATGGTTTCAATTTCTTTAGTTAGTCTTTCCCTCAGGCCTGAGTAAACCTATAGAGTCTTTACAGTAATCAGTATTCACAGGAAGCTACTTCCTGAAGTGGAATAGTTAACTGGCTTCAATTATCAGTACAGGAAGCTAGTTAAAATCCCTTACTAATTTACTTTATTATTTCTCATAATATTTCTCTTCTGACGTTACAATAAACCATGAGCATGTCTTTTGCTTTAATGATTGTTGAAGTTTATTTAGATGTTTGAAGGTAAATTGCTTTATGTCTTTATATACATATGTATGAAAAATATCAAATCCCCTTGCTTGAAGCTCACATTCTATCCTGGTGACCCTCTCTTGCTCTATGTGAGACCCCCTAGTTTTGTTATGAATGGTAGAAATAAACCTCAATGCAGGTAAAGGCTGGAAACTCACACTCCTAAAAAGAGTGTTTATTAATCTTGGATTTAATGATGTGTGTCAGCTGGCAGTGTAAGTCAAACTGATTGCACAAAACAGTTATTTATGTCTAGTTAGGTTCTTAGACTGCCCTCATCACTGAAACTTCTGCACTCCTGCTACAATATATAGAGTGCACTAAACTGCCCTTCCCACGTCTTCATTGGTTTCTTTTCTTGTCTGTATCAGGACACTTTTTTGCTTTCTTCCCTCTCCTGATGAGATTATTTATTTGTCTGTATCTGAAGAGCTTTTTTTCCCTCTTATTTGTCAGCCTGTTGCTTAATAGAGAAGTTGCCATTCCTACTAAGGTTAATAGTGAAGGATACAAAGCTCTTCTGCATCAAATTTTGCTGCTTCTTTGACTAGCAAGCAATTCTCCTGGTTTTTTGTTTGTTTTTTTTTTTTTTTGTCTTACAGAGCACTAAAGCCATATGTGACAAACCAGCCATATCTTTCAGCTACAGCAGAATTAATATTTTCTTCAGGTTCTCAGGTTCTGCTTCAGTACTTTGTTACCCTCTGTTGAGAACGATTTATTTTACTTGTTTTGCAATGTTCTACTGATTTTTTTCTCAGTTTTAGCTTAAAATGGTCATGTTGTTCTATTCTGTTTAATTCCCAGCTATGTCACTATGGTCTGGAGACTAATAGTTTTTTTTAATCTATTAGTTGTTTTCTGAAGGGTAAACTGTCCCTAAAAGAGTTATGATGCCTTGGAGATTTGTCATTTGCTGAATTTTTTTTATACCCCAAACTATCACAGATGCAGCACTAATAAAAAAAGAAGCAATGCAGAAGCACTTAGTGAATGATCTGGAGGCCATCCTTCTGACAGAAATACAGAAGAACAGATTGAGATGCCTAAATGTGTGCTTGAGTTTCTAGAAGGATTTACTTAGACCTCAGGGAGAAAGAAAATCTGCTTGATATGAAAGAGTTGTGGAAAACCATGACAAAATAAAGTAAGCCTCAATTTTTAGAGGTATCTATGTGGGAGGGAAGTACAAAATACTCAAAAATCTTGGCCTCCCACATTCTGTAAAGAAGGAATGTGGAGGTAATATTTGCCAAAAAGAGATCTGGTTTTGGTTAAAGGAAACTTAGACTTAATGTGGATTCTAGGGATAATGCAACAGAAGTAGCATAAAGTGCATCAGCTCTGAATATTAATTGAATTGTATGTTTTCTCAGTATTACTGAAATGTGTAGTTCAAGAGTTTCTTTGGACTTCTCTTAGGTAGTTAAACTCTGGCTTCTGAAGTTAAACTTCTGAAATTTCTGGGAAAACCCCTGAAGAATAATCTGGTTATTTCACTTTCTTGTGAAGCCTAAATTTTATTTACTTCTTAAAAATGTGTTGCATAAAATAACACATGAGAAATACTACTAAACACATTCATGAAAAGCCCAAGTCATTACTCTGGGAAAAACATAAGATGTGGCATTGTGCTGCAGACTAGATTCTTCCCAGATTACATTTACTGTCCTAAAATGAATGTTCAGTCATCTCCTCTCAATGAGCGACGTTGATTGACCACAGAGGAAGCAAAACAAACAAGCTCAGACTGTACAGCTAACTTCATGGCTGATTTAGGGGAGACAAATCTGCTCTAATGTACTGTTCATGTAGTATGCTGACTCCATCTCTGGAGATACTCAGAAATTGTCTGGATATGGTGCTGGGCAGCCTGCTCTAGGTCACCTTGTTTGAGCAGAAGGATTGGATGAGGTGACCTCCAGAGGTTCCTCTGAATCTCAGCTGTTGTCTGATTCTGCGGCATCTGAAAAAAAAAAAAAAAAAAAGACATTTTAAGCAGAAAGTAGTAATACGTTAATTTGTACAGAGAAAGGTGACCTAATAAAATTAATAGTATGATACAGTTTTCTGTCAGGGGTTTGAGACCGGACATTGCCAGGAGGACGCACGAAAAGAGGGCAACCAGGCTCCAAGCTTAAAGTTGCAAAAAGTGTTTAATTACCTAACAGAGTTGGAGGATAAATGCAGGCAAAAATAAACTTTTCATACAGTTTTGGTTCACTCCCCCCTCCCTCTTACGAACCTGTAGTATTCACCCCCTTTCCTCCTTTACAGTCAACAAGCCGGGTGGTGGGGGGGGCAGGGTGTGGGGTCTCTTTTCAGTTCACAGAGCAGATTCTCAAATTTACTCATCACCACAATTCTTCTACTACAAATACTCTTTATCTCTACTTATTTCTCTCTCTCTCCAGACAGTTTTCTTTCTGCTCTCACCCCCACCCTCTTAAGAAGCAGTCTCTGCACTCACCCTCCCCCCCTTCCCTCTTTCCAAACCAGCAACACAGACAGGGGGCAGGTTGAGGGGTCCTCTGGTCAGTCCAATCAGGAAAAGAGGTTCTCTACTTAGCCAGGGGATCCTTCCCAAGAGAGACAGTCGTTCGAGAACTTCTTTGGCGTGGGTCCAATCTCACGAGCAACATCCTGCCCGAAATTCTGCTGCAACATGAGTCTCTTTGTCCATAGGGTGCTGTGCAGACTCTCCCAAGCCGAGGCCAGGCTGCTTCCATGCCAGGAGCAAGGCCTTTCTCTCCTTTGCAAGGCCTGTTGCAGCTTTAACTCTTTGATGAGACTCCCACTGGTTCACAGTCTTTTCCAGGCATCCACCTGCTCCTCTGGCATGGGCTGTGGGTGATTTTCTGCACTCCTGTGGACTCCATGGGCTGCAGGGGACCTCCTGCCCCCCCATGGCCTTCACTGTGGCTAACAGAGAGTTTTCAGCTCCAGCACTGGGAGCACCTCCTCCCCCACCTTCTTCACTGACCTTGGCGTCTCCATGCTGTTCTCCCTCACATATTTTTACCTCCACCTCCTCCTCCTCCAACTACAAAGAAGTGAAAGAATTGCGTGCCTGCTTTGTTTTGAATTTTTCTTAAATATGTTTTCACAGAGGCGTAACCAGCACCTCCAATTGGCCCAAACTTGGCCAGCAGCATGTCCATCACCTTCAGAGCCATCAGAGATTGGCTCTGCTGGACTTGATGTAAAAACTTCCAGAACTTGCACTCAGGACACACAGGAGCCATCTTTGTGCCACACCCCACCCCTCAGACACCTCCCCAGGCCTACCACAACAGCTTCTGAGGGGTCCCAGTTTCTCCTAGATGTTAAAAACACTTCACTGATGTTTTGGGCCAATCAAAACCACCACATTTTCTTATAAATTTCTTTAGCCAGTACTATCTCTGACTTCTCTGCTAAGCAGTCTTTGTGTTGTTATGCTTTTGATTACTGAAAGTGGGGATCGTCAGGAACTGACTGAATATAGGGCTGCTTAATCTAGTCAGGTAATGAAAAAGAAGGAAACCTACATGGCTCTCAGTGGTGATTGATGCTTACCTTTGACTCAGTAAGTACCTTGTTCTGTTGAGGTTGCTCATACCCTAAAAGACAGTATTTTAGAGGATGCAGAGTGTTTAAGGTATTTTCTTGGTTTGTTTTTCTTTCCTTTTTCAGGAAGAGATGCCTTATGAGGAAGCCATCTGCAGAGCTCTGGCTATTGTAGGTTCAGTTTCCTCTGTATCCCTTCTCTTTGATTTCTGCACTGTGTAAAGTGTTGCGGTTTAGAGGATGTTACAGCAGACCTTACCCTAGAGCGTCTCTACCCAGCTCTGTTCAGCGCCTCAGAGCTCCAAACCTTCTGTCCCAGGGCTGGACACTGTGCTGTCACTGGCCGGGGAGCCATAAGTCTAGCTCTGGTTCGTCTGCTTCCACAACTGGCAGTGATAAAGGAGGCGAGGAGGGTCTGTGCGTTGTGTCCATGGAAGATGTTTATTCACATGGTGCAGCAGAGGCCAAAGACCTCCCAGAGGCAGAGATGCCTCGAGGGTGAAGGCCTCACATGCACAGACACATGTGGAGCATAGACATGTGGAGCATAGACATGTGGTGTATAGACACACATGGAGCATAGACAGCAAGATGGCAGAGGGTCAGGGGTTTTATAGGGAAACAGAGAGGGGCAGGGACAGCACACTGGCCCAGTGACCTCTGGGTACAGGGGAGGTACAGGGGCAGAGTTAGGAGTACAGGAACCAATAGGGAAAACCCGAGGGAGTGGCCAGGGCCACGTGGGGTTAGGGTATAGGAACCGATAGGGAAAACTGGGGGCGTGGCTAAGACTATGTGGAGTGGGGAAGGCAGGACAATAGGTGACAAGTACAGTCATTAAGAAAGGGGTGTGGGGGACCTGCAGCTATTATCACAATAGTGAAGTAACACGTTTCCCTGTTGCCTACGGATTTCCCATCTCACCTCCCATAACTATTTTTTTTTCCCTAAAATAATTTCATTTTAATCACAAAGACTAAGAGGAATCTTAGGTAGTTTCTTTTAATTTAGAGAGGTTTTCATCTAAGTAATATGTGTTAGTAGAAAGGTATTGGACACCAGTCTGTCATGACATTATTCATTGCAGGTTTTGGTTCAGATGGATTTCCTAAGCAGTTGTATAGGCTCTACATATGAAAGAAAAGGCTTTAGATTTGTCAGTTTGCTCTTTGGCACTATGAACACATGGTTTAAGTAAGTCACATATGATGGGTGATGTTCCAGCATGGTGCTTTGTAGTCAGACTGAAGGTGGCAGATTTTATATTCAGTCCAAACATGTTGTAGTTCAAACTTCGTCTGTAATTCCAACTGCTGATTTAGTGGTAATAGTAGGAGTGGCATTTTGGGATTTTTTCACAGAGAATGTTTCCCAACAGATATTATTTAAAAGTACAAATCCTTCTGCTGTGCCCAAAACCAAACAAAAACAAAAGTATTTTTATAGTTTTAGTGCCAAAATATACGGAAAGTTCACATGCTAGTATGGGCAAAACTAAAGCAATAAAACCTTTTTTTTCCCCATTTCACATTTCCACCTGCACTTGTTACTAATAATATTTTGTTATCTGTATTATCCTGCCTTTTCAATAGTCAATAAAAAAGCAAAATGGATATTTCCTAACACTCCCCAGAAAACTCTGTGCTTAGAGAACTGTTCTAAACATCACTGTTTAAAAACAAGTCCTTTTTAAGTATTTTTGTCTATCACTGGCAAGCAATGTCTTTTCATATGCAAGTTACTGGAACATCAATTTAACTGAGCCCTCTTCATTATTGTTCACCACATCTTAAATAATAGAAAGTAGACAGAAATGCTTCTGCAGATTCCTCTTCCCAACATCTGTGAAAGTAAAACCGGATAATGTAAATTATGTTAAATAAGCTGTTTGGCATATATTCTTTTTCTTTACATTGAAAATGGCATGTGTTTGATACTTCACGGAGATTAAAATCTTGAATTTCAAAACTCTGCCTCTGACCCCTTGCAGAGATGTTTCTCAAGCATAGATTTATGCCTGAATCTAAACACCTTATCCTTTCCCTCTTGTTCTCCTGCTGAGTTGCACACAAATTATTCATACCAATGCTGTGACTGTCTCTGAGAGGTGTATGTATACAGTTTGGTCTTGGGATTGGAAACAGCTCTTCATGAAAAAGTTAGTTGGACTGCTGTTTACATCTGGAAAGCGTCTGTGGTTTATCTCTGGGGCAACTTGTCCTGAGGGTTCCAGAGAGACAAAACTGGGAAAGGCTGCTTCTTCCTAGCCTACTCGTTCCTCGATAGAGGACTGCAGGCAGGCATCTATTTTCAAACTGCTGGGATGCTTACATATGTTTTAGCCACTTCTTTCTCCTCAGCAGTTCAACTTTTACAGACCCACAGATAAGGTAATAACAAGTTTAGGTTCCTGTCAGTAAAATCTGAAGAAGCACTAATGATATGATTGTTAGCTTGCAATGTGTTAATTGAGGTAGGGTGTAACCAGTCTGAACTCGTACTGAACCATGTAAATGGCACTGAGTGGCTGGCAGAAGCCAGGGTCTTACAGGAAGTACAGCTGCCATCTGGGGATGTGCAATGGAAGAATCCTCCCCCTAGCCCACAGAAAACCAAACAAGGAAGCAAGGGATGGTGCAGACTTGGGTGAAAAGAATAGAACAGAACTCCCTCTCCCCGTGTTCTCCCAGCGCCCACCGTGAGTTAACCCTGAGGCAGAGATAGGTGGCACTGTGTTCCTGGGGATGGCAGACGAGAGCTTCACATCCAATAGTGCTTCATGCTGTTTGGAAGGACAGAGCTATCCTTCTTGGGCTGCTAGCTTTCTCTGGCGTAGCTTTAGTAATAAATTCAGATGATCTGTTTTGTTTAGAAAAAATATTCTTTGCTTATGGTTTACATGTTTACTGTATAATGTTCTTAGTTTATGAAGACTGCCATGTTTCACCTCATAGTTCTTAATTTCACTTGGAAATTATTAATTTGTATGGGGCAGGGGAGACCTGGTAAAGAGATTTTCTCTTCAGGGTTGTTAATAGTCACAGGAACTTACTTAGAATTTAACAAATTGAGAGAGGTTGAAGGCTATTGACTAAGCATCTCATGGGCTAGGAGCTAAAGTCAGCCAACATCAAACTGGAAAGAGATTGCAAAGGTTGGGTGTGCTTGAAACAGTAAGTGTAATTTACTCTTGGACTGCATAATACATTGCTGTGGTAAATTATCCATGTTTGACTTATATAATCTTTCTCAAAGATGTGCTTTAATTCACTGCAACTTGCTGTTTTGCATGAAGAAAATTCCACAACCTTTCCTGTGTAGGAGGCTGTATTAGATTACGAAAATAGTTTGTTCTGGCCTTAAAAGCCAGAAAATAATCAATTTTCAGCTCATTTTTATCTTAGTTTTTGAGCAAGTTGCATACCACTCCTGGGGTGCGGCAGTGAGGCTATTAAGGTCATTTACTTCATTTCCAGAGGTCTGATTTGGCACTTTCCCCCCAGACTCATGCTTCCTACTGTCTCCATTTGACCCAGCTGTAGTGAGAGCCAGGTTCTGGGGCTTTGGATTCAGAAGCATCTGAACATGATTCTAAAGTTATCACTATTTTTTCTGCCATTTTTTGTAGACAGGGTTTGTCTAAGTCAAATGGGCCATCTGACGTTCTTGATGTGGCTGAATATGTAACTGCCCCATGTTTGATCTGCACCTTACTTCATTTGAAGAAAACTTATGGGATATCCAAATTTTTCTTTGCACAATGGAGAAGTAAAAAATATAAAATAACTGAAATGGACATGCCTTTTAATATGCTTCTTTCATTAAAATTACAATTTAAAAAAAACCCCAAAAATATTTCTTGAAGACAATATATAAATCAAGACAGCATATGAAAAATCAAAATGAAAGACACCCTGGTTTTATTTCACTGATAAAGCATGCATAACTATTACAGAAAAGACTGTTCCAAGTGTCCCTGGATGTTTGTGACTGTGGTGGGTATCTTTTGGCAGAATTATAAAACAGACAACTAAATTGTATCTATGAACTAAATGCAAAAATGTGTTTCTTTCTTTGGTTATAAAAATGCAAGTGTTTGAGATGAAAATATAGAGGATCTGATATCTAAAAAGCAGTAACAGCTTTTATAAGGTGACAATAGTATCCGGAAAATTTTAAAAAATCAATACCTAAACCTCCCAAAATACAGGTTTGAGGGGGTGCAGCCAAGATCATACTAATCAAAACATGATGCAACACCCTCCCTTCCAACTGTAAGGAACCAGAAGTTATACTGTAAAGCCAAAACAAAGCTAAAAGCAGTAACATCGTCTAAAATAATAGAGATTTATGGAAGTGATCAATAAGTATGAAAGCAGGTTGTCACAAAACTGTGGTACATCACCCTTCAAGCAAATGAAAAAAATAATTTTTTACAAAGTATTGATTACTTACTTCAATGCATTTTAAGGAGCAACTTAATGAAGAACACATAGTGTTTTCTCACACAGAATTATACACATACTAGAGCTCCTCAGGACATACAGTCTAAGGAACTCTAAGTCTATTCGATTTGTTCCCAGTGTATTGGTCCAGTTAAGGCTGATGTAAAATATTTGAAAAGAGCAAAGGTAGTAGGCTGTATCTCTGAGTTCCACTATGACTAAGAGATTGAGATATACTTGTACAACAAAGTGATGGATAGCTGAGATAAAAGTTACATAGTATTACTGTTGTATGTGTTCCAGAAAAATCTTATTTATGGGCATACATTTTAAGGTCAAGAGAAACCAGCAAGGTCAGAAGAAGACATCTGTTTTGATCTCCTCTATAAAAACCATAGATTTTCTGCCAGTAATTTCCGCTTCAAGCCTGGAATTTCTCTACAACAGCTCATGTCATAAAAATTGTTCTTCCATTTTCTAGCAATGTAAGTACAAAGAAATACGATTGTGTGAATAGTGATAGTCCCTCATCTGTGTTTGTGATTAACATTGTCTTCAAAAATGGCAGCATGTCCTGCTGCTGCTCTTCTTCGCTGTCTAGAGCCACATTTTGTTCCCTTTGCATTGCTCTGACCTTTGGCATTTTGTTTGAAATAATACTGACATATTTGGCTTCCATTAAAATTTTTCTTAGAATTATTTATTTTGGACTCTACTCTACTTGACTAAGGGATAACATAATTATCAGAAATTATAAGGGAGTTGCTTTTTAGACTTAGTTAAAAGATGTTACTAAGACTTTGGATGATGCTGTATATTGACATTAGGACCTAATGGAGGTTGTCAAACTAAAAAGTCTCTTTCATGGTTTTGTTTTTCCTTTTATTCCCCACCCTCCACAACCTGTCTATTTATAACTATTTTTTCCATTGTTCAATGAGGGAAAAACTCATACTGCACACAGTTAAAAATACTTTATACGTCCGGTATTGCCGATTAATTACACCCTTTCCTATGCTAGAAGTCTTTATATTTTTTCTGACTCACTTGCAAAACCTGATCTGTTCTATTTTGCCTGATATTTTTGCTGGAATTCCCTTGTGTTAGAGGATTATATCTATGGTGCACAGCTGGGGAGTGAGTTTGCAAGTGTACAAGAATGAGCAGCCTTGCACCAGCAGGTCACTATTGAAACCCACCCACAAGGGCTGGCAGCAGAGAATGCCTCCTAAGAAGTTGTATTGTTTTCCACTCAGTGAATGTGCCAATAACTAATGGGAGAGAAATGCTGAGAATCATCCATTTTTTTCTGAGATCTATAAGCCAAGTTAATTGTTTTGTTTGCCTGAATTATTATACTTGAATCAATAAAGTACTGTTAATATTGCACTTTGAACAAAAAGTTAAAGCCAGAATAGTCAAAAAGTTACTCAACTGGTTGGAGCACCTAAATTTTATTATGAGGGGACAAAATTAGATATTCTTTTTAGAATGCGGATGTCTGTATCTCACTTCAGTTCAAAGTGGAAGCATAAGAGCAAACTTTATACCAACGTATAATCTGTCTCTAAAATAATTTTCCAAATAGCTGTTTCTGAAAAACAGAAGTTTTCCTATTTTTTTATACATTCTATCCATTCTGTCCAAGTCAAATATTGAAATGCAAATGGAAATTAGTGATTATTACTCGGTTTCCAAAACAAAATATATTTGACATGATGGAAGTGTTTGGGGCTTTCATAAATGTGTTGTTAACGTCTAAATATCAGTTACTTGACATAATACCTAATGTTTACTTCATTTTCTCCTTATGAGCAACTTGGGAATGAAAGTATTTTTTCATTGTTCCTTGCTTGTTTAGATAATAACACAGATCAAGGAGCAGTCATTCCAGACACAGGGTTAGAGCAACAGGCTACAGCTAATCCTACAGCTGCTTCCTGTAAGGGCTTGTACGCACCCCTGGTATCTCATATAGTTGTGGCCAATTATGTTCCTGCATGTTGAAATTGCCACAGACTGTGATACCTTTCCACTACCCATCCTACTCTTTGCACAGTGACCCAGCACCACTGCAGGCTTCTGTTATGACCTGCTTGAATCTTTCTTCACTCTGCAAGGTTGGTATGTCCTGATGGATAAATATCAACAAGCAAATTATTTAGCATATTTTCTTTTTCTTTCCTGTCTTCTTTCTTTCCTCTCTCTTCATCCAACCCTAGTTCAATACCACAGATCATCACTAGAGAAAAACTTTCCAAAGGAGGCTCATTTTACATTTAACTCTGAAGTACTGCTCAGATGAGAACAGAGTTGTTGGGGTAGGGAATTCTTGCCAGAGACATTTACATGGTCTATTCTGCTGTGAGGTGGTAGAACCTCATTCCAGGGTCTGAGATCTGCAACGTCTTTGGAGTCTTGATATCGTTACAGCTTGTGGGCTGAAGGCTGTTCAATGTTTCTGCTGGTCTGTTGATTAAGAGACTTATGGCTTAGAATTAGGAGCAGTAATTAGATCCAGAAGCGAGTGTAGATACATCAGAGTGTATATAGCCCTGGAGCAATGTGTTCCTAAAACTCATATCAAACAAACTATGATCTGTGTGGCTTTCCTTTTATTCTTCAGTGAGAGTTAGACAGTGTAGGAATAACTGTAGGAAGCTCTTGGTCTGGGAGAAAAAAGTTGTCTTTGGAATAAATATCACAGTGAAAACTTTCCACCCTAAGCCTTTCATTAATTTCTCCATGTCATCTTAGTATATTTAAACTCTGTAAGAAATTATGCTGCAGAAAGTTCTTCCCACGTGTAATTTTTCCTCAAGTGAAGTGCATACCTTTCAAATTATAAACTTCCTACTTGTCCTAGGAAAATCCTCACTGTATAAATAATTGAACTCATCTGCAGTGAACACAAGTATTCTTTCTCTAGCAGTCTAAAATACATTCCTAAATACACATCTTGTACTTAGTGCTTTAAATAGTAATTACTCCCGTGAAGTCACTGGAAGCCCTTAAAAGGATTTGACAGTTTCCGCACAATCTTTCAGTGAATGTAGTAGCTAGGCTGTGCAGTGCTACATCCACTGATAATTCAGCAGCTGAGGAACTCAGCAAAGCCTGCTCCAAACTTCTCAGCTGTTGACAGGCTTGACTTGCTGAGAACACTGGTTAAATATAGCACAAGCGAGCTGAGCTCAACAAAGTCATTGCTGTAACACTGTGTGAAGAGACCAGAGGAGGGGAAATACAATCTGAGAACTAAACTGCCAAAGCCTAACACCACCTAGCAACAGTTGAAAAAACTATTAAACAAAAGTCTGTGTGAGACACAGAGAGAGTATACCTCCTACTCCTCCTGCCTGGGATTTCTGCGAGAAGCAGCTCCGGTCTTCTGTTCTCTACCTTGTTTCCTTCATTACTTCAACTGCTGGTAGACCTAGAAAAGTGGGAAAAATTTCTATCTTTGTGCTCTCCTGGGCTGGATCATTCTACTCCTGTGGTAGTGCTGTGGGACGGGCTACTGCAATCTTGCTGTGTAAAGGATATATTCCCAGGTCCGTGTTGCTAACAGGTAAGACTGAGTTAACCACTCCAGTGCTTTTTTTTTTTTTTTACAAGAACTTTTGTTTTCTAGCGTCTTTTTTACAAAAAATTTATTTTCTAATGTCTATTGTCTCCTTCTTTCTTTGAACAATCTTCTGAATGATTTGGAAATGTCCATAGATTAAAGCTGGGATAAAAATTTTAGAGATTTTTTTGTTTCCATGATAGAAAAGCATTACTGAAATAACTTTTGCAGTTCTGAGAACAAGCATAATCAACTATCTAGTAGTAATAAGAAAAAATGTGCATAGATTTTGACATGTATTTTGCTTATATCTGCTTACATGCAGGCAAAACACAAATTGACATTTAATAATAGAATACATATCATCCCTGACCAGTGACAGTCTAGCAACTATTAGAAACAGTGACAACCTGTGTGATAAATAAGAGGAAACAGCCATTCAGTAACAGAAGTATCTGAATACTTTGTGACCCAGAGCACTTGTACCTTTGTTTCCTTTGTAACTTTTAGGAGACACCTGGTGCCTTTCGTACTACCTTTGTGACAACCGCTCTTCGTTTTTTGTCTTGTGCTTATTTACATAGAATGAATATTAATGTCTGCTCCTTTGATTAGCAGCATAATGCAGCCATCCTAAGGACCGACCTTATGTTTATTGTACCTAAGTGTGCTTGAGCTGGGTCACTGTTGTTAAAGTGTGTGTTCCTTTTAGTAAAATAAATGAGAAACCGGTTCTCAGATGTTTTACCCTGACAGCAGGAACGAATCCTGTTTGTTGGTTGGAAATGCATATCCTATGGCCACATATTGGTAATGTAATTTAGGGGGAGGAATTGCTTACTATGATTTGCTTTGTCTTAACTGTCAAAAGCTGTTTGATCGACTGGAGAATTAATTCCACTCCTCCCTGCCACCTCTTTTAAAGCTGTTTTCTGCAAGCAAAAGAAATCTAGTATGCATGAATTTTTAAGACATACTGATTATGAGTTCATATGCAATATGAATTCAGTGATGAAGGCAGAGATTTAAAGAATGCACTTACCCAGTGCAAAAACCCTGTTCACGGATTTATGTGGAATTGTCTCAGATGAAAAATATTTGTCCTAAAGAAGGAATGAACAAACTGAGTCTGTGCTGACTGTCTGTGGTGTTTGACACTTAGTCTGTGGACTCTGGGACTGCCTCAGGGGGATGAGAATGTCTTGCTTTGGCTAAATAATTCTAGTTGCATCCCTGCATACTACATAAATGACATCAATACCACATCTTAGCAATGGATGGATTGAATGGAATTAAAGTACTCTGAAGCAACTTTAACTTGGTGACAGAGAATGTAACTGCCTCTGAAATGATAAAATAAATTAAGTATTATGATGGAAGAAAATTCTTAAAAGCAAAAAGTAATACAGTGTACATTTTATTTTTTAGCAACGGGCACACTAAAGCACTAAACAGAAACACTTTTTGGCAACTATCATTTAATGTGATAATAATTATTGTGGAATTACAAAAGCACTATGGTATCTCAAATCTAAATCTCAAAAGGAAACTTTGGAATTACTTTTTAATAAGGACATATCCTGAGAAAGCTATCTTTTTATAAGAAGGCTACAGAATTAGAATTAAATCTGAGACAATATGATTTGTACAGTTTTTGTCATCTTGACATTAGAGTGAAAATTACTATTTTTTTCTCTTTAATGAAATATTTGGCAAATTAAACGGTGGAGAAATGACAAATTTGACCTTCTGAATATATAGGGATGGCAAAATCTGGGAAAATGCTGTGTTAAAATTGGCTGCTTTTTTGGTTTAGTTGTTTTTCAGCGTAATGTGTGGTTGTACAACTTCCCTTTTTTGTACAACTTACTTTTAGCAAAGTTTTTGAAATCAAAAGGCAAATTATTAGCCTGATAACTATCAAATGAAGTGACATTTGAACAGTCTAATAGCAACTTGGACCTCTAACACATGGAGTTGTGGTTTTACATATATCTGTCTTCCTTTCCACTTCAAAATGGAGGAGGAGGCTAAAATTACTCTTTTCAACAGGTGTCCACAAAGAGGCTCTGGGATTTTCCAATCAAATCTGTGGAATATATAATGAGGCTATTCAACAGAGGGTTTCATATTTGAAAAATAACCAATTCTTCTAATGACTACAGTGAAACCAAGGTCAATTTTATATCAAATCAAAAAGTAATTTATGTTTTGGCGATACACTCCATTGTAGTGATTTTTGTCGAAGACAAGTAGACATAGCATACCCATTTATCTTCCCCATTATGCATAATTTTGGTTTTGTTTATATTCACATAACTGTGGAATGAATGGTGCCTTTCATGATGCTAAATACTGTGTGCTCCTTCCAATCTGAATCCACCTCCATACTCTATGGCTTTTTTGATTTTTTAATAATATTTTTATAGTTATATTTATGATGAATTGTTATTATTTATTAGATTAATTTTGTTATAATTTTAGCCAGTCTAGTCACAGCTAAAGTGACTAGACCATCTAAGAACTGAGTGTTTTCGTCACTTCGGTCTTTCAGTCTCTTTATAGAGGATCTGATTGTCTTTAACACCAAATTCAAAGACTTGAAATCCATCTTCAAAGCCCAGCACTGTTCTGTCTCTGCTTACATATGCTCTGATTTTCCTGACCTCCTCCCACTTGTATCTGGTAGACTATTGACCTTTGGCTCTGGTGTTTACTGGTACATCCTTTGTGCTACTGGCTTTAGTGAACTTGACATTGACCTCATGACATCTAAGTTTTCTGTAGTGTCACTCTCTGTCACACCTGACACAAATGTCATGGAAAGAATATACATTCATATTAATAGAGCTATGTCAGCCAAAGAAGGATTTCTCAAGGAATGGACGTGCTTGTGGGCTAAGCATTAGTATGTTAGGAAAGCTCTGCTTTGCTGGTATGCCCTGTTTTGCTCCTCTGGGTTACAATTTCACCACCATAGTAATTTCCATACTAAAAGCTTTTTACTGATAGAGTTGTATCAATGAAACTCCTCCTGATGCAGGATCTTTCTGTTGGCACAGATTCCACACATGCTTAATTTAAGGCTTTTGGTAATCTTATCTATCTCAGTTCAGGTACCCACAGGCAGAAATTAAGAATATGCCTCAGAGCTGTGCTGGTCAAAGGTCAGGTTTATGTCACTGAATTCAAAGTGAGGTTTCCTTTGAATTTAATATGATCAGGTTTTAGTATTCAGTAATTAGCAGATAAATTTCCAGTTGCCTCAAGAGCATTTAACACAATTGATAGTCTATATTCCCATCCAAATATTTTTTTTCCTAAGAGACATTTTACTTTTCCTCCAATTTCCTGTTTCTTGCCTTCCTTTCTCAAGGTCTGTCATTGCAGGTTGTCATGTTATTTAAATGTATAAACTGAATTTGGAGCAGGCGTTTTGTCCTTCTACATAATCTAAAATGCCAGTTGGAGAAATAAAGTGAATATTTGTGAAGAAGCCAGATGAAACAACATTACAAATGAGAAGGAACTCCATCTATTCATACTTCCTATTTCACCAAAAATATTTAGTATGGAAAACCTAGGATAAGAACTAAAAGCTAGAAAGATAAAATAAGGATATTCAATTGTATAGAAAAGTTTAATATTTCTTTACAAGAAACCCAAATGCCTAAGCTTTTCAGCTTCATTATCTTATGGTGATAATTTTAATTTTTAGCATGTTCTGTTTTCATTTCTCTCATTGTTTTCTACTGAAAGCTGTTTCCTAATTTTATAAAGAATATTGGCAATTATTTGGGGAAGACAGGCATTTCTTCATTTTGGAGAATACGGGATAACTGAGAAAACACTCAATTCATAAAATATCAAGATGTTTTAATGCATAAATATCAGGATGTGTCTCTTTTTCTACTTAGTACCAAGCTAGTGGCACTAAGAACTTGTAACACAGTCCTGTAGTTATGCTTTGAGGTATGGTGTCCAAAGGGCAGAAACAATTGTGCCTGTGTCCTTTTCAGGAGAGACAGTGAGAGTCTCTCATCATGTTGAAAATGTGTGATGCTTCATGTATTTGTGAAAATGTGCATTGCAGGATACTTGATTAGATTTTCCCTTTTATTTTGGGTCTTTGCACCTACTCCTGCTTCTGTAGATTATCTGTACTTTCTGTATTACTTTTTATTCTTGGTATCATAATTAAATAAGTACTAATATAAGTAAAAACAGAAAGTCTTCCTAAGTTGGGACGGCTGTACTTTTACTTTTTCTTTTTCTTTTTTTTTTTATTCAAGATGGCTTTGCCCTATGATTTCCATTTTGCCTTGGCTGGACTAGATATCTAAATCTTTTCCACAAGTAAAGCATGCAAATTATAGCTCTAAAGGTGATCTCTAAGATCACATAGATTGTGGCATCCTCCACAATGTTTTACACACTCACAAATACAGAGAAAGAAACAATTCCTACAATTAAAAGCTTAATTAAAACTTCATCAGAAATGTGAGTGCATGCGTGCATATGCACATGACTTTTGCAAGGAAGGAAATGCTTTTTGGCACAACAGAATGCTTTGCTGAAGGAGTGGGACAAACACATCCAAAGCACAGGGAAATAGGCTGGAGCTTGTACTTTTTTCCTTAAATGGACAACCCGTGTGGTTGCTGTGTGCTGACAGAGGCAAAGGGGGGGGTGTGAATCCAAAAGATCGCTGCACTTTGTCCAAGTGAGTTTCATTTCAAAGCTGATAAAATGACAATTATAATATTAATTATCTAAGATGTGGCCAAAGTCAATCAGATATAAACCAGTAAGGTTTCAAAACAAGAGCAAAAACCTCGATGAATTTGCAATAAACTTGTCAAGTTTGATTTACACACTTTTAAACTCTATAATACAGTAATGATTGCTTTCTTCGCTTTTCCTTTTTGGGGAAATGGTGACAAAGAGTGTAATGTTTTGTGATTTATGCTGTTCAAAAGTCTGTTCCAGAGCAAATGTAAAAGTGATATTTTGGAATCTAAATCCATTTTCTATCTGCAGTCCACAGTATTTAGAGGCTTGCATGTTTGTAGGAGGGAGGTATCTGACTAACTAGTGTGTTATGGCTGTCAATAACAAGAGCTACAGCTTTGCTAACAAACTTTAAAAAAAGCCAACTGATAAAAAAATGGATTCTATTGTAGAAACAGAATAGGAAACTTTTTTTAGAAACTGGTTTCAAGGTTGCTCCTGTTATTAAAAAAAAAGTAATTGAAAATGAAAGCTCATGTGGCCTTGGTAGAAGAATTCTCACTGGAGCTTATCAGCCTGCTTGTATTTTTCAGAAAATATAAAGCAAATGAATGCAACAGAAAGCAGAGACTGCTTGCATCAGTGTAATCAAATTGCTGCCAACTTGCCTTGTTTATCTAAGAGATCTCTGTGAAAATAAGGTCTTTCCCACACAGGCATGAGTCATAGGATGTAATGCAGCTAAGCAGACTTGCTTCAGCTTTCTAATGCACACAAATTTAAACTAACCTGCTTTAGTGCCTGGTCCTGAAACTAAATGAGATCTAACTTGACAACAGGAAGGGAGAAGTAATGGTGAGTTCATGGTGCTATTTCAGTGCAATAACCTGAATGCTAAGGAAACGATGCAATTTCCATTTATTGGGAAAACTGCAGTTACTGTGACAACAAATATACACGGAAAAAAACATACACAATTTATCCTCAAGTTCAAATTTGTGAACATAGTAGAAAGGGTATTAATAAAATCTCACACTATCTAGTTATGTATCTCAAAGAACATTCTTACTTTTAAAATACGTAATCCAGATTGTTGAAAAAATAACCCTTTAAAAGCCATAAGGGCATAAACCAAAGGGTGGGAAAGCACATGTGGTTAATGATGACTGGTTCAGTGTGGTGCTGACTAAAATTTAATTAAGCATATATTTCTTATGCTGAAGTTATTCAGTTCCTGTGTCTGTCATTCATACTTATCCCCAAAATCTCGCTTGTCTCACCCTCTATAACTGCAAAACCTCTTGGATCTAACTTTTAAGGTAAAGGTTACAGTAGTTCTTCTATAGTCTGTTATTTCTCTTTTTATTCTTCAACGAGGATTTCTGTAATGAAAAGAAACATAAATTATATTCCAGTAGATAAAGACTTCAGTTCCTCAGTCTGATAAAATTCTTTAGAGGAAACTCTATGTTCCAATTTTTGCCTCTGGGCAGGAGATAGCAGGAAGGGGATGATGCCATGCTAGATGTCCTCAAGCATGTCAAACATAGTGCAGAACAAGATGTCCCTCTGCACAGAGGGACACACATGGCAACAGAGCTCCTGAGTGCCAGGGGAACCACGTGTTCCGAGGCAGCTGGATTTGGGAACCACCGCTGCTTCCAGTGCCATGAGATAGAGGCAGGAATCTGAGGCACAAAACACATCAGAGTGCAAATAGTAAAAGGCATGGTCACAGTAACATATCCTCTGAATGAGGTGTGCCACTTATTTACAGAACCATCATTCAGGTGAAAGGAACTGGCAGAAGTCATCCACTCTCCCTCAAAGTGGGACTAACGCCAGAGTCTGATCAGGTTCCTCAGGGCTGTGATTATTTTCATATATATTGAGTATTTTTAATTTATAAATATTCTAAGTCTCTCATCTTTGTGATCTTTTGATCACAAAGTTTTGGATATGGCTAGCCGTGTAATATATATTTTGCAAGAGATGATAATCAGTGTATCAAAATACATACACTGAGTAAAAGATGGCTTGGGAGTTGGTTGATAGTAACAGAAATCACAGGTCTTTGGCACTTTTAAAATTGCAAAAGAACCCACCTGTAGTGTTTTGGGTTTTTTAAATTTTTTTTATATTGGATATGTTATATCCTAAATTAGGATATAACATATCAAATTAGGAATAAACGACAAAAAATCTAATATGTAATTTTTTATCTTAGTTTACTCCAGCTTTCAGAGTGCACATCTTCCTTCTCCTCCCTCCCACATACTGTTTGAAAGCCAAACATTTAGAATAATGCACTATTGAGGTGCCATAATTCTGCAAAAACAATTCTGAAAAATGTTAAGTGTATTCTATCCAGGTAGTCCAGTGAGATGAAAGACTAGCATTGAGAATGTAAGTAATAAGCAAATAAGTATATAAGGAAGGATAACAGAGATGCTGCTTTTGAGGAAGGAAACTCTGGAGGCCGTTTCCACTTCTGAGTTCACTTTTCTCACTGAACATCTCTTTCCAATTGTATCTTAATCAGGAGCAGAGCATGATGCACATATGGCAAGCAGGATTCCTAGATGGAGTTCTGGTTAACCTGACACTGGCTTGGGCTAGTTTAAAAAAAGCCCTTCTTGTGGAAGCATCTAAATCTACCTGTTAGTGACTATTGTAGCATGAAACAAGGACAAAGCAGAGGCCTTGTGGCACTCCAAGGGATGTGGCAGTCAGTATTTCCATATAGGATTTCTTACACCTATTAAGTATAACCACTGAAGACAGGCAATCTTCTGCTCTTTACATAAATAATGTTCTGAAAACTAGAACTGTAACTAGAATATTGTCATCATCAGTAGAGATGGAGAGAAAAAGGCCAGGGAATTCTCATAGCTGGTGGTGTACAGAGGTCTCAGATGCCATTGTACTTGTCTGGAGCAAACTCAGCACTTGCTGCAGAGAGGAACAGGAGGAGCTGGTATGTCTTACACACACACACATGCGCACACACACACGTCATACAAATTACCCTTGCAGCCTTTTTAATAAAAAAGCTTCCATATGCTTCAGTGGGGGTTAAGTTAAAGGCAGTGAGATACAAGAAGAAGAGATCATGCTTTGAAAGACACCAGAACAGGCTAGGACAGACAAGAAGGGCTTTAGCAGGAGGCTAGGAAGCTGAGTGTTTTAAAGCTAGACCTCTAAATCTCTAAGCCATGGGTTACCAAGTTAACAGCATCTTTAACTACCCTGCTTTGTATCCACAAGGGCAGAGGTTCCAAAAGTAGCTAGTGGGTTGGAGAAAAAAATACACAAACTGATTTTCCTGCTTTCAGAGAACACATCATTAAGCTGCAAATTATTTTAGAATGGCTTTTTATTAGAAAGATAGAGGGGGTGCAATGTAGGTATCTTTGGCATTTGACCTATTTGCAAATGAAAATTTACAGGATTTACACAACAGGATTGCTGTGGTACTTGGGGGCCCAGGAGGAGCTGTTCAGAGCCCTCTCTGTGATAGTGTCACAGCTGCCTCATTCCAAGAAAACAAATTCCCTGCAGTGATACAAGTTCCTAGCCCCTGTTCAGTATCACTGCCAGCCACACAATCTTTATCACTGCAGGTCTCTGAGAACTAATGAAGTGCTAGAAAAATATGTGATAGCTATAGACAGTATAATGAGTTTCTCCTTAGCTTAGCACCAAAGGAGCCTAGGAAAATAATCAGAAATAAACTGTATAATCTTCATAAGTGTTCAGTGAATGCCTTCAAAATAACACAACAGTTTGTAACAGTTTGTTAAGGAAAAAGTAGAATGGGAACATTTCTACAGGCTATTGCTGTCAGCTTATAAAAATCCCTCCAGAACAGCAGCAAGTATCTAGAAATGAGGCAAGCATAACTGCACACAAGGAGGGTTAATTTAGTTACCTCCAGCATTAGTTGTGTAAACAAAGTTTAAATCTCACTGCAAGAGTGTGATTGCACTGCAAAGCTGTAAGAGTGGCAGGACATCTGATAAATTCCTTGTCCATCAGAAACACTTCTCTAAATTCAGGTTCCCTCTCCAAAATATTCATGCTATGTTTCAATTTTGTTGTTTATCCCTTTGAAATAATGTTGAAATACCTTAAAATGTGAGGTGGTAGTTGTCATACCAGGGAGGAGGAATGCTGGTTAAATGGCTGCCTTTCACACCAGTGACTCCCTGTGTGCCTCTCAGCAAGTTACTTCTGCACTGTTAATAACAACCTGGAATGTTACAAGAATAAACATAGTAGTGACTTTGACACTCTGAGATGTTGCAGTATTGAACATAGTGTCAACAGCTTTGAATAAGAAGACCTAAATAGCCCTCCTTGGAAACCAGATTCTGCAGGGAGAAGTAGGAATAGAAGTTCAATTAATCTGAGTGAGAAGAATATGTATTTTTAGAGGAGCTCCCCAGAGGGAAGCTTAGCTGTGCCCTGAGTTATAGGTCACAATAAATCAGCCATACTGGTAAAGCACAGCAAAAAAATGTTGGAGGAGGACCAGGTATGTGACCAGAAAACTTCAAGAACAAAACCATGCCAGAATGGAAACCAAACTAATGTCAATACTAAGATGTTTCAGGAAAATTAAAACCATTCCCTCAGGTTCAGTTGTACCAGAAGTAATTCGCAGGGCAAAGATGGTGCTGTCAGCTTGTGAGCTTGTTGTTATTTTGGAAGTGCTCAGGGCAAGCTCTCTAGTACAAGGAGGACACTGCTGGGAAAAAATAATCTTGAAGGAGAAAGGACCTTTGAGAGAAGGGGGTGAGCAGGATGCCCAAATTAGCTGGTAGTTGGGCAGCTCTGGAGCCACTGTGGGGCTGTGGGGAGACTACACAAACCCCGTGTACTGGCTGGAGGAAGAGGGAGCACCTGGAAGACAGAAATGTCCTGTGGTGCTGCCTGTCTCTTGCAAGCTCAGCAGGTAGTCAGTGTTTCCAGTCGTGCCTGCTTTGTAAACCAATGGTGGCAGCTCAAGTGACTCTTTTGGCAACTGAGATTTTTGATAAGGGCTTACCAAGGAGTTAAGTTGCCATTACATGACTCTCAGCTTTAATTCAGACCAGTGAAAATTAGGAAAAAATACAGTTTTGATGTCTTCAAGGAAGCTGAAGTCTTTGACCTCTGGATGATCTGATGCCATGACGTACTGCTTTAAAATCTCCTGAAAAACAGCTTTGGAGGATTTTCTTGAGATTTTGAATCTGTGTGGTTGGCAATGCCAGTAGACAGAAGGGATGGTGAGTTTGGGAGCAGGGCTGAGTCCCAGCCTTCCGTAGGTACCACTGCTCAGAAGAGGCCACAGCTGCTGAAACACTGCCTAGGACAGCACAGGTCTGCCACACTGTGCCCTGCCACGGTGGAATGGCAGTGACAACTGCCCAGGTGGCCTCAAAACTAGCCCAGATAAAAGTGGGAGGTGTGGAAATAATTTCTTACTTTAGTTGTGAGCCTTTACAGATGGGGGAAAGAATGGGGTGATAAATGACCCTTCCTCGGATTTCATGGAAGGGAGCTCAGATCTTTATTGTGAGAGTTCTCCTGAAAGTAGATACGAAATGTGGAAATCCAAGCAGCCACCCCTATACCTGGGTGTTCCAGCACAGAAACATGAACTGCATGTCCTGCTCTGCTGGGAGAGGAGTGAAAGCTGTATTCCCCTCTTGGGGAAGGGTTCTGGGAAGATAAGGAAAACACACCGGCCAAAAGAAGGTATGGGAGAGTGAAAAATCAGTCTCCTGGGGCAGTTATGCTCAGCTGCAAGAAAGAAGCGTGGAAAGGAAAAGAAACCAGTGGTACCCTTTTAAATGATCCCAACTAGCTTTAGGGAACCAGTTAATTTCACTTAAAAAACAGGCACCCATGCTAATGACATCTAGAAGGCTCAAAGGAATGAAAGGGAGTTGAATTTGTACCAAATGTTTTGTCACTGTGGAGAGTGGAGCTTCTTCTCATGGGTACAGTGGTAAGACCCATTCTCATACCAAAACCTCATGCCATACTTTAGCAGACTATGAGTTCTAAAGGTTTGTTTAAAGTCTCACAGCAAACTGTAACATACCAGGGAGGGTTTTGGTTAGTTGGATAGGTGGTTGGTGTTTTCTTGTTGCTGTTGTTGGGTTGTTTGTTTGTTGGGTTTTTTTTTAATTTAGGGGTATGGAGTTAGGTGCTTTGTTTGGTGGGAGGTTTTTTTTTCTTTTCATAGTGAAAGAACAAAGTTAAGCCCTCGAGGGTTTGAACCTAATGTCTCATGGCTGAACCTAATATCTAATCTCTAAGCTCCCACAGACAGCCTACTTCGTTGTTGTTTTCCTGATGTAAAAACAAGGGACCTGAGAAACGGAGAGCTAATAATGTCTTTTCAGGGTAGTAATTTTGTTGTTTCTTGGATGAAGCATCTTGAGATGCTTCAAAACAACTTAGTGTATCTCCTCCAAAGGATGCATATACATCTTATCTCTGTGTGTCTAAGCTTCCTTGGCCTCTGTCCAGGAACATCCACATTTCCTGACTCATGGCAACTGTACCCTGTCTGGTTGTACTTCATTAGCAGCAGCTCAAAAATCAGCAATATTCTGCTGTTGCATAAGTTTTTCCAAGCAGTAAACAATAACATACTGCCACAAGCTTTATAACATTTATCTTGGAATTCAAGATCCTGAAGAGACTGCTGCTTATTATTATTTTCTTTAATGACAATCCAAAAAGAATGTAAGATGCTATTCTGTAATAAATATTTTCAGGATAACTTAGGATCTTATTAATTAAATGTTCTGAAAAGGAAGAATAAATGCTAAAGAGGTTATAATAAGCCAATATTTTTTCTTCCAGCTGAGAAACATTGTTATGACTTTTTTATTGTCCTATCAGTTTTATTGCCGTATCAGAACTTACAGAATAAAATGGTGAGGGCAAATGTAAAGCTACAGAAGCAGAAAATAGTATGAAAAAATACATTTTAAAGGTTCAGTAACATACCTTTCAGTACATTCTATTCTAAATAGCTCTTCTTTACTTGCATCTCAAACATTTGTTTAAAACATTTTAAAAGCAGTAGCATTGTCAACTGGCTCAAGGCAACTTAGAAAATAAATGGTCCTTGGCTATTACTGGAGCTCATTAAAAGAAAAACTCTGTCTGACTCTAAAATCTATTTTGGAGCTACGACTGCTCCACTCCCCTGCTTGTGGCATGATGCAGCTGCTATTCCTTTAATATTTTTGCTGACAGCTACAGCTGACAGATAACATTTCAGTTCACCCCAACATCAACTCTGTCTCAAGGCTCCCTTAGGCTGAAAACGCTGCCTTCCTTGTGGCTTTACCTGCATCACAGTGCAACCCTGCAAGTGTGCAATCAAGTGAGCAATCATTCACACTGCTCACCTGTAATGGAGCCGCAGACACAGGGCTGCAGCCAGGTTGTGTGCTGGGGAAGCACATCAGTCATCTCTCAGTTGGGAATGACACAGCAACAGCTCCTTTCTCTTCATCCATTCTCCCACATCCTAAGAAAAGAGGCACCTGAGTCTGGGAATAAAAATAATTTTGCATATATAACTCTGCAGTATGTCAAATGATCTTTTACATTAGTTGTCCCCTTATATTTTTGTTTTAGTTATATTTGTTACCATGGACAATATAAAAGTTATTTTATCCATCATAATGTATAATCCCCTAGCAAACAGGATTTGATTTCTTGGTTCACAGAAGTTTTCAGGTAATAATCAATCTCTTGGTAATACTGTGGTGATTCACCCACAAAAGGAACTTTTCACAAATGCAGGACTGTTTTCCTCCCAGAGATAAACCAAGAACATTTACAGTGCTCCCAGTTCTGTCCTTGAACATCCTTATCTGTAAGAAAGAAGCTGGAGGATAGGTTCTAAAAGTAGTCAATATGTAAGAGAGAGACACAAAGAAAGGTGAGAAGGAGGCATTGCTCAGTTAGCCCTTCAGAGGTATTCTCAGGAAAATTAATTATGATATAGCTGTACTTTTTTGCTTCATGACTGAATCCAAAAATAAAAACAAATAAATGCTTTGCTATGGGATTTTTTCCCCCCAGGATTTGCAGTGAGGCCCATTAGCTTTTGTTTGGATTAAATATTTTACTAGACTTCAAAATACTGCTTTTATTATGGGGCTCATCTATCAAAATTTAAAGAACAGGAAGACAAGCGGGAGTTTGGAGCCATGAAAAAAATCTGTGGATACAACCCAGAAAGGAAAAGGTTAGAATAACTTATTACTACAGGATAGACATGAAAACACCTCCCAGGAAAACACTTTGACTGTTTCACTCTTTGCAGAAAAAAAGTCAGCTTTGTATGAAATATTTAAATTGAGTAATTTAAACTGGAGCAAGAGCTAACACTTGGGAAGACCTGAATGCAAAGTGACAGAGATGGCCTACTCCCTGTGACCCAAAATTCACACATTTTTATTGAAATATCTATTTTTTAATCCTGCAGACAATTTGAAATACAGTTTCTGTATTGTAAGAACTTTAGACACTACTGGGCTTTAACAGAAAATTGGGACATCTGGGAAAAGAGGGCAGAGAAATAATTTTCTTAAAATTTTTCTACTTTTCTCCCACAGTATTTCTGACTTCTTGTGATCTTAGCATGGGGGAAAAAATACCAGAAATAGCAGAAGGAACTGTTTCTGCAATTCATATATTCCATTCTCTTTTCATGTTTCTTTGAAACTTTATACTGAATTTGACCCAACCTGCTTTGGAGTACTCAAACCTGTTCTTTTAGGCACAATGAATTGCTTACTAGAAGAAACTGCTCAGAATAATTTCAGCTGCAGGCTCTAATCAGACTGTTCTGCCTCCGGTTCACCAGGGCTGAGAAAAGCACATCCTTGAGCCTTTAGAGGTAGTGTGAAGGTGTTCTGGTCCTTCTTTAGGTCCCATGGGAACTGATTTACAGCTGGAGAATATTGGCAATACCCTCATATTGCCATTTCTCTGCATAGAGAGAACCCAAGGAAGCACAAAGCCATCACTGAAAAAAATACCTACCAATACAAATAGTAAAAAATATCTACCATGCAAATATGGTGTCACTATGTATATATATATACTATATGTATACTACAAAGAAAGCAGTGAACCTCAGTTTTCTGTGAGTCAGGTGATAATATTAGATTATGTAGTCTTTGACTGTTCAAGAAATGCCTAATGTAAGTCCTATTGTGTTGTATTGGATTTATTTTGTCTTCTTTGGTGCAACTCCCCTTCCACAGCTTTCTCAAGGATGGCAAAACTTTTCAGTTCTGCCCTGCAGTTCAGTGGAATCATCTGGATTCTAGCTCTGACCAGTGGCATTTCATCTGTGTGACTGCTTAAATCCAAACAGTTTCTTTATGGAAACAAACCCTCCTGAAACAGCTTGCGTTAAAACTCCACTGTCGTTAATAGGTCAAAATTCCCAAGGACATTACACAAAAGTTTGGCACCGTCAGACTGGTTCATCTTAAAAATGCAATCATAGAGCATCGCAGGCAGGAAAACACATTGCACACAGATTTACATATTTTTTGAGTGCTGCCAAAATAGGCATCATTTGCAGATCAAATAATAATAATTAAAAAAAAACTTAGCAAGTTTGGCTGAAGTAATTAGGAATATTTAGAAAATTTCTTATGGCATGTCTGAGAACGTGCTGTGTCTGTCAGCTCATTGATTATGATCATGTCCTTTTTTAATCTATTCTCTGAGAAACCACAAAATCCACCAAGAATAAGATAGCGAAAGTCAGAACAGACAGCATGTCTGATGTTTTGGTTACAAACAAAAATATATTCATTTATTTAATAAAACCTCTGGTTTTATTTTTAGTATCTTTAAATATTCTTCTTTTAGAACACAGAGTTCCTTCAGTAGCTTTCTGGTAAATTTTCTTTGCAAGTCCTTCCTTAAAGTCAAGAAAAAGCTGGGAAAAAATCAAGGTATTCCATCTAGATACTTTTGTGCAGCTGACAGATTTCTCTTACCTAGTCAATAACCTGAAACTCTGTTAAGGGTGGCATTTGATGGATCTCTCTTAGTCTCAAGTTTTGCTGAATTATTGGTAAAATACAGCTAATCAACTGGGAATTAGCAACAGATGAATATTTGAAGTATAAATGTGAGCAGATACTAAATGCTCTATTAAAACACTATAATATAACTTGGCTATGAAAATTGATTTACAAATGAAATGTTAGGCTGGGATATAGAAGGGAACACATACTGCAGAACAAGCATGATAACAAAGCCCTATCTAAGTTTGCCTGACATTTTTCATTAAAAATCTAGTTTTGTATGAAGCCCAGTTGTTTACAGCTTTGCCAAACTTCAGTTGTTCAGGCTGGATGTCTGGCTGAGTCTGAATTGGTTTTGGAAGTTTCAACTAGAATGCTTTGAGCATTTCCAAGAATTAGTTGAGAGAAAATTCTTGTTTGCCCATGTGAAAACAATCCCATAACCATTTTGCTGAAGAGCTTTAATGTGTCCGTGTTCCAGAGTGATCTACTGAAATTCAACCAGGAAACTGCTCTGTGGCAGCAAATTGACTTTTGCCATTCTTGTAAAAATTATGCTGGGCTAAGAGCCACTGAACAACGCATTTTACCAAGGATACCTTGGTGATACCAAAGATACCTGGTAGAGATTTGTAACTTCTCAGAATAGCCCACACATACTAAAAGCTGTCCCAGTTTCTCCCATCTCACCTGTTGCAGCTGACATGCCATTTCCAGAAAGCACCTCCACCTCACAGTTACTGGTTCAAGTAACACTCTTGCCACAGTTACTTCTTCACCTGGTGGTACAACATAGAAAAAAATGACATGAAAGCTCTTGTTTTTTTCTGTTTCAACAATACTTCCTCAGCAGAGCCTGTGCCATGATGGGAAAAGATGTGTGGATAGCATGATTGCTCTTGCTGCTAGGGAAGGTCACTGGTGAGGAATAGCACTGTGACAAGCCCTTTTGTGATACCATTGTATCTGACTGTCAGGATTTTTTTGCCAGTAATAAATATTGTTCATCACCTTTGCTGTGGGATGGAAACATTACCTTTGGGAAGGCAGAGAATAATCAACAATCACACTGACACTTTGCCAGTGTAAACGTGCTTTTATTAGAAATATATCTCAGTCTTCAGCTGATTCACATTTGGAATCAGAATTATCTCTGTGTCTTTCTGTGGTGTGAGTTTTGTGCCATTGCACTATTTAGCATTCACCATTGCCTGACAGACAAGTTGGACTTCTCCCTGGCTCCCAGTATCCACCCCAGCTCATCTTCCAGCTGTGAGTTTTGGAATTGTTCAATCTCCAATCCCTCTCTAATAGCTGCAACTCTCCAAGTTCTTTCATCTGCATGCCACCACACTTCCCTGCAAAGCTCTCTTCTTAGTTCTTCCCTTTGGATATGGGCACAGGGCAGGCTCCTAAGGCAATTTGCTCAACCTGCTTTCCTCTTGTAGAAACAGCTACAGCAGCTGCTGTTCCCATATTTTTACCATGCTCACTGTTCCTCTTCTCTCTGCTGCACTCCCCCCCAGGAATTCATTCCATCTGACTGTGCCATCTGTCTGAGCATTTCTCACTTGCTTGCCCTCCTCTCCAAAGTCAGGGCTTGGCAGTTCTGCTGCAGTTTTGTAAAGCAACAATGGGTGTTTCCACTTCTCACAGTTTGAAGGCCACACAGAAACAGTTAAAAATATGTGGGTCACACTAGACAATGCCAGTGCTGGTTTTCTGACCCTCAGTCCTGTTGTCACTGGCTGGTCATACCTACATTATTAAACACAGACTTCAAAACAGGCTGACTGCGTTCAGTTCAGGCTGCCAAACTCTGGCCTCACCAATCTGCAGGCAGGGCTATGTCCTGAACCATTCTAGGAACACAACTGGTTAGCCCATGACAAAATTTTGACCAAGCCCTGGCACTACTTAATCCTAGTTCAGACATAATCCTCATGCTCATCTGAATGTACCAAGTGCCTGGGATCATCTGAACAATCACATAAAATATTTCTGCATTAGGAAGATGTACTTCATGATTATTGAATCGGACTTCTTTAAGATTACAGCTAGAGTGACTGTTTTTCAAGCATATTTTGAGCTTGTAACAATGGAAAATTCTAGCATTGGGAAAAATTTTGTGACACTTGTGTAAACTGATTTTTTGAGTTAGTTTCTTAGGCATTATTTTAGTATATCTCCTCTGTATGCATTCTTTTTTACCATCTGCTTTCCTTTCTCTCTTTTCATTAGATGAGTAAAAAAGAGAAACAACACAGGCGATTTTAATGAAGCTCAGGGACCGGTGTTTCCACCTGAAGTATCTTAATTAATGAGCACAGCAGATGATAATTCAGTCAGATGAGTCAAAGCTAATAACACTTCATTGGGTCTTCTTAGCTCCTTATGGACAAACAGTGCTTAGAGCTACAGGCACACTTGTGCACATGATTTCACAGGACTATTTCCTTTTCAAAACGAAACATGTAAGCAAGGAAAGAAAAAAGCCAGCAAAAAAAAGGCTAATTTTAACCATATGTGGTTTTGGAGAACTGGCTTTTATTGAACAACAGTTCAATGAGTAAAACAAAAAACTCATATGGGCATTCTAAGCGCTGTCAGAAAAAAACCCCAAAACTAACTTCTTGATACATCAACAACTAAAGTGTAAACAGCAAACAAACCAACTAGAAACTCAGAGAACCAATTTGAGCCCTTGGCTTCAGCAGAATGGAGCACAGAACTCGTTGTGGGGATAGCAAGCCTTGCAGGGCCTTCTACACTGTTCCATGCAGAAATGGAGCATGGAATTTTCAGGTTGTGTGGTCTGGATGAATTCCTTGTCCATCCTCTCCCATGAAAGGACTGTGGGGGTGCCTTCGAGCCCCAGGAGTTGTTCACTCCTGTAAGTGAAGAAGAACCTCAGGGGGCAACTCCAGACTGAAATTATAGAGTGAAGTAAAAATGACCACCCATTTTCCTGCATAAGTTTCCAATGCCCTGTGTTCAATGCATGTTTTGTTAAAATTTGAAAACCACAGTTTTAGAGCAAACCAAGACTTTCATCTGCCAACATGCCTGTTTGAATCCTTCTCCAAGAGCTGACGAAATTATCTGACATAAAGCAGAGCAGAGGCTGCATTCTTTACAGAGCTTTGAGTGATGCATATTTTACCAACTCTTCCATGAGAAAGGGATTCTTGAACAAAATGGCTGAGTGCAAGAAGAGATAATTTTAAAAACATGCTTAAATGCTTTTAATTGTGACATGCACTGTGAACATTGCTAATGATTTCAGATATAAGGTTGTTCCACAATTAAGAAGCAACTCAATACACTTTTAAATTGTAGCTCTGGAAACATAATTTATGTTTCCAGTACTTTTATCTTAAATAGTCTTTTTGGCTTTACAAAAATTTGTTTAGAAATTGTTTAAAAACTTGCAGCACCGGCACTAATTCAGCTGAACAGTTTCTGAGGAACAACTGTTACATCAATAAATATCTAAATATATGTAAGATTAAGATCCTTCCTATCCAAGATATTTCACCTTTAATTTTAGGTGCTTGGGGAATTACTGAAAGCTTAAAAATGTTATTGAAAAGAGTGCTGTGACATCTGAGCTATGGCATGCAGTTTGTTCACATGCTCAGCAACAAGCAACGTGCTCTGCCCCTCTTTTCTGTCCATGGGAAGAGTTGATTTTGGATTTCATTTAAGGGTGAGGCAAGTACTTTTGAGATAACATTTTGCAGTTCCCTGCTGCTCTGTTCTTATTTGTAGCACCATTAATTACTGTTTTGCAAGAACAGCTTTTGCACTTGAACTGCTTAGTAATGGTAACAAATTTTCGTGGTTTAAGACTAACATAAGTCAGCTCCAGACACCTGCCGGGAGGTATTATAATTTTTTGTGTACCTCAGCTCAGGATACAGTTAGCTTTTGTTGTTGTAGGGTATGAATTACAGTTTTGCTTCTAAAAATAGGTGTCTTTTGTATTCGAACAAAACAGTTCAATAAACCATCCTTGCCGAGATAACAGTATGTTTTTCACATCAGAACTACAGTGGGACAAAGAAGCCTGCTTTCAAGGGTACCAGCCAAGCCATAGTGATTTAAAATAGTGAGCATCAAGTCCTTTAGTTTTAGTTCCATGTCCTGTCAGAAGCAATCAGATGAAGAGAGGGAAGTTCACTAAATTAGTAGTAAGCCACTTACTGGTTTTCCCAAAGTGAGGTTTAAGGCTTCTCTGTGTGAACCCCTGAAATTCAGCTGACTGCAAGGAACTCCACAGCATAATTAGTGGCAGCTGGGGACTGCATTTGTGCTCCACTCTGGGCAAGCAAACAAACCAACCAACACACAAACCAGCGGCTGAAAGCTGCCAGCAGGGTAAAACAAGTGCATGGCAAGGATTTGAAACTTCTCCTGAGGGCTCTTTCTGTCTCCTGCTATTTTCAGTTCAAGAGATTGCCCTAACCCGATGTGGTTTATCTGGGTAGCAACCATAAGTGACTATTTCTGCCAAGAATGTCTTCTTCCAAACCATGTTAACTTCTGCATCCATGGAGAAGGCGTTCTGTAGTTCTGCTGTTCAACAAATAGAGGCATCCTGTTCTGTTTGGTGGTGGAGACTGCTTCAAAGTCCATGAAAAGTAACAATAACCAGCAAAAGAGAGCAGGTGCCAGAACATGACAGGAGCATAGACTAGTTTTCTATTAGAAGTCTATGGGTTTGAAAGATGTCAGCATCACTCATCATGCTGGCTCCCTTCCCAGACACAACCAGGACAGAAGGCAGTCAGTGCCAGAGCCCTGCAGCTCCCTGACCTGTGGATGAACAGGGAAAGGCAAAGGCAAATGCTCTCTGTCTGATGAGATCCGCAGAAATTATCTGATAACTGAGAGATCCTTGAAAACAGATTTGTCTTCCACAGGAAATGAATAAAAAACCTTCACATGAAGTCGTTGCCCAGGGCTCTAAACCTAGAGTTAGTACCATACACTTTCTGAGCATCCTTACACTGTTTCGCTGTGGCTAGCACAGGTTCTTCCCGTGGGAACATTTTGCTATATTTCATAAACAAGATAAAGTTTGGATGTTTTGCAAACAGTTTCTCCGGATTGAGTGAGTTCGGGCTTGGCCAATTGTGCCTAGGGGGAGGTCTCGGGCTGACCAATCTGGGGCACTTCTGTAGACTCTATATATATGGAATTCAAAACAATAAAGTTCCTTTTCTCCTCTCTTTCCTTGTCTGAGAACTTAGGTCAGTCCTCAGCTAGCCGCTCAACAGCGACATCTCTCTCTAATATTTCAGAGAAGCACAGAAACTAGCAGTCCTTACAGAGGCTCTACTCTACTTTGACCAATCACAACAGGGACTTAACACCTACAGAGCTGGAGATTCCTTGGTGAAGCTATTTCTTGTTTCTGACAAACAAACATGAACAGAATAATGTGGCCCATGAGGATTTTATCAGAATTTCTCAGAATTAATAATGTGTAAATCCAGAATCTAGTGTCAGACAGTATCTAACTTTTTCTTTTGAATATGGACTAATTTTTCTCTTAAAATTAGCAAGGAAATTTTCCCCCCTTGTAAAAGAAAATATTTCAGAACATCAGTTTTCTGAAAACTCATCTGTCTTCATCTACTCATGACCAATTTGTTTCTGAAAGAGTGCAAAGCACGTGGACTGTTTCTGTTCAAGTCAAGAACTAATTTTGCTTGAGCCAAAAGTAGAAGTTTAAGGAGGAAACAAGGATGTTTTGATATATATGTGTCATGTGGACTGCTGAGGCAAATCAGAAACTTGAAAAATGCATATCTTTTCTGATCAAATCCTTAATCATATATAATGGTGTCATGGTTTAATCCCAGCTGGCAACTCAACCCCACACAGCCACTCAATCCCTCCCCTCAGTGGGAAAGAATCAGAAAAGTAAAAGTGAGGAAATTCACAGGTTGAGATAGAGACAGTTTAACAGGTAAAGCAAAAGCTGCACACGCAAGGAAAGAAAAATTAGGAATTCATTCTTCTCTTCCCATGGGCAGGCAGGTGTTCAGCCACCCCCAGGAGAGCAGGGCTCCATCATGGGTAACAGTTACTTGAAAACACAAATGCCATAACTCCAAATATCCCCCCTTTCCTTCTTCATCCCCCAGCTCTGTATACTGAACAGCACGCATATGGTATGGAATGTCCCTTTGGTGGCTGGGGTCACCTGTCCTGGCTGTGTCCTCTCCCAAGTCCTTGTGCACCCCCAGCCTCCTCACTGGTGGGGTGAGGTGAGGAGCAGAAAAGGCATTGACTCTGTCCAAGCTCTGCTCAGCAGTAAGGAAAACCTCCCTGTTTTATCAACACTGTTTCCAGCACAAATCCAAAACACAGCCCCAAACCAGCTACTGTGATGAACATGGCCTCTATCCCAGCCAAAACCAGCACAAATAGGAACAGCAACAGAGGCTATGATGAACATCACCAGCACTGTCAGAGTCAAAAGTTAAACTGTGGTTTCTTACTTGAGAGAAAAAAGTGTAAAGAGGCATGAAGGAAGGATGTTGAAGAAGAAGAGGCTGGAGAAGATAGATGTGTGGATGTTCCTTCACAATACAAGGGAATGTGCATGTGGTAAAAAAACCAAAAGAGGAAATGCATGCAAAGTTATGTAGACAAACATATGTAAATGGGCTCGATTTTCACTGTCTTTGATTAAAGTCAAAAATTTAGAATGCTTTCAAAGGAATTTTTATAGAAGATAGGAGAAGATGTTAGAAGTCAGTAATTCAGGTCCTAAGCCATCCATTAACTGATGACAATGGAGACATGTTTTCCATTCTACTGGATCCTTTCTTCTTGAGTATCTAATGCTGAATCTTGAGAGCTGAATTCAGCATTGTTCACAGGAAATTGGTGAGAGATTTTTAATCCATTTTTAACACTGGCTAAGACAGTGAACTGCTAATAAAACCAAGCTAGGTTTATGAAGCCATCTTAGGTGAGAGTAGAGTGAGTCAGATTTTGGTATTACTAATTACCCTAAGATATGACACTATAGTAATTCTTGGGCATGTTTATAGTAAAATTTGCCTTCATTGTGCTACTACACTTTATATGAAGATAGCATGCTGCTATTTTCATCAAAATTTCAAATAGGAGCTACAGGAAAGTGAAACTCTGTGTAGTAACATCCTGGCTATAATTTGGTCCCACTCATGGGGGCTCTCTGTGTGTATGTGTACGGGTGTGCATTTAGAAAAAAAAAGTTTTGTAAATTATTAGTTTTTATGTAACAATTTTACTGCTTTTGGTGAAGGTAGTTTTTTTCAAACTATTTTTCAAACTATTTTTTTTACCCAAGAAATTTTCTGCTTTGTAGAAGTTCATGGGTTTTTGCTTCAAGCTCAGCATAACAAACCTTTTAAGCATGAAGAAAATGAAGTATCTGGAAAACCAGACAGCTCTGTTTTTTAAAAAAAGTCCTTCCTCTCATGTGTTCAACCCATGCTATGACCAACATAAATTAGAAACAATCATAATTCTGTTCCTTTGGCTATATCTTTTGGATACCCTCCAACATAAAATGCATCAGCACAAAAAATGTTCTTGTCCTTAATTAATTTATAGCTTAGAGCAGAATACCATAAATAACAGTTGAACTTCAGCTGTGAAGGTTTTAAAGCCATGGATAAAATATTTTATAAAAATTGTAATAAAGCTTAAACAGTTCTAGATGACAAGTAGAGCTAATTATCAATAATCTTAGGAATTTCAGTGGTGGACAAGTGAATGTAAAAGACGTTTATTTTGTAATATATTAGGCTCTATTTAATTTATTGCTATTGTGGGAGAGAAAATTATTTAAGTTTTATCCCTACCCTAAACAAATACACTTACTAACCTGAACTATTTGGTTAGAGCTTTTGGTTTGGTTTGGTTTGGTTTGGTTTGGTTTGGTTTGGTTTGGTTTGGTTTGGTTTGGTTTGGTTTGGTTTGGTTTGGTTTTAAATAGCTTGAAGCATATAAAGTATGCTGGCATAGCTTGTTTTAAAGCATGTGTGGTTGAAGCGTACAGAATTTGTGTGGTTTATTATAGCTTTATATGGGAACACAGCACTGGAAGGATCAAATGGGTCATCAAATTTATTGTTATAATATTGCAGGAACCATGTTTTATAATCCCCTTCATAAACTTATCAAGTTCCACTGTGAGTGGAGTTAGGATGTTTGCTGCTGTTTCTCCAACTGGAAAATTGTTCCCAAATCTCATTGCTCCATGTTGAACCTCTTTTTCGTTTCTAGCACAGGTTAAATTCTGGCCAATCTGTGCTGATGGGTTCCCTTGCCAACATTGTCATTCAATTGAAATGGCTCTCCCATCTCCCTGATGTTTGCCTCTGTGATATATTTATACACAGCAACTGGATCCCTTAACAGCCTTTATTTTGCCAAGTCAAACAAGCCAAGCTCTTCATTCTGTCTTCTCATATGATAGGCTCTCCATTACCCTGATCACCCCAGAAGTCCATCTTTGTACCTGAACAAGTCTGAGGTAATGTGCTACAAATGACAAAGTACAACAGTCTTGTATAATAGCGTAATAAAAGAAACCATAGCAAACAAAGTAATAATTTCAGGCTTGCAAGGATGTGCTGTGCCAAATATTTAGGAGGTTGAGTAAAGGCTTTGAAATCTTTGAAGGGGATCTTTATTAGAAATAATGTGGCTTTTTCCCCCAAGTTGTTAATTGAAATTGCAGTACAAAAGGTTTTAGGGTTTCAATCAAAAGCTGCGAAATCAATGAAAATTATTATTTGGTTGAGACCTTCAGCCAACATCGTATGCAGTTAATTAGATTTGTGACAGTAATCATTGAAGAAATGGGTCTGGTATTTTGAAAGTTTGTCTGACAATTATTGACTGGGAAAATTCCTACAAACACAATATAATATGTGATGAACCTTTCCTGGAGAAGGCAGACTTGCATTCACACGTTGCCCTTAAGAAATGCCAGTTACAAAGTTCAGAGGGTTGCTTCCCTCGAATTATCCCTGAGAGTCCTCCTCCTGTTGGTGTGAGCCAATGGAAAGGAGAAGAGAATGTGGGTACAACTGATCCCACCACCTCCCAGGACCACAGAGAAAAGGATTTTTGGTCAAATCCAGTTATCCCCATGTCTCTTGAGCCATAGCTTCTTGGAAAACTCCAGGAAACTCCTGTCTGCCAGCTGTTAAGACTGTGGCACCAATCCTTTTTTGGTTGTGTTACTCCTAATCCTTTCTGAGTTGATATTTTAATCAAGTTTTAAGGGGAGCTTCAGACAGAAACTTTTTCCCAATCATGCTGAGCCTGGCATCCCAGTGCTTGGGATCAGGATCACCAGAGAGTAGGATGTCTCTGTAAGTGTAAAGGAGAGACACTGGGGTAAACATTTGTTTTTCTAGTCCTTCTTTGCTTGGGAATAAACACATTAATTTCTTTTTTGGCCTTTTTCTGCCCTGTGGCAGGAGGCAAAAAGAGCTTTTGTAACGCACTGTAGGAAAAGAGAAGCACAATTTTAAGCTACTACATGCACATATGAAGATCAGTGAAAATGAAAAGCTTTTAAAATACAAGCAATTTCTTGAACAAGGGCAAAGGGGAATCCCAACCGTGAATACAAGCAGTGAAGTAGACAATTGAGGAAATACATGTCAGGAAACTGCAGGAGTGGCTGCTCTTTGAGGACTGGAGGGGGAAGGGGCAATTCCCCTGGGGACCAGAGACCTGAGTGAGACAGATGGGGACAGCCCCAACCCTTGGCATCAGGCCATATTCCCGGAGACAGGAGGAGCCTGGGTTGGGCTGTGGGCCCAGCTTGGTGGTGTCCGTGGGCGGGCAGGGCAGGGCTGGGCTGTGAAGCTGGAGACCAGCCCTGTAGTGATGATCTTGGGGCTGGAGCTGATGGCCCCAGGAGGGCTGACGTGGGGTCCTGGGTCCTCAGGGCACTGATAATAAATTAAATGGAACTGTAACTCTAACAAACATTTCTGATGATAATTTCTGAGTCCTAGTCAAAGAGTTGATTTGACAGTGGAAACCGTTGCTTGCCTCTTGCCCCCGTGGTGGCCTGTGTGTCATGGGAAGGAGATGCCCCTTCAAGCATCCCAAAGCCTTCTCCAGTGGTGCTGGTGGGGTGTAGGGTGCTTGACAAATCAGCTTCATTCTGTGTCCCATTCTGACTAGCTGTGCACAGCCAGACCTTCACAGTGCCCCACCAGACTGTCTGTCCAGAAGGACTTTCCCTTCGCTGTACTATCCCCAGTGTGGCTGCTGGGTCTTGGAGCTTGGAGTGAAAAGCAGCTTTGAGAGCTCTTTGCTTTCCCTGGCTGTTCCTCTGAGAGTCCTGGGAATTGCAGCTTGTAGATCAATGGGAATATGGGGACTTTCACTGACCCCTTTCATTAGGGTATCTTGGCAAACCTGCCAAAGAAAACTTCAGTTTTCTTCTGCCTTTGGTTTCCTGATCCATGGTGCACTGGGGGAGAGGGAGCATGGGTATGTGAATGAGGAAGGATGAGAGGCTTTCTCCAAAACAATTCTACAGTGAATCAATAGCTTCTTACTACTCTGCTGAGAGTAACAAACAAAAATTATTCTATTTAGTGCAAGTGATAAAACTCTCAACAACTGGGATAGAGAAGGCAGCCCCAGAAGCATCCTGCTGTGCGAAGGGCTGTGATGTTATTGTAGCCCTGCTAGGTTAAAGTTGCCAGTGAGGCAAAGCCTGCAACCAAAGCTTTGTCTTTCATTAGCCTAATGGGGGTTAGGAGCATTTTGATGCACCTGTGTAATGTCTGTGAGTGAAAGATCAACTTTATTCAAATCAGCAGCAAAATTCCATGGGCTTTTTAGTGCAACATAATGTTGTTTAATGGAGACTGTTTTAACTAATACAGGGATATTCATCTTGACTCTTTCTTTTGCTCATCATATTTACTGTGGCATCACTTAAATAAAATGAAGAAGACATGTATAGGCATAAATATTGTCTTGAGATATTTTAATGTTTAATGAAGAAAAAGTTTCCAAAGAGTATAAAGTGTCTACCTTATCCTACTGCTTGGTCAAGTATCAGAAGATGGAAATAATACTTAAGTCCTATCTGTGTTCCAGGATGTCTCTTCTTGGGAAGATATTACACTTGTAAAATGACTTTAAAACAATAAATAGTGGAATGAAAATATCCTTAAGGGTCTGTTTTCAAACAAGGTCTCCTCTGAACAAGGTTTCTGCCAATCATGAATAATGCCACTTTTTTTGCTTACAGAACATCAGATTTCAATCTCATTCAGACTGATGAAAATCCAGAGTAACATCCTTAAACTCAGAAGGGTAAAGGCAAATGAGGTCAGAACCCACTAAGCCTTGGTCCACCCTTTTTGTATCTTAATAATTAATATGTGCTGGTTGACAGCAAACTAGTCTTTCTTTCTTACACTGTGTGAATTGCACTGAAAATTCAGCTCTTCATTGCAAAAACATGACTCATTGTCTTTTTTTGGGTCTAAATAGTTGCATATTAACTTTTAAAGTCTGTAGTCTTGATCCTTCCTCCATTCAAACGAATGAGAAAACTCTCACTGAAACTTTTTGAAGGACGAACCTTTTGTAGGTCGAAGAATAAATTTCTGTAAATTCCATGTGCCTCGTTCAAGTTATCTCTATTTTGCTTCTTGTAAATTGTCATGACAGATGTGTTTCAGGACTTGTAGGTATAACAATGTGATAATCTGAATTCTTGCACATGCAGGAAATGTTTTCTGCTATTCACAAGTAAATAAATAGATGGGTTATTGCTCAGTCTTCTCCAAGAACTAGCTGCTCAAGATTGAAGTTCTCTAAGCCAATTTTCTAGAAAATCAAAATATATATCAACAAAATAACCTTCCTGTAAAGCTAAGTTTTCCTTAATATGTACGCACCAACTTAACTGTGATTAGAGCTGGCTAAGATTTCATTACTGTATCTCTCCTTATGTTCATAATCCAATAGATCTTGTTCTTTCCATTCAGAGGAAGGAAAAAAAAGATACAAATACCGAGTTGTTACTTACTATTTTGCAAGAATTCACATAGAGTTTGTTAAGAAATAATGGGCAAACGGGTCATACACTGTTCTGACTGCTGTTAATTTAGATACTGCAGTAGCCCTGCTTTGTTCCTTAAATGGTAACGTTCTTTGTATGCCTATACTGTTATTAGAACTATATCAATTATTTAAATGACAGTCAGTTCGTAGAGTTGAACAAAATTGTTACTGTTTTTTCTTTAAGGAAAGACCTAAATGGTCTCACAGCCCTCAGAATCTCTGTGGCTGTGAAAGCAACTGGTCTGCCTCCCTTTCTGTGCTGCAGGTTGTCCAGCTGGGCCTGCCAAGGGAGCCCTGTGTTCCCACTGAGCAGGCAGAACTCTGCAGGCTGCCTGCAGTGTCACTGATACTCTGCTGTCATTTCATCCTGCCATGTCACTGCATTGCACATATTCTGCAAAGCTGCTCTGCTCAATGAGGAACCTAGCACTTCACCTACCAGCTTTTTCCTTCCCTCCTTTCAGCTGCTTTTTTGGGGATGAAGGGCGTTTCTTGGTGTTGATTGCCAAATTACAGCAGAGAGCTGCAACTTGTGGTACCAGCACTTTGGAGGCAAAGGGAGTGTGAGGTTTCACCACCTGGTTGGTGCACTCTGTCATACCTGCAAATGCATCACCTCATGTATTCTGGATTCTTCAGGTCTCTGTGCACTGGACTCTTCAGCCACTGTCATGGCTTTGGAAACACACGGATAATGTCAATGGGAGTCTCTACATTAAAAAAAAAAGTATTTTCGAGCCATTTTAAGACTGGAAGCCTGTGTTTTCTAGCTGGCCTGCTGGCTGGCTGGCAGACAAGTAGAACATGCTGCTTCTCTCTGTCCTGGCATGCAGCCCCTGAGCCTTATCTCTTCTCCAGGGAGCAGCAGGGACCCCAGTCAGCCTCAGGTGGGAGCAGCAGAGCGATGGCACAGGCACACCTCTACCCTCGAGTCCCTCCCTCCCCCCCTCCGGAGCTAGATTCTAGCGAAGCCCCCTGCCCTGGAAGCGCCCTCGACACAGGTATTGCTGCACACCACGGGCTGTTTTGCTGACATGCAGGAGGTTCCAGGTGGAGCCACGCTTCTAAATAAATAATATCCTGGAGATGCTGTTGCAATAGCACGGCTGGAAAGTGATCCTTGATCTTTCTGCAGATGTCAGCTCCAGGAGGTAACCAAAATGACTTATTTCAGAACAAGAAAATGTGAATATGAAAGCCAAGAGTTTTTCAAAGGCTCATCTGAATTGCAGAGCTGTTAAAGCCCTCAGGGGCTGTTGAGGATTCCCAAGGACATCCTGAATATGCATTATTTTCTCTGAAATGTTTTAGCATAATGAGTTAAAATTAAGCATCCTGAATTAAGGACTTAGTGTAACGAGGAACTCTGCAGCAGGCACCATGGAATTCTATGACCATACTACATCTCACAGTGTTAATCTTGGATTTTTCCTGTCTTTTAAAAGCCCCATTGCTAGTATCACATTGGTTATACAGCATTCTTTATTTACAGTTTTAAAGATCCTCAAGGTGCTAGAATATATTCTGAAGGTGCACACCCAGCTCAAAAACTGGAAGGCAAACACTAAATGATTTTATAAAATTTTCACAACTTTAAGCCTAATATCATATCATATTTTTAAATGCCTAAGTCACTGGGAAAGCTCGGGACTATCTGTATTAATTATGGCCCCAGAAGATCTATTCCAACAGTCAGAAAGCAGCTCCATTTGTAGTCAAAGATTGCAAACACAATCTTCCTGGAACTGAAAGTTGTACATTGTGCAATTTTTATGGCTTGTACAGCTCTTCTATTTTTAGTTGTTTCAAACCTGCAATACATCATATAATCCTCCTTAAACTGTCATTCATAATGCTAATTGACATTAACTTGGCATAAGTTATTTGCTTTCTTAAATTTATATAGTTACTGTTTTATCTAACAATGGTACACTAATAAAACTTTATTTTGCTCTGATAAAAAGCTGATGTGAGTACAAACTGCTAATGATGTGTTTCTAGTTATGGACATAAAAAAACCCCAAACAAACACCAAAAAACCCAAAACAAATTACCCCCCTCCACAGTATTTTCTTTCTTTCTTTCTTTTAAAAATATGCATGTGTTATGAAGTCCAATAACTGTTCCATTATTTCAGCAAACCATTTATTTAGTATTGGCCTTTATAGACATTTGGAAAAGTTTCTCTGAGGTTTCAGAAAGACTAATATAATTGCACTTCTCAGCTTTTTTGAATATACAATGAGAAGAACAATTTTTGGGTATTTTCCTTTCTAGAAATGCATCTTCAAGATATAAGAGATCAGCCAGTGATAGTATTTACACAGAACTCCCCAGCCTTGTTCTTACTTATTTAAAAAATAATGTCATGTATTTGGCTACCTGCAGAAATCCTTTGCGAGACATTGTGTCACACCCGGGCTGAGCAGAGGTCAGGGGACTTGCCACACCAGTTCATGACTTTTGTACCATAATTCTAAGTATTGGGTTCTGCCAGTATTTTTATTTTCTAGACTTTCCAATCCTTTTAATTGTAATCCTTTGTCTTTGACACATATGCTTACTTCAAGTCCAAGGTTTGTCAAATGCTTGGTATTTGCTGCTTCCATGGGGTATGGCCAGGTGAATTCTAGAGCCTGGAAATCCAGTGCTGCAGCCAAGTCATCTTACCACACTGGGGTGTGCTGCTGAGAACTTTTCCGTGCAAGCTTTTGGTTTTTCTTGACGGCAAAAAGTAATAACAGTACCAGTAAATGCAATCTGAATAAAGGTATTTTTTGCAAGCATGACAGCTAGCTTAGGCTGAACTCATGGCAATCTCCCAGCTCTACAGAGTTTCTCTAAATATGGCCATTTTATAGCAGGGTGGTTTTGCAGGCCTAGAATCAACTGACAAACTGCTGGCTGATTTTTTAATTTTTTGGTTTTAAATTTATTTTGGGTTTTTCTTGCAGTCAATGATGTTGCAAAGGATAAATTGAAAAGATTTAGTAGGATACTATATTTTTGAATTTACTTTCATTAAATGAATTACATGGTTTAATATGGAGGCATAAGGTGTATGTATTCCTCAAATTCCATTTCATTTAGCAGAGTCTTTTGGGTTTAAACATATAAAATATTCTTAATTAGTAAGAGTAAGGAAATATTTATTCAACATGAGGATATTGTTCTGACTTTTCTGAAAGCCTTGGGAAATATTTTCAGTATATATACAGTGGAGGCTTCAGCTGTTTAGTTTGAGCTTTCTTTTTGTGACAGCTGTGCTTACCAGTTGGCTATGGGATGCTCTGGAGAGCTGCCCTTCAACTTTCATCCAGGCAGGTCTGAAAAAAACTCTCTTACCTCTGAAATTCATGCAGTCTGCATGTGGACAAATGCAGATATAGAAAAGCTCATATCTGGGGGCTTTGCAGGGAGTACTGAGAAGCAAGCAGTGGTATTGAAAGCTCATTTAGATACTTTCACTAGGGATAGAAACCTGAATGAGGTTTATTCTTACTGGGAGTAAAGCAGTAAATGAACTGTGAAATGGACACAGGAGAATACTCTCCGTTACCTCTTGTTTCTTAAGATAACTAAGTATAGCACCTTTAATATGACAAGAAGTGGATTTGGTTCCTTAAAGGAGGAAAACTGGCTAATCTTCCTTTTCCCAAAGCACAGCTTGGTCCCAGTGGGGCCAAGACGTGACAGAGCTGCCAGCAGCAACTGCACCAGGTCCTTGCCAAGGCCCTGGGTCCACCACACAGGGGAAGCAGCCCAAAGTAATTTTTCAGTCACCTAAGCTTCCTTGAAGGCAGAGGAAAAATATTGAAGGAAACAAATAAGGAGACATTATATAACTGCAGGGTCAGACAGCTTTTCACTAAATAAAGAAAAACAGTAATGTAGTTATATGCTGCTTTCTTACCTGATCCACCAATCATATGACATCTCTATATGCCAATTTTCTTTCTTCTTTTTTTTTTTTAGGGTGGTGACCAAAATTTTGGCATTATTGTGAAAAGTCAAATCCGTCTTTTAAATTTGTATTCCGAATCCCAGTGATGCCTTAATATTTAGAGACACCCACCAGTTCCCTTCAGCAACACTGAGATCCCCATGGCTTTTCTATCATATAGCTCCTCATATGAAATAGGAACCTGAAAATTTTATATTTAATTTTTTACAGACTTTTCATTAATAAAAAATTCTAGTTTTGGTTTCTCTAACTAAAAGCTAACTTAGATCCTTTTCTCATTGCTCTTTCTTAAATGAGTTATTTTGTACAATTACGGCCAAATTCCCTCAAGAAAAGAGTTTATCATGAGGAGTTCTGGCAGGAGAGTCAAACGAGCTCATTTCCCAGTTAGGGAGCTCAGTAAGGGTGAGCTTTTGATTCTTTTCAGAGCTTTTTAGAAATACTGTGTTCTCTGCCCCTCCAGGCAGAAGTGTGCCTGTGGCAGAGGGCTGTGTCCTGATGCCTTGTAGAAAATCCATCCCAATAGCACAAGCCACTTGAGTTTGTGACTTCATTAATACAAAGCTGGCAGGGTTGGTTATAGCAGGGACTGTGAGGGGTAGACACAGTCCCACAGCCTCTGTCATGTCCTAGCATTTGCCACCAAGGGTGGCACTGTGTCAGATGCTGATAATGAGGTGTCAAATACCTGCCCTTGCCTCCCCACCCATCAGCAAAATCGGCCTTTGTGATGATGCATTTCTGGATCCAGCCCCGGTTTATCGGTCAGTTCACTGATGTGCCCAAATTAAGGGCACAACCTCTTTAGAGACATTAGGGCTGACTCAAAGGGGCAAAACTGAGACCTCGCAGCACATCCCAGGGTCAGAACGCAGCGGCATCCTCCAGCCATGTCTTCTCACAGGGACACTGGAGCAACACCACCCTCTACCCAGCTCCTTTTACCATGGCAAGGAAATCAGGGAATGCTTTCCCTGATAAACAGCAGCCATGGTGGGCTTTAGCAGTGGTCACTGGAGCTGCATGACTGAGGAGAAGCACAGGCCTGAAGTCATAACACAGCCTCAGAGAGCTCAGACTCCATTTCAAAGACACTGCAGATTATGGATGAGGCCTGAACTCCTATCTCAGTCACAAAAATGAAATACTTAATGTCGCTGTTGAGCCGCTAGCTGAGAAATGACCCAGGTTCTCAGACAAGGAAAGAGAGAAGGTGTCTTTATTATTTTGATTTCCATATATATAGAGTCTTCAGAGGTCACCCAGATTGGTCAGCCTGAGACCTCCCCCTAGGCCCAATTGGCCAAGCCCAAACTGACCTAATCTGGAGACGCTGTTTGCAAAACATCCAAGCTTTATCTTTGTTTATGAAATGTAGCAAAATGTTCTCACGGGAAAGACCTGTGCTAGCCACAACTTAAAGCTGAACAATGTGAATTTATACCAGTGCCAACAATTTTAACTTCATGTAGGCTTGTAAACCACCCAGTTCATTTGTTGGAGCTCTTTTTAATATCTTTCCATGGGTCTAAAGTGAAATTACTTTCTAAGAAAAGCAGCTGAGAAAGTTTTATTCCATCCTAGTGGAAAACAAAGAAAATTCAACCCTTTTTTTAAAGTTAAGAGAGGTAGGGTGTTTGGCTGGTTGCTACAAGACAAACAAAAGTCACTGAGATTTTATCCCTGCTGAAGTTGGATTTTAAGATGTCACAGACATTAAAGAATCTGGCAGCAGGTAATTTTAGTAATGTTAATGCATGACCAAGCCCATGCAGAGATATTTATTTGCTTCTTCCTTCTCTTTTCCTTTCTTACTCAAAGTAACTATGCTGTATTTTCATCTCAGCCTGATTTTTTGCTCTGAATTAAAAAGCCAGGTGAAGATTTAAGCAGATTAACATTGAAAAGTTGTTTAAAAAACCCATCAAAACCAGCTCAACCTGTATGTGCAGGATAACTCCTTAACTTCATTCTTTTCAAGTGAAGAAATTGTTGTCTAGGGATTTTGAAACCATGACATCAGAAGAGGCATACAAATATGGTTTGTATAAATGAAAGCTATTAAAGTAGCTGAGGCCATTCTCAATGCCCTGGTGAGGTACCTGCAGGTTTTTGTGCTGCTCCCTGTCAGTGTGAGGCATTGGTATTATTTAAATCAGTTAGGCTGACATTTACTTCTTTACTCTCTTTGCCACAAGTTGTGAAGTCAGTGGAAAGCCTGCAGGATTACTGGGAAATAATGACAGTCACTGGGCTGGCACTGCCAGGAATGAAGTAAGACTCTCCTTTTACCTCTTTACAAACAGTAATGACAAGTGAAGGCCAGGGCTTTGAGTAATGCAAGGGCCACTCTGGAGCCTCACAGTGCTAGTCCTCTTATCAGTGACATGAAGCAGAAGAGCTCAAAGTTTGTGCCACCAAGCCCAGCAAAAGCTGGGATAAGCCTGGTGTGAAGTGGGGATGTTGTGCAACCTCTCTCTGCTTCAGCTTCCCTGTCTCTTCCTTACTCCTGCTGAACTGCTCTGTCTCCAAAATACCCTTCAGTAGCAACTTAAAAATATGACTCTAGAATAAGTAATAGAGTCCTGCATGCCTTGACCAAAGTAGAAAAATTCAGATTTTTTCTGTTTTCCCACCACCCTCTGCTTATTTTCTCTCTCCAGACTGTGTATTTATGGTGAGTTGCACTTTCCCTTTGCACGGCTGGTTAGTTTTCCATTTCCTTTGTTTGTAAAGGAGCAGGCTGTGGAAAGGAAAGGTTGTAAATTAAACCGTGACAGGGCATGAGCACAGATACTGGAAGGTGAATGTCTGTAGTCATGCTAAACTCTTGGAGTGGTCCTTGGCACACTTCTGGCCAGGCCACTTAACATCCTCCTGATCCATTAGAGAGCGTGGTTCAGGAGTCAGCATGGGCTAGGAGCAATTCCCAGTGGGCAGTGTGGATGCCGCCAACATGTTATGGATGCTAAGAGGGTTTAAGAGCCTGAAGTATTTTCCAGGACAGCTGGCCTCACAGTCACAGAGGAGTCCTGGACATGGTTAATCTCCAGTATACGAGTAGCCAGAGAATTCCCTTTTTTTTCCGCCAATGGGAAAAATACTGTAAACCCGCCAAAACTGATAGTGAAACTCAAGGGCAGGTTTAGTATCAGGGGCTATTTTTAACTCCTTGTTTTGAAACCAGTTAAAATTCATGGAGGAAGAACCTTTTGGGAGATGGAAGGCAGCCCAGCCTAATGGAGGGGGTTAAATTCACATCTCACCAGATGACAAGGCATTCATGTGCAAGCTGGTACTCTGTGTCTATCAGCAACTGAAACTTCCTACAAAGGAGTCACTGACAGAGATTTGGAACTTGCTCCCTGCTTTGGTTGACAGTTGAAATTTGAGATGCTGCAGATGTTTTTTTTTTATGCTGTTGTGTCTTGGAGACTATATTTGTAGAAGATACAGGTCTTCTGTCTAATTTCTTTTCCCTTTGCTGTAAAATCTGTAAAGGTATCTACATGGTGATTATTTTTTTGTATTTTTTTAAACAAAAGGAAGATAAATGAGTCACATGTAAAATGTAGCTATAGTTTACTGGTTTCAGCAAAATCAGAGCTGTGCAAATTATGGATACTGAAAGGAATACAGATTCAAGATCCACATCAGGTCTGAAAGAGACAGCAAAATGTTTACCTTTACCCAAAGCTTAGAGTTTGCTTTTTGGACAATTAATCTTTTTGTCTCATCTCACACTTGTTAAAAATATGAGTTAATTTTGAAATAAAAAGTAATTTTAAAGTGAAAATTTGAAACTTATTTTGTAGGAAGCTAAAGGCTTCCTAATTTCCTAATTGTATTTGCTATTTGCCCCATGGTTCATTCCTAGGTTAAAGCAGGTTTGCAAGGCCCATGGAATGACGTTAGTTTCCATGCTGTGTTCCCTCAGTGATATCTCATTTTAGGTATTTTGGTTGGTCATATTAAGGATAGGAACAAGGCAAGCCCTGTGAAGATTATCAACCTGCCCCTGTGTCCTGCTGCTTTCAGCAGTTTTCTGCCATCTTGGCAGGACGCAATGAATTGTTATAGGAGCAATTGTCTTTAGAAGCTACTTACCAGAGATACTAGAGTGTGGTTCTTATGTCCACAGTGCATTTCACTTTGTGGGTTATCAGCTTGGTTCTGTGCTGCCAACAAAAAGCAATTATCTGTGCTTACCGAACACCAAAGATTCCCCATCTGCAGGAGAGAAAAATCTTTGGCAGGCCAGCTAATCTGCATCACCTCTCTCACCATTTTCCAGGCACGTTCTGGCTGTCAGGTGATAAAACAAATGTTTAGTAGGTTTGGACTGGAACTAATGGTGACATTGGTAGTAGTAGTTGTCTCCATGCAAAGTTCACAGTTTGATTTGAAATGAATAGAGAGCAGTAAAAGAGCAGAAAGCTGTAAAACAATATGTGAGGAATCATGATAGGGCATAGTGCTCAATCCAGCACTCTGAGAGTGGCTGTATCTCAAGACAGGCTTCATCAGCTGGGTACAAAGCCCCAGAAATCAGGGACATTTCTTTGCTCCAAAGATCCATTTTCCTTCAAATCAGAGGTATTCCTGGGCATGGGACACCCCATGGGCTGGGAGGAGGGATGAGGTGTCCACATCTCCCAGCTCAGCTGAAATGGGCTAGAAAGGCTGCACTGCAGGCAGCTGGCACTGCTGCCACTTTCTTTGCTCCTGGCTAGTCTCTCTCAGCCACGTGGCCACTCCAGAGAATAAATGTCTCAGCCCTCATCAGACCTAGTGGCATGTTTGTCTAGTGGTGTCAGCTACTTGAACTGTCTCCTCTATGACTCCTGTTTGTACTTTCTGGCAGCTGGGAAGCACAGTAATCAAAACATGGGTAGAGTGATATATAAAAGTTTATTTTTTTGACTCAGTGATGATCTAATAGCTTATCATTCCTCATGCTTCATGCATCCAAGATGTTTTTCCAGATGAAGCCTGGGAAACATGAATCTTCGTGAAACAAGTCTATGTTACTCCTTAGCTGGTCAGCATGCATCACTCAAGTAAAAGTATTCCAGATGAAACCACAAGTTTTCCTGAAAATGACAAAATTAATGGAATTATACCAGAATAAACTCTGTTCTTTGTAAATCTGTGTCATAATTTAGCTAGGGAAGAGTTTACCTTGGAATTAAGAAAATGAAGTTAAAGTGGTATAAATCTGCCTTAGTGATGACTGGGCTTCCTCTTTTAATTTTGTGAAATCCTTTTCTGCTTTCACGCAGATTATACTTATTCAGAAAGACACCTGGATATGGAATTTTCAGAAATCTGTTTTCTTCCTAAGAGTACATTTATGCTTATTCCTATCTTTTTTTTCATGCAAAGGAACTATTGTTGATATAGTCCTTGGTGAACATAGTCCATGTGTTACTATGCCCCACTTTTACAAGAATCAGCTTTAGGAGCTAAAATAAAAGTCTTTGATAAAGCAAAAAGGTTTTGCTGATTCTCATGCTGTACCTCAGCAAGTGTGTCTGCTATAACTTTGCTACTTGTCTACACTACTTGCAAACAGCAAGCCCCACTATGGCAGCACTGTCAACAGGATGAAACAAATATTTCTTCTTCAGTGCATAAGGCTTAGCACAGGGGGGCTGGGATGCTGCTCCTCCTAACACCTTTCCAGGGCAGCAAGCAGACCAGGTGAAAGGATGAAGGCAACAGTGGTGCTACATAGCTAGGGTAGCCACCGGTCCTTTCCTAGTCTGTACAGGAATTACAGCCCTGTGGTTTGGTTATTCAAGCTGTTTAGTGAGTAGAGAATTGTCCCGATTCAAAGAGGATCTGTAGCTCCATGCCAAGAGTCTGACAAGAAGGGCAAACAGCAAACATGGGCTCTCACAAAAGCACATTGGCAAAGTATCACACTGTCAAAAGGAACAAAGACCTTTTCTTGTTTGCTCAAATCAAGTCATGATGCATATGAGGACAAGAGACTGGGGGAGACTTAGACAGAACAATGGTTAGGCAGTACTCTAAGCACGAAAATTTAGAAATTCAGGAAACTCCAGGATTGCTAAGGGAAGATATTTGTTCTGTTCTTCATTGTATTAGTCATTTGGTTTATCACCCTCCTCTGACCATCATGACTGAAAAAAACTCAGAAGTCATCTGCAAGAGCAAAACCAAGAATGAGGTCTGCATTTCCTTGGCCTGGTTTGCTCACAATCCAGTCTGACACGTCTGCTTCAGGCAGCATCTGAGTCCAACTGCACAGCATTAGCTCTGGCTGTGCAGCCACAGCTCCTACCTGGTCCTATCACAGCCTCTTGGGAATGTGATTCCTTTTAGTTTCTTCAAGTCAGACAAAACAATAATGATGAACATCTGAAGAGTCCAGGAAAACAACCTGGAATAACCAATATGCAAACTAATAATTTTAATAAGCCCCTGAGGTGGTATGAACAGCTGTATCTCTAGATGATTGTCCTGTGAAAGTCACACCTCTGAAGCAATGTAAACTTGGTTGTGGCTATCCAGATCCCTTAGAGCTAAAGCCATCCATTCCCATCTGGGGTGGTCCTTGCTGAGGATTTCTAAGCCAACAAAGTCAATTTGATGCCCCCATCTTCCTCTCCTCCTGACATTTGAGAAGGTAGAAGGCGTCTTCTTTCCTTTTGGTGTTGGGGTTTTTTTTTTGTTTGATTGTTTGTTTTTGTTTGTTTTTCTGGGTTTTTTGTTTTGTTTGGTTTGGTTTTGGTTTGGTTTGATTTGTTTTTTATTTTTGGGGGGGGGTTGTTTGGTTGTTGTTGTTTGATGGGTTTTTCAAATTGGTACCTAATACTTTCAGATACAGACTGATACTATTTAAAAATTTTTCCAGCTCTCCTTGTCATTTGTGGTTTGTTTTAGATGGGGGTTTTAAATTATTTGATCTCCAGTTTGAATATATTTAAATTATTTTTCACTCCTAGTGCTATATATTGATCTGTAATCACTAGGCAGAGATTTGGCTTCCTGAGCTCTTTAGTTCTCCTTGATCAACCCTGTACCAGGCACTTCTGCACATCATTTTGTTCCACTACAAATTCCTGCACAGCAGATGGGAAGATACAGTTCCCAAAGCCACAGCAGACAGATGAATTCCAGCTTTGGTTCACTAACCCAATTGCACTGTCCCTACAATACTTTGTTAGCCTGTCAGAAACCCAGCACTTTCATGTCATATCCTAATCAGTTAGATCTGCAACTGAGATCCAGACTACAAATTTATTGCCAATGGTAACAACCATATCATGGCTTTAAATCAACTTTTTTGTGTCTGTGTATTATAACATTATTATCTTAAGGGAAAGTACTATGGAGCCAAAATCATCATGTCCAATTAGCAAGAGGGACTACACATTAAGTTCAAAGAACCCCTTTGCGTTATCTGATTCTAACAGCTCCAGTAACAGCCTAACCTAACCTGCCATTTCAAGAGCTACAGGGAGAACAAATTGCCATCCATGGGGGAAAGATTTGGAACAGCATGCAGCCTGTCCTCTCCTGACATCCTACTCAGAAAATTCCTCACAGATTTCGTCCTGATGTCAGTAAAACTAACATAAAGGTTATTTCATAAAATTTTGTGTGGATTCTAACTTGTGAAAAGTGAAGGATTCATGCCCAAAACAACAATACAGACTCAAGTAAATAATCATAGCATTTGTCCTTTGTGCATAAAGCTTAACAAATGACTGAACCAGAGGAGGGGCTGAAGAGTTCCCATGCCAAGTACCAATGCTGTGAGCACATATTGAAACGAGTAGCCAATAAATGTCAAAATCAAGGTGACTGATTACATAAAGTCTTCTTGTTTGACTGGAAACTGTTAGGAAAGGTTTCCCGTTTAATATGCTATATGATAAGGGGCAGAAAAAAAAGTAGAGTTAAATGCTAAAGTTGTTATAAACCATTTGAGCTATTTCTTCAGGGAACAAAATCCCTTCAGCAGATCAGGAATGCTGTAAGATATGGAGATGTGATCAGGACTGACAGCAGGAGGTCATTTGTTACCAGTGTTAGACTGGCAGTGTCCCCAGAAACAATTTTGGAACCCTGGTGAAACAACAGATAAGCAAAGTTTTGGGATTTGGATATTTGCATACTGAAATAATGTCATGCTCAGAAACTTTTCTTCTCTATCGTGGTGCCATCAGAAATGCAGTTGGATATCCAAAATGATACTAAGCACTGCTTTCCAGCACACAGTATTTCAGCCAAGATCACTGGTATGTTCTGGCTACTTCACGCTGCTCTAATTAAAACCCAGTCATCCTTACAGCTGCTTTATATTCCTAGAGCACTGCACAACAGCTGGATCATGCCGTTGGTTTTGGCCCTTAAACTCCTTGGAAATTACTGTGTGAATATCACACAAAGCTTGGCCCTTTCAGTCACCATTTAAGCCTCTGTCACCTGTATTTCTCGCTTCAGCACATGACACCTTTGCATTTGGATAACATGTCAAAAATGTATCAACGTCATAAGGGAAGACAGAGTAAGTGTTAGCATTACTCTGATTTTGGCAGGCTTTCACACAAAGAAAGGCTGCTAGGGGCAATGTCCCAGAGAGTGACAGACTATCTGCTACACTTACTGTCAGGCAAGGCTTGCTGCAAAATAAATCTACAAGGTTAAAAGAAATTTTGAAGGAGGCCAAGTTCAATCTCCTTTAATGGCAACCATATGCTAATTAACCAGATGATATGAAACACCAGGTCAATTGATTAAGCTGCTCTGTTGCTGTTTTTATGAATTTTGGAAAAATGTAACTTTGCATCTGTCCTTTGTGGGCCTATATTGATTTACACTGAGCAAATGCATACTTGAAACATGCATTCCTAATTTCTCTGTTAACAGGTTGATAAGCCTACGGTCAACTACCCAGTCTTCACATGGCTTCATGAATTGTTAGCTCCCACAAGGACAGATGGATCAAAGTGGCTGTCCTGAGTTATGATGGGACTGGGTGACACACCACTTTTCATGAAGTCTAACATGTTCAGCTAAGTGCACCTGGTTGATTATGCAATGTTTCAGGTTAATGATGTATCTCAACTAGTCATAAGCTAAATTTAACATTGATTGTGCATCTCCAGGTCTAAAAGTTGAGTCATCTTACTGCAGAGAAATCCCTAACATGGCATGTTGCTAAGTAGAATATACTGTAATATAACAAATAATCTGTTTTCCACTGAAAAACATATACAAGCCAGTCTTAAAATATTTATTCTTAAAACATGTAGGATGTCCTAGAGCCATGAAACCATTCACTGTAAGCCATAAAAAATATGTTTGGTTTAGAGATGAAAGTGGCTGGAGGCTGTGACCCACAGGGACTCAGAAGGAAACACTTAGAAAATAGAGACAGATTGAATCCCAAGTGCTCTCTCCTGAGAGGAAGTGCGGTTGGAAAGTTTCAAATCCATTAAAGTTAAACAAATTCAAAAGCCCTATCTGAGAGGAAACATAGTACAATGTTTATTTTTCCATTATAAATCTGAAACCTAAAAGATTTCCTGAGGTTCTCAGGTATTGTTCATGCTTATAATGGAGATCTGTTTTTAGAAAGTGTATTTCATGTATTTAATCCAAACTGTTTGATGAAAAACACACTGCATAAGCATTCAGGAAGCTAAAGGCCATTGTATACCTGTATCACATATTGTTTGGATAAGAGCAGACCTACAATGCAAGGAATCTCTGTGAAACTCTCTCACTCCAAAACATGGGGTCTAATTCTCTCCCATTTGCACTGCTGAATGAATTCCACTGAATTAACAAAGACATGAGTAAGCAGTCATAATGAAAAGACAACCTTCCTGCTGAGTGTGAAACTACAAAAGTGCAAAGCTAATTGCTGGCCTAAGTCAAGTAAGCAGGCAAGCCATTGCAGACCCAGAGTAATTTAGCAAAGCTGATTAGTCAGTGTATTTTAGGTTTTGCTCCATCACTAGTGAACTGCTGCTCTGAACTTGTCAGAAGAGTGTGTGATGTTATTGATGTTGAGAAGCGTCTGTTTGACTAATGAACAAACTGCAGATTAAATCCAGAGATTAATTTAAATAGAGGAAATCCTTGGAAGCAATGGAATATTTTTCATTAGATTTATTGCTATAAAAATTTAGCAGCACAGTAGGTCAAGTGACGGCGCTAAGGAGTGTTTGCTGTTGTAGTCTAAGACTCAGTGTAGATGCATAAGAGGACAGAAATGTGAGCATTGAGTAACCGACCTGACATTTTGGAGAAACCCTGAATCTTCTGGAGAGAGTGTGTTGATCTTGCCCATTTACCTCTTAGTGATTTCACACCCTTTGTGCCCATTTTTCAAACTTCTTTTCAACTTCACTTTTTGGCACTTTCTGTCTAATAATCTTGTGCAGTATTTGCCACCTGATTTACTCTGCATTCCCCATTTTTCTTGGTTACCTGCAATAAAATCATTGCTTAATTCAGGGAAACTGCCGACTGACATTTGTCATGCATTGGCACTCCACTCTCATAGGGAATTTATACTCGAGGAATATGCTTTTCAAAAATTTAATTGCATTTCTGTTTCTCAAGTAAGCCACATGTTAAAATAAGATATTTTTGACATCCTGCTTTCTTTTGTAGTGTTGAATTGTGAATGATCAAAATGTCAACTGAAGAAAAGGAAACACTGGAACATGTTATTTATAATTTTTCCGCATCACTTTTAAGTTCCACATGTTTAAATTCATATCAGTATCTTGGCTTGCTGAAAAAGATGGCTAACCTTACCTTAGGACTTTTTCTGCCACACACAGAGTTGTTGAAATGTTGAGCTTTCTACCACAGTCTCTTGAGCATGACGGTACTTTTCAGTTTTTAGAAGATTGTTGTTCTTACCAAAGGCAGTATTTCCACTGTGGCTTTTTTTTTTTTTTTTTAAAGTAATTTTGTTTATAAATGCATCTTTATGTTTGTTTCTTTCTAGGCAGGGATGAGATCCCGAAACCAAGGTGGAGAAAGCTCGTCTAACGGGCACTTCTCCAGTTCCAGGCCTGTCATCAGCCATGCAGAGAATGAAAAACTTCAGGAGGATGCCAAGAAAAAGAACAAACCTCATCAGAAGGAAGATGAGGTCATGGTTTCAGCAACTGTCAAACGGCACTCAAAATCACCTGGTCCTAGTGAGCGAAAGAACGAGAAGTCCATAGAGCTTTCTAAAGAAGACTTGATAAAACTACTCAGTATAATGGAAGGAGAATTGCAGGTAAATTAAATATCTTCTAAACCATATTTTCTATGTACCTATCTATTTTTAAGTTGTCCAAAGAGCACAGGGCTCAGCTAACAGGGACGTGCATATTTAAGTGAAAGATCCACAAGGAGAGAGCAGTGGTAGTTGGTTTTTAACAGTCATCATTTTAAGTACCACTTTATTTACCACTGCAGCTACCAAAGCAAAATAAACTATAAACACCTGTCAAAGAAACACCTGACAAACAAACAGGGATCTGCAGGTGAGGCTAAAAACAATCATAGGGGAATCAGTGGTGGGTGGGAGGGAGCAAGGGGGGAAGAAAAGTAAATATAGGGAATGTAATAATAATTATTATTGAAAATATTCAAGAGACAAATCTGCAAGTCAGGAATACTGAAAGATGTCCCCTGGAACTTCTGCATATTTAGATGTTGCTGAGGGCTCAGCCAAAGCTCTGTCTGTCCTGTCTGGTGTCTGGAATCCAGTGCTCTGCACATTCCTTGCCTTTCAAAGATTCATTAGTTTTATTTCTTGGAGTAGTGCATGCTGGAAAGCTTTCTAAGTTTTCCTGGTTTGCATGTTAATTCAGCCCAGTAGTAAGTCCTTGATGGAAGTCAGCCTGATTTTGCACTTAACTTGTCCCCAAATGTCCACCCAGTTTTGAGATTCTCTTTAATGCTAATAAATCATTGAACTCTTAGTAGTGTCAGCCTTCAGTGAATTTCAAAATAAGAAGGTGAAACATGGTATTTCAAAAAGTCAATATGAAGACTTGTGGCTTTTCAAAACTTATACCCTTTTGTCGTAGGACTACTTACTAAATTAATATATTCTTTTGGTTGTGCTTTAGTGATCTTTTTCACTGAACCTATGGATAAGCAGAAAAAAACCACCTGACCTATGTGAAAACTTTTTGTCTTAATCCCTTTATTCTAATTAACCATTACTATTTAGCATTTCATATAAGGCTTTACTTTTCCCCTGAAACCCACAATCATAACATTATTACTTTAATGTTGAACTTGTTACCATCTTATCTGATTACAAGAAGTAATTGTTCTGTTAATTTCTTTGGTGCATGAATCACCATTACCACAACTCTGAGATTCCATCTCACTAAGAATCATTAGGTATCACTTTTCCTGCACATAAATCACCTCTAGCTTGTCCAAAACTATTCTCAAGTTAAAAGAAGTAGGCATTCAAAATAAATAATTTTGTGAAAGACAGAGAATGGTCATTTTACAATGAAAAACTACAGGAAAAAAAAAGGAAGAAAATCTTTTTAATGCAATTTTGCAAAAGAAAACAGAAATTATCATTACAGAAAATTAACCACTTTTATAGGGCATCATTTTACTTTATTCAAAAACTTGTATATATAATTTCCTTAGAGATGGAGCTAGCGTGCGGCTTCTGTGGTGAACAGAGCCAAACCTCAACAGAAATGTTTCATGCTTGTGTTGTTCAGAAAGATTTACCCTGAAGTCACCTTTGTGGTCTGGAAAGGGGAGGCGAAGAAAGTTACTAATGTTTCCTGTGTGGCAATAAATATGGTCTTTATTGTTTGAGTAATTCTCCTGTTCCTCACCGTAGTCTTTTAGTTTGTGGGGTAGTTACACAACCTGAGAACTGCCCATGATCTCATTATCCCTTTGGGGATGATGGAGATAGGTCCTGGACAATATTTTTAGGGATATTCCTACATACAGACCCCAAAGAGTTGTTAGACACTGCTAAAGCTTCCTGGCAAGACAGGAGAGTTGTGAGGACAACACTGGGAGCTGTAGAGTGCATCTGTTCTTCTGCTCCTTGCAGCCAGGCAGGGAAGAATGACATTAGTTTTAATCCATAGGAGTTTTTAATTTAATTTCAAATCCTCCCATTTTAGCTACTTCCCTGGTACCTGTGTGGACCCACTTCTGAAGTGGGCAAGCTACAACACTTTGGCTTGAGATGAGAGCCTGGCTTTAACACTACAAATGAAGATGAGCCAAGGAAGACTCCAGCCAAAGTAAATACTCTGGTATTACCTCCTGGCTGTCACAGTGACTTAATGCACTGAGTCATTTAATGGCTTTTTATTTTCAGCTCTATTCAGACATTTCTGGTGGCTGGCTGGCATTTTCTTGGACTGAAAAATCACACTGTGGGTTTATTTTGAAGGCATTTCAATACTGGCAAATCAAACATTATCCAGGCATATGTAAGAAGATTTTGTTTTGAGAGTAACATCAGGCTGTACCTGTAGGGAGATCCACTATTTTCTGCATCAAAAAATGGGATAAAATACCATGACTGTTTACTCAGCCATGAGCAGGGAGCATCTTGTGCCTGTACCACCAGGGTGACACTGCCTCAGAACTCTGTCACCCTGTCACCTAAGCCACGGAATGTAAGTGGGGTTAACAGGGTATACTGTTAAGTATTCACATGTATTACATGCTTAGTTCACTATTCAGGTTATCTAACGACATAGACCCACACAACATTGCTCTTGAGATCAATATTGAGCACACAGTTTATGACTTGATGCACCAGCTCTTCATTTTGAAGTCAAACATGCTAGAAGACCATGGAGGGATGCCCTGGCAATGATGTGTATGTCATCAATTTTTGGTTTTAAAAGTTATAATATCCTCAGGTAGCTTGCTTGTGCTTTAGCTTCTAGAACCAAGTTGGACTCAGCTCTGCCCGTCTTCATGTTTCCTGGATAGACCCTGGGCATTTACTGAATATAGAGAAGCAAAGATTTTCATAAACATCTGAGGTCATTGTAAGCCTATGCCTTATTTTGTAAGAAAACAAAAGGGAAGAGAAAGTATACAAAAGCTGTGGTGATGAGAATGTGTCCCAATATACATGGCAGGAGAGCTCTTAAGTACAGCATCACTGAAGGAAAGTGGGAAGCAAATGAACTGATGACAGGGATTTATTTTAATGGCCTTAGAGCTCAGTGGAGTGTATTTTCTCTTGTGAGATCTAACCGCTCACATAAAAAGTAGTGATTACATGGTCTTTAAACCCATATTGAATATATAGGGGCAAAAAAAAATCCATGAAGGATTGCTTTCTATACCTGGGAAAAAAAAATCTGATTTTTAAATACTGCAAAGCTGATTTGAAAAGAAAACTTCAAATACCAGTAGAATAAATTAGACCATGAAGGCATGACATTAATTTGCCTGGTTGTTACAGTGATCTCAGTCAAACTCACATGTGAATACTATTAATTGTAATTAGTAGCAAGACAGGCAGTGTGGATCTCTGCAGTGATGATATAATCCTATCTGTGGTTCACAGATTTTTGTCCAATGGCCTATATATTTGTCCTGGAAGGAATATATTCCCTTTCTGTACTGTTTCTGAGCAGCAGCCATTAATCTTCAGCAATACCAACACTGATTTTCAACACTTCCTGATTGGAGGCCCAAAAGGAAATGAGGGAGCAGTATTCCTACATGTTTACCACTCACTCATTTATTGCATGTTTGGGAAAAAAATCCCACAATAATAAAAGTATATTTATAAAGACAGCATCCCACTACAAAGCATTAGGTTTTTCAAGAAAAGTAATTTCTTATCCAGATTCTGTGCCTGTTGCTGGAGGACAATTTAAGCGTGGGAGACAGTTTCCTATATTTCACACCTGTTTAAAAAGGGGCAACTTTTCCACTTGAGGCCTTTATTACAGTCCGTGTTCTACTGTGTTTCTCTGCTGCAAACATGGCATTCATCCTCTGCAGCTCAGCCCCCTATTCCTGTCGAGGACCTTTGCATGCTTTAGGGCTGAGGGAAATGTTTCCTGAGAGCCTGGCACTGTTGAGGAGCAGAGCTCCTCAGAGCACACAGCCATGAGGTGTAAAGGAAATACACATTAAGGTGTCAGCTGTACATTTCCTCTGTGCAGACCTGAGGGTGCAGATGGGCAATATGTGAAATGTGATGTCCTGGGGACCAGTATGTGGAATATACAAGTGATATATAGATTAATCACAAGACACAATTTCTGACAAGTCCTCAGACTTGCAAATGGTCTAATGTAACACTGTGGTTTGATATTTAAGGGTTTGATATTTAAGCTGATATTCAGAGGTAAACCTATTTATATAGCATCCCTCCTTCAAGGGGAGAGACCAAATGAATCTGCTATCAAAGAAGCCCCTTCCTCTAATCAGTATTTATTTAGGACTTTGTTTAGTGGTTAATTTGGGTGCTCATACAAGGTGCCAGAGCAATAGGTTGTTGTGGGGCCGGGGTGGGAGGATGGTTGCTGTGGGCTGAAACAAGGTAGTCATGGGGGAAGGAGCTCTCTCATCCAACAGAAACAGGAGGAGCTCACCTTCAGGTGGGCTGAAGGACTTTCAACCTGGGTGGATCAGGGAAAAGTTAGCAGAGAACTGTGTGTTTTGTTCTCTCTGGTAAGGTCCTTCTGAAACACCTAGATAGCAGTGGCTGCATATCCCACCATGAAGGAAATACTCTCTCTTAACAAAGTCAATTAACTCATATGGGTATAAGTCATATACTACCCCTTGCCTTTTAACATTTTTAAAAGGTATTTTAGTATTTTACTAAAAAGTCTGTCTTTCCATTGGAAAACTATGCTTTGTAAATGCAAAGGAAAGGAAAATTCTTTTCTCTTTTCATCTTTCTGCTTTCTACTTTCTTTCCCTTTTGTATGGCTACATATTATATAATGCATTTTATTCTATAATCACTCTGTTCTGTTCTCTTTCCTAAGATCTAAATTTCCCTGCTCACTTTTCTTCCCTTCTTTATCTCTCTAGTTGTGATCTTTTTCCTTATTCTACCTTTTTGTCACTTCCCAACTCACATTTTCTTCATCCTTATACTGCACATGCATTGACTGACCCGAGAATTCTGGAGATAAACTTGTAGAAGATCTACTGTATATCAAGCCCCAGCATCTAATTTTTGAGGCAAACACTCCATTTAACCTTTGTTGTTAACTCATTAATCTGTGTTTAAGAATAGATGGGTTGTTAACTTGGACTACTCCTACTGTAAAATAGTCACAAACTGAAAAGCTTTAATATTTAGCTAATTTCCCCCTTTTAATTTCTAATGCAATTTTAATCATGTCTAGTGAAACCTTTATGAAACTGCTTTGAAAGCCCACTTCTCTCCCTACTGTCTTTGATGCCCGATGTGTTTGTAGACAGCAGTCTCACATCCTCTGAGCCTTTGTTTTTCCCGTGCTAGCCATACCCCATCCTTTCAGTTTTCTCTAGAAAAATAGGTTCTCCACATCTTCCATCACCCTTGACCAGCAGCAGATACACCCTGGATTCAGCTTTCTTGGTGTCTGCAGCTGCAGCTGCACAAAGCACTTGCTGTAGGAGAGCTCACTAGCGCCTTGTGCATTTGGTTTAATATTTGCCTTTCTCCTAAGACATGGCATTACTTGGTCTTCCCATCACTACTCAGTCTGACTAATATAAGCAAGCGAATTTGACTCTGTAGCTGTTGTGATGTTTTTCTCTCTGTCTCTTTTTCCTCTTGCTGCAATGTGTAAACTTCCATGTAATGCCTCCAACTGCTTTTATATTGACTTTTCCAAGATGTTGTAACAACATTGTGAGAAGCACCTAGTTGTTGTTTAGTCAAAACACTGTATAAATGTCTGTATTTTTCTTCAGTGCCTTTTTTATACTCCGCCATTAATATTAATAAACCTGGATCTGCCTGAAAGCTCAAGGGAGGAATATGGGATAGGTTGGTGGGTAGAAACCAGATGTGTTTCTTGTGTGAGGTACTGAAATCAGAAGAGAAAGCTGAGGCAAGTTGCCTTGGCACCAGACAAAGGAGTGAAGAGAAGGAGTTTTCAAATGGCCATTAGCAAAACAGCACAGATTAACAAGCTGCAGATGAGCCAAGGCAGAAAGAATAGGTAAAGCCAGAAAAAAGGTGTATGTAGGGTATATGCGAAGTCTTGTTGATTGAATGGAAATAGTTTAGGATTTATGAGCATATCATACAGATGAAATACAAATTCCCCAAGAGAAAAACCTTGGCATGTACAGAGCTACAGGGAAAAAGAGACGCTAGGGTTAATGTGAGGAGGGAGAGGTGACTTAAGGAGAATGGAATGAGGGGAAAGAGGCTGGGCAATTGAAGAAAAAGACTGTAAGGGAAAGGGGAATACAACAGAGAGAAATTGAGCCAAGCTCATGGAAAGTGGGCATAAAAAAGGCAAGACAATGAAAGGGAAGATGGTATCCACAGTATAGCAAAATAGGAGCCTAAAAACAAGACCTAAAATGTCTGGCATAACAGTACAATGAGTTAAAACATTCTCTCCTGTCTTACTGACCCCTGGTTTGTTTGTGTTTTCCTGGTGAAAAATGCTTTTACAGCACAAAAAAAAAAAAAAAAGTTTTCAGACCACAGATGCTTCCTTCTATTTTTATTGAATAATTTACAACCAGAGAATAATTTTGTCCAGGCTAGTATGGTTTATTTTCTGTAGCTTACATTCACTGCTGTGCAAAGTGCAGAACATACCATAGGAAGTAAGAAGAACTTGTCCAACAAGTCCCCAAATCATAAATTTTAAAATAGAACCTGGCTGGTTTATGAGAGAAAAAGAAAAAAGTAAGACAGTATACTGAAATATAGTTAAATTGTGCGATTTAGGCAATTTCCTGCTCCCTCTGAAATTAAGGGCAGAGGTACTATCAACCATAGTGATGATAGCCATCCATCTCTTTGGTACTAAAATTGCTTTAGAATAATATGTTTTTCCAAGTAATGATCCTCAATAAAATGTCAGTGTCACTGGACAGCTGTAGGCTGAAAACCTCTTTCACTAAGACATTTTAACATCCTTCTCTGTTAATGCCTGAGCTGTACTTAACAGAGCTACATCTATTGTGTTAATTAGGCTTGAAGGATCAGAGGAGAGAGGACTCATTGGCAAGTGTCTCTGACCCATTGAACATCTTATCTATAATGGAAAGAAGAGTATGAACAGCTTGGGGTTTTTCCCCAAAAATTCTTATTCAAAACAGAACAGAATTTCCCACAACCATCTTTTTAAATTGAGGTCTTGCTCCCAACTGATACTCTCATGCAAACTTTTAAAATTAATTTTAAATAACTGATACAATTTGACTACTTATTTTTCTTTTTCTTTACACTTACTTAACAGAAATTGTACACCCAGTGCAACAGTAATGAGGAAATTCATATCTTTTCTCATTTTTCTTGAGAGAAGTTTCACTCTGTGGGAGAGCACATGGCCAGTCCTTTTGCAATCGATGTTAAATGCATGAGCTCTCTGGCTTTAAAATATCTGGGATTCTTTGGAGAGCTTGCAATGAGCATATGTCTTATGTGTCATAATGCTGTCCAGTACTCTGAGTCACCAGTTGTTAATTTAGCATTGCAGTGGTAGATGAATGTTTTTATTAACTTCGCTGCTCCAGTTGTGCATTTATTAAGCTTTTGTCTGTTATTCTCTAGCTGAGGATCAGATAAGCTCTTGAGAGCAAAACAGATTATTTTTTTATCCAAAACAAGCTTTAATAAAAGCAAATGTAAGTCTTTAAATAATAATTGTGAGAACATGGCTGAGAAAGCGTCTCGTTTCTAGGGTTAAAGGCTCCACCTATTGGTTGACTAAAGTGAGAGAAATGTAACATTTTCACATAGAAAACTGCGGGTCCCACTGAACATCTTGTGTCTTGCCACATCTGACAAAGTTGCTGGCTTGAGTATGGAATTTTGTGTGATGTCCAAAATAAAGTGAACTCAGTGACTTACTTTAGAGCGCTGTGCAGATGTGGTGCCCAAAATGATGCACTGCTGAGACACTATGAAGGGAAGACCTTCCCTGAGACAGAAAGGGTTTGGATTTTGCAAGTGAAGTGTTTCTTATCCTTGGCTTTTCTTTGCAAAAAATAAGCATCAATTCATCCATGCCAGAAAAACGAGTGGAACTGACTAACTCAAATACAGTTCCATGGTAACTTCCAGACATTTGTCACCTTCAAGTTTAAAATAGTCAGAAACAGAAATACTGATGTGGCTTTATAATGAAACCCCAGTTCTCTAGTATAGGCTCGTGCAATATCAGCAGTTCAGGTAAAATAGCATTTTGAAGGGCTTCAGAGTCATTCCTGGAAATGAAGTGGGAGTATGGAGAAGGGAAAGGATGTCCAAGTGGGGCTTGGAGAGGGCAAAGGGAAGCACAGACATTGGGGGTGATCAGGAGGATTTTGGAGACAGCTGGAGGCTGTGAGGGCACCGTGGGCATGGCTGGGAGCTCTCACTTTGCACCCTTCATTGCCCACCCTCTCTGCTTGCTTCCCACTACGAGTTCACACCACTTCCCTCGTTTCCTCTGACAAACTCCTCTGTTCAAATAATTTGCTACGCTGGTGAGTGCTTGCTGTAGTGCAGCCCTACTGTTCTTGCCCATTCATCAGCCACCAGTAACTTGGATGCACATTGTGCAGCACAGAGTACTGGAAAACAGCTCGTTCAAGCCAACAAAATGCTTGGACAAGAGAAAGTTGTGTATACAGTTTATTACGCATATACACACACTGAGGTCTGTTAGTGTCCCACATGCTCCTGTCTCCACAGAGGAGGCAGAAGGATTGCCTCTGACTTCATCATCCTGCTGGATACAGCCCTGCTGGCTCCAGCTTGTCTTGCTCCATCCTGCTCCTTGTGTGCTCATTCCTGCCAGAAGGCAGCAAGATCACCGAGGAAAAAAATGCCTGGGCTAATTTGCTCCTCTTGGAGACAGAGTACTTACACCAGCAGCTTCAAGTGCATCCCTGAAATTCGGGTCAGAGCACCTAATTTCAGATGCTTCCGCTCCTTATTCCGTCAGTGTAGCATTTTCAAAGAGCAATTTAGACAAATTACATGTCTAATGAAGATACTTTCTAGTTTCCAATAGATGTCAACAAATTGGATGATAGTATAGAAGTACATGAACCTGGAGGAAATGAAAGAATATAACAAACGGGGAAGATTAATAAGAGAACAATTATATCGATGTCAGAGAGCCATATTTTTGTAGCATTCATAGAGTACCTAGATCTTCTTGGGAATTAAATCTCATTGATGAGAAATATTGTTTCCTTTATGGAATGGAAATTGGAGCATGGTGGGGTTAATTTTATGTGTGAAGCATAAGAAAGAGGTCCATGATCCATTGATCTCTTGTGTCTTGGTCCAGACTTGGTAAAAGGACCAGATGATAACAGAAGAAAGAGGAAAATAAATGCTTCCTCTGTTATTGCCCTTTCATTAGTCACTTTTTCTTCCCCCTGAAAGAAGTGCTAACTGATCACAAAAGGAACATGGCAACTTGACTAGTTGGATCAATCGGATCAATCTGTGGTTTCTGCTTGCTGCTGGGCTTCAGATCATGTGAAAAATATTATACAGTTAATGTTGGCCGAGACAAAATCTCTACGACTAGGTACAGCAAACCCAAACTAGTGTGCTTAGCCATTGTGAGGCATTGCTGGAGCATGCAGAACACATCCCAACATGCAGATTCACACACGTAACTTGACAGTGACCCCTTGCCTTGGTGTCTCCGTGCTGACGGGATCATGACACTGTAATTCTATATGCTGCAGTAACTGCCCCACGGCTTGATAATATCAAGCAATGTTCTCTTTCAGTGTGAAAAGACAAGGCAGGGTATCCCAGACCATAATAATTCTGAAAACATCAAGCAGTGTGGAGTTAATAGTTTTCAGGGCCTTGCCATGGGAATTTTGCTGGCTGTGGCCCAGACTACAGATAATTAATTATGTCAGTGAAAGGCTCTGGTGGCCTGTTTTCTTCAGAGAAAAGTGACATCATCCATGGAGCGCTCTGGCAATAAAGCAGAACAAAGCTGTGTGGGCAGGAAATAACAGACAGATGTCTTCTAGTGCTCATTTGATCTGTTTCGAAGCTTGCTGGAAGAAGTAATACATTGCTCAGTGCTGCTTCTCCTCAGCTCTGCAATCTTGAGCAGGGACTTTTTTAAAGAGGCCAAATTAATTTCTGATGTAATTCTTCTGGAGCCACTTCAGAAGATTTATGCAGTGGATGAGCTGGTCTATCATGTGCCTCTTCTCCAGTATTGATTTTAGAAAAGCTTTCTGTGTTATCAGTGAAAGGTAATGCACAATAAAATTAAATACGGTGTATAGCTCCAAAGGCTTCTTATAAGGCCAGAAAGTTCTGCGTGGTGTGGAGAAGACAGGACAGCTCTGTTTAATATCCTCAGGGTCATGATGGATCATTTGTATTTCTGGGTACATATTTCACTTACCCTTTGTACAAAATCAACAGTGGTCACCTTTCATCGTTGAAGTAATCTCTTTACCTCCAGAGTACATTATGTACCTAGACTTGAATACAGAAAATTTAAAAGAAATTCATGCAAGTGAAATCTACAATTTCAAGTATTAGGAAATTAGGCTAAGATAAAAGGTGAGAAAAAAGTTTGCTGTACATAGAGTCTTCCTTGCAAGAAAACCTATATATTCACATTGCTGGTGCAGCCTAACTTTGAGTCCAGTGTGCAGTTTTGGTGCCACAATATAAGAAAGATATGAAGGCATTAGAGTGTGCCCAAAAGAGAGCTATGAAGATGATGAAAGGTCTAGAGGGGAAATCATACAGCAGCTGGGGTCCCTTGGTTTGTTCAGTCTGGAGGAGACTGAGAGGAGACCTCATTGCAGTTACCACTTCCTCATGAGGGGAAGAGGAGGGGCAGACACTGATCTCCTCTCTGTGGTGCCCAGTGAAGGGACCCAAGGGAATGGTCTGAAGTTGTGTCAGGGGAGATTTAGGCTGGATTTCAGGAAAAGGTTTTTCACCCAGAGGGTGTTTGGGCACTGGAACAGGCTCCCCAGGGAAGTGGTCACAGAAGCAAGCTTGACAGAGTTCAAGAAGCATTTAGACAACACTCAAGGTATGATTATCCATGTCCTGTGCAGGGCCAGGAGTTGGACTTGATGATGCCTGTGGGTCCCTTCCAACTCAAGACTTCTATGATTCTATGATTTTATGTAATTAGCCAGCACTTTGCATGGCTAGCATCACTGAGTGAGTGACACAAACAAAGCTACTTGAGGTATCTGGTATAGGAAAAAAAATATTTATTGAGTTTTTAGCAAAAAGGAGCTTTGTATGATGCAATATGCAGTAGAGCATCTAACTTCCCTGCTTTGAAATATGCTTTGTACAGTAAATACAACTGTTCTGGAAAGCAAATTGCTACCCAGTCATTGTAGCAGCTTGAAGGGCTAGAGTGAGCAATCAGGCCTTTAACAAAAGTGTCATTCCAGCAGTCAGGAGTAGTTTTTATTATGTTCTGTAAACATATTTATAGTATTATGACACAAAATTAAGAAAGTACTCTTTCTTTAAAATTATTTTAATTTCCTCCTAAGCTAAAAAGGTGGGAAGTTACTGATCTTAAACAGGGACAAGTGGATTAGTGTTAGGAAAGTTTTCAGATATGGGTCTTTGAGTACATCTGCCTGAAGATGCTTTTTTTCATTAAAGTCAACCAACCAAGCTATGATATTCACTTTCTGAGGTCTCTAATGGGACTTTTCAGAAATAAGGTTCTTCCTGCTCTGATGGCAACACAGCATGTCCTGGATAGTGCAGGAAGCAGTGTGAGAACATTCTCCTGATCTCCCTCAGGATGCCTTGAGTGTGATGTTTATTAACTTTAGGTGAAACATTTGTAAAGCCTACTGGAATTTAGGAAATCAGTCACTGGTAAGACCCCAACATTACATGGATAACCTGTGACCTTATCTAGTTTTGGATGCTGAACAGAGCAGCTGTTGCACTATAAATAACCTGAACTGTGTGCTATGCAAGGAACAACAACACAAGTAAAGGTTCCTGTCTGTGGTTTCATACTTATTTTTTGTAATTAACCACTGGGAAGAAAAATACAGCTTCATAAATATTAAATATCTGCTTCTTAATGCACTTACTCATGTAGGTATAACAAAGTGGCTTCATAACTAGAAAAGAAATATTCAAAAGCTGGAAATATCAGGTTGTTACAAATATTATATAATTGCATTTCTTGTAAATGCTACTCCTGCTCCTGAGTTTTCAAAACCTTTTTCATCTGATTAAGAGGATTGTTATCATGTTAGTGAAATATTGAGATTTCTCTAAAGCAGTTAGATGTAAAGTAGTTAGATGCCTCCAAACATGGAGCTATGAAGGTAATAGTTACCAGTAACTGATTTCGAGAGAGACACACTATGAATTTGCAGGAAGGCTACTTATGAAAAAAAATTCAGGGGACATTAGGACATGTACTGGCAAATGATGTTGAGTTGGGTTTTACTCTTAGCTGACAGTGATTACTTCGACTCCATTCAGCCCATCTTGAATACAACTGATTTTTTTCCCCAATTTACTAGATGCCTTATATGAAACGAGTTTGATCAGTTCAGTCCCATTTCCCAGGTGACAAATGGCCTGTGGCAAAAATTCCCCGTTTAGTGGGTGCTGAGTTTTGTCAGCAGGCTCATGGGAGAGGCCAAAGACTGTGGGAATGGGGAGAGAGGGCTGTAGTAAATTGGCAGGGCAGGGCATGAGGAGGAAGCATGTCTGAACACCCGGCTTGTGTAACAGTCTTTCCATTGACCAAGAATCTGGTTGCTAGGCTGCCGGACCCCTTTTACAAGCAGCAGAGTCATGCTATTGTTTCCTAAATGGTTTCAATTTTATGCAGGAACCTCTTTACATCCTTTCTATATCTTTTAAATATTTTACTAGGCACGTAGTAAAGCGAGCTTTGGAACACAGCCCCCTGCTCCGCTCAAGTCGGTGAGCAAAAGAAAATCCTTCTACTTTATTCTGCCAAAAAGTGTTTCAGGGTAGCCCTGCGATGAGTGGGCTCACATCAGCCTTCCATCTGGGCAAGTAGCATACACTCATGAGAGAAGAGGAGCATTGTCTTGGATTTCCCAGGTAGTAACACAGGCCTCAGATCTTCGCTAAGTGCACTCATGAGTGGAGGGAAAGGAGAGCAGGCAAAACTTTGTGGGACAGCAGTGTTCCACAGCACCTCAGCCCCTCCAGGGTGTACTCAAGGACTGAGGTCATCAGCCTTTAGGTTTTGCTACCTCCAGTAAGCATAAAACAAGGCTGAGACATAGTTCAACTTTTCAGTTCCCCTATCAGCAGGAGCAATGGAAGGAGTTAAATTAGTACATCTTTAATCTGTCTTTATTGCTCCTATTGCTTAGAGAATCAGGTACTTGGGGCACTTTGGTAATGGAAAAGTCTCTTTATTTTCAAGAACTCACAATCTGAACAGTACAGATAGAATGTCAGCTTGGACTTTTCTGTAGGACAATTGAAATAATGAAAAACCAATAAAAGTAAATTTTTTAAATTCCGTATTTTGACTTTAAAGAGCTTCTCTGACTAATTGCAGTCTTCTGGACTTTTACAAATAAGTTTCATTGTGTTACAAGCTGTTGCAATATGTGGTCTTCTCAAGCCTGGATGCTCTTTCTCATCACAGCACCAACAAAACAAAAGAAAAGAAGGACTTGAGAGACAGTTTTCCTGTGCCAAACATCATGTTCCTTCTACTAAAGCAGTTAAAACCTCTTCTCTGGGATTTATATGCAAGTTTACTTCCAGTTTGAAATATCTTCCTTGTGTTTGTCTCCTAATTTAGGATTTCTGCAAAACAGCATTGTGCTTTGGGACAAGGGAGGCACCAACAGTAGATGTCCATCAGTAGAACCAGCTTGCCAGCAAGTTCCCCTCTTCTGAGCTAGGGCCCCTCACTTTGAGCCTCTCATGCCTCTTCACAGGTATGAATCTTGAAGCAGCCCAAATGCTCCTCTGCAGGATTATTCTGAATTGTTTTCTGAAAATGGTCTGTTTCCTGCAGATCACTATACATTGAAAGAAAACATCTCTGTCTGACCTCCCTTCTAGTTGTTTCAGGCAAAAATGAGTCATTGGGAGAAACATGAAATCAAAAGATACACAGGCATGCTGTTTCAGCTCCTTCCTGCTATATTGTCCTGAGGAATTTCGGAAAGACTGACAGGAATTCACAAACCCTGAGGCTAATGGAAGGCCAGGACGTTGCCTGGGTCTCTCTCTGACCTAGGTTTATCTGCACTTCAGAATCTCCCTATGATGTAGCCTGTTTCTGACCAAGTAAATTCATCTCCAGTTTATTATTAGCTTTAGGTTCCCTTGTTGGTGCAACGCTTCCTAGCAACCTGTGTGTCTGTCAGTTTGTTTTCCACAAACTGTTATCATCACTGAAACAGAGTACTTGGTGAATTAACCAATACCCTCAAAAAGATAACGATAGGAGAAATGGCTGAGCCCAGAAAAGGCAGAAGGCACCTTGCCACACTAACACTGTCCAAATCAAGAGTGCCAATAGAGCACAGGGTGCCCAAGAAGGGGTACAGGAGAGGGCAGCTGACTGTGCCCTGCGGGATGATGCCACCCTGCCTGATTCTGGGCTAGGTACTCTCCCTTTGGGCTGCAGCAAGGGGTGTTCAGTGCTGACAGTCCTACCCTGTCCCCTTGGAGTTTGCTGTGTCACTGCTTTCCTTTAAAGATTAAGCAACGAATAGGTTTTTTCTTTTCCTTCAAAGCTCTGAACTGAGCTTGGGCACCTTTTTTCCTTCTTGGGGTGTCAGTTCCTCCATTCAGCATCATCCACTCCCCTGGCTTGGCTCCCTCTGGCTTTTAGGGGACCCAAACATGTAGCGTCCAGAAGCCTTTCTTAGCTAGCAGGGACTTTCTTAGCTGTTTCAGAGACTCTTATTCTTTTTCCCTTGTTGTGCTAAAGTTGCTCCATTTTAATTGTGAGTGATGACAGACTAATGAGGCCTGAAGGAAAGTCTGGCAGTGCACAACTGAACAGGGGCTGGGGCACTCACTGGGCACAGCAACTGCCTCCACCAGCTATTTCTGTATCAAATAACCCTTGCAGGGACTGGAGTCCAGCTCTTTGCTCTGCCTAGTCACAGTGTTAAATCACCAAGCCTGAGCTCTCTGTCGGCTCTGCTCAGCCTTGTCAATGTTTAACTGTGCCACCTGGGGCCCAACAGCTTCAACATGAGAGAATGAACTCATCCTCCTCCCCTCCCAAATAGCTTAGGGTCTGAGGTGTGCCTGCCCCTGAGGAATGGGCTGTCTGGGGTCTGAAGCTCTGTGTGCTCAGAATCCAAACAAAAAGACGTTTCAACATGACTGTCTGTGTCTCTTGGTGCAGAGGGCAGAAGAGAGCTGTGCTCCCATCCCACTGTTTTCCCCTGCTAGCAGGCACACAGCAGAATACCAAATTAGTTCATTGGGACAGGATGCACGCATGGCCTCAGAACCACCTCTCCCTAAAAAGGCTTAAGACAACACATAATAAAATCTGGATATTTAGAAATCTCTCCATAGTCCCATGCTATCCTATTGGACTGTTTAGGGGCTTTTTCTTCAATATAGGAACATTGGCCTTGTGGTGATGAAGACACTAAGACATCTGTTATTTCTACAGGGATAGAAAAAAGTAATGCATTCTCAAACCTGTCTAGAAATTTCCTAAAATAACATCTTTCCTGTACTGAGAGTGGCACAGTCTCAGGATGTGAGGTAGTGAGGTGTACATGCTCTTCTGCCTTTCTTTGGGACTAACTCACATAATTGACTTACTTGTGACATACACGAGTGATGCATCTTTCCCACTCTCATTTTGAAATAACAGGAATATCATTCCAATTTGTATTTTGTATCTTGCCAGCATGTGCAAAGATTTTACCTAAGGTTACAAAACGTTATACAGTGTAATCGGGCTAGTTCTTAATTAGATGGCATGATCTTTGCCTCAAGTTCATTATTTGTTTTATTTTCACTTTAGACTATTTTAAATGAAAAAAAAAAATTAAAGGGCCTTTGCCATTTCTCAAAATTATTTTCTTGCTCATTTTAAAGCAGGTGGTTTTGTAGAGCTGTGATGCCTCTGTGGTACTGGGTAAAGATTTAATATTTGCTACAGGGATGAACTGAATGCTGGTATGAACGGCATGGCAAAGTGTTAAGAGTTGGTCAGTTCATAAATCTTAAAACAGTCATTGCTTACATAGGGGCAGGATTTATAAAAGTTTTTTTCCTGTATTTCTGAACCTTTCCTTAGCCCTTAATTTACTTCCCAAGCTCACATGGGTTGTCAGAAAGGCAGGCAAGAGAAAATTGCCCGTACTCTTCTGCTCCCCCACCCGTTTTCACTTGTGGGAAAGATGCTCTCTAGGGAAATGCAGGAGCTCCCTTCTGCCCACCAAAATCTTGTAGGTTTTACAGTCCCTCCCTGGCCTGTGGCCTCATAAAAATGCCTTGAAAGACAAGCAGGTGCCCTGCCCTCATTTTACAGATGGCTTAACAGGTGTTGGTAAATATTAGAAACAGAGCCCTGGCTTAAGTGTCTGACCACAGCATAGCCCAAAAATGCCCCTTATTCATAGCCAGGTGGCCTTTCAGAGCTGTCTCATCATGCCCAGATGTTGCTCTTGCTGCCTGGAACTGGGACGTCCACCTGGGGTGAGGAGCAGGAGCTTGGCCTGAGGCTGCCCTTCGATCTAGGTGCATCCCGGCTCCCAGCCCCGGCTCCAGCGGCACAGCCATCCTCCGCTGCTGGCAGGATTTGCTCAGACTTTCCATGTCTGACACCAGTTATGCTGGTTAGCTGGAGTCTGCAACATGTCTAGGGTTTTGTTTGAAGAAAAAAGATTAGAAAATTTTATTTTAAAAGTTACTTGAAAAGTACTTAGTCACAAATTAAGGTATGGAGTGACTAGGAAGTAGCTTTCTGAGAAATATTAATTCAGCTCACTTGTGCTGCTTGTTCTACTCATTTCCTTATCCCCTACAGGGACCAGCATGGGCAACAAATACATATACATACAGTATATGAAGAATAATGATATTCCCTGGCTATAGTTGCAACCCAGATAAAAATTTGTAGCATTCAAATGTAATGTCATGCAGGAACAGAACAATTCATCCCTTAAAGGACAGCATTTGTATTGCACAGATCATGTTTACTCTGATATCTCCCAAAATTTTTATATCTGCATTGATAGCCTAGCATTTTTCTAATTAATTTTATTTCTGTGTATGCAGTCTGTACATATAAAATACCTCTATTTTCCCTATGTTCCCTGGTGGTTAATAGGTTGACTTATAGTAGTGATTTGTAATATTACAGGCAAGGGAGGATGTGATCCACATGCTGAAGACAGAGAAAACCAAACCTGAAGTTTTAGAAGCTCACTATGGGTCTGCAACTCCAGAGAACGTGCTTCGAGTGCTACACAGGGATGCCATCCTTGCCCAAGAAAAGTCTATAGGGGAAGATGTCTATGAGAAGCCAATTTCAGAGGTAATAGCTTTTTTAATTGACAACATTATGTCTGTGCAGGGGGAATCCTAATGAGAAGTGAGACTCCACATATTTTGGATGTGTGCAAAGCGTGCAGGAGGATAACACAGAATTTGTACACTGACAAGAAAGTCTTGTTCACTCAAATGCAGAATAATTTGTAAGCAAAGTCACTGGATTTGAACAAAAACCATAAAGAGGTTGTATGCTTCTTAGGGCTGGTGCTGTTAAGCATGGCAAAAATGCTTGGGTGTTAAATTTCTGATTTTTAAATTCCTTTCAATTATAGGCTTCAGCCTCTACTGCTCACAGAAGTGGTAATTACTCTTTGATTTTCTTGGCATACTAGAACACTGTCATGAGGGTAGTTAGTAAAAGAAGACCTTTGGAGATTGACCATATTTATGGGATCATAAATCTGTATTCATTTTACGTCACTTAAACTCTAGGACTGCAAAGTCAGTTCAGCCCCTAAAGGAGACTTATAGGACTCCTTGCTTTAAAACCTAAGCAATAAATGAATGTCAAGTAGACCTGAGAGTTAAAGTAGACCTGAGAATGTCTGAGGCCGGCATGAATGCCAGAATAAACAGCCATTGCTCCCATTCATCGTTTCATAACAGTCCAGGTCATGGGGAAGGAGCATACAACAACATACAATATAACATACTGTAGTTCCTCCAATTAGAACATTTAATTTCTTCCCCAGGGGTTGTGTCTACCACGGGATAGCTTTGTACTGTGTATTCTCATTGAAGCATCTCCTGGAATTTTTGGGATGATAGTAAATAAGGAAATCAAACCTTACTATGTGGGACCATACATAAAATACTATCAAACAAGATTAAAAGAGCTTAGCAAGGCCTTTTTTGAAAGAAGCTGATAATTTGACAGGGACCTCAGTGTAAGACCTTTTTCACATGAAGATTCACAAGGCTTATGTTGAAATAAAATAGAAGGGTGACAAAATTAAGTGCAAAAGATCTACTCTCAGAAGCTGAACCCAACCTGGCTCTTTGACAAAATGCAATGACTGTTTTGCTTTGGCCGCTATGGTCAGCTTTTGGAGAGCAAATTTCCATGGTCCTCCTGCTCTCTTATTTCCCTCAGTTTGCTGAGATACCTTGAGAAGCAACAGCAGCCCCAGAGCAGCTGGGGCTGAGGAGGATGAGATTCTCACAGGGCAAGGGCTGAGGGAGGGCAGAGCAGGATCTGCCAGCCACCATGCCAGGGGCAGGCAACCAGACAAGTGCCAAGAGGGCTGCCTTGGCAGGGAGGAGGCTGGAGTTTGTCATCTGCACCCAAGAAACAGCAAACAGAGCAACATGGCTAGCCACGGTGGATTTGGAGTGCCCTGGCACTTTTTAGACATGCCTTCCTGGTTTTAATGTTTGTTTGAATAATAATTGGCTTATTAAATTACTAAAAAAATGCAGAAGACAAAAAAGGTGAAGGGTTTTGAATAAAGAAAGAGGATTTCTGTCAAAAAAACAGGCTGAGGGGGAACCTCTAAGGCTTATAATTAATTGTATTTGGTAATGTAAAACTGAATCTGGACTGAATCTAAATTTTTGCAGCTTTTATCTCAGCAGACTTACAGGTGTATTAAAGATGCAAAACTCAAATTTCAGCCTTCAGATTACACTTTATGCTCCACATGCAGGTGTCTAGACCCCATATAGGTGTGTGAGCTCAGGCTCCCATGATCTGAGGCCTGAGCTATAGCCTTTTCCCCATGAAATGAAGAAAGTCTGCACAGCACCTCAGCACAGGGGAAATTCTGCACTGCAACAATATTATTTGTTACCCTAAAGCTAAGTGAAGTTCTGTCCTTTTTGTGTCTGAAAACTGCGCAAACGTTTATTGCTAATATGTCATCTAAATAAATCATTACTTTCACAGGGCAGTTATTGCTAGTCACTGCTTTATGTAAAACCCAAGACATAAAATTACAGGACTTGCATTTACCAAACACAGCATTGTTGGTTGATAAATCAGATGAAGTAAGCAAGGAGACCTTAAAAACAGTCTGTTCTTCTTTCCTTCAATCCAGCTGGACAGACTTGAAGAAAAGCAGAAAGAGACATATCGGCGCATGCTGGAACAGCTCCTGTTGGCAGAAAAGTGCCATCGCCGCACAGTTTACGAGCTAGAAAATGAGAAACATAAACATACAGATTACATGAACAAGAGCGATGACTTTACCAACCTCTTGGAACAGGAGAGGGAGAGGTGAGTGCAAGAACTACTCCCAGTGTCCCACTGCTTGTCCCTTCAGCAGTGACATGGCCTGGTATTTTCTGTGCTTAAATGACACTGAACTTATGTGTAAAGCATCTGTAAATGTCAGTCCACTCATGTCCTTTGTAAGTATGTTACTGTGCAAGTCCCGAGCTGGAGAAATACCACTGAATGTTCCTGTAGTGTGCACTTGAATTAAGAAACAAATTTGTTTTGAATTAGTCATGCCCATTTTGGGTTCACCTCCAGGTAGCTTTTGATCAGATATTATTTATGTTGGCTAAGTTTGGGACTGGCTTGCTTAGCTAAGTGCTAAGTTTTGTGAAGGACAGAGCACTGCTGTCACAGCAGGAGAGCAGGGTAAGGAAAACCACACCACACATTAGGATACTGGTACACAAGTGGTGGGACTCTGCCATGCCCTTTGCATTTAGGCTTGCAAAGTCACAAACCATTTGCATTCTTGCTCATATTTTTGAAGATGCGTGTCTCAGGGAAGTTATCTGTTCCCCCAGAAGAAAATATTATCAGGAATTATAAAACATGCCCAGCCTGTGGTGGACTATCTGCAGTGTTTATCTCACAGTCTCATTCACCCCAGATTTCTTCTTTTCAAGTGTTTATCCTGCTTGTTGGATGAGTAATTTGTTCTCTGTGAATCTAAGAAAGGGAAGATCACCTACCTTAGCTGAAGACTGAACACTGAGTAACAGCCTCAGTTTTTTCAATACGAAATTTTTGTGCTTATACCAAATTGCTTGAAATCAATCCACCTTGTGTTTCTTTTTCCTAAAAAAAAAAAAAAAAAAAAAAAAAAAAGACTCAGAGGAAAATGCTCAAGGTAAGTTCAAAGAAGAAATGCTTTTGAGGAAACCACAGGCTTGTGGCAGACATTTGCAAAAAGCCAGGAGCGAAATTCTTTAGTGTATTTCCTGAACTCAGTTCAGTGCCAGCTTTGACCAGGTGGCACGTGAGCTACAGTGACCATATTTCCTGATTTAATAGGTTTTGGTTTTTTTCTGTCTCTACTTTTCTTGGGTTGATTGGCAAACTTTAAAGAACAGAAATGCTTCCACATCTTAGCAAATTGATTCTTATAATAGAAAATGAAAAATGTATTAGCAAATACATTTTAAGCAATAAAAAATGTTGTCTTTTCAAGTAAGGAGCGACTTCACATCTGATTCTCATAGATGACGTTTTGCCTCTATGCTGAATATCCACGTGTGCATGGACATGCAGCCACTAAAATGCTACAAAAGTGGTATTAAAATACCATTTACATTTGTCTTTACATTTTTAGATTCACATTTGACAATTTTTGCCTTATTATTTCCTCTCAATTTGTGATTGCCACTAAATAGTCTACTATTATGACCTTGTTTGAACTGACTTCCTTTAATGAAGTGATTAAGAAGCTTTTTGTCATACTATTGCTAAGATATCAAGTGCCATATCTGTGGGCATTTTCTCTTACCCTTCCTCTTCTCTCAAACTTCAAGTTTTCTACATTCTACAATTTTTGGAAAAACAGCAATAAGAAAAGGAAAATTTGAATTTGAATTTCAGTTGAAAGAAGATCTTTAAGAGCAACTAAATTCACAGGCTTCAGTCACCAGTGCCTCTGTACTTGTGGGTGTAGGGGAGTAACTGCAATGCTGAAGCCCTTTTGATTTGTGTTGAGTAACACCAGAAATTGATGTTTGCTATATAATCCACTTTGTTTGTCTGTGACACTGATTTGTTTAAAGTTAGTAGCAACCAAGCAGAGAGAACACGGCATGTAGCTGAAAACAGAAAACCAAGATGCACACACCTCCCTCTTCAGGGCCTTCCTCTCAGATCATTTACAGAGCAGATTAGCAACATCAGGATGGGCTGGAAACCACTCATTAGCATAAAGTCTGAAACGATCTCAACTTCTTACCTTTGTTTTCTGAGTGCACATGAAACTGAGGCTGCAGCCACATCTTTGTAGGTATTAAAAACTAGAAGTAGTATTGCTTGAGGGCTATATTCACAAATAAAGAGAGGGTGATGGGATGACTTCCTAGGAAAGCCTCAAAGTGGCAATAGATTTTGTCAAAAAGAAAGAGTTTGAAGTGGAAAAACTAAGTTGCAACAGATTAAAGCATACAAGAGACTCATACTCAATCTAGATATTGGGACAGAGAATTGACTTGCCCAAAGGCATTTTTTAAGGTCCTGCATAGGCTTTCTTGTTTTATAAGAATCACTATACATTTAATTCATTTTAATGTGGTGCTTTGAGGGTTACTTTATTAAGAGCTGAACAGACTTGTAGTCTCCACGAAAACTAAAAGGGGCACAGAGGTGAACTTTGCCCGTCAGCCACTCTGCTGCACTCACAGTTATAATGTAAATGAGACAGGGTGAGCCAGAGGAAGAACAGTGCTGCAGGATGGCCATCTCACAGCAGTCTGCTACAATGAGTAGCAGTAATAACTTCTGTCCTTGATCTATGCAATTTTAGTAATTTCTTTCCTCACAGTGTTTTATCAATCTTTCCTAACCATTGTTGTCCATGTCAACTTTGGCAGGCCACATCTGCTTTTGCTGTCTTGCAAAAGTTTGAACAAAGTAAAAAGGACTTCTTTTAGAGCAGAAATATGCCTCAGTTCTAATGTGTGTCTAACACTCTCTTAATGTATTTACTTTGGAATATTTTTTTACATATGCTTTCATACATTATCTCTAATCCATCTACAACAACATGATATGAAAGCAAACAGTTCCTATGAGTGACTATTAGGTCAGCCTCACACAGGAAGGAAGTAGCAGGAAAACATGATTTGTCAAGAATAATGACGCATGAGAAGTATAAAAAAGAGAAAATTGTGCACTGGGATATTCAAAATGTAGACAGCTGAGGGGGAAGTAAATTGAGAAAGCTGAAGGGCCTCACTGTTGGTGTTGGCTCTGCAAGACCAAGTGCAACTGACCTGAAGAAAGATTGTGGAAAAGACTGGCATGTTACAGCAAAAGAGTAGTGATGCCCAATTGCCAGGTGGAGATGAAAGAAATCTGGTACTTTTAGTGGAAGGTGCTTCTACAGACATGGTGGTTGAAGTGTTCTGCCAGTTTCCCTATTGCATGCTGTAACAGTGTCTAATGATGTTTGAAAGTCATGGACAGTATTTTCTATTTTTTTATGCAATCAAATTTCCCTTTTCGACACTTGCCCACCTCAGCTGCTGTTCCTCTAGCATCAAGTTGTCCTCGGGCATCTCTGATCCAGGGGAATGCAAAAGCAGACATCTTCCTGGAGCCTCCTGAGGAGGCTGAGGAGTATGGAGAAGAGCTGAAGGCCCCCAGGCCACCTCAGAGACTCGGGTGACAGATGGTGGCATAAGGTGTCTCTGGTGTGACAGGTGGAGAATGAAGAGTCTGGTCAGAACTGCACTGACACTGTGGCTTGCAGTGGGCACTTGGAGAGCAGGAGACCAGGCATGAGCAGCCTTAAGGATAAAATTAGTCTTCCCAGCACAGGCACATGAACTTCAGCTTTGGGGAGTGAAGTGCTTTGGGGAGGGAGCTGGTGGCATGACTTTGGGCTGAGTTGGGTACAGCTAAACCAGCTGTTGGTACTTCACTATCCCAAAAATTCTTGTGTAAAGCAGGCTTAACATGAAATGGCACTTGGCTGTTCCCTGTTCTGCCTAGTCCCAGCCCTCTTGCCTCCCCTTGTAGGGAACTGGGGACAGGGTAGGGGGAAATTTAGTTTATCAATTATAAACTTTTTCATTTGATCAGCAGGGTTTTTTATTCTGGTGGAAAAGGGAGAGATCTTTGTAATGTCAGCACTTCTTCAACGTTTTGATTGACCTAGGAGATGAGGTTTAAAATGCTGACGTTTTTAGAGGTGCTAATCTCTGAAAAATGTTTCTTGTGCCCTTCTTTTAATCCTGTTGGTTGACAGCACATTTTGCTGCTATTAAAAGCACTGGAAAGCTCCCATTGATTTTAACGGTTCAGAAAGAGGCTTGCGGTGAGGACCACTGAGCCAGTCCTGCCATCCAGGATGGATGGAATAAACAGCCTGACAGCCTGCAAAAATGGGGGGAGGAGGGAATGTCTTTTATATGCATGGGATGTGGGTTGCCGAATGGAGGGTGTGATGTGGCAGAAAGGCTTTGTTGGAGCTCTGTTATGGGGCATCCGTGTGACTGCTTTGTGAGTAATTTGATCACTTCCAGCATGATCCCTGAGACTGCTAAGACTCTGTCACCCCACCATGCAATGGATCAGTAAATATACACCCAGCATCTCAGTGTTGTCTGTGCTAAAGACAGATACTATGTTTTATTGTAGGACTTCACTGAAGTGATGAGGATTGGTTCTTGCTTTCCTCACTGCTTCAAATTATTCTTTACAACCACTATGAGTGTTCTCAGTGCACTGAAGCATTTCACATTTTCCTCAAGACAAGGCTGAGGATTCAGTCTGTACTTCCTAAGCATTGCCCTGCTAAATCTGGTTTTAGTTAAACCCTCTTTTTGAAGTACATGGCCATAATTAGATCTGCCTAGAGGAGACAGCAAGACTGTGACCCCAGATCTTTCCTCCACAAAGTTCCCTTTCAGTCTTCACGTAAAATTGTCTCCTCTTTGCCTCCCCCATTGCAGCACCCCCAGCAAGGAATGCACTGGCAAGTCCCTCGGAGGTCTGTGATAATACATTCCTCTCGGCTTCAGTCATGCTGGCACCGAGATGCTCTTGGCTGCTCTGCTGGTGATGTAATTCTGGGCCCACATCACCTGCAAAGGAAACTGATCTGTGAGCAATAAAGCACACAGCCCTCTTGAAACAAAAATGGGAGTGTTCATGTTAACAATTTTTTGAACTCCCCTTTCTCCCCTTTTTGCATTTCCATGTTACCAAAGCTCCCCTTCTCCCTTTTCCCACGAGACGGCAGCACCAAGCCTTTCATTGGGAAGTGCTTGCCTTTTTGTTTCCCTCTGTTTCATGGACCCAAGCAAGTGTAAAGGCTGGAGTGTGATATAGCTGGGAGACTTTGTGTGTGTTGCCTTTCCAGTTTGTGTTTTCCCTTGATTTTTATGAATATTGTAAAATAAGGGGGATTGGCAGGAAGACAGCAGGACAGAGTATCCATCAGTCAATTACTAGTTTAGATAACAATCCAGCCAAAAATATGAAGTGTTTAGGATGAATAAATCTCTGTGATTTACCACCATAAGGCCAAATTCTGTGATAAGAATAGTCCCATACAGAAATATCTGTGTGAGGTATAAGATCCAAACATATAAAACACATTTTGGCTTGTAACTGTGTAATCTGTTGGTGATTCCTCTAAAGTCTGGAAATTAAGTTACTTTACAGAAATATTTTTGCTATCTTCTTTTTTTTTTTTTTTTCCCCAAGAGTTCTTAGCCATATTTGTACTCTGGCTTTTTTTTTCTCATATGGTGATTGTTTCTGTGTCCTGGTTTCCAAACTGTGACCAAAAAAAGGGAAAAGCCATCCCAATGGGACTTCACCATTGCCTGCAGAAGTTACTCATCTTACCGCACATTACTGGCCTTAGTAGAGCACTGAGTCACTCTCTGTCTACTTTTCAGTAAGTGCATCCCTACATTTTTAATATTATACTGTAGAAGACAAGGGCAGCAGTATAGTTTTTATTCTTTTCTTTTAGGCAGACATGCTATTGATATGGTTTAGAAAAGCTGGTTATTGTCTGTCAATGTAATACATTCACAGGATCACAGATCAGAAATTCTGTGGCAGTCTATTAAAAGATATTAATTAAAAAACCTGGCAATGACAAATACAATTTCTGCACAGCTAAGTGACTCTGAAGGTCATCCATTTTGCAGGTCCTGTTTTACAGCTCTAGCTGACTCCAAGGCAGTGATGGCTTGAAGCTTATGTTTTAACTAATGAATCTGGTCTCAACTTCCAACAAAATGGTTCCAAAGGTAATTTGAAAATGAGAGAACAAACAGTCACATCTGCCTGTGGAGAAACAATATGAAAGTATTGCAAGTCTTACACAATGTGAGCTGGGACTAATCCAAATCCATCTCTTTACACTTGGATAGTCCTCAAAACTGTCCGGTCTTTCAGTCACCTCTGGGATTATATAAAATGGCATCATGTGTTGTTTCAGCTAGTCTTCCAAATTTTTTTCTAAGTAGGCATCAGCTTCATAGCCCTTGAGAGAGAATTATTCTACAAAACTATATGTAGTTCATTATTCCTAGCAAGTTTGCTTGCTAAAATCATCAATTCAAATGCTCCCAGGGTCAGACAGGGGGAAAAAATTACTTCATTCAAAATTTTCTCACGAACTCAAACACTGTCCAGGGTGCAATAGGTAACAATTCTAACATTTAAGAGGCCTTTGGCATGTTTCATAGTTATTATACTACTGAAATAAATATCAGTTCACAGCTCTACTTTATAAGTTGTCATTTTTTTAGGCAAGGAAAACAAGAATTGAATCAGGGTCATGTGGGGAAAATTGCTTCCTCCTTCAGAAAGATTAGAAACAGGTTTCAGTTGAAATGCCAGGTTTTAGTGAATTTCTAAAAAATTTAGATAGATGCCACTTATTTACAAGTATATATATATATGATAATAGGTACTCATGCTTGAATATGTTGGATATTTGCTTTATGTTTAAATGAAAGTTTACCTGTGCAGAGATGCACAGACTAATTAATGAAGTATATGACCTACTGCTTTGATTAATGCCCTACTAATATCCAGGACCTGTTCTGTATGGCCTGATACCTTCCCTAAGTTGTATGAAGAACCTCAAGGCATCATCTGACTAGGGGGGTTATTCTGACTCAGTGAGCCTATATGAAAGCTTTCCTAACCCTAAACAGATGTAATGCTTTTTCCATCTTCTTTCCCCAAAAGGGTGCTGAGTTGTGCATGTCTTCTCATTCCTGCAGCATCTCCAGCAGCAATGGAGAATAGCAATAGCGAGTTTTATATTTGCATCATTTTAGTTCTCATTTCTTTTTAAGGCTTGTATGTGAAAAACTCTTAAGGCAGAAATAAAAAATCCAGGGGGTGCAAATATCCAAACAAAGTGGTCTTGTGAAATTTGCCAAGACCTGTGCAAATCTGAAGGGGGAGAAATGCAAAATGTATAATTCACCACATATTTGTAAGGTACCTGAGTAGGTGCCTGATTATAACATTTTGTTGTCATGGTTAGTATTTCAACTAACTTTTAAAAAACTCATTACAACATGCCATTTTGGGTGTAAGACTATTATTAGTGTCAACCAAGACAATCTGGTGGCCTAATTCACAAGACCAGCAAGTCAAAAAAACATATCAAATAACCCTGTGATTATGCCACTCACCTGGACCATGGTAGACCTTCAATCCTGTCAACTTGTTGGAACATGAATCCACCTCTCAGAGGAGGCCCTCCTGGTCACATCACACTGGTTCCTTGGGGTGTCTGTTCCCATTCTTCCTGGGAAAAACTGTTCTAGTTTTACAAGTAACATACATAATTTTGGGTTCTTTTCACCAAAGAGGTGAAAATCTTCTTGTAGGTCAGTGTCTGGGTATTCAAATTTCCCAGGCAGAGGAATTCACTCGTCCAGGCAGATCACTTTATCTGAAAAAGAAAGGATTTTTCACATGTTGGTTTGGTGAATTGTGCCAAGATACAGCCCTCTCTATCTCCCGCTTTTCTTAAAATGACAAAAATGGAAATGAAATTACTGATCTGAGATGAACAAATGTTTCACTGAAATCCACATGAAATACTTTTTTCACTTGAATGAGAGAGAAAAATAAAGCTTTATATATATATTTCTTTGAAGTTTTGGTTCAGCTCTGAAACTGAAAAATCAATTACTCACACAGCTCTGTTATGCAGTTGCTTATGTTAGGAAATGATTAATAGTAACATAACTGAATATGTAATGCCCTAACAAGGAAAGATAAAGAAATGAGCAGAAAATGAGGCTAAATTATAGCAGAATGACAGCAATGCTTTTCTGATGATACAAATTACATCATAGCTGAAAAAGTATCTCTTGGTGACAAGTCTATATATCATAGAATGAAAGTTCCTGTACAATTCCATTTTAAAAGTTTATTTTCAGAAGAACCGGAAAGGGATAGATGCATTCTCTTTCATCATTTAAATGTCAGGCTTTTCCTAGATGACTTGTCTTAAAATGATGCATAGAGGAGAGTCTGTCCTGGCTTGACTGGCTCATGTCCTTACCTGACAGAACAAGTGCTGTTGGTCTAACTTGCTCTCAGTGGCAAGCACTTTTGCCTTGTGCCCACCATTAGCACACCAAGCTTTCTACATCCATCTACTTCAGGACTTAGGAAATAATTAATCCTGATGCTGGATTTTATGAGCACAAAGCTGGCATTGTTGCAGTTCCTTTGAAGTCAGTAGAGCTCTTCTTGATTAATGGGATTAATGAGAATAAGAGTAGGAACTCTGAAATGTGCATATGCTTCTACCTGTAGAAGTCTATACATGCATATATAAATGTATTACATACAGCAGTTTCTTGGGTGGAATTAAAGCTACTGCATTGAAGTCTGCTCTCCACAAAATTAACTTGTCAACAATACATAATTCCTGTAAAATTATATTTTTCTCTAACTTCTATATGCATTTTTGTTCATCATAGTAATAGTAATAACAACAGTAAAAGCAATAATAATAGTAATAGTAATAATAAAATAGGAACCATAATAGTAATAATAGTAACAATAACAATAATAACAACAGGAATAATAATATTTTAATTTTTTTTTACATAATTTCTACAGCCAAATTACACCTTTGTGTTTTGAATTATTTTTGGTCAGTGTTGTCTATTGATTCCCCAAAGGAGGCTGTAAGCTTTTGCCTCCTTCTTCATGAGGCATCATTTGCACTTATACCACTATAAGATTTTAAAAAATAATAGTGATTTGTAAGTGAGGCTGTTCAGTGGAAGTCAACAGCTAACGACTGAATACCTGATTAGAGAACAACAGGGCCAGATTGCATAAGCCCTGCAGTTATTCAGAGGGCAACACAGATGTGGAAGAAAGAATTTTTAAGGCAAAGGGAAGCACAGTACTTTCTAATTCACACTTACTGTATGAAACTGGCCCAGTTTCTCCTTGTTTGCTCTCCATCTCAGAATATGAGTTTTCCCTGTCCTTTTTTTTTTTTGCCATTCAAATGCTCAACAGGCTACAGTCACGACATGATCTTGGAAAGGAGTAGCACAAACTAGAATTATTTTTAGACCGAGGAGAGAAATAAAACCAAACATGCCATTTTTTGTGGCAATGGATACATAGGGGATGGTGCAAGTAAGTCTTTCTTTGAATGAAAGCACTGACAGCTACTGTCCTTGTGCAATGGCTGTGCTCAGCCCATGTCTCTCTCATCCTCAGAACAAGGCCCTTGATTTTAAAGACATGTATTTCATCACCAAATAACCTCCGGTGAAGAATGGTATTCTGTTCAGGCAAGAAGATGGAAGTACCGAGAATGTGCAACAGCAAATTTGGGCAAGCAAAATACAGATCTGCTCAAAAATCAGATGCCTGTGAACATTCAAATCTATATGTGTATTGGTTGGGTTTTTTTGGATTGGGTGTTTTGTTGTTTTATTTTGTTGGGGTTTTTTTTTGTTTTGCTTTGTTCTTTGTTTTGAGGTTTTTTGTTTGGTTGGGTTTTTTGTTTGGTTGGGTTTTTTGTTTTGGTTTTGGGTTTGGGTTTTTTTTTGTTTGGTTGGGTGGTTTTTTTCTTTTTTTTTTTTCTTTATCTTTTCCTTTTAAAATTCTTCATTGACTGCATTCCAGATATCTATGGGAGTCTTTTGTGGATTCTGGTCTAAGCAACTAGGAGCAGAAGTTTAAAATCGCAGGCTCAACCCTTGGGTGAGTCTCAGCCCTGTCTGAGGGCTAGGGAGATGTACAGTGGGGACAGACTCTCATTGCCTCTCAATAGACATAAATCTAATGCAATCAGCAAACCTAAGAACTGCATGAGCTGTGGTAAATAGCTATGTGGTAATCAAAAAGCTTTGTGTAGGTGTAGGGGGGTTTATTTGGTGGTTTTTCACAGTTGTGGTAGGTTTGGTTTTTTGTTCTTTATTTTGGAGGGGAGAGGTGTCCATTTATGCTGCACCTTCAGAACACAGGCAAAAAGCACGCGCAAAGGTGGGGTTGTGGGATGGATGTGGTGGGCAGGCGGGTGCTCCTTTGTGTTCAGGGCAAGAGCTGAGTGTCCTGGCATGAAAATGAATAGAAATACCTTCACAGCCTTTCAGACTGAGAGTTAGGACATGGCATATTAGGATGTGGTGTGACAGCCAGGATTACTCAATGCTGATGTTGTTAAAATCTATCAGACCCTCTTTAGATCATAAAAGCAGCTGCTGACTGTTCTTCTACGGCATTTGAAAATTTTTCTGAGGATTCATTATTTGCTAAATCACTGAACATGGCACTCATAGGAAGTCATGTTTAAAAATCAAGAAGGAATCTTTGTGAGATTGTTTATTTTTCCCTGCTTTTATAGGTGTGTATTGTATTATTCTTATGTCGCTGTGACCAAGGTGGCCAAATATGATATGAACAAGTGCATACAAAGGTTGTATTTCTAAAAAAAGTCTGAGACCCTGCATTGACAGAGATGAGTTTTTATATTGACTCCACTTGAATAGTTACTTGCTCTCAAGCTGCATTGCTGTTGTACAGCTGTGTGAGCTTCTCCGTGCTTGACAAGCCCAGTGTGTGCAATTATATTAATGATGCTATTTCCTAAATCCAGATTTTAAACTTCGTCTTTTTTTTTTTTTTTTGGTACAGTTTCCAATGTTTGTGACCCTCTCATGGTGACTCCAGAGACCATCACTTGCATTGTTTGATGTTAAAATGAAGCAGGAATTCTTTGGATTCTGTTTTTTTTTAGTTTCTCCTGCCCCCTAGTTTCACTCACTCTATCAAATACATTATTTCAGTGGTGTGTCAAATAGGAAGCAGTGAGGTAGACAACCTTCAGTTTCAGGTGTAGTACTCAGGTGCCTTTCAGTCAGTCCCAGTCAGTCACTGGACTACCTTGCTTGGAGGAAGGGTCAGTGAGAAGCAGCACAAAAGAAAAGGAAATCCAGAAAAGGCCAGCAGGTGTGAGAGCAAAGGAGCAAGAACAGAACGGATGGACCTGAAATGTAAAGGATGAGAAATAGCAAAGAAGACAGGTTTAGGCCAACAGAACAAAGGCAACAGAAAGGAGAAAATCAGTCAGGCTTAATCTCATGTCCTAGACCCAGCTGGATCAAAAGAGGCCAAGACACTCCCAAAAGACTAACTCTCTCTGGGTAAACTGAGAACAGGCACAGTCCTCCTTGCTTTCAAAGCCTCGAGCTCACTCTTCCACCTAATTTTTCCCCATCAACACCTAGCACATCAAAAGCAAATAATTTAGAAAAACAAGGGTGGAGCCCAGAGCAGGCAGGCAGCATTAGTGGGGTGCTCTGATAGAGCACAGGTAGGTGAAACAGCCAAAACTAACAATGGCAGGTCCACAGAGGGTAGCAAGTGGCATCCTGCCAAGTGCACTTGTCTGAGGTCCTGGACACCTTTTCCCCTGGCTCCCAAGACACTCTGGTTGAAGGGCCACAACAGGCTTCCATGAGACTCTTGGTGCTTATTCACAAAATATGACCAAATCATACTATGAAACAATAACCTTGATATAGACAGGTCCTGCTTCAGCTGCAATCACTTTTATTTTAAAGAATCCTGGCAGTGTTGGAGATGCTGAGCTTTCCAACTATCAAAAGGATACACACACGTGCTAAGAAAGCAGAAAACCAAAAGGAAGGGGGTAGAGTGCAACAGGGGAAAAAAAAAAAAGAAAAGCCAGAAATGCTTTTGTTAAACTTTTGAATCATGCTTCCATAAAAGGCAGCAGATCCTAATGTAGGGCAATTTTCATGCTGCAAAGAGAAAAATAATTTAAAACCTAGGCAGCGTGACTTATTTAGAAAGATCTGAGGAGTAATAAAAAAGCCTGTGTGCAAACGTGTGTGTGCACACACAGTTTCTTTAACAGCTGCATGGAACAACCTGTTTTAAATAAGAACAAAGGTGAACAAAGCCAGTTGTCAGTGCAGCTCACCAAATGAAGTTTTTTAATGTGCATGACGTATGCCATATAAAATGTATTGCCTGAGATATAACAGCACAGTGTCCAACTTGAAGTCTTTTTCTCAGGCTTTTCCTACAAAGTCATGTTTCAAGAATTTACTGCATTTATCTTCATTATTTATTTCTCTCCAAAAGGCCCAGTGGATCACCTTGTTCACTATATCTTCAGCAGCAAATTAAAATCAGCTTCTTCTCTCTCTCAATATTCAAAATTTTCTTGATCTATTAAGATGCCACTGAATCAATTTGTATCTGTTGCACTCAGAGTAGACAACTGGCTAAGTAGAAAGTGGAGGTCAGGTCTGACGTACCAAATGAGTTTGACTTAACCAAAAGAAGAGAAAAGAAAAACAAAATAATGATGGAAGATTTTCACTGCTTCGAAGCTTTTATGAACTAAAAATAAAAGAGTCTGGCAAGCACACAGTGTACCTTTTCATGTATGTAAATAAACACAAATTTAGGAAAAACTTTGCTTTGCACAAACAGAATTATTTGGGCTTTTTCTAACATGTTAGAGAACTTGGAGAGGGTTGCAAACTCTCTGCCTTCACTATAAATGTTACACGTGTTTCTGCACTGAAGGTAAAGAGACAACTGAGAGTATGGCAGTCTGCTGGAAAGGTTACAAAGCTCTGTTCATGCAGAATTTTATAATCAGGCAATAATTTGTTACAAGTCTCTAAGATCCACAAGAGGAATCTGTTGCTGTGCACAGTTTAGGGATTTTTTAAAGAGAGCAACTTATCAAAGAAATGTGTAGTCCATTATCACGTCATTAAATTTTTACACCAATTCCATCTTTTGCTTCCCAGTTACTCTATAGTAGACAATTGTGCCAGATGCAAAGTATAATTTCTGACTTTCAGAGATGAGTTGAAATTTGGGATTCCTATCTATTCCTTCTCCTGCTTTTATTTCTTCTTGTTTTTCTTATCTGGTCTCACAATGTTGCAAGTGCTGCTTTACTCAGGAATGTGTTTCTTGGACCACTTCATCCCAATGAAAGCGTGAACAAAAGAATTCATGAGCAAGTTAGATTTTCGCAGCCTTTGATGTGACTTAAAGTTGAAGGTACCCTTGAGAAATAATAACATGTGGAGTACCTTTATATTTTCATATAGATACACAATGTGATTTCAATGCAGTAAAAGAAAAGCCATAAATATTAAAGGCCCATTTGACCTTAGCTGTGACATCCTATCTGATATCCCCCATAGCTCTGGTACCTGTGTAGCGATGGCTACCTGGAGTAGTTGAAATGGGGATGGAGAATACTTTAATTGTGAAGTCTCATAGTGGTACAGACATATCTCAACTAGAGCAGGTGTGCAGGTTCACCACTACCACACTGCACTTTCTCTAACATCCTCTTGACATCCCTGAACTTTCATCTCAGACTTGAGACCATGAAAACACAGATGAGAGAAGATGTGTCACCTGCATTTCCAGCCTGGCCCCAAGCGTGGCAACATGGACAAAAGAACAGCCAGAGCTGATATGAGAGGACATCTAGGAGGGTTGTTGATTTGGGAGAGGTGAGGGTTAGAAATGGAGTGCAGAGGTGAGGAGAACCTGGGACTGAGCAGTGGGTGCAGCAGAACTGGGACAAGCTGTGCAATGAGCTCAGAGCCCAGAGCCAGCTGGGATGGGGTGTGTGACCAGATATCCTCCTGCCGAGCCAGCAGCGCCGGTGGAACAGAGCCTTGCTAATCACAGCCAAACCCATCTGTCAGCAGATAGTTTTGAAACTTGCTTGCAAAGTGCTCTATGCCTTTCTAGTATCAAACCGCCTCGAGGCTGACGCCCTGCTATTGCCATAAATTATTTTGTTAACTTAGAGTGCAGACTTTTATGCAGGCAATATAGAGGACCTAAACTCTTCTGACAATCTCTTAAAGATAATGCCACATCATTAAATTTCAATGGTCAATATCTTAGTGTTTGCCACTGCGTATGCAATTCCCTCTTTTTAAAGAATATTTAGCTCTACCAAACAATTATTGGGATTGCAATGGACACAGTAAGTAGAGTAAGCAGAACATTTGTCTGCTCAATGCATGTGATCATGTGTAATTGCATAATCAAACACATTTTGTACAGAAAACTTTCCTCTGACACTGGAAAAACAGAAACACAGCAAGATGTGTTTTGCCCACAGGAAGCAACAATCTCTCTGTAGGACCCCAGCTTCATCTTTTGGAAAGTATTTAGTACATGAGGTAGAGGAATATGAAATGGGAAAGAATGATTAAGGCTAGTATAGATTTCCTTGGAAAATGTGACTCTACTGTTGCATTTGTGTGACAGATTTCCTACATGGTGCTATTTAAGCCACGTGAAGCTAATTTACATGATTGTGAATGTTTTTCACTCTAAGAATGGTTCTCATTTTGGGAAGCATGTTGGATCTGGGCTCAGATGTGCAGGAGTCTGGAGCATCCATTCCTGGGCAGAGGCAAATAGGATTGTAATCCACATGCACCACCCATCCTGCAGTGCTCTGAAACCCACATCCTATGTACCCCAGAGCAGGTGGCTCAAGCAAAACCTCGGTCCCTTTGTGCTTCTACCTCCCACACATAAATTAATGATTCTGTTCTTAACAGAGTCTGAAGAAGGTGAGGTAAATAAAGCCTTGACTAAAGGGCATAAAATCAGCCTCTACACACCTGCTTTTCAAGCGAGCTCTGTCCAGCCTGTGTACTGAATGAGGGTCCTAAGGAAAAATAATGAATGAACATGAAATTAGACTGTTTATCAAAAACGTAAACTCACATTGGTCCATTTTAAATGGATAATAATATTTGACATGATATACTTTCAGTTTTTGTCTATTAAAACCTTTTTAAGAAAAGTGGAAGGGGAACGGGAAGAGGAAGAGGAAAGCAAAGGTGAAAGAGGAGAAAGGGAAAGGAGAAGAAGGAAGGGAAGAGAATTTTCTAGTTCCCCTGGTGTAGACTGAAAAGGTGGCTGTGAGCAATCCAACGAATCATTAGGGAAACAGAAGGACTCCCTAAATTCTTTTATGTTGTTTTGGAAACAAAAGGGCTGGTTTAGGACTTCTTTAAAGCAGGGAGCTAGCAGAATGGTGCTTTTCAGACCTCACCAGACTCAGGCTTGCTACTATGCATGGATTTTCAAAAACAAACACGCCCGTATACTAAATCCCCAGGGGATTTTCTTCATGTATTCATGCCTTTATCAGCCGATCTTAAGATCAGCTAGCGCGTACCAACAGTAGTACTGCCACTTCAAACACCGGGAAGACAAGAGGAAAGCAGCAGGAACTTTTGTTGAGCCAGAGGAATGAATCGGCAGCTGCGACTGGGAACCACCACTCCGTGCATCCCAGTCCAGTTAAGCAAAAACAAGTCTCAGGGCTTCTCCGCGATCAAATCATTATTTCTTAATCGTTCACCTATGAGCTGTAGCTGTAGAGAGCCCGGAGGGGCTGTCAATAACAAAGGCCGGCGGAGCGGCGGCAGAGGGAAGCGCTGGCAGCGGCAGCGGCAGCCCAGCCGGACCCTCGGCGGTGCTGCCCCAGCTGCAGCCCCGCCCGCCCGGCCGAGCGCACAGCGCGGAGCGCAGCCTCACCTGGCAGCGGCCGCTGCGCGCTTCCCCCCGCCGAGCCTGGCCCCGGCAGTGCCCTCCTTGCCTGCTTAAAAAAAAAAAAAAAAAGAAAAAGGTCTAGTTATAAGGTAAGAGAATTTTTAAAATGTATTTTTAATCTGAGCGCCGCTAATTGCTGTGTACATGCGCAATTCGCTGGTCGCTGAGCGCACCGGGCACTGGCGTCGGCGCGGGAGGCAGGGAGGCAGCGAGGCTGCAGCGGACGCGCCGGGATGCTCGGCGGCTCCAGGCGGGCTGCACGGGGCAGGGCAGCGCGGAGGGGCCGGGGCGGCCCCGGGCTGGTGTTGCGCTGGGCAGGAGCCTTGCAGGGTGCACCTGGTGGGACTGCGTTGTGCGGCTTCTCCTCCCGGGAGGCGCTCCGAGGGGTCAGGGAAGGATAACCGCAGCCCGGAGACAGGTTTGGCAATTCTGATCTCTCAGCTGAGTGCTCCTTCGCCGTCGCGCTCAGATGCTGTATGCCTGCTTTCTGTGCACCCCCCTTCCCCTTCTGTAACTCCGGAGTTAATGTGGGTACCTTAACTGGGGGGCTCTAAAAAAGTGCCTCTCCGGTTGTGATACTGTTTTGTAGTCCGAAACGACGTTGGTCGCGTTTTGTTCTTAAAGATCTTTGGTGTTTTTCTCATGTGAACAGTGTGCTAGAAAGCGCAGGGACACTGAATCTAATAAGTGCTCTTATTCCAAAATACTGCCTTTAGTCACTCTTCAGTTGGAGTAAGACACTTTCAACACGAATTAATTATTTCAGCAAACTGGATTTTAATTTTTACTAAATCCATGTTAGAAACCAAAGATAAACTGTTGTAGATTACAAGCAACGTCTCCTCCTAAGAAAGAAAACATTTCCTTCACTTTCAGTATATTTTGGAAACTATCATGTAGTTTAGAAGTAGCAAGAATATTAATTTGCATGTTTTATAGTTTGATACTATCACTTTTTAAAGGTTAATTCATCAGTGAAGAACATGCACTTTTTTACACTTTGAGTTTGTATATTGGTAGCCACAAAGACTAGTCTTTAGGTTTACCAAGTTTATGTTTGTTTTCAGAGTTGACCCTGTGATAAACTGAACAACAAGTTGAAAAGTTCCATAGTAAGGTCACTCAAACATTTTTCTCATTCCTTACCTTTAAAATGTAATGGAAAGAAAGGAGAAAGTAACGCAGATGTGCTTTATTCTTTTTTTTGCCATGGGATCTGATCTCGTTTACATATTTCTTCTCCCAGTTGAGATGGATATATGGGAAGTAGTGAAGCTGATTATTTGGAAGTTTGACCTAATTGCCTAATTTAAGTCTTAGACCAGATTGTTTTGTTTCTTAGAGAGCCTGACCATCTTTTGTCTCTCTTTCAGTTTAGCTGAAGTTGTAAGTACTCAGAACTAGCAAAATTCAGCCTTTGGGTATCTCAGCCTGGCCCCAAGCACGGAAGCACTGAGAAATAGTCCTGACATGTGGAGGATTTCCCAGTGGCTGTAGAAATAATCTTCAAAATCAGCTGTTGTACATTAAACAGGGAAAAAAAAAAGGGAACTCCTTTATTAAGTTAAACCACCTCTTGCTGGTTTTCATTGTCCCAGGATTCCAAACTCCCACATCACTTAATGGGCAGCAGCTTTCTAGCTACCACTAGGAAGTTGTCCAGTCTCTCTAACTCTGCATATACAGTAGCAAACTTTAGGTTTGAAGTGGAAAGATGAGTTTGCAAAGGCATTTCGAAGGCATTTGCTTTCCCAGTGGAAATTCCCTTGGAATTGCTGTGTGAGTGGCACAGAAATGCTGTTGGCCCCTCAGGAGGAAGCAGCCTTCATCAGCCATCAGTCAGCTCACCCTCAGAGTGACCAAGTCCTCATTAATGTACATGCCTTAACCCCCACTTACTGGCCATCCACGAAATGGGATGGAAGTCATTACACCCCATAGCAACAGTCTTTTTGGAATGTAAATGGCAAAATAAGGCACTACAGGAGCAGTAAGTCACATGGTTTTGTGCTAGAGCAGCAGTGAGGAACCCTGTGGATCTTCCAGGCTGTGTATGAACTCAGTTAATAAGATCCTCTGGAGACCTTACCTGCTTGCCTCCTTCCCATCCTCTTTCTTCTAACTGCTCTTCCTCCTGCTGCCAGTTTTGACTGCAGGAGAAATAGCTTTCCACCTCTTCAGACTGCCCTCCACATTATCCCCTCCTGTGAATGTGTCATTAAACACTGGGAGACACCTTGGGAAACTTGGCTTTGTTTGTTTGCAGAGCAGGGGCATAAAACAGGCTGACACCGCTGAAATGTGGTGCTGAAATACTGACGTGTATGCAGACCATGGTAGGAGTTTATGGCCTTTCAGGGCATCCTCTGACTTGCCCTGCCTTCCCAGGGTTTCCTTGTGTAGGTGAGTGCCCATTTCTGTACTACAGGTGGAAAATGTTGTATGAGTACCTGTGATGTTTTCTCATCTTGGTGGAAGTACAAACAGAAAGGCAGATACACATACTGGTATAATTCTTAGTAGATGTTTGCGGAGCTATTCACTTTTGCATGCTCTTGTTTTAAACACTCTGAAGTGAGTGTTGTTTTGAAGGGAGCCATGATAAAAGAAATGAAGCCACATCTCTGGAGGGATAGAGTGGTAGCTATCAGCAGTCAATTGCACTTCTTTTGATCAGTTCATACCTTGGAGGAGGGAAGAGGAAGCAAAAAGACTTTGTGTGGTGAAACACTTCAGCACCAAACCTAATGGAAGGAGGAGAGGGAGAGCCTGGTTACTGCCCATCGACTCCCTACATTCCTCCTTGCTGGCTGCTTCCAGCACACCATTCATGAAAGATGTTAAAAATAATCCCATAGTTGCTATTCCTCCAGTCTGATGTCTGCTTTCTCTGCAGCTGAGATTGGATATGGAAAATCTTCAGGCTCCTGCCTCCCCAGCACAGCTGCCAACAGAGCTCTCTCCTGCTACCCCAGCACTGTCTGGTGTGGCTGTGAACAGCTAAGGCTGGTGGGGTTCCAGGAGATGCAGCTCCCTGTGCAGCAGGGACCACGTCAGGTTGCATCAGTAGCTTCTGTAGTCCAGTGTCCTGCACCATGCCAGTCAGGCATCTTTATAGAACAAAATTTCTGGGCTGGGGGTATCAAACTGGATTGTCAGTGTTTTGGTTGTATCTAATATTTCATTATAAAAGGTTTTGTTTTGATTTTGACCCTGAATGCAGGTGGTTTCAGCCTCTTAACAATCGACAGTCATTTAGCAGTTGCTCTGGCTAACACATTGGAGACACAAATGCTGGGAGTCGGAGGGGTTTTTAGTGTTTCATAGGAGCACATGTAGATCTGTGTCGCTTGGCAAACATTAGCAGCAGCAGTCAGATGAGAAGCCTGATAGCAAATCGGCCGCGAGGGTCAAGAAGGGACAACCTCACCTTACAGTCCTGCTGAAATTCCAGTTTAACCACTGAGGTATGAAAGTTGTACACAGAAGAAAAAGCGTGAGCGAGCTTAAGCTCAACTTTATTTTAGTGTTTAGAAGTAACACTGAAAATGTAGATTTTTTAATTACTTAGGCAATTAACACACAAATTTGTGTGCTGCTTTCTCATCCCTCCCCCACAGAACCAGATTTTGGAAGCAGTTCCCTTAGACATGGAAAACAGAAGTACCGTCAAGTAACTCCTCTGAAAGTTGTCATATCTAAGACATGTAGTTTCCCTGTGTTAAAGCTGAGGCAGAATGAAATGCTGCATGTTGCTTTATCTTCCCAGAGGGGCCAAGCCAGTCATTCCCCACTGCTAGCACTCCTGCAAGGCAGTGGCAGGGCTAACGTGCTTTCGTCTCTTGTTCAGCCTCATGGGTGGCATTTTTTTGTCTTATTTTAACAGATTTCTCAGTGGCTTTCTCGCAGTATTTCCCAGTAGACTCTCAGGTAATCACGTGGAGCCGTGTGTGGCCAGTGCATTATTTTGCACTCTGCTGAGCAGCCTGGCTGGCGTGTACTGCCTGGAGCAACTGCTGGGTGAAAATCACATGTGTACACCAAGGAAATTACAAATCACAGGCAGTTTTCTAAGCATCTCCAGGTTTTTGGATGTCAAGATTAAAAAAAAACCCGCTGTCTTCTAGGTTTTTTTAATTTATAGGAGTCACCTTATAATTTTCCTGTGGGGTAATGGAGGCTGGAAACATTCTCCTATATTTATGACTTTGGAAGATGGGTCATTCAGAGCATCACCAGATTAGGCTACAGTGTTCTGTAGTGGCAAATAACATTTTGTGGAACACTATTCCTTTAACAATGTAGCCTGGGGGAGATGAGGAAGAGTTCTTGGCCAAAACATTTGCATGAAGCAGTGTGATAGAGCAGCCAAGGAATATATTGCATGCTAATAAAGTTCCTTCTTCAGTGTGAAAAGTGCACGCTTTGTGAGTGACAGTGAGTCTTTTTTACCTTTTGACATTCTAACTTGACCCATAATGAGGCATCCACCAGCATGCCTTTTCAGTCTTTTCCAAAGAGCTGCCACAACTAAAGAGTTTTTTTTGAGAATAATCTGTGACCAAGCAAGGTTGGCTGCAAGGTTTGTTTGTTTTTCTCTCTCCTGCTGGTTCCTACTATTCTCTTACTCCCACATCCTATCAGACTCTTTTTTCCAAATGCATTCTTTAGCCTTCTCCTTCCCCTACCTACTGCATCCTGTGTTCTGCTTTCTGACTTCTTTGTCTTTTCTTATAGCTTTTCTTTACAGTTCCTTTTGGTTTTGGTCCCCAAGGAGCAAGGAGTGAAACATTAACAGTTGATGAGTACCAAGTTAATCTGGCTGTTGTTAGGAGTGTAGACTTCAGGTGAGGGCTCCTGGAGACATCCTTTGTGTATGACATTGTGCCCTGGGGCCTTGGCACCACTTCATTGCTGGGGTAGCAGAGAGGAATGTATATCTGTGCTCCACCTGCTATCATCTACAGTCCAGCATTTAAGATAGAAATACTGATAAAAGTTGATCTTTGCTGAGATATGGATGTTCCAGTTATTGCAATTTACTTACCAGGCTTTAATTGCTCTGCTATTGCTACCTGGATGTGTGTCTCAGTTATAAAAAGGAAGCTGAAAAGCTTCAGACTTAGGGTAAGCAAAGCAAGTGGATTTGAATTATCATGTGTGTCTTGATAGAGGGTGTGGGAATTGTAGGTGCTGTGAGAGTGGTCAGGAAAAAATACTACTTCACAGTAAATTCAACGTGCATACCTGTTTCTTTCTAAGTCGGACTGCTCCTGTTACAATAAGGCTCTTAGATTGGTGGGGGATACATCCCTGTGTTATCTGTACCTCTTTGTCAATTGAGGATCACCATCCTCATAAATCGTTGCTTAGAACACGTGCAGGAACTTCTTGTGTTGATGTCAACATATCCTGAATATAAATCACAGGTATTAAATAGTTATATTACTCCATGTAGAATGGGTAAGGCTGGGTAATGTATGTCTTTATTACCTTTCAGAGGATACACCTAATTTGTATATTGTGAGCTTTTATATTGTCTGAAAATACAGCTTTAGAGACCATACAGAGAAGAGCATTTTCCAGATGAGGTTAGCTGTAGCCAAAGGTTTGACTAGGCTGATCCTTGCAGTTCACAACATCTACTAAATGGAAATGTGTCTGGAAGAAGAAACCTTTTAACATAATAGTCACTGTGCTGGCAAATTTATCTTTCTCCTGATTTCATATGCCTGTGATGCCCAGATGGTTGTCAGTTGTGTGTGAATGTAATCTTGTGTCCTGCTGGTTTATTTGTAACCAGGATTGGTCTGTTTATGTGTGGCTGCATATGGCAAGTAGTTTAAATCTTTTTATCTTATTTTACACATTTTTCTACATGCAAGACATAAAGAGGAATGCACCTTGTAAAACAAGTTTGGTATAAATGGATTAGTAAGTAGATTATATCTGTCCTGGTGGGCTATTATATGCTTTGACCAACATCATCCTAAGAGAGAAATAAATGCAAAGAAATGAAAACTGATGTACTTGTTATCCATACAGGTATAAAATTTCACTGTGTTTCAGATTTCTAGATGATTTTATGTATTTTTCATTTAACTTTTGTAATTCAAAATACTTTGTTTGGTTATATAACTGTAGTAGGTAGTTATTTCTTGAAGTCTACCATTAATGAAAAAAAGAAGCTAAAATAAAGGTGATTTTAAAAACAGAGAAATGCACACACAGACATGTATATATATTTTAGTCTAACACATCTCTTCTAACTTGTTTCAGGTTGAAGAAACTTCTTGAGCAGGAGAAGATCTATCAAGCTCGGAAGGAGAAGGAACATACAAAGAGAATCAATAAACTAAGAGAAGAACTAGTCAAGCTCAAATCATTTGCACTCATGCTGGTGGATGAAAGACAAATGCATATTGAACAACTTGGTCAACAAAGCCAGAAAATACAGGACTTAACCCAAAAACTAAAGGAAGAAGAAGAAAAGCTTAAAATTATTAGTGCAAAAACAAAAGAAGATGGACAAAAACTGATGAAGTTAGAGGCAGAACTTGAACACAAGACATCATCATTTTCTCAAGAACATGAGGAGATGACTGCTAAACTGGCTAATCAAGAATCACATAATAGACAGCTAAGGCTCAAACTAGTGGGCCTGACTCGCAGAATAGAGGAGCTAGAAGAAACTAACAAAAATCTTCAAAAAGCTGAGGAGGAACTTCAAGAACTAAGAGATAAAATAGCAAAGGGGGAATGTGGGAACTCTAGCTTAATGGCAGAAGTGGAAAACCTCCGCAAACGTGTGCTTGAAATGGAGGGGAAAGATGAAGAGATCACAAAAACCGAATCCCAGTGCAAAGAGCTGAAAAGTAAACTGCAAGAGGAAGAGCACCATAGCAAAGAGTTGAAACTTGAAGTGGAAAAACTGCAGAAAAGAATGTCAGAATTAGAGAAGCTGGAAGAGGCTTTCAGTAAAAGTAAGTCAGAATGTACTCAGCTACACTTAAACTTGGAGAAAGAAAAAAATTTGACAAAGGATTTGATAAATGAGTTAGAAGTGGTGAAGACTCGAGTGAAAGACCTTGAGACATCAGAAAGCAAGTTGGAAAAGGCTGAAATAAGCTTAAAAGATGACCTTACAAAGCTGAAGTCATTTACTGTAATGTTGGTTGATGAGCGCAAAAATATGATGGAAAAAATAAAACAGGAGGAAAAAAAGGTTGAGGGCCTAAACAAGAATTTTAAAGTTGAACAAGGGAAAGTTATGGATGTAACAGAGAAATTGATAGAAGAAAGTAAGAAATTTTTGAAACTGAAATCTGAAATGGAGGAAAAAGTGTCTAGTTTGACAAAGGAAAGGGATGAGTTAATTGGCAAACTGAGAAGTGAAGAAGAAAAATCCTCTGAGTTAAGCTGTAGAGTTGACCTATTAAAGAAAAGAATTGATGGTATGGAGGAAGTAGAAAGAGAAATTACAAGAGGTCGAACCAGGAAAGGAGCAGAGCATGGTTGTCATGAGGACAACAAGATTAAAGAACTTACCATCGAAATCGAAAGACTGAAAAAACGTCTCAAACAATTGGAAGTGGTTGAAGGAGATTTGATGAAGACTGAAGACGAGTATGATCAGCTTGAGCAGAAATTTAGGACCGAGCAGGATAAAGCTAATCTTCTTTCTCAACAGTTGGAGGAGATGAAACTCCAGATTGCCAAAACCAAAGCAATAGAAAAAGGTGAAGTGGTGAGCCAGGAGGCAGAGCTGAGGCACAGGTTTCGTCTGGAAGAGGCCAAAAGCAGGGATTTGAAAGCAGAAGTTCAAGCACTTAAGGAAAAAATCCATGAGCTCATGAACAAAGAAGACCAGCTTTCTCAGCTCCAAGTCGATTACTCAGTTCTGCAGCAAAGGTTTATGGAAGAGGAAAACAAAAACAAGAGCATGGGGCAGGAAGTTTTGAACCTGACAAGGGAGCTGGAGCTTTCTAAGCGTTACAGCCGCGCTCTGAGGCCCAGCATGAATGGGCGAAGAATGGTCGATGTTCCCGTGACGTCCACTGGCGTGCAGACAGATGCTCTAAGCAATGAAGCAGCAGAAGAAGAAACTCCAGCAGTGTTTATAAGGAAATCTTTCCAGGAGGAGAATCATATAATGAGCAATCTGCGACAGGTAGGTCTGAAAAAGCCCATTGAGCGTTCTTCAGTGCTTGAGAGATACCCTCCAGCAGCAAATGAGCTTGCTATGAGGAAATCTTGGATACCATGGATGAAAAAGAGGGAAGCTGGGGCTCAGGCAACTCCTGATAAAGGAGCCCGAACCCACAGTAGCCCAGCACATCCTGGGGAGGTTGTCCTGTCACCAAAGCAGGGTCAACCTCTTCATATTCGAGTGACACCAGACCATGAGAACAGTACAGCAACTTTGGAGATAACAAGTCCATCCGCAGAGGAATTTTTTTCAAGTACCACCGTCATTCCAACTTTGGGAACTCAGAAGCCACGAATAACCATCATTCCGTCTCCAAATGTTATGCCACAAAAAGGAAAAGGCAGTGAAAGTCCCATGGGCCCAGATCGTTCCATGTCTCCAGTCACTATAACAACATTCTCCAGGGAAAAGTCCCCAGAGGGAGGGAGAGCACCCTTTGCCGACAGACCTGCATCGCCAATTCAGATCATGACAGTATCGACATCCGCAGCACCAGCAGAAATCTCCGTCTCTCCGCAGTCACAAGATATGACCATGGGAAGGGCTGTCTTCAAAGTCACACCAGAAAAGCAAACCGTCCCGACTCCAATCCGCAAGTACAATGCCAATGCCAACATTATTACAACAGAAGACAACAAAATTCACATCCACTTGGGTTCCCAGTTCAAACGTTCTCCCAATGCCACGCCTGACGGTGCGAGCCCTGTGATAACAGTCCGGCCGGTGAACATCACGGCAGAGAAGGAGGTTGTTACCGGTACCGTCCTTCGATCGCCTCGGAACAACCTGTCCCCGCGACCTGCAGCCAGCAAGGTGACAAGTACTATCACCATCACGCCTGTTACAACATCTTCCACCCGAGGAACACAATCAGTGGTAAGCAGTGTAGTCTCATGGTGTGGCCTTCATGGCAAGGAGAAGGACAAACTGTAGCTCAGGTTTGAGACACCAGCAGAGAAAATGGGTGGGGTGAGGAGAAACTCTTGTCTTCCCCATTTGTTCCAGACATGAGCTTAATTATAAAATTGGAATTTGCCCAATTCATGTATTTTTGTACCACTACTGGATGCTGGTATACTTTTGGTACTATATCCCAAAGCAGTTAACTTCCAGAGGAAGTACTTTCAACGTTATTTTCATAATGGCAACCCAGTAAAATTGCAGGTGAAAGACAGAGGGACAGAGAATGATGGGGATGACAGGGCAGGAAACTTTTTATTTTTTATGATTGATATTTGTGACTTTTGAAAATACTCCTCATGGTTTTTTGGCCCAGCTGGCAGATCTTCAGACTCTGATCATGCAGGCTGATGTTTCTTTGACATAATCCCATGATCCCCATATCATTCAATTAATACATGCTACATTACTGAACTCCAGAGGAATAAATAAGCAGACATGTTATCATTGCCTATAGCTCCAAGCCTCTTTAGCCCGTGAATAGTGGAGCTTTTTCTGTTCTTCTGAACTTCTGTAAGTGTTGTATTACAATAGTGCTTCCTGTAGCATATATTTTTTTGTTTCTGTCTGGGCTTCTGTGATGGTACCCCAGCTTCTTTTTCATACTGAAAGACTTTTCACCTCTGTCTTTACCCGTAGTATGCAGTATTTATTTGTAGTCCTCCCCCAGTTTATTATTGGATGTATATTTTTCTTGCTTTAGTTGGAAATACCCAGGGAAAAAGAATTTAATCAAAACAGAAAACCAGCAGTACTGTATTAGTCAAAAAACATACTTAGCTAGACATAGTCTGCAACAGATGCTTAGGGGAAGATTATTTTGAGTGGGTAAACACACAGCAATGTTTCCCTCAGCGTCTGTTCCCAGTTTTTGGCAATAGGTGGGTATTTCTCTCTGAACCAGAGCCTGTAGCCACATCTTTGTCTTTAATAGACCATGGCAGAGTTTTCTTCTATTTATTCTTTTAATTGCTTTTTGAACTCATTTACACTGTTGTTTCCACAACATCAGGGGGCAATGAATTCAGCTGTGGGCTTTGGGAAAAGCTCTTTTGTTTGATACCTTTTATGCAATACCTTTATTGGTTGGAGCCTTTTTCTTGTATCTTGACAAATACTGAATAGTCATCCCCTGTTCAGTTGTTGGTGCTGCTCCAGAGTCTGCAGACCCCTACAACATGCCTCTTCAGCCGTCTCTTTCCAAGCTGAAATGTCAAAGTGTATTTAAGATACACTTTCACACTCTTGGAGAGAAGCTGCCATTCCCATTTAAGGCTTCTGAATTCAGAAAACTTGCATTCATCCTGCAGATTTGTTTGGGATTGCACATGCATTTGCTCTCTCTCCCTACCTATATAATGTATTGTAGATATTTTACAGTGTTTCCCTACATATTAGAGACAACTGTTCATTTTTTAAAGTCTTGAATTAATTAAATTACAAACTCCTTTGTCTCAGAAACTTGGAAAACTTTTTTTTAAACTTTTCTTTTTAACTAGATGTCTGTCTCTACTGTGATGATGCACTGAACTGTGGCAGACAAAACCTTTTTGTTTTGGTTTTTTTCTGGCTAAAAACCGGCTTCTTTCTTCACTTTATCTTCCCTGATTTGGAATGTAAGGAAAATAGTTCAACCATAAGATTTACTTTACATTATGCTTCCCTTTGTTTTTTAATGTCCCTAGTCAGCTGAGCAGGCAACTTCGAGCAAGCTCAAATGTGCCTTTTCCTCCCTAACCTTTTGGAAAAAAAAAAAAGTGCATTCGCCATCTGTTTTGCAAATGACAACTTTACAAATATACTTCACTGCCCCTAGTCAGAAAAACCAAGCTCTGATCATTGACTCAGGAACCCTAGATGATACCAACAGATGCAATTTTGAGGGTTTAAGTTAATAAACAAAACAAACTGATACACAGCTGCTTTCTTATCTCACTGCTTTTAATTTTTGTCTTAACTCTCCTCACACGAGGTGCTTTGTACAATGTATTAATGCCTTTTCCATGGCAGCCTATGGATTTGGATAGTTCCCATAGAAACAGAAAAAATGGTGTTTAGTCCTCCTTAGCTTAGTCAGACTCACTCCCAGGAAACTACTTGGACTATCTTAGCAGGCAGAGGATATGATTTTTTTATTACAGAAGGACTGCAGAGAGCAGAGTATATAGAGACCAAAAGGATTTGGTTATTAGTCTTGCCTTAGCACATTGGCCCAAATTCCTGTTCCCAGGACAGTTCATATAGTTTGCAGAAAAAAATCCACAGAATAAACCCAAGTATTCTTTGTGAAAAAAAAACCCGAACCAAAACAGTGGTGCCTATACCCTGTTTTTTGATATAGGCCTTTCATTTGGTTGTAGGATTGCTGGTGAGTGTGCATCTTCTTTTGCTACCAGGATGGGCATCAGTCCTATAATCAGTTAATCCCTGTGCTCCCCACCTCCTACAAACCTGGCATTGAGTGCCAGCTGTTTGTGCTGCCAGGGTACACAGTGACTCCAGTGCCATGCAAATCTGCAGGGAGCAGAGGGAATCCCGGCTGCAGCTGAGCCAGCACAGTGGCACAGCCCCAACCATGCAGAGCATCCTGTGACCGAGGCAGGAGGGCGCGGCTGAGAAGCTGCTGGGGACAAGTGTTTATGCAGCTATAAGGCCACTTTCAGTTGGGTAGCTCTTAGTTTGAGATCAGCATCTAAATGCAGCTCTTTGTAGGTGTCCCATGTATCCTCTAAGCTGCTGGTAGAGCTCCTGGAGGTGCAGGGGGCAGCGTACTTGCCTGTGCAGAGGTGTGTGGTGCTGGCTGTGTGCCTGTGGCAGCTGAAATGTGTGTAAGGATAACAGACCTGTACCCTTCTGCTGACAGGACACCTTGCATGGCACGAGATGCCTCAGTGTGGGCAATGAAGTCAGTCTGGAGTCTTCAGTCCCCATGTCAGCACTGAGGCCTGTATCTGGCTCTGTGGTGACTGGGGGGTGATCCAGCTGAGACATGGCTAGCTTCTGTGTGAGGTGAAATGCCCACTGGCTCCACTGACTGTATTGAGTAGATCTCAGTTCCCACCCTTTCAGAATTTAGTTACCATACCTTTCTAGTGTCATTTTCAGTGCTGTCAAGTAGTCTACCTACCTTCCAGCTGCTTTATCAGAAGTTTTAGGTCTCTTTGGGTCCTCTGTCTTGTCTACCAGCCCTGTGCACATTGCTTGAGTAGTCCAGGGCATCTCAAATGCACAAGGTGTCTGTTGGTCACTGAACTGAACAATTTCTGTCCAGGGCAAGCTGGAGCCTGATCTGATTGAGAACAAATGCTGAAAAAGCATCTTGTAATGAAAATATTCCAGAAGCCAATGTATGCATGAAAGCATTCTGTGTGTCAAGAAAATGCACTAAGCAGGATTTGTTATAAACTGTTCAGACATGCTACATGTTCTGTATGTTCAGTTTGCTTTTCTTCACTTAGTGGGACTGTCCAACCTTACTGCAACCTCACAAGTTAATACACCTGTGTCTGCAGTGAGAGTTGATCATGACCATACCACAGCAGCTGCATGTGTTCATCTCACTCTCAGTAATGTCTTGAATAACCTCACCTGGGTCCCTGTGCTGTTCCAGCACCAGCTCCAGCTTGCGTCACCCAGTGTCCCATGGAGCCACATATCAGGTGCTCCATGCCAGTTGTGTAAGGACTGGTTTCTGGCTGGAGCCACATTCCTGGATCAACCAGAAAACAGCAGCCTACAGACAAACAGGGCTGGAAGGAATGGCCTAGAGTTCTTGGAAGAAATGACAGAGAGACAGGCAGTCGTGTGGGTTCTCTGCCACAGATGCTACAGATGTGGACTGGATGTGTTCTCTGCCTGCTGCCCCTTCCCGCGCCCAAGGGGACCGCCGGCTGGGGAGGCACCTTTGTGCCATCTCGCTTGGCAAACAAAATGCTTTTGCAGCTGCCTGGGAAGCAGGCATTGGCTTCCATGCGATCAGGGCAGTTAGTATGCTGGAATGAAGGCAACTAAGAAATTTAAAGCAAGTTAAGAGTCCTTTTCAAAGTGCTTTTGAGTGATTTAGGCTTGAAATGAGTAACTTGAAAGCGCCCAAATCCCTAGTTAATAATTTACATGTGAATAGAGCTAAGAAATGCCTGAGATTCCAGCTACTCCATTAGATTGCCTCATGTTTACACACTGTGGAACTCTTTCAGGGAGTACAAGATGTTTGTCATTTGGGTTCCCTGGGATGTTGACATATTTTGCAAGCCTGATGGAATGCATTTGCATGTTTTCCTCTACAGAATTGTATCGGCCTAACTTGTTTTGACATCTACATGTGAGTTCCATATTAGCCTTTAGACTGCTATTGTAAATGTTGCTTTTAGTTATTGAAAATGGCTTCCTTCCTGTCAGGCAGACAGCATTCAAGTTTTCCAATTGTGATTTTTTTGAGTGTACACATGGGGTTTTGAGCTGTTCTTAGAAGATTAAGGACTGGTTTTCCTTTGCATGCTCAGGATGCAGACAAAAAGCTCTGATGCCGCTGGCTGAAAAACATTTGAGAGAAAAATGCTCTTTTGTTGAGCATTTTTAAGTAAATGTACAAATGCATGTTGCAGCTGACCTGATCCCCCAATCCAGTCTATTTCAGCAGGTTAGTTTTATTTTGCTTATATGTAGTAAGTTGCAGAGTTTAGTCATTTAGCAGGTGGGTCTAACTAGGATTCCAAGATCTTATGAGAATTGTTCTCTTTTGTGAGATCAGAGTCTTTATCCATAATCTGAACAGAAATGTTGGTCACATATGAAATTCAGCTGAGACACTGAAGTTGTCACCATTATCACTTGTGTCTGTATTGCACACTGCAGGAGATAAAGCCCATTTTCCTTTCAGAATTGTCATGTTTATAAGTATTTTCTTTAAGTCATGGTTCATATGGGATAGCTCCAGTTTTGACCTTGAAGAGTACATGCATCATTATCTGGCCAGCAGAGACAGAAAGTAGCTGTTGGCCTTTTTGGGTCTTTTTATCCTATCCAAGTACTCCTTGTGCATTTACACAGTGAGATTCAGTTGCTTAAGCACATGTACTGATTGCAGCTTCAGAGCTATGGGATAGCTCTGGCCTGGCCTCCAGCTGGGGCTCCACAAGGGCACAGGAGCAGTGTTGGGTCTGACAGCCCCAAGTCAACCACTTAGGCTGTTCTGTTTTCTTTTTAATTCTGAAGTACTCAAACTTGAGGATAAGTGTGCTTGCTAGGCTGTTGTCTAGGGCAGAAGGCTGGCAGAAATAGTGAAATGACCATGTCCACGCTACCTTGAGGTATCCCTGGAAATCTGGGTTGTCAGCTTCACCCTCACCAGAGTTTCTCAAGTTGTTGTTAGGGCTTGGAAGGGGAGAGTCCTTTCCTACATCCCTCCTGCCATAGCCACATGAAAAGGAAATCCAAACCTTTTCTCTGTCTCTTTCTCTCCCAGCCCCCTGCTCTTCCCAGGGCAGAAATAAGTGGCCTCAGCCATGACTTCAGCATACTTTGAGAACTAAAATTCAATTTTATTTATAATGCTGAGCAATCATGCCCCAGCTCCTAAAATTTGGCAGTTACCCTGGATTCAGCGTTAGCCTCACATGACTATGCTGTTCTGAGGGCCTGTGTTAGTGTCTGTACAAGATGCTAATGCTAATACTGTACCTGTCTGTCGCTGTTGAGCCGCTAGCTGAGAAATGACCAAGGTTCTCAGACAAGGAAAGAGAGAAGGAGACTTTATTGTTTTGATTTCCATATATATAGAGTCTTCAGAGGTCACCCAGATTGGTCAGCCCGAGACCTCCCCCTAGGCCCAGCTGGCCAAGCCCGAACTGACCTAATCCGGAGACGCTGTTTGCAAAACATCCAAACTTTATCTTTGTTTATGAAATGTAGCAAAATGTTCTCACGAGAAAGACCTGTGCTAGCCACACCTGTCTGACAGCCAAGCCAATATTATGGTAGCCTCTAAGGCCGTCTTGTCATGCTGTAGAATGGGAGTTTTGCACAAATTCCCATCTTTATGATATCTTGATTCAAAACACTGGACCTCAGCTCTGGAATTGTTTGATCCCAGCAGTGCCTTTGGCCCTCCTCTAGCAGTATGCGCCATGGCCGGATTCCAAATGTGAATATTGCTTTGCTAATAGGTGTGATTTGGGGTATTGTTGTTTGAGAGGTAAATGAAGAACCAAAGAAAAGTATAAAATGAGCATGTATGAAAAGAAGAAGTTATTCACGGCATTTTTCTGTGTCTCTGTTTTGCAGACAGGACAGGATGGGTCATCCCCGAGACCTACACCCACCCGCATTCCTGTGTCAAAAGGTATGAAAGCAGGAAAGCCAGTAGTGGCAGCCCCGGGAGCAGGAAATGTGACAAAATTCGAGCCTCGTGCCGAGACTCAGTCTATGAAAATAGAACTGAAGAAATCTTCAGCCAGCAGCTCTGCCTCCCTGGGCGGGGGTCAGGGCTGATGGCGATGGCTCAGGGGGTACGTTCTGCAGGTTTTGGTGCTACCATGGAAGTCAGCTCCCCTGCCTGTGTAGTTGCTCATGTTTGCCTGTACTAACGAAGACCTGCAGCTGTCACTTAACAAACTAATGAGCGTGTGCACTGACTACTTTGATAACAAAATCCTTTTATTTTCTTACTCAAGTTTAAAAAAGAAAAAAGCAGAAAATAAAAAAGCTGTCCAAAAGGCACTGTTATGCTAGGAAGATTTTCAGTCTAAGAAGTGAGAATGGGGTTACTGCATTAGGTTATTAATCTACTTCAGGAATTCTTAATGATATACTTGGTCACTTTTTAGTAGATCAAAGGAAGAAAGTTTGATCACTTTTACTAGGTTGTCTTCCACCTTAACGGATCACTTTCCACCTTTGCTGCTGCATGGGCTACTTTCCTTCCTCTCTTAATCACATTATTGAAATGCCACATGGCTTAGGGAAGCAGTGCCAGAAGACAGCACATTTGAGGTCCTGTTTTAATGAAAGTCAGTACCTCAGATGTGGGAGGGAAAAAGAAAGGATGGGCACCATGTGACCAGCCTTCTCTAGGAGCCTCCCGTCAAAATCACCATTTCTCAGGGGTGAGCTGCTTTCTCAAGATAGTTACTAAATTCAGGGATGTAGGGATGTTGCACAACTTAATTCTTCCAGAGAGCGTTAACACTTGCAGACAATACTTACAACCAGATCCTTGACTTACACCTTACACAGACTGGGATACTGCCAGCTCAGGGCTCAGATGAAGGCTCATGAGGCAGAAGGTGTTTAGTCTTCAGCAAAAGCTTGAAAAACACTATCTGGCAAAAATCAATGCAGTCCATTTGTGCCTGCTCCAAAGACCACTAAAAGGCTATGAAGCAACTCATTCCATTGACCTGACTAGGTTTTCAGTTTTCGTGGTTTCTTGTATTTAAACCTTAGTTGCCAAGTATCCTTACATCTGAGAGGGGAAGTCAGCACAGACTGCTGGCGGTGGAAATTGCTATGTAAAGGCACACCTCAGGTACAGACAGTGACAGAGAAAGGGTTTGGCAAGGAAGTTACTTTCAGTTTTCAGTTGTTTTGTCATAAATGCAGACTGCCTTTTACAATACCATGGTGATTCATTGTTTTTCCTTCCCTCTTTGCAATTTCCTCATTTGTATGTTTGCATTTTTAAAGCATGTTTTAAGGAATTGTTCCAGCATGGAAATAGTGTGGATACTGATGATTGTTATGATTGTTTATTTAATAACAGTAAAATTATTAAAGCACATTTCCATTAAGTGATCAATTTCCTCAGAAGAAAGTCACAACCAAAAGAAATGAAGCTGAGAGACCGATAAATGATGGGTTTAAGGTTGTATAATGCTTCAACCACCTCAGCAAGCTGTGAAGGGCCCAGTGGTTAAAACAGCTTTCAGAAAGCAAGGTGGGAAGACCACCAATAAATTATAAATAAAATTCACCAAAAGGAAAATGCACCAGTGGTTGAAATACGAAATTTGGCCCAGGAGAAGATATTTGATGGAAGAAACTGTCCCAGAAGGTCAACAAAATTATGTTCAATCCAAGCAATGTTTAGTTTTCAGTGTGCTTTGCATTGCTCTCCAATTTCAGATCCAGATATGCCAATTATCCTACTGTAAAACTGGCATTTTATTATTCATATGAAGAGCATTTTTTCTTTGCCACATCAAAAAGAAGTAGGTTTTGGCTTTTTTCACACATGTAGCACCTAAAATGTTAATTTTAAGGTTCTGGTTCCTCTGACATCAAAAAATCATATTAGTATTAGAAGCATTTTTCATAACTCCTATGGAAGATTAAAAACCTCAATTTGTCAATAAATTGTTGCTGAGATCTTACTGTTCTTATTGTAACACCGACTTTAAACAGATATTTAAAGAAAAAAAAAGTTTTTTTTTTCCTGAATATTCACTCTAAATACTGTTACTGAAGGAAATTGCAAGGTCAAAACATCTATTTCGTTTAAATATTGCAAACATGCTCCCCAAGCTAATGTGGCTTGATACAACTGCCTTACACCTTCCTTGTGTCAAAGAAACTTAGTTCCTTAGTTAAATGTTGCCATACTCAAGTGTTCTATGTGTGGCTGTGGTTGTAAATTTTGTTTTTGTTTGAGGTCTAAGAAATATGCCAGCCTCACAGTACCTGAAATCTAGGGCACACAAATTGGCACAAGTGGAGCCAGAATTGTAGGCACAGGCTGGGATTTGCTCCTGTAGAGTCAATAGGATTAGATGAGACAGACTTGAGAAATTCTAGACAGGTCAGACTTAGGATCCTGATACTTTTTCACAGGAGCTGCACAGCAAAAAGGGACTACTGGTCTGCAGCAGTAACCTAAAGAGTTGGAATAAGGCATCTGGTTAAACTGTTAGCTAACAATAGTTTTAGTGTTTATACTCATAACTTCTGGCATCTGTTTAAATTGACCTAATATTCCTCAAGGTAGAAGGGTAAGATGAAGAAAACAGTAAGCTTATAGTTCAGAAGTCTTAAAAGTTCAAGCATAATTATCTGTATTACATTGAAATTTCCTCTCAATCTGAAGATAGTTATGTTTAGTGACTACAGTAAGATTCTCCATTCAGTAGGTCAGCTCCAGAAGGCAATTTAAACAAGCAAGTCTAAAGATAGTGCCTAAACCCAAGAGACATCCTGAAGATTTTCTTGATGTTCTTCCACAGCCCTTGTCTAGACAGTGTTTCTGTTATAACGTAACTCTGGTGCTGCAGCCTCTGAACCTCACTGAGATCCATACAGGTATTCTTGTATTTTCTCCGAGGCTTTTAAGTCAAGCTACAATTTCATAGTCACCTATAGTCTGGATATAACTCCACACTGGACTGAAAAGCTGTTGTCTGGTTTTTGTCACCTCCAGCCAAGAAGGTGCTCGCTGACTATGTGGTTGTCCTTTGAGCTGTCACCAGTATTTGAACTTAACTGGGTAACTGATCTGAATGAAAAGGAATCTGGCAAAAAGCATAAAGGTTGGCTTTAGCATAACTTAGTGCCACACTTGCGGGCCAGAAAAAGAAAGAAGGCAGGCATAGGAAACCAGTTGGTATTTTAAAGTGACTGCAGGATCGTGAATGCCTCCAGTAGATCAAATACCACAGAAATGCAGGGGTAGTGCTGCTTATTTTCAAAAGCTTTTGATTGAAACCTTTTTTCAAAGGAGACAGGTCCCCCTTCTCAGCTGTATCTGAGGAGACTCAAACGCACATCAGCTGCAGTCAGGTTCACCAGTGGCACTGACAGACAGCCAGGGGGGAAGAAGGTGGCATTCTCATTCCCTCCTGGAAAGGCTGTGCTGGTCTGCACAGAACGCTTCAGTATTCACTGAGCAGGAACAAGAGAGTGGTTGAGAGGTCAGGATATTGAACTAGGAGGGAGCACCCCCACCCCAGATTTGTGTCCCTGTTCCAAAGGCTGCCTGGGAGCCTGGCCTTTTTGAAAAGAAGGCTTATAAGATAAAGTGTCTGTGTTCATCTGTCCCTCCCTCTCTCCTTCCCTAATGAATAACACTGAACACACCAACCAATTTCAACCAAACCTGACAAAGCAATAGGGGTCTCCAGAAAAAGAAGCTTTTCCAGTATAATGAAAAGGATGGAAGAGAAGAGGAGCAAGATCTTAGCAGTGCCTCACTGTGTGGAAGAGTAGAGCATGAGCTCACCTTCATACAGAATCAAAGAAGGAACACAAGAGAGTGATGTCAGAAATACCACAAAGACAAGCTTTGTTCAGACCTCAGATTTGACTAGCCACCAAAGAATCAAACTCTGACACATCAATCCATAGGAAAATATCAGGGCTTTATTTACAGGCCTTTCATGTGTTCTGCATTACTGGATTATAATGCAGAAACTAAGCCTTCCTAAGTGATCATCTGGAATCACTCATTCTCATGCTTTCTTTCTCTTACATTTTTTCTCAGTCATTTTGTTTGGGTTTTTTGTTTGTTTGTTTGGGTTTTTTTGTTTTTTTTGGTTTTGTTTTGGTTTTGGTTTTTTTTTTTTGGTAGTGAAATTGAACAGTTTCAGTAGCAAAATAACGCACTCAGAATCATAATGATAGATAGAATGCTTTGTCAGGAACTAAGGTGACTGAGAACCAATCTTTGTACTTTTAATCATATTAAATGTCAACTGGAGAGAAGCCTTGTTTTGGCTAATGACATGGCCATATAAGCAGTTGTGATAACTCAAGCCCAGCAGTGGGAACATATGACTTAGGACCAGCAGTAAGGTGGAGAGGGGACAGAGCAGGGAAAATGAGAGGCCATTCATGAGCAGCACACATGGACTAAGAAGGTGCACCCTCAGTTCTCCAGGTAAACTCTCTGATTTTAAATCTAGTTCCTAGTAAGTTTTCTTCTGTGTTCCCTAAATTAGATCCCATCACCAGAATTACTGCTACATATGGGTATTGCTAATGTAGTCATTAGTAGATCAATACATTTGAGTAAATGTGACTGAAAAAGAAGGAGCACAGAGCTTTAACCTTAATGCCTGGGAGGATTTCTCTCAGATTGGTAAACATGCTAAGAAAATGGCAGATGAAAAATAAAGAGATTCTGATGTATTTTGCCCACCTTTTTTCCTTTTGTGACATCCATTACTGTGATTTTTCCAAAACCAAACACTTTGTGACTCTCCTTAATATGCCCATAGAGTACACGTTACTGTATTTACACCTCAAACCACCTACAGCACATAGTAATTACCACCATGTGAGTAACCTCTAAAGCCACATTAGTGTGTTGATCTGTGCCAACAGGATGCCAACTCATATGTCACTGCCTGAAACATGCTGCACACATTTTAAAATATGCTCAATATTTACATGAATATTCAGTAATTCTGATCAGATGTGGAAGAGCATGTATTTGAATAGAGCAAGCTACTGTCCTGCTGGGATTCAGGTACTTGGCATAAGCCACAACAGTCAGGACAATTTTCAGACCAATTATATGTTCCCATCACACATCAGTGGCCAATTTCATTGAGTTGCTTTGAAACACGTAGTTTGTTGGCAGGAGTTTCTGTGAGCTCATCTTTCGAACTTGTTGTCATTTAGGGGAATAGTTTTCTCCCCTGCGTCAGTGTGAGTTATCCTCTTTCCCTGAATTTTGCCTGAGCTCTCTTGGGCAAAACTATATGCAATATTTCTCATTATAGATATTAACTTCACTTTGAATTTTACTCCTACACATTGCTCTTACCTTGGCTTTTTTTTTCTTAAAATGCAACCAGGGTTAACTACTGTCAGGTGCAGAGCTATCAGCTCTGAGAGTCAGGTATGAAACACTCAGGTGTGAATGGTTCTCCAAACAAAAAAAACCTCTCCTTGGGATTTTAAAAATAGAAATAGTGATGTATGATTCTGTTCTGTTGCTTGGATGTGCATTGTCTGTGGTACATTCATTTTTGTATTATCTGGTGTTATTTGTTTGTATATATTGTAAGGAGAAATTAAACTTTATATGTTAAAATGCCAGTTGATGTGCTTCATTATATGAACTGGTATCCTGATGTGTTTCTTGGAGAAGTTCTGCTTTACATCAGTAGGACTGAAAGCAGAATTAGCTGTTTTATTTAACTTCATTTTCTTTTTCTGTCATTAAAATAAATTGTTTTGTTTAAGTACAAATAAATACAGAGGCCCTTGAAATATTGCCATCTCGAGCCCTAGAAAAATTTATTTAATTATATCCTTTAAATATAATCATATTCCTACACAGAGTAGCCCAAAAGAACTCTGAAAAAGTCTGCCCTACTCTAATTTCAGCTTAATAACTGTTCAGACACCTCCGTCAGTAACTACACCGTGTGTGTGTATTATATTTTTATATATATGTATACACACATGTATATATATATTTGCATTTCAAATACACGCAGCTGAGACAAACTTAGACTGTGTGCTCTCTAGGTGTGTGAGAAATGAATGAAAGATGAATACCAGTGGAAATAATTTGATTTTTTTATTATTATTTCCCCTACTCTTTTTCTGCACAATTGCTATTTCGGTCTGTAGGAGAAAGGCTGATTCAGAAAACAACTAGCTTCACTGTTCATCAGTGACAGGGCCTTAACAATGAGCATATTTTTCTGCTACCCATTTTTTTAGAATTTTGCTTCTAAACTCCTTATTAAACATGCACAGTGAATATTAAGAAAATAATTGTTTCACAGAGAGTTCATGTGACTCTCATTGAAGTTCAGAGGCGAGTTCACCTGAGGTTAGTCTGATATTATGTAAATGCAGCTTTTAACATCATACTCCACAAGAGCTTCAGGTTAGAACAGCACTGGTTCTAAGGTAAAATCATACAGTAGTTTGTGGTTCTTTCACATTCACTGCTTAAATGTGCTAGAACTGGTATACATGCCTTGTTGAGAATAATTTGTTACTGATAAATGTTATGGAAAATAAATATTTTCAATTTGGAAAATTCTGTTATTTCATTTGCCTTAACATATTTTATTGGACGTTTCCTCAGCCCTGCTCTTGCTTCGTCAGGTATTAAAAGCAGCGCTGGGATTTGCCATCTAGTGGCAAAGTTGTGGCACTAAGAGTACATGGAAAATATTTTCATTTTTCTTTCTTCTTATAATGTAACTTCACGAAACCCCTTGCAACTATTAGTTAGGAAGCAGACGAAGACAGAAGTCAATAAAAATGTAAAAGGCAAAAATGATATAATTAGTGTCATTTCTTGGGTCATGTGAATTTTGGAAAATCTTCAGACTATTAAGAAAGGAAGGAATCTTAAAAGTAATTTCAATTAAGATGAATATTGCTGAAAATGTATTACTGTATGCTTTAATTAGTATTGGTACAGTTACAGTATTTGAAATGCATAAAATACACCTTTTCAGAGAAAAACATCATTGATACTTAAATTCTTGTATTAAAAAAGCTGCCTGTAAGAGTCTTATATATAGGTAGAAGAACAGAAGACCAGGCTATTAGTACTTGAGCAAAGCCCAGGGATTAATCAGGGTCAGAGATCTCTGATATTAAACACACGGCACAATTAAATCCAGCCTTTTGAAGAAAATGCCGACACTTAGTTTTGCATGCTGTGGCTGAAATTTAACCCCATTAAAGTCAGTAGCAAAATTCAAGAAGACTTGCTGAATAAACCCAGCACAGGTTTCTAAGCCAAGTTTAAATAAAAGGGAAATGACACCAGACCTCTTCCTCATCCCCATTTATGCATTGCTACCAGATTTATGATGAATTTGCTTAGACAAGATACCAAACACCCAACTCCCAGTCTTCCTCTACCTAGTTTGGGTGTGGAACTGGAACTTTGGTGTCCCTGTGCTTTAATCCATTCAACTGTATTACTCTTTTTTTCCCTTGTGGTCAACCAAATGATGGTCTTGACATTAAAGTGGAAGCCAAGGGCCTCTGAGCTCTCCACAGGAGCTAATTTAGTTTCCCTTTGTAGCATTAGCTAGGACAGTTTTATCAAGCAGGGATGTGAGAGTAAGTCTGTGAGACATTTTTAGAAAAATGCCTTGCACTGCCATTGTAATTGCTCTTCTTTAAGTTGCAATGCGTTTGTAGTTTCATAAACCCAAATGTTTTGCTCTCTTTTCTTTTAGAGAGTGTCATCATTCACCAGTTACGCGTGAACTCTAGATGAGTTACCGCCCGCTAGAGCTCTCTGTGTGCACTACTCTCCATGCCCGTGGATGGATCACTGTAGAAGCTCTCTGCCATCAACACCAGGGTCACTTTGCTACTGACTATTTGTGGAAGTATTAGTGCTTCCATTAGATTCTCTATATTTTTTTTCTTGGTAGAGCTTTAAAAACGAATGGCCTTGCTGGTATTTTAAAAGTATCTAATCAGAGAAAGAGCAGCAGTCTTTCTGCCAGCTGAATTTCACTTTTATTTGCAAAGCCTAAGGCACATGCTTGATTTTAGTTGATATTTGCCATATAATTTATTTTTATAATACACTTTGTAAAGTAGCTGTCCCAAAGTTGCAATTCCTGTTGCTTATGGTGCATTTATTTATAGAATACACTGTCAAATTTGCAATTTGATATTTTTGCAATAGAGTATGTGAAGAAAGAAAAAATGTAACTTCAGCAATGTTTTCTGTTTAAATGGAAACGTATTCAGTACATTTTTTTGCCACCATTAGATTCTGTGAGACTAAATACTCTGAAGACTGCTGTATGGAATTTGTTGCAGAATATTTCTTGCACTGTGTGATGGTTTGGCATAAAATTAAGTATTAAAGTCCAATGCCCTGAAATACAACCAGATTTAGTAATTTTAAACAATGTCAGTTTTTAAAGCTGTGATTTTTTTTCTATATAAAGTATGTTTTTACTTCTGCCTGTACCAAAAAAAGTTGATTTTCATTACAGTGTAACTAATAAATTTTCACAACTATGCAAATGTAATCAGGTGTTTGTATTTTAACTCCAATTTCTTAGGGTTGGCAGTGCTAATCTATGTATTTGTTTATGGGGACAGAATGTATGGGTTTGGAAGTTCCTTTTTCTGACTGGTGTCTCATACAGTGTCCCAGTGATGTACAGGGTAAAAGTGATTCATAGGAGCATAGAATGGTTTGGGTTGGAAGGCCCTTAAGGATTGTGTAGTTCCAATCCCTCCCCTGCCATGGGCAGGGATGCCTTCCAGTAGATCAGGTTTCTCAAAGCCCCATCCAACCTGGCCTTGAACACTTCCAGGAAAGCTGTTCATCAGCTTCTCTGGACATCTTGTTCCAGTGCCTCACCACCCTCACAGTAAACATTTTCTGCATAATTTCTACTCTAAACCTACTTCTTTCACTTTGAAACCATTCCTCCTTGTCCTGTCACTACATGCCCATGCAAATAGTCTCCATCTTTCTTGCAGGCTTAGAAGTTCAGGTACAGAGAGGGATCAATCACCAAGCCCTTGATGACTTACTTGTTTCTAACTTTGTGCTTTCACGGCACTGGCAGAGATGTTCGACTGGTGCTGTCAGAATCTTTAGTCCTGAACAAGACACCAGGCACACTGCTACATGCTGAGGGCCCCCTTTTTTACACTGGTGCCCATAGCTTCTCAAATAGCATCCAGAGAGTTCTGTGGCAGCTATTCTCGAGATGATTTTTGAATAAATTATATATAAAGCTGCATACAATCCAGGCACAGTCTTTTTTTTCTTACACATTTCATAATCAATGATTTTTAATCTAAGTCATTGGCACATACTCACTGCAGATTTTCTTAACTGCAGAAGCTACTGGGAGCAACTACTTTTTTTGGAAGGGAAAACCATCTTGCTTGCAGGAAATGTCTTGTGAGGTGCCAGAAAGAGTGCATTAATGCAGCATCCCACCGGGATGACTAGGGTAGTCCATCTTTGAAGCTGGAATATCACACTGCTGTGTAGTCAATTTGGTCTTCATGGGAGTCATGGGAGCTGTTTTTCCTTCTACATACAAGTTCTGCGGCAAATGCTGACACTCTAGAGAAGCAGGCTTTTCTGGGACCTGTATGAACTTCCTTGGAGTTGATCTCCATTGTAAAGAGTTTACAAATGCAGCTATACCGAGGAATCAGAAGAAGTGCTGCTTATCCTGGCAGAAGAGTAATTTTGTTGATAGAGCTTATACTTAGCTGGTACATGATGTTTTCTAAGGAGTGGGGTTCTTTTTTGTACAGCAGACAATGTAGGCCAATAACATAGCTGTGTCTGTAGATCATATTTTAGAGCATGCTGAGAAGAACTCCAGCTTTTAAAGAGCAGTACAGCTGAGGTGAATAAAGTTTAGTGTGTGCCACATTTCAGTTTACTGCACAGCAGAATGAACATTGTAGTGACCCAGATCTTCTACTTTCATAACATCACTTGGTAATCCAAACCTGTCCACGTTAGGATCTACACTGCGCTCAGCAGGAATGAAATTCCCGGCTATTTGAAAGTCACGGTGACATGCCTGAAATAAACCTCAGCTTTTAAATATGAGTAGGACATAAGTAAAATCTTATTCTGACATTGAGTCTAGATTCAAAAGGTCCCAATCAAAGTAGAAAATATTTTTCCTTGTCTAGATTTTAATATAAAGCCAATTCAGTATGAGTGTATGTTTATGATTCCTAAATATATAAACACTTATGGTTTTGCAATGACATGAAGTTTTTAAGCTTTCCAAAATTAAGCTTTCCAAAATTAAGCTTTGTTTAAAGCATAAATGGTGTATTGAAATAATTTAGATTTTAAAATATTTTTGATGAACTGCAGCACTCTGGAGTAGGAGACATCTGGTGATTTCATCTTGCATTTATGTTCCTGGTCAATTTTTTACACTACCTAACTTGGACGTGAATCTAAAACAAATATGTAAAAAAAGTGCATTAGCCACATAACTACCCTGTATTTTGGGGACACTCAGGAAGAAAACTATTAATGTAGACTAAAGAGGTGATTAATTTCTGCAAATACTGTAATTTTGAAGCAATTGGGAAGTGCTTTCACACTAAGACAATGTAGAGGCTACCTTGGGCTATAGATATCAGGAGCTTTTAAGCAACAGAAAACCAGTGAAAGATCTACTTTTCCTTTAGAGATCTCTTAATGTCTAAAGAGGATTGAAAGACCTGTGTTAGTATATTTATAGTAATAAAATACAAAGTTTCAATCTATGAAAAAATCTCAAATACTTAGATTTCTAGAGACAAACTCTACAGCCTATGAGTTTTCCATTTGTTTTGTTGTGAAACATAATTGGACAAATTTAACACACCCTTTCTTGCCAGTCCTCTCACACCTGGCAGCATCAGGTCCCAGCTTGCCAATATTGCCCCTTGATTATCCTGTTTTCCAGAGTAATTTATTGCTATCTCTCAGCACAGGTTTACAAGCAGCCTTGTTCCCTTGGGATTCAAGGGTGCATCTCCCTGGATTCTCTGTGAGGCTGTAGGAATAATAGTTACTATAGCTGAATGTGATAATTGCAAACAGAAGATAATAAAGGAAAGGGTGGCACTAGTGACAAGGGCTTATCTAGGATGAATGGCAGCAAAAGCTGGGGCCCAAAAGACAGTGGAAAAGATAAATTAGGAATGAGATATAGTTTTAGCACAGATGCCACAAGGAATACGATTAACTAGGCATTAATTAGGCACCGAATTAATAGTTAAATTTTAGATGCTTATATATCCAAATTGCCTATGCTGTCTATAACAAAGAGGCCTTTTTAGCCTCTAGAGCGAAATACATTTGCACAAGTCATGTGCTCCCCCCAGTGGTCTTGGCTGATGCTCTCGGTGCTCCGGAGAATTAAAAGGCATTTATTTTAGGGAAACTGTTTCACAACCAGCTAAAAGATTGCACTACATGCTTATCAAGTTATTTAATTAAATAGTTCTAATTATTTTTCCTTAAAATAAATACATAAATGCTTGCTGAATGTGGATTTTGGCAACACGCTAGAGTGACTGCACAGGAAGGACTACAGAGTCCTCACAAAACAGAGTTTAATGCAGAACCGCCAGGACAGTGAGAAACATTCAATGTTGCATTGGCTTGAGCAATGCCTGCTAAAGCAGATATTACAGGATACAAGTACATAATCCCACAGCGCATTCCACTAGGTGATTGTTTCTTCACGGAAAGGGTGTTAAACCATTGGAACAGGCCGTTCTGTGGGGCAGTGGAGCTCCTGTGCCCACAGGTGTTTAAGAAAAAACTGTAAGTGGTACTCAGTGCCATGGTGTAGTAGACATGGTGGTGTTCAGTCAAAGGTTGGACTCAATGACCTCAGAGATCTTTTCCAGCCTAACTGATTCTGTGATTCTATTTAGTGCAGTCAGATTAGCTCCTGAAGGAACTATAACAACAATATCCATATGTATAAGTATCTAAAGGGTGGGTGTCAATGCGAGGGAGCCAGACTCTTCTCAGTGGTGTCAACCAACAAAACAAGAGGCAACAGGCAGAAACTGATGCACAGGAAGTTCCGCCTAAATATGAGGAAGAACTTCTTTACTGTGCAGGTGACTGAGCATTGAACAGATTGCCCAGAGAGGTTGTGGAGTTGCCCTGATTGCAGATATTCAAGAACCACCTGGATGCAATCCTGTGCCATGTGCTCTGGGATGACCCTGAGCAGGGGAGTTGGTCCAGATGACCCACTGTGGTCCCTTCCAACCTTACCCATTGTCAGAGACTGAAATAGTTCATGCCTCAAACATTGATATAAAGTTTTGCTCATTATAACAAAAAGTGTATAAAGAAGCTACAATCAAAGAAGCCTCCCTGAAGATACCTGACTGGGACTTTGGACTGAGTCAGACAGCTGAGATTAGATAAAGGGAAACCCTATTGTTCAATCATCTCAGGCTGAAGGAAGGGAATGCATACACAAAGGCCAAAGCCACCAGCTGCACTAAGGATCATCCCTGGCTGAGTTTGGGGTGGGGGCAGAGCACAGCTCACAGAAGCCAGGTTTGCACAAACTGGCCCAGCTGTGGAACCCCCAACCCCACAGGCCACATCCACGGGAGTTTCACGTGAGAGACAGCTGAGGGGGAGTCACAATCTATCAAAGACCCCCCAAAGTGCTAGGCCTGGCACCAAAGGACTGCAGGTGATGCAAGCAGAGTCTGCTGCAGAAGACTGCCCCTCCCCCCGGGGGACATGGGACATTGCCCCTGGCCTGAGTGTATATTAACCCATGGCATCCTGTGCTTTTGGGGGGACCACCACCACCAAGAAGACCAGCTGGAGAGGATCAATGTGACATTGTTTGGATCCACGGATGGTGACATTTTCTTTCTCCCTCTTTCTGTCCCCCCCACCTCTTTTCCTACTTCTATTTTCCTCTCTTTTCCTCCCTCTTTCCCTCATATTTACTATCAAATAAAACCTATACTATTGACTGGCATATGGTCTCGTTTGCACCTTAATTCGGGCAGAGGTATTTCCAAAGAACCTTAACATTTGGATCATAACACCCATTCTGTGATTCTGTATTCACTGCACTGATTCATTCACATGCCTCCTGACAGCAGAGCAGGAGTACAGAGCAGAGCAGGAGTACAGAGCAGAATAGCTCCCAGAAGTGGTGGTCAGCACACATGGCTTCATTAAGAGAAGTTCTCAAAACTCTCCTGCATTGTTACATCTCTACAGTGGCACTGATCCTATTTATGAGGGTAGGAAGCAGAAGCTGACGTCTCCATTTTTGACCCAATGGATGCTGCCTTTTACCCGCACTGCTCCTCATGACAATAGGGGAACCAGGGGCGGGGGACCCTCCTGGAGCCCTGAGCGGGGTGACAAGGCTGCAAGGGCGACAAGGCTGCGGGCCTGGCTCTTACCCCAACCCTGGGCAACCCCAGGTGTCGAGGCCCCTGCCCTAAGTGCACCAGAGCAGGGCCTGCCTGGCCAGCGCATAGAACACAGCTAGTGAGGAGGGGCTGAGGGAGCTGGGGCTGCTTGGCCTGAAGCAAAGGAGGCTCTGGGCGAATCTTTGATCTCTACAACTGAGAGGGCTGCGGTGAGCTGGGGATCGGTCTGTTCTGCCGTGCGTGCAGTGAGACGACAAGAGGAAATGGCCTTAAACTAAGACTTAATTTATTAATTTAATTTATTAATTTAATCTAAGTCAGATTAGATATTAGAAAAGAATATTCACTGTTAGGGTGGTCAGGCATGGGAACAAGCTGCCCAGGCAGGTGGTAGAGTCACCATCCCTGGGGGTACTCAAGAGGTGTGTGGATGTGGCACTGGGTGAGGTGGTTTAGTGGGTTAGCGGTCACAGCGGCAGTGCCGGCGCGATGATCCTGCGCCTCTCCTCCAACCTCCGTGACTCCGTGATCCGGGCAGGCGCGCGCCCTGCCGCGTCACCGCCCGCGCGCCCGCCGTGCCCCGCCCGTGCCGCCGCGGCCGAGTGCGCAGGCGCGGTGCCCCCGGTCACGTGTCCGCGGCGGCGGCGGCGGCGTCATGGCGGTGAACTACAGCGCCAAGGAGGAGGCGGACGGGCACCCCTCGGGCGGCGTCGGGGTGCCGGGCGGCGGCGCGGTGGGCGGCGGCGGGGGCGCCGTGAAGACTCGCAAGCCCGACAACACCGCGTTCAAGCAGCAGCGGCTGCCGGCCTGGCAGCCCATCCTGACGGCGGGCACGGTGCTGCCGGCCTTCTTCATCATCGGCCTCATCTTCATCCCCATCGGCATCGGCATCTTCGTCACCTCCAACAACATCCGCGAGTACGAGGTGCGCGGGGCGGGGCTGCCCGGGCCGGGCCTTGGGGAGCTCCCGGGGCCGCTCGGGGAGGCCAGGCCGGGCCGGGCCGGGCAGGGCGACAGGCCGGCGGCCACTCCGAGGAAGTCCGGTGCTCTCCCGTCCTGCCGGGACGCGGCGGGGAGCCAGGCGGGTTCTGTGCCGAGCGGACACGGCGCCCCGGCGGCTCCGAGCCGCAGGAACGTCCGTGCTCGTCAGCTAAGCGTCCATTAATTACCCTGAGCAGACACCGAGCTCACAGTCACCTCCGCATGGGCTGTAGCCTTTCTGTCAGTCCTGCCAGGGCTCCCGAGGGAACCTCCAGGGAAGTTGCTGCCAGCATTTAATCGACAGAGCCCAAGTGCACGTTTTCTTAGCAGTACAGAAAGTTGGTACAGCATCCTTAGGATAGCCTGTGGCAGATCATTATGTATCTTCAAATATTCCAAAGTAATTGTATTTTCAGGACAAAGGGCTGTGGTGAATGTATGGCTGTAATTCTTACCTGCAACGATGTTTTAATGTTGTAGGTGCTCTATGGGAGACCAGGGTGTCCGGAGTAAACTTGGAAACAATGATCGAGGAATGTGGCTTTTTTAAATTAACACTTAAAATATCTGATAATTACATCATCATTTACATCTGATAATTACCCATGCTACTGCTACGAAAAGTTGCTGAACGTTAGCTGAAAACTGAACTGCTTATTGCAGATGGATCCATTTGATAACAGAACCAGTTTGTGTTGTCAGGAAGTAAACTGCAGGGCTTAGGGACAGCCTGGAGAAGCAAATTGATGGCTGCTGAGTTTCAGTGAGCTAATACAACTGAGATTGATTGTAGGGAAGAAAGTGTGTAGTTGTTTGTTGTATTGTTTTAGTGGAGAATATGAATTTTTGTGGATCAAATCAGTCCACTTATTGGACTAAGCTGTCACTTTCAGATAAGTAGTGTTTAAGACAGAAGGTTGGCTGGTGGCAGTAATCTGGCAGTGAAGCCAAATTAGCTAAAGAAATCATGAGGTAGGGAATGAATGGTATTTTCCTATTTCTGTTAATGCAAATAATGTTACAATAAAACCGATTTTCCCCCCTTTTAATGTTAAGATCTTCAGTTACAGTCAAGGAGAAAAGCAGAAGGGAAAAACCCCAAAGCTAAAGTGTATTTTACAGCATCCAAATTTGTATTTAAGCATATTTTTTGGAAAGTGGTTGCATCTTATATCAAGTGCTGGAGGTGTACTGAGCATCTGAAAATTGGCACAAGTGCCTCAGAGAACATGGCTAAGTTGTCATGGGCACATAGATTTTTAAATTGTCATGTTATATTTTAAGATAAATACAATCACACATTTTCAGTGTGACACTCAGTGGAGAGAAGTAAAAAATAATCCTTGCTAACTCTGATTTTTTTGACACCTGCATTTAAAATAGCCATTTCTATAGTAAAGCAGTACAAAGCTTTAGATCATTATATATATACATCCTTTTTCCATTATGACTGAATCTGCATTGATTTATAGGAACAAGGAATGCATCAGTTTCATGAGTCCAAAACCATAAGCAAGTTCTTGTGCCTATATTGTTGCTGTATGCATATACATAATTTTTATATACTGTTGTTGCTTAAGCAGCTCAGTCATGTACTCCTGGTAAGTTCCAGTAGAAGCCAAAAACGAGATGTTCCTACCTAACATTTGGCACAAAAGTCATAGGTGAGCTGGGAGCACAGCAATGCTCCCCTGCACAATCAGGCTGCATATGTACAGCAGTAGTAACCATTTGTGTTGGGGCCAGCTGGCAGGTGCTGGCCTTCAATCCTCTCTAATTTTAAGATATTCAAGAGTGGAAAGGGTTTCATTCGTTTTGCCGTGTGAGTTTACTCTTTCATCGTGTGAAATTCTCAAAAATCAGATTGTTAGGCTTTTGTGAGGACAGGACAGTCAGAGTTCTTGACTTTGGAGTATGTGGTAGGTCAGAATGGGAAAACTTGTGTTCTGTTCCCTGATCCCCATGTGTGTTTTATGAAGTGCTTATCCAGTGACATTCTGCAAGTGAGATTGTCATCCGAAAGGCAGCTGAAATTCCAAAAAAGCAAATTTAAATCAAAAAAGCTTTATAGTTGCAGCAACAAAACACAGATGAAGCATTTTACCAATTAGGACCAACCTTTGGGCTATAAACACCAGCAAGGAGTGCAGTTTAAGACACTGCAATCACATATATGCTTAGCTGACATATGTCCCTGCTTAGAATGCTGGGTTTTGTTATAACCTCCAGGTGTTATTCACAAATAGCTGTAAGTTTAGCTGTGGGAGACAAGTCATCTAGAAGCTAAATGCAGTGACTAAGGTTTTTCAGAAATGTAATCGGGGGAGGAGGCAGAGGTAGTTATTTACACCTACCTCCTAGGCAATAGCATACCTCTTAAGTATGTGTGTGTGTGTGTGTGTATGTGTGTGTGTGTGTGTGTGTGTGTTTGTGCCTGTAAAATTAGTGTATTGGAATTGAATAGGGTGTATAATTTATGCCCCTGAAATACATAGTTGAGTTCAAGTCACTCTTTCCTGAAACAAGATATTGTAGCCATTAGTATCTCTGTGGACTGTGCTGTTCTTCTACAGGTGCAAGGACTGAACAGCAAAATGTACCTCTTCCATTGATTTCCTTTATAAGCTCTCTTGAATTGAAATGTGGAAGATTTCCAACAGCTTAAGTATACTAGAATTACCTTTTTTGTGTTGTGTTTTCTCTAGCATTTTTTTGAAAGGGTATAATCAGCCATTTATCTTGGGTCTGTTGTGAAAATAGTTCATTTGGGTGGCAGATTAATTAGCTGTGTAAATGTCTTTTTGCCTGTTACTAAAGGGTGAGAGAATTATGTATTTCCGGGGGGGGGTAGGGTTTGTTGGTTTTTTTTGTTTGTTTGTTTGTTTTTTAAAATATACAGAGTGAATAAGAAGATTGACAGAGCATATTAATGTATGATAAAATGTGAGGAATATACAAAGTATTAAATGTGTAGAAAAGAGATCTTTGTACTGTGACAGCTGGTGTGAAATGTATAATGGTAGATAAAAAGCCAGATGGACTTAAGGCGTGGCTAGGCATGGAGAACTGAAAGTAAATACGTTACTGTTGCTCACATCTTCAGCCTTGTGTGCAGTTCCTGTAACCCCATGTCAAAAATGATACAAAACTTGATAATACCAACAAAGAGGAACAGCAAAGAGGACCAGATTTATGGGATGCCTTTTATACAAGAAATGGTCAAACAGAGTAGGATAAATATGTGACAAAGTATGAAGTCTACAAAATCACAAATAATTTGGAGAATATGCGTATGCAATAGTTACGTTATTTCTATAGGTGTATATAAGTTGACAGACATCTACAGCCTGAACGGCCATTGGTGTGGGATAACTTGGATATACCCAATATCCTTAAATCTGGAGTTGTTGGGAAAGGCTCACTGAGTTGGGTTGCCATACTCAGCTGCTGGCCGATCCTTGGGGACAGAACAGTGGGGTCAGGCAAGTTCTTGCCCTGGACTCCAAAGTCAGTCCTTTGCTCTCAAAGTCAAAGTGGTTTCATTACTTTGTGAAGACTTGGAGACGGATGCCTTTTTCCCTTTAAACAAGCTCTCTGTTGACTGTAATCTGTAAATGTGGATGCAGAAAAAACCACTTGTGTTGGCAGTTACTATACAGGAAAGCTCTTTGATACCATGCAAGCAGATAGCAGTCATCAAAAGCACGGTCCTGCTTCAATATACAGCCATTTCATGCTCCACAGAATTTACTCAATTATGTTTTTAAAAGTGAAGTCTTTAGGTCTTTAGCAACCTTAGAGTCTTGAGCGTTTTTTCTTGATCTAAAACAACTTCTCACACTGGCGAATTCTTTCTAAAGGAAATGCTTGCGTTAGCTTACTTTAGCAGAGCACACCCACCCCCAAGTTAGCCTTCAACGGATGAGATGCATTGTTCATTGAGAGCAGCAGTGGGGTCTGTCTGCTGCAGCTAAACAGAGCTGTTCAGGGCTGCTGCAACAGTGCTATTTCTAGATCAGCCTAACTCAGTATCTTGTTCATCTGAGGAACAAAGATTGTGATCCTCTCAATCTCTCTCTCTCTCTCTCTCTCTCTCTCTCTCTCTTGCCAGCTAAGAGCTCCTGAAACTGTCTTGTTTCAGCTAGGCTCATTAGGGTGTAGGTTTTGTCTGTCAGAAATCTGGCAGCAGAGCAGATGCCAATCAATAAAAGTGCTTGCTGATGGAACTGGTTGCAGCTTGAATAGGTATTGAAGAAATCACAGGAAAAGAGACCCCGCAGAAGATGCAGAAGAAAATAGGCTTCACTTACTTCCTGAACACACTTTGTGTGTTTGTTTTAGGTAGCCTTAATATGGGTCTTAGGACAGATCATAAATCACTAATTCTTGGTTATGCCTTTCACTACAAACATAAATTAGGACAAACCACTTGCAGCAGGCTTTCATATAACTGTATGGATGTTGTAGTTTAGATGCTACTGCTGCTAAACAGTTTTTTTTCAATAAGGTATATATTTTTCACCAATCTGAGTCTAAATTCCAAAATAGGAAATTCACGGTGAGTGTAGAAATACATCTTTTATAGGCAGATGGAAGCTTTCTCCTGGCATACTTGCTGGAGCTGCCTGTGAGAGAAAGCTAATGTGGTCAAGCCACTTGAATTGGCTTGGACTGTAGGGTGAGCTCGTGGCTACTTAAGGGTATTTTGTAAATACTGGATATACAGATTTTAAAAACTGACTTTTTTGGGGCTACTCTATTTAAGACAGATAATATTGTGTAAATCAGATTAATACTGATCATTTTTCTTGTCCATCTACTGGTTATTTTACCATTCCTGACAAAATAGTATTGGTGTATTAATCTTACCTGGTTTAGGTTAATTTTTGGACATTTATTTTTAAATTTTTTTTGTAGTCTTCTAATTAGGTGGCTAAATATGGTAAACAAAACATGTTTCCTTATTAAGTATTAATAGATATTAAAGACCTAGACTTTTAAAAGCCTAATCTCTCTGGAAAGCATGTAAAAGCTGAGATCTGCTTGTCATAGTGTGTGTGTTTGGAAACAGCATATTGTCTGGAGTGTCTGCTGTTTGTGTTTTGATGTGGGTTTTTGATTGGTTGGTTTGTGGGGTTTCTTTGTTGGTTTTGTTTGGCTTTGCCTCAGCAGTGTTCTCACCTCAGTGTTAAAGTTGTTTGCAACTGAAATCAAGCATATAGTCAGATTCAAAAAACTGTTTACAGAATCACAGAATGGTTAAGGTTCGAAGAGACTACTTGAGATTGTCAGATAGACCTGAATGGGCTTTTGGTGTAATATGATTGCAAAATATATGCCACATAAACTGTCTGGCTTATTAATAATTTTTCTTTACTGTTTACATTGTAAATTAATGACTATTTTTCCTGTTACAGATTGACTATACGGGAACAGAGCCTTCTAGTCCCTGCAACAAATGCTTAAATGTGTCCTGGGACAGCACACCCCCTTGTACATGCACCATCAATTTTACACTGGAACATTCATTTGAGGTATGCTGCCCTGTATGCATGATGAAATCAGAACTGTTTATATGATCTATTTCATATTGAAAATGAAAGTTTTATCACTTAAGTATTTATTTCTTTTCCCCTTCTTTTTTTCCCCCTCTATTTTAAAGGATAATTTCTAGCTTTGTTATTAACTTGGATCTGATTTTTGTGTCCCCCTTTTCATTAGCAGGGCTGAGATGTTTATTAATGCCTCTGTTTATCTGGAAATTTAGAACTTAAGTGGAATGCTTGTGTTTTACACATTCAGAGTTACCCTATGTATCACATAGCTTTGAGAGTAGATCAGCTGTTCCTGTATGATTTACAAAAACTCAGTTGAACAAGAGTTGGAAATACCAGATTAGTGCTTTCTGGCAAATTGGAGGCAAATTAAGCTTAAGGGTTCGACACTGGACAAGAGAGGTGTTGGTATTAGTGCTAGTGAATATCATTCTGATAGTGTGTGGCATGTTTATATTGTTTAACTTCAGCCTGCCAGCTTTTGTTAGGCTAGTACTCTTATGTACTCAGTGTGAAGAAAGGATTGAGGTTCTTACTTGATGAATGTTGCTTTAAACATAGAGTTTAAGAGCTCAGAATTGAAGATTTGTGTGAATGAAAATCCCTTTTTCCCCATCTTGCTTCTTGTAGAGCAATGTATTCATGTATTATGGACTTTCCAACTTCTATCAAAACCACCGTCGTTATGTGAAATCTCGAGATGACAGCCAGCTAAATGGAGACAACAGTTCACTACTTGTAGGTATTCATGCTTGGATGTGAATGAGCAACTGATTTCTGACTATTAAATAAATCATCACATAGAGTATTTAGTTTAATGATAATGAGGTACTAGAATTTTTGCATAACAGAAAGCAACCAGAAGGAATAGATTGTTTATTGAAAATAACTGTAAAGTATTATAAAATTTCCTGTTGATGTAGTGAAAACCAGTTTAGTTGTATAAACCAGCGCAGACTCATTTGCCTTTTTTCTTTCTAACTATCAGAATCCAAGTAAGGAATGTGAGCCTTACCGCACAAATGAGGACAAACCCATTGCTCCTTGTGGAGCTATTGCCAACAGTATGTTTAATGGTATGGTAACACTTTAAAGTTATCATTTAGATGGGTCTGTGATCTGTTTTCTGTTATGTTGCACATCATTCTGAGTAAAGATATTGTGGGCTTTATTGTTTTGAATTAACACATTTTCATTGTTCAGAATAAAATAAATGTCTTGTATTGCTGTTACTTGGTTCAAAATTGCTATGAGAATTAACTGAATCTCATAGCACACAAAGAATGGAAATACCTGTTTAGAGAAGCTGCTACTGCTGTGATGTAGAAACATAGATATCACATATGGATAATAGGCTGCTATCTCATATACACTGATTCTTAAAGAGCAGCTTGTGATTGTGTCAGGCAGGCAGTAAATGCCTTGCCCAGTTATTTTTGTTTTGTTTTCTCCTAGAGGTAATTGTTTCACTGCTTATCAAGATCATCTGTCTAATGAAAGTTTCTGCAGCTGGTTTTCTAATTTGATTTTGGTTTTAGATACACTGGAGTTATACCGCATTGATAATGACACAAGAACTCCAATTACTTTGATTAAAAAAGGCATTGCGTGGTGGACAGATAAAAATGTAAAGTTCAGGAATCCTACAGGAGATGGAAACAACTTAACTGCACTTTTCCAAGGTAAAAAAAGAAAAAAAGTGAAATTTTAAGAATGGCAAACTGCTTTAACCACCTTTTGATTTGAGTTTTGATTTCAAGCCCTTTTTGATTTCAGAGTTTTGCCTCACTGACATTTTACTGAATGTGCTAAATAAATGTTCTCTGAAGAAATCGAAGTTAAGGACTACTCTGCTGTTTGAAAGGTTGTCTTTAAGTAATGAAAGCTGCAAGTTTCTAATGAAAGTGTTTGGTTTTTACCTTTACTGTAATCATTAATTTGGTTTTTTTTAAATTAGACATTTTTTAGTATTCAGAGTAAAAAAAAAAATCAGTAATGTGCACTGCTGGGGTTTAACCCCATTTGGGAACTAAGCATCACAGAGTGTCTCACTAACCATGCTCTTGCTTAGTGGGAGGTAGGGAAGAATTGGAAGGGTGAAAGTGAGAAGGCACATAGGTTGAGATAGACAGTTTAGCAGTTAAAAATAAACAACCAAACCAAACTAAAAACACAACAAAGAGAGAGGAAAATAAAACCCAAGAAAAAGTAATGCTAAAGAAAAGAATTGCTCACCACTACCTGAGTCCCCGAGCAAAAGCAGGCCCTGCCTACCTCTACCTGCTCTTTTGTTTTGCTGAGTCTGATGTGATGTGGTATGGGATGTCCCTTTGCTGTGTCCTCTCCTGATCTCTTGTGGATCCCCAATCTCCTCCCTGCTGGGGTGAGGTGAGGAGCAGGAGAGGCCTTGATGCTGGCAAATACTGCTTAGCAATAACAAAAACATGACTGTTTATCGACACTGTGTCCAGCACAAATCCAAAACATTGTCCCATACCAGCTACTGTGAAGAAATTCAATTTTATCCCAGTCAAGACCAGTACCACTTCTGTCATGCTTGGATTTAACTTGTAAAAAAATCCTGCAATTGTTAAATGAAACTGTTCATATGGAATTTTCATTTAAATGTTTCTACAGCTAGATTATGCTGCTCTCTAAAAAACTGAGTCTTTTTTTGTTATTAGAAGTTACTGATGTCTTTCATATGTTAGGTTATATAAAGTTTGGCAAATAGAAGTTTCCTTTGGCTACTGTGTCTGAAAAGTCTTCTTAGGGCTTTAAGAGCATTTGTGTTTATGCAAGCTATGTAATAACTTCAGGTTTAACCTGATGTGGGTTTTCTTGCTTAGTCATAGCCAAATTGCATGTTGTCAATGTGATGGCTTCGCTTGGAAAAGCAGATACCTTACCCTAATACAACGCCGAATTGTATTTCCAATAACATTGACAAAAGCATTTGTACATAATCTGAAGTGATGTTTACAATATTACTTCCTTGTGGTTCAGGAAGTGGTTCTTAAACTCTACCAAGTGAGCAGAGGACCTATTGTCATAATGGAGAACTATCTCACCAAGCAGTGCTTTGAGATGAGACTTCCTACCCACATGAATTGCTTAAACAAATGGACAGTTCTGTCATGAATTATGTTATTTATTTATAGAATTTAAACTATTTAAACTGCAGAATAAAAAGTTCTTAAAGCCCAGTGTGTTGCAATAGTAGTGAGTCAGCCTGTCTCTTCATACTGTTTAGAAGTTGATGTGTTTTTCTGTGATAATAAAATGGATTTTGACGACCCAGTGTGTTACTCAGTCCTGTATTCAAAATACTGTGTTATTATTTTTGTTTAATCCTTTGTTATTATTTTTGTTTAATCCTAGGCACAACAAAACCTGTGAACTGGCCCAAGCCAGTGTATATGCTGGACTCAGAGCCTGACAACAATGGATTTATCAATGAGGACTTCATCGTGTGGATGCGCACGGCTGCTCTGCCAACGTTTCGCAAGCTGTATCGTCTCATTGAAAGGAAGAATAACTTACAGCCTACCTTACAGGCTGGAAAATACTCTTTGGATATTGCATACAGTATCCTTTGAAAAGCTTTTGAAAGTGGGCCTTAGCTGGTTTACACAAGCATATATTTGCAAGTTCAGATTGAACTAGCCTTTCTTCTTACCATCTCTAAAAAAAGATGGTATTGAGCTGTGGTTGAAAACTGGCACAGTGACCTAGATAGACTGTTACCATCTTTTACTTCTGTGCTAGTTTTATAGCATTAGTAGCTTCATAGAGACAGGGAAATCAAATTGCTTGGATGCTGCGAAGGAATTGAGAAAAGCATAGGAAATAAGGAAAGAGCAGAGGTAGTTGGTAGCCTAGAAATTTATGAACTGTAACTTCAAGGTGAAATGACAAAATGTCATGAAAGGAAGACTGACTCTGGAGGTCAGAACAACGACAGCTGTGTTTCAGGTAAAGGTCTGTCATTCTCTTTTGGACAGACTAAATATTAGGTAGAAATGCAGGGACTAGAGAAGGAGTGTTGTCATAGTTACTGAATTTTTAAAATTCAAAAGCACTTAGTGATACATTTTATATAGCTACTGCAGTATTTTCCTTTGCTGTAAAACTGTGGGGAGTGCATATAAAACTGAATGAACATAAAAATTTTGTACTAAAATATACTCGGGGACTAAAATTTATATTTCCCTCATTTTATTGGAGCTACTTTCATAAACCCACAAAATCATGCATTTTACTTCAGGGTTAATGTCTCCTAACTTGACCTTTGTCTTGAAGTAGCTGACAATGCCCAGATTAGTTTTAGCCTGAAAAGAGCAGCTGAATGTTTCATATTTGCAAATCCAGTTCCAAAGGCAGCAGTTTGTTTTTGGAGGCTGAGTGAAATGACCCAAAATTTTCATTTGCCCACTTCAAGCTACATTTGGAAACTTGCTTCTTGTTTTCCTAAATGTTTTTCAGATTATCCTGTACACAGTTTTGATGGACGAAAAAGGATGATCCTAAGCACCATCTCGTGGATGGGAGGCAAAAATCCCTTTCTGGGAATTGCTTACATCACTGTTGGGTCCATATGCTTCTTCTTAGGAGTGGTATTGCTGATCATTCATCACAAATATGGCAATCGAAACACTAGTGCAGACATTCCCAATTAATCTTGCATTCTGAAAATAAATGTACTGCATGTGCATCAAGGCCAGTCCAGAACGGACCCAGTTTTTGAAAGATAAATATCTGCTTCTGTCACTTTTGAGACTGGGTGCATAATTTTTACCTAAAGTTCCCCTTTCCCATACTGTGGATTAACTCTTGAAAATGACGGGTATACAATTAGCTCTATTGATTGTATCTCTGCCTATGTCAGAAACAATTTTCTGATGTTTGCCTCTAACTGGGCGGGCCACATGATGCATATAGCTCCCGTTCCCTTGATGCATCTGCTGCTTGTTCACATGCTGCGTAATGTCGGTATGATTCAGTACATTTAGATTGTGTGGAGAAAGATGGTTATAAGATACTGTAAATTGTTGACTTTCCAGAATTCAGGTGTCAGTGCTGTTGAAAGAAGTCAAGTCTTAAATGTTTTTTTCAATTTACTGTCTTGTGTGCATGGGCTCCTACATTTCTTGCTGAGATTTTAATATATTTATACAAGTTGTTAAATATTTTTCCTGTGTCCTACCCACCTCTGTTATATTAAATCCTTTAAGTGCTCCATAAACTTCAGCACTCTGGATTCTTTGTATATTTACAATATATGTGCCTGGCCAGTAAATGAGCATCCTATAAAGATACCGGAAAACCTATTAATTATCCATGAGTCCCTTTAAAAGATTGTTCTAAAATGAGACATGCTTGTTGCAGGTATAATTTTTTCTAATTTTCTTTGCTTTAAGTCATATCCAACACTAGTTCACTTTCTGCTGGTTTTGCTTTCTGTGAGCAGCTCCAAGCATTAATCAAGAAGAAGCTAAAAGGTTTTTTTTCCATTCACAATTTGGGGTGAATTCCTTTTACTGGAGGAGTTTCTTAAGTTCTTAAAGCATATGTATTCTGAGCAGGCTTTGTTTCAAGGGAATTGTATAGTTTTTCCTTATTTGGAGTGAACACCACATTAATTTTTTGCGGTGTTAAGGAAGTAAACTATAGAAGTTCAGAAGTTGAGATGGCAGTGACCTTTTTTTCCTGAAATGCAGGTTTAGCTTGTTGTGAAACATAATTTAAGTATTGCAGTTAGATGCAATGTGCAGGTTAGTGTCTTAAATTACAGAAGGATTCACCTTTAGGTTAATTAAAAGTTAACTGCAACCTGTAAAATACTACTTTTTGGTGACTCATTTTTAGATGATGCACAGAAACTGTAATATATATGGTGGAGATCACTTTATATGCAACTAGCTTGATAAAGTATGGAGTATATTAAAAGAGACCTAATAAATTCTGCAAACCATTTAATAAGAGATTTGGTTTTGTTCTTGAACATATATTTATTTTTATCTCGATGAAAATACATCGTTAAGTGTAAATGCAGTTTTAAATGAGTTGTATTTCTGGGATTGCATATGTATTACAAAAATGCACGGTCCAATAGCTTAATGTACAGGCAGCTTCAAACAAAACCATTGATTTATTATGTAATTACATGACTGGTTTTACTTAAGTACTTGTGTAGCCTAAGAATTTTAATGTGTAAGTCTGGGTAAACTGTGGAATGAGGCAGCATTTCCAGTGTGCTAGCTCTCTATAACTCCATATAATAATTTATTTGTGTAGTACAGCCTGGCAGAACAGGGCTTTCAAATAGTAGCTTTCAAGACTTTATTTACAGTGTTGTATTAATGTTGCTGGAGTCACAGGATAAGCGTAATGCACCCTTGAAAAATCACAGGACATGTTGAACTGGCTTTCAACAGCAGAGTAGCTGCTAGTCCAAAATCGACTAAATGAGCAAGGGGATGTCTCACAATTACTGGTTATTAAAATATTTTGATTTTTAAACTTTGTGTTTGTCACTTGAAATGCAAATACATTCTGCTTCATTCAAAATTCCTGTTTTTTCCAAGTGAGAAAGGCTGCTTTTTGGGCTGTGCTTAAAATTAAAACAGAGGTATTTTAATGTCTTTACCTTGTAATATTTTTCAATGCCTTATATTTTTTTTACTGACTCTAGCTGCTAGTGCATCTTTGATCTCAATGAAGTGCATCAGAGTGAGAATTGTTGTCTGTTTTTTGTTGCAACTAGGTGGGTTCTTTGAGAGTCTGTAGCAGTAAATACATGGGACAGCATGCCCAAGGGACATTAAAATGCTTTTAAGGCTTTAAAATGTTGGTCAAATTTATGAACTCTTCCTTCACTCATGCTCATTTGTCTGGATGTCATGATGATAACTATGGACATCCTTGGAGAATCCTTGGAATCCTTCAAGGATTAATTATGAATAGTAAACCTTGAAGGATGCAAGTCTTGTCTTTTTTTTAATAGAAATCTCTGAGGGATGAAAGGCCATGACAGTCTAGTCATAAGTAACATCTGCAAATACATGTTATCTGCTTGAGTCCATCAAACAGAGCAGTGAACATGGCTGGTTGGATTGGATTCACAGGAAATACTATTGACTGCACCCTTCTCTCAGATGGCTTACTTGCAGGGGGGAAATAAGAGACTGAAGAGAGTGCCTGGTGGAAAAATGTGACTTAAGTCTAAATTAGATGTAACTACAGTAACTTAAAGAAAGAAGTTACTTACTGGAATGCAACTGCAGAGGACAAAGAATATTGCATAAACACAGAGTAATCAGATCTTCAAAGTTCCTGTGACAAGACAATGGTTTCTGATCTTTCCTGAAAATGAGATCTACCCTTGGTACTACATAAATTTTATTTTTTTAAATAAAAATTCAATAATCCAACATAAAACCCCTCCAATACCCCAAAAATGTTCCACATACAAAATGCTTGGGTGTATTTAACAACTTGCCAAAAATATTCTCTTTCAAAGTAGAAGAAAAAAACTATGAGAATTTAAGTCAATTTTGTTCTTGCTTTCTTGTTAGCAATGTGGTCAGTTTATGGAAGAGACTGCTTCTGGCAATGTGAAAATAGATTCTGAGGTCTATTTTCAGAAAGCCCAATTGTGAAAAGTTTTGGGGTTTTTTTTGTTTGTTTATTTAGTAGTAGTATTAAATTTTCTTCAGAGCAGCAGGAGTATCTTCATGTAAATACTCCATACCTTCTAGCTCACAGAACCTGTTCTGATCACTGTATTGCCTTCCGTGCCTACATATGAAGTCTAATCTTATTTGACAGTTTTGATTAAGACTGAAGGCCATTACGAAATGGCCTGATGGGAATTAGCAGGTCCTTACATGACCTGAGTCTCAAATAAGAAACTACTTCCCCATAAGCCTCCCATTCTGAATGTCCTCAGCCTATGTTTGAAAGTAAAGTGATACTGTCCATTTGAGTTGTATCAACTGCTGCTACACAGTCTGAAGTTGGAAGATTATCTTTCTCATTTCCTGTTGGGGATGAAATGAAGTAAAAGTGTAAGTCAATCAGTAAGGAAGCTCAAGAAGTTTTAAAAGAAGTATAATTTGAAAGGAAGTAGTGGAGATCTTTCTCACTGGAGTCTGATTTCAGATAACGGTCACATAAAATAAAAAATTTGAGCAAGTGGAATACCAGAGTTATGTGCAAATTTAATTGAATTTTTACCCAAGGTTTGTGCCCAAATTTTGCAAAATAAAATGGTGAGATGCTAAAAGTAGTGTTAGACGTCCAAGATGTAATTAATGACCTCATTGATTCTATTGTGAAAATGGGAATGACTGGAATGTGATATTCTTGGAAGAAATGAAAATATGATTGTCTACTGAGGCCTAGTGTTATGTGGTTGAAGTAAGTGTATGCCTCACAATAGATGCTTGTAAACTTGCAACTCCAAGTAACTTGAAAAATGGCTGTGTTAAAGTAGAATAATTTTTTTATCTTTGTACCCCATATAGCTTTTAACTGGTTTAGTAAATTATTTTGTTTGCAGGAAAAAAAAATTAAAACTCATGGGCAGGCAAGAACCAGAAGGAAGTTGAAAAGATTGCCACTTTGAGCTGCACCAAGGGGTTCTGCTTCCACAGTTGAGCTTAATGCTATTTCAATTGTGTGATCTCTTTAGCAGAGTTTATATACTCTTGTATTACTGGTTTAAGAGGCAGAACTTTTTTGTGATGAATGCTTTTTAATAGCTAGATCAACAGCCCTTTTTTCTTTCTGGCTTAAACAGAACTGTTCAACAATGAGTTTTGATAACCAATTTTATTATTCAATGCAATACATGCAAAGCAGTCAGTTTCAAATGAAACATACTCATCCTGAAGCAGCAAGTTGCCATTTCTCATTTCCTCAAGTTTTCATTTCTTCACAAATTAGTCAACACTGAAGAGAACAGCTGTGCTTGCTCTGAGCAGTCATTGTGTAGCTTTGATCTATAGGTAACTCACATGCCAAGCTTTAAGTATGGCCTTGATGTTGTAAAGCGTATTTTTACAGAAAGTCTCCCTGAAGCTTAGATTCAGGCATATCAGAAAGTGGCCCACACAGCAGAAATTAAGGAATAATAATTTCTCTGTGAATTATGATCCTTTTATCAGTATTTCAGTACAACTGAATGTATGAAATATTGTATACACTGATAAGATGAAAGCTTGCAAGAGGAATTAATGGAAATCTGTCTTGCAGTGAAAGTAACGTTTTTTTAAGTGTTATGCTGTGACAGCACTGCTTGAATGTTAGAAAACGATTGGTTAAATAATGCATCTAATTTCCTCCTTTGCTACAACACCTATTTCTCCATGACTGTGCTTTCTAAATGCTGTTTTTAATATTCTGCTCAGCTAAGGCTGTATCTATAAATATTTCCTCATCCTTGCATTTTTAGTTCCTTTCTGGGACAGCTCATCAGACTGAGAAGTGCTGTGCTTTGAGATACGATCCTTGTTATTTTCATACTGGACTGAGCACTAATCTGCCATGTTTGACACATGTTATTCATCATGAGGTTTAGCACTAGTGCAGAAGTAGTGTAATGCCAAAAACTAAGTGCACTTCAGCTGCAGCGAAGCCAGGAAAGAGCGTTCCTGACAGCATTGTATTTCAGCATAAGGTTGAAGCACGAGAAGATGCAATTATGGGTCCAGATCTACAACGCAGAAAAAACACAGGCTTCTCAGACTAGTTTCTTGAAGGGCAAATAGATTCTTCCTTGAGAATCAGAATTTGTATTTCATACAATAGTGGCATTACTTCACTCTATATATATCGTGCAACTTGAAACTGGAGTTGGGTTTTCTTTTTCTTTCCACATGCAGAGTACTTGGTATCTGTGCTACTAACGGAGCGTGAGGCAGTGGGCCTCAAGGGGGTAGTTTGGGGGTGTCTGAGTGCAGTGGTTCAACAAGGGATTCCCATCCCCTCAGGGGTGCGCGACCCCCTGGCCTGGGTCAGGCCCAGGCTCTGCCTCGCTCGGCGTACTTGTCTCCAGCGGCGGCCCAAGGGATGTCCAGCGAGTCCATACGAACAACCGCAGCCTAAGGTACTGCTCTCCCAGGACACTCATCCCGCCCTCTTCAGAAATTAAACTTTTCAATGAAAGGAGATTTTAAATTCCGCCTGTAGGAGCTCCGGGCGACGTTTCACGAATTTCCCAAAGCGCCCTCTGAAGGCGCAGAGAGGCGGCCGGCAGCCACAGAATCCTGTGGCAGCAGGTTCCCCGCCGGGGCTGTGCGGCGTGAGGAAGCATGCTCCCGGTGTGCCTCAGCCACCGCCGGCCCTGCGTGTTCCGGGAGGCCACCGCTCCTCCCTGCCGGTGATGAGGGGCTTAGCCGCGGCTCCGGGCCCTGAACCGGGCCACACACCCGCCCCGGCCCGCCGTGCTGTCCGCGCCGGGCGGACGGACTGGCCGGGGGGCGCTGTGGGCTCTGCGGCGGCGCTCCGGGCCGCTCCCTCTGTGGTGCCACCGCTGTAGGCGGGGGAGCCGCTTCCCCTTCCGCTGCCCTTGCTGCCGGCGGGAGGTGACAGGACCAAGAGCCGCGATGTGGCGGAACGTGCTGGTGAGGCCCGGGGAGAGCGGCCCGCTGCCGCCGGGGCTGTGCGGGGCTCGCTCAGCGTGCCTGCCCGGCTGCGGGACTCGACTCGGCCGTGCTGGCTGCCCTCCCTGCCGGGCGCTGCGGAGGGACCTGCGGGGGTCGGGGAAAGGTCTTGGGCGGCCCGCTCGCTCCACGAACTGCTGAGCTTTAGGGACTTGAGAGGATGAGGATGGGGTTGGGTCGAGGGGCTGGGTTCCGCTGAGCTGGTCTCCAAGGGGGTAGATTTTATGGCCTGTTTATTTGGGGTGGGTAAGGGCAGGAAATGCGTTGTCCCGTTACTTGCAGCCAGCATCACCTGGGTGTTTGCCCGCCCCGTGGCTGCGTTTTTAGCGGTGGTAATTTTGTGGGAACGCTGTGTTGTCAGTGTTGCTTGAAGGAGGCCGAGGCCGCTGGCAGCTTAGAGCTACAGCCCTTTGAGCCTTGACTTTCTAGCGCAGGCAGGCTAAAAAACTGTATACAGGTCATTGATTTTGATAGGCTACCCTATATGATCAGACTGTGGAAACAGATTCCAGCTCAGGACACAGCAGGGTGGTTTAAGCTGTGTGTGGCGGGATGGAGGTGCCTCCTTAGCGCTGTGAAGGTTATCACCTGTGCTGGTGGCTCGCAGGTGAACTGCAGCAGTGACGGGAGTTCCTTGTCCTCACAAACATGTTTGTCGTAAATATTGTCCCTTTCGCTAGACAGACACAGAAAATGGTGCCCAAAACTGAGGTCTAAGGGGCAGAGGATGGGATTTCCCCCAAAAGGATACTAACTGGAAGTTATGCTGCAGATACAAAAATCTGTTGTATCTTACTGAAAGTAATTTTGCTGAGTTTTTCAGGTAGGTAGTCAAGCAGTCCTTTACATGGTCTGCTGAAACATTTACTGAATTCAAAACTAGCAGTTTTTGGTAAAGTTTTGTGTGTTTGCTTGTTTTTAAAGCCTTTTTTTTTTTTTTTTTTTTTTTTCTGTCACTTGCAATTCCATCTTGCTTTTAGAAGAAGTAATTTCTATCCAGTGTGGTCAGAGCTGAAAAATATCATTCTTTTTAAAACACTATTTATCTTTTATTTCAGGCTCTTCGCCAGATTTCCCAGAGAACCATAAGCACGGCTTCACGGCAGTATGTAAATAGAGTTCCTGAGCAGCAGAAGCTTTTTCAGGTATTGAGTGAGTTGAATAATGTTAGTAGATTAACAAGGTTTTAGTAGATCATAACTGCATCGGTTTTTTTTCTAAAGAACTGGTCAGACTCCTCTTTACATCTGACGAGAGCTCTCAAAATCAGGTTTATGATTAGAGTGTTTGCAATTAGCTGTTATTTTCTGCAGAGATTAAGAGTATTTGTACATGCATACTTGACTTGCTGACTCTTTAGGGTTTTTTTACCCTGTGAAATGATCTGTGTCGAAGTTTCTCCTAAGTATTAGGCACTGTACAAAGATAAATTATTCTGAAATTAGTTGATATGGGGGAGTATGTCCACAGAATAAGTACAGAAAAACAGTGAGAGGACAGAAATACAGTGGAAAGGTAAACCTGAAATCTTACAGCTCTATCTATAGTTCATAGATGAGCCCCATAATTTTTAATGAGGATGTGGTATTATTGTATTTCTCAGTTATGAAAACCATAAAGGTCTTAAGTGATTGGTTTAATTCCTGGAAAATTATTGAGTCTTTACAAATAATTTCTGAATTACTTTGTTCCTGATTGATAGGGCCACTGAGTGAACTAGTGAAAGCAGAGAACCCTCAAGAGCATAATCCAGCTGTAAGACACAACCTGAAGCTGTAGCTTCATACTGAGGATAAACTGGGCTTCAGCAATGTGAAAGGGACCAAGTATATCAGAAGCCCCACTTAAACAGTTTTTGTATCTTACACTTTCCTTTCCTCTGAAAGAGAAAGCCAGTCTTGTTGAGACACTGACTAAAGAGCACGGTGTTCATTGTGAGCCCAGGGGAAGCAGGATGTTGGTGATGAGAGGGGTCAGAGGTTCTGTTTCTTCTGGCAGAGATCTCTAGGCATAGCTCTTCCTCCTTTCATTCCTTTGTTGTGGGACAGCAAGTTAAGCTGGGCTGGATTGCAGATCACTAGCACTGGAGCCTGGCTTAAAGTCCAGAGCAGTGTGATCTTGCTGACAGGGGTAAAGATCATCTGGATCTGGTGCTTAGGAGTTTTACTTTGGGTGGAGCAAAACAACTGCCTGTATGCCTCCAAGTGACAGTACAGACTCCTCCCCTTGTTGCTTCCTATAGCATGGATTGGCTATGCTGGAGATGGATGGGAAGTTTCTAGGGGTGGGAATCACATCCTGTTCACCCGAGGGGTCTGGCAGCTGGTGTCAGAAGTGTTTAGGCATCTGCCAGTCACTCCTTTAGATATGAATTGTGCACATGATTATTGTACTCCCCTAGTGAGTCATCACCTGATAGCAGAGTGAAAGCTTTGAAGACAAAATGGGATCTAAATAAGGTTCAGTGTCTTTTGGGAGTCGGAAAGATAATGTGGGGTAGTAATTCTTCCTGTGGGTAATTGTAGTTCTATTAACACAATATTGCAAGAACTGCATATAAACGGTTTATTTTTGTCACTTGTTTCCATTAGGAGGATAATGGCCTCCCAGTGCATCTTAAAGGTGGGGCAAAGGATTCTCTGTTATATAGAACCACCATGGGTCTTGCAGTGTGTGGTAAGGCTAATACTAAAACATCTATGCTTTGGGACAATTTCCAGTGTACTAATATCAAAATACTTTTGCTTTGGTGCAATCTCCAATATGGCTAGTGTTTTCTCTGTAAAATAATTATGCAATTCTTTGGTCTGTTCTTTAAAACATGAAAAGTGCATGTAGAGAAGAAAAAGCCACATTTGGACATACTGTATATTCATTTGTGCTTTTTCCAAGTTTAGAATTTTAGATCGCTTTTTCCCAGACTAAGTACTGTGGGCTGAATACTCCTCCAGGGTTCATGTGTGATGTTAGAGAAAACTAAAACTACGTAGCCTATTCTGCAAAGGAGTGAAATGTAATTAATTATAGCACATACATGAACCAGTATTGCACTACCTCTTCGTAGTGCTAGGTGATACTCAGTGTACTGAGTTTATATTCAAGGTTCATAATACCGTATGTATTTAACCTTTATGTTGCCTGTTACATAATTTTGCAATAGTATCTAACTTAAATGAGTGGATCTAGTGGATTTTCAGTTCAGCTACTTTAAGAATGAGTAACCATTACTTTGATTGGGTAGGTTCCACAGACATGCCTCTCCCCACTTTTTTTCGTGTTTATGTATTTTTGTGCAGCCTGTGGAGAGGTATTTAAGGTCTTTTTTCTCTAAAATATGAATCACCAAAAAAAACCCAGCATTGAGACGTGGCTATGGAAATGTGTTTTGTCTGAATTGCAGCTGCTTATTGTCAGTATTTCTTCTGGAACAAACTAGAAAGCTGACTTGAAAGGAATTCTGTTTGCTAATCTGAAAATATATTTTCTGTCTCTTAATTCAGGAACAGCCTATGCTCTTTATTTTCTGCTTATGTCTTCAATGCCCAAGAAGCCGAACTGATTCCATTTGAGGATGCCTCAGCAACTAACATCTCTTTGTCCAGTTCCATGTGACTATGGTGGCAGCTTATACTTGTTATAAGCAGCTGGATTAATGATTGGAATCATAAGTTAATTGTAAAATGTAAACTGCAATCAATAAAGCAGTTTTTACGTGGTGTAGTGTGTGTCTGGACTGTATCATGTGTTTATGTGTGGGAGCATCTTCTGTTGTAGGGTTGCCCAGCTGGTGAGGAGGGCTTTAAACTATGGTTGCTGGCAGAAGAGAGCCGCAGTCCATCCTATTCCTGATCTCAGTTTGATGCCAGTGCCAGCCATAGATGGGCAGAGCCAGGAAAGGGAGCACCTGCAGAGCAGCACAAAGGACTTGCATACGCTCCAGCCAGGAAGTCAGTCTCACTAGGGACACAACTTCAATGCTTCTGTGTGAATGCACACAGCATAGGGAATAAACAGGAGGAATTAAGAGACTTGCTCATAGTGGCAGGGTTGTCTCTCAGTGGCATCACAGAGAAGTGGTGGGATGACTCCTACAACTGGAGTGCTGGGGTGGAAGGACAGGCAGGGAAGATGAGGTGGTATCACCTTCTGTGTCAATTACCAGGCAGAGTGCATGGAACTCCACCTGGGGATGGATGAGGAGCTGATGGAGAGCTTACGGGTCAGGATTAAAGGAAGGGCAGGGACAGGTGACATTGTGGTGGGGGTCTGTTGCTGGTCACTCGACCAGGAAGACAGTGGATGAGTCTGTAGACAGACAGACATGTATCTATAGACATAGAGGAGCAGCCTCACATTCACCAGCCCTGGGCCTCATGGGGAGCTTCACCCCGCTATCTGTGGGAGGACAGCCCAACAGACCATAAGCATCACTTGTATCCTGATGGCTCTTACTGGCTTGATTATTGGAATTACTGGGGAAAATCATGGAAACCTGTTGTAGCTGTGTGTCCCCAGTTCAGTTTTGTGTTCCTAACAGAATTTGTGGCTTTTTAACTTTCCTGTCAAGTTGCTGCTTGTGGGTTGTTATGCCCAAAGTCTGGTATTGACTCTGTAACAAATAGAGCTTCTAAAAAAACCCCAAACAAGTTCATGAAAATAATTCTTTTGTTTCTCTTCTCAAGGAAACAGTGGAATTTTCAAAATGTGAAAATGAGCTCAAAAATCTAGCCTCCCACTACAGTGCTATTTTAAGCCGCTTGTGTATTAAGTTTGTTTCCAATGTTTCGTTGCTATCCTGGAGAACCAGAGTCAGCTTGTTAAACTTGAGGCAAATTGGAAGAGAAAGGCGAGCGTACTCAGCTTTCTAGTAGAACCAAAAATCTTTTAAAAAAAGGTCAGTGGGGGAATACCCCTCAATGGTAGCTTCTCTGCATAGGTGGCTTTGGCTAGCTGCATGACTAATAGAATAAGAAATGCTTGGATGGATTTGCTGGAAGAAGGTTTTGGAAGTGGGGTACAGCCTGTCTGGAAATGAACATTGATGCCTACGAGGAACAGAAGCCTCACAGCTCAGTGAATTATATGTCACGGAATCTGAAGCAATCAGTCTGTTCTGTACGATGCTGGTAAGGCTTCTGCTGCTATGATGTACCCAGGGTTACTCTCAAGATGTGGACCAAGTGATGGGCATCTGGGAGGCAGCATAAGAAAAGATCAACATATTTTAAAAGCCCACATCTTTTCCTGCCCTCAGGAATGATGAAGAATTTTGAGAGAAGTAATTGTTCAAATAGTCCAAATTATAAAAATCTTGTGATGAGCTAGGCAGTAAATACATGTTTGTGTGTGCAATGAAAGTGTTGTGTGTGCAGTTCTTGTTCTTGCCCTGAACCGTGTCTGAGTCCACTGTCCTGGGATCTGCAGCAGCCTGTGAGCTGTGCTGCTGGCAGCAGCCCTGCTGGGAGGGCACGTGGGGTAAATGCAAGCTAGGAAAAGGCTTCCTACTACAAAGCAATCACTGTTCAAGACAGAGCCTTGAAATGTTATTTAAATGAATAGGCGAAAACTTTTTCTGGCAGAGTTGAGTCTATCAACCCCAAAATATGTCCCTGGAGCGTGCAGCTGGAGCAGGTGGGAGAGCAGGTGGCATTGCCATGCTGTGCAGCCGAGCACTCACAGGGAGGCGTCCGTGATCCGTGGGGCTGCCAGCACTCCGGGAGCTCTGCTGCTGCAGGGGCAGGAAGAGAAGGAAACCAAACAAAACCCGTGGTCAGCTGCTTAGCACATTTTATGGGACTGCATTACAGCACTAGCAAGGAAATTCCTGTCTACTCTGCAGTCTATGGATGTATTTTGTTGCAGGCATTTCCACATCTCGAATTGCCAGATGCAAACTGGGTGCCTATATTGCCTATACTGTCTCTCTCCAGGAAAATACAAAAAGAGAGCTATGTATCTTCTCTATTGATAAAAAAAATATTGGGAGATCTTACCTTCAGTCTCCCCATGGGTATTCTACAAGTAGTGAAAAATAAAATAAGCAACATCCTTTACTCCTTGCTAATGTGAAAAAAGTTATAACTTTAAAAGAATAAAATGGTCACTAATATGAAGTCATGGGCTGCTAGCAGTTAACACACTCAAACTGTGTGCTTTCCTTGTCTGATCCTAGTACTGTAGTGCTTAATTACCATCTTTAAATCACTATTTTTCTGGGGTTAGGTGCTATACCTTATTGCAGTCCTACTTTTGATTTGTGCTTAAGCAATACACATAGTATCTCTCCTCCCAAAAGGTTTCATGTAAACCGTATTTACAATTTCAGGTTAATGTAAATTTATTTTTCAGTTACTGTTATTGGAAATGGTAGCTATCATTTTTTTTGTATTTTGCTTTAAAGCATGGAAACCTCTCCCAGAGCTGAGGACATGAGAATGCTCTCCTTGTCTTCCACTGAGCTGAATTGTTCTAATTATCACGGCAAAAATTTGGGGGCCAATTTCTGTTAGATAGGCAGTGACTACTTAATCTCTTCAACTCTCCTTGCCACTCTACTTTGCATTATTTAAGCTTTTAAACTTACCTGGCTTTAAGGTTAACAAAGAATGCTTAGTAGTGTGCCAGCTTTGTCAAAATGGAAAAAAAAATTGTTCAGGCTACTGTAAGAGAAATTACTATACAAATAATAATCAGATGAAACAGAAAAAAATTTAATCCTTAGTACTGCAGTTCCAGGTTCCACAATCCTTTCTGAGACTCCAGAGGTACAGACCATGTTTTACTTTCTGCATTTCGAAGGTAGCTCAAAATATCAGCTCTTAGAATGGTGCTCTGGGCTACATTTTCTTGGCTGCTGAATATATGTATAGATCCAATTAGCCTGACACACACAAAAATTTCCCCAGTAAAAGTCTGAGTAGTAATAATACACAATAACTCAGCACTGACTTCCTAAAAGACACTGTGAAAAAGTTCAGAAACTCTCAGAAGTAAAAAGAAAATACCAGGGAGGTCTCTAAATGTATGATTTTCATTGTACTGTTTTCTTTTTCCAGATCCCAGAGTAAAAATATCACTTTTCTAATATTGCTCACCTTGGCTATCACTGCTCTGAACTATGAGAAAGCAGGATGAATTTTTTTTGGCTTTTTTCATATTATGCTGTCCCTCCTTACTCTCCCATTCTTTCTCAGTTCTTTTAAATATCAGAGCTGGAGGTTAACCTTCACAGTTGCTAGGGTGAATCAGACTTTCAGAGGCAAAATCAATCTGATCAACCTGACTTGACCCTAAATAAGGTATTTAGGGGATGAGTAAGTCAGAACTAATGTATCTTTTCATGTGCATGCTTGTGTGATTATTTTTTTAAAGAAGTTCCTTTTAACAATAACACCACCTTCTCTAATCTGACTTGCCTGAGCCTTTCCACTTATTTTTTCAGTACGCAGTCAATTCTGCTGTAAAAATAATGGCTTGTCCAGAAACACAATCTGAGGAGAATCTCTTGGCTAGACTGTAGTTTTTCTGAATGTAAGTATTCAAGTCTTCAAACTCAGAGAGCAACACATGCAGTCTGTGATATGTTTTGGTCTTGCTTCAGTATTTTTGAAGAGTTGCTGTATTATTCAAAGGTTTTCTATTACACTAAGTGATCACAGCCTCCCCCAAAACACGTCTAAAGCTAAAGCACACTTGTATGTATTTCCTCAAAAATATGTGTCCTTGCAAAAAGTGGTCATTGGCTGAGATTCCTGTTCATGATTGTTGTGAAAAGCTAGACTCATTCTCAGGGGCTGGGGAGGTACTTGAGGGAAGTGGTTATCCCACTGAGTCTCCAGTCAGGCAGTTCTGGGTTTAGATCCTCAGAGAAAACCAGTGTATAAAGTTCACTAAGTTCTCAAAACATTCACTCCCATTGCAAATAGCTTGCTGTGTCCTAGAGAAAACTGCCAAAGAGAGATTAATTTGTCCTTTACTCATGTGTTTCTTTCTTTAAGTTCTCAATCCACTAATCTGAACTCTCTGAAACATAAGGATCTTTTGTCTTTTCAGTCTGGTTTATCAGGTGCAATCTATTCATCTTCCTTCTGCCTCCATGGTATTTTATTCTTTTATTATTATGTAAATCTGCTTTAATATTTTCATTCATGAAAATGTCTGTCCCTTGCCTTGTTGGATCTCAGCTGTCTGCAAGAAAAGGCAAGATGCTCTCTGGTGGGCATGAAAATAAATTGGAAAGTGATGATCAGGTAAAATCCAGTAATATTTAAGCTTTACATATATCAGGACATGGAGTTGCAATAAAAAAGACCACAGGAGGCTTGGAGATTTTAAATTACTTAAGGTTTCCGAAAGATAATTGTCGCATACTCAGTCTAACTAACAAGGTCATAGTATTTAAAAGCGTATTTCAGCATAAGCTCTCCTCTATGAACAGTGTGTGTTTGACTCCTAACAGAGCTGTAAAGTAAGAGAAAAGTAGTGTCTTGTGTTACATCAATCTAATAAAATGGTATCCCTGACCTTAGAGATGTATTGTGGAATAGCTGTCTTGAGGCTGCCTGTGGAGCTCACCTAGAGATACAGTTCCCAGTGATTTCACCAGGAGCAGCAGAAGAATGTTTTCCATGAAAAGAACAGTAAGATGTTCACTGGAGATACTTAAAATGAGTGAATTGGGTTAAACATTTTATAGAGAACTTCTCAGGGCCTAAGAGACATAGTCCAGTTTTAACAATATCTGAAGCAGCAGAAAAAAGTATTTAAATACTTTTAGATGACTGTCTTTAATTTTCCACAGAAGTTTTTCCCTTCCAGTCGAGAAATCTGGACTGTGCAGGATCTGAAGTACGTGATCTGTCCAAAATGTTCTTACTTACAGATTAAGATTCTTCTAAGAGTTTCTATGCAAATCTTATGGTATCATCCTCACAATGTGACTGTAACGTGATTCATAGATATTTGGAGATGCCTTTGGGACTAAAAGGGAAAGAGGGAGATTCAGTGCTGTTGGACTTGGTTGCAGCTGTTGAGACAGTTTGTTCCCAATAACTGTGAGTGGCTTCTGTTCCTGCAGGGTTCCAAGGAGGAGCTTGTGATTCCATCAGGACCTTTAAGTTACTAATGTGTTCTTAATAATAATTGAGTTATATATGTTTATATAATATAAAAATGGTTCTATGCTGTTTCATCTTCACATGAGCACTTACTCTAGATGACTAATGCTCTGGGACCTGAAGTTTATAATGGAAAGGCTGACACACATTCAATCTTATCTATCATAGCACTATGCAAAAGGGAATTATATAATTAAAACATTATAATGATCTCTATTGCTCAGTGGGATGTTACAAGTCCCAAAGGAGTTAGGCCAGCAGCGTTATCAAGGTTTATTCCGTTATCTCTTAGGAGCAGTGGGCACATTTTGCTAAATATAGTGTGGTGTGCTAATGTGTGCTCCATGTGGAGCATTGCACTGGGATCACTGTCCCACAGAGCTGGAGTGCAGTGTGCGGGAGATTAACACACCTCCATCTGGCTAAGATTTTCAGAAAGAAGTGCTTAAACTTAGACTGCTAAATCCATACTCTGACACTTAAGTAAATAGCTTGATTTTTCATAAGAGCATTACCAATAAATTCTCTTCTATTAAAATAATAAAACAAAAAAAGTCTTACAACAACAAGACAAGATTTTATTATTTCTGGAAATAGTGCTCAAATGCATGACCAGTTTTCTAGGAAAAGAAGAGGGCAACCACAACTTTTAATTTCCCCTGCTTAATTACTTCTGGGGTGTAAATGCCGTTTCTGAAACAAAGTCACAAAATTTGGGTGTGGTGCAAGAGAGACATCAACTCTGCGGCTGGGCTGTATATGATGTATTTTACAGTTAGGCAGGAATCTCTATCACAATCTGTGCCTCTATGTTTGGGTCTGAGATCCAGCAGCAGAAAAGCAGATTAGTAGGACCTGAAAATCACTACCATCTAAACATCTTTTGGTCTTCATCAGGCCCGTTTACTGATCCTATTCTGGTTCCTGGTAAATAGGTATTTACATGAGCAGAGTACAAAGCCTTGCACCAGCAGAAGACTTGGCGGCCAACAGTACCATAGATGAAAAGTAAAAGTGCTTGATCCAGTGCCTAAACTGGGGTGCCCAACACCATCTCAGGTTATATTTGAGGCATTTGCTTGGGGCTGGAAAATACAACAGAGGACCTGCAGGAGACTCATACACTTCTGTTATAGCAATCAGGGACTATCAGGATACCTGTGACACCCAAACCAGCCCTGGGGGCTTGTCTCTGCCTCTTGGGTGGTCTAGGACAGTTTGAGATGTGCCAGCATATGTGGGTCCTGGTCTGTAGCTGGCAGCTCCACAAGAGATCTCCGGTGCTGTGGAACACTCAGATGACTCTAGAGCCCAATGTAATAGCACCTCATCCAAGCCACATGGATGGTGGGAAGCCAAACTGCTCAGGCACTGCTGAGCTCATTATCTAGGTCATCATAAGCCACTGCAGAAGTTTGGATGCTGGGTTCATGCGTAGGCACCTAATGTACTGTAACCCAGAACCAAATGCCACTTGAGGTGACCATACAGGACAGAGCAGTGGCCACAGCCAATGTTCTCAAAGAGCAAAGCTGCAATGGTGGGGTGTGTGTCAAGGAGTACATCCCCTGTCTGCCTTCTCAGAGAGGAAGACTCGAGTTTTTATTTGCAAATAAGGTCCCAACAGCTACTCCTAGCCTAAGAGGACCTCATCTCTCAGCAGCTGCTCCTAACTGGAGAAGAAGATCATGACATAGTAAAGCCCCTTGTTGTGATGTGCTTTAAACAGGAAATCCCCTAAACACATTGCAAATGGCATTGGGCAGAGGGTAAAGGGGCAACAGGTCAGATTTACAAAAATCCTATTTGTTTAAAAATCTTAACCAGATAAATTTATTTATTATTTATTATTTTTGTTAAACAAATCAGAGACATTGGAGCTAGTAGCAAACACATATCTCTGGATAAAAAAATACATGCAGAAATCAGGACAATGCCAAACCCAACAAATGTTCATTAAACTGGGGTGACTAAAAGCTAACAGAGCAGCAAGGCCAGCTGGAGACCATCCAGAGATCAGAGGAAAGGGCATATGAGAGGAGACATTTTGACAGCTTCAAGTGAAGCCTCTCAGCAGGCTGTAGAGGTGTTGATATGCGAGAGAGAGACTCAACTCTAGCAGGTGAAAAAGGCTGTCAGCAAGGAGTACATGGGAGCTTTCAAGTAACATTTAAAGTAGGAACAAAGGCCAATAGTTTTCTGTTTACACAACAGAGTGCTTCTGATACTGAAGCACAAGGCAACATCTATTTATAATCCAAATAAATCTCATGTTCTGGTATTTGGAACTGTCAACATTCAACATCTTGGGAAGCAGCAGCCACAAGGCTGCATTAAGAAATGGTGATTTAGATCTGCATTGTTTTGCTCCATGTATTTTCCTCCTTAGTCGCAGGCCAATTATGACTTGTGCAAAAGAAACAAGTTTCTTTTTCAAAGTTGGCTCATGTGGAGTTCATAAATATTCTGACAGGTGATACCTAGGCTGTGCTTTTAATACATGCAAGCTAAACTCTTGCCTGACTCCTTTTTCCACAAACCCTCGAAGTTTCCCAGTGTCCATGAATATCTGTGATAGCTGTCATGCAGACAAGAGCCCCATAGGTCCAAGGAAAGTATATATAATCTAAGCTATCCAACTCCTTGGGCCTGGAGCATTACCTAGCTGTGTCCTAGCCCAAGTTTGCTTCTTGTGCTCCTTTTGCGGAGGAAAAAGCTGTGATGAATGCTACAATCTGCCAGTTTGGATATCAAGGCACTGAGATTGGGCAGGTGGGGGGAGTGGGGAACAAGGATGGTGATGACCATGGAGTCCATCTACCAAGAAGTTTAGAAATGGTCAAAAATTACATGGCTATCACATGCAGACATACTGTAATAGAAAAATGGGTTTTAGCAAGACAGGTGGGATCTGTACCTCTTACAGTCACATGCAAGAAGGAATCTCCCAGTCTGGCTTCTTTGCTCTCTGGCTGAGAGTTTGCAGACATGCCAGTTAAGCAAGCAATTTTTCACAGTAAACCAAGGCTATTTTTGTGGAAACAGTAGGATTGGAACTTCATGTTCTTAAAGGTCCCTTCTAACCCATACCATTTTATGATTCTACAGTCCAAAGATACAGGCTTCTCTGGTGTAGATGTATTTTTTTATTTTTGATGGCTGTGCTCATAGTGATATTCTGGACAACTTGCAACTCACCTAAAACAAGTAATTATCTATTGTCAGCAGCTACAAAACAGCTCCCCAAAGCATGCTGTTAGTACTAAGTATGGTATGGAGAATTTCTCTTTGAAGTCCTGGCGTACTTGAAATAACAGGTCATGAACTAAATGGCCTCTTGTGATCTTTTCCAGCCTCATTTACTATGGTTCTGTGCATTTGCACCAGATTCACTTGTCAGAATGCTTAAGGTTTTGAATGTTTGTCCTGCTGTACTGAGAGTTTGGGGCTGACCTTTACATACTCTAAACCTTCTTAGAAAACATATGTATTGGAATAGAGCAGCAGCTGATTATTCCTCCTTGACAGCTTTCCTCCAACCTGCTCTTCAGTCAGGGGAGTCACCACATCCTCAATGCCTTTTGTGCCTGTGGGGGAGAGGACAGCATTAGCAGTTGGCCTAATGACAAAGTATTGAATCTTAAAATCCCCCTGTCATTAATTATTCCACTGTCAGCAACAAAAGGATCAGGTCACTCATTAGCTAATGCAACCTGAACTTTCAATAGTTTTGAATATCTTGTCTGTGCAGACACAAGCTTATCTTCTCCAGAAGACTACCTATCACCTACACAGACCTTGCTGTCACAATAGGTATTGGTTTATTTTATATACAGAAGTACTGAGAACAATTAGCAAAATGTTCCTATTCAGAGCTTGGCACTGCATCATTTCAGACTTTGTTGCTGATTAATATTGAGAGCTTCCTCATGGGGAGTAATTTGCAATAATTGAAAGGCTACCAAATATAGGGAAACCCACGGCTATTAACCTTTCAGCAGATGTTGAATCCAATTAGGTACTCAGTAAGCACTGTACTATAATGTTCTACAAGTAGCAGCTACTGGCTAATGATTTCCAAAAATACTTTAATTTTTCAAAATTATGGGCTTTCTCAGTGAATCATCATTCTTTCACTGGGAACCCCTCAGCTACGTGAAGAGGAATGCTTAGATCTGCATTCACAATTCTCTGTGAATGTCTATTGCTGTGACAGGAACAGCCACGTTAAAACATACAGTGGTACCTGAAAAATATACAGCGTCGCTGTCCTCAGTTAATTTATTTTCTTGTCCTCTTTATTCAAGCAAGATTTGTACTGGTTTCATAGAGGAATGCTTCCTGAATAGATAAGGAATCTGTTGTGAAATAATGAACCAGCTTCTTTGAAAGAAAGCAACTTTATTTAGGAGTGTTTTAATATAAAGAGTATTTGTTTGTATACATATGTATATATATATGGAAAGGACTATAAGATCTTGCATCTATATTAGTCCAATTTTAGTATTAAAGATCTGTATTTTAAAAAAAAATTACTGCCTACAAATTAACTGGATTTTCTCGGACTCCCAAACTCCATTAAATACCAGCTTCTTTCTATTTATACCTCTGCTTTTGAAAGATTTATTTACTTTTCCAGTTCTACTTATCTGGAGCCACAATAATTAACTTTCAGAACATTACATGATGGGAAAAACCAGACAAATTAGAGAAATAAATAGTTGCTAAGGAAAACATACCTGGTAAGGCAGATAATTATTTCATGGCTGTCACACCCTCCAGGGATGCTGCTTCCATAGTTGTTCCACTGACTGAGCAGATTTCAGATAGGACCAGTCCTCTCTAAACACTGCTAATATAAGAAGCCAATCCTCATTATGAGAGGTCAGATCAGTTCTGCTCTCTGAATACCAGCTCTGCAATGAACTTATCCAAATAAACAAACACCAGACTGGGTCCTTCTCCTGCCATTGACTGGAAATCTCTCAGAGAGGCAGAGCCTGGTGGAAGCCATTTAGTGTGTTTTGTCCTTCTGCATTTTATGAGTGCAGATATTATCCTGTGTGTCATGGTTTTTCAACAGGACATTGCCAGGAGGATGCACGAGAAGACGGCAACCAGGCTCCAAGCTTAAAGTTGCAAAAAGTGTTTAATTACCTAACAGAGTTGGAGGATAAATGCAGGCAAAAATAAACTTTTCATACAGTTTTGGTTCACTCCCCCCTCCCTCTTACGAACCTATAGTATTCACCCCCTTTCCTCCTTTACAGTCAACAAGCCGGGTGGTGGGGGGGCAGGGTGTGGGGTCTCTTTTCAGTCCACAGAGCAGATTCTCAAATTTACTCATCACCACAATTCTTCTACTACAAATACTCTTTATCTTTACTTGTTTCTTTCTCTCTTCAGACAGTTTTTTTCTGCTCTCACCCCCACCCTCTTAAGAAGCAGTCTCTGCACTCACCCTCCCCCCCTTCCCTCTTTCCAAACCAGCAACACAGACAGGGGGCAGGGTAGGGGTTCTCTGGTCAGTCCAATCAGGAAAAGAGGTTCTCTACTTAGCCAGGGGTCCTTCCCATGAGAGACAGTCCTTTGAGAACTTCTTTGGCGTGGGTCCAATCTCATGAGCAACATCCCGCCCGAAATTCTGCTGCAACATGAGTTCTTTTGTCCATAGGGTGCTGTGCAGACTCTCCTGAGCCGAGGCCAGGCTGCTTCCATTCCAGGAGCAAGGCCTTTCTCTCCTTTGCAAGGCCTTTGCAGTTTTAACTCTTAGATGAGACTCCCACTGGTTCACAGTCTTTTCCAGGCATCCACCTGCTCTTCTGGCGTGGGCTGTGGGTGATTTTCTGCACTCCTGTGGACTCCATGGGCTGCAGGGGACCTCCTGCCCCCCCATGGCCTTCACTGTGGCTAGCAGAGGGTTTTCAGCTCCAGCACTGGGTGCCCCTCCTCCCCCACCTTCTTCACTGACCTTGGCATCTCCATGCTGTTCTCCCTCACATATTTTCACCTCCACCTCCTCCTCCTCCAACTACAAAGAAGTGAAAGAAGTGCGTGCCTGCTTTGTTTTGAATTTTTCTTAAATATGTTTTCACAGAGGCGTAACCAGCACCTCCAATTGGCCCAAACTTGGCCAGCAGCATGTCCATCACCTTCAGAGCCATCAGAGATTGGCTCTGCTGGACTTGATGTAAAAACTTCCAGAACTTGCACTCAGGACACACAGGAGCCATCTTTGTGCCACACCCCACCCCTCAGACACCTCCCCAGGCCTACTACAACAGCTTCTGAGGGGTCCAAATTTCTCCCAGATGTTAAAAACACTTCACTGATGTTTTGGGCCAATCAAAACCACCACACTGTGCAATGTTAGTCTTATGACTGATTTAATAAGGAATTAAAAATATACTCGAAAGGCTGTCCATTGTGTGGTAAGGAATAAATGGGCCTCTTAAATGACAATGTTTAATTTAGATGCACTGCAGTGATAGATGCAGTGATAGGCTGACCCACCAAAGTACTTCCTGGGCAGATGTAGGCAAGTCACTGGCAGCAGCACAATTCTGCTTGTATAACAACACTTAATGCTTAATCTCTATATTGTTTAATGTTCAAAGAGCTGACAATTTTTTTTTATTCTTCCTCTGTGGAAAACATATACTCAAATGCATATATACATATGAATAACACATTTACCATATTTCTATGTAAAGCAGATGCAACTAACTGTCAGGAAAACACAGAGGCCAAATCTAGTGTGATATCCACATGGAAATGATATCCAAGGTTTACACTGCTGAAATGCAGAATGTCCTCTTTTATGCTGCCCTGGCAATGCAGTTTGAAGTAACAAAAAAAAAGAGGTGCCAGAAAGACAAAGTTGCTTGAATTACTCTAGACCCAAACGCAAAATTTTTAAGAAATTCCTGGTTACCTTCAATATTACTATCACATACCTACACTAGAAATGGACAGTAATATTAAAAGTCTGTATATTAATTTAAATGATGATTTTTGCATTTAAATCTGTCACTGTTTCAGTGTGTTCAGATTAGATCGCAAAGAAAACTACAGAGCTGGAGTGCAATGGTCTTAATGTGTTTAACACTTGTCTCAGAAACAAGAAGACAGGAGTAAATGTTTATGCATTTCAGAAATGCCTTCTGCATCACATACTATGTACTCAGACTATGAATGTACATAGCAACAGCGCTGATTAAAAACAACCCATTTAATTACTGTGATGTATGGCAGCACACACTCTACATGCAATTTGTTGGTGTATTTTACATGTAAATGATCTTAGGAGAATCATGGTTAGAATAGTTAGAATAAGGAGTTAAGAACAAAATCCTGCTGCCCGTGGAGTCAATTAATTGTCTGCTCTTGCCACCTCTCAGTCTAATTTCACACAAAAAAATTAAGCAAAGCTGTTCAGCTGAGAGTAAGAGGAGATACTTCCCTCAGCAGCATCTAGGTCTGTGAGGGACAGTGTATGAGATTCTTGCAGACCTGAGAGACCCCTTGCTTTCAAAATATCCACTCATGTAAATCCATTTGTAGCTCAACACAAAATTATTTAAACATTTAAAAATAATTGTTCTGAGTGGTTTAACTTTTACATAGAATAATGCATATTTTCTTCCAGCCTCATTTTTTGCATTAACTGGTTTTCACTGTTAATATAAAATCATGCTTATCCTATGATGAAAAATCCACAGTATATTGTAAAAAAATACCGTTGCAGTGCACAAGTGATAAAAATACCTCATTTGCATTAATTAACTTCCGGTGGAAGGATATTTCATTGTAATCCCTGATGTCCACTCTTCTGAAGCTATTGTTCACACAACATTTATACTCGTGTTCTTGGTGTGTTCCTTCAGGGAATTAAAAATTTTAAAATGCATTATTTCTTAGAAATATTGCTTTTTCCATATGAGATCTGGAGAGGAAGAAATTCAATTTCCCATGCCAAAATGATGCTGAAAGAGAAAATCCAACTCAACAGCTGGGCAAAAGGGGTTTAATAGGTCAAGAACTTTATCAGCAGAGGTGATGTTGCTTATGGAAAGTGCATTCTATCAATACCAGACAGCTGAAACTGTGCCGTGTCCTAAAGAGGAGCTGACTCACTTCCAAAGTGTCTGGAAATGTCAGCGCATGTCTTCTGGTTATCACTTTCTTTTCAGCATTTGGATTCTCATGTAGATGACGGGTCTATTGCAGAAATGAAGCTCAGGAGACACAAGTCCTCCTGCCAACAGGTCCTTGATCTCCCAGTCCTGCGGAAAAGTGCCCAGGAGCGGTCCTCTGATAAAATACTAATCTCCGCTATCGGTCACTTCCACCCCGGATGGAACCCCCTCGATAACTCCGCCAGTCACGTCGTGCACGGAGCCGAAAGGGACCCAGTGCGGCCCCGGAATCTCCCCGGCCTCTCCGAGCGGGGGTCCCAAGCTCTGCGCTGAGGCACGGCCCCATGTGTCCCTCTCCCCGCCCTTCCCGGCCCCATTTCCATCTCGTCCCCGCAGCGGTGGCCCCGGGGCCCAGCGGCAGCCTCGGCAGGACACACGGACGGTCGCGCTGTCTGCCGCCGCTCCTGCGCGCCGCCGCCACCGGGGGGCGCTCCGGCACCGCGGATGGCCTCGGTGCGCTGGGGCTCGGGGACGAGCGGGGCCGCGGCTGTGTGACACCCGCAGCTTTCCCCCCTCTCGGTTTACCCCCACTCCTCGCCCGCCTCTGTTCCGCCTCCTGAATTTGCGGACCCGCTTCAAGGGGACCGTGACAATCCGTATGTTAGCCCGAAGGGGTTCCGGAGGAGTCTCGCCCGAGAGCGTTAGCAGGGATGCTGTTCCCCGTGTGTGGGAGCAGACCCGCTGCTGCCGCGGGGCCCCTAGGATGCTCCGTCTGGGTTCCGCTGGACAACCTGCGCCCTCGGGCAGGGAAAGGACCGCGTGTCATTCTCCTAGCACGGCACGCTGCAGACGCCGGCACATGCCGGGTGGCCCGGGCAGGCTCCCGAGAGCGAGTGATGGGAGACCCTCGCGGAGCCTGTAGCCCGAAGGACTGTCCGATTTTGGAAGGTGCAGTTCCATTGGAAAGCACAGAATTTGAGACAAGGGCTATGGGCGCGGGTTTCCCGCGGGGTTCGGGGGAAGGTCACCGGCCCGTCCCTCGGCCCGGGGAGCCGTACCCGCCCCACCGCAGGCTGCTCCTGGCACCCGCGGCGCTTTGTGCTCCAAGTAAAACACCCCTGTGGCGGAGGGCTGTCGGGGCGAGTGTGTGTTTGATGTGCGTTTAATGTATGTATGGTTTCACAGCGTCGAGGCCAGACACACCTGAACCCTGCCACAATGATTATATCCCGTTTGCCCTCAAGGCTCTCGGCCGCGCCACCGGGAGTGCCCGCGCCTCTGCAAGACTGTGCCGGGGATCAGCCCAGCCTCCGCGGGGGCGACTGGGGCTGCGTGGAAGCCCCCGCCCAGGGACACCCTCCCCGCCGCCATCTCTCGAAGCCTGCCCGCAGACTCAATTTTTCCACTGCCCTCCCGTGTCCTCCCCGTTTGGGAAGCCTAGGGGGAGGGAGGGAGAGAGGAGGAGGGAGGGAGGGAGGGAGGGAGGGAGGGGGCGGCGGGCCGGGCCCCTGCCTCCGGGCGCGCTGCCGCCGCGGCTCCCGTCTCATGCCGCAGGAATGCGCGGAGGTATGCGCCAGTTTCCAGAAGTGGATCCCCTTCCTTGCTGGAGCACAGCAGCGCATATATCACCCGGTGGCAGCAGTCCACCTTCCCTGCAGTTTCGTAACCGCTTACGAGGGTAAATTGAGAGTTGGGAACAGCCCTCTATTAAGTAGCAGATTGAGAAGAGGCTCTTCCCACTTGGAGAAGGCAAGTCTTCCCAGACAGACCCCTTGCATCGGGAGCTACAGTAATCGAGACGCCTCCTCTGCGCTCAGCTGTTGCCGCTGCTGCTGCTCCTCCTTCGCCGCTGCTGCTACTTGCTGCTCCCTCCACAAGGTGCCCCCGGAGCTTCATCCTTTATCCTCCTCCCTTTATCCAGGTCCGACGGCTGCGGCTCCTTGCCGCTGCGGACACCGCCGGAGTCGTCGCCGGAGGATCTGTCCCGTCACCGACCCCGGCACCGTGTGGCCACCTCGGAAGGTCTGTGTGTGCCCGCGCAGGAGCTGGGGTCCCCTGCCCGCCGCGCCGCCCCCCGTGTCCCGCTCTGTCCGCACGCAGCACGCACGCAGCCCTTTCCGATGCACTTTAGGCTTGGGTAGCAGCGCCGGGCTGGAAGCTGCACTGGATTAGGAAGGAGCGTGTGTGCGCGCGTTGGGCATGTCAGAGCCGGCTGCAGGCGGAGGAGAGGTGCGGGGCAGAGTGCCCCGGGGTGCTGGCTGTCAGCCCAGGGAAAGGCACGGCGGATCCCGGCGGGATGCCGGCCCCGAGCGCTGCCGGCGGACGGGTGCCTGGGCAGAAATGCGGGGAGGGCCGGTGGTGTGGTGGCGTCCCGGAGACGGAGGCTCCCGGCGGCCGGAGGCTCCCGGCGGAGCTCGCTGTCAGCGCCCAGCGCGCCTGCAGGCACGCTACCGCTGCGGCTTTGGCAGGAGCTCTTGTTTCCCTCCCTTGTGTGTGCAGCTGCCCGTGATGCTTTCTCCTGCTTCCAGTTTTTTGTGTCTTTGATAGGTAGTGGGCTTTTCCTGCGGTTTGCCTTTTAAATTTTTTTCTCCCCCTATTTACGTTATTTTTTTCTTCTTAAAAGTGGTAAATGTTGTGCACTGTGCGGTCTAGAAATGCTTTGGCTAAGCTTTTGTGGATTGAATTAGTGTGAGATAGGACTGGTACTGTGAAAGCTCGGGTTTGATTTTTTCTAAGTGGTGTGTAAATATCAATGAAAAAGCCTTTAGTCCTGACACGAAGTCTGTTATGTCCCTGCTGAACCAGTGAGAGGAACTGAACTGTCCTCTGCCACCTCCAGGCTTTCTTTCACACACCTAAGGTCGTAAGAAGGCAACAGTGTTTTTCTAGGTTGGCAAATCCATGCTTTGGCTGAGATAGTATTTCATGAAACAAAAATGTGTATCAGGAATGGTAGACCTGCAGTAGTGGCAAACTCGTAGATGCCTTTGTCAGATGATTAATTTCTGTTGCTCTTCAAAAGGATCAAAAGATGGCAGTCAAAGCCCACATGAGATATCCAGGACAAAACATCTTTTTGCGTTGAAGTTAGGCGATCCTTAAACTCACTGCAGGATGCTGTGGATCTGCCCAGGGGCAGCTGTTTCCCACGCAGAGCAGTGATATGATTTTGGATCTTTCAGAGCAATTTAATACTAACCGTGGCCTTCCTTGTGTTAGTGTCAGGGAGTCGTTGTGGTCAATACTACTCTTCTGTTTAGCCGCTGGAACTGCCATTAGACTGAAATCTTTGCTTAGATTTTCTTTGAGCTCTTGGTATTTTCATGCACAGTAAAGGCATTTGGCTAAGGCAAGTATATACAGCTGCTCAAATGAAGCCTGTTAAGCTCAGAGCCAGTAACTGGGAAATTCTTGCATCTCCATAGCGTCTTCTCACTAAATATGCCTTGATGGGTAGTTCTTTAGATGGTAGAAGAATATTATTTTCCCTTTCAGTTGTTTCTGCACACTAATGATTTATGTATTTTTCTTTTGTTTTGCCCTTGGCACCTTCCTGATAAAATCTGTTGCCTAATTGCTTTTGGAATTCTCTTCTCCCCAGCCTAATTATGATATATGATGCATTTATGAGTTTATTCATACAAATTGCCACTCCCCTACTTCCTGGGAGAGAAAATCCCAAACTTAGAAACACTTACATGCATTTGTAGGTTCATATTAGCCTTTACTTAGACAAGGAAATAATTTGGAAATTTTGCTGGAGTAATTGGTGGCAATTTTATATGACCAAGAGCATATAGTTGAGAAGGTATGTCTGCTTGCAATTAAAAACAACTAACTTGGCCTAATCCCACCTATTTTGCTAGACAACCTGGAGTGATTTTGAGACTCTTATATGTGTCTGCTTTGCATAGTGTATTTTAAATCTATTTTCTCTCAGGACATGTAAATGAATTATCAGATGTTGAAACATCATGGCTAGACAGACGTGTCAAATTTCGGTTGTGTGTTACACACACTTCTGTATAACCTATTTCAGACTTTCAAGAAATGAAGAATAGCACGTTTGTAGGCAGAACCCCTCAAAAAAAGTTTTATTACAGTTTCCAAACTGTCTTGAGACCAGTAAAACAAAGCTAACTAAGTGGTTCAACAGTTATGAAAAAGAAGCCGATTAAAATCCCCAGCTGAAAGAGACATTTAGTTGATCCAAGGCAGGAATGACCTCTGAATTAGCTATCATCACATTCAGTGATGAAGTCATGGAGCTCCCTTCTGGCTCCTGCCCGTGCGGAGGCGCAGATCTTCGCTGTGCTTCCCTGATCAAATTAACCCTAACTGGGTCAAAGCTTCATGTGCTTACTGTGATTGGAAAGGGTTCAGCAACAAAAGGCACATTATTGCGAGACGAGACTCTCCAGTTAGTCATACAGATCTTTTGTCGTCTTGGACAGCTTTCAAGTCTAGAGGCTTCAACCTGGTCCCGTGGGTGGGGGCTGGGGATAAGGGAACAAAGTGAAATCCACGGTTTGTATTTTTTATGTTTCATGAATACACCCACGCAATCCTTTAATCCACACATATCATTTCCTTCTCCTCTCTCCCTCTTCCCCCCTTCCCCATCATTGCAGATTCATTCATGTTGTTGTGATCTGAAAGGGCAGAAATGAAGACAGCGCTGTGCTCGGCAGTCGCTGCTCTGTGTGCAGCCACCCTCCTCTCCTCCATCGAGGCTGAAGGTAACCTTCCCCTCCCTGCCCCCTTGCCCCAGTGTCCCGTTGACCAGCAAACCTCCCAATCAACCTTGAGCTACCGGCTCTCTCCCTCTCTGTTTTTGAGTGTGAATACTTCACCTTCTCTCCTTCTCTCCTTCAGAGAAACGCCTTTCCTTCCTTGCCCGGCTCCTTCTGTGCTCTGTTTCTCCCGGCTAGTGGGCCGGAGTGTAGCTCCCTCTCTCTGTCTCTCTGGTGTGCTGTCCACACCACCCCCAGACAGGACGTGGGCCAGCTGGTGTGGCCGCCTGGGCACAGTGCCCCGAGGAGCCCATTGCCACTGGCCGGCAGTCTGGCACAGCCAGGGCCATGGTGCTGCCCCCAGGACAGACCAAGAAGGGCTGGTCTCTGGCCTCGTTTAATAATGTTGAGAGAGGAAACGGAAAACCTACCACCCAACAACCCGCAGCTTTGAAATAAAATGCTCCAACAGAGTCTGGCTCTCCGCGCCTGTGTGTTTTGTCCAGCCGGACCCTCGCCTCTGCCCCACCGGCCTGCCGGTGCATTGGCCTCCCCTGCTCGGCGGGGCGACCCCCGGCTGAGCCTTGGGGTGGCTGGACCCTCCCTCAGGGACACCTCAACCTCTGTGGCGGGTCTGACCTGGGGAACACCCCTGGGGAGTTGCTGCCAGTGCCATGACATGCATCCTGGGCACCACCGAAGGGAAGGCTGGGCCAGGCCTTGCTGTGGCAGCCGGGCCTCCAAAGCTCTGCCATGCATGTGGTATTGTCACCTCCAAAAAGGCTTTCCTTCTCCTCTTCCTCCTTGGCCCTCGGCCCAGTCTGTCTGGAGGTTGAGGCCCCTGTCAGCCCTGGCAGCATCCTGCCTCCAGCTGAGGATGTGGGGATACCCATCTTCGCTGCCACACGTGCCACAGCATGGCTCAAAATGGCCTGGCCCTGCATTTGCTCCCCAGTGGATTAACAGCAACTGTGTCCTGTGCCCTCAGTGTGAGCTGCTTGGCTTTTTGGTCATGGTCACAGCATTTCTGCCAGCAGTGGCTGCCAGGGGAAACAGAAATGCTGAACGTCCTGCACTGAAATGACTTGATCTGACCTACGGGACCTGATTCCATCACAGGTGTGAACTCCCCTGGATTTACTGGAAAAAAACAGAAGCCAGCATCTGGTCATTCATTTTTTCCTCTTTCCTTCTCTTTCTGTCTTGAACTGAAACAAGTTCTCTGATAACAGCCTGCTGCAAGCTCCCTTGTCTGGATGTGGTCACCTTGGCTGATAGCTACTAAAGCATGGGGTGTCAGAGATGCCTCTGCAGTGTTTGCCCCCCTGGCAGTAGTGCTTGCTTGCGGCCTGCAGATTTAAAGTACACTGGCTTTCTGGAAAAAGATGTCATTTTTGCCAGTAGTGCAACATCTGGTCACACTAGGAGAGAATCAGTCCACTGCCTTCCTCTTGTACTGCGTTGTTGGCAAAGGAACCAAAAAAGGTCATTTGAAGTCATTCAGAGTTGCATTTGAAATGCAGGACTGCTGTGCCAGAGAAAGCACAGAAAGAGTACAGTTTTGATGGAAGAAGGGAATGGATGTGTTTGTGCATTCTTCCCCATGTTAGGAGGGAGCTCACTTGGAGCTGGAGTAATGTTGCTGTTGTCTTGCACTACTGATTACACGTATGGAGTATGTTATTTTGGAATGCAAGCCAAGGTGTTTTATTTAGCTATAGTGTAGATTAAACCAGTCATATCTTCAGTAATGTTAAAGCAAGCTGCAAAAATGTATTTGGAGCAGTACACAGTTATAACAGCAAAACTCGACACATTGCCAGACAAGCTGGCCAACCTTGATTAGATGTCATGTTGGAGGATGCATTATCACTAAGGAAAAGAGTGGATAAAGCCTGATCTTGAGAGTTGTAGAGGGCTCCTGAACAGGACTTACATTACTCTGCATTCAGAAATGTTTGATAAATAAAATATCTAATTTACAGTGATCATGTTTTGGTGAGAAAATTCTCCTAGCTCCAGAGTTTTGAAGTAAGAGCAGAAAAGTGTGTGGTGAAAAATTGTGGTGCTGAAATTGGAATGAGAAATAGTGGTGCTGAAAATGAAAGTTCAAAGCTAGGAGTACCTTAGGACTCACTGTGGTGGCAACTGCTTTTGTAGAGCTTTTTACAGTGTGGTTTTCGTTTGCACTATACCGATCATTCTTCTGCACTGTTTTAATGTTTTGCTTCAAGTTTGCTTAATTTTGTAAATTGCATCTTATTTACTTTAGTAAATTATTTACTTATTTATTTACTTTAGTTCCGGTGTCATTGCAACTTAAATCCTGTCTGCTGAACCGACTTTCTCCTGTGAACATTTGTCCCTTAGTCTTATTTTTCCAAATTTCAGATCACTTTGTGGCAAAGCTATCCTCCCCCACCAGTCAGTCAGTAAGTCCTTTGTCTCTCTTGGCTTTTTTTTGGCTCTCCCTGTACCATTCACAAGACATGCATTTTGAATTTTCTTTCCCAGAGGTGTGGGTAGACACTTGGTGGGATGAAAAAATGAGAGGAGAATAAGGGAGAGGGCCATTCGATGTGATGAAGATTCTTGATATGAGGTGGAAAGATGGGGTGAGAGCAGAGGAAAGGAAAAGCTTAGTTTTATTTTCTGTCCTCCTTCAGCTTTCATTTTTCAGTCTCCCTGGGAGAAGTTCTGGTTTATCCGATGCTGGTGTCCATAGATTCCTGCATCTTCCAGTATGAAACTGATTCTTCATCAGCATTATAGCTGCTCTGAAGTGCTTGTGAGAGCTGTGCTCTGCTGCTCTTGGCAAGGCAGTGAGCTGCAGTAATGGTGTTAGAGCTTTTCTGTAGAGATACAGCAGAACAGGGCAGTCACTGTAGGAGTAGAGCAGGTAAAACCCGCATAGAAAACACACATAATGCATTCATGCCATTTCACTGGGGAAGTTGTTTGTCTACTGTGATCAAGGAAGCAAATCTGTTTTCATGCTCAGCATGTTTGCTCTTTTCTTTTACAGTGCAATTCTTCTTGTTTTGCAATCCTTCTGATATCTCTCTCCCAGTTTAAACTCCTTGTGTGTGATTCTATGTTTTATGCTTTGTTTTGTGCCTTTTCAGTACAGCACAGTGCATTCCATGTCTGTCCTCATGTCAGAATTTCTTTCTGTTGCAGTATTTTTTTCATCTGTGATCACAAAGAGGCAAGGGCTTTATTTTAGTCATACTTAAGCCAAGTATATTGGCATGTGAAGAATCTATTAATAATAATCTCAAGTTACTGCTGTGATGTTGTCATGGCTTCTGTAGCATGTCATATTTCCTAAGACAGAGGGATTACCAAAGACACAGGAAAGAAAGAAGGAAATCATTGGTTTTCTGTGACCTCACTGAGCTTCTGGAGGTGCTGATTTTCAGTTTTTCAGGAGCTGGTTCAGACCTAGAAAAGTCTGTTTTCTAGGCTGGGGATAGGAAAGGAGGGCATCACTGATCCAAGTGTGGGACCTTTGCTTTGAGCATAAAAAGGTTTGTCTGGTGAAAAATCTTTTACCAGGACATGCAGTATAGTAAGTGAAAAATAATTGAAGCACAGCAGTTGCAGAGGACTAGAATTTTTGTCTTGTAATAAAGTTTGTGTTGAATACATTAATTTTCATTGACTGAATGATTTTGAGGTGATCTGAGATACCTGAAACTTTTGAAGTTAAACACCTATTCAGCTTTGGAACTGGTTGGTAGAACCATAATTTTATTGTCTTTTGATGGCAATATCCTTTGAGAAGAGGCTGTTGGTTTCAAAGCTCCTAAACAGAGAGCCACGTAGATTGACAAGTGAAATTGAAATTTTTACATACATGAGGTTGACTATACATCCCTGTTTTTCCTGCTGCTAATTAGAAGAAAAAATACATGCATGTGTAAGTGTATATACACATGCACATATACATGCACAAACACATGTAAAATTTGGTAAATATTCATGCATACAGTGTGTATGCATACAGTTATGTTGAGTTACATATGTCTTTATATAGGTATATAGATTTAAATGATTTTTTTTTCAAAGTACACATTTATGAGCTATGCATCTTGTATTTTGAAGAAATTTTATATACATATATAAAATTTAAAAATGCAATGATACAGATGAAAATGTTTCTGTGTTGTGATTGGCAATGAATATTTAACAAGTCTGAGAAGCTGCTCTTTTGAGAAGCTGCTCTTTACTACATTTCTAGGCTGTAGGTCATTCTTTCTCCCAGTTGCATTGGCAATGCAGACTTCAGAGGAGCTTGACTGGGGTCATGATCTAGCTAGTTGTGCCAAATTCGTGCCATTTCTGAAAAAAAAATAGTAAATGAGGAGTTTTGGCACCTTCCAGCCTCATCAGGGCTTATTGCTGAGACTGTAAGGCTGAGCTTATTCTTCAGCTTCTGTAGACTGTATGTTAACTTGGGCTAACATGTTATTTTACATGCTAATTATAGTGTGTCCTTTCCAGTGATGGAATCACAAAATATGTTTCACACAGGGATAGTGAATGATATCTACTTCCATAAATCTGGTTCTAGACATAAATTAGTCTTCTGGTTATATTTTATTTCTGTCTTGTTAAGATATTCATTGAGATCCTCTAGCAGTCTCATTGTGTTATCTGCAAAAAACTGTAGATTTTTGTATATTAGGTTTGTATTACCTGTGAAGTAATACAAGCTAATAAGTCTTGCATAGCATGAGAAAGACGTTTTGCTATTTTTTTCCCAGAAAAGATACCCTTATTACATGTATATATAACACAAGAAGTGGCAATGATTTAAGTATATTATGTCTGATTTTTTTTTGGTTGTTTGTTTTTCTTTTGTCGTGCATAATAGAGAAGGTCCAGTTAAGGAAATTATCATATCACAGTTCTAAGAGTGGTCAAAATTAATGCTGAGGAAACATAATTTTTTTACAGCAAGATATTTTTAAACTGCTCTGGGAACCTGTAGGGAAGCCATGTATTTCTGTGCACCAACAGTGGGATCACTGTATGAAGGCAATACTCTAATACCTTGAGATGTTATGATCATGATCCTGTACCTTGACAAGTCAGTGAGAGGTTTGGCATGGATTTTGATGGACACAGGATCAGCAGTGTCACTACACTGTAAGAATAGGTGCAACTTCACTCCTGCAAATAGCCTGACACCAAGACTGCTTGCTGGACTTAAGCTGCACTCACACATAAGGTTTTGTTGAGTGAAGTTTTCAGGTTTGTCTGTAAAGGGGCAAACTCCTACTACAACAAGGGACATTTTCTCCCTGGAACTCTAGTTTGACTCAGTATTGCAGATGTATCATTTTTCCACTGGTGAATTCCCTTCTGGAAGAAGAATTTTAATGAGGTGGAGTAACAGTTGCCCTATTTTATAATCACAATAAGGTTTTTATCATCTAAACATTTTGCTGTACTTCAGATCAGCTTACTACTTTCAGTCATATGACCATAGTTTGGTCGTCACCCCACAGCTGGTTTCACTTGGGTGAAATCTGACCCTTGTGAAGGTCCATGGATGTTTTGGAGATTCTGTTTGAGTATCAAAAGCTCACAGGCCATCTGGAAGACATTTTGATGACATTGGATCCAAACTGCTTTTTTTTTTTCACTCAAGCAACATTCCTTTTTGGATTTCAATGGGAGAATATTCAGTGCTTAAGTTTGATAAGCCAGTCATAGGCTGAGGATGAATGGATTTAAAGTGCAGCAATGAAGATGGGGGTTAGGTCTCAGGAATAACTATGATGATGAGGGCAGTGAGGCTTTGAAGTAATTTCTGTGGGAAGCTGGCTGTCTTGCCAATAGTGGAGGTCTTTAAGAATGATCTGACAAAACATGTCAGGAATGACCCAGGCTGGCCAATCATGTCTTGACTATGGGATGGACGAGGGGACTTTCGAGTTCCCCTGTAATGCCATTGTTCTAAAAGGCTGTGATCACCTGGATGAATGAATACGTCACTTATGTATCAATTTACTATTCTTGTTACCTGCCAAGATCCACATCTGAATTTTAATAAAATGGAATAGAATCTTTTAAAATGCTAAAGACTTTTCCTCACAGTCAGCTTTTTCAGTTTATCTGGAATCCGGTCATTTGGATATCAACAAGTTGGGCTGCTGCTGTCCTTCAGCAGTTAAAGCCTAATGTCTCTGCTGCAACATGCCAATTTACTTGCAAGGTTGGTGGTGCTATTTTTTCCATGTACTGATTTTTTTTTTTTAAAGCATGCTCAGGTCAATTGTCTCTGCCTTTGCATTAAATTTGTCCTGAGCCATTGCTACTGAAACAATATTTTATAATGATATTCTTATAATGTAAATGTATTTTACTATTAACATGTGTTGCATGACTTTGATACTAAGTAACTACCCTGCCATCTCTAGCATTGTGATACTCATAAACTGATTGATGAATAAACTGTGCATGCAGGTTAATGGTCTAATCTCACTGCCTGTGTATGGACAACAGGAAAAATAACATTTACTTCAGTACTAGTGTTATCTATTGTATCACTATTATAAAGCCATATTATCCGATGGTTGGAAATCACAGAAAATTAAAAGGAAAAAATGCCATTTTTTTAAGTTCAGTTTTTCTTTTTGTAATTGGACAGTGTCTTTTCATCATTAAACATTCTAGCATTTACTTCTTTATCTGCTTTTAAAATGATATTCAAATCTGACATGAAATCTGACATATGATGGAGATCTTCCATGAAACAGAGAAGATCTGTCTTTTAAAAATGCCTGCAAAACTCTCTCACTAGTAGTTAAGGAAAGTATGGCTGGATCTAATCTTACTTTGTAGATCTGTTTAAACAATAATATATAATATGTCTACCATGCACTGACAGTGAGTCAGTAAAATACTGCATGAATAAGCATGACAATTTTACAAAGAGAATATCATTATAAAATATTTATGAAACGTCTTTGTGTAATGAACCTTGTACATGGAGGCTTTGTCCATTGTGGGAAAAACCAATAATCAACATTTCATTTACGTATGCATGATGCTGCAAATTAGCGTATGTAAACTATTTCTTTCTGTACTGTTCAGTTACTTCTGTCATCAGCTCCTACAAGTTTTATTTGCAGTCATTTTTTCAGTTCATTGGTGCCCTCCTTGCCGTTTTCTATAAATTCTGTAAAATAAATGTCCTTAAATATATTTTGATGTTGTCTTTTCATAATTAACCATTGTGTTGTTTGGAACCATACTGGCATTTTATGTTAAAATGCCACTATTAGTATGGATACACCTGCTGCAAAGGTAACATGAAAACAATAGTTTACACCCTTGAAATTGTACAGAAATCTGTGAACTTCTCATCAGCTCAAATATTTCGGCAAATTGCAACCATTACTAAAGCCATTTATTACCCCCTTAGTTCCTGAATCCTTCTTTGCTATACGCAAAATATGTCACTTTAGTGGCTTCTAGGAACAAAGGGGTGGAGTTCTCCATGTTTTGAATTATAATGATGCATCAATGTATCATTATTACTGATATACATTTTGCATGTAGATTCATATCTAGACCCCAACAGAAATTGTTTTACTGAACATTATATGCCCAATCTTTTCCTGTATTCTTTAAATTATTTATTTTCTCTGCCAAGTTTCTAGATACAGTGAAATTGATAAGAAATATCATATGCAGAGACTATATTAAAAAGCTGATCAATTCTTTGGTGTCTAATTAAAAAGAGTACTGTGTTCTCTACATCCTAAATGATCTCATGATATTGTAAGCAGGTTGTGATTTGGCATGCTTGTACGGATTGCACCCAGCATGTAAAAAAATTTCCTTTAATTGTTATGTGAAATGTTTGCATATGTGGTGATTATCTGTGAACTCATTGTACATGTATCCAAATGTGTTTTCTATTGTGCTTGATTTTGCTGGCCATTCTTGAATGTCTTGGCAACTCAAGAAACATACGTTCTGTGCTGTCCTCTGTAATGCACATACTCTTTGATGTTTTGTCATATTTTGTCAGCTTTTATTTTACTCTTTTTCCAACAACATATATTTATATTTGTTGGAAACAAATTTATGCAAAGACAATTTTAGTAAGCTTTGCTCAACATTGTTTTATTTATTCATTTGCCAAAACTTGTTCAAGCTTTTAACATCTACCTGGTATAAATCTTTTGCAGTTAATCCACCATCAGACTTGAATTTTACAATTATAGATGAACATAATGTTCAAATGTCATGGAAAAGGCCACCAGATGCAATAGTGGGTTACAGAATAACTGTAGTTCCAACAAATGGTGAGTTCTGTCAAAATTTTTTATGTGGTTACATGCTTTGAAAAGTTTGGTTTATTTTAGCCTATATCTAACTTAGGTATGAGAGTAGCTTTTAAAATATTTTGGAAGTTAGTGATCAAGCCTGGGTAACAGCAAAGAACATACAGGAAAAAGCAGTGATTCTTCCAAGTTAGATATATTCTTGCCATAGTGTTTACCATGTTTGGACTGCAAGTAATAAGTTTTGGATGCCTTTGTTTGCAAGGAGCAAAAAGGAGGCAGAATCATCATTCTGCTCATCTGTGCTTTCATTTTGAAGTTCAAGAATTGTATTATGCTGTGTAAGGCGGCCATTATTTTATTTGACTTTGAGAAATAATCAAAAAAGCAGTATAAAAGCAGTATTGAATCAGAACAGGACATGATTTGTTAGATGATAGTACATTTTGTATGTGCATTTTAAGTTTCAAATTTCCTGGAATTTATTAAACACTTTAGTAATTTTATTCACTATTGAAAGCATGTTAGCTTGAAGTTTCATGTTCCAGATTTTGTACTTCAGGAAAACAGAAAGTGTATAATTCTAAAATTGTGGGGTTTGAGATAGATTATTTTCTGTTACATTTTGTTTTATGATCAGCTTATTAATATTATTGGATCTTAAGGCTGCGTTAAGTGTTTTATATATTTATTGCAGATGGACCTACTAAAGAATTTACACTTTCACCTAGCACTACCCAAACTGTCTTATCAGATCTTATACCTGATGTAGAGTATGTTGTATCAATAGCTTCATATGATGACAGAGAGGAGAGTCTACCTGTTTTTGGCCAGCTGACAAGTAAGTAGCTGCAATACAACTAGAAAACCAATTAAGATAACAGAGTGGTCATTCACAAAGAAGCTTGGCTGAAGTCAAGGGGAAGACAATTATTGACCTTAGTAACAAATGAATTGGACTGGCATCCTGTGTGTGTGAGAAAGTGAACTGTATTAATCAAATAATAATAAAATGTGACACAATATACCTCAATGCCTACTAAAATATTGAATTTAAGCTTTAATAATTCATATATTTTAAAGCGTAAAATAAATTTAATGAAATTAAAACACACAGCAGACTCTCTTCTATGACACATTTTGTCTCATGTCTTGGGCTTCACAAAGAGCCTTGGGAAAATTACTTATTATTAATTCCCCTAGGTGTTAGGGAGGGGTAATATTGGTATATTGGTATTTCGTCCAGAGATGTTGCAGTTAATTTTCCGGAAATGACTGTACAAGATGTACAAATACAGAGGATTCTTAGATATTTAAATTTTGTGTTGCCCTGAATACTGTGTTTTCAAATCTGTAAGTACAGGTAATGAATTCACAACCTGCGCTTACGTTTTTCATGTTCTGAGGCTTGTCAGATATGTGTCTCTAATTCCATATGTGCTTTTCTTTGATGTTTGAAAATTTAACCTGATTTCCTCCATTAATTCTCTCTATGTTGTGCTTTGTGTAGTTCAGACAGGTGGTCCAGGGATACCAGACGAAAAGAAGGTTGAGGCTCAATTACAAAGTAAGGTGTTTTGCCTTTTAACTTATCTGACATTTGTCTTATCTGAGGTCTAGCTCTAGCACCTCACAGAGTTAAACTGTGTTTCTCTGTTACCTACCAATGAAATTAAGTTATAAAGCTGTGCAGAGTTAAAAAAACTTGTGAAGGGACTGGGATAGAAGGAATTAATTAGCTGCATTGAAAGATAAGAGCACAAAGTTGGTACTGAAACTAGGGATTTCATGCAACTAACCCGAGCAAGTCCATGGGTGTATTGGTCCTATTAAAAAAAGGTATTGTGCTGTGGATAAAAGGCTTTACAGAAGAACCTATGCAGCTATATTGGGGAGATAAAGATGCAAGGCACAAGTGGTAACAAAATAAAATTTTTCTGTATCATCAAATAACTGCAAAAAATTTTGTACGTGTGTTTTCATGTGTTGTGACATATCAGATCTTGTGAGAAATGTCTCAAAAGAGTTCCCTTTTGATAATGGCAGTTAGAAAACTCATATGGGTGTTCACTAATGTGAATAATGCTTCCCCAAGCAAGATAACCCAGATAAGATCAGTCTTAAATATCTGTTAGTTTTGGCTTTTACCTACTAAGTTTCCATTAGACATTTCTCACTGATCCATAAGAATGCAATAGTTCATTTACTAATAGAGTTGGTTTTCTTTTTTCCCCTGTTGTGTTCCAGGATGCTCCATAAGTGCAATGACAGATTTAGTTTTCCTGGTAGATGGTTCATGGAGTGTAGGGAGAAATAACTTCGGATATATTCTGGACTTCATGGTTGCCCTTGTATCAGCTTTTGACATTGGGGAAGAAAAGACGAGAGTTGGAGTTGTTCAGTACAGTTCAGACACAAGAACAGAGTTCAATTTAAATCAGTATTACAGAAGAAGTGATCTTCTTGATGCAATTAAAAGGATACCTTACAAAGGTGGCAACACAATGACAGGTATAGGTTTCCCAAATACATGTTTATTCAGCATTTCATTTCATAGTTCGAATTTGCTTTAAATCCTAGTTAACAGAAGTCTAATAAAACACAACTTGTGTTGCTGTTTTTAGGTGAGGCTATTGATTACCTCATTCAAAACACCTTCACTGAGTCTGCTGGAGCAAGAAAAGGCTTTCCCAAAGTAGCAATTGTCATTACTGATGGGAAAGCTCAAGATGATGTAGAAATTCCTGCAAGAGAGCTTCGCAACATAGGAGTTGAAGTTTTTTCCTTGGGTAAGTTGAGCTTTTCCTAATGATTGAGAGATTTTTTCATAAAAATTAATTTATAAGTTTTGCAGGTTGTGAGTTTAAAGAATTTCACTATGCAACTCCTTTCATGTGTGTGCCTTGAAATAGGTAATTCGTACCCTCCAGAGTGCAACATACCAGTTGTGTTAATTTGATAGTTATTATGTAGTTTCTACATGAAGATGAGTGACTAGCATAGTTTCAGCCTTGGCCTCATTCTTCACTTATACCACATTATTTTCCCAGGTTGAAAATGGAGTCTGCCACCTCATTGCATTAGTCATTATTTTGTAGTTTGATTATTGATAATAAGAGAAGGCAGAACTAATTCAAACTCATCTTTACCCCAGGATGTTTTGATACATTCACAGGAGTCTATATTTTATGGCATCTTAACACAGTCCTGTCTATTGCAACTTCTAGGTATCAAAGCAGCAGATGCAAAGGAACTCAAGTTAATTGCATCTCAACCTTCACTGAAGCATGTGTTCAATGTGGCTAATTTTGATGGAATTGTGGATATACAGAATGAAATTATCTTGCAAGTGTGCTCTGGTGTTGATGAACAACTAGGTGAACTGGTTAGTGGAGAAGAAGGTGAGGAACTTTATAAAAATGTATTTATAGTTTCAGTTTATTCCAATGTCTATTGAAAAGTCTATCCCTACTTCCTTTGCTTTATTTCTGGAGTTTGATCCATTGCCTCATTTAGCAAGTGTGGAAAACTGGTCTCAGTTTTGTGTATTTAAATGCAGTATAACAGAACATGTGATGTAGTAGATTTGGAATAGGTCCATTATTCCATAGTTTCAAAGGCAACCCAGTGATGTGCAGTTATCAGAGTCAGTTTGGACAAAGGCATCACTTCTGTGGAAAAATATATTAAAGGGAAAAAAATTGCTTGGTGATGGGTCAGAATGTGTAATAGATTAAGAACCAAAGCATGAAAACTAGAGAGTATTGAGAAAACACAGACATCAAGCTGTATCACTGCAGCTTTCTGTGCCTGTAAGGTTTTAAGTAACTACTTATTCTTTGACAAAAATTGTAGCAGAGATGACTCTGCTGTCGTAGTACTCTGCTGAAGCCTGCATTTGTTCACACTTTCTACCGTGTTTCTGTGTGTGTAGCTTTGACTTCTGGCTGAAGCAGTTTTAGAGGAGGGCAGCATTTCTCCTGGAATTTCTGCTATACTTGGGGGACCATGAATGCATTGTTCATATTTCTGCCCTCTCACTGATATCTCATTTGGGCTGTCCTGTAATTAATTTCTCTTTATTTATGCTAAAAAATACCCCAAAAGTGATTTTTAGTAAAGATTAAGCAAAAATAACTGAAATTATTACAGAAACAAAAACCATGAAGAAAATATGTTTATAATTGTAACTAATATTTTGGGTTTGCTTTTGATTTCTTTCAGTGGTGGAGCCTCCTTCAAATCTGGTGGCCACTCAGATCTCCTCAAAGTCTGTTAGAATCACTTGGGATCCATCCACAAGCCAAATAACTGGCTATCGTCTGCAGTTCATTCCAATGATAGCTGGGGGAAAACAACACATACTGAGTGTGGGTCCTCAGACCACTGCTCTGAATGTTAAAGATCTCTCTCCAGACACAGAGTATCAAATTAATGTTTATGCGATGAAAGGACTGACCCCCAGTGAGCCAATAACGATAATGGAAAAAACGCAACAAGTAAAAGTTCAAGTGGGTGAGTCTGGAGCCACGACACTATTTTCAAATGGAAGATTTTCATTGATGAAACGTCTGATGTTTGTTTTAATATCATACCCTTATTATTTTTGAAATACAGCTTTGCTTAGTATAGTTTACTTTGTTTATAAGCAGCTGTGTGTGATACATGAGCTACGGATGCATTTGTATTGCTATTGGGGCTACTGCAAGTCTGTTTACAGTGGTTATTCTTTTTCTTTGCAGAATGCTCACGTGGTGTGGATGTAAAAGCTGATGTTGTGTTTTTAGTGGATGGTTCCTACAGCATTGGTATCGCCAATTTTGTAAAAGTAAGAGCCTTTTTGGAAGTGTTAGTTAAAAGCTTTGAGATATCCCCTCGAAAAGTACAGATAAGTCTTGTCCAGTACAGCAGAGATCCCCATATGGAGTTTTCTTTGAACAGATACAACAGAGTGGAAGACATTATTCAGGCTATTAACACCTTCCCCTACAGAGGTGGATCTACCAACACAGGCAAAGCAATGACATATGTGAGGGAGAAAGTGTTTGTTACCAGCAAAGGATCAAGACCAAATGTGCCAAGAGTCATGATTCTTATCACTGATGGAAAATCGTCAGATGCTTTTAAAGAACCTGCAATAAAGCTGAGGGATGCAGATGTAGAAATATTTGCAGTTGGTGTGAAGGACGCAGTGCGTACAGAGTTGGAAGCAATTGCATCACCTCCCGCTGAAACCCATGTTTACACAGTGGAAGATTTTGATGCTTTTCAAAGAATATCGTTTGAACTTACACAATCTGTCTGCTTACGAATTGAGCAGGAATTGGCTGCTATAAGGAGAAAATGTAAGTACCTACTATTACTAAGAGGAATTCAGAAAATGCAATGAAAAAAGTATCTGAATCAGTGTTTTGTGTTTATAGTTACCTAAAGAATTTATATTGATGATATTATCCATATAAAAAAGATAATTTTAATAACTGGGGATTTGCTTTTTATTTTCAAGCATATGAAAAGCAACAGGTGATATTAATGGAAAAATGCAGTTGAAAAAATCATTGGAGAATTTTTTCCCCTCCAGCCCTGCTAGTAACACATTTTATTAGTTAAAAAGCTAATAAAATGTGTGGCTATTGGAATGACTTTAGTGGATATGCCCTGACTTTGTCCTCAATGTCTTCAGTGAAACAGTTACCAGGGCCATTTTTTTAGCTGTCCAAAATGAAGTAGTGAGTCTAAGCTTGTCTTTTAGATACTCAAAGGCAATGAAGCAATGCCAACAACTCTAGAGGGAGATTTGATTAATTTTTACAATTCAATTAATGACCATCTGAAATGGGCTTAGACAAGACAACTTGAGACAGGAGATTTTAGGTGATATTAATTTAAATCTAACTGTAAAGACTGAAATGAAGTAGCACATGAAAGCCTTCACATGCATCCAAATTAGGCAAACTTGGATAAGGTTTAACGTTCAAAAGATCTTTAAATGACCTACTTTTGGTCAGCTAAAGTTACTTATGATTAGTTGCATCCTCAGTGTCCTTACCTGTGTTTAGTAGGACACTAACATTAAAGAGTTCCCAGTGTTGAAAGCTCTACTCTCTTTAAAAATAAGCCTTTTGTTTCAGGATAGCTTTGAGGAACAAACCAGCAAAGCAGCCTTTGTTTTAGAGGGCTCAAGCAGTCTTAAGATCCCCACTGTTAGGCTGACTAGGCCAACCAAAACAAGCCCAGGATATCAGATTTTTGTCTGTGCCTTGTGTCAAATTCCTTGTTTCCCCTTTGACTTCATTCCTGAAAAAATACTGGGTTTTTTTGTCCTATTTCTAATCTAGATCTAAAAAAATCCCAACAATTTTTAGTTTCAATTGAGGACATAATGTTATTGCTGTTCATTTGACATATGAAATAAGGAACCCAACTTGAGCACCAGATTCTGTATTTTCAAAAAAACTTAAGTTTTCCTGAGTATTTATTTTTTTAGATGGACAGTTTTCATTTGATCTAGAAATTACTATGTTGGTGCTTCCACTCACTATTGAATGATTTCAGGCAACCTAGATATGATCTTCTTGAAATTTCATAGATATAAGCAAGAAAACAAATACTGTGCACATGCAGTGAAATACCTGTTCAATTAGAATAAATCAAATTATTTTAGAAATTTTGTTTTTAAAGTATTCTAGCAAGTGTGCCTCATATGTGCATTTTTATTTCCATACAGCTTATGTACCCGCAAAGAACATGGTCTTTTCTGACATAACATCTGAGAGTTTCAAAGTGAGCTGGTCTCCTGCTGGACCTGAGGTCTTGTCCTATCTCATTAAATATAAAGTAGCAGTCGGTGGAGAGGAATTCATTGTTTCAGTACCAGCTTCAAGTACTAGCTCAGTTCTCACCAACTTACTACCTGAAACTACTTATGCAGTCAGTGTGATTTCTGAATATGAAGATGGTGATGGCCCTCCCTTGGATGGAGAGGAAACCACCTTAGAAGGTAGGATTCCCATTATTCTCAGACACAAGGGAGTCATATGTTCAAATAAGAATTTGCCTAGCTGGAGAATGGGTATATGAGGAACAGCCAACTATGGCTGAGAAGCTGTACTGCCATGCAGGATGAGAATAAATGTTATTGCATCTCAATGCATTCAGTAAAGACTTAAAATTCCAGTAATATGCATAATATGCAAACATTAAGTTGCTAAGATTGGACTTTCATTTTGCTGAATGTTGGATGGATGCTATGTTTCTCTACAGTGGCCTCTTTTCAAATGAAGTGTGTTCTCAATATTAAATTCAGTGGCGTGAATTATTGTTAATATAGACTCAAGCTGGACTAGATGAACATTATAGGTCCTTTTCAACTGAACTATTCTATTCTACTCTAATAATTATGACTCTGATGCAGGAATGCATGTTGACTTCAATACTTTTAAAGGCAAATATTTGTCTATGCAATTTGCTATGCGTACATCTAATTTAACATTAGTAGAAATTTTGTTTTATATACAACAGGCTTAAAGGGGCTTGAGTTTTTGGTCAGCTTTTTTTTTATCAGAACTTCATTGGTCCAATCCAATAACTGATTCAAAACTTCCACTGATGTCAGTATGTGTTTTATGTGATCAGTGGGTATAAATTTAAGCATGGTAGCTGTACTTTTTCTTGATAGAGTCACCATGATGCATTTTTAGTGAAAGGAGCAGCCTGACAGTAAATTTGATTTTCTATTCCAGTAGTTGAATACTCAATCTACTCTAAATCACGCTTTTTAAAATATTGATCCACGCTTTTCATTATTCCATGCTGTCATTTGTGACCTTTGGTGACAGAAATGGTTCCAAGGGAGCAAAAGAAACAGCATGAAGATTTGTTCACTGCTCTTTCCTCTTAAGACTGGTAGAAATAAACACTTATAAAATAGTTTAGTTTGGATGTTAAGTTTGGAAGATACAGGTTTCACTGTCAGTGTGCACATTTCCATGACTGTACCAGTTAGAATATTTTGGCCACGCATAATTTTCCCTTAGGAAAGCAGACAAACTCTTGGCTGATAGAACATGGAGCTTGTGTGAGTAAGGGACAGGAGAAGGAAAAGCATTAATAAAAATAATCCATTTTCCCATGTTGTAACTGATAACTTAAATAATTTTTAGCATTGTGATCTGATGATATCCCAACGTGTCTGAGAAGAGTTCTTCTGCAACCATGTAAATGACAGCAGCTCTCCGTGCATATCTAGCTACCAGTTTGAGCCAGATGGCTTTCTTGGTATCTAACTTTGGTTTCAGGCTTTTAAAAGATTTGAAGTTGAGTATTGTGTTTCTGATTAAGAGGAAGCAAGCTTCTTTTTTTTTTTAAACTAGGATTATTAATTGCTCCACTCTTAGCTTTGAAGAACAATATGTATGGAATACAGATAGTAAACAATAAAAAACCATCTTTTTTTCCCCCTAAGTGACAATGCTGTGTTCTGCTAAGCAGCGTGCAGTACAGTAGATTCTTTTGTCTGTTGGAAGAGTCAAGTCTTGTTTGGTGTGCCCACTGTGCTCATCTGAGCTGCTATACTTTTTGTTGAGGAACAGACTAGGTTAAAGGATTCACCACAGTTTTTCTTTAGTTTCTAGGATAATAAACTATTTCTTTGAGTTAGAGACTGAGTTAAGAAACCTTTTTTAAACATTAGATGCAACTCATATTGCAATGAATATATTTTTTGTTGGAAAAATTCAAAGAAATAGAATTGGGTGGGGTTTTTTTTTCCTGTTGTATTTTCCTTGTTTGTTCTTTCAAATAGGATAGCTGCCTGTGTGTAGTCAGGTGTATCTAACACTTCCAACAATGGAAGTGGTACAGAAGCAAATGGCCACAGCCAGGAAACCTATACCATTTGTTGTGTTAAGAAGTTTCCTCACTATGGCCAAATGTTCCTCACACAGTTCAGTTCTACCGTTACCACTAAACACAGTTAGACTGTCCTCAGTTTCAGAAGCAGTTGTATAAACTGATAAATGTGCTTTTGAGGATTACTTTGTTCCACTGCTGAATGTAACTCTGACCCTAAATTTTCAGAAATTACTAAAGTTGTGTGTGCCCTAAAGCAATGAGAGGGCAATATAAGCAGTTCAGTAAACTGGATGAGTTAACAGAATGGTTGGCATGGTTTTGTTTCAGATACTCCTTCACTAAAGGCAAATATTTTCAACTTAGGTGTGTATGTTTTTTTATAGTTAAAGGTGCTCCTCGAAACTTAAGGATAACAGATGAAACCACTGATAGCTTTGTAGTTGGTTGGACTCCAGCTCCAGGAAACGTCCTACGGTACAGGATTGCTTATAGACCACTTACTGGAGGAGAAAGGAGACAAGTGACTGTCTCAGCAAATGATAGATCAACTACTCTGCAGAATTTGATCCAAGATACAAGATATGAAGTATCTGTTATTCCTGAGTATCAGTCTGGGCCTGGGAATTTGTTGAATGGATATGCAAAAACTGATGAAGGTACATGATTAATGCTCTGAATGCAGTAAGCATGAGAAAAACTCCCTGCATGATGACATATTCATTCTGAAAAGAGAATAAACCATACAGTCCATATGTGTTATCCCAGATAAACAGAATTATGACATTTCCCAAGCCTAGCTGAGAGGTAACTGAAGACAATTGAATTTATCAAAATATCAATATTTCATTTTAAAATACAGTCTTTTGAACCTGATATGGCAAGGTAACTTGGGTGAAGAATCTACCTGTATGTTTAATTAATTGTCCTCATGGTTCTTCATATTGTCAGTGATATAAATTATATACCTTATATACCTTTTGAGCAAATTCAGATCCTGTTCACACTTTGTTCTGAATGTTTAGCAAGGAATTGGTGAACCATTTAATTTTCTAAAGTTAATCACTCTAGATTTAACTGATGTGAAAATGCATGATCCTTTAACATGTATCATGCCTTATTAAACAAAATCCAGAGAGTACAGACAGTATGAATATCCTGATCATTGTTGAAATTTCACTGACACATAAAAATTATAACCAAAAAGAACTCTTTAAGAAACCAGAAGGTGTTAATTTCACATTTCATTGGTCATCTTTGACTGGATTCTGTGGACAGTGACTTCAACATAGATCTTTGTTGAAGCTGAGCATACATTGAGAAGATAGTATATATAAGTGTTCCAGGACTGAGCCTGCTTTAACAGAAAAAAAATTATGTAGAATGACTTTATTGGCCATTTTTGCCTAAGGAGGGTGGGGAAGGAATTGTACAATTGAGATTATGGTTAAGTTATGCTCTAGAAATATTGGTTTAGCCTATTCAGAAATTATTTTTTAGCATAAAATTCTGTGTAGTGTTAATCTGAAAAATAAGCCAAGAAATTAAGCTTGCTTCAACTTGTTTTTAACATCTTTTGACATGTGCAGTCCGAGGAAATCCAAGAAATTTGAGAGTTTCTGATGCTACAACGTCAACAATGACACTGTCTTGGAGTGCTGCTCCTGGCAAAGTGCAGCAGTACTTTATAACATACACTCCAGTCGCAGGAGGGGAAACTAAGGAAGTGACTGTGAAAGGGGACACTACCTCTGAAGTGCTCAAAGGCTTGGACCAAGCCACTAGGTATACATTGACTGTGTCTGCCTTGTATGCCTCTGGAGCAGGAGATGCCCTTTCTGGAGAAGGAGAAACACTTGAAGGTAATTATTTATTGTTTCTGTACAGTCATCTGATGTTTATGGTGTCTTAAAGTGTCTTCCCAAGTGTATTGGTTTGAAAACAAACCAGTGGGAGATCACAAATCAGGATTAAAATTAACAGGAAAAATTAAAAATAAGTGAAATAATACAAGGAAAAGCACTGACAAAGTCAGATACAACCTGACACCCAGTTAGGGTGGTGGTAGCAGTCCAACTGAAGTAGTTCAGTTGAAGTGGAGATCCTGTGAAGGTCTGGTCTCCAGCTGAAGGTCCAGTGGTAGCTCTTGTCCTCTGGGATCCCAGCAGACAGGGCTAACTAGGTAGATCCAAGGCCAGGTTATATCCAGGTGGGAATGCTTGGCTCCTCCCTTCTGGGTGGAACAGGATGAGATAAGTCCATGAGTCATGTGGTGGTTTCTTGATGGCCCATTGTCTGTTATCAGGGGTGAGTCAGAGCAGGAGATAACAGCTAATGGCCCACAGCTGGTGGGAATAGAATACTAAATACATCTATATTGTAACCTAGGGCACCAAGTTTTCTGCAGAAGTAAATATGTGAATGAAAAAAGCCATAAAGATGCTTTCCTACTTTACATGGACTTTCTAAACCTACTGTCCTCAAAGAAAAAAAAAGTGGGTCAGATCACTGATTGTGGAGGGAGCTCTGTGTCTCTTGAAAAAGGTATTGCCAGAAGCACCAAGCAAAACTCACTGTACCTCCAGACAAGCCTCTGTGAAATATTTTGTCTTCTAGCTCTCATCTTCCGAGCAATTTTAGTGGCAGACTGTTCTTAACGTAACAGGATTAATTAATGGGATTAAGGTATCTCATCAATTTGAAAATTTGCAGCATTTCTACTGCATTGAGATTGAAAGATGTTCAGGGGCCATTTTTGCATCAGAGAAACAACATGTAGTCTCAGGCATGCAGATAATGAGTCATATCCTGCTTCTAACTACGAACCTGGAGCTGAGCATAAACAGAATGCTGGCAAAAGCATAAGCCAGGCCCAAAGACTTTCTTATAAGGAGGGGAGGCTGCTCTTTCTTTGACTTTGAGCAGAGAATTTCTCAGACTAATTCTCTGTGAGCATTCTCAGTGTCATCTGTAGATTGTCAGAGGGTAGAGAAAGCCGCCTTCTCGGCTTTCAAAGGAATTGTGACTCTGCTCTGTGTATGTGCTGCTGAAATCTGGCACTGCAGCTGTGTAAGCACAACACTTGAATACAACTTATAGATGAATTATGTGGAATTAGGACTTGTCCATTGATGCTAATAGAGTTACAGTAGGAATATACTTGATTCCCAGTTTCTCCATCAGTTTAACTTATTTCTTATGACATAGGTTAGGAAACAATCCAGAAAACCTATTTTAAATAGGAAAATGTAAAATAAAATAGTTTAAAAATTCAGTTCCAATGATTCAGCAATGTGCTAAATTCTTCCTACTAAAATTTAGTTTGAACTTGTTTGAGCACTGCTGTTTGCAGCATGGACTTTCTAGGATTCTTCTGTGATTGATAAAGAAAGGCAAATACTTTCAGTAGGCAGATAGTCCATCTGAGATCTCATTTTTCCTTCAAATGAGCATTTCTCTGTCCACTGACTATACCAGGAATGAGAGCTCTAGACACCAAATGTCTGCCTGTCCCACTACCTATGACCTGCTTGCATTGAGACAGGATGCAGCTATCAGAGAATCAGACACCTTGCAATTCATGCTGAAAGTTTCCTATCTCTCTCAGTTTCACTGCTCATGCAAGATCCAAAAGGCTCCTTTTGTAGGAGAAAAGAACCTGGCTCCTGCCCAGAACATTGCTGAGATATAGGTAAATGAGACCAGGTATCAATATTCTGCCCATATCCTCCAGAAAAGCCAGAGTTGATCAGGACCTAATGAACTTCCCTCTTGGTGGTGATGCTGTCCCTTCCTAGGTCTAACACCTTTTTGGAGGGAAGAGGGAGTGTGAAAATGTAGGCTTCGTGCAGTCTGGGAGAGTTTGAATTCACCTCCACATCCAAGCAGGTTCACAGAACGGTAATGTATATTGGGCAAGAGTCTGCTTTATTCTTGCCACTAAACATGAGCCACTGTCAATCCAGGAATGCAAATTTCACTCTCAGAACAAAAACAGACTGGATCCCAAGTAGGCATAGGAGCCTGACTGCCCTACTTTTTCCTCTGTGTTATCAGTGGATAGAGCAATGCCTCAGTCCTCCTTTGCAAATCTTGAGAGGCCTCTGTCTCACTGTTAAACAGATTGAATTGTTAACTTCCTTAGGGACATAACTCCGATTTTAGGAAAGGGTTGACCAAGTTAACTGTTTACATTTGGTGGAAACATTTTCATTGAGTGTATTTGCTGTAAACTCAGGAGAGCTCCTTTATTAACATGGAGATGTGAAGAGATCGAGTGTGTTTCAAATTCATGAAGTAAGCTTAGCTTTTTATCCTGTCATAAAACTTGAGCAAAAGTCTTTTAGGGCACTGCCTAGAGCTTCAGTTAGAACACATACTAGAGGGAGCAGGGAATGAAATAAAGTAGAATCCAAAAGACAAAATCATCAGAAATTAATTCAGTCTCAGGTCAGACTATCTAGCCCTTTCACTGCTCCCTGCACCATGTCCCACCTGAGGGCTCTGATTCTTATTTGGACTTTCTGCATTGCTAAATTGTTGTTAAGAAGAAGAACATTCTCAATATTGGTTAAAGAGCCAAATCATTTAAAAGAATATTTGCCTCTGTTTTAGGAATGTGCTTATGTGCAACACACGGTATTTAAAATGGTTGTTGGACTTAAAAAGGTCACAGAAACATTCCTGTAAGAAATTTGGTCTAAGTAGTTGAATTCAAACATTACATTAAAAATTCTGTCACAGATTTTGTCTTGGGATAAATAAGAATAAATAAGCATTCTATCACTCAACTGAATTACTTTTTATTCAGTTCTTCAGCTGGGAGGAAACCAAATTAAAAATTACTTATCATTTTGACGTGTATAGCTTTATGATTGAAATGTAAATTCTTTGAAGATTCAGCTGGATTTGAAAATCCTATCAGGGTGCTCTTCAGAAAACATTACTCTTCATATTATAACTGTCTCTTAAATTTTCTTGGTTAGATAAAATGTTAGTAAGAGCATTGTAGAGATGTCAGTCCTTACTGGGTGATCAAAGAGAAAGAACAGAATACAAATTTCTATTTGCATGACAGCAAAGGCCTAATTCATGATATTTCCTCATGGAAGATCTACCGTGTATTTCAGAAATCAGCATATCTGCAGTTTCATGGGGCAATAAAGTACTTGAATTAGGCCAGGACTCTTTGAACATAGTCATAGACATTTTAAAAGACTCTGACTAATATTGTGAAAGGTTTTCAGAATATTTGTTGCAGCATATAAGACAGTATTTCACTGTATGGTCCTATCTTACCTCACTGAATGATAAAATAACAAAACCTTTGAAGAAACCCAGACAATTATGAGCAAAAGGGATGCAATTTTGGAACTGAAAGGAAACAGTCAAATTTCAAAGCTCAGTATAGAAGTTTATATGAAAAGAGATGTCATGCTGGCTGTGAAGCTAAAATAAACATGATTGGATGAGGATGAAAAGTTACACAGGTCAGTGAAGTGAATACTAGACTAATGAGTAGCTAAAATAACTTGTCTGACTGAGGCTGGAAATAGGACAGGTCTTAACTTCTGGAGAAATAAACTTATCAACAGTAATGACAAAAAAGCTGTGAAAGGAAGCATAAAAAAGTGTTTAGTATTTCAGTTCGTTTTTCCATGAGCCATGGTGTCTGAGAAACAAAATAGTGTGGTGTGTGTTTTTCATTGCCAGCAACCCAGAGAGACTGAGCACTTAAGTATTTTCCTGTATCAGGAATCCCTATGGGGCTTACTTGATGTCTTCACCATATGAATTCTCACCAAACCTATTCAGTCAGTGGTGCCATGGTTGCTCATCATATCAGGAGTTAGTCTTGAGATTGCTTTTCAAACTGGGATAGTTGCTAGTTCATGGAATTGATATTCCTAAGAGGAATGATATTCCTAAGAGGAATGAGTTTGGGTGTAGGGAACATTTCAGCACTAATAGGAAAGTGAGAAAAGAGGAGCTGGATACAGAACCTTCTCCAACTATCTTATAGTCAAGTGGCAGGAAATGAAAAATCCAAACTCTCAGATGTTTATGAAATTTTACTGAAACACTAAATGGTCTCCTGTGATTAAAGATGTAGGCAAACATTCTTCCTGCTTTCAGTAATGATTTATTTTGTTCTGCGTATAGAGGAGAGCTCACATGGACAGTTACACTCAGACAAGGGTATCCTTCAGCAGAGAGAAAACAAACCCAGAAATTTTCAGACTGCTCTAACCTGATCTGTACGGACATGTCTGCCCAGGCATTTTCATTGAAAGCCATTCAGTTATGTTTGTTGTCTCTGAAGTATTTTGGAGCAGTTACAATTCGTCCTTTCTTCATCTGCTTTGCTCTGCATGGTAGTTTTTCAGTGTTTTGAAGTGGCTTGTTTGTTTCAGGATTTGCAGGAAAATCAATCCACAGAAACCCAGAAATCATTCTGTGTACTTGATATCATTTACCATCTGGGTAATCTCAGTTTCTCCTTGTGTTTTTCTTTTTGCTAAGCGTATGCTTGCCCTTATTGTTTCTCTGCATAAAACAGAGAGGGCAAATACTCCCCCAAGTAACTGTAGATAATCTCTTCTATAAACTGTTTGCATAGCTCTCTGGTCCAGGCCAAAGATAAACACATGCCAGAGGATCAGCATTTTATGAACTGCTCACAGACAACACAGTGAAGAGAGTTTAGCAAATGAGTAATCAGAAAATAACTCATTTCTGAGAGTGCTGTTCCATTACCAGGTGATTGTTATTCAGAGAGAATTAATTTATTTCTTTTCTTTTGGTGTTTTTGGAGCAGGAAAAGGGAAACAACGTATTTGCCCTGTTGTTGAAGGAGTGTGCTTTCCTTCTTCATTAATCCAGATTTTAGGAAATTTATAGTGCTCTCATCTTTATATGGCCTCTTTCAGTTACTGGCTGATTTTGTCTACAGTTATGAAGTACCATCCAGAGGTGAAAATTCTGGAGCTTTATATTTCATACTGCTTTAAACATAACTGCATGTGCAAAATATGTGCTGTAGAAAATGCTCCACTTTTATTCTCTCACTTTCAAAAGCGGTGATCCATCACTGGGCAGCTTTGGTTGGAGCACTTCTATAAAGGTGCCATGGAAAAATTTTCCTCAGACATACTTTTTTGGCTATGATTCCTCTCAGCTCACACAAAGTTGTTGAAACTGCTAAAGTAAATTAAATCAGTGCAGGCTGCCATTTGCCTTGGGGTGGAACAGGGCTTGTGACAGCTGGGAGAACTAAACAAATTAGCACTGATGGTTATACTTGATACTATGTAATACAGATTGAAGAACAAGCAAGAAACACTTATGGAATGTCTTAGGGAAAAGTCTTTCTCTCATCACCAAACACTCCAAACAATATTTCAATATTTCTTGGGATCATGTGATCTTTATCCAAGTCTTCATACACCAAAACCAAAATACAGTGAGAAACATGGTGAGAGCGGTGAGTCTAAATGCAGCAGACAGCAAGCAGTTTGTGAGAGCTACTGTTTTTCTAATCTGTTTTTTAATAAGAGAAGTGGTTTTAAGTCTGGCAAGAATTTGATTTTCTGCCCAAATGCATGCTGTCAGATGAAAAGAACATACTGTACATTAGCTGCTAAACAGATTAACTTTCATAATTTGCAGTTGTTTTAAAGAGTAACAAATTCATTTCTAGATTAAGCAATCTATACAGAAATGCTTAATCCCAATACATGTCTGAAAAGCTTGAAAGCTGAAGATCTGGTTTATGTGTCCTTTTGCTGGCAGCTATATGGTTTTCAGAAAAGTTTTAAAAATATTTGAGTAACTGACTCTAAGCAGGGAAGTCATTACTGTTTTAAATATGAATTTCAGAGAAATTTAGAAAGAAAGGCTGGTTTATTTTTACCTTTTTTTCCCCAGAAAAATATTCAGTGATCAGATTTCCATCTTGCTTGCACTGAGAAATTTCCAAATATTTCCAGTTATATCAGTGAAGATCCTAGGCTAGACACATTATTGGCAAAAATGGACAAAGTTCTTTTGACATGAGTGAGGTTGCTGGTCTCCATTAGCAGAAGTGTCAGCCCATTTTGTTTCTTACCTTTGTGCTTTTTAGAATGAACAAAAAGAGGCACATTGTATTATATTCAGGAGATAAATTTGAGAGATAATTATGTCATAGCTTTCTGTTTAGAAAGAGAATCTTTGTTTCAGTGATATAGGGCTCAATCCTTCCATCCTGTTTGAGGAGTAGCTATTTGTGTTGTGAGAATTAGGCTGTACTAAAGCAATATGTGAAAAAAAGTTGTCGTGACTGAGTCATTTTCAGTTTGAAGTGATTTTCTGTTGTATATTTCTCTTATAATTTAGGTTTGGGGATTTTGGAGGCGGGCTCTTTTCTGGTCAGAAAAGGGATAGTAATTCTTTGGTAAATAAATTATTCCTTTTTGCAGTTTCTGTAGTAACATAAGAATCCTTTAGAAATGAATGACCTCCTACAGGCAGAATAATACAAATTCAAGTGACATTTTCTTACAATGAGGTTTTTAGCATATCGCAGGGACTTTACGTAATGGTCAGACTGTGAAGTGTTGCTTCCATCCTAGCAGAAGCAAGGACTCAGTGTCCTCAGGAGATTTAATGCTATTTCATGCATTTTTAAAATTATACATTCCAAGATTTTTTGAGTGTGACATTTGAAACTGACTTGATAATCTGTGGAAAATTATCTTAATTTTATCTAAGAAATGAAATATATATTAAAAAAAAACAACAGAGGAAGGTTGAGTGAATATTAAGAAGATATTTCTACACTGTTAACTTAATAACTTTTGGAAAAAACAGATAGAGTATTAAGGGGACTGAATGTGAACACTTGTTGGCATTGTCCTAGATCAGGGACTCAGGAATGTTCTGGCCAAAGTCCCCCTGTTTTGGGTCAGAACTCCCCTGATTGGCATCTTCTTGCCTTTCTGCAGAAGAGAATAAACCTACTCTAATTGGGTCACATGAGGATCCCTCTGTGTAATCAGTCTTTGGCTATCCACTGCACCATGCCCACATCCCCTCTCTTCATGCCTGAGGGCTGCTTTCTAATCTCTTTGGGAGGGAGGGATATCAGCCAACCCAAGTGACTGCCTGCTCCAATGCTGAGGAGAGTTTGACCATTAGAGGAACACTGAAGGGATCCTGCTGTCATCTCATCTGATGCATACACTTAGATCCTTGGCTGTGGCAGCCTAGCCTGCTGACACAATGGGATACTTCTGACTTTTGCCCATTGTAAACAAGGCAGGACTCAGGCCAGAATATTTTGGTATATGCCTCTGCAAGTGAAGGGTTATTTAGTTGATTCTGACATTTTAGGATGCTGGCTTACAGAAATCCTATGTTTAATTTAAATGAAACATGGCTTTGCTCAGAATTTACCCCTGCAGATTGATTTTTGAAATCTGGTTTTAAAAAACACATACAGAAAGTTGTTTAAACTTTGGGCCCAAACTGCATGTAAAAATCCCACTGAGATCAGCTGGAGTTGTGTAAATGACTCTGAGGGGAAAGGCCATTTGAGTAAGGACATTTGATTTTTATAAATTTCAACATTTTAATTTTAGCTGATTCAGTCTTGTGTTCAATAACAACAGTGATTGCTGGAGAGCTACTGGAAGTAAGCCAAGTGGACAGAGGGAAACTGCTTTAATATCATATTGTGTCTCTGGCACACTACAGTGGAAAACTTAATATGGAAAGTGGACATTGCAGAAGTCCAGAACAGGGTATAAAAGCACCTGACTGAAAGTTACCAAGTAAATTTTTGAGTGTGTCTGCTCTAAGTGATGGTTGCGATGTACAGGGGACTGTAGGCAGTGAAAAGTGCTCTGAGCTAAAAATTGCCAAGTGAACCTGAAGCTGGTGAATGCCTTGCTCTCCCAGGCAAGGATTTGCCCTGCAAGCACTTTGTTTTCCAGTGTACGTACTCACCACGGTTTACAGCTGTGCTTACCCCAGCTGGTTAGGTGCTACAGAGCATCATAGGACCTCATACCTGTTAGGGAATAATTTTCAAAAACCAACTCCTTCCTTGTTTGCTGTTGTCTTGGGGCTGTATGAAGTGATGAACATACATTAGCTTTCATTTCAAGTCAAGAAAAATCAGGAGGCATTTGAGAGCTGCTTGTGGGCCAGCCAGCCAGCACTTTTCTTTCTTACGATGTGCATTGTCTCTTCATGCTCCTTATCCATCCTGTTTAAACAAGCAGCCAAGAAGTAGATGTTCAACAAGCATTTCTGAGCCCATTGACCAAAGATGAAAAAAAGAGTGTTAAGGAGTTACAGTTGTAGATTTTTGTGTGTGCATAAAATGTAAGCAAGTTACCCAGATGTTTTATTTTAATCCAAGGCAAGAATATTTCTTAGTTCTAATTGTATGTTTGCTAGTGACCACATTATATCAGTGTTATTGTGGAACATAAATGTGTTTCTTGACTTTGAGCGTAGCAGCTTTGGTTATATTTCATGGACTCCTGATAATTTAAGACTTACAGTTGGATTTCATCTTAAACCTAGTTGTTCCCCTAATAATAGATAAAAAACCCCCGACTTGTGGGAGATCAAGTGAAGCAGAAAAAAGCTGTGAGTGAACTTCCATCTCACATGTGAAGTGCAAATCAAGTTAGTCTGTTATGTTAAAGAAATGTTCTCAGTTGCAGTGTAACACATAAAAAGTCTAATTTCCCTTAGTAGGTAAGTTGTCTTGTCAGCAGTTTCCAACCATTTGATTTTCCATTTAGTTCTAGTGGTTTGGTAGGAATCCCGGTTCCTTTTCCCTCTTTTACCTTGCCTTATAAAAAAGACATTTAGTTCCAAAGAATATTTCTTTCAGAACCAAAATATTACAGTAACTGCTGTTCATTATAGTCCATTCCAAACAAATTATTTTCCTCTGTTATTTAATGACCTCAATAATGACTTAATCAATAAGGGTTTTAAATAAGAAGTTATTTTTGCAGTATTTCCAACATATATCATTAGCTGTAGTATCCAAGAGTAGACTTGCAAAAAATTGTGCTGTGGTAGCAGATACTTTAATACTGAAATCATGTTGTGGCAGAGCCGTGTTTTAAAGTAGCCAAAATAAAGTGACTTGTATATTTATATTACATTAAAATATGGAAAGAAAGCTTTTTATTGTGAGACATCTGTGCATTCTATCAAGTTAGGTTTTCCATATTTTTTCCATTTGGATTGCCTTAATATTTTTTTTATTGTATGAAAAAGCCAAGATTTGAGAGTAGGAGCTTGAGAGCAGACAGAAAAATTGGTGTAATTTACTTTTGAAGGCAAATCTTTTTTTCAGGCTTCCAGGAAAATCGTTATTTGGAGTTTAGATTCTGCCCTGGCTTTCCTTTAATGCAGTCACTGAATGTGGTGAGACTTCATGCAGCATGAGTTGAATCAGGCCTTTTCACTATAACTTTTTCACTGTATGCAATTGCTGTTGTGAAATGATAAGTGAACTTTACCAAAAGCTCCATATCTTAACCTTTTTTTGAAGAGAAGATGCCATAAAATGTGGTAATTTATATTGTGAGGCTAAAAATTGGTTTGAAGAGTACAATTGTAAGAACTGATGCAGAGTTAGGATGGAAAAAGAACTGTCTCCAGAAAAACATGATGGAATGTCCTTAAGACTGAATTAAAATCAGAAAACCCCCACAACACCAATTCTGCTAACTATATTTAAGAGTCATCTTTGTGATTGTTGTGGTACCCCCTGATTATGTATTCTGTGTAGTTGATGAATCCTTGATAGGTTGACATTAATTTCTATTTATCATTAAGCCAAGTGGGATTAGTTGTCTCACTCTTAATGAAGTTGCTCTGGCAATGAGACATTTCTGAGACAAAACTTTCTACTGATAGTCTTGTCTGCCTCAGTGGGATTGTGTTTGGAAATGTTGCGGACTGTGGTGGAACTAGAAGACAAATGAATATGAGAAGTGAAAACACAGTATATGAGCAACTTGTTGCTCAGCCTGAAACTGCTTCAGGCTTCTGAATTTAGTGAGGTCTGTTCTTGCAATGAGACTGAGTAGTGGAAATTGGATAAGAATTGAATTCCTCTTTGTTCAAAGAATTTTGATTCTGGTCCTGTGGCTGCTAAGGATTAATATAGGGATATATTTTTATCAGTGAGGGTAAAATTTAGCTGTGATGCCATGAGGCCACCCCAAGTGTTTAAGTCCTCTTGCTAAGCAAGAGTCTCTCAGGAACGTCCTGTACAGTGAGAAATACCACTGAGAATACACACCAAAGAATTGAGTGCTTCTTTGTCTATGTGGATCTGGTTTCACAGAGCCCTTTTGCAGGTTTCACTACAGTGAGGTTGTTGCACTAAATCCACCAGTCAGTGCTCCTTTCCTGCCATCAAAAGCAAGCCATTGCAACAGGAAAATTGAACATATGTTATAAATGTACCTTAAATATTAAACAGAGGCGCTCCTTTCACTGCACCACTTTAGACCAATGAGCTTCAATTTGAAGCAATGGAATTACTCTGGTGTGTTAGGTGAGACTCACATATCTCACAGACTAACGAACTTCTTCCTTTGTTCCAACCTGGCTGAAACAAACTACAGGGATGAAAGACGTACAGGTCTTATGAGTGGAAAGATGGAGAGTGTTTTCTACAGTAAGTGTGGCAAGATGTAAACACACAGCAAATTAGTTGTGAACATAAAATGAAATAGATGATCCGGTCAGTGGGACTCTGGAAGATACTAGTACTAATAAATAAGAAGATAAACTTGTCAGAGAGAGGACTCTCACTGATTAGAGGGCTGGGCAATCCTGAACCACATGGAGTTCAGTAAGGAAAGTGCTGGATTCTGCACTTGGGATTGTGGCTAGCACAGGTCCTTCCCGTGGGAACATTTTGCTATGTTTCATAAACAAGATAAAGTTTGGATGTTTTGCAAACAACTTCTCCGGATTAGGTCAGTTCGGGCTTGGCCAATTGGGCCTAGGGGGAGGTCTCGGGCTGACCAATCTGGGGCACCTCTGTAAACTCTATATATATGGAAATCAAAACAATAAAGCGCTTCTTCTCTCTTTCCTTGTCTGAGACCTTGGGTCATTCCTCAGCTAGCCGCTCAACAGCGACATGGGATGGGCAACCTTGGATGTACGGACAGACTGGGGAATGAGACGCTGGAAAGCAGTGCCACAAAAAGGGACCTGGAGGTCCCAGTCAATGGAAAGTCGACTATGAGAAGGCAGACAGGGGCAGGCACTGATCTCTTCTCTGTGGTGACCAGGGACAGGACCAACGGAATGGCCTGAAGTTGTGCCAGGGGAGGGTTAGGTTGGATATTAGAAAAAGGCTCTTCATCCAGAGGGTTGTTGGGCACTGGAACAGCCTCTCCAGGGCAGTGGTCACAGGAACAGCCTGACAGAGTTCAAGGAGCATTTGGACAATGCTCTCAGGAACATGGTGTGACTCCTGAGGATGGTGCTGTGCAGGGCCAGGATCTGGACTTGGTGATACTTTTGGGTCCCTTCCAACTCAGCAGATTCCATGATTCTGTGATTCTATGAAAAGTCCCCTGTATTTAACCCTAGAAAAAAAGGTATACACATAACTATGAAGATGAATGAATGAAATAAAATAATTTTTTTGAGAGTTAAATCTTACCTAAGTGAGCTGCACTACATTTAAGCACTGTCTTCATTCCAAGTCTTTGAATACTGCCATTTTCATTTTGCATAGTCTAAAGCATGACTGCTAAGTATCTTGCCTGGTAAGGATAGGATCATTCCTAGTTCAAAGTTAGCTTTAAGCATTATGTTGAAACATCCAAGTATTTTCTCTTGGAACTACAATCATATGAAAATAATACTGATGGGAAAATTTTGGTTTAGCTCTTAAGATCATTTGACTTTTACATTTGTACTTTGCTAACTTTTGCTATTTGTATTTAAGAGATAATTTACTGTTTTCTTTCTTGCAGAACGTGGATCACCACGTAATTTGGTTACCACAGACATAACTGACACTACAGTTGGCTTATCATGGACACCAGCTCCAGGAACAGTTAACTATTATAGGATAGTATGGAAATCACTTTATGATGATACCATGGGAGAGAAGAGAGTCCCTGGAAATACAGTGGATGCTGTGATAGAAGGCTTGGAGCCAGAGACTAAATACAGGATTTCAGTATATGCAGCCTACAGCAGTGGAGAGGGAGACCCAGTAGAAGGAGAGGCTTTTACTGATGGTAAGTGTAGTACATAACTACCATTTGTAACATTCTGTTCTTGATGAAATTATAATTTTTTAAAGAAAACTGACATTCTTTTTCATTATTTTTTTTGTTGTTTTTATTTCCTGAAAATTTCCCCAAACCAAAATGCCACCTCAACTCAGTTCTGGCATTTTGTTGAACCGTTAAAAAACCCACAAAATCTCTTCTGTCAGATAGGTTTGGATTCAGCAAGAATTATTTTGAAGTTAAGATATGATTTTGTCTGCATAGTACTCTGAAGTCAGCCTTTCACAGATTTGGTGTGGCTGCTGAAAATCAAGTAGTGGAAATATGGGTAGGGCAGGGAGGAAAGGTGGGGTAAATTCCCACAGAATCAATGAGTTTCCTTTCCAAGCTATTGCCCTTCCAATCTTTGTAGTCCTCAAACTGAGGCTGTCTGGGTGATTTTGTAATTTACCTTTCTGGAGCCCTTCTTTTCCTTATTTGCCAAACATTATGTTGTATTTGTCAAAGCAGGCTCAAGCCTCTCCTAGAGTGTAGGCAAAGTTAAAAACCACATAGACTAAGTATGGCTTGTTGATTTATAGCAAGAATTGGCAAGTAAAGGAGTCAGAATGAATGAAGAGATGCCCTGGATCAGGCTTGACATTTCTGTTGTTTGCCTAAAGGGGCCATGTGAAGACAAAGCCTGAGGGAGAGCTCTGGGGAAGCATCATGTGTGTTTACATGTTCTTGTTCTCTGTCCTAAGTGTCTGTTTTGGCTACTGTTGGAGACAGGCTGCTGAACTGCTTTAACTTTTGTCCTTGACCCAGTGCAGTTGTTCTTAAGGTTTTGCAAGAGTAGCGATTGCTGCTGTTAGTAAGAGCTGACTCCCCAGAGTCTAAGGAGACTGCTGTCCCACGGCTTCTTTGTTCGAGCACAGCAGCATTAGCTGTCCTAGCTTTTCCAGGTTAAGTAGGCAGCTGAGCCATGTCATTTGTTCTGACTCTCTGTGTTCTGACTGAGGGAACTTGCTATCAGGCCTATCAATAGCCCCAGACCTGAGACTAATATTGTATCTTTCTGGTACACACACAGTTAGAAATTGTCAGTTCCTAGGAACTACAAAGCCTACCTGACTGTGTGATGAAATACTGACCTATTCCACCAAGCCAAGAAGGTTTAGCTTTGCCAAAACCTTGATGGCTTATTTTGGCTGACAGCCATCATTGCATACCTGTCAGTTCACTTGGGATTATTTATACCATTTGTACAGTCTGGAAAATATCTCTTAGAAGCTGAATGCTGCAATTTGTCGAGAAAATGCTTTATTAGTTCATGGGCTTTTTTCAGCACATATGCTATGTTGTGATGAGTGATTTTCCAAGCATTTGGAAAGTCACTCACCTCTATTTGCAGGATAGTTTGTATAGGGTTCAACAGCCAGCAGTTTAGGTATTTACCAGTACCTTATCAGATCTGTAAAGTAAAATCTTAGAAAATCTGAACTCTATAGCACATTGTGTTCATGAAAAAACAATGACTTCATCACTTTAATTTGAGAGTGCTGAGTCTATTATTTTAGGGATTACTGAAAAGTGTGACTAAATAAAGCTTTCAGTTATGCTGTGTCATCATGTGATTTATACTTCCCTCTTTTTTGTCTCAGTAGTGGAAAGCACACTTCTATTTGTTTAGTCCATTACAATTAAAAATAATTAACAATGACCTGTGAGATTCCCATGTCCTCACCACAATCAAATCTTAAAGAGGACAATTTTATTTTTTAATGTGGCAGAACTAATTTTGTAGTCATGCATTTGAATATATATCTGTATATGATACATATCTGTAAATGATAATATAAAAATTTATCCATATTTTTGCACTGAAAAGTGTCACCAAATGCGAGGACTGTGACAGTAGACAACGAGACAGAAAAGACAATGAGAGTTACATGGCAGCCTTCACCTGGGAATGTCCTGTCTTATCGAGTGTACTACCGACCCCGCAGCGGAGGAAGACAGATGTTTGCAAGAGTAAATGCTCCGGCTACAAGCATAGTGTTAAAGCGACTTAAACCCCAAACTACATATGACCTAAGTGTTGTTCCATTTTATGATTTTGGACAAGGGAAATCAAGAAAAGCAGAAGGAACAACAGGTATGTACCACATAAGGTTGTACAGGATTTCATACTGCAAGTTTTGTGCTTAAAATTAATAATCATGAATCATGGAACAGCATGGTGGAGTCTGCCAAGATCATGAATTGACAGGCAAATTGAAGAAAATGTTAGAGGTTGAGAAAAGAGTTTGATTTGTTCAAAACTTCACTGTGGCATAGCCTGCGCACAGCTTTTTGCTGTTGATATTAGAGGGTATAAATATGGTGTAAAACCTGTTTGAAAAAACTAGACTTGCTTTGAAATGCTGTCATCAGAACTAAAAACAAGTTGTTTTGTGAGGAAGACAGACTACTTGATTAAGTGTTGTCATCTGTTTCATAATTTGCCTTTTGGTTGTGGGTATTGATTCAATAGCTACCCAGTATCCTGTTATTTAAGTTTGTCTTCTCTGGTCACCATTTCTGTGGAAAACCCAAGGTACTATAAAGGGGGAGTAGATAATTTTGAGGCTTCATCTGTGTAAGTCTGACTTCATGGTCTTTTGGGCAGGCTGTCTTCTCCCTCAGAAACTGAAACTCCTAAACACTTATTAAGGCATTTTTGTGGTGAAAAGAAAACTCATTTTCTACTCTACCTTTAGTGTGAATCTGATGTTGGTCTTACATTTTGAAAGGAGATGTTCTCTAGATGTTCATATCAACCAGATTTAGTGTCAGTTTTCTGCTTCAATATATGGAAAGTCATTACCAAAAGAGAATTTGTTCCAAGATGTTTCTGCCTGTGTGACCCTGGTGCTGTTCATGAGGTACTCTATAAATGTTCATGCTCTTTGCTGTTCTCTCAATATATGTTATATTGAATAATGACAGGAAGTAAGATAAAGGTATCCTAACAGTGGAGAAATCAGCACCTCAGTTACTGAAGAAAGATTTCTTCTTAACCTAAAATGTGGTTGATATAAAGGAGTCATGAAAACTTGATCAGCTCTTGAGCAATATCTAGTTTTTCAATGTTGAAAATTATACTGAGACAAAGTTTACATCATCCAGCTGCTTTTGATTTTTGAACTCTTCGTCTTGATACAGATATGCCTCTCTGCTTTCAGTCTAAATAACTGTGGTGGTAAACACTCTTTGGAAGCAAGTGCGGCCTGAGTGATCTTTTTAGTTGAAGCTCTCACAATAATTCAGGGAATATAATGAGAGATGAGACAGAGAATCTGTATTTTTCCTTGAGAGTGGAGTGTATCTACTGTTTCTCAGCAGAATTCACAGAGGACATTTATGGTATTTTGGCTATGGTTAGACAATTGCATAGGCACAGGAACAAGGCAAACTCTTTTTTTCCTCTGTCTTTCATGCCAAAGTTATAGTGGTGACTTTTTGTTTACTCTAATTCCCTTTTTTTTGCAACATTGAGATCGCACTGCTGCAGTATTTCCCACAACTGCACTTCAGAGTGGCAGAAAAGCAAACGTTGCACAAAATGCAGAAGCTAGCAGCAGCTTATTAACCACTCTGCCTGTGAGTAGTGCCCTGCAGTGGGCAGCTGTTAGTCTTCTGAGGAAGTTGCTCTTGACCTGAAAACCTCAAGCTGTTTGGCTAGCACTCCTCTGAAGAATTGTTTTTTGACACACTGCCACACCTGTGGTTGGTGAAGTTGCTTGAGCTGCCAGGAAATTTACTCCTCAGTCTGTTGACTGCAGAGGGAGTCTCAATGATAAACTTAGCCCATGCACCTATTGGTTAGATAGCTAAAATGAAGTGACAGGAAACTCACTTTTCATTCCTTAATATTTGTCCTTGTGTCTAAAGAAAGGAACAAAAAGTTTAGGACATTCACTAATACTGGATTTGCACGTATATTTTTACATAAAAGCATACTTGTTGATTTTTTTCCACATGTAGACCTGATCTCAACCCTTTTGTTTCCCACCCTTTCAGCCTCTCCCTTTAAGCCACCTCGAAATCTGAGAACTTCTGATTCAACTATGTCAAGTTTCCGAGTCACCTGGGAGCCAGCTCCAGGGAGAGTGAAGGGGTACAAAGTAACTTTCCACCCTACTGAAGATGATGGGAGTCTTGGAGAATTAATAGTGGGGCCATACGACAGCACAGTGGTATTGGAGGAGCTTAGGTATGGATATTCCCTCATGTTGGTTTTTGTTTTGTTTTATTTAGTTTTGTTTCCTTTAAATAACTTTAGCCTAGGATTTTGTTTAATCATGATCTGGAATTTAAATGCCTGGCAAAATCTGCTGTAAGTAAGAAAGTAATTTTGTCAATAAGTTATGAAGATCTTGTTATGCCGTCTCTGAAAGGTACCTGGCAGATCTCTTTTTAAGATTATCCATTTTACATCATTTGTGGTGTTCTCACAGGAACTGAAGGAGGAAAAGTTATGGGAGGGAGCTGTATTGTGTATTTCACATATGAGAAAGAGAATGGAATACTGGAGGATATTTGGGATTTCTAAAGTTTCCTCTCAAAAGTTCCTTGTCTCATGTTTCTTAAAAGATGCTTAGTTTAGCTCATGATTTGCTTTCTCAGAGGCTTGGATTTTTAAAGCAGGCTTCACACCATGTCAAAATCCGTTAGGCAAGTATACTAAATATAAAAAAAATAGGATCATTAGGTCAAAGAATCATACAGTCATAGAATTGTTTCTGTTGAAAGGGACCTCAAAGATCATCTGGTTTCAAACTCCTTGCCATGCGCAGGGACACCTTCCACTAGATCATGTTGCTCAAAGCCCCATCCAACCTGGCCTTGATGTCCTGGGATGGGGCACCCACAATTTCTCTGTATTCTTCCCAGAATTAAATAACTCGAATGGGGAAGACTATAAGTACAGAGTATAAGATCAGCATTTAAATTGTTGAAATTCCAATGTCCTGTGGAAGAGCTAGTATTTGGGCTTTGCGTTTTAGCACCTTCTTTTCCATGAGGTATTTTTTTCTGTGAGAATTTTGTAAATGAGGTGTTTAGCATTTAATGAGCCAAATGATGTTAGTTAAAGGACACCTGTTTAACTATTTCAGGGCAGGAACTACATATAAGGTAAATGTTTTTGGGATGTTTGAAGGAGGAGAGAGCAACCCTCTGGTTGGACAAGAGATGACCACCCTTTCAGATACTACCACGGAGCCATTTTTATCGAGAGGTAAACATGACTAAATTGAAGAAAAGGCAGTTTTTAACTTCTGGTTAAAAAAAAAGACCAAAAGTTTACTACACTTCCTTTTTGTTTTCCTAATATGCATACATACTTGTTTACAGGATTCATTATACTCCCTACCCTGATGACATAAACCCTGGTCTAGAATGACCACAAAGCCTGCCCCAGTTCACAGTTCTAGTCCTCTGCACCCTTTAGATGATCTTACAAAGATGATAACTCAGGCAACCTATGTTTTGCTGATTGTTCAAAGCCATCTGCATTGCATTTTCCAGCTGTCCACATCTGTGTTAAATCACATAAGGTCAAATTCTTGAACAGAGATCATGGCTCATCTACAGGGGTGTTCGCAGGAGTAGAACAAGGAATTTTAAGCAGATTATTGGCCCTTTGCTTGTCCTTATATGGTGACCTTTCCTTTTAAGACTAAGGTGATATAGTGAACAAAGATCTGATAGTTGTGAATGTCCTAGTGTTAATGTATATTGTTTAAGTTTATGTTCAACATACTCATTATTTAGTCTTTTGGTTTTTTGCTATAATAGGAGGAGACTTTTTCAGAAAGGCACTTGCAGAGTGCTCTCCAGTATCTCTTTGGGAGTTTCTCACTGTGTAGCTAAACCTTTCTTTCAAGGTTTCAGTGAATGATATTAACTCCCTTTGGTGTGGCCTCTGCATGTTAATAGTTGAGCTCACCATACTCTCAATTAATACCAGCGGAATAAAGTTTCAGTTTCCGTTTCAGTCCTCCTTCATGGAAAGCATAAAAAAGCAGGTCTACTTCTAAACAGCTAAGTATACATGCATAAGACTTTTCTGCCATTTCAATATTTGCATAACCATCAGAGAGAATTTGATGAGGAGAAAGAATCTAACTGCAAAGTCCTTGCAGAGTTAAATAAAGAAAAAAAGGTTTCTGGCAGCTGACTATATTGTTTTTGCTTAGCCCACACTGGGCTGTGTAAAATATACTCATATACAATTTTATTGAAACATTTTTAGAAGCTTCTTAATTAATTGGTGTCCCTCTCTGTCTAATACTAGGGGGTAAAACTGAAAAAACTCTAAAACAGTCCATCAGTGGCATTAGATTAAACTTTAATAAGTCTAGCAGAAAAAAATTGCACCAAGTGGTTTTTTATTTTTCAGTATAGCAGCTCTCATTTCTGTCTTCAGTGTTGTATTCTTTAAGTAAATTTGTTTTACTAATGCATGGATTTGAGTCATGGTTAATGTGAAAAATGAATTTACATCTTGGACTGTAAATTTATTAGTAAATTATTTATTAATAGGGGGAAAAAATCACTGTAGATCTGGCACCTTTACTAGAAGTTTCCGTTTGGGAACTATAGCAGTTGGAAGAAACACAAAAGTCAAAATAGTTTAACTTTTATATTGTACATGAAGCTAACTTTAACTTCCATATTAAAGTTATGCATGCAATTTTTTGAACTAACATGGTTTGACTTAAACCCTACTCCCAACTGAATTTATTGTCGTGACTAAAGACTAGATCTATATTTTCTATGCAGAAGAGGATCATGCTTTTAACCCCCAGGTACATGGAATAGTTATACTCATGAGTCTACAGTGTTGGATCAGTTCTGTGGAACATATATGAAATCACAATATCTTTCAACTGTGATGAGCGTGGCTGATTTTTCTCAATGGGATTTCTTCCATATAAAGACCAGAAGCTCTGATGGCAGGAGGCCAGAAAATTTGCAGCTGGTAACAAAATCTACAGGAAAAGAGGGAGAAAGGATTTTGGTTTATTTTTTCTTGCAAATGGCTGTAGATAAAATTATTGTGTCATTCTGTTTTGTATAAATATTTTGTGATTTACCTTGTGATGAAAATGATATGATGCATATTTTATTCTGTAATTTGTAAACTGAAAGTATCTGAAATAACTTTCTCTCTTTTTAGAACATTGCAGCTTTATATAAATGTTTGTTCTTCCCTATGTGTCTCTTGACCTGTGTTTATGTTTGTGTATTGTCTCTGGATTGTGCTCTTTCTTTCCTGTACGTGTGAACTCCTATACCACGAGTATTACTATGTCTTTTTCCCCTGAAAATTGAGAAATGCTATTTATTTGAAAGTAATTGTAATATGTGCTGTTAATCCCACTATTACATGGTTGAAAATGAATCAGTAGTTTAGCTATATGTGACAGATTAAAATACCATATAACTGTAGTATTGTAGGTAATACTGAAGTAGTATCATAAATCTGATAATGCTCACTGCCATATCAGTGGTTAGTTTTGTAGTCTTGGACAAAACTTCTGAAATCAAATTATCAACCATGTTTAAAGACCAAAACAGACAATGACATGACAGTAGAGAACACTGGCCTTGACATTTGTGAAGACTTATTTTTAAAAGGAAACATACATGAACAAATTTATACAGTTTTTGCCATGGAACCACTGACTAGTGTGACTATTGCTCTCAAATAGGTCATACTTGATGGAGTGCCAGTGAATAAAACTAGAGCTATTTTGGAAGCTAACCCATGACATATGTCATGTAAAAGGATGGGGAAAGAAAGCCATCATGCTAAGGCTGTATTTTTCTGGTTGACACGGCAGGTTTAGAATGTAGAACCAGAGCAGAAGCTGATATTGTGCTGCTGGTGGATGGCTCATGGAGTATCGGGCGGCCAAATTTTAAAACCATCAGGAACTTCATTGCTCGTATTGTTGAAGTTTTTGATATTGGTCCTGACAAAGTGCAGATTGGTAAGTTCTCATATGTTGGAAGGAAAATGGAGCATAACTGCTACAGAGAAACATAGTAACTGAGTAAATGATGGCTTTTCCCCCAGGTCTTGCACAGTATAGTGGTGATCCCAGGACAGAATGGAATCTCAATGCCTACCGAACCAAACAGTCTTTGTTAGAGGCTGTAGCCAACTTACCATACAAAGGAGGCAATACTCTAACAGGTACGTCACAGTGCCAGGATTTTACTTAAACTCCAGTGAAAATGATTCTAGTAGCTGATCCTGATATTCAGTGAACTCAAATGTGTCTGTGATGAAAGGGACTTAACAGTTCCTTTGCTGTTTCAAAATGCTTCTAGATTCAAATGCTTCTAGAAGGAAGTAAACTGTGGAACTCCATTGTGAGAGTGAAGTCACTAGGATGAAATAATTTCTTTTACCATGACTACTGTATGGGAATAGTTTACAGTGATGGGTACTTTCTTTGTGTCATGCTAGGAATGGCCTTGGATTTCATCTTAAGAAACAACTTCAGACAAGATGCCGGCTTAAGGCCCAGAGCTCGCAAAATTGGTGTTCTCATCACTGATGGCAAATCACAAGATGATGTAGTCACCCCTTCAAGAAAACTCAGAGATCAGGGAGTGGAACTGTATGCAATTGGTAAGTATTATATGAAGAGATGGCCTAAAGCAGCCCCCTCCTGCCCATCTGCTAAATGCACAGAGAAGTAGCCACATACATAAGTACATAAAAGCTTATTCAAATAATGTGTTTAGGGACTTAAGTGCATGGCATTGTTCTTCATGGCCATAATTTCTAAAAGGTTTTGCTTTCTCCTTCTCTGTAAGGTATTAAAAATGCAGATGAAAATGAATTGAAGCAGATTGCAACGGATCCAGATGACATCCATGCTTACAACGTTGCAGATTTCTCCTTCCTGGCTAGCATTGTTGAGAATGTGACCACGAATCTGTGTAACAGTGTGAAAGGTCCAGGTACATCACATTTTCAGTCTATTTCATCCTTTTTCCATTTATGTGCTTGCACTGCTAATTCCTTTTTATTACTTATTGGGAACACTGTGTTAGCCATGGGCTGTTTTTTCAGCTGCTGGTGTGAGGAAGTTGTGCAGACCACCTGGACTACCCTGCAGGGGTTCTTCCTTTCCTTTCAACAGTGACTATGTTATAACTAACACTGCATGACATTGCTGGGTGTGCCTTCTTTTTCTCTGCAGATTTGTGAAGTATCTTTCTTAGGGTGTCAGCTTTTTGTTCATTGTGTTATGTTCTTTGATGATACTGATCCAAAAAGGAAAATTTTAGCTGCCCTGCTCTTTCAAAGTATTAATGTCTGACAGCCCAAAACCAAAGCTGAGCATGGACAGCTGATGGTTCTGCAGTTAAAGACTGGTGTTGAAGGTGGGATAGGAATTACAGGGAGCTTGTTTAGTCTTGAGTGTTTTAAAAGGTGACCTATCTCTGCATGCAGTTGTTTTAAGAATTCCTGAGGAAAAAGAAATATAAACTACATAGAGTGGGTTTTTTTTTCCCTCTGATAAGATAAATGAATATCTTTTTAATTTGCCTCACTCTTGCAGGTGATTTGCCACCTCCTTCAAATTTAGTTATTTCAGAAGTGACACCTCGTTCTTTCAGACTGAGGTGGAGCCCACCTCCTGAGAGTGTTGATAGGTACAGAGTTGAATATTATCCTACCTCTGGAGGTAGCCCTAAACAGGTTAGTATTGTATGTTCATCATTGCCCATTATAACCTTGGACTTCCACATCATGGTAATATCACTCTGAATTTGTGCTGTGTATGATATAACAGTAAATTAAAAATGTTCCTAAGGTCAAGAATATCATACCTTGGTAAATGATACACAAAATTACAAAAAATAGGAGCATATATATGACTTTGGTCGTTTTAATATAATGAATCTAGAAGTAAAATATATTTCTTATGAAGAGTTGTCTTCTATTCCTAGTAATGCCTTTATTTTCATATTCCACTGTCTTATATTGGTTGAAATATGTCTGTACCAGAAATTTTCTGACAATACTCATGGGTAGACCCGCTGTACTTTTACTGCATTTTCTTGTTAGTAGAAAACAAGACAGTGGGGGATACATGTTGTAAGAAGTGCTAAGACTAACACTGACTCCAAACTGTTTATTTCACAGGATCAAACTTATCTTGTGGTTATTACTTCTCTACACAGAAAGTCAGTGACTGGCAACCCTTGGTTCTAGGAAATCTGAATTGCTCATTACTCTCTTTAACCAGATAGAGCAGTATTTAGGAGAACGAAGTATTTAGAAGAATGAAGTTAGGTGCCTCCGTGTACCTAGCTCTGAACTTCAGGTTTCGCTCATGGAGAGTTCAGGATTTGGCCTTTCATTAAAGTCCGAGCTGTCATTCCAGTGCACACTAACTTTACAATTTGACCACTTCCTGGCATTTTTGTTCTGCAAGGTGTTGCTAATACCCTGTGCTGTAACCATCTAGATTATCCCGGATTTTGAAATTTTTCCCAAACTGACCCTTTTTCCCCTGGTCCTTTATGTTCTTTAGTAATATGGAAGTGTAAACCATGCATGGAATCAGAATGCACTGTAAGTGATGCTAAATGGATCCAGATCAATTTGAAGCATCTATCTGAGATTAACCTTGCTTTGCAAAAATAATGCTATATTATCAGAAAAATGTATACAAAATTAAGACCACATTTTGTTTATTTCCTTGTCATTGATTTCTGCAGTTTCACAAGGAATGATTGCTTTTCTTAGAGATAATATTACAAACGTATTTGTCTTACAGTGGTTAACATTGTTTCTCTTTTATGTAGTTTTATGTAAGTAGGATGGAAACAACAACTGTTCTGAAAGATCTGCAACCTGAAACAGAATATGTGGTTAATGTGTTTTCCGTGGTAGAAGATGAAAGCAGTGAACCTCTGATTGGCAGGGAAACAACTTGTAAGTTATGAACATGAAACATGTTAACAGCCAGTTTGGCACCTGGGGAGCTGTCCAGAAGAACTTTTAGCACTGTGGGTTTTCTACTTAGAAGAAGCAAAATGTTTAATCTGAATTATTAAACTGTATTGTGTTACTCTGGTTGTTCAGACTTTGTTGTTTGGAAAACTTCAGCAAAGTGAAACTGCAATGTGATAGAAAATGTCTGCCTCAGCTTCTTTCTAGGCTCATAAAGCTGGCTGTACTAAACTAGAACAACAGACATGAATTACAAGACAGTTTATTAATTCCTGAAATCTGATCATTAACAAATGTGAACTCCTTCATTTTTATGCTAGATAATTAATTCCCGCTACTACCAGACAGAATTATTTCTAATTAGCAAAAGCCAATTCAACACAATTATGCCAATTTTATGAGTTATAACATAGCCATGCTTCTCCTATGAACTGTCTACATGATTGATTTCTGTTATATTTATGCTGAACGAAACACTGAGTGACTCTTCTGCCTCTTTAATAATATTGAATATTTGCTGCTCATTTCACTTCTTTATTTTGTCTTAGGCTTGTCAAAATCTTTGTGCATAATTTTTAGGAAGTCTTTGTTAATTTTTGGTATGGTTTTATGAAAACTTAATTTATTTAATAATTTGGGAAATACAGAAAACAAAAAGCACAGACAAAAATCCTTTTTGTACAGATGCCAAGCCAGTCATGTTGTTTCATATTAGAACTTCTATGTGAGTTAATGTCGCTTTTTGGAAGATTAAAATGCTGCAATGCAGACTCGTAAGAGTTTTAGCCTTGTACGTAGCAAATCTGAAGCCACATTCAAAATGGGACAACAATTACCTCATTCTTAGACTAAGAATTTAAATACCACGGTTTGCAGATCACCTCTCTTCTACGCGTAATGTGCCCTAATACCCATATACGATATTCTCAGTGGTATGACCTGTGATATAAAATATGAAGAAGCTGAAAGAAGTGAATTAATTTTTTTTTTTTTTTTTGACAGTGCCAATCTCTTCAGTTAGAAACTTGAATGTTTATGACATTGGATCAACTTACATGCGAGTGAGATGGGAACCTCTGAATGGAGCTACCGGTTATTTGTTGACATATGAACCTGTGAACGCCACAGTCCCAGCCACAGAGAAAGAGGTAAGAAAATTTGTCTTTGCTACCTATACTCTACCTAAGATAAATTAAGAAAAACTATTAGACTATCATAATAGCCAAAAGATTGACATGTACTTCTTGAAGTGCAGTGAACTTACTGGGATATTACACACAATGACATCAGTCAGGAAACTGTAAATATACTGTGAATCTCACAAACAAAATTCCCTTGAAGTTAAATCATTGCTTGCTTTTCTGCCATTGCTTTCTTCAGTTTTTAAGTGTGGTGTGTTATTTTTCTTGTGCAGATGCGTGTGGGACCATCAGTGAATGAGGTGCAGCTGGTAGATCTCATCCCCAACACCGAGTACACTTTAACAGCTTACGTATTGTTTGGTGATATGACCAGTGACCCACTCACCACACAGGAAGTGACATGTATGGACATCTTGATTTTTGCTTTGTTATTGCTTCAGCAATATTTAATTTAAATATTTCAGGCAACAGTTTTTATATCATCTGTTTCATTTAGAAGACTGTCTTAACTATGTTTCTTGCATTTTCATACATTTCCCAAAGATCTCAAAGGCAATTTCAATGAAAAGGGTCCAATTACTAAAAAGAGAACAAAATAATTTTTAACTTGAATAATAAAGGAACTTAGAAACCTTGTTCCCGAATTCAGACATTCTCTGAAGTATAGAAAATACTAAAGAAACATGCCATGTCAAGAAAAAAATAGATCTAAACATGGCTTCCTTTTTGTACCTTTCCTTAAACATTTCCTATTGGCAGAGGCATGCTTCTGGTCTAGATGCATGCAGTAGGGCTGTTTTTATGTCATTACAATTTTTAAACCTTTAACCACAGATGAAAAGTGGCTATTATCACCAAAAGTTATGGTCTTAAGCCCTGATACTTCTAAAATTATTGTGCTCATAAGTTACAAAGGTGAAACTACCATAGTTTATCACAATTCTGCTCATTGCTGGACAATAATCTCCTGAACTGTCTCATCCAATGCCCAGGACAATGAACTTCTCAGAAAGTGATTGCCTGCATTTCACTGAAAAGGCTTTCAATTTCACTGAAAGACATGAAGAGAATTCACTTCCATCTGTGAGACACCTATACCTCTGCTATGAATAGCATTCATTTACTACAATCATTATTTTTACAGTACCTTTGCCTGGACCCAGACGTTTGACAATTCAGGATGTTACTCACAGCACCATGAATGTCGTTTGGGATCCTGCCCCAGGGAAAGTCCGAAAATACATCCTCAGATACAAAATAGCTGATGATGCTGATGTAAAAGAGGTAAATTTTTTAAAGTACTAGGAAAGAGTTTTATTTTGAGGAAATAGATTACTAAAATAATAGTAAAAATCGTATTATAACCCACCACTGAGAGTAAAGAACATCAGTTCATGGTGATGGCAGTCAGGAAAGGGTATCGATTTCTTGGAAATTCAATGAGCAACAGGTAGGTTTCTTTGGGTACTCCCTTCTTCCTCCTCTTCCAGAGAAGAATATAATTTAACTGACTGGAGAATTTTCATATGTTTTGGTAAATAGCCATTCCTACTTTCTGCTTAAATGTCATCTTGCCAAGGTCTAAGAATAGCTTACAATTAAGAGGACAGAATAAAGATATATTAGCCCCTTTGCCTACTGTTAGAACATGTGTGAGCATTGTTAGAGATGTCTTAGTTCTGTACAAGCTTTCCTTAATTGCACAGCTGGGCATAAACCAGCTCTGGGAGAATTAAATTTGTTTTTGTAAAGGAACCAGAATTTTCTAAAGGTTCAGTCTTCATCCTTGTTTCCAAAGGAATAAAGCAGAGGATGATGCACAAGTACTACACGTATCTGATATAATATGCTTTGCAAGGGAATTAGTTGAGAACACTGAATATTCAGGTGTAAATTTAAGGGTAAAGGGCAAAACTTAATGCAGAGTACTTATTTGTTTTTCAGTGCAGGAATTTCTGCCATTAAACCAAATGCAGAGTCAGAAATAGACCACTTTACGATCCTTTAAGTTACTGTTTTTATTCTTAGGTGGAACTTGACAGGCTCAAAACCAGCACTACTCTCTCTGACCTTTCCTCCCAAACACTGTACAATATAAAAGTTGTTGCTGTATATGATGAAGGGGAATCCCTACCAACCAATGCAGAAGCTGTCACTCGTAAGTATTCCTAATAATCATTCTTGTGGTTGTTTTTGCCTTATGTTCTATTAAAGCTGTGTGTGTTGCAATATGTTATTGAGTTTTGGTGGAGCTCTAATTTAATCTGAGAAATACCTCACTTGCACTCATAGCATTATTCGCAATATAATATACTCCAGGAACCTTAGGTGAGTCTGTCTTACCACAGTGAACAATGACATTGCAGTCTGCTGAGAGGTGAAGAGCAACTGAAGCAAAACTATTTCTATTTAAAGGCTGAAGGAGAAGTATAGGTGTAGAATTGGTAAGAAAATATGAGGACAGAGGAAAAGTTTAGCAAGTCTGTGCAGAAATCTAGGAAAGTGAGTAAGAAACTGGGCCAAACACTAGAGGATTAGAGAGACATGATCTTGCCTCTGATCCAAGAGAGTTTTTGTATCATGGAATGCTAAAGCAGCCTATGCTTTTAGAAAATCATAAAGACAGCATTTGAGTAACCTGAACAAATAGAGGCAAGGAAACGGATGCTTGGAGCACAATCTGTAAGAGCTGATCTCCCTAGAAGAGATGTGACAGACTGAATAGAGAAAGCAGGTATCAAGCAAGTTCTCATCCTGATCAAGGCTTGTGATTTAAGAAGATAGTTAACCAGAAGAGCTACAGTAGAAATGAGTAATGTTGCCTTTTCACTTCCCCTCAATCTTGCATGAAAAAGAAGAAAAAGCCATGTGTATTATCTCTTTCTTTTTTCTTCTGGATTTTTCATTTTGTAGCCTGATATATTTAAAAATATTTGTGAGATTTTCTGCTCGCTGTTGTGCTAGTCTTTCTTCTATACCTGTGGTTTTGTGTGAATGTGTGTCTAAGGAAAGAAGAGGAAAGCTCTGCCAAGGAAATTATTTTTAGTTTAATTCTCTGGTTTTACCTATTTACGTATTTCTTCCCTGTGGCTATAATATTTTGCTTCCTTAACCTACACTTAACCTCTGTGAATTCTTTCTAAATAAGTGGTGACTTATTTGGTTTATATAAAGAATTTTAAGATTTGCAAGAAACTCATGCAGGTACTTGACCTGTGTCTGTGGGAGATCATATTCACTCCATATAACTTCAAAATATAACAACCAGGACTTCGGCTGTTTTTTGAGTAGGTATGTGTTTTGTGAACTCTGCTGAGGTCAGTAGAGCTATAGGCAGCTAGAGTCTTTTTATCAGGTGATGACCTAATGATTTGACCTTATGAAGGATGATTTGCTTAGTGTAGGTGGACTGGGTTGTACTACAGTGCTTGATTGTAGTTATTAGAAGCATGATAACTGAGAGATGAACCTCCTACATAATCTTCTAAATTAATTGTCTGAGTAATTCCTTTGTTTAACTGTATTTATTTTGTAGTTACATTTTGTGGAATATTTTTCCTTTTCTCATAATAGAGCCTGTGCCAGCACCAGTCAATCTCAGAATCACAGATATAACCACAAATAGTTTCAGAGGTACTTGGGATCATGGAGCTCCAGATGTCTCTCTATATAGAATAACATGGGGACCCTATGGAAGAGGAGAAAAACAGGAGGTAAGAATAGACAGCCACCATTTGCTTTTGTGGGCAGTCTCTCAGAAGGTGTATTTTTAAATTCAGAAGTGTAATTGATAAATGGCCCGTAAGTTACATGCCTTATTGTTGTGCTCTACGGAAATTCAGTGAGAAGGTGTAGGACACCTACTTACAGCCACTTGCAGTGATGTTACTGAGTAAAATATTACCCAGTTATAACCCACTGTTTGCCTGTTTAATTTGTTTGTTTTGGTTTTGTTTATTTATTTTTGCCTTTTTTTTTTAATTTCTTCACAAGACTATATTAAATGGGGATGAAAATAGTTTGGTCTTTGAAAATTTGAATCCAGATACATTATATGACGTCACAGTTACTGCCATCTATCCTGATGAATCAGAAAGTGATGAGCTCATTGGCAGTGAGCGAACATGTAAGTAAATAAAGGGATTCTGCATGTTGTTATTCATTGTTATTAAAATAGAAGGCATACACATACAAGAATTCTGAAAATTCTTTCTACTTTTTTCCTAGTACCCTTGGTACCTATCACTACACAAGGTAAGAATCCGAATATGCAGGTACCATTTTATGAAGAAAATTTATAGCTCTGTTTTTCTGAACTGTGACAAATGTTGACATTAAAAAGCTGAGATCATTTAATAAATATTATTGTGTATTTGGAAGAATACTAAACACTAGATTACCACGTTTATTATTTTACAAACATTGGAGTTTATGTTCCCCTGTACTTAGTACATTCTGCTCTTGATCAGACATTCATGCAACCTTTAAAGTATGAATGAAGTGTTTGCCTCTGCTCTTTGGTGAACTACATATTTATTCTATTCTTTATTACGCTTCACAGCCCCAAAGAGTGGTCCACGAAATCTTCAGGTGTACAATGCAACTTCACACAGTTTGACTGTAAAATGGGATCCTGCCAGTGGTCGAGTGCAGAGATACAGGATAATTTACCAGCCTATCAGTGGGGATGGCCCTGAACAGTCGGTAACTAATTTTAAAGTGCTAAAGTTATTAAACCTTAAATGCAGCCTTCTGCAAAGTAATCCATTAGAATAATTTCTTTTCAAAGCACATAATTGTATATATGAATTGTCTTTTACATGAAGATTTTTATATTTATAATGAAAAAGTATATGCTCCCTATACTCCCACCTTGTTTTCCTTCCCTTTCAAATCCAAGTTAGAATACTCCTAATTGAGGAGCAATAACTTTGGCTGCATCCTGTTTTCTTGCAAATCACGTAATCATAGAATCATTTAGGTTGGAATAGACCTTTGAGGTCATAAACTCCAACTGTTTATCTATAGATAAAACTAAAATAAAGAGAGTTGCTACAACAGTTGAGGAATAAGTCAATCAGCAAGTAAAGCTACAACTCACAGATACAGTTGCCACAACAATCAATAATATGAACTATCATGCCTATTTCATAGTCCCGAGTTTTCCATTGTTTTCACAGTGTGGTTCATGTGCTATCAGAGAACTTTGCCATGGAACATGCTGTGAACAGTTGAGACTGTCTCGCACCAATCTAGGGTCAAAATAACCCTGCAGAAGTAGCAGTTGCAAAAAGCAATCCATGCAAAACATGTGCTAATGGAGTATTTAAAGTATTTTTGACTCTTTTATTATGATGAGAAGCTGTAATGATATGGAGAGGCAGTACTCTATGATCAGCCAGCTTTCCCTGTGTCATCAGCAAGAACTGTTTTGACTACTGGCAGCCCACGCAACACAGCCTGGGAATGGTAATTCAGTCAGGCTGTTTATCAGAAGAGTGTGCTACTTAAAAATGCCCTATTCTGCAGTGGGAGGCTGTTGTGGTTACTGCCAAATGAGTCAGAGGAACGGTCTCAGATGAGAATCACATTCTCAAATTTAGCTTGCTCCTGTAATTGGAGATCACACATGTTCAGAAGTATATCTAGGAATATTTACTTTAGAATCAGTTGGATACTCACACACCCATTTTAACTCTCTTTTGAACAACATGCATTTGAATTAATTGCAACGTGCAGTACATTGAGCAGTTGAGCACAATTTTAGTGAGAAATCACTACAGGAGTAAGAAAAAGCAATAAGTTTAATTAATATTTGTAATTAATTGATGGTAGTGGAGTAAAAAGAGAATTTTGAACATTCTCTTGAAATCTGTGCGAATAATATTGTTAATAGACAATTGTTTACAGATGCATAGAGTTAAACATTGGCAGTTGGAGAAAGTTCTGTGTGCTTTCCTCCATTTAAGGAGAGCACACACAACTGTCATACTCTGTTCATGGCATTTAATGTCTGTCTGCAAATGACTTGCAGTCATATGATCGTAATTCCTTGTCTTCTTTTGTTACTCTGATATTTTATTAAACTGTAGTAGCTGGATAGGCAGTAGAACAGTCCCCACCAAAATATTTAAAATAGAATTTCTGGAGGGTTTTTATTGTGCTCTCTGACATTTAATGGCCTCTGCACCAAGAGGAATCACAGGTGATCTGAAGACAGATCTGCAAAAAGTGCACACTGAACTGCAGAGACCATCATGATCATTTAGTGTCAGGTTTTGAAAGGCAAATAGATACTAAAATGTAGAGGCAGCCATGATGAGGTGATAAAAACAATTGTACTCTGAAAGGAGCTGTGTCCATTTGAGTACAAAAAAAAGTTTGATTGAAAGTTAAAATAGTCGTCTTGTAAGTTAAAAGAGTTGACTGCTATGAAATGTGAAGATGAGTAAACGCTTGCTCATTATCAGTTCTTCATCAACAGATGATTTTAAGTGTTATGCCAAACACATTAGCTGTATAGGCTTTGAAAATGTGCAGATAGTCTTAAAAGTACAAAGAATGATATTATGTATGCAGCTACAATATAATTTGTGCTGGTACAGAAATGGCAGTTGATACGTAATTGGGGTTGTATGGAAGTTTGGAGATTTTAAAGAGCAGTGGCTTTGTGCCTAAACTTGTTAAATCCGGTATGTACTAAATATAACTATGGTTCAATGTCTACTGTCAGTGTCAGTCTCAAGAGCACCACAGCATTTAATACTTCAGTGGTTTCCACTCTGCATCAAATGGTTGCATTCTTTACTATAGCAGTAAGGATAAAAGAGACAGTATGAAAGAGATTTTAATATTTTCCTTTTGTCTTGCTGCAGACTACTGTTGGAGGACGACAGAACAGTGTGGTGATACAGAAGCTGCAGCCTGACACACCATATGCTATTACTGTGTCATCAATGTATGCAGATGGTGAGGGTGGACGAATGACAGGACGAGGAAGAACCAGTAAGTAACTTCTTCAGGTCTTCTGTTAGGTACAAAACAATATTGGTGAATTGCTTTTCAGATGAGCTGCAAAAAATTTCTTGTGGTGAAATTCATCCCATCTGTATTTGTCATTTGTCCTTTGGTGGCTTTCAAGTTTCTATAGTAAGAACTCCTGTCGTCTACTGGCTGTAGAGAAACCCTGGACCACTGCCTTTGACTGGAGAGTCTAGACTTTAGAGCTGAGAGAAAACTTAATCTTACTATGGAACTTCTTACTCATTTTAATTTGTTTAATTGTTTTATGCCACAATGTAATAAACACCTTAAGTCATCTGAAGGCATGTTACTCTCATATATGTGTGCTTTTAAGCTTCTTCAATTCAGAGGCTGACCTTCAGAGTGTGAACTTTAGGACTCTACCTATGTTGATGCAATCTTTTGATCCTGTAATAGAAATCACTGAGTGCTTTGCTATCAGAGACACTGCAGGTATAAAACCCATTTCATGATATTTAATTAATTATCTAACTATATATTTATTAATTCAGTTGTATTTAATTATGAGCTTGCAATGGAAAGTCAGACACAGCAATGTGTTTGGTGAGGAATGAAGAAAAGAGTCCTAATGAACTCATTGTGTAATTCCAAAACAGTGTCCAGAATTAAATTTTTCTACATTTAGCATTCTAACTGCATTTAGCATTGCTTATGCTGTTGGATGGGACTGATTAATGAAAATAAATAAGATTTAACATGAGCACCTAAACCTGTTGTTTTTTAAATTTCTGAAGGATATATTACAGAGGCATGATCTGACAGCAAAAGTTAGAGAATAAGGTTCCATATTTCTGACAGCTCATTGATCTGTTTCAGAACCTCTCACCACTGTGAGGAATTTGCTAGTTTATGACCCTACTACCAGTACTCTGAATGTTAGATGGGATCATGCAGAAGGAAGTCCTCGCCAGTACAAAGTGTTTTACCGACCTACAGCTGGAGGTGCAGAAGAAATGGTAAATTCTTCATGTGGATCTCACTAACCATCTCAGATAAATTACAGCTCATGGTACTGGTGAGAGAAATGCTGCTGAGCGAAATAGGTCTTGTTTGCCTATGCACTGGCCTTTTTTTTGTTCATAGCTACCCTGAAGAAAATGCACAGCACCTCTATGAAAGTTTCTCCCATATGTATTACAGATGTTTGATTTCAGAAAGTAGACCATCAGGGATTAATTCTTAGCACAGGGATTTAACACCACACACATTTTTTGTTTCCTTATTCTTAGGGCACTGTGTGTGAATATAAAGCTGACTTCAGGGTGCATAAAAGGCTATAAAGTTGGCAGACCTAATTTCTACCCATTTTTACTGCTATAGAAATCATGTGACTGTAGGTAGTCAGCTTCAGTGGTATTTGAGAAAGCAGAAAAATCCATGTTCTAATCTCCTGAAATTACTTAATTAATAAAGAGCTAAAAGAATCCTGAAAATAGGAAACCCCTTGCTGCAGACTAAGAAATATTGTCTCCCAATTGTGTTGCTTTTTCTACATCAGTGCAATTTAATGTACGCATGAAATGAGTCATACATGAATGCCATTGTTTCAATGACATCTAAAGTGCTACTGATGACAAATATTCTTATATGTTTTTATTTCTTAACATGACCTGCTCATTACTTCTTGTCATTAGCACATTGTAGTGTTATGTAATGTTTATTTTTTTGATTTAGAAAGTAATATTTTAATGCCTCTGAGCTGCTAAATAGTAGTCATTAAAGAGATCACTGCAGATTCTGCTACTTTTATTAGCAGAGTAGGATCTGGACCCAAAAGTGGAGAGAGCTACAAGGGATTTTATAGGAGAGCATAGAACTCATTTGTATTAAGTGTGAGACAGAACCTTCTTGAAAGGCAGTTCCAGAAGATACCATGAATGACTTATTTTAAGCTTCACATTTTGTAAAGTTTTCATCATATCCAGTCTGGAAATAAGATACAGCGGGGGAGGAAGCATTCAGTGTGGAAATGAGATCTGGTGGGGGAGTAAGTGAGAAATTTAAAAAAAATAAAAATTTTAGCATGTTTTTGTATGTTTTTTGCCCCTGCCTTTACTTTTAAATTTGTAGACCACAGTACCAGGAAACACAAACTATGTCATCCTGAGGACTCTTGAGCCCAATACACCTTACACTGTAACTGTGGTTCCAGTTTTCCCTGAGGGGGATGGTGGACGTACCTCTGACACTGGACGCACTTGTAAGTAAAACAGTCCTTTTCAAGAAAATGTTGGGAGTTTTTTATGAATGGCCTCAGATGATTAGAAATTCATTTGGAAGGAATTCATTCCTTCCAAAAGTGGAAGTTTATTTTCCCAAAAACTAAAACATAAATGCAAAACACTCTGTTTACCTGCGTGGTTATTGTTGCAGCTCTGTAACTTATTCTGTTTCCTTTGCTTATTCATGTGAAGGATTTCAAAAATCCACTAATCTTGGGCAAGTTCAGCTAGAAAGTTGTGCAATAAACTTACTGTTTACTTCACAGAACAGTAAAATTGTAGTGCTAGTAGCAATGCTGGTGAACAAACAGCAAATATTGGTGTTAATCCATGCTAATGTCCATACCATTTACTTAAAATTTTCCAGGAAGTTTGAGCTGCTAATGTCAACTTGACCTAAAACATGTAGTTTGTGGCTACTTTTTATACTTGTCTGATCAACAATAGGGTAACAAAGATGATCATACTTTCAATTTGCAGTACAAACACATATTTTGCTGCCTGATACAGAAGTTTGGAAAGGTTAAACACTGAGATTCTTAGCTTTTTAAATTTTGGGCTAACCAAAGTAATGTGTTTATCTTGGGCTGAGGTGCTTTTCATCTTCTTTTGAGCACTGTTGTAAATGCAAGTAGAAATAGACTTACACAAGCAACTTTGTAAAACTTAATATAATTTGCCCTTGATCTAGTGGAGAGAGGAACACCAAGAAACATTCACGTTTACAATCCCACACCAAACAGCATGAATGTCCGTTGGGAACCTGCTCCAGGTCCAGTACAGCAATATAGAATTAATTATGCTCCACTGTCTGGCCCAAGGCCATCAGAATCTGTAAGTAGTTTAGCTTTTTTACTATTAGTCAACTGTGTGTAGAGAATATTGCTTCCTTCAATGTGTGTAAAAAAGAATAGTAAACTCAGGCCAACTGTCTGCCTATGAGAGTCTCTGCTGAAAACACAGTGTTTATGAGTCTAGTCCATTGTTAATAAAGGATTAATTTGGTGAAATGAAAGAAATAAGAAATAAGAATCTCCATTTCAAAACTGTGTATTGAAGATTGAGTATCCTTTATCATATTGCAGATAAAGATGAGTTAATTTTTTTTTTTGTAAGAGAGTAAGAGACAACAACTATTTATTAGGAATTTTATAATTATGAAACCAAATGCCAGGTTTATGTGATTTTACCACTAAACCATCTGCTTACCCCAAATCATTACTGTTTAGTAGGATTTGGTGAGCGGTGAACGCTGAATATGGATAAAAATATGGCCTCCAGGTGTGAAGTAAGAGTTCTTGGATTTATATAGGAGTAAGTGTAGTTTTAAAGCTTCAACTGTGAATGTACTCATGCAAAATGTACACCTATATTGTACATGTAGATGTACATGTTTTTATGTAAAGAACCGTAGGGACTTTTTATGTCCTCTATATGTTAGTAAACTCTGACAGAATTTACTTTTTAAGTTTCTGTTCATGAATGTTTCTCCTTTTTTTCGAAATTATTCTTATGTAAAATGTAAAAAATAACAATTCTATTTGCAGAATAAGAGCTCCTTTAACTTGTTTTACCTGCTATTGAATTTTTATCAATATTGGTTTTTTATTTTAAACTTTTGTTTAAAAAACTTTTGTTTTTCTTGGACAGTGTGCAGCATGGTTATGTTCCCAATTTTTCTATATTTCATTTAAATTTTTTTCTAAAAAGATATGGTATAAACTGTAACTTTATTTATATAGGTGCTTTTTGTTTCTGTTTTAGATTGTGGTACCAGCCAACACTCGTGATGTGGTCCTGGAGCGCTTGACTCCTGACACTGCTTACTCAATAAATGTCATAGCTCTGTATGCAGATGGAGAGGGAAATCCAAGCCAAGCACAGGGAAGAACATGTAAGAGTCAGTCAGTACTTATATTGTGAAATATATGTCAAAATCTGTGTGTGAAGGACTTATGAAATTGTTTACAATCACAAATAATGTAAGCCATTTAGTGCTGCTCTGAATGAATGCATCTGAGTGGTGGCTGCAGCAATTACAGGCCTCTGTGTCAGGGAACTTTTGCTCTCTGTCAGTTGTGGTACATGAATAATTAGCAACATAATTCTCAGTTGGGAAATAAGCTGAATTTGAATGTGTAAGAGTTTAAAGGCTGTTCTTAAAATCAAATTACAGATAAATAACAATTTGTCGTTTGTAAAAAAAACATAGCACATTAAGATGGGTACGATTAGTTGTCAACAGAGAAAAAAGTGCTTCAAGTTCTGTATCTGATGTGGTAATTGTATATGTTGGCCTCCCCAGACATTTTTTTTTTCCTGGAGACATCTAAACACTAAAACTTCCTTGTTACAACTTAGCTCATGGGATCCTGGTTGGCTTATACTTAGCTGCCTTAAAATTCATACTAGAAATAACATGTACAGAACCTGTCAATAACAATAAGCCATCTCTCTTTTGCTGCTTCTATTTTTTCCCTGTGAAATCCCCATATTCATCTAAAATTTGAAGGTGTGACAGGCTATGGTGATACTTGTCTGCAGAAGTCTGAGAAGCTGAATGTAGGTAGATGCTCACTTTGCACATCTCCTTGATGTTCCCTCCTCTCCATACTGGTCCAGTTCTTCCAGTGAGACCCTCTTTGTATTTAAGACCTTCAGGCACTTCTGTATTATCATTGACTTAGTCTCCCTGTGTATATTTATTCAGGGTTTCAGGAAGGGCGCTTGACTTCGTCTTCAGGGCAACATTTGAATTGATGAGGGTGACACTGAACTAGAGGTATCATGCCCTGTACAACCTTCTGTATTTTCATTCTTTAGTGCCTCGCAGTGGTCCAAGGAATGTGAGAGTATTTGGTGAGACTACAAACAGCCTTTCTGTACAATGGGACCATGCTGATGGGCCAGTCCAGCAGTACAGAATCATTTATTCACCCACTGTGGGAGACCCTATTGATGAATATGTAAGTTCTGTCATTCCTTAGTAAGCACTGAGGCGTTCTCAGTTGATTCTTTAGGCTACAGAAAAACAAAGACACTTGTTCTACATGTAAAACACTTTGCAGGCTCTGTGGTTACTTTGGTCATCGTTGTCAATGCTAAGAAGCATGGTTTGTATAAAACAGGTTTTTTCACGAAGCTGCAGAACATATATGGTTTAAAGAACAAATATGTGTGTAAAATAATGTTAAATATGTGAGTCACACATTAATCAGAACATTCTGAACAGAATCTGCTTCCTCGCATTTTGTTCAAATGTGATACAGTAAGTAGTCATCTATTCATACTCTATTCATTATGAAGGCAATGGGCTAAGATACAGAATAAACAAAAGTCTGCATTTTATAAATTGAAGAGAGTTGGCAGAGTCTAATAAGAAAACAATGGTAACTTTGATTCAGCATCTAAGTTGCTGTTCTAAGTTTCAGTGCAAATTTTAAGTGTTTGTGTTTCATTTCCTGCAGCTTAATGATAACGCAAGTCATTCGGAAGCTTATAAAATTCACAGAGTATTTATAGCAACGCTAAGCTCAGATTCTGTAGAGGTCAACAGCAGAATTCCTGCCAGCTGCCACCAGCCAAAATTATATGTATGGAGTGCTATTTAAATGCTATTATTGCTTTTACAATATTGTATAGCACATGCTGAAAATCCACTGTTTGAAAATTCCCTACTGGACTTGTTAATCAGGACACACATATTAATCAATACACATATCTTCTTTGCAGAAAAGATTGGACAATCCATAAAAACAGCAAGTCTCAAACTGAAAATTTTAATCAAGTGCTAATAGCAAATTCTGACTGGGATGTGCTTTTGAGATAGCTCAAATTACTTCCCATAGTTTCGGTGCTTTGTGGCTTCTTTATGGAACAGTATCACTTTTGGAATTATACCTACATTTTCATTGGAAGGGAGCAATAGTGCATGGCTGCATAAGGAAGTTGAGGACATTGAGGGATGCATAAATAGGGAAATTTTTTTATATCAGAATATTTAGAGCTTCCCTCTCAGAGTAACTTGTTTCTGCCAAGAAAACAAACACATCATCATGACTTTTACCTTTCTATGAGGAAACAGGAGCGAAATCTTGGAGAAGAATTGGAGCACCTCTGTCTGATGTGAGGGCTGGGACTGAAGAGTCAATTTGATTTATGATTTTATGATGGCCACAGTGTTTTGTAATTCAAAATAACAAATAATGATAATTATTTATACACTATAACCCTTAAGATATCCTGAATGACTTTTTCTATAGTGGACATGAAAATAAGTGTGCCAAATGTCAGAATATATTTTTGTTTCTAGCTGCTGTCACTACAGATCAGTAACAAGACTGTGAGTGTGTTTATCTGTGTTTCTTTTGTATTCTAGACAACAGTTCCTGGGATAAGGAATAATGTGATACTACAACCACTACAATCAGACACACCATATAAAATTACTGTTGTTGCTGTGTATGAAGATGGAGATGGTGGACAACTGACTGCAAATGGCAGAACTGGTAATTATAGTTTTCATATTGTTTATTATTTTTTAAGTTTAAGACACTTGAGCATTTCAACATTGTTAAAGTTTCATTAAGTTAATTAAGCCCTTGATGTGATTGTTACCTTGCAGTGTAACAATCTGCATTTCTAGAGATTTAAAGACAATTGCTAGCCTAATTAGAATGGTTTTCTTTCTTTCTTTTTAGTTGGCCTACTCCCTCCTCAAAACATGTATATAACTGATGAATGGTATACACGTTTCAGAGTTTCCTGGGATCCTTCGCCATCCCCCGTTCTTGGCTATAAAATTGTATACAAACCTGTGGGTAAGAAAACCTGTTCATTCTGAGTATACCCTCTCAGAACAGTGAGTAGCTAATGGCAGACCAGAGTAGAAATCGTATGTATAATGAAATCTTTGTGTTAAAAGATCTATTTATTTCATGAAAGCTTCAGTCTTATGATCAGTATTTTATAATAAACACAAACTATCAAATGCAGTTTTGTACAATTAATTACAGGGATTTATAGTTAAGACTTTATACAGTGACTTGGTTTGTTTTTAACCTTTTTAATACCTCTTGTCCTTCTAAGGGCATGAAATGGTGTAAGTGAGATGAGTATTTAGTACTAATGTCTTACATAACCTGTGTTTTATGTGGCCTTCAAGCAATATGCACGCCTTTCTAGAAGCTGAACACAAACATTGTACAATAGTTTGTAAAATTATGTGTGTATTCTGTTTGCAACATTGTAATATGCTAAAATTTAGGAAATCAATATGCTTTGTTTTAGAAAAAATGAGGTTAGCATTTACTGACATGTAAGAGAATAGTTTTGTAGCTCATGTAATTGTGATTTTTTCTCTCTCCACTTAATGCTTCCTTTCAATCCAAGGTTCAAATGAGCCCATGGAAGTTTTTGTGGGAGAAGTGACTTCCTACACCTTGCATAATCTGTCTCCCAGTACTACTTATGATGTGAATGTTTATGCTCAGTATGATTCTGGAATGAGTATACCTTTGACAGATCAAGGCACTACGTGTAAGTCAGAATAATTTTGTTCATGTTAGATGCGTGTGCTGGTCTGAGATAGCATCGATTAAGAGAAGATTTTGAAGGCTGGCTGCTAGAAAGTCTGAGCATCCTCTTGTGGAGAATACTTATCATCTGTCTGTGATGTAGAACTTAAAAATACTAATTTTGGAAACAGTAATGAAGATATATTTTTAAGTAATGATTTGATGAGATAAAATTTGCTAGTCTACTTCCTAAAATTTTGTTAAGCTATAGTTGGAATCAATCTTTAACTGTCTCCAGGGTACTACAGAATCTAACAATGTTACTAAACAGGTCTATGGTTTTTATACACTGCTTTTACCTCATAGGAATGTCCAGTGATTTTGATGTTGGCCTTAGCTAAGGAACTTCTAAAAATTTCCTCAGTTAGGAAGAATCAAGAATCCTGACTCAGTAAATTTTTTTCATACTGCCACATATTTGAGTCAGATTTTTATTTTTGGTAGTTTCTTATTTTGTAAAGAAATCAGTGTCATGTGAAAACTCATAAAATGGAATGTTACCCAATATGGGATTTTGGGCTTTGGTAAATAGCTAGGTGGGGATCTTTAGGGTGTAACAAAAGAGATTTGAGTAGAACTGCTCTTTCTTTCTTTGAGTATTTTTAAAAATCAACTTCCAGACCAGCACTGCTACCATAATTTTCATTTTGGTGTGCATACTATTTTCCAGAGAATAATTTATCTCTTTCTCTTTTCACAGTATATCTGAATGTCACTGACCTAACCAGTTACAAAGTGGGTTGGGATACTTTCTGTATCCGGTGGTCACCTCATCGATCAGCAACTTCCTACAGACTGAAGCTAAACCCAACTGATGGTAAGTGTGTTCTGGTTTTTGTGTTTTCTGGAGTCATAAATGTCTTATATTAGTGTCAGCATCACTTATTTGGGTTGGTAGCAAGCACCAACCAGAATGATACATCTGGTTGAGCTTTAAAGCTCTAAGCATAACCTGTTTTTCTTGACTGGTGAAAAAGCTGCAAAGAGGGAGTGCTGCTTATTGTCAAGGGACCCTACATCTACCAGTTACCTGATTTCACATTTACACTTCAATGTTAGTTTCCAGTTGCTCCAGGGCTCATAATCAACACACAATTTTGGTCTGGGAAGGCTCTTATGGGACAAGAATAAGACTGCCGGGCCATTGGCTCCAAGCTCCTCTCAAGATGTGTCTTCATTTCAGCACTTACATGTACATATATTAGAAGGGAAGTACTAGGTTCGAACTTACTTTCTGTTGGGCTTTTTTTGACAGGTTCCAGAGGACAGGAAATCACAATACGTGGGTCAGAAACAAGCCACTGTTTTACTGGCCTCTCACCAGACACAGAATACAATGCTACCGTCTTTGTTCAGACCCCAAACCTTGAGGGGCCTCCAGTCTCTATGAGGGAGCATACAGGTAGGTAATAGACACTGTGAACTTTTAGTTTTAGCTATAGAATTTGCCTTGGTTCAGCTGTAGAATAAAATTATTTTTTCATTTCAGTCCTCAAACCTACAGAGGCACCAACTCCACCACCTACACCTCCTCCACCTCCCACAATCCCTCCAGCTCGGGATGGTATGTTTATTTCTAGAATTATTCAATATTTTAACGTGGTTGCTTTGCTATGTCGCTGGTGGACCGTTAGCGGAGTGAAGAGGCGAGTCCTTTCCGAAGGCTAGAAAGAGCTACTTTATTAAATAATTAACAGATTTATATACACATCAAAGGGCCATTCAGATTGGACCAACAATCATCTGCCCCTAGGGATTGATTGGCCCAGGCGTTTAACTGCCTGTATCCAAAAGGCTGTTTCAAAAACATAAAACTTTATTTATAAAACATAGAAGAAGAAGAGAAGAATTCCCATGGGAAAGGTTTCTGTGCTGCCACATTGCTATTTCATAGTTTATATCCATTTTTCATAACTTTAAGTGGAGTTAAAACTACCACAACATTTTAGGGAAATGAAGATTGAGACCTTTCCCCATGCCATCCCTTTGTTCTAGAGCTTTACTAGACCAGCATTTCCTGGTTTAGAACAGCAAGATGCAAACCTTTGGGGAAAAATTATTGATATTCTGTAGCTCTGCAGCAAGTCTATGATATTATCTGCTCCCAGAAGACAATTTATGTTTTATGGTAGCTGCTCAGAAAAAAAGTAATTAAAAACATTTACATTTGATTCTCGAGCTCTTCCATATTTCTTGATATTTTCTTTGATATATTTTAATGAATGTTTTTGTGTTGAGCATTACTCATGTGCCAGGCTGACAGTGTGGTAGTAGACATTTGCTGAGTATTTGTCATTCTTCAATTTTCAAATTTTGAAGCAATATTTATTTCAAGGTGATATGGTTGATGCATTTTAAGGGTTCCTTTTCTTGTTTTTTTCAGTATGCAGAGGTGCCAAAGCAGACATAGTATTCTTGACTGATGCTTCCTGGAGTATTGGCGATGATAATTTCAACAAAGTAGTGAAATTTGTTTTTAATACAGTAGGAGCCTTTGATTTGATCAATCCTGCCGGAATCCAGGTAAGTTTGCTATTTTTATTGAGTACATTTTAGAGGGAAAATGAAGATGAAACTCAATTACTACTTTTTTTCAGAATGCTGTCATTTTTTCGTGTTAGATTGTTGTATGTCGCATGTATGTGGGTGTGCATGTCTATAATTTATTAAATATATAGGCCATTTTGTAAATACAAGGAAAATCCAGTATATTTTGGAAAGTTAATATTCTGAAATACAAAAGTTATAGTATATGGGAATCCTCCAGGTACAGTAACTGGGGTGCAATGTGTGGACAATTTTAGATTTTCATATATTTGTATAGGGCATCAACAACTGGCACACTGCTTAGTTCTTAATAGTTTTTTTCTGTGTCATACCAGAAATCTGCTTTGGAGACATTTTGATTTTTTGATTGAGGGTTAGAGTTCAATTGCCCAGTGTAAAAAATGAGTCTTGTGCATGCAGGGTCCAGCTGGCTTACCACTGCTGAACTCCCTAGAATCTGAATTTGATGACTGTGGCTTATGAGAGTGTAGTAATCTGTTCTTGTCCCAGCGCTCGGCGTTTTGCGTTACAGTGTATGAATTAGAGTTCAATTGCCCAGTGTAAAAAATGAGTCTTATGCATGCAGGGTCCAGCTGGCTTACCACTGCTGAACTCCCTAGAATCCCACTGCATTAAATAGGCAGAATCCGTTTCAAAGAGGTGCTTGCAGAAGCCTTTTCATGCCATGGTAACATGGGCCCGCTCCACAGTGGGCTTAGTAAAAATATGAAAAGGTCCTCTTAATGACTTAGTGCATTTTTAGAGAGTAAACAGTAATAGTTAATGAGGAATAGACTTTCAGAAGTCCTGGGCTGGTCGTAGTTATGTCAAAGTAACTTCCTGTCAGGCTTCTTGCCATAAGTATTACACTATTATCATTTTTCTTCCACTTGTGGGAAGCTGGATGAAATCACTGTCTAGCTTCCCATAACCATTTCTCTTTCACTAAATGAAATGAATGACATGAGGTCTGAGAGAGTTTCTTGCATGGTATTTCTGGAGTGCTGCAGAGACCTGCAGGTGCAATGCATTTTCTTTGGTTAGGAAGTTGAAAGTTTGCTTGTGGTTTTGAGGGGTTTTTTGAGATTGTGATTTCCCCCAGTAACTATAAAAAATATTTATATTTTTCAAGGTCTGCTTTTCATCTTCTAGGCAAATTTTTAGCTGCTTCCTTATCTTTAACTCTCTATACTTTTAAAGGAAAAGCTCCTCAATTTTACTCTGTCTCAGACACTCTTTATCCTTCTTAGCTCTAATCTCTACAGAGTAGTTTTCCTTTCCATTTATTTTTTGTTTCATATTTTTTTTCTTGCTAATATTCCAGGTCCCCAGCCTGGAAATAGAGAAGACAATATAGCTGACAGACACATTTAAATGCTAATATTTAGCAAAATAATGAAGTCACATACCTTTTGAGATGCAGTAATCTTGGGTTTTGAATTGGATAGGAATAACTTTAAAAGGGGAATTTACTACAACAAATATGAATATATATATACAGAAAGATTTCTGTTTAGCATTAAAATAGTATGCAAAAATAAAATAAATATTTCAATTTTACAGAATATTGAAAGGAGCAAAATAAAAAATAATATCTAAAGATTAAAATGATTGTATTAAAGTGATTGTATTTCAGTATTTAAGGCAAGAGAGTATACAACTGTGTATGTATCCAACTTTATTGACATTCTATTGACAAATTAATTTTTATTCTTAAAAACCAGCTGGAAAAGGCTTAGTAGATACTGTACATCTGCTCAGAAAGAGAGAATAGGCATATATACCTCACCATAGTAATAGCAAGAATTTAATCATATGCATTTAAGTCCATATTCCGTTTTATACTCAGAAGAAAAAGAAAGAAAGAAGGAAAGAAAGGACAGTTGCATGCACATTACTATTCTGTCTATATATAAAAATATGTATGTGTGTCCATAATCAGACATATTGGAAAAAGAATTTTTGATCATTTAATACTTATTAGTATACCAAAATACATATTTCAGTAGAGAGAGCTGGTCTGAATGTGGAGGCATGAGACCGAACATTGTGATATATTCCATTTCAGGTTTCGTTTGTGCAGTACAGCGATGAGGCAAAGTCTGAATTTAAACTGAATACATTTGATGACAAAGCCCAGGCTCTGGGAGCTCTTCAAAATATTCAGTACAGAGGAGGAAACACAAGGACAGGTATTTCTGGGCTGTAATTATATTTCTGTAAGATAAAATATTTTCAAAGTCTGCCTAATTATCCTAATATTGCATGGCTGTAGAAGTAGGTTTTTCTGTTGTGTTTTAGCTCTGTGGCTTTTGCCCTTTTGAAGTAAAATAATTCTTCCCTTGTGGATAATATGGATGATTCCTTGTTTATTGTACACTTTGCAGGAAAAGCCCTAACATTTATCAAAGAAAAGGTTTTGACTTGGGAGAGTGGTATGAGGCGAGGTGTCCCCAAGGTACTCGTTGTTGTCACAGATGGTCGGTCTCAGGATGAGGTGAGGAAAGCAGCAACGGTCATACAGCACTCTGGTAAGCAATTTACTGTACGTGACTGATTAATTTCTCTATTGCTTCAATTATCTGGAAATCATTTATTCATCCTTTATGGACTCAGAAATGTATTCTGAGTATTTGGTAAAACCTCAAACCTATTCACAGAATTTGCCATCTCTGGACCCAGACTTATATTTTCTTTCTTAAGCCTTCTCTCTGGGGAAGGATGTGGCTTCCCAAAGCTTTCAAGTAATTCTTCATGCATATGATTTCAAAGATGTCGCATTTGGTTTCTTGTTTCTCTTCTCAGCATGTAGACTCCAGGGATCATTGGGAAGTGCACTCCATTCTAGTGCTTATGATTTAATGGACCTGGTTTGCTGAGATTTATGTTTTATCTTGTATAGACCAGTGGCTCTCCAATTAAAGTAACTGTTTTTGAAGGAGCTGGGTCTGAATGGAGTCCTTTATTGCCTTTTGAGCTGAGAAGCATTGGACTTCCTCATCAGATTTGATGACTGTGGCTTATGAGAGTGTAGTAATCTGTTCTTGTCCCAGCACTCGGCGTTTTGCGTTACAGTGTATGAACCATCTAGTCCTGATCTCTGGGCAGGGAGATGTTGTACTTTCTTATGGGAATCACATGCATGTAAACCACAAGCGGTCACCTTTGTCTCTGTAATCTGTAGGAATTAGCTCTGCCCAGGTTTCTAAAGTCTCCCTGGACAATATGCTTCAGTGCTTAACTACCCTACTAATGGGAAGCCTTTGTCTTGCATTTTGTGTAAGTCTTTTTTCAGACCAGTGAAATTGTCTTCATTTACATAGTTAACCAGGAAAGAAGTTGTTCACTGTCCACTGTAACAGGACTTTGTATTTGAAATCTGTTGTCATCTCCTCTTTCTGTCTTCTCTTTTCTAGACTAAACAAACCTATTTCCTTCAATCTCATGTTGATCAGGTTTTCCAAACCTCTTATCATTTTTAGTCTCTTGTCTACTTGCTTTGTTTTCTACACATTTCAACTCATGCTCAAAGTTGGACAGAGTATTTCAGCCAAAGTTTCACCAGAATTGGCTACAGGGGAATAATTACCTCCATTTTTTTGGGAAAGAAAAAATAAAAAAAGACACTTTTATCATTTGGAATAAATGTGAATTCCACTTTCAACCTCCAAGTGGCTTTTCCAATGTCTGAGGAGTTTCTCGTCAATGAAATTTACACCTGGTGATATGATTGAATTCTAGAATCTGGTTCTTCTCATTTGACTTAAGAAATCTCACAATTAAATGTCTAGTCTAAGGTCATCATTTAGGGTCTTTTTATGACTGGTGAAGAGAGCAGCAGATTGGCATCTATAGACAATGACTTTTCCTGTCCTGAAATCAGTATGTTAGGGAGGTAAGATGAATTGCATTCTCAATCTGCCCATGTCTGTCTGGTGATGATAGAGAAAGAAAAAGACTAGACAACTTGGAAAGTAAAAGTTGGTGAGGTGAATACCTCTCTAAGAAAGTGAAAGAGAAACTCAGTGGCATGAAATGCAACAGATGGAAACAGATAGACAACTGGGTAACTAATGGTCTGTACAGTTTTTGGCAACAGAACAGATTTATGATACTGTAGAGTTGAGAGAATTGTACGTTTTGTAATAAAGAGTGAGGGTACTATGTAGCCAAGGCTGCATGAGGCTGGATAATGCCCAAAAAATCAGTGAAAGAGGAGAAAGTTTTCAGAAATGCGAAAACCAGTCTAAAACCGTCTGAGCTTTGAAAGGGTGAAAAGATATTCAGAATATGTGCTCACGGGTGGATCTTCACAAGTCAATGGTTTGTACAATATTGACATGAAAAAGGGTAATGTATGTTTACTACATTTCAAGTAACAAATGTTATTTTACAGGCTTCAGTGTCTTTGTGGTTGGTGTGGCTGATGTGGATTACAACGAACTGGCCAAGATTGCCAGCAAGCCCAGTGAACGTCATGTATTTATTGTTGATGACTTTGATGCCTTTGAAAAGATTCAAGATAATCTCGTCACCTTTGTGTGTGAGACAGCTACCTCAAGTGAGTAGAAGACATTGGTATTCCTTTTCCCAAATTAATATGTTTGCTTATATACTGCTACAAGTGAGTGGTGGGCTGACCTTGGCTGGAGGCTGGGTGGCTACCAAAGCTGCTCTATCCCTCCCCTCCTCAGCTGAACAGGGGAGACAAAATACAACAAAAGGCTCATGGGTTGAGATAAGGGCGGGGAGAGATCACTGAGCAGTTACTGGGCAAAACAGACCCAACATAGGAAAAAATTAATTTATTATCAGTGAAATTGGAGTAGGATAAGGAGAAATAGAATATTGTATGAAGAAATTCCCCCTACCCCTCCCTTCCCGGGGTTAGTTTTACTCCTAATTTTCTCTGTCTCCTCACCCTGGGCACCACAGGGGTACAGAGAACAAGGGCTGTGGTCAGCTCATGACATGTTGTCTCTGCTGCTCCTTTCTCCCCAGGGGGAGTAGTCTTCAAACTCTTCCCCTGCACCAGTGTGGGGTCCCTACCATGGGAGACAGTCCTCCACAAACTTCTCAACATAGGTCCTTCCCATGGGCTGCAGTTCTTCATGAACTGCTCCAGTGTGGGTCACAGAATCATAGAATAGTTGGGTTGAAAGGGACCTCTGGAGATCATCCAGTCCAATGCCCCTGCCAAGGCAGGGTTGCATAGAGCAGGTTACACAGGAGCACATCCAGGTGGGTTTTGAATTTCTTCAGAGAGGGAGACTCCACAACCTCCCTGGGCAGCCTGTTCCAGTACTCTGCCACCCTCAACATAAAGAGGTGAAGCTTCTTGTGTTTTAGTTTATGAACTCTTCTCCTTTTCTGTTGCTGGGCAGCCCTGAAAAGAGTCTGGCACCATCCTCTTGACACCCACCCTTGAGATATTTATGTGCATTCATGAGATCTCCCCTCAGTCTTCTCTAGACTAAACAGGCTCCCCTTCCTCAGTCGCTCCTCAGAAGAGAGCTGCTCCAGACCCCTCATCATCTTCATGCCCTGCTGCTTGACCCTTCCCAGTAGCTCCTAGTCTTTCTTGTGCTGAGGAACCCTGTCGCTGTTGAGCGGCTAGCTGAGGACTGACCCAAGTTCTCAGACAAGCGAAGAGAGGAGAAAAGGCACTTTATTGTTTTGAATTCCATATATATAGAGTTTACAGAAGTGCCCCAGATTGGTCAGCCCGAGACCTCCCCCTAGGCCCAATTGGCCAAGCCCGAACTCACTCAATTGGGAGAAACTGTTTGCAAAACATCCAAACTTTATCTTGTTTATGAAATATAGCAAAATGTTCCCACGGGAAGAACCTGTGCTAGCCACAGCACCCAGACCTGGATACACGACATGATCTGTGGTCTCACTAGGGCCGAGTAGAGGGGGACAATCAGTTCCCTCAACCTGCTGGCCACACCTCCTGATGCAACCCAGGATACCATTGGCCCCCAGTCACTACCATGATTGCTTGGCCAGCGGCAGGTCCATCTTGGAACCAGATGGCACTGACTCTGTTGGACACAGGGGAAGCTTCTGGCAGCTTCTCACAGAAATCACCCTTGTAGCTCCCCCATTACCAAAACCTTGCCACGCAAGCCCAATACAAGTTGCCATCTTATTTAAGGTACATTGGAAGAAATGCTCATATTAAAAAGTTAGATTTCATAATAACTGGACATAGTTTAAGGGAGCAAGTTACTTTTCAAAACTTTGAAGTGAGTATTGTATTTTATAGTAGTATAACAAGAAAAGAGTAACAGTCACTGTTGTAGGATTTCAACATTAAGAAGAAGTAGAATGATGCCTAATGTGAACTTCAGGACACAACAAATCTCTTATTTACCACTGGAATAGGAGTGCTAAAGATGTACAGCTATAGTGTGTGAGGCTGTTTTAAAATTATCTAAATAAAACTCAGTTGTTTACTCAAGTGCAATCCTTCTATGGCAAAAAAAAGAAATTCTCAGGCCTGTCATGTGCAACTGCGTGTTCCCTAACTGCCTCATCTGCTGGCTCCTGAGGAGTCACATAAATATGCAGTTATTTCTTGTGAATCTGACGGCTATTATGCAGCTTGACTCATGCCTTAAATATTCATGGAAAGACTGTGTCATTGTCTTCCTTTCCTCTTATGAATTATACTCTTAAAATATTTGGGGTTCATTTGTTATTCCATGCAATTTGTCACAGTAGAAATACCCTACTAAAAGTGACAAGTAAAGATTTTGACATTACATCCACTGCAGCTCAGGACACAGTATGACAAATATAACAAAAATTGTCTCATAATTAATAATAGCACAGACTTCTTGGTAATAAAACTTTCTGAAGTACACATATGTTCATATCCTGTTAGGCTTAGTAGTTTTGAATTATATGTTGTTTGATGTCTTTCAGCTTGTCCACTTATTTACTTGGAGGGATACACTTCACCTGGTAAGTAACTGTCTAATATTTTGGCAAAGGTTCATTTGTGTCTTTTACAGCTCTACAGTGTTCCTGTTTTTTATTTTCTCTCTGGACTTAAAGGTTTCAAGATGCTGGAATCCTATAACCTAACAGAGAAACATTTTGCTTCCGTACAAGGCATTTCACTGGAATCAGGCTCTTTTCCAAGCTATGTAGCATATAGACTCCACAAAAATGCCTTTGTCAGCCAGCCAATACGGTGAGTAAACTTAAGGATTCGTATTTAGGGTGACCAGATGATGAGGGATTAACAGAGTTTATAGATGCTAGCATTTGTGGAAGATGCATTAATTTAATGTTCTTTTTACTGACAATCAAGAAATATACTCAGAAGGAAATCTATCATTGTTTTCATTAAATGCTAATCTATTTCTTCCACTGCAATCACAGTTCACTATTAATCTAGCTGCTAATTTTTCTTTGCGATTATCCTTCTTAACCATTCAAGTTGCAGATAATTTGCAGTTTATACTTAGGAAGTTGAACCACAATCTCCTTAGTACAATAAATTCCACGTTTCTGTACATAAATGGTTTCAATATGGAGGGATTAGCATCACTTTTTTCAGAAGCATCATTCTTACTGCAGTAGGCAACACAGTGATGCCATTGACTTAGGGTCGTTCTCCTCTTCTTGACTTGCCTTATTTGGCAAATGGAGCAGAGCCTCCAAGGGCCTGTGGTCTTGGAGCTTGGTTATGGATGGGTAATAGATGGTCACTCTTGCCAACATTTTTTCCCAAAGACAAAAATGACTTAGTTAGCAGTTAGTTTTACTAAGAGTGGAACCTTTCTCTCTCCTATTATTTTTTTTTTCATTTGTTTCTCTCCCATCTATTTAAATATTTTTCAAAAAAGGTTATTCTGGGTCAGTGGAGATGCCTAAAAATAGCCCATTGTTCTTATTAAATTTAAGAAAATTTAGTCTTCTTTTCAGAGAAGCCTTTGAAATCTTCTGCAATCCTGCCAGATTGGGTGAACATCAGATCCCAAGCACAGGAGCTGAGATTTTATGAAGAAATAATTTCTTTTTGCCAGCCTTCTGAGATCATAACTTTAAAAGTGAAGGACTTGAGGATTTTTTAGCTCATTGGCGTGCTGTTAACACCTATGGGGATGATAGTTCCCTGACAGCCTATTTTTGCAGTCTAGGAAAATACAGATAATCTCAGTTTTGCAACTCTCTTGCATTAGGACAGATAATGCATTTAGCAGGATAAGTTGATGAAAAGACAATAAAAATATAGACTTCCTATTTATTTCATTCTTTTAGAAGTGTTGTGATACATAGTCTAATGTCTGTTAAAGAGGTGGAATAGACTTGCCAGAGTATTCTGGGCACTTATTTTTCATGAGAATCCAGAAAATAAAACTCCCTTTAGACTGAGTCAGCAAAGCAATAAATGCATGCTGATCCTAGTGGCATAGTTGTTTCCATATATGAAATAACTTGTTATTCAAGTTATAAATTGTGTTGCTATATCTACTTTAATGTTTGCATTCCTGCAGTGTGCTGTGTGATGTTGATGACTTAGTGATACGGTTTTTATTGTGGTGTCCATAATTGCATGGATTCATAAGCTTTGTCTAACATACAAAGCAGCTCCTCTCTTCAATTTAAGGTTTTTATGTTTATGTTCATGTAACTAAATCCCCTTCTGAGCTCCATTATAATAATTAAGGAGAAGCAGTAGTCACCCTCTTTCTTACAGTTCCTTTCCTGCATTCCTTCCCTTTCAGAAAATTCTGGAGGATACTTCATGCATGTTTTTATTTACTTTTGGCTCTCTGCTTTTTTAATGTCTAACAGTCCAACTATCACAAATTCAAGCATGAATCTCTAAAGAATGAGCTGGAGCCCAAATGCATCACCAATGCAAAAAAGGCATTAAATATCTCCTTCACTGTATTTCTGCCTGAAGGGCAGCAATAGTTAAATGCTGTTGTAAAAACAGGCCAGATGAAAAAAACCAACAAATAAAGCTGTGGTCCTTTTTTTTTCTTTACTTATCACCAAGGAATTTAAAACGTGTAGTTTATACAGAACTTTGCCACAAGAATACATACCCAAGAGTTCTTGGTCATATTCTGGCATCCTTTCTAACTGTGGTGCTGGGACCAACTGAAGACAAGCTGTGAGCTCATCTTAAGAAATTGCAGTGTTTTTTGTATCACAGTGGTGTTTTCTATTTGAGAGAGTTGTTAAAATGCCCTGTTACACTAAATGCTGTGGTTTCCCTGTTATTCTTGTTTCTTTTCTTTGAAAAAGAGCAAATGATGAAGATCTGATTTTCCTCATGTGTTTCCATGTGAAAAAATGCCTTTGTATTGTCTTTAACAGGGAGATTCACCCGGAGGGATTGCCGCAGGCATACACTATCATTATGTTATTCCGTCTTCTGCCTGAATCCCCCAATGAGCCTTTTGCAATTTGGCAGATTACAGACAGAGATTATAAACCACAAGTTGGAGTTGTGCTTGATCGTAAGGATGATTAAACTTATTGCATAGAGAAGTTACTTGTTACGTGACTTTGCATGTGTTCTTCCCAAATATTTCCAAATCCAAAGCATTTCAACATGATAAACGGATTACACATTTTTAGTGTTAAGATTTTTCTTTTAAACTTTGCACATCTATAGTTCAACGAAGACTAATTCATCTAAACTACATTTCAACTTTGGTATTAACTCTAAAATCAAAGGAAAGTACATCTATGTACTTATGGGTCATTAAGACCATCTGTGACCTGTGTTTATCCAAGGGAGGGGTGAAGTAGATTTTATCTAGAAGTGTATCTTAGGATGGTGGTTTCAGCAGTACACTTGAAATGAAATGTGTTATTTTTATTTATTGCAGCTTCCAGCAAAGTGCTGTCATTCTTTAACAAGGATACAAGGGGAGAGGTTCAAACTGTAACTTTTGATAATGATGACATAAAGAAAATCTTTTATGGAAGCTTCCATAAGGTAAAGGATTGAAATTGTGATGTTGCTTTCTGAAGTACTGTTCTTTGAAAGAGAAGACAACCAAGCAGAAGTCACTGTCAGTTGTATCTGGTTTTTGGTTAGTACTTTAAGTTGACCTAGGGACCTACAGATCATGTAAAACAAGAGGCCTGAAGTTGTAGGTCTTCTTTGAACCAATGTAAGAGATTTGCCAAGAATTTGTCAAGATTGGGAAAGTGGAGGGATGTATCTGAACAAGAAACTGTAGCCTGGTTCCAGTCACATGAAAGAGAAAGAATAAAAAATAAACCAGAAAGAAAAAAGGAAATGAAGTTGTGGTGAGAAAAGATTCCATGGGGGTGTAATGATTTGAAATGGTTAAGAGAAGAGGAAGATATAACCAGGGCAAGTGAGTAGGCAGGGAACCAGTGTTGGGAGGTCAATAGCATATTGAATAAGTTTCTTATGTTTAACAAACATAATACATATGTATGTATATATTTAGTAAGTATGAATGTGCATTGATTTTTTTTTTTTTTTTTGCTTAAAAACACTGGGCCTAAAACATTCCAAAGTTGTGTTAACTGAGGAAGCAACAATAAGGAGAAAGCCCCTAAGCGGTCTATTTATGATTTAGCATGGAACTTAGAGTTTTTGAAGTGACAAAATGGCTAGTGAAATCTTCACATTACTGCATCTGCGTTCAATTGTCATAGTTTTGTACTTGCTTTTCTAATTTTGTGCACCAAATTAAGAAAACTTGTTCTTGCCAGGCTTCCTTACCTCTAATCATCAGGAAGGGTTTGATTCAGGCTGCATGTATACCTAAAAATATTTTTAAAATATTTTCTTGCCGTGTTAAATATATATGTTGAGGGCAAGAAAGTGAGCTGCAAATGCAACATTTTGGGTTATCTGAAATGCCCATTCTCATGTTTTCATTTATCTCCCTTCTATTTAGCTAAGTTTTCATCTGATGACTAAATATGGCTTGAGTATAGCATTTGTATTCTTTATGATACCATCTTCTGCATGACTAGTCACTACCAGCATTCCTTTGAGGATACTGATAAGGGGTAGCCTCTGTCAACTTCCAGATACTGGAGGCCAAATTGTCAGACTTTGCTAGACTGAAAGCCAGGAAAGATAGCTGGTGCCAGCATTATAATATTTTGTGAATATTTTGTGTAATCTGTTTAAAACACAGGTGATTACAAATACCACATAGCACTATGAAAGCTATTGGTTTCCTCAGATTTTGACAGAGACTAAGTTCCCAAAGTGGTCCTATGTTATATCCAATTATTTTTGGTTTATAATTTATTTAAGGTCTGATTATTTTTTCATATGTGAAGAAATGTTTGTGTCATTGATTTTGTAATGGATAGTTCTGAGTAGCTGTGGATCATACCTACATTAAGCAGCCTTTATTTTGCCCTTGACAGTTGCCTTTTTTTTTTTTTTTGTAATAGTTTAGTAGGACAACTGTATTTTAAGCAAATGTATGAATTTACTGGAGCGAGAAAAACTGCCAGTAAAGGCTAGAATGTATCTTGTTTTGGTGCGAAGATTGAGTCATCACCAAGAAGTACTCTTTAGACACAGAGCAGCATCTAGCATGTCTCATTTTAGATATCCCTGTGAGAGCTGACACTTCTTGAGGCCAGTGGTGTGGAGCTCTCCATATACCGTACTGCCAGCAGTCTGTTTTAAGTGTCTTCTGCTAATCTATTTGATGTTTAGAATCACATTTTTCCTTATAGTTTCTCAAAATGTTACAGAACTGAGAAAATTTATCTGACAGCACATACAGTGAAGTTCTGCTCATGTATCAGAGCAAATGGGGGGAAATCTGTGACCCCAATAGCTGCTAGAAATTAGCATTTATGTAAAATGTTTATTGTACTTCTTGGTGAAAAAAATTACAAGGAAAATAAAAATCCAGATTTTGCGTCCTTTTAATAGTTAAATACAGTAATACATATGGAGAGAAAGTGATCCTAAGATGCCAAACAATGAACAGGAGTAGCAGCAATTTGCAAATTATCTGAAAGCTTTACAACTACAAATTTCTGCTCAAGAGACTACTTCTTAAGAAAAAATTTCTCAGTTACTTAACGCAATGTGTAATTCCCCTTCTTTTTTTCCCAGAGAGGAATCAAAAGTTCAGATTTTGATAATATTTAAAGGAGCTGGAAGAGCCTTGGTTTAGAGCTGTATTTGTGATTTTTCACCATGAAACTAAGCTGAATTTTCTGGCTTCTCTCCAGATAATTACTGAGATTGCTATCTGAATCAGGTTGTTAACAGCAGCATCATGAGCTCCCCCAGCCCACCAGCTGGGAAAGCCTTATGTATCAGCCATGTTGACTAACTCCTAACAATGGATAGCAGTAGTTTCAGATGGGTGAAGGAAGGAAAGTAAGATTAACACATTTCTAAAGGTACTTTTGCAATTTCTCCTACCATCCAGTTTCAAAGAAATGGCAAATCTCTAGAATGCAAGGAGATATTTTCCAAAATGTTAGACATTTTTGTGGCTTTCATTTGATGGCTTACTGGCTCATTCTGTCAAATGCAGTTAATTACACCTAACTGTAGGGAAATTTACTTTGGCATTCTAGAGCACTCTGTGTAGCATAGCTGTGGTGAAAGCTGTTGAATCTGGCAAGTCCCATAGGAAAAATTCTGACTGCCTGAGACAGTCATTAAATTTATAACTGATGTTTTGGAGAGACAGACAACTTCTACTTTCTTATTCTTACCACACTAGACTTCCTTTTAGCTTGCCATTTTGCAGTAGTTAGCAAGAGGAAATTTGATAATGAGTGATACACATATGGGAAATTAGTTTGCTTAGCTTATTGATGTGATTCACTTAACAGCAGATCAGAACACCATCAAACCTTATCTTATAAGGCATCCAGAGAGAAAAATTAAAGTATATTGTCTTTCCTAAAATGACATAAATTAAATAAATAGGCAGAACAGATTCTTTATGTCGGTGCATTAGAAACTGTTGAAAACAAAATGTATCAGGGGTTGAATACAGAGATGTTTTATTTACTGTAAACACCAGATGCCTCCTTTAATTAGACTTATTGCCTAGGCCATGAGATTCAGGCTGGAATTCAGATCTGGCAGCAAATCAGTTTTTAACTGAGTCAATGACTTGGGAGAGTTGTGCTTATTTCTGAATTTTGGGATTGCTTCTCCTCTGGATGGATATGTGGTGCTCAACGGTTACTCCTATTTGAACCTTTTCAAGTTGATGGTCTCATTCAACATTCTGATGTAGATTCACCTCTCTTAAGTTTTGTGTGCTAATGAAAATGTAATCTACATTTGTTAGGCAATGTGTTTTATTTTATTTAAATTGTGACAAATACTTAACATTCCAGTAGAAGGACTTAGGTGTTAGGTACCTTTCAGAAGTATAAATTACATCTGTGATGAATTTCAACTGGATGATGCAGTAATTAACCTATAAAATTTCATCATATAACCAAATGACTGAATCTATGATGTACAAATTATAATAAATTTAAAGTTTTGGCATGGCATATATTTTGTTTTATAGAAAGTTTGGCATGTAATACCAAATTATACTTTGGACACTGTTATCTTTCAATTGTTTTTTTTATTATTTGCTCAGTGAACACTCTTGGGAATTTTGATTAAAAACCCCCTTGTATACACAGCACTAAGATATAAAGTGTAAGCACATAATTTTAAAAGACTTATAGATAAGCTATGCTGATGCCTTGGAGACATCTCTGAATGGGAAAATATTTAAAAGGGGAAAAAAAGTAAAAATTCTCAGGCGATTGTCCAGGCAGTTGTTGACTCAGAACATTTAGGGGAATCTCTCAATTTTATGCCAATTTCTAAAGCAGTCATCAAATAGCAATATGCTTCAGTGTGGTTATGTAATGTGATAACAGAAGCTTTAAAACATAAATACATCAGGGATTCTTTACTTCTGATCTTAATGTGTTGATACTTTAACAATTACATAGATGTTATAATGATGTATATAAAATATCTGAAGTAGGTAAGGTATATAAAGTTCCGGAAAACTTTCTGTTGCCTGAAGATGCTCTTCCATCAACTGCATGCTAAAATGACAGGCCCTTGTTTGTTTCATGGAGATTCCTAAATGTTTTCTGCGTTTTCACAGAAATGTCAAAAATTCACTTACGTAATATTTGCCATACATTCTATAAATTTTTAGAAAGATAATCTTTGCTTAGATTTCATATGTTCCTCTGTTTAAGATTTACTGTGTTTCCCCCAAGCGCTTCATTCTCTTCTCCTGGTAAATGTACTCTCTCTTTACTACAGACATTCCTTTCTCCCCCCTAAATTTCCTCTATTTCCAGTAATTAATCTCTTCCTCTTCCCAGTTTCCCCTCATTTTAGCACATGCTTTTGTAACTAGATTTCTCTCGTGGAAATTTCTCTCTTGCATCTTCCCTTATTTTGTCTTGAACTGGGCTGGCTTATCTGGTCACTTCCTGTATCTCAATGCAGGTAATACCTCTGGTTGATTCATGTGTAGCAATTTAACTCTGTATCTCTGGGTCTGAAACAATCTACTGTCTGAACTACAGAGTCTATTAGTCAGTGGGCTGTCCCAGGCTTATGAACACCTTGTGTGATCCCACCCACCAGAAGAGAACAAGAAATGCTTATATTCACTTCCTCTCAAAAGATATTTTATTTTTTACTCTTATGCCATCTTAAAACAATTTTCAGGCAAGCTTTTTAAATAGTTAATAAAAATTCAACTATTACATTAACTAGTATTTCTTAGCTGTGCATGTGTATTCATCTTATTGACCTTCAACACATTCTAAAGAGGTTATTAATGTCATAGACTTTCCTTGAGTCTGAATTTTTCCACCGGTTGGAAGTAAAGCAGGATTACTAGGAATAAAATGTAAAACAGTACTACCAAATCAGTGAAATAATATTCAAGTGTTAAAGAAATTGTGCCTATGGGCCTTTTCTAAATATTATGTTAACCTTTTTTTTCAGGTCCACATTGTTGTAACTTCATCAAATGTTAAGATTTACATTGACTGCAGTGAAATATTGGAAAAACCAATTAAGGAGGCTGGGAACATCACAACTGATGGCTATGAAATACTTGGGAAACTTCTAAAAGGCGACCGAAGATCAGCAACAGTAAGCAATAAATATAAATCCATTCATTATTGCAAGACTTTGTAATTTTCTGAGGCAAGAAATTAGAGACAAGGGATTGCTGGGAAACCAGTGTTGCACCCAAAGCTTTAAAGTGTCTGTACTGTCAAACCCAATATACTGAACTGAGAAGTTTGGTCTTGACAGCTTCTTGCTCTAGCAAAATAGCAAGAACAAAAACGTAATAATTGAAAGTTGCACTCAGGTAAATTCAAACAAGAGCAGGAATGCTTTTCTTTTAATAGGGAGAGCAGATAGTAATTGAGCGCATTTAGTGTGGATTTTCTACATCTCTAGGATCTTTCAAGAGTATTACTTTCTTTTACAGTTAGAAATCCAGAATTTTGACATCGTATGTAGTCCAGTTTGGACAAGCAGAGACAGATGCTGTGATCTTCCTTCTATGGTAAGTATAAATGAACCAGAGGCTATTCAGAAAAAAGTTATTAATAGTAAATTTAATAATATTAGTATTAGGCTGGTGTTAAACTTTGTACTGACAGCACATCTAAATCACACTTTTCAGAGCAGCCAGTCAGGAACACCTCATTTCAAAGCTTTTTATTTGAGGCAGAAAGGTTGTAATGCTAGAACTGAGCCCCTTAGAAATGGTGCAGAAAATGTCAGTTAGATTTGTATTTCAATGATATTTCAAATTCCAGGTTCATAAATGGGGAGAATATATATATATATATATATATATATATATATATATATATATATACACATATACATATACATATATATACACATGTATATATTTGTTTATTTATTGAATCTATTCTTAGATTGGCATTCAAAAAGTAACTAGTTTATTCTTTGTCAGTACAAGCTGATTGTCAAATGCATATAAATACTATAACACAGATTGCATATGAATTTGATTTTGCATGTGCCTCTGTTGTTAGTGCCTTGTAGAGCTCACAGAGAAAATTTCCTAAAAATATAAAAGATCCTCTAGAAATGTTTGGAAACGACTGTTTAGCTGTGAGTTTTACTTGAAAACAGAATAATAAAGAATCTTCCTGCTATTGTTTTAGAAAAGCATGCTGCCACTGAGTACTTTTCTTTAAAAGGACAGTAATAAGTTGTGATTGAATTTTCAGAGAGATGAAGCAAAATGCCCAGCTCTTCCAAATGCTTGTACCTGCACTCAAGACAGCGTGGGACCTCCAGGACCTCCCGGACCAGCTGTAAGTTACCAGCTGTAACTATTTACAATAGACAAAATTTCTGATTTTTAAATTTATGGAAGTAGTTTTGTGTTGGGCTGTGGTTTTGTGAAACAAATGCCAGTCAGAGACATAGTTTCTATCAACATGTCCATAACATCATGGTAATTCATACCCTTTTCATCCTAATTTAAAGAATTAGGCAGCTCTTACCACAGATACTTGTTTGTATGATCTTTTCCTGCGTTTCCAGTGTGATCACTGTGAATAGCTCCTCATTGTTTGAGAGGCTGAAAGCCTCTGGCCCCATCTCTTGCACATCATGTACAAGATATTTTTAGTGGACTGTGAAAATATTTTTTCCTAAATACAGAGTCAAGATTTCACTCCAAGGAAAGATTCTTCACTCTGTCAGAGAAATAAATTAATTACTCTCTTTATGTGGAGAGATAGCAATTTATGGAATGGACATACTCCTATCAATTGCTTTGAATATTAGGGAGTTATACTCAGCACAATAGTCCTACTTGGAAGCTATCAAAAATGCTGCATGAGTAATCTAAAGCCCAGTTAAGTTATCTGTAGTCTACCAGAGAGGTATTCAGAGATTTTGATGAATAAAAATTGAAGTTTATGTCTGCAGAGACAAAAATCAAAATAATAACTTTTCATGGGCTGAATTGGCAAGGCTGAAGCTGGTGTGGTTTCCCTGAGTTCCTGATGCATATTTTATTCAACTGCACTTTTTAGCAGTGTGATCTGTACACTTCAAAACTTGGGGGCTTCACTTAAGAGTTTGTTAAGGTGAATTCATAATGCACACTATTATTATGCACCTTTGCTTTCTGTGTATGAAATACGTTTTTTTTTTTCCAAATACTCAATTTAGGGTGGCCCAGGTGCTAAAGGTCCTAGAGGCGAAAGGGGTTTGACTGGATCATCTGTAAGTATCTTTCCCAAAATGCATCTACAATAACATTGCTACAGGCTTACCTGTATGAAAATTTTTATGCTTAGTTTTAGGTTAAAAATGGAGATTAGAAATTTAGTTCAAAATATGCCTTTATGTTCCTTATGTGCAGCCTACCTGTTTGAGACTATATATCACAGTCTATGTAGCCTCAAGGTCATTGACCATCCTGGGTCAATGGTGCTGGGGTTACGTGCATCAGAGTGTTAATACACATTCTGCAGTATTAGTGTTCTCTCTTCTGTACTGAGGAGAGGGCAGTACTTCTAATTAGCACTGCCACAGGGCATGTATTGGCCTGAGACTGCCAACATGAATCAGACAATAGCTTATGAAAGAGTATGCCTCTTGAACAACTATTTCCACCATTTTTCTGAAGTATTCAAAGTGTCTCCAGCCTTCTGACTTACCTTAAGTGTCTAACCCAAAGGATTTTGCAGTTACAGATTTCAAAAGGGATTGACATTTACAATTTTGTTTTAATTTTCTGCTTTAAGGGTCCTCCTGGTCCTCGTGGTGAGACAGGTCCTCCTGGCCCTCAAGGTCCCCCAGGTCCGCAGGGTCCCAATGGGTTGTCAATCCCAGGTGAACCGGTGAGTGGCTCTTTCGGTGCCATCAGCAGGCAATGTGTGTGGGGACAGAGCTGGGGATCCATGGGGATGGTGGTCTTGGGAAGAGCGTGGCAGCTTTGCCTGAGCACTTGTTTGTCCCTGCAACACAGTAGTATTGTGAAACACATCTCTTTCTCAAACAAGTCTCTTAATAGAGTAGCATTTTCTGTCCTGGTTGTTACATATGCTTATGGGATGCCAATGAAGGGGCAGAGTCTAAGTGCTGTAATGTAAGTTGTGCTGCTCTGTTTTCAGTCTTAATGGATTTTCTGTAGAGTTGCTAGGCATTCTAGTTTAAGGACTCAAAACTATCAAACTGTGGTACAGGAAAATTAAGCATGCATTATTACTTTGAAGACTTTCTCACAGACTTACATCTTCAACTTTTATTTTCTGGCTTAAATCAGTAGCTAGGGATTTTCTGGGCAACAGCATCCATATTTTTGCAAGATGCTACTTCTGATTTCATGTGCATGCCTTCAAAGCAAGAGTACCTTTTATTAACACTGATGAAGTTTCACTGTGTTCTGGTTTTTATAGAAGATAGCATACATAACTCTTTGCATTGTAAATGTGTTAAAACTGCTTTTGCAATATTTTAATAAATAATTACTGTAAAAGCAGGAATATAATTCTGATGTTTCCTATTTAGAATTAACTAGAATTTTAATATATTCAGGAGGTTTCTTTATGAAGTCTTTGATCAAAATATAAAGTTTATGGAAAACATAATTGCATGCTCTCTCATTTTTCATTGGAAATAGGTTACCTGCTCCATCTATAATGGAATGTGGGAAATGGAAAATAAAATGTGCTTTAAAATAGACATTAGGAACACCTTTTGCTTTTTAAGGAAAAAGTAGAGGAATTTTGTTACCCTATGTAGATTCTTTTCACTTTTTTTTTTTCTTATATACTGGGAGGAAAAATTTAATCTAGGGTAATAGGGGTACCAAACAGCAAGAAGGGACAAACATTCCTTTTACATGCGTAATACAAATAATAAACTTGTTTGTCACATTCACTTGAAAATGTCTGAAGACTGAAAACACCAACATTCATGGAATTTTTCATTAGCTAACAAGAATGTGGAGCACTTTTGAGTCATGTAGTTTCATTTTTTGTATCAATTGTGATTCATGTTCTCAGGCTATGCTTAGAGTTTTTAAAAAATTATTAACAGTTGTTAATGCTGGAATATCATGCAAGCCACTGTAAAAAATACATATTATATTGTCAAGTTTAGCTCATGGGAGTTTAGACTGCATTTATTCTGCAGAGCTGAAGCATATATAGAATGCATGATAATTGTAAAAGGCAATAAATTGCTTCTTTATATGCTCCTACACCTTGTGTCCTGGAAGTGTGGTGTATTTTGTAATCATTTGTGGAAATTATAGGGTCGTCAAGGAATGAAGGGGGATGCTGGCCAGCCTGGACTACCAGGGCGATCGGTAAGTCAACACTTAGACAAGACAATGTCGTTTTATACTATTCCTGATGCAGCCTGGCTGCTGGATAGCTTTCTATGATATCACTAGGCATCATAGGCTCTTCTCATATCTCCCTAAGCCATAGTTATGGAAACAATTACACTTAGAAATTTGAAATATAGGAAATAGTAGGAAATGTAGGAAACTATTCAAAACAGCAAGAGTGAAAAACAGCTGTGCTTAATCAAGCCAAATGTCCATCTGGACAGTTGTGAATGCACAATGACAGACCACTGGATCGGGAAGAGTACTCTGATAACTCCCCAGGAAGGTCTCTCAACTTCTGACCATTTGCAGTTAAATGTCTTCCTAAAATAAAGATTGCAGAACCTTTGCTGAACCCATCTTCAGCAATGTTGCCTAATTATTTTCTACGTTTGGAATTCAAATGGCCTTGGGACATTTATGAAGGAAGAAAGCAATACTGAATTTCAGTTACATGCAGGTTTCTGTATGGTATACTATACAAAGAGGAGAAAAAATAGGTTTTTTAAAAAACAATTGGCCAAATTTAGACAATTTAAGGTCATTTATATGCACATCTGGTGACATAACGAATATTCCTTTATTGTTATATTGTCCTTAATTTTACTGATGATAAAAATACTATATGGGGAATGCTTATATGTTGTGGATTAGTTTAATATATCAGATGAGGTCAGTCATGGGTCAAGGGCCTTGTTTTCTTTACCTGTTCCATTAGGCCTAATAACTCTGAATAATATACTTTCAGGGAGTAGTAATATCCTGTAGAAAGCAATGCTACATGTTAGTGTGCAATGAGATTAGACAGAAAGCAGGGAAGAACATATACTGGACATATATGAAATGGCATTAGCTGTGATATTTGTTCTGTTGTGGATACAATTTCTCACTCTTTTTCTCTCCAGGGAACCCCAGGCTTACCTGGTCCACCTGGACCAGTGGGACCTCCAGGAGAAAGGGTAAGGTTTCCTCAGTTTATGTTCTGAAAAGAGCAAGTAACGTAGTTTTTGTGTTTTGTTGGATCCCCCCCTTCATATGTCTTTCCACTTTCAAATATTTTTTCAAAAGGAGTTTTTTAGCAGTATCCCTTCTGGAGAGACAAAAGTATAAGGGTTGGAAACACCTCAGATGTGAAAACCTCTCCATAGAGCCATTGGATAGCCAGATAGTTTCTGTAAAAATTGCCCTGCTCCCTCCCCTGACTAGATTCTCAGCTGCCTTCACCCATAGAGCAGAATGTGCCCTGAGCAGGACTCTGCCAAGGGACTCACCCCTGCTCTCTTCCCCACATTGTTGCTGCTGCAGGGGATCACTTTGAAACTCTGCTTGTCCCAATGTTTGGTCATATTGGTAAGGAATCTGTCTGTGCCAAACTAACTGTGACGGTCAGGTTTGCTCCAAACTTTTGGAGCAAAGATCTGTTTTTTGGATGGAGAATTCTGAAATGTCTTCATAATGAAGGGTATTTACACAGGTATTTCACTGTGCTGTTGCTGTAATTCCTTTCTTCTAATTGGGGTCAACTAAATAAATCTCTTTTGTTGTCATGGTGGAATATCGCCTTTAAGATAACTGAAGCAATTACTTGCCTTTACAGTCAAAATTAATAGCTGATATATGCATTTATGGCTGTTCTTTAGTGGGAGTTGATAGCTGGAAATGAAAATAGATGACCGTGTGATAGCCAGTTGCAAAAGAGGATACTGTTGGATTCATGAGTCATGGACTATCAATATTAACTTGTGAATGCTGTGTTAGATTATTGAAATGGGATATCTCAGCATTCACTCTTGCAGGGGAAATATCTGAGGGGGAGGTGGCTCTTCAGCTAAGCAGAAAACTCTGATTCTACAACTAAACTGTGAATGAGAGAACAGTGAGATTATTCTCCTCTGGGATAGAACTGTGATTCCCTTTCTTAAAAATATTGAGAAAGATTGATTTCATTTTCAGTTAATCAACAGCAGCTGAATATCTAAAGTGGCTGAAGCTCATTGTTCCATAGCTTTCTCCAGCATGAGTTGAGATAACTATTTTATAACTTATATTGTTGATAGGTTTTAAAATACATGCTAGTTGTAATCAGCAGTATTACAATTATATAATCATAAAAGCCATTTTTCGCTAATTTTTCTTTTATTTTTGATAGGGTTTCACAGGAAAAGATGGTCCCACAGGTCCCAGAGGCCCGCCAGGACCAGCGGTAAACATAATTCTGTCTTTGATATATTCTGAATTAAGAGACCTGAGCCAAGAGAGAGCCACATTGACATTTTCAATTTCTGTCAAATATGAAATGGATCCTTTGTTTAATATCCTAAATGGCTCTAAAAAACTCTCAGTAGAAGGTGAGAAGACATCTGGGTAAAGCATATGTTCACAAACATTCATAAGAGTGGTTTTGACACTGATTTCTGCCAGGGTAAATAAGGGAAGAACCAGATTATCTGGTTCTTTAGCCATGATCTTTAAATGCATAGCTTGGTCTTCTGCAATCAATTGGCTTATTACTTGTACAGCGGTGACAACAAACTCTGTTAATACAAGTTTTTCTTGACAAGAGTATTTGAGGAGTAGTTTTTGCTTAAAAAGCTGATTCACTGTGTTTTGTGGGACCATGCGAGAAAGGAGGCTGGCTGTTAGAGAAAAGCATATGTTGGATCAGACAGCCTGAGATAGGCAAGTTGCTGCAGCTCTGTGTTACTGGGTCCAATCTGTAGCAAGTTGGAAGGTGTATTTCCAGTAGACAAATGCACACAGATCACACATTTGCATTACATATATACACAGAAGTCTCTAGGGGCAGGGTATTATTTGGGCTGCTCCACTCCCCCACAATTTGTGAATGTGCAGATGAGCATCTATTACATAATCTGATACGGGTCTTTTTAATTGTTTGTATTTATGTAGTATCACTAGAATGACAGTTATGGTCTTCTTGTTGTGGATTTTTATGTGGATCACAGATCTGCTAGATGAACTTACAGGGCCAAACTGTTTTGTACTCCTTTAGGAATCTGTCATTAAGAATGATACTCAAAACTTATACACACTCTCTGCATCTTTTGGTTCAGAAATGTGTGTTAAAGTGTGATGTTACATAAAAGAACACATTTCCATGAAGAAACAAACAATTTATTTAATAAAAAAATTTTCAAGCCTGATAAGTACCTAACAGAAAGCTACCTGGTAGGAACCATTTTCAGTATTGCTTTGGACTCAATATAACTACACATTTCTTATTAGCTCTCAGGTTGTGTATTTCCACAATTCACTTTATATGTCTGCTGCTGCAGGGCGCTCCCGGAGTTCCAGGAGTGGCTGGCCCAAGTGGAAAACCAGGGAAACCAGGAGATCGTGGGACACCAGTAAGATAATGATACACTTAGAATATCAAATTTAAAATTACAGTCTGTTGATGAATATGAGACTTCTCCTGCTTTAAATAGTTGTCTTGCACTTATGATGGTGGTTAATACAGTAGAGCTGACCTAAACCCACAAGTCTTTTTTTAAAAATTAATTTTATTTTTACAGTATGCCATTTTGCTGAGTTTAATAGTTGGGTCTGGAAATTGTGGTCTCTGGTTTCCACTAAAAAGATCGTGAGCTATTATGCGCCAAGATATATATTCATTCCTACACTGCATAAGCATGAAGAGCTAGGTCAGCAAAATGACTGGAAAATCTTTACATTTGTGCATGTGTGTGTAGTAAAAAAGGGATAAACTGCTGAAGGTGGACAATCTTTGATAATATTATATAATCAGATATGTTTTTCAAATGTTTAGTGCTTTCTACAATGCTATTGCAATATTATTTGGGAGTGGTTTCTGTGGGTTGTATTCAAACTTAAAAGTGCTTCCTGAATAGGGATAAAGAACGGGAGGTGCTGCCTCCCACCAACAGTTTCAAGAGAAATTTAATTTGATTTATTTATAGGATCTCTGAGAAGTTATGCTTGAGTCAGGAGTAGAGACAGCAAGTGAAATGATAAGTCATTAATTACTTGTGAATAATGTATGGCAGTAATCTAGAATTTTCTATCCCGCTTCAGTGTAGTTGTACATATGAAAGCTGGATAATTTGAAAGAATATATAGTAGGCTGGGAAGCTTGATGGTCATGAAGTGGAAGGTCTCAGGAGCACCTGGTAGCTGGGTCTTTTTCTCACACACACATTGAATTCAGTCTGTGTTTGCCAGACTATAAATCCCATTTCTCCTTGTAGCAGAGGACACGGAGGAAAGTCTTGAAGTTTTTCTGCCTTTAGATGTACATTGCTAATGGGATATTCATGCTTGGTCAGATGTTGGATAGACATGGCCTGAGCACAAAGTGCTGTGCTTTGTTCATGAGGGAGCTTTAAATTGCCAGGTGTATCTGATTTCTCCTTCACCTGGGACAATGGATATCTGACCCAGTTCAGAAGGAAAGGTCTTCTGCAGGTAAATAATGTGTTTAGAAGGAAATCTGGCGGCAAGCCCAGTTTCAAGGCTTTTGCAAAGCAAGGCAGTCAACTCCTGTCAAAGCACCATGTCTAAATTCTCCTACACTCTAATTCTTAAGAGTTCCTTTCAATTAGAAATACATTTCTTTCCCCATAGTTATTGCACTTTCTTGTAATGGGACACTGTGCATCATATTTACCATTTCTAATGTTTCTAGAACATATCCCAGCAGGAATTCTGGCTTGCACATTGCACAGATGTTTTATCAGATTCCTGGTGGACAGAATTTCAAGGCCTTCCTTTGTGTGCAGTATTATAGTTGCCAAAGGTGCAGCCTGACAGCCAAATGCAACTTGCATTGTCATGAATCATAGCTCTGCCTGAAGAGAAAGATAATGAAGCTTCACATTGTCTCTGGTAAATACAAGGAATAAATAATTTTTGACCAGATCCTGCCATTTTTTCTTCTACCTGAACTATCTGTATTGCTAGTACTATTAAAAGAAATTCAAGAGAAAGACCCCTACAAACCAAGGAATATTGCATTCCAGGTAAAAGGTATACAGTTACCTGCAGATTATGAGCAGCCTTGGTGTTATGAAGTTACTTCCAGAGAATGTAGTCAGCTGGAGCTCCTTTCTGATGTATTCAGTACCACTAAAGTGCTGAGGCAGACCACACTGTAAACATTTCTCTACCTGACTGTGTACTTATACTAGAACAAGTTGATTCTAGAAGTGTTAACTGAATTTTCATGGAAATAGGAAATTTGGCTCTTTGATCTGCTTACAAGTACCTCCAAGAGAAACTTTGGTGTTTTTTCCATTGTAGTAACAAAATGACTGAAAAAGGATTAGTAAGAACACAAATGATTTGGTAATCTCTTGGGAACTGAGCACAGGCTATCCTAGAGGAGACTAAAATATCTGTCCTCTGTATGGTCAGAGAGTGAGAATTCTGTAACAGCTCATACACATATCATAAGGTAACAACCATCAAGAGTAAGAAAGACTCATTAAACTAGAAGAGGATATTGGTTCAAGAAGAAATGGATATGTTTTCTATGAATAAATGTAAAGTTCCAGTACCTGATGTTTTATAGGTGTGAAACCTAAGGTGTAAAAACAGTAATGATGGGTAGGCAGACTAAGTTTTGTTGAGGTAGAACTGTCATGTTTATAAAACAGACTCTGTGAAAAAAGGATCCAACTTTGTTGATTTAGAAGTTCCCAGGAAAAAATGCAAGGCATTCATGTTTAATAAAGAAGGTACTATTAAGATGCCTCCAGGACCAAATAAACTGTGAAAACCTTTCTAGGGTAGTCCAAGTCTGTTGTGAGTTATATGCAGGTTTTGAGAATTTTGCATTCTCCGCTGCCATGTGTTCACTGCTCTAGCATCCATCTATGCAGATGTCTTAGATGAAGTCTCAAAAAGACACTGCTTTGGGAGCAATGAGCTGATGGTTCTTGAGGGGAGCAAATATTCTTTTGGGAAAAACAATTGAGCACATTATCTTTTAAAGTAAAAATAGCAAAACTTCCTTTGTTTTGTCCTCCTTCAGCAGTAGAAATATGCTGCAGCCCCAGCTTTCTTCCCACAGCTCAGAAAAAAAATCCCAGATGCAGTATAAACCAGCTTTTCCTTGCACTGACCCTAAGTGACTCCCTCATTACAGGATATCAACAAAACAGAATGCCAGCAGCAGCAGCTGCTGTTTCTCAAAATGCTGTCAAGCAGTTGGCTAAACTGCACCTTTTTGTCTATTAAAAGAAAATAAACTGAAATTTTAGAGGCATATAACCAAGTGGGAGGAAGATGCAAATAGCAACTCAGTAATTGAAGCTGTATTTATTTTTTTTAAATCTGTTTCTAAAATATCCAGGTGGAAAATTCACTTTATTGTTAACATGACCACTCAGCCTCTAATTTTCAAATTTTAAAATTAGTTCCAAATAGCCTGTAGACTTCCAGCTACAAGGCTGAATTAGTGTGTGTTTGCAAGGTCATAAATTGAAGATTGAGATTTTATTTCAATAAATTTTAAAATTGATGGTGTATTGCTTATAATGAAGGAATAACATTAGCCTTGGCCTTGTTGGGGGACCTTTGTTGTCAATACTTTGGAACAATGTTGTGCTTTTGTTACCAGAGCACCTCCCTGTCTTACCAACATGGCTTGTAGTTAAAGACAGCCCAAAAAACTTTTCTTGACCAGTCAGCAAAAATATTTCCAGAAACAGTATATAGGATTTGAACATCTTAAGTTTGCGTAATCTTTTTCCCCCTCCCCTCCCCTCCCCTCCCCTCCCCTCCCCTCCCCTCCCCTCCCCTCCCTCCCCTCCCCTCCCCTCCCCTCCCCTCCCCTCCCCATAGTTCTGGTGTGTGAATGTTCTGGCAAGTGAATTGGAACATGACATTTTAAGTAATTATCAGGATATTGTCAGGATAGTAGATGAGAAATCTGATTTATGATGCTTGTACTTACCTAGTGAATAAACAAAAGATGTACTGTATGATTTTCTTCTGGTAGAAGGTTGTGTTATGAAAGCCTTAGAAAGAATGAGAATAAAACAAGCAGGTATTATAAATACATACACAGTAGATAATTTCAAAGGAATATGCTTCCAGAAAATAGAAAAATTGTCACGTTTCAAACAGAAAGAGAAACATGAATAGTTTTTTACCATTTTTTTCTCCCTAGATTTGCATATTATAGGCTAGTGCAAATAAAAAACCAGCAATTCTGTTAAATGGATATTTCAGGTACATGTAATGGTTTACGAATTAAATAATGTGTGTTTATTTGGGAGTCAAATTAAGTCTCTTTTAGAGCTTCAGTACATTATCATTTACTACAATGTTAATTATTGGAGAATGATATATTTTCCTGATGGTTTTATTTGTAACCATTTATATTATGCCATTTACAAGTCCATAGTCTGTTTCAGCATGTGGCTGTAATAAGCTAAAACTAAAAGACAGACATTTCCCTGTGGGTCTCACAAAGAAAAATATAGATGGAAGAGCAAAGGACAGAAGGGAAAGAATATTCATCAGTTTCATGTGTATATTTTGTACATATTCACAGCTGCCTCATTGGTGGCATAATTTATTCCAATGGCACATTTATGGTGTCACCATTCTAAATCTTTCATTTGAGTCTGTACAATTAATTTTGCACAAACAATCTGTTATTCATGATGCAAATGTACCATATGACAACTACTTAACTCAGTGATGGATGAACTGTCTCATATTTTCTGTGGCGTGTCATGGGGTAGGTGTGTGCAACTCTGCAGCAGAGAAGCTCAGAAAGAACACTAAGGTCACACCCTGATGTACCCCAATGGCATTTGTCTGCCCAAACCCTTGAGAGAAGTGTATGAAACGGTACCACCACATTTGAGAGGTGTCTGCTGTAACCTCAGTGGAATCATTTGGTGTCTCGTGTTGTTGAAATTAATTGAGGGTACTGTAGGAATGTTATGAGAAACAGCTGCAGCCCACACTTAGCCTTTGCTTTGTTAATAGTGATAAATAGACTCCTTAAAGAAATACTACAGTGTACAAAGCAGTAATACTCAGGATGTGTGTGTCTATGAGGGGAGCCACGCAGAGCAGCAGATGACCAAACCAATCTTTCACCTTTGAAATATGCCTTACGCTCAAGTAGTAATTTAGGCTAGAAATGAAAACCTATGTGAAGTCATGCTAGCCCCATCATTATTTGTGGTGTTTTTCATATACACATACATATGTAGAAATTAGAATCAGTCCTTCTGATTGCTTCTTACATAGTATTCCTGAAAACTGAAAACCCCACAACCACTGAACTATTCATAGGCAAATGGAAAGTGTTGTTAGAGAAAAGTTGACAAATGTTAGTAATTATAAAGGAACTCAAGCTAAGACTTCTATGAGACCTTTTTAAGACTAGAAATGGTTGAGAATTAGGAGGGAAGCTGTCATTATAAATAGAATAAGCATTTAATGCCATCTCTCTCCATGTTATGTGTCATCTCTGCATAAGTCTATTTACCTTAATACAGAATCCTTTTCATAAGGGTTCAAGGAGACAACTATCCTTGCTTGACATGTGTTATTCCTAACTTACCTTCTTTAATGATAAGTTGTCTAAAGGCTTGAAATTAAACAGTTATATATAACTCATACCAGACTATTGACCATTTACAGAAATATGATGCTAGCAATTAAACATTGAAATTGACAGTGTGATCCAAGTGTCAGAATACATCTACTTTTTGGTCATAGTTGGAATTTTTCCTTCAGATCTTTTTCTTCTGCATCTGTTAGCATATTTGACAACAGACAAAAGATCATTGTTTCTCCACTCTTTTCTGGCACCTGTTTTAGCATCTCTGAAATGAAAAGTCCAATGAGAACCAGACCTTTCTTCTTGAAGGAGTCAAAATTTTTTTCTAGAATTGCATGTCTCAAACTTATAGTTGGGGTGAAATAACAATCCTTCAGTTGCTTAAATTTTATTTATTTATTTTAGGGTACACCTGGAATGAAGGGAGAAAAAGGTGACAGAGTAAGTGCTTAAAAGTCAGTTTTTATCATAATTCTTAAATTAAATACTATATCTTTAAAAGCTACACAGACATTAATAAAACACTTGTTTTGCATTTGACTATTTAGGGTGACATTGCTTCTCAGAATATGATGCGAGCAGTTGCAAGACAAGTTTGTGAACAACTGATAAATGGTAAGCAATGTTGCTTGCTGTGTTTCCCATACTAGTAATTTACTACTTTGTTAAAAAGAGAAAATAATGGTTTAAATTTGAAGTGGCAGATACTGGCCACAGAGCACAGCAAGAGCTTGACTGATCTGAAAGCTGTCCAATGCAAATCATTTGGTGGAAAAAATGAAGCAGCAAATTTTTTGTCAGATCCAGAGGCTTTCTTGATAATCACGGAATAGCAGAATAAGTTGAGTTGGAATGAATCTGTGACCTTTGGAAATACACATACAAGTCTAACATTCTGGTGATGTTCCCTTTGTAATTTTGGTCCAAAATGACTTCATCTTTGCAATAAAATCAGTATATATTTTCTCATTAAACATGTCTTATCTTCAAGAGAAGGGAATCAGTGAGAAAAAGGATGCTCACTGCAGGTACTTTGCCAGCACGGAAAGACAGATGAATGTTGGGTAAATACTGTGCACAGAATCAGCAGTGCTATGCAAGTAAAAACAATATTTATTTGAAGAAGGACTTCAAATTGAATTTCAGTCCTCTACTGCCACACAGTGCAGCTTTGCAACCCATGAAATTGTTCTCTACAGAGGCTTTCTCTCTGATGCTGAAGCAGTGCTTTTGCTATCAGTAGACCTGCCAAGAAAGACTGAGGCAAATTTGTCTTAATATGGTATCTATTACGAGGGTAAGTGTAGACTGAGGAAAACAGATATACCTTCTGGATCATTAAGAGTGCTTGTGTACAGGGAGGAGGACAGTATGTCCTTTAAAATGTCTGTGATGGCTGCTAATAGAAACAGGTCTGTTAGTTAGCCATCACAGAAGAATGAAAGTACATTTGTGAATGTGTTAGGCTTATGAATAAGGGTGTCATTTCCAAGATCCTTTAACATATCTTTGAGCATCCCTGACTTTTTTTTTTCATGTTCAGCTCATCTCTTCAGTGTTGTGCTACGATTGGCACATTATACTAATCAGGTGTGTCTCCATTAAGGGATCCTTCCCGCATAGCTTCAAAATGGTGCTGCTTTTGTTCACTCATCCTTTTTTTAGAAATGAAATTTGCCCATAAGCAGAAGGTGTATAGGTACAAGCCTGTCCATCCTACAGGCTTAAGAAAATGACTTCATCAACTGTGCTGCTAGCTCTACACACAAATAATTTATATTGTCTGTGGTAGCTGCAGACCTCTGAAAGTATGTAGAAATGTGATACTACAGTTTTAGAAGTGGAATAAGTCCTTTCTGTTCTTCAGAGTAAAAACCTCTGCCAAATAGAACTCTTGATTTTAATAATTCTATGATAATTTTTTGTTAACATCATTGGCTCCCAGAATCCCCCTTAGTTTTCCTTCCTGACTCCCTCTCCCCTTCATTTATGTTCAGCCTTTTTATCAGACATTAATCTTAAGTCTTTCTAATTAATCTGTACTAATTTATTGAATGGAAACAAGAATAGGATTTAATTAAGAGAGATAATATTTTATTCCTTCCCACTCTGATAAAAGATTTGCACTCATTTCACATTCTTTTTTTCTTTTGAAGGTCAAATGAGCCGGTTCAATCAAATGCTGAATCAAATCCCAAATGATTATTATTCAAACCGTAACCAGCCAGGGCCACCTGGTCCACCTGGTCCCCCAGGAGCTGCTGGGTCAAGAGGAGAGCCTGGACCTGGAGGAAGACCAGGATTCCCAGGACCTCCTGGGGTTCAAGGACCTCCTGGTGAAAGAGGTGAATAAATTCCAAGGCAGCTGTACTGGGGACATAGTGCAGAGGCTGCCAGAGGAGCAGTCTGCTCCCTTTACAGTATCAGTTTAGGAAGCCCTGCTAGGCCAGTTGGATTGCCTGAGGGACACTGGTGTTCTGAAGGACAAGATTAACTAGATCAGTGCTTTCCTGTCTCTCTCTTGCTCAGGTTTCATGAAATACAAATTGGTATAACATTTTGGCTGCTGTCTGATGCTTTCAAATAATATCCCAGGAAAGCAAATGTTCTCAGAACTCTTCTGGCACTAAACAGCTGCATCTTGAAAGGCTGTTTGGAGTAATACAACTCTTTGCAAAATAGAACACTGATTAGGAGAGAAAATGAGTCATTAGTGAGTATAAAATATAGGAGTTTAAAGAATTAGATTGACATCCTTAGCTTTTTACAATATTCTGAGGCAGGGAAGCAACTCTGAACTGAATTTGAGCATATAGGTAAACCTACTTTATGGCTGTCTTGGATCACTGCAATCACATGGAGTGTCTGTAGTGTACTATGTGCTGTGTTTTCTAGCATGTATTTTATATACGCTTTAAAAATAGTCTAGGAATAAATCAAGGAATTGAGAAGAATTTCTTAAACCTTCTTCATTACAACTGTTCCTAAGAAAGTGTAAATTGTCCTTTAGAGCAGAAATATGCAGTATTGAAATGACCTTCCTGTCTGTGGTTAAAAATAATAAGATTCTGTGGTGTCTTCAGTATCTCAAGTACTTTTCTATGTTTAGGAAAGTTTATTCATACCAAGTTACCTCTACATAGTATTTTATTTTTAGGTTACTATATTTATATCCAAATTTTCCCAAATTCACACTTAAACATCTGTAGGACATAAATTTTATCCACTCTTGTTGCATTAAATAACGGGAAGTAAACAGTAACGTCAGTGAGAGAGCATGAAAAAATATCTGTTGATGTGGTTTCCTTTCTTTGGTTGTCATTGCCTTTTTATCATTCTGTAGGAATCCCTGGAGAGAAAGGTGAAAGAGGGACTGGATCTCAAGGACCACGAGGTTTGCCAGGACCACCTGGTAAATATTTTTTTGTTTAATCAGATTACAGAAAATAGGAGAAAAGGACAATGCTTCTTCATAGAGAATCAGACTAGATATGGTGAATGAACATCCTTTACTCTGTCCACTTCATGTTTTTGATATGTATTAGAGTTTACTGGAAACACCTACAAAAATTGCAATTTAGAAAGTTTTTTGGATGTGGTTAATGGATATTTATCTTTTAATTCAGTCATCTGGCATGCTTTTTTGTGTGAAAATGTGCTTCATGAAAATACATTGTCCGAATATTTGACAGATATTTTTCATAAGTGTTATCAGATAATACTTTTGTAGTACCTAGTTATTATTTTTTTACTTGTTGGTTGCTGGACTATAAAATACCAGATGATAGAGAGAGATTATTTGGCTACTGGCTTTGGCCTTGTATGATGAAATTTTGTTTATACCTTGGCATAAATCAGCTGCATCACTTGCTTCTGCTTGTAGTTTACTAGGCTAAAATGGCTTTTCATTACAGGACTCATAATATGCTTGCAGCAAATTGTAGCCTCAGTTACTTGAAGCTTTACTTTTCTGCAAACCATAATAAGACTGGTTCCAAAAAAAACATTACCTCATCTATCCTGGGGCTACTGGGCAGTATAATTGATGTACTCCTATATTCTAATTGAAATCCAATGTGCTTGTCTAATCTAGTAGTTTCCCTTGAGATCATCATATCTGACACAAAGGGGAAATTAACCAGAGAATTCATTAATGTTTCTTACTTGGCTCAAACCTTACTAAATTAGTTTCTAAGAATAAATCCTTAAATAAGCCACACACAGGGAAGCAACTCACGATGAGTCACATTTCTAGATTTCTTTGGTTTTTCTTTCTGTTGACCCCCATTTAGCAACAAAGTGCAAGTGCTTTCTCACCAAAGACATAGCCTAGGCTATGCAGTCTAGACAGAAGTATTGTTAGCTGTTTTATCAAGATGACTCTTAAAGGAGGCAACCTCTCAACCTCTCAATTCTAAAATTAGGTCCACAAGGAGAATCTAGAACTGGTCCACCAGGCTCCACAGGATCACGAGGACCACCAGGGCCACCAGGCCGTCCTGGAAATGCGGGCATTCGGGGTCCCCCAGGGCCACCAGGATATTGTGATTCTTCCCAGTGTGCTAGCATCCCTTACAATGGCCAAGGATTCCCAGGTAGGTTATGAACAACTTAACCTTAACCTTGCCTTAAATAGCCTTCACAGATGTGGCTGTCCATATTGAGCTGCCTTACATGAGACAGCCCTGCTGACCTGAGCATATTGAGTCAGGAGGAGATGGTTGCAGTGAGCAGGCCTGCCTCATTGTAATGTGCAGGTATATGAGCAGACATTTAGTCTTTGATGTAGGATTGCTTGATGTTATGCATGGTTTGTTTTAAATAGGAAGTAGTGAGTAAATATTGTAGTATTTTTTTTTTAACGTAGGTGGTTACTAGCGGGTAATGTTGCTCATAGGATTTAAGTGACCAATTTCTTCTCTTCTTTTTTCCCCCTCTATCACCACCCCTTCCAATCGTCTTCAGAACAAGGTTGAATTCTCCATGTTTCTCTTGAAAAATAAAAGGAATGCTGTGGTTGGCAGTTTCCATGTGTCTCTTTTTGAGCCATGTCAGGATTATTTATACACAATTGATTCCTGAAATAAAAATTTTCCACAAAGGAAATCCATTTGGTGATAACAGTGCAGACAACTGAAAAGCACCATTATCCTACAATATCTACCAAGTTAACCACCATGGAGCCTCTGATTAGCCCTGAGTCATATAAGCCCTCCACCTTGTGATGTAGCTCAAAACAGTAGGCTGCTTCTGGAACCAAAATGAAGGGTCACAGTGACCACCAATTTTTGACTGAAAATATTCTAATATATTTTAACATGGGGATCCTGCAGGACCACAGTATTGTTAACAAATTAATATGTATGCCTTGCCAGATCTCAAAATTAGTGTATGTGATACTACTATTGGATATGGTTTGCTGTTAGTGTAATTGTGCATGTATCCATGAAAAGAAAAAGAAAAGAAAATATATATATATATATGTACACACTTGCAGACTCAGTGATACTGGTTAAAGAGCCAGGTGGTTGTGCAGATCTCTCACAAAGTTCTTATTTAAATGAAAAATAAAGAAAATTGTACCTGTGATTCAGCAGTGTTCTTTCTATTAAGCAGCTATGTATACATATATAAATATATGCCTAAGACTTAACTGTTATGTATTTAGTTGGATGAAAGTATGTTTTTGCACATCAGATGAACTTTTTAAAAGACTAACATCATCTTTGACCTGTTTCAGGTTTCGGCTAACACATTTTCTAAGTCGCCAGTGCTGCTTACAGTTTGAATACATGAAAATCCTGTTTCTGAGATGTTTGCGCACGTGCTTATTAGAAAATGAGTCCGTATGGATATTTCACCACGGATATGGTTCTTGAACCATGTTGACCTCATAGAACGGGGAGATACTTTTACTAACACAACTCATGAATGAGATAAAGGACAGTGATGTCAATTCATTAAGCCTATTGCATTTCAATAATAAAATAGACAGTCTTTCTTTTTTGAAAAAGACCTAGACCACCAAAAACCTCAGTGGTGAAGGAGGCTTGTAAAACTACTAACCAGCAAAGGTAATGCCATTAGAAAAGAGACAGATTTAACCTGGAAAATGAGAAATAACTTATGTAAATAGTAAACTAATTGTGGCTTGTAAATGATTTGTATGGGACTGTATCCACTAAAATCTGTTAACAACTCTATGTGATACTTTTGCATAAAAGCCTGCTGCTGCTTGCTGTATGCCAGAATAACATCTTTGACAACTTGTGAAACCTACCTGTCTGTTGCTTGTTACCAACATGTCTGAATTGGGGCATATACCTTTCTTTATGTGTAATCTTGTTGGATCTGTAACTGCAATTATAAATACCAAAGTTTTATAATTATTTTTCTTCTGTTTTGCTGTAGTTTTTGGTGTTCCTGAAGCACCAGCTGTAACTCGGTTTGTTACGAGGAACAGCTCGAGAAAATGACATGTACTGTATATTGCCGCTGGTGATAGTTATGTCTACACTTTCCCATTCTCAGAGAAAATTAGTATATGCCAAACCCATCACTTCATTTTCCCTGCTCCGTGTCTTCTATTAATTATGCAGTTTAAAATTAAGCCCAATGCTTAGATTTACTGAAGTGGCTGTAAAATAGTAATTTTATTTGATTTGCCTTGGTTTTGTTTGGGTTTTTTTAATAGTTTTACCATGATTTGTCCCTTGCCTAATTTATGACTCTTTCTGCACTGTTTTGTGTATTATAAATACAAAGCCTTTCGAGATGAATTTTAAACCTTTTATTATTTTACTGCCAAAAAAGCATTCGTGAGCAAAACTAAGAAATACCCCCAGTGAACTAATTATTTATATATTTATTATATGAAAATAAGATTGAACTAACATTATGTAGACAGACTAACTTTCATTGCATATGTGGATTCAAAGACATGCGATAACTATTATGTTCAATCGGACAACTATTTTCAACCAGAGCCATACGTGCCTGAAAGTGGACCCTATCAGCCTGAAGGTGAACCCTTTATAGTACCTATGGAGTCAGAAAGGAGAGAGGACGAGTATGAGGACTATGGAGTTGAAATGCATTCACCAGAATACCCTGAGCACATGCGCTGGAAAAGATCACTGTCAAGAAATGCAAAAACAAAACCATAAAAGATCTGTGTCTCGTTTTTGGGGTTTTTTTGGTTAGTGGTTTTTTTGTTTTTTGCTGTGCTTGCATTTGCTGATACACACAGGGAGAGTGCATCATTCCTGTTGCAATATGGCTTTCTGGTCTTTTCATATCAGACACACCCCTGTTTTGTATCTCGCTTATGTGGGGATGGCAATATGTGTACTCAAACAATTCATGTTGCTCTGGAAATGCTTGTAAAATACTGTTGCTTATAGTGGTTGCATACAGGTTAAGGTGTGCATTCAGTTATCCCAGTGCTGTCTTTTCATTAAAATGGTGTAAAAACAAATACATTACCAAAAAAAACCAAAAACAAAAACAAAAACAAAAAAAACAAAAAACCAAAACAAAAATAACCACAGAGCTGCTGCAAATTTTCTAAGGACTGTCTGCTTTAGCTCTACATTTTTCTTCTCTTTCAAATGCATGTTTTCAGTTCAGTCAAATCACAGGTCTGCAATATCTAGTTTAAAGGAAACAAAATTTTCCCTCTCCTTCCAGTATCATTGTAATTCTCTTCTATTCTGAGTTACAATCTGCAGAGCACATACTGCTCTTATACAGCTCTTCTAAACACCACAAACATTAAATAGCTGAAATCATTGTATCAACTGGATACAGTTTAATAATGCCTGAAATCTCCTTGTTTGTAGACACAGTTTCATTTATGCCAAATTGCAGTCAATCCTGCAGAGATGGAATTGCATGTTTATGTTGTATATTTAGTATGGATTTTTTTTTCCAGAATACAAGGTCTCTTAGTTACCAAAAGCAGTTGGAAATTGTTTGCAAGACTATGGATATAGAATTGCTGCTTTTATATTTTAACTGCAAATTGTGAATTTCACTGCCTTATATTATTTATTTCTGAAATGAAAGAGGCATTTTTCAATAAAACTACTGAAAATTTATGGGTCTGTTCACTTTTTGAAAGGCATTGTGGGGCTATGTTTGTATTGTAATAGTGTTATTTACACAATCATCTGGAAATGCCGGGTATCAAAAACCAATTAAAATGGGAATAGTCTAATAGGTATTTGGGCTGTGGTGGCTAGAGCTGGGTGGCTAGCAGGTGATGCTTCCTTTCTCTGAGGTATGAGTAACTTTTAAGAAATTCAGTCTGCAAAGCATTTGGTGAAGAAAATTAGATCAACTGTGAGGATTAGTTAGTGTCTTTTGGGGGATTTCTGGTGGATGGCAGCTGCAGAGAGGTTCTCCACCTGAGGGACTACCTGAACTGCAGAGAGTGCCTAAAGCTACACAATTTCTAATTCCTGGTGTGCTGGGAGCACTTAGGCAGCACTGACATTAGCAAACAGCTTGCTTGAGGGAGTGGGGGTGTGGTGTTTGATGAGTTCCATCCTGCTGGGATGAGCTGGCTGCTCCCTGCTCAGGAGGTCATCTGTGTTCACTCAAGCTCTGATCGCAGTGATGGCTGTGATGTAGCTTTACCTAGACGGAGTGATAAGAGCGATTTGGGAAAGAACAACAGTGGACCAGAAGAGCTATTTCCTAACTGAGGAAGAGAGAGGGGCCTGGTGTTGATCCTTCTTATTCATGGAATCTTAATTGTCTGCCTTAGAAGTAGAAATGGTTTTTGCCATAGGACCTGAAGCAAAGCCTTTTGAGGTAACTGGGAAAGCTGGAGCTCTGTTTCTTAAGATCATGCAAGACATCTGTCACAGAGGTGAAGCTGGATGTGCAGGCTGGCTTCCTGATCACTGAATCTTACTCTGCACTGGAAGCTGCATGGCAAATTTTAGTGTCCACAGATGAGAATTACACAACTCCATAGACTGCCTGACTGGTTATCAGTGAAGCAAAATACAAACAAATAGCATTTCAAAGAGTGATCTTGATTATAGCCATATGCCATTTAGACTGTAAGAGAATAATTCTGGGTTGAACAGAGAAATGTTTAAAGAAAAATCAAAGCTATTCTTTATGCTTTTTTCTAAGTGTTAAGAGCTGAGTATCAAAATTATGTTCAGCAGTTTCATGTACAATACAGAAAGGCATGTGTCTGGCAGGAAAAAAAAAAAGAGATACGTGTAGAGATTTGGAGAAGTGATTAAAAGGTTTATCTGAATTGTATTTAAAAATAATGACATCTTGTATTGATCTCCTGTCTGTCTTTTTCTGTCATGAAATGTCTCTAAGACAAGCTTAACTAAATGCCCATGTCTTCATTTAAAAGATTCCTTTCTGTCCTCTAAACTGAAAATTTTACCTTATTCAAAGCGTATATTTTAAATTATTTTTTATTTCCTCACAAAATACACCAAATACCTGCCAAGGATGCCTTGACTTTTTTGGTGCTCTTTATTGATCTCAATGCCAATAGAGATGCCACTATTTGATTATCTGGCAGCCTGAAATATTTAAACATTCAATAAAACCTTAGCTTATTGGTAGTCAACACATTTTTAATGATAAAATTCTGCTCAAAGATCTACAAGGCAGATGTAAGCTCTAGGTTGTGTGCTCCCTACAGGCACAGAATTGCAAATTATGAGTCGTGACCATCTGTAAACTTGAGATAAGTGCTGATAAGCATTTATGCTTCATTTAAAAATCTCCATAATTCCCAAAGCTGGTTAACACTTCTCTTGCCTGTTAGACATAAGTCAGATTTCTGACAGTACATTTTGAAGGAAAAAGAACTTTCAGTGGCCCATCCAAAAGATGAAGAAAATACTTTAGATGTTTGGGCAGCTTATAAATGAGTGTTTACTATTTGAGGCCAACAAAGAAGAAAATTTATTTCCAGGAAATTTCTCAGGGGAATGACTCAGGAGGTGGTAGGGCTACTGATGACACTTCTGCGAAAGCTGTTGCAAAGCTGAGCCAAAGAAATCCTGGAAAAATACAGATTCAATGCAAATACAAACAAATTTCAGTTCCTGAATGTCTCATACACAATTGAGCAGTTTACATAGTCTGACATTTTTAAAGAAGGAAATTGTTTGACAGCTGAATTTTAATGGCATACACATTCCCTCTCATTTTGGCAAAAACTGGGGATACAAACAAACAGGTGGGAAAGAGCTGCTTCTCGCTTGAAATCATTATGGGGCATTTGGTAGGCTGAGGGAGTTGAGCCTGTTCAGCCTCGAGAAGAGACATCTAAAAGAGGATCTCATCACTGTCTATGAGCATCTGAAGGGAGAGTGTCAAGAGGATGTTTCCAGGCTCTTCCCAGCCTAGGACAAGACAATAGGACAAGAGCCTCTGGGCATAAACTGTTGTACAGGAAGTTCCATCTGGTTAAATGTTGTGGTAATGCATCACTGCTGAGATCTTTGTGCAATAGTAAGCAAAAATGCAGTGAAGGAAAGGATGGAAGAGTGCTGTCCTTAATTTTTATTTTTGCTGTGGTTTTGCAGTAGTCTTTTGAATGCCTTAGAGAGACTGCACAGAGAGACTTATAAAAGAAGATAAAGGGACAATAACTGATTTGGCCAGACATAAAGAGTTTCAAAAACAACACAAGCAGTTGATCTTTGTTCCCATGGAAGCCAAGCCTCTCTTTGTATTAAAAAAAGTAATGTGTGTATATATATATATATATATATATATATTAGTGATAACTTGATCAATTTCTATAGATCTAAAAGGCAATAATTCTTATTAGCAAGTTTCCAAAATAATTTTTTTCTGTGGAACACACATTAAAGAACTCACATAATCCTTGAGGTTTTCTCCTGCTGTTATGAAGTGAAATAATGTGTTGGCATTTTTTGACTGCAGCTCACACCAAAGCTACAAATAGTAAAACATTTTGGGAAGATGTTGCACTGTGAGAACATGAATGGTTTTCATGTCAGTTTTTTAAATAGTAAAGAACACCTTTTGTATAATTTTATTTTTGATGTACCATTGAGTATATTGATATGAAGGCAGTTGTATTTCTGGTCTACAAAGTCAAAAAGATCAGACCAGCTTATAGCCATGAAGAAAACACAGCTTCTAATAAAGGATTTATTTCCTTCAGTATCCTGCAGAAGACCACAAACTTTTACAGTGACCAACTAATTAAAAAATGCTTAGCCATCACTTTCATGCTCTGGAAAAGGAGTTGGGGATTAAAAGAAATTCTCTTGAATGTTTCTCCACAGCTGAACATTTCTTAGATGACATTCAGCTAAAAAGAGTAGAATCCAACAGTGATTTTAGTGCTGATACACAACTGGCATATGAAAAAAAATGCTCAGTTGCATTTTAATTGAGTTGTGCTTAATATGTTTCCATCTCATTTCTTTTGTTCTTTGTGCAGTCATTGAGATAATTGTGAGAATTACACCTCAGAGTGTGATTGTGAAATTCTCTTGTATGATCAGCTATGTTTTTTCCACCAAATTTAGTGAGGTTGCATTTGTAGTCCTTCTTTGAGTCAACAAATCTGTTCTCTAAGCTTGGAGATTTAGAAAACCCTTAGTAATCAGATACTTGCTTTCAAGATTATCTTGAGTTGTCACACAAGCACTGGTCTCAGTTTCATTTCTTGTTGGCTCTGTGGTTCTGAATTTCTTCATCCTTGAAAAGCCCCATTTGTTTCCGAACGGTTCGTAAAGAATAGTTTGTGCCCAGTTTGACTGCCCCTGTCTGTCATTCCTCCCTAGGCCATCCAGGGATGTCTTGAGGTTTTGTTCATTACCACTGTATATTTTCTTTGTGAAGCTTGTATTTATTACTTCCTGGGCTGATGCAAGCTACTCACTGGATTTTCAAGAGATCCTAAAATTTTAAGAACATGACATTTCTGGGTGCTTACCTTGATACACCCATTGATGTCTGAGTTTCAGAAAGCAATATCTCCCTAATAACTTGGCCTCTTGAACCAGCCTTGAGTTATCTTCCAAGTCACTACCAAGGTTATTTGTATAATATTAAATATTGAGCAAATCAATGAAAATGGGACAGAGAAGAAATAAAATACTTTCTGTTTCTCATTTTCAGTGTGTGTTATCCCTGTAAAGTACTGAAGTTAGAAATACTGAAGGAGGTGTATTTTCTTCCTTCATCTGTATTGAAAGTAGAGAAGCTTCAGATGCACAGGAAATACCAGAAAGAAGAAAACAAAAGCTGTATCTTTTTCCATTAGAGAAGGAACCTATCCAGGGCCTACTGTCATGACCTTCACCAGAATTATTGGTCTCTGAGTAAAAACCAGAACTCCAGTATTGTTTAAAAAACCCCCTATTCCTGTCTGGGATAAGCAGAAGTATATCAAACTGATAAATACCTTGAGTAATCCTGGTTATGCAGCTGCCAAACTGAATAAAAAAGTGAGACGTTTATCAGTTTTAGTGCCCTGATGTTTATGGCTCATAGCAACCTCTACTGGAAAATTGCAACATTTTATTTAATGTTTGCAGCTTTGAGTTCTGCTCATGACGGTCAAAGAATAAAGTAACTGAAATTACTGTACATGAGCAGTTTTGTCTCTCATGTTATGCCAACATCTCGTTACTGGCATGGTGCTCCTTCCCTTCTTCCATGCCCTCTGTCCTGCCTGAAGTGCTGCTCCCCACTATAAAGGCCTCCTGCCTGTTTGGCTCTGGGCTGCCAGGAAATGTGAAGGATGAGGACATGTTAGAGCTAGCTCATCTGAGGAACACCAAGGTGGCCCAGGGGCTGGAGCACATGGTGATTGTAAGAGTTGGGCTTGTTTATCCTGGCAAAGCAAAGTCTGACAAGCAGGGATCCCTCTGCTGTCTTCCACTCCCTTTGCCTTCCTGCTATTCCAGGCACTTGTTTACTTGCTATTTTTCTGGCAGTATATGAACAAAATATTAAGAAAGTTTCTAGAATTCCTGAATCATGTACTCCATGTGACTTGCATTTTGCTATTACCCATCTTGCATCCAGAAATGTAAAGCAGGGGATTGGACACAGAGTTTTAGGGTTTCTTATTTTTGACACTTGTAAAAGTATTGGCCTTTCCAAGTCTCCCTGTATCTGTTTGAGCTGTTAGACCTCTTCCAGCTTTTATACTCCTGTTGCGATAGATTAACAAGTGGGAAATTTTCTGGGTAAATTATATTATTTTCTTATAAGTAGCTTATAAGTAGCTCTTTACACAGTTGTCAGCTCTGAAGTGAGATGGTTCAAGACATGATTTTAATCCAAATCTATTACTTCTATGCAATTTCAAGGAACAAAAGTACTTTTGGTGCACTAGAAGACAGTGAAAATAATGTTCTTTAAACCATAATGGCTTTTAATCTTAACATTATTTTGCATTATGGGTAAATAACCAAAGACATAAAATCATAACCAAGGTTTGAATAGAAAGCAGGAATCCTGGCCCAGAATCCATTCTTAGATGTTTGTCTTCAAATTTTTAGTTCCAGAAACACTGTTCATGTGAAAAATGTCAGCATAACATCAAATAAAGGATAATCTGCAGACTTGTTTTCTTTGGCACTTCCTTAGAATACCATGAATACTCTCTGTTGTTATTTGGCAATGCCCTTTTGTACAGTATATTTGACAGAAAATGCCTGTAGACTGTAAAATCCCAGCCAGTCCATCCTCTAAGGTAGTATCCTGCAGTTACGTTTCTCAATCTCCTGAATCTCTTTTCAGTAGCAACAAAAGTCAAAACAGCACCAAACATTTCCTATATCTATCCAATTTCTCAAATACATGTCTGGAAGATGTGTCTTCCTTTTATGGCACCACAAACAAGGCAGGAAGCTTCCTAGTGAAATGGGTGCAGCCTTCAGAAATTTGAAGAGAAAGATGTTTAAATGTATTAAAGATTAATACTTTACTTAGAGAGTGGCATGAAATTAAAGTGTTTTCACGATTCATACCAGTGCTGGGGCAGGGGCTGATGGCCCCAGGCTGGGCTTAAATGTCACCCTGGGGCATAGGGTGGCGGGGAGGTCCCCATGTGTGTTTGGAAAGGATAGTCAGGCTCAGCATTCATCTCTGAAAATACTATTTTCTGCTCATGCAGTATTTTAACAGTATTTAGTTAGGGAAATCCTTAAATGCTCATCATTGGGACTATTCCTTCACCAGGTCAGATGGTAAAATTGTACAATTGTCCCTTACGAGCACTGTATGGGCTGTTCCTGCTGAGACTGAAGGTGTGCTGGCAGGGACAATGGCTGTGGAAACTGGAAGGTGACTCAAAGCAGTCGAGTCTTGCTGGAGAGATGGAAGAAAGTGAGTGTTGTCACTAAATAAAGATGACGATGAGGCCTGTGCTGAAAACAGAGGAGTGGAATAAATTAAGAACTGAGATATTACATATATAACCCTTGAACTACAGACATTGAAACAGATGGAAAATTAAGGAAAACCTGCAGTTGTGCTCACAAATATTCATGTTCATATTTAAGGTAAAGTTTTGTGCTGTGATTTACTGAGATTTACTGGGAAAATATGGTGAAGATTGTAGCTGATGGTTTACAGAAATATGAAAACATAAGTAAGAGGCCTGCACTGTAAAATAAATATACTCACCATCCCTTTCTGGCAGAAAATACACAGACACAATTTCTGCATATTCTAAAATGTAGTAATTTGAAGCGGAATGGGATTGATATTTTTTCAAAGGAGAATATGCTAGAAATGTGAATGATTGCCATATCTTGCTTTATGTACCAGCATACAGAAATAGTATTAGAAATGTAGAAAGGATAAGAGTCACAGGCAGTTTTTATAGATATTTAGACAAATCTCATTGAAATTAGCTCTAAATGGAAAGACATTAAAAGGAGACATAGCTGATAATCTTTCAGCCAAACACTGCCTGTGTCAGAAGCAATATTACTGATGTCCTGAAAGAAAGGTTTTCTTTAACAACCCTATTCATTCAGCTGACTCAGTCCATTTGTGATAGGTCTCAACCTCAATCTAACTGTGTAACTCTGACTTGCGACTTATAATTTTAAACTCCTGTTTTACATTTAAAAAAAAGTATATTTTCATATTTCTGAATCATTCTATGTTTCTTATTCAGAGGTGAATGGGTAATATTACAGCCATATATATGATTAGGTATCACAAGAAGAGTTTTTCCTATTTTCTGCATATTAATATTATTTATTTTAATAGATCCATCTTGCATATAAGAGAAAATAAAGAGTTATTGAGGTCTTGATGCCAAAATATATTATTAATTCTTTCTTAAAATAATTCTAAGATGGTCTCATAGGGTGTGGTGATGTTCAAACCGTACTTAGAGATGCTAGAGAGGTAGAAAAGCCTCTGGATGGGAATGTGCAAGAAGAGTTTCATTTCAGATCAAGGTGTAGGGCTTACCTAGAAGTGCTCAGAAAAGGTAGATCTCCCTTATTTTTATTACCTGTCAATTGTCTTGGTCAGACTTTCTGCATGTAATGCAAGGCTTCAAAAATTTATGTAGGTCAAAATATAACACATTGGTTTTATGGTACCTTACAACTCCATGAGTTTCATTAAAATATTTTTCAGTTTGGAAGAATGCTTCTGTGATACCTAGACACTCCACTTACATGTTAAATTAAGAAAGTCTAGTCAACTGCGCTTTTAGAATCCCAGATGACCCAAATAGCTTATATTTCACATGTAGAGCAACTTCTTTGTTTTCCTTGTGTTTTGCATTCTGTGTAAACAGAGTGAATAGAATGGCAAATTATGATCATTATGAAAAATTATGATCATTAGGATAAAATGTATTCTGTGGTTCATAAGTTGTATACTCAATGCCATGTCTTTGTGTGATACATATTTCTCATATACAACTGATTTTGCTTTTGCAGTTTTAAGAATGGCTCCAGCTACAGCAGCAGGGAAGACCTTACTTTAACACCAACATAGTATGACATTTTTTTTTGAGTTTAAATTTCACCTTCCTTTCTATGCTATATCTGATTGTATTCCCGTTAGTCTTTCCCCAGATTCCACACCTGCACAAACCCTGCAAAAGGATACATATTTCTAAAGCTGAATGAATCAATTCAGCTTTGGCAGCCAAAATTTACAGCCAACATTTCTCACTTTCTTAGTATGCAGTCTTTTGGCACATTACATTGGATGATGGTTATCCTGTAACATTAGTAGCATTGTGCATTGTACTGTGGGAAAAGCCACATCTCAGTGTGGTGGAAATTCCATTGGAGGAAGAGCTAGTTCCTTCCAAACCAATTGAGTTTTGTCTTTAATAAACTCGTTGGAAGTGGATCAGCATGGGAAGTCATGAATTATGGCCAGATTTTCAATAGGTCTCAGTACCCTGAGTTAAGTTAGGTTTTTTTTTTCCCAGAAAGTTCAGCTTCTGTTTGGCTCTGGGACTGGTTATACCCTGGTTTCAGACATGAACCAGCTTTTTAAAAGAGCCTGTCTAGCTGTGCTGTCACAGTGCTGAGCCCTAGCTATCAAGATGTGATGATAACAGAGTATGATAGAAATATTTGCTGAGGTCTAGTACCACATTAATACATCTAAGTAACCTCTGAATGGAAGGTCACTTGTAACTACCCATCTTCAAATGCAGGTTGGGTTCACAAGTGCCTCCCTGCAGCCTTAATTTAAATGAAAAGGTCATATTTTCAAGAGTTCCTTCCATGTTAGAACTCATTGTGTGGATTCTATGAACACATATCTAGAGGACCTAGCAGTTTAACTTTGCCATTCATAGCTACAGTGAACTCATTCCCTTTACATCATGAGACTGTGCTTTGAAGTCACACAGTGCTTTCCATGAGGAAGCAGTAGGTGTCTTCTTACAGAAGGGTGGACAGTCAAGAGGAAAGTACGAAGTCTTTTGCTAAAATCTTTTCCTCCCTGCCAATCAGGCCATTTAGAAGGAAACTGCAAAGCAAGTGCTACATGGTGGGGATCTCATGCCTAGTTTATGTTTAGGAATACAGAACCTCAGTCTCTGCTGAACTTCATCAAGCCCAAAACTGGGAAAATATCATCTTTGGGTTGGTGAATTTGGATCTCTTAGCTAAGTATGTTACTTACATTGTACAAAAGTAAAATGCAGAATAATTTTCCTGTGGGCAATTATTAGTGTAGAAACTAGAAAATGCTCCAAGGAGAAATAAAATACAGAAAAGAATTGTCTCTTTCATATTAAAAATATTCATCCATCTTTCCTAAGAGGCAAGACACAAGGGGCACATCTGCTCAAAGTATCTGCCACTGAACAGAAGCATATGAGCTACCTTTTATATAAGCCTAATTATTTTAGCAAAAGATGAATAAAAATGGAATCAGTTTTACAATTCCTATAAGTCTCTCTGTCATCATACACATTTAAATGAAATGTAGGTAGTTGAACAAGAACAATTTAAAAAACACCAAAACCTACAACAATTTATCTCTCTTCCTTCTCTTGCACTTTAACAACATTTACAACATTTTCAGAGGTTTCTTCCTGTCCAATTATGACTTCATGTGTATTGAAAAATAAGGTCAATTTCAGTGCTGCTATTTTTAAATGAGGGAAAAAGTTTATGTAGTAAAGCTCTATGTTGCAATCACGTAAACACATTTCAAAGGACACTGGGCAGAGGGTAAAGGAGCAACAGGTCAGATTTACCAGCTCAACATTTATACTCAAGAAAGTATAACAGCAGAAAAGAACCTGGGTGGACTATTCATCCTGGGGAAGAGAAGGTTCAGGGTGGATCTCATCAATGTGTATAAACACCTGATGGAGCAAGAAAAGAAGGCAGAGCCAGGCTCTTTCCAGTGGTATCCAGTGACAGCACCAGAGGCAATGGGCACAATCTGAAACACAGGAGGGTCCATCTGAGCCATCAGGTAAACCTTTCTCACTGACTGAGTGGCTAAGCACAGGTTGTCCAGAGACAATGTGGAGTCTTCATCCTTGGACAGACATCCAAAAACTCTCTGGACATAGTCTCGGGCCACTGGCTCTAGGTAGATTGGACAAGATGACTTCCAGAAGTTCCTTCCAGGCTCAACAGTTCTCTAATTCTACGATTCAGTAATTGGCTCCTGCTTAATTCCTGTGATGCAAAGTGGATTATACCTGCATGCAAAATGTAATAAAATGAATGTAATTTGAATTTCTGGCAGAATTCCTCATGCTGTAAAAATAATTGTTGAGGTAAAGCACAAGGATGTTATTAGCAGTGTTCCATGATTTCCTCAGATTTTGAAGTCTTGCCAGCGTAGTCGTCCCCCGCAGCTCCCACTGCAAACTTATCTCAAAGAAATGTTGAGTATCCATCATAAGCAAAGCGATTTTCCAAGGACTGTGAAATGCGTAATGTAAATTTATGTAGTCACTGTCAAAGCATTTAAAACAGAGGCTTATTTTCAGAAGTGAACCCTTAGAGAGGACAAAATTTTTATGTAAACAGATGACAAAACTCTAAACAGTGGCTGCAATTTTGGTAGAGGACGTGTGCAGAGTTGGTTTATAAGCATTTCTGCTGGGTCCTCCATGACCAAGCAGTGTTCCAGGGACTGCACAATTTCCCTCTCCTGGTTATCTGGCATGTCATAGCTCTGATCCCACACACAACAGAACTGTGTGCTTTGTCCTAGAGACCAGCTCCTACTATGGTTTGGAAAACTGCAGTTCTGAGCTGCTTTGTGTAGAATTGAAAATTGAGGTAATTTATTAAATGGAAAAGCTTTTAGGGAAGGAGCCATCCTAGGACTGATGAAGGGTGATGGAGTTAGTAGGTCATAAAATAGTTGATTTCTGACTGTGCTCATCCAATTCCTGCTCTTAACCTTTCCTCAGCACCTTGAAAAATAAATAATAATTGTAGTCAGCATGGGAAGTGAGATTTTCACAAGACCCTTTTTTTATTTTGAGACTAAGCAAGTAAGGCAATAATGGATTTAGCTCTTTTTGTCCCATTTTATTCTCTTTCCTCATAAGGGCCTGAAAGCAATGGAAGAGAAAGAAGACCAATCTTTCCCCCCACTCAGATGCTCTGCTTTTAAATTAATCATTAGCTGTCACTCAGTGAAAACTTTGGAGCATGGACCCTGGCACCAACAGGAACACGAGTGAGTTATCCAAGGGGGAGACTTCTTATCCATTAAAAGAGTTGTTTGTTGATTTGTTAGATCACTGACATCTGTCTCTCAGTGGTTTGTCACTTTGTGGCACGTTATTGTTTGGATGTAACATATTATTTTGACATTATCTCTAAATTGTTCTTTTTGGAGTAGATCCAGGCCTTTCATTGGAAGCTTGGTTTATTGCCAGGCATTATCACAAACACAAACATTTTCAGGAAGGGATGAATTATATGTCTATATATGTCTAAGTGGACCCTCTTGGTTCTGTTACAGTCAATATACAGTGAACAAACAAAAGCATCTAATCTTTCAGAAGATAATCCCGCAGTTCACATCCCTGCAAGGAGGACAATCCATGCCCCATAGCTCTTTCTAGCTCTGGTGTTGTTAAAAAAAAAGGTTGAAATACGTTGCATCAGCTGGTGGGAAACATTCTGTTCAGACCTTTGGTGAATAGAGGAAAGACTTGATTTCTTGTTTTCATTTCCCCCCTGGGGTTATTCAACAAGTCAAGGCTAAAATTAACGCTTATGACACTCTTAAAGCAGAATGAAACCCTGGCACTGAAGGATTTTATGGATTGTGATGTCATGCCTAGAGACAAGTTTGTTTATGTGGTTAAAAGGGGATTTACTGGTCTTTCCCATTGCTTTTTGTCTGCCCATGCCAGTACAGTCTGTTCTTGCAGAGTGCTGGGTTCTCAAGACAAGCTTTTGGAAAGAAAAACAAACATTATCTTTTATATCTATAGACATCTTCTCTTTTGATTTTTTATTTGTCATCTTAACTTTTCTGGTGCATTATCCCACTCCTCCTTGGCACCAATCCAGTATTGATTGGATTGGTCAGTGGCCTAGATTGTTCAGTGTTTGCCTGTAACTGGAAAACCAGGTTGATTGCTATATTTTCCTATCCTGATCTTATTTTTGCATCCCCAAAGGAAACTTTGGTTTGGGTATGTTCAGCTTTATGATGAATATTTAAATTACTTCAACCTTACAATCAAATTTGGGTGATTTAAAACCATAATGCTACTCCAGATCTTTTGGAAATTCATGAATTGAAAGGCTTTGCCCTACCTGCAAACCCAGAAGCAGCCTCATAAGGGCAAGGACACAACAGACAGTTTTCATGGCAGCACCTTGGGCTCAAGAAGGACTTAGACCATTTGGATGGTCTCATGGCAGGAGCCAGGTCTTCCCCAGTGGGGAGCAGTGATGCATGTCCAGTGCCTGGATCCCAGGGCCTCCAAGTGTCCTCCAAGTGTTTAGGCTGGCAGGGCACCAGGTTCACCTCCTCTGATCCTGGTGCCCTGAGGTGCTCTTTGGAGACTGCATCTGCACAAGCTGTTCTATTACTGTTAAACCCCTAATTTTTCCTCGTGCTGCTGAGGTGGGTGTGGATGTACACACTGACGCTTGTGCCACCTCAGCCAGACTGCTGTGATTCCATGCAATGCAGACTCAGCAGGACCACTGCTGCTTTTCACAGCACCAGCTATACGAGTGAAATTAGCCCATCAATGTCCAAGAAACTCCAGGATTTCCACACTCCAAAAAATACAAGTCCAGCAGCCTCAGGCACAGAAGTTCCTGTGCTCTCTCTCTCAAACACATTAAGATCCTTTCATAACAGTTTGCAGGGAAAATCTCCTTTTGCTCACAGGCAAGAGCCCAAATTTGCAGTGTGCCAAGTTTTCCCCTTCTTTCAGGATCTCAGTTCAATTGTCACATTTAATGAAACATCTAATGATTATTTTACAATTTTGACAATCTAACAATAATTTCTGTCAGTGAAAACAACCAATGACACCTACTAGAAATTGGCAGAAATAATATATTTTTAATATACAAACAAAAATACTGTGTCTGTGGCTTCTGGGTAAGTCCCATATCATTCTCCTGTTAATTTCCCCAGCAATTCTGATTGCTGCAATATTTCATAAATTTGTACCAACATGAGCATTTGTACAAACTCATACATTCATAGTGGGAATCCTGTTTCAAAGCTTTTCTGTTTGTTTTTCTGCACATTATAGATGATGTATTATCTTTACTGACCATTTGCTACATACTGATTTGTTGTTGTGGGTGTGGTGACTCACAGTTGCTGTTTATGCCCTTTGGAATTTTTCTGTGAAGAAGGGAACTTTGTGCTAAGGCACTTGGGTCTTTTCTTTGGACCATTATTTGGAAAATATTTGCAAAGGCAATATGGATGTGCTACTACGTGGAGAAAAAGCAGCAAAAGACAGCATGTATGTTCTAGCCCTATGAAGTATTCCTGGTCCAGAGAGAATGGAAGTCAACCAAAAGTCTTTCCATTGACTGTAGTGGGTTTTGGATCAAGTCTTGTGTATGTAAGTGGCGTCCAAATATCTGAGCTGTTCACAAATGGCCCATGTCTGTTATAGTTACCAGGAAATGCAGGCAATGGGCCAGAGTTCAAAGATTCAGCTTTTTCAAATCCAAGTCACACTTACAAAAAGAAAGATGCCTTTATCCAACCTGTTCCAGTCCTCCAGGGTGCTGAGTTTTCTTGTGATTCAAGTCCTCAGCTATTACAAAAATAACAAAAACTTTCCTAGCTAGATGCATGTTGGACAGGAACTAGTAAATCTCAAGAAACGTGGAGTGTAATTCTGAAAGTGGTCATAAGTACAGCTGGGCTGGAAAGTAGGAATACAATGACTTTCCAAACCAGACCTTTGATACAAGTAAACCCACAAATGCACTGAGTTTTGAGATGAAGATTGGTAAGTCTAAGGAGGGGGAGTCTCATGGGAGCAATCTGATTTTGGCAAAGTTGGTATGCAGAGAGCATCTTAGGAAGGAAATACATGTTAGAGGGTCTGCCATTGTGGTGACTAGGCCCAATGAATATATATCCCAGGATAAATACACTGAAGGCTGCAAGGCATGCAGATGACAAGGGAGCTGTGAAAATACACAGGGGAAATTTCTGTGTATGTTGCATCAGTTACTCAAATAATCCAAGTGTAACATAATGTCATACTGTTCTGGAAAACTGTCATGGGTCTCAATTTAAAAGTTCTGTCTCGTGTTGATTTAAGTACAATATTTAAGAGATTCTAAGAGTTCTTTGAACTTGAATTTCCCATCATGACATTGAAAAAATACCAGTAACCAATGACCTGAATAATTCTGTTTGCTGGAACAAATTAGAAAATTGGTAAGTTATTTTCAGGGAACCTTTACAGGCACAGATGGAAAACACTACAGGAATAATTGCATAAACAATAACCAAAAGAATTAAGAATTTGTTGATCTTTTATTGAGAAATGGTGGACTAAAAGACAGCTGTTTGCTATACTGGCAGCTAGTTCTCAGTAAGTAGTCCTGAGAAGGACCCATTTGCAACTCCAGGTGAGTGTAATCAATTGCACAGAAAGTAGAAGCTAAGCTGCATTCAGCATCTGTAACTTTTTACTCATGTTAGCTAAGAAAACAAAAATTACTCCGGGCAATGCTTCAGATATTTCCAAGAGGTCTAGAGTGTATAATGAACAGGAGCAAGAAGATTGGAAAACTGTTGATCCTTGCTTACAAGTACTTCAAAAATTATTAACCATTACTTTCTTCAGAAGGAGTCCTATAATCTGGCCTGGTTTATCAATCAGTTTCAGGAATACAGAAAAAATCTTCAGCTTTGTTGCACCTTCCCAAATATGGCAGAAAATGTTTAAGGCTGGTTCATTACCAGTGTGACCATTGAAAGGAGTGCTAGACATCAGCAGCTGAACACACAACAGAGGGCAACATCCTGTTAGACAATTATTCATTGCTCTGGGAAATCATGGAAAATTCTCCAGAAGTGTAGCTGGCTGTCATTATCATTTCATTAATGGCTATCATTATCATTTCATTAAATCCTGAAAAGTAAAATTGCAGAAAAGTTAAAATGTGAGGTTTTGTATTTGCACTGGGTGCTCTTCATGTCTAGGAAGCACATGGATTTTGAGAAAACACAATAAAATTGGATCAGAATGAAACACTTTGACTTCAGACTTTCAAAAATGCCATGAGAAAAGTAGCACTGAAGACGAATTTGCCTTATAGTCACAGAACATCTATTCATCCCTATTTTCATCAGTGGTGACAGAAAGAGCCAAAAAATGCTCTACTTACTGCTTAAAACGAAAGGTGACTCACACAGGCAGTGTGAGTAAGTAAAATTTTGAAAGACTGCCTTTCATATTTGACCAGTGTAATGGTTATGTTGCAGACCTTTTATGGATGATTTGGAGTACATGTGAGCATAGAATGAATGTGGGGGTGAGGAACAGCATTTTTCCCACAGATAAACCCTAACCACAATAATCTTAAAGGAGCCACAAAGCCATAGTTCAAAACTAGCCCACTTGCACTGGACTGTGCTCTAGAGCAGGAAACACAAGCTTGTGCCCTTTTCAGAGTCCATTTAGGACAACATAAGTCCTGGGAGAATGGAAGCAGAACAACTGCTGTCTCCCCCTAATCAGAAACATGGTCAGGTTATGCCCACAGACTGGATTATATTCCCTACCACAGATATTCCTGGGACTATTTCTCCTCTCTTCTGCCTGCCCAACCTCCCCCAAAATTTCTTTTTTCTCTGTGGATACAATCTAAATTTCTCCGCAGCCTTAGTGACATGAGGAAGTTTCTAATTCATCTGATCCCTGCCCTGCTGTTGTCTCTCTGTTGTGAAAGAAGAGTTTGGTGTAGCCAGAGTCAAATGTGGTGACAGAATAGAAGAAAACAGTGCAGCTAAAGCATGAGACACTGGCTATGTGACAGAGAAAAGACATTGACTGATTAATTCCTTCCAGTAGTTGTCTCCTTCTCTTTGAGTTCTTTAAGTACCAGCACCTCCTCTTGTCATCAGACCTGCACTGCTACTTCTTCATGAACAGGAGCAGTAGACAAATAGATGTCCATTTCAGGGAAAAAAAAATCCTATTACATGCAGCATTATCCTATCTTTGATACATTCATTATCCTGAGGCACCAATTGTGGAAAATCAGTACAGAAGGGAGGCAGGGAGAGCTGGAGCACTATCTTTGACCACTCCCAAACCTTGGGAGTTTTCCACTTACTATGACCAGGCATGCAATTTTACATCTTTTTACAACTAGAATTGCTAAAAATCACAATGACTCTTGGAATTTTTTTTACTCAGCTTCTAAGTCTACATCTAAGTCAATTCAGACTATAAATTCCTTGCAAAATCTGTCCTGTTTAACAGACAGATTTTGGATTTCCTATTCTAGACATATCACTTCCATGATCTGCAAGTTACAGAACTATAATGCAAGATGTATATATTTTTAAAGCTAATTTAATTTATTTTTGGAAGCTCTCTGGAGATATACCCACAAGAAAGAGACTGTTGGTCAATAGAAGTAAAAATTTGTATGCATGGCAGCATTTTCAGTAATTCCTTCTTGCTATACAACGTATTAGTGTTCTGATCAAATCACATCATCACTGCTGGGGTTTTTCAACTATACTTTTCAATTTCTGAAACTGTGTAAGGTGTGTCAGAAATAGAAATAATTATTATATATTGTCCTTCTGACAGTTTTTATGTTGGAATGAGTTAGTGCCCTTGCAGCGATCATCCAGCTAATCCATCTTTCCAGGCAGGACACTGCTAGAAGTCACTTGACAGCATCTGGAGTGGATTGCCTGAAGGACATGTAGGCAATCTTTGGATGTCTGGCTTTTGTCTATACCACTGTAGATATTAATGATGATATGATGCAAGCAAAGTCCTGCTTTCCTGCTCAGCCCTGTCTGCAAGCAAGTTTCTTGCTACTGCGAGACCAGACTGTTTAAACTGTCATGTAGGCAATTTAAGGATTTCCATTGCCCTTTTCTGCTGCCAGCAACTAGAAGAATAAGCAGGACCACGCAGTCATAAAGAGCCTTAGGATGTGTGTACCAAACCCAGCTACTTTAAGGTTAGAATGTCTCTGTTTTCGCATCAGGATTTTGGGGGTAATTTCTGTACACGTGAACTCTAATGCATGCAGAGCAGGTGCTTACTATTTGATAGCTCCTTGCACCTTTTTTTTTTTTTTTTTTTTGCTACCTAAACCCAAAGAATTAAATAGGTTTGCTATTCTTGGCAAATCTGAGTCATATCCAACACAACCCTACGGCTACTTTTAGCTTGTAAGTCTCAAAAAAAGCATTGTGAAGAGTTCTGGGTTTTTTATTCCCCCTTTTTCATATAAATCACAGCAAATGGACAAGGACCCTGAGTCTTAGTTTTGTGAATTCAAAATTCTTCTCTGCTTAGCACATCAGTTCTTTTCAAGTAATGGCTAACTCTGCTGACAGCAGCAGGACATGACTTCTATGAGGCTGCTTTGAAGCTCCTTGCACTGGTTTGTAGGACCCCATCAGATGTTCTTCCTTAGCTTGCAGCGAGGCTGTGTCTCTGTAGGTAGATGAGCCAGGAATCAGCCCTCACCCTGAGCTCCACTCACCTCTCTGTTTTCTCCACTGCATTTTTTGGCAGTCTAGTCTGCTGCAGAAGCCTTCCAACTCTCCAGCTGGGGTAAACAATTCTGAGGAATTGCTGCCTCAGGTGCAACTAAGCAACTAACTGATGTCCTTCAGAGTGGAAAGGCATAGCAAACACTCCTTCTCAGTTCTTGCTGCCCCTTGTCTCTAGTCTGCCCACCAGAAGAGTCTTTCAGCTCCTGGAGGGGGGACATGTAGCTGGGAAATCATATAAGTTGGTGTTGACTGAACGTTTTTCTTAACAGAAATTTAAGCAATATAGAACCATTATCCAGGATACATAATGGAATAAATAAAAAGATTAGATTTACTCCTTTGTGATTTTAGTTTGGCTTCATATTAGCATAGTGCAGTATTTTAGCAACTGACCTAAAAATGGCATGCCAAACATTCTTGCTCCTAATTTCAAATGCTTCTGCAAGTGTTATTTTCCTTGTCCTCTCCAATTGCACTGAGAAGCTGTTGTATCATCTATTTATTGCCAGTGTCAGCTCTAAGCAATACAGTACTATCCTCCTGTCACCTATTTATGAGAGGCATCTTCATGCATTTTCCCAAGTTGTTCTTCTGAGGAGACAGAAACCTCTTCATATGTATTAATGTATTCAATAACCACAGAGATGTTTTAACATATGCCTTTTCCATAGCACCTGAGAGGCTCAGAATTAGTTGGTGATATGCTGAGAGAGTTGCCTATCAGGCTAAGTATTGTAGATCTAACTATTGTCTCTTCCTTTACACAAATTTTCTCTGTAGTGCAGAAGGATTCTGAACTGTGAATGACACACAGAGACACCATGGCAAAGCAAATAATCAGTAAAGATCAGTATTAATGATAGTCCTAAGACAGTCATCCAAGTGTTAGGGGAACAGGTCTCATCCTAGGCCCCATGCAGGAGAGGAATGAAAACTTATGTCTGCAGGAAAGGAAGAGGAATCTAACATCTGTTTCTAACATGTACTTAATCAGGCTGTGGTAGATAGGACACCAGTTCTTAGGAAAAGGTGAGATAGAAGTGACACACGCTATTTTTTATACAAATCTATACGTACATATACATACGAACTCAAATGTCCTATTTTATTACTAACAATAGACAATTAACAAAAACTTTGATTTGCTGAGCTAATGATGTTTGTAAAAACATTGTTATTGTTCAATCACAATGTTTGAACAATATCATAGAATGTGGTTTTCAAAAAGCAGTCAGGAATAAGGTTTGACTATCCTGAGTTATGGTTCTCCATTTGCATGGTACTTTACATTCTACTTTTAAAAATAAATCTTGTGTCCCTGATTTTCTGATCTAACATTCACCTCAAAAACAATACAAAACTGCACAAACTGCCATGTCATCACTATGTAGAACTACTGTTTTGCATAATTATGTATGTCAAAAACTAGAGGCAGCTCACAGTATTATTGTTCAGGTAACCTCCTACAAGCTAAAGGACATTACCCAGTAACTAACATTATGTTCATGTCCCATAATTTATTCAAATATTTTCCCACACTTCTTCATGGAAAGATCAATGTAATTTGCTTAAAAAATAAAGCAGCTTAAAATAGGAAAAAAAGGTCCGGCAGTTGGAAATCAAATTGAAGTTAACCAGGTGACACTATTGATTATGAAGATAACTCTTAAAATGTAACTAAGGATATGTTATTTCTCACAAATTAAATCTTTATGTAAAAGCTGTGTACATTTTGGAAACATATGATCAGTTGTGGAAGAAGAATGAAGATCCATGAGCAGAACAGAGAGACAGAAGTGGTAAATGGTTTCCACTATCCAGGCTCAGATTTTCAAGGCTTCTTGACAAAACATTTGCTATGAGTATTGGTTTTGTTCCTAATGGCACATTATCTGTACTTGAAATTACCTGTGACCTAGATTGGACACAAAGAAGAATATGTTTGTATTAGTTAGTTAATATCTAATATATCCCACAGGAAGGATAATCCTCACAGGACCTGAGAGCACCAGGTGAGTGGGAAAAAGTTCAAGCCCCTGTGTCAGAGAGAGACGGCTCACAAGGTCTCAGGAGTCCCTCTGAAGTTTGTGTAATTCCTTCACAAAGGCCAAAAGCCCTGGGATTATGTCCAAAGGCCTGAGTTGCATATGGGAAGTTGCTTTCCCCAAATGGCCACCTTTATAAGCAAAGGCAGACATTCTTCTCCAGCAACCTGTAAATTGCATTTTAGGTTACTCTTTTCAGCCCCTTCTCTCCTGAACAGTACAGTTCTGGGGTACTGGATGAAATTTAACTCTTGGGAATGCTTCTTTTGGCACTTAATTTCACTTCTAAGCAAATAGTCCAAGATGGCAGAGTGTTCCCATCTCATTAACTCAGCTAGCCTCTCTGGCTGATGAGTTCAAGTGCTTGCACTGTTACAAGAAATTGTTCAGTCTGGGTCTGTATTGTTCAAACAATGTCTGTATTGTTGGAAGCAATATTGCTCAGAGTAAGCAAACATTGCATTGAGAAAGGAAGGCTCAGAGGAAGTCTGGAAAATACTCTTTTGGATAAACTGCAGTCTTATAAGTGTCCAGAGTTTTTGTCTTGCTCCAAGTTTGGTTTACCACAATGGGTCATCGTGGTGGTGTAAGGCAGAGGAAGAACCAAAACACATGACTTTTGCTGGAGATATTTCTCTGTTAACATCCTCATTTGGACATTTGCTGGCTACGTGCAGACTCTGATCCTTGTCTGCAGGGAGCAGCTTGGCAGCCTTGCTCTCTGGCTGCTGCTCACCCTCACCCAGTCAGACGTTTGGCATCTGTGACTTGGCCACCCGTCTGCCAGCACACTTACACACAGAAGGAAGGTCCAGAAAGATAGATTCCCTTGGGTTTCCCCAGGAGCACAGTTGCAGAAGATCTGCATAGGAAGCTCTGTCTTGAGTAGCAGTAGTGAGAAGAGGGAGGGCAATGTTGTGGTTGTGGTTCAGAACCCAAGAGATCTAGCACTAATTTAGCTTCTCTGCTGCTCCCTGAGTAACTTCAAGGAAGTCACGTAGTATCTCCAGGCTTTGGCTCTCCAGCAGTATGTTGAGTTAGCACTTCTTTCTTAAACTTTGTCAAGATCTGGTTTCTGAAATAGTGGGGCTTTATGTAAGACTAAAGCGAACTCAAGCAATTATAGAGAGTGTATATTAATCATATAGTCTCCAAGCTATTTAATTTTGTGTGATTTAAAGGAAAATGTTATTTGAATGCATTTTAATCAGCTACAAAATGCCATATCCAACATGTTATCTAAGCACAATGACATTCAGATGATAAATGAGCCAATTTAAAATAGACTAAAATTAACAAGACATAAGCACATCATAGAATGGTACCCTTAGAGAATCAAAATAGCAGTGAAAAGAATAGCCATTGAAATTTTACACAACCTCATAGCACCTCCAGAAAGTGACCAAATTTTATCTGGTGACAAACAGTCAGTGAAGTTTGTACATGAACATGGACTTCCATGTGTTGTTTTCAAATGTTAAATTCTTAAGGCCTCCAACTGGTTGAGCTGACTGGTGCAAAGGCATCAAGCCAGCTACTGTGTGGCTTCACCAGATAAGTAGATTTCATTTCAAGTTTAATATTAGCACTTTCTGTTCATGTAGTCAATATACAGCAGGAGCACTTGTCAGAGTAGGAACAGCCATGCTGACTCAGACCAATATCCTTTTACAAGAGCAAGGAGAATCCTAGAGGGCCACCATGGGAGGTATTTCTCCAAAATATTTTTCTGACCCCTAACTATTTAAGTTCAGGGAATTTCCTGAGACAAATATCATACTGAACCATACTAATTTGAAAAGTCTGTTATGAAACAAGATGGGCAACAGAGCCAGGTACATACAATATGTATCCACCAGTTCAGAGATTGTTGGAGGTGGGAGCCTAAAGAGAGCAGTCTGCTCAGTGGTCTTCTCTATGCTGTTCTAAATTGCCTGCTTGGCTTCTAAATCCTCCACCCTCTATTGCTTTATAAAGCTGGTTGTGATTTCTGCTCCCAACCCATGCTGGCATTAACAAGGAGAGTAGCTTGAGTAAAAGTACATAAACTGCAGACAACTGTTAGACTGTCAGTTATAAAAGCCTGGCCAACAACAACGCCTCAGGGATAAACAATCAGAATAACATACTGAACAGTAAAGAATCAACCACTTCATACCAAGAACAATTTGTAGTCCCAAAGTATCTGGTTTTGGATCTGCTGCCCTTAAATTTGTTTAATCCCCTTTTAAGCCTGCTGATATTTCCTGCTTCCATAAACTTCTGTGACAAAAACTTCTGGAAGTTCACTACCCTTTGTATAAAAAACATATTTCATTTTACCTGCTTCATACTAATCTTCTGCTAATTCAGTGAGTGCCTGCTGTTATAGTCTTGTGGATTATGCTGAAAAATAGTTTTGTGTTCTTTTTAACCACTTTGTAAACCTCATGAATATATCATTCAACCTCTGACTTTCCAAATTTAAATGTCCCAGGGCTTTAGTTTCTTAGTGTATGGTAACTGCTACATTCTCCTGATCATTTTAAGAGCCTTCCTCTGCATTTTATGTATCTACTGTTCCCTGTAGATATGAAGACCAGGACCACACACCTTAAACCTAATGCAGGTGCAACAAAATTTTCTGCATTGGCAAAATAATGTCCATGAAGTTGTTCTCCATACCCTTTCTGGTGACACAGTTCACTCCAGTGCTTCTCTTTAGGCTGCTTCTGCACACTAAGGAAATTTCAGAGAGCTGACTCCAAGTGTTCTAGTTGCACACTGAGTTGCTGAATTTAGACCTGAGAACTGCATCTGTACACATGATATACATAATTTCTACTTCAAAGAATTACAGAATTGCAGAATTGGTAAGGCTGGAAAGACCACTGAAGGTCACCTGGTCCAATATCTCTGCTCAAGCAGGTTCCCCCAGAGCACCTTCCTCAGAAATGTATCCAGATGACTTGTGAATATCTCCAGAGAAGGAGATTTCACTACCTCTCTGGGCAAATTTTTCCAGTGCTGTCAGCTGCATAACAAAGAAGTTCTTCATATTCAGGTGAAAATTCCTGCGTTCCATTTTTTTTTCCTGTTGCCTCTCATCCTATTGCTTGGTACCACTGAGCAAAGCCTGGCTCCATGCTCTTGATGCCTTCTCTTCAGATACTTGTTATGCATTGATAAGACACCCTCTCAGTTTTCTCCAGGCTGAACAGGCCCAGGTCCCTCAGCCTTTCCTCATAATTGAGTTGATACAGCCCCCAAATCATCTTTGTAGCCCTGTACTTACATGCATCACCTTTTGTTTTTCTAAACTGAAACTCACTCATCACATTTTGTCCACCCACTGAGCCTTTTAGTAGGTGAAAGGTTTTAGTACCACTGCCAGACTTGGACATTTCATTACACTGTCTTATAACCATGTTCCTCTCATCAGATCACTGATAAAGATATCAGTTAAACCAGTCCAATGAGCACATCTCAAGGGACACTACTACCAAAACACTGCTTCCTCTTGTCTAACCAATTTTAATTCCACTATAGGACCTTTACTACAGTTCTGTGATGACTTAATTTCTGTTATTGTCAGGGTCTGGGGGCAGCAATAAGCCTTAATTGCCCTGACCATCTTCTCCTGTGGCCACATCCACACCTATAATTGAGAGCCCAGGGCTCTAGTTTAGCTCTAGCCCTGATTCTGAGCCACACTGCATGTAAATAATTTTCTTGACCTTTTGTCCTCCTGCCCTGGCTTTCTTGCTGAGATTTTATTGTGCTGCTGGCTTAACCCTGTCTCTGTGGCCATGTCATGGTTGGATCTGAGCTGTAATCTTCTGCTTTATCTCTGGCTCCTCCTGGCAGGACATCCTGAATCAACCCTTCACCTGACTTCATTCACCCTGCCTGGGTAATGGATGTCACCCCTTATGTTCACCCTCCTGGCCTTGGAGTGCTGTGGTTCAGAGCCCAAGGGTGAGGGCACTGCTTGTGCTGAGCTTGCACTTGGCTCCTGGCTTACCCCCTCATGGAACAGCCCTTCTCCTGCTGCTTTCTGAGAGAAATAAGTTCAGTTTGGAGCTTTGTACAGGCTTTTTAAAAATCTGGACATATTACGTTTGTGGGCACCACGTTAGTGAGGCAGGATTTTCCCTTTGCAGAAGTCGCACAGATTCTTTTGTGAAGGACTTGATTTATCTAGGTGTTCTGTGGTCTAGTTCATCATTATAGACTCTATCATCTCACCAGGGCCGAAAATCTGTCTCTCTAGTCTGTGGTGTCCAGTTTTTCCTGCAGAGCCCCTTTTGCGGGTGGGAGTTGTATCATTAGTCCTCTGGCATCCCAGCCATTTGCATGACAAGTTGCATACCTTGGCCAGCAGTTCTGCAATTTTATGTTAGAGTTACTTAGGGCTCTTTAGTAAGTGCCAGCTAGCCCTGTTTATTTTTTTAGTACTTTGAAAATTTCTTTCTGAATTGCTGCATTTAGCATTGAGGTTACCTGAGCATGCTAGTGTTTTTCAAATGGTCTTTAGTCTGATTGCAGTGGTTTGCTTTTGTAATTGTATGTTTATTGTGAATTTGGTGTGTGATTTCTTTGTGTTGGTGGTTTGAGGTTTGTTTGTTTTGTTGGGTTTTTTTTTTCCTAATTTTATGACCTCAGAGAGTCCTCTGTCACAAAATTCTTTGTGATGCATTGATTCACTTTACTGGCTGTTATTACAGCTTTGTAACCAATTATGTTGTGAATATTACTGCAGAAGAGCCTTCCCATTAATATGTTTTGAACCAAGCCCTGGGAAGACTCAGTGCCAAATCTGGAATAGTGTCATATCCTACAGGTCCCTCAACTGGATGCATGAGGAATTAGTTCTTTAATTGTAATCTCTCATTATAACTAAATCTGCAGCTTCTCCATTCCTGTTGAGCTTTTCCTGATCATTATCTTCATTACAAAATCAGCTCATTAGAACATCTCTAATATTATGTTTTTCCTTTTAGAACACGGGATTTCTCCCCTTGGAAACTTCAGGGTGTTTATTTTTCCTTGTGATACTGGATGTGTAGAGTTTCAGGTGCAGCACTACTCCCTCACCTATCCACTCTGTCCCTCTAAAGCTGGTAAGCTTACAAACAGGGTATTGCTCCATTGGCTTACCTTTCAGGAGGCCTCTGATGTGCTGCTCCATCAGGGTGACCACTCATTGTCTGTCCAGTTCTTCTTCTGTCCTAATTTCTAGGTATCCATCACTGGAGTGGAAATACTTTCTGGCCTTGCTTTTGACTTCAGTATAACAACCTAGCTCTTTATTGCTTATGCTATTTATTCTTCTCTTGAATTTTTCAGGTATCTCAGATGTGCCAAACTAACTGAGCCTCTCATCATTGCTCTGAGCCCAGAGAACAACTTCATGTAAACATGCTGTTGGCAGTGTCTCAGTTACTTTTGGCTGTCTAAAATTATCCTAGATATTTACGTTTATGAATCTGAGACATTGTCAGTGGGCCAGAAGATATGATACTGATACAAACCATGACCTTTGAGACCTGCTCCATCTGGAGGATGTGTAGAGTCATCATGAAATGATATCAGATGCTTACATGTGGAAATCTGAATCAAGCTCCTGACAGTTGCAGCCTGCTCAGTGCTAATCAAGGTAGTAATATACATCTGTTTTTTCCTGCCACATCTCATTACATGTACATTTGTGCCTGAACACAAGGGCAGATGATAACCATTTTTTTTTATAAGGATAGTGTTAGCGTGAGACTTTTTGGGGTATCCTTGTCTGAGTGTAAAACAAGAAAGTCTGCTGGGTGACTGGCAGAGACTGGAAAAGCTGAATAAAAGCTTGAGGGGAAAAGAAAGTAAAGAAAACAGCAGGACAACTGAAGCATTTCTAAAAATTTTTAGCTTTTGGAATAATTTTTATCATTTCCCTAACGGCCATTTACCCTGCCAATGTTACTACTATCCACTACAGTATTACATCCTACAGATAAACAAAAATTCCACAAAGACAGAGATGCATTACCACTGGTTAGGGTAAAACTCCACTCTGAATTTTTTGGCTTATGGATATGTAGGCTCCTGTACTTCTTCTAGGAACTAAGTTATTAAAAGACATTGTCCTTAGACACTGTCATTGGCTTAGATTACAAGAGAAGTGAAATATCTTAGAAGAAAGATATACTGTGTCTTTTTGCTTTTTAATTGTGATCAGATTGTGCTATTTCATGGTATTGAACTTTCCCTTCTTTTACAGGCTCCTAAATTGCCATTGACATTTCAGTTGAATAATTGACCTTAACAGATTTTTAGGCTTATACTCAAACTTGCTATATGCTCTGAGTAGTCACTGATGTCAGGGAAGGATTTTTCTTCATAATTATTCAGGCCCTAACAGAAAGTCTTTATGCAGATCATATCCACAGCTCATGCTCTTACACAGGTAGCATTAGGGAATGGGAGAAAAAACATATGATGGGTCAACCTGGGCACAGATTTGGAGGATAGTATACGAAGGTGGTTGATGTATTTCATTAGTTCCCCTGATTTGAAAACTTCCTGTTTATTGCCCATATGTTGTGTGGGGTCAAGGTGATAGAATGTATTTAAAGCCTACACTAAAAGTCTCCATGTTTGTAAGAGTCTGGAAATCTTGGATGACCTGCTAGCTCAAAAGCATTTTTGGAAAACATGTTTAAAGATTACTCTTTCTACCCTCGGGATATCAGTGATGTTCATTGAGCCAGATCTATTGACCTTGAAGGAGTTTCCAGAATCCTCCAGAAATAAGATTCTGTGGATTAAAATCACATTATTTCTGTTTACGTAAGCTCAGCATCCTGGCAGCATGGCTATTTCTTCCTGGTTTGATACAAACACCATAACTGGAAAAAAACCTAACATAATAACAGGCTAGTGACAAAGCTGTTAAAAAAAAAAAAAAAAAAAAAAAAGCAATAACCAACAAAATATTTGAAGAGTGACATCTTCACTTGTCAAGGGGTGTAAAAGTAGCAGTTGGTGGAATTTTATTTACAAAGAGGACAACAGCAGTGGAAGATTAGCTATTGAGGTCATCCTTCTTGAATCCAGGGCAGAATCTGAAGTACAGTGTCCTTTTTGAAGTCAGCTGTTAGTGGGATTACTAGCTATTACTAGACCCATTACTAGGGACAGCATAAAGTAAGGAACTTAAATTTCTACACCCTGTCATTTGTTCTAAAGTATTTAGAAGCTCCGTCAATTGTGGAAAGACTTTAAAATGTGCACTCTGCACTGGGTGACCTTAAGATTTTATTGGTAAGACAGAGCAGATGAACAGAAATCATCCCAAAGAGAGGGACTTTATTTCTCTTTTGCACTTGAATAATTTTTCCAATGTCTTTCAATTTTTTTCCCCCTAGGTTATCCCTTTCTAGGCTTTCTCTTGGTTCTCATTTGAACTCTCCCTAATTGATCCACAGCTTTATCAAACTGCAGCACCTTTAACTGGACAAAATACTTCAGCTAAATTCCTGTCATCTGACCCATACAAAAAGGATTTTTTTCTTCATGTCCTTTGCAGATCCCCATTTCTCTATCAGAATGGGATTTTTCAATTTTCATCAGCAAAAGAGCATAGATGATCCTTTCAGTTTAGAAACCACCATTCCACCTCATTCCAGAAGACCTGCTGCGGAATCCAGCATTTCTCAAGTATGTGCTTCAGCTGCTTACAGGACATTCAGGATAACCAGAAGGACATCAGAAGTACTTTAGGCATTTCTTGATTTGGGAGTTGCCAGACGGGGCAATGTGGACCACTCCTTTAATTATAGGTAGACACATTTTACATGAATCATGTCCTAAGTTTACAAATCCTTTGCCAAAAGAGCAAGTGACATGCTCAAGGTCTCATAGAGATGTAACATGAGCTTCTATGCAAAAGATAAATGGGCCCTGAGACATTAAAGATGAATGAGACTATCACAGTATGAATTGAAGAGCCCTTTATTTCCACTGAAATATTAGTCAGCTTTTGATAGCAGGGATGATCATCGCTCCTGGGGACTAAAATGGTTCAGAATAGACTGTGCAATCAGTCAAGTTCAAATACAGTTTTGTTGTGGTAATAAGCTATGCTCCACTGCAGGCTGGGGAGTGAATAGTAAAAACAACTTGCAAGAGCTTGTTAGTGCATAGTACCATGGCCTACACAGCTCCCATGCATAGAGCTGAGACACAGAAGAGGATGGATTTCACCTGAGACAGACACCTCAGGGACACTGGAAGTTTCTTTGATTGTGTGTTATCTGCCAGACTATACTTTTAAGCAGCTAGTGGCAACTGGGCAGCAAGGGAACGCCATTGTAAGTGAAGGTTGGCCAGCTCTGTATGCATGTTTATTAGCAACATTTTGAATTGGTCATGAAGTTTTAAAGAAAGAGTCTTCTGAATTCCCAGACATGAACAGGTCCATTTTATAAGTCCACATTTACTTTAGATTTATGACCAGACGCAGCATTAGAAATGTAGAGAAAGTTGAAAGAGATAATTGTAAGGAAAACAGTTGGTTATGAGAAACAGCAGAGATAAAAACTTTGATGTATGTCAGGATGTATGTATGTCCAGATATGATGAGACAAAAGTCTTACTCATAAGTAACAAATCACAGAAATGTATGACTGTTAAAAAGGACTTGGAGCTTCTCAACTGAGTTTAGTGAAGTCAGAGGAGTATCTGTAAACATATGCCACAAATGCAAATAAAGAGAAAACATTTACCAGTTAAAGTCTGAGGAGAGAGGAAAGTTTTGTTTTTTTCAGTCAACAGTTTCATAATCTCTGAAGATAAAATAAGAGAAACTGATGGAGGAAACACAGGACCACTCACTTGATGTGCCTGCTACCTGCTATACTGCATGGTGTTGTGTGATACACAGAGTGGCTGGACAGAAGGAGAAGACCCCTGCTTGCCTTGTCCTGAATGCTGCTCTCTGGGACTGATGTAGATCCTGGGAGGAGGAGATTTCTCTTGGACTATCTAGGCATGCACATCTGGAGCAGAAGATGGAATGGAGCTTGAGGAAGACAGACAGTGGGAGCCTGCTGTGTTTAGATGTTGGAAGTTTTCTGAGAGGTTTAGGGAGCAAACACACATCTTAAAGGTGATGGGAAGAAGACCTTCCCAGTGGACTCCATGCAGGCTGCCCAGCTTTTGTTGCAATTTAGAGCATCAGGAGAAAGCTGTTGGCCTGAGGGAAGGCTGGTGAAAATGGTCTGCATGCCAAAGGGCAACTTTGTTTACTAACCTTGTATTTTAATCTCTTTCATCTGTTGGATTTGACTCATTTTGATGTCAAAAATTACTGCTTTTTGGTCTGTGTTTTTAGGAATCTTGGCTGTAGAGATCTAAACCTTTGCTATTTTTGGCACCCTCCCTGTAAGTGCAGACAGATGCACCTGGAAGTAATGGCTGGCTCACGAGCCTTTCAGAGTCAGCAAGGCCTGGATTCATCCCACTGAGCATTCGGCACAAAGCTGAAGTAATTAAGAAAAGCAGTAACCTTTTCTAACTGCATTTTACTGAGAAAGTGTACATTTTAGTGGGAACTTTTTCCATAGGAATGCATTACCAGGCTCAGAGAAGTTGGCTAGAGGGCCAGAAAAGGGCAGACCTGTTGCTCCTGCTGATCACCCCAGCACCTTGTGAGCCATAGATTCACCCACTCAGATGCCAGGAATTTATCTCCAAGAGGGCAGAAATGAAAATGCCTTTGTGGAACTGCACAAGGTTGTGTCAGGCTGAAAAAGAAGGTGGTTGATGACAAGATTTTTCCTATTGTGAGTGGTATTACATTGGTGCAACAAGATAAACCTACTGTTAGGAATACTGGATCCAGGACACAGGCTGTCATCCAGCATTCTCTATTTCTGCAATATAGATCAGGTATCTCTAATAAAGGACATTTCTATGAATGCCAGCAAACAATGCAATGTTCTCTTTTACAGTAGACCCAAGGCTGTTTATAATGGAGGAGAAACATTTCAGATATTAACTGATTGTAATGTCTCATCTTCCTCTGTCAGTCATTGTTAAGGAAAATGAGAAAAGAGCTGAAGTATGGAGCTCTGTGTGTGATGGCAGGACTCCTGGCTTCCTCCCAGCCCTTTTGGGAAGCTGAATTTCCTATACACTGCCTAAAGGAAAGAAAATAGACTGGTATCAGAGAACCCCATAACTGAGTCTCTTGGAAAAATGCTTGTTTTCACTAATAGAACTTGCTAGTTAATGTTAAGAGCTACATGGTAGCCACTGTGCAATAGTAGGTCCTGGCTGCGTTTTCTCCTAAGCACCCTCCCAAGCACCTCCAGCCTTCTCCCTAACGTGGCAGCCAAAAAGCAGACAAGGCCTTGGCTCTGTGTAAGCCCTGCTCAGCAATAACAAAAACATCACTATATAATCAACCATATGTTAAGAACAAATCCAAGATGGAGCCTCATACCTGCCACTGTAAAGAAAATTACCTGTACCTGAACCAAAACCAGCACATCTGTGTATAAAAATTAGGATCCTAAAATACCACCAATATTTTGGAACAAAGGAATTACTGAAGTACACAAAAGAATAAAGAAGGTGATAAGCAAGTAAATATTTGGGTAATATTCACCTCAGCTTTGGCTGTGTGAACTGAGATTTCAGATTAAGGTAGTTATTTTAGCTTCTGAGACCAAGACACATGTCTATATCTAATTAGATGCCCATCCTATTAATCCCATTTTTCCACGCTATGGTTCACCTCCTGCATGCAGCTCCATCCATCTTGTTGTCTTTTTTTCTTTTTTCTTCAGGACTTTCTTTTAAGTCTGTTCATGGATCTTCTCTTAATTTTTTTTTAATTTCTGCACTTTTCTCCCTTCCTCACTGTTTTTTCTTCCCTTCAGCAGTCTTGCTTTTTTTTTTTCTTTTTTAAATTTTTTCCCCAGAAGGAAGAGGAATTAGTGACAAAAGGGTGAATCCCAGAAGTTTGGTTCCTTATCTGACATCTCTTACATGATGAACTTTGTATTTCCAAAATTGGCCTACAAAGTTCATGAGAACAGAAAACTCATGAGAAAAGACTGTCCTGCATGATTTTGAGTGTTTTCCCCTTTTCACTTGGCTAAGGATACAGTTTGAATGGAGGACTTTGGCATTCTTACTTGTAGAAGTTGCCAGAAATTGGAAGCACAAAGACATGCAAAATGAAAATAAATTAGCCAAGGGTTTTGAAGCTAAAAATAACTTGGTTTGCAGAGTTCAAGTTTTAACAAAAGGTTCAAGGTCAGGAGCTGGAAAATATCTAATTTGATATGGCTTAAATTTATCCATTGATACAATTTTTTTGAGTTTTACAATTTGGGCCTTGTATTCAACATGGGTTTGAAAGAAAGTTGTATATATTCTGTCGAATTGCTGCCTGACTGGGGATCAGTGAGCTCTGTTTTGTGCACTGGGTGCATATCTTACACCACAGAAGTGATGATTGCTACCATAAAGAGGATGCACTGGAAGGAGGCAGAAAAAAGAGATTTATTTTCCAGAAAATACAGTCTCAAGGAGTGCCAGTGGCAGATGCAGGTGCAGAATTCTGTTTGAAACAGATCACGCAAAACCCATTTTTGGCCTTTAAGAACAAAGCTTTCTAACACTATTTGTTCTAACAACAACCTTAACTCCAGAAGCTGGAGGCTGACTGTAAACCACATGTGGTCAAGGGTTTCAAAGCAAACTGAGTGTTACAGATGTGTGATGAGGTTCATAGTGGTGGTAAGTGCCAATGCTTCTAATAGAAGCTGCCTTCAGCCACCTCTTAAAAACCTTAGACTTTAGGAGAAACTGAAAGGTGGGGCTTTTTCATGTGATGGAAACTTTAATTTAGTTTTCCACAAGCACTTTTTGTGCCTAAAATAGTGACTTAATATAAATCCAAAAATATTTTCTATAGGATTGGATGGCACCTAATTTTTGTTAACAAAAAGAATGGCTGAAGAAAATATTAAACTTTTTATTGAAGTAATAATTTTATTTTTCAAACATGGAATGAAATATTAGAAAAATGAACATCTCAATACAACTTGGCTGTTATATATTCTTTCTGAACATCATAGAAGAATGAAATAGTGCACTCTGCTTACACTTGAGCATTTATCTTTGGATTGACTTCCAGATAATTGCTTATATTTGTGTGAGACATTAATTTGAATTTTTAGATGAACTCAGAAAAGAATTTAAAAATATCCCAAAACACAAGAATTCCAAAATCCATCTTAAAATAAATTTATTGGTAAGTGGATAATGTGCCAGAGCAGAAACAAATATGAATTATGGAGTGCAGGACAATCTTTCAAAAAAGAAGTCATAAAAACTTAATGTGTCTGGAAGATAATGAAGTCCAAATGTTTTACATTACATTTAGGAAACCAGTGCATTTTAATACAACTTACAGCTTTTACTGTAGAGTTTGTTGTAAAGCACAATATAATTGTTAGAGGAAAAGAGAAATATTTTAGAACAAACTGAAAGTAAAATTATGTCAGTTGCTGCAAATAAGCTGCTTATTGACTGCAAGATACTCCATATATGGATGCTCATACAAATGCTTAGAATTATTGTGAATAATGTTTAATGGAAATGCAGAGAATCGGGCAGTTGAAAGAGCCACAACAGCTAAAATAAAGATGTAAATGAAGTGGCTCTTTCTCCAGCCTAAACTAGTAGAACTTAATAGAAAAAAGGTTTAGGATCTTGGCATGATACTTCAGCTGTTGCTTACATGAATCTAAGAACTCAGCAAAAAGAACAGAAGCCCTGGACTCATATTATGGATCCAAGGGTGAAGAGCACAAATTTGAGCTTAAGATTCCAAGCTGAATGCCTTAATGTACTTCTGCAGCTTATGCCAGTATGCAACTATACGCAAATATCAGATGTTTTAGTACATTTTAAAAATACCATTTGCTCCTGAGAATAATTGTGCATAAGCTATTCACTGATTACTACTTTTATATATGCCTTCACTGAAATATTTAGAATGTTTTACTGACCTTGGTGCCTTTAGTGACCTCTCCTGATGAGCTAGTAGATTAAGGTTTTCAGAGGCAAAAGGTGGGGCCAGTCTCAAGTGCAGTCTGTTCACATCAGACTGGGAATATGCTAGGAAGGGAATCCATGGAGCAAACAGGCCATTGAGGAGTGATATTTAGGGAAAATAAGGAGCAGGAGATCTTTTATATTCACAGGGCTCTGTGGGGCAAAACTAGAGACATGCTAATTGGAAGCTTCTGCATCAGATTCAGAGAGGAAAGTAACACTGAGGGCATCTTGGAAGTGTGCCACAGACCTCCTGATTGATAGGAAATGGGGAAAGAAGCCTTCTCCAAACAATCAGTGGAAACCTCCCACCTGCAGGCACCTGTTTTTATGGGTGATCTCGGCTGTCCAGACAACTGCTATGAGGGCATTTTGGCTTCATGCAGACTGCCCAAGGCCGGACTGTGTGGGGGACAGTTTTCCAATGCAAATGTTAGAAAGGCTGTCTGGAGGTGTTGCTCTGTTGGACTTACTGTCCACAGACTGAGAAGGACTGAAAAACACAGTCACTGGGGGCATCTGAAGCTGCAGGGAATGCAAGGCAATGAAGCTCAGGATTTGGAGGAAGACTGGAAATGAAGCTGCAGAGCCCTACAGAACTAGGGCTCTAGACTTCCAGAGAACAGACCTGGTTATTTCAGGAATTGCTAAGCAAAGTCCTTTCTGAAGCAGCCATGCAGCAGCAGGGTACCCAACAGAGCTGGATGACTCCTTCAAAGTGAACTCACTGATGGATCAGGAGCAAGCCATCCTTTTGGGTGGGAAAACAAGGTTCAGCACAAGGCCAGCTTGCCTCAAAGCTTCTCAATGAAGAGAAACACAAAGAGTGAAGATGTTTGAAATGGAAACAAAAACAGGCAACAAAAGAAGAATATAAAAGGATCACTAAGGTACTTAGGGACAAAATCAGGAAAGTCAAAATCCAGATAAATCTAAAAATATCTTCATTATATTAAGCAATAAGGACAAATTGTAAAAGAAAGATTTGGGACTTCTGGTGTATAAGGGACAACACAGTGTGGGTTATATGGAAAAAGCTGAAGTACTCAGGACCTTTTTTACCTGTCTTAGTACAGGCAGAACCTCCTCCCTGCAAGCATCAGAACACTTTGGGATGGAGCCAGTGCTGTGTGAACAAGCTAGAAACTGCTTCATCTGGACATATTCATATTCCTGGGACAGACCTAAAGGTGCTGGAAAAGTTGGCTGCTGTAGTTGCCTTCCTGGCTGCTGTGATTCCAAGGCTCCTGTGTATTGTCTGTGATGAATGGAAAAAGAAAACAATACAGTCATGTTCAAGAATGGCAAAAAGTAGGATCTGGAATGCTGTGAGCTGCTGGCTCACCTCAGTCCCTGCAAAGATTGTGGTGCACAATCTTCTCTTGGAACCCATTTCTAAATTCAAACAGGACAAGGAGGTAACCAGAAACAGAGATCCTGATTGCTTTCTGTAGTGAACTGACTGATTATGAGAATGAAGGGAGAGAGCTGGATATGCCTTTAGTAAGGTTTCTGACTCCAGACCTTTGATCTGGAAGCCAAGAAAGTATGGGCTGTGTTATCAGACCATTGGGTGAGTTGAAATGACTCTGTGTTCAGGTGATAGTCAGTAACAAGCAAAACATTCCAGGGTTGATAATGGAGCTGATCTTCTTCAGTATTTTTATCAGTGGCCTGTATAATAAAGCAGAAAGCACTATTCAGCAAATTTGCAGGTGTCATTGAGATAGGAAGGAACTGCTGGATCAGCAAAGGACACAGTTTCTATTCAGACTGACCTTGAGAAACTTGAGGATTGGGGCCAGCATGAATTTCAACAAAAAGAGCAATTATCTGCACCTGGAGAACTGAGAACAGGCTGGCTAATTAGCAGCCTTGCTACGGGAGACCTTGGGAATACAGTGAAGGACAAATAATCACTGACTTGTGTCAGGTTGGAAAAGTCTATGGAGGTTGAATCTTCTGCCATTAGATCATGTTGTTCAGAGCCTTGTCTTATTGTATTTTGAATATCTCTTCACCTCAACTTGATATAGTGTTTCTCTACCCTCATGTTGGGAATTTTCCCTCATATTGAATTGGAATTTTCTGTGTTGTCCCTCCTGTACCTCAGAGAATAGTGGCTCTATTCCTCTGCACTTTCCCAGTGCACTGTAGGTAGCAATAGTATCTCCCACAGCCTTCTTTCTACATACTGACCAAACCCAACTCCCTCAGCTTCTCTTTGAACATTCCGTGCTTCAGCCTCCTGACTACCTTGGTCAGTCTCCTCCTGGAGTGATCCCAAATCCACATATCTTTGTTGTACTGGATTGTGCCCAAAACAGGATACAGAACATGTGGCCTCACAGAGCTGGAAAGAGGGAATAGTCACTTCCCTTGACTGTTGGCTAAACTCTTTAAATACAGCCCAAAAGCTGGCTGTCTCTCTTTTCTGCATGTGTGCACTACTGACTCATTATCAGCTTCTTTTCCACAGGGACAACAGAGGCTTTTCTGAAAAACTACTGGAATAAGAGCCACAAGTGTACTGCTATTATGAGCAAGGAGAAGTGGATAATTGGCTATGGCATGCATTAGGAAGGAGTGGTCAAACATTTGAAGGAATTTATTATAATCCTCTGCACAGCTCTGGTGAGACTACATCTGGAATGCTGCAACCTGACTGAAGTCCCCTTTTCAAGTGGAGGTTTAGAAATGGCAAGAGTCTGAAGGAGGCCTTCTTCAGTGGTCAGTGATTTTGAATGGATGGCCTTTGCAAAGGGGTTAGGACAGCTGGCTCATTCAGCATGGAAAAGGGGAAGCTAAGGAATAGTCTGGCAGCAGCCTACAAATACCTGAATGGCAGTTGTAAAGGTTGTGGAGCTTAAGTCTTTTGTGGCAAATGATATGAGATAATCACAGAGAGTTCACTTTGAGAGGTTGGATATTGGAAAAAAATTCACTGGGAAGGTAGAGAAACAGGACTAGATCACCCAGAGAGCTGATGGAGTTTCTGTTCTTGGGAGGTTTCAAGCCTTGACTAGACAAAGCTATGCCAGGCCTGATCTAGTACTGGAAATTTTTTCTCTCTGAGTGGGATTTTAAGACTTGCAGAGGTTTGTTTCAGAAACATTTCTGTTTCTGCGATCTGATGATGTTAGGTGGGAGAACCTCATAGGAATAGATTGTGCTGCTCACCAGAAATCACAGATATTTTTTAATACTCAAGGTGGCACAGCTTATCAACTTTCCACTGATAAGCGCCAAGTAGAATGGAATTATTTTTTAAACTTGAACTATTCTGTAGTGATTCACATGTTGATTTTGACCTTCCTGTTTTATCTCTGTAGTTCTCTTTAGCTCTCTCTTTAGAAACTAAAACATTTACCTTAGAGTATCTAGAAATTATAGAGGATTAGTGACTGTTCTTCTCAGAGAAGGCTGAAAATACTTTTGTTACTATTTCTTCACTTCTTCCACAGAGGTTAGCCTTTGAAAAAGAAAGATGCTTAGGAGGGTATATTTGCTTGGAAATTCTGGTGAATATTTAGAAGTTGGTAGTAAGGACTATTGGTATAGTGGTGACTTATTTCCCAATGAACCTCACTGATAATTTAGACAAGTGCAAAAACTATCTGTGAAAGTATTCAGACATTTAAAGCAATGCAACAAAATTCATTAATTTATTCCTCATACAGCTGCTAGTACAGATGGAAGCATCACTAGAGAAAGAAGCCTATATCCTAGTTTGCATTACTAGTGGTGTTAGTATACATATATGTTAAAAATACTTAAAATTATATGTTAATCTGTGTTCAGTAGATTCATACTTATTCACCTCAAATGTTACCGGATCAAGGGAGTACTTTCGTATGTGTCATATTTCTGTCTTAGTGCATTCTGCTGGCATAAGAATTGCAAGAAAAGTTGGAAAAAGGGATTGGTTTTTTACATTATGGAGCTCAGTACAAGTAGGGCAAATGAGTTCATGCCTGGTATTCCTTATTTTGAATGAGCAGGAAGCATGGCCTGAGCTGCTTTGTTTATATGTGTTGGCCAAATAATGCAGATGCTGGAAGGGAACCTGGTGTTGTTGACAGCATTACACAGCTTGCTCTCTGCAGTGAAAAGTGGGCATTGAACTTATGAATTGTGTTATTCCTACAGAGGCAAAAATAAGGCATGGCTGCCTGCTCAGAGCTCTGGCATAATAGAACTTTAATTGTTCTCATTATGGAAGTTTTATTAAGTGCACATATTTAAGTGAAGTTTTTGCCAGGATATCATTAGCTGTTTCAAGCTGATCAAGTAGTTGGTATTTTTTTTAAATATCATGGTCTATGATGTTTATAGGAGTCAGACAAAGGGACTGAGGGTTTCCAAAACTTTTACTCCTCTTTTTCCAAGCAGCAGGTTAATTTTAAAATGCTTAAATAGCATTCACTTCTAGACCAAAAATAATGTAATATTGCAATAAAAGCAAATAAGAATTCCTTTGCAAAGAGAAAGCTTAACTAAAGAGCTAGAGGACTGTGCCATTTGGAATTCAGATTTAAAGTTAATCACTGATCTGTTTAGATTGGAGTAATTTAGCGAATGGGAAATTTCAAAATGTTTTGGATTAGCCAATATTGTTGAAGAGGTGACCTGGCAAAGCATAAAGCTTGTGTGTCAATAGCCAGAAAATCATTACTTTGTAATTCTTCTTGAGCCTAGAAAAGGTTTCCACACTATAAATAATAAAAATTTCCTTTTTATACTCAAATCTCCAGGCCTTTACTTCAATATTTCCCCAATAATAATAGCAAATGTTCAGTTGTGTGCAGTGTATGACCCCCAGTTTAATAAATACATATGAACTGCATATTCTGCTTGTGAAGAATCCTGAATCAATGGAAATATTTTTGCATGTGAAATGAATTATGCATGTAAATGGGAGATCAAGGTCTGAGCAGTGTGTTTGCTTTCTTTTGTCTGTATTATGTTAGAGCCCTGCCATGGGAAAACCATGAGATGTTTTTCAAGGCAATCTAGTTCAGAAAGTAGTCCTGTTTCAAGGATGAGGTGAAGTCAAATCCAGGCTCTTATAAGTCTCTTGGAAAAAAGTTTCCTTTACCTAAAGGCTAAGAAAGGAAGAAGTGCCGAGAGAGCTCAAACTGGGAACAGGGCCATAATGGTTCTTTTATAGCATAACTACCTGCATAGATGTAATTGGCTTTCTATAACATCCAAGGTATGCAGAAAACAATCCAGAAATTTCTGATGACTTGACTTCTGCAGAACTTCTTATGAAGACAAATGCTGCAGAGCATAGTCTGACTTCTGTCTCAGTTAAGAAACTGTGTTAAATACACTGAGGCTCTGGTTGCAATTTTTAGCCCAAGATCTGAACAACCTCCTAGTTTGTGGAGCCCAGAAAGTAAAACTCTTGGTCCCTTAATGGCATAAGCAGCACTAATGCAATTGTAAAAGTTCTCTTTTGTTTTAGTTTCCAAGTTGAATATGTTCTCTCAATGAATGAGAAGTTGCTTTTTAGATAGATGGAGTATGGTCACTAGAGATTTTGAGAAGTGTTTTCCATGAATTTGAAGAATGTTTTGAAGCAGGTGAGAAAAAGAAACAAATGTATTTCTGCAACGGAACTTTACTTTATCCTTCTTATTGCCACATGTTTGAATATACCAGTTTCCTTCTGTATTATAAAGCCCCATCTCCTAGTTTTCTGCTAAGTCTTCATTTTTTTAGACTTTCCTCTTCCAGTCTTGTACATACAGCTTGAAGTAAGACCTGTGGAAATCTTTTGTACTAGTATTTAAGTGTCTCTTGTCAGATGACTCACAAAAGACCAGCTCAGTTCTTGATCCCAAACTGGTAGAGCCCATACAGACTCATAGAACCGTTTGGATTGGAAGGGACCTTTAAAGGCCATCTAGACCAACCTTTCTGCCATGAGCAGGGGCATCTTCATCTCGATCAGGTTACTCAGGGCCCCATCCAACCTGACCCTGAATGCTTCCAGTTTTGGGGCATCCACAACTTCTCTGGGCAACCTGTTCTATTGTTTTACCACAAACATCATAAAAAATTTCTTCCTTATATCTAGGTCTGACTAGACCCTCTCTGTGTTTAAAACCACTATCTCTTGTCCCATGGCAACAGGCGCAGCTAATCTGTCCCTATATTTCTTATAAGCCCCCTTTAAGTCCTGGAAGACCACAAAAAGATGTCACTGGAACTTTCTCTTCTCTTTCCAAGATGAACAATCCCAGCCCTTTCAGCCTTTCCTCACTGGAGAAGTGTACCATCCCACTGATCATTTTTGTGGCCCTCCTCTGTAGCTGCTTCAATAAATCCATGCCTTTCCTGTGCTGAGGATCCCAGATCTGGATGCAGCACTCCAGGATGAGTCTCATGAGGGCCAAGTTGATGGGGACAATCACATCTCTTGACCTGCTGGCCACGCTGCTTTTGATGCAGCATTTTGCCTTTGGCTGTGCCAGACTGAAGTGTGATACCTCCAACTTGTCACAGAAACTGATATGAGCCTGGTGGGTAATTGGGTAGGGACACCACCTGGGAATTTCTGGTGCTATAAACACAAGCCAAAAAACTGTGGTGGAACCCTTGGCAAATATCTGACAATGGAAACCTAATGAGTGGGAAAACTTCACTTGACCCTACTGTCATTCCCAGCTAACAGACAAGAGCAGAAGAAAGGCATTGATTTTTATTAACTTATTTGAGCGAAGAGAGAGCAATAAGAAATTGTGAAGAGCTTTAATCCTGGGGACATACACATCACAGAATATTGGCTTATTTTACAGAATAAAAATAATTAATTGTGTGAGTTATTTTCAGGAATGAGTGGTAATTATTAATGTGGATGTGATACAGTAATATCAATGAATTCTTATCTGAAGTTGTTGACTCACAAAAGGGTAGGGCTGCCTTGAGGAACCTTGACAATTGAGGCTGACAAGTAGCTCAAGAAATTTAGCAAAGAGAAATGCAAAGGTCTTCATCTTGGAGGGAATGAACCCAGACTGGGAACTGGGTGGTAGGGAAAAACTCTGTAAAAGGTGTGGTGGCCCTGGTACACTCAAAGCTGAACAAGAGTCCATAGGATGCTCTTTCAGAGAAAAAGGTTAATCACATCCTGGACTGCAGTAGCTAATTAATCCAGAACAATAATTAGTCTACTCCATTCAGCCCTTGTGGGTCCATATCTGCAGTGTCCAGTTTTCAGCTCCCCAGTATCACATTCCCTGAGATGCATTAGCAAGGGATGGTACCCAATGCAGAGATACAAAGGAATACAAGGATTGCATACAAGGAATGAGGAGAAGCTGAGGGATTTGATTTGTTTAACTTGGACAAAATTGACTTTAAAGAAAGCCTGCAGAACTGACCTTTTTATGAGCAACTAGATCATTACTTGGACCCTTGTCTCCAGATGAAGACTGAGATGTAGCCCTAAGATGTTTCAGGATGAGATACTTCTACTTGGGACTCTGATGAAAACTAAGAAGCTATTATGTGAGATTAAATAACTTGCAGGATATTTCTAAAGTATTACTCCATTCCTTATCCCTTGTAAAAGTATTCTGCAGCAACAGGAATGAAAGCAGAAATGTCAGCATGTCAAATTGGTCCACTCTCTGGATAACTTTGAAATTCTGGAAAAAAACAGAGACTGGTTTCATGTATAAAATGTCTATAACAGTGCATATACTCCTGTACAGCTATCTTAATTCATAGAGCTAAGAACAACTCTGTGAATGAGATATGTGCATGGGGCCTTTGTAGAGGGTTAGCAGCCCCTTTGAATGGCATTTGTCGTGGGCCTGGACTCAGGAGCACTTTATGGGCTGGCATGAAGTAGAGCAGACCACATTTACTTAATCTGGGAACCAGAAAGCTAGGCAGAATTTTAAGACTAACAACATGTTTTCAAGACTAACAACAACAAAAAAAATCCTACTATTATATTAAATTCATTACAGACAAGCACAACATATTCTTTATTGCAGGGACATGAAAAGTTGGCTCTAAAAAGTGCGTGTTTCACTTGAACCAACTTTAAAATAAATCAATGCAACAAATGAGCTCCTGCTGCTGTATATTTTGGTTCACTCTAAAAAATTATGGGAAGTTTGCAGTCAACATCCTTATTAATGACAATTTAGCACAGCGTGTGAAATTATTTAAATTTCAAAATTTACCAGAGACCAATCCCTGGCAAAAATTCTCTTATTTCCCAACACTTGACTCTAAGTGGTAGTCTCTGGTCACTGCCTTTTCATCTGAACTCCTAGGTTACTTTTCAAATATGGAAAGTTCAACTGATTGGTTTCCAGGTTGCCAAGAGCCTGAGCCACAACCCAAACTGTACCCCTCTAGTGAGTAGTGGGCATTGGACTTGGGGAATCTGAAGTAGTTTAGAGGTATCTATTTGGCCTGATAAGCACAGCCCTGAAATCACTTTTCAAGACCACTTTTGCCAGCTCTACCACTCATGAAGCCTTTAAGTACAGCCTGGGCAATATGGACTCAATGGGGCATGGGGGATTTCAGCCAGGGAAGTGTCTGTCCCTTGCCCACTGTCTGAAATGTGGCCAGAGAGCAAGTAGGAAGGACAGTTCCAGCTACTGCAGCTCCATGCCCTCTTTGGCAGTCTGGCACAAAGGGAATCTCTTAATCCCACTGACCAGGCTTTGCCATGGGCTAAGCTCTCCAAGGGACACCTGTGGTGTGTGGAACTTTTCTAGGCTCCTTTGATGGATGATGAAACTCCTCCAGTTCTGACATCCTTTTTGTAGCTCAGGCACACACACATCCTGAATCCCAGCCAAATGGGAACCTAGTCTCACTGGTTTCTTCTGCAGAGACATAACAAGTCAAGTACACAACTTCTATGGGTCAAATTTGCAGGACAGCAAGGGAAGTCTGGCTGTCCTTCAGTCACTGATCTAGATGAAACATAAACTTCTCCGAGTCTTATTCATCACTGTAAGGTATTCTTAGGTCCCAAACCAGCATCTTTTGTGTTATAATATACCTCTCCTCTTCAGTTACTGCACTTTCTTATGAATCATAATCCTCCTTTGTTAAGAACAACTAGGAACTTGCTAGGAACTAGCTGTGGAACTTGACAAGTTCCACAGCTAAACAGCTTTTCTCTAGTATAAAAATGTGCTGCTCTCCTTCTACATTGCTTTTGTTTGCCTTCTGATGTACAGTGTTTTTGGTGTTTTAAGTGCTACCAGTAGAACTTTTACCGCAAAGTTCTGTAGAGGGGGAATTTTCAGTCCTGAGTACCAGCTACATTTGGGATTCTGCAAAAAGAATTGACCCTAATTATCTCAGCAGCTGATCCCAGACACTGGTCATTTACCAGCTGACAGTGAAAACAGCACTGTGATGTCTTACCTGACTGGGGAGGAGGGCAGGGGAAATGAGGGCTTCCTGTGCCACAACGGTTCACTCCATATTCACAGCCACGAGGACATCCATTAAAAAATGTTCTCTTGCTACTCTGAACTCAAAGACTGCCTCCTCCAGAGGTATGTATCCCCAAATCATAAGTGTAATTCCTTGACACATGTACTGAGGTCCTATAATATAAAGTGGATCAAAGATCTGTAGAGCCTGAATTGTTTCTTGCTTGTGGAACATCATGTATCTGCCAGGTTGGCCTCAATGCCATGCTGGCACAAAACAGAGCCTGAGTGCCCTTTGCAAAACTGCTCTCAGGGTCTTGTCACAGCTTTACTGCTTGCTGACAAAGGCAGAAAATATGGTGTCAAGGTACTGTTGAAAAATCCATATTTACAATCTAAAGAACAGATTTACTACTGCTGAAATGAAAGGAAAAGGTCTCAGGTGAGCCTCGCTGCAGTGTAGCCATTTGCTATCACTGATGCACAGGGGTGAGCAGGGTGAGGTGGGTGTGAAAAGGCATCTAGAGGAGGCATGGAGGTCCAGGTGTGCTTGTGCTTCCAGGGAGGGCCGAGCAGAGCCCTGCTACATGTTCTAAGGCCAGCTGATAAAGCCAGCACAAGCCATGCTGCTCAACACAGTAAAACTTCATTATGTTCTCTGGGCAGAAAAGCACACTTTTTTCACAGTTTCACATAATTATCCACATACACCCCCAGCACAATAATGCCAGGTGTTTCTGGTTTACGTGCCATTTGCACTTAAGCACTTCTGGCATGGATAATGCCTGCAAAGAGAAGCTGGCAGGATGCCATCACTTTGAGGTGCTGCAGACTCCAGCCCCTTGGCTCTCTCCCCTTCCTTGGCTGAAAAAAATTGCAGGGGGACACCTCTTTGTGAAATCAACTTCATTAAATGCCTTCTACTTCTCAGAGATCCCCAAATAGTGCCTGTGAAGGCAAGACACCTATTTTTGCACTGGAGAGAATTCTCTAGGATCTCATTGGAGGATTTTATGAAAGCTATTGGAAGTAAGTTTGGTTTAAAACCTCCTCTTCAGGATGCAATGTATTTCCAAGGCAGATGAGTCAGCTAAATTTACTTCAGGTTTCAACTCTTGCACACTCTTCTTTCCATGCTCTTCTTTCATTCTCTTTTTTCTTTCTTTTCTGTTTTTTTTTTTCTTTCATTTTTTCCCCTCTAGTTTCATATTACGTAGTTTTATTTTTGGAAAGAGATTTAGGCTCTTAAGCAGAACCATTTCAAGTGCTCTGCAGTGTCTGAGGCACATCTGCATGGGGCTGGCACATACAATACAGGAGGTGAAGACAGATGCTTCCTGATGTGGTTCTGGGGTATGTCACATAGCAAGGGCTCTCTAAGGCATCTGTGAGGCCAGTAGGAACTGCTGAAATCCTGTCTTTGGTGCCAGGGGTAGGAGACATGAAAACTGAGAGCCTTGACCAGGGAGCATGCGTGGGTTGGATGGCTGTTGTAGCTTCCTTTTTTAGAGGAATATGGAAGAAAAGGGGAAAGAAAAAGAACAGAGCAAGTATAAATATATCAACAAATGTGGATTTGCAAGCTTCCTCCAGCAGAAACAGACATTCCTGTGCTGGAGACCACCAGGACTTCCAGCTTACTCTTCTTGTGTTATGCACATGGCATAAGGGCACAGAGCAGTAAGGACTATCCATTAGAGATGCCCGACAGACTGCAACCCAGAGTCACTGGCAAAAGCATTCAGTACAGCCATATAAAATAGCAGTCACAAAAGCAAGAAAACCAAGAGGGTTTTTTTTCCACCCAGAATAAAAATAGCTGAATAAAAGCCTTTCTGGACCCAGAATGCAACATCTTATTTAGGAAAGCAAAAGGGTAATTCTAATGGGAAAAATAACTTACAACTAGTTTGCACTTTGTAAAGGCTTTGTAAAGTCATCCTTGGTAAAGGATGATTCTTCAGAGGCTGAAAGGCTACACAAATAGTGTAAAAGTAATTAAATCCACCAGTTCTCTCATAGCAGCTTCCAACCTGAATTGGAAGGCTCTTTTCTTATCTATATTTATTTACCATCAGCTGGGTGTTCTACAAAACACAGAAGCACAGGAAAGAAGGAGTTGAGAGACAAAAATACATGAATACGTGAAGGAGCAGAATGAAAAATCCAAATGAAAGGGTTCCTTAGATGTTCTTAGTAAAATTTTTTGTATTGTGTGGTGTTTTACTATTGCTCAATTAATTTTTTAGCAATTTGGGCAGATGCTCTTGTTTTTGGCTGTGAGTTAAAGAGTGTGACTTGGTATCCGAGCAGATTGAGCTATGAAAACTCTTGCACTCTAATAGAAGTCTGCAGTATCAAACATCCAAAGGGTAAAAAAGAAATAATCAAATTATCTTTAAGCCTTCAGCTGCTCATTCATTAAGCAACTCCCTTCTAAATCAAATCTTTTAAAGCTCTTGTGCATCCTCAAGGTTATGGGTAATTATCACCATCTGGGGTGGACCTTCTTAGATGAAGATAATTGTAAACTGTGCAGGAGAGCTTTCCCTTTTCAATGATGTGTAATGCAGGCCAGTTGTATTTCAGCTGCATCCCAAAAATGCATTGGAATCAACTTTTTGCAATTAATGGCAAGGCACTATTAGAAACGAAATGTCCTGCTGGAGCTTGCTACTGGCATTTTGATGTCTCACCACCTCCTCACATGCTGTGTTCTGATGCAGCTCATTTTGCTGCCCTTTTTGCTCCAGTGCAGGTGTCACAGACACCAGAAGCTGACACAGCAGGAGGCCTTTCATGACCTTTTCAGGAGGAAAGAAGGGTCTGTGTGACTTGAAATACATTGCTATTGTTAATTGTTCCTCTAATGTGGTTTTCCTTCTGTTCAGATTTCATTTCAGTAAAGGCTTCCCTGGAAAAGAATATTTATGACTTTTGCCCTAATCCATAATGTCCTTTCCTCAAGGCTCTGGACAAATGCTAGAATCTACATATTCTTTCTTTTCTGCTGAAACCTGAAGTTAAACTGTTGAAAAATCTGTAGTGCCACCTATCTGCTCTCCTCATTTGGATGAGCTATGTACAGGTGGTTTTTAATCAGATATAAAATTTAATCAGAGCCTCAACAATTCTTTTTTTATCATCATAAGCTTTCTCTGTGTGTCTTGATTTTAAATACTTTTTTTTTTTTTTTTGGTGAGAGTTGGTGATTCCTGAGAGGGAGCAGGCTGTTAGTAATCTGTAAGTGGGCTTGGAGAATACAATCTCATGTGAGCCCTGTGTAGGCTGTTGAGTCCAGGATGTGTCAGAAGGACTCCTGCCATGTCCATGGCACTTTCTAACTGCAGGGCTTCTGCTGCCTCAGTGAAGTGTCTCCCTGCACAAGCACAGTGTATTTGCCAACATCACTTTCCACAAAATTAATATCAACTGGTTTTATCTCTCCGTGATCCTTCATCTATTTCCACTGTTGCTTCTCTCCTTAAAGAGAAATATGAATGCTGGCTTCTTGGGTTTTAGGTGTTTGTGAGTGTTTTTAATGAAGTTTTGGTTCATGACAAGATGCTACGGCAACTGCAGTAACAAAAACTAGTTATTTGCTGTGTGAGCAGTTGCTGTGGTTTAGCCCCATCTGACAGCACCAGGCAATCCCTGCAATGGGATGGGGAGCAGAATTGGAAGGACAAAAGTAAGAAAACTGAAGGGTTGAGAAAAACATAGTTTAATAAGTTAAAAAAAAAAAAAAAAAGAATAAAAAACTCCCACCCCTAAAAAACCCAAAATAAAACAAGTTATGCAAAACCTCACAATTGCAGACCTGAAAACTTTCCCTCCAATTTTTATTGCTGAGCATGATGCCATATGATATGGAATATCCCTTTGATCAGCTGGGGTCAGCCGTCCTGGCTTGCCACCTCCCAGCTTCTCATACACCACCAGACTACTCACTGGTGAGGTGGTGTGATGGCCAGAAAGGCCTTGACTCTGTGCAAGCCCTGCTCAGCAGTAACTAAAATATCTCTGTGTTATCGACACTTTTTTTGTCACAAATACAAACCAGCTTCACAAAAGTTACTATGAAAAAATTAACTCTGTCTCAGCAGACTGCATTGGAGCTGCAATCTGCCTCAAACGTAAAAGGATAAACAAATGAAGTGTGATAGTGATAGTATTAAACATTTTCTGGCACAATATGAGGTGTGAACAGATCATCTTTATTTCTTTATCATGACCTCGAACCACTCAAGAAAATAGAAAGCATCTAGAAAATCTGTTGACCTTATTCCTCTAAGGTCAACAGATTTTCTAGATGCTTTCTATTTTGTTAGTTTATCTTCTGAGGTGTTTTGGTTGGTGTAGCTTTAGTCAATATTATGTGTATTACATATTCTCTCTGTAGATGCATATTTAATATGAAATATTATATGTATGGTAGTATTTAACAAATGTTCAAGGCTGACCAGAATAGGCCACAGTTTCATAACTAGTGTGACCATATTTTGTTTAAAAGCCTGAAATGCTAAATGGGGCTCTCTATCAAAGGAGAGTTCAGTGCCTAATTTGCCCTCTTTATGATCATTCAGTTTTGCACTTCAGGGTTCCACCATCAGCAAAGAAAGTCCTTCAGTAAATGGAAACCATTTGGTTAATGAATTGGACACCACATCAGGGCTGAAACTTCAAATAAGTAAATGTCATTACTGATTTAATTGGGTCCATGTGTTCAGTATCAACAACTTCCAAGTAGTGTTTGTTACTGATGAAGAGGAACAGACAGCAGGAAATAGTGGCATGATGAATTAAACTTGAACAATCTAATCAAGACGAAGCATGGGTGTAAATTCTGCTCCTTGGATATATCACTCTCCAGTGTTATTAGCTAACAACAATTTGTCTGCTCTATTTTGTTGAGGCAACAGATTTGATTGGATGACATTTATTTTCTGTGCTATTGGTAAAAAGGACAAGTAAAAATTTTATAAAGTAATTTCAAGGAAAGGAATGACTCAAGAAAATTTGCAATGCTACTGAACGGAAGAAATCCTACTTGCTTATAGTGTCTTGATTAGTGCTGCTGATTATACAGTGTCTTTTACTGTGTCCAAAGAAAGAAATAAATGCTAAGAATAATATTTCATAGGAAAATGTTTCTATCATAGGAAAAAATAATGCAATATCCATGAAAAAGTGAAGATTTTCACCAAAACCCTCAAAACATTCCTGAAATGGTAGTAGCATTCCAGAATCAGAACCAAACCCAAATATAATAGGCTCATTTATGGAACCCTGTAGTTCTCTAAACAGAACTCCAAACCCCATGTTTTTAGAGCCAAATATCTTAGGGGGCTTAAAATTTATGGGAAGAGAAACCAGGTGTGTAAAAAATTGATTTCACATGTTATAAATGTGTCTGTCTACCTGCTAAACGTGATCTTTCTGTGACATGAACTGTTGCAGCTATCCATAACTGTGGATACAAAATTTAGACCTCCCCTAATCTGATACCTTTCAAATCTAAACTCTCTGGATACTGGGACGAAACACATTTGTTTAGAAAGAGTCATGGCAATAACAAGAAAGCAATTGTCCAAGAACCCTCTTTGCAAGACAAAACAATGCCAAGATCTATCCAGTAAAATTGCACCAGAATTCACGCCATTCCAGTAGTGAAGACTATTTTCCCAACAGCAGCAGATGGTTCTGGTGTTAGAATCAAGAAAGTGTATCCTTTCTCAGCTGTGAGAGACTGAAGAGCAGCTCAATTGTAAGGCTGGAGTTATCCACTCTTTGTGAAACTTTGAGCACCGTGACTGCAGAGGACCTTTAATCTCAGCCTGAGGTGGTAGGGAGAGCTTTCAAGTGTTGACATGTTTATCTGAATCTTCAGAGAACATTATTCAGAAAATCAAACTGGTAATCCCATCAGATAAACCTTTTGAAAACTTTTTAATACTTATATTTCTTGTTGGAAGTAGAAAGCCATGGGCAGATCCAAAGGCCAAAAGCAGCAATTGGGAACCAGTGTTGATTAATGACTTCAAAGGACTTTGGATCAAACTCATTGTGACAGCAGGCTTTCCCCTGGTATTTTAATACTTCTATACTCAGCTTTATCCAAAGCAGGCAGTGAACTGAAAGGTAAAAGTAAAGCAAATGTTTTTCTGATCTTGAAGGGAGTCTGAAGAAGACTGTAATTGCCAAAGAGAATCAGTTCTGACATGAGTAGGCAAGTGTGAGAAAAGAGAAGACGTAAAGGGAGCTGAAGCATGATCAGTGGAAAGAGAAGGATAACAAAAGCAAAGTGGCTCTGCTGCAGATTGAGCACCCAAGGCAATGGACACTCCAGATCTGTTCCTTTCTGTGGCTGGAAGTGTTTCTGAAGTGTGCACACATATGGTGCTGTATGTTGTGCAAGACTAAACATGTCTGGGGAATGGTTTAGTGTGATTGTCTCATAGAAAAAAAGACAAAACCCAAAAAAACCCTCAAATCAACACTACTTATTTTAATAATTTTTATAAACTAAATTGTCAGAGGTGGAATTATTTACACGTAATATGTGCAATGTTCAGAGCATCTGTGTAGTAGTAAGGTCATTTATAAATGTATTTCATGGCAGTGATGCTGCCAGTTATTCAGTTAAATATCAAGGTAGCAAGGAAACAATTTATTGTTGAAAATTCTTGGAGTGAAATAGAAGACATACAGATAATTATAATGGCATTTTCAGCAGAAACATTACACATCTTTTCCACAATTCACAAAACTTTTTAAAAACCACAAAATGTATTTCCTTTGCTTTCTAGCTATTCAGCACAAATGTGGTTGTCTGTTCAGTTGTAGTTAGCTACCTCCTTGGAAACCTACTGTGGAAAGCTAAAAAAGGATGTAATCGATATCCCCACATTCTGAATCCTCAGCCCTTACTGAGAAATACACAGTTGAAATATTTAGGATGAGTTTCGAACCTGGTTCTCTTTTTGCGTTGCAATAGGAAGAGAAAGCCATTTGAGACTTAATTACTGTAAGGACTATCTATCTTTTCCATTTTCAAATAGATGCTTACCAACCGCAGTCACGGTTTCTTGTCAGGAAAGGACTATTGCCATGTATCATTATGAAATTAAGGTCCATTTTCAAGACACCATTACAGTAGCAAAAAAGCATGAGGGTACACTGGAAGGCAGTGAGATGGAGTTTGCTTCAGACTGTCTCTTTTCTTCTTTGTCACATTTCTGACGCTGCCTGTCTAATTATGTCAGATTGGTCTCTGCTGTTTGTGAAGTGGGGGAAAGGGAGATAGGAGCCTGTGCAGTACCCAGACTCTGGAAAATCAGAAATGGAAAAGGTTAAGTCAGCTAATTACCCACATCAACTGGTTGTGTTGCATTACAAATGGGAAGTTTATTACCAACACATGTTTTGTTGCAAGGGAACAGGAAGTGGGCTGTGCCCCATGCAGGGGCAAGCTGTCATGTGCAAGCATTGCAGACCATCTGACCAAACAGGAGAATCAGTCTGACAGCTTGAGAGGTAGCCCCAGTATTTTTCCTTGCTGAAGGCAAAGTGCATGCTGACAGACATGGTAACTGCTGGGTGCATCAATCAGAAACCACAGAGTGGAGGTAATGTGCATGTAATCCCGGTGAGGTCTACATTTATTGACCCTTCAGCTGATTGACAGGATGGGCCTAATAACACAAAAAGCTACTTACACAAAGGGAAATAGCTAGGATTCCTGCTTACTTTCATACATTTTTAACACTGCTTTTATTTTTATAAGTAAAAAACAGAGGTGGAGGTCAGAGCCAAAGTTTGACCTCCCCCACACCCCAGTCTGGTGTCTGGCATCTGAATGTTAAATCTTGCCCAGTTAAATTCACTCTAATCAATTTTCTCCAAGTCACCTGTAAATAATACACATAACATAAATCTCTTGGTTATGTCCATGCCTGAGGGCTGGAGGAACCTGAGCTCTAAACCAGCCAAAAGTAAACTACTTAAATGCTTTGTTTTTCCACTTGTGAAACAGAGATCATAATAGTGCCTCTATGGAAAAGAAAATGGCTACAGGACTCAATTTTTGCCTCTGTTGATTCTGTAAATTTATTCAGCTTCCGTTCCTCTGCAGTCTCATCAGCTTCATCTGGAATCCCAATCTTCACCTCTTTGCTCCCCGCCACCCGCTCCAACCTCCCCATGCCTCCTCCTTGGTTCTGCTGTGCTTCTCTCCCAGACCCTCTGCCTGCTCTCCTTCCCTGGGGCCAGGATTTCTCATGTCACCAGTGGGTGTAATTTTTTTTTGTTTGTTTTTTTCCTCTCCTTTCTTCCCCTGTACTCTGTGTGTTTCATTTTACATCCTGATTTCCTTCAAGTAGCTTTGGGAATCCTCAGGCTTGTCACTCATGGAAAATAGATTGCACTGAGAATAAAGCACAGGCTGGGATAGGGCAGCAAAGGAAAGACATCTGATGAGGTAAATGCTGGCCCAGAGTCCTGAAGAAACCACAGAGCAGCATTAACATTTCCAGGCAGCTGGCTCAGCAGTGATGTAGTCTCCTACTGGTTAAGCAGCAGTCACTTTCAGTGCTCTCGGAGCGCCGTGCTCCACAGGAATGAAGGGAGTAACAGGATAGCCGTGCTATGAAAAACATGTGCTTGCCTTGCTTGTGGTCAGGGCAGGATGCACAAAGCATGGCTCCAAAAATTTCCTCTGCAGCACCTTCTCCTAGTCCATCTGAAGAGAAACTGCAGCCTGCAGCAGTTCAGAAGAGCGTGACGACCCCGGGGTCTCTCCAGAGGCAAGGAACATAATTGTAGCTGTGGAGCCTGTGCCGCCAGCAGCATCTTTGTGGTGGAGAATGTTCAGTGGTAATTATGATACACGTAACTCTTTAAACAAGCCACATTGCCATGATGAGCACCAGCTGAGGGCATATTTACATGCTGACAGATGCAACCTGCAGCCACTTGTGGTTTATAGCCATGGACAAATAGTGCAGACAAGCTGGATCTGATTTTACTCACTTGATCTGTTGAATTAGCAGTATTTTGCTGCTGTAAAGGAAAGACCTGTAGTGTCTTGACAGGTTTAATTGAGTACAGTCTGTATTTAAAGGGAACAGGTCAGCCTGTGCTTTGGGCTCTGTGCTTGCCCAGGGGCAAATGAGGATGCAAAACACTCATTCCCTGCACGCTGGCCTGTCCTTGAGCTTTGTCTCTGACCTCACGTCCAGGCACACAATGGCAAATGGGCAAAGACAGTTTACCAGTGTCCTGTGTCTCTCAGTTCAAAGGCCAGCAGGACTGGATATAGTCCTGATGTTAATGTGGAACACTCCCTGTCATACTTCACAAAACGTGCACTCTACCAGGAAATGGTAACAGGAGTCTGCAACTCATTTACTCTCTTACTGCCAGCAAGTAAAGTCAGTGAACCTTTCTAGGGGAGAGAGCATGGAGGGCAAAAATCTGTTGATTTTTGAAAATAACAAAGAGCAGAGAGTGTTTGGGGATGTCTGTATTGCTGTGAGCCAAAGCTGGATGAGGACAGTGATGGATTTCATGTTAGGCTGAAGCACACACAGAAGCATGATCTTACACTACTTAAAGGCACTGCCTAAATATTGTAGTGTAAAAAAAAAAAAAAAAATCCACTGGTTCCATCCCATGGAAATCTTCCATTATAAAATATTTTGTGCTACTTATCATATTTCTAAAAGTTTAGCTCCTTGGCTACATCACGAGAAGTGACAAAGCACCTTCTGTGCTGCTTCATAATCCTGCCAGGAAGTTTCAAATGCAGCATCTATTTAAAGCAGCATCAGTACAGGATGAGAAGTAACATTCTAGAAGCAAAGAGGTCAGGTGTATTTGAGCTTATTTGTTTCAGGTTTCTTTTCCTTGTCTGAGCTTTTTCTACAAGCTTCTATGCTTGCTTAGTTTGCAGCCAACCATAGAACTCTACGGGTGATCCAAAAGCTTTGAAGGTAGGATTTTCAGGGATAGAGTTTAATTGCTTATAAAACCTCCACCATATGTTGAGCTCAGGGAGGATTCCTTCAGGCTCACCATCAAAAACCTGTTTAATTTCTATTTGCCAACTTTCCTGGTAATATCACATGATCACTTTAATTACCTAATTAGAGGACAAAACAAGAACTTACAGGAGAAGTGAATACATTTCATTCTCTGTGCTGTTTAAATATGAGTCATTGATAGTGGCAAAAGACACAGAACAAAATGTGAATACTCAGGCATGCAGTTAGCTATCCAAGGGAAAATGACCACTAATGTTTCACAGCTTCTATTTTCATAGTATTTGTTTCACTTTTCTGTCTTTGAGGACCAACTATTTTCACACAGCTGTCAGCATTTGTGAAAAGTTTTCTTTAAAGTACTAGTGACTCTTATGGCAATATTTTTTATATTTTTTGTTCCTTTTTTTTTTTCCAAATACTTTTTTCTTATAAGAAGCAAGCAAACTCACAAAACAAACTTATGAACCACATCATAAAATGCTGCAGGAAGACATAACTTCATGATCTAAAAGTATGCTGACACAAAATCTTTTGGCCATTTTTCTGACCCAGAGTTCTCAAAAATTACAGTCAGAGATGCCAGAAATTATCTATCAGTTGCAAAGGCTGATAAACAAATTGTCATGAAAATTATTTACTTCTGGTGTAGGGAAAAATACAGATGTAAGATGTTCCCATCATCTTTGAAGTGAATAGGTTTAAAATTGGGAAAAAATTGTTAATGGCTGGAATGGAGGATATTAAGATCAAGTTTTGTTTTTCGCATCACTACAGTAAATCCTGCCTTATGAGACAAATAAAATCCAGAATGTATTACTGTTTAGTTTTCTCTCGAGTTTATTACAAGTTTGTGCAAGTTAAAACTACTTTAAAGTACATTTGAAAATCAAACTGTCTTGAGGATTGTTTCTCAAATTGCTACAGGGAATACAGCTCAAAACCTCGTCATGGGTGATGAGTGAGTACAATACAAAACCGCATCAAGGTCTACTTGAGAAAGCCATCTACAATAAACCATTTTTATTTAGAAACTTGACTAGATACAGTCTTTTCTGGTGTTTGCTTGGTTTTTCTTTTATTTTTTTTTTTAATCCAGCAAATATAAATGCCAGTTTTCATAATCTGTAGAGCTGTGGCGCAGTATTGTACTGAACTAGTCATAACACTAAAATTTGTGTCCATATACAACCTCGAATTTCTGTATTTTCTCAGGTCATTTGAATTTTGTGCAGTCTCCAGGTAAGCCTGGGTATTGTTTGCTATAAAACAAAGAAAGAACAGGAAAAAGAATAGAAGAGGAGCTTTAGAATCTTTTGCTCCTTTTTTTCCTTCTTAGGGGTTTTACCCACAGTCACCCTTTGACATGGGCACAGAACTCTGTTCCCAGTCTCACGTTGTTGTTTCTCACTTCTTGCTCTGCAACTTGCACCATATATCCATGGTTTATCTGTAGGGATATCTCCAGATAAGTACTTGACGAGTAGGGAGGAGGGATATCTGGCTTATCTCCTGGAGTAGGGAGGAGGGATATCTGGCTTATCTCCTGCTCCTGCGGGCCATGGCATTCTTAGGAGAGAGATCTAAGAATCTTCATTCAGTCACTGTGCCTGCCAGGTCTGGAAGCTGTAGTCCTCAGATGAGGGTCATTAATTAACAGCTTAGGGCTTGATGAGCAGATTTGCCCTTCCTTACAGTGCTTTGCTGACCTGCACTGCCTAGTCAAGGAGGCTTTCTCAGAGAGACTGCTTTGAATGCTGAGAGAGTTGGGGTTTGGCCTGGAGAAGAGAAGATTCCAGTGACCCCTTATTGTGGCTTTTCAGTACCTAAAGGGGGCTTATAAGAAAGATGGGGACAGATTTTTTAGCAGGGCCTGTTGCTATGGTTTTAAACTTAAAGAGGGAACATTTAGACTATGTACAAGGAAGAAGTTTTTTATGATGAGGGAGGTGAAACAGGTGAAACACTGGGACAGATTCTTCATAGAGGTGATAGATGTCCCATCCCTGGAAAAAATAATTCTGATCTACTTGAAGTTGTCCTTGATCACTGCAGAGGGTTTGGACTGGGTGGCCTTTAAGGGTCCCCTCCAACCAAAACTATTCTATGATTCATGATAAATGCACAAGACCTAGGAATTGTTGCTGTTCATTCAACTTGTGTGATCGATGTGTGGTCTATAGATTAGTTTGTGGTTGATTCCTGAATGGTACAATTGGAAAATGCCCAATACCCTTTATTAGAGTAAATAGTAGTGTGAGAGTATGGAGAGGAGTTGTTTCAAATAGTGCTTTTACTTAGGGAGGCATAAAAGATGTTTCCAAAGACTGAAAAGAAAGGTTCAAAGCCCTACCCAGGATGATGCTAAAGCTGCAACACAAGAGAAACTTTTAAAAGCCAGAGATAGTGATGAAAAAAATATACAGAAACAGAGACAGAAAGCAGAAAGAAGAGGATTTTAACTCCTGTTTCAGTTAAAAGAATGCACTTGGCAACAGTGTTTCTCCCCAAACTGAAAATGGCAGTCCCATTGCTTTTTCCAATGATTCCATCAATTTTCATTGCGAGCATAAACCATCAAACACTGCTCACAGTAAGGGCAAAAACCTTGATCAGAAAAGGGAGAAGGATTTACCAAATGTCAGCACACTCATTTTAAGTGTTCGGAAATTTGACAGAGGCCCCTATCCAACTTTCCAGGATCCCACTGGAAATCCTCCTTCCCAACTGACTTTATTGGGATCCACACTGACTCTATGGAGCAAAACCTGTGTGACCAAGATGGAAAGTTAGGGTTACATCAAAATTCCTGTAATCTGCAGCCTTTTGGGAAAGCTTGGTTCACGTTTGTACCCTTCCATTGACACACACACTGCACACCAGCCAGACAGGACACTCAGACTTACCGACTTTCTAAATATTTCTTGAAACCTCTGAAATGTTTTGGGGAAGATCCAGGAACTGCAAAAACATAATCGTGGAGCTTCTTGAGGAAAAAAAACCCCAACACTGATAGTTATTTGAAAGAGCCTAAATTTGGATTGACTGAGTGTACCGAAAAGTTGCTGAATGGGCAGAACTGCCGGGTCTGGTTCCAGGCAGAGGGACTTGTGCTGGAAATCAGAGCCGTACAACCGAGATTGAAGCTGCCAGGCTCGGCTAAACTCTGCCTGGGTTCGTAAGAGTTGGTACAGCCATCCACAGTGCCATCTAGTGGGTCTGGGGCTGCTTTTAACCATTTCTTGGGCTCCCGGAGCAACTCTGAGGTCGGGTGACTGAACCTGGCGCTGATGGCTCTGTAGCTGAAATATCTGGTAGATTGATTTTCTCAATGGCACTGTGAAGCATTGCTGCAGAAATAAATATAAGGCAACGCACAAGATGTCAGGGGGATTGGAATTTTCTGAGAACTGCATGAGACCGAGAAATAGCAGAGAGAAATACTCCTGGGAACTGTAGGAAATGGCCTTAATAGGGCATATGAGGTCTTTTCCCCCTTCAAAATGTAGAAAAAAGAGGCAAGAGCATGTCTATCACTCACCTCCCACCAGCACGTGGTGGGTAGAAGGACAAATTTTTTCTCCTCTCCCTTGCCTCTCATTCCCTGACAATGATCTGGGACAGCTGGGGCTGAAGACATTTCTCTCATGCCTGTCTGCTGTCTCGTTCTTGTAACCAGAGTTGGACTGATCTTATGATGGGCTCAGGAAAGAATGCTTCCACAGCTCTGACTAGGAAGGATCTTTGCATTTTTATTGAAAGCACAAAATTTCTGTTGTGGGAAGTTGCCAAGAATATTTTCTACAGCCCTTTTTGTATTAAAGGTCTGGGAATTATTATAAAATGTTGCAAAATACTCTGAGGGTTTTTCAGTGTGGGAAAGAGTAGAATTCTTTGATCCAGCAATACGTTACCTGGTTGTGGACAGGGAATGGACTTGATGATTCATGTAATCTCTCTAGTCCTTTTTTTTTCCTCCCTAGGAGTGTGTCTGCTCTTTTTATTTTTTTTCCCCAGGAAACAAATGTGCAAGATTTCATCCCCTGGGTCAGCTGCAGACTGCTTTCTCACTTTGTTTAGCAGCTAGAATAACTGCTGTCCATGAGATAATTCATCCACGTGAACTCACTGGGGGATGCAAAGCCTGGCCTTGCTTGCTGTGCAGAATGTGCTTAGAGATGGCTTTCAAACCATCATGATCTTGTTTGTGCTAAATAGTGGTCTGCATCTCGAGACTAGTGGGATGCAAGTGTTCCTGTTCCCTGCAATAAAAGTTGCCTGACATGTCAAATCACAGTTTTCGTAATATATGTGCAGAGAATCCTATAAGCAGATGGAGCAAGAAACAATGGCACATCAGAGGTACTTGAGGGAGACAAATGGTGGAAGAAACAAGTGAAAACTTCAACTTAGTGAAGGAAATACTTTTTTTAAGCTTTAATATGGCCTCAACTTTACCTTGCCAGTGTTATTGCCTGCGTCTGCCATTTCTTTCTTAGGTATTTAAAGGAACCAGACAAAGACATTGTGTAAACTTGTACGAATATATTTGTTTTTATTTTCTTCCTTAGCAAGCATACATTTTGTTCTTAATACAGCTGCAAATAGAGTAACCTATTTTTTCCAAAGAAAGGATACAGACTTACCAAACTCAGAGTATTTAGTGTGACTTCATTCCCATTCTTTTGATTTTAGATTCCCATTTTGTTAAAGTGACATTATGAATACAATTAATTTTAATTAATTTTAAGAAGAACATTGAAACAAGGACATAAATTCAGGAGAATGAAAAAGAATATCAGTTCAAACACTTTGTTTTCTCATAGCAAACGTTCCCTATGTACAGTAATGATTCTCTATAAGTCCTAAAAGAAGACTAAATTACTCCAATAAAGCCTTCAATTGCAAATGGTTAAGCAGACATAACAACATTATAGCAAACCTGAAGTCCAGTGTCAGCTGTGGAAATAACAAATCCAAGTCACAAAGGGAGGTTAATAGGACACTGGACCAAATATACATAACGGTGTAAGTCAGTAAGTAAGCCAATAATTAAGTAACACATTATGGTAAACTACGAACACCAATTGACCATTTAGCACTTTGTGTTCTGATGCAGGAAAAAAAAATTCAGCCTTTGCATAATTCTGAGTATGTGCCTGATCCCTTTGAAGTAAATAGAAGAGCTAATTGGGGTCAGAGCCTCAAAATGGGGATTGTCCATTTTTTCGCTTCATTACCTCCTACACAGAGAGCTTGTGGCTCTCTGCCAGGTCATGAGCACACACAGCCAGTGGGGTGTTTTCAGCCTCTTCCCTTCTTCTGGGATTTTTCTCTCCCGTCTCTTAACATGCCTATCTTTGCTGCTCTGTCTCACACTCCCCTTTCCTAAACCAGAACTGTCCTCATCTCCTCTCACCTCTTCCTTGAATTATCATTTGGGTATCTCCATCAAATACCACCCATCAGTGGCCTGGAGAACCAATTGCTCAGTGACTCTTAAACTTGTCTCCACATGGGAAATTACTGATGATCAGTGTATGGGGTCTAGTTGAAGTTCATATTCCCACAGCAGCCCTCAAAGTGCTGTGCTCTGCATTGGTAGCTGGAAAGGTGTTGATAACCCAGCAGTGTTTTGGCTACTGCTGAGCAGTCCTGGCACAGCATCAGTGCTTTCTCTCTCTCATTCCTCCCCCCACCATCAAGGGGCTGGGAGTGGGCAAGATCCTGGGAGGGGACACAGCCAGGCCAGCTGACCCAAATTAACCAAAGGGATATTCCATACCGTATTAAATCAATTCTGATATAAAAGCAACAAAATTTGCCTTCTGGAGCAACCTCTATCTGTGCTGAGGCCCTGCTTCCTGATGGGAAGTAGAAATTAATTTTTTCCTCTTTGCTTGTGCGGGCTAACTTTTGCTCTTTTTCTTGCTTTAGTAAACTGCCTTGTCTCAACCTAACGACCTTATCTAGTTGTTTTCCATCTTATTTTTCTCTCCCCTGTCACGCAGGGAGGGGAGTGATAGAGCAGCTTGGTGGATGCCTGGCATCCAGCCAAGGCCAACCCACTACCGTTTCCACCCTTCACCTATGTGAATCATATGTTTAAGTATTATCATTAAAATCCACATTCATCACATAACCTTCACTTAGAACAAAAAAAGCAGCCAAACCAAACAAAACAAAATTTCCCCACAGAAAAACCAAAATAACATGATCACAACACAGTATAAAAATGGACAATTTACGCAAAATCCACCCCTCCTCCCTTCACCACAACTACAACAAAAATCCCCCATGATCATTCTACTCTCTAACATTGCTTGGTATTTGTTTTGCCCATTACCTGTCACAATTACTATCCTTATCTCAAAATCCTCATGGTTCCCTGGCATTTCCACCAAAAAGTCTGTAGTGGGTTGATGCTGGACAGGGGAGACAAAACATGACAAAGGGTTCATGAGTTGAGATAAGGACCAGGAGAGATCACTCACCAACTATCTTCACAGACAAAACTGGCTAGAATTAAAGATATTAATCAACTTTATTACTAACAAGATCAGAGCAGGATAATGAGAAGTGAAATAAGACCTTAAAAACACCTTCCCCCCACCTCTCCCTCCTTCTCAGCTCTACCTGCTTCCCCAGCAGTACAGGGAGACAGGGAATGGAGGATTTGGTCAGTTCATCACCAGTTGTTTCTGTCACTGTTCAGGGAGAGGAATCCTTCCCCTGCTCCAGCATGGAGTCCCTCCGGTGGGAGACAGCTCTCCATGAACCCCTCCAGCGTGAGTCCATCTCACAAGCGACAGTTCTTCATGAAGCGCTGCCATGTGAGTCCTTCTCATGAGCAATAGTCCTCCTCAAACTGCTGCAGTGTGTGTGGGTCACTCTTCCACAGGCTGCAATCCTTCGAGGACAGGCTGCTCCAGCGGGGGCTCCTTTCTCCACAGGCCTCCCATAGGGTCACAGCCTCCTCTCAGGAATGCACCTGCCCTGGTGTGGGGCTCCTCCACAGGCTGGGGGTGGATCTCTGGCTCTCCGTGGCCCTCCCTGGGCTGCAGGGGCACAGCTGCCTCACCATGGGCTGCAGGGGAATCCCAGCTCTGGCGCCTGGAGTACCTCCTGCCCCTCCTTCTCCACTGACCTTGGTGCCTACAGAGTTGTTCCTCTCACATGTTCTCACTCCTCTCTTCTCTGGCCACAATTACAACCACACAATAACTTTTATTCCTTTCTTCTTCAATAAATTATCACAGAGACATTACCACCTTTTCTAATTGGCCCAGCCTTGACCAGTGGCATGTCCATCTTTGGAGCCACCAGGGAATGGCTCTGCCAGATATGGAGGAAGCTTCCAGCAGCTTCTCACAGAAGCAACCCCTGTAGCCCCCTGCAACTAGAGCTTGGCCATGCAAACCCAATAAAACCAATTGTTAAATTCTGGTGTTAACATGTTCCCATGGGCAGAAAGGCTCGGTACAGACAGAGCTAGACCTGCTCCCTTGGCTACCACCAGCAAACTGCAGATTCCATCTGAAGCAGGATTCCTAAGTTTAATTGATTTGGCGATCGTTATGTGCAAAACTGGTCTGAAGCCTTTCCAATACCACTAGAGGTACATACAGAAAAGTATGGGAACCTCTGTCTGGAAGACCCATATATTTACTGGATAAAACCACAATCCCTGAATGTCACATGCCTTCCCTCATGAGCAATCAAACACATCTTTCATTTAGGCAGGCACAGAATCAATACTTATTCCAGTAACAGATATCTGACTAATTGGATAGAAATGTCTTGTGTGAGTCATTCACTATCTTTTCTTCTGTAGCTTGATGGTTCAAAAAACCTGCAAAATACCCATCAGAAAGACAGGGAAAAAAAAAGAAAGAAAGAAAAAAAAGAAAAGAAGAATGTTAATATTTGTACTGTGAGCAGGAAATCTTTGGTGGATATACATGTCTAAAAACCTTCAAGTCCTTTTTCTACAACACAGGCCTTTTGTATTTCATTGTTTTCAGTCTCAAGCACACTCTTCTGCTTTACAGCTATACTCGTAGTTATATATTTATATCTTTATTCAGCTTCTTGTTTTCATTTGACTTTTTTTCCATGTTATTTTCTTCTGCTTGCATTTGGCTGTGCATAGCTTTTTCTGAAAGAACATTTTGTACCCAGTCTCTGAGCAGGTTAGTTTCACGAGCATGGCCACTGAAGGGACTGGGACTGGCAGCACCAGCTCATGAAATTTGTGGATCCCCTCACACTGCTTTTTGAAAACTTGGAGGGGGATACTTTTAGCCCAAAAAGCAGGAAATCATATCCAATTCCTATGTATATGAATCATCATGACAACTCATACTTACTTTTCTGGAAATGTATTTGGAAGATAGTACTTTATTTTATTGCTAGCAGCAAATAGCAAATAATTACTTTGAATAATTTATCTTGCATTTTTTTGTTTTTCTTTTTTCCTTTTCTGTTCCCTGATCTCCATGCTACATCCTGAGCTTATTTCTTGTTCAAACAGGTGCCCAGTTCCTATTTTCTTCTTATCAGCAAAGCAATCCCAACCAAACAAGGGCTGGTGAATGGCTGATTTCTGTCACCACATCTCTTGAGTGGATGGAGAGCAGGATGGGGACAGGGAGAGAAAAGTTCCTCCCATTCTAAGTAAAGTTCAGTTTTGTGACCACCTGAATGCATCCCAGAATCCTGCTGGAATTATCTGATGTAGTTGCCAAGCCATTCCCCATGGTATTTAAAAGGTCATGGCAATCAGGTGACCAGAAAAAGGGAAACATTGAATCCATCTTAAAAAAAGGGTAAAAAGAGAGACCCTGGGGACTACTGTCCTGTAAGCCTTCCCTCTGTGCCTGGAAAGGTCATGGAACAGATCCTTCTAGAAGCTGTGCTAAGGGACATGGTGGACAGGGAGGTGATTTGGGACAACAAGCACAGCTTCACCAAGGACAAGTCCTGCCTGACCAATCCAGTGGTTGGTCTTCTTCTGTGAGGGAGTGACTGAATTAGTAGACAGGGGAAGGACCAGAGATATCATTTATCTGGACTTCTGTAAAGCCTTTGACATGGTTCCCCACCATATCCTTCCCTCTAAATTGGAGACAGGATTCAATGGATGCACCATTAGGTGGAAGAGGAATTGATTGGACAGTCACATCCAGAGGGTTGACATCAGTGGCTCAGAATCCTGATGGACCTTGGTGACAAGCAGTGTCCCTCAGGGGCCAATTGGGACCAGTGTGACCGGATGGTATCCAGAGGGACCTGGACAAGCTTGAGAATTGGGCCTGTGGGAATCTCATGAGTTCAACAAGACCAAGTGTGAGGTGCTGCACCTGGGTCAGGGCAATCCCTGACATCAATCCAGTCTGGGGGATAAACAGATCGAGAGCAGCCCAGCAGAGAAGGACTTGGGGGTGCTGGTGGAGGACAGGCTGGACCTGACCCAGCAATGTGTGATTGCAGCCCAGAGAGCAAATTGTATCCTGGGCTGCATCCAAAGCAGTGTGGCCAGCAGGGTGAGGGAGAGGATTCTGCCCCTCTGCTCTGCTCTGGTGAGACCCCACCTGCAGTGCTGCATCCAGCTCTGGGGTACCCACCACAGGAAGGATCTGTTGGAGCATGTCCTGAGGAGGGCCACCAAGATGATTAGAGGGATGGAGCACGTCCCATGATGAAAAGCTGAGAGAAGTGGATTTGTTCAGCCTGGAAAAGAAAAGGCTTCAGGGTAACCTAATAGTAGCCTTCTAGTACCTGAAGACAAAAAGATGGAGAGAGAGAGAGAGAGACTTTTTACAAGGGCATACAGTGATGGGACAAGGGAGAATGGCTTCAAATTGAAAGAGAGCAAGTTTAGATTAGATGTTAGGAAAAAGTTCTTTATTGTGAGATGGTGAGGCACTGGAACAGGTTTCCCAGGGAAGTTGTGTATGGCCCAGTTCTGGAAGTGTTCAAGGCCAGGTTGGATGGGGCACTGAGCAACCTGGTCTAGTGGAAGGTGTCCCTGACTATGGCAGGGGGTTGGAACTGGATGATCTCTTTGTCCCTTCCAACCCAGGCCATTCTGTGATTATATGATTGTATGAGGAATTCCCTCACTAGAAGTAAAGGTATGTGCATGCCCACACATGAAAAAGTGTACTTAAAATCTCGCTCTCTCTCTCTTATTCAGATAAATAATACTTTGATGTTGGGAAGGCAGGAAGAGCAAAGTAATCAATGTTCAAAATGTTTTTGTCTTAAAACATGCTTGGGTGTTCTGGAAGCTGTCACTTTCTGGACTGGAATTTTCCATTCTGGTCATCTCCTCTTACTTGGACAAATACTGGTGTAAACTTGGAGAAACATAGAATCATAGAACAGTTTGGGTTGGAAAGGACCTTTAAAAACCATCTCATCCACCCCACCACAATGAGCAGCGACACCTTCAGTCACTAGCTCTGGGATTTTTAGAAAACCTATCTGGATGCAGAGCATCCAGTAAATAACAGCTGGGTTTGGCAACACTTAGGATTTGTTTCAGGGCTTTCAGAACAGTCTAAAATTTTGTATGGACAAGGAGAAACAGGAGCAGCATAACTGCATACCCTTAAGCTTACTCTGCAGATCCTTCAAACTCATGTATTTCTGCCTAAACCAGACAGCATTTTATCAATTCCCAGGCATGTTGGTGGTTTATGCCAAGTTATCTGTGTACATGTGTTGAATGATTATCAGTCAAAATGGTGGAAATATTCCTGGCAAAATATTTAGAATATTGTTCTCTTCCACAGATAAGGTCCCTGATCATGTATCTATAAAACAAACAAACAAACAAACAAACAAACAAACAGCATACCTAAGAGATAAATATTCTCCCTAGTCTTTTATCGCCTGCATCTGGGTCCTTTCTTCATTAAAGGAGTGTTCTTTCCATGCTATACCTTTAAATTATGTTTGCTTTACTCACTCTATTTTCAGAACTCAGATTGGTTGACTTTGGTTGTTTTTGTACCTTTTTTTTCCTTCCCCCAGAAGCTCTCGTTAATGATTTTTTGTCTGTATTATTTGTCAGAGCTCACGCTCAGTGTATATCAGCATTTTTGCTTAAATTGACTTTTTCATGCTCTTTTATCACTTGTACCACAGCAAAACAAGCCAGGTAGAACAGATGCTGTGACCTGAGTTCATATTATTTCTTGACAGAGATGGTAACCTCTGACATTAGAACATATGCTAAAGAGGGTCCGCAGAAACCTTGTTTTTCTATGAGAAGCCAGTCCAGACTCTTGGGCTGACAGCCCCAGAATATGAAATCAAGGGAAAAATTTGATCTAGACATTGTGTGCCAAGGATCGCTCCCCTCTGCCTGGGGGCTGGTAACATCAGTACTGCTAAAACAGGAGGGGCAGGCCTGGGGAGACAGGAAACATATGAAGGAAAAACAGAAACAGCTTTATTTTGTGCCTCATCTTTATTTAGCATGAACTCTAATGTGGAAGTGCTTGGTACTTTAAATCATGTTAAAAATAATTGTTATGGTTATAAGAAATGCATTTTCTCATTCAATAAAACAAAAAGAAAGCAAATATCTGATCCCATGTACAAGGACAGGATTGACTTTTAATGAACTCTGTAGCTCTCTTGTTAGTTTTTATGCTTAGCCTCGTAACTTTTGACCTTTTCCTGGCATGCCAACCATTTCAATGGTTTATAAAGCTATATCCATAAGTAGCGGAGTTTTAAAATTTACATTCCTGGATATACTTTTCAAAGTGGGATGCCTGAGCCCATACGAAGCATCCTCACATTCGTTCCTTATCATTAACAAGTTTACTTACATTGGATTTGATATGTGGATGGTGTTTTATTTCCAGAAAATAACTGGTTTTTTATGAGATATTTGGGATAATTTATGGCCTTGTCTTGTAACACAAAAACTGTCAGATAATACAGTGGAGAAATGTATGATTGAAAGCAGAAAGGACAACAATGAAGCACATTATCTATTCTTTATCTTTTCCAGTAAAATGATTTCTCTGGTAGGTACTTGATGAACACAGTCCTTTCCTGATAAGTTTTTCCTGAAAAGCTGTTTGAGAAAAGGTTTTTCTGGGACCATTAAAAAGACATTACAGGATAGGCAAATGGAGTATTTATTCTACAGATGTCTCAAAACCAGGGCCTAATTTCCACTACTATGTTATTTATTTGCTCACTGTCCTGTTCACCTTCTGATGTTAATGATATCAGAAATGCAAGAATACCAATAATGTAGCCATCATTTATCACTGAATAAAACCCAAGCTGTGCATTCATCAGTGAATTGTTGTGACTTGCTTGCTAGGTAAGTGGAAATACTTAACGCAGTCAGGTGTCCAAATCCTGCTCTCTTTCTGAATTGCCTCATTGTTTGCTGATGGCTCACAAGCAGAAAGATGGCATGAATGGGACTTGGGGAAGCACCTGTGCTTGAAGAGAATTGATACGAAGATGAGAAAGCAGTGCCAGATCATGCTCCCATGAAAGAGCACTTGTGGCAGATATCCAAAGAATACTAAAGGAAGGGACCTGAGGAAATATGATTTGCAAATATCCACCAGGTGAACAATGCCTTAGTTGAATTATGAATTCCATTGAAAAGACTGATAATCTCTAGGAAAATAAAGTTGATTTTTTTTTTAATAATTGAACCTAATCTCTGTCTCCTTGTTTGAGTACTTATTTCCTACATTGAGAAAGTCAAAGGCATTAAGGTCATTTAGTGAAATATACACATGAATTAAGAATCAATACACACACTAAAATTTAGAGACATTCTGTACAGTGGCTGTTTGTCAGCATGCCATTTTCTTCTTCTCAAAGGAAAACAGTGAGAGAAAATGATAAGGCAATTCAGTTCCTCCTCTATTTCTTTCTTTCTTTTTTTTTTTTTAATTGCCTTTCCTTATCATAACTTTATTTAATTTTTAAGGAATCAATAAATTTGACTACGGCACCACTGATTCAAACAAGTGTGATGTTTGCAACTTTTTGGAAGATTGCTACAGTGCCTGCAATAAGTAATTGAATGAAAATTTTGAATGCAAAGATCCAAAGCCTTGAGAACTATAATTACCTCATTGGTCTTATGTATGGCATTTATTAATGATCCTTATGTACTTTATTTGCAGCTGCTTTGTTCATAAATGAATCATCTGTCTTGTTATTCAAGTTGCTCAAGTAAACACTGAATATTATTCATAACAATACATAGTATTTTACACAATATAATGAATAATAACACACACTAAATTTTATTTATGTAATAAATGGTAATATTTTTGTATAATGATAGAATTTGACTTAGATGGGTAAAATCTGTTTTGAACAATACTTGCTTATTGCTTTTGGTTTGACAGTGAGCCCTTGATAACTACTCTTTCTATGTAGGTTTTCAAATACTTATTTACCTTATCTGTGCTGACTTTGTTTCATCGAGTGATGTTATTCTGGTTATGAGAGATAATTTTGTGCAACTCAAATGCTTGCATAAACAACTGCATTTTTTGCTTGAGCTTGTAGTCTAATAACAGCCGTGACCCCAAGTGTTGTTCATGAACACTCTAGACTGAATGTCCTTTGTTAGTGTATGAGGATGTCATGTGAGGCACTATCACAAGTTTATTAAAGCCAGACATATCATATGTACAGCTTCCTGCCTATAAGCCACTTATGCTGTCAAAGAAAGAAATTTGATTGAGCTGACAAACTCTGTTGGATAGCACCCCACCAGGTATCACTGAGACCTGCCAAGATTTGTCTTGGCAGCCTCTCCCATCAGAGCTATGAAAGTTGGTGGGGCACAGAAAAGCAGATGGTGTGCTTACTCTGAGGAATTATTTATAATGACATTTTTTATGACAAATCTATGCTGAATGTTTCTTATCACCTTAGGAGTTTCCATATTTGCATTCCTTTGCCAGGTGAGACCCATGGAGTGGAGGTATTAATTATGTCCTCTGATAAATTGTGAAAAGAGGCTGAAGTTACACAAGACTGCAGAAAAGATCTTGTGATGCTTTTCTTCAAGAAGGGAAATGCCAGAAAAAACCCAAAGAATTACCTAGTAGTCATCATTGCTTTTATTTCTGGGCATAGGCATTGAGAAGATACGAAGATTATGAATAGGCAGCACCAGGTCATAGTGAGCTATCCAGAAGCCTTGGCCAATTATCTGCAGATGTGCAGAGCCAAACATACCAGGGAAGATCAATGAAACAGAGTGATTGAGATGCTGTGGAGGGGACTGGCACCCTATAATCTATGACTGTGTCTGCTCACAGAAGAGGATTGCTGGCGTGGGAAGCCACATTCAAACAATTCCCAGATCTGCCAGGCTGGAGCACCTAAGGCACCACACCCCATCCCCTTTCCAACCAGGATCCTGCCTTGCCTTTCAATGGAGGCAGGCACGGACAGGCAGGCAGAAAAAGGTGGGGACATGATATGCAGAGAATGGCTGGGGAGCCTCCAAGGTGGAAGCCCTGTGCCATTTGCACTGAAAATGTACAGGGATATTTAGGGATAAATGATATTTTATTTTCCCAGCACAGACGAGTAAATATTAATGATAAGGTTTCCAGTATCAATCCATTTATTACACTCAAATATCAATGTCAACTACATCTGTAGTGACCCATCTTTGCCTTTTCACCAGCAAATCAAAAATTTCATGGCCTCATTACTAATGCCTAGTGTATTTTGGTTCCCTGCAGAAGCTGTTCTATTCAGTAGTTATCCCCACTTTTGAAGATCCTCATATATATGAAAAATAAGATTGAATTATTCCTCTGTTAGGAATTTTCTGGGTCTCTTTCTCTAGGGCTACCAACTTGGCTGTTTCCTAGACTGACTGTTTCCTGTCTTGACACTGCATTTCAGCTCTCATTTCTTACACTCCACCAGGAATCAGTCAGGGAATAATTTACAGAATTCACTCTTTTGATGCCTTCTATACTTGTCTGTCTTCAAATTGAATAACCCAGAGCTGCCCAGTTGAGGGTCATGCCAAAATGCATCTAAAAATCCCAGGAAATGTGTAGACAGCATTTATATATGGAAGGGCTCTTACAACCTTTGGCAATGCCTGTGCCAGAGTGAGACATCTTGGGATGTCTCATATCAATAAATCTCTGTCTTATGACTCATGACTGCCTTGCAGGTATCTAGTTCACAACTCATAAAGCCTGCCTGGCTTCACATATCTGGACATGAAGGGTCCCACAGGCCCTAGAGGGATCTCTGCAGCTCAGATGGTGTGAAGGAGATGGATTAATTGGATGCTGACAGCAGTTTTGGAACACCCACAGCAGTCTGATACAATCACTGATATAGTCACTGAGAATTCTGTCATCCCAGCAGATGAAGAGGACTTATTATCAAATGAGACATCTACTTCAGTTTGTTCTGTAACTTGGGCTCAGTGGTTTTTTCTTGGGTTGGGTTTTGTTTGGTTTTTTTTTCCCTTTCCCCACATTGGTTTATTTATTATCTGGAAAATAATTGTTTTTAACTTTTATGGGTGTGTACAGTATTCTTAGTGCTGCTTCTCTAACCACACTGAGCTGAAAAGATGCCAAGTGGCTGTACCAATTACAGCCACCACAAAAATGGAGTCCTACAGTGAAAAACAACATCTCCAAGAGTCCATCATTGGAAATTAAGCTAAATAAGGAGTAAAACAATTGCAACCACAAAAATAAAGCATCTTTTGAGGAAATTACATGATAGCACCAGTTTTTTCTGATTGTCATAAAGTACTTTTTCAAAAGTGAATTTTGAACACCTAGGAGCTATTCTTCCAAATGCAAAAGAAATCTATATTCAGTAATTAAAAAAAAAAGAGAGAAATTACGCATCTTTAATAAAACACCTATAAGAAATCCTATTCATTAATTTCTTGTTGAGTCCACAAAACTGGTTGTGTGACAGCAGTTAATTGGTGTAAAGTGAGGTCTACTTTCTCTTATATATTTTCCCTGTCATAAGCTTTAAGCTCTATAGCTTACAACATCCCTTTAGAATTTTTTTAATCAGAAAAGCTACTATATTTAATAACTTTCTTTCCATTACCCTTTCAAGGATATATGAAATCAAGGATGGAACAACAATAGTTTGTGGAACAAAATCTCAGCCCCCAGGAGCAATGGATACACCAAAGGATATGACCCAGCTCTGGATAAGCTCAGCATTTCTCGACTTTTTTTAAATCTGTCTCTTTTTTTTGTGAGTTATTTATTTCTTATAGTAGTATTTTATCTTTGAAAATTTGTGAGTATGCATGAGTTCAGCAAACTTCTTCAAAACTCAGTGTTGGGAACAGGAAATGAAGTACAGAATTTGCTCTCTGTGAAGAGACTCTCTGATCACTGAGAATAGTCCAAGCAGCAAAGCATATCCTCACAAATAAGGTCCAAAAATATGTCTGCATATGTAAATTTCTTCCAGTTCAAAATGACAATGTCATTTCATTGGAATGACACTCAATGTCACTGTTCGTTGGATATGGGATAGCTTGGGAACAGGAGGAAGAAGTATTATGCTTTTCCACTTTAAAATGTAGAATACATTTTAAAAATTGTTTACACTAAAGAGACGTTAGAGTTTTGGCCAGCAAAGAGAAACAAGTACTTTTCTAAATCTGGATGTCTGGGTTCAGAGCCATGTATTTAGGTTCTAGTACATTAAAATTTCACACATTATGGATTTTTTGGTAAGGTTATTTAAAAATTTCTGTGACTGTTTTTTCAGTTAAAGACTGATTTTTGAGTACTTGCTAGTGGAAATAATACATACTAATCAGATGAGGCTATTTTCCCTTGGGTGATTGCTCTCTCAGTTTGTGGAAATAGAACAGATTAAGATAAAAAAGAATTGCTACAGAGTTATAAAATTAAGGTGTAGGAATTTTTTTATATGCTATCATGTCACTCAGTGCTACAGCTGAATTGCTGAATAAATAGCAAAAATTAAAAGTCATATACAACCATAAAATGGAAGTAAAATTGTGTATTATATATTTAAATAAAGACATTTCACTTCTCTGTGTTGTTTAAATACTTCATTTGATACTCCTGTGGCCCTAATGAGAATGAAATAAGTATTGGATGTGCTCTTCTCCCTCACACTTTGTGAATTTTTTTGGGAATTTATTCCTGAAATGTCTATAGCAGAAGCTCACCTTCAACACATACTATCCTTTATAACATCTTTAACAGTTTAAGGTCACTACTGGGGTCATATTCCCCCAAGTGAGAGAAAGCCAACAACTTCTGGTTTTCACATAAATGTTTTGAATGTCTGACATTTTTTTCTGAAACATACTGCTGCCTCCCTCTGCTTCCCAGTTTCCTGAAGCAAAAAAATAGTCTTATATTATAAACTTTGGTTAGAGTGCAACCTCTGTAACTTAGGTGCTTGTGCTGAGATATACAGCAGCAGTACTTCTTCTGAAGAGATCTATCTATCTACCTCTATTGCCTGAACAGAAATACAGGTATTTACTGTCTGGATTAAGACATAAATTAGGTTCTCAGGTTAGGCAGACTGGATGCCATGTTACAGAGGATAGATGTCCTGTATGCTGTAACCATCTCACCTTTCTTGCCACCAGTGCTGCTGTAAGGGAGATGGAGCTAGAATCAACAACAGAGGGGTAGAGGGGGTTGTGCCAGTCTGCAGTGGAGCTGGTTGCTAGATATGACACTTTTGGAGGTCTAAAATGGCATTTGGTGGTGATATGGCACAGCTGAATCCTGCTTGAGTAGTCTGACATTGAGGATGAAGGTTCCAGCAAGAGATATTCAACTTTTCAATGATATACGTCTTTGCCTCTGCCTCGAGGGAAATTGAACCCTAAACAATAAGGAAAAGAACAAATTCAACTGGATTCCTGCTTTCGATACACAGAGACTGATTTATTGTATTTGTCTTAGAGGTAATGACAGTTACATGTGAGGGTGTTTGAAGATAAGCAGTGGCACCCTAGGGAAGGTGTTTTTCGTTTGGCTGGTACCATGATTTAGAATTTCACCAGATAGGCAGAGATAAAAGAAAAAAAACATACAATTTATGTTGAGTGTTCACAGATATTACTAATGAACTTTGTATAAATAAATAATGGAATAAACTGACTTCAAAAGCAAACTCAACAACAAAAGCTCTGACTTATGTCCAAAACTTAGGGGAAGTTCATGGTATAAAAAGAATTTGTATCAATTGAGATTTCATCACAGGTACTTAAGTTTGGACGGAGAAAGGTTACTTTTGTATAGAGAAAGAAAGAGGATTAATTATAAGTCCACTACTTTGGCTAAAAGTGTAATCAGCACATGAATCTTCTAATTTAATTTTGATGAGTTTCCTCCTGACTACAAGTACAAACAAGTTGGAAGAAAATATTGCCTGAATGCTTGCTGAGCAGGGAATTTAATTACCTTACCTTCAAAGGATAATTTCTGCAGCATACCAAGATGAGTGATCTGCAGGAACCTATAATTATTGAAACCAAATTATCTTTTAATTTGTTGTTGGATGAAAAGCACAAACAGCTTAATAAAATCAACTGTCTATCATCTTAGATGAGATATAAACAATCACATGTGTTTTGGTGTGGACTTGTCTTTGTTCAGGAATTTCCAATTGCCAGTGAAGTAGTAAATGGGATCATCCTATCATGGGCACATTACTACCAGCCTAAATGCCAGTTGAAATATTTATTTTCTTCCACAGACCTTCCTATCTTCCATCACTGTATTGCACTACAGTATTCCTACTTGTACAGACCCACAACTTAAATTCCTCAATTTAATAATTGTGACAGTAACATTAAGAAATAGAAACAGTGTGATGAGCTACAACTCAGCAGGACCAACACTGGAGCAGAAATATAAAACAAACTTACACCTTTCCCAAAATTATTTTTTTAATTCAGTTTTTTACAATAGCATCTGCAAAGGCAGTGTTTTAAGCTTCTGCAACATCTCTTACTTAGTTTTATTACAGAAAGAATCACACAATCCAGTATGGAAACAAGTACAGTATGACAGAGTCAAGTAATAAGTCTGCTAATGGTGGTGATGACTGGAATCCAGAGAGCTCTGTTCTTGCCACAGTCACTCTCATCGTGTCTTCCAAATCCTTCTCTGTAACATTTGCTATATAATTTACTGTGTTTCCATTTAGTCCATGTGCATTCTGGGCAAGTTATTTTATAGGTATAATACAGTAAATTAGAGACACAAAAATCTTTAAAGGACTGTCCAAAACAATCTCTTAAGAACTAGAGAATGATGGAGTGCATTCTGGGAGCTGAGGAGGGTAAATACAGCACTTTAGAAATAGGATAAGAGTCTGCTTGTTTTTTCTACACTTCATGGTCCAGAAAATTGTTGCTGCAGTTGATTTGTGAAGGCTGAGATGATCTTCCAATACAAGATATTAAGAAACAGCTATTATGGCTCTACTGCTAGCAAGTCACACCCAAGTAAATGATCCTTTGCCTAGTTCATTTGTACAGACTCTAAGGAAGAGGACAGGGACAATAAGATGGTCCTTAATAAACTTATTAACAGTCTCATACAACAATGACATCACACACAAATTGGTTAAATATGGTCTGCATGACATTACTGTGAACTAGATGCCCAGTGCAGGTAAAAGGAATTACTGTCAGAGCATTGTGAAACTTGAACTGGCTGGGATTCTTCAGTGTTTTCTTACAGAAAAAGCACCTACTATATTTATAGTGATGACTGCAAACTGCCTTCATCTATGTGAGCTTAACACTTCCGTAGGAGGTGTTGAAGCTTTTTAAAGGACATGATGAAGTGCTAGGTACAAGAGGATAAACTCCAGATATTGGGCTGGTCCTCTAGCTCCAGTCCTTTATCATCATCAGTTGCACTTTATAACTTTTTAAATAGCAATTTTCCAATTAAATTGCAAATTTCCAATTGCTAATATCCAATTAAATAACAAATTTCCAATTCAGGGTCTTGTTGGACATTGGGAACTTAATCTTCAACAACTGAAGTCTAGGGGAGATTCATGGATTTCCTGGGAGCAGGAGGAGGGCTTTAATTGTTCATATTATTCAAGACCATAAAGAAGGACTCATCTTCATTTCAGTCTCTTGAAGTGAAAACATGAAGTAGAAAATTTCCACTCCTTTCCCCTCTTAATAACAGACATGCCAAGAAACCCTTTCTGTAACCATCTATTTCCTTTGTCCAAGTTGCATTTTGTCATCTTTCACTTCAGGCTGGTGCAGCTACACAGCTCAAAACTCTGTTCCATGCCTTTTCCCTGGGGGCTGAAACAGAGGAGATGAGAAGGCTGTTGTGGCTCCACTCTTCAGCTGTGAAAAAACAGAAGGACACTTGTGAGTCTCAGTCTTGTCAGAAAGTTACTTGGAGACTGGACAATCACATTGGGTTAAGGAATCAGTAGATGGAATGCAATATAAACTCCCAGGAAAACTACATTACAGTGTTGCTTACTTGGCCCAAGGAACTGGACAATATAAGGCACAAATTTACATTAGAATTATTTGTTTCTTTCATGTGATATTTTGCCAAATCCGTACATAAAATTCTGTTGTCTAGAACGCTGTAAGACTAGGAGAACTCCTTTTCTTTGCATTCTCAGTAACTTTCTATCCAGTGTTTTACCAAGGAAACTCCTTGTCCTGTTTTGTCTTATTTTCCTTCAAGTTCACACAATCATTTATTGTTTTGAAGAGTTCTCAGTTTCTTCCTCTCCACTGGCTGCTTGTCAGTTCCTTCTGACAAGTCAATACAAATAACTTTACTAATTAATTCCTGGCCCCTGTGTTTTCCTTCAGTTTAATTTGGGCCATGGCTTTCATTATATCCTTTTTTTTTTTCCTCAACAAGGAGCATTTAATCGTTCTTTTTTTTTTGTGTTACTGGAAGGATGTGATTGTGGTCTCCAGAAGGCTTTTTTATTTGAAGCAGTGAAATTCAAACTTGTTACGATGAAAGATTTTTTTTTCTGGCCTATTCTTAATTACCATTTCCAGGCATTCTCAAAAGAGAATTGTTGTTATGGATCCAGGAAATTTTTTATATGTTTCTTTCACTTAGGTGTGGCATCCACATAACCACAGGCACAAAGGATTCTCCTAGGGTCAGAGACATGCTGTGCATGAGTGGAAAATAGAGTATGGGAGAGATGGTTGAAAAGTCTGGTTAAAGGAAAAGTCTGGCTGACATTACCAAGTAACGTAACTGTTTAATCATTTTTTGTCATAAAAGATGTACAGTAATGAATGATGACATCATTGATAGCAGAGATGAACTTATGCAATTACTTTATGCACCACGACATGTGAATTTGCATTAGGAGTATGGTAAAACCTAGCTATATAACACCTTCTATAGATGAAGTTGATTCCAAAAACATTAATTTTCATTTTTCCAGTGGTTATTCTGCTTTCTTGAGTACAATTTTATTGTTATTTCTCTGAACAAACCTTTTTTTTTTGAGGTAAAGCCGGTGAAAGTGGCATGTGTGGTTTTGCAAGCTGATATTGTTAAGGCATGAAAGTTGGTGGTAATAGTGATATGCAGAAACTCCTGAAACAAGTAGTGTCCCTAGGTATGGTATCTTTTCTTCTGCTGCCTGCCATGAATGAGGGGCATAATTCCTATACATGAAGAAATTAGCCTCTTGTATTTTAATATGTGATGTCAGCAACCCTGCCAAATCTCAAAATAGGTGTACCCATAACGCACCTTTTATATGAACTTTGACAGCCTCGCAAACTGTACTTCATAGAGTGAAACTACTTACAGAATTTAGATGATCAGATTCCAGTATCTGATTAAGAATTTTTAGATACTAGTCTGACAAAGTACTTGTCCAGAAAGCAGGAAACCTGTCTTCCAGGCCAGGAAATGCATTGGTCACCCAATATTTTGCATAGCAAGTAATCCTTACTCTGGATGATACTGGGCTGTGTTACAGACAGGAGTACTTTAGGAGAACAGACTGGCTTTGTGTCATACTGCTTAGGGAATTCTGCTTTTGGAGAAGCTTGACTCCTGGGCCATGTGCCCAGAACTGTTTGTGCACTTCAGATCATCTCTGGATAAAACCCAGAAACGCTGAAGAGAACAATGACTGGAACTGCAGTTCTCTGCCTTTCCAGCAAAGCTCCTGAGTCATTACAATATTAAGTCAAGCACCCATTGCCACTGTGGTTTTGACTGTCCATGGCTCCAGCATCAAGAGGTATGGAAAGTGAATCTTTTTCAGAAAAATCTCTTGTTCAGTAGGTCAGACAAAATAGATCACAGATACAAAATATAAGTCTTGTGAAAAGATCAGCTCTCCTGAAATATGGAAAGGTTTTCTGGGTTTTTCCGCTGGTCTCAGAGAAATGTGCTATGAACACACCTCACATATGAGACAGCACAAGGGACACAATTGTATTAACAATTTTCTGTACCCCAGATTCATGTTGGGGGAGTTTAAATCATTGCAAAAGATGGCTAGAAACTATAGGTATTCAGGTTATCTCAAATATGTCAGTGCTCTACTGAATAGACAGCCTTTCCTAAATTTCTTTTGTTTCAAATAATTCTGAATGAAACGGTGCCAGTTAAGAGTTATTTTATGTAGTTGCTGTGAATGTTTCTTTTAAGTTTCAGAGGTGCCCCAGCGGATGGGCACCTTCTTTTTTTCATTTGATTTGGTAGTCATTTGTCTGATAAAATTCAGCCTGACTGAGGACAGATCCCATGTTTGTCTGATCTATCAGAGAAATGTTGGAGGTAATTAAATCTTAATAATTTTTCCACCCTTTAGTTTTGTTTATTGACCCAATATGAGACTTTTAGTCCCATAAGAAGGTGACATTCAGCCACCTGGTTTTTAATTCCTATTTTAATGAATTTGAAATGATGATTGTTTTTAGTTGTGTAGCTCCTTGCTTTTGTAGAAGCACCATGATGGAAAAAAATATTGAAAACATATGAAAGAAGCAAGCATATGGAAAATGGTGAAAGCATTTTTTATGTAATAACATTTTACTTAGGATGATTGAACTGCTGGGCCAGCTATGATGCTACAATAGCTTGTCTTTGGATTATTGCTTGTTCCTAAAAATGAATGCCCTCCAGATCCCAGTGAAGAAAACCTTAATAGCACAACAAGCTTCAGAAGATGGCTCCAGTGCCTTCAGTGCCTCTTGATTTCTTCTGGTTCTCTTCTATTTTAATTCTTTATATCTTTAGCTTCTCTTTCTTAAAAAGTTCTGTGTTTTTAACCACCTTTCTGAGTTACACTTAAAATTGCTGTGATTAAAGCAGAATTTTATTTCCCTTATTTTTAGGGAATTTTCCACTGTATATTAGATAGGAGTCTGTTTATACTCAGCTTCAGAGTTTGCTCTTTAAAAGAGTTATTCTCCTTTATTATTGATAAAATGGATATTTCATGTAGTCATAAGGTGACTATATTAAAAAAATGAAGTATTTCTGAACACGAAAGTATAATTAGAAAAACCTCAGAGGGGAAAATAGTTTAAAGTGGTTTTGAGTTGTTTAAAAAATCAATTAGAGTTCAAGGGGTATGTGTCAAATTCTGATTCTCAGAATGATTCATTGGGAAATTATCTTCCAAAAAAATTAATTACACTATGAACATCTGTTCATATTTATCTAGAGTTTATGAGATAGTCCAAGACTGTTGCCATTTGTTGTGTTTTTATTACATATCTTGTGAGGTTTGGTTGAGATCTTTTCTTAAGCTCACATGATCTCAGATTTATTGTTTCAAACCTAATGAAATCTTCCTCAACTGTAGTGGTTCCTATTAATTTCTGCAGGACTTAAATGAAACTGCTTTTATCTGTGGTGCAATCATTCCCTAAAATCTTTGCCTTTACAGTAAGAATTTATTCATGAGAAGTATGAATGCTATCACCAGATTCTCAAGATCTTGTCAAATATAAGAAATACCAGCATCTGTGCTTAATAGACACCTAAGCAATGAGTTAGGAAAGAAATTAGTTAAAATATCTGTATTTAGGAAGAAACTGTATTTTGGGCAGCAGAATATATTTTGAAAGAAAAGATGAAATGCCACAGGGAAATGGGCATTAAATCCACATGGATTTATGTGGAACCAATCCAAAAGCTTCTTTGACATGATAACAAACATTCAAGAGGCTCCCTTCCAGCTATAAATATAAACTCTCTGGACTTCATTAACACTCATAATCCAGTTCCACAAAGAAGAATATGGGCACTGAGCCAGAGTTCAAAAAGAAGCATCTTCAGGAGAACTCTCAAGGAGTTGTGTTGCCTGGGAAAAAATTAGACAGAACAGAAATCACAGTGAAGTTCATATGCAGTTGGATCAGGGATTGATTTCTGCTGATTTTCTCATTAGTGATTTTTTTGTGCATATCATTATCAATGTGAAGAAAATCGAACTTTATTAGTGAAATTTAGTGCAACTCGAACTCATGTAAAAGTAGTGGATGGAAATATGTTAGTATAACATAAAACCCCCTGATTTTCTGTGGTTTTGTTTCTTAAAGTTTGGGGGAGTGGATTTGTTTTTTGGGGGGTTTTGTTGCTTTGGTTTTTTGTTTGTTTCTTTCTTTTGTTGCTGGTTTTGAATTTTTCTTTTTAAACTAGCACCTGTGTAGTGCACTTGACCTGGAAGAGGTCAAATATTTTTTGAACAGTAAATCCAGCTTGTGAGCTATGCAAAGTCAACCTTGCTGAAGTTTTTACTTATCGATCTCTTACTGCAATACCATTGGTCAAAGTGTATTTAAGCCCAGAAAAGATACTAACCAAAGTAAAAAAACCAAACCAAAAACAGTATGCAGGAACACACAAAGAAAAATACCTTGTTTAGAGGTATCTGTTGCAATAGTCTTAGAAAAATCAGTATGTTTTTTGCTTTGGTAGCTCTCTAAAGGAAAATATTAGGGAATGTACTTCAAGATAAAGTCTTCTTCTAGAAGAAAAAGAAGAGGGGAAGGGAGGGGAGGGGAGGGGAGGGGAGGGAGGGGAGGGGAGGGGAGGGGAGGGGAGGGGAGGGGAGGGGAGGGGAGGGGAGGGGAGGGGAGGGGAGGGGAGGGGAGGGGAGGGAGAGGCGAGGCGAGGCGAGGCGAGGAGAGGAGAGGGAGAGAGGAGAAGAGAAGAGAGGAGAAGAGAAGAGAGGAGGAGAGTTGGCAGCCACCTTGAAACTCTATATAAGCCTGAATATATTGTCTTCATTAATTGAAATCAGTTATAATACTATAAACAAAGAGCAAAAATGCAACATGCATTTCACAAAAACGCTTATAGGCAGACCATATTTTATCTATATAGAATGCTTCCATAAAATCACAATAGCTTAATTGTCTTTCTGTTGACTGCCTGCTATTTCAAAACACTTTCCTGCCTGGCACAGATATTTTTTCTTAGCAGCTAAATGTAATTTATCCCAGAGCAAGAAATCTGCAAGAAACCAACCTAGACTTTGTCTTTGAATTTTCTGGATATTGACAAGTCATAAGATATAAGAAAGAGCAGCAGCTTTGCTGATGTTTGTGTTAATTAATGCTTGTACTCTGCTATGTATTAAAGCATAAGAGTTTAGTATGTGTCTTAAGTAGGGTAAAACTTTGCAAAGTGATACTCTTCTGATCTTTTTATTTACTGACTTTTACACAAAGATCATGCCATAAAAACTTAAGAATTCCCAGAGAGTATTCTAATCACTGAGTGCTCCTCTATTTCCGCTTTGTATCTCTGCTTCTGATTTATTTCTGAAGAGCTACACAGCTTCTGCAAGGGAGGTGAAGAGTCTCCTCTAGTTGTTCTACAGAATATTCTGATGAACTGGGTCTTTTCTTAGAAATGAATGCAATATAAGGCTTTAAATATCTTTTCCTGCAGGGAACAACCAGTTGGCCTCTTCTCCCAAGAAAGTAGTGTCAGGATAAGAGGACATAGCTTCAAGCTGCGACAGGGGAGGTTCAGATTGGACATAAGGAAGAATTTCTTCACTGAAAGTGTGGTTAAGCATTGGAATGGGCTGCTCAGAGAAGTTTTGGAATCACCACCCAGGACGTGTTCAAGAAACAACTGGATGTGGCACTTAGGGCTATGTTTTATTAGGCATGATGATGTTCGCTCAAAAGCTGGACTCAGTGATCTTGGTGGTCTTTTCCAGCCTTAATGATTCTCTGATTTTATAAGAGGGGCTTAAGACTGACTACTCCTCGTTCTTGTGCTTCAGACACTGGAAAATTAGTCAGTCTGAAATGTAGGGTCTGGCAGACCTGGCTGGCAGCTAATACTCACTTGAATTTAAATTTAAACTGTGTACTCCATTTTAGGTGCAGAGTTCTGGTATCCAGCATGTATGTCTGTCATGGCTGTCTTTGACCTTGTGGTAGGAACCAGTGAATTTGCATGAAAAGTCACAGAGGTATCATTTCAGAACATGCTGTGCTTTTTTTCCTCTGTACATGTAAAGTATGAGTTGTTTGAGTTTCATAATTCACTGCTGTTTGAGTTTCAGAATTCTCCATCTAAGTCTGTAAAGTAGAATCAAGAAAAGAATTTTCCTTTTTATGTGTTAGCTATCACCTGTGGGATTATCCCACCTGTATGAACCCCCTCCAGTAATTCCACTTTTGCTCTCTCTTGTGGAAATTTCTTGGCAGCCATCTCACTTTTAGATTTTCTTCTGAAACAATTCTCACTTGTCTGACATTTCTTCTCTTTGCTCATACTGCTTGAGGCCAATAAAATAAATCTGCAGCCAGCTCCAGGCTTCTTTGCACTCCTGTGTAGTTAATCTCATTATGCATCTCTTGTCATGTTAAATTCTGAGGAGTGGAAGAAGTCATTAGTAGTTTTAAAACCTCCTTTCTTTTCTGAATCTTTCAGCACCAAACCCATCTGCTATGAAAAATTCTGGTTACACTTTTATGTTCTGCTGAATATCATATGTCTCTTCAATATTGTTATCATGATTTGGTCCACAGCCAGGTTCTGAATAGCAAGTCATTTATACTATTTACTTACCCGATGCTGGTAAAGCCCTTCTTTCAATAGGATGAACATCTTGGACATTTGGTCTTCCAGGCCATAAACTTTCAGATGAAAATTTTAATATCCTGTTTCATCATGAAGCAGGCTTTTGATGTAGTCTGAGCTGCTGATTAAAGTTTGGGATTATCCTCTGGTAGTTTGATGGAGAATAATAAATCATAAAATATTAAGGATTGGAATGGACCCTAAAGATCATCTAGTCCCAACCTCCCCTTCCATGAGCAGGGACACCTCCCGCTAGACCAGGTTGCTCAAGGCCTTATCCACTGACCTTGAACAATTTCAGGGTTGAGGCATCCAGAACCTCCCTGGACAACCTGTTCCAGCTCCTGTTCACCACCCTCCCAGTAAAGAATTTCTTCCTAATAACTAACCTAAATTTCCACTCTTTCAATGGGTACATATTACTCCTTGTCCTATCATTTAAATTCTTGACAAAGAGTCCCTCTCAGGCTTCCTGATAGCTCCCTTCAGATACAGCCCTGACTTTCCCAGCCTGTCTTTGTAGGTGAAGTGTTCCAATCCCCTTATCAATTTCATGGCTCTCCTCTGGACTTGCTCCAGCAGTTCCATGTCCTTCTTATGTTGGGGGTACCAGAACTGGACTCAACACTCCAGGTGGGATATCACCAGGGCAGAGTAAAGGAGAATCATCTCCTCCAACCTGCTGGCCATGTTCCTTTTGATGCAGCTCAGGATTTGGTTGTCTTTCTGGGCTGTGAGCGAGCAGTGCTGTTCATTTTGAGTTTTTCCCCAATCATCGTCCCCTATATGTACTTTTTGCATCTGCATGTGTTTGTCAGAGCTGCATAAATCCTTACATGAATGCCAGCATCTCACAGCACTGGAATTGTCTCTGCTACTATCGGCTAGATATGTTTGGAATAGCAAATGAGAAATAACAAATTCATTGCAATATCAAGAGAAAAGGTATTTACTCTTTAATTGTCAATTAATTTAATTTAATTTAATTGTCAATGAGTCACAATTGTGACTCATTGACAGTGGGAGAAAAAGTAGTGAGGAAGGACTAGGATGAGTAGGAAAGTTTGAGGAAGTTGTGAAATATGTAAATGAAAAATTATGTTACATAATTTCAACTAATTAAGGGAGGAAAGCATTTATTGATCTAGATGCCAGAGAGAAGCACACACAAGACTCACAGTCTCAATAAACTTGGTGGGCTTTATTAAAAAAAAACAAAACAGAAGCCTTTGGTTATGTATTTATATATACACATATATTCACTTCAAAATACTAGAAAAAATATAAAGAATTTAAATCTATGCAGAAGAGAAAGCAGAATATAGATCTAGCGAGATGGTTTATGTCAAATATTTTTACCTGAGCTTTCTGACATTTAATCTTAGAAAACTGGAATTCACTCTTTCCTGAAAATCCTTCTGGAATTCCTTTGGCCCTGGATTCTTTAAATAGAAAATACAAAATAATTTTCTAATTATATAGTGGGTTGTAATGTCTGAATAGATGGCATTTTGTTCTAGAGAAGAAAAGCAGACCAAATGCAAAGCAGCTTTGTCTGCTTTGATTAGTTTGGAAAGGTAGTTTGATCTGTTGACCCACAATTTGAAGAAACCTGTGAGCTTGTAGAACAAAATTAGCATAGCGTAGGAAAGTTAATATATGACAATCCACCACTGTTTATCCAAAGGTTTAGACATGATGAGCTATGCCTCTGTAGAAAAGGAAGCAGTGAAAATATTTCCTCGAAACACAGGCTGACAAATCTCGCTGTCTGGTCTAGACATCCAAACCAGCCACACAAGCATTCAGATCTCAGGAATGGAAAAGATGTCCACGTGGTGTGGAATACAAATCTGGATAATGGGTTTAAGAAAGGTAAAAGTTTTAATTCAGAGCCCTCAGTGCTGAGATAGTGCTAGTGCTAGGCAAGTGCAAAACAAAAATTCTGCCTAGGAGATTTTGTATGGTTTGCTGCTAATAGCATAGTCAATACAGGCAACATTTAGCTTATTTTGTCCTGGTGATTTATCTTAGACAGAAGGCAGAAGCAGCTGACTGTCAATCCACTCAAATAAAGAAGGAATTTTTGCTCTGTGTCCAGGACTATGCAATATTTCTGGTATTAGTTAACATTTTCATTGATGACATGAACTATTGAAGAAGGAATATCCTTATTACATTTGCAGGCAATACCAAGCTGGAACAATGCAATAGAGGACGCGATTAGTATTTAGCCAGGATCCTGACAAACTGGAGAGGAGATATGAGAAAAATAGGATGTGATTCAGTAAGAATAAGCAAAGAGCTCTATATTTAGCCAGGAATGTCCGCTTTGTAAATGCAAGATATGAAACAACTGGTTGCCTTGTGGTTCTGCAGAGAAGGATCCCAAGGTTGTAATGGATCATAGCTGGACATGAAACAGCAACATCACTGCATGTAGTAAGAGAGACAAACTGAATCCCACAAGACTCTATAATAATTCATGCCTTTTGTAAGACATCTGAAGAAATTTTTCTGCTCATTTGCTCATTAGCACCACTTTAGCTGGAGCACCAGTTAGGGGGCTATATATTAACACAGGTATGTATTGGTCTTGGGGTCTATACTTTAAGACAGGTGAATATTTGTCTTAAAGAGAAGATCAGTGAAAAGAGGTGGAGGTTAGAAAATATAATGGGTGAGGAAAAATGTGACTATAGTGGGTGATTGGTCTAGAGAAGGAAAGGTTGATCTGAGATGTGATATCAGAGTTCAAATACTAAAAAAAGCTGTTGCACAATGAAAGGGAAAAGGGAATATATTAGCAGTGGAACATTACTGTGTAAAAATTAATTGCCTTCCAATACAGCAAAACAGACTTAGGCTAGACATTTGGAAAAACTTTCTAAGAATAGTGAAATACCAAGACAGATTGCCTAAAAAGGTTGTGTAATACTTGTCTACATTGTTACAGGCTTTTAAACGTTGGTTAGACAGGTATCTGCCAGGAATATTTTAACTAAGCACTTAAAAATGAAGTGTACATGTATATAAAGCTGTTCACAATGAAATAAAGTTGCACTGGCAGTACTAAAGCCACCCTGGTTCCAGAAACTGGTATCAGGTACTCAGCCAGTCCAGCCTATTGTAGTGTAAGAAACTCTTTTGATGTTTGACAGAGAGTTGGAGTATGACTGAGTATCCTTGAGATTCAAGCAGCAATATGTGTTGTGTGCCAGACAATGCATATCCTGCCTATTGCCCTGCTACAGTTAGTGAACTCTTTTATGACCTTGGGGATACTGTTGAGGATAGACAGATGTTTTGGACCCATTCCTGGTCATCTTATTTCCACGGGATGACGTAATCGTGCCTGGAATACTTCTCTCTCTCTGACACAAAATTGCAGCCACTATCTGGGTGGGAAGGTGAAATGTTGCTGTTTAGATATCCTAGCCTTTTCTTAGTATATTTATAGAATCTTAGAATCATTAAGGTTGGAAAAGACCTCTAAGACTGTTGAGTCCCACAATTAACCTAACACTGCCAGGTCCACCCCTGAGCCATGTCCCTAAGCACCACATCTACACACTTTATTAACACTTCCCTCGATGGTGATTCCGACACTTCTCTGGGCAGCCTGTTCCAATGCTTGACAGACTGTTCAGGGGAGAAATTTTTTTCTGACATCCAGTCTAAATGTCCCCTTGTGTAACCTGAGCCTCTTTCCTCAAAAATGGCTTGATTGCCTGCTTCCATTGGGTTCAAGTGTCCTGAGGGTGACTGTCCTAGTTTTTCTGGTGAGTGCCAAGTAGGGGGCAGAGCCTGTATATGTGTGGTAGTGATTATAGATTGCTATTCTATACCTCCAAAATCATCACTGGTGGCATGACTTTGGGGCTGAAGAGAAGGTGAGTGACCCTGGAAGAGGTGCTATTTTGTTCTGTTTCTCTTCAGATCATGTAGCATGGGACACCAGGGTTGCTGCTGAATTTAGTTGACTTTGAATTGTAGTTATATTGTCACCTAAATCAAAATAAAGAACATTGCAGAGGAGGAAAACCATCTGGAATAGTTATAAAGGAGCTTTGACAACTTCTGGGGAGATTGAATGGATGCAGACATCCTACCACCAATATCCCTTAGCTTCCCCATTGTTAATGTCAGCTAATATGATCCAGTGTTGGGACTCCACAGCAGACTAGAAGCAAACTTACTTTTCCTCTCATGTGCATTGCAGAGAAAGGATCTAAAAATCTGAACATCACTGAACAGTAAATTCTTCATGGAACTCTGTATGGGCTGCTTATAGATTATAACACAGCATATAGCACAAACAACTGAGTTCTTAGAATAGGGAAAAGCACTGAAACCTGAAGTCTTTTCCATTTTATCCTACAAAATACCACAAAACCAGAACTGAAAAAAATTTACTTTGAATGAGAAGTCATCCTTCCAAAAAGAGACAGGGGAATGCTAAGAATTCATCTGAAGAATGAGAGAGATGCAAATATCAAAGACTTTGAATTAAAGGTGAATTTATAGGGTAGTTAATAAGGAACATGATGGCATACTGATGATTGAGGAAAAGATAGTAAAATGAATCTTAAACATGAATTTGGAATAAAGGCAAATCTCAATTTACAGTGAAATGTAAGTGAAGAGGAAGAAATGCACCATCTTATTCTTATCTATGCTTATCTGTGATCTTGGGATTTATTGGGAGGAATTCAATAGATGAAAATTCTGATGTGAAATATTTAAATGATGGCTCTGAAGCTCTATTTGCTAAGATTAAAAATTCTCAAATCACTAGGCTCCTGCAGACTAATCATATAACTTCAGTGATAGTTTTATCTAATACAGAATTGATACTCATGTAATTTCCTTTTTGCTAGAGAAAAATTTCAAACACTTTAAGGTATGGGCTATCTAAACTCAACTAAAAGTGTAATACTAAAATTCAGAAATTTACACAAATTGACTCCAGCATTGCTTATTGACTTGTAAAAACTGATTTTTTCCTTCTGCTTTCAAATATTTTGTTTACCCTGCTGTTTAGCTGTCCTGTTCTTTGTTGTCTACTCTCTGCTGCAATTCTCCTCTCTGTCACAACTCACTACAGTCTTACAGCTCATGAGATCTCTTGTTTCTTCTTGGCATTTCCCTGTTCAAGCCTTGTTACACAAATACAAAATAATATTGCAGAGATAATAATGAATATTTCCATTTATGTCAAAGGATTTTGAGACTGATGCAAGGCTTCTAATTTTTTAATGGGCTGTTGGTCATGTTTCAAATGAGGATATGCTCTCACAGAATTAATAAAAAGCCACCCACTATCACAGTGTAAACAGTATTTTATCACTATTTTTTTGGCAAAGATTTTCTTACAAAATAGTGCTCACTCTGACCATCTGTGCTTATTTAAGTGAAACCAAGCAGTCTCTTCTTTTGATTTACATTCCAGGCTTCCCAATATTTCTTTTTTATTTTGTGACCTCAGAAAGAGAGCCTATTTTTTCATAAAGATTTTCAATTTGTTTCTGATTTTAAGACTTTTTAATGCTTCCATAGAATTTTTTTCAGAAATTAATATAAACAAAAACTCCAAAGCTTCTTAAATTTAATTTCTATGTAGAAGACCAGGTAATTTGACACAAACACAGCACTCTTTGGCAAAGCTTTTGTACAAATTAACAAAAACAAGAAGAGACTAATATTTCATTCATAGTGACAAAAAAGGTGAGACCAATACAAATGGTCTCATATGAGTCACATGTGAGATTTCAGATGATCAGTGAATGGTGAATCAGGCTACAAAAGGAGAGGAAAGTTTGATAAGGATAAAAGCTCTCTCCAAAAAAATAGAGAAGCAGTGGTCAATATAAATTTTGTGCAGCACACTTCAGTCAGGCACCTGGGAGGCTTCTGTACGCACAGCTGAACATGGTTCCAACTTTCTCAAGATTCTGTAGTCCTCAGTTTAGGATTAGCACTTTGTGATCAAAGTCTGATGCTGTAAAGTGAGATAAAATTTTTAATCAAAATTCTCTTAATTTATAAGTCAGCTTATGCAATTGCTACTAGCTTTCTGAGCTTAATTTATTAATGAGTATTATTGGGTTCTAAAGTCATGAATGTTATATTGTAGAGATAGCTAGGTTGTCCTAGTCAGCTATCACAACTCTGTTTCCCTGATGCACAAGGAAAACAAACTATGTGTTTTAAGACATTGCACTTATTTTTCTTCAAAAATTCCAACCAAATGTCCATTTACTAAGACCTTTGGGCAACTCTCTCAATGTTTAATCCCACATCTGCCATCCGGCTTCCTTAAACACAAATGTTAAAACATCTTTTACTATTCTAGACTATTTTTACACTACTCTTGAAATGTCTGACAAAATCTGTCAAAATGGCCTTATAACAATGCCTAATATTGATTGGGGGGGGATGGTTACAGTATCCGTGATGGGACACCCAAACTGTCAGGGAATGTGCACAAAACTGATTATGTTAAAGAGCAAGATAAAAACAAGCCTGTGAGAGAGTATTCAGTGAATTCTAGTGACTTTGAAAAGAAAGGAAGGCATCATGAACCAATGTCACAGGAACATTAAAGCCTGAAAGGGGGAATTGGCAGAGGCTTTGGAATGGGAGGAGGAGCAGTGATGGCTAGCATAGCCAAGCATTGTCCCTTAGCAATCCCAGCCCTGCCTATGGCCTGTGGGGCAGACACAGCCTGCACCCAGCCAAGGACTCGCAGCACAGGGTGGTGACATGGGGGTGGCATGTGGGGCAGTGCTGCCCACAGTGCTGCCTCCGTGGGTGCTGGCAGCAGCGAGGGTTGCAGCACAGCTGGAGCATGGACATCTCCTCGGGAGGGTCTGCGGTTTGTGCTGCACAACTGACACTGGGCTGTAGTTCACTGATCACTGGTTGTTCATGGATGATTAGCAAATCAACAAACTGCTCCCATCCTGATTTATTTATAGGGGGTGAACTGAGCACTTCCCATGCAGCAGTCCCAGACATCTGACTTTACATCATTGCTTCCTACTCTGAAATCAGTGCACCCCACTGCATAGCTCACATGGTATGTTCCCAGAGGTAATACTTTTTGTGTAGCTTTTTTGAATACATCTGGTTGCATTCTAACAATTTCAGAAAATTATCTAGAATGGTTTATGTCAGTTACTTGTTCTCAGTACTTACTTTCATGGAGTTTTTTCCTAAATTTTTATTTTTACCAAAAAGATTTTATAAGATAAAAATACTTGCTAGCACTGGTCCAAGAACTTTTCATACTATTAATCCTTTCTCATTTACATATTAGCTTTTAAAGTTGTATGCTGAGCTCTGTCAACAAGACAGTTTTTAAGTAATTTAATTTTTATCCTGCTGTTAGTGTATAATGCAATATTGAAAATGTCATAAAGTAATAAGTCAAGTACTGACTGAAAACCATCGGAATGTACTATCTTCCAAATATACTATGTCAGTTCTTTTGGAAACCAGATTTGTATTGCTGTCAATAAAGACCACAAGTTTATTTCTGACAAGGCCTTTGTTTTTGGACAAAGTCGGCTTATTTAAATTCCAGGATTTATTTTTATTTGCATGTATTCATGAACCTAATTAAATTTCTTTATTTTAGCCCTTCTACAAGTGAGGCTAACTGGTTTGCAATTCACAGGATCATTCATTTTATCCTGTTTAAATATTGGAGCTACATCTGTAGTTATCCAATCACTTGGAATTTCTTCAGTTTCCCATACATGGTTCTGAAAGCTCCCAGCTGGTTTTCTTGGCGCTCTTGGGTGTCAGTTATCTGGGCCTGTTGATTTGAAAATGTATAATTTCAACAGATGTTCCTTTATATCTTTCCTTGCTACACATGGCAAACTTGCTGTTACAGCAGCAACAGCATCTGGAATACATACAGCCTCATGCTTCTTTCTACATACAGTGAACAAATGTCTGTAAAAAATTTTTGCATTGCGTTTTGTTTTTTGGTTTTTGTGGGTTGGTTTTTGGGTTTTTTTTTGCCAGAGCTATCTAGATGGACATGTACCTGTACTCCAGTCCTCTCAATATTAGATTTCATTCTGTTGCATCAGGCCTTCGAAATCTTTTAAATACACTGGCCTCATACCCAGAATAACCTTTTTCCTATCCTTTGAATTGTGGCTTATGTGTTACCACATGGGACATTCATGAACCATTCCTGGCTTTTTTTTTTTTTTTTTTTAAAACTCCCCACGTTAAACACATGTGCTTTGTCGTTATATCAACAGTTGCTTCAAAATTGCTAAAAGTGACCACTTCAGGGTTCAGGTATACTGGTAATGACTTAGTGCTGTGTTCTGTTCTCATAACTGTAATCTAACTAATTAAGTACACTGGCATCTTTTTTTAGGTCAGTCATTGCTGCATTTCATCCAGGAGTATTAATGCCCAGGTATTGAGTTCTCTCATGCTGTCTGCTCTTGACTACTTAACACGTCCAGCAAAGACCCCTTGACTTGAAGTCACTCTTGACAGCGCTGGTTTTCCTGCTGTTGCATCTCATCTGTGGTTAATGAGTAGTTTTCACTGTGCATGAAAGATTAAGACTGCAACAGAAAGGTACTCTCTTTAGCTTCATTGACCAGAATTTCTGTCCGTAAACTTTTATAGTATAGTATCTGGATCCTTCTGTGGCTGCAGTGTTTTTTATGTGGACTGTTTCTCCCTCAACCTCTCCTGATTTTTCTATTTTTCTAAAGGCAAGTTACAGGATTAGTTGCAATATTCTTGCAGTAAGATTCACCTTGCCACTTTGCAGCTCTACCTGCTCTATATGTCTTCTCACATATGAGCCACTCCATGCCACTCATCACATCAACAGCCCAAGCTCCCCGTGCTGTTATATGGACATTAAAGAATGATATCTTCCTTCTGTTCTTTGGCTATTATGAAGTCACAAATTTTGTGTACATATCTTAGTGTGTATGTCTTATAAGGACAATGCTATGATTCTTCTCTATTTAGATAGCTGTAAAACCTTTCTGGCTAATCTTTGCTGCAAAGAAAGGAAACACATCATTTATACAGTGTCATCTTATGGCAAATGATACCACCCTACCCAAGTTATAAACTTTTCTCTCCACTCACATAAAACAAGTTTTTATTTGTAGTAGATATTGCCTTTTCTCCTCAGATTCCTGCCCAAATTCTTGTCCAAGAGTTAACACAGGTCATTTTCAAATTTGGATGATGACTCTGGTAAATGCTGAATGTATGCTTCAGAAAACTTAGCACAGATAGCTTCTAATGTGTCAGGCTTCTAAAATCTCACTTTTCCTGTGTAAGTAAGTAAAGATACTCTAAAGCAACAAAACTGCTTTAAGTATAAAACTTGCATAAGTATGTTAGTTCATTCTAGGTCATTGTCCAATATAAAGAAAGGACCTCTGAAGCTCAGCAGGTTCAATGGAGGTGTAGGGAAAAAATTCTGCTCTTAATAACTCCTGACTCATCAGACTTATTTTAAGCATGAATAGTCCTTCTCATTGCCTGACAAATATGAAGAAAATTATTTTAAAAGTTCGTCTCTTTACAGCCAGGAGTTCTCTGTAACTGCACAAAGATCATGAAGATAATGATCAGGTATTATATTCAAATACCTGAATCTACATTCAGGTATTTAACCACATGCAAACTTGCATGTGGTTAGCAGAAATGAAAACTCTTTTTGTTGTTTGGTTTGTTTGGTTTTTTCTGTTTTTGTTTTTGCTTCCAGCTGGTTTGTTTTGGGGTGTGATGGGGAGTGAAAAGCTTTAAAAAAATTGCTTGTCAGAAATATACTCTTTAGCATAATAATATCCTGAGACTTTTCCATATTGAACTACTAATTTTATTCTCAAAAAAATGGAAAATTACCTTCTTAAAAATGAGTAGGTAAAGCACTACTTAGAGAATGAATTTCAGAGGCTACTTTAACACCTGAATATTAGTTTAAATGGGCCAGAATATAGCATTCAAAATAAATTACTGTCTAGCAACAATGCATGAGACATCCGTAATGTGAGGTATTTATTGTGTTTTGAATAGCTTTCCAGTTACTGACACTGAAGGTCATGCTCATATATCACATTTAACACAAACTAGCTCTTTTGATAGAATAGTTCCTATAATCTAAAGACACAAGAGGAGAGAGAGAACATATACAGTGGGCAAAGGGAAGAGAGAATCCTATGACCTTTAGACAGGAAGGCATTTTATTTATATAAGCTGACAAAGTTGTTCTGCCTATGAGGACTGGAAAGGTAACACAGATACAGAAATGAATGATAGAAGATGGAGCTAATCTCGGACCTGCCAGATCTCTGTGCCTGGCAGCAAATCTGGGGGGAGAAAAAAATGACCCATGGTAAAGGTGATTAATGTTGGTACAGCCTCCATAAATTGAATATGGGACTAAGCGGAGTCCATGTTGAGGTATTTATAAGGCTGAGATACGTATAAGGCTGGTCTCTATTGCCACTGAACAGCACCAAAGCAAGCATTGGACTCACCTTCCAACACAGGTGAATCATCTGCAGAGAAGGAGAAATCAGGGACTGTAGACCAGTCAGCTTCACCCTGTAACAAGCTGTGGAGAAAGACCTTCAGGAGCCCATGCCCAGGCATTGAAACCCCAACAGAACAGGAGGTTTAGTCTTGAGAGGCTTTGTTTTCAGATCCATATATAAATTTAAAAAGGTATCCCCTATTCATTCATTCATTCATTCCATTCCCTGTTTATGTTTTCATTGTCTAGCTTGTGGCAAACAAACAGGTATGTTATGTTGAGTATGTCTATTTGTCTACAGGGTAAACCTCACAGAAGTGTTATGGATGATTCAACTTCTGTCTCCTCTTCTCTCCAAAAATTCCCAGCAGCAGACCCTCATCTTGTTATGCTGGTTGAGGTAAACTATTCCATATTAATCATGGTCAGCTTGAACTTTCCTGTTACTGATGATGAAACACTGAAGTTGAAGGTTCAGTTTATAAGAACATGTTTACTTAGTTACTGTATTTATTGTTGGGAAAATTACTCTACTGGCCTGAGGAGAGCATAGATACTTCATGGCTGGGGAAATGCCAACTGTACATTAGACTATTTTTTCTCTTGGAAAGATTAAATGCACACTATTCCATTCCAACTTGATTTGCTTCATTTATGTCGTCAGCTTTGGCAATTGGGTCCCTTTATAAAATAGGTCTACTCTTTAAACATTTGTATTTGGTAAAATGTTAGTATGATTAAGAGCTGGAATGGCTTCAGATTGCTCATTTAACTGTCGTTGGTTTTGATTTTTTTTTCATTTTGTTTTGCTTATTTGTTGTTGCAGAGGACTTCTATTTCATTGATCATATAGTTTGGTTTTGGCACACACAAAGTTATAAACTAGCAAAAATAGCATTTCACTCTAAAAGTTATAGCAATTTTATCAAAGATCAGTGAATTTTGTATTAGAACTAGAGTATTAGAGTAGGTCTTTAGAAAAAATGAAATTATGTTTTCATTCATGTTTGAGTTCAAGACTTGTTTTAACTTCATCTAAGGTCACATTCTTCTGTGGATTGCCTTCTTGCACTCTCTTGACTACACTTAAAATTTGACTTTGTGTGGTCAATCATTGTCTTTGCTGAGAAGTCCTTTCTTATTTTCTGAGACACGGTGGTATTAGAGATCAGCTTAGATATTTGAACTGAGAAATCCTTGGCTTAACACCTGGTTCAGAAAGGAACCTGAAACTATGATTAGCTATAAGCACCATTGCTTATCATGGGACTGATCATATGCTTTTAAGAAGCACGTCCTTCTGCACTTCTCATGAGTCTATAACCAAGAAGGGAGGGCTGTGCTTGGCTTGGGAAGCCAAAATCTGTTCTTTTCCCCTCTGTTAGGTGCTCTGAGATGTCCACATGCCAGGAGTGCTCATGAATTTGGAGAGAACCTTGGAGAAGAATGAAAACAGGTAATGCTGATTTGCAGTCAGTCATGAACACTTTAATAGCAATTTGCTATGCACTTTTGTAAAGTCGGTTGGTGATTTTGGTTTGGTAAATTTGGTGAAGATTTATAGCAGTGAACAGAGCCTACCTGCAGAAACTTCAGTAAGTGTTTAAGACCAGTATGCTTCGTTTACTAGCAAACAGTGCTCTTATGGCTACTTCACAACCCCTTTGCAGCCATTGACATCTCCTAAACAGCTTCTGTTTACCACCATGTAGTGGCAATCAGCACTGTTGCTAGAAGGCAGACTGCAATTTATAAGCATGCAAAGTTTCTAATGCAAAATTCAGCTGAACTTTGTATCCCTCATGGATCAACTCCTTCTTGAGAAAAATTACCACCATTACATCAGCATGGAAGCAGCATAAGCATACACATCTGAAACTGCAAAGTACAACTCAGAAGTTATGTTTAGTCTTGAAAGGGACTCTTGTATCTATTCTGAGATTCAGTATCTGTATAATCCCTTCCAATTCCTTGGAATGTAATCCCCTACATACACTTTTCACCTGAAGATGTCTGCCTTGCCTTGCCTTGCCTTGCCTTGCCTTGCCTTGCCTTGCCTCATCTTTGCCTTGTCTTCCTTTTTCTTATTAGCTAATTTCCCTTCTAATGAAAATACATCTGGATTTAGCAAACAAAAGGAGCTAACACAGTCTTTTGCAATGGGCTCAGTCTTCTGCATGTTCTGTCCTTTTTTTCACCCTCTGTCTCTTGTCTATTCAGCAGTTAAAGCCTGTTGGAGAAGGAGCTGCATTTGTACAGAACAAAGCTGTTTTTTCAGTGAGCTCCTGTGGCTTGCTTTTAGACATATAATACCAAATAGTTTAATGTGGCAAAAGTTCAGTAAGGACAAGAAACATAAATGGCATTTAGGTCACATTCCTAGTTTCTGAGAAAATATGGAGGGGCAGAAGAAGGAAAAGAAATAGACTTATGTCTGGAAAAAGCTAACACACATAGCTTAGTCCCCTAGCATGAAAAAAGAACTGTGTCACAGACATAGCTGAGGTTAAGAATAGACATGTTACATCATCTTTTGCACAATGCAGTAGTGGGAAAAGGGAGGAAATGAGGACTTAGGAGAGGAATAAATAAATTACAGCCAGATTTTACAGAAAAAGAGTAGACTGGAAGCTCCTAAGGAAAAATCTGGATTGTGGTCTCCCTTAGATACAGGTAAGGAAAGAAAGGAAAGAACTGCTCAAAACCAAAGAAAAGAATAGTTGGGGTTACTGATGACATAGAAGAAATGGTCAGAATCTGAGAACAATCAGGATTTATTTTCTTTTGTAAAGAGATTCTGTAATTGCTTCTGGCATGTTACTGATTGTGGCAAGCTGTGTGGCAACATTTCAAACTTCAGGGCCTCCCTGAGCCCAAAGGAGAAAATGTATACAAAACTTTGAACAGTTTCTTTCTCACATTAGACTCTGTCCAAGACTATAGCTAAGCTTGTCAAGTGAAAGTTCTCTTGAAAGTGAACTCTACCTTTAGGACTGCACCTCTTGTACCTTGTCTATAGTATGTGGAAAAATAAGGGAGTTTAATTAGTCCTGTGAGAGCATAGAACCTCTCTAGGATGGGAGTGGCTCTCAGCAGTGAAGACATCCCATCTTTGGAGAAAAGTGGTACTTAAAAGGAAGTCACTTAGATGGGAGGACAGTTTTGGTGGGCAGAGGGGCTCCTAACAAACATAGCCCACAGACCAGCTGAATGCTGGACTTATTTACAGGGACCAAACAATTGTTTCAGAAACCCCTTCCTTATTTATTGCTATTTATTTATGTCTTTCACCATAAATAATTGAGAAAGGGAAAATTAATCTGTTAAACTATAGTGTAAGGAGCTGAGCTGGATGGCCTGTCACCTTCTAAATCTTTAGGCAGGGCTTTGTAGAAAGACCTGTTCTGTGCTTCCATTTCTAGCCAGGAGCAGAGAAATGAAGGAAGGAGAAAAAAGCTGTGCTTGGTGTTTCTTAGTTCATCTGGAAAAAACACAATATCCCAGCTCTGAAAACATGGACTGAAAGTCTGAAAGCAATTTAAACATTGTGAACAAATGTTTGGAAAAATAAACAATGTGATTGTGGTTACATGGGAAAATTTCTGGATACTAACTGATCAAGTTTGAAGCAGGTGTCAGAAAAAGATTGTAAAAGCTGCAGCCTAGGGATAAAGGCAACCTGGGGATGGTACAATATGTCCACTGAAACCAACCAGTAGTTTAATTCTGGAGCACTGCATTAATATGTGGGACAGGATGGGGCTACTTCTCAGAATCACTCTTTTGGCTCTGTTCACTAGGAAGATGGAAACATAATCTGGAACATCCTGGAATTTAATAGCTCTTATTACTCTGTGGTTTTAGCAATTAAAATTATTTCTGAATAGAATATTTATTTAAAAACCTTCAGCAAGCTGATATAGATTTGCTTCACACAGGCAAGTAGGTTGAGGGAAGGGATGTGCCATATAAAGGACCACAGCTCCCAACTCCTCTCGCATTTGAAGGCTGTGTCTAGGACAGTGTGTGTCCCAGTAAACAGGCAAAGGAGCTGTTTCTAATCAGTTTGCATTCACAGCCACATGTAAATCCAAAAGTAAGCCATTGACATCATAAGATGTGCTTACCTAGTGAAAGGCTCCACGCTGTTTCTACCCTTCTTTAAAGAAGAAGCTCTTAGATTATGACAGGCATCACAAATGTGTAGGATCTAATGAGATCTCAAAGGGACATTATGAATCAGAAAATCTATTTTCCAGAGCCACAACAACTCTTTTCAGGGCAGAGCTGTCCATTTCCTGACCTCTAGAAGACCAGGTAATGTATTCCTTCCATTACTTCCATCTTCAGAGTGGCCTCTTGACCCTGCTGGCTTCCTCTCACGAACTGACTGCTGCAAAGTTTTTAGGAGACTTTGGGCAATTTGTCATTAATGGGGACTATACAGAAGATACTGCATACATGTATGACAGGAATAAATTAAGGATGATTGATTAGAATTGACTTTGGCATTTAAAAATTTTTGGTGTTCAAATTTGTAACTATAGCACTTTCTTTTGAAAAATGCTTTTCCTGTTGTATAAAATAAAGTGAAAAAATACAGTGTGGTTTTATGCAAAGCTAAAATAAAAAGCTGGCTTCAAATCATTGCACAATCAATGAGACAAAATGTTACAGGAACAGACAATGGAAATTTGTGCACTTAGATCAATTTGTAAAGAAAAAAGTAATACTTAGGTTGGGCTGGATTTTTTTTTTGTCAATTAAGAGGAAATAGTTTTTTAAGTATGCTTCCTGTAACAATTTCAGATGATCATTTCCTGATTCCAGATAGGTTACTTTTTCTCAGTCCTCCAAAGTAAACCAGTTAAAAAAAGCCTCCAGAACTGTAGGGGATTAAGCTGTCAGAAATATAAGTCTAAATATAGGTAAAACCTGCTTTAGTTGCTATTTTAATATGAAAAGACACTGGCTCAGACTACTCAGAAAATAAAAATAAATTTGAAACAGACATCCAGAAGTCACACCCTTTACAGGAGTCCTGCCTGGAATGACCTAACCAAGCCAAGGTCACTATGGTTAAACTCTGTGACTATTTAAGAATACCTGTCAGTCCCAAAGAGAATGTGCATGTTCATAGAATCAGAATGGTTTGGGTTGGAAGTTACCTTAAGAATCATCTAGTTCCAGCCTGCCATGGGCAGGAGCATCTTCCAATAAGTCACATTGCTCAAAGTCTTCATTGTTTCCATTTTTACCATGGTTTTACAGAGTTTAAAGCCCTTCTACCGTATTAAATGTTATTTCCCAACCCAATTCATTGTGGTGAAATAATTGCAGTAAATCCCCTCAAAATAGTATTCTTTTCATTTTCCTTTTGTGTTTGGCAAATGCAATAAAAGAGATAGCATCATTTGGCCTGTAGTCACCAGGCAGTCCCACAGAAAGCTGTCTTGCCAGCAGAGCAGCTCAGAGCTCCTCGGCACTGGAAGCAAAATTTGAGTTCTACTAACGTTTCAGCTGAGATGCTCCTGCTTTGGGGGTGGTGAAGGGTAAGTGAGAGTCAGGTGTGAAGTGAGACAGATGCTGTTGCTTTTCCAAGACTGCTATATACACTGCAGTCTGGCTACTGGCAGCTGTTTCGCTGCAGCCAGCAGCATTATCAGGCTTCCAGCACAGGCAAAATGACTGAGAAATCCATTTTGATGCTGCTCAGTGTCACTGTGTCTTTCCATATGTGCCAGTATAAATGTTACCAGAGTCACTGGTGCAACCCACAAGGATAAGGTCAGGAACCAGTGTGTAAAACCCCACCTGTGACTGCCCCCTACACTGACGGGATAACCTCTGCCTGCTACTACTGGCACCACTGATCTTGGTCAACCTACCAGCAGCCTTCTCCAGCAAAAAACGGACCTTAATTCCCTCATCAGCACACCCTTCCACACAAACCTTCACTTTAAACAGAGGGCTGAATTGGAGGTTATTGGTCCTTGATTGCTTTGTATGGTAGAAAGTCCCTGACCTCACTAGGGTAGAGGACTGAGAAGGAAGGGGAATAGTATTGTGGAAGCATGTGTTGCCTCAGGAAAGAGCTGAGACTTTCTAGCAGGTTTCTGGAACTAAAATCTCTACTGTTTTTACCTGACTTAGCTGGGAATCTTGTTCAGAATTCTAAATAGTCATTTTTTCACATGGCATACAAACATTATCTACTTCTTTTAAAATGTTCTTGAGTTACACTGCTTGTTTATACTTATCTTGATTATCTGAATGGGATACTTTAACAGTGGAACTCTAAAGTCAACTGATCCCATGCCAATGGTATGGGATCTAGTGCTCAGGACAAATACAGGTATTTGTCTACTTGGAGATTTACAGTGGATTTTTAAAATGTATTCCTTTCTGGAAAGATGTGAGCACATCAGGGAGGTGTAGGAGTGGGAATGATGAGGAATTATGTGAAGAACCAGTATTGACTTGATTTTCATGCTGGCACTTTGCCTTTCAGCCTGGAAGTCTTCTGGAAGGTATTTTGCCTTCCTGTCTGGATTTTAGACACCTACTAGAAAATAATCTACTTGTTGGCATTAATCCTGGACATTTTGGAAGTGTATCTGAATTTATGATTTAAATTTTAAAATAAGTTCCTAAAACTACATGTCCGATAAAGTAGCTCACAACATGCTTGTTATTGCTTCAGACTGTAAGTCACACATAATTCAACTAGTTTAACCCTATTTCATTAACCAGTTACCTTATGTCTGTGGTGACTGCAGCAGATTTGCTGAAATTTTGTCTTTTTGACTTTTCCCATCTCCTGCTCACCTTCTCATCTTCATTGTCAATTTTCTTCCCTTTCACAGTTACTTCAGCAGCATCTCTGTTCATCAATCCCTTCTCCCTTTTCTGAAGCTCCCTTACATCACACTTCCATGCTAGCTGTTTTGCACCAGGAGGTGTGATATGTTATCATCTCAATGTGAAAGGTGTTCAGATTCTGTGAAACATCATTTAAAATGCTATTTGTTGTAGATGCTGGGGGCCAAACCTGTAAAACATTGAACAAGTCTCCAATGAACTAACAGTATTTAACTATTTGCAGATTCCTTGAGCACATTTGGTTTCATTTCAGAAAACTAGTTCTCCTCCTAATCATTTGGAGACAGACAGAAAATTGCCTAGCACACTGATATCTTTGTTAAACCAAGGATCTTTGTCACCATGGCACTTTGTGTTTGATTGGAGAATGGCCCTGCTTTAATACAGAGAAGACTGTTTCTAGAATACCCTGTGGAAAATTATTGAAGTTCCTCAGGTTGAAAAGGAATTAATATATCTTATGTGCTTTATTTAGGTTAATAACTGAGTAGAAAGCAAGTGTTGGCTATGGTCAGAACTAACTTTTCAGGCTTCTAGAGATCTAGTAGAGAGATAGCTAAACTTAGGCTGCAGAGACACCCATTCATTTATTCTGCAAAACAAAGCTTTCCTGAACATGAGCAAGGCAAGAGGTTTAACCTGGGAGACAGTCTTCTAACTCAGATAAAAAACATTATCTGGTCTGAGAGGCAAGAAGTACTGTAAGACAGACATCAGGATTTATTTTTAGGGCATAGCTGAGCATGTAGTGCCTAATCAAAGAAATGGTGGCTTTGACCTTAATTTATTAAGAAATGTAATTGCAGAACTATGTCTTCAGTGTCACTGAAGATTAAAATTCTGTTGCACACAGACCTAATATCTTCTTTCTACAGACTGTATTCCCTTTCCTAAGTTTGTCATTGTTGTTCTTGTCATAGTTCTTCTATTTTAAATATTCTGGTTTGTTCACTAGTAGTGGCTTCCAAAACATAAACCAGAAGAAAAATTGTCAATAACTAATGCACAATAAAAATTATAACTGTATCTGTGGAATTCTTAAAGAACAGATGCCCTGCTTGCATGTGCATAAGCCCTTCTCCTAGAAAATCCAAATTCCAAAGCCACCTCAGTTGCTTATGTACTTGGTAAAATTTCTTAATTTCTTCTGTGCTTTGACTATTGCTTTTTGTCCACATCTCAACTCCTTTGTTGAGCACAGCAAATGAAAATAACACTATCAATTAGTCCTTGTTTCTTTCTTCTGATCACTGGAATGTCTTGTTATTAAAATAATAAACCAAGCCATGGTTTTCCTTCTATTATTTGCTTATTTGTGCCACATTCCTTTGTCTCTTAAATAAAATATGTTGATTTTCTGATGGGAATGCCACGCACAGTCTGCTGGTGTGGTTAAGAGATTAAGAGCAAACAGATTCAAAGGAGGCTAACGTCATCATGTAATTTCCTCAGGTCATTCCTAAAAGAAGTTTATTCTATTATTCGAAAGCAATTTGTCTTACTTCAGTAAAATGAATTAGTTTTTACTTCCTTTTCTTAATGAGTCTAAGGAAGAACAGATAGATGAATTTACCCTTCATGTAAGACCAAATTAGTCTTTAATCATTTGGAAGTTGAGTAGGTACTTACAAAATAGGATATATTTCATGGTCAGTGCTATTGAAATTTCAAGTTTCATTTTGTATTCTGCTTGAACAGAAAAAAAATATTCTCATGTAAAATGATCTTATAAGATAGATCTGTGGGCTTTTTATGGTATCCAATTTAAAGCAACCCCATTCTCTGCATTGGCAATAACCTATTTATGCTTTAAGCTGGGAAAAAAGGTTTCTTGGCCACCTTCTTGAATATTGTGCTTTTTATCACTGGAGAGTGTCTTCAGTCTTCTGGTTTCGCATGGAACAGGAATTTGTTTATTTATGTAGACATATCTAGCTGACACTGCAGTATCTTTGTGGTGGTACTGGCTGCATCCGGAAAAAAAATAAAATACAAACCTGCCTTTCACCACATTTTTATTGATTGTGAAAACCATGTTGTTTCTTAACACCAGCCTTAACAGGAAATACCCATGCAGAAAATGGAGACATTTTAGGAAGTGAACCAATTATCTTCTATCAGTCTACATGTCTTGTTGAAAAGTGTGGTTGAAAGTGGTGTGATGTTCCACTGTCTACTCCTGATAATATGTCTCTACAAAAGCTCTGCTCTTCTGATATGGTGGTTTCAAGGGAAATATTTTGAATTCAGTATGAATTCTGTATTTTCTTTTAAGATACATCACAATTAAGAGAGAACATCTCTTGGAAGCACATGCCATATTTTCTGATGCTTCATCCAATGCTGAAACTTTCTTTTCATTTCACAGCTTGTGAGGTAGAAATATTTGCTGTCAGAGTGAATAGGAAATGTCTTTGTCACCACTTTTTTCCAATTGAAATTTTATGGTTCTGAGGACAAGGAACATTTGCTGTTTGCAAATTGGGGTGCTCCTCCTTCAATACCTATTACATATCTCATGCTGAGAAGCACTGATCACCATTATAAAAGAAGAAAGAGTGGAAGAAACAAATACGAGAAGGAATTTCAGAGTTTTATCAGCCTCTGAAAGAGACTGGAGATATTTATGGTTTATATAATTTTGAAGGTAAAAAATAAAATTAAGCTCAAAGTTTATTCTGTTAAAAATTATGCACTTTGTTTTTATAACTGGTGTTGTACATATGGGAAAAAAAATTATGGCTTTGCTTACAAAAGCTGTCAAGGGGAGGACTTGGAGAACCTAAATATTTTCTTTGCAGTAAATATTTCACACTGATATTGCTAATGTGAAACACAAACATTTACATTATCAATCACACAAAGTATCACAGTGATATATTAGGAAAAGGGAAGTCTTCCATATAAAGTGTGCTTTATTAAAAAGTGACAGTATGAGAAGTTTACCTGTGGTATGTAGTCTGTTTTTTCTGAATGACAAAAACCAATGTTTAATGCTCACTCATATAAATATTGGGAAATTTTACTGGGTTCCTTTATTATGTTTACTGCGCCAAAAAACCTGCTAAGCTCCCAGAGTGCCACATTCTTCCTGACTACTCTTGTGGAGCTCATTTGGAACCAAGTGTCACAAAATCCTGAGAATAGAATTTGAAAATAATAGCTGATATTTAAGCCTACTGACATAATACATCCTGCTGGATCTTTTCCCTAGTTTAATGAAACAGAAGTCAGGAACACCTTTTTTTTTGGAAATGGTAGGTGTGACTGCTCAGAGTCATTATTTAATGTAACAGAATATGTAATAAGAATGAGATAGGACATGCAGCAAAAAAGCAAGAGTGTAATAAAATGATATTTCTTTGAGCCTGGCTATATTTACCCCTCCCTTTTTTAATGTTTTTGGCTATTTCATCTGAGCTCGTGTTAGGCTTTGTCTCAGCCAAGAGATTCTGTAATCTCAGCTATTTACAAATTTCACTGGGAAGAAAAATCCAGTAAACACAAATAATACTTGCAAAAATTTAAAAGCAGAAGGACAAGCAGACAAGCAAGCTATTTAACCCTGCTAGAAAAATGAAGCAACTTGTTTAGAGCAAGCAGCAAAATAAATGCAAAGCCTGATTTCAGAACACAGCTGCCCCAAAGAGAAGCACTGTGGAAATTCAGGAGCACAATAACTTTTCAGATATTTGATTAACACAAGGCATAAAGAAACTCAGGTTGGGACTGTGGCCACAATCTTTTGTTTACTTGAAGGGCTATATTCACCATAAAGACAAGAAAATTCTCGTGTGGACTATGGTGTGGGAAACATCAGAGGCAAAAGAGTAGAAATAGAAAATCTGATCACTGTCAGCCGGATCTGCTTTACAGCCTCTTTTATGTGGTGTAAGCAGATTTCTGGTGAGAGCTGTGTGTAGGGGTAAAAGCACTATTAACAAAATTTGTACAACAGATCTTGAGAAGGCATTTTCCCACTTCAATATCTTTTCAGATTAATGACATCTGTAGTGTTAAGAAGTCACTACATAGATATATCAAAAATCTAGGGTGATTTTGAGGAGACACAACTGTGCTTAGACAAGAAAGAAGTGTGGGAAATAATATGTGTGACAAAGATAATAACATTATTTTTTTTCCTCTTAAAAGCTTGTAGCCATCTATTTTTTTATTAGTACATTGTTGAATGCCTCAAGAAGCTAGCTTGAATTCCCCCAACATTGTGCTGTAGATAGGACAGAGTCTGTTACCTCAAGTGCTTCCTCTTATCTAGGTGATACCAGAAGGCACAGACTGATATTTGGGGCAGAAACTTTCAAAAGTATTCTGGTGATAAAAAATCAGGAATTCTCTCTTAGAATGAACATGATTGTGTCTTGTGAATCAATGCCAGCTATAAATAATTATACTAATATTAAGAAATAGTATCTTTAATGAAAAACAATCATCTGAATGTAAAAATTACTGGTGTTTCCATAAGATTCTCCTTCTGTAGAAGAATGTAAGCTAAAGAGGACAGCTTCTTGCATTCCTGAAGGACTACATGAGATCTTGCTAATTCAAGAGAGTTGGAAGACTGGCTGCTGCATGTTTAAAAAGGACAGAATGGATTTCTGTCAAAGGCAACTCTTCCTACTCTTCACATGGCCATCTATAATTATTTTGTACTGATATTTCATCCTGTTATATGTTCTTCATTAATGTATGACTTGACACAGGTTTTATCATAACAACATTTTCAGAACTATAAGATCTGGTGTTCAGTGACCACAACTGAACTCTTAAGCAGGAGGTAAAAAATTTTGGAAAAAGGAAATAAAATGAGTCTTTTCATCCTGCTAGCCACAGTATGTCTGCAATGGCCTGAATTTTCAGTTCCTGCACTTTTTGCCATCCTAGCAACCGGAAAAAATATTTTTACTTTCAGTGTCCATGTTTGTGCTGGAAGGTGACTGTGATGCAACACAAAGAGCCAAAAAAGCCATCTTACAGAGCAAAGATTTAAAGCAAAGTCACATTTTAATGTAAATTTTTACATGAGACTGTATTTTGCAGAAGTGGAGGCATCTCCTAGACCCGAGAAACTCCAGATTATGCTCTTTTATTTTTTTAAGGCCAGCTGAAATAAGTGATGCTTATTTCATTCTTCTTGTTATACATTCACAAAGTTTTGTTTAGGAGTTTGCTGCTTCTCTTTGTTGTCAGACATTGATATTAATAATAATAAACTGCTCAAACTTGAAGTTAAATAGAATTCTTTCTCAAATGGAATGGTGCATACCATATAATCTTACATGTTGTTGTGCAGCATTTTGTTTCCATTTACAGCACTGGCTGTGCTTTTCTTAAACCTGAGCCAACTTTTGGTTCAGTTTTGTTACAAAAGGATCATGAGCCTGAGAAGAATTTCAAATCTTCAACAAACCTTTAAGCTGAGTACTACAGTTTCTCTGTTGTGCTATACCATGTATTTTATTCCCTTCACTAGTCAAATATCTAACATATAATCATAAAAAATCTTATGAACATCAGCTGCAGTGATCTTAAAGTCATATCCTTGTCTGATTGACATGAATGGTGAAGCTTTACAGTTTGAAAGTCAGGTAGTGACCAAGATATTGGTAGTGAAGTGTTCAAATTAGACTTTAAATAAATAACTCAGCAAGATTTTATTCTTTTGGAGTCTTGCGAATTTGTGGTTAGGGTTGATGTTCATCTCATTAAAAGGAGCCATTTAAAAGCCAAGGCAGGCACTCTTAGATGGCTGCCTAAGCTCTGCCTGTTGTGAATGCAGAGACAAGCCAGCTCACAGGATAGCACAGTGTGTGGAATCTTGGCTTCTGTCTCATGACAGGGCACACTGCCATTTGAAGGTGACTGTGTCTATCCACTGAACAGGAACACCAAGCAACCAGTATAAACAGAAGACTGCATTTCAGGGAAGAAACAAGGATTTAGGCAAGTCCTTGGACCCATCATCTTCTCAGTGCACTGTTGCCTTATGTAAGCTCCTTGACTGGCTACAATTATCTGTACATGCTCATAAAGGCTTCTAAATATGCAAATGGTTATTTATAGCCTAAGAGGTACTTGCCACTTACTTTTATGATGGATTTTGGGAAAAAATATCTTTGCCTCATTGTTTGCATTTGTGGTTGTTTGCCAGGTATTGATTGTTTAAAAATAATTGATTTAAAGTGTGATTTTGTTTCTAAGAGTGGACCTTTTCCTCATGAGCTCCCACATGGTCTTGTCCAGCCTCAGGGGAATTTACCTGCCCAGAAGCACACTAGAGGATGGGAATTCAGGATGGGAATTCACACTAGAGGATGGGAACATTTTATTTAGGAACTGGGATCACCATCATCACTGAAGCTAAAAATATTTTTATTCACTTATTCAGTGGGAGAAAGATTGCCCTTCAAAACTACTGCTGTTAGCAGTAAGTAGAAAGATTTTATGATGTGTGTGTTGGTGTTAGGACTGAAATAGGATTTCACATTCTCTACCTGAAATATAACATGAAGAATCCAGCATTCATGCAGTCTTGCACCAACAGCTCTATTTAACAAATGCTTTAAACTCTCAAACTTAAGCAATAATTTTGATTATGACTATATTGATATTAACCAGGCCTGAAATATAAGAGCAGGATTCTCTGGAGAGAATGAGTGTTAGAAATGAAAACCCATGTTAAGTGAGGTGTTCCAGCACAAGTGTGGAGGGCCTATTGGGACTAAGATCCAACATGTGTTACTTTTTACACGTGCTTGAATAGGGTTGGTGCACCAGGGAGGCATCTGGAAAAAACAGAACCCAGGCATTTGTTTTAGGCTAGCTTCTATGAGGAGCTGGCCTTGTTATTGCATAAATAGGAGCAGCTGGTAATTCTCTGTTGAAATGCCATGTGCCCTACATTATACTGGCTCTTGTTCAATGGTGCAGATGATTTATTTTCTGAGTATCATCAAAAGTATTCTTCTTTCATTAAGTCATGTACAGTCTTCCTTTAAGGCAGTAAAAAGTATCCTTGACTTATGGCTGTATTTAAACTAGACAGACAAATGCAGCCCATTAAACCAAACAGAAACAACTGCTTTGACAAATAACTAGTGAATTTTTGATGAATAGCTAGCAAATTATGGTTTTAATTTTTCCTAATGAATGTGAATATGAGCTTCTGATACCAATAAGCAGATAAGGTAAAGTGCTGGGTGATTTATCAATGTAATCTGACAAACAATATCCATACAGTTAATTCAGACATGCAGTTCTCATTGATTGAATATTATGAATAGTTTGGTAGGTCTTTAGAGTCATCACAAGGAAACAGGAATTAATCAAACCATAAAGCTTTTACATTTTGTAACCTGAACTAGTTTTCCATCATGAGATGGAAAAACTGCAAAACTGATGGTGTTCAGTTTTCCTTCAAAATAAATCTAACACAGATTTTCAAAATGTTAAAGTACTTGTGTGAAGAAGTATGATTCAATTTTCAGTTTCAAGGTAATTTTGACTGGCTTGTCTGGAAAAAAGTTTTCTGTAGAGGTAACATGACTTCCTAGTTTTTACTAATTTCAAACCACAGCTATTTGGAATGAACTTGAAAAATGTTCAAGGGAAAATTAAGGGCAGTTTGTGTTCCTCCTCTTCCTTTGTAGATAAACCATATTATTGGTGAATGGAAAGCACACAAGTTTAAAAGTTTTGCAGTGTTCTGTCCTACTTGCTTTTCAGTTCAGCATTACTTGTAGGCCATCCTGCAAGTAACATCCTGATTTGATGTTATCAATGCAGTAACTGGCACCTGCAATGAGGCTGACTATTCCCATTTACAACTACAATCATTGTTGCTTAAGCAGCACCAGACCACACACATAGTAATGTAGATGACATGGATCACAGGTCTTTGACAGAAGTCTTTTCTTTATAGATTTTTGAACAATCACATTTGTGTACTGTCTTCCACCTGAACTCCATGACAGAATGATGGAATATTCTATCAGACTCTAAAAAAATAATCTTCTATTTATGTCCCTAGCAAAGACTCATGAAGACAACAGGATGATGAGACTAGAAGAGGAGCACAAGACATTGTACAGAAAGGTGAGGGTGAAAGACAGTATGAGCAGACAGCAAGGGGAGGTGCTGAAGTAAAGGTAAAATGTAAGGGAGACTCAATTTAGCACATAGATTCACAAAAGGAATAATTCTTCATGAGGGAGAACTTGTCTGATGGAAACTGGAGAGCAGAACAATAAAGATTGCTTGAACAGGGCCAAAGGGAGGCTAGCAGTATCCTTACCGAGAGAGTATTAACTGCAGTGAGCTGCTAAGTGTGGTTTGCAATTCTGTCAGTACACTCATTCCTTCTGAGACCCACTAGAGATCCTAGAATTCTTTGGGTAATTTCTGCAGTGCAAATATTGAAGTTTATCTTAATTGGCAAAAAGGTGTATCCCTCCTTACATCTTGCTCGTGTCTGCAAATGTTAGATTCATGTTTGTTATAATGTCCAAAATTTTCACTTCCCTTGTTATTTTCCCTTTTCCAGTAAAGTTTTGGCAAGAGTAAATGTGCAATTTTAATCAAAAGGAGATTGGTTTAAATCAGGGAAATTTATATTTCATCTGGGGACAAAGAAATCTGATTTTCACCTGCTGACTAGAGTTCATGGTACAGAATTGGATTCAGTTTGTAGAACCTAACTGAAGCATGTATAAAAGTGTTGAGAGAATTCTGAGCTGATAACATGGTGCTGTATAGGTAAGAAGTGAATGGATGAACCATTTAACTTCATTTAATACTGAACTGACAGCAATTATGTGGCTTTAGAGTCTGAGTTACATTTTTGTTAACTAAATGTAAAACTGCTTTTTCCTCACAGAGATATCAGAGTACATTTAATTTAAATGGCAGTATGTGCAATTAAAATTCAAACAGCCAAGATATTAAAAAGGAAAAAGTATTAATCTCTTGTAACCTACAGATATATTGTTTTTTTGAATTTTCACTAGAATATTCTTGAAAGATCATGAAAGGAGATAGTCATGGTTTGTTAATCACACAAAAGCTCTAACCATAAAAAATTCAATTTCCCAAAATATCTTTCTAGAGCGTGAAAGTCTGCACAGTTTATGGAGCTTTAAATTTCATATAAATGAAACAATATGATTGGAACATGTATGTTGAGATGTAAGAGGTGGAAGTTTCCTTTCCATAACTGCATCACATAAAGAGATCAAAAAACATGACATTTTCAATAGTACTGGAAAATGAGTACGACTTGAGAATAAATATTTAGATTATCATTATCTGGTAAATGTGTCCAAACTGTCAACTGTGTACTATTTATATAGTGTCATGAAGGGTGAGGTAAGTCATGATCTATGCCTTTAAAAACAAAGAAGGAGTTAAATCTAAGATAGTTTCTTGCTTAGCTGAGTTTCTGAGATTAACTCATGCTTTAAAAGGGTCACAATCAGATTCTGTATACTTTACTTTTTCCTCTGTGGGTCCCCATTCCTTCCATCAGTCTAGTTAGTATAAGACAGGCAATAGTGGCATGTCTGATATTCAGACTGACACCAGAAGTGGTCAGCCTATGGAATTAAATACCGGAAACACTGCAAAGAATGAGACTGGTGAATAAAATTAACGAAATTCCTCCTTGCAGAGCCTGAAACAGTTGTGAAGAAGTGTTTGAGAAAACCCATAGAAAACAAATTCTAGACAGGTTACTTGACACTTTTGATGTCAGGATGTGGAAAAAATAAGACACACTTAGGTGAAACTTCTGAGGAATAGGTTACCTCTAAGTGCAGTTCATAAGAGAACACTGCATTCATTGATGGGGTTGGCAAGCTGAGGGAATGGTTCTCTATATGATTAAGCTCAAAATAGCTACAAGAAAAATTACCAACTAAGGGCAATTTGACTTTAGGAAAACTGTTTGGTAGTGTGTATGTGACAGCTGAAGAGCAAATGAATGTTGCACTGGGCAGATGATAAAACAGAGAGGCTGGATCAAGAATTAGGTTTATTGGAGGGTTGAATGCAACAGCAAAAGAACAGCATTACAGAGCTTTAAAACAGACGTGTGTAGCAATGGCTTGGGCACTTTAGATTCACAGCTTTTGGAAAAGTAAAGTGCCAGGGAGAAGGGGAATAAGTGCAGTGCAGAAAACTACAGTGCAACTGAGAAATACCTGCTGTGAGAGCAAATTGGTGTATTCTATTCAACTCTAATATAGACTTAGGAAAATGTGGCTACTTTATTTTAATAAATTTAGAAATTTTCATAAAAGTAAAAACTGGCATAAAGATGTAAGAATATGAAACAAAACAGAGAAAGCAAGTTTTCTATGTCATAGACTTAGGAGTATTTTTGTAGTGGCAGGGTGGTCAGACTGTGGATGGAATATCTTTCACACGTTGCAAAAATGCAATGGCAAATAGAAGGAAATTTGCTATTGCACAGAAACCATGTAATAAAACATAGCAGCAGTCTTGAGCATAACTGGCTGCAGATTCAGCTTACCAAAGTCCTGGCCCTTGGAACCTCAAGGCCCACTTGCCTCACACACAGACATCCTCAAGTAAATGGGATGGTCTCAACCAACCAATTCAGACATACCACCTCATCAGTCCTTGGCTTGGATTTTTTGGCCCCTGCAGTAGCCAACTCTTGGGTACTCTGGTCTCTCCAGTATCCAGCATAGTCTTATCGCTTCTTCAGTAGCTGTCTCGCAAATCTCATGCATGCATGCAGAATAGAGAATCCTTCTACCCAGGAAAATAAAAACAGAGTTTGATAAGACAGGGCAGGATGCACTGATCAGCCACATGTCTGTTCAAACACAGAGTCAGACAAGAGTCCTGACCAGGTCCTGTTTACATATGACTGTCCCCATTAAACCCCTTATTTATTTCTTTTTCTGATCCTTGTTTGTTCCTCCGCAAACTACCTTGATCCTTCCCTTTCTTCATTCTTCATCCCCCAAACATGTCATAATAAACCTTGTACAATCCCAAGATTCTCTTTTGCACCAATAATCACAGAATCACAGTATGGATAAGATTGGAACAGACAGCTTTGGGTCATCTGGTCCAACTTCCCTGCTCAGGGTCATCCTAGGGCACATGGCACAGGACTGTGTCCAGACAGTTTCTGAATATATCCAGTGAGGGAGACTCCACAATGTCTCTTGGCAATCTGTTTCAGTGCTCAGTCACCTGCACAATAAAGAAGTTCTTCCTCATGTTCAGGTGGAACTTCCTGTGCATCAGTTTCTGCCCATTGCCTCTTGTCCTATCGGTTGGCACCACCAAGAAGAGCCTGCAAACAACCTCTTGACACTTTCCCTTCAGATACTGATGGACATTGGTCAGCTCCCCTCTCTGCCATCCCTTCTCCAGCCTGAACAGACCCATCTCCTTCAGCCTTTCCTTGTGAAAGAGATGCTCCATTCCCTTAATCATCTTTTTCACGTTCCACTGGACCTGCTTCAGGAGCTCCATGTTTCTCTTGTACTGAGGAGCCCATGAGTGCCATGTTTGGATATGTGTGGCTGTAGGCAGTGAGGTGAATCAGAAAACTTCTTGACTAGACTCCTTAGGATGGATTTCACCCTAGTCCATGGATCTCTCAGGACATCTCTGGAAAGGCCTAGTAGGGAACTCAAGTGTCTGATAGGGTTAAAAAGATATCTTCAGCACAAAAACTCTGAAAGCTCATCAAGGGGAATGGATGTACATATATATCAGCAAGGAATAAACCAAGATGTTACTTTTCCATTGAGTAATGAGATTTATCCACCCTGCACCAGTTAGATTCAGTGGACTGGAATCTGGAAGTCAGACAAAGCCCATTTTATTCATAATGTTAAATGTTAATATAAATAAATAATGTTAGTAGCTTTTCTCCATTAAAAATCCTTGTGTGCTTTCATAACTACAAACACATTTTTTGAAATTATTGATTTTCCTGAGAAGAACACAGCTCTTCTACAGAATTGTGGGCAGGTTTGGACTGTATTACATTTCAAATTAGGAATCTGTCTGCTTTTTGTTAAGTCTGTAGAAAAGGAACAGTACAAAAGACAGGTTTGTTCACTTCCTTTTTAAATTTTTTTCATATTTTTGTGCAGCAACCTGTCCATGATTATCCATTATTTTTTTAAATCTAGACTTTTTGGTAATTAATGGAAAATATTGAATGAAAAGGCAACTACTTGTCGTCATTAATAAAGGAGCATGGCGTCAGAAAAAACCTCTCTTAGCATACTTAACTGTAGAGATTTAATCAGAATACTTATAAATGTTTCAGATAAAGTATATAAAAGACTAAACACATTTATTTATAGAAAATGAGACAGAGCTACACAGCTGGGCTTGTAAGATCATTTGTTTATAATTTATGTTATTTCAGGACAGAAGAAAACCAAAGACTTTCATCAAATAATGAAAATATAACCGTGTTGTATGTAATGTAAATAGGACTGAGGGAACTGGAAAATGGTGGACTATCCTGAGAGGAAATAAAAACCATGAATACTTTGCCATGCATGTCATATGGAAGCCACTAATAGAAAACAGCTAACATCCCTCTCTTTTCTCATTATGTGTGAGAGAAGACCAGAAAGTATTGAATATCTAATTAAAATCACTGCTTATAAAAGGCAGGAGTAGGAGAAAGCTCAAATTAGTCTATACTGACAGCATGGAAAAATTTTATCTCAGGGTTGTATAAGGACTGTTTTGTATGCCTTCATAGACTATTCAGTCAGCTGAGGCATTTTCAAGAAGCCTCAGTGTCTGAAAGGTCCTAATTTGTCAAAAAAATGTGGTTTTGACAGAAGTGAATGTCACCAAATTCCTTAATTAAAACCAAAAATGTTTTAAATATATCAATATTTTGATTGAACTTTTGACAAATTATGCTCTTTCTGTCATTTGAGCTGGCATCTTCTCTGAAACCAAGGTAACTATAGTAACAGATTAAATAAACTACAGTTTAAATAAACTAATTAGTATGTAAAACTTTTGACTGCCCAATTGTTTTCATTTTTATTGTGAAGGTTGGTTGAGATTTTTTGTATGATACAATATACTGAAATTCTATTGACAGCAAACAAGCATCTACAATTTTTGACCTGAAAATATTGGACCATAATTTCACATTTAAAATATGCCTATTATTTTTATTTGAGAATAAATTTCTTAATTGTCAGAGATCTGCTTTTCTATTTTTATTCTGTTTTCTAAGAAGGAAATTTATATATCTCAAATGTTCATTACTCCATTCTAGTAATCTTGAAAAAGAAATTGGTTTTGTACTATGGCCCCAGGGGATGTATAGAATTACAGAATTATTTAGGTTGGAAAAAACCTTTAAGGTCATCAAGTCCAACATAATTCTTTAGCATGCCACCATAGATAGACTAGTTAACACACGGAGCCAGTAAAGGTGAGCATGACTGGCTGGAAGTTCTCTGGGTCCTTCTCGTCCTTTTGAAGATGAAGGTGACATTTGCCATCTTCCAGTCCTCAGGCACCTCTGCTGATCTCCAGATGATTTTGAGTGGCCTCGCTATGGTGTCCACCAGCTCTCAGCACTTGTGGATGCCCATGGGCTCATCAGGGCTCATGGATTTATGGAAGTCAAGTGTTCTCTAACCCAATCCTCCTTGATGAAGGGGAGTCTTCCTTTCAACACTCCTTTACCCTAGTCTCCTGGGTCAGATATTCCCAAAGTCTGGTCTTGTAAGTGGAGACCAATGCAAAGAAGGCATTCAGCAACTCTGCCTTCTCTGCATCCTCTGTTGCCAGGTTCAAACCTCTGCACAGTAACAGGCCCATATTATCCTTAGTTTTCCTTTTGTTATTGATGTATTTGAAGGAGCCTTTCTTGTTTTCCTTGATATCCTTAGCCAGTTTTAATTCCAGATGGGCCTTGGCCTTCCTTGTCTCATTTCTACTCACTCTGACAATTTCTCTATATTCCAAGTGGCCTGACCCTTCTTCCCTCTCCTGTGTGTTTCCTGCTTACACTTCAGTAACAACAGGAGTTCTTTGTTCATCCTTGCAGGTCTCTTGCTCCCTTTGCTGGATTTTTTTGCTCATTGGGATGCACTGTTCTTTAGTCTGGAGGAAGTGATCCATATATAAATAAGTGATCCGAATATAACGCAACTTTCTTAGACCTCTCTTCCCTGTAGGGCCTATTTCTGTGGGATTCTTCCAAAAAGATAATTGAAGAGGCTAAAGTGAGCTCTCTGAAGTCCATGGCTGTCATCTTACTTGCTTCTCTGCTCCCTCCTTGTCTGATATTGAATTCTAAAAACTCATTGTCACTGCAGCCAAGGCTGCACCCAACATTCACATCTACAACAAGGCCTTTCCTGTTTTTCAGTACAGTGACAGCGCACCATTCCTTGTTGAATACTCCACTACCTGTGCAGGATATTGTCACCAATGCTTTCCAAAACCCTTTTGGACTGTTTGTGCTTTGCTGTGTTGCGTCACCAGCAGATGTCAGGTTACATTTTTGGCTGCTTGGACTCGCTCAAGATATTTCCTCTTACGCTCCTTTCAGATAGTTCAGGAGGGGCCAAAACACTTGCTAAAAAACCTGAAGTACTAAACCAGGCTCAGATAATTGCTAAATCAGCAGAGAAGCACACAGTTCTGTGCAAAACTAATCTAGTGCCATGACCTGGTTTCACCCAGAAGCATGGTATGTGGTGATGGATATGTCATTGCACAAAGCTGTGCTTTTTTCTGCTGATATAAAAGATGGATGTCATTGAGCAGAGACTCATTACAAGTTTCACAGAAGTATTATGCCTATGTGAAACTGGCATGACTGTCAAGACTAGTTGAGCTAAGGATATCAGAGAGCTACAGTTATACTGCCAATTTAGATCTTTTTCTCACCTCCTAGACATTGCTCTAAGCTATAGATGGAAAATTAACAAAGATTTGGAGAGCATTCTATATCATTACATCAAGATTTGGGATAGGCTTTCCATTCTTGCTTTCTTTCACCCTCAGGCGTGAATACAGTTCAGCTATTCAGGTCTTAACATGAGTTTTATACATTTTCCTGACACTGCTTGTAGCAATCACACATATGTTACAGGTGAACCAAAAATAACCAGCACATTTATTACTCTGCTCTCATCTACATTATGTTACTTATTTTATTTCCCATATTAATATCCAAAATCCACATTTATCCCATATAAATACTAAAAATCCAAATTTTCCTGTTTCATGTACATGGGAAAAACTATAGGGAAATTCTAATTCTTTTGTGTTAATAGACTTACATTACAATTCTGTAGGCCAAGTTGGAATGAATCATTGACTTTCAAAAATGCAATTTATTTTCTTCCATATTTTGACCTTTGCAAGTTCTCTTTGGCTATTCCTTCCAATGTTTAGAAACAGACAGAGAAGAGAACATTTAAAATGAAAAGCAGTAGCTAGCTTTAAAAAAAACCCCAAAAGAAATATTTTAGCTTTTTGAGTTAAAGTATTTTTTTTCTAATTGGCTTGCCTAAGAAGAAGAGAAGTAGAAGCATCAAAATATGAAAAGAAAACAAATGCAAGGTGAAGTCCACTACTTGGGTTGAGTCTGAATGAACAGACCTTGTAAGTGGTGTGTAGAATTTTTAAATCAAAGTTGCAAATTTGCACTGAATTTCATGTGTGAAAGGTGAATTGCTTTTTTGGCTGCTACATTCTTGTGAGAAGAGACTGAAAAGCATAGACTTGCCTTGCTACTTGGCATGTAACAACATGCAAATTGCAAGAGTTTCTTATGCCAGTTCAGTAGTGTTTATTCAAATCACCGATTTTTCTGCTCCCTTAGGCCTACTCTACACTCATCTTTCCAAGGAAGGGTGGAACAGAGGTGGGGACTAATAGAGACAATTTGTCTTCCTGCTGCATCAACTCATGTGAAAACTGAATTTCAATCCTTCCTTTTTTTCTTTCCTTCAGAAAATTCTGTGGGAACAAGAAGAATTTGTAGTATACCTGGAAAGTTAATACATCTGTTGAAAGGGTTTCAGAAACAAATACCAAAATAGAGACTATATCATAAAGAACATCCATCCAACAGCACCACCATTTAAAATGATGGTCTCTAAGCTCCTGCATGTCCAGTAAATTTAGAAAACAGTTACCTTTAAGCATTCAGGTTTAAACTATGTAGGCTGTTCTCAGGGAAAAAAACACAGCTCCTTCACTGTGTCTCCCCCACACTCCAATATAAGAATCCTTTAGTGAGCTGTTGGTAGGTACAGCTTCACCTACACTAACTTCAATTCCAAAATATGAATACCTAAGCACATTCTCTTTCAGAAACCCCGATATAAAACCAAACTCAATGAAGCTTTTTCTCTGTCTAAAAATGAAGTATCTGCTATCAATGGGTAAAATGAGGTAGGGATACAACCCAGTGAAGGTATATCCAACCTGCCCTTATGAAAGCACAAAAAAGAGAGGAGAGGAACTTGCTCTGGGTGCACAGACCAACCATTTCAAAGTTTTGAACTTCAAAATATTTGTGAAGATAGACAGGACTTTCTTCAAAACAGTTCCTTTAACCTTGTTTAGCATCTGCAGGTTTACCTCTAAGTCCATGTGTTTCAAAACAGGAATAATAAATAGTACTATTAATCAAGGTGAAAATATTGACTGTTCTAATAAAGGTAATTTTGTCCTTAAATTTAACTCCAAATCAGAAAATGTACTGCTTTACAGTCACCCTCTTCAGGACTTTTAGCAGGAAGGAGACAGAGCTGAGGAAGATCTCTGTATAAACATTATCTATTTCCCATTTTTTTTACATGAGACATTAAATTTTACTTACTTTTTATGTTATCCTATTGCTACAACTCTTCTTCCCTGGGGAGCTAGCACTCATTCTCCTCCTGAAAAAGTAGAAATTCTGTGAATTTTTATTCAGAATATTTCACTGAAACAGCATGAAGTGAGCATCTATGTTAATCTCTTCAAATACTTGCTGAAATTTTGCTAATTCAGTGTGTATGATTATGGTACCCTTGTGTCTTCAATGAAAAATAATCATTCCATGAACATTGTTGGTTTAATTTTTTATGTCCATTACCTTTCTAATTGTGGGGAAGAAAAATGATAGAAAGAAAGGAAGGAAGCTGGAGAAATCTGGAGAAAGAAGGCAAGATACAAATAAAGGCTTAGACATTTACTGCTGCACAAAATTTAGTGCCGTACAAATTAAAACATTTGCATTTTAGTCTTTCTCCTAACAGAAAGTTTATCATTTTTCAAAACAACATTGAAAATAAACCCCAAATTTTTTGGTCTTGAAATGAACTGTTAATGAATTCAGATGTCTGTGGCTTCTCAGATACTTATGCAATTTGACAATGTTATCCCTCAGCCAGTATTTATGAGCTGCTTCCTGGACTGTAACTCCACACACTGCCACCAGCTGTCTTAAAACGAGGAGCAGTTTGTCTCTGAGTTCCAGGAGGAGGGCATGGAGAATACCCTCAGCTCAACTATAGCACAGATCCTTCTCCTCTGCCAGCTTTTTCCTTGTCCTCTGTCAACCTTCACTGACCTCAAAGATCTCTGTGGCCTTTGGATTTTCTGATGCCACAAACAGAATAAAATTCATATGTACTGGGTAAACACTACCAAGAATTGTCCCACAGAACTTGGAATATCTGCCACATTTCTTCAGTTACAGACAGAGTTTGCGAAGCCTGAGCTAGTTTAAAGCCCGACTGCCAAAGTGCAGCTGCAACCTCACGGTACAGCAACTGCAGATTGACATGGCAATGAAAGGAGTCAGATTTTGATTCACATACATCAAGATGATATTTCAGTGTCTTATAAAATGTCTCTTAGGTGGGAAAAGGCAGGATGAGATAGTAGAATTTGTCTGCATGCCAAGGAGGCATATTCTGTTCCAGCACTAGAAAATTTCTTGGTTCATGATTTTAGTATTGGTGAATATTCCTGCTTGACAGAATTTCATTTCTGGGTGCCAGAATTTCTGGGTGCCAGTCAGGCATGTTTTATGTGATGTACAGGCAAAACCCAAACTTAGATGTTTGAATATATTTCCATGCAGAAATATCTGTGACAGACTTGCAGAAAGTTAATCTGAAAATAAGTAGTAAAAATAACCATAAAAGTAACACAGAAGTTTATATTTAAAGATTCCTTCACTGAGAAAGTAGGATTATTTTGTGATTAGGCATAAGAACATCTAACAGACTGCAGATGACATTTCAAAATGGAAGAAAAGACTTTTCTTATAGCATCTGGCATAGCTAGAACAAAATGGACAGAAATCACTGCTGGCATTTTAGAATACTTACTTTTTAAAAGCAAGTACTAGTAATTTTGTTGATTCTCTATTATTCAAGAGAAAACAGAAGAGTTGATTTGGCTTATGTCTTTGGCTTCTTGGCCATGGGAGAAGAACTAATTTAGTCACTGTAATGTCTTAAAGGCCTTTTGACCATGCCTAAAAACTTCTAGACAATAGACCTAAAAAGAAGTTATCCCTCAGGTTTTTGTGGTCCTTTACTCTGTAAAATTTTGTTCCAAATGTGGACATACTTGGCTGAAAAATGCAACAAAATTCTTCATTAGGAATATATAAGTATCATTACAAATGGTACAAATTTGTTAAAGAAACTGATTCTTTCAAATTTTCTCTTCTGAGGCCCTTTCCTACCTCTAGTAATACAAATGACTATATCTTACACTGTATAGAGTTTCCTACAAACAACTGAAAATATGAAAATGCGAATGAGAATTGAAATGCGAAAATGCGAAAATGCGAATTTTCTAAGCAATTATCTCAACACTTATAAATGTTTAAATTTTCTACATCTTTGTACCAATGAAAAGCTCTATTAAATGCTTGGAGATATTGTAAAATAAACCTTTTCTTACCACAGGCATCTTATAAGAGTGTAAGATTACCTTAAAGGACTTTTGTTGCTTTCTACAGTTTTGTTTACATTACAATCCTTGGGAAGCTTTTTCCTACTGAAAAATAGGAGTAGAAAATGAAGGCAAAAGAGAATGTGACAGCAGAGAAGCTGAATAATGGCTGATAGCAGAATGAATATAGTTAAGAATTAGTAGGGCAATAGATATTGTTTAGAATAGATATTGTTTAGAAAAAAAGCCCTCTGGGCTTTAATACCATCACTGCTGTTAATCCTATCACTAATTTAGCAGTGTCATCCATTATTTCTGATAATTTCTGCCATCTGTAAATAGATGATGGTGACTGTCGCTGTTGAGCGGCTAGCTGAGGAATGACCCAGGTTCTCCGACAAGGAAAGAGAGAAGAGAGCTTTATTGTTTTGATTTCCATATATATAGAGTTTACAGAGGTGCCCCAGATTGGTCAGCCCGAGACCTCCCCCTAGGCCCAATTGGCCAAGCCCGAACTGACCTAATCCAGAGACGTTGTTTGCAAAACATCCAAATTTCATCTTTGTTTATGAAATATAGCAAAATGTTCCCACGGGAAGGACCTGTGCTAGCCACAGGTGACCAATCAAACATTAGTGAAAAATAGAATATGAGATTTATTTTGACACCTTCATTTCTGTACTTTGTCTTTACATACTTATTTAACAGACGTTTCAAACAACTGCCTCAACACTTAGGGTTGGATGAGCACATAAGCTAAAATAACAATGGAATTGAATATTTCTTTAAACTTGAATAGGGCTTCTGACTCTACTTAGTTTTCTTGAGGTGATTTTTCATTTGAATATGCTCGAAACTTCCTGGTTTCAGTGGGCCATAAAAAGAGATGTGCTGAAATACAAACACCACGAAAAGCTTGCGTTTGTGGTATTTCCAGCCTGAAGGGAAGCCAAAGATGTTAGAAATCCCTTGAGAAACCCTATTTCCAGCCTACTTTTGCAGACAGATTTGTCTATCTGTTTTATGACTGTAACCCAAGATGGACAGTAAATAGCAGGATTCAAACACACTCTGTCTGTTACTGGGTCACATTCCTACAAGGTGGTGAGAAGAACTGCATCGAGAAAGGTAATTGTTTTCCCTGAAGGGTTTTCCATAACTTGAGGCTTGGTTGCAGTTTGATTTTTTCATGACAGCAAAAGATATCAACACTCCTGTGAAAAAGGCAGGCTCCTCACCTTGTGCTGTGGGAGTGCATGATAGATCCTTGAAGTGTATCCTGATGACAGAAAATCAAGATGAATTTAATCTGAACTCGATCTGGTTCTAGTCAGAATTTTATTGAAATCAAGTAAACTTTGTGAATCATCATGTCCTGAACTTCTAAATTCTGCAGGAAACGCAGCATTCTGTAATTTCTTTCATCCTTTTGAGGTTCAGGTACTCTAAGAAGATACAGATTCTGTTAGGATTCAAGCATCAGCTTAATTTGTTGGGATTCGGATCAGTTTAAAAGAAACCTCTGTGTCTGGTTCAGCTACACAAAACCTGAAGCCTTGTGCTGTTTAAGTTGTCCATCTGATATTGTGCAATATGATAGAGGACCTATAGCACACCTGAGTCCATCCAGCCTGCCAGCTAGCACCCATGTGAGCTGTGTATTCATGTATGACATGTCCCATGATGCCAGATGTAAATCCATGAAAGATGTGGAGCAGCCAGATATCAGTCAGTAACCTCAATATCTTGGTAATGTCTAGAGACTTGGAACATCTCTAACACACATGTAGAAGACCTGGAGCTCAGACTCTCATCTTTAAGGTGAAACATAGAATAGAAGCTACCACTGAATATTCTTTGGTTGAGAGATAGGTTTGGGATTATATTTATGCCTTGAGATGGCATATAGCTTATATTGCCTTAAAAATAAGGGCTCTTAAGCTATTATTTAATTATGCATTTTTACTCTTGTCACTTCTGTTATAAAAATATGCATGTTCCAGATATAAACCTCCAGTACAGAATATAATGGCTTTGGAAGCTTCATATTCCTTTTGGTTTTTCTGTGCAGACTAAGCAAATCAAAAAAGTGGAATATTACTTTTGTTATTACATTTAAAACATGTTATTTCCTTTCTGTTTTCTTTCCATATTGGGTTACCATCATAAAGGAAATGATAGACAAATCTGTCTGCAAAATAGGCTGGAAATAGTCTTTCTCAAAAAGATCTGGTTTGGCATTGTACCTTGTGGTTGCTATTTTGAACTCCTTTCAAAATAAGTAGAAATACTGTTGATCTCCTGATAGCTAAGTGTCTACATGAAGGTCTTTTTAGATTATCATACACTAATAAATTAATAAACTCCTGAAAATATGTGCTGTTCAGGTGTTCATGTCTGCCTCTGGCTCATGAACAAAGCATAGGAAAGTCACAGATATGTTCTTTGGCTCTGGATTTTAAAGCTTAGATTTTCATATTTTCTTCTTAATGTTTATATTAGACACTTTTGAAACATCAGTTGTAGAAAGATTGAATCTAAGATGCCATTTCCAGAATGTCAGAAGTGATCACTTTGATAGTTTAATTTGACCTCCAACACCACTTAAGCCACAGGCATTCTCTACTATATTCTCTAGTATTTTAGAATTAGAGCATGGTTCTCAGAGATATGTCATATCTTCTCCACAAGGGTCCTTGCAATTGTTGGCATGATTTTACTCTAATAAATTAGTTTCAAAGGAAAAATGTCCATCAAACAAGGCTTCAATTTTTCCCTGAGCTGCATTTGTCCAACTTTATCATCCAAGGACTGTTCTGGTTTTTGTACTTTTATTTACCTTTCTATTCTCTCCTCCACACCATTGAAGAGGTAGAAGTGAGTGGTTTTATGTGGTTTAGCTGTCTATAGGGGTTAAAACACAACAATGTGGACATCCAACTACCCATAATATTCCAAGCGGACAAACACCTGTTCCAGATGTGGATACAAGGTAGCAATTCTGCTGAAACACTACTGACAGCTGAAATAACAATTCTGATGTAGCAATTTTGTGAAGGACAGAACAATATTATATACCAGTTCTGGCTCTTCATGTACTTGCCCTTACCTTTCTGATATACTCTGCTTCCTTCTTATTGGATAAAAAGAGGTCCACTTTAGAAAATAATCTATTGCATTTCTGTAGGATATTGAGATTTCTTGCTCTGGGGAAAGCGGCAGGACTCCTGAAATCCCACGAAAAAGGGTCACCACTGCGAACTCCCACGCAAGTCCGGGCTGGGCGGAGCTGGGGTGCTGTGATCACGCGGGAGCGCACAGCGTGGCATGAAGCTCAGGCGACAGAAACTCAGCAGGAAACATGGATGAGATGAAAGAATGTACTGGAGACTGTTTCTGTTCTCCCAGGGAGGTTTATTTGGGGTCTTCGGGGGGGTTGCAGGGAAGGAGAAAGGGGGAGGAAAGCAGGGGAAGGGGGAGGGGGCTGGGAGCCCAAAACCGGTAACACCCGGGCTCACGCCAGCATGGGTTTATAAGGGAAGGGAAGGGGGAGGGATTGGCTCTGGAGAGCCAATCCTGGAGAGTCTGAGGGAAGAAAGGCAGGGATACACATCAATAGACTTCTGATAAGGCAGGATGCATATTTCAAAACAGCCAATAACATACAGAGCAGGAGAACAAAGGAAAAGCCTCGTGGAAATCTGCAGAACCACATTGCTACAGGATATGGTTGACATTTGTTGATATGGAAACATGAAGCATGATTTGAGTCATGTTTTGAGTTTATAGCCTGACCACGTAAAACCTTATGATTTACGTTTGTCTACAGAAAGGGAGATCCTGTCCTTCATAGCACAGAAAATTTTGAAGGATTTTTGTGACCAATAGATAGGCTATGGTACTAAAGAGGTGGTACATATACCAAACAAATTTTGCTAAGGTAGCAGTGGAGAAAATGTTTAATCTGAACAATGTAATCGTTGAAGGAACACCATGTAAGTAACTAGTTGATTAGCAAATGTTCATGTCTGGACTCAGTATAAAATTCTATTAGCAAAATGGTATGCATCATGGTTAATTTTTTCAAAAATGTAGGTAATCCACCAAATGCAGAAAGCCTGCAGGTGTTCAGGCCACCTCTGGGATGAAGCACTGCAACCAATTCAGAACATGCTCCAGCACTTCACAGGAGATCTTCAGAGTGCAGGATGTGAAGAAAAATGTTATATCCAGTTGAAACGGAGCCAAGAAAGCAAAAATTACTTATTTGAATTAAAATCTCTCTCCTTCAGATGTTACCAACTCAGCATGATGGCACATTGCACACTGAGAGAGCTTGTGTCATTGTGGAGTCAAAGGGAAAGGAATCACTGTCTGACTTGTCAGTATTGCTTCAAGCTGTATGCATGATATTCCTTGGAGATTTCTGATTCTGCTGCTGGCAAGACCCAACCCTTCCGAACTTATGAGATCTGACAGAAACACAGTCTGAGTAGCATATTTGCAAGTTATTACTAGAAATTGCAGGAAATTAATGTGTCTAATTTCCACTTATTTCAATATAATACATACTGCGTACTGTTTCCAGTAAGTCATATGGATGTTTTGCTTCTAAACCTGAAATAAGAACATTTATTAGTCCTCACCAAGGTGAATTCAAATCATTGTGCTGCATTCTACCTGCCACTGGGGTTTTGAATGAGCTGGATCACCACCAGTCTTCAGAGTTGTGATGCTAAGTAACTCTACTTATTTGTAACAAGATGTTGAATTACTGTCTGAATTCCAAAGGAGGTGAATAATCTTATGATTTTAATTTCATAATATTTATAAAATTCATAAAATTCAGCTTGGTCCACTGAGCGATGCAGGTGGGATATATTCCACTGCTGGTGACTCAGAAATAATGTCTAAATCTCAAGTTAACATGGTCCTACCACCAGTCATTTCATAAGCTCTGGTAATATAAGTGTGACACTTGGATACTTTCCCCTATACCCTTAACCTTTCAAATGCTACAGCAAGAGAGTCTGTTTAAAAAACATGTTATTTAAAAAGACTGGGGCAGCTTTGCTTTTAAATAAGAACAATGTTGAAAATGGGCAAATGTCTATTTTGTCAAATCACGTATTGTTGTTTCAGAGAGGACATATTTCAACACCTTAGAAAAAGAAGTGGGTTTTCTACTATAGTATTCAAATTGCTAGTGTTAGAGTGAAATCAATGTGTTGTGACAGAATGACAGAAAAAAATTTATCCTTATTCCTTAATTTTTGTTTCTCTTAAATGTGTTAAGATTATTTTCAGGTTGGCTTTGTTGGTCTGTAAAGCTACGGCAATGTGCATTTTTTTTTAATAGTGTTTATAAAAATCTGGTAAAAAAACCCTTGATAAGGTGTCCAAAATTAATTTTAGAAGCTGATATAAATTCAGTGGAAATAAACTGGTCTCAAATTAATAAGATGCTTGAGTTCATCCTGTCTTGCTCTTGTGAGTTAAATAGAATACTCTAGATAGATAAATGTCTTATTACCATCTTCAAGCACCGAGGAGAGATCAACATCACCAGAGAGATTCAACAAGTGCAAGAATTAGAAAGATAGGCAGGAGGAATCTGAGTCTGGCTTGCAGGTACATGGATATGAGTAAAACTATTTTGAATGATAATGTAGAATAAGCTGTGCAACTTCTTGTGTAGACAAGACCTCTGGTAGCTTCAAAAGTACGTTAAATTTTTGAGAAGATGTCAGTGATTATGCGTCTAAAATACTGGCCATCTAAAGAAAATGACAGGTATTTAATACAATAGGAAAAAGGATATTTCAGTTGGTATATGAGCAATGGAAAAGAAGAGGGTCCTGTTCTGCACCTCTGTGATGGGAAGAGATTTTGCGCTGATGCTGCTAAATCCCTGGAAAACAGTAATTTGAGAGAACTGGTTAAAGCTTGTTTTCTTCCTTGAACACCATATTTGGAGCAGAAGTATGGATGTGATGAAAACTTGCTGCTGAAGCTGCAAACAGTGAAATTAAAGCAACCGGAAAGATTGAGAAAAATATAAGAAAAAAACCTCAAACAATTCCAATATGAAGAGTAAATGACAGACTTAGATGGGATATATGGAATTTGTTCTTTGAAAATGTTGGTGTCATCCCTTTTTGTGTCTAAGTGTCTCACTGTCTCCTGTGAAACACTTGTCTATAATTATGGCAACTTGATATTGCCATGGCACACTACATAACCTCTTAACTTTGAAGGAAAAAGTGAGACAGAGAGACAGAATGACAGGACTCATGTAAACAAATTGATCAGTGACCTGAATGATACATTTGTGAACCTTTCTTAATAAATATGTTATAGGAAAGATGAGTAGTTTGTTAAATGTAAGTTCTTCTAATGGACACATATAAAATCTTTTTGGTGTTCACGTGAGATTCTCAGTTGTTTCATATCTATTCATACAATAAAGAATGGCTCACTTTTTGTTTCGTTGTTTGCACAATATTCATGCAACCTGATAAAACATTTGTAAAATTTGTATGTTTATCAAGGAGGAAAAATCACAAGTGTTGTGATTTGGCATATATGTCACCTATTCATTACAGCTGAAAAACCTTGTCAAGCTTATTTCATCTGGTTTGATATGTTTTCCTCACTGATGATTCATTGTAAGTCAAAAACATGTGCTCATGTGGCTTTCAAATAAAACAGTCCTAAAAGAAAAATTTAGGAGAGATTGGAGTAGGTGACCAGTGATCAGTTACTCTCTCCTTGAATATTGTCATGTGGTGTGAAAATGGTTAAAAAGATCTGTGTGCTGCACTTAATGGACCTCATCTTGTAGAGGTCTGCTAGGTATGAAAATCTGCTTTATGAGGGAAAAATATGCAAGAGGAGTGTACTGTGAGTAATTTCCCTTTAATGTCTTTCCATAGAGAAAATTCAACACATCAAATGTTAAACTATTTGAAGGGTAAATAAACAGGTACATTTAGAGCAATGAAAAACAGTCTTGAAGGCCCAAAGCATACATGAATGTTAAAAGCAGCACAACTATGCTATAAACAGAAAAAAATGCTCTTAATAAAAACTTGGAGCATTTTATACTTGTCTGCTTGGTGAGCAACTGGAAAATGAATATGTCCAATTCAGAAGCCGATTTAAGGCAAAAGATTCTTGTAAAATTAAAGCTTATAAAGCTAGAAAAAAACATTTGTAAAAGGAAATGGAATCAAATTGTTTTAAGTTCAAAAAGTATCTTTAAAGTGAGAAAACTGGATTAAAATAAAATATGAAACATTCTTTTGCACAATGTCTATCTCTTATTTGCATTGCTTTTTATGCCCCCTGATCAAGGAATGGGAGTCCTTCATGTTCTTCAAGCAGATAAAAATACAGTAAATAACGACAGTTATTTATATTCAATACATTAATTTTTATTTCTAGACTGCAATATCAGTATCTGCTTGGTAAATGAGTAGTGTTTTGTTCTCAGTTTATGATTTATGTTTTAAGCAAAACAATGGTATCACCGTTTGAAGTGCAACTGCTCACAGAAAGAATTTCATCATGGTGTTTTGTAATTCATTTCCCTCAGTTACCCTAATCCTCTTTTTCCATATTAAGCTAGCCTAGTTTATAAGACTGAAGATCAATATTCTGCAATACCATGATTGCAAACTGTATTTACAACCCCAATATTTAATGCCTCTTCTCTCTCTTGTATCATCCCCTAAATAATATGCTGGTTTTTTGGGGCATAGTTAGCAAACTGCTTGTTGTAGGAGCAGATTTTTCTATAATATACAAGCTCATCAGAGATCCCGAAAACTTTGTGTGTTACAGAAAAGTGAATGTAGAAAATGAATGGGCCTATGTGGTGTTTTAGATAGGAAGTAGTGCTTTATTATGGGTTAGCCCACAAAGATGTTGCCTGGTGCCCTCAAGCTCAGCAAATGTTGCCTGGAAAATTAGCTTGGTTAAGAGTGTTAGAAATTAAAGACAGCTAAATAACAGAATGAGAATTAGTTTTGGCAGAAGATGTCTATATCTGCGTGACAATATTGTTGGAAAAAGAAACAGGAATAGTTTATTAGCAAATAGCTTTATGGAAAGAGACTTAAGAGGTATAGCCTTCTCAGCATGAGCTCTAACATGCTTTGTTTCAAACAAGTGCAGCTTGTATGAATTTCTCTTTTTTAGTGGGTTTTAGCATGTATGAAAGATGCCAGACTGGGAGCTTTGGAAACCGAGTTTATTTATCCAAAGGAATTCTGCAGCCCCAGCAACAGCAGTAAGAACCAGTGCTCACTTCCTCACACTGAGAAGCCTGTTCTGAAGAATTACTAATAAAGTCATAAAATAGGTCAGCTTCCATGTACAGTAGCCTTTGCCCTCTTTGCAGAGGCTGCCAGCAGGATTGTCGATTAATGACTGCTGTGTCGGACATTTGTTGACTGGGAACGGAACCGAGCTTGCAGATCTCTTTCACACAGCCTACAAAACACCCAGCAAATGGCAGTCTCTTTTTGACCTTGGACAGCATTAGAAGTATTTTCCAATGAGGAAAAACTTCTCAAAAGCAGTAGGTTGCTCAGCAGAGAGAAAAAAATAGGGTTTTTTCTTATTCTGTTTCTCATTCTATAATCTTATTCTAGGCAGGGCAAGTTCCCTTTGCAAAGTTTAACACAAACCACATAAATTTACAGAAAATTTATGTGGGTATGTCAGGGAAGCCCTTTTTATGTGACAGCAAAGATATTCTTGAATTATTTGTCACTTCATTCATGAAAATGTTACTAAAAATAAGTTCTGTTTAAAAAGGGAATATTTTTCCAGAATATTTTGTGAAACAATTGTTTTTTCTTGGATTTAAAATTTTTCTTTGAAAATATATATTACATTATATATTACATATATATATATATATATATATTACTTTATATCAGAATGCACCAGAACTCTTACAGAGACCTTAAAAGATCCTTTTCTGAAATTCAGGACCCTTCAAAAAGTGTATGCAGCAGAGTACTGTCTAGGGTAAGTTTTAGAAACATTTACTTTTAAATAAGTTTAAAGGTATGTGTGATAAAATAAATCATACAAATATTCTGCTGACTTAAGGCAGACTTTGGCACGATCAGTGGCCATTCACATCCTCAACAAAGCTTTGTCTCTGATGCTATGGGAGTCCTTAACACTTGAATTCCCCCTGGTGCTCAGCAAGTGTCTGGTTATCCTGCTGCTTTCGAATCAGATTTTGTCTTATTTTCGGTTAGTGCTTGCACATACCATTTTAGATGACACTTCACTAAAACAGGACTGAACAGTATGATGTTTCAAAATCTGAAAAGCAGAAAGCTTTGAGTTCAGAGATGAGCATATTACAAAGAAATCTTTTTGGGGAGAGAAAGTAAATGGCAAATAAAGATGCTTAACGTTTCGGATGTGCACTTCTGACTACTTGGCATCTTGTCAATACACTTCCATCTTTAAAAATGTAGGTTATATTCAGTCATTTGTTGGAAAGCCAAACCCTTATGCCCTAAATCAGGGATACAATCAAAAATCTTCCCTGGGGAGAAGGTACAGACAAGGCCAAGAAAAGGAGGTCCTCACAGACTTGCATCATGAAGTTTCCTCATTCATTTCCCCTCTGGGCCAATGAACAGTTCTCAGAATATTTCCTGAGACTCTGCAGATTCATGAGGTCTCCCCAGTCCCTGGAGTAGGCAGAAAATCATAAAATCACTTGCCATTCTTGTAGTCAAGTCCACCTGACTAAAGAAAGGCACAAGTATCAGGAGGCTCCCTTATTTTTACAGATACAAGTGTTAATTATAGATGTATTCCTTTTCTAAATCAGTTCCTCAGATCTGCTGAGCAACTCAGGCATGGACAAATTATTGCATGGCAAGACTTTTTCTAGGTTAAAGGAATATTGCTATTAAAATAGAAGAATTCTTGCATACAAGTGGGTGAGAAGTATTAAGTCCATAATTATTATGCCACTTGCACCCACTCCACATTAGTGTATCTCAAGTTTCATAAAGGTCCTAAGAATTCACAATATTATACACCATGCTATGGACCGTAAATACACAAGTCTAGTACAGGAAAGAGGTTTCTGTTTCCTGGTGACACGAATTAGCAGAAATCTTTTCTTTTTAGCAAATTTTACATTCTTAATCTTGAGCGGCTGGCTCCCATTCTCAAAAAAAAAGAGAGAAAAAAACTTTTTTTTTTTTCAAAAAAATTAAAACCCCCCCCCCCCCCCCCAACACCCCCCCACACAGAAAAAATTTTTAAAAAAAAAAAACCTTATCTTTTTTTTTAAAAATAAAAAAAAACCCAAAAACTGTTAAGATGAGTAAGAGCAATACACCTGAACAATGAAGGAGGAGATTTCCAGGAAGCTAAATTCAAAGAACACAAGGAATGCCTCTTGAATCTACTCACTGGAACATTTGGTAAATTTGTGCTGAAAATTTTTGGCTTGCAAATTGATCTTGCAATTGACATGACAATGTCCTTTGCTAACATAGTGACTTTACAATAATTAGCTTTCTGTTTCTTTTCTTGCATGTGTGCTACATTTGTCTGAATATTTTTCCCTGTATCAAAAATTATTATTATGTATACTACACCAGTTCATTAGTAATTTTTCTACAGTTTCATTAATAGGGAAAGAGAAAGAAAGATAGAAAAGTAAGTGTATGCTATATTATGATGAGAATGTAATAATACCTAGCTGAAAGGTACCATAAAGTCTTTTTTGCTTACTTTGGTTATTGTGGTGTTTTTAAACAGTATCATATTTCCATATGAAAACCGAAAAAAAAAATACATGAAAAGGTATCCTCAGTTAGAAAGAGGAAAGATATTTCTTTGTGCATTGCTCTAAAATGTTGTTCTGGATTAGGAGTGAGTGCATATTTTATTCAGAATGAAAGTCTGAACACAGCAGTTGTTCAATTGGTTTTAAACTGATCAAAAATTCTTTGTGGCCCTACTACAATAAAAGATACAGATCACTTGATAGTTGAAGCTGGATTTAATGAATTTATTACATAGTTTTACTGTCTAAAAATAAAATTACTTGTTTCTTCTGGCTCTTCAAGGAATATGCCTGTCATCTTTAAAAGTTTATCTCCTTAATGACAATTTCAAATTTTAGCAGTATATAAAACACATTTAGGAAACAAATAATAAAAATACATAATAGGTTTTACAAACAACATTGACTTTTATGGTTTCATTGGCAACTACTCTCATAATGATATTCAAGACTAGAAGACAACAGAAGAATTTTACATGTATCAAGTTACATAATTAACAAATAGAAACCAGTTAAAATCAGAAGGCAATATTTTAAATACTCTTATTGTCTTGAGACGGAGAATTTTGATATTGCCATGAAACACTGGACTAAATCTAGAGAGCTGGTGAATTTGGAGGGGCTGTGCTAATGTAACTTCATGTTCTGACCACCTGTTTTTCTAACAGAATGCTTCCATCTTAGAGTTGGATTCTTTTCATTATTTTGGCTGATTAAGCACCCTCTGACTTTTGCCTGTCGATCAAGTGCATGAGAGACTCTAAATTTTAAATTCCTGTTATTCATTCCTTCAAATGGTGGTATGTCAAACTATACTACAGTGAGAGTATCTTTAAGTCTTTATTTATGTTTTACTGCACATCTGCACATACACTCCCAAAACATTCTTGGCATTCTCATCAGGAACTAGTTAGCTCTGCACACTACTTCTCATTCTATGTCTCTTATGCCTTCTCATACAAAAAAACCCATAAATTCTTTGGGAACTACAACATATTGTTATCTTTTTGTACACATTGGAAGCTGAAGGTGCTGTAGAGGCACTGTAGAGACACTGACGCAATGAATTCATGTATTTTTTCAGAGGAAAAGATGCTTGCCTCATTTCTACAACTTCTTGTGAAATGTCAAGCTTCCTTGAAATTCTTGCAATGCTTTACTATGCAAATGCAAATGTGTTTAGCTGGAAAGTTTGGATAGAACTAATAGATTCTAATGAGAATGCTGCTAAGAATTCAAATTAATATTTAATGCATGCCTGCTTCTGTATGTATATTTATAGAAATTTGGATCTTAAACTGACATTCCAAGGCAATATTTTTTGCTGAAGAAATTACTCTTATATCTCAAGTTTCCTAACCTTTTCCTTCTCTTATTTAGGATTTTTGCAGCACTTCTCAGGTGAGGTTGTAGCAAGATGAGAACAGTTTGAAGAACTTTTGTGGTTTTAGTTCACTGCAAGGCAAAAATTTTCTAGGTCAAAGTCTTCCTTAGTGTATATGACTCAATATCAAGCCAGAAATACTTAGTGAGATTTTGGGAGTGGAGTGGTGTCAACGATCTGGCATTTGGAGTGATTTTCAATCGATTCAAGCCATTGGTGGATATGGGAAACTTATTTGGAAAGAGGAACCATTTCTCCATAGACTGCATCCAACTTTTCAGAATTCCTAGTAGTTACTTCAGCACAGCTTATCAGATGGAATTTGTGACTGAGGTGATCAATGTTTCCTAGAGCAGCCCTTGTCAGCTATGAGATTCGGTTGAGAGATTTTTTTAAAAAAATCTATTTGGTCAAGAGGCTTTCTCAGGTCCCCTTTACTACCACTGCTAATCACTAACTTCAGTACTAAAAATTGTAACAAGTATTTCAAAAAGGAATTCTGTGGAAGATACTGCAGTTGTACCTGCAGCTGTTATCTGTGGGATCCCTCAGAGCCAACCAAAGTTGAATACCTTTATTCCCAAGTGACATGTAGCATACAGCAAAAACCTTGGAAAGTCTTTTAATATTTTCACTATTTCTCAAAATGGTGTAGAAATAAGTGAATTATAATACATCCTGGCTTCTAATTGCTGGCATTAAATATGTGTCTCAATCTTTACAAAGCTGAGGCCTGCAGAAGCAAAAATTATGAGACTGCAGGTTTAAAGTGTAACTTTTTTCTAAATACTTGAATAGTTTATAAAGATGGGCAGTCTAAGGTATGTCTACTTATGTTAATTTCCAGAAAAATGAGAAAATTCATATGCCTTTTAATAGTAATCTCTAGGGAAATAAGCAGAAAAGAATCACACTATATACATGAGGCATAGTCCAGAAAATGCTTAAGGGAGCATGCCCTGAAACCATAGAATTATCATAGAATTATTGAATGTCTTGAGTTGGAAGGGACCTTAAAAATCATCTAGTTCCAACTCCCCTGTCATGGCAGGACACCTTCCACTAGACCAGGTAGCTCTGGGCCCCATCTCCAACCTGGCCTTCAATATTTCCAGCAACAGGACATCCACAGCTTCTCTGGGAAAGTCATGAAGAATTAACCTCCCAGTGAAGCCCAGCAACTTTTTGATACAGTTCAGAATGTTGAGGAAAAAAAAAAAGTTATTCTTAGCTATGTAAACTAATCTTTGAGACAAAAAATGCTAGCAGAAGTAGAAACTGAAGTGTGTCTGAAAGTACCTTGCTGTCCAGCGAAGGACTGTAGCAACATGGTCCTGCAAAATTCCATGTCACTTTTCCTTTGTTCCCCTGCTCTGTATGTTATTGGCTGTTTTTGAAATATGCACCCTGACTTATTAGCAGTCTATTGGTGTGTTCCCCTGCCTGTCTTCCCTTCAGACCTCCCGAGATTGGCTCTGGGGGGGCCAATCCCTCCCTCTTTCCCTTCCCTTATGAGCCCATGCTGGTGTGAGCCTGAGGTCACTATCTCCGAGCCTGCCAGCCCCCCTACTCCCTTCCCCTGCTTTCTTCCCCCTTCTCCTTCCCTGCAACCACCCCTGAAGACCCTAAAAAACTTCCCTGGTAGACCTAGAGATGGCGTCCAGTAGGTTCTTTTGTCTCACCTCCCGTTTCCTGCTGAATTTCTGTGTCCGGAGTCTTGTGCCACACTAAGAGCACCCCGGGGCTGCCCCACTGGACTTTCGTGGAGATACGCACCGCTGCGACCTCGTTTTGTGAAGTTGCCACTTCCTGCCATTACCCCACAGTGAGAAACATCAGGGGACAGCAATTTTGAATGGAGCCTGTCCTGATTTGCAAGAGAAGAAAAGCTTTAGGAGAGGCTGATGTATTAGAAGGCATTAAGAAGAAGGCATTAGTTTCAGACAAGCTGGTTTTTGTTTTAGTCCCTGGTCAGACATGGCAGAGGTGTAAGGCCTGCTGTGTTATCTTTTGAGAGGGAAGACAGAGTGCAAGCCAGTGATTTGTTTCTTCTGAGAAAGAAGAGATGTTTCTTCTGAGAAATGTCTTGAACAAGAAAAATTAAAGTGTCAGAAGCACAACCTCTTTTTAATTTCCAGAAAGCCAAAACCCCAAGGAATGAACTAAAAACAAAGAAGTGACACAGTTGATGGTATGTCATAGTTTAAAAACAGACTTTTGAATTAGGAGAATAAACTCTTAATATTTTCCTGTGTCTGAGGTTAAATATTTGTAGAGACATTTCTATGTCTTGTTACATTTAACTTCCAATTCAAACTGACTTAGATCTGGTTAAAAACAGGCTGAAGAACAGTATTTGGGGCAGTTGTAAAAGGAAGAAAAAGCATATGGCATTGGAATGAGGTGCTTAACGCATTTCTTCTTAACTGTACATTTTTCTCATTGTGTTCATGTAGAAAGGGGAATAAATAAAATTTAAATTTTTTTCTGTAAATTAAAAATTTCTAACTTCTTCATATGCCTTTGTATCAGTCTTCTGTCATTCTAACATGTGCAATATCTTCACTTTAATTTCACATTCACTTTCAGTCTGCTTATGTTACAGAGAGACAGTACTACCTATTACTCAAGATATTCATTTTGATTCAGCACATTTTGTCTCAGAAGTCTTACTTTCCTTAGAAACAGTCATCATCATTATGTTAATAAGTCAGACACTTTAAAAATCTCACTCTTATTAATTTTATCAGCAGCCACCATTTTACTGGATTTTCAGTTTTGTATCAGATTACTTTATTACCAATATCTACTAGATGTTTTTTCATCCATTTAAGGAATGGTTTGAGCAACTTTTCATTTAATGATGTGATACTTTTGTGAAATTCAGTGAAGTGGAAACAATGGCCGGTCAGATCTGACCCTCTCATTCAGTGACTGTTCCTAGGCCACAATCTCTTTGCATTTGAATTTCTCACAATTTATTGTCCTTTTGTTCAGCACTTTCACTAGAGGACTTCAAAGCACTCAACAAACAATAAAATGAGGAATTACTCAACCAATTAATTGCTCATCATAATGTTTTGATGTATCACGGTCCAGGAGGGCTGCACAAGCCGGCTCCCCCCGGACCGAGGTCCCTGGTCCGTGTTATTCCACCGGATCTGGGGCGGGTGGCCCCTGAGGTTCTGCAGCATGGCGTCAGTCTTCCAACCACGTCAATTCAAGCAGGAATATAGTGAGACAAAGGAAGAACTGGACTCCATCTCTGTTCTGCTAGAGAGGTTTATTTAGGGTAACAGGGAAAAGGGGTGCAGGGAAGGAGAAGGGGGAAGGGAGACAGGGCAGGGATGAGATCCTAGCAGCCCAGAGATGGAAGACCTCGAGCTGATCCAGGCTCTGCCTTTTAAAGGGAAGGAGAGGGGGCAGGGGCTGGCTCTCTCTGAGCCAGTCCCAGGAGGACAAAGGGAAGATTGGCAGGAGGGTTACACACCAATAGGTTTTGGGGTACAGCAAAGCATATTTTAAAATGAACCAATGATACACTGAGTGGAGAAACAAAGGGAGCACATGGAGATCTGAATATTGCATTACTACAATGTCTCACCTTTGAGGATATAGTACCTCATTGTAAGGACTCCTACTTTAATTTTATCTTATTCTCTTATTCTGGGCAAAATTCAGTGTGGCCTGTAGTTCCTTCTTATCCCATCAGGTAGACTTATAGAAGTGCATCAGAGGCCCCTTGCTATGGACCTGTTTCTTTCTAGCAGAATCTGGCATGTACAGGGTGGATGCTCTACGCCCACACTGCTCCCTGAAATGCATCCATCCAGGGCACTGCTTGAGTGCTCGCCCACGCCTGGCAGTCAGGGAACATTCTCATTTGCTGACTTTAGACTTCTCCAGGAGAATTATGCTCTGGAGAGAAAAAGAACAATGAAGTTTCAGTACGGGGAGAGGAGAGAAAGGTCATATTGAATGCAAGTTTGTTATCATTTTGATCAAGGAGATTATTTGCAAGGATCTTAACTTGTACTTTCTCATCAGTTTATTTCTGTCTCCACAGCTTTTAACCCATCTGCTTTATCATCTTGCAGCCTCCCATAAATCAGTTTCAATTTATTATTTTGCTTTCAACTAAAGAAGATATCCTGATCCCTACTGCTCATGCACTGTTCATAATTTTGCTGGTAAACAGACATTGCATACAATGACATCAACATAAAGATACCATGTGAATCTCACAGGATCCAGGAGTATGGACTCATTCAGATAGTGTGACTTTTTTAAAAAAAATTTCTTTTTAATTCTGCAGTTAGCTGGCTTTTTTTAAAGTTCAGTTTCAAAGCCATTGAATTTTATTTAATTTTTATTTAATTTTTTCTGAGGTGCTCATTAGTTGCACAGTGGATAACATTCTGGTGCAAAATGGTGGTCAGGGATGGTCAGAGGGCTATTTGAAGAATTTAAATGGTTTTGATACGAGTGGGGGGAGTGCATGGTCTGAACAAGCAAAAAGGAGAAAACAAACACTGAGCAGTTTATTTCCTTTCTGAATTGCAGGTGAAAGGTGTGAATCAGCATCTGCAGGAAAACAAGTTTTCTTCTCCATCTTTTGCAGGTCTGGTTCTCATTGTTTGACAAGAATAGTCAATATAGGGGTTTATATAGTTTGAAGTAAATAACAGTGAACAAAGGAGGACGGCGAGTGGAAGATCTACACATTGGTGTCTCTTGCAAATACTCATTGATCTAAGGCAGTATGCCTTGCAGATCTCAAAACAAGCAACATAACACCTTATCATGTAATTTTTCTATGGTAGGATACATTTTCAGTAGTAGAAATGTTTTGAGGTAATGTTTTCATGCCTGCAATATTAGAAAACTTTGTGAAGAATAAACATAAGAAATATGAGGCATAAGAAACAAACCAGCCAAACAACATATAAGTCCTTGTTGTGCCTGTACAAAAGGAATGCTTTATTTTGTGGTTAATAGGCTTGATTGAAAGCTCACTTTCAAGTCAAAGGGAATCGTTCCATTGACTTTCCATTCTTAACTGGAATTTGGGCCCAACCTTACATCCTTTAGACTTGAGCTGCAGTTGTAGTCAGTAAATTGGAAACACTGTGCAGAGAATTTCACCCGACCACTGGTCTTCTGGTTTGTTGCAGTCTCTTCCTAGAGGTGATGGATGACAGCTGCAGATGCCAAAGGAGAATTAACACAATGGCCAGTGACACATGGCAAAAAAGGTTAGAAAGACGTGTAGACATTTGCATGTCCAAAACATGTGAGTGTCTGGCTGACCTTGTACAGTGTTGTGCTTGAGGTAGCAAGAAGGAACATGGCTGTGATGTAATTGAATGTTTGATAGAAGCTTTCACTGAATCAAAAGAATGTATCCAGCTTTATTTCTAAGATCCCAGGTGTGCCCAAGAGTTTTCACTGAATGAAGACTGATGGCCAAATGGACAGCAGTGCAATGCTTCTGTTGCACAGGGTTCTGGCTAATGGAATAATTTCCTCTCTTAAATCTCAGAGGTGAAATTGTTCCCATCCTGCATGTATCATCCTGAAACAGATGTTCAAACGTTTCCCCTATGTACACTGACTCAGCAGAATATTATGTTGTGTAACCACTGGTAATGAATTAAGAGCCATTTATGGTATGAAACCCAGAGTTCCAACATTTATCCAAACTGTTTATTGAACTGGGGGAAGTGACAGGAAACACTAAATTTGGTCCATCAAGGTGCAATGTTGAAATCAGACCAAGATCTACAGAAGAGCTGTGAGTTGAGTAGGTCAGACCAGCAGTTTCACCTTGAGAAAAGTTCACTTCATTTTATTGGCATCTTCCCAAGCTTTTGCTTCAGCCTTTGCAAGATCTGACATATATGACACATGTAGCTAAAACAGAACAAAACCAGAGCAGCTGCCCTTAAATCCACACACGAGTAAAGCTCCATTTTGGCTGGTAGAAGGTCCATTCCATACTTCATTTTCCATCCAGGGAACACCTAGTCCTCTGCAAAAGAACCAAGGAAAGAGCAAGCCCATTGCACTGCATGCTTATCATGGGCATGTCTATGTCTCTATGTGGGCCTGAGCAAGTTTTACTGTCCTTAACATACTTCCTCCTTTTTTTATGAGCCATGCAGGAGATTCTAAGAAAATGCATTGGAGTGATATGAATAGCTGTGACATTTTTATATCTCTGAAGAAACTTGATTCATCACAAACAAAAAATTTTAGTGCAATAATGTTAACTTCAATCAGTTAAACTTGCTCAGAGAAGAATTTTTTGTCAGTGAAAAAAGTCAAGTACTGAAAAGCAAAAGGATGAGATACAAGTGTGTGATCTGGGACAGCAGCAGATCCTGCTCTAAATCAAACTCTTCCATTGTAAAGAGAACACTGCTCATAGGCCATGTGGAAACGTGTGGATGAGAGGACAGTGGTGGTAGCCTGGAGTGCTTTTACATATCTGTAATCTTCTGTTGTAAGATTAAAGACACTTCCAAAGCAAGGAAAGTGTGTCTCGGAATCCATATTTTTTCAAAAGCTTATGATCACAATAATTTCCAATAAATTCCATTCAATTTTATCTTTGCAGTCTGAACAAAGACATTCTTTGCTTTCAAAGAAACATCCATAAAGTGAGTGAGAAATAATAAAATTATTGTGATTTAAGAAAAAATAACCCACAGGTTTTCTGCAGTGTGTGTTGTAAGGAAAAAGTGTTCAAACATGCCTGAAGGGTGAGGGTACCAATTTCCATTAAAATTAATGGAAACTTGGCTTCCTGATGCTCTAGGTGGTTTCTGAAAATCCCACACCTCCCTTCCTCTATGCTTGTCAAGTAGGCAGAATTTTCTAATGTGAAACACTGTTTGAAAAATAGCATACATTAAACAAAACAGCAGTTTGTGCTTCTGACTCATAAAAATAGCTGCTTCACAGGGAATACAACTCACTGGAGGATAATGATCTGACTGAGTTGTGGTTTTAAAACCAAGTTTACTTAAACATAAGATAAACAAGGAAAAATCTGTTCAAGCTTTCAAACTGCCTCTACCATTGTCAAAAACTAGATTGCTGAAGAAAGCCAGTGGGAGAATCCACTTTCCTGAAGAAATAAGTGCCACAAAGATGAGGATGCTTACTGGAAAGGAATGCCTTGTGGAAATGGTAAAGCTTAGCTCAGCATTTGGTAGTCACTGGACTTCACAACAAAAACAGATGTTAGTCCTTTCTCTAAATACAGCAGGAATTGCACATGGAAAAAAAAAAGAAAAACATCTCCCATTTGAAATACAAAATTAGAATGGGTACCCAGTGTCCCTCCAGTCAAAAAAGTATTTGATTAGTGAAGAATCAATTTCTTGTTGAAGAATTTAATTCCTGTTCTGATACCCAGAGGTATCAGAACAGGAGTTAAAGCATTAAAGTGAATAATCCCAACACTAGTCCTGGGATACATTGACATTCCTAGTACGGGAAGATACATAAAACATCAAGATCATCTCAGTGCAGTCCTTTTGGAAACTGGGATATACTAGTACAACTTTCACAAGGATTGCAGGCAAGGAAGTAAGTTCTAACTCCTAGTGATTTTTTGCAAATAATCAGTCATTGATGCCTTATGAACTGCTGAGTTGGAGTTGTTTTGTCTGGAATGGCATTTCAAGAACAGCAAGTGGCTTTCTTTATTGGCTCTGAAACAACATTTTTGGGAATACCATATGCTGTGAAGCATTTGTAGCAGATGATTATTAAATGACTGCATGCAAGAGAAATCAGGCTGACCTGAGAACATCCTCTCTATGAAACATTGTGTAAAATGTATTTTAAGAAATGTATTATGAATTCGTCTTGAAAAAGAGGAAAATATACAGAGATTGTTTTTAATATTTTACTCCCTGATGACATATCTGTCTGTGGCTAGCACAGGTCTTTCTTGTGAGAACATTTTGCTATGTTTCATAAACAAAGATAAAGTTTGGATGTTTTGCAAACAGCGTCTCCAGATTAGGGCAGTTCGGGCTTGGCAAATTAGGCCTAGGGGGAGGTTTCTGGCTGACCAGTCTGGGTGACTTCTGAAAACTCTGTCTATATGGAAATCAAAATAATAAAGACACCTTTTCTCTTTCCTTGTCTGAGAACCTGGGTCTTCTCTCAGCTAGCGGCTCAACAGCGACATCTGTCTACACTGGTTTGGCCAACTGTTTTCTTACATATTTGACCTTTTTTCTTTTTTGTCTTTTATCTGTGCCGTGGCCCTTTGTCCCTGTTGTGTTTTGCTAGAACTCCATAAAGCTCTGTTGATAGGGACAGCACCACCCTGTTGCAAGACTTAGTTGCTACTTATAACTTTGTGTTCCCTTCTGCTAGCTGATTACTGCCTGTCATAGCTTCCAGCAAACATCCCTTCGAAACTAACCTCTCTCCTGAAACACCTCTTTGTGATGACTGCTTAAAAAATATTATAACCTCACCCAAGTGCATCAGGATCTGAGCCATGACAGATGTGGGCTTCTTTTTCTCTGCAACAAGGGTATACAATTAAAATGAATATCCATTGCACCCTCATGTCCCAACCCTAAGGCAGTGAGTGGTGCTGAGTGTATCAGAAGGAAACACAGGAAACCTGAAGTTGACAATTAAGAGAAATCCACTAAAAATAATAACTTTTCTTACTTCAGGGAGTTACAAATGGTAGAAGCACTTGGATTTCTAGACTAGTTCTCTCCTATATTCTGCTTGCTGCACAGTGAAAGAGTTGAGCAATGTTGATATAACTATCAAATCTGGATTCACAATAAGCACAGTGTTTCCTTACAGGTACACAGCTCTCCTAGTAAAACAATGTGAAATGTCAAAAGCCTAAACAGGACTCATCCTAAAGACATTGGGAAGGGTCAAATACGTATCCTCAAAACTTAAGAAAAGGAATGGAGGATACTCAACTTCAGTATCAAATGCGCATTATCTGTCCAGTTATGCTTCTACTAACTAGATTACTGGTATGGAGAAATGACTTCATGAAGTACAAGTCTGAGTAGTATAACTGTCAAAGAAAGTAGATGAAAGTCAGTGAGAAGTAAAGGTAAATGATTGAGGACTTATTTTTGTCTTACAATCACCAATTAGCACTTTTACAATGTAACATGACCACCAGTGAGAAAATTAGCCATGTTTCGTGCTCATGGGAAAATAAAAAAAAAGGAGAATGAAGAGATGTAATCCTCTCACAAGCTAAGGATGCTAGAATAAAAGGTCTCATCATGATTATTGAACTACGCACTGTTGGCTAATCCAGTAAGTTCTTTCTTTTTGCAGGTTTATTTGTTGAATTTCATTAATTTACCTCTTTGTAAAACCTTAGCTATAGAAAAATATTTCTTAGTTTTTAATTTTAATGGGTAAATTCAATTCCTCTCTAAACATATTGGATTAATTATTATCACTATTAAAACATTCCATGTCACGTAGCAAAAAGCAGATGCACTGCTGTAAACTGAACAATGGTAAGGATTTAGTTCCATGAATTCATGGGGTTTACAGAAAACTTGTGTATCTTTGGCTAATACAGCATATCAATCTGACTGAAGTTTCAGAGTTGATGAATCCTGCAAAGGATGACCAGGCCTGATTTATTTAAAGGAGGAATCACAGTAAAAACTGAATTGTCATTTTATGCAAAATTATTTCATTGTGCATGTTTATTTCCTACATCCATGCTTATATTACTATTAAGTACATAACTCAATGTGCCTCTTTTGGCCTAGTATTTGTTTCCTTTTTTTTAGAGTGGGTGTTTTAATTTTTTAGTAGAACCATTGAATGGTTTGGGATAGAAGGGGCCTTTAAAGTTCATCAAAAGGGACCTTAAATTTTGTCAGTGTTATCTCACAAGTAGAACAGGTGGATATAAGAAGGCTTATTCACAATGGCTATTTTTTAACCACACAAAAATTAAAGTCCTTTTGAGTCATTCTCCAAAGGAGAATCTGCCTGTCTTTTTGTCTCTTGTTTTCTCTCTTTTAGCCTAAAGAAGCTGGAAAAGAGATTAGCCTTCATGAATATTCTGATACTAATTCATGTTTTTCCTGACAAATACTTGTACTTTTCCTGAATACTTGTATCTGAAACAAAGGGAAAAGGGACCCTAGTAAAAAAGATTTGAAATAAACTGAAAAAGAGTGGTGACCTTTGAAGATAATTCACAAGATAGAATACAGCTGAGACATGTAATTCCTTTTAGTAGGACAGAGAATTACTGTGTCTATGTTGTTCTGTCTAAATATGTCAGAGTTCTTGTCTTTTAATTTCTCTCCCATTTCCAATTTATTTTAATTTTATTGTTTGAAAAATCATTTAGATGTAGCAGTTTTTCAAGGATCCCTACAAGCTTTGATGAAGATGTGTAACTGTTTGTGTACTTTCTGAAGGTTTTTTCCCTTTTTATCCAAGGATCTACTAAAACTATGTGCAGAAAGTATATATATAAGCTGTCAAGGGAAGAGTCTTTAAAATGTGCATCCACACTGTTTCCAGACTAGGAGATAACCCTTCCAACTCTGTTATGGACTTGGAGCAATACTGTAGTGGTCAACAAGGACTAAATGTGATTAGAAACTTTAACACAGAGGAACTCTTAATTGTATTAAAGAAAAAAAATAGAAGTTTTCTGTTTTGAGTTGAAGATTTCCAAGGATTTACCAGAAAACACACAGATCCCATAGCATTTTGAAAAAAATGTCTCCAACATAAAACATTAAAGTCTGGGACATAAGTTCTGAGCCTGTTGTATAACACTGTTTACATGGAGAACAAGTAAACCATTCCTAAAATGTACAGAATTTAAATGTTATGTCTTAAGCTGTATTTGTGTAAAATGTAACATGAATATGTATTTTAATACATCTATTCCATAATATATGAAGACTTCCAAATGTTAAATTACAGAATTAAATTACATGATATAAACAAAGAATGAAACAAATGTCAAAGTTTTGTTTCTGAAAGATTTATTCCATGTTTTCAATTGCAAAATATCATAAAATAGCTTCTCTATTAACTAAATTTTGACAAATATTCTAGCAAATTTCATCTAAACAATTAAAAAAAATTCATATTCTCTTCCACATACATACAACAGGAGCAGCATAGTAATAAATAACAATGATAGAAATTGACTGTTCACCCAAATCTAATAAAAGGCCCAAAATAAATTGGGATCAAAATATTCAAGCTGTGATTCAGCAAGGCCCTTTAAATAAACACATGGGAAAACTATTAGAAACTGAGAGGACTCAGTTTGATAGTACATGACATTCTGCTTATGGAAAAAAATTCTTTGCTTTATTGCCTAACACAGGAAGCTTTCTGTTACTAGTTAATACCAAAGCATATTCAAAAAACCAAAATGTCAAAACATTACTGTTTTTCCCTATTTGAACTATTTAAATACACAGATTCAAGAGTCCTCATGAGTGACAGAAGTGATTTATATGAGAAATATGCCATTTTCAGCTACCATACTTGGAGACGGAGGTGAAGAAATTGTTTTAGCAGTGAAGCTTGACTACAAAGTACTAACAGAATATAATAGCATATAGTGAATTCTGCTTAAGTGATTCTAAGCACTTTTACACTTCTTATACTCGTAATTATAGGAGTGGCTTCAAACTGAAGGAGAGTAGGTTGAGTTTAGCTATTAGGAAGAAACTCTTTACTGTGAGGGTGGTGAGGCACTGGAACAGGTGGCCCAGAGAAGTTGTGGATATTCCATTCCTGGAAGTGTTTAAGGCTAGGTTGGATGAGGCCCCAAGCAACCTGATCTAGTGAAAGGTGTCCCTGCCCATGGCAGGCATGTTGAAATGAGATAACCTTTAAGGTCCCTTACTAACTAAGCCATTCTATGCTTCTATATTGATTATCCAAGGACTGCAGTAGATGTAGAAAAGATAAGTAATATCATACTTAAAATAAAAATAAACACCCTGAAATATATTGGCCACAGAAATTTGATTACTGGCATTCTAAATCCCAGACTATTCCCCTCACTTGTTGGTAGTACTCCCTGCCTTGGACAGTCTCACAGTAGGAGCCACATTACCTACCATCCATATGAAAGAACAGTTGTCTATACAATTCACCTTCATCGAGATTTAGTAGTGTTTTTCAGATTCCTAGAATTAAAATTAATTAATATTATTTGGGTTTTACTGCATGGAATGGGTACAGTAATGCAAATGGCTCACAGTCCAAAAAGATCCCTACAAGTTTTGTGAGTGTTTTTATTCATTATGCAAATCAGCAATGGAAAGCCAGACACACTTTTATCTGGGTACCAGTTATTCCTAAGGGTGGATTCTCAGCTAAGGATACCTTTCTTGTCCTACAAAAGAGGAAATAGCAGCAGCAGGAAGCAGAGCAGATGGGAAGTAGGATTATAGCAGGTGATATGGGAGTTGGTTGTGATTTTAGCAGCTTGTTCAACTTATCAGGACCAAACCTTTCTTGGTGCTACCCTAGACAGAATAATAAAGCTCACGGCAAGCAAGACTGAAAGTGAAGAGCATAATGCTTCAAAGGAGTAAAGCAAACTATTGTGCAATGTTGAGATAGAAACTGTGTAGAAATTACAATGGGTTCATAAATCTTCTGGAAATGTTACCCTACAATTATAAATTTGTCATATCTCAAAATTATCATTGATAAAAGTATCTTGGATTTATCTAGAAAGTAAACTTAAATTTTATAACCTTGCCATTAATATTTCTGTGACTTTAAAGAATATTTACAAAGCATAGTTTTATTTCACAATGTGCAAAGAGACAAAAAGATACTGAGAAAAAGATACTAATTCTGACACAGAAGTTCAGAAGTTCAACATAATTGGGAAAATTACATATTTGTGATTCTTTATTAATTTCTCAATATAAAGCACTTCAAATTTTGCAATAAAATTGCATATTCAGTAGTCAGAAGCTGTTGAGCCAATAGACAGCAGTGGTATCTGGAGCAGATTAATGTGTACATGTTTCTGTCCCTTAACATCAGGAGGTTTACTGGCTGAAAATCATTATGACTAATGATTTATAAACAGAAATAATATGGACTTAATTCTTTGGGTCTGTGACTCAGAAACAATTTTGTTTTGTTCAGCGAATAAAGAATGAAATACTGTTCAAAGGTATTTTTAGAGAGTATCTTTCTCTAATTAAAGTCATTGCAATGACCACAGTATTTTCGGGCAGTGTATGTGTGATTCTATGGGAATGACAATAATTTTTTCATGAACTACTTTTCATTTTCTATTTCAAAATGCTGTTGTGGAGAACTGGAGGAAATTTATACTCTCTCCTTTTTCAGTAAATGGGATGATAAAGAAAGATAGACATTAGTGAGCATAGCAGAATGCCAAAAAGGAAGCTATTGATTTCAAAGGGATTCAAAATACTGCACAATTAAATAAGACAAAGAAAAAGCTACTTATGGTTCTGCTAAGGGACTGAATTTCCCTACAGGTACGTGGGCTTCATGGAATTTGGCAACATAAAATTATATGTATTCTTCTTAGTGAGGCTGCTGCTCCATGGATGCTACAGTCCTTCAGTCAGTAAGTCTAGGTCTTCTCTGGTGTAGGATATGTATTCCCATGACAAAGGATAATTTCTCTCTCATATGAAAGATAATAAACAAAAAATTTAAATACTCATTTTAACTTTTAAAAGGGAAAGAGTTTCATGGAACATAAAAACCCTCTCACTTCTTCCTTTTCATAAGAAATTAGAACCATGTCTGAATGTCTAGATTACCCATCCTTCAACATCCTTCTGTTATTTAGGAAGTGTGTCATATATCAGAGAGCTTTAGATAACAGCAAATGACAACCTAAAGCTGTCCAAATATAAGGCATCCCTGTCCTATAACAACCTGGAATCATAAATGTACAGATAAACATCTTACAAATAAAATAAAATAAAATATGTTAAAGTGTTTCTTATAAATAATTTTGAAAAGAAAAAAAAAAGAGTGAACATGACTCTCTCAAACATCCATCTACCTGAGTCTGAGAAGAAGAGACAGATCATAAAAACTATTCTCAACATGTAGACAAACAGGCTTGCTTTCTGTTAGGCACCATGCAAGTCACAATCAGGTCATTCAGAATTTTCTAAATAAATTAACATTAATACTTCCTGCCTGTTGTACCAAATGTTTTAAAACTGTGTTATATTTAAAGTTCATTAAAGTGAGATTGCAAGGAACCCTTTAATTTATATCTTTAATCACAAAGAAATGCAAAATATGTAAATTTGTAATACTTGTGAGATGCTACAATTAAAATAAACCCTATTGTGTACACCTTGGTTGCAAACTAAATCTCTCAGTGTAAGGTGAGCACTTAATGTAACTTCTTGGCAGAGTTGATTAACTTTTTGGTTTACCTTTTTTTTGTTTTAATTTGCTTTTGAGCATGATGTTTTCAAATTCTCACTGAATCCACGTAGACCTGACAAAACATATTTGAGGCTCAATATACATTCTGTTCTTACACCTTAGTCCCTCCTTAGTGCCTCTATAAGTCCTACTGCAACCTGTCCCAGTTGTCAGCCCAGGATCCCAGCCCAGACTGGAGGAGAAACACCAACTTGAAAAAATACTAGTGGAAAAAACAAGAGGCTCTGCTTGTGGTTGTTTAGGAAGCTTGCTAAAGTTACCAGTGTTAACAGGAGTGGAGGACAAGGGCAACTCAACAGTACTGAGACCTTGGCCCCAGAAGCCACAAGGACCACCTTTCCCCTCTTGTCTAACCAGCAAACTTTTTGTGTGCTCTGTAGAGGTGCTGAGCACATGGTTGCTTAATCTAACAACTCATCAAAGTCTAAATGGTTTTTTGTGCGATAATAATTTTAAAATTGCATATATGTTGCTTACAGAGTCTCTGCACCAAATTAAAAATGACCAGGCAAACTGACCCAAAATATGGGGGGTAACATCATCTTTCCATCTGCTGCTGTTTCCTATATGCTCCCCCACCCTGGAGTTTTTACCTCTTTTCCTAGACAACAGCAGCAAGTGAAACCTGGAGGTATTTGACCCCTTTTGCTTACCACTTTTGTAGTCCCATGGCAGTATCACTACAGAAATATCAGTCAGAAATTATTTTTCCACCCTGTCTTCTGTGGGTTTCTGCTAGGAAATGGCTGGTTTAATATCCCAGACATTCAAACCTATTTCAGCCGATGCATGGAAATGTCATCCTTAATATGGTAGGTGTTCTCTTGAAATTGAAACCAAACCTCCTTCTGTAGAGTAATATAAACATAGAATCTAATCCCAGTGTTCCAATTGCCTTTATTTTTCTATAGACTCCATATAGGTTTCAGATCAACAATGCTAGTGCAGCCAAAGTGACATTGAAATCAGACCTTCAGTTTGCTGCTAACTGCTCTGGAAGGAAAGAGAAACAAACAGTGAGGACAATTTAGTGAGGTTTGCTGCTTCAGCAGCTAAACTTACTGTGATTCCCCTAAAAGATTTCTGAAAATCTGAAGATGATTTCCTTTAACACAGCATTCTTATTTTAAGATTGCTTGTAATTTCTGGGTAACTTTGTGTCATCAAAGAAGATATGGATCTGTTGCAGACGTGGATTTGGTATCTTGCAGAAATTCCAGAACTTTCTGCCTCATTGTTGTGAGGTGAAGAAAGAATCACCAGTAAAGAATATAAATCTCACTTGGAATGAGTGTGGTAATCGGTTGTGAACCAGGAGAACCATTTCTGAAGAGTGGAATTATGATTCTTTGTTGAGTAGTGCCAGGAAATTGATTTGTGGTCATTACAGCAGAGAAGAAAGTGGTTCCCTTCACCCATACTTCCTGCCCTTTCACATGAGATAATAATAATTTATTGTTGCTTCATTTGTTCTCTGCTGCTTAAAGTTCTCCACTGGAATTCAAACCTGCTTTCATGTGGCTTCAAGTGGCCCATATTTCTTAAGAAGCATGGTGATCTGTGGTAGAAGTTCTGGTGGAAACGGCATTTTGCTGCCAATATACCAAACACACTGGAGCTATTCAAGTCCTTAGTACCCTTTTCAAGGTTTTCTGGTTTCATGAGCCATTTTCCTGGCATCTCAGAATGGCTAAATTCTGGTTTTATAAGGGGAAAGTACTGGGTTTTTTTCCATCTTCTAATCCGCTCTATCACAAAGAGGCTTTTACGCATGTAGTTTGCTCCTCAGGGGAAACACAGTTTAAGCAGATGTTCCTGTACAATGATGATGCAAAGAAGCAGCACCTGTTTAATTTTTGTCTATGGCTGCCTTTCATTAGGTTGTACTGTCATTGTAGAAGTATTAATTTTGGCTTGCAATTTTGCACATTTGCTGAAGAAAATTTCTTATTCTTTTTAAACAATTTTCTTTTTCATAAGAAGTCAAAATTCACTGTCCTTCATCCTGCTTTTGTACTAACATGTCAAAACAGGTCTCTGGATTTACCTGGGCTTTTCTTGAGCTGAGCTGATGTTATCTTGTTTTAATTGTGGCAGCTTGCACAGCTTTAACTTTCTAGCAGTCAGTTAAACATTGCCTAAAGTTGTTGTAGTTCAGGTTCAGTTTATACTGATTAGAAGTATCTACTCTGCATGAAATGAACTGTACATGACTAGCATAGAATGTAACACAGAAGAGCACAGGCTCAAGATGGAAGCAGATCTCTCAGACTAGTGGCACCAATCAGACTTGTCCATCAATAGGTATTGCAGGAGTGCAAACCTGGGAGCTGGGAAAGAGGTAGAGATGGTAGAAATAATGAGAACACAAGAACTGTCTAATTGTGATTCAATAAAAGGGTTCCAGCCTCTTAATTGCCTTTGTGTCCCTCTGCTGGATTCTCTCCAATAAGTCCACATCCTTCTTATGGTGGGGTCCCAGAGCTTGATGCAGCACTCCAGGTGCTCACAAGAGCGAAGCAGAAAGGGGAATAACTTCCCTTGACTTGCTGGCCACACTGCATTTGACACAGCCCAGAATGTGTTTGGCTTTCTGGACTGTAAGTGCATATTGCTGGGTCATGTTGAGCTTCTCATCCAGCAAGTGCCTCAAGTCCTTCTCCTCAGGGCTCCCCTGAGTCTATTCTCTGCCCAAATCTTGTTTGTGCTTGGGATTATCCTGTCCTATGTGCAGGACCTTGCCTTTGGCTTCGTGGAACTTAATGGAGTTCCTACAGGTCCTCTGCTCTACCCTAAAAAGACATCAAGAATTATTTTAAAAAAAATTAACAAATTAAGAAAGAGCTAATTCCTTCTGGTGAAGAGAGAGGAAAATAATTCTATTTTAACATGGTGAGAGATGGACATAGCTGTTTTGAGAAAATATTTCTAATATTTCAGTTATACAGACTACATAAAGGTATTCAGAGTTGAAAAAAAGGAAAAACATAGAAACTCATGATTATTTTTTGACAAAACTGGAAAATAAATTAAGTGCTTCTAACTAAATGCAAACAGAGAAAAAAGCTCAGTGGTGGACACAAGCATGACAAATGGAAGTTAGGTCATAATAGTTATTACAGAGGCCTGGTTCCTCCCAGAGGAAGAAATTGCATTATAGAGTTACAGGATGTTCCAAAAGGAAATGTTCATCAGAGAAAAGCAGAAGAGGAAAGGGAGTATATCTTTGAACTGTAGGAAAGTTATAAGCAATCTTGAATGAAAAATAAAATCAATTTGGCAAAATTAGTGTAGAGCAAATGTCTAAGCACCAAAACCATAAAGTGGTAATCTAAAGACTTCTTGTTGCCAAATAACTACAGAGCAGAGGACAGAAAAATATCTCAGCTGCTTTAAATTAGTACAATCGAGTTGCTTTCATTGGAGCTATAGTGATTTGTATCATCAAAGATAAGTGAAAGGACAGTCCAGATAAAAAGAGACGATGAAAGACGACAGCCCTATTCCTAAGCAGAAAATCATGGAGGAACTTAAATGAGGACTATCATAAATGATTACTGCCAGAGCTGGGGTTTATTAACTGTATCTGATCTCAGATTCACTTATGCTTTGGAGCTTTTAAAGCTAGATTCAAATTAAGAGCTCTTTGAGTTGCTTTTCCCATAAGAAAACTTGTAAAAAGAGGAATAGGAAAGAAATAGAGGGGGAAAAATCCAGTGAAGAAGGGGATGACAGCTGGAGAAGAAAGAACAGGGCATTAAGAACTTTTCAAAATACTTCAGAAAAGCTATTCTTTGCTGTTCTGAGCCAAAGTGACATTCCAGCCCTGATCTCTCTGTGACTTTGATCTGTTTTGTGGTCACTTTCAGCCAGATGGGGTATAAGTCTTTGTGAAACATGGCTATGTGAAAAAGAACACCACAAAATTTGTAAATAATCTCCTATATATATCAAGACAAATTCACATCCTGTGTTTCATTATCTTCTTCTAATGGTGTTTGCAGGTTTGAGCTAAGCTGCAATATTTTGTTTCTTTACAATTTGATTAAAGAATATGTTGCTAATTCTTTTGTAACACATATTTAGCTCTGATGACCATCACTGTGATTGAAAAAGTCAAAATGAAGCAAAGAAAGCATTCAAGAATAATAAATGACTTGGGGGGCAGGGATATAAGTACGGAACATCATAGAGACTCAGAGCTCAAATTCCCTACGTGTGTTGGAATTTACATTTGGAAATCTAATGAATTTCAGATGCCAGTTGAAGTTGCACCTTTGTCCTACTCTTTGACTCAGTCCCTGCTGACAAGATAGGTTTCACTGACCTCTGGTGTCTGTACACATTTTTTCTCTGCTATGTAACCCATTTTGTTTCCAGATAAAGATCACTTTGCAATGTTTCAGCTGGTTTTTTCCTTTCTTTAACTCAGAGATAGACAAATCTAACAGAAACACTATATTCATATACGAAATCCTCCAAACTTAGTAAGGTATCATTAAGATTGTAGTCAATAACCTTGAATTCATATTTAGCGCTTATAGTTTTAGTTGTCCTGAGTATGATAAATTTTCTCTCATGAGAAAATATGGGGGAAAGGATTTGTAGCAATTGTTTTATTCCCTCACATTTTACTAGGAAAAGACAGTTGTTTCCATAGCAGAATAGTTTTGCAAACTACTGGGTCACATTTTATCATCTTTATCACTTTTATTGATTTATAGCCTTTAAATGTTCCTTTATTTTAGGAAGTGCTTGTGGAATTCATTGAGGTATTAAACTAAGGCTTAAACAGGTCAAAATATGGGTCAAGAAGAATAGTTAGGGACAGAAAGATCTGTAGGATGAAGCTGAAATGCAGTTGCTCAATTTTTTGAAATTAGAGATGTATGCTTTGGAAAATGTAACCTCCATTTTCACCTTAGTGATTTAAAGTCCAAATTCCATGATCAATCTGAGCACCAGGGTGCCATCAGCACAATGTGTCAAGATGGTTTATGATTCTCTTAACAAAAATGGGGCACACAAAAGTGGCATCTATGTCCTTTCTTACAAGTGTTATACAACTTTCAGATCATACTTTTAGCAGATTAGAGAATTCGTTTTTCTGGCCTGGGTCAAAGTAGTATTACAGATAACTGCATGGTAATTTCACTGCTCTGTAATGAAATCTAGAGCTACATTCTAAATACAAAGCTGAAACAGGGGCTTGACTTGAGTAGACAGGCCTTGTGTGGTACAGTCACTATGCAACATCTATGTCAATGGATCTTGTTGGACTTCATGACACCTTTTCTTCCCACCTATTGGAAATCATTCTTTACTTGCTTCTGCCAACAAAATTGCTGTTCATCAGCCCACTTAACATGCAGTTGCATATTTAGACATTTGTATTGTTTAATTTCTATAGGTAATACTGCTAAATTTCAAAAATAATTGGCAATAATATGAATCAGAAAATATCTGGAAACACTATTAAGGAGACTAGTTTTTCAAATACTTGAATTTTTACAGAAGAAACAAAGTATGGGATATGTGTAATTCTTCCGTAATTTCTTTACAGGGTCTCTACACATGGTGAATGAAATAGCCTTGGAGGACAAGAAACAAAGGGATAGAAATACAAGGTGATCTATTTATGCCTGATGGAGACATTTCTGTAAGGTATCTCATGGCTATCACACATCAGATGTTCTGTTCAGGACATAACTGCTCTTTGCTGCAGTCCAACATAGGTGGGGAAGATACTGCTAGATGCGCAAAAGTATCTGTCTCCATTGTTGGTAGAGAAAAAATGGTGCCTGAAGAGGACAAATCAGAGCAGCAAGGTTGGGCTATCACTGACTCTAGCAGTCATCTTTGAAGAGGTATATTTCAATAGGTTGACTACAGATGGAGCCCCATCTCCTTACTGGTCTTCTAGATGCCTAAAGAGAGATAACCTCATCAAAAAACTGTTCTTTTATTAATGAATACTGTATAGTTTGGAGGTAGGTATTTTCTTCCCATTTTACTTAAAAAAAAAAAAATATATATCTATATATACCTGGCAATTAACATCAGTAGTTATTTCCAGGCCACAAAATACCTTCCAAACTAATTTCCAGTACCTTCTCCAAAAGTTTGGCCTGGCAAGCAATAGAAATTTCCAACCTTTTAATGAGTAAAAGCATATTAAATTGGCCATATAGAAAGAGGAATTCTCAAAAGGTCTTGTACTGAATGGAAAGACCTGCATTAATATCTTTCCTTCACAAGCCTTGAAACATATAGGAAGTACATACACGGTTTACAGGAATTTCATCTCACTTCAGTTTATTAACACTCCCAGTAGCTGATCCAACTTTGACATGTGCTTGAACTGAAAATCAGAATTTTATTCTTTTTTCTCTGGTTTTGTTCCTCTTCCTGTGAGATTATGAGCGATTCCCATTTAACCAGCACCCAGCAGAATGTTTTGTGTACATGAACAAAAGGTTATACTGAAATAGATGTGAGAAGGAGAGTTATGCTGAAAAACCACACACAAATGGAATGGCCTCTAACATCCCTGACACAGTGGAAAATATCTGTTCAAATGTTAGAGGCTTGTAACTCCTCTTGGGTGGAGATAAACAAACCACATGAAATTTCATCTTGGCTCTTCACAAGGTTCAGGCAGCATCAGCTGTATTCGTAGTTTTCCCTTTGCTATTGTTCCACTTTTACGAGCTTGTTCCTGTGATGGGGTCAACATCATGTGCACTCATTGAAAACCTCTTCAGGACACTCCCAACTTCTTTGCCAGCCTGTACACATATTTTATGCAGTTCAGCACTTAGCAGCTGATAGTTTGCCTCACACCAGATCAAAAGAGGGGAAAATGGGAAGTCCCTTCCCCCTATCCTTTCCCTAAAATCGAGATTTTGTTTCTGCTGTTTCTTCTTTAGGGTCTCAGTAAATTTTTGGTCAAACAAGCAGAACCCATTTTTTCAGCAGATTGGTCTTTCATACAAAAAAAATAAGATCACATTATGAATCTCACAAAGTATTTTCTGGAAAACGCAAATATGTTCCTTTTGGAAAGAGAATCTGCAGTTCTCTTGCTCATTATTTGTTGAAAAGAATGCCCTTACCAGCTGCAGATGAAAACCCTTCATCGGTTTCTTTCATTCCAGAGAACATGAAACATTGGATTCTGCTAGGAAAACGGGAAGTGAGGTTTTGTGTGCAGTTCAGTCTCGCTAGGACAGGGCGGTGGCTGCTCTCGCCTCTGCGTCCCATTCCTGATGAATTTCACATAAACACACAACACACAGACTAACTTTTGTTGGAGTTACCTTATGGCCATATGGTTTTGCAATTCCCTTTGCTGGTCCTTGTAACAATCTGGAAGCAAGATTGTCTGTTTGTAACTGATTTATTTTGTCTTTGTTGTAGTATGCATGAGAATCTTAAGTATTTAACAGCAGAGGGAATATAAAGTATGTTGGGTTAAATTCTAGGTTGACTTGGAGGGCTATGTAGGCAAAATAAATAATAAAAGCAGAACAAAAAAATACAAGCTTGAGCAACATATTTTTGTTACAATTCATGAATATATGTTTTGTGTTTGTATGTACTTTGAAAAAAAGTAGGGAGAAAAAAATATTTTCCAAAGGAATTTTTGGTAAACTCTCACATAATTTCCCGAGATTCAGGAAGAAAACATAGATACTACTCTTAAGGAAGAGGATAATTTGAGAAGCCAACTTTTTAAAATGGCACTTGTTATCTTTGAAATATAGCCTTATCTAAGGTTTCCATCCCTAATATTTCCCTCAAATTTCTTTTTCCAGATCCAATAGAATGACAGCAGTTTCATAATTGAACTCATAAGAACTTGTTCACAAGGCTAAAGTATTCCTTGAACATCCTAGCCTTTCATCTACATGGTCTTGGTCATGTTGGGACTCAGCCAACTTACAGTCCTCTATCCATCTCTTTCTGAGGAAGCTGCTTGAACTAAATAGTGTAAATGTGTGGGACATGCTCAGATGTGTGGGAGAAATAAACTGCAGCCCTTCATCATAATGATGCTATGAAAACCCCTTTAATAGCAAGATGTATAGTGCTGTAATCCAAAATTGGACCTGACCCTGAAGATTTCCTTTCTTATTCCAGCTCTGGAGCATTAGCAGTCCTCATTCCACTGTAAGCTTTGCATCTCAATGATTACTTAAGGATAAGGACAAACAAGGGGAAAACAGAGGTTGAAAGTTAAGAACTTGAGTCCTTATCAGACCTCCAGCACATAGTTTGCTGACCAAAAAATGTTGTGGTCTCTTCTGGCAGCTGTGGAAATTGACAGTTACTTATCCTCAGGATAGCTCCTAAAGGTGAACCCTCTCCTCCACAAAAGAGGTAGCATTCAGACTGGTATAATTGTTTAGTCCAAAGAAACCAAGAGGAGGGAGTGGATTCAAGTTGGAGTTGCCAGAAGATCATCTGAAAACAGGCTTCTCTTTCACAAGACAGTGCTTTATCTGGGTATTTTCCATAACAGAACAATTGGGTAACCTCGGAAAAATTGGGAATGAACTACTGAAGTATCAAAACATTTTATTAAAATTATGCAAAGAAGGGTGCCTCCTCATTTTTTTTAGCTAAACATTAGAATGTATCTGAAATAAAGTATTTTAGGGGAAATGATAAATTCTTTTTCTTCCTGTTAATTTCTAGTAATTTTCCCCATCTATCATAATTGTCTCAGTTACACACCAAAAAAAGTTAGTAGAAGTCAGAGATCCTGGTGCCAAGACCCCAAGATGAGAGACTCTACTTAACAAAATCTTGGCCTAGATTTATATTATAAACAGAACTTAAGTATAGCCATTCAGAGAGCTCACAACTGTATTTTAGTATAGAGTAAGCAATGGCAAGGGTTGGTAGGGCAACATACAACTCTGAGAGTAGAGCACTGCTCTTAACTATAGGCAAAAAGACATAAATTGGAGCAGGTTATTACTCTGTCACTTTTGGATAAAATAAAATCTAATTAACATCTGAAACTCTAAGACTTAGTAATAAATATTTCAGTCCTTGATGTCTTCTCAGCCAGTAATAGAAGTCACTCTTTCATTAATAGCTCAGAGTCATGCTTGCTTTAGTCTCACATATGCCCCTAAAAAGGAAAGGCAAAATGAGGAGTCTAAAATGACAGAATGAGATTTATTAGGGATGAAATTCTCTATGAAAAGTACAAGGCAATAACTTAGGCAAAAAAATACTAATATGACAGGGGAACAATTACTTAAGTAGCTTCTCTTCAGCAAATTTGACAGCTGGAATAGATCTCAATCTGAACATGAATGAACTTTGTCAGATAAGTATGTTCTAGGATATTTTATAATATATTTTTCAAGAGGCACGAAATAAACTGCTTTATTACCATTAGTAAGGCCTCAGCTATATCTAGTTTTTAGTAAGTCCTTCAGTGGGCATTAGTGTAGACCAACTAGAAACAGCATGGACAAAATAAAAGGAAAAATATCCAGAGAACTTAACATGCAAGGGTTGAAAGATGAAGGAGAGGAGGAAGTATTTAATAATTTTATAAATACAGGAAATTTCTGAAAAGCCTATTGGTATGTGTAAATTTGCCCAGTGGATGAGATACACTGCAAGAGGGAAAATCCGTTTTAATATCAGGATATTTTCTTACCAAAAGAAGTACACCATGGGGAGCTTGGGAAACTGGGCAATGTCTGCAGTTGTGGTGCCCTTAAAGAGTAATTGAAACAAACTTTTACCAGGACTGATGAAGGTATAAATGCTTCTGGCTGCGGTTGAGACACGGATTTGAAGACCCCACACAACCAATTTTATAGATTCTATAATGCTGTTAATTTATTTTTTTGTTTGTTCTGGTTACTGTTTGACTCCTGCCCATGTCCTTTCCATGTCAGTATCCAAAAAAAAAGTAAACAGTGACAATTTGAAAGAGCACATCGAATTACCTAAATATTCTCATCTCACTGAATGCTTAGCAGACTTTAGGAAACTGATTTGAATATTTTGGCCATGTATACATCAGGGAAAGAGAAACAAATTATTCACAGAATGATAGAGGGTATTAAATACATTACTACCTGGGAATGTTTAAAAGAAATTGTAAGTAATGGTGTAATAAATATGAGAAATTAAATTTAAGCCCAAAATAAACATTTGGCTGAAACATATTTAATTTTGATAGGTTTTTCACATTAATATTCTTTGGGTAATGCAAAAAAGCAGAATTTTTTTTCAGGCCAAAGTCTTTCTTAAGCATATTGCATTGTGCTAACACCGATCTTTTAGCTTTTTATGGTGACAAACAGTCATGTCTTAACTGGCGATGAGCAAGAATATCATGGGACACATCAAAAATGTGCATCATGGTGACCTTTGCTAAATTGACACTTCTGTGCTTCCAGGAACATGACTTGCCTCAGAGAGGAAAAAGAATGCTGGCAGTACTGTGCTTTCTTTGAGCCAGCATATACTGTTTCTTTCAAATGTACTTAAAAATGCATATGTTCTTTGTGGAAAATGCTTATGCATCCAGCACTGCTGTTTGTATTCAGTGATAGAAAAGTGAAGCAGCAAAGGAAAAGCTGACCTTCAGTCTGGTCGAGGTACTGCTACTTTATTCTTCAGTCTTTTTATAGCATCATTTTGCAAAAAGAGATCTATTTTATTTTTGGTGTTCTTTCTTAGCCAAAGACCATGTATAAAATTAGTTTACCCCAGTAGGCTCAAGATGGCTGCTAATATTGTGGAGAGGAAAAGCTTAAGGAGGGGCTTTTGTGAGAGAGTGACAATGGCTACTTCCATCCTTTAAGAAAGTAGGACAGTTGGACACAAAGAAGTGTGCCAGGCAAAAAGAAAATAATTAAACAAAAATGTTTCCAGTAGGAAAAAAATTGTTTCCAGAAAGAACTGGAGCAGGGAAAGGATTCATCTTGGTCATCATGTCTAAACTAAGGTGAGCTTGAACATTTTTTGTGACATGGATGAAGTAAGTAATATTTCAGATTTCATTTGCACACTGTCTATCAAAAAGCCTTCAAATTTAGTTCAGCTGTTTGGGAGTATCTTCCAGGTGTTATGACTCTGTCCAGATGTGCAATTTCATACTTAAAGTATTCCTCTGAAGTGAGAGCAGTAAAAGCAACTTTCAAACAATGACAGACCTGTCAAATGCAGAGCTTACATAGCTTCCAACACCAGTGTTCCTGAAAGATTATGCAGTTTATCCTGAATGGATCTTACATAAGATATCCGTAGGAATTTTTGTGTAATCAAAATTATCTTTCTGTGAAAAAAAATGAGACTCTTTTACCAGGGAGTTTGAAAGGCAAAAGATTTTGTATATGGTCACAAAACTCAGTGAATGCCATGTTACAGAATTCAAATGCTGTTAACATCTTAAAACAAATGCACTGTTGCAAACATAATAATTCTATCAGAACCACAAGTATTCCTTGTATTCTGAAAACTGGGAATCCTGCAGTAGGAAAGTGTATTCTTTGTGCCAGAGCACAAGACAGGCTGAAAAACCATGCTGACTTTTTCTGTAGTAGATTATCTTCACAAATGCCAGGAATGGAACATTTGTTAGCCTCAAGTATTTCTGGGAGTAGAAATGGAAACCACAATGAACTGCTGCACCTTGAGAAATAAATTCTTCATTCTATCTTTTTATTGTAGTTATCTTCTTTAATATGTGATCAGTGAGTGTTACAGTCATAAAACCACCTCAGCAACATTCTTGCTTTAACAACTGTTCATAAATCTTAGGGCATATTTAAATCCAATTTCTACATCATAAATAATATGACACATACATTATTGAAAAGTAATCCTTTTATACTTGGTATTTGACTGTTTACAGGTGTTGAGAGCACAGACTTCCTAGGACATACCACGAGACACTTGCAGATGACCACATAATTATACCCAGGCATGAAGGAGGAGGCCTGTGGGACTGTCTTTATTCTGGTATTCCTATTTCTGCACTGGCAAAGGATGGCTCTGGCAATTGCCAGTTAATGGCACACAATAGGGATAAAAGCATCATTTCCTCTCAAAATAGATCACACTCTGGGATAGAACATGATGCGTAATTTCAAAGTAACATTTGGCATTGTTGCCACTTCCTGCTCTCTCTGCACACAGAGTGAAGAGCTTATGGACTATACTGTATAAGACAATGAGAAAAAAAAATCTGATTTCTTAAAGCTTCTATGCAGTTCAAGCTGTAATGAACCACATAAAGGAAAGGAAGGCTTTGGGTATTTGTATGCAAATGTTTATATCCATATTTCAAAGCTCATCATTAGATTTCAACATTCAGACCAAGAATAAGGCAACAAATAATTTCAAAGACCTTGCAGCATACTTAAGAACAACCTGGAAGTACTGTAGCTGCACTGGTTTTAAAAATCAATATAACCTTAAAACTATTCACAGGAGGAAAACATAAAATGGCTGATTTAATTTCATTTGCAGAAGAAAGGATCTAGCAGGAGCACACAGACGGAATATTTGGTATCAACCCACAATTTCTGTTACAAGATTTCAAGGTTTCTTCCAAAGGTAGAATCTCTGATTCTTCAGAGATACAGCTCAAAAAAGAGAAGATAACATTCAGAAAAGACAAAGCTGTTGGTAATTGAGTTTAGTATTTTACGTATATTCATTAATTTGGGAAATAATATGACATTTTGTAATAATGTAAAAGGTTTTTATAGGACCATAAAGATGTTTTGGACTGAACATATTTTACCACTACTTAATCTGCTGTGCCACATATTTTTCTATTTCTACATTTTTCAGAAGTCAAAATTTTGCATTTCCTCATTTTCATGCTGAGTAAAAGATTATTGGAAATCAACCTAAAAGCAGGATTCCCACTGACGTCAGTGGGAATTGGACTTATCACTGCATGCATTCATGGTGTGAGTCATACTGGCATAACAGTAAGATGATCACATTTCCTTTATACTACTCTTTGTAATTTACTTAATTACTAGGATGAAGGATTGTAGCATAATTCAGATAGGAAAGCACCCTGGGAGGTCTCTAGTCCAGTCTGCAGTTTCTTACACTCAGATGCTGCACACAGTGATGGATCTTCAGCACAGAAATTGTCTCGTGGGTGGTTATAGAGCTGTCAGTGCTTCCAAGATAAGACTATTACATCCTCCTTGATCCCCCTATCTTTTTTAACTCCTCCCAAAAAGTTGGACTTTCCTTATGAAGCAAAGGCCAATTTATTTACTTTTTCTCATACATCACTTGGTTTGAATTAGTTTTTCTAATCATTTTGTATTTCAGCAGCATTTACTCCTTGTCTGTTAAAAAAAAATAGATTCCAGATAATAGGAGACTGCATTAATTATGGAGTGAGTATGTACGACAGAACTATGATAAAAACACTGCAGCATGTTGTTTGCATTGAGGTGGTAAATGTGAAAATCTAATTTTATAAGCAATGGTAAACTATGCTGTTTCACATCCAACTAATGACATAAACAACTTCAAAATGAAGTACACTGATTGCTGTAGAAAGGTGTATTTGAATTGCAGCTTCAAGGTGTTCAACTCAGAGCAGAATCTTCTGTAAGTTTTGAGAGGCTTCAGACTGCCTCTTTGCATTAATAAATCTAATTCAAAGTCAATGGCCACAAAAGGGCTGAAACCAATTTCTCATGCCTGAGAAAACATGCTATAGGAAAAAAAAAAAGAAATAAATGGGGGGGCGGAAGGGGGCTGGGGGCTAGAACATGGCACTGTAGTTAGGATATAATAATCTGTCAATTTTGCTCATGCATGACAGTTAACACCTGAAGGATTTATAGAATACCCTTAGTTTTTTACCTCACTTCCCTGTCTGTGCAATTGGAACATTAACTGTATTTTTGGTAAATCTCAGGAGAGTTTGGTCTATTGAGGCTGTGGCCTCAAATGGAAATAGGTATGTCAGCATGGCTACAGTTGATGTCTGAATGTCTGGAAAACAGTTCAGATCTAGAAACTGATATCTAGGCCCAAGGAGAAGTAGCCTATGCCTTTTCTGTGCTGTGGCTCCTCAGCTTCTGTGTATGCCCCATTGCATGCTTGCATCATGCTGATCACACTGGAAGGGAATCATGATGCATTTCAGCATATTCTGAATTTGAATAGCCAAGACATGGAGTCTGCAGTGCCATGTCAAACACCTCCAAAACCAATTCAAATGTGTAAGTAAGTGTGTAAATGTGTAAGTATCCTGTGGCATTCTGTTCCCTGTAAAAACTTAGCAACACCATTAACTGACCAGATGAGAAGTATTAGTTTTGCAACATGGCTGTATAGAGGCTTAGGAAGAGGAAGTGAAATTTAAAACGAGAGAAGTGTATATGTAAACTACAGAGAAGAGCTGCATTTCTGTGTGTCCTAGGTTGCAATATAGATGTATTTAAGTATTCCATTACCACCAGCTGTGGGCTGTTAGCTGCTATCAGCTGCTAATGACCCACCCCGGATGACAGGCAATGGGCCATCAGGGACCCACCGTGTGACTCATGGACTTATCTCATCCCATTGTAGGATGCTCTGCCCAGGAGGGAGGAGCCAGGTGTTCCCACCTGGATATAACCTGGCCTTGGAACTGCCTGAGCTAGCCCTGTCTACTGGGTTCCCAGAGGACAAGAGCTACCACTGGATCTTCAGCTGGAGACTAGACCTTCACAGGATCACCGCTTCAACTGGACTACTTCAGTTGGACTGCTACTACCACCCTAACAGGGTGTCAGGTTGTATCTGACTTTGTCAGTGCTTTTCCTTGTATTATTTAACTTATTTTTAATTTCAGTCTTGACTTGTGATCTCCCACTGGTCTGTTTTCAAACTAACACACTGTGTTGCTGCATTTCACTAATCATCCACTTTCATATTTCTGAGTTTGGTAAAGATTAAGACATTCTCCATAATGGAGAAAGCACTACTGTCTTTTCCTTGATCTGCTTCTTTCTGTCTCTCTCCCTCTTTTTTTTTTTTTTTTTTTTTTTCTTCTCTTGACAGCTCTATCTCTGTTCTCTAGGGGTTTAATATCAAACAAAGAGAATAAAGAGAATTACAGAGGAATTAATTGACCTGCATCCTACACCCTGGAGACTGAGTCTCCCTCATCACTCAGGACACCATCCAAGCCAAAGCTTTCTTCCCAGGGGCTCACTTTGTCTCAGCATTTTCACACAGGAGTTTTGTGGTTGACTAGAAATATCTGACCCTTCCTGGTGGAAATTATCAGCACCAGAAAATCATGTTTTATATTCCCAGACCAGATTAGCATCACAGGTGCTAAAGTTAAAATGTACAAAGATACCAAATATATGTGGTGAACATATTTTACAACTAATGTAAATACGTCTAAGAAACTGTGAAGAATGTAAATGCTCCAGGGAAGAGTTCCAAAAAATACAAATTGCCTGTTCCTCCCAGCAAGGGTCCTTGATCATAGCTCAGATGCTGATACTGTGAACTTCATCGTTCCTCAACAAGCAAGTCCAAAAACTACACTGTTGAGTGAGTCAAGTCTTGCACTGTTGGCCCAGCTAAGTCAGTGTCATTTATTCCAATTCCTCATGTTGTTGGAGAGCTTGGTAGGACCTAGAAAGTTTTCATATCTACATCAAGGTCTCCAGATGAGTTCATGTAAGTATGCCATGGACACCAAGACTATTTAGTAGTAAACACCTTGTTTTGGTGCTTGGGTAGTTGACCAAAGTGCCTTTTTCCCCCGCTAATTACATCTTCCTATCAAGCACCTAAAGTATGGTAATCCTCCTGCTGAAAGTGTGCAATGTTGGGATACACCTATGCCATATTCCCTTGCAGTAAGAAAGTTGCATATTCTGAAACCTTTGCTAACTTTTTTTCTGTTTTTAATGCTTTGTTTTAAAACACCAGAGATTTTTACAGAATCCATCCAGCAAATTTATTATTTAAAATTATATCAAATCAATAATAACTTTCTCAACCAATGCAACTTCTTTGAGAACTTAACTCTAACACAAATTTATTGCTTATAAGAATAAAATAATAACAAATATAATGATAATATAATAATAACAAAATAAAATTTCTAGCTCATAAAAAATGTATTGAATGGTTATATAATGTTTGACTTCACTTTTCTTTACTTTGGGGATTTTTGAATAAACTTTCGTTATTTGGATAACACTATTGGTTTATGTCTCCATACTCAGGATTTAGTTACTGAGTTTAAGGTTTTCCTGAAGAGCAAGGATCTCCCAAAACTAGCAATTTTTTATTACAAGCATTACGCATTTTTCCAAACTTGAGGCTTAATTTCTCTATAACAAAATAAGCAATTTAGAATGAAAACAAAATACCTGGGAACAATAAGTAAAGGTAAAAAAAATTATACAATTGCTTCTGTTTGTTTAGAATAGATGAAAAAAACAAATTATTTCACAGAACCTGACAGAAGCAACGTGAAAACAGAGATATATGCAAGACATGTAAGCATTAAGGCAGTGTTATGATCTTTTTACATCAGCACCTTCAGGCATAGTGGAAAGATGCACCTCAGACCTGAATTTCATTTCCTAAGTTCAGGTTTTGTCTACAGATTTCTTTAGCCAAAGAAGAGACACAGGTACCTTGAGTGGATGTGTCTGGGAGGAAAGGATAAATCACTCTTTGGCAGTGTCTGTCTACAAGTTCTTTACCATATTTTGTTTACTGATATCAATTCTAATAGAAAAAATATGTGGACTTGAGAATATTTATCCTATATACTATGTAAAAATATTTTTTCAGCATTTTAAAACTGTCAGGCTTGACTAGATATTCTAAAAGCAATAAACTTTGTGATCTTCAAGATAACCTTTGATATATAGAACATAGTGTTTATCTGCTGTCTTTGGTTTGGTTATCTCTCTCTTGGAGAAGCAATCTAGGCTTGGGCAAATGAAGTTGCATTGGGAGCAGTGGTTTTAAGGACAGACTGTCCCTTGGTCTGTTATTACTGAAACATTTGTCTGTTTTCCAACTGTCATAGCAGCAACAGTCTGGAAAAGTCTCCAGAGAGTTTTTGAACCCAAGATCACAATTTGCATTCCTGGCTGAACTATATGCCACCATAAAACTCAGAGTAAGACATCCAAAGATACAAGTAGTTTAAAACAACTCTAAATTTAGTTGACTTTAAGGTCCTGGCTGTGACTATTATGAGAAGAGTGAAGCTGGCTAAAATCCTGGCTAAAACCTTTCTCCATTGCTTTTCTTTGTCTTGAATTCCACCTAAAGATCCAGTTAGGAAGCCCTTCTTTTGACTGCAATTTATTTTACTTTGCAACTAATCATGGATGTGAACACACCATCTCTGGATTTTCTTAACAATTGTCAGTTCAGGAAATTCCAGAGCTGCAAGGCAAGGTCTACAAAATGAAGATGCCTTTTGGCTTACCTTTCTGCTCCCTATTAATTTATCTTACTTCATGAACAAGTGCAATTGCCAATAAAAAGCTTCACAATCTGCCTTTTGATTTATATGAAGTTCTAACAAAATTTCTCTTGGAAAGATGCCTGTCATTTGACGTCAGAGCTCCTAGTACATTTGCTTTTCATCTAGCGGTTGTGTTAAGCGAGCTGCCATCCGCTGACGCCTCTACTTCCCCCCATTGCGTTTCTAGAATATTTGATTCCAATGATACAGGCTGGAGGGCTCCTTTCTCAAAGGAATGGCACTCACAGCAGGACGTGGGAAATTTATTGCGAGGGTACAAATATGCTCTTTCCAAATCAACTGTTTTAATGGAATGGTGAATGCTTCTGTGAGCTTCTATGAAACCAACTTTTGAATTGTTCTGTTGGTTCATTTTAGCTTCCAAAATCCTTCCAGTCTGAGCTTTTGTCACACTGCACATTTTCAGAAGGGGTGTTCATGCTCTCAGTGGTAATTATGGTAGATATTTTGCCAAAACCACACAAAATAATGTAGAGGTGCTTACTGTTTTCCATTGATTCCATGGAAAGCTAGATCCCTACATCTTGCCCTTAGAACTGCAATTATGCTCAAGGTAATTTCGATTACTCCCTTGATTCTCAGGTTACAGGTGTCTCAGGCGGTTCAACTTCCCTGTACTGAAAAGATTTAACAGAACATCATGCTCTCTAAACAGATGTTGTAAATATAGCAGTTAGATTTATTTTCATTATATGTGTAAAAGGCCAAAATCCAAGCCTATAGTGTGGTAAATGCTGAAGTATATCTTGACATCCTTTCTGAAGGCAGAACGGGGAGATTCTCAGCTGAAATCAGCTACAATTAAAGACCTAAATTATACCTGTTTGATTCAATGCTACCCTCCTGTTAGTAACATTTAAAGTAAATTGACATATTTTCAGGAAAAACTCCCATAATCATTTCATCATGGCATTGCATTTCATCACTGTGCTATGTGGCCTTGTAGAGGCTTGTGCCCCTATTTTCCTTGAGAGTCAGTTTCTCCTCTGTAAACTTCATCTCCCTTAAAGTAACCAGGAGGGCATGTGGCCCCAGTTATATTATGAAAGGCAAATTCTTAATGTGAAAAGAGTGAGAAGTGACAAATCTGAACTGTAGATCCTTTGTGGCCAAATCACAAGAGAGAAATGAAGAAAGTTCAGTGTTTATCATTTCCAGTCTCATTCTCTGGGGTAGTGTCAAACACAGCCAGTTGGCTCCTGATGTGTTCACTCTGAAAGGTGTCTGTTGAAGGAAATGTCACTTATACTCTGATCCACTTTACTTGCCTGCCCACTGAGTCTGCAGATAAAAATGTCCAGACTAACAAGACTATCTATGATCTACAAAGTACAGCCCTTTTTGCTGTAGCAATGCTGTCAGCAGCACCACACAAAAGGAAATTTACTTTTCCTGTCTAACATGAGGTTAATAAATGTAATTTGACACCCACCTCACACACACACACACACACACACACACACACACACACACACACACACATATATGTTTGGGTTCAACACATAAAAAATGTGATCTTTTCTCAAAACAGGGCAAATACGTAAGACTAGCATGTATAAGATAGAGAAGTTGTTATTTTGCTGTCTTCAGTGTTTGTATGACATTGGTTGGAAAACAATTTTCAGTTTTAGAGACTGAGACTTCAGAAGAGATGCAGACATGTGAAAGGTGAGCAGAGAAGATAAAAAAAATATGGCTTTCTTTACACATATTGGAAAGTCATTCATAAGCATATGTATACTAATGTGGAGCAGCCATTGAAAATGAGCTCCCCCTGAGTGATTGTAAGACACTTAAGATTTCTAAGACCTTCTAGAAAAATTTTGTGAAGTACTTATCCCTAGTTTGGCCAAACGATTTGCTGTGGTCACAGTTTATGCAGTGGAAAATCCTTTGTGTGAATTTGTTCATGGGCAAAAATGCCCCCTCCTTTGCTTCTAGGAACTATAATTGTTCAGACAAGCTCTTTAATATTATAGAGATGAGTAGCTGCTATCAGGTATTTATTCTTTTAAAAAGTGAAACAATCCTTAAAAGATAAAGCTCTAAAAAGGAAGGTAAATTTTAACTCCATATGATATCTCCCATTAGTGCCTTCTTTTATTTAATCTTACTAAGGGATACTTTATTATCACTTTTTCTCATTTTTTTTTTAAAGATGTCAATATTTTAGTTTAAATAGTCTAAACAAGTTCTAATATTTTAGTTCTAATAATCTAAACAATCTAAACAATGAAGATGCCTGGGAGCAGATTTCTTTATTTGAATTTGTCACTGGAAAATTAGAGAGGAAACCCTTCAGAGTTAACAATTTATTGGGAAGCTGCAGTTGAGTGCAGTCAGTAGAAAGAAAATGTGGTTCTTTATGATATTTTTTCACTATTTCATGCATATAGGAAAAACCAGCACAGGCTGTAGCAAAAGTGTCAACTCCAATTTGTGGTGCTGTTGACATGAAGAATATGCACATAGACTTTCAGCAAGTTACAAAAGGCCTTTGCAGGTTAAAAATATACCTTTCTTGGCTACATGTCTCTTTTGCTACATGTGCATGAAAGTAACATGCTCTTGATGTACCAGATCTTTTGTGACTCTCATTGACAGGATAATTCAGGAGTTTAAGTCTCAGCTTGCTATTTTTGGAAATATGTAGTTTGTGTTTCTGGACAATCATGAGTTAACATTAATAATGTTTACTAAAATGTTGCAGGGATTTGTTTCCTTTGTGCTGGGTCACATTCAGCTGTGATTTATGAGTTCATGGTTGTTGAAGTAAATCACCAGACATCAAGATGTCACCTTTTGTAAGGCTGCGTGGTGAGCAAAGTCTGTTAACTCCAAATAAAATCTTTAAGAGAGATAAAAAAATAAAACCTAAGACATATTTGTGCCACTGGTAGAAATCTGAATTTTCCTTTGAGTTCAGTGTAAGTATAACGTCTTCAGATTTTAAAGTTTATTATTATTATCATTTAATGACAAATTAAGTGTGTCTTTAAATCCCAGGAATAGGTTTTTAGTATGGTAAAAGGTACATTAGAGTAATTTAAGAATGTATAATTCCTTTCAAATCTCTTTATGAAAAAATTTTGAAGGCAATACAGAAAATCAGTACCTCCTTTCCTGCTGCCTGTTTCTCATAATCTCACAAATCCTCACAGACTCATAATTTTGCGTTTCTGGATGTGTCTCTGTATAATGGTGAATTGGCACATGGTCAGTCTAATTTCTCAAGATACATATTTTCAAAGTCCAAATCTGGCACAGGAAAATATATTCTAGGATTCGTTTGATTGTACTGCCCAAGCCTCTCTTAAATGACAGTTTCAGTGCTAAAACTGAGACCAGTGATTTGTGCTTGAGCTGAGAAACACAGAGTTCACTTGAGACAGAGAGGCCACTGCCTTCCTTTAAAGACCAAGGAAGTACAGATTCATCGTCCTCAAAATCCATTTCTGAGAAGCTTTTCTGAAGGGCAACCCCTTCTCTGGCATGCTTTCTGGGAGCTCTGAAGGTCTGTGAGGATCAGCCACTGTAAGGGGAGGATGCAGGTCTGGAAATCCCATTAGGCCAGCCAGTAAGCTGGCTCCAAGTGAGCTGGGAGCCAGCAAACATGATGACCAAGAACAGGAGATAAACCATGTGCAGCACTTCAGCTCTGACACTGCCTTATGTGGAAAATATCACTGCTGATTTTTTGAAGGAAATTTAAAAAAGTCAAAAAAGAGAAGGCAGTCCAAATGCTTTTAAAATGACAGAAATAGGAGCTGGTCAATGATGAAACTTTAAATCTTATCCAATGATGATTGCCTCTATTTTTATGTGCATGTAATTGCCATGAAAATTATATGTACAGAAAAAAAATTTAGTTGGAGAGATAGCATCAAACTGGTCACACTTTCTACGCAATTTAATGACTTATGAGTTCTTTGAAATGCTTTTGATGGACAGACAATGTATGTAAGCAGACCTCATTAGTCAGGATTTGTTTCTTTTCTGAGAGGAAAAGAAGTATAGTAAAGGAGGATTTTCTTCTTCTGGTCCTTCAGGCTTATAGTTTGTATGGTAAGGAGACAGGCAGAGCTGGCACTAATGCCAGCCAGGGGATTAAGGGAATGACAGGGTCCTATTCAGGACAGAATTCTACTGGACTAAGTCTCATACAGTTTCTCTCCTCCCTCATCAAACAACTTTCAGGAAATAAACTGGAATAGGAACAAGGCAGTCATCTTCAGCAGGGACCTTCAGGCACTGCTACTCCTGTAGATTTCCCACTCAGCATGCCAGCCTTTGTGCCTTTTTATTTTTCCTGTCTTCACCTCCAACACATTCCACCATCTTCCAGCTAATAAAGCACTCTGGAGGTGATTCCAGTGAACCTTGTTTTGCAATGTAAAGCACAAAAGCAAGAGAAAATTAGTTAATGCATTGAAATTGGGTGTTTGAAACTGATCTGCTCACATGTTCTGTTGATCAGCCATATATTTATCTTATGAGTGATATTTCACTTCATCTTTTTAGAGAATTAGCTTTTTAGGGAAGAAGCTCTTATCTCCATTTTTCTAGAACCTGTCTGGGTGCTTTTCCTACATTTGCCCTAATAACTTACATACCAAACATGGAAAACAAATGCAAAAAAAGAGGAAAAATGCTGCAGGCAAATTGAAGTAAAAGCCCTGCTCAAAGAGAAAAATATAGACCATCATTTGAACTGTATATGGGAATGTCATCTGTTTTCTCAGAGGTGTGCAAACACATGTCTGTAATTCAAAGATGTATGACTAACACATGTGTATGTTCTCTTTAGACCTGGCCAAGATCTAAAAATTTTTGTGTTTGAACTTGATTTATGTACTGCACATCTTTATCTCTTCATTATGGCAATTCTTCTTGTCAGACTGCAATGATTCAAATGTTAATCATATTTAGTATCATCTGCACTATGTATTATACTGCCTCATAATTTCTAAAAACTACTCTTGGTATAATATAAAGTAACAAACATTTTAAAGAACGGATTCAGACACTAATATATGGAGTCAAATGTGCTCACTTCCCCCAGACACACTTCCTTGAGCAGGGAACACGGAGAACATGTGTTTTCTTCAGGGAATCCAACACAACTGTAATATTCATTTACTTTCATGATTTTTCTGAGGTTGTCTTGTCTTTCCATGAGTCAGTGCTGGATGAATGTATTATGAAGTCATCAGTTTTCCAAAAAATAAGAGAAAGCAGTTTTCTGACACCTGTACCATCTTTGGGATCATCACTGCCCATTGCTTTGGAAAACCTGAAGACAGCTCTGCCTTCCTTAGGAGAGCATTCCTAAGTTACACAGCCAGTACTACATTCCCTGTGACCAGACTGAAAAGCTTAGTCAAGACTGGATGGATCTTCAGCACAGACACCCACCTGGCTGGGAATCTTAATTTCTGCAAAAGATTTTATGTTTTGAAAAGGTTTTTTTCAGGGGGGATGGGGAGGTATGAAAAGCCAAACTATCTGTTTCCACTACAGGAACATGTCCGTGTTTCTGAAATCCTTTGTGCTCTCCAGGCTCCCTTGCTCTATGACAGTCTGCTGAGGAGCACTGGAGCACTGGAGCCTGGAAGCACCCTGGGCCATGGCTGCCTGCATCTGCCTGAGGATGTCATAGGACCAGGGAACTACAAGGAGCCCCACTACAAGACTCTCTCATATAAGCTTCCAAGAATCTAGGAAGCCAGGGAGTCATAAATCCCCATTTCCCTGTGGGAAAACCATCTGTTACAAAATTTCCTCAATTATATTGTCCTGGAAGAAAAAATTTCCTTTTTTTTAGTGCTGAGGCCCAAAAGTTCTACAGTTGTTTTTTCCACACAGAGTCCATCTTCAGTAACAGAATAAAGGAAAACAAATACAGTTCTATGTTACAGGGTCACAATCCCAAGATTACATGCAGAAGTCTTTCTCTTAGCATTAGTGAAAATGTAGTACAACTGATATGTGAGTATTTTAGAAACTAAGTGATGTGTCCCCTTCAGTATGGTTGCTGGACACAGCATTTTCATTACTTGGATAGTTTGTGAGTATTCTGTTCCAGAATCTTCTAAAACTTTCATGTTGAAAGAATCTTCCTTTTCAAACTGAAAGTAATTTGTCTGCTTTCAAAACAATGCCTTCCTCCTTAAGGAGGATTCAAAAAACCTTTGGAGATAGAGGAGAGCAAAATTACTAGTAATTATGTTAATCATTATTTTCTCAGTATAAATATTTTCTTGCAAATAAGAGAGTGTCACTACAAGGCATTAAAAAGACTTTAACTGAACCACAGAATCATTAAGATGGGATGAAGAAACAAGTTCTGAAGCAGGGCCAAATTTGAAGCTGGATCCACCTAATTGGGCCAGGTTGCCCAATCACCTCCAATTGCATTACAATTGTCTTTAAGGATGGAGGTTCTACAACCTCTGTAGGTGATCCATTTCAGCTCTTGACTATATTGTGAAAAATTATTTACCAATAGCTAACTGGGATTTGCAATTTGTAGCCATTGTTCCCATTATTTTACTATGCACTTTCAAGAAGATTCTGGCTTTGCTGTCTCTGTAATTCTCCTCTTAGACAGATGAGTTCAGTGTTAAGATTTCTCCTTTAACCTTGTCTTCTCCAAAGAAGCACAGAGCCAGCTGTTTCAATCCCTCTGTATGTGTCACACCTCCTAATCTGCACAGTTGCCTTTCCCTGGACCCTCCAGTTTGTCAGTCTTTTTTGCACTGACTCCAAACCTGGACACTTCTACAAGTCCTTGCAGGCATTGAATGCTATTAGCCTCTGGGGAACATCATTTGGAATTGGCTTCTGGTTAGACTTCATATTGCAAAACCCTCTGTGCCTGTCAAGTATTCACACATCCGACAGCAGGAAGTATAGTGTTTGGGGTTATCTGTCCACTACTGCTATTTAACAGAAACTGATTAAAATGTTTGGGGTTTGGTGGGCTTTTTTCAGTTCCTCACTGATTTCTGTTACTGAAATCAGCAACCCTCCAGTTTAACCAACTCTGTTGACACATGCTTTTGAACACACCTCTTATCAGACCCTCAGTTTTCCTATTTTACCAGCTGAAACAGAACCAAAACATAGACACCATTGAAAGGGGAGTTATCTTCTTCCACAAGATAGCAAGGGGCACATAGTAGGAAGGAAGAGAAGCAAAGTCTTCTGGGCTGCTTGAAAACTTACAGTGTCTGTTAGATGCTTGCATTTGTCCTGCCAGTTTTAGCATGAATGACAAACAGCAACAGAAAGCATCATATTATATTGTATTCTCAAATGCTAAATGCATATATGGATTTCATTAAGTTTTCATTAGTTCAGTGAAAAGCCCATCTGTGAACTCCAGTGAGCACAACACAGAAACATGAAATCCAAACAGAACATCTGGTAAACTCTAGAGAAAGTTCAAACAGAAACTTGTCTGACTGACTCTGGAAAAAGAAAATTTTAAAGCAAATAAAAGCACTCTTCCAATTCAAGACTCAATAAAAACCATAATGTTCATTAGCATGCACTCAACATAATAGAAATTGTACAACACAAAGAGAATTTATTTACATTCATTAGGAATAAGGAAAATAGGTTGCTTCATTTCACTGAGAAACCCTGCATCCATTCATATGAGAGTTCAATTCATTTCCAGTTGTCCAGCACTACTGACACTAATTTTACTGTCATACTCACACCAAAACCCACCGTTTCCTTAAAAGAACTTTGGGGCACTGTGACAAATCTAGCCCTTAAACAAGCTTTTTTATTCACATCTCTGTTCCATGAGGCAACCAAAGATCATGTAGCTGCCTCAGCCACTTGCCCCTACCAAACACCATTGCTGCCAGCATGAAATCTTTTATTTTACTATGCATTGACTGAAAGCCTGAAACACAAACTGAAGATGTTTATTAAGAAAACACTGGTCTTTATCAATTCTATCAATTTAACAGAATTTTTAAGTAACACACCCTATTTAATAGTGGAAGAGAGATGACAGTGCCAATGCGTTTGGATTGTGGATTTTTTCTTTTCCAGTATGAGGATAGACTGACTGCTGGGAAGGCATCTCTTGCTGAAAAACAAAGGGCTTTATAAATTCCAGTTCCTACAAGCTAAGGGAAGAAAAAATACATCTTTTAGTTCTTTTCCACTGATTAATCTGTGCATTAAAGTTTTGAGGCCCAGATAATAAGGGAGAAATCCAAAATGTGAAGTTGTATAAAGTCAGTTTCAGAACAATGAGCCCACAATAATCCTAGCTGTGATGACATCCATAAATCTTCATACCAGGGAAAGAATGAAGTGCTAAATGAGATATATTTATATTGTAACTTGTTCATGAAATGTCAAGTTGACAACTGAAGGGAACAATTAATACATGCTTCTTTTTCTTAAAATTGCCAGAATAGATATTATCATAAAGCCTGAATGTGTGATTTTGCTCCTATTTTTAGGTATATTGAACGCCTAGAAAATGTCAAGAAAATGTATTTTTGTGGAAAAATCTGTGCTGTGGCCATGAAAAAGTTGAATGAGATTTCCAGAACACTGGATCATCTTGTCAGCTGGTGTAAATTAGTGCAATTCTAGCATATTCCAAGACTGTATGCTAGCATCATCTGATAGCTCTGTGAAATAAAATCAAAACAACCCAAACTTATAGGAACATTTTTAACTGTTCCTTTTTAGGTTGAAATTAAAATATGTAAAAGAGGTTTTCTGAGATTTTCCTTTCTGTGTCTCAAGAGCTCTAAATCACTGTGCCTGAAAACATTTCTGATTTTCTTTATTTCTAGAACAAAGAAAAGCTGTATTAATGTCAAAACCTTTCAAAAGTTTATTATATTCTTTAGTGAAAATACAAAAATTTGTTAGAAAGTGGACAATTTGATACAGTAACTGCTTTTCAGCAAATAATAAGTTTGCATAGAAGTTGAGTGCTCAGACACTGAACTGTTCTCACACCATCACCATGTAAGAAGACATCTGTTTCTTACAAACTTAAGGAATATGGAAAGGGTTAGCATATATACCATTCTAGTTGTTCTCAATTACAGTTGAATCAGTGGTTTTTTCCTTATCCTGTTATGGTTTTTTTCTGAAGCTTTTTTTTTTTTTTTTGTGAAAGATGCCCCTAATGCATTTTCTTTTGCTATTTTTCATTTGCTCTGCTTTTTTTTATAAAATCCACTTCCTGTAAATGAATATTTTTTCTGTATTAGCTTTGTCCTTTAGGGCTGTGATCAGAAAGTGTAGGGTGACCAGTGTCCCAAATCATATTATGAAAAGTAACAAGGAGTATTCCCTGCCCCACATGTGTTGTTTCAGAGTCACTAACAAAAGAGGCTGTGAGAAAAAAGTGTCTTCTAGAGATTATTATTAACCAGGAAAGGTCTATTATATGACGTGAAACCACATGAAAGGCAAAAGAAGCAATGGTGAGAAACACTCCAGGTGCAAGAAATACTAATAAAACTCAGGGAACTTTAAGTTCTAGAGAGTGATTTCTTCTTGATTGTCTGACTTCATGCTAAGACAACAGCTTTCTCTCCTGCCCCCTAAAGTGCTGTCTGAGGCCAACTCAAACATAAAGAAGGAAACATTATCTTTGTAGGTGTAAGGGCTTCCTGTTGGTGATTGGTTTTGCAACAAAGACTGCCAGTCTGTGGGTACAAGTTACTGGTGACAGAAGAAAGGTCTTTCTGATCATGAATGGCACTGAGGGCAAACTGACTGCTGTTCTTCCAATAAAAGAGCTAAGGGTCCATCATCGGCCAGGATCAAAACAAACAGGAGAAGGTGGCTGCGGGACATGAGACCTTAAGGAGAGAGAAAGCCCATTCAAAAGGCCACTGGTGCAAAAAGGCTACTAAGCAAAACAGACCTTTAATCTGAATTCATATAGCTTGTCTCATGTTTCTATTCAGCTGCTAGTCATTCATTTATGTCTTGTTTTTCAGACTCTTACGGTTCTATATTCCCACGACTCCTTCCAAAATGGGTTCGAAGGCTTCATCAGTGAGGAATACACGATCATGGTAATTTTCCACATTTTGTCTGTTATGGGGAAGACGTAGGTATGAGATCAATTGCCCAAAATAGAAAGAAACAATGTATTGTGGTTTATGCCCCATCTGTGTCATCTGAATTTTATTTTCTGTTTAAATCCTTTTTTTTTCCTGAAGGAGCATATGTCAGACCAAACCTTAAGAGAACATTGCTTTATCTAGCTATGTCACTGCTCCTTATATTTTTGACACTGACATTACAGATCATTAAGCTAGCTAAGCAATCTCTTTGTCTTTCTATTTGTCTGTTCTCACAGATTTTGTTTCTTTTGGTTGTGCAAGTTGCCTTGAATGTGAAATAAAAATCTTGCAGACTTATTTTTTAATTAAGACTTAGAAGAAGCTGATTAGGAAACAGTAATCTAAAACAAGTAAGGAAGGGGGAAAATTGCTAGAAAGAAGAAAAGAGAACAGAAAGAAGTTGGGATGGTCACCCACTGAAAAAGGAAAGGAATGTGCACTGGGTAAGGGTTGCTTTGGTAGCTGTCCGAGTGGTAGCTGTCTGAAATAACTACTTCACAATAACCATTACTTAATAGCTCCTGTGAGAACATGAAATGGTGGAGTTCAAGATCCTTAAGGCAGTGAGGAAAGTGCACAGCAAACTCAGTACTCTGGACTTGAAGACAGCAGACTTTGGCCTCTTCAGGAATCTGCTTGGTAAATTAACCTGGGATAAAGACTTTGGGGAAGAAGGGCCCAAGATATCTGGTTCAAGGATCACCCACTCCAAGCTCAGGAGCAATGAATCCCAATGAAGAGGAAGTCAAACAAAAATGCCAAGAGGCCTGACATGGACAAACTAGAAGTTTCTGACAAACTCAGCACAAAAATGAACCCTACAGAGAGGGGAAGCAGGGACAGATAGCCTGGGAGGAATGCAGAAAAAATTGCTCAAAGCAGCCAGTGATCAGGTTGGGAAAGATAAAGCCATGAGAGAATTAGATCTCACTAGGGATGTCAATGACAATAAGAAAAGTTTCTATAGGTATGTCAGTGATAAAAGGAAGATGTAGTCTACCTCTGGAAGGAAACGGGAGGCCTGGTTACCCACAAGGAGAAGGCCGAGGTAGTAAATGATTTTCTGCCTCAGTCTTCACAGATAAGTGCTCCAGCCACAAGATCCAGGTTACAGAAGACGAGGCAGGGACTGGGAGAACAAAGCACCACCCAGTGCAGGAGAAGATCAATTCTAGGACCATCTAAGGAACCTGAAGGTGCACAAGTCCATGGGACCTGATGAGATGCAGCTGTGTGTCCTAAAGAAAGTGGCAGATGAATTGAGTAAGCCACTGTCCATCAAATTCGAGAAGTCTTGGTAGTCTGGTGAAGTTCTCACAATCCCGAAAAGTGGTAACTTAATCTTCATTTTTAAAAAAGGGAAAAAAGTATCTAAAGGCTAGTCAATCTGATCTTGGTGCTTTGCAAGATCATGTAGTAGCTCCTCCTGGAAACTATTCTAAGACACATTGAAAATAAGGAGATGATTTTTGACAACCAATATGGTTTCACTGAGGGCAAATTGTACCTGACAAATTTGGTGACTTTCCATAACATGGTTACGGAATTGGTGGATAAGGGAACAGCAACTGATATCATCTCCCTGGACTTGTGCAAAGCATTTGACACTGTCCCGTATTTCATCCTTGTCTCTAAACCAGAGATAGATTGATTTGCTGACCAGAGTGGTTCATGGATAAGGAATGGGCTGAGTGGTCACACTCGATTTGTGGTTAACAGCTCAATGTCTGAAGGGAAAGCAGTGATGAGTGTCATTCATCAGCAGCTGCTATTGGGAATGGCACTGTTTAATATTTTTGTTGGTGACATGAACAGTAGGACTGAGAGCACTCTTGGCAAGTTTTTCCACAGAATCAGTCTGCAGTTCATCTAGTCCAACTCCCTGTAAAGCAGGTTCACCAAGAGCATGTTGCACAGAATTTCATCCAGGCAGGTTTTGACTATCTCCAGGGAAGCAGATTCTACATCTTTGCAAAGCCTGTTGCAGTGCTCTGGCACACTCAAATGACAACACCAAGCTGTGTGGTGCAGTCAATGTGCCCATCTCTTGGCCCTACAACACAAAAAAGACATAGACCTGTCGGAGAAGGTCCAGAGGAGGGTTGTGAAGATTGTCAGAGGGTGGGAGCACCTCACCCATGAAGACTGAGAGAGTTGGAGTTGTTCAGCCTGGAGCAGAGAGGGCTCCAAGGAGACCTTATAGAAGCCTTTCAGTACCTAAATGGGGTCTGCAAGCAGGCCAGAGAGGGACTTATAAAAGAGCATGTAGTGATGACATGAGGGATATTGGCTTTAAACTGAAAAAGGATAGATTAGATATTATATAATAAAAAGAAATTCTTCCCTGTGAGTGTGGTGATGCACTGAAACAAGTTGTCCAGAGAAGTTGTGGATCCTCTATTCCTGGAAGTATTCAAGGCCAGGTTGGATGGGGCCTGGAGCAACCTGATCTAGTGGAAGGTGACCCTGCCCACAGCAGGGAGGTTGGATGACTTTTAAAGTTCTCTTTGTCCCCAAAACAGTCTGTGATTTGATGATTCTGTAACACTATTTGAAAAATACTTCAACCCTGCAGAATTTTTTGCAAATAAAACTAGAATCAGTCTACCTGCTTTAGCTTTAGTCTGAAATAAAGCTGTACTCTTTTTTTCTTTTTTGCGGTGTGTGTGTGTGAAAGAATGTTTTCACATGGGAACTTGTCTGGAACAGTTAAATTCTGTTGGAATACCCTCTCGGTACAAGGTTTGCTGCTCATTTCCTTCTGACTAGATGAGGTTTCAACATGTTTCTTCTACATCAGGCTGCTATCAAGGCCTGATTCTGATTTGATTTATGTGCACCATTTTATACCAGCATACCCAAATAACTTCATTGGAGATATTCCTGATTTAGTCTGGTATGAGATCAGTATCAGGACTTTAAGGTTGTTTGAATAGATGCTTTCTCTGTTTAATAGCCAAGCTGAAAAAAGTTTGGATCAAACAATGAATATTTTTTGTTTCTCATCCTTGCTGAAATGAAAATGTAGTAAAAATAGTTTAATACAATACAACACATTGGCCAGAGATGAAAGGTTTCATATATTCTAAGTAAAACAAAAAAGGGAAGATTCACAAAATAAAAATTCCTTAAGCTGCTGCTGTTCTCTTCTCTGTTTTAGTCACTAGTTCAAGGTTAGACTTGTCACTCACACTTGGAAAAATAGGTCCAGATACAGCATTTTTGAACTCATTTCAAGACAATACCGTAACAACCAGGATATACGCCACTCTAAGAGAAAAAGTGATCTCCTTTTCTGTGATGTTTTTACACCCACTTTAAATAGCATTCATCCTTGCACAAAAGTCAGATTCATCTGATCAAATTCAGATGTCTACATCTAGATATCCCCAACTTCCTTTAAATAATAGCAAGAAATAAGCACTTTGAGGTTTTATTACCTTAAGAGCTAAAATAAGCATGACATTTTTCTTTGACCTTCAATCTGCAAATGTGCATTCCTGCCTTATGCCACCAAGCTCTCTTACGGTTGTATGCCAGACAGCCTTTAATGTCACAGAGGACACTTCTGCCTTCACTGCCCTCTACAATGCCAGCTCTCAGGATGTGCACAGATCATACAGACACTCTGGTACTACGTAAAACCAACAGATGCTGAGCTGGGCAGATAGGGATATTTCTTCTAGTATCCAGGATATCGAGTTTATATATTTGTCACACTTTTGAATGGGGAATGCTTTTCTACTTTCTGGTCAGACTTAAGCCAGGGCACATAAAATGCAAATGCAGTCAGTTATTTATAATATTTAACATAGAAAACTGCAGGTGTTTTTGAGAGATAAAAGTGAGAAAATTAAACACAAATATCACTTGTTCTATTTACTTGTATGACCTAAACATCTAAATAGAACTTGTTCCTAATTCTCAGCTAGGACCAGATAATGACTGATATGCTCTATTCCACTTTAGAATAACCACAGGGTTGAAGCCTCTATAGCCACTACCTTCCTCTTAGGTGCATTGTAACAACAGTCCAGGTGATTTAAACTTAGAAACTCTCTTTCTTTTTTCTGAATATGGAATGGGTACTGTGTTAGTTTTGCTTAGCCCATAACATCAGCAAGGTATCAAGCATCTAGGAGAAATTTGTATCCTTCAGGGGCTGTTGTGGTAGGCCTGAAGAAGTGGCTGAAGGGTTGGGAGGAAACATACCCTTGTGTTCATGAGTTAGTTTTGCTTAGCCCAGTTTTGTTAGTGAGTGGGGAGGGGCACAAAGATGGCTTCTGTATGTTCTGTTCAAAGGTTCTGGAACCTTTCACCATGTCCAGCAGAGCCAATCTCTGATGGCTCTGAAGATGATGGACATGCTGCTGGCCAAGCCTGGGCCAGTTAGAGATGTTAGTTATGCCTCTGTGATAACATATTTAAGAAGAAATCAAAAACAACGTGAGCACGCACTTCTTTTTAGCTAGAGGAGAGGAGGAGGTGAGAATATGTGAGGGAAAACAACATGGAGATGCCAAGGTCAGTGGAGAAGGTGGAGGAGGAGGTGCTCCAGGAACCGGAGCTGACAATCTTCTGCTAGCCATGGTGAAGACCATGGTGGAGCAGGTTGTCCCCCTGCAGCCCATGGAGTCCACAGGGGGTGCAGAGATTCACCCACAGCCCGTGGGGAGGTGCCCATGCCAGAGTGGGTGAATGCCTGGAGGAGGCTGTGATCCAGTGGGAGTCCCAGTGGAGAGAGAGGCCTCGCTCCCAAGGTGGAGCAGCCTGGCCTCAGCTTGGGAGAGTCTACACCCTATGGACAAGGATTCATGTTGCAGTAGATTCGGGAGGGCTGCTGCTTGTGAGATTGGACCCACACCAAAAAAGTTTGTAGAGGACTATCTCCCATGGGAGGGACCCCATGGCTTAGGAGAGGACTCCTCTCCCTGAGCAGTGGAAGGAATTTTGGATTGACCAAAGAAAAAGCCCATTACCCTGCCCCCCCCCCCTCACCCCTGAGCTGTTCGTTGGAAGGAGCCGGGGGGGGTGAGTGGAGAAATTGTCTCTTTAAGAGCTTATTTTAACTTCTCATTTATCCTCTGACTCGGTTAGGTTAATAAATGGCTTTGCAACTCTAAGATTTTAGTCTGTTTTTCCCTTTTTTCTCAGTGCGTCCTCCCACTCTTATCTCAATTTATGAGTCCTCTGTGTGTGTTAATTTTTTCCTCTCTTCTGCACAGGTGTGGCAGGGGAGAGCAGAGACAGCAGATGTTGTAGGTGCCTGGCATTTGGCCTGGGTCAAACCACAACAGGTACTCACAAAATGCACAAGTATAACATGGAAATCTGTAGACACAGTGAATGTTTAAAGCAGAGTGAGATGAATTCGTAGAGTTCTACCTGCCAGATGAACACCTGAAACACCAGAGAGGAGGGCAATTCCTCTCCTTGTGTACTTATGTAACAATTAGCTACTCTTTAAATAGTTTGTGCAAAGGAGAGCAGTTAAAACAGGAGTATCCTAACACATCGCCTCACAAAATCTTCCAGCTTGATGGCACACAAGAGAGAGGGAGCAGCCTCTGAATTAAATGCTTATAGTGGACCAGGACTTGAAGGTCCTGCCTCTCAGATGCCTTACGTAGCCATGTGGATATATAAACACTAAAGGTGAAGCCTTTAAAGCTGTCACGTCAGAGCTATTCTGCTCCATTTTCCCATAGTCCTTAGAAGAACAAAAGCTGGTGATCCTTTTCCTCAAATGTCAAAATGTAAAGGCAGACATGTCAAAGGTACATTTCAAATCTATTGGTTGAAGGAGAAAAGAAAATCTCCATGTGATAGTACCCAATCTAACACTTTACCCCCCTCCACATTTATGCAAGACATGCAAAACAAATTGATTTACAACCAATCAGTAATTTGCAAGAATGAATGCATATTTAGATGTAAAGACATCAACACTTGAGAAAATAGCTTTAACACTATGCACAATTAGTGTGAGATGCACTCAGAAGCTCTCAAAAATTATGCACAAAACTGCTGTCCTCTCTTTGCATTGAGTTACCCTTAATACCCTCAGCAGCCTCCAGGATTTACAGGTAGACTAGATAGCTTTACTTTAGATGATGATCACATCCATGACCACAGCAAGAATATAAATGTCCCCCTGCTCCAGTTACCTGGCCACAGGGGAAGGTCTGCTGTGTAACACAATTCTGATTTCATATGCTGCCCACCCATTTTAAAGGCATTATCTAAGTCTATAAATTCTTGTATCTCTTTCCCCCATCCTAGCTTTTATAAATCAGTACTTGAATAAGAATTTGGGATCACTCAAATGAAAATTCAGGGAGTGAATGAAGTCTCCCTTTCTTTTTCTCTTAGTAGATTGCAATCACAGTAGAGAAACCAGTACATTGCTGATGCCAGGAAAGAAGAGGAGGGCAAGAATTCTGTTGCAGAGGATTTGTGAGGTGTGGAGTTATTTTAATATTGCTGGATGAAAAATCTGTTACTAAAATAAGAGTTGGGAATGAATCCACTTCCACCAGAGTGGAAGAATGTTGGCTTCAATAGTTTTAAATGCTCCAATAAAAATGCTACTTTTTCATAATTCTGTCCATGTTCCCTTTCAACTTGGTCTCCATAAATTGCTGACACTTGATGAAAGCTTTGGCCTAGGCATTTTGTTTTCATTATTTTTATCTATATTTCATTATTTTGTGCTTGATATGGAGAAAAATACATTAAAACCTGAACAAAAAAATGTTACAGACATGAAGCAAATGTGGTATGTATCATGGAACGACAAGGTTCTAGGACATAGCAAGTGTGTAAACACACTAAAATAGACATTAAATGTTAGGACATAAACCTGATCTGAAATGCCAAATTAATATGCAATTATTTAAGAAGTTTTGGTTAAGAATTGTATATTTCATGACTTAATGTCATGTTCATCTGAAAAAACAAATAAGATAGTGTTTCCATGAAGAATTACTTCGCTTTATTCAATAATAAAAAAAAAATCTTGACTGAATTAATGTTGTGAAAAGAAGTTATTCTTCACTGTATATAATTTGACTGGTTTCTCAACAAACCTACATAAAAGATCCCATCATATAATAAAAGGATCGTTTTAAGCAGGTCTTGCACTAACAGTGACAATGCAGGATTGAATGGAGTGCAGAACTCTGTCCACAGTATCAATTTCAAAACCAGGTTAAGGTGTGATAATGTATTTGCCTTCTAGAGATGTTTAGAGAATGTACTTCTGCTGTTTACAGTTCAATACAATTCAATAAATTCAGGGGCATATTAATATAAAGATTTTCCTCAAGACTGTCTGTTGACTCAATAGTTAAAAGGCTGATCCTGTTGATTGTAATAGGAGCATTAGTCCTTCCAGATGAGCTTTTTAAATTCCAGCTTTACCATAGGACACCACAGTGTCAGAATACTTGGTAGTCCCTCACATGGAGTATTGCAGTATCTTTTCCTGATCTTGGTAGTCTGATAGTGCTTACATGCATTTGAAAACATATATTCTACCTGGTGTTGTACATTCAGTTTTTTGTAAGAAATCATTGGGTTTGGATGATTAGTTAACTGTCTATTAGTTCACTGTCTCTTTTCAAGTGAAAAGAGCTATTTTTTTTTGACTGGGAAAGAAAACATCTTCTGTATTTCATTCCTCCTATTTCTTTGGCAGATGCAGTTGGTGTGTCAGATACGAGTGTGAGAAAATGAAGAGAAAGAGAAGAAAATGTGTGGCTATTTTGGAACTTTCTATTCTACCTTTTCTTTTATCTTCATCATTCTTCAGTGCAATCAGAAGTTCCACTTGAGCAAGAAGGAAAGCAAGAAATAAAAAAGAAAGAAGTAGCTGCTAGAGGGAGCTGGCAGCTTCTTCCTCACTATACGTGAAGTCCTATATATGAAGTTCTTAAACCTTCCCACTCCATTTTGCCTCTACGCCTCAGAATGAAAAGTCCATGTTTCAAATGCAAGGTGTAAATAACTTCCGGTATTGGTAAGCTAGGTGGAATGTTTCTCCTCAGCATATTCTACACAGTTTAGGTCTTCAGGTTTTGACATTTAAAGAGCACTGTGAAAACATGATCTTATATTAATCAAGCTCAGATGGCTGCCTGCAATAGCCAATGTCAAATTCACTTATGTGTGGTTGATGTTATTATTGCGGAAAAACCCAGGAGGAGACAGACATAGACAAATTTTTTGTATTTTCCTATTTACATTCAACAGCATACTGAATCTAAATGGACTATGAATGGAGATATCATTCCATGAACTTTGTTATTAGATACAAAACCAATGTATATAACAAACTATACATACATAAATAAGTGTCATTTGGATAGAAGATGCCGCTTTTAAAATATCAGGCAGGGTTTGCTCAATTTAAAAAGCACATCTCTCTCTCTTCCATATTTTTAAAATCTCAATCAGAGCAGGGATACTTCAGTGAAACATTTCTTCATCCGATTTTTTTTTCCTCAATTCAGTGTAGTTTCTTTTACAAAGAACAATAAAATCACCTAGGTTGGAAGGGATTTGTGATTATCCTGTCTAACAACCTGCTCAAGGCAAGCTCAGCTAGATCAGGCTTCTGAGGGCCATGCCCATTTGGGTTTTGAATATCTCCAAGGAAAGAAACTATCTCTGGGCAGCCTTGTGCAGAGTCTGAAAATTCACATGGATATTTTTTCCCCTTTATATTCAATGCAAAATTTCCATCTTCTGAGTTTTGCCTCTAATCCTGTCTGTGCACCCATAAGAAGAGTCTGGGTCCATCCTCTTTGCATCATCTTACCAGATAGTTGTAGTCATCAATAAGATTTCCTCCAAAGCTTCTGCTCTGGAATGAACAAAATCAGCTTCCTCAAGCTCTCCTTTCATTTCATGTAGTCTAATACTCTGACTATCTTGGCATCTCTGCTAAAGACACTCCAGTATGTCTTGGCTTTTTTTTTTTTTTTGGTCAAAATCATGAATAAAAAGCAATGTAATGATTAGGGACTTCAAAAGTGAGGATTGGGCTAAGATTCCTGTTGTATTTATTTTTAAACAGGGATCTGAAGTTCTGTTTCTCTTCCAAAATTATGTTTAGTTATCAAATTACAGTTTTTTATCACCTTTTCCATATCTTAGAAATAGTTCTACTTTATATAAATAATAAAGTTGGTTTTTTGAGGTAAAGAAAGCAAGAGTCTTCAACTCCATAAGAGAGGATATAAGTTCGTATCTGTAGGCAAGTAAAACAGGACAAGCTGTTAAAACTAAATCAGGTAACTTGTGAAAACATCGTTTGAGCATGGCATTGTTTATAAAAGTGTGATTCTCTCATGAAAAGCAAGAAGAGATCCTGGTTGAAGTACAGAATGAATATATTACTCTGAAATATTGCCCTATTTAACAAAAATAGCAACATTTTTGGTTTCTGAAAACTAATAATTGATAATGTAACATGCTTGTAAATTGAAATATGTTTTTCATTTAAGTTCTTTTTAAAGAATTAATTTGTGCTGGGTTAAAACATATGTTAATTCCTGACAGCAATTGTCAGACTTTTAAAGTAATTGAATCTGATGTTTAATAACCCAGCAAATTTCTTTGTAGCAAATCCACCAGATAGATATGAATGAATTCCAAGAGTAAAATTCTACTGACTTTACTTTACTTAAGCTGGAGGTCTCCATTTGTTCTTGGAGAGGATAACTTTCATCAGTATGCTAACCAAGTACAGGTTTAACAAAGCCTTGTGGACTACAGGCCTATTCTAATTAACAGTTCCCCTGACATCATCTGAGCCTTGTCTAAGTAAAAGAGGAGAACTTGAGGAAATGCACTGTTCTCAAGATTTTGGGACATAGTTTCCATATAGGAGAGCAACAACCCCATAAATCACAAAGATTAAAAGATTAAATGCTGCCAGTATTTTAATTTAACATAAGTGTATGCAAAGAAGGAATCAAGCTAACTATTCAAGAAAATATTTTTAACATATTGTTACTGATTAACTCCCCACTTAGGGTGTGACTCATGCATATGCTTTTAATTTAACTTGAATAACACCAGCTTCATTTCTGAACATTCTATGGCTGCATTTTCTAAAGAGCATGGTTGAAAAACAATATGACAACAACTAGACAAAACCATGCTCATGAGACAAGGACTAAAGACATCATTCTGCTTTTACTACTTTTCCAGTTCTCATTTTTTCTCTGTCTTTATGTAGCCATGCTAGAGAAACAATCTTTATATAATCCTTCTCTAGAGATGCTTTTACATTTACCACATGAAACAAGCCTAAAGAGAGGGTAGAGCATGTGTACATTGAATTACCACAGAATAATGGAATCATTGAGGTAGGCAAAGACCTCCAAGATCATTGAGTCCAACTTTCAACTGAATTCCACCATGTCAGTTAAAAAGCAGTACTAAGTGCCTCACAAAATGCCCAGTCATTTCACAAGGATGGTGACTCCACCACTTCCCTGGGCAGCTCCTTCCAATTCCTAAGCACCTCTTCAGTGAAGAAATTCATCCTGATATCCAACCTGAACATCCTCTGGTACAACACAAGGCCATTTCCTCCTGTCCTGTCAATGGCTGCCTGAGAGAAGAGACTGACCCCCACCTGGCTAAAACCTCTTTTCAGGTAGATGTAGAGAGCCATAAGGTCTTCCTTAAGCCTCCATTTCTCCAGTATAGACAGCCCCAGCCCCCTCAGCTGCTCCTCATAGGACTTGTGCTCCAGACCCTTCACCAGGTTCACTGCCCTTCTCCAAACTCGCTCCAGCACCTCAATATCTTTCTTGCAGTCAGTGGCTCAAAACTGGGGACAGGATTAGAGAAGTGGCCAAGCACAAAAGGACAATCAGTGCCCTCATCTTGTGGACCACACTACTGCTGATAGAGGCCAGGATACTATTGGCCTTCTGGGCCACCTGGGCACACACACTGGCTCATGTTCAGCTGCTGTTGGCCAGGAGCCCTCGGTCCTTTTCCATAGGGTAACTTTCCAAGCACTCTGCCCCAGCCTGTAGCACTGCCTAGGGTTGTTGTGACCCAAGTACAGGATCCAGCACTTGACCTTATTGAACCTCATATAACTGGCCTTTGATCCAGCTGCCATCAGCACATTGATCCAGCTTGTCCAGATCCCCCTGCATATCCTTCCCACCCTGTAGCATATCAACACTCCCACCCAACTTAATGTTGTCTGCAAACTGCCTGAGGGTGCATTCGATCCCCTCATCCACATCACTGATAAAGATATTAAACAGGACTGGCCCCAATACTGAGTTCCACTATGTCCAAGATGACCTCCAACCACCATGTCCCACCAGCCCTTCTCTGTTTGTAAACAGCAGGTCTAGCAGGGCACCACTCCTGGCAGGCTCACATACCAGCTGTGTCAGGAATTTATCTTCACACATTCCAGAAACCTCCAAGACTCCCTCTCCTTCACTGTGTTGAGTTTCCAGCAGACATCTGACAAGTAGAAGTCTCCCCCAAGGGCAAGGGCTATCAGTCATGAACTATCAGCCAGACACTTATAAAATACAGTTATGAAATACAATCAAATGATTATAACAATTTCCTGCAGGTCCATAATATGGATTTGAAGTGTATTCTGGACTCAGGCCAGACCTTCTCTGCCATCACCTTGTTAACGTGGAAAACACATAATCACTGAATGATTATATGCAGGTGCCTTTATTCGAGCTTGGGAAGCCGGGGTGTAACATCTACCCAAATCTGACTTCAACATGGACTTGAAGTGAACACAGTTTTATACCTTCCCTTACAGAACAGTGATGTAATCATATGTTAATTATCAACTTATCATTGTTCTATTGTTTCCCCCCAAGCATGACTTTAAGCCCCCTTCTCCCACAGTATTTCTGATTTATTTCACAGGTGCTAATCTGCATGATTTCACTAAAACAATCCCGATTCTCTAAGTAATCTCTGTGATCATGTCACTGAGCCCCGTACATGTAGTGCCTACCTATCCCATTCCTAAAGCCTATTTTTAACTAACATTTTAACCCAATGTTAACAACCTGAACCATCATCACTACTCAGTGGCTGATCTGAGAGGAGAGAAACAATAATGAATCAGGACTTTATCATTCCTGCATATGCCACTGAAGGCAAGAGGCTTCCAGCTCATTTATCTAGGCTGGACAAACCTTGAGGCCCAGATGAAACCTGATTAATGTGTTATTACCACAAATACCTCTTTTTTCTTACTTTTGCAGAATTTGCTTACAGAAACTGCTTTATCATCTTACCCGTTCTCACTCCTGTTGAAACCTGCTTGCGCAACTCTTGTGACTAACGAGACATTTTCCATCATCACACAGCATGGCTCAGATATATGCAACTTCCCCTTCCTACTGTTGTCTCTATCAAGTCTATTCAAAGAATAATCTGCTCAGAGGAAGGTTTGTTTGTTACTCAGTGCTGTACAGAGCAGAGCACAGGAATATCAATCTTTCATATACTTCTTTGCCTTTCCAGCACAATTAGGACAATGAAGAAAATAATTGGTTTCCATATTTATTGTAGATTGAACTTTTGTGGCACTTCACAAACACCTTTTCTACTTTTAAAGGTATTGAGAAGTATAAAACTATATTTTTTCTCATGGATACCCATGCAGATGAGTCATGTAGTTTGCTGTCAGCATACTCATTAAAATGCAATTCAACCTCTTTTTCATTGAACAGTTCGCCAAAACATAAACATAAAAACTATGTTTTATGCATGCTTTGGCAGTTCTAATTATACATTGGTTATGTTTTTCTTTAAAAATATATATTCTCTTTGAAAAATGTAGAAGTTTTTACTGACTTCTAATTTTAGAGTGTAATGGAGAAAAAGCTACACACAAGTATCCATTGAGATGAGCATTATAATTTTTGTATATTTAGTGCCACATCCATCATTTGAAAGATTGAAAATCTGCCCTGGCATGCTATATTTCCTGGTGGAAGACAAGGATAATGGAAAAGTGTTGTCAATGCTCTGCCATAAGAACCTCTCTAGTCAAAAGTAATTTGCCTCTACAGAATAATATACCAATTTTTAAGGAAATGTTGCCATTCTCTTTTCTAGGCATGTTAGGAGGATTGCAAGGAATCACAGCTCAGAAGGTAAAGAAAAATGTCTGATTTTCATTTTCTGTGGGGTTGAAAGAATGATTAGCGATCATCTACTGTAAATGTCAGAAAGTAGGAGAAAACAGTATTATTACCATTGTTTAAAGAAATCAGTGTAAAAAGGAAACAGTATATTTCCTTGAACAACAGACACTGCAATTACAACACTAAGTAAAACTTATCACATGAGGTAGCCTATATTTGTCAGCACTGTATGAGTCATATTGTAAAGGGGAAGGGGGAGAAAAAACTATGGACAATGATTGGTATCAGATGCCAGTCAGATGTGCTCTTTTGTCAGTATTTGGGCTGATGTTTTATATTTGATGCTGTTTCTAGATATTCTTTCTTGCTGATCACAATTTCCCCATGACAGATGCCACCCCAAATCTGCCAGTGTAACAGCATAGGAAATCAGTCCCTAATCCAGTTCTGAGATGTTGCTGTTGAGCCGCTAGCAGAGAAGAAATCCCGGAGTCTCAGCGTGGCATAGAAAAGAGAGCTTTATTATTTTGAATCCAACCTATATAGACTTTTCAGAGGTCACCCAGATTGGTCAGTCAGAAACCTCCCCCTAGGCCTGATTGGCCAGGCCTGAACTGTCCAAATCTCGAGACACTGTTTTAACAACATCCAAACTTTATCTTTGTTTATAAAACACAGGAGAAAATTCTCATGGGAGAGACCTGTGCTAGCCACACTGACAGAATAAAATAGATTAAATAATTTAAAGAGCAGAGTGCTTTCTCTCAGACATGCTTAACTAGTTTCATCCTACACCTGGAAAATGATGTGGTATCCAATCCATTTGTGTTTTAGTCAGGTTACATCTTCATCTGCCCCTCTCCAGAGGAAGCAGAGGATAATAGGAGTTTTCCTCGTGACCTATGTGTTACTAAAGTAACAACTCTGGGTAGGTAATTCCTTGTCTGAAGGATGTCACTGCAGTAATTATTAATATTATCATCATTAGTGTTCTTTATCTTTTTCTCATATAGATAGGAAAATATAATATCCATGCCATAAAAAGAGCTCTTCTATGGAAAAATTCTAGTTAGCATTGCTATGATGTTCTTACAGTTTAATTTCTTTCTATTTGAAAACAGTGCAAAGATCTTAATGCCAGCCACTATCCCTTAGACTAAACAAAATTCTCACATTATTTAATGATTTTGGTCCTGTATTTTTATACTGGCATTTCAAAAGCTGTAGTGAAGACCATAATGATCCAAAACTGCTAAATCATAAATCACTCAAGTTGTGACAGTAATATAGTTTGAGATTGATTTCTTTTTTAAAAGAAAGATTATATAAAGTTAATCTCAAGAGAACTTCTCAATCTTTCCTCTTTAGCAAAGTGTCCTGTGGAAGATGAAATGCATGCCTGTGGTTGGTATTGGTATTCCAACCTTCTCTGGGTTGCCAAGCGTTTCAGCTGGCAATATTTGTTCCTCATAAGCCACGGAGCAGTTTCACTCCATTCTTCTGTTTAAATAATTTTAATACTTTCCAGAACATAAAAAGATGTATTTAATACAGGGTTGTTTCCACAGACAGCCCACTAAGCCCCAGGTTGCATTAAATGTATACAAGTGACATTACAGATGCAAACTGTTTCTTGTTTATGTAACACCAAAGGCATCTGCTTTGTAAATATTGTAAAACCACATGTATTCATTGCTATCTATACTGAACACTAACACAGTTACATGTATTTACTCATAATTATTCTAATGGTTTAAAAGATATGCATTTATGATGATTGATGATAAATATGTATATCCCACATATGCACTACTCCCATATTCAAATATCAAAAGAATATTACTCCAAAGCCAAGCAGTTAGAAGTTATATAAAAAGCAGAATTATGCTTGCTTATGGATACAGCATTTGATACTGTGATCACATGCTAATTTTTCATCTTTATCCTTTTCCCATTTAGCAGACTGGAGGAGGGATAATATTTCCTAATTGAGCATCCAAACTTCTGTTCAGTATATGATGATATGTCTGATTTACTGGTGCATCTAATGATATCCATGAACACAAGCATCCTCACCTGGGAACAGATCTTTTAGAAATCAAAGGGGGTCATAAATATAGGTTATATGAATTACAATGTCACCATGGCTCATACCAAGCACAACCCCGCCATTCAGACTGCTCTGCCCAGGACATAGGGGGTTCCAAGGAAAAAGGCGTGGAGGCATCAATGCTGGGGCAGTGCTGAGCTCCCATTGGCAGGTCTTTTGTAGTTCCAGTGTCCCTGGAAACCTTGGCTTTGTGATTTTCTCAACCCTAACCCTAAGCATAACCCTAACCCTAAGCTGAGCAGTAAAAGCAGTGTTTTGCTGAGGTGGTGGTGCCAAGGAGAAAAGGTGTGGAGGGAATAACAGTGGGACAGTACCATGCTACCCTTGGTGTGCCTATTGCAGTTCCAGTAGCCCCTGAGCTCTAAGCTTTGTGTTTTTTTCAATCCTAACCCTTAGCATAACCAAAACCCTAAGCGGAGCTGGAAACACAGCCTTTTATGAGGCTGAGTTGCCCAGCACATGGTGGTGGTTCCAAGGAGAAAGGTGTGGAAGGAGCAATGCTGAGGCAGTGCTGAGCTTCCCTTGGCATGCCTTTTGTAGTTCCAGTGCCCCTTGTGCTGTATGCTTTTTGGTTCCCTCAACCCTAACCCTAAGCATAACCCTAACATTAAGCACATCAGTAAAAGCAGCCTTTTGTGAGGCTGAGCTGCCCAGGACTTGGGTGGTTCTAAGGAGAAAGATGTGGAAGGAGCAGTGTTGTGGTAGTGCCTTTCACCAACTCTGTTGCCCTTCTCTGGACACTCTCTAGCACCTCAATGTCTTTCCTGAATTTAAGGACCCAGAACTGGACACAGTACTCGAGGTGCATTCTCAGCAGTGCTGAGTACAGGGGGACAGTCACTGCCCTGGTCCTGCTGGCCACACTATTGTTGATACAGGCCTGGATGCCACTGGCCACCTGGGCATACGCTGGCTCATGTTCAGCCACTGTTGGTCAGAATCCCCAGGTCCTTTTCTATCGGGCAGATTTCCAGGCACTCTGCACCCAGCCTGTAGCTCAGTCTGGGGTTGTTGTGACACAAAGGCTGGACCCAGCACTTGGCCTTGGTGCACCTCACACCACTGGCTTGATCCATCAATCCAGCTTGTCCAGATCCTCCTCCAGAGACTTTCTGCCCTGCAGCAGATCAACACTCTCACCCAACTTAGTGTCAACTGTGAACTTAGTGAGGGTGCACTCAATTGCCGCATCCAGATCATCAATAAAGACATTAAACAGGCCTGAAGTGTCAGTATGCTCCATAAGAACAGAAGCTTCTGGGATTTTTGTGGTCAAGTTTTAGCAAACTCCTAGTGAGTTCATACAAATTGGACTTTTCCAAGATTTACATTATAAGCGCTTTCTTGTATGGATAGCAAACAGCGCATCAGTGACACACAGACCACCCCTGTGCCAGATGTCAATTTCCTGCTCAACATATGAGGAGGACACAAGAGCCGCCAAAGTAAAGGTTATGGGACTGTTTTCTTAACTGCAAAAAATAGCATGTTTTTCTCTTGCTTCACAGCAGAAACATTTTGGCTGAAATTTTCCAAAAGATTTCTTCACAAGGCAAAGGCTGCACATGGAAAATTTCAACCTAAACAGTTAGTTTGGCAAAAGTATGAGCAGCTAGGTCTTATAACAGGAAATGTTTGCAGCCTTAATACTAAGCAGTGCTACCAATTCAGCATATAATTTACTCAGCACCACCCTTATGCACTGACAAAGATATTCAGCACCTTGCAAGGCCAAGCTGTGAACTTGGAAGGAATGAGATGTAGCTCCCAGTTAATGCTGACAAGTGTTGAGTATTCTCTTTTAGCCACAATCTTTGCCCATTTTTTGCAGCATAGCCGATTACATTCTACAGCTACACCATATTTTAGAGAGTCCTTTACTAAGGTGGACATTTATGATGACTTCAACAAAGATGAAAATAAGAGAAAGGTGCCTTACATAGTTTTCATCAAATAATTTATGATTAAAGTAATTTTTGAACCCTTTTTACTATTCCATGAAGACACTTTCTGCCTGTCTATGGTTGTCCTGTTGGAAGGTGAGGTTATCCACATCATTAAATATATGATACATGAGCATTGTATACCAGTGAATATTCCACAAAAGTGATGCCAAGACTGCAAAATGTAGGTTACTAGTATATAGCCCTCACCATCTTTCCTTTAGATGGGCAGTGACCTTAGGTGCCAAGGGACTTTGCTTTTGACTTCTATACTCCAGAATAATTTTGCACTATCACTGTATGTCAGAAAAACACTGAGTCATTTATAATAGGTCTAGAAAAGCCACTCTTCTCACGGGATTTTTTTCAACCATGTTGCTTGTGCACATGCATTTTTCTACTGGTTCAGACTCAGAAATATGTGAGAGTGGTGTGTTTTTCTGGGAAGCCTTTTCTTTCTCTGAGCTGACATTTTTAGTGTAATGAGACATAAGAGTGAGAGTCTTTCAAACTTTTCAAACTCAGCCAAGGACTTGAAGTGCAAGAACTGCTTTCTTGCTGCTTCTGTTGAAGTATTAAGCTTCCAAAACAGAAGGAGAGAACACATACCTATGACCCACTGTCACCAGGCCCACTGAAAGGAATGATTGGAGAAGGCAGAAGGTGACAGACATCTCTTGAACTGAAAGTGGTCATACAGATCATTTCACTATTACAACATCCCTTCCTAGAGGGGATACTACCTCATCTAGCACTGCTGTGCCATGTCCCAGCCAGCTGCTCCAAAAGGAGAGCTGAGGCTGAAAACAATGTATATCAGATTGTATTAGGTTTTCATGGAAAGGTTTTCGGAGCAAGAGGCCTACAGGGTTAATTTCTGTGAGAAGATGCTAGAAGCCTCCTCTGTGTCCGATAGAGCCAATGCCAGCTGGCTCCAAGATGGACCTGCCACTGACCAGTGCTGAGCCCATCAGTGGCAGTGGTAGCATTTCAAATTTACTGTGCAAGAGTGAATTGCAGAGAGAGAAGATAGGAGTGAGAATATGCAAGAGGAACCATTCTGCAGACATCAAGGTCAGTGAAAAAGTACAGGCAGGAGGTGCTCCAGGTGCCAGAGCAGAGATTCCCCTGCAGCCCATAGTGCAGACCATGGTGAGGCAGCTGTGTCCCTGTAGCCTGTGGAGGACCAAGGCAGAAAAAAAATCCTCCTACAGCCTCTGGAGGACCACACACCGGAGCAGGGGAAGAGTGTGAGGGGTCCCACTCCTCAGATTGAAGGAGCAACAGAGACAACATATGAGAAACTGATCACAACCTCCCTTCCTGGTTCCTCTGCACCATTTGGCAGGAAGAGGTAGAGAAATGGGAAGTGAAGTTGAGCCCGAGGAACAATGGAGGGGTGGGGGAAGGTGTTTGAAGATTTGGTTTTATTTCTTGTTACCCTACTTTGACTTGACTGGTAACAAATCAAACAAACTTCGTCAAATTGACTGTAACTGTGAGTGCTCTCTCCCTGCCCTTATCTTGACCCTTGAGCCTTTTTTAAAATCTTCTCTGTCCAGCTGAGGAGGCGAGTGAGAATAGCTTTGGCGGCCAGTCAGTGTGCAGCCAGAGTCAGCCCAGTACACAAATATTACAGGGTAAAGTGCACAGGGAAAAATGCAAAAAAACCCCCAAACTATTGCAAAGCCAGAGCCTTAAGAGTGAAAATAAGAAATTTTAAAGAAATTTAACAATGCTAAACATTTAAAAGTCATTGAAACTTATTATTGTGTAGACAGATAACCTCAAAGCTTCCATAAAGATAGACCATGTGATATTGTGTGATTGTGATTAAGGCATAAAAGGTGTTGCTGCGGGCAGCAAGAAGACATTATTGTGACTATGTAATTTCCAAGGAATCGGTTGAAAGATAGGTACATTATCTTAAAGAGAAAATAAAAACCCTTTAATGAAGTCTAATTTAATATCTAAGAACACATTGAACAGCAAGAATTGTCTATTTCATATGAAGGCTAGATTTGCCATTAGAAATGAAGGATTAAATCCTCATGATTCAAGAAACTAGTCCTCAAAATGAGCATTCAGTATCCCAGGATTCAATGTAAGAACTGTTAATTCAAAAGCAGAATATAGTTTTCTTGTTTCCCTTTGCCCAAGTGGAGTTTTACCTGCTGGCAGCTTAGCAGACGTTGATGTTCAATTTGTACAAGAGGAGAGCTGCAACTTTCTACTGAAGTATTGCTGGACATAGTTCATTACTAAATATGTTTTTATTTCACCTTTGGCAAAATAAGAACTGATGATTAGCAATAAATTTATAAAGAGACAAAATGAAGAGACACAGGAAAGTCAGAAAGTACGTATTTCTATTTTTTCTGAAGATTTTTATTATGCTTCCATTTTTATGTATGTATAATTTATCCTTTGAAAATTATTGCACCTAAAAGGAATAATAGAATTCAAAAAGAAATGTCAGTACCAAATGCTGCATTCCATTTACCTCAAGTGACCAATTCATTTTCACTGAGAAGCTACTGCTGAGCCTTGGTCATAAAGGAGCTGTAGAAATCCTGATACAAACTTTGCCGAGAATTTTGTAATTTACTTCATTTCATCTACTCATAAGAAGCATGGCCTAGTGAAGCAACTGGCAGCTGGAATGTTCCTGGATGGAAAATTAGAACACAGTTTAAAAAAATAGTTAAAGTTTGAACATTTGGTTTAATTTTAAAATAGAATAAAAATTACATCCTTTCAAATATTTAATTTAAAATACAAAACAGCCTACACCCCAGTGGTTAGGATGCTGGAGTAAAATCTGTTTGGAAGACTTTCGATAAATTGTATTTTGTTGGAAAACAGTGGTTTGTTAAAATGGGAAACAAATCTGTTTATCAAAATGTTGTTAAAAAAATTTTCAGCCCTAAAGCAACATTTCTCATTCAAGTTGTAAGAGTGGCCTTGCAAAGGGATTTGAACTTAATTTTTTCAAGTCCCAACTGATTTCTCACAGAAAAATGACCCTTAGGTTTAGACTTGATTTCCTACTCTGAGACAGACTTCCCATGTTATCTTGTACAAGTTGCTTTGGTCCATGTTGTTTAAAGGAATTGAATGTCTAAACCCACTATGTATGCACATTTTTTCCAGTTTAACCTCATGGTCTAAACTTACAAAGTGTCCACTGTACATGTCAGAACAAGATATGGAAACACCAACTACAGACCATCAATGGATAAGATAACAGCTTGACATTCAGTGGTGGTGGGAACAAATACACTGCGGTTGAGTACTGGTGGCAAAGGATGTTGAAAAGCTGTGGGCAGTCAAGTTTCAAGCTCACACTCTGCTCCCAAGGCTGTAGAATTTAGGACATCAAATTGAGCACCATGACGTAGCTGGAAACTCTGTCTTCTGGTGTGTTTTAGAGATCAATCAAAGTGCATTTTAAAGTTGTTTTAGCCAAGAGGCTATGTGGCAGGGAAAAGTTTCAGAACCTCACTCTTTGATTGCAAAACAGCTTTTTTAATCCATTAATCAAAAAATATTAATTTACCATTTTACACCCATTTGCAATAATGTCCTTTGACTTAAATGGCTTCTTTCATCACAGGAATTTGTGTAACTGCTGTATTTAGAGCTAACAATCATGGCCATTCTATACTCTGCTTTTTTCTAGTTTCAACAACAAATCTCTTTTACTATCCCTTTGTAAATAAAATTTATCTCTGTTGCAAAATCTGGTAGCCCTCCTCCACACAAAGGATCCTAGAATCGTTTATGTTAGAAAAGACCTCCAAGATCAGCAAGTCCAACTGTTAACCCAGTACCACCATGTTCACCATTAAACTATATTCCCAAGTGCCACATCCACACGCCTTTTGAAGACTTCCAGGGAGAGCAATTCCATCACTTCCCCCTGCAACCTGTTCCAAAGCCTGACCACCCTTTCAGTGAAGACATTTTTCCTAATATCTAATCCAAACCTCCCCTGGTGCAGCTTGAGGCCATTTCCTCTCATCCTGTGGCTTTTTACCCAGAAGAGAGCAACCCCACCTGGCAACCTCCTTGCAGGTAGTTGTAGAAGAGCCTCAAGGTCACACCTAAACCTCCTGTTTTCCAGGCTATACCATCCCACTTCCCTCAGCTGCTCCTTGTAAAACTTGTGCTCCAGACTCTTCACCAGATTCATTGCCCTTCTTTGGACACCTTCCAATGTCAATTTTCTTCATCACATAGCATATTTCCTCATCTTTTCCTGGTAATACTTTGCTGTATGGACTTCAGAATCCCTCAGCTTTTCCTGGTATGGAAAACCACACACACATATATGTGTGTATATATATATGTTTGTATGTATGTCTATATTTGATGATACTTGTGTCATCAAAAATTTTGTTACATGATTTCTACTATTTGTGCCAAGCTCAGTATTGAAAATGTGGAAAAATACTGAAATAATAAATTGTCCTGGAGACTGACTCTTGAGGAGCTCCAGCTGTAAATCCCTTTCAGCCCAATCTGCCCTTTTTAACACATGCTACTCACGTTTCCTGTCACCCACACAAAGTTTTCTGCACCAGTGTAATTACTCTTTCTTTTTCTATATCTGTCTTACTTACTGCTATTTTCAGGTCTACACTCAACCTACACTCCCATTACAAGACTTGAGCTTCTGCTTCCAACTTAATGTATCAGAGATTTGAAAGTTATCTCCCATACCACAATGAGTAACAGACCTGGAATATTACTGACTTCACTTCAAAATTCCCATTTTCTTATGGTTGAATAAATATCCTTCTAAGCAGAGTCAGTGTAAGAATTGTTTAATACCAAGGGAGTGTTTGGAGCTATGAAGAGCAGGAAGACTCCTGGTCAGTAAAGAGAAACTCCTGAAAAGTTGGAGGCAAGTGGGGCCTCTAACTGAGAATTATTATCCTACTGGTCAAACAGCTGTATGTTATATACAACAACCATGAGAAAAGTGCTTATATCCCTCAAAGGAGATGTGCCGTAATCATCCTATGTGGCAGCCGCAATTTTGCAATTTCCAGTGAGTCTTACTCCTAAGTTTGAGTCGGGTATAAACAACTTGTCAATTTATTATCACATGCTGTATAATTTTCAATTTGTGGCACAGGCAGAATCAGAAATATGATAAAAAATATGCTCAATTCTGCAAAATATTTTTAAGGTTTGATCACATTCACTGGTTTGTCATCAAATTTAATACAGTAAATGCTAATGAAGTAGTAGAATATCCACTATTGGCAGCTAGAAAAGCTACTGATATCTGGTTTTCTCTGTTTAGTTTTCCTCTGTTTTAACATAAGCATTTTTCTAGCATGAATGGATACAGATTTTCCATTAAAAACTGTTAGCAGTGGATGAGTAAATGTCTGCCAATGTTACAGCCAGTTCATGAAGAATCCAGCTCCATGGTCTCGCCAGCACAGCAATTAGGACCACATGTGCTAGAGAGGGAAGGAAAGCCTATGCATAGTGATGACAGTCCCATAAGACCTGATGGCTGCCTTTCCAGTCCCAAATTTCAGAGGCTTTTTAAAACATATCTGCCAATTAGAAAGTTTCTGGATTGTGTTTTTAAAATCCACAATACTCCTTTCGATAGTATTATTCATCTCTTCTTTTATTATTGTATTTATATCTTATTATGTCAGGGAAAGAGTTTTAAAATTATTTTATGTAAGAACAAATAATAGAAGAAGAATAGATATAATGTTGAGAATGTATAGAGCTTGTATCCTATAAATAGGAATATGTGTATATGTGTGTACATAAAAAAAAAAAGCAAATATATTAAACTAGAAATATTTAGGCCATGCATAACTTCTGGGAGTGGCACCAGCCTGTGGAAGCTTCTACACCTCAGTCAAGGAATTTGCTTCATGCAGGATTTTGTCACTTGTTTAGCAGCCTGCATTAAATTAATTTGGGGTTATGCTCTCTTCTCAACAAATGTACAAATCATGCTAGAGTAACTGGATCTTAATGTATTTTACAAAAGGGATTGTAAGTCAGAATACATATGAAACTCAAATTACACTACTGCTATAAAGTTTAATAGTAATTTGAGCAATTAAAGTCTACTAATGGGTAATATACATATGTAGGTTGTGACTGATTAAAAAAGAAATCCAACAGCAAACTGCAATAAAATGATAGCTGCAATCAAGTGACAGGAGGATCAACATTTCAAAATAGGATTAAAGGTTATTGACACACAGACAGAGAGCTCACTGACCTTAACAGATGAAATACATATTTTTCAAAGAACAGCTCAACCTTGTTCAGTGACAGCAGTCAGAAGAAAACGGGATTACTGAGGGATGGCGCAGTGCCGGAGGTACCATGGAACAGACTGTGTGCACACTTGAGCCAGGATGGAGGCATAAAAAGAGGAGGACACCCAGTTCCACGATTCACAGCTTGAGAGGCCTTTCCAGTCCTTCCAGTCACCAGGTGGGCTGTGAGTTAGCACCCAGTGGGTACATCTGTCTCCAAAGTGTACCTGAAATTGGCAAGGTCAGCATGACGCATCCCTCACACCAACCACCAGCCTGTCATGGCTAGCCTGTTAACGCTGGGCATGTCATGGCCCCTGTCAGTAGCTAATGTCAACTCAAGACACAGGCTCACATCTCAGAGCATGGCTAGCCATACAGTGTAACACCCTGAATGATGCCCACTCATTTTCACTGTCCTTCCCTCAGAGCACTGTCAGCCAGAGGTATCTCCCCTGCCAGGCTCCATTCCCAGGGTATTTAGAGTGTGGACTCCCTGGTTAAGGAGAGGGAAAAGGCTATGATTTGGGCACAGGTGACAGATTGATCTATTGCTCTTATGGCTATAGAATGGTCCTTACTCTCTTTTTTTCTAGCTTTACTCACCTCATCAGAGTACACTCCCCACAAGGCAGCTGTTGTCTTTCTAAATTTTGAGGAAATTCAGTGCTACAGAGTGCAGGTCTTGTGACTCAGTCAAGTTCTGGATGTTTGGCTCAGAGTGCACACTGTGCTCTTCAGAAAAGTACTGGAGCCACTGCAATTACTGATGTGTGCTGCTGCAAAGAGATCAATATTTTCAATTATTTTCTTTAGTCAGTTCTTTAAGCACTGTGAAAGTGGTGTACTTTTTTTGTGACAAGACTCTTACCTTTTTTCACATATGAAAAAGTCATTACTTTAGCTTTACATTAGTAATGTTTATCAACATATCCTGTGCATTCATTTGGAGCCCAGAGCAGATAAGAAATGGCTGCAGTATACTGAACAACAGAAATACAATATTTTGGTTAGGATGGGTACTGCCAGAGAAAGCCCTGACATCTAGCGACTAAAGGCTGGTAGGAACTGTAAATCCCCAAAGAGTTGAAACCACACTCATTTTTTTTAATTGTGGCACTTTGCCAACAGGATACAGCTCTGTTACAGCATTGCAGTGAAGTGGTTAGGGTCAGAATTGCATTTAGGCACAGTCATTGCTGGATGACTGCCTGCCCAGCCTCATTCATTCACATACAGTACATATGTTTATAATGCATTTCGAGGCCTCTGTAACATGGACTTGAAACCAAAAAAGAGAACAATAAAGATTTAACCAACCAGCATAGCTGGTTCATTTCCCAGTCTCTGAACTCTATCCAGAAGACACAGGCAGACATGGCTTGAAGAAAAAGCCCATAATCCAGAGAATGAAATAAGAAGATGGAGAGAAAAGGAGTTTTCAGGACATTTTAAGGAAAAGAAGTCTTGCTTACATATGGGACTAAGGAGTCTACAGATGTGCACAGGATGAAACATCCTCAGCTTCAGGCATACATTTCTCAGGAAATCACTAACTTCCACTGCAGCCCCTGATATTGGTCTGTAAATAGAGCCCTGAACTTGCATTTCCTCTTCACATAATATTCTCCTGATATTTTAAGCAAATGGATTTATAATACTTTTGTAAATGGATCCTAGCAATCAGGGCATATGTGGCTGCAAAATTAAGATTCTTGTAAGATGCAATCTAAACAAATCTCCTTCAGGGCACAGCTATGCTACAGGACAGTGCTGTGCAGAGATGTGTCATACAAGGAGAGGAGGAGAAAGCTGTGGTTATTCTGCCTGGAGAAGAAAAAGTTCAGGTGGGTCTTCTGAGTGTGATGTTGGAGAGTGGTAAAGAAGTTAGAGCCAGGATCTTCTCAGGGATTTCCAATGACAGGACAAGAAGCATTGGGAGCTAATTGAAATAGAGGAAATTCCATTTAGGTGTAGAAAATGCTTTTTCCTTTTAACGTGAAGCTGACTGAGAACTAGAACAGGCTTCCCACAGAGGTTGTGGAGTCTTCATTCTTGGACATATTTAAAACACACTTGGATATAATGCTCTGCAAGATGCTGTATCTGTCCCCAGATTGAGGTAGATGTCTCCAAAGGTGTTGTCTGGTCTCAAACTGTGGTTCTGCTGTCTATAAACAAGCAGTGATATATCAGCTCTAGGACAAATCAGCCAGGCTGAGCTGGTGGGGTGCTGTGCTCAGGATTCTTTGGTTTTTTCAGTGCCATCTAAAAGAATTTAACAACTTCTGACACTCAAGTTGATGCCTCTGCATGCTACTTGCATTAGAGCATTTAGATCTATCACCCCTTTCTGTTAAGATCTTTATTGCTCCACACCAGTGTCCTAAAAATGGCCTTGTATACCTGGAAAATGCATTCAGTCTGAGTTTTCTTCATCTAGTTCTAATTGCTCTCAAGTTATGCATGGTTTTCTAAAGGTCTGGAGGTCCTCTGTGAGAGACCAAGAAGTTGGGCACTTGTAAACATTATGCCCAAAGGTAGTGTTATTTATTGTCTGGTCATTATACAATTAATAAAATAATTTTTGGTGACAGGTCTACAAAGCACACATTTGAAAATCTTTCTCCATTACAGAAACCTCACTATTTGCTGCTTAAATGTCAGCCAAATATGAAGTGGTATCTTCCAATTAGTGCTAGATTTTTTAAAATAATCACTTTTTCTATTAATCAGTTTTCTATGTACTTCAGCAAATATGGGCAGAAATATGCTCCTTAACATGGGAAAATTTAAAAAATAGAAACACATTAATGCAGAAAAGTAGAGAAGTCTCTTCTTTTTTTCTTTAAGTGACAGCTCTGGGATATACCTTGAATTTAATAACAGCATGTGAAGAATATGGGGTGAAACCTCACCCCAGTTGAAATCACAGACAAAGAAGCCAGTGTTTCATGCATGAACAGTAATTGGCAACACTTAAAAAGTCATAAATATTCATTTTGTTTGGAATTAATGATGAAACAGGGATATGTGAAATGCTTGGTTTGAGCAACATTTTGAGAATTTTGAGAACATTCATTTTAGCTATTTGGTAAAATTTTTTGCCTAGATTCTTGTCTCATAATCTTGAATAGGATGGGGCTTGCTAGGGCATCGAGTTTAATCTCCTCTTATAATAAATGAAAGCTTTAGAATAATATCCTGTATTCATTTAACCAGGGATGTCCTAAATGCTTCATGTTTTTGTTAGTCTAAAGCAAAACCTGTTCAGTTACCCAGGTACTACTGGCATTTTAAGTGCATTGTGTCACTTCTGCACCAGCACATTGGTAGAACTGGAAAAGCAAACTGACTGAAATAACACAACCTAACATTAAATTAATAGGAAAGAGCTACCCTTTATAAATCAGAGCAGTTATCCAGAAAGGTTGGATGCAGCTGTGCATAAACAGGAAAACTCTGCAGCTGCTCTCCTGTCCAGTGATCCAGTCTGTGAGTGCACTGGCTGACATTAATGGATGACAGTTTCTCTTAGTGCTTAGAATAAATCTGTGGCTGGCCCTCAGTACCACATTTAAGTACCTTATTGTTTTTGGGCCAACTTTGTGGCATTAACAAATAGTTTTTCTGTGACTCTTAAAGTTTCTTTCTGTTAAAGGAGCACTTTTAAACAGTATCAAGGTATTTCTTGATTGTGAAATATTGTCTTTGCAAGTTGATACCCACTAAGTTTCTGCCTAGTAAGTTTTGAAAACTCATGGTATGTCCCAGATGTTATTAAAACCTATTCACCTGCTAAGTTATGTCCATTTGTCTTTGATGGTGATGTTCAAGCCATACTTTGAAATGAAGATTGTTCTACAAACAGTCTTCCTAACCTTAGCTGACCATCTTGTTGAGACAAATTGCTAGCATATGACTTTTATAATAGTATAACTTTATGTTATTAAAGAAATCTTAAGCAATGGCACCATAAGGGAAAAAAAAAGGTGCCTATTTACACATGGTCGATACATTCAGCTGTCTGGTAGACTGAATTCTTTTATGAGCCCATGGAACAAGTTGTGCCTGGAGTAGACTCTTGATTAGCATGGAATCACTAGAGGCTTGAGGCATCTTTCTTTGCCTGAAATGTATCTTTTGTGGGTAAGCACTGTGAAAGTCATCTTTACAGCTCTCATCGATCTTAAAGCACTCTGTGGAGACATTTTAATCCCCATGTACAGATGGTGCAAATATATCACAGTGAACTGAAAGGACCTCCTGAAAACTGCCCAGCAGGTCAGCAGCAAAATTGTCACATGTGAATTCTTCCTTGAAAATAACCTACTTATCCAGACATGTTATTTCCCAAAATGTTGTCAGTTTGAAATAATTGCCAAGCATTTCCTTTACTTACCTTCTTGCTCTAATCCTCATGGGCTGGGTATAAGGTTGTCCTTTATGCTTAGGCAGCCAGGAGTGACACAAATGGACACATTCCTAAGAATTTCACTGATTTTATGGATTTCTGTGTCTAGGAGACAAAGAAAAGCAACCACTGTGGTTGTGCATGCACTAGCCTATGCAGTGGTTAATTAATTAGGGTCAATAAGTGCTGCTGGAGCTGGGCTTGACTTTCAGCCCACTCGGCTCCGGCTCCATCCCTCCAGACTAGTCCAGTCGGCCCCCGGGGGCACCACCTGATTCCCCGGATGGGGACAGGGGAGATCGGCCGCCCTGCGGTAGAGGGTCAGGTCTGGTGACGGGGAGTCGAGGAGGTTTCCAGTCCCCAAGAGGCAAAGAGGCTCAGAGAGTGAGAGGTCCAAGGTGCTTTATTAAAAGGGAAGCGAGGAAGCGGGCACCCTGGAGGCTCTCGGGCGGTCCGTGGACGTGAGGTCTCGTCGCCAGACCACACGAGGCACGAACCCCCCGAGCCTCGACGGTTGGGGGGTTTAACAAGGGAGAAGCGGGGTCTCCAGGGGTGGATCAGCAGGGGCGGAGCCAATTGGCTCGGGTACAGCAGTAATAAGCAAGCGGGGCAGCAAATAATACACAACCAGGGGAGGGATACAATTGAACCAATGAGGGAACGAGGGAAACAGAACTTTCTGGACATGGGTGGCAACTGGGGTGGTAACAAGGCGAGGTAACAGAAACTTTTAACCAATAAACTAAAAGAAAACTTTCAGGGGGTGAGGTGTGGGAGGTTATACTTCGTCCTCAGAGTCCTCGGACCAGGCAGCATTCCCTCTGGGGAGCTACGCCAGTTTGACAGCTGGCGTCCGAGGCTCTGGGTCGGCCGGTTCGGATTGGCGAACCTCCACAAATAAGTTATTACTGGCTGGAGTTTACCTTCTCATTCCCTAGATAACTATAAAGTTACTTCAGACTGTTGAAACGGTTGGGGTTTTTTTCACTTGTACCTTGTGTGTGCATCTAGCCAGCTATATATTAGTAGTTCATGTTCAGCGATTAAAGAAAGAAAACCATCATCACAGACTTTGCCTGGGCCTTACTGACAACTTGTTTTCAAAGTGACATCCCCATGGTAGGCAAAGGGAGAAAGAAACCTCCTAACTATACTACTTGTAAATACAGGTGGCTATGGTAGCCCAAAAGGTTCCAAGACAGCTTAGACAATGGCATGATGTGTTTTCTAGGTTGAAATGCAGTTTGTCTAGAGTTTCAATATAAAAATAAAAGTCTGTCTGCAACCATTTTACAGGTTTCTATTCCCTTGGTGATGCTGTCATGGCATAAGCAGCCTGCACTCTTTCTCTAGTGCTACCCCTCAGATTTGTTTTTGCTATGAAAACAAACCTCTCAAACAAATGACTCTTCAGATGAAGCTAAATGTCCAAGCCAAGTGCTGTTGCTCTGGTGAGACGTCCCCATTTTAATGTGAATGCATTAAAACAAGAAAATGCTGCATCTCCAACATTTCCCCAGAACTTCCAGAACAGAGCAACTCCCCTACTCTTCACTGGGAAAGCAGCAGAGTGGTTCAGCACATCAATAAAGCAAACGTCCCCGGAAATCCTACCAGTGCATCTGCATGATAATAGTATTGGTGAGGAAACTTACGGTTGCCTAGTGCATTACAATTAAAGATGATGCAAGTCACTGGCAAGATCACCAGTCAAACCATCATTTCAGTGGCATATAATGACAAATAGTGCTAGTTTATTAAGAGCAAGAACTGTAAAAGATATTTTAATACTATTTATGTCTTTAAAATACTTTTTGAAAAAGGAAGGAAAGGGACGTTATGTACTGTCAGGCATGTGTGCGTGAAAAATATGAAAATTGTTTTATTTTGCTTAAATGTTACTGGCTAGATTCTCATTTGTAATTTAATGAGGTGGGGTGATTAATTTTCAAGTAGTTTCAGCAGATGAGGATCTGGTTTTAATACTGAACACAGTAGAAACTGCAGGAAAACAATATTGATGTAGATCTTGCAGCACAGGGACAAGGTTTTGAATATCAGGCCAAGATTTAAGTTCGGATTTTGATACCAAGGTTAAGTGGCATAATTCTTAAATATCCTGCTTACACAGCACGTCTTCCTGGTGTCTCTGCCACATATGGTGTTATTACATTGCATCTCAGGCAGTTTCCTTATCTATTGCTTTCACATATGCTTCCTTTAAGAAATCTGTTCCTGAAGCTTATCAGAGGGCCCAGCACACAGTGAATCCGGCTATGCTGGGTTTGCTCCAGCACCAAATACATTATAGCATTTTAGTTACTGGGTGCTTCTAGTACAGAAAGAGAAAATGAAAAGTTTTTGGTTTGCTGTGCTCTGTTATGATTCCTGGGCCTTATGCCAACAATCTTTTCTAGAATTTAGAAGATAGTGGTCTGGTCTGTACCACACATGTGTTGGAGGACCTTGGCTTCACGCTGCATTTGGGGTGATCTTGTTGGAACGCTGTTGCACACCTTTCACCAGGAGAAAACCTGTTTAATTCTTGAGATTCAGCTCAAAAGAAAATGTGCATAAAATAAAAAACTCTTCAGAATATCAATTTCCTAATTTATGCCCCTACAGATTGCTTCATCATATCTGCAACCTGTCCTAGAAAGCCACTCAGTCTTAATTTGGAGGTGTTTGTGGTAGCAAGTCCTCCCATGAAACTTGTTTCACTTGTCAGTTACATTCCCGTGTCAAAATAGTGTGCTACTCCTACCTCAGTTGTCTTGCCTTTAAGTTCTAAATCTCATCTTCTGTTGTACTGCTCTGTTATACTTGTAAGCTGGGTTTCTGCTTTATGTTTTATAAACAGAATATAGGTTCCTGTCTTCATGAACCTTTTAAAAGAATATTCTTAAAAAAATATTGACGTGCTACTTGTTGCTGAAAGCTGACTTAATACCAGGAAACCTCTAAAATAGTTACTGTGTTTACTGTGTTCCGGATTAGGACACAGAAAAATGAAGAAAAAATTCATGGGTCATAAGAAAATAAACTGCATTTCCTACTGAATATGAGTACCATGGACTAGCGGAGATATACAGTGAGAATTGTACCCATATATTAAAAGAAAGGGGTTTTCTGAATAACAAATTTCTGTGGACACATCCAAAGGGAATTTACTCATACACATGAAGTTAAAACTCAATATCATCCTGTTCTAAAGTGATATTTCATAGATTTTGAGATTTTTTTCACATTTCTCTCAAATTAGTTGACATAATCCTTGAGATAAGAAATAAGTTTCTTCGGGTCCAAATGATTATGTCTAATGGAAAACATACTTTTAAAAAAGTTCTAAATTTACAACTTCAGATGGATTTTGGTTTTTCTAGCTCTTTCCTTGCACACTTGAAGTGTCTCCATATTCCTTCCTGGCTCTTGCTTCCACATCTCTCTTTTTGTGTTTGAGTTTTATGAAGATCATCTTGCTCAGCTATGCAGGTCCCCTGCTGTCTTTGCTTAAATTCCACTATGCGGGGATGGAAGTTTCTTGAGCTTGAGGAAGGTAATTCTTGAATATCTACCAGCTCACCAGGACCCCTCTTCTCTTCAAAGAAGAGGATTCTTCCTAGCATGTACCTGAGCAGGTCAAAGTTTTTTGTCCTGAAGCTCAGGACCATGATCCTGCTTTTTGTCTGATTTCCTCCTCTCAGTATCCTGAACTCTGATGTTTCATGCTTGCTGCAGCTGGAGCTACCCCAAATTTCCGCATTCCCAAGCAGGTCTTCTTTGTTTGCAAGAACAGTAGACCATGTACCCATGTTGGCTTCTTGACCACCCACATCACCAGTGCACTTCAGAATCCTCATGGATTACTTCATATCACACCATAACCTTTGCTTACCTAACAATCCACCACTTCCACACTTCATTGTTGATCACCCTCTCTTTCCCCTGTCACTCATAATTTAGACCTCTCCTCACTGAAATGACAGCCTGTGGCTTCAGTCAGTCAGTAGGAACTCATCTCATTCAGTAAGAAAATCTAGTTATCAAGGGTGGCTTAAAAATCCCTGAAGTTTATAAGAAACCTCCACTAAGTATGTGGTTGTTGAAAGCCACATCCAAATGAACTAACCAAACTATGTGCTATACTCTATGGTTTGAGAACATTTTGTTTTCGTTCTCAGTGTAACACAGCAGGCACTGAAGACATTTTGGATGTTTTCAACTGCCCCATTTTCCTTGCCTGAAATGTGGTCTCTTTAGCAACAAGATACTAAGAAAATCTCCAGTTTCAGAAAAATTTTCCACATACTGAATTTAAGGGGCAAAAATACAGGGTTTTATTGTTAGCTTATATTTATCATATCCCATGGAAAAGAGAGTGAAAGAAACCTCACAGTCACCACATCTTTCTCCACAAGAAAACTAACTATATCCAAAGTGTTCTTGGCAGGTGACTGTCTAATGCTGGTCTCCTAAGTATCCAGTGTCAGAGAGTCCACAGCGTCCTCAGACATCCTGTTCCAGTCCTTCCTCTGCTCACAGACAGTGTTTTACTACTTGGGACTGAGCTGCAGTGCCTACAACCTCAGCACGCTAAAGACAGAACAGTTTGTTCTATTTATTACCTTTTACATATTTAAAGAGTGTTATCACACCCTCCAGCCACTCCTTCTCCAGTCTAAACATTCCAAATTCCTTAGGCATATTTTTTTCCATAGATCATACTTTCTAGACCTCTGATCATTCTTCCAGCTTTGTAGTTTTTCCAAATATTCTATACATCCCTTTAATAAAGACCTTGAAAACCTAGCATTGGCTCCTGTTGTGGTCTTATCATATTGTGTAGACATACTTTCTAGATGAAATCTATGTTTATACATCTCAGAATGATATTTTCTTCTTTCCCCAGCAACATGAAATTGTTGGTTTTTTGCAGAGTTTGTCATGTATTATAACATTCTGGGCTGTTCATGAAGAATTGTGACCCAATCTGTTGATCAGATTATTTACACCGACTGTTGTGTATGCCTGAGTATGTTTATTCACTTACATCCTAGTTTTTGGACTATGTCTCCAGTTTCTAAGGATTGTGCTACTCCTTTTAGTGTGATTCAGGGTCATCCAAACTTGATGCTACCCATAAAAAGAATAATATTACTCTTTATCACAAATAATTCTTTGGTTTTGCACTGTTACTACTGTTTGCTAAGGCCAAATTTCTTCACATTGCTCATGAGAATGTTACGTCAGAAACTGTCAAAATTCTATCTAAACTCAAGAGATATCTGGCATCTTTTGACTCTTTTTTATCCACAAGCCCTTCTACTCCATCATGGGAAGAAGCGAAGTTAGTTGGGAGAGGTTTATTCTCAACAAATCCATGCTGGCTGGTACTTACCTCCCTGTAATGTTCCAAGTGCTTACAAATAGTTTAGCTGATTATTGTTCCAGTGTTTTTCCAGGAACTTAAGTTAATATTATTCCTCTTGAAGCCTGTGACACTTTCCTTTTCCCATTTCTGAAGATAGGCTCGATATTTGCTATTTTCCAGCCACTTGAATTTCATTATTCCCTAGTGCACTTTCAAAAACAGTTGTTAGTAGCTTGGAAATTATTTCAGTCAGTTTTTTAATCAGGTGAATTACAACAGTGTCAGCTGATTTGACAACATCCCAATTGCATGGTTATTCATCAAGATTAGGTGGTTTTCCTATTCTATCTGCAATTCCTCTCTTTCTATTACTGATATTAATTGTGATAAACTTCTAACCACAGTTAATCTTTGCATAACAAACCACTCCCCTCATGGACTAACATTTTCTTATTGTCACTGTTTCTAAGATTTTTGAGATTTTTAGATCTTTTTCAAGTGTTTCAGAAAAAAATAAGGAAACTTAATCCTTTTACAAATAAATAGATCAAACCATAATTCAGATATCATTTATACCTAAATAGACCAAGAGCTGGTCATTGTTTTTCAGGCAAGGGAAAGCAAAAACAGCTTCCAGAGAAAGGAAACTGGTTTGAATAACAATTTCTTATTACTAAAAATTTCTAGTTAACAAGTAGGATTTAGTGCAGCTGGGTTTCAGTACTGATCAAAGTATTATTACTACTGTATACAGTTTGTGTCATTTAGCAACTTTTCCAGTGATAAGTATTACACCAAGTGTGCATAAGTGTCAAATAAAGGAAAAGACAACTAGGTTTACATTGTGGTCTCATGGACTTCATGGAGAAACGTTCAGTATTTTTATATTAAAAAAGCCCCACAGTTAAAAATAAAATGTCCAAAAGACAGAGGAATAATACAGGTTAAGCCAACTTTTTCAGGATCCATAAATCCTTGCATAAATCCTTCTGATGGGAAAATCTTTAAATCTTCAACTTCTAGGAAGAGAAAAAATGTTGATTCTGGCACCAACTGCTAACCATCTACCTATCATTTTTCATGAGTTACCAAAGATGAAGCCACTTAGACACACATGTTAAAATTCTTCCTTTTTGGAAATGTATAAAAACCTGTCAGGTTTGTTTAGAGAATTTTAGCTTTACTAGCCTATTGTTTGCCTAAGAGAGAACCCTGGCCAGATGAAAAAAAATGAAGGTATCTTTTGCAACTCTTTTCCTATTGCAGCACTGAAGTCTGCTTTTGGGACTCAATTCGGCTAAAGGTTCAGCAACACCAAGTGCTAGGTCCTGCATTTTTGTCACAGGAACTCCCTGCAGCATTAGAAGCTGGGGGCAGAGTGGCTGGAAAACTGCCTGGCAGAAAGAGACCTGGGGGTGCTGGTCAACAGCAGCTGAACATGAGCCAGCTGTGCCCAGTGACCAAGAAGACCAATGGCATTCTGGCCTGTACCAGCAACAGTGTGGCCAGCAGGACCAGGGCAGTGATTGTCCCCCTGTACTTGCGACTGGTGAGGCCACACCTCAAATCCTGTGTCCAGTTTTGAGCCACTCACTTCAGGAAGGACATTGAGGTGCTGGAGTGAGTCCAGAGAAGGGCAACAGAGCTGGTGAAGAGTCTGGAGTGCTATGAGGAAGTTGGGGATGTTTAGCCTGGAGAAAAGGAGGCTAAGGAGTGACTTTATCACTCTCTACACCTGCCTGAAAGGAAGCTCTTCTCTGAGGCTGGTAGCAACATTGCCTGAAGCTGTGACAGGGGACGTTTAGGTTGGACATTAGAAAGATTAGACATTGGGTGATTAGAGTGACTAGATATTCAGATGATAGGGTGATTAGACATTGGAATGGACTGCCCAGGGAGGTGGGGAATCACTGTCCCTGGGGGTGTTTAAGGAAAGAGTGGATGTGACAGTGGCATGGTGTATTTGACATAGTGGTATTAGGTAACAGATTGGACTTAATGATCTCAGAGGTTTTTTCCAACCTAATTGATTTTGTGGTTCTCTAAAGCTTACCTCTGTGAGAATAACACCAATCATTAGTTTGTTTCAGGCATTAGTCAATGTTGGAGACACAATCAGGGCTTTCTGGCCTGCCCCAGCTGACAGCAACTGCATCAAATTTTTGGAGTGGCAGGAGACTCATGCTCTGACAGTAGCACTGAGGAGTTACAGCCATTCATTGTGCAGGACAACCCTGACCTTGCTCCTGCAAGTGTTCATTCCTTTCATGTCAGTCACTGCAGACTGCATTCCTGAGTACAGCCAAGAGGTACTCCTCTGGGAACTAGGAGTTCTGAGGCTGAATCCCTTGAGTCTCAGAAAGAAATCAAGTCTGTGACCTAGGACCAAGACCCTATTTGCTGAAGTTAGCATTCATGTATTCAGAAAGGGATGCCCAGCCCCAGGAAGGACTGTGTTCATCTACCACCTTTGCCTAGTATTTCTAGTCAAATATTTTTGAGCACCTGCTTTCCCAGGCGGAGAAATGCAGACTTACTTTTCAGTTTGAATCTCATGAATAACCAGCTTTGTGTGTCCTGACAGGAGAGATAATCTGTCACCTGCTGTCCTGGACAGTTCAGACCAGTGCCTTGAATTGCCAGTAAAAGTAGGGCCACCCAGGACTTCTGCCAGTAGAAGTACTTCTTCTATTCAATCATGTTCAGGAACTCTGAATTTCCAGGATTCAGGTTTCACAAGCAATTCTGCCATATTGGAAGGGCTGGGAATTCCTGGGCTTCCAGTATCTCTCTCCTGGTCCTAGGGCCAGGGCTTTCAAGGCTTCCAGGCACCTTCGTCCATGAGGAGGAACTGACTGTGGAAAGGAAATATTCTTTCCAGGGAAATACTTTTAAAATTAAGTTTTCTTGCTGTTTTATAGAGAAGACCTTTAAAAACAGTAAAATGGTTTCCTGAGAGGACATTCTCTTGAAGTTTTCATCAATAATAACTGGAAATAACCTGAGTGAGCAGCTAAGGAAAAAACGGTATGGGAAGACTGTCAGATTTTCTGGTACATTCCATGTTCTAATAGGTCAAAATTTATAATTTTGCAAACATAAACCACATATGTGAAATTTTCTGTGCCAGGTGTCTTCCATTGGCTGAATAGGTTTACAAAATATCAGACAAAATAGTTCAGCTGTTGCTGAAAAACATATAGAGAAAATACTGATTTATTGATCACTAATAAAAAAAGTCAGGGCAAAAAAAAAGTTTTAGAAGAACTCTCATTTTCATTTCCCCAGGACAGAGAATGAAGAAAAATATTGGATATTTATGCATGTTCATGACACCTCTCCCATATTTGTACCCATCTATCCTGTGTTCTAAATGGAAAAGATAAAAATAATATAGCAACTTGGAGCAGAGAAAGAAAGGCTCTGTCACTGTTCAGGACCAATTTTAAGATGTTCCCTAGGAGCTGAAAGTCTTTAAAATGAGCTTTAAAATACCACGTGCATTATGGTGCATAATGTATGTATCAGCATTGTCAATAAATCAGAATTGTAGGAATCACATAATTATCTGGAGACCATGAAATTATCTAACACCAACAGAATTCACCAGACACAAGGAAAGTCTGCAAAGGACCCAGGGGTTTTCTAGCCCCTGAAGGGCAACACTGAGGCCTGTGATCCCTTTTTGCAACAGACTGTGTTAAGAGAGGGTTTAATACAGCCAGGTAGCTGCACACAGCAGGTCAGTTCCAGCCCTGCTTCAGGCCAAAAAAATTCAGAGCTGGAAGAGGGAAAGACAGGCAAAACTGGGTTGTTGTTTATTGAATTATCAGGATCTGCCATGATGGACATTAAGCCAAAGCTAAGAAGGTCAGCCCTGCAGAGCTGCCTAGGTCTCTGCACCAAGGTCCCCAGTGTTTTCGAATGTGACAGTGCATCAAATAAGGTAGTGGTTTCACACCATTAAGTGTTTTGCCCACATCAAGTTTCCATGCAACCTGCAATATTTAGGAGCCAAACACCAGCAGCCAGGAGCTCCAGTGCTCAGCTCTGGTCTGTCAGAATTTATTTGCTTGGAATATGGATACAGGACATTCAACACAGAAGTTTCTGCCAGATTCAGCATTAATCTGGTCTTGCCAGCATGTTCCACAACTATTATCCTGGATAACTCAATCTCATAACATATTGGATAACAGAGAAGTGGCTATAGAGACATGAAAATTCCTTGCTCCATGCTGCTACTTGAAGGAGAGAGGTAGAGCAACAGTAGTTTAATTTATGATCATATGATCCAGCACTGGAAAGTACTTCTTGCATCATTGATTCAAGTCCCCTGCTACCTAAACCATCTAATCCTGTTCATAAATGTATCTTAAAATTGGTTAGATTTCTAGTCCCTGATACAGCCCCAGGAAAGTAATTACAGAACAAGATTGCTTTGATTATTTGAATTATTATGGTTTCCAGAGCAAATTCCTGGCTGGATTATGCATAATAGTTCTTGTGCCAACATTGTTCTTTAACTTAAATATCCCTTCCCTTTCCACATTATTTAATCTCTTGATGTATTCATAGTCAGTAATTAAAAAGACAAAACAAACAATGCTTTTATATGCAATTGTATTTCTCCAAATATATATTATACAGATTCCAATTCAAAGGAAACCCAAGATAAGCTGATATCTTGGCATCAGGTTAAGAAAATATTCTCATTGTCAAGTTGGGACAAATAAGTGAAATATGTGTGCTGGCAAATACCTATTATCTCCCAACCCATGCATATTATCCATCCTACTCATTGTTGCCCTCATCCAAAGAGCAATATTTTAGTGCTCCTGAACACCAGGAAGTGCTGCCAGAGCAGATCCTGCAGAAGGCCCTGGAATTCTTTTCTTCATGGGAGGCAGAGGTGCATTCAGGTCCATCAGTACATGTGGTGGTGGGTGATACCACCTCAGGAACTGCTGGGGAGCCGAGTAGTCCCAGTACAGCAGGGTTTCACTGGTGGCAAAACATCCCAGTCGAAGTAACACGATAAGTCCCTCCCCAAATTATGTAAATCCCCCTGGCTGTAACCTAACCCCTGACTCCATCCCTCCCTTCTCCCCATTGGTTGTAGTGTTCCCCCCACCTCCTCTCCCCTGACCCCAGGTGATCCCTATATCTAGGGACACCTGGGGGTCTTCCTCCTCTTTTACCCTGGAACCCTTTGGAATAAACATCTGGAACATCCAGCTGATTGAGCCTCTGGATTCTTTGTCTCAGGTAACGTGTGAGCTATCCGGCTCTCTGGGTGAGTGAGAATCTGTGCCTTACACCGGCTCGGGTGTGAGAAGGGTCTTTCTGTACAGCACCAGAGCAGTGCTGGCTGGAGTGATCTCTCAACAGCCTTAGAGACACTTTCGGTAAACGCAGAGGCCTGGTTCCACCCCTCCTCCCCCCACTGCGTTAAGTACATCAAAATGGGGCAGCTGTGGCATTCTAGGCCTGTGTAAAATGAACATACCTGTAAGAACAAGTAAAATCTTTTCAATTGACACTATGACATTGTCCTGTCCTTTCTTTTTTCCCTTTTTCTTTTCTTTTATCCCTTTTTTTTTGCTTTTCATGTGTGTGCATGAAGAACAGATTGTGGATGTTGTGAGATACCTGTATTAGACAGGCTGAACTGACCCAACTGGGAAATTCACCATTGTATTGCTTCCATTTATTTCAGCACATTTTGAATAAGGCCACAGAATTTCCTGACATGCCAGAGGGACACAGGTTCTTGATTCATTTGACAGAGGAACTGGCTGAGTTTTTTGGAAGTATTGGCCATCTGTCTTCAAGGGAGAAATCCTTTCATGTACTCCACCAAAACAACAAGGTTCATGTGCTTAAAATGTTTTCTTTAGCTGTTAGAATCTCTTATAGAATATGCAGACATGCAAGCTGGTCTTTGGGAGGTGGGTTTTTTTCCTCAAAGCTTGACTCAATGTCAGTCAGTAGAGATGTCCTTACCTTTAAGTTGATGGCATGTGGGTTATCAGGGCACACTATTTCTTTACCATTTGGGTTTAAAACAAATAAGCCAAGTAAACATTTAAGTGGGACAAGGAACCCTGGGACAGAAACCAGCTGCTGATCAAGCTGTTTCATCCTTCTAAATAATCTGGAAATTTGCAATTTTTTTAACAGCTTAAATCAAAGCCAGGAAAGACAGAAGCCTCTACTCCCAAAGTGCTACAGTGTGATTCTTTAACAATCTGATTTACGTTAAAGCAGAGGTTCCAAAAGTGCCTCAGTAGATTCAAAGACCAAAGTGTAAAATCTTGAAGTTTTCTCAATAAGTGTCTAATCTTTTCTTGCAGGAGCAGAATATAACTTGACTCCTTTAATCAAGGATGCTATTTACTTTAAAAAATTGCATGTGTTTGAAAAATGTGTTGATATAGGCTTTTTTTTCTTCTTTTGTTCTCACTACAAAGGAGGTTGACTCTGTAAAGACTTTTTGTAATCTTGACATACATGCAAGCAGAATGTAGAGGCTGCTCCCAGCAAGACCTGTAAATGGTCTCCAGTTCCTACTTTTGTTTCAACTGGCATCAGCAGAAGTACATAACAATCTACTTTACAAGTTAAATTTTATTTATTGCTTTTAGAAAAATGGCCTTAATGTATAAAATATGTATTAACTATCTTAGCTCATACTGTGTACAGAAGCTCAAACAGTCTTTGCCACCGATACGGAATGTCAGAAATTAGAAACAGATGGCAATTACTGAAAGAGATGAGTTTTTAAAGAATGAATGCAGTGCATTCCAGAGCACATAATGTATTCTTTTCCATGAAAATTAATGGCTATTATAAAGGCATTGTGTTCAGTGAACTTGCATATCACTGACTTACCTAGAAAGTGAAGCAATCAATTTTTAAAGGCTGACATAATTTAGAAATTTGTGAAGGTGTCAGTGTGACTGATAGGAAGCTCAGATTATACTAGATATTTTCTTCCACTTTTTTTTGCATGGTTGTGGCTCTTGCTTTTCTCTATTTCTCTGTTTTTCCCTGCCTCCGTTAATCATTTACATATATATGATTTTTCCTATAGTGCTTGTCACAAATGAAAATATATAAATGTTTTTAATCAGGGATTGCATTGCATTTATAAATGCCAAAGATTACATTATGTTTCCCCATCTTATTGCTTAGACCCTGTTGCACTTTTCATTCATATCCACTACATGCTCCGTAACAGGCTTTTATTAAATGACAATTTATTTTTTAAAATAGATGCTAGGTATTTTCTTTAGAAGGTTCCACCTTGTGGTGCCTTTTTCAAGCAGAAAGGAACTTCTACAAAACCCTCTCACACTTTAATGTTCAGCAAAAACATTTTCATAAATAGAGAATTCACAGTCATTTCTGCTCTGCTTATTCAGATGTTTTAAACACAGAGTTCCTTGTGGATATTTCTCAGCCAAATAGTGTGTTTTTAAAAAAACAAAGTAAAGACTTTTCTCTGTGTATCTTCATAGATTTCAGGTGTCTGCAAGACCTTTGTTCCCTTGCTAATGTTGTTTTCTTAATTTACTGAAAGGTCATTTTGTTTGGCAGAGGATGTGTCTACCACTGAGCATTCATATGAACGAAAAAAGGCCTCTTGGCATCCCTAAAATCTTCTCACATCATTTAGCCATGATCCAAAAAATTCCTTCCTGGAGGACTTTCTTGTGTTCCCATTGCTTTCAAAAATTTATGAATACAATGTGTAATAGAGAAGATAATATAAAAAATACTCTTGTTCCATCTTCAATATTGAAATGGAACAGGGCTCTTTGTTTATATTGACAAGTCCTTACCCTAATGTGTCTGAGACTGGAGCTTCCACAATTATAATGTATTTTATTTGAGCCAAAAAAATATTGCTGCATCCAAGTACTTCCCTGAGTATGGACATTCAGGAAGTCAAAGCTGGATTTTAATCTTCCATTTAGGCTTTTCCAAAACACAGGTCTGAGTCCTTTCAAACTTCTAGGGGATTCCACTTTTGAGACAAGTTTCCTGATCCAATCTGTGCATGCAAAGGTGAAGGCCAAGACTGGATATAAATTCTGCGTACTGTTTAAACACCCTAACAGGGCACTGCTATGCCCAAAACATCTCACTGCATTAGGGGGCTCTTGCTGTCATCTCTAGGGCTCCATTTTCACATCCCTGCCTCTCCTCCAGTCTGCTGGTTGTCCTCTGCTCCTGGAAGTCATGCCTTCTCCTGCTCCTTTTCAAAATTCTGTGAGAAACAGCAGGCGGATGAAAAAGCTGGGGAAGCCAACATGTGCGTAAAGCAAAAGCTAAAAGGAAGAAGAAGGAAAGACAACAAGCTCTTATAAGGTTTCTGACCTCAGCATATTGCCATGGGTACTGAGATTCTCCCAGTCTCACTCCAGCAGGGATTTTGTTTTGGTATACCCCAAGGGATCCACAGTTGTATGATGAAGCTGATAGATGAGCAGTACACTTTCATGTGTAAATAGGCCTGGCAGACACTGCAGACTTGGACCATTTTATTCGTGGATGTGCAAGAGCCAGACTGATGTAAGAACTCAGAGTCTGCTCCCAGCCCATTTGTCAGGGAAGGTGCTGCTTCTGTGGAGAGGCTGGAACATGCTCTGGTGGAGAAATGGTCTGAAAGGCACCTGCAACACCCTGCTCTGATATGTACTGAGACAACACTTACAACTCTTACAGGGAAGAATTACCAGCATGAAGGAAAAAGATCCTGGGTAATGCAGGTGCTCTGTGTTTCTGTGTTGTGTTTCTGCCATGGAAAAGAGGAGACATTTGGCTCTAGGCTGCCAGAATTTTTCTCTTTAGACATATCAACAGTTTGAACTTCAGAATGTTGGAGTAATTTAGTTCATGTAATGGGATTTACACAATTGGATTGCCAACACAAATAGGCACAAGCTAACTTGAAAAGGAAAAGATGGAAGACATGACACATAATTAAAACATGTTTGCAAATATATTTAAATCTTTTCCTTTTACACTGGCAGATTATAATACATCAACCCTCCTACTGCGTTGACCAAGACACTTCTGTAATACATTAACAATTTTACGAAAACATAATTTCATAAAGCCCAAATGCTGTCTAAACACTTCATGGCTTTGGATTCACATGAACTGATGTTTTACATCAAATATTCTTTAACAATGGGTGCTTTGCCAGTACCTTCCATTGTAAGATGAAACACTTTGGATGGTCTCTCTTTTTGCTGGATTTGTAAACAGGCAAGTCCCTTTTTCCTGCCTCTCAGTCATCTCAGTGAGAATAAACAAAATGTTTATGACAAGAAGTTTTGCTGATCTTCTATAACCATGGTATGCATATGGCAGCTGTCAGTGGTGGCAACATTTCCCTCAAAAGGAAGGCAGGATCAAAACACCAGACACTGGGAGCCTGCAAATGCTCCAGAGGAGGGCTGGCAATGGCAGCAGCAGCACACAGGCTGTTGGGGTATGTGGCCCCATACAACTGCTCATAGTCTGAACACAGTGGTATGTCCCAGAGGCCCAAGCCCAGAGACATTCCTAAAGTCAGATGGAGTTTTGAAAGGCAAATTCTGGCCAGTTGGAGGCATCAAAGCTTAGTTTCAGCCTGCAGAAAAGGAAGAGATAATTGCTTTAGCAAAGGGTAGTGAGAGCCCACCTTTAAAAAGATCAGTGCATTTCAGAACTGAAGGTTCTCAAGACCTCACACTGCAGACATATTCAAAATCTAGTTTAACTGAAGTGTTCTAGACCACAGTTTTGAATACATTAGGGGAAAAAACCCAAACAAACAAACAAAAAAAAACCCAAGAAAAAACAAACCACAAAAGGAAAACCCCAACAACCAGACATTAATTGTCTAGATGATAAGAAAAGGTTTGAAAAGAAAGTTTTCTGGGGTTCTGCCTGGAATATTCTGGTTAAACACATGTAGGGTAGATTTGGCAAGAGGGTGCTCTCTACAGTCTAAGTCACAGCTTATGTGGATGTTGCAAAGCAACATACAGCAACTAAGGACCAGCCCAGTCTGCATCTTGGAAAACAGAAGCTACCTTATAGAGTCTCAACTCAATTACACTAATGAGTCCAATAGAAGCAGTGAAAAGGAGCATTCAGGGTGTCTCCTCTCCAGGGTATCACATGCTGGCTCCTGGCTCCTCTTCTGTAGAGACAAGTAGTCCCAGTGCCAACTTAATAGTCATCATGGACAGCATGGGTAGAGAGTCCTGAACAAAACCCTTCAGCACATGCTTGCCTTTATATGCGTGATATAACTTCTAAGGACCAGCAAACAGGTATCAGAAATAAAAACTGTACTTAAACATTTTGTTAGATCCGTTCCTGACTTCTTCTTATTGCAAAAACAGTCTAATAAGAGTTTTTCAAGGTCCAAGCAGAAAGAAGGGAACCTGTGAATTTGGTGCTGGCCTTGCTTCCTGACTTGACAGTAGTAGGCAGGCTTAACATGACACAACTTCAGTGATTATTTTATTTTCAGTCTGACCATGGGATTACGTGGTCAGCTTAAAAAGCTGTTAACCTTTCCTAAGCAGTTTGCATCCAAATTTCTGCACATCCAAGGTGGCCAAATTAAAAGAACCACCATAATGAAGTCAATCCTTTCATTAATTTGTTGAAACAAGCAGTAAAACCAAACATACTAAGCAAGGCAATCTTCTAAGTTTTATGTGAGTGGAGGTTCATGCTAACAGAATTTTACTCTCCCTTTCTTGGGATGACACACATTAATAGAGGTTTTCTTCTAAGGACTTCAAATAATTACATTTTAGTCTGAAGCTGCATGTGTGTCCTATGTGAAGAGCACTCAATTTCATTATGAATTTCCCTTTAAATATAACAATGGATTCTAGGGAAAAAGTCAATTCGGCTTGCAAAAACTGTTGCTGCTGCTAGATTAAAATCTTTCCAGTATTACAGGTATTTGCAGTGGACTTTTTCTTGACTCAAACAGGGCAGATGACTCAGGGTAGTTCAGACTATGATCAGACTCTTTGTCGTTTCGGTTGTAATGGAAGATGCCTGCACCTGTACTCCCAATAATGCTTCCCATCTGGGAAACCTGGGTTCAGTGTGTGCCCTGCTTACATCCTAGTTCTGTGATCATCTAAGGTGCTGCTTTAAGGGAGGCCCTCTCTCCCCCAGATCTCAGTTTCTGCGCTAAGGAAATGAAAATGGATGAAATTAAATGAAAATGAAAGGAAATGAAAATGGCTCAGAGAGGATCAGGACATGTTCATGACAAGGACCTGATCTAGAAAAGGATTCAGAAAGGTATGACAGCATGAATAAAAAATAATCCTAGAATTTAAACTAGATACTGCCTCTGAGACCTGCCTTGTCTGCAGTCACCAGTTCCATCAGAAACACGAACAGTGGTATGGTCATTGTTTGGAGGTATGGTCATTGTTTGGAAGTGAGGTTAGCAATTCAGAACTCCAGGTACATTTCTTGATGTGTTTGTTTATTTGGTTTTACCTACTGCTGCTTTTTGCTAGCAATGTCGTAGTTCTTCTGGCATCACTCACTACTGTTTCAGACATATTTGCTCTTCATTAATTTAATCAAAACCTCAACAGTTGTTTTAAGTACTGGCTCCCTCCCCTAATCTTGCAGTGCCAGGCAGAAATTTGTGTCTGACTTTATTGTCTTTCCCAGTCAAGGTTTAAGACTTCAATTTCATTTTGCAATGCTAAGTGTACATTTTGATGACTCACAGAGTCACAGAATCAACGAGGTGGGAAACACTTTTGAGACCATCGAGTCCAACCTGTGACCAAACACCACCTTGTCAACGAGAGCATGGCACTGAGTGCCACATCCAGTCTTTCCTTAAACACCTCCAGGGACAGTGACTCCCTTACCTCCCTGGGCAGCCCATTCCAGTGCCCTATCACCCTTTCTGTGAAGAATTTCTTAGAGCAACTATGCTTATGTATACAAACAGAAATATATAAAAAAGGACAGTTGGTAAGGTGTTGGTCCCTTGAGAGGGCTCACCCATCTACTTCAGCTTTGCAAGTGTTCTGTCAAGGAAACAGCTGGGCATACTCATATACACAAATAGGATAATGAAGTAGCAGCAAGAACCCTAGCTAAAATAATCTTTGACATTCAGAATTAACCCTGTCATCACTATACAAGCCAAGGCATTTCAGGGACCAGATGACAGATGGTATTATAATTTTTCCTACTGGACTTTGCTTTCATTATCCTGTTTATAGATGAAAGCAGCCTCAGTGTCTGAAGCTGTAACTATGATATAGTCACGCTGCTGTTTGAAAACCTCTAGTCTAACCAGCCTTTATTCCAAGCTTCTTTTAAAGTAATAATGCAACTTCCCTTTCACTGACTTGATAGTTTACCAAATATCCTACATTACTGTGTTATAACCTTTCTAGAACTAATTTTTCTGAGGTGTTTGGAGTTTTTTTTAATGTATTTCTTGTTGATAGCTACAGATCTTTCAGCATTTTTGTTTAGTTTTCAGTTGATTTTTTTTTCTAGGCATAGTTGCTGCCTTGAAGTGTAAATTAACTTCTTTCTATGGCAATATAAGGTTTCTGCCACAAGCCAGAGTCCTTTTAGCTATACAAGTAGGTAAATGTTTTGGTTTTTAGCATAACAAAACCTGTACATAAATGACAAAAATAACTTATTTTAGCCTATAATGAATTATAAGCAACAAAACATCTGAAAAATCATCCTTGCATCATCCTTCTCATCCTGTACCCTCAAAACTTATTTGAAAGAGATACAGTTCTTAGCAGACATGAATTAAGGGCACCAAAAGCAACTTTAAGCTTTCTGTAAGATATATTGATTTTCTTCTTTGCTCCAAACAAAATTTTACTTTTCATATGCTCTTCAAAACTCCTATCTTATTCCCTGTGTTTCCAGGAGTCTCTAAGCCATAAGGAATCATTTTAAATAATACTTTAACATTCTACTAAAAACTCAATGTTGGTGATAGTTATGTCAAAAATTGTAGAAATTTGAAATGGAGAAGCTCATGTACTTCATCTGCCTCTCAAAGTTAAACTATAGTTCTCTATATTTAATCTCTAGGAACTTTATTCATTCCAGTATAAGTGTTGAATAATAGAGTTTTCATTTATTCCTTTGGGCAACTGAGTGCTGAAAATAATAAAAAGTTCTCCAATCTTTGCCTGTGTGACGCATTCACAAAATACTTTAGGGAAGCATTACTGATGTTATTTGAGTACGTTTGGGTTTTTCTTTCTTTTGAAAAGTTCTGCTTGCAGAGATATTTGGACTGAGCACAGCACACATCCTTATGTCCATGAAATAGAGGAATATTAGGTGATAAATATCCATCCATATGCCCAAATGTGTTTTTTCCATGGTTAGCTGGGACCACAGAGAGAAGGTCTCAGAACATTCTTCCATAGACAAGAGGCTCATGATTACAACTCCCAAAGGCTGCTAAAATAAGTAATTCTGTCCTGGCTAGGTAACAGGTAAAAGGATGCTGAACACCTACCCCTGCTTGTAGAAGGTTCATGGTAAGGGAACTCAGAAGCCTGAGGTTGTGAAAAAGTCAGTTTTTCTTGAGCAAGGAACTGCAGACTGGAGGAAGGATTCCATGGAGGGCAAACCAGAAACAACAACGGGTCCCAGTGCTCCTGGGCTGGCTAAGACATCCAGCACCTCTGATACTACTGCAACTCCAAAGAGATGATGTGGGTTTTTTCATTCAGTTTCTGTCTGAACACGCAAAACTGGCTGATTGTCAACAAATGTGCAGACTGTTGTTTTGTAAGGATATTTTATGTGTGAACATTTTGTCCATTTCTTAACAAAGTTTTTTATTTAAAGGAGATTGCTGGTGCAATAGCACTTCCAACATTCTCCAAGAAGGAAAGTGTTGTAGCATTGTGTGGTACTGACTGCTAGTCACAAATAAGCAATTTTAAACAGTTTTTAGTCAAACTTCAATCCTGAAGTGGGAAAGCTGTGAAATCCCAAGGCTCGTGTGAGTAGGGGCAGAAAACTCTACTTCTTAGAGAGACCTGGATGGAGGTAGGAAGGCAAATCTGTAAAATTGCCGCTTTCTATCATCCCTGTGGTAACAGCTGGACTTGGACTTATCTCATAGACAAAAGTATTGGATAGACAAAATTACTATGTCAATAGCAGTAAATTAAAGATGCTTGGGATTGCTCTTTTGGCAATGAAGCCAGCTGGCATTCAATAGCCTGTGTCCAAAACTGCCTATGAGAAATTATGCAGCTGGACACAAACAACCTGTTTGGAATGATTCTGGGTCTGTCTAGTCCCTGAGCCTCACCAGGAGCTGTCAGAAAGTGAACTAGCTATTGTGGATCCAAAATGCGCCATGAACCTTTCTCGTAATTTAGTTACATAGACAATCCAGTTTCAGTAACCATGAGTGTTTCCTGGCATTCTTTATTTAACTGAACAGATATAACAATCATAATTTTATTACAAAATATTTCAGTGACCTACACAATTAAAAATAATAGCCAGAGTAGCACTTCAATATTTTAACTTAGCATTTTTAAAGTAGAGGTTCATTGCCTTACGAGCTGTGATGATAGTTTTGTTTAATGTTCAGAAATTAAAAACAAAAAACCCTCTGCATTTTTAGAAAATGATGCATCCAATTAAAATTTCATGAGATTCCATTTTAGAATAGTCACCAGAGAGCAAAAGCAAGTCATCTGTTCAAAAGTCTTGTGCAATATTTTTAAGAAAAATCTTCATTCCTTCATTAAATGGGCAACATTTTTTCCAGTCCTCTTTTGTTTCCATTTTGCATTTAACTTTTTATTTCCCAATTCATGCTATATAGAGGAAGTTCTGACACTCTCCATCTGTTAATTCAATTATCCCATGTTTCATTCCTCTTTTCACTATTGTTCTTGCCTGTTTTATGAGGCTGAGGCCAGACACTGGGCAAGTTTTAGAGAAACATACAAAAAGCATTCTGACCACCTAACTCATTTCAAGCAAAAGAACGTGTGAATGTACTTTGCAACTGCTAAGTCAGCTGTTTCCACAGTAAAGTTATTGCTACCAATAAAAGACCTTGTGAAGAGTTTTTGGAAAGGCTTATTTTGCTGTGTTGTTTACTGCATTAACTCTTCCATATATCATGTCATAAAATGTAATTACTTTTACCTCAAGAAACGTGACTGAAAAATCAAGATACAAAATATAAATTCTTCAGTGAGAATTCTATGAATTTAACTAGAATATTTTTACCTGAAAAGATGTTGCTTCACACTCCCCTACTAGTTTTGTGTTGCACTGTAATTCCACCACACTTGTGGCCAACCATGCAGGGGCAAATGACAGGAAACTAAGAGATAAAGCAACAAAAAGATACATAAAATCATAAGACATTACATAGACATCCATGAGCTGCATTCATTCATGGTCTTTCTTATCAGCTTTAAGACACCAGACTGGTTTTGACTGTTAGGTGAGCAACATAAACTATATTTGAATAGTAATAGAATAAATCCATTATGATTGCTGTAGCTTGGTTTAAGAATGAATGATACCTAAATTGCTAGAGTAGCATGTAATTGCTCCTCTGCTGTTCCATGTGATTTTGAGAAAGGTAGGAATTAAAAAAAAAAAAAAAGTAGGTGCACAAAATGCAAAGGAGCACTGAACTTAATACTGGAAATTTAATCATTAAAAAAAAGCTCAATGAGAAATATTCTGAGCCAAGTGTTGACTTATATTTTATAAAAGCTTGGAATTGTAAGAAAAGATGGTGCTTCTTGTTTTTCAGTTCCTACTGTATTTATAGAACTTGTACTTTATAAAATATTTGTAAGATACAGTATTACATAAAAGAAATACAAATTTCTCCTTCTGAGAAAACCCGCTTGAATCCATTGTTTCAGACAAACTTAATGGAAATATTCTCATTTAATCTTTTGAATTACTTATCCTACATACTATCCAAATTCTGGATAGCATCTCAAAAGGCATGAAGCAACACTAATAGCATAATCTATATCACTAATACTTGTGATCACTTCAAAACTTTATTTACAAGTTCACTTCAGAAACTCAGACCACAGAACACTAGGGGAGGCTTCAAAACTGGATATCTCCACCCCACAAACCTTCCTCAAAACCACAAATCCGCTGTTAACTGCAAGGTGCCTAGAGCTGCAGAAATACTAAGTGTAGAGGAACCTCTGGAATTCTGCTTTTTGGCACAGCCTGTCCATCCGATTCAGTGTTTCACTTTGGACTTTCTGATACTCAGAACCCCTAATTATCTTCTGTGAATTTATCTAATTTGTGAGTCATATTTTTATAATTAATACTGTCATTTTATCAATTAGATATATTTTTTTCATAATATCCTAGGAATTAGGCTGCATATTCATGAACATGGTATTCATGATTTGGCTTCTCTTCAAGCCTTGTAGCAATCTTGAAGAAGCCATTTTCATCTCATCTTCAGGAAGGAAATATCACAACAAAACTGACTAGCCTGGAAACCCCCAAGATTTTAGGAGCTGTGAGAAAATCAAAGCCCAAACTAGTGCACCACCATAGCCTTAGGTCAGGAGAGATCTCTGAGTGCCACAGCTTCTCATGTCTAATTGCAATCTCCCTCCAACAGCAAAACCCACCAAAGGTTTATTGTAAAACTGTGACACTTCCATTTTGCTTTGTCTTTAATTCTTCAGATTTTTCATAGGGAACATATTCATCCAAAAGGATGAAAGGAAACAAAATAAAGATTTAAGTGTTCATAGAGGTGCAGAGTCATCCAAGATGATTGTCAGGGAACATGATATAGCTACAGCCCAAGATGTTCAAGCCAATCTAAAAATTTGTTTTCTGTCCCAAATTCAGCTGAAAAAACCCAAACTCTTTATGTATACTCTAGAAATCTGCTTAATACAGAGCAGTCCAACCCCAAAGTGGAATTAAAAGGTCTTGCTGGAGAGCAAGGTCTCGCTTTCTAAACATATATTCATCTGTGGTCAGGGTATTGGTATCTTTAGTATGTCTCTAGTTATGCAAACCCATGGGCCTGAAAATAATTTTTGGCGCTCTTTTTGCACTGTTGTTCACAGTATTTTTAGAGGATTCTTTTCCTCTAGCTTTTAAATGCCATTCCTACAGTAATGGAAGACTCATCTTTCGGAAAATTCTTAACTGTATAAATATATATTTAAAGGAGACCTGTTGTTAGATGGAATCTCCTTTTTTTTTTTTTTAATCCAATCTGGATGTTTTCCTTTGCAAACAATACCTCCTGAGTTATGATTATCTCTGAAGGGCATGGTGATGTTCTTTAACATTTCCACACACCTCAAAACTTATTAGAAATAAGCTACAGTAAGTGGGTATTTATGCTCAAATCCCTGCTATTAGGTCACATATGGTCTAAATCGCAGAACTTGAAACAACAATTAAGAATAACATGCTTTGAAGGTTTTCACTTGACAAATCGTATAATTATAATGCACTTCACAACACCTTATAAAATATGTCGTAAACATAAACTATGTTCCACAAAAGCTTGTTCTGCTTCAGGACCTGGCCAAAGCTCAGCAGAGGAAAACCAAACAAAAATGACACAGCAGAATAATGAGACGCTTTAAAAATCTCAGAGCCGTTTCAGTGAAAGAATTCTGCTGAAAGCTGGAATTTCATCCTATTTTTTATCAGTGACCTTATATTAATTCCTCAAGATTCTTAGCTGTTTATCTTAAGTTCTAAAAAGTTTCCAAGATGTGTAGTAGGAAAATCAGAAAGTTTACACATAGATTGACCAGAAGTGGGTGAGATAATGAAATAGTGTAGACCCTTACAAATTTGTGACATGAAGAATTTCACGCTTTTTTAGGTCTGTTAATATAAACAGATGAATTCAACTCTGCTCCTATCTCAGAAAACAGCATTTGATAGCTTCATTAATACAATACTTTTGCATTTAGATCTTACGCATATTTTTGTGTCTTAAGTTTCCTAGCTTTCCTACTCTTTACTGAGTCCTTGCCACTCTGGGACTCTGACTTGTGAGATTTATTTCAGGATATAAGGATTTTTTAAATTATATAATCTGTTTAAATAAAGGCAGAATTACAAGAGTAACTGCAAGCTGCACTTTTACTTCAAACAAAATTTATTGTCTTAATATAGAAGCACTGGGAAGAATTCTGTCATCTGTTTTATTGCCTTGAAAATTTATGAATCTAGACGAGACCATCATTCTTAGTGTTAAAATCTGCAGATCCTGAGGAACAGATGGGTGCAAAATTTGTGGTGGTGAATGGTGCTGCACCCAGCTGGCAGCCGGTCACTACTGGGGTTTCCCAGAGCTCAGCACTGGGGCCAGTCCTTTTTAATTTCTTCATTTATGATCTCAATGAGGGGTTTGAGTCCACGCTCAGTAAGTTCTCAGCTGACACCAAGATGAGTGGGTTGGTCTGCTGGATGGTAGGTGGACTCTGCACAGGGATCTGGACAGACAGGACCCATGGGCCAAGGCCAATTGTATGAGGTTCAACAAGGCCAAGTGCTCAATCCTGTGCTTTGGTCACAGCATGCCCATGCAATGCTACAGGCTGGGGGCAGAGCAGTTGGACAGCAACCAGGCAGAAAGGGACTTAGGGGTGCTGGTTGACAGCAGCTGGACATGAGCCAGTGTGTGCCCCGATGGCCAAGAAGGCCAATGGCATCCTGGCCTGGATCAGAAATAGAGTGGGCAGCAACAGTGTGACTTAGGGCAGTGATTGTCCCTCTGTACTCATCACTAGTGAGGCCACACCTCAAATCCTGTGTCCAGTTCGGGGTCCCTAACTTCAGGCAGGACATTGAGGTGCTGGAGAGAGTCCAGAGAAGGGCAACAGAGCTGGTGAAGTGTTTGGAGCACAAGTGCTATGAGTGGCTGAGGGAGCTGGGGGTGTTCAGCCTGGAGAAAAGGAGGTTCAAGGATGACCTTTTTGCTCTCTTCAAGTCCCTGAAAGGAGGCTGTAGCCACGTGGGGGTCAGCCTCTTCTCCCAGGTAAGAATAACAGAATAAGAAGAAATTGCCTCAAGCTGCACTGGGGGAGGTTCAGGTTGAATATCATGAAGAATTTCTTCACTGAAAGGGTGGTCAATCATTGGAATGAACTGACCATGGAAGTGGTGGAGTCACCATCCCTGGAGATGTTTAAGAAAATACTGGACATGGCACTTCGTGCTATAGTTTATTTGACATAGCAGTGTTTGATCTCCATGATCTTGGAGGTCTTTTCTAACCTTAATGATTCAATGATTCTGAAATCTGCTTTCTTCTTTCCTCTATGGGATAGGTGGGAAATTGATGAACAGAAAGAATACTGAGGCAGTCTGGCACTCCTCATATGACTAGCTGCTTCCTCAGTTGGAGTTAGTGCTATGGAATTTGCCTTGTGATTTCAAATACCAGCATTTCTGAATATTAACATGAAAAGACAGGGGTAATGTTGTCTCACAAATTTTCTTTTAATTGATATTAAATCTTTCTGAAGATTTAATTTGCCATCTGCATTGACCATGGAGTTCTTCAAAGACAAAGCCTTTACTTCACTGAATTTGTGAAGAAACCACAGTGCAGAACACTGAAATGACTTGCCAGAAATATCACCAATGGAAGGGGCAGTTATAACCTACTTATTTCTGGTAAATTGTAATGGTTTTAATCCATCCAAGAATCCAGCTGGTGCTATGCAGTTCCCAGTGATGCTCTTCTCTGTTCATTGGTCTACAAAAAAAATAAAATCTTCATCAGTGTTGCAAGCGTAAGGGGTGGAGTGGTGCAATCTCCTAAGTGGAGTGCATGTCAAAAGCAGGAAATCATTGTCCTTGTGTTTTCGTCTATGGTGTTTCCATTGCTGAACATGAAGAACATACAGGGAAACTGTTCAGAGAAAAGTGCATGAAGATATAGTGAATTGAAAAGGGAAGAGCAAACAACAGAATAGTCACAAGAGGGAAATGAGAACATGACAGTTACATGAATAAAAACCAAAGACAGCAGGATCTACAGGTGGCATCATGGCTATGGGCAAACACAAGGGAGAGTAAAAGATGCAAAGGGACCATATAGACCAACTGTTAATTTACAGATCCTTTTATTTTTTTAGAAACCCCTAATGCAGTACTACTGAGAGCATCTGCTAATATACTAATTAGCATGTTAATTCCCTGATCTTGATCCTCAGTTACAATAATTGAGAGTATTTCTGTTGAAAGTGCAGCTATAATTATCTTATGGATAAGGTTCGGTGTCAATAAAATGTATTGGATGATTTAATAGGGCCAAGCAAATACCACAAAATATTTTCTGAATATACTTAGCTAAAATAAAACTAGTTCATTTGCTGTATTTCTCCCCCTTTCTCACTCCTTTTTTGGGAAATTTTATTTTTATGAAGGGGGAGGTCCCACTGCACCAGCCAAAAATAAGAAAACATCATGGAGGAGTACAGGTTTCTGGAACACAGGGAACCAGATTCCTCTATATTCTTTTCAATGTTTAATCCCTGATATTAACAAAAGTTTATTCTGAAAGCAATATTCATGGAAACAGCACATTTCAAATTATTATTTTAAGTATCTTCTTGATGTGACTTTTGAGAAAATAAATATACTTATCAACTGGAGTGACATTCTTCCAGCTGAAGAAGAAAATCTGTCCTGCGTGACACGTGGATAATTGTAGTTATTGGTCTACTTCATTTCACAGAAAAGAACACATGGGTAAATGTATGGGTTACCAAGAACCCATAAATACATTCCCTCAGCATTTATACTGTCAAAAAGGCTTGGATAGCACAGTTCATGAGATTCGTAACACTCTGTCCTTACCCTACAATAGGATATGGCCTATTTATTTCCACGTTAGTATTTTTATAAAGATGCAACTGAAGTCACACATGCTCATATTAGTTATGAAAGAACACTTTCCGTAGAAAAGCAGGCACACAGAGGTATCTAAGATGCAATCACAAGGACAGAACAGATGGCTGTGAAAGACTAAGGTTTGATTACTTCACTGTTCAGATTATATTTCCCTTGATTTTAAGGATTTATAATCAGACTTCAACTATACAAATAGTAATGATCCATCTTTCACTTTACTGAGCCACATTGATGATGAAAGCATGTGACCTCTAATAAAGGCAAAACATGATTTTCTGCCAGAAAACTTTGCAATGGAAGTGCTCTATTTTTAATGCGATGTTTGTGTATTATCAATTAACACTTGACTGACTAATTTTTACTGTTTCCTCTCATTTTTTTCTGTGTATTTTTTTTTGCAAAAACTAATTGATTTAACATTTTATTAACTTAGCAGATTATTTAGTGACAAACTGAAGTCAGCCTGCTGACACTTCTGAAATTCAAATGCAACTCATCCATGTAGTTCAGAAAATTGATTACTCAGATAGTTATGAAACAGTGCAAAAAAAATCAAAGCTTATTTGTTTTCCAATGTTTATACTACCCGAACTTGTTGTGTATTCCAGTGATATGCATAAATTTGTGTTTGTGTAAACTACAGCAAAAATTACAGCACAGGATTCTCTTCAGTAGTGCTCTATCTATGCTGTAGCATGGATTGTGGATTTAAAAAAAAAAAAAAAGATTTTCAGACTGCAATTTTTGGACACAATAAATGTAGAAGTTTGGATTATCAGAAGGGGTAATGCTTTTTCTAACTGGGACATCTATTTTTGGCAAAAATCTAGGTTGAAATGAACAGAACTCCTACTAAATACTCTGAATAGTCAGATGGCCTTAGTTTTCCTTGTCTAAACAACTAAAGCTTTGATGTCTGTGTAAATACCACAATATGTAACTGGCCCTCCAAGGCATTTCTAGTGTAATTGAAATTTACCAAATATCCCATCTGAAAGCTCTTTTCAAACTGCCAGTGAATAGAGAGCTTGTAAGTTGTTGCCATACACAAAGTAAGTAATTATTAATTAGGCATACTCTGATGCTAATTCCACTTAGTCACTCACGTTTTCCGCTGATGTGAACTTTGAAAGATAGAGAAACTTAAGAGGGCTCTGAAAATTAGGGTTTGGAACTTCCTATTACATGATATATTTTTGTTGCTTCATTTATAAAGTTTGGAGATATTATTTCTTTACGTGGCAAATTCAGTACTTTTACAAGCTTCCAGTCTTTCACTTAAGGAGAAAATCTTCCTGTTTAATGGAGATGTTAGCATGCATTTGCAAGTGCAATAACAGCACTTGTTAATGCAGTTGCCATATAGATTACTGCATGGATTAAGACCATTACTTTCCAACAGTCCTCAAGGAACGCCTGGAAAAATATAAATCTCTACTTGAGACTGCACACCTGAATTCCCCTCCTACACCTTTAAATATACCATGTTTCAAGTACCCTCTTTTATGTCTTTTTGCAGCAGGATCCTGATCATTGAGGGTTTTGGATTCTGGGATTTTTTGGAAATAAAGTGAATACAGCCTAGAAAATGTTCATGTTTTTAACATTCTGTACACTTTAAATAATGTTTAAAAGTGTCTGGAATTTATAAATTATAATGCTTATTTCTCAGATCAGCAAAATGGAAAAACTACGTGACTTCTTAAAAGAGAAATGAGAAACAAAAATAAAAATCCCGCAGGACGGGGATGTTTTTACTGCCAAACAGTTGCAACAATATTGGCCAAACCTACTCTAAAAGACATAAACAAATGGCACGTCAAAGCATGGAAATATTGGAGTGAGGAACTGTGAGCCCCATCACTCCCACGACTCTTTAACACAATGGGTTTTTGCTAGCTAGTTGTTGCTTTTTTTCCTCCTTTCTAGTCTTTGTAGGTACGAAATTTAATTACTCCCTATGCAAATACTAATACTCTAGACAGGAGTCTTCTCTCGAATGATCATTTTAAAGATCAGGAATTTATTATGCTATACATATTTATTATCAGGAACATTGGTAGCACAATACCATGAACACTTGCAATGGTCAATAAATCCTAAATAATGGGTTGCAATTCATAATTTTTCTGGTATGTTCCTAGAAACAATTAATCATGGAAGAAATAAACTTAGTGAAAGCACTGCACTATTTGATGCCTGATCATATATTATTCAGGTAGGGAAGTGGTTTTATTACATTATGTGCCTTTTTTTGTTTACAGATTCTGAAAATTATATGTCCTTTCCTAATGGGAATAAAGCCAAAAGAAATAAGGTTTGGAAAGGGTGCTAGCTAGAATTGCCTCTGATTTTTAGGATTCTTTCGATTACTATTTTACACCAGTTTTCACAGCCCATGCCTACTGAGACTGATGATGCTAGTAAAATCATTCAAATGTCACTGCAGGAAAAGCCACATTTTGTTATGCTCATGCTCTGAACCTAAAACAGTTTTTTAAATCACATTTCTGCTGGAAACAACCCCCTTTGCAGATGAACCCAGAGATGACATTATGAGCGATTCCCATCTATGTCAGTGAAAAACTCATTTCCTAAGTTGAACTTTCTTCTGAAGGCCTTGTAAAATAAAGTAGTTGACTCTATATCTGGCTGAAGCAAATGAGGCAATTCCTTCCACTGACCCTGCTGTGGGAATGATAGCTTCCAGCAAGGGAGTGATAGCAAACAGCTGGCAGACAGAGGCAGTCGAAAAGAGTTACCCTCAGCCCTCAGACAGCTCTGTACTGCCAGTGCCTGAGGCTTCTGGACACTGAGGAGTGAAAGATTTACCTTAACTTCCTTGTCCACTTCAGTCTGTTTGTGGGGGTCAAGCACTTAATAATTGGGAAAATATGGATTAGATGGGCATTTTCTTGATCTTCCCATCCCTGTGCTGCAGCATTTCTCAGTACTAAAGAAGGGGTAAGATATTTTTACATCACTCAGTTCTGGACCCTGCCAGTCTTCTAGCTCACTCCCTGTTATTTACAAGTTGATTATCTCTTAATTATTTTTCAGATGCACTGTACTATTTTAGGCAGGTTTCTATAATGGAATCTTGCTATGATAGACTATTTGCTTATGATCCTTTTCTTGCTTTATCAACTATTTTTTAAATTATAATTGATATTTTTCACCCTAGCTGCCTCATCCTCTACCACTGAAATCAGTGGAAATTCACGAGTTAATTTAAATATATGCTTTAAAAAGAATAGCCAATAAAAGAGCAAGCCTGAGTTCTCAGCACCATCTGATGTCAGCATAAATGTACAAAAGTCTCCAAAATAATAGGTCCCAAATGTTCTCAGAACTCTGGTATAAAATTAACATTTACATCAGCTGTTCTATCAATGTCAGCAACTCATCCACTGGAAATTTCAGATCATTCAATTCTTCCTTAAAATTGGAATGAACCTTCCCTAAGAAAAATATTTTCCATCTGATTTGTGCTTTCCAGTTAGAAAGTGCAAGCAGTATAGTGACCTTGAGATGTTCTGATTTAGGTTAAAATTATGCAGTGTCTTGAGAGCTGCCTAGTTTATAAATATTTTAATTTTTTGTTGCTCCTTGGCATTAATCCTTGGTAACCTGGAGTTGTTTGCCACTTTTGTCTGCATGAAAAGCACAGGCAGACAGGTTTACATTGCTCAGAGGAATGTTTTAGTAACAGATTTGCTATTCAGTTAAAAAGAATTAAATTGATCAATTTTACCTAAAGTCCTTCTCTGATCGCATGTCCAATACAGTGATTCAGAAAAGCCATTGAAAACACTGTAATCAGTGGTATGAATAATTTAAAAAGTAAAGACCTTTTGAAATACCCAAAATAAGAAAAGATTACGCACTTTAAATGCCAAGATGGACTATCTATGTAGGGCCTTAAGAAAATGTTTTAAAAGATGTATTTTAATCCAGCATAACAAAGTACTGTTGCTTGATTTTTTTACACTGAGGTTTGCCACATGAGCAAGATATTAAAGTACTAGCCTAGAAAGGTTTCTGTTGCAGCTCTTCAGTTATTACTTGCAGTTTTGGGTTTAGATCTACTGCTGATTCTCAGACTCTGATTCTTTTGACTTACTGATATGCTGACCTGATTACAAAACGTAATGGAAAATGTGGATAGCTAAAATATATCATTCAGCTTATGCTTAAGCACTTAAAAAAGCCAACAAAACTATCTTTGGATCTTACAATTGCACCTTCTTCTTATTGTGCACTGAACACGCTCACAGTAACGATGAAAGTGAAAGCAAAGAATCACAATACAGCAGAATGGTTTTTCTGAAAGGACTGACAAAAGACAAAGCAACTCAGCTACCAGCAAGGAAACCATTTCCATACTCCATCTTAGATCCCCCACGTTTGGCCCTTAAAGGAGAGTAGAAAACACCCTCTAAAAAAAAAACCTCCAGACAATCATAGAATAGACTGTGTTGGAAGGAACCTTTAAAAACTATCTAGTCCAACCTCCTTCCAATGAGTAGGGCCACCTTCAGCTACATGAGGTTGCTCAAATTCATGTCCAACTTTAGCTTGAATGTTTCTAGGGATGGGGCATCTACTGCTTCTCTAGGCAAACTGTTCCAGTGTTTCAACATCCTAATAATAAAAATTTCTTACTTCTGTCTAGTCTAAATTTGCCCACTTTTAGTTTAAAAACACTCCCCTTTTCCTGTTGCTATTAAAGTCAGTCCCCCTCTTTTTTTTTAAAGCCCCTTTAAAATAATGAAAGGCCACAATAAGATCTTCCCAGAGCCTTCTCCTCTCCAGGCTGAACAGTCCCAATTCTCCCCGCTGTCTTCACAGGAAAGGTGCTCCATCCTTCGGGTCATCTTCATGACCTCTCTGTGGACCTTCTCTAGGAGGTTCATGTCCTTCTTATGTTGGAGGCTCCAGAGCTGCGTGCAGAACTCCAGGGGGTGTCTTACTAGATCAGAGATGATGGGGAAAACACCTCCCTTGACCTGCTGGCCACACTGCATTTTATGCATCCCTAGATATGGTCTCATTCTGTGCTCTGAGCACACAAAGGTGTGGGAATGAAATTTGGGGCAGATAAAATGCGGGGAAAAAAATTCTCAAGGCTACTGCATAGCAAAACACTTTGATCCATCTACTGCTGTGTTCTATAAGTTGCAAATACAGTGCATGTATCTTCTCCCTGGAAAATAACATTTGTCTCTTCTCCACCCCTTCACTTACATTTCTTTTCCTGGAAAGATTTTAGTAATGTTTTCTTACAGACATAATGAGATAAACAACAAATTAAAGTGTTTGCATTGCTTTTAGGTTCTATTTGGTTGCTAAGGTTCTTGTTTCTATTTCAGAAATGAGTACAAGACAGTAAGCCTGAAGACAGTATCTTGTCCATGCTAGCTGGTTAAGTAAATGATTAGTGCTGAAATGTGTTCTTTCAAAGAAATTTTTATGATCTGCTCCTTTTTAACATTATTTACATTCAGAGCTATGAAAATGTGGTCTTACAGGGTAAGTTTTGCAGGCTTATTCTGGGAAAACCAGCGATGGAAAGGTCATCTGAAATATTTGCTTATCTCCCTCTGTTACTGTTTTGGTCTGCGCAACTGCAGAAGCTCACTTCAATGTCCTTCTGATGCATCTACATCCCTTGCCTTCAACCAGACCCAAATATTTGAAAACCCATGTTTATATAAAAATCAGGATATAGAAATATCTTTTTGCCTCACTGTGACAAACACCTTAGGTGCACTTGGGCTCCTGGCATGGAACCCATGACCTCATAACATATCAGAAATTGCCACATTTCCTGGCTACCCTTGCTCCCCAGACTACATTTCCTCCCTACTTTGTCTGTGAAATGCCAAGGGACAGACTGGAATGTTCAACTTGAATTGAGACGTTCAAATTGGCAGTGTGTTGGAAAGCTGGTCACCTCTTACCATTTTCAGTTGTTTGATTTGCCATGATATACTTGTGTGAGGAAGTTTTAGCATCACCTAACACTTTAAGTCAAGCTGAGATAAAGTGAAAATACAAAAACATATTTATATGACCTGTCTTAAGAAGTGTCTCTTAGGAGGACTCACTTTACTGAGCTGCCTATTTTTCTTCACTGTCCATAAAGGGAAATTCATGTCTAAGCTAAGACAGATGACTCCACCCTCAGTATATACACTTCAAGGGGAATTACATACATCTGCTTGAATTTATATACATACCAACCTCACATAAACAGATATGCTGGCAACAACATTGATATCGGAGTAACACACTTAGATTTTTCTGGGTTTTTTTATTAAGAGCAGCCGTAAATATGGTCAACTATTTGAGATAAATTATTGTGATTGATCCTCAAAATCCTTGGCCTGCATATTCCAGGCCCATCTTTCTCTCCAAGAGAGGAATCCCTATTAATCTTTCATTCAACATAAGCACTAAACCATTTCTCTCATTCAGTTACAATAAAATCTTCTCTGTGGGATTTAAGCAATTTTTTTTACCAATCAAACCCTTAATGTTGATAATCAAATGAGCTCTTAAAGTGGGAGCTGCCAAATCCCTGAAGTCCAAAGAATGGTTATAAATACAGTCTCTTGAGCAACCATGCATAGCAAGAAAATTAATAAGCATCTTGATTGATTTATGGATAGCTTATGGCGAAAAAAAGCCTGTAATGGGATATCAAATATAGATCATATACTATGAATTGCTGAAGAACTGCCAGATCTTCTGCGCTGACCACCTGCAAAGCATAGGCATCAGCATCATATTGCAACACATGGGGAAGAATTTAAGTTCTAAAACAGCGGGTTGGATTAGAAGACTCCACTGAACAATTCAGTTTTTTCGTATGTTCATTGAGGAGATGTCCAGAGTCAGATGTTGGGAAAAGCTAATGACATTTTTATATTTGAATTCTCTCTTTCTTTGAGTCTTTATTGATTACTTATGATCTCATGTTATTCCCCTGAGACAGAACCCAGGGCTCTCTCCTGGGGCAAAGCATCTAACTCAAAGAAGCTCATTCTTAAAAAACATGGCCAAAGTAATTTCTAGCTTTCTTGACCTGTGAGTCAAGGCACCAAATGTAGCAATGTGGTTTTGCAGATCTCCATGTGGTTTTTCCTTTGTTCCCCTGCTCTGTATGTTATTGGCTGTTTTTGAAATATGCACCCTGCCTTGTCATAAATCTATTGGTGTGTTCCCCTGCCTTTCTCCCCCTCAGACTTCCTGGGATTGGCTCTGAGAGAGCCAATCCCTCCCTCCTTCCCTTCCATTTTAAGCCGATGCCAGCGTGAGCCTGCCCGTCACTATCTTCGAGCCTGCCAGCCCCTACTCCCTTCCCCGCTTTCCTCACCCTTTTCCCTACCCTGCAACCACCCCTGAAGACCCCAAATAAACTTCCCTGGCAGACTGGAGATGGCGTCCAGTACATTCCTTTGCCTTACCCCTGTTTCCTGCAGAATTTCTGTGGCCTGAGCCTCATGCCACACTGAGCACGCCCCAGGGCCGCCCGGCACGGGCTGCATGGAGGTACGCACTGCAGCAGACCTCATTTTGTGAGGTTTCTGGGTTCTGCCGCTTCCCCCGAGGGAGAAACCTCAACCAAACAGGGAAGTTGAGTTTCTTTTCACTGTAGAGAAACAGAAGTAACTTAGATGTTCCCCGGTCCTAGCAAACATATTAAGCTACCTCCCATTGACTTTCCATCTAAACTTAATGAATTTTGCATTCTTAAAGTATCCTGTTTCATATCACATTCATCTTAGACCACAATCCAGTATTGCTGAGGAGTCCAGTCTATTTCCTGGTCCAGCTTCCTTAGCACCACTGGATGCATCTTGCTGCATGGGCTTGTGTATTTACAGTTGGCTTACTGTTCTAAGACTTAATTCTCTCTGCTGAGAGTAATGCTTCACTCCCACAGGCTCTGACATTAGGCTCAGGAACTTGGAAAGTCTGAAGACAGACCTCACCAGTGAAAAACTCAGCAAAAACAGGCACACAAATTAAGCCGTGAATTGTAATATCACAGAGATTCCTAACTTACAGGACATTCAGAAAATACTCTTCTTTCTTGGATCAGACCAGAAAAAGGCCTGCTGGAGAAGGTTTTAATTATTTGTGGTTGCCAGTTTAATAGGGAATGTCACAGGTTGTTTATGAATTGCATATTCTGCCCAAGACTAGCATAGATGTGAACCTCCCACTGGCTAATTTGGGTTGGATGGGTTAGCCCTGGTGCACTGCTGTCCTAGGCTGCAATATAGACGTGTTTAAGTATTCTATTACCACCAGCTGTGGGCCGTTAGCTGCTATCACCTGGTAATGACCCACTCCGGATGACAGGTAATGGGCCATCCATTAGCTGTTATCAGCTGCTAACGACCCACCCCGGATGACAGGCAATGGGCCATCAGGGACCCACCGTGTGACTCATGGACTTATCTCATCCCATTGTGGGATGCTTTGCCCAGGAGGGAGGAGCCAGGTGTTCCCACCTGGATATAACCTGGCCTTGGAACTGCCTGAGCTAGCCCTGTCTACTGGGTTCCCAGAGGACAAGAGCTACCACTGGATCTTCAGCTGGAGACTAGACCTTCACAGGATCACTGCTTCAACTGGACTACTTCAGTTGGACTGCTACTACCACCCTAACAGGGTGTTAGGTTGTATCTGACTTTGTCAGTGCTTTTCCTTGTATTATTTCACTTATTTTTAATTTCAATCTTGACTTGTGATCTCCCACTGGTTTGTTTTCAAACCAATACATAATTTGGCGCCCAACGTGGGGCACGACCTGGGAAAACTCAGAAAATCCTATCGCCATGATGCTCAGCCTGTCTATGTGGGTAATGTATCTTACCCTCTATATTTTTCCTCAAATGGGAAACTATCTGCCCGTCGTACTGCTCCTGTTGCGACCAGGGAATGGCATGAGAATTGCTCTATTGGTTTATTATGCCTATTGCATGGTAACCTGTGAGGCGATGAATGCCATTCGTTATATATACTCGACTTTGTCTGCCTGGCCTAACCTGAGCTGCTACGTCTGGGACCTCCTCAGCAATCGCACCCACCCTCTGGGGCTAGGAGCAGAGAGTGGTTTCTTCCGGCATTTCAGGCCAGGCACAGCCACCTTTGACAATATTGAGTTCTCTCTGGATGCTAAGGATGGCATAATCTTCCTGTCAGTTCTGTTTTCCTTTTTCTCTGCGACCAGCACCGTGTACCTCCTGCTGAAGATCAGAACAATATTTTGTCTTCTTGAGGAGGAGAAACAAAGCAAATCAGAACAGCCGTAGCCCGTAGCAGTTGCCCCCATCCAGAAAAAGAAATCCAACAGCAAATCAGTCCGCATAGCGACTGATGAGGATGCGGCAGGACCATCTCACCAAGCAGAAGAGACAGAGCCGGAGATCATCACTCGCTCTCTATCCCTGGGGGAGCTGCGTGACCTACGGAGGGGATTCACCCGGCAGGCGAATGAGTCCATCCTGACCTGGCTGCTCCGCATCTGGGACGCCGCAGCTAATGACACCATTCTGGACGGAAGTGAGGCCAGGCAACTGGGATCCCTGTCCCAAGATGTGGTTATTGACCAAGGGATTGGGAAAACCCAGGAAACTCTCAGCCTCTGGCGGCGATTGCTGGCGAGTGTACGGGACAGATACCTTTGCAAAGAAGACCTCCAGATGCACCAAAGGAAATGGAACACGATAGAACAAGGTATCCGATGCCTGAGGGAATTGGCCGTGCTAGAGATCATTTTCTCGGACAACGAGAGATTCCCCAAGAGCCCAGATAACGTCCAGTGCACTTCACAAATGTGGCTAAGATTCGCGTGGCTCGGACCAGAGATATACTCTCATTACCTGGCAACACTGCAGTGGAGGGAAGGCGAAGACAAGGTGGGCGTGTTAGCAAACAAACTGAGAATTTATGAGGACACTGTCACCGCTCCACTACGCACCCGTGTCTCATCGGTGGAAACAAACCTGGCCGAGCAAGTCCGGAGCTTGACTGAAGAGAACCAGAAACTAAGGAAAGAGCTCAAAGAAGGATTTTTCCATGCCACACCGAAACCAACCAGAGTCTCTGCCATCAGGAGCAGACGTCCCCCAGCCAAGGAAAGAAGACAAACTCCACGACGTGACCTCTGGTTTTTCCTACAGGAGCATGGGGAAGACATGAGAAAGTGGGATAGGAAACCCACCTCCTCCTTAGCAGCCCGGGTACGTGAATTGAAAACAGAAACATCCACTTCAGGAGGCTCATCTAGGTACAACACTGCCCCAGTCTCTTGTGGACAGAACCCCAGACAGAATGGAAACGATAATATGACTGATCCTCTTGAAGGGACCTCAGGAACACATTTACAGGAGGAGAGCATCATGCACCAAAAACAGGATTAGAGGAGCCCTGCCTCTAGCCAGGTAGACGAAAGGGATAACCGGATCTATTGGACTGTGTGGATCCGATGGCCTGGCACGTCTGACCCACAAAGATACACGGCTTTGGTTGATACCGGCGCTCAGTGCACCCTGATGCCCTCCAGGTATGTGGGGACCGAATCCATTTCTATTTCTGGGGTGACAGGAGGATCCCAGCAGCTGACTGTACTGGAAGCTGAAGTGAGTTTAACTGGGAACAAGTGGCAGAAACACCCCATTGTGACTGGTCCAGACGCCCCATGCATCCTTGGCATAGACTATCTCAGGAGTGGATATTTCAAGGACCCAAAGGGACATCGCTGGGCTTTTGGGATAGCGGCCATAGAGACAGAAGATATAAGACAACTGAATACCCTGCCTGGTCTCTCAGATAACCCATCTGCTGTAGGACTACTGAGAATTGAAGAACAGCGGGTACCAATCGCTACAGCAACAGTGCACCGCCGGCAATACTGCACAGACAGAGACTCTGTGGCCCCCATCCATAAGATGATTCGGGAACTGGAGAGCCAAGGGGTGGTCAGTAAGGCTCACTCACCCTTTAACAGCCCTATATGGCCGGTGCGTAAGTCCAGTGAAGAATGGAGACTGACAGTGGATTACCGTGGCCTGTATACAACTGCATACATGCAACCCCTTTATCACTGCTTCCTCATTGCTTAGACTCAGAGTCAGCACAGAAACTGGCAGGGCCAATAAACTATTCCTGCAATGTACGTTAATATTTGATAATTACTTTTGAATAATTTTGTTATGATTTGACTATACTTGTACAATTTGAGAGCTCATAGTGTAGTATAACCTTTAGATGTGTCTTATGAAACAGAATGGTCTGCCATCCCTACATGGTAGCAGCTCTGCCAGTTTTCCTGTTAGCTGTTTCTTTCATTTTTAAAGCTATGTATTTTTCTAGCTGGAGAAAAATCTGCTGAGTACTGGGTGTAGGTGAGATGGTGACAGCTGAGCTCCTCTTTTTCCAGTGTTCATGTTAAAGCATATGGTAGAAAATCAGATGTTGAGAGTTAGTAAACATTTAGAAGGACCTGACTGACTGGCTTTTGTCTAAGTGTCTTGTGTATTTTATATTGTTTGTATTAAATAAAAATGTGAATAAGGTCTTCAGGTTCTGTTTAATATTAAAGAGGAGCTTCCCTAATTTATTTAGAGCAAAGACTGAAGAAATAATTGGGGGTGATATTAAATTTTGATACACTGGTCTGTATTTAGGCTGGGTTATCAATAGGCTCTCCAAGAGTGTGACAGCTAATTGGCATGTGCCAGAATGATATTCTCACTGTGTTAGTGACTGTATTTGAATTTAATGCAGATGCAATAGGAATCCTTATGGGCGAGGGTTGCTATATATGTATAATATAAAGCTCACTCGTCTACCAAACTCCTTACATTTATCCTCTAAAACAACTAATCAAAATAAGGCTGCTGTGAAACATAGATCAAAATTAGCATTCTCAAAAAAAAAAGTCACTCTCATCAAATAAAAATTTTATTGGAACTTTAAGACTTCAGGAATGGATTTGCAATACCTCTTTATTACAGCAAAAATGATGTAAGAGAGAGCAATTCTAACTTTTTTCCAAGTCCATTGAAATCTATAAAAATATTACTCAGTTTTTCTTTTTACCATTTAAATAGTTACACTCACTCAATATGATTATGTAATTGAGCTTAACATATAAAAAATTCTCATCACACTTGCCAATTCTCTATTGTCTACACCTATTTGCTTCAGAAGATGAGAAAATTGTTTGAAACATTGCTTAACTAAAGACAGTGGAAAGGAAAAGGTTTTACTCAAGGTCTTTATTTATTGTGAAGGTGAATGTGAAAATGATTGAGTCATGGAAGTTATTTCTAACACAGTTGTTAATAACTGGTAGGTAGGTGAAAATTAGCATCATTTTAGGGATAGCCTACAATCAGTGTCTGAAATTAGGTCAGGCACATATCTTGCCTCTGTACCTTAACAACCTTCCTGGACTAATGACAATTAGCAACAGAGTGAATGAAGAAACAAACCCAACTTCCTACATGAGAATTTCAGACAGACAGAGCTAGCTATCAGAGGCTTCACACAGACTTCTTGCCCCATTATTTCAGTGGAAATGGTTGCACTATTAATGCCATAAAAAGTTCTGATTTCTCTTAACTCAAGCAGTTTGAACTAATACAGCCTCCACTGAAGCTGAAACAGTGAATTATTAAGCTGTGTCTCCAGGATGTCACTCACTTTCATGCTATACCCAGTTATTACCCATTTAACTGAGACTAACAGACATTTCAAATTCTCTGCTTTGCCAAGTTGTCACAGATATAAACTGGTTTAAGCTGTAAAAATGATTCTATAAAATTGGCTTTAAACATTTAAAAAACATTAAAAAGAACTCTTAAGGACTTTTTAACAATCCCCTCTTACTTATAAAGAGCATTTTTTGTTTTCTTTCTTTTGTTTTGCAAGTATTTGAACCAGACTGATAGCTTACAAATGATTCTCAGTTTCTAGTCAGAGTTCTCAAAATCTGTATTTCTCAGGTGCCCTATTCAGATATATGCTCTTCAAAACCAAAGCTGGTCTGATACTTTATGTTAATTTCCATGGACAAGAATATTTTGGGTTTATAACATATAAATGAGCAATCGTATTATGAATCCTGGTCCCTTCCAACCTACATAATTCAGTGGATCCATGAGTGGTCACAAAATAACTACTCCCAAATCTTGTTCTGTCCATGAGTAAAAATTTTTATATAAGCAACATAATCCTGTAACTCAACCAACCAATGATTCTTATTTGCCAGCAAAGAAAAGGTTGCCATATTTAGTTATTTCTTATGCACTACACAAAAACTTACGGGTTTCCTTCGGTCAGTCACCTTAGAAAGTCACTAAGTTTTGAGTCAGTTTTCTTTAATGATGAAACTTTGCCCCAAAATACTATGTACAGACCATATGTTTTGAATTGTCTGTATAAGCATAGTAATAGAATGTTCCTTCATTCCTAATGAAAACACAGATTAGTACATTTTAGGACACTTCTTAGCCAGCCTGAGAGTTGATTTATGTTTAACTAAATGTTCCTTTCTATAGGATTTCCAAATCAGTTCTGAGGAGGCAAACATCTCTGCATTCTTCAGATAGTATGCATAGCAGAAACATTAGAAATGTGTAAATTATTTAGGAATGTGTGGATCCAGAAGACTATGTGTGCTTTCCATGCCTGAATAATATAAACCAGAAAATTCAACATGAAATGTTCCTCCCTATAACACTCCTGCCCTGAGCTAACATAATAGTTTTCTGGATCATGGACACTCCAGGAGTTCAGTTGTTCTCATTCATCCTGGGGCTGACTGGGCTTTCTCCAAATCCTAGGATTCATTATACGCCTTTAGTGCCTGGCTCTCACTGGCTGCTCCCTGCAGCCGGCAGGAAGTGGTGTTTGGCAGAACCACCAAGTTTATAGATAGGGACTGGCTCAGGCTCTATTAAAAAACAAGCTTAAATGGAAAAATTTAATTAAAACACAAAGTCTGTAAATGGTCAGCATCATTTTAGAGCTTAGTCCCTAACAAAGACACTGACTTGCTGTGCATAAGCTGATCTGTTAGAAGTTTCTTTAGCTTCTGTGTATCATTAATTGGCCTGTGCATTGGACAACTTTTGGAGGAAAAGGAACAGTTTTGTCTTTAATGCAGTGGATTGGCATACAGTAAACACATTTTCCAGTTCTGCCACAGAAACCTTATGATACAAATGGCACATTATGAGTTTCTTTCCCCTCTTTATTCCCCAAATAAGGAACAATATTATCAAGATGCTGCAAACCTCAATTCTATGTTTTTACTACAAACATATATTGTGGAGATGAATCACAGTAAGGAAACAGTGAAATATCATTACCATAAAGAAATATCCTGTGAATGTGAATTTTGTTCATCTAGCATTAAATCAGCAATCTGTAATGTTTTCAGCAGTTGGCTATGTGGTAGTAAAACATCAGGCCTACAATATGGGCAGATGCCTCTATAGTTATTTTTTTTACAGCTGAAATCAGGATTTGGCCCTACATTTAAATTGCCCTGATGGCTTCTAAAAATATTCTAGACATAGATTGCAGAGGATAAACGGTATGCTGAAATACTATCTTGTCAATAAAATCTTTTCTTTATGAGGAATTAAAATAGTATTTCCCACACTGTCTCCCTTTTCTATTTCAGCCCCAGCAGTCTACAGCAAGAGTTGGTGGTGAATAAAGTAACATGCGAACTGAAGGCAGAATTTAACTAACATTAGTTATGACCTATTTACAATGCTGGCTACAAAACTCAACCCACCCCTACTATTCCATAAGCTGAAGTGAACAGTTTTACTTAGACTATGGAAAAGTGATACTTTTCAAAGCATTGGTCCAAACAGAGGTCTGCAAGGGATGTTGTGGGCAACAGCATGCTGTGCCCTTTCAGGAGTGCTTATAATAACAGTACTTTTTGTTCTTGCCATCACTTTTGGCAGAAGATTTGCCTTTTTGTGGTTGAAAATAACTGCAACAGCAGTATTTGAGTGAGCTGTGGGCTTTGCATTGTACCTCAGTGTGAGAACCTACTTTGCTTCTGAAGAGCTCATATTATTCGCACAACATGGCAGGCATGCTATGAACACCAAACCTTCACAAATCTAAGTGGGTTTGAGATTTTACCATCTTGAAAACACTTCAGCAACTTTGATTAATTCATCCCTTTCTATTAATGCCCATTTGTTTTAACATGGGTAAGCTAGCCAAGCTGTGGTCTTGACTTCCTCTTCTACATTCTTGCTCCCTCCGAACTGTTTTGTAAGTTGATATTTTCACCCTTCAAGGGGCTCCCATAGCCTCAGTCTACTTGTTTTTCCAAAGTGTTGAAGGTACTGGGGGATTGGGAGCCACAATACCCCTGAAAGCAGTTGGAAAGGTAAAATAACTGGGGGGTCAGGGGGTGGGCAGGTTTTAATTCTGATTCATGGAGAGTCTGTGCACATTATATATTTTCACCATCCTTCAGTAGCTTTGGGAGGCATCAGAGCCTGAGTTATACACTTTATGAACCTGCCACGTACTGTGATAGGCTTCCTGGTAAACTTACATAGAAAAGATTCTTTTCCTTCCTGAGAGTGACCAAGAGGAGACAATAGGATTAAATGTCATTAGGGTAGACTAAGCTACAGAGAAGTGGGGCCATTCTGGAGGATCCAGATTGTAGAATATAAATTTGTATTCAATTACTCTTAAAATGTTATTTGAACCATGCATTACCTCTATCTTGGATGTTGAAAGCTGTGGAAGTTATTTCAGTCTCACTGTGATGGCATCAGAATGATCAAATCCAGTATCCAGATCAAAAATCCCTGTTCCTTAGTCTGAGTGAATTGCATACAGGAGGCAAAAGCAGGCAGCTTGCAATTCAGAATAATATTGAAATATTATATGAGAGTGTGCTCAGCCAACATGCACTTGGCCTGAAGAAAATAAAACAAGTTAATTCCATTAGAATCATGAAGGGACTTCTGAAGCTGTTGACAATTGTTTTCAAGCACTTATAAATGAAGAAAGTGCAAATCCAGTGGCTGCATATTGAGAAAAATATTTTAATGGGTGCCTAAGCATCAATGTAGAGTCTCTAACAAATAGCACTACAGGCTACAACTGAATTTTCACAAAGATAAGTTTTTAATTATTATGCAAATATAGTGCTTCAAATTGCTGTGTATGTTCTCTAAGTACCTAAATCTGGACTAAGTTAGTGTGACTGGCCAGAGCAAAAGGTCTGTGCTTTGGCTTGACAGGCTAAAACTTCAGTGATCTTTACTAAGTTGTGTATAGAATAAACTTACTACTGTTCTTCTTGCTGAAGTCCAGCCAGGAACAACAGAGGAAGGCATAGTGCTGATGTCATTGTCTGGAGCTGTTAGGTCCACATTTATCAAACCAGACATGCCATGGAGCCTAAATAACGTGTTGCTAGTACTGAGGGCTTTAAATCTAAAAAGCTTCATATTGTTTTGATAGCTTTAATTTAAAATCCACTTAAACTGGCAGTGAACCTAGAGAAAATCCACTATTCTGACTACACTTGTATCTATGTTACTGTTTTCTAGCAGCATAAAAAAGTATGTGAATTCATGTCCTCTGGTAGTACCAGAGGTAATAAGTTTGTTTGAAAATAAGTATTTGTTCTGAGCATGAGACATAGAGAGAATTTGATATTAATCTGGAGGGGGTTTAATTCTTCTTCACATGCATTGCTTCCAAGATCACTGGTACAAGTGAGCTGTTCTTAAATCCCAAGTGCACCAAAAGGAAACTGATGTACAGAGATAAGCATGGGTGGAAAGAAGGCAGCTGGCCAATTTTTATTTTGAAGTTTTATCCATTGAAGAAATAGTTTATAGCTAATGCATAACATTGTTTCTATTTTGCACAGATTTTTATTTTCATTTTCCAAATATCTGCCCTTGATTATCCCCCTATATGAAGGAAGTGCTTTGTCCTTATCACTGAAAACAACACAATAAAAATGTAGGGTTTTCTTCCCATTCCTTTATGGTTTCTAAGTGACACGGAATGGTTAATGGCAAAATCCTCATACTATTACACATATTACACATACTGTAAACTGCTTGCATATTTCCATTGGATTCTTCTGTGTGGCATGGCCAGTCACCTGTAATGCAGTTATAAACCTCTGAAGTCAAGCAGTTCATCCTACAGATTACTCCTGCGAAAATTAAGTAACTGCAGTGTTCAGTTTATATTGGACTAATTACATGTATGTATCACTTTTCCATAAGAGTTATTTGCTTACAGCTCACCTAACAATCTTTGACAAATTTCCCCTTAATGCTACTGGGACAAGCACAAAACGTATGCAGCTTTATTTAAATGGGGCTCTAAAATGTCATCTTATGCTAGGGAATTATCTCTTTTCTCCTGCCTAGAAGATGAGTGTGTCTTTCATTGCTGAAATTTCAATGTGGCTAGAAATTTTAATGAGACAATGTTTAGAAAAATAAAAATAAACTCCTATATAAACAGTGTGCATTCAGTTATTGACACTTAACATAATCATCCAGATACTGTCCTCTTAATTCTGAATGGAGAATACCACTGTAGTAACAGCATCCCAGATCTCTAATATAAAGCATAGGCAAAGCTTTAAGGACATTTTGTGGTGGAAATGGAGGGCAATCTCATCTTTCTATATAAGTAACAGGTGAGACACTGTAAGCCTGGTTCTTTCAGAAAGCTCAGGAATTCTGTGTTCACCAGTTATTATCTGTTAATGGCATACATTTTTTATTTCCCTTCTTTTGTCACTTTACGTTCTGAGAAGTGTCTTTGGGTAGTATTGCAATTTGTGATTCATGCAAAGGGAAGACTAGCTAGAATGAGGAGATACATATTTCAATTACATTACTTTCCTCTAGTGTGATATCAACATTTGTCTTCAGAGCATTTGAATCATGGTCATTATTTAAGCTTATAAGACATCCTCATAATCATTTTCTCCTAAAATTGGTACAACTAATGAAGATTGAATCTTTATAATTTCTCTAAAATGGTGACATTATCCTAATAAGAAACTTTAAATCTTGTCTAAATTAGCATAACAAGCACATTATTAAGGCCACATTTACAGAACAAGTGATGCATAATGGACAGCCATACTAATCATTCTGTGTGAGATCATTTTTATAAGTATCGTGATAATGCTCTGAGACAACCAACTAACAGTTTAATCTTACGAATCAGACATATTCTGGCTACTGTGATGGAAATCTTCAACCGCCCTCCAAAACATCTTAGGACTGCCAGAATAAATAGCAATTGTGAAATATTGTTCCTTAAACTTAGCTAGGTGTGAGATTCATGTGGGACCCTTTTAGAATTCTAATGCATAATTTACAGAAAGAATAGAGTAATTTTTCAACTTCTGACATCACAGATTGAAATTACTGCTTTATCTCTTAAAAATAATTCAAAATGTACTGTCCATTGGTAGGAAAGAGACTGCTGGTTTGGAAGACTTTTTTTCCCCAAAATACCTCTTCAGGAGACAGGGAATGTTTCTGAAGAGCTCTCAATTTCTCTTACCCTTTAAGTGTCTTAAACAGTGAAAACATTTTAAAAACTTTCAGCGTCCTAGAGCACCTTCTATAATACCATCATTCTGTGGCTTCTAAGCAGCATCAGATATAGGGAGAGACAGATTTATTAGACCATCACAAGGAAATGCAAGAGAGGGCAGTGGCTCCACTGTGCAGCCCAAAAATCAGCCTCACTGGTGCTTCCAGTCTTAGCCCAAGTCTATCAGTAGGCCAAGTATGTGGTTTTCTTTCAGAAGCACAGCATAAGTGTTTCCAGAGAAATTCAAGCAAGCGTGAAGTTTCCAAGCCAAGTTCTATTGCTGCTCTCCAAATTTACAATTCTAAGAAAGTATTCTACTTAAATGGAAAAACAAACAGATTCCCCCAGTTGTAGCCCCTTCTCCCACACACACAGACAAATGGCATAGGAAGTTTTTATAAACTAACATGGAACCCTAATGCTAACACATGTCCTCTCTGTCTGAAGGAAACTCCCAAGAATCCTTTTTACCATTATTTGGTAAAAATCATTAAACCCAGGCAGTTTGTTTTGGCTGAGTTTGAGACTGATTCAATTCATTTTGAACTATTTTGTAGTGGTTTCATTATCCAAACTTGTATGCATCTTCAGGGCTCAGGAAATGTTGGCATAAGCGCAGGGTTCTTAGTTTCAAAAGTATTAAAACATCTTACCCTTTCACCAGGGTTTTATTTCTCTCATTACACCATACAAAAAGAAGCAAGAGCTCCTCATTATGCTGCCAAATTTTACTCTCTTAATAACAACATGAAGTAAATGAAACAAACAATAAAAAAATTTTTAATCTACCTAGCATATGTACATATGTTTGCAAAAGGATGGCAAGACAACACTAACTTCTACAAAATCTGTCGAAGTGCCAAAAGTTAATTTCTATTTCAAGGTCTTCATAAAGGTATATCAAATCAGAAGAGGTGAATATAGATGATGATATACACAGAGTAAGTATTAAAGAGAATAGGGAAAGTATGAGTACTTAAAATAGTTTGGTCTGTTATTTTGTTGCAATCGGTGGGACATCTTAGACAGGATAGAAAAAATAGTCACAGCCTTACAACATATAATGAAAAATGTTCTTAAAATTAGTTTCTATGAAGCTGAGGATTAAATTAGAAAAGAATAATATATGTCTATGTCATTAGGAGATTTGCAAAAATCTGTGGCATGTTGCAAGCAATGCCAACCACTATTTACTGGGCTACAAGGCTACAGCTTTTCAGTATAGATTTGGGTATTTTTTAATTCCTCAAAGTCTATACCACTCAAATGAATCAACTGATCCATCTACTTATCTTCTGAAATTTTTTTCCCACACAAGAGTACTTCATTCTCTATTGTTGTGTGACATACTTTGCAAAATAACAAAGTCACAGAATATTCTGAGTTGGAAGGGACCCACATGGATCATCAAAGACCAGCTCCTGGCTCTGTACAAGATCATTCCCAGGAGCCACACCACGTGACTGAGAGTATTATCCAAACGCTTCTTGAACTCTGTCAGGATTGGTGCTGTGACCACTACCCTGGGGATCCTATTCCAGTGCACAGCCACCCTCTGGGTGAAAAACCTTTTTCTAATATCCAACCGAAACCTCCCCTGGCACAACTTCAGACCATTCCCCATTCTGTGGACACCACAGAGAAGAGATCAGTGTCTGCCCCTCCTCTTCCCCTCATGAGGAAGTTGTAACTGCAATGAAGTCTCCCCTCAGTCTTCTCCAGCCTGAACAGACTCAGCTGCTCCTCAGAGCATCCCCTCAAGGTCCTTCACCGTCTTCATTGTCCTTCTTTGGACACTCTCTAATAGTTTAATGGCTTTTTTTACATTGTGGTGCTCAAAACTGCCCCCAGCACTTGAGGTGAGGCTGCCCCAGAGCAGAGAAGAGCAGGACAATCCCCTCCCTTGCCCGGCTGGTGATGCTGTGCCTGATGTCCCCCAGGGCATGTTTGGCCCTCCCGGGCCAGTTGAATATTCTGACTAGTATTCAACTTTCTGTCAGCTAGGTCACCCAGCTTTCCAGCATCTCATTCCCCAGTCTGTCCTATATCCAAGGTTGCCCCATCCCAAGTGCCAAATCCAGCACTTTTCCTTTTTGAACTTCATGTGATCGGTGATTGTCCAGCCCTCTAATTTGTTGAGGTCTCTCTGCAGAGCCTTCCAGTCCTGCCTCCAACTCCTTTTATGAAGATGTTCAGGAGCACAGGGCTAAGGATGGAGCCCCGTGGAACCTCTCTAGTGACAGGTCACCAGTCTGATGTCACCCCATTCACTGTAACCCTTTGTGCCTGACCTGTGAACCAATTGCTCACCCATAACATGATGTGTTTATCCAGGTGAACACTGGAATATTCCAGTGCAGAAGGATCCTGTGAGACACAGTTGAAAGCTTTTTTGAAATCTAAGAAGATGACATCAACTGGCTTCCCTTGATCGTCTAGGTGGGTTACTTTGTCATAAAAGGAAATCAGGTTTGACAAGCAGGACTTTCCCCTCATGGAGCCATTAATTTGTTAATAGAATGCTCATTTAAAGTCCTGGTCCAGCAGGAAAGGTAGAAAATTTATTTTTCTTTAAATTTTAAAATTTGAAGAAAAATTTGCAGAGTTTTCAGAAAATATAGAGTTGAAGAGCATGGGCATTGCTAGAAAATATTTCTCTCAGCATTTCTGAAAATATTAATTCATAATTCAGTCAGACAATTATTTCAATGGATTTTTTTATATTTCTGTGAATACTGTCCAATTCATCTGTAAGACTCCAATTTATTAAAAATTCCTGTTTCAAATAGATCTTTAACACACAGCCATGCTTTCCACAAGAATGGCTGTTCATCCTGTTTGATACCATCACCAACAGCAATATATACATAACAAAGTGTAGAAGATAATTTTACCAAAGATACATTAACTTTTAGCCATTTATGGCTATCTATAATTATTAATTTTAATTAATAATTAAATTGTCCTTTTGGGTTTAGTTTACCACCAGCTTGCCCTTTACAGTTTTATGCTGTGTATGGATCAATAAGTTTGCGTTTCAAAGCAATACATGTTTTTGACATCCAAATTGTTTTGAGGAAATAAACTCCATAATTTTGATACTTGCTCTTGTCCATTTTGCACCTTTTCAAATGATAATCTGATTAGATGGCTTTTAGTTCCCAAATTATGAAAAAACAAAGAGCAACTGTTTTCTGGTCATACTTTCTGTGCTTTCTGAGTTTTGAAGGATTTCTCATATTCTTGTCCCAGTTGTCTTGTTTCCCAGCTGAAGAGACCTTGTGATCAATAAGGTTTATTTATCACTCATTCCATGTCAGACTTCCAGGCCTTTGTCACCCTTGTATCCTTCCTCTGAACCCTTTTCAATTCTGTCTTAACATTGCTGAGAAATAAAGATGACAGTGCACTGTAGGCAAGATGGGGCTGCACGGCAGACTCAGTCACACAGTGAAACCTTTTATTATTTATGCTGTCTGTGCCTTCCCCTTTAACTCCTACTGCTCAGACTGTTTTCATAGCTGCTACTGAATTATTCATAGAAATATGAATTATAATTTTGTGATTTTTTCCTGAATAGTAATCTCTAATTCAGAGCACGTCATTAATTATCCGTGCGGTGTGTGTGTGTGTGTGTGTGTGTAGGTAGCTAGTTTAGGTATTTAAGATATATTTAGTTACTTTTCCTTTCTCTACATGCATCCATTATCACTGATTTTCCTAAAGCATTGCATCCCATTATCACACACATACACTAATTTGCTCAGATATTGAGTAAATGGAGATTTTAAAGGATTTTTAAAAAAAATTTTAAATAACTTGTCTTGAATTAGTTGTTTTCTTACTTTACCCAGCTTTAACTAACTTGTATCATGCAGAATAAGAGTAAGTTAATTTTTTTTTTCAGAGTGGTCTTGAGGAATAAAAATATGAAGAATTTCACTTAACCTAACATACAATTGGCTGCTACTAGGAAAAACCTCTAATGATTTACAGCTGCATTTTTAGATTTGAAAATCAAGAAAAACTCTTAGCACAGTTTAAACATTTCCTTCAAAGTCTTTCACATTTAGTAAAATCAGTGTTATCTTTCTGCACTGCCTTTTCTTTCTGCTTTAAGTCATTACAAGATACACTTGTGTGTTAATTGGGAGTCCTGTATGTAAAAAAAGGCAGAATGAAAATGTAGAGGATATTCTTTAACATTGTAGTCTCAGATTCATTAGTTAAGTTCCAGAGTTCATTTATGCTTCATCATGGTTATATCTACCTGAATAAACAGCCCTTATAAGAACAATTTTCACCGTGACAGTGAGAATGATAGTGTTATTTTTTCCAAAAGGTGATGAGCATATGCAGTGCTTAATGTATATTCAGATATATAAAATATTCAGGCAATGAAGTTAATGTTGATTTTTGTCTTTGGTCGAGGGTTGGGTTTTTTTAGTTGTTTCTATTTCAATTACTTAATTCTTTCTAGAAACTAATCAGATTGTTTAAAAGCTAGCACACTGATCTGATGTTTGATCAAAGCAGCACAAGGAGCAATGCATGCAATTACATCTAGAATTTTGATGGGAATTTTGATTACTTGGCTGTGTACTCAGAATTAAGAAGAAAGGGCACACAAGGCTAGACTACAATTTCACATATTATTAATGCAACAAAAAAAATTGAAATATCTTCTTCTTAAAAATACATAGAGAACTTCTATACTAATAAAATGTCTTTAGGGGCATCATATAGTTCATGGAAAAAAGTTAATTCATGATGGATATCAAAGGAAATTATTGTGATGAAGTAAATTTACAGGGTAAATTTATAGGGTAAATTTACAGTTCCAGCTGCAGAGTGCAACATGTTACATCATATGCCCAGAGAGGTGGTAGCTGTCCAATCCCTAGAAAAATTCAAGGTAAGTTTGGACAGGGCCCTGAGCATCCTGATTTAGTTGTTTTGCTTCTGCTACTCTTTCAGCTATAAGGCTATGAAATAAGAGTGTCCAGGTCAGCCCCACCATGAACTGGAAAGAGAGTTTTTTGTAGGAAGAATTTTAGGATCATTACAGTGCTGTAATGCCATGTGCTTAGGTTAGCCAATTTGCATGTTCCTCTGGATCAGCTAAGGTCTTCAGCAAGAGAGCTAAAACAGCTGAAACAAGTGCAATTCATGAAGTCCAAGCTGCTACCCAGAGACACAAGTGGAATTATTCCAAGGTGCTGCTCTCCAGTAACGTGTGGGTGTTTTGTAGGTAGTTTGGAAAGCAGGAGTCTAGCTGGAGGTCTGGCAAATTTTATTAATCTCAGCAGTTTTGTAAATCTCATTACTGGAACAACAACGACCTTTATGAAAGTGGTGCTTTTCAACCATTCCTAATATGGTCTTTAATAATCACTTCAATGTTACCCATTTAATATCAAAACATTTTACCTTGTCATAATCTTTCAGACAGGCTACACTTGAAGTGTAACTAGCAAGTTGCTTTGTAGGTAGGATGTGACAAAAAAATGGATTACAGCAGCTGTAATGTTTCCTTGTAAAGTCAGCTTTTTAAAAGTAACTTGGATCTGTTTTTCAAAGAAAACAATGACTGTTTTCTCCTGGTCATGTTCCAGAAAAATGTATTTGATGAACAAAGAGTCTTTTTTTAAGTGGTAAAGAAAGCCCAAAATTTAGTTTGGAATGGAAACCTTAGGGATGTCACCCTGAACAGGGATGATGCTACTGTTGCTGCTGATTGTAACCCTAGTGCACATTTTGTTATAATATAAAATGAGGAAAATGAATACAGATGAAGAGGAAAGATTTAAAGGGGGTTTAGAGATAATGTCTGGACAAAAATAACTTTTACAACTTAGGTGAAGGAGTTAAAATAAAACAAAAAAACAAAAAAACCAACTTTAAAAAAACCAACAAGAAGTTTTAACTTTTTAATGGCAAAGATGGAGTGGATGCAAAAAAAGAAATTGAAAAAACAGTCTTGCTTGAGTCATAGGTGAAGCAAATAGTGCAATTGCAAGTATTAATTGGATTATTATCCTTCACATGTTATATTTTTTGACATAAAGTGAAAAACTGGAACATATTGAAACAAAAAACTTTTTCTTCAGTATTTTATATAGAATATTTTCTATTGATATGTATTAAAATCTACAGATTCATCAATAAACTGAGAGATTTGTCCACCTACGTAGCAAAAATTAATCAGCAGAAGAAACTTCTTTGGTATATAAGAAATATTACACATATTATGCATCCTAATTCCCAAATGCTGGACATATTATTTGTCAAGGAGTAACATAAGACCTTCTAGACAATTGGTTGAAACAGTATAGATCAGGTAATTTCATGGGCTTCTCCTTCTGTAATTAATGTAAAAAAGCACAGAAGAGTTGTTGGATTCTTAGCAGTGACAATATGAGAATGTGCATCTTCTTTGTGTGGTGAATATATATCAATAAAATAACACAGCATCAAAATGAATATATTATCAACCTAAAGGCTTTTAATATTTCTTTCGTCTTTAAATCCTTTCTGCAACAGATGTTAACTGCAATTCTAATAATGAAAAAACATTATCATGGTTGTTTGAAGTGACACAGCACTGTACAGCCTTTAAGGTACACATTCTTATTTTGGCTCAACTATGAATTTTCTTTTGTTGGTTTTGTTTCATTCTATGAGATGAAGGTAAGAAATACTAAATTCACTTGATGAGAGGACCATATGAGTTATCGAATCAGAAAATAATTTAAGTTGTACAGGACATCTGCAGGTCTCTTTCTCTAGCCCTGTTCAATAAAATGTAACTTCAATGTTAGATCAAGCCACACAACTCCTTAATACCTTTTGTTATTAGACAGAAATAGGAATAGAATTATAGAAAAAGAGAACAAAATATTTCCACGTCATTTCCTTTTTTATGCTCTCCTTGTTTTAAATGGAGGTTTCAGACAACTTCCCGCCTTGGATAGCTGCAAAACTCCATAGTGGCAGACTCAGTAGGTGAAAGAGGACCATTGCCATCACTTAGTCTGACCAGATGTGTAACACAAGAGGTGGGGTCTGCCCTGACTTATTTATTCAGACCTACTACTCAGTGCTTATCTGTGGGAGGAAAAAAAAGGCACAATATTACTTAACTGAACTAGTTAGGCACGTTGAATTACAATGGGAACTTAATTTCTTAATCTCAAAGCTTTCTTTGATGCTGCTCCCTCCTACCTCAGGTTATATTCAGTGAGGATAATCTAAGAAAATTATTTTTTAAAAATTATTTTAATGTTCTTTAGGCTACATGAAGTGCAGATTTTGTACATGTCTGACAGAGCTTTAAGGGAGACCCTCCACACTATTTTCATAATGACAAATGCACCCAAATGACATTAAAGCCCTACAACCAAACAACTCAGAATTTAAATCAGAGAAACCTCCTCTTGTCTGGGCAAGCAATAAGGTTAGAAAACCAGTCTCCCCTGTGTGGGAAGTACTCCACCATTCAGGGCTGGCCCTTCACCCCAGACTCTCAGCACCTTTTGAGTTGCATCAGCATTCGTGTTGAATGTCAGTGTTCACCTGAGCCACAGGGTGAATTTTTCCAAGCACCTCCAAAGCCTGCCTGTTGGCCTGCATCTGCCTGTGACCCAGGATTCTCCCAGCCCTGACGCACTCTGCCACTTCCCTCTTTGCTGTATGTATGGCTTCTCTGTGCCTGCAAATGCTGGGCTGATCCCCAGCGAGGTGTTGTTGCTCTCCCCTCCTGCCACATGTTTCTGCTTCACCCTGAACAGGGCAGATGGGGCAAGGCCAGCTTCTACCTTGTTCAACAACCTGTCTTTAGTACACCAGAACATATGGTGTGCATACAGCAAACCAAGCAGAAATGAAACCTTTACACCGTCTGTCGCAACGTGTGAGCACACGGAAACTCTGACATGAGCTAGAACATCTCTTTTAGTATGAATATTGGACTGCTTGTGGGATTGGCTTTGGCAATAACGATTCAATCCAAAATCAATTTTTTCCCCTCCTGAAAGAATGTGGCAGTGTTTGGAGCCAATATTTGGGTTCACACTGTATCTGGGGGTGGGATGGTTAGAGAGAATAAGTCACTTGTTGTTCAGTATAGCACCTGGCAGTTCTATCAATAAGCAATGAATACAAAAAATATTTGCTGCTGCAAAGAATTATTCAATTACTGATTAACTCTTATTCAATCTAAATTTGAACCAGGTGCCTGTAGTTGACAGTTACATGACATGGGCCAAGCTATTTCCAAGGTTATGCCTTCATTAGAAAATAAGAAACCAAGTACAAAAGTTTTAAAACAAGGCTTTAAATTGTCTTTACATCTGATATTTGCCAGTCAGGTTGCATAATATAACTTTGAGAAAAATGTAATTAAGTAGAGAAAAATTGTATGGTAAGACTATGTGAAAGCAAACCCTCCAAAACATTTCAAATTTCATGAAATTTAACTTTCTATAGCAGGATTGAAACCTGGCGCACAGATATGTGATCAAATCTGCTCCAGTTCCAATTATTTGAGAGGTTGCCTTGTCCTAGTTGACTGCAAGGTCATTTTAGGGCTGCCTTGTTTGCTTATCTTAGGTGTGAGGTGAAGTTTAGGAGTCTATCTCATCTCCTCTGTCATTTGAACTACTGCATTTTCACTCGCAGCTGGGACTCTCCAACACCACAATCTGGCAAAAGGATAACTTGCTAAGGTGAAATAATTTAATTGCATGTGATGAAACATCTGTACTCCAAGATTATTTTTTGTTATAAAAAAGGAGTAACAAGGTGCTGACAGCTGGTGCACTTCAGCTGGTGCACTTCTCTGCCATGTGGGAGAGCTAAGATCCAGTCTTGACATCAGGGCTTACTTAAAATCATGTTTGGAAACTGAAACTCCTCCAAAAGACAGAAACAAGGCAGCTGGTTTATAAAAAGCCAATCATTAGAGCAGGCAATTTTGAACTACAAGATGTCCAACCCTCAGTTTCTCAGCTGAATAAAGTACAACATGGCTTTCAACCCATCTCCCAGGTGCCAGGAAACTGCTTACCAATTTGGATATAGCATCTCACCCTTTTCATAAATTCTCAGCAAATGAAAGCATAGAGCAAAGGTATTGCCTTGAACTTGCAATTTGCAAATGGCTTGTGAGACCTGGTGAAACATAACCTGAGTTTAAGATTCAGAACATCATGTGAAAATAAAAGGAGACGTTGCACAAGATTGGGAAGATCTGTTCGGAAAGAAAAAATTGTTCAGAAGGCAGAAACAGGTCTTTCCTAACAAACTTCAAAATATCAGAGTTTATCAAGAACTCTAATCTAGATTCTCCAAAAAATTATTCCAGTATTAAATGCTTTAGAAAAAACTAATTATGACATCAGTCAAAGTCAAAAAATTGATGTAGATATTTTTGAGAGAAAATGACAAACCATTGGGATGAACTCTCAAGGGGGGTTGTGGAACAGCCCTCCCAGGGTTCTTGAGCTCAAGACTGATATAATTCTGAATATACACCAGTCAAACACAGGAGAGGCAACAACAAAAAAAGAAAAGGCTAGGGATTGTACATGTAAGTTTTTGGGTAAAATGTAGAATCTCTTTGCAAGCAAGAGGATGAGCTGGATTTTCCAGTGATCCCTTTTCACCTAATTGTTATGAAAGAAAAACAAAACAAAAACAAAGTATGAATCAGATCACTTTGTAGTAATGGTCCTTCGAATGGAATGTTCTCTTAATCTGAGTATTTCTGTAATGCTGTCAAATCAGCCAGTCATATTTTCCTGGTACAGTTTGTCCTTTATTTACTTTTTACCCTTCTGGAAGTTTTCAATATTAAATTTGCATTAATGGAAGTATTTTCATGAGGAAAGAACTGTGATCGACTGGACACTATTTGTCATGCTGGTTGCCTTGTTTTGCAGTTTGATTTACTTCTCTTCAGAAAACAGTTCTGTTCCAAGAATTTTTAAGTGTTATGATCAGTCATTTGAAAAGGTTTTTACTTCACTGTGTAACTATGTCATTTACATACAATCTGGACTGACTGGCTGTGATATATCTAAGTGTCTGTATAATATATTGCCTCTCTTGTTTCTTGACAAAACCTCACCTCTTGAAAAGATTTTTTCAGGGAAGCAAGAATAAAAAGAAGGTAAAGCTCTAACAACTGCAAACAAGTGCTGAAAAATATTACAGAGAAATTTGTATTCCCTTTTTGGGCCTCTTCCCTCCGTGGTCTGCAGTTTATGTAACACAGTGTCAGATGGACTGTGGTCTGTAAAGACGATTGAACAGCTTGAGGTATGCCAAGGAAGAGTTCTCATTTCTTTTAAAAAAAAAAGCCACAATAACAACGGAATCATTTTTTTAAAAAGGGTTTTTTGAAAGTTTTTCCAAAGACACTCAAGTTTTATGACATCTTGCCACAACAACCCCATGCAGCGCTACAGGTTGGGGACAGAGTGGCTGGAAAACAACCAGGCAGAAAGGGAACTGGGGGTACTGATTGACAGATGGCTGAACATGAGTCAGGTGTGCCCAGGTGGCCAAGAAGGCCGATGGCACCTGGCCTGTATCAGCAACAGTGTGGCCAGCAGGATAAGGACAGTGGTTCTTCTCCTATACTGGGCACTGGTGAGGCTGCACCTGAAATCCCATCTTCAGTTCTGGGCCCCTCAATTCAGGAAGGATGTTGAGATGCTGAAGTGGGTCCCAAGAAGGTCAACAAGGCTGGTGAAGGGTCTGGAACACAAGTGCTATGAAGAGCAGCTGAGGGATATGGGGCTGTTTATGATGGAGAAAAGGAGGCTCAGGGGAAACGTTATTCCTCTCTATAACTCCCTGAAAGCAGGGTGTAGCCAGGTGGGTTGCCTGGTCTCTTCTCCCAGGCAACCAGCAACAGGACAAGAGGACACAGTGTTAAACTATGCCAGAGGAGGTTTAGGCTGGACATTAAGAAGAAATTCTTCACAGAAAGGGTGATTGGGCATTGGAATGGGCTACCTAGGAAGGTGAGAGTGTCACCGTCCCTGGAGGTGTTTAAGGAAAGACTGGATGTGGCACTCAGCACCAGGTCTAATTTGACATGGTGGTGTTCAGTCACAGGCTGGACTTGATGATCTCAAAGGCTGTTTCTAACCTAGTTGATTCTGTGATTCTGTGGTCTAGGGTTTTAGATGAAGAGAAAAGCCAAGTAATTCTACTTCTTTGACATTGTACTGCTGTTGTTAAAAAATAATTGGACTTTTCACATTCAATTTAAGCCTTCTCAACAGCATAAATTAAATCTAATTTTGTCAGTTCAAGATGGAGGGTTAAATATTCATCACAGGGGAAAAAGCAAAGAAACTGTCTGACTGGATTTAGGTGATTTGGACTCATCATTCCTTGGAGACTGGGAAGGAAATCTTCATGGGATGACTATTCCTGATAACATTTTCCCCTTTGTGCTTGGCCATAGTTTCTCCCCTGTGCCCTCACTCACCCATTTCAGCAGCAGTGGCAGACACTGTCCAGGGCCTCCACAGCCTTTTGTCTCACCTGACTTTCCTCTTGCACCCAGGAGTTGTGCCTGAGCAGTGTAATATGAGGCCCCTCTGGTCCCCACACCCGGCAAAGAGAGGATTAGCCCCCTTAGACCAAACAGGGTGGATGTTATGATTTTCCTAAGCCCAGTTGCATAAGCAGAGCAGTAGCTGTGGGCTGTGCCCTCTGACCCTACTCTGTTGCAGAGACTCAGAGCTGAGTTTTCGACAGGAAGCACAGTTGTGTCAGTAGAAGTCCCAAGAAGACCCAAAATGCGATACACCACAGTTCAACTGTCTTCTTAATCAAAAATAAGAAAAAAAGTGTATCACTCCACTAGATAGGCCTGTGATGTAGGAGCCACATGGGACTTGAGTTTACAAAATTTTGAGTTTTTTACACTGAATTTGAATTTTACCCCTCATTTAAATGTGAAAAGGAATGGGCACATGAAAATAATACAGCACAGTTTCCTTGTGATTGCCTAATCATAACCAAACCTAAATTATGCACTGGTCTGTGGATGACTGCATAACATCATCATGAATGGTTAATTAATACTTTACATTACAAAAGTCTTCCTGATTCTCCATCATCAATGGCAGTGGAGCCCAATGGCAGTCCAATTTATATGGACTGGAAGGCTCCTCCCAGGCTGAACTGAGCTCCCAGCTATGAGAGGAAACCACAAGCTATGTAAACAAAGGGTATTGTGGTAAAGAAGATATCCAACTCTGTATTTAGTAATTGTCAAAACAAAAAATGTACTTATGCCAATAATAGATACAAGAAATGCAGATGAAGTATTTATGGAAAAACTGGTTAAAGACACATTGTTAGTGTCTGATAATAAGGAAAACATAATGTCATATATTTGCCAAATTCCTATGGATGTTTTTTAAAGATCCACACTTCCTTCTTGCATTGAATATTTTGCCTTCTGCAGAGCTGTAAAGACCAAAGTCATAAGATGCTACAAATGTTCAATTTGTAATAGTTTTGGCATGTCTGCTTGATGCAGGATTAACAAATGAACAAGATGAACTGAATCTGTATTTACATAGCTGGCAAATGTACCACATAATTTCAAAGGAAATCATAAGTTATACCATGCTCAGTGCTTCTGCTACTTAATCATGTTTTCCCTTATTTCTCTGTTTATATAATTGTTCATAAAACCAAGAGACACTTATATACATTTGAAAACACCTGAAGCTCAGATTCCTGTTATCAAGAAGCAGCATCCACCCTCTCATTTCAGCCCTGTGGGAAAAGAAGCTGCATATCTGTGGCTTTGACCATGTCATATACTCTTGACATCTGTTCTAGGAGAGGAAGCTGTAAGAACTTTTTCACAGTTAAGCAAAGCAAGAAGTGCAGATGACACATAACACTGAAATTCTGTTTCAAAGGAAAGTTGCATATATGTTTCTGTTTAACTAGCTGGACATAAGTTCACAATATGAACCACATGCACAGATCCATTCACAACACCAGAGCCCTTCTCAGGGGTGCATCCCACAGAAACAGAGAGAAAACTGGTGTTTTGGACAGACAGCTGATGAAGTACTGAGTGTTGGCTCCTTTCCCTGCTGTGTCATTCCTGCTACTGCGCAGCTTTGCAACTGCAGCTGAACCACACAATAGGATTGGTGGTATGGGCTGATGGTAAAAAAGATCCAGTTATTTCGATCTTTGTCCTGTTTTAGATTCCACAGACATCTTAGTTCTCTGTCCCAGAAAGAGTTACTACAAATTTCCATGTTTAATTTCCATATTCACATGTTTTCTGACTTCTTGTGAAGTTATTCATATTCCTGCAGAAAGCTTTTCTTGAATATACCAATTTAAAGACAGGCAGCATCTTATACAGTGAAAATTGCAGTGGAAGCACCAAAAATACTTTTAATTTTATCATGTTTGATTTATTCAACTGAGAACTCAAGCAGCTATTTCTGGCTCAAATTAATAAAATAACCCGTAATTCTTGAGACTTCCAAAGATAGCCATGGTATGACACATAAGGGGCCTAATCTCAGCACTGCATGTGTGTAGGCATTACTTTGTCCTGCTTAAGAATTCATCATTTGAACTGCTGTCTCTTCAGACTATTCCATTTCTCATTTGGTTTGGTATTTGCAGATTTCATTAAAGCTTCTTTTTATAAAATTGTTTGAAGCCTCCAAGTAGAATTTCCCCTTTCATTAGGATTGGGTGACAAGTAGAACTAATATATTAGAAGATTTCTTTTCCAACTAGCATGCAAAGGTACTAATTTGGTTTATTCATCATAAGCATAGTGACTCTGGTGTGGAAACCAATGTACTTGCCTTAATTTTACAGCAATAACACCCTAATTGTGGTGTTAATTACTAGAATATTAATAATAGTCTTAAGAGTTTTAATTCAAATATCAATATCTGAGTGCATTAAGGTCACACTCTACTCTATAATTTGTGTCTCTGACACCTTTCTCTAGGATCCAGAACACTGCTGGCCTAAGACCCCCATATCTACTCCCTATCATATCTCTATCTCTATTGACCTGTATATACTTTGCACTACCCAAGTTTGGAACATTCATTTCTACATAATGTCATACTTTTTATGTAAGTATATTCTTACAGGGAATAAAATTTATCACCCATTCATACTCTTACTTAAGTATAAATTACCAATAAGATTTTGGAAAGAGCATACAATAAAACTATTTGGCACAATGCTTTGGAATAATGTCAAGAAATACCAGAGACTCAGTGGGACAGACTTACAAGGACAGACCATTATGCAGAAGTCATGCCATTTCCTTCTTGTTGATAACAAGCTAAAATCAGGCTGCCTAGTCCTACACTGAAGAAATAAAATAAAATAATATAATTTTAAAATCCCCTGAAAAGAACAGTAAATCTATTTCCCAGCTGTTTCAGATCAGCCTTCTCGGATGGCAGAAAAATTACTGCTTTAAAGAAAAGCTGTCATTTAAATGTAATAATATAGTTTTGTCAGAGGTAACAAATACATCCTGAGAGCATTTCTGGTTGGATTGGCGTTACTGGCAGACGTGAGCTTTAACCTGTGGTTGCTAGTGTCTTTTGGCAAAAGGAGCTTAAACTGGAGTTCATTCCCTGGATTAAGCTGATTGACCAAACACTGTGTGATTTACCTTATTAGGAAAGATGTCTGACAGTGGCAGTCCCATCAGCATTCCAGATGAGAGCTGTTCACCACTGACCATCTTATGGAAATTACAGTACAGTATCTAAAAAGATGAGCATTACATTTCCAGTGTAAATGTCATTGCTTTATTTTAATTGCATGTTCAAAGAGCAGCTTTACAGGGATAGTACAAAGGTCTTTTTTCTCCTATATTTAACTTATACATGTACAGACTTCTTCACACTGACAGTAAAAAACAAATAATAGATATAAGTACAACAGGTTTGAAATCATTTACCTTGATTCAAATTTTATGAGACTGATCATAGGTTCTTTACATGTGACATACATGTCTAAAATCTGATTGCAAAGAGCATGAGCAAAGACTATGTTTCTCCCAAAGAAAATATTTTTTTAAAAATAAAAAAACAAAAAAAAAGCTGTCTTTCTGGGAAAATCAGGAATTATTATTTTCCTGCATCACTGAGATTGCTTCACAGTATGAGGTTTTTCTGCCTGTCATAACACCAAGGACAAAGCAGGAGACACAGAGGCACCTGTCCAGTTGCTGACATGCAATGGGTTTCAGGGATATTATACAGGTTCAGCTTTCAGAAAGGGCTTAACCTCCTTGTAGAATTAAACTGAAAAGAGATTAAGAGAGATACATCTCCAGAACTAGCTAGGATGCCCCACTGTGCCTGTAAGAGGAAAGGTGTTGATGCCCTGTTAGAATGGGGGGAAGGCGGCTATTTGTCAAGCAGAAACAGCTCTGTAAAGAAATATGATCCCAAACATGAAGGTTACTGCTGTAAATTCCCAGCCAAGTTCAACTAATAAAGGTGTGACCTAAATAAACCACATGCCTCCATCTTATTTTCTTCTTTCAGGTCCAGGACAATGGGGCCTATGTGGAGGGCACAGCACAAATTTCACTTTGTTTTTCATACAGTACTTAAAAAATACACAAGCCTTTTGCTCTAAAGGACAAGTCATGTGCTGAATATTTTGGAAGAGAGTAACACTGTCAAATTTATTAACCAGAATTTAGAAGTGGTCTAGCTGCTTGTCCTCAGAAAAAAAAATGGAGTATGGAAAAATAAGTTTTATTGCACTCATAGAAAAAAAAGTAGAATTTTAAGGCCGTGAACCTCAAATATGGGAAAGGGCCTGTTTCTTTTCTGTGATGTTCCTCAGCAAAGTAATGATTGAGTTTGAGCAGTATTAGTTTTTCAGCATGAATCCTACAAGGCCTTCAAGAAGAGATGGGAAAGGAACAGCAGAGGAGATAAATCTTTTGATCACCAAACTGCCTGTCATCTGGGGGATGGCAGCCTCAGGGATGCACTGTTCATCTGCTGCTCCAGGCACCAGCAGTGACAGGGAGGGAGTGCAGCTCCTCCTTGCTATCCCACGAGCCACATCATGTGTGTTCTGTCTTCTGCCCCAAAGTTTCCTGTTCAGCTGCCCTCCTGCAACTGAAGATTGCTTCGAATCTTCCTGCAAGTCTTGATCAGCCTCAGCATTCCACCACCATATGCCCCACTGGTGCCTGGACTATCCCAGTCCCATTGTGGGAGATCCAGTATCTTCCATGATGCAAATTTAGTTCCAAATGCTGAATCTGTAGAAGCTCAGATGTCCATATGGGCAGTGTCTCGTGTGACAGATGCCTGCAGTCATCAGCAATTTCAGTAGCTTTCTGCTCAGCTGCTCCGAGCCAGAGTGCTGGCCACAGCATCCTTCCTGCATTCCCACTAGCACAGGGAGTTTATAATGACCTCTCCTCTGGGATTTCAGCAATTCTCAGCTCCCTTTTAAAGAACTATAAAATATACATGTTTAGTTATTGTATCTCCTGGTGAAAAAGTAGGATGTATTTTACCTTATATTCCATTACTAAATTTTAGGCTTACAAAAGTAAGCTCATTTCCCTGCACTGCCCTGCCTTTTTTGTTGTTGTTGTCTTTTTGTTTTGTTTTGTTCTCTTTCTTTTTTTCTTTTTTTGGCAGGGAAGCTCAGCTCATGTGGAACTCAAAGGATGAAAACCACAAGAATGTAAGAAAATCACGACAATCTTTGCTTAAATCACAACTGTATGGTGCCAAAAAAACATTTGCTCCTGGTATTTATTGTCAAAATCATTGCAAATAGCAGTCCATCTGAAACACATGGATTTAGTCACTGGCAGAAAGCAAAGCAAGAGCACTGCAGGCTGTATGAAGCACATGACATTGACACTGGAGATTATCCCCTTGCATTGCCTCAAAAATTATTTATATTCATTGCTGCTTCAAAGAAATAAGATGTTGATAAACTGCACAATTAGCTGACCTGCTCTGCAAACAGCATGAGTGACTCATTTAAACTAACATTTGAGATTGGCTGTCCTGGCCAGTTTTTTTGTCAGTGTTCAACAAGACATGCAACTGAAGTGAAATTGATTGAAGACAAATACTGATCACCCCTTCCTTACAGCACCATTTGTCCAGGAAAGTCACAGTAATATAGGACATCAAATACCTACTTGTTCTTTTTTTGTTTCCTCTGAATCAGAAACTGAGGTAATTCTGGAGCAAAATATTACAGTTAAGGACTGTGATGGTTTTTAATTTTGAGGAAGAACTCGTATCTGTGGTTTATTGCAAAAGATTCCCAGACAATTAAAAAAATAATACCAAGTGAGTGAACTTTCCAAACCAGCCCTCACATAGGTGTGCTTTTCTCTGTTGTCTTAGATCCTTCTGATCAGTGCAGAGAGAGCAAGACCCATTTTATTTGGTATATTGCACAAGCCTGGGCTGCCAGGCTGTGGTGTGACTTGTGCCCCTGTTGAACCTGGTGGCAGCGACATGTCTCAGGAGTGTGGCTTAGCATGGGGAGCCCACCAGTCCAAACACCTCGAGTTTTAATTCTTGAACTGAATAACTCACCATTAAGTAACAGGAAAACACTTTAAAAGGTACTTATATTTAAGCACATATATGGGTTTCATAGCCTTAAACTAACTTATTTGTGTAGGTCCAGTTAAGTATTCGCCTAAAAGCTTGCTCCAAAGATTTGGATTTAGAAACATTAGCCGTATAGGCATTGTAATAGCAGAGTCCCTGAATCCTCTCTGATTGCCTCCAGAGCTTTACTATTTTGCGTGCCAGCCTTTAGTGTTTGAGAAATCCCAGCACATGGTTTATATGACCCAGAGAAGCTTTACTGCATGGCATAGCAGTTCTTTTTTTCCATGCAAGGCGAACAGCTGAAAGGGGTGACCCCCCCAACGTACTTTTGTATGAACTTTTGATATGAGTCTGGATCTCCAAGACAACAGAGAACTCTGAACATAATGAAAAAAAAAATGCTTTCTGCATTTCCTTTTACCCTTTCTGTGCTATTCTGAAAAGCATACTGTTACAACAAAAAAAACTATAATCTTCCAGTGTGAAAATACTGCCACAGCAGTTAAATAGGTTTACCAGTGTCATGTATTCTCAAGTAGCATTCTCAGGATCATAAGAAAATATTGATTTCTCCATTCAAACATCTGGTTTTGCTCAGTTAAGATTTGAAATATATAGTCACAAAATTGTTTGGGGTTTTTTTTACTGGGTATTTATCTTACAAACACTCATATCAATGCTGAAAAACATTCTAAAGAAGAAAATTTCAAAGAGATTAGAAGTACCAATTTCAAATCCCTTCTCAATAGCAAAAATGTAACATGGTAAAATAACATAAAATTATTATTAATAATGATCACATCAGCAAAAAGAAATCAGCTTTGTGGTTTTGTTTCAATGAATCCTTTCTTGCTAGTGATCATATATCCGATATTTTTGAGTGTTTAATTTAAAACAATGCTTGCTACAAACTCATTTCTGCTTTCAGGTTTCTTGATTAATAAAATCAATTCAGTTGGATGTGATTGATTTCTAGTGAAGTATGACTCATCAATCATATACTAGTCCTTTGGCTTTTTGAGTGAATAGGTAAAAACACTTAAAAAACCAGGAAATTGTAAAAAATATTTCTGAGAAAAAATTTCAGATCATTTAGAATTATGTGTGAAAAATTCATATTCTTATTAATAACTTCATAATTATGTGAACACTCATGATCAACAAATTATGGACTATTGCATATATGCAGCAATATTTTCATGTATACTCACATAAATGTCCTCCTTTCATTGTCAGTGCTATTTAAATAGTTTGGACTCCTGGGTAACACTATTGCAGTAAATCAATATTGTTTCAATGTCTAAAAATGCCATCAAGATATATTCAACATGAAAAAATCAGTAAGAAAAAATAATAAAAAATCTACACAAGCTGGCACTTGTCCTTCTTTAATTTGCTTCCACTTAAATTTGAAGTTGCAATATTTCATTAATAACATTTTAGGCTATGTATGATCATCAAGAGGTATTTGTATTTTCCCAGCAGAATGCTGTAACATTGAAGTTGTACATGGTCTGTGAATACAGGGTAAGAGCCAAGTAGTTCATTAATGCTTTGCCCAAAGCAGAAACCAAAACCAAGAGTCAGGTTTACTTGCAAGGAGATACTGCACACCTTTTAAGTCTCCATTCTGAGCTAGAACACTGTCTAAAAGTCAGCCACAAAAGCAAAATTTAGGCAAAACTGCTGTGACACCACCTAGAAATGACTACTTTGTCTCTTCAGAGGAGTGCTTCTATTCCTTTCCAATTCTTCCAGAAATAAAAATGCAGCTAGGGTAGCACAGGAAGATGGAATGCCAATGGCATAGAAAGAAAAGTCAGAAACGTGAAATACTGGGAGACTCACTACCAGACTCACTACTCACTTAGGCATTCTCAAGTGGTCAAAACATGAAAGTGGTTGGTGACTTCCCCCTGCTGGCAGTGGAGAGACCCATCTGCCTCCCAGCTCTGAGAACAGCTATCCACAATGTTATTGACAGCCAGAGGGGATACATCTGGGCTCCTGGGACACATTCTTCTCCATGCACAGATCAACACCCAGGCCAGACTGAACCTAAGCAGACATAAGTGACTACAGTGCTCTAGCGCTGGCAAGCGTTACTCTCATCAGCTGTCCCGGGGGAGGAAAAAAAAAAAAAAACCCAGGGTAAAAAAAACCAAGGTTCACACAGGGACAAGCAAAGCCTGAGGGTAAGTATGGCCATGTCAGTAATGTCAGCAGCAGGGTTTTGCTTTCCTTGATCATAGGAGAATATTCTCTAGCTACTGAGGGAGGATGGGCTCCCCTGGAAAAAAGACAAAATGTATATTTGCGCAGCTGTGAATGTAATGAATAATGTTTTAGATTAGGATTGACGGGACCGGGAACAAATTCCTCCAGGTTAGGATAAACAGGAGAGAAGCTTAAAATGTGGTGGCACAGTGTTTTGTACAAAAGGATCAAAAGAGAAACTGTGATGGTTCATCAGCTGCAAATCAGAAATATCTTTATTCCAGTGCAAGAGACACAGGGAGTAAACTTCAGAAGTAGAAAGTCCTAATGTATAACCCAAACAAGGATTTAATTGGCAAAGAAAGTTGAATGGTTTGGCTTTTTATGTCAGGAATACTAATGTGAAATAAATAACCTTATTTCCCTAAATATGCTTGCTGGTTACTAACAGTTTAAGAAGTAATGGTCTTCTGCAGCAACAGGAAAAAGGGAGTTGAAAGCATAGAAAAAGCCTGGGCATGCTGTGGGCTCTTCAGCATCAGAAGTGTTTAGGAACAGTTCCACCACCTGACAGGACTAGCAAGGACAAAACTAACTCCGTAAGAGGCAGTAAGTAGATGAGGTGAATTTACAGCCAACAGTTCTGTGATTTTCTGATCTCCATGATCTCCCAAAGTGTGATTAGGTTATTCAGCAAAGCACCAGAAGTATTCAGAAAATAAGAATTTCATTTGGTGAAAAAAATTCCACGTCTGTTTTTTTCTTTTCCTGTCTGAAGGAAACCGAATTTACAAGATGAAAGGAGTCCCAACATTCATGACCTAATTACACAGGGGGTGGGGCACTGCCTAAAGCCACACAGAACTCGTGACAAGGCTCTACTTTGTCTGCTTTGGGGCAAGGTTTTTTGTTTCTTTGGGATTTTTTGTTTTTTCTTTTCACAATTTTATCATTCTACTGTATTGAATGACCAAAGACCCTGTACCTAGCCCTTCAATCTCCTGTGTTATGTCTTTTTTCAGATGAATTGTTTGACCAGTTGCTCTGTGTGGAGACAAGTATTGCAGCTGCAGCTGGTTTTGCCATCTAAAAAGATGCAGCATAGCAAAAGTTCTGGTTTCTCTCAATTTATGTTTTGAGATGTAAAGTTTCATTTGAGAATTTCTGTTCAACTCCATAAGTGTCATAAAATGCTCTTTCAAGTCTGTTTTGACAGCTTGTTACTACAGTGTAACACTATAGTGTACAGACTAAAGAGTAGCACTATGCTGTCATCATTTGCTCAACAGTGGAAAGATTTCTTTGCAGCTCAGATTAGTTTAGTGGTAAGGATTGTCGAACTTTGCCCCAAGATCTTAGAAAGAAAATACAGTTTTTAAGGACACTAAGTAATTGACTTTAACAGTTTGCCCTCTGCAGAAGACATTAACTTCTACGGAAATGTGATAATCAGCCTCTGAGGCTTGCATATAATGATTACCAAATTGTATGCATGTAACATGAATGAAAAGAAATGCTTCATGTGTCTGTGAGCTGCTATAAAAGCACACAAGATGCAATTACTCTTCTCATTTCATCTATGTTTAATAATTGGTTTCATACTGCGATATTTTAAGCTAGCTGATCCTTTGAGTTCTGAAACCATAAATGAATCTCTGCCTTTTTTAAGTCATGCTAAAATTCCTTCTCTACTCAGAATGAAAAAGAAAATTTATTTTAATCTATATTCTCTCGCACTAGTTTAGAAAGGTGTCCTCAAGATGATGATGACATATACTCCTATGTTGCTATTTCTCTGGTCCCAGAGCACTTTTGAGGTGCTGGATGCTGTGGAAGTAGACTTAATCAGGGTAGAGAAGGGGTGTTGTGCAGACCTAGATAGTAGTTGCATTTTGATTATTCCACTGGCACTAGAATTCATCTCCATATGAAAGAGAGTGCAGTAAGAGTTTGGTGTTTGAAACAGAGACGGAATATCCTGTGCAGCCATAAAAAAAGCATTTTTCTGCATAAACAAATGTATCAGCAACCATAACAACAATTTAGGGTTTAGCTTGTGGAAAAAATGCTTGTTGAATCTGAATTAAAAAAAAAAAAAGACTTTTTTTATTGGAAAGGATGTGTTATAAGACTCAGTGATTAACAGTTTGACATAGGTCTCCTTACAGATGGTAAGATAAAGATAACCAATTAAGAACTTCTGATTTAATTAGGATCATCTTTCTATATGGTCATACAAGCGTAATAAAAGTTACTTTATGAAATATTGTATTCTTGAACTGCAAAACCAAGAAGAAATAGGCTTTGCATTCTTAAAAATATATATAGAAATATCCTACCAAATAAATATTGATAATTTTTAGCATAGTCCACATCCCAATAGCTTAATGAAGATGAATATTAAATATTTGAGATTTCTTCTTTTGCAAACAATTTGTTCTCTAACTAGTCTCAGAAATATTTATCTCCAAGTTGTCTAATGTATACATACTTTTATGGTATACTGTAGCATCTAATGTTTTTATTCAAAATGTCAAAGTTAGCTCTCTCCAGCCCTATTTCCTCAGATAATAAAAGCTGAGATCACTAATATTAAAAACAAAAGGTCTCTATTCTTGTGTCAATGCTACTATGTCATCTCCCTGCTCTTTCCTTATTTTCTGCAATGCAAAATGTTAGCTTCTTGGTTTAGAATATGCTATGGTGTTATGTTAAGAGGGAAACTAAAAAATTAACTCAAACATTAATAATTTGGAAACTCCTTTTCCAATGTAGTGCTGAATCTAATGTGATCCATGGAGGCACTTACTGCTGATAGCTCCTTCATGAGACATATGTTTCAAAATAACATGTGCATTGACAACCATGCAATTCCTTTCATGACTCTCTCTCTCGGGCTGGACAGGAAAATAAGTGCAAGGGTTTAGTTATGCCCACAGCAAGAAGGGGAGTGTGTTTATACATACTTCCACAAATTCCATGGCATTATAAATACTGTGTGCCCACTCTCAAGGTTTGAATTTGGCTTGGGCACAATGTGGAAGAGGCACCTAAGACTAAAGGTTGATATTAAAATGTCTTGATTTTACTTTACCATTCAAGACTAAAATCTCACGACTATCTTTCAGGCCCAGTGCCTTTGTTGCGTACAGTATGCTGGGAGACAGTAGAGAAGGAGTGAATGCAGAAACTCAATCTGTGAAGCCACTTCCTAGGCAGTCTTTTGCCCCAACAGCACCCAATCCCACACCTCGCTTCCTTGCACAGAGATTTCAGCTAGAGAATTTACTGATCTCTTCCCTCAGAGGATTTAATGTTGGATACACTGAAAATATTGACAACAGACTCAGATTGCACAGGACTGGGTCTCTAATGAAGAATGCTACTAATGGTAATTTATTTTGCCTGTTATACTACGAAGGTTTTAATTTTTGAATGAGGGATTCATATAAATGCCCACCCAGTCAGCTAGTGAACTGTTAGCCCAGCTTAATTGAAGTCAATTAAGCTAAATTGATCAAAAGCAAAAGAGCTTTAACCCAGCAGGGGGTATGAATCACCTGTATTTAAATTAAACGTATTTGTATGTAACAAGTAGAAGCAATGAGTTTAACTTATTTTAAAAGTTCTTTCTGTGTTTCTTTGGAAGATCTATATTTTATACAACATTTATACATCCATCATAAATTTTAATCAAAACAATGTCTCATTTGTTAAATGCCTCCTTTTCCAGACTCAGTTGTGGCCTTCACATAATTTTCAAAACATGTCAAACTGAGATTGTTTCTAATGGAGACAGATGTCCACTTGGGACTGTGATGAGATCATTGAAGCAATTTCTGCCTGTGACCTAAACAGAAAAACACACTAACTTATTATTTTTATTATTGGAAGTTTCACTGCCTATAAGCAACTTTTATGTGGTCTCAGTGGGAAGGCAGTAGGTGTTCAGAACAGGGGTTGGAATACAGTGTGGTATGGACCAGTTTTCACACTGTCCTCACTGTGCCACGTGAAAACCTCCATCAAGTCAGTGTGGGTGTCTGGATCGTCGTCCTTTGGAAAACATGGAGTAGTACCAGAGTATGACTTCAGAACTTTCATGCTGGAGTGAGTCCAGAGGAGGGCATGAAGATGCTCCAAGGGCTGGAACAGTTATGGAGCAGCTGGAGCAGCTCTAAGGGCTGCAATGGACTGAGAGATTTGGGATTGTACAGCCTGGAGAAGAGAAGGCTCCAGGGACACCATAGAGCCCTTTCCAGTGCCTAAGAGAAGAGTGCTCGGAGTGACAAGACAAGGGGCAGGGTTAGATGGATATTAAGGAAGAAATTCTTCCCTGTGAGGGTGGTCAGGCACTGGAACAGATGGCCCAGGGAAAATGTGGCTGCCTTATTCCTGGAAGTGTTCAAGGTCAGGCTGGACAGGGCTTGGAGCAACTTGATCTAGTGGAAGGTATCCCTGCCCATGGCAGGGGATTGGAACTAAATGATCTCTAAGATTCCTTCAAACCCAATCCAGTCTGTATTGAAATTTATATCAAGCTAGGACCACAGCAATCCAATGTAAATGATTTTCCACATCCTCTAGGCAGAAAACCTATCTTTCTGGAATAAAGCAGAAAAATGTCTGAGAGCACAAATGTGTACTGAGTGCTCATGGATTTCAGGGTGGTATATGCCATACAACTGTTTTGCATGCTTGCTGTTCCCACACTCTTATGGGGGAATGAGTATCCCATCTGTCTGAAATGTAACTGAGAACAGTCAGAAACATTCAAGACAAAAGTGTCATCAGTCACCAGAAACCAAGCATTGCTCATTCAGGAAATAAATGTAGTCACTCTGGGTCCACCTCCCAAATCTCCTAATCCTGCACACATCTACCCAAATCTACACCTATGAATTATCAATTCATGGTCACCATGACCCAAGCAAGAGCCTCCAAAGCTGCCTTGCTCCCATAGTCTGAGCAGCACTCACATCTAAAATCATTCCTCTGGTTTTTTCTCTTTCCCATTTGCCTTTGATAGTCTTCATATCTCAGGAAGTCCTTGCTAAAAATTTCATAGGCTTGAGATTTCAGTCAAAGATTGAGGAAATTAAATCATCTAGATGCTCAGTGAGGCAGGGAGTTCAGCAGATGGACTTAAGTAAGAATTCATTTGGTCTACAGAGGGCAGATATTTCCTCCTGCCTTTCCCCCTTCCAGCTCATTCACTGGCTGTCCCAAGGAAGGGAAGAGGCCAAGTTTTGGAAGACATCAGCAGCCTGCCCAATTTGAGGCTTCAGAGAGCGGACAGCCTCACTATATGGCTGATAAACTATTTGCTATTCCTGCTCAAAGTTGCTGCAGGTGGTTGGTCCCCTTCACCAGTCCCCACCAGTCATCTTTATCTGAATTTTCTGGTATTCCTGCAAATCATCTTTGCTTCTAATCATCCTCAATGGCCATAGTTTTACAGTCATTTAAATTAGCCAGATTCAACACATTGCTTTAACATCCACTCTGTTGGCTGGACTCCTGCTCTGCTGCTACCCTGGCTTGCTGAGCCATTCCTTACTCAGAAGCCTCTGGCAGTATTTCAGCTCCCAAGAAAGGAGGCATGAACAGGCACAATCCATTCAGCATCCATGCCACAGTTGACGTGTTCAGTATGTAGTATTTTCTCTTTCTTCCAAAAATAATTATTCTCAGAATGCTTTGAACAGTTTTCCTTCAGATCAGGCTGAAGATGTCTATAATACTGCAGACCCTCGCCCCAGGCCCTCTGCAGATTGTTTGCCTGTGTTTTCACAAGCTGATTATTAATGTCAATATATCACTCCCTCAGCTTCAAACAGAAGTGTTTTTAATGAGTCATATGACATTGCCAAGCCGTTTGAAAGTTGTTTCTGCCTGTGTGTTCCCCCACTTTAGCCACCTCCTGCACTCTGTTTTTCACCATTTCCCTCAGCACCTGTGGGAAGACCATTTTCAAGTCTCTGGGGAGCAACAGCCCTTCTTTCTCAAGCTTCAGCTCACTAGCCTACATAGTTGCACAATACAATATGGGGAACTCCACTACTGTTGCTACAATTAGTCTAGACTTTCAGCCGTGCACTAATAAAAAACATTTTTAAAAGTGTAGACGGAGTTGGGGATGCTAGGTTAGATATGCATAGCCAGCCCAATATAGAGCTGTAGTACAAAAAAATTAAGGCTGTTTGTAACATTTGAGTAAGAAAAAATTGATCTAAGTTCTACTGCTTCTGCAAATAACACAGAAGAGCTTACTGACCCATGGATAGGGAATACAATAGATTGCAGAACTGGTTCTTAATGTCCGGTCTAGACAATCTGTAGGTCTGCTCTCCCTGTGAGGCAAAATAGTTAGGGAACTTCAGTGGTCTACAGGCTCAGATTCATAAACCCCTCCCTGTAGATTGTCCTCTCAGTGAAATTTGTTTGGTAATTTTTATTATTTCTAGTTGCAAAAGTACAGACCATGCAGGAGGGAAAAGTCTATGCCCTCAGCCTCTATTTTTCTTCTTCCTTAAGTTGCAGACATTTGTTCTTTAATTCCTCATATAGTTAAATAAACACCAAATGAATTCACAAACATAACACATAGAACTTTTCAAACCTATAGACATAAATCCAGTGATTTATGGTTTGACGCTGTAACAGATTTATCTGAAAATAGTTTCTATTAAAAGAAAATTTGTGTTAACAAAAATAAATGTCTTCTGAAATGAGTGAAGAAAAAGAGTTGATGTCAAAGGGAAAGCAAAAGCAAACAACAAAAGGAAATTAAACCTGGGAAAATAAATTAAACTAAAAAATCAGGTTCAAGTTTCTAAAATTACAGTCTGGATTATTTCTACCATTGTTCTTGAATTTCAATTTCAGGAAATATTTGACTGGTTAAGTGGTTTCTGCATTTCCCTTCATTAACTTGATTTTTAGAAACTTCATGAGAACTTCTTTCTTTGGGCTGTGTCCTGATTAGCTGCTGCTTCGTCTTTGCACCATCTGTGGTAAGTATACTTTGATGGCTGAATATCAGCAGCAATTTGAAAGTCCTAGCCCCAGGACAATTCCCATTGTTTCAAACTATATCTATCCCTGTTAATTATGTCATTAACAGTAAGAGAAGTAGAAACTTGCCTCAATTTGAAGATAGGGGGAAATAACTGCTGTTAGCAGATAAGCAAACAGCAAGATTTTATGTCTAGACAGAGATACTTTGTATTTGCATCACTATGAAAAGGTAGAAATACCCAAGCCCTGTAAACTTGTTCTAACATCTCTACTGTTACTATAATGAACTTCCATGACCTATTTCCATTGGCTTCCATAAAAAAAAAGCCAGCAAAATACAGAGTAGATCTTCCATGTAGGAGTATGAGTGTCTCTTATCTCCATTTTTTGCCACTTTTCTTGTGTTGACTCTTCAATAATCATTTCCAGGAGAAGAATCAATTTCTGGCTCTAGTATTCGAAAATGTGGGATGGAAAACTTTGGTTTTGTCTTTGTTAGTCAATTGACTCACCTCTACTAAGATCCAAAACCATTTTGCCAAAGGTGCATATGCTGCAAATTTAGAAGGCAGGTAAGCTCTTGTTGTAAGGTGTGGCCCAAAACAAGTAATTCCAAAATTATGGCTTTTATTGTGGAATAATATAATACAAAATGAAGTCATGAGCCTCAAGAGAAGTTTAGTGTAGAATAGTAATTATTTTTTACAAAAAATATGGCCACATTTTGGAGAAATCAGTAATATGTTCTAAGGGAGATTTAAATAAGATTATGTTATTTTTATTCTTTTATACTATCTCATAACTTTTATACTCCTTTTACCAAGAAAAGAGTTTCTTTTATCTTCAAATGAAAGTAAGTCTGTCATATACACAGCCTTTCCTTGTTGAAATTTGGAAAAAAAGAGGGACATATATGCATTCCCCAGAGAGTTTAAATTACATTATGAAAATATCATGGCCATTTAATATATTTGTATTCAGCTCCAATTTCTAGTGGCTGGGATGTTGCTATTGCTGTTCCCTGTAGGCAAAATAAATATATTCAGGGCTCAGGACTGCCACAGAGATTTACTGTTCTCCTGAAGAGTATCTTTTGCTGCTTTCACAGAAAAAAAATGAAAAGAAAAATAAAAGAAACCATACACATATCAATGCTTGTTGCTATAAATAATGTGTAATACACAAGAAATTATTCTTGCATAGTACAGACATATTTTCATGTAAAACACAAGGTTCAGATGTACTTCTAAGAACATAATCAGGGATCAAGCATTACATTATGCATATCTGATAGATTTTTTTTGCATGGGACAAGACACAGAAACCCAAAAATGGGGTTGTGGCTTGGAGTAGAAGGAGATGTGTAGCTGAAAAAGTAAAAAAAAGTGGGCAAGAGGAAAGCAGAAACTGTGCTGCAACTCAATGGATTATATGACTATATATGCCATATTAGTTGGCATGCATATCCAAATATATATATCAAAATATCCATCAAAAGACTTTGTGGGGCTGCAAGTGGAGCAAGATTCTTTCAGATTGTGGCACTTTCAGAACTTCCCCATTTGGCTGGTCTTTCGCACCCTTTACTCAAAGTCTCTAATTCCAAATGACACATCACTGCCCTAGGCATGGGTTGGCACCTTCACTTTCTACGGCTCCTGCTAGGAGCCAGGCATCCTTAGGACATCCAAGAAGGCACCTGTGTGCAGTGGGAGCTGCAGTGAAGCATCCGAGTGCTCACTTTCCAATCCAAGCAACGAATGCTCCAGAGCTGCAGTCAGTTCTCTTCAGTGACCTTCAACATTTTCCAAATCCATTGGTCTTAACGCTGCATCCATCAGGCCTAGGAAAACAGCTGGAAGACTGAATATTTGTCAGATAACAGACACATAAGAGAAAACATCAGAAGAAAGACTTCTCGCCTCACAAAAAACAACGGGTTATAAAAGAAACTGAAGGACAGATACAGAAATAGAGGGCAGTCAACATGAATTTGAAATTGTCCCATAATACTTTGTGGGCAAGAAAAGATACTTTTGTCAGTAAAAAAATTAGCTAAGAGGTGTCCACAGTGATAGATGCTCAGTCATTATTCCAGCCATCTCTCGGCAGCAAAAAGAAGTGTCCAATAATAAAGCATGAAAATAAGTTTTGAGTGTTAGGGTTTCAGCTATTCCTTACATGGAGTGAGATACTGAGGAAAATGCACATACAAAAGTCTATTATGTGGAAAAGGTAGGCAATTGGAGATCTATTTTTTTAACCACCTTTCAGAACAAGAAATCATTGTACATAAAATTTAGTTTCTGTTTATTGAAAGATGCTTTGGAAATTAATTTTGAGAAAAATTCTTTTGAGACACTGTGTTTGAAAATCTATGCTTACCAACATCAGTTACCATCAAGGATTGTTGCCTTAAAATTATTAACTCTGTTTATTCCCATCTGAAGCCATCAGTTTGTTTGCCGCACCACATGTTGATGACATGAAGACACCTATAATAGCATAGAAAGGGAATAGAGCTTGGGATGGGCTGACTAAAGAAAGTTCCAATCTTTAATTTAGTTTGGATAGATACTAACATTCAGCTGTTAAACTATGCAAATATTTTCTCAATTAACCTGTTGGAAGTTGCTTGCTCTCTCCCTTTGATCCTTCATCAATATCTCCTTCCCTACAATCATTCATTTCTGCCAACTCTCTGTTACACAGCAGCATGCTGCAGTGCCTCTCCTGAATCTGTCATTTACCACATTATGCCCACATTTGGATGGGTCCCAAAAGCTCTGGGAGCCCTGACAGCTTGCTGCAGTTCTGCTAAACCCTTTCTTCTTTCACTGCTCTTATCCTGTACAATGCCAAGAGTTTTATGTGCACTAAAATGTATATTACTGTGCTTAGATATTGTTAATTACAGGCCCCTACAGCATCATAAGCAGTGGAAATTTAATAATGACTTTCATGGTATTTATGATCACTAAAGACTCTTGAGTGCAGTGATTGCAAATGGGTCTTTGTGTCATGATGAGGTCATTGCACTTCTGAGCCTATGATTTCTAAAAAAAATCTGAAAATTATATTAATGTACTATCTGAAAGGCTCAGTAGCTAAAGATTTTCTTTTTTTAATATATAATCAAAAATTGCTTTAATTTGAAAAGCCTCATGGTTTTAAGGTTGTGTTTCCTACCATTTTTTTAATCTCGAAGGCTAAACATATCACGGTCATGCTTGTATCAAAAGTAGGTTAACAGCAGCAGCAAATTTTAAATTTGATATCTTCAATAATGTTGCAACAGATGAAAATGTAGACTACAGCAACAAGCTGAGGGTAAGGTTATTGTGGAATCATTAGATTCATGATCTACTGGTAAGGTAGAGGAACAAAAGAGTTAACAAAATGGACTTTGATGGAATAAAGAAAAGCAAGAAGCAGAATGGATCTGCTTCCACAAAGACTCTCCTGATGTTTAAGAGTAATGAAGAGCTAAATTATATTGAAGGTTTTATGTAAAGACTGATTACATCTACAGATGAATACTGAAAATAATAATGATTATTGAAAACAATAGAGATTTTAGATTAATTTTTGTGCTTGTCCTTCATTTATAGCTCATGTTATCCCACCAAAATTATCACCAGGTTCCAGTTGATGTAATTTTACAGAAAGATCACAATATCCATCAATGGTTAGGGAAATGGAGATCAATATAAATGGAAAGGAAAGGAAGAGTTATAAAACTCAGTGTATTTCACTGATTCCAAACTCCTTAAAAAAGGATCTTTAAGTGAAAGCAGCCCACTGCTTTGTTTCTCATGTGATTTTTTTTTCTTTTCAAAAAACAATCATTCACCATTAAAAAGCTTCTGAAATAAAATTTCTGTAAACGCTCCATAACACAATCCATGAACCTGATTTTCCTTTGGTACATGTCATTTCACCTTCAAAGGATCATGTTTTGTTTTTGTCAACCATCGAAGAACAGCACTATTCATAAGAGAATTAGGTTATAATATTTTCTCGCTAGCTTTCATAGAAATCTGATACATCAAGGCAAAATTGCTCTGTTAACAGTTTGGGTTTTTTCTTTTCATAAATGAGACAAGATATTTTCTCATCAAGTTTACAACACATGCATTCTGTTCCAACAAGTTTACATATACATCAATTCTAAATCTTACTCTTTGCCAAAAGTAGTAAAATCAAGAAACACCCAAAGAAAATATAGAAAGTGGATAAACCAGGAAACATAAACATAAATCTGTAACACCTACTGCTTAGCACCACCAGCCAAAATTTTACCTTTTTTCATTTTTCAGCTTAACTGCTATGCTATTTAAGGAAATTTGATTTCAACTTTGTACTCCATACATGATGGATATTTATGTCAGTATAAGACAAGAATTTGGTTTCAAGACACTTATTTCCAGGATCTAGAATGATTTCTCACTATACCTTTTGGGACAAAAAAAATTATAGAGTACAGAGCAAAACATTTTCATGAATAGCAGTTTGTTTCTTACCAAAAATGTATTGGACCTAATTCCACTGACTTTTTGTTTTACTAGTAACTTTCACCAAATGAATGTTTTTTCAGCCTATCACCCGCAGTGCTGACAACTCTCACAACTGTAAGCAGGCTTTTTTGACCCAGCTTCACTTCACTGCACACAATTACACTCATTTTTTCCCAAAAACGAATCAGTGGCTGAATCCGTGTTTCTTTCAAAATAGTCTGGCTTGCTTTCATACTTATAGATTCCACTATTTTGTTATTTTGAACCATACTTGCTACATGGTGAAAGGACAAATAAATGTATTTTCATGTACAGATCACCTTAAAGCTCATCTTTCCTCCCCTAAACATCCCACAGTCCTGTGCTATCCTGGGCACTGTTCCCCTGCACTGCAGGATGTGTATCACACCACAGTGACTGTTCTGTCCAAAAGGTGCTCTGCTGCTCATCCATGGGAGCTAACCCACATCCCATTTGGACCCTGGGGCTGAGGTTATCCTGAGACAGCTCTGGAGGCTCTCTCCAGATAGGGTGTCCTCTCCTCTGGGTTCTAATTTTGATGTTTCCTCTAACTCTGCCTGATGGCTCCTGTGATGAGCCTGGGAGCAGCACACTAAGGTAATATTTGGGCTTCTGTTCCTGCCACAGCCTTTCTGTGCTCCTTGGTGGGTGTGCAGGAAAGCCTTTATCACGTAATAGATTTACTAGTTTTTACTTCTCACAATCCTTGAAAAGCATGCCAGTTTGGAAGTTGAGTTTTGGACATCTCCCTGTTGCAAAAAAACAAAGTGAACTTTTGATGTTTGATGTTAAAGAGTGAAGAGAAATTGAACTGGAAATTGCAGTACAAGTGATGTGAACCTGTTCTAGTGTAAATTTTGATTGTTAACAAGGCTTTAATTCCAGCTTCCAGTAACCAAAACATTCCACTATTTCTGGAATACTGACTATGTTAATTAGACTGATAAACTCATCAAAAACCCTTTACTGTTGTGATAATAGCTGCAAATTCCCCACCCATTCCTTCTTAATGTGTTTACCCTTTCCCATTGTTCTGCCTTTCCCTACCCCACGTAGTCTTAGCCACTCCCTCAGGTTTCCCCTATTGGTTCCTGTACTGCTAACTCTGCCCCTGTACCTCCCCTGTACCCAGAGGTCACTGGGCAGTGTGCTGTCCCTGCCCCTCTCTGTTTCCCTATAAAACCCCTGACCCTCTGCCATCTTGCTGTCTATGCTCCACGTGTGTCTATACAGCACATGTCTATGCACCACATGTGGCTGTGCATGTGAGGCCTTCACCCTCGAGGCATCTCTGCCTCTGGGAGATCTTTGGCCTCTGCTGCACCATGCGAATAAACATCTTCCATGTTTATATTGGTTATGTTTATGACCACTAGTAACAATCTTGGGAGACAACCATACCTCTTGTCTGAAAAACAAGCGCAAAGATTCCAGAGAAGTCCTCTTATTCCATAGAACTATTTGTCCCTGTCTGTGGTGCTACTTGGTCATGTCTGACTTGTAAAAAATTAGGATTCAGACATAAATTGGGAAACGGCTTATAAACATGTGTTTTTACTGACTGTGCTGAAGTGAATACCTGAGAACATTGTTATTTATTACATTTGCTCTAGGGCACTAAATAAAAGTTTGAAAATAGTTATAAGGAAAAAAATCCCACATCCTATGTTATGTAATGCTTTTTCTATTAGAACAGTGGACAATGGAAAATGAATGCTGATTATGCAATTGTTGTTAGCTGCCAAACACACCATTACTGTTTACTAACTATTTTGACAGTTCATATGGGGTTGAGAAATGTCTGATCTAAAATGGACATGGTGCATTTAACCCAAGTAGCCAATGACTCGTTCAATGTATCTTGGCTGAAGGAATATGAACTTAGAGTACCCAGAGTAGGCTGTGTTTCTGATTTTACTAAAGATATCCTAATTGGCAAAAGTGTAAGAGGGAAGTTATAATCTCAGGATTTTACAAATCTAAATGAAGATCTTTATATATTTGCACAATTCAAGATTGTTTCAAGGTAACATTAAAAGGATCCTACTAGTAATAATTTATACTTAGACCTAAATTAAAGGAGTACCTGACCTTAATTAGAGATGCATCTTTATTCAGTTTTCACTAGCATAAAATTGTTTTCAGCTAGTTTCACTTTCCCCAAACATAATTGCTTTATTTAGTAAATTGCTGTTTTCAGAAATAAACACATTGAGAGGGAGAAATCATTCTTCCCCACGCACATACTTAGGAAATCAAACAATATAATGGTCTGTATAATGGGCTTATACATGAACACATATATTTTTCACAAGTGAAAAGGACTAAGAGGAAAACAATAAAAAACAGAATCTGGTGGAACAGTGGAACTGAGTGGAGTATTACTGGTACTCGTAATACCAGTAATACGAGTGATGTCAAGTGTAGTAAACATCCAAAATGTACCATGAATTTTCAGTCAAAGTCAGAAGAATGAATGTGGAAGAGTAAACAGGAAGCTTCTATAAAGATGACTTAATTTCCCAGAGTCTTTTTTAGTAACTTTTTTTGCTGAGGAATATTTGATTATTTGATATGATGGCTTTATTTCATGTCATTAAAAAAAAAAAAACCAAATGAAACCTAATCTATCAGCTCTATTTTGTCACTTCCTAGGGGGATACTATAGTAAAAGTATACAATAATAGTAATAATAATGAAATAGTAGCAAGTATCTGCTACACAGCTTCTTAGTCTTATTTGCACAGTCTTGGTGTGTCTTTACAGCGTAAAATATGTTAGAGGTGCTGTATTTGATTCTATTAATTCCACTGCTGATGTGAAGTAATATACACAAGGTCTGCCATACAAATACAACTCTCAGACAGTCCACTGCTCTCATGAAACCCATTTCCTTTTATCATGAGACAAACCCACAGTCTATCCTGCCAGTTCTGGATGGTGCATACCCTACTGACAGGAGGCATGGTCCTCACCCTTCCTTCTGGCTGAATTGGCCATCACTCCCATGGTTTGGGGTTCTTTCTTCCAGGGAACCAAGCTGACCACACTGAGCAATGCCAGCCAGTGTACAGCTAAACACTGATGAAGGGGCCAGATTATTTAGTACCTCAAAAGCCAGAAGGACTTGCTATAAAATGAATAGAAACATTTTCTTGAGTTGTTTTTTATTTTTCCTGCAATCAGGCTGATCTTCTGTAGACTTTGCATGTACAGCCCATCATGCTACACTCAGGCAAATACACTGGATTCCAGGGAGCTGCTTATATCATACATACCATGCCTGAATTTGGCTTATGGTCTCCTCCACAAGCTACAGAGAGAGGATAAGTAGTGCCAAAACCAATGGGGTTTGGCACTAGCAGACAAGTATGAATGAAAAAATTAATTTCGTTATAAAAAAGAGAGCCACTTCTGCTTAATCAGCATTAAAAAAATAAATAAATATCACCTTATATAAATGGATTTTCCTTTAAAACCAAGCTTCATCCTCTTCTCAGCCTAGTAGTGCAGGAACCATTCTTGAAGTCATACAGAATGAGTGCCAATCCATACAGCAAACACGAACATTTCTCTGTTTCAAAATTCATATGCAATTTTGGCAAAGTGAATCATAATGTTCTTTTTAAGGATATTTGGATAAAGATTAATCTACCATAGTCACTATGGAAAGAAAAAATATTAGGTGAAGATTTGGAAATCCAAATGTATAACATGGAACACCTGCAAAACCTATCTCTCCATAAATTTTATAAACAGAAATTTTTCATCTCAGTATCCCTTTTCTGTAGAAACCCTACTTGATACCATCATTTGTCTTCCTAGATGGCTGTGGTAGGAACAGAATTATTAGTAGCAATGGAATAAAGAATATAAAAATTACTGGATGTGCATTTGGGTGACCATATTTCCTTTCTGTAAGGCCTAATACACTTGAATTTTCTGTCTGTAGGAAATGTGTCGGGTTTCTTGGCCCAAAACCCAATTCAGGATCGGGGCAACTGGTTCTCAAGGCCTTCTCAGGCAGCGGCGGCTCGCCCTTCAGGGCGGTGGGTAAAAGGGGCTGGGGAAAGCTGGGTGCTCCTGCGGGAGCCGTGGAGGTCTGGAGATCGAAGGCGGTTGCAAGAAATGTAGGCAATTCCGAGTGGGGTTAAAGAAGGGTTTATTGAAGGATGGGCAGGGAGGTCTGGAGCGGGTCAGGAGGAGCTCGGATAAGCCCAGCTCTGCGCTGTGCAGCAGGTTTTAAGGCAAGGGAAAAGGGGCAGGGAGAACACAAAGAGACCAATGGGGTACATGGAACGGTTGACTGACAACAGCTTGGCTCAATAGGGACACAGAAGGGGAAGGTACAAAATTCGAAAGAACCAATGACTAACAGCTCAACTGGGGAACAAAGGAGAAACTTCTAGAATAAGGCCTTATAGGGAACAGGGGAGGGGAGAGAAGCAGGGCCAACAGCTGAACGTGCTGGTGCATATTAACTACTCTTGCGGCAAAGGTTCCTGGGAGTGCTCTTTCAAGTCGCCATGACCAAAGAGCTAACTCAATTCCATGACTCATCTGGGGCTCCACCGTGGCACCCTGAACTGGAGGCGCTCAACTTCGCCAAGGCCACCGCAACAGAAATGAAGTGATGACTTATTTGCTGTATATTCTACCCCTTATTTTTAAGAGGCTTTTAGCTAGAAAGAGGGTTTTTTTAAAAAAACAAATTTACTAGCAGAGTTCATGGAAGAAGTTCTAAGGGTTTTTTCCTAGCAAAGCTTTCCCTCTTAAGCCACTGGTTGTTTTGGCCAAACTCATAGCAGCGCAGCCCTACTGAGAGTATTTTAGAGAGAAGCATAAGCTCCCTAAAATATCTGTTTCTTCAAGTGTGCACTAAGGAAGTATCAACTTGCTTGCAGCTCTTGAGACACCAAGCAGAATTCTCAAGGGTGAGGAGGTGGGTAGAGCTTTCCTTCCTCCCTGTAGGCATTTCTAACTGGGCCCAACACTGTGCTGGTGCTGAGCTGAGTTCATTTAGGGTGATTTCATCATTTCACAAGAAAGACGATACAATTGCAAAATTATTTGCAGTTTTGAGAGGAAATGTTTCTGAAAAGAATCTGAAGGCAGGGTTGAACAATTTAACACTAGATTTGCCTTAATCCACACTTTTGTTTGGGAGCTTTGTTTTTTCATTCATGGTAGATTTAATCTATTAATATTCTTTTTTACCTTGCTGCCTAATTTTGGTTAGACATTGGTGTAACATTTCAAAGAAATAAGAGCTGGGTAAAAAGCTTCTCTTTTCAGTGTTTCTGTATTGCTTCAGAGTAGTTTTTTTTCTGAATCCTGTGAAAATTGAATTGGCTGCTTAGCCATTTAAATCCATTAAAAATAAATTTAACTGTACCAATAAACAGTTTCAGATGCTCAGATCTAGAAGAGAAATATGTCTGTACCTGACTTTTGCACAGTCCCCACCCTTTGTGACTGATCTGTAATACTGATCGTGCGCCAGAAACCTCTGGGAGAAAAGAAGGTTTTACAACTGTTACCAGTAAAATTGAAAACATTTGGAAAACACTCATTTTATATGAATATATATAGTTCTGAACATTTATAATCCATATTGCAGTCTCTAACAAAAAATGGTAGTAGGTTTTGATCTTTATTCTACAACATAACAAAGCCTATACTTACAGTAATTTAGAGGCCAGATGCAGAGAAAAATGTAGATTCAGATGCTGTGCCAGGCTTCAACACTATTGTCCTGGTTTCAGCTAGGGTAAGTTAATTTCTTCTGAGTAGCTGTTACAGTGCTGTGTTTTGAGAAGGAGAGTTAGCATATGCAAGGTAAAATGGCATCTCATATTTCACGGAAGCAGACTCCTTAGAATCAGGATTTTCCATAGTTGTGTAAGGTCACACTTACTTCAATGAATTTCTTCTTTTTCATGGAGTTTAATATCTATGTTTTTTCATTTCCAAAATAGACAGGAGTAATTTCTGATGCAAAAATCAAGCAAGTATGAAACTTGTCAGGTGAAAATATCAAGAAAATAATTAAATATCTCAAAGACAATTAATTAGAATAATGTTCAGTCCATTACACACCTTTATTAGTAATATTTATATCTTTTCAGTGCTAATAGCTAGTGCTGAACCTGACCTCTTCAAAAACATGCATAATGATCAAGTTCTTCCCTGGATATTGTCAAGGGAAAAAGCAATGTGTGAGAGAAGATTCAGTGCCAGCTTGGTTCACTTTTGATTGTAAAGGCTGCTAAAAAATATTTTGTTTGGAATATTACACAGGCATTGCTTTTTTTGCTGAAGGTTGGAAGAATGCAGTGTGGCTTCTTTTTTGCCTTGCCCAAAACACCTTCTGCAATAATAGTGAAGGATCATTGACACAAAGATGACTTTCCTCTACCTTGGGATTCCTTCACACTTGGACACACCTCAATCTCTTCTCTCCTTTACAGCTGGCTGAAGATTTTTTTAACAATATTGGAATAAAGGGCAGAGCAGCTGACCTGGGAAATCAACACCTCATCTTTCTTGCTTAATGATGCAAAAATGAACTGGCTTCGCATCACTGAGAATTTACACACAGAGGATCCCAAGTGCCTTTTTATGTCTCTCATCTTAGTTAAAGACATGAAACTTGGTTAAGGAAAATTATTTTGCTCAAATTACAACACTACCAAATATAACCATTATTATTAAAAGTGGAACAAAATAATCATAAATACATTTCAAATTAATCAGTGAATTTCTACTGTAGCAACATAGGGACTGGTACTAAACCCAAGGCCATAGAGCATTTCATAAAGCAAATTATATACAGCATTTCCACAATTACAGAAAATTACCATATTAAATCATTGCTGATAAGCTTTGGCAATAACATTAAGACTAGTGGAAAGGAAAATAGAGAAGGTGGCACATCAGGCATAGATGGCAATTTAAAAATAATGTCAGAAAACAGACAGAAACAGTTTGGAATTAAAAAAAAAAAGTAAGAGAGACACATAAATAGCAAGTCATTCACAGAAAATGACAGGAAAGAAACAAAGAAAAAAAAGAAAACATGCCAGAGATACAGAAAGTTACAAGGAAATAAATTGCTATCATATAAAAATTATAATAATAGACATAGGTGGATTTGTGAAACAAAGTTTTTAAAAACTAAGAACAATTGAAAGAATTGAAGAAATTAATTGGCAAAGCTAACCAAAAAGGAAGTGGTCTCTATCTGTACTAAGAGTTAGGTTGCCCAAGCTCCTAGAAACATGGCAGAGAATGTGAGGCCAGGGATGTGTCTCAGGCTTAAAACAGGAGACTGAGGAAATGAAGGTGGGCATGTCTTGTTTATCTACAGTCATTGCCATCTGAGAGAGGATATATGGTGTTGTGTTTGGGAAGGTTTTATTCTGGTACCACACAGGTATGGGAAAACAGAAAATTCGTGCTGGAAAGCACTGGGTATTTGAGGAGATGGGTTTATTTCTACCACAATTTCTGTCATCATGGAGCATATAATACACCTTTATGCAATAAAATGTGTTTACAGTAGGACTAGCACTAGGACTACTGAACAAGAAAGAAAAAGGTGAAAACATGAAGAAGCACTGGGGATAGCAAAAAAATGAAAGATAATTACTTCAAAAACAATGTGTTTGTAATTCATTATGACCCATTTGGTTATTTCACTGACACGTTCTTTAGTCCTCCTTCCTATTTGCCTGACCCATCAGATTGATATTATCATTCAGGAAAAGAAAAAAAAATTTAAAAGTTTTAAAAAACCCCTTATCTTTAGAAAAAAGTAGATTTCAGGATTCTCAGCACTCTTTCTCCTAACTCTTTCATGGTGAGCTCATGCACCAATGTTTCAGCTATCCAGCATGGCCATCACCAGTGTGTCAATTTCCTCCTTCACCAATTATGCTACAAGCCCACGTGTTTCCAGTCTGATGCATTACGACTTGTAAATACACTTCTAAACTCATTACCTCAGACCATTACCCCGGGAAAAAGGCTATTTTCCTAAAGAATAACAGAAAGGTTAGCAAGAAATTATTCTACCTACACTGTGCTGTTTACATTTCAGCTTTGTTTCATTAATTGCCAGGAGTCTGTGACCATTTTCCTTACTCACATTTGCTTTCTACTGATTTCTCCAAACATAAGAAACAATTTAATCACAACAATTAACACAGGAGAAGAAAATCCTGTGCACTTGATTGCTGTCACATTTGTGGATGTTCAGCTATGTGAAGAACCCTGGCTACAAATCCCTGGTATAAACTTACTTGCCTTTGTTGTTTTCACAGCATTTTTACTAAGTAATTTCACTCGGCAAACAAGTGTCTATTTAAACAAATGCTGCAGCTGTGGGATGTTTCAGACTTGTGGAAAATCCTCCAGCTAACATGTTCCTGGATTCATTCTCACATCAGTGGTGTCAGAGCAGGATCTTTTCCATGCCCGTAACTGTTCCTCCACAGCCAAAACACAATAATGTTTGCTCTAGGATTTTATCACTGCCCTCTCCCCCGTGCACTATTTGCAAGGACGTAAATAGGATGAGTATGTTTATCAGTGTTCAGCTGCATGCATGGAAATGCATTTCCCAAACAGCTTTCAAAGAACATTCCTACAAATGCCATATAGCTGTTCCACCTATTTCTTTTGGCAAGGCTCTCATGTTCCTGACTTCACACAAATTTGTTAATTGTCCAAAAGGCTCTACATATATACAGGTCAACAGAGTAAAAGTCCTGGAACAGACTCCTACAAATTCTAGGTTTTGCAGCTCAGTATCTGACCTTCTGACATGCTGTTTACTGTGATGATCCTGAATGATTATGCACTATTCTTTTTGTTTTTCTTTTATAACTATGTAAAAAAGAGGTAAAAGACACAAATTAGTTTAATATTTGGTGCATGCATGTCAGTCTTTTTATTCTTCCAGAAATTTCTGTAGAGTGGCAGAGCCACAGATAATTGCTATCAATTGCACAGACAAACATGAGGAAGCTTCCTTGTCAGCATGGTTGGAATTTGGTCTTTTGTGAATCCTAGACAGACTTTGACACAGTAAGTTTGTAGAAATCTGGGGCTAAACATGAAGATATTCCTATTTTAAACAGCTTTATAGCAACACAAAACCCATCATCATTTTTAAGGTCTTTCTTAGTTGGAATACATTTTATATTTCTTACATTGGACTTTTTACCTTTAGTGAAATAAATTCCTAATTAGGATGACAGCAAGAAAAGTGAGGCCCCCTCCAAGTAGTTGCTATGTGGACTCAACTAAAATCTTTAGCTCAGTCTTTTGGAATTCTTAGCAACCCAGAAGCTTGCCACCCCTTATTTTCTAAACTTTCTTTTGTAAATAATAGAAGTGCCCTCAGAAGGAAAATATTTGTATGTTGTACACCATAAGTCTAGCATCTGCTAGCTGTTTTCTTGTTTGGCTCATTCTTGCAGTTTTCCTTTGTTTGCAAAATACATGGATCCCGAAATGGATTTTTTTTTCAGTATTTCAGGCGGTAATTCTGGATATGACAGAATTTTGGATCTCTAGTTTCTCAAGGTGTCATAGGAAACTCTAAACAAATTCTAATTAGAAAACATTTGTACTTTTTCTTCACACAGATTTTGGAAAAGAAAACAACATAATCAAACATAACATAATCAAAGAGATTTGCAAGATGTCCTTGTTTATTGTGCACAAAAGGGGAAAGGGTGAAGTTTACCTGCTGTTAGGAAAGCTAGCAGAGGACCTAAAGTTAAAATCATGCTAGAGTGAAACTGTTTCCTCTTGCAGCAATGGTAGGAGTAGATGGTCTGTGAGGAAAAACAAGACTTTGATCTGCCAACTGTCCTGCAGTTAGACAGGTTGAGAATTGTTCAGCAGGGAGAAGGGAAGGTTTCAGGGAGACCTCATTGTGGCCTTCCAGTAACTAAGGGAGTTTATAACAAGAAGGAAGAGAGATTTTTATTATGGGCAGATAATTACAGGAGAAGGGGCAGTGGTGTTAAACTGCAAGAGAACAGGTTTAGGTTAGATGTTAGTAAGAAATTCTTTACTCAGAGGATTATGACATTGGAACATGTTGCCCAGAGTGGATCTGGATGCCCCATCCCTGTAAGTGTAGAAGGCTTGGTTGGATGGGGCACTGAGCAACCTGGTTTAGTGAGTGACATCCCTGCCCATGGCAGGGGGATTGGATCTAGAAGATCTTTAAAATCCCTTCCAAACCAAACTATTCTGATTCTAAACTAGGTGCATCAAGGATGGTGCCCAAAGGAAGGTGGGTGGGTGAAGGGAACATAGAGAAGAAGCACTCAAAGGACAGGGCCATCACTCTCACTCCACTTCCAGTGTTGGTACAGCTAGAGCCTGTCTCAAGTGTTTGTATCCAAATACATGCACATGAAAAATAAGTGGGAGGAATTTAGAGTCCATGCACTGTCAGATATCTGTGACATCACTGGAAACGATGAGATGTGGTAGCACTGCAGAATCTGTGGGAATGCAGTGTCAGTCACAAGATAACCATTAGGGAACACTTAAGCCATCCGGACATGAACAAGCCCCTTAGGATTAAAGAAGATGTATTCCTGTGAATTCCTGCAGTTATCATCAGAAAGCCACTGTAAGTAATTTTTGAAAGGTGATAGCAATCACAGAAATCTCCTATCAACCATAAAGAAGGAAAATATATCCATCTTCAAGAAAAGCAAGGGTGAAAATCAAGAAGATACTCAGCCTAACCCCAGGAAAACTGCAGACAAAGTCCTCTGGAAAGACATTTTCAAACGCACATTTTCCAAACAGTGATTTGGAAGATGAACATGAATTTACCTAGGATAAACCAAGCTTGACTAACTAGTCATTTATGATGAGATGACTCATGTTTTAACAGACACTGTCACAATGTTTTAATTTGCACAGAGGCAAAGGAGTAAGAATCGTTCAGTCGCAACAATTAATACCCAATATTCTGCTACATGTTTATAAAAGGGGTTTCTGTAGTGATGAAAACCTACTGAATTGAATCCCAAATCAAAATACTAAAATAAACATCCCAAGGCTGTGATGCAACAGAAGATAGATCTTGCTCTGTCTGGTGGTTTTGATTGGCCCAAAACATCAGTGAAGTGTTTTTAACATCTAGGAGAAATTTGGACCCCTCAGAAGCTGTTGTAGTAGGCCTGGGGAGGTGTCTGAGGGGTGGGGTGTGGCACAAAGATGGCTCCTGTGTGTCCTGAGTGCAAGTTCTGGAAGTTTTTACATCAAGTCCAGCAGAGCCAATCTCTGATGGCTCTGAAGATGATGGACATGCTGCTGGCCAAGTTTGGGCCAATTGGAGGTGCTAGTTACGCCTCTGTGAAAACATATTTAAGAAAAATTCAAAACAAAGCAGGCACGCACTTCCTTCACTTCTTTGTAGTTGGAGGAGGAGGAGGTGGAGGTGAAAATATGTGAGGGAGAACAGCATGGAGATGCCAAGGTCAGTGAAGAAGGTGGGGGAGGAGGGGCTCCCAGTGCTGGAGCTGAAAACCCTCTGCTAGCCACAGTGAAGGCCATGGGGGGGCAGGAGGTCCCCTGCAGCCCATGGAGTCCACAGGAGTGCAGAAAATCACCCACAGCCCACGCCAGAAGAGCAGGTGGATGCCTGGAAAAGACTGTGAACCAGTGGGAGTCTCATCTAAGAGTTAAAACTGCAAAGGCCTTGCAAAGGAGAGAAAGGCCTTGCTCCTGGAATGGAAGCAGCCTGGCCTCGGCTCGGGAGAGTCTGCACAGCACCCTATGGACAAAAAGACTCCTGTTGCAGCAGAATTTCGGGCGGGATGTTGCTCGTGAGATTGGACCCACGCCAAAGAAGTTCTTAAAGGACTGTCTCTCGTGGGAAGGATCCCCTGGCTAAGTAGAGAACCTCTTTTCCTGATTGGACTGACCAGAGAACCCCCCAACCTGCCCCCTGTCTGTGTTGCTGGTTTGGAAAGAGGGAAGTGGGGGAGGGTGAGTGCAGAGACTGCTTCTTAAGAGGGTGGGGGTGAGAGCAGAAAAAAAACTGTCTGGAGAGAGAGAGAAATAAGTAGAGATAAAGAGTATTTGTAATAGAAGAATTGTGGTGATGAGTAAATTTGAGAATCTGCTCTGTGGACTGAAAAGAGACCCCACACCCTGCCCCCCCCACCACCCGGCTTGTTCATTGTAAAGGAGGAAAGGGGGTGAATACTACAGGTTCGTAAGAGGGAGGCGGGAGTGAACAAAAACTGTATGAAAAGTTTATTTTTGCCTGCATTTATCCTCCAACTCTGTTAGGTAATTAAACACTTTTTGCAACTTTAAGCTTAGAGCCTGGTTGCCCTCTTTTCGTGCGTCCTTCTGGCAATGTCCTGTCGAAAAACCATGACACTCTGGAAGTTTATTTGGATCTTCTCTGAGTTTGGCTCCCAGTCAGCTGCCTGTTCAGATGTGAAAGCTTGATATACTGATGTCCATAGTTTAAATTTCAATTCTTTCTTGTGTTCTAGCTCATACAAGTATTTTTGAATTTGCATGTTTCTTCATTTGTTAAGAACTGCAGAACCTCAGACACCCAACAAATACCTGCCAAAGCTCTCAAGGCCAGACTTAGTTTAACCTGCCTTGAGCTTGACTAACACACACCGATTTTGACAGAAAAAATATGCAATTTTTGTTGAAGAACATCAAGGTGTTTGAAAAATCTATAAAAGCAAGAGAAGGAGTCATAGTTCAAAATCACGAACAGTTCACTGTTAGACTATTAAATAATCCAGAAAGAGCCTTTAAGTATTTATAATTACCTTACTATCACTGATGCCTGAAAATACAATAATACTGTTTAAAGGACCCCTAAGTTATGTCTTCCTGTATTAGTCCATATGTACAAAGTCTTATTCACTTAACTAATTTTTTTCTGGATTTCTGCTGGAACACTGCTGTCTTAGGATATTATAGAAACTTTTTATTAAACTTTCTAGAGTTTTTCAACAGGAGTTAAACATATTAAATCACACATTATCAAACATAGATGTATTACTCACAGAAGGAGGACCACAGAGAAAAGCCATCTTCAAGACTCATTCATACATAATGGAAGACTTTGAAAATGTTTATTTTCAGAAATTATTCACTCTTTTATTTTCTCTAATTTTTACATCATCAGTTACATTTTCATGAAGACACAATTCTAGGTGGTCTTTTCTTTTTGTTTTTCACAGCCATAATAAAGAACAGTGAGATAGACTTCTCCAAAGTGTGCATTTGGGTGTCTGCTAATCTGTCTTCTCCAAAGATTAATTAAGTTCTGGTAAATTTTCTTCCTCAAAGAATTTATACACGGCTTTTATTTTTCATTTCTCTGTCCAAAGCTGTTATGTTTACATACTAGGAAAAGCTAAATTTAAAAGCTAATTCATTGCCATTTTGGATTGTTCGGTAAATTACAACAATTAATTTAATTTTTCACTTATGTAACTAAGATATTGAAACTTAGATTACAAACACACACCCTTAAAATTGGAAATATGTATAGCAGATTTCAAATGAACTGGAATATCTCTAATAGAATTAAGCAGAAAATCTTGCTTACAAATATTGTATAAAAGCCCATTCTTTAGCATTCAGGTTCTGAATATCCCTATAATTTTTACATATATGTTTTAATTCAACAAAGTGTGCCAAAAAATTATCTTTCCACACAAGTAAACAAATAATATTCAGTCTGTGGGGTCCAGAGGAGATGTACAGTTTCCTTTCATCTTCATATTTAAACCTATCAAGCTTACTGCTTTCAGACTGAAACAATTTCTGTGTTGAAACTATCAAATTATTTGCAAGCAAGCATATTAACTACACAGCATACTAAGTCATGAGTGTCCTTTATTTGGACACTTTCACCACTTTATTTTCAGCTGAGCTTTTGTGAAATATAAAATGTACTTCAGAACTTGTTCACTGGGTCCAGTGTTCTCTTGGTTGAAAATCATCCCTTGTTACTGCCAAAAAGGGACATTTCAAGTGTTACTTTCAGTATAAAAGAAATGGTTTTAACACATGCATACTATAAAGTTGATTTACAGTTAAAAAGTTAATATTCTGTATTTGGCAATGCATCCTGGCTGCTTGTAATGTAACCATAAATTTAGAGGGTTTTTATGATGTAATGTTATCCACTTATTGACAGTTTATCTTGTTAAAAGTATTACTGAGAAGAAGGAATCTGACATTGCTGTTAATACAATTTTTCCCCCTTTTTGATGTACCACTGGTTCTGGAATCCTTTGCTGATGGCCTTAATCAGGTGTTTTTCCACATGAGCGTCTCACCCATCATTCATTTATATATTCACTGCTGAATGAATTGCTGCTGAGATTGATAACTGATCATGATTTTGAACCGCTGGCCAACTGTATGAACCCATAACACCAAAATTCCAATGGACTCAATTTTTTTATTGAGGTAATTCCTTGAAATTGTCACAATGAAGGGCAAGAATCCGGGACAGGTGTTTGAACATGGGACTTTGCTTTCAGGCTAAAGCTGACTTGGAATTCAGAATAAGGGGAGAATATTTTGTAGAACTACACACAGAGGAGACACTGTTTTTCCCCAGAGAGCATGCTTTAATATTGAGCCTCCTTTGACAGGAAAGTAATAAGGCTTCAGATGGGACCAGATCAGAATAACAGAAATTGGAAAGAATTTTTTTTTAAAGCATGCAATTTATTACTGGGTGAAGTTTCCAGAAGAAGTGAACATAATGAAACTAGATCCCATTCATTTTTTCTTTACCTTGTTGAGGCCAAGCACTTGTTACAGTTATTTTCTCTGAAGCCTACAAGGTAAATTTACTTTAAGAGAAAAAAGTGCAATATAAACACTTTTTTTTTGTTCTACAAGGCCTTTCATGTGCTGAAAATAAAACTACTACAGGCAGACTGGTATGCTCCAGAGGCAAGTTGTTGATAATGTACCAAGTAATAAAGTATTCTCAAAGGTTAGGTCCTGTGTGAGAAACACCATGCCAGAAGGTCTCAGATTGTTTTTTCTGTGCTTAGATAGAAGCATAGGAGCTCTCCAGTTAATATCTTCCCCAGCCATTGGCACAAAGCAGGTGTGTTCACCACCAGTCCTGCAAACCTTGTCTCCACCCTCCTGCTCAGCTCTAAATTGGCCACATTTGCCAGTATTAACTTCATGTATTTTAGGAGCAACTCTTTAAACTCCCTGGACATGCCTTTGGGGTTGGAAATGTTTGGGTTTTTTTTTTTTCAAATATCGTCAAACAAAAGCAGAGACCTTTTTTTGTGGTTGAAACCTTCCCTGAGAAGAATACTGTTTTTTCCTGAGTGCCTGTTCACAGATTTAGCAAGCAAATGGAGAAGACAAGCCAAAGCAACCAACAAGGTGATGGAGGATTTGTCTGAATCAAGGTGAAATGATTATCAGTGTTCACTTCTCTTGTTCTATTCCCCATTATTGTATAAGTTATTAACAATAGTAAATGTAAAAAGGGGAGACAGTGTGTCCTGGTTTTAATTTGTCTATAACAAGGAAAGAACAAGCAGCAGCACATAAATAATGGGAACAAGAAGAAATACTTATTAACAAGAATGAATTATTACGCTACTTCAAAGAAAAGCATACCATACAATTTATTGGGGTAATCCTCCACATTTAATATGATGCTTTCTTCTGTACCTGTATCTGTGGTTGTTTTTCTCTGGCTATTATAGAAAATGTCAACCTACTGATGTTTTTTGATGGGCTGTCTTTTTGCAAAGCCACATGAATGGTACTTGAAAAATTTGATTCTCTATCCTGCATTCTTTTATATGTTTCACCAAATTTAAGGGTCTAATTTCTGCATTTTTCAAATTCATGCATTATCTCAATAGAATCAAACTGTGTCTCCTAATGAATGTCTTTTTCATGACATATCATTTTTGGACCAAACAAAGGAACACATTTTGTTATGTACCTTATCCTGTGTCCTTTTATAAATAAAGGGGATTTTTTGTGTGACTCATTATATTGTATGAAGCCACTACAATAGGAAAAAACTTTAGAAAACCCCTTCTTCTTTTTTTCTTCTTTCCAGGTTTGATTCTCTGGTGCAGATTTCACAAATAGCAATGCTTTTACACTGCACTACTGAGACAGATGTGCTCATGAAGAAGTATGGTATAAAAATCTGTCAGAGGAGTGTATGATATATGTCTCAAAGTATAAATGCTTTCATACAAATTATGTACAAAGAATAAAGCAGCATTTTAAACATAAAAACATAAGAACCAGAAAAAACTCTCTATTTTTTGTATTTCTGGATCCTTACCCTATTTATTTTTTTAAGCAACAAAGATTATGTGCTATATTTGAGCTTCCTTGTCTAAATAAGAGAAAAAAATCACAATTCAGTAAATGTATTTTGTGGACTGGAAGACAAAACTGGAGAGAGAAGATGCAATTTTTCTCTTCAGGGACAGTTCGTGAGGCAGCCTTGACTGAGCACTGACATTCTCATAACAAACTGAAGAGCACTACTTTTCCCCTAAAGCTGTAGGCTGTATTTCATACACTCTCCTGGGCAAAAGAAAGCTGCAGTTAGAATAGTGGAAGAGTTATGATGGCTGACAAAGTAATGGAAGGTAAAAAGTTCCAAGTTACTTTTTAGCTTCTAGAGGATTCAGTTCTTTCCTTTCAGTAAATTATAAGTTTCCTTTCCTGCAAAGAGACATTTAGAATAATCATGCTTACTTTCTGATGAGGGGAAGGGAAGTTTCAAGGAAGGGAAGTTAAGTTTCAGGGAAGGGAAGGGTGTAGGAGGAAGGAAGGAAGGAAGGAAGGAAGGAAGGAAGGAAGGAAGGAAGGAAGGAAGGAAGGAAGGAAGGAGTTATCAGCCACAGAAGCAAGAAATTTCTGGGAAGGACAGGCACCTGATTTGGCTGTCCAACTCTGTCTCACAGCCAGTCTTTGTCAGATTTCACTTTAGTTTTAGGAGCTTTGAAAGAATGCCATTACAACTCAGCTCCAATGTCATCACACTAGGTAACTTAAAACAATCTATATTTCCTTAAAGTGCAGGTACATTTTGCATAGCTCCTCTTAAATGTGAATATTTTTGCATTGAGTAAAGTTTTGAGTTAAAAAAAAAAAAGACTGTATGGAACAGAAGAAAGCTAGGCTAAGTTGAGTTTACAGACAAAAATATTGTGTGTTCTGATGCATTAAAAGTTTTGTTGATTGTCTTCTTTAGTACAGAGGAAGAATAGCTGTAAGGAAATTGCATTGGTGAAAGGATGGATGATGAATACTATATTTCATTATATTTTTTGTAAATTCTCATCTTTTTCTGTTGGTTGGTTTGTTTATTTCCCTTGTCTTCATTCATTCATATATATGGATCAACATTGATAATCTCTTAGTTCATAGAGTTGGTATTCAGCAACAAATAAATGTGTAAATAGCTATTTTTTTAAGGTTCTCACCACACAGAAACTCCCATTGTCTCACTGTTAACTTTTTGACCCAAGGAGCTACTAGTTCTACAAAAACTGAACAGAGGTGGATAAACAAAATACAAGTAAGCAAGACAATAGGTGAATATGAGCAGGTCCTGTCCAACAGAAGCCTGACGTAAAATCACACTTTGTGCTGCTCTCTCATTTTATGCTTAGGTTTCTTGTGTTCTGGTTCCAGGAGTAGAAATATGCTCATTTCTCTACCTGGAAAGCAGCTATCATGTATGAATTCCATACTGTTACTCATTTTTTCCTATGTATTACCATCTAACATGATAAATATATTTGTTCAGTCATGGTGCATCTACTGCTAATGCACTCCATAGCTGTGTATATTTTACACTATTATTTACTATGACTACATGTGCAATAGGAATGTCATTCAACCATCAATTTCTTAAGTACAGTTATTAAAAAGAAGAATTATGTTGGATTAAGTGCTTTTTTTTATAGTCCATCTACTTTTCTCCATAACTATAGCTACAGTTTTCAGACTAAAAAGTCAGTAACTGGGACTTGTAAATGGAAACAAAGGAACCTTGGGGACAAGAGCACCATGCAAATAGAGGTCAGGTTGCTTTCTTGATTAATGGCTCGATTGTTCCAAGTACTGATGTCACAGCTATACTTCAGTGTTTGTTGTGCTGTAAATAAATATTCCAGCTGCAAAATTTGTTACTTTCTAATAACCCAGTAGATTTCTATGGAGACTCAAAGGTATTGAAAGCAAATAATATACAAATCTTACATAAAATTGTATATGTATGCAACATATATGGAAGCCACATGTATCATTTGCTTAAAGACAAATAGCCTGGTGACAAAGAAACAGGATTGAAAATTAACAGAAAGCTGATTTGCATTTCCTTCTTCACCTGAGAGCCGAAAAGCAGACTGGGGAAAAAAACACAACAAAAAGAAGAGGAAAACAACTCTACAGCCCAAGTAGTTCCGGAGTCCATGCTTTGTCCATAGGGCATGAGTTGGCCATGTCTACATGATCAAATGCTTAGATTCCAAACCACTGTGGCAACTGCCTGTTGGGAACAGCCTCAGACTGTGCCAACTCCCACAGCAGGGAGATAGGTTGTGACAGAGATACCCTGCCAGGGTCTTACCCCCAGGGTACAGGTAGTTAAGCCTGAGAGACAAGGCTTGTCCCTTGCTTCTGTCTGGCTCATGACAGCAGCAGCAACAGTCAGCTTGGAGGGGGAAGTTGGGGTCCAGGTCCTGTGTTAGCCAAAGTCCTGCCCTACCATATTGGTAGAAGTATTTATAATTTTATATTAAAGAGACTCTTTTATCCCTTTTTGAAACTGTTTTTTTCCTGCCTGAGACACTGGCACCAGCCATAGAGACTGTATTGTGAGGGTTCAGCTCACTACCCACATGAACATACTGACAAACACATGGTGGTTTTTAAGCAGATCTGAGCCTAGCTGCATGGAACAATTTATTGGGCTGTGGCATATTTCAGTTTTCAAGCTGATGAGAGAGGAAAAGGTAATTTTAATAGGATTTAAAATATGCCAGTTAAAACCAAATGGTATTGTATAAAGGACAATGATATATAGAGGAAACTGCAGAGTGGTTAAATAGAATATGCTGTCCGTAGAGAGATGCAGGTTCCTGTCAGTAATGTACACAGTTGGCATAGAAACAAACAGTGAACAGTGGAGAATGAGACTTTTCAAAGTGAAGCACTTTGTAGATAATAACCATGTTGCCTGGGGCTTAAACTTTTCCTTAGCCTCGTTGTTTAAGCAGTAAAGAGGACAGTGCCACAAAGAGACCAACTTCCGTTTTCAAGTACAAATGGCTTATTTAATGGCTTTTATCAGTTGGTAAGAAAAGACAAAACAACCCAATTAGAACTACGGAAATCAACAAAAGCCCAGAGCAATAATTCTGAAAGAGGTTCTGTATTCAAAATGATAGCACAGGATGAGAAACATATTTTTGCTAGTGGTATAGCATAAGTAAAGGGGATTTAAAATTAGGGCAAAGACAAGATTACAAATTGTTTCCAAGCAACAGTTTTTATGTGTTGGTAAACTATGTGTTAAGTAATATAGCTGAGGGGCAGCCGGAGCAATATATTGTTAAGAAAATCCTGTAGGAGTGTCTGGTATTTATTTTTAAGATAGTGGTATGTAGGAATCCTGGCTATCCTCAGATATATGCATGAATTCCCACATACCTGCAGAGGCTTTCCTGCCTTCTACAGCCAGAAAGACAGTAAGGCACATGGAGATTAACAGTAAGATTTTTGGGAGAATGAAAGCACAACTGAGGTTCCCAAAGAGCTATTTTCCAAAAGAGAAATTTTGTGAATTTGAAATCGACAAAATTTTAGGCTGAAACTTTAATAGGAACTTAGCAGAGAACAGGAGAACATTTTAAAGGGTAGATAAGAGGGAGAGGGACCTCTCTTTTGACAGTCTACTGAAGCCCAGTATTTTATCCAAACACATGTCACGAGGAAACAGAGTTCAACAGTGTTTTAGATCTGAAAGGAACTTCTAAGTGTCCAGCTGATGGCAGAATATGGGTTATAGGTCAAGAATCTCAGCTAGTTCAATCCACAGTGTCCTGCAGTAAGAGTGCCGTTCTACAAGGTCACTTTGACATATGGCAAATCATTTGGATGTGGAGCCAATGTAGACTGGTAACTCTGAAGATCCAGTCAGGCCACTGCTGTCAAGCAGGGTGTATTACATTGGGCTTGGGCTGAACTGGTATTTTTACATGATGTCTGGCTGCTGTTCTCCTGAACCAACTCATACCTGCCTAGAACACACCACAAACGCATACCTGTGGTTTCACCTGCGACCTTAACTTTTCTGTGGTGTTCTCTTATGAAAAATAGTTGAGGCTGACTCTCATATTGCATTGCAGAAATGTGCTTTTCTTCAAATATTTCTATTTTCTTTTAATTGTCCCCCTATCTGGGTGATGAAGTCCCCATGAACTCAACATTGAACCACAATACAGAAGTCTGTTGAGCAAACAAAGCTTAGTGTCAGGGGCACAGCAGCTTCCTCCCATTTAATCTCAGTATTAGTCAAAGAATTTCATTTATGAAAGTTTTCCTTAATTGTTTATCAGGTCTTTCCAAAAAAACACTACTGTTTGGTTGCTTTAGAAATGTGTTAAAAGTAAACTAATGAATGTTTTCGTACATAAACAGAGAAAAATATAGAATCCATTTGGGCTTTTTGCAAATATCATTTTCTCCTTAAAGAGCTCATATGAACCTCCTATTTGCTTCCCTTTTCATTGGTGACATTTAACATAAGCTGAAAGAAGGAAAATGTGTCTTGGAAGTAAAGGCACATGCCCTTGGCAAACCATGTGTACATTAAAGAAAAAGCATGTGAGGCTGTCTCAGCAGCAAGAGATTGGATCAGAAACTAAGTTTCCACCAGCTGCTGGATCAAAATCCCCCCCATCCCATAAAGTTGAGTAACTCGTCTCTCCTCCCTTGCCTCTGCCTCATTTTCCTCCTCCTCACCACCTGCAACCTAACAACCAGAAGATCCTCCTGGTGTTTCACACAGAAGGACAGCTGGGAAATGGAAAATAATGTGAAAGAATAGTAACAAGCATCTCTTAGGTCAAGCTGAGCTAAGGGGAATTCCTTTAACTAGAATTTAAATGGCTTCAGTTCAAGTTGTGTACTTTGAAAATATAATAGAAAGGGAAAAGTTAGATATGTTTCTCTTGTTCCAAAGCACTGCCTGCGATAAACTCGTTTAAGCAAAACTACAGCTCCCTCTTTCTACAGAAAGAACAAGTCTGAGTCTCCTTTTTACCCTTTATACAGGTATTGTTCCAACAGAATGCGTATCAGAGACTGCAGGAGAAGGAAGCTCCATGGAAGTTTGAAGAGCATTAATGCAATGCAAGAACAACAGCTCATTTCCAAAGCATAAAGAAGATGTCATAGCACTCTACGTTCCACCACAAGCACAGTTCCTGCTAGCACCTACTAAGAGTAGAGAGACACACAGAGCAGTCTAGTGTCACAGATCTCTATTCATGCATGTTTGAATTTAAAGTAAAACTTCAGCCAATGTAAGGACTCCCAGGATTGTTTCTTAGGGAAACTTACGTAATGCAAGACACAAGAAACATATCCATCATGTTAAGATTTAACAACATGATCTCTCTGCTTTGCCTCCTCACTGATCATAGGAAGAACTCTTGGGCAAAACAGGAGGAGAATGCTAAGGAGAAGACTGGGCCCTGCACATACTTTTGAGCTGGCCTTTACCTATGAATTATTTACTGTGTTTTGCCTGGCATTTGGTTATGACATGCTCCTGATGATAGTTACCACTTTATCTCGAGAGTCACTCCCTTCTGCTGGCCAACAGCAGCCAAAATCATCCAGGTCCCTAACAATTTTATTTCAATTTCAGCAGGGTCATACAAAAAGCAAACCATGAAGTTATGTGTGTCATGACAAATTGTTTGCATAACTCAGGAACTCATAAAGCTTGGGAACAGCTGTGCCTCATTTCCCAAGGCCAGCTGAAACACCATGTCTTCCCAACCTGTTCAGCCTTATTGCACACATCAACAGGGACACTGAGAAACAGAGTCCTCTGAAAAGCGTTCTACAATATTAGCAATACTTAGAATGGCATGTGCAAAAAAGCACACTGATGGTATTGCAAAAAACTCAGGTATTCCTAATTCAAGTGAGGTGGTATAACTTACAGTAGGTTAGAATGAGGGAGAAAATGCTCATATGAGGAACTAGTAAAAGCTACAATGTATAGCATTAACATTTAGCAGAATAAATTCATAAACTTGGATCATAAACTTGATCTCTGCCTCTAATCAAGTGCTGAGATTGTGTTAGCTTGATGCATATGCTTTCTCGTAAAATCTCTTGCTTAACCTAAGTAGAGCTGACTCAACATTTATTCAAGCACAAAGGAATTTTAAATGTGGAAAAACTGAGAAATTCTGGTGGGAATACTGGTTTGCTGAGAACTATAAATGTTATATAAGTCTTCACCAGAATCTGTTCACAGTAGTTATTTGGAATAATATGGTGGTAACTGAAATATACTGTCTGAGAAGCTGAGGACAAAACAAGGCTTCAGTAAAATCTAAGAATGTGTTGCCCCATTGAGCCCTCTATAAAATCTAGCTTCTATTTTTTTTCAGTAAAATTTCATTGTGCATTTATTCTAAAGAAATAAAAAGAGCATACTCACCTCTAGCTATTTGCCTTGGCATTTGACTCATTCTGCTAATAACTTTAAATTTATTAAAGTCTCTGTTGTTTGTATGACCCAATTACAACAATAAACTTGAATTACCAAGTGTCAGTATGTGTATTTTGTAAAGCTTACAAGGGAAATATTATTCATTAGGGGCAGCATGAAGAGTTGAATACAGTAGGAAATAATCTGCAGTGATTATGGAATTTGACCCTGAATTGTCACTCTTGTCTATGGCCCTGGCTCCTCACTTACACACTTTCTTGTGGGGAATAGTTAAGCCACACTGCTAACATCAAAGTTCCTGTCCCACTCCCATCTTTTCCACCTAGTTTTTTTCCAACTTGTCCACAGGTCTGACAACTTATTTCTTTGGTTTGGGTAAAAATAAGCATCTAAATCAAAGCAAGCTGGATGTCTTTTAGAGAAATATCGATTTTGACAACATTTACAGTGGGAAATTTCAAGTGTCCAGGATAGATTCCTGCACTGTTTCCAGTGGCAAGAGACTTGAATTCAAAAGCTGACCTTTCTGATCAGAAAGCAGATGTTTCACCACAATTTCCTTTCCTGAAAATATTTGAAAGGTTTTGGTTTTGTTCTAGGAAGACAAGATTTAAGACCTCAACAGTTGTTGCAAACAGATTTTCTTATTTCTGTCCAGCTCTTTGTCTGCAGAGGTATCCTTGAAATGTGAACTTTCTGCTTGGGATGGAATTCTGTCACAGCAGCCGTTCTTTATGGGTGTGTTTCTGTTCATCCACAGGTCAGAGGCTTTGATAGATAATAAATAAGGGCAAATTGTTCTCTAAGAGTATTTAAGTCCCAAATATATTTCTAGAACTTTTAATAACATTTCAACTCTTTACCCTTATGCCATCTTTAGTGATATAAAGGGGAAAAACTAAAGTAATTATTTGTATTTTTATGAACAATGATTTATGGTATCAGTCTCTCCCTTCAAAATAATGGATCTAACATGATATTTTTTTGTTTTGTCTCCCCATAATAGGAAATACAAATAATGTTGCAGGAGACTCTGTGAGGAGAGTAGCCTGAATGGAAATCATATTTTAAAAATGAAAGATAAAAGGAAATACTGAACACTGATCATAATTTAGAAATTTCCGGATTATCTAAAGATTTCTATTACTCTTCCTTATTAAAAAAACAAACAAAACCCCCGAAATAATTCAGTTTGGGGAATACAGTTTGTGCTTACAACTACTTCACAGCAGGTAAAGGGAATCTAAATACATTAGCTGAAGAGTTGGCACCAAATTGTTATTATAGTTTATGCTATGTGTTTCCAGTGTACATAATATTGACTCTGTACTAATAATAACTTTGACTGTAGATACAAATAAAAACTAGCTGTGTTTCATGTAAATTTTCTGGGAACAGGTTTCAAGCAATCATTTATGAAAAACATTGGTTTTAGCACAAGTACTGCATAATATCTTTAGCCTATTTCTTTACTCTTCTGACACTGAAAATACATATTTAGTCACTTTTCTGCAAGCATAAAAATAGTTAGTTCCCTGATGTTCTTTGGCCAGAACATCAGCCTACAGAGTGGGATTCAGTGATCAGTGAGATGAACCAGGGTCAGAAACTCTCTGGGGATGGCAGGGAAAAATCCCAGAGTGTGACTGCTGGGACTGCCCTGGTGTAAAGGCTGGCACTGCTGTTCACCTGAAGGGTGACAGCAGCCTGGTGTGCTCCTAAATCAAGGCAACCAAAGGCACACAGGTCACATTTAGTACCTCTATAGTATGATCCTCTGGACACCAGCAGCTAATGATCTGAAGGTACTCAGAGGACATTTTCTTCTGGTACTAAAACATCCTTTTTTACTTCTTTTTCCCAAAGTCTTCACCTGCCATTCCCAGTATAAGTTCCAGATGGTGCTTCTAGCTCAGTGACTAGGTTTTGCTAATGAGTTGCCAGATTGAATTAACTCTGTAAGGCAAAAAACACAGGGCTTCCCTTGAGCTCTTGTAACACAGATTTGTAAAGGTTTTTACTCATTTTCAAGTACAAACCTGTAGTTACAACCAATGGAACAGGAAACAAACAGGTAGAAAAGGTGCTGACTGGAACAGCCATTAGGGACTTCTGAGAAAATCAGAGATCACAGATTTCTGACACAGGTGGAGAAAATATACATAAATAACTGTCTCACCATTATATAAATATTCATCAACAAATGAACAAATTCTTGCTTCACTTAAATGAGCACAGTAAGAAAACAGTGCTCCTGTATAAATCATCTATCCACATGATCCCATTCGAGAGCATCTTCTTGTGGTACTTGCCATGAACACATGAACTTGCCTTTACCACAAAGCATATGCAAATCCAGTATTAAGTCTTTCAGGTGTTCATGAAATACAAATAAGCAACAGCCTCTTCCAAGTTCATTTTTTTTCTGTTTATCAGAAGACCAAACCCCTCTTCAAGGGACATGACAAGAGACACCCATATATGGAAGTACTTTTCATAACTTAATGAAGCTCTTTGTAGGTTATTCTATTAGCAGGAATATGGAATAAGAAAAATCCAGTGCCAAATATTTTAAAACATATTCATAATGTCCAAGGTACATAACTTTTTCCTTCCTGTCACCTTTTTGTTGGATTTTTGATTTTTTGCTCTTTCAAGTTGTAAGTAAGTGAAATGTTCTACTTATTATATAAGATTATGAGTGTTGCTTGACCTCTCTTGCTTTTAGAAGTACCTACTCCTCATGCTAATGCTAAGATAAAAATTTTGCATGCTCTGCCTATCCCTTTCAAGAACTAACAGGATGCAATTTTAGGATTAACCTAGTAGATAAAAAGGCAGATGGGAGGGAGTAATCTGGACAAAATAATTCATATGTTAAATAGTTGATCTGTATTATTTGTCTATTTTAAAGGATTACTATGAGAGACCGAAGATGTGTCACAATCTATGGTGTAACCAAGTAGTTGTAAAATTAATATTTTTCCTTCTGCACATTTTTCAAGGTCTTACAAAGCCAAGAGGAAAATTTTCCACAGTGGACATCACATTGTTTGGGAAGGGAGGAGACAGCTAACACCCTAATTCAATTGAATTCCTAAGCAAGAATGTAAAACAGATGAGAAATTAATGTTCCAAACAGCTTCTTGCATATCATAGGAAGTCAACTAATCAAACTAAAAAGAAGTTTTATGTTCCTTCTCATAACATGAATTAATAATCAAAGTTACCTTATGATTCATTTCCCTAAATCATAATGTAAGAGGAAACAAAACTCCCAGGGCACACTGAAACTTTATGTGTGTTCAAGAATAATGTGGTAACTATTAGGCATGAGAAAGAAACAAATTTTCAGGGTTAGGGCATTTGATGCTGATAAATATATCTCTAGAACAGAGTGACTCCTGCTCTGTGCTGACTAAGCCATACCTAGGAAAAATCCTAAGTGAGAGAAAGGTAAAGCGTTGGAAGTATCTTCTAACCCATCGTGTTAACGATCCTGCTCCTGGTTTTTTTCTGTAACATTTTCCCCAGTTCTGTAATAGAAAACTAAACCTTTGCTTGTTAACTTTCCATTAATTTTGTCTACTAAAAGCAAAACTGCCAAGTTTTGCAAGGAGACGGCACTCTGTTTCTCCAGAAATAACAAGTTTAAAGAAGTTATTGTATATACACAAGTCTGTTAAGTGTCGGAGATGTGAAACAAATTCTCACTTCACAGAAGGTCATGTGTCTTTCCCACCAACATTCTAGACTCAGTTTGAGCACTGGTAGCTGACAGGATTCAGGGAAAAATTACTCCCACATGGGCAAACTCTAGTGCTCTGCTGGCAAGCAAGATTTAGCCATGAGACAAGTTAGCATAATCCCTTGTTGTCACAGAAAGCCTCCAAGTTATTCATACACCACTAATACATACTAGTCTTTTGGGAATGCACTTCTGATGTTCTTCAGGCAGAGACAGGACTCTGCCTGACCCAAAGATCCACAGAAGATACTAACAGATGTTTCAAAAACAACCACAGTGTTTGCCTGAGTTGTTCTTTTACCTAAAAATAAACCCAGATCCAAACCCAAACTTTGAACAAAATTTCAGCCTTACAGAGGTCTAAAATGAGCAGGATGCAAGGGCACATATGGGGAAAACATGATGTGTTTGGGAGGATTGCATTTCAGTAATATATGTTTCCATCAACTGCAAGCAGAAAGGTTGAACACATATTTATACAGCAGTAGTAAAAAGCTGAATGATTTAGCAGCAAATGAAAATTAAATACAAGCAGCAGGCCAAGAAAATATGAGAAACAGTAGTTAGAAATTCTACACTGAATGCCACAGAAAGGAAAATGTTAATGAAAGAGGAAATGCCTAGGCTCAAGTCAAGCATTGCTGGCTCTAAAGTGAACATTTCAATGGAATAGGCTTTTGTGAACTTGGGGCATTTCTGATGCCTCATTTAAGTTAAATCATTTGTTAAATACATTCTATTGGCTGAGAATTTCCTGAAGTCCTAAGTAGACATAAGAATATGTGAGTGTTTGGGTCTACAAAAAAATAAATAGGAAATACAATTTTTTAAAATTTAGTTAGAGAAGTGAGTGTTAGTAAAATGGTAGCATAAAGAATTTCCTAGTTTGAAACGTTAGCTGAGGTTTCTTTATTATTTTTCTTTTTCCAATCTATCATCTGAGGATAATTTCCTTCTGTGCAATTGACCATATATATTTCACATTGTCCAATATTTAAAAAAAATAAATCCATCTGGATGAAATCAGAATGTCTTCAGATGTTGAAATCCTTCTTTTTTCAGTTTAGCTACTTACACAGAATTTCAATGTCCTTGCAAAAACTGGCTTTTTATAAGGAATAAACCATGCTGCTTTGCATTTGTGCACAACTATTGCTGCTCCTTCATTTATTTGTAATCATTTCCTACTGACATTGCCACAGGACCGTAAGTGTAGGCACATATTTCAGTTGGTTGAAATATTAGTCTGACTTAAAACCTGCAACATAAGTAATATCTCTCAGGCCTACGTTAATTTGTAAGCTTTGCACTCTACAAGCATCTTCTGGATTATTAATTAACAAAACGGTCTGTGTAATGCTCTTGTTTCTCTGTGAAAGTACGTCTGCAAATTATTTTAGGAGTAAGTGGATTGTTGGTGTGCATGTTTATGTGTGCCTTTTTTTTTTAATTTTGAGAGTGAACTTGAAGTTAATTTAAGGTTAAACTACCTTAAATTCAGAATCGAGGGTAGCATTATCTGGTATTTCTAATGCCTTTACAAATCCTGATGTTTAGATTTTCACTTTTACCACTGATGAGATTCTTCTGGCTCTGATATTTTTTCGCTTAGACAGATGATCTTAGTTGATACTTACCTGTTGCTGTTTTCCTTTAGAAGAGTAATATTAGGGTTATTTGTCATTCTCTTTATTTGCTAAGATTTTTATTTTGGGTTTGAAACCTCATTAAAATTAGCTGGTATAATATATATCTCACCTATTAGAGTGTGTCTTTAAAAGTTTATCCATGATATAATATTATTGATATGATATATGATATGATATGATTATATGATATGATATGATATTATAGCGATTATATGATTGATATGATTGATATGATATGATATGATTTATATTATGGAAGATACACAATTGTTTATTCAGGATTCTCCCTCACCTGCAGGTTATTGCACTGTGATTTTGGAATTACCTTTAATTAGTTTTATTTCAGCTGCCATTTAAAATGTTATAATCAATCAAAAAATGTTATGAGATTTATATTTCTCAGAAATTGCTTCTCAACAGTGGAGCTGATTAAGTATTTTCCATAGGAAAATGTTTGCCTATGAAAAATATAATGTTAGGAAAATAGCATCTCATTTATTAAAAACAGAAAAAACATCTAAACATCTTGGTAAAAGTGTTGTTCTACCACCCTTCTGGAATGGTATATTTCTCATATATAAGTTTAACACTGTGCAAAATAAATACTTAGGTGTTTAATTTGTTTTGGATTTTTTTATCAGATGTCCTGGCTAATTTTGGAATTTCCTGTTGGGTGGAAATTATGACTTCTGGGCAGCTCCTTTTATGAGCCATCTTTGTAGCAGACATCAGGTGATAACCCCTTGGAGACACTGCAGGTGCATACTCCAGTTTAACTGCAGGAAAGTAAGTGTCCAAGAGCAGAGATCAATCTGGCAGACTGTGAGTAGTGGATTTATCAGTACTCAGACAAGTGGCTACATTCATTTTCACTTTGCATAAGTCCAAAAAGTGTATGAAATCCATTTATTTTCTCTTAAAATGCATTTCTTACATACTTATTCACTTCCTGATCTAGTACCATTCTCATTCAGCAGAGCAGAGATTTTTGAATGTTCCCTTTGGCAAATGACTTTTGGGAAAAAAAAAATCTTGTCCCTGATTTTGCAGACATCATCAGTCTTTTTGTATGCGTGTAACTGCTAAGAATTCAAAACAAAGAATATGAAACATCAATAATGCAAATTCTCTTTGGTTCCATTAATACTGGAAGGGATGCAGATGACTCAAAAGTAAAGCACATCTAAGAGAGGGACAAAACATTATCACAGCATTGGTTGAATTTGGAACTTCTCTCCTGCAACAAAGTAAAAAAATTTCAAAAATAAATACTGTTTTGAATCAGAGTGCAAGCCACATATTTTTCAGACATTCCAGGAAACAAGAAGATATTATGAAACAAGAACATTTTAAACTTAAATATCTATCTTCATATATCTAAGTATTAATATAAATGAAAGGTTAAGTTCTCTGCAAGACACATTATTAGCACCTTCCTCACCTTTCAAAGACACTCAAGTGTTTATTCAGATGGACTTCTAAATCAATCTTTTATATATATGTTGTCATCTCCATTCAAAGAAGGCAGGGTTTCCTATACTACAATCCATCATAATTCCTATGCTTTATTCTAGAGATTTAGCTTTCTATCCCAAATCAACTGAAAAGCTTTCTGGAAATTTTCCATTTCACAGAATCTGAATTTGAAAATGTTGTTGCATATTATTCATGGAAACACAGATTTTCAAACATTCCAGTATAATTCCAAAATTTCTTTTGTTTTTCTTTTCTTGAGGATTCAAATGTAGGGATGTACAAACAACATGATGAACATATTGCACATGAATGACAGTATAATTCATGTTAAGTGAGGCTTCATTGCTGTCCTCTTGTATAAATTTCTCAATAAGGTCTCAAGTTTTCTCTATTCTCAATAAAATCTTTGAGAAATAACAGAATGAACAATTAATAATCTTGCAGAATAATCCTTATCAGAACAAAATTTACAATTTTCAATATAAATAGTATTTCCAAACATCTCAAAATTAATATTTACCTGGCTTGATTTGATTTTTTCCCATTTAAATATTATTTAAAATATTTTTCTTTTAAAAAATATTACATCCCTTTCAGACAATTTTTTTCTTAGTTGCTCATGTTTATCCCACAAGGCGGAATCTGGGACATACCAATCATTCTGTGGCAAAACACTAATACCATCATAAATCCGGGTTTATGGCTTCATGACTGAAAGAAACAAAAGGAAAAAAGGGGTTGTGAAAGCACTCGCAAGATCAAAGAAATGCAGTGGCGAAATAAACTTCGCTGTTACACCATATATTCTACATTAATCTCTCCAAAGAATACATTTGGCTCCTGACATTTTGAAAATCTACATTTGCAGTTCTGTAGATAAACAGCTGCTATTTTCATATCAAAACAACTCTTCACTATGTGTTTTTCAGAGTGCAGAGAAAGAGATGGCATTTAATATTCTGATCACTCTTATCACAGATAGACTTCTGTATCCAAGCTTTGCTTTGTTTTTAATGCTTGAAACTATTTCAATAAAGCATTTGCATCCTTTGTTACTGACTTAGAGACCTTGTTTAACTTGCAATAAAATAAAGTGAAGCCCTCCCTTGCCTGCATGGATCACTTTGATTCATATATATGAATATATGCATATATTCCTATAATTCATGGATCATTGACTGGTTTGCACTGGGAGTTGAAATTGCTGACAGCCTTAGCACTTATGCCATTGTCTGTATCTGCTTTTGTTGAGAGGATTTTTTCCCCTTCTAAATTCCATTTTTAAGCTCTTGGTTTTATTTTAGCTATTTCTTAAAGCAATTTCATATCATGACTTTGTACATGATATCTATTTCCACTGACAGATTTCCAGTGAGTAATGGGAAGAGGAAACCAGTTTTTTCTTGTGGAAAAAGAACATCTGGGCTGTGTCTATGCTAATAAGCAAAGAAAGGATAAGGCATGGCTAGAGTGCGCGTACAAAATTGTCCATTTTATGCAATACTTAACAGGTATGGAGTTTTACTGTACTATATCCCCTGTTATTGCAAATAATGTGTAAACGCAGCTCAGAGAAGACAAAGAGGGACTCTGTCAGGAACTACAGTGACAGGACAAGAAACAATGTGTATAAATTGAAACAGGGGAAATTTAGGTTAGATATTAGGAAGAAACTCTTTACTGTGAGGATGGTGAGACACTGGAACAGATTGCCCAGAGAAATTGTGATCATCCCAGCCCTGGTGGTTTTCAAAGACAGGATGGATAAAGCCTTGAACAACCTGGTCTAGTGGGAGGTGTCCCTGACTATGGCAGGGGACACTGGGACTAAATGATCTTTAAGGGCTATTACAACCTCTCAACATTTTATGATTATAGGCTTCTATGATATTTCTTGGAAGGAATTTTTTAATGAACTCTCCAGTGCAAGACATGTCTCTGGGTATCTATCCCTGTGCATGGGCAGCAGAGGGAACAAAAACTACACAGGAAGGAAAGAAGGAACTGAAGTGAGCCCTGCAGTGCAATGAGGAAAACACTGTGTTTTTCTAGAACAACGAGAATTTGTTTTTCAAGAACTGAAGCATTCATGAGGAAATCTGAGGCATGTGTAGAGCAGAAGGAGGCAAGTCTTGCACTAACTCACCCATCTTTAACAAACTGTACAGCTCAATATCAAATTGTAGACATATGTATCTTTTAAGCTGAACTCTCTTCAGAGAGACATGGTTACCTAACCTCCCAAAAGGATCACAAAAGGGAATTAACATATGTGCAGGATACAAAGGAAACTATTTGGCAAAACATATCTTTACGTACTTCATACAAATATAAAAGTACCGGTACCAGACAACTACCTTTTAATAACTTAGGTAACTAATCTTTACAGGTGAGAGAGAGGAAAAAGCACATGGAATTCCATGTGTTCCCTTTAGCTCCATGAGTCATGAGACACAGAGGTCACCAGAGCTCTATTCAGCTTTTATGCCTGACTCTAAACTAAACCACATCTAACTACAGCAAAGAAAAGAATCTTTTGGTAATGATAAATACCAGTCTCTGAAGGACCTATGTTATATCATAATCAGTATGGCTCTTCATAATTTATGCCATCTACCCTAACTCTAATTATTTTAACCCATGCCTATTACTTCCAGCGGTTAGGACCACATCATCTGAGTAGTAACATCCGTCCTAATGTTATCCAGTCTCAACCCAGTTTTACCCAGCTGTCAGCACTCACTGAAAACAAGTGAACAAAACATTTAGATCCCAAACAAACAAGTCACTTTCTGATCCCTAATTTCCAAAATCCTTCAGAAACAAAATGAGATATGCAACATTTAAATTCTCAAACCACTCTAGCCTCAACCTGAGACAAATCCAAGCCAGAAAATGAACATTCACCTCAAGCTACCCTTTACTGAATCTAACTTAACTGTTGTTGCACAGGAATAAAAACCAACAAAAAAACAAGCCTGAAATTAGATATTTTAAAGACACAGTACACAGGCAATACAATTCCTTTGCATAATGCTGAAGAGTGTGCAGCTTCAATCATTGAAAGGAGCTCTTCAATTTCCAACTCTCAAACTCTGAGTCCAGCCCTAACTGTAAACCTAGCAATGGTCAGGGATTGCTACTCTCCAGAAAACAGGATAGACAAAAAGCAACAGTTGTCCTTAACATCACTCTTCTTAAATCCTGATATGTGTAGCCTTCTTCAATCTGCACATTCCCAAACAGTAGTCCAAACATAAGTGCTGAACTTAACCAAGGTCATGGAACAAATTATAAGAAAAAAAAGCAAAAATTATTGTCCTTAAACAACTCTTTTTCTTTATTCTGAGGGCAAAGCACCAGATGTTGAAGTGGGTTATTCAGTTATTGCATTCCCCTAAATAACCTTAACCTCAAAAATAATTCTAGCCAAGGGAACCACCCATCCAGTGAAGGGAACATAAGCTGTTGACCACAATTGACTCCAGAGTTTTCTTCAGTCTTCTCTCTGAAGGCTGCTCAGTCTCAAAAAGACCCAAAAAACTCAAGACTCAAGTCTTAGATTTGCAAGCCCCAACATAAGAGTAATTATAATAAGAACTACATGCACAGTAAAAAAAAAAAAAAAAAGTATTGACGACAGCTCTATTCCAAACTCTTGCAGGCAGAAAATAATTAACTGGTTTCTTCAAGCTTTTATATTACCAATATTTAATCCAAATCTAATTCTAACTCTGACTGCAACAGGACCAATCCTTCCAGTAAGAAAACATAAATTCCTGATCACAGTCAATACCAGCCCAAGTTTAGTATGAGGCGTATCTTTTGGAAATAAATTATAATGTCTTACATTGGAGAGGAAGTTCAGCTGGACATATTTGAGTTAAACTTCTGAATTAGATTGGGAGTTGAAGTGGTTTTTTCTGAAGGTCCTCTAGGCAGAGATTCCTTAAAATATTTTGAAGTACACCTTAAACTACAAATGTATTTTACAGAGTCAGTGGGAGGCACTGTTGCTCCTACAGTAAGAAGGCCCTGCACACTACCTGGAGTATTACGTTTATAGAAAAAGAGCTAAGAAGAACTTCACCTGAACATGAAATAAGCTATGCAACAGCAGAGGAACCTGGGACTCTGCTAGAGTGACAAGATCTACTCAGATGTCACTTAACTATAGGTTTGTTCATTTGCAGACTACATAGATATTTTCAATAGCCACTGACCTATATGACACACTGTGCCACTTTCTAAGTGTCATGATATCTTTGAATCATTACTCAACTTCACTTCAGGGAGTTAATTTCCACCTTCTCTGGGAATCAAAGAGTAAATTGGCTGAAAATATTCCCCAACTGGCTGACCTACAAGGCAAATGGCAATGGTCCTTAACTGCTGTGCAGCTGTACCAGTTTCACACAGTGTCACTCTAGTTAGGGAGAGAGCTGGGGTCAATGGTGGTCATTCCTTGTCAGGCAGAGGGCAGGGTTAGGATTAGCACTAGGATGATTTTAGAAAAGGATAACTGAAAATATCAACCATTTGCAGTGTATGCCAAGCCTTCTGCCAAGTCTTGGTGAGGGGCATGAAGGATAAGGATTAGTGGTACAGAAATCCATGTTCACAGCCAAGGACAACATCAGTCCACCCTTGAGTAATAATTCACACTGGTTAGAAATATGTGCAATCTGAGAGTTTCTGGTGATTGAGTAAGGACATATCACAGATGCTGCTAATGTGTTGGTGACTTCTGCTCCTGGCAATGACATTTTTTATCTTTTCCAATGACAACATGATTTTCCAGTAAATTCAGCATGAATGTTGAGGTGTGGGTAGGGGTCCTTATGGAAAACATACTGGAATACCACAGGTGCATGGGATGCATATGAGTAAAGTGAGGTAATGATGCTAAAGAAATTGTGTGAAAAAAGGAGTGGATGCAACATGTGCCACAGACAAACTAAGATCTTATGTAGGAAGTCACATTTGGTCATCTCAGATGAGAACTCAGACATGGCTAATTGTAGATTTTGCCTGTGATTATAGAGGTCTCCACTTTTCTTTTTCTTGAGGAAGTTTAGGAAGTAGTCTTTAGCCTAACCTGCCTTTATATAAATATATCAGTGAGATGTCATATTACTAACAAAAAAGCTTAAAAGAAAGAATGAACAAAACCCATGAATAAACCCTTAGTAACTAGAATTACATGTTAATTGATGAATTACGCACAAAGTGATAAGTTGAAAATACTACTTAAAAGAAATAACACAACATTTCATCAGAGTAAATAACAGTTCATTTGGGGAAAAATCTGATGGAATTTGGCTGGAAATTAAGGTGTGAATTGATCTCAGTGGGAAGTAATGTATGAAAAACACAGGACCATATATTCCTGGGGATGTGTAAAAATACCATCATTAAAAGTTCATCATTCACTTTTCTTCTTTACGAAGTCTTATAGTGGTCAGGAATCCATGTTTCCAAAACCAAATTGTCCCATAAAACTCAGTTTGGTAACGGGAAAATGTCTTGTACAGACAAAACTACATGCAGTGTGTGGAAAAAAAATTACAGAATATATATTTCAAAGTATGGTCTCAGTAACATCTATGCTTCTTTGAACTAATAGAAAGGAAAACCCATTCAAGACTTTTTAAAGAAATCTTTGAAGACAATAAAATAAATCCCAAACAAGTGATTCATTCTGATCTGTGACCCCCTAAGAGTTCCCACACTGCCTTCTGTTCTCTGGGCACAGATGTTAGGAACCCAGGACTCTCACTCTGGCACATGCATCAGGCTACGGATTGATCAGCCAACCTTTAAGGAGGGAAAGGAGAGAAAACTCATTATGAGAAAGTGGAAAATGGGACTTTCCAAGGGGTCAGGCTTAGCAGACATAGAAAGTGCTATATGATAAGAAAAACGTTACTTTTGCACACTTGAAAGCAGCTGTACTGAAGATCAATCATTCTAAAAAAGAAGACAAATTAGTGATAAAAAAACCCCCTGAAATATCTTTTCCTTTATGATAAATAAATAAGTAAATAGATCATTCTTTCCTCCTTAGTGATTCTAAGCAAAGTAATTATATTTAGCTATTCTGCTGGGTCAGGGCATAGAGGGGCACATCTTTATCAGTAACTTAGAAAAAGTTGTGGCACAGATTCAAACACTGACATGGAGTCATGCATACTTGTTTCATTTCTAGAAGTTGCCCTAGCATAGTTTTAATGTCTGTCAGATGACAAGAAAGCTGGAGAGAGACATTTTACAAGGGCCTATAGTGATGGGACAAGAGGGAATGGCTTCAGACTGAAAGAAGGTAGTTTTACATTAGATATTGGGGGAAAATTCTTAACTGTGAGGGTGGTGAGGCACTAATTCAGGTTGTACAGAGAGGTTGTGAATGCCCCATCTCTGCAACTACTCAAGGCCAGATTGAATGGGGCACTGAGTAATCCAATCTAGTGAGTGGCATCCCTGCCCATGGCAGGGAGGTTGGAACTTGATGGTCTTTAAGATCCCTTGATGATCTTTAAGAGCCCAGGCTATACTCTGATTCAATGATAATGATTACAGCTACACCTTTAAGGAAAATCTCTGTCAAGTCCTTGGTTAATAAACTGAGAAGCCTCAGAACATGCAAACTGGATTCCTTTCTCCTGAAACTGAACTGAGAAATGCACTCCAAGAGAGCATTAAATGAGATCCCACCATCGATGGACATGTTTTCCATTAGACTGAACAGGAACTAGTCTGAAGTGAAAATTCCTGAAGACTTCCATCTGCAAACCCCCACTTAATGTCTGTTCTAATGGGTAATGCAAATGTTGCCTGTAAGTGTCGTGTCTCTCCAGAAGGACACAGGTACTTATATAAAAGGTGCAAATGGTAACAGGAAGAAGCTGAAGTAATCAAAGTTTAAGTTTATTTAAGACAGAACAGACATAATAAAAGATTATTTGTGGTTACCCCCTTCTGGAATTTTGAAGGACTACATGTACAATTCTTAAAGACTGTAAATAATTCTCACTTTTCTTTCTTGAAAAGAGGATCATTTATCCTAATGCTGAGTATGAACTATATCTAATATTTTTCCTAAAGTTTATTACCCCTTCATATTAAAATTTTCACTTCTAGAAGAGAAATAGTATAATAAATCCATCAAAAACTTGACTGTAATTTTGTTTAAATGAGCTCTATTTATGTATTTTCCTTTAAAATTCATGTCTTAAAATTAATCTTCTTTTTGCACTTGCATGCATTTTGCATTCCTGAGGGCATAAGAAATTACTCTGGTACTCTGGAACTGATCGAGCCCTAGATTTTCTTCAACACCCATCCACATCAATTTAGCATCTGTTTTCAATGCTGTATGATTTTTTTTTTAATTAGTGCGTTTAGTTTATTTATAAATGTGGAATATCATAGATTATGCTTTCCTCATGTAATCCTGAAATTAATTTCTTCTACGGCAAAAAATGTGATCAACATTTCTATATAAATGCAAAAAAAAAAAAAAAAAATCAATCCAGTAAAAAAACAGCTTAACACAGTAATTTTTTTATAGTTTTTTTATGTTCTTTAAATGTTAGACTTTGTATCTTGCAGAAAGTTCTCATTACCTAGAAGACATATGACACTTTTTACTTCATATTTATATAATCAATTTTTTTAAAATAACAACCCAAAATATATACTTGCCCAAGGACAGGTCCTCATGTAAGCTTTCTTTAGATATGACACATAAAATAATACCTGATACCTTTTATGTTGTACTTATTAATTTTTTATATCTTGGAAATTACACAAGTTTATTCTTCTATACATATTATTAATTTCTTTAACTTCTTCAGTGTGCTTAGCAAAAGGAAGTAGAAGACTTCTTGCTCCATTTGATGGATAAATATAGTTGTATGTGAGAATGGGGTGAAATTTACCCATATTAAAGAGCATTATCTGCATTATTACACTGTTCTACCACTAGGAATAAAAACTAAATGAAACTAAATAAAACTATGCATAGAATCAAGTTATTTTAAAACTCATATTTATATATTGCAAAGAAAACATCCTCAGACCTTTAACCCAAAAATCCTCATCTTCTGTATTGTGCTATAGGTTTTACAAAGCTGACAAAACCAATTTTATTTTTGAATCTACTCTCTGACCTTGGGGTTTAAATTTTTCAAAATTAAAATAAATAATAATGTTCATATGTTACATTCATTCACCTGCTTTAAAAATAAATAAATGTTAAGAAAATAATACTATCCAAATATATTTTGTCTGGATCCTCAGCTGGTGTGAGTTTAAATATACACACCCACAAGGAATTATCACAGCTGAGGATCCAGATACAAATTTTTACACCCTTTATCATCTGTTTATTAAGGTTCTGATCACTGTATAAGTTAGAACCCCTTTGCAGCACTCTGACCATGTGCAAACATCTTAGTCTCCACCTTTAGCTCCTTTACAATACCAGAGAAATTTGAAAGAACCTTTCTGACAGACAAAATCTGATGCAGGGGATGGAATCTTGGCTCAATAAAAGTCAGTGGGAAACTCCTATTGAATTTATTACAATTTTCTCCAGAGTAGTAAAACAAGACCCTATAAGGAAAGGATGCATTCCTAAACATAATTTATGAATGATGACAGGGCAGTTAGGCACCTTTTTCTAGTTAGCTGTGGAGCAAAGAAAAGAATATTATCTCTTAGAAAGTCTGGGAAATCTGCTGCTCATGTCAGTTTCCTGACATAAACACATCCTAACACAAAGCCCTCAGTGGTAGCTATAGGACTTAATAGGGAACCTCCAAGAGAACTGTGCTTTCCAGAAATGTTTTTTACATTACTATTCCTAACATGAGCATAAAAGCAAATTTCATTGATAGAGTATATATATTTACATTGGATTATTTTTTTGGCTATGTGATATACCAGCTTTCTTTATGATCTGCAGGTTTATGCGGAAAAACCACATCTTAGAACAATTATGAGAGTTACTACAACATTACTGAGACCAAGATATTTTTTTTTCTCATTTTTGGCTTTTCCTTGGCTAACGTTGATGACAATGGCTGAGGTTTTTCTGGACAGAAAGTGTTTTGAAGGAAATGGACTGTACAGCTGAACAAGGGACGGGGGAAAAAAGGTGAAAGAAAGCTTTGCCATATGACACAGTCATGTCACATGCATTCAGGTCATAAACTTGGAAAATAACAGATGCAGAAAAAACAACTTCAAGGGCATTCACACTGGAAAGTCCACCTTCTTATTAATTAATCTGCCCAATTTTTTCTTGACTTTTTAACAAGCCACCAAACTACAGAATTAGTTAATAGCTAAAACAGACAACTCTGACATTAGTTTTCTCTGCCTCTCCCAGTGGTTTGGGGATTTATGGGCTATTTCCTACACATAGATCAGTAAACTTTATGAAATACTGAAAAAAAAAGGTGAAGAAATTATAAAAACAGAATTTTGATACTCCTAGAAAATCACTGGATACCTAGTCTAAGCCTCTCCAAAGCCAATTAAAATACTGGTACGCATTAAGGATATGGAGGACGGTAGTACTGAAAATACAATGCCTTTATATAAATTGATATTACCAGTGTTCTGACTTTGCTTTAATTCCTAATCTCAGAAAGAGGTAAAAAAAGTTAGAAGAGTTTCACTGGTGGTTATTAAAGAAAACCCATGAATCGATTTATTCTTTTATGTCTTAAGGATAAGATATGAATTATTAATAAATAAAGGTAAGTGGCTTTTGTGTGAAAAAGGTCTTCATGTATTGGTAATGTGGAATAATTATCATAATATTAAAACTATAGCAGTAAGAGTAGAATGAATTTCGTTCATTTTCTTTTATCAACTGCATTAATACAACCACCTTCTGTCCAACACAGCCACATAGTTAGTACATGCTAGAATACAATGTTTAATGACGAGGAGGTTATTATTTTTTTAAGTCCTTTTCAATATGAAGCAATCATCACCTTTTTAACTAATAATATATTTTACACTCTAGAAACATGGGAATCATCTGCAATGATACTTAAAGCTGCATATAGAGTGTGCTTCTCCATTCCTGTGGCTGGGTTAACACCACACCCATGGAAAATGTTATTACGGTCTAATGATTCCAGAGTTTGATTTTACTCAGATGGGACCATGCAGGCCACGTTAAACTGACCAACTGTGATTTACAGCTAGTTTGTCTTCTGCCTGGAAAATGTACAATTGAGCTATTTCAAACAGTAGCTGTTTTCCACATTCATCTGTTTGGGATCACACTAATCCTAGGTTTGGATGAATGATAACATGAAGTTAATGTTTATGGTGTTCCCAAGTATTTATTAAGTATTACACAACTGCAGTGCCACAATCATGGAATGAATCACAAAATGTTAAAGGTTGGAAGGGACCTTAAAGATCATCTAGTCTCAATCCCCTCCACTGTGTGTAGGAACACCTCCCACTAATGAACATGATCTCAATGAATTTCAGTTGAATATGGACACGCTCCATGTCCCTGTTCTAGACATGGTTCAAGGCAATCAGAGTTAGGTGGCCCTGCTTCAGCAGGGCAGGTGAACAAGAGATTCCCTCAAACCACAATGATTCTGTAATTCTTGCCATGCCTGTGTAGAAGGATTGCCAGCAGCAAGACTTGCAAGAACTATAGCTTAGTTTGCTACATTCATAAAAAGGATATGTATTATTCATGTTATGCTCTATGTATGACAAATAGAAAACACACTTAACTCTTCCATGTTGCTTGAGCTCCCTATACCTTTTTGACAGTTTGGGGATTTTGCCAGGGATTGGCTGGGATTTTTTTCCGGCTTTGAAAGTCAAGAAACAAGTTTGCGGGTTTTGTTTGTGGGTTTTGTTTCTTTGGGTTGTTCTCAGAGAAGCACAGAGCTCATTCAGGCTGCAGGGTTGTAAAGGTCATGGAAGTGATAGAGTTCCAGCAAGAATGGAATACCACACAGCATCACAGAATGAATGATCAGAAACACAGCAAGCCACAACTCAGAGAAGAGATTTGCCCGGCAAGGTCTCCCCCAGCCATGCTTGGTAGCTGACAATAGTTACAAGGCAGAGTTATGTGAACTGGATCCGGCAGCCAACCTCTCTACGAAGAGTTTATTGCTTCAGGATCAGTTGTATGTCTCTGCATACAACTGTGGTTGAGAATGATCTTTTCCTAGGTACAACTTGAGTTTAGAAAATAACTACTGTTGAAGTAGTTAAGACCAGTGCTGACAGCTGGGACAGCCAAATCCCTTGTGCATGAGCAGACAAATAGGAGTTGGTCACAAAACATTTTTTTGCTTGGCCCTCTGAACGTTGTTCACTTGTGGAATGCTTTGTTTTCTAGCGCAATAGTCCTCTCTTGTTTCAGTATAATGATCCACACAGCAATTCCCATCACAGGTACTCCATACTGCTTTAAAAGTACTGACTTTTGACATGAGATCATCACTGAGCTCACACTCTCAGGGAAATTGAGCCTTAGATAAAATGTACAACAGTAAACAGAGAAACAGAGGGGATCACAGGCATGTGGAGCTAATTGGATTGAGAGACGAAATTCCATATAGATCCAAATAAAGCTGTAAGCAAAAATGCTATAAAGGAATGGTGTTTCAACAGATATCCTACTGATCTATATAAAATAGTTTTTCAAATGGATATGCAATTAATTAGATGATTCATTATGTAGTAGGCATAGGCATGCAAAACTATGTTTTGTTTATGTTTTCCTATAAAACTTAGAAACAATAATTCTTTCGGTCTAAATCACATACTGCAAAATTCAATTGGACTTGAGAGAATAGTTTTGAGTGAGAACTATACTTAAAAATGCCTATTGCAGTTGTTTCATCTAGTAATTATGCAATTTTTTAAAAGGTATTTCTAAAAAGCACCTACACACACAAATATATATATGGATTTCTAAAGTTTTCTTTAAACGTTGATAGTACAACACAAATTTTTATACAGGAAGCTATTCAATTAGCCAGATAGAAAAGCTAAAGTGTATTTGTGATTTTGCACACAAGCAAGAGTGGACCACAAATATTTTCTTTTCTCAAAACAAAATAATATTGAAAGGTTTTAATTTCCTTGCACATTCTTGGTAATGTGTATTGGTTATCATTACTTATAACTTAATATTTTCTTTCTCTGTGAGTCAATACTATGACCCAAACTAGAAGTTGCAGAGAAAAGGAGCACTTCTCTAGCTGGAGAAACAAACCAAGGCTGACGTTTCAGTTGAGGGCAGTTATAAAGGAAAATGGGAGACTAGAAACAGGAAAAGTTCAGATGTCAAACAGCTACCAGGGTCCTGGATAACTAAGACTGAACAGTAGCCAGAATTCTCGAAGTGCTTGAGAGGGGTAACCCTGTAGTTGTGAAATAAGAATTATATGCTCAAAGATCTTTCTGAATCTTGGCCTCACTGTAGAAAAATTTTCTTAGATGCTATTCACAAGCGAAAAAATGTTTCAAATATTTTTGTATATTCCTGATATTAAATGTAAATCCCTTTAGACTTATTTATTTAGACATTCTTGAGACAATGTAAAACTAACTTGTCTTTTTTCTTATGGATTATTCAGCTGGAACTAAACCCATGTATTGTTTGAAGTACTTCAGGGTACTTGTATAAAGAAAAATTGGCATTAGAACAGCTGAAAAAAATTAATTTGTTAAATATATTTTGCATCCAGTATAACAATACTGCAACATACACTCTGTGATATGAACGGATGTAGAATCCAGGAGGGGTAGTGATATGACCATATATGTACTGGCAAATGTTTAGAAATACACTTCCAAAAATACAGTGGTAAATTAGAGAAAGCCGCAGCATCTAAATTTTAATATCTGAAAAAGGCAGGTTCTAATTAAAAACAAAAGAATTATTTTGCTTTTGAAGATTTGTCTGACATTAAATTAATTCATCACTGACTTTAATTCACACAGTGTCAAATTAAGGGAAGCTGTTTCTAGTGCTGCTAAATGATGAAATTCTCCTGCACACAAGGAGAGGTTTAATGTTCAAGAGGGTGTTGATTTAATAGTGGCTTTTTCTTCTTTTTCTGGGAGGATTAAGTGTTGGGAAGGCATGTTCTTTTCACTAATCAATGTAAGGATTCTGTCAAGGAAAATCAGTAAAAGAATACACAGATGGGGAGTGTTGTAGCCAGAGTTTCTTCCTGGAGCACATGCACTCTGGTCATCATTAATCCATTGCTTCCTGCTTCTTAAATGGATGGAGTTCTTCAGATTTGTGGTGCTACAGCCCCTTGACAGCATAAGTTCTAGCAGACACCTTCCATTTAATTTCATTCATGATAACAGGTGCCCAAAGATGCCTGAAGTTTTGCTTTTTGAATATAGCTGTTGAAGAAGTTGTCCAATTTTCTTGTCAAAGACAAGACAGGAAGACCTTCCCTATGGAACTCACCAAAAAAGGGTTGGTGTGTTGGTTGCAAACTGATTTCTGATGGCACTCTGGAAGAACAGTGATGAGAGTTACATGGTACAGTAACAGCTTTGCTCATAACCTGATTTTTTTTATTCCAGATACAAGGATTTAATCTCTGTGAAGCTGCTCTTGCCTTTGCTGTTCTCTTCATGACATATCCCTTAGTCTCAGGGCTTAGAGACAGTTTTCTGCTGAGGTAACAGCAGTTTTCTACAGGTTTTGGTTTGCATTGTTAATGCTGCTTAGGCAGAATTTCTGTTATGAAAAAGACTGAACTACAGTGTTGGGGTTTTTTTTATTTTGGGGGAGGCATTGTGTTTGTTTTATGTTTGTTGTGGGTTTTGTTTGTTTTTGTGAGTTGTGGGGTTTGGTTTTTTGTTTGGGGGTTGCCTGGTTTTTTTGTTCATTTTGTTTGTTTTGGTTTCCTAATGCTGTCCAGGCTGAACTACTTGGCAGGTTTAATAACACAATGCTCTTAAAGTTTCATTGCATATACATATGACACAAATGCATACCTATATAGTACCATAAACAAAGGAGATATTAAAAATAATTATTAAACCATGTCCAATATTGTAGCAAAAAAAAGAATTGCACCTTAATGAAAAACCCTTTTTGATAGATACTTATCTGGCAAGGATAGATATTAAAGGAATTAAGAATTTTTTTCCCAAATTATATGGAAAAATAGAGTAGAAAAAATAAATATTCTGAAACAAAGCAATGTGCCATCTGACAAACTACATCAATATCATAATATTAGATAAACTGGTTCAGGGGAAATGAAAAAATATTACAAATTCTCTTCTCTCTAGAATAAGTAATTAATATCTTTTGAATTAATTTGATAAATTATCAGGATTATAGTGAATAACATAATACCCTCCATGATAAACATAATTTTTAACAACCAAACCTGAGGATACAGTAGATTATGGTTATGCACAATGGCTGCAGCTTTTCCAGTACTTGTGCCTTTATAGTCATAATGCATCCCAGATTTAGTTGTTTTTATTGGCTCGTGGCATTCAAGTATGTAACTAGCTCCCAACTCAAATGTCAAAATACAAAGAAAAGTGTATGGAGCACCCTAACAATAATCTGGCACTTAAAATATAGGAAAAACTTCCAGAAATCAATATTTTCCTTCTGTAAGTTCTCTCCAGTTATACTGAATTAGAAAATAGCAGGTTTGCCATATGCACTGGGTGAACCCTTCCATACTGTTTTGACACTTGATAAATATGGCTGTCAGTAATTCAGCTGAAAAAAAAATTAATACAATGATCAAACATTGTCTTCTGCAGACAGATTTTGATCCTATAGTGCAAAAAATATAAAAAAAAATTACTTAAATAGTGGTAAAATTTCAGCTATCTAAGTAAACAGCATCAGCAGTCCCATGTTCTACTAGTTCATACTCATTAACTTTGCCTGTTATCTGTCCCAAGAATAACAGTATCTCACTTAAATATTTACCTCTACTATTTATGCTGTGGTAAGGACAATGTAGACCTGTATGTTTTCCAGACACAATGTCACCTAAACACCACAAGTTTGCGGCATTATCAATAAAAGATTAAATGTTTAGGTATACAGATATGTATCAACACATTTATGTATACTTCTTTACAAAAAAAATATAAGTTCTTTCACAGATCTATTTATCTGGATTTTTTTTATTTATGTATTTTTATATTTTTATATATCACATGTCTAAATAGTATCTAGTACCAACTTTTAACTAACACCAGTTAAATAACAAGTGCTAAATTTTAAAAGTGCTGATAACTTTTTTTCTGCCAGTGAGAGTTAATTTAACTCTATTTTCCTTTTTCTCTTAGATTTATGAGTCATGTATTGCATTTTGCAAGAGATTCCTGCTGAACTTTTCAACCTTGCCCTGGATAAACTAAATAAGTTGAATTCTTCTAGTCAGTCACTTTTCAGTCAGGCTTTCAAAAATCTGAAGGTCTTTTATAAATCCTGTCAATTTTAACATTTTTTTTCACAAAAGCATTTCAGTTGATTTCTTGATTATTTCCAGAGATGCACAAAACTCATATTGTTTCCCAATATCTGAATTTACCTCCAAGTTTTGTGGTCACCCTTATGCATACACTGAAAAGTTTATTTCTGTTCAGTATCAGTAACGAATATGTTTGACATACTTCTTTTCTCTTGTCATATGTTGATCAGTAGGTTTGAACTCATATTGTCATCCTTGCTTAGGGTGAAAGCTGAAATCTGGCATCTTCTGTAAGCTCTCGTAGACCTCAGTGGAAAATAAGCAATGATGATTTTGTATGTTCAAGCCCTTAAAACCTTAACAATATGAATCAGTCTTGAATAATTTCATAAACAAAGCAATAAACTGATGGGTATAGTCATTTCCCCACCCCTGCTGGCCCTCTCCATGGCATTTAACGACAGAAGAAAGAAATTCAGTCCCAAATGAGGATGAGAGAGACATTGGAGAAGATGTTTGACTATGAAAACAAAATTCATGGTTTCAGTCAGCTGTGCAAGACAACAAAGTCAGCTTCTGCCTTTTACTTTTAGATAAAAGCTCAAGCATACAAATCCACAGGTCAGCGGAAATGATTACCATAAACAAATCTGGACAAACATCCTGCTATTTGGAAGCTTATGCAAATAGACGTTTTCATCATCTGGGTTCCACTAATCCACACAAAACTATGCACATTTTAAAACAGGCGTAAACAACGTCTCTTCTTTGATGATCCAATCAAAACAAAGTTCATATTTTTGTGAAAACTAAAATGGACATCTTGTTCCTATTTTCCTTTTTTTTGGGGGGGGGGGGGGGGGGGGGGCATGGTTGGCAGGAGAAGTGGCAGGGTGGTGAGAAAAAAGGCAAAGTTATCTCTCAAAAATGCCTCCCGATTTTAAAAAGAGTACAGTCATCTAGCAGCAGAGCACTTTTCTTGCAAGGTTGATTGACAACCCAGGCAAGTCTTCAAGCCTGTGTGACAGAGCCCTACTGTTATGTGTTGTAGCTTCTCCCCTGCATGGAGCTGCAGCAGCAGTAATCTCTGATCCCCTGCCACATCACAGCTTTAAGTGGCTGCTTTCCACGCCAATGGCACTGACACTTCACTGGCTGCACATCTATCCTCAGTCTTTGCACTTACAGTACCTGGCAACAGTCTCTATTTCTCCTTCCCTGAATTTTTTCCAGCGGTGCTTTTCCTGGTCATATTAGAGCTCTCCAGCAGATCCCCACTTAGCAATATTTTTTTTTATTTCCAAGATATTTTTTTTTCACTTGTACATTTACTGCCTCCTGCCTTACCATTGGGCTAACTACAGACAAGACACTTTCTTTGAAGTAAAATCCCACAGAAGTCAAAGATGGCATGAACAAAGTTAAAGACTGAAATGGAAAAATGACAAATGGTATTTAATAAAGAGTGGTCTTTGAATACACTATTAGACAGTTGTAGCAAGGATAAAATTGCAATGGGTAGTTCCAAGACAAAAAGAATGTTTTTCTAATAAATGGTCTATAACTTTTCTCTAAGTATTGTCTTAGGAACAATGTCCTAACACACCTCACAGTTAGGTAGCTTAGGATCAGTGAAATCAAAGCTATTATACCTATGGGGCTTGGGGTTCAAGGGCTTTATGAAGATACTGGAAGCCAAATGGCTCAGTATGCTTTTGCATCACAGAAAATATGGTTTAATTTCCAGATCCTGAGAATTATTGACAATTAGGTCCTTTGGTGTCTCTAGAGCTATTTCCATACAAATATTGTATTACAGTTCTCATTTAAAATCATTAAACACATGTGTATTTTTAGTCCATTGGCACAGGCTTTCAAAGTTCACAGCTGCCTGCCTTAAACAAGTAAGGGAGTGCCTCCTGAAGCCACCCGTGCTGTGTGACAGCCTGTGCCCCCTGTCAGACAAAAGCTCTCCCAAACTGAAGTCACACTTTAACAAATTATTGAACATCACCCTTTCACTCTGGTTTTAGACAATTGTCAGAAATATTCACCTTTCTTCCAATAATCAAATGGTGAAAACAAGGTATATGGAGACCCTGTGGACTGGCTTATATTCATCTTACTGTGAAAGCAAGAGATCCCAGTTGTTTAAAAAACTCATAAAAAAGAGCATCCAAAAATCTTTCCATGTCTTTCCAAAGGGTTGCAGAGTTTTCTGACAGAGTGTAGGTCAGCAGAAGAAATTAAAGCCTTATTCTTCTTCTCATCTACATATCCTCTGCCATTCTGCATGCTGTTTTCCTGCTACATTCTGCTGTCTTTTGTGCAGTGTTAGGAGATTTTCTTATTGCTTTCATGTGCCCCATACCTCTCATTTTCAGATGCAGACAAATGCTGCTTCTAGTGCTTTTTAGCCCAGAGGTCCCCCCACAGATATATTGCAGGTCTCACCTCCTTAGTGTTCAGATGAGTAACATCTCTGTAAATGTGCATAATCACTTAGAATATTAGAGAAAATATCAGTCATCCTTTGAATGTTCGGAATAACAATGGTCTAAAAGTTCTTTCTTCTTTGACTGTGGGATAACCCCCATTATTAGTGGAGTGCATTGGCACAGGAATTTTGAAAAGATGCAAACCCAATTTCATAATATAATGAAAGGAAACAAAACAACTGAGACATTCCACCTCAACTCTTGCTTCTTGCAGCTCTATTGCACATATTGACTGGACACAGATACTTTTGGTTATACAACAGAAGCTGTCAGGATAAGAACTGTTTGATTCAGCCTTTATGATTATATAAACATATCAAGTCCTCCCAGAATCATGGCTAGAAGACAAGGTGAATACACGTCTGAAAATAGACAGCTCTCCTTCCACACTGATTTACCAACATGGGAAGTACAGATGTTCCCCACTGGAAATTATAATTAACGCTGTATCAGTAAAAATTTCTCATCTGCACTATCATGATTTAGTGCCTGTCTAGGAATACAAAGACCTTAAACCCAGAAATTAATTTAAAAAAAAAAAAAACCAACCAAAAAACTTTATATGACCCACATGTCAAATTAAACAGTCAACTGAGATTACAGTGTGTCTTTAAAAGGTGACCAACCCTGTAATTGTTACAAGTTCAATTTTTGTGCCTGAGAACACATTTAAGTTGTTAAAGACTGATAATGATACCTACTGCCATCTCTAAAAATAAAGTTATTTGTAAATAGCCCGCTCCCAGAAAATTTGTTTTTGAAACTGTACAAAAACTCTTCTTTATCCTATCAGGAGTAAGACTGAAGATGACTGAGAGAAGCATTTCTACTGACTGTGTGGCCAATATACTCTTTGGATGCAGTGGGAGAAACTCTTTGAAAATCTTTTTTTAATTAGGACAGAGCATCCACTGAAGGGCTGTGAGTTCAGGATGTTAATTAACCACAGAACAGGCTGGGTCCGATTGTCTTAGTGAGCTGCTGTGTGAGACATGAGGACATTGCAAGGTGTGTTTCTTCAGCTAGGCATTTCACCATACAGCAGTCTTCACCAGTCATCACTTTTTAGCATTGCAGTGCCAAGGGTGGCAGCTAAAACTCATGTACCACCATGCTAGGATCTTTGCAAAGATGTGAAATATCTTTCCTTTTACTCTCTTTGTTTTCCCCAAGTAGGTCCAAGTTAGTTGTTCCCATGCTGGAATTATTTTCTTCTGAGCACATTTCTCTCTGGACATGTGAATGAGATTATGAAGAATTCAATGAAGAAACACATTTGATTGAGAGAAGATATAGACAAAAAAAAAAAGTCCTAGTTAAATGTATCAATTTATATATGCTTATGTATGCCTTTTGCTTTCTTTGCTCCTTGCATATAATAAACAAGAAAAGCCTCAGCTCTTTCCTGTCATTGCTGTGTTATCACAGAATGATAGGTTAGGTGCTGAGTTGCAAAGTACTGCAATCAAGCAGAAAGGTCAACTGAGTGTAAGAGAAATACTTTTGTAAAAATGAAGAGCTATGTGCTGTATTTTCAATGCTATATTTATAACGAGGCCTTTTTTTTTCTTTAACTTACTGTGTAACGAAACAACACATAAAATGACAAAAAACAATTTTCTAAAGTTAGGCACCAAAAATTGCTTGGTTTTCAAATATGCTAAATACATAGAATTTTTATAATAGTAAGAAAAAACTAAATAGTGATATAAATTGATGTTGTGAGCCCTTCTCAAGACATCTGCTCACTCAGAACAATATGGGATATTGTTTTAAACAAAAGAAAATGAAATAAAATTAAACAAAAGGATTTTAATTTTTCTTTGTTGGTATGATTGTTTTAAGGAAATAAATAGTTGCCAGTGACATTTACATCCTTTTCTCATTTAATCAAGTCTGTTTGTCATTAGTATGCCTGAACACTCTGAAATATCTGAAATGTTGAGCAATGCACAATACACACAAAAATCTTACACTGTGTTTGAGCAGATTCGGCATCTTTTAGTAATATCTTAAAAACATGTGGAATTGTTAAAAGTTTGTTTCCCTCAACATATTTTAATATTTTGCCTGTGTTTTATTTACTTATTTCTTCAAATAAAGAAAATCTTTTCAAATAAAGTAGAAATTTGTTTTTATTAAAAAGTAAAGTAAGACATATCTGAATGATTATTATTTTGTCCTATTCATTCAGCATTCAGTCTTAAGCCCACACTGTTTGAGCAACCAATTGTCCCTCCAAGGCAGCTGCGACTGGCTAGGCTACCTTTGCTTTCTGTCCCAAATTTCCATCTGGATCTGGGTGTTCTTGGTTCTGATTCTCCATGTGAGGAATTCCCACCCAGATGCACCAGACTCAGTCACTGAAGTGAAATACCTCCTTTCAAAGAATAAGGAGCCTATTCCCCCTAGCACCACTCCCTTTTCAATACAGTTTCATACCCTGTAGACATGCTTTCTCAAAAGCAAGGTTCTTAGCTTATGCACTGCTTCATTCATTCATTCATTCACTCACTCATTTTTAGTAGAATCTCTTTCTGGAGAGTTTGATCAATCCCCTGCACACATTTGTGGCTTAGGTCAATCAATTTATTCATCTCAAAGTAGGAAACATTTATGAAAATACAGAGATGTTACTCTTGCACTAAAACTCTACAAGAACATTTGTGTACGGAGTTCCACAGCTGCATTACACAGTGGTTCCATCTTAATGTTGTGTTTTCTTTTGCTAGCTCACTCACATTATTTGTTCTGTTCAGGGAAAAGGCAGAAACAGGCACAAGCATGTACACATTCAGCAGAGTAGGGGAATGTCCAGAACAAAAATACGTGGAAAAGGCTCTAACTCCACCAAGTGTCAATTAATCCCTCCTTCTAGCCCTGCTGATGCTGCTCTCATGTGGATCTTCCCAGCACATCTTTCTTTCTTTCATCTCCATTACTGACTCCTCCCTGGAATGCTCTTCTTCCTCCACACACTATGAATTCAGGCACCACATGGATCCTAAAGCAGAAAGGAATGACACTCTTGTCCATTTCTTTAATAAGCAACTGCCAAAATTCTGTACAAACAGCTACGCCGTTAGCATGTAAGTATTTACATGGTCATCAGTTTTATATGATGCTTCTCATCTCCAGCTTGTGATTTTTATACTTTAGGATTCAGCCTCATCCATCACCACATTGCTGACAAATAGTACTAACATTTTTTCTACAAAAGGAGTACAAAACGTACAGAACACAATTGTTATCATTTAACTTGACCTAAATACTCTATAGGTTTTCAGCAAAAGAAACATTCATTTCTAGATATAAGGGAAGGAGTCAACTTCCCTTTCAACTAAATTATGTCAATTAAATAGCAGCCATCTGCTGAAGTGCTGTTTCTTGTTGTTTTCTTCATCTGTCAACCTTTCTCTCAATTTTTTTAAAATTTTCTTCTTTTTTTAGTGTGCTAAATAATTTAGAGGAGTAGCAGACAACAAATTTAAAGTCCCAACGTTTATTTATTCTTATAATTTGCTATCAATGTTGTTACAGAATTCAAATCAGACTCTTATTTAGTACCTTTTCTTTTCTCTGACATAAGAAGTTCCCTACATCAGGGTTTAAATTTTGTGAATGTTAACTCCTTAAAGCCCATGCAATTTTTTTCTTGTCTTTTCTGTTTGGATTTGGCTTGATTTCTAAGGCTGGGTTTCTGATGTGTAAAGTTGTGTACGTGATATGCAGAATGCATTTAGCATTGTTTCCTTGTGCATGCTGACATCAACACTGCTCTCAACATCAGGACTTGGAAAGGATTCAAAACTCCTACAATACAAAACATAAGGTTTGAAATTCCAGAAAAAGATTCATAGTGCTTGGTGCACTTTCTTGAACTCAGTGACATCTCCCAGTTGAAGAACCAGCAATTTTGGCTGTCATTAGTGAGTGGATCTGAGGAAAGAGTTTTAGAGTATTTTCTGCTAACACTTGAGCATTCAGGCCTTTAAATCTGTGCAATGTCAATATTACTAGGAGAAATCTGTGCAAGCCCCACTCTGTGCTGCATTCTGGACCCAAAATTGAGGCAAATGGAAGCCAGGGTAGTGTAAGGTTTTGGCAGTGCAAGTCAAGCAAGAGATGCACATGGTTACCATGCAGTGAGCATGTGTCTTTCAGTAAATGTCTAATTCTGCAGTATTTGGTAAAAAATTATTACCATCTGCTGAAGCAAAAATCTCCTCAGACAGGCCAGCTACAATCCAAACCAGATTTTGTTCTAACAAGTTTGTGCATTACAGAGCCAGTTGTGCCCAGCAGCAAAATCTGCAGCCACAGAAAACCACAGGTTCTTTCTTGGGAAGCTCTGTCGAATAGTTGCTGTTGCAGCCAGAGGACTTGCTGTACCAACACCGGGAATTGCAGGGCCCCTGGGAAGCCACAAGACTGGTTTGTGGATCTGAAAACAACTGGAACCATTTCTTGCCATTGCATCCATACCACCTGTGAGGAACTTGCACTGGAGGCCCCCCAACCTGTGTCCAGGCAGTGAGGGAGCATCTCCACTTGGTCCTGGCATATACAACCCTCTCTCCAACAGGCCCTGTCTTTCTTTCACTGTGAAATCCTACAAACTGTGGCAGCACAAAGAACAGGCATTCCTACCTTAGATATTTGATTACTGGAATGCTCTATGACTTAGTATCTCCAAAGGACATGGAATGAATGAGCAGATATATTCCACTACAGAGTTGGAGGATGTATCAGTACTTTGGCAGTCATTAGGAAGGTCCTCAACAATGCAAATGGAACTTTCAGGTTATAACTTCCAGCACAAAATATATAGGGTAATGGAGGCTTGATGCTTACCTTGCATCTAAATGCCATTCATTGCCCTGTTTTTCCCTCTGTGAACAGGGGCTTGAGGTCACAAGGGGTGAACTCTGAGCCTTATCCCACCATGAGGAAATCAGAGAGGGATTATGCTTCCACACTAATCATTAAAGAAGACACACCATAAAAAACTGTGAAAGGAGCCAATAATGGGGTGTCAGGGAGCAAGTGCAAAGCCCTTTGTCTTGGGTTAAAGACAAGTCTAGGAGGAATGCGCTCTGAATTAACTCCTCCAAAGAAAAGGGCTTCCAGCACCCCCTCCCCTCCCCACAACAGAATTTCTTGGATAAAAGTGAAAAAAAACCCTGTTTATTTAACAAAACCAACAAAGTGCCCTGCAAGGCATGGGGAAAAGGGAAAGGACTTATTAAACCTGAGTAAACAGCTGATGGATTGCAGCGTCCTTTGTTCTTGGGCATAGCTTCCCCCTTTGGGGATCCCGGAAGCCAGGCAGAGTCTCTTTGGTGGCTCCCTGGAGGAGTCTCACCTACTGTCCTCTGGGGGGATCTTCTGTTTCTCAGACGAGAAAGCAAGTAAAAAAAATAGTCCAAGGAGAAGATGAAGAAGATGAAGCAGTCCCAGGGAAACTGTGTCTCACCACTGCCACAGATGCTGGAAAACAGAAGCCAGGTGAGTGTGTCTCCCCCTGTGCTTCAAGGCTGAAGAAACCTGGGGGAGAGTTTCAAAATAACTCGGGCTAGCAGAGCTTCTCCTGGCTGCTGAACCTGGCTAAAAGCAACAGGGTCACATTTCTGGGCATAAAAGCAGACGATAGCGAGTACAGGATTATCATTATGTCAACCCAAGACACCCTTCTATGGGCTCATTACAGAACTGACAGCCAGATCAGTTAAGTGTCTAATCTCTGGCCACTAAGGAGAGATGTTGTGATTGCTTACAAGCTGGTAATATGGATCTTCCTCCACATGCACTGTCATACTCCAGTTGACTTAGAACAAGGGACTGTGCTCCACAAAGACCTGATGCACACCAAAAGGAAAATTGCATATTCAATCACCAAAATATATTCAACTTGCATCATATTGTCAGGATATATCCTAAAAGAATAATGACTGTTAAAATAGTAAATGGTAGCACAATATCAGTAAGGAGAGGATTTATTAAAAAAAGGATCAAAGTAATAGTATATCTTAAAAACAGCTGAGAATTCCTAAACTTTCAATATTGATAGTGGTTTTGGTTTTAGCACTAACACCAAATTTTCTTTGTGAGTTTCACTCTTGAGATTATACCTGCCAATTCTACATTTATTTCTATATCAAAGCCAAATCACAGCTTGGAATACTTCACAGTTCTCAGTTCAAAGCCAATTCAGAAGTCAAATACTGTAGGTGAGCATAAAATAAAATAATAAAATTCCAAAAGTATAATTTTATTTAGATAATTTTTGGTATCTGTGTTTCTTATTTAACAAATATGTAAATAATTTGATTTGTAACAGTTCTTTTGATCAAAAGTGTTCTTTTAGTACCAATTGTTTCGGAAGAGGGATCTTAAGGTTTCACAAAGCATATTTGACATTAGGGATTTTAAACCTAATAATATCTGAGAATTATTTGCATTTAGACAATGTTCAGATATTTCATTTAGCTGTTTTTAATGGATGTACACATACTTTGAAAAATTTATGACAGCCTTTAACTGTTTGTGATTCCAGAGGAGGAAACAATTAACCCCAAGTGTTCTCCATATAATCAGCAGGGAAGTGTGGGCACATTCAAATCTCGTTTGCCACATCCCAGAATGAGTGGCTAAAATACACCTCCTAGATCTCATTCTTCTCTTCTTTTGTCTCTCATTGTAGTCGTATGGAGGATGCAGCCTAAGCAAGCTCAGGCACTGGAGGGGAGGTGCAGTTCATTTATTAAGCATGCCATCATCTCTTCTCCATAGCAGACAGAGTAAGCTAACTTTGACAAAAACAACTTTGTCAAGTGCCTTTTTAATCAACTACTTTCATTAGAACAGCTCATTTCCATTACCTCCACAGCCTGAGTAATGGTGCTGTGAGAAGCAAAATATTACTATTAATACCAGTATATTTCAGTTTTGAAAGAAACCAGATAATCATTGGAGGCAAGCCTCAGATTCAGAGCAGTATTTTCTGATTTGGGTACCTAACCCTGATCAGAAGTGTGAAATAACTGTAGTACTGATTGTAGCCAGCTTTAGCTTTGGCTTCTGTGGAAAATTTTAAATTACTAGCAGTAAATTGGCATTTTTCATTGTGAGATTCATCTTATGCATAAAGGGAACTTGTCTGATATCAAAATAATTTGTCTGAGATATGACAAGTGTGGGAAATACACTGCAAACATTGCACTTATCTTAAACTACAGTGCAAGGGAACTTATATAGTGATTTTTGCCCTCTTTGTAGAGCGCTCATTATATCCACTAGAACTTCCTTTTCACTGAAGAAACAATGTTCCTAAATGAAAGCAATGCCCTAAAATTACTTTCTTTTGGCTTTACTTCACAGCAAAGATGACACTGTTTAATCAGAGACTATGTTTATAAATGACAAATCAGTTTAGGTTCATATACATCAAAGCACATTTCTTCATCTTAATTCTTTATAAGGCTATTAATCTTTTTTTTTCCCAGATTTATTTATCTTAAAATTAATTCTACAGCAGCAACACATAAACTTGGCTATAAAATTAATAGTAGCCAATGTATGCAGATTCTCATTAATTTGAGCACTGACCAGGGCATTGCACAGGACAAAACTTAATGGGTAGGTGCTGAATTTCATTTTGGATCTGATTTTGAATTGTACCTTCTCAGAAGTGCTGAGTTCTCACAAGCCTTCAGTAACAGCTTTTGCTACCTTTCAAGTGATGTTCAGTTGCTTTCTTCATTAGGCCAACAAATCACAGGTACCCAAAACCTTCTAATGAGGGATCATTTCTATTTGGGATAAATACAAAAACACCAAAGGCTCAGGGCTGATAATATATTTTAGTAGGGTTTCTTGGTTTGGTTTGGTTTGGTTGGTTTGGTTTTTTTCCAATAAGTTGCCCACAGATATTTTGGGAAACTTTCTACAACTTGGGTAGATTTGGTCTGCAGGAAATAAAATAATTTGAAGCTGCCAGATCAAATGCCTTATGAATTAATGATTTGATTTCTTCATATCAAAAAGAAGCAAATAACAAAGGACAATCCAAAAGGGTTACATCAAAAAGAGGAGTCTTTCTTAGCTCAACTCTGATGAATTCATCAGACAAGAAAGGTCAGAGATTAGTGACTATTGCTGAGAGCAAATGGTGGCTACTGCATCAAAAGCACTAGGAGCAGAGAAAAGGCTCCAAGCATTAAGAAGCCTCATTTGCATTGTCTTCTAGTAAAAGCTTGTAATCAACTAATTTTGTCTCAGAAAGTAATGTTAAAAAGTATGGAAGTTATACGTGTTTTGCTTTACTGATGCATTATGAATGCTGTCACTAAATGTTTATTGGCAGTACTTTGAAACATGGAATCTTGGAAGAACATTTCAGTTGAATAATTACAATGCTTTGAAAAGTGACATCTCCTCTTTGGACTACTCTCACCTCTTTTATCTGGCCGTGGAATTACAATTAGTGCCAGACAATTTCCAGATAGCTCTAAATCAGACAATTATAAATGAAAAATTGAAGAAGGTAAACTTCTGTTGATTATGCTGCAAGAGCTACAAATATTAAATGTCACTGCTTTTTTTTCTGTGTGAGATTGGAAAATGTTTTGGCCTGGGAATTTAGGAGAAAATATACTGCACTACTAAGACATACCAACAATACTTTCTAAAAATATTGCTTCATAACTCCTCAGTATTCAACAAAAGATAAAATGCATTAGTACAAACAATGTTCTCCTGCCTGACCTTGCAACCCATATCTAAATCAAAGTTCATTCATATGGGAGCCCTAATCTTTTTGATTTACAGTCACAGATCCTCCCTGTATTTTCTGACATAAATCTGAGTGCTATAAAAAAATGTAGACCTATTCTACCTCTTTTTGTGGGAGTAGGAATTCACAGTTTCTCTTCAGACTGTTGAAAAAAGGTATAAATCCAAGTTAAATTATTTAAATCTTTAGAGTGAACAGATTTATTGTTTTAAAATATGAACATTCCATTCCATAAAATATTAGTAGTTATTCTCAGATACTTGTATATGACAAATATACATAGACAAAGGTTGACATGCAAAAAGAAGTTGTATTCAGTTAACTTTTAATTTAATAAAAGATTTTAAATCACAGTGTCAAGATTTCATTGGAAAGAAAGTTAATTTTTATCCTGGAAAGAAGTGCATGAAGAAATCACAGAGGAAAAAAAGTCTTCTAACTCTGTCCTTTCAAATTCAGAAGCACCCTGAACAGGATGATTGAGTCTATTTGCAGCTGTAGATCAGGCTGGAAATGGCAGAGATAACACACTGGAGCTTGCAAACAAACAGTGTAAATATCAGCCAAACCATGTCTTCCACCACTCCTCTCAATCAATCCATTTAACATGACCAAAAAGAGGGCCAAATGAGCACCCATACTTCTTCCTTCCAAGCAAACATCACACCTCACTGCCTTGTTTAAAATAAAGGATCCAGGATGCTTTCCCAGGTACCACATCTTGCTCTACCTGCCTATAACTACACTCAAACTCCCTACTGTGCATTTCATCCACTCTGCTATGACAAAAGAACGAGGCTTGGGCCATAAGGAGCTGCATAGTGAGCTTAGTCCAAGAGAGAAAACGGATATCAAGGTATGAATATCATTTGTTTGGCTCCTCCTTACACTTCTTGAGAATTTCTTTTATCAGTCTCTAAGTCAGATATAAAATGAAGGGCATTCTTTGGAAGAACAGTCCAAAGAAGTGCTGTCATGGACCACAGTACCAGCAGTCCCTGACCTACCTGAAGGATAGTTCTGGATAATTATGAACACCCAAGACCTGTAAAGTTCCTAGAAGGAAAAGACATGAAGTCTGTGCTACAGATTATAGACTTAAAGGTACAAATCTTTTGTCATATAAACCTTGAAAAAAGAATTTCCTTTTTTTTATCTTTATAGGTTTGCTTTCAGGTTCTCCTTATATGTTTGCTGCACATGTTTACTGAGGACATCAGCCAAGCTCAGTTTTTATGAAGGCTGATTTTTTTCTTCCAGTCCCTATGTTCACAACATAGGCTTTATCCAGACAAGCATGAATATAAAAACCTAGAAAAAAACAGCTGATCTTTCTTTCTGAATAGTTAATAACATTTTTAAGTAGCTAGACCTAGGTTTAAACAAATGGAACAACAACTGAGACACTTTACTTTCAAAAAAAAAAAGCTAAAATGTCCTTTTCAGAGACAAGTGTCGTAAAGTCAGAGGTAAAAAAAGTCTTATGTCCACTTAGTATATCTTTAATTATGGATTTGTTTTCTACATTTAGTAGCTGTTTTGTTGTTTGAATTGTACTAGACTCTTCACATATGGTTTTCATACACCAATTACATCTTATTCTTGAAATAATTTTTCTTCAAATGGCCTAAATTTTTCTTTCCTATTGTTGTTCATAGCCACACATAATTGAAGAAAACATTTAAAAACTTAAAAACCTTTCAGTTACCGTGTGTGTCTCAATTGTCTGTGTTTAACAAAATTATGTTTCAACTAGCTATTTTAAACTTTTCTCATGAATACAGTATTATTTTTGTGGCTTTTCCCGGAGCTGCATCTGTTTCTTTAATGTTTTTCCAGTAGTGAGATGGTGGGAGTTGTAGAGCAGTCCGGATATAACCTAGGTGCTATATGGAGTTTAACGTCCTGCATTACAACACATTTCTTTTCTTTCATTCTTTTCTTTCTCTTTCTTTCTGTCTTTCTTTCTTTCTTTCTCTCTGTCTTTCTTTCTTTCTTTCTTTATTTATTTATTTCTGTCTGTCTTTCTTTTTTACACCTTAAACCAAAATGTTGCTGGTTTTGTTTGCTGCCACATTCCATTGGCAGTTGGAATGAGCCAGCCATTCATGTTATCATTTTGTTTTGGAATCTCTGTGTTGCAAGTCACTGGCTATCCATGTTCCATGTTTTGAATTAGTTTCACCAAATATCTTATTTGTGTGTTTCCAAGTGTAATGAATCCTCTTCTGCTCATAATATTATGCTTTTGATCATAAAATGTCCAATTCTTTTGGGCTTCTATTCACTTATAGCTTGCTAATAAATTTAAATAGAGCCAAAGGGAATTCTATGCAACTATGAAGTACCTAATTCTAAAGAAACACAAACATGTTACTGCATTTCTTTTCTCTGCTCTGCAAGTTTATGCCATTAGGCCTTTTTTTTTAATTATCAGTCTTGAAGAGAAACTAAAATAGTTGTGAAGCATTAGTTTCCTAATTAACCTATTACTTGACTTTTATTCTCTTGGTTTTCATTTTTTTTTATATAGACTTCTACTTTTTTTCTATTGGGTACTTATTTACACATTTCTAAATGGGGACCATTAAAACATAGACTATTTATACATCAAAACAATAGATGCATATTTCAATTTTTTGTGGAATTTCAATGGTATATAAATCAGATTATACTTGACGTCACTTTCAAGTGTTTTCCCATCATGGGTATTTTATTCCATATCCACTGTTTCAAAGCAGACATACCTGGCAATCATAAAATCCCATTTTTGTAGGTCAGGTGTAGAAAATGTGTGGACCAAGAAAATATGTTTCCTCTTGATTTCTATATCTTTTATTCTGGAGAAATCCTATGCCTTCCATACAGAGAGAGAAAAAGCCAACAACGTCTGTTTCTGCTCATGTCTGTTTTAGATAAATATCACGTAGAACAAGGTTTTAGAATATTGCAGATCAAATCTTCTGAAATTGTTAAAGTACACTGTTACTACTGGTTTAACCTGAGTTTGAATGAAGCACAAATTTACTTTAATGCCTTGGGTTTTTTTTATTTAAATAAAGGTGAAATTTGAAACTGAAAATGTTGGGGTTTTACATGAATAGAATTGAAGGAAAAGAGTTCATCCAGGCTTGTTAACTATTACTCTCTTCCTCCATCTGGAATGGTATCCACCCTCCAGACAACTCAACATCTATCTGTCCATTCCAAACTTGTGACTTACATCCAAAGAATTAAATTAAAGCAATATACCAGGTAATTTATCTGTCAGAAAACAAATATTCCACATATAAAACATATTTACCTCTAAAAGAATTCAAGGTCTGCCAACAATGTTTAGTAAAGGTATTTGTGGGGTATCAGATTTTGAAAGTACTAAAAAAATAACTGAAAGGAAGAGACGTGCAAGTCTCAGAACTTTGAGTAGTACCTCCAGGAAAGACTAGCACTTTTGGCCTCCTTGATGTTTGTTCCAGCTTGAATGGGCCACTGCCTTCAGAAGGCTCTCTGCCTCACGCCCTTCACTCCACTGGCTTTCCTCCAATAACTTCTTACACATTTACGCTTGGTCGTAATTCTTTTTCTTCCAAGAACACTACCATCATTTCTTGGAACAGTTCTAATTTGTGTACTACGTGGTTCACAGCAGTCATTTCAGGAAGGCAGAGTTAGTTTGGATGTTTAAAAATGCCAAAGTCTTACATATTCTTTGAGAGTTTTGAACTCAAATGTGTAGAATTCTCGTAAGATTAGCTGTTCTCATAAGAACTTTTTCTTTGTATGTATTAAGTCTCATGAATATGTGCATAAAACTGATACTGATTATATTTAAACTTCTTGAGTTCTCCCTTCCCATTGTAACTCTGTCCCAAATCAAAGGCTAAGTACATGTGTATTATTTTAAGTGCAGGTTTTGACATCTGCACAGCTCAGTCAGTCTCCTGCAGGAAAGACTTTAGATGCAAATATTCAGGTTTCACTAATTTCTATTCAAATTTCCTTACTCCTGGCCTACCTAATCTTATCTCTCAGGACTTTAATTCTGGTCAGTGAAAATCAGGACAAAAATTTTCAGGTGAACTTCCCCCCTCTTTTCTTGTTTGAATTGTAGACTGGTTTATGTTGTCTCTCCTGGAATTCTATTCGCAAATCTTAGAAAATATGGGCCATGTCTTATGTTCATAACAAAATATTCTTACATCTGAACTTCATCTATATCCATATTTCATTGGAAACACTTCACATGGGTTTTCTCACAATGTGTAATGGAAATTTAATTTGTTATCTTGAATTAATCATTCTATGCTTCTTGAATTTTGCCTAAATCTTTCGTGGTCTGCAGTCATGAAATCTGATTACTTCAATGACTGAAAAGTCATAAACCCAGACACCTCACAAAATTTAGCTTTCATATTTTATAGACGTGTGCATCTGTGTTCCAGTTTTCAGCAGAGAATTGAATACTCTGAGTAGATCTTAATCAGGTGTAAATTCACAGAGTGGGTGGAATTTGCCCAGTTTACACATCATTAATTAGTGTATTAGTACAGTCCTTACATTTCACATTATGGATAAAAAGTTGCACTTAGTAACACAAATATAACAGCTGTACTGGCTCACATAAAAGGCTTAGCTAGCCACGTATCCAGTCTGGCAATGCCAATTGCCAGTAGAAGCCAAGATCTTGCTGCATCACTATCAGTGTATTCATGGGACAGAAACATCTCACCACACCACAGCAAAATACTGTAAGTTTCCATGAAGACTGGAAACCTCCTGGATTGTGAGTGGAATTAAGTAAAACTCACACTGGTTTCCCATTGCATGAGGATGCTGCAGACCTCAGTGTTTGATGGAAGGGGTCAGGATTGCCTCCAGTTCTGCACTCCTCTACTACCATGAGGCAGGGTAGCAGGACAGGAGTTCTGGCTCTGTTCACCCCCCAACTTCTGGCCCCATGGAGTTTGTCATGTTTCCACCACACAGGCCTCTCCTCCACAAAACTGCAGTCTCTCCTGAGGTGTGTCTCACATTTATCACTTTGTAGAACCTAGTGAGAATTTCTACTTTTCCATCTTCTAAAATCCCCAAGTAAGAAAGTTTCTGACCTATAAGTATTTGGGCACAATTTACTTTATAGCTCAATTTTGCAAGAACTTGCACAGAAAACAAATTACTTGGCTTTCTTATTTCAACTATTGCCTACTCCAAAACTGCAAAAGGTGCTATATTTCCAAGATATTTCCTAAATCTCTAAAATACAAATGATCTGTTTGCCACTTTCATTCTTTAGTCTTAGAGAATAATGACAGGAAGCATCTTTCTAAACATTCTAGAGGTTTAGGTGAAATATACTTAAAAACAGCATGTATGAATAATAAAATACTGAACACATAATAATGAAGACTAATGTGCACCAAAAACATTGCATCTTCCCCTGTTTTATCTTCAGCTCAAAACAATATTCATGTACTCATAAGCAAACTGTATGTCCTGAAGTTCAGCTTATTTGAACTATTTCTTACCTAGGCAATGTATATTATAAAGTAATACAAATACATATTGACACTATTTCCTATAACAAGTAATACGTTTATGTGGCCTACCTACTTTTCTTTGTGCATTGTTTCGTCACAAGGTTTTACACAAAAAAGTTGTGAAGTTCATTGGTTTGGCATGAGAATATTATCTTTCAATGTGCACTATTTTTTCTTTTCTTGACTACAGTGGCAATAGTTTGGCTGCTTAGTCTGTGCTGCACTTTTCTAACAATTTAGCATAAAGTGCACTTTTCATTGTTCTTTAAAACAGATTTCCAAAGTTTCAAAATGAGAATGTACAGAATAAAAGTATAAAAAGAAAGTGTATCTTTACCACCTCATAGTAGTAGCTATATACAAGCAGAAATTAAAAGCACTAGGCACTTGCCAGCTCCTCAGATTCCTAGTCTCAGGAAATAATTATAAATTAATAATTTTTTTAGGTAGCTGAGCAATTTTTACCCTATTCATCACTGATTCTTACTTTGGTCAGCAAGTGTTCAAATAATTTCCACATTCTAGTTTATCCCATTTACTCACATATGTATGTGGAGGTTTTATATCTCACTTCAGAAAAGCTCTTGTCAAACAGAAGCTGTATACTCTTGACTCAGTCTGATTGCATCACATCACACAAAAAATTTTAGAGATTTTCTGTATTTGTTTTTCATATTTTAACCCTTTCAGCGTTTACTAGTGTCTTTGCCCTAACTACTTTATGAACAGCTCTTATGAACATAGGTTCTTTCCTTTCTGTATTGATGTTTCTATTAGCATTTGGACTTTCTGCTTGATGTTGTGGTTTGTCTCTATCATGAAAGAAAGACAGCAAAAGTATGCATGTTTCTAATATTAAAAAACAAGGAGTTATTAGGCAACATTCAAAATTAACTCAAAGATCGACAAGACTGAAAATATGGGAAAAAAACTGGAATGCATTTCAAAGCAGAGCAAGCATTTGTTTTGTTAGCTCTTGGTAGTCTTGCTGTCAATATATGACCTGTATTAAATGCCATCAAAATTATAAGATGCAGCTGTTTGATCCAGGTTAACAACCTTATGAGCTCCATGCCTTAAAATTGTCACTTTTTCAGTCTGTGCACCCAGTGTGGAAGGACAGAGTCAATTTTTTGCAGTAGCCATGAGGAAGCAGAGTGTGGAGCCATGTGGGCATGCCTAGGTTGCTGTTCCACACCACCTTAAGTCACCACTGTGAGGACAATGGAAGGGATCCTCAATTCCAAGAAGGAGCAGGTGGGGAACAAAAAGGTGATGTGCAGAGGGTCTGCCACCACTTTGTCATTATCTTGAAGGCCATGTGATGCCAGGTCGGTCAGTCAGTGAGCATTTTTGCCTGTAAATCACCTTCTTATTGCATACTTTTGTTATTAATATTGTTGCTGTTACTGTTCCCTTGCTTATCTCATTGCTGTTTCCAGTAAATTGTTATAATCTCAACTCAGGATCTCTGCTTTTTGTCTCTCTCACCAGAGGTGGCTGGGGGAGAGCAGCAGCCAGAGTTTCATTTTAGTGGGAGCACTAAATGAAGGAATACCATTCCTGAGCCATGATGGTATTTCAGAGTAAGCATACAAACTGATGAATTTTATGTGTCAAAGGGTAACCTTGGGTGGCTCAAGCTTTATTACTTTGCCCAAAACACATAGCATGGAACTTTTACTGTATCACTTCTTCATGTAATATTTTACCATCCAATTTATCTTCCCTGTAACAAGTAAACTAAAAAAAGTCATCTATAAAAACATGATCAACTTTAAAATTATCATCTTTAAAACAGCATCTTAAAAGAAAATACCTAAGCTTTTTAGGAAGAATGTATTGATTCCATGAAACTTGCTTCATTTAAGACCTCACTGGCACTGTAATAGATTTCTTTGTATTGCCAAAGTTATTCAGAATAACAAGGAACAGCTCATAGGACTTTGCTTCTTATATTGTATTTCTTGTAAAAGTCCCCATAATACAAATGTATGCATATATATATAGAGAGAGAGAGAGAGAGATAGTTATAGATCAGGATACAGATTTATATAGATTATAGATTATAGACCTAGATATAGATATAGATATAGACATAGACATAGATATAGACATAGATATAGATATAGAGGACATAGATAGATATAGATAATGATTACAGGCACTGCGGGGGAGAGAAATACATTTCAGGTTAAACATTTTTCAGGCAGTCAGTTTCCACCTAGTATTCAAATAATACTTGACATTTGAATTTACAGTGGCCTTAGAGCCAATATTTGCATTCTGCCTTACTTTACATTATTATGCAAATTTTAAGTAGAGAAGTGGGCTACTAATTAGTATAACAGACAAGAAACAAATTTGTAAAAGCACTGAAAGACAGAAATAAAAGAATGAAGTGAGACCTATTACAGTGACTTCTTCAGGAGATTTTTAAAACCTTTTTGATATAAAACCCCCTCTTTATCTCCTTCTTCCTTGTTTTTCAGTCCCCCATTTTTGTTGAGAATTTTTCTAGCTAGACATTATATTCACCATCTATTTTTAAAATACACATTTTTTTAAATTTAGAGGAGAATGATGATATGCTGTTTAACTTCACAAGAGTGCCAAAACCCTTAGCAGAATAGTAAGTACAATAATACAGAAAGAAGCCATTTTTTAATGTCTCTAACTGATGCCTGATGGAGTTTTTGTCCTTTTTCATTATACTTTTATACCCTTTTTATATACCTTATATCCTTTCCTATTCCTGTACTTTTACTCCCTGTATCTTAGCCCCACATGTTTATAACTCTTATACTATACCTAGTTCAGAATTCTTTGGACTAGACGAAACAATCCCCACAATCTCAAGAACATGAGGCACCAACCTTGAACAGAGCCTCATCCCTGGAACATGTTTTTGTAAACTAAGTTGTAACCTTTTGGGGGGAGATAATTAGAATAAGGGGGCAATTAGTTCATTTGTTAGGTGTCTTATTGGGGAAGTTTAGACAGGTATGCTAATTGATGAAGTCCGTAAATTGTAACGCGTAGTACCGGCTCTCTCTTTTTGTCGCGGTGCACCTGGGTTCCTATTAAACCAAGGTAATACCCTTTTTCCTATACTGCGGTGTCTGCGTCTCAATTTTTTACCAGCATTTTAGGCATCATAATGATTGTGAAAACACTCTGTGAGAATGCTGACACTAAAGAAAATGCAATCCCAGGAACTTCTGAATTTTGTTTGCAAATAAATTCTTTTAATTGAATTACAAAAACAATAACCCTTATACATATTATAAACACTAAATAAATCTTTGCAAATACCTGAGTTCTGGATACTATAGTAATATGTCTATTCAAGTGGAAAGGAGAGAAAGGCACGGATAAAACAAGACATGCCTTCTTTGATAGACTTTATTCTTTGTGAGCAAAAGTTCAGGAAAAAGTCCTGCCAGATCTCATTATCTTGTCACAAGTTTTACATTTGGTTGTTTTAAGTTCCAGACAGCAGTGCAGCATTTAAATCCAATTATTAAGCTCAGCTTTCACTAAAAGAAAATACGTTAAATTTTTTAAGAGGCAGCAAAGTGAACAGTAAAGGGTTATTAAGGAAGACATAAATGAAAAATACTGTAGGCAGTTCAGTATTTTAATTTAGTGTCATCTAGAAATTGCTTAATACGTATATCACATCTTGTTGTCTGTCAGTATATATTTCTGTCCAGCTATCTGCCCCTCCCTTTCTAGTAATTTTGGAAACTATTAGCCAGTTTTATGTAGACAAAAAAATAAGTTGAAGTCCCAACAGATAATCCCATAAGTGTAATGAAAATCAGTTTGGTTTAGAGAAAACTTCCTGATGCATGCAGGAAAAGAAAAACCTGCATATTTATACATTGAATTTTTTGCAACTTCCTGTTGGCCAAACAGTGTGTTCTTGCTGGCTGGCCAGATCAACAGGCACACAGCTTCAAACCAGGCAGAGTGCTTACCTTGGGGCTTTTACAGGAAAAATAGGATTACTGAAATGTGTGGGACTGCAAAGAGGGGAATAAGTCTTCAGAAAATCAGACACCATAGATTTTGCTGCTGAGAAAAAATTTTCCTTAAATCTCATCTCACTTGAAAAGTGATGACAGATGGATATGGCAGTTTAATTACTTTGTTTTCAGGTCACCACATACTGTACATTCTGCTAAAGAGTCTGGGAGAATGATGACCACATGCTGCTTCCTGGCTGCTGCCCTCTGGATCAGTATAAGTCCTCAGGAGGTAGGGGAAATTCCTTCTCTTTCAACAGAAAAGTGAATATCTGCAGCCAGATGTGTCCAACTGCAAGAGTAGACCAATGGATAGTCATGCACAGAGAAACCAAGGAGTCAAGAGACAACATAGAACTCCTAGAGAAGGCTTTCCTGGAGACCTCAGAGGGTTAGTGTATGTTTTCTGCAACTCAGGAAACCACCAAAGGTTGCTGGACTGAAAGGAAAGCAAAATAATCCTAAACTGCCAGGATGCAAGTGAGAAAAGCAGTAAGTGTTTTCAAGAGTGATTTCTAGCCAATTTCACCCAGCAATCCTGAGTTTTCTCTCTGGAAAGAATTGCCATGTTCCTTCTTACTATTTTTGGATTTTACTGAAATATACCTCTAGGGATTGGAAACCTTTGGTGTCTTTTGGCATGCTTAGCTTCAGAGAACTGCTCGCTTTAGTGGTGGAGCAGGTCCAGCTGAAGGCACCGGCTTGACTGGGGATCCCATCACATAAGGCTCTTTCATGCCTTGAGATCATGACTCACCATTTTTAAAGTGTAAGGTTGGCAAGGCTGTGGCTGTATGTTAGCTTTCATACTGTGGCATGTACACCCAAGAACTCAAATTCTCTGTGAGTTGCATAAGCCAGAACCATGTGGGCATCTAGTAGTCCTCACAATTGCTTCCATAGAGACAGGTTATAAAAGGATTATGGCTTGTAAATATTTTGGAGTTTGGGTGTATTTCAGTACTCCATGCAATTTATCCACACAGACTTCAGAAGGAGATGTAATCTCCTTCTGTTCACACCCCATATAAATGTGTCCAGAGCCCTTTGGAAGGTATAGGGAAGTATTAGCACTGCTTTAAACTTAGAGTAAAATTTCCTGTCTCTCAAAGGCAGATTTTTTTACTTGGGAAAGGGATTTTTAGGGCACAATGCTAGGATGACCACAGAAATCTATTTTCCAATGTGTTCAAGTATAGGAAGTGTGAACTTCTTGTGAAAAATCACTTATGCTGAAAATAAAATTTTACCATTAAACCTCCAATTTAAGAATCAAAACTTGTGACAAAGCTGTAAAAGCATTAGTCTAGGGTTAAAAAATGGTGCAGACAAAATAAAAATATTTCCATTCAATAGATCTTGGGAGTTACAGTTCATCTATCCTATATCCCATTTCTTTTCTGAAGCTTCTATGATGCAGCTGTTTCATTACATCAAGAGAAGAGACAGTGATGCATGTCAAGAAATGCACTTGATGGGGAAATTACAACTACAGGAAACCCCAGAGAATCTCCCAAAAAGAATCAAGAAGTGGCATTTAAAACGTCAGCTTTGCCATAACTTATATATTTCAGCTTTAGATCTTTTCTTGAGCTTAAGGCACTGTGCTTTAAGAAGAATTGGGACAGACTGGAAAGTCCAGGGAACAGACTGTAGAAATTATCAATGATCAGCAACTTAGAAAGTAGAATGTTCAAAAAGAGACTGAATTAACTGAAATTGCATAATGAAATGAAGAAAAACCATCTCTAATCATGTAAGACAGTGGAGAGAAAGGTAATGGTCTGTCCCACCCAATGGACCAGACGGGAAAATGCATTACATCAAGAAATGCTGAAATGCTCCTCCAGCAGACAGGGTGGGCTGGCAGGAGAAGAGACTGAGCAAGGGGAAACAAACCAGCAAACACAGGCAGAGCCTGAGAAGGGAGGTGATACATAGCCAGGCCTCAAAGTGCTGCAAGAATACACCAGCCCCAGAGACCCACAGAGACTGGGATGAGTTTGATGTAATTAAAGAAGCTGGTTTCAGTTGCTGGACTGAAATCAAGCCTCCAAGAACTCAGTGGGGAGCATAATAGTAGGAGAGAGGTTTCTTGTTTTAATTTCCCTCTAATTTCTGTCCTCTCTCTTGATGGATTTTCCCTATTTCAGAAAAGTTCTATTTCATAATTTGGTGATTTTTCTGGCAATACTCATAGAAATATCATTCATTAAGGGAATTTTATATTGAAGTTTTGTCCACCTAGGTGTCCTAAGAGGTTTTTACGCTGTATTTCATATGTTTCAAAGACAAAAAGCATTATTTTAGAATGTTTTAAAGCAGGCTGTCCATATCAACAAAACCCTGAAGCTGCAAATTTTTAACCCCTGTATGACTCTTACACAGTCTCCCTCATATTTTCCTTCCTCTTGCAATAATAACTAATAATACCTAAGCTATTCAAAATTTAAATTATGCTCAGAAGAAGACACAATTTGTTTGTCAAAAAGAATTGTTCAGAAGCCAAATTCAAGTTTAGCATTTATAGATTCACTAGTGCTAATGGTTTGATGAAGCTATAAAAACTGATTTGGGATACTTGGATGTATTTTTTCTGTGTAATAGTTGTCCTGATTGTTTTGCTAAGTAATTATTTATTTTTGTTACAATTCACTTTGAACTGGTGTCAACAGTTTTGTGCATAGCGTTCCCTACTATCGTTTTATGATTTTGACATATGGAAAAGCAATTTTTAAAAGTGCTTTACAAAATTAATTTCATCAGTTGTTGAGCTACACATATGGCATATAGTTATTAATTTTTATTTACTGTTTATTTTCTGTAATGTACTATTGTTATGTCACCTCTACTGTGCTCTACTTGAAAACATACAAAGCATTTTGCCATTTTTCAAAGAGTAGAGAGATAACAAATCAGTACAAACAAGCACAGGGCTGTGCACACTCTTGATTCCTGCCCTACTTAGTCGATGGTAGATGTGGCTGATGTGGCCCCAGTGCTGAGCCCTTGCAGTAGCCTGTGCTGACTTGAGGCATTTCTTGAGACCTGGACCTCTTTAGCCTAAGGATAGGATGGCAAAACACTTAGCTCCTGCCAGGACAAGGAGATGGTGAAAGCAATAAGAGGTGGGTGAAGTCTGAGGTCAGCTCCAAGGTTTGGTAAAGAGCTGTAGCAAACCATTTTTCTCCAAGGGCAAGACCAAAGGAGGAATTGTAAGCCTGGTTCTACCCAGGGTTTCTCCCTAAGCAACACAAATGCCTCTTCACCAGACAGATTTCAGCATCGTTTCAGTGCAACAATCAAATACAACTTGCTGTGACTGAAGACTGAGGCACCAGGCCCAGCCAAAAGCATTTTTAAATAACATTCCTTCAAACTGCACCGTCTGTTCATTCTTCTAAAGAACACTTAAGACTCCGTACTTTTAAACAAATGGATTGTCCAGGGCAACTCTGCAAAAGTAATTCAGGCTGAGCTGAAAATATGTACCACAGACATGGCACAAGCAATCCAACCTGAGAGACTGAGCTACAAATTATCCTCCCTGACAATGTGAAGACTTTCTCTCTCTTTTTTTTTCTTTTCTTCCTTTTTTTTTCTTTTTTTCACTGTCTGGCCCAATTAGCTGGGACTGTTTGCTGGAAGCTGGCAGCACTGTACTTCTTTGCATTCCATAACCTCTGTTGTGTTCAAACCACAAGAATGAATTTGCCAGGGGCTGGTTCCTCAGGGGTGTCAGGACAGAATGGGTTTTTCTATATCCTTTTGCTGCTCTGCCATATGTTTCTCTGACATGTCCTTGCTTTTAAATTGGGAACCTCATTTTTAAAAGTTTATCTCACTTTAATCTTTGTGACAAATTCTCTTAAAAGCATTTGTGAATACTTTTAATATACACATTTAATTATTTCTTGTTTTCACAGCACCACAACATTAGTTCCAGAGGGAAAAAAGTTTCATGAATTGGACTAATTTTCTTTTTAAAAGTTTGTTGAGTGTGTAAGAACCTAATAATCTCAAAAACTACAGATATCTTTTCATAGCTTTGTAAGTAAAAAAAATTATGTTAATGTTACCATTTGATTTTGGGATAGAACAAGGCAGAACGTGTCTGTTTTTCTGTGTTCTGTATCACATTACAGAAAATGTACTGTTAATGTTGAAGTCTTTTTTTCCTATTCTCAAATCTCATTTCTTAGTTTCTCCTCAAAATATTTAAATTGAATTGTGTTTCCTCACAGTGTACTAGCTCCCAGAGTCACATAACTTCATCTGAGGGATATTAAATAACAGAAATGTGGCTATTATTAAAAGTACTTGGTTTCCAGTTCTATTTGTAAATGTCTTTTAAAAATATAGGTTGAATCACAGAGCTACCTTGGTATTTATTTTTATATAGGAGATGGTTCCTAAACACGTTTTGATATCCATTTTAATAATTCTCTTTTCCTGACTTTGCATTCCTGTTTAATTTTTAGGGATATAAAACAAACCCAGCAATATTATCCACAGCTTATTTGAAGAAAAACTGGCTTAGCTTCTCTTCTTTTTTTTTTTTTTTTCTGCAAACAATGCTTTGTCAACTTGTCAATTTGTCGGCAGTCCACAAATCAGCAGCATCCTAAATCCCCTATCAGGTCATCTGGGCAAACACTATTTCTTCATGTGTGATAAATTAAATGTGATGACATACCTGACAATCTCCATTTAGGAGCTGTTAGGAGGGAAGAAGACAACACATAGCAGATTAACTGAAGTTGTCAGCAGCAGTGAAATCGAATCATAAAAGAAAACTAAGAGAACAATGATCAAAGAAGGAGTCCCCAACACCATCTAACCTGATTCCTTTTGGGATAGAAAAATCTGTTTATGTTTACTCCTAATTTTAAACTGGTTTTTTGTATTAATATTTAACTCACAACAGAGGATTTTACCATCATTTTTAATATTAATACATGCAACTACAGAATGAAGATTCTTTCACAGTTGTACCTAATTTAACCTTTCTCATTTTGCTTTTAAAATTGTTGTGACCTTGAAGATTCCCAGTCTGATACAGTAGGCTGTATGAAAAAAGGGGAAGACACTACAGGCACTACTAGATGCTACTACTGTCATGTCAGACAGATCTCCACCTATGACACTTCAGTTACACACAGAACCACCAGAAGAATTCAGACACATACATTTCATGGCAGGGGATTTGAAAAATATGTAGTCTCTTTTGTAGCAAATATTTCAACATTTATTTATTTTTAATGAGGAAACCTTTTTTTGCCCAAGCTAAATATCCCTGAATAGATCTAGTTCTATTCTTAAAAGCCTGCCCTCACAGGTGGGACGTTTCATTGAGTAACCAAAAAATTCTTAAAAGCATATTCAAATGAAACAATTACAACGGTTAATAATGAATTGTGTCATAAATCTGTAATTGAGTATTACACTCGAGTTTAAAAATTTAGTCTGTACTATCAAAGCATATATGTTGCCTATACTACAGAAGACTTTACTGCACAAGGAAGAAAAGTAATGTGCAAGGACAGAAAATCTGTACCAGGCAGAGAGGAGGTAAGAACAGAATACAAATCTGTGTTTGCAGCTTCTGAACAGGAGCTGATTTGGACCCCATTATTCATTATTACCATGATACTGGGTAACAAATCTTTGCACATCCTGCCAAGACAAAGTCTCCCAGTACAAATGTACCAAGTTTACCACCTGCACCTTCCTGAAGTGCCAGGAGTGTAAAGGAGACCTGTGACAGTGTGGTAAACTGCCAAAACTTCAGGTCCTTGATAAAACCAGGTAATCAAGTGCCCTTGACACCCAGAATGATAGTTTGTTCAATCAGTGTGTTCCCTTGCAAATGACTTAATGAATTTCAGAGCAGTTGCTGAAATAGTAAGAAATCATAAGGCCCAGTGAATTCTGCAGCAACAGAATTTGTTTCCTGTTCCTCTACTTTTTGTCTTGTGCAGCTAAGTCCTAAATGGTTATTTTTGTAAGTCAAATATGTCTTTACAGACAGAACTCAAACAAAACACGACAGAAGCCCTACTTTTCAACTGCTTTCACACATGAGGCTGTACATTCTCTGCCAGGGATCACTTCTGCTCTAGCTTTATTCTCTAACAGGCCCACAGAAGGTTTCAGGAGCTCCCCCTCATCACCAACAGCAGAGGTTTCCTCTTCCCTCTGATCACTGGTGATCATCAGTGCCTGCAAAATGCTAACGCTTACTCTACCTGAGTTGGATGTTACTCTACCATGGTAGGTTGATCATCTGTATGCTACAGATGAGCAGCTGTCTAACCACTACATCTAAAGGCACAACTAGGCTTAAGGAAAACATTTTCTAGCATTTTTGCTGTGATTGTTGTTGTCATGTAAGCATCCTGGCCTGTGTGTAAAATAAGTGCCTTAATGTCCATTGGACTCTAAAGCAGAATTTATTTGGCTGCTTTTCAAGAAAATGTTTTTGTGGAAAGTAGTCTGCAAATATGGCAACAGTAATGGGCTAACTCAGACCTCAGCTGCCACCTCTAAACAATGTAATAAATAGACCTTCCTGAATTCAGGGGTAAAATTTAGCTATATTTAAACAGATCCCTAACACCAACTAGAAGCAAAAGTTAACAAAGCTGCTGATAAAGCACAGCTTTTGAAGGTTGCACTTAAACACTTCATTTGCTACCTTTATGAAATCCTGTCATTTTTTCACAAAGATCTCATATGTAAAGATACATACAAACTAATCTGGTAAAACCCAGTGCCTCTGTCAGCCCACACCGCTCTACACTAGCTTTTTAGTATGTGCTTGAACAGTAATAATTTTACTATTTCTTGATTCTCTGCTACTGGACACAATATAAATTATCATCTGTATCATCATTGTCCTAATCATCATCATAATAATCTTTACAGCTGGGGGTGCCTGTGCCTAGCTGTTATGACACACTCTTTGTTTCCTAAAATGTATAACACAAAGCAACACATTCAATTCTGTGGCTGAAGGCAATTTTTGTCTTTTCTATGTAGCTATATTTGTCCAAGCCAGTTACTTACAAGTGGTTCCAAGTCTGTTCAGATGTTTATGTCTAAACCTTACATACTCTAGTGCTGATTTATCTGCCAGTAAAGGTGGTCTGAGTTCGCGTGGATAACACTGCCCCATGCTGGTTCATAGGGAAAAGTCACTGCTGACTGTCTTGTACCAAAATTTTTTTAAAGCAGATGTTCTTTAATTTTAGCTTGTACACTTGTTTCATCTTGTTTCTTTAGGATGATAATTGTTTTTTCTTCAACAGCTTTTCAGAAATATCACACAAAATGCTCCACTTTGATTCTCCTGCAAAGAAAACACGGAGGAGAAAATGGGATTTACTAAAATGCACTGGAAGAAAAGGCTCACTAATACTCACTGAAAACAGAGAGCACCCAGGACATCACCTCACAAAGCTCATGAGAACAGGATTTCCATAGACGTTAATGGTAGCTCTGTAATGTGGAAATATATACTTTTATACTGGAAAAGTATAAAAGAGACCATAAGAGCATTTTAATCATACTCCCAGGAGTTCAGCATTATGTTTATTGCTCTGTATACTTTTATATAGAGAGAAATAGATAAAATTAGAGAGTACTATATACATTTATAGCCCTCTAGTTGTGGTCTAAAATTGCAGTTTCTGGATTTTTTTTCTTTCCATGTTTTGGTTTTTTTCTTTTACAGAGGCAGACCTTCAGTGAGCTGAATTTGACTGAGAGCTCTTGCTGCATTCTCTGCATGCCCATGGTCACAATTAATCTCTCTGCATCTAACTTGATAAAGTGTCTTAAAGAGTCTGTTGTTTACAGTTTTTTCCCCTCTAAGGATTTAATAAAACTATATTGTCAACATACAACTAACATTTTGAAATAGGCAATTTAAGGAGCTGAAGACAAGTTAAAGATTTATATGTTGGTGTCCATAAGGTAAAAATTGGTTCATAAGGCAACTGGAGATGGCATTGCAGACCACAGAAGCTTCACCTTGTAATCCACTTTATAGGACAAGTCCTAGCTAAACACAGTGAGTAGCAGGATAATGGTCACTAAAGAGGTTATCCACTGAAACTTTCAAATCAAGTGATCATGTGTTGGGATTTAAAATTTAAGTCTGGGACTCTTTGGCATGGAGCTGAGGCAAGGAAGGCAATAGAAGAGAATGTTTAAACCTGAAGAAGAATCCACAGAGAAAGAGAGACTGAGGGGTGACCTCATTGATCTATACAGCTTCCTAAGGAGGGGAAGCAGAGAGCGAGCTGTTGAGCTCTCCTACCTGGTATCCAGTGATAGGATGTGTGAGAATGGTTCAAATCTGTATCAGGGGAGGTTCAAGCTTAATATCAGGAATCATTTATTTACATGGAGAGTGGTCAAACGCTGAAACAGACTTCCTAAGAGGTGGCCAATGTCCTATGCCTGTCAGTGGTTAAGAGACATTTGGAAAATGCCCATAACTTGGGTTGGACTTGATGGTCATAAAGGTCTACTCCAAACTTAAAAATTCTACAATTCTATGATTCCATAACATGCTTTAGCATTGGCTGAGCCCTGAATTGCTCAAGCAGTTGGGCTGGATGACCTCTATATGTACCTTCCAACTGGAATGTTCTACTCTACTCTATTCTAATCTGATAATCTTTAACACCAGAGATTCAAAGATATAGTCAATGATAGATGAAAACTAAGAGTTTCTTATAACAGGGCTGAAACAAGATATATGTGGAAGGGCTAACCACCATTCCAGAGTAGCCTGACTTCTCTGTAAAGAATCTGGATGAAATAAAATGTTTAGAGACATAGGAACATTTCTCCCACACTGACAGCATGAAGTGGTGAATTGCGTGTGTGTTTGTGTGTCTGTCTGTGTTGTCTGTTGGCTTTGTACTACTCAGCTCAAAAAGATTTTACACGTGTAGAGAAAAGAATGCAAGGCCATCCATGCTGGTTAGTTCATGACTGCTCTCCACAAGTATACGACAAGATAATGGAAAGGAGCTTAGAAAACTGAATTAATCTCCACTGACCATAAGATACTTTCCCAACTTCTTCCCTATATTAACATTTATAAACATCTATAGCATACCTTCCTAAGTTGAGGCAGCTACTTAATTGTATTCCTATATGTTGCTATACCATATAAATAAATATAGATTTATGCAATGAAATACATATTTCTCTTTAAAAGCAATTATTTCTGATCAGATCTGCATCCCTCAACCTAAATTTGTTAAAATTAGCACTGGCTATGGTTGTAAAGAAGAGGAAAACATCCAACTATGAAGCACATAGTGTCTGCTAATACCTGAATAAATACAATTCCAATGCTCTCTCTGAACATTAAAAAAAAAAAAAAATATCAAATCTAAACCCAAAACCCAAGTTAGTAAAGCAAAAACAAGAAAGAAGCTCCTAATCAAACTGGAAATGCTTAGCCACTCAAACAGTTGGGGCTGTCCATGAAGTGGAAACTGAGGAACTACCATATAGCATTCTTCATTTTGCCCACATGCCACTGCAAAACAATGAAATGGTTGCAGTGATCAAAGGGAGAGTTGAAGGAAATAAAAACTACATGTGAAGAAAGTACACGTTAGTTTGGAGTCACCACCTTCATTTTAGGCAGTCTCTGCTCAATAATTTTATCCCTTAACTTTCTCAAGCTCAGGGATTTTCAGTAGATGTCTCTGATTCAAATGCAACTCAATATGGCCCCCATTCAGAGCAGAAATATGACATGGTCAGCACTCAGTGATGTGGTCACAGCACGACCCTAGACCACTAACTGCTTTGGAATGTTTGACTGCTAAACACCTCAAATTTGATGAGATTAAACATGTGAAAAGACATCACCTTTAAGAAATGCTCTTAATGATCAGGCATCCTGCTTGTAATTTTATGAAACACTCTCTAATTTGCAAACATCATTTTGGGGTGGCTTTCAGAGGGGGTTGCTTTGGGGGGGGAGGGGGAGGGTAGAGAATATTTTTTCTTGTCAGCTACAAATTTTTATATTGTGAAATACTGTATAGCTATAAGCAGGAAAAGGATTTCATTTCAGATCCTCTCCTGGGGCCCATGTCTTCAAGATCCTTCAACTCATAAGAAAATACAAGAAAGCAGCATTGTGACTGCAAAATGGGCTCTTTGTAGACCTTCATTTGTGGGCCCAGCAGCCAGGGTCAGGGTAGGAACAGATCCTGTTGCAATGTTTATTTAGAAAGAATGTTCTCTTCCCCAACATAAACATTTCTTATAAGGGTTTTCTCCTCTAATGAAGTGCAGATGTCTACTCCTCCCATCAGGACTGAATGTTTTTGCTTACTTTTGCCTAAGTATATCTTCCTTCTTTTTCTAGGGAAGAACAATAATCCTTTCTTCCCTTCTTGTAACAAGTGTACCAGAATCGCCGTAAGAATCAAGAAATGCTGAGTTTAGTGTATTAAAAATTATTATGAGGATAATGACTACTAATGATTACAACATAAGAGTAATTTGTTTTAGCTTCCTGATTTAATTCACACGAAACAGTAAAACCCTCAAGTATAGATCTTCCATATACATTTTTTACTCAGTGACATTTTATTTGTAGTTTCCTATCTTGACATTTTCCTTTTTTCACTCCCATTCTTAGAGGCAAGTCCAGTAAAGAATTTGATAAAATCTGATGAACAAGAGAAAATCAAATGACATCTGGTCTTAAGCATTTCTTTTTTCTAAGCCATATTTCCATTCTCCCAGCAAAGATAAAAATTTGCACTGGCATTGTTAAAAAGGTATTATATTTCATTATAAACCTTGAATTTTATTTTCATCATCCATATTATTGTTCTGTAAACATGACTTCATTTTTTTTGGATTGACAATAATAACTGCTTTCTGAGATAAATTTTTCAACCAAATCTGTGCTCACCTCATGATCACTATAACTGCCTAATACTTTCTTAAGTTAAGAGAATGCCATGAAGGAAAGCATGAAAGCTTTATTAAGCTCAGAATATGTCACATTATACAAGTACATTCCCATTATCCATTTAGTCACTTGCCCTGTCAATGGAGAAAATAGATTTAGTCATAAAATAAAATTACATTTATTTGATATGACCTGTCCTTGACAAATCTACACCAGCTAGTTTTTGTTGTTTCTTCTGGCTATTTACATTCTGATTGCTTTATCTTTTGTGGAGATAGCTTTATAATTTCTTGCGTCATTGTTTATGAGGCCATATTCAATTAATTAATAATGTGTAATTCCTTAGTGCTCCTTTTTTTGCAAAGCTAGAACTATGTCTGGCATTCCCTTGTTCTGTCAACATAGGTTCTTTATGGCAACTGGTAGTCCCAAGGAAATTAATAACCAGGGGAAGGAAGAAGTAAGGAGCGGAGCAGTCATATGGAGTGTTTTGGAACATTTTGGAAGCTGTGATGATTTTAAAAATGCAGACAAGTGCAGAATTTCAGGAAAAGAAATGCTCTGTCCCTACAGAGGACACAGACAGAGAGGAGTCATAACTGTAAAAGATTAGGAAGGAACTGTAGTGAATTAGGAGCTCAGCATAAGGTCCTGGTTAGATATCCCTGCAAAATTTATTGAAGGTGGGTTAGATAAATATGGAAACAGTATGGGAAAAGTTTATTTTGTCTTCTTGCATAGCAGCATGGACAAGTATTGCAATGCTCTGTCCACCTTTTTTAAAAGAGACTGGAAACTGAAATGTCTGTAGGGAATTGCCATTTAATCATTTCAAGGGCTGACCTAGTGACAGAGACATCAATAGTTTAATAGATTTATAGATTCACCTAAAGGACTTGTGGTCAGTTCAAATGCAACTTAGGTGTCCTTTGCTGGAAAGGAAATATATCATGCTAAAGAATTCTTTGTTTCACAGAGAAGGGAATAGCAAGGGTCAACTGCCAGAAGACAAATATAGGCAAAAGAGTCTCAGCTTGGGGAATTTTTACTTCTTTTTTTGGCAGCTAACATAGACTTCTAATCACTGGTTTGTGTATTGGGAAAAACAAAATGCAAACAGCTAAACAAACATGTAAATAAACACCAATGCCTTCTCCAACAAGCACACCTGCTGCTACACATCTCTACATTACATCTTGTCTTTCCATGCATCCCCAAAACATCTCCTCCACATGTCCTTCCAAGAGCATCTTGTCTCCAAACATATTCTCTTCACGTATTATTTTCAACGTGTCTGAGCCATGGTTCAGCGCTCCCCTCCCAGCTAATTGCACTCTGGGAGTATGAGAGCACCTGCATGGATTGGTCCTTGCTGTGGCTGGATGAAGGCAGCTCACATACTTCCCACCCAAAGCATCCTGTAGCCCACTGCCATGGAAACCATGTTATTTGTACAGTAAAAGCCAAAACCTTCCAATTAAAAATTATAGTCATATTCTTAGCAGAAAGGATGACTAATCATGAGAAGACATGAAAGATAGGATTAATGGATTTTCTACCTCTTAAAAGTTAATGTGAAAACTGGACAGTTTAAAAATGTATGTTGTACCAAAGCTCAGGTTGTTGCCTGAAGTATGTAGGATAATACAGGTAGAAAAGTGTAGAAGTGAGGTGTTATAATAAGATACTTTGTCTTTAAATTTCCCTTGTCTATAAAGCTGAGGCAATGAAGATGAGGCTTCAGGAAGTAATGTTTACTGTTCAGTCAACATTTACTATCTGCATCTCAATTCATGTAAGTGGCAATGGGACCTCTGTTGAATAATTAAAGACAAATAAAATCATTTTTGTAGGCAATAAATGGGAGATAGGCTGATGGAACTATGCCTAACAGCATTGTTTCATTATATAATGATAGGATAATTGAATTTGGAAGGGATCTCCAGGTCAACTCCCTCTTCAAAGCAAGGATGTTTCAACAGATAGACCACATTGAACAGGACAATGTTCAGTCAAGATCTGAAAACCTGCATGGATGGAAACCCTGCAGCCTCTCTGATCAGTCAAATCAAGTCTAATCCCTCATACATTATGTACTGCAGACTCCAAAACATTTCTGTCAGTTTCTAACTTGGAAGTCTCAAAATGAAAACAGTACTCCAGGTGCCCCCTTAGAAGTGCTAAATAGAGGAAAATAATCACAACACTTTTTTTTTTATTTAATATGTATTGTTTATTTGTGAAGACTTTTCTTCACTACTACCACTTGCTATGCGGACATAGAATTCCAAATTTCAATTTTAAATTCTATTTTGATCTACTTGAAAAATCAACTCAAATAAATAGTGCAACATAAAAATAAAAACCCAAACCTTTCCTTTCAATAGCAAGTTGTCATATTTAAAAGAACTAGAGTTCACCTCAGTTCAGATTTCTTGTAACAAAGTAGTGTGTCTAAGTGAAATATAATTGTAACCAGCTGAAGGAATTGATTAGTTACCCATTAGTTCAAGGAAAATAATGCCAACCTTCATAATTTCAGATTAAATTAAAAGAACTGGAGTCATCAGTTGTTTCTCAGTCTGGAAAAACACATTCCATTTGTGCACCATCTTCATAAACAAACTAACTTCTCTGCATAGGAGCTTGATATGTGTGCATAGATGTATATGAAGAATGCATGCCTTGGCACTGTATCAGCAGCAGTATTGTTGGCATCGGAGTGGAGTCATTAAACCCATTCACCACCTGTGTTATCAGAATCTATACCATCTATACTATTATAGGCTGTAATTCTGTGCATCAGGATGTGATAAAGATGTGATAAAGCATTTTGACAATGCCTTTTAAATTTATTTATTGGTACCAGAGCACAGTGAAACCTCCAAAATGCTTGATCTGCAAACCAACATTCCCCATGGGGAAAAGCATTCTGTTGACCCCCACTGAAATCAATGGAAATATGTTCTGTCGCATATTTAGGAACATTTTATCTGTTTTGGTATCTGTACATTGGCATGGTATCTGTATCACAGGACATGAAACTGTGTTAACAGTGGTGGTAATTGAAGAATTTCTGCCTGACACTCATCTGCTCCCCACACCATCCTCCTTACCCACCACCACTACTTTGTGCAGACACAATTTTTTGTGGTGCTGCACAATGAAAAGCTATGTTACAAATAAGCTGGCAGGAAAACTGGGAAAAAGTGACCAGGAGGACAAGGAATGGACAGCCACTACTAAGAGATCATGGGATCAGACTTTAAATTCATCCCAACAACAGCACAGAGATAAAATACAAAGGTGGGTTTCCATAGGTGTCTGGATAGTATGGAATGGCCCAACCATAACGGAATGGGGAATATACCTGGAGCAGAAAGAAACTGAGAAAAACAAATGGTAACACTCCAACTGGACTTTGCTGTGATCAGTGGATACCCAAGGTCACAGGTCAAAAAGATTATACTCAAATAAGGTCTCTTTTAGAAGAACAGAAGTGTATGTGAACACAGATTTGTGACATAGATCCAGCTAATAATTTGCAACTCTTTAGTCATTAATTCCATTAACTCCTCTGAAGCACCTTACCTTATTTCAATTTTAGCCCCATTTACATCCCTTTCCTACTCACTCCCATTTCCATTTTCCTCTCTCACTCTTTCCATATTGTGTCTCCTTGACTTCATTTTATATCCCAAACCACACCTGAATTCTTTGCCATTCCTACAGCACCTCCTCAGATCTTTTTTCCATCTTGCTTCATGGTTCTTGGTGCCCTTGGTTCTGAACCAGTCTCAGTGTTCACATCCCTCTAGCCTGGGTATATATGCTAATGTATTTGTTGAATTTTCCAGTATCTCTCTCTTCAGGTTGTCCATATTTTGACCAAATTATTTAAGCCTCTCACAGCCACCAAACCCAATGTGTTTCCCAGTTTCACCCCACATCTCTGTCCTTTTCTCTTCTCCTGGATCACAGTCTCAGCTTCTTTGACAAGTTGACTCATATCTCCCACACGTTGATTTTTTTCATTTCTTTTTCTGTAATAATCAAGCCAGGACAATTTCTATCCCTTTCAGTTTAGGTTTTCAAGGAAGGATAACAGGAAAAAAATATTGCAGGTTCTAATAAAGGAAGTGAGGGACAAGTACTTGTCAGCACTGACAGCTTTGTCTGTGGCAGAAACAGACCTGCTAACACAGATGTCAAAAGTAACACTTTCATTGAATTTCAGAGAAATAGGTGTGTGCCTGTGTGGCAGGCAAACATGCACATATATCCATAATGATTACGTTTCAAACATAAAAATAGTTACATCCAAGCCAAAACACTTCCTTCTCCTGAAAATTCCATCCTCCTTTTAACTAAGGAATACTTTTTCTAAAAGAGAGTACTCATCAAAGAGGAATGCATTACTTTTTCATGAATTTTTAAAGTTGTCTTGTTCTTGACAGCAGAGAAATACAAATGATAGAAATTTGTCAAATAATGAGAAACTAGAGCAGGTTCCCATAAAACAGACAGCTGAAGATGACTGACATTGGATCTTTGTATCACTATCTGGAAAACCTTTTTTGCTGTAGGATCTGCATCTGAGAAAAAGCAATATGATCTTATTTTCAATTATATGAGTAAATGCTTCCTATAGTCACTGCTTCCTATGGGGAAAAAGAAAAGGTCTACCACTTACCTCAGACAAGTTCAATTATATGTTATGCTCTACAATGAATAAATATCTCGCTACTTTATGTTTTAGTTGGAAACAGGAGCATATGTCAGTATGCACAGCTGGAATTTTTTCCTATGAATTTGCTTTCTTGCAAGTAAACACATTTTTCTGTAAGCAAAGTGAGTAAAAATGGCTAAAAACCTCAATGGACTCTTTTGCAGAACATGGCTGTCCAGGACAGATGAGAGACAGCCATTCTGCAGCAGGGAATTATGTGGGGAGTTAAAATAAAAACCACTCAGACAGTTTTCTCACTAGAAAGCTGTTTAAGCTGAACTGTATATGACCACACACTAGAGAAGTTTTAGTTTATAATTAGCTTCCCTGTGTGTTGCTGTATTGCACTGCTGGGACTGGTTGCTGCAGAACAATCATACAGAAAAAATATTTGAGTGACACTGCACCCATCTTCTTTCTTTTTCCAGCCCACACACTACTTAAGCTCAGTAATTTGTGTTTAAGATCTGTCCAATACCACATTTTTCCATGTGCCTGGGAGATATTATGAATATCAATGAAGAATTGTTTCCTTTTCCCTCCAAGAAACTAAAGCTCTGAGGAGCCCCAATTAATCTTTATAGAATGAAAAATAATCCTATTTGAAGCAATCATGTTTGACAGCCTGGTGTCCTAGCAGCAAGCTGGGCCTTTCAACAGCAATTTCAAGAGACAGCAATTAAATATATTAAATCTCATTAGTGGCAAAAACACCTAACCTTTAGGTGAAAACTGTATGAAAGGTTCTGCAACTCTTGCAATTGAGCCCTACACTACTTTGTAATGTTGGAAAACCAACAGTGAAAAAAGTTCTTTTCTAATGACTGCTAGGCTTTTTCTAAGTTTGGATTTTAGCACATTCTGGATTTTAACGTTTTATCTTTAAAATGCTTATTTCCTTAGGAAGTGATAATCAAACAATCCCAGTAAGACTAACACGTTATGTACAAAACATTCAAGGCCTGTTCTTTAATCATTCAAATAGTGCCTAACAGGCATTTGAGCAGTAAACTGGTCAGCTAATAAAATCTAAGGCACAGTCTATTCATTTGGCTTCATTCAGTAGTGAATTTTGACAGCTCAAGAGAAGGCCTTTCACCACCCTAGCTGCTAACAATTCTGTCTGAACTTCTATCCAAGCGAAGGTTTCCTCCAACATTCTCACAGCTCTACTTCTTCACCAACAAATCTAAAAATCCTGCAAAATGACTTGCTGGGTTTTGAGAAATGCTTTAAACTAGTTGCAAAGCAAGTAGGTGATAAGCCTAGATACATCCCACCTGGCCAGGGCAGGGCAGAGGGATTATTACAGGTTGTAAACTGGATAACAACCCACAATGCCAAGGATGTCTTGGAGAAAAACGAGTGTCATTACCTGGATCATAAAAGAATTAATGGAGCCTGCAGGACAGGTGAAGGAAGGCCAAACATCTGCAGTGCCCTTGCTGGGGTTCTCTGCAGAGAACATGACACCAAGTCTGAGCACTGCACCCTGATCAAGCAACAATAACCCAGACAAGAGCAGCAGGAATCCACAGAGTCACAGTAAATATGGCTAATTTAGGACAATTGAAAAATCAAAGGATTGGGGTTAAAAGGCAAAGAATGAAATGAGTGCCTTGCAAAGTTTCTGCCAAAGCAGGGGCACCTGCACTCTCCTCACATCAGTCATGGGCACACCCAGAGTCTATGTGCTTAACTTTCAGAAGGGATGATTCAGGCTGGATATTAGGAAAAAGAATTCCAATGTAAGAAAGGTAGCTAAATAGCAGTTTATCCACTTCTGACACTCAAAGATGTAACTTGGCTCCATTTCCAGGGGAAATTTGAGAAAAACAAACTGTAAACCTGATCTGTTAGAAGACATTTGCTTTCCCCATTTCAGAGAGCAAAAACCACGGCATGACATTTTGTAGTTACAATCTACTTTTAAAACTGATCATGAAGACTAACATGAGCTACAGGTACCATTTTTCCAACTTGGGGAGCTTTCAAGAAGGCTTCCCCAAGCCCTCATGAGCTGGAGCTCAGAGCTATATAAACAAGCCCCAGAATTAAAAGCAGTGAAGTCTGCTGGTGGGAGAAATTTTATTAGTGTCTAGCAACTGCTCAGAAGCAATACAGAGCTAAGCAATTTCTAAATCAAAATAATTTCTGATATAATTTCAGTGAAGACAGCTGATATCTATAATCAGTGATATTGATTGAAAAAAGATTGATTTGATCTTTCAGTATAACTTAAATAGTGGTGAGTAGAAAAATTCAGTTAGAGTTTGACCTGTATGGATAATTGAGAGAAATTTAATTGCATTAAATTAATCATTATTCAATTTTTCACCTATTCACACTTTAATTTAATTAAAAGTGTAGATGGAGATTCCATTAAATGAAACCTTTTCTAGCACAGTCTGTGATGAGTCATTTAATTATGTTTTGCCTCAATTTATTCATGTAGAAAAATACTGTGTTGTTAATCTCCTTCTAACATTTCATCAGTTAACTCAGTTTCGTTTTTTTAAATAGTGTGAAATAACAGATACTAGCAAGGGTACATAGAGTTCTTTTTTTCCACATAGAAACATAATTTCTGGGTGGTTTGGTTTTTTTTTCTTCTTCTACTGGAACAGATTTAATATGTTGGGGAATCTGACACTGGGATAAGTCAACTTTATATATGCATAACAGGCATCTTTATCTATATCCATAATGCCTTTGCATTCTCTTTTCTAAGGTCAGCATCCTAAGGCTGCCAGCATACTTTTAAAAAAATTTAAAACTACATTTTCTCCCAATACATTTTCCTGTACAGTCTGCTATTATGTCAACTATCACAGTATAAGGATATAATTTTCTGTCTGGTGTAAGCAGAGTGTTTGTCACATTCACATTATAAAATGTTTTAATTTGGCAAATATCTTCCAGAAGAAAAAGAGTTTGGTCTAATATTGTCACTCTTTCAAAGTATATGTTATATTTTACCAGCATGAATACTGCAATAATAAATGTGCTTCCATGTTGCATGTGAAAATAAAACATTCTGTGTCAGAGAATGAGCCAGCAGACCTATGTGTAGATAACCAAATGTAAGATGATAAATTCTTATCTTTTTTTTTTTAAAGGGGGAAACTGTTATTGTAGTCTCAATTCACACACTGAGATTCAGAAAACTCAGAAATCTTCTTAAGTTTTATTTGATCCCTGATACAAGGATCAGTGTTTCTGATTCTGTGAAATATAGGCATGTACAACAACAGCAAAAAAGCAGGCTACAATTGTTGTACTTAGTTCTGTCTTTCAGGAACTGTTCTACCACTACTTTAAAAACTACAAAACCTTTCCCTAACTATATAATAATGGTAATGTGCTGAAGTAGACTGCATTAGCTCTGTGCAGTACTTGAACCATACGTCGTGTACTTAATCCAGACTGAGCTAAATGCAGCAATGGCTTTGCCTGGGACAAGTAACTGAAATATCATCATCCAGTGCAGCTATGGGCTTTGTTATTCCCCATTTGAGGGCGAGTTTCTTGAAATTATCAGCTGCCTGTACAGCCTGTGGATGAAAGCCTGATCACACCAGATTCCAAATAACCTGAGCCACCCCAGATCTCATGATTACTATTTACCTGTCCTCTACAGGTGCCTACACAGGTTTTTGGGCAACCCTTAGAGAATATAGTCCAGTAAATTAACCATCTGCAGGAAAGAGTTCTATGTTCAATTTTACCTGATTGTCTGTCTCTAGTTTTTGCTAGGCTTTGTCCATGTATTACCTTTGTCACTGATAGGCTGAAATTTGCTCTGTTCATTAATTTTTTTACTTAATCTTACATTTCAAATTTGATTGTTAAACATGTTATATGAAGTTAAATCCTAAAAATTCTATAAACTCTCATAATACAGCACAGCCCATCTGGACATGTAAAGAAATATCCCAGTTAAAAAAAAACTACATGAGAACATGTGGCAGTTATCCAGGAAAATAGTGTACATTACCTTGGCTGGAAGCTAAGAGTATTTATTCAAAGTGATTGAGCCAGCTAATTCTCTATTTTCTAATACCCTCATTCATAAGGTGAGAAAATAATGTGGCCAGTGTTCATTGGTTTATTATTTTGGGGTTTTTTAAATGTTAACGATTTAAAACAATCTTCATACAGCATTTCAGGATCCTGTATGTCACACTTTATGCCCCACTACTTTCTACCAGATATCCACAGTGAAGCAACCAAGATTTGTTGTAAACATTTTACCTTTTGCCTTTTAACAAGACCAAGTTATACCAACAGGCATTTACTGATGAAAAGTAAACATGGATTTATTTAGTCTGTCTCTGTCTTCCCTTTCCACATGATAAGAAAAGGTCACCAAGTGGTTTATTTCAACACAGCTATTCTGAAGCAGCTCACAGCAGATGAGCACTGAGTCCAGTGACCTGTGCTTGATTCACAGCTAAAGGGTGCACAGACACTGGGCCAAGTGCTCCGAGAATGCTAATGAGTGTCACAGGCAATGTGTGGTAATCCAGTTTTCAAGCTCCACAGAGTTATGTTAAAATGAACAGTCATAGGCAATGATGTGAAAGGTTAGAAACTGTATAATCATAGTATGAATAATGTTATATGCCTTTCTCTAGGGAAGATAACAAAACGTGGCATCTCCTTCTTGTAATGAGGGTTGATCTACAAGCCAGTTTTTCACAGTATATAAGAAATGCACAGAAAATATTTCTATTATTGGTCTGAACTTGTTCTGGAAGGATTTCTTCCTCTCTATTTTATATTGCTTTCCAATATTAACAATCCATGCAAACTCTGAGGATAAAATTGAATCTGATTTACAGGGTTGCAGTCAGCATCTTCTGTATAGCTAATATTTCGTGGTTTTTGATGAATGCTGACAGACCAGCCATACTAAGACTCCACAGCCTGTGTTATCACAGGGATGTGTCGTGTGAGTGGAGTGAGGAATGCAAGTCTCAGACAAGGAAGAGAGGAGAAAAGGGACTTATTGGTTTTGAATTCAAATATAGAGTCTACAGAAGTACCCCAGATTGGTCAGCCCGAGACCCCCCAGGCACAATTGGAAGCCCAACTCACTAATCTGGAGAAACTGTTTGAAAACATCAAACTTTATCTTGTTTATGAAATATAGAAAATGTTAGGGAAGAACGTACCACAGGATGCAGGTTCACTTCAGTAGCAGAGCCTATAGCCTGCACTGAACTTGCCTCTCTTCCTACCACCTGAGGTCACCTACACCCTTTTCCTCAGGGTCCAGCACAGCTCAGATCAACCACATGTTTAGATCAATCATGGTTTGGGCTGAGCACATGAGGGTACCCATTTTTATCCCTTTCTCTCCCATCAGTCTATTTCTCATCAATTGTGCCACATGCAGTTCTCACAGCTCCCTCCTTACCTTCCTGGCCATAATCCAGTCTGATCCATAATCTACAACACACCCTAATCTCTAATCACCTTCAGACTTTCCCATCATCCATCTCCCATTGCTACTCTCCATGCTCATACACAACTAAAATCTACCCACACACATTTCTTTCCTTTTGATCCACTGTACAGATTCTTCTCCCTTACTTGTAAGTTTTCTTGTTTCAGTGGTCAGACAGTTTTTCATGTCCTTCTACCCCTTTGGTTAGTAGCTCTTTCTGTATAGGAAATAAACACTTGCCTGATAAAGGCTCATTGGTAGAAGTTAAATATAATCTAACAAGCAAGTCCACTGATATAGAAGTTCTAAAACCTGACACAGAAGACACAGAAGATGAGGCATAGACACTTCATAAACTAGAGAATGGGGACTGATTTTTATGTCATCTGACTTCAGGATATCTGCTTGTCTGTCCAGTGATTAATTGCTTAACAGCTGCTTGGAAGAACTTGTTCTAAGTAAGGAATGTGCTAGCAAATTATCTTTGTAAATTTTATTGCTAGAGTGCACTTCAAAAGACAAGGCTCTGAATAAAGCTACACAGTAAGTAGAATATATTTTAGTAACACTCTAAAATAGGGAACACTACTTATTGGATTTTTAGGTTTTCCTCTGGCTCAGAATTCCTGCTGAGTTTACATTTCAAGGTGTTTCCCATGAGCAGCTTTCAACGTACATTTCTTCAAGTGTTGTCAGACATAAAAGATGCAAATAATGTCATTTTCCATTGTGACCAGTCAGAAGGAATTAATGGCTTATATCAATGCTCAAAAGCAACATGTTGCTGCCTGCTGTGATGCAAGTTACTGGGAATATCTGTGAAACCTTGGGTTTCTCAGAAGTCTGGGAACAGTTCTACTGGACTGCAAGAAAACTGAAGAGAAAGGAGAATTGCCCCCAGCACAAGGAAATAATAGCTGAAACTTTAATATTAAAAGCACAGTTAGTGGAAAAGAAAAAAAGAAAGGATTAAAAAGTCCAGTTGATTTTGTAGTAGAGGAGACAATGAGTTACCTGAGTTCCCAGCAGGATGGTCCTTGAGAGTTCCATCAGGGCAGAGAATGTGATAAAACATATGAGAACAAAAGTCCACAAACAGTAAAAAGTATAAGGGTAAACTTCTTCCTTCTGCTATTCCCCCTTAGATGCAAACAGCTTGTAAGACTTCAAGAAAAATTCTACATTAATGATTCCACATAGCATCAGAGTAAAGGAAAACTTTCAGTGTTCATCACCTAGTGATGATAAGGAGCTCACAAAAGTGGCAGTAGAGACACAGGCAGAAGAAAGATCTCGAGGGCAAGAGCACCAGGAGAAAAAAAACATGCAAAAAAGAAGAATGGTACATTTCCCAACTTATTCCTAATATTAGATTGCTAATGAAAGACAATATTTTCCATTTTTGGAAAAAGAATTTTTAGGCTTGTACTCTCCAAAAGGTTTTTCTGTGTATGATTTTCACAAAGCTAGGTAGTTACAACAATAAGCCATAGATTCAGGATAACTTTTGCTTCACAATACTTTAGTTATCTTCCTTGGAAGATGAATTCAGAAAATCATAGTGAATAAATTATATTCACTGGCAATTTTCTAATATTTTTATCTGAAGAATTGAGGTCATTCAGCAAGGAAAATCAGAATCATACCATATGGTCAGATATGTTAAAATGTGGGCTCAAACTTTTTAAAAAATAAACTGGGGGATTGTTTAACTTATTAGCTTGTTTCTGGGGAGGAAGGTGTCAGCTCATGATCTCAAGTTATCTTACACATTCATAAGAGGTTAAAACTTCTGTTTTATCATGTAGTGCCTTTTCTCAGCAGCAGACTCTCATACAGTATATTTTGAGGCATGTGATAAAACTCTGACCACTTGAAATGGCATATAAATAAACTACTGGCATCCAAATGTTTACTAGGGACTATTTAATTATAACCTAGAGCATTAAAAGAAGCCAAAAGAGCTTCTTTAGAAATAAACAGAATTATATGTGCATTAGCATGGTGTTTTTCTTAACAAACCTGTATCATTCCAATCCTTTTAACAGGGAAAAACAAAAGAACTCAGGAATAATATTCATATTTGGAAAAAAGCAATGTTAAATCAAAAATATGATTAGCCAACCAGTAGGAGTAGAAAAGTACAGATTTTAACAAATTTCAAATGTCCATGTGAACTATAACGGAGAATCATAGAATCACTTTTCTATTTATTTTAAAGAAAAACTATTTGAATTGAAAGAAAAAAATCTATCCCCTGGAAACCTGCTTCTCTGGGCATATAATTATAAATGACTGGGTGAATTCATATTTGCACTAGTCTTGGTTTACAAAACACTTAATACTGAGGGTCTCTACTTCAGCAGTAATCGTCCTTCTCCACTTCTAAATGGAAACAACATTTCTGGTTGAAAACATGCAATCTGATCTCCAACCAAAACTTGTCCTTACACATAGGGTTCTGCCGCTAGAACATCAAATAATTGCAGTACTGCTTAAGTCTCCGTATTCTGTACTTAGAGAAGGGTAACTAGTTCTCCTCCATTTGCTTTAGTTCTTGAACCTTTTTCCCTAATAAGACATTTCTTTGATATCTGAGCATAGACCAATACCTGAAGTCCTGTCCCAAAAGTCTTTATTAATCACAAGGAATATCTCCACTGACTTTACTGGATTTTCAATCATCACCAACATTCTTTGTTTCAATCAAAGCATAAGTTGTGACAAATATAATAACCAAGTGTCTTAGTACCTTTATGAATAATCTTTCTACCAACTTGTTGCTTTCTTTACTACTGTTTTTGCTGCATTTTCTTGAGCACCAAATTTCTTAATTATTTAGCTTGTAATTTCCATCCCACTAATCTCCCTCAGGCTGCATTCTTCATTGTCTTCAACTGAGTTTTTTAACTTGTAGCACTAAATTCATTCATTACTCTGTTGCCCCCACATTTCTTCTTTGGTTTATTCCTTTTTCTTCTGTGGTACAATAATTACAGCCTCTATTATACTGGTGTCATTAATGTTATGTAATTTTTTCCTGCCATGAAGTAATCTCAAAAGACTTGTAATAAAGCTTGTGCCAACTTCACCCACTCATCACTTAATTCCAGACCTTTTTTTTTCCATTTACTACAAAAATTTACCTCCCTCTGTACTCCAGTTCTTCAGTTTCTATCTATACTACTGTGCAGAGAAACAGTCTAAAATACACATTTGTCTGTTTGGCTACCAAATTTGTTGATCTGAGTCAAAGGACGACATAGCAGACAGATTAATTCAACTATCAATCAGCTTTTGTTGAATTTCTCCTTCACCCTCTGAAAGAAATCTTCCTTGCTTGTACCAATGAGTAGTTGGAGGAGCCAGAGGCAGGGATGGAGATCAGCTGCAGCACACACTGTGGCAGGAGGGTGTCCATCCAGGAGGTCACTTCCTACAGGAATGGAGGTGGGGCTGGAGGCTGGCATTGCTGGGGCATCACTGGGACAGGTGCTGGTAGACTCAAAAAGGGTCCAGCATCATGGCCATGGTTTGTGGGCAGCCCCAGCAGAAGCCTTCAGGTGCCCTGACAGACTGTTTCTCCAGCATCATCCTACCTTTTTGCCCTTGATATATGTGGTTGCAATCAGCCAACACTCCAGGTTCCCTATTTTCTTTAAGTCCTTAAGAGGGACTCCTGAAATAGGTCTTTGAACAAAAGATTGAATATATGATTATTCCTTATTGAAAGAACCAATAAAGAAATTGCTTCAGATTTTGGTGTGACAGTGCCTGGCATTCAGTGTACCTCCCCATGGCAAGGCACTTCTATTGGAAGATAATTTAAGCTGTTGATGCATTTTCTTATTTCCTGGGGCAAAGACTTTGCCCCTGGCTCTGGAAGAAGACAAACCCTCACAGTCAGCTCCTAACTCCTTGCAGAATCTTGGCAGTGGATCGCATGGTCTTCCTGCAGGTTTCTCTCTTACAAAACATTTTTAGGACATAAGTAAATGTTTTATGAGGATTTTAGGACTAGGGAGCTGGCTGGATTAACAGAGAGGGTCAAAGAAAGGCACAAGCACATTCTACAACCTGAAGATGGAGCAAAGCTTTCATAGAGCAGAGTTTGTAGAAGTAAGGTCCTTCTGTCAACATGATGGGGAATGTTTCTTATTTCCAAATTGAACTGGGTATTCACCAGGACACAAATAAACAACACAACATTTGTATTAACCAGTAGTAGTTCTGGGGTGGTGCTTATAAAAGCTTAGATGTTTCTTTGGCAAGAATATCTTGCTTGACAGAACTGTTTGAAGTAACCATGTTGGATTTTCTGCTGTATATATACTCCAAAGAATATTCTCCTTCCTTTTAGAATATTAAGGTTCTAAAAACATCCTTGTGTCTACTTTGGTGAAAGGGCCATATGTTTGCAAGTTGCTACATTCAAAATGAATCAGACTTTGTGCAGAACTTGTGCCAATGAAAAAATAAAAAGCTCTATCATATAATTTGGTTTAATTTCCTGACAGGATAAGGTATATTTTGTGTGATGAGTGCTAATAAAAATATTTTCTGTAATACAGAAGATCCAGGAGCTATGCAGATATATTTTAGGAGGTTTTAGTGTTCCATATCATTATCAAGCAAGCCAACATCTCACTTTAAATGAGTGAAATATTTCCTTCTTTTCATCTCACAAAGGCTTATTTCAAACCGTGCTTCCAAATAGTTATTGGATTTCTGATTTTCTATTGAAAGTATTATTCATGGGGTTTTCTGCGTCTGATAAATTAGGCAATTCTTACTTTAAATTCACTACACAGTAACTAAATAACTTACTTCTAACTGATACCTATTCCCCTTTTCAAATCCTTTTATAATAATGTCAAATGTAAAACTTACTTCCTCAAGTCTTTAATATCAGATAACTGATAAAAGTTAATTAGTTGGTTGTAATTGGTCTGCACGTTAGGCTAGGTATTACACTGTTATATTTAGCTGCTCCATAGATCATGTTCGATTCAAAACACTTAAAAAAATCCCACTGAATACCAACAAGAGAAATATGAGCAACAACAAGCAGGTGAAAAAAAGAAGCTGAGGAGGGTTTGTTCATTGGTACTAGAAAGACATGTTGAAGTCACAGCAAAACTTCTGTGTTACCAGTCTAAACCAGAATATACTTCCCTCCATTCTTTCCCTGTCCCACCCTCTGCCATCCTTTTTGACTGAAACCAGCTATTAAGGCGTGCTTAGGCATATCTTTTGTTATTTCTGTATTGCCTTTTTTTCAGATTTTGAGGTGATTCAGAGGCCTCTCTCACCTGTTTAGACCATGAGTGAGAGAGGTATGGGTCAGTTTTTGGCTTCTGGAAGAACAAAATTTCAGCTCCAAGAAACAGGAACTGGATAGAAAATCAGAGAACATCAGAGGACAAATCGCAGCAGTATGCCACTTGCATTCTAGTATGATTTAGGTCATCTGGATTTAAACTGTCTTCACACATTATATGGCCTTGGTTTGACACAAATAAATAAAATTTATTCTAGAGTTTCAGATTCCACAAGAGAGAAAAAGAGCTGTCAGATTGACTGAGGTAACAAGAGGGAAAATTTAATGTTTTCACTAAAATTTCCCATTCTCACTGTTAGGCTTTTTAACTCTATCGGCATTTGAGTGTCTCTGTTGGAACTATAAGACAGATACTTTCCTAATATGGCAAATAAAGTTGTGCATCTGGTTTCTTTAATTCTCATCTTTGTTTATCAACTTAGGCACCACTGATTCATACTTCCTTTGTCACGGCTGATCTCTTGTTCTCTTTTATGTCATTGCTATGACTAAGACAGAATTCCTGAAATGCTAGTTTGTTGAGTTTGAAGCTTGCTTTTGAATTTAATTTTATGCTATGATTTGAATAATGTGTGTGATGTTCTAATATACAAAACTGTCAATTAAAAAGAAAATTATCATTCTTCAAAATATGTATGGCATCTTGCAAGAGAACTTAAAGCTCCATATTCTCCTAGCTGAGACAGCATTTAAAAGAGGGAGGGAACAGGACATATTCTAAATCTACCAAGCCAAAACTCTTTTACATTTGTTGGTGTATAATCCAAAGCAGGTTGTCCAAATTTTGCTTTGTTTTAATAACCTTGATTAAAACCAAGGGAAATAACTGACCAGAGTGTTATAGGAGGTGAAGATGCTCTTGCAGGAGGTCCGACAGGACAACTCACTAATCACAGAAAACACATATGCCATGCTCAGCAATTTCTGTTAACAAGCTGCATGGTATCTGAATCTTGTCTCACCAAAACTGAAAGGTCCCTGCCATTTTTCTTTTTCAGCAATCCACATGTGCGTAATTCTCAAAGCAAAGATAGCACTCTAAAAACTTATCACAACACTGGAAAAAAAAAACCAACACTGAAGAACAAATTTGATTAAATCAAGCTTATGACACATATAATGCTTTATTTTGTCATGCAATTTTAAAATCAAGTTTTCTGAGTGTTAGCTTTTGTTCCACAATGCTTCAGTGTTACTCATTTTTTAAAGATTCAATGCCAGAAAACATTTTAATATTTCAAAGGACTGATAAAATACCATTTTTCTTAAAAAAAAACTCTCATGGTGAGCTTCTGATTAAGCAAAATAGCAAGCACTATAGTGCTTAGTAACTTGAATGGTATTTTTAATTTTAAGAGGGAGCATTAATGAAAATCTGTCGAGAGGTAAAGATTTGCTTCAGTTTGTTGCTGTTTGTAGCCCCAAAGACTGGATGCAAACTCCAGTGACACAATGAAAGTCTGCATAGTTGTTAGGATAGTTTGGATCAATGCCTAACAAGCTATTTTCTTTTAATTTCTGAGTCTCTGTAAAGGATTTCTTTTTGGTTTCAAACTGTTTTTAGTTGCATAAGTTTAGAGCGTTTAAAAGAGCACTGTACAGTGCCCACTTTGAGGCAGAACGGGATAAATTGTGTTTATGTTACTATGAGCTGGCCAAGATTCTAGGGAAGTAAGTTCAGGGAGCTAAGAAAAATCTGAGAGGTGTTATTTATACAGGAAAAAAATTTAAAAAAGAGAAAATAATTTAAGATATTTTCCTTGCAGGTAGTTATAATGTTTTATTCTGCTCACTGTAAATATGCATTGTGTGACTCCTATCCATATCTTTCCAAATTAATTTGTTAAGCCCCAGGCCAGTAACAACTATTTTTATCAAACAAAATCAAAGTGAGAAAAGCCATATTGGAAAAACAGAGTGACTCTGGATCCATCAATTCACTTTCTGTTTAAGGTAGATTTGGTTCTATCCTCTGCAACAGATAAACCTAATATTGCATGGCATTGTTTGGCCAAGACAAAACCTGAGTCCATCTTCTTTGCAGCTGAGAACTGAAAAGGCACAGCAGTTCTGAAAAGCCCAGGAGTCTCATTGGGCATTGTTGTTGTGTGAGTGTATCCTGCAGGCACAGGTGGAAGTGGTTCAGTAATGTTGTTTGTGTGTGGTTTTTATACAGAAATACTCAAATGCGATACATCATTTAAAACAAAGGCCACCATACACAATATAGTGCACTGTACCCACTGATCATGGATAATGTGTCTGAAAAATACTTTCATAATGAAACATAATGAAAATTACAAGACCTGTTGGCCAGAACTAGCCTAGATAATGAGTTCACACAACTCAAAAATAATGGGAATTCTTTAATATAAAGTTAGTACCTCATTAATCCTTGAGCTGAAAATATTTTCCTAATATTTCTACTAACTTCAGTACATCTGCATTTTCATTTTTTTTTGCGTACAAGTGCAGTAGTAAAATAACATCCTGAATCAATTATTGAATAATACATAAAGAAAATTTAAAACCGTTTCTGACCAATCATATGTTCTTGCACTCTATTTGCTATTGGTTTAGTGTCCTCCGAGGAGACGATATAATGTTGTGATCATTATGAACTTAAAGTATCAGTAGAAGCAGAAGAGAAAAAACCACTAAAGGAATGATAGTAGCACTGAATTTTGTCCTGGGAGCCTGGTTCTCAAGGCTGAGATCTAAATGTAGATTGTACGATCACAACTGCATCATTGTCTCCATGTGAGCAATTATAAATGGACCTGATATATAATGAACTATATTTGCAAAGGAACATCCCATTGCTTAATTTTCCAGTGATTAGGAACTACAAAAAACTGAAAGAAATATAAAAAGATGACAAAACAATTCTGGAATGCATGTTAACTAGTGCTAGAGCTTGAGTTTGCTCTAATTAATGACAAAAAATTTTTAAAAATATTCTAGAGTAGAGGATTTCTGAGAGTATTTTTTAAATTATTTATTATTTTCTCAGCCTTATTTGAACCCTTCATGAGAGGATTCTGAGATTAGAGGACTTCTAGATTTTAAATTTATTTGCTCTTCTTGGAATGCAGATGCAATACACATGCCTATTTCTGACTGAAATTCTTCCAGCTTTCATCTATTTTACCTTTATTAAATTATTTGAAGTGGCAGGTTTTCTTTCTCATATTAAAATAAAATTGAAACAGAAAGGTGCTTTATTAGCTGGCAGATTAAGAAGACAACTGGTAAAGTGACTTATTGGAATCCAGGTTCAGGACTCCTCACATGGTCCTGAGCCATGAGCTCTTACTTCAACAGTGGACAATTTGAAGGCAAAGTCAACTGAGCTAAAGTGAGGAGTGAACATTTGAAAAGTCAGATATCTGGGATGCAAAATTCTGACATAAATTATCAAAATATGTCTCATCAAAATGCTCGATGTGTGTTGGTGGTGCACACAGAGCATCCTTACCTGTTGATTGAGAAGTTTCCTGTTTTTTCAAAGGGCTGATGTTTTATAGTTTTTTTCTGTTTCAGGTTGTAGTTACTCTTTGAACTCAGAATGATGAAGCAGCTACCTCCTATGAGGACAAAGCATTAGAAGAGCAAGAAGGGCACATTAGGTAATAAACTTCACAGTGATTTGCTAAACAAAAAAGGAATGCTGAGGTTTAGGGATCTTGCAGCCATTGCAGTCTTTTGGAGAAAGTTCGCATTTGTGGCTAGAAATATGAGCTCAGTAAAATTATTGCTTTCAGTGTATCTTTCTACGTAGTGGTATACCTTTGCACATTCTTAAAATATGCTCTATTTTCCACTCTGTTATGAATTTCTCTTTCCACAGAGCAAATGCTGAAAATCACCCAGTCCTTAGCACACCATCCAAAGGCTAATTTTCCCCGAAAATTGTGCATTTTTCATACATAGTTTCACTCCCACTAAATAGTAATTAAATTATGACATTGCTGAACATTTTGAATTTTCAATACAGCTTAATTTTAAGGAGGCACAGTCAGGAGCCAAATTAAGTTAATTTTTACTTAGGTTTGGACAAAACATCTGCTATTTACATGCTGTCTCTTTGTTTCCATCACCATCACATATTGAGCATGAAGGAGTGAATCACTCCTGATGAGGCTGGGGAAGCTGGCCTCACACAGGGGAGGCTGTCTCAGCAGCAAGGCACTTAGTCTCCTTTGGCCTGCCAATTGCAGGGGAAGGCTCCTCCCAGAATGACAGAATAGAAAGAGTCTTTAATTCCCCACCCCCAAGTCTGTCTCCTCAACCACATCAGCCCTTTTTGTAACCCACCCTTTTATGGCAAAATTCCTGGTTTTATTTCAGGAATGCCAGTGAAGGGGATCAGTATCCCTTCAGGGGTCTATGACCAACAAATCTGAACCTGCACACACACTGATCTATACACCCATGAGTACTAAATGTTTGCATATACCTCCTTAATAATAGTTATTAACATATGTAATTACAATTTATCACAATTAATCATAATAATAGAATCACAGGATCAGAGAAGTGTTGCAGTTGAAATGGACTTCTAGGACTCATCTAGTCAAAAGCCCTGCTCAAAGCATAGTAAAATATATCAGGTTGCTCCTAGCATTGTTTTTTAAAACTCGTCACAAATCCCAGGTGTCTGTGATCATGGTATTTATCACTTTCACAAAAGAAATTTATTTATTTGATCCCCACCCCCCACTTTGAGTAAATTGTTTCATTGCAAATGCTTTGAAAAGTTTGATTCACATGTACCTTCTTCACTCAGTAATCTAGGTTGTCATTGCCTTGACGTTGAGTAGATGCAGTGAGGAGCTACTTTAATTCCAGTACTGCATGTGGTACATGCAAAACAGAGCTGTCAGACAGTGCCAGCAGCAACAAATCTGTTCATACTCAGGTACACTGTCAACTGAAAAAGTTTAAATGTAGTAAAAAGTATTAATAGTTTCTCTGAGTTTTGCCTAGTCAGGACTTACATCATCTATTGACAGTTAGAAATCTCCCCAGTGCCATATCAATGGATCTTGCTTATGATGTACCCAACATCAGATCACCTCTCAGATCTGCTGTAGCTGAAACCAGGATATTTCTATATTTTTATTTTTATCTTTTCTTTTAGGTTAAACAGGATTCATTCCTCACCAGATTCGGGACAGGGCAGGACTCTGGCAGTGCCACATGGAATCTGCTACTGGCTTAGCAGAGTACATTGTCAACCTTGTGTTTCCTGGTATTTTGCAAGCACTTCCAGTTTTGCCGTATGGAAGGAGGAGCAGCAGCATTTACGCTAAACACCATAGCTGCTTGCAGTTGCAACATAATGAATTTGATCTTCAAAGTCCTTTCTTCTCCCACATTCCAATCTACATCATCATTAGCTACAAATTTCCATATCCTAAAGCCATTTAATTTGACAGTATGGACAACCCATCTGGAAAACCAGACATGGTTATATTTGCCAGGTCTTTAGAGAAAAAAATTATTGGGAACTTACAAAATTTCTGAAAGAGATGGTGTGCCACAGTAAAATACAGTTGAAGCAAAAGAAATGAGTCAAAAATTGCAGTTCAGTAATCTCTGAATTTCTCTTTTTTTCATCCAACACTTCTCTACTTCATACCAAAAGGAAAATTGAGAAGAACTTCCAAGAAAACAGCTAATGTGCATTTGCTGTCAGGTCACAGTAAGATCAAAATCTGCCTCCTTTTTGCATTTTGGATTAAATTTGGCTGGAAATAGACATATATAAGTGATTCACCTCTCCCATTCCATTTTTTTTTATGCTATAAGAGCTCCAGACATAGACATATTAACTGGCACAGCAATCAGATAAAACCACCTTAACTGATAAATGACTTATAACATCTTTTAAAACAACTGTTTAATATCTGCTCTGTCCATTTGTTTTATCTTCTTGGGTTGTTTTTAATGAAGCAACTTGACCTATTTTTTTCCTGGACATTCACTTTAAAAACAAAGTGATTAATATATGCGCATAAAAAAAGTACACTGGTGACATCATTAGTAGAGATAACATGCATCATCTGACAGTTCTTGGCTGCCATTTGTGAGGAAGAGATATATAGCCAATGCTTTTAAAACCTTGACAATGTGAATTTATATTATTTTGTGTTAAATTGCGTGTTTTTCTATACAGAAATCATGCAATACTTAGCTTAATGCAGAGGCCACTGTAGAGCATACAGTGTATATGAGACTGGGAGTCCTAACAAGCCCTTCAAAAATGTTTTAATGTCATGCAGATGTGATGCTTAGGGACATGGTTTAGTGGTGTGCTTGGTGATGATTGGATACAATGATCTGAAAAGTCTTTTTCAACCTAGATAATTCCATGATTCTTTAAATGAAGTAATGTTTGCAATACTACCTGGAAGCAGTGAAAGCTCACGCTGGCCAGTGGAGCGATACAACTTCCTGTGAAGAAAGATTCGCGTTTTGCTTCTTAAGTTCTACATTTTGCATCATGTCCATCCATATATTCTCTGTCATTGTGACAGAGTCCTGGAACAAACTTAGCAAAATAGCTGAATTTAAAAAAATTCTCTGTAGTACTTTATCTGCAGGTTTCTACTACAGTTTTCTACTGTTTTAGAGGAAGTTTCTCTCTTATTTTAAGAGTGTTTTGGACATCTCACAGGGAAATGTTTTGTTAAAGTGGGAAAGGAATTACGTTAACAAATCTTCTCAAAACAGAGACTACCCACCTCCAGAGGCCTCTCTAGTCCAGAGGCCAGCTCCTGAAGACACTGGGCTTTGTGCTGAGGGCTGTCAGAAAGATAAATACAGGATCTGCCCTTTGTTAAATGGAGGGCGTCCAAGGGAAAAAGTAGAGATGTGCAGCGTCGCAGCCTCGTGTTTCACGGACAGACACCCCACGCAGCAGAGAGGGGAGCCATCTGGAGACGAGACACGAGGGGGCACACGTGGTGACAAGGCACTGCGGCAGGCAGTGGGGCTTGGGGGACGCGAGTCGTTGTGGAGGCGCTGCAAACAAAGAAGTGCAGGATCGCAATCTGGGGTTCCAAGGGATTTATTAGGATCCACGGGCACAGGGCGAAGGAAGGCGAAAAGGGTCGCAAAGCGAGGGGTGAGGAAGGCGCAAGGAACCCAGAGACTGCGAATGCTGAACAAAGGGATGCAGAGGGTTAAAAGGAGAGGGAAGAGGGGGAGTGGTTAGCTCTAAAGAGCCAACCAGGGAAAGCCAGAAGGGAGGAGATAAGGAGGGGAAAAGGGGTTATAACCAATAGGTACAAAGCAGGGGAGAATACAAACTCAGGAAACCAATAAGACATTAGGCTAGGGAGAAATTTCTAGAACAAAAACCATATACAGAATGGGGGTGGGGGAGAGCACAGGACCAATGATCTCGTGCTAATATGCATACCCTAAATCCTGCTAGCACACTGCAACAGAGATGTTAGCCTTAGTAAGGCAGTCCTACAATTCCTTTTGCCAGTGAACTAATGCATGATCATATTATTTGCAGTCATACTACTTCACATCATTTATACTTAGGAGCACAAACAAAGGAATTCACAAAAGAAATGAGCTAATGCTGTCATCTGGGATTTAGTATAGTGAAAGCATATCCAAATATCTTTGCTATTTTAGATACTCAAGGCTATGAAGCAATAGCTCTTGTCTTTCTTTATGATTAGAAAATTCCTCTGCATCAAGATATTTAAAAAAGAACAGCGAAGAAAGAAAAAATAGACTGAATATTGGGATCTTAATTTGTTACTGAGTGACAAATAGCTTTTATAGGAAAATGGTGGAAGCATTCTATGCAAAGAATGCTTCCCAGAACATTATGCCAATGAAAACAGTGTTGACATGTCAGCATTTACCTTAGTGTGCATTTGTTTTAAATCTTCTTTCCTAACTGCAATTATGTATATCTTTTCATTCCTCAATGTAAATCATCCTTGAGGTACCCACAGCATATTTTTGCATAGAAGAATATCATACACTTCCTATATAACAACACAATATAACAGAACAAAGACACTGATCAAATAACCATTGAACTCCACCCACTATTGGATGACCCAGAGACAGTCTGTCCCAGGTGAAGAAGGAAACCATACTTACCTATGTGATCTACTACATATGTGACTAAAGTTAATATAATAAATACTTTTTTCTCTTTCCTCTATGTGTTTTTTTCTTTGCATTACTGAAACTTACAATAATATACCTCAAATGTGCAATGGGATAACACAAGTTTCTAGCAGTTCTTTCAAAGTTCCCAGCAATTCTTTGTGATTGCTGTGATAATTTCCTTATTCCTCTTGTGTCTTCCCTTTTACTGTACCTATTAATTGTATAATTCAAATGTGTGCCCTCACTAGTGCACAATTTATTATATTCCTAAATTGACAGCATTTGCATAATTGATATTTAATTTATACCAATGTATAGCTTACAACTAGCAATCTTCAAAGCTTTTTGCAGGTGTTTTATTTTTACTGACAAAGGGATTTTACCACTGACATGTGAGAAAGTGAAATTTACAGCTGAACTCTTTTTTTCCTGACCCACGTGAAACAGTAAAATATAATAGTTTTGTCAGATAACTGGTTCTTCATCACTGTTAATCATAGCTGGAAAACCTTGTTGACACATTGACTAGAAAGTTATATGGAAAAAATCATGTGGGTGGAGGAATCAGAGTTTTTTTAGTCAGCTACAAAACCTTATTCAAATGTTGACAATATAAGTGCATGCAAGTCCAGTGCAGAGCTACAAATTCATTGCAAGATTACTTTTAATTTCTTGGAATCAGAGTAATTCAGTCATTTCACAATGAATTCAGTAGAGAATTTTTAAAAGGGAGTCCTTTTGAACCTGAAATATACCTGCACATAGATCTATATATACACCTGACTTTTTAGCTGTTGTTATCTCTTAAAATCCTTCCCAGCTGGAGCAGAGAAAGCTTAGGTCTAGGCAAAATAATATGATGAACAGATTTTTGGTGCTGTCGAGGCATATCCTGCTTTTCTCTTCAGATGTATTTCTCCATAATATCAGTAACACTTTCATTTGAAAGCTGGTTTTGATTCCCAGCTGCAGTTCTCTGCTTTGCTAGCTCAGCTGATTTTAGGCACCAGGAAACTAAGAAGGTGCTATAAACTTCATGACGCTTCTCTCAATAACTGTTCTCATCAGCACATTCTTTAGCTGTTTTTATTGCATTGCTCTCAAACTGAAGTGGTACTGTAGGTCAGCTGTGGTACACAGAAGGAATTACTTTCACTGGATTATGTACAGAAGACTGAAATAAGGAAAATTTTAAGGAGATGTACAGTTTCCTTGGACAAAGCCATAGATAGTCATCCAGTGGGATTCCACCAAAATATTTAGGAAGTCCTTTGTGATTTTCTTTTGAGAGAATATTTTCAGGAGGCAGAGTATTGGAAATTCTACCTAGCCATTTTTTTTTAATATTATTCTTACTGAAGTGGATCTCAGAATTGCACTTCCTTATCAGCCATACAAACAGCTGTAACACCCTCCTTATTAGGAGTCCAAGATGTAAAAATTGCAAGCTTCTTTAGTTCTACTCTCAGGACTAGATGCTTGCTTGAGAGGGATTTGCATTCTTAGTTTGTCCGATTTTTATTTGCATTAGCTTGTCACATGTTCTGCTTCCACATGAGAAAATTCTGAAACTTGCTTCCTTCTTGTGTTAACATCCAGGCCCACTTCTCATATGGCCAGCATGAATAGAAAAGTAGTAGACACAAAACACTAAAATACTCATATGCTTCACTAAACAGGAATGGACTTAAATGTCTGGGTAAATACTCTGATTACTTAAAATCTTAAAATATTCTCTGATTTTATCAACTGTTTCTAGTGGTAGCAAACAAAATTAATTTTTCAGAGAACTCAGAAAATATTTTCCATCACTAAATTTAGCCATTATGCCTTTTAACCACCTCTGTTCAAATGCAAGCCACAACTTTGACTCTGGACTTGCTATTAGCTGTGTGTGGTCAGTCTGCTCTACCACATAGGTCCACTTAGCTACAGTCCTTACTCACTCCCTTTTTTCCTGCTTTGCAGTAAGCAACAGAACTGTGTATCTCTTGTATGATTTCTATTTACTCATGCTTTCTGGAAGGAAAAGTGTTCTGGCAGGGTTTAAGCTTTAGGATTAGGGAAGCTATTATGTATTTACATTAGAAAAGGCAGAGTAGAAGAGGAGATTGGAACAGGAAGAAGCTTCTGAGGAACAAGAACTGGTGACCCTGCAAGAGTTCTAGGTCTGTTTGAAACACAAGAAAGTTCTAAGAGATGAGCTTTATCCTGTTTACAATGCACTGTCCATAGCAAAAGAGCAGATGTCATAATCAAAGAATGGTTTGGGTTGGAAGGTACCTTAAAGAATGTCTCATTACAATCCCCATGCTGTGGCTGGACACAACTTCCACTAGACCAGGTTTCTCATAGCCCCATTCAATCTGGCTTTGAACACTTCCAGGGATAGGGCAGCCCAGATTTCTCTGAGCAACTTGTCCCTGCGCCTCATCAGCCTCACAGTAAACAATTTATTTTTAATAGCTAAACTAAAGCTGCCCTCTTTCAGTTTAAAGTAATTCACCCTTGTCCTATCACTACACTCCCTTGTAAAAAGTCTATCTCCATCTTTCTTGTAGTCCCCCTTTAGGTACAGGATCCATCTCAAACTTCTTCACAGATAATATAAGAGAAATTTGAGCTTGAGCTGAAATTCCATGGGTAATCTCTGCAGCTTGGTGGATCCCAGGTAGGCAGTGTGGCTATGAAGATTTGTTCAGTTCTTCTCTATTAGCTGGGGTTTCCTAAGCGCTGTAGGCATCATGCTTAGGTTTATGACACAGCTATAGTCTAGCCAAGAGGTGATGAAGGTTATCAGCAGTAATAGAGACTGAGTCATCACCCACCGGTCTCTGGGCCAATGGAGATGGTGTGAAACATCATTACTCACAAATGGCGAGATGTGAGAGCTTAGCGAAGGATTCAAAAGGAGGAAACCTTTGATCAGGTCTGTTAGCTTGGGTCACCAGTTAGTCCAACTGACAGGAGAGTTTTACTGTCTTCCTCCACAGAGTTACAGGTCCACCCCAGTGAGCAGTGAGGGAAACATTCACAAAGAAGTTTAAAATAAACTACTTAATGCCAGAGCTCACTGTCATGAAAATTCAAATTCAGAAGTTTCCGAAACTGCATTTTTAATTGTACTTAGTTAACTTGCTTGTGGCTTTGATTCACATCCTGGTTTTGATACACTGATTTTTAAAGAAAATTATTATGTCTGCTCTGGTGAGCAGCTCTGGGGAGACTCTGACTGTGTCTTCTTTGTGACTCTGCTTTAGGCAGTGGAGGATTTGATGCCCATTGACCTATTCTACCTGGTGAGCAATCTCACACCATGTTTTCCAGCATCCCAAATATTTATGTGGCCCTCTGAGTTTTTTTCAGCTTGCCAGTAACTTTCAGGCACTGGGGGAACTGTGGCTGGAATTTTCTGTTTTTGAAATGTCTTGAGCACATTTGTTCTGCTTTTCAAGATTCTATTGTAATCTTTTGGCCTGTGATATTTTGCACCATGTTTCTATCACTTCAAGAATGTAAGGGGAGAAAAAGGCTTTGAAAAAAACAGAGATATGTGGGGCTCTTTTTCCAAAGGACACATTTTAATGAGGTTACTTGAAAAGTATAATTCACAAATCAGCCTGCCAGTATACAGAAATGTGCATCTCCACAGCTGTTACAGTTTGCTTTATTTTGGCTACTCCTTTGATATGTCCAATGTTAATAATGAGCCTGATGAAATACTAGGAAAAACAGCACACATAATCCACATAACTCTATTTGGAGACACACAGAATTTATTATAGCCCACAGAGGGGCTTTTTAAAGAAATGTGAAAATAACAGAACTCAGTAGAATTAAAGGCTCCCACCTTGCAGTGGAAACAAAAGGTTAAAGTTTTACCCAAATCTGAATTTCCCAAGGTGCATCAGAGTTAAGAAAATATTTCTGTAATGTTTCTCCTAGCCACTGTTTTTCCTCTAAAAAATAACCATTTGTAATAATAAATGGACCGGGAACTCATCAATGCATTCAGGGTCAAGATGAATCCGATTTCCACAGAGCTCAAACAAAGAATTTAAGCCAGCTGGAAAAGCAAGTAAAGAAAATATTTTTAATGGCAAATTGAGGTCATTTAATGCTTCCATTGTTGTACCCTGGAATTATTGGACCTGTTTCCAACCTCGCCTTCTCTCTGAGAATGTCTCTAACACATCAGTTGGAGACAGAGCTGTCCTACATTGTCTGTTGGCATACAGTGAAGATTAACAGGAAGAACAAGACTCCTGTACTGAAGTTAGCAAGAGGCCATAATGAAGAAATTACTTCACAGGATATTTAGAGTAATAGATTTCTGCTGCAAGGTGAAAGTAATTCTACTTGCCAGAGTCTGTATTTAGACAGCTTTGAAAGTAGCTGTAAGATGTGGGTGTCTTTCTGCTAAACCTTTAATGTAGCAGAGTTCAAATATCAACCATTTGAGAGCTAAAGATCACGGTCTATGATGTCTCTCAGCTGATAGCACTGATATTATCTTATATTTTTCTAGTGGTTAGAGCCTTTTGTCATGCATAGATGTTAGTAATTTTCTAAATTATGTTTAGACATGTTTACAGTATTCACACCAGTGACAGACAGTGAAGCCATGTTCTCCTTTTTCTCATTAAACAGTCAAAACAATCAAACCCACAACTTTGCTGACTTCCAGGGCTGCAGGATTTTTCACATACACAGAGTTATTGCATTGAGGTGTAGCTCATCTGAGTCTTTGCTTAGAAGCATAGAATCACAGAATGGTTTGGGTTGGAAGGGACCTTGGAGTCAATCTGGTTCTGACTCTCCTGCCACGGGCAGGGACACCTTTCACTTGACCAAGTTACTCAGGGCTCCCCCCAGTCTGGTCTTGAACAGCCAGAGAACTATTACTCACTGGTTGTTTGAATGCCTCACCGAAAATAACTAAGGGTGTTTTTTACTCAGTATAGAAAAACTCTAGGTAACTGTATTTATAACCTTGGCATGAAACATATTTGGTAGTCCAGCCCTATGTGTATCCATGTACTTCTCGCCTTCATTTTGCAATATCTTCTCTCAAGTATTTGTCTCTGTTATGACAGCTTCATTTTACTGGAAGCAGTACTTTTATTTAATTTAACACCACTGAAAAGGAAAAAAAGGGTCTCCAAAGAGAACATATTGTGTGACATAATGCAATTTTAAAAATCCATTGGGAAATGATAAGTTATTTCCATAGCTACGCTGCCTATAGCAATGCAAATCTGAACTCTCAGGATATGTTTCATTATATGTATAATATACATAATATGTCTAAGTTTCATTCCTTCTTTCTTCTTCCTTTTCCCAGGTCAGGTCTGCTCCTTCTGATCTTCAGCCATGAGGTATGCTCACTCTACTTAACAAAAACAGAAAAAAACCTTAGCATACTGTGGCAGTTCCCTGGGGATCGCGGAGCCCTGTCCCTGCAGGCCTCGCAGTAGGCCGCTTGCGGGCGACACCGAGCTTCTCGGGGAAGCGTGACGAAGAGAGGCACAGGCGCAGGAAAGACGATATGCAGGCTCTTAAGTGAGGACTTCAGGGAGTTTATTGAAGAGGGAGAGGCAGAGAGACGAGGGGAGGAAAGCAGGCTGAAGGCTTCGACGAAAGAGCCTGGAGCAAGGCTGTGCAGGGGGTTATAAGGGGCACATGGAGGGGAGGAGTTTGGCATGCAGGCCAACAGGATTGCAGGAAAGGAAGACATACAGAACCTTTAACCAATGAACTCAGCTTAGAGGAGGGAGGAACATTAGACCGAACCAATGGGGAACAACTCAACTACCGAACAAAGCTGAACATTCTAGAAGATAACCATATAAGGTAAATGGAGGGAGGAGCTGCAGGGAACCAACCAGGTGCTGCTCAGGGACATATTGACTAACTTTGTCGCAGAGGCTCTTGGGAGTGATAAAACCTGTCACCCTAAGTTAAACTGCATCCAGCTCCCAAGACTCCTCTAGCTCCTCAGTTCCTGGTGGTGTGCCCCGAGCTGATAGCTCAGCAAGAGCAACTGCTACATCATACCTTGGCTAAAACAGCAGGTAAGTCAATATCTCAGCTTTTACAACTGAAGGTAGCAGACTTGTTTCAGAACTAAATGCCTGAACTCTTATTGACTATAAAATTGAAAGGCTAAGTCAGCTGTCTCAGCTGTTATTTTACTCCTAACTAGCCACATTACACTCTTTGCTAGGATGTAACTGTTATAAAAAAGCCCACAGCTCCAAAAAAATATTGTTGAGATGTACACGCTAAGTTCTACAACCCTTACACAAAAACAGTAGAAATATTGCAATCTTCCTTTCCTACTCCTCTGATTTAGGTGTACTTCCAGTCAATCTCTTTCACTGGGGCTTTTATTGAAAAAGTGATAGTAGAGTGTGCAAGACCCATACTCAGGACCCGTGTTATCAGATCTGCCACAGCTATTGTGTCTGAGCTCAGAAGAATACCTTATAAGCTTGTATTCAGCCAGCACTTTCTTCACAGTGGAAGAAAATAAAGAGTTATAACCTTTCTTCTTTAACACTACCAGTGGTGTAACATGTATGTATGCACCAAAAAGTCACTGCAGTCTTTAAAAAACAGACGGGTATCCACTTGAGGCCCATACCTTTTAATTTAAAACCGTACTGTCTGTACATATTAAAGTATCTGAACACTCCAAGAATCCTGTCCTCACTGTGCTTAAATCAAAATTTTGGATGCTGACAATTAAATTCCAGAATTCGATATTATGAATAAACAAATGTCCCTCGGCAATTGAAAATACATATAAGTTCTGGAAAACAGCCCCAGTCCAAGGTCTTTAGCATGTCCTGGACAATGTCAGGGAAGGAAGTTGAAATAAAGGGGCAAGGGAGTCAACTTAGACCTATAGAAGGCAATGAAAGAGCCTGTGCATAGGAATGCAGAGGATCTTTATCCTTCAATGAAGGGTAGCAAAGAAGCTGTAAACTTGGAGCTATTAGAACAATAAGATATCAGTGTAGTTCAGAAAAGAGTGAAATTTGATAAAATTATTTAAATTTATTGGTTTGCTACCATCACATGAGCACAATTTTTTTCCTTGTATAATAAGGATTATTTGTTTGGACTATTCTTGTCCTTGGGACAAATACTTTAATTAAAAGTTTCTGTTCAGGTTTGAGGGAGTGATGTTTTTCCCCTTTTGCAAAAAAGAAAGTTATTTTGCTTTTTCTTCATTATTTTCCTATTACAAACAATTACTTTCATCTATGAAGACCACTTCTTTGCAAGCTATGATTCCAAGAAAAAAAAAATCACAGTTGTATAAGACAAATCATGGGAAAACTGGACTGCAGTTTGAATTATGACAGACCATGTCATGTTTAAATAGACCATTAATGTGAAAAAGGTTTATTAAAAAAAAAAAAAAAAAACAAACAACAATGAAAGCATTTAAGAGGCTTGAAACCATTTCTTTCAACATTTTTGGCAAACACCTAAGGAAGGAACAGATGTGAGGAAATGTTATTCCAAGGCACTGGCATGTGCTCATGGACCATAACACTGCAGGAACTGTACATCACTCATATTTAGACTTGCAGCACAGAGTGTTGTGTGAAAGGCACCACCTTTTAACCAGTTTGTTTTTCACAGTGAGCTGGGTTTTCACATATTTTTTTTTTCAGCAGTTATTTCAACTAGGAAGAATTTCTTTCCCCTGCTAGTATAGTTATTAATACACATCTGAAATACATGCTGGCAGTCAAGATGCTGCTCTCAGTTCACTGATATTGATATTAATAAATATTATTGAATCCTTAGCAAGTTCATGAATTTTTTTAAAAAATAGCATAGCAGAATGCATGGCTAACAGACCATGCTATAGGTACAGACCAGCACTGGGGCAATAAAGAACAAATGAAGGAACAAAGAAACAACATTGAATACTACAGTTTCAAAATGTTTTACATTTTACACACACACCCCCCAATCTGCATTTTTAGAAATTGAATATTCTGCTACAATTACCAATTTGTCAAAACAATAGTGTTAGTTTTACACGATTCTTTAAATAATATGAACATTTTGACAGAAAGCTTGATAGTTTAGTTTATAGTTTATCTGCATCTTCCCATTTCAAACTGCTATAGATGAATAGGAGTTGCTTGACCTATACTTCTATGCAAATTGCCATGGAAGCATAAACTGATAAATGAAATATAGATGAAGCAGTTTTTTTGCTAGGGCTATACTAGGCTTAGAAATTCATGAAGTAGGGAAGATCATGGAGCAGATCATAATGAGTGCCATCATCCAGCATGACCAGAACACCAGGGGATCAGGCCCAGCCAGCCTGGGTTTAAGAAAGGCAGGTCCTGCATGAACAACAAGATCTCCTTTAATGACCAGGTGACCTGCCTAGTGGATGAGGAAAAGACTGTGGGTGTCCTCTACCTGGACTTTGGCAATGTCATTGAGAACATTCCCCACAGGTTTCTCCTGTAGAAACTGACTGCTTATGGCTTGGACAGGTGCACTCTTAGCTGGGTGCAAACTGGCTGGATGGCCAGACCTAGAGAGTTGTGGTGAATGGAGTCACATCCAGCTGACAGATAGTCATCAGTGGGATTCCCCAGGGCACTGGGGCCAGTCCTGTTTAATATCCTTATTAATGGATAAGGGAGTAAGTTCACAGATGACACCAGGTTGGATGGGAGTGTTGGTCTGCTGGAGGGTAGGAACTGCACATGGATCTGGACAAGCTGGATCAATGAGCAGGGGCCAATTGTATGAGGTTTAACAAAACCAAGTGTAAGCTCCTTCACTTGGATCACAACAACCGCATCCAATGCTACAGCCTGGGGCAGAGTGGCTGGAAATTTGCCTGATGGAAAAGAACCTCAGGGTGTCACACATCCACATTTCTCTTTGTTTCCTACCTAGACCTAAAGTACTCTCATTCTCATGGCATCTCAGCAGAACTGCAACTGGTTACAGATCCAGGTTTAGTAACCGAGTTTATATTCAGGGATTCCAAGGTATAGTAAAAAATATCTGAAAATACACTGTTTTCTGGAACATAACTGATTCATACATTTGAAATGTATTTTTCATTTTAAAAATATTGGAAAAGTCCTGTCTTATGAACCCCTTCTTCTACATTTCACTGCTTAATAGGATGGCTAAAACCTTACACAAGATGGGCTCAGGAATTCTCTATTTTTCAGGTCCACACACCAAAAAATATGACTACAATTTTCTTTCCGTTAGTGTTAGTGGAAACTGGTTAGTAGCAATTTTAAAAATCTGAAATTAGAGAGTGAGTTTTGGAGAGAAGAACTAATTTCACAAGAATGGAAAAAGATCAGGAAGCATTTAGGAGCAATGAGCATGCACAAGGAGCCACAGACACATACACATACATCATAGTTGAAATTTTGTGCAGTTTTGGAATTATTTTCAACATCATCGGAAAGACAAAGCAAGTAGTTTAATTTTATTTTCCTTTTCTTTCATTTTTCTGATTTGTTTCTCATTTTCATGGGTTTGCCTAGTTTGGAGCAAAGGAGGCTGAGGGGTGAACTCATTGCTCTTTAAAGGTCTATGGGGAAGGAAGTGTAGAGGGAGGTGTTGATCTTTTCTCCCTGATATCCAGTGGTAGGATGCATGGGAATTGTTCAAAGCAGCACCAGGGGAGGTTCAGACTGGACATCAGGGAAAGTGGTCAAACACTGAACATGCTTCCTAGAGAGGTGGTAAATTCCCTAAGTCTGACAGTGTTTAAAAGGCATTTGTACACTGCCATTAAAAACATGCTTTAATTTTTGGCCATCCCTGAAGTGATCACACAGTTGGGCTAGATTGCTGTAGGTCACTTCCACCTAAAATCTCTCCTCTCCTCTCCTCTCCTCTCCTCTCCTCTCCTCTCCTCTCCTCTCCTCTCCTCTCCTCTCCTCTCCTCTCCTCTCCTCTCCTCTCCTCTCCCTCTCCTCTCCTCTCCCTCTCCTCTCCTCTCCTCTCCTCTCCTCTCCTCTCCTCTCCTCTCCTCTCCTCTCCTCTCCTCTCCTCTCCTCTCCCTCTCCTCTCCTCTCCTCTCTCCTCTCCTCTCCTCTCCTCTCCTCTCCTCTCCTCTCCTCTCCTCTCCTCTCCTCTCCTCTCCTCTCCTCTCCTCTCCTCTCCTCTCCTCTCCTCTCCTCTCCTCTCCTCTCCTCTCCTCTCCTCTCCTCTCCTCTCCTCTCCTCTCCTCTCCTCTCCTCTCTCTCTCCTCTCCTCTCCTCTCCTCTCCTCTCCTCTCCTCTCCTCTCCTCTCCTCTCCACTTCCCATCCCTGAAACTTCCCTTCCCTGTGCATAAAGCTATTTCATGACAGGCATGAAAGGTATACTAGAACATCAAGATCCACTTTGGTACTGAAGATAAATATCACCAAAACAAAGAGACAGACTTGTAGAATGTTACTGCTCTCATTTATTTTTAAAAGAAATTGTCATGTTAGGATTTTTTCTGTGTATTTCTCCTGTGATAACCAATCACATTCTTTTCTCATAACATCACCTTTACTACACGACAAGACTGTAGCTGTGCATGCCTGCTTTATAAAAGTTAAATGAAAAAAAATACATTAATTGTTCATTCTTTTTCCTGCTGTTGGTGTTGCAATATGCTAGTGACTAAATCGCTGTATGCAGCTTGAAAAACACTACTGGGAGAGGCAGTTTTACTCTCAATAACCTAGTTTTCTCGCTTTGGAAAGCTTTGAAGTCCTATATTGAGATAAAGTACAGGAAAATAGGAAGGATAGGGAAAGCTGAAGGGATGAAACATGGCAATACATGCACCTTAATTCTGCCTCCTGTTAACATGGAGTTTATCTCACCTGTTGTAGGCATCCCAAGTTGTGACAGTGATCCTAGGTTATAAAGTCTACAGCTAAAGGCCCTTTTAAGTGCAAATCGTTTCATCCTCAACTTGATATGCAAAACTGGCCCATTTTAATAGTGTCACTTTATCCTGACTGACAATAAAAAAGCAAATGCAATAGGCTACTGCATGTGAAATTCCATTCTAATTGTTCCTCATACTTCCTTTGAGATGTCTTCTCAAATTTAAGCATTGAGGTGACACTAGCAAGCACCTCTTATTAGTGCTAGTCTCTTACATACCACTAAATGTCATAAATTTACAATTTGCTGTGGATTTATTATGCCTGTACAGGCACTGGAAAAAATAATCTTAACAATGGCAATAATTCGTGTCATAAAAGTTTCAGAATTGTTTTTATTTCTAGATACAAAAATTAGTTTATACTGTTCCTGCCCAAGGAGCAATTTGCTTTCAATGAGATGATACTTCATGACTAAAAGCTTATCATTTTTAATACTTCTGAGTCGCTGTAATTGAGAAATCTCTTAGTTCAAGCAACTCAGATGCATATCAAAAAAGAATTTATGACAGAAGAGATCTCCTGAATGTAGGATTCAAGCAAAAGTGAGTATTAATCATGGGAATGATAGAATTGTTTATTTTTCTTGTAATTTAATTATTTCTTTTGGGCAGGGAAGTCTAAGACATTATTCTGGGCATGAGCTGTTCCAGATCAAGCTTCAAAGACAGTTTTGGAAATAATAGTGAAAAATTAAGCTGAGTTGGTATTTAGCAGGCAAAGTAGACAGACAGTCTAACTGCTTGCATGTGTGCTTTAGGTACTCATTGGTAAGACACGTTATTTTATCACTGTAATCTTATTTTCTTTAGAATTTATTACAACAAAATCGTGACAAGAATTAGGCCTGAGTCATGAATTAAAGCAAATGTATTAACTGAAAGACATTCAGCCTGTTTTCATTTTCCACTATGTTTCTCATCTGTGTTACAGCATTCATGTTTTTATTTTGCCCTATAAATAAATAAATCCCACATTAATATACAGGTGATGAGGTAATTTAATAGCATAATCTGTTTGTATTTAGGGAAGCTAGCATTACATCAGTAACTGTCTTTTTTCAAGATGTGAGAAGTAAAATCCTTGTCTTGAGGTCAATGAGAGTTGGGCCAGGATCTTATCCCCTTGCTTAAATTACTTATAAATGAATTTCCTACCCTATAAGCAGTCTGATTAATATACATGGTTTGAATGCTAGTTAAAGAGCAAGACAAGTGACCGTGGCCTGGAAAGCCCAAGATATCAATGACAAGAAAATGAGTTAGTAACTGCTCCATAGTTCTCCTGCATCTACTCAGCAGTTCTCATACCTGATGTCCGCAATCTCATTTTCCTGCTATTTTTAGCTCATAAACCAGGTCAAGAGGTATCCAAAGTAGGACAGAGGCCTATAAAGCCCATGAAGTTGTTTGAAAGTAATTTGTTGCGGTGGCCATGGCACATCTGAGCGCCCCAACCCCATGGGAGAGAGATGGGGATGGTTCCTGGGCTTGGTACGCTCCCAGGACCCCCTGCTCTCCAGGCCAGTTGGAAGGCACCAAGCTTGACAGGGTTTGACAGCTACTCCTCTCCCCCTCCCCCGGTTACAAATATGGTTTTAGTTCTAGAATGTTCTCCTTTGTTCTTGTTAATGCAAATATTTGGTTGGCGTTCTTTATATGGTGTTGTTATCTCTTTGGTTATAATCGTTGTCGTTCAAAAATCCCCCTTTCCCTATTTGCTCCCCTAGCCTCCTCCTTCCCTTTCCCCTCCTGCTACAAATGGTGTTGTATGAAAGTGCTCGGGGCCATTTTGTTGCTGTCTCCAAGCCCCCTCCAACTCCCCTCGCCTTTCCTCAATAAACCCTCCTTGGAGCACCGACAAAGTGGACTGTATCTCCTGCATTCTTCGCTGACAGCACCTGCGCTCCCTCGGAGCCCCAACTGCCTTCTCCCGCAGTCTCTCCCTTCTACAAACTCCTGGGTGGTGGGGCACCCACGGACCAAACCTCCGCAGTAATTTTTTCTTTTTATTGCTCTGGTCTCTCTGCCAGCTCTTAGATACAAAGATAAGGGCAAGCCAGAGTATGAAGGTGCAAAGGAGCAAAGTGGTTTTGCATTTGAGATTGTAGACAGACTTCAAAATGTTATGCATTTCATTATAGAAAAATAAGAATTAAAAGTGTATAGCATTAATACTGTAATAATCTAAGCTAGGTATATTTTTTTTGTCCCAGGATATCTTGAGGAGATTGACCTTTGCAGTAGTCTCATTAATTTACTGCACAGTTTTTGGATCATCGCCACTACCATGCCTAGGTTCTCATTCTGAGGAGGCACCAAGTCACAAGCTGAATTGGAAAAAGAAAAGATTGAAAGGAAAAGAATGTTCCTAATGTCCAGCACACAGAGGGTTTGCACTAGATATCTTCAAATGATCCTTCTAACCTAAACTGTTCCATGACTCTGTGTTCTAATCACTATAACCTAAGAGCCCAAGAAAACAAACTAGAATTATTCCTATTTAAATGTCTCTGAGTGTGCATAGAGTCAGCAGCAAGACTTCAGTACCCCTGAAGTTTGGGTGTTTCCTTACACAAATCCATTTAGGTTCATTGTTCAGTCAGTGTGGCTTGGTACATATGGCAGGACTAGACTCCTGCTGTCAGGGTCTTGATGTAGCATGGAAAAACATTCATAAAAGTCTGTGAGACAGCAGGTGAGATGAACATTCGTGCCAAGTGACCTTCATTAGCAGATTACACAGGACCTTATTGCACATTGTTCAGGCTCCTTTCAGTTCTCTGAGTTATTATTTTTCCATACATGAGGATCACTACATCTCAAACATACACAACCAGGAATATTTTAGTTAGTTTTATTAATGAAGGTAAATTTTTTTTTTAATTGAAATAAGTAGAATTTTTTTCTGTTGCTAACCTAGGGTCATAAGATGTCATTTCACCATTCTTCAGAGTTTAATATTCTGTAATATTTTCCTAATACCATCTGACTTGGTTGCAGCTTCCTGGATGACTTCCTGTATGACTGAATGGGAAACAAACCCTGAAAGTTTCACACTCACAAGGCTCTACAAGTTCTGCTAAGTGAAAACCAAGATCAGCATTTTTGAAAACTCTCCTACAGAAGCAAGTGAACCAAACTCAAACACCAAAGTAGAATAGAAATGAAAGTGTATTTATGTAAGTCCATAAATAAACAAGTGGTAATCATGGAGCAGAAGTGAGTGATCCTTCTTCCCTTGGCATGTTGGTGGTTTTTTTCCTGCTTCTGTTCATTCTGGCATAACACTGCCCTTGCCCAAACTGCTCAAGTCACGGGTATGAAACCTCAGACTGAAATGCAGAGGGAGAATGAAGACCTAAACAGATGTTGGAGAGACATCTTTGTGGAAATATGTACATGCTATTCTGCAACCAGTTCATACTAGTGTCCTTTATCTCCAGCTTTTGTTTCTTCTGTTGAGAAACTGAATTGTGAGAGGCAAAGCTCAGGTTTTGGACCATTGGCAAAGTGCTTGAGACAGTTTTCCACTGTCTTGTTTTCTGATTTGCTTTTGTAGAAGCCCTTTAATTTTTTTGATGGAAAGACTAAGATCATTGGTAACCAATCTGACAAATGACTAGCTGCTCAACCTCTTCAAAAATCATGTTGTATTTATGGTTATTCCATTATTTCAGCTGAAATCAGGCATCATGTGTTCTTTCCAAATATTGACCAGGCTCTGAGTGTACTCCAGCCAGCTGGCTGCACATTAAATCACGTGGTTGGACTGGCAGTTTGAAGCACTCCACAAGGAAAATGTGGGGAGCTAAAAGCTGGAAATTAAACTGCACTGCTATAATCTGGCCTGTGCCTTGAAGCAGTTTGGCTCACACAGAGGAGACAGTGTGTGAGAGGAACCTGATACCACCCGCAGTCACAGATATAGGACTGACTTCAACTGGTCATGCATTTGCCTAAAATCCAGATGAGCATCAGTGCACCACATGTCATCTTTCAGGTCACACTTGTCCCAGACAAGAGCTGTTTACCAAGAATGAGTAAAAAGTTGACACAGCAGGGGAGCATGCACATGAATTCCTCAGGGCGTGCAGCATTATTGGTAACCTCCTCATGGAAAATCTGGCTTAGAGATGTTATGAAAACAAAACAATATTAGCAGCAATTAGGGGACTTAGAGGGAAAATTATTCACACCAACCAAGCCATCTCTCAGGGCTCGTATAAGACAGTCATAAACCCTGCTCTCTGCAGCCAAATCAACAGAAAGACAACTGAAACTGGGAGCACAACAGGCAAGGGACCAAGCTGGAAAAATCAGGCACAGCAGGAGGCAGAGTTGGAGAGCACAGACCAGAAGGTTCCATGTGGCATCACAGACTGAGGCGTGACATTTTTGACATTCAGCAGTAGGTCTCATGCCCTTGTAAGCATTTGTCCCATGCAGCCACCCTTGCAAGCCCCACAGTGGCTGTTAGCAAGTTGTGGTGCTACTTTTTGGCAGGGAAGGGGCTGGATCTCACACCATTGCTTTGTTTACTGTGATAAATCCTGGGTGACACATTGGGGAGCTTTGCTTACTAGTTATCACTGTCTGAAATTGGCAGGACTTGTCACAAGTGGCTACAATAATAACAAAATCCATGAGGCTTGCAGAAACTTTGGAAAGGAGGAATTAGCAGAAGAAGTTTAAATTGCAGGAAAGATTCATAAAAATTATATAAGCTGTGCAATAGCTTTTGGTCTATGGAATAAAGTAGTTTTTACATATTAGCATATTCAATTTAGGAAATGACATTTTTTATGGCATTTCTTTACTACATCTACCCTACATCTTCATCTTCAATAATTTAGGTGTCAGAAACCTGTTCAGACCATCAGGCAGCTGGGGGTTTCTCAAACCTATATAGAATTGCAGCTGAAGATTTGAAGCTGTAGCATAGTTCAGCTTTTTTGTATCATATCTTGAGAGATGTGAAATCTGCCTACTAGTTCTACTGAAAGCCATTTAGAAATTTTTGTTTAGTGGTGTAATGAAGAGACGGAAACATTTTCCCTTTCACTCTGTTAACCACAGTAAGTTTGGAAACTGAGACTATTCAGTGCGTATGCTCTGCAAACACACCATTCTGGATCAAACTCAGTACTTGCTATTTTAGGATTGATGGCAGTCATACCCAAAGGCCCCCTCCAGGGCTGTATCTTCTACTAACTTGGGAAGGAGACAATTCCTGCTGTGAAGGATTTACCAAATGAATACAAATAAACGAGGTTAAAAGTCCAACCAGCCTTCTTAGTTACATGTGTCACGAGTTTTGTTTCTTTTCTTTGTTTTGCCTTGATTGTTTGGGAGACAGAAGAAGAGATGGATTAATCAATGATGCTACACATGCACCAGTTAAGAAGAAAAGAAGAAGAAGAAAAGCCTCCTACTAGCCTAGTCAAGACTGTCAACCTAGGCTTTACTGATGTAATGCCAGAACCATGCCTGAAAGACTCATCTGAGAGAAAGGCAAAGATTAAATCACACAGCTTTTTCCATACTCCCAAGACTTTTAAAGCAGCTCCTGTCAAACCATGGATTTCAACACCCTGACATGTGTCAGCCGTGCAGTATGAAAGATAGCAAATTTGGAATTTCAACTGAAGAATGTTTTTCAGTGATGAGACATTAAAAATCCTCCTGCTGATTTGTTGCTTGAGATACCATAAATACCTACTCAAAAGCCACACAACTTTTTCTATAGCAATAGATCTACATTTTAAGGTTTATTAATTGCCTGACCATTTATGTAATCCTGTAGTTTCAGGGGTTTTATCTGTCTCTCTAGACCATTATCTTGGAAAATCAACAGAAAAACTAATTAAGTATGCTTAATTACTTCTGGTGTTCAGTCTTTTTAATATTACTCTTGTTGCATTACTGAATTTCCAAAATGCCTTACACTAAGAGTGTTACAAAGTTTTTAAAATTAAATGTAGCCAGCTACACAGTCTTCTAAGGAAGCAGATTCACCATATCTAACTTAGTTTTCTCTTCTTGAATGTCTTTTTCTAAACAAAAGTATCTGGTATGATTATTGTTACTCTCGTTGTTATCAGCTCGCCAGTAACATTTTGTACCAGTGGAACCTCTGAAAAAGAAGGGGTTTACCCTATTCTAAATGTATCCTATTTTTTTGCTTTCAGAATGTGGAGTAAAAGCATGTCTTCTATTGTAATGCAAACTGTCAGGCTAATGAGACAAAGCTCTAATGGAAGAAGAATTCTGGAAAAGGCCCATCAATACTTATATGTAAAGGAACAGTATTTTAAGCACAAGTACAATATATGTCCATTCTTTCCAGTGATGGGTTTCTCTGTCTAAATGGCAAATGATCACCTAAGAATCATGATGATATTTACTAGTGAATATATTTTGTTTCCACTAGACTTTAACTGAATGGAGACATACTGCAGCTTGTATTGCAAGCAGTGCTACTGATTCCCCCACCAGTTGCTATTGAATGTGGTGTTTAATATCTATACTGGTAGAGAAGAACATTGAATAAACACATATCCAATAAGCAAGCAAATGATAGGCTTACTTGAGCCTATCTGAGCACATAGATCAATATTTGGGTTAAGGGTTAGGGAGAAAAACTGAAGTACAGTTTTCTCTTATAGACTTGAGACTCTCTCACCACTGAAGGATCTCAGATTTCTTAATGTGTAGCCCTACAGTTATCAGTCAGCATAAAAGTGATAAAACCTTTCAGTCTTGTGTCATTATCACAGAAAGATCAAGGAAAGACCTTTGTCAATTCCTTTTTCTGCCTTATCATAGAAAAGCATAGAGCAGAACACTGTTAAAAATGCTTCATGTTCCCAAAGCCATTGAGAACAAAAAACCAAAATTGACATGTCCAGGTAATATTTGGATCTACCCTGTAAATCTTTTCTGTGAACAGAGCAAGAGAAAGACCAAAAAACCCCAGACAGACACGTTAAACTCATTTGTGTTTATGGTTTCCCCCATGTCACACTTCCATCACCCTGGAAGCTGTATGTATTTTACAGCAATTGCACAGTGCTGGTGGTTCTGTAGGCATTAACTGTGACCAAAAATCCCATTTGGGAAAGCCCCCGCAAACATAAACAGAATCCAGAATAGTAATGGGCTTTCATGCAAATAACTCTCAAGAAATGTCATTTAAACAGATGTGCCATCTGTGACAGAACATACTCTTCATTAGAAAGCAGACATAACTAAATATATCATTTTTAATGACATCAGTAACAGCCCTATTCATTATGCCCAATGAAACGTGCCTATTCACTTATTTTACAGCATTGAGGCACAGTTGTCTGTCTCAAAAGAGCTAATGAAGTCAGTCTATTCATTTACCCCTGTTTCTTTTGAGAGAACATTGGAAAAAGAAGGCTAAAAGAAGTATTAAACAGTAAAAAATTTGAAGATCTATTTGTCGTCTTTGAGTAAACTAGGTTAGAATGTATCTGAAAGCATTATTTAGTTATTTTAACTTCAAAAGTGGTTTGATTGATTTCATAAAGCCTTTCATGTATCTCAACTATTATGTAAACAATAAGTGCATTACTGGACTGGAAACCCATTTGGTTTCAACTATTCAGTATGCAAAAATTGGAGAAAATCCAGAGATAATGCGTTTCAAGAACATTTAGCACCAAAAGTGTTTGGATTTTCTTGTATCATCCCTGTAAACTTTAAATATCACCTCATTGACTTTAAGGGATTGTGTGATTAAGACATTACATTTTAAGTACACTGGCAGCAGTTTCCAACTAAGGAGAGGGATCATCAAAGTGAATAAAGAGCAAAATATGTGGCTTGATGACACTTCTATTGATTCTTTTCTGTTGTTAGGAGAAAACAATACACATGAACATGCTTGTCCAATTAAAGCCAGTGGCAGAAGGGTAGCATGGCCTCAAAACATGCCCTATTTAGTCTGTGACTATAGCTTCTCGGGTTTTTAACTTCTTGGGTTAGCTGGGGTTTTGTTTTTTCCAGCTCTCATGATGGGACTTCCAATACAGCCTGAGGCAGTTAGGCACTCAAGTGACAATGAATGTCCATGAGACTGAAAAATCCTTTCAAAATCCTGCCACAATTTTCTTTCCCATCTTCCCATTTGTTTTTAATACTCTGTAATTTTCGTTGCAATTAGTCGGATCACAGACGCATCCAATCCCTCTCAAAGATTACTAAACAATAAGAAAAGCAATACAAATCTAATGGCTTTGATGCCTTTTAGAAACTTTCCCATCTGTGTATCATTTTAGCACTGTATCTGTGGATTTAACATGCCAAGAAGGGTGGCTCAGGAAGTTTTTGCAATATATCACCTAAACAACTGGAAAGTCACAGCAGGATTTGAAATATTATCAAAAAGAAAAAAAATAATCTTTGAAGGCTTGATCTGGTTCTAGTTTTGTGTCTATAAGATTTTTCATACGTGTTCTCACAGAAGAGAAGATACTGTCAAAACAGCACAACAGGCAGCTTTACTGGTTTTGTAATATTTTCACCCCAAAACCAGTTACCCACAATAAAACAATTCTGGGCTCCAAGGAATAACGCTGCAGTCCAAAAGCTGACAATGCCAGTGGCTATAATAGTCCACTCCATAGCCGACATTTCTGTAAAGGTATTACAACACAAAGTATTCAGGCTTTTTCAGTTCCTGCAACACACACAGCCTTTTTCCAAACAATACTGTATAAATTTACTTTTGTGTGTGGTACCCATAAACTTAAATGAATAAAAAAATAAAACACAACCATATTTTCTGAACCTCCTCTTGTAAGGCTAAACAGGCCAATACAGGAAACCTATAGGAGCCATGCAAACATTAGATTGCTGCTCTTCTTATAGATCTTCTTTACCAGATTGCTCAGAGGTACTCTTGTATAAGCTGGATTTTGTTCCACAATCTTAAATCCTGCATCTAAAACTTAAGCGTAGAACCAGTACGAGAATACTCCTGTGATCACTTGCACGTCTTTTATTAGGATCATATTTTTCACTACCACCAGAAGAATAAGACACAGAGCCAACTTCTATTCTCAGTTGCTGGTGTAAATCCAAAATATCCTCATCAAAACCAGTGAACTTATTCCAGATTTACACTCCTGGGCCTAGAGCAGAGTTCAAGCTGTCTTGTTTTAATATTCTTCAGTTCGGAAGAATGTCTGGCTTTCCAGAACTCAGAAACTGTGAGTGTCTGTACCGCCAGCTTAACAATAAAAAATCAGATTCCTTTGTGTTCTTTTCCTGAACACAGATAGAGTGAAATTACATTGACTTCAGCTCCCACACTCCAGTTGCCAGAAAACAGGAACATGTTAACAACTGTCTTTCTGTCCAAAAGAATCCATTACTATTATTTTATCAACTCCCCCAGCAGTCTAAGTTCTTTTTGTACTCCAAGGCTGACTTTTGGAGAAGTTTCCAATTGGTTCCTCTAACTCTTTCTCTCATATTCTACCAAAATACTGAGTTTGGTGTGTCTTAAATCCTGTAGTGTAATGAATAAATAACTTCCTGGTTGCATGTGTGCATCCACAGGTAGTCCTGAGAGTCTGTGGCTTTTGCCATGAGGCATTTCTTTTCCTTCTTTTGATCAGAACATCCAAGGAAATGGCTTGATTTAGGAAGAAACCTTAGAAAGAATTCTTAGAAAGAAGGATCATTAAGTACTTCCTACTAGACGAGAATCGGGGAATGGAGAGAAGCTAGAATTTCTCTCTGCCCTATTTTCTTGTACCAAAATACATGTATAGAAACGAGAACCTGGAAAAGCTTGCAGAGATTTAGAAAATCATCTCAGGCATTTGGCCACAAAAAAATCTCTGTGTGGGACGTGACAGTACAGGCTATCCTAGAACAAAACTACCTCATTGCTAATGCAGGTCAAAAAGTTACTGGAATACAATAGTGAATCACAAATCTGTAATATTCAGCAAAACGATCAGAACAGCCAGCAAAGATGCTCTGGTCTGCTGGCTAGAAAAGCATATGGGATCAGCACAGGATCTGGATTGGTCACAGAGAGGATTGCTTATGATCGTAAAGGAAATAGCAGGACGAAGTACTAATCTATCCAAACCGGTGGCAATGCAGGGCAGAGAATCAGAGTTTGCTTGTACCTAGCAGAGAGGATTTTATTTCAGATGAAAAGAAAAAGCCCATGGCATTTTAAATGGGATTGTCTACTGCTGTGGGAAAGATAAGTGTAGTAATAAGACCACAAATCACTTACCAGCAAATTCTAGGACCACAGTCCTTGAATGTTCTTCCTCTATCAATAGTACCTATCTGTGTGTTAAGACTGAGGGCTGTAGCCAGAAGTTTGGGTTGTTTTTCAAAAATAAATTTTTATAGTACCTGAAAAACTGGAAAAAATCCTCCGTTCTAGAGGGGGCCTCTGCCATGGAATAGGGTGCCCTGCCAAAGTCACTGAAGAATATTAATGGGAAATGGATAACTACTGTGCTACTTACAACACTAAATCAGCAAGGAGTAGTGGCATAGGAGTGCTATTTAGGAGCCCATCTCCTGAGGAAGTATAAAGGCATTCTTCATAGAGGAAGAAAACATATGTGTTTTAGCTGGAAAATTCTACCATTTTCTAGAAGGCAGTCCCAAGTTTAAGCAAGATCTTTGTGGTGGAAAAAGGAGTCAGTGGGGCAGAGGCTGTTATTTCAGGCCAGGTAGCAGGAACAGCAAACCACACATGTCAAGAACTGCTGTGGAAGTGAATGAGGCAAGGAGAAGGGGGGAAGCAGAACTGCATGCCTTTCTGATGGCATGCACATCACTCTGGAAAATTCAAATAAGGGAGCAACACCAATCCAAGTAACTAGCAATTGCATCTCATATTCCAAAATAGCTCAGTAAATTAAGGGCAATTTTTTTTGTTATTCTAGAAGGAAAATTATATTCTCCAACTTAGGTTTAAGTCAGGATTGCACTGCAGCCAGCTTGCAGGCTGGGTCTGGCTCATAAGGCAGTCTCTGCTGCGCACCAGGGATGAGGCAAAGTACACCTTTCAGCTATGAACTTCCCAGCTGGTGCCAGTCAGACTATTTACATCTCCTGACTGCTGGCTGGCCTAGGAGAAACCTCTGCCACATGCTGGCCCTGCCAGAGGACTCCTATCTCCTGGTTGGCAGCTTTCCTCTGTTTCTTCTCCCTTCTTATCCCTCCTGGGCAGCACATCACACAGTGTCTCACAGCCTGGGCTAACCTGAGAAAGAGGAGAGAGAAGGCACTGGAGTGAATGAAGCTGGAAGAGCAGCAGGAGGTGTTTGGACATGTGTTAGGAAGTAGAAGTCATTAGCAGTCTCTGAGCTCATTTAAGTTGCAGGTTTCTGCAATAAAAATTCATTTAAGAGAAAAGGGTGAAAACCACTTCCTGTATCATAGGGATTTTTTCACCTCTGTACCACGGCCAGGTTGGTGTGAGGGAGAGGCAGGTGTTGCAGGGTACTCAGACAACACCATCAATACAGGAGCTCTTGAGAGCTGCACACAGACTGCCAGGGGCACTGAGTGCTGCTGAACAAGGACAAGCAAAATTAAATGTTTTAATCAGTTCTTTTTCAGTCATATCAAAGACTTGAATAATTCCAAAAGGGAGAGGTCAAATATCTTAAAATATCATTGCTGCTTGGTTCCAGGGTAGACAAAGGTAAACAGGATAATGCAAAAACCTGAAACATGGATCAATATATGCCTTTCCTTTTTGGAAGAGGAAACTGAGATTTACATTTCCACATCAGCAGCAGGGGAAGCTGAGCCAGTTCTTGCAGGAGCAGCAAGTGTGTTCAGTGAGGAATTCAGAGTATATCTGAAGGGATTTACAAATAATTCAGAAGACAGATCCAGCTGCCTGGTTGGCAAAGTACTCTTGGGTTTGTCTGTTGGTTGGCAGATGGGTTTTTGCTTGATTTTATTTTTTGCATATGTACAGGGATGCATTTTTTAACAAATAAAGGAGGGATGACAGTGCCAGCTGAGGGTAAAAGGCAGGTCCCCTCCAGTGCAGAGATTCCCAAAAAAAAGATGCAATCCTCATGCCAGAACTTAAGTGAGTGGTCAGAGGCTGGCACTGACTCACCTGGTGGATCCTGGAGGCTTCAGTGTGTGCCCAAGCTTCAACCCATTTTATGCTTATACATTAAGCCCAAGAACCTTCACCAAGGTCTCCTCTATGGGCACTGTTAGGACAGGGCAATAGTCCAGCACAGTTTTCCCAGCACCTGGGAAAACAAAAGGACCAGGCATCTGGCTTCATATACAGCCTCATGGGGCCTGGAAAAGAGAATAAAAGGAATAGGGAAGCCTTTAGATATTGAAGAGTGCTTGGCTTCTATTATGGTCTTCCCAGTTATCACATAGCCCTCCAGAAAAAAAAACCTTTGGGAACCCCTAATTTAATACATTTTGTTCTTTCCAGAGGAAAACGTTCACCAAGTCAGGAAGCTTCAGGGGGGTTCCTGCCAGAGGATATCGAAGAGAAGCCAGCAGTGGGTGGGGAAGTGCCTCTGCACCTCTGCCTGAAATAAGGACACGTTTCCAAGCTTGTGCTCACACCCCTGTGCCAGGGACTCAGCTGGCTGGAGCTAAAGCACCTAGAAGGAGAGGTCACACAGCACAGCCTGCTGCCAGCTAGCCAAATGCATTTCACATGTTTAAGGCCAGCCATTATTTAATTTCTGCTGCCAGGAGCCACCTTGTCTGTGCTGACATCATCTGGTCAGGTTTTTTGCACTTTCTAACAGAAACTATGACACACTCCAGCAAGAATAGACACCTAAAGCCAAGAAACAGACAGTATAACTCAGGTCCCCAGATGGGTTTGAATAATTTATTACTTATTCAGCTTTATTTTTACAACTTTTGGAATGTTTTTGGACCAAAACTTCCATACACAGATTTCCTTTTCACAGAGCACTGAAATTTTTGAAAACATCCAATAACTGCAAGTTGAAGCACCAAATATTTCAGAATATGTTTCCCTGGTAATATAATCTATGCATTCACTTGGTCATCACAGAGTTTCCTGTGGTAAGTCTCCTATCTAAACATGACCTGAAATCATGTTTTTATGACAATGCCTTTGATACACAGTAAAAATTATGTCAGAAGGATTCTTAACAGATGAAATCAATACCATTCATATGCTGGTAAAGAAGTAAAGAAAATTAACTTTGTTTCAGCAATTTACTATGATAATGTTGAGTATTAACACAAACAGTTCAAAAACAGAAGTCAATTGGGAATGCAACTTATTTTGCCTAAACCTATATGGAATCTTACCAATAACTCAGAGCCATCTGAAACCTGACAAAATAAGGGTGACAAAATAAGGGTGACAAAATAAGGGTAACGAAATTATGGCTGATCTGATGATCTTAACTTTCTGAAGAGGACAGAAAAGGTCCATTGCTGCTTAGTACCACTGCACCTACTTCCTCAGAATAAATGCAGAGATGTATGTGAGTTAGACACAGCTAGATCTATGTGCTAGATCTGAATTTCATGGAATTCTTTGAAGGAGTCATCATCAAAGGCAATAGATATGGGAGCTCAGGGAAAAGAAAAAGGCCTATTTTCATGCTCCAGCAGAAAGACCCAAAGTTTAGAAGACTAGTTCTTCTGATTGTGTCAAGAACTTCTTCCAAAGCCGGAGATGTCCATGGGAAGATTTGTGTGGAACATGCTGGATTCTGGATCCACACCTCAGTAAGTTTATTGGGGTGGCAACTTTTTCTGTTCTCAGTAAAAGACAGATGAGTATCGAGGGTGAAGGAGAAAAAAACAGGTATAACATGGAAGAGTTAGAACAAAAGAGTTAGAACAAAAGGCTGTGGACAACCTTCAAGACATCAATGGAAAGAGAAGAGCTAGCAGAATCTTCAGGGAAGAGACAGACTACTCTGACCTGCCACAGTAATGTCCATGGTGTCTTCCCCCATCATTTTTCATATCACTTACATTAAGAATGGCTTCCCACTTCATTTTCTGAGTCAGAAAACCCTCTCCTGAATATCACCGAACAAGAATGTAAAGGATGGAAGGTGCCAGCAGCAGTACTGCTCTCCAGTGGGAGGGTAAAGGTCCTTTGAAAATGTGAATTTGTTTACAGAAGAAGTAATTATTGCCAAAAGACCAAATGGACTTCAGTGTAGCTGAACATATTACATGGTACAGTAAGAGTATTTTTTATAGAAGCTTAACTATGTTCATTTCCCATGCTGACTCCAGAGATCTTTATTTCAAAATAATGGCAGAAATCATTAAGAGTGTAAACGAATCAAATAAAAATAATCACAATATATTGGTCTTTCTCTAAACCAGAAGACATTATTTAGGGATAGTGAAAATGAAAACATGAGGAGAGAATTGACTCTTCCTACCTCCTTAAAAATCACTAACCTCAACAAAGTTGAATTTTCTTTCATGATGTTTAAAATTGGCACTAGATTTCTGATAACTGTAAACCAGGTTGTCTTTTTAAAACACAGATCTCTTTTTCTTTTTTTTTTCCCTTGAATCATTTATTATAATAGTTTTATACATACTGGTTTTCCTCTTATGCTGGACAAAGACTAGAAAAATTGTCAAGGATTTTCAGTTAACTATTTATTTTATAATGAAGTCATAAATTATATGGCTTTATAAACTGGGTAATAGAAGTACTATTTCATTCTTCATATGTGATTGGCTATGTGAGAAAAATGTTTTTTCCTGTGTTGTGATGTTTTGCAGTATTCATAAAAACTTTTCATAATGGTCATAGTATCATTTTTATTATAAATTCAAATAATTACTTTGCTAATAGCCAAGATGGTTTGATTAGAAATGTTATTGTGAATAACTGTCACCAGATTAAATATATATATATACATATATAAAGCTCCAAATATGGCAGAAATAGGTTTCTGAATTTTAATGGCGGGAGAGCGCACATGTTTATCAGGGCTGCATGCTCAAAGACACAGCAGCGTGGATTCTTTTCATGAGGTCAGTGTCTATGTCTTATTTTATTCTATAGTTCCACAATCAGCCTGTTCTGGCAGCAGGTAACAGAATTTCTGCTAAAACAAATGGTGTTTCTGCCTGTCCTCTAATGAGTATCCCCACCTGTCACTTGATTTTGTAGCTGTAAATGCATACAGCTGTATAAGAAGTCAATCAAACAACTCGCAAACACAGACATTCCTTTGAAACCTGACACCTTGGTGGTCCACTGGTCAGCTAAAAAACAGTGGGGAAAAAATGGAAATGGGACAGAGCACAACAGATTCAGCTGGACACAGTGGTCAAAATTCATCCCACTGATTGTCCAGCTCCAAGTCTTTGCTGTAAACCCTTCTCACTGCGTTGTAATCATACTATTCTTATACTGGTGAGTGTTTTGACATTCACTTCACGGTGGAGATGAAAACTAAAGAAAGGTATAGTGGGATTGTAAAGCACAGCCTGTAAGAGCGGTGATAATCTGTGGAATTCATTGCCTATGGTTCTTAAAGATTCTAAATCTGTTTCTCATTTCAAGTTTTATTTGAAGTATAATGTTTTGGATATGTCTTTTTAAATATATGTATGTGTTTGTACTTGCTTCCAGGGTTACCTGCATTTTATTTTCTAAATTAACGTTAAATGCTTGCAGACTGATCTAAAAGTCACTGAAATTAATGGAAAACCTCCCAGTGACTTCATTGGTCTTTGGATCACATCTTTAGGAAACTCTTTTCTTTCAAGCTGATATTATCAAGACCTTGTAGAGTATAAATCAGTATTGACATCCCTGCAGCCACAGGGATTTATAATCCCTGAATAGCCAATTCTACCTCCTGCAAGCCCAGTTTTCCAAAATGTGAATCACTGTAATTGCCTTGTATTTTAGCCATACATTATTTTGCAATGGACCACAAGAGGGCTTTGAGAAACAACTACAAAAGACCTGCCAAAATCTGTTTGAAGTAGCTTTGTGAATACCCAGCTGCTCTGTCTGATCACTGCAGCTTAACAGGGCTTTGTTTTCACTTTTGGAGTTGCATAGGGAATAAACTAAGCACTTTGTCCAGTAGAGATACAATTCTTGTTGCTGTGCAGCTTTCATTTATCCAGAAACAGTTCTTTAGAAAGACTCTCACTGCACATATATAAGTGAAATAGAAAGAAAAAAGCAAAAGCAGAGAAAAAGCAAAGGATTTTAATTTTCTATTTTAGCATTTTGAAAATATACATTAGAATTTTATCTCTTTTAAAATGTGGTGTTATTACTGGGACTTTTTGAAGACAGAAACTTGGAACTTTACAGTGTGGCTTAGTTACTTATACAACTGAAAAAGCATGACAGAAAGAAGATATGCAGTATTTAATTTCAGAAATAGTGGCATTTCAGATGAACTGACACTAATTTAGCCCTTTCTTCCATTTAGGTATGTCAACCCCAAAAAGAACCACTTCAAATAAGAATAAATAAGCTGAGTTTGTGTGTTAATAATGTTTTCTATTACTGTGTTTGTAAAATATAGGGATAATTTTGAATAATAATTTTACACATATATTAGCTTTTTCTTACCAAAAGAGTTTTCAGTGTAGGTTTTGTTGACCTAAATTTAAAACAGTAAAAACTAGATCACTGAGACAGAAATAATTCTATCTGTTTTACATGATCTTCTTTAAAATAGTTGTACTTTTGCTTAGCACCAAAAAAAAACCCCTTTGAACACTGTTTATGCTTTGAGATATGTTGAAATACAGTTACAATGGGGAACTGCTATAATGCAAAGACATTTTATTTTTGCTTTAGACCCATTAATTTGAAAAATGTCTCATATTTATAATCCATATATTAAACCTTTGACAGTTACACAAGTGAAGTCATTTTCCTGAAAATAATAGAAAGAAAAACTGTGGACTATGCAAGATGATAACACTTTGAAAGGGCAAACTTTCAGTTCTTCAGCAGAAGATTTCATTCATGGCACCATAATGGTTGACAGTTTATCATTACAGTGGTTACTTTACATGAGAACTGTCAAAATCAATCTTGTTTAGAAATTGGAACACTCTTCAAGTTAACAAAACACATTTTTGGTTTAAAGACCTGCTCTAAAATCAATTACAGCCAAAAGAAGGATTTCCCCTTGATCAGTATCAAGTCGTAGTTTTGGTGACATATTTTGCACACTTTGCTTACTTATCTCTGGACAAAAGTAGACTGAGTGAAACAGAAAGATTATGGTCTTGATTGCAAGAGGCTCTCTGGGTTTTACATTTTAAGTGTTATCTCCATGGTCAGCAGCTCAGCAGTAAAAGCAGAGTGACTTGCCCCAGATGTTCCCATTTCTTTTTGTCCCTTAGGTTCCAGCAGGGAACTCAACAATCATGAAGATGAATTTGACAGGAGGGATGTACTGCTTTGGTGGGGACTAGATTCCCCAAAACCTTTAGCTTTTAGCTTGCCACAGAAAGGCCCTGCAGCCCAACAGTCTGGGGGCAGAATGCCTGGAAGTGGCACAGCGGGAAAGGACCTGGGGGTGCTGGTTGACAGAGGTTGAACATGCCTACCATGCATCTGTCAGAATAACTAAGAAAAAATGCATTTAGTCCACATAGTGAACAATTTTGCTATCACGGTCCTGTGCTGTAGATTACAGTATTTCAAGACAAACTGCTCAGAATGGCCCTTTTCCCTGAAGCTTCACTTCTTACAATTGACTGTAGGTAAAAAGCTCAAACAAAGCATAAAAATTATATTAAGGTATCAGCCCAAATGTTAATAGACCCCCAAAATATAACTTCTTTGCATAAGGTAAAATGAAACTAGTATAATTCCCTTTTTGAATTAAACCAACTGCTAGGTTTCCTGGGCAAAAATTTCAGGGTGGTTACTGTTAATCTGTGCAGCCCAGCTCAGCAAAATGCCATAGCACATGTTATAAATGATCCTATTGGCTTAAAGGGTCGAGCCTTTAATTTCTATCTAGTGTCTTGAATATTAATTTAATAGGACACCTTTTTGTTTAGTATTGTATTCACCTTCACCTTGTGGGTTTTTTTTAAAAGTCAGGAGTTTCCATTTTCCTAGATTAACAGTACATGAATGTAACAAATAATTACTTTTTAAGAAAATATATTATCCCTAGCTGGACTTTCTTTGAAAGAAAGATTGGTATTTCATTTAAAACAATTTATATATTATACCACATGTCATTAAACTGGGAGAGAATTGGAATTGCTGGACAGACATAAAAAGTTGAGCTTAACAGAAAAAAAGAAGAGAGGGTCTATCACGACAAAGCCCCTAGCAGAACGGAAAATTTTAATTAAATTGCCTGAAGTCCATTTTGGTTCATTTTTTGAAATGCATATTTAACAATAAGAAACTTGACAGCTGTAAGGTAAAAGTAAAAATCAGGACTTCTCATGAAGTCAAAGATCCCTGAGGTGCAGGCTTTGACTTGTGTTTAAACAAGCAACTCTGTATTGTTCAAAAATAGGAGTACATACAGCCCTTCTGTGAGGCAGGAGAGGGACTGGGGAGGCTTCACAATCTTGTGCTTTCACGAGGGTTGGGACCATGGGCTAGATTATCAGTGCTTCCACACTCCAGTGCAGCTCAGAAGTGAAATTCTGCCATTATTATGCCTAGCTCTGACCCTGGTTCTTCTCAGGGAGTTTCCAGTTCCGTACCACTTGCAAAGTACCTGCTGTCTCAGTCCACTCTTGTCAGAACTGCTCTTCATGATGAACAATAAGCCCTTAGGGGACCAAAAGAGGTCATTGCTCATGCCAGTGCAGACTGCAGCTAATGTGGTCAGGAATTAACATTAGCTTTTAGCTGGGAATTAACAGGCATCCATCACATGTGTAATTGTGTTGGCCTTACCTTTCCCAGAAGATGCTGTCCAGAGCTAGAGATGTCCCAATATCCTTAGAAAAGGGAGGTGCAAATGGTATGATCATTAGACTGAAGGTGTTTTGGGCTAGCTTTCTCAAATATGAACAATTTGTCAAATTTCTCGAGAATCTATATCTTGGATTTTGGCTTTTTAATACTTTCCCCAATGGTTGGATTATTCTAGTCTTTGTCTCAACAACTCAGTGCAATAAAGGAAGAAATTTGAGGATCATGACTAATTGCAATAGTATTTCTTATGTCAGATATTTAAGCAATATAAATATCACACCAAAAAAAGGGCATGATTTCATGCTATAACACTATGCAGAATGAACATCACTTAACAACTGAAAAAGCAAAGGTTAAAACACCCACTTTTCATTTCTCTTTGAGTGGAAATATTTAGCAGTTGTTTTAAGTTTCTGTAGGAAGATCAGCAAATTTAGTTTTCAGAGAAAGGTGTGGATGTGCAAGTACACATGCACCAGATCTGTGCTCTGGTTTCACCTCAGTCTGATTATTTATATGGGAGAGAAATGCATAAACTGGAAAAGGTAACGTTTTAAATGGCTGTACTTCTTTAAATTGCATATGTTGTATATGTCATCTCAAAATCAGTGTGTGATGTAAGTTAAAAGCAAGGCCACTGTTATTTTCCATTAGACTGTTGGGAGTCAAAGCTGTCCATTGAGCTTCAGGATTCCCTCATTAATATTTCACATTTCTGTTCTCAGACAGGAAAGTGTGAGAAGTTACTGATATAAATTAAAAGTTACCACTGTTATCAATGTCCAAGAAATACTTTCAAAAGCTTAACAAATCTGTAACTACTAGACATTAGGATGAAACTTTTCTGTTATTATCTCCCACACCTATAAGTCTATTTTCAGTTTTCCATATATTCTTTTGAAGCAACTGATGTGACTCACCATCAGAAGCAGGATATTAGTTAGACAGACTATGAGCTGGTTCTCACTCACACCATGTCAGCTCCTTTATTTGATTGGATTTGCAGAAATTAAGGTAATATTTTCTATTTGGTCATCATATGAGACTGTGGGAGTGTGATCTACCCATGTTCTTCTGTTTGTCCTCTTTAGGTGCTGTTCCCACCTCTCTTGCTGGGACGGCGAGATATCAAGACAATCATGTTCATACATATCTGATGTAAATAAGGTACATAAAATAGTCATTAAATAAAATGTATGAGCAAAAAAGAAAGGTAAATGTTGGCCCTCATCTGAATGTTTTACCCAAGTGAGTTTCAGTGATATCATCCTTGCCATTAAGCAGTCATAAAAATGCTAGCAATAATTAGCCATGAGGTTAATGCATACTGAATTAATGAGCCCTCCATTCTGGGATTCCTGTACTCAAAGGAAAGGTTTCATGTTGCCTGTTTTGGCTAATTTTTTGTCATAAATAACATCCATTCATTATATTAAACGGAAGGCGTAGGCAGCAAAGAATGAGGTCCATAAAAGCCACCATGCTAAGACCAGCCTGTTCTAGCCAGACTGTTTAAATAGGGGTGTATCTTGCACTCTGTGTCTCCCCAGGACTAAGCTATCACAACCTTTCAGGACCTACAGAAGAATATCCTCTCCTGCATAACTCAGAAAAGCCTCATAAGATAGCCAAATCCAAACTCCTCCTCAAAGCAGAACTGACATTGAATTAAAGCAAGGTTACTTAGAGCTTGGATTCTTAAGGTCTTGAAAAACTCCAAAGGAGACCCCAAGGAACAACCTGAAGAGACCATTAACCATGGTCATCTAAACCCTCTCTTTCTAAAAGCAGGGATGGTTCCATACTGTTTTTCAAAAGCATCTGTAAGCTGTCAACTGGCATATCCATATCCTCTCAGATACGGCACAGACAACCCATCAGCCACTTGAAGAATTTTTCTGCTCAGTTTAGAGAATTTAATGGAATGGTTAACAAAATGATAGAACATCCTGAGTTGGAAGGGATCCAAAAGGATTATCAAAGACCAACTCCTGACCCTGCACAAAACAACCCCCAGAGTCACATCATGCACCTGAGATCATTGTCCAAAATCTTCTTGAACTCTGTCAGGTTGGTGCTGTGACCACTTCCTTGCGGAGCCTGTTCCAGAGACCAACCACTCTCTGGGTGAAAAACTTGTTTCTAATATCCAACCTAAACCTTCCCTGACACAACTTCAGGTCATTTCTCAAGTCCTGTCCCTGGTCACCACAGAGAAGAGATCAGTGTCTGCCCTTCCTCTTCCCCTCACCAGGAAGTTATAACTGCAATGAGTTCTCCCCTCAGTCTCCTCTTCTCCAGGCTGATCAGACCAAGTGTCCTCAGCTGCTCCTCACACAGCTTCCCTTCACCATCTGATCTTGCTAGTTTTCTTCTTCATTTTTGTACATCTTTCTTACACAATATTTACAAGTTGATCTTACTCCAAACAAGCATTGTATAATTGTGCAGTATTTTATCATTTTGTTTGCAGTCATACCACATTGGTAAGACCTTTCACGTGAACAAAGGCTTGTCTGTATATTATAATTTCTAGCAAAAGTACCTCTGTTGTCTTAAGTTTCTCAAGATTCTTTTTCATCTGAAATTGAATGAAACGGAACATTTTAAAGTAAAATGAAATCTTAAACCTTTTATTTAAATTTGCTATTGAATTACAACCTTTGAATGTCTGTGCTTACTCAGAATGGGACCTGACTTTTCCCACTTTGCCCACTATTTGAAATGTCTGTGTGTGCAAATGAGCCTTTACTGGAGGAGGAATTAGAAAGTCAGTCCCTTTTTGATGTTTCATTCTTTTAGGTAATGTATCTACAAGGACTGCAAACGTTTATAATTTTCACACATCTCGGGTTTCAACTTTTACATTATTTCTTGATAAATACACTTCAGAAACAAAGCTGTTACTTTCTCTCCTGATCACGAAATTTTTTTTTTGTTTGTTTACCTTCCCAAACCTTTCTTTGCCAATTCTTTCTGTTATTCTTGTTACTCACTCTTTATGGCCTATTGTCACTAATGAAAAGTTAAACTGGGAATGTAGTAAGATATATTACTAAAACTAGATCACAACACCAAGATCATTTGAAGTGGAACAGAAGATTAAGATATTGATCCAAAGAATCCAGAGTGCCAGAATAGGTTTTTAAGAAGTGCTGCAAATTGACAGCAAAGACTGAATTAATTCTTTTCTAGGCGTCATTTAAAGCAATAAGTGCTAAAAACATAAAAGCAAATTTCTATATTGTGACATCCAATTCAAGTTTTAAATTTTCTTTTTGGAATTTCTGTTAGATGATACGGCGTTGTGGGTATCTTTTAGTTCCAGAGGACACATTGTATTATTGATCAAGTTGTTTAGTAAGTGGAGATTTGACAACTATTTATTTATTTAAAATTACTTACTGCACTCAGCCTCTTTTTTAACACATTAACCTCAGGTTAGTCCATGCCATTTCTGGAGTTCACAGGTATTATCAAATCTCAGTTAAAAATTGCAGAGTGCATGGGGAGTGTCCAACACATCAGAGCACAAGAGGTAATCGGTTATTGGCAAATTACCTTCACGTATGTCATGTAGGTGTCTCTCTCTCAGTAGGTCAAATAAAATTATCAGATCAGAACAGTACTTTCTTCCTCCTGTTATACTGTGTGAGAATACTCTTTAAGTGACATAGCTTAGAACCCATGTTCCAAACACTATAAACAGAGGCTTTTTCAAAATGCAATGCTACACATTTTGATGACTAGTCATTTTAGAGTGTTGAAAGTTGCTGTTGTCTCTTCATAAACTATCTTCTCAGCATGCTTGACAGATTTCATGAGAGATCCCACTCATAGGAGGGTAGACTGGATGAAAGCCTATGACTAAATTTCAAGTGACTTTAAAGAATGTCGTCCAAAAAGAATGTCTTACCAATGGGCATTGTGAAGGTGGAAGTCACAGACATGGTATCAAGGCCCAGTCCTTACATAGGCAATAACATTACTGAAAAATTCCTTGCTTATTAACAAATTGTTAGAAAACACAGCTATTCTGCAATGAATAATAAATACAGTAAGAAACACTAGCGATTTAATTAGTGTTGCAACTGGCACTGCTGACAGCTGTATTCCAAGTGCAGCATAGAGAGGAAACAGACTTTTCCTCTAATGCAATAACTTTTACCACTTTCAGCCTAGCGAGTGGAGAGGAAAGGGAAGATATGGAAGCTCTAAATCCAGACAGACTCCATAGACTCTCCATTATGATTGATACACAAATGCAGACAGAGAGGTGCTGAATACATCAGTCAGAGCAAACCATTCTCCCCACAGCCTTGTAGAAAAGAGGCAGGATTTGAGAGTGCAGATGCAACAGGTCTCTGAGTGCCTCCAACTCTGCAGCCAAACACCTTCCACACTCCATGGGTTCACAGAGACACACACTTCTCCCAGTCTTGGCAGGAAATTATACATAAGAAAAAGAAACCTGTCAGCAGCAGCAAAGCATCAAAAGACAGATTCAGTATTCAGTGTATGAACACAGGCTCATATTTCAACCATTACCTTAAAAGTGGAGCTTCTATATTACTGAAGCACATTTACATATCTGCAGAAACAGTTTTGCTTCAATTGGGCCAGTGAGATGTGAACTATAATTGGACTTCCAGTTTGTGGAGTTGATGTTCTTCCTCCTTCAATGTGAAAACTTAGGGTGGTTTTGGAAAATAACCAAATCAAGCAATTCCTTTCCTCTTGTAAACAACAAAAAAGTGTATCAGAAGTCACCTAAGCAGTGATTTCAGTCTAACAACCACTCTTTCATCTGTTCACTACCTAAATTTGTTAGTCTTGAGGTACCCCAGCCATTATATTATAGGTGTCCTTACACAGAAGTTTCCAAGGCACTTATCAAAATAAGCATTGAAACATCACGTATTTATAAACAGGAAGGATTAAATTTAAGATCCTGGGTTTTTATAGGACATTCCAAAAATCTGCCTGGTGAAATAAGCTAGATATACTGGTCTATCCTGACCTCCTATGAATCTATGGGACTTTTTCATCTTCAGCTGCATTTCTGCAAATATGAAAGTGCCTCTTCCATCTTCCATGACAGTGATCATATCTATTTACCTTTGTATTACCTGGTCTTCCAGAGAAGTTAAGCCATGGAACTCTGTGACCTTAAAAAAATTACTGCCAGCAAAAAGTTACAGAACAGCAGCCAACAGTGTGAAAATAATGTAATGGAAGCCACAACTGCATAGTCCAAGAAAAACATTTGTCCAACACTTATTTCTATGACAAATAAATAAAGAGGCATTCATGAATGGACAGATAGCTCTGAAGTCTTCAAGGCATGCAGGCATTTGAGTGATGATGGAAAGTACAGGGGTGAAGGCGAGAAAGTTAATCTATTTATTTTGAATACTTATAGGACAATAAAGTAAAACTTTTTCCCTAGAAGCGTTTTATACATGTTATATGTATATTTATGTGTTGGTAGCATCCTTGCACTGATTAGACCTACAGTTTTGTTATTGACTTCATTAGTATATGAATTTGGTCTTTAAAACACTTATCTGGAAGTCAGAAATATATGGTATCTATTTTAAATAATCATATTTCCACTTGAAAATACAAACTTCTGGGAGAGATGCTATTTTTCCTCATCACTGCCTTTATAGGGACCATACTTCACACATTTCTCTTACCCTTGTATAATTTTCTTCCCCTCAGAAGCCCTGGATATCCTACAGCTCTTCTGCCTTCCCCTTCCCTGACTTCTTCTTTCTATGTCTGCTCACATCTATCTCCTTTAGCCACATTGCTGTCCCTGGCAGGTTTTTGCCTCTCATGTTTCCATTTCTGTCTGACACTCTCTATCCATCTGGATCATCAGACATCCTGAGTCCCCCATTTTAGGTGTGGTATGCTTGATGCAATTTGTCATTGTTCAGGGAGTCTGGGATGGCTTCTGTGACATAGCTGAGAAGTGCCTTGATCATCTAGTGGGTACCATTAAAGGAAACTTGAAAGGCCTTCTGATGGTCATGGTTAAAGGAGGCTCCAAAGGGCTGACCACAGCTGCAAAACAAAAGCACAGACAAGCACCATGGCCATCCCTGCCATTGTATAATTGTTGCATCTGCTGCAAACAAGAATGTGCCCAAGATCTCAGCCTTGAGAAAGGGTGTGGCAAAACAACAGTTAAAACTATTTCCTTTGTTGCATGGCAAAACCAAGAGAAAATGTGATTAAGTCAGAAAGGGGAGAAGTTATGACCTCAGGATCTGGTCCAACATCCTGTAGACAGTAGCCTGAACAGTTTCAGTGGTCTGATCTATCACCCACTGTAAAGGTCTGAATTTCAGGAAGGCCAGATTAGTCCTGATTCCCATTCAGCATGACTTGTACGTACAGAAGGAGCAAAGTTGAGACAAGGATACAGCAGTCCCTTGTTTGCCACAGTTCATGTCTTCTTCCACAGATTAGTACTGGAAAACAACTGGGCTTTGCATGACAATGCTGTTTCATCATCTCATCTTTACTGAGATCTATAGAATATATATGGCATTGTGAATCCCACTTTGTGCTTCCAGTTGGATTCCAGGCTCTATCTTTGATCTCCATTTTCTGGCATAACTCTTTAGTTTGTCACCCTGCCCAAACCTCATTCTCATCCCTAAGTGTCCTTTTGACCTCCTTTCCCAAACTGAGATGTTCTCCTCACACCCTTTGCTCCTCAATTGTTCCTAAGCTTTTCTCTGAGCATCTCATTTATCTTTCAGTATCAGCTGCTGTTACTCTAGCAGCCACATCTCTGAAACTCTTCTGGGGGTTTACCTTGTTCAGTAATATCAAAAAAGTCATTTGGGATACTAAATTTGTCCCTGTCTTTTTTTTCTGATTTCCAGAGACAATTAGATGAAGGGTTGGCATCTGGTCACTAGGTTAAATGTTGGGGGTTTTCAGGATGAAAAAGACATTCTTACTGACATTTAAAAATCTCAGGATAAGGCAACTATTAGGTAAGAGGTAAGCAGACTCTTTCTCTGAACAAAATGTCAGACAAGAAGTCATATTCAGGCCTGGACTCCTTGTTAGACCTGGCTCCTACTTTAAACCTTTGTCATAATATGGGAAGTGATTTATATGCCATCTCGCCATCTTTATATGCCAGATTCAGAAAGATTAGCCAATTACACTGTTTTAAAATAATCCTGAAACAGAAATTTTGGTTTTAGGTCATGTATTGAATTGACAGGAAAAACATTGCTTCATTGTAATAGAATTAATTAGTTTTATATGCTAGAAAAGAACAGAGATGAGAAAATAGTCATTTTCAGATGCTTCCTACTTAAATTTCACCATAAACTTGGACAGACATATTTTAATATCCTGACACTATAAAGCTATCTTGTACTTATGTTGGCCTTTTTTTGTCATTGTCATGAATATAAGTCATAAAAACATATCCATAGTCTTGAATTTATATTAAGATTGTAATAAATCTTAGACACCTCCATACTGGAGATGGAAAAAATGATGAGGTCATCTCATTGAAGTCCCTGCCAATGAAGGAATATTTTCTGCAGTGTAGTGTCCACTGATTTATAGCCAGGTTGGACAAATGGCTTAAGTGATGGTTTCCTTTCTGAGAGCTACTAAGAGAACAGTAATATGAAATATATTACGGAAAATAACCAGTGTACATTTTCCAGAAGCACTTTCATATCAGAAATATCTAGTCAATCATATTTGTAATATATTGAGCAAATATATTGCTCAATATATTGAAAGTTAAACAAAAAGACACTTACTTACAAGAATGACCAAAAAAATGACCCCAACTTTGATTGAAACTGACGTAACTCTTTTCCACTCAGTGGAACAGAGCTGTAAATCAGTTCTATCTCACAATCATCTGGAGTCAATATAATAATCTGTACTAGTTTTGAAATGCAAGAGGGGAGATGGAAACTGCAGTACTTATACAAAACATTCCTGGCCTGAAGATGACGTTGTGTCTGCTTTACCAGCAACGAGTTCTGTGATGGGATTTTAGGGTTGGACTCCCTGTTCATTTTAAAGTCCCCTGTACACCCTCTCCTCTGCACTGTGGTACCCTGGGGGATGGTTTCACAGCTGGTTTAAGAACATCTACGATCATGCTGTCACTGGAAAGCACAATGCACCCTCTGCCTTCACCCACCCCAGAAGAACATTCCTGAATGTCACCTTTTGGCAGCCATTCCAGCTCAATCACCAAACCACAGACTCAAAGTGAGCTGAGAAACTGCAAAGAGTATAGGAGATGGTCTGTTGTTTATCTGAGTTTCCCATGCACTTGTTGTTGCTCAGTTTGAAGTTTAACATGAACATGCGGAGACAATTTGAATAACTCTACTAGATATTTTATACTTGAGTCTTCTGCTTGAAGCAGTTTGCAAAGATGAATTCTGGAAAAGCGCCTACTCTGTCATTAAAATTCAGACAAGGCAAAGTCCCTTAGTGTTTACAGACATCTTTTAGACGTCTGTTGTGATTGTAAATTATAAATTTTTCTGTGACACATACATAGCAAAACATATTTGTAAAACACTCCAGTCAATGGTAGGTAACTTTGAATGCACAAGTATGTAAATTCCACTATCTCTCAGTTGTAAGTATCAGTTGGATTTTGATTTTGCTGTTCAGTAAATACAGCTGAGTAAAGAAAATGTTAGTTAGAATGTTATAACTATCATGTTAACAAACCACATTGTGTTGGTGATTTGTCCTGCAGGTTGCACAAATTTCTCAAATATGCCTGTTTATTCTTATCTATGATACATTTAGTTTCAGTTTATGATGTTACATATCTTAAGAAACTTAGGGAAAAAAACCACCTTATCAGTATCAGACTTGCATTCACTGGGAAAATAGAGCCCTGTTTTACGAATGTGTAATATCAAAATTACATATATTAAAGTACAGATACATGTATGTGTATAGACCTTGTATGATACTTGAAAGCTTCACAAGCTTTTATAATAAAATTGCTATCAGATAAAACTGTTTTCTTCCCCATTTCTTCATGCATTTTTCATAATCAAACAATTCCCAAATCCTCCTCCGTAGCTAAAGGACAAAACCTCTATTTGGTGTGTTGGGACATGGTTAAGAATGTCAAAGTCCATCTGGAGTTGGATCTGGTGAAGAATATGAAAGGCAATGAGAAGATTTATACAGGTCTATCAGTTGCAAAAGTAAGACAAAAGAAAATTGGTCAGGGTACTCAATGCTTTCTTGCCCTACTGGTTTGACTGGACTTCAGGAATCCCTAGTCCCTGAGCCAGTAGGAAAGTGTGAAAAAATGCAGGCACAGTTTACACAAAACTGTGAGGAGAGGCTGGTAGGTCAGGTGGGTGTGCTGCCATTCAGAGAGACCTGAGAAAGGTGGAGGAGAAATGGGATTCAGCAAAGGAAATGGAAAGTCCTGTCCCTGGAGAGGAACAACACCATGCACCAGTACCTGCTGATGGCCAAAACCAGCTCGGCAGGAACAGCATTTGTGGTGTTTTTCCACCTTACCAGTGGTGGATTCTGTGATATTTTACTTCTGATGCTGACAAACTCTGAAGTTACCTATCCATTCCAGCCATTAAAAAGTTACAAATTCAAACTAAAAAGCATGTTATCACCTCTTAAACCATAGATCTGGTCACAGCAATGAACCAGTAATGAACCAGAACTGTGTCAGAACTTGGTGGGGTTTTTATTTAACTCTCCTTGACTGCAAACATGTTTTATTCATCTCATCATTTGTCTCAGTCTATTTATTTGTATACTCCTACTGCATCTGTATTAGATCTTTATATCTCAGAAAAAATACACTTTGTTTCTTAATGCAACTATTTGTTGTACTTGCCTAGGCCTAAATTACATCAGTTCAAGATGGAAAAAAATACCAAACTTTTGAATACCTCAAGCAATCTGTGATAAAAGTTGGCTAATTGAAAACCTCTACCTTGAAAACTCTTATGAATGAGGTTGTATTTTAGTTTCAGCTCCTAAATTTTTGTTTGGTTAAGGTCATCATATCATTATATAAATATTTAATATTTAAAACACTACCATTTAAATTAAACCATTTATAATTCTATGCTACAGCTACATTTAAGAACTGAAAGAAACACATGGGAATACTAAATAACATGAAAAGTAAAAATATACCCATTGACTTACAGATAAAAAAAATGAAAAAAATATCTGCAAGTACTTAGCCCTTCCAGTAATACATTTAAGAGGTACTAAATTTAAGCCCAGCCTAGAAAATACATTTTATTTTATCCCATTAGACAAATATTAGTGATTCTTCATTGTCAAGACAAACCTTAAACCTGAGAAACAGACAGATACCTGACTTAGGAAGGGGCAGTGAACATAATTTTTTTTTCAACTTTTCAATTCTAATTTTGCCAACCACTTAAGGTATGGAACATAGGAAAAGTTAAATTTTAATAGCTCCCCTGAAGGCACTAACACAATTTTGAAGTTCTTTGATGGTTTGGAGCTGTTTGTGGGGACAGTCTGAAGACATACACTTATAAACTGTGTGTAGAAGAAGCCAAAAAGACTCTGCTTTTCTCCAGATATTTCTTTCACATTCCATAAAGCAACAGATAAGTTATTATTAATAAAAATCTGGTATTTTTAATCTATTTTCTTTGTTAAACATTGCAAATTTCCCACCCAACAGTTGATATATAGCATGTGGATTTCTGGTTACTCAGAGAAAAAAAATTGTACAAAAAAATAAAAAGTAATACTCTCTAAAACATAGTAAATTTGCCAAATGAGTTTTGCCTAATGCAGTCTGATTGTCAAACTCATGCACTTCCAGGATTTTCTTCAGATCTATTATTCATAGTCTTTTTGGCATAACTTTATATACTTCTGCTTACAGTGCTTTGGAAAACTTCTATTACAGCTAATTCCAGTGCATTAAAATGAAAATTAATAGATGTTATCATCATTTGTTTTTAAAAAAGAGAAAAGGGGCCAAATACATGGCAAATTATGAGTCCAGTTCAGGACCATTAGTTTCATATTCAGCATTCTCTCGTGCCATTTTTATATGAAGCTATTAACAGAGAGAGAAAAATTGCAGATTATATGTTTAAACTTAGTCATAAAAAAATCTTTAAGGATAATTAGCTGGAATACACAGCCAGCTCCTTGAACTGGACTTGGGATATCAGCTGTACATAAAGGAAGCTGATTTAAGTGAAAACCAATTACTATTTTTGCCAAGGGCATGGGCGAAATAACCGAACCACTATGAATGGTATTGTTCTCTTCCTCCAGACCAAACCCAAGTTCCCACAAATCAGGGCCTTCTGGACACTTTTTAAAACTATAAATAATAAAGGCCATGCTCAACATGAGGGTACTTTTTCTTAATTGTTCAAAAGTTGGGGATAACATGCTCTATTTATTTTTTAGTAGAACTCTGATGAGCTGCTGTTTATCTTACTGCTCCCAGACCACAAACTTTCAAAACAGGCCCAGCTGCTCAGCATCAGCTGTGACCTTCTGCTGCTCATGAGCATGTTCCCCAGCCCAAAAGCTTAGAGGTCTTGGAAAGTCATCTTTTTCAGTCTTAGCAAACATCAGATGCATGCATTAAGCTTTCATGTCTCACCCACCTGTTGGAGGCAAGTGAAGAAACCTGTGAAATCTGATGGAATTCGTCTTATTTTCATGTCTCCAAACAACTCCAAGATCCATCACCTCTATAAGAAACACAAAGCCTTGAGGAATCAGTGGAAAAGCACTGCCAGGATCTTTAAGGTCCCTTCCAACAGAGGCTACTCTATGATCCACACTGCTGGAAAAGCATTGAGGCAGCCCCCATTCCATATGAGCATGGCTGTTTAGTCAGAGGCCACACCCTAAGTTGTTACTACTGTTATTAGTATTATCATTTTTATTTATAATCATATCTTCATTCAGAAGAGGAAACAGGAAGACACAAAGATCAAATCTGCAGATGCAATTTGCCAAAATTCTAGAATATCTGAGTAAAAGCTCTGAATTTATTCTATTAATGAGAATTTTCTGCTCAGTGTTTTGAATTCTGAATCTCCATTTAAACAAAAGTGTTGCCATGCAAGATGACAAGTGAACAATCAGAATTCACATCATTTGTCTGCTGAAAAATATAACATACATAAGGCTTGCACAGGTAAAAACAAGTACAACTTCTTTGGCACTTTCATTTCAGCATGCAAAGGAGATATTACCCTTGTAGCCTGCATGCTGACTATTAACATTTAATAGCTGCTGCAGGTTGCCTATAAGTACTCTACAGCAGCTGCTCCCCTGGGTTTCTATTAACCTCTTCAAACACCAGTTTACTCCACTTCCATCCAGTATTTCAAAGCAGATAATTTTTAGTTCTATACTACATGTCAGCTTCTGCAATGAAAGGTCACCTCCACAAAGGAAAGGAGCATAGAAGAGCAATGGCAGAGGAGGGCACTTCAGTAACACCCAGCCCCAGCTGCTCTCAGGCCCATCACAGGAGAGCAGGCAGCCCAGTGGATAAGCCCAGCTGCCAGGGTACCCACACTGACAGACCTTCCTAGTCAGCCAGAGAAGGAAACAGGATGGTGACACTGATGACCTTGTGTTTGTGCAGGTGCTGAAGGTCTGTTTGTGTCTATCTGTGTGACACATGTACTGCTCACCTGGACACCTCTGCCTGCTGGGAATTCATGCTCCACCTCACTGTCTGCTAGACCTGGGGTTTGGAAGTGCAGCAGGATCAACTCTGTCAGGCTACCAGATTCAGCATCTCCTTTATGTGCTACATAAGCACCTATCTCTTTCCAGCAAAAATCAGCTAGGTTACTCCATCTAAAAGTCCCTTTTCATAGACTGCAGAGTGAAATGTCCCACCTTGGCTGCCACATACAATTCTGTACATCATTTCTACAAAAGGCACTGAGGTATCCAAATACAAATACAAACCACATTCGCTGTCACTATCCTTATGCTCACACAAAGCTCTTGTTTTAAAATTGTGTGTACAATATGTAGAGGCTGTTTTACAGGGTAGATGACATCAGATAGCATTACTGGAACCCAAGGCAATGCTTGTACTGGAGCAAACTTTCTGTCCAGAAGGCAATACTTGAACAAGGATATCACTTTAAATAGGAGTTTATGGTGATTTTTCACATTTTTAACCTCAGAGCAGAAGCAGTATATAACACACACTAGAAGAGATTTTCTTCATAGGGAATGTGCCATGGCAGAATTGTTGCTTCTTTCAAGCTGTAGAAGTCATTTTATTGCTTGGAAATAATAAAGATATACAAAATGTAAATTTATGTAGTAAATTTTAAGGGGGCTGTGAGACAAGAAGGCAGAACGCACCTTGAGGAGATTGAAGACTGAAACTGTTCTATAGGGACAGTAATTTATACAGACAGGCTGGAGGCAGATGGGCTGAGAGAAAAGGATACCATAGGTTTACTCTTATAAGTGTATCCATCTCTGTGATCTAAGATTGAGTAAAGGCTGCAAGATTTCTGATCTGTATGGACTATGTACCACCCTTACTTACAGATTTGAGAGCTCAGCTACAAAAGTCTCTGTTTCAGAGATATTTCATAAAAATATTTGTATTTTTTTTCTCATATAGTAATATGAAAACTTCATTTCCCAGATTCCTCAAAGGCAGTGGAGCATTTCGATTTAGCAGTACTTTTTAGCAATGGTTGTCTTTCAATGGCTCATTGGCCTTATAGCTATTGTTCTTCATCCTTGCTGTCTCTCCATAGATTCATTCCAGGCTCAGCATAAAGCAAGGCATATTGACATAGGTTTGGCCTGCTAATCCCCATCACATCCTTCTTTGACCTATTCCTCCACAGAGATCAAAATTGTTATTTGAGGAATATTGAGATTAATAAATAGACAGAGGCAGTTGCTAGACCTTTGCTCAAAAGCTGTACACATACACAGGAACACTCTGTAGGAGTTAGAATAGAGAACATCTTTTAAACCAACTAAATAATATATAAATACTAAACCAACTAAATAATATATAATATATCAAACCAACTAAATAATATATAATATATGGTCTGTCACTCTGCTTCTCTAGCTGACAAGCTATTTATAGAGTAATGAATACTTTACTTTTGGATGTACCAAAAATATGATAATAAGTGTTGCAGAACTATCAAACCACAGAAAAATGTCTAATCAGTTCATCTGGTTTCCCTAGAGCCCTTTTAGTCATAGTGCTTTTAAGATCTTTTCCTCAATATATTGCTTTGGATAAATTTTTGAAGAAAATGGAATTTTAAAGTGTCTGAAGAGCCAGATCAGGTTGTGCTGTTTGTTTGGAAAAGGAAATTATCCCCAGCTGTGTCTGCTATTTCAAATGCTTTGAGGGAAACTATCTCAAATACACAGCACAGGTTTGCTCTGGCTGTTCTTCATGTTTCTGAGCTGCTAATTGAGGATGACCATGCAACACATCTCCTCAGAGCAGTTCACAGGAACATCTCAGAGAGAGGCTTCAGCTCTTGTATCACAAATGTGCCTTGGAGACTGTTTTCCTTAGAAATGGGCATGAAACACAAAGCCAAGCCCTGGATTCTAACACTTTCAGGTTTGAGTGTTCTCAAATTTGGCCACAAGAGGTAACTAGCATTTGATTTAGGCTCTATAAAGGCTATTGAGATGTATATCAGCATAAAACTCTCTTTTGGTTATTTTTCTGTTACAGTACTTGGCCTCTCTGAACACGGGACAGAGCACTAGCAGAGAAGTCAGCACATCACAAGTCATGACTGAACAGGAGGAGGTATTCACACAACCTTCACTTAACCTCTTAAATTAATTTTAACACAATGTCAGAAGACTAAAAGCAGTCACACACATTCATATAAGAACTTTTAGTCAGGAACTATGAACCTGCCTCAAGCAAAGTAGTCACAGACTTCTGGAGAGCAGAATGGGAATATCACCATCTGCTTGATATGCTATTCACCTCTGAAGTACCCACTGCACCACAGGCAAAGGCTGGGTACAGCATCAAAGAGAACATTGTTACAGCACAGTATCTATATAATTTGTAATACAAATTGCTAAAGTGATTAATCTGTGTGCTGTGCACAGACTTTGAGGCATTTTGGAAAATTCGGTACATTTTTATTTATCTTTCATGACCAAAATACAAATTTACTGACATCGAACAGGAAGAAAACAAAGAAACATTTAAAATTCATAGGAGCTTCTCAAAGGTTGCTTGGATTTGTTCTGTATTTCTTTTCTCACCATGTTTCACTGAATATTTTAGAATTCCTGATACTCAAGCATAATTAAGTCATGTCTGTCTTGTGCAACTAAGGTTTATACCTGCTTAACATCACAATGTCTCAAGCCTAGCTGTATCCTGCCTCCAACATCAGAAATATCTATCAAGTGCACAGGAGGAGTCATGTGCAGAATGCCTTCTGCTAGAGTGAACTGCAGTAGCCCTGCCTTGCACCTGCTGCATCCAGACAGCTGAATGAGTGCCTGGGCTGCAAATGTGATCATGCATGCCTGAATTCTCCTTCTCGAGGTGTCAAGTGCTTGAGCTAGGCTGCTGCTGTGTGTTTGTTCAGATGTTTACCCTAGGAATGAAAAATGATAAAAGTGATCTTGTGAGTGCTCAATAGTTTTTGGTCTTATACTAATCCCACTCTGGGTACAAACAGTTGGCTTTAACCTCCCAGTTCATTCTGCCTAGAAGCTTCCTTTCTCTTTACAATAATAATGTATGTGTAATTCTTAAGGGTGGTGAAATAAATGGTTTATTGACACCACCTTTTGTGAGCCCCTGTGGGCTGGAAGTGCCTGTGCTCTGAGATGACCAGACACAAGAGCCAGCTCACATTTACTGTGACTGGAGCTGTGTTTCCCTGTAAAAGCTCACAGGAGGGTAGACTAAGAGGGGCTGGGTTGCTGTTGGCAGAGAAAGACACTGCCATCACAAACACCAGCAGAGACAACAACTCCAGGGCTGTTTGATCCCCACTGAGGTGTCAGTCACCAAGCATTTCTTTGCTGCCATGTATTTTTTTAAGGATGCACTGACTGTCCATACAAACAATAACAACCCACTCTCTGCTGGTCCTTGTAGTGCACATGCTTCTGCTTGCAAACATCTGCTCTCTTTATCAGCTACTTGGGCTGTGGAAAACAGCATACATGACCAGAAAAATAGGGACATCTTGAAGAAACAAAGTCATAGGACTGAGCAATCAAGCTGATTATAGTCAGCATAGGGACTATGTTAGCAGAAGATCTTACATGCATGTCCCAAAATCACCTTTTTGTACTTCAAATAATAATTGAGATTTTATTTCTGCTGTAACTGGTTTGCATTTGTTGTACAAGCTGAAAAATTATTGGACAGATGTTAATCCAAGAATTAGGTCTTTTTCTGCTTAAATGATTCTATGATTTAGCCCATAAGTAAGACAAACCCAGTGCGTAACCTGTGCTGTGAAGACAAACATGCTTATTCCCCCTAGCACCCTTTTCAGGTGCTAGGAGACATAAGCATTAAAATGTATTAAAATGCTAGGAGGAATAAGCATTAAAATGCTTATGTATCTCAACCCCAAGTAGTGCCACGAGACAGAGACAAATGTAAAACATAATGTAGGTAAAATGCAATTTCTGTCATCTGAGTTTGCATGCAAAATAAGCTGAATCAATAGTGTGAATACACAGTGATTCTAATGTTCACGTTCTATTTTTTAAAAAGTCAGATTTGCCTGCCATATGCTCTTATATCAGCCATTCTTTCAATTAATTAAATAAACATAATAAATAAATATGTTAAATGCACTGACAAGTACATTTTTCTCCAAACAAGTAATACCAGACCCAAACATAATACTAAATAACAATAAAACGTAAAGAATATTAAAAACACAGTTCTTGTGAAAAATGTCAGCAGGAGTCACAGAGGTGGCATGTGGTGGCATTCAGCTAACCAGGTTGCCCAGATTAATGAGGCCCATTACAATACAGCTCCACAGTACGTAAATCTCATCTGTTTTTTTTCATCGTGTGTTTTGATTCATGATTAATCCTGGATACATACATGCCCCTGTCCTCTCGCTCTACCACTGGCTCAGCTCTCCAAATGGCCACCAAATTAATCCAAAAGGTTCCACATGAAATGCTTTGACGTTTTCCAGTAATTGCTGTATTTTATAGTATGTTTTTTTCTTGCAGGTCATGTTCCCTGGTCAGCTCCAATTTGCTCTGTGTTTATCGTTACAGCAGAATAAGTGTTCAATGAGTGAAAAGTCAAATAGCACAGACACTCCCAGACTCAAACCACGTTATTCGACAAACATTCTCCAGCCTAAGAGAGGCATCTATGGCCTTAATTAATCCATGAAACAGCTATAATAACACCAGCATGAAAATCTGTTTGAACCTTGACAATGCCAACTCTAAGCATTTATTCTGGAATGCCTGGCCATTTCAGACAATGATAATGACAATTATTGGTGGGAGGAAGGCAGCTGCTTTTCTAGATGAGTGGAGCAAAACTTAGTGCTTCTCATTGCTGTAACTGGATTTAAGAGTGCAAACCTCCCTTCCTGACTTGGACAGCCTGACTCTTCTCCCAGGAGACAGCAGACTGGAAAAGTCACTGTGTGTGGATATGGACTTGCAAAAGAGAAGAGCCTAAAGAATTCAACCCCGCATCATTTGCTGCCTAGAATTTACAAGAAGGTTTGTGTCATCCAGATCTGTGCTTCTGGAGGACAACAAGATAATGGCACGGAGAGGTAGAGGGTTGTATTAGAATAGGGTGGAGTCATCCTGGAACTGGGATCATGCTTAGCCATAAGAATAAACTCATCTGACAGTAACCAAAAAAAAAAAATTTAAAAAAAAAACACCAAAAAACTAAAAAACAGATAGAAGCTGTGATTGAAAGGTTTATTTTAAGAAAACAAAATGTGCAGTTTAGAAGTTGTGAGTTTACGAGGTTGTCAGTTTTGAGTAGTGCTACATTTCTTATGAATACATAGCAAGTTTTTAGTGGCTTTCCACAGTGGAACATTCCCTATACACTGGGCTCACAACAGTCAGTCTGGCTTTCTTCACAGCATTCTCAATCCAAACACGATAAAGCCTTCCTCAGCTTAGTCACACTATAAACAACACTGAGCAAATAAATTCTGAAGTAGAATAAAATGAATTGGGATGAAGTTCATTTGCTGAGTAAACAACCACCAGAGCAGTAATAGCAGTCATTTATCTAACGTAAGGGCAAAAATCAAAATAGACTAGAGATTTGTTATTACCACAATCCTTGGTCTCAGCAGAAGTCCTAAGAAGCAATTATTCTTGTGATTTTTGGCTGATGATGTTTTTAAAAATGACGGCAAACATAGTGACTGAAGGGTTCACAAAATAAATCAAGACATTCAATATGAGCCTGTAGCAGAGGCTACATTTCTAAGCATGATCATGCTCTAGGTTCCAGATATTGCAAGCCTTCAGGCAGGACAAGCAGTCACAGTCTTCCATAGTGCCCTTTTGGTCTACACAGCCAAACTCCCTTCCTGTGGAAAACAAGAGTTTTTGGAGGGTACATTGATGTGGGCTTGGGTGTGTCTGTATCTACACCTGGCACCCACAGGTAGAACAGTTTAGAGTCTTATGTCTCATCTTTGGTTTGAGCTATCCAGGGCTGACAATGCTGGAGAACATTGTGAAGCTGTCTTGTGGTTTGTGGTGTGGGGGTTAAATATTCTGTGAGCCCCATCAGGACTGTCCATCTCTGATCTGCTACCTGCAGCAGCAGGTGCTCATTCTCAAAGAAAATTGGGAATTCCTCTCCTGCATCTTAGGTTTCCCTCTGACAGCTAAAATGTCCTCTGTCTGGAGAGTTCAGTAAGTCAGTGCTTAGCAGTGGAGCCTCCACCCTGATATAAAAAGGTAGAGGGACACAAGGAATTGCTGAGAACAGGGTTCTCTGATCAAGCAGAGGTGGTCTCCAGCCAGCAAATACACAACAGCAGATACAAGATATGGGAGAAGAAGACTGGGGTGGTATCACAGTGCTCCTCCAGACTGTGGAGCACCCTCACTCGCCTGGAATTCTGCAATAGCTCTATCATTCACAAAATTTGAGGGGAAGCCTATTTGCCCAAGAACTATCCAGAAAAGGGTAGGTACTTCTCAAAAGAGTGGCTAGTATATATAAAGCTTATTATTTTTATTTTCTCTGGACCCTGTCAAATTTACTGATTTCTGAAGGAACAAGTAACGATAAAAAATTAATTACACCACTTAGGCTCAATTCTCAGTTATAATTTATATGGAGTAACTAGGAAACTGTAATTCTACAATGGTAATTTGATCAGACAATAATTTATAAATAGTTTCCTATTATGTTTTCTGGAAAACATAATCAAAAATATTTATGCCATAGCTAAGGCTAGGTCTAGTGAAAAATTTAACAAAAACTCCATTCCTAGGACTTTCATCTGTGTTTATCCATACTTGGATTTCCCCTTTTATCTGTTTGGCCATTTCTCACAATTAAATCAGTCCTTTATCATATTGCCAGATTGCCTTAAGCTTGTTTATTTTAATCTTGACATCATGCATTTTATTTTATGATTACTCAGCTATGGTCTCCAAGATGTAAACTGATTTTTATTGTCTGGAAGAGGGAATGTAATATGAAAGAGTGACAAAGAGAATTTTGTTAAACCTTATTTCAGGGAAACCCTTAACGAAAACACAAAAAAGTGCTTTTTTTGCCACTTCTGTTCCTAGCTAAAAATAACTACCAAAATACATTTTGTTTTAGGCACAAAGCAGTGCATCTTAGGGCATTTCATTCTAGTAAATTGAAAGAATCCCAAGAAGATGTGCAAAAGTCTACCAAAAAGGAAAAAGAATTAAGAAAACACAGATTAAGAATTTAGGGATATTTAGTTTAGAGGGGAAACTACATGTTCTCTACAAAGCAAGTCTAGGAGAAATGGCATAAGCCAAGCGCAGCTGAAGTGACTTCTCTACAGTCAAAACATATTAGAGAGACTTATTTTCTGGTTGTTCAGCAATAAAAATAACCACAAATTTTCGATAAAGGTTTCTCCAAGGTTTTAACTTTTGCTCGTCATGAAGAAAAATACCTCTTTCCTTAAGATTTGGGACCATTATTTCAATAGTAATTTTATATCTCACTATGTGTTGCATTTGTGGTATTTAAATAGAGCAGAATAAAAGGTTGTTGGTTTGGGTTGGGGAGGTTAATTTTGATAAAATGTGAAAATTAATCAGCTTAATCTCATCACTGAACCAGAAGTAGAATGTATATGTGCACAGCTACAAAAAAGAGTATCTAGAACTCTGCCTAAAAGCTGTAGGTTTGTTTTCTCTGTGGTACAAATGCACATGTGATTTTCCCTTCTTCCATTTTTATAACCATGAAAGAAAAATCATGAGTCTTATTCTAATTATTACTTTTTTCCTGTGGTTAGAAATCTTACTTACGAAAAATCTTTTTTTTAATTAATACAATAATATTTTCATTCACAAGAAAAAGACGGTATCTCTAGTCTCTATATTTATACATGCTGAAAATTAAGATCCTGGATTTGAATGCATTTATGTGCATATAACAGGGTGAAATTAAGTTCTTTAATTGCAGACAAATTTTTAAATCTAATGCTCTTGCCCAAATTAATTTCTGATTATTTTGTAAAATAAAAAATCTACAGGAAAGTTGCATATGTTATGGCTTTTCTATTTAACACAGTCATGATTTTTAGGCTCCTGATGAAATGGACTAGTAATCTTGAAAATTTGAAAATGCAGATCTGTTTCTTTGGGTATACTTTATCATACCAAAACACATTGCAGTAAGAAAAAATAGCTACAACAGGTAACTAAAGTATAATCTGTGTGATGGCTGCATCACGTAATTTAGAACTCCAAATTGCAGTGCATGGGTTTATGTCAGCCTACATTGATTTTTTTTTTTTCCATGAGCAATAGTTTCTGTAGCAATAGAGGCAGACCTGGCTTTAAAATACCTTTTGATGTGCCATGGCTATACAAGCCCCATGGACAGCAATTCATGGGCCAGGAAAGTGAGCCCACTCTAATTCCCATGTGCAGGGGAGACTTGGGCATTACAGCTGTATCCTAAAGGAACCAGGATGCTTTTTCTACAACCAGACAAACACTGTCACACTTACCCCCACTGAGGCAGGTATTCATGATCCTTTAAACAAGCTGTCAGAGCCCTCGTTTTCGACCCAAGTGGTGGTCTCTGTTGTTTCCAATGCACCCTTTCAACACAGCCTCACAGGGGGAGACCTCCTCAAGCTCGAGCTCTCAGCAGCACTGACAAGGCTTCCCTGTCTTCAGCTCCCTTCTCTGCCATTCACGATTTTGACCTCAACTCACCCTGGAGCTCACTGCTGTGAGCCTCTCCAATAAGTATTTCTGATAACCCTCGAAAGACCTTAATTCAGTTTGTCAAAAGAGCAAGTTGGGTGGTGAAGTACCTCATTTTATATGATCCTCCATTTTCCTGCCCTTTACAAGAGAGACAGATCAGTTTGGCCTTTGCTGAGTGTGAGAAGGGCCAGAATAACAGACAAACCCTTAGGATCTTTGGTGGAAGAGAGATCTGGTCTATCTTTATTTGGCATCAACTCAGTGATTCATAATAAAACCATTCATAGCCTTTCTTTATAGCTGTAGCAGGCTAGGGTAAAAGTTGAAAAATAGAAGGTGCTGCTTGCACTGCCCCTGGAAGTTGTTAACTTTATGAGTTGACCAAAACTACTGAAATGGTGCCAATTTGCTTGGTTACAACCGGTAATTCTTCAATGCCTTCCCTTTAGAAATAGGATATTGTTTACGAGAGACCAAGTAATTTAACCCATTACATAGTCCAGCCTCCACCAGTTATCATCTATTAATAACTCCTGTAGGGAAGTGTTTTTAGCTGTCACACATAATGAACCCATTGAGATGTGTGGTGTCACCTTTCCCAGCCAGCATGCTACACAGCAGGGCATGGAGGGAAGTGTTGCTTGTCTTGATGGAGGCACTCATGAACCTAAACATTGTGCTGAAATAGAATTAAATGACAGGACTGATGGCATGTCCACAGAGCAAAATAAAACACCATGGCTAATGCAGAGGAAGTAGCAATAGCACTTTTGTTCTGCTGAGGAAAGGAAAACAGACATACTTGGGTAGAGCACGTCATGTGAACCCAACAGAGCCCACAAGGAAAAATGTAATATTGTAATCACCACTTTCCCATGTGGTTTTCTACACAGCTTGTGTCCTAGCATTACATTGTTTTACAGTTTAGTGGTGCTTTTTAAATTAAACTTGTATGTACTTTCATTTTGTTATAACTGTGGAATGGAAACAGTGTCCAAGCTAACCCACACGTGCTTTATTGTACCCTGGCTATCACATGCATACATTCTGAACTCACACACGTACACAGAGCAGCCTGATGCAAATGCTTTTTAAAGTACTATAATGAAGCTTAGTGCACTCTAATGGTACCAAAATTACCCTTAAATCCACAGAGAACTGTCTAAATCCCTCCGCATTTCAAGCACAAATTTAATGACCTCTTAAACCTTATATAGTAGTGATTTTATAAAAGAAATTAAATAATTTTATACCAGGAACCTTACAGATTTCTGTGGGAATGAAACAAGAATTTAAATTTGGGTTTTGTGTTCACCAGTGACAGGACACCAGCTTCCTTCAGATTCAGTCTTTCTGAATAATTATTAACTGCTTATTCCCCCACAAATGCCACCTTGGTACCAATATTTTTGAGTTTGTGATAATGAAAAGGTTTGCATTCATTCCTTTATTATATCTTGCCATGTATCCACCAATTTATGAAAGACATTAAAGGAGGGAAAGGCTAATTAAACACTACAATTATTTGATGTTTTACAAACAAAGCTATATTCCTTCCTACTAGGCGTCTTGGCAGTCTTGACATTCTTCACAGTGGTAGAATGATAATGTGAGCTTAAATATTCTTTAACACCCCACCTTCATTTAAAATTTATAAACTCTACTCCTGATCAATTTTTTAGCTGTTAATAACTTCCTACAGTACTTCTGGGCCTTAGAGACTGATGAATCTCTTAAATATCTTTCAGCTACTTTCTGATAAAAGACTTACCTTTTCTATTGCATGTTAATAACAGAATTTGGTAAGTTATTAAACACTATACCAGTAGAGTGGAAACACCCATATTTTCATAATGTTTAGGGACTAAGTGTCTAGGAAGAATTGCTGAACATTGCCAGAAAATGTGGTAGTTATTTCCTAATAACAGTATTAGCTCTAATTGTACCCAAAATATGTCATTACAGAATATCAGGTCAGAAAATTTAGGAAATGTCAGACTATTATTAAATATGTTCTACCCACAAGAACAGATGATGAATCCATCATGTCTCAGTGGGCAGACTGTGCCTGTGACAGAGATAAAATTCTTTAAGTATTCTACCAGTACTTGTGCTATTCAGAATGCGCCTAACTGCAGGTCATGTGAAAACAAAATGTTTCAATCAATATGAAATTGATACAGAAGAGATTAAAGTGGTTTTCCCCTTCCATTAAAACTCAAAAGCACACTTACATTCCTACCAGAAATAAACATGAAATACATGGAATTTCTAAATCCATGCAAGACTAATTAATAAATCTAATCCAGAATGAAAAATAATTGTATTAGTTAAATTCTAAGCTCTCAGAAGTTAATGCACTTAAGCAGCTTGGTGGGGATCAACATGCAACACCCACAGGGACTGAAATAATGGAGCAGTAATCGCTGGATCTCTGGACTGTCCAAAACACTGCAGAAAAGGCCTTGAAAGTGCAGCTTTATTACATCAAAGCTCTTGGTCCAAGCACTTAGCCAACACTGTCTGTGCCAACTCCATTACCAAGTTAGTCACTCATATCACTCCAAAAAAGAAAGTCTGCATAACACTGTCTCAAACTGTTCAGCACAGGTTTGGACAAATGACAAAATTATGTGTGCATGCACATTTTCATAAATATCTTGGAAATAAATAAACAATGCACAAATTGTAAATAAATGCAACTGCTATGATAAACTGAGATCCAGACAATACAAAAGTACAAGTGAACTTTAGTTCTATGCTTGGATCCATTTTCTAGCACAGAGCATCCCATATCCATGTTACTCAACTTCCTTCCCCTCCATAATGTGGTGACCACATTTAAGGTGCCTTTTATTCAGCCTGTGCAATCTCTGGTCCTTATCAATCCCATCCATGCTCAAACGTCACTTAAAAAATTGTTAGCTGGCTTGGAATAAAGTCACAACCATGACTGGTCTAGCAGTTCATAAATCACACAAATGATGAAAATTCTCAATCCCAAGATCATTTCCTGGCATGCTTAATCATCACATATAACTGTGCCCAAAGACTGCTTATCAGATATTAATTGCTAAACTGGAAATCTCGAGGAATTCCAGAGGAATTGCTTCTTGATTTACAGTTTTTGTCCTTGAGATCTTAATGATGAAGAGAGCAGTGCCACTGAAACTGCAAGTGATGCTGGAGTAGGGAAGTGCTGAAGTAGTTTGTGATGGGCAGAATGGGAATTCTGACTGATCTTCACAAAATTAGGAGCTGACCTCCCAGGGTGCATCAGGCACAGAATCACCAGCTGGACAAGGGAGGGGATTGTCCTGCTCTGCTCTGCACTGGGGCAGCCTCACCTTCAGTGCTGGGGACAGCTTTGGATGCCACAATGTAAGAAAGACATTAAACTGTTAGAGAGTGTCCAAATGAGTGCAACAAAGATGGTGACCTTGAGGGGAAGCTGTGTGAAGAGCAGCTGAGGGCACTTGGTCTGTTCAGCCTGGAGGAGAGGAGACTGAGGGGAGACCTCACTGCAGTTACAGCTTCCTGGTGAGGGGAAGAGGAGGGGCAGACACTGATCTCTTCTCTGTGGTGACCAGGGACAGGAACAAGGGAATGGCCTGAAGTTGTGTCAGGGAAGGTTTAGGTTAGATATTAGAAAAAGGTTCTTCTCCCATAGGGTGGTTGGGCTCTAGAACAGGCTCTCCAGGGAAGTGGTCACAGCACCAAACCTGGCAGAGCTCAAGAAGCATATGGACAATATTTTCAGGCACATGGTGTGACTCTTGGGAATGGGTCTGCAGGGCCAGGAGCTGGACACGATGATCCTTGTGGGTCCCTTCCAACTCATCATATCCTGTGAATATTCTGTGAAACATACAATGCACCTCAGTAAGTGTACTGTTGTGCACTTGAGCCAGCAGTCAGCAGCACAGAAGTGCATCTAGGAAGCAGTTCTACAGAATAAAAAGTGAAGATTAAAATGACCCACTAATTATGTAAATTCATGTTCAGAGGCATCCATACAGTTACAAAAGACTCAGTCAGTCTCACAGAAATACCTCTGAGTTCACATCACTACAGTCAGGCCACTGTGTCCTGATGGTCCTTTGTGAAGAATGTTGGGGCAACATGACCCAGTACAACACAGGGGAATTTTGCCAAGTTATCCATAGCATTCAGGTCAGATCTCCTTCTTTGATCCCTTTAACCATTCAGGTCGGATCTCCTTCTTTGATGCCTTTAACTCCTTTTAGGCCTCTGTGGCACTTTTGAGCCAGTGTCTCATGCCATTTTCCCAGGCTATCCTCAATGTCCAGCAGTTTAATGATTCCATGAAACCTTGCTGGCTCTAAGACATTAGAGCATATGAACAAAAGAGTTGGAAAGCAAAGCATAGGTAACTACAGACTATATCTGATCTTCCACACCAACAGCTGCTGACAGAGGCACCATTAGTTCCTGGCCTGCCACTAAATTACACATTGTAGTGACTACACAGTATATTCCAAGGCATCATTGGCAATTATTAAATAGCAGCTCGAAAAATGCAGTTTAATTTGTTGATCTGAGTAGAAAATTGCATTGCCTTTGCTCCAGTCCTAATACATTCACCACACCTCGAAGCCTTGCAACCCTTGGCCCCAGTCACCCATTGCTCCCTAACAAGACAACAGTTCCAATGAAAATCAAGGTGATGGAGCAATACTGTTCAAGCAGACCTAGCCCCAAATGAGGTTGGAAAACAAGTGATGTCTACTTGCTGCTGGGAGCTGTGAAGTACTCTGAGCAACACAGTTTCACCATAGCCCCAGTGACCCTCCATTTTCATACACAAGGAATATGCCTAGGCTCACTTAGCAAGTCAGGAATGACATCCACATGGTCTGATTCTCAAATCACTAAAGAGCTCTGTAAGTCAGGTGCAACAGTACCTGGGTGCAATTCACATACTCTTCAAATCATTAGCACTAGGCCTTCCAGAGTTCACAGAATGCCTGGTCAGTGCTCTCAGGGACATGGTGTGATTTTGGGGCTTTTCCATGCAGGACCAGGAGAAGAACTTCAACGATCCTTATGGGTCCATTCCAACTCAGGATGTTCTCTGTTTCTAATTACAGTAAGGTGATACATGCCCAAAACAGTGAATTATTTCATTAAGCTTCAATCAATGTTTTTATGTGGTGTAAGAATCTCCAAGTGGAGACAATGAAAAGCCAGAAATTGCTATAAAATATTATTTTACCCATCCCATACTTGAGACAAACAATTTCAAGGTTTTCTGCAGTAGAAATTCGCAGAATTTTCCATAGTATTCACTGTTAACCACTCAAGTTTTGAAACGTCCAACCTAAGAAGAATCGCTCAAACATCTTTCAAGCAGCTCTACCTTACCTGGATACAATGGTTAAATTGTATTGGGGCATCACATAGATATAATTTAGCATGCAGTAAAAAGATGTCTGCTTATAGTACTTAGCCTAGAAACAATAATTTACAAATAATCATATATACTGAGGTTACTAAAGTTTTTGGATTAACTATGTCATTTACAGCATAAGAGATATTTGAAATGGAAAAATCTGTGAATAAAATTAGTAGCTACTGAAGAGCAACAATTTAAATGTTAAGGGTACCCAGGCTCCAGAAATGGCTAATACTGAATATTCAAATATGTTAGTTGAAAAACATCACTTACATTCAGTTAACAATCAAATTCCAATATAAAATCCCTCTTTTTGCAAAGACTGGTTTTGTATAAGGGAAAAAAACAAACAAAAATAGGTGGAGGAAGGAGTGGAAAATATCTTCAGTGTCTGGCACAGGCTCTGGCAATATACTTTCAAGCTATTTGGAATTACTATTTCTTGTGATATATGGAACTCAGTGTTTTCTGCCTCTCAGTAAGATGACCTTATTTTACATCAAATTGGAAACACATGCTCCTCCTTGTTTTATAAAAATAAGGGGGATGTATGACTAATAATTAATATAATTCATACCATTTCCAGTAAACATACAACTTTAGAATTTTTCCTGTGGTCATTCAGAAATAAGCAGAATATTTTACACGTCAGACTAATGACTACAGAGAATGTTCTCTTTTCTTGAAAAATAGATAGAAAAAAACCTGATTGAGATAAAATAGTGATAAGCATTCCTTAAAATTTTCAACACAGTCTCGTTCAATGTATTAGATTCTTTCAATAGTGCTTGAGAAATATGCTGGAGAGGAATTCACTGATTCAACAGATAATGATTTCTTTCCATTGTCACAGCACACAGGACAAGGACTCTGACCCAAAAACAAAACTCTAATTTGTTTTTGAAAGCTTCAGAACATTTATAGTTGGATTTCTCCTTTTGCTCTTTGCTCCTAGAGTGAGGGTTAAAATTGCCATGGCCCTTTAGTTGCAGAAACAAAACATTCTGTTCTACATGAGCAGAGGGGATTCTCTGGGCACTGCGATCAGAAAATGCTGCAGTACCAAATCTGCCAACAACATCAACCTATGATGCAGACTAGGGGGAAAAAAATTAAAAAGTCAAAGTTCGTGTGAGCTTCACTGGCAGCTTGATGGTAAGTGATGGCTCAGCCACCAACTGGAGGCTGTGTTTGCTTTACAACTGCCTTGAAAGCACCCTTGGTGTCTGAGAGACCAAAATTCCTGATACAGGCAATGGAGTGTCAGAATTTCTTCAGTACTTCAGCAGCTTTCTCAGCTTTGTTACTGCACCCTATTTCCACTACATCCCCATACAGCTGACCAGGTTTAAGCAACCCCCAGGATGTAACACTGTGAAAATATTAATTGGCATTAATTGACTTTCCTTGGTGTTTTCAGTGCTCACAGCATATGATAAAACTTCGAAATAGTGTTTACTTAAGATCTCACAGCAACATAAATGCAATGTTCAGTTCAGACAGGGTCTGTTGCATCTTGTTCAAATTGCTGCCAACCAAGAACTAACTTTGATAAAAATCATGCCTAGACAAATGGCACATCAACATACCCAGAATTTAAGAAAAATTGGTACTGATACAACATCTACAAATTCTAAGCCAACTTTCAAGCATACATTTTGAAAAGACAGGGCATTGCCAATAAAAAGACATCCATACTTGAGTCTGGTTTTAGTCACCCACTTCCCACTGAGTTTCATAAATATAAAATCATCAGTTGTGTAACTTACAGGTATTTTCTTTTAAATACCATTTATTTAAGGCATATGTTCTGGCATCACAAAGGTAGCTTCCTTTGTTACACACTCTTAAAACACAGAATATAAAGTGCAGATGTAAGTATTTATGCTTTAAAATAATATTTTCATTCAACTAATAAAGATCGTACCCATTTGAGGGAATAGGTGCTATGGATACATGTGATGAAAAATAAAATAGGACTAGGTTCTCCGACCTTGTATACAGGTCAGAATTCCCTAGATCATTTTATCCGTCTAAAACCCCTTTTTAACTGTTTTAGATGAGCAGCAATGTGTCAGAACAGTCCCAGGATAAGAGAATCACGAAATCATAGAATCATCAAGGTTGGAAAAGACCTTTAAGACCATCCAGTCTGAGCATCCACCCAGCACTGCCTCTGTAACCTCTGAACCACTAAACCACATCACCAAGCTCCAGATCCAGACACCTCTTAGACATCTCCAGGGATGATGACTCCACCACCTCCCAGGCTAGGCTTCAGCAACTGCAGTTTCAGGAGACTCAGCTCCCTGGTGCATCCATGGGAAGCTGGCATGAAAAGAAGTCTTGGAAATACCAGGCAGAGCTGATGCAGCTATTTTTATCATTGTTTCAAGATATGGGTTAGGTCCTTAGATTCATATTACAGTTGAAGTACTGAAGAAATCTCTGGACCTTTGGTCATGTGCCTCATGATGGTTTCTATAGCATGACATTCTCTATGCTGTGTCCTAGGTAGATCCCAACTGTGCTGTACTGGGCTGGGTTAGCCCACAAAGCCAAAAACAACCAGAAAAGAAAATTAGGGAGGCCATCCCAAAAAAAATGGGAATCTACTACATAATATTCATTTAGGCTTCTTGTGTGGTCAAAGAGAACTGGTTTATGGTGAGTTGAGATGAAGTACTCTCTGGAGTCTCCAGCAACAATGAAGAGAGTCTGAACAACTAATTTTCAGTGGATACTTTTAGATGATTGGAAATAATGAGATGCATCCCACTGCCTGGACTGATGATTTCTGGCACAGAACTCACAATGACTTCAGCTTTGCTTATTGAGTCCGTGCAGCAGAGACCTGGAAGAAAGCTTAGGAGTGTACAATGGGACCCTACTAAATTCAGGATTCAGCTTAGAGATAGGAGTGAAAATGGAAGAACATTTAAGTAGTACATTCTCTTCTGCAAATTATCAGTCCCAAAGCTGAAATACAACTCAAGAGCATCACCAAGTGACTACAGATTAAAAGTGTATTTTAAACATAACTGTGGTGTATATTCCAATATTTCCCTTTGGGTATGTTTAGACATCCCCACCCATTCTCACTTTCTTTTTGATGGTTGGTATTTGCACCAGTAGCAACCACTCTCTAACCTGATCCCACACCGACTTCATTCCTCTGGAAATATTTACAATTTACAGATTCAAGGCAAGAAAATAGAACACCAGAAAAGTTTTTCAGCATGTCACAAAAACCTTTTTGCTGGTCCTGCAAGACACTGTAACACTACACACAGAACTGAGGCAGGTATAAGTTTGTCTTGTGGTTCCTGGGAATATGGAAAAAAATTAAAGAGAAACTTCCCAAATCTGAAAGAAACTCCCAGATTATTATTCTCTCACCTCCAACTAATTCTTCTTTTCTGTCTATTAGTTTGGGTTCTTTCAACAAGTAAAGAAAACTTCAGCAAACTGACAGAACACTTAATGGAAAATCAGTGGAAAGCTGTCTTATGCATGTGGGCAGTACAGTTTCGTCTCTGTTAATGCTACCTGAGGGAATCAATTAGCTGCTTACTGTGTTGTGACCACATTGGAATCTCCTGCAGTTGTGCTGTGAGAGACCAAAACTTTAATATTGCTGTTCTTAATGGAAATTACTCATATTATATGCTTGTTGATGAATAGTTACATGTAAAAACTAATGAGAACACAGAGCTATGAAATAACTTCATTACATCTCCAATGGCAAGAAAAACAAATTGCAGTTTTGCCAAAGTGTGCATCTCACTGTCTCAGATAAAACTCTAATGTGTTCTTCATTTTTAATGTAAGATTCACTAAATAAGCTCACTTTGAAAATGTAGAGACCTGACAAGAAAAATGTGTTAACAAAAGCAAGCAAACAAACACAAATAAGGTAGATCAAATCTAAGTTTGTAGTGTTCAGATCCTGCTGTCCTTGTATTAAGCCCATAGACTTATTTCTCTTGGTTCTGCTAATAGTTCCTGTGAACACATCATCCTTGAAGCAATTTCTGGAGAGATTATGTCTGTACTACAAAACCCTTTATCACAGCTATTTACCAGCTGCTGTCAGTCCTCATATAATCATATCTGAAGCCTGAGTGAGCAGGTTATACACAGGTGGGAGAGAGGAAAGCAGCCACAACAAATGGAAGGGGAAAGGAGGACTGCTGAGAGGTGAAAACTGGGCTATTCACCTCTCTGGGAAAATAAATGTCAAAGCATGCTGATGGCAAAACTTGACCCAATATTTAGTCTTGAACAGTAGAACCCATATTTCATAACCATTTTTCAGCCATCATAAGTATAACCTTGATGTAAAATCCACATTGTCTATGATCATAACTCTCCCAGCAAAGTACAGAAGACAACTCTCAATTTGTATCCTGCAGACCTCTCAGCCTGCAATAGAAGATTGAAGCTATACAGCAGTAACTTAAAATTGCCCCATGCTTAAAACATATCCACAGAATTACTCAGTGAACATGTAATAACTTGTCAAACTCCACCAATTTGGATAAGTTGCCTGAATCCTAAGACTGCTCTGCTGTTACTTATCTAGTCAGGCACAGGGCTTGTGAGGAGCTGCCACACCTCTCCTGGCAAAGATGTCAGTCAGAAGGGTATTACTTATCATGTACACTAAAATGGAGGGGAAATCTTGAACATTATGATTTTGCTTCCTTGTTTCAAATAGCATACTGAGAAAATCCCCTGCATAAAACCACAACTGACACGGTCTATGAAATCACATGGTATCCTTCTCACTTTTGATTTAATTAACTCAGCTGGACTTTGACATCCAAATACGAAAAATGTTGGCTTTCGTATTTTGGAAAGTGAGAAATGAATAAATAATGATGTGAACTCAGCAAAGTGCAAGCAGACCTGGTCCAAACCTCTCTGCATTGTCCCAGCAACACTGACTTGCTGCAATGTGCCCCAAGGCTGCCAATAATTATGAATTTTGGCATTCCCCAGTTATTTTTATATGGGCAAAACAATTCCATTCATTTCTTTTTGAGACCTTCTTAGAGCTTGTGTCACAATCGCCATTCTGAAAAATCTCAGAAGGAACAGTTGATTCCTGGAATATTGTTTGTAAAAAATAGCCTTGGGAAACATTGTCCCAGCAGTGAAAAACTCATCCCTCAACTATTTTTTTGCTCCAGACCATTCTTATCAAATTAGAATATATTCTTATTACATATAAGACAATATGGACAATCAGTAACATGTATGCTAACCACCTCATTTCAAGCTATATCTCAGACCTAACATTAACTTAAATTTATGCCTTAGAGAAGAATCATATTTTGTCTGCCAAGTGTTGCTCAGGGCAAGAACAATGCTTGAAAAAATCTCTCAGCTTTGTCTTATGCCTTTTAGGCATCTTTGATGTTCAGACATGAAAGTTTTCCCTCTTAGCCTGACTTCAACAGAAGACTGCTGCTAGTCAGCCCCTTTCATCTTCCTTTCCAGCTGTCTAAAGGCAGATTGTCCTGGCAGAGCAACTTGTTTTACTCTTAAACATCTATCCAGATATTTCTACATCCTTTTCTCAGTAAACTGATTCAAAGGGTTTTTGTAGTTAGTATCTTAGCAGCATATTACTGCTTTTGCATAAAATGTTCCACTCTGCTCTCCCACCTCCCCTCTCTGTTTCCACAGTCTGCAGTATCACAGTGTCTGCCTGCAGGTACCTGGCATTTCCCCAACCTCAGGCAGCACCAGTTTGTTGGATTAGTCTGTCCAGCACTTCTGGAGAGTGCTCTGCCATCATACTGCCCCATCTTCCCTGTGTTCTGCACTCTCACTCTGTTCCCATGAACGAGCCAAGCAGTGCAAGCCTGGCACTTGGGACCTCTTTGAGCTGAGCCTTGTACTATCATCCCTTTCAGCAGCTGCTCCAGCTCTCCAGCAATCCCATTCCTGTGTTTCTGCCCACCTCTCATCTTTTTGCTGTGTCCTATATTTTAAGCTATCTTATTAGTGGCTTGCTTTCTGGAGTTGATCTCAGGAACTGCTGCTCCTTGTGGCTGCTTTCGTCTCTCCCACACCTCTGCATTACTTTGCTTATTCAGACGCTAGATTTAACCAGCTGCAGACTGGCAGCATTTGCTGCAGGAGCATAACAACATCCACCCAGCCCTTAAAGGCCTGGCCATTTTATTTATTGTCCCCAGGTAATCCATTGTGACATTTCAGAGGTGGGATCCTGGCTCCCTTACAGGTTCCTCTAGAACAAACAAGTCTACCAGTTCCCCAAAAATACCTATTGCAGCAAAGTGAAGACTATGTGTCCCAGCTTAGTATGGGACTCAGTCATCTTTAGGGACAACTCAATGTGCTTTAGGGACAACTCTGACTCAGAGTTTCCTGGACTCAAAAAGAGCATCCAGTGGTCACAATTTTCACTTAAAGCCCTCTTGACTCCTCTTGGTCACTCAGGTTTTCACTCTGAGTCAAGATGCAGCGTCTCAGGGCATTGGAGTTGCTCCCTAACTTCTCCTGTGGAGCAGATATCATTCTTACGGCTTTGTAAACCATAATTTTACCTGCTGATCTAGTATCTTCATTCACATTGTCTGCCAGGGTATAACATGTCCTAATTGTAATTTGCAAGAATGGCTTTAAGAACAGAGCAAATCAACCTGCTGCTAAGTGGCTTCCACTGTAGAAGTACAGTGTCTTCTCTTTCAGAAGATATAGTTAATATTCTTCTTTACAGATGCCTCCCTAGATTGACTGAAACTTCCTACTTTTAGTCACTTATTATCACCTTCCTACCAGCCACCTTTCTTCACTGCAAGGGCAGCACTATGCCTTAGTTTTCATTGTACTAACACTTTGGAGATCCATTCCTATTCATTTGCAACAGTTTGCCTTGTCTTAGACTCTTCTGTCTTTCTTCTGCTTCCTAGGGTCAGAATTCTTACATGATAGAACATAAATTCCCAGGCTGAAACATTTCTTGGGTTCCTGTACAAAAACATGATGATAGTTCATCTTTCTATTCACAATTTGAAGGATCACTGGGTCCTTCAAAGAAGGTTCTTTATCTGATCCTAATTCTTTCAATTATCTAAGCTGTGGTAGCCTTGGCATGAGCAAAAGCCCACACCACATAGTTTCTAAGACTGTGGGAACATATAAGCCTTCACATTATTTCAGTTACACTTTTCAGGGTAAGGGTTATTAGAATAAACTCTAAAGACAGGATTTATCACATAGAAGGATTACTAGCAATATATTTCATAGAAGATTCTTTCCACGTGAGTGATCAAAACAAAACAAAATAAAAAAAAACAGTGTTGGATTTTTTTCTGTTGCTACAGTCTGTTGAACAAACTTTGATGCCAAAAGCGTTATTCTTTTCCATCTGCTAGAGAGATCTGGACTATCATTAGAAGAGTTAAAGCTTTATGGTGACCCTCTAAGCTAGCCTTGTACAACAGTGAAATTGCGAAGGCACAGAGCAAGTTGTCTCCCTTGTTTCAACTGCTTTATTACTGTGTGTTCCCAAAGACCTGGAAGAAATACTTGTCGCCAGCAGACAGTCTAATCATCCTGGACCTGATGAAAATCAAAGACCCACCATGTCACAGCTCACACAAACTGTTTCTGTTACAAGGAAAATCCCACAGATGATTTGAAGGTGTGAGGCTAGAACAAATTAAATGGTTTTACAGTGAACCTCTTTAAATAGGAATATGTTCCAGCTTATTAATAACTACAGAGGACCAAAGGTGTTGTATCATATCTTCCAGTATACATCATGTGTTAAGTCTCAATAGGCAGATTTATCCAATTTTGTTTGATCTCTGCTGTCTGGAACACACTACACCTGTGAGACAGACCCCATGTGCAAAGCAGGACTTGTAAATGAAAGCCAAATGTGGCTGGAAATAGTGCTTGCCAGTCAGAACAAGTATAGAGCTAGTGCTTCCCCAAAACTGTTGCTGCTGATCTCTTCAGGCTCCTTTTGAGAGAGCTGAATGTGTATGGGTCTCGTTACTGACAATTTTTTTGGCACTGAAGTCCAATAAACACCAACCAACTTAACTTATTAACTACCTTTTTACACTTCTCTTATGCCAGCCACAAGTTTAATTTGTACAGCTCAGTCACAGCAGTTTCTTGGGGGGAAGATGAGGCTTCAGTATTTCTAATTAAATGTGCTCCTCTCATTACCAGCATAAGACTGGTGGCCAGCCAAAACCATCCCTTGGTCTCTCCCACAAGCATTACTGTGAAGCATGGCTTGATGCCCACCACTCAGCAGAACAGGAGGGTATTTAACATGAGGAGGAATGTTTCTCAGTTTTCACTCCTGAATTCTGTAAGGAAAAGTGAGGCTTTGAAGTTTTATGACTAAGAGCACTGTTCTTTTCTTTCCAGTTTTGTCTGGTCTTGCAAACACAAATCTGATATACACATTTTCTTCATTTGCTAATTGACTGTCTCCCAGTAATCTGGTGTTAAAAAGCATAGGAGTTATGTAAATCCATGGAATTCAGTGGCAAGTATTGGATGCAAAATAATCTCACCAAAACAAAAATATCTTCAGAAAACAAAATTTCTTAAGACACAGGGTTTCTTCTGAGAATGAAGGAATCACAATTGACCACCAAGAAAAGGCTTCAACTCAGATGCCCTAGCAGATTCTTTACTTAAAATTTTGCTCAGGTGTCTCTATGTGCTATTCAGAAAAGATGGCTTGTCATACACAAAACACTCCAAATCTGAATTGCCCTTTTTATTATATGTGTATGTGAAAGGGAGTTTTGATCTTCTGAAGATTCAAATTCTAATTCAGCAGCAGAAATATGTGAGAAAGCCTGCTAAAATTATAGTTTTGCATCTAGGAAAGAAAGTGCTGTTCTGATCTGAGGCCTAAATAATTTCTCCTGTTGCATTCCATGGCAGAGGTAAATGCTGTACATTTTTCTTGAAACAGAATAAATATTGAAGAAGGTGCAAACAATACTGATGAAGACACAAGCAGCAGAATATACTGAAACAGCCCACCACAAAGACCCCAACTTTTGGAAAATGTTGACCACATTTTCTTGTGATACAACTGTCACAAATTCCCCAGAAGTCAATTCAGGGATGAAAGTCAACAAGAGCAATTTACAGTATCATTTGTCACAGGTGGTGGGAAGAATGAAAATTTCTGTGGGCTTTATCTCAAAGGGCTTTTCTGGCCTTTACTTGGAATACCTGAATCCCAAAATGAAAGATTTTCCTGCTGAGAGCAGGAAAATCTGATAATTTTTTTTAACATCCAGGTTTCATAGAATACACTCTGTTTTTCTTCACATATTGGTATGAGGGTAAGAGGTGTTTACTTCAGCTGTTTAAAATATTGCAGAAGGATATTTTTTTTACTGTGTACCCACACCACAGCTAAATGAAGTGCTTGTTTATCTGTCTCTGGAAAATTTGCAATACATTGAACTGAAGGGGGAGGCATGAGTGGTGGAGAAGTTAGGGGGAATTACACTCTTTTTATATGCTGTTCAAATGTTTCTAAAGTTTTTCAAGATCTGGAGACTCAAAGGTCAGTTGGGGGTTAGATGTGGTAGTGGAAAAATATCTGGCTGGCATAGTCCATGGAATGTGTTGCAACGGCCTTGAAAAACTCTGGAAATATAAAGCTTAGGAATTTTACAGAAATTAAGGAGTTATTGGCAGCATTTTTGACAGAAGACAGCTCAGTGGAAATATCCTCATCCCAAAAACTCCTGATGACATTTCTGGCTCATTTGTTTTTATTGCATGGCAATAGACTGACATCTAGTGGGTATGGTCCTCTTAGGAATGCTGAGACTAACCACGACTGGGAAGAAATTGTCTCATCTAATCTTTTTTTTTTATTTATTTTATAATGGAACAGTATATTTTTGACTAGACAAAAACTTTCCTGGAAATTTTTCTCTCACTTTTTCATAGGAAACCACAATTCTTCCATCATTTGCCATTTTTGGCTGAAAGCGAAACCAAAGTTTTCTTTTTTTCCTTTTTTTTCTTTTTTTTTTTTTAATTAAAGTTTAATGTTTTCAGTTTCACATTGAAATTTTCCAAGCAGCAACCTCTCCAGTCTCCCTCCCTGTGAGACATTCATTGCTGCTCTACCATGTAAATCCTTCTCCTTTCTCTTACAGTTCAGGGAAACAGAATGAAGGTCTGTGCACACCAAGGAGTCACAGTTGTACAACAGATTATTTGCCTTTTCTCACACACAAAAGCCATCTTGGTTAATATTCTTTGTGTCTGGACCAAGGACACAGCATCCAGCCTGAATGGCTATGAAAAGGATGAGGATTTACCCCTCAGGGAGATGTTCATGGGCAGAGCAGGACTCCCTAGCCCATGCCTCAGCAGCTGGTGTGTGGTCAGTCAGTGCTTAGGTACAGCATTCCTTGTGTGATCTCTGCTTTGCGGACCAAGAAAAACACATGAAAATTAAAGCCTTTGTTACTCTCTCCCTCCAAGAAACATGGTCTTTCCCCGAGTGCTGGATTTTTCTCTAAGCGATAACTTCATGAATCCTTATAATCAAAGCAACCTTTTCCCTTTGTTCTGCATTTCCAATCTGCCTTTCCCACCTCAGGTGTGATTAATCCCTTTGCTTTCTAAAGGGTTTTCCCTCTCAAAGCCCTTTTCCAAGGCATGATGGGGGGCTTGCCTGTGCCCTGCTGTGGCAAGGCTGGACCACCCCCACAGCCACCTCTAGACTGGAGACCAACACATGCCATCGGGGCAAAGCTCAATTTCCCTGACATCTGCAAACAGGAATGATTTGGGTTTTCTTGTTTTCCAGTGAGCATTTTACTGTGCCAAACCATGAGAGAAACTGAGCAAGGGAAAGGAGTCAGCAGGGCAAAAAGGTAAGGGGCTGGGAGGTTTGTGGTTGGCCATGGGAGAGTATTTGGTGTGGGACAGCAGGAAGGTCCTCCTCATCCTCATTCCCAGCTCTGAAGTGGGGGCTGTAACTACCATATTGGCTTAATTTGCTGGGCTGGTGAGACACCTTTGTGCCTGTCAGAAGAATAGACTAATACTGCTGTCCTGGTTCTTGCCAGGACAGGATTACTTTTTAGCAGTAGCCAGGAGAGGGCATGGCTAGGACCCGAAGGTTATTCTGTACCACCTCACAACATTTCTGAGGGCAGAGGGAAGGGAGCTTGTTTCCAGAAGGAAGGGCTCTCTTGCAGTCAGGGCTGCAGTCAAGTCACGAGCCCTGCAGTGAGCATTTGGGAATGTGAATCACTCTCTCCTTTGTACAATTTTATTATTCATATTGCTATTACTGCTCATTTTTCTTATCTCATTGCTGTTCCCAGTAAGCTGTTCTTATCTAAACTAGTGATCTTTGCCTTTTGTGCATCCAATTCCCTTCTCCATCCTGCTGCAGCGGGGGTGAGGGGAGGGGAAAACAGGAGAATGAGAGAGAGGCACATGGTTTGGAGAATCTCAGTGGGAGCATTGAACTGGGGAGTACCATTCCTAAACCACAATAGTCACCCCTGAATAACTAAAGAGGCAGCAAGTCCCTCTCTGTACCAGGGAAAGGACACCCTCAGTGATATCCAGCTGTGGTGGTGGCTCAGCAACCCAATTTGTGTCAGTGCAGGGCACGAACCAGAAGGCCTGAGTGCCTCGGTGTAAAACGGGGAAGGCTGGCAGGACTGAGAGCTGCCATTGCCTGTGTCAGAGCCACAGGGAGGGCTGCACTGCTTGCTGAGACACAAACTCATTGAGGGCTCTAACCAGCTACATTACTCCTTTCCCACTGCAAATGCCAGCAATCCAGATTCACTTGCCTTTGTTTCACTGGGATCTCTGCTTGAAAGAAGTAATATATTTAAGGCTGGGGTTGTATAATATATGGACTCAACTGTTCAAAACTCTGAGCAAAAGAGCTTTATTCAGACAGGAGACCATAAAATATTGGTGAGAAGTTTCACTGAGTTTTTAGCAGTCCTCAGATTTATTTAACTAATAATTTTATTCTATGGACCAATTTGACTATGAGCCTGTGTTGTTTAAGAGCAGCTGAGACAACAAATCACTAATGTATAAGAATTAGTGTCCTTTGCTATAGAGGAGATTACAAATAAGACTTGTCTTAGAAAGAAGCACACAGACATTAGAGCAAACAACACAGTAGTTCAACTGTTGCAGAAAAATTAGTCTGGAAGAAATAATAATAATCGCCAATTAAATTTAATCCTATTTGGGTACATGTGCACAGAAATTTCTGTAGTCCATGAGCCTTCTTATCTCCTGGTTTCTGCACTACAGCAAATATTTTTCCAGGCTTGTTTTGATGCATTTTTTATAGTGTTATTTCATTCCTGGAACAAGAGGAAAAATGAACGAGGAGCAAATTTCCAGCACTGCTGCAGCTTGGAATTTCACCTTGATGGTGAAAAGTGCTTGGATCCAAGCTGGGATAGAGACCAGCAAGAGGTCTAAGAGGTGCCCAGCCTGTTAGTATTTGTAAAACTTCTTTTCTTCAGCATGAAAAAACCCTGAATCTATGCTGAATGTATTTTAAACCATAAACAAATGTGATAATACTGGAACACTGCCAATTTACCTTAGACATTGATCCCGATAATTCAAGGTAAGGCATTGTATTCACTAGAATTTGATGTGATTTTTGCCCTCAGCCATAGTACCCACAGTAACAGTTCGGGTATCTTTTAAATATTGGCAGACCAAAGGTCTTGGTTTACAAATCTTTTTTAAATGACCCAGCATTTTCTTGGACAGAGGCAGGCGGTGGTGGCCGAGCGGGTCGGTACAGCTGGCATGCTGCCTGGCCTCAGGGCCAGACGTCCTGCTAGCGCTCAAATTGTCCTCCTGGCATTCCCCTCCAGCCTTCAGAGCAGAAACTCGTGTTTGATTGCATTCAAGGGCAGATTGTCTTTGCTGCTTGGCCCCAGTCCCTGCAGCAGCAGAATGTCCTAATGACTTTTGCAGCTGGGAGCAGCGCTGTTTTGCCATCGCGGCAGGTTCTGATGTCAGGATGTCGGAGGGGCAGCGCACAGGTTAAATGAGGCTACTGTGCATGCCGTTAGCCTTCCTCATCCAGGAGCAGCAGCAAATGTTTGTGGTCTCATCCTCCCCGAAAGCTCAGTGGCCTTTTTACTGGTGGCAAATTCCTCAACACCAGTCTCATCAGGATCAAACAGAAACAGAGCTTTCTGGGCTCAGAGAAAAATAAAGACCAAACCCTGCCAAATGCTGTGTCTGGAGCAGTTCCTCACTAAATCTCCATGGGAATAGGGTGGGAAAACAAGGGAACATAATGCCAGTTTCTGAACTGTTTCTCCATCCTCCATAACTGTAAAATGCTACAGATAGGATCCCATTTAGAAAGATATGGAAGAAGCAAAAAGCAGGAAAAGCAAATTGACTGTGTTAAAGTCTATAAACAGCATGTGTCTCACCTTTTTTTTGCCTCCAATGCATTTAACTACTGATAATAAAAAACATCCCCACCTGAGCTGGGCTTAAATCAGGCATCTATTTCTGGCAATCCATTCAGACATTTTCTTTCACCTGTGGACACAGCTCTTCACAGAAAATTATCCCTCCCTGATTAAATAGCCAAGCCAATCAGGTGAATCTTGTCTGCTGTATAGCTCCTGCCTGGGCCAGGCTTTCCACAGGATGCAGTTCTAGAGGGCAGAACCCTGGCCAGAAGCAGGGACAGCCTGCTGTAGCCCTGCCTGCCTTGCCGGCAGCAGCAGCCCCAACAGAGTCCCAACAGCCCTAGGGCTTGTCAGAGCTCTGCTGTCACCCTGAGCTGCACCCCATAGAGCAAAGGAAGACAAGGAGTGCCCAGAGCTCCCACCTACCAGCCGTGCTCTAAAGTCAGGCATGTCCCTCAGAGCACTTTGAAGCAGGCTGGATTTGCTGTTGCCATGGCCTGAAAGCAACCTAGCATTGCTTTCTTATCAGTGGCATGGATTGTGGCTGTCAGGCACTGCAGTCTATCCACTCCTCATCAGATATGTACTGGATCAAGTCCAGAGAGGATCTAGAGTGGTCTGAACCTCACAAGATAAAAGTTTTAAGAGTCTGACTTCAGTTCACCATGCTGTGCATGAGGTAAGTTGGCAGGAGCTTCAAAAAAGCCAACACTGAGTGGGAAACCAAAAAATGTCATCTGGGCTTTCAGGTCAAGGCATTCTGCTCTTCCCATGTTGCCTCTGGTATTGAGATTTTAGGATTTTTGCCCATTCCTTCAGGACTCATGACCCAGATCCCTAAAGATAGGAGCCTAAATATTTCTTTTTAAAACAGGAAACAGCAGTTCACTTGCTTGCTGCCTTTCCTTCTACTCCTCACCTCTACCCGTCTGCAGACATGGCAGAAACAAAATCCAGTTGTCTCTACTCCTCTCCCACCTCACTCTTGTTGAGGATAGTATGATCATTAAAGAGGGAATGAAAAGTTGCCTTGCCAGCATTATTCTCAGGTTTGTGTATCATCCACAACTTGGGAGGCATGCAGACCACATTACTAAACAACCATGGGATGTGGCAAGGGCAATAGAGCAGTGACAGTGTGATTTAAAAGCACTGACTCCATTGACTGGAGCTGCCAGCTGCATTACGTAGCATTTTGAGACATGAGGGGTTTGGCTCTGGGGAGGTGATACTGGCTGCTTGTGCCGAGCAGTCGGAAGAGCCACACTTTCTTCTCGTTTCCTGACAGGTGTGTGCCTGCCTTCTGCTGCTTGGATTTTCATCAGGGTGTCTGGTCAGCATCCCAGCTGCCAGGAGGAGATTACCAACCTCTATGGCAAAGTTTGAATTTTCCATTTACCAGATGGCTAAAGGATTGTGCTCTTGTATTTATTTTTTTGTTTGGATATAAACTTTGGAACACAGGAAAAGCCTGTGTCATCTGGAGATGAGATTATGGTGCTGTGCTCTGCACAGGGCAGTGGTTTGGTTCTGCTCAGAGGCCACAGCTAATTAGCTCAGTCTCTCACTTCTGATGAGGCATTTCCTTCAATGGAGATACCTAATGTGGGCTCTCCACAAACTTGCACTGGCAATGGGCTGTCATCCAGACCTGGTTTATAAAACCAGGGAAGCCAGGCATTTCCCAAGAGATGTCCTCTTTTCCCTACAGCAGCTGGTCAGACCTGCCATAGCAATGTGCTGTTGCTGAGACCCACTGCAGCAGGAGTGAGAGCATAGCAGGAAATTCTCCATTAGGGCTCAATGTCTTGGAAAATATCCCCCTCCCCCACCAAAGTCACATGCAGTTATTAGTCTCTGAATGGGAATTGTATTCCTTGCCTGCAAGGACTTGGGTGGGAAATGGAGGGACATAAAACTGCAGATGGCAGAGGGGTGAACTCATTTCCTTCCTTCTGATCTTGCTGTTTCGGGGCTACACTCAAGGAAATGGAAAGTGATCATTATAATACACTTAGAATCTGGCAAAGGCGCTAGAGCACTGGGAGCACTTTCTCTTATGAGCACCTATGTAAATAAAAAGCCATATATAGAAAAAAAGGAGAAGCAGGTTCTCAAGACCATCCTTGCTGCTACTGTGATTAGCAAAAACAACCTGCTTCTGAATCCATAGGTGAGAAAATGCACCTTTAATTTGTGTCAGTGGGGTTTATGCAATGAAATTCTGGGGTGACTTTTTTTACCCAGGAAGAGTAAAACATATCTCCAGTTCCAACTATCATCCCGACACGAATTTCATTAGAGACACAGAATGGAAACTTTTGGGAGCAAGGATTCCTGCTGTTAGGCAACAGCAGAGGTTGAGGGGTGGTCATTGAAGTACAATGTTGCTTCAGCTGGGAGATGAAAGCAGCAAAATGGCAGACACAAAACTTCTACAAAAAAGTTAGACAAATATCTGTCAGGCATGTCAAGTAGTCATGAAAGCAATGGAAATAATGATCAGCTAAAGTTCCTAGCAACCCTGATTTCTCTCATGTCTGGGATGGTCTGTGATTCTTTGGTCATAAGCACAGCAAAATTTTCAATTATGACTATGGCAAATCTAGACATAACCAATAAAACAGTTAGGATTGTAATATTAGAGCTGTTTGTGCAGCAATTGGCTAGAGCTGGGTAGGGGAAATATGTGATATACCGGGTGGTCTTTGCTCATCCTCCAAAAATGCCTTATGTTCCTAATTTTTTTACTATCTCTATAATTATCATATTTATTTGAAACAATTTTAAAAGGATAAAGCATTATTCAATGGAAAAAGTTACTAGAGGTCTGTTAGAATCTTTCCATGAATGCCTCATCTGAAAAAATTACATCAGATCAAGGAAAAGGAAAGTGAGCCAAGCAGAAAGGCATTCACTACAGGTGTAGAGCAAATTGGACAGCACACTACTGATCCCCTCTGCCAGCTATGGGACACACTGCAGTGTGCCCTGAAGGTCTGTCCTAGCCAATCTTGGACCACAGAGGGGAATAGCACTGTCAAAGGGTCCTGATGGAAAATGCCTTTACTTTTAATTTCCCTGGGGCTCCCATCCACTTGCCTCTTCTGCTTACATCCCCAACAGCCAAGCAATAAAAGAGGCAGTGGTATTTCATGCAGAATCACTGAATTATTCCAAGCTACCCAGACTGTTCTGGAGCTCATTTGTTCCCTCACTGTTACTCTAAAGCTCCTTTCGATGGAGTCTCCATGTTACATGCATGTCTCTGTCTCTGAGCCACTTTTGCTTCTGTGATCCCAAGAGCAGCTGTCCCACAGAAAGTGTGTTGTGCTGCATTCACCCCACAAAAGCATTGAGCTGATGAGATGGGATAAAGGGGCATGGTAAGAGGAGACTCACTTCTGGATGGAAATGAAAAGAAGTGATCATGACAGACAACATTGTTTAATTGTTTAGGACAAAAACTAAGCATTGAAGAGCCATTAAAAACAAAAAAGCCAGTAAAGTACAGTGTTGGTGATCACCTTTTCATGCTTTTTGCAGTTCAGCCCATAAGCATACATGACAGATAATAGATTTAGGCTAGGTGTTAGAAGAAAGGTTCTAATGAGCAGAACGATGTGGATGCAAATGAGATTCCCAACACAAGGACTAAATGGAGGAGATGGCAGTGAACAAAGTGGGCTCCCAGACTGTTCTTGGAGGAGTTCAGTCAGCTGCCAGAAGGGATTATCTACTGCAGCTGGCCTTGGGTCAATAATCTGGAAAGCCTCCCAGAGGACTGTGTCCCTAGCATCCTCTTGGCCTCAATGTGGTCACAGGGATACCTTATGCCAGTGCAAGTCTCCACATGGCTGTCCCCAAGCAGACATGGACCAGGCCACCTCCTTCCACCACAGCCAAAGGCAGCAGAAGATACAGGAGGTCAACACTGCTGGAAACCTCGCCTTGAAGTCACCTCTGTGACTCTAACTGCTCTTGAAGCCAGCAGGTGCAATGGCTTTCACTGCTTTCTCCTTCAGAAATTAATCATTCTGAATATGTCTTCCTTGAAGATGCACTTACACTTATCCTCATAGGTTCTTCAGGCTGATTAGTGTTAAAAAAAAATTAAAAAGCACTTCATGCCTGACAAGTATTAGAATAAATGGTGTGAACAGTAGAGCAGCATGTTCTGGGAAAGAGAAGCATCCAGGAACCTTTTCAAGTTGGCAATTATACAACTTAGCAGAGCAGACTGGTGACATCCCAGTAATCTTCTGGTCCCCTTCACAAAAAAAAACCAACCAAAACAAACAAACAAACCGGTGAAAAAAAGCCCACACCATTTCAGCTGGATGAGAGCAAAGGAACAAAGATTTATCCTGTTGATACTTTCCAAAGCCTTTATTTCTGGAGAGGATAGACTGAGCCCAATTTCTGCAGATGAAAGAAGGAAAGTGGAGAATTATTACAGATGTCTGCTGAAAAATCCTAAGGCTTGCATTGTCTTCATTACAGATGGCAATAAATAAGGAAGACCAAAACCATATTTGACAGAACCTTGAGAAATTAAAGACAATAGTCACTAAAGCACTGCTTACCCATTATTATTTGAATTCCCAGAGCAGGTAAATGAGAGGAAAAAACCAGAATGTGGTGAAGGAGATAAACAAAGATATGCTTTCCAATTATGCTCTAAAGAGAGTTAGAAAATCCACACAATGGAACTGAAAAGAAAGAGAAAGAGGAGAGAATGTGAACTGCTGAGAGTATGCCAAAATATTACTCATCCCTTGAGTCTACCCTGAAAGGTTAGTGTTGTTTTTAAGAACACATTCCTTTAAGGAAAAGAATAATTTCCTAACAGAGGTAATTTCTGGATGGTTGTAAACTCTCTCAAGAGAAGCAGAAACTCCAACGGTGAAGTCAACAAAGCTGAGGCAGAAGGAAAGGAGGAGGAAATGTGCATGAGTCCTCAGTGCAACCCCAAGAGTGATCTGCTACTAGAAGGGAAGAGATATGGAAAAGCCTGGCAGAGAGCAACAGCTGAATAGGTAAAGATCCAGGTGGGAGAACGTCAACAAGGAAAGGGAGTGGAAAATGGATCAGTGTTTCCTAGAGATCATCCCTCTAGGACAGATGGCAGTAGAGAAGGCTGACTCACTCTTGCCTAGCTAAGCTTTGATTAATCTGAACTATATGAGATTTTCATGGAGATGAAGAAGACGGGCCAAAATGTTGTCACTTACCCTATGGCTCACAATATAGAATTTGGGAATTTTCAGTTCTGAAAAAAATTCAGGGACTCTCTAATGACATTTAATGAACTAAGGGCTGTTATAAAGAAAAGAGTCCCTCCTGCTGGTTCTGTATCAATCTCTCAGGCCAGCAGTGTCTCCAGGTCACCTCAAGTTGCACTGGAACCTGACCAGCACAATGAAGAAAACATCACTAACTTTGCAAGTTAGAAATAGCAATTCTTAAAAAAAATTTAATTTACTAAAGGGCTATATATTTCATTGTTCTGGAATTATAAGTAGCAGGGTGTTGCCCAGGAGGGAAGCATGGTTGATGAGCCAGATGGTAGGTCTCATGCCTCCCTGAAAGGGAGACTGTGAGCAGAGCTCGTCAGTCTGAATAATGCCTATGCCAGCACCTCATCTCGAAGCCTCCCAAGGTACAAATTTCTGAGCCTTCCTAAGCCCCTCTGGCATGCCTGAAAATTAAGGGTGCCCAGAATCTCTGGATGAATCTCTGTGTACCATGACAATTTGATCCACTGTCATCTGGAGAACAAACCACCCTTCCTAAGAGTGGCCAAGGCTGATATTTGTCTCACTGGGACCACTTAATGTGTTAAACAAGTTTTATTGCTAGGCATTCTTTCACATTGGAAAAAATTAATAGACTCAGTAATTCAATATGTTATGAGGTAAAAATGCTGTTTTTCAAGGTAAGTGATGGTACTTGATATGAGTTCAGGAAGAAAGAAAGAAATCCTGTAATATCCTTTTAGTCTATAAATTCAGTTTATCAATTCTAAGCAATGGATCATCACTATAATCAAGAGACATAAAGACTCCTGAAACAAATTAGCTGTCTTTCATCACAACACTTGCAGCTAAGTTTTTCTATATGTGTTCAAGTATTCAAGTTTCTTTTGCTGTCTGCCTTCTCAATAGTTAAACTTTTCTCAGTCTGTTTTTCAGTCTATAGACAGCTGAAGTGAAGGACTATTTTACCAGACAATGTGCATAGTGCCAAACCCATTTTCAGCACACTTTAAGTGTATTCATATTGTGGGAATCAGTGAGAAAATCTGTGTGCAAGAAAATCCAGTTTGGAGTCCCTTTGCTTTAGCAAATCCATAACATTACTCTTGAAATGTGATCCATGTGATTACTAGCAAGGATGGAAACATTTTGTTGTGCAGGGCCTAACCAGAGTTAGAAATCTTAATTTAACACTACCTCATTCATGCTCTTGAGAAGTCGGATCATGGTGTTGTGTGATGTTGATACAAGATGAGAATTTAAACCAGTTTCTAACATACAATTCATGAACAGTTTGACTGCAGCTGCCTTTTGATAGAAACATATTCATCTGGTAATACTAAAGGTGTTCTTCATTGTTTTATGAGTTTGGAGCCACGAAACTGGAATTTTAAGAACTGGTAAACACATACGATGCCAAAACCAGCCGTTTCTCCTTGGGAGGTTTTGGGCTTAAGGTTTTGGGTTTTGGGTTTCAGTAGCTCTTTTTATTCCGAAGCAACTAATTCAATATTGCCTCTCAGCAGAATCCAAAGCTTCTTGTTTGTTTGAATGCCACTTCTTACAGTCTTTCACAACTTTGGTGCAAATCTTGATCTATTTAAGGTTTTTTGCAACAATAAAAATTTTGTTTTACCATAATATATGACTTCTGGCAATGTAGTTTCTTTACCCAGAGTTCAGAAATTTAAAAAACATTTTTGGGAAAAAGTTTCTTTAGTCCTCAATTCAGATTTCTGGTCCAAAGAAAATCAGTCCTTAAGAGGATAACAATAGCTGCAGATTTAAGTATTTACTGTGAGATGCAGATTTTGTGTGATGTAGGTCTTAAAACTCAGTCTTTTACCTAACAGGTGTATTTAGGTCTGTATCATACCAGACACTGTCTAATTCATAATGAGAGAAATGTGCATTACTGTAATTGGACTCTTCTAGGCAACACTTTGAGAAAAATAGTATATTTTTCAATATTATCAAAAGGGTTCAGGGAAGTGCAAATACACACACACCCCTCCACACACACACCACTCCCTCACCTCTGCCTCCACCAAGGTTCTGAGATATCAAAGACTAAATCAGTCTAAGTTTTATTTTTCTTGAAATATTTTTATAAAATGAGGTCAGGAAGATCATTTAAGGAAAACTATCACAACTCAGTGGATCTGGAATATTTGAATCAAATCTGAAACTCAGCTTACTGAAATTTCCAAGCTTCTGCCTAGTGAGTTAGACTTCACAATTTTTCTACAATTCCAGAAAAGTTTTATGGTCTTTTCCCTAACTTTTTGAATTACAACTTTTACAGAGTAAAATCATTGCCATAAAGTGCTGAATTATCACATTGCAAAGATATGTAATGTACTCATCATGAAATGCTCTCAAAATAGAAATCTCTCAAGAATATCTTAGTTTGAAGATTCACATTCTGCATCAAAACTGAAAGGAAGTGAGAGATAAAAAGAAGAAATTCTGAGAAATTTCTGCAATTATCTCCTAGAATTATATCAGCATGAATACTTCTTTTCTCCCAATGCACCAGTGATAACAAACCCCAGGCCCAAACAGCTATCTGAGCTATCTTGAATTCTCAAAACTGGAAGCTCTCAAAACTTATGCTTGTGGCTTAGTGTGGCAGGTAAAACATCCCTTCTAATCTGCATTCACTTCTTCCTTATTTTCCTGTTGTCTCAAAATTCAACGCTTGCAAATAGATGCTCAGCTTTTGCAATGCTTTCTAATAGACCTCCCAGCTGTGAAAAAGTACAAAATTATCAAAGCACGAACTATCAAGAATACTATCTGCTGGTTCCAGGGGGTCATATACGCCACATACAGAATGGTACATAAGGTATTCTGAAGTACAGCCAGATAGGCACCTGTCCTTTTTAGCTACACACCATTGTATGTAACCCTGAACCCAGACCCAAATATCTCCCAGTATGGTGGGCTGCTAAAGATTTTCCCAGTCCTAAAATATTTTGCTTCCTAAGGCCTTGCAATGAGGTCAGTCTCTTGGAGGCATAAAACTGTTGGCTTTATTTCAGTGTTCGGCAACATCCATGCCTAAGATGCAGGAGCTCTCTGGAGCTAACTCCAAACTGAGTTGCTTTATTACCCCTCCTCAAGCTGCAAAAAGTTAAATACTGAACCACTGGAGAAATTGCACTGTTCTGATATTTCCAAATTTCAGAAAAGAAGCTTGGTAACTTCAATGAAGTTCAGGTTTGATTCAAATTTTCCAATGTTATTAAATTTGGAATTGTTCCTCTCTCCTCACAACCCCCATCATTCTTCTGGACCTCCTCCATTTCTGAATCACCTTCTGCATGGCAATGCAGTTCCAGAATACTATGGTCGTCCTTTCTATTTATGAAGACAGTATTTTCTGAAGAGGAGATAGAGCCAGCAGTTTTAGTGTGCCTTTAATTTCATTTCTTTCATTTCTTAATTGCATGTCTTTCATTTCCCAGGTTTTTTTGTATGACTTTTTCACTCTCAAGTTCTGCACAAAAGAGATGGAATAGCAACTAACCAAAAGGGAGAAAAGCTAATCAGGGAAGTGACACGTTCATTTAATTAATGTTTTCCTTTCAAAAGCACAATTATGTCTGCAGGGTTTTGACATTCAACTACATTAAAACCCTACTATTTTCCATGGAGAAAATAGAATGTAATGATGAAACTCCTTTTATGAATAATATTTCTTTTTAATCCCTTTTAATGGTATTTCCAGAATAACTATTTAGTTACATAGGGGAGAAATAAAAACAAAGGAAGGCTTTTTTAAAGCATTTAAACAAGGAGGCAATCTCTTATCGCCAAATTTGCAATTACTTCAAAATTTTATAGCTGAACTCAAATCCCATCACAGTCTTTCCTGTGACCCTCAAAATCAATCACAAGACCACTACAGGTCCTAATCAAAGTAGTCCTAAGGATCTTTACTTGCCTTTAAAGTACCTGTCATGCAAAGCAGAATAAGCCTCAATTAATTACACAGTTAAAGTTCACAGTTGTGGATGCTTTGTAGCTTTAATGAGATTCAAAGAGAAGATGCAAGGATCTGGTTCAGAATTTTATCTTCACCAGAGCTATACCAGACACATACTACAAATCAAGATAGATCAACCTGCTCCTTTGTAGTCATCTCACTATTTCCTCCATCCACATCCTTCTGTGTCCTCCCCATTCCACACGTTGACAGTGAGTTTTCTGGAGTAGGGACCATATTTTGGCTCCATGACTGTACGATGCCTGGCACAGGTGGGTCAGGGTCACTGAGCAGGACTTCTTAGGTGTCCCAGCTAACACTCACAATGCAGTCAGTGGCAACTGCTTGTGGACCAGGTCCTGACCTATCTAAGCCTGCTGAAGTGACAATTGCTTCTCCACCACACTGTTTGAAATTGGATACTGTGCGTGCATGCCTAAAGTTTCACATTAGTTTGGCATATGAAAGACTCTCCAGAAGGCTGGTCTGAAGCAGAATCTGTTTTCAGAAAATCTGTTTATAAAATTAGTACATCAGTTACAATCACATACAGGAGATTTTTCAAAACGGGAATTTGTTCGTCATGGCATCTGGGGACTAAACTCTTTCCTGAGCTTTTGAAGATATTTTCTTTGTTTGCAAATTCTTTTAATGAATATATCTGACATACTTTGGCTGATATGCTTGCATAAAACCAGCTATAAATTCTATCAATAATTAAATTTGAAAGAAAAACCTGTTTAAAAAAAATCTTTGGGTACTGAACTGCATGTTCTTTATTTAATTAAGGAATATCATTTTGTATTAGGATTCTACACAAGACTTACTGAAATACTTGCAGATCATCTGGAAGAGTGAAAGGAAACTTGGTAAGTTCCTGCGGCTTTGGAACCTTGTAATAGGATGGGTTAGGCATAGGATCCAGTGGAAGCAGACAGTGGCTAAACGTGTATTTTCTCCAAACTGCTAGCATTTTTCAAATAAGCTAAAAAATGAGATTTTAAATCACAAAATATAAGTAAACTTCTTCTGCCTGAGCATCAGCCTTCTTCATAAAAGATAGTGGTACATAAACTTTGTTTTTTCTGCTGTAAATAACAAAAGAAAAAAGAATCTAACAGTGTAGTCATTTGATTTTTCTATCTCCTTTATTTTCTCTGCTTAACTCATGTATGGAAAGACTTGCACAAAAACTGACTACTCTATTAAAACCAGATAAAATCTAATACAGCATGCTGAGGGCTGAGGAGAACAACTGGAATTGCTCTGAACTGTTTGTTGGCATCAGGACAAAAAGGATTAAGAATACCTTTTGTCACCTGGTTTTCAGACCCTGTCAGGCTCACACATTAGGCATTACACAAGTTATGTAAATATTGTGTGTGCAGATATTTTTCATTTTGCCTATTGGCATTTTTTTTTTCCAATATTAACTTACCAAAAAGCTCTTATAATCATAGTTAGGTCACTGAAGAACAGTGAGCTCATTTTCAAAGGAGCAGATCACTTACAGCTCCCTGGGACTCAGGGATTTTCAGAAACCAAGAACTGAAACTCATCTGTGTTTCTGATTCTGAAATACTCAATGTAAGTACTTGAAGGCAGCCTGAAAAATCAAAATATGTGCAGCTGGCAGATGAGCATTACATCCGGACTTTGAAAAGGTGCCTCAGCCGAGACTCCTTGGTGGCCTCCAAAAAAAATTCCATGCCTGACTCTGTCTGTGCTCTACGTGCTGCAAGGCGTGCACCCAAGTGAACTAATGATTACTGCCTTTGCCAAGAAATAATAATTTTTAAAAAAATTAATAACACACTAGCTGACTTTTAAAATGGATGCAATCGATTGATTTCCCAGACAGTAAAGCTAAAATTACTCAAGGGCAGCAATTCTGCTGTGATGCAGCATCATGACTTCTTTCACAGGACCAGCACCCTAGAAGAATGGAAATATTGAATTATCAAATGAGTGTGCACACCTCATCAACACTCATTTGGAGGTGTTGAGTTAAACTGCCAGGATATCAGACCTACATCACAGGGCATTTCCCATCTTTGGGAGGATTTCAAATGTAAGGTGTATATGTATGCAGCTGCAAGCTGTAGAACAGGAAAAAAACCCCCAAACTTCTGTGCTTCTATTCATGTGTGGATATGGAAAACTTGTAAGTTGCAGAGATGAAAAATCTCTTCCTATGCTTATAGCTGCTCCCACATAATCCTGCAGGTTTGGTTCGGTTGATTTCTCTGTGATAAATGTGTTCTACTGGCTACTCTCTGTCATTCTCTGAATCCCTTGAATGATCACTAGCAGCTCCAGCAAGCAGTGTTGCTGAACAACCAGGACAGACTTCCCTCTGTAAATGTTAATGGGATATTTGAAATGACACAGAGTAGTTCCGAAGAACTTTTTCCAAGAGCTAAACGTTTAATGATGTCAGAACATCTCTCTATCCTTACTTGTTCTCTCTCCAAGTTGCCCTTATGGAGGTAGTGAGAATTTTCATCACAGAGAAAGAAATTCCTTATTTGTTCTGTAACCCATGACGTCAACCTCCGTCTTGCCTCCCAAGGTTTTTTCTGTTTTAAATCATCAGTTTTGTCAAGTTGTCGGCTGTCATTGCCAACAGCCACATCCAGAAGCAAATGTCTCCTCCCTAGGCTGATACCCTACAGCAGTCTGTTACATGGCTGACCCCTTCAAGGTTCACTCCTCAATACAATCTGCTCTGGAGCAGCAGTTGGTAAATATGAACAACCACCAATAGCACCACACTTCCCAGCACAGCAGTGAACACCATGTATGTGACAGATATTTGGTTGCTTAAATAAGAGGAATTTTTTTCCCACAGCACATTGGTGCCAGGGAACAGCAAGAGCAGGGCTAATCACGAAGAAAGTTCATGAGGAGCACTAAGGTTGAGACACCCTAGAAAGGCCCTGACACTTGAGCTTTTGTACAGTCCTGGACTCCCAAGGCCAGTCACAGCCAGTCACAGTATTTAAAATGTGGCAAAACCATAAGTACAGTAAGAAATATAAAAACAGGAAGGACTGGGACCATGCCAGCCTCCTCTATAGATGTATTTTAAAGGCACCTGCACTTTTGCCTAACAACCTGCCTTCAGCACACACTTAATTTGGTAGAATTTTTCCACATTTGTTATCTCTAGCATTTTGATTTTATCTTTGGGAAGGAAAATGGTGAAGTAAGAAATATCAGCAGAAATATGATATGGAGGACAAAGCTTGGCAGAAAATCATGGTCACTAATGAAAACACTCCCCAGGTATCTTGCTCATAGTCTGTAAATTGAACCTGCAATCTGTAATCCAGCATCACAGTTGTATGTGATGTATCACATTCCCAAACACAACATTTAAGTCTCTTTATAATAATGAGGAGCTGGCCATTAATACGATTTGGTCTAACCTTAGGAACAGCCTGGGAGAACAGCACCTGTTGTATGTTTACGCAGCTCCTATCCATAATTAGGTTGCCTGCTCACAATTATTTGTTTCTAGACAACTCCTGAAAGACTCAAAGATTCAGATCACTCTATCTGATAGCTCTTCTTATAGGACATCTGATCCTCTACTTTCTACTGCAGTCTTTTCAAGACTGACTTTCATTCTGCAAGTACTGTGAATTCCACTATCACAATTCAGAAATCAAATGTCCGGGCAGTCCTACTTTGCTCTTAAGAATTAGCAGTGACTCTGGAGGGAATTATGGCCTGGATTTTCATAATCACTACATAACTCCACTATAACTCCAGTAAATTCAAAATTTTTCAGCAGTTACCTTAGCATCAGCAGAAAGTTACACCTCGTGCATTTCAGTAGGTCTCTTCTAAAAGCTGTCCAATGCTGTGTCACAGCAGCAGAGCTTGCAGTCAGCAGGTCATAAGAAAAGAGCTCCAGGAAGGACGTCAAGAGATTACTTATTCCATCTCCACTACCTAGACAGACTCATACAGACCCGGGTCATTATCAGAAGGTGTTCGTCTACCACAGTAGCCTGCCCCACAGTTTGTTCCTCCTATTGGGAAGGTTCTCCCTTCTGTTTAAACAGAAACTTTCTTTCTGCAATTTAATCACCTGGTTCTAATCTTACCTCTTATGGCCACAGAAAAACAATTATTTTCTTGAATTTTCAAGGGTTTTTGAAATAGCTAGACATAGCTGACAGAGAAATATCTTATCCACACCCCCACCTCCTGGAGCTTCAAGGAGTCCTAATTCGTTCAATCTCCCCATGGTGGCTGAGCTCCCTAGACAACTCTTGTTCTCTGGCCACCCGAGCCCCAAAGCCAGAGCACCGGTTTCCTGTCGCAGACTTCAACAAAGCAAGGCCAGTAGCTGAGAAGTATAAGGGCATCATATGTTTCCCAGGGTATTCTTGTTTATACATCAGACTGTTGTTTGCTGTTTTGCACTGCAGCCTGTCCTTGACTCTCGCTGGTTGTTTACACCGGCGTGTTCTGTTCCTGAACATCCCTCACAGAGCCATCCACACTGCACGTACACTGCACGGCACAATGGAGCAAGAGATTTGCCAATAAAATAAAAGGCTGATAAAATGCAACTTGAATACACACAGAAATGTTTTGTGACCTGTGAAAAAATATGTGTAATGTCAGCCTGGGGAGTCAGTTTTGCCACCCCTAGCACAGAATAAATGCTGATCTATACGTTGATCTATCACCAACAGTCCAACATCAGCCTCAATGATGTTTTGATCCTTCTCCTTTTCTGGCTTTCCTTCTTCCACACAGCCAGCTTTCCTTGTGTCTCAGACAGACTCACATCCCATTGCCAAAGGTATGTTTTGGCCAGAGACCAGGCACAGAGGCTGGCCGCTTCCCCAGGTGGGAGACAGCCGCTCTCATGCCTCGGCATATTGGGGTGAGAGTGTGCAAAGCAAACAAGTGCTCTCTGCCAGGTTGTTCCTGCTCCAGGCAGCCGCCTTTGTTCATTGGCCCTCTCCCTGTCACCTTGTGCCTCCCACTGCCCAGTTCTGCTTGCAGTTCACATAACTTGTTTTCAATCACCTCCAAGGAAAATGGCTATGTTCAAACCTCCTGCAAGCCAGATGTGGCCCACTGGCTGCCAGGTGAAATATGCTAATCTAGAGGGGCTTGAAGTTTAGAACTGTTTGAGAGTGTTCCTGTATATGACCTTTTGTAGCATTATCCCAACTCTACTTCTTGCAAAAGTAGAAGACTAAAGCCATTATGAAGGAGTGGAAAAAGAATGAAACCAGAGAAGCAGCTGAGGCAGAGCTGTATAGGTCACACCAGGCTTTGTTTTCTCTCTAATGTGGAGTCTCATACTCCTTTGGTGAAAGGTATCACTTTGAGACCACACGCTGTGCTTCCTCACAAAGAATTCACACCTTTTTTTTTGCTTCTCCTGTATCCTGTAATAAAAGTCTTTTAGACTGTGGTTGGTCTCTGTATTGGAAAAATGGTGGACGGAGTCAGGAAAGGAACCATGAAAGCTGTAGCATTCAATCTAAAGTGGAGTAAGCAGAGTATGTAGCATTGGCAAAGTCACTCCTTACAACTCTCAATAAAATTTCATGTTAAATAGTAAAAGTGCTCATATTTTTATTATTCTAAGATTCAATTAAAATCAGGAACAGAAAAACAACAGACCTAAGCTGCAGTAAACAACTGATCAAGGAAAATGATCATGGACACAAACAAGACACCTTTATCATACTGATTCCATCTAACATCCAGCCAACCCATCTTTAAATAATCACTACAGTGATGATGCACAGCTCATTCCTGAAATCAAAGAGTGAACTATAAGGGAAAAATCATATGACACCTTGCTGATACATGGTCTTGTACTGAACTTAGAATACAATGCACACAGAGATCTCTGGCTTAATTAGCTGCCCACTGAGATGGAGCTGGCTGCTACCTTTTTTCTGCATTTGAAACCACAGAATTTTCTTAGTACATTATTTCCACTTGTGTTTATATTGCTATCCCTGCCCCCTGATCCAGCATTTTAAATAAGCATTCCTGTCTAAAAAAAAGTAGCAAAATGTCTATCCACTTACCTAAAGTACCCCTCAACTCAGTCCTCCTTTTCCATCACTGGGAGCCAGAAGAATCCCCAGGGAAATCTGTACTGTCTCACTGGTGGGTGGCTGTTGTGAATCAGATCAAGGGGCTCTTTTTTATGTCATTTTATTCCTCTTTATTAGGGATATGATTTCTCAGTCTTTGCTTCAGACCTATTAAAATCCTCACTTACCTAAGTAGCCATGCCTAAGATTGTGGCTGCTTTCAAGATATGAACACCCAGCCTGGGCTGGACAGACGTGTGCTGCCTCAGCCCAAGGAGCAGCATGCTGTGGTATGAACGTGAGCACCACCAGCAAGCACATCCTCTGTGAGGGCTCATGGCTCCTGCAAAGGTTTTCATGGGTCAGGAGAAAAATGAGTCACCACTTATGTACTACTACCACACGCATCTGCCTGACACTTCTTGTGTAGGAAGGGATAGTATGTTTGCGCCAATATTTACATTTAAGTTCTGGTTGCTTCTACATTTTATGTAGTAGCTTGCTCCAAAACCACTCTTCTAGAGATTGGTCCATCATCAGAATATCTCACATTCCAAAATTGCTTTATTTAGGACTATTATCAATATTGAAACAGAAAAAAATTATGAGAGAAAGCTTTACTAAAGTCTATCCTCCTCATCCACACAGACAATCCTCTTACCATAGAAAGCTATTAGGTTGGTTAAAGATGATTTCAGCTTCACAAATCCATGCAGACAAATCCCAAATGTTTCCTATCCATCCTGAGTTTGAGTTGATAGCTATTTCTCTATGAGACAAAAGCTTTTAGTCTTGACAGGCAACAAAGGCTCTGAAGGGAAGGGTAGATCTGGGATGCCCACTGAACTTACGGGCGAGATGGTGAGGGGTCAGGGCAAAATAGATAAGCGAGGCTGAGCAGATCCTGACCTCAGAGTTGAAATGGGCCAGGAAGCCCTTTCAAGGGCAGGCAGGAAGAACAGCAAGAGAATTATAAGAACAATCAGGAAAACATAGTGTCATGGAGGCCAAACTTCTAGACCATGAAAAGTTGCAGTTAAAATAGGTCACTTGAAAAATGAAAAAATCTGCACATCAATTCAATTAGGCTTGTATAAAATACTTTAGCATAAAAAATTCTTGGTTCTCTTTTACTGCCACTTCAGCAATCAGCTCTGTATCTGAAAACTTTGCTCCAGTTCACACAACAGTACAGTTCCTCATGTTCTCCATGACCACAAGGAGCCTACTGAACTGAGCTCATCACCTAAGAGTATTTATGCTACCTCTGTTACAGCTACCAGCAAACTCTGCAATAACTTTATGTTGAACAAAATAATAGACTTTTAAAATGAGGTGACCTTATTCATACATCTCAAACAATGACCTGCAGATTCATTGTTCACAGACTGACTAGGGAAGACACAGTTGCAATACTTCTTAAAAATTTTACTTATATTAGTAAATTCTGAGCTTAAAAACACAGCTGAGGCAGCCTCTAAAAAGTGCTGAGGGTGGGTAGTAGTCAACAGCATACAGAAACTGTGATCTACTACAAGTAGCTGTGTTGTCAAACAAGAAAATACTAGACATATATTATTAAAAGACATCTTTAATAGCATTTAAAAATAGCTATTGCAAACTTTATTTGAAGAAAAATAAACTAATTACAATCTTCCAAAGTCCTTTGAAACAGTCTAGTTCCTTAACATTTGCTTTATTATTTCAAAAGACAGAAGCTATTTGTATAGCTGGCATGTTAGTTCACCTGTTTGCTCAAAACAGCTCATAAAATCATTCTTTTTCTACCATTTCTGATATGATCAAAAGTGGAAATGTGTATGATGATCCTAAATTAGATCAAATTGGGTATCTGACTATGTCTCAAGGCAGCCAAGAACTTGAGTTCAAATTGCTTAAGGCCTGATATGGAAAAAGAAGAGATGTCCCAGTCAGTAGGATATTATACCATACTTCTACTGAGACAGCGTTGTTTTATTTTCTTCTTTGTATTTAGGATCCCATGCAACCTAACAATACTAAAAACCACAACAAAAAAACCCCAGTTCATAATATAACATTATAAGATGTAGGCAAGGCTGATGAAGCTTTTGGGTAGCTACTAAGAAATACAGAAATAAAATGAAATATTTGAATTTAAAGATAAATCTTAAACTGGAGTTCTGGTGACTCAAATGCAGCACATAAGCAATTTATATTCATACCAATCTGGAAACAAGCTATCTGTAGGAAAAATAATTAGATTAATCTAATACAGCACACTATCAGCCTTTATTGCCTAAAATAGCAATAGTGCAATAGCATTTCCATTTGGCACACAAAAATACAATAAACTGAATAAGAAACAACATGGAAGTGAAATATTTTGATACGGGGAAAAGGAAACAGAACCACTGTTATATTTTATAGATAAATTAAGCATCTAATTTCAAAATCTTCAAATCATATAGAGATGGTTCACTGCATAAAGACTTATGGTAGAAGAAGAAATGTTATAACAAAAATAATGTTAGTCATTAGAATTAAAATTTAATCCTCTTTCTTAGCATTTCAGATAGAAAAATTATGCCATTAGGCACTAGTTGCTTTTTAATATATTCTTTCCTAAAAACAGAACATTACACAGAATTTGTTGGTTTGGGCACTTGGTGAAGATGTTGTGTTTATGCACATATATTGCATGCTGTAGCACACTGCAGCCTATAACTATGTATATGCAAATGCTTTCTGCAGGATGCAGCTAAAATCAAATATTGTAAATATTCCTACCAACTTGAACAACACATTTGGAGAAATATTGCTAGGATAATATTTTGAAAACTGAGTAAAACCGATTTTTGCATCTTAGGTTCGATTTTCATAAGTGACTTTCAAGGCAAAAGAGAGGCATGCAACATAAGAAGTACATAGAACTGTGGGAGCTAGACCAGAGGAAGGCCATGATGCTGAAATGAGATCTGGAGCACCTCCCCTGTGAAGACAGGCTGAGAAAATTGGGAATGTTCACCTGGAGAAGAGAAGGTTGTGTGGAGACCTCATAGCAACCTTCCAGTATCTGAAGGGTGCCTGCAAGGAAACCAGTGAGGGACTCTTTGTCCGAACTGCAGTAATAGGACAAGGAGTAATTAATTCAAACTGAAAGAAGGGAAACAGGTTAGGTATTAGAAGTTTTTTACTGTGAGGGTAGTGAGACACTGTGGCTAGCACAGGTTCTTCCCGTGGGAACATTTTGCTATATTTCATAAACAAGATAAAGTTTGGATGTTTTGCAAACAGTTTCTCCGGATTGAGTCAGTTCGGGCTTGGCCAATTGGGCCTAGGGGGAGGTCTCGGGCTGACCAATCTGGGGCACTTCTGTAGACTCTATATATATGGAATTCAAAACAATAAAGTTCCTCTTCTCCTCTCTTTCCTTGTCTGAGAACTTGGGTCATTCCTCAGCTAGCCGCTCAACAGCGACAAGACACTGGCACAGGTTGCCCAGGGAGGTGATGGATGCCCCAACCCTGACAATGTTCAAGGCCAGGTTGGATAAGGCCTTGAGAAACCTGGTCTAGTTGGAGGTGTCCCTGCACAAGGCAGAGGGGTTGGGACAAGATGATCTGTAAGGTCCATTCCAACCCCTTCACGTCCTATGATTCTATGAATGTTGGACCTGGCTCTCATGTTTCTCCTGCACCAGTCTTGCCACTTCCCCCTTTTATCATGTGCCATTGAAGTGCACAGATTGTGCACAAGCCACAAGCTCCTGCTTGTGAAGTATGTGGAAGTGTGCGGTATGGAAGCAAACTGGGAATACCTGCACTGCTTCCATTTGATACAAGTTGTGCCAGGGGAGGTCTAGGTTGGATATTAGGAAAAACTCCTTCACCATTAAGCATCAGAACAGGCTGCCAATGGAAGCAGTGGTGTCACCATCCCTGGAGGTATTTAGAAGGCATGTAGATGTGGTGCTTGGAAACATGGTATAGTGGTGGACTTGGCAATGCTGGCTTAATGGTTGGACCCAATCATTTTAAAGGTCTTTTCCACCCTAAACAATTCTATGGTTGTGCCATGCCAGGAACCAAACCAGCCACGGAGCCAGCCCAGCATGCAGACCCTGAGGTGTTCTAAACTTGTTAAGCAGCACTCACTCCCTGTTCTGAAAAACCACATTTAGTATAGAACATCTCGAAATGACACCCACATTGAAACTTGTAGAGAAAACATCAGCTAAGATCATGGATGACAGCAGAGGAAGAATTTGGGGGGAACACCTTTAAAATGCATTATAGTTTTGTTTTAGACTCAATCCTAAATAAGTATTTCTTACTGATTCAATAGCATATTAATGGCCCTGGACAAACCATGTCCATTGACACCTTGTGGCTGGAAAGGGCATGGGAAATACCAGAGTACATTCAGATTTCAATGAAACAGCAGAAACTTTCAGGCAATGCAACATGAAGACTCCATCACAAAACATCTTTTCCTGACTGTTTTTAGCATCGCTCCTTAAAGGTCCTTGTAGATCTTGTTGCTAAAAAGTTCCAAAAGATTTTTTGCGACAAGATTTCCTGTTAACTTCAGTGGGAGCATGGCCCCCCTAACATCGAAAATGGATATTACAGAGCAATGGGGATAATATATATGCTGAGCATTTGTGTAAAGGTTCCCACACAATGATCAGGAAAACAAAAAAAAAGTCACTATGCCAAATAATAGTCCATTTCTGCTGTCCTATTCACTGCCAACACAGTACAAATTTTATCCTCTGCAACTTATTCAAAGCACCAGCCACTGCTGCAAAGTGATTGAATACACTGATGAAGGAATGGTAAAGGCCACCTGATGTAAACATTTGTTTAAAGTCATACAGTATACATTGTTCCTTTAAAATGGCTTGATACAGATGCAGATTTGGATGTCTGCAATAATATGCCTGCTGTATGGAAAGAAAAGTAAAATAAACGAGGATGTTCACTCACTGACTCCAAGAATTTCCCTGCCATGGTGCATTATGACTGATGCTTCTTAATATAGTATACAAGGCAGCCAAAAGTCATTTAAAAACATATGCTGTTTGTCTCAAAAACAAATGTAAGGGAATACTAGTAAAAGCTGCAATGTCCAAAAGTCAGCTAAGCAGTTTAAATCCATTTTTGGAGGATATTCAGGACGATTGGACTGCATGCAAAACAGAACTAATTTATTCCTATTATCAACTGCAAAAGAGTAATTTATCTCCAGTACATCTTGTCTAGAAAATAAGCCCCTTTATCCTATCATTAATCAGGTATCAAGGCCCTTATTAGAAGCTCTACATATAGTAAAACCTGAAAGCATGTGAGCTTTGGGTTCTTGAAATTATATTAAAGGGAGGCAAATGACAGGTAAAGTCTGCTGCTCTCAAAGACAAGAGAAGACCAACTTTCATGGGTTACAAGAAAATCAAACCCACAGCAAGACACATCCCAGTTTAGATGAGAAATTTTTCCAGATCTTACACTTGGCACAGTTTGATCTATGCTCCCATAAATGAGTGAAGGATTTGGGACACAGAGATATTTTTAAGTTTGTATCTTCACTTCTCTTAGCTTTGGACCCATGTAACCAAGGGCTTACAGAGGGTAAGATCCTGCATCCTACTGACTAAGCAGTGTGTTTGGCTTCAATAAATACAGTATTACTTCACGTGGATTAGAGCACCTCACTCTGCTCAGGCACTAATTAACTATTCAAAAAGCTAAATCCGAAACGCACCAAGGACAAGTGGAAAGTGTGAATGACTATGAAGAACCAGGCCTAAGCTCTGCCTGAGAAACAGGACAGAAGCCCAAGTTTGTGAAAAACATCGCAAATTCCAAATACAGGTGAAGTAAAACAAATAACCCCATCTAAACTAGTTCTGCAGTTAAAACCTATATATTGGTACTAGAAGGCACCCCCAGTTCGGGCAGTTCAGGCCTCTTCCCATTCTACCATGCAGAATTTCCTTTGTGAACAACATTATAGATTAGCATAAATACAAAAATATTCATTTTAAGCAGTAGCAAAAATCGAATAAAAATTAGAAATTGCTCAAGGAAAGTGACTGCCATATTATTACATGTGCACAAAAACACACTCCGTCTCAAAAAGGTATGAAAGAAAGGGAATCAATAGAAATTATAACTTCTACCTCTCTTAGTCAGCATGACAGCTATTAACTCCATTTTAGTAACTATGAGGGTAACACTTCAGCTGCCTTATCAAAAAGAAGTAAGCATTAGATATTACAGGTAGAGCTCAAGAAGGATAGATTGGCTGCTGGACAGGGAAAGCATTCATACACTCACTCAGGAGCAGAAAGTTCCCACATATCCACATTCACAGAGATCTGTAATTCTCCCCATGTGCAAAGAGTGGGTCTGATGTAAAAGTGCCTGCTGCTTTTCACCATCCCTCTCCTCCATTCCACTTCAGCAGAGCACTTGAGCATACACGGATGTCCTTAAAGTTAAGCAAGCATGTGAATTGTTTGGCTGGACTGAATGCATATGCAGCCCATTCCTCCTAAAAGCCTCTCCCACCAACCAGCAACAGGGTGCACAGATGGCATCCAGGGCCACCAACTCACATGGCATTGAGAGCAGTAAACAACTGTTTGGGGTTATGCCACTTGAATTGTTGACAAGATGACGATGAAAGCATGAGACATAAATGATGCCCCAAACTGACAATACTAGAAGACATCCAAAAAACAGAACAGGTTCAAAGCAACCTTCCTTCATCTGGCCATAAATATATGCCAGCTGACACCAGCATTCTCACATGGAAAGAGAATTGGGTTTGTTTCTGAATAACCCTGAAAAAATGAAGTCTGAAAAACAGACATTATCTTTGATGCATTTACAGTAAAAAGCTTTCAGAGTAAAATGCATGAGAACATCCTGAGGCCTTATTTTCAAGCATGACTAGCTTATGAATTGGCAATAAAATCCACCTACCTTCCCTGTAATGATTAAAAAAGAAAAAAAAGACTGACAACTCTGGAGCATTCAGCAGTTTGTAAATGCAGTACTTTTTGGCTCTTGGATCTGCTCTGAAGCCAGAGCCCTTTTTTTTTTTTTTTTATATTATTACCAATGAGAGCACACAGTGAAATTCAGTATTAAGAGTCACATCTTCAGAACAGAACAAACTGAGCTCTGATACCAAGCTTCTATCACTGCTTATCAACACCCTAATGGAGAAGCAGATAGTGTTTTGGAAAAGCATGGTAAACTAACATGCATCCCTAGAAAACAAGCACAGTTGAAATTTGGGGTAAAAACAAAGTGGGAATATGGAGCTAAGTTCACTTTTTATCACACTGCTTTCTCAGTAACTGTGCTTCTTCATAAAATAAATTCAGTATGAAACTAACACTTGGAAAGTTTTTCCAGGAGACACTTAAAGAAGTTTTCTGGCACAGCCAGAAATTTACCATATGGGCCAGCCCAGTTCTCCCTGAACACAGCAGGAGTTTGGTCATGGTAATCACTGAAGACGGGCTGGTATTTGAACATAAAATTTTCTTTGGATAATTTATGGAAACCTTAGATGTGAAATATAATCTGTTTGCTTTTACAGCACCCAACTGCACAGGAAGTTTACATGAAGGACAAAGAGCACACAGAACAAGGAGGCCAATGAAGAGTGCTGAAGCAGGGCTGCAGAACCATCTCGGTGGCAAAGGTCGCAATCGTTTTCACAGAAGTCACAAGAGGTTACACTTTGCATTACTTCTGAATTATAGCTTCTCACTGCTCTTCTCCCTGTTCAGAAAGGTTAGTTAATATTAGTTAATGAACTTCTGAAAATTAACCAAGAACCTAGCTTCAAAAAGAAATAATTTTTAAAGGATGCACCAAACTCTGATGCAGACCTCATCATACACTGCAAAATACTTCCCGCAGTTGGTGTTTAAGCCCAGCCATTAATCTTTTTTCTTCACCCGTAACATCTCAATGTATTCACGCTTGGTGAAAGGCACACTTTCATAGACGCAGTCTCAACTGTTAGACAAAATCTGTTCACAAACCTTGGTCAAACATTTTGAAAGGAATTTTGCCTCTACCTACATAACAAAAGAACTCAGATGCTTTACCTGGCAGGTTGTTGGCTGAGCAAGGTCTCTCCTAACTGACACTTTCTCTCGCTTGAATCTGGGACTGCTTACCTCACCTAGTTTCCCTCCTCTATTTTGCTCTCCTGTTCCCTGAAGTGTTGCTACAGAGCCAGACCAGAAGTCTAAAAAATATTTATTTCAGAAACATCAATGCATGGTAATTGCTCACAGAACAAGCTTTTGCAAAGCTTCTTTCCCAGAGTAGCATTTTTGCTACTCTGTAAATTATATTATATTCAGTTGCAATAAAAGCCTCAGGGTATTAAAAAAATAAAATAAGGTATGCAATTTTATGGACCAAAATGCTTACCAAACAGTGACACACAACTAGTTCTAAAATGTCAGGTAAGAGAATACTGCTGTATTGGCATCCAAGCCAGCTCTTACACCTATGCCAGTTGTACAGTCTGCCACAAAGACATTACATTTATTGACAAATGCCAGAGCAGGATACCTCTTTAGGCATTTCCTAGCTCTAACATGAATCTGACTGTCACCATCACATAAAATATATCACTGCACCTTTGACCACCACTACAACAGTGATGGAAAATAATAAATTAAAATAAAAACACATTCCTGTATTAGACAGGAAGTTCTCCCAGAAGAACTCAATCACAGCATGTGTATGTATGTTGACCAATAAGATATCTATACTGTATAGTAACAGGAATGGTGTCTTTTAAAATAATATTTGAACAAATAGGTTTCTTCAAGTTAAAGCTTTCTATTGCAGCACCGATTACATCATACAAATTTTAGTCATTAGTTTGCTAACTGAGAATTTATGGATTAAATTTATTGAAATACAATAAAAATATTTACACATATGCATTTACCTGTGACTTTATGATAAACATATTTATTAGCCTACCTAATAGCATTCTTATTAAAGATTAGGTCCTGAGCTCTGCTCCTAGGAACTGCAGTTCATTTTGGCCATAGATTCTAAGTCTTACATTTTTTTCTCAAATACAAACTTGCTGTAATTTTTTAAGCCACTTATTGTTAAAACATGCTCCAATTAATGGACAGTGTGGTTAAAACCACTTATTTCCTATTTTACTGTAAAATTCAGTGAATAAACAAGAATTTCAGCCTATATAGAATAAACATGATCTTCATCTAGCTGAGTAGCACACATCTTATTTGGTTGTCTTTTGTATTGTGCTAAAAAAACATGGAAAAATTGATTATACAACGTTTTTATGCCTTATGTCAAAGCCAAAATCCTTAATACTGTACCAGGTGGTTCATGTAATGAAAACCTAGTATCTTCTCCAGCAGCCTGTAATTTTTTCTTGCTTTTAATTTTGCCCAAGAATTTTCTACGTTGTTACCCATCTCTAAAACACACTCTACACATATACAACAGCAACCCCCCCCCCCAAACAAACAAAAAACAAAAACAAAGAAAACAAAAAAACACAAACAATGAAACAAAAACACAAACAAAAACCCAAAACCAAAAAACTTTGAAACTGCTTTTCCAATGTACACCTTTTTTAGGTAACTACAGAAGCCAAAACATTGGCATTTTCTTCAGTGAAGGACTCCTAGTTTAAGTAAGAAACATATGGTAAAGGTACACAAGTGGTTAATTATTAACTGGCTAAGTATCACAGTGAAGTTCCTGCTTCATTTTGATAGTTCTGGGAACATATTGGGCCAGACAATTTGCACCAGTTGAGGAACCAATCCATTAGCACAACAGAAATGGGAAAGCACTACTATTTGTTAGCAAATTTGGCATGTTAATGCCTAAAAAGACTACAGATCAATGTTGCTTTTTCTTCAGTAAAATTTCTCCTATTTCTACAAAAAGAAACTTTCTTTTAAGCTTCTTTATAATTAAGTACCATCTGAAATGACTAACACTTACTAGGTTCATAGTAATCCAGTACGGTCACTGAGGCATCTTGGATATTTGCCACCTTGAAGTCTCTCACAGCCGGAATATCCACACAAACCTGTGTTTCATTGAGCTAGAAAAACAGAAGAAAAACATCCTGAGAACCCTGGTGCTGGTGGCTTCATGGAAGAGGTACGGACTTGTAGTTCAATGGTAGTCCATTTCTAAAGACTTAGAGTCAGGATGCATATGAAGATGCCTATCTCATTTGCAGTCACTTTGGTTAAATTACAGACTTCTTGAAACGTCTTCCTTCTTCTATGTGATTTTTAAGAGGCCTAATTTAGAAACCCCTTACAAATACAACTGAGTTGCACCTATCCAATGAGTCTCACAAAGAAACAGTGGAACTATTAATTCAATGTAAATAGCATATGTTGATTTTCCCAAAGAATACAATCATAATGTATTTCCAAATTTAAGCCTAACTGTGTCAGAGTCAAGGTTAATATCACCACAAACACATTTCTTTGTTATTTCCAACTTACAGAGTCTAAGTATAGGTTGACTTTTCCATTGTCTTTTTCCGTCTTCTTAACTGTATTGTCTAATGGAACAAAATCTGGTGACACAGAAAAACCACTGAGTAAGCCAACTTCCATGAGGACCATTCCACTACTGGGAGCTGTGCCAGAACCAAAGTACCTTTTCAAAACACAGAGACAAAGAAACTTTTAGTAGAAATACAGTAGCCCACTCTCCAAAGAAAACATTTGCTCTTTAAACCCCATCTATGGAAGTAATAATGCTTAAAAATACCTAGGAAATAAATGGAACAAAATACCAACAAGAAAATTTCTAATGATACAGAGCTGATAATTAATTTCTCAGTTTTACTGCCTGCTAATTTCAACCACATATGCAAAAGCAGGTTTAGCACTGAGAAAACTGCAACATATAAGTCATGTGAGAGACTACACTGACATCCTGAGGAACTTTCAATCGGCATCTGTTAGTACAGGTTTACATTTCAAATATACAGAAACTATGAAATTAAACATGTTTCAAAAGCAGCAGTTAAGAAACTGCTGCAGGAATTCTTGCACTGAAATTATATATTTCCTCTTATGGATGAATTGTTTTTCTTTAATTCATTTCGGAAGGGTAAGATATATAGGTGTATATATGAAAGAAGTCTCCCAAACATTTTCATATTTCCCTTCATAGAGACCGATGGTTCCATTAACAAAGTCATAGGCAAATTATTTCTCAAATTTTCAGTTTTAGAATGTATAGCTATGCTACTAATACTGATTTGGAAAAAGATTTAATAAACCGAGTCCCCTCTTTTTTTCCTAAATAATGCTTATTATTACATCTTCTTCAAATGTGAAAACCAGATGCTGGAGAAAAAAGTTTGCTCTACTGAGCAAGCCTTACATACTATGGCGCACAACAGATGTATCAAAATATATTTACGGTGCTCTGTGCTACAAGTGTCACCTAAATGACCTGCAAAAGGTTATACTGCTTTCAATAAAGCAGGTAGCAGAAGAGTTTCCCCAGCCTTAGCATGGAAGGTAAACGATTATTGTTCCACTAGAATACAAGTGTCTCCAATCCTTATTTCAAAAGCCTGACAGTATTGAAAGTAATTAAACTATTTCTTTGTAAAGCTGAGTAGTTAAAAAAAAAAAAAAAGAGAGAGAGAGAGAAGAGCTACTTTCAAAGCAATGCTGTTAAGCCTGGCTGATTCAAGGCAGATACAACTTTGAAAGAAATACAGCACAACTGCTGACTTCAGTTGGCTTGTAAGATTAGAAACAAATGAAACCATCTGTTCAATGATGTGCTATGCCAAAGTAGCTGCTATTGAAAACAAGTAACTGAATTGGAACTGGATGTAATTATTTCTGAATAATTACCAATAAGAGGAGAGTAAAATACCCAAACTGTCTAGCCAGCCCAGGGTTCTACTAAAACAACAAGGTACTGTCAAGGAGTGAATTAGATATATCCCTAAAGGTTATGAGGATCTGGCTCTCAAAAAATGAAGACAGGCAGTGTTAGGGGTGGGATGTGGTATCACCTCTTCAACTCCACAGTCTCTTAAAAAAAAGAACAAAAAACCAAAAAAACATCATGCCAGAATGATCAGTAAGAGAGACAGACTTGAAACTTGTACCTGAAGAAAACTGGTAATGTTTTCAGTTGAACTTTATGTTTCAGCTCTTCAGCAATACAAGATCAGGGTGAAACCCTCTCATTTATGTTGCAAAGAGAAAACAACACCAAGCTAGTGTAGAAACTTGAAAAGCAGAAACAGAGAGTAAATAGAACATCAGTGATCAGTTTCCCATGTCTGGAAAAGGTATGCAGGCAATAAAACTGAGAAGAAACTGGCAGTCCTGGGTATTTGCCTCCCAGAGAGTGAGTTAGCTCCTCTAACTGTGGCTAGCACAGGTTCTTCCCGTGGGAACATTTTGCTATATTTCATAAACAAGATAAAGTTTGGATGTTTTGCAAACAGTTTCTCCGGATTGAGTCAGTTCGGGCTTGGCCAATTGGGCCTAGGGGGAGGTCTCGGGCTGACCAATCTGGGGCACTTCTGTAGACTCTATATATATGGAATTCAAAACAATAAAGTTCCTTTTCTCCTCTCTTTCCTTGTCTGAGAACTTGGGTCAGTCCTCAGCCAGCCGCTCAACAGCGACATCTAACCAAGAACCACTTCAATTTGAATGAAACATCATCTGCTCTAGAGTCACATATAAGACCCAGTTAAGATAACCATGGCCAATCACTATCAAGCTGGCTGAAAGAAGGTGAATATTGTCCAGATTAGAGAAAGAAAAAGATTGTGAAGTTGCAGCCTTCAGTACCTGACTATGTATATCCTCAGCTAGATGCATACCTGTCGCTGTTGAACCGCTAGCAGGGTGAAAGAACCAGGCCGGAGCACAAGTGGCATAAAATCTGAATTTATTATTAATTTTTAGAGCTTATATAGGCTTTCAAAGGTCATTCGGATTGGGCCAATTCAAAGCCTCCCCCTAGGCCGATTCGCCAGGCTTGAACTGCCTATCTTTCCAGAGACGGTTTCAATAACATCCAAACTTTATCATTTATAAAAACACAGGAAGAAGAAGAGAAAATTCCCATGGGAAAGAGTCTGTGCTGCCACACATACCCACTAGCTAGACTACACATACCCACTCATCGAGACTTCAGCAGTCACTCTGTATTTGCCTCCTTTGGTTTCTCTACTAGAAAGTCACATCATGTTCTAGAGATCATAAGACGGCCAATTTTAAACTAATTTATGAATATAGAGAAGGCATATATTATATATCATTTATAGGGAAATGAAGAGGAAGATGACTAGTGTATCAAGCTAAGCAATCAGAGAGGAAGCCTTAGCCTAAGCAATTTAAACAGACTTGCACAAAGTTGTACCAGTCCACTTTCCATGACAAAAGCTGATGGAACTAATGTTGGAACTAACTAAATGTTCCAAATAGTCTCTTGAGGCAGCTTTTAATGTCACTAGATTTCCCCCTATTCTACGAACACTTTGCAATTAAAGCATCATCACCCTAGAGGCTTCCCAGAGAGATGGAGCACTTCCTGGCTGTATTTTTAAGCGAAAGTTCTTAGCTAGAAAGTCAGATTTTTCAGAAAATACTTGCCCTAAACTCAGCATGTAAGCCCTTTGTATGTCAGGAGTTTGTCCTAGACTTTAGAATGCTGTTGACACTTCATAGAAAATTTTAAAAGAGAACAAGCCCCTTCTATTTCAAGAGCTCTCATGTATTCTAGTGTCTGTGCCCACTGTCTGTGTCACTGAACTGGATACCAGAAACATATAAAAACAGAGTTCTGGCTTTATGCCTGTTGGCTATTTCCCAAATTAAATCAATCCTCTGTACTGAAATCATATTCTCTATAGCTGATTATTTGTATGATGGTGTCACCTAGAGGCTCCATCTCCAGTCACAGCTCCCTTGTGGTAGGCAGAGCATAAGAATAGGCATACCCTGTACAAAGTTTAAATAAACAGCAAAAAGAGGATGTGGATGAAAGGCATGTAAGAGTAATTATGGTGGATCAGTTGGTACTTTGCAAATCTTGCATTTACAAGGAACCTATTACAATGTCACAAGAAGAAAACTGTGTTTCTAGAGAAAGTATTCCCAAACAGATGAAATCCTTAAATACAACAAACGCAGTCATCTCAACAACATACTTGTTGATAATAAAAGACAGAAGATAAAAACCATAAATATAGAGGGAGAGATACAATGTCCTATGGGGTTTTCCATGAAATATGCAGTGGTCTTTAACTACACTAGGAAATGCATACTGAAGAAACTGCCAGAAAACAAACACCTTCAATTATTCCTTTTAAATATGCGTATGAATACTTTGAAAGCAAGCGAAATGGAGGCACAAAGCAGTCAAAGACATAACTTGGTTTAATGACTAGATGACCTAGGAATATTCAGTTCAATGTCATCCATTCTCATCTGATCCAAATCCTATCCAGGTAACACCGGGTGGCTGTTCTGCTGTCCCTGAGATGATACTTGAGCAATCTCAGCTCAGTTCTTAGTGAATTAGGTGAATACTGAACAAGAAAAATCATCCCAGATGCACATACTCTCTCGTATACTCCTGTCCCCCTCCCCCTTCTTCAACACAAAGAACAGATTTAGCCTGGGTGAAAAACTCATCACCTCTTTAAAATCTAGAATTATGTATTGTATTCTGTTACCATGTTCTTAACTACTGATAAATGAAAGACCACAAAGATAGCTGCACAATAAGGCAATGTGAATTTATCATTATGTAAATATGGATTTTGACTCCTGCCAAAATTGCTCTAAGAGAACTTTATTAATAGAGAAGACCAAAGAATGATTACTTTATTTCACGGTGTTTTCAGCACTTCAGAACTTCATTCTCTCTTTACAAAAAAAGTATCTAGTTCTATGTCAAAAGCAAAGGATTCTTTTCATGAAAGGTAAGAATAATAGGCAATTGTGACAGTTTGCTACAAGTTAGAATGTGGAAGATGCTGGTTCAATTTTCAAGTCTGTCCACACTCCTCCCTATAGGTCAAAAGCACTTGCACCAAAGAAACCTCTGAGATTTTTTTCTTGTATTTCACACAAACTCTTCCACATGCCTCTAACATTTAGGGTGCTTCCATCTTTATGAATACCAGTAAAAAAGTATCACCTGGCCAGCAAAAATTGACTTATGAATTGCTTCTTAGTTTAAGTACTACCATCTGTGCAAAGTAATTTTTATTCTCTTTATACATTTACATCCCATACATTAATAAATTCATACAAATGGATAATTTAGTTTATTTAAAGTAATCTAAAAGCTGTATATATAAAGATGTATATGAGATGCCTCAATTGATTTACCTACCTTGTGCACACATTCAAAGTCAAATGGTTTTTATCATCTTTATCATCCTTTACATCAACATTCAAGTCAAAGGCTTCTTGCTTTTGGACAGATCTGAGGTTCTGATCGGTGTGTTTTGTGTTGTACATAACATTGAGCTGTGGATTGCAAGTACAGACATCAGGTGACACGTAAAGCAAATCAGTATGGTTAAAACAGTATAATGCCAGAGGAGTGTTCACACAAGAAAACATGCACGGACTCAAATCTGACAGTTGCACATGAGTTCCATAGGAATTCTCTGAAAGAAATTTCCTTTCTGAACACTTCATCTTGCAGCAGAACCAATTAATTCGCAGGACACAATTGAGACAAACATGAGGGAGATCTTGGACAACCAACAATTTTCTCCCTAGCAGTTGTCTGCAAGTTTATAATAAGTTACTTCCTGACAGTGTAAAAAAGCATGAATAAAACTGGGTTAAAAGAGACAGGCTGTATATAAAAGCAGAGCAACAGCAAATACACAGCATGTGTACAGAATATGTCTTTATTCTTCATGTCACTGTATTCATACACTCAAACCAGATGAGGAATAGCACGTTACTCCAAACTCAGAACACCACAGCTTTGTTGCAGTTAAATAGTTTCATCATTTGGTTCATCTTCACAAAAACAAAACTACGGATTTTGTCTATCTAAAGGACAGAGTTCTCACTATTTCTGCTGAGCCAACTGCCAAGCTCTGCTAAGCAAGACAAGGAAGGAAATATGACAGGATGTCCAGTAAAGGACATTCACATTAATATAAAATAAGCTTATTTATTATGCAGAGTTTGAAGAGTTTCCAACTCTTCTAGTGCAGACATGCATGAGAAGTTTTAAACAGTGGTAGAAGAGTGGCAAACACAGAAATCCTTAAAAGAGATCTCTGTATCCTGTACAACTACCAATGCAAACAGTCAAAGCAGAAAAATTGACGCTGGGATTGAGCAACCAATGAGTACTCTCATGTTACCAGCTATGACAGAATATTATGCAGTAAAAAAACAAGCTGTACGGCCTACGAAATTGAACTCATGAGGTAAAAAAACAGCTGGATTATTACCTGCAATGTTTCTTTAAAAATACCTTAGTTCCAGAATAGAGCATGACCAGTGTGTCAGCAATTTTTAAAACAGTACTAGAGGTCTGGAAAACTCCGCATATCAAGAAAGCTCAGCATCTGTACCAGAAAACCCAGTCAAAATTATAATAAAGAATCAAATTAATGCTCCAATGAGCAAATGTAAAACACTGGAGAATTGGGTCCTGCTATAAACTCACCAGCAAACTGAAGCAAATGAGAAAAGGTGGGTAACAGAGCTCTGTCCAGTATAAGCTACCTGGATGTTACACTTGCATGTAACTGGTTAGGAAGATTACTAGCCAAAGGTATTGAAAGAATGGAAGCTGCCCAGGAATAGAGGGTGGGAAGAAATGTTTATATATGAAAAGAAATGGTTAAGTAAATGGCAATTCAGCCATAAACAGTTAAGTTGGAAGAAGGACATAGTAAAAGTGTACAAAATGACAACTTTCAGGAAAAAGATGAACAAGGAAGCACTTTTTCATGCAATGGAAGTTTAAATTGTGAAATTCCTTCCCACAAGATACTAAAGATACTAAACCGTACAAGTAAATAAGGGCAAAATAAACAACTTCCTGAACCAGAATTTTCTAAGCCCACAGCAGCTGTGTCCAGCCGAAGGTTTTGAATACTTGGTAAGAGGTGGAAGACAGTCAGGTAATATATTACACGTATTTATCTTATACTCTCTCCTGAACATATGCCTCTGGCCGTTGTGGAAAACAGCACACTGGGCTGGACTGAGCTTTGTTCTGACTCAGTACAGTTCTTATGCCTTCTCTTCTTATGCCTCCTCTTCAAATCCAAGAACTAGGGGAACAAATTGAAGAGGAGAAAAGAGATAGTGCTTCTTCATGTTATACATCATTAGCTGCAGAACTACTTGATGCAAGAAGGTGTGGTTTTAAATGTTTAGAAATATTTTTAAAGTTACACACCTACAGAAGAAAAAAAAAATCTATCAAGAAAATATCTACCAAGCCAGAGAGAGCACACACAGAGAAATGACCTGTGCATTGGGAAGGCCCTGTGTTGCAAACTGGTGAAAGGCAAAAGGGTATACTAGTGAGATATCATTTCATGCTTGCCATTGCTGACAACTCCCAGAGTGTAGCTATCCAGCCATTTCCTTATCCACTGAGTGGTCCATCTGTCAAATCTATGTTTAGAGACAAGGATGTGCAGGACAGTGCTAACTGTTTTACACAAGTCCAAGCAGATAATGGCTGTTGCTCTTCCCCCATGTGCCAATGCTGTAACCTTGTCATAGAAGACATAAAAATTTGTCAGGCACAGTCGGCCCTTAGTGAAGCCATGTTAGCTGTCACCAATCACCTCCCTATTTTCTATGTGCCTTAGCATAGTTTCCAGGGGGATCTACTCCATGATCTTGCCAGGCACTAATGCAAAACTGACTGGCCTGTAATTTCATGGGTCTTACTTTTTTCCCTGCTTTAAAAATGGGTCTTATATTTCCCCTTTTCCAGTCAGTGGGAACTCCACCAGATTGTTTTGACAAGAATCGTTATCTGTTCCGCCAGTGATCCAGATTAAACACAAAGCATGGTGTGGGGGTTCTTCTTTGATTTTGGTAGAAAAATAAGCAGAAAATAGCTAAAATAACTCCCAACATGCATTTTGTTTGGCTAAAGAAAAGGGAATGAAGAGTGCTTCTGGAGAATCAGTATCCTTCTACAATGGTTTCTGGCAGGAAATGGAAACTCGTGAGTCCAAATTTAAAGGTATGATGGGCTTGTCCAAGTTATAAGTTAGCAAGTCAATTATAAGCTAGCAGGTCTGTGCAAACAGAGGAGTCTTTAATTTCTGATTTTTGCTTTTGCTGCCATGTCTCCCACTTCTCGATACAAAAATTAAGCTCTTTCTTTCAATCTCTACACATAATTCCCACTGCCCTGCCAAACACTGCTGAATTTAGCATGCTGTGTGAGTGCAAAGCCAATTCTGTACAGGCACTCAGGAAAACCATGGTGCAACTGTGAAGATTTATCATGTACAACTGCTCCACAGGAGAAGGCAGCACCAAGGATGAAACCAATCTAGAAAGCCTGCCAGTTAAAGGCACACAAAAAGTTTGGTGAAGACAAGCTGGCGGTGCCTCAACAATCTGTCACCATAGAAATAAAGTTGTTTTAACTTTTGCCAGAAAAAGCTAATGAATGGGAATTCACTGCCAAGGCAGGATGTTCTGGAACCACATACTGAACACGTCAATCAATCAGCTAGTATTTTCATGCAATAAGTTACTGCTGTTACAGTCTGACTTTCTTTTCCCTAATTCACATGACAATGAAGGAAAATGTTTTCACAACACAGAGTTTAATTAAAGCTGCCTTCTGTTTACACACCCACTTTGGGGACTGAAGGCTATTATACAGAAACTCAAATTAAATTAACAAAATGAGCAACTGCATTTCTTAACTTTCAAAAGGCAACTATCAAAGCTAAAGGCAGAACTGGTCCAGTCTTGTGAATACTGCAACCAGTTCTGGTGAGAGGCCCAAGGAAAGAAAACTAAAAGTTAGTGCTGTGCATAAGAGAGATGCTTATCATAGTAGCTGACACAATCAACTGCACTACGCTCCTAAAAATATGGCGCATTTACAATGCCCTAATCAATGCCTCTCCTTTTTCTTCTTCAACTAGCAGCACAAATGAGCTTGACTGAGGATGTGAATTCAGTGAAATAATTTCAACTTTTTCTGTCCCTTTTTGAATACTTAACATCCATTCAAATTTTAATGGAGAAATATGTGTGCATTTCATCATGTACCTATTTCAGTACCATCACACTTAATAACATTTAGTCCCTTGCCTAAGTCTAGTAAAAATATACTTAGTGGAAAAAACAGTCAGTGCTTCCAGTAATGAGTAACAGGAGATTATGACGTTTTTTCCTCACTCATCTCTATACATGATCAGGAGATCAAGGAGATCGTGTTCACCCATCCACTTTGCCCATACCCACCCTTGTGTGAGCCTGCCCACCCTCCCCTTGTTGCTAGTTATGGATTTCAGTGGCATTCTCCTTCCTTCCAAGAAGGCATGGGCCATGCCAATTATTTTAGTCATGTGTCAAGACCAGTTCACAGTAGTTCTACACAGCAGAGAGGTGTTTCTTTCAAGACTTCCAGCAGGCCACCTAGGGAATATTGCTTCTTTGACTCCTTTCTCTAGAGAGTGTCTTTCATAATACCCTAACCCATCCTCTCCCCGCTTGCAGAGTCAGTGTCTTAGGTCATCCATGGTATATACCCACATAATGGAGAGAAGAGCTAGGAAACTTTGTTGATGGCAGGACCACAAAGCTGTAAGTAAATGTCTGCCTTTGCAATCTTAATATCCAAAATAAAGACATTTTATGAGATCCTGAAGGGTCAGGAGTGAATGCACTGCCAACTTGCACACATAGAAAGTGAGATTTCACCAAAAAAGAAAATTTTTTTTTCCTAAGAATCCATTCTGTTGGGAAAGCAGACGTTTCCATTAATGGATTTAATCTTGTGGTTTGTGATATTTAAATGAATTACTGTTTTGACATGCTACATTTGGCCAGAAAGTCAAATCCCAGAACAGTGATTCTTACCACTGTACTCTGGCAGGCTCAAGACAATGAAACCCAGCTGAAGAAATGTGATTGTAATGTCATATGCTATCTGATTTATTAAATCTAATCCTGACCTAGCTTGTGTCTGGGAAAAAGTGAAATCTCATTCAAATGTCCTCAGTGCTCTTTCTTTCAGAATATCAGGCCTGCCAAAGGAAGCAGAAGGAAAGAACTAATCTCAGCAAAGACAAGGTTTTGGAGTAACTACTCCAGGGTGTTAAGTGCAATATTTTGAATCAAGTCACAGCATCTCTGACTCAAAGCTTCAGGAAAAGAGGTAACAGCACAGTGACCTAAATTAACTATGGTAATCTGTTCTTGGTTCCTGAACAGAAGGTCTTTGTGAGCACATTTCCACATCCATGCAACAAACCAGGTACTTAAGCCATGGTACTATACACCCCCAGTGAGTGCTCCCACCACAGTCAACTGACTTCTGGGTGAAAAACTTCTGTCCAGTCTTCATCAGACATGCTGGTTTGAATGTGAAATTTTCATGCAGGAAATAACATAATTGGAACAAATGTGTTTTCACAAAAGATATTAATTTCAACAAATCAGTGTCTTCCAGCAAGAAACAATTTGCTGAAAAGTTTTTGATCAGCTTGCCTGACAAATTAGCTGATTTAATATCAGGGAGTATTTCTCAACAATGACTAAGGTTAAGTAGTCTTCACTGTTCTGGAGCCCCATTTTGTTACATTCCACATACACACACACACAAAAACCACAGATGTGTGAATGCAGTCCTGCTGAGATGTTCATTCCTATCTTGGCCTGCAAGCCTGAATCTAAATTATCCTCTGAAACTTTTGAACTTTGCTGTAAACTTCGTTTGTACTTCTGGGAATTAATAAACATGGGTTGTGATTTATGGCATTGTGTGTTTTGCAAACTGGTGGTGAATGAATGAGGGGTATCTCCAACTGCTGTTCACTGCCAATAGGCAGCTGTGAAGACTTCTTTAAAAAGGTCTTTTATTCCAAAGCATACTTACTAACCATCACCAGGCTTTTTTTGTTTCCCAGATGCATAAGAACACTAAAGTAAAGGCCAGACTGGATAGAACTTGAGACAGAATCTGACCTGGCATAAAACTTGGAGACAATTAAAGGTGGCCTTAGTACAGTTTTCTCAAGTATGCCTAGGAGTCCAGTAGGAACTCTGTCTGGTTTTGTGACATAGTCAGCAAGTGTAAGTTTGTATTTCCAATGAAATAAGTCTCTCACTCTCAGAGATTAGTATTTCTGCATTATTTGTAGCTTTTCAAAGGTTGTCTCTTTCCCCTGTTTGGTTGCAACCAATTATCATGGAGAGAGCACCAGGGAAGTGAGATCCACTGCTGGCCATATCAAGGTAGATCCAACACTTTTCTTCTGATATGGTATTTCTCCTTCCACTCTGCCATGCCTATACTTTTGGTTAATGCTAAGCATCTATTACCATTTGTAGTTTGCAGGATCCCTTGACTCTGTTTCTCATGCTGTTTCAGAACACAGTAAAAACAGCTGGTGGAACCTGGCTATAACAATCTTTCATTTTTTGTTTTTGTTGCATTCTACTTCAATAAAAGGAAAGTAACTCTTATAACTAACAGTGCAATTTTGTTCTGTACTGATCTGTGCCTTATTATGGTTTACCACAGGTTCTCAATGAGACATTTCTGCCTCATTCCACAAGCCTGTTTTACTCTGAACTTTGTGCCTGCCAGTGTGCCACTGCAGTCCTTCATCTTGCCAAACAGACATTGCATTCGTGCAGGAGGACAGGGCTGCTTTGATACAACTCTGGCCCATGGAAGTGCCCCAAAACTGTCAGCCATCCAGCAGTACATAAAAGGCCAGGCCATTGGTCAAAAACAATCACATGGATATGTCCATATCTCATTCACAGCATTCCTCAATTAGTGAAGTGCTTTGCTACTGATTTAAGACATTTCGGAAGACTCTTCCTATTAACATGTTTTGTAAAGCTTCAAAACCATACCTTCCTTCCAGAAAGCATATCTTTAGCAATCTACCTGATTGCCTGCATTGCCTACCTGAAAGACAGCAAATCCCATTCCCTCCGCTGACACTGTAATTGTCATTGGTTGTGCAGGGGCAATCTGAAAGAAAGATGAGTAAACCAGTATTTTCAAAGTACTTTCAGTCAGCAGACTTTATAAAAGTATTCCTCACTTTTTACAATACCTCCTTGGTCTGAAGCAGAAAACGGTTTTGATTATCAATTGAGAATGCTTCTGGCTTTTCCAAAGAAGGTGCTGTCACTGTTATATCCATTTTTGTTTTGCTTCCAGCAGTGAGAGCTGCGAATAGACTCAAGGCCTGTAGAGCCACCACTGTGTCCTGTTGAGAGACACAAACCCTTCAGGATTAAAAAGAAGAAGCTAGTGCAGCACATAGGCCATGCTTTGGGGAGCTCATAATTCCTGCATTCACACATTTGTTGATTATGCTGGAGTCTTCATGCAGCCATCTCCACATCTCTGGATCCCCCTGGCGTGGTAGCCCCAGCACAGAAGAGAGATAGTAACACAAGACAGGAAGTTAGCTACTGTGGAAATGGAAAATTAGGTGGGAGCCAGCTAAGTTTTCCTCTTGTGCAAGGTACCTGGAACACGTGATAAGATGAAAGACACAACAGTCAGAATTACACACCACACCAACCTTGGAGAAAAAGACACAGAGGAAAGTAATGATACTGCTACTTTCTAGATTTATTTAGTGACTATGCATTAAATAATCAGTACTGTACAGGAGTTATTCAGGGTGCCTTGATCACTGACACAAAAGCTACAAATCTGAAAAATTATTAACATTTATTTTAAAAACAGCTGAAATTAATTTTTATCAAACACTCAGCAACAATTTCAGAGTTTCAGCCCAGTTTACACTAAGTATTTGATCCAAAGGTTTTGTGCAACTGCTTAACTACTGCAGAATATTCCTAAAAATATCATATCACATCATCATACATGTATCTAAAATCCTTTTCTTTCATCTATGTGTATGATTGTAGGCTTAGGTTTTGAATACAAGAAGTAGTTTTAGAACATTTGGTCCAGGACAGTTTGGTGAATGAGGATTTTAACATCCACTATTTTCTGGGAAGAAATACAGTAATCAAATATATGTTGCTAATCTCAGGGATTTTTACTGTTCCTGCACTTCATTTTGCATGTATTTTTAAACAGTCAGAGTGAAGAAATTGGCCTTTCAGGCTTGGCATACAGATACTTTATTTATTAGTAAGCCACTTCTAGTAACAAAATTCTAACGTAACAGGAGTTCATTCACCACAACATGGTGACTGTGCCATACCTTAAGGGGGCAGCAAGTGCTGACCATTCACTCTAAAGTATAAAAAAACCACTCACTTTCCCATGCCACATCCTTGTATGAGATGACCTGCTTCACTGATTTCTTAAAATCCAGAAAGATAACTGATTAGCAACTGCAAATTCATAGTAAGCTGTATCTCGTATACAGACTGTAGTGAATTACTATACCCTAACTTATAAAGTATCACACATGCTACTGATTATTTTCCTCCTTATTATTCAACAATATAGAAAGTTTCTTATGTAGGAAACTCATGGAAGGAAACACTCCAAACACTATTTTTCAAGCAATCTTAGAAGTTAACAAAAAACTATGAAGTAATTTCTACAAATTAAAAAAGGCATCTAGCAAGGCACTGGAGTAATTTTGAAATCTAAACTGTTTAGACTATGGAAGAACAAAAGGATTAAATTAATTTCTTAATTTCACCCTCAAGGGTAAATGGTATGTTGCTAGATTTTCAAACTTTCAAAAAGGTTTCTGGAGAATAGAGGAAACCTTTTAAAATTCGTTTGGTGCTTCAATCAACCTCTCTAAATAATAAGCAAGAATTAACACATTAGGAAAGCACTAATACCTCAGGGGAACCAAGCTGGTTATTAAATTGCATTTTACTTAGAAGTCATTTCTCCCAGATTAGTATCAACCAACATCTGAAAATAATGAAGGATAGCCTGTACACCTTGGTACCAAGCAGCATGATGAAATGCGACATTTTACTGTGACCAGTATATGTTATTAATTTTAAAGCTAGTTTAAACCAAAGCAACCCAAAGTACTATCTAGTTTTTTTGGATGCCAGCACAGCTTACAATATGTGGCTTCAGTAACATGAAAACCTCCTGGAGATAGTGAAGATCTTCCAAATTTCATGGCCCACCAAAAATCTATGCAGTAATGAGGACAAAGTACATTATTAAGACCAACTGCCAACAGAGGCATTAGGTTAGGCAGTTTTTCTAAAACCTACTCCCCTTAGTTAGAGGCTAAGTTAATAGCCTTTCAGGAGTTTAAACACCTGCACATGGTAAGAATAAAAAGAGATTTCTCTCCCTGGAAAGAAAGTAAGCATAGATATTCATCATACTTATTTGGAAAATATGTTTAATTACTTTTCCATGGGCATCACTATTTCTTTGTAATTTGTTTTGTCATTAATACATTATCTAAAGAAGTTCTCCCTCTAATTCGCTTTTTTAATAGACTTGCCAAAAATACTAAAACTGGCAGTCCAGGTGTAAGATGCAAATTTGTATGTAACTAATGCTGTTACAGCAAAACAAAACTCAGTAATTAATATGTAAAAAATGGCCCTTTTTAAACATACATTTTGTTTAGAAAGTATAGCAAAATCCCTTAAAACAAGATATTACCTGTGTAGATGAAAATCCCCCAAGGTGATTTCTTTGATGACTTAACCACTTCATAATAGGGATCCCCTCAGCTAACCTGTCTTGATGAAAGTGAGAGAGCAGAGCGTATGCTGCAAGTTCAATATCAATGGACCGTGGTTGCCATGAGTCAGACATTTCAGAAGCAGGTGTTACCCAGAAACGAAATTCTCCTGTAAAAAGAACGAATAATAACCTCAGATGCACAGACTGAAGTCTTTGGATTTCTGGGAAAGTCTTAGGGCAAATCTCTTCATTAATGCTAACCCACGGGATCTAGCAAGGATCAATGAAATTGTGTTAATGTTTAGGAGTATGTTCCATAAAGGACTGACTTAAGCACTCCCTCAGCTGTGGCTAAATCTAGATACAAAAAAAGATGGAGTCAAAATAGTCACTCCATTGATTTCGGTGAACTTTACATTGATCCTGTCCTTGTCAGCCTGAAGGGCTCACATAAAGGAGCCCTTGTGAAAAGGCTACTTTGTGGTTTCATTGCTCCTTTCTCTTCAGGACTAGAGAAGGCACCTCAGGCAGCACTGCTGCTCACTAGACAAATTCTGGAGTAAAGCCTTCCCAAAAAAATTACTTCTCTTCCCAGAAGTGATTGTCCAAAAGGCCTAACTCAGTAAACACAGAGGGACACTCAAGACGCTCTGTTGCTAGGCTACAACATGAATTCCTTTGGATTTTTCAAGAAGACAGTTACTATTTTGAGCCAAAAACTTCCATTTCTTATACTCCATATGGTCTGCTCTTCCCCCAAATTAGGAAAAAGAATTCAGCTGTGCTGAACTTGAAAGAGGTTAAACATACTGAGATGATAGGTCCCCAGAGAAAGTGCAACAGACCTCTGTATTGCCCTACAGAAAATCCAACACTTCACCTCTTCATTCCAATACTCATTGCCCCCCAATACCCTCCTGATCTCTCCAAAATACATTGGAATAGTTAACTTCATCCATCTGTCTCTCTTTAACCAGACTGATCATACAAGTGTGCATAATAAAACAGGAAAACTGACAGGTCATGCTCTTCAACAGCATCACAGTACTCCTATCAGGAGCATGGTAACTGAGACTGAAAGCTCAAGGTTTGCTGTGAATTGTCATTCATTTCTGGACACTTCTCATTAAGGCTGTCTTGGAACTTCTTAGCTTATTCTCTATATCATGCTCAAAACAGATTTGAATTCTGAATATACAGCTGTAGGTATATGATGATAGGCATTTTTAAATTTGACAAAAATCCATGTATATAACTGTGGGAGATAGTTGTGCAGTACCTTGGTGCTCAGCTCTCTGGTTCAGCATATTCAGTGCTTCCTTTGCTTTTGTACTTTTTGCCCAGGACAATGCATATGTCACAAGTGCCAAAGTGTAATTATCTGAAATGCCTTCTCCTAATTTATCTTCTAGAAAGTTTGTAGCAGTCTTGATGGCATAAGCATGCTGGAAACGAAGAGCATATTGAAGAATTTACACTGAATAAAATATGTATTGGAATAGAATAATGTAAAAGAAAAATTTTTACAGAACCAGAGAAATTACTAACCCCAAACAACCACCAAGAAATACTGAAAAACCTCTTTCAGAGTCACAGACCTGAATCTCAAAGGCAAGCCTTTTGATCTGGCACTGTCTTTTAATAAGTAATTTCAATTAAATCAGTTGGAATAACTTAATATCTCTAGGACAAATTCCTTCCATAAATGTCTTTGCAAGTTCTTGGACTAAAGTAATGACAATATTCTTGCTAAAAACAGCTGCCTTTAGACTTTGCAAATATAAAATTGAAGGGCTTAACACAATTTTACATTGTTTGGGATACACAAAGAATGGTTAACAAAATGAGGTCAAATTTTGTCTCTGTTCAAATATTTCTCTACATCTTTAAACTACCAAGTGTTCATCAGGTACTATAACAATTTATGAATCATTCCTGTAACTATGAATTATGTGTATGAATTCCAATACCTGTTTATCTGGGAAGCCTAGGAGGGATGATATGATGTAAGCTGTGAGAGTAATTGGATTATTGGTGCCTCCTTGAAGATCACTGTGCAACACTTTCCCAGGCTCCTGGAACTCTCCATTTAATTTCTGATGGCGGACAATCCATTTAGCTGTATCCATGAGTACATCTTCATCAATATCTATGAACTGACGAGCTTGAAGGAAACATCTCAATACAAAAGCTGATAACCTTGGGGAAAAGGTTTATCAAATATGTCAAAATTAGCCACGCATTACAGTTTCCTCTGTTTCAGATGATGTAAGACTACTGTAAAGCATAAGGTGTTCTACACACACCTCCTAAGTAAAGTAAAATGCATGCCTCACCCAGATAAGCAAGTAGACTAAACTTAATCCACCAAAACATGAAGATATGTCCTTGTTCTGGAAGATCACCCCTTCTGCAGCTGCTATGTTTCAAAAATAAATAGAGAGTATAGACTCTAAGTCTGCCAGCACATGTATATCTTTATTCAAATGTTGCTCTCCTGCCTTCTGCTGCTAGACAAAAGTTATGGTTTACAAAGTAATGCAGTTAGGAGTGTGATATTAATTACCACCCTATTCCTGTAATGATACCCTCGAAACAACCTTTGTTGTTTTATTATTAATAATCCCAAGTTATCCCTCAACTTCCTTCTTTCCAAATGTACATTCACATAACTTGTCACTGCACTATTTAAGTACTAGATTTGGCAGTACAGGTAAATCACCTTTCTGTCCATCAGTACTGAGTCAAAGGCAAATCCTGCTGATGTCAATGAAAGATGCCCACTGACTCCAGCAGGAATGTATCAATCAGTGGCACAGTAAGTGGGATGGTTCTATTTAAAGTCAGAAGCATGTCCTGAAATATGTAACTACATCTAAACTGAACAAGGGTTAGCTGAACAAAGTGCTGGAACCTGTCTCTGTTATCTACCTGTCCTCTACAATATTCTACCTGTATTCCACAACTTTTCCTGGAGTGAAAAACTCAGCACTGAAAAGACTTTCAGCTGTGTTTATAGTTTCATTAAAAGGAAGTGTGAGAGAGGCAAGTAGAACAAACTTTTACTACCAGTAACTGGGTTCACCCCCTACAAAATGTCTCAGTCTTCAGCCTCCAGTACGGAGATAACTGAAAGTCTGATTGAAGCAGTGATAATCACATAACCCTAAATGGTTTCAGTCAACTGCAAGAATAATTAATTCAATTGTTATTCTTCATTCCTTTGAGCAAAGCAACAAAAAACCTTTCAGACCAAACTATTTCCCTGATTAAAACAATTCATCTTTTTTTTGCCAGATTAAAAAGCCTCACTGTAATAATGGCTTTGACAACATGTTACCCAGCAAGAAAGACCTCAGAGTTGGTCTAAACACCTAATGAAAACCAGGCACAAGGCTAATACAGCTGGAAATTTTTACCAGCATCACAAAAACTTTTCAGATGTGGGGAAAATATCTAAAATACCAAAATTCCACAATGATTCCAGCAGAACTACTTACCATGTGCTCCCAGAGGGATCTTCATTTCCAAAGGCACTAAAGGAGCCATCATCCCTCTGGAAAAGCAACTCTCTTTGGTAGCCTGAAGTGGAAAAGTAGAGACAGGTATTGAACACTTTCCTCTCATGTGGGTTCCAGCACAAACTGGAACTGAAACTGCTGATGTGAAGCAAGACACTTTCTAAGAAGCAAGGCATTTTCTAAGGCTGAAAGGGCAGAACTTAAGCTTGTATTTCTTAAAAAAACTCTCAAATATGCAGGAACACACAAAACCACGTAGATGATGAAGTGGGCAGCAACAGCACAAAGGATCCATCTACCAAAGCAGAACTGGAAACTCCTGCTGCTGCTGATCAGCCATCCAAACAGTGCAGAGATGTGCTCCCACACACTCGGGGGTTCCAGGAGCAGAGCAGTGAGAGCGCAGCAGGGACGCAGCTATAGTTCAGTGCTTCATCACTTTAGGGATCTTGTGCACCTACAGAAATGCTCTATCTTTACAGTAGAAGGAAGGACAAGAAAAATTGTTTTCCAACTGGAAGAGCAAGGCTACAAATCCTGTTGGAAAACCAGGCCTCTTCATCAGCTGGCTTTTGCCAAATCAGTGGACTTGCTATCAGAAAAAGCAAGCTGGAAGAGGTTGCTCTGAAATTAGTGAAAAATTTCCAAAGACCCAAAGATCCTGAAATCCTGAGAAGGAACCACTTAAAATGTTATCATAAGATTTTTCAATATTGAGAACAAGTGCAGCTTTCTCCTGACTGCAGGACATCCATAATAAAAGGGCCTCAAAAGACTCACTGACTGCTCGTAATCACCAGCAGCATTTTCACTCGTAGGTGACTTCAGTACAGAACCAATGTTCATTAATGTTAGAAATTAAGAGCTTCTATGATATGCTGCTCACTGTAGTTTCTTGTATCTAAAGCCTTTTTTCCCTTACATTTTGCCTGTCATTTGTGTATCCATAACAATAATAATATCTATTTATAGCACTTCACAAGACATCTTTTCTTTCCTCCCCACTTTATCTTTTCCCTTGGTTTTACTATTTTAGGTATTACAATTAAGAATTAAGAATCGAAGATGTGATAGATAGAGACACAATACAGAATCAGACAGGCAGAAAGAAAAGTCTAAGGCAACCAACAGTAAGTCCTACACAAATTAATGAATTTACACAAATACATCCCATGAGGTCCATCCAGCTACAACCCTGTAAAATGCTCCTTGCTTTCACTGATAAAGCATTAATCATCTGCTTCCATACTGTCCTGACTATAGATACATAATGAGTGAAGAATACGCCTAGTTACTGAGGAACAAATGGCCTTGTCCCTCAAAGTGCCTGTGTAAGATGAACTCCTAGTCACGGTCTCTCTGTAATAGAAGGGAATGAGATATAAAGCTGTGAATCTGAACTGCCACAGTATACCTGGGCACCTTCCCATGTAACCCCAGTACCAAAAGATTCAGCTCTTGAGTCTTCTTTAGAAGAGTTTGCAATTGAAATTTTTGCTTTAATATAGGGGGTTTATTATGTAGATAGCATGACAGTGGCTAATTACATCACTAAAACTGGTGAATCTCTGTCATCTCAGTTAATGATACTAAGTAGAGCACCCTTAAATGGAAGGGGAAAAAAAGGAGGAATGAGTGGCATTTCTCCCCAAGAAAAGCAAAAGTCACTGTCAAAGTGTAAGCCTCCAAATAATGTTCTGTGAAGAGCACAAATACATGTATATATACAAACAGACTGCTTCCTCTTCAAAAGTATCTGACTGCAAGGCCTGAAAACAAGGTCTTCTGCTTCTTTGCAGAACTGGCAATATACAGCAATGAGCATTATAATCACCATCCTGCTGGTAAGTGTAAAAGCACTAAACTACAACCAATAGCCTGCTGAGCAGCCCTTACACAGGCACAAATTCATCTCAGAATGTAAGATTGGGAGGGATCAAAAAGATGAGCAGAACCAGAGGGAGAGAGATCACTCAGCTATTTCCTACATTCTGTTTGCTTTCGTCTCAGTGCCAACCCTGTTGCAGTCACGCAAAATCTCCCAACATGAGCGTATCTTACATGGGAACGCCTGCAGAATGCTGGAACAGGAGACCTGGAGGCTGCAAACCACTGCATTCGCTCCAACAGACATTCAATCACACATGAAAAATGATACTTCAAGTGTCAACACATAAAAGTGGAAAAGCAAGGAAAAGAAGGATCCTATTATGAAGATGTCCACTATTATTCCCAGAGGGCTGGCTGGAACCCAAAAGATGTAGGAGGTTCACTGAGCGAAGCTGAAAGAAGAATGTATCAGGATGGAAAGGACTTCAGAAAGATGTGGAAGACTAAAGGATCTCACATTTTAAACAGCTTGGAAATTCTGCTCAAACTCTTTATCTCTTTGGGTCTAACAACAAAGCTTTCAGGCCATCAGGTCTGAAAAAAATCAGGTTTTTTTTCATTTCAGAAAAAAGTGATTTAAAGATGGGATTTGTCATTACCACAATTAATAAATGTGTTTAAAAGGCAACTTTTCTTTGGCTTTGCCTTTATTCTAGGTAAATAAAACTGCTAAAAGAAATCATGCAGCAGTTTCTGCTAGCAATATGATCCCTTCTTCTCACAAGCTTTTAGACATAAATTAATTATATTTACTTCAGATTCTGAGGTTACTTTTTCACATACTTGGTGAATTATGACATGTGAAATAAAGTCTGGTTTAAATTAAACTTCATTACAATCATTTCAAAAACTAAGCCTATAAAAATTATATCCTAAGCTAAAGATAAATTCAACTTGAAAATTGCACTAAAAAAAAATAAGCACAACAACTGAAAACAATTACTACAATAATGCAGAAGACTTTTTAGATTGTGATTATTTTCTCTCCTAAGGTTACAAATATTTCAGCATAATTATTGTTTTGGCATCTACAGTGTTAAAACTATGTACCTCAATTCAAAGCCTCAGAAACAAGTTATGAACACAATACTGCGTAAGTGACATTTAAGCCTATAATTTTCATTAGCATTGAGTTAACTGTAATAAACCCGCTATTGGAAAAGTTCAGAAAATTATGGTACCAAAGCTCAGTCTTAAAAAAGTGATAGATTGCTTACAAACTTCAAAGTAGCTGTTTACATAAGACATATCTTCCTCCCCACTGTACTTTTCAACTAAACCATGTAGTAGGAATGATTAAAAAAAAAAAATCATTTAACTGCTTTGACAGAAAATTGGAATCTTGATGAAAGGAAAATTTATTTTGAGCTGTGCCTTTTCCAAAGGAAATGTCAACAACTTTTAAAAAAATCAAACAAAAAGGACTTAGAGAGAGTAAACAAAAGTTGAAAATGTCATCACAATGCCTTTGTAGGGGTGTAGTTCACAATGGGCTGGTGTCACTGCTCTCTGAGAACCAGGCTCTCAGCATGGAGACTGACACGTGGCGAGTGTGGGACACCACAGATAGACACTGTGTGATCCAAAAGCCAGAGAGCAGCTGTGGTCTCCAAACTTTGTGACGTTTTCAAGTATCTCTCAATTAAAATACACAACAATTTCCAACTAAAATTTTCCAGCTTTTGATTTCTAGCACAAAGTTTACTTCCGACCAAGTCTAAAACTTGGGTGGGCAAAAAAGCCAGCCATGAGACAAAATGCCACTCCTTGAGTTCTACAAGGACACATCAGGTCAGGATGGTGTCACTGAAGATACGTGGGATGAATACTGTTCACTCTGCTCACTGACTCATTTTAAACCTCTGTGCCTCAGGCAGAGATCAGAAATGTTTGCTCACATGTGGTTTTATCAAATAAGAAGTAACAACCATCTAGGAAAGCCATATGAATTGCCTTCTAAAATGCATTTTTCATCTAAAAAAAAAAGCAATTATACAAAACCAACATTTTTTTCTGAGAAAACTTGCCCTTGTAAACAAAATAATTTGCTTTCCAATTCTGTCAGCCCAGAATAAAGAGGGAAAAAAGGGGGTTTTCTTCCAGTTCTCAAGAGACAAACTGAGCAATATTTCAAACACCACATGCAGAGTCACAGATATCATTTTACTAGTAAGAGTTCTTAAAAATCTGACATCTTTCCTTTATGCATACAGACCTTTTCTCATAAATGATAGAGCTCTTGATCTAATATCCTCTCTCAGCTGCCTGGTTTTAGTCAGGTATTGCAAAACATAAACGTTTGGAGCAAAATTGATCATATTCTGTTCACCACAGCCATAAGGCATCTTAATCAATGATGACAAACCATTGATAGAAGGCCCAAGTAAATCACCTGAAAGATAAAATTTAATCAAAATAAAGCTTATTGCAAATAAACGCATACCTCACACGTAAAGGGTAGTGTATTCTAAACTATGAGAAAATATGGTTTATGAGAAATGTTTCTACTAAACACCACTAACCAGGCAGAGAAGATGCTTCACCTTCTCATCAACTTTATGCCCACTGACCCAGCTCCCTATAGACCTTTTCAATTACAGAGTAATTTCAAACAGCCACTATTTAAAAAAAAACCAAAAAAACCCAAACCAAACAAACAAAACCCCAAATAACCAAAATCTATTTATTCCAAGAAAATGTTTCAATAGCGGTATGTATTTGAAACTTCCTCTATTTCTTCTCTCACCTATAGCTATCAAAGCCTAAGTGTCACAGGAAACAACAATTAATCAGGTTTTTGGTTTCATTCTGCAGACAGTGTAATTAGAACAGGATACTAGCAAACTGTGCGGGACCTTCCTGACTAAAATCCAACTCTCTAACTCTGAAAATACCTTACAAACACTATATTACCATAAATTAAACAAATTAAAGGAATAAAACACTCCATCCCTAGGGTCTCCCTAAGTTTAGCCTAATGCATGATGGTAAATTACTGTGACTTAATGATTCAAACTATTTATATTGCAGTTAAATAAAAATTAATGTCATAAGTAATTCCCTAATGATAGGCACAGAATAATTCTTACCAACAGCAGTGACCTGCACTCTCTCACTGTCGCTTACAACATCAGGAGGAAAAGTGAACTCCAAAGTTTTTGACATTGTTTGTCGTTTATTTCCAGTCAAATCCAAAAGGACTGTCTGAGAATACGTCTGTTCCAATCCTTCAGCCTATAAACATAAAGACAGGGGTTCTGAGTATCTTTCTGTAGTTGATCCTGTCCTGAGCAGGAAGGCTGTACTCCCTTCTAACCTCAACCATTCTCTGATTTTATGATTTTAAGCATTTATTCTAGGATGAGATGTACAAATGTCTACCACCTTCCACTGAAATGGAACCTAACATGAATCACTTAGACACCCAAAGCCAGGCAAGTCTTATCAGTGTCTGGTTTACCAGAAAATCCAGTGGTTAAAATTCCATCACCAGTAGCAAAGTACAGAAATGTTCATCTAAAGTAAGTTTTGAATGAAAGTCGGATGTATGGCAAAACTGATTGCACTTATCTGAACAATTTACTTGAGGAACAAGCCAAGCTGTTTACCTTTACTAAAACTTTCTGGATGACAGCATCAGAAGCAGCAGATGATATTGCTGTCACTTTGATGGGTATCTCTCCCAGCTGCGTTGGCTTGATTGGGAATTGAACAGTTTTGCCATCTTCACTTGGTACAGATATAGACTGTTGATTTGCTGTAGCATTTATTTCATTGGATGTTAAAATAATTTCAAAAGCATCATTCATATGCAGAATCACAGTGACCTGTAAATACAATAACATTTGCAATATAAGTGTTAATTTTAAAAAGTGTTTTAAAAGTGTTAAAAGTGTTAAAAGTGCTACTTTTAAAAGTGTTAAAAGTGTTAATTTTAAAAAGCTGCTTTCATAAAGTGCCACTTGTTTTATGTAGAGAGAAATAGGTCTGCCCATTAAAGAAAATACTCCAGTTCCCACAAAAGAAAGACATGGTCTCACCAGTGGTAAAAACACTGCAGTATCTAATAACATTCAATGATGAAGAGACTTATTTTACCTCAGCTTCTTCTTTCAAATAATTAAAGATGTTCACTTCCAAAATGAACTGCTCTCCTCTGATGACAGAGTATGGAAGGTTCAGGAAAATGAAAAAAGGTTGAAAAACTTCTAGCTGCAAAACAAAATCAGTTGTGAACCCCTACAATCAGACACTAGAAAGAAAATTACTATACAACTTGTCTTCCAATCACTTTTAAATTCAATGACAGAGTATGTTCAGTTGCACTCTACAGCTGACAAAATGTATTACTGCAGGGCTGAAACAGAAGGCAAAGATGCTTCTGAGCATTAGCACCTTCAGAGACACCATTCAGATGAGAGCTGCTGACAGCTTTGACACAGCAGTCCCAACAGAAGCAATTGAATTAGGACTAAGAGTCTATCATCTGGCAAGTTTGGAAGCTGTGATCTGTCCTAAGCTCTCATTAAGGTAACTGTGAATTGCTTTGAGTACACAAGTAATGAGTAATTAAGACCTTGTCAGTTGACCTGTCTTCATGTCAATACAACAGTAACTAAATAACTGATTAACCCAAATTTTCTAACTCAAGACCTTACAATGATTTTTTTTATTTTGTGAGATTAATCTTGGCATAAGTTCTTTAGTTATACTTCTAAAAATATGTACTTTATTAATTAAAATAAAAACTTCAGAAATATACCAGCAAGCATTTCTTTTATCTGTGGACAGGTTTTGGAAAAAATCTTGGCTCTAAGAAGTCAGTGGTAAGCTCTCATCAAGCTGAATGGGATCAAAATTGCACTGTTTATGAACATTTGTATAGTAAGAATGGTTGAGACATGTCCTTTATTATTGAAATGTGAACTAAAAATTATTTTAATTTAGTTTCATTTAAAAAGATCTTCCAGGTGTTTTGAGTCTCAGATACGAAAATCCCTCACCTTTTCTTTTCTAGCTAGCAAATGTTTTAAAAAGAAAAAGTTGTTTGCTAAAGCCATTAGTGTCAGAAACGTCTTTAGATATTAAACATTAGAGAAGTTCTAATGAAGACTTTTTTGGTTAGTTCATAGTAAAGATTTTCCCTCTGTACCTATTTTCTTTGTCTTTTTTGTTTTACTTTTCTTTAAAATCAATGTATTACACTCAGGAGTATGCCAGTATACTACAATAAAATACAACCGAGTAAAATTATTGACACTGTGTAGTAGAGATTTTAAAAAAATATGATGCAAAGCAGAACATGACATAAATCACGCATATGTCATTTATTTCCCCCATTACATTTTTCATGTCTTTCTTTTACTTGCCTCTCTGTATGGTACTGATTAACATGTTTCAGTCATATGGAACTCTAAGCACAACCTAAATGTCCCAACAATGGTGAAGTACTGAACAGTGCATGGGGATGATAATAGCTAAATAATAATCTCAACATCTGTTCTACTTGCAGCCTTCTCACATTTGAGGATGAGAGGCCAAGTGTGTATTTCCATTCAGTTTTAATCAGAAAACTATTCCTCTTTCTGTCCCACCTCTGCCAAGCCAAGTGAAAGAAACAAGAATCAAGATTCCAGTCTCAAAGAAGCCTTAGCCACAAAACCCAGATCAAGCTCCAAATTCTGCAGTGGAGTTAAGATCAGGATGTTCAAAGCACATGCTCTGTGTCTAGTACAGCAGCCAACTATGAAATCTGGACCTAAATCTCAGCTTGGATCTCAAAAGTCACCCCTCCCCAAGAATTTGAGGGCATGAGAACTTAAGTGGGTAGTTGGCTGTCTCCAAGCTATGCCTGCACTAGTCCAGAAACCAAGACGGAAATCTGTGACCCAGTACTACAGTCTCAACCCGTCTAAACTCAGGGACTTCAAGTGGAGTTGTCTCTAATAGGAACTTAGTTTCTCTAGGATCTTTACATAGTGAATGGAAGGACAACCACCTTCAGAAGATTATGCTATGTATATAAATGCTATGTAGCTAAATGAGACTTCAAAAATTAATTCCTTTTTTAATAGATGAAACAACTCTCTTTAAGTAGCCATTTCCTTGAATACAGAGAGATCCTGCACTTGTACACTGGGAATCTCAGGTTAAAGAGCTAACCTGAGGGGTGTTGAATTTAGCTTAAATTGTTAAACTCCTCGAACACTTGAAAGCACAAGAGCCTTGGGAGACAGGAATTTGGGAGCAAGAAGCACCTCATCCCATGGCTAGCTCTCAGTGTCAACTCTGCTCCTCAAGCTGAGTCATCTAAAACTTAGCACCTATCACAGAATGGTTGTGCTGGGAGAGACCTCTGGATAGCATCTAGCCCAAGCCCCCTGCAGCTTTACCTAGAGCAGGTTGTACCTGTGTTTACTCCAGCACTGCTTTTGACAGACAAAAAAAGCAATTTAGTCTTAAACCAAATCTCCTTAAATCTCCTCCTGGGGCAAGCGTTGGCCATAAGTGTTAGCAGAGCAGCAGACAACATGCCTCTCACATCCCAGCCAGTCTGTGCAAACCTCACTGCATGCATTGCCAACTCATGGAAGGCACTCTGGGACAAAACCGAGAAAACGTGGAACACTGTTCCCAAACAGTCATTACCCCTTTCTACATACAAAGATTCTGAAATGGGCACATCTTGGAAATATTCTAACAAAAAAAATTGCTCCAACAGAAATAGGCATCCAAATATCTGTGTGGAGTCTTAAGATATTTGTATGAGCAGGAAGGGAAGACAGATACAGCATCACATATGTCCTCAGTGATGACGTTATCTTAAAAATTTGAATACACAAGGCCTCTCAATCTCTTCATTAGTATAAGGAGATGCTGCTGTTAAAACTAAAATACAGCTTCCAGCAACAAGCTACAGTGTTACCAGCCTTAAAGGAGAACTCTCTAGTGAGATGGTACCTCCACTGGAGCAGTTGTCACTCCAAGCCCACCGTTTTCAGAGATCACAAAAGCACTGGCTACCCAGGATGTGATGGTATCAGGTGCAATGGCATCCATTGTGGTTTCTGTGTCAGATCTGATGGCAGAAGGGGAGAGCAAACTTTCAACACCATCCATTTACAGACATCAGTAAGTAGGCACATATGTTCAAAATGCATGAAAAATTATGTCCAAATTTCTGTAAAGAAAAGCTGGATGTTTTCCATTTTTCTTTTTCTAACCATTTAGAAATACTCTGCAGAGATTGAAATTATTTTAAACATTTAAATTATTTTAAATTACATTAATTTAAGGTAATTACACTGAATCACATTACATGTAATCCACTTTTACAGGTCCTTTAAAACAATCCCAGATGATGGTTGCTTCCCGAACTTCTCAGCTGTAAAAGAACATAAGATTTGTTCTTCATGACACAGGTCAGATTTCACCACCATTTGTCAGTTTGAACTACTCATTGAATGAGGTGCAGATAGCAATAGATTTCCCTTTCTGGGCTAATCACCATTTTTTTTATGTTCTGTAGAGAAAAAGGCTAGGTTTCCCTATCTGTTATCTCCCCATCTGTAAAAGCAAGAGTTTCTTTTGTCCCCATGATTTTTATCTAGTTTCTATTGAAACTCCTAGGCCTTCAGTAAGGCATAGTTCTCTCTCGTGCAGTTGAACAACTCATTTTTTCTATCTTCAATCTCACTTGTGGCCTCTAGGTGGTAGCAGAATATAAAAAATGCCACATTTTCAGCAGCGTTCCCCAGCACTGATGCAGAATGCTACTGAAACCTCCAAAATAAAAACGGCAAATGCAAATAGGTTTCCATTTGCTTCTAATGATATACCTCATTTTAGTGTCGATCCAAAGCCAAGTCTCTGGAAAATGTGTCCTCACATAGAGATTGTTGAAATCAGGAAGTCCGTTTTTTGATACTGGCATATCATCACCAAAACCATCCTCTATAGGTATCATTCCACCATCTACAAAAAAAAAATACTGTCCTACCTACAAATATCTATATTTAGAAAACTCAAATAAATACGGATAAAATCAAATTAATACATTGTTTGGAATTTAATCTATAGCTCTGTTACATATCATAAAACTACTCTGTGACAACTTAGGAACTTTTTTATTTTAAGAATAAAAAAGTTTCACAGAAACAAATTTCTACATGGCTTCTCTGGAGTGCTTATGGAACTGGTGTAATTTGGCTACATATGACAAGCCACTGCAATATATATCAATTGGAACTGTAAATGAAAACTCCACTCACCCTCAGGCCTTTAAGGGGTAATGCCACTGCAGCAAAAAAGGAAAATTTCTAAAAAGCTAATTGTATGAATTTTATATGTCTTGAACCTTTTAAATGGTAATGGTTTGCAAGGCTGGATGCAACCTGTATGCAGCACAGTAAGAAGACATAACTGGGGCCCTAACCCATGGACCTCCTTCCCCACTCAGTAAATTAGATTTGACTACGTTTGTTGTATTACTTACAAAGAAAATGTTCCTTATCCTCCTCAAGAATTGCATCAGTTGATACCCAAAGGCTGCATTTCTGGATAAAATTTATACAGTATATCTCAATACAGGACATTCAGGACATCAACAGTGCTTATCTACTTTCTTTTTCTCTTCTTTCTTTTTAAGTAAATAAAGTCATGGAGCAAGCATAGAACTAAAGCAAATAATATACAGAACCAACAAACTGAGATTATATGAATCTGAATATTGCCATAATGGCTGAAAACTTTTCAAAGTGAAGACTATATCAAGCATAAAGCAACCTGTATTTATGGAAGTATAAATATATTTCTTGGCATTCAGAGTATTACATCTTGATAAAATTCACAATTTGAAACTTACATATGCCGTGAAAACAGTACATTGTCTATAGCTGCAAAAGTTAGAAAGTTCACTTTTTTTTAGCAAGTGATGTGCAAATCACTAAACAGTACAAAAACAACAGCCTAGAACTATGGAAAAAAAAGTACCTGAAATACACCATAAGAACCTCTGACCAGGGGGAAATACTGCACAGTGCTGTATAAATTGAGCTCATGGAGGACCTGAGACAAAAAAAAAATATTATCAAAAGACTGAATGCCAACTCACAGTTTTAAGAACTTTCACTGTTGCTAATTCATACAGCTGTACCACAAACTGTAGCTTGCTTAGCATTCATGCCAAAAAGAAAAGAACGCGTGACAGGATGAGGGGGCTTAGGATGCAGTGGTTTTATGGTTTTATGAAAGAGTGACCAAGACTGTATATAAGCCTAGAAGAGAACCTACAGCCATTGACATTTTATGGCTTTTTCCCTTGAGCACTTTAGGAATGATATATATTGTAAGCTCTTTCAAACTGTTGATGCAATAGAGTTTCTGCAAGTAAAGGGAATTTAAAAATATGAATAATTTATTCTGCCCCCCCAATAATAAAAATTCTTTATATAATTGATTTTAAATAGCACAAAGCACAAATCACTAGGGGTTTTTTTTCTGACTTCTTTGCTTTTTCTGAAGGAAGAAACTGCCAAGTCTTAACAGTTTATCAAATGAAGAACAATGAAGTATTGATTGGAATTGGATATGCTATGCTTATTACCTTTTAAACCTTACAATCTTTGCTGCTCATCTTACTTGCAAAAGTAAAAAGTATTTGCATAATTGCATAGACTAAAAGTCATGCTCAAAGAACATTACTTTTTCAGCATATCATCAGTAACATTTCCACAAATATACGTCTTTCATACGCACAAAAATGGAAACCTTTTTTCCCCATACTTACAGAATCTTCTGTTATGTCACTACTTTCTCCCAGAAGCTTTGCACTTTTATCAACAACTGAAAGTCCAATTACTGATCCTGACTCTGGTGTATTGATTTTAAGGGAGACTTTCTCAGATGGCTTGACCTTATCTTTGCTCCAAGAGATTTTAATCTAGAAAAAGTAAAACACAGCACTGATTTAAACTATACAGTGATATTCACAACCATTAACAACTCCCAGGAAGTATTTTTTTTAGATCATTCGGCTATAATTAAGACCCTGAATTTGCTTTTCCTGGGACCTTTGGGATGCTGGGGACCTCTGAGAGTCTTTTTCCTAGGACTTTTGGTAACATGGATAAATCGTGAAGCAAATGGTGACATTTTTCATGCAGCAGGACAAAAAAGGCTCCTAACTGATGTCTGGTTATAAATGTTAAAGTCTTCAGAGGAGAAAAATGATGTGAACCTATCCAGCCTTTAGATGGTCTCACCTATAAAAAGTTCTAGTGATGCTCTTATTTGCACAAAGGACCAAATCTCATCCTGGTAAATAAGCTGGAAAAAAACAATTCATTGATGCAATAGGTGTTTTCCCTAATTACACTGGTATTATCAAAAGTATTTCCAAAGACTTGCACAAACCTCAGATTAGATCCTCAATAAAAAACTTTTTGTAATTACAATCCTATGATCTAAAACACTGTTTGCCACATAACACCCAGACAGAAACATGGTCTCAGACTCAAGTTCAATACAATTACCTTGTCATCCAAAGCAGGCTGGATGGGGACAGTGAGAGCATCATTTACAACCACTCCAAGCTCATCTACATAGAATACAAGTATAGATACCAAAGGAGCCCAGGAATTTTCTGCTGTTAAAGTGAATGTTTTTGTATCCTTTGTGCCAAAAGCCATAATTTGTTCCTTAGATAATACCTGAAAGGAAAAAAAATCAAACACTCAATCTGTTGGTATCTCAGTATGTCATAACCTCAGCAATTAGTTTTACAAGTAGCTGCTGAAGAAGAGACACATAGCTGTGATATTTTTTTTACCAAGTGCCTGACCATTTCCGTGAAAATAGGCATGGAACAGGTATGTCCTTTAATATTTAAATATTAGAAATAGATTTTTTCTGTGTTTTAATTCCTGTATTACTATGGACAAGTAAAGAACTATAGCAAGTATACACATGCTACAAGAATATAAAAATATGACAGTAATAGGGTTGGCTCATGTGGGTCATCTGTAACAACATTTGAGTTTGGATTAGGCATATACATTTTAAAAGCAAACCTCCAAAACATCCATACTTAGAACACTTTGTTTGCATCATGGAAGAGTGTGAACTGGGGTCGAGTAATGTGCTCCAGTTAAAAGTAGGCATTTGTTTTAACATCTGATTAGAGCTAGTCTAAAACTACCTCAAAATACCAAGATTTCCGGTCCACAGCATCATTTTTTTCATTTTAAATTTGTCCCTGCTGGATCATACACTTACTAATGAAGACAGAGGTATGAAAGACAGTTCCCTTCCTTTGGTTGCATGGATCTGATTTATTTTAAACCTTCTAGAGAGTGTTTCTATTTTAGGAAATACATATGAATGCCCAAATTGTATATGGCTTTCCTAATTCAGTTTACTGTTGAAGTCTGTGAAAGAAAAAGAATCCTAGCTACCATGATCACTATGGTGCAGACTGTGAACAAGATAGGCATGTGTTAAAGACAGGACGGGAAACTTATGATGGTATAGATAATAAATCTTTCAATTCAGATCCTGAAAGATACAGTAGTGCAGCTGAGCAATTAAACAAGCCACTACCCAAGACACTTATTTTAAAATGCTTCCTCTGTATTTCCCTTGTTAACAATGCCTCTCTGTCCACTCAACCATCTGTTTCCTCAGCCGACAGCTCTTCTCACCCTGTACCCACAGGCTCAGCCTGACAGTCCTGAATCTGCATACAGGCTCCACCAGGCCCCTGCTTCCACCTGCATCTGTAGGACCTGCTGACAAAGCTGCAGTTTGGGCTACTCCAGGGACATCCCTGTTCCTTCTCCCACTGCAGATGCTCTGCACAGTCAGAAACAGTAGTGCTCTCACTGTTGTGCCTAGTCTCACATCTGCAAGCAGAGATAACTCAACACCCAGATCAGAGAAGCACTTTTTCCAGAAGCACCTCCTTACAGTGCCAGGGACATTCATCCCTGATAGAAAAACAGAGCTCTCTTTCAAAAAGGACCATCTTAGTGGAAAGGAAGTTTTTGGGCCTCCTCTTTCACAAAGCACAATTAAAAAATGCTGAATCTCTCTAATGTTTAAACACATTCCACTCACTAGAGTATTTCTCAAGTCAATAAAAGTCATCTTGGATTGTCCTCAAATGTAAAACCAGTAACTTACCAGATAGTGGTACTCTCTCACTGGTTTGTTGCTTGCAATGCTCAGCTCAAAAGGCTTCCCAGCCTAGGAAAAGCACATGATTCATATGGATCAGTATGGAAACATGATGAGCAACTTGAACAGTTTTTATTGTGGTGAATTTTTTCTCAGACTGTACCTTTATATCCTGGCTCTTTGTTTGAACCTGGAGATAAGTCTGACTGGGGGAGCTGAACACATCATAAACACCTATGTCAGTCTTACTGCTGAGGAACTCTGCCTGTGAGACAGTGCAAAAAAACCCTCTTAACAAAACAGCAAAATCTGTGATGTTCATATATATGGTACTGCTTACAAGAGCATGGTAGCCTTAGTAAAAGAGTGCTTCATGCTTGCTTTGGGTATCTGTTTTTTTTCCTTTGGTATTTGGTGCAATTATTAGATCTCATTTGACAGGATCTGTCTCTTTCTTTCCAGCTGTAACGTGAATATGAAGTAACAAAAATAACAACAGGTGACATGTCAGCTATTGCAGGTTGCAGCCCACATGATTTGGTGCGTCAATGGTTCAAAGCAACATTACAAAGTAGTACCTGGACTCTCAGAGTTTTTGTATCAGACAGGATTGGAAACTCAATATCAATTACTCCATTTTCTGGGACTGTGTAGTTCAGGACACGGACTGTCAGATTTCTCTCCTCTGTTGCCTCATTTTCCAGGTGAGAAAATGAAGTGTGGTGGAAAAGCAGATCTGACTGTTGTGCAGTGATTGTTACAAGATTCTGCCTCTCTTCAGCTGTCAGCTGGCTGCTATCAGAACGTGACACCTTTAGCTAAAACAAAAAGAAAGAAAACACTTATGAAACCCATCAAACGGGGTAAAGCTAAAATGCACAACACAACACATAACAATATATTTGCACTCACATGACAGCAAGAAAACAAAGGCCTCCTCAGATTTCTCACACATCAGTAACTTTATTTTTGTTCCCTAGTAAGCACTGCAAGTAGGCAAGTCAGGCAAGAACAAAATTATTCTTAACTCCAGGGAACAAAAGAGAAAAAGCAAAGTAGATGGAAAGGAAAGGAGACATGCTGCATTTCAGCTCTTCTTCTAGTTGAAAATGTTTGTGTCTCCGGTAAATTACACACAACCTACGGCCTGAATATTTAATTTTATCATTTGTAGTTCACCATCACAAGAAAGACAACCTAACATTTACATCACATGTGGGAAAATGAGTCAGATGAACAGAGATGGTGCTGAGTCAGATGTGTTTATGAATTCATCAAAGGCTGAAACCAGGCCCAAAATGGACAGCATGAAACTTCTTCACTCCATCATACATCAATCAATACTACAACTTACATCAACCTTTATGCCTCAACTCAAGCAGATTTTCATCCAGTAAAAACATTCTTATTCTGCATTATACACTACAAAAATCAACTTTTATATTTAAAAGCACTGAACTTACATCTCCCTTTTCTTTTTAAGTCCATAGATCTGTCACTGCATTACCTCTCCTCTTCCACCATTACTTTCCTATTCTCTCTCTGAAGAGCATATGCAGATTTCCACTTATCATCAACAGCAGCAGCTGTTTATTCACACTTCTCTGGGAGCGTAACTGATATTTTCCTCTCTGCCAGCTGCAAGAATTGCCAGCTGCCTTAGCTACCTCTCAATCAGCTCATCTTTGGAAGAGGACAAAAAAACCCAGGTGGATTTGAACTGGGATGCTGGCAAGAAAAATTAAAAGCACAAAAACAAAAGCCCAAATGACCAGCCTTGCACAAAGCTGCATCTTGAGCCAATCTACTCCAGAAGAGTATATTCAGCCTAAATCACTGCTATTTACGTCTGATTTCTATATAGTAAAGGCTCAAGAATTGTGAAGTTGATTCCCCTTTTCAAGCAAAATGCAGTGATACAATATGCAACCTCTGCTAAATGTAGAAATACTGAATGCAGATGAGGGACAGAATGAAGAGCATGAAATTCTATGAGTGGACTGCAGCTGGCATGAGAAAGAAGGCAGAAACAACACTTTCACTTGAGAGTGATGTGGTTTGATGAATTTTAACTTAATTATGTAAAAGCTGCTTAAATATATAAATGCACTGTATAAAGTATATATTTGTGAATATATGCATATATATATACAGTTAGATATACAAATATTATAAGGAGTTTTGGAACTCAATAACTAATCTGTTGTTTTAAAGCACAGTCACCTAATGGAAAAGAAGCAGCTAGGGAAGGTTTCTCTTCCATAAGAATGCTGACAAACTGTACTCGAATATATCCTGCCAATACTACAGCATTCCCTGCCATTTTATCCTTTTCTAGAACAAATGCCTCCAAGTTTAGAATTTGCTGATATGTATTGTGAAAAAAGAGGGAATTTGAAAACAAATCTGTAAATTACACTTAAAAATCCAAGGCAAACTTTGCTATCTAAGCATACAGGAGAAGTCACATTTGTTTATGCACAGATGATAATCAAACAAAAGCACTTACAGTAGCTATGAAGTTCAGAGAAGGCTTTATAACTCTAGAGTAGTCCAGAAATTCAATGAAATAGTCACTTTGCTTTGGAAATATGATGGCACTTGAATTTTGGGAGATTCCTGTTGAATAATTGTATGTGTTTAGACAACATGCATTTAACATACATATTACTTAAGCAGCAATACAATTTACTGCCCATGATTTTTAAATAATTTTATCATATTTTTCACCATTTCCACTCCTATCATTCTTCATCCTTCTAGCTGAGCATCAGTACAAAGGTGGTATATGTACTAGTACTGCTTGTCACAATGCTAAATAAAATGTACCATATAGGGCTCCACTCACACAAACTATGTCAGAATGACACAAGGAAGGAACTTACTAAATCCCAAATCAGCCGGCTTCACCTTGCTGGGGATTCTACAGAAAGTCTGTAATGAAATCTAGTCTCTGGGACAGACAGAAGTTTTGCACGAATTATTTTTTTCTAACGTGAGAGGTGCAGTGGAACATGAACTCAAAAAAACCCCTCAGTTTGTAAATCAGTCAAACTAGAAGAGGCTAGACAGTGGACAACGTAGGACCAGGGAATTCTTTCTTCTAATATGGCTTACAAATACACAAGTCAGGTAAGTTTAATCATAAACTTAACTTTGTGAAATTCAGGCTAATGTTAGCAATTCTTTATGCCTGCTCTTCTCATCAGAAATGATCAGTCATTGACTTTAAGCTCTGATCAGAATGTATTTCTTGGTTATTTAGTAAGTCATTTAGCATAGAACTCTATTCAGTCGAGTTAACAGCTGGGTAAACTACTTAATTTCTAGGCAAGCAACATTCAGATAATATATCGGCATGTGGATGGTGTGTGCTGACATCAGTACATTATACTTTTCTAGTGCTCCAAGCTCTTCCACACGGCAGTAAGGCCTTCCAGCACCACATACTCTGTACTTCTCTCAGAAGACCTCACACAGCCACATACCTGTGAGTGACTCAGTCACCACCGCGATCATTTCTATCGGCTCTGTGTAGTCACTGTCACCTCGGTGCCACGACTGCTCAGCATTCAAGTTTTGCAACATAAGCTTGTTACAGGTTACATTCGCAGATCCATTTATCTGCAATGTAGGAAAAGATAACTGTTGAGCCAGAAAAGCCAAGGACACGTTTCCATTTACAGCAGCTTATTTCTCTCCCTATACAAGTTTTGGAGTGTAAACACCAGAAAATTATGAACACTGACCCTTTATTTTTTCGCTGAGAGCAACCATTTTTATTCAATGCAGTACAAGTTCACCACCTTTTTAGAGGTAACAATGCTTTATGGCAGAAGTTACCTTTTTTTTCCTAATGTCTAGAATTATCCACTTCTACATGTCTAACAAAGTGGTGCCTAAGCTTTACAGAATGATACTGTAAACAGGTTCCTGCCTGAGGAGAGGGGTACACCCTATTCAACATCTGAGATCAGAGTTTCTGTAGACTAAGTGCTACTGAAGGCACTGAAGTCAGACAGCAGCTGAAGTCAGCAAACAGAAAATTATAGTCACCTCATGTGGCAAAAACTCAACCTTTTTTAAACACAGACCACATCTCAAAAGTAAAATGTGTGATTTTACAAAAAGAATGCAATGAATCTATCACGTCTTTTAAGTCTTCAAATTGAAACTCTACGTCTTTTTCAATTTCGTGCTTCGGGTTACAACTACTGCCTAGCTCAAATGTAATTGCTGGCAATTAGTAGGCAAAACGCTTTGGTTTCTACCATGCTAGAGCTCCACCTAGACAATTGAAGTGTTCTCCTCTGGCCTTATGACAAAGGGTTCAGTGTGCAAGGGCTGACATAGGGCCAGGGAACACTCCTGGGCATGGCTCCTCCTGCACATAGGTGGCTCCTAGAAAACTTCTCTACCTGGGTCAACTGGTACACTGCAAAGTAACTTCCAGGCACGGGTAAAGGGAGAACAGGTGCCAAGTATCATTCCCAACAAGCAGTCTGAATGTAGGTGCTTTAGGCTGGAAATTAAAGAGAGTTTAACACTCTCCATGCAAGTCATTCCACAGACCATGCCAGCTGAACTAAGCATTCAGGAATGGTTCCAGGCATCATTTAACTCACAAAAGGACACAGATTTAACAAACTGCTGAGGGACAACTCACCTCCATAGTTGTTGTTATATTTCTCTTGTTTGTCCAGTAAGAGACAGAAAGGCAAGTCACTGTTACAGTTCCCTTCACTGGTTTTCCATATGTGTATCTGAAACACATCAGGCAAAGTCAAACAACACACCACCCTACAGGGCTTGGGCTCCTGAAGAGCTCTCAAGGCAAAAGATCCTACTTAAATATTTTTCTCTGGCTTCAAACATGGCTAGAGCACATTTCTACTTTGAAACATGGGAGTTTGCAATACTGAGACCAGTTCATCAAAACTAAAGCTGGAAGCCCAAAACCTGGAGAAGACACACAGTGCTGCTCTTTCCTGCACACAAGCTCTACAAACCTATTAAAATTATTATGGGCTGTACCATGTATAAAAGCTAACTATATTAGGCTAAAAAGCTGGAAGCAAGTTATTGAACAGAACACTGATGTAGCATTGTAACTAATGTCCAGTGGAGTTAAAATGGAATGTGGGAAGTATAAGTATGTTGCTTACCAAATGCTGCTAACACAAAATGAGATATCTCCAGAGATTTGCTACTAATTATTTAGTAACCACAGTCTCAAAAAATCATTGCAAACAATCTCCACCTGTAGCAAATCTGTAAACTGTAACATACTCCCTTCTTAAGATGACACTAGCAACTTGCAGTCACCGAGCAGCAATAAAATAAAGATTATGTTTAAATGTTTCTAAGTTATACTTCAGAGAAACCATGACATTATCAGACAGAGACAAAGAAGCAAGGGCAGGGAAAAACAACATGGGGACAGACAGGACACCTAAAATAATTCTAGTCCTCATTAGTAATACATTTGGAAGTGTTAACTTTAAAGTACTTTAAATCATTATACAGCCATTTAAGTACTATCAAAGCTGAAAAGCAGACAGAAAGAAAAATCAAACAGCGTAGTTACAGGAATAAGTCTGATAACACTGTCTTGCATTTGAACTCAGTCTTTCTAAGCAGACCTAATCACAGCAATAAACTGCCATTAACCTTGAAATGTTACTGCCATTGAGCAGCATCCCTGTACTTAACTTACCCTAATAATATTCCAGAGATGAAAAAGGAAAAGGGTTTTATGACATCTACAAGTGTAAGGGGAGTATAAAATCTTTGTTATAAAGAGGCATTACACCTATGAAAACAGTCACCAGTAATTAAGTCATTCTCTATAAATAATTTTATGTATCAGTAAAACTTTGTCACTGCTCAGATTCAATCTCAGATGATTCACTGGTATCAGAGTATGAATTTATCACAGCAGACAGGTACACTTTCAAATACCTTATGAGTATACCAAATGAAAGATTCAAGTATCTTGTGGAAAACCAAAACAACTTAAGAAACCAAATATTAGTTGGCATATAATGGATTCCAAAAGCAAAGCAGAAGGGGGAAAAAAAACCCAAGGAAATCATTTTATAAAACTGCCCCTTTTAAGATTCACAGAATCATAGAATGGTTTGAGATGGAAGGGATCTTAAGGGTCATATAGTTCTAACCCCTTGCCATGGACAGGGATGTTACCCACTAGATCAGGTTGCTCAGGGTCACATCCAACCTGCCCTTGGTAATTTATAATGTCAGGTTGCATGGACTCTACGGAACTAAGTGTTTTCTCAAAGTCCAAACATTTAATTTAAATAGCTTGCTAAACAATCACTTCTGCATTTCATTTACAAATGAAGTGCTTCTTCAGAAGGCATATATTTTAAGGCATTAGATAACCCATTAAAGACACTTGATTTTGGTCTTCTTGGATAGATCTATCAGGTAGTTCTATCTGGCTCTCATGGTCAAAAATAAAATTAATTTCTATTTAAGATTAATGCACAGTAAATTTTTGTCTAGATATTTGGTCATCTGAAAAATAAAATATTATTTATGCAGGAGTCTACACTGAAGCCTCTTCTGAATTTCTCAAGAGCTTTTAATTCTTTACCCATTTACAGGTATAGGTATTTTGATAGGTAGGAGAAACCTATACTTGAAATCCACAATGTTGATTTATTGGAACAAGAAGAGTGTGCATAGAAGTTCACCTAATTTTCTGAGTAGTCTAATAAAATATAGTTACTCTACCTACAGACCTTAATGTGGTAAATTGGAGACTACCATAAAAGAACTGTAAGAACAAAAAAAAAGGCATAATACATATTACAAGCAAGAAACTTAAGAAATTTTCAAATAATCTAGCTGAAAATGTATAGCTATAGTCTAGAAGTGTGTTTACCAGACCAAAAGAACCTACTAGAAATCTGAAGATCTTTTGAACTTTGTTACAACAAAATCCAGTAACTAGAAACAGACACTAGCCAACCAAGTTTGAGTAGATGGGGCTTTATTACCATTCTAAATATAAGTTTTTGCTTTGACACTTAGACACCCACAATAAGTTTCTCAAGAGTGAGGGTGACAACAATATCAGTGATTTACTTACTTTGCAGAGACAACACCCGTTACATCTTCATCTCTCAAAGAGTAGTATAATGGTGCTGTTATCATGACATCAAATTTTGGTAAAACTAAAAAAAAAAAAAATCACAGACGGCGTTAAATTCACAGAGGGAATATATATTTTTTTAAGGAATAAGGGTAGAGCATGTAATTTGATAAAGACTACTGGTTCCCTAAGTTTCCAAATATAAGGGAAGATGTATTTTTAACCCAATCCCCAGCTTTTTGCTGAAAAAACAAAGCATCCTAAAAGCAGCCTGCACATAAGCTTGTAAGTCTGAAATATAAAACATTTAGCTTATTCAGCCTTTACAGAATCATCAGCAAGCTTCAGATACCACACAGATATTTTGGGATCATTAGAACTACCAAAGACAAACAGGACAGCTGATAAGACGGTATTTTTTGTCAGTCTCAGAGAAGCCAAAGATTTGGAAATTAAACTTTCTGTGAGTATTTAAAAAGTTCATGCCAGCCAAGGGTAGCTAGTATAAATTAATGAAGAATCACTACTGTTTTGGGTCACTACTATATGCCCTTAAATAACACTTACCATATTCCATCACTTTAAATCTTTGATAATGAACTTGACCCTATTGAAAAGAATTCATATAAGAAAATACATACAATTGTGGTTAGATTAGTATGTTTAACACACCTTCATGGTCAAATCCCACCCATATTCAAGTTAAATTACAATTTCTGACATGGTGTGATTTTAAATCATGGCTCAATCATTATCAGCTCCTGTAGAGACCAGTAGTATGTATTTGCAAAACAAAAGGACACAGAAGTTCATGTGAAGCTGATTGCAAGTATACATAATGAAAAGCTTGTGCAGATTCCAGTCTGCAGACATCTACATATGCCTGGTTTCTGTATTAAAAAAAAATTGAATATCTGAGCTAGCTAGCATAAAACTACATAGCATAAGTAGTCACAGTCATCACGATAAACTGTGACTTGACACACCACCAGTATCTTTGTTAGCTCATCTTACATTAACTTCTGCAAATAAGAAGCTCCTACAGTGTCTATCTAGTGGACTAGACTATTTCAAAAGCATGTATAATCTTATGATTCCACACTGAAAAGGCAGCTGCAATTTTATTACAGTCTACAGTCATACTTAATTCAGCAGAGACAATCTTGTGTTACATCTTGTTTTAGTTATTTGTTACTTAAAATCAAGGAAAGAAATTAAAAAAACACATAATGTGCTGTTACTTGTGTTCTCTTTTATTTTCCTATTTTTCTATTTTTTTCACTTATTTCCTGATTGTCTTCAGGAGGGGAAAGGAGAATGAATATGGATAACTAATAGTCAGGTGGCATCAATATGTATCAGATAGGAATGACTGTTTGTGGCAAGAAAGGATAAACTGAGAACTCCTGTGGTAAAAAACCCTAGGACCAGGACCTAAGCCAGAAACAATATTTATAAACTTTTGTTACCAGATCAACAATTTTGCAAATTAGGCATCTCAGACTAAGCCCTTTATACATCTGTATTTACACATTTCCTAGCAAAATATTCCTATCAAAGTAAAAATCATTGCTGCCAATTTCACGATTAAGCCACGGATCACCAAAATAGCTGCCATATTTACATTCCTAGGTTTAAAAATATCCATGCAGAATCAGATATTTTTGCAACATTTGTGCAAATCATAATACTTGCAACACAAAATACTACAGCACTGAAATGAATAAATCAGTCCACAATAAGATAACTGTCAGGTAGTCTTAGGAACACATATCTTAGGGAAGTGACCTGTAGTGATTTTATCTCACATCTCATTCTCTGTAGCTTTTATTTCCAATATTAAGTATATATGCAAGCCTTGCCATAAAGTAAACCCTGAACAAAATGTTACCCCAGACAGTATGGTAAAAAAGCACCTCCCTTGAAAATACAATTTTCTTGCACATTCTCTTAGAAGTAAAAAAAACCAAAAAACAAACAAACAAAAAAACCAAAAACAAAACAAAACAAAAAAATTAAAAACTAAGAGAACTGTTCGTAGTAGAAAACAGAGATTACATTGACACTAGTACTCCTGGCTGCATCTTCTCTAAAATTACAAGCTTTGTGACAGAAATCAAGCCGTGCTTCATAGTTCAGGGAAAAGCAAAGACCCTGCTTAGTCATCTTGATGATCTGAATACCAGATTCACATTTGAATACCACATTTTCCACTGACACATTTTTTAGCCAAGCTGGTCTGAACTAGGACAAGTAACAGCACTTCAACAACTCTATCATTTTAGTTCATCAGGGCAAGGCTGTCTCTCTGGCTAATACTGTTCAAACATATTGAAGTGGAAGTTGTTAAAACAGTTTCCAGGAACAGTGGCTTTTAAGACAAGCAGTTAGTTACACATGCACAACTCAAGAGAGATTTTTAGGTTTTTTCTCTAAGATGGGAAAACAACACCATGCCTATTCCATTTTTTCCAGAGCTGCTTTATTCTAGCAAAGGTTTTGTCTTCCAAGCCTTCTCCTGCTTAAGTGCAATCACCCTTCCAGACAAACATTTTGCTCTAAATCAGCATTTCTTAAACTGCAAAATAGGTATTGCATTCTGTGCCCTTCGCCCAGACTATGAAAACAGTGCCAAAAAGAGGTTCATGTAAGTGTTCTGAGATGATGAGGATGAGCCTTTCAGCAGGTGAGCCTTAGATGCTGTGGAGCCTGACATCCAGGAATCCCTAACACCTACACTCCAGATTTTGCTCTGCTGTGATAAACCATCCTGCTTTAATTCATAAAGTCTGATCCAACGAAAGTGAGGTCACATGAGCTATTTCCCACAGATTTTTTTTTCTTCACTGACAACCAAAAGTCCCTGAAATTAATCGGGTCTGTGTCCCTTTTCTTATTGGTTTCTGACACTGACATGCATCACTGTTAGTGCATGGGGAAAGACTCTGGGTGTAGTCCAGGAAAAGCGCAGTGCTGGCACCAGCTGCATTCCTGGGGCTACCTCATTGCCTCACAGGTCCTGTCAGGAGCACTCTTCTGCCTTGGCTTTGTAGCTAAATAAAACAGATTTTTGTCCAGACAGAACTAACAGAAGCACCTCATGATCACTTCCATACTTTGTTTGCACATGCAGGAAACAAACTCCAAAATGAAATTCTGTTCAAATTCCACAGCACAATCTCTAGAAATTAGTCAGAGTTCCACCAGTGTCACCACTATTTACACTAGCAGATCCTGATGGAATATCTGTGCACATCTGCAAAATTCTAAATACTCAGCCAATGCCGAAGGCTTTATGAACAGCCTGATTTTGAAGAAATGTGACACTTTTTTACAACTATTATGTATAACATCAAACTTAATGCATCAAATGGGAAATCTGTAACTGACCTAGCAGCAAAACATGGCAGAATTCACTGTGGATACACTGCAACATATATTAAATCTCAAAAGTTAAAAAATTCAACATGTAAGGTACATAATCATTCCCAGTTGATTCTGAAAGTTACTTTATAGCTGAAACTTTAAAAAAGAAAATATTACTCTTAAAAATATTTTGGAAAGCCCTTGTTGCACCTGAAACATTACTACAGCTCAATATTTGATCATAAATTTATACATAACAACTTCCATAAAATAGATTACAAAATGCCATTTAACTAGAAACAACTTCTGGTTGGAGGTGCATGCTACTAAAACTCAGCAACTAGAAGTCTTTCAGCAACAGGAAATATAAGATATCCAACTAAAATACAAGGTAGAGACTTAGAAACCAGACTGTAATTACCCAGTCTTGAGTTTTCCTGGAACAGCTGTACTAACACCTGAGCTTTTATTAAAAAATACTACAGGATGTTTAACAGCAGCAAGCAGCCAAAACCTGATTTAAATGAGGATTCAGAGGCAGCACTTCCAAAAATCAAAACTCAGTACACTTGGAAACTGATCTGCAATCACAAGAAGGGAAATGTTATTTAATCACTTAACAACTCTTTAAAGACAAGAGGGAAATCTGAGAAAGAAAGGCTGGCTATTTAACTAGAAAGTTCAGGTCAAGGCATCAGGATAGCTAAGTCATGCAGAGATCAGTCGTGGTTTGCCATATGAAGATGTTCCTAAAGCCTGAACATATCCATAAGCTGCACTGGATACCATGTAGAGCCAGAGCTGGCAGTACTAGTTAAGGATAGGTAGACATATCTATTAAAAATCCCAGTCATATACTAAGTCTTCCTTAGCAGTGAATCTAAGTTCTCAGTGACCTCTGTTATCAGGAAGACATTGGTGAATCTATGCAACTTTATGTATGACCCGATAAAACCTATACCTCCCTTGAACAGCAGAACTGCTGCAGACCAGAGAGAAATATCCAGATAATAGCTACAAATATCTGCTAGGAGTGATCTAGTCACTCACTAGCTTTCACTGAACACCAACTAAATCTCCACTATATAACCCACCCAGAGACACCCATACACTTTAATGTTCAAACTGAAGCCCACTGCATATGATCTTGTATTTCATAGCATAAGCTCCCTTGCAACCAAGAGAATAAAGTAGAATTTCCCACTAGAAAAGTTCTGTTCCTTTATTCTGCAAAATATCTTGCAGGTTTCATTAATCCAATGGTTGACCCACTATCAGAAAAATAAGTCTGTGAGACAAACACCAGGCAAACCTAGTGCAATAGTGTAAATATTGCAATAGCCATTTAATGTATCTTGCATAGGATGCCTTTATCCAGTGTAGGATACTGTGTAGGCACATGTTGTAGAAATAATGCATACTGCTGTGTCATTATATACAACATGGAATTTGAAAATTAAGCAGAGCAGGTGTAAACAAAAAATGGCCTGGAAGTAAACATAAGTGTTTCTGTGTGGGACTTGGGATTGCCGTTCCATTCCCAAAGGATAAGCACTGTAAGAATAGCCAGGATTTTCTGGACCCCAAAGCCTAATTTACTCTTCTTTTTCTCCTCTATTTTAATTCTCAATTCGAAGAGTTTAAATGTTGAAAGGAACCATTTAGCCTGATCTACTTTTTTTCGCAAGTTTGGTTCCTTTGTATTCAGCTACTTCAGCAATCTGCGTTTTCAGAATGCATCTTCCAAAAAGGCAACCATGAAGTAATGGAAAACACCACCAGGGTAGCCAGGTCTTGAGCTGATGCCTAAGGGCTTTCTATTTATCAGTTCTCAATGGAGTGTACTGTGAATTTGTCCCACCTGAATTTTCAGTATTCATAATTACTTCCAGTGCTGTGTTCTGCAGTTCAGTTATAACGTTTTAGTCATTTTGAAATCACTCTTTACTGCCTTTACCTGATGCCCTTTAGCTATGCGTTGAAACAGACAGGAACAAAATGTTCCCTATTTACTTTCTCCTTGTTACTCATGACTTGAGAAACATTCTTACTCTGACATAGATTTTCCAGGATTATTAACCTTCTGCAGCAGTACTGTATGGCTAGAACTTAGAATACCATCAACTATAGTCTATTAAGGTTTCACTTCACTTGTCTCACAGCTGTTCCATTAGCCCAGATGAATTTATAAGGCATTTTTCTTTCAACTTTACAATTTTCTTTTCTTCTTGGTTTTGTTTCAGGAGGCAGTGGCACTCAGTCAGATCCTGAAAACATCTGCTGCAGTTCCTTCATCACTTATCTCCTGATTTCAGCATTACTTAAGCCTTTGCAGAAAGCCCAAGCGACATTTCACAAACACTCAAACACTTTTTTGCTTGAGAAGTGAGGTGTTGAAGGAGCCCACCACTGTCAGCAGCCCTTATTCCCATGTCTAAGACACACTTCCCCACCTGCTGAAAAGCACCTACAATAGCTGTGAGTGGGGATGGCTTTCAGCTGGACCAGTGAACTGGTCTGATCTAGGCAAAGAAAAACACATGGAAGCTTCTCAATTTGGGTCACCTCCCCACTGCACTTTAGATCTCAGCCTGACTACAGCTGGTTCAGCATGACTGAGAAGCTACTGAAACAGCAGTCAGGGGATGGGAAGGAGTGGCAGAGCACAGGGAGGAGCACAGGAAGAATTTAATACATTTTTCCCATCACGGACAACAGTAACAACTCCACACCCACATGACAACGTGTTTGAAAAATCCAGTCCTGACACTCATTTGAGCACCACCCTCACATACCTCAGCCTATAGAAATCGATCAAGCATATAACTGATACTGGTAAATATTACTCCCAAGTCATACATGATCACATGAGTTTTTCTACTTTCTACCCATCATCTCCCTCATTATGTAACATTAAGCAAGTTCCTGTTTGTACTTGCTAAATCTCTCTGAACAGCCACTGCAAGCCAAGTCAGAAATGCAGTTCCCAAATTATAGGTATTTAAAAGCAGACTGAATAAACCTGACACACAGAGTTTTGAACAGCTAAACCTCCAGCTATTTTAGAAAGATATTCCATGGTGTGTGAGGAGTGTACAGCTTAAGGAATTGTCCTGGGAGAACTACTACCAATAGCAACATGAAACACAAACCTTTCCAGTTTTGTTTTGCAATAGTTCTGTATTACTTGTCATCCTTTCTCTTTTACAAAGTTATTTTTTCCTCAGTAACTCATTAGTCATTGCGAATTGCTGAAGCTAGGCAAAAACTAGGCAAATATCTGTAAATAGTCTTGGTTTTTCTACCCTTGAGACACCGACTGGCTGCATAGCATGGCACAACGAATTTCTGTGTATTTGCTTGCAAAATAAACATAAGGGCATTTCACTTAAAAAGAAAAAAACTATACTCCATAAGATCTTTCTTTTATATTAATATTACAACTCCTTACTTTTTTAATAACATTTGTATTCCGGAATCAAAACACAGCCCTTAGGATAATGCAAAATTACTATTGAAAATATTGTGAGGATTGCATAATATCTTTGCATAGTATCTTGCATAATATATGACATGAGGGAAGGATTGCTCATCTCATGATCCACGTTTATAACTGGTATCAGCAAAGTAAACACAATTTTATACACATCTAGCAGAAGAAATAAATCTCTCTGCAATTTGGCAATGTTAATACTCACATTCACTTCCACTTCTATGGACCAGTCTCCTAGTGGAGGGTTCATTGATAACTGAAACTTTTTGGAAACTACACCCAAATCACCCTCCTCCATCAACCACTGCTGAATCAATTTCTTCCGAGGATCCTAGGAGAAAAGTCAAGCTGCATGTTAAATGTGAGTGGCCTTGCTAGCAAGATTTAGGTAGCAATACATATGATCTGTATTTGTCACTAATTTGGAATATATGACACATTCCAACATGTAACTATGTTCCTGTGAATACTTACTCGGATAAATATATTCAGAGACACTTTGTAAGGTTTAAGGTCAGGATAGACAGTGACAATCCGGAACAGCACATCTTGTCCTGGTTTATACATAGATTTATCAGTCTGGATGAATACAGAGGTGCTCTTTGACATGTACATCAAGTGGGTACGGTTAGAGAAGATGAGCTGGCCATTAGCATGGCCTTCCACCAGTAATTCATAATTCCCAGAAGCACTGTTCAGAGGCAGCTTAAAAAGAAATAGTGACTCTCTGTTAGGTATCCAAAATATTCTTGAAGATACTATTATTTAAAAAACATTTGACATAAAGAATTAATACATACCTGAACTTGTCAACTTATGTAAATTCTCAAAAAGAGAAAGGGGATTATTTTCATTATTTAAAGTGTTATTTCAACAATTACCTGAAAATGTATTATCAGAAGCATTTTTTCAACACATTCCATCTAATTTTAAGTAGTAGTCAGGTTTTCAACAATATAAGTCTCTATGCGTTCATATGCATTTTATAGTCTCACACATACATACATTCTGCTCTCTCTTTTCAGTTATTTAGAAATTTCTTGGGTTTCCTTTAATGAGCTAATATTTTTCTTCATCACTTTTTGCTAATAAATTTTTTAAAAATAAAAGATCTGAAGAAGGTAGGTGTAAGCAAAATGAGCAGGAGTAAGAGACCTTTACACTTGTTTTTTTACAGTCTTTATGTCCTATGGGGTAGAAAAATCAAATACAGAAATAATATCTCATAAGGTGAGGTACTGCTTTTCAATAGAAACGTCACTGATTTTGTCTTATTTCAGTTCAATGATTCATAATTACAGCTCATACTGTGACTGATTTAGAAAGTAAAATAATTATTCTTCCCAAAAATATTAAGAAATAAAGGAACAGAAAGTTTATATGGTTAACATATTATGGATAGACATTAAAGGCTCCTTCAGTGCTGGCAGGAAAGACAGGTATCACTGGCAAGGAAATTTAGACCACATCAGATCAGAGTAATCATGCACAGATTTCCTCTCTCTCTGTCTCTCTGTGTCTTTCCAGTGCAACAAGGGAATCTAGAGCTCATAATTCAGATGCATCACTTCATTTCCTTAAGTCAGCTGGGAGGAGTCCCAGTCACAGGGGCTGAAAGGCTTAAAGCCGAGATGCTGCAGCACAGCAGAATTTTACTTGACCAGAGCCTTACAGACAACCAGTGACCCCAGGGACACCCCAGCCCAGATGCTGGTTTCTGTACTGCCAGAATGTCTCTTTGAAGAAGAAAAAGGGTTCTAACACACCATGCAGCTCATTCCAACAAATAGCCCTGCTGAAAAGCTTAAGAGTCACATGCTTCTGTTTGGAGTTAAAACTGTAAATCTAGAGTAAAATCTCTGAAGTTAAGACAACTAAAGCAGACAGGCTTGCATTTTTTAGCATAACATATGGAACTGAAGCACTCCTCTTGCACTGTAATGAAAATTACAGCTGTTAACTCACCAGGAACAGCACTTCAAAAGTATCCTACCAAGTCCTATAAAGAAAGGCTGTACTGCTGTCAAAGCTCATTTTAACAGCACACAGTGAGGTAACAGGGATTCAAAAACATGGGAAAATGTCACTGGGTGACAAATGAAGTAGACGCAAATGTCTGTAGAGAATACATTTTCTTCTCTGTGTGTTTACCTATAAACAGGAATCAGCTATAATTCCATCCCTCTCTGTTGACTTTCGGTTTTTAAAAACAAGCCAGGAAAGAAAAAAATCAGGACGGGGGAAAACTAAAAAGGCTCTTTTTCACTCATGAGCTGCCATATGATGGCACGGGAAGAAGATATCCCCCCTTTAAAATCTGGATTTATATAACTAAATTTTAGATGCAAAGTTCCACATTGAAATAGATTTTGCATTTTTTTTCAGCTACAGGTTTTTGTATACACATTGCCAGGAACATATGATTCATATATTTCAACACCCTCCAAATTCCACGCCAAGTATTCTGCAATATCTTAAATAGGAGGAACAGCCTTTGCTACTGCATCCGTCAAATATTTTCTCAAAATTAATTCATTTATGAATATTACTATTTATTAAATAAGCTGTAATCCCTAAAAAGCAGATAGGACTCGCTACAAGAAGTCCAGGACACTTTATAATCATTCAAAATCAAAATGGGGGGAAACAACCTTGTTTTGTTTCATCATTGCAGTGAATTGTACTCTTACAGCATTATTTTAACATGCTTGCAAGTATTGTCTTTGATTTCTTTTTTAAAAATCTGTAAATGCCATCTAGAGACCTCATTTATTTTCCTGTATCTCTTTCCTATCACAAAAAATGATAGATAGCATGGGTTGTTCCCTAGATTTTTATACCTTTTATATTTCAAAAGATCTTTCCTTCCTGAAAAATGGTGACAAAACTGCCTATTTTACCTTTCTTGATGTAAAAGGTCAGAGACAATGACGTTTGCATTGCCATGGCAGTGCATTAGGACAGCTGAGGTGCAATGTAACCCACCTCCTGTTTCACACATCTATGCTACCAGAAACTGCACTAATACAACACTTCCACAAGGTCATTGCTACAAAAATAGTAACTACCTCAGCCCCATCAACTCCTTCTCTAAAGGGTTGTTTCCCAATGCAAATATGAGCAAGGCAGCTTTTAACACTAAGTAGTAGGAACTTGCTGTGAAAATATTTTATCTGAGTCAAAACATCCCAAATGAATGGTATTACTATCCCCATTTTGGCACTCATAACACAAGAGAGAAAGAGGCCATCTCACGTACTTCTGACTACACCAACCACCATCATGAGTACCTCAGACAAAGCAGCTACTGTTTCCTCTGGAAAAGATGAGGGTGAATCCAGAAACTCATTACCCACCTTCTGCTACCAGCAAATTACACTTTGGACAAAACCTAAGTCTGCTGTGGCTACACAAATGAATAAATAATCTTGCTGTTAAAAAATAAGTCCATTGTCATCACTTCAGATAGCATTAAGAGAGGGAGGAAAGTACCCTGACTAGTTTCAGGTGCTTGAACATTTTAAGACCTGGCCAGATTATATTAAGGAATTGGTTAATTTATTTTTTTTAAATGAACAGTGTTTTCTATGTTTGCTAATGTATAGTTCATAGAGATGAATTTCAACCTAGTAATATTCATAATGTTGAGCTGCTCACTGCCGTTGATTATCCATCTATCAAATATTTTCAGATTATTTAATCAGATACATAGTTTATTTGAGATCAGAATTTAAACCCACTGGATTAAGGCATACTCAGAATTATGGATGATTTTGGTAAAACCTTTTCCTAATATAAATGCACAACTCTTTAGACTAGGCTTTCAAGATGAAAACCAGGATTATAAATTCAGGATTCATACACAACACACAATTCAAGATACACATTTGGGGTTTTTACGCACTTTCACTGAAAGTGCATTTCCAAACCCTCACAAAGAATGTATAAAAGTATATTTTTATTTCAATAGTTCTCAGTTACTTCTTTGTACAACTATTTCAGCTGCAATTAGCCTTCATAGTGTGTCTAAAATACAGATGTAGGTTTTCAGCCAGTAAAAAAACCACAAATCAACTTTATATGTTCAAATTTTATGATAGTTTGTGTTGATGCTGGAAATCAGCTCCCAAACCTGTAATTACTTCTAACAAGCTGCAGAGCATTTGATCTGAAAACATCTTGGTTTATTGGTCAGTAAATACACTCATCTGAGACTGTGAAAATAGCTGGAATCACATGCAAAATATATCATCAACACCAATTGATAGTAAATTACAGGAAGTCAACATTTTCTTAGTAAGGAGGAAAGGAAAAAAAAATACTTACTACTGGAAGAACAAGAGTCCCAAAAGAATCTGAACGAAAAAGAAGAAATACCACACTGTTAGAAACCTGTGATATTAATTACCATAAACTTAACAAAACATCAACATTATCTTAGAAGAGCAGTGCTCCTCCCCCCTTTGCTGCCCATAATACCCATCGGACAAACAAATACTCTTGCTGCAGCTCTGGAGCTCAGGGCACACAGACCATCCAGCCAACACACATGCAAGAGTTGTGACAGGCTGGCCAGCATGCACACACTTACCATTCCACCAACTGCTGCCAAATGCTGTCTGGACATGAAACTAAAAAATACATAATCTGGAGCAACTGCTGCGTTTGTCAGTATTGACATACTGTGCTCATACTTCATTCAGCATCTCATTCCCTGCAGTTAATCCTCCAAAGTCCCTGCAAGACCACTATCAGATGCCTTTAGATTAAGGGATAAGCAGCTCATCTCCACAGACATGTGAAGGAGCACAAAGGAAGGACAGCAGATGTAGAGCCCAAATTAACAGCCAGCTCCATCCCAAGGGAGCACTCAGCCCATCACCACAAGCCCAGAGGCACATCAGCAGAGGGAAACCCCACTAGAATGGTGTACGAGACACCATTCCCTGACCGTCAAGCTACTGGATTGAGCAACTCCCGAAGAACCACTACCATTCCAAATCTGCTAAAAGAACCAGTCAGAGCAGAACAGCCCCAAAAAACCTAAAAGGCAGTGCTCCACTTATATAATGGTCTGAGGATACCAACAGTGTCCCAGCTGGGAGCTACCTGAACAAGAAGTGTATGGTTTGGCACTGCTGTCGTTAAAAATAACTCCCATCTTGGGTACCAATGCCCTAAGACCAAGGCATCCCAAGGCTTCTACAAAGAAGTTACATCTGCAACTCCTTCACATGTAAAAGAAACCCAGGATATTATCTGCTAATCTCCTCTGCAGTTTAGTGACTACTTCCTATAGTCATTTTTATCAAGATTGGCAACTTTTCTAGAAGGAATTAACAATAAGGAAAATACTTCAAATTGCAGAAAGGCAAAACGTCAAAAAACTGCTTCAGTCCTGGCCATTCTCTCCAACAGTAACCTCCTACTTGGTGGTTTCACTGCTATGAAGCAAAGGCAGCAGCAGTGTGACAGTATGTCTGTACCAAGCTTTTACCTCCTACTGCTTCTTCAGTGGACACTGGCTCTTAGCCTCCTCTTCACCAGACACTTCCACTCTCCCCTTCTTCCCCTACATGGTTGATGGAAGATGTGTGATACCTTTTACAGTGCTGCAAAAGTATGAACTCCAGCCTACAGCAATATTACTTCTCTGTTTGGTGAGGGCTAGTGTCCATGTTGTCTGCTTGAACATTTTTCTTTACATTCACAGAGACTGAAACACTTTTACAATCCATTCAACCCTCTATGCCACCCGAGTTATTATTTTCCATCGATTCTGCAGCCCAGATAAAGGCTAAAATTTTTGAAACCATGCATAGGATTTATCACCCTTAAGAAAAGGTGCGCTCAGAATTAACCTCACTGAATTATGTCACCATGGGAAAAAGTAGCCAACATATCAATATATTTCGGTTAATATAACTTACTTACAGGTTTAACTATTTTAAATAATGTGGCCCCAAATATTTTTAGAATACCAATAAATGTCCTGTTAAGCTCCTGGATATCATTATACCATGAAGCCATTAGTGCCACAGCTCTTATCTTAATTATATAATGTATTATAGAATAGAACAAAACTGAATAGAACAGAAATTCCAGTTGGAAGGGACCTAAAGTGATCTTATAGTCCAAGTGCCTGATCACTTCAGGGCTCACCAAAAGTTAAAGCATGTTATTAAGGGCATTGTCCAAAATCCTCTTAAATACTAACAGGTTTCAGTCATCAACCACATCTCTACGAAGCCTGTTCAGTGGTGGACTACCCTCTCAGTAAAGAAATGCTTCCTCATGTCCAGTCTGAACCTCCCCTGGTGCAGCTCTCAAGCGTCCCCACACCTCCTATCACTGGATATCAGGGAGAAGAGGTAACATCTCTGTCTTCACTTCCCCTCCTCAGAAAGCTGTAGATAGCAATGAGGTTGCCCCCCAGCCAGACTAGAGAAATCGAAAGTCTTTAGGTGCTCCTCACAGGAGCCCATCACCAGTTTTGTTGCCCTGCTCTAAATGCATTGAAGGACCTTCTAAAACTATGGGGCCCAGGACTGGCCAGAGTACTCAAGGTGAGGCAGCACCAAAGCTGAATGCAGTGGGATAATCACCTCTCTTGATCGGCTGGTGATGCTGTGCTTGATGCACTCCTCAAGGATGGGGTTCCCCCTTTTGGTTTCCAAAGCACACTGCTGACTCATATTTTCTTCTGCTGATTCAATTCAGTTAGACCTTTTTATAGCTCATAAAAAGCAATGGGTTTATAACAACTATCTTTTACTCAACTGTTTCATAGAGTAAGCAAAAAAAAAAAAAGAATTCATTTATTTATTAAAGTCCTTCTTGATCCTGGATCTTAAGGCATTCCAAGATGAAGCAATCACTTGACTTTTGAGCTTCAATAAATGTCAGTTTTAAAAGCCAATGAATTCTTTCCATTAACAGTGGCAAACAGGAGTCTCAATGAACCAAATACAGGTTGTCCTCACTGCTGTCAAAGCACCAAAGGAAAATTGCTATCCAATATGTACCATCTATTCAAATTATAAACTGGGTTAAAGCAAATGACTCACATCCCACAAATGAAGTTTGTGGGTAGCACACTCCAGTACTTCATTCTGATATTCAAAAGCTTAACAGGCATGGGCAGTACTGAGCCTAGGGAACACAGCTCTTTCCACAGCGTGTTTATGTTGCTGTTAAACCTACTTTTTTTTCATACCATCCCCCTCTCCTCTTCACTTGAGAAGCAACCCATGCAGTCCTTAACTCTGAGCAACCCCACTGGGATTTGAGGTTTTCCAGACAGGAGTGTCTGGCAAAATACTTTTCTCCGCAGCCAGTGGAGAGGGCAAACTGCCCCAATTCACAGCAGCAGGGAGCCCCCACACTTGGCCATGACTGCGAGGTACACAGGGCTACAGGACAACTATCAGCTACAGGAGAGGAATTACAAACTCCTGCAGAGTACCTGATCCATAGGCAATGTAAACGCCTCTAGACTCACTGATATGTTTATTCCCAACATCTACCCAAACAATCCCATGCCCAATCACACTAGGATACAGTGTTAGCTAAAGGAAATTTATGTCTTCCTATCTCAGGAGAGAGTGAGTTACTGTTAAGTAGGAAGAATTTTTCTTAGGGGATTATATTTCACTGTAAAGGGAGCAAGATGCATGGTAACTAGCAACAGAGATGGTTACAAATTACCTCCTGAAATTTGTCTCAGTTATACACTAAAAGCCTAGCCCTTATCTCATTTCTTTCCCTCTGTGAAAGAAGGCTGAGGTCTGTACAAGCACAACCCATAATACTGTGTCACCAGAGGAAAAAAAAATAGCCTTTGTCACTGCTGATAACTGGTTACTAACAAGGAAGAGAAACCATTTACCACGTGTCTGAATGGATATGCACATGGTTAAGTCCTGCTACACTAGCTTTAATCTAACCCACACAGCTAGTTATAGCAATGGCTACAGCAGTGACTTCAGTACGCAGGGAGACACCCAAGCACAAATCTGATATTTGTAACATAGCCCACACCATGGGGTTTCTATTTCCATCTTTACCCCCGCCAGTACAAACACACTGGTACCCACACACTGCAAGGACAGAGTGACAAAAGGAACTTCTGCACATCATCCTGTGCAGCATCTACCAGCTTGTAAAGCAACCTTAACAGGGCAGGTACTTCAAAGCTTTCTCACCAGGGCAGTGCCTGCTTGCCTCCACCTGTTTTGAGAACAACTGGCATGCAAAAAACCAGAAATCTTATGGCAGGGTTTCTTTCCTGTTCCCAAGCCTGGGAGATCTAACATAAGGTCTGAGCTAGATACAAATGTGATGCAGATGGGGAAAGAGCTGGGGAGGAGGGAGATTTATATCACAGTTGCATTTGTGCAACTCAGAAAGGATTTACCTTCTGAGGCAGTGGTAGGGAGCCACAACATCCCTGGCTGCTGTGATAAAGCCCAGAGTGCTGTTTAATTCCCAGCCAGGGAAAATCGTAAAAGAGGCTCCAGGGCATGAGGTAATCTTCCAATTTATGTCACTACATAATTATTTTGCTAGGTATTGAGCAGCCTGAGCAGATCTGAAATTATTTAGCATTGCAATGGAATGCATTCCACTGTCATGCAAGATTTTCCCATATTCTCAGAGACTACCGAGCTGCAGTCAATTCCCTGGAGCTCTGCTCAACTATGCCTAGGGATGACTTTGGACGTGTTCAAGCAAAAGCTGTAGGCAAAATGTTTCCTTTATGCCAATGCTGAATTGTGGAAATTCACCAGTTTTTTTGTTCACTTGATGAATTAAAGTTATATTTAATCATAAAGCAATTTCAGGTATTTAAGGAATTAACCATGGTCCAACAGCTATCACAGAGCACTGCCCTGCTGCAAGCCATGCTATCATGCAGCTGACTTATACCCACATGAAGTGTGTAACACTTCCACATGAGATCAGTCAAGTCTGGAGCCTACTGTTGTCAGAAATAGCAACAGTTTTCTATCTTCTTCAACAGATCTCTGCAAAGAATCCCTTCAGTTATGAAATACAGCTGCCAATGACTACAGGTAACTAACTCCAAGCAGAAATAGCTTTAGAAAGGAGCCCAGAAAAGCTAAGCTACCTACACCAAGTACCACAAACCACAAAACACTTCTCCTGACTCATTCCATCTGCTCTCCACAGCAGCAGAGTCACCAGCACAACTGCAATGGGACATAGCAGGGAACCACCAGGCAAGAGCACAGGGTCCCTACTACCACAAGAGATTAGTTAGTGAAAACTTCCAGCTGGGAACCATGACTTGGTTGTAGGAGGGGACAGGAAAAATTCAGTAGACTGTTCCAAACTAATCTTGAAGAAAGTTAAAAAACAACCAAAAATACCAACAGAACTCACATGAGCCTTCAAGAAAAAAATCTCCTTCCTCATCATTTGCAAAACCATTTCTTTCACAGAATTCTTGAGGCTGGTACTGTATTCATTCAATAAATACTGCATTGAGAAAACTCATGGGAACAAATGCCACACTGTCCTACCTCCCTTTCCTCAGAATCCTTGGCATTTAGGATTGTCCAGTAGAAGAGGAATCAAAGGCAGTGTGGGAGTGACATGTCACTGGTATAGATGGCAGGAGGAAGTCGTCATCTTTTTAAAGTATTTTTCCACCCTGCCATTTGATGTCAGTCTAATAGTATTATGGTCAATACAACAAACAGAAAAAATTCTACATAAACACAACATGCATGGGTTTTTTTAGACTTACGAAGAACTGCACAAAGAATGGCATCTTAAATTCTCCACATTGCATGGGCCTGACCCAAACCCAGAAACTTATGCTACCCCTTCTTGAGATGACACCACTAAGACTAGTCATTAATCTTTCAGCTTCCACCCCTAAGAAAGGGCAGAAGTTCTAGAAAAATGACTGTGTGGCTTGGCACAGTGAACTAGAGCTTGTGCCGATATCTATCAGTAAAGTAGCACTTCAGTCTGTAATTTACATAAAGTCAGGACTTTTATATAGCTAGTATATTCTAGCTCATGTGACAGGTATTGCTACAAGCAGATTTTTTCACTTAAACTTTTCTACCTATGTCTTCAATCCTTCTCAGTAATGTGTGAGAACAGCAAAAATATAACTGGAATCACCCCAGATTGATTTACTGAAATAATGCCACATCTTCGCTCTGGCAGCTGTGTTCACATATGTATGCTTAGGGAATGTTTACAGAAAAACATTTTTTTTGCAGTGGCAAATGGAGTTTTTTTCTACTGCTGAATCTATTTCAGAAACTCATATCATATAAATAAAAAATAGTGTTCTTCAATGTCCTTCCAGATTTTTATTCCTGTACAAAATATATACTATTTTTGGGTTAAAAAGAAAAAAAAATAAAGCCATAAATACCAAGGCCTAAGCTGCTCAGAGAGTGAAAAACACTTATTCTTCAAAGAAGACCTGCAGAACTGTGGAGTTCATAGTTTGCTTTAAATATGTTATACTCCTCATCTATCATGCTGAACCTATCACCCAAATTAGCAATGGTTAGTCACACAAACAGCCCAAAACACAGACTGTGAGCCACTGCTGTTAAGTTATGGCTCAATTTGGCCCGGATGACAGAAGGAGGGGCAATACTCAAACACATGCAGTAGGGATTGCCAGGGGACGTCAGCATTCGGGCTGACATCCAAAGCCAAATAAGGCCAACAGGCCTGTAGCAAAGGGGTACAACACGCTCCAGAAAGCCTCCTAAACCTGGTCTGCTGACACTACGCACTCTTCCCTCCACAGCCTCTTCTTACCCTCCTCCGTATTTCCTCCCCTCCCCCCCACCCCTTATCCTTTTCAGTCACTTTGCAATTAAAGCTACGTTTTACCAAACTCTACAGTTGCTAGCAAGTTCTAGCTTCAGTATGCAATGGGAAGTGTAGGGATATTTTCCTGACAACTAGGAAAAAAACCCTCCTCCACCTAAATATAAAAGTTCTTCACTAATCTCCGTGATCCAAAGAGTGTGAGAAACCCAACCACAGAACGCACATCCAGAAACACTCATGACCAGTACAGAACAGAGGCAGATTTACCAGAAGGAATGAAGAGAAGAGGCACTGTCCTTCCTCTTCTCTGCCCCCTGACCGCAGCATTCCCTGTGTCTTTCTACCTTACACAGCAAAGGATTAGTGGTACCCCCCCACTTCTTACTGCTTCAGCCATTCTTCTCCTGTCAGCATTGTAACACAGATCCTTGAGGAAAGCCCCCATCTTCCATCCTCTCAGACCAACAGATACTGCTGATGGATGGGCACCTCTTCCCTTGCCCTGCCACATCCATGATCCTTTCCCCAAGCAAGTAGCACGTTTCCTGCTGACTGCACCTTTTTACACTTAAAGCATAATTCAGACATTTAAATCTTCACTCAATCTTCTAAAGTCAACCAACCAACTCCATGGATTATACTATTGTTACCACTTTCAGCTGAGTAGTCAGAGACCAGCCAGTGGCAAGAACACAATACTTAGAGAACACTCTCTGGTTTATCTAAGGCACTGCACGCTGCGTAGGAAAACAGAACAGCTTCGTATTTCCAAAACTAAACAGTCTTTTTAATCAGAGACCTTCTGAGAGCTATCCAGGCACTACCATTGCTTAAACTCAAGTACAGCCTCTTATCAACTCTTTCCTGAGACAAGCCTAAGAGCCATCTTTTTGTCATGTGTATGACATTACCACTGTCTACCATACCAAAACAAATATATTGCCATGAATTATAAATTTACAGCTGTCAGGAAGGCTATATTTGAATACCACAGAGGAAACCTTCTTGACATCAGATCCAGTCTGTGAAAGTATACAGATAATTCAGAATAACCTCAGACCTAAGACTTTTACACAACTAAATGTGAAATACATTTCATCCCCTTGGTGACTATACACAAACACATTAACTCACAGGCTTCTGCACATCCTGCTTTCAAGGCACTACTGGCCACCATTACTATCTATTCTGATGTCCATGAAATAAAGGCAGACAAAGCCACTATTAAGGCAATTTACAGCAGCTGCAGTTTTTATTCCAACTTAACACAGGAAAATCACATTAGTACAAAATATGGCTAAGCCTGTACATGCCAGACATTTGGCAGTATTTGGCACCCTCCTCCTCACATCAATTGCTGTAACTGGAGCAAAATTTCAAAGTCAAGTCACCTCTCAAACTCATTCACTGCAAAAAACACATACAGAATCTACTAAAATTTCTGCTTAGAGGGAGTAAAAGAAGAAGGTTTGTTTTCATATTGTTTTTCTTCCATTTTCTGGAACACATTCAAAGCTTGTGATGACAAAGTCACATAACTGTCCTGAGGCAACATAAATATATAAAAATATTACCAGAGACTTCGTCAGTAAATAAAGGCAATATAAATCCCTAACCATACAAAATAACCACCAGGACCTCACAGCTACACCTCCAGGAAGCTGAAGAAGTGGTCTATGACTCTAACCTTGTTTTCTACACACACACTTGGACTGCAGTAAATCTAGGTGAACCAGCATCATCTCTTGACATTTGCTATTCAGTCTCTGCTCTCTTGACACTTGCTATTCAGTCTCTGCTGACAGGATCTCAACTCTGCCTTCACAAACAGGTAGTCATGGACAGCACAGCATGGAAACCAGCAACACTGCCAGTGCTGATAGTCGTAAGAGTCTCATGAAAAGAGAAATCTCTGTATGACTGGAAACTCATGAATTTCCCAACTGCTTGATGCCTCCACAGGTACTTCTATAACCCAATACTTCAGCTTGGATCTCCTTCTAAACTAGACACCACTAAGGACATCACCTTAGGCCCATCTACTGTTAGCTCCTACCCTTTTCTCTTAAAAGCTACTCTTAATCTACCTAATAGTACATAACATGTGCATAACACACATCTCCTGATACCTCACCCCAGTTCTTCTCATCTCTCCTCAGACGCTTTCCAGAATGTAGAAGAGACTCCCAGGGTAAAACCAATGTCTGTTTGGCCTTAGGTCTCTTTTCCAGCAACAGTCAAGTACAGACATCTGAACAGCGTAATTAACTAACAAGTACACAGTGACTCCTCCGTGGGTACTCTTCCCAGCCTATGCAATCTGAGTGTCTTTATACTGCGCCAATCCTTCATGGACTTTTATTTTATAAATGGTGCAATCACATTTTCCATCCACAACAACTGGGACATGGAGTTCCACAATTTATTTTCATCTCATGTGAAGGCCCATCTTCTTCTACAGGTTTGAACTTGTCTTCTGAGAGATCTCCAATCTTTCCCTCTGCTCTCCCTGGCAATTCTCCAGTTGGTTCACTGGCTCCATGATGAGTGCCAAAAATCAGGCACAGCATTCCCCAGGATGCCTAATTAGTCTGTGAAGATTACTAGAATACTTTCTCACAGCTTATAGAAAATACCTCTGTGTACACCTTTGAGTACAATGTTTACCTTCTTTTTTGAGCACCACAGTATTACTTACAAGCTTTAACCTTCTGTTACCTTTAAGCCATCACCTCCCCTATACACACAACCCCTTTTCTGCAGGACTGCATCACCTTGTTCCACATCCAATAAAGGCATGTTCTTTTATTCATCAACAAAAGCAGAACTATGCACTAGTTCTAGTAAGTCACACTCCAGTTTTCCCCCTAATCATTTCTGGTATTGCCAAAATGTGTTCAAAAACTAATCCTTTCTCCCAGCGTCCTTACTACCCGTTCACTAATCTCACAAACATTTTCCCTTTTTCTTTCATGTCAGCCATACTGAACAATCCAGTTTCAGGGCAACTCATTTCTAGGTTGAGAGTGAACCACTTAGACCTACTTGATGAATATTATTTTCCATCCAGTCACAAACATATTAAATAAGAATTTCATGCTGTAGCTGCTTCCCCAGCTGGCTTGTCAGAGTGCCATGCCAGACTATCAAAAGCCTTAGTAAAATCAAAATATAACAAAATCCTGCTTCTTCTCCACCTACAACCCTTGCCAGCCCATGGTGCAATACCTTTTATTTGCAGGTTTTCAATATTTCAGAACCTTTCTGTTCACTCATGTTTTCAAAACTTCACTGGCAGATTTAAAATTATTTCAGTCAATTCTCCAAATATTCTACAGACAATTTGGGTACACCTACTGTACCAAAGTACTTTTTAAACTCTTCCTCCCCTTTTGTAGTCTTTTTCTTAAGCCTGTTTCATGACAGTTAGTTGATCTTCTTAGTGTAGATTGAACACTTACTGCCTCTCAGCATCATTAACCAACCCCTTCTTATCAGAGTAGTAAGCCACATCCATTGCTAGCTTTCTTCTACCAGTATGGTATTTAAAAACCCTGCCTTACTATCCTTCACATTCTTTCCCACTGGTGGTTTGGCCTTACCAGTTTTGCTGTGACCCATACTACCTCTTTAAGTTCAACCTTTGTAATCTGATCTCATTTACCGTTTCTGCATATGGTTTTCCATTTTTGTGTTGTTTTTCTGGCCAGTTTAGATCATGTTTAGTTACTTCATGTCTTACCTTTCTGCTCTGTTAGAGTAATGTGTACTTATCCTCTTAGTATGAATCCCTCAGGAGTTTTCAGCCTTTGCTTCCCCTCTTGTTTCTGACAGCATGTTACCTACCAATTCCTGTAGGTAGGAATGTTTATTGTCATCACTTTTTTTTCCCTAATTCACAGACTTCAGCTTGTTCTTCTCTCTCCTCCGTGTCCTAAAAGCTGCAAAGCCCATCCAGTTCACAGTAGCAACAGGGAGCCACACACCAGGACATGGAATATTCCCTCATCTGTATGAGTTGCTCCACTGTCTGCATTTCTATTTTATCCCACCCTTCTGAAGGTACTGTGAAACAGCCTGTAGTGTTCCATCTGCCACACCCTCCTTGGCTGGATATTGGCAAAGAACATGGCAGCCAGTCATTTTATCCTGACATAAGGCACAGAGACAACTCAAGGTTAATAACAGAGACTGGCAGTTTTAGGCCATTCATTCCCATTTAGGTGTTACTTTACAATTTACTATTCCTAGTGGTTTTCACTGTTTCTCACACTAACATTGTCAGAACCATATTATTAAGTATGTAAAACATGCCTTCTGGTAAAAGGAGATTTTCCATTGTCTATATGGAGGATCACTACATGTCTGAGCTTGACAAACATTCTCACAAACTGTCGTGCTTCATAAATTCTAGCTCAGTATTTACCATACTCTAGCTCAGTAACCTCTGCTAACAAGTAAGTGTACTCCTCTCTAGAAATACAGAAAAGCAGCATAAATTAATTAACATGTACAAGTAATTTACAAACTATGCATGTTACTGTAAACCAAATTCTTCAGTAAGTTCACATAGTTCTCACTCACCATGCCTGAAACACATTACATTGTACCTTAAATAGCAAAAGCTCTAACTAATTAATCTTATTCTTTAGGATTAAAAACATTCACACTGTTGAGCAAATGATGACACCTCATTACACATAAAACTTTTCTTAAAACCAATTTTTTTTCCAACTTACATGCTACTTACTCTTTCCAAACCATTCTAGTACCAACACACAAAACATTTTTCAGAACCTCTCACAATTAAGGTATAAGTTTTCTCATATACTAACACACACGGCAATGTCTAGGTAGCAAACCCTTAAAAAAACACCTCCTGCCAATTCATACGTCTTTATTATCAATGACTGGATAAATATGCCTGGCAAGAGTTATCCTTCTCTGCCATCACTAAAGATCAAGCTATTTGTGCAGGGAATTTTATTTGTCTGTCTGTTATTCTCATCATTTCTTTCTCAGCTATTGTTGACACAGAAAGCCCAACAGCTCCAATTGCACACATGCCATTGTTACCGTCTGCAGTCTTTTTCAATCAGGGTGAAGATCTTTCTGATACTGCATCTCCACAGAAAGTGTGGTACAGTGCACAGAAACAGCTTTAGTTAGTGCTTTGTGTTTTCTTGCAGTCTGCTCTAGGCAATGGAAACCTATTGTCTCCTGGTGACGCACTCTTTTTTTTGGGGGGGTTGTGCTTGCTCACACAAAGTTTACCTGTAGCAGCAATCTCCCACTTGCAAACACTCGGTTGGTTTGCAGTATATTAAATGCAATTAATTTAATTTCTGTGCCAAAATATTGGTTCTAAACAATCGCCCTTCCTATACAGTACATTTGGATTCTGGAATATTGAGCCAAGCTCCAAGTATCTTTAAATGCATGTGCATTCACAATTTCTCCTTCACTCTAAATACCCTTAGCCACTTACTAATAAATAAATATATTTTCCATTTGTTATAGAAAAAGCACAATAATGGTGTGAACCAACCTCCACTGCTAAAGCACTTCTCTAATGGACAATTTCCTAAGTGTCACTGACGTATCAAAATTCCACTTCCAGTAATATTAGAACAGTAAATGTTTTATTAACCATCAGAGGGCAAACACTCTATTTCTTATACAAAGCAAGAATTATAGAAAGAAAAAAACCATGTCTCTAATTCAACAAAGTCCTCTCAGGGAGCTAACTCAGAAACTTAGACCAGTATACACATCATATTGAGCCGCTGCTAGAGAACCAGGCCGAATAGTTAATTTTAGGCAACTGCAGAATCATTTGCCAGACAGATATGTAACATCTCTTACACTTAGGTACTTGAATGAACTTGGCCTGCCAGATTAAACATCCCTAATAAAAACTGTGTCCTCAGCCTGTCCTATGTCTCTAGCATCCAACTTCCACCTCAGTTACATCAGCACAAACGTTTGCACATTGAACCAGGGGACCTGTCTACCTAAAAAAACATTCAAACAAAATAAAACTTTTATTTTTCAGTCAGATCAGTTTCTCAGAGCAGTTAATCCCCTGCTTTTGCTGTCACCATGCAAGGAAAACTACAGAGCAAAACTGAGCCAGCTTAGGCAACAGTGCCACTGAATGTGCACCCTAACCAAAGTAGGTATTCAGTGACAGATAAAGAAACATTTTCTGGCCACTAATATATGCAGCAATTATGTAATTTAAAGAAAATTTTGTGTACCTGGAGATATGCTTGGGTTTTTTCCTTCAACAGCAACAGCTGGCCTGATAAAATCTTCAACCTTCCTTGAGTCACAGACTAAGCTCAGTTATAACAGTACGACTTCATATTTTACCTTGTTTTGTTCTTCAATGAAAAATTTAAAGATTTATGTTCATATTCTGACAAACCGCTTCTGCTTCTCTCTGACTCAGAACTCATCCACATCTGTAGCACCTTCGGATACACATCCTCACGACTACATCCTCTTTTACAGAGAAGTTCCCTTGCTCCTGGCCCATAGCAGTTTTGGTTATGTACTTGTTCACAGAAAAAAAATGACTAACAGATTATATAACCTGACTAGAAAAAAGTGATGGCTACATGCTAAATGTCAATAATTTTGCAAGAGCAAATACATGGTATGCTCAGCATCTTTTTTTTTCTGTTGCACTCATCAAGTAAAAAAGCATAGAAAATTTAAAGATATATTTTAAAGATGGGAAAATATTAGAAGTTAGTAATGTACTACAGCACTTGTCCTTTTTCCTCACTGTACTCATCTGACACAGTGTCATACCTGTTTCTCATAACCCACCATTCACTCTGACTTCAGCAGCTCCCAGTGTCAAGCTTTATTCTGTGTGCTCAGAAGATAGAGACAGCCACATATTTTCACAAGCTTGGAATTACCAGTTGCTTGTCTGGTTTTTAATGTTGAGAAGGACAAAAACAGACAGGTTGAAACTCATGCAAGGCTCACTGAACTCTATGTTAAAGCAGAACAGAAGCAGGAAGTAAAAGCCAGTATAGCTAGAGGAAGAAAAGGAGAAGACAAGTTATTTTCTTCTAAAAATTTTTGTTTTCAAAAGAAAACAGCAAAAGGTAGCTGGTTTACGTTTGTTTTGGTTCTATACCAAAATTTTTTGATCTGGTCAAATGCACTCCATCACCCTCAAAGCCTCAGTCTTCTCTACAGGTTATGAAGACTTTGAAATGAAGGTGCGATGCTTCCAGCTAAGGCATCTATATTAACTGTAAGACATTAATAGAAGAATTACACAAGCAGTTGAGAAAGAGCATTATAGCAGGGTAGATTTTTCAGTACCTCATGCTGCCCTCAGACTCTACTTTTAACAAATAAAATGCTAGAGTTTAGATGTCATTGACATTGCCTCATGCTAAGAGCAGTGTGAAAGCTGGACTGTCCATAGAAAATATTTTCTTTCTCATGAGGACAAATGTCCAGCAGGACATCTCTATGCTTCTGTTGCCAGCTGACCTTTCTGAAAAGGAACGTTGGCCGGGATATCTCAGCTCTTCAGAACTCCCACCGCATCCACTACCCCTGCCTGGTGGCACAGATTAAATCAGTCCCTTCTCAGGTTTACTTCAATCACCAACCTCTCCACGATTCAGTTCATGATCCTTAAAAATTCCCGTTTCTTCAAATGCACAGAGCTTCCAAGTAACAAAGTCTGACATGATCATCTTAGGCCATGAAGAAGCACCTCCAGCTGCTGTATTACCTTGTTTGTTCCGCCCCTTCCATTCTGCCACATGCTTCCACTTTGCACCTTAACAAGTTACCAGTAAGCAACTCTTCCTCCACTTCTTCAGTGGCCCCACTACATTGACCAGAGTACTTCCTAGTTCCTCAGAAATCCCACACCCATCACACTTTGCTACTATTTGATTATTTTCAGAAGTAACAAAGAGTTAGCACACCCAAGCAATCACTCATATCCAGCTCAGTTGCCCAACTCCAAACAGAGCCAGCAGGGAACAAGACTATTTTCCCATAGCGACTCCTACTTTTTAAAATAAAGTTCCTATTTTAGTACCATTTAGAACCTGTGATATTTTGGGAGGAACAAAATATTTATGAGAAGGCAAACTGAAATACTTCCAAACCAAGTCCATTATTTTTCTTACCTTTCTCAAAGACCATTTCCCTGCTCAAGATGGTCTCGTTATCTCTGATCACTTCTCCCTTTACGGCGACCTGTGCCGGGCTGTCCGGCAGCAGAGCTACCCCAACAGTCAGGTTTGCTCCAGGCCTGATGTTCCAGGGAGCTGCCACAAGGAACGTAGGTCTGGAAAGTCCAAACGGGCAGAGAGAGAAAGGGCAGGGAGTGAAACACACTCTCAACAAAGTAACCGCGTCCACATAAAGACACACATGTTGCCAAACTCTTCTGTTGCTCTCCGCTGCAGAGGTCGGAGGTGATGCTCACCCCCCGGGCGCTGCCGGGTGCGCAGGACGGGGCGCGGGCAGCGCTGCTCTGCCCGCTCCCGGGATCGGCTGCCAGGCGGGCACCGGGGAGCCCCGGGAAGCTCTGCGCTGCCCGCGCAGTCCCCGCGCTGGCCGGGAGGGAAGGAAGGTGAGGCGCCCCCGCCAGCCCCCGCCCCACGTACCCGGCCGCCGCGGAGCTGCAGAGGAGAAGGAGGAGGAAGAAGTGGACCTCGCCGCGGGACCGCGCCATGGCTCTCCGTGCGCTCTGCCCGGTGTGTCCGCCGCTGTGCGCAGGGCCGGGGCCGGGGCTGGGGCTGTGGCCGGGCGGGAGGCGCCTCGGCGGGCGGGGGAGGGAAGGGAGAGGCCGCTGCTGCCCCAGCGCCAGGCACGCTCCGCCGGCGGCAGCCTCATGAGCACCGCGGGGCGTTCCCGGAGCTGGCGCGCGGGGAGCGGGGGGGCCGGCGGCAACACACATCTGTCTGTACAGAGATACCCACGGGTGCGTCTCACATCCCCTCAGCCATTGCTCCCCCCATCCTGGCGCTGGTGCAGCTGCGAAACGGGTGGGATTCTCAGAAAGCAACACCCTACAAAAGCAACACAGGGAGCAACGTTTTCTGCCTGCAGCTCCCAGCAGAGTGGCAGCCTGTTGCGGCGAGCTGCCCGATTATCGACTTGGAGAGACGTGGAGAGCCCGCAGAAGCGCGCTGGCCTGGGGCTCGGGCTCAGAGGCGAGCCGGGAACGGTTCTGTTTCTGAACACGGAGAAGGATGCTGGCAGAAATTCAAGGTGCCTCGTAGCTACTTAAACGTGAACCGATTGATAATGTAGCTCTGACTGGACTGTCCTCTGTGCCCAAAATTTGTAAATAAGGTCATACCTACTTATGCATCTTAACCCACCTTCGGTGCCCAAAAAGTGCACTAAAGCACTTTCAGTGAGATTCTCTTCCTTTAGCATGGTCATTGTAACTGTGTAGACTAGACACATCCAATGTTTATTTTGTCCAAATTCTTACATCCCAACACAAGTCTAATACAGTCAGAAACTACACCCAGTTCCTGAGGTGTGCCTCTTCAGAAGTGCTGGACTGGCATCTTCTGCATTGTGTTACAGAGTGAAATGCAATCAGTCATAGGGTGAACAGAAGCATCATGCTATGCTCTTATGAAAACCAGATATGAACATGAATGGATATAAGAATGGACATAAACACTGTGCTCTAATTATATCCCAGGCAGTCATGCAGTCTTTTCACATCTTTTTAATTTGCTTTTCCAGGTTTCCATACCTCTGTTGATTCTTTTTGGAACACTAGTTTTTGTGGTGACGGAAGAGAGGTGCCACCTCTGTAGACTAAGAAAGTGGTGATAGTACAGCAACCAACCGATGCTTGCAAAGTCAGTCTTGGCACCTCACCCACCACCTGCAAAAGGTGTATGATAAGGCAAAGTTTGGGAGATGCTTGCTTTTGGTTTTAGTAAGCCCTTGCTACATGTGAGAAACAGCCAAGGAAGATAAACAGTCATTGCCACTCCTTTTCTTGGAGATTGGGAAAAAGCTTACAAGTAGCACTGCCTCCCAAGGACCCCAGCCTCAGACAGCAAAGCTACAAATAGTATACCTCTCCATTCCCTGGCACTCCACCGTACCTATCAATACTAATCAGCTCTCTCTCCGTCTCTAAAACAAGGTGGTCACATCCAAACTTTCTATCAGGTATGGTCCATGCTAACCCCCCAACTGCACCACAGATAGTTCAGGAGAACACCATGGCCAGGGCAAAACCATGCCAAGGTCAACTTCAGGGTAGAGACAATCAGCTTCCAGTCCCAAGAACATTTGCTGGCGCTGTTTAATTCATTAGCATGAATGTAGCCCAAAAGTTCATTAGTGAAAATGCTTGCAAATGTCACAGATTTTGCTCAGTTGTGCAACAGTATTATGTACTTCCATCTTCCCTTTTTTCTCCTAGGAGCTTGTTATTTTAAGATATTTTGGTATATGTATTTGATCTGTTCTATAAAAATGCCAATAAAGGAATCTTACTGCAGAAAGTGAGAATAAATGGGCTATAAATATTAGGATTCCTTGTGTCCTGAATAGATTTAGAACAGATAAGAAATGGGGGAACAGAAATTGTTAAGTGCCATTCTGTAAAAACATACAAACTCCTTTTCCTACACATGTATCCATGCACTCAAAAACATTTTCATCCTTTCAATTCCAGATAGGATATACTACAGTGTAGGTACATGTAGAGGACTTTCAGGGTTAAACATACCATTTAGAAATCAAATGGGGTATGTAAGGATTCAGTAAGTTCCCAGTTAGCAGAAAACTTAAATACATATTAACCCATTCAGGCATAATTTAAAGAGTCATGTCTTACCAGCATCGAAACAAGGTCTTGATTTTCGCAAGTGCTCTGCAGCTGCTAATTTTCATTGTAATATAAGTTCTGGTTTCCTTGAAACACCACTTCAAATCCTACATTTTTTTATCAAATGTGGTCCTTCTTTGGTGCCCAAACACTGTAGCTGAAAAGGGATCAGTTAAACTGTAGGATGGCTCCTTCTCCCATTCCTCATTCAGCACCTCCCAACTCTGCAATTCACAACCCTCCCAACCCTATTCTGCAGACTGTGCTATACAATTCTTTCTGGAGAGAAGTTTACAATTAATGCAGCTTATTTCAGTGGCCCCATTTGCAGCACAGTCCCACAGCCCCAGAAGTGGGTATCAGTACGTAGATAAGAAACTGTGGTAAGAAGTAAATGAAGAAAACTTTCAGCCCTATATATTGCTTATAACTATACCATGTATCTCAAGCCTACTCTGCACATTTCTCTGCACAAAAGAATAAAAATAGGTAATGAGTAATTAGAAAATTAGCACAGTTAGAATTGAGCAAAACTGGTATCCCATTCAGGCTCACTAAGTGCTAAGCTATTTTTTCTGTTGGACTTGACCTGTGTTTCAGGTAAGCATAATTGATCACACAATCTTACCAGCTGTAGGACTGTTACGTTTCCCCAGCACTCTGTTAATCTGCCCATTTCCACTGACAGTTGTCTACTCTAGGGTTTTTTTATACAGTTACGTGTCACTGTTTGATTTAGGTCAGACTGGTAACTCAAATAAAAACAAGCAGTGCTTTAGTTTGTGCTAAACTGGTCAAATTAAAACTTACAGGCACTTAGTTACAAAAAGCTTTTGCATACCCATTGGCTTCTGTTATAGAACACACAACAGTCTCAGCTAAAAAATACCTATCCATCCAGAACAAGTAGAAGAAACAGAATGCATTAGTACTAATTAACTGCTGGAACATCTGTGTTTTAACTAAACAAAAGACCTTAGCTGGTCTACACATCACTTTCAAGGCCACAGAAACAACCATTTGTCAGTGTCTCAGGCCTAAGTTGGTTTTAAACGCCTGTTTCAGACAAACGCCTGAAAGACTAATTTGTGCACGAAGACCAGGTGAGGGAAATTTGGTTTGGACCTAACTTCTGCATATTAGGAATAAATTTGAAGGAGTATAACCTAGCATGAAGGGATTTCATAATCTTCAACTGTTCCAATCTGGTAAAGTGGATACAGTGGACACACAATTTGGGAGGTAAAACAGGTTGCTCTTGTGTTCATCATGACAACCAAAGAAGATAGTTCCTTCTCTGTTCAATTTTCATAACTCTCTGTTCAATAACATTTTGGGAGTTAAACAAGCATTACCAGACACAAGTTTTCTACCCATGATATGTCATCATTATGAAAATTCCACTTTTACCACCTTCACTGCTACCCAGGAACCTTATTTCACTAATACTTCATGGTGTCTGACAAACAGAGACAGTAAAGGCTGCAAAAGTCATCTACAGCACTGGCTGTGCTAACAACTGTTACTGTTACCTGTTTCTATATAACTTAGTTTAAGTCTGGTTTAAATATATGTACCAGTACCAGCTGAAATGACACCTCTGAGTTGCAGCCTAAGTAAATTCTAAATAAAAATGTGTTTAAGTAAAAACAGAAAACCAGAATGGTTTCTTAATGAGTCCAGAAAGCAACTTCTGCCTTGGTCAATTAGAAGGACCACAGCACCTAGCAAGTTCTAGTAATTGAATGAAGATTGGCCGGCAATATATGCACAGCAAGTCTGCTTTTCTCTAATATCACATGTAGAAAACTACTGTTGTGGTAAATGTAAAAACCTAAGCACTACAGTACTTAAAATATTGGTACTTATATAATACAGTACTTAGAATATTAAAAAATTACAGCAGCAAGGACTTGAGTGGTCAATGCCCTGTGTCTGCTTTTAGCATTAGACAGTGAACTTGGATGGTCTGATATTCAGATGGATTCAGCAGGCATTCCAGATTGTGGTGCAAACAATGTGTGTTTCCATGAAATGAGGCAAATTCAGGGAAATCTGAAGAGTTACGTTATGTGGAAATTTGAATCAGGAGATCACTATAGGCTCTTCCAGCACAGTATTCTCTCTTCAAAAGCTTAGCCAGTTGCCTTATGCATCACTGAACTCAAGGCCTGCAGCAGAGCTCATTTAGGGGGTGGATAAATCTTCTAATCAATCTCAATAGGCTTTGGATGAGGTCCTAGCAGAAACTGTGATTCAGAAGGTCATAGAACTAGGAAGGAAGTAAAAGTCTGTTTTATCACTCATAATGAGTGGACAAGAATTAAAGTGAATACTAAAAATAAGTGGGTGGAAGGTCATTTGTGGTAGTAGGAGGGCACATTCCTTGCTTGGATGTAAGCCTGAAGAATTTGCGTTTTCTGAAAAGTACTCACAGGAGCAGAGGATATAAAGCTCTCCCAGAAGTGCTCAGCAATAATGCCTCTGATGCAATTTCTGGTGATGGAATGTGTCATAACGTTTTACACTACCCTGTCAATGGGTGTGCCATGCACTGAAACTTGCCCTGAGCTATCAGGGTGGAGCTTTATGAAAATCTGTTCTGCACTACAAGTAAGATCTTTTTTCTCCCAGCAGCTGAAGACATTTAACTTGCTGAAAAGCGTTATTTGTAAATTCTCTTCCAACTTGAATTGTTACTGCAGCCAGAGTGGGTAGGATTCACCTGATGAAATGTGCACTGTGCAATTTTCTGTAACTGGTTATTTACATTCACTGGATGAGCAGTGGAGTGAAGGAGGCATTTTTCTGAACGGATTTGTATGACTCATTGAAATACCAACATTTGAATGAACAGACATTCAAAAGTGGCCTTCTAAACGAATCATGTGAATCCCATTCTTAAAGTACCAATTTCTATTGCATTTCTACACAGGAAATCAAGACAAGCAGTTGAAATATCTTATCTCCAGAGCATGTAAGATGACTTTATCTTAAGAGTCCTTATTGAGTATTCAGTGAATCAAACCTAAAGAGAGACATTCATTTTGACAAGCTTCAGATCAGGCTCTGTTCAAAGAGATCAGATTTTGCTTCAGAGACTGGCATAAGAACAAGCAAGCAATGTCTGAATCAGAGAAAAGTTTCTTCTGTGTTAAAAAGCATAGGAAAATCTTGTTATCTTGGAATTATATATTTATATTTTCATACTATTTTAATTTTAAAATACTTGTACACTTTTTAAACATGCTCATAAAAATACACGTGATCAAATCGGCAAATACTGTATTTTTGCAATATATGTAATATTATATATGGGCTTTGAAAAACCCCAACAAAATGAAGCATTGTCTTTTAGGAAAGGTCCTTGTAGAAGGACCTCATAGGTAACACTTCATGAAGTTTTGAGAGATTCACTTCTAAAAATGAGATTCAGAATTAAAGAAGGAATGAGAAAATTATATTATGGGAAATGTGAAAGTCTGAGGAGCAAGTCTACAAACAATACATGTTCCCTGGCCCTTCGAACTAACTAAGCAGTGCAGAAGGACCACAAGGGAATGAAAATGAGGACCTTGTCCTCTGCTTTTCAGTAGCTCTCAGCAGTTGATGAACCTCACAGAACTGTAATGAATTACTGTGAAATAACCCTATGCTCTTGTTGCTGATGAGCTGAAGGTCCACCAAAATGCGAGTGAGTGGGGTAGCTGTCATAGGTTTTTATGTGTAGCTTCAGATTTCCATCATAGACAGTCTCAAAGTACACTCTTGGCTGTACAGAAATCAGTGGCACTGGAATCACTGCCTTTAGAGAAGTCAGGACTCAAAATTGTATCCTCCACCTCACTCAAATCTCTGTAACTTTGATAAAGAACTGGAGCTTTTTTAAATTACACACTCTATTTAGCCCCTTAACTTCAAGTGACATACTGCATCCTATCCAATACATACATGCAGAACATTTAGGAAGCAAGTTCATATAATGCCATTATTTTATTTTATAATTATTCTCTGATTGTAAAATGTTCAACCACACAGCTGGGGCATGTTAGAAAACGTACAAGCATGCTCTTTCTGTGAGAGAAGTTAAAAACATATGTAAATGATGACAGATTGTCCTCAAAAATCTGTTTTCCTAGGGCAGTATTTTTTTTACAATTGTATGTGATGAAATTCCATTTACCAGACTTCATTAACCATGTTACCTTAGTGTCCTTATTCCCTTTGCTCTGAGGGTTTTCAAAAGGTCAGTGCAACCCCTCTTTGTTGGAAATACAGCTGAAACAGCTATGAAAAAACTTTATTATATAATTTAGTGTGAATTAAAGCTATTTGATTTTAAAGAAGGTAAGAATTCCCTGAGGATTTAATTATCTTAAACTATAGCCTATAATTAAACTGTAAATTTCAATTGCAGGTTTTTAAAAAGGAACTTCTAAACCCAGTGTTTCCATAATGTCATAGACTAGTATATCACAGCACTCTGGAGTATGTGCATTCATACACTGTAACTTCACTTTATATTAAGGGCATAAAAACTGGCAGATTTTGTAATGAATGTGTGTTTCTGTAATAACTTTTATGACATTCATGAACCCAAAAGAAAGGGAATGTTAGTACAGCAGTCTGTTTTATAGACCAGTGTATCCCTGTAGGCAGAGGCAGCTTCCTTTCAAAAGCAGACTCACCTGCGAGCAATTAATAACGTAGACAAAACTCATTTCCCACATTTTACACAAAAGTAAATCAAGGTGGGGAGACAATGTCCTAGAACAACATAATAAAGAGATGCGTTTTTTAATTCAACAGTCAGAGAAGACTGAGGACAGCCTTCATGACACTTCTTTCTTTTGTAGAAAGAAAATTCCAGGTGCTGATCTATGGTAGGAAGTGGAAAAAGAACTAATGGTCAGGCAATTGAAGTCAATCAAGTGAAATTTAGACGATGAGGCACATATTGTCAACAGAGGTTATTTTCCTGAATGCACTACTAAGGAAAGTTGTGGTTTCTGCTTCTTTTTATGTCTTCCCATTAAACCTGAATGCCTTTTCAAAAGTCTAAACCAAGAAATGAAGCTAAATAGAGGGTCAGCTTGCTGAAATTCTGGATTCCATAACATAGAGATCAGGCTAGGTGATATCCAGGCAGCTTGGCAAAAATCTGTGAGGTTGCTCTTGAGTCAAGGGACCAAACTCCTTTAGAGATCAAAGTGTCCCAGAAAGGACAGAGCAGGGATCTGCTCCCAAGGAAATTAAATAGAATTGTCAAGAGGGAAAGAAAAGCACTTATCAGTGGTGTGGACTATACTATTTCAGTCCTGGTTTGCTCCATCTTGTCACATCCAGAAAAGGTCAACACCGAAAAAAGAAGACAGGATTAGAAGCAGCTGTTAAAATGAAAAGTTGTAGGATGTGAACCCTTGCAGGACAACTTTTTTTTCATTCTAAAAATAAAACCCAAGCTTTCTGCTTGGAAATTGGTCAAAAGCTAAAACCGTGATGTTTAAGTTTAGTTTGTCTTTTTTTTTAATCTAAAAATAAATTTTAAAAAAAGAGGAAAAAAAGGAAATCTTTCCCTTTCCAACCCACTCCACTGTGGTATCAAGAAAAAATAGTTAGAGGTATGTCGACTTTAATTATATAAGTAAAATCTCTCAGAAACTCCATTCTATTTTAGATGACATCTATTTGACAATCATATAACATGAGTCAACCTCATATTACACAAATTGCCCCTTACAGAATCAGTCCCTGTAGTAGCTAAAATGATTTCTATAGACAGAGTGATTAAGAATTATTTTAAAAATACACTCAAACTATTTTTAAGACTTGCACAAAACTTTGTGTTTAGTTTTGACACAGGTAAACACCAGTTATCTCTTCCTCAGGACTCAGCACATAACTGCTCATAAGAAAGAAGGGCGGTTGAGGAGTCCGATCTCAGCAATTAAGAAGGAACTGAGTAAAGGTTTCAAGTTTCAAGTCACCAAATACGCCACAGTCTAAATAAACTCAGCCCTTGAGTAATGCCACTATAGGGTATTCATTCACACTGTCCAAAAGCAACTGTTTGTTCCACTGCCAACCACCCAAAGCAGCAGTCATGTTTATTTAAATGAAGAGGGTGTGGACCCAAGAGCTACATCTTTCCAAACCTTGCTATAATAACTGAATGTTTGGACATTGCTGTCATATGTCTGAAATGTGTCCTATATTGGACAATTTTCTAAGGTCCTCTAGCCATGTTTTCATGCTAAAGACTTACCCTGTGATTTTGCTAACCACTAGCAGAAGTTCTGGGAGGTTTTTCTCTTTTCCTTTTTCTTTTCTTAGCAGTAAGTTACTTTGGATATTAAAAAACAAATGGATTATATTTAAAATACCTAGTGTACATGATGTTTTTAGTCCTGAGAGGGGTCACAGGATCACAAGAATATGGGAAAATTCAGGGCAAAGAACTCAGGAGGTTGTCTGATGCAGCCTGCTGTTCAAAGCAGGATGAGTAATGAGGTCAGAAAAGGTTTCTTGGGACTTGATCCAGAAAGGTCTTGAAAAACTCCAAGGATTGAGACTGCATAAGCTGATGGCTGGATAATACAGAGCTCAGGAGTTTGAAACTACAATTCTTATTGTGTCTGAAACAGCTGTTAAAATTTTCCAACTGCACTTTACTTATGCCTAGTTGCAGTGCTCATACATTTTCGTCTTAATTGACACTATGTAAACCACAACCAGGTTGCTGTTTGAATGACTGCAGGAATTACTATTGCCTTGTTTCCCCTTCTCTTGTAAACAGAACTTTTGACAACAGGACAAACAGTTTTTAGGCACTGCATAATACAAAACACAGAATGAGACTTGGTGAGGAAGCAGAGGCTTGCTCTCTCAGCAAGGTATGGCAGTACAATAATGTGTTGCACACTCAGGGACCGAGGATTGTGTGATAGGCACCAAGCCAGGATTCGACCCAGCTGATATTCACCTTGTACATGGCCAGGCTCTTCCAAAAATGATTCTGAGAAACATGAATGTGTTGACACCAACTGAGTGAAGTCAGGGTTTACTCCCTGACATGGACCACAAAGAAAGTATAGATGTATTAGATATATCTTTAAAAATGCTAGCCCTGGCAACATGCTCCCCAGCAAACAGAAGGGAGAATACTTGTAAGGGTATTTAAGGAACATATAAAAATTATGAAAGACTGCAGAAGACTTTTTCATGCTAGTCAGAAAGAACAGTTTTTCTACAGCTATCTGAAGTGTAGGGTAAGATAAAAAGCAAGCCTCATGAATAATCTGAAAGTTCATAATGAGTGCATTGGCCTACTTAGCTGAGAGTTTTAAAGGCTGAATTTAAAAATACGTTCTACTTTCCAAATCCTAAGGTGTAGAGAGTGACAGCTGTTAACTCATACACCAAAATCTTCCTGGGATTAACAACTGTAAGATAACCTGGAAAAACATCCCAGAGAGATACCCTGAAGCGGGCATGGACATGGAGATGATTTGCAGGAGGGAAAATAAAAGGCCTTTGCAAAGCCTTCACCACTCCCCAGCAGGATGAGGCTGGGCTTGCAGTGAGGTACCAAAGACCCCTGATATTGGCCTCTGAGGGATGGTTGGCTTCCACAGACAGAGGGTATGTAGCAGCTTCTGTGCCCTGCCACCAGTCTCCATGCAACACATCACAGCTACATAAAGGCTTCTCAGCTGCAAATGACCCAGCTGAGACAGTATGAGAACTGCTGTACAAACAGGTTCAGCATTTTAAAAGTTCGCTGAATGGGGCCCACCTCCTTTTCTTCTTCCCTCTCCCTCTCTTTCCTTCTTTCTCTTCCTTTCCCTCTTTATTTCTCATTTGTTTTGTAATACTCCTAATGCATCCTTATGTAAAGATTTTATGTAAAACCTCTAGATGTAATAGCTAGGGATAGCTGCAAACATTTGCAAAATAAAAATCAGGTTGATTCTGTTATAAAAGTATTATAATTACCATAAGTTTAGGCTTAATTTTCCAGCATGGAGTGACAAATTAAAAACATTTGGTCAATGTTTTTAAAAAATGCTTTAGTAACAAGACACCACATTTACTCTTTCAAAATACACCATTTTTTCAAATCATTGTCAAAGGAGAAGTGTCTTTATTGTTGCAAGGAGCTTTTTTTCTTTTTTGCTAGGCACACCTAGATACCAAACATCTGAGAATCTTCAGACCTACATCTTCCTTAGACACCTGCTGCTAAAAATGAGTAGCGTCATCGTCCATTTCCCCAACCAGTCTAAGGGATATCACACTGTCACAGACATTCCCAAGTTTCCGAGACTGACTAGGAGAATACCTAGTGAATGCAAGAGACTGACAATTACTTAGAACCTAATTCACAGGTTCTTACCTTGACTGGCATCCAGTTCCTGGAGCATAAAAAGCACATCATCCTGTCCTGCGTGATGGGTTCCACCCAGATTTCTGAGATCTCTGAAAATAATTACTTACTTGGTTACTGACAACAGAAATATAATTTTCAGAATCTCTCACTCATTGTGCACAATTTCACATATCAGCACTTCTAAGATTAAGTAAGGCTTTGCCAATGGAAATATTTTTTAAAGTTTTACCATTAACTTTCACTACAGAGTTTGCATTCAAAAAAGAAAACACTTTAGTGAGAGCTGCAGCATGTTCTTTGGCAGTTCCAGGCTTTGACCAATCAACTTCCCATCAGGAACAGGACAAACTATTGAGAAAACCTGTGAGATACCAGCATATTTTATCTTAGTAATTCCATCTTTCATGACAGAATAATTCAGAATAATTTTGTTTTGCCACAGATCTGAACAGCCTCAACATTGTAGTATTATAATGCAGCACATCATGGGGTGGAAACTCTTGAAAGAATCATTCTAACCTGGCACCAGGCAGGTATAAAGACATGGTTTTGCAAGACTGAGCCACATAGCTAAAAGAATAAGTCCAACATGACTCCCCACCAGTAAAACTCTTTGAAAGCTAATGTTTCTACGGGTAGGCATGTGCACAGGGAGAGGTAAGTGTTTACTGGGGATTCAGAAAAAGCAGCATTTCTTCTCAGAAAGATTATAAGGGTATAACACATCCATAGTATATAATTCAGATGTGGAACTCCTTGCTACAGAAAACACGAATACTGCATTTTACATGGATTTAGACAGCATAAATTCTTGTCTGACAAATGTCAGGGACTATTCAGTACAGAGGTACCACATCCTGCTCAGGACTAGCCTGAGTCACCAATCAGTGTATTCAAACATTCAGGGACTATTCAGAGGATGTATCACCCTGTTTGGTCTGTACAAGCCCTTCTCCTCAGCATTTGCTACTGACTGCTGTGTGAGGCATGGTACTGAGGGGAAGTGAACATTGGTCCAACAGACCATAGCTATTCCTCTGCTTTTATGAGTCCATAGAAAGAATTGCACTTCTTAGTGAGCACTCCAACATCCCTCAGTAGTCCACAGGGAAGCCATTAACCATTAGCCATTAATTCAGAAAATACAGAACTAATCTACAAAGCTTGAGGGAAATCTGTGCTATTCCCTAAGGATATTCATGGCTTCTATATGTAAGGAAACATCCATAGTTAAAAACAAAGAAGATTCCACAAAGCCCCAGTGCCTTGTCTTGCCAGAGGTTCAGCATTCACTGCAGTTACTAAATGCCACTGACAGAAGAGAAATATGAGACATGTTTCCATGTACAGATGAGTGTTCTGAACAGAGGCCAGTTGTTTGTTAGGGAATGTTCAGCATCATCAGCACTTGTGGCTAGCATAGGTCTTTCCCATGGGAATTTCTTTTGTGTTTTATAAACAAAGATAAAGTTTGGATGTTATTGGGAACAGTGTCTCGAGATTTGGACAGTTCAGGCCTGGCCAATCAGGCCTAGGGGGAGGTTTCTGACTGACCAATCTGGGTGACCTCTGAAAAGTCTATATATATATTGGATTCAAACAATAAAGTCTCTTTTCTATGCCATGCTGAGAATCTGGGCTTTCCTTCTCTGCTAGCAGCTCAACAGCGACAACCACTCTCATTTTCTTTGGGAAGAATACCTGTAAATAAAGGAGTCTAGACATTAAGATTACCTGTACTTCCAATCTGTACTTCCAGTGGCTAACATAGCACTAAAATTTAGGCAATACAAAGCCTAAGCTATTTCTCTGAATCTAGCTGAGCACTGCCATATAACTCAGAGGAGTACTTTGGAGAGAACACAATACACGCCCTCCTTTCTTCAATATGAAAGCAATGTTGTTAATTGAGGAAAGTCCCAGGCTTTCTGCTGCCATGGCCAATGCCAAAAATTGAACAGCATGGAATGCCTCTGCTAACAAACAATAAGAAAAGCAGGCAGGATGGGTCTCCTCTCCCAGCATAAACCCCCAGGCAAGAATATCCATGGTGACAGGGAGCCCTGAGGCATTTGCAGCAGACAGAGTATTTCCAGATAGATGAAAACACATTGTACTGCCAGAGCCACATAAGCCATTTCTGATTTGGTCAGCATCATCTTATGCATGATTTAGTCATGACTTTGTATTCGGCTTTACAGTAGGAGAACTGCCCAGCTTAAGGCATCCTAATTCTTTTCTTTTTTGATTGACTGTAACTTGCTCTGTTACGGGAAACATGAGAAATTTTTTGCTTGGATGAATGTGCATATTTTTTCTTGTCCAAACAATCTGATACCTTAACTTGATATTCTTCTATTTTGTAAATTATCATTCTAAAATCTAAATGTCCTTGTTAGGTATTTACAACATTAAAATGTTGTACACTGTGTATAAGGAGACAAATCTTCACTCACTGAACTCTGTTTTTGTTACTTTCAGGTATTTGATAATAACTGGATGATTATTACATTGTGAATATGATCAGTATTTCTCTGCTCCTTTCTTCTGTTTATCTTGATAAAACAGCATTTCAAAAGTCAGATTCCTTAAAAAGGTAAAAATAAATAAAGGTATCTTGTAATAGTAATTTTTAAATGACTGAAAAAAATGTGGGAATCCAGAAACTTTTCTATTATACCTTATAAAACTTAATAGGTTGACAGAAGAGATATTATCTTGCTCCATGAAGAAATACTACAATTTAAGTTAGCATCACTGCTCTATTTTCCCTGGCCACCTTCTTCATCTTCTAAGCCATTAAGTATAGGTGGAGTTAATCAGTTTAAAATGCATTCCTGCATCATCACAGCTGTATCCTGTCTCCACTGCTGAATGAATATGAGAGCTTGCACAAAAGGAGCTGCGGCATTGGAGGGAGCAAGGCTGGATTTTCTCTTAAGACCCACTGTTTCTTTTTCCAACAGGACTCCAGAGGAAAGAGAGCCATCTACTGTTCTATACAAGACATGCTGCAGCATGTCTTCTTAGCTTGATGATTTGAAATGTCAGGGTGGAATTTAGGAAAGGAAGTGGAAACCTCTGCTGTTTTCCTCTTTTATGCTGTGGAGCCAGGTGATGAGGGAAGCAGGGCACTGAGCAGTGCTGTCCACCACCTCACCAGCCCAGAGTACAGCTGCATCCAGTAATGAAAGTAAGCAGTGCAGAAGTGTTTGAATATAATTGTCCTTTTTAGAAATAAAAATAAATAAAGTCAGAAAATATTTCAAATCCTCCACATCAGGGCACCATCACAAATATGACGCAGCATGGCAAAGCAGACCAACAAGCAGCAGTGCCTGGTAGGTTGGAGGCAAACCACTCTCTGTGTGTAACTGTATGTGTTTCCATACAGCTACACACAAAGTCAGCCTCCGGGGTGTCAACAATGATGTTTTTATCTGCTGTTACAAAGAAATGCTCCTCACACACTCCTGAATCTGTATTCATGGGTGTTGCCTTTTGCCTGTGGGTCTGCAGCCTCGCAATCAAGCTGCTTTTGGTGCAGCGTGTCACTAAGTGAGGAAGACGCACTCCACAGTGAGGGTCTGCAAGATCCAAGAAAGAGACAGCAAGGCAGAGAAATCCACAATTCTTGCTGATGCAAGGTTTTTTGGTACTATCCCATACTGAAAGTGTAGGTAGATTTAAAAGACTACTTGCCTTGAGGAGAAGAAATAAGAGGTTAAAAAAAGGGCACATCTAGGAAAAGCTTTGTCTATTGCTTCAGGCCCTGCAGCCCCTCATCCTCCCTGTGTTATGATGAGAGGAGTCTATGGAGAGCTTGGGGTTTAGCTTGTGGATGGAAGCGATCACACTCATGATCCTGTGTGTACTGCTCACAGTCCTGGCCCATGTATCCTACCCTTCCTTCCTCACGGACTTTGTGCTAGTGCACTGGAGTCTCTGGTGGTATGTGCAGAAATGCTAAGAAGAATACAGCATGTGTGAAATGCAAAGCTAAAGTCCTTGAGTACGACAAACCGAATCACCATTTCTCATAAAATGTTGTAATATATGCTTGATGTTTGTCTTGTCTTTCTATTTTCTTCCCTTAATTTTGGCTCTTAGAATGTCTTCCAGGTAAGTTTAACTCACAGAAGACACTCAGGCTAAATTTCAGAACCAGAACAGAAGCCCTGATTTGTCTCACGTGTTCACATAGACATAATACTGTATGATAGGCACACAGCCACAGCTGTTCTATTGATACTTGCAAACTCAGTATATCTACCTTGTGTGAAACGATATAGCTGAATATGCTGCCAGGAATCTTTTACACTTCTCTATTTTCCAGTACACAGAATTTTCCAGGCAGTTACTTACACGTCAGTAGGATGGCACAGGCATCTAAGCAAAGCTTTCAGTAGGTGACTGGCAGCATTGTCAAAATGACTCAGCACTCAGCCCTGGAAAGGCTAATGAGTGGACAGATGAGTGGAGTTGGCTCCTATGCAGGAAAGAGCCTGTAAAGCTTAAAGATCTCCACTCTGTTGTTAGCTTTGACTGAGGTTGAAAAACACTGATTCCAAGAGGAAAATCTCTATTACATATCCCATGATGCACATTATTTTATATTGGTGTATTTTCACATGAATTTGATAGGGGTACTGGAGTACCTCCCCTGTGAAGACAGGCTGAGAAAATTGGGAATGTTCACCTGGAGAAGAGAAGGTTGTGTGGAGACCTCATAGCAACCTTCCAGTATCTGAAGGGTGCCTGCAAGGAAGCCAGAGAGAGACTCTGACAGGAACAGCAGTAACAGGACAAGGAGTAATGGGTATAAATTGAGAGAGGGAAAATTGAGGTTAGATATTAGGAAGAAATTCTTTACTGTGCGGGTGGTGAGGGTGGAACAGGTTGGCCAGGGAGGTGGTGGATGCCCCAACCCTGGCAGTGCTCAAAGCCAGGTTGGGTAAGGCCTTGAGCAACCTGGTCTAGTGGGAGATGTCCCTGCACAGGGCAGGCAGGCTGGGACTACATCATCTTTAGGGTCCATTCCAACCCCTTCACATTCTATGGTTTTAAAGCCTCAGTCCAAGAACTGGGCACTGCATACACACCCAGAGCAAAAAGACCCTGTGCGGCAGATACTGCAATTTATTGTTATATGGGCACTTTGGTGGTTTCAGGGATACCCAGCACCTGCACCTCGAGCCTTCCCTGATCCAGCCGTGGCTGCCGCAGTGCTCTTGCACCGGGAGGCCGCTCGCCTTCACTGAGAGGCAGCCACTTGCGGTGATCAGCCTGCCTGATCAGGTTTATCCCACCTACGATGAATTTTTCCCTCAGCACTCGGCACCTCGTGCACAGCGACACCTGCCGCCCGCCTGTGGGCGCGTCCCTGCGGCCGCCTCAGCGGGCGGGAGTGCGCGAGGGAGCGGCCGCCCTCACTAAAGATGGCGGCCGAGGGCGGCCGGGCACCAGCGTGGCGCTGCGGCTGAAGCCGCTTCCGCCCGCCCCCCATCACATGATCGCCGGGGGCTGCGGCCGCTGGTGCCCGGCCCCGGCGGGGCAGAGCCGAGCGGGCGGGGAGCGGCGGCGGGGGAAATTCGGCTGAGCCGAGCCGAGCCGAGCCGAGCCGGGCGAGCCGAGCCGAGCCGAGCCGGGCCGGGTCGAGCCGAGCCGGGCCGGGCCGAGCCAGGGCACGCTCCCGGCCGCAGCGGTAGCGCCGGGCGGTCTGGCCCTAATCGCGCTGCGCGGTCCGGGTGGCAGCAGCGAGATGGAGCCCGAAGAGGGAGAGGATCGCACTCCGCTGCTGAAGGAGCCCCAGCCCGACACGGGTGAGAGGAGCGGCAGCCGCCCCTGTGTGGCGGCGTCGCGTTGCCATGGAGGCGCGGGGCGCGGGCCGCGAGCGCCGCTGCGGGGCCCGGGGGTCGGTGCCGCCGTGCCTCTGCCGGGGTGACGGGACAGCGGTGACGGGACGGCGGTGACGGGACGGCGGTGACGGGACAGCGGTGAGGCGACAGCGGTGACGGGCTCGGAGGCTGCGCCGCCCGGCCGCGCTGTTAGCGGCGTTGGGCGCTCGGGACTCGGCGGTGCCCGGGCTGCTGGATCAGGCACGGCCCGAGGCCTGACGGCGGTCGCGGCTCTGCCGGTGGCGGGCCAGGCGCGCAGCTCTATCACAGACACCTGCCCTGGCTCGCTGTAATTGCAATGAAGGCATTCCAGCCCAAACACCGCTCCAACTATTAAAAACTACCGGGGTCTACCCAGTTAGTGTCAAAATTTCATATGAAGGCGGTAATGAGTAAGACTAATTGCTTGCTTGTTATTGAGGCATGGAGAGGAAGGAAGGTGAAAGGATGCACGAAGGTAGGAGAGAAGGCTCGATATATGGTCAGAGCTTAACAACAGAGCCCGCATGTTTAGTTGTTTGTGCTGTTTTGCTCCCCAGAATGTATAACCTATAAAGAGTAGACTAGGATTTTTGGTTTTTTCAATATGCCATGCAAAAATGTTCTAACCTACTTAGCAAATGTGCAACTGCGTCAAGGGGGCTGGTAACAAAATTACTTCAAGAGTGCCAGAAAGAGAGAATTTGAACTCAAATCTTACTAAAGCAATATGTTCTTAAGTTTGCACAATGCATCAGGCTCCAGTTGGAGGTGGCTCACCTCACCCACAAGGAAAACTACAGCAGATGAGCAACTTCCTTTAACTGCCGTGCAACTTGCAGCACAGACTTATTTTTTAACTGCAATTTAAGAATCTTGTTCAATTATAGCAACAGTGCTTTAAAACATGCCCCTGAAATCAGAATTAACTATAGATGTAGGACCAAAGACTGCTGGTCAAGGTAAGACGTTGAACACAATGCTTTAAATTTGGGTTAGCTGCTTTAAACTTTATGGGGGTGAATGTCTGAGTCTCTTTGATTACAGAAATCTCCTGAAACACACCTGTAATCTTCTTGAGTCTTCTGTTCTGTTAGCCTGATCTAATATTCTTAGGTATATTTCAAGTGTACATGATGGAATGACAGGGAATCAATAATTTAGTAGCTATTTTCTTCAGACTTTCAGATCTACATGTTTGTTAGGTTTTTTTCACAAACTGTTTACAGTTGGAAAAAAGGTCTGACACTAGTGACCTTAAGGACTTGCACATCTGTTTTGTGGAGCTTGCTCTCCATACAATTTGTATACCAGTAAGAGTCTTACAGAGGAAAAGTAATGAATGTTCCAATTAATCTGCATTTCCAATGAAGGGTTACATCATCAGTGTGTTATTCAGCTTTCTGTAACTATTGTCTGACCCCAGCAAATGCAAGAAGTGGAACAGTTAAGTAGCTTTACCTGTAATTATATTCATTGTTGTAAATTATATGACTATACATTTCCTACTTAAGGGAAATTGCTTTTTAAGCAGCAATAAAGAACAGCAAAGCTGCTTAACTAGTTTTTGTGTAGTAAGTACTTCCTGTTCTTCGTGCCTGTTGTTTTTAAAGTAAGCAGTAAAATCTTGGCTGCTCTCCCTCATGTCATTTAAAAATCCAATGTGGCTTTTTCAAATGCTTCTGAGGCAAAACTTGCAAAACTGCACATCTGGAAGGGGTTTTGCATATGTGTACAATAGCCTTGTTTATTATTTATTTATTAAGTTAACATAGCAAGTACAGCATCTCTGTGTCATTTTAACAACTTGTTCAGCCATAATGAATTTCACATAAAGTTTGTCAGGATTAGAGACTACAAAAATTGGAAAGTTCTACTAATTTCATTAAAAACAATCTTGCATAAAGGCTCTGTTGGTGTTCCCACTGAAAAATAAAATCCCATAGGCTCATTCCTTGTTTCAGAGAAGTTACTGGGAAGGGCAAGGTATCTCGTCAGCTTGTCCACAGGGCATGTCCTTTGTTTCTTACTGCAGATTAGAGAATCCAGACAAGTGACATACTGCAGGAGCAGATGAAGCTCCAGTCAGTTCTGTTGTTCATAGATGTACTTGTTCTATTCATCATTTGAACTCTGAGTAGTGAAAGATGAGATCGCTGTAGACTGATGTAATATCTGCTGATCCCCAGCCTTCCCAGAGTTTCAGACATCCAGGTTATGAAACTTCCCATTAGCAACACAGTTCCCTCATAAGAGGGGAAATTCTACCCTCTATTTGAAAATTCAGCAGATTATTCAAGTAGCTCCTCAACAATGTGGCATTGCTGCTCTGTAGTGTCAGGCATTCCCAGTCCATAAAGAGCAGCTGCAGAGCTTTAAACTGTTACAGCTCAGCTCTGATCTGGATCTCCTGGCACTGATGACTGATCTCTGCCAAATGCTGCTGTGTACTACTGTAGGAAATCAATAACTGTGTTACAGTACATAGTCTGGTATCTGTGTATAAACAGCTGACAGAGCTGACAACCCCACAACACAGATTTTATGCTGAATCTTGGGACTCATTTCCTTTGTTGTCTTGTGACTGCCAAGAGGGGTGTACCGGGCAACAGGGAAACTGTTACTGTTTCACAGTGCCACCACAGTGTTTGCTATTCCCCTCTCTGGTAGTTTTCTCTGGCAGCTGTCAGCAAATGCATATTCCCTTATAAGCAAACTTTTAAAAGGAAAACTTGTCCTAGAAAAGAGCCTGAAATAGCAATGACTGTTCTTTAGCACTACTTTAAGAGTATTTGATTTTCTTTAACCATTTTTGTTTATGTTACAGGCTTCCTACTAATTTGTTTTTTGGGTTTTTTTAAGTGTGAAATTCTATCTTGAATAAATATTACAGTATTTTCGAGAGGACCTTTGAAACTGTGTTTCTAAATCCATTTCCACAGACCACACATTACCCTTCTGCTGCAGCCCCTACTCTTGTGTGGGTAGCTGCCTGTTGTCTAAATGAGGCTACGTTTGCTTTGCACATCATTACAAAAGTGGGTTTAAAAATTTCTTCAACCAGCCTCAGACTCTACTCCTGTTGAATAAACCCCTTAAGAAGAAAAATTAACTTGTCTCCTTGCCAATTTTTTTATCTCACCCAAAGATGTCTGAGAACATTAGTCAAAACTCCTTATGAGTTGGTCTTATTCCATTAGGTCTGCTAAACATTTTTCATTTGCTCTTGTTTCAGTCCCTGCATGCTGCTCAGCTCGCTACAATCTCGCCTTCCTGGCCTGTTTGGGGTTCTTCCTCCTGTATGCATTGCGTGTGAACCTCAGTGTTGCTCTGGTGGATATGGTAGAACCTAACATAAGCTTAGCAAAGAATGTGACTTCCAATGTGTGTCCAGAGCACTCTTCCTCCATAAATGTTCCTCGCAACACAACGGTGAGATCTCAAACATATTGTCCTGTAATGTGGCACGTAAAAGTGATTTTAGTAGAAGTCTGTGATAGATAGAACCATACTTAGGTGGCAAGAGGACAGGCTCTTTTTTACTGGATGGCATTTCCAGTGCTTCTTTTAAAGCTGTTCTGGGAAGTAATAGCCTTAAATGACTAGCTAATTGAGAAGTGCTGTGCTCAGGGTCAGGTTTTTTTATATACTTCTTTTCTGTGCTATTGCTTAAAAATTGGCTAATCTGGCCACGTAGATCTACCATGACTCACTGTTTTATATGCCACTGACTGATCAATTGTTACTGTTACATCTGCGTCAGAGCGCTCATCACTGTCTAATTTGCCTGTTCTTTGTACAGTCACAATGACATGAAATTTCATTACAAATTAGTGTGTACTATTTTTTCTCTTCACTTCTTTGAACGCTTTCTCAGATCATGCTTTTTGTCTTTATGTATTTTACCTCTGACTTCCCATAATCCTTAAAATCACATTTCTTAATTGAACTGTTGGATATGGAAAAATGCTTCTAAAAACATCTCCAACTTTGTGAATTTGGACTTGCATAGATCTTGTCTTGCAGTTGAAGTTATTCATGAGCACTCTTGCCATCTTTCTGCTTTCATTTTGTTTGCTTCTTTAGAGGTCATTTATTATTTATCACAAACAAATTATAATGGTGAACTTTATGGGAAGATTCTATCTCATCATTTCCGTGAAATACGTGGTATTCATTTGGATGCTGAAAAATTAGTCTTTTGGAAGTGATCCCAAATTTCAGAATCACTTGATTGGACAACAGTTCATATGGTCTTGCTGGCTTCCTTTATAGCTGCAGATTCCTATCTCAATCATCTTCGCTTTTATTGCATTTTCCGCTAAGCTCATCTTCCCTCTCTTTATTCCACCTACCCTCGTGATCTCTGTCCTTGACTGCTCTCTTTTGTTATATTAAATTTAAGCACCTGTATCTCCTTGTTTGTTTTTTGGTCCATAAATTTTCTGCAGGTAAAGCCATTTTCTACAGCATGACAGAATGTCCACTCTGTGATTCAGAAGTGAGATTTGTACTCAGGCAGACTTACGTAGTCAGTACCTGTCACCTACACCAAAAAGGGATAACTGCCAGAGCACTTGCATTTCATGTAGTGATGATTTTCATACTTGGGTTAGATGTGTCTGAACACACTGTAAACTACCTGAATTAGCTTTTAAAACAACTTTGATTGCAGTATAGGTGTATGTAGAGGAAGGACACCCTAGGGAGTAGGCCATGAAAATTTTGACATTTACTTATAAAGGACTAAGTGGTGGATTAATGTTATATAAAATATAGTCAGAGAAACTGTTATTCTGAACTTCTGCATTTTGTTGGATTTTTTTTTCCTCTTTTTAGGGAGAAAAGTATTCTTGGGATGCTGATACTCAGGGGTGGATCCTTGGTTCTTTTTTCTATGGTTATATCATTACTCAGATTCCAGGAGGATATCTTGCAAGCAGAACTGGAGGGAAGCTGTTGCTGGGGTTTGGCATCTTTGGTACCTCTGTATTCACCTTGCTTACTCCCTTAGCTGCAAATTTGGGAGTTGGCTACCTCATAGCTGTCAGAGCTTTGGAAGGACTGGGAGAGGTAATCTTGTTTTTCCTATGTAACCTGAAAATGCATCTGAATAATTTGTTAATAAATTGTTGTGATCAGACTCTGTGGGTGTTGGTGTGCTGGAATAGTATATGTATTGTTTCACTTGAGTGGCTTAGTTTTTATGGGGTTTTTTAATAATTAAAGCATTTGCACTATATTTTAGCCTAAGCTTTTAAAATAAGAAATGTAAGGATATTTGAACCAAAACTAGAGTTACTCTCATTTTTCAGAAACCGGAGCCTCAAAACAGTATTGTTTGTATCATTGCTGCTTTTCCAGTATACACAGAATCAAAAGCAGGAGAAATTAATTCTGCCTCCTTATTCTTATGCCTTGCACAATTTCTGTAAGTGCTTTCTTGCTAGACAACAAACTAACAGATTGTACTACTGCTTGTTAATGAAATATGCTTTGAAACATGTAAAGTTGAAGTGAGTTCTAAAATCCTTGCATTTCAACAGAATGAAATGTTGTTTTCTAGGGTGTTACCTTTCCAGCCATGCATTCAATGTGGTCTTCTTGGGCTCCTCCACTGGAACGCAGCAAGCTCCTTAGTATTTCATATGCAGGTGAGAAATTCCCACGCTGATAATGGGATTATAAATTTTTACTACAGTAACAGGGAGGATTGACTTAAATCAAAGGGATTTATATTGTAAATTTTAATCAGCATTTAATCCAGAAAATGTAACATTAAAGTAAATCTTGCTTTGCATTAATTTTCTTCATTTATTCATGGCTTTTATAACCCTGACAAAAGGTATTGATCTGCAAATAAGTATAAACTTCAGTCTAACTTTGGCATAAAGGGGTGCAAAGAGTTACTGTGAAGCTGATTAATAGAAGATACTGTAAATAAAAAAGATTTAGTATTAGGAACAAAAGACCTGGGGCAGTCAAGATAGAGCTCTTTGGTTGGTTTTTGGAGGGTTTTTAAAGTGTTTTTGGAAGAACTTGGGGAAGAAAATGTCCAAGGTCCCATGTATTGCTGCAAGAGTTCCTTGTCAAAGTTCAATACTCCCTGACCAGATTCTCCTAGATATTGTATGTCTGGGAATTGTAATGTTCGATATAAGATTTACTTGTTTAAAGATATTTGCTGTTACATAGGATTTTTGATTTAGCAGAGTGATACAGAATGTACTGAAAGCACAGTACTAATATAAGTTAACATTTAACAAAATATAGCAATTGCAATGCGTGTTTGGGTTGAAAGCAAGTAGAGTCTGTTCTCTCAGGAATTCTATTGTTTAGCTTTTATACTTTGTGTTGGGCTGGCCCATGTATTCACTCCCTTCCTGCTGGTCTGCCTAACTGAGGGAGACAGTCACACTTTTAATGAGCTGAATGAGGAGAAACATTTACACCACCAGCTGATCCACTCAACTGACATAGCTGCTTATCTAAAACAAAGGCCACCTTCTGGTGCCCTTTGTGTTGAGATAAAGTTGAGATAAAGTCAGCTTCTTTGCAACAACGGTGGTTGGTCACACCAGCGTTATTTCCTGAGCTTCATGGACATACTGCTCTTGCCCATCTCCACTGAGCCTTCTTGCATTTGGTTTATTGGTCACACTGCTCAGGGCAGTATTTGTGAGGCAGGTGAAAAACAGGTTTCTAAATTTGCTAGTCAAAATTGATATTATTTCTTTGAGGATGACAAATTTTGTGTTCAGTTACTGAAGAAATTGGTTCGCTTTTCTCACTCTTGTTAGTAGCAATTCTGTTACAGCACTTTTATTTGACCTGTGGCTCATCAAGAAGACAGGGCTATACCATATAAACTTCAGCTACAGTTTCTTAAGGGGCTAAGCTAGTCTAGTGACTCACTTTTCCTAGATGAAGCCTTAATCCTTTCTTCCTCACATTTCCTCACTTTGCTCTAAACCAAGTGTCTCATCACTTGAAGTGACCCTTCAATGAGCCACTTCAACCCACCTAATGCATTAGAAAGCTTTTCTCTTTCTCTTTTTTTAAATCTGTTTTCTGACTTAGTGTTTAATTAAATCTACCTTAAAAGACATCTTCATGTGAGACCCAGCACACAAGTTAAGCAGAGAGTACAGAGTTGAGATTGACTTCTACTGTGTTTTGCAATTGGGAGTTTTTAAACTGTCCTTTTGTACTTTGTGATACTATGCTACTGCACTGATGAGAAGAATCTGTGGCCTTGAAGAGCCAATTGTTAGCAGTCACAGGTGGATAAGATATCTTGTGTAAGCTTGGCAGACTGTTTTCCTTCTTCCACATTGGCAGTCATGTGGCCTGTAGTTAATTTAATCCTGATCATGTTGATTTTCTGAGAGAACATGTGGTTGAGGTTATATGTAGTTGTTATTTTGATTTATATTTTCCATGATGTATGTGGTTTTGTTGTTCATATTGGAGCTTTTTGTCTCAAATAAAAATTACTGTTTCCATGAAGATGGAATCTAGGTAGCCAGAATATCAACATAATCTTAATTTTTTTCTGAATTGAGATTAGGTTTGGAGAAGTAATCATAGAAATAACATTAGACAAGACCTAGTATTTATCACCAGTAGAGTGTCTAAGTATGTAAATAATATGGGCGTCTGGTTTAGATTTGGGAGAGGGAAACACCTGCCATTCTTATTCTTCGCAAAATGTATGTTGAATTATAAGCACAGGAATAGCTCTTTCTGGTTTTTGGCTTTTTTCTGAACTGGAATCTGCTCATCTTTCCCTTCTTCCCTGATCATACACCCTGTCACATTCAGGGAACATGGAATTTGAATCTACTGGTTATATATGGATGACTTCCAGTTCATGTTTCTAGCATTCCTGGTTTTTAGAGCTAGTGGGAGATACAAAAAAATGCAGACTCACTATATTGTCACATTATATTCCCAAGGCCTTAATTATACTGTGTTCAGCCCTCTCTTGTTCTACAGCAATACCAGTTGACTAATTTGCATTGGTTTAGATGTATTAGAGCCATCACTTTATTGGAGACAAATGTGCCAAGAATGCTTATCTTTTATTGCTCTTTGCTTCTAATTTTGGCTTCTTAGGGCTTTATGGCTCTATTTGCTTGGAACTGCCAAAGCAGCTCGCTGTGCCTGTGTTTCTTTAAAGCAAAGCACAATCCTCTAGTGGTGGTGACAATCTTTATGCATGATTTATTACAGAAAAATAAAATAACTTTGAAATGCCACTCATACTTAAGGGGTCCATAGGAGATCTAATTATTTTTCCACTTTGTTTTACTTTCTTCCGGTAGGTGCACAGCTGGGAACTGTTGTGTCTCTGCCTCTATCTGGTTTAATTTGTTACTATATGAACTGGGTTTATGTGTTCTATATATTTGGTGAGTTTTGTTTTGATTTTTCTCAATTATTGAAAGTACAATCCATATTGTTTTTGAAAAGCATATCTTATAAAAGTTATTTTAAGTTTTAAAAGCGTGTTTGACATGTTGAGTTGCTATTTTATTCCTTCTGGGCAATTAGAGATACTTAAAGCTAAGTAGGTTCCAGTGAATGGCTAAATAAGCCTTCTTCCAATGAGCAAAGCTGTCTCTGAGTTGGACAAAAGCTGGTACAAGTCAAATGCTCTTAACTCTCCCACCACTTGAAAACAACAGGCTGAAATTTCGTATTTGAAGTGTGAAATTGAGTTAATAACTTTAATCCCAGGAATAAACTTCTACTTTGAATGAAAGAACGTGTGAAAAGTTACTGCTGCTTAAAGTGTAAACTGTGGAAAATCTCTAGCAGTCACAGGGACCCAGAAGGAATGCCCAAAAGGCATAGCCTATTTACTGTGACTTACGTTCTAAAAGAGGCTGAAACAAAATATTTTTTTTTAACAGTGTGTCACAGATCAAGCTGATGCTTTTTACAGGTCTATTTATGTATTTGAGCCATTTCATATTCTGCATGGGTAAGGGGGAATCAGAATATAAGAACAGGGTTACATTTTCCTAAAACAAAAAATCTCCAAATTTTTATAAATTACAAGGAGTAAAATCAAAGAACTGAACAAAATGAAATGTTACAATGTTACAGTTACATGAAAGTGAAGTTAATTTGGATTGATTATTGAAAAGTTACCTGTTTTTCAAATGACAATTCTGGGGTTGGCTTAAGAAAGAAAAGGAGGATTGGTACATCAATTAAGCTGTATGTAGTGATATTCTGTGCATGTGCACAAAGTATTTTTTGTGATTGAACTTAATATGAATTTTTTATTTCCTGAGGGTGAGCCACATCCTTTGTGACTCTTCCATGTGACTGATAAAATACAATTATGTGTGTGCATGCCACTTTCTTGCTGTATGAAACACTTCAAGTAGAGGAAAAAAAAAAAGAGGAAAAAACAAAAATAAAATATTCGGCTTAGTCATCTTCATTCTTTATTATATCTAAATGTGCATGGTTAAGCCACTTTGGGGAGCTAATGGTTGTAAGTAGATAGAAAAAATCATGTTCATTAAAATTATGTTAGCGTATTGAGAAAACACTTCTGACTAAATATTACTCATTTGATGTAATTGCTTATTTTTTCATTTCAATCTTTTTACCCATCTTTTCACAATAATAGGAGCACTTGGCGTATTATGGTGGTTCTTCTGGATGTGTTTGGTTAGTGATACACCGGAAACTCACAGGAGCATTTCACATGCTGAAAGAGAATATATACTGTCTTCTCTAAAAGATCAGGTACCACACTTTGGTAGAGACCTACTTGCATAAGTCCGAACATAAAGCACGAACATTGTCATTAATGTCATGCTCTGTTTATGTATAGAATAATGTTCTTAACCTGAGATGGAAGCAGGATTTTTGAACAAAAAAAAATTTAAATGGTGCCATTGTAAACTGAAAAACAATCAATAATCAAACAAAGCAATTATAATAATGCCTTTTGTTACAGATGTTGCAGTGCTTTATTTAAAAAGCTTTGGATTTAAAAAAAAGGTCAAATCCATCATTTTATACTAGATCCAGACCTGTATAATGTCTTTAACATTCGCAATGTGGTATTTTACAGCATTTCTCTTTCTCAGTGTATCATCTAGAATAAGAAACAGATTACTGTTCACAGAGAAAATGCTAATGAACCAGTTCCTAATATGTGCATAAGATTCATTCCTGTGACTAGGGATATGTATTTCCAAACAGTGAAGCTGGCTGAGAGACCAAAATTAATATCTGGGATTGAGTAGGAAAGCTTCAGCTAGATAAACACCTGAGGGGTGACTAAGTACTTAATTATTTATAGTAAAAGCAGAAGGCATCAAATTGCAAGAAGGGAAGGCATACTTTCTGAATTACAAAATGCAGTAGTAATTGTTTTACTTTGGAGTAGTAAACATCAGAGCCGTATCATACCTTAGTATACCTTCATTGAGAACTGAAAACAGTAATGAATTCATTGCATCTGTCTTGCATCTATCAACTGAAACTCATTTTGTGCCTTTCAGAATGGATGATCAGCATAAATTTGGTTAGCATCAAAACACTGTATTTAGTAAATGTTCTTATCAAATCCTGATTTCTTTCTTTTTCTGTTTGTCTCCTGCTTGCCAGCTTTCTACACAGAAATCTGTTCCCTGGACACCTATGCTGCAGTCCCTTCCACTCTGGGCCATCGTTGTGGCACACTTCTCTTATAACTGGACTTTCTATACACTTCTTACACTCTTGCCCACATACATGAAAGAGATCCTGCGGTTTGATGCACAGGAGGTGAGAAATGTAAAAATATAATCACTTTCTTCTGAATTAAAGCAACTAAATCACATGCTGTTTAAGAGTAGATTAACCTGTTTAATAACCTTGAAATGTAAATGTGTAGCTGGGAAATGATAACCCCACATGATTAAGCAGATGCATCAAAAATTTTGCCTGCCTTTTAATTTCCTCTTTTTTGACTTATTTGACATTTGACCTTAGTGCTAGCTTTCAAGTTAAATTTTCTGTTTGAAGATGCATGGTATCCATCTTTAACTGCTTTTTTTAAAAAACAGTAACTATAAAAATATTGTCCCTGTTATATGGCTTGTATGATCATTTCACATTTTGCTCCTAGTTTTATGGCTTCTGAAATATTATCTACTTCTGTGGTAACTCATAAAGGAGAACATTTCCAGTTAAAAATAAAACTAAGATTGGACAAGTGGCATTTTTGAAACTATTTTAAGGATGAGGTTGTGGGAAGGGACAGAGGGAAACTTCATTCTGATTGGGCCACTTTTCAAATTGTCACTTTCTTTCCTCAATGAGCAGCAGAGGTAGAATAGCTTTTCTTGCTAAGATAACCTCATGAAGCAAAACCATAGTCTTAAGGTCCAGATATAGTGATTTTCAAGGAAATTTTATAAAATTTAATTGTTTATCAGGGAAAAATTAGGGGGGAGGTGGAATATTCTTATTTATAGCAATTACTTGATTGTACTGGTCTGTCTTTAAGGAAACAGTTTTGGTGATGACATAGTTTACCTGGAGAAACTGGTATAGCTAAGAGAAAAAGGCGCTCAGAAATTTCAAGAAGTTTAATATAGTATTTTCCTGGTTTAATACACAAAACTGGTTTAGAACAATCTGAAGATGAATGCCATGCAAGAGAGCGGTGATGCCAGCAATCCTGGGAAGGGAAGATGAGGAATCTTAGCATTAGAAGGGAAGGTTACAGTAGGGCAAACTGCAAAATGGTTGGAAAAAGACTAACTGAAGTTACTGGTTGGGTTCCCTATTATGTCTCTTCACAGAATACCTGAAGAGTTATCAACATCTGTGAAAGTAATTTGCTGCCACAGTTCTCAGTTGCATGAGTTTTGTAAAACCCCGTTGCATGAAGTGGTAACAAATTCTGCTGCAAAGTGGTTTCCTTTGTCTCTGGGTTATATTTCTTACTTTTGGAGTAACTTAAGAGTACTGACTGTTGTGAACATTAAAAAAAAAAAAAAAAGCTTGTGTAATAGTGTTGGAATAACTGTTGCCACACATTTCAATGGAAATTGCATTACTGTTTAAAATACTATATACTTGCTACTGAATAGTCCATCAATTTTCTTCCTAAAATAATTAGTTAAAAATAATTCTGTGTCTTTGAGTAGTGCTTAAAATTTTTTAATTACTGAGACTGTCTTCTATTCTTCAAAATTTTACTTACTGTTTTTAAAAACTGAGCTTTGAAACCCAGCAGGCAGCATGCTTGGGTGCTTACAGAGTGGACTTCAGGGGTTGTGTTTCTTGTTTCATTTCAAATTAAAATTCTTAGGAGATCTTTCACTTGTTGACAAATATACATTTCATACTACTGTAAAAATGTTATAGTATTTCTATTCAAATACCTCTTTTTAATCACAGATTAGATCAGATTATAGCTCTGTTATCAGTAACTATCCATAATTGTTTGGAAAGGCTGTAAATGTAGGCAGTTTAGTAGTACATTTTGTTTTCCTTCATCAGAAAAACATGTAGAATCAGGCAGTAGTCTCTAAACAGCACTTGTTTAAAGTAATGGGAATTAACTGGTGACTTATACTGAAGTCATGTCAGATCCTGAATAACTCTGCTTTGGAATCAAGGGATGACCTGCCTAGATGTGATGAAAGTCCTAGTTCTATATTTTGTCTCTGTTTACAGCCAGCATCAGATGTTTCAGCAGATGGATAAGGAATAATGTAACAGCAGTACAAAACCCAGAGGTTCTGTATAGCTTCCAAAATTCTAAATTATATTTAAAACTTCCACTTACTGTAGTATCTTGCTTCATAATAGTTTACTGGGAACTTCCATGATCAGGTTAATGCCCACAGGATACCTTCAGTTATAGTTTTCTTTTTCCTGAACCCAGTTGCGGATGTGAACCTTTGGGTTTTTGTTCAGTCTGCATCGGTAGTTACGGATTACATCATGCAGTGAAAAGTTTACACATTGGTATCTTTATTATGCTTTGCTTTTTCTACCCCTAGGTCTGTCTTTTATGTAATACCAACAGTTATTATGTGGATGGATGGTATTGACACCTCTGGTTAGTCTCAGTTAATGTTCCAGCACAAGTGATTTTTCAGCATATTGATTTGTCATTTCAGTGTTTTAACTGTCTTTTTTTATCGTCCTTAACAGAATGGATTTTTGTCTGCCTTACCTTATTTTGGCTGCTGGTTATGTATAATTCTGTCTGGGCAAATTGCTGATTATTTACGGGAAAAACAGAACTTCTCCACTGTTTGTGTTCGCAAATGTTTTACCTTAATAGGTAGGTGCAGGTATCATTTCTTGGAACATATAATCTTGGAACATATAATAATATCAATTTGGGAAAATTTAAGGGCCTGGGAGAGTAGTCTGACATTCTGCTGTGAGATGAGGCAGCATTGTGCATGCCTTGAGAGGAACAACTTTATTTGTACATTAATCTGTCAAGAGTAAATCCTATCTTTTTCCATGAAAAGTAGGCCTATTGAATAAGAGAACAACAAGAGAGTGTCAAAAGCTTTTTTTAGGTCAAGATAATTGGACTACAAGCAAACCAATCAAAGAAATGGTCAGGTAAAATCACCATAAAAGGGATGATAATTGTTTGACAGAATGAAACATTGTTATCAAACAAGGTTAGTGAAACTGACAGGATATTTTTCTGCATGAGCCTATTCCCAGCTCTCTGTTGTTGTGTTTTGTTTATCTAAGAATAAATAGGAATACAGTTGCAAAATTTACAGTTGCTACTATGGTAGGAAGACCAAACAGAATCCAAAATGGTCTTGACTAACTGGGAGGAGAGATGATCTGACATCACCAACAGATAAGCCAGATCACATTTTTAATGAACACCAGTAAAAGGCTGTATTTAGGAAAGGGAAGTTGATTGCTGAATAAACGAGGGGGCAGGGGAAAGAAATTGGAAAAAAAAAAAAAAGACATTAGGCACAGGATCCACAACACTTGCAGCCCACTTTTGTATGGTCATCCTTGCTGCCTTCTCAATTCAGCTGATTCAACTGCTTTCTTTAAAGCAGCTCTTGTAATAAATCCGCAGATGTTTTGTTTGTCTTAAGCCCATGCTATTTTGGTAGTTCAGTTTACTGCAGGGCCACACACCTCACACCCATGTATGTAGAACTCAAGAGGAAAAAAGTTGTTGTCTTAGGAAAAGCAGGCCTTAGGTAGGCTTCATCAACAAAAGCATGTACTTGAAGCTGTTTGCAGAGGTCACAATGTGAATAGGCTCTGGTGCTGGGAAATGGATACCGAAGCTGACTGCAGATAGGAAGCAAGTGTGCACAAGCTCACGATGGCTGATAACCTGTTTCTAGTGCCTGATGTAGCATCTCTACAGCTATCCTGGGCTCACCCAGGGTTCACAGTGTCAGCATAGCTTCAATTTATTTATAGCAATAAATAAAATTAATTTTGGGGTAATTTTCAGTATCTGTTGATTTTTGTTAATTTTTTTTATCTAGTTGTAGTTTGTTCTTTGCTCTTAGAGTGGGATATTTCTGATCTAGTTGCTGTTTCCTGAGACAGCAAGTCTTGCAAACCATCTGCTCTTCCTTTTTACAAGGACATGTAGTGATAGGACAGGGAAGAATGACTTTAAACTGAAGGAGAGTAGATTTTAATTGGATAATCGGAAGAAATTCATTATTGAGCATGTGGTGAGGCACTGGAACAGGTTGCCCAGAGAAGTTGCAACTGCCCCATCCCTGGAAGTGCTTAAGGCCACGCTGGAGGGGGTTTTGAGCAACCTGGTCTAGTGGAAGGTGTCCCTGCCCACGGCAAGGTGGTGGAACTAGATGATCTTTATGTCCCTTCCACCCCTAAGCATTCCTGATCCCGCACCGTCCCGGTAACGCGCGCGGTGCAGTGCTGGCTTTGCACAGCAGGGGGCGATGGCAGTTGTAGGGACAGTGTTTGCCCAGCTTGGAGCCTCCAAGTCTCTCGTGTTAAACGTCCATTGATTCTGAGGTTTCTGTCACATAGGAATGATTGGACCTGCGGTGTTCTTAGTAGCAGCTGGATTCATAGGCTGCAACTACGCACTGGCTGTTGCGTTCGTGACCATATCAACCACATTGGGAGGATTTTGTACATCAGGCTACAGCATCAACCATCTGGACATAGCACCTTCGTAAGTATTGCTGAAGATGTTGTTAGTGCATGTGAAATGTTTATGACCCCCCCCTTTTTTTCTTTTTGTGTCGCTGGGGGGCCTTGGAAATGTAGCTATGGAGCGTGTTCTGTACAGCGCTGGAGTGTAAACACTGACAATTACTTGGGTTTACAGTATTAAGCACTGTATTTGCAAAAAAGAGCAACTTTGGCGGATGATATGCTATAAACAATAGTTTACAATCAATCCAATTTTGATCCTGCAATAATAAACTATATAATTCCTGTAATTACAGATTGTAATTATAGACTTCACGGACATTTGTCATATTTGATTCATGTTCTTAATAGGACAGTGTTTTTTGAACTGCACAATACAGTTAAGTGTTTCACTGTTTTCAACTTTTCCATCGGAGTTATCAACCTTTAGTATGAACATTACCATATTTAAGCACTGTGATACAGGCAACTTATTTGCATTTGAAAAACATTCTTTACACTGGAATATAAATCTTGTTACAAGTAGTGGACCTGTTGTCAGTAAGTGACAGATCAGGTATGTACAATTGCTCTTAAATGAATAATTTTCAAGAATGGAAAGTTAAGACTTCAGGCTGTAATTTGTCCAGTGTGTTACCAATTCAGAATTGGGCAGGTCCATTAGTTTTCCAAAGAGTGTGGATGTATGTATATTCTTTTAAAAGTGCACTGGGAAAAGTCAAGTACTTTACTTTGTCATTCATTTACCTATTTGTGGTAGATTCACTTAGATGTGAACAGGGTCAAATGACTTTATTTCCAAAGAAAAGTGTGTTTCTGTATTAATGTGTAAAATGAAAAGAATTTAAATGTAAGTGCAGAAGGAAAAAACATTCTGTAGGAGTATTACCTATAAAAAAATTCTGATCATCTAGACAGCTTAAATGGGAGACCTCGGGTTCCAATTGAAGATGGTATCCAGGCTTTGGCAATTGAAATGATGGTGATCATGTCCACAGTCATGGACAATTCTTGACCTAACAAATGGATATGAAATAGTGAGAACCCAGTTAATCTTGGCAGGTGAGATTAGGTAGCAAGCAAGAGAGGAGCCAGCTATAAACAGCTTGTACTGCTGAATTGAATATGAAAGTAAGAAAAATAGCTTCTGTGGCTCACTTTGTTTTAAATCACGTATAACTAAAAATTTAGAAAATGTATTTAAAGCAGTGTGTCTCGGGTGTTATGGGATCATTGCACAACTTCTGTTTCAAACTTAGTTTTGCAGCACAGCAGTTATTTTCCAAAATATGTATTAAATGATGCTTGTTATGTGAGTACAATTTATCCTGTCCATGGAATGCAACAGAGCTGTGACAGGAAAAAGGAAATCATGCAACTGCAGTGTGACTTACACATAGCATGAGGAACTTCTCTGTATAGGCAATGGCTGAGGTTTCCCAGACTAGGATGTTGTATGTGTTTTCTAATTTGAGATACTTCATTTTGCATTTCAAATGTGTTTATTTCAAATGTGTTTATTTCAAGAGTCAGTTTGTTTATAACAGTAATCAGAGTATTTTAGGTGTTGAAAAAAAGCCACAAGAAGAAAGTTATGTTACACAGTGCTGATGCCTGTCAGCAGGCATATAGTTAGGTTCTGCACATGAGCTGCCGCTGATCCGTCTGACCAAATCCCACTCTGTTCTTTCTGCCCTCGATAAAGTCCTGTTTTTATTCCCTTCACATTTACACCGGACAAGTTCCTCTAGGTCTTCTTCCCCCTCAGACAAGAAGGGAGCACACTGAGTGCAAGTGGGGTAAATGTCTTGCTGGTAGTTCAGGGACTTTGGCCCAGCATTGCCTCTAGAGAGAATGGCTGTGCATGTGGGAAAACTTTCCTTGGTGGTGACGTGGTTGCGGTGAGTGCTTTTTTATTGAAATTAGTGATTTTCTATTCAGCACATGCATGCTTTAATTCAGGATAAATCTGTCCAAATGGGGACAGAGAAGGAAATGAACATGTCCTTGTAACAAAGGTCATATTAAAAAATTTCTTCAGATACAGAAATGCAAAAAACATCTAAAAAGAGAAGAAAAAGAAGATTGTGTTTCCCGCTCCCCCACACCTAATTTTTTGCAACTTGTCTGAGCTTTGTTGGATAAAATGATCAAGGCAGACATGCAGAATTTCAAGGAAATGCTTGATATAATTGTAGAAATCTAAAAACAGGGTCTGCATAAAATTGTGAAGGAAACCTCTGTAAAGAGTTTACTCAGAGCTCAATATTTATTTTTTGTAGTTTACTGAAAGATATTAGAAAAACCAGAAGTGATTCAAAGCATTTTCAAAATGCACAAATGTCTATTTTAATTGGTTAAAAGTATGCTGCCTAGAATAGGAAATAATCCCTTTTTACTACTAAAACTTGCATTATACCAAAGAAATCATTATTATATTCACAGGAAAAAGGGAATGAATATACCAATGTTTAATTAGAAACAATATTTGCTATGTGGTTTTGGTTTCTAACATGTATTTAGGGTTGGGGACAGGAAGGAGACAAGATTGTTCTCTTAGGGAAAATATATTATATTTTAGCTCTTTAAATCTACATCAGTAGCTTTCCATTATTACAAATTTTAGTATCAGTGTTACTATGTGCCTTGGTAATATTCATGTGGCTCTGTTATACACCAAATACTTCACATAGCTGATTTTTTTACTCTTGATTTTACTACTTGACTGCTCTTCAAGTTAATTTGTATTTGGTTATGCCCACTATACCATAAGAACCTGCCCAACAGCTTACTATTGGTCTTGCTCTACAGACATGTCACTTTTTGCTTTCCCTTTTCACTCCACTGTGCTAAGGGAGTGGCATCGCAGTTATCTGCATCAAACAGCAAGCACTATCAAGAATGCAACCTATGTCAGAAACACTGAGCATAAACAGAGGCATTTAGCCAGCCATTGGTTGCCAAAGATCTTTGGTGATCAGAGACACTATTAAACTACGTTTAGTTTTAAAACTGTATGTTAGCAGTATTGTAATGCTTAAACATGTTGAAGACAAAGTGCATTTGGTTCTACTTAAAGGCTTTAAATGGGGTTTTGCTTTATGTGCTTATTTTCCTAAGGGAAACTTTTACACTTTGACATTCAGCTTCATAAAAGCCTATTAATTCTAAACCACTTTCCAAGACAGGAACACTGCATGCTAGGTTTTTAAGAAATAAAGAGGCTTTAACTAAAGCATTGCCATGATTTAAACTGATATGTACTATAGACTTCCAAGAAAAAAATCAACTAGTAGGCTAGATGATTGGTTCCCTTTCTCAGGAAAAAACCACATGTTTTTTTAATATCACTGGAATGAATACACATATTGCAACCTTTTGTACCAATGCTATATGGTTGAATTCTCCAGTTTTGGTAAATAAAAATTCAAAGCTATGCATTTCTCTTTGAGATGTTATGTTATGTTAGAAAATGTTATGTCTGTTATGTTAAAATCAGTGAGGACATAATTTTACTCTGAACAGCCTAAAATGATCCCTGGTATATGACTCCTTTCTCCTATGGTAAACTGCAATTATTAGATCAGTATTTTGTATTCTTCAGCCAAAAAATCCACCTTAAAAATATGAAACACAAGGATTTGTGCCCTGGTGGTTGGAAGGTCAAACTGCTGTGGAACATCTGGCTCTTGTTTCTCTTCAGCCTCTCTCACAAGTCTGCACTTGTGGTACTGTTTCAAACTTTCGGTATTGCAACATGCCTGTGAGAGAGATCTTGACTTGCTTAGAGATGAGGTGCTGAGACTGAGATATTAAGCAAGTTACCAGCTTTTCCCAGCAAGTTTTTATGGCCGCTGGTGCACATGCATAAATTGTGTGTGATAGAGCAGCACGTTCATGGAACAGGAGGCCTCAGAATGGAGCTGCAGGAACAGCAACCAGCAAAACTGGTTTAGTCAGACCCATTTCCCGTTGGCCTTGACCCACAGAAAGCTGAAGGGAAGGACTGCCACAGCACTCTGAACTGTCTTTGGAATATACATTTCGTAGTGTAAGTGGGGATATGCAGCCACACTGCTGATACTGCCCCCTTAGCAAACAAATTTTTAGCAATGAAACCTGAACCAGCTCTTACTGTTGTCAAACAGCACTTTGTCATACTCCTTGTTGTCTTTCTACTTCAAGACATGCAATGTGTCTTTAACTGCTCCAACGGATCCATTCCAGACAGTTTGGTTATGGCTTAGTATAGGGGATGTGGGTTTGAATTATGGAGCTTGAGCAAAGCCATAGGCAATTTCAGTTAAATTTCATAACTAGCCTCTGAAAAATGGAGACATACAGAATCATTTAAGTAGAAAAGGATCTTTAGGATCATCACCCCCAGCCATTAACCTAACACTGCCAAGTCCACCACTAAACCATCTCTCTTAAAATGTATGTACCAAGCTGTAAGTGAGTTGTTGTTAGAAGAAAAGCAAGTTATTCCCACTAGAATATTTGTGTTTTAATTTGTCTTGTGTGATCAAGATGAGGCCTACATGATCAGGTTAGGCAAAATTGTTTCCACAATTGATAAGCCTAACAAGTTAATAAGCAGCATTAACACCTTCTCTTGTAGGTATGCTGGAATTCTCCTTGGGATCACAAATTCTTTTGCTACTATCCCAGGAATGGTGGGGCCAGTTATTGCCAAAAACCTCACTCATAATGTAAGTCTGGTTGGTTTTTTTTTAAGTTGTTATATTTTTGTCTCAATTGAATAGAAATTCTTTCTTCTTAAGCCTGCAGTCATTAAATAAAATGTGGGTTACACCTGTAAATCTGATTGTTCCAGTGCTGTGAATTACTTAATTCCTTAATTCCTAGTCCTTATTTTTCTGATTCTGATCAGGAAAATAAGGGTAAAACCAAAGACCTTTGTAAGACTTGAAAATTTTAGTGGCACACCCCTTATATTCTCTAGGAATAAAATGAATATATTTTTATCACAGTAGAACTCTGATAAAATGCCAACTAGATAAGACATTTGTGGTATTATTTTATCAAATTAGAACAAGTTCTTACTTGTTTGGTTTTTTTTAATTAGGCTCTCATGTGAGGTGTTGAGTTGTAATGTCAGCATTTGTCAGATAAGTGAGAAACTAGATTCTAGTGTTAGATTTGACTTCCAAGGTGATGTAGTGATTTGGATAGGAAAAGGGAAGCACTTGGGCTTTTGAGGAGTTTTTGATTACTATTTTTTCAATGAACTATAAAAATGATTCTAAAATCTTTTAGGAAAGGGAGATGGGAGGAGTAAGCTTAGTGATACACTTGAATTTTTGGAGTTGGAGGTCATTCTAAGGATTTTCTTAAAAATCACAGAATCATAGAATATTCTGAATTGGAAGGGACCCACAAGGATCTTTGAATCCAACTTTTAAGTGAATGGCCCATATGGGGATCAAACCTGTGACTCTGGCATTGTTAGCACCATGCTCTAACCAAAAATAATCTGAAAATATTCATTAATACATTATTCCAATAAAATTAATTCTTCCAGATATCTTAACAAATAGGTTGGTTTAGGATATTTTTGTTTGGTTTCGTTTTTTCCCCTCCAGACTAATGCACTTTTCAGGTATTCTGTTTTTGTAGTAAGATCATTTACAGGTTACCTACAGCATCATCTGAAACTTAAAAAAAAAAGCTTTAAGACATCTACAGATATTATTTCTTTATTTGAAAAGGAAAAAAAAAAAACCCAGAAAACAAATAAACCACAGTTCTTTACCACACATTTATTAAGGCCTTTCTTAAATACCAGAGCTTAGAGGATTACTCTTGAAATCTGAGTTAAGGTAGCTACCTTGTTTGGTCCAAAAGGCTTATGATTCTGGAATGTTCACATAGTAGTCCTTAAAATAGCTTACTGCACAGTGCAGGGCACTTCAGCTCTTGAATCATCTGATCTGAAAGCAAGGTAGTGTTTCCTTTACAGTAGCATTCTCTGCATTTGTGTCAATGGTTCTCCATCTTGGGTGATAAAATGATTGAGATAGTGTAATGCAGTTCTGATAAGACTGTCTGTAAGCTGTATTATAAAACTAGAGTTGACTATACTAATGAATTCATCCTTTATGATTATAATGCTTTTATGTTGCTGTGAAATCATGCTGAATGACATTTACATTTAAATAGGCAAAGCATGTAGCATCGATTTTAAAATTACTTTTTCGTGAGTGTGAAGCTGCAAATTGACTGCATCTTTTTTTTTCTTTCCCTCATTTGACAGAATACTGTGACAGAATGGCAGATGGTTTTCTATATTGCTGCCTCTATTAATCTCTTTGGAGCAATTTTCTTTGCATTATTTGCAAGTGGAGAAGTTCAGGACTGGGCAGTCAGTGGATATCACTTGCATAGAAACTGAAGGAGATGTTGAAATACCAAAGCTGTGCTGAGTCCCGTTGTGCTTAGAACTATGTGACCGGAAAAGTGCCTTCCCTGCTGATGCCTAGGAGTCTTCAGAGCTATTCAGTTAAACTATTTTACTTCTGTATCTTTTGTACTGAAAACAATTTGACAGCCTATGTGTGCTATTTCCTAACAAGAAACTACTTGGATTAAATACAGAAATTTCATGCTAGAACTTGCTATCAAATATATGATCAGAGACATTTTATATCAGTGTGCTGGCTCTAATACTTTCCAGTTTTTAATTAATTTTTCTGAATTAATGTGTAGGCAGATGTTTGCTGATACTGAAATGAGAGGAAAAAGTAAAGTGATTATGTAGCACTGTAAGGAGGAATGGCATGCAAAGAATTGTACCCAAAACTGTTTTGATTTCCATTATGAGACTGATAGTTTTTTGCTGTTTAAAAAAGTGTAAAAGAGCTCTAGTTTTATACAATCTTTTATAGCTCTTTTATTTTGTCAGCATTTTAATGATAGCTAAGAAATGCACATGTGACTTACTTCTATTTTATGCACAAGTTTTGAATATATAAACATTCCCTGTTTCATGAATACAGCTTCACAACTAATACACAGCAGCAAAGAAGTAAGTGTACCGTTAGGACTGACAGTGTCCTCTGTGGTGCAGGTTTTTCAAATAGGCCTCATCTTTATTTATCTCTGCAAAGAAGAAGCAGTGCAGCTCAGTGGTTCACTGAGCTAGGTAGTGTACAAGAGTGAACTAGAAATAGAATATCTGCATGATTACCTTAAAATAACTTCCAGTTTGGCATTCATTTTTTTTGTCTCTTAAAATCAATGCAGTGGAATTCTTTCCTCTTGCCTGTAGATACGTTTGTCAGCTTGTCAGTGTAAATGAACTAAAATAAGGCCAGTAGCAAATAATGAGGAAAATCAGTTCTCTTCTCTAATGGAGTTTGTTAGTCAGGTAAAACTAGCATATAAAAGAACTAGTGCAATAATCTGGTGCTGCTAGTCTCCTATAAAGATAGAATTTGACACTCAAGAGCATTCTTTGCACAACATGCATTTAAATGCCAGAGAGTAGGATTAAAAGTTTAGGAAAATAGTGGCTTTTTTAAGAACAAATGGCTGAATAATTTTGGAGCCACAAAGCAAAGGAAAATTCCTGTGCCAAAGATTCCTGAATTGGAGCAATTAGGTAAAAAGAAAAATCACTGAGCTCTGGGTTTTTAATTTACCACCAGTCCAAAAGAAAAGCCCAGTACTAAAGCTGCTCCAGTGGAGCCTACCTTCCTTCATTTCTAGGAAATGGCATCTGCCTCTCCTTTATAGCTTTAAGAGCCATTTTGTTTTGGCCTTCCTTGACGTGTCATGTTCTCTGATGGTGGATTTAAACTGTGTTTAAATCTGTTTGTGTCTGCAGCATTTCCACAATAAACAATGTGTTCTTCAGATTAAATTAGTACTTATTCAGTGGGAGTATGTTATAACTATATTGTGTCTCCAGTGTTTCTACAATAAATGGATTGAATATTAACATGTGCATCTGTTGTTGAAAATTACTATCTCCCTGAAGTTTGAACACCATTTTGAAAGCTGAACAACAAGGTTGGTGACTGGATTAAGGAATGATTAATATTTTCTTGGAAAATTGCCTTCTTTAGAAGTTTTTTGCGTGGCTTTACAGGTAAGTATTGTCTTCTACCTGACACTGTATTAAAAGTAATAATTTCACTTTATGTGAAATTTGTAACTCTTTCAGTATCTTTGGTTACAAAAGAGGGGGAAAAAGTTTTAAAAAAAAAGATTGTATCTAGATTGATTTATGCCTTTGCATTTCTAGAGATCGTCAGCAAGACAGCATATGGACAGAGTTGCAATTCCACCTGTTCTGCAGTTGGAAACTTCAGCTTCCTGTGCTTTTAGTATTTTTCCTTGAAAACAGTTCAGTTGAATATAAAAATTTAAAAAATTATACTTAAGGAAGTCAGTGCAGGAGAAGTGTATGTCGATATCTCTACCAGTTAAACCGGATTTAGTTAAAACTGAATTTTAGGCATATCAGCAATTGAGCAGTCCAGAAATTTCTGGATCAGCACACTAGATTTTCTTTTCCCTTCATCTAATGCATCATTATTACTCATTTTGCATACTCTGTAACTTCTAAGTCATCTTGCAAAGTGGGGCTGAAAAAATGCTGTAAGTCTTTATATTATTTGCGGACAACAGGCTACACTGAAGTTAATACACAGCTATTTCTGATTGCATTTTTAAAATTATCAAAATATAGGATGGGATCCTTGATTCAGTGAGGCTTTTAACACATAACAAACAAGAATATCCCCAAAAAAGCTGTTAAGTGTTACCTTTCTGTATCATGCTTGCAAAAAGGAAAATCTATTAGAAAAAGCTGTCAAAATATTTTCTGCTAATCATGATATTATTTTATTTCATTGCCATGTTCCTGTTTTCATAGTTCTCTCAGCCAGTTTCATCTGTTCAAAAACATTTCTTATATTCTGTATTTTCTGGAGTAACGAGGGGTTTGAGTACCTTTTGTCTCAGTTCACCTGTGTGGGACAGGACCATGACAGAAACTGGGCAGTTTTTTTGGTAGTGACTGTTTTCCTGAAACAATCCAATAACTTATTTCTTGATGCATTTCCTTAACAGGTATACCAGAGTAAGAAGCTGTGCTCTCTGTTCGATGAAGAAGCCTCTGATTAGATGTCCACCTGGAATGAGGGAAGTCAGTTCAAAAACAGATTTCACCCATTTCAGAGCAGGAGTTGAACCACTGCTTTGGGAACATGTCTTAGTGTTATCCAGGTATTTTCAAGTGTATACTTTTCAACGTCTGCTTCTGACACAGTTCTGCTTAAATATTTTTTGGAACATTTAGTGCAAATTTCTACCAACATTAGAAACAGAGATGGAATAACTTCTCAGAATATCCTACAGCATTTGGCATGGGTATTGCCTGAGATCTGAATCATGGCCTCTTACAGCCTGAAAAGGTGCCTTCATCATGCTTTGCAAAAGATGAAATGCCACAAAGTAATGGGTGTGGTTTTCAGTTCACTATTTCTTTGTTCTAAGGGTACCAGTTATCACACACGTACCTTAAAGAAGTCCAAAATACTTGACACCCAAAAATATGAATTGACTTACATAGGCTTTTTTAATGCTAACCTAGTGAAGGTTTATATAACTCATCATGGTACATAGGCACCTGTGCATGATGCTTCCCCATCTACATGTTCCTCTGTAACTGGTAACAACCGTATTTACTGTGTGAAAGGGTCATCTTAGTTGATTCCCCAGAAGTTGAATTGTTCCTGTGATGTATCTTTTTTGTCTGGCTTCTCCTCTCAATCACTTACTTGCCAATTTCTCTCTTCTGTCTGGGACTGTTTGGCTCCATGATAAGTGAACTAACCTTTGAGTTTAACAGGTCTTCCAATATTTTTAGCATTTGTCAGGGAGGAAAACTGTGGGTGAGGAAGCCTGTGCATTCTACAGATAAGTGAGACATAGTTTGTATGAAAAGGCAGTATCTTCTGTTAGATCACCTAAAGCTTCAGAAAAAGATGATGCTTTTAAACTTTAAGCCTCCTCTTGTGTTTTGTAAACTGTTGCAGTGAGCACTTTAAGAGGGTCTCCCATTTCTCCTGTGCACCTGTATCTCAAAAAGCTGAATGTCTACTCTTAATTCACATGATTTAAGATCAGTTAGATCAAGTCAAATCAATCAAAATGATTATCACCCAAACAGTTGTAGGCTGTCCAAATGCTCTTCTGAGATCTGCCAGAAAAAGATGCTGTCTCCATTAATACAGGGGCACTGGCCTGAATTGTTATACTGAGGAAGATATGTCTGACTTGAAGCTAAGGAAAGGATATAATGTGACATGCATGATTTGGTATTAACATATTTAGCTATTTTCGTGCCCATGGGGAGGAAATCCCCACACTAGCAGCAGCATATTCACCAACAGCAAAGCAGATAATCCTGAAGCTGTGAAGAGGACCTCATGTGGCCTCATGTTTGTTCTCTTTTACAGGAAGAAGAAATATATTTTTTTCTAAAATGCATTTGTTTAACTAATCAAAACATGATAGAGTCAACTGAAAGCTTTGCTGATTTGCGTTCTTTATGTTTCTACAATTCTTAGTCTAATTGACTAGATGTTTATAGTGCTGAAATGTAGCTTAAGGAAGGGTACATTTATTTACACTTTGTGATGCTGTATATAGTCTGTTCTAGAAGTAATTCTTGGCATGTTAAATGCTAGAGTAAAACAATGAGTTCTATCTATTTGAATTTCTTGCCCTCCACCCAGCAGAGTTGCCTGTAGCCCCCAGGACCTGTTTTATGTCAGGGTGTTAGTTATTAACATTTTGTGCGTTTCAAATAGCCAGAAAAAGAACTGCAAGAAGACACCAGCAGTTATTTAAATCCCAGTTGCATAGCAAATGGCAGAGGTGGGGCACACAAAGACATGCCAGAGGATAAAATAACACTAGTGAGTGAGACACTGGAGACCCTCCCAATTAAATCCCATTGCAACCTTTCTTCTTCTCCTCCTTCATAAAGCTGCCATAATGGTGGTTGGTCATACATTTTAAACTTAAAACTGCATCTGTGTGATTCACATCCCTAACACAGAAACCAGGATTTTATTGTGTGTAAAACCATTGATCTGACTTAACATAATGCTTGATAATTGCTAGGAAGCTCCAATACACATCTGCCCAATGTAGTTCTCAAAGGAGTCATAACTCAATCCAGTGGAAATTGCATTTCTTTGAGGAAGGTTACTTTCATGCGAAATTTTAACTGTTTGGCCTTATGAGTTAAGAAGCGGTGTCCTAAAAAAGTTGCATGTGTTATTTTTCCTTATCCGGTGTAAGCTCCAAAATTTGGAATTGATTTTTACTTCTCAATAATATACTTTTAATAAGATTGCATGTTGGCAGAGTTCAGGCCTGGATCAGACACAAAACGTGAGAACTCAGCTAGTGGAGTAATTAAAGAAGGTTCAGGAATTGGTGTACATTTTCAAGTGAATGCAGATTAACTTCAGAACAAAGGTAATTTTGCTCTTATTGCAACATAACCTGTAGCAGGTTGCAACATACTGCAAGTGAAGGTGCTTTGGAGTTGCCCAAGGCATAACAATGGAAAAAAAGTGTGGCTTATTAAGCCAAAATTATGTTTGCCTTCCCCTTCCTTCAAAGGATATATTTGCTATAGTGAGTGAAAAGTGGTAATAGCCTTTGATAATGTGTTCTTGGAAGGAAATTTCATTAAAGGAATTTCTTAAAACCTTTTTTTTTTTTGTAGTATACAGAAGTTTCCATATGGCTGCTTCAGAGTAGGAAATAAATATGTGTCATTTTTTCTGGTCTTTTCCTAAATTATATTCCATTGTATTCATTTAATAGGCTTAGCTCAGTCAGACATATTGTCATGTTTTCTAATGGAAAGCATGGTTCTGTTGATATTTCTCTACCTATCTTTTCTTCCAAAGCATTCTAGCTGTAAATTACTAATGTTCTATTTCTGAGTAATCTTACTAGATGAGAAGAGTCAATAGATGAGCAGACAGTGGGGTTGTTTGGTTTTGATTGGGGGTAGGGGGGAATATGAAGAAAAAAAGCCCCAACTATTTTTCTCCCACTCCTTTTTCCCTGACCATCTGGGCTTCATGGAGAACAAGAAGTGACGTGCCTTCTGTATCTACAATTTTAAACAATCTGCTGATGGAGGGGGGGAGAAAATAATTTTTTGTGTATTCATTTGAAGGAGATTAAGCAGGAGTCCTGCTTGAGCGAATTTTTAAAAATATCCATAACCAGATAACTGGTTCAATTGTTAAGCTGAAATATAAATTCAGTTGGAATGGCAATGGAAAGGCTTAATTTCTTGTCTGGAATGTTGTTTAGTTAGTGCAGTCTGTCTTTTTTTTCTTTTGTATTTGGAGATGAGCATATTTTGGAATCTGCTTTCAATGCAGTTATTTACATTGATATTTTCTGCTATGAAAATAGCTTCTGTTTAAGCTTAAAAGCCCTTTTGTGGAGAGACTGGAAATCAAGATATTTGAATTGTTAATACATAGTTGGTAGAATTGCTAAGCACCTCTGCATGGTTTTGAAAGTAAACTGTCAAATACAAGATACACATAGCAGCAGAGAAGGATCACATTGTAGAAGAATATTCACACAGGGATGGTGGTGTTAACACCTCTCTGTAGAGTCATGTTGATGCCAATATACTTAAAGCAGCTATTGAGAGCTAAGCATCTGCTAAATTATTTTGCTGTAGGATGACCTAAAGCCAGATCTGCAAAGGAGATGGCAAGTGGCAAAGCTGTGTTGTCATACGTAACTGGTAAGGTGCATGTTGTCAACACCAGAACCCACAGTTCTCTATCACAGGCATAAACTCTCCCTCTCGTGGGAGACATGGGTTTAAATTCCTGCAGGTAGAAGGTGGAAATCAGCCTTATTCCCCCTTCTATCACAGATGGGGGGAGGAGGTGGAATTGAATGATCAACACTTACTCCCTGTTTTGAAAGAAGAGGGGCAGCACACCTTTGTGAACAGCCCACCTTGTCAATCCTCTGATCCTCACTCCCTGAGAACAAGGACTGCATGATGTTTGTGGAGCTGCGAAAAATTTTGAAAGAAAACGGGTACCAGGCAGCTGTATATCAAAGGCCTGTGTAGCTGCCTGTGTGCAGCTGGCACTTTTAATGTTAAAAATGGGCATCTGTGGGCAGAACTGTCTCTAGATCTGGGCAGCAGCTGAGGTTTTCACTACCCCCAAGTGTGTGTAAAGTGTGTTCACTCAAGCTTAGATGTCATAGATATCAGTAACTTTGCATGCATTGCAACATTCTTGGGATTCAGATTTTCCCTTCTTGCTGAAACAGGCTGTGAAAATCAATCCACAGCAGTCTTCTTCATCAGTCTAAGAACACAAAATCACAAGCCACTGAAACTGATTCCTCCCCCAGCTCTCCTCTTAACAGGGTGCTAACTTCAAAGGTTACTCTTGACCGTTGAAATACTAACTGTATTAAACAAGCAGTCAGAATGCAAGCAACCAATTTGAATTGCTGGAATTCAATTATAAGCAGCTGGCTTCACTTCTAACTGAGGATCTAATAGTAAAAAAAAAAAAAAAAAGCAACAGACCAAAACAGAATTCCAAACTAAATCCATCTGTCTGCTTCTCAATGAAAGTTAAATAGTAAGTGTGCCACTTTGAAGCCCAGATGAAAGTTTCACTGTTCAGAGCATGTGCAACCTGTACAAACACACATTTACGAAAGCAGATGTCTTCCTACAGGAGATAAAAATAAATCTCTCTACGGGTTTCTTCTTCCTCTGTGTCTGTTTTAATTCTTCTGAATCACAAAACGTGACGCAAAGTCCCAGCAGCACGCACAGATGGATGGTTAAAATGCAGCTCCGGTTGCTCTGAGGAGGTTGCTGTTTGACTTGTGTCTTTTCAGCTGAGTCATGAAGTATAACTATGCAGTTGTACATTTCTTTGTCTCAGTGCTCCAGGCAAGGAGGCTGCTGAGAGCAGCTACCTCTGGCCACGAGGAAACACAAAAGCAGGGATTTAGAGTACGGAGCGGGGCAGTGCTGAGCTGGTGCATGCTTCTGCAACAATAGGGAGCCATGACAGGCCCCTGCCCCAGCACGGCTGTCCCCAGCCTTCTCCTACCAGCCATCCCAGGGGCAGCTCACATGGATAAGAAGGCATAGAGGATGATACAGATAAACCACTAAAAGAATTCAAAGTAATGGGATGAAAATTATTTGTCCTAGAATGCTGATCCCTGAAAAATCTCAAGATCAGCAGGTCAGTTAGCATTGTCAAGAAAATATTTTCACTCTTTGCATAGTGCCTTTACTGCACTTGATTTTGATCTGAGAGCTACTTGTAAAGAAATGCACCAAGACTTCCCAAATGGGCCTTAGTCATGCCCCAAAGAATTCTGAGGCCCCTCCACTCCCACGTGCAGTTTGTTTGAAACTGCTGCCTCCAGCTGTAATTGTGTCCTGGAGCTTTTGCTTTAAATGAAAATGGCTTCACGTTGAACCCTAACCCTTATTATCATCCTCAAAAGGGAAGAGGCGCAGTGGTAGTTGTGCCCTTGTATGGGTTTGAGTAGACCTACTTGACAAGGATAAAAATTGCCTTAAATAGTCAAAAATGCACTGGTTAGTGATATATTAATGATACAATAGTGAAATATTAATAACTAGTCTTTATGTGCCCAGTGTTTTCCACCTGAGTGACTTCAAACACATCTTGGTTATAGTGCCTTATCAGTGTAGTGACTTCGTTCATGAGCTGGGATAGTTTAACAGAGAATTACTTAGAAGAGATGGGGGGAGGCAGTTGTGGAGTGCGAACCAGTACTGTGAGCACCTTGCTTCTCTTCAAAGCCTCTTTACCATGTGAATGAGGGTCTGCAGCCCCCGAGCTTCAGAAAAGTCAGCAATTGGCTTGTGAATGTTTGCTTAGCACATTTTTGTGTTTTCAGCCCTGGACAGCTGAGATGCAAAGGTGAACAGATTTCTCAAATTTCTCTAAATAAACAGTTGGTTCTATTGTGGAATGTTCGCACATCTAGAAAAAGGTAACATGAGAGGAACCAAAAGCTAAACCTGGCTAATATTTATGAAGGCACAAGTAGGGGTCTTAAAAAGAGGAGGCTCTGGTAGAGTAATCAGCAGCACCAGTGGGAAGGTATTCCAGCCACAGGTAATGCTTCCTCCAGCAAAAGCCACTGCTCAGTACGGTCTCCATTTTCTGCATAAGATCAACTTAATGTTTTATACATCAGCTAAATTAAAAATGACAGGTTTTTGAGTATATCAGTATAATGCAAGTCTAGCCCACTTCAGTTAAATGACAAACTGGCAACTATAATTCTATTCAAAGCAGTGTAATTCAGCTTTGCATTTCAGAAAAAGAAAATAGTATCCAAACTCTTAATTTTTTTGTACAGAATGTGAATCAATCATGTCATTTTTCTTTATAACTGCATACATGGTTAACATCCACACATTGCAGCTATTCACTTTTAAAATAACATTCAACAATGTATAAAATAAGAGAAAGGGCATGTATAAATACACTGGATTAAACTGTCTTGCTTAACAAGGAGGAGGAAACTGAAAGACGGAAGCTTACATATTGTATTCTGCAAGTGGTATTACTCACAGTAATTTCCATGCAGGTGAGTTGTCTATGGAGTTTTGTTAAATTTATCACTTCTAGAGCCAGGTAATGAATTTATTTTGATTATTCTTGCCTTTATTTCTGGTGACCAAGCCTTCTGTCATGTTATTCCACCAAGCTATGGAGGTGAAAACCTTAAAATTACTGCGCCTGTGGCTGGTTTTACATTTACATCTGCATTTCACCTCACTTTCACTGCAAACAATGACTTTCTGCTAGGCAGGGCTGTGCTCCCGTCTCCTGCTTTACTTGCTTTCTCCTTTCTGATTGACAAGGGCTCAGGATAGTGACTTTGTTATGTGCAAACTTTTTTTTTTTTTTTTAACTCTGCTGTTTATATTATATTTGCAACAAATGTATCACTACCGTAGAAACTATATAAGCCTCAAATTAACCAGAAAAAATGTGATTATACTGATACATGTTTTATTTGTAGCTCCAGCTGCAGTAATATGAGACCTGCTTTATAATTAATCCGCTGGGAATTTTGTGTCTATTTTGAAACCTTTGACGTGCTTATTAAAAGGTAACTGAGAACTGTATACCAACACTCTCAAGTATGGTGATGACAGATAATTTTTTTTAAACCTTGTGGATATTTCTGGACTGAGACTTGCTTAGCATGTTGTAAGAACGACAGGATTATAAATCATGCCTAATCACCATGCCTTACCTTAATAACCATCGAAAACCAGTTTCACTGCTGCCTGGATGGCAGCAGGAGCAATTTATTTTTTAAGAGTAGCTGGATAGAGCCACCTCAAACCATCCTATACTTACACTAAGGTAAGAGGAAGGTGATAGACTCTGTATTATGCCAGGTATCTCGCAATCTGCACAGTGAAAAACAGATTTGCATTTTTTTGCACAGGTTTGTGGTTTCTCTTTCACTTTGAATTGATCTGCACTTTCTGTATTTAAAACGAGTACTCTGGTCATGTTAGCAAATGGGTAACTTGATATACCCCTATATCGTAGGAGAGGCTCTCTGGTACATGTGATATAGGTGTTGCCTGTGTTCCAGGCGTGGTCTGCGTTCCTTTTCTCTGAGCTTCATCAGAGAGAAAGTACGTGAGACACTTCACTGCTGCCATTCTGGGACACACTGAAGATGCACTGGCAACAGTTTGGAAACTGCTGGTTTGGCCGAAATTGTAATGTCAAAGCCATGGCACAGATTATTGTCATAGTTTATTTACATACTGCTTTTTAAAGAAGCTCTGAAGCAGCTGTTTTTATAATCAAAAAAAGTCGCTATTCTATCTCTTTTGCAGTAATTTCTCACCACCCCTACCTCCACCCCCACTGGAGGCTGTGGTTTAGGCAGTCACTGGACTAATACAGTTTTGATAATTTGAAGAGAGAAAATATGGAAGAAGGGAGTTGTTTGTAAAATTGAAAGTATGCTTAGTTGATCCATTTTTTTTTAATCTACCTAAGAATACAGATGACAGAGTATTGACAACTACTGCTTAAACGATGTGTGCATTAGCTTAGCCATTGCCGAGGAATCCATTCAGTGCAGGGAGCCGCAGGTTGAGCTCTGGGTGGGGGGAGCCTGAGGCAAGAGGCTGGGAACAGCCGACCTTTTGCATGACAAAGAGCCCGGGGACCTGTGGCCCGGCCAGGGCACTGGACAGTGACAGAGACGGCAGGAGCTGTCATCCCCCAGACTTTTCCGTGCTTAGACTGGGAGGGCATAAATGTCCAGAGATTCCTTTGTTCAGAGTCCTGCCTCGGAGGCACCAGCTCGAGCTGTTATTTTGTTATTTAGTCATTGCACCACGATTTAATTAGTTTAAGGACCTGGGCATCTGAGAGTCTGCTATGCAAAACCTGGGGTCGATCCAGTGAGGAAACCTGGTGTGACTGTGTGAGTGTGGAGTGTGGCTGCAAAGGGGCCTCGGTGCCAGCTCGGGTGGGTGAGTGTGACTGCCAGGGTGGCTCCTGGAGGGCTGCACAGGGAAGTTTCCTTAATACCAAAATGCAGCATAAATACATGATGGTGGTTGGTAACTTTTTTCTTTTTTTTTTTTTAAACATTTTAAAAGACTTGAGTTGATGGTTGATAATACATGATGGGATGCACTTGTTGCATATTGCCATTAACAGATGAATGGGTGTGATTGGGTGGTGTCCGTTGTTGCTTGTATACTTTGAGATGGTACATAGCCCCTGTTAGCAGGCATTGTACATATTTATAGCAAGAAAAGGAGAAAAATACAAGCAAAATCCAAAAAATAAAATCCCACACGTTTTGTGGTTCAGAACTCAGAATTCAGAGACTATAGAGACCACAAGATTAGGGTCACATTAAGATGACTAAGATGGTCTGATGTTACCTAGTCATGCATGTAGTTGAGAAGTAATTCAATATTGTTGTAAACTTGTGAAGTTGTAAATCATAATTATTTTGTGCATATTACCATTGACTTCTCTGCTGAGTAATGAATACGTAATAATTAGCAGTGGAAAAACCAAAATTGCCATGGAAAAATACTCAAATCTATTTTAAAGAGGTAAGTGTATTTTCCCAAGGTTAAAGCATGAACTGCAGGTCTGGGCTTCTGAGAAATGCGTGTAGTATGTGACAGCCTAGATCTGCCCCGATGGTTACAATGGCATAGTCAAGAGAATAAATGAGAGTGCAATTGCACGTTCTAGCTAAGCTGATGTAACTGAGCCTTGACACTTAAAGGATAAGTCCTGTTTCCTGTGAAATCAGCGAAGCACATGGCCACGAAATTAATTTGGTCAACTGGATGACTGAATAGGAAAAAAACACAAAAGTTTTCCTGTGAATGGCTTCACTGCTCCCACTCCCCTTTAAGCTATACAACGTGCTACATCCAATGCAATAAATCTTTCGATTGATAGAGGAGAAAAACAATTCTTCTGGCAAGTATTCCCAGCTGCTTAGGTTTAGCTTTGACATGGAATAACACCTTTCAAATTACTGAACTCAGATATACGCTAAAGAATAAATTAAAAGCTTAGTTTGGAATAGACTTTTCTTTCATATCCTCTATGTTACAGTTTGTTTTACCCACAGCAGTCACTATCTGATTCATAGGAATGTCATTATTCTGAACTGTTGTTAATGGATGCTGTTTCTCAAGAAGTTCCCAGAAGGGAAGAGGAAAGCAAATGAGCAAGAGTTCTTGCTTCCGTAGTGCATATGGGTGTGTGAATGCTGCAGGGTCTCATGACTCACTGCACAGCTTTGTGAGGTGAATTGGACTGCATTAGCTTGCAGAGCAAGTATAAACTATTACCCGTAAATAGTGATACCTCACTTTGTCTCTGATGACTCCAGAGAGCTAAATTTAGAGAAGGAGCTACGATTTACTTTCTGAAAAGCAGCATTTTTTTACAACTGCCATTTCACTCACATGCACCCCTACCTTAGATGGTCAGGGACTCCATTGAGATGGGGGGACATAGGAAACCTTGTGTGTGCTTGTGTGTGCCCATGTAGGTTTTATTATTGCAGTACTCCTACCTCTACATAGTGTCTACACGCAATGAGCTTTTCTATGGTGAATGACAATATATGTATGTAAAACAGCTGGGCAGTGATTTAATATCCTCTGTGCTAAATCAGAAACAGCTTACAGAATTTAAAACAGTGTGCTTTTCACTTCAGGTTGCCTTAGGAATTGCACAGACTGTGCTATGGAGACTGCCCAGTAACTGAGATAGACCTCCTAGCTCTTCCTGCTTTGCACAAAGGGGATCCCTGAGTGCTATTCACAGCTTCAGCAGCACAGGCTGTCTCCTGCTGAGAGCAGGAGTGTTCCTGTTTCATGCAGCAGAGGACAGTAACACATGACTTGCTGGAATGAATCAGTTTGCAATCTTTTTCTAACCCATACTGTATTTCTTCGTATCTTAATTTTATTCTGGGCTGTGGGATAGTCACAGGCTTTTCCAGTTTGTATTCCCTTCGTGTGCCCTCTGTATCCTCTGGCGTGGAGGCTGGCCGGCCAGGATGTCCCGTCAGCCCTGGCCTCCCTGGCGCTGAGCGATTTGGCTTCAGTGCAAAGAGCTGACTCAACACCTGCTCCGGGTTTAAAGGGGCCGAAGTCTACTTTATACAACGTGTGCTACAAGCTTTTAACCTCTGCAATGCCATTCCTCTGTGGATTGCCTTGCAAAACCACAGCTGTTGTTTCTCCCGCAGACTGCAAGGAGCAGCGGCATGTGTGGAGTGACCTCCCCCGTAACACTGCTTAGCTGATAGATCCTGCCAGGGTATCACTGCCCGTGGGAAAGTCATGTGCACTGCTTTTTAGCATCCTTCCGGATGTTGTTTAGAAATTGCTGGAGACACCAAACATGTTTTTCAGCATTTTATTTTGGTAAGAAATTAGTACAGAATGAATGCTTTATAACAGCCAGTACCAGGAATGTACTCAGTTCTCAAGAGCTCTTACATAACCTGCCATATGCAATGGCAGGATGAGTCTGTGATATAAAATTTCTTCTCCCATCTTTCATTTTTAGTCTGACTCTTCCTTGGTTAGAGTTTAAGACTGACTATTTAATTTCTTTCCACATCTCTCTTAGTTATATTAGGTCAGCTATTTGGTTTTCAGTAAAATGTACTTAATCATCTAGTGTGAAGGATGGAATTTATACAGCAAGATGCAAGATTACTGGTTGAAATATTTGTGAATTTCCATTCAGATTGACTCCTGTAACTAAAAAGACTGACCTTCAGCTGATACAACTACATTAAATTCAAGGAAAGACTGCCAAATCAAGCTAGAATTATGGAATAAGAAATTATTTTCTGATCACACAGATCTTTTATGTAACGTAAACCTGTGGAAATTAAGGCTTGAAGAGACTTTTGGGTATGTGTAGATCAGTAAGTATTATTTATACTTGAACCATTCCTGCTAGGTATTACTGTGAAGAGTTGGGTAATGATGGAGGTTCCACCAGCTGCCCACAGAATCTGTTTTCGCCTCTAGATATCATCTTGAAGCATCATTCCCAAGATGGGCAAAGTATCCTAGCAGAGGCTTTAATGAGTACTAAGTAAAGTGAAAGGTTTCTTTTACATATCTCACAGCACTTCTGTTTATACACCTTGGAATGTTTGCTTTTTTCACAAGACTGTGGCAGTGTTGACTCATGTTCAATTAGTGATCCACTCTAACCCCAGATCCTTTTATACAGGACTTCTGGGTAGCTGCTGCTTCTCCTGTGTTTGTGCAGTGAACTGTTCCTTACAAAGGATAAATATTAACCTTAATTTATTTCCTAATTATTTTAGTCCTTTTTTCTTTACTTGCCCACATTACTGTGAGGTCTGTTCTTAACTTCTGAAGTGGTCAGAAGCGTTCCCCGTCCTTTTTCCTCCAAATATGCAATTTAAAATTCCCCCAAATATGCAATTTAAAATTACATCTGTATGTATTTATAACTGTATATTTGTATAGTGGATTTATGTCTGTGCCCACAGAAACTGATTTGATACGAGTCAGTTTCTTAGACATATTAGCAATCACGGTGAGCATGTCATCTTCAGCTGGTCTTCTGCACATGCATTCTTTTGTCCAAAATTTTCTGAGCTTACTTATGCAAGTTACCCATAAAAACCATCAAATTTTCCCTTAAGTTAAATGATACCCACATTTTCCCATCCATGAGCCTGTTAAACCTGTCACAGTAGACATGATCAGTTTGATGCAATCAGCTCCTAACAAGTCTGGGGCTGTTACTTATCAACCTATTATCTTCTAAAAATAGTTCATTTGTTCCAATATATTTTTCCAAGAATTGAAATTAGACCAACTGTTCCATAGCTGCCCAGCTCATGTGTGTGGGTTTTATCACTTTTTTCTTTATTGATTACTTTCCTGGTACTTTGTTTTTTTGGGTTTTTTTCTATTTTTCTAGTGTTCTGGAACCTTCATATTCTATAGCTTTCCACAATAATCAGTAGTGGTTCTAAGATAGCTTCGTCTGGCCAAGTACTTCAGAGAGACTGTATTAAGAGAAGGCTAACTAAAAATACAGATATAATTTTAAGTAAATGGCCCCTCTTGTTCCCCCTCCCTTCCCCCAAGTCAAGTTCTTGATCCTTTTTTGTGTCTGGGGTTTTTTTACCAACATAATTAAATACTGAGCATTTCTTCATATGTTAGCTTTCTGCTTTAAGCAAGCTTCTACCACTGCTCATTGACAGTTAAAAATAAGTGGTTTCTATTTCTACCTTAATTTAACTACCAACAATCTTGAACCTTCTTGTGTCTGTGCCCAGATTTATGATTCTTCCTTTACAGAATTTTCTGTCTTGCAGAATCCTGGAGACTAAGCCAAACTGTCTTTCAGTAAACTCAATATAGATTGAGCAGGTCAAATGTAAATACTTTATCAGATCTAGATTTATTCCCATAGTTCTTCTGTGAAACCTTTCCAAACTTTGATCAAATCTAAATTCACTGAATAAATGTCAGGCATATGCTACATTCACTAAATCTGAGCAAGGCTTCAAAGTGACTTGACTTGCACCATGTCTGGTTGCTGTGGTTACCACATAGTAAAAATAATGTACATGTGATTGCAGTGGAAGGTGAGCCTGTGGCCGGAGTGATGCCAAGAGTCAAAATCACAGCAATGTCAAGATGGGAGAGTGAACAGTGAACAGCTGGATATATCTGCACCATCCTCATTAGCCCAAGTCTCAGTACAGTCTCCTTCCTCCTTTGACCCATCCATCCACTGGCTCCAATCTGTAGCATATTTTTGCAGTCTGCACCAAAGTCACCTTTAGTATGTTTCTCTCCCTTGCAGCTCTAAGCTGCACCTCAGGGTTTTTTCTATTCATATAAACCCTTCTAGGAATCTATCTATAGACTGTCTCCTTCCTTGATAACTTTCCTTTCTTGCATCAGTAGCAGAGGCAGAAAGGGGAGAATGCACAGGGTCTGCAAGATGACAATGGGAATTCACACTTTTTTTGTGAAGTGCATAATCCAGCTCCAAACCGAGAACAGCGAGAGGGACAGCAAAATTAACCTGATGAGTGGACACTGAGCAAAGTTATTCAAGCATAGCTCAGTCGCTGTGAGGGCTCAGAGAAGAACTCTTAAGATGAATGTTCACTGGGTGAGGATTTGAGGTCCCACTTAAAGGTTTTCCCACAGGCTTATCAGCACAAGAGGATGAATATGTTGCTTTGGGCAAAATGATTTTTAGCAGAAGAGACCAGAGCTTTAAAATGGAATTTTGGAAGTTTGTGATAAATTGAGAACAAAACCCACACCATCCTCACCCAGTGGATTTTGGTTCAGTAACTGACATTTTCTTCATGCAGAATGCACTATTTTATATATATTAAAAAAGCTCCCATTTAGGGTATCCTTTGAATTGAACTCCTAGAAGGGCTTACCTTTCATTTCGGGTGTCCAAAAGGTGGTGGGATATAGTAAAAATTAGCCTGCTGTTGGCAAATACTAATGCAAAAACCACAGAACAGTTTAACAAATTATGATGTTTCTCCACAATGGTGGTTACTTCGTCAGCCCTTCACCTTCATTCTGCATTAGTGTCTAGTAATTCTGCTTTTTGCCTGGGGCCAAGTCATCAGCTGCTGTAAATTAGCCTAGCACTAATGAGGTGTATGAAGTTTTGTCAGATGTCTGCAATGAAGGGTCACTTTTTGTTTAAGCTACCGTCTGCATGTATCTTCCCATTCACTGTTCAGTTCCAGAACAGTCTTATCGAAGCAGCCACCTGTGAGGTTGGTTTTTTCCTGCTTAGGACACTTCTCCTCTAAATCAGATACTTTCATTTTCTAGTTCACAAATGCAGACCTCTACAGAACAGAACACAGGGTTCAAATACAACTGTTAGTTCTGGTCACATCACAGTATGATTTGACCACTGTCTGATCCTAAACCTTAAGTATCACAGTTCAGCTGGTACTAAATTTTAAACATAAATGAGCGTTCTTGTGCTGTGGATAAATGTTATTTGAAAAGACTGTCCAAACTATTTTTTTTAAGCAGGCTATCCTCTAAGCCATTAGTCCTTCACCTATTGTAAATGCTGTAACTGGAACAGCAGTGCTTCCCAGAGGAAGCTTCTTTCAGGGGAAACAATGATTTTTTAAGAGGCTCTTGTTAAGCTATTCAGAAGACTCTGAAATTGTAACTGCTTGTTCATCCCAGTGATACTCTCAACAGTTTTGAAGGCCACTGTCTTATACCTCCTACTGTAAGACTTTCTTTTATGAACCTATAAGCAAGGTCAGCTATGAGATCAGACAAGGGGATTTTATTTAGTCCAAGTCTTAAACTTCCAAGGACGGAAGAGTTTAATTTGCATTGTCTACTAAGACAGTAACTTGAAGTGTATTTACTGTTGTCTCTTTTTTTACCAAGCAATTTTGTTTATATAAAACTGCCAGCTAGTTGTACAGGGCTAAATAACTTTCAAAAGTAGCTTTTTTCAAGTAGTTTAGATTACCTCACCCTGTTCAGTTAAACCTTTTTTTTAGGTAGGTTGTCTATTTTCTTCATATATTTATAACATCACTATTCTATTGTTCTTTTATTTCATAAACAGATGATTGTAAAATCTGGTAGTAAGTATTAGGAACACGTACGGAAAAAAGATTTTGTAACAGATGCTTTTCATTTCTATTGAGAATCAATGCATTAAAGAATAACTATAGATGGAAGTAAAGCTGTATGGTCATGCTATAGTTTATGTTGAACTTCGGACAAATGTACAGGCAAATTGCATGACACAATAGTGCTGTATACCAGAATCCAGTTTTGCTAATCACCAGCTACTATTGGTAACTTTGGACTGCTTTTGCATCACATTTTCTGAAAGTGCCCTCAACAAATCATAGTGCCTCGTTTTTGTATAGTGAGATTGATCTATTGTATTTATCAGATCTGTGTTTCAAGTCTTGCGCTGATAAAGTCTGTTTGCTCACACTCCTGAATGACCTTGGTCATTGCAGTTAAAATAGTTGTATAAGCACTGCTTACCTTCATCTTTGCACAGGAATCTGACCAAAAAAATACTCGTGTATATGGTAGAGAGTTAAAATTCTTTGGAGGTGCTCAGCGAACACATCTTTTATTTCCTAGCGTGATTTCACTGGCTGTGACTGTGTTCTAAGCTTATAGCCCATTCTGTATGTGCTACAGCCACATGCTAAAATGGAAATAATGCTGCAGTAGCTATTGTGAACTCAAAATCCAGTAACATACTTTTTAAAGTTAGAAACTCTGGCTTACATACTGACAGCATTACTTTTGTTCTAATATCATTTGATCTGAGATTCAAAACCGTTTTAAAATGGTGGGTTCTGTATAAGTTCCTACAATATATATGCTTTAGAGCATTCTATATGTTCTTACACTGGAGACATATGTGGACATAGGATATTTCAATTTAGCAAATGCTCATCAGTGATCAAAGGAGAATGAGTAATTTTTGCCCACAAAGTCCTCCTATTTCTGAAGTCAGTCTGAATTGAATAAGCCCTATTTCAAAGCCCAAAAGACCCTGACTTCTTGACATCTCTTATCTCTTTTCCTTCCTATACATATCAAAGTGGTTAGTTTTACCAAATTAATAAAATCTAAAATTTAACAGGCTGTTTGCATACAGGATTTAGTCCAGAGCAGGTCTATTTGTGTTAGCTGAGAGGATTCTTTAGAATGCATTTCCACTGAATAACCTGAGGCTACTCATATATCAGCAGATCCTCAGCTGTATAAATATTTGTGAGATTGATAATAGGAATGTTCTGCTAATAGAATGGGCAAGAAGAGATATAGTAATTGTTGAGAGAATAAAAGCATGTATTGGTCAAACTAAAGAGGAAACAATAAAATTATTTTGAAAACTCATTTAAAGAAATATAGGGGGAAAAACTACTGCTGTAGACTTAAACTAGGACCATGTTTAAAAAATTACACCACAAATTCAGCTTTCATAGCTTTCAGCTATGTAGATAGGACAAAAAATTACTCTCTTAAGAAATACCTGGTTCTAAGAACCTTTATTTATGAAATAGTCTTCTAAGAAAAGTATCTTTAAAAAATTAGAAATGTGCAATTTAGTATGGACCATATAAGAAATTAGTAACATATTTCCTTCCTTCTCTCCCTGTTCAGGCACAAGTAATTGACTACATTTGGGAAGTGTTAAAACTATCTTTTTATGAAAATGGACTCTTTGATAGATCAGTCCATTAAAAATACCCATCACTGAAATACACATTCTAGAAGCTAACTTAAAACCATCCTGAAGAATAGTGTGTTTTAGCTGTGTTTAGTCTTTGCTTTATAGAAGACTCTAAAAGTGCTTCCTAGCATTCTTACCAAGTATTACGCTAAGGTCTTCAACCCGAGCCACTAAATCACTTCACAATAATGCCTTTCCAGAAAGTAGACCATGTTCCTTTTCCTGCCCTTTTATTACTGTGTCTTCACATGCAATGTCTTCACTAATAACTGCCTCTGAAGGTTAGTTTTGAGGAAAGCTGAACCATCTCTATCTTCTCTCTACCCCCACCACTCATCTCTGCTGAAAAACATCAGAAGGGGTGGGAGAGAATTTGATTACTTTTTTCCTTTCCTAAAAAATACCTTTTGTTTCATATCTGAACCTTTTTGCAGGATTTACTCTGAAACTGGTTATTTTTGTAAAAGGTGTTTTCTAAACTCACCATCTTCTCTAATGATATCTCTCAAAATTTTTTTTTTAACTTTTATTTGGGAAAAAATATCAGATCTCATGGAAACACTTCAATTCCATATCAAACTATGAAATACTAAGTTTACTGCTCTCTAATGGATTTGATGGTGGGTTTATCTCAGAGAGACTTGAAGTCAAGTGAAAGGGTAGATACGTAGATGCATGAGGTGGGGTTTTTTTATTAGTTTGCTGATGTTATTTTTTGATTGTTTTTGAACAAGAAGCTATTTCATTGCTTTACAACTGTAACCTGAAGAGCATACCAAGAAATGCATGGATTATAGTTGTCTATAGGTAAGTAAGTATTTCTTACTTATATGACAGGCATATATAATGTAGCTGAATACGAACATGGACTATGTAGCTTTGCAGATAATTTAAAAATAACAGATAGTTCAGCTTCTCTGCCTAATTTCCCTTGAATGGGTATAGGAGATGTTGAGTATTTAATGGATTTTCTTACATCAGTTACAAGCAAATAAACCAGAGAAAATCCACTGGAATCACGAGGGCCTTTATTTCTGATGCTGTGAACTTTTTTGTGACTCCTCATTGCCACGATTCTAAAAATAAGTTGCCAGGGCTGTGGAGTTTTCTCGTGTGAAAATACAGCATGAGGCCACTTCTCGCAGTCAGGATTTCTTGCACAGCCCCATGTCCTGAATGCTTACGTGATTGTTATGTTTGCACTTCAGACACATCTTTGCTGGAGGTGCGTCCACCTTGATTTGTATTTTTGTGCCAAAGTTTTCTAAGCCGAGTCAACTTTTGTTCTCTAATGGTACAACAAAGACAGAAAAAAAGACTGTTCCTTTTTTTTAAAGCCAAACGATGGCTTCTCATTCTGGTGTAATAAGCTTCCTGAAATTCCTGCCGTCCCTCTCCTTTCCCACCTTTGGCTCTGGGAGACTCGCAACCTACTGAGGTGGGGGCAGGGTGTGTCTTGTGCTCCGTGATGTTTGGCCGACATTTGTTACTTGCCAGTCAGGGCAACTCACTGCACGTTTCTAACCTCGCTGATTGCGTTTCTTTGTGTCCCTAATGCGAAACGCAATTGATTCGCCGGGGGCTGCTCCCCGGGGGTTTCCGTCAGCTGCCGCATCCCCGCGGACCGGCCGTGACGCCAGGCCCGACGAGCCGCTGGGCCCTACAGGGGGCCGGGGCTGCTCGGTGCTGCCCCGCTTCCTCCCGCACGATGCGGCCGCTCCTGCCCGCTCGCTCTCCCTCCCGGCTCGGGGGAGCCACCGCTCGTTTCCCGCTGCAGCCCCTCAGCACACCCCGGGCCGGGCCCGCTCCCCGCGGCCGCACCGGGCCGGCGGTCCCTCAGAGTGCGGGCGGGGCGGGGGCGCGCTGTGCCCGGGCGGGGCCGCGGGGCTGCTGGGAGCCGTGACGTCTACCTGAGGCCCCGCCCCCTCCCGGGGGTATATAAGGGGCGGCGCTCACGCCGTCGGTCTTTTTGGCTCCGGGTTTGCCGCCGTCGCCGAGCAGGTGAGGCGCGTCCGCGGGGCCGGGCCGGGGTCCGCTCGCACCGGAGGCCTGGCGAGCGCCGAGCTGGGGCGTTGGGGGGACCCGAAGGGAGGGGGAAGGAGGAGCCGGGGGCGCCAGTGGGAATCGGGGCGGACGGGCAGGCGGGGAAGCGCGGACCGGGGGGATGGCGGCGCATCGTCCTCCTCGATTCCCACGAGCGCACCCCGTTTGTCCGGGCTAAGGTCGGGGCAGCGGCGTGTCCGGGCGGGCTCGGGGCAGAAGGCGGCCGGTCGCCTCCCCCCTGTGCCCCGCGGGCGGCGGCCCCGGAATGCGCGGGGCCGTGCGTGGGGGAGGCGGCGGGGGCCGTCGGGGGGGAGGGGACCGGGCACGAGTGAAAAAATGGCCGCTCGCCTTGCCTGCCCGCCGCCAGCGCCACAAAATGGAGGACGCGGCGGCCCGGGCGGGGTGAGTCACACAAAGGAGCGGGGCGGCCCCGCCCTCCGCGCTGCCCGCCGGCCCGCTCGCCGCCGCCCCGCGCCCCGGCCAGCGCCGCCGGGGTAACTCGAGCCCGGGGAGGGGGCGACGCGAGGGGCGCTCCGAGGGGCCCCCGGCCCGCCCGCCTCGCTCCTCCCCTCCCCGGCGGGGCGGGGCGGGGCCCCCATCCCGGCCGGGCCGCCCCGCATGTGGCGCCGCCATCGCTGCCCCTCGGCCCGGCCCGAGGCGTAACCAGCTTTTTTCTGGGGAACTTACAGGTGTCGATTCTCTTTTGCCGAAAGAAACAGCTGAACTAACATCCAAAATGGGAAAGGAGAAGACCCACATCAACATCGTCGTCATCGGCCACGTCGATTCTGGCAAGTCCACCACCACCGGCCACCTCATCTACAAATGTGGGGGCATCGACAAGAGGACCATCGAGAAGTTCGAGAAGGAAGCAGCTGAGGTGCGTGGACCTGTAGCAGCCAGGAAAAATGAGAGGGGCAGGAATGAATAGACCCTTAGTTCTAAAGCGAAGCTGCAAAGTGTTGGGTCGCCGCAGGGAGGCGGTTTGGTGGCCTCTGCCCCAGGAGCTGAACAAGTGGCTCAGTGTTGCATGGCCACAGGGTGGCAGCTGGGTTGCAGTTGTCCCTGATGTTGAACAAATGATTAAGGGTTCAGTCTGCCATTGTCTTAGTTGAAGAAGCTCAATTCATGGCGTGTAGAGGAAGAGAAGAGAAGAGAAGATAGTCTAAAGCTGCATCTGAATTGTAACATGTGGAACTGAGTTAAATGGTCAGATTCAATCTCTGCATAGGGTGTAATTGGAAAAGGTAGTAGGGTGTAGTAGGGTGTAATTGGAAAAAGTCGATGTATTGAGGGTTAATTCAAAAATCACTGAGATACACTGGTCGGTTTTTTTCTCTGTAATAGTAGCATAGGCCGTAAGAACATTGTAGAGTGAAATTCAGCAAGTGTTGAGCAGATGGAAAATTTAAACGTTGACTATTGCAAGGATTGAAGTAGTAAGAGCTTAAATTTGTAGAGGACACTTGATAGTAGAACTCAGGCTCAAGAGCTCTATCATAAAGATGCGTTAGTGTAATTAACAAGCTGTCAAGGGGCCTGAGCTGTCAGCAAGTTCAATAAACAGAAAACAGTTGACATGTCTCACCAGCAGGGCCAAATGTATCTTGTTGCTTGTTTTATGAGCAGCAACATTTTTCAGTGTTAAGCCAGTTACTATTATTAGAGTTTGCTCTTTAGCCAGTGTGTCATCTTTCTGAAATAAGTGCAGATACAGAACTCTTGTTTTTTTTTAATGAGACTAAAAAATGGGTTGTCTTGTAACCGTAGATGGGCAAAGGTTCCTTCAAATATGCCTGGGTCTTGGACAAGCTGAAGGCTGAGCGTGAGCGTGGTATTACTATTGATATTTCCCTGTGGAAATTTGAAACAAGCAAATACTACGTCACCATCATTGATGCTCCTGGACACAGAGACTTCATTAAAAACATGATCACTGGAACTTCTCAGGTACGTAAAGAAAACAGGATTTGGGGACTTCAGGAACGTTGTTCCTTGGCTGGTTAGGGGGTTTCCTGTAGTACTTTGACATACTTGCAAGCATTATAGTAATGGGGTGGGTTTTTTTTCCTTTTCAAAGGCTGATTGTGCTGTCCTGATTGTTGCTGCTGGTGTTGGTGAGTTCGAGGCTGGTATTTCTAAGAATGGGCAGACCCGTGAGCATGCCCTTCTGGCCTACACCCTGGGTGTAAAACAGCTGATTGTTGGTGTCAACAAGATGGATTCCACTGAGCCACCTTACAGCCAGAAGAGATACGAAGAGATTGTCAAAGAAGTCAGCACTTACATCAAGAAGATTGGCTACAACCCAGACACGGTGGCTTTTGTGCCAATTTCTGGCTGGAACGGCGACAACATGCTGGAGCCTAGCTCTAATGTAGGTTTGGCATTTATCTCTTTTAAGGCATGAAACTAGGAGGACTGTTAAAACAGATGATGCAGTGATAAAACACACGTTTTATAACAGTTAATGTTTGGAAGTGCCAAGGCTCAAGATAAAATCCTAACACTTAAAAAATTCTTACGCTGCAGCAGAAGATTGGTATAATAATAAGAGATACCAGTTGAGTTTTTCCAGCTTTGTGCCATTAAATGTAGCAGTCTGATTAACCTGGGCTTGTTTGCATTACAGATGCCCTGGTTCAAGGGATGGAAGATCACCCGTAAGGATGGCAGTGCAAGCGGAACCACCCTCCTTGAAGCCTTGGACTGCATCCTGCCACCAACTCGTCCAACTGACAAACCTCTGCGTCTGCCTCTTCAGGATGTCTACAAAATCGGCGGTATGTGTTCTCTGTGATGTTGCTCACTTGCCAGCAACAGCTGATGCATGGATCAGAAATGCAAGCATTTGCCCAAGAGCTGTTTCTCCAAGTCAAAGATTATAATGCTTGTCTCAAGTGGGCTTTTTTTCCCTGTAAGGGTATATATTTATTAGGCTGAATTACTGATGTTTTTCTTGCTTGCAGGTATTGGTACCGTACCAGTTGGCCGTGTGGAAACTGGTGTTCTGAAGCCAGGCATGGTGGTTACATTTGCCCCTGTCAATGTAACAACTGAAGTAAAATCTGTTGAGATGCACCACGAAGCCCTGAGCGAAGCTCTGCCTGGTGACAACGTTGGCTTTAATGTTAAGAACGTGTCTGTGAAAGATGTTCGCCGTGGTAATGTTGCTGGTGACAGCAAGAACGATCCTCCCATGGAAGCTGCTGGCTTCACCGCACAGGTATTTTTTGTAGCTGTTAAGGATGTTTGGAATGTAGCTTTGTGTTCAAAAAGAGGAGTCTTGTTCTTTCTTTACTTGCAGACTAAGCTTTAAAGTGACAGAGTTGTGTTCTATTTGCTTGAAGCAAATCTCATTAACTCCCTGGCTTTGTAAGACACATCAGTGTTCAAAATTACCCCACTTGTAACTTGGCTTTGTTTCCTAGGTCATTATCCTGAACCACCCTGGCCAAATCAGTGCTGGCTATGCCCCTGTGCTGGATTGCCATACTGCTCACATTGCATGCAAATTTGCTGAGCTCAAGGAGAAGATTGATCGTCGCTCTGGCAAGAAGCTGGAGGATGGCCCCAAATTCCTGAAATCTGGAGATGCTGCCATTGTTGATATGATTCCTGGCAAACCCATGTGTGTTGAGAGCTTCTCTGATTATCCTCCTCTCGGTAAGGCATCTCATGTGAATATCAATCTCTGGAAAAGACATTGCTCGATTTCTAGTATTGTTTCTGTGTTCTGTGTGTTCTGTGAAATGTTACTAAAAGCTGTAACTTGAAACTTTGAAGTGGAACCAAGACTCCACTGGTACAGGGATACTCTGCAGAGGGTGATGCCACTGTGAAAATTGGGGTTTGAGTTACGTATCTACACGCTCAAGTCATAAAACATGTTTTTGCTTTCAGGTCGTTTTGCCGTGCGTGACATGAGGCAGACGGTCGCTGTTGGTGTCATCAAGGCAGTTGACAAGAAGGCTGGAGGAGCTGGCAAGGTCACAAAGTCTGCCCAGAAGGCCCAGAAGGCTAAATGAAAATTCTGTACACCAGCTGCCACCTCAGTCTTAATCAGTGGTGGAAGAACGGTCTCAGAACTGTTTCTCTCAATTGGCCATTTAAGTTTAATAGCAAAAGACTGGTTAATGATTACAATGCACCGTAAAAGCTTCAGAAGGAAAGGAATGTTTGTGGACCATTTGTTTCGTGGCAGTTTAAGTTATTAGTCTTTAAAATCGATAAATTTTTTAAAATGGAAACTTGACCAAAAATCTGTCACAGAATTTGAGACCATTAAAACAGAAGTTCAATGCTATGTCTCTGTGTTCTTTGGGTTAAGTTAATGGCAAAACCTCCATCTAGTCATGGTGGGATAAGAAACGATTGTTGTTACTTTAAGAAGTTAAGAAGTTGCAAAGCAAATACTCAAAATTACTTGTTTCTGAAGAGTAGAGCAAAACTCAGCTGCAGGTTTAATTTTTAACTTATCTAAGCCTTAAATAACTTTATTGGTGCTTTCTTTAAAAATTTTTAGATAGGATTGCACAAATACCAGGTAACAGTTACAGTATTCTGGTGCATTCTGTGATGCATCAAGTAAACCAAGAAAACTATACATTGAGAAGAAGAAATAGTGTGAACACACATTTAACCTTGAAAAGTTATAGACAGAATCTAATGTTGGGTTTCCAACATTTTGTACATTTTTTTAAGTCAGAAAGCAAAACCAGATTTTTTTTTTTTCTGGGGAACAGATTAACTGTTGCGTAGCTCTTTAAAAATTAAACACTTTTACATATAAATGTTTTCTAATATATATAAAGACATAATAGCCAAATCTAAAACTGCTGTTTAGAATTACACCTTGCAATCTCTGAGTGACCCACCATTGTAGTCTACACCAAATGGCATGGTGGGACAGGGTACATGCTATGTTTTTAACAACAGGTTGAAGATTTGGATCAGAGAGTCCGTTAAAAGGGACTTGGCTACCTAGTCCAAACAGTTATTATTAAACACTAGATAAATAATCCCAAGTAAACCATTCTGGGCTTTAGGAATATCAGATCTAATAATTTACAATTCCAGCATAGAAGCCTTGCTTCAAATTGGTAAATGGGGGCAAGCAGTTAATGGATAATCAGAGCTGACTTGCATAATGATGCAGCTGTTTTACTAACCTTTCACATGATTTCCCCACAGCATCCCCATGAAAGGTCAAAAAGAATTTGGTATCTTTGAGGGACTGTTGTTGCATGACACCAGTATGTTTGTTCTGCCTGTAATGGCTGTATTCTCGTTTGTTTTCCTTTCCTTCTCCAGCTGTGTGCTTGCTCTGCAGGAACTCATATCTGTACTGCTTGGATAGATCTGAACTGCTGTTACTTTCATGCTCTTGTTAGGTTGGATCTTTTCTCCTTTTCTGCTTACCTTCTGTGTCTTAACTGCAGTGAAAGCGTGGAGTATTACACACCATTTTTGAAGGTACAGATGTACCAAATACAGTGGAAGCAAGGGCTAGAGGGCTTCATAGCAGGCTATGGAATTCAGTATAGAAATCCGCTGCTTAAATTCTGCTTCTGGAGGTTAGCGTCCTCAAGGCAACTGGAAGTACATGACTTCAAAATGGAGGCAGACCTACTGTTGCCATAATAAAGCTTGAAGTATCTTGCCAAATCTTTGCATGCTTTTCAGTTAAACCGCTTAATTTTTTCCAAGAGGCCTTGGTCTAACTGGTTCAGCAAAGTACTAATTTGGATGAAAAGCAAAGCAGCTTTGGCACAAGCTGCCTTCAGCGTGGCTCTGCGCTCGTTAGATTTCCTTCACATTCCTTTGTAGGTGCAGGATGTTTGCTTTGGCCAGCCACAGCCTCGATATGCAACACCCAGTCTGGAATGCTTCTGTGCACGTTGCACAGGGTTCTCTTCAGCTGGGTGGTGTACTTGCTCCGTGGCAGTTTGGAAATGGGCTTGTAGGAAGCAACTGATAAAAATCCTTAGGGAAAAGGAGGTGTCCTGCTGCCTTAGGTGTTAAGGGTGCCCTGACCCTAAGCAGCAGGGAGGCAGTGCAGTGCTGCTATTGCAAGAGGCCCTTAGTTCAGCTGTGCATGGATAGATAGCTGCCAGAGCTGCTGGGAGGATGGGTCACGTTAAACTGGCCCAGCTCATGGGCAGGGCAAGAGTTAGCTGTGTGATTTGTGGCAGAGGGACTGGTCTGGCCTCTCACAGGAAAAAACCCCTAAAGAGCAGTATTGCATCTAACAACTTCGAGTGTGCAGCAAAACACTTGGGATTGCTCTGCCTGCAATACTAGCAATTGCTTTCATGTATTTTACTAAATTTTACACATTTGGTTTCTCTTTTTTTTTTTTTTTAATTTTAACTTTTATAGACTGAGTTTGCTTTCTATGCACTAATCTAATGCCATCTCACTTCTTTTATTAATCTTTGACTACCCGGGGAAATTGTTAGATTTTTGTAAACAAAACTTGGGAATAAAATTACTTAGATCAAACTTTTAATAAATGTTCTTAGTTGAGAACTGCATTTGTCTTCTGACTCCTTATTTCTTTATGCATCTTTTACAGCTGTCCTTAACTCCTTCCTCACTGTCCTGCAATGCTAGTGGTGTTTATACAGAAGTGTGACAACACACTGCTGTGGTGATGGAGCCAGCTCTGAAGGCAGAAAACTGGTTAGAGCATTGGATTTATGAATGTTTCCTTCCAGTTGATGCATGCTTTGGGAGTCCAGAGGGCTTTTAATACAGGGAAATATTCCAGAAATGTATCTGGTGAGGTATTGGGGAACAGATAGGACAAGGGCTGGTTGGCCTTCTTAGGGAAATGGAGCAGTGCAGTCATAGCTGATGTCACCAAGTAGCTTCTTGCTCAGTGTTGGTTCCTTAGGTGGATAGTTCAGGCTGTAATAAAATGGGCTCTGCTCAGACTACTGCCCAGAGGCATTTTAATTAGATCAGCTTATGCAAGGCTAATAGCTGGAATAATTTATTTTACTGAAATTGCAGATGAAAGACTAAGTCACGCCCTGACTCTAGCTCAATCAATATATGTTGAAAGGTATTGGCAAATTTGAAAAATTATTCCTGTAAATATATATTTTAAATTTTAGATTTGGTCAAGATAAATCATGTCAAAACAAATTACACTTTGTGCTGTACAGGGATATTTTTTTCCATGTTGGTGCTAAACTATTACTTGTTTAAGAACTGTGTAAATTCAGTGTGGATGATTAATACAACCCCCACCTGGTTTTGATTTAGTCTAGTTCTATGTTTATGTAGTGCCCAGAGGGAGCCTGGCTCATGAACTGCCTCCCGAGTGGGACCCTGAGCACCTCTGAGCTCCTGCTCAAAGCATCTGTTTCATCCAAAACTCCTTTTCTACAAGAACCTCTCACATTTCACTGCAAGTTGTAAATTCCTGACAGTATTAATGCCTTTTCATTTATTATTTTCAATAACTCAAATTTTTCATATCACTTGACTGCACTAAATAGTATTTCCTGTCTAGGAATTTAGTTTTCTGAAATTGCAAATCTTAAACAATGGCCAAACTCTAAGCTAAATTTAGGAATATTACTGTGACCATGTAATAGTGGGCCAGATTATCTTTTCTCTTGCAATGCTACTCCTGCTTACCAAGGAGAGGCCTGAAACCACTTCAGGAGGAAGAAGAGGGCACCTGGGGTGCAAAAGAGTTGAAGAAAAACCTGGTAGATACCAAAAACTGTATTGGCTTCTGAGGTATGGAAGTTGTGGTTTTCTAGCCTGTGCTGAATCCTCTTTAGTCCTTTCAAATTATTTCTGCATTATAAATCCATTACCTAATTGCCTGCTTTTTAAAATCAGGTTACTTTCCCTGGCTGCCTATGAATAATTCTTTAATCCTTTTATGTTTCAAATATTTATACAACATAATTCAAATCTGCCAGCTTCTCTGCACTGATAAGGTGACAGTTAAACCTGTATTTTCCTTGAAAGATGCTGAGTGACATACTGAGGAAAGGTGGAGATAAACCAGTGGGATACCCTAATGAAGGCTCTCTGGCCTGTGGGTGGGGGGACAGTGGGACAGCAGCAGGGCGCACATGGGGTGTCAGTCAAGGAGCTGCACCCATGCTTAACAGCTCTGAATTTGTGCAGGTTGTGCTTATTTCTTCCTTTAAAAAAAGCAAAACAAAATGGAAAGTACCAAAGTTTTCACTGGTGAATCATCCCCAGGCGCCAAGTGTGTGATTTGAAGGATGCAGTAGCAACAGGTTTGCCCTCAGTGTGCTGAGGTACTTGCTAAGGCTTTCTCCTGGATCTTCTCAGCAAAGCAATCCAGAACCCTGGGCATCCTCCTGTAAAAGCATCTGCTAGCTCAGGCCCAGCACAAACACTAATCTGTGGGTTAATATGCTAATTTTTTTGCATTACATAGTCACTGGAAATAAGCAGAGCCAGTTCACCCCCTAACTCAGGGCCCTGCCTTGCCAGCAGCAGTCACAGTCACATTTTCCCTTTCAGCCCAGTAAAATCTGGATTATTTAATACAAAGGGAAGAGCCACAGCATTTTCCCACCCCAGGTCCTTATTCTGCACATCTCAGCACAGCCCAGCACAGCCAGCAAGCTGGCGAAGTTGCTGATTCCAAACATGCACAGAGATGGAAAGGCAAGACAAACATGCCCTCCTGGAGGGGTTTGACTGCAGGTAGGCTGAAATTTAAAAGAAAGTTTCAGGTTCCATTTATCTGCAGCCACCTAGGCACATCTTCAGCAAAATGCCCATTTTTTATTTGATGTATGTGTATATATACACACATGCATGCACATCTATATATTATATATAACATCTACATAAATCATGCATACATGTATATACATCTATATACACACATATATATACATCTACATAAATTAATAAGGTGCCTAATTAATATTTTTTTAATAATTGCAGTTGCCAGACTTCTTAAAAATCTGCAGTTCCTATTCTGAAGCCTGATTCTAAGCTAATTCCTTAGTAAACAAAGTGAAATGCCTCCAAATTAATGTTTAGGTTTTGATAATTCGTTATTATTTATACTTACTATTTCTTTTATTTATTATATAGTTATTAAATATTTCATGAATATTTCATAAATATTTTGTTTATAAGCTAGGCTGTGGTTCTCCTAATAGGACATATGTATTTTGGAAAAAGAGATGTAGTATTGTTGGTGTTGAGTTGTCTTTATTTAACACAAGTCCTTTAACAGCCTTTCCCAGAGGAAAAAATGGAAGAATAGATGAATTTAAATATAAGTTTGCTTGACTGTCATTACTAGTAATAAGAACTAATATCACCTAGCCTGCTGCTGAAACACTTTTTTGGATGACAGTATCCTAATTCTTTGGAGAAGAAGGGGCTGTATATATGTGCCCAGGGCGTGGGAGAAGGAAACCAACCCCGCACGGGAGCTCTGCCTTGCTGCAGTCACTTCCTTGTGAGGCTAATTCCTGCGACTCATTTCTGGGCTTGCATTCCCCAGACTTGTACACACGTGGCACAGCAGAGCAGAGCTGAGATCACAGCCTGTGACGTGACCATTCTGCTCCGGGAGCAGCTCCTGCCTGCCGCCCCCACTGTCCGCCAGCCCGGCCCTGGGGCAATGTCACCAAGCCAGCCCTGTCACCTGCCACCTGGCCAAAGTCTCCCGCGGTGCAGTGGGACAAGGACAAAAGCTCGCTGAAGCGCCAGCTCAGCACTACCAGCCACAGCAGCCTTTCCGCTTGTAACTCCAAAAATCCCGTACATGTGGGACACAGGCCACCACCTGGTCATGCACGGCAATTTCCAAGCTTGACCACAGTAAATCGCAAGGGAGGAAACTGGTCATGGGCTGTTGTCACCTCCCCTCTCTTCTCGCTGCCCTGTAAGGCAGAGTGAGCTCATTTCCCACCTGGCTCCGTGCCTGCTCTCCGGTTAACCACATCAAGCACTAAGTCACTTGGAACGAGAAAAACAGCGCATGCTTATCAGTTCCCGGCGGTGCCTGAAAATGTGCCTCCCGGGGCTTGTGCTGGGAGCTGCAGCTGATGCTACCCATGAACACCTTCACCATTCCCTTGCTCTGCCTCCATCCCTTCCTCAGCCCTGTCCTCTGCAGAGCCGTGCTCCTCCTGGGAGCCCTTTCCTCGTGTGGCTCTGCTGTCCCAATCCTGTAGCAGCAGGGAGGCACCCACTCTGTAGGGACACAGATGGGGAGGGCATGGATGTGTTGAGCACCCCAGGGAGACATCACAGGCTGTCAAAATGTCTACTCTTAGGTCTGCAGAGAGGTGAAGAAGGTGCAGCCTCCAGCCTCCAGGATAGATCGTTTGCCACTACTTGCATCCCTTGGCACAGAGCTCAAGGCCCAGGCACTGGGCATGGTGACCACACAATGGGGAGTGTGGAGTCAGAGATCCTCTGAGGGGATCCACGTTGGTCTCCTCCCTCAGGGTTACACATGAAGGGTTAAACCTGCACAGCAGTTTAGAAAGAGGAAAAACCACAGTTTTGTCTACCTAAAGCATCACTGTCATTAAAACAACAGGTCAAGAATCAATCTTTTTTTCTCCACCCTTTATGTAATAGCAATTGCAGAGCAGGTCTCCCATCTCCCATCTGAATGCCTGGACACCACAAATTTTAGTCACAGGAGGGGAAAGATAACTTTTATTTTTCAGTAGCCCCATGAAGTCATGGCAAAAAACAGAAAAAACACCCTGGAAAGACTCTGAGCAGCACTGGCTGTGGTTTGATGGGAAGAACTAAGAGCACCTCCTCGGTGGAAACAGCATCTCCAAGGGGGCAGTAGATTCCTCCCTGCATCCACTAAATGACATCCTGAGATACTTGTCACCTGATAAGGAACACAACCTGGGAAGTGTATTCATCAAAGCTGGTAACCCCTGCACATCTAAAATCACTCCATGTGAAGACTGTTGCGTAACAACGTGTAAGGGCAATGCACAAATAGGAGGTACACTGTGCTTTGCCAAGGGCCAGCCAAGGGAGGGACTAACACCATCCAGGTAGCTCTGCCATTGCTGCACCACTGCAAACACCCAACAGAACTGAGATCAACAGAGGTTGCAGTGGTGGCAGTTCCTAGCATAAAATGCCTTTCCATTTTGCCCTTTCATCTCCCAGGTAGAAATAAAGAAAAGATGAAGAAACTGCTCGGTTCAAGCATCATATGAAATGAAAACTAGAGTAGGGAAGGAAACGAAGTTGTCTTAAAAATCTGGAATGAGATAGAATAGTAGAGATCAGAGGAAAAAGTGCTGATCACCAGGCCTGTTTTCTGCAGGAGGGAAAAGAGACACGTTGAAGCAGGGAATGCAAAGGCACTTTGTATGTGCAACAGGTTAGGTCAACCTCACCACACATCCTCCCTCCCTGCTTGCCTGCTCACAGCAAGAATTACAGGACAACATAGTGCTATTCATTACTGCACAGACAAGGAAAAGCAAGCAGACACCCTGGAGCAGGCTCCTCCAGTTCTGCCCTTCCCATCCTGTCGGCCTCAGCGAGGCCACAGGACCTGTGAGGGTCTAAGCTCACTTTGTCTTCACAAAGAAACCAAGCCTCAGGCCTTGTAACAAATCCCCAGTGGTTAGAAACCAGATGGCACAAGGTGTCCCTCCCAGCTGCCCATGCTACTCACAGATTACTTAGCCTTTCTGTGCTTAGTTTTCTTAACACAATGAATAGAACTACTTGCAGCAAGGATTTCTTTTCAGGTTAAAAGTCTTCTCAAACAAGACCTGTTCAACAAGCACAAAATATTGTGGCAAGCTCTGTGTACAAGAAACCAATACCTGAGGGACAGCCAGTCCTCAAACTTGTGCACGTGCCAGGTTTTCCATTTCAGCAAATATGGACATCATTAACCCACATATGTGAACAGAGGACACCCTGTCTTAAGAAGGGAACAGACCAGTGGCCAAAGACCCACTTCACGCTGAAAATAGAATGAGCAGTTGTTACAGAAGATCTGCTGGGAAGCAATGCATCCATGCATGTATCCCTTCAATTTCCCCTGAAGTTAACTCCTTCTCCCTCCTTAGACCACAGCTGTGCATTGTTAGATTAAGGTAAGAAAAGCAAAACTGCCCTCCTTCTGCTCTTCCTTTGACACTGGTGCAGCCCAGCTCAGTGGAACCACCCTTTCATTTATGCTGCGTGTGTGAGACCACACACACAGAAATAAATTTAGCACAAAAAGCTCAGGGAAGTGTTTCCTTTTGTAGCAGGGTGTGAGATACTTTCCTTTAAAGACAGACATTACTGTAAACTAAATAGTCCTGTCAAATGACCACTGACAAGAACTAGGAAATGCATTTTTGAGACTGCTTAACTGGATTAAAAGTGAGAGGATGAAGGTGTCAGTAAGGCTTCTTCCTAGTCCGTAAAAACTAGATCTAAGCTTTTACAAATGCAGGTACATCTAAACCAAACATAATGCAAAGATAATGCAGTGGAGCAAGCATAAAACTTTCCTGATGAGAAGTTTTGCTACTTTGAATATACAGAGAGGCACAAGATTCAGGGTTTCTTTGGATTCACATAGCTGGAATTCCATAAGCACCATACCTGGATCCCGAGTTACACTGCAGAAAGCATAGCTGCCTTTCTTATGCTAAACTTAAGGCTTGCAACGTTGAAGTCAATCTTTGAGCCAGCAAGGACTGAAGGAAAACAGGCTACAGCCATAAAGGGGCAGATAGATGTCTGCTTTTCTGAGCCATTCTGACATGAACTGACCTACAGATCATGTGTCTAAAGCTCTTCACACCAGCCAGTGGCCGGTGACACGGAAATGCTTTCAGGCAGGTGCATGATGACCCAAAAAAAGGGCTGCAAACCCTGCTGCATGACAGGGTCTCTGTCAACAAAAGTGATTTGCTCTGACTCCTTTGTCTGGACAGGAAAGCAAGCCTCACCCAGAGCAAACAAGCCAGAGCAATTTCCAGAATGATAATTTCAAAATGACAGATATCTTACACATTTGGGTTATGGTTGGACTCAGTGGCCTTAAGGGTCTTTTCCAACCTGTAACATTCTCTGATTTAACCATGACAGAATGTGTTCTGAAGCCAGAGGATATTCAGAAATGAGACCAGCACCAGAGACTGCTGCCTAAGCCAAGCAAGGATTTGGTAGGTGCACAGCAGCAGCCTGAATTCCATGTGTCTTGCTGGCAAGTGACTGATCAACTCCCCACTTGATCCAATTGACTTGGATCTCGCTCAAATCCAAGTTCCATTCCTGCCAGCAGCAGGACCAGTGCTGATGAGAAACCCCTGGGTCCCACTCACCCAGCCCCCAGTGCGTCAGACAGAGCTTCAGTGCCTGGGCTGAGGTCCATGGGGCAGATTCCCACATGTCCCCCACCTTCCTCAGCACCCAGCCTTGTCCAGCTGCCTCCCCGGCTCTGTAGTGAATCTCAGCTCACCTCATGTGTGGGAACTGGGATCCAGTGAACCCTGCTGGATGCTAAGTGATAACCAAGTTCTTCAGGAAGTTTCAAGATATGCTTTATTTTAAAACAGAAAAACACCTGCAGGAAGTGGTGTTTACATTCAGTCTCCTACATAAATTTAAATATTCGTGTGGCACACGTTTCCATAGGCGAGTGTTTCCTACTGGCTGACACCACACCTAGACACCAGCCTGTGCACAGTCACTGCACAGCTGTGAGCACAAGCACTGAACTCAATGGAACACACTTTTCAGCTCTAATCCTCTTATGCTGCCACGGGCTTAGCATGGTAACATTCCCTACTCATTTCAGAAGAGCTAAACACTGTCCTTTACAAGATGCAGATTTTGACTATCCAAAGTCTTCCAAATGAGTGGAATTTTAAAAGCAGTTCTCCCATCTCTCCATTTGCATCAGCAAAATCAGAGGCTGTATTTAGGTTTCTGAGCATTTACTTTGTGCATTCGTCATCTTTCTTCTAGGCAGTGACACTGCCACAGAACACAACCAGAACTGCTTTGGATCTGGCCAGCCAGGCTGTTATTTGGGAAGAGGCTCAGGAGCACAGGGGATCTTGCTGCGACGTCTGGCAGGATCAGTGCCATTCTCTACAAAGGTGTTTTAGCAAACTTTGTCTCCTCTTCAGAAAACTCTGCTGAAATCTGTCTTTGTGAAGTTGTTTTGTCTGAGTACGTTTTCCCTGGGAAGTACTCCCCTGACTGAGGCACAGCTTTTAGCTTCTCTGTCTTCTGGTGATTAGTTTTCACAAATCTTAGCAGGTTAACAATAGCAGCTGGTGTGATTCCAGGGATGCGGCTGACTGCACCAATCTGCACACGGAGACAGCAACAAGTTAACCAACACCAAACCTACACACTGAAGCCAGTGAGAAATGAGATCAAAACCTGTAGGTATTCCTTTCCCCGATTCTTTTGCCTCCCATGCCCCTTGAGAAGACAGAAGGGATTTCACTGCTCTCAGCCCTGCTGTGGCAGAACCTCTCACCGTCTGGGGGCGGCTCAAGTCCAGCTTCTCCCGCACCTCTGCGGAGAGGGAGGCATCAATGGCAAAGTAATCCAGGTCGTCTGGCAGCTGGAGTGCCTCGTCACGACGCATTTCTTCTATTTCCTGCTGCTGATTGACCACACACCACTCGTAAGCAGCTGTGGTCAGGGGAACAAGAAAAACAGATTAGATATTCGTGTGAAACAAGTCACTTGCAAGAAGTCTTGGAAACACAGCGAGCAATTCCACTGAGATGGTCAAAAGCTCCCAAGGATGTTTCCAGCCTCACAGACTATAGAGCCTAATTCACATCAGCGCTTTGGAAGAAGTCATACTCTTTTATTACAGGAATTTAGATACATGGATTGTTTTTATCTTCTCATCCCAACAAAGGATGGTCTATTTGATGGGGCAGTAAGGAGGAAAAAAACACCAACAGTGAACATGAGTAACTGATCTCACCCCACAGAGTGAAACACCAGTGCTATGGTAAAAAGCTGTGGCCTATGGTAAAAAGCTCACATTCTGATCAGTGTTTCATTTCTCTAAGCAGCAATATGAAACACACTAGGACAATTGCTCTCCCTTTACTAAACAAACACGTGCAGATCACGACGAGAGTCTAACCCTTGTGCTCTACCTTCTATTTTCAATCTCTCTGCCAGTTCTCTCCATTCAGCAAGCTTGCCCAGGGGCTCTGGGACAGCCTTTGCCAGCATCTCCATGTTGGCATCTTGATATTGAAGGATGTCAAAGGCACTGTGGAGAACAAGAGTAAACATTTCTGGTAAAAAGGAGTCACACCTGTAAGGCAGATGTACAGCTGTTTCCAGCTCAAACTTACAAAGTTCTTAGCATAAGCCAGAACAATTGCAGAGCCAAGCTCAATTCCCTACTACCTCCTCTCAGTACACAGAAGAGCTACTAAACACTGGAAGAGGGATTCCTTACATAAAATTACAGAAAGACAGAAGGGAGAAGGCAAGGGCACCAAGGGAAACCTTTCATGCAGACTCTGTCAGCCAGGTCTTAGTCACTGATTTAAAATAACAGAAAAGATGAGATAAAGTATGGGTAAGGGAAGTAAGGGCCTTTGTGTACAAGAGCTACCATCTGACACCAGCCTGAAATCAACTGCTGCTTTACCAAGCTTTTAGCAAAGCTGCAACCCACTGCAAAGCTGTCACCAGCTGGTGACTGTGTAAGGACAGCAAGAACTGTCTGCACCAGTGGAGCATTCCCTTGCTTTGGGAGCACATGTCAGCACCAGGAAACGTGGAACAGTAAAAACATCAATGTCATTCTACAGGCAAACATCAGATGTGCCCCCTGAAGGTGGTGTAACTGGAATCTTGGGAGTACTGACAGCTTCAGGAAGGATGGACAAATGCTGTGAAACCACTAGCCAGATGTGCTAAAGCAAGCATAGGTCAAATTAGAAAGCTCCAGCTGTAACTTTACCTGATAGGCGACCTGCGATTGCTACTGATGGGAATGTCTGGCAGTAACTGGGACCATTTGGATATGCTGAACTGAAGTGATTTTAGTGCTGCAATTCCATCTTCTAAAGCAGCTCTCATCTTAACTGCTTGTTCATATCGCTGCTGTGACACACACCCAGCTTCTTCAAACCCTGCAGACACAGGTGGTGTATGAGACAAAGGTCTACAGCCAGGCAGGGCTGGTCACTGCAAGAACCACCCCAACAGAACACCTCTGCGAGTGAGCCTGGTGTCGGCGTTGTCCGGCCGCAGGGACATGCGGAACTCCACGCGGCTGGTGAACATGCGGTACGGCTCAGTGGTGCCCAGCGTGGTGAGGTCATCGATCAGCACACCGATGTAGCCCTCGGTGCGACTCACAGTGAAGGGGGGCTTGCCATGGACCCGCAGGCACGCGTTGATGCCAGCAATCACACCCTGCGCGGGCAGAAAACAAACCAAACACACCTGTTGGTCTCTTCGTAGCAAAAATGTTGGCGCATCTGCCCCCAAGGACTCACACTGCAAAGCATACCCAGGAAAATGCAATAGCCTGTGCTAGCAATCCAGGCAGTTCCCTTCTCGTGACATTGTGAGTGTCTGAAAGGCTTCTTGGCCCCTGCTGATGTGTCTGGAGACAACTGCCACATTTTCAATTATACCCACTGCACAGTCTCCATGCTGGAAACACTTGACAGGGCTTCCAATTACTTTTGTTACTGCAACCTTAGCGATAGCAACTGCAGATACTTGTACAAATAAAACTGTAAAAATATCTTGGGCAAGTCTGGAATCAGGGTGAGCAAGAAAAGTAAGAACATCTCATGAGCAAAAAATGGGCCTAGCAAGACTATCACAAAGGCCAAAGCAATATCCCTTTCTGAGTGCTGAATATACAACAGCCAGATCTGCCCACCTGAGCTGCAGCTTCTTCATAGCCTGTCGTGCCATTTATCTGGCCTGCAAAGAAGAGGCGCTGAACAAGACGTGACTCGAGAGAAGCAGTCAGTTGTCGGGGGTCTAAAAAGTCATATTGCACCCCATAGCCTGCAACACACAAGAAGACAGATGTTACAACAGGGATTGTCAAGGCAATCAGAATGGCTTATCAATTTTAATTATGATTTCCTACGCTCTAAACAAATCCTGCTTTTCATTAACTGGTGAGTAAATATGACTAATAGACTTAAAACTATTCAGCCCCCTCACCTGGCTGTAACATCTTAGCTTTTTCCAAGCCTGGGACAGATTTGATCACCTGCTCCTGGAGCTCAGGTGGCAGTGTCATGGACATGCCTTGGGGATAAATGATGTTGGACTCCAAGCCTTCGGGCTCCAGCCACACCTGATGTTCTCGGTTTGGGAAGCGCAGAACCTTTGATTCAAGAGAAGGACAGTACCTGCAACAGTAAACAGCCATGAGCACCACCTGACATGGAGAAAAAGTAACTTTCTAGAAGTGAAGCAGGAGAGACCCACAGCTCCAAAGAGAATGCCAGCTTGTCCCCTTGAGAGCCTCGCGTGATGCCACACACTCACCGTGGGCCCTTGGTTGTCTCCCTGATGTGGTTGTTCAGGTGGAGGTTTTCACAGATGATTTGCTGGGCCTTCAGGTTAGTTTGAGTCAGGTAACAGGACAGCTGATCTTCTGGCTGCAAGAGGCCAAAGCTGTCTTAAGTGAATCCAGCCACAACACCATACCCTCACTGAACAACTCTGAGAGCTCCAAGACCTTTTCCATGACAGCTGGCTCTCACTTCTGGGAGCAGTAGGTAATGCCATCATACCCACTGTACAGACCAAACACAAGCGATCAGAGAGCTTGAGCAACATGCTCAAAATCAGACCAAGAACAGGATGGAACTTGGAAGTCCAGAATTCAAGTTCTATTCTGTATGCTGTATTCCTAATTACAGGATGAATATTCCCATTAAATTAACATGTTATATCACAGCATTCAAACTGAACACAGGAAAAAAAAAGCTCTGGAGTTAGAAGAATAAGTGCTGACCCTACAGCTAACAGCCAATTAAAGAGTTTGGTGAAGAAAAAAAGCGCCGAAGAAATCTCTCAGAGAAGAAAAAAAGATATCTTAAAAATCAGCAATTAATATGAAAAATTCAAAGTTCAAAAAACCCTACCATGTAAAGTGTTCCACTGACTTTTCTGAAAAAGAGTCAATAGACTCACATTCAAAATAGTAATAATGTTGCACTGTAACTCTTTAAAACTGACAGTGAGTTATATATTAGTTAGCCAGGAGTCTTGTGATGTAAAAAAAAAAATTGTAATGAATGATGTTTAATTAGTTAAGGAATGTTTGACGGTGATTTTAGCTGGTTTGATTTAGACCTGTGTCGGCTGAGTGTCAGTAGAAAACCCTGAGAAATTACCTCACTTTACCTGCAGAAAGGAAGTCCATGGACCCTTAGAAAACTTAATCAATAGTGGAAGAATAAAATTCAATAAAGAATTGTTTAATAGTTATCATATAACTAGACATGAATTAGACACTGTAGAACAAGAAAGATATCTTGAGAAAGTCAAGGAGTCAAAGGTCTGTACACCCCAGAAAACTTAATCAATAGTAATTGGCTAATCAGGACAGCAAGTTTAATAAAGCACTGTTTAGCTGGAAAAACTTAGGTTAGCCTTTAAACAAAGACAGATGAGATGTTTTGACAGTAATAAAAGAAACAAAACACCTATACCATGATGCAATAAATTAAGCAGGCTTTTGGGAGTGTCTATAGAAAATGTTGTATTTTATAGTGTGTATAAACGTCTGAAAATTGCTGTTTCTTTCAAGATGTCTATGGCGAATAAATTCCCAATATCTTCCCAATTTTGACTCAAAATTGTTATTATGAATGTTTGTCTAACAGCTTTTTGCTGTTAGATTTAAAACTCTTAATTTCAAAATCTCTCCTACACCTAAAAAGGACTTCAAGTGATATTACTTCTGCCCCATCATGATTATAAGATTATTGCAATTCCTATATCCTCTGGGGTAAATTAACTCCAGATACTTAATTCTGTGCTGTTTAATTATATTGTGTAAGAATAGCCCATTTTCCAAGTTTTTCTTTGGAAAATGGAACATCTTCTGCTTTTAAGTTACTGTTAACCTGCCACTTCTGAGCTCTGTGGATAAATCCATCCTTTCTCTTTCCTAGTCGATACTATTAATGATCTTTATTTTCAACGTTTTAACATTATTCCAGACATAAGATAAGAAGCAAGACACTGTAAATCTCCACAATACAGGTCTAACAAGGGAAGCATTTTGTAAACCCACCCATGTAAGCAACACATGAAGAACACTAGCAGCAAGTGTCACATTTCACACAACTTGGACTCCAGATATAAAGTAAGTTCAGTTCTGAAGTTGAGAAGTGAAAATGTACGTGCTTTCGAAAGAACACAAGCAATTTCTCCCTTGCATTGAGAGTCCTCAGAAAGTAACACTTCCAGTACAAATACATCCCAGCTGCCTTTCCCCACCACCAATTCCCTGGCTCATTTCTGCGCATGACATGCCCGGAACCACTCCTCATCTGGCTCTATTTGATAGTGCTATCCTACCTTGATCCACACAGCCTCGCTGAGGAAGCTGAAGGGCACCGGAGGGTTGTCAGCTGCACGTTCCTCCAGACCACTGAAGTCAATCGTATCCTTAGCAAGTCGGGGTGGTGTCCCAGTCTTCAGCCTGCCCACAGCAAATCCCAGTTTCTCCAGAGTGTGAGCCAGCCCGATGGCTGGCTGGTCCCCCAGCCGCCCAGCCGGGTGCATCTCCAGTCCGATGTAGATCATACCCCTCAGGAATGTACCAGTGGTCAGGATAACACTCCCAGCATGTACTGTGCTCCCGTCCCCTGAAACAGCAAGTTTTCAGAGATGTATCAACAAAGCTCTGGTATTCTGGTGCTTCTGTCTTAAACTAGACTAACAGGGTTCACTCAGGGTTTATCTGACTTCTATTATAAAACAAAATTAGCATTTCAATAATAAAAGCATCAATAGTAACAACTACAATAATCAACATGTAGTTATTTCTCTATATTTATTATTCCTAAGCAAGTTACTCCTAACAAAGAAAACCCACCCCTGGGAAAAATCCATATTCAGGCCTTACTTCGGAAAGCTTGTTTATTAGAACAGCAAGGGGTAATGAAGTACAAGTCTGTTACTAATAGGACCCCACAGTCCTGTAACATTGAGGGCAGCATACACCATTTACCAAATAAAATCTCAAAACACCGCATGGAATTTAGCATCACTAGCCTGAAGAAAATTAACTTAGGTAACGTCCCAGAATACTACCAAACCGGTTATTTTTAACATTGTATTACTTTGTATTACACATATTAACCTGCTTCAGTTCACACTTTGCCTAAACTAGCTCTATTGGCTAATTCATCTTTCTCACTAATGAATTAGAAATGCTTAATTCATCTTTCTCAATGATGCCTCAGAAATATTTACCCCAAAGGCCGTTCATAGTGTGGAGTAACGGAGACACTTACTGAATTACTAGCACATACCCAGAACAACTCCTGTGACTTGGCACTTCCCAGGATGGCCAGGTTCTGGCTCTGTCAAGAGAAGATCCTCCACAGATGCCTCACGAACTGTCAACAGTGGTGTGTTAAGGATTTCTTTCTGTCATGAAAGGAGTTACTGCAAAAATCTGGAAAGTTATGAGGTATACGGGCAATCCCAAACCCTGCTGAAACATCTATTACCCACTTCCATTCTTACCAGGTCATTTGTCAGACACTCAGTGACGGTACTACCCTGACCTATCAGGTAGAAGTTTTCATTCACATAAAGTTTTAGCTCAAATAAACTATTTGGTCACGAAGCCTGACCTGTATCTAAAACACCAGAGAATTTTTTAAACTATGCTGAGCTCCAACAGCTGACACTGCATTAAAGTACCAAACAGAAAGGCATCTAGGTTTGACAGATAAATAATGAAACCCAAAACACAGCCCCTTCCTTCGTAGCCCTCAGCAGCGTACCCCGACACGCAGCAGTCCGCCCGCGGCCCGCTCACCTGCATGTTCTGCCGGTAGAGGCCGCGGTCGATCTGCGCGCGGAGGCCCCACACGGCCGGGCCCTTGCAGCGGTTCAGCACCTTGTAGTGAACGCCGGAGCGGTCGCACACGCGGCCGCACAGCCCGTCCAGGGCGTCCACCTCCCGCATGAGGTGCCCCTTTCCGATGCCGCCGAAGGACGGGTTGCAGGACATTTCCCCTGGGTAAGGGAGACAGGGTCACCCTGAGGACCGCCGCGGCCCAAGGGCTGCCGCGACCTCCCCGGCTCAGCGCCGCTCGGCCCGCCGGAGAGACCCGAGGCGCCCGCGGTACCTTCCCCCGTCCACCCCGGGCACCGGCGGCGGTACCGATGGTGCCGATCCTGTGCGTGAGCAGCAGAGTGCGGGCCCCGCCGCGAGCGGCCGCCGCCGCCGCCTCCGTGCCCGCATGGCCCCCGCCGATCACCACCACCTCGTAGCGCGGCGCCGCCGCCGCCCCGACCTCGCTGCCTGCCCGGCGGTGCCCGGGGCGAGGCGCCGGGGCCAACGGCAGCCGGCGGCAGCCGCTGCGTAGGAACATGGCGGCAGCGCCGGCCCTGCCGACAGCGGGAGCAGCGGGCTGGAGCGCCGCCGCGGCTCCTCCGAGAGGCGGGGCGAGAGGCGGGGCCGGGCGGGAGCGGCAGGGCCGAGCGCCTCCCCGCGGCCGCCCCTCCTCTGGGCCCGCGCGGCTGGAGGAGCCGGGTGGTGCCGCTGCTCACGTGGCCTCGCCCCGCGGGCGGGAAGGCGCGGGGGAGTGCCCGCCCGGGAGCGGGAAAACGCTCCCCGCGGATTGGAGGGAAGCGGCAGCCTGCTTGTTGCTACCCGAGCCTTCCTGCGCCCGGGCTGAGCTCCTCAGCACCGGGCAGCGCCTCGCCCCCGCCCCGCTCGTCGGGTTTCGTTTCCTAGCGGAGGCGCGCTGCCTGGAAGAGGAACTCGTCTGAAGCCGGAGGCGGGAACCCCCTCGGTCGCGGGGTCAAGCTAGCCGTCTTGCGGGTGCGGAGAGGGAACAGCGGCCATGGACGGCGCGGGCGGCAGAGGGGCGCGGGCCAGGCGGGGGACGCGTTCCGCAGCTCCGCGGGGCCGGGGCGCGGAGAAGGGCGCAGCCCGCAGCCCCTCGCGGGGCCGCGTCGCGGGCGAAAGCTCGAGCGGCGCCGCGACCCTCCGGCCCCCACGGACGGACGCACCTCCCGCCCGGGGCTGCCGCCCGGCGCGGCGAGCCCCCGCTGCCCAGGAGCTGCCGGCGGGCGGCGCAGAGGCGCTCCCCGCCCCGCGGAGCCGGGCGCCGGCCGCCAGAGCCCCCGCGGCCCCGCGGAGCGTCACGGCCGTGCCCGACGCGGCGGTCGCTGCCCCCGCCCGCCGCCCCGCGCCGGCCGCGGACGCCCTGCGGCTCCGGGAGGTGCTGTCGCGGCTCAGCCTGGCCCGCGACGACGTGTCCGCCGCGGCGACGCGGGTGAACCAGGTGGTGTCTCACCTGGTCCAGGCCATCCGGAGCAAGGACGGCTGCTTCAGCTCCATCGAGCGGGAGAGCTCCGGCAGCTACTACGAGCGCGTCAAGGTGGGTGCGGGGGCGCCGGCAGCGCTGTCCCGCCGGGCTGCGGCGGCAGGTGGCGGCGGCTAGCACGGACTGGCTGCGCTCTGCACCTGCCGCTCGGCAGCAGCTCTACGCTGGTCCGTCCCGACGAGTTAAAACTAAGGATGACATTGCTAATTAACGACAATGCGTTATAAAATGATAAATAACCTGCTGAATGGTGTACGTATGTGCATTCAGTCAGACGCTACCTGAACGGGACTGGCGTTCAAGCCGCAGCAAGCCCTGCCCTTGCACAGCACGCAGGTGAGCCTGGCGTAACAACAGGACCAGTCAGGTACAGCACTGCACGAGAGGCCCTGGGCCAGGTTTTAGTTCATAGTTTTTTCAAAAGCAAGGGTTATGGGTAAAAATTGAAAGAAGGAAAAATTTTTACTGTAAGGGTGGTGGGACACTGGTAGAGGGTGCCTGGGGAGAGTGTGGATGCTCCTAACCTGGCAGTGTTCAAGGGCCAGCTGGATAAGGCCTTGAGCAACCTGCTCTAGAGGAAGGTATCCCTGCCTAGAGCAGGATGGGTTGGGACTAGCTGTATCTCTAAGATCAATTCCAACCCCTTCACCTTCTGTGATTAACCAGTACCTTTTATCCTGCTTCCAGGAGACTGAAACGAAGTCATGCATGGGGATACTTTTTTTTTTTTTCTGTCTAAAATCAGCTTCAGACCTAGCACTGCATTTTTTTCCTCACAGTCGATTCCTCTGTGCAAAAGGATGACTGAGTACAGCATTTATGCATTAATTATTCAGAACAGCTCAAGAATCTTAAAACTGTCTTAAAAAATTAGTAAGTTGGAAAGCTGGGAAGTGAGCTGCTATCAGCAAATCGCTATTTTCCACCCCAATGCACAGTAATCTTGCCATACCACAGAAATAAGCTCTTATTTCACATCAGACACGATTAGTACACCAAGGTAGATAAAACCACAAATGGTATAAAAATCTCTGGAGAATAAAACCTAAGTTGCACATTGACTGTTGTACTCTCATATTTGCAGATATCTGAACCAAATGAGTTTGACATCATGCTTGTAATGCCTGTTCCAAGGATTCAGCTGGATGAGTCTGATGATACTGGAGCCTTTTATTATGTATCATTCAAAAGAAATCCAAAAGAAAAATATTTGTCGAAGTTTGTAGATGAAGATAGAAAATTATCAGCCTTTAAAATGCTTGAAGCACTAAGAAAAATTATTAAACAAGAAGTAAAAAACATTAAAGGTTAGTGCTGAGAGAACAAGCTTCACCTAGAAGTGCTAAAAATCCAATTACATTGTGCATATATGTTGCCCCATTGTTAAGAAAATGTTTTCCTGCCAGTCCTCTATCCCTTTGTGCCAATGGAGCTGTAACCCTTCCTGTTTCCAGTATCTCAAGCTGGCTCTCATGTTAAGAATCACAAATACATAATAGCTAATCTGATTATGTTATTAACTCCACTATGCCTATTTTCTGTAAGAAAATAATAAACATTTAGGGTTCTGTTGTATTCTTGGTATTTCCTTCATGATGTATATATCATGAATCTATCTGGAGTGTACAAAGAGCCATTTGCTGAACTGGCAGCAAAACAAAGAGCTTTCTTTTATACAGTATCTAGTATTTTTAATTGGTCAGTATAGAAAACCCCTTTTAGGGTTATTTTTCTCCAAAACCTTCAGAAACATTTTGGCCAAATCTCTTCACTATGTGTTTTCAACGGGGAACCTGTTCATTGGAAAACATTACTATGTTTTTAATTCTTAAGACAGTAAATCAAGGAAACGCAGTAGTGTTCCCTATTTCATAGAACTCCTCAACAGGCTTTCTTAATGTTTTATTTAACAACCATATCCTGTAGGACAAAGAACCAGTGACTGAACCCAAGTATTTCTTCTGATTGCTTATAAGCTCTTTAGTAAAAACTGACATTCTTAAAAAAAAAGGTGGTTTCTTTCATCTGTCTATCTAACATGAAATACTACTCTTCTTTGTTACTAGATCAGGAAGTCATTGTGGCAAGGAAAAAGGCTGGAAGCCCTGCAATAACTCTTCAGATCAAAAATCCTCCATCAGAAATATCAGTGGACATCATCTTGACTTTGGAGGTTAAGCAGAGCTGGCCCCTCAGCACACAGGATGGCCTCAGAATTGGACAGTGGCTGGGAACAAAAGCCAGGAGAGATTTTAGATTTGAACCACTTTATTTAGTAGCCAAGCAAAACAAAAGAGAAAAAGTTCTAAGAGGTACCTCAAATATGGACAATAATAAGTTATGAAATATCTTCTCTACAACTTGATCACTTACAAGTGCTATAGAAAGGGTAACCAGATCATGTTCAGTATTCTGCCTTCAAGATACCTCATCCTGGATATATCCAGCTCAAAGACAACTGAAATCCCTCTTTAAAGCATCAGATCTGTGGTACTACTTGCCCTGTACTGAAATGTAAATGCAAACCCACTCTGCCAGGCTGTACACTAACCATTACTAAGAGCATGGTATTAAATCCACTCCAGCAAGACACATGGATATGAGCCTTCCCTTGTGCTAGCACTGCACTTAACAGCAGCATGCACTCCTTTGTAGGGAGAGAATACTAGAAGAAAGTTGCTAAAAATGCAGGGAACATCCCTGTACGTGGGACTGCATCCACAAATCAGATACTTCTGCAGGAAGCAAACTGTTCTCTATCAAGATACATTATTTCTCACTAGACTCTGATATGGCTACATTTTTTCCTCCAGACCACTGTCACATTAAGCCTACATTAGTTTGCAAGCACATTCTGACTTGTCATTACATTATGGTAACTAATGATTTCAGCAAAAAGATTTCAAGCAATCTTGTATTTTTTTAATTAGCACGCCCATGTTATCAAAGCCCAGTACAGCAGCAGTTATTTGGCAATCTCTTCCTGTGCCATTTAAATGCAAAGAGTAACAGCCAAACAGGCAAAGGAAACAGTCTAATGCAAGGAAGACAAAAGTGATTGCTGGTGTTAAAAACGGGGCATTGAGCTATGTTAGCAATGGTTGTCAGAAGGATAAGCAGACGAACAAAAAGAAGTGGTTCAGAATGGTCACCTTACCTGAGACAAACTCACAAAACTATTACCTGCACAAAGGAGACCCAGAAAACACAGAGTACAGAAATTCAAAGGTAGTAGATTTCTGAGTAATGCAGTTCCCTAAATCACGTTCAGCAAATCCAGGGAAGTTCAGAATTAAGCTTTTAACGTAAATCCAAATTTCCTTAGGAATTTAATGCTTGGATACTTTAATGTTTGGATACTTTAATGTGCTATATTAATTACATTCTAATTGTCTTTGTGAAGCAGCTGGGGAATTAAGGAGGAACTAACTGCATTCACTGAATTATGATTTTTTTTTAAAGTGAGTGCAAAAAAAAAAGCTGATACTTGAGCCAATTACAGAATTGGAGTTTTTTTCTAGCTACAAAAGCTGATGCTTAGTGCTGTGTAACCAGTTAACAGTCTTGTGCTTGGCTTTAGGAAACACCTGGCGAGTCTCCTTCTCGCATATTGAAAAGGTCATGATAAACAACCACGGCAACTCAAAGACGTGTTGTGAATCTGATGGACCAAAGTGCTGTAGGTTGGTATTTCACAGGAATATTTGACTTTAAACCTGTATGAGCTGGGCTAGCATAGCACTGTTTAACAGTGTTTCAGTTTAGCATTCAAGAATTTGCTCTAAGAGTAATTACTCATAATAGAGGAAGCAAGAATAAGTGTTTTAGGCATAATTGTTCTACAGCAATGCAACACTGCATGTGCTTGCTGAATGTCTGATTTGTATTTACCTAATGAAAGGTAGAAACAATCACATTGCTGGTTTACACTCCAGACTTGCCTTAGAAAGTAAAAAGATGTGACGTTAAATTATCTTTCCCAAATTCAGTTTAGAAAAAACAGCTTAAAAAATTGACAGTTCTACTTTCTGAGCAAAATTACACTTCATATCAAGGCAATTTCTAAACTGATGGTAAGAAAACTGCTGAATGAGATCAAGATAAATGATTTTTCACTTCTATAAGAACTGTTTTCCAGATTCCTTCAACAAGAACAAAACCCACAAGGTACAAAACCTCCTTAACAAGTAAACTAAGAAGCTGGTTTGCCTATTTCATCTTGTACTAAATCAAGAAAGTCACAAGAGAATCAATGCATAATTTTGTTTAAATATCTGAACTATATATTTAGAACTATGTAGAAAGTACCTAATATATTCTTATTTTTTTAACAGGAAAGGTTGTCTTAAGCTGATGAAGTATCTTCTAGAACAACTTAAAATGAAATATCCAAAAGAATTAGAAATATTCTGTTCATATCATGTCAAAACTGCTTTTCTCCACTGCTGTGTCACATGGCCAAATGACTCAGACTGGCACTTGGGAGACCTGGATCATTGCTTTCAGCAATGTTTGGGATTTTTTGTGGATTGTCTGCAAAAGTCTCAGCTGCCTCATTTTTTTATTCCCCAATACAACTTGCTCAGCCTGGAAGATAAAGCAAGACATCATTTCCTTTCAAGACAAATAAGCCATCAATGGAACAACAGGTTCCCAGTATTTCACGAGAATTATTAAGAACATTATTGTTCACAATAGGTATCTAACCATGCAGACTTGCATATTTGAAGCAAAATTCTGCACAATCAACTACTCTTCAGTAGTCTGGTACTACAAAAACCAAATAAACCAAACCAAAGTAAAATCAAGAACACTAAGAAAAAAATACATACTTCAGCCACACTGCTTAGACATAACCTTTAAAAGAAAGGTTTTAAGTAATATTTACCTTCCCTATCCAAATGTATATGTCACCTACAAAATATCTTCAACGTATACTAAAGAACATATAAAAGAATTTGCAATAGTTAATTTCCCACATGTAATTTCTATGTTTCCAAATACAAAGGCATTAATGACTGCATAAGGGGAAAAATGACAATTTTATTTAAAATTAAGACCCACTGCAATATATCCAAAATAAACTCCTGCTTTCAAAAGAAGAAAAAAAAGTCACTGGAGTTAATTTGACATTAACCAGAACAACTGCTCAGATCACCTGCAAGTATGAAGATCTTTTGCTGTGGACAATCAGCAGCAACAGTTAGCAAAGAGAGAATATTTTATCAAAGTAATATGAAGTTCCTGAAGTAACTTATCCTTTCTGAGTCTTCAGAATTGCTTTAGAAATTAATGGATGGGAAGCAATGCAACAGAGTGGATGTTATTGTGCCAATAAGCATTTATTTGTAAGATGAATCTTGTAGAAAGAAATGCATCTTTCAACCTGTATCAAAGAGGAAAACTCTTGATATAAAAGGTTATCAAAACCAAAATGCAGCATGAATCACACATTCTTGAAATTGAAATTCATATCCATTTTTCTCATGCTGAAGAAATGTGTGTTAGGAAAGAAAAGTAATTATAATACTTCATATTACTAAAACTGTGCACGTGAGAAGTAATTATAATACTTCATATTACTAAAACTGTGCACGTGAGAAGTACACAGCATTTGTGAACAGCTGTGCTGCAAGAAAAATACATCTTTTGCTTCTACTTGTAGAAGCCACAGGAAGTTCGTGTTTTTAGCCTACTTTTTGAAGGCAAAATAACCTACTGGCTTGAACAATGTCCAGATTTACATCAATTATGAGCAAATTAAGAGGGAAGAATATTTAGAGAGTAATTTTAGTAAAATATTCTCATTTTACTAAATTTTATTAGTTTTTTAGTCATATGACACATAAACAAACACAAGTTCAGACTAAGCATTGAATGATGGAATAACTCCTTCCCAAGTTTCAAAGAGTGAAAACATCCCCATTATCACTGGGAGTCTGTGTGACAGCACCGGACATCCAAATGTAAAGTGTGAATCAACTTTAACTGGAAGAAATAAAAACTGAATTTCAAATGTATTCTTTTCTCCATGACTTTGTTAACATCACTCTAGTAAATTCTGGTTTAATTCCTTAAGCTAGAATATTACATCCACAAAAACAAGAGTAGAAGCTGATTTTTTCCCACCCAGTTAGCAACAAACATGTACTTTTTGTCATGCTCTCCTCCATTAGAAGAAAATGCAGACCTCTCTCAAAAAATCTTGAGAAACAAATCTTAACAAAAATTACTTCCAATGTTAAGTTTTAAAATTAGAATAAAGAACACTTGCTTCAGCAAACGTAAGTAATGGCAAACAGAACAGTTTTCAGTATCCTGAGAAATACTTCTACATGCCAGTGGCATATCAAGGCAATGGTACAGTATGTTGAAACTACATTGACAAACGTTGCTTAAAATGAGTAATCCAGTTCTCTGAATATTGAAGGAAAAATGATCTTTTACATTCTTATATATTAATACTGCATTTAACAAAACAAAAAAAAAAAACCCCAAAAAGATCCAACCAAACCCACAGTATCTGTTTTTAACCAGTAGATAATGGCTTTAGGAGATTCATACATCACACAAGGAAAAAACCCAGCTGAAATTAATTTCTATGTGAAAATAGTGTCCAAGTGCAAAACTGGAGTTATTTCTATATAAAGTTAATCCAGTTTTCTAAGACACTTCTTAAAAGTTTGTTTAAATAGGACAGGTACAGAAAACAAACACAAAATGAAATTTATAAATTCAAGCCTATGGATGCTAACACTAATTATAAGCACTTTCTCTGTTTCAGCAGCTTCAAGGGATTACACTTATTTTGAGGGCTTTCTCCAAGGTCTGGGTATATCCTTTTCAATTTCTTTTCTCATTTGTAATTGTTTGTATCTTTCCGCCATTGCCATAAGCTCATCAGGAACTACCTAATAAGAAAGCAGGCAAAAAAACCAAGGTGAGTTTTAAATAAATCTAAACTTTTACGCTCTGCTTTAGGAAAGTGCAATTGATTTGTGTGTTCCCAAACTTGATTTCATTATTTATCTGTCTCCTGTCATGCTGCAGATTCTTTTCTGTAGAAATGAGAGAGAAATCTTTTTACATAAGATTGTATTGAAATATACTGAAAGATCATCATAGTGTCTCTGGATTTTCAATAATATATCCATGCTTGTATCACCGTATCTCATGACAACATAACCAGCTAATTACAACATAGTTTAAACAGAAATGTATCTTTTAGTTATAATGAACAGCTGGTAAAAACATCCAATGCCACTTAAAGGTGGTACTATATTGTATACATATATTTGAACATTGGTTTGTATTAAATTCCTTATGGAAGTTTTAAGGGCCTCCAAAAGAAACTTTGTAACTTTTAAAGAACATGTTGTCATAGGAATGGTTCTCACGTGCGTGGCACAAAGATAAAAGACAAGGGCAAGAGAAAGTGGTCAGATCTCCCACCACTGGGAGGTCACAAGAGCATCTTACCACGATCCACAAGGTTTTTTGGCATGTTTGTAATTATGTGAAAAGAATGTGAATGGTATCAACACACTCTCACCTCAGAGTTCTTAAGGACTGAGGACAGATGTGAAGAATTACAGATAGACTTAAAAGGTTGAGTGACAGTTATCACAATAAAAGAAAAAACCCAGATCCCATTCTTTTGCTCATGGAATAAAGGCAGTATCCAACAAGTTTTAAATCAGGTTGGGCATAATGCTGACATTAATGCAATGTTTACTGCAAAAAGCAGTAAAAGCACTGTACTGTCAAGAGGTCTTGGATTACTGATCTGTCAAAGCCACTTCAACAACCTGTGGTGGCACGTGGCCATCACTGGAAGTCACTGTCCAGAACAAGTCTCCTGATCAGAGAGAAGAGCAGTGTGTGAATGTGGTATGAACATGATTGCTGAGTCCATGTGATTTGTGTCTGCCTGTGGCACAAACACAGTGCAAACAGTATAGCACAAACAAATGTAAATAGTTTAAAGTCTCCCTGAAAGTGCCTGGACCTGGCAATGCTTGAACAGGTGGAGAATGCAGCCAGGACAAAGGGTCTGGTGGAGCAGGAAGTCATATTCCTCTAGTTCCCATTTCTTCTGTCAGGCTTTATCATTGAGCAATGCTTTTTATTTGCTAGCAGCAACTTCTTCCCGAGCTGGGACGAGGCACAGCTCACTAGTATATATTTTATGTGCTGAATTGCTCTTGCTGGTAAACAATTGTCCTGGGAGAATATGACAACTCTGGAAGAAGAGTCTATGCTGACTAAGTTTTAAATATTACTCAAAAACAAAGTTAAAAATGATGCATCTCTAGCTGAAAGTCACTACAGACTTTTATCAACGGAGATAGAATTAATGAGGCAAACTTAGTTTTTAGTTGAAACACTGGATAATTTTCTTCCACAATATCACATCCTCTCCTAGAGCACGAAGCATAACTTATTCCAACTAAAATTTCAACAATTTCTTGCAAGAGTGGTTTTTTAGCAGGCACAAGGCAGGAGTGGGAAGAAGTCAGGACACAGGAATATAAAAATCTCAGTGAAGTAATATCCAGCATCTAATGACTTGCTGAGATTTTTCATGAACAATCTATTTATCTGCTAAACATATAAGCTAGGTAGGGTAGTCCAAGTGAGGAAACAGAAGAGGATAGACATGCCACAATTTATAAGGAACATATCCCTAAGCATTACAGAGATTACAATTTTTCCACCTGTTTTCCTAATAAATCTGTTCATGCCTCTTAATAAGCTTTTATATATAAAATATCCCTTCAGCATGATACAGATACTCTTTTGTTGTACCTGTTTTTCTTTATATAATCTGTAGATTCAAAATCACAGAGAATATTTGGCTAACAAATGTGGCTTACTCATTTTAAAACTGAAATATTCTGAACCCTCAGACCCTGTTTTCATTTGCTCTTTTTCCTGTTACATATGGTGCTTTAAGACTGATATTTTCATTGTCATGAGAAAAAAAACCACAACACTGTCTGTAGGGATACTTCCCTTCTATCAGACATAACTAAGTTTGAGAATAATGTTGTGACTAATAATAACTCTTGAAAGCAAGGGTTCAGTGTTCCTCTCTTCTCCTCTGAACTCAGAGACCCATTCCCAGCTGAACTATCACATATTAAAAACAAAAACCAAAACCAGTTTAGGAACTTTGCAGTCTGCAGCTAGAGACAAGGCTTGAATGGCAATTGCTGACTCAGAATACAAAACAAGGCACCTCTAAATTCTATTTAGGTAGCTTAGAAGTATCATTACTAGTTTAACCTCTTGCATTTTCTGATTAAAAACAAAACCAAAAAACCCACCTGAACCAAAACCCCCAAACCTGCAGCTTTAAAAAAATATTAGGTGACTGCTCTTCTACACTTTTGTTTTCTCCTTTTCCTCCTTCAAAATCATCATACTAGGTTTTTGATAAAGTATCTTTCAAAGAAGAGCTGTAAACCAAAAGATTCAGGTGAAGTTTTAACTCATGGTGTAAAGTCTGAGTAAGTGTCCATAGTAACAACCACAGGTCCTAGGCAAAATCCCTTTACTATGTACTCAAACTCCTATCCGTCCAAACAATCTAAAAAACCCCAAACCAAACAAACAAAATTTCAGCTCAAGTCAGAACTTGAACTGGGGGTTTACTATAAATCAGGCAAAATACTGCTTCTTGTTACAGCAAGAAACAGCAACACAACTGTCTGTGTTTTCTCAGATATGGTATCAACAAAAAATATGCTTCTTTAAAGAAAAAGACATCACACTCCAGTTCCATTTCCCATACTATTTACAAGCATAAGTAAGAAAGGTAACTTGGAAAAGAACATGCAGCTGTCACAACTGTCAGATGCAATAAACAGATAAGATAGTGGAACTTCTTCTGATGTAAGTATTGTTAATATTTAAACCATTAAAAAAGAACATTGGTTCATGGATCCAGAAGTGAAACACAAATGGAATAAAATACTATGACATAAAACAGGCCGTATTATTCCTCTTCAGACCTCTGTGTGCATATGTTAGTTACTTTTTCTTTGGACATGGAAGGCTATGCTAAAGTTCACAGTTCCTTCCTGGGACTCTCCTGCAAGGTAAAATATGGCTAAGGCTATCAAGACAGACGTAAATACCCATTTTCTTTCCTGAGGCACCACAAACACTTACAAAGAAAGGTCTAAACAGGCTTAGGCCTTCATGACCTGCTTAAGGTGCTAACCCAGAACCAATATAAATCTTACCCAGTTATGTATTCTTACTTGGTTTGCTCTTTCCAGAATGTCAATCAGTTCAGATGCGAATCTCCAATCATTGCTCGTGACAAGCGTTACTGCCTCCCCAGAGCGCCTAAATAAGGAAGGAAAAAACTTGATCTTCAAAACAACTCTTGTTAGGCTTTTACTACTGACCTAGGCAGCAGTGAACTGTACGACAAGCAGTATGACTGAGCTGGTAGAATAAAAGTGGCTTGAGTATTAACTATCCACATGACAGAGATCAACTTTTCACAAAGATCAGAATACAGCAATTCACCTAAAATGGAGCAAAGGCACAACTAATTTAGACTTTTAGATAATAAAACTAGCAAAAAGACAACATATTTAAGTATAAAGAGGCACACATCCATATCATGATTAAACGAGAAAAATCACACTTGTACCAGCCTGGGAAAGCAGCATCCAAAAGAGCTACCACTAAATGACACCACCACAATCAGCTGCAGACTTTGAACCTACAGATGCTTCTACTCAATGCGCTGTCTAGAAAACTAAATAACTCAGCAGCTCATGAAGAGATAAACAAGGAAGTAACATTCCAGAATATCTATGCTGACATTGCTTTGAACCCTAATTGTTCCTCATATTTAAACCAGCTTTCAAACATCCTTCATCCAGTAACAGGAAAATATAAAACTTGTTTGCCTTGAACAGTGAATTAATTTCAAGACACAAAGCAGTGTGTTTCTAGAACATATTTTGAGAGACCGAATTCTTCACTCCCCCACCCCATATCACCTGTAGCCTCTAGAGTTTGACAAGAACAACACCTATGCAGTGCACAAAATGTGACAAAACACTGATAATTTTCTGGTAAACACTTACCCTGCTCTTCCAGTACGACCTACTCTATGAACATATTCTTCAATGTTACGAGGGAAATCGAAGTTAAAAACATGAGTAATATCATGCACATCAAGGCCACGGGATGCCAAGTCAGTAGCTACCAATATTCGTACTTTGCCTAAAGTAAGTATGACAGGAAGAGAATGGGGGTTTATGGAATAAACAGAAAACATACTCCGGTCTATTGGTTCTCTAGCTTATAATGCACTTACTATTATTAACACATAAAGTAAAAAGATGCTTGTAGCATGTCACACTAAGTTAGCTTCAAATACAAGCTGGTAAGTAAGCACCCAAGATGTTATTTTACTATTATTTGCATTTCACAAGTAGAACAGCAGAGTGCTGGAAAAGTAAGAAACATGCCTAGCTGATATAGAGTCTGTCCAAAGAACAAAAACTTCAACAACTGTATTTTCAGCTGACAATCCTGTCAGAACACTAGTTTTTTATGAGCATGTGTTCACATAACCCTGAAGTATAACCCTACTGGCATAATCTGGGGGAGAACTGTTTCGCTGAAAGCACCATCAGACACTCCAATTTACCATTCTGTAGACTAACACAATAATGACTTTCCCAGAAATCTCAAAAGTAAAGTAAGTCTTACTTTAAATTGTTAAACTCCTTGACATTCCAAATTTTACTGAAGAGCAATCTCTTTGTTCCCTGGGGTTTTTTGTTTGTCAAATTAATACAGTAAACGTATAATTCAGAGCTCTTTCTACGGTACTGTAGAGACATGGCACTTAGATAACTATTTGAACACAACAGACTTTAAAAGCCTGACCTAAACAAACCAGTACTTCAGAACAAACACACCTTTCTTGAAGTCATCTAAAGCCTGTTCTCGATCACACTGTTCCCTGTTACCATGAAGTGACTGTACTGGAATTCCTTGGATACCAAAGTCGCTTGCTAAGTCATCAGCTCTAGGGTGAAACAAAGCAATGGCTCATAAAACAAAAGGAAAAAAGAACAATACCTAGATTTAGATTAAAGTGACAATAATGTGACAGTAAAAGCTAAATGTGTGCTTAAAGACAAAACACTACTGAGGTCAGCTGATATTTATTATAAAATAGAAAAGGAAGTCTAATCCCTATAGAAATGTTAACCTTTGTTTATATTTTAGAGAAATACTAGATTATTTTTGTGTTGTTCAGTCAAAAGGTCAGGTATTGTACAATGACCACCCTCCACATTAATCAGGTCTTGCATGCACCAGATGTGTATGAAAGTAAACAGTACCTCATATTCATGTATCCCCAAAATCCAAATATCCCACTTACACTACATGAAATTGAGTGTAATTTTTTCACTACATTAAATTGAGGGTAAAGCTCACCACAACCATTAACGATATTAAAAAAGATACAAACTGCTAGTCAGTGTGAAGGAAGAAATAAACATAAAAATACTACTACTAACAGCACACTGGGGACAAGAGCTTTTACACTTGACAGTTACTATGTGAACTAAGAAACTATTCAGTATTTCTGTTAGGAAAAAACCCAATCAAACAGATGTGATACTGGGAAGTGATTACATACGTAAGCTTTTTTCCCACAAAAATGATGACCTTGTCTTTGGGCTTCATAGACTTAATGAAGCTATGCATGAAAGCTCTCTTTTGCTCCTCGGGGATAACAACAACTTTTTGTTGTACTGTGTTTACTGCCTGTCAAACAGCAAAAAGGGATGTTAGGTAGAAGCAGACCAAAATAATTTTTTTTTTCTGTTAATTCCCCTATTTGCAGCATTATAAAACTAATAATATATGGTACCATGAAAAACTATTTTAAACGCAAAATATGTATCAGTTTGGAGTTCAAACAATGCAGAGTTCTTGTTTCCTAGTTGCTTTAGGAGAACATTAAAGTTTACCTCTAAGCAGTTTACCATGTATTTACAGAGATTTAAAGGGTACTAACTAGTGAGGTGAAATAAACATTCCTAATATTTGTGAAAACCAGATTGAAGTTCTTTAATTTGTGAATATTTTGTTAAGCCAGAGCAAGTTGGAATGGCAGTCTTACTTGAAAGAACAGGCTTTTAACAAAATTCTGTAAATCTATTTGAAATTATCAGTTCTGTCTAACTATTCCAATAACAGTTCATGAATAAGAACTTCACTCCATTATATCTGAAGGTTACCACAGAATGTCTAAGGTATAACTCGTAAGTAGAATAACTGTCTAGACATTCTCATGGCACGGTATCATGATCTTGTGGCAAGAGTTGAAGACTCAGTCAAGTACACAAAGATTCTCTCTCCACATGGGAACCTTTTCCCCACCACCCAGATGTCATCTCTTCAATTAACAGAAGCTCCTGTGAAAAGAAATGAATGCCCTAGAGAAGAGAGCTACAACAGTAATTGTAGCTCTTCAAATTCCAATTCTCTGATAAGATATGCCTTCTGATAAAAGTGTAGATCTGAACCAAACAGACAAAAAGCACATTTTGCCTCTATTTCTGCCTAAAATTGTACTGCATACAAGGTTTCCTCATTCACTATCACTAAAAAAAGTGGAACTGAAAAGGAAAATTTCATAAGGCGTTGGGTGAACTACTGTTTCTGTAAATTCTACTGGTACTGAAGCCAACTGCACATAGCTGCACAACAATGACAAATAAGCAACTGCATCCACATGTTAGAAGTTATGGACTTAAAAGACAGTTCATACTCTAACATGTACTTCTTGCTCTAGACACGTGTCCTCCAAGAGTTTGGTGCAAAGCTCCCACTCCATTTGAAAAAGGAGATAGGAAACACAGGTTCAGATAAGGATCTGTACACATTAGAAGGAAGACCTTCAGAAGGAAAACTAAGTAAGGAACGAGAACTTGCTGAACCAAAATTAAGGCTGCAAAATCAAGGGATCACACAAAAACAGTAATGGCAGTGTGAAGTAGAACATTCAATATGATTGATACTTGTCACCTGTAATGTTTTCTACTGAAAAGCTAAGATTTCCAGATGTTGTTACAGAAATAAAGTTCTTTTATACTTTTTAAATTTTTCTGAACTTTTAAGGAAACTTTGAAACAAATAGTATGGGAACTCTTTCTTGAAAGCTCTGATTGACTGTAAAAGGTATGTGCATTTACTTACATACAGATAGTTACAAGCAAAAAACTTCCTGGCTTAAGTGTATGTTCTTGCACTAAAGGAAGCAGAAAACCCCCAAAAAACCCAGGACAACTTACTGCTAAGTCAAGAGTGCCAACATACACAATCATGGGATCTTTCAAGTAGGATTTCGCTAGGCGACGAACACCATCAGGCCAGGTAGCACTAAACAGGAAGTGAAGAGGAAAACACACACATGAGAATAGTGTGCAAAATCTTGGACTCATTAGGACTCAATTGAACTCAAATGACTCATTAGGACTGACTACACAGAATTAGAAAGAAAACCAGCAAAAGTTTTAATAACTGACACGTTTGTTTTGAAATTAACTTGTTCAATAATAATTAACTTGTTGAATAACCTTATGTTCAAGTCCTGAGCACTATCATGTTTAGATACCTTGTCATAACTGTTTGTCTGTCTGGACGCACATCAATTAGGATCTTCATTATCTGGGGTTCAAATCCCATATCCAGCATTCTGTCAGCCTCATCTAAAACCTGTTCAGAAACAAGGTTATTTTTTCTGCCTTGTCTCTTAGATAAGTGTTTTTTTCAGCAGGACATTACACAGAAGAAGATTTTCCTGGTAACCGTTTTAATTGCAGATTCCTCTCCATAACTTACTGCAAAACCTGTTCAACTTCTATTTTGCCTCTTCTATTTCCTCGACACTTTTTCATTTAGTATTATACTTCCAGGGAGAACAAGAAAATGCACAGCATGTTTAAGAGTGCTTAAAGTCAATAAAGAAAAAACAACTGCTTGTTTTAACAGTAATTTGGTTGATGTCTAAAACTAAGCACAAATTTTAAAAAAAACAAAAAACTCCATAACCAACCAAACCCAGAGGGGAGCAACCCACTCAACACACTTACATTAAGAAATTCTAATTCAAAGGGGAAATCTCATTTTTATCTCATTAGAGATCTCACACAGGATCAAAATATCACTTGGCAATTTAGTTCCTCATTAGAAATAGGAAAAAAGCCAAAGCATACATTCTGGCTCACTAGGACACTGCACAACTCCCAGAGCTTGTTTCATCTGGTAAAAAAGCCAAAAGTGAACAAGTGAGCTTGAAGTCTGAGTACAACTCGTTAGAACTGCTACGTTTTCTAACATACAAGCACACTTGTGAACATTTCCAGTCTCATACAAAGAAAGAAGACTGACACCCTAGACTCACTTATCTCCTTTGATTTATATAAACTCTATTTGGAAATTAAAGTTACATGGATCATGCTTTTAAGTATTGACAATTTCTAGTCACTTATGTGGAAATATAAGACATCAATGATAATCCCTTTCTACTGTCCTAATTTTGCTGCTCCATTATTCTATGATATTTTATTATATTAAGGGGGTTTGGTACATTATCTATGTAAATCTTGGAAATAATAACAAATCATCAACTGAGAGATAGAACTGAGAGATAGAAGACAAAAATTCTATTTCTTGATCTAATTCTCTTTATTTTCAGAGGGCTCGTGGAGATTTCATTAACTACACGAATTCTAATAGAATAGCCAGGCGGAAACAAAACTAATTTTACATGCAGAGCTGGCTGCTATGCCTTTTTCAGCAGCAGAAGCTTTCTACACTATTAAGCACATTGGTACTTCACTGCAAAGGGAAAAGAAAGCACCAAAGTATGTCTATTAGATGGATCTGGGTAGTTGAAGTTTACTTTCCTTATTTCTGATAGCTGCTCATTAAAGATAAAAAGGCTGTAACAGATGTCAGATAGATATTAGCACTAATTATTTCAAATGTGTCATAGCCACATCCTGGTTTATAATCTAAGTGTCCTTCAACTGATATGATGTTAGGTTTCTTGTTATCTTTAAATATATACATATTTATTTGTATATAGAACATTTCAGTTCTATTTCTTGGCAAGAAATAGTTACAAGTCAGTTCTTCTTTTGAAAATTATTTTCTTTCCTCCTTCCTTTGTTTTAAATCAGTTATTGATAAGTTTTACACTACTTTTTTTTGTATTGAAGAATAAAAGCACTACTCCAATCTACCTTCTACATGCTCCTTCATGATTTATAAATATCTTTTAATTACACTTTCTTGTAAATGTTTCCCAATTATTCATGCCCAATTCCAATTTCCTTCCTTCTGCTTTATCAGCATGAAGTCCAAAGAAGTAAGATTACTTTAACAGATTGCTGATGAATGAATACTGATTTACACTGAACATGGGGAAACAAAAAGCAATTTTCACATCACATGTATTTTGAACAATCAAAAAGCTGTTTACGACAGAATTTCCAGTCTTACTTCTGAAATAATGAAAAACAGCAGCCTATCTTGAATAAATGGGCTCCTAAAAATCTGAATCAAGACTGCAATCAACTTGATGGCTCTGTCAGGCAAGAAGAGAAATTCCAACCTCAAATTCACCTTGGGTCCAGTGTCTATTTAGACATAATTAACAGAGTTCAGTTTTGTGTTGTTTGGTGTTTGGTTTTGTTTTTTTTTTTGTTGCTGTTGTTGTTTTTCCCCTGGGGGGTGGTACATTTGGCTGGTTGGGTTTTTTTTTAACAAACAATTGTATCCCAATATCTGATCTTGGAAGTCCTTTGGGAAACAATTGTATCATATTAGCAAGTAATACTCAGTTTACTTTGGGAACCTCCATAAGACACAATAATATCTTTAAATGAAAACTGTAAATGAAGCTCTTCAATGAAGAGTGTTCTTCATCCAAGGTGTTAAATTTGAAATCTAATACCACTCCCTTTTCTCTAAATTAAGACTGCAAGATCAAATTATTTGTTAGCTGAAAACTGACAATGAAGCTCTGGAAACACAAAGCATCTTATATATTAAAAATCACAAGAAACTACAAGGAAAAATACATAGGAAGACTACAAAAAGTTACAATATTCAATGTCCAATTTTATACACAGGACATTTAGTAGCACAGCATTTCCTTAACGTCTGAGGCATGAGACTTTAACCACATCAGAATACATGGTTCTTGCATGGCTTTCAATCTTCAGAAAACATTGAACTGCTAGTGATACAACAACAGTCTTTCCTCCTGCTTTACATCATCATATTTTTCAATTTGATAGTTAACTCTCTTTAGCAATGCCATACTGTAGTATATACTGCACATACTGAAAACTGCATTTGGTTCAATACCCACTGTTTTATGAAACAGCATGTGCCTGTAGTAGGACTATACTTCACCCTGGCAGAAAGATTACTCATGTTCCTATAGTTCTCAGAATCCAGGTTTTCAGGCCTATTTTCATCCTGCTCAGCAATTACACGTTACTATTCTACACAAGGCTAATCTGCTGTTTTCCAGTAATAAACTTTTTTCCCAGATGGCCAAATTTGTAATGAGGCTATAACATCGCTGGCCTTGCCAGTAAGCTCACAGCTATTACCTAGAATTGGAGCTAATTTGTTACAACACGGTGAGAATTTAACTCTCACAGGGGAGCAGGGGGAGACAGAGAGCACAGCCAAATTGTCAGACTAGGCAAGTTAGAAATAAACTGAATATATGGAAGCATTTTACAAATAGCAACAGTCTCGCATGTTCAGCACAGTAAAAAGCAAGAATGAATTGAAGATATAAAGATTCAAAACAATGTTTATATGGCTAATTTCCCAATGAGATCAAAAGAAAGTCAGTCCCCCGATATTTAAGTATCTGCGTGTGACTCTGCTACTGCACAAGTTCTAATAAGAAACTGAGTCAGTGGTAACCTTCAAAAAGAAAAGGAAAAGACAACTTCAGAAAGGCATTTCATCCAGCAGTAACTAATCCTGACAAAATAAATTATAGAATGCCAAACATTACTGAAAAAACAATTTAGCATCTTTAAAGTGCTTGCTGTACTAGAAGCCTATTTTATTTTTCCCAGGGAATATTTCCCATTTGAAATGCAATTACAGTAAGTATGAATCATCCCTCCAACACCAACCTCAATGTTAAGTTGTATTGTAATTAAGACTTTGGAAGTATGAAAAAACTCCATTAAAGCTTAAATTGAAACTGAGTCAACTATTTCCCAACTGGTGCATTACTTATTGCATATCAGTTACTTGCCAAATATGTTATGCTCTTCAAATTTATGAAGTTGTTCATTTGAAGATCATTCAGTCTGCCAGGAGTAGCAATAACAATATCCACACCTTTGGTAACCATGTCTATCTGTCCTTGTCGGTCCCCACCACCATAGATGCAAATACTGTAAAATAAAACATTTTACAGAGGTAATGTATTAAGCTTCAGCTAAAGTAAATAATTTTCAAATAAATGCCACCCTGTTGCTTCATTTTAAAAGTATCACCTGGTATTAACAAGAGGAAGGGCTACAGTATCACAGTAATTAATAAAATTAACACTGAATGACACTCCCTCAACCGTTCAGCAGTAGTTTGGACGCATGATTTTCTAACCAGTACCATTAAAAGTCAGTTTTGCCGTTGAGGTGACTGTAAAGGCTTATTCAGAGTGCTATACAAAGTTAACAGAGATCCCTAAAAGTAAATTTCAGAGTATAGGAATGTCTGAAGATCTACACTTAGCAGGTTTGTGGATGAAATCAAACTGGGGGATCGGCTGATACACTAGAGAATTTGGCTGTTACCAGAAAAAACACAAAAAGGCTAGGGAAATGGGCTGATGAAAATCCCATAAAGTTTAACAATAGCAAAGATAGGGATGGCATTACCCCATGACTCTGGGCCAACATGCTTGCAGAGAAGACTGGGGTGGGCAAGAAACTGAACATTATTCAGCAATGTAACCTCACAGAAAAGAAAGCCAGGTGTGTTCTAGGGAGAAGGTAGCAACAGGCAGTGTAAAAATAACATTGGCCCATTACAGGATGAAGATGGTCACCTCACAGAGACAAAACCAAGGCAGAACTGTTTAATGCATTCTTTGCCACTGTCTAGAACACAGATGGTGCACCAAGCTTGACAGAGGTCAAGAAGTGTTTGAACAATGCTCTCAGGCATATGGTGTGACTCTGTGCAGGGCTAAGTGATGGATAAGTCCTTATCCCTTTCAACTCAGCATATTCTGTGTGATTCTTCCCAGCTGATTCTTCCCACAGAAGGAAAAGAAGCAGAAAAGCTACAACAAAGAGAACTCCAAACTATACAAGAAATGGATTTTGACCATGAGATTAGTCAAAACCGACATTCTGAAAATGAAGAAAATATAAACTCTGCATTTACTACCACCCCCTCCTCTCTTAAATGCAATTATTGTAGAAGGTGAATTAAATCACAATTGGTAGGAGAAAAAAAAAATTACTTAACAAGCCAGTGAGAAGCAGGACTACCTTTTAATTCCTTCATATGCATACTTTGAACACTCTGCCTCTACTTGAAGTGCCAGTTCTCGAGTGGGAGCAAGGACCAACATTCCAGGCCCCCCACGCTGATCTTTGGATCTGCAACAAAGCACATTTAGAATGCTGGTATATAAGGACAGCCAAAATCCATCGCACTTGACACTGAACATTTTTATACTGTTCTAAACTTCTGTACACTGTTACTAATGGAATCTATGGTGACAAATTTGGTACTTATTCCATCAGATTTGTAATTTTTTTTTCCAATACATGATTTTTATCTTCATTACTAGAAAATAATCTCAGGGGTTGAGTGCAGGGGGAAGTATGCACAGCTCAACAAATCAGACCTGTGAGCAGTCCTTACATTGGTTGTGAAGTCAAGTGAATGAATCCAGGCATTAAGTATGCTAATGTCTTCCCAGTACCAGTCTGTGCTATACCAATAAGATCAATTCCTTGGAGTATGATCGGCCAAGCTTGGGACTAAGATAAAACAACAAATACTTAAATGTACTTTTCACTTTTCTCTTAAGCTTCAGCTAAAGAGTCATCAAAACTGAAGACATACCTGAATTGGTGTAGGCTTTTGAAAACCAACTTTTCTTATATTAACCATAATATCAGGATAATGCTCAAACGCATCTTCAAATTTACAAACAGGATTGGGAATGCAGCGCTTTTCACCTTCTTTTAAGTCATCACAAGTTATATTATTATTTTCTTTCCTGCATAGAGTTAAAGTAGTGCAATTGTTTTAAAGTATCATTATCTGAAAAAGTAGAGCTAACACAAAAGACTGTGTTTAATTTTTTTAAACTCCTGGAACAAGGCAAAAACAAGTTCAGGCTCTTGGATGAGACTAAACTAGTCTCTGAATTTTCTTAAAAGTTCAGAACTTACTGAACTTTTAAGTTCTATAGGAACTTATATAGGAACACTATAGGAACAGTTAGGAACACTTCTCCCAGAGGTATAAGAACTATAGGAACACTTCTCCCAGAGGTATCAATTACCATTCTTTCTTAAGAACAACTAATTTGAAATTATAGATGGTTATTAACATGAACTGCAGTCCTGTCATATTGGGCTATAATTATACTCTATTACATATTAAGAAGGTGTGACAAATTTTTAAACCAAAAGACAACCCAGAACTCAGAGGAATGGCTTGAACTTAGCAGTTAGAATTCTATATTCTGGCAAAAACTTTCCCCAGCTGTTTTCAGAGCAGCTGCCTGGATACTCTAGAGAATACAAACAGAACAACTTTGGAAAAGGAACATGACCAGTAAGACAAGCTCCAAAAAAAACCCAGAACCAACAAACCCCTAAAAGTAGGTAAAACCCAAATCACAACACAAATAAAAGACTACATTAAAAACTGGTATTCCAAGGCTTCACCCCAATTAAGAGCTATTAATATGCTGTCCTAGTTTTGGCTAAGGGCAGAGTTGATTTTCTCACAGTGGTGGTGAGGGGGTGAAGCTTGGAGCCCTGTGGGTACACCTATGCTGTTATTCTGTATCACCCAAATCATCACTGGGGGGATGGAAGGGATTTTCACTTTCCAGGAGAAAGGGGCTTTGGCTTCCTGTGGACAGAAAAGGCAATGAGTGGACCCTCCATGGTGATTTTGTTCCTTTGTCTGGGGCAGCAAATGGTAAATGAAGCGGTGAGGTGGTGCAGATGGTACGACCAGAGGGCTTGGCATCGTTTTTGTTATCTCGGGCTTGGGGAAAAATCCATGGACATGGACAGTTTTCCACCATTTTCTCCTTTGTGTCTGGAGCAGTGTGGTGCCAGCTGTGGTGGTGCTGTGTTGGTCTGACTTCCACAATCATTTCTGCATGTAATCACCTTCTTTTATACACTGCTGTTATTAATGTTGCTGTTTGTTTTTCTTATCTCATTGCTGTTTCCCAGTAAATTCTTATCTTAAACCATAATCTATGCCTTTTATCCCTCTCTCACCAGAGGGGCTGAGGGAGGGGGAGTGAAGCCTAATTTCCATCTATTTTTAAACCATGACAAACACATAAGCACATTGATTTCAGTCCTGAACTCCTCTGAAGATTCCATTCGGTAAAAAGGTTTTCTGCAGGTGGGGTGTAAGCTAGGAAAAGAATGAGCAATTCAACTTCCCCTCCTGTTTACAGAATTATTTCTTTCAATTGCTGCCGTTTTTTCCTTAAAGCAAACAGATTAGACAAAGTAGGAAAAAAAATTCCTTTATCACAAAAGTGCTATTTCTCAGTACATATTTTTAACCTGCAAGAACAATATCCTTTAATTTTTGCTAGCTCTAACAATAACACATCCACATACTTTAAGGAAACAGGTGTCAATTCCATGCTTTACTCACTGTGGCAAAGTTTCTCTAGCATGCAAGGAAGAAAGACACCTTGCGAAAAGGAAAGTAATAAAAAATTAACACTTCGATAATGTTCACTAATTTCATTCGAAGTACTGAAGAGGACTGAAACTATTACCAAGACCTGAACCAAATCACTTGAAAGAGATGATCTGTTTTCCTTGCAAAGTATTGATAGAGGTGATTGGATCAAAATGAATGGATAGTTAACTGAAGCATGCACTCACCAGGATGTGCTTGTAAAAACAAGATAGACCGAAAGGAAGACAACAGTAACAGAAGTTGGAATTTGGTTTGAAGATGGTATTTGACTAATCAAATGCAAGGAAAAAAATGGCAGCCAAGATGTATTCAACATGTGAACAATCCTATTTGGAAGGACCTAAGGAAATGTGAACATGCTGTCTCATGAAAGGGAAGAAAACAGACAAAAGTCAGTGAATAGTCTTGAATCTTTTTTGTTCTGAAATTCAACTTGATTGAACATTTTTAGAGAAGCAGAAAATCCCTTAAGGTAATTTTCCAAACATCTGCTAGTTGTTTCATTCCCAAGAAAGAGTTCTTAAGATTAAGTTACTACAAGATCCCAGTATTAATACTTCTGTCTTGGTATTTCATCTGCCACTTTCTAGACTTTGTACCTTAAAAGTAATTTTTGCCAAGCAGATGATTCCCTAAAGAAATGACCTTACCGCCACAGATCTACTTCTTCTTGTGACATAGATGCAGTCCTTGACGATTCTTTGTAGAAGTTTTTCTCAATTGGAGGCAAACCTTAAACAATCAGAAAAATTCAACTTGAACCAGCAAGAAATAATACAGACTCAGTGTAGGTCTGCCAAAGCTTAAGATGGAAAGCCCAGAATCCAGTCAGTGCCTTGAGCTACGAGACTAGCTGGAAGTGATGGAAGACCACTGCTCATGTAAAAAGATGAAGGCTGAGACAAACACTCCAGTATCTGGAAAAAAACCCACTGCCCCATATTTCAAGTTCTGAAGTAATTTCTAATAACATACATAGTACAATATTTAACAATTCTCAGATATTTTCCTGTGGCCACATACAAAACAAAACCATTTTCAAAGGGTGAAGTCCAAAATGCCATTTGAGTAGCAGGTTTAAGCCTTGGCACAGTAATCAGTGTCCTCCATGACCATGCTGAGAAATGCTAACATGGTCAGCTCACTGCAAATATGTCACTAATTTGGGCTCTGAGAGATTCAGTCATCTCAAAGCCAGCATTCAAAATGTTTAAGCATTCAACAGATGTACCACATAAAGACAAGTATAATACAATTGAAATCGTAAAACTAACCTGCCCACTTCATAGATTCATATTTGGCTCTGTTTTCTCGAAGAGAGGCCCAGTTAATTGTTGGTTTCTTTGGGTTATTTTCAGGCTTGAAAACGTCCAAGGTTTTTCCTGCAGAGTTAGTAAAATGCTGCTGTTCGATGGAAAAAACCATGGGGGAGAAATCTCCCCTCAAAACAAACACCTTTTTTCTATTGCAAGGTCTCATATTTTGAATAGACATGAAATATGTAAGTGGAAAATTCTTTCCTAGGTCTCTGCCCTGAAACATTGCTAAAACCTGTAAAAATTCAGTTCTGATAAAAAAAGGGAAACATTTCAACATCTTTAGCTACTTAAAGAAAGAAATCATAGGTTACGAAATGCTTCTCCTCCAGCTATAAATTAGGCTCGTGCAGCCAGCTTTTGAAAAATGTGTGAATGCAGTAGATGACACACAGACAGAAACCTTTAATTTTAGCTACAAGAGCAAAGTTTACTTCTAAAGCATCAAACAACACTACAATAAAGTTTCAGTCTAGTTATACTCCATACTTCTTTTTTGATGAGGTTAACACTTCCTAAGTAAGTGCAGTTTTACACTGAAGATATAAATAGCAACACAACTTTACACAAAATTAGTGGAAAAGCAGGAAACATGGGGAAAACACTGCAACAAGTATTAAGGAAGTGTTAAATATTTCTAGTGTCTTGAATCATACTCATCCACCTTCTGGGACAGTTCTGAAAACGGAACACACAACTACTCTAATCCTTATTCTAATGCTGGAACATAACTCCTGGATCCATTCTTCCTCATCAGTGCCTCAGATCAACAACTGTGGATGGTGCATGCCTGTGCAAAAAATTGTTGGGAGCACATACAAGACATACCAATAATATAAGGAGCATCCAAACATAAAATTTATTTCTGTATCCGTGTAACAAAGTTACCACACGAAAGCCTAGTAAAGCCAGTGAAGTGCAACATCACATCTTCAAATGTTAACTTTCCATGAAAGTAGTAGGAAGTCAGCATGGCCCATGCTATGATCAGCATTTTACAGACTACCTTTTCAAAAGTTTACTCAATTGTAATACTCCACAGATACTATATTAAAACTTACACCAGAACCAATACTGGTATTTTTGAGGAATCAGACTGAAAATGCAAGAAACCAAGCAGCATAACATTCTGCATCCATAAAATTGTGGAAAACACACAGGAATAGACTTTCACAGAAGCCTGGCAGTTTGGGGTGAGGGGGAAACTGTCCATAATTGAGAAAGGAGGATACCTTGGTATTTCTATTTTAAAGAGACACCATTGCCCAAGAACAAGGCTAAAGTTAATTCAGTTCGTAAAGTACTAACAATATAAAAATACTCCAGCAAACTACTGAATATATGGAAAGACAATCCATAATATTTCCCCCCTGCCAAACCCATATTTCCTACCTTTCTCTGTCCCACCTCTAAGGTAGTTTTGTCCAGAATTCATAACAACATTGTCAATCAACATCTTGGCTTTGTTTTGCACATCAATGCTGCCAAAAATCTTTACTTCAGCATCATAGGTTCCTCTTGTAACCTATGTTCACAAAATATCACTGAGATTTTTTTCATACTGAAAAGACAAACATTATACAAGAACACATACTGAAAACAATTTTTGATCCTTATTTTCCTGAAATTTAACTTGTTCTACGGAAAGGCCTTTTAATCCCTATTCTTAAAGAAAAGGAAATAAATGCAAACTTAAGGAAAAAAAAATATAACCTTTTCCTATTTTCACATAACATCCAAGCAGGACCCTCAATTCCAGTTCCATTTTACCTGCTGTAAAACAGTGGCATTATTACAGCCATTGTAACACCCTTCAACTTTCCCCAACAACTGGTTCACACAGAAACAAAATTGAGTACGTTCCCAACAGAGCCCATGTCTTGACAACATACAGCACATGGTACCTTTATCCTGGAACCCGAAGAATCTTCAAGTTCTTTAATTTTAGTTCCACCCCGACCTGTTATAAAGATACACAGCAGGTATTACAGAGATTTAGGACAAACTGCCAAAACCTACACACTGATTTTCAGTATTTGTGACCAAACCCTAAGACCTTTCTATGAGTGCATGTATGTACAAATAAAAGAACTTAAGACACCAAACCGCTGGAGACTGTAGGCAGCGGTTTTGTCAATTAACCAAGTGCAAGGTCTGTGTGTAGTAGAATGCCCTTCAGTGGAAGAGACGGAGGAGTAAAACTAGATCAAGAGGTTGCTACCCTTCTTCCATGTGACTAGAGAGCGGCTTCAGACCACTTGCACACTGCTGGCCTTGAGAAACAGACGTCAACTCATTTAGGGAGGAAAAGTTTCCCTGGCGAGTGGGAGAAACCCAGCAAAAGCACCCTACCATGCCCAGGTGGAGAGTGACACAAGGGAACTGCAAAGGGCCGTTCCACGGAAAGCAGGACGCACTGCCTCAGCGACGCGCTCCCTCAGGACACTGAGCAGGGCCCGCTCCTCCCCTCCTCCCCACCCGCGCACCTCAGCGCGTCGAGCACCCGGGCCGGGGGTGCACCCGTCATTACCTATGAGAGCCCCGACCAGGGCGCTGTCGAGGCGGAAGCAGAGGGGCTCCGCAGAGTCCCGAGCCTGGCCGGCCCCAGCTCGGGGCGGCCGCTGCCGCGCCGTCCGCCTCGGGCCGCAGGAGCCTTCAGCGCCTCGCGGCTCCCACTCTTCCCCTCCGGGACTCCCCTCGCCCGTCCCTCGTCGCCCGCCGCCCTCCACCGAGGCGCGGCGCCACGACGGAGTGCGGGACGACCAGCACAGCCCCCCGGCGGCAGCAGCAGCCTGCGGCCAGTCCGGTGAGCCGAGCTCCTCGTCGCTGCTCACGTCCCAGTCGGACATGGCAACCCCGGCCGTTCGCGCCGCCCATGCGGAGGGACTTGGCGCGTCTCAGGCCCGGGGCGCGCTGATTGGTCAGGGCTGGCCGGTCTTAAGCTGTGATTGGCTGGCCCTGGCGGAGGCGGCGGTCGCCCCATGGCTGCCCCGCAATCGTTGGGCTGGGAAAGGGCTGTGCAGCCATCGAGTGCAGCCTGTGACCGAAAACTGCCTTGTCACAAAGACCATGGCACCGAGTGCCACGTCCAGGCTTTCCTTAAACACCTCCAGGGATGGTCAGTCCACCACCTCCCTGGGCAGCCCATTCCAGTGCCCAACCACTTTTTCTGTGAAGAATTTCTTCCTAATGTCCAACCTAAACCTCCCCGGCCCGCTTTAGGACTGTGCCCTCTTGTCCTGTTGCTGGTTGCCTGGGAGTGGAGCTCGACCCCGACCTGGCTACAGCCTTCTTTCAGGCACTTGTAGAGAGTGATGAGGTCACCCTTGGGCCTCCTTCTCTCCAGGTTAAATACCCCCAGCTCCCTCAGCTGCTCCTCACAGGACTTGTGCTCCAGACTCTTCACCAGCTCTGTCACCCTTCTCTGGACTCACTCCAGCCCCTCAATGCCCTTCCTGCGGTAAGAGGCCCAGAACTGGAGAGAGGACTTGAGTCTTCACAAGTGCTGAGTACAGAGGGACAATCACTGCCCTGGTCCTGCTGGCCACAATATTGCCGATATTTTCTGATTTTCCTCTCTCTCTGCTCCTCTGCTGGCACAGGGCAGCCCTGGGTGGGCTTAGCTGAGAAGGAGAAGGCAGCAGGGGCAAGAACATGGTTGAGAACATAGAGTAAGACCCTGAAGTCTGTAAGGTGGAGGGGGAAAGTAGGCAGCCTCAGGGGAGGTAGGGCAGTGACAGTGGCACAGTGTAATTTTGCCAGGTGCCCAGGCTGATGTCATGCTGATACATTGCTGTCTGATTTTTGAAGTGAAGTCATCATATTTAATCTCAAATGAAGCCTTAATAATACTTCAATGAAGCTTTTATGTTCAGTATGACTATGACTGAATGTACTGAAGCTGATACAATACTGGAAACAGAATTACAGAAGGGCTGAGCTTGAAGGGGCCTCTGGAGGCCACCTGGTCCAACCACTCTGCTCAAGTAGGGACACCAAGGGCCAGTTGCCAAGGTGGCTTGTGACTTTCTCCAAGGATGGAGATTCCACAACCTCCGTGGATAAACTGTGCCAGTGCTTGGTCACCATCACTGTGAAAAAAATCATGAAAACCAAAATAGAAAAGAGCTAACATACCCCATGCCTCTTCAATTACACTTAAAAAAAAAAAGCTAAATGGGTGTTTAAATTTCCCTCTTAGGCAGGGCCCTGTATTCTTACTGTACAGAGCTGAACAGGGAGCATTTATGTATGTGTCTTTATGGATACACATCCCTGCCTGTGCCTGGTTGTGGCAATCTGCTGGGTAACCCAACAGGAAAAACAACTCTGCTCTCTTCTGATCCTTCCCCGATAGCTCTGTGCACACAGGAAGCAAGGCTTCCAGGTTTAATACAAGAAGAGAATGCACACATTTGTCTTTTTTCCTGTCCTGTGTTTATTCTTAGGCAGAGCTTGGTAGTGTTCACATAACCTGTGGGTACAAGTGACTGACATGGAAAACCTCCCTTTCTGGCAACTGCATCTTTACATTTCAGTATCTTAAGAGAATGTTCATCAGAGAGGTTGGGGATCACCTGCACATGGAGATATCTGGGTTTGATCTTGAAGCCTCCACAGAGGCAGTGACTTCACCACAAGAACAGGCTCTCTGTGTTTAGTATTTTACACTCAAATACTGAAGCCTGTCTTCAGCCAGGCTGCAGGAAGAGCACAGTGGAGAAAGTAGGCATGTTGTGAATGAGTGTTTCAGGTTTGATGCAATAACATTCTACAGCAACTTTCATGGTCAAATGCAGAGGAAACAGCTTCACCTAGCTGATAAATCCATTGCCATTTATCTAATAGGGAAGGCAACCATAACTTCCAAACTCATTTTATAGAAGAACTGCAACATTAAGTTTAAATAAACTGCTGTAAACAGTTACCAGAAACTGAACATGTTAGACTGGTTTCTGCATATTTTATTCTAATCAACTTCCCTGGTGTTTTGATCTGCTTAATAAAAAATTATAAAACTTCAAAAGGAAAACAATGAGCAAGTTTAATTGTTTTTTCTTGCCTGAAAAGTGGTCACACCAAACAATCTTTTATGTAAGGAAAAAACTCAGTAGTCATAGTACTTTTCAAATAATTTTTATTAACAACAATATGGATTCAACTTTGTCAAGAATTTACAATAAACATTGTAATGTACTGGCTAATGTTGTTGCAGAGTCAGTGGAAGCAGCCATCATGCTTTCTAAGCCTGCTATGAAACTTTCTTTTTGTCTTTCACAGAAGTAAAAAATGCTTCCAATAGCAGATGGTATTGGATATGTCTGGAATTGTCCTGTGTGTGGCCACAGCTGAATGAATGGCCACATTTGCATCCAGATGAATGGACAGGAAAAGATTACATGCTTCCACTGACGTTGCAGGGGACAGGTCTTACTTCAAAAACTAATTAATCTTTTTAGACAGTGACAGCACTTTGTGTGATGTTGTAATCCATTTGAGTTAAGTCAATTAACACACCTGGAAAAAAATGTAAAGCAGAAATATCTGGGACAAATTATTTTCTGACCTGTATTTCATTCAAACCTAGTGAATCCAAAAAGATTGTGTGACATATGAGTCAGGATAAAAGTTGGCCCAGAGAGGCAAGTTCATTTCTGGTACAGGTGGTTCAGTTCCTGTAAGGTCAGTGGAACTGAGCCTGATTATCCGAATGGAGGCTGAGCTTCACCCAGTTGGGCAGTGAATTCATTGCAGTCAGTGAAGCCATCCAAGGATGAATTTAGCCTCGGGTGTTTCAACCCTTTTTTTTTCCCATTCCTTTGGCGTTGTATTTTCTTTTCCTGCTGACTCCTATTTTCTGAATATTTCGATTTTCTCTGTGCTTTTAAAAATGTCCCTTCTCTCCTTCCCTTTTTATATCAGTACTTTGTGCGTTATTTTTTATATAGTCAATGTGACAAGGGTAAATTCAGCTAAGTATTAGTTTCCTCAGGAAATAACTGGAATATTACCATTTTCACTTCAAACAGATGCCCAACAAAATCAGGATTTGAATCTGAGTTCCCAATTCAAGAAAAATTCTTGAATTTCATAGAATGAATGAATTCCATAGAATTTTTGCTTGAGTAAGGATTGCAGGTCCCAATCCAGAAATACTACTGTACATCAGATGTTCTACTATACATAAGCAATGCAGCATGATTTGACTTATCACAGAAAAGCAGGTGAATTACTCATCACCATACCATAATGAGAGCAGTCACTCTAAGTAGGATTATCTCAAAAACATATGGAACAACTGTGGGCACTGTAAATAAAAGTGTATGATCTTTGCAATATTGAACCCTAGGCTAAAACATCATATTCATATTTAAATAAAAAGTAACGATCATATAAGCCAAGAGCAAATACAATTTTTTGAACAAATAATAGTCATTGAAACTATTCTTTTGAGCTCTCTTCATTCAGGTAGAAGAACATACTGACCAGAAAACAATTATTTGGAGAAGGCTTAATTCCTGAAGCTCTTACCTAATTTCAGCTTCTCTCTTCAAATAATTATCAAGTGGATTGTAAATCAGACAAAAATATTGTTCTTTGTCCTGACTCGTGGACAATTCTCATTAATTGCCATGAGCTGGACTTTGATAAGGAGCTCAGTACAAGGCTTAGAAAAGCCAGACAGGCCCTTCTTTTGTGAAACCAATGAATGACTGTCAGTCATGACACTGTCTTTTAAAGAGAGAGCATAGAAACAAAAAACTCATGAAGAAATATGAGTAAAGCTTATAAAAATCCAAACAAACAATTCTTCCTCTTTAAAATTTTATATATTTACTACTCTTTCTATTTTCTATCCATATTATGTTAAAAAACCCTATATGATAAGACTTGCATCTACAAAAATAATAATGGTGAGCATAAAAGAAAAAAAAATTAGAATTTTAAACCTTAATTTGAAAAGACACGATCTTCTGGATTTATTAGTACTTTGTAAAGACATTAATATTTTCATACATAATTTATAGAACTCATTCTTTTGTGCACAAAATTGTTTTAAATAAATTAACTTAAAGTTAGAAGGACTCAAGCATCTCATTTAAGGCAAAAATACCAAGTTTCCGTGAGATAAATTATCAGCGAACCCCAAGGCCCTGTTTCTGTGCGGAATCGGTACAGGCAAGGCCATTGCTCAGTTCTCCCATCAACACCTTCCAGGTGCAATGGGGATGCAACCATCTGCTCCCGCAGATGAAGGTGGAAGAGTGGTGTCCAATTCATGATGCCTTGATTTTTCGGTCTTGTCAAGCAGGGGAAGGACGTTTCATTATGGACACACAGTTGCCATGTGCCCAGTTGCTTGCTCCTTAACTGAACCCAACTGCACATTTATGCCTAGGTCAGAAGAAGACTTCACATGAAAGGCAAGAAAGGCACCATAAACAAGAAAAAGGAAAAAATAGCTTTAAAAACAATTTAAAATTTTTAAATTTTCAATCCTTTAAACTTACATATCTGTCTGGATAAACTGCAGACATTCAAATAAGTTAATAGTTAAATGAACTGAGATGTGGAAAGAAATGTATTTATCCTCACAAAATTGCTGTTGAAATCAGGCTTCAGTATGGTCAGATTGCACATAAAAGAAAACATGAAAGGCTGAATGTGGTGAATTATATGGCAAATCAGCAGTGAGGAAATTGTGCTTCAAGGCGTCTTTCAGGATTTAACAACTGAAGTTTGCCCCAGCATAAGCCATGGAACACAGTGTACCATCCATGGACCCCATATATTGACACAATATATACACTCTACAGTTTTCATGTACTTTCACATAATAAAGTTGTCATGTAACATCCAGGAATACTTCTGTAAAGCAAATGGAAGCAGAAGTTACAATGGTTTCATAGTAAACAGATCAAGTCCTTCACAATACAATCTACAGCATTTAGCCAACGTTAAGACTGGAGTGATGTTTTTGATGCACATAGCGAGTTCCCAGTGGGTCTGGGCCTTCAGAAAACACTGCCCTGAGTGAGCTGGCACTGGCACACCTGTACTTTCAGTATTCCTGCTGCTAGAGGGAAGCTGAGCCCAAGCTGGGTTGTCTACAAGCCTGTGGTGCAGGTGGGGTGTAAATCTGGTGTGAGGCAACACACAGAAACCTCATTCAGCTGGGAAGAGTGAAAGCCCATTTAGGCTCTGCAAGGGGTCTCCCAGTGGCAAAGCCTTGCTGGGGATGTGCAGGCAGGCACTAACACTGCTCCTGCATCTCAGCAGAAGTGAAGTGCAGACTAGTGTAAGAAATAAAAGAGGATATATCAGGCAGGAATGCTCAGTCTGATGTAGGCTTTGAATTTGAAAACTTGGGTTTTAGCAGGAAGGAGTCTGAGAGTCATGTGTTGGAAAGTTCACAAAAAATGACTGTAATTGGGACACAGTATTGAGCAATAAGGGTGGGACCACTTTCCCTCTCTCCTCCTCCCCTTTTATTAAAAAAGCAACAAACCCTTGCCTGATTTTTTTTTTCAGTTAAGGTGCTTTTCTCTACTTCTGTTTCTACTTCTGATTGCCTGCATGGCTCTTTTTCTCCTTTTTTTTCCTTTTTTTTTTTTTTTTTTTTTTAAATAACACTCAATGTCTGTGAAAAAAAAATCATAACTTTTTCCTTCTTTACCTTTCTTGCTTTATTTTCTGGGATCATTTCCCTTTCTCCTCATCTAAATCCATATTATATTTATTTATTTTCTTATTGATTGTGTTGTCTTTCTCTCTCCCCTGTTCTGTCCTCTTTAGTTTTACTCTCTATTTCAGTTCCTCATTTTCCCTTCTTTCCCAGCCTTATGAAGTGCTATCATAGTATCAGGTTGGGACTGCAAGGAAAATTGCCAAAATTTCCACAAGAAGGAAATATTGCTTCTACAGTAAAGGCAGCACGTGCTTCCTTCCCTCACCTACTGCTGCCAAAATGGTTCTGATTCACAAGTCAGCTTCTCAATGAGACTGGAAGAAAGACAGATTCCCTTGAATTTTCAGTGCAGTCACCCACATTATCCACTTCTGAGGCCAGCTCCAATCCTTAAAATACAAACCATTTGTAACAAAATAGTTCTTGTTATAAAGAACAATGTGATAGTGGTGTGTCAGGTACTCCTGCCACGGCACTACATCACCAAAAATCAGATATTAACATACTGTTTTTCAGAGCTAAAAATAACTGATTGCTGATGAGCTAATGAGTGTATCTTGCAACTGGCAGCGATTTTTAACCGCATGTTGCTCATTTCCTTGGTACCTTGCTAGCAGCTGTAGATAATCCTTTTGTTGTAAACATAAACTATCATCTAAATCAGGACATTATATATATATTTAATTAGTTCACAAGCAAAGTGCTTTAAACCTTAAGATTTTTACTTCTGCCCTGTAGAAACAGCACTAGGTCTAAATGCTCAATTTTTTGTTTTTTGATACATCCTGCAGCATTAGCTTTGGAGGCAACTCATTATTTAAACCTACTGTACTACATGAAAGGCTGTTGTACTGTAGGTGTAAATTTGGATGTTAGCCATTGCTTAGACATGCATTTTCATGCAGCTAGGAAATACAGGCTCATTCAACTGCTTTGCAGATTCATCCTGATTTTTGTGGTTTTATCTTATTAAAAAGACTTTTAAAACAGTTCATGCTATGATATGTATGACTAGAGGAATGACCCAGCCAATGAAGAAAGCCAGAAGTTATTTGAGTTTGATGTGGAGCAGATTGACTGCTTCTGTACCATCCCCTGGCTTACAGATGCTTTGAGATGATCTTGATATTCCAGTCCTTAGAGAGTCAGCAGAGAGGGTTGTTTCCACCAACGGGCGCGAGATGGCTTCAGTAGTCTCTGTCCCTGCCTCTGTCTCCAACTCTTCATCCGTTATAAATAATTTTGACTCCCTCCATTTGGAGTATACATCTTGGCTACCTCTGGAACCACTGGAGTCACTGCCAGCAACCTGTATATTCAGTTCTTCTGTTGACTGTATAAGGTTTTGTACAGATAAAGATTTTCCTAAATCCATTTGCACCACAGGTTTAACTGAGAGCAAAGGTTCCCCTTCTGTATCGAGGCCTTTTCTCCATGTGAGATCCTTTGTTGCACTGGGTTGTGCAACTTGTCCATTATCCTTTGATGCAACAAGGCAAGTGGTGACATTAGAAATACTTTCCTGTGTGGTTACAGGAATAATATGAATGGGCTCAGGCCTATTGATATGCTTCATTGATGAGAAAGGTGGTATTTGTAATGTTGTCGGAGTTGCTGGCTTAGTCGTCTGGTTTATTTGGTTTGATGTATTATTAGCTGCTGCAGGTCCATCATTTGGCACTTGTGTTGCTTGACTATGCATAGCTGGACTAAAAGCATAGTAAGCCTGAGTGCTAAATTCATTTGGTGTCAGTATAAGCTGTAGGCCACGAGGCAGATTGGCACTAGCTGATCTGGATACACATCCACTAAGTTGTGCAGAATTAGACAAATCTTTGCTGTCTGATGGACTCTGATAATCAGAAGTCTGCTCACACTCGAAAGCTGGCATTTGAAATGAAGCCAAAGTGAGCGCGGATGCAGATCCTTTTCGCAAAACTTGTTGATAAATATCTAATAGACAGTCCAGTTTTGACTCAATGGATTGTACCTATATGAGAGGAAAAGGTCAACATTAGTGCCCAATACTAATTTAAAATATTTGGAACCCAAGCAAAGGGAAAACGTGACTGCTGAAGAGAAAAATGGAAGCAGTTTGATGTATGCTATTGACCCTTGTAAAAGAATGTCAAAAACCATGTATATTTCTCATAAGCAAGCTGAGAAAAGGGAAAAATGGTTAAGGTAATATGATTCATATAATTTTTATTTCAACATGTAAATGAAGCAGATATTATTAAAAAATATTTTACCTGTTCAGCTTTGGAAACTGGCAGCGAAACACAGAAAAGGCATGAGCAATAAAAGCAAGACAAAGCAACACAGACAATCACTTTACCTGTTTCTCCACTTTGACTACCCGCCCTAACATACTGACATCGTCCGTTGTCTCATGCTCTGCAGGATTCTTTTCTCTGCTTCTTTTATCTGCTGTGATTTGTCCCTTCCCAAGAATTTGGTCAACACTGCAAGAGAAGTCAAAAGCTGTTGTGATTCCTGGAAGCGGCACAGATACGTGTTTGCTATATTTATATGTTAAAAATTAAAATCCCAGTACTTTAGAAAAGCTCTCGAGGAAGAAGACAAACGTGATTTTATTAATTAAGGGAGAAGAAAAAAAAGGGAGTGATTTTTGAGCATATTAGTCTTCTTTCCTTTTTTTTTGGCACTAACCAGGAGTCAGAACTTAGCCATCATCTGGGAGAGCCAGGACTAGACTTGCTGAAAGGGGGAGAGAGGAGGTAGCCTCTCCCATGGCTTGATGTTGTGGAGCAACAGTGCCACTCCCAGCTCTCCCATCCTAGCAACAGCATCCAGTCCTGGGAGAGTTGTCAGTTTGAAGCAGGACTCCTTAACCTTCACTGATAATGATAAATACGATGTAATGTTGTCTGGTTTTTTTTTTTTTTTTAAATTACTATTGCTGGGAATCTGTAACATAAAACCTACATAAATACTACGTTACTAGTAGTTCTCAATTCCTTTTATGTGACAAGAGGAAGTCTGGGATGGGAAAGAGGCAGTTCTCAATGTCTTCCTCACTCTTTTGGCAACGTTCTGACTAAAGTCCTTGTTTACAAATGGACTTTACAGATAAAGGACTACCTTTTCTATTGTTCAGACTGCCATTTTCTGAGGACAATGTGGATACATGTTTTTTTATTTGCTTTTGCCCACAATTCAATTTCTGGCTCTGCTGTGTTCACAGAAAGAACAGAGAAATGTTAAACTTTGCCAGCACACATTATGCAGTGAATGACATTAGATGCTTATGCAGAGTGGAACTAATTCTTTCCTTACCGTGACTGAAGACTCTTAATCCTGCATAGCATGTCTAGATGACCTGCTGAATACTGTTCAATGACATCTTTGACATCATATGGGCGAAGTGTTTCCTTAAACTTTCTCTTTGCAACGTGAAACTTCATAATTCTATGGGGGAAAAGCATTTTACAGGTTAATTTTCAACAGTTGTAGAACCATAGGTATATTTAATTGACAAAATTTGATAGCTCATTTTTAAATGGAAGGTATTTTCAGTGCAATTTGTGCAGGTAAACTTCCACATGGCTGTTTTTTGTAAGTTCCAACGCAGTGTAGCTATGCCTTTGAAATATCAGCTATGCCTTGGAGAGATCAGGTAACAGTGTTTTAAAGGCTGCAGAGCATGTTAGTATATCACCATATATCAGCTTGACTTTTTTAAGCTCAGTGCTTGATATGAAAGGTACTGAAGTACATGCCTACCTTAAACCTGGGATTAGTTTTGCTGACTTGAGTGGGATATCATGTAAGCTACACTTGTGCATAAGCTACTTCTGTTCTTGTCAGAAGAAAGATTTCTCTAATGAATCGATTATGCAAACTTAAGTAACAGTATTCTTTTTCTGATGTTCATTTTAAGTTCCTTGCTCTCCTCTTTGTTACGAAAAACATAAAATGATGCAACCAATTAATTTTTCATCAGTTTTTACTTTTTAATTAACATTCAGGCCTAAATATTTGTTTTCAATTTATTTTGCTGACTTAAGATCAAATTTTGCAGGCTGAAGAGAAGTTTTCATGTATGTTCTGTACTAGAATGTATGGGAATTATTGCTTAATTAGCATTCACATGTTTTTCCTTGAATTTTACTGCAGAATAGTGAGTTTCAGATAACAGCAATTTTCCAAAATTGATGAATGGCACATGGTTTTTTATATGAGACTTGCACAAGTTTCTGTGATATGTGACATGAACATGTGATGTCTACTGAGTAGCTCTCCTTAGAATGGAAAGCTTGATATTAAATCACAAATTTTAAACAAAAATGACGAATTTGGAAAGTAAATGACAGTGAGATGATTTTCCATGTCAGCTGGTAGAACCTGAAGTTTTCCTCGGTTTACATAGGAACTGGGTGAGAAGACAAGGGATCAGGTGTGTTAGCCATTCTGGCCTGTGCTACAGAGCTTATGAATTCCCATTAGGGCCAAACGGCTGATATTTGCTATCTCTTGCAATTGAAAAAACAGAGACTGTAAATTGGTATCCCATTCCAAACACCAATATTCATGATATTGAATATTGTGTTTATTATGATATGTATTTAGCAGCTGTAAGACAACAAATTATAATAAAAACAAAAACATGGCTCTCACTCTCTGATAGAAATAGATTAGCAATGTTTTAGTGGAATTTAGAAAAGCCATACCTCACATAGTTAGGACAAGCATTATAATAATAGGTATGTAGAGTTACATTTGTAGTATATAATGATCCTCTACTCATTTTTGTATCATACATAAATATTCTTACAGATAATGTCAGCCTCTTCTCACACTGCTTATCTTATTGATACTTTTCAGTCTGGTAACTTTCAGTTAAAAATGAGATTGTTTGTCACTAGTATAGAGCTTGAACTATGATCCTGATTATAGAAATTAAAAATGGAAAAGCCTGTTAGGAGCAGTCCATCAACTTGACAGTTCAGGACTGATCTCCATGCACTTTCAAATACATCAGATAATGGACTTTCCTCTTTTACACTGCCAGCTAGTTCTACAGACCAATGGCTTTTGGCATCTTTAGGAATCTGGAGGCCTCTGAAGCTGTGATGAATCTGGGATGCAGATCTATTTTTTTTTCCTTTTAGGTATCAAATTATGCCAAGATGTTTGTTCACAGGACCCTGACAACCTGATCTTCTGGATCTTGTTCTTTATTGAGGTTACAAAGAATGAATAATGTAGCTGGCATACAAGACAGTATAGTAATTTTGTTGTTATTATTATTATTATTATGTTTTGGTGGTCACAATTTTTTACTTTGTGCATTTGATAAAGTAAAAATATGAAACTCTATTAGAAAAGAAGAGCCAGACAATTAATGGGATAATTGAAGACAACTGAATTTACTACAACTGGATGGTTTTACGAGAGAGGAGGCAGAAGACTAATTTATATTAACAGCCATGGAAGCTTCTTAATCAATGAGCACAAAAGTCTTCATTACTGCTTTGCAGCTTTAAAACACTTTTTTTTGCTTATCAAGGCACTTTTTTCATAAAATTCAGAAGTCAAACACAGAATGGGAAGCATCACAGTTATATCAGTGAGGTGTAACTGTACTATTTCTGGCCTAGGTATTAGCCCAGATTCTATCTTAATTAACTTCAGCAGAGTTTGGAACAGACCCTTGTTGCTTACTTCTTTTTCTTCAAGTATACAAAATTTTACATAAACCATGCAAAAAATACTGAACTATTATAAAAGAACTGTCATTGTAAGAGCATGCAAGTTAATTAAGAAAGAGAAAGATGGAATTGTTTCAGTGATGGAGCCTTGCGACTGCTTTGCAGTTATTAAATTTGGTTGAATCTCCATAGTTATTAATGGTCAGTTTTAAAAACTCAGTTGTCTTCCTGTATCTTGAAATCACTATGTAATTAACTTTCTTTCCTGTGAGGGTGGTGAGTCTCTGAACAGATTACCCACGAAGCTGTGGCTGCCCCATCCCTGGCAGTGTTCAAGGCCAGGCTGGATGGGGCTTTGAGAAACCTGGTCTCAAGACCCTTGGATCAACCAAGTGGGAAGTGTCCCTGCCCATAGCACGGTGGGTGGAACTAGACGATCTTTAAGGTCACTTTTACCCAAACCACGGGATGATACCATATGTTTGGACACCCATCCTGATAGATTATGTACAGCTACATAGACTGTGAGTTCCTGTGAGGTATAAACAAAGGGCTCAGTCTCACAGGCGGGTAATCTATCCGTACAAAAAGGGGAAATGAGCACCAAGTTGTGCATTCGCGGCAGCGCTGAGCTCGGGCGGCAGGGGCAGGGCGGGCCAGGCTGCGTTTCGCAGCGGTACCGGCAGGGGGCGAGCAAGGCCCGTCACAGGCCGCGCTCAGGTTGCCCGGGCAGCAGCGGCTGAGGGCTCCGATCCGCCGCGGCAGCAGGGCCCCGCAGGCCCCACGGCTCTTTAAAACACTGGATGCCTTGTAGCAGCGTGGTATTTTATAACTGAAGTCTAATGTGACAAGATGATACACGGTTGTAAACCCACCCAAGCCTCGAGCATGACAGTGCTCCGGTGAGAATTAGTCATAAAAAGTAGCTTATTTCAGTGATAAATCCAGAGAAGAGCAGAAAAAAAGTCATCTGTAGAAGCAGACCTATATATAAAAGTGCTTTGTCTAGAATTAATATATAAACCACAGGTCCTACTAATCTTTACATACCCTGATAATTTGTGGAAGGTTACAGGTCCAATACTAACTTCTGTTTTATTGACCCACAGCAGCCAAAAGCAGCACCCATTTCATTTATCTGTTCTCAGATGCAGGATCAGCACTGCTCTAAAATTACAGTGTTTTCTGTATGTGCAGGTTGCACATCTCCCCTGGCATTCCGTGCATTTTAATTTGCATTCATGTTGCCCCTTCCACTATTAAAAGCTATTCTGCTTGTCATTTAGTGCACTTTCCTGAGACTAGCACCAAGTTAGAACATCTCTAATCCTTTGTGCATCCCTGTAATACTCAAGCTATTATTTTTAAAGCTATGTCTTTGTCAGTCTTGTCATTATCTCAGAAAGAAATATAGCTCCATTCTGCTGGGATTCAGGTAGAATCATACATGGTTACTGCCTTGACCATTAAAAGACAGGTAGGTTGTTTTACCCGTAGCCAGATGAGGTGACCACAGGTTGTTTTCTCACCTACTGTATCAGGAAAGCAGATGCATAGAGATCTAGCTGTGCTGGTTCCTCTGGCTCTCTGCCCTTACCTTGCCAAATATCCCTTCTTCCTGGTAAAACTGCAATGTGCAGAAGAGATCCAACACAGAGAGGCCAGCAGACAAAGGTGCTTGAGAGACATTTCTACTACATGTGAGGCGAGTGAGTCTTCTCTCTCATGTCTTGACCTGACTCATCACTTAGAAGCCAGAAACATTGTTTTCCCTCAAGTAAAGTGCTGTCCTATCCAAACACATGTATAAGAGCCTTGCCTAGGCTCTGAAGACCATCTGTCAGGAAATAAACAATGTGTTTGGATTTAAAAGAAAGAGGTGGTTCTGAAACACCACGTTGAACAAATACAAAATGGCTACTAAAAATACATTTTATAGGTGTTGCAGAAACATTGTAAAGACTGAACATAAATGGTAAATTATATTTTCCATCTTTGTCTGTTAAATATGTATGACTGTTCAACTATACAGCTTATCAGCTCTAGAATTCTCAGGTTTCATTACATTTAGCTACAGTTATTATTTTTTTTATTAGCAACAAATGAAAACATATCTTTGCAATCACTGGAGTTAAAGAGAGAAAAGATCTATTAGGTCAGTACGTTCATCTTCCTGCCATTGCAGTTATTTTCTTTTGCATATTTATTTATGCTTTTCAAATCTCATTTTATATTCCATAAATAGTACAGTAATTCCATCATTTCCATTGTGGGGAGTATTATTGAAATGAGTGCCTCTTGCTATAGAAAATGATCCGAGATATCACAATACAGGGAAACAAGGTATCCTAATCTTCCTTTTAGTCTCTTTTATACACATTCATCATTGGGAACTAACAGAGCTGGAAAGTGCAATTTTTTTTGTTAGTCTCCAGGAACTCTGTGGGATATTAATATTTTTTTGTTCACAACAAGACTGGGGATGGTGCTACAGTACCTGCTGGCACAAAGACTCAGCACACTGCTAGCAAGGACTGCTTTGTGCATTGTTCTGATCCCAGACAGAGGCTGTGGACGAGCAGGACTGATCCTGACTGGGCCCAAGGCATGCTCTGGAGCACACCATGTTTCATCACACTACCCATTTGTTCCTTACTCACCCAACATTGTGCAAATGCATTAAGCAGCTTTTCCTTATTTTCCCTCAGTTGATCTTTCTTGACAGAGAGCTTGTAGACTAAGAGGGGATGAAGCAAGCAGCACATGAGATAAAAGACTCAGCTTAGGAGAGCAGATTGAGAGCCTAACGTGTTACCAGACAGGTCTGTGTGGTGGGTCTTCAGTATGACTAGTTGAGAGTCCTGTCTTTTTTGGAAAGGGACAAAATGTTAAGAACTTTTTCAGGAAAGGACTGTTTTCTCCATCCTCTGTTTTGACTATTACAAAATGAAAATTTGGGGGTTTATTTATTTAAAAAGCTGTTTTGGAAATAAAGTAGTTCTGAAAAAAAGTAAGTAAACAAGGTCAAAACTGATGCAGTAGACTTAGAAAGGACCAAAAAGAAAGATTGTAAATAAACTAGTTTTTGTCTTTTGCTATTTCAAGGCCATCCAACCTGACAGTAAGCAGCATATTTTAGTATTTTAGGCTCCTTGCACAAAAAAACCCCAAACAAACTCACCCCAAATGATTTCATTCCAAAACTGGGAGAGAACCTACAGGTTTCAGGTAGCTCTGTAAACCCACACGCATGAATGAATTTTGCTAATTTCATTTCCCCCCAAAATAAAAGGGCCATTTGTGTCTTTGTAAAACAACTTGTACCCAGGTCTAAGCAGGAAAAAATAATTACTCTTCCTTATTGCAATTTTTCAAGTTGATGTATCAAGAATGGATTCAACTGTCTGTGTTTGTATTTTGGGTCTTTTCATAGTGTTTCATGAAACACTATGCAAGTGCCTTCTGTCTTCACCTGCTTCTGTATACCAGCATGAAAGGAAAATCAGCCTTCCCCCTCCCCCACTGCCTTTGCAATTCAAAGCCGTTTCTAAAAACAAACTTCAAAATGAGGCACAAAGTTTCCATATAGGCAGATGTTATCATCTTGAAATTCTACAGTTACTATATAGAGTCTCAGATCCTTCTTCAGATGTTTGCATAGATCCCAGCGTAGTCTGGTAACAGATACCCTGAATAATCAGAAAGAGGTGTATCGGCTACCTGATGAACTGAATTATCAGTCTCTTGATTTTGAGAGATTGAAGTATAGCATATATAGAAGTCTGAAGATCATGGCATATTACCGCTTTACAGTCAAACAAAGGTAAGTTTCTGAAGCAAGATGTGTGTGTCACTTGAAATCTTGCAAAACACTACCATTTGCAGGGAGATGGGAGAGATTCACAGCTAATTGACAGCAAGTGGAGATTCTTACTCTCAGCCTCAGTGGTGAAATAATTTGTTTTTCTGGTAAGACAAGCATGCAGAGTAAAAGTTGGAGATAATATAAAAAATTTGATTCTCATCAGTTAAACAGTGCATGTCTGAAACAATCAAACTATTGCACCTTTGCTCTTCTTAATAGAACATTTCTGTGGAAGGTACTGTGGAGAAAGTTTCCCAACTATGTCCTTCACATTTGGTTGCTTTCCATTGGAGCTGATCATGACCAAGAGCACCAAGCTAAAATGCAGATGATGCACTGAACTATCAGGCTCATCTTAGAGAATAAACTCCATGAATTAAGTATTAAAACGTCAAGTCAAATTTAAGGAGTTTGGACAGTATTAAGAAGTGAGTATCCCTTGCCAGGACAAGTGGCAAGTGCACCTGGAGCCAAGAGTCAAGCCAGTCTGTTTAAAAAACAGCATCACAGACAAGCATATTTGACACCAAAGTCAATGCATTGTGCTGACTGTTCCTAATTTGAGCATTCTCCATTTGAGGGAACAGGCTTGCCTTATAGGTGGATGTCCACTGTGTAGAAGGAGTTCTGTCACCTGCTGAAACATTGCTGGCAAGAGATGGTTTTCAGCAGTGATATTTGGGTTGCCAGTTGCAGTGGCTGTGGACACAGGCTTGGTATCTGAATCATCCTGTGAGGTCATTTCCAGGCAGGTTGGAAAAATAGTTGGAAAAGATGTCTGCAAATGATCTGTCAAGCTGTCTGTGCTAGTAGAAAAGTTTTAGAAACAGCCTTACTCACTATCTGTCTTCATTTTACTCAATGGAAAAAGGGGAAGGAGATGCAAGTCACCCATAGGTTATCACTGCATGAAATTATGTGGTAAAAATCGTGAGTTTTTTCTTCCTATAGTGCTGAGAAAACTCAGGCAAGGGTTTCTGTACAGGAAAACATTGTCTCCATAGGTTTTTGCAGAAATTCCTTTTGGCTACTGCTTGCCTTCCTGCACCCAAGATGGGTGCTGGACACTGATGTGACTGTGATGCAGAGCCAGTGGGGTGACTCCCAGCAATAACCTGAGGTTTGCTGCCAGCAGACAGGGAATGCTTGAGCCCTCCTTGCTTGCTGAGGTACACTTTTTGGTGAGGATTTTGCCTGTCACTATTTATACTTCAGAATACTCTGGAAGATGCATAGCCTTGGCAGTCTCAAGTGTGTGAATGATATATTTAAACTTTCAATTCAGATAACTTTGTAAGTTTCAATGCAGTTTGCTACTTTCTTGGAAAAGGAGAATATTTGTTTTAAATTTCAGTTCTATTTAGTTCAGTGGATAGTGGTAGGCAAGGCTTTGCACAACTGAATGAATTATTCTGTTCTTACCAGAAGAAATTTGCAATAAAAGTCATATGACAGTTTCAAGAATATGGAAATGCAATAAAACCCTACACTTTTAAAGGAAATAACTTTTCCAGGCAAGGTGATACATACTCAGTAAAATAACATCAAACTGAAGTTTGGATTACACGAAATATAATGGAAAGCAGCATCCATTACCCTCTTTCTTTTCTGTGTCAAATTATGTAACATTTTTAGATATTGAAAAGCTGATAACAGAACTCATAAAATGTTTTAATGTAACTAAAATAGATTAAAAGGAAGCATAATACATTAGCATTAGTTATGTAAGAAAATACAGCCATGTAATAAGTTCAACTAACTATAATTTTATGAATTGACATGCAGTTTATTAGTATCACAACTAAAGAAAACTCAAGTATTTATTCATTCAGTATTTTTTACTCACCTGATTGCTCTAATGACAGTTTTAAGAGCAGGGGTGAGATCTTCTACTGACACATCACACTGGCACCCTTTGTCATCGTAAACATCATCTGTTCCAAGACTGGTGTCAGCTGCAAAAGACAAGAGCAGTCTAAATAAGAGTAATTTAAAAATCTCTTCCTTGGTGTTTTTTAACAGCCTGCACAGCAGTTCTCCAAAAAGAAAGACTACACTATCAAGCATGACAGAGCTTCATCAGTTTATTAACTATATGATGCACTTGTGTGTGTCTATGCTTCTGTCATAAAACGCCTGGATAGTCCCAGAGTAAATAGTAAAAATAAGAAAGGAAGAATGCCCTATTATTTTTTCAAACTAGCTAATAGCTGAGTACCAGCATGTTTATTCCTGATGTCCCCTGGTTTTTCATCACATTCTCTGTTTTACGGGAAAGCGGTGAACTAGCAGATGTAATGGTAGAATCAAAAGAAGCTGAAGTTATATTGTTACTGTTTTACCACTATGGATCCACCTGACATTGAAGACAAAGGAGGAGATCCATCTCATTTAATAAGGAGGTTGTGGAATGACCCAATACTTTATTACAGGTGAAAATAAACAAAATACTTTTTTTACCAGAAATGAATAGAGAATCAATTGCAACCTTAAACCTCAGAGCCATGTAGATACTTCTTTTGCCCAGGGAGCTTAAACCAAATTACTTATTATTTATTTACCTGAAAAAAATGGATCCTTAACCATTTCCTAAACACCACCTCTGCACAGCTGCCATTTTGGAATTAGCTAGAAATATCAGAAGTGCCCATTGCACCTCAATACATAAACAAAACAGGTACTGATGCATGACCAAGAGGTTTATAAACTTAAAATGTGTTGGAATGTGAACGGAGCAGGAAGGGCAGGGCCACAGATGCCCATACATCATATATGTTTTGAAGGCACATGAACTACAGGAAGATTCTTTGGGATAGGTGTCTTTTCCTCCCAAATCATCTTCCTTCAACTGCATAAAGTTCACGTGCCCGGAAGAATTTCACTCAAGGTCAGTGCATTTCATCATGTGTCTCTGCTTCAAGAGGAAGAGACTGTAAAATGAAAGAGTGATATGAAACAGAGAAAAAAGGATGGGATTCAGGACCCTTTAGTAACAGAGGAGATTTCTTCCCCATCCTAGATCCCTGCCTACATTCATGCTGTTATTTTAAACAAAGGTTTAGTCATTCAGAAACACTTCAAGTAAATAATTTCAGGGGTTTATATTATAAGCAGATTTGAAGCACAGTCAGACACAAATGATTACATGACATTTTTTCAAGTTCCTTTTTCAGGAAGTCTGCAAATTAGAGATGAAAAATATTATTTGTCAGTCAGAAGTGCCTGAGAATGTCATGGTACCCTCTAAATCCAATGGGAATGTCATCTTGGCATAAACAGATTTGTACAGCATCTTTGGGAACTGGTATTGCTGCATGGTTTTCTTCACAGATTTAATGTTCAGCCATACACTTTTTTTTGTTTGTTTTGTTTGTTTTTGGTTTTTTTAAATGATTCTGGCTAGTTCATTACGCTTGGGGACATATTTTTTTTTGTTCCTTTTGCTGAACAGGTACATTTATGAGGAACATCTGTAGCTTTGAATAATAGGTGAATTCATCTTTGACAGTTCAACTTAATAAAGAAAGATGGCTTATTGCCAAGTCAGTAATATGTTTAAGTCCACATGAAACAATCAAATGCAACCATAAAAAAATTGAAGTTTTAAATTATAAAAGTGAAATTTTCATACAAAACTTTGAAATCTCTCCTTCCATGCTAGTACAGTAAGTCATGACTACCATGACACCAGGAGTGTTTTTTTCTTGCACTTTTATGGGCTTTGCTCCTGACTCAGCTTATCTTATTGATAAAATATACATCTCTCCACCTATACTGCCTGAATAACATTTGGATCCCTGGCCAGAAATGTGACTAGCTAAAATAAATTTTATAATTCGTTTGATAGGTATATATACTACCTAAACTACCATCTCAGGACATGCTAAGTATTCCACGACACTAACTTTCCAGGTGTCACATTTGATCAGCCTCTCCAGTTACCTCTCCATGTGTGGAAATCTCCCAGCTCATTTATAAGTGCCATATTAAAACCATAGCTTTTTATGCTACTGATATTTCCAGTGACTCTCTAAGGTTTGAATCTATTCACTTATGCCAGTATAAATTAGGAAAAATACTGCTCAGATCACAAGACCTATAGCCATCTAAACCCAGTGAAACAGGAGACTCCAACCTGAAAATTTAAAATAAACATGTTTCTGTATGGTTGTCTCACTGATACAGTTCCTGGGTGCTTTGCCAAGTACAGTCATTAATAAAAGGGCTTCCTTAACAGAGTATATCTTTACAGAACTGTTTTGAGAACTGTGTGGTGCAAATACAGTACCATGGCTGCTCCCTTGTGGATAAAAAAAAAATCTGCAAAATTTTTGGACAAATGCTGGCAAATTCTTATAAATTTAAGCCAGCTTTAAGAAGAGATGCCGCTCCTAATAAATCACCTTTTTTCTTTCTAATATTCCACTGATATGAATTTACTTCATTAGGGCAGACACTCAATACCACAGGTCAGTAAAGCTTGTGAAGAGCTATAGCCTTGTTTGATTCCTATGGGAAAATTCATGTTTCTTTAGGATACTGAGCAGACCTGGGAAAAAGTTTGGGAAATGCGCAGTAGCCATTTGGAGAAAAAATTCCAGCTTAAAACACCACTGAAATCAAAGTTCACATTCTTATGAATTTTTCCAGTGGAAGCTCATGTTGTGTACCACATAGTTACGAGGTGAGATGTACTTGTATCCTTTCTGTCCCTCTTGAGTTCATTGCTGAGGTCAGGGCTGAGTTAGGATCAGTTTGGCTGCTTTAGCAGCTCCAGCTGTTCACACCTCTGCCAGCTCCCAGATGAGGCTAAGCTACATTCTCCAAGCTGCTGTCTATTCCCAGAGAGAGCCCTTCCTAGGCGTTAATGGGGCAGGTAGACCTCACGGTGCCAGCTCATGCCTAGCCCTACTCACATCTACGTCTTCATCCTTCCCCAGACCCTTTGTCTGGATCTTCTGCTCTTCACTGGGTGGCTGTGCATGATCCAAGTGGGTTCCACAAGGAACTGTGGGCAGCAGCTGCTCTGCATGAGCCTGCTGTGCTGCCAGGTTTTCCTAGGGTTAGCCCTGGTCTCTCTTTTTCTCCTGGAACCTCTATCACTAGTGAACCAGGGCTTTCAAGTCTGTTCCTTGGGCAGCTCAGGAATATGGTCTCAATGACTGCCAAAATGTCTTTTAATACACATTTAGACTAATCCCTGCAAGTCTCTTTAAGAAGGGCTGTCAGTCCACTTGACAATCCAGAAACAATTCCACTTGTCTAATATCAGCATATTTAGAATTCAATATGTGTTTTGATCTTAAGTAAGTGTTTATTTCACAGCTGATGAAGCATTTATTGTTGTCTTATAATCTTTGACATTATTTACTTTGGGCTACTGTCTGGTCTTTGCCACTTTTTAATTTCTTCCTCTTTCTTCCTGAAGAGCAGCCTTTGATTTAATCATACAGCAAAGCAGCAATTACCAAGAAATAGAAGAAGCATGCACAAGTCAGTAAAATTGTCTTGATATTTCCCTGTTTTTCCCAGTATTTATGCATTTTTCATGCAAAATCTAGTCATTTATGATCACCCCAAATGACTGGGCAAAAAAGCTAGGCTGTTCTGAAACATATGTCACCAACAAAAAATTTACAAGTTTGTAGCTGCATTTCATATGGCTCTGTGCAAAAGTTATTCACAAGGCTTGATTTATTATATCTGTAAATATTATGTGTCCTTTCTTAGAAGTGTTTTCTGTTGTTTAATAACATGATTTGGCATTGGGAAAACCGTGACACTGCTCTGATCACTCTCACAGCTCCTCATTCAAGTAATTATCTGCCTGTTTAAAAGAATCAAAAAGATTTTGTTCTTTTTGTTTTCTGGGAACAGCAATATGTTAGCAACAACAACCCAGCATTAATAAGTGTGTGTGCCAACATAATGAATAATCCTATGGGAGTGCTTCTGACATAGTGACCTGTACAGTGATTCCAACACAGAACTTTTGACTTGTTTTGTGGAAGCCCTCAAAAGATCTTACTCTGACTGTGTAGGAGGTAGTTAGGATTCTTTATGTGGGTGATCTAAATTATTTTGCTGAGGCTGAGAACCCACCTTCTCACAGTAGCCACCTCTGTTGCCTCCACACTACCAAGAACCAGGCCGTGCAAAACCAGTACAACATGGCAAAACTTAAAACAGGTGCCTGAAGTTGATAGCCTGCATATGACTCCCACTTATTCATGTTACAGCACAGTGTTGTGTTGACGTGGTTGAAAACGCACTGATTTGGAAAAAACCTCTGATTGATTTTCATTGAAATGTATGACTCAAGGTAAGAATTGGATGGTGGCCTAATTTTCACAGGTGCTGAATTACTTTGAGCCATAGTGTCTAACTACCATTATAAAAATTCAGAGTTTGAGCTGGGAATTGAAGTCCAAGAAATTCGTAATGCAGGTCCACAGCCTGTTCTCCATCCCATTCAGCAGTCTCATGTGAGTACAGAGCTGCTCTGGCTGCCCAAGGCACCCCAATGTGACACAGCTGTCTCTACACTTATTTTCTATGTGAGTGGTCAGAAAGAACATGAGTGGATAATTCAGTGCATCTAACTTCTGGGCAAGTAAAGTTGGACATAAATTTAAAGCTTTTGAGGGACAGATTGTCCCCACGGGAAGTGCTGATGCATAGGTCTGCCACAGCAGGGGTGTCCAGGCAGCTGCTTTAGCATGAGACTCCAAACTGCCTTAGTCTTATATGGCTACTGAGCTCAGATGAACCCTCTTGTTCAAGAAGCAATGCTGGCAGCTTAATACTCTCATTATTCATTCTTTCAGCCTTTTTTGTGAGCAAATAGAGCCTCTGCTGAGCTGCTCTGTGTAATGCCTAGGGTGTCTACAGGGTAGGTGTATTTCACTCAACTTTACCCTGCCTTTGAAGTACCTGTCTTTACTCTGAGCATTTACTGTGGCGAGTTAGGCATTTAGGCTATATTGTCTGAAAAATGGAGATATCCTGTACATATTTTATAGTATTTCCATAGATGTTATAATGCACAGAATGTTTCACAAAATCTCAGTTACTTTTTTCCCCTCAAAAATTATTCTACGTACAAACATCTGGATGGTTTCTGTTCATGTGATTCATGCAATTTCCCTTTATAAAAATGAAATGTGTCTCAGCCTTGTGCCTTTGTTTAAATATATTTCATGACACTTCTCACCCCTTCACAAGCTCTCATTACTTTCCTGTTTGTTGAACCACAAATACAAAATCCCTTCACTACCCCTAGAACTGATTTTCTTTCCAATTTGCCTTTGCTTCAAAACATCAAGCTGACTCTCTCTCAGTACATAGTTCACCTAATTTGTTTTACTGGGATTGCTTGTTAAGTTCCATAGGAAAAATCAACTGAAGAAAGCAATACTAATTGCAGTGGAACTTAATCACGTACTTAATAAGAATGCCCAATGCTCCTCCAGAGCAGGAAAGCAGCAGCTCATGTTTACATGCTTTCCAGAGCAGAGGCCAGAAAAAGGAGGCCCAAGGGAGTGAATTATGTATTTATTTCCTTGATCTCTGGGAAAAAAAAGCAACAAAAGGAAAGACTTTCTTCTAATCAAGAAAGAAGGAAGGAGGCAGGACAAGTACTTCCGTGATGTGCTCTTCACGTTTGATACTTAATATTTACCTAGAAAGTGAGACCAAAATCCCTGGTAATAGACAACAGTGTTCAAGTGCAAAAATTAAGAAAGAGGGAATAAGGATGACAACATTAAAAAACATTGTTTGCAGGGAGCTTTCATGAAATGATTACCATTTCCATACTGGAAAGAAATTGCTCAGTAAAGGAAGGAAACTGGTGCCTCCTATAAGGAGGAGCATTTTTGCACAAGCTTGTAGAATTCCCTTTGCCTTCTGCCCAACCTGAGCCTCTACTCTGCAGGCAGTACCAATAGGAAGTTCAGTAGTGCTGGATCAATAGCCCATTCCTTGTCTTTCTTCTGAAATAGACAAAGCATTCCAGATGGGGACAAGAAGAGGACATCAGTGGTAACTGCAGTGCAATATGACACAGAGTATCCTAAAGAATATCCCTAACAACCTTATATATGTTAAAGCATTTATGGAAATCCTCTGATTTGGCCAAAATGGAACACAGAATTGGTGGAAATTATGATACAATATAATTATATGGTATAATGATATAGTTTCCTTTCTCTGTAAGTGCAATTTTTTTAAGGTCAGAAAACTAATTTATATCAGTTATCATACAATGCAAGCAAGTTCCAAATATCTACAATTCTAGCATTCCCTTCTAACAACTCTCAGTTATCATTAGTTATTATTTAACTTCTCAAAAATGTCTGCACTGGCAATATTTCATGGAACAGTTCCCACTACTTAATTAAAAAGGAATCTTTTTAATTTTGAATGATGATATGGAGGACCAGGAGACTTTCTAAAAACAATTCATTATATGCCCAATAATTGTGCTGTTAAAAAGGCAGATCTTATTACAAATAGTGGCAAATTAGCCAGCAACTTTAGATAGCCATATGAGAAAAGTAAAAGAGAAAAATATTAGGTGACTCCAAATCTATAACTTTAGTGTATTTTTAGATACACATTTCTGTGACTTTATATACACCACATCCAGGAAGTTAAAACCGTAAAATAAATTGCAGACGCATATGATATTATCTGGAACTGTAGACTAATGAGCTAAATGTCACACCTACTTGACTGTCTCCCTGCCAGACCTTGTAGCACACATCAGTTCATATATGTGTGATATTCCATAAGGTCTCAGAGGTCCTGCACCCTGGGAGATTTCCAGGTCCTCTTGTTGAGGGAGGTCATAAACAGGGGCAAAGGGAGAGAGCACAATGGCAGCTTCAGATTCAGGTATCTACAGGATAGTCCTGTATTTTAAAAAGCCATGAAGCATTTCCTTAATAATGTTTCATAAAAACAAAAACATTTCTCAAATGTTTCAGATTTGGTGCAAGTGGGTTACATGTGGTTGGGAAGTTTTATAAGCATCCTCTCAAAATTAATTCTTATCTCATTTGTATAGTCTTCACTGCAGGTGAGGTTATCTGAAACCCATGCAAATCATACTTCTGTGTGATGGCCTGCTGTTGTCCCTCACAGAGCTAAGCTTAATAAGCATTCACCTGTGACTACTGAGTAAGCACTCAGTCCAGTGAGCACAGCAAGTTCCTCAAGAGGTATCATAAGGAAGGACACTAAATTGTGGACTCGTATGTCCAGGACTTTGGTTGGAATAGACTAAAATAATGCCTCAAAACCAATGACCTGTACTTACTTACACAAAAACTACTCTGAGCTTAGGTCAGAATGCCAGACCTTCCTAGTTAATTACATTGACAATGGTAATAAATGAGAGCTCTATTTGCTCTAGGTACACAATCACAAGAAAATAAATCTCTTGTCTAGTACAGGTTGATACATTGCTAATAAATTTCATTCAAACTTCTTTTTGACATCATGCAACTTCACTTTGAATCAGCAAATTTAAGCTTAGATGTAGAAGCAACCCAACTAAGGACTTCTGCCACATCAAGAGAACCTTATCCAAGGTCAAGATGTTTATGCTACTGAAAGGAAAACTTGTCATTTTTGCAACACATAAATTACATGGTAGTAATTGAGGACATGGGGGCTGAAATGCACAATTGCATTCTTTCCGTGGCTTTCATAATATACTCTACCCTGAGGATTTTGTGCAAGTACTCTGTAGGGAATGAAAGGCTAGAGGTCATGTGAGCATATAATCTTTGGGGATGGCCCAAGAAATCAAATATTTCCTTAGAGAGTTCTTTTTAATTAATCAAATGAAATATGTTTGTAATATCTCCAGTGCTGAACGCTTTTGATGTTTTATTCAAAAAGCTACACAATGTCTCTAGGTTACAGTAAAGGCACAATAACTCATGCAGAGGCTTAGCAGCATGGGATGGTAGAAAACAAGTATAATAGGGTATTTTTACCCCTCACGGAAAACTGCATCCACAACATAATACTGGTTCATTTATTCAGCTGTGGTGGTACAAGACTGGAGCATGATTTAAGCAAAAAAGGTTCTGTTCCTCAGAAAGCAAGGCAAGCAGAAAACAAAACAGGGCAGGAACCCTATTGTCTGTGAAGATGAGATTTTGTGATGTGAGTCTCTGTGGATGGATACACAACATACAACAAGGCACCAACACAGCGCCTTAAGCAAGGTATGAGATCACCTGTACTATTTAATCACTGGCACAGACTCTGTCATGGGGTTGGCACTGCTGCTGGGTATTCTCATGTTCTGGGGACCACTCCCCACAGGCAGTTTGGCTGCAGTTTCCCTGTTTTTGTTAACAGGGACAAAAGCCATACTGCATGAGGAGGCCTTGGGGCCACAGGTCAACAGTACAGTCAACCTGGCTCACTTTTTGTACAGGTACAGAGGGGGCTGCAAGTGGCTCCAAGGTCAGGCAGCCCCTTTGCCTATGTGACAAAGCATCCCTTTGGGGAAGGCTCTTCCATGATCCTGCACAATCCTTTCGAGTGTGTGCTTTGTAAAGTTACACTATTTACCATGCTTGATTGGTGAAAATTTCTCTTTGATCTGCCTCATCCCTTTTAGGCTGATAATAGGAATTGAAAGTACAGCATTCTGGAACCTTTGCTAATTTGTGCAGAGGCCCCTCTTCAACAAGATTTCTGGAAGTTGTGAACCACATCACCAGAGACTGCAAATGTATCTAAAATCAGATTATATAAGTCTTAATACTCACTTTCACTCCCCGGTGCTGTTGTTAAATGCCCTAGAAAGCATCTGCAGTCAGGCTACCAAAAACTTCTCTATCCATCAAACCTCTCTCAGGTTTGGATTCCATTTGCAAATGCACATATGTAGCTGAAATAATTGCTGCTGTTGTCAGACCCACTTTGTCAACAGCAATAAACGGTTTATAGGCAGTTTCAGAGGACGGTTGCTAACCATAAATAAAGCCATTTGTGCAACAGTTTTGGTCATACTGTTCTAAGGTTGCTATGCCAAAATCCTTTTGGGAGATGCCCATGGCTGGCTTAAGTGTTTTACTTGCTGCCAAGAAATTCTCCTTCTATGATTTTAATATGCAGTGGGGGAGTGTTAGAGTGTTTGTTACTGGGTATTCTAAGAGGAAAGAGACTGCATTTTCAATCAGGTTAGCCTTTTAGCTACCCCCATGAGCTTCTGTCTGGACTAGAAACCTCCCTTTACAGGCCAGTTTCTAATTGCTAATGTTGAGTTTCTCCAGCAGTCTCTTTCTGATGCTTTTGGCTCTGATTTCAGCCATGTCCTTACCAGAACTCAGTCAGCACTGGAAAGTTGCTGTGTTGACTATCTATCTGCCTTAAATCATCCTCATATGCTAACAATCTCCCCTCTTTTCGGAACCCTCTCCTTATAAATTTGCTTATTTTCTTTATTTCCACACAGAATTCAGTCCTCTGTATGGGCTAATGGAAGAGCATTTACAACTCCAAATCCCATACAGTCAAAGAAAAATGAAGCAAATATATGTGTCTTCTGTCTTCTCTTTTGGAATAGGTTCAAGTTCGTAGTAAGACTCTATTATTTTTTCACCGGTACAAAGTTTTGGCACTGAACTGGGTACCCAGTACTATGTTTTCACTGCCCAAAAGTTCTCTTGTAATTTCTTCTCCTACCAAACACCCTACAGAGATGTAGGAATGACCAGAAGAACCAGCTGTTCAAGGGTACTGTTTTGTGCCCAAAATTTAACCCAGAAAAAGGTGTCTTCTAGTTTTGACTTGATGATTAGCCTGCCAAAATAATTAACCATTTGGCTAGGGAGTACTTCAAGGAGGAAACTGGAGGATCTGGCAAGCAGAAGATAAGAATAATATGGTGCAAATACTGGTTTTTTTTCCATCCAGTGAAAAATGCAAGATATTCTAAATTAAAGGCATCTTGAGATCTTTTTCACTGAGCTGTCAAATGCAGAAAGCATCAAGCTATGAAATTGGTAACATAACAAAAAGAAAGAAAAAGAAATCAAAGTTAGTAGTGTCTGACTTTTTGTGTAAAAGTTTGGGTAAGGCAGCAGGTAGCTGTCTCTCAGCAGTGAGCACACTGGACATCTCCCCAGTCATACTGGTCCTAGAAGTAGTTGGATGAGGTCCCAGAATGGAAACTTGGCATTTGCCTAAAAGCTGGAGACAATGGAAGCTGTTCCTTCTGCCACAGATCAGAAATTGATTGTATCTGTTGGCCCCAGTTCATAAGGGTGGACTAGTAGCTGGAAATCACTGACCAGGAAACAGGCTGTGCTCACCCCAAGGAGCGGGAAGATCTTCAAGGGTTTACGCACAGCAATGAGTGCTCTGTTGTTGTTTCTGTCTTTCATCTACAGATGTAGCCAAGGTGCTGTTTATGCCACCTTTTCCGTGAGAGGGAAACAATCAGAGGGAGCACGATCTTCTTGTGCATGTCATTGCTATTGATGATAATATGTACAGGATAAAATAGGAGACACACTGAGGAAATGCTTCCATGATAAATGGGCTGATGAAAAATGAAACAGGTGCTTCAGTGAGGTACAGACTGCAGAGCTGGGGCAAAAGTGAGCCACTGATACTCTGAGAGAGTGCTCAACAAATTGCTGTCTTCTTAGGTCACTTCCAGGCACAATGTGAGTTACGTGGGTTTAACTTATGAAATTACTTCTGATGCGGTTTTGGGAAGACACTTGTGCTGTATAAGTGATTATGTAGGAAGCTTAAATTTAGACAGGGTAGCTTCAGCCACTGTGCTACCTAGAGCATTTCTCACTTCCCACTGTGGAGCACATGGCATCCTCTGAGCTTCACATCAGCGTGAGACCCAGGCTAGGTCACACAGCCCCTGTGCTACAGCTGCCATGGGACATAAGGCAGGGCCTGTGCCCCAGAATGGAGATAGGAGTGGATAGCAGCCTGGTAGCTGGTATACACCAGCAACTCAGTGTGCCACAGGCAAATTTGGAATTTGTGCATCTGAGACATCTCCATGGGGGAGGGCTAGCCTGGAATGATGACCTTGGAAAATACTCTTGGTTTGTCTTGTTTGACCTCCAGGAAATGTTTACTTACCCAGGCCTTTCCTGGAGAGATGTGTTGTGTAGGATGTGCTTAGCTGAGGGATGGGGCATTGCAGTTCAATGAGTATTTTGCAACCTACATGTCTGTGATAATATGTACTCTTAAAAAGGAAGCAGACATCAACATTGCATTTCTATCTAGGTAGTTTTACCACAATTGTTGGATGTAGCATGCATGATTGCCGTTGCAGAGTTTGTACCCTTCCCATTCAGGCAGGGTCACTGCCTTGTGTGGTAGCTGATCAGTTTTTTCCCTTGTTTTCAGCATGGTGGGTACCACAAGAAAGAACCAAACTTTCATAGATTAGGAAATATGTGAACGGAGAGACCCAAACCAAAATCCGCCAGAGCAACAGTATCCCTAGATCTGTGTGAGTGCACCTTTTAGTGCTGGGTTCACTTGGTGCTCTCAGCTCCTGCCTGTCAGGCGGTTGCTCTCACCCAATTCAGTGCTCCCTGGTTAGGGGAGTCACTGCCTTTGTTTTGGCAAGCTTTGGCAGATGAAGATATGCCTGAATACTGGTCAGTTTAATATCAGATTGGATTTTACCTAGAGAATGGAGCAGCATGGGAGACAGCTTGAGGGAAAGGTTGGGCTGCTGCTCTTGGTTCAACAAGCAAAGATCCACTTCTTCCCATTTTAGGAGTGCTTCCTACATCTAAAATACCCTTTAGAAAGCAATACATAAATGCAATAACACTGATTTTCTTTGCTACATCTGCCTGCCTTATCAAGCCAGATACAACCCTATAAATCTTAAAGCACCCAGTAGTGTATCCCTTGGTGGCAGGTGACTGCGTCGCCAGTGCAGGTACTGGGACTCCTCTGCCTGAGGGAGCCAGTTCTGCACAAGCTGTGCTCTCAGCTGACAAAGGCACAGGTGACCTGAGTGGGCCACCAGCAAGAGGCAGCAGGCTTGGGCAGCAGCTAAGCCCAGTAGTGGGAGAGGGGCCATGATGGAGGAGCTGCTGAAGCTAAATCCCTGCGATGCATTTAGTCCACTGTGACTTTTCCTAGTGACCCCTTTTCACACCAGTTGCTCCCTGTGCACCACTGACATGATTACTTATTAAACAAATAATCACATTATCATGCTTTTTGAAGCAGACTATAGCTGGCTTGTGTCTTTGGCCCCAAACAACAATTCTTTCCTACCATCGACCATGGGTTTGGGCTGGGAGCTCTTCAGCCGCAGCGAGGGCCTGAAGCGAGTTCGGTCATTGAAGCTCCAGCTCTTCTGCACTTTGGTTGGGCTACCTTCGGTGGCAATGTCAGCACTTGGTGAGCGGCGATCTCCGACGGAAGACTGTCTGTTTTTTATACTTTGACCTCGTGGGCTGGCCATCCGCACCCGCTCCTTAAAACTTAGCTTTTGACTGCAAGAGAGAGAAATATATTTTATTTCATAGTACTTTCAATCCATTTATTTTTTTTATTGTATGATAATTGAAAATAATGTGTAAAAAATCTCACTGGTATGAATCTGTTTCCTACACACTTTTATTTTCATTGAATATATTACATTTGTGAATGGAACTGATTTGACGTAACTGTTTTTTGATAGAAGCATTAGCCCTGGCAGTCTATCATACAGTAGAGAATAACCTTGTAAAGGAAATGAAAAATAACAAATAGAAAGAAATTTCACCCAATTATTACCCATTAATTTCTATGATGTTTCTTCTATTCCTCGAACTTTAAATAGGTTTGTTTCGGTCTTAGTCAGCCTAGCTCAGTGCATTTCTGGCCGTATCTTCAGATAAACAAAATCAAAATGTATTTTATTGCTTCTCCATGCCATGTAGTATTGTCTGGTTTGTTTTCTTTTTAAGCAGGCAAAAATACTGTTAGTGTATATTCATGCTTTTTGAGGATGTTGCACTTCCAACATTTCATATGCATGATTAGTGATCACTCATATTCAGAATTCCTTGTCAGAGCACTTACTTGGACAAGACAAAACCAAAATTAATAAAACATCCAAGAAACAGCAATGATGACTGATTAATGGAAATGTAATGATACACTAAGTGCTTCCTAAAGTCATTGCTGAAGATTAAGCTGGGAGCTGACTATGAACAGGTGGTATTGGACAGGTACCAGAGTCCAGCTCATGACTGAATCTGCTGGATCAATGATTACCCTGTGGTCCTATGGCTGACCAACTGTAAGCTTTTTGTTAATCCCTGCTGTGCTTTTAATCCTCCCCTCCAGCCAGCTAAATGTGGGATTTGTAGATTTTCTATTTCCCAGTGCTTAAATTACCTTTGTCCAGACATATCTGATGAACATCCTGTGGTCACTGTGACTATCTGCCCATGCTTTTTCATTATTTAACATTTTTGCCTTTTTTTGTCCCTCCCTGTAGCAGAAGATACAAAGGGGAAACAGAGGGGGAGTCTGATACCAAGGTCTGGAAACCTTGTTTTATCTTCAAGGTGAAATTCAATTGGTTGAGCAAGGGAATGGTCACCTTGATGAGTGGTGCCGTTCTTTCAAGGGGAGAGATGATGGGAAAATGCAGTGTCTGTTTGTGGTATGGTGTTACTGGGACTTGCAGTCCTACTGCCCTGGTGTAGGCTTTGCATGGGGGGCTTTCAAAACACCCATAGCAAAGGCTGTGTACCTGAAAATTATGGTTGTTCTTGAAGTTCAGACACCTTCTAGTACTCTCAAGGTCTTTGCATTTAACTTGAGCATGACCACAAGACGTTTTGAACAGAAATGAATCCTGCAGATAATTAATGCTAACACAGACTATGTGATTTTTAGATATTTAACCTACTGCACTCTGAAAATACAGTGTTAATATATAATTATATGAAATGGAAAGTAGTTATAAACCTCTGTGGCTATGAAATGTTGAGATAAACATATCTTTGTCCATGCATAGCAGAGCATAGCATTGCAATCTGAATACAAACATCACTGAGAGCAGAAAGGATGCAGTTTGTTGCAGGCAAAACACATGCTGGGATGCTTATAATGAGATAATTTCCAAGAATACTAAAAAATGAGCATATCAATAGAAAGATTATTAGATAAATGTTTTTCTATACGGCACGTTGGAGTACTCGAAAGAATACCTTTACTATAATTTCTGAATGTAATCCCCTTCTTTCCTTCCCCAAAATAAACAATTGTTGAAATAAATACATTGCAGTGCTGGAAATGCTATTTCCATTGCAAATTTTTACCCAGTGCTGTGGTATATACAATACAAAAGACCTAGAGAACCTAATATTTGAAAGAAAAGTGAGTTCCAAAATCTAACTTTGAATACAAATTACGTTTTGAGACCAAATTATATTTCAGCTCAGGAATCTTTTGCGTTGTTCAACTTAATGGAAATATAAACTGTAAAATATTTATTAACCACATTATTGCAATTTCATATTATGCAGAATGAGGAAGAAAATCAAAATGGACTTCTTATAGATATTATTCCTACAAGTGTTCCCCTTTTTTTAACTCCCCTTATGGCTCAAATTGTATTTGCTATTGAAAAATGAAGTCAAATGTTTTTGGTGGGGTTTTTTTTTTTTTTTTTTCAAATATTAGAATTAAAAAGTTTCTGGACAGCTCTCTTCCTGCTGCACTAAGAAAAAAATGAAAGGAAAATGGATAAAATAGCCATAAAAACTATCTATATAGATAATATTTTTTATAATTCCATCAACTCCAAAATAAAAATGAAATTTTAAAACCAAAATCAAAACAGCACATGTGCTCTTCTGTCAATTAATTTGTACTAATGAAAGCAATGGCTGCCTTTGAATGATTGCTAGACATGGCTATTTCATTTATAAAAGCTTAATGGTACACAATGGCTACTTAACCTGAATTATCTTTAGTTCTCCAAATCAAAGTAGTGAGGAAATGGTGAAAGGAACAGTAGGCATTTTATCTGTACTATACACATTCTTCAAAAGTGCAACACTGAGAAGGAAAATATTAATGTAAACTGCAGAGCTCACACTTAAAAAATAAAATCACATCTGCTTCGTAGCAATGGCAATGTACTGGCTTGCCAAGGGTCCATGCAGATGGTGCTGCATTGTGAAGAGAAATGCAGCCCCTGAAGAAAGTGTGGTTTGGAAACTCTCTTCGGCATCTTGAGATGCTTCCCCAAAGACACTAGTTATAACAGTTCTTCACTTCTTGAATCCCTGTTCCGATTTTGAGACTGGTGGGAAATGGTCCTGAAGTCATTGGGTCCTTCTCAGCACAGGCATAAATAGTGTGACTGGTAGCAGTGAAGAAAGGTTGGGAGAAGAAAGCATGTCTTTGGGAACACACTGTCATGGGGCTCTTCTATGTATGATAAATAACAGATCATGAAGGAGTAACTGAATCAGAAAGAGCACTTTGAGGGTACCCTGACCAGGCTTTTCCCCATAGTAAAAGTCCCTTTCCTTATAGGATAAAACGTAGTTCCTTCTCTGGATTCTTTGTTGCAATAGTGGTAGAGATGGTGTTAAAATTACAGAGTGAACATAATTTTACACCTTTCAAACATCTTTGGACATTCTGCAAATGAATCAGTAGCCAGTGAATCCTTTAGGGCCCTTTATTCTGATTTAATGCTGGTTGGATCAGCACTGGCTAGTGCATGCTAAAAATTGTTCACCTCTTGCAGGTCCTGGTCTACTATATTTTTCTCTTTCACCTTTTCTCCTCTCTTTTTACGTGGTGTCCAAAGGAAATCCCTTGAATCCCTGTGCACCTGTTAAATGACCATTAGATATTCATTTATCCCCATAAGTATTCACAAACTTTGAGTGTTTGTCGAAAAGGCAAAAACCATGAGAAAGAATCAGGAAAATAAAATTACACAAGTTCCTAAATCAAACCTAAATGACAAGGATCTGAGAGAGCCACAGCTGTCTCCAGTTATCTCTGCACTCCTTTAGATGTGTGCCTGTCCGTCATTTCTTGTATATGACATGGCTGATAGTTTAGCTTAGTTGGTTGACATACATTTTTGCTTCCTATGACAGGCTTCCCTGGCAATGGCAATCTCTTTGGACCTATTGCTCCTCTATTCTTGCAGGTTGCAAATTGTGGAATGCATTCTTATCAATAACACTGGAGTTTTGAAACATCTTTTAGTGGAGATCAGTTACAATTGGAAGCTGTGGAAAAGGAAGCAAATGACTTTTGTCTATTTGTCTGCCTTCCGAAAGGTCAGTTGTAGGATCTTATGACTCATTCTTCCCACTGCATGCCCAAGCCGCTCACTTTCCTAGAATAGCAAATGACTTTCTAGTTCTCATTTCTTCTTTTTCAAATTCTGCCTTTACCACCTTTGATTTATGAAGGAATGGGTGTGAGGAACACTAGAGGTCACTGTAACTTCACTGCAGGGGGAATGAACACCTCTGCTCGCTCAAATGACTGCTCTGGATAAGATTTTGTTTTAATTGACAAATGCATACAAACCTTTCCTCATTCTATCTTCGATGGACCATCTCTCCATACTTTAATAACTGAGCATCTATTTCCCTCCCAATCCCACTCCCCCATTTACTTGCCGCCTTCCTGCATTTCTGCTCAAGTTAAACTTTTGCTCTGCTTCAGCCTCAGACCTGCAGCACTACTGCTTGCTACTAGCCACAATTTACTACTTGTTTTTCAGACTTCATACTGAGCTGGTTGGTGGAAGCAAGAATAGGAAGAAATTGAAATGAATCAGAAATAACTAGAGAGCCTGAGGGTGAGGGAGAATGTTTTGTGCCTTGAGACAGAAGCTAAAACTGCCAAAAATGATCACCTATGGCAAAAAACAGCAAGCAGATGCACATGCCAATTTTCAGCAGTTAACTTCCTATAAATACAGGTGTGGATTCTTACTGAGCCTACAAATACTTTTACTGAAATTAAGCTAAGCTGAACAAATGCAAATGCAATGGATAATACTGTGAGACCTGAAATTCAAATGCTCAAGACTTTGCCACCAGTCTTGTGCTAGGACCATCAGCTCAAGAAATTTAGTGTTATATCTCATAGCTTCAATGACTAATAACAAGAATTTTGGGCCACAGTGTACTACAGTTTAATTGTCAAACAGAAAACATAAATATTCAGGGTGTTTGTGCATTTTTTCCTTTTCCAAAACAATTTCTAAGTGAAGAGAAACTATTTTTATCTTAATTTTCTGTAATCAGTTTGTACTTCTACTGTCTTTTACACTGTTTTTAAAAAGTAAGAAAAAATGCAATCAACTTGTGATATGAATCATAGGCTTCTCCCCATAAGATTCATCCATCTAGAAATTACCATTTTTGGTAAGAGACACAATTTCCACAGAACTCAGCTGAAGCAGATGCTTGATTTCACAGGCATTCCTCTACCTTCCAGTACAGGATGCAGGCACGTCTTCCACAAGCTGTGTCCAAGGGGATTCTTCTCAAGAACAATTGCACATTTTGACTGTTGCAATTGCCTAGCACGATAGAGCTTAATATTCCCCACTAATTATTAGATGGAGAACTCAGCTGCCATGGTTATAAAAATCCTCCTGGACTTGGGGAAATGTCATTGATTACCCAAATATTCAACCCCGATTTTAGATCTCCACAGGGTAATGCATTCCAAAAGTTGAAGCCTCAGGCAGAGAAGGGGAACAGGGCTTTGTAAAACTGTGGCGTGCTGCGCACTGCAATTGTCCGGCTGGATGAGTTTGAAACAACTGGTGTTGCTGCCATTGTGTTAACAGCATTGCAGGCAACAAGCAAAAAGGGATTTACAAGCACTTAAAAATAAATAGGAAACATCATTTGGAAAAGTAAGGAACTTTAAAGCACTAAGGAGGGGAAGTAAATGAATCATGCACCTGATGTTAGTTGGCATTCTCAAACATCATGTGAATAGGCAGGATGCTGAATACCTATGTTTCCGAGGGAGGTACATCCTGAAGAACTTCTCTTTATTACTACAAAGCTTACTAGGAGTGAGGGGAGATAGAGGACCGTGTTACTAAGCATTCCAGTGCTAGGTAAGGGGTTAGGCTATCCACCTCAAGTCAGATTATGCATCACTGGCAATTTCCTTTTCATATGGTGCATGCAGAGTGTTTACATTAAATCGACTTTTAGAAACAGATATGGTATAGGACTTGAAAGAATTCCGTAATATAATTCACTTGTTTCCCTCAGAACAGGGATAAGTTTTCCCCACAAGCTCTTACACTGGCAGAACTGCTCCTTATTGCACCAGAGAGAGTTGTCTAAATAGGGAATACATATTCAGGCTCATGAGTTACAAGACTAGATGGGTGACATTCATCCTTTGCAGACACCCAGTGCATGTCCTACACACAGCTAAAGACTGATTATGCTCTCCATATGTCACAAGATTCATCAGTCTTGATCTAGCTTCCCGCACAGGAACAATTTCAGCCACGTTGTATAACTGAACAGAAATAAATATTGTTTGTTTTCAGTGTGTGCATTTGTAGATATTGAGAATTTAACATATTTTATTTTAAAATAACTTGCACAACTCTGGAACTGATTTATTGAAATAGCTCATTTATAGACTGGATACACCAGAGAGGTTGTCTACCAATACTTTGATAAATGATTAATTGGTATACTTGTGTGTAAAATTTTGGGAAATACAACATACATAATTTTATTAAACTCAGTGCGAAGCTACAGCTTCATGAGCACAGCTCCCTCAACTCAAATGCATAGCAACATTTAGTTATCTAATGAAAGACTTTATGTCTATACATGACAAAACACAAGAATTAATTTCTGTATGTATAAGTCAATTTTGTAGGAAAGGAAAAAAACTCTTCCCTAACACAATACAAGTTATTCTCCAGTGTTATCAAAAGGGAATACAGATCAAAGAGCATATTCAGAATGCAATCCAATGCACTACTTGTGCAAACACATCTTCGTTTAAAGAGTGAACAAGAAGAAGCTTACTTAGTTCACATAGCATCCCATGCAAGTCACTTAGCATTGCAGTAAGAAATAAGTTAAATAGTCAAGGACAGTTATCTCAAAGTACATCGCAGCAGTTTGCATTTACATCTTTGCCACAAAAGACCACATACACCACGTGTATTTTCAGTGATACAAACATACAGCAATATATCAGCATAAGAGCAATAAACAGCCACTAAGAAAACACACTTTTTAAAAAAGGCACTGAGTGGTCTAGAGGGGTTTCTACTGTAGAACATGATCTCAGAAGTTAACTAGTTCATTTTTGCAAATACACTAATTTGCAGCAGTGCACATATTAGTTAAGATTTTCTGAAGGAGCAAGCATCTTCCATTAAGTGCAAATAAAGTGAATAAATCTGGCTAAATTGTTAACTTCTTTTAAAGCCACAACTGTTATCATTAATATGGAGAACATAATATAGTTTTGACAGCTGGGTGTCTGGGGTTTTGGGGTTTTCTTTCATCCAGTTTCCAGTTATTGTAAGTAAATTTGTCTCTTTTAGTGCTTGCAGGTACAATTGGGAATAACCTCTCCACTCTGCGCCAGTCCCAGTTTTAGAGGGATGTACTCATTTACTGGCAACTTCTGTCTCACCTTTAAAAAAGTCAATTTTAAATGTTGGTGTTGAAAGAGTAGGAAATACAGCTGGTGAGTGCAGAAGTTTGGATCAGGCTGTAATAATTAAATGAGATCAACATGTTGCTAGCAAGCCTGTGGAGGTAATGTATACAAAAAGTCCCAGAGCTGACAGAGCAAATCCTGTCCCCTTGAGTTGCAGTGACACTAACAGCAGTTACATGTGCTTGGAGGAAAAGGACAGAGCCAGGTGCCAGAGAAGCAATCTGGGAAGCGGAATGGGACATGGGTAATTGATGTGAAGACTTTCATCCCTGAGTAAATAACCCACAAGCATTTGTGAACCACAGCACAACTTGAAGCATGATGTATTTTGGGGGCTGATGTGTCACCAACACTTTTTCCCTTTGCTTTTCAGCATTTTGTGCTGGGAGGTAAAGTCGGCTATTCTCTGAGTGAGCTGATACTGCAGTGCCACCTGCCAAATGCCTGCTGATTCCCATCCCTAACGAGCTTCTGAGAGTAATTTTCCTTGTAGCCACTGAGTCCTTTCCTGTCCCTAAGGATTTGGGCTATCATTAGAGCATAAGCAGTATTTTCTCCCACTGCCTTAGGATATGCCTCTCCAGGGCTTAATTCACCCAGTAAATTAAGGAGGATAACCCAGCCAAGGCTTGCCCCTGCCAGCTGTAGGCAGTTGGTCCTCATCTGGGATCCAGGCTGGGTGGAAGCCCACCTGCACACCTGGCTGGCAGCAGTGGGGCTTTCTTCAGGAGAGATACCAGTCTGGCTCCTCTGCTTGAAGTGGGCCATGAGGGAGTACAAGCCATGCAGCCAGGAGGAGTTGAGACACTGCAGTGCTGCTTTTCCCCCCACCTCCTATGTCCCAAAATGCTCCTTAGGTGGGGATGACAGAAAAGTTAGAAAACATGGAGACACGACACTGAGGAAGCCTTGAGGATGCTCCTGCAGTGTGAAGGTGACATCTGCTCCACTGTTCCACTGGCTGCTCTGCCACTGTTCAAACTGAGCCCCTCAAAGCTAAAGCACGTTAGATGTGTAAAAAAATGCCTATTTTTTCCATAGAAAAACTGGGACAAAGAAGCAAATTTCATCAGCATATGGGTTTAAAATATTCAATTTGTGATTATTATCTATCAAGAGTTGCAGTTAATTGAACCTACTGTATAGAACTTGAGACATCTAAAAGCCATTAGGAAACAGCAATTTCACAGATAAAAGAAATAAAAGAAACTACAAACCTGCTAGAAGATTCCCCTTGTTCTTTTCTTCAGGTCAGGGAGTGGGAGGGAAAAACATACTTGTTATGCAGATAGTAATCACATTACCTAGTTACAGATGATGTTATACATAAGATAAATGTAAATGGGTATGTTAATTGGTGTACAACACACACATTACATTGCAACCACAAAAACATTCAAGCAAGACTTGTAACTACAGTGCTTCTGGAAAAGAAACTTTTCACTTGTTTTAACACATGCATAACATGCTTAGTACATACCACTGCAGACTGAGTTGGCAAAGCACTTAGGCAAAATGCATTGCTGACACATATATAACAGAAAGCTGTAGGTTCTTATTAGATAAAGTTATTTCTGGTAAATAAAAAGGTTTAATTTTAGGATAGCACAGCAATATGTTTATTTACAATAAGAAGTAGATGCATTTTTGAGGGACAGTCATATTAGAATATTGTATGTGGGATAGAGCTTCATTATTTATGTAATTTTATCTCCATCTATCCATTTATACCAATGTTGCCTTCAACCTGTTTGTATATGTAAAATATCAATACTTCATGTAACTTTTACTCTAAAAGCTCCTTTTAGTTTGGAGCAGTTTGGAATTGCAGTTATGGTAATGGATTACTTATGGCTCTGTTCTTGTCAACTCTTTGAAATTCAAAGATCAGCTTTGGATACCCAGCCAAACTTCTTTTTGGCTGAGCTTTTTGGCACACAATTACCTTTTTACTGTCATGTGGATGTTCATCACCCAGCTTTGAGAGAAACCACTAATTCTCTTGCACTGTCTGCAATTAACAACAGTTAAGATGCTTATCAGAGCTTTCCCATAAGGCTCTTAGTGCTCTCTTTTTTCATCTTTATTGAGTGTCTTTTACATCCTGATCTGTGCCCTGTACTGAATCAGTCAACTTGCTGTCTTCTGCTAAACTTTTTACTGAATTATTGAAAAGTCTTGGGCTGCCAGTGCTCTGTGAATTCTCACCTAAACTAGGATATCAAATATTTCCTGTCTGCCAAACTGTGGCAGCAGGTCTTTTGAGTCATCTTCCACTGTCTTTATGTATGACTGAGTATGTATTTTGTCCTAAGGAAATACTGAATATATCAGAAGTTATGACAAAAAGCAGCAGATTCCCCAGTGCATTCACCTGCAAAATACCACAAGGCACTCTTCCTTTGGAAAGGCAGATCAGCAGCTCTTGCCTAATACAGAGGCACAAGCATAAACACACCACTGAACCAAGGAATAAGCTCTGCATTAAACTTAGTATTTTCCTCCTTAAGGATAATTTGGAATGAGGTGAATCATTTACTGTGATGCATGAGTGGGTTGTTGGGAAAATGTTTCTAATGCCTGTGCATTTCTTAGATAAATAGCAATGATTTGTATTTGTTCCTAGGCTCCTACATGATATTGATCTGATTTGTTAGTTGAAATTTTTAATGAGAAGACTGGAGGGGACTTAAGACAACAAACCAAGACAAAACAGACAAGTACTAGTTTTCTATAAACTTGAACAGACATCAAGAGCAGCACCAGCTGCCATATTTGTACCTACTTTGTAGGGCTGCAGGTATGCAAGGCCTTCAAATGAGGCTTCCAGGTAGCAATGGAAACCGATTTCTCATCAGCAGCATAACTACGCCATACACACTACGTGCAGGATATATGGTAAAAAAAGAAAAAAACAAGGCAAGAGGGAGCAGGGGATGAAACAAAAAATTGAAAAGCAGATTAGTAACCAATACAAGTCATGTCTTTCTCTTATCATTCATAGCACTGATACATGCCTGAGGGGAGGAAGAATACTTTCATAATATCGCCAGGTGGCTGCCACGTTTGTTCGGCTAGCGTCGGTAGAATAAAACCGCCAGGAAGCCTGGTATAGGGAAACAATAGAAAAGCACAAAGGAACCAAGAAAATGAAGTGACAATGCCACCAAACTGACTATGGAGTGAGGGGATTTTGCTTAGACCAGAGTGTGCTCAGTGAGGCAGATTCAAAATACCAGTAGAAACCTACCAAAACTTTTGTGAATCCCAGTACACCTTATGCGGTAAGACAAGAGTTACTGGCTCCCTTAAAGCACCAGGAGATATTCAGCACATAAAGGTGCACAGAAAAGCATTGCAGCAATTTATTTGTGACAAGTCCATAGGGGACACCCACACAAACTTGCAGTCTGAGGTAAAGTAAGTGTCATAATACATTCTGCAAATCATAATGACAACCAGACAAAAAGCATTTAGAAGAAAAGAGAAGTATTCTCTGTGGTTTGAAACACTGTTAGATGTTTAAAAACACAAAATTAATAATTTCAAAGGTGAGTGACCAAAGCATAGCATTGAAAATGTATCCATTGTTTAGATTTATAATTGCATGTAGATAGTAAGATGAACCTTGGTTCTACAAGCCAGGATGTGTTCCCTGATGTCAGCATAACTATATTAATTTGTACTAGCTGAGCATCTGTGCTTCCTGTATATTCTCAACCATTAAATGTCATCTAGGTATTCTTGTATGGAATCTAATACCCTGTGTTTTCCCATCACATATCTCCCAGAAACAGATCCAGTCTTCATCAACAGATGGAGAACCTGTTACTCAGCTTGAAAATTGCTTCATTGGTTGATCATTCTCATTGTTAAAAATTTCTGCATTATTTTTTAATTTGAAACTCTTAGGTTTTGGCTTACAGCCCGAGTTACTTGTGTTTCTGTCTGCTACCTTAAATAGTTCCAGTAGGTTCCAAGACTTCCTCTCTGGGCTTTTGTGTTCAAATAATTCTCACACTGAATATTTCTTATAAGCTAAAGAAATTGAGAAAAGTATGTCCATATGAAACATTTCCATTTTCTACAGCTATCTTTCAGTCAGGCAAATGCTCTAACAAATGGTTTATCTGTGGCAACAGACGAGTTAGCACAGGCTAAGTCTACAGTGTAACGGGTTACAAAATAGACATTGTCCCGATACAGTAGAGACAATTTAAAACAACCTGGGCACTGTTACAGTACCCAATAATATGCAGTTTAGACACATCCTGCATTTATGAACATGACATTTTTCTCCAGTCCTTGACTCATGTTTGTCCAAGGTTTTATTTGCTTTCTCCAATATTCCAGTATTCCAGTGTCACAAACTGTAGATACTGAGTTGATATGCAGCATATTAGTATGAGCATCATCATACACAGTGGTAGCATCAGTCTTCTCCTTGTTATGTTTATGATTCTGTATCTAAGGCCATTAATAAAACCAGGTGGAGTAACATACTGGGAACTTGTATGAAGATCTTGACCCTTCTTTCCTACTCTTTCTCCTCTGTATTCCTCATGCTTCATCAAATCCTTTCCCAATTCACTAATACTGGGATAGAGACATCTTGTAATAATCTGGATTCAGTTTCTAGATCATGTTTTGTATTTGTTGTATTAAAACGTTTGGCAGTAATCCTTTCACCCTAAAAGTCACCCAGATTGTCCTCGGTTTTATTCCTGTGTGCCTGCTCTCATATTTCCTATTGCGCCAGGCCTTGTGCCTTTAGAAAATATCTCTACCAGCAATTTCATATTAATTGCTGTGTCACTGAAAGTGTTGAACCTGTAAATGAACATGTAAATGCTGAACAGCCTTCATCATGAGTTCCCACAGCAAATGTCTTCCTTTCACAATGATTTTGCCCACTGAGAGTCACTCTCTGAAATCAGGCTGCTAGCTATTCTTAATCTATTTAGCATGCTGTCTTACTAATATTTTGGTTGAACTGTCATATAATAAAAATAAGAGCTACATCCAAAACCTAAATCTATTACATGTTTCCTCTGGCAACTAAACTTGGAAGAAGTAGACTAGAATGTATGTGTTAGAAAATATGCCAAACAGCCAGTAGACACAAAAGGATTTTTTAAATTATTCTAACAAATATTAAATTTTAAATATTTAGGATTTAGTAATAATTGAACAGTAATAATGGAAAATATTTATTAACTTTAAGAATGCTTCAAAAACGGTCTGACATCTATCTATACTTAACACGGAACTCTAGCATATTCTTGCTCAGTTTCTTGATTTGGATTTATCATTTAAAAAATAAAACCCAGCATAAATGGCAGACATAGAATACTTGGCATCCTAGGAAAATAAACTAGGACTCTAGAAGATTATTTCCCCCCTTTTCTTTCTTCAGTGCATCAAACAGAGTGAAGCTTGGTGCAAAATGATTCTTTAGAGGACTTTCTCAGTTTTAACTAGGACTGAAAGTTGAGGAAAAAGCCTATGCAAAACAGCTGCCTAAAACATTCCTTGACACTTTTTCTTGATTTGCACCATCATGCCAGAACAACTTCAGACTATTTCAGACATTGTAAGTGCCTACATTTCCAGCTTTTGAATTGACTAATAGTGAAAGCAATTATCTGGGCAGAATTTCATCTTCACCAAGTATATCACTCACTGAAACACTCTAAACCCTGTATTCGATGAAAAGTAGCTTAATATAGGCAAGAGTGCTGTGCTGTCAGTTGGGTTGTCTAGAGATCAATTCTCTTTTTCCGAATAATTTTCTAACTGCAGGCGTGTATTTGACATCCTTGCCTTCGTTTCTTTAATGTGGATAGAAGAACTAAAGACTATACATAGAAATGTTATATACGGTTTGTCTTGATGTTCTTAAAGGTCTTTTCCAACCTAAATGAATCTGTGATTCTGTACAGAGTTATGGCAACACATAGCAGACATTGAACACAGTTACTTCATGAAACTAACCAATTTGTTAAATATTATTTCCACAAAACTTTCGAAATGGAAATAATAAGACATGTTCCAGTATGTACTTTAAATCACCTGCTCTCTTTTGGTGATTTCACATTTACCTGAATTAGACTTGCAGCTGGATTCCGTCTTTTCTCAAAGTGTTTCTGACGATGTTGTTCCTGCACTTTCAATGCAAATCCTGAGCCAAGGATGCCCTGCAATAAGATTTTATCAATGTGTAGGTAGTCTTTCAACAAATATACATCATTAATTACAAAGATTTTGTGAGGATGTTACACCATATGTTTGCTTCACATTTATAACCAGTATATGACAGTATAAGGCATAGAATCCATGCACCTTTCCTGGTGAAGTAGGAGATTCCTTACATAACATCTGTGGTGCTACCACTGACCATCCATCTCACCCATTGCCTGGGTTTTGCTACACTATGTTCCTGCAATTAAAAAAGGCCATAGAGATAGATATAGATACATATTTATAAAATCAAGCAGGGATATTCAGAGGAACTTCAGTCAGGAATGAGGAAATCACCATCTGGTCATCCAGATATGCCAGATATATCTGGACCTCAAAGTCCACATCTGAAGTACTTATCGTAACTTTTGATTTTAGAAAAGTTAGAAAATGCTTTTCTAAACAGATTAAGACCATTTCTTCCCAATCTTTCCCATTAAATAATACCCATTGTTCATTCCAGAGGCTGTGAAAAAGCTGATTATGAAACCTCTCCTCTTTTAGCTTTTTACCTTTGAGTAAGATAAATTTGACTCTAACTGAATAGATCCAAAGACTGAGAATGTTTTCCTTCTTGACTTGCAAGGGGTGTAATACTTCTGCTGGACATGTCTGCATTATAAGGAAGAATATTTCCACTTGATTCTTAGTCAGAATAAAATAATATTAGAAATGCAAAAGTTTCTCACATACCTCTTGTATTACAGACAGATTCAGCATAGAAGTATTTATGAGGAAAACTAGTATCTGTACATAGATATGACATGAGGAACAAAAGTTGTGGCATCTCTAATATGTAATAACATGTAAGGTTATTAATATTTTCATTGTAGTGCTGAAAAACTAGTTTTCTTGTTAGTGGTGACTAGGTGACAAAAGGAATTAATTACAGTAGATGTCAATAAATGTCAAAGATTCACAAACACGTAATGGGTTATAATTACAATGCATTATAGTATGTGAAAGATACTGAAATACTCTTTGTAGCTAGAGTAAGAAATAAATGCAGTGTACCAGATAATTTAAGCTGTTGACAAATGCTGACTTTTAGTCTTGGTTTATCTCTGGGGTTAAAAAAAAATGAAGTGTTGTAACATCCATGTTTTATAGACATCTATAGATAAAGAATATGAGTATTAAAATATCAAACAACATTGCGCTGGAGACAATATAAAAAATACAAATGCCACTCCTCATTTCATGCTTATTCAAAACTAATTTAAAAAAGAAAGGAGATTCACTCACAAAAATGAGAAGTTATTTCTGAACCTACACTATATATTAGTAATGAGATAATTCTCAGTTCCATTAGTCTCTTGAACATTGATAAAAACAACATCAATAAATGTAATGTTTATTTACATTACATTCACACAAAGTGATAGTTGCATTTTTTACATTCAACAATATTAAGTTTTAGTTGATTTAATGCCTTCTACTACTCTGTTGATAGCTTGAACGTGGCCATACAAGACAAGCTATTAGAAATACCTCTTTTTTTTTCCCACTATAATCTAAGTTAGAAAGACATATAATCTGCTTTTATTTTTGTTTTGTTTTGAAAAATTTGAAAGAAAAGCAGTAATATATAAGTCACAATTCATAACAAAAGGAAGGATTTTCAACTTTACACAATAGTAAGTAACCTAATTTTGGATTATTTCCCAGTTTTGACCGTGCCAGAAAAACTTCCAAAAACTAAAGCAATGAAACCAAACCTTTTGTTTGGGTTTTGGATAGCAATTCACTAGTGTTGCTGCAGAGCAAAAAGCCTTTAACATTTGCTTTTCATGTAGACAACTTACTTCAGCTTTTTGTATCAAAACAGTGGCAGGAGCTACAGGAGTTTCTATTTTTTTTATGAACTTTATAGGCATACTCACAGCAGGTAGTGCAAAGAAAGAAATGCCAAGTAGAGCAAATCCCGCAGAAAGCAACCTTCCAAGCCAAGTAAGAGGAGTTTTGTCTCCATAGCCAATGGTTGTCAATGTGATCTAAAAAGAAATGAATGAACGATGTGGTTTACCAGAAGTCACTGACAGATTAGTTGCAGATTATTTACATTGCATGAAGCAGCATTTCCACTAATTAATTGAAGACATATGAAATATATAGCTGTTTCTAAAAACACGAACATAAATATATTAACATTGACATTTTTCTCTGAAAACTTTATACTGTTTGTTACTAAATAAAACTGAGATAAATACTAAATGTGAGAAAACACCTAAATAAGCAATAAGTTTAAAAATAATGAAATATTATCTTGATCTTAAATTTGAGGCAAATAATGGGAAATTATGTAAGTTGGGCAGGAAAAAAGTGCTCTTTTCCATAGATGTAAAGGTGTTTCACCTATTTTCTGCTGGAAAATATAATTGTATGTATTTGCATAACTACACAAATATAAATTACAAAGCAGTCATACTGGAAAAATACAGCAGGGAAGCAGTTGATGCTTGCAGACGATATAAAGTCAAAGGAATTGCAAAAAGCAGCTGCATTTTCCACAAACCCATCAGTACAATTTTAAGTGAATTATCTTCTGAAACACAAAAAACCACTAATCAAAAGCTGGAAGGAACTTTAAGAAGTTTCTGGTCCTTTCCCCTTTCTCCTGACAGGCTCAGACATACCTATGTCACTCCTGACATGAAGGTCCAAAGGTTACTAGGCAGCAGCAGATGCAGAGGTGCCTTGGGCTGTGGGACCATGTTAGCTCAGACCTACCTGTGGACAGGTCAGAGACAAAGGGCAGGCAGGTTTCAGTGCAGGTTAGAGGGCTCATTGACCACTGGCCATAAGCAACATGGCCACTGAGAGAGGGGTGCGTGGTTGGGGCTCACTGATCACATCTTGAAAGCAGGAGATTAGGCTTTCATCTGTGTGTGTGGCTGAGGGCTTTCCCTGACCCAAAGAATTGCCCTCCAGGCTACTCGTGGCCCAGGAAGCACACCAATCTCAGACCTGGGGACTGGACTCGCAGAAGAGTTGTGTCTGTGTGCTTTCACAGAGCTCAGAGCCACACAGCTGCCCAGTGTGGGCAGCTGGAGGAGGTGTGGGAGAGTGGAGGATTCCCAAGGGCCGGCTGGGAGGCTGCGGGACGCGTGCTCAGGCAACGGCACACAATGTTGAAGGACAAAGATAGACAACAGTAGGCTGAATGCCAAGGACTCCGGGGCCTGTTATTAGGGAGAACACGTGCATGGAGAATTATTTTACATCGTGTACCAAATGTGGGCAAGTTCAGGCTTAGCAAATTTTCTGGCAGCAACAGATTCTTCAGGAAATTGCCTTCTAGAGACATTAGTTTGCTTCCAGCTTCCTCAAAGTTCATTCCTAGGCAAGACGGCCAAAACAATTCTATTTAATGTCAGGGTCACCACGGGACAAAAGAAGGAAAGTCTTTTGGAAGTAATTAGATTTCAACTATTTAGGACTCTGTAGATAGTAAACAGTGCTTTTAATTGCTCCCATTGTTGGGAACAAGCTGTGAGTGTAATTTATCCTGAGAAAGCCATAGAGACTAAGAGAGAGAGATTAATTCAGGCTGCAGCTGAAATTTCAAGTGGTTATCAAGTCTCAAGTTTTGTAACAGTAGCCTGGTCACAGACACACCACCTTGTATGCCTATCAGGTCTCACTCTTCCTTGCTCCTCTTCATTTCCTTGCCCCATCTCCTCTTCTGGGCTTTTTCCGGACTCTTTGGCAAGCCAATGCCACCCAGGAAGGGGGATAAAATGATCTGTATTTCTGCATGGTTTGTTTCAGCTGCTTTGGTGAGTTGTGTCAGTTCACAGACGTTGCCTAACAAGCTCCAGAGCCTGCACAAGGCAGCAAGAGACTGAGATGGAGTAATAAAGAGGAGGAACATGAGAATGCAACTCTCTCTTTTTTGGCAGAGATGAGCTGGTGCAGCCATGGTCTTGGTCTGGCAGAGGGGCTTGATTTGTTGGCTGAAAAAGATAATCACAGCTCTTCACATCAGAGGGCAACTGCAGAACAGTTTGAGGCCATTAGGAGCCCAAGAGGAATGAAACACTTGAACAAATGAATCCCTGAATAAAAGTTCCTCAAAATTTGTTTCCACGCCAGTCATTGCAAAGCAGTTTGGAGCTCTGGAATGAGCCCACTTTCTTGGCTTCCATCCAGCTCCGTATCTCTGCCAGTCGCTGGAAAGTACAGAGATATCTCCTGTCTGGGCTGATGAGAGGGAAACAGAACCAAGTGTCATCTGCATATTAATGATATTGCCACCGAACTGTATTCCAGAGAAGTCAGAGATAAACTTGAACCTTTGGGGCCTGACATCTGAGAGCAATCCAAAACCAGGACCATTCACACAGACTGTATCTCTGGAATTTCTCCAAAGAAAATAACAAGACCCTATTAAAGCTTTTCCCTCAATTCTTCTAGGTACTAGGGACTTAATGGTATCAGTTTGTGATTAAGAATATCAGCGGCTTCTTGCTCACTTTGAGCTGTTTTATCTCAGGATGGTCTTTACATGACTGTATAGGTGTCAGCACCATGCTGTACTGTCTTACTCAACACCGAGCAAAGGGGGTTGATCTTCATTTTATATTACTCTCACCGCACAACTAAGAAAATGTTTTTCTGGACAACTTCAGGGTCAAGTTCAGGAATAGTCCACTGCCTCTTTGTTAATGCTGCTAGTGAATGACTAAACCATTGGCCAGGCTCTGACTGGCATAATCCTGAGATTAAATTAACTGTGGAAGGGTGTGGAAGACTACTGGATGTGAAAACATGACAATATAAGAAATTTCCAGACATCACTGATAATACTGTGGGAAGCATACAGAAGTTACAGCTAGCATTTTGAGGGAAGGCTGGATCCCACAGGTGGGTAACAGAGAAGTGACCAAAGTTCAAAGTAACTCATCCTATCCTAAAATATAGGACCCAGGCTTGTCTGAAAAAAAAAAAGTCTACTACCCCCAGAGATGTACTAGGGCATCTGAACAGGGACCACCCACAGGAGAGGCAGCAGACTCTCCAACAGATCTTTGATGGTAGTGTATGCCTGTGTTTAAGTAGCTGAATCACACTCCTGCATGGCTAAATGAGCCAGCTGGGTCTTTTCTTTTACACCAGATGCAAACCACTCTGTTTTGGTTACTTCTATAAATGAAGGGTCTGGGCAGACTAGCCAAAGCAGGCAGTGTCACCTGGTACTCACAATGATGAGAGAACTTCTGTTATCTCACTGCTGGAGCTAATAAATATGCTAATTTAAGTGAGGTAATATAATAATGAATGTGATGATATAATTTTGATGACTTCAATTAGATGAGATAGGACCCAGGAGGCCATTCTCTACCCTAATATTTCTTTCTGATGTCATTTGATGTTCTCCTAGCAGTACTTAACTTTTGAATCTTTACCTGACATAACTTAACTGGAAAAAAATATAGTTTGCTCATGCCATCATCACATTAAATGGGAAAAATTTCATCAATATTAACTCATTTGAGCTAGTAATTGTGACAATATAATTCACTGTAATGTGTTTTGTTCACTAACAGATCGCTGTGGAGTGCCAGAGCTATTCTGTATCTAACTGTAACTATTGGATACTACTAGCAAATTATGACTTATTAAGGGAAATTCTGTCAAATGTGTAAGAGGGACAGAAACTTCAGCTGCATTACATTTGCAGCTAAAGCTAATTAATGTACAAACTAAATGTCACTATAAGATACAAAATTCTAGTTAACACTAGTATTTCTCAGAAAACCATTCATGGTTTTGTTTTGAAATACTTAAGTTTTTTAATTGACCTTTTGTTCCCATATAGTTTGGTTATTTTCTTCTGTTAAATGAATTTATCTTCTCTACCAAAGCAAATTTTGAACTTGAGCTCTTCATATAAAACCATTGTGTGCTGCTGTGTTAGGCAACACTGTGGGGACCCCAACCACAAGGATATTCACATTAGTAATATTAACATGATGTTTCAATAGCAGGTTGCACAGTACAGCATGAAATTGCAAATACAGTGGAGTATTCATATGTAAATTTGGATGTCATATCCTGCCTTTCATTTCTGTATAAAAATGTGGACTTCAGAAATGGAATTAGTGAAATAACCATAGCAGTGTATAACCCTCAAATAATCTGAACTAATGAATGAGTTAATGGCAGCGTGCTAGTGTAAGGAGAGGCATAAGTGCCTCTAAAATATTGAAATTTAGAGTGACTGTGCCTCTTCGATGCAGCCTTTTCTTTCTCGTACCTCTGCCATGACAGAATTCAGTCCAGGGTTTGGTAGACAATCTGTGGTTTAAGTCAGAACAACTTTTGCAAATAAACAAATCAATGAGACTAAGCAGTGATTTCCCCTAGAATGCCATACAATCTGTCCTTTTCAAAAATCTGCATGTGGGTTACTCTGGCAGTAAAAACAACCATGACTAAGAAGCACATTATGCATTTCCCACATACTGTTTTACATATTGTAAAAAAAATACTATTATTAAAATGGCAAAGATAACAGGTAAGGGGGAATACTGATTTCCAGTAACTTTGTTCACTTGCTTAAGTGCATTAAAAACTTAACTGTATTCATGTCATACACTGGGGAAAGAGGAAAAGATATAGAAATATACAATATATATTGTTTTCAGGTTTTTAATAAAATTTGTTGTTTTTCCTGGTGAAGCCAAGACAAGATTCCTGATTTTCTGAGTTGCACTGCTTATATAACCTCTGAGTCATACACTTTCACTTCATAGTGTACAAAATATTTTAAGCACACTTTATACAAAGATTATTTCCTAGCAGGGTTTTTCCTTAAAAAATAGCAGTCAGCAGGTAGAGGAGAAGCAAATTCTAAAACAAAGGTCTTGTTCCTTCTGTTAGAGCTGCTCAGGGAGAAGGATCTGGATCTAACACGAGCCTTGGTCAGACGCCAGAGAGGAGGTCTGAATCTGCTGGGACTTTGTCATTCCTTGTGCATATGTTTCCCCATTCCAGCTGGCAGGTGGGTACAATTCTCTGCTCAGTCCAAACTCCCTGTCTATGCAGAGCTAAGGCCTTGCAGAGAGGTAGAGGCTGTTTCCTGGAGAACTGAACACCTGAAAACATCCATTCCCAAAAACATGCACTACCACAGGAGGGTCTCTTGCAGGACCACATCCCCACTGCCACCCACAAAGGGGCAATGGTGTTTTCAGACTGCCAGAGCCAGGACCTATCAGCAAGGACCTATCAGCATCCAATGCCAGATGCTTCACAACCATGTCAATACAGGAAGGTTAGAAAGCTTTAAGGCAAACCCAGAATTCAGCATTTGAAGAAATGGGAAACAAAATAAACTACAGTGATGTAACTGAAGGCAAAACCTTCTCTCATGACTTCAGCCAATATATGTGAATATACTTCAGCCAATATATGAATTTTACATGTGTTTGTACTATGGGATAAAATGTGTATTGTATCAGTGATCTGCCTTGATGTTCTAAAGCAACAAGTTTCAGGAAAAAATATTTCCGAATATTTGTAAATGCACAAGTAAAGCTTACTAGGTCTGGCTTTTCCAAGCTCCCAGTTTTGTGCACTGATAACATAGTAATATAGTCTCTAGGGAAGACATGCAACAAATGACTAGCCCTTAGATGAACAAATTTCAAATACACTAACTACCCCTACTAATAGTGAGTGACCTTGACCTTAGCTCAAAATGCAGACAAAACTTCTTACAAACATTTTCCAATAATTTAAGGCATTTTGGAAAGGGCTTTTGCACAGTCCATATGTGCATGCTTTGAGTCTGCAGATACTACTAAATCTAGATGAAATCCTGTCAGCAAAAGGTCTGAGGTGAGAAAGCTTCATTTTTGCATCCCTCTGATAAGGAAAAGTAGCAGAGGCTGGCTCAGGTCTCACACTTATTCCAAGGAAACTAATGAGTGCTCTATGTTATTGTCAGCATTAATGATCTCCCAGGTATCATTTCACTATCCAGACACTGTCAGAGCACACTGTGTGTGTTCTACCACATCAGAAGGAAAAGAAAAGCAGTTTTATACTGTCTGACAATAACTGCCTTAGGCTTTGCAGGGGCAAATTTCTTAAGCTGCCTAAGTAACTGTCACACAGTGTAGGAATTTGGCCCACTATTGAGCGTTTTTAAGCACAAAACCCTGCACATTATGCCATAAAAAAAAAAAAAAATCAAAACTTCAAACCTAGCCTTTTGTTGTTCATTGAAAGCCTAATTTATTTAACCATAGTCATATCACCCTCCTTCAGAAACACAGTCAGCCATGTACTTAGATCCCACAGATTTCTACAAAGTAAAAACAATTGATTTGATAGTTAACCATGATCTCAAGTAAACCAGGGCTTTTATACCTGTAAAAAATAACACTGCTGAACCAGAATGGGCATATTTATTCTTGCTCTTTTTGCTCAAGGTACAGAGGAAGGAGAAACAACATCTTTTTAAGGGCACTGATGATACTCTCATGCCAAAGCTGATGTAAGATCTTTTTCCCTCTTTCCTGACACTTGTTCCTCTTCCTGCACTGCCACTTACAGCCCTCTGGTTTGTATCAAAATAGCTCTTTGTGGGGCCATATTACAAACCAAATTACTAAAAGGCTGTTGGTTAAAAAGTACAATGGTTTCTTCTCTTGAAGGTTTAGTGGTCTGGTTTGCAGCAGAAACACATAAACAGCTGTTCTGCAGGATGGACTGAAATTATCTGTTGATGTGTAAATGAATAGCTGAAGGAGGAAGCTTCTCAGACCAGCTTTTTGTCAGTGAAAACAATTCACTGAACAGCATACTAAATTAAAATCCTCAGGAGGTGAAATTGAAAGCCCTTCAGCATACTGGTTAAAGAGTCCATATTATTTTTCTGTACTTACTGTGCCCCACCAGAGAGCATCTGCATATGTGGAGAATTCAGTATTTGCATCTTTTTCCACCAGATAAACCAGGAAAGACGAAAAGATGAGTACTAAAAATCCTATGTACCAGGCTGTGATTAATTCCTAGATAAAAGAGAACAGTGATAAATTCCCATTTTAAGGACTGAATAGAATGACATTTCAAGGAACACATAATGAAAATATCTGTATGTTTTTTTGGCATTGTCAAGTGCTTCCCTATGGATGCAAATTCTCTCTGAGAGTTGACAAGATCTACTCCTATGGTTTGATGCTTTAGCAACTTTCCCAACATACAACAAATTACAACTGCATATCAAGGACAATATTTTCAAGATATCCTAAAATTCTTAGCAATAAACATGGCCTGGATTATCTGTGTTAGTTCACATTACAACTGATGTTACATCAGAAAATTTTGGGTATTCTGCTCAAAACTGATAAATGTTTATTTCCTTGGTCTATTGCTGAACCACATCAAGTGAAGATATCAACCAGACAAAATTAGCATCTAGGATTACGCACCTTGCTATGTGCATAAACTACAGAACCTAATAATTTCCAAGTGCCTCCTCTTCGGTCCATGCGCACCATGCGAAGGATCTGTAGGAAACGAAGACTTCTCAGTGCGGATGTTGCAAAAATGTTACCTTGAGTTTTTGCAGAAACAACTGCTATTGAAGCGATGAGAACAATGATGTCTGAAAGAAATACATTACAGAAAGCATTAATGTCCAAGTACCAATAAATAGCACATACATCTACATGAGCTGAATGAGAAGGACAAAAGAGAGACTCCTCTAATGGGTGGGAATCCAAAACACAGAGATTCCTGTTTGAGGTCAGGGATGTGAGATCAGGGTTGGTGTCAAAAACTACCTCGGGAGCCTCCAGGATGAAAAGTAAGGGTAGCAATTTTCAAAGTATATAGATAAAAGCAGCAGTGTTGAAGGAACCTCATGTAGCAGCTTTGAAACCTGATGTAGCAAACTGTACAAATCAGTAGATGGATTGGAACTTTTCCCCTTTGTACATCTTTCCATAGCAACCTTTCTGTGCAAAGACGAAAAAGAAAACTGAGGTAAGAAAGAAATAGGGCAGGCCCAGAAGTGAGAGTCCAGTAGAATCACACTTAAAAGCACAGTACTAATTTCCTATGAGAACAGACACTGTGTGGTTGAGGAATGTAGTTTCTGGACACAACTCCCCTGATGTTCTATTTCCTGGAAGGCAGGAAATACAGCACTGGGTACTCAGAAGCATTCTTTTTGCTGGAAGACTGGAAAATTAGTTGAAGCTCAGCAAGTGCTAGGATTTATTTCTTCAGGTCACAGATTCAAACTGTGAGAGCGACTTTGGTGTGCGTGAACTAATCAGCCAGCTGTCCTTAGAGCCAGAACAGCATTTAAAGGGAGAGGAGGAGAAGCAGCAGATTGATGGCACATGGATGCTGTGAGAAGGCATAATGTTCTTTAACAATGATTGGGGTAGACACACTGTTATGCACGGAGTAGAAAAGCACAGAACAAGCTCTGTTATTCCTCACCTCATGATTAATTTCCTGGCAAACTTTAAAAGCTTAAAGAGCCCTTGTAAGAAATACCTGATTTTAAGATTAGGGTCTTGTGGTGTTTGTTTTACGCAAGGATAATCTAATCCCATGTTTGTTGGTAAAGAATTGAAAGCAAGTTCTTGTTGATATGAGTTTTACTTTTTTTGTGTTGGATAGAAACACACATCTTGTTCCAAGCATAGCTCCTACAAGAATGACACAGAAAGTGAAACCCCCCACCTCCACAGGCAAGCAGTGAGAGAAACTGACTGTGCCTACATGCAGGGGACTGTGTCCTTAGTCTGTTGTGGTACAGCAGGAAATACTTTGTTCATTCTGATACCCTTCCTTGCCTACAAACATACTGGGATTCTCTGAACTCACCTATGGATGGCTTTGTCCTCTTATTACAATTCCAAGGGTACAGACAACCTATACCTGTGGTTTAAGGATTGTCCTGCTAAATTTTGGAAACCTTTGTCACAAGCAACTAGAAATCCACATAGGTTCAAAGCCAGCTGGATGATCTTATGGGAAAAGATTTAATCCTGGGCTAATTAACACCCAAAGCCCACTTCTGCCTCAGGATGTCTTCAAGTAGCAGTCTTTTGGGGGCTAAGAAACTCTTGTAGAGAAATATCACTGTATGTTTGTCCTGCTTGTGCAATCCTCCCTGATTGTTCACTGCTGAATGGTGTCACTGTTTGACATCCTGTGTTGGCTTAGGCTGATCTTCTGCCTGTCTCATGCTCTGACATTTTAACATTTAATGGCTACTGCATATATGGATCATAGGTGGTTGCTACATAATTGGCTACCAAAAATGCTGGATTTGCTTCTAGATGTATATCCAGCAAGTTCAGAGATCAAGAAGAGCAGAAATGGACAAAGTATCCTGGGGTGTCTCTGCACAGTACAAATCTCAAGTTCACAACAAACAGATGCAGGAGGTCTGGGTGAGAATTCAGAAATAGGAAAACTGACTGGGAAAGTTAAAGACATCTCAAATAGTAACGAAGATCAGAAAAATAGATGGAATTGATTGAGCTCCACGTGAAGATATTTAAATTTAGGTGTTTACATGTGAAGCAGGTGTCTAAGCTCCCCAAGCAGCGCAAGGTAATCACGTCAGCTGAGAGAGGTGCAGCTAATCCTCAGGAAGGCTCCTGCTGGCTGCTCAGCTGCCTCACACTCTGGGCTTGGCACAAGAAAGACTTAATTCAGCTGCCCAAATTTATTTGTCCAGTGCCATTTGAGATGCCTTAAGGTATCTGAGACATCCCCTAGATCTGGCAGCTATGCTCCTGGACCTGGGAAAGCTGCACTCTTCAGAAGTCACTGGGGAGCAGGGAATATCATGTAACAGGGGACAGACACCTCTCTCTACTCTGCTGAACTCAGCCCTAGATCTTGACTGACTATACTGCAAGAAAAGACACTTAGCACACATGTACCCACCTAAAGCAAACTTCTTTCTATATTTAGTTGTGTTTATTGAGATCCAAGGCTAACATAGAGAGTGCTGGAATGCCCTGAGCAATACAGACTGTGCTGGAGAAGCAGTGTCCCTGGTGACTAACATGATGGCAGGGTGATCTTGACTTGTCCCACGTGGCTCCTAGCATAGTAACAATGGAACAGCCATTTTTATTTAGTGGTGATTGGCCAGCAGCAAGTCAGAGATTGTTAGAAAAGCAGTGTGTGCCTCTGAAAATAATTCTTAGAACTTAGAAAAGAATAAGGTCACCCAAATATTATGAATTATGCATTTGGTCCAGAAATTATTAAAATGCTTACTGTGGGTTTTGGTTACCCTCAACCACTTCCAATAGGACAATGTTTTAAAAAATTCAGTGATTTGTTCCTGTCCTTATTCCTATACATTCCAGAGCTCTGGTGGTTTTCTTTATAACATAGAGTTTTATGAAGGCCCCCCACTGCAAAAAATTAAAATTAACTCAGTCTTGCTATCAGAGCACAGCCTCTGCACCACGGAAGGTCTTTGGTACCCTCTGATCACAAGAGATGAAGAAACCGAGAGCATTATAGCTCTCTTTTCCCTTTTAAAAGCACTAGTCTGAAGGAGTTATCTACTTGTGTATGCCCTTCTATCTGGAGGGCAGGGATGAGGTTCTCACTAAAGGGAGGAAAGGTTGGAGAAAAAGGGGAGCAGAAAATACACTGGAACCTGTTTGAAAAACAGCTGAAGGGAAGAGAATCTTCCTAGGCTGGGGGTGGTTTTCTCACACTTCACTCTCTCATCTTCTTCAACTCTTCACACCTGCAACCCCCACCAAAACTCCATTCCTAACTCCTCCGGCTGGGAATAGGGAAGGAAAGAATGTGTCCATTGCCTAAGGCAGCCCTCCCTGGTTGTGTTTCCCTGGGAGGTAGGGAAGGAACATAATTTCAGAGTAATTTAACTTGTAAGGAACAAGCGTAAGAAAAATCAAAATAAACCCTTCTTGGAATGAAGTCAGAGTCCTAAGAAAAGTTTGCAATGGTCAAAAGTCACTTCTGAGTACGTTAAACTTGCTTGATTTTCTTTTCTAAACGTACCCTGGAAAAAATGAAAAGTTAAGTATGTTATGATTTTTCTCTGTGCCATATTTTTACACAATATGCTTCAGGTGGCATTTTTCCTCTTTTAAACCAAGAGAACAAAATATTATTCTGAACTCCTTTCATATTCCATGTAAATATAGCTAAAGTCTCTGTGGTATATCTGTATTTTAAGAAGGCTTTCCTAAACTTCTATCACTATTTACCTCTTTATCTTTTAGTGGCAAAAGTAGGAAAACCAGTATAATTAAATAGCAACATTTAAATTAATTTAATGAGGTCTCAATTTTCACTCTGTATCTTTCTGTAAAGCACCAGAAAATATTCAGATGTGAGACAGCGTAATGGGCAGTATAATTCCAAAATTCTCTACGATGACTTACTAAGAGACAGAGTTTTCTGATATACATTTTACCCCTTTGTTTGGTTTTTTTCCTAAGCTAATACCTTATGTACAATCTTCCAAAATGTTAAGCCTCTCTTCAGCCATGATGATGATTTTATTCACTCTTTAGAAATATGTCTCAGATTTTTATCTTTTCAGATAACATCTTCCCTCATTTACTCTAGTCTGAGATTTCAAATCCTCTCAGCAGCTTTTGCAATGTTCACTTTTGAACACTTAATTTCAAATTAAATTTCAAACAATTAATTCTTCCACTTCAGACATTTCACCTAATACCACTCAAGAAACCCCTGAGATTACACTAAAGTTTTGTGCTTAATAACTGACAAAAGCTTTATTTGACAACCACCATGTTAATAACAAGGCCCCTTCATGAAAAATACAAAAAACAGATGAGCCCAGAACTCATGTGAGTAACAGATTACACTTATATACTGTGCAATGTCACTAAAACAGTAACATGTAGGCAAAGACAAATAAGTGAAGGCCAGTAATGCAACTATCCAAAACTTAAATAACTCATGTGAGATATGCCAGTCCAATTGCCCCACCTCATAGAGGAAGGCCAGTGTTGGGCTGCCTTAAATTGCTCAAGTTTGGTCAGAAACTCTGGATCGCTTGTGTTGCCAGTGGAGGTGTGGTTGACAGTTCTAAACAATCAGCATTTCTAATGGCAACTGGGAGATTAATAATGTGACTGAGAGAATAATAATGGTAGAAAAGCAGGCATCACAAATCATCACAAGGGATTGTTTTACTTTTAATGACTTTTCCAATGCAACTTTCCTAGTATGAGCTTCTTGGATGTTGTGAGATTTTACAGCATTCATGGGTGTCATGGGAATAAACCCAGTTATATAAAAGGGAGAACACAAAAGCTGCACTTGCGTATTGCAAAACATCCCAACACCTTCATGTGCCATCAGGACAATCTTTAAAGTTACAGAAAGAATGTCAGGATGACTTTTTACAAGGGCATGTAATGATAGAACAAGAGGGAATGGCCTTAAACTGAAAGAGGATTGGGAATGGATGCTGCATTCACAGATATGTTCAAGGCCAGGTTGGATCGAGCTTTGAGCAACCCGGTCCAGTGGAAGGTGTCCCTGCCCATAGCAGGGGGCTGGAACTAGATGTGGTCCCTTTCAACCCAAACCATTCTGTGATTCTGTGATTACTGGGAAATGTAATCAATCACAATCTCTCATCTGCTCAAAGCTCATGCACATGCTCAAACTAATACAAAAACTGCATCATCATTTTTTCATATTCTTCAAATGAAGAATATGTTAACAGGAGCTTTGCTTGCTGCTTGCATTTAATGCTAATATGTTGAAACATCCTTTCCTTCTAAATACAGGTTAAATGAGTCTTGTGATCTTTTTATTTGATTTTATCTGAATAGAAAAATTAACAATATTTAATAATTTTTGGACCATCACTAGATCATCAAAATAGTGTTTGCAATAAATTCACAGACAATGCTTAGAGTGCACACATTCTTGTTAAGAATAGGCAGGAAACTTCAATGACTATCAATTACTGTGTCTGGTCTAGCTACAGAGCAGTACAAAGAGACAATGAATTAGGACATGAGTAGGGCATATCTGCCCCCAAAACTGCAGAAATAAGCAGAAAATCTCAAGAGGTTGGTTTATATAGCCTGCAGCTGTATTAACTCACAAAGGAAATTAACTGGGCAATTGTATGACCAAATCTAAGCTACCCTTAGGCTGTCCTTCTAAGGTCTAATTTTGAGCTAGAGTTATTATCCATGACCCAGAGAAAAGGCACAACTTTATAGTGGTCATTTCTTATGAATAGTTCTCAAGACAGTTCATTATCCTCAATTTCAAAGTTACTTTTGAAAAATAACCCAGCCCTCTGATTCTGTGGAGCTACACAGACACTGGGCTCCACTAAGAACATGATCCAGCTTTGACATCAGCTCAGTCTGTCATGGCATAGGCCATGCACGTGGATGGCAGCACAATGAGCAATTATTCTCACTTGCTGGGGAGTTTAAATAGGCTTTAATTGAGATTTGCAACAACTACCACATAGAAATTATTAACAGCTTTCTATTCTGAGTCACTAAGAGGTGTTAGTGGTGGTAGGGAGGAATGATTGGCATTTTAGTTTTTCTAATATCTCTTTGGATAGCAGTCCTTCCAGTAGCTTTATTGCATTTATTGCTATCCTCAGAACTCTCTTCAACTTGCCCACAATAATCTCTACAGCTGGCTGGCCAGGACCAAAGGGTGTCATCTAATCAATAAAGAAATATACTTTGAATTTTAACCAGCACAAAGTTACCACAACACACATTCCACATTCCAGACCACTGTATTTGAGCACATCACATTATCAAAATATGATAACAACGTTATATTCAGTGGGCTTTATCCTAAACTGATATAAATTGGCAATTTAAAGTATTTTAAGAGAAAGCATGATGACTGACACTGGACTTAGGCCATACATCAGTATGTGAAAAAACGGTTGTTCTTTTTCAGATTCCTAAAAGAAAAGGTCTGTTTACACAAACTTGACTATTGGAACAGCAGCCTTTTTGCACAGCCTAGTAGCATATTGGCATTGGTGTATTTCATGCTTCTGTGGGCTATCTAAAAAAGTACCATAAAGAAGAAAAGAAAAAGACATTCATAGAGTTTAAGGCTTCTGAATACCCTAAGAGAAGGGTATTCAGAGAGGAAAATAATTGTATCACTATTCCTTGAGCAGTTGTTGAGAAAGGTCATAGGACAGAAAAGGTCATTTTGTTGTAACTGGCTGGAAAACTGCTTTTATCTTGAAAAAAGGGATTAACCACTTCCCTCTACCAGATCAGGAGGGCAAAGAATAAAAAGCATGAATAGAATATGCTGCAACAGTTATATTGAAAAGAGGCAAATGTAATGTTTTTACCAGGTGGTAGCTCCTTTGCTCTGTGAGTGTTCTCTTGCTATAAAATCAGTGGGATATTTCACATAACTGTGACAGAAAAATATGGTCAAATATGGGCTGAACTTCCAGTGACCTTGCATAAGTATTTATCCCAGAAACCAAGAATTTTCAATATTTTTACCTGTAATTACATCTCTGATGAATGATATTTCCATATTTAGAAAGATAATGTGTGTTACCATGTGTTGTAAATTATCACACTGGAAGAAGCAGAACTATTTATCAACAAAGTAAAATTCAGTATGTGCAAGATTGCCAAAATCTGCAAACTGGCTTTTTAGAGACATGCAGCTTTTTGAGGTCACCTGAATTCACCCTCATACAATGTGCTCAAGCACTATTTTCTGCCTATTAAACCCACCTCCAAAAAGCAATTTAATAGCATCCATTGAATTCTATCACTTGAACATCTCTAGTAATTTGGGAGAGGCAGGAAGTTGAGTTCTGTACCTCCCACAAGAAGCTGAGAAGACTTCTGTCTATAAGACCTCAGTTTTATAGAGAAAAAAAGCCTGAACACCACCATCAACAACAAAAAAACCCCCAAAGCAATATGAGATAACCTGAGTTGTGCATATTCTAAAAATAATAATGCTCAGGATCTTGGGTCCTGGCAAAGTTTGCTTTCAGCCCTGGCTGAATATAGCTTTTCTTTCTGGTCAGGGATTAGATCTCTGCTCAGGTGCCAGACAGGTTATGATTAATCGTCACCTACTAGTAAAAGTAATTGGCAGGATATCTTCAGGAAATTCTTGGGATGGATGATGTTATTTGATTTTTGCAGATGTTGTTGTCACTCCAGTCAAAAGATCTTTGTGTTTTCAAATATGTAACACCATCTGGATGGAAGTCATCTCAATTGTCATTACAGGCAAAACAAGTTGGTGATTTTGCTTCCTTTTTTAATCTTTTTGCAAGATGCAAAGCAATGTGGTATTTTTAGAAGGAGGAAAGTGAACCAGTTTTGTGTATCAAGATAATTCACGGAGATAAACACAGATAAGTGTGAAAATTGACATTTATTGCTGTTGAAAAACAGGAAGATAGTAGAGGTTGATACTTCTCTATTGAATTTTTTTCTTCTAACAATATAAAATGGCTACATTAGTTGCTGCCTTCCATTTTAAGGAGTCCACTAAAACTGATCTGTGCATAGAAACTTGGATTTTTCTTATCATCAGCTAGGCAATACCCCAGTGAAGAAATCAAATAGACGAATCACCTTGAACCCTTCTTTCCCTTTATAGTTTTTATTGCAATATATCAGAATCATCTGAGTAAGCAAACTGTTTTAATGTGAAATGAAAGTAACCTCCTGGAAATACAGACAACCTCTTTCTGGAATAAATATTATTTTTATATAACTGAAATGGGTCTACTTAGAAAAACAGCTTACTAATATCTAAAGCTATCTTTTTCTGGCAAAGAGAAAACTGGGAACAAGTCAAAGACACCTAGTGGGAAAGCTAATCAAATACAACAAAAGTTAACTTGGTACTCCAAACCATTTCTGAAACAGAAAGAAAAGGAATATTTTTAATAAGGCAATACTGGATATTTTTTAGATGTGAAAAATAAATATTCCCTTTTTAAAATGCAGACTGATGAAGATGAGTCCAATTTTTTTCTTTCGTCATTTTTAAAGCTTTATAATGAAATCCTAATTCCATGCCCAAGAATGGAGCAATTAATGCTACTCACTACTATGTCAGTGTTAAAAGTATAGATACCCTTTTCCTGTGTAAAAGTAGCATATTGTCAGATCATGATGGCAAAAACATCAAAATAATGTTATTTTTTTTACCTTCTGTTGTAGACAGCCAAAATATTTCTCTATGGCCTGAGAAGCACAGTAGCTCGACAAGTACTGAGTTTGAAACTGTAGCTATGGTTGCCATAGTTTATTTAGTCTGGATAAGAATGACAACATTATTGGGAATATTGCACCTGTCTTTGTACTGCTAGCAATTATAGTTCATGGCCCTGTTGAGTACACAGTCTTTCTATGCACTGAATAAGTCCTCAGCAAACACCTTTATGTTATTAACAGCTGGCTCAATAAATCTTAAAAATCTAGGGGCCTCCTGCAAGCTAAGATTAAGTTCAATTGCAAGCCTTTCATGGATTTGTATTTTATTAGCCTTTTCCAATAATTTATCTTTAACATAATTAATATCTACCTGCCAGAATGAATAAAGCAGTATTTATTCAGTACAACTTTTATTTGGCTTTAAGACAGGCTGACAGAAACATTTATAACTGTATCTTTGACCTAGTGTTTGCCAACCCAATTTTTGTTCAGCTAAAGAAACAAACTGTGAATAACACATACAGATTCTTCCCATAAAGCTTCACTTATTCTGTCCATAAACAGATTTGTGCCTTGAAAGCACTGGAAAACAAGGTTTGCTAGTCACTTTACTATGTCTGTATGTTCCTGGATGACAGTAGACCTTAGTGAAAAAGGCTATTGCACTGGAGAGAAAAACATCTGAAGGTTTCTGAAGGGAGAGGCAACAGCATGGATATCCTGGCACACACACACCCCTGCTGAGTAAAGAGGCTCATTAGACCAGGCTATAAGAAAACCACAAACTTATCAGCAAGAAAAAAACAAAATAGCTGCAGCATAGCAAGACTTGTGTATGGAGAAAGGGCTGAATAATTTAGCAGTGGTTAGTCAGAAGACAAATATGAGATAGCAGACAGAGGTATGCAAACTAGTGGAAGATATGACAGTCTGTTGGATGCCTCCTATATACCCTTTCTTATAAAAGTGAGATCAAAAGACAATTTAAATTTGACTAAAAAATACAAGATGCAATTGACTTTTAAAGTTCATTGCTCTGAGGTATAAAGGAATAACAGGGGAAAATTAAAGACAAGTTTGGATGTTTTCCCTTGAATTGCTGGAACTAGATTTTCCAGGGGATCCAGATTCTTGTGTAAGTCAGCCACTGATTACACAATGTGTGATTGGTTATTTTGGGCTACAGGTATTAACACCTCCATTAGGAGTATCTGGCACTAATCAGCAAGTAGAAATACACCAACCAGGACTCCTATGTGATCCAGCTCCACAGGGAAGCATTGCTATGGCTGTGCTGGATTCTTGCAGCCACAAATGAAGGAATCTATAGCCAGGATCCTGCACTTTCATGGCCTTTTCATCATACCCTAAGGTCTTAGGCAGGGACAGGTGGGCAGGGGGTCTGGAAGGGTCCATCTAACACATTCCCAGATTGTGGATACAGTGAAGGTAATGCAAAGGCATGGGAGTGGAAAGGCCAAAAAAATGTGGAAACAGAAAAATCCATGGTGTGTAGGTGAACCTGGATGGGCGGAAACTGACAAGTAAAGATGCTGAAATGAGCAGGGAGAGAAAAACATGTCTCTGAGGAGAGACAAAGCCTGTTTGTGGGTGGAGAGGGAAGAGACAGTATTAAAAATCTGCTCTCAAATTCACAGGGTGGTGGGGAAACAGAAGGCATCCAGTATCTAGCTGAGTTACTGAATGCAGATGTTGAAGGCAGCAACGTATGTCCTTCAGTGTTGGCTGAAAGAGTTCCTACAATCAGTTTTCTGAGCTGCCCTTCAGAGGCAAAAACCTCTCCATGCTGCCTGAAAGCAGAACTTGCATTTCTAACCTACACAGCTATTTTGGGTGTCTGCTCAATTGGTGTGTGCCTCCTGGGACTCCTTTGTTTCTGTAAATACAGAGTTTATTCAGATTACATACAGAACCAGACATCTCCACCCACTCTTTACCCTCAGCTGCTATGCCACCTGCAATTTGTGTGTGAGTACCCTAAGAGGGACTACTGTGCCAGCAAGAAGATTTATATAATTTGGAGAACATTAATGTGGGGCATCTTGCACAGCCACCCTTGAGACTTCCTGGTGTGGGAGATACGAAGAAAGAAATAGAGGCTCTGTTCAGTGCTTGTCAGAGAGGAAAAACCCCATAATTTGGTATCACTCTCACAAACACAACAGGTGCAATCCCAAAATGAGATCTCAATTACAGTGGATTATGTCATTCTGTGTGAAAACCTTTCCATTCTGCCTTGTAACGTTTTCATCTGAAATGAAACAGTCTCCCCCGTGGGGGTCACATGAATAGACTGGGCTGGCAAAGGGGAGCCTCAGGACTGAAGGAGCTCTGCCTTTGCCATGGCTGCTGCCCAGGTGGTCACATAAATGCATTGGGGCACCAGTATTACACAACACAAGGGTGGAAGTGAGCGGCTTCCTTTACACCATTTAGGAGCTTTCATAGGTTGACATAAAATGTATCCAATGGTCACCTTCCTTGGATCTGTTAGTGACAGCAATATCAACTATCACTAAAGGACAAAGCTCAATTTTGAAAGCTATCAGCACAGGCTTAAAGGTAAAATATGTAATTTTTCTTTAATGGGAGATAACATGTTATGGGAGCCTGATGCTTAAGTGCTACGGATGGGAGGAAATTAAAATGTGCAGAACATGCCCAACTTGCCATCTAGAAATATGCAAATATTTCTACTTAGCCCTATTAAACTTGAGATATAAATACTGTAACTCTATTACACGGTATAACAATATTGTTACATTGTCAAATCCTTTCTAATTGCTGTATTTAATATAACAGTTGTAAAAAGGAAAATTAAAAACCTGTATTTTCTCTCTTGTACACAACTCTTTTCCTAACGTAGCAGTTGGGATATAACCATTTGAGCCGTGATCACAAAAATAGAGATTTCCTGCAACTCCCACTGGACTACTATGCCCATCAGTCACTTCAGCAGTGCTGGTGGCCACATGCAGTTCTCTGAAGGGATGTAAAAGAATGGAAACATCTGTGGAAGCTGCATTTCTTCAAGCTTTACGATCACTATGAAGCTAGCGGCAAGGCTGGATGAAAACATCTGGCAATTAATATGATTATATTGAGGGTAACAGTGGGCAAAGCTTCTGTTTTAAACTGTCAGCACTGACAGTTGACAAATTAAAACTGAGTAGATACCAAAGAACTGCATATGAAGAAAGAAGCACTGTCTCTGAAGCAGCTGAAACTGTCTTTGTTTCTAAACAACAATACAGTCAAGCAAAATGAAACTACTGTTCTTAGCCAACTGCATCAACCCTTTCCCCTGAGACCTCACTCAACACAGAGGTGACCTGAACAGAAATAAACTGATCTTCAGCAAAGAGAGCAATAAAATCACAACATTCAGCAGTTATGAGTGCTAATTACAAACTAAAAGAAACAGAAAGATCGAAATATAAAACAGCAGCATGTTGTCTGCTCATATGCTGCAGGGTGAATGAAAAAGGAACTGTTATTTGTGAAAAAGAATGGATGAAAGTGTATTTAATACAGGTAATCATGAATGAGGTATTTTCCCACAATACAATATCTAGAGGTGTCTAGAGACTGGACATTAGGAGGCATTTATTTACAGAGCAGCTGGTCAAACATGGAAACAGGCTTCCTAGAGAAGGGGTCAATGCCCCTTGGATGTCAGTGTTTGAGAGGCTTTTGGACAATGTCCTTTACAACATGCTTAGACTTTTGGTCAGCCTTGAAGTGGTCAGGTAGTTTGACTAGATTATCACTGTAGCTCACTTCCAACTGAAATATTCTTTGCTTTCCCCTTTCCTTTCCCCTTTCCTTTCTATTCCACTCTATAATTTCTCAATATTTTCCCCCTAGTTGTTTTCATATTATTCTGGAAAGATTCCTGCAGTATATGCCAATGCAATAACTCCACTTAGACCTCTTCAGGTGTTTTCATTTGGGCTGACAGGGGTGAGGCTGGGACACCATGAGAGAAAGCAGGATTTGATTGACTAACACTTGTAAGAGTAGTTAATCATGGCTCAAACAGTCAGATTGACAATTGTCTAATGTCTCACACCAAGGCATTAGCATTGAAATTTATGGTAACATGCTGACAAAGCACCACTGAGTATTTTATAGGCATGTTAGTCAAATAGAAGACACACTGCAAGTGGCTTTTGAAGTAAAGCAGTGCTGCAAGCCAGGGATATCACAGTCCTGTGAGAGGCTACATGATTGCCAAGGGTAAAGTAATGGGCAGTTGCAAAAGCCCAAATAGCGAACACCTATTCTAATAGGATTATTTTGGACCAATAGGAAGATGTTTCTAAAATATCCAGATTTCTGCCTGGGGAGCATAATTCACTGTTGCAAAAGCAGAACTTGTACAGCCACCAAAGCAGCAATTCTCAGAGAGAAGCTACAGGAAAAAGCTGACGATGACCTGAGGTGGGAGTTACAGAGAATGTCACACACCAAAGCAGCTGATCTGCAGCACAACCTCTGGAAAGAAGCCAAGAAAGCTGGGAATCTTAATGCATATCAATTATGCTCTGACATGTTATTCATGTCATTAAAAATATAGTATTTTTTAGATGCTTAGAATGATAAAATTCGAAAAATAAACCATTTTACTAGTTTTGAGACTCCATACACTGAAGCAGGCAGATAAGTGGATTTGGCACAATCTTGTCTACCTCTAACATCCACACCAGTATTTACACTAATAACTACTTAATTTTGAATTGGAAAACTTGTACATATTTATGGTATCTGAGAAACTATTTTGTCTATGGATATGATGGGAATTCAGCATAGCAAGGCAGAATATGAATGTCTCAAATCAAATAAAGGCAGACTATGAAAAGAAAGGTATTTCTCCTAGCAACTTCACATTCTGGGTATCTCTAGTAGCAACAAGTTTAAAGCCAGTCCCTAAAATATGTGAGCAAAACTGAACAGATGAAGACTATGAGCAGAAAATGCTGAGTGCTGCTTGGTCTGTCAGTTGCTTCCCTCCCTACAATACATTTCCGAGTCACAGGTCATAAACAGCACTGGAAGTTCTACGATACACATTTACATTACATAATATTTTATAACAGCATGTCATATCATGTTGTTTTCATCATCATCATCATCATTACACTACAATGTATTTTCTGACATTCAAATATGAGAGATTTATAATTATACGAAAGACTGCTTAAATAATTTACAGAATCTGGGTGAGAATGGACAGGGAACCTAATTTTTTCTAAATAATTTCTAAATAATTTCACTGCAATATTTGACTTTAGGACACTTTCCTAAAAAAAGGGAACTGAATTAGCAATTGCTAAATATCTTAGTGCAGGTACTGAATTACATTAGCCTTATTCAAAATGGATAACTATTTCATACTTAAGAAAATATCTTTAATAGCCTTCTAATGCAGGAGTTCTATTATCACAAATAAATTATTTTGAATAAAATGTCTGTACCAGCCTTTCTATCACAAACCTCACATCCCAGGTTGCCCAATTCATGGTAGGCCCTCCTACACTCGATGTCACAAACAGTAGTGACACTAGTATAAAATCAGAAAACCATGGCAATGAACAAACACAGGCTGCTGAATTCTCTAGCACATACCAGAAAGAAACTTCAATGCAAACTGCATTTATTTTATTTCCAAATTTATTTGGAATAGCAGACATACAACTTCTAGAAAGAGACCAGAGCCTGATGTCTTAAATCCCAGCAAATGTTACCTTACTCAGCAGCAAGGGTAGTAGTCAGCAAAAGTAAGTGTGAAAGGATAAGGCCCATAGATTATATTAAACTGGTATTATTTTTCCTACACATTTCTAAAAACTGCATTGCCAGAACTGTCAAACACGAAGATATGCACCAAATATGAATTTTAAAAACCTACATAATTTGGGACCAGTCTAAAGGGCACCTCTGTTCATTATGGCTGCACAGAATTATGGCTGATGAAATTATCTGAGGAAATTTTGATTTGAAGCCTAAATACTACTACTACTATGACTACTACTATGAGAGTATTTTCTGAAGTGAAGTGGGCAGGGTGTTTCTGAGATGAGTTCAAATTTGGCTGGCAGGAGATCTCCAAACATGAAATTTGCGGTAATTTGTTTTTTTCTGGGATTTATAATGAGATGTGATATATGTCTTCTTGGTCAAGGATATACCTAATTACAGACCATCTCTGGGTTCTTTAGAGTTCAAATTACATTAGATAGGGGTTGTTTATATTTTTTAACATGAGCATTAGATTTACTATCTGTCTGTATTTAAACTATATAATGTGTCTAAATACCAAGGTGACAGACACACAATGTGTCATTACACAAATCTATTGAAACAATTCAAATTAAATGTTCAGAAGATCTTGTAACACACTAGATATGGATTTGTTTATAAAAGTTTGACAAAAGTGCCAGATGATGGTTCATCACCACTCTAATTAATGAAAAATAGATCCAGTAATAAGCAACAGTCACTGCTATCACTTAATGCTCTGAAACAAGGCTTGCCAGCCATGAAGTTCAAGGGCCTGATTACAGATAATGGATTTAAGCTTCCTGTTGGGAATTTGCTCATTCTGCAGCCTCAACAGAAATTGAACTTTTGACATTTCCATCATGCTGTAGCTTGACTAGAGGTAAAATAGAAGCAGCTGTGGTGAAACTGCTAATGGACTAACTGAAATATATGAAATCTTTCACTCAGCTGGACCACCAGGAACTCTAGTTGCCCTGGAGAAACGTTATATTACTAGAAGTAGGCTCAAATTTAAAGTGAAAAAATTCTGAACACCAACTTTAAATTGAATGAAGTTTAGACACTAGAGCCAGCAGTGTCCTGGCAGCTAGGAGGGCCAAGCGTGTCCTGGGAGGCATCAGGGACAGCATGGCCAGCCAGGCAAGGGAGGGGATTGTCGTGCTCTGCTCTGCACTGGGGCAGCCTCACCTTGAGTCTTGGGGGCAGTTTTGGGCACCATAAGGTAAGAAAGATATTAAACTGTTGAGAGAGTGTCCAAAGGAGGGCAATGAAGATGGTGAAGGGCCTTGAAGGGAAGACTCATGAGGAACAGCTGAGGGCACTTGGTCTGTTCAGGCTGGAGGAGACTGAGGGGAGAACTCATTGCAGTTACAACTTCCTGGTGAGGGGAAGAGGAGAGGCAGACACTGATCTCTTCTCTGTGGTGACCAGGGACAGGACCCAAGGGAATGGTCTGAAGTTGTGTCAGGGGAGGTTTAGGGTGGATATCAGGAAAAGGTTTTTCACCCAGAGGGTGGCTGGGCACTGGAACCCAGGGAAGTGGTCACTGCCCCAAGCTTGACAGAGTTCCATAAGCATTTGGACAATGCTCTTAGTCACATGGTGTGACTCTTGGGGCTGCCCTGTGCAGAACCAGGAGTGGGACTTTGATGATCCCTGTGGGCCAACTCAGGATATTCTATGATTCTATGTCTAAAATTCGCTTGCTCTTGTTGGGCTTTCTCACACAGGCGTCCCAAAGTCTGTTACAGAGTCAGTGGAGAGAAAGAATTTCCTCTGAAAGCATAGCAGACTTCAGACATGCAGGTGAGACCGGCAGGATCTTACTCTTCTGACCCAGAGCTTGTTATTTATTATTTCTAATTATTTTTACAGTGTCCCAAGTGGAAGCTGCCCTCACAAACTGAGATATCACTGTGATGGTAAATCCTCTGATACACATAGGAGAGTGGCCAGAAGTTTAATTTTGTCAGGTCACATACCACCATCTGGGAGCCCATTGCCAGAGGAAGGACAACAGACTCTTCATTTATTTCAGTGTCCCCAAATGGCTTGACAGGGAGTGGATGCCATATATCTTCCCGGTTAGACTTGTCCTCTTTCATTTTGGGGATCTTCACGGAGCTAAGGCACAGGCATCAAGGTCTTCCTGGCTGTCAGCATCCCTGGTCTCCAGAGAGCAGTTAGAATATGCATTGCTTGGATTGCTGCTCTTCTGAGCAATACAGCACAGCAACACTGTTCTGCAGGGCTAATAGCCAAGCTTCAGAGTGATATGCCTGGGAAATTTAGGATTTGCAGGAGTATGTGCATATTTAATTACTTTACGTGCCTGTAAGGATGTGTTGCTATGCCCTTTATATTATGTACACAAGCTCATATACAATCAGAGAAAATGAGGGATGTCAGGTAACATGGGACAAAATACAAATCAAGGTTTAATACTACGCTGTTATTCCCATTTTTACAGAAATAAACAAGGTTACAAAACTGTCACATAATTTGATAGATGTAATTACTAACATGGTAGCACACAGCGATCCTTGATGAACTAATTTGTCAGAGTAGTGACATTGTAGGAACATTAACATAAGCACAGAGCTTTGGCCCTGTGTAAAACTTCTCTGGTTATTAGGTTATTAGTGGAAAAAATAAAGGCTGTCTGAACGTGACCCTTGAGGCAATCAAATTTGTTATTTCTAGCCCTTAGGCCATTGCCCTATGTGATTTGTGTTTAATCACAAAAAAATAACCAGGGAAAAGATCTGGTGGAGATACATAGCAAATTTAATTAATAGTAAACAGACTAAGTATTCTAAAATATTATTGTTCCACTGTAACAATAAATGGAAAGAATAATTGAATGGATGACTAAGTAAATAATTAAAAGTAGTAGGCCCAAACTGGCCATGTGCTCTTAAGGAGACCTTAGCACTGATTTTATTGAGTTCCCCTGAAGCCATCCTTTCTCCAGGCTGAACACACCCAGGTCCCTCAGCCTCTCCTCACAGGGCAGCTGCTCCAGCACTGATCACCTTGATGGCTTCACTGAACTCACTCCACTTTATTAAAGTCTTTCAGGAATGGTGTCGGAGGGAGAAAATAGGGTGCAGTATCTTGGATGTGGTCTTATGAGCAATGAGTAGAGGGAGATAATAATCTACTGATTGTGCTCTGGCTAACAAAGCCTTCTGACCTTTGCTGCTGCATCACGCCTTGCCTTGGCTGCAAAGCCAAGGTGTCAGCCAAATAATTACTTTGTGTAGCAGGAGCTGCAAGATGACTTGGTTTTTCCTCAAAAGATCAAATCTGGAGAGATGCTGAACATCAGAAACTCCCTTCTGGGACACCAAAGTCCAGAAATGGACTGAAGTCAAGCATCAGAAGAAAAGACATGCAGAATGGCCATTGGCAAGAAATTCAAGCTATTGGTTTAGTTTCCAGAAGCTGCAGAACAAAGTTTCCCTTCTATCCAGTGAACCAGCATAGGAACATATCCACAAGCAATAGGCTTTTGTCTACTAATTAATTCTCCTAGCAAGTGATAGAATTCCAAGGAGGACAGAAAAGATGTTTTTAAGACCACAGACTGCCTACACAAACACAGATGAAACAAGAAGAGCAGGTGAATTTCAGAGAAAGGAGGAAATACCATAATCAAGTGGAGTAACCCCCCTCCCCCCAGGGTGATCTGTGCCAGAAGACCTGCCTGAACTATTTCACCAACAGTAGGAGGGTAGATATGAATAGTTTCAAGGAAAGCATGGAAATCTATACCAATCCCCCTGGGAATTATGGAATTATTTAAGTTGGAAAGGACCTTTAAGATTATAGAGTCAAACTGTTAACCCAGCACTGTCAAGTCCACCACTAATCTACGTGCCTTTTAAATATGTAGAATTTTGGACAAGGAGGACCTGCTCCATTCAGTTTTGCTGAGAATTAACACCTCGGGGTGAAGTTAATCACCAGTATAAAACTTCCCAATTCAGTAGTTACAGGAAAGGGAGGAGAAACAAAAGCTGAATCAAACAAACTGATAGTGTCTCTATACAATGGCATTTGGGGGAGAAGCCAAACAGTCTGAGAAGTCAAATGCTTCTAGTAACTTCAAAATCTTTCCAAATTGCTGCAGTAAGTTAATTTTACTAAATTAACAGTGGTGCTTTCTTATGATTGTTTGCTGACAAAACCTGACTACTGCAAAGTTTCAAGTGCACCATAAAATCTTGGAATAATAGTAAGTCTTGTTAAGGAGGGTAGCCATGTTTGGTCATTTCCACTTTCTGCTAGGCATGGAAGTCTTGGGGCAAGTGTGTCCTGCAAAGGTACCTATTCACCTCCCCTGCTGCCCAAACAAAACAAATACCAATCCTGATACTTGCCCCTCTCCCACAGATGTTTATACAACAGCACAGATGGGGTATTTCTTTCTGAGGGGGAGACAATCTGTGGTGCCTTCCCATCTGTTCATGCAAATCCCTCCATTGCAGCAGTGTCTCCATGGGATAAAGTGTGGATTTTTCAGGGAATGAGGAGGAAGGAAAAGAACTTGCTCTATGCATTAGCCCTAACCAGTGTACTGGTCTGCCATGCCAAGGAACACTGTGCAACTCTTGTTTGGACCAGGATGGCATTCATCTACTGTTTACACTGACACTCATGTGTTTCATGGCTGTAGGCATGGGACTCTGTGTACTAGGTGCTGTAGAGATATATGGAAGAACACGTTTCCTGCCCCAGTTGATCCATAAGTTATTTTGAGTTATACGCAGATAAAATTAAAGGCTGGAGAGAGGAAGGAAGAGTTGAGAAAGAAGTTAGGATGTTGATATCCTGAAGTTTCACAGATGATCTATAAAAAAGCATTTTCTCCAAAACATTAGAAAAATAAGAAATTATCAGATGAATTTGATCTTTGATTTCTGCCTTTATTGTGAAACTGTTTTCCTGCAGATCCCTTTTTCAAAATAGGGTTTTGATTGCTCATGAGTCTATTCACCATTCTCACAGACAAATTCTAGATCAAAGAAGGGGAGGAATAGTCTCTTGAAACAGATGTAGAAGAAGTAATGAAGAAGATGCTGTATCCTGTGCTAGTTTTACTGCAAAGCTGATATGGGGACTGTTGTGCAGAGAACAGCAAGACAGGAGGAAGCAGTGTTGTCAGAAGGTATCTTTAGGGAGGTTTTCAAACTTCTTGCAGTGTCTGATCGCAGACGTTAAATAAGGAGAGCATGATATGTACACACATGTACATTGCATCTACATTTGTATGCATAAGACATGTGTGTCCATTAAAAGCTCACATCTCTGATTTTCAGTGAGATCAACTCTCAACCCCTCATTTGTCCAACATACAGCCCAGCTGTATGGGATGCACAGGAAAATGTCTTTTGGAGAACATAAGAAATATGGGCTGGCTGGTTTTTAGGGATGTCTTGATTTACATCTAAAGAAACCTTGGGCAGATGAGAGTTGACACAGCTATTCCAGTAGTTTCCATTCAGAAGCAAAACAGGAGGGGGAAGGTGTTTATTTTTATCTTAAAATAAACTAGAGCTGGGACACTCACCTATTACACAGAATGGTTTCCTCGCAAAGCGCAGTCTTCCTTGCCATCCTCGGTATCGACAACAGCATCCAGCAGACCAGATACGAATAATAAATTCCAAACCAAAGACAACAATCATGACAAATTCCTAGAAATGGCAAATGAGAAAAATGCCTGTTACAGATAACCAACATTTAAACATCAGGAAACTTATCACTACTGTTTGTGTCTAGCAATCCACCTTGAGCATCTGAATATCCCAAGCCAAACTTGGGATTCTGCTCCCCAGGACAGTTACATATCTACAAGCAGCACAGTCCCCAGAGCTTCACAGTGAATGGTCTAAGCCTAACCCAAAAACCAGTAAATATCAGCTAAGATTGGATACTAAATATGAAACATTTAAGAATTCAATCATACACAAAAATATCAGAGCAAAATACTTGAAGACTTTGGATATTGAGCATCCGAGCACAGGTAATTTATACAGCTAGTGAAGAATGTTCACATCTATAGAGTTAGTTCTTCTTTTAAAGGCTAAAGGTTTTGGGAGATATATTCTCTTTGATGCAGTATACAGGTGAAGTGACTGAGATTATGAGTTTGGAAAATCAATTTGTTCCCAGCAGTAGGTTAAGGTACATACAATGGGTATGGAATTTTTTCTAAGACAAATGAATGCCCACCCTAGGCATAACTTTCCCTGGACAGGCTGTGAATGAAAGCATTTAGAAATAATGCCTTGCTTGTTTGGTGTGCTTTTCTTTCATATTGGAACCTTCTTTAAGACTATTTTAATTGCATCAACCTGTATTTATGCAATTTTTATTCTAAGAAATTTTTCTCTACAACAGTGAGGTCAACAGACCTGCAGTAACAGAGCTTGGAGGACAATTCAGCTCCATAGCCTAAGGAAATCTGCAGCTCGATAATATGCAGTGATATAGTACATACATACTGTATGGATTTTTAAACTGAAGTACTCTTCTGGAATACAATCACAAGGTTATGTGTTTCGAAATGACGAAATACAAATTTGTGTGCTCACAAAAGGAGAAAAGTACTTGATGGAGTTTCTTAAACAGCCCATCAAGAAGAAAATGATGGAAGTTGTGTTTTGTTTGGCAGCCTAATGTATTTCTGTGTCCAGAAGTATGTTTTTCCTTGTCAGCCAATTAATTTGTTATTCCTGCAGGATGAGGACTAGTGTGGTACTGGAAAGAAAACACTGCAGATGAATTAAATAGAGGAAGATTTACAAGGGTAGGGTTGATCCAATATTGACTTTTCCCCAATAAACATTTTGCATGCTTTTAGACTGTGAGACCCTATAACTCTACAAGACAATAAGGCTGTAAATATCATGTGTCAACTCAGGCAATAATTTACCTGAACAAATGGTGGTATTAATGTTGTGTCATGTGCTTTACTAAATTATCGGTGGCAGTATATTGAAACATTGTGGACTCAATTGCTTTTGCTGTCATGGATCAATTTGAAAACATAATAGTCCTTCCTAAACCATGTCAGCTTGTGTAACTACATTACACTGACAGCACTTTTAGAGCCCCTTCTTCAGTGTCTTCATTTTTGGTTTTGTAAATCCCACGTTGAATGCCTAAGTTACAAATGCAGAGTATGATCCCTTGGCTGAAACGTGGCTGAAGAAAATGCCACATTTTTTATTAGAAAGGAACACATGGAAAAATGAATGTGATTGTTTAAGTTTTTCTTTTTATTCCACTACACGAAACTTCAACTTAATTCCATGGGCAGTGTTATTGCACAACTTCAGAAAGGATTATGTACAAAATTGAAAAGGTTCCCAATATAGTAACAATAATTCTTAATACTTGGCTACCCTGTGGTACATTTCCTTGTAGGAAATTCTGTGCAGGCCAAGAACAAAATGGACAAGAAGCCAACTGGAAAAAAAAGGAAGAATACGTATTTTAGCTATTTAACTATTACTTTTATAGTGGTAGTTAAATCATGAATTGTCAAATCCGGTTTACACATTGTTAGATGATGCCTCTGAATTTATGAGGGTTGATGGCAGGCATCCAGGCCATCCGACATCTGATTCTCCTGAGGAAGACTCTTCTTTGGGACAGGGTAAGAGATACTGAAGGAGAGGAGGTCTGCGAAGCATGAAAAATTCTTTACTTCCAATAAAATCTTTTTCTTGTTAAAACTTAATCACGTTTAATTTGACTAAGGTTTGTTGTTTCCCTGGAAAACAGACGGTGTGTACAGATGGGCGACACGCTTTGTAAGGACAGAGGAATTGTCCCAGGCATCTTACAGAAGCTGATCCACACACAGGAGTGTCCTCTGCTGTTCTCTAGACCCTGGCAGGGCCTCTGATGGGGAGCTGGCAAGGACAGAAAGTACTTAACAGTCCTGGAAGGACTAGTCCACAGCTTCAATTCAGTTATAATAGTGTCACAAAACTGCTGGTAGGAGTTGGAAAGAGGCAATTTTTTTAAAAAAATTTTACTTGTCTGGTTCCTACCGGTGCTACGCAGTTTTGCATTTATCACCTATACTATTGTTAGCCATTACTAGGTGCTCTGCTTGCTCAGAGAGACAAAGATTAGAAAATTATTGTGTGCTGAAAGTGTGTGTTTGAGAGTCTGTGTACTACATGGTGCCCTTTTGTGTTAGAGACAGAAATCATATTTGTCTCTCACACACCAACACATATACTAAAAAGAGAAACTTCTTGGAGATGCATCAATTTTGGGAGAGAAAAAGAGCAAAATGATATTTTCTCAAATTATTTTTTTTGGTGGGTGGGATAAGAGTAAGATTTTTCTTGAGGAAACAATGTGAAATATCTCTGTTCATTCCTTGAGACAAAGAGTTACCATTTCTAGAAACATTACAAATTTATGCATGGTTATAATCCCTCAAAATTAACTAAAGTTTCTACTACTTAAACTTTTTTTTTCTACTACTTAAACAATATAATAACTGCAGCTATATTGAGCTCAAATACAGTAAATATGTCTCTGTGCACTGGGATGCTAAAAAAACTGCTGCTTTTAAAAATAGTATGTGTGATTTTCTTCCACCCATAACAAGTTTCTGGAGATTTTAGGTACAGTATAAGCTTTAATAAAAGGAAAGACAATGAAGAAAATGTAGATGGGGTTTTACAATTATTTTTACACTTTCTGAAATAGTAATGTTTCAAACTGATCCTTATATCCTAGTGACTTCTACTTCCTCAAAGAAAAGATGATTTTGAAGGCAATAAATATAAAATATAATAAAATCTAAAGGGAAAGGATTTTCAAATAAAAATGTAATGCATTGAAACAAAACTCTTGATAGTAGTACACATGACAGCTTTGTTTTATTTTGGATTGGTTCAGGTCAAAACCAGAGGGAGAGAAAGAATTCCATACTACTGCATAAAAAAGTAATGTTTCAGTAGTCAGAGCACTCAGTCAAAGTGTAAAAGCAAATCTCTGTCAAGGTTAATACAGGCCAGAGAATGACATTATTTTTTCCTATGGCAGGTGTAAAGTTACAAGGTTCTTGGTTTTCCATGGGCAAAAATTGGAAGGATGCATCCCAAACAAGATCAGGATCTTTTATTTTTTTAATATTTCATTTGGAAGGCTTAATGCAAACTTAAGCATAAATCTAGGCTTTGAAATAACTTGGGTTTAGTTCCTTAGCCATTGAAACAGAAGATCAGAGCATAATTGGAAAGGCATGTGACAGAATAAATCATTAGACTTCGTGCTTTGTAGACTCGCCGTAGAAATGGTGCATTCCAAGTATCTCTGTCCTACATATAATATGATGGAACCTCATTAATTTTGAATTACTTATGAGATATGAGAAACAAAATTTACATCAGAATGGGGAAATCTTGCACTGTTTATAAATATATTCCTCTTCAAAATTAAGCAAGGCTGTATTTGAACTGATAAGCAGGTTTAGATTTGCTGGAAACCTAGCCCTTCCCTTCCTTGGTAGAGCAGAGATACATTGGCCTTTGCCATTTCTTACTTTTTCCCAGTCTTGTTATCTTTTTCCAATCACAGCTGCATTTGGCCTTTCACCAGAGTTACCACAATATGTCACTTTTTTGGCTATTCAAGCTCACAGTTAGCACCTCCCAGTAACCACTATGGCAGATGCATTGGTGGTTCAGACAGTGGAAAGTTTTTCTTCCTTCTCAAAGCACAGTTCATCCAAACTGATGAACTTCTCCTTCTGAAATGTTTCTGTGTATGCAGCTCCATTTGTCATGGGGAACCATGCACATGCAGGACAAGCAAGGCTGACACACTTGGGTGTACAAGGTTCAGTTGCTTTTGGCTAGCAGTGTACTCCTGAAGTTTTTTACATCTGTGTGTGCCTGGGTTGTTACACCACTGGAACAACAAGGGTCACACAAATGGCAGGAAAAGAAAATAAGAGGTCATCCAGAGCAAGGTTTCTCTTAACAAAAGGTCCTGGAGAACTCTAATCAACTGGGTTGATAATTAAGGAAATCAAGCATACTTTGTACAATCCAGCTATGATAAGCACTTTCCCCCTCACCTTTTTTTCCCTCCTATACAATTAGGATACATGATTTGTTGAATTTTTTTACATTAATATACTTCTCAGGTAGTTTTTAATGATAAGGATTTCCCTAAGCATAATGTTATAACAGAAAAAAATTTTCTATAACAGCTTTCTTATTCTTTAGCATAACTGCTTATTAAAACTTTAAATAACTTGCCAATGATGAATCAGGTGCCTTCATTATAGACTGTAATTTCTGGTAATTAGAGCAATTTTTGCAATAAGAAAATGACCAAAGTTGAGCTCTCTGTGCTGATCTAGGATGTTTATGGTTATTTTGCAATGTGTAAATGAGCTGAGGCTTGGATATGAGAAATCCACCCACAAGACAATGTCTGTGCTGTTATTTTAATTATATTTTTTGTATGGAAATTGTGATTTTAATTATTCTAAATGCCAATGAAGTAGCACAACAGAGCTGCAGACTGATGTGAGGACCTGCCTGCCTTGAGCTCATAGGAGAACTGTGTTTACAAGTGACATTGTCTGAAGTCTGAGAAATGGGCAAGAACAGACCAAATTAATCCTCTGAAATAAGCTTTAGGGCCACAAGTGTTTCCCTTCTGAGACAACATCTCTGCAGTGTAGCTGCAGTGCAGATCCTCATCTAGTGTAAATCAGCCAGCCTCATTACACTAACACAGCACGAGGAGCAATGTTGTCTGATACTGCTTGGGATATATCCCCTCTTTCCTAACATCTCATAAACAGGCAAGTTCAGTGTTTCCAAATTGGGGAAGTCCAGTGTTTCCAAATAATTTTTAAAGGAGGGAGAATAAACATGTTCTCATCCTTTAATTTATGTCTGACTGGTTTAAGTATATCACCAGCTGCTAAAATATCTTTATGGTGACACATGAATACTTGATACTATCCAAATAGCAATGCTTTATTACTCATAGTCAAAGAGGATGAGATTGTTTTATCATTCAATTAAAGCAAGAAAAAAACACCTCAGCTGCTCAAAAACATCCATCTCTCAAGCAAAAAAAAAAAACCCTCTACTGATTCCAGGTACTAAGCTCTAAAGCTGGGCTGTACACTTTAAAGATATACCATTGGGATGTGAGGGAAAGCACAATACTGGTCTGTCTCAATGAAACTTGACAACGGTCTGAGCTTTTAATAGTTATGATACAGAAGCTGGTGTAGGACTACAGACAATTCTGTTATACTGGCCATTTTCCAGATTAAAACAAGCAGATAACATGTGCTTGCTTTACATCTTAAAATAATAGTGAATTTGAACACATTTGTGTTATCCCTGGTTCTGCACTAAAAAGGGAGATTTTTGATTTAAACAGCTACCAAGCATATGCACATGTGCATACATACACTTAAGAAATGTTTTAATTCTTTCCAACTTAAGTTTAACAGAGGGAGAGACAGCCATAAATCCAAAAACATAACCCAGAATAGAATTTATTAGTGGCATATAAATCACAACCAGAGACTTCATTCCAGCTCCCAGTGCACTACACGCAATACAATAAGCATGAAGCGAAATTTATGCACCTTTTTATCATTTATCAGTTATATGATGGATGTGATACTTTTAGTGCACTTGCTTTTCCATATTATGATTAAGAATTTCCATATAGATTCTACATTAAGAGAGGATTATTGAGAAATCAGTTTTGTGCCTTTTACTCAAATACACAGCTACAAATCTATTGACATAATATTAAAAACCCAGTTATATGCTTAGTCCACATGTTATATATGACTTCTGCTACCCAACTCCCTTTTAGCTTTTGTGTTTGTAGCCAAGGCACACATCAGTCATGCTTCTTCTTTATTGCTTTGCAACAGAAAAAAACTGAGAATTTTTATTTCAAGTAAAACCAGTTTTGAAACAGATAGCACACCCAGCACCAGAATGACATAGATGCCATTTATTTATGGCTTTCATAATCTCTTATAGAATAAGACAAGTATTTACCATATCAGACACAATGCACGACTCCTACCACCGAAACTGTGCTAACATTCCTCAGCATCCTCTGCCTCCCCAGACCAGCAAATTCACTTCACAGCACCATAATGGGCCAACTGCTGAGGACCTGCTGGTGCCACAGGGCTGCACTGGTCATCGTGGTTATGGCAACTACCATGGGGGCAATTGGCAATTTGTACATGTGGGCAAACACATCCCAAAACCTCTGGTGGACACGGTTCTTCCAGGGACACCACGGTGATCACTGAATACTCCCTTTCAAATTGGGAAAAGGGCAACGGGAAACACTGACTTCTCCATGTCTATCCTGCTCCATCCCAGATACCACATCACGTTTAAATATGGTATTTTCCAGCCATCTGCACTCACTGCTTTGTGCCATGCCATTTGTTTATGTGTCAGGTGCAACTACACATCTAAGATAATTCCTCCAAGGAGATGATAGCACAAAACTCACTTTATAGAATAATTTTCTACTTTCCAAAATCAATTTTACCCTTCTCTGTGCTTGTTCAGATTTTCTTTCTCTTTAGTGAGGTATCAGCAGTAAATGGTCTAATTTTGGTTTTAAAATTATCCTCATACTGCAAACAAAGAAGCTCTGTACAGCTGTACCCAGGCCTTCACATTTCCTTTGTGATTTCTTCATGCATTTTTTTCTGCTGTAGTCACATTTCTGATGTCATGTTAGAGGCAGACATTCAAGCACATGTCTCTGTAGCAACACAGATCCAAAATTTTCCATTTGAAACGTTTGTGAAGAATTTTGTATCTTTTCTCTGTCCAAAACAAATGTGGAACAGGCATCAGAACTCTGAATCCTTTTATGCCCTCGCATCCGTATTGATTTTGTATTGATGCAAGGGGTTTAGGATAATTGTTATGGCTGATCACGTGCTTGTGAGTTAACTGAAAACATCTGACATGCTGTACTGCAGAATAGGACAGCATATTCATTATTTAATTCTTTGATCTTAGCATATCTGGAGTTGTTAAATGCTGGAGACTCTGCAAATGATATCTGCAGTGCTCTTTTTAAAATTACTTCTTCTTGCAATTTCCCAGTTCTCAAAGCTCAATAAGAGAGCTTCCCTAGGTGTTCATCTACGCACGTTCTGACCACTGGGAGACCTAAGTGCATCTTAGTTGATATACGTTGAAACGTTACCAATAGCAAACATTTTCAAGAAACAACTTTAAGAAAGTGTTTTCTGACAGTTTGTAACTTTTGACAAAAAGGTCTTGGTAGGCACTGCACCCAATCAGCCAAAGTCCTGCTCATGCATTTAGTTTCTAAAAGGTATCACCTCACGAAACATTTCTGCTACTTGGACAAGTATTTAGTCATGATATTTTTATTCAGTTCCCTAGGTCCAGTGAAAAAGTTGAGTTGGTCCCCCTTTTTTAGTCAACTAACTAGATTTTGAGAGCCAATATACCAAGCCTCGTGATGTGTTTCACACATCATGCCATTTGCAGACTGTTTTGCAGTTTTTCCTATTACCTTTTTTCTAGGTTTATGGAATTTTGGTCTTGGAAAAAGAAAAGAAAAAGCCCCTGCCACATCCTCTCAAAAACATACATATATCTTTGTGAGCCATACATTTCCTGTGATCATATCTTCATATGGTATAATCAGCCAATTCCTGTCTGGTTCAGATGTGATACCAAAGTTATTATCCTGTCCATGACATACAACTTTTCCTTAGGCATTTCATGGAAGCCTAAAAGTCTAAAATGACCAGTACTTACTTTGCTAAATCATGGGTGCATTTGTAACTCACCCACAACTCGTGGTCCTCAGGACTGAACTTAGTTCCAGTTTTTGTCTGTGTATTTAACATCGCTTTCACTTTAAACTCTATGTGGATTTTTGTATTATAGGTATGTCTACTCTGGATTCTTACAGATTTTTTTTTTTATATTTGCCTGTATTTCAATACTTCACAGAATCAAAAAATCATAGAATAAGCTGAGTTGGAAGGGAATCACAAGGACCATTGAGTCCAACTCCTGGCTCTGCACAGCACCATCCCCAAGAATGACAACACCATGTGCCCGAAAATATTGTCCAAATGCTTCTTGAACTCTGTCAAGCTTGGGGCAGTGACCACTTCCCTGGGGATCCTGCTCCAGTCCCCAAACACCTTCTGGGTGAAGAACCTTTTCTAATATCCAACCTAAACCTCCCATGACACAATTTCGGGCCATTCCCTTGGGTCCTGTCCCTGGGCACCACAGAGGTCAGTGTCTGCCCCTCCTCTTCCCCTCACCAGGAAGTTGTAACTGCAATGAGGTCTCCCCTCAGTCTCCTCCAGCCTGAACAGACCAAGTGCCCTCAGCTGCTCCTCATGAGTCTTCCCTTCAGGGCCCTTCACCATCTTTGTTGCCCTCCTTTGGACACTCTCTCATAGTGCCATGTCTTTTTATATTCTGGACCCAAAGCTGCCCCCAGCACTGGAGGTGAGGCTGCCCCAGAGCAGAGCAGAGCAGGACAATCTCCTCCCTTGTCCAGCTGGCCACGCTGTCCCTGATGCCCCCCAGGACACAGTTGGCCCTCCTGGCTGTCAGGGCACTGCTGGCTCATTTTCAACTTGCCATCAGCCAGGACTCCCAGGTCCCTTTCTGTGGCACTGTTTTCCATCACCTCATTCCCCAGTCTGTCAGTACATCCAGGGTTGCCCCATCTCAGGTGCAGAATCCAGCACTTTCCCTTGTTCAGTTTCATGTTCTTGATGATTCCCCAGCCCTCTAATTTATCAAAGGCTCTCTGCAGGGCCTCCCTGCCTTCGAGGGAGTCAAAGCTCCTCCCAGTTTTGTATCATCTTCAAACTTGCTTAGTATCCCTTCCAGTCCACCTCCAAGTAATTTTTGAAGATGTTGAAGAGCACAGGGCTGGTGATGAAGCCCTGTGAGATGCCACAAGTGACAGGTCACCAGTCTGATGTCACCCCATTCACTATAACCCTTTGTGCCCAACCTGGGAGGCTTACACATTGCATGGTGTGTTTACCCAGCTGTGTGCAGGACATTTGCTTGAATTCACAGCTTTTAAACTGAATCATGTGAATATATTTCTTCTGTCACTTGAGGAAAGTTCACACTTTGACTGTATCAAGTTGTGTCCTCACGTGCTTTGTCACATCTCTGCAGAGTGAGTGAGTGGATTGCAGTTTTTCTGTGTTACTCAGATGGTGGATGTCCCCGAGATTTCCAAACAGTTCTCATATCATATCAGAGATGTGCTGCTTTCTTCGACATTCTTTTCCTTTTGACATTTAATGGCTTGTAGAATTTTTTCCTCACATGTTATTTATAACCATGTACTTTGGCTTTCCTCTGGGGACTTATGCTGCATTTCCATTTGGCAAATCAATATTTCCCTGACAAAGGTCAGGTCTGAATTTCTGATAGAGAGTTTGTTATCTATCCATTTTTACTGCTGCAATCTAATCTGTTTGTTGCCTGTTTTAAGGAGGTAGCTCCTGATCTCCATATCAGACTCTGGCATGAAGCCAATAAAATTCAATACTGCAGGATCTAGCATAAACTTATAAATCTACACCTGTGGAAAATATTACACTTATTCCTTGGAGGTGATTTCCCATGCTAACTTGTTATCACTTAAGGTGATAAAACAAGAAAGAAGCTGCCATGGAAGAGCAGTCGTGCAAGGAACGTTGCTCGCTTTTCCTTAAAGTAAGTCCAGGACAGCTGGTTTGGTCCTTTAGCACAATGTGTTGATCAACCTAAAAGGAGATATGCTTTCCCCTCCTCAAAGAATTATATCCTTATTAATCTGAATCCTGACACCCCATCACTGACATCTAATCCTCCCCATTTCCCACTCAATCTCAAAATCCTCCTAGAGATTCTGTGTTCTCCTAGATAAAGTGGTCCCTTGAATGGCTGGCTAAAAGGCTCTTTTAATATGTTCTCCACCTTTGAATATGAATTCTCCTTGTTTTAGGAAACAAAGGGAATCAGAAACTGATTGTTCTCAGTACAGTATCTTCTCTCCTGACTCTCTGTACATGGCCATACAATGTCTTCAACAAGATAAGCTGATTAACAGCTCTCATGTAGGAGCTGATAATAACATAAATGAGTGTAATATACCTATTTAGAAATTCAACACTGGCTTTCTTACTACAGGTTAGCCATTTTAATATTAAAACTGTACCAGGCAATGAATTTGTTACATTTATCACTGCTTGTGTGTTTGCTATTTCTATTAATCTTTCTTCACTGTACTTTACCACCCATTTCTCTATACATGCCCTGTTTATTCAGAGGAATGGAAAATAATTTCATCTGTGGTATTTCATCCAGCAGCCACTGATTCGTGGCAACTCCAGTAATCTTAACATTGCACATTAAATGCAGATTTCTAGTTAAACACAACTGGTTGGTAGTTCTGCCTACCTGGGAATTGCTCTGGCAGTGACAAAACCTCTCTTGCCTTCTACTGCATTTTCTGCTGAATGCTGTAACACTTGAGATAACACTTCATAATTATCCTACCTTCTTCAAGTGATTCAGTTATGAGATTTTTTTCCCTGATTGCAGATCACATATGCAGTTTTAGTCATCTTTAGTCATCAAACCCATTTAAGCTTTCCCAGTAGAATTCTAATATATTGTATTTTTAATTACAATAGAAAAATGATTCTGTTCATTGTGTGACTTTTCAATCTTTTCTTTACAAAGGTTATTTCTGCTTAATACAGAAGAATAAGAGAAAATAAAGGACAAAACATCACTAACAATATAATCAATCCCAGAACCATATCAATAATAGGCTTATGCCAGGATTGAGACATCTATATTTTCTAATCTGTTGAAGTGTAGTTATGACCCTCAGCATTGTTGACAATATCTAGATACCTTCGGTTGACAATATATAGATATCTCGAGAATTTTATGTGCAGTGATGTGTTCTGTTGTTAGGAAATAATTTTTATGGCTACTTTCATCTCTCCATAGCTACAGTGTGTACTTGTTTGTTACAGAGCTTTGCTGGTTGGTTGGGAGTGCCAACACTGCCTTCTGACAGAGGAATTAAGGTAGGAGGACAGCCACTGTTTTTAAATAACTCCATCTTTTCATTTATGTTTTTTGCTTTCTGTCAGACTTCCTCCTAATAACTTTAAATTTCAGTGCATCCTGCATTTAAATTTCCAGTGGGAAGTCTGCTGTTTCTATACAAATATTCACAGGCAGCTATGATGAACTCTAGTCTAAATTTTTCTAACAGTCAGCTCTGAGTTGATGAAATCAGTATGCATAAAAGGAGAGCATCAAAATATTAAAATATTCATTTTGGTAAGGTAAGAATATTTTCAAAGCTAACAGGTAGTTTATGACATGGTTGAATTGCTTTTTGCCCATGTTATCACCTTAATATAATATTAGTGTACATGAATCTAAACAAGACCAACAACATGAAGTTTTGACTTTATCAACATTGTATTTCCCTCTCTTATTCTGTTTCTGATAACATCAGTGTTGTATGTCTAATGTAATTTTTCAGAGATTTCCATGAAGAATTTTGAAATTTCAAAGCTAAGATTTGATTTTGAAAATAAAACATTAGAAATCAGTATTTCTTGAGAAATACTGATTTTGAGTTTTGATAAACTCACTGTTTTTTAGCTCAGGGATCAATTGATCTGTTTTTCACAGGAGAAGACTCAACAAAATTACAGTAACATGGCCTATACCCTACTGTTGTTAGAAATGTATCTATAATTGAAATATTTCAAGATAATTCAGGGGGGTTTTTTATGCCTTGATATCTGGTCCTACAGAACCATCTATTAAGTCCTTGGTCAGGTCTGGTGGTCTTTTTTCCAAGCATGGCAAGAGGATTCAAGTGCTGGTAAAATCTAAACTGAAAAATGCTATGTTGTTTTTTTTTTTAATTGAGCAATATCCATCTCCCTCTTTTAAATCCACTCTGGCCAGCATTAAACTGCTGTGGTGGATTTGTATGATGACATCCCTATGGATGTCTCTGCTCTACTTCCTAGAGCAGAGACAAATTTGAATGTATGCTTATCTGCTATGGGGCAGCTATACCCTATGTTTTTAAATCACTGCGTGTCCTCTTTCTTTTATGCAAAAATATTAGGAAAAAAAAATTCTGGAAAGACATTAATTGCTAAAAGCACTTAGCAGAGTCTCCTGCTGGATTCATGTAAGTAGCCACAATACAAGAAGAAAGCAGCTTCATCCTGTGCATGCAGTCTGCTTTTATATCTTTGTGAGCTATTTCTGCCTGACAAATGTGTTTCTAGAGTACATTTTCAGAGGCCCTTCCCTTATTCTACAAAACTGGATGCAGCTTTCTACACCAACCATTTTCAGAGAAAAACATGGAAGAAATTTGATAAAACCAGTCCTGCAGAAATTCACTTGAGATTAAAAATTAAAATGATGAAAAAATAGGACATTTTGTCACTTCAAATAAAAATGACATTTTGTTTCCTACAACTTCTATCTTAGTTTTAAGCCAAAAGTTCTAAAATAATCAACTACACAAATAATAATTTATGCCAGGTCAAATGAAGCATTTAAACTGATCCAAGAATTTTTTTTTTTTAACTTCTCAATTTGTCAAATCTTCATGGGTCAACTCAAATTATTTTATTATTTTCTTACATTGACAGCAAACAAACAGAAGTGAACCAGAAATTCACATAGCTTTAAGTTTTAGTTGAAAATGAACTTAAAATATAAAGAGTTTGGTCAAGAGAGTGAATGACCTCCAGTTCCAGATAGTACTCCTTCTTGGCTATCTTCCCCAAAGGATCTGATTTTGTCTTCATAGCCTCGGTTTTACTCCCCTTGTGTTTATTATTTGATAAAGTGCTAGCAAATGTACTTGTAGATCAGCAATACACCAAAGATTATTTTCTTGCTGTGTTAGTTGGATTCTTAAGCTGCTTGTGGTTTATTTTGCTGCTGAAGTAGATTTTTATTCTACTGCCTGTCTGGGATATATCACTGCTACAACTCAAGTGCCAGAAGCTGTGTACACAGATGAGGCTAAAGCATAATTATCATTGTAGGTATAAGGACTTTTATCTGATGCTCTCGTCCCGATAACTCTTATTATTTCCGGACACAAATCTAACCAAAATAATTACTGATGTAATGACCCAGCATTTCTGTATGTAACATGTACTTAACTTATCTGCAGGACTTTCATTTTAAGCATAAAATTCAAATATTAAAGGCGTTTCCCTTGACAGGTTCCCTGATAAGGAGAAGATGCCTTGGAACACAGTAGTACTTGTGTGGATGCCAGAATTGAAGCTGTGTCCAACACAACACAGCAGGGTAGGTTTGCCTTGGCTCTGGGAGCAGAGCTCAGACATTTCTGCAGCCAGATGAGTCCATTAACCTCTGCTGAAGCTCAGAAGCCCTTAGCCATTACTGCTTTCCTAAACAATGATTTGCTTTGAGCTATCACACATTGCTGTATGTTTCTGAGAGAGTATTTAGGATGCTGTGATTAGGAGATATGTTCTCTGCTCCCTTGTATGGCGAGGCTGGGGCAGATAAATGGAATTGACTGATTGCGGAAGAATAATCTTCTCAGCTCCTCTGGCCTTTCTGAGAGGGAGGAAAAGGTTTGCTCAGCTCATCTAGACTTCCCTCTTTAATCTCCCTGTCTAATTGTGAATAGACATGATATGTCAAAAGCCACAGGTGCCAGTGCATGCAGCAGCTCAGGTATTAAGTTGAAGGAGTATTATATTAGCTTTTCAGCCAATTAACATGGCTGTAGGGGAGACCATCTGGAATGAATCTGCAAAACAAACAGTTCACAGAAACCCAGCAGGCAGCTCTATGGATTGTTGTATTTATATGGTACTTCATTAGAAAATAAACATATATCTTCTATTTCAAGCACAAAGCAAAAACAGTATTAAACCACATCTGATAGTTAATACATCTGTCTTACTAAATGACACATTTGGAAGAGCTGTGTGAATCACTGCAAGGAAAAGGTTACGAAAACTCTAGTGACTGCAGTTAGGTGTCAGCACAGCCAAAACAACTGCTCCTGAGTTAATGCAGAAACTAATTTTCCTCTTGGTTTGTGGTTGCAAAAGCCTGCTTTGATAACATTGTTAATATCAGCTAATGATTCAGTATGTAGAGAAGGAACAAACTATGCATCAGCAAACTGCAATAAAGCAGTCAGATTTAGCCTGCTTCCGGAACTTCATACTTTGCTGCATTTATATTTTTTCTATTAGAGACCCACAGCAGGAGATGCAAAACTCATCATCATTATGATGATCAGGTTTATTCCTGCCAAAGTTTTGCTGAACACGGTAGGGTATAGCACAGAAATGTTGGACAAGGCTAGTATTGATGCTTCAAGAATCAACCATGTACACTTTTCCTCCTTAAGGCCTATTCTGTGTTCAGAGGATGCCATGGGATGCACAGGCAGAACAGTTAAGATGCACAAAGCTCATCTTTGAAGCCATGTTAGCAAAAAGCACGACAGTTTCTCCCAGCAGACCCTGAGCAGCTCTGCTCAGCTGATGGACACCTCTACAAGGACTGGTGCATCAGCTGTCAGAGCTCACCACACCTCTACCCAGCGCTGGGAGCAAGCCCAGGGCTTCACAGAGCTCCTCCACACTGTGGCTCCTGTGAGACCCATGGCAAAGTACAGGGAATCAGCCAGCTGAGGAATCTGCAGTGGTAAGTGTACCAACGCAATCAACAAATATGTGGCTCATGGGAAATGCATATTTTGTGCCAGAACAAATGGCATTTCTGCAACCAATTTGCATAAGCATACAGGAAAACGGATTACTTGTCACAAAATCACCTGCTATTACAAGTAGGGTATTTTCAGACTAATAATATTTTTACAGTTTTCTATACCAAAAAAATCTTAGCAATTACTGTACCAATTACAGTAATATAACTAGCTGCAGAACATTGTGACAAATTTCCATTTGCCAAGTGCTGTCCAGATTTGTAAATAATGAGCCTAGGTATGGGTGTAGGATTAAATCTGACCATTTCAGCTGGTTTAATGCCACCTGATCTTTTCTTCAGAGAAAGAAAAAGCACTAATGTGGCTAGGAAGAAAAATGCAACATTTAGCATGGTTCTCCCTAATTAGCCCTGCTAAGAAACCATCCAATGGAGGAGAACACCACATACCTGCACCTAGCCAGCCCTGGACATTTAGTTCAGGTACTTTGATGCAGTGGCCCACTGTGCTGTAAGTAATGTAAAAGACATTTATGCTTATAAGCCTGCTCATGTCATAATTAATTAGGGAGCTGTTCTGAAGATGAGAGCTTTTGGATATATACAGTGATGACAAATAAAGTGTTGGCATTTGTCAAGAGTTACTTCACCTCAGGCACTACCTAACAAGCCGCAGTCTGCTGAATACATGGAAGTGAAATAACCATGGTAACTCCAGGTATATAGTGATGTTTTAATGTTCACTACTGCCTCTCCTCAGGCCATCACTTGCAGAACTAAATGGCCCATCAAGAAGCAGATGAATAAAGCGGCATCTGTACAATGCATGAAAAATGTTAAGCACTTCTAGGGATTAAAGCTTTTCCATTTACCTCAAAAGGGAAAAAGGAGAGATAAACATTATACAAAAGCATGTATTATGAAGAAATAATGAAACTACCACATCCTGCTGCAGCAACTGCTTCTAAAATGTCAGTATCTACCAACAGCTACGCCAAATTGGTATCTAAGATTCCTATTTTAAGTACCTCTTACTATATACTGACTTTATAAATGGCAGAAGCAATATCAAAAGTCTTTCATGCTCAGTCACTGCCAAACTGCAGTAGAAAATCTATCAGTTATAAAGCACAGCAATTCTCAAGCAAAGAAGTAGATACAGTACTATACTTCATTAGCACTGTCTTACTATCTGACCTGTTTTTAAATAAAAAGGTGGTGCAATTTTCTCTTTTATCATTTTTTCATCATTCTGATGAAAAGTCTGAGTTTTAGAAAATGTTCAGTTATTGTATTATATTACTTCCTCCATGGTGAGGGAGAGGATTTGAATGTATACAAAAGTATCTGTAAAACTGTCTTGTATTTAGAATTTTCACTTACCAAAATGAAGAGACAACCAGAGGCAAGTTTTGTGTGTTCAGGAATAGTAGAAAACACGGACAAAATCAAGCAACCAAACACAAGGAGAAAACTGAAAAAGAAAGAATATTAATAATTGTTAATATTTTTCAGTACCCTGACCCAGTATCTATATTGACCCTACTTCTCCAACATTAATAGAAGACTGTCTCTGTACAGTCTTCATTAGTAGAGGGGAATACAGCCACAACTTAATTCATTAAAGACATTAGAATAATAATCTGTTATTAAATCCATATGTTTCTGAGCAGCACTGCTAGAATTAACACAAACAAGACTTTCTTGGGAAAATTACCCAAAATACACAGATGTTACTTTTTGTATCACAATCCTGGACCTTTATGCACTCCATATAATCTAAGTGTTTCTAAAGAAAGATCTCCAAAGGGAGAGCTGTTTCCCAGGTCTGAAAAATCATTTTTCACACAACTGACCACAAATACCTGCTGCATAAGCTTACTGAAGAGCTAAGTTACATATTGCACCTCTCTGTCCATCTGAAACAACCTCCTTATGAGGAACAGACTTTATATACAAACTACCAGAAGTGAAAGGCAGAGCTATGGCATCACTATTCTCAATGAACAGACTCCATTCTGGTAACAAATTTAGTATCATACAATCCACTGAAGAAGTTAAAAGAATTAAAGATTTATACAAGCTGTGCAGTTACAATCAGGAAAACATGAGCACAATTTTTTGTTTGCATCAGCCTGTATGTTTCATGATACTGATGAATACACACAGGCAAAACAAAGCTAAATCTCTTTGCGAGGAAGATCCAAACAAACAGTATCACTGCAGAAATTCTTGCATATCCCACGTCCAATCCTTAGAGCATACAGAACATGTGTGTGCACACATGAGCCTGCAGAACTGGTATTGCCCTGAGACACACACTCTTGGTGGTAAGGATTATCCTTTCCTCTTGTACTGCTTCACCAACCACGACACCACTGTGCTAGTGAAACCATCTATGAACTGGATCAGAAAAGAGGTTCTTTTTACCCACAATATCATAAACTGACTAATCAGCAGCCAGTAATAATTGATTCTACCAAGGTTCTGCTAAATTCCTTCTTAAAGCACTTGTTAGTCATGCCGCACAATGAGTCAACCAACAAACTGCAGGCCTTTGACTTTTGTCTGACTTGCTGGGAGTCATTAGCAGATATTCTATCCCACATGAATAGATATTGTACTTAATGCAGATACATGTCCCTCCCTGCCCTTATCTTTACCCATGAGCCTTTCATTATACCTTCTCTCCTCCATCCAGCTGAGGAGGGGGAATGATAGGGAGGCTTTGGTGGGCACCCAGTGTCCTGCCAGGGTCAATGCACCACGCAATGAAACCTCTGCTCCCAGAGACTGCAGCACCTGGCTGAAAGATGCCATGGTCTGACTTTGAAGTGAGTTCTGCTTTGAGCAGGAGCTTGGACTGGAAGACTCAAAGAGGCTTTTTTCAACCTAAATACTTCTGTATTTGTAAGTACTGGATATAACATTAATATATTATTGCATCTGCATCCACTTCTGCTTCAGGAGCTATGATTGCTTTTTTCCATAGAACAAATGGACTTTCCATAGTGATGTAATATAGGAGTGCTATAATATACCCAATACATTACACGAATATATAAGTCTAGTCTTCAGAATATTTCTAGTAGAAAATCTCTGCAATGCAATGAGACTTTGGAGGCACATTTTGTGGCATGTCACTTAAGTGCTGGGAAGAAGTTGTATTCTGAAAATCAAATATGGTACAAGTTTGCATATAAATTCTATTAAGGACTGTAAATAAAACAGAATCCAGGAGGGTAAAGTGCACATTTGGCGCACACCATTGGCAAGTCTTATCTTCTAGACTAGAGAAAGGTGAAGATCAACACATGCTTCAAGGTTTAATAACTCATTCAAGACTCATGCATAAGTACAGGCTGGGCAGAGAGTGGATCAAAAGCAGCCCTGGAGAGAAAGACTTTGGGGTTGTTTCTGGACAAAAAGTTCAACATGACTTGGCAATGCATGCTCACAGCCCAGAAAGTCAACCACATCCAGGGCTGCATCAAAAGAAGTGTGGCCAGAGGTAGAGGGAGGTGATTCTCCCTCTCTGCTCTGGTGAGATCCCACCTGGAGTGCTCCATCCAGCTCTGGAGCCCTCAGCACAAGAAAGACATTGACCTTTTGGGACATCTCCCAGAGAAGAGCCACTAAGCTGATTAGAGTGCTGGACCACCTCTCCTGTGAAGACAGGCTGAGAGAATCAAGGTTGTTCAGCCCCTTGCCAGGAGAGAAGGCTCCAGGAAGACCTTAGAGCAGCCTTCTGTTACCTAAAAGGTCCTACAAGAAAGCAGGAGAGGGACTTCTCACAAAGGCATGCAGTGATAGGCAAGGGGGAATGCCTTAAACTGAAGCACGGGAGACTTAGGTTAAATATTAGGAAGAAATTCTTTACTGTGAGGGTGCTGAGGCACTGGAGCAGGTTACCCTGAGAAGCTGTACCCACAGCTTCTGAATCCCCATTCCTGGAGGTGTTCAAGACCAGGTTGGATGAGGCTCTGAGCAACCTGGTCTAGTGGAAGGTGTTCCTGCCCATGGCAGAGGGGTTGGAACTGGATGGTCTTTAAAGTCCCTTCCATCCCAAACCATTCTGTGATTCTGTTTTTCTACGATACTGTGATTCTATAATAAGTGACAAAAATCCATCTTGCGAGCAGCTTTTCTCCCCTTCACCTCACTTCATAAAAATGGAAAATCTCAAAGAACATTACTGGTAGTTTCAGCTGCTACAGCCTTCAGATGCAACCCCCCTATAATTACATCCTACTGACAAAGGCATAAATGTGGTTTCTTCTCATTAAGACTTGCATGGAGGGCAAAATAAAATTAAGAAGTGACTAAGAATTTACAGTAAAAGAATGTAATTTCCTTTTGCTGAATTTCTTTAGACCTGAATCAATTAAAATGACATTTGCTTACTTCCTTTATGTTTAGGTATTAAAAATTGCTTGTTTGGTTTTATTCCTGTAATACCAACTAAATTGGAGGCCCAGTGTACTGGATCTTGTCCAAACACAATACAAGTTTTCACTTGGAAGAGATTTCTTATAGCACAATTACAGAAAACAGACACAGCGGGAAAAAATAAAGTTTCTTGTTCCCATATCACAGTTGGAGACCATGGCACAGTAAAGGTAAGGGACTTGCTTCAGGCTACACAGAAAGCCTTTAAATGTGGAATAAACCTGAACCTTCTAAGTCTCAGCCCAATCCTACAGTCACAAAACCATCGTCCACTCACCCACCACTTGCTTTGCCATAGTCTGTCAGGACTCTGATTTAGAATATCACTGTGGGCAAAGTGTTTATTCACAATAGATGGGAAAAGTGAGTCAGGAGAGGGAATGAGTACAGTTAAGCAGTGTATTAATCAAAATAAAAGCAAATATTCAGGAAAGCCAGGTGCAGTCTAGATTAGCACCTGGTTGATATAGTTCTGCAGTTTATCCATGAAAAGCAGAAACAATCCTCAGAGCAATACATAAGAATAGTCTTGGAAAGAAATTTTTCCAAGCTTATATAACCTTTGTTCTCAGTTTTCCCAGCAACTCTAAAAGGAATGGGGCATCATTATTAATTATAATTATTATTAAAGAACGAAAGAAAAATGTTTGCATTTATCCACCCACACATTCAAATCTTGCCCCTCTGTCCCTCATGCCTCCCTTCAACACTGAACACTTTTTTTACTGTCAGTCAGCACATTATGTCTCAAATTAAACTGTAAGCACTTTTATACAGGGGAGAAATCCAGTCCTACAAGCTTGGCAAAACTATAAGCCTACTTTTAGGTGCTGTAAAACCCAACACTAGCAACAAAAGTGGAATCATTTCCATAGTTTATATATCGCTGAAGTGCTTTCCTTCAAACTAATAGTCAGGATTCACTATCTATTCTATCCTTTTTAGTGCCATCTGTTTACTCAGGCCATGCACCTCTCCTTTTTCCCCAGTTGGAACTGAAAGCATGAAGGATGCAGCAACACCTTTCACATGGCTGGATGTTAAACTAGGATCTGCCCAGCAAAAATAAATCCCTACGGTTCAAACATCACAGTGGTCAAAGTTTATCAGAAATTGTTCTTTCCTATTGTGAACCATTTTTCCAGTGACAGACGAAGTGCAGAGGATTGCATTAAGCCCTGGATAGTAATTTGATAATCCTCAATAGAAGAAAACGTATTTTCCCATGCCATCATTTGAACTGTGTGCTATGACACATGCTCTACAAGAGCATGCTGCTGTAGGTACAGAGTAGTACAATGCAAAACACAGGGCAATTATATTTGGCCTCTAGTGGTTCAATCTGGATCATATAATTGTTCAGGCTGAAAAAAACAGATGGTTTTTCCTCATGCATTCATTGAGTATCAGACAGTAAAACATATGCCTTAGGCAGGAACTTCTCATAAAATTATTCAAGTTCTGCCATAGCCTTGTATTTTATCAAAAGCAGCCACTTCCATTTTGTTTCAGCAGTAATCAGTTTTGTTGCAGATCCTTTCATCTTACTCCCCGGCTCCTGAAAGTGTACACTAATTGGAGAAAAGCCAGTTTATGTAAGATAATATAACTCAGAAGCTTTGATATTTAATCAATCCTTCTCTCATAAACTCTTCTTATTGGTTAATTAGGACTTACCAATTCTCCATTTCTATAATTTTCAGCAGAATTTTACTACAGTTTGTGATTTAAGCGCTGTTCATATGGAAGAGGAAGTTCAGCTTAAAGCAATTGTTAAAACATTACTCAGGAAGTATCATAAGAACCAAAAATACGCCCAAGGAAGATATTTAAGAGCTATTTTGCTACATAATTTACTGCTAGAATTAACATAATCAGAAGTTAAACATCTGCAAACTTTTGTGGCCTCTTCTGTAAATAATAAAAATGTATCACTGTTAAAGTGGCATAATTAAACAATTAGACCACCAGAGTTATTTTTCAGTATTATTTGAGGTCTGATTTAATCCCCATATAGCTAAGGGCATTCAGGATTATGACCAAAACTGTTTGCAAACCATTGGCAGTGCCATTATCCTGGATTTTGTGTGGAAGGTAGAAAATGTTTGAAAGTTTTTGCTGACTTTCACTGCAACCCAAAAAGTAGCTCTTTTCCCACTGGTACAGTAATGCAGTTGCTTGCAAATTCAGAGCAAGTTGTTTGCATTCACAAGGTCTGAGTCTACAAAGAAGCCATTAGAGTTCCTCCCATAAGTAATTCTTTCCACAGCCAGGGGCAGTGCCCATGCTTTCTTGACAGTGAGCAGGATCTTGCTGAGTTGAGTACCCAAGTGCTGCCTTTACGTGATTTTTTAATCCTCGAATGCATAAAATCTCTGTGAGGCATTAGGTAAATAAATGTGCTGAAAATTTTACTGGATGGATAGCACCAATAGATACATTACAGGTTTAGGTAAGTGGATAAAATACCCAGAGAAAACCCTATTAAAAAAATGGAAGGAAAGAAAGACAGTTTTTCACAGTACTGTTACACTTTCATGGGGACTATTAGTTTTGGTGAAGAGCTCTTGCAAAGAACACAAAGACAGGTATTTGATAAACAGGCTGCCCTACGTGAGATCTCTGCCTCGGCTAGATGTTATCAGCACTCTCACCCTCCTTGATGGTGAGAAAGGGAGACTTCACTCACAGCTTCAGTGTCTCATACAGCTCTTGGGGACAGAAGAAAAATCATCACCTCCTGGACCAGGAGTTACTATTATACATATATATAAATATACATATACATATACATATACATATACATATACACAATTTATAAAGCACCAAGTTCCCACAAGGAGGAATTATGCATATTGTTCAACTGAGGGTGGGTGTACCATGTTCCATCCCAAAACAGACATGAATGCTCAAGGCAGGAAGGCAGAGCAAACCTGCCAGCACCCTCAGCCTCTGGGCATTTCCTGGTGCCTCTCAGCAGAGAGTTATTGGAAGTGAGTGGAAATGCCCTCTCTGATAGGATATGGAAACAGAAACACTGAGCATTTTTCTAGCTTCAGGAAGAACTGAAAGTGAAAACATCGTCCAGTGCAGGCATGAGGCAGACATTCACACAGGTCCTGCAGTATCTCCCTTAAAAAGTAATCTTTTCAACATTCCAATAAAACAGATAATGCGCTGCTGACATGGTGGAAAAGAATACAGTTTTAACAGTTTTGATAGCGCAAGCCATATGGATTAAATTTTCCATCATTTATAGTTTCAGTGTGACTTGTTTATGCAAGAAAATGAGATATGACAAAGGTTATTACAATTTGTTAAAAATGTTTGACAAAAGCTACATGGAGAATAAGCGCTCTTCCATAGAAAAAGCTCATAAATTTCTCCTGTGGACTTTCTTTAAAATGACTTGCACTTCAACCTTTTCTTTCAAAAGCATGTTCAGGGCTTGATACTGCACTGCCTTCTACCCAGAAATAGTAAAACCCTGGCTGTGGAGAGGCAGAGTATGAAGACTTCACAGTCTTAAAATGGGAAAATAAACTGGAAACTTTATAAATAATTCTTGATATTTAAAAAAAATATTGCCGCAAACCTAACTTTTTATATAATCTTTCTTTGCACTAATTTCTACCTTTTTCAGAAATACATAAATTTGAACTGAATTTCAAGCCTGACATTTTTTAAGAACTGAGCATGCTGCTGAAGCAAATTATTTAGAAAGGTGAGTTTTGTCAGGCTGTGATGAAAAATTTTGTTTTAAAAATATTTTTCATTCAACTGTGGGATGTTTATTCATTCTGAAAATCAGAACATTTTATCAACAGTTTTATTCCAAAAATTAGAAACAGTTTATATTTGTGGAAAAAGTGTTGTCAACCTAAATTGTCCTTTTCTGACATATTTTTAAGGAATCGTATTTTTAGCAGAGTCTGCTAAGGGATTGTTTTTGAGTTCTATTGACAAAGCAATGAAGAGGCTATAACAGGAGATGATATCAAAACAAAGCAAATCAAATAGCTCAGGTACCTATGGGGCACAAATAAAAGTGTCATTAAATGCACGTTTGCTAAAACATTCCATCACAGACAAAAAATAAAACATCAAGGTAAGTTTCTCCAGGGTTCTAAAAAAGGAGGCATCGTTCTTCCTTGAGCAAGCACATTAGCTTAAAAGAAAAGAAAACAAAACAAGAAATGCTTTTTCTTAATAATCAGAGGTACTTGTGACCTAGATATTTTCTTTTTTCATTGGCTTCAACAGGAGATATTTTTGACAGAAAAATAAGAATAAAGCATGTGCTCCTCCAGATTTTAACTTTTAATGATTGGGAAACATAACAGTGATTCGCTGCAAATCTGTAGAAAATTACAAAATGCTTGTTTTAACACTCCCAAAGCATAGGTCCTTTTGTAAACCAAAATTTTCAAATGCAAATACTTAATTTAGTAAATAAAATTTGTATTTAGAGAACTCTGTAGTTTTTTTCTTTTGCATCAAATAGCTCCAACTCCCAGTGACAAGTCTGGTAGATTACACAGCAACCTTTGCTTGACCGCAGATACTTCACAAGAAAATTAATTAAAATATTATTATAAACTATATTGTCTTTACCACTGAGCACATGTTGCAGAATTTATATACTTTTTTTAACATATAAAATATTAAGATAAAAACTTCATTATAATGAAATAGAAAAAATTTAAAGAATTACAATATGAAGCTGGAGAAGTGAAAACCACTATACAACCTTTTCTTTAAAATAATTTTTCTGTTGCAGTCTATTTGTTCTGACCTTTTTCACAGTCTAGGGCAAAGGGAAGCACTCAAATAATCTTTTTCTGAAAAAGTGATTGCTAACATACTGTACTCAGATGTCTTGCTAACCAGAAAAATAATCCTTAATATAAGACATGTATAGATGTGCAAGAAAGAAATGTGTTCTGTAATTGCCAGGATAATCCACTACAAAATCAGCTTTTCGGGTCTTCAGGTTTTAAGATAAAAATATTGCCACTACCTCATATTAATTTTTTTTTTTTTTGAGTAAAAGAGCAAACTTAACAGAAAAATTATAGGACTGCTGGGTATTTTTTATGTCACAAGAGTTGCCTGTTTGCTTGGTGCTCAGAGTGCGGCTCTGGCTCTGGCAAAGCCAAGGTGTGATTTAGTGTAATGGGGCCAGACATCAATTACCTTCATTGCCTAATTGACCATCAGTGGCCAACAGTGCCAACATGCTGGCTTTGGCAGCTAAAACTAAGAAGGAAACACACTGTTTGGGAGAAAAAAAGCCTGTCTACCTTATCCCCTGGAGTTAGTCCCACTCACTGTGACTCAGCTGGACCCCTGAGTAAAGTGACAGGGAATGACACTCCCATGGCTGCTGATTCACCATTAAATCCTGAGGACTGCCATTAGAATCATCTTGGCTAGGGTAAAACAACAGTTTCCTAGACAATTCCTGGGAGTTACCATGTGTCTGGATGAAATTTTTCTCTGGACTCGCCAGTACATATTTTACTATGGATAGGCACTTCTGGATGTCAATTTATTGTGTTGAAAAATACTGTTAAATGAGCCTATTTAGCAAATGAGCTGTAATTTTCAAACAGCGAGGAGATTTCACATCTGAGTACCTGAGGATATATCACAGCACAAGCCTGCCAGAGTTCTAGAAGCATTTGGACAATGCTGTCAGGCACATGGTGTGATTCTTAGAGCTGTCCTGTGCAGGGCCAGGAGCTGGACATTGATGATCCTGGTGAGTACCTCCCAACTCAGAATATTCTCTGATTCTGTGATTTCAGTACTGTTTTACATCCTAATCAAAGGTAAAGATGGGGACAAAAATCGATTGAAAATTTAATCATTCAAATTCAGGTGCCTGATTGACATATTTTAATAAAAGCTTGGGATTAAGACAATTAGCCCAACTTGACTGTGATAGGTTGATACTGCAGGAAGCACCTGAGTCAGCTGTGCATTTTCACCTAAAATACTTTATCCTATTGAAGAGCTCTGGAACAAAAATCAATTTCCTAATTTCCCCTATTTTTTGCCAGTAGTCTATTATATACTGGATTTTGCTTTGGTTTTGTGTTTGTTTTTGAGTCATGTATAGCCAACAACACTGACAATTAAGGGAATTTTTCAGGGGAAAGGACACTCAAATGCAGTCATACTAAGATACTGTACTGTAATACATGAGCAAAAGGAACTTCTTGTAATCATACCTCTCCAGAAGGCATCTTAGCAGCCCTTGGCTACTTCCATAATTTTTTATCCTTCCAGATGTGTGAACAAAGAAGTGTCCACAAATTCTCCAATAATAACTTTCCAGGTTGCAAAATAACACAGTTGTTCTGGAAATAATGCTGAATTTGATGATATAGATGAAGAATCTATGGGATACTTGGCTTTGTATGGGGATTCCAATTTATTTGCTGTCATTAAATGTGGTTATCTCACATGTTAACCAGAATGCTAAATAAGAAAGACAATAAAGGACACTGTAAAAAATATTTCTTTTTAAATTAAAAAAATATTTTAAGTGGAAACATCAGATCTTTGATGTGTATTGTACACATCATTGTATCAGCCTGTGGTGGCTGTGGGAGGAATGGTACCAAATGATTAAAAATCACAGATACCAATTAATCTGATCACTTTATGATGTTTTAATTCAGCAAGGTGATTAAGACAGGAATGATTTATCATATTTAATACACTGAAATACAGAAGAATATTTTTGAGCACTCCATTGTGGAGTGTTAAAAAGGAGAATGAGGAGGCAAGACCAAATCTATCTGAAAAAACCCCACATATTCATAATGCAATTAAAAAAAATGTGGTAAGCATAACAGAGTATTTACAAGTCTAGGCTACCTTATAGCCCCAATGCCCCTCACAGCTACAACAGAAATCTAAGCAGCCACAAATGCCAGGGCTCATTAAACTTGGCAGAATAAGGTCATAATGTTATCAAGAATTAGCATTTAAAAACAATTTCTTCAGTGTACCCAGTGTACCAAGATCTAGGTCTTCTTTCTCAAACTCTATTTACTCCTAGTAACTAATAGCTAGGTTTTGGTTTTTATTGAAATTTTACAGTTGACTTCAGTGGAAGTATGGCTTGTGTTGGGAGTTATGATCTGACTCGTAAATATCACCAGAGCAAAGAAAATCCTGTTAATTTCCTATAGTTCTCTCCCAGTAGTAAACAAGGATATAAATGGAACACAGAATATTTTTCCAACATAATGCACTGTTAGTATTAAACTTACTTCTAAGAATCAATCACTGCACTTTAGCTCGAGGGTGTTCAGTTTTATACCACACCATTAGTCTTGTCTTCCTTAATCTAAATAAGTCCTGCACTTTCTGGAATCTGAAGTGCCCTTTCTTGTTGTTAGGCAGCAGTACTAACAGACCAGAACCTGATGGCAGAAGCATGTGAGATTGCAAAAGAAGAATCCCATCCTGAAAGGTCCAAATGACAATGAAATTTTCTTGAGTTTAACTTATTTACAGCAACACTTATCTCCTCTCTGTGCTCGTCCATACAATATTGATAGGAAAGCAGCACAAAGTCTCAAAAGTGTGTGTGTGTGGGGAATGGGGTGTTCACCTATTTTCTCATATGCTTAAGTTTCTTTGTGTTTAAAAGCAAGGAGCAGATACACACTTTGTCAAGCACTAGGTCTTATTAGAGAGGGTACAAAAAACAGCTTATGGCTTTGTATCACACACCACTTTGAGAACAGAACACTTGCAGAGCTGTTCAGGTCTTGGGACCTAAAGCAAGATGCAACACTTTTCACAATAAGCCTTTATTCTGTCTGAGTCTCTATAGTCAAAGCCCAATGATGTGACTCATTTCCTCCATTTTTTCAGGGTCTTTTATCTCATAATCATTCCAACTGGAAAGAGTGTTACATAATTTCTTCTATGCACCAAACAAGATATTCTGAAGTCCCTGCAAGGTAGGGCTGCAGAGCACACCAGCAGTGACTGCAGGCAGTGGAGGGGAAGAGAAGCACCTTGGGTGCCCAGAGCAGGACTTGCCTTTCCTGGGGTGTCTGTCAGGAAAGTGGCTGCTGCTCACGTCTGGCTTCCATGTGTCAAAGCTGTGCTTCTGCATTGCTTTGGCAACTATAATGTTTCTGTTCCAATAACGAGTTATTTTATTAAATGCGGAGTTGCAAAGGTTCTGGAACAACGACTGCACTTATGCAGAATGTTAAGTACACAAAGTGATTGCTTACTTTCCATATGGGGAAAAACTTGCCCTTTGATCTTAAACTCATTAAAGCTGCTGCTGGCCTGTTTGAAACAACACGAGAGTGCTTTTACTTTCCAACATTTTATCTTACAGTGGCTTTCACTCTTTGCCAAAATTGTTCTGCTCAGAAATTTGTGTGAAACAAGTTTGCATTTATAGGACATGTTGCAGGCACAGAGATAGCTTTATATGAATTTCACTGTAGCAGATCAGTTTCCTTTCACACATGATGATCCTGAAAGCACTTATCTAAGTGTTTAAGGCCAAGCTGGATGGGGCTTTGAGCAATCTGATCTAGTTGAAGGTGTCCCTGCCTACAGCAGGTGCATTGGATTAGATGGTCTTTAAAGGTCACTTCCAACCCAAAGCATTCTGCGATTCTGTGATTCCATGTGCATAGTTTGATCAGGGATGATTGAGAGTACATGCTGCCAAACACTCTGTACTTCCAAGGCTGGAGAAGCAGCCCTGGAGATCCACTGGTTAACCACACAGCTGAAGCCAGTTTCTTGGAGCTTCAATATGCAAAGTAGTAGCTTTCAGTCGTTGCATGGAACATACTAGCAAACAGGATTGTAACTTCCCACAACCAGGGAACAGGCAGACATGCATCTTTGCCAGAAGGAGAAAAACACCTCTACAAGGAGGTCCCATTAGTTGGTATATTTCAGCTAAGGATGACTCCTGAGTCTGTGAGAGCCAAGGGAACCTCACTCCGTGACTCCCAACACAGCATAATACTCCCTTCAGTGTACTCAGTCCAGACAACTCCATCATAAGACACAATAGTGCTGTTTCCCTATATTATCATCGTGAAACTGAGATACATGGTAATTTTGCCTCCTACAATTCATAAAGGTTCACATTAAAAATCAGTACAGGGTAGGCACTGAAGAGCTTTTGCAAATTCTGAACCTATGAGAGTCTAAATTCTTAACTGCCTTTTTAAAACATTAACTCAAGTGCACAGGAGAAGTTTGCTAGAGTTGAGAATTGGTCCTTCCTAGGCTAGGAGTGATTTAAGTTATACATGAGACCCAGACAGAGCATTCCCAGCACAGCCAGGAATCGTTCTTAATTGAGATACAACCGCTGACTGTACCTCCTTGTAGTGAGAGAGCTGTTTTTCTCCTTCCAACAGAGATGCCTGTCTGCCTGTCTGCTAATTCCTCAGGAAGCCTGACAAGTGAAAGAGTGGATTTGGGGTGAGCCAAAAATGTTGTATATATTTCTGTGTAAAAAACAAGTTCTGCTCTTTTCATACACTTTGTGATCCATTATGAACATTTTTTTATGTAGCTTTAAAGAATGAATGCTGAACAGGACTGGGCATCTTGATTTAACTGAAAAATCATTTCATTCATATGAGAGCACATCCATCCATTCATATGAGAGCACACAGATAAAAAAGTAACCAAATCAACCAATATATCAAAGCAACAGAAATCCTTGTCAACCTAAGATCACTTAGTCAGACCTTCCCATAAAACTGTATGAAATAAATAACTTTTTAGTATGCCCAGGGTATCAGTGAACTCAGAGAATCACAGACAAATAAATAAACAAAAACCTGTCTGTTAAAATCAGCATATTAATCGCCAACAAAACTAAAGCTACACTGGTTTCTTTTACAAGGGAAGTTCATAAAAATCACAATCCTATGTTGGCTGGAAGGGACCTCCAGCAGTTTTCTTGTCTAGCCCCTGCAGAAAGCAAGTTCAATTACATCAGCTTGCTCAAGGTCATGTCCAGTCGAGTGGTGAGTGTCTGCAGGGAAGGAGACTGTGGCCTCTCTGGACAGCCTAGTACAACACCTGACTGCCTGCACAGTTATATTTTTTTCTCTTAATATGTAGTTGAAATTCTTACATAAGAAACACTGAGCATCACATTATTCCTCAAAGTCTAATCAATCAAATGGTTTTATTAATTTTTTTTCCCAGCTCACCCAACTGCATCACTCAATCTACTAGGTTAAGAACAAGTGGCCTTTGTGAGCTGGGACGATGGCATAGTCTGCAGCCTCATCCTCCTGGTGCTGTTGTCTCACAGCTATTCCTCCTTACCCCAATAACCTCAATGAGTTTGTTCCTTCCAGTGTTAAACCTAACATCAATCACAGAATCACAGAATGGTTTGGGTTGAAAGGTGCCTTAAAGACAATCCAGTCATTCACTTGTTCACCCGAACCTACTCTTTAGAATCTGCCCTCTTGCCACCTCTGCGTGGCATTCTGAGTGGCTGTCAATCACCATTCCTGTTAATTTACTCTGTTTGCATCTTGGCTTTTTAAATCCTTCTTATGTGTTGCTACAGAATAAATCTTTTTTCAGGAACTAGAGAAGTTACAAACAGAAGTAAGCTCTGATTTCCAAATTCTAATCCAATGACCACTGAACCCAGCCCATGTCAGGCCAAGCAGGTTTGCAGCATTAATGAATGCTGGTGTCTATTTTCCATGACTCACAGTGAGGTGACATGTCTGGAATAATCTCCATCTGCCAGATTCTGTAGCTTCATGACCAGATCCGCTCAGTAGAGACAGCTTCACTGTGAGGCTGAGCTACTCAAATGCTTTAACTGTATGTATAGTACCTAGTATTTCCTCTTTGCACCACAGGAACAATAGCATATTGTTGTCACTTAAAGGGTCACTGCTATTTCAAAATATATTTACAACGTGCCTGATAAAGACGAGCTCGTTGGGATCATACAACTTAATTTTAAAACTGCCCATTTTTTCATATTTTTGCAGTAACTAGGTAAGTCTCATATCAGATGTATGGAGGAAAAATGGGGCTTAAATGCAATATTTGGAATGGCATTACAAAATACCCAAGGGGGAAAAAACTCTAATTGGCAAATACACTGTGAAATCTGCCCATGATTTGTAAAATAATGATGTAGTGTGGGTCACAGAATCAAAGGATGGCCCAAGTTGGAAGGGACCACAGTGACTCGTGGTCCAACCTCCCTGCTCAAGCAGGGCCATCCCAGAGCACATTGCATAGGATTGTGTCCAGATGGTTCTTGAATATCACCAGTGAGGGAGACTCCACATCTTCCCTGGGCAATCTGTGCCTTTGCTCAGTCACCTGCACAACAAAGTTCTTCCCCATATTCAGGTAGAACTTCCTGTGCATCAGTTTCTGCCCATTGCCTCTTGTCCTATAGCTTGCCACCACTGGGAAGAGCCTGGAAACATCCTCTTGACACCCTCCCTTCAGATACTGATAGTGATGAGGTCCTCTCTTGGGCATCTCTTCTCAAGGCTAAACAGGCTCAGCTCTCTCTGCCTTTCCTTATATGAGAGATGCCCCAGTCCCTTCATAGTCCTCTGCTTGACCTGTTTCAGGAGCTCCATGTCTCCTGTGTCCTGAGTAGCCCCAAACTGCATGCAGAGCTCCAGATTTGGCTCACTAGACCTGAGGAGAGGGGCAGGATTACCTCACTCAACCTGCTGGCAATGCCCTTCCTAATGCATCCCAGGATACCATAGTTCTGCAACACACAAATATAAAAAGTCTTCAGCTTATTAATATCTGAAAAACTCAAACTGCTGCTCGCAGCTTCAGTGACTCCTGGTCCCCCTACAGTCAGCAGAAACCTGTCTTGCATATGGAAGACTAAAGCTGGACCTTTGGTAATTACTGCACAAATGCAAACAGCTTGCTTTTAAAAAATTCTTCTGTGCATGTTGAATGTATGTGATAGATTTAAACAACATCATAAATGTAAACTGTACTTGAGAAAACTGTGCAGCTGGTAGAGTCCATAAAGATAAAAGAAATGTTTCCATAACATTTAATTTTAAGTTGACATTTATATAACAAAACTATGGTAAAGCTATGTTTAGCTGAAGTTGTTTGCATATTTTGCATCAGTATCACCACAGGCTCTCTCCCTCATTTATATAGTTACCACATTTTGGTAACCACATTGTATAGCAGAGGCAACAGATACCGCGAAAGGAAAACTGAAAACCAGAGAATTTGTAACATTTGGATAAACAAGCCATCAATTCTTGTGTTGTAACTAATCAGCAACTGGATGTGTTCACTTTTGACTAAAGCAATTGCCCTGTTTTGAGTAACAGAGACATGTAGCAGAGTTTGTACCAAGTTCTCGAACATTTAACTGTGAAAATACTCCAATTAATAACATTTTAGTTTGCCAGACAGAAACACACTATTCTGAGTTATTTTCCTTAGCAACCACAAGGCCATAGAAATGTAATTTTTCAAGCCCCATTGGCTTAGTAAGGAAAAAGGCTTAACATAAGCAGATCCCTTCCTGACTGCCACTGCAATACACAGAAGTTTTCCTTAACACACTACCCTTTTCAAGAGATGCAGAAACATGAGCAACACATTTGTGGGGTGACATCCCATCCCTGCCAGAATGAAGAAGAGTTTTGCTGTGCGCATTAATAAGGTAAAGATTTCCTGAAAGGAAATCAGCTGCATTTTTCATAGCCAATCTGGTTGAGAAACATGTATCCACTGCAGTCAGCTATAGCAAAGATGGGTCTTTACTGCCCTTAAAGGTGTGAGGACACAGTGGGACAACAGAGTATGTCAGCCTGCCACAGTCAGCTTTAAACGAGCTAACTTGAGTCTGACAAAATGCAGCCAAAGCAGCACAGAGGTTAGCTCAGGCTAGCGGCCCCATTATTCACCCAGCTTTCCAGACAGGCTGTGTAATTCATACTTGTGCTCCAGCCTGGCACAATTACACTACTCTCATTCCCGGGTTGACTGCGTAAAAACTAGCTCATGAGTGTCCACAAAAGTTCCTGCTGACTTCATCTGAAATTTTGAAGGTGTAAGAATGCAATTTACCACACAACATTTAAAATAAATTTCTCAAAGGACCTCTTACAGAAGAGGAGCAGGTTTGTCACCACACAAACAGACATTCTTTGAAGACCTAAGAAAAAGCAAGTTTTAAAAAAATAACAGAATACCTTTAATAAATGCTGAGAAAAAGCAGGAAAATTTCAATGAAATGGTAAATTCAGGAAAAGCTGTGCATCATATTCAGCAAATTCCCGGGCTTATACTAAGTGTCAATTAGTATGTCAATGACTGGTGAGTGGACTATCAAAATACAGAGGAGCCATTTCTCACTACTGTTGCAAATCTGTTAATAGAAATGAATCCAAAAGAAATAAAAGATGATACATCACACACCTTGATATCCAATGAATAAATGCCTCAGGAAGATGCCAAGGACAGTTTCAGCCAGCACTTCCACATGTCTCCCTCCCTGCTACAGTGCTGTGAATAACATCACAGACAGCAATTAATACAGTACAGCACTAATCAGCTTTGCTTATGAAGGGAAACTACTTTCTTAGTAAAGCTTCCAGGTCTTTTTAGAAACCTCTAATGTTTGAAATAATAAATATTTTTGCACAAGGGTCAACAGTGAAAGACAAATCTTGAAGTCAAAGGAATGTGTGCATGGAAACAGTGCAGAATCAAGACTGCAACCAAGATTCAGCTTTCTGTTGTGATGGCTGCAAAAACACTAAGACCCCAAGGGAACATTTTCAAAGTGTGTTTAGCTGCAAAAAGTGGAAATATGTACTCAGGGAGATTTTTCAGAAGTTCCTCAAATTTTGCATCTTCTACTGTCTTCTTTCAAAATCTAGCCCAAGTAATGTGATAATAGTCTTATTCTTTTTGCCCTGAAAGACATATAGAGGACTGCAAATGTGGTGTTATGAATGACAATATGGTCCAACTATAGTTTAATAAGAATGTTCACTTGTATCACACAGTAAATAATGTGCAATAAAAGTAGTGATACATTACTGATAATAGTTAAAACTATTATCAGTAATAGTTTTAATAGCCAGCCGGCTACCATCCCTAAGAAGAGTGATTGAAATAAACTGTGCAGCTTAAAATATTTTCCCATTGCTAAAACATGCATTTTCCAGTATTAAATCAAAGAAAAGAGGCTTTAGACAGTAATATTAAGGAGGCAAGGTGTAGTTCCCTAGGTGTATGGAAAGCGTTCCACATATAGGAAGCATGGTCTTGGATTGAGTATCACAGGCTTAGATATGACATTAAAAGCCAATCACAAGTCCAAATTATTTCAGGACATCAAATCCGTGTTTTCTTCAGTTCATTTTCTATTTTGCAGGCTTCTCTCCAAGTTATTAACAATGTGGGTGAGACACCATTGTGTGCTCTTCCCTGAGTGTCACCCTGAGAGGAGCTCCCAGTGAAGAGACACTTGATGCTACTGAGCTGGAGATGGAGTGCAGGGAACAGCATTATGTTTACAGAGACCCTGTGTGGGCTGAGGAAAAAAAACCAAAACAACAACCTTCATTTTTCACTTTGAAAACCTTGGCAAATCAAGCATCAAAAAATCTTTAGGCCATGCTCTTGTTGAGACAGCCTTGAAAACAAACGGAAAGAAACTAAAGGTAGCATATCATGTTGTATAGTACTGGGAATAATGACACAAAATATGGACAATTGACACAAAATATAACAGAGGCTTATTTAGGAATATACAAAATGTAATTCAGTAAATGATTACTAAGCTGTTTCTTACATAATATAGCATAACAGCAACAAATCCCCAAACAAAAGAGATTATTGTCAAGTATTTCAAGTGGTAATAAAATGATTTTCCACACTGCATGAGCAAAGAATATTTTTGATGGTAAGAGATAAAGGCAAGACTTTTGTCCCCAAAATGATAGCAAGAGGAGAATGGAGGTCTTGCAGGGGGAATATTGTAAAGATACTCAGCGTGAACATAGTGAAGTTCTTCTGCAGTGAAGAACTTTCTGGGAGCATGAATGGGTGCTGGTCATAGCTTTGCTTTAGGACATGTAACTGTCTTTTCCCATCAGGAGGGTCAAGAGAGGAAATGACAGTAAAAAATGACAGTAGAACACTTGCCAAGGGTCCACAGCAAAGAGATCATCCAACAGGAAATAAACAATCAACGCTAACTGAATCAGAACAATAAAAGAAATAAAGGGTCAAATAAGATTTTTCTATTGTTTTGTTCTCTATTGCATAAGCATATTTATTTTTTTCATTTTCCTCGAACAAAATAAACCTTAGAGAAGTTTTCTGTTACAGAGTGACACTTTTCCATATACAAAGGTCTCCACTGTTTGGATTGTTTTTCTATGTTCTGTTGACATATCTAGTGGATATATAATGTTGAAATTACAAAGTTTCACAGACTAAGTAACAGCTTTTTCTGAACTTTGGAATAAAAGCTAAGTAGCTTTAAATGACTTGAAAGTTATAAAAAGAAAAAAGAAAAAAAACATAGGAAGAAAGATGAGATAGATTATGGAACAATAGCCTGTTAAAATAACTAGTCTAATTTTTATAGCTACTCAAGTGCTCAAAACATAGCCAAATTTCCATGATGCTACTGACTTAATGCCTTTGAAGACTTATGCCAACAGACTTCTCATATCCGAACAAAGAAAACAAATGCCTATCTTTTCCATGAGTTACATACAAATCTTAAGTTAACAGGATCCAGATAAAAAGGTAATAACAACTGACAAGACTAATAAACTACATGAGCACACACACTGCATTGGCAGCAGGTTTCCCGCAGCTTGAATCCTCAGGCTTGCTCTTCTAAGCTCCATGTAGTTGTATTAAACAGATGTCAGACGCAATTTTACTGCACAAGAGGAGCCAAGCATCCAAGCCATCCTTTGTGCTAAGCCTTTTTGCAAAGATGGTCCATGATCTGGTTGGGATCAACTCAACATTATTCATTTACCTATTCCTGTTCTAGCAGAAACGGATGCTCCCTCTACTCTTTCCAAAATCTTAGCTCTCCAGGGAAGAAATCCATTCCAGCTGTAGGCAAATTAGGATGTTCCCTCATACTGAGAAGCAAAATAGCTAAATGGCAACTAAAAAATATTTTCACATTCTCCGTTGTCACTGTTGAGCCGCTAGCTGAGAGAAAACCCAGGTTCTCAGACAAGAAAAGAGAAAAGTGCGTTTATTATTTTGATTTCCATATATATAGAGTTTTCAGAGGTCACCCAGACTGGTCAGCCAGAAACCTCCCCCTAGGCCCAATTGGCCAAGCCCGAACTGCCCTAATCTGGAGACGCTGTTTGCAAAACATCCAAACTTTATCTTTGTTTATGAAACGTAGCAAAATGTTCTCACGAGAAAGACCTGTGCTAGCCACACTCTGTAATTCCAAATCTAGAGCAAATAAGAATTCTTTACATCCTTATTCAGCACAACACCCTTTAAAGTTTTTCCAGAAAAAAATGAAAGATCTATCCTACAGGAGGAGATTCCATGGTGAGTTTCAGAGTAATTTCCTTGGTGCAAGACTAATAACAAGTGTTTGTTTGGGGAGGCCTCCTGATTGGCTTATTACTGATGCAAATAATATTTTGATGACTTCTAAATGTATACTTCTTAAGATAAAGTGTAATACCTTTGCCAAGGAATATATTTTTGCTACAGAAAGAAAATGATCAATAGGTATCCTGTTCTATGTGTATAAAAATGTAGGAATCACCATATATGCAGGTAACTTTCACTCTTCATTTTGCTCTTTATTGCCACCAGTTAAACTGTAGTGCAATTCAATTCTTTTTAAGTCACATGTTAACTGTGTTTTACTCTTCATGTTTGAAACATGAGGTGGAGGGCTCACCTTTAAGAAAGATGAAAGAGGGCTCATCTTTCATCTTTAGTCTGTCCAACACAGACATCTTCAGCTTAGTTAGCTGGCTATGGTGCCCTGAGCAGGTACTTTTAGCATGAAGTATGTTTGGTAAATTTTAGATTTGAAGTTAGGAATTAGGAAATTAACTGTTTTGCATAAGAGCAATGGCACATCCCAGCCCAAGTCCATCTGCCCTTTCCATGTGAAAGCTCTCAGTCACAGCAGTACATGTGAGGGTATGAGAATAAGGGAAACATATGCAATACTTCCTCAGACTGTAGTTCAGGACAGAGACTTCCAGCACCAGGAACAGTGTTTTTGTATTTAATATCTGTTGATGCATTCATCTTTGATAAATCTGCTTAATTTCTTCTGCCTGTTCTCTTAAACCTTGTGCCAATTTAAAAGCATTAAAGGGTCTCTCTATTGACTGCAAAAATTCTGAACCATTTACAAGCAGACATCTTTATTACAAGTATATATCTGATTATTGCTATTATTATTAAACATGATGTCTCAAATTAGATATAGACTTAAAATATTCCTCCTGGCCACTTTCTTAAGACTTTTTGGCAGGTGGATCAAACATGACTCAATGAAAGATATACCTTGGGGCAGAATTTTTCTTATCTATTCAGATTTCAGTTTAGGGCTCCTCTGTGTTGTATCAGCAAGACACACGTTCAATAGATACTTTAAAAAGAAACCATCAAGATCTTGAATTATACAACTCAGATCAGAAGATAGAGGCATGCTCCAGATATGAGGCTTAAATGGCACTAAATGTACAGTAAATAAATGAGTGCTGCCTCAGTTACTACAAATGTATTCCAATATGTTAGACATGGATGAGATCAGAGCTCATCAGTGTGGTGGACAACTCACATGCTAGTGCCATGCTTAAGGGTTGGATATCCCAGGGTTTCTCAAATGGTGCTAGATTGCTTATTTTAGATAACTTCAGGTAGACCTTCAGGTGAACCAACTTGATCTTCTGGCTAACTGAATATGTATGATCAAGTCTGCATGGTGAGCTTACCCACCTAGAGGTAATTCTGTTGCTAGTGTCATACCTTATGTATTTTCAGCCTCCAGCTACTGCAACAGAAGGCTGAAAGACTGCTAGAGATCATGAGTCAGAGCTATCAATGCCACATAGATGTTTAAGACACTTTGGGACATTCCAAATGTCAAGACATACCCTCATTTTAGGCAACAGAACAAAGTGCTCCAGACAACTACATGCATGTTAATAAAAGATGTTAGACTTGAGCTGAATCCCATCCTTCTGACAATGCCACAATTTAATCCGTCCCTCTGAAATTTAGACTGGCTGAAGTATGTATAGAATTGAAAGGAAAAAATGCATGTTTGAAGTTGCTTCTGATGGATCACAGATATTTGTCCTGCAAAAGCAACTTATACTGTCATAATTTTTTTCTCAATAAGGTGATACAGGGACACACACTCTTAAAAGTTAGATCAGAATGTTCAGACAACTGAGAAAAACACCACAATACCTAATTCCCTGTGATAAACTTAGCCCTAGGCCCAATATCAGTATCACTTTTGGGAATATAGCAATAGAATTAGATCCACTGAGGCTGATTTTACCTTTAGAGAAAAACCAGATTTAGGTCCAGAGCATTAAGGAAAAAGCCCAGAGGACTGTGTTTTCCTCCCACAGTAAACTAATCAAAGCTAAAGTGATTGTGGTCCAACTTTTTCAACAAAATCAACAATTCTAAAAAATTTTATTAGAATTATCACAGAAATATTTCTCTCCTCCTTCCTTGCAGAAAAAACCTGCCAATGCCAAAGAATACAAATATATAAAAAATCTTTTTATATTGGCTTTTGAGTAGATTTTAAGAAAGGAGAATGTCCATGCAGAAGCTAAGTCATCGAGCATAATGCAAAAATAGTGTACAGCAAGGCTGTTTCACTACAGTGGCTGCAGTAGCAAACGTTGGAAGCTTGTTGAGAAACTGGGAGCACTGACTTCACTTGCCTGCTGCTTGCAGCAACATTTAACCCAACACAGTTACCTTTTTCAGCTTTTTTTTGAGCTATTATGCCATCACAAACTGTATACTTTGGTTTATAACCTAAAAGAAGGAGGAAAAGAATGTTTTCATCTTTCAAGTAATTTGATTAGGAACTGACAAAGCCAAACTTAGTATCTGCTTGAAATGAACTCTTCACATCTGCTTGGATTAAACCCTCTGTGCAACTCTGTACAGTGTGAAGTGTTCTTTGCTGTCCCACTGGTTTAATGTGAATTTGGATGATGTTCATAGACTGATATAACAGTAAATATCCAGAGAAGTTCGTCGTGCAGTGTGAAGCTCAGTGTTATGGAACTGCAGGGCCAGGTGCAGCACAGCTCCAGGGAGGAGAGCAAACACCTTCTGAAAAGCACTATTCTCCTCTCAGCATCTCCATATCAGAAAAATGCATACTTTGTTTTTGCCTTTGGAAGAATATTAGTGTTTCACACTGCTGGAAACACTTAGAGTAACTGTAGCAGGAGCTGCACAAGGGTCAGATCCACCTCTGAATGCACCCACGGAGAGATGTACATGCCTATGTCTGGAGAAAACCAAGCTAAGATTACTCAATGCACGTGCATGAAAGGGTGTGGGATTGCTCACTCCATAGCCCAGCTGAAAATGATAATGCAACAGCTACAAAAAATGTTTTTCTATGATTGAAATGTCACCATCCCTGTCACTATAAATCCTGGATTTTGATAAAAAAATATAAGACTGTTAAAAACTAACTTTAGGGAAGAAATGAATACTTATTTGTTCCTTTGCAGCATTTGCATGCTGATGCAGCTGACAATTTTAGAAATAAAAGAAAGCATTTTTCTGATTTTTTTTTCTAAACCTGAGGTTTTGACTTCTCCTCTAATGTTAATTATCCCCAAAGCAATTTCAAAACATTAATATATGCATTATAACACAAAAGCACACATAAGGTCAGTCGTGTGTGAAGCAAGATCTACCAGGTCTAATTTTAACAGCAGCTTGGCACCACTGGATTAATGTTGCCTAGGGGTTCTCATTACAGTAGTTAACTGCATTATATCATTGACATCAAAACATCTCTGAAACATCACTGTTTTGTTTCTTCTTCATACATTTTAATCCTTTGTTTATTTTCACAAATATGTAAATACAGATAACAAAGCCTTGTTAAAACGCAGAACTTAAAAAACTGCTGTCCTCAATATATCACACTTGGTTAGTGACAGAAGTTTCCAGACTGCTTGATTATTATTACAGAATTTTTCCTTCATCTGTCATAAAACTTTTCCTTCTGCACCTGACTAAAAAGGTTCCATTTCTCTTAACACCATCTCATGTTATTATTGCAAAGCTACTTCATGTAAATATTATGAGATCAAATTTTCTCAACCACTCCATTTCATAGACAATTTAATAGGTACTTCCTCTGAAACATGAAGGTAAAAAATAAACAGATTTAAAAAAAAATTTGAGTGCAATACTATTTTTGAGGTCAGGAGGGCAAACACTAGGCTGGAAGAGGAGGGCTAGAGAAGTGCCAGAGGAGGAAGGAAGGTAGATCTCCATCTTGCAGCACTCTTGCCTTGTGTGCTGCAGATTTGTGAGCATGACTAGATTTGCCTTGACAATCTCACAGTGAAAAGCCAGAGAAAACTACCTGCTTCTGAGTGTGAGGAAAGATAGGACACAAGCTTGTTGCCCATTCAGTTCTGTGCTATGTTCCTTCACTGTTTCTTCTTCAGAACTGTGTGCTTTTTTTCCCTTTGCTGCTCTCCTTTGCATGGTCTTTTCTAAACAAAATGCAAATACTGAGTTCAACTTCAGTTCTTTAAAAAAAACAAAACAAAACAAAACAAAACCAAAAAAAACCCCCAAAAAACCAAAACCCTAAAACCCAAACAAACCAGCATTCAAAAACATTTAAAATTAGACAGATTGAGCTCATAAAATCCTATGTTGTGTAAAAAATGTTTAGAAGAAGGCAAGCAAATTAGGAAAAGAAAAGCTCAAGCATTTCTAAGGACAAATATAATCAAAATGATTTTCTAAAAGCAAGAGGTGAATAAGAACAGATTTCCTAGAAACTCTCATAAACTCACTTGTCACAGCAAAAGTACATGACAATCTCAGCAGGATTCCAGCCAGAGATTTCTGACACATTACAACAGCAAGAAGGCTTGCTTTTTCAGATACTTAGCATTTCACCAGTAAAACTAGTAGAAGTTCACAGCATACTAAAGTAGCTATGAAGTTCTCACTAACATGGAATGAGTCCCAGGGCTCAGGAGCTTTTGGATTTCTTTTTTTGTTTCGATTCCTTCAGTCAGTGTGGTGCAACTTTTAAATTAACTGTCTAAACAACTTGAAAGAAAAGCATTTATTTATTAGCTAAAATATTTTCTCAAAAATTATAAAGAAGATCCTGGCAACCAGTTTAAGTAGGGAAGCAAGTTTATCTGACAGCAGCATTCACATCCATCTTCATCCCCTTGTATGTATGCACAGATAAGCTTAATGGCAGAGCTGAGAGCCACTCAGAAAGTGTCCTAATGAACTCATCACAGTATTGCATAGTATAAACAAGTTATCTGTATCAGGTGATCATTAAGCAGATTATAACCTGGTAATTTTAAATTAGTCAGCCAATGGTATTCTTTACCATGGTTTAGATGTTTGCAAACTGATCATTTTCTTAGTAAAATAAAATAAGCCAATATTTCTAAGCCAGATTTATGTTCCAGCAAAGGAGAAGTCTATTCTTACATTGTTCAATAGAAAACAGGATTTAATCTTCTTCTTCCATAGTCACTTGCTTTTTGCACCCTCTCAGTGACACCGTCATTATTGTCAGTTTTGGAAACACCGTAGTCAGATCCTTCATATCAAGTTCTTGAACTAAATATTTTCTAATAATTCTCTAGTTAAACAGCTCTGAAAATTTACAGCTGAAAAAACATCCTATAAAATTTCACCAGTGTATATGTTCCTGCTTCCTCCTTTTCTCACTTTATATTTGGAATAGGCATGGAGCCATGCTGGCAGACCACAAACAACAGCAAAGGAAACAAATGTCAAACCCAAAAAGTAGCCAGAATGTCCCTGATACTCACCCCCATTCAAAGCCTGATGCTCAAGAAAGAAGCAGGTCTTTTACCACCACAAACAACATATGTGTCTCCAAGAGGGCTATTCCATTCCCCTGTTCTCACCCTCTTGTGTCTCTGGCCATAGAATAGATCGATTTATGATCTGTATTACGGGTGTGCTTTGGTATCTATCTTATCCTGCCACACATGATGGGTGCACTATTAATGCAGAGACAGTGAAAATCATTGCAGGTCTACTGTGGTATCAGTGAGTGTTAAGTGACAATGGCAGTCCAGAAGCTGAATATAGTGAAAAGACTTTGCAGAAGTCTTAATCCCATAAAATCTCTCTTTTATCTCAGAAAGTGGCTCCCCTACTCTCCAGCCCTGTTTATGCTGTGGAAGTTTGTAAAGATGCGTCCAGGTGTTTATAGGAGCTTTGGGATTCAACCCTCAGATGTACAGATTCATAGGCAGGTACAACGTTATCAGAAGGTCTAAAAACCCTTTTAAGTCTGCAATAAGCTTCAACTCCCCTCTCTCATGCAGTGATACTGGCATTGCTATTTCCCACATGGCATCACAGCTTCTCCCTGATCATTCAGGAGAGAACTGTACCAGTTCTGCTCTGCCCCAAGAGGCTGGAGGGAGGTCAGTGAAGGATGAGAGTGAAAGGAAGGAAGGACAGCAGTGGCTCAGCTGGGGCTGCAGTGGAGGACCTACGTTTGGGGCCTCTGGACTGCTCAGGGTTGGAGTCTCTGGCAGCACCCAGCCCTGGCCATGGCACCACAGCCAGCCCCCATGCCCCTCAGTCAGTCTTGTGCTTGTGACATTTCAGGCAACTTGCCAGTGCTGGCCTTAAGCGCTGGAGTTAAATGCTACATGGAAGACTGAATTAAAAATAAAAATATCTTAGAGGAAAGCCTGGCTAAGTTTGACACTGGACTATCCATACCACGGCATAAGGTGTGATGGAGGGGAGGCACAAAGCTCTTGTAAACCAAGAGCCAATCCGTCTGCCTGGGACACAGAAAATGTGAGCACACACTGCTGGACAGTGAGTGCACATCCTGTCCTACTGGATATGCTTTGCCAGCACATCCTGGATCACATCCCTCCAGATGGGCGTGCCATGCTGAGCAGCTGCCCTGACGACAAAAGTCACAGGGGATGGGGAAGGTGCTTCATTGCTGTCGTCACTAAACCTCAAATGAATATCAGGACATGTTCATTAACCTTTTGGAAGGAAAGGCAGGTATGACACTGGGTTTTAGTGCCTCAAAATAAAGAAAGGAAGGGACAATTAGCTTTCCCTCATAAAACTTCTGACAAGGTCTGTGCAACATTTCCTCCTAAAAGGTCTGCTATTCTTTGTGGGCTTCTTTTTAAGAGCATGTATTTAATAGTGACAAAATATTTAGATGGTAGATCATTATGTATGTTTGCCTTTTTTGCCATCAGTTTATCAAATGAAAACACAATGAATATGCACACATGCATCTAGAAGTTGCTGCCTTTATGATTACCACTAGTGTTACTTATTATTACTATCAATACTACTTATTACAACTACTATTGCTACTACTTGTAACCTAACTGAGCTTTGTTTTCACTGACACTGCTTTTCTTGAAATTTATTATTCTGATTTTCTGTCTGAGGAAAGGGGAAATGGGTGCAGTACTGATAGTGGTTAATGCATCTACCAGTGCTGTTTTACACTCATCATGTTTCCTGTGATACCAGCCCAGGGTCTGTGCCATTTTTCAGCTTGAAAAATGTGCTGCCTGGTAGATCTCACCACATAAGCCACAACTGTCAGCTTTTCTCAGCTCTGTCATTGAAAGCAATGCAATCCTGGCATAAGATCACAAAATGCACTTAAGCAAAATAAATTCCTTGTGCTTCTATTTTCCATGGTTCTGGCCAAGAAAGGAGTTTTGAGAACTCCTCTTCCCTGCTCTGATTTAATTTTTGTACTCTATTTTATCTTGTTCCTGTAGCAATACTACTTTAAATTCTATTTTGTTACTCCTTTGGTCAACCTCACTCTGGATCATATCTTTCTTCAGTCTTATGTTCGCACTAAAATTGGGGAACAGGTTAGTTTGCTTCTGTCTTCTTGAGTCATAGATAATCCTGTTTCTAGTACAATTCCAAGACCTAAGGTTAAAGATAGAAAAACTAAAGGAAGAGTTAGACATGTGCATCTAAAACCACAGCATTTTAATTTTTATTGAAGAGGTGGATTATTAATTTCAACTTGTAAGATAAACCTCAGTGTTATGAAAAACTGAATTAATTTATCTTTATACCAGCTATGATGGCAACAGCATTTTCTGATTGAAAGACAGGAAGAACCTAAATTCTGATTTCAGTGTAACATCAAAGTAACTTCACTGGCTTTCTGCTTATTATACATAATTTGGCTTTCAATTTTTCATTAGTCAATTTATTTTTGCTATGGAATAAAAAGCTGATATTTATGTCCAAAATGATGATGAGATTCTGTGAATGGCAATGCTGTGATGGTACGAAAAGGCAGAACCAGGGCCAGTTTTCCATCAGCTTTATAACCACTGAAAAAACTGAAGCAAAATGCTGAGAAGTGTTACAATTCTTTATATAGCTTAAGCCAAGAACTTTCAAGAATAGCTATCCAAAAATAGCATTGTAGTAAATTTTGTATAGAGTTTTAACAGACTTTCTATTCACTCTTAACTACAGAAGTGCATGTGTTATAATTCTCCTCTAACTTTTGAAAAGGAAAAGGGAAAATCTAAGATACCAGCCACCAAAAGCACAAACAGTATTTTTAGAGGCACATTAATATAACTACAGGAGAAGGAATGAAAGCCACACTGCAAAGCAAGTATGCCTGAGTGATACTTTAACATTTTCTGGCATAACTGTGTGATAATTTAACATTTTCTGTCATAAGCAATTTAGACAAGGTTAATTTCTGGGTATGCTGCATATAAGGAACATAGACATCATTAAGCACCATCTGTTGCATGTGGTGGAAACAACAAGCAGAACCACAGGCAGTATCTGGGGAAAGGATCAGCTTCCTTTAGGGCAGTCTTCAGCAAACTCTTAAACAGTAATGTCAGGCACTGCTCTAAGGCTTTCTTCCCATTAGAGGATCTAATAATACATCACTGACACTTATCACACCTCTTTGCCACCAAAGGAAGCAGGTAAACCTACAATTCCCTCTACTAACAGCTTGCAAAAATGAACCACAGAATGATTTTTACAGTTCTTAAATGTATATGAAGAATTGTAATATGAAGAGACAGAAAACAGGTCAATTCCCCATCTTGTAGCTAATTTCTTTCAGGATAATACTGTTATGATAACTTCCACAGCATTGGTATTTTTTGAATCTAAATTGTTAGACTTGAAGAGAAACCAGTCATGTTTTATGTGCCAATGAGTATTCTTAGCTCAAACGGTCCTTTTTAGAGGAGGCATGTCAATAACCCAAAATCTGCCCAGCTGCTGTCAGGCAGTACCTGGAGGTCTGCCACACACCAGCACTGGAACTTGTCTTTGAAACATACTGAAGTATGAAATGGCCTTCTGATACTTGAAATCAGTGTAAAACCATGAGCATTCTTGAATTTCTTTACTAAAGAAAACCCCAAAACCCTTGCAAACTCTTCAAGTGCTCTACCATATAAGCAGTCCCTTCAGCACATGATGGGTATAAATCTATTATCTACGAATTGTACATTGTGTGAAAGAACTAATGCTTTTGCAGCAAGCTCCATTGCTAACAGGGAGGTTTTGAAGCTGCTAAAGCAGGTTCAATATATTGTGTTTCTTTTCAAAAAGCAGTCCCCTGCTCTACAAGACCACGTTCTCAGAGGCACGTTTTTACACCATACACCAAACAGCTAATCAAGCCACTGATCTCATGCTGTTTTCCTTGCTTCCTGTTGAAAGCCTGAGTAAACAGCAGTGTGTGCTCAGCTGCAGCCCCATTAGCCAGCATCTTAGACATTTCTCCAGCTTGATGACCAAGTATTTAAGTGACAAACTGATAGTTGCTGTATAATTAAAAAATCATTATTTTTGAGTTCTTTGCATAAACCTCCCTCTAAGCTGAGAGCTGGTGCCAGACACAGTGACAAAGGTCACACATTACCTGAGCAAATATGATATGATAACCTCAATCAGAGACTGCACTGTTTGTTGGCAGTGATGAATGAGGCACATGGTCATTAACACACCTAGTGGTTAAAATTATGACAAGCTTTAAAGACCGATTTTCTGCTTTACTTCTTGGAAGAATAGTAATCTGCATCATGGGAGGAGGCTATTCAGACAGTTAATCACCTTGAGTACTTGTGTAGTGCAGAGAGAAAGATTCTCTGAATTGCTCTTTGAGAAAGCTTTGAGAAAGCTTTGAGAGAGCTTCCTGTCCAGGAATGGAGCTAAGAGAAGTTTAGATACCCAGGTTAGGTGCCTAGGGTAAGCAAGTGTGATGACACCAAACAAATAGGCACATACAAAATCTTAAACCACAAAACAGTGCAAACGTTCTGCCCATTAACCATGATTATTGGAAGCAATTTTGGTGTCCCCTAACCCATTCTGTCAGCATAGCCAGAGCAAAATTTCAAGGTGGAAGAGTAGTTCCCAGGGTTTCTTGAACAAGAAAAAATGTTTAAAAAGGAAAAAAAAACCCTCAAAAATTTCTCTGACCACGAATACACTCCAGACCTGTCAGGAGTTCAAAGTTTTAGAAATTAAATAGAAAAAAATCAACAATAATGCATTTACGGACTTTAGTGTTTGCTAGTCTTATTAAGGAACTTAATAAATATTAAGTAAAATATCTATTGATTTTGGTTTGATGCATTCAAGTCACACATTTAGAGCTTATGTAGAAAGATACAACCAGGAAAGTCAAGCTTCATGTAGCTATAAGAGCATGTTACCCTATGCCCTACTATTCAAAATAAAAGGGTCATAGTGGGGACTTTTCAGGCAAAGTGATTTCATGTGTTCTGAATTCATTCTTTCGTTTAAATTGACTTAAATTTCCTCAACATGCCTATGTACACAAACCCAATGCTTCTTCAAATTTACCAAAAATAAAAATCTGCAATCAATTAACTCATCTTTCATTTTGTCATCACTTAGACAATGTAGTTGAATGGGTCTCTACAGTGCCTTGTTTCTCTGTCCCTCGAGATCTGCCTGCACCAGTATGGTTAGGAAAGTTAAGCTGAATTAACTAAACATGCGAAATAAAAATGCATCAGTAAAAATGTATTAATCCCTAAGGCACAGTCCTCATTCACAAACAAAGCTGTCTTAATTCTTCACTACTTTAACTCTCAAAAGAAGCACCTAAACAAGGCTTTTGTGCACTTAAACTAATTCACATTCACTTAACACCTCTACTTAACATCTTCCTGTGACAAAGCAATGCCAGCGAGATCTTTTGCATAAACACTCTCAGGAACAAAAACATCTTTACTGCTGGTAGAGTTTATTTCACTTTGGGAGCAGGCTATTCTCAGAGCAGAGCTCTTCTTTTGCCAGGGGAAGTCTCATCTCCACTCCAACAGGTTGGTGGTAAATGCTGTTAAAAAAACAACCAACCAGCTTCCTAATAGCAGACAAACATATTTAATGAGACAATTTAATAGTAGACAAACATCTATTCATGAGAACTTCTAATAAAATGTAGGTGTATTATTTTCCTGCTTCACTCAATAACATATGGAAAAGTATTTCTGAATTTAATAATTGAAACATCAGGAGTTTCTAGTTTTGCAATTTATTTTGTTTTTATAAATACTTTCAAGCAATTTGCTGGTTATTAACTATTATTGCCTTCTAGTGCTCATCACAATGTTAGACAATACCTCTACTCAACACTTTTGTGTAACAATTCAAACATTTGTCTGTCTCATAAGGAGACACAGCTTCCTGCAGTAGCCTAGTTTATTGTTCAGCTTTTCAGTACAACTAAGCTATGCTGGTTATAGTACTCAGGTAAAATTATAGCCCTTTGCTAGTGCATTTTTATTTCTTTCTACAGTGTTTCCAGAGCATTTTCTGTAGCTATCACTATGAAATACTAGTAAAAGCTCAGTCTTTTTGCTGATTTGTATTGCAAACATTTTCATTGAATTATGCAAGATACAGAAAGCCAGAAGCAGCACTGGGAAGAGAAGATGAAGTAAGACTAATAACTGTGATGGCAACAGCCCCACAACACAGGAGGAAAGAAGCAAAGATGGAATAGACAGAGCTGGAGGCAAATGAGAAGGAGGAGGTGGAAGAATTCTCTGTCCAGCTTGTGCTTAGCCACAGGGCAACTGCTGCCAAGGCATCTTTTGGAAAGTTTGGTTTCCTTGTTCTGGTGGTGGCTGCTTTTATGAGCACTTTTGCTGTTTATTTTGCATCCCACAGTGTTGTCTGCCTTCCTTCCTCTCGCTGTGCCCCATCCAGCTGCCCTGTCCTTCTTCAAATGCTCATTGCCTTGCTACAGCCAGAGTCACAGACTGTGCAAGAGTCCCTGAGCCACACATTTGCTACATACTCTTTCCCTTTATTACTCCCCAGCAAGCATCTCTTGGTAGCTTGGCATGTCTTTACCCCTCTTCTCATTTACACATCCATATACATTTGCCAGTAGATGCCAGTAGTGCATCTGTCTGTCTAAAACTCACTGCTCATTCAATGTGCCTCTATGAGCAACTGAAATTTTAAAAAAGTTTGCTTAAAAGAGATGCAATGGCCGTGAGAGTACCAATGGACCTGCCTACCCCTGCCCAAACCTTCTGGGGCTTTTCCCATCCTGCCCACAGTCCAGAATCCCATTTGAGCCCCTTGAGGCCACCAGCCCTTGCAGCAGGGACAGCCTCCTGGTGAGTAGTCCCAGGGGGATGGACCCTGAAGGGAGGATGTATCCTTGTGCAGTCAGTCCTTGCTGATCCCTGACAGAAAGAAAGCAGTTTATTTTACAGTAATTTCTTACTAAAATGTAACTTCCTACTTGTAAACCCTAAGACTCCAAACTTTATTCTGCTTCCTTGTCCTAGTTAAGGTTTCTTTCTAGCTTGGCTATCTTTGTAAGAAAGTCATCTCTGAAAGATACATGCACACATCTTCTATGCTCTGATCTTTCCCATTCTGAGTTCCTACTTCCCGAAGAAAGGCAAAGTGTTTGGTGCTTAGAGGTAACAGGTATGAAATGACAAAAACAGCTGGAAAGGAAAAGAAAGTAAAGAAGAGTCCTACAACAGAGATGGAGTAGGGTTTGCATTTCAGACTTAGGCACTCTTACTGTTATCACACCTGTTTTACACATGGGTACATTTGAGCCACCACAATAGGATGAGCCATCCCTACAGAATAGGAAAACAAAACCCGTAAGAACTAAGACGGTAGATAAATGAGATTTAAATTATATAAGCAAAAATAAATACAAATAAAATACATCAATATATTAAACTATGAGTTAAGCCAGAGGTTTATCATTATTTTAGTATATAGCTCTGTTGCTTTCAAATGTATAGCACCAATGACTGGCTCAGTTTCCTAGGCACCACTATATTTGGCTCTGCAGTTTGTTTTGAAAGAACTTGAAACCTCAGCCTATTTGAAAATTAGGTTAATCTGTGACTTTCTTGCAAAGGCTTGCAAAGAGTGTCTTCTGACATCTACTGCTTGTGTCTGTATTGTGGCCAAGTATGAAAATGAGCCTTTGAGCCACCTACATTCCCCTCTCAATGCTGTGCTTGATTCAAAAAACAAACTCCTATATATTGCTTGCTCGATGTGGAGACGGCAGCAACCCTTGAAAACATTTAACTGGGTTGAAGTAGGAGCAGAGGCTATAAAATTTCATTTAATGAAAATTACTTTAACAGGACAGAACACTTTGTTATATTTGTGTTCAAGCATATTGTATGAATGAATCAGATATTGTCAAAATGGGAGGATCAGCCTTCTGCAAAGTGGAAATGTTTCTTCAAGAAAAGACTCCATTTTGAAAAATTATGGAAGAGTTAAAAGTATTATAGCTACTTCTCTCCTACTATTTATATATAAAGCTAAAGTATTACTTGGCACAAATGTATTAACAAGTTCTTTACAGAGATACTGGAATGCTTACTGGTCTGGAGGGACTGATATTTTTCCAGTTTGCTATTCCCTTTAAATTGTTTTATTTTCCATTAGCTATAAAATCCTTATGTTTTCACAGCACTGAGAACAGGAAGGGATATTTTTTCAAAAAAGGCAGCTGAAAATAAGCAGCACTGACTGCTTGATTTGCTTACCTTGTCCCCTTTGACTTTCTTAATCAGTCAAAACTTAATTTTCATGACACTTTATACCAATCAATGAATTTGCGTTAATGAAAAATTCTTTATGTTGACAATGCACACTTTTGTTTTCCTTACTTTTTTAAACTTTCACAACAAAATTCCTTTTCCATTTCTTTTGAGGACAAACTCCTAAACCAACTGAGAAAAACTGGAAAATACTTAAATGCTGTGATTCCTCCTGTACCTGAAATCTTGCGCTGTCCTATTTTCTCAATAATATTGACAGGGACATTACATAACACGTTGTGAGTGACCCTGTGCTCACAATGTAAGTAATGAATGGAAGTGTCTGAAGATGAAAAGTTAAACCACCTCATGACATGTATTGTCTGCTCCCTCACATGAAAAGCCTTGGCTCCATTATAACTACAGGTGGCTTTTTGAAAGCATCTACTACAGCTTCAACTCTTTCTCTCTTTCCTCCACTCTCTGCAGGGATTCCTTTAACATCAGTTTGCACCTCAACAGCTGACCCAAAGGCTCCCAAGCAAGGTTGTGTTCAGCTCTGCCAGAAATAAGTCACTGTAAACTGAGTTAAGGGAGTACGGCACAAAACATTGTGCAAGATTTTCTCTCACATATTTTGAAAAATGTTTGAATTGTAATCAAATATACACACACAGATCATGAAGCATGGTAATGAAAAGGGTAAATCTGCCTGAAATCCGTCTATATATGAAAGTTACAATATTTCGATTGTGAGCCCTGTGCAACTACAGTTGATTTCAAACTCTATTTTACATTAAAAAAATAATCAATCCCTTCTTATAATATACATTACAATATATTGAGATGCTCAGTTCTCTTATTATTGTACTTTGTGGACAGACGCTAACTTTCACATGGTGTACTACCCACATTTCTCCACTCACTGACTACCAGTAGATGGAGTTTAACAAAAAGCCATTTTTCATAATCAGATATATGAGCTGTACATTTGCTTCTTAGGCATGTTGGACAAAACGTGCAGCAGACGAATTCAAAAGAACCACATATATGACCTGAAACTTTGCCAATGTTTTTCTTGATAATACAAATATTAAGTCTGTAACTTGAAGCAGAATACAGCCAAAACCAACCAGGATGCAGATGGTATGAGTTGCCAGCATGGTTATGGCAATGCCAACACTTACAGGATACAAAAAAGTATTCTTGGATAAATATTCCAAAGGATCCATCTTAGCCAAACTTTACCTTTCTAAAGGGTGAGAATATTTATCTTATTTTGACATGACTTTTGACCACTAAGTAGAAGCACTGAATTGCTTCTCTCATGTTTCTAAACCTAAAAAAAAAAAATTAAAAAAAAGCACATTCTAAATGTCTGTTTTAATTCTGAATGAAATTTTGGATTAAATTCATTTTAGTTCCTATTCTATTGAAATTTCAACAGAGATCCCTAATCATTATCTATTTAAGTGAAAACAAAATCCTTATTTAATTGCTAAGGGGAATTATTTTAATGAAAGCACAAGCTCCCATTAGTCTTGCATGCTGCATGCACAGATCTATTTCCTTTGTAGTCACTAGATACCTTCTGAAGTCTGAGAGACTTCCCATTTTGGACTTGAAGACTAAGGCTAGAAGACAAAACCTTTTAAAAATTGTTTGGTATCTCTCAGGCTGATTAAAAGAGTAAAATGCCTTTTCAGATCGAGGATCTTTGAGGGTTTGCACAATTTTAGAAAATCCCTGTAATCCCAAGTTTATCCCTGGCATAACTCTGCAGATTCCTGAATTTCATGGAGTTATGGCATTGATAAATCTGTCCCCTGGTAGCTTGCAACTAGATGAATGAATATTACTGCATGAGAGTAAAAAGACATTGTATTATATTCACTCTCTTTGGGTTTAAATTAGTTGTCTTTCACATTTATACCTTTAGGATTATGAAAAATCTCTTAATAGAGGGTATATTCATTAAGCTTCTCATTTGCATATACATTTATATATACTCAATCCTATTGAAAATAGCATTTATTTGAAGAGACCTAATTGCTAAAGCCGATGTCCTGTTGGAAAGATGAGGCTGCACAAGGAAGGTAATGGTCTGTATTTTTCAGGTTCATTTAAATGTAATAAGCTAATATTGCGACTCCCATTAAGACCTTTGAAAATGTAATTAAATGCTCAAATGACTACTAACATGATTAAACAAAGAACAGGGTAGGTTATTCACTAAGCTTATTAAAGACATTTCACATTCTGTCCTGCTCAGTAATAAATCACACTGAATTTTTTTATAGAGCATATAAGCAGGCAAGCGATTTTACCATTATCCTGGTAATGTGCTGGAATGCTATTCCATTTTTTAAAAAAGCACATCAGTTACATCTGTGTCACAGTTTTGTTGTGTTCTGGGGTTTTTTTGTTTGTTTCTTTTATTCATATCAGGTCTTTGTTTCTCTAAAGGGAATGCAGTAGAGGGAGCTCTTTTAAAATGCCTTCAATCTAATTGAACAACTTATGCGCTCATTCCTTGAGTTTGGTATGTGCAAAGAAAAGAGACTTTGTGGAATATACTTAGGCATAATTTAAAATATATTGCACTATTATAGTGCTTATTTAATTAAAGCTTTCTTCAGTAATTTGTGTTTTTTCCCGTGATGATCCATACTGCCATCAACTTACTTTCCATGCTACCTTCCCCACTGACCTTACACAAATGAAATCACTTCACTTCTGTTCACTGTTGCTCTGTTTACACATTTACTAATACAGAAATATTTAATTATATGGTAGCGTATGCATCCACATAGGCACATGATATGTGATAATATGTACTGCATGCATTTATACAATGTATACATATACTGTCTGTATTATACATGTGTTTACAAATGAATGAATGTTATATGAATTAAGACACAAAACTTGTATTATATGACTATATGCGTATAAATATATAGTGGTTTTGCCTTATATTGCATCACTTTCCCACAATGATCTCTGAAGCCTTTTCAGAGTTCTGTTCTTCAGGATACAAAATTCTACAACTGCAGCTAAAATTTCTTATCTAAATTTGTACTTGCTTTTATAAGGACATACACATTTTTGAACACGAAGTGCTGCATGTTTTATCACTATTTACCACATCAGTATGTGTTATCTACAAATTCTACCAGCAGACTGGGGGTTTTTACCTGTTTGTTTTCTTCCAGATATTGGAAAAGCATAAACATTACCTCTGGAGTCTCTTCTATCACCACTAGAAACATCTTGACTCAGCTGTGAGTCTCCATGGACGACTTCAATGAGAGGTTTATCAGACAAATTATTCTTGAGCCCTATTCTTTCCACTAGAACACTCACAGGCAGTCGTTATTTTGTCCAGGACTGGAATCAAGATAACCAGTTTCCAGTCACAGCTGAGTCTTTCCACTTGAACTTTTCAAGCAGAGGCACATCAGATTCCTTTGCATTTATGCCAAATCCTACAAAATTATGAGGAATTGCCACCAAAATGGTAGAAACCTGTCTCCGCTTTGTGGACATGGAGCAAGCCAGCGAGGTCTGTTAAGGGAATAGCACTTAACGCTCATAGATACTGTTTCAAATTTTTGATCTTTTGTCAGATTTTATGTAATAGATACATATCCCCCTTCCAAATACCTAACAAATGTTTATTAAAGACATCTGTCCTTTTTTGGCAACATGGCCAATAAATTTCCATCCCATAATACGCCTAAACAACTTTTGAAGAGACTAGTTAGAAGTGATGTTTTAAACACAAAAACCCCACCAAAATTCCTAGAATAGTTTCACTTCATCAGAATGGCTTTCTTGTATCTTTAACTACTCTTATCAACAGCCCATACTTTACAACTCTACTAAATGAACAAACACATGTAGAAATCCATATAAATCGGATTTTCTTCCAGCAATTTTGAAAAGAGAGATTCAGCAGTTTTGACTGTGCAGTAAGATGGACCTAATCATTACTTAGATATGTTTGAGTTTTTGCAGTGCTTATCTCCACTTTCAGGACAGCATATTGAAGACATCTCCTTCCTCGCTTTCTAAATATATTTCATGATAATACAAACCCCAAGATTTCATAATGCTCATTTCTGTGCATGGAATGAACCTGTCTAAGCTACCTAGATTCATTCCACTACAGTCTGGAAGTCATGTGGCACACACAAGCCTGCAGGTACTTACATGAATGAAACAGCACTAAATGGCTGCTCAGAAACAGAAACTGAAATGTTTACAGCCAGGGATATCTTGTGACTCTTGGCCTTCCACGACATGCACAGCCTTTCTTGCTCTAAAATTCTTGCATCACACTGTCTATACTAATGATAAATAGACTTTTAGTTAGATGCTTGTTTTAAGGAATATACTCCGGTCTTATATCCTCAGCTTTTGTTTTAATAAAATTCATGTCTTCACCATTCTACTAAGGTTTGACCTTGCTGATATGTAGTCTGAATTTGACTAAAGGAAATGAAAATTCCTGTGCAGGTTGGATCTTGTCAGAGAAACATAAGGTATCTTCTACATCAGTACTACATTGATTAAAAATGCTTATTTTCACAACTAATGATTGTTACATAGTAGAACCAAAAAATCTAGAATTTCAAAGAAAGCAGTAATATCAATTGAAATAACAGCCATTCAGTAAGGCTGGCTGCTGCAGGTATTTTAAAAGTAGAGGTAAGAGACATAGGGGATTCAGACTATTTCTTAAAGGCAGGCTAAATTAGCTGTGATGGACTTTTAAGTATGCAAATTACTGAATTATTGTCCATAATTTGTTTAGCGTTCCTATGTCATATTAGAACTGTGCAAAGGCATCTTTATTCATACTATAGCTTTTTTTCTGTAATATTTATTTTCTCCCCCAGAAAAATCCTTGTTCTGTCTGCTCTTGTCATTCATTATGAAATTCATTATGTTGAGTGGATGTAAGTCTGAAGGTATTGACATTACATCTCACTGTAATCTTGACAGAGCATAGCAGACTTAAGAGAGGATATCAGGAAGAAATCATTAATACACCTGAGACTATGCTCTTCTGGCTAACACGGGGGATGTGTAGGTGTCTTGATTAATAACAAGAGTAAAAGACTGTGTGCAGTAACAACCTTCATGACCAAACCAAATTTTTGAGAAGTCCCCTACTAGAAAGTCTAGGAAACTTGCCTATATCTATTGATTTTCCAGGTCTGAAAGAAGAAAAGACATGGGTTTAACAGAAAATTCTGCTAAACAGCCCTTAGCTGAGCTAGAGGAGAGTGACAGTTCTACCTGTCTGTACTGCTCAATTAACTTTCCAGAGGGTAAATCCTCTGCTCCTGCATGTTATAACTCCCACAGAAATAACTGACAATCTTCAGCTGTGCCTGTTTAACACAGCAAATTGTACAACTCACTTAGGAACTTCAGCTTGACCCAATCACACAAAAAATATTTCTGATGATGGTGACCTAAATATCCTATGAGCAGTACTAACTAGGCAAACAATTATTTCTGAGAGTGCAACTGTCCATTCCTACACTGAACACTAATGAATAAAATATTTCAAATTTAGAATAATATCCATGGTCTATCTTAAGAACTGGAAATGGAAAAAAAAAAAATTATTTTCATTATATAATATTTAATGAAATATATATAATATTTCATTATATTCTTATTTTTTCAGGATAAGCTGTTCATAAAGAAAATAAGAATAGAATGAAAAGGAAATAGATGAAAAAACCCTTCAGCTTCATAGAATATATGCTTTATGATCATTTATTTACTGTATTTTAGCTGAATTCAGTGATAATTCTTAATATATACATGCAAAATTGTATCATTTGGTAAGAAACAACAGTTGAAAAAATGGGAGAAAAATGGAACTGGGAAGTAGTGAGTGGAGTAGGGAGCACTAAAATATAGATTTTTTTCTTATCAATGAAATGATCAGCAAGCAGGGTAGTGCCAAAGCTTTTGATCCATTCAATAGGACTATTGCTTCATGCCTTCATTCAACATCTCCAGTCTGGGGGAGTTTGTCTGGCTATAGGGTCCGTGGTCTTCCTTCCTGCATACAAAAGCCAAATACCCCAAAAATTTGCACACAAATTTCTACACTTCTCTTGAGATTCAGAGCATACAAACATGCCAGAGCCACTGTGCTCATTGAGACACATTAACAAGCAAGCCCAGAGAGATTTGTTCCCAGCCACCAGTAAAATCTGAAGCTCCCCTCTCTTGCCTCTCAACACTGAGTGCAGAGTTACATTTGTTTTTCAGAATACTTTATATTGATCACTTTACTAAGGCAAGAGCATATATACCTACTCAATCCCCCTGGGAACTAAAGGTATATTTTACCTCTAAGGTAGGACCTCTACTGCAGTTTCCAATCAGATGTACTTTGTAAACACAATAAGGCCTTGATTTTGAAGTTGAAGTGAGAACTAAAAACCATATGTTCCAAATCTGGGACATTTTTTCCTCTCAATAAACATGAAAAAATCTCAATTCTCTCTAGTACTCACACACACGTATTTAAATAACTCAGTAATGAAAGCCAGGGCCTTGGACTGCAGCTGACCATTCATCACTGACACTTGGTATCAAATGAATCCATAAACAGATTTTTTCTTCTCATTAAATGCTTTTAAATATAGCTTGTCATAGAAAAGCACAAGTGATTCAAGGACAAAACATCCTCCTCTGCCTATTGTCTCTGCTGATGGATTTGTGTCTTTCCCCAAAACCAAACATATTTCATTTATAGCCTAAGAAATATTTACACCAAGATAAAAATCCCACAAGAATTTTCTTGCTTTTCTTTTTGTACTTTAAAACTAATTTTAAAAATTGTCTTCTGTTTCTGCTTGAAACAGTATTCTGTGGTATTCCACTTCAAGACAAGCCATTTGTGCTGCACTGCAATCTCTTTTCGTCACAGAAAACTGTAAAATCATTGATTGGTGTCTGTGGCACAGAGCTGGCATTATGGATTGCTTTCCTTCACTTTACAAAAACAGCCCCTGCACAACTCCAGTGTTTCTCCCTGTTCCTTCTGTCCTGTAACACCTCACACCACACCAGTTTGGGTGGCCTTAGCCACCTAAGCTCTTCTCTTGCTTGAGTTAGTCCCAGCCAGTTGAAAACACCTTTTGTGTTCATTAAAAAATCTGTTAAAAGATACAGGAGATGACAGTGAAGAGAAAAATCATGAGGCAAACATTTGGAAGCCTGGCAGAAATGTTGGCATGGCTCTGATTTGATGCATCAGTTAAGACTCAGGTACAAATTACGTAAATCAGACAGACCTAGTGAGTAAGGTATATAATGAACACCCCTGTGTGAAATTTGTAGTTGTCTTTTAAAAGAAAGGATTGGCAGATTTTCTGCAGTGTTTTGCTACCAAGTTTCCTAATACCCGAGGGCATATCCAGTATTTCTGTTTCCATGTCTTCATCTATCAAAATAGAGTAACAGCACACAGAGTGAGAACTAAGTTATATACACTCTGAAGCCCTTGGGTAGGAGTTCAGCATTGCTAGTCATAATATATACACAAAATGAGACCTTCCCAAATTACTCAGTTCATAAATCTTAATTTTACTTCATCAGCTCCAGACAGGCTGCTTTTTCCCTCTCCTAAGGTATCATATACACAAAGTCTGTGGATGCAGCTTGTCTCAGACACTACAGTAAATGTCTCCTGCCAAATCCCAGGCCATAATCAAAAGCCCAAGTACCAAATGACCTGTGAGGTCTTCTGAAGTCTATTCTGAAAACTCTTCAGTCTGTCAGAACTCAAAATAAATTAATTAAAGCTACCATGGGTGTATTTATATAAATTAACATCTCTCCTCTCAGCACCTGTCCTAAGAACGTGCACAATCTCCTTTAGATACTGCTTCCTTTTCTCCTATTTTCTATCATATCCCTTCTCTCAATGGTCTTGAATTGAAGTTTATACGCCAAATGTAGGAAATTTTACACTCAAGAGGTAGAAAATTTTTTCTTGTGTAGCATCAATGATCCCTGGGGAATCTGAATAATAATTTCTCAGCTCCAATCAGGTTAGTTCTGAACACAGCGAGCTTGACCATTTCTCGCTGATTGGGGTCAAGGTTGCTTCTGGATCATCTTTCTTATTATTTCAATCTGGAAGAAGGTGTAGTGAGCACAAAAAAATCACAAACATATTTGTTATTTAATTTGTAATGGTAAGAAATTTCTATGAAGTAAAAGGTTCAGCTAAGTATTTATCTGCAAAGCACAATGCTTTGAAGTATAATTCACATACTGGAATATTTTTCATGCCCTTACAGTTTTTGCCTGGGCAGAATTTGGGTCCTGAAAGGGGAGTGTCCTGTGGTTTAGTAGATGGTGTGTTAGCTCTGCCTCACTACACAGGACACTTCATAAATTTCTTTGTCACTGTGGAATAACAAAGTACATCTTTTCTGGGGCACAGGGTTTCTCACCGTGAACATCTTTTCAGAAATAATTCATTGCCTGGTTTTGTTGCTTATCTCTATGTTGGATATAAAATGCTGACAGTTTCTTAGATTAATGTGGAAGATATAGTCAGAAAGTTAATTCCAATAAACTGTTGCCTCATACTCCCAAAATATCTCAATTTCATGTGTCTTATTTTTTTTTTCAACTTTCTTTGGTGAGGCATTCACCATCACTTTTCTGTCTGTAACTAATCCTTACCACTTACCTATTTCCCAAACCTCTCCTCCAATGCCATGGCTGGCCTCTCCAGAGTTCTACAGTTTTGCTACTACAAAGGTCCATAGGCTTAATGCAGACAAGTAGGTACAAGATGAGAAGGACAACATCTATGTGCCCTGAGAGCAGGTGATGTTTCCTTAGCTGACTGCAGCTCCTACTGCTATTTGGCCTGTGGAACAGCTGAACACCACTTGTGATTTCTTCCCCATTCTCCAACCTGTAATTTGTGCCCTCCTGGAAGGTTTGTGGTGCCGCAGCCTCTCCAGGTCCTCCGAGAGCAGAAGGAAGCTGTGGATGACTCCATACACATCCTGTTCTGGTATGTTTCCCTGGCAGCCTGGAGATGTGCAGCCCTATTATACAATCTGTTGTTTCCATGCGTTCCTGTTCCACAAATAGATGTAAGCCATTACTCCAACCCTCCACTTATGACTCGCAATATCTGCCTACAAAAGGAGATAATAAGCCCCATTTTGAAACAACAGGTGGGTTCAGAGAAGAAAAAGAAAAACTGCACCTTCATTACAACAGCCCTTATGAGACATCTTTATCAACAGGATTATTCCTTCTATGTATTCATATGCATCTTTTGGCCTCACCACTTTGTCAGTATCTGTGCACGGAAAAGGGAACTGAACTCTACCAGGATGCACGCATGCCATCAGGAGAATGTATTTACTTTATCTAAGTTCTAGGTTATAAATTCTGTCCTCTCTTATATCACTAACTTGATTAGCAAGGGGTCAAAGATGAGAAGTGATGGCCTTTGGTGATAGAACCCAGCTTGATTTTAGGTTTGTAGGTCATGCACACAGTGTTGGCAGTTAGCAGTAAACATTTCTTATTGTAAAAGGACAAAAAAAAGTGATGTGGAAGTCACTGAGTGATAAAACACACAGAATTTCTAAAGGCTATTTACTGTCATTTTTCAGTCTGGAAATCTACATTAAGCCACTTCCTCCTCTCATCAGCAATTAAAAAGCCTAAAACGGAGCATAAGGTTTGGTTTCTGTTGGTGTACTACTACACACAAATGGACTGTGTATTTGGTAAGGAAAGAGAAATTTGATTTTGTGTGTCAGAAGCACCAATGAATAGAAAAGAAACTTATGAGAAATAATTATAACAAAATGCCCACAAGATTCACAGTTGTCCTGAAAAGAATACTAAAAAAGCTGTGAAATGCCAGCTTATATTGTACCTATATATGCACTTCCAGTTACTTGCCTGAACTTACTCATGCATTGATTGTAGGAGTAATTAAATTCTAAAGCTTTTCTCTACTATAAACATACAGTTTTCCTACCATGTTAGAATTCAAAATCAGAAGCCCAAGAACCATAAAATGGCACTATACTCTTGTCCTTTACTCTTGATCAACCATCATAAAACAGATTTCTGACAAAGGACAGATTTAGCAGTCAGACTCCGAATTTACTGCATTTGTTCCTGCCCATCCCTTCTCCCTTAAAAAAAATCTGCTAAGTCCATAAATGAGATCAGACTTCCAGGGAAGCCTTGCATGTCTAAAATCAGAAAGTAGCCCAAGGATGAAATTAAGCATGAGTATGTTAATGAAGACTATTCCTGTCATTATTGTTGCTATCTAATAGGAAGACTGAGAGAAGGAATCATTTGTTTCTTGGTATTCAATTTCCCCCCATATAAAAAATAGCAAGGAGTGAGAGTGTATCTTACATGACATAATTTATATTACAGAAAACCATCTTCACAGGAAATCCTTACAAATTTAACTAATGGAACATAAAGATAAGTCAATATTTTTCTAGAAAATGTGGTTTCTTTCATCACTACTTTGTTTCCAGAGAGTATAATCAATTTTATAATCCAAATATGCTTTTGTGTGCCTCAGAAGATTTTGAAAGTTTCCGAGCTCTTAGCTTTTCTTCCTCTTTTTCAAATATACCTACATGTACAGTATAGGTGTTCATGTTACTGGAATAGATGCAGTGACTTTTTTTTGTTCAAGATTCTTCAAACTCTTTTCTGAACACTGATTATAGAGCCTGATGTATTCTGGTATCATTCATCAGATGGCTAAACAGAAGACAGGAAAGAAAGATGGAACAGTCAAAAAGATCTCTGCAACTAAGCTTGATACATCTCCCTGAGCTATTAGATCCTGCCTTTGTATCTTTGCTGCAACGTCAGCTCTCTGGCTCCCCTTTAAAAATGTATGTTTATCCCTGATCCTGTACAATCCCATCTTTAACAGTTCTATATAGACTGTCTAGACCAGACTCGTTTGAGGGGGGCAGAGAGTATTGTCACAATATTTTTTATAAATCTCTGCTCAATTGTAACTCCTCCCCTGCATTTCAGCAATCAAATATGAAGGTAAAGTTGCCATTTACAGTTTTATGAAATGAATTTAAGAACAAAAAATAAAGCACTGCCATGCTTTGCTCAAAGGGACTTTACTCACAAAAAGCATGTTCCGCTGAAGTTAATGGTAACAGCTGCTTTCCTGGTCAGACAGAAAGCCTAGGACTAATAGCTATGGGCTTTAAAGCAATTGGTGAATTTCTGGTTCTACCCAATCAATGGTGAATCTCCAAGTGGAGTGTGGGATTTATCCTTTTAGGAACAGAGATGTAGCACATGAACAACTGGAGTAAATTCCCGATAATATCTTATCAGAAGCATTAATAGAGTCAGTTTCTTCAGACTAGACTGTAAACCCTCCTTTCAGCTCCTCAGTTCCACACGTCACAGAACCATTGAATAGTTTGGGTTGCAAGGGACATTTAAAAGTCATCTAGTCCAACCCCCAATGCAATGCCCTGAAGGCAAAATGCACACTCTTATCTGTTTGTGGCTGTAAAATACAGTCCTGTTCTTCATAATAAAGTCTATTAATCCCCCTCCAAAATGTTTTTGAAATACTTGTGCCAGCAAGCATTGCAATACTGCATTCCGGCTTAAGCTTGCAAAATGAAAAATCACTTATCTAGTTTTGCTCTGTTTCTAGTGACTTTCTAACCTGATATGTACACTATATGTTAAGCTGAAAGCTTGGAAGAGGCATGATTCCTCAGGATCCACAAAGATCAATATCAGTCAATAAAAGCTAGTCGTAGTCCAACAAAAATATAATGAACGATCTTCTAAAGTGTTAAATATCCTAAAAATCTTAATTTTCCTTTATGAAGTAAGATACACAAGATATTACCTAAAACCAACAGTAAATATAATGGAAGTGCTGTGGCAGAAGCAGTAATTGTTGCTTTGGACAGTGTTTGTAAACAAGAATCAGCAAAATGCCTAAAATAAGCAGTATGGTTAACACTTAAAATGCTTAGCAGTCTAAGCTGTACTAAAGGATGGCTTCAACATTTAGTAGCACACAGCCTTTCAGTGAGTCTTAGATTCTTAGATTCAGTGTCTAATTTTGAAAGCAGAATTTTGAATTTGTTTCAAGACACTTAAACAAGTAAGTTGTCTAAGTTTATTCTCACTGGAAGTTATCCCAGAAGCAGACAGGCTGAATGTCAAGCACCCAGCAGCAACACTGCATCAGTTGGTGAGTATTTTGTGAAGTTCTCCCTCAAATAAAATGATGGTGACCCACAGTGAATGTACAGCCTAAGTAAAAACTGCAGTAAGAAACTCAGAATTTGGAACATTGGCTTTACTTATTTATTTATTTCATTTTTAAGAATTAACGATTTAAAGATCAAGGGCCAGCCTCTGTCCCATGTGCTGTGTGCAGAACTCCCACTGTTGTCAGAGGGAGTATCACAAACATATCTGAGGCAGAATGTGACCTTTTTATGCACATAGCCTTTTTGGGTAACATCAATATTTCAAAATTGACTAACAATTAGATTTACATGAAGGGCAGCTTTGATGAAATAGCTAATAAGTAACAGAACATTGTGCTGACCTTCAGGGTGAATACTATCTCTTGTTAGCAAATTGTTCAATGAATTGAAATCATGAATCTCAACAGATTTATTTTGTCATATAAACTGCTAGTACTGTGGTGACTATAAAATACATATGTTGATTCTATAAGGATGAAATAAAGAAATGGGGATTTTGTGTAGATTAAAAGAAAAAAGCAACCAAGAAAATTATAACAGTTCACATGATGAAGACTGTAAAGGAATAGTTCTAACTGGGAAAAACCCATATTCCTTCATTCTTTTAAATGTAAAATTGCTAATCAACAAATAAATCCAATTCTAAGTAGCAATAGGAGCTTGGAACCCAAATTATATGCATACTGTGAATTGCACTCCTACACCACCTTTATCCCGAGCCAACCGACAGTATCCTATTAACATCTATCAGTAGTTTGACAAGCTTTCATCCATGTACTATTAGTATTTCAGCAAATGATTATGTAATGGAAATATAAAACAACATTCACAAAGGGGACAGATTATGTATGTTCTAAAGAAAACTTAAAATATTACCAGAATACATCTAATTTTAAAGATTTAAAAGCCAAACTTTATTAAAAGCACATTTGCAAAGATAAAGTCCTTATGATAAACAGAGGTATTATAATTATTATTTTCCTTGATAGACCTTTCTTTTATAGTAATTGTTCAGCATAAATAGTCATAATTTACAGCAGATACCAACACAGCAGTGTGCTCAAGTACACTGTAAGAGTCCTAACATAGCCAATGGCTTAGACATACTTCTCATCAATCATACATACTGTGTCCTCTTTTGTGATAGCTTAAATTACATGTCTGAGAAGACATGGAAAGGGAAATGATATGCAGTGTGAGCCTCTTATCACAAAAGTTAAGAAAACGTTGCTCCAGGTGCTAGCAGGAAGAGAAGGGGGTAGGGCTCATTCTCTTGTTTTCTCAACCAACCAATACCTGCTGGACCCTGAGTTCACAGCTGGAAGGAGCAAGAGATCAAAAACTTGGGTGGGAACTACCCAGTGCTCTTAGAGCCACTGGTGAGAGGAGCATGGGGAGGTGGGTGCCTGTTCAAATCACAAATCACGTAATCCTGAATTGCACAGCTCCTCTTTTCAGCCTAACTTTATACTAATGTTTAATTAAAGTCAAAATAAATGTGGAATTTGTTGAACTGACACCCGTTTTACTGCATCAATCACAATATAAGCTTGAAATAAATGATTTATTCAGGATGCAAGCTATGAATTCAATTATCTTTGTCACAGAAAGTTAAATGAATAAATCTGGCAACATGTTTGGCACAGAGTTTTCCTTTTAAAAAGACAAAATGGTAAAATCCTTATGTAGGGGTTTTCCATTAGGAAAGCCCAAATGGACTGTCAGTATAATGTAGAACATTGTTTACTTAATGCAAGAACCAGCACCCAGGAGAAAGGAGAGCTTTTTAAAAAGCCCTTTAGTAGACCAATGGCAGAGCTAGCAACAAGAGAAAAGAAGAATTCCCAAGTTAAAAATCGTATTACACCAAATTTTAGATTTTACAGGCATTTTTTTGGGTGAAATTCTGCCTCACCTTTGTGTGTGCTTATCTCTTTCCCTTCTGGCTGACTTGGGCACCTCTGCTAATAGTCTGATTGCCAGAGCACAGGTTAGCTCCAGCTCACACACCCCAGCTCAGATGGGTGTAGCTCCTGCCTTCAGAAAGATGTTCTGACTCTTGGTGAGGTCCATGTGCCCAGGCACAATATCTCACCAAGGCAGCCACGAGGCTTTTAGACCAGAGCTGCCTTCTGGGCAGCCAGATTGGAACATGGGCCAGAAAAAATTGGAATTTGTCAGTACCAGTCTGCCAATGCTGTGGGATTTTGCATGGAGTGAAAAGTGGTATTAATGCACATATCCTATGGCAAGTGACAAAGCACAGACAGGGTTAATATTGCTGCCCACTTCGACAACTACAGCCCTCAGCAGTAATAAGTGATGTCCCAGCTCCAGAGACATCTTCACAAACAACATATGGAAAGCTGTTCATGATAAGATAGTGCAAATATTCTTGGAGAATACTGGAAGCTGTATTCCAACAGATGCATGGAAAGAGTATATAAATGTTTCCCAAGTTCTCATCTAAGACTAGAGCTTGGCCTCCCTGGGTCATGGGCTTCTACATTCCTAGGATGCCTAGGCATGAGAAGGCCATGACTGCAACAGCTATGTAACCACCACATATCCCCACTTGCTGAGAGTATTTTGGAGATCTGACTGGAACAGCCTGGACTTATAAAAATAAGGGATTTGCACTGAGATAGTGCATGACCCATCTATGGAGGACAAAATCACCATACAAATATCAAACCACATAAATCACAGAGATGACTAACCATTCCCATCTACCTTCTGAAGATAAAGCAATTTATAGAGCACAAAAGTAATCCCATGCAGTCAGGACGTCAATGGAGAGGAGAAAAGTGCTTAAAATACATAGATCAAAAAACCAATATGTGATCTGATATCTTTGGGTTTTCAAGTGGCTCTAGATTTATTGAAGCAGATTCTCATCTGAAATAAATCAACATCCTTCATTAAATCAATTAGCAGTGTTTTCCTGATTCTCATTAGATGCTGACTGGGCTGCTGGAATGCCTGAGGTCAGGAAGCACTAGGGAAGTCTCAGGAGGACCCACATTGCTGTTAGGAGACTTCCTGCTCCCTGAACAGACAGAAGCTACTGCTCAAGAAAGAGCAGATATCCTTATGAAAGGTGCTTATATTTAATGTTTATGGGGAAAACGTGGATTCTTAATGTGTAGTTCTTCTTTGGGGTGGGAGGAAGTGAAATTAAGTATGAATCAGCCAAATTAATTTTTAGGTTCTGGGGTTTTTGCACTGGATGACAAAACAAGCCAGCTAAGTAGCAAAGATTAAATAAAGGCTTTTAAATTTGGCTTATCAGCCATGACCATTGACAGTAATACAACTTTGATCCATAAAAGTTGAATAAAACTTTAGAGCTTCACATGACATTAAAATTATCTCTGTGAAGAGCTTCTCCAGATGCTAAAAAATAGTGCTTGTTTCATAGTGCTCTGCAACACTTCAAAGCAAGGACTTCCACAAATAAATGCTTCTGATACATGGTTTTCAAATTCACCTGATTTTGCATTTAGTAGATGCTGAGGTTAAACACCTACAGATTTTAAAGCAAACAAAGAAACCAAAGCCAAGACTGGTCTTTGGGATGAAAAAGTAGGGCCACTTCAGCAGAGGTAGGTAATGTCAAGTTCAACAAACAAACAAACAAACCAACAAGAGATAATAGGCCAGAGTTAGAAAAGTATGACTTCTGTCTGAAACTGGGTCAGTGATTTCTGAAACTTTGGTCTAGTGACACATACCTGGTGAGGTACCATCATAGTTTAAAAATATTTGTGAAAGATAGAGGATTATTATCAGTTTACAAAAGGAACTTTAACAGGTGTCTGTCCTTCCCTCGAATGTGCCAGCTCAGCTGCATGGCTTGCTTCTTTCTTTATTCCCCCAGCCAAGCTCTTTCAGCTTTCCAGGTATCTGATCAAGCAGTTTTATTTGCAGTTTACAGAAAAAATGAGAAAATAAGGAACTTAAAACCTGTCTTTCCATCACTCAGCTTTCAAATAGAATAAATCTTGAGAGCAAATTTATTTTGGGTACAGCGTACTCTCTTCTGATTCACTGACCATGAAATTCCCATCCTGTCAGGATCAAGATCTGTATTTCTCTCTGTATTGCAGCACACCTGTTGAACCAGACAAGCCAAGTTGTCACTGCTAACTTAAACTTTTATTTCTTCTATCCAAGTTGTTAAAGAGGGCTTTTAACTAAATTTGACAAGGGAGGGGAACCTCAGTCCATCCCACTACAACCAATTTGATGCCAGAGCCAACCACAGATGCTCAGAGGCTGGAAAGAGATAGCAAGTCAGCAGGAGCACCTGAAGAGAAGCACAAAGGAATCCCAGCCAGTAAGTCAGATTTATCAGGGCCCCAGACTAAATGCTTCTGTGCAAACACATGCAGCACAGGGAATAAAAAGGAGGAGGTGTGCAGAACCACCACCTTACTGACTCTCCACATAAGAAGGGCATGCACCTGTGAGAGTGGGTCCAGAGGAGGGCCACAAAGACGATCAGAGGGTGGAAGCACCTCTCCTGTGGAAACAGGCTGAGAGGGTTGGGGTTATTCAGCCTGGGGAATAGAAGGCTCCAGTGAGAGCTTATATAGCAGCCTTCCAGCACCTAACAGGGGTATATGAGCTGAAGGAGGGTAGATTTGGATTAGATATTAGGAAGAAATTCTTGACTGTGAGGATGGCAAGGCACTAGAACAGGTTGCCCATGGAAGTTGTGGATGTCCCATCCCTGGAAGTGTTCAAGGCCAGGTTTGATGGGGCACTGAGGAACCTGATCTAGTGGAAGGTGTCCTTGCCTGTGACAGGGGCTTGGCACTAGATGATCCAGGGTTCCTAATAATTTAAACCTTGTAAAAGTGCTCATGGAACAGTAACATGTTGTAGGTGTTATACTGGTTACAAAGTAAATATTTATGAAAGTATATATTCCTTTGGTAATAAATAAATCAATAAATCCATTAGAATATTTTCTCTATAATTAAAAAATGGATAATGGCCTAATACAAATTCAATTCACTTACCTACAGTTAGATACATATTTAATTCTCAGTATTTTAATTTAAATTTAATTTTAGTGTGTCTCTTTGGTTGGTTTGGGTGGTTTTTTAAGGTTGTCCTGGGTTGCAATATAGATGTATTTAAGTATTCTATTACCACCAGCTGTGGGCTGTTAGCTGTTATCAGCTGCTAACGACCCACCCCGGATGACAGGCAATGGGCCATCAGGGACCCACCGTGTGACTCATGGACTTATCTCATCCCATTGTGGGATGCTCTGCCCAGGAGGGAGGAGCCAGGTGTTCCCACCTGGATATAACCTGGCCTTGGAACTGCCTGAGCTAGCCCTGTCTACTGGGTTCCCAGAGGACAAGAGCTACCACTGGATCTTCAGCTGGAGACTAGACCTTCACAGGATCACTGCTTCAACTGGACTACTTCAGTTGGACTGCTACTACCACCCTAACAGGGTGTTAGGTTGTATCTGACTTTGTCAGTGCTTTTTCCTTGTATTATTTCACTTATTTTTAATTTCAATCTTGACTTGTGATCTCCCACTGGTTTGTTTTCAAACCAATACAAAGGTATAACCAGTAGCTACAATGTAAGAAAAAACTGAAATTCATCTTTGCCCTTCTCAAGGGATAGAGCTGAATAGTAGTTTACTCTGAAGTTCTAATGTGACAGAAATGGACCTGTAAATGAGCTATATCCACAAAACAAGACAGCAGCTCCCTGAAAAATATACAGCAGGCTTCAGAAGCACTTTTTGGAGGGTTAAATTACAAAATAAGTGTCTATCAATCTGATAATGTTTTTATAAATTTATTTTTTTTTAATTTTGTGAAAGAGGAAATATTTCTGTATAACCTCTCCTTCATGAAGGATGATGTAGCCAGACAACGAGAGTGGCTGATTTGTTACCCTTTGCCATGGCTTTGCTTGTTTCTGCAGTCTAACAGGCTTCAAGCTCTTAAACAAATTGATTTGGGCTCTGCAGTTCAGTGGAGAATTATGTCACCTACTTTGCTGTTACTGTCACACACAGCTAATACTGTATTTCACCATCTTACCAGATGAATAACATCAGGTTTGCTTACATCAATTCAGAAAATTATTTCGCTTTTGAAGGTTGTTTTTCTGATTGAACAGCCTGGGGTTTGATTGACCTCTTGGCAACAGCTTTAGAATCTACCTTTTCTTGCATGGAAGTTTCTTCACAGATGAACTTCTGCTCAAATGTCTGAACATGAAAAGTCATATTTTGGTTCCTTATTCACATGAAAACTGGAAAGAGCTCCTTCCAATAGGCTTCCAGATACTATCTTAATATTTAGAAATAGAAATGTCCATGCCCATGCTAAAAAAAAAAGTGCATATTTAATTTTCAAAAGGTATTTATTTATAGAAGAGGTCCAATTTCTAGATAAAAAGAAAAATTACTGCTTATTTTAAAAACTATCACTTTGAATCATTTTTATAAAAACATAACAAAGGAAAAATGGACTAGTCTCCAAATGCCTTTCATGAAAACAGTGCTCCACTTAAAATGCAGCACAATGTTTCACAATGTTGCTTCCACTGATGAATAATTTTAAAGTTTCTACTAGCAGTGTATTGCTTATCTCTCCTTGCTAAATCCCCAGGTGAATGCAGCTTTCATACAAAATAGAAGCTAACCTGGAGAATCCTGTTCAAGACACACTTTACAGGCCAAGCAGATTCTTCAGCTGGTTTGGCTGCTATTTTCAATTCTAGTCCCTAAATGTAGAGTTACATATTTACATGAAGTTCAGAGCTATACTCTGAATTTCTCATGCACTTCAAAGCACTACTATTTCAAAGCTGTGAAAGCCAATGCATGATAACAGGAAGAAAAAGAAAGTATTTGTACAGATTGTAATATGGAGAAAACAGCAACAGCTGCAACACAGGCTGCCTTGCCAAGTGGTACATGCCAGGGTTTGAATAAATTACACTATAATTGGGCAAAAAGGCTGGATATTAACAGAGAACATTACATCATGCTGGTAACTGGTAATATATATTAAAGAGATATAATATGACATTATACAAAACATTTTAAAAGTAAATTGACAAATAATATACTTTTATTTAGAATTATCAGAAATTAATGGGATTCCCAAGAATTTCAAGTATTTTCTTTCCAAGACAATTTTTTGGCTTTGTTCCAAAGTTAAAACCTCATTTTTAATGGACATTAGGAACACACACACAGTCAGTTGTCAAATAATTATTTTGTCTTATGCATCAGAGCCATAAAGGGTGTTTTCAACATCAGCTAATGCACTATTTTGATCAAGTCAGCCTAATTAAAGCCACATCTTACCTCAAAGTAAAACCAAATAACAACAATAAGAAAACAAATTGATTTAGGTAAAATTTAAAATGCATTCTCATTATAGAAGCTTTTTCCGTGATTGGAAGACCACAGTTCACAGCTTGCAACTGAAGGAAAATTTTATAACTGCATCCAATTAATAAAACCATAAGCATATGTCTGCTCACCAAGGAAATCTGCTGCACCAGGCAACTGGAGAAAGCAAGACCAGCACTCTTGAAATAAGGCATGATTTCAGGTTGCAACTGTGGCTGCTAAGAGACAGACACTAACAAAATAAATATAAGGAAAAAAAATGAACAGAAGTGGATATAACATTTATTCTCAGGTACCAATTTCTGTCTGGTGAGTAAATCCAGAGCACCTTGCAGATTACAGTAGTTGTCACAGGATCTTTAAGAGTTCCAGGAAAACTGCTGCCAGTGTGGACATTGGAAGAAATATCCTCCAAATTAATTTATTATCTGACTAGAGCTAAATTGCCTGTTTCAAATGAAATGTATATTCCCTGCTGAAAATTGCTTGATCCTTGCATGGCAACATCATCAGATAACCATGGGTCAGGGATTGCAGACTACCCATTTCAGGACAACACATGGAAGCAGATAGTCTAAAATAGGAAGAGGTACCAAGTTCCCAGCAAATTCCACAATGGGCACATCTGAAGGAAGTGACACACTGGGACTCAATTTAAAGGCTTATTTTTTTCTCTTCCAGAGAAGCTGGCTAAAATAGGTTAACTGCAAGTAAAGTGCTACTACAGTCCTTGCAGAAAAAATCCACTCCATTTTCATTCACAATAGGTAGATTTGTGAAATACGAATATTATGAGTTTTGGTAATGAGTTCCTGGTAACTAAATTAGTAAAAAACAGCCTCCCATAAATTTCTCTTGCTGTAGATCCTACCTAGTGTGCACAGCCACTTGCTCAACCATTCACTCCACAGGACAATTTGCTTCTTGACAACAAATGCCAGTTTCCTGATTCTTGCTCTGACCAAAACATCCCTTTTAGATATGCTCTGTTTCAAACCCTTGATGGCTAACCAGTAACACCAAGGTTAAATTCATAACAATCTTGATACAGAAATGTGGTTTATTTAAAATGTAAACACATTAAGATCCATTATCTTATGATATATGGCTAATTTGTGTACTACATTCCCTGGAATGATGGTTTAAAAGATGCATTTTAACAGATAATCTACAGCATACTTTATTCTCTGTAATGGTACTCATGGGAATTTTACATTCCATTCAGTTTCCTATTTTATGCTCATGATTTAAGTACTCATGCTAATAATACTAACAGTTCAGTGCTCTGCAGTAATATGTGCTTAAAAAGCAAAAAAAAAAAAAAAAAAAAGCAAAAAGTAAGAAAGAACAGTTTGCTTTCAATGTTTCAAATTCAGCTAAAGATTAACATTTCTATGTTACTTTATTATTAAGAACTACAGGCAATTTTGCTGTAGGATTTAGAGAGCTGTGTGAAATAGAATCACAGGATCACAGAATCTCAGAGGAAAAGACCTCTGAGATACTCAAGTCCAATCTTTGACTGACCTTGTCATCCAGACCATGGCACTACGTGCCACTTCCAGGTGTATCTTGAACACTTCCAGGAATGGTGACTGCACTACCTCTCTGGGCAGTCCCGAGGCCAACCCCCACCTGGCTACAACCTCCTTTCAGCTAGTTGTAAAGAGTGATAAGATCTCCCCTGAGTCTCCTTCAGGATAAACACCCCCAGCTCCCTCATATGCTCCTCACAGGATTTGTGTTCCAGACCCTTCACCAGTCTTGCTGCCCTTCTCTGGACACTCTACATCACCTCAATGTCCTTCTTGCAGTGAGGGGCCCAGAACTGTACACAGGATTTGAGGTGGTATGGCCTCACCAGTGCCAAGCACAGACAATCACTGCCCTGGTTCTATTGGCCACACTATTCCTGATACAGGCCAGGATGCCATTGGTCTTCTTGGCCCCCTGGGCACAGCTGGCTTATGCTCAGTCTCTGTCAACCAGCACCCCCAGGTTCTTTTCCCCAGACAGCTTTCCAGGCACTTTGCCCCAGCTTGTAGCACTGCCTGGGGTTGTTGTGCCCCAAGTGCAGGATCCAGCACTTGGTTTTGTTGAACCTCATACAGTTAGTTCTGGCCTATTGAGCCTGTCCAGATCCCTCTGCAGAGCCTTCCTGCCCTCCAGCAGACCAACATTCCTGCCCAACTTGCACCATAAATTTACTGAGGGTGCACTCAATCCCCTCGTCCAGATCACTAATAAAGATATTAAACAGGACTGAGCCCTGGGGAACCTCACTGGTGACCAGCTGCCAGCTGGATGTGACTCCATTCACCACCACTCTCTGGGCTCAGCCACACAGACAGCTTGCATCCAGAAGAGAGTGCACCTCTCCAAGCTGTGGGCTGCCAGCTTCTCCAGGAGAATGCCATGGAAGACAGTATCAAAGGCTTTGGATAAAAAAAAAAAGTGGAATATGAGATTTTAGATCCAAAGGAAAACCTGCAAAACTACCTCTGATTAGTTTGTAATCCATACATTTCCCTCCTTTAAATGCTTTCTTTACATCTGCAACTGTTGCTGCCTGGTTTGAATGAACTGCTACTGGCCTCCTGCCTTAATCTGACGGAGACCCTCAAGTGATCTGTCCCTTTCTTAAGCCACTCAGTGTCTTAAGCCACTCTGCACAAGTCACTAGTCTGACAGGCAGCAAGACCCAGCTCTGCTCCCAGAGATGGTCACAGAAGCAGAACTCCCTACCCTACTGCTGTGAACAGCATAGCAAGGAAAACTGCTCTTACATTTTCGGGAATGTTCAACCACCCACCTTCCCGCCCTTTTGAGGAATGAGACCTTTGCAATATAATACTTCACTGAGCAACCTGACCTTCACTGAGCAACCAGTGGGTGGCCTCCCTGTCCACAGCAGGGGGTCAGAACTAGAGTATTTTAAGGTCCCTTCCAATCTAAGCCTTTTTAAAATTCTATTATTCTCTACTTTTCCACAGTACTACACCAAATTAAAAAACAAAAAAAACCCAAACCCATAAACAAAAATACTCTGTTAAAATCCAGTTTAAACCAGTTATGTTTTCTCTGCCAAACTTCAACTGCTGAATATCATGCTCACATCTGTTTAAAAACTTTGTGACCTTTGGAACACCTGAGAAACTTCACTGCAAATATTACTCTACTCAAACTGTGCCTTCTGCTTTGGCATAGCAGTAACTGAGCACTGGTCCTGATCTTCTAGACTGCAGATTTAATTTCTTGACTTTTTTTAGGACTTGCTTTTGAATTCTCTGGATTGATAGTGAGCATTTGGTATGAACACTAAATATATATAAAACATCTGAAAGACTGTAATGCCCTGATAAACTGGTTTTGGCCACAAAGTTGGCTTAAGAAGCTTTTTCTCGCTCTTTTCATCCCTTTGTTCCACACATGGCAGGGGAACAAAAGATGCAGCATGCTATGGTTTGCACATGGGAAAGGGAGGGGTTGGGAGTGTAAAGGTTGGGGCAAGACTGTCCTAGAATGATTTTTGGGTTTTTGTTGTTTTTTTCTTGCAGAAGCACGTGTTCTCAGCTTCACCTGCTTTGAAAACCCTCTGACACTACAGATGTGTCTTAAGTAACACAAGTTTGAGTAGCTCTCTAAACAGTGGCAGTAGGAATTTGGATTCAGGAAGCTAATGGAAGTGAGAGGAAACAGGAGCAGGGAATTTTTTCTTTTTTAATGTTTGCACATTTTTCTTTATTGCCACACTGCCCTTCCAGGAAAATTACTTTAAAAGCAATAGTGCTCTCAAGTTTATAGAGTGTTACAAATTATTTTTTACTCTTACCTCACTTTCAAAAAAATTAATTGCATGGGTACAGAGATCTAACAGTGAAAGGAAAAATTCAGTAGCTTTTATGGTTAATTTTATAAAGCGCATTAGAACCTAGCTGAAATCAGTGAAATATCTGTTAAGTTTGGGTACAACTATACTTATTTTGCAATTGAAAAAAGCCCAATTACAGAATGAAGAGGTTAATCACTCTTACAACAATACACAGAAAAAGCAGCAGCTACACTTAAGTAACTACACTTAGTATTTGGCCTATCCTTAATTGTGTGGGCAATTTTTAGTTATTCAGTGTTCTTGACCAATTTTAACTGGAATTGTTACCTCCTATGAGACAGATTGAAAATGTAATGGGCACGTATTTGGTTTTGAAGACTAAAATAGAGTTTAAACTACTGGCTCTGTAAGGGTCTTTATTATTATTTTTAGTTTCACAATTTCACATTTCCAATTAACATGCTTAAATGCTCAAAACAGAGCCCTGACAGCTCTCACTTCCTCTGCAGCGCAGTATGGTGGGAGACACGTTTCTTCACAAACAATAAGGTCAATTTTTGTTTCTTTTCTTTTTGAGCTGCCCAAAGTACAATTTCTGCTAAAATTAATATATACCTATGTGCTGGCTGATTTCTAGTTGCTTTGACAGCTGCAGTTGTAGTACGGGCTGCCACTGAAGTCAGTAGAAAATGTGTCACTAACTTCAGTGGGATTTGGAGCAGGAACTTTACAAGCTGCATTTAAGAGTTTAACAAGTCCTTAGAGGTTTCTTGGAGCTAAAACATTTCTAAAGCATGTCTCTTCCCTTTATTCTGTACAGATTTGTAATGTTGCAAGGGAGAGGCTTCTTCAGTCATTGTGTCAACAAAAAGACCATCAGCAGACCATCACCCCAGCCTCTGTTATCTTCAGGTTTGAAAATTTGCCCCCACAGAAATTTTATTACTCAATACTTATATCAAATTTGAACACAAGAACAATGCAGGCTTAGATGCATTTTTAGGGCATCATTAAGCATAAATTTATAGCTGACTATTTAATATTAGTATTTTAATAAGTATATAAATATTTATTAAATTTTGTGCTTATATGAGCGGCTTACATTTTGATTTAATATCAAAATGACAGAAAGTTTTAAATGTTGATCCTTTTGCCATCTCTTTGTTTTTTTCTTCTGTGGCTGCTTCCATGTTATTTTTAGAAGGATGGGAGAAAGCATATAATCAGGCAAGTCTGGTACTTCCACCACATTAGTCCAGGATGTCTTCAGATATTTCAATTCCTGATAGTGTGCCCTGCCTAATTTGTGTCTCTAGTCACTCACATTATTCTAAAAAGAGTTTCTGGGTTTGAGCTACCCAGCTTTCAAATCAAACTCTTACACTGATAAGCTCAGCTTTCCATGCCAACAACCTTCAAAGTGTGGTAGAACAGTACTACAAGTCATTTTCTCATCTAGATTAATGGCAAATGCAGTGAAAATGTTACATGATCCTCTTTTTTATTTTTAATTTTTTTTAAAGTAAGAATAATGAACATATCATGCTAGATGAGGAAGTAAAAAATGATTGTGTTCCAATCTGATTAAAAGAAACTGAATTTAGTTCTCGTTTTCACATGGTGCAACAATGAAAAGTTGAAGTCTTCTCCACTTAAAACTGATTAAGGACAGAATAATCTATTTCCCTACTTTTACTTCAGTTTATGGTGACTATTCTGCCATTTGTCTAGACTAAATTTGCTACAGTTGGAGAGAGAATAGTTATTTAATTTACACATTCCTCAACACCCTGGGGTTGAAAACAGTCATCAACCATGTTTCCTGTAGGAAATATGGGTTAAGGTTGATGTGCTTGATTTGGGGTGGCTGTAACTCCCTGGCACCACCTGGCACCTTGGTGATGTTTTGAGAAAGCACCACCACATTGCCACCAATCTCCAGAAAATATGACACCAGCATAACAGTTCATTTTAATTTTAATTAGTACATAGCTAAATAAAGCTGAACTACTGACTAAACTACAGTGGGAAAAGGGCTGTATATGACATATGTGACTTGTGACATATGTGACAACATCAGTGGGCTCTTCCCAGCTGGGTCCATGCTTATTGTTGTAACAACTGAATATGCAATGGGCATTATATTATTAACAGAGACATTAGACTAGGCAAATCTTATGTCTTCTTCAAGTAAGAATGAGATTTTTTCCCCCAAATTCAGTATTTTCACACCACTACTGCTAAAAGTATAGTAGAAAGCATCAGCCACGGACAGATCAATAAAATTTAATATATATGATTCCCCCACTTATTATTTACTTAAAATAGTAAATATTACTGTAGTAGTATATTACTGGGACAACAGTGATACTCTACAGATATTTACTTAATATGTAATTGCTAAGGTAAATGTTAAGTTCACTTGGACCTACCTTAATTGGCAAGGTTATTTTAATATTTTTGGCAAGTGACACTGTCTGTATATTTGGTTGCATTTTCAAGCATCAAAATGAAACTCATGCAAGAAGGATTATACAATGAGTATTGCTGTCTGTTTTCTGGAAATTAATGACAAGCTGATAAATTTGGATTTTTGAAGAGAAATATCATTAGTTACGTGAAACCTACAACTGGAAAGCATTAGTTTACAATCAAGTGGATGTTTTTTTTTGGTGTAAAACATGACTACAGAATAAAAATGGGAGAGAGTCAAATTGGAACAGAGGTCAGCTAAACACTCTCACTGGAATTTAAACACAAGAGTAATGTTTGTTTGCATAATTTTTCAGCGATTGCATATTCACTTGCAGCCAAAGCACAGATGTGACCATTTAATGAAAATAAAGTCCTGCTCTAAATCACTGTCTAAGCTGTTCTCTCATAAGAAATATGCGTAAGTATTAAAAAGATAACTAATGTCTATGATGGGGTGCCCAGAAATAAACTCAATATTCCAATTATTCTCAAGTGTCTGGACGTTCTTTGTTTTGTTTTGGGTTGGAATTTTTTTTTTTACATGAACGGCAAAGCTGTTTTTGCTGCAGTAATAATCAGCTTTAATCTTGTTTGCTACCATAATGAAAATTCTAACAAAAATTGTAACAAATAAAAATTCTGATAATCTTCTTTGCAGAGCACCAGCTGTACTCAGAGTATTCTGATATTATTAAATCACATTCTCTATGAAATTTCCTCTTTTAAGCTGTCAATTAATGAAACATTACAAGTTACTTAATGAACCACTGCTGAAAATACATGGTTTTTGTTCTTAGCTGAGATTCAAAAGGCAAAACAAAATTCACCTCCAGGACAACATAAGCTTATACATGAGTATATACTAAAAGACAGCTTGTCAAGGCTGTCTGTCTAGATTCTGAAGAATAGAAATTAAGACTCAGTGAAAAAAAAGTGAAGGATGTTATCAATGGGTATGGACCACTAAAGAAGTCTGGATTCTAAAGCAAGTTTTCTTCAATATTTACTCAGAATTTAAAATCAGTTCTTTATCTCACAGGCAGGTGGCATTAAATGAAGGTAAAATCAAAGCTTTCTATTTTCTTTTGGTGTTTTCGATGTGTGGTCTAGTGTGTTTTACTCTCTGAACTTTACCAGAAAATATATAATTTAACATTAGGCATTATGGCTGAGAAAGTGTAAAAGAATAAACCATTTTCTAAATGCACAAGCATTCTTCATTGAGCAGTACTTCTTAGGGTACAAATTGCAGAGTTTGCTGCAGCTGGAAAATTACACACAGTGAAGCTGGAATCCACTGAAGATGCCACATTCCTGGCTGCCATTCCCCATCCCCATTAGCAGCTATCAAGCTGGAATAACATAGCAGGCTCCAACTGAGATGTTACTGAAACATACACTTGCAACACAGAAAAGAAAAATTGGATTTTGAGATGATCTACAAAAGTGCTTCTATGAGTTAGGATGGGCAATCTACAAAAAAGATGAGTACTGAGACTTCTGTCTTCTCACCCATTCCCTAACACAGCCTTTGTGCTTTCTGGAGCAGTGCAAAGCCCAAAGTATAGTTAAGACAAAACTGATATTCACACTTTTCACTTTGCCTTGACACAAATTCTGAAGCTGGCAGTCCTGCTGACAATATGGCGTAAAAATACCAAAAGCTTAGGCCAGACTGCTATAATTTAGTATTTGCTAATAGATGGTGAGGCATAACCTGACTGCACTGAGAACTGCTATGAGACCCATTGTATCCTTTGGGTCTGCAAGCACTGCTTTTGTCAACCCAGCTAGTGAAAGGGACAAGCCATGGAGTGAGAGAGAGCCTGCCTGGGAACATCTCAGCATGGTTGCCTAGAGACTAATGTCTTTTACCATTCATACTAGATATTAGGGGATTTATGAGCTTATTGTAAGTTTTTCTATTGCTTTCAGTGTGTTCCATTCAGATCAGTCTTAATGAGGGAGTATATGGAAGACAGTCTGCTCCAATGATATTACTCTATCCTGTGCCTCAATCATTTGATCCTAGCACTGCACTCAGCCTTGATTTCTCAAATCACAGGCTTCTCACTGCTAACTCTCAGAGTATCTGAGCACAGGAAAATACACAGCCTGTAGTAAGCAGCCCCGTTGCTGTACTTGCTGGCAAGTGCTGAGCCAGCACCCATGAAATTATTACAGAATGATAGAATAATTTAGGCTGGAAAAGACTCTTAATATCATTAAGTCAAATGATTTACCCAGCACTACCTGCTCCACCACTAAACTATGTCCCCAAGTACCACACCTACTTGTCTTTTAAATACTTCCAGGGATGGTGGTGCAACCACCTCCCTGAGCAGCCTGTTCCAATGCTTGAAAACCTTTTTGGTCAATAACATATACCTAATATCCCATCTAAACCTTCCCTGGCACAAATTGAGGCCATCACCTCTTGTCACTTGTCACATGGAAGAGGCCAACCCCCAACTGGTTACAACCTCCTTTCAGGTAGAGAGAGGTGAGGTCTCCCCTGAGCCTCCTTTTGTTCAGGATAAACACCCCCAGCTCCCTCAGCTATTCTTGAGAGCACTTGTGTTCCAGACCCTCCACCAGCTCTGTTGCCCTTCTCTGGACTCACTCCAGAACCTCAATGCCCTTGTAGTGAGGGGCCTGGAACTGAACACAGACATTGATATATACAGACAACCCTGTATGACACCTTTTCCCTATGTTATCTGGTATTTGAGGTGCAAAGAAGGTAATGATCATTGTATATATGCAACCATAAAATACCACACATAGGACAAATTTTTTTGCAAGTTGCAGAGAGGTGAAGTCACTTTACCATGTTGCTGCTTCACAAAGGAAATACCCTTTTCTTATAAGAACTAAAAGGTAATACTCTTAGAATTTATTTTTATATGACCTAGAGTGTCTTTTTTGCTCATTTTGTGAGGTGTGAAGGCAGGCAAAAGGATAGAAGTATGAAAGCATGACTCTGAATGTCTACATTCTGATAAAAGGTACATAGGTTTGTAGTATTCACTGAATTATACATTAAAAGATACTGATATTTCCAGTTTAATGATCTAGTGATGTGGGATTCAGTAGAACCAAATCAATATGAGAGAAATGGTGAAGTTTCTCACTCAATAAATCATCTTTGTCATGACGAGACATAGCAAAGCAAAATATTTGTGACAATAGCACTGACACACAAAAAGATGTATTTATGTCATTGTGATATCATCTAAGCTGAACCTTGGTTTTTGTTATGATAGCTATAGTGAAGCTATATTTAGAACTCCAGGAATAAAAGTTCCAACTAATTATCTCATTACTGTATGGCAATAGCTACAGTTTCTCTGCTTACTTTGCCCACTGCTAAGACTGTATAATATCCATTATGTTGTGAAATGCATTCCTTTCATAAATCCATACTTCACCTCATGATTTTTCCTTCCACCTAAGAACATTTCTCAAAAATCCTTCTGATAGAAAGCAAATATATTTGCAGCTGTATCAAAACCAGCATCCTTGTCAAACCTGTTTGGGGACGAGGCTGCTCATTCCCTTTGGATCTCTTCAGAAAAAAACACATGATGTGCTGCAACAAAGTGCTTAACCTGGTGAATGCCACTCGTGCTATTTGTTAACAATAAATGAACAAGGAACATATTTGCACATCTTATTAAGACCAGTACTCACAGAGCTGTGAGCCTACAGAGAGCTTGGTACTCCCACTCCCTGTGCAATTCTAATGAAGGCACTAGACAAGTAATGAGCTTTACCGCAGCATTGACTTTTCTTAATTACCATCAACTGGCATGTGATTATTACAGAAACTCTCATCTTCTGTGGAAAGAATTGTGTTTGCTAAAATTGGAAACCTTCTTTCTTTTCAAGCACACATGCACATGCACACACCAAATTCAGGTTTCAAAGTCAAACACTCCTTCTTAGGACAGGCTGACAGTAAAACTCCATGGCCAACCTTCATTTGGACCTCTGGTATTTATGCATTAGGCTACTGGCATCAATTGCACAGTGATGTAATCACATACTACTTGATTTCTGACAAGACCCACAGTGTTTCAGCCCACAGTAGGGACAATGGTCAGAAAGTGAACACCTATTCAGTATTTTGTGCTGATCTCATGGTGTGGCTCATGTCTGCATCACAAGAAAACACAGCTCTCATTGCAGTTTAGCAGTATTATCAACGATCTCTTTCCTGGGCTGCTTATCATGGTGATGCCACAAGTATTAATAAATCTATTTTACAGAATGGTGATAAGGTACATTAATTCCCATTTTATGGATATAACTGAATCACAGGGAGCAAGGTAGCAATTTTGTATTAACTGAGCCTTCTTGCACTGGCCTGTTAGTTATTGTTGTTGAAGAATGGGCATGAAATGAGTCCACAATTTCATTAAAGGTCTTGGTGCTACCACAGTAAGAGAGGCACATCTGGCTCTTACATCTATATTAGTAAATAAAGCAAGTCCTGGAAAGTTTCTGGCACTAAGGGCAGCTGGCACAGAAAGTTTGCATCCCCATCAGCAGAGCCCTCTCACCTCCAGCACAGGCCTGGCTGTGTGAAATTTGCCTTCTGGGAATGGTCTCTGGACCACTGTAATGGCAAACGATGCTGTTGGGAAGGTGCTGTCTGTGCCACACCAGCCCAGGCCAGGGAAGGCTGTAAATGTGCTAGCACAGGTATTTTGCCTACTCCTCAGGAATGCCTCCAGGCACACAATGAGCACAGGTTTCATTGCCAAAATCACCTTCCTGTATTTTTCTTCCTCTTCTCAAAAGCACTGCAGAAGGTAGCTTGCTGTATAGAAACCAGATAAATTTGCCAATACTTTTTACTAGTGTTTTCCTTACTCAAACCTATTACAATGAAACACTATGGAACTGAAATATCCATTGTACAGCATTTCATGGTAATAATAATAGGTATCATCTGTATTTGTACAGCTTGTCATTCTAACACATTTTATGTTCTGGATAATAACAATTACTAATGTAAAAATGCAAAATGGATCACTACACTGAGCAGAAGAAAAGCCTAAGGCACAAAATACAGATTTATTTATTTCTATCTTCCTTAAAAAAACCCCAAAATGATTGCATACAGTGTTTGCCATTTGTGCTACAGCTGAATTTATCACATCATCAAACTGATGGGCTGAGGGCATGTAATCTTTTAATCCAACACAGAATAGAGTTCAGTCTTCTGGAAAATAACATTTTTTATACACAAGCAAATGTGTGGCCAAAGGGTATGAAAACTGCAAATAATTTTTAAACAAGTGCTACTTTAAAAATACAATGATCCCTTCCTACCCTGGTTCCTAGGTACTTGTGCTCTTGTGAGAGAAAAGCCCCATAAATTATGTTAATCAAGATAGCTCAAATGCTGTTTAATATTTTTGTTTGATTTTAGTAGCAGTATTTAATTATTTTCTGTGGCTAGCACAGGTCTTTCCCATGAGGATTCTTTTTGTGTTTTATAAACAAAGATAAAGTTTGGATGTTATTAAAAACAGCGTCTCGAGATTTGGACAGTGCAGGCCTGGCCAGTCAGGCCTAGGGGGAGGTTTCTGACTGACCAATCTGGGTGACCTTTGAAAACTCTATATATATGTTGGATTCAAACAATAAAGTGCTTTTTCTATGCCACACTGAGAATCCGGGCTTTCCTTCTCTGCTAGCGGCTCAACAGCAACAATTTTCCTTCTTACTTTTCACAGTTGCATCCTTTATTTGATACCCTCTTTCATCTGAATCCTCAAATTTCTAAGTTTGCAGAACCTGTGTTATCTCATTTGCCAAATGACTAATTTTTCTAAATTTTTTGTATTACTCTACTGAAGCTGGTATTTTTATAACATGATGCATTTCCTTCTGCAGTGAAAAATAAAAATGTTTCTATTACATATCTTATCATTTTGAGAATGGAGATTTGGGCCTAGATGTCTTCTTGTTTTACTACTTAGAATAAGGTAGTAACTGAAAAAAAAACAACTTAAAAATGAAAATATTAAAATCCTGCAGAGTAAAAGGACCTATAAACGTCAAACCTCAAATGTCCAAAATTCAGAATATTAATATTTATTTAACAGAAGTTAATTTTACACTGTTTTCAATGTACTAATAATCTCCTACATTTCTGCATAAAAAGAAAAATGTTGGTCAGGGTTTTTTTCCTAGTATTTTAAACCCCTCCTATTAGAGCTAAAAGTATTCTGCTCTGGATAAGCATTTTTGTTTTATTTTAACAACAGCCTCCAAATATTCAAGAATTCAAATGTCACACAAAAGTGCACATTTATTCTGATTAGAAGAAAAAAGACTTCCCTGTTGACTTAGCGTTACTTACAGAAGTTGTAATATGACAGGATGCTACAGTGAAATGACACTAATTATTTCACACGTAAGCTGTACGCTGATGATATATAATATATAAATGCTTATAAACAATTGATGGAAGTTACAAGCATGTCAGAGACAGATGGAGATACTGTCATCCTGAATGGCTGTAAGTACATATCAGTCGAAGGTCCTGTGGAGAGTTACAAGTTATTCCCATCACTAACCTGCTGAACTGAAGTGTATATCTGTAATAAATATGATAAATATATAGGTATAACTACTGAGTTAATGTAAACAGTTTATAAGTTTTACATAATATAGTAAAAGTGAGCAAATTGGTTATAAAGGGGAATGAAAAATATTAGACTTAAAATTGCAGGAAGATATTTGAACATCTGATGATTAGAGTTCTGAAATGGTTATACAGGGCAGGAAACCTGAATTGTTTTAATATGAGTCTCATTTGATTATGAAAGAGACTATATAAAAAAAACCAGGAGAAACTCTTCTAGGAAACAAAAAAGGGGTAATAGAAGTCTTGTGTATCTAATTTGTGTCATCAAATTAAAAGGAGACTGGACCATAACAACCTTCATTATAATGTTTATTGGATGAATCTCATAGAGAGAGCCAACCATAATTCCCTACGGAATTGAAGAAAACATTTTTCTGCCTTGGTGAGAAAGGAGATGTTCACTTGGAAGCTGGAGATCAGCCATTTAAGACAAACACTTGCTCTTCTGCCTTATCCAGGTCTCATACATATGGTTGGTGTGTTCAGCTTACTTGTTCATGGCCAAGTTTCTCGGAAAATTTGGGATCAATAACTGCTTTTTTTTCCACAGGTCAGATTACTGAAAGAACCCAGCTTGTTTTATGCAGGTTGCTCCCCACCCAACCCCCCATTAGTATGCCTAGTAATATCACCCAGGGGTATTGTTTATAGAATGTGTTGTTACTATACAGAACTTGGCAACTCCTAATTCTCTGCTGCACATTTTTGGACAGAAAGGAATCCCTTCATGCAGCCTTCTTCTTCTCTGAGCATTACAGATAAAGGCTAGAGAAGAAAATCTTCAAGCCAACAATGTATGAGTCCATTGAATCAAGCAATAACACTGTGATAGTGACATATTACCAGTGGAGCTCCCTTTAGTTTTATCATCATGTGAATCAGACATAAATTATTCTGGCACTGTATTAATCGGTAGGAAAAAGCAGGTTTAATCTCACACTGGAAAAACTTTAAATTATAGTTTGGATTATACCCAACATGAGGTTTTTATTAGTCAGTTTTCTATAGTCTGTACAGACTAAGTAGAAGCATTCACTCTGCTAAATTGTGTCCAACCACAAATGCTATAAACTCAAATAATTTTGAATAACAAAGATACTCCCAGGCCAGTGAACTTTTGCCCCAATTAAATAATTCACAAGATTTGCCTTTTACCTCTAAAGGAACTAGAGAAACTTTGTTCCTTCTATTAATCTAACTTTACCTACCAAACCAAAGTCAATAGTGCCAAAAGTCTTTGTGTTTATAAAGACATCTTAGCCACTGCTAGGAACCCTTCCTCAGCTGTTCAAAGAAAGATGAGGAGGGCAATGGGTCGTGGTACTGCACACCTCATCCAAAGCTCCACTTGCTCATCCTCTTCTTCTCTGGAAAGGTCATTCCTCTGTTTTCAGATTCATTTAGAGCACCAAACAGCAACTGGAAATTAGTGCTGTGTCGAGTGGGAGTCAAGTGTGCTAAATTATTACATAGAGTAGACCAAAGCAACCTGCATTTTCTCTAAGGCAGAGTGGGAAAAAGGTGTCTATGCAGAGCACATGCACTGGGTACTTGCGTGAAAAAGCCATTGGTGTTAACATGACTCTATTGATTTTCACATGGTGATAATTACACTGAACTAGGTTTTCAATGGTTGTAAAACCTGAGGCCTTCTTGCCCTCTCTGTTTTCCACGTAGATGATACTGATTATTGCTAAGTAGCAAGTCAGTTTGCTAGTGAAGAGCAGAAAAACATCAAAGCAAAAATGATTAGAGGAGATCTATATATGTGAACAAATTTTTTAATGGTTTTTACTGAATGTTCAAAGAGAGGCCAAAACAAACATTGCCAGAACTGGTGGCTATCTGATCTTACCTTACTGAAAACAGAGAATTTTCTAAAGTTATCACAGTAGTATGAGTTCATCTGAATCCATGCTTCTCCATACTCACTATTTCACCTTTCTTCTAGGGAAATTCTGCAATACATGCAAAGCATTAAATCTTTGGGATGTAAACTTTGGTGACACTGCTTGTTTATGCCTCTAAGAGCACTCCAAGTAATGCAGTAGTGAAGCATCACACGGCTAGCAAGAGGAATGGACTAAAAATAGGGACAAGCAAAGCAGAAACACTTCTGACAGTGTTTGTTGACTTCATATTGTTGTGGACTGTCACCTTCTTGATCATGGAAAAAAGTAGGCTGTCAAAATGTTTAAAGGTTAAATCTTTACAGAAAAAGTAAGCAGCAAACCTAGTGACTTCCTCACAGCTGCACCCCATAGCTGAAGCTCCCTCTCACATCTTCTTCTAACACAGTACCCTTTGCTGTACTCTTGCCATTGCCCATTGCAGTAAATCAATGGTCCAGAGAAGTTCTCCAGCTTTCAAACCAGGTGGCATGGCTTGGATGATGTCAGTAGCCCCAACTTGAACTAGCATGGTGGCCAGATGCAAGCTGCCCATTGGCACTGTCTATGGCTTGCACCTCCCTGCCCCAACAGGGCACAGGGATTGTCTGGGAGATGGTCCCTGATCACGGCCCTCAGCTATTCCAGAGGTCATTCCTGCAGCCACAGATCAAAGACAATCTCATATTAGCAGCCAGAATCACAGCCCGACACTTTATTAGGATAGATGTAAGCTCTGTACTTCCCAAGTGCAATAACCCTAGCTCTCCTGCCCTCCTACAAGTTTGCTATGTGTCCCTGACTGCTAATGGGATGTGCTGATGAGGATCTACTCACTACCACTGGGTGAGCCTAAGTTCAGATCCTGTGTCTCTGTCATGAAGACCATAATAGAGGATTTTTGGTGTGAGATTAGGAGGTGTATTTGTGAGACCTGAATGGAACTGATCACTCCATGCACACTTCTACAACTGTCTGCTTGAATGTCCAGCCATTTATGCAGCTTTAAGAGTAAAAGCTTCACAGTAACTAAAAATATTAATGTTTTGATGGAGTGGTGTTTGCCTGAATGTGTGTTATCTGCTTTTTCTATTAGTTGAGATATATTTGATATGCAAATTGACTGTTTTCCTTTTTCCTTTTTTGTGTCCTTGTAAGGTACTCAGGGGTTTAAGAAAATTCCTTTTGACACATTTCTGCATCTGTCAGTGTCTTCATGCTTTTAAAAATCAGGCTTTATGTGGCTTAGGATTTTAAAGCCTATTTTAAGAAATGATATTAGCACTTGAATCCCACAGCATTTTTGTGAAATTGAGTGTCCAATTTCCAGGAGACTTCATATTGATTCAGAGAGGTAGCTAGCAGGGCTTATGAGAGCATCAAAGAACTTAGACTTCAGTGTGAATTAGGCACCTAGAGAACTTTATCAAATTTTGACTACAATAAGGATATTATCTGAACCTGTTGGAGCCCTTAGGCTCCAAAGTGCTTACATCACTTTGAAAATGGAACTAAGGCTGCAATGATGCCTAGATAATTTTAAAAATGCTGCCCCTTATCCTTTCTCACACTGTAATTTTCTCTAAGAGAGATTTGTAGTAAAAGAAAAAAACACTTTTCATTTCAGATCTCTTTACTGTTGTTTTTTCCCCTTGGGTTCAAAAGCAAAATTTCTGCTGAAACCTGTGAAGTCTCTACTTTGTAATCAACACCAGAAAAAGCTCACAGAACATAATTGTGTGGATTTCTAGAAGATGTGTTGAAAACATCTCTATGGAAAAGATATCAGTGTCTATTCACAGTAATCGCAACAAAACATTATTGCGTCATCATTAAATTTTGCCAATAGTTAGCACATAATTCTCTGTAATTTCTGTGTGCTAGAGCAGAGTTCTCCAGAGTTTAATTATTTTCATTTGTAATGCTAAGGTGCTTCTCACATGTGGTGGATAATCTGTACTAACATAAAGGTGTATTCACGGACACAGAACAGTTTTGTAGCAACTCAGTGACTTGCCTTCATTGCCTACAAGAAGAATAATTGATTACTATAAGAATGAAGCTCGTCTAAAAGAAGAAAAATATGTGAGTCAAAAATGGCAGTGAAAATGTATGTACATACCTAACTAGAGAATTGGGCTTCATGTAAGACAATCTATGACAATTTTTATATACACAGACCTTTCATCATCTTCAACAGATGTTACACATGAAAGGAAGCAATGAAGTCATGTAAAGCACTGCAGGACACAGAGTATGTGGGGCAGAAAATTCTATTGTAGAGATCTGGGATGACTTACACCATGCACAAGAGGTGAAAGAAGAAAGGAAAATAGTAAAAAACTAAAAACAGGGAGACAGAATTGTACCTTGGCTTGTACTGGGATCTGAATTTGTTAGAAGTGGATTACTGCACTGTAGCCACCTTGTTTTGCAGTGCTAAGGGAGGCAGGAGCTGCAGTGCTGGGAGAATGCCCTGCTTCCCATGTCCACCTGCTCGGTGCCATCACTGCTCCCACCACCCTCTGCTGCATGTTCTCATTGCTGTGTCACTTCAGCCCCCCCAGCAGATGGACAAGGACGCACGGTGTGCACGGCTGCTGTCTGTCCTGCACGCTCCACCACTGCTGCCATCCAACAGCGCTGGCAGTGGCACCCACATTTCCTTCACACTGGCAGCAGTACAGACAGGCAGCACTTGAGAATAACAGAGAGTGCCAGCCTGAGAGTGACATTTTATTTAAATCACAAGAAAATGCACAGGGGTTGCTGTGAGCTTCTTTGGCAATGAGATTGGAGTTGCGAGCTATGACTATGTGCAAATTTTCCCTTAACCCGGCACAACTGTTGATTGGCAGAGGGTCAGGCTTAAACAGCATAGGAGGGGAGGCACAGCTTTTCCCAAATGTTAAAAGCTACTGCAGCAAAACCTTTGCTTCTGCCTGGCTGTTAGTGATACAAAGTATGTGATACATATATGCACGACTACCTGCTCTCCATTATTTTTCACCTATAAATTTATATATTAGGGTTCACCTTCTCTTTCACTTAAAAGAAGACCTTTAGTATTCTCTAAGTAACAAAAAGCATATAATCGCCTAATGAAAGCAAGTATATTTTGCAGCTCTGAAGACAGAGGTAACACTTAATTCAAGCTACCTTATGGTCTTAATACAGCAATGTTCATAAGCCCTCTATTAAGGAATATTTTAAAACAAAAGTGGAGAAATACTCTGGGCCAGAATGGCTAGATATATAGAATGCGCTGGATTAGTAGGACCAAAAAACTCCCACAAACCTAAATCTAAAGCCTCCTAAATTCATATTCATCTTGTATTCTTTCATTATATGCCTGGAGAACAACCTCCCAGGCTGGATGCCCATGGGTGCTCACCACGGGTGCACGAAGAGTTAAACATTTTCCCAGACAGCACAGAGAAAGTTGTAGAGACCATGCATTTTCTGGATGAGTCTGCTGTTTAACATAACAGAGACGTGCAAGTTTTCAATGCACAGTGTTCCTGCAGTTTACTTCTATCCTCTTTACAGCAAGGATGACAGGACTGTGTTAACACAGCACTCATCTGGTCTTTTCAAAATCTCAGCTGGATGAAAATACCACACACCCCCTTGTACACAAATCTCAGATCATCCCGAGCCAATGCCACTGACAGCAATGCAGCATGATATGGATTTAACTTGTCTGTACAACTACAAGTTGAATTTAGTCACACTTTCTATACACAAGTTTTTAACTCGGCCTTAATTTTGTATGATTCATGTTTTTGGATGTTTTCTACATGGGGTTTCTCTTGACTCATTAGTCAGTAACCTTTTAGAAACTCAGACAGATGCATTCACTTTCACTGGTTCTAATCCATTAACAGTGACCAGTGCCTGAACTTGGTCTATAATAATCTTCTGCTTTCTATGGCACTGAAATGGCTAATTACATCAAGAGAGCCAGTTTGAGAAGAAAAACTGAATTATATTTGTATAATCTCCTAGGGCCTTATTATGTCTATCAACTGTTTAATTACACACTTTTATTTTTACTTTCTTATCATTTCAGGAGATGAAAATATCAGTGGTTTAATAAAATTCTTCCCTCGACATTCAGTTACAATCTGCAAGCAACAAACTTAATGTCATAGTGATAACCTTTCATATTAATATATATTGATTTTCTAAAATGAACATATCAAATCTACCCAATTCTGTTTTCAGTACTGCTTACAATTCTATACTACAAAAAACTACAGAATAATTCAGTCTTTGAAATTAAAATATCTACACATATTTATTACACATATTTCCACATACCATGTCAGCCACTCTCCTTATATATATATGCCGACAAATCAAAACTCTTGTTCCTGCATGTGATGTTATAAAATTTAGATTTTAGTATGTGGTGATGTAATGGGATAAGCGGTCTACCAATTTTTTAATAGAATACCATATATGAACAAGTAATTGCCAATAAAATGTGCATAATAGATCAAGGTGTCTTGCATACCAAAAGCAGGAAAGGTCTATACCTTATATTCTGTGTGTTATACACTATTTTTGCAGACACTGGAAAGGACCATATTTGTTTGTCTAGTTGATGCACACCAGCCAAATTCAAATTAAGCCTTCTGAGTTCAAAGGCTAAATACAGATGCAGAGCAGACATCAAATAGTACCAAAGAGATGAAAGAACACAATGATGACAATACTGAGACATACCGAAGGTTTAAGCATAGCATCTGCTCAGTGGAAGAAGCCTAGGCAATTGTATAATAACAAAATGCATAATGTTATTTCCTGAGAGTGCTGTCCTGGGCTTAGCCAGACACAGTGTCTTTGCAGCTGACAGGCAATGTTTTTAATTCCATGAATTGCTCCAATTACTTTTCCAATCCATCTAAACTGTTAGCATCTACAACAAAGTTCCCTCGCTCAACTCCACTCTGAGTGAAGAACTGCCACCTCTGCTTTGGCTGGCCACATAGTCTCTGGGTTTATTTCATGTCCCCTACTACTTTTAGTGGAAGTCCTGAATCTCTTACCCATCTTTTCTATGCCACACCCCAAGCTCATGCCTTGTTCAGTTTAAAGAGTTCTATCTAGTACATGTTAACATTCCTTAGCATAAAAACTGCCTGCAAAGCTTTTATCATACTTTTTGACCATCTCTGCTGATTCCTCTCTGTTTTCAGAACATCCTTTTAAAGACTCAGGAAACCAGAACTGCACACAGCATTCACGAAACTAACACATATATCCAGCTGCATAAAATTTTATGGTTTATTCTTATTCTTTCTAAAAATTCCAAGCATTGCATTTGCCATTTTTGATTGATGCTGAACTTTTGGCTCACCTTATCACAGAACAGTCTGTTGTAACTCCTGTATCTCAGCCCTTGTGGTATTTGTTAGCTAGTAGCCCATTGCTCAGTGTCCAAAGGGAGGATTGCTTCTTTTTCCCCTGTGGATCACTCCACATCTGAATTTCATTGTAATATGTGGTCACTCAGTATCACATGACCCCTCTTCAGTTCTTGACAACAGTTCTTCTAAATAACACGACATTTAACATTTCTTTACTCATCCCTTTACAAAACACTTGTAAGTGTTCTCATCACACACATTACATGGGATTACACTGGTGATCTACATACTCTGTAAAAACCGAAAATACGTTCCTGAACTTTGTTTACCATCCTTTCATCAGTTGTTTTCTTCTGTGGACGATCCCTCTTTTATCCCAGGGCAACTTTGTTTAGGAGGCTTTGGTGAAGGATCCTGTCAAAAGCTTTTGGTATGATTCAAGGAGATGACATTAAATATTTCCCCTCCAAGCGATCATGGAAACCCTCAGAGTGTGCCAGTAGGTTATAGAGCATAATTCTCCTTTGAAAAGTCACCCTGACTCTGGCACAATATCACATAATTCACATATGTACTAATTCTATTTTTATCAAAATTTATTTTAATTCGTTTGTACTAATTGCAGATAACAGGTGTATTCATCTGTGATATCAAGGATCTTTTCTGCAGTCCTTTGAAAAATAAGTGTCCTGTAAGTCTGTCACCACTGGAGACAGACAGGTTCCTCCACAGGGTTGCACAGTGTGACTCATTCAGATGAGTTTCTCACTTTGAAGGAATACAGTGAAAGCTGGGGATAAATAAAAGAAATGGTTTTGAAAGCCAAGAGTAACTTGATAATAACCTTTAAGATTTCTTACATACTCATGAGAAATTTCTCCCTCTCTCCACTCTTGATGTTTAAGGAAGTCTCCTAAGTGAAGCTGTCTGCCACTAACTGTTGAATGGAAAGCTGATATTCTGTTACAAAATCATCAGAAAAGCAGAGAAATACTATGAATCATAAACTTCAAGAAGACTCAATTACGAAGAAATCATGAAAGATTTTTTCTTTGAAAACTGGTGTGAGCAACAGCCTTCTGTTTCCCATTTCATTACTCACTGAAAACCTTTGAAATAGTAAACCTGTCCTAAACAGAGGACAGATGTAAAGGGAAAATGCTTACCATTATATTTAGTTGTTAGTGAAACATTTATAGAAAAAATAAGACCAGCTCAATGAAGTACTTATATTACGATGCTTGACATGGCATACATAGTAAAATGTAATAAAGTGAAATGGAAAATATGGATAATGATAGCATTTTTAATTACAGTTTTCAAAGCAAGCCACAAATGCAGAAAACAAGTTCCCTTGATTTTCCTGCCTGTCTATCAAATATAGATAAAATTACACTGTGACTGGATTTCCAGAAAATTGCTTGGTCAGAGCTGATTTCAGATGTGTACCTCCTTTCTTTAAGAGAGGAAGAGAAAGGTTGCTATGAAGACAACTTAAAAAACATGGATTAACCATCAGCACTATGAGGGATAAATAAAAATAAAGTAAGGTAGTAAACCTAGAGCATCTGTGCCAGAGCCCCATATGTGGGCAATGGGAACTGAATGCAGGTTTTTCAATAAAACATACTTTTTCCAGATTTAGAAAAAAAGGCAAAACAAGTTTTTCAAAACTTCCAGGATCTGTTAGTTGATTTATTGAGAAAAGTGAGAGGAGGAAGAAATGAAGGCAGCCACAGACTTTGTGACCCACTTGGCTATTGCCAACAAGGGTCTCCTTCCCACCTCTTACATGAGCATGCACACACATGCCCTAGCTTTTTTCCACACCTCCACAAGCCTCAGGATTTGCATTTACTAACCTTCTCTCCTGTTGGGCATGCCAGCACACATGTATGTACCAAACTGCCTGATAAAGCACTCTGAAGAAAGATTCAGGAAAAATTACATTTTTGAGGGCAACCACCAAGTAACAGTTCCATAAATCAGCTAATCACAGGAAGGGGTGCATGCCTTTGGCTCAAATGGCTCATCCATTCACAAACAGTAATGGGATTCAGTGTAGGAAGTGCACAAACCCAGTTTGGAGGGAGAAAGGGTGCACCTTTTTCTTTCTCCCACTTTCAGAAGTAAAAAAGGGATTAATTTACAGAATGGTGTAGTCAGTGTAGATCCTGTGAAGAGGTTTTTTACTCTTGCTGATTCTAATTTCTTGTAAAAATTACAAGTAATTATGATGTATCTGCTGTGAACTGCTGCTGCTGCCCCAGGACGAGTGTAGATATCCTTTGGAGAGGGAAATAACACTGGCTGAAAGAGATGTGTGTAACTGCAGTGGGAGCTAGCAAATTACAGATTCCACAGATTTACCAAATGACCCAATTTTGAGATATTAAAATAATCTTTGCAGAGCCATAAAATCATATAACCTTCATGTCATAACCTATAGCATCAGGAGAAAACAATGATTCATATAAGTTTTCTATATTTCAATTTTCATTTCCAACTGCAGTATATGTTTTACTAAACAGTGCAGAGGTAAAATGGGGAATTCTGATGGACTATCCTGCATCACCTTGATGATCCCTGCCTGTGGCTAGCACAGGTTCTTCCCGTGGGAACATTTTGCTATGCTTCATAAACAAGATAAAGTTTGGATGTTTTGCAAACAGCTTCTCCGGATTGAGTCAGTTCGGGCTTGGCCAATTGGGCCTAGGGGGAGGTCTCGGGCTGACCAATCTGGGGCACCTCTGTAAACTCTATATATATGAAATTCAAAACAATAAAGTTCCTTTTCTCCTCTCTTTCCTTGTCTGAGCCCTTGGGTCATTCCTCAGCTAGCCGCTCAACAGTGACACCTGCCTAGTGAAAATTAGTTATAATCTGCAACCTAGAATTTACCCAGTTTTTAATTCATGCCATGCATGATATTGACTTTTTAAGAATTTATTCATTTAACCATTTCACTTACAATCTCTCTAACAAGCTAATGACTCACACAAGCTGAAAATCTTACACATCTAATGTAATAATGCTGCTATTAATTCCTGAAATACCAGCCAAACTATAATGCTTCTCAGCTCAACTCTTGCAAATGAGAAAACGAATTTTAATGAACAATTACTGGTTCTGCAGATGGAAATTTCTTTTTTTGGCTCAGATTTTGACTCAGAAGCTACAAGTGTTACGTGTGAAAGGCTAAAGCAGACATAAAATTGTTGATTTGAGTGACTTCTGACTACTTTATGGAAAAAAACATGAAGGATGTAGACTTAGCTATAAAGTTACTTGTTGTTTAAAAGTAAGATGTCTTGCATTATGCTTTGATACAAACATGTTATAAAATATTACAGTCTTACAAAGGAAATCTAGCATGGATATTTCTGATGGAATTAACACAATTTAAAGAAATATATCTTAAGATGAAATATGCTTTTGTTAATGTTCCATTAGGAAAAGTTAAAAAAGCCTAAGTAATTTATATTTTGCTTAGTTTATTAGTTTTGTTTTGAATCCTGGCCCTGATAATTTAAAATAGCATGGTTAATTCTCATTAATTGCAATCAGTTTGCAATCTATTAACTTTTGAGCACTGTTAATGCTAAAATATTTACTTTAAAGATGACAATATTTTTATAGTCTGCAAATTTGAATAACTTTAGGTCAAATTTACTTTGATTATTTTCCTGTCTGCCTTCTCCATTTATTTTAGTTAGCTTCCCATTAGAAGGAATATGACTAATAAGAAAGAGAAACCATTTGCAAGATTTGAAATATTATATACTTACATCTCATCTGCCATTAAGTTTCTATTTAGTTTAGAGAGTTTTCAGTGGTTGAATTGGACTGGATTTTACCCGCTGACTGTAGAGGATCTAAAGTTTTGAAGTTTGTGCACATGTGTAGCAGCATTTCAATACGCAGGCAGGAAATCTCACATTTAGGAAACTGTCTCATTATTTTATTCTCAGCATTTCTCAAATTAATCTTTTCTTCCTGGGTCCTTCCTTCAGCCCTTCACTATATGGATAACACAGATATTCTTATGGGGGAAGTCCATTTATATATTTGGCCATTTCTTTTTCCCAACTACCTCTGCTCCCATTGCCAATGGGACAAATCCTGCCAGTAAATGTCATGTGCTCAGCTCTTCAAATCTGTTCCTGGTATGGACCTACTCGCCTCGTTAACTCCAATCCACAAAAAACTTACAAGGTTTTGGGCAGTTTACATGCAGGCCTTTATCCCTTCTTTCTAAATCTTTAATAGCAGTGCTGAACAGTATCTAGTTTTCAGTTTGGGGCCTAATGGAATTTAAACAATTCCATCAGTCTGTTGGAAAAGACTGTCCCTTCCAGTGTCTGGCCAAAGCCTCCCAGATGTGACTGTTCAGGGGCAGTAGGAGTCACCTTCCAAAGCATCCCACACTACAAGCAGCAGAAAGAAACTGCCTTCCAGCTGTTCTTACTAGCCTTGCTTCTCACTACTTCAGTCTGAGTCAGAAAACAATGGGAAGGGTAGCTTATCTAACCACTGCACTTCCCTGCCTTTTTACAGCAATCAATCTTCCAAAGCTGTATCAGCCACATGAGAGCAGCCCTTGGATCAGAGTCATGCTTGTGACAGGCTGGCATCACATGAAGAAGAGGGGGTTAAAAAGAAGCTGACAGATAGTATAATTACTTCAAAGAAAAAGTGCTTATGCACTCTGTGCAACCGAAGTGTAACAGAGTTTCTGACATGATACAGCACTGTCACAAGAAAAGAAAAAGAACTGCAGGTATCTCTGAATACTTTATCCTATGACCCAGGTAGGACTAACACCTTAGCAGATGGATTCAAAATGTAAAACAGGGCAGGTCATCACCCAGGGGTTCAGTAACTTACCTCAAATACTCTTTCCTTTTGTGTCAGTACCTCTCATGTTATTACTTACACTGGATGCTACAATCCTACTGAGATGTGTTCCAACAATTGCAAACAGCCTACCTTGATTTATTGCTGTAATAATGAGTCCTAGGCTTGGCAGCACTTCAGTGGGAATTGTGGCTACCCCGGTTTCTCAGAATCAAGGCTAACCTGCTGTAAATCAAGCATGGGCTATCAGTGACTGCTTCTGAAAGAGTGGGCATTTTGCCTTTCTGCATTCATTTACCAATCCCGAAAAAAGGAACTATGATTATTCAGCATGGATCTTGTCACAATTAATCCATTGATATTGCTAAGGCTCTGGAAAGAAGTCTACTCACACTGCCTTTCTACATATATATATGGTTTTGGATTTTTTTCTTTTGCTACATTCACTGCAAACACTGTGCTGTAGTCCCTGTTATCAGTACTTTTTATATGAAAAAGTCTTTTTCATTGAGAAAAATCAAGAACCTCTTTGCAAATTCAGAACACTCAAGACAATAACCTATACTACAAGCTTTTTACCCCAAGAGTAGACATTTGAAAGACGCATTTTCTGGATCTTATTCTCTTTATGTCTTTCATCGGTGGTAACTTCCCTGAGAGAAGAGCAGCCCCTTGCATGATTACACCATAGTAACAGGCTAAGTGTTATTCCACGTCAGCGCTGCTGCGGCATTGCTGACATCTCACAAGGCCACAGGAGATGGACCAGCAATAAAACCAGAACTACTTGTCTTATTGGTTATTTTGATGATGTGCAGACCTGCATCATACCAATACTGACAATTAGTTTGATACTTGGCTACTTTGTGCCAACACAGAACATAATTTTTAGATGCTTCATGAATCATTTCTATTGTATATTAAAAAATTACATAGAGCCTGCTGGCAAAGTGGAAATATAGAAATCTTGAAAAATTAGAGCTCATCAGATGCTGAATGAGAATCAAAAATCTCTTTCCCTGTTCATCACTAAATTCTCAATTTTATTATAGTTTTGTTTCTGATCTTTTCTGCAGTGCTTTAATTTTTATAAAATGTTAAGCAACTGTAGAAAGCTATGCAAAATATCCAGTCCAACTAATCAATATTTTCAGGTACAAATAAAAAAGAACAAAAGCAATAAATATTCAATGAATATTCTGGCTTTTAAGCAGTAAGATATTTTTCACTTGACAAAATGTTAATTTCCAAATGATGAAATCAGAAATAAAACCAGAATTTAGAGAAGGAACATCCATTCTTGCCACAAATGTTATATATTTTATGTTCAATGGGTTATAATAAAAAATATGTTTGCTTATTTTAAATCACATACAAGACACCTCTCCAACTGGTTTTCGTCCCAAAAACCAATTTGTGTGGAACATTTTGGAAGCCTTTATTGCATTAAAAATCCTTCTCTCTAGATCAAATTACTCATTTATACAGTATCCACGGATTGTGAATGTTTGATTTTACATTTTTATTTTGAATTTCCTTGTTTACTTTAAAAAAAAATTACAAACTCCACTGCCAAGTGACCAACCTCACCTCATTATTTTCTATTTCAAATACTGTGACTTCTCCAAACAGTTTCTCCAAATTTCACCAAATCTAAAGAAAGGCACATTTTTTCTTTATCTGTAAATGACCATTCAGATGTTTTCACTACAGAACCTACATTGATTCTATCCAGATCAGCCAGTGCTTGGTAAAACAGCAATTTTGTCTAGAGGGATACAAAGTGGAACAACCCAAGCTCTTTCAGCCACACAGAGCGAAAGCATCTGTTACTGATTTTACAAGTTGCTAACGACAGAGAACAGTTTTCAGCTCCAAATGAAAGAACATAAAATACAATCACTCTAGGAAATAGATAGAAGGTACTGGAGTCTTCTTTGCAAACATATGCTGCCGCATTTCCACTGAATATAAAAAAGGCATTTATTTTCTCACTTTTTTTTTAATCCACTATTCCTATTAAAATATTTATGAGTGTACTTTTGTTTTCCTGTAGATTTCTAATATCCTGACATTTTTTTGCATCTCCTTACACTTCATAAAGTTACTTTGAATGCTAATTCAGGAAAGTAATTTTTCTCCATGTTTAAAGTAAATACAGCCACCACTGTTCCTTATTTTTAAAGGACAAGAGCTCTAAGACACTACCTTTACAACATAAAATTGTTAATCCTCATACTGAGAATATTTAGGTCTCCTGCTAGTGTGGAAGATAAGTCTCAGGCTAAGTTCATAGAAGCATAAGTAGCCTTGGTTGTGCAGACTTTAAAAAACACCTTATGAAACCTAAAAATCTTTACATGCAACAGTTTCACCCCACTTTTGCCCAGGAATATAAAGAGAGGATAACCAGCTGCTGCTGAAAAAATAAAAGAGCTAAAATTCTGAAGCCCTGCTATATTTAATTGCATACTTTGCATTTCAAAAACCTTATTTAGATGGGAAATCTTAAATAAGCTTACATAAATAAGAAGTGGTGATATTCTCTTCACACAGTTCGGTCAAGAAAACAAGCCTAGGCTAGTCCTGCTGCTTTGGTTCAGCTTCTGTGAAATATTAGTTAAAATGTGATGCTGGAGGTATGCAGTCATGTAGTATCACACTTGCTGACATATGGATGTGTATTGAGGGAATCAACAGTGCCAAAATTCTTTTCATTAAACACTCACATTTGCCAACAGTTTCAGAAAATTAACAATTTTACCCTTTAAAAAGAAGAATTAACTACATATGATAAGAAGCAGTTGATGTGTTCTCCATCAGCAACTTGACATAACTGTATTTATTCAAAGGAATACAATTTTGAGGGAAGGAACAATAATTAGTCTTTTTCTCTTTTCACATTGTGATTGGTGTCTCTTTTTATAAAGTTTACCTTTGTTTTTAATATATAGCAATGCTACTGAATGATTAAATTAGTCATTGGATCCAAGCAAAATTCCCCAGAATCCGTATCCTTATTTAAAAGCTATTCTTTAGCGATGGAAATCCAGTGAATTTATCTTCATTACAGAGGCCAACAGTGGATTTCTCAGAAAACTAATCACTTCATAGCCAACATTTGGCAGCTAACCGACTGTAAAAAAGTCAAGATCTTGACAATAGGTCAATGGAATAGGCTGATGTAGACACAAAAGTAATTTCCAGGGTTTACTAAAAATCTCAAGGTATGCCAGGTTATGCAGTGGTTACCCATTCATAATAGTTAACCATAATAATTAATATTCCTGACACCATTTGCAGTGATAATAACACCTATAGAATTTTTTTGAAAAAAAGATTTCTGAAATTTTATCATCATCTATAGCAATACTGCATATGGTTTGGCATATTTCATGGGTAATTTGCAGGAAGAGTTCAGGCCTCCTCTTAGAACATTACGAATTATATGAAAAAAGAGCTCAACTGCTGAATATCACATGTGGTAAAGAACAGAAAACATTTTAAAAGGCAACAGAACAAGAAAGAAGAATGAACAAATGAACAAACAGTAAAGGTACCAAGAGCAAAAAAAGAGCTGATTGGCACTGATGGCACAGTACTGGACAAAAAGACAAACAACTGAAGACATCACATGCTGCTGGTTCCACAGCAATGGCCCAATAACCACGTGGTGTAACAGTCAACAACAAACTAAAATCTGTTCACGCACTAAAGAAAGGAAAAGCTCAGTTTTGGCTACATATTCAAAGCCTGAGCAGGCAGATGATCATGGTGCTTCTAGTGACACATTTACCGGCAATAGATAAGGAACTAAAGTTTCCATCTCCTACAAGATACTTCCCTACAAGGAGAAGTTTCCACTTCTCTGACAAACATGTCTCAAAAAGTGTTCAGGTGCCTAGGTATGATGAGCCAGGGTCAGACAGTGTTGAATTGCAACATCTGAAACCAGGTCTCTACCTATGGGACGCCATCCTGGTGAGTGCAAAATACCCTATGAATGGACCCACAAATACCTGGACCAAAAGCTGGACCTCAACTCTATACCCCTGATGTCTCACACTCTCCTGACACACAACTAGAAGAACCCACAGCTTGACCCCATTCTCCCCTGACCACCCCATGTCTTTAGCCAAAGCCAGCATTACATGGAGTTTGTGTTTACATGTCTGCGAGAGATCCAGTTTGCCTTGGCAAACATCCCATGAACCCTAAAAGCATTCAAACATTGAATGATATGGCTGTCCTCCACCCTGGCCAGTTTAGTATACTTCTGCAGATGAAGCTTGATACAGGTATTCAGGACCACCCAAGACTCTCTGTTTGCTAGCACCCAGGAAAGCTAACTTTAAGAGAACCATTCACAGCCAAATCTGTTCTAAATGTGGTGTAGATGAGCTAATGATCCCTGAAATCAATAGAAAACAGATTTCTGAAAACTGCAAAGAAAAGACAAGACAAGGAGAGCAAAAAATAAAAAATACACACAAAAATAAAGTTTCTGAATATGAGTAAACAAGGTTTTGCAGTCATGATAAAGTAACGTCCGAGAAAGAACAGTATGCAGAAATGTATTTGGAGCAGGGAATCCCCAGGCCACGAATCTTCAGTTTCCTGACCATAAACCGAGAGCCAAAAATCCTATTTACGTGTTTCTCAGTGATAATTTGAACACTAGACTTGAAGAGGATAAAAGTTGTTTAATATAGATTTACATATTTCTTTTACTAAAGAATGCTTTAGGAGTCAAGAAATACATATTGTATGTAAGCCATTTGAGAAAGAATAAACAGTTTTCATTTTTTACTAAAAATTTTTATTTTTTTATTAAAAAATAAATACTTTTTGTGTTCAAAATCCCTTGCCAGGTGCTGGGCAGTCCCTCTCTGGGATGAAAGCTTCTGATGCCACAGGCTTCTCCTGCATATGTGTAACATAAATCCATAAAATCATGGAATCATAGAAATGCCTGGGTTGGAAGGGCCTTTAAAGATCATTTAGTTCCAAGCCCCCTGCCATGGGCAGGGAGGGACACCTTCCACTAGACCAGGTTGCTCAGAGCCACATCCAACCTGACCTTGAACATTTCCAGAGACGGGTCATCCACAACTTCTCCGGGCAACCTGTTTCAGGGTCTCACGTCCCTCATGGTAAAAAATTTCTTCCTGATATCCAATCTAAACCCACTGTCTTTCAGTTTGAAGCCATTTCCCCTTGACACACCCTTGTAAACAGACTCTTCATCTTGTAGGCTCCTCTCAGGTGCTGGAAGTCTGCAACTAGATCACCCTTAAGCTTTCTCTTCTCCAGGCTGAACAATCCCAATCCTCTCAGCCTTATATAAAGGGTGTCATCACACAATTATTTGAGATTCAATTCTTTGACTCAGTTCCACTCATCTTCTGAAATCTTGTGAGGTCTGGGTTTACACAGGTTTTTACACTCGGCTAAAAACTGAAAAACATCTTTCACTCTAGACTAGTGAAAGGAGGTCCATCCAGGGCTTTCATCCATTGCACACTCAGCAACTGTTCTTCAGGAATCACAGGAATAATAAACCTATTTCTACAGAAATAGAGCTAATTGCCTCACACTTCAATGCGTCAGTCATTATTTTCTATGAACATATACTATGAAAACACCAAATAAGTTGAGACAGTATGCAGGAAATTCAGTACGCAGGAACCTTTTCCTAAGTCACTTGAGTTAGTGAACTGGCATTTTTTAAGACAAAAAGGAACAACTACTCCAACAACTTTAGATTTTCTTGTTTTTCATTTTCTTCCTTTCATGTCTTGTCAGTATGAATAATGAAGGGTAAACACCCAGCTGGTTACACATTACATTAGGTATCAGTCTGGCTTTCTCCTGGGAATGGAACATGCTACATTCTATGAAATATAGCAGTACAAGGTAAGGGAGAAAGAATAAGAAACCCCAACATAAGGATGATTTTCTTTCACTCAGTTGGCAACATTTTTAGATTTTTTACTGTTATGTAATTGTAAACAACTTCAACTTTAGTTGAAAATATATGGAATGGATTTCCTTACATTTTAAAAACTCCTTGTCCTAAGCCAAGAAAATGTAAGAAAATTATATTAACTTCTATTAAAAACTGTTCACTCAGTTAAGGTGTGTTTACAATAATGCTACCTCTAGCAGCCAGTATTACAGAGCAAACAAACAATAAACTGTCATGCACGGAAATTAATGCATGAAGTAGAGGTCTGTGATGCAATCCATGTAACCAGCATAGAGTCTGCTGTAATGGTTTGTTATAAAGCTTCAGATGGACCCCAAGCAAACATTTACTGCCCATGTTAAAGAAGGGAAAGGCCTTCTCAGGCTTTTACTGCAGGATGCACTATTTCTCCCAGTCTTTCAAAGCTCATTAGCTGTAATGGCAGAAGAAAACAGCAACTGTGACATGAGCTACTAAAAATACCTCTTATTGGCATCTGTTCTGTGGCATTTTGTGCTCACTGGAACATTCAGTGGGTGTGTGAAATTTTCCAGCTGCTTATAATATATAGGACTGAGTCTTAAAAGACTCAGTGACAGACCTTGTGTTATAGAGAAGGGAAGGTCTAGAAGAGGTACAAATAAAAAAGGGTATTCAGGACCACCACTACATGCTAGTACACTGTACACTGCTTTATACCACACAGAAGCCTGCTTGCAAATAACCATGTTTTTACACAGTGGTGAAAGCCTATCAAAAAACTGGTTCTATTATTTCCAAAAGTTTGCCAGACACATACTGTGTCTTCACCCTGTGAGTGTCTGCTTGTTTTGGAGATTGGAAATTACTTCCTATTTTTGCTTGTAAGAAAAGCTCAGCATTTTTTTTTCAGAATTCCATATGCAAAAGCTTCACCTACCTTTTTGACTCCCAATAAAGCAAACAAAAAGCTGAGAAAGAGGAACTAGTAATTTAGGTTTATGTTATAAGTTTAGCCAATAGTCTGGAGAAATCACAACTAGCAAGACAAAGAGGCAGAAGCCATCAAGCAGGATGTTGAGCCAAGACTGTATAGGAGCCCAGCATGCAGCAGTGGGGCAAAAGGCTGCCCTGTGCCACTGCTCAATTTTGTCACCAACCATCTTCAGCATATTAACTGCCCCAGTAGGAAGCAACACAAACTGCAAGGCTTATTCAGTGAAAAGGAGCTTATGCTGCCTTCTGTAGCTAGTTTTCTCACATTAAAAAGTGTTTTCTGCCTTACTGCCTTCTCATGTGGTAGATGTTTAAAACAAAGACATGTAAAAAAGAAGAGCTGTTCAATGTTTCTTTATGATTTCTCACAGAAAAAAAAAAAAGTGCAAGTTAAAGGAACCAAGAGGTTAACTTGCCGTAACAACTTAATGAAATGCTGTGGGTCTTGTCGTCTATCTGAGCTGATATTTGCTGTAGATATAACAACTGTCTGTGGCAGGTGGTTGGCCGAAAACAATACAAGGCATGAGGGACACAGAACTACTTGCACTCAATTAAGGAAGTGTCACATTATCTGGCATTAGTTATACAAAACAAAAATAAAGTTGAAGAAGTTTAAATGATCTCAGATGGCAGAAACGGAAAGAGCTCCATCTCAACTTGTTTTCAGTGAAAGAAGACTCAGTGACTTAGGGAAAATCCACCCACATTATAACCTCTTTCCAACTATTTAATGTGCATTCTGAATGACTATACAAGACAGCTGAGACAAGCAGAAAGCTCCTTGCTTAAAAATTATTGCCGAAGACATTGGTTCACTGCGTCTCCACAGGGAAATTGAGTAACATTGCACTTCCATCAGCAGATCCAGTGAGAAAAGCATTAATCACATCACTTTATGGAATACTTTGGCATTACTAACTGATTTTTTTTTCTAAGTTGTAAGACAGAACACCATTTCTTGTGAAATGAATAATGAAGAATTACCACTTAGACAATGGAAGAGGGCAGCCTGTGATGTTGGTCCTAGCTAGGTGGCACTCAATATGCTTTTATGAATAATTCCCAGCTACAGTCCCCATGAAATCCCCTTATGAAATCCCCATTAGAGAGATACGGGTTGGTAAAAGAGCAATGGACATAGCTATTTATGAGTATCAGATATCTATTTGGGATTGCTTGTATTGCTCATAAGGGGTTTTCTGTTTCAAGGAGAAATGAGTAAGCAAATAAACAGTAATATGCTAAATGTAACAAACACAAGTTTCTATATTTCTCATGGATCCATATGGAAAATTTCAGTGTACAGCTAAGCACACTAAAATCAGTACATCACAAGAATGTGGGTACTGCAAAGTAATAGTGTATTTGTAAGCCTCTTAGAGTAATGAAGATAAACTTACTGAAAAAGCAAGAGGTTGCACTGAATCAACAAAATCACCTGTTTTTGTGATTTGTAAAAACCTATCAGTGACTCTCAGGAACTTTCAATAGTGTAAAACTTATTAAGAGTTAATAGCTCTGGCAAGTATAGGAACTTTCAATGGTAGTTACACAATGTTCAGAACTCAAACAGTCTGACTTCATAGTGGACCCTTCTGCAAAGGGAATTACACCACAGAAAACGGTATCTGGTTTTTCGAAATACGCAATATTAGATGGCATCAGATGAAATTTGATTCCAACAAAGTGAAATCAAATGAGCAGATGCAGCAAGCAAATGGAGTAGGAAAAGAGAATTTGGCACGGCAGCTTTTATCCTCAGCCCACCTCTGGCCCCAAGAGCTATGAAGAACATAGCTATGAAGATTGCTTGTGAACTCTGAGGAGTGCAGCCTGGCATTTGTGGCTGCTTCCCCAGGACCGACTGTCGCCTTGGCGGCAAAACTGCCAAGTTAAAAGTGTTCAGCAGGTTCCCAGTCCTGCAACCTGAACCCCTTCCCACTGCTGCTGCCAGGAGGCAATCCTGCTGCTCAGAGGAGAGGGCTCATGCTGCACTGCAGGGCAGTGGCACTTCGGATATCCGCTGCTGGACAGCTGGACAACACTCGATCCCGGCAGTGCCCGCTCCTGTGGCCAAAAGGAGTGAGAGCTTGTGGCCTGGGATAAAGATGCTGAGCATGCCTGGGCAGTGATCCTTGCAGGAGTTTCAGACATCAGCCCAGCTCCCTACGTGAAGCCATCCTCATAGACAGGGAACATGGATGGGAAGTAGATCTGACTGTGGAAACGGGATAGGCCAGAGTTCTACATACAGTGTCAGTGGGATCCATGAGTACCAGGATGGCAAAATGTCACGTCAGTGCCAGGGTTCAGCAAGCAGTATGACATACAAATGCAATGGGGCTCCCAACTGCTCTCAAGCATACCATTTAGAAAGTAAATGCTTTACAGTTCTTTATTTTTTAACACTTAATTTTTATAAAACAAAATCCTAAAAATATCATACATGAGATTTCTAAATCAAAAATAGAAGACAAAGAATGGAGGGAGTAGCAGTGGAGCTGAAGCTATATTGGGAATTTGGAAGAGGGGGAGTTAAGGAGAGAAGTTAATGAAGCACAGAGGAAGAATAACAATAATAAAAGGGCCCAGGGCAACAGCAATGAAGAGATAAGAAGAAAGCTGGATGACAACAGGTGAGAATTTATTCATCTGTGAAACAGGTGTGGGGAAGATGACAGTCTACAGACTAGGAGAGGGGATGGGAAATTCACCTTCAATGTAATGCTGCATTGAGAAGATGGGAAAATTACCTGTGTAAATATCAGCCTATAATTCACATGCTATTTATCTTGTGGCCCTAGCACAATGCCTCATCAAATTGCCCAATGAATTACAAGGTACAAAGCTTCAGTGACTTCAAATACCCTCTCATCATTTCCAGAGTAAAGCTGGACCCTAACATTGGTACCATCCAATTACCAGAAAAGTAATTTAGCTTCCAGAATTTGTTACAGATGTGTGACACAGATTATTTCATAATTGTTCAGGAAAGAACCAAGAATAAATTACCACCATAAATTACTGCAAACTAACAAAAAACCCCAACCAAACCCAAACTTGTACCAACTTTCTCTTCCATTTAAAACAATGCAGATCCCTATACTTTGATGTTGGTATATTAATGCAAGGAATGTAATGATTACTTATTCAGTGAGGACTGTTGTGCATAGATCACTGCAAACCAATGCCTAAAAAGACTACATAAAGAGAAATAAGATTATCCTTTGCTTATGCATGTGAACATGACAGACAAAACTTGTTGCTCTTTACATATTGTAGGTTTTTCAATAAATCCCCTCTTTTTGCCAGTTTTGTAATTCAAATTATGTTCTTGAATGTTTTATCTCCATGTTCTGATAACAAAAAATGAGGTTTTGAGCTCCACACATTACGACTATAAATACAAAAGAGATAAAAATAAACAAAGGGAGAATTTAATTCTTCATCTCCCACTTTAAAGCACTCAGCTAGGTGAATACCAATGAAAAATGTAGAACAGGAGAACAACTTGTGTTGGAATGCTCTCCTCTGCCCCTCAGATGGCATATCCATGAAGGACAGCTTATTTTGGATGCAGTAAGATGTTTTAATATATTTTTATTAGTGTGTTTCATTATATATATTAAAAAAAAATCACAAAATTCTAAATGAAAATAACCTGACATTGATTTCCTATTGTGAGAGGAAATACATGTTGCTATCCAGGGCTGGGCATCTCAGAGTGTCAGGAACATAGAGCTACTCTCCTTTTTTTAAAAAAAAACCAAGGCACTTATGAATTGCTGCTCTTTAAGTGAACAGAGTCAGTGGGAATTGGACTGCATTTTGCCAGAAGAATGTTTTGCCTGTGAGCTAGAACTGCTATGGGCAGGACAGTGTCACTTCAATGAACTCCAGCTTACCAGGGCATGTGTGAATGATTTCTTTATGCAAGGTCCTCAGAGCCAACACACTTCTGAACGAAACACTGTTTTGAGAAATTCTAGTCTTAGTCTTCTCCTCACTCCCTCCATCTATAAAAATAAAAAGTTAGCTTAAAAATGTACTAGAGAAATAAAACTGCATCCAAATAAAATTTATTCACTCCCAGGCAACTGTGCTGCTATTTCTAGCTTACTGGCAGAAGATGAATTTGCAACTTAAGGGCAGAATTTTATAAGTGGTAATATGGCAATAAAGGTAGCTTTATACAGTAGGGACTTCTGTGCTCTGGAATGAGAACTTTCAGACTTCTCTATGTTGCATATCTGAACCTCATTCATGTTTACTTCACAGTTAGCGATTATTATATTTCTAAAATTCTGGTTTTTCAGAAACTGTGCATTTGAAAAAGTGATAGTACAGGCTACATCCTTTTCTCAAATAAATACCTTTGTTTTACCTGCTCTGAGTGTTAGTTTAGAATATTTGATAGGCATGTAATACTATAATTTAAATTCCTTGGTAGAGGTGCAAAAGCTTCTTCATTATCAAATCTCACTTATATCAGCATGAATAGTCTCTATTTTAATTTTGGGTTTGGTATTTTTTTTGTTTCTTTTTGTTTTGGTTAGTTTGTTGGTCTTTTTTTTTTGTTGCTTCTCTTTTTTAAATTACTCTCTGTTTTTTTTGATTGCTTAAACAGAGTTAATAAGGCCTAAAAAAGTGCACTAAATATGCATGTTTATGTGTGTAAATGTAATAATAAATAAGCATTAAGCACCACTTATGAAAACACAGGAGACATACTACAGAAATTTAATGCCTCTCTCAAGGTGGAAAAATAAGATTTTCATTTCCAGGTGTAGGGCATTCAGAATAATCTCTTTAAATCAGCTTTTAGCAAGCAAGGAGAAAGTGCTGGTGCTTATTCTGAAGTCTATCACAACACAGAGCATCAGAATCAAAGACGCATGAGATAATTTTTGTCTTTAAACTGGATTTTTGTAAAAGTAAAGAAGGCACTGCTGTTTCTTTAAAGATGAAACACATTTTAGCTGAATTTACATTAAAGTCTCTCAACTAATGGTGATATAATGTTCCTGCTGTTCCAAAATAGTAACATGCAGATAATATTTAAAAATAGCAACATAAATTAAATCTTTTCCACTAAATTAGTCTAAGTAGTTCCTGTTCAATGGTGTATGAACCACAACATTAAATCATATTAAAAACATTTTTATATTGCTATTATTGATCAGTATATAATTATGAATTCATTGCAGTGGCATCTGGGAACCAAATCACAGGAAAACAAAGCCATATCTGCATGGTCAACTCTACATTTTGGTCTAACCATGCTGTAATGTATGCAAATCCCTATCCATTTTGAACATCGAGGAGCTCCTAAGGAATTCATGTTTGGGTCCAACAGGATAACCAACCACTGACACAAAGAGCAGGTGCAGAGATGACCCGGCAGAAATGCCATTTCCCACGTGTAGAAAATAAACTATTCGGTCAGGAAAACATTTCAATTAATATTTTGGAGGTTGCTTTTTATGATCTTGAGAAACAGTTTGCTAGATGAGTGATGACATGTCGTGATACACACTCACATATTTCCATCTCAAGCATTGCTGCTTGCTTTAGGAAAATCATGCTACAACACAACAGGGATTTTGAAACTACATCACGCTTTATATTTTTTCTAAAGTCACTATGCCACAGTAGAAGCAATTTAGTAACAGAGTCCTGTCATTTCTGTTAGTCTTTGAATGGTATTTCATGGAAGCAATTCCACTGTTGCCACTAGAGTATCTGAATTTAAGATAAATAATACAGATTGCTGCCCATGGAAAGAAAATAAGTTGACTTCCTGAGGAAATTTAGTTAAAATAATATATTTCTATTTCCTTCAGATAATTGTTTGCTTTAGATTTACTAATATAAAGAGGATACTAAAATCTAGAAATTATTTGCTTTCTTTAGTGGCTGTTGCATATATTAGTTGTTTTCTTTGTCATTAAACTCCTATATAATTTAACAATAAAAGCACTGATTTTTTTAATTACAATCTAAATTATTTTGTATCACTTAATTGTCTTGACATCATGTCAGGTTTCTTCTTCTGAGTAGTTTAAAAAGAAAAGGAGAATCCAAAAGAGGCAAAAATCCAGAAACAAGCCTGATAACTTAGCATAAATGTTGACTGAAGGGAAATCTCCACGATCTCCAGATGACTAAATTAAGATTAATTTCTTATTATGACGAAGGGGATAACAGTCTTGTCTTACAACCATGTAATAAAACCCACAAGAAAACTACAGGAAATACAGGAAACAGTATCTGCAGCCCTCCCACCTTTCAAACATGCACATCCTAAGCAGAAAGCTTTGGTGAGGCACAGCAGACTGCAGGCTCTCTGGAAGAGAGTAGGTAGGATCAAGAATCTAGTATGATGCTGTGACAAGTTCAGAGGTAGACATTCTCATATATAAACAACAGGGATAATGTTCCAGACTTTCTGGGGCTGCTGTGAGGACTAATGCTCAGGGAACACTTAAAAAATGCTGTACAAGCATTGCATATTAACAGATAAGGAGACTCTTTCGGAAGATTGAAAGGCTTAGAGTTACACCCTCAGGCCTGCCAATGGATTAAATGAAAATATTATTGGTTTACATCTGGCAAGAGCCTTCTAGAATAAAAATTATCACTTCTTGAGTAAAGACTGGAAGCTGTTATCTCCCCAAAAGTTCGGGGATTAGGGAACAGTGTACCTGGCAGGGGCAATATTTGAACACATGTGCAAATTCTCACAGTGATCACAACAAAGACTCAAGAGCTAGTTCTTTTTCAAAAAACAAACTGTGCTTCAACCCATTTGGAACTGAAAAGAATCTGTCATGATTCAAGAGCTGAAGATTCCCAGAATGCTGTAGGACATACTTCTGTGAGATGGGGACATTCTGGGCCTGTTACACACAGAAAGCACATGCTCAATACATAATACAGCCCTGTTTGCCCGACCTCTTGGTCTGAAACCACAGCCACTGAAGCTCAGTAACTCAGTATATGAAGTTCCTCTGCTAAGGGGAATTAATTGGCTTCTTGAGCAGGTTTTGTATGCAGATATCTACACTAATAAGCCAGTTACAATGCTTTATTTACTACACCGGTGTCATTTCTGTAGACACTAATTAACTGGTCATATTTATAGCTAAACTATAATTCTTTGGAAAAAATGCTGACACACAATTTTTAAAAAGTGCCAAAAGTGCAAAGATAGCTGTATTAGTGATGACCAGATTTACAGCAATTTTGGGAACATAGCTGCTATATAATAGGTATAAAATGCTGGTGAAAACTGATAAAGACTCCCTAAAATTACAAAGAACTGTTGCTAGCATAATTCCTCAAACTATGAATATGTATGAACTCCAATTCCACTCAAGTGTATGAAATTTTTAAGTACATGAAAATTTTAAGGACTCAAATCACCTTGAATTAAAACACAAATTAAAAATTAAAAGTCCAGTCTAAGGACATACAATAATACATGCCAAGAAAACACCAGACTTAAAAAAAAAAAGAAAGTACTTGAAAAATAGCGTCACTATTCTGCTGTTGTAAATGCTGTTCCGTCATTAATACCAAGTCAGTATATGCAGTTTAATTTACTTTTAATTAGATATGTATTGTATGAGTCACTGCAGATCTTAAAAATCTATTATAAAATACTGCAGTGAGGAGAACAATAGTTAATATAAAGCAGTTGACTCCTTTTGCTGATTGAGCTTGATTACTGTGGATGGCAGCCACACATGCACAGGAAGAAAATAAAACCCTGCAAAAGAACTCAGGGCTCTGTATGTCAAGCTACTGGCATAGAAGTCCTGATGATGTTTTTCCCCCAACAGATTTCCAAAAAGGAACAAAATAAAGATAAATTCATAAGGATGACATTTCTTGTTTCCCCTCTACATGTTTCAAGACACTAGTTTTCTTGGCTTGCTGGGCTGCAATAGAGTGACTTGCATAATCAGAAAGTGGGTTTAGAGATACTAAAGAAGTGTAACTGTACTTGCGTTCTCTTTTATCAAAGATCCTTAGCATATTTACAATCCTCTTCCCTGTTAAAAGAGTAAATTGTATAGTTGGAAACCTCTAGGTGTCAGTGAAGAACAGGCAAGGGCTCACCACAAAGGTCCCTGCCAGCAATAGGCAGTGTTTCGGTTTCCCAAGGATCACCCTCATCACTAGGACAGACTCAGACACATCTAAAGACCATCAGACACCCACACTGGTCCAGCCAGAACCAACTCCACCACTCTACACTGCCAGCTCCTGCAACGAAGAGTTTGTATTCAGAGGTGTTACTAGTCTCCCTTTCATTTGAAAATTCTTTCTCCCCTACAAACATACACTACCAGAACAGCCCGCTAACTTTGTCCTCCACTTTTCTTTCTGTACTTTCTAAAGAATGACATATTTAAGTCACATTCAGGCGCACTAAGAAAAATGTGTGTTTATTTGCATGCCACTCTTGAAACAGGAGTAAATGAATGCAGATGATAAAAATAACTTGCACCTGATTGCATCAGCAATAACCTACAAGTGAGGCACAGGAAGTTGGCAGCAAATCTTTGTGGTCCTCATGCTAGCCAAAAACTGTAGGTACAAACAAAGAGTGTGGTTCTGCTAGTGTAGTTTCAGTTTCACAAGTGTGACCTAGAGCTACTGACAGACTTGAAGCACTCTAAACCTGTGTGTACATTATTTTCCTATCGGCTGTGACATTAACTTTATCATTGAAATATATTAATTGCTAGGCATATGAAAAGCACTGAAAACATGAACAGTAGCAAAATCAGGCTGAATGGACAGGAACTCAGCTCAGTTGCCTAAACACTGACACCCAGCACCATTGGAGATGTACTGAGACAACTGCACAGGGCTGGCAGATGACAATCAGTAGGCGACCTGCATTCTCCAGAGGCCATAGTTGTTGGTCTGGAGAAGACATAGACAATCCCAGACAGCACAAGATGCCTGTGGCTAGGCAGTAAAATTAACCCTAAAAAGATGCCATAGAAAAGTTTATAACTTATGCCTCCATTTAGCAGTATTGGCACACTTGACGTAACTGCTGGTATTCTCTATAATCAAAGAATGAGACTGGACACCAGTCTTACATGGGACCTTTGCAAGTATGCACTAACTTCTGATTGGAATAGTTAGGGGCTGTATTCACAATAAATTGTCAATTGTTAGAGCAGAACTTGTAAAGAAAGGTTTTACTTCAGCAGTTTTCCAAGTAACTGCCAAAATATTCAAGCACCATGTCCATAGCAGTGTGCTATTCCTTACCTGAGCCCCAAAAATAGTTTGATGCCACAGAGGCTTTGTCTGTCAATGTTTTTAAATTTATCTATGTATTTTCCTTCTGTTACATTAGAATAATGAGCAAATTGTCTTGATCTAATTCTGTTCGGAATCCTTGAAATCCTGATTTTGCAAGACTACAACAGTCATAGAGATCACAGTAATAAATTTTATTTTCTTTCCATTCAAAAAGGATAATCAAATGAATATCAATGGTGGCAACAAGAAACACAGTTTCTTCTGAAACTGCTGTAAAAATACAAGATACTAAGGATTGAAAGGAAAAGATTTTTAAAGGGCTTATGGCTTTTATACCAGGTTTAATTTTACTTAAATTAAGCTCCAGAGAGTTCTTTTTTCTTTTTCCAGTCTTTCCAAACTGGTGACATATCTATCTGAATATAAATATATTTTTCTTTGTAAATGATGGCACTCATGGTGGAAAGACTAAGTATTTTCTAATTATACTGCTATTAGTACTTAAAAATTATATGGGACATTTCCTCATGGCAATCCATTGGGACACAGAGAGAGTGGCTTGATTTTCCCCAGAGGAAAAAACATTTAAGGACTGTAATGGAGTCTCTCACATTGGTCAAACAAGCACAGGACATGGTCCAGATGAAAAGATTTAAATTTAATTTCATTTCAATTGCAATGACCGTATCTTGAAAATATTTAGATAGGGCTGTAATCAGACAGGGAATATTCCAGCAGAGAAATGGGGTCCTGTCTGCCGTTTTTTCCCAGGAATTGTAGTTTGGTGCTATCTTACTCTATTTCTCTAGTCATTGCACTGGGGACATGGATCTAAAACTTTCACTTTCATCTATGTTTTATGATGGGGGAGATCTCTGTCCTTTAATAATTTTTTCATAAACGCACTGTCCAGGGCAGAATTAAGCCCCATGTGGCATGACTGTGCTTAGTCAGAAGTTGGTCACCACTTTCCCCCAAGGAAATGTTTTGCTCATTGAGTGTGTCACTCGTGTATCTCCCATTTCCATTCATTTTTGTAAGCCAGATTCTCCTATGACACAATATATTCTCATGGACCATGTTTTTGAAAACTTAGAACAGGAGATAAAAGGAACTTGCATTGACTAGAGAATGAGACCACAAATAAACTGCTGTATAAATAAATTCCAGGAGATTATATGGTAGAACACCCAAGTGCAATTTTACAGCTTTTCTTGAGAAGGTTTCAGAAACTTTTGTTTTTCCTGGAAACCCAAACCTTCTCATAGAAGGTTAGCATTTTTTGAAACCAAAACCAAAACCAAAACCAAAACAAAGCTATCAACTCCAATACCTTGAATCAAAACTTAATTTTTACATAAGAAAAAAAAGATTCAGCAGGGTAGTAGTCACTCCAATTTGTTTTCATCTATCCTAAGGTTAGTTATATTGCCTAATGTTGGAAATACCAGGACACAGATCTCTCCTAGTGTTGATTCCTCCAAAAACACATGTTAAAATACTTCTGTCACAAAGACGGGAGCTGTAGCTGGATTGGATGGATATAAGCTCTCCCCTCACCACCCTTTGCCCTCCCTCCATGAATCAGCTCACCAGGTATTGCAGTGTTTTCTGCTTCCATGCTGTGATACTGACTGAGGAAATGTCTCAGAGGTTCTTACAATGAAGATTTATCAACTCTCCTACCATTTGCAGCCAAAGAGGGCAGCATATTTCTGTAACATCAAATCAGTCTGTGAAGTTACTGGATGAACTGGCAACTTCTGTTACAGGCACAGTGAGGGAGCTCAGCTCAGAGCTGAAGTTAAGCAAAATTCACTTTATCTGAAATGTTACAAGATTCAGAACTACAAGTAAATTTCCGTATTTCTGTCTCTTGTGTTTTCTTCTGAAGCTGAACAAAGATGTTTTAAGTTTTTTTAAAAAGTGCAGTCACCTGACAACTCTATTAATTTCCAATTAATATGTATTCTAATATAATGTCATAGCCCTAAAAAAATTTGAAAAATCACTAAGTTAGATATATCCTTGAGTTTCCTCTTTAAAAAAATAATGCTGATATTTTAAACGGAATATTTCAGACATTCCTCCTCAACTGCTTGCATTAACTCAAGCTCAGCATGGTTTCAACTGCCCTATGCATGGCTTTTTCTGTGGTGTAAAAATGTGCATAAGGCCTCTCAGAAGAAATGCTGCAATTATTTCCTGAGGTCTTTGGCCACATTCCCATTTCAATCAAATTAGCAGCTGCTCCTCTTCATTCTTCTCCGAGACCTGATAAATTGTCTTGCTTCCAGATCCTTATCACAGTAAAAATGGAGAAAGACAGAAAGTGGGAGAGAGAAGTAAACAGGAAAATATGAAGGGATCTCATCTTACAGATGCAGTCTGGGTATGTAAAAAGACAAGGATAAAAAACATTTAACATGGTCACTGGTTTTCTATGGCTTCTAAGGGATGACAACTACTCTTCACTGTGATGCCTCTTGTACTCTGATTCTCAAGCACAACTGACACAGATTAGTGATGAGACCACAAGTCTGAGCAAGAACTGGCTCTCACTCTCTTAGGTGCACATTGCAGGCTGGTGTTGACTGCAGGCATTAGGCTGACTGAAGCTTATGATGAGACTATTTCATATAACAAGGTTTACTTCTGGTTCATCATCTGACCATCAATTTCTGACTTACTCCTTTGCACTTGATCCCACGAAGTACAGGTTTGTCAGACTGTGTTCTTCAAGATGTCTGTTAGCTCCTAGTAGAGCTGGTGACTAAAAACACTTGCTACATTATCACTGCACTGTTGACAATTCTGAGGTTCATTTTGCTTAATTGGCACATGTTCTTTAAGAAAACCACAACTCACAGGGCCAAATTATCTGCTGGTGAATGCTAATACCTCATTTGCAGCTAAGGTGTGAGAAAATGCAAGCCTGCATTGCCTCTTAAAGTTATTGCTCAAAAGAGGTTAGGTGCCTGAGGCACTGGAATGCAGGAAAATTGTCTTTGAATTACTAATTGCAGCACAACGATTTCTGATTGTGACTAAGGATGTCAAACATTTTCCATAAGAAGGTGTCTCGTTTGAATTTTGGGAGGACCACAAGAAGGTATTTCAGTTTTAATCAGAACTGTTTAACACTTCAGCCATGTAAACTGAAACCACATAGCCTAGGAAAACTAACAATACTCATGTAAAAAATTCTGAAGATCCTTTATTTGAGCTACTGAAAACACATACAGTTTAAGACCAGAGGAGAAATACTTCAGATCCTAAAGGCCAGTAACACAATTTACTGCACTTCCTGAAGATGCCAGTAACACATGAACGAAACAGGGAATCCATAAAGGGGCAAATTTTCTGTTCAATTATAATAGACACAGTCTCTCCAGCACTTATCCAATTCTCCTGAATGAAACCAATCTAAATGTAAAGCATTTACATCAAAGTTCTCTGATTCAAAAGGGTGCAATGGGTTCACAGGCAGTCTATTGCATTCTTTGAAGTAATGTCTCCCTCATAGCCTTAACTCCTGTATGTTGGTCAGCATACAAATCTGCACTTTAAATTGGGCTGTGAACAAATGTGGATAACAGACATGGGTTGCTGCTAATATTTGTAGTAATCTCCTTAGCAGAACGATATTCTGAGAAACACTTGAAATTTTCAAACTGTTGAAAGAGAATATGACAAGAGAAGAGTGTGTGTGGGAGAAAAAGAAAAATAGGTTCTTGAACCCATAATTGTGACTCCCACACTGTTTGTTGCAACTGTCTGTGGTGATAGCATTTGTAACACCTCATCCCTTCAAGGCCGACACCTCTTCGGTGTGGTTAAGTATTAAGCTTATATTTTATTGCCACAAAATAGTACACACTTAAGAGAATCTGGCTGTGTTCATAGATTCAGAAACCAAGCAGCGTATTCAAGGGGCAGTGTGGTGGCAAAATCAATATAATGTTCATTTATGCTAAGACAGCTCCCAACATTTCTACAATAAAGCGTGTGCCCATTTGCAGTCACACTAGTATTAACAGCCTAATTGTCAGTGCACGCACAGACAAATCAAACACGCCTGCAAAATGGCACAATTCATGTTACTAACAGAACACAATAGAAAATTGTACTTATTTATTAATGCTTAGCTGAAACAGGCTTTGAAGATATTTCTTTTACCTTTCATCAGGTGATGAACCAAAAGTATCAGGCAGTGGATGCTCATCTCCCACTGACTTCCATGAAAGTATTCCTGGAATGATTCAAGTTCCCCACAATGTGGGATGAGACCCACACTCCAGTTTTGAGATCCACCAAATTAAAAATCCAGACAGAATATACATAACCACTCAACTATCTTTCAGCAATAAACCAAGATAATCATTATTGTGTCATTATGTATAAAGACACTACCAATTAAAAAACTAGCAATGCAAAAATAGTAGTTTAAGGTATCCAACTAATACAGTACAATACTTGACAAAATGGAGGTGATTACCCAGCTGTAGCACATATTTTTGACTAATTTAGTATTCGCATCTTAAAACTATTTTCCCTGTCCTAAGCAATGAAAATTGTATTAGTGTCAATACTGTATCTGACTTGTGAGAGAACCACATATTATTGCATGCTACATACATTCCTTCACTTTAATTTTAAACTACCCTTCAGAGGCGCTTTGGGCTAAACTCATATCTTTAATAACTAACTTAATACACAAACATTTTATTATACCTTCAGGAAAAAAAATCAACTCCTTTCTGGAGAAATAAATCTGACATGATATTAAAAAAAATGAAATAAATCCTGTCAAAGATGTGAATAAAAATAGGATGACTGTAGGACAGAGTATGGTTTAAGCCACAATTTCATTAATTTATCTTGCTTCTCCATTGCTCAGCAACAGACAATGCTGTTCTCAGAACCATTATTTTATAACTGGTCCCACATATGTGTAATGAGGACTTCTGTTCTGTGTCATTACTCATGCACAAAGAAGGAGGCTGTTTCTCTCTGACACACACTGGTGCACCTTTCCTCAGCTTCCTTACCAGATACACCTGCTAAGCCACAGCTGTGTTGACCAGTGCACAACAGGCAAACATTGTGCTGCAATAATAAATCAGCTGGCATTGAGGACAACACGAGAATTTAAAGTTTAAGCCCAAGTCAAGCTTGGTCCTGGACACTGAATGCCAGGTCTCAGTGGCTGGAGTACGCTAGATGAAACACCTGGGACACATCTTTCCAGTTCCACTCCAGAGAAAACCATTTAAGATGCTGCAGTACTGTTCATGGTACAAACCAAAAAACAGCCAGCGGGGAAAATGTGGACATTCACTTCAAAACAACAGAACTAAAATGTTAACATAGATGTGCTCTGTGAAACTGGGCTTCAGGTCCAACAGAAGGGCTACAGCAAAAGCGATGAGATGGGCTGTCCCAAATGAGAACAGGCTATCCAGTATAGATGGACCAAGAGGGAGGCCTAGCTCAGGGGCGTGCAAAAGAATGGTCTCTATGGCATGGGAGAATGGGCAGGAAGATAGCAGAAAGTATTTCTATGGCTCTACACAGCTCACAGTTTCTCTCCTGACCCCTAGCAGAAGCATTCTCCCTGCTGAGAAAAACAGCCCTCCTAAAAGTAGCATGTTAAGCAACATGAAGCTCTCAGGCCTTACATCTACAGACAGGGAATTCAGTAATGAGAAAGAAAAATCTGATTTTCATTTGCCTATACTCACACTTGCATTTTGTAAAATCTTTTGACCATCTCTCTGTAGCTCAGAAGAGGTCAGCAATGATTCACTCTCCCCTGGTGCTCAAATCAAAGCTTCCCTCAGGAAGCCTGAGGGAATACATTCTCCTTGGTGGAGTGTGAATATAATACACGCTGCAGTGGTATTCCCTACCCTCACTACATTGGTCTGAAAGAGGTAACCAAAACTAAACAGATTTTAAACAGGAGGACTCAGCTGGTGTATTACCTCTGTAATTTTGAAGTACCTATTTTTATCCATTTTCTGTTGTGCACTAATCACACTTCTATGGAAACCAATACTGGACCTAGAGTGATTCTGCTGTGTCCACAGAATACACTGAAATATTAGTATGCAACAGATGTAAACATACAGATATAGGGTTTATTTGCCCTCTTCCACGGCAGACATTGTGTGCCCAGAGTTAAACACTTTGGGGAACATTGCACTTATTAGAGATACTTCCGAGAGGTATTACTTTTGGTAGCATGGCACAGAATTCATAACTTGAGCTCCTGACGAATATTGCATCTGTCTACTGTCTTTAATTTTACTCATTTTACTCTCACTTACTTTACTGCCTTAAATTTTAAATGAAGGTATTTACATTAAATGTTTAAATGCAAGTTGGCTCTAGTCACCTACAAGATATAAAAGAGGTAGAAATCTAATACTGGGCTCTGGACTGAAATACTTGGTGAGGAATGGATGAGCTTTCAGAGCAGATGTTGATAATAAGATAGGGAGCTGAAAAACTGCACCCCTGCTCTTCCCCCATCAGAGCAGCAACACCACTGAGTTTAAGCCACATCACATCTGGAGTACCACTCAGTGGTGGCATTAACTCCTGCGGAAATTAACCCTAAAATGTATCCAACCTTATCATCAACAGTTCATAATAAAAAACAACTACACTTATGTTCTACATAGACATTAAAAATAACCATAAAAAGGAGCAGTATATTCACTAAGGTATTGGGCTCAAGATTTTTGTTCCATGCCACACATCTGGTGAAGGAGTACATTAAGGCACTGTAACTGAAATGTGTAATTTGGAAGTCTTTAAAGTGTTTTCTGACAGAAGTTGAAAACATAAGAAGGAGATGAGTGAGAAATTTTGTTCTGAACTGAGAAGAGACTTGAAAGGAGTGAGAACACAGAGCAGAGATTTGGAGTTTGTTTAGGCTAAAGATTTAAAACTTCTGGAATTTTTACTTACATGATGAGAGGAATCTTGTGACACCACTGCAGAAATACTTGATCAGCCTCAAACAAAACTGGGACAACAAAGACCATTTACAAGGGATGACATAAGGAACTCAATATTGAAAGCTTATTTGACATGTTTTCCCTTTTTTTTTTTTTTTAAGAACAGAAGGTAAAAGATAGCATGACTAGTAGTAAATTATAAATGTATCCATAAACTATGACATCTGAACTGGGAGGCATTGCAAAGCTTGACACCCCTATTGTGGTAGAGCTAGGACCTTTTGGCAACCTTTATGAAAAAAACTGAGAGAAGTGGCACCTGAAATGAATATATGGTTGCATATAGACCTTTAACAATAGCAGTCATGTCGAGAAGGTGGTGAAGTTATATCACTCTTTGGAAAGGGAGGAGGGGGAGTAGGAGTTGAAGCAAAAAATTGTAGTATTTTGCAAGTATCCAGAACATGTCTGGGAGGAACATATGTTAAGAAAATAATGGAGATGGGAAATATATGAAAGCTGTTGGAATTAGACAGGTGAAAGCAGCAAATACAGAGGTTTCTTTTAGAGTTTTGAAAGCTGCAATTTCCTAAAGAGATGACACATGGCAGTACCAATGCAGAAATATCCAGCCCCTGAGCAGGAGATAGCTACAAGTTCTAGAAGACTACATCCTATTAATAATTTTGGCTTTAAGTTGAGGCTATTCAACTGAAATAGAAGAAGAGAAAAAAGAGGCCTATGGGTGGATCAAGAATGGCTAAAAACTATCAGTGTCAGGTTGCTGTGGAAAAAATGTTAAATGTGACCTTGAGTTTTAATAGATGCAGTATTTCCAGTATAGACAGGGCATTATTAGCAGCACTGTCTGGAAACTACATCCTGTATACTGCTTTGGCCAGTGTTCAAGAAAGAGAAATTAATCTGAAGCAAGAAAACCCAGCTGAATGAGCAAATTGTGGAAGTGGATTCAACATAAGATGAAACTGAAAGAGCTTGGTTTGTTTGGCCCGTAAAAGCAACAGCTGGAAGTTTTTTCAGGTCTGTTTTTTGGGGTTTTTTTAAACATCAGAGAGATAATCATGCAGAAGAGATACTTAACCAGTATTCAATGCTATCACATGTTGTACAAACTGTGTGATCATGAACTACCTATGAAAATTAAGGCTGAAAATGAGATTTCTAATCACAGTTGAAAACACCCAGTGGGAGAAAGAAGTGAAAAAAACCCAAGCAATTTTGAAGATGGAGTTTATAAACAAGAAAGCTTCTGATGACCATATTTCAGGAGCTGGTGGTAAGGCTCAACAACCCAGCCGTATGTGAATAATGGGCTTATACAAACAGCCAAACCAAAGCAAGACAAGGACAAAGCAGCTCTAGTTGACTCCAAATGGAAATTCCAATAGTCAATGAAATGAAATGGGAAAACACCCACATTTTTTATCCTACTCTCAGTCAATAAAACTATTCACTTTATTCTTTGGTTAACGTATTCATTTCTAAAAGCCTTTAAAATTTTGTTTGGTTTCAAAGCATTCTTTCAAAATGAAAAGCTGAAACATTTATTGAACCACTGGAACAATGTGATTCATCTTTTCTAAGGTGTCTACTCTTTCCAAAGATATTTGAGCCAAACCTATTTAAGGATATTCAACACAAATTCATAAATTGTTACCATGGGGGCACAATCACCACAACAAAAGAAGTTAAAAATAATTTACACAAATCCAGTCTTCAAGGACAATAAGTATATAATTATGGTCAGAAGCTTGGACTATTTTTTTTGTGGATTTAAATATCCCAAAAGGTGCCTCATTTTAATTCTCACATCAAATTTTTATTTCTCTCTTGACAAGGACAGTGAATTGAAGAGTAACTTCATCAACATTAAATAGGGAGTTTTAATATTAAACAAAAACTGTCTGTGATAGACAAAAGAATTAGTTCCTAATGGATCTTCATGTTGAATCACCAGCTGTTGAGGGATATATTTGATTCATCTGGCTGCAAAATAGCCATCTTCTTTATAGATTCATAAGAAACATCCACTCACATCATGTGCAAAAACGCTTTTTCTAGTTCATTTACCAATATAACTTAACTCATCTGCTAAAACTGATGCTATACATAATCCAACACTTATAACCTTCTTTCTACACCCACAGAAGTAGCTGATGGATTATGAGCACATGTGTGTGACGAGTTGTGGACTCTCAAGACTTCAGTATAGTAGGGAATGCCATAAAGCTCTTGGAAATACCACACAGAGAAATCAGGGCTATATTTAGAAACGTTTACTACCTTTCTTCCTCCTTTTGATCACAGTGATTACATGAGAACTCAGTGGAGAAGAGCAATTGATAACAGCATTTCGGTAATTTTAGCAAACAAAATGTTTCTTTGGCAACAAGGGCTGAATGTACTGTAATATATTCTTCCCTATCAAATTGGATCACAAAATCCCAGTCTTAAATAGACTTTAATTATGTCAAGTAGACTTGGTGTTTCCCAAGTACAAAGTTAGATGTTGTACAACTATATCAAGTACTTGATAAATGCCAGTGAAACTAAATTAAACACAGACACAGATTTAATAGCTACAGCTGAATGACCTCTTCAATCCAAAGTGTATTTAAAACAAATGTGGGTTTATTTTGGATTTTTTTTTCCTTCTCCACAATTGATTATACTTCAAAATGTGCCTCCTGTGAATTTATTCCAAAACCAAAATTTGAGTTTCGGAACAAACTCAACTGGAAAAAAAAAAAAAAGGTAAATGAAAAATGCTAGGTTTTTTGTAGTAATTGGAGTAATTTTTCATTCAGTTTCACTGAACTAAGAACAGTCAGTAAAACACAAAATTCTACATCTCTAAAGAGTGGAGGGCCCAAAAATAGAAAAGTAAGTATGTTTTTCAATCACTATTCTTGTGGATTATTCCTTTTGCTATCCGTAGTAAAGCTGATGGAGTAACAAATAGTCTGTTTTTGAAAGAAAGACACCTCTGTATTCCTAACAAATATAGTGACCTGATTTTATATTTATTTATGTGCCTACATTCCTTTCTCACAGTAACACAGATGCCAGTTTCTGCTGAGTTGTCCATAAGAACATAATGCTTGCCCAAAACAGATAGATAGATTTAGTTTCTGTAATGGCTATTTTAGAGAATGCATTCATACAGCAGAACTTTACACTGGACTTTGCTCAGATTTATATTTTAGGATAAATGTCAGAAAATATTTACAATGGATATGCATCTTCTAGTCTGGACAAGAATTCAAAAAACCCAGTAACTGTACCATGCAGATGTTCTGTTTTAATAACATCTGTGATAAAATGACAATTCCAGAAGACTGAAATAGTGGATTTTTACTAAAAAACAAACAACCAAACAAAAAAAGCCATAAAACCCCCTAACAAACAACAAAACCCCCTCAAAAAAGCGAAAACCAGAAAGTGTCTTGCCAGCAATGCTGCAAAAATAGCTGAAAATTTTGAATAAAAATATTTCACCTGATAAAGAAGTGGAGGAGAGGTAAAGCAGGAGAAGTAAACGGAAAGAGATTATGTTTAGAACAGATAATGAGAAGAAGTTCTTCACTGTGAGGGTGGTGAGGCAGTATAGCAGGTTGCCTAGCAAAGCTGTGGATGCTCCATCCCTGGAAGTGTTCAAGGCCACGTTGGATGGGGCTTTGAGCCTCATCATTGCTAGAGGAGCAGAGGTCAAGCACATAGCTCTCATTTTGAGATTCATAGGTTGGGTGCAGTGAAACACAGACTCTTGTGGAGCTCCATATTGTGGATAACAGCACGGTAGGAACACCTAGAAACTGCATCCACACAAACCAGAAGGAACATTTCTCATTAGAAAGCATGAGAAATCACAGCAAGAAAATAAAAGGTAAAAAGCACTCTCCACTTCTTTATGACTTTCAAGCTTCACCATACCTTTCTCTGATGTAAGTTTCACCATTGCCAACATTATGGGCTATCCACTCCAGTGGACAGAATTTGATGCCATTTGATGCAGGACTTTAGAAGCAATTTTGATGCATTAGGGAAAAGCAGGTTTCCTGAAAGGTGTGGAGGTTTAAGGGTTAGTGAAACAAGCTGGAAATTTTTGGTCCTTCCATCTGCTAACACCATTACTTTGGTTAATGTCCATGTGGGTGGCTCTGGTGGGATGCCAGGCACCCACAAGAGCTGCTCACTCACTTGGCTCTGGTACCTGGAGCACCTCCTGCCCCTCCTTCTCCACCAACCTTGGTGTCTGCAGAGCTGTAACTCTCACATGTTCTGACTCTGCTCTTCTCTAGTCCAAATCTATGCCACAATGTTTCTTCTTCAATATGTTATCACAGAGGCATTATCACCATTCCTGACTGGCCCAGCCTTGGCCAGTGGCATGTCCATCTTTGGAGCCACCAGGGATTGGCTCTGCCAGATATGGTGGAAGCTTCCAGCAGCTTCTCACAGAAGAAACCCCTGTGGCCCCCCACGACCAAAAACCAGGCCATGCAAACCCAATACACCTTGATGCTTTTCTCTTGTTCCTTGAAGATAGCAGCTTGGGTCCATGGAAGTTTGTATGTTCTTAATTTGGTTTTGACAACATAATTTGGACTTTGTGGAAATACACACATTTTCCAGTTAACTTTTTAAGGGTCTGGGTCTCAGACATCCTAAACATTCTCTTGTTATCCCTAAACCATATGTAGTTTCACTACCTCCTTGATTGGAGTGGCTTGTGAGCCACATTTCTCCTCTCTGTTGTTGCTGTGCTATGATTATATCTCACTCAGTCCTCCTCCTCGGGGTCAGCATACAACTAACCTCAGCATAAAAGGACAGTTCAGTTGTTTCTGGTTTTGCATTAATCAGTATAAAATGCTTTCTTTGAGTTTTCAAAGGCCTTAAAGAAAATGAATCTGCTCTGAAGGTGGCTTGTGGCTAGCACAGGTCCTTCCCGTGGGAACATTTTGCTATATTTCATAAACAAGATAAAGTTTGGATGTTTTGCAAACAACTTCTCCGGGTTGGGTCAGTTTGGGCTTAGCCAATTGGGCCTAGGCGGAGGTCTCGGGCTGACCAATCTGGGGCACCTCTGTAAACTCTATATATATGGAATTCAAAACAATAAAGTTCTCTTCTCTCTTTCCTTGTCTGAGACCTTGGGTCATTCCTCAGCTAGCCGCTCAACTGCGACAGTGGCTTTGTTCCTTAATGATGTAGAAATCTCTGTGTGCCCTACTGCAGCTCTGAAGGGCAAGCTGAAGTGCTGGGTATGGGAAAACAAGTTCATTCTGATTTGGGATAAATGGTATTTCTTTGTTGTTCCTTTTTTAAAATTAGATGTTGTTTTAAGACCTAAAAAAGACTGTATGTCATTCATTAACAAAAATTATTTGCTTCCCTTTTAGCCCCTTCTCTCCTCCTGACTATTCTTAGACTTTCTAAACCCTATATTTTCTTGCTATTTCAGCAGTATAGTCAGCTATATTAATGATTTATATATTATTTACATTATTATTTCTTACAATAATTATTTATATTATTCTAAGTTGGCCCAAGGTACAGCATTACAAAGAAGGGTGTGATGCAGATGCCTCCCAGACACTCTGGCCTCTGGAGCTGCAATGACGGAATGAACTTCCTGTGGAGCAGCTCTTGCCTTTGTCCTTATCCATATCCAGGGCAGAGAGTTTAAATGGGTAACCAAAGCATTCCCAAAAACATACATATTCCATACTCTTAGCAGAGGGCCCCTCCTCTCAGATGCTTGAATTAAGCAGCTGAAATACCCAAGTAATTTTGTGGCCTGAAAAAAAGTACCTCTGGGCTATTCATATTTATTTTTAATAAACCCTTAAAAACTGGACAAGTTCCATGGAATTGGGTGTGAACAAGAGAGGACAGAAAAGCTGACAAAGGTAATTGCAGGCTTGAAGGGCTCTTAGGGTCACACACCTCTCTCTCCAAACCTGAGTGGATGACTGATACAGACTTCAATAACTCTAGTGTAGAAATAAGAAAATATTACTTTAGAATCATTTCACTGAAATTACACCTAGACAACTATACCACATATTGTGTTTTATGTGATTATTGACAGAAGGAGCTATATTGAGGCATTAAGATTAGATATATTAGTCTATATGCTGCTCAAGTAATTCACAACAGTGTAACTGCTAAAAAGGTTGTGGTACAACCACCACAATCATATTAAGGAATTAACTGTCAGACTTAGTAACAAATTATCGTCTAATCTGTCTGATCCTGCAGGAACTGGTTTTTGCCCTGTGTTGTTCATCAGATACTGTACACAAATCTGTCATCATAAATGGATATTTGCCTTATTTCTGAGACGGAGTGCTCAGGTAACCCATTGTTTGGGGTCACCAGTGACAGCTCTTCTGAATCCATCTTTATGTTTTCTGCTGAAAGGCTGAACACAACTTTCTACTTTTTATTCATTTAAGATAGATGACCTCAGAGAAGGTTAACATCTCACTAGTAACTCAGATACTGGAAAAGACAGGTTACATCATCCATCTTTATTGTAAGTTCATACTAAAGAGCTTGTCAAAAGCAGCTAGAAATCTGTTACAAAATTAACCTGTAGCCTCTGACACCAGTCAGTTCTTCAGAGACAAAGGCATAATAAGATCATAAGACTGAAAGCTAAAGAGAGGATGAAAACTGGAAATTATGTGAAAGTTCTTTTCTCAGAATAGTTGAAGTAAGATAGTCCTGAGTAAATGGCCAAAGGAAGGTTCTATTTCTATCATGAATTATGAGACTTAGTAATGATATGAGGTCATGTGTCTATTGTCTGAATTATGAAAGATTTTCATGACCCACTGTCCAGCTTTAGCATCTTTGAAACTGTGAAATGAATGGAAACTCACTTCCAGCCCTAGGGGAAAAAATTACAATGAGTGTTTTCTTAGTGTCTTGAACTGCATGAGATTTGCAGAGCCTTGCTTATAACCCCCTAGTAAGACATGGCAATCTGAAAGATAGCAGCTCTTTCAGCTGGTGTTGCCTGTACCATCCAAACTGGCATCTTATCCAAAAACTATTTTAAAACACTTCAGATTATCTGATCACCTCTCAATCCTTTCGTACCTTTTTGTACCTTTAGGACCACTCTAAGATATTCAGCACTGAGTCATAGTTAAAATTAATTAAACAACTGGAATATCACATTTAGAACTCTTTGTAGTAAGGGAGAAAGTGGTGGATTCTTTTTTACAGCAAGGCTTTTACCCAGCCCCAGACTGCTTCTGTACTTTATCAGAAGTTCATTACTCATTACTCTGAAGCTCATTATTTCAAACTATCTATGAAATCATCAATCACCAAATATAAGAAAGGCATTATTCATAATCACAAGAATTTATGGTTGGAGGAGTTCTTTGTTTCCTACAAACAGCCAAGCACTCACACACTAATCAGTTAGGCAGAAATAAAATATCTGGCACATTGCAATGTTTGTATTGCATTGATTAAATTAAAACAGTTCTATAATACATTGAGTGGCAGAACCTGCTTTTGCAAAAAGTACTGTAACTACTTAATAACTCTCGAGAGCTATGCCTTTCTCTGTATTTATATTTAAGGACTCCACACAGATGATCTCTAGACAAGGTTTCCAATTTTCCATCTCAGAATAATTATAAATGAAGCTCAAGGAAAGAAACACCAGAAACTTTTTGCCTCCTCCCTGACCTTAGTTGGCAGTTATAACAATATCCTGATCATGAAACCAGAAAAAAATGTCCACTTGAAGTGTAGCCAGGCTCCAAGGTATCATCTGTAAATTGTTTATGATTATCCTTTATCATATCCAGCCCTATCTAGCCTCAATACCAAAATGCTTGTTTAGGGCTTTTTTTTTTTTTTCGGACTCAAGTGTTCCAGGAGTCACATACTGATAGGCACACATGCTTTGGACACTGAACACCACAAAATCCTAAATACAGAAGATGTACAGAACTCTAGAGGTCAGAGAATTAATGTGAGGATTACAAACCAGCTCCTTTACTCTTTACAGATAAACTGTTGGGAAAAGAAATACAAAAGGTACATAAAGCAGTGCAAGCGGACAGAAAAATAGATGCAAATGCTATTCAGAGTTCTTCCACCATTTGTATAGCCAGTTAAAAAAAACACCTATTCCAACATGCATTCTCCAGGTGTAAACACGCACTCCTCTGCCCCACTTATAAATAAAAGACCACTCTAAACAAGCATCAAACTTCTCAGAACCAAAAAGCAGTGAACCCATCCTGCTGAAATTGTTATCAACTTCAGATAGTGAAAGAAATGAAGAATCTGCTTTCTGTTGTTTATGAACTATCAGAACAATACAGGGATTGAACATCTGTTCCTAAAATTTCCTATTACATTTTTAAGTTCACTCCAGCAGCAGGAAATCTTAGGCAAAAATTCATACATATTTAACACAGAAGTAATTTTGACTAGCTCTCAAGTTCTGTGTAGGCATGGTGCTGATTGGCCCATTGATGCCATAATACAACAAGGAGGTTTTCTGCCCCTGTCAAGAAATGAAAGTTGGGCAGCTCTTGGTTTTAGATTAATGTAGATGTAGCTTCAAGTAAATGTTGCAGTATAATCCTACTCAAGGCTATCTCTTGTTGAATAAGCAGTAGTAATATTACTAAACACCCTTCTCTGGAAAATCAAGATTCAAACTGGATCGGAATCAGTCTTTCTCTATTATAGTGTAACTTTTTTGAAGTATTATTTGCAAAAGGCAAAGATTTAATAATTCCTTCAGATAAAGACATACCAGGATAATAGCATTAACAAAAAAATTAACTCTGTGGCAAGTGTACAGTGGCACATTAAATAAGCCTGGTTTGACTTTGTCTGTATGAGAACAAATTCCAGTCCAGATCAATCTAAATTAATCTAAACTAGTTTCAGGTACCAGGGTGCCCAAGTTAGGGGGCATGTTTCCCCAGAACGCTCCACTACAATTGTTAGAATCAAAGAGAAACCTCACAAAGAAATTCACATCTGCTAAGATCGGAATTGTCTGCTGGAGCTTCCTACTTGTCTTGGTAAATTGCGTAGAGTATTGGCAGATGGTCCGCTGTGGCTAGCACAGGTCTTTCTCGTGAGAACATTTTGCTACATTTCATAAACAAAGATAAAGTTTGGATGTTTTGCAAACAACGTCTCCAGATTAGGTCAGTTCGGGCTTGGCCAATTGGGCCTAGGGGGAGGTTTCTGGCTGACCAATCTGGGTGACCTCTGGAAACTCTATATATATGGAAATCAAAATAATAAAGACACCTTTTCTCTTTCCTTGTCTGAGAACCTGGGTCTTTTCTCAGCTAGCGGCTCAACAGCGACAGTCCATAATCCTAAATTAGCCTTCTGAGTTATGTAAAATTAGGTGGATCTAGCTGAATATCACTGCCATGTAACATACCTCAGGAACAGCCTGGCTGATTATTCACTCATATACATGGGACAATTGTGTGTGGAGGTTTTAATTTTGTACTTCTTACTTTATGCTGAAAACTCCCAAAGCAAATTTTATGATAGAAAATGTGAATGTTGACTGAACTCATTCAAGGTCTCAGCATAATTATTTTAGGAGATACATTCTAATGCAACTGAGCTAGTGAAAATGTTTCAGCTGAAAGTGGTATTATATATTCTCCTTTTTGCTCATTTGCAGCAGTTTGAAAAGGTTGCCTGCTCTGTCTAGCTAGTTTTCAAGCCAATTTGATGCTGGCAGACTGAAGTTCCATTTCCCCCCACACTTCAAATGTTTTAGAACTCAGTATTCTTCTGCTGAAGTACTAGCGAAGACAGATGAGAAAGATTATGCATTGTTTGCACTTCAGCCTGATTATTTGTGCAGAACATACAAATCTGAAGAACCACGCAAGCATACTTCTCAGCTCTTCCCTCTCTGCTAATTTGGTACTAAACCACTTGGCTGTTCCTGGATTGCTCCCTGATACCACCAATTTAGACTGTGATTTCATTAAAATAATCATTACCAGGGTAATACTCCTAAATGAGTGTGCAGCTGGTGAAACACAGCAAATACAATGCAAGAAAATCTGCTTTAGTTCCACCTCTTTGTACATGCTTATATAAAGAATAATGAATATGTACAAAAGCCTGCAACACAATAGAATCTGAATACTTTACTTACTGTTTTATAATCCTTATGGAACAACTTCCAGCAAGATGAAAAGAAATCATTCTGCCTTTCAAGATTTTCTTTCTTCACACATTCTTGGATTTAACATGGCATTATTCATTTCACCCTCCAAGCACAACAGTCCTTCTTGAATATTTTGCAGATATGTACTGACTTGAAAATATTCTATATTTTATTCTATATTTTTCCAAAATGCACTTCTGAGCAGTTCAACATGTTCCCATATAGCATTCAAATGGCAGTTGCCATTGACATTCTATAGTCTACCTAAATCAAAACTGGATCTAGGCATTTCACAGACTCTGCAAAGGACAGTGCGCTATCTCTTCCTCTCCCTTCTTAGCATTTTGCTTTTTCCTTCAAATGAGTTTAAAGGTTTAAAAAAACTGTAATTAATCAGTACAGCAGGTTTGTAAAGGACCTTTTTTCAAATTTGTTTCTGGTAACTTCAGGATGTTAATAGTTCCATCCCTTTATGTATATGTAATTAGATAAATAGACTAAGTAATGCTTCACCATAGTACCATTGTGTTAAAATTGTGTTATAACAACTAGTAAAATAGATAGCTTTATGTATAGCAAAACTACTTAAAAGTGGTAACTCTAAAGCACATTACCAAATGCATGAATCTATGAATCCATGATAGAAAGTTAATTATACATGGCATTAATAAAAATTAATCTTATTTACAATGAGATCTGCTTTCATCAATAGCAGAAAGAGTGACTTCTGACAGAACACCTCAAGGATAAGCTCCAATCTTTAAGCCATACATCCCATATTTAATTTGCTGAAGCACCAAAATAGCATGACCACTATTTAATTAGATGTTGCATTTCCTGCACTCCTCAATCTTTGCTTATCCAACAGTGAGTACTCCTTTGAGATTTTAACTGGTATGCTAGTTTTTCTTTCTGCATATAAAAAAATAAAATCTTTCAGGAAGTGCAAATGTTTAAAGGTAATATGGTGACCTAACTCAGCAGTAAAAGATGAACTACAACACACCCATCAATACATGTAAGGAAAAGAAAAAAAAATCTGGAAGTGCTATGCAAGTCATCTCCTTTTTGATCAGAGAAGATCAGAATATAGGAATAAAGTACAAGAAATATGGCACCAATAACACTTTTATATGACCCATCAAATAACAGTGACAACCATGTTCTTTTTAAAATATGGAATGCTACATTATCACTCAACAAGTCAATTACTATGGCTAAACAAAGAATTAAATTTTCCTCAGGCTTCATAAATTAGTCTAAAGAGTTCTTTCACATGTCCCTATCTAACAAAAATGTCCCCTAAAATGAATGTATTCAGAATGGGATAACATTTCATTCACAAATCTTGCCTTGTTACTCATTTGAAAGAGTATTTCCTGGGTGTATGACTGTCAGATTTGATTATGTAAAGAACGGAGAAAATTTAAAATAGGCACTTTGGAGTATTTCTCAGATATTCCATCTGAGCAATATGGTACCCAAACATCATTTTACATCAGATGTGTCCTAACACAGGGCAAAATATAGTCTGCTATAATGGATACATCAGCTTTGAGTCTCTGTATAAAAAGACAGAGAAGTAAACACTATAGCATAACAAATGCCACTGCAGTGGATTTTGCTATTTTATATGGAAATATATTAGTAGATAAGAATAAAATTAGCAAGAATACAAAATAAGAACCCAAGTCCTCTTTTTCTCTCCTCCAGTAATACCTAAAAATCATTGGGGAGGTGAATGAATCCTTACAGAGATTATCCAAGATCCATAAAATGTGTAAAACCCTGACGTAAAATTAAAATTTATTTGGTTTCTTTGTAATACAAGTGAAGGCTTTTGCATGGCAAATTTCAGATGTATCAACCTATGACGTCTATAAAGAAGCAGGGATTACTTGACAGATCTCAGGTATAGGTTTTCCCCATTTCTTTTATGAACCTACTATTCTGTTTTAGTGTATACTCACTCATTTATTTCTATTACAGTTTCTGAACTTTCCCTCTGTCTCTCAAATCCAGTAATTCATGCTGCAAGCAAGCAACACAAACGACCATTTAGTTTGGTTCCATACTGAAGAAATTTTTTAGTATATAATAGAAGAACTTAGTGTCAGATAAAGAGCATTCTCATACCCAGACATTATAAGTCTTTTGAATGTCTGTAAACGAACAGTTCACAGAAATCTTCTATTACATAAAAGTGGAGAAAGGGCTATGTGGATAGAATAGAGAATAAACATATCAAAAAACTTTGAATTTGTACAACTTTTGTACAAGCAAAGAGATAGTAGAACACATACTATCTATTCTGGTTACTTCAAAAACAACACATAACTATTCTGGTTACTTCAAAAACAACTTTGACAATCTCTAAACATTATTTCTTCTAATCAAGATGCTAAGGTTTCATGAGACCAAAGTCTAAAGCCAAAACATGAACGGGAGCAGTGGTTATTATCAATCATGCTAAAAGTACATTAGTAACTACAGCAAAGTCATATGGGTTATTGTGAAGACACAATGTGAATTGAAAAGAGAAAACTGAAAGGGGTCTGATATTTTATGGTGTAATTGGAAAAGTAATGATTCTGTTTGACCCTCAGGAGCTTGGGATTCCTTTTGTTGCTTTATCTGGAAAGATATTTCAGGATTTGGATGCCCTTTGTAGTTGACTAAAGTTCTACTACTTCTGTGTCAGAGGCTTTGTATTTGTATGCTATTGTTGGCCTTTACCTCATCAGTGATTAGCAGCCAAGCTGACAAGTTTGTAGGTGCCATTATTGTGTGGGTCTTTGGAGACTTCTCCTGTTACAGCTTTTCACCTCTTACCTTCAAGTGCCTCTCTGCACACTAGAAAGCAGCTTATTGGAGACAATTGAACAGGTTGAAGTGACCTGGGACATTCTGTCTCTTTCTGTTTGAAGAACATAGTTCTTCTAGAAGGATTATGTGGGGCAAGTCTGGGTACAAGATGTGCTAGAACATGGAAGGTCCACCCCTGCTATTTTACAACTGCATCCAAATAGCAACAGCACAGGTACATCTAACAGATACATAACTTCAGGAAAATATGTTTATGTCTAGGTAATATTTTTTAATGACACCATGGGGAGGAACTGCTTATAAAGATTAAGAAAAAGCAATTCTAATGAAAAATGTACAAAATATAGAAAATATGAAGAATGCCTAATAGAACAAATAAGCTACCTAAAAAGTCATGGGTGAGCAGTTCAAATAATAGTGTTCAAGCTTGCTAGAATGCTTTTTGCCTCATCCACTTCAAAGGTGGAGTAAACAAATTAAAATATTAATGACATTATTTTGGAGAAAGTAGGAGGTCAGAAACTAAGTAGCAGTGGTAAATGGAATGACAAACCAGAAAACTTGGAAATCAGAAACAAAATTAAAAACTTAGTGTACATTGAAAAAAAAGCTTGAGAATAACAACTGCAATAATATTTTCTGTAGAAAATTAAATAAATTTCTGGAAGATATAAAATTATTTGAACTAGCAAGACTTTTTAGATCTACACCTAAATGAAGCAAAACCACTGGAGCTTAAAATCTTGCAGATTTACAGTTAAAATCCTCATGTTCCTTGCAGATATAATCATTCTAGCAGGGATGGACAGGATTGGCAACCTATGGTTTAGACTAATCCATTTCCATTTCTCTGAAATTTTTATAGTTTTCTAGTTGGAAAGCTGATTTTTAACGAGGAGTGAGATGCCAGGGATTACACTGAGTAATTGTATATGCAGCTAGGAAAAGAAGTGATTGCAGATGCACAGAATTAGAACTGGCCTCAAATTTGGCAGGGCTGATTTCTTCCTGATCTCTGTCTTTCATGTCAGTACACAGAGATAACAAATAACAGAAGCAAAAAAGAGGAATTATGTAGATGTTAAATGCTATTGCATGGTATATGCAAGTTCCCATAATAAACAGCATTTCATGGCTGACTAGCTTGATACTGACAGTAAAGGTGTTTGCTTTGGATTTTCTCAAACACAGAAATTTTTTACAAGAGACCTGACATTTTCCTCTCCCAAAATGGTTATAAACCACAGAAGGACAGAAGCAAATTTTAAATACCCACCTAGAAGTGAACATATCTGACATACAGAGACAATCCTGATGGTTCACTTGATTTTCTCTACGGGAAGCATTTCATGAGGGCCTGGATCACAAGAAAGGAAGCATTGAAAAATAATGCAGTGTTGTTTGGGTTTTTTTTTTCTGTCTGACATCCATGTTTTTGTTCTGTTTCTTTGTACATAAAAGATGGTTTTCTTTCACATAAACCCAAGTATTGAGCTTCTAAAGACATAAGGATGATACCAATTTACTACAATGACATAGTTACTTCTTGCTTCCTTCACAGGTACCTTTTATTCATCCTTTTAGTCCACCAGCAAAAGCAGTTAAATGGGGCAAACTCTGAAAGGAAGAAACCTATTTTTGCAGCACTACCTTCATCTTCTCTGAGAGCAATCCTTATCTTTTTCAGTCTCTGAAAAAAGGCAAACCCTTGCTATATTTACTTGCTAATTCCTCACTGGCAACTAAAACAGTAGCATCCGTAATGTGCTGAATTAGCCATTCTAAATTAAAACCTGTAAGAGAAAGTAAAAGGGTTTTTCTTTTGTACTTGCTTTCCTCAGAAATCTGTCCACTTTGCAAAAGAGAGAGCTGGAAAGAATAAAATAAAACAGAGGAAATAAAAAATAGGGAAGGCCATATATGTATTGCAAATTTATTCTGATTTCAAAATAAATACAAATATGGTAAAGCCTTAAAGATTGTGCTTGTTGACTGCTGACAAGATACATTAATTTTGTGATAAAATTACCAAACTAAAAACTTAGGAACAAACCTTCAGAAAATCATGTTAATATGGACTGAGTGGCCATTATCAGGTCTGAGAAATTAAGTTCCCTAGTTTCACATTGCTCCAATACAACACAGGCATCGTTAGGCTGTATCTGAAACCAGATGGATTTGGAAGGATATCATGATTCCAAGAACTTATATGTGGTTTTGGCCTTCCTTTCCAGCCACAAAAAGCAGCATCTTCAGAAGAGGCACCTGCCTGCTGACATTTAAATAAAAAGGGACAATTCATTTCACGAAATGTATAACACAATGAGACAGGAAGGGAGTATAACCCAACAACCTGGAAGTTAACACACATCCAGAGAAAGTCAAACACTCTTTGACATATCACAAGGTGAATGCTGAATTGATCTGCCAAATCTTCACCAGCTGGGGAGGTAACATCTGCTTGAAATATGTACTAACTTCTGTGTCAGAAAAAGAAGAAATCTCAGCAAAGGAGAAGGTGTATGAAGGAATACTACCTGTATCCAAAGAGACAAGTCACACTGGAGCCTTATTTTCTAGTATTTTCCATTTTCTGCTTTTAGCTTCTGCTGCAGTGCTGCAGAAATATATGGGCTCTGTGTGACTTAATGCACTTACATCCTGTCACCAACTGTAACAGGTTTAGTCACACCTCAACACCCACAAACAGGAAACAACCAACAGACTCCTCAAAAAAACAACAGCAACAAAAAAACCCCCAAAACCCCCAAGCAAAACAAACCAACAAAAACCCCCAAAAACCAACCAACCAAACAAAACCAACCAAACAAAAAAACCTCCAAAAAATAATCAGGTTTTTTTTCTGTCTTTTTTCAAAAGGCTGTAAAAACCCCAAGTTTTCTGCGTGATGTTCATTAAGGAAGCAACATCAAAATTCAGCTTTAAATGACTGAGGAGAAATTGCTGGGTTTTTACCTACAGGTACAATTTAAAAGACATCACCATCTGATGCACCTTCAGGCACCCTTAGTAAGTACATCAATTAAATAACATGTAGGCAACCTTAATGGAACTTTATAGACCAAGAATGACTTAGAAGGCATGCTAAAATTCAATACTAGTCTTCCTGGATGCAGAAACATGCCCAATGCAACTTCTACTTTGCAAATCAACAAATTAAATAAAGCACTGACCTGAGATTTCACCACAAACATTTTTCAGACACTGCTCTAGTCTGTGTCTTTGCCCCTTTCCTTTCTTATTTGTGTTTAAAGACACAAATCTCTGCAGGATTCCCCTTCCCTTCTCAGTTTTAAAAAATTCTGTTGTAGACTGTTTCCACTAATTGCACGGCCAACAGATGAAGAGCAGAGCCACCCCTCTGCCATTGCAGAGAGGAACAAAATAGCCCAGGAGCATCTCCAGACATCCTGCCTATGGTCTCCTCTGCTGTTCACATCACCCAAGGACTGCCAGGAAAGTGGTCACTGCCACCCTGGGAAGATGTGAGGACAAGTCTCCATTCCCCTCTGCTTTCTAGGAGCCCCAAGCAGTGTTGGTTCAGCCTTGGTGAAGCTGAAGGCTTGTTCTTCTCCCCCAACCTTTGCTGAGCCATTGGCAACATCTGTTCAAGAAATAACATGAGCTCTCCTCCACGAGCAAGCCCACATTACTCTCCATGCTTCTTCAATAGCATTCCTACCCCAAAAAACTAACATCCATTACATAGGGTGATGTCCATACAACACAGTGAAGGTTTTTTCATGATGCAGAATGGAATGTTTTAGATTTAGGATGGCTAATATTCATTGGCTTTTTTTTATTGAAACTGTATGAGTGAACAAGAATTAGATTCACTTGAAAAAAAGAATGAGTAAAACAAAAAATGTTATGATCAACAATATCACACATTTTTTCTCCTTGGCAACATCTACAGCGAATAGTTTTATTAAAAATGTCAAATTTCATGCAAGTTTTCAAATTAATATGTAAGTAGGAAGCATTTTCTAATAGTTCTGCCACATTACTAATCTCATTTGTTTGCTTTGTAAAGCACAAATCAAAACAGAGGAAATTTCTGTTTATGCCTAAAACTAGCCAAGAGTTTCCAGAAATAACTTAAATAAGTTTAAAAGACTCCAGAATGAAATTCAAAAAATGTGGGTCTACAAGAGAGAAGGCACACTACCTCAAAAATAGGAGGGAATAGTAATAGAAATTCAAGACTATCATAAAGCAGAAAAATATCAATTAAAAAAGCAACCAACAACTTCCTCATCACCCCCCCAAAAGTATAACGTGATGAATTATTGTCAGAACATGCAAAGCAAAAGTAGAAAAATAATTCTCCTAGTGCTGCAGCTCACCAGTACGTGGATATGCCAACAGAAGGATGCCCATAGCAAGCAGATCTTTTCAGATGTACAGAAATATCTTCAGTGTCGTGACTAAGGGCGATCAGAATTTCCCTTAAGAATTCAAATTTGAAATCCAAGCTAGTTCAAATTACCTTAAAATATAACATAGTGATTACTACACTGTTTGGAGACTTTTAGGGCGGTGTTCCAGCCCACATAATTGGAAGTAATTTTAAAGCCAGAATAGTAATTCAGATCTAGCTGTGATCCCTAGAGGTGACATACATTCAAAGAACAAAAATAAAATGGTACATACTAGAAAGGAGTTGTAAGATTTCTAGGAGTATTCACTTCAGTCAAGTTTGTTTATTTTGATGTTCACTACCAACATGTAAGTATTTTGTGCCAGTGACTGGCTAAAAAGCACCTAGACCAGCTTTTATGGTGTGAATGAAATATGAGTGGCAGAAAAGTTTTTTTGTTGCCACCTTTAAATTGGATGTGCAATAACATGCAGCTTCCATCTGATCAGTCACTCAGCATAGCTCAGTACACATGCTTTCCCAAAATGTTTTGAATAGATCCAAAGAGTTAATAATTAGTTGCAAAAATGCAAACTAATTTAAATAAATGAGTGTGAGAAAATAAGTTATTCACAGTATCCAGGGATATGAAAAAAGCTAATGTAATTAAACGCATGGTTTTTAAAATGCAACTTCTACTTGTTCTACTTTATTTCTAATCCCCTTATGCTTTAGATTAAACATGAGGCTCTTTCAAATGCTCTTGTAGATCCACCTGCAGGAGAAACACAGATACCTGATGATTTGCTCTCCCTGCACTTCCTTGAATTTACTTGGCTGAACGGAGTAAATTGTTTGTAAATTGTTTTTGACACATCCTCTGCCACAGAAACACAGGAAATTATGGTTTAGCTCTGCATAGATTCTGAGGAAAGCAAATAAATAGAAAGAATTTATAAAAATGTTGTTTCACTACATTCATATCAATGTCTTTGTATTTATAGGATCACAGCTCAGGGATTGTGCTAATCCCTTAGGTATAACCTTCAAACTACTGAATGTCCAAGGCAAAGTGGACAAGAGTACTCTGAAATCCTTACTATGCCCACCAAGCCTTATCACAGTAAAAGCACATGAACTGCCTTTCATCCCAGAAGTGCCAAAACCATTATCACACAGTCGGTTAGGTGATTAAAAGAAGTTACTGTCGGGCATTAACTTGCTACACACGTACTGTGCTATTCCAGCATCAATAGCACAAATATAAATATTAAGCAAGCAAAACAGATCTCAACACTACAACTAGGCTATAAGGAAAGTGCACAGAAAGGTGGTGGAACCTTCCCCCTGAATATTTCCATGATCTGAATAGATTAATTCACTGCTGACATGCTCCAGTGTTGGACATACCTGTGCTTTGAGAGCGATCTTGGACTGGGTGACCTCCAGAAGTTTCTTCCAGCTAACATTTCTGTGATACTACATTTTCAGTACCATTTTACCAAACCATCTTTTTTGTGGGTTTGTCTTGTTTTTTGTCCTTGAAATGAAAGGTTGTTTCCTTCAATGTTTTTCACCTATTTTGTCATCAGTGAGACTTTGATGAAAAGAGAAACTTGTGACTTTTAAGTCAGAACTTTGAACTAATGAGACAATTACGTCGCATATTATTTTTCATATAATATGTCTTAGAATATATTATGAAAGGAACTCAACTACTGCATCTGGGCCACAAGCTTGATGAACTATGTTCAGGCTGTTTAAGAAAAAAGCTTTAAAAGTGAAGACAAGCATTTAAATTTAAAGCAATAGAAACACAGGAGCCAGTGTAATGATTCATGGACAAGAGGTGAGAATGCCAAACAGACTGGCTGGACAGATCATTGTATCATCCTTATTTTACATGGATATTGTAAGGGCAGAACTGCACCTGTCAGAAAGTGATTTTGCAATAATCACAATGCAATATAGTGAGGGTGCAAATAAGGGATTTATGTCTGTGGATGAAAGGAAGAGAGAGTTCTCTTGGAGAGCACATATAGATATGAGCTGTAAATCTTGTCATGGTCTGGTAATGCTTTGCTATGGCAAAGACTGAGGCAAAGATGCCATTAGGGCCATTAGCCAACATGCTGGTTTAAATCAATAAAGCTTTCCATATATATCAGGAAAGGAGATATCAGACAACATTTGAATGGGAAAAAAATTATTTCAACTCACATTTCAGTTAGAGACAACTCGGTGAGAAGAAATGACAGCAAATAAGTCCTAGATAGGAGAAAGTAGGTCCAGAGCAGACCTGTCAGTCATCAGCATAAAGATGATGACATAGTCTATGTTCAAGAAAACCAGACACACACTGTTGACTAATGCAAAAAAAATAACATGAATGTTCTTACAATAATTTCCCTTCCACAGAGGCTGTTTCTATGTTACTGTGTTGTGTTTTCCATCTTTTGGTAACCATGATCTGCAAGTACCCCTGAGAAACACGACATACAAGGCAACGGCATGGGAATATGCTAAGAACTATAATTGAAACTAACTTGCCAGTGAGACTGCAATGTTATCCTAGATTAACAAGCCTGGATGTAATAGGTTTGGCTTTGGTCAGTACTTAAGTCTTAACACCACTACTACCACATGTCAATATGTATATCCTCAAGTGCAATACTCCAAAGTGGGGGCGGTCTCGTTTGTTTCTAAACTTGCAATTATAGGCATAACTTGCATGTGCATGAAAATGATCTTGTGTGTAAAAATAGGTATTAACATCACATACAAAAGGAGTCTTGTAGATGTGTGTAAATTACCCTTCATCAGAAGCTAAACTAAAACTCAGCTAAGTTCATTCACACAGGAAAACAAATATCAAAATATTGTATTTGAACATGTGATGCTGAAAAGGTGTATAAAAATGTGTTTAAGATTCCCTGTTTTATAAAGTCATTTTTCCCCTCTACAGGTAATAATTTATTGTGCTCGACACCATCGAGAGATACTCAAGGAAACAATGACAATTACAAAGTAAAAACTGTTTGTTGCCAACCTTAAATTTAAATCACCATTGTCTTCGAATAATTGCATGAATAGCTAGGAACATATAACATTTCCTTTTGTTAGATAAATGGATACATTTCACTAAGAAGACGATTAATGTGCATTTGAAATAGAATAATAGCTATAAACAGAAATTAAAGTGGTCCATTAAGATACAAGACTCTAAACACAATATTCTTAATCTAATCTCAGAGAATGAATAATTGCTGGACCTTTGCATTCCTCTTAATGAATCTATTTACACATAATTAAAACTATTCATCCTACTTCAAGTCTGATATATCTTGGATGACATATTAGCAACTTAAAGTCTTCAGTTTGCAATTTGTTTTTAAGAAAACCATTGTGCAGGGAAAGAGCAATATTTCTTTCAGTTTTACTGAACACCAGATCTTTTATTTCCAAATTATCTCATGCTAAATATAAAGTTCAGGTCATGGATATTATCTTTTAATTAGATATGAATAAAAGACATAATGTTATTTTGGCTACATACCTTATGGTTTACTAATAAAAAGATGAAAAAATCTGTGATCTGCACTTGTTAAAAGTGGCATACTATCTGCACTTTCTATTTACTTTATCACTGCATCTCCTCTACTCAAAGAACAGCATTTCTCTTACACTGCTGACAGGTTCACTATAATTAAACTCACATTTCAGTTTCTTTGATGACATCAGAAATAACATGAGCTGATATTAATGAAGTCCCCTTTGGCTGGAGGCAGACCAGTTGCAAGTTATTTTTGTATGCCTTAATTTTTTGGGAGACCAAGGAGATGCAGTGCATTGATCCCTTTTTCCAAGTGTCCACCAGTGCTCCAGTGTGTTACCAGAATCACTGGGAGCACTGACCTGTAGCTGAGTTAAAAGAGCAATCTGTTAGGAGGGGATAAGAGGCATCAAAATGAAAAAATACTTCAACTTTGTGGGCTGCATCTACAGTGCTGCAGCTGGTGGATATGGACTGAAGAACACTGAGTGGGATACAGTCTGTGCTAAAGAGCAAAACAGACCTAGGCTTATTCTCTGGCTGTGGAGCCAATCAGCAGAGAATAAGGAGAGGAATGCCTTGGGATGTCCCTGATCCATGCTTGGGACACCACTGACAATTAAGCACAGCAGAGTTAATCCCATGCTCAGTAACCAAGGACACAGACTCAAACGCTGACGTGGGTGCCCAGCTCTTGGTAGTTCACATTAGCATTTACTAATGTAAATGCAATCTGAAATTGCAGTGTTGAGTGTCTGCTTCATTTTACATAGCAGTTATAGAATCATAGATTGGTTTGGTTTGGGTTGGAAGGGACTGTCAAGACTGTCTTGTTCCAATCCCTCTGCCATGGGGAGGAACACCTTCCAGTAGACCAGGTTGCTCAGAGCCCCATCCAACCTGGCCTTGAACTCTTCTGGGGATGAAGCATCCAAAGCTTCTCTGGGCAACTTGTTCCAGTCTCTCACCAGCCTCAGAGTGAAGAATTTTTTCCTCATATCTAATCTAAATTTACCATCTTTCAGTTTAAAAGCATTACCCCTTGCCCTATCAATACATGCCCTTGTAAAACATCCCTCTCCAGCTTTCTCATGGGCCTCCTTTAGATACTAGCAGGCTGCTATAAGGTGTACCCAGAGCCTTCTCTTCTCCAGGATGAGTAACTCCAGCTCCCTCAGTCAGTCATCACAGGAGAGATGCTCCTACCCTCTGATCCTCTTTGTGGTCCTCCTCTAGACTTCCTCCAGCAGGTCCATATCTTTCTTATTTGGGGACCCCAGATTTGGATGCAGTACTTCAGGTGTGGGGTCTCATGAAAATGGACTAGGAGGGAGAATCACCTCCCCTGACCTGCTGGTCATGCTGCTTTTGATGCAGCCCAGGACATGGTTGGCTTTCTGGGCTGCAAGTGTATGTTGCTGGGTCCTACTGCAATTCTCATTCCACCAGCCCAGGTGCAGGATCTTGCACTTAGCTTTGCTGAACTTCATGGGGTTCACATGGGCTGTGTCTCCAGCGTGTCAAGGTCCCTCTGGATGACATCCCTTCCCTCCAGCATGTCAACTGCACCACACAGCTTGGTGTCATCAGCAAACTCACTGAGGGTGCACTCGATCTCACTGCCCATGTCATGTATGAAGATGTCTAACTGTGCTGTTCCCAAGCCCAGAATAACAGCACTCATCACTGTTCTCCACTTGGACATTGAGGCTTTTACAACTCTCTGAGTGCAACACCATACAGCCAATTGCTTATCCAACGATTGGTCCATCCATTAAGTCCATGTCACTTAGTTCAGAGACAAGGATGTTGTGCAGGAGACTGTCAAATGATGTTAGGCATTCTCCCTCATCAATTAAACATGGTAACCAGTAGAAGCCATACAAATTTTTCAGGCAGGATTTGCCCTTAGTGAAGCCATGTTGGCTGTCACCAATCACTTCCTCATGTTCCATGTGCCTTAGCATATTTTCTGGGAGGATCTGCTCTCAGACCTTGCTGGGCACAGAGGTGAGACGGCCTGGCCTGTAGCTCCCTTGGTCCCTTATTTTCTTTTCTAAAACTGGGGGTAATGTTTCTCCTTTTCCAGTCAGTGAGAACCTCACCAGACTCTATGACTTTTCAGACATGATGGATGATGGCTTAGTCACTTGCTCTGCTATTCTAGTTGTTTTGTACAGGATCACCTAGAGTACATGTTAGCTGGACTTGTTCTTTCCTGAATGTGGGTGGCCACAACTGCAGAAAACGTTCCTGCAAAAGCCTCAGGATCAGCCCATGATTTCCAGTCAATATTTCCCTGTAACATAATGGCCACATTTACGTTTTTCCCAGAGGCATTTTGGTGAGACCAGCTATATTGCACCCAGCCAGTGTTTGATTTAGAGCTGCTTTCACCATTGTGCATACCCACAAGAAATAGATGGGACATTCTTGAAGTGACAGAAAAAAAGGTCTGTTCTCTTCCCCAGAGCTTTCCTTTCTGTATCCTATTTCAGCACAAAGTTATGCTGAAAACATAAGTTTACACTTAGATGTGTAAGCCACACTTCCATATACAACTTTCTGACTTTATGTAATAAAAAGACACTGTTTCACTCTTACACTCTGCAACAATGGCAGAGAAGCAGGTAGCTAACAAATTGTGGCTATGGATAAGCATGCATCACAAGTCCACTGGGCATTAATAATGAGGAACAACAGAAAAGCATACTTTAAGAAAATTTAATTGTGCTAAGTGCTATTCATTAAAGGGGAGATTACTGTACATTAAAACTCATCTAGTTAAGCAGCTATGCCATTACAGAGCTTATCCTCCCCTTTTAGGATAAGAAAACGACTTTTTAAAGACCTAACAAAACAACCTGGGTATAAAATACATCTCACCTCTTAAAACCCTACCTAAAGTTCAGAGTTCCTGGAAAGCTATCATGAGAGGGTGAAAAGTTCACCGTGAATACCAGCAACTGGGCTACTACAGAGCAGATAGAACCACTTTCAGAAAAGATCAATTTCCTCTAAAAAAAAAGCCCTCAAGAAAAAACTCCCGCAATTTTTTTTAGTGAAATATGATTGAAAGATAAAATATGAATGTCATGCTAAATAAAGAATTCTAGTTCCAGGATATTCAATGTAAAGAAAAGCATTGTTAGGATATAAAATCCTAGGTCTCTACAGTCTGAGTTTGTTCAAAATAACTCTGAGTTTTACAAATAAGCAATCTCTATCAGGAATAAACAGCTTGCCTCATTGTTTCACAGCAACTGAGGATGGAGATCATTCACTGAACATTTTTTTACCTGTTCTTAATGTCAAACAGAGAACATGGATACTGTAAAACATTTCACTCTTGAGATTATTCAGATTTTGAAAATTAGAAAGCATAACTTTATCAATGCAATCAAGGCAGTCATTATTTAAAATCAGCATAAAATATTAACTTTAGATTAATGTGTAACTATAATACAATTTTTTTCATCATTAAGAGAAGAAAGCTCAATATTTCAAAGTTCAAGATGGCACAAAAAAGAAATCTTTGAGAAGTGCTGACAAAATTGTGGTAGAGCTTCCTTATAAAAAACTCTTGGGGTCTTTACAGAACAACGCATTTCTTCTGTAACTTATCTGGCATGATTCTGCTACTTGTCATGTAAAATTAAGTTCAATATAATAGAATTAAAAAGAAAAATTCTGAAAAGGAGTGCAGACACACAGCATAAATTGAGACAGAATGTAATTACAACTCTTTCTCCTAGAGACTGATGGACTCCAGACATCAAAATCTAGTTTGTAAACTAATTTCCTTTAAAAATTCAGCTTGAAAAACAAGAAGTGATTCAGATTCATGGTCTGTTTACTTCTTTATTGCACATTTATTTATTTTGTTTATTAACTGGGCGGTATTTGAAACTGTAGAACTGCCATTCAAAATATCCAAATTTGTGAAAACACTGTAAAATATCTTGCAACACAAAGCAATATATTCACTGCTTTAATGCAGCAGCTGATGATTTAAATTCAGTTAAAGCTAGGAAGACAGTAGACCAAAAGGAATGATACCTGCCTTTAAGCACAAAGAGTAACTATTCAAGGGACAATAAAACACTACAAAAGCAGAAATTAACAGTCGCCTCAAGAAGATACAATTTTGTGTGCTGAATATATCCTCCCAAACGGCACACCAATGTAATTAGCAACCCTCCCAAGACCATTTATATGTTGTAGAAGCAGTAAGAACAGCAAGTACTTCCAGTAAAACACATTACTACAAGTCCAAATTAATTTATGTGAGGCATCTATGAGGCTAAAGAATTAAGCACAGTACATCTATCTATTTACAGTTACCTATGTTCCTTTTCAATCTTAAAAAGGGATCCTTTTCGGTGGCAAAAGTCTCTCCCTGCAACCTGTTCTGCCCACACCTCTGGAGAGCCAGAAGCACAGATGCCGCACCTGTGATCCTGTTGGGGCTTCTTTTCTCATATCCTCTGCTCTCCAAAGTACTACTGCTACTCTCTGAGGTCACTGGGCATCACACCTCTAACAGAGTATCCTAATATATATAAAAAAAGAAGACACAGCTGTCTTCCAAGAACTGCCACAGAAGTCCTCAGAAGGGCACATGCCATCAATAGAAGAGGCAGAGTGGGAACAGGTGAGTCACACCGAGGTGTTGCAGCAACCGCAGTGCACTGGAGGAGGCTGGGAACTTTTTGGCAGGCTCACTGCCAGGGTCAGAGCAGGGAGCTTCTCAGGTTCCTGTGCAGCTTGGAGACACCTTTAAAGCCACGAGGAGGCTTTCTCCCTATGCTGTAAGTTATGCATACATACAAAACATGAAACCCAACAGGTACTCGGCTCAAATGTTTCCAGTACAGGATCTATAAAGAGATGTGGGGTGCAAATGCTGTAGCTCAGGGCCATTTGCAGCATAAATCTGATAAATTCAGCCACTTTCTCTTGTGCACTATTAGAGCTGGATAAATGAAGATGAACCATGACTTCTCTGCTCCCTAATTCAGATGACTGAGAAGAGTTTTGTAGGACAGAAACAAAGATTTTGCATTCAGACATAGAAAGGGCAAATCCACATAACTGACTAGAGAATGAACAACAGCCAGGGGATTCAAACTAAAGGAAAAGCAATTGCTTATAGTCTGTTTGCAGGCTTTTAATGGAAATTTGAAATTAGATGTATTGCATTTCTAAAAATTTCATGTTTTGTTAAGACATTTATTTAATAGTATGTAATTATACTATTAGCACAAGAAATTAGCAAAAGCTAGTAACATCTCAAAGCAGGCTTATTATTTTCAGTACTGAAAGAAAGTCTTAATTTACACAATGTAATATTAGCTGTGGCAAGATCTTAGGAAAGTCATTGAATCAGTTGCTTCCCTCAAGCACAGGACATCTGATGGCTTATTTTTTACATCTGCTTTTAAAATTTCCTTAAATTGCACTAGTTGAAATGAAATTTACTTTACCAGTTCCAATTATTTTTGATTCTGGAAAACCACCTCAATGCTGAGCTTTAAAAAATTGTTCAATGTTTTGAACGTGCATATTCTTATGAGACATGCACTCTTTTCTTTTAAGCACCTTTGCCTCAAATACGCATTCACGATGACATAGAATGTCTTAAAGCAGATTTTGAAGGAGCAGAAGTGGAAGTGTACATCTGAGGGTTAAGTTTAGCTGAAATGTCACAAAACAGCTGCTGATCTGCTGCTTTCCAAGGTCCTGCTTTTTATCAGCACAGTGACTATAAGCCACACGCTCGGGGTTTTGCAAGGAAGGAGGAAGCAAGGAGATACTGAGAAAAAAAAAGAATGTTGGGAGTCCAGCCAAACCACGCGTGCCAGTAGCATCACTGAGATGCAGCAGAGTGAGAGTGAAGAGGTGTCTCCAGGCTCTGGGGCAGCACTCCTGGTTAGCCTCCTGGACAGCCAAGATGGTTTTACACAGCTCAGGCCTGGCCTTCCTATTTCTTTTATTGGATTTACAACAATGCAACTTCACTGATGCTGTGCTCGCTGGTGTAAGGCTATTTCTGCTGCAGACCCTGCAACTCCTTGGGTCCTGACAAAGCTGTCTCGCTCTCTGGACAGCTGGAGGTGCTGGGATGGGTGATTTTTGCTCAGCCAGGAGAGTCACCTCTGGCTGTGACACCCTGCTATCAAAAAAAAGACTCAGACCCTGACTTGAAATCACCTAATTAAGAAGATACTGAACTGGAGAAGAATCATTGCTCTTCCTTTTGCAAGGGAAAGCAAACGTAGGGAAGACAGAAGAGAACATCAGGTAAAGACTATTACCATGAGAACTAATGGGGAGGACAAAGTTCCTACCAGAGGCCAGCAAGGGAGGGGTATATTAACCTCAAAGAAGTCAGTACCCAAAGAATGGATGAAAGCTGCAGTAAAATTGAAAAGGTGATAATAATCAAGTCCAAGAAACCCACGGATGATTTGCATGACATCTGTTTCAGTTGTAATATTGAGTAAAGTGGAAGGTAAGAAAAAAAGCATACTTAATAGTGGATTTCTCCAGTCTGATTGGTTTAAAAGTAATGACTTTTCATAGAACAGGGAGCATAAGGATAAATTCCTGCTATTATATATAATTGCCATGTAAATTGTAATGAATTTTAAATTGTTTACCATTGGAAAAGGACCTGGCTATCTGTCTATGTCTGTCCTAATCCAATTTACATTTTTAATACATCTCCCCAAACTTGATACATTTTCTTCTGAAGAAACCTAATTAATAGTTTATCTATTTTCTGTCCTAATTCTGAATGTTCATAGTAGTAACACTATATGCTAATTTGCCAATAAAAAATTACAGTTTATGAATTTAGGATAATGTATTTTATGTTGCATTGAGTAGTACTAATTTTGTTATTTGAAATCAAGCTATCTAAATATACCATCAAAACTGTTAACTGTTAGAGTTGCTAAATTAGATGCAATGTGGTTTTTTAAGTGTGATTACCTTTACTCCCAAACTCAAAGCATTTTAGGACAAAACTTATAATAGCAGTGGAGAATAGGTTTTACAAGATCCTCTTGGTTTTTCTTCTTGGGGACATGCTTTTAGAGAAAGAAAATAATAAACACTTTTTCACACTCACTAACAACATTCATCCAACTTGGTATTCCAGTTTAAGAAAACAGACCATGAGACAGAAAATTTGAGAGATTGACTTATACAATACAGCAGAATAATCTGAATGTCTTTTTAGATGAATGAGAATAAAATTATTTTTAGAATAAGCCTTTCTGCTGCAAAAAAATTCTAATGGCTCAGAATGGTTCATGGAAAAAACCTACAGAAACTAAAATATTTATTAAGGATTTTGAGTTCCCACTCAATTCCGTCTCTGTATTTGTACTGAAAGAACCTACAAGGACTGGAGTAAGCCCCACTAGACAATTTATTATATGGATCTAAGACAGTAGGTATCTGAATCAATAAAATAAAGCAAATTCAAAATCCAAGAATTCTTCAGTTCTGTCCTTTCAAAACTTTTTGTTATGATTTTCCCCCCAAAATTTGAATTTAAATGACAGTGCAGTGGTGGTATCACTGTTGCAGATTGGTCTGGCTAACAGCTCCTTAATGAAAACCTAAGCCATTATAAGCACAGGTAAACCTTTCCTTCTTACTCGCCTCTCTTTCTAATGAATATTAAGTGGAAAAACATTGCATTACCTGGCTACTGAAAAAAAGTACATGTACAGTACATGTATACTTAATAGTTCAGATTATAAAAACAAACAGAAAAAAACTTCTCTTTACTGTTTTCAGTTTAAATCAACTGTTTTATTGTCTGTTGAAAATACTCAAATACGTAAGACAAAATGCTAATAAAAGCAACAACACACATGTGGAAAAGTGCAGTTTTACTCTATGTATTTATGCATATAAATTTTTATTTTAAATATTCCCTTAGCATAGTTTCTGCTACTTAATCTACTAAGTTGCTATGTTACCAGCACATATCATCGTTTCTGTTCGAGTAAATTCTCCTGATTATCATCTGTCAGCGATATGGAACATAAAACAGGACAACTATTCCTGGTCAAAAACTGAGCAGAGATTTTTAAAATCTGTATTATTTATAGAGCTATACAAAAGCTTGCAATAAAGTTTTAGTGAAAATAAATAAACCCTTGAACTGTTTGAAACTGTAGCTATATAATTGATGATGCCTAAGTTAGAATAAACATATATAACGTATCAATAAATTTGAGATGCCTACATTACCCTTGCAGATAGGAACAACAGTCTTTATTTTGATATTCTCTTAGATGCTGGTCTTGTGGACACTACCCTTGTCTGCATCGAGGCAGTGAGCAAGGCTGTGCCTCTGCTTCCCTTGGTCATGCCACAGACTGTGCAGGAACGTCGGGGTCTCCTGCTTTTGCATCTTGCATAAAAGGCAGAAATCCATTTTAAATCAGAGCTACTGGCATCCTCACAGGCCTGAGTCTTGGCCACAGTTCTGCACTTCGTTTTACTGTTTTTCACTGTGAAAATTGGAATGTAGGCAACCCATTGAGAAAGCTTTCAAAGGTGGCTGCTCATGGGAGAACCTCTGGTGGCCACAAGGTGACCACTCAAAGCCACTGCTGATTCAGCACCCCCAGCATCTGCCTCATCTCTCCATGCCCTTGCTCCTCTCCTCCTGTCTGGGCTGGACAGCACAATCCAGACAGACACCTGGAAACATGGCCTCTCCTCCATATGAGATGACCAACACCTCCGCATTAAATAACAAACCAAAACAGCAAGGTGTTGAAACCAGATCTCTAAGAGTACAGTATGTTCATGAAGGAGTAGTTAGAGTAGTAGAATAAAGAAGTGACAAATGAATACGGCTGTATTTTCAACGTTCAAGGTCCGAGATATGACATAATTCAATTTGCTGTATAATCACATATATTACTGTAATGGACTGCAGACAGATAATATCTTAGGGTTCAAGCATCAAGCTGAAGTGTAGGAAGGTATTCCAGTCTGATTAACTGATTTTTAAGAATAAAATCTTGCTAGCAAATATATTATAAATTAAATACATATGTTGAAAATATATTCATTTTAACCAAAAAGTCCTACCAACGCAGGCCATCTGCTTTTGACTGATAGATTTGGTAAACTGTCAGAATATCATGTAAACTGTTACAAATCTCATTTAATGACTATCTCGGAAACATACATAGCTCACACTACTGGCAAGCTTTTAATGAAAATATATATCAAAGAATCAAATATGTGCAAATTCTGAATTTCAATTATTCAATAAGATAAAGAACAAATTTTGTAGAAAAACAGCAAGAGCTCCATCTATCCCTTCTGAGATGAATAAAAGCCCCACAAATTATCTAAAAGACATTGTAATCAACTTCTTAAGAAATATATTTTTCCATTGCTAATTCCTTTAATACTGTACATCACTTAAAATAAATTTGGAGAGACTGAAAGCAAACTAAGAAGAGAATACAAGTTCAGCCCCTGTGAATATTTGCAGAAATTTTGTCCAAAAGATAGGTATTCTCCACATCCCTTCACATTTTTGAAATTTTTCCTATGTCCCATGGTCGTCTCGTAACAGCCCCCAAATACTATGATGACCATGATAGGCCTGGTTGAGGATCCCACTGGTGTCTAACCATAACCTCTGTGGACTGCTCCTCTACACAGAGACAAACTCATGCACAGTCCCCCAAAGTAATAGCTTCTCCTTTTGTTTTAAAATTTTGTCCATAAATTATAAGTTCTTGGAGGAGAAATAATACCTTTAATTCAAACGCATGAAACATTTACCATGAGATCTTCTAATGATACCCAAATGACTTCAGAAACAATCCCTAATGTTCTTTAAAATTTATATTTCACTGTCATGAAAATGCTAGACTCTAGAGACTTTTCACTGTGATCGGAGATCATATACACAGAAAAGAAAAAACATTTTTTCCTTCACAGCATATCAGGAGTAATACAAACCTCAGCCTTTTCCTAGGTAGCTTTCTTCCCTGACATGTGCTATTGGTCTAGTCCTTGCTTTTCACCTCATCATGGCCAACCACAGGGCTGCCCACAGAGGCCACACCTTCACAGAACTGCCTACACATAGATTAAAAGTGTAAGAATTCAGTTTCTGTAGAAAAGTAGATGATACAGACTCAATGTCACGTAGTCTCAATGTTTTCTCCACAAACTTCAGTCTTACACACTCAGTTAGTACTGAATGCTGTGATAGCCCGATACTTTAATAATGACATGCAGTGAATGGAGTAGGTGCAGGCAGCTGTCAGGTTCTATAGAATAACACTGGAAAAATGCAAACTATTACTTATCATGTCTAGAAACTCTATGGCTTCTTTCACAGCTCCTTCCCTACAAGCTCTCTGTGATAGAAACAATCTTCTGAAGGAGGAGAAGACAACACTGCTTCTCCCTCTGAAGGCTGCAGTTGCATTTTGTAGACAATTCAGCCATCCTTAGTCTCTCCTCACTCTCCTTTGTGTGTACAAATGCTTTACCAAGTTCAGCATTAGATTCTCACATAAATCTGCCTTACCCTGCCAGTAAACTGCTACCATAACATGAAATTCAACTTCGGTTTTATTTCCCAGGGTAGGGATAGACTCCAGAATCTCCCCCTATGTATTGTACTGATAGCATTTTTACACCCATTTTAAATTGCTTTGCTATCCCAAACTGTATTTCACATTACCCTGTTTTCAGTTTCAACAGTTCATATGCTTAGATTTTGAAGCACCTTCTTCTTTTTTCAAATTATATTACAAAAACTTTCTTCTCAGTTATGTGTATTTTCATTAAAGCAGTAAGAATGGCAGCAGAAACTCAGAATACTCTAGCCTTGCTAAATGACTATGTGACAGCCTATAATTTCTCTGTCATTAAAAATACATATTCTAGCGCTAAGTTCATGCTGGAAGAATGTTACCCCAGGGAACAGTTTTTCCTCATAGTATGCAATTTAAGTTTATTTAACATACTGTGCATTCAAACAAAAAGCTGTCCGTTCTGGGAAGAGAAATTCTGATACATCTGAGCATTTATAACAATGGGAAGTACAGCTACTTCTCATAAAGGAATTCCAGAATACTATTCACTGCAGATATTGTCTTGAGAGGGGCTGATTGTTAATAGACCAGTATCTTTCCCCAGGTGTTGCTACCATAAGATAAAATACACATGGTATTCTGGAAGGCCACGCAATAAGCCCTGTGCACAATCTAATTAGCAAGACTACACTGGGTAACATATCTACATCAAGGTTCTTAAAGAATGCTTGAAGTTGAATACGGCAGCCTTTAAGATTATTTTTTCCAGTAATATTTTTATCCAGTAATTTGAATTTTTAAATTCTCTTCTATGCTTCTACAAACAGCTCAACAGAGACTAGTTTTCCTTTTCTTCTGTACCTTACAAAATACCTGGCTAGTAATGATCCAGTCCCAGCAATATCCACTACTGAGATCTGCTTTTTAACTTACATTTTAGGAAACAACAGAAATACTTTCCAAAGAGGACCTACAGGCCTTGAGAAAATGTTGGGATTTGGAGACAAGATATGCATCAGCTATTCCATCTCATATAACTTGAAAAATTAAAAGATGCCTAAGGGTCACAAATATCAGCAATTATTTGTTCTTGAGCAGTTATTTTTGTATATACTGTTTGGTCTCAGTTTTTTATCCCATGTAAGACAATCAACATTAAACAGCCTCTGAGTGCACCCTAGAAGTGCACACAACAGAACATTAATGCTTTTCACATACCCATTTTAGTATCCCCTGTGGCAGCAGCACCTTGTCAACTTTAATAGTTTTATTACTAACAGCGATATTAATATATATATTTACATTGCTGCACATTTAGGAAACTGTGGGAAAGATCAAAGAAACAGAACTTCAACAGCACTGGATTCTGCAAAGTTATTTCACCCCTGAAAGAGCCCCTGGACGTCACCATGGGAAAGCCACCACCCCCACAGACACCATTTCATCAACACAGGGGTGCTGCAACTAAACATGGGAGCTGCTGACCCCTCTGGGCAGGCATCATATGTGTATGACAAACGCAAAGCATTTTGGGCTGGTTTCCTAAATGCAAAACTTTTGGTAGAGCAGAAGTGTCATGATAGCCAAGGGGTGTGTGGTGCCACCCCCAACTCCTCTGACTGTCTCCCACCACCATGCAGGCACCAAACTCACAGACCATTACAGCTGACACTCCTATTGCAAACTGCTGCAGATAAGACATGTTATTAACCCATATTGGTGGCAATATGGTAGAACAAATAGGAAAGAACTGGTAAAAGAGTGTGAAATAGTTACTTTGATAGCAGATTTTCTCTAAGTCTAGAATTTTGCAATTTACTGTGGCAAGTAGTAGCTTGGAAATGTTGTAGTTATTAGTTTAGAAACAATTTTAGAACTTCAGTAGAGCTCTCAGTGGGCACAACTGCACCAGTCATTTCACAGTGGGTATTCATCAAGAAAATTGTTTTTAACCGCAAATGCTGTATTTATCACATATCCAGAATATGTTAAATCATTAACATGCAAATACAAAGAAAACACTAATTGCAAATAACTGTAATTTTACTTTCAAAATAGACAATGGGGGAGTTAATATTTTTCACTCCCTTTATATTTTTTACAACAGATACCTCCGTATTCACCTGATTTGTTGCTATTTGGGATAGCTTGGTTTTAGAGTGGGGTGACTGAATGGTAAAATGTGCAGTACTTTACCAACCCTATAAATGCTGGGCTAACATGTTTATGCTGCTTCCCTTTTTGAGCTAACATGGTTAGAGTTACCTTGGGTATTTCTGCACAGCAAAGCACAGCTCTATATATATACACACACATACATACACACATACATACATACTTACATACATCTGCAGCTGCAAATTCATTATTAATGTTCTGTACTCAAGAGATTTTGCTAATTAACTGAACCACCCACAAGTTCATCATTATCATTTCCTGAAGCATTTGTAGATGACTTGGTTTCCCAGAGCATTCAAGAGAGTAAAACCTAATTAATTTGTGGGGACTCAATGGCAGGACACAGTAGCTGCAAGCTATGTAATATTGCTTTTCTTAAAGATAATCTTGTTACACTACCGAAGTTTTAGTCAGGGACAAAGATAACACACAGAGAATTGCATAGTACTCCAGTAGAAGTTCAATCACTAAAATTTGAGGATTAGGAAATCATCTTAATGGCATTACTTACAGAGCTACTAGGGAAGGGGAGATTATTTTCCAGAGGGAATTTGATTTGCCATGGAGCAGCACAATATTTTAGCTGCATAGCCTTCTTTCCAGCCCCAGACTAGAACTTCTTCCGAGAGCAAATCCTAGAACAGTAACAACAATAAGTAGCCCAGGTTTCTTACAAAACACATGTAACACAAAGAGTCCAGAAAAATGCAGTGATGCCCTCATAGATTGGCAGCTGATTTACATGATGATAGAGTTACCATGGTAATTTTCAGTTCAATTTTATCAAATCAGCAGATAAGATATATGCATGTTCTGCTGTCACCACAGGCTTAGAATTCACCAGAAGTATGAGGCTATATAGCTGGTAAGACAGAAGTGTGCACAGAAGTCTATTTACAATCCAGGTCAGAAACCTGAAATCAGAAGGTAATGCTAAATTTTACAGCATTATTTGAGTGTCCTGATTTAAAAGTACCCAACAATTTATGAGTCTTGTCCAGTAGCATCTTCCTATTTTGCTCAAAACTGGCAGAGCACCATTTGTCTTGCCCCCCACAGTACTGCTGGAGCATGCCATGGAGAGCTGGCCGGGTTTTAGCAAGATAAGCTAAAGTTAAATGCTGAGATTCAGCAGGAGATGGCAGCTTGCACTTAGGGTTTGAGGCTGAGACACACCTGTGTCTGGTGGTACCAAAGCCTTGAGTCACCTCCACAGCTCTGCCCTGCCAGCCCCATTTCCTGACCTGGGGTCCTGGGCCCAGCAACTCTGTTTAACGTTTTATCTGGTTTATTGACCAGCCCTTTTAGCAGTGATCTGCTTCTGATGCATGCATGTTCAATGACAATGGGTTCTGCAATCTGTTCTAAACCTCTTTTCATTTCCCATCTAGTTTTTACATTTTGCATTTACAGCTGGCAAAACAGACTATCGGTACAGCTTTTCACCCAACCTACTGACAGCAAGTTGGATGTCATGGTTAACTCTATCAAATGCCTCAATTTTCCCAAACATGCTTTCAATACCCAGTTTTCAGAACACAAAAGTCCTGTTTTGTAATTTCTCAGAGGCCATCTTCATGATGGGTCAATCCCCTGGTCCTAGAGAGTATGCCTTTACATGACTAGTGTAAGAGGAAAAAGCCTGAACAAGGAGGCAGGAATTAAAGCACTTGGAACAAGGCTTAGAAAAAAAAGGCACATTTCCTGCCAGAATTTAAATGCTGAAAGATCCCTATCACATAAGTTGTTAAAATCAACACTAAAGTAATTTTAGATGCTTAGATGTATAAAGAAATGTGTGCTTCAGTTTGTGCCCAGACTCAAGTCCTTTCAAAAAGAAAGAGTGTTCCATTGGCATGGTTTAGAAGAGTAGGAGCAGATAAGCATGTAAAAGACAGGACTCCAAAAGATAGCTCTGGAGTAATAACTCTTCTTACAGCTTTGAATAGTATTCTGCTTAGGATTTACTGTGTGGAGTATTATAAGCATATTATAATTATAAGAAGAATTAACCCTGTCAGATAAGAAAGAAAAAGAAATTCAGAGATCTTCCTATTTCAAAATATGGGAGGTTTAGTAACTGATGCACCAAACACCTAACTACAATTGCTTTGTGAACTCTCTCTTTGTGCTGTTAATAAACAGAAATGAGCGAGGAATGTGCTACCACCTCCCTTGTCCTACTGTGGCACTAGATAAAGCTATTTACCATCATCATTTAAATTACTCAAACTGGAACTTTCTACAGAACTTGCACTTCAGTGAAACTACGTTGGAGGACAACTACAAATTCAGAAAGGGCACTGCCAACTTCAAAGACTAAATTCAATAAATTAGAATTATTTGAGTGATTAAATGGAGAAGTTTTTAAATTATTGGCTCAAATGTCTAAGCCTTCTGACAACAAACACGATGCAGTAACAGAGGACCTGAAGAAGCTGCTACCAAATGTTCCTTTCATCACTACAATAACTCAAAATGTCTACAGCAGAAAGTATACAGCAAAAGCAACTTCACATAAAGTGAATAATGGCTTTACAATTGTTCTGACGTGTTACAGGTACTTCCACGTGCTCTCACTTTCCCCCCACTCCCAAAACCGTGCAGACATAGAGTCTCTATTTTGGGGTCACAGCTGACAAGATAAGGATTATTTTCAACTATTGCATCAGACAGAAAGAAATTACCTACTGCTTATATGTGTGTATATATTGCACTACACTACCTGAAGAAATATATGTATTTACAAATATTCATGGAAATGAGACTGATGGTTTTTCTCATTTGAAAGCAAAATAGGTATATTTTTTAATTGACACTTGAATACATTTTAATTCATACATTAAATAAATCAAGGAAACATCACAGCCAATTATATGTAGTGGTAATGACAAAAGGTGGCAAGCTGCAATGTTAGACATGAGGCCACACTCACACATGCTCTAGTTCCTAGCAGTAATATACAGCAACAGCCTTGTATTTCAATAGTTAGCAACTTGATATGACAATAAAAAGCACCAAGTAATCTTCTCATTACTACTATACAAAAAAGATAGCACATGTTTTTCTAAAGAGATTGTATTTTATTAGTCATTATGCTGCTGCCAAAGAATACAGAATCAAGGAAATAATTTCATGGCTCCACTTTTGGCATGCTGAATCATGGCTGCCACAAATAAAGTGTAACAGACTCATGTTCTCAATTGTTTTCAGGAACTTATGGATAATTGAAAAAAAAAAAAAAAAAAGAAAATCAGTTTGGTATTCTTTCTAAATGTCCAAAATGCTCTTGCCACTCAATTATATTAAAACCAAATAAAAAAGAGATCAGGTTCAGAATCTTATCTCCATTACAAGCTACAGTCATCCCCTTCATATGATATCTTTGTATTATATTTTTGCTCTGCTATATGTACAGCACAAACTGGGAAAGTTTACTGATTCTCAAATAGGACTATTAACACACACACAGAATTAACATATTCATAAAATTATAATGAAAGTACCAGCAATTTTTCATTTAAATAAGGCTTCCTAATGCTGTTTAGCATTTCTGATTTTTGCAAAATGCAATTTTCTGAAAGGGAAAGTGAAATTCTAATAACTTACTAAATTATGAGGAAACAGAAATGGGTGATGATTCCAGGCAATCGTCTCCCATGTTAACATACACTGGAAACTGTTTGTACAGTAATGTGCAAATACATTCGCATATCCCATTACATGACTTTCTGTAAGAGGATGCTGTTTACCTTCCAAACAATTGTACTGAACTTTGATTTCTATGGCAATCATGCCATACTAGTGTTTGGATGCCAAGATTCCAAGCAATACAGTCCAAGCAACATGGGAAAACTCTCTAAACCCCACCACTGATTTCTAGAAGCATTTTCTCCCTTTTGACTGCAAATATGGAGAAATGACTATTAATAAACACAAAGAGGCTTCCATTGCTGAACTTCTAATACTAAACCATTTTTAAAAGCTCCATTATCAAAACTGAAAAAATATGACAAAATGCTTTCATGTATTTTCAACAATGAATTTTCAATATTCACTGTTGTGAAATCATCTTTTTCTGGTTTGTACCGCCCATACACATTACCTGTCCTGTCTTTTAAATATTTAGATTCAAAAAGTTGATCTGCAGTATATATAAAAATCTTCATGTAACATCCTATAGAAAGCATGAATAAATTGCAAGAGAAGGAAAAGTTGATATGGCTGTCCTGTGCTGTTTCCAACTGTCTAAGATGCCTGCATAAATTAGTATGAATCACTGATTATTTTAGCATCTGTAGGACAACTAATTGGAATTAATTAATTTACTGCACTCACTTATACTCCAGTATAAAAGCTCCTCAACAATTCCTTAAAGGAAGCTGGCATCATCACCTTATGTGGAATTGTGTTTTATAAAAGTCACAACAGGTTTTCTACTTCAAGGAGGCTTCATCAGTCTTCAAAAACAATCTTGCTTTTCTTGTTGGCCTTGCATCAGTCCAAGTCCACTATCCATCTCCTGCTACATGCACACACATATATCAGGAAAAAGGACAGTCAGATTGGTTTGTGTCATACCAAGTGAAAGAGTTGGGTGCCTGAAAGAAGCACTTTATCCTGTCCCAAAATGAATATCAACGATGCTATGACATTTTTGCCTCTAAAGGTGCCTATTGTCCTCTCCATAGGTTTACATACAACATTTACTTGCTGTCTTGCTGACACTAAGGTACATATCTCAAATCCAGACACCCAACTTCTGATTGGAGAAGTGAATCCAACACACTGATCACAGAAAATAGATTAAAAAATAATCTCATTTCAAAGGCTGCATTAATAGTGATAGTATTAAAATAATTAATTTTCCTCATGCTTTACCAGCACATGGATGATGACTTAACACATGTCCTTTAACACCCACTTCTATCACTAATATCAGTGTAAACCCACATTGAACTTTACTTAATGCATACAAAATTCTTTTGGACTTACTCAAATATAAATCAGCATCAGGCTACAAAATTTACCACTAACATCCACTGGATTGAACTCTTAAGTTCAACATTCTTGCATGAATATTTAACTAATCAGAAGCCTAAACTTTTACACTGTTATGAATTGAAATTTCTACTATTCAACTGCCAAACTTTTGAGGACACTCATGAGAAACACTCATTGAAAGAAATACCATGACCAGCACTTTTAGAGAGGTAAGTGCTGACAAAAAGCTCCATCAAGCTGAGGAACTGAATGCTGGAAGAGGTTTGAATGTCAAAGTAACAAAGAGCTTTGAAGTACAATTAGAGTATTTGTCAATGCAGCTCCCTGCTGAGCACTGCCACAGTTCACTGGAGCATAGCAGGACATCACCTTTCCGTCCCTGTGCACTCTGGTAATCACAGGAAATGCATCTTTGCTCTGACCAACATGGCCTTGTGCATGTCCTTACAGATGGAGAAATTAACAGCCCAAGTAGCATCCCCCATTGAGACAGAGAAGTAAACTGCAAGAGGCATAGGTGAGAGGTTTATCTGGCACACAGTAGAGAAATCCAGTCAATTGTTTTCAAAAAAACCCCAAGAATCCGGTCTGGGAGGAGGGTAAGAGTAAATGGCTGTTTTGGCACAGCAAAAACAAGGCAAAGAAAGTATAATCCATATGTATGAATACATAGGGGGTAGTGAGGGAGGAGGGACAAGAGACATGGCTAACACAAAACCAAATGTATATAAACCAGCAATGAAGAAATTCAAGCTTCAAGTTAGATGCTTATTTCTAACCATAAAAATAGCTGGATTTTAGATGATCCTTGTGCAAGGTTTCAGCTAGTTCAACCAGAAGATGCCTTCACTCAGGTACTCATCATACATGGTCATCACTAATTGTACAGTTATAGATAATCTTAATTATTACTTTAGGACCTTGAAATCTCAGTAGTAAAAGAGTGTAAAAAATAGAAATAAAATAGTTTCACAGTTAGTGTTTCATGCATATAGGTTTTTTTGTTTACTATTTTAGGACTCTTCCTTTCCAAAAAGCTGTTAAGCAAATCTTAAGGAGCTGTATGGTTAAAATAAAAGATAGTGCTCATTGAAGTAAAAAAAAAAAAAAAGTGGAAAGAATACAAAATTAGAATTACAAATAACTATGTTTTTTTAAAAATACACAGTGAATAAGAAAGCCTACAAAGGAAAATTGCATTGTTAATAACAAGGAAATAGCAGGCTGTTTGGCATTTGTTTTCACTACATGTTGACAGTACATTGAACTACAATACTTATACAGTATTTCAGTTCATTATAAACATGCTGAAAACTGTAAGAAATCAAGGTCCCTCCACGAAATCCACAGACATTTGATGTAACTTTGCACTTGGAGGAATTTTCTGTGGATCATAATTTTGCAAAGATAAGATCAAAATCAAAATGTCAGAAAAAACGTTTAACCTTTTTTGACATGTGAAACTGGAGGAGACCCTTTTATATTGAAAGCATTCTATAATGACAGTTCATTTTAATTAAGCTACAAACTAAGTTAACTTTTCAGTGTGCACAAGTATAAAGAAAGTTTAAACAGCAATGACTAAAGCTTTGTCTGTACTGCAAAAATTGGTAGAGGATTCTGGATGATTACTACAACTTCACAGCAGTCCATGGAAAGTCCAGAAAGCTGACTTTCTACAGTTATCACTCATTTCCTAAATTTTACTTCATCATCCCAAATAGTATCATTATTTGGATGAATAAGGTGTAAAGTCCTATGTGAATTATGAATTCTTACTTACATCCGGTTAGTGTATTTTTTAAGCGTAAGTATATTCATTTAGCTGTAAATCCTGGAACTTCTCTGGAAAGCCCACTGTGCGAAATCATGTAGCAGTTAGAAATGAGAAACAGCCAGTCACAGGCTTTGCCTGGTCTCTTTTGGCATTAACTTCCACAGCGGGGGCTCTGATGCTGAGGATGGTTTGCACAGGAAACAAGCCAGGAGGATCTTCTACTATTCTGTGTGGTATATGGCATAGAATGGTGTGTTTTGCTTTTCTTAAAGGTAGACATTTCCAATCTATCAGATGGTTTTGTAGGTGGAGAATTTTAGCTCTGTTCTGATGAGCACAAATTGCAAACAAAGTTCACAGAGGAAAACTGTATTTCTGTTGTCCATGAAAAGCACTGCTGGTGACTTCAGAGTAACCACAGAAACCACTGGAACACTGGACAGCTGCCAGTATCAAGTATCTCTTTAAGGTAATAATTCTTAGTATATTTTTCAGTTATTCAAAGCTATTTTTCCTATGTAAGATATAACAAATTAATTTCATGAAATCACACAGTTGCTAAAAACAGAACCTACCAGGACTCAAGTGCCCTAGATCCTGTGTTATGTGACAACACTGATGCAGTGAGCATGCTGAAGGCTGGACCCTTCCTTCACAACCTGAACAGGTATTCAAAACAAAGCAGAATGCTACAGGGCCTATATAAAACAGTAACAGCACATTTGAAAAGACTTCTTCATACTAATTTTTTTTGACTTTTGGTGGGGTGACTCAGGCACAGCATTTCACTGATGTATGACATCATGTACGAGAGTCATCTTTGGGTCATGCTTCTGTGGTGTATGGTGTGGCTCTTCTTTATTGCCTCCAGAGTGGAAAGGGTTTATAACAATAAAAGCTCATGGAAACTGAAAGCAGCAGTTTGCTGGCTTTCTTGCTGCCAACCTGCAGAAATCTTTCTTCTTACAGAACCATGACAGGTGTTGACAGCCTTTGCAGAGAGCAGCAAAGAGATCTCCAATGTAAATGTGAGCTCCAGTATAAATGTAGTCTGAGCTATCTTACCGTTTTTGGTCTATGGTTAATCAAACAACTGTATTTGTCTTCTGCAGTAAAATTAGCAGTGCATTGTCTTGTAGAAGAAGAACTGGTTTGTTTTTATCTTCAGAACAAATCTGATGAACAAGCTACTGGATCTGCCTGAAAACAGCAGAAAACTGATTTATAAGGAGCAGTCTTGACTGCTCAGCCCACTGAGTCACTTACAGAGGTTCATACCCCAACTTTTCCTGTATTTCTTAGAGTTAAAAGACATGAAACATAGTTTGTGAAAATTGCATCAGTATGTAACTGGATATGGTGTAACTCTCAGTGACTGAGAAATTATTCAGTACGGTAACTAACTGTAAGAACCCAAGAGCTCACACCTTTTGATATTAAACTGAGTTATTTGTTTTTCATCATTTTGCTTAAATACAGCAACAACAGTAGACATCAGGTTCTGATGATATTGTTCAGTATTATCACTGAACAATTTTGAAAGCTTCCTTCTGCCATAAGCCTCAAAAGCATCATCAGCTTTTTGGGAGGACAGGAACTGAGATTGCTTCCACATTTGCATCAAATATCAAAAGAAATAATTCCTACCATTATACAATGTTAGATACAGAGAGGTTTTTCTCCTTCATTTACACAAACTGTGCATGAGTTTTGCTGAGAAATTCTGCATTCCAGCAGTATCTCCCCCAGCAGCATCTAACACCCTCAACCTCAGGCCCAAAATACTAAACTTCTTGCAAGCTCAGTAACTATAGTTCCTCTGTAAACTTCCACCTTCCTGCCTCTCACTTTCACAAGCCTATATATTATCAAGGCAGAGGTAAGAGTACCAGCATCATTCAAAGGATCAGCAGGACTGAGACAGCCAAGAGCCAGTACGTGATTTGAGTACGCACCCATTACTGGTGCAAAAGGCAATAATCCTGTCTGAATTCCGCAACCCTAATAATCTTCATTTTTCTCCCTTGATAATTCATTTATCCAACATCCTTCTCTGCAATTTAGCTCTTTATTTAGCTCACAAAGTAGGCATTATCCTAAGCAGTTAGAGTATTCATCTTTTGGTGTCAGTGCCAGTTACTGTGGCAACAAACCTTCGAAGGGAAACCTTGTTTTCATCTGGTAACTCAAAATAGGACTAAAGGGTCAACTGGAAAGCAAATGCAAAAAGGCAGCTCTTAAGCCTGAAAAATGTTCAACAAATGGCCTGCTTTCATTTGCAGAGTTCAAATGTCTAAGAGAGATATTCTTTTTTTTTTTCCCCTAATGTACTATGTACTGTGTCACATGACTGGGGGAAAAACCCCTAAAAAGTGACATGCTAGTTACTCATTTAAAAAATAAATGCAACAGCATTGCATTTCAAGAAGTGCTTGGGAGAAGCCTCAAGAATGTAGATGATATAATCCTGACCAAATTAAAATAAGAAGAAACCACACGGTTCAATTACAAACACTAATGACGTAAGTTTTAAGTCTACTGTGTCTGAGACACATCTGTGTACATACACACACAAATGGTGTATCTCACCCTTCGCCTGCAGTGAGACCTATGTGTGCTATACTTGCTGTGTTTAGACAAAGCACTCCTGTAACCAAGAAATATAAACAGTGAATTAAAAATGGGTCCTACGGCAAAGGAAAAAGGCAAAAAAAACCATGTAAGAGTTATCTGACACTCAGCCTGTCGACTTGCAGAGCAGTTCATCTCATTAGAAACTAGAGATCTAAATCAGGCCAGGTGAGCTGCACCCAAATACCAGTTTCTCCCCACTGGCTATTGAAGGGAGCACAGGATGACTGCCTTCCATGCGATATCCACAGCACAGCACAGTCTCTGATTCCAGGGGACATCATGCCTACTCCAAAGGCAGTCAGCAGGTTCACCTCAAGAAACAGAAAACCTGGTATCTCTTCTGAAATCCTCTTGAAATATAAACTCAAAGCCCAAATGGATATTATTCTTTTAACTGGCTTACGAGGATGATATAAATACATTCCTGACTGTATATGTATGGGAATTTCAAAACAAGCCACAACCCCAGAAATGCCATTTACATTCATTCGCATTCTGGGTACTTCAGATACTTCAGATAATCATGGCAAACAAATGAAGATAACTGCGAGACCCGTAATTTTGTCTTGGCTTTGTTTTTTTGTTGGGAGAAGTTAGTTTGAATACAGGAGCTTTTTATTAATAGTTATCATAGGTACCTGGAAAAATGTAACATAATTTAAAAATTGCTTTGTCTAGAGGAAATAGCTTTAGTGAGCAAGCAGCATTGCAATTACTGACCAAGCATGCATAGGTCAACATTGCTCAGCAGCAATATTAGCTGCTGTTTTTTACTTTAATTTGCATTTATAAAAATAGAATCAGAACATGCAGTTACTTGTTTCACAAGTCTTGGAATAATGCACATGTAATATTTACCATTTTGGCATAATCTTCTTCTACTGAAATTAATCAAGTGACGCTGATTTCAACAGAAAAAAAGGACCAGTTCGTGTTTGCAATACCATCTACTGTGTATTACTGCTTCCACAAGCAAATAATGGAGGACATGTGATGCTTTTATTTTAACTGCTTGGATTTCTTCTCTCTGAAGTGCATTAGGATAAAATTAGTGAGCTATATTTCTACCCACTTGTGATTAGCAATAAATACTCACTCTCGTAGCCTGGTGCACTTTTCCCCTGTGAAATCTAATCAACACCCACTTTCAAAAATTCAGATATGGAGATACATATTTCTTCTCGTGTAGAAAAAGAACAAGGAAATATGATACAATACTGTATCATAACAGCTATGGATCTTCAGGGTGGGGAAAAAAATACTAATGAAGAGATGTCTACGCAATCATTAAATGAAAACATTTGCTATTTCTCCTGGTTCAGAAATTAGGGATGTAGAGGGAAATTATGTAGTCAAAAATGCTTTTGTTCTACTGAGCACAACAGGAAGGATTCAGCTTCCAGTTTAGAAAGCCCTGAACACTCCTTATCATAAATCAAGGTGGTTACTAGGGGAAAAATCAAGGAGGATGTTGGCTCCTTCATTCTTCCTCTAAGAATCCATTATTGGCTTGTCCGGGAAGATTGTGAATTAGAGTAGCTAAAACCCTAGGCTGATTCCACAAGGCTATTTAATTAAAAGAATGACCAGGGGCTTTTATACTTAATATTGTAAATTTCTATTTTCTATTGAGTCTGTTTCTAAAACACTATTCTTCTAAGGTGTTTTTTTCTAATCAGAAGAAAATTTGTGTTTCTGATTGACTTTCCAACTGATTTTTGGTGAATACCCATTTATCTTGTTCCAATTGATTGGATCAATTAATTTGTCTATGTGACAGACAAATCATACATTACGTGACAGACAAATGTATGTAATAGATAAACATATTTCTGTAAATTTGATTGCAAGCCCCTGAAAAGACACCAAACTAACACTTACAGTGTTACTATGTAAAACTATATCACATAAACCTTAAGAAAATCCCAGGGTAGCTAGGACAGGACATCTACTAGAGATGCCACTATAAAAGCAGTGGTGCAAGGACCAACATCTTTACATTACATCTCTGGCAGTAATACTGCACCCTGGTGCAGTATTGTTAAAACCTGGGTGGATGGAAATCAATTCAGTGTGTTTGTGTCTAGGAAGAGAAAGAAACTGATTACAGAATACCTTACAAACAGCACCAGAGATGCACAGAAGACACATTTACCTATACATGTTCCAGACTCTTATTAATATGATCAGGTAAGTCTAAGACAAACTTTTGCCAGTGTGAACTGATGGATCAAAGGCATACTCAGTTTCCATTAGGGAAATGCTTCCTTTTTATGCAAACATTTCCTGCTTTGACATGCGTCTTAGGAAGCTTGTTTTAGACTACTGAACAGCTTCCTTCTTATTGTTCCTTTAAACTCAATCCTCTGTCAGTGTTACCCCTGCTAAGAAAGCAGTTTATTGGAAAATAGCCTAGACTTGATTCAGTGCAGTCTCCCTTTCTCATGATACTAACTCATACCCATGGGCACAAATCGACCTGTGTAAAAAAGAGGAAATATTTTGTTCTCTCTCACTCCCTAGAGGCCTAGCCAAATTGAACAGGAGGTGAAGAAAACACTTCTGTCTTCTTGTTGCGATTTACCTTTTATCAAGAGTCTCATGCTCAATCAAGGAAAAAAAGCTGGAAAGATCTAAGCTTATCCAAAAGCAAAATGGATTGTTTGTGATGCTTTCGAAACAATTACTTTTCAGGAAAGCCAGTTAGGGAAGAGTTCCAATATCCCGTTAAATGTTCTTATTTTTAATCTAAATGTTTTCTTTACATGTTATAAAGGAAGTTTAAAAGGTAATAAAAACTTGTGTGGATCAATTCAAAGAACTGAATTTAATAATTGAAAGTACGATTTTGAATGATTAATAATTATTTATTTCAATTTATTAAAATACTTTCTTCAAAATTTGCTCTTTCATTTTGTATCCTAATGAAATATCTATTGCCTTAATTGTTACCTATTAAAACCTCTTTGTTTCCAATTAGCCACAATGCTTTGGCACTACTTGTTGCTAACTAGAAGGCTACACAGATTATACATATTTACACACACACAGATACTATATAGAAATGAAAATATATCTACAGAGCTTTGTATCAGAAAATGTATTCATTTGCTGACAATTTGCATTTTAGTTTATGAAACAGTGAACCTAATTTGTGTCAAACTGCATTCAGATGAAATAGAATCACAAAATGTAGAAAATAATGTTCTAAAAATAGTTATGTACATTTATCAGATATTTAGATTCATACAAACACAGTCTCCTCCCTACCCACAATTATCTCCAGTTTAGGAAAATTATTTACAAATCAAAAAGAAGTCATATTTTCAGCTAAATGAGCTAAAAGTCCTGATGATTGCATATTTAAGGAATTTCAGATTGAGAGACTTTTTTTATATGTAAAATTGGACAGAATGCAACTGCATTTCAATTCCTCATGGATCTCTGTGGTTCTTGAACTGAACAAGCCAAAAATACTATTTCTTTACCCACAGAACACACTAGAGACTACTACTAAGAGGTTAAGCCAGAAGTTTTCACATCTGGTAGTATGTCAAGCATTCTGGCTCTAAAATTTGTAGCACTTAGAAATTTTTGAAATAAGATGTAAATAATGTATAATAGTAAATATTGACTGATATGTCATAATTTTAAACAGGGAGTACTCCTTTGAAGAAAAACACCCCTCACTTGAATAAAGTAGACAAAACTGACTCAAATTGTTATATACCAGAACACACATAGACATATTATATTCACCTCCTGAAAAAAATTGGGGTGTGATATGAAACCTACCCCTTCCCAGTGTTCCAGCATTATACTGCTCAATACAGTATTTTCTTTTCAGCATGAAAAGAAGCCATACATAGTTTCTCTGTAGTCACTGGTGTCAGGAGTCACCTACTTTATAAAACAGCCCTAAAACAAAAGTAGGCAAATTGGGTCACAACAGCCAAGCTCTGTGTGAGACAGCAGGTTCTGTACTTGCTCCTGAGCCATATGAGACCTGGTCATTCTAAATTTGTCTCACTTAGCATTTCATCACCTTCTGTCCCCAGAAACAGTTGTTTTCTGGAAGAAGATCTCCCTGGTTTCTGACCATCTTGTATTTCAGTCAGAGCCAAATACATATTCAGAATCAACCACAGAATAAAAAAGAGTGATTTTTATGGAAGCAGGGTGATGTCAAAAAAAGTTACGAAAATAAGCACAACATTCTTCCAGCCTATGCATAAGGAACTCCACTATGTATAGAGGAAAATGTACTAATCAGATAATAAATTGAACTCGATTTGCCATGAAAATGCAAGCCACTGTTTTTTCTGAAGTTTGTTTAAATGCTAAAAAGTTCAGAATAAATTTAAGTTTACTGGAAAATGGAAAAGCTGAAGACACTCTCTTGACACAAATTGTCTTTTTGTTGGTGGGTATTTCCATGAATGTATTGGGTATTAATGTAGTGGGTATTTCCAGGTATTATGTTGAGAGGCTACTAGAAAACGAGGATAAGCCTTAGCCCCTTTTGCATGTATGATTCTGACTTTATCAGCTATTCCTGAAATAGAATTTGGCCAAACTGTATTCCTCTTGTATTCCTCCATCAAGTCCAGCTTTCTGTCTGACATTGTATTTTCTCCCACATAATTTTGTCTAAGACCATTTTTGCACAAAACCACCTCACTTCTGCAGCAAACACTAACTTTTTAAAAAAGATTATATTATCAGAACTGTTAATATCCCAATAAATTTTCTGTCTAGAATGAGGAGTCCTCATTCCTCACTTCAGCTGGAAATTAATAAAGGAGGAACAATCCTACACAGTGCTGTCAAACAATAATGATGGCTGAAGCACTTAGTTTCCAACACGATGCTTCACCCTCACATGGACCAGTATGTAAAAGGAGTTAATTTTTAACCATGCACAGGCACAATGAGGATTTACATGTGGCCACTGACATCTTCAAACCAGAGTACCAGCTCCCCACATTGACTGAAGATCTCAGAGGTTCTCTTTCTGTTTGCTTCTCTCTAAGATATGATGGTAAGAAAATATTCATCATTTTGCTCCACAGACTCCAACTATAATCTCACAAAATGTCCCTTTTTTTCCATAAACAAAGCCAAAAATAACTTCTTAGTCATTTGATTGTGAACAGAATATCCTTTTATCAAAGCACTGCACCACTGCTGACAGCTACGGCAGTAATAATCACCCTCCCCAAATATGTAACCTAGGACATACAGTCCTTACCAGGGTGATAAAAATCCAGCTAAGGGGAAACTGCACTGCTTGCTCAATTCTCCCCTAGTTTTATAAATCTGCAGTAAGTCTGTGCTAATACAATTATAACAATTACATTTAGCTAATCTGTCTAATTAGACATAACCAGGAATACCATATGGATACAGGACGAACCCTCCCACAACACATTATGCTAAGAAGCAAGAATTTGGGGGTTATGGTGATTATTTAATGCCTATTAGAGGCAGGAAGCCACAGTGAACAGACGTATCAAATGGCAAATAACCCCACAGCAGCCAAATGCTGGCAGCAGTAACCCCGCCAGCACCTGCAGAAAGGGCAACAAATCCCCAGCCTTCTGGGCTACACTTGAGAGCAAAACCGCTAGTAAACATTTCAAACTATTTAACTGTGACAGTCAGACTTACCTCAAATCTCACAGCAATGATAAAATACTGGTTATGTGAGTCTGCTGCATATGCACAAAGAAACTGCCTTAGTTCCCAAAGACCTCATGTTCAGTAAGATTGATTTCAAATAAACACAACTCTCTGTGTTGCTGGGAAATGGGGGGAACTGAAATACTATCATATTTTCTATTATTACAGGCACATATCACATAGCACAGAAGGACCCAATTAGTGTTAGTATGACATTAGTATGACATTAATGATTATTTAAGACAATTTGTTTGGACAAAATTGGATCTCTTGCAAGGATTTGATCCATTCATTAATTCCCAGTTTTCAGGATACCTTCCAGAAGCAGAGAAAAGTGCTTTTGTCATTGCAAACATTAAAAAGGCACATATAATATATTTTATTCTCGTCTGCTGCAGTTAATTGAAATTATGTGTCTCAAGCAACCAGGCCACAAACCCAGGATGCTCAGTATGAAAATGGACTAGAATAAAGGGTGCAAAAGCAGATACTTCACAATTTGAAATGATAAGAGGGAGCATATTTCATACACAGCAACAGTTTCACTCTCTGACTTCAGTTGGTGGCTGTCTCTTGTAGGGTGAACTGGAAAAAGTATTTTTGGCTATTTGGTCAAAGACAGTTATTTTCAAGATGAACAAGATAAACACTCCAACACTTTCTATTAGCGTACACACAGAAAGTAAAAATACCTGGGATAATAAAGGACTAGGTTTTTAAAATGAGGATAAGATGGTAATGATTTCCCACCTGTTCAATAGATTTGTAGTGAGACCACTCAGGGATGATACTGCATGCTAAGCCTGAGCTCCCCCAAAGCCAGAGTGAATTCCCTAGCTGTCATCAGAGGCAACAGTATCATAGAATCATAGAACAGTTTGGTTGGAAAGGACCTTTAAAAGTTCCTGTAATGGGCAGGGAAATCTTCAATTAGATCTGGTTGCTCAGAGCCCCTCCAACCTGACCTTGAATCTTTCCAAGGATGGGGCATCTACTACTTCTCTGTGCAACCTCTTCCAGTGTTTCACTCCTTGCCTCGTAAAAAAGTTATCCCTTATATCTAGTGTGAATCTACAATCTTTTAGTTTAAAACCATTATCTCTTGTCCTATCACAAAAGTCTCTACTGAAAATCACCTGGAGCAGCTCCATATTACACAACATGCTTAAAAAATTACTGATAAACATATCATCAGACCTCCCCAAGAAACAGGACATGACAGCTCCCATGAAATATAATCACATACATGAAATGTAAAGGTACACAGAAGAGATGTGGCAGATGAGGTGGAGATCTTCCCCCGAAACGCTTTGTAAACTTGTAGCTTGAAGTTCACTCGAAGACAACAAAAGGATAGAAGTGTGAATAATCAAAGACACAACCATTTCTCCTTAGTAACTTTCTGAATCTAGAGCCAGCCACACTGTATAATTAAACAGCTCACCAAGTTTAGTCATTACACGCCAATATTTATAATGCTATGGTTAGGGAGCCCAAAAAAAACTTATCAAACTTTGAACTTCTGGAAACATCACAGATATTCAAGAAATATATACATACTAAAATGATATATTATAGGTGAGACTTGAAAAAAATGTAAAAGCAAACTAATACATCAAGAGTAGATGGAAAACATAATTACTTCACAAAATCAATAAAAAAAATTACATTTAACCAGTGATAATTATAATCTTTATCAATGATTAAGCTCTTGTTGAAAATACGGGAACAAATTCTGTTTGCAGTTATACCATTCTAAGCAGATATTCTAAGCTTTGAAAACTAAAAGTTGAAACATTAAGTTAGAAGTTTAAAACTCACCATGCTTGGTACGTGACCATGCTGTATGTAGCCTGAGCATGTCCCCTAACTAGAATTTTTCTTTGTCTATGTGATGGTAGTTCCTTAAAATAAGTAACATAAAATATTATCATCAACACAAAGTATTTGTTACTGCACTGGCTATTGTGGGTTTTGGGTTTTTTTCCCCTCCTTTGGACAAAGCAGGAGGAATACAGAAAGGAAAAGAAAAAAAAATTTTCTTGCTGCTTGCTTGCAGAGAAATGTGTACTCCAGATTGTACAGTGAACTCAGAGTTGTTTTGATTTTAATACTTAATTCATTAGTAATGGAAAAACTTCACATCATAGTAAAGGAATAATCTGGTGAATTTCTCAACTTGTAGGACATTGTTTTTGATAATTTGCCAGAGCAGAAGATTTATTACGCAGACTATGCCAAAATGGCAAAAGGCTTCTCATGCTGTAGGGCCACAAAACAATTGTTTTATGGGACTGAATTTACTGGTTCTTATGCTTTATGGCCCTATATTGCCACGCAAAAAACATTTAAGTCTGCTGCAGGTCTTGTATTACATCTCAAAAGGCTGAGAAACCAGCTGGGATGTTTCATTTGTTTCTTTCAGGCTATCAAATCACCTTTTGGTTGAATACATGTCCCAAGACTTTTGTCAACCAGACGGCCAGAAATTCAATGCACTTTTGCTATCATTGTTTTGTTATTTTGTTATAAGGAAAAATAAAAATAGATTAGTTAGGTGGATTTGTTTCACTGCATTTGAATATAGTATAGGTGATACACCTATATTTACTTTTATACAAAGTTTATTTTTAAAATTCAGATATTTGCTGCAAGATATAGGCATTTGTCATAGAAGAAGACAGCTGTCTTTATTTCAACTTAAATTTGTCCTTGTAATTATAAACAGAACACATTCCTTTTTTTTCTCTCAAGCACCAACTTTTATACATATGTAGTTTAGGTCTAGTTTGTTGGTCAAAATATTTGTGGAGTGGAAAAAAATTCCAGTTCTAAAAGTATCTGATATACCACCTAATGTTATCAGTAAAACACACATTTTGTAGTTTGCCAGTGAGATACAGCACCATAGGCAAGAAGCAGATCTGATGCTGATGGGAAAAAGATAAAATAACCAAAATTTGTCTCTTAAGCATAGGCATATACCTAGAGTGACGTAACTCTATTCTCACTTGTAAGTTAAGAGGAGCATAGTTATTTTTCCTAGTTCTTGTACAGTAGTCCCTGATGCCTCTTTTTTCAGTTAAGAAAAAAATGTACATGCTCAGATACAGCAAATAAACTTGAAGCCCAGACTGTTGTCATGGTTACTCTGAGACATTCTAGCATATAAAGTATCTTACAGGTAATTTTCATTTTTGTTTTAAAAATTATTCATTTGTTTACAAAGTTAAAATTCTTTACTACTGCATGCTTAGGTGCTAATACATCCATAATTTAGTGGCTACTGTTTTTCCAAGTAATTTAGTTTTAATGGCCTCTGCGCTGGAAAATGTGGTATCATAAGGGTTTCCAGAGCAATTCCAAGCAAGATAAAGCAAAGTGTTTTGTCTTGATAAATTGGACAAACCAGCCATAGCATACCACTTTCCAAGTACGTGGCTTCACAGATGAATTATATGTTCATTTTACTCCACTGCTTTAGCTAAAGGCTGGTTTATTTATTTATTCTGGAGACATTTCCTTATGCTATTGCAGTTAAGCACTTGCCAACAATTTTATTTTTAGACTGTGCACTTCGGTGGTAAAAACTGAGAAACAGCAATATTTCACACTGAAATCTTGATTTGTATTGTTTTAAAAAGATGTTTCTTTTCTGAAAATGTCTACCCTTCAAACATATTTAAGAGCTTGAAGATGTGCAATAGAAGGATGGAATGCCCAAGTCATATCTCACGTGTGCCTGTGAAACAACTAGAACTTACATGTTCTCCATGTGTACTCAGGAGTTTATTCCGTGTGTTACACATGGAGTACTCCATGTGTAAACAGGAGTTGGTAAAAGATTTTCATGAAATTCCCAGCAGCAGGCAAAACTGTTTATTTAAAATAATGTTTGTGTACTCCAGCTCAGCAACTGATGCAAACCATACAAATTTTTGCAAACACAGTTAACCTCAAATTTTACAAGCATGTTAATGTTCCAGCAGTTCCAGTATGTTACTGAAAATGTGAGCCGACTTCAAGCATTGCATTTCTTTGGGTGGCTTTGTTCAACATGTTCTTGGCTAATTTTAGCACAGGATCTTAATTCTGGCATGATTAAAATTCATGGTGTGCATATCTTAATAGGGGGTCAAATGGTTTAGGGAACTATTCTTGTTCAAAACTAGCCAGAAAGGTAGGCAATGATGTTAACACCTGTTATCCTGGAGTTACATCTCTGTGTGAACAGCAGCAACAAGAGAGAGAAACCTTAACTGGTGTCTTTGGAGGAGGAAAGCTCTCCGAGTGTATCTCTGGGTACCAGTTTAACCCAGCTGCTTTTTCTTGACAATGTTCAAGTTCACTCACATATCCACAATGGGTCTGCTTAAAAGTGCATTTAGAAAATACCTTTCTGAAGATCAGATGAAGGAAAAAAAGAAACTTAAAAAAAGGACTGAGGCAAAAGGTAAGGGAAAATGAGATTCAAATCTGCAGGCAGATGGAAAGGAGGTAATTCGAATTAATTATTACCAATTAACTACCCGATATGCTGCAAACACAGTCGTAGTGACCCAAATTGCTCCCAACTCTGCAGTCTTATACTCTCCTGGCAAGGATCAACGGCAAAATGAGGAAAAGGACAAAAGCAGGGACATATTAAAGCAAATAAAAAGGCTTCCATCTCTGGCAGCAACATAAGGATGAGGACAAGTGCAATTCACCACAGCTATGTTTATTTTAGGCGCGCAAGCAAGCAAGGTTGCAGGGAGAAAACCTGCATCCCCTTGTCCAGAAACAGAAGACTTTCCTCACATATCCTGTGTAAACAAGCAGACCCAGAGAATCTCCTTAGGAAAAACTGAATATTATTAGGAATACAATTTTGCCAGAACACTGTAAGCTTTCATGACATTAACTAGTGTATTCTCTTTAGCACTTACTGATGCTGTCTCTGGATCAGTCACCAAACCAGTATTTCCCCACAGCGCTGCAGATTCCTCTTGCAGGAAAAAAGGCAGCAAGGCCCCTTCTGCCAGTACTGAAATGTTTAATCCTCAGCCTCGGGCAAGTTGTGTCAAGCCAGAAGTAGCCTTCTTATTGCTACTACCCTGCTGTGGTGGCAAACAGAAGTCAATCAGCTGAAGCAGGGTCAGCCAGACTGGACAGAAACAGCCATGTGTGCCTGGGAGCTTCCAGGTTTTGCTACGGGGAAAAACACCTTTACTCAGTCTAATTGCTGTAAATGAAGAGCAAAGAAACTTTATCTTAATGAGGGAACAGTCTAATTTAGGTGGGAACTATGTACACACAATGTATGCTCATTGTTTTTAAATTATTTACGGCACTGAATGATTGAATTTATTTTGTTAATTGGTTCCTAGAGGGCCAGTATCATGCGTCACACATACCCAGGGGAGGAAAGGCAGGGGCTCAAAATCCAGTTAAGTAAATCAGCCTGGACGCTGATACAGACTTGAGATCTGAAGGAAATGCAACATCTCACCCTAAGAAACATGACGGGAAAAGCTGTCATGGCACAGGAAGTGCAGGAAAGGGAAAGGGAAAGGGAAAGAAATCAAGCCAACCTCGTAACATCACTGCACTATTAATTAATTAAGAAACAAAGGCAAAGTAGACATGTGCAAATGCCATTGGCATCGCTGTTGTCCTACCCAGACACTAAGATCTGTGGACAGGTTAGCCCCTTTATCACTGGCTATCTCATGATGAACCAAAATAAAATTACCTTTAGTAATTAATTTTAGCAGGAGAACTCCAGGTGTGAACATAATTTCACCACTATGTCCTAGCTGAGAAGCAAATACCTAAAGGCAACCTGTGTGCAAGCTCTAGGCTATAGAAGGGCAGAAGGATCTTCACAAAAGGGGTGAGGGAAGAGACACCTTTCTTGCACATCCTTTTTGGCTCCTTTCCCAAAGGCCAGACCCATCTACAACTGAAAACCTCTGCTCTAAAGCAACTCTGACAGTTTGTTTCTCAGTTCCTTACTTTCTTTTATTTCTGGTAGCTAAATGTAAACAAAATAATCTGCACTTCTTCTTTCACTTTTTGTTTGTTGGTTTTGGTTTAAGTATGACAGAATGTTTAAAATTATGTTTTTCTAAATAATTAAATGATTGAAAAGTCATTATTGAGACACGGATGAGGAATCAGGCAAATCTGACATCAGGCAATGACAGTGGCTCAAGCTATAATTAGAAAAGAGAAAGAGCATTCACTATCCTAAAGTTTATGCTGTCTTACAACCAAGCCATATGTAAAACAACACACATATGAATTCATTGTTTCTGAATATAGAAACAGACAGTGAAATGTTCAGGACTGCTCACACATTATCACAATTCACAGGCATCTCCAGTCCTGAAAACATTTGTCTCCCCCCTACTCCATATATCCTTTCTAAAAATGAGAGAATGGAAATCAACAACTCTAAAGGAAAGTGCATAAAATATAATGTAAGCCTCTTTCTCACAGGTTTGCCATATCATATTTATGAGAAGCCTTTCCCTCCAAAACCAAAAATCTCAGCCCACTCAGCTTTACCCACATTTTTACCATGCATCACACAGAAAGCCCAAGCTTTCAATCCACACATCTAAAGCTTTCAATTCATTACCCACCTCTCAGCAAAGTTTCCCAAGTGGCACTCCAATTGAAGATGTTCTGTGAGAGCATGACATCAAAGATTTATGCTTCCTTTAGCTATAGCATTTATTTAATTTTCAACATAATTTCACATTTAAGAACTCCAGACTGTTTACCTTCACTGAATTATCAAACATTAATCTTCTTCCTAAAAATGGTTCTCATAAAGTCTTAGAAATTTGAAGCAATTGATGTATTTATCAATAAAGAAGAAAAAGACTAGGAAAATACAGTTCTTCAAGCAAACTTGACTAAGCTGAAAAACTCAAAGCTACAGACTGTAAACTATTAAAGCTCAGTCCTGCAAAGTCAGACTCACAGAAGCATCCTTACTCTCACTCTTTTCTCTAATTTGAAAAAGCTTATAACTTGAACTGGGAACTACAAGGTTTGAGTCATTAACATTAAAAACTCTTTGCTAAGGACGTATTTAATACAAATAGCACAATGAAAGAAACCATGATGTAGCTCAAGTACTAAATTGGAACAACTTAGCCTGAACCTTCATTCATGGTTTTTTTCCTACACCATCAAATCTATGCCAGCTCTGGTAATTATACTATACTTTAAATAGCATTTCTGTCCCAGTTCTTAGTATTAAGTGCAATTTTTGAAACCAGGTGTGGATTCATACTGAACTAAAACCTTCTCCATGTGATTGCAGGATATGATGCCCAACATTTGCTTTGCAAATAAAAATGTTGAACAACATCCTGAATTCTCACTGGTCCTCCCATGCTCCAGATGCAATCAATATAAACAAGAGAGTACAGATGGTTAAATCTCTCTCCAAGTTTCAGGCAGTAATGGGCTGACTTCAGCTCATCCATCCCAAATGAAAATTCTAGACAAGTGCCACATATCCTTGTATTCAGTATCAAGTTTGAAATTTCTTTTATGGAAATGTCATCCTCAAAATGCCTGAGGTCTCTGTGTATTTTCCAACTCCCTACCCCTCGTTGCCTGTCATTCAGGGAGCTGTAGTACTGCAAAACTGTGCTGTGAGACCTGTTTCTACAGCTCTTTGAAGTTTTACGTGCAAACAAAGGCAGTGTTGACTCTCCAGCTGTAGAACTGACTGAGAACTTAAATTTATCAGCATTTAGTTCTGGTTTACTTTTAAATAACAAAAAGGGGAAAGATCAGTAAAGGAATGCAGAGTTTCATTAGGTCCTAGGTCAATGTACATGCAAAAAATGCAGAACAACTTCACCAAAAGACCAAAAGAACCCAAATACACACTCCAGCCATTTCCTCAGTTGTTTCAGGAGCTCTCCTGTGGGTGTCCATGAAGAACAGTTAGTTTGGCAAGTTCCCCAGGCTCACCAGGTGAAAGCTGGGGACACAAGGCATAGGGGCAAGAAATGGGTTTAACTGCAGGAGAGGGAATACAGCACTGGAAGCTGTGAGGGAGGAGAAAGGGAGACACTGGTTGTAGGACAGACCTGGCACCTGTCATACTTGGGACATGAACTGCAAATTGTCTGTCTCACTGAAGCATGGGGGGATAGCTGGCTATTGACACCAAGACTGAATTACTGCTGTGATGACTCAGGGACTGCTGCTTACAGGGGAAATTCAGGTTTATTCTGAGGCTGCCATGGTGTTCAGAGTGCATTCAAGCAATGCAAAATCATGTATCCAGAGATCACATATCAGGAATATGCTACCCCCTGGTCAGAAGGAAGAGATCTGTCTGTAGGACTGTTTCAACCAAACTTCATAAACATCAGCAAGCAGAAACAAAACAAGAAAATTCTGTTTAGAGGAAGTGAAATGCAAGACAGATATTTTAAAACATTATTCCTACATATTATTTTCATAGTTGCAAATGTTATATTTTATTGCTCCTTTAGAAGCTGTAAAATACTTTACTAAACAAATGTTCTGAGATTTCATAACATTTAGCACCTTCTTTTCCTAATAACCCAGAAAAAAAAATCATTGTACACTTTGTTTTAGCAGAAACACAAGGTAAGGCATAGGAGAATCAGAACTATTACAGAGGTATAAATGCTATTGAAAAATCAATTTATTAGATAAAAAGTCTATTAGCAGAAAAAATGAGTCTTGCACAAAACACAGAAGAAACCTCAATTAAAATTTGCTTTAACATGAGAAACTATCAGGTATCTTTCTATAAGTTCAGAGACATTTCTGTCCTTCAGAATTTTTCTGTCAAGTTCTGAAATTATCTGCTACACTAGAGTACTCCTATGACCACCTACTTTTTCTTCTTATCCAGTCACCAGTCTCATAAGAAGACTCATTCAGCATGACAAGCTGGTGACATGAACTAGGAATTTACATCTTTGCTTCTTTTTCCCGACCATTCAACAGACCTCACCATTTATAGAGTTAATATTTCCTAAATGCTAGCTTGTAAAACAGAGAACACACTTTTGTGTGGGTTTAGATGCAATTAAAGAAAGCTTTCACAAAGGCTGTGCCATGACAAATGCTACAAATCCACCCTGAAAATACAGAAAGAGCAGCTGACGCATGTGCCTGCACAGCCTCACCCACTAACGCAGAGTAAGACTCAAGGGACGACAAAAACATGAAAAACAAAAGAAAATTAGACTGTCTGGATTCCTAGACCAGAGATTTATCCCGATTTTGTTTCCATGCTGTACAACATACCAGACAGGAAATCTCCCACACTAAGCAGCAAGGTAAACTGACAGAGCAGAATACAGAGATATGCTACAGTTACTTAACAGTCTATCACCACAACATGTAGGTAATAGTCTTTTAATTTAATTAATTCATGTTGGTGGATTATTAAGTATATACAGCTTTTGAGCAGAGATCACCAGTAAAGCTCTCAATAAGGTATCAGACCTCTCAATTTGAAAATTTCTAGCTCCATCTGTACTCAAAACCATAATCTACTGATGTTTAAAACTCCTAATTAACAGACAGCAGTGGTACAAAAGTACCACAGATTAATATGATCACAGAATAATGTGCTGCCTTGCCATGCTACAACTCTTGGTTCAGTCTTTAATGTCAAAATCTTTCCAATATGGCTTGTTAAAGTGGAGAAGTAGACAATTTAATGGTACAGAAGAGGAATGTCAAAGTGATTATGCTGAACATCTAACTTTTAAGATTGACAACATACATGTTAAAAAGTCACAGTAACAATGAAGAAGGAAGACCCCACACAGCAGCACAAACTTCAAGTATGAATCCACCACTCACTCCTACAACATCTGGAAGATTATCTATAGATACAGAAACTCCTTGCTGTGACTTGCACCTACTTAAATGCATTTACTCTGGTTTACACTGATCCAGAACTAAGCTGACTAGAAAGCCAGTTTCCCTATAGGAAATGGCAATAGTGGCATTGCTGGCATTGGCTTTGAGTGGACAGGTAATCTAGAATAACTAAAAGTGATTTAAAAAGCACCTAGTTTTCTTAAAAAGAAGAAGATAACACAATCCTAGTTTCAAGGGAACAGAGGGTTTGCTTCATACTCTACAAGAATTTCTTATAAATGCTGAGAGCATGCTACATCAACAACTTCAAGAATCCTGATCAAAATTCTAATTAATATTTCCTAATTGTTTAACCTAGTCTTCGCTGAACAATCTGGCTATGATAATGTCTTTGTGTAAATACAATCAAGCTGGAAAAAGTATAAAGATGAGGAAAACAATATTTTTTTCACCATTCAAGGTTGCAAATATGAGAGAGTGTTGAAAAAAATTCATATATTCATTGTGGTCTCTGTTGAGAAAACATAAACTTGAACACAGTGCTTTCTGGGCATGAAAGAGCTACAGTGGGTTTGGTACAAGACTTAAACCAAATACTTCAAAAGCAAAAACATGCCTAGAATATACAAAGATTTACATAGACCATACTCAAAAAGGTCTGAAATGTTATGGAGATGAATTAACTTCACTGTTTTTAGTAAAAGCACCCAGTTAGGAGAAGTAGCAGAAGAGATCCCACCAGCAAGCAAGGACGGTGAGGTGCATTATGTTGCACCAGCCAGCACAGAGCAGAACTTCCTGCCGATAAAGCAGTGAAATAAAACCAATCTAAAGCACAACACACAACACTCTGCCTCAGCACAGCTATTTGGTAGTTGTCAATTCACACGTTTCTCTGAAGCCAGCATGTCTACCAATAGCACACATCTGTTGTCTCAGATACCCACTGTTCTTATACTTGATGTTCAACTGCTGCAATTGGAACAAACATCATGTTTTTAATCAAATTGACCTTCTTTACCTCACTGATTTGCCATATTAGGCATGCTTGGAGCTTTGAGCCAAATCTGCAAACTCAGTTCAAACTTTTAAATGATTTTAGCTATTACCTAATAGAGACTCACAGTCCCCCTCAACTCCGGGGTTTTGTTGATTATTCTGAAACAAAGTCTTTGATCAAGTTTTCCAAAGGAACAGAATAGCCAAGAAAAATAAAACTGAAAGTCTGTCATATATTCAACATGAGCATATCTTGATTATTGCAAAATACACTGTGTTACAAAGCACAATTTTTTCTCTGACATTGCCTAACATTACTTTTTGTTTATATATACATATACACATATATGTGTGTCTATATATACATACATATAAACAAAAAATTATTACCTGGATTTTTTGGAATGGATATTTTTGCATCTGTGACATATGCCCCAAAGATACATAAGTTATATACAAGCACTATGGAACAGTCTGTCAATTTTCTTCTGTTTACAATTTTAAAATCAAAATCTCCATAGTCCCCACTGATTACCATGTCAGAAATGAGATTATCAAAACAGTGGTTCTGTTTCTGGTATACACTTTTCATGTATTAAAAACATAAGGATTGCAAATATTTCAGCATACAGAATTCAGTTTAAAAATTGAGTTCAAACATACATACTCCTAATGATTGTTTTACCTTGAGATGCTTGAGAGCAAATATTTTCTTCTATGCATTATTCTTGTAGATTAAAATCTGGACAACACTTCATCTCCAATGTTCCATAGCAATTATCCTTCTACAAATGAGTAATAATTGGAAGAGTTTCTCCTTAAGGAAGTTCATTTTCTGTTCTCAACACTCCACCCTGTTGAGAGACTCATGAACCTCAGCTCTATAGAAATGGAAATTACTTCTTTCCTCATTTATAGTGTCAACTATCATCTCTGGTCCTTGACTACTCCAGAAGTGTCTTACTGCTATAGAGGTTCCAAGGGAACTAACAGAGAACACCACCAAATCCCTTCCTCAATAATCTGCATGTTGGTGCGACAAGCTTGCAAAAACCTCCAAGAAAGGTCTTCCACACAACTTGCCTCAGTAATGCACAGAAATTCATACAATAATTACACCTTTGCCTTTCATTGTCAGCATGCATTGCAATTAAATAAAATAACTTGCTTCAAATTTGTCACCACTTCCCTCTCTACAACACAGCCAGACTGGAGCATTTTTGTCCACATTGCCTACACAAGGAAACTGAACTTGCAAACAAAAGTTATTCTAACAAAATTAGGCAGAAGATCATATTTTGGCATGTTAAGACAGTAATTCTCATCTCTGTCTGGTTTTCCAGCTCCCTTACATCCCATTTTTTTATTCCAGGAAGAAAAAAAACCCATGAATTCTAAGAAATAATTGACAGCTGCTCTACAATTCTTCGTATTTGTTTTCATCTTAAATGGCTTTAAAAGTCCACATAATTAAAAAAAAAAAACCCTCAAAATTTCTAGAGATAGAAGCATATAAATTTTCAACTGCAATATAAATTATATTGGCATGTTTACAAGATTTAAAATATTTTAAAGCAAATCACCAAAATTCCAGGTTTTTTTTTACTTTAGAGTTGAAGAAAGAAATGAGTTACATTCATTCACAATGTATCTTTTAATGATTTATCCCATTTCATCCAGAAAATAATTTTTATACATTGCCTCTTTTACTTCATATCTTTAGGAAGAACCATTATTAGTTGCATTTTTGCTGCCACCAAACAGCTCTTACTCTCTAACTTGTGGAAAAGTGGCTTCATTCCCATTTCTAATTTCAGAGTAGAACTGATTATGACTGGGTTATGAACCCACATCCTACAGAGAGCCAATAAAAACACAAATAGGAAAAAAGTTTTTATAAAGAACTTAATAATAATATTTTTAATAAGATTCTGTTGGCATCTGAAATTTTGCTAGAATGTTTACAACTCTACAAATCTTAGAAACCTAAAAGGAACACAGGCTTTAACTTCTTGCACATTTACTGCTGATATAAGATACAGCATTTATTTAAGTCTTTCTGAAACTGCTCTTTTCTGTCAAAGATTATCAGTATCTAGAAACAAAGTCTTGATTAAACAATAGATGCTCTTTCAATTTATTTTCTTCAGTATGTTTTAAATGCTATAAACCAATTAGTTACAATGACAATGTTGCATTATAAAATTGACATATATAGCATATGTAGACCAAAAAATGGAATTTTAGGCATTTGTTCTTGGTTGCTTGTTTTTCTTCTTCATTTTAGACATGCAGTGAAGTTCTTTCTTTAGTAGGGGAAAAAAACCCCAAACACAAAAAACAACCAAAACCAGTTCAAGCATTCTCTTTCCAAGAGTCTCCTTTCCATCCAAGCCTTTCAATGACCCTTTCTTGAAAAAAATGGCATTTCAGCTTTCATTTAATTTTATTTTTTAACATCTCTCTCTAGAGTTTTCAGCCATCCTGTCAAAGAGTGACAAACAAAATGTTGTTCATTTTGTTGTTTTGGGGTTTTTTTGACAGATACACACCCAGAAAGAGGTATGATCTAATTCATTTGACACAGACAAATTGGTGACACAGCCATTCAAACGAGGAACCCTGAAAGGTGCAGTGCCTTAGTCTGTCACCAGTTTCCACAGCATTCAGCACATGTATTTGTAATGGCATTCAATGAAACAGGGTGGCATGCAGCAAAACTATTGCTGCTTTTTGAATTTCAGGTATATGAATTATGTCCACCCAGCCTTGCATTTAAATTACCTCCCAAGTTTAGAATTGAAGTAATTTATACATATACGCAGTCTGTGCTCACCTACAGTCAATCTCTCCATTGCTGCTAATCAACTAGTCTGTGAACCTAACCTTGAGCATGTTGTTTCTAAGGAATTTGGTCATTCTGGGTTATTGATGTGTGCCTCTTGTCTCACTACAGTAATTTTAATCCCACCCATTACTTTTATATGTATTTCTGCAAAGCTCTCACTAGTTAAGAAAGAGTTTAGTTTTGAATCTACTGGAGCTAAATTTGGGGGAGGAAAAAACATGAGAGAAAGTATTTCTCAGTTACAGCTAAAAATCAGCAGTAAAAAATAAAGAGATTTTACAATCATCATTCTCATGAAAGCCACGAAATAAAAACAAACCCACTTTGGTTGGAACCTTTTTTGTCACCAGTATGTGATTTTTCTTTGCCTTCAGCATTGTGAATGAGACTATATTAATTAACATGTACAGCCCTGATGAAAATTTTACTAAGAGATATGACTACATTTTATTCTTCTGAAGCAGGATATTGAATTTTCTGTGTAGTGCAGATAGCAAAGTCACTCTAAAACACTTGACATATATGCTGATTTAAAACTGAAATAATTTACTCCAAACCCAATTTATTTAGTGGAGTTCAAACACTACCAACTAAACTGTTTTTCCACAGAACAGTTACCCAAGGGAAAATCTCTTTAAGACTAATAAAGCCTAATTTTTCAAAGCAATAAAATAAGATACTATTCAGTAACAAAAAAAAAAAAAAAAAAAGAAAAAAAGAAAAGAAAGAAAAGGGATTGTGCTTTTGCTGGATAGACAAAGGGGAAGAAAAGAAAAACATGCAAGTGTTCTTTTATTATACAAAACAGTATATTTAGTGTGGTTTTGTCCACACAGTCTCAAGTATTTTTTTAATCTAATTTAATATACTTGCCGCTGCATGGTTGCATCAGCTCCCTAAGGAGTAAGAGCATTTCTGGATGCTTCCAAAGGTGCAAATCCCCTTTCCTGTATGGCTCCTCCATCCACCCCATACACCTGGCCTTATCCAAGTGGTGCCCTGCTCTCTGCTTTTTTGACAGCCCCTCTCTGTTTATTCAGTTCTTGCAGCCCAGTGGGCACCCAGACCATTTAGAGTTTTCTTTGAATAACAGTTCAAAATGCTGGCAACTATTTAGAAAGCGCTATCATTCCTTAAAACCAACATCTTTCTGGGCTAGTAAAAGAAAGAGGTTGTGATTTTCATCTTCATATAGGGACCTTTTTAGTCCCTACGGATTAAATAACAGGTGTGGGGCTACCTAATATTTACCTTCCTGGGAGAATCCTCGTTCAAAGGAAATGCTGCTCTTGTTCATGGCTGAAAGACCCTGGGTGAAACCTAAGTGGCAAACCAACTTTAAGATGTTGTGATTTGCATTTTGTTTAGGTTAATCTTTAAGAGCTAGAACTCCTCTTTTCATTGTAAAGCACAATGCATGTTTACAGCACAAGAAAATCAGGGTTACGGTTGTCATTCATTTTAAACAGCTACCCCTGGACCAACTCTTAGTGTATTCTTAAAAAATATGCCACATAGTCTCAAACTGATACTGTTTGCTTCTGGGAATACAGTTAGTTTAGTCCTCTTCAGTTAGAGATGAGATAGCAGCTGGACTGGAGCTGGATTCTTACCGAAACAAGACTTCAGCAGTCAGGTGGTTTGTGTGCCCACTCATCCACTCCTGCCTCCCCTCACAGCAATTCGGTTTTTCAGCTCAGGAGCTGACTCTGATCCGACTTGGAGAGAGGGGAATTGACTACAAAATTTGCCTTCTTACATATTTAATGAAAATAAATGACTTGGCAGAGGAAAGAAATTATGTGCAAATTTTGTGCCAAAGAAAGGTGCCACATGTGACACAGCTCTTGCTGTGCATCAGAAATCCATGGAAGAGGAGCCTGCAATATGCCACAGCAGAAGAAAAAAATCAGACTGAGCTCTGATTGTCTTAAGGCACCAAAACAAAACCAGAAACATAATGCCATTTTTTATTAATTTTGCTGCTTAAGGGGCTACGTGTTCATTAAAATCACACTGAGGGAAAATCATATGAGGGGTGGCTGAGGTCCCTTGCTTTCTTCAGCCTGGAGAAGAGGAAACTGAGGGGACAACTCATTGCAGTTACAGCTTCCTCAAGAGGGGAAGAGGAGGGGCAAACACTGATCTCTTCTCTGTGGTGACCAGGGACAGGGACAAAGGAATGGCCTGAAGTTGTGTCAGGGGAGGTTTTAGGTTGGATATCAGGAAAAATGATTCCTAGCCCCAAGCCTGACAGATTTCAAGAAGCATTCCGACAATGCTCTCAGGCACATGGTGTGACTCTGGGGGATGGTGCTGTGCAGGGCCAGAAGCTGGACTTCGATGATCCTTGTGGGTCCCTTCCAACTCAGCTTATTCTGTGGTTCTGTAATTCTCTGCTTGTCCAGCATCTTTTGCATTTTTTAATTGCTAACTTTATACACAAGGAATAGGACTTGGAGAAGAGAGTAATCAATTGTCTTGGAATCAGTTAATGAACATGAAGTAAGGTTGCAGCTGCCAAATATCTTTGCAAAATGAAAGGCAGTAACTAACTTTCACTTATTGTAGAAGTCACAGCAGAAATGCCTGTTTGCCAAGGAGCAGGTTCCCCACCATGCCTATGTCCAGCCAAGCCCAGCAAGAAGGTTTGCTCTGCATTTGCCTGGCACTTCCAGGAACTTCAGGAGCCTTAACAATTCTCTTCCACTGTATTTCAAGATATACTTTGTGCCTTGTTTGTTACAAAAATTAACCTGTGCAGTCCATATCCTAGTCTAGAACCATAAATGGTGATATCCAGTACTAACTTCTAACCTCATCTTTAAAAAATGTGAGACCTCCAGCTGTTAGCTGTCATTACTCCCCAGTTCCCCAACATATGTAGAGAGTTTGGATCATCACAAAGTGTCAGGAGGAAAAAGGGAACAGTCATATTGCAGGGTATCAGCTACCTGTTTTTTCTTACTCTGAAACCTTGGGTATTAGGTTATTAAGTAGATCCCAGCAACCCCACAGCAAACATTCCTCACAGACCAAACACAGAAACTATGGAAATGGTCTGGGTCAATTAGTTTCTAGCATGTTGCATATTTTTATTTCAAACAAAACATTTAGATGTTTATTTAAACTACAAGATATTCAAGATCTGGAGTGGACATAAAAATTCCCACAGCAATTAAAAAAAATTAAAATATTTTTCAATTCCTAATTTAATCAGGAGAAATATTAAGTGTAGAATCTTTTAAGTAATTTTGAAAAAGTCAGTGGGAATGTGGTAGGATCTCCAAAGCTCCTGCTACCAAATTCATGGGTGTTTCTGCTCAGTGGGCTTCCCTTCAGCTTGCCTCAAGAGAGGTCCACTAAGCAAATACAGATGGCAAATCGCAAACTGAAAGCACAGGGACCTGAGGAGGCAGACAGACAGCAGGACAGATTGGTGGGCAGGAGTCAGAAGCGAAGAGGTACAGAGTCATCACCCATCTGTGTTCCTTGCAATTGCACATGCAGGATGATCAACAGATTCCTGCTACATTTCCTTGTGGTTTCTCTCTAGAAACAATTATTAACTGAGATCAGTAAAGTCAGGAATAGCAGAAACTACCAAACACACGTACTACTTTCCTAGAACTCTATGCTGAATGACACTTGTTTGGTATTTCATAGCATAACATAAAAAAATGCTACAGTTTTTAAGTTGTTTTCCTGATCTAAGAAATCCTCAATACTCCTGCAGCAGCACCTGCCAAGAAAACATAGGCACATTTAAGGGCACATTTTTTCTATGAATATTTTTTTCTATCAAGAGCATAGCTTCAAAAAGCCCCTTCATGCTCAGAACGGTGACTACATTAAATGAATCATAAAAGTTAGTGGTTGTTCTACTGGCTCCTCAAGCTGTTATTTTATGCCTCAAGCCAAATTTAAAAGAAGAAACACCAGTGCATAACATCACCTTGTCTTCAATTACTGGCTTGCTTCATTTGCATTCACTCAACCAGGAGTTGTGAAATGTTAAACAACCTGAAGAATCTTTCTAACTTGCAGAAACTTTGCTTTGAATTATCCTCTGATTAGTAGCATAATAAAAGTATTACTCTGTCTTAAAAGTATTTGAGGCACAGATAAAAATAAAAAGGTTAAAACACTGTATCTTACTACTAAACACAAAAGTACTACTACACGCATTATTTTTTAGTCCAGACATTTTGTACATTCATGTGAAGTCCAGAAATGCTGCATTTGATACCTGAACTGTTCACTTTGATTAGAGGGCTTTAAAAAACATATCAAGGTAGAAAAATCATAAGTCAAGATGAAGAAATACATATGAAGGGAGTCACTCACCTTTCTTTAATGTGCTGGGAGATAAACACACTTCTAAAATATTACTGACATTTACAAGACTTCAGGTAAAATGAAGAAAAAATATAAGGCTTGCCCAAAGAGGTGGGAGATGTCCCATCCCTGGAAACATTCAAGGCCAGGTTCTCTGAGCAACCTGATCTAGCTGAAGATGTCCCTGCTCACTGCAGGGGCATTGGACTAAATGATTTCTAAAGGCCCCTTCCAATCCAAACTATTCTAACATGCTGTGATTCTATAGGAAGGACGAACAGCTCCTTTTAGTTGGATTCTTTTGACATGTCTGCATCTCTAGTGGGACAAAAGGAGAAGGTTTTGACAATGACACAATGACAATGCAGCTGGTTCATTAAAGGTTTTCAAGTATTAATCATTCCACAGTACAGAGCCATGTTTGCAGTCAAAAGGGATTAGACCTGTGTCCTTGATAAGTACAAAGGTCAAAGTGAGTCTCTTCAGTGTGTGTAACTTCTCCACGTTACATGCTGCAGGCAGCAGGCTGTGGATATCAGCTCTGCAACAGGCACTGCTGCATGGTCCTTGGCTCCCTTACAGCAGATGCCCCGGAAAACACTAAGATTCCAACTGAAAGTGTTACTAAAGACACAGAGTCTGAGTAAGAAAGGATGAGATACATGCTTACACATACAACTTCTCTGGTTTTAAGGCAGAGCACCCTTGCTCATCAAGTTTCAGAAGCCAGCCCAGAGATACTCACCAGCTTTTTCACATAATTTCTTTTCTGGAGGGGTAGAAGTAGATAAATTAAAGATAAAGCCAGAGTTAAGCTTGCCAAACTCTGTTAACAGCTTCTAATACTTTTAACCAGTATTCAGCAGTACTTACACCCTCTCTCACCATTCTTTCCTTCAGCTCTCCAACTCTACTTTGTACTTGTAATATTGAATTGTGCATCTTAAAGCACCAAGCAGAGGGAAGAAGCTCATCTCAGAGTATCACCTCTGTGAACTCCTCATGAAAAATGCAGCAAAAAAATCTCTAGTGGGAGTCTCACCTCCTTTCCACATTTTAGTCATCTGCAGAGAAAAGGGGGAAGTGGAAAAGAGAAAATGGCTGGTTGGGAATTTTTAGTAAATATGTCTCCTGAAAAAAAATACTGATTCAAAAGCATCCAAACTTTCCTCAAAGGAAATGATTGATTTTATTTCTGCTTCACAGGAATGCTGAGAAGTCTGCAAAGCACTTTGATTTCAAGTGAGGAAATCCTCTTAGTGAAGTAAGGATCAGTGTATTAAAAAAAATGTATGAAGGGGCTAACACTGAAGCACAGTATTTATCTAAGACATATTTTTACATTTGATTTAGAAAACAGTGGACACAAAGTCTTTGCTGCAATTTGAGAGGGAATTTTTTAAAGCCCACATTTTCACAAGACGAAGAATATTGTCTCTACCACCTTTGACTGCCAATGGCCCCTTCCACACCATGGTCTGTGGAGTTTTGGGTGAGCCTATACTGCTAAAGGCAAGGTGGCAGGAAGAGGCCTTGGGCACCACACTCCTGGACACTTCAGCTGTTCAGCCTCCAGCTCTGTTTTGCTCTTTGTCTTCAGGGACAGTTTGCTCCCACAACCCCTCATTTTTGGGGAAAATGACACCAGATGGATGAAGTGGCCACAGAACTGGTTCACTTAACAGGTCATAAACATGTGATTTAAATCTTGTGCTAAAAAAATACCACTCTGATGGGCTGCAACACTGCTGTCTCATTCTTTTGGACAGTTTGGTAAAAAACCCCAAAGCATATGTGTAAGGACTATCACTTGATGCCCAGAAGAGATCCACGGCCACAAGATAAGATAGATGCAGCATATCACCTCTGGGGCAAGCTAGCCCTCAGTGATGTGGAAACAGGAAAGCCTCCATCATTTCACTTCAAGATCAGGATGTTTGTACACATATGCACAAAAGCTCTAGAGTCCACCTAAAGGTGGGTCTGCAATTTGCTGGAACTGATTCACTTGATGGCGCTTCCGGATGCATTTAGCATGAGGAATAACCCAGCACATACATTAAATAACAGCTAAACATGCTCCCCTTGCACTGTCACACCTACCCAGTGTATTGCAGCTAGGGTAAAAGAAAAAAACATCATAGAAAGGAAAGAGAAGCTTCAAATGTAAGAGAAATTTCAAAGTTTTGAAAGCTATAGAGCAAGGGATAAATGTTCATTCACATCAATATTAATTTTTAAAAACAATAGCACATGGGTTTTAGAATGATATTTTTATAAATATTATCTCCTGAATTTTTAAAAATAAACCAAGAAATGACACAGCAATTTCCCCAAATTTCAGCTTTGGCTTTATTTTTCTACTCTCTGTATCTCCAATGTCACTTCATTTTTCTTCTCTTGGAAATCCAAGATGTTGTCCATGTTATTTACTGGAATTTTAGAGAATGCATTTACTGTTATTATCTACTTAATTGGATTACAATATGTATATTGAATAAAAAAACCTGAATATTCTAGCCAAGTATTTAGCACGATTTTGCTATATGTATATTTTAAATGGAGTCTTTTTAATTTTAAGGGAAGGTTTTACAAAAAAAAAAATCACATGCACAGGATCTTTAGTAGGGCAAGTTAACAAGACTCAAAGGAACCTCTATTAAAAAAAATAGATAAGTGAAGATACACAACCAGGAAAAAGCCTAACCATAACTGTGAAAACACAGTGAACCAAACCTAGCATTCACATCACTACAGACTAGACTGACTACCCCGATTTGAAGTGACTACCAGAATACCATCAGGCCAGCACCTCCAGAGCACCAAACAGCAAGCCTGGTTTCACACACAGCCACGCCTTGGTAGATGTTTGCTGGAAGCTCCCAGAGAAAACCACATCTGCACTCAGCTAATGGTAACTGATGTGGGACAGCAGCTCTCGAACAAAGCAAATAAAACTGGGGCAGACCTCAAAAAACAAATCTAAAGAAGACTAAAAGTGGATTCTGAGTTTCTTTTAAAAAGTGCATATTAAATGGTTTTTTTTCCTTATGCCTTTAAATTCTACACACATCTCTTAGGAGCAATATTTTCAATAAATGGATGAATGTGATTTTGTGCTCTGGGAATAGATAGATTTCTTGTATTTCAGGAAAACCAATACTAAATTACTACCCATACAGATTTTACTCCGTTATTTACACACAAACAATTAGGCACTTAATCACGTTTGATGCAGTTAAAAACTACCTGTTTAACAGAATCTTAGTCTTCAAACATACAGAAACTTTTTTTGGATACTTTTCCATTTCAGTGAGACAATTATAGTCAAACTGCTTTCCTCTCCTAGTGACAAAATCAAACCAAATTTTTAGGAGCCAAAAATTAACAGCAGTGAATAATTCCTGGGAGAAGCTGCTGGTTTCAGTCCTGTTTTCAATCTGCACCATGCACCCAAATGCAGTACCACTAATCAACACGCTTTTTAGCAGGATAATCATGCAAACCAGACTACACAAGCTATAGAAACAAAACTCCCTTTCAACAGCAATGTCCCAGGACAAGGCTACAGAAAAACTGAAATTTGTGGAATTTAATGACAATGCTGGTTCTACATATCTACTCCAAGGTTATATAGGACACTGACATTTCCAGGAATGTCCATCTGGCATATTTCATATCTATCAAAGTTATAATTATTAAAAGGAAAAAAAAAACCCAAAAAGAAAGCAGGAAGGAAAAAAAAAAAAAAAGCACAATCTTATAATTATGAAGAAGCTCATCAGAACAAATACAATCATAACTCAAAGTTAAATGGCACTAATTTTTTCCAAACAATTTTTAAACCCTTCCTTGTATTTCTGCATTTTGTGTGCCTGGAAAGTTGCACAAAACATGTTGCTTCAGGGCTGCACCTAATTTTATTGGCCATCCAGAAATAGGTGCATCTGACTCAGAATTTCTGCATGCCTTGCCAACCAATCAAGCCATAAGAAATGAAAACTATGCTTAAATTAAGCAATAAAACACTGCAAGTTGCAAGTTGTAACGTATTAGCATACAGCACACTGCAAGGAAGAACTCCACAACAGGAAACAGTTTCAAAGTATATTTGTACCCAGTACCGCTGAGAGTATCTTCACACCTCTGACTTCACACAATTTGAGTCAGAGGACCAGCTATTCCACACTGAATATTACAGAAGAGGCTTAAACATCAAATGAGGGTAAGTGCACTAAAGCAGTGGCATCTTTAATTACCAGCTGTTAACTACCATCTTTTTAAACCTTTATAAATGCAAGGTTTTGTCATTTGATGATCATACCTCTCTGTAGACAATCTTCCAGCCAGGTTTAATTTCTTAAATGGCTGATAAACATAGAACTGGTACAAAACCAGACTTAAGTAGCAGCTCATGCTAAGAATTTGTCATTCACCTTAAGCTAAAATGATGAGCTTGGGCACTGTATTTTGCAGGACACGTGGGCAATGGACCAGAGAGATGACCCTAAAAAACCCCATGCCTGTCTAGGACTGTTCACTCAGAAACATCTTGAAGACAGCAGGTGCAGCTGAGCTGTTTTATTTTCCTCTTTCACAACACTATGCAGACAAGTCATGTAAATCAGCTGGACCAGATATGGTCCCAGAGATTTCAAAAGAAAATATATTTCATCATGAGAATACTACGGTATTTGTTTTCATGCCTCGAGGGTGTTACTAATACTTAGCAATTTACACAAAGTTGCTAGAAAATGTACAAAATAAACCAGTAGATTAATCTTCAGATATTTTCTGCTTAAAAGCTAAAAACTAATCCTAACCATTAGAGAATGGTCTGATAAAGCAATTAGTGATTGATAAGCACTGCATACACAAGCAATGATGACAGCAATTAAAGGAGAGACTGGTAAGCGATCCATGCCAATTTTGAGAACTTTCCACTAACAGCTGCTGTTCCATAGCAGGCCAGTCACTTGACTAACTTGTAAGGTCATTTTCTAAATGGGAAGTGATAAGTCTTAAGTTGGAATTGCAAGGAGTTCTTTTAGTTGACAGCTATGTGTCAAGCCATGTAGCAATAGGTTCCAAGCAATGGGGCAACTTAACACCAACAGCCTTATGCTAATACCCACGGGTTTTTAGATTAATAATATAAGGAACATCTATGTTCGTTATGGAGCAAACTCTGCTCTTAAACACTGCTTTGCACAAAGGCTGCAAACATAATATACAATCAGCTGTTAAACTAAACTATGTTTAAGAGCTATTTGAACAACTGAAATATTTCCTGTTCATTTTACATTAGAAACATATCCAGATCTCCATGCCTGCAAAAGAAAATAATTTTCAGAAATTAATAAAACTATGTAGCAAAACAGGTTATTTTGTACCACATCATCTTCCAAATTCTACGGTTACTTTTGTAGCAGTATTTCAATGGCTACTTTTCAAGACAAAGTATTTTGCCACTTACAGTCTCTGTTACTCATTGCAAATGATTAAAGCAAAAATGTAAAAACATTGTCTATAGCGTACTGTGATACACGGCAGCTGTAGGTGATTTACCATCTCATACACCACAGTTCACAAGCAGTCACTCCTGAGGCTGCTGAGCAGTCACAAGACAAGATGACATGGGGTTGACAGAAACCTGGGCAGTTTTTAAAAAATTACACAGTGCTCTTACAAAATTCAAGAACAAGAAGATAAAGCATCCAATTACTTTACTGGCATTTTGCTTGAGCAAGAGCTTCTGGATTGAGCCTGGAATTAATGGCTAGTAAACAGCTTTAGAATTTGGCCTGCCGTTTGTACCTGCTAAAGGCTTCTTTATCCAAAAGCACTAGAGTTGGACTCAACAAAATATAAATAATGTTCTCTGCTTTTATTAATGGACACAGCAATGTACATCAGCACTTTTATATATACATATATATAGATATATTTATAAATATCTACATGCTTGAATGCATCCGAGAGTTTTCTGAAAGCCAAAACAGTGTGTGGTAAATGCCAGGATGGTGCTGAAATTTCAAAGGAAATAAAGCACAGTGCTAAAAGCTGTGATCTTTTCACCCTCAGCACATCCACGGGATCCTCTTACAAGGGTGACCATTAGTAAGCCTTTAGGTCCCAGTTCCTTGGTCCTCTGAGGGACAACTTAATCAGATAGCACAGAGGTACGGAAAAGATCATTAGTCCCTTAGGAAACCAACTGGGCACAAGCAAAAGAAGAAATTTACTGGCAGAGTAGCTAAAAAGCCCTCAAATTGAAGTTTTATGTCTTAATTTTGAGTGGTATATTAGAAACCATCTGATACAGGCAAAGAAGAAAAATAATCTTTTTTTCACCTTTCCTTTGGAAAAAGAATCTAGAAACACTTCAGACTCAAAAGTCTGATGTGACTTCTCCACATGAAGAAAAGAAAAAAAAAATCCAGTGGGTTTTGTTGGGCATTTTTTGTGATTTTGGTTTTCTTTTTTCCCCACGAGATACAAGAGCTGACAGTTTTATTTGCTATGTCTTTGGGGCAGACAAAAGTTTGTTTTAATAACCGCAGTGTATTGAATGATCCAATGCAGAACTGAAACAGCAAGCACAGTGAACTCAGCCTATCTAGACATCTATCTACCTTGATATGTATCAATTTTAAACACCTGTCATCCAGATGTTAGTTTGTAAGATAGAAAAAATATTTAAGACACTTAGTTGCAAAAATCTGGATTGCTGTTTCATCCAAGGTTGTGAGCAAAAATACTCTTTTTCACTCCTGTTTTTAGAGAATTTTCACAAAATTTATACACAGTTTTAGAGGTTTGATAGAATGTCCCAAAAAGACACAGTGAGGATATCACAGCAATATGGTCAACTGAAATTAGTTAAACTATCTCAAGAGCATTAAGTCCATCCTCATTCCCTCCAAGAGACGGCAAAAGTACACAGATGTAGAAGCGTGTTTTGAGAGAAGTAGCTCCCTAAAAACATACCTGAAAATGAACAAACTACTCCAATTCATGTGTACCTTTCTCAAAGACTGTCAACTCCGGAGATTTTGACAGTGACCTGTTTCAAAGAACCCATGAGACTGATTTCATTATGCTCTTCCATGGTATCCCATTGAGTGTTTTCCCCATATTCTTACCAGTCCCTATCAGCGACTTAATCTGGCATTTATTTTAGCTCCCACCTCCGGAGAAAATTGTAAAACTAGGTGTATCTTTAGTACTAATAATTCATCTGCATCCTAGTTTCCCCTGCCACGTGCTGAGAATCTGTGTTGCCATTCTGCTTGTTCTTCCACCAGTCATCAATTTCTCTAACTCAGGACCTTCAGACAAAGAACGATAATGCAGGAAAGAGACTCTCATCAACCATGTGATAATTAATCTTCATAAAATTGTTATACAGTAAAATTTCCAGCTAATGCAACAGTTCAGCATCTGCCAAAATAAGTGTCACTTTCAAAAAATTATGGGGAAAAAACACATCACAGGTTTCGTTACAGGTTTACTGAGGTTGGGTTCAGTTGCAGTAAGTTAGAAATGCACCCATGTTTGTCTACTGCTGTCAGTAGTTTATTACTATATGAGCAGCATTTCTATCATATGCTGCTGAGGCTGTCAGACCCAGCAGTTCCATTTGGTGTTTCCTTCCACTTACTGAATCATAAAAAGTTGACTGTCTGGTTTTATTATTCACTTATAAATGTAATTTTAGAAATTAACCCGCCAGACACTTTTTACAGCTATTGAAAGTTAATGAAATAACTTTCTTTCCAGAAAAGGAGGGAGCAGGGGTTGTACAGCCACAGGGACGAGCACAGAGCACATTGCTGAGTCCAGACAGAATGAGGCTGCAAGAACCAAAATATTAAGAGTTTGCACAACAATTTGAGCTGTGGTGACAGATAAGTCATACCTTTGAGATATTAGGTGGACAGAAATCATGCTAGGAATCATGAAGGTCCATCTCAACAATGATGTCTGGGTTACCATACTGAATAAAAGACAGTGACAACTGTTGTCTGCAGTGATTTAGAAAAATGCAGGGTTATTTAAATACTTGGGTTATTTAAACATGAACTTGTATATTATATATTTGTTACATGAAAGAAATTTGCAGATTAGTAAACGACATCCTCCAGAACTGTACTTCTGTGTGCCATCATTTTCACAAGGCATTCTAACAATTTTCTAGTTAATTCCATTCTTCATTAATTACAGTTTTTAATCAAATTAACATGCTAACGGTTTTTTAGAACATGTAATCAGCAATTCCCAGGGCTGCACTGCAAGGTAACAACTTTATTCTCCTGCCAGAAAACAGCATCAACTGTGTAGTGATTTGTTGCCACCACCTGCACACCCTCTAGAGGTAGGGAAGGCAGCCCTCAGCTCGAAATTAATCCACAGATCCATACTTGGAACAGCATAACCTGCCAAGGTCACATATCCATTACAGTGTGCCTCACGTTTAAAGACAAGGCCGAAACACAGAACTTTATTACTGAGCTCTCTCAAAATACTGACTACAGCAGATACCCTGTGGGGCTGTAAGGCATGACTGTGATACACGCTGGGCTGTGATGAAGGCACCCACTGGTTCACTGCGGGATGCTAAATATAGACTGGGAGATGAATGGGACTCCCTAATACACTGATCCCATTTCCAAAACCAAAATGCACTTCAGACCTCTTAAATGACTCTTCTGTAAATTACTTCTAAATCTTTACAACTGTTCACATTTTCAGCCAGGATCATTTTCATTTAAGTCTTACTTCACAGATTTATACCTAGGACAGAAAAGAATACAACTTTGTCATGGATTAATAAGCCTGAAAAACACAATCAAAATTTCATAAAATCGTATTTCTTAAATAATAGAGGACTTTGCTAGAAAATTTTATTTTTCAGATATAGATCATATCTGAAATGTCGCTGTGTTATCTTAACCTATCTGAGTTTTCAGTCACTATACATTATATAATTTATTAGTTAACTTCTAAAACAGATGATAAAGGCATGCCAAAAAAATGTCATGACCTTTCATTGTGCTGAGATAATTTACAGATATGGGCATATGAAAAAATCCTGGAGAGAAAAATCATACAAAGGATCTTTCCAAGTAAAATACTTCTGTTCTGACACTTACTGGTGTGGTATTGTGCTCATTTTGGTACAGTCACTTCAGCTCCAGCTCTCCCATTAATGAACAGCAGCAATAAAAACATTTAATCTAATGTTATTATACTTTTAGATGTCTTTTATATTTCATGAGTATTATTAACTCAGTTATGGTTTCAAGGAAAAATTCCCTAGACAAGAGTAAGACTGACTGAATCCCTTCCTGCAGAAGAAGTCCCCAAGGACTGCATTTCTCACTGAGTTTCTGAATACCAAAGGGTATTTCAGACACTTCTCCCCAGGTTTTCCTCCAACTGTAGATGTGGCCATGCTGGAGGTCAGAGACCAGATTGCATCTTGCTGTCCAGGTGCAGCCCTTCCCATGAAATGACCTGTCAGAGTAGCTAAAAAGCTCCAGCAAAGAGTGGACCCAGATGGGAATAAACTAGCTGAGGCTCAGCTTCAGCAAGATTCACATGAATATTTACCAAAGGAAAAGCAATCAGGAGCACAATCAGGTGGTGAGCAAAATTTTCATGTTGTGATATTACTGATTATATCCTCAGATCTGCATACAGGCTTGAGACCTTGCTGGAAGAAAAATGTGAAGGTCAATACCATGTTTTATTTATATATAAATCCAGTAAATTGACTAACTGTTGCTTCAGCTTTCTCTCTACAGAAAAAAGGTAAAAGAAGGGGACAAATATTAAAAACATATTATTAATTGAAGACAAACACATTTCTAACCTGAAAGTAATATATAGTATCAGTCAAGTACTGTTACAGTCAAGTAGACATTCATAAATTCTCCTTCCCCTCAATGGTTTTGCTCCCACCAAAAAACTTCTTTTGCCTCTGCAATGCCACAAATGCTCTCAGCATATCTCTCCCCATGTAATATCTCCAAACAGCAAAATCTCATGCAGAGTGCCCACACAAAATGTAGGAGCATTGAAGATTTCAGATTAGGCCTTCCTCCCTCCATAGAAGAACTTCTCAAGTATAACTTCAGAAGCTGTATAAAATCTCTCTATTTCAGATGAGTTTTTGCCATCATTCCTGAAGGAAAGACAGAGCATTTATCAACGCTCAGTTTGAAGGTTTCTAGTAATTACTCTGTAAATGCCTAAATCTATTAATAACACCAGTAAAAAGTATGTCTACAAGCATTTTCAGGATGAAAATCAAAATTTCTTCCAAAAGTATTCGTAATTCAGGGCCATCATCTGTCTCATTGTATCCTACAATAATCTGTCAACTTCAATACCCCACCCAGCAAACAGATTATTTGCAAAGACAAATTACGAGTTTAGTCAGCAGTCAGTGTGACCTTTGAGGAAGGATAACTTCTTTCCAGACAGTATGTCCAACCACCAAATGAAATCTCTTTTTTCTAAGCTTAAGGGGAAAAAAATATGTCTGCTTGAGCAAATTGTATTACATAAAAATTTACAACACCCCCAGACATAAGCAAAGCTGGTTGTCTAAATTCTGCTTCATCTTCAGTTTGCAAATGCAGTTGGGATATATCAGAGAGAAACCTGCACAGATTCAACAACCAAAAGCCGAATAAATCACTTGATAGCACGTATACTTACTGCAACTAACCACAGCTGCACTTGAAGTGTAATGGAACCTCCCCGAGGAAGCAACATTCTATTATTCTAGTGAACAAGAGTAGGTGTGGCCAAAAGCATGAGAAAGGATGTTGAAGCAAGGTGGAGGTTGGTCTCCTCTTCCAGGTAAGAAGCAATAAGACAAGAGGAAGTGGCCGTAAAATGTACCAGGGGAGGGTTAGATTGGATATTAGGAACAATTTCTTCACATAAGGTATTGTCAAGCATTGGAACAGGCTGCTCAGGGAAGTGGTTGAGTTCCCATCCCTAGAGGTATTTAAAATACCTGTGGCAGATATAGAACTCAGGGACAGTTTTGAGGGGGATTTGGCAGTGTTAGATTTATGGCTGGATTTGTGATCTTAAATGCTTTTTCCAACCTAAATCATTCTATGATTCTATGCTTCAAAATCCTCACAACTACATTCAGAAGGCTCTGAGAGACAGGTCTAAGAAAAAACCCTCCCACTGCATGCACAGGCTCTTCCTTCCTCCCTCGCTGTTGCACAGATACCTGCCAGTAGCTCATTCACAGACGGCTTTACACTTCCTGTCATCTATACAGAACCTTTTGCACAGAGCTGCAAAAAGCAAGACTGTGCTCCTTGCTGTGGCAATGCTTCTTCTGGTACATGTGAATAAACCTGACTCTGCAGATAAGTATCAACTGCAGAGAGATGAAAACAGAAAAACAGACTTCTTTCCTCCTAATGGATTTAGAGACTTCTTCTAACCTCAGTCAGCATAACTTTCTTGGATGTAAAAGGAATTTTTCAAGCTGATGAATTTGCTGTGTGATTTTCTGGAAACATGGCAATTCCTCTTGTCCAGTGCTGGGCCACCTGAAGGGAAGAGGACATCACCTGCTTACCAGCCTGGCAGTAGTGTGGATACCACGCCAGCCTCATCACACCAGCTTTGACTGAGCCATCACCTGTCATTTCTCCTATGACAGGACAGTTTCACCATTAAAAAAGATGCAGTTACTGATATAGACTTTTCTCTCAGAGAGATTAGCACACATTTTCAAACTCACTGCCAAGAATCAGTGGTCCTCCATCCCCACTATCTACAGAAATGCATCAAAACCAATATTTCATCCTGATTTTCCCACGAAAGACCCTCTCAAGTATGTCAGGACTCTCATGCATATTCCAAAAGGTCCCAGCAGTTACTTTGAAGCACACTCCTGTCACAAGAGAAAGGAAATCTTTTCCTTTTGAAGGGAAAGATTTGTGCATTTGCTTCTAATGGGTAATTCTCAGATACCCCGGTTATGGATGAGCTTAGGCCACATAAAGCAATTAAATTTAATGTCCTAGGAGAAGTTAGATGCTATTTCTGACTGAATGACCTCAAGAGTGTGTGCAAGTGTTCTAATCTATGACACAAGTGAAATAGGAGGTATCTGAATGTGTTCAGTAGCATTATTTTTTCCTCAAAGCATAAAGTTTTTATTCTCTTGGTTTGGTCATATTTGACTCCTGGCACCAGTCTGTTCCTTCCATATGGTATCAGGTATGACTACAATAAAAGAATTAAAACTCTACAGAAATCTCAAAAGGCATTAATATCTTTGCTTGGTCAAACTACAGAGGCTCAAAGCAAGAAGGAAGCCAAGACAAACAGGAATATATTGCTTAAATCAAGACGTGGGCAGGTACTGAACTTCCTTTCTTCATTATTTCTAATCAATTTAAGAGCATGATTCATTTGTTAAACTTCGTTCTATACAAGTGGGGAGCAAAAAATGAATTACCCACTGAATGCACAATAGAATAATGAAAGGAAGCTGCAGGTACTTCATGCCTTTGAAATTATTCACTCTTCAAGAAAATGCTGAGACATATTTATGTTCATCTCTGTTAAGGAAAACACACACATTTATGTTTAAGGTTTTCTTGGATGAAGCCCAAAGATAAAATTTCAGATATGTCTGGCTGGAGGACTGTGTCCACCTCTGAATCACTGGACCAAACCGTATATATTAAGAAATAATCACATAGTCTTTCAAGCAGAAGACACAGTCTGAGACTACACTTCAGTGCCCAAAATGATGAATGTTTTGCTGAGCTTCCTGTAACGCAATTACACTGCAACTCAGATAGCTATCACAGGATAAATCTCAACAGAAAATTGAAAATATTTCTTGATTAGGTGCAGCTGACCTATAAGACAGCCTTTGAACTATTAATTAATATCTTTAAAGGAAGGGGGGTTTTGCACATAAAAGGGCAACTCCTTAATATTATTTTGCAATTGATAAACTGTACAGTTCATGAATTTTCTACCTTAACTGACCTGAGGTGGCAATCCTTTGGGTAATCTACATCTGCTCCCCTACAGGAAATGTGTAAAACCAACTTATAAAAATAAATAAAAAATGTTGCAGAGAAAACAAGAAAGGAAAAAAATTGTGATTTTCCCCCAACTCAGTATAGTTTATGTAACATATTTACAAGTGACTCTCAGTGTACCAGCATTAATTAAAATAGCCAAGAATGCATGGTGTATTGTGTAATGGTTTGTAATGAGAAAAAGCAACATTTATTGTGAAATAAATATCTGCCTCATTAAGAATACTACAGTAAATTATGTCTACGATGTATACATATTAAAGATTTTTGTTAGATAGTATTATTCATGTTCCTTACTCTATCTTTTCTACCTGTGAGCAGAAGACTCACCTTTGCTTCAATTAAGATTAGTTGCAAATTTCATTCATTTTCACCAGACATTGATGTTAATGAAAATATGAACCATATAAGAATGTTAAACACTTGGCAAATAAGTTTTACCTTTGAATTAGTAAGAAATAACTACCTTACCACAGTGAGATTTATTTGCACTGTCAGTAGTTTACATTGTCTAGGATTAAAGGTTTTCCTTCTCTATATTTTCTCCATAAAAAGAAGATTAATGAAGTAAAAAACTGTGTGCTTTTCCTTTCCACTGAAACATTTATGAAAAACTTTACTGCATTTTTATGAGCATTGTTAAGTATATAAATTATGCTTATTCTCATGAATAGGGAAATCACAATTATTAATTGAATAATCATTGGCATTCCATTTGATGCTACAAATTATTTGAAATTATTGCAAAATATGAGTTCAATTGTGCTTTCATCCAATTCAGGAAACTTAATTAAGCTACAAAAGTAAAACAGGGTGAATAGCTATTAAAAATATAGTTAAACTTGGAGCATGGAAAGACCATCAAGTCTGAATTATATCATGACCTATTTTTGATTCAAGAAGTTGAACAACACAGAAATTTAAAATTTATTGAGGTGAGAAAAGGCGTCTAGATCATTAAGATACTGTCTAGGATCTACTTTGAAAATCTGTCACACAAACATTCTCTCAGACACAATTAAAATCTTTAAAAATTCTTTCTTTAATTCACTAAAACCACCACTCCTTTGAGAACACGTATTTAATGCCATACTAGAAATTCATATACCATCCCTTGGAATAAATCTGTAATTTTGGGCAAGTTCTTTCATCATATGAGACCATGAAAAGTTCCCCAAGAGCCCCCACATCATACAAGACATTCAATAAGAAAGACAAGAAATGCCATGCCAAAAACTGGCACACCAAGAAAAACAGACCTGAAATAGGTGTCTCATCCCCACATATAATGCTAATTGCAGGGGGTTTGCATATGGAGAAAAAATTACAGCAAAAAGATAATTATAAAAAAACCTCTTAACTCATTTCATGCTCTAAGAGGAGGACAATTCTGCTTGCAAAGTCTGTATATTTATTTGAAACCCAAATACTAATGTAAGACACTATCTACCTTCCTAAACACAATTCCTAATCCCATTTGAGAAATAAACCTTACGACAAATAGAAGTCCACATGCACGAACTTTCCCCGATCCAGGTCTTGGTGACTCTTTCTCAAAGAATGCCTTTTGTAGCCTTCTTTGTAGAAGGCTGTGGATCAGTTTTAATTTTTATGGCAAATCAGTTGTTTCCCCTGGATCATTACTCTTGAGTCAGAAAGTAGGGCCAGTACAAATGAGAAAATTTAGTAGATCAAGCCTCAAAAATTAAATGTGAAACTATTTCGCTAAGCTAAGCGTAAACATTCCTGATACTTATCTGCTGAAAATCCTGAGGTGGACAATAGCTCTCTAACAAACCAACCAACCAAAAAAAATCAACAAAAAACCAAGTGAAAAAAAGAAGCTAGATGATATTTAGTGCCCATGACAGGGTGCCAGGAGAAGACTGCTATCCATGAACAACACCAGGAAAGAGGAGGAATGAAGCCTGGCTGAGCATTTAAACTCCTCTGCCAATCACAAAGCAAGAGCAGGTGAGTTTGAAGACTGTTACATCTCCACCCTCTGGAGATGTACATAGTGATTGAGATAGTACAAGAAAATACTGGACATGACCAGTATTATATAAACCCACTTATCCATTCAGGCTGGGAACCCGCTGTTTGGGTGGCAGGCCCAGCAAAAAGGGCGTTTCCGTGGACACAGCAGGCTGAGCAAGCCAACAGCATGCTCTCAGCAGAAATAAGGCAAGCAGCAAGCACCTACATTAGAAGAGTGGTAGAGAAGCTGGCAGGCTGAAGAAAGTCTTCTCTAGTCAGCATGGCCTCACACTATGGCAGCCATCTGTGCTCCTTCCCAGCTGAACAAGGATGGGCAGAAGACAGAGGAGATGCTGGAGAGCCACCAGGATACTCAGGAGCCTTGATCTTTTGTCTTACTTGAAGCAGTTGATGGACATGAGCATGTTTGGTCTGACAGAAGGGTGATCTAACAGGTGACCTAGTGGCAGCCTGCATCTACGTGACGGGAAATCACAATGATAAAGAAGCCAACAACATCTTAGCAGTGACAGAACACGTATAAAGGGACAATGACCATAAACTTCACTTCGGAGGCTCAGGGTGGCTCTTCCATTCTTCCCTCCCCATGTCAAACCCCTTCTTTTTTCAACAGGCAAGTGTTGCAAACCTGCAGGTTACTCAGCAATGTGGTGGGACCTCCATCCAGTGAAATTTAACACCTATCTAGACAGCACCATCTCACACAACTGGGAGGAGTGTATCTCCCAGCTGGACTGGGTAACTCCCTAAGGTTCCTTCAAAACAAGGTGTAGGTGAGAAATATGCACATGTATAGAATCACAGACTGCTTCAAATGCAGCAAATCACTGCAGATTTATACTGAAGTGCATCTAAATATCTACTATCATTCATTGTCCCTGGAAGAAAATGCCTACTCAAGTTTGGGTGATACCTTTAGAGAGTTTTAAATTTTTACCTCCTTACCTAATCAGATTTTATTTGCTACATGTTTATGTTGTCAACTCTATTATATGTTAATTGTAAATATCATGTTATTTGTTTTTACAAACATATAGAAATATATCATTACCCTAACAGCACCAGATCCTGACTCTGAATTTGTGCTTGAAAAGATGAAAGCTGTAGAGCCACTCATAGAGCACCTGAAACTAGTTCATTAGATGTCATAAAATGGAAAAAATAAAGAGATAAAATCATTTCTCCTACTTTCAATAGTATGCGAAAAAGCAAGTCCTTTGGCTGTTGCACATGATTGGTTTTCTAATCAGAATATGGAACCTCCATAATTATACAAAGGGCATGGTGTGATGCAGCTCTGTTAGCTCACCTGCTGTTCAATAGCCATCCTGATCATTACTAAGCTATATCCTTTCCGGCAGATCGGGAAAGCTAAAATAGCTAGTTAAATCTTTGATGGCATCATTAGCTTTTTCCAGAAATAATTTTTCAGTCTTTTTCCATCAATAACGCAAAAGACAAGAATAATATCTTTCAGGCTCTTGCAATTCAACTAACACTGTATCTTATCTTCTGCAGTGGCCAATGGAGGATGCCCACGAAAACCTATCAATACAGGTCATGCAAAGTGCTACTGCCCCTGTGAGCACATCCAGATGTGTGATTTAGGATCCAGAAGCTTCCAGAGCAAAAGCTGGTAGCTTTGTAAAGAGAAGGACATCCCCACAAGAAATGTTAAAGACTTTTGCATGGAATATATTACAAAGAAGTCAGTAAGAAAAAGAAACTTCAGTATTCCTGAAATAAATCCAACATGTTAAATTAGGAAACTTATGCTACTAATTACATCGTACCAGTATAAACAGTATCAAAGAGCAGTATTTTTCTTCTGAACATCTCATGCCATCACATTTTCAGAATGTCAATTAAGAACAAAAATAATAAAAACTTCTTACGATAACTGAAGATGAAACCCAGCGTTAAATTTGCAACAAATCTGGAATTCCCCTTTGATCTTTCTAAGGCAGTGGCTGTACATTTTTATCACACCAAACAACCCACAATAAACTGCAACAGCAATAACAAAAAGAAATCCTATGACACCCCAAGACAACGCTTTTGAAAAGTTACAGTATCACAGCCTTTTAATGTAAGCACACGAGTTAAATATGCACATGGCTCCATGTGTAGGTGATGTGGTGCGGCATAAATATTTTACTAGCAGGAGTTCAAGTTACTGACTCATTACGCACAAATGGTATGAATGTTCTTTTCTGATTTTATAAGTGTTCATATTTTGGAGCCCCTGAATGATTAAGAGCAGAAAACTGTGGTATCTGAAAAGAAGGTTTTCAAAAACTTGCAGGAAATATCTTAAATTTTAATAGGGCGTTCCGTGTAAAGAACTACTGAGGTGCACAAAAAAGGAGTGAGTCAAGAAACATGTAAATTATGGCTCTGCTCTCCAGCACAACTTTACTGAAATCAAAGGGCCTTTGCTCAAGAGTAACTTCTTCGCCTAGCTGCAGAGGTTTGCAGAATAGCTGTCTTTTCTAGAATTTGGCAAGCTTGTATTTACAAATAAACGAATCAACTAAATTCTGAATGTAGGTCACAACACTCATTCCTTAGGTCGATGGCCTATTTTTATCTTATTTGAAAGGGCAAAAAAGAAAAAAGAAGAGCAAACTGGACATACTTCTCAGCTCTGAAGTGTTTTACCCTATGGAACTGATAAATTCAAATATCACTGCAGGAATGATTTCTTATTTGTAACAAATCTTCAATTCCCTACTTCTTCCTGAAAAAAAACAAATACACAAATCTAAACAAACTGCTAGATCAAAGCCTTTAAACCAAGACTCTGTAACCACCCTTGCATTACTTCAACCTGAACATCAGAGAGATGTTTCAGGAGACCAATGATCTACCCAAAAGGTCTCACCCCAGATAGCCCATTCCTGTACCAGAAATAGTACAGAGCTATAACGGGCTCCACTGCAGTCAAGAATAGCTTAGCAGTTGTAGAAGCAGACATCTTATCCACGTACTTTGTAATGTCTTTGCAACTCTAAGCTACTTTTCTCAAGACTTTCATTTTTTTGAATAGTTGAGGTTTTTTATTATGTTTTGTTTTTTAATTCTACAAGAAAGTCTGTTTTCCAAGACGCCACTACATTTGATCAGGTGGCTGGAAAAAAAATGAGCCTGAAACACCAAAAATATTATCTCATTATCTGACTGTGATTAAGTCAGAAATCTACAAATATGTTGAAATAATTTATAGACTGGCAATAACGATAGCTATCAAACTGAAATCCAATGGAAGTTCAAATACACCTTAAACACTCTATCAGTGACAGATCCTTAAAGGTAATCATTATTACTAGGTGTTTTACACTACAGTAATGTTTCAAGCTCTTTCACACAGATCTGCTCAGATAAAAGATGTAATGTTGGCATTACATCTGCCAAAATTGCCATTTGCAATTAAAAATTAAAACTGGCACTCTTTCGATGCAGGCAATTATCTAAACGCAGCTGGCAATCTTCCTTGTTGTTTACAGTGCTGCTGTGTCATGACTCCATCCCGTTTGAAAATTTACAACCTCCTTTTTTTTTTTTTTTTTTTTTAGATTTAAACTTGTCAATCGTATTTCCAATTTGAACTTCTCTGGTTTTCAAGATTTTCATCATGAACTGTAACAAAAAGGTGCAAAACTATAATTTGTGGATTCTGTATGGTGACTTCAGGCACTGCAGTAAAATGATTCGTAGTACATATTTTGGTGATTGTCGCAAGACTAATTTACATCCATCTAGGCCATAGGATAACACCTGTAGGAACCCAGTCAGTAAAATGTACCAAATAAATGCCCTCCAAGAAAAACTGTTGGGTGTATGAATTGATTTTCAGAGTAAACCAGAAAGAATGGGAAGATCCTCTAAGTGGACTGAAATCCTTTTACTGAATAATATATAACATTAAGCATATTTCTACTGCTTGCTATCTATAGTAATTGTGATCTACTAAATGAATCTATCCACAAAGGATCTTATTAATCAGACTGCCATGTTTGGCAAAGTACTTTTTTACTTAGAAAAGCTGCTATTAAAGTAGGGTTTGGGAGTTCCCCTAGCGCTGAGAGAGGAGCAGTCTTCATGCTGTCAAACAGCTTTTACAGAACAGTTGCTTTTTTAGCAAAGCAGCTGCAACCGCTAGCTTGATTTCCATGACTATCATGGAACAAATACAGTTACTTACAGCATATCAGTTAAATATTCTGATTCATTTATGATACATTTCCTGAAGTCAGACATAGCAATACCTTGTTTTATATCCCCAATACAGTAATGCCTAATTTCCTTCCTCTGTAATTGATCATGTTTTCACCTAGGAATATGATCCATTGTCACGAGTCCATGACAGACAGTAGTCAATGTTTTTGCTCAGCCATCCAAAAGGATTTTGAGTAGGGCCTTTCCCTTGAATATTACCAAAATCCCTAAAAATAGAGACTTGCTAATGAGCTGAGGAACATGGCTGACCCCAAGGACACTGCAAGTACTGACAGCCACAGGTCCCCTCGCACAGGTGTCCCGGGCAAGCCTCTTGAAGTTAAAGCTGCATAAGTTTCTCAGCGCGGTGACAATACCGCTCTCCACTGAGCGATGCCACGGAACATGTATTTCTGTCACGGGCTTTTTCAAAATGAGGGCGACAGGAGCCATCTCTTGCTAAGATCAAAAGCTCAGCAGCGGCAGGCACCGGCGGAGAAGCTGCCGGCGCGGCGGCCGCTCGCTGCCCCCTGCCTCGGGCGCACCTGGGGCGCAGCATCCCGCGACGAGCACACGCGTGGGAAAGCGCCGTCACCCGCGCTCCCTGCGAGGCGGAGACCAGGCGCGCCCGGAAAACACGCTGGAGGCAGAACCGAGCGCTGCGGCTCCGCGGCGGTAACTTTTCAAACCGCGCCGCGCTCCGTTTCCGCTCGGCAGGACACACACCGCCCCGCCGTCGCGGGGAGCACCCGGCAGCCGCCGGCACCTCTCGCTCCGTCTAACCTCGAGGCCGGCGTGCGGCATCAGCGGGAGCGCCGCGCGGCCTCCGCCCGCGCAAACCCGTTGCCTCGGGCGCCCGGGAGACCAGCGAGCATGTGCTGCCCCGCGGTTCCCTCTGCCGAGTGAACCGAGCCTTCCTCCCATCACCTCCCACCTAGGGGCGCGCGGGATTTTCCGCCGCCCGCGGAGAGCCGCGCCGCAGGTGGCAGCGGCTCCCCCGCCTCCGCTGACGCCTCCCGGGCACTTTCGGCGCGACTCGCGGGGTACTTGTCCTCCCCGTGGCCCGGCGCGGAGTGATGCCCGGAGGGGCGGGAGGGGAGGTACGCGCCGCGCGGTGCGGCTGGGCTCTGCCCGGGACAGGTGCGGGCGGCGGCCCGTGGAACGGACGGGAGGGGTCGGGAAAGGACAGGACGGGACAGGAGGGGAGAGGAGGGGAGCAGGTCGGTACTCACACGAAGGCATGATAGACGAAGGCCCATCCGCGGGGCCGCTCCAGCACGTTGTACAGGTAGTTCTGCAGCCGGCGGTACTTGGCGTTCCTGCGGCAACTCGGTCCACTGCTGTACGACAGCGGCTTCCCCAGCAGGCTCATGCGGGCGCCGTGCTTCCCGCGGCGGCCCTCCCGCAGCCCGGCGGGGGCGGCCGCGCCGCCGGTGCCCAGGAGCAGCAGGCCGTCGCCGCGGGCCGCCGAGCTCGTCAGCGCCCTGCCCCGGCCCGACTCCACATCCTTCATGCCCGCTGCCGCGCCGCTCTTCACCCAGAGCCCCGCGGAGCCGCCCTCCTCCCCGCCGCCGTGGTTGCGGGGCATGGCATCACCCCGGGCGCCGGAGCGGGCGCCGGGGCCGCGGCGGAGCAGGGCGCGGGCGGCGGCGGCCAGGCACCCCGCGGCGGCAGCCCGCAAGAGGCAGCGGGGGCCGAGGGTCTCCGGGCGGCGCCCGCGGGGCGCGGGGACGCGGGCCACTTTGGGCGCCCGGCGCGGCGGGCCGGCCTGCGGCAGCTTCGCGGGGGCCCCGGCGAGGGAGCGGGCGCCCCCCCGGGCGCGCTCTCCTCCCGGGCTGCGGCGCCCCGCCGCCGGCCCCCGCAGCGCCGCCCGGCGTGGCTCCGCGGCCCGGGACGGGGCGCAGGGAGGGAGGGCAGCTCCTCGCGGCTCCGGCGGAGAGGCCGCGGTTCGCTGGTGCCCGCCCGCTCCCTCGCTGCCTCCCGCGTCGTTCGGCTCGGCCGGGCCGGGCAAGCTGTTGCTCTCGCTCCGAGCGGCGGAGAAAGTCGGCGAGGCAGGCGGGCCGGTGGGGGCGGGCGGGGGCCGCGCCGCCGGGCGCCTTCGCGTCCCGGGGTGCGAGCGGCAGAGACAGCGGCGGTGCCCGCGGCGCGGCGGGCGGCGAGCGGCTGGCGGGACGCGGCTCCCGCGGGCTACGCGCGCTCCGGGGGAATGTCCATGTAAGTCCGAGAAAGTAACAAAACTGCCGTAAGTCCCGGCGCCGGCGCGGGGGAGGATCGGCCGGCGGCGGGACCCCACTGCTGGCGGGGAGCGCGGCCGGCCCGGGCGGGGCAGCGCAGACGAACCGCCGGGTGTCCCCCCGAGGGGGCGGCGCGGCTCGGCACCCCGCTCCGGCTCTTCCGCCGTGTCCCGGCCTCGTGCGGCGGCCAGACAGCAGATCCCAGGGGCAGCGCGGGCCTGCCCTCCCTGCGGACTCCCCCGCGGCTCCCGTCAGCTCCGGCCCCGGCGCGGTGCGGCCGGAGCGCAGCGGTGCCGCCGCTCGGTGCCCGCGCTGCGCCGAGACAGCGATGCTCCCCCTGCCGAGCGCGGTGCCTTTTTACGCCCCGCCGCATCAAGGTGAGCTTGCGGAAAAAAACACCACCCACCCCGGCACCCGCAGGCGCGGCCGCACAGTGCTGCCCGCCCGGCGGCCGCACCGCGCCCGTTTTGCCCGTAAGTTATCGCCCGTGCTCGGCGGGCGACCCCCGGCCATCTCCCAGCACTACCCCCGCAGCTCGCCGCCGCCCGTGCCGGTCCCGGGCCGGAGCTCGGTAGTGCCCGCCGTCCCCCGGGGACGATGCCCGGGAGAGAGGACAAGCCGCCGCCCGGAACTTCTGCACCCACTTCACGAAAAATAGCTGCGTGACACTGGTTTTGCAGCCGGAGCACCACGATGTGAAAATGTGACGCTAATTCCTGAAGTGTTAATGAAAAACAGTGAGGTGGATGCTAATGTTAAGCGAAATTCAATAGTAGCATTCAGAAATTAATTTTTGGGGTTTTTTTCCTTGTGCTGGCTAGTTAGAGGCCAGACTCTCAAGCTTTGGTTAACATACCATATTCAACTCCCAGAAAAGAAGAAGCTGTGAGACAGATCTCATATTCTGACAGTGAGCATTGACTTGTGCCCCTACTAATGCAACATGGGCCCACCAACAGTACTAATTCATTGCTACAACGTGTCCAATGCCATTCAATCAGATGTCTTTGAACGAAGAGCCTATACTCTTTCCTGTCTTCACCACACGCAACTTCAGACAGGAACTTTGTAACGTGTGAACCATAGTGGTCACTCACACTCCTGATAAGGGATGGCAGAAACAGCACACATGTCAAAACAGATGTTAAGTAGTTGATACAACTATCCACAGAAATCCCATTAATATTTAAGCTTTCCAATGGCACATATCTCCTCTTCTTTCTTTGAATTGTAAATTGAGTTAGTTAATCCTTCATTTTCTACTTGTTTGCATTTCCCTGGTTTGATGTATGCAAGTGTTTATACTCTTCATTTTTCTCATCCCTATGTACTCATTTACAGCTGAAGATGCCTTTACCATCAGCCACTCCTCCAGAACCATGCTTAGATTTAAACTCTAGGGGCCTTAGTCACTTGAGTAAAATATTTTAGGGTTAGGACTCAAATTCCTGAAAGCCAAACTTCAACTGAGAGCACATGGTCCAGCCCGCTCAGCCAGGCCTGTGTCCCATGAGCACTCACCTTTGAGCTTCGTTTAATTGCTAGGGGTGGGCAGTGGCACAGCTCACGGCAGTACACGTGCATCACTGTTGATAGGACTGAGCCTTTCAACTGAGGATTGAGCCAATAAACTAGGAACATTACTGAACTCCAGTTCCTGATGTACTTTTTGTGATCCATTAGGAAATACTGTTATAATTCTGTGCCCTCTAGTGGTGCTTAAAATTATCAATTAATTTAAATAATCATAAGGAAAACAGTCTCTGAGCAGAAATTGAGCCAGTATTGAAATGTAGCCACAGATGCCAGGAAAACTACAAGCTAACAAAAGTAATACACTTAGTGATGAATTATTTTATTTTTTACAGTGTGTGACAAATGTATTTTCCCATCTGTTATCTGTTATAAAATAAATCCTTTAAAAAGTATGTGTTATGAAAAGACATTTATGGTAATTAATCTAATCCCTACTTGTTCATATGTCAGATAACCAGGACATGATATGCTGGTTGAATGTGGAGGAGATCATTAGCACCCAGGCAGCTGCCTGCCCTCTGGCAGGCAGAGGGGCTGTGCTATGTAACAGAGCTAGTCCTCATCTAAGTATTTATTGCAAAATACAGGTCTACATTTATAGGACAACAAATTCCCCCGATATTTTGGCTTCAGACTATATAATACCTACAGAGATGAGTCGTGTGAAATTCTAGCATGTCCGCGTGGTCCAAGGTCACCCTGGGTTCAGATGTCAGTAAGAGGATCTACTTGACGAAATCTCCAAGGCAAGAACATCCCAAGGAATCTTGACTTCTTGAGGCTGCAGGTACAGTATATCACACCTGCAGAGGGACAAGGAAAATGGCATGCTAAAGTGCAGCTTTACAGTCCCTATTATTGTGCTTTATGGCAAATGTCAACATCATATTCTTCCAGAATTTTAAAAAACAAGTTGTATGATTACACTGCATTTTCGAAATGTAAACATCAAATGTTATATGTCCTGACTTGTGGAAGGATCAGCTGATACATATAATCTTTTCTGATCAAGAACCAAATGTTACATGTGTTTGGTATTTTCAGGGGTTTGTTTCCAATTAGTTGCTTTTGATATATTTTCTTACATCAATGTTTTTGGTTTTATTTTAATAAAAGAGAGGAAGCAAATTTAACAGCAGTGATAGTCTCTTATTCCCTTATTTATAGGTTGGCTTGTTTTTTTTTTTTTTTTGCTAGAGCATGTATACCTCTAACGCATCTACTAGGGCAGTTTTGGGGTTAGCCACACTAGAATTTTAAGCAAGCCTTCAGAATGACTAAATTTGCAAATAAGTAACAGGAATACTGAAATGCACTTGTTTAGTTGAGACACAGGGTAGATACTAATAGAAGAACTTCGTTAGAGGGTGAAAACAAAGAGGGAAAGGAAGACCAGCTGTGTTGGAGGGCACTGGCCAGAGTTCAGGAGGTCTGGTTCACTGCTTTGCTCTGTGCTGCCAGGACAGATAGGATCTGGAGCCTATCCACATCAAATCCAGAGTACCTGATCATGTAGTTGCCTCAAGTCACTGACAGATGCTCACCAAGCTGATGAAAACCAGCTGAGCACCTATATACAGCTTTTAATATTTACATGGATTTGAAGAATCTCTCTGTCTTTGTGCCTGAATTATATATCTGTCACAGGGGGTGGTAGCAATTTTTTCATAGAGAGAGGGATTGTTAGCATAAATTCATGAAACAGTGTAAGATGCTCAAATGCAGCAAGAGAGGGAACAGTAGAAATCACATACACAGTGCGGCTGTTTTAAGCAGAAAAGCAGCCAGAGTGTGAGATGGAGTGCCTTCGTAACAACGCTTTGCAAAGGTTGGTTTACTGTGGTATCATGTTTTGAGTTCATTTGAGTTCCTTGTTAATAACCTTTTTCACGTTATATAAGAGAGCAAGGTATCATGTATGCTCTAGTTTTGCATCTCTTTGTAAGATTTTTAGCTTTCTGCCTAATTATATGGAGAATGGGATACTCATATCTATTCTTGGTGACAAGCATGCAAGAGCCAGGAATAAGTTTTCAAAGCACATAGGTGTTAGGAACAATTCGTTTATTACGTTGACGTGTCATGTTGCCTATAATACATGGTATGCACCTCCAGCATCACTATTGCATAATAAACCATGAGCAAAGTGGCAGATGAGGTGAATAGCATGTTAGGATGCACATTATAAGCTGTCCAGTCAGCACATGTGACATGCTAGCAGCTGTAGCAGGGCTTTGATATTAATATTAAAATTGTTGGAATACATTGCATTAATATTCCAAGATGTTGGAATATTTTCCTGCAAGCTTTTTTGCCATAAATTAAAGAAGCAAGGCTGTCAATAGCATGAGGCATTTGTACACTGAGCACAGCAGAAAGAATCGCCCAGCCTTCCCTCCTTCACAAGGTCCCTTAACCCTGAACTCAAGGGAGAATCTTCAAAAGAAATTTTGTTTTGATATCTTATTTGTGTGTGGCTTTTGATGTTAAACTTCTATGAGGGGCTAACTTTGAGGAAGATCTGTCTCCACAAAGAGTTGTCCTGTGACCAGACTGTCATTCCAAACAGTCCTTCTCTGTGTTTCTACCAGCACAGGCTATATTTTAATCAGAAGACAAGACATGGGTGGCTCACTCACAGTACTTGTGCCTACTTGGCCACAGGTATGCTAGAAACACTTCTGCCTGGTTATTACACCTGTTAAAAACAAGGCCAGTTCCTAAACTGTTAGTAATGGACCCCTTCCTCTGCCGGGAGCTGTTTGCTCCTTCCCAGCTAGAAGAATTCTTTGGCCTCCTCTCCTTGCCTGGTCATGATCCGTGGAAGAAATTCCTGGCCTTATTCCTATGCTGTTCTGCAAAAATGTTCATTTTGCTCCCTGACTTTTAGTATTTCCTTTTACTCATCAGATATTAATCCCTGATAAGGGAATTCATTTATTCCATTGATTTCCACTTAAATAAATATCTAAACATCACTCTCGATTAATAAGGCATGCCTCCCTGTAACATCATTACCTGATCCCAAGACGTACTCTCCTAAATGGCTATATTATTCATCTCCTTTTCTTCCTCTTTCGTTTTCTGGGGGGTGTTTTGATGGATTTTTGTTTGTTTGCTTACTATTTTATGGTGCTTCTTTTCCTTCCTTCCTTCCTTCCTCCCTCCCTCCCTCCTGTCGCTGTTGAGCGGCTAGCTGAGGAATGACCCAAGGTCTCAGACAAGGAAAGAGAGAAGAGAGCTTTATTGTTTTGAATTCCATATATATAGAGTTTACAGAGGTGCCCCAGATTGGTCAGCCCGAGACCTCCCCCTAGGCCCAATTGGCCAAGCCCGAACTGACCCAATCCGGAGAAGTTGTTTGCAAAACATCCAAACTTTATCTTGTTTATGAAATATAGCAAAATGTTCCCACGGGAAGAACCTGTGCTAGCCACACCCTCCCTCCCTCCCTCCTTCCCTATGTCTCCTCCCTCTGCGATTCAACTATCTGGACACCCAAGCACACAGTCTGGTGACAAAAAAAAAGCCATGTGTCTTTTTTTTGCAAAAAGGTGCAAAAAGGTGCAGGGCCTTCTCCACAGACCATTCCCACTCTCTAATCTAGCCAAACAAGCCATGCAAGAAGAGGGAGAGGAGAGGAGAGGAGAGGGGAGGGGAGGAGGAGGAGGGGAGGGGAGGGGAGGGGAGGGAAAAAAGAGACTGAAAACCGGAGTCTATACTGAGAACTGTAGAACAGTTTACAGTCCGAAACTGGGAATATAATACAAACAGAATAGAATATGAAATATTTTTCTTCAGATAGAAAGGTTTGTTTTCTCAGAATATATGGTTTTTCAAAATAATACTCCCCAAAATACCTGGAGGTTCTGAAGAAAACATGCCAATCAAAAATGTCAATATTTATTGCAGTCTTTTATAACCTAACATAGTTTCTACATATGAAAATAGATCCTTGGGATATTGCCTTCAAAATTGCTTGTTTTCAAGCAGAAGAGTATAATTTGGCTAGCTTGTATGTCAGCAGTTCCTTCCAGCAGGCATGATAAAAACCCACAGCAGACTTGAAGAAATCCTGCAAGGTCAGAACACAGGTACTTAGAAATTAATCAAGATTTCCTTTTTCCAGGTTTCTGGTGTAGGAAACAAGTAAAGATTTTGGTGTTGTTGTTGTTTGGACTTATTTCTGGTTACTGTTTGTACAGAGAAGATATTTCGGGAAAGCTCAATTTGATCCTTAAGTTAGGAAAATTCCTTTAAGACAGTGATATCTAGTCTTAGTTAGGCATCTAGGGATGTACCAGAAAAAAGCTGGTGGCCAATAAAATATCAAAATACATGAGGTGTATCTCATTATGAGCTTTTCCTTTAAACTACAGTAACCTTTATTATTTACCAAACATGGACTTCTGGCCATCTCCTCTCTCTCCATCTCTGCACATCTCTTCCACTTGTATTATGGCAGCTCTGATTTTGAAAATTCCTATCCAAATGCAGCCTAATCCTTGAAGCATTGAAATTTTTTGGGCATTAATTTTAGAACCTATGTATTTTTTGTGTTCTGAAAATACATAGAAGCACCTCAGTCTTCAACTGGACCCTAATTTGCATTTATGCTGTTTGTTTCTGTATACTAACTAGTAGATAGTGACATGTGCTCACCTTTGCTCTCTCTGGTCCAAATAATTTTAGTACAAGTCTGTGCAGAGTAGCGTGGAGAGAGACAACCACTTCAGAACTCTTGTGCCAGAGTTCTTGTACTTCAGATTTGCTGAACATCTCTAGGTGTTGCTCCTGGGCAGCAGAGCCACGTTTAGGCTTGAGGTAGTACTTGGACCACTGACCACTGGGACAGGTTGGCAGCATCACTATTCTCACATGTGGGATACAAGAGAAGATACTGTCGGCATGCTTCTGGAGAGTTTAAAAGGTTCTTTGCTTGCTGCCCTGGCTTTTTTGACCCTCATGTGAAGGTACCTATATACTTCATGTATTGTTGAGATGGCCTAGTCCTGTCATAAGAGTCTGGTTTCTGCTCTTGAAATAGGACTTAAAATTTTAGGGGCTAAAGCACAGAGTCTACTGTTGTCTAATGTCTTCCTGAAGTTCTAGAAGGGGTTTTATATTCTCTACAGATCATTAGCTGTTCATTTGCATACAAATGCTCTTGCATCTAAAGTTTTATTCATAGCATAAATATAGGACTCAAAACCAAATTAATGTAATTAATTGTAACTGAAGTAACATTCTTTCTCAATTAGACAGTTAATCACTAACCTAATACATTCTGAAGGTACATTTTAAAATAAAAAATTAATTTACTGTCCTTTTTCGTAAAAGTGTAAAGATATTTGACCTTTTTGATGTGCCAGTTCAAATAATTTGACAGGATCTATGATCCTCAAAGAATTTGAACAAGATGTGCCCTCTGAGTGACTCAGGTCACATAACTAGAATTTACTTATATGCTAGAGGCACCACAGAAAGCACAAATAGATGAGAATTCCAACAGCATGTGCTTCCATTAGAGTATCAGAGGACAGGTTGGGAACATTCAGTGAGAATTGTGTGCTTGGGACTCCTTTCTGCTGTGTTTCTGTTGAATTCGGTGAGACTCTTTCCTGTCATGAGGTAAACCATAAAGAGATGGAGGCAAGAGTGTCTAAGGTTGATATGGCCCTCAAGAGCTCCTGTTGGATGAGTAAAGACAAAGACATTCAGTCGGAGCTGTTGGAACCATAGCACATCAAAAAAGAATACCTTTGGCTTCTACAGGCATGGTTAGGCACTTACACATTTTCTTAAATCTCATCCTCAAGCGTGCACTTCAAAAGTCTTAATCAGGAGAAAGGTGAAACACAGAAAAGGAAATGTTAAGAGGAATCCGGGTGACCTAGTGAGTCTGTAAGACAGGAATAACAGTGAGAGAATTTACAAGAGGTTAGCAGGAATAATAAACATGGGGCATGAGATGATTGTTCAGAACAGGGCTTTTCCCTACACTGCGTAAAAGGGCTGATCTAACAGTATTCCTAGAGAAAGGCTGGAGGTAGTTATTTAGCTTCAAAGTGGAATAAAATAGAAGCTGTGATATATCTAAGGCTAGCTTGTTTTATGTCTCCACATATATCATTGTCTGCAAGGAAACATAGGAGCCAAAATTGGGTTTTAATATCCTTGTAGGGCTGGGGAGAGGATGATTAAATGCCATAGGCCAGATTTACTAGGCAAGTATTTGCATGAGAAGCAAGATGTACAAATATAGATATAAGGCAAAACCCATGACCTTTTACCATGAGGGTGGACGGACACTGGCACAGGTGCCTATATAGGCTGTGAAATCTCTGTCCTTGGAATTTTTCAAAGCATAGCAGGCCTCAAGGAACCTGACATAAATTTGATGAGAGCCATGCATTGGACAGTTGAGGTAGATGACCTCTAGAAGTTCTTTCCAATCTAAAATATTCCATGAGTCTAGATGACCTTGGGCAATGAATACTTTATGACCTACCCTGTGAAATAAAAACCCATTGATAAGTTTGACCTGGTCAATACTCTAAGGACACATAAGCACCTGTCACTGCTGATACCCTGCCCCTGCTGCAAAATCACAAACCTTACGTGCAGGGGGCAGAGGGTTGAAAGGATAGCAGTGGTATCTGCCGTCGATGTAATAGCTCCTCCAATTGCCTCTCTAAAAAGGAGAGAGGAGCAGAGAGAATGACAGGAGAATGAGCAGAAAGAGGCATCAGAGCATGTGAGCATAACCCTGAGGAACAGCACAGGAGCAGGTGTCTGCCCTGTCTCCACCATGGGTCCCAACTCCCTGCAGCCCACTGACTTCCCATTCTTTTGTCCAGCCCTCCCTGCCATAGCAAACATCCTTTCTTTTATCATCTCTTTCTTTTCCTTGTGAGATGGTTTGAATTTGGCTGAAATTTTTGTAGCATGACTTTTCAATATCAAGAGATTATTGCTGATGATTAGTTGGAAACCTTATTACCCCCAAATCAAAAAACAGCATTTAATCTTTTTCTTTGCAAGGGACTAATTATTTTAATTGCCCTACATAGTGGACCATTTAAAGAAAGTGTTGAGTGGTCCCGTTTCGAATATCATGTTTCTGTTAACATTTCCCTGCTAGGATGTTGGAATCTTTAGCCATTTTTGAAAATCCTGATCAAACTTTACCTCTGGTTAATAGGACATTCCCATTAAACCCATTTATGTTGTTTAATTTAAAGAGGGGTCAAATCCTGCCTCTATTTTTTTATTCTGCCTGAAGATTTTTATTCTGCAGGGAGGTTCATTGGTTTCAGCTAATGAGAAGAAGAAAACCACCAGCTCAAGTTGATGATACCATAAATGCTCGGAATGAAAATTAAACATTATTATTAGCAACTTTCAGCAGGGTTTAAAGTGTTGAAATTTAACCTTGTCATGTGGATCCTACCACTTAACTTTAATGAGTAACCCGTAGCAGGAGAGTTTCCTATATCGTGTGTGCAGTAGCTGCTGAAGAGAGATATGACATATTATCTAGATTGGTTTATAGAAGCAGTTATCCTATCACTGCAATAAAGAGGGAAACTAGAAATTTAAGCCATTATCTTCTAAAAGGTTTACTATAAAACTATGGTTCTAAAATTGCTTTTATAATGTAAAGATCATGTACTGGAAGCAAAACTCTTACATATTTCAAAAAGAAACGATGGCCTAAGTGATAAACATGGGTGGTAAGTAAAACCAACAAGCTGCCTTTATACCTCAGTTGGAAATGGTTATCATAATTATTTTATCATTTTTATGCTAGATCTTGACAGCAAACCTTTTTTGGGTTTGGTTTTTTTTTCTTCTTCTCTAAAATGTTTTACAGAGCATTTGGAGCAGAATGAAGAAATAGTTGAAAGCTTAGAGATGAGTGTTTTGGAACATTTTGCAGAGCACACTGTCTGAGGCCATAAACACACGATTCAGTTGTAACCTAAAATATCTTATTGAAGTTGTTCTTTCCATTCACTGTCTCTTTCCATATTTAAATCCATACAGATAAGGATACCTCTCTGTTTCCAGAGTGAATCTGTACACTTGAGTAGCGTAACAGTGGAGGCAGTTTCCTGCTGAAACAAATGGGCTTCAGAAAATAATAAACATTTTATTGCTTATTTCTACTCAACTGACGAGGAATTACTGACTTTATTTGCTAAAGAGGGGAGCATTTGAAATGCTGATGACAATTTTGGAAGACCAATGTTGCTTTAGAACCCAAGCAATATTGATTAGGATCTTATTCATCTTATTCCCTGTTACAAAACAGATTTTCTTTCCTTAATATGGTATGTGACAATATTTTTTGCACATTGCTTTTGGTTGAGGAGCCTTACTAAAGGTATTTTGAGTTCATGCACTGCATTAGTTAGGATTAATAATTTCCACCGTGTAACCTTACCTTCTCTTGCATAATTATTTGCTGCCCACTGAAGCGCCACATTCTCTTCCTAAAGCACATCTTTGAAATCAAACAATGGGCTTTTTAAAAGGGAAAAAAAAAAATACAGTAAAACATATATTGTGGAGATTCACAACCATGAAGACACGAAGTATTTCATTTCACTTGAGACATACCAACCTTTAGAAAGCTGGAGCTGGTAAACTGAGCAGCTGTGGGGAGGGAAAGAAAAGCAGTGGACCTAAATCTATCTTTATTTGACACTGTCCTTAGCGCTGTGATGCTGCTGGGTGAGCACTCTCCGCGGAGCGCGGGGCTGAAAGCATCCTCTGCATCCTCTGCATCCCCCGCAACGCTCGGCCCCGGTGGCGCCCGGGTCCCTCGCAGTTTGTCCCGGGGGTGGCCTCGGGGGCGCGGGGGGCTGCCGGGGCTGGGACCGTCAGTGTCTCGGTGCCCTCAGCAGGTGGCAGTGGCGTCCCGCGGCGGGCAGGGAGCGCAGACCCCTCGGCTCCAACCCCGCGGAGAGCTGCGGCGAGCTCCGGGCGGCGACATCGCGGGCGGGCAGCAGGACAGGTCCTTCTTCCCCGCTCATCCCCGCCGGCAGCGTGGCTCTCATAAGTGGGAAGTAATTCCTCAAAGGGTTTTCCAAGACAAATTGATACAGAAAATAAAACAACCCAACCCAAACCCCCCTCAAAACAACCCATCCACGAAAAGCTCCACAACCCCCACAAAATAAATCAAAAGTATAGCTCCCCGATCCATTCAGTCCTTTCACTGTCATGTTTGTGACTGGAGTTATGTGTAAATGATGGTAAAAACATCATTGTAAAAAAAAGGAGGGTTTTGTTAAATTTGGTCAACATGAATTTGAAGCTGCTGAGGTTAAATACTTCTGTGGCTGCTAACACAATGATTTACAAACATTGCTAGCCTTCAGCTACTCCCTGAAGGGAGAGGATATGTAAAGAAGTATCCCCGTAAAAGTAGTTGAAATAATCACATTTCAGACAGGGAGATCCTTCTTTATCTGAATTTCCAAAACATTAACCATATAAACCGTGTTGAGTTTATAAAAGCACAATAAAAGGAGTCTGTGTTTGTTTTCTATTTCTTTTTGAGGTATTTCATAAGGTTCTGCAATATCATTGTGTATGGTATCTTAAGTGTTTTCAAGTAGTCTTAAGTTAAATCTTTCTTTTTTCTTTTTCTTTTTTTTTTCTTTTTTTTTTTTCTATCCTTTTTTTTTTTTTTTTTTTTAATGGCTACCACTAGTGATTACATGTTAAAAGGATTAGGGTTTGCAGGAACAATTGCTGCATTGAATTTATTTAAGTAGTAATAAATAAAGGTGGTTGAGATGCTCATCCAGACTCTGTTCCCCACTGTGCCTGTGCTGGCCTCAGAGGAATGACATCAGTAATTAATACCACTCATTCTTTTTGGTTATTTTAGGGGGTTTTAAAACACATGTGGTTCTCTAGTTAAGAGAGAATAAGGCAAGAGTAATGGAGTGTTGTATTTTGTAGGTTATATTTATATGCTAGCACCTGTTTATAAATTATGAAAATCCCTATTTTTATCTATTTGGCTCGTTTGCATATACTGTCTGACAGTTTTCTGCTTATTTTCAGGATCTGTGTATCCTCTATTCCAAACTGGGGCATTTTGGGGCAATCATCTGCTGACTAGAAAATTATTTCAAGTGGAACTCCATTTTTTAAAAGAAATGATAAGTCTTGTGATTTGGGGCTTCGGGCAACTAAGAAATAATACATATTTTATGGGGGAAAAAACAAGCTCTTCTTTATTAACAAGAGCTTCAGAAGCCTATCTCTGACATCCACAGAGGTATATTGATTGACAGTTCCTCTTCACCTATTCACTGATGATGATTCATATCAAGACAGAAGAGGAAGTAAGTGGGAAGCAGAAGAAAAGAGAAAGGAAGGAGGTGCAGTTTTGGTAGTTCTGTGTATCCCTCTGAGGTTCAGTGCATTCCATCAGAGAGGACCTGCTGGTGCAATGGTTTCCATGGCTGCACTGCTGTTTGCCTTCTGCAGCATTCAAAAACACCTAACTTTCCTGTATTGTTCTAATTGCTTCCCATTAAAGAACATTTCCTTTGCTATTTTGAAGTCAGGTTCTATCCCTGGCTTTAAGTCTTCTCAAACTGATTACTGCAATGTTTTTTTCATTTGAATGCATGATCTGATGAAAGAGGCTGCTACAAAAGCAGCAGAGTAGCAGAAGTCTGATTGGTGCTAGGCTGCGGAAATGCAAAATCCTACACATTTTCCATGTTGCACTTTCCAGCTGTCAAACTATTGCACTAGATCAGAGGCTTGCAGTTACTCAAAATGAAATCCACAGCTTAAAGATATCTTGAAAAACATGTAACTGCAGGTAAACAAACTTAAATTATGAATTTAATATTTCCATGCAGTCCTTCTGCCAAAATAATATAAGGAAGACTTAACATATATATTTATTGTTACTTTAAATGCAGCCTTACCTTATGAACTTTTACTGCTAGCAGATATGAAGTATTTTCCTCCAAGATTTTGTCTTTCAATTGTCCGTGTAACTGTGGGTACCTATGTTACTTATTCCAATCATCAGAATCTGCTTCTGCTTTGGGAGCGATATTAGAAAGAAATGGAGAAGGTCTGGAAGACTTTGTCTCCCTAAGGTTTGTGACTCCTAATGTGATTATTCCAGTGCCTTGTCACAGAGCTCTGACAAAATAAAATGCTTAATAACAGATCTAATTTTTTTTTACATAAAATAAATATTCCCATATCACTCCTGTTGATTGCTACAAGTTGTAGCTCTACCACACTCTAACACCTTTAAATTTGTTTTATTCTTGATTTAAATTCTGAAAAGTTCTACGACTCTATTTAAAAGTGGTATAATGGTATTGAATAGCAGTCGTTAGGGGGTTTCTTATTTAAATAGGGAATTTCAAGGCATTTATTGATCCCTAAATTGTCCTTCTGCCGAAGAAGAAGAAGTCCCCGTCTTCCACTTCCTATCCCTAACTGTTCAGTTATTCAGAGCACAAACTCTTTCTAAGGAGACAGAAAGGCAAAGATAACACCTTCAGGAGGTATCTGGGAAGGAGCTTAACTATGACTGTCCCACCACATTCCCTGATTTTCAGTAGGTGTGTTACTAAAGGGGTTCAGCATCTGCCCTGTTACCATTTAGTACATTTCTGTCCATTTTTTCCAGACAGCTTTCTCTGAGAAAAGTTGAGATTTGATACTTCAGACATTCTGTTCCCTCTTAGACTCATGCAGAACAGGGCTTGACTAAGCATTTTTTCTATGAGATGAGAGAATCAAGTTTGTGGCAGGATCACTAGAGACATTTGCCTGAAGGAAGCCTTTCTCTGCAGGATTTTTAAGAACAATTTAGGATGTAGGGTTTACAAAATAAACAAGGGAAAGGTTTATACTGAAATAATTTTTCTAGAGGTGCTGTGAGACTTCTGTAGTTTTTTATCAGAAAAGCATTTGTCTGAGTTAATAATTCAGTATGCTGAGGAATAGAGTATTCAGAACTTTAATTTCAGCTTTGATGAAAACTCTGCATTTTAAGCACTCTCGTTAATTGCTCAATTGAAAGTTGTGCAGGCAATATAGTGCATTGCAGAAGAGAACCCAAAATGCACCACTGCCCTTTTCTAAGGTAGCTGGAGAACAGGACATAAAAGAAACTCAGATCTTGGCCAGAATTGTGTTAGGGACTCAACTTTAAAACTGAAGTACTTGTATAGAATGATGTAGGAGGGAGAATTAATTGTGGGTTTAGAAAAAGGTAAGATCGTATGAGAAAGCATCAAAATTAAGATTGTTTTCTAATTTAAATGCTGCTGATTTGTCTTGGATGTCTTGTGTATGAAGTACAGTACAACAAATTCATTAGTTTGCTAGGAGCTCAATGTTTTCTTATCAACACAGCCAGCAGTCTCCCCAAGCAGATTTGGAGAAATTACAAGGACTGTCTATGCCTCAGTTTCTTAACTGTAAAATTGGAGTAATAATTTGTTACTTGAGAGGATGTTAAATGAGATACCCTCAGTTTTTGGCAGTTTACTGCTATCACCTGTAAGGTGATTTAACAGCCCATGGTTATATATATCTAGTCTTCCTCCTTATCCAGAAACAATACAGTTTGCTTATCTCTTCAGTCATTTACCCCAGATGGACAGGACTGTGCTCACAGCCAGGATAACTCTGATACAAACGGATATTAGTTAGTGGGATGTTTTTTATATTTGTCATTGTGTAAAGTACATCTATTTTAATACATGACCAAGAGTAAAAATCAATTAAATGTTCTTCTTGTGACAAATACACATTTCTAATGGAACATTTTGTAGTATGTTGGTATATTGCTCTACAGTACTAACAAACATCTGCGACTAAACACAATGAATCAAAATCTGACTCAGTCACCCTGTAGATAATTTTTAAATGCCTTAAAAATTTTAATTATGTAGCAGTTGAGCACCACTTAAAAAAAACAAACCAGTCCTGAGTTGAAGCAGAGCTCTGCTTCAAATAGAAGCAACAATATGAAATAGAATAGAAATAGCAATATGAAGAAGAGTGGTTTAAACCCATATCAAAACCAAGGCATGCTGCTGTTTTATTGCAAAATATTAGTCTGAAGTACAATCTTCTGAGTGTGCACCCACTTAAGTGATATTCCTCTCTCCTCCAGGGGATGTTGACATTCCTTTTCCCTCTCCACCAAAGTAATTTATCTACTTATTGACTAGTTCAATACAGTATTTGAAAGATTGCAAGCACCTTGTTGATACTTGAACAAACCAAGTTTCCTCTACCACTTTGCTCTTTGTCTCTTTCTCATCACTCACATGGCACGATGGCTTGAGCTGTAAGAAGCAAAGGAATTTGCCAGGTGCACTTTTTTGTAGGGGAGGTAGGATAAAATCCTCAAGTACATTTCTAAGGGAGTGTCAAGGGATGCAGTAAATTGTGCCTCTGGCTCAGTGTCAGGCTTGTGGGTTTTGGTGAGCTGCTGGCTCTCTTAGTTTGCTGTGCCACAGATGCTCAAAAACTTCCTTCTGCTTTGGCAGTGTGAAGTTATGTATTAAATATAAATTCCTGTGAAGAACAAGGGATTATTAACTTTCAGCAAGTCAGTAGGAACTATTGTGTGTGCAGCACCTCTGACCATTTCACCAGCTGGGAATATAGACCTGAGGACTTGTTTCTGGCTGGAGTTCATTGGCAGGTTACTGGCATCCCAGGTTGTTATTATTAGTATTGTGGACAAATTACTGAGCAATTACTTTTGTTCCAAACCACAAACCACACGGTATGGATACCATAAAGTACATAGTGCCTATATCTTAAAATCTATTTTCCATGCTTATTTTTCCAGTGTCTTGGTATTCTTTATTAAGTCGGTAGTTACATTTATGAGAGACAGGTGAATTTAGAGTTTTCTGAGCACAGACTTGTCAATTCAGGGGAATATTTTAGCTTTTCCTCCCTGGAGATCTGCTTCTAAATGTGGTCTGTGTAATTGCCTGTACTGTAGTTTGTTTGTATTGCTCTGGTAGAACTGCTTGGTATTAAAAATCAACATGGAATGAGTTGTGTACAGACATAGTTTGTAGCCTCTCCCCACATATACTCCAGTAAGAACTGGATGTCAAAGTACCAAATATCAGAATTCAACCACGCAACTACATTTACGGTGTGTGTGAAATCTTTCCAATACCTAAGTGTTATTATTATAATGTAGCAGGACTACTATAAACAGCGAGTTATGTAAAAGTTTTTAATGGGTTCCCCTGATAATCTTCACTACAGTACTGTAAACTTCTTTTAAAGTGGAATTTATTTCTACCACTCAAAATTCCATTCACTGAAAAAAATCAACCCAACAACCTCCCCCTCCAAAAGCCAACCAAGCAAATAAATCCAACAACAACAACAACAACGACACAAACAAAACCCCCCCCCCCCCCCAAAAAACAGAGAAAAAGATAAGCATTTCACTTACTATGTCATTTTTTATTATGTTCTACGGAAGGTTGCCTAAATTGTTAATAAAAGAACTTATGTGCATGTATTAGTATGTATAAATACTGTTAGAACTTTGTTTACTTAGTTTATTGGGAAAAATAGGAAAAGGAGATAAATTGGTACTTTATAACGGGCAGAAACCAAGAAAAACATCGCGATTATCTCAATTGGTTTATATAGCTGGTTTTATATAACATATTTTAAATAGTTTTGTTTTTCCTATTGGTCAGCTGGTTTCCTACTCAGCCTGAGGATCACCTGTTCTGGGGACAAAACCAAGAAGAATCACATTACAAACCAGCACTGTGCAAGCCCTAGTTTATCCCACCTCCCAGTCCACATGGATTTTCAACAAGTCCTGTGTACCTGCTTAATCTCTGAAGACAGAAGGGCACACAGATTTGTACAGCCACAGTTTGCTTTTGGAAACCCTGCAGTGGGTTCTGACATGCTCAGCATATTGGCAAATTCCATTTTTCCTGATCAGGAGCTCCATTTGGGCATGCAGACTTGCCTGAGCCATTCCCTTTCCTGTGAGAAATGTCCCAGTGGTAGCATTTTCTGTCATTCATTACCTCCAAAATCCCAGCCAGTTATTTTGCCTTGGTATGTCGTTCCCTCCCCTTGCCCATGCTCTCTGAATGCAAACAGCTGCCACAGCAAGAGGGAGACCATGGGCTGTCAATGTTTTGACAGCTGGGAAATGTGCAAGTTTGCTTCTCATTTTTACATGCTGCACACAAGGCTATCCATTGCTGGCTGTAGATGTATGTCCAGGAGGGTGAAACCACAACATCAAGCAGAACATCTACACCCGCTTTGTGTTATATTGTTAGCCATGGTGTGTGATTACCTGTGTTGACTCAAAAGTGCTTCTACAGAAGCATCCCTGAAAAGGTTTAGGATGAGGACATCAAGTACATTCCCCAGCTGCAGCAATCATGATGGTAAAAAACTTAAAACTCTTTTCAGAGCTACTCTGCCACCAACTCTGTCTTATTCCCCTTGGATGTTGTATAGGAGAGGCAAGGTAGTAGGTCATGCCAGCAGTTGAGAAGGAACCTTTTCATCTTCCTTCCTTCTGGCTGGCATGAGACCTTTTCTGGGCAGTGCTGGGTGCATGCAATCAGCTGAAGCCAGCTGAAAAACAAGATCAGACTTGGTGGCAGTTTGGACCACAACCTGCCATTGCCAAGGGGTCAGGGGACCTGGGTCTCTTTGGGAAGTCTGGTCCCTAACAAATCCATTGTTCCACCTCTGGAAAACATAATCTTGCCTTCCCAAAGCCTAAGATCTTTGTATATTTTGCCTCCATTTTTAGAATATCATCCTCAAACTTCACCTATTTCTGCTTCCATTTCTTGGCTGTTGCAAGGATAACTTGGCAGAGAGCCATGGGAAACCACTCGGAGATAGCTAAGACTCATTTTGCACAAGCCAATGACCACTGCATGGTTTTCAGGAAATTTTGAAAGGTAAAAGCAAGACTTCAGTCTTTATCAGGCTTCAAAGGGTTAATTTTCTCCAGAAGAGCATCTCTGTCTCCTTGGTGGGGTGGATAAAAGTTGTTTGAAGAAAATACTCAGACAATGTAGTTCTTTTGTTTCAGTTCTAATCTTCAGGAATTGCTAAATGGGGCCACCAGAGAGAAGTGTCTCTGAATTTCAAGCTGACACCCAAAAGCTGCTTGTCTTAAAGCTTTCATGTCTGTTCACATTTCAAGGGTAGACATCCATGTTGAGAGTTATTAGAGGCTGTTTTATCTGTGAATCTGGGAACATGTCTGCTCCATAACTTAAGGCAAAGCTAGAACTATATGGAGAATGTAAATCCTAAACCTTAAGAGTTTCCTAGAGACATCTTTATCCCAGTTCTGGAAACTTGAATATTAATGTGTTTGGCAAAATGAAAGAAACATAGTTTCAGATTGGTCAATTCTTGCCAATTTGGATTTTTCACACATCTCACATATATCTCTATGAAACACAAAAACGAAAGTAAAAAGCCATTTCAAGGAAAAAGCCCATAAGATTTCATTCAAAGATGTCAGAATGAGCTATTTTGACATTGCCAGAGCCTTTCAACCTGATTTTTCCTCACATAAATGAAATTTGAGTAAAAAAGACAAGACTTCACAAAGCATTTGCAGGGAGCTGCACTATTTTAATAAAAATATGTTCTGCTAGTGGTTTGATTATCAAGTGTAATCAGAATAATAGAAGGGTTTGTTTTTGTTAAAATAAAATTTAAAAAATGAAACTCTTAGGTAATTATAATATACAGCAGCACTCATTTAACTGGCAGAGAGTATATAATAGCATCTGCTTCAGAATTTAGTTCTCAAACAGTCGTTAATATTATCCATCAGTCACTGACTTCCCACATAAAAAAGATAAATCTTCTTGACATTCTTCAGCTTCAGCTCTGGCAGGTAGCAAACAAATATGTGAATTTTGAAAGAAATTTCTTTAATATGGAAAATTTTCTACTGCTGAGACTAGATACTTCACTGTGCTTTTTTTTTTTTTTTTTGTTTGGTTTTGTTTTGGTTTGGTTTTAGTTGATTTTAGAATTTTAGAATTTTCATATATTTATAGTAGCATGTGTAGCTTTTTCCACAAAATTTGATGGAACTATGACTGTTGCCTGCATATTTGAAAAATAAGGATTTTTCTAAATGAAGGATGTCAATGCAGTTGCTGTAACAGTCAATTATGCTTCATGAACAATGGTTTCCAATTAGAGTAGAACAAGTCCCTGGCAATAGCCACCTCCTTATACAGTGAATTAAAAAGACAGCTAATTGGCAAATGTGGCATCATCCTATATTAAGTAAGTTATCTTCTTTATCTTATTAGGCTTGTTACCATACTCAATTTTCAAATTTGATTTGGAGATATAAAGGACATTAAGATCATTGGATCCACTTGCCCAGTTCTGGAAAACTCGTTTGTTGTGAAAGTAAAGAACTAAAAACAAGCCTGTTTTTCCATGCCATGAAACATCTTGAATACATGAAACCTCACTGATGTAACTGACATTAAACAGCAGATTAGGATACTGTAATTATGGGGTTTTCATTGCATAAAAACATATCTTAATGATTAGTCTTATTATGCAGTCTTTTTTATATATATTAAGTTTCTTTCAATGAAAAATAAAATGATTAAATACACCAGTGCTCACAGACAAATTCTGGAAACTCCCGTTAATAAGGACGGACAGATATTAATATCATATTAATATAATTTCTCCACACAGTAAAAATGTTCTTCAAATTGAACCTTAGTTTATCCCATACAGTTGAACAAATAAAAAAGAGGTTCAACCCTGAACCAAATATTTCTGGGGAAAATATAGTCATTTATTTAAAGGTTAATAAAAAGCAGAAAGACATTTAAACTCCTTTTTGCCAGTTCCAGTGGGGTTTTAATGGGTACTAAAGGGCGCAGAAGAAATATCAGCATGATTTCTTCTACCTCATGAGTGATCTTTCACGACTACTGAATTAAAAAAATGTTCATTGTCACATAGGTATGATAACCACATAAGACTAATTTAGAAGTAGAAGAGCACTCCCTTAAAAGTGTTCTGAGATCATCTCCAAGTTAGACCAAAGCATAAAAACTAAATCTAATTTCAGTACATGAAAATATAAGATGTGGAATAGCAAGCTAAGATGAGGGAAACACTGTAATGTTTCTTTGGCTTCCCAGTTAATCTTCCTGCATATAAATATTAATTTCCAGTATTTTCTCATACTTTACTGATCCTTTTTTTCCTGCAGCAGTGATGGTAAACTTCATTGTGTCTGGCGCCAAATTTATTAAAAAAAACAATGTAACTTTCTGTCAGTAATTCCCATCCAAATCCCTACTGATGCTAAATCTGACACCAGATCTCCACAGCTTTTTTGCACTAAACAACTACAAAACTCTGAAAATATTTAAATAATTTTAAAAGATGTGTATATTACCTGTGGAGCCACTTCTACTTCCTAAACACTATCCATGTCTTTCTGCAAATACACCAAGTGACTTGCTGGTGACCAGCCCTTCCACCCTCCAGCAGAAAAGCACCACTGCCAACCACAGAGGATAGGAGGCTGCAGGCAGGGCTGTGGGCAGGGCTCCCTGCCTTTACCACCCCTGAGTTTGTGGAAACTGCAGACACCACTTATTTTCAAGCACAGAAGAAAAGACAGCGTTTGCAGAAGCCAACTCTCTTCCTCCTCCCCACTTCTCCCTTCCCCTCATTTTCTCCAATTTCCATGTTTAGAAAGAGGGCATCTCATTGCCAAGGAGCCTGGTGACCCAGGAGCGGCTGAATGCATGGATATACTCCCTGCTTTGACTGGGACAGAGAAATGCAGTGTATGGACTCCTTCACTTAGATCCTGACTGCCAGCCACAACATGCTGGAAGTGGAGGAGCACCTGGCTTGGGACCTGGCTTTGCATCCGGAGCTAACAGCTGTGTTTTCCCTTTCTGCAGAAGCAAAGAGAGAAAGGAAAAAGGTGTTGTGTCATCTGAGAGAGCCTCTCTGTCATCTCCAGCTGGGAACAGTGTCCTTTGCCTGCTGCCAATGTGCTGCAAACCAGCACTAGAGATAAAGATTGCCAGAGAGGTAATTTTTTGGCAGCATGTCTTCAGTCAGGCCTTTAGTGAAATATCTCTGAGAGCAAAGTTCCCTAAACATCTCTGTCTACATGGACTTTTCCTGCTCTTTTCAGAACTGATGCTGACTGGGGGGCTGCTGTGAAGCCTCCGAGGTCTTTATTCTTAGAATGGCAATGATTTATTGAAGAGGATGGATGTATGAGTGGAAAGGGGTGAAGAGCAGCAGAGAGAAAATGTGCATGTTTGTGCATGAGCTTCCATCACCTTGCAGATGTTCTGCAGCCTCCATGAAGCAATGAGCTTGGGAAGGCTGCCCCTCTCCAGCTTCTGCTTAGAGGTTTGTACACCTGTACCTGTGCACACTAAGGAATAAGCCACCCATCTGATAACAGTGGCATCTTACAGGTGCCTTGCCTGAGAACAGCATCTATCCACAAAATGCATTAGAAAAATGTCAGTTTGTGATGTATCACTCAGCTTTTTAAATCATTGAACAATAATCAGCAGTGATTCAAAGGCTGGTTTTGACAGTTTTCTAGAATTATGTAATGCCTTTCACATCTCATATATATATTGTAGATATATAAATATGACGTACATTATATATTATAATTTAGTGTATATACACATTATTATATCCATAACATACATACACATTAGCATTCTTGTTAAAAATACATACATCCTTTTTATTTATAGAGAATGGACATTATAATCAAATGTCAGACCCTGAAAAAACCACATGACAAGGGAATGCCACATAATCCAGCATCCCTGCTCTATGGCAAGTGGCTTTGAAGGGCTGCCAGAAGAGCCTCATGACAGTGAATAAAGCTACTGTGCAAAATGTGAGTTTTCTTCCTAGGGGGAGTTCAATTTGGGTTTTTAATTGCTTGCTTGAAGCACAGGGTCTCCAACACACCATATTTCTATGTTTGTTTCAAATTCTTTTGCTCCCTATTCTGCATTGCAAATCTTTTGTTTAGAACTGGTAGCGAGAGCTACAGACAGTCCCTGTGGACGTCAAGTTGGTGAGCTGCTAGCAGACAAAGGAACTGTCTTCTCCAGAAATAGCAGCCAGGTTAAAACTGACTTTTCCTCAAAGCTTTTCATGCTTCTCTTGAATTGGTTCCAGATGCCAGGCTAGCTCCAAGTCAGGATGCAGATGCAGAGACTTCCAGCTGGAAAAACAAACAGACACCCTCATATGCTCACATTCCCAGTCAACTCTTTTATTAATTTTTTTTCTATTGATAAGCTACCCCCAGATGGATGCAGCTGCTTCTGCCAGATAGAAGCCTGTGTGAATGTCTTAGGCCTTGTCCTGCCCTTGCTGCAGAACTCCTGCATTTTCATCTCTTATGGAAAAGAATTGCGTACTCTAATTGTATTTTCCTTTCTGACCAAGAAAACATCTGGAATGCATTGTTCCAATCTGCAATTTATATTTGAGCCCTTGATTTGAATGGATACTCAGAAATTACAGATGTCAGTCTGTTTAATCACACAATGTATTTTACTCTTCCCTCTGGATTTTGAACGTCGGTTTGTTAGAGCTTATTTGTGCAAGGACAATTTTCACTTTTTATATCATGAAGGCGTACCTTCAGTTATTAATGACTGAAGACTGTAGTTGTTTTCATTAATGATAATTAAGCCTTTACTTCATGGACCGTTTCAATGCTTTTAGAACAAAGATGTGCTCAATATAGAAATTCATCTTTCTCCTTAACTGAACAGCAAAATAGCAATCTGTTTCAAGAGACGAGATTTCACCCAGAATGGCAAAATAGTACAATATTCTGGTGCTAAGATACAAGAATGTATTTCCTGCTAAAATATTTAAAGTTTATGATTACCTAAATCATATTCAGGTGACTTCTTATAGAGAAGAACTAAAATTTTCCTTAAAATAAGGAATTATAATAAGGGATAGATTAATATATTTTTTGAGGGGACGGGTTTCATCTGGAAAGAAATTACAGCTAGTGCTTGCCAGAGTTTCCCTCCAGCTCCCATGGCAGCAAAAATGTCAGCGACCCAAAAGGTGCCCACATCAGCAGAAGTGGGAAACTTTGCAGGATCCATAACACACAGAGCTCTGTAGCAGGATGTCTACAGTAGATTGAGCAAAGTAACCTTGCAATATTTACTGGGTACAGCATGATATAGATGACTTTTTTCTCTTTGCTTTATTTTCGGTTTTTCCCCCACTGTACTTTCAAGGCATTTAGAAACAACTTAGTGCTGGGAATTTTTTATTGTTTTTGCTTATAGAAAATATGTTTTTACAGCTTCTCTACAGAAAGTAATAACATTATCTAAGTCATTTCAAAATAAACCTAAAATGTCTGCTCTGAAGGAAAAAGATTTGCCTAAGGAAATTTGTGAGTCTTTAACGTGTCCTCTGGATATTATTACTATACAACCTCTAGTAATTTTCTGTAATGGTATCAGATGTTTCCCCTCCTCTGCATTGAAATTATCAGACTTCAGACTGATAACTAAGTTAAGTAGACTAAGTATTTTTAATAATTTTGGGTAGAAATGGTTTGAGTGTAACTCAAAAAAGAGAGGTTAATTGAAGCCTTTTAAAATGTAAATAAGTGCTCTTAAAAAAAATTATAATTATATGACAGTTCTTTTAGAAACCATAAAGATGATATCACAGTGTATTCAAAGAGTGTTCAAGTGTTTTCCCAAAATATTCTGCTGCTGGTTAAAATAGGTATCTAAACCTAAAGCTAAAGCTATGTTGCCACAATTGCTTGCTTGTTTTCCACTGAGAAACTCTCCACAGATGGAATTGATGTGCATTTCTTCTCCCAGGACAATGTCTGTGGCTGAGTAATATATTAAATTTAGAGTGTTTTTCCTGACCTAGATGATACTATAGGTCTTTTCATAGAGTGAAAGTGCAGATGAACTTGGCTGACCATTTTGTCCTGACATTTAGAAACAGAAATCTGTGTATAGAAGTTTTGCTGCCACTACAAAAACCTGAAGTAGGCAATCATCCCTCTTAGGATGAAGAATAGGGTTATGATACGTATTTCTGAAGCCTCTTTAGGAGATAAGTGTTGGGTTTTGTTGCATAACACATAGTACTTGTATTGCACTCAGATCAGCAAGTACAATAAATAATCATAAATCCTGTTTATTATTGAGCTTTGCCATTTCTCCTCATACTTGTCTACATAGATACACTGTTTTCAGTAACTCTGAAAATTACTCTGAAAGACAATTTGGTACCTACAAGAGTACAGGCATGAGCTGACATACAGCTGGCCTCACAGAGTAAAGAAATTTCAACTATCCCCAAACATCAGCAACTTAAGGGCTTGATTTGTCCCACAAGTAAGAGCGGACTGCCCAAACTACTTATTAAAACAAGAGTCTAAAACCAGTCTTATTTTGTTCTTATAATTTTGGGAGGGAGCTTACTTTGGATGTTTTTCAACAGAATGTTAATATTTTTCTTTTGTCCTTGACTATAACTCTCCTTTTAAATAGTACCATCTGATAGAAAAAAAAATCCAATAGAGGTCACAACAGAGTCACAGATCAATATGATCTTTGGGAGTGATGCAAGATAAATAATTCTGAGCTTAAGGCTGCACTGTCAGAACCTCCTGAGCTCTTCAACACCAGTTGCAGTGGTGGCAGGGAATGGTGATTGCCAGTCTTCATGGGCAGCCACAGCAAAGGGACTTCAGCTTTCTCAAGGCCACTGGTTCCAGCTGTTCAGCCCATGTACATTTGTGTGCTCTGCACCAACAGCTCTCACCTTAGCCATGTTGGGAAGAAAACTCTTTCCTGCAACTCATTCCCTCTTCCTCTCCAAAGTAAGTCATGCTCTTTGGTGCATTAAGGAAAAAAGCCATCCCAGTCCGACTCCTTACAAGTAATTTTGCTATGATTCAATGATAAGAGACCATTCACACTGTTCCAGAAAAAACTCCACAAGCCAAAAAAGACAAGAAAAATGCTTTTCAGAATTTGTTCTGCTGCATAAATGTCTATTGAAAAATATCTTCCCATTGCTACTTTTGTGATAACTTGACATTCCTGTAATGTGCTGCATATCGATAGATGTGGGTGATGTTTAAGAGGAGTTTTCAGCATTCCACTAGGAGAAAAATTAGGCCATTAAAAATTACTTAGTCTGTTCACCTTTCTTAAGGCATTTGCTATGGAAATAGGAAAAATTGGTTAGTTCTTTGGGGATAAAAGTGGTTTGTTGGGACATTGTCTTCAGCATCTTAGCAATAATTATAACTTTAAAAGCTGTATCTGAGCTGTATCTAGTTAGATAGTGCAGTGTGACCCGTGTAACTGCACCAAGGGCACTGTCACACCCTGCTCAGCACCTGTGCCTGTGAGGCATTGCCAGCCAGCCCTGTCCTGGCGCTTCCACTGCCATGTGGCCAGACTTCTTCCTTGCTGGAAGTGGCAGTGCTCCCCCAGCTCTGTTTTCCAGGGTCAGTGCTGCTGCTGAGCTGCAGGAGAAGTGTGGGAACCCATGATGGCCAGGACCAAGACGGACATGAAGCCTGCAAGTGTCATACTCTGCTGTGGGACCTCGCATGGTGAGCTGTGGGTGCAAGGCTTTTGTATGGCTCTGGCTAATTTTACAGCCCACTTGGCTCCCAGCAAACAAATGCACATGAAAATCCACTTTCTTTGAAAAGAGCACAAATGTGCAGTGCCTTTGGCACACCTCTGGCTGAGAAATTATTTCTTCTGACCCCAGTGTGACATACAAGCTAAATTGCATACTCTTTATGAAAGTCAAAAATAAATGTGGAGTGACGTGTAGCCTCAGATAGTGTGCCTCCAGCTGCCAGTCTGAATTGAGCCCTGCTGGCTATGATGCAAGCTTGGCACCTGGCTCACATGTAAAACCCTTTGTTTAGCTACCTAACTTCAGGTGTCTTAAACCCACCTCCTCTAGGTAGGAATCAGTTACCTGAATGTAGATATTTAGTGTTATTTCAAGGGCCATAGACTTGAAATGCCCTAGGACATTTGAGTCATCTGAGCCATCTGATATCTCAAATTGCATTAGCAGCTTGTACTTAGATATCATTCTGTCTCCAGTCCTAAGTTTCAGAAATGAGTGGCACAAATCCTTTCTTGTCCATCCCACCAGTCTCTGAGACAGACTCTCTTTGAGTGCATCCTAAGTTTAAAATAAAGCACATGCATAAAATCTAAGAGGGATCAATGTCACTGAAAAGAATTCTAAAGATGAAGAGAATTAACACACAGTATCAAGAAAACCTCAGATTTCATTTTTAGGGGTGAAAATAGAAAAAAATCTGATAGAGAATAATGCCTTCGGGAATAAATAACTTTTACGACTTAAAACAAGAATTTAGACAAGACCTCAATGACAAACACACTAGGGAAGAAATTTATATTAAAGTCATAAATAAGAGTCTCTAACTGCTAGAAGTGACAGAAAAGAAAAAGCTGCAACTGCAAGGCTTTGCAGTCAGAGTAGCTTTCTGTGCTTGGGGAATGTAGAATATTTTCAGTATAAACAAACAAAAATGGATTTAAATTCTGGGAAAAAGAATTCTTGGTGAGTTACCCGACTTAAAATTATACATGTCAATCATTGTTTTAAAATACAGATTCACGCAAGATATCTCACTGGTTTAAAATAATGCTGCAGTCAGTTTCTAGCTCCCTATCATTTGAGGCTATTCTTCATCTATGTATACAACTCCAGTAATGGCAAAAACAAACACTAAAAAAAAGAAAAGAAAAAGAAAAGAAAAGAAAAAGGAGACCTTTTATATTCGCTAAGATAGAATACATACTTGTGACTGAATCCAGGATTGGCAATGAGTATTATAGGCATTATTTTACTGATCAATATGCTTATCTACCTGGGGGAGGGCCTAAATATCACTGTAATTTTATTTTATAGCAAAAATTCATCACATTTGGCATCCTTGTATCCCTTTTTCTATTGGGATGCTCTAATTCAGCAGGGACAAGGATTTTGTACTCATTCTCTCTCTGAACTACTGTGTATTGACTTCTTCCAGGTAAGTGGAACAAGACCCAGAGGAAATATGAATATTTCCACCCTGCCCTGTGCAGTTGACTTTGATGGCCTCAAGTGCAAGTCATATTTCTCTCACAGATGTCCAATACCAAGGGTAATCACAGAAGTGCTGAATAAGTGAGGAGGGTGACAACTCTGCATCCACTATCTTTTCTCACATTTCTTGTGAAGCCTACTGAGTTACATATTCCCCAGGCAGACTTGCTCAGCCCTAGTGCACCTCATGCAGAGGTCTAGCGGGGCAGGATTAAGAAGAAGGCATCAGCAGAATGGTTCAGCACATTGGGGCAGAGAGCTCCCAGGAACCTGTGATATCTAATCCAAGATAAAACGGCAGATCAGCAGTGGTTTTGAAGTGCTAAATCATAGACTCATTTGTAAACCCCATTGTGATTGCAGTTCCTGGACTCCTTTCTTAGAGGAAAAGAATAGATTCTGCATGAAACAGTAGTTTTTGTCTAAATGCAAAGTGCCAGCTTCACAAGTAGTGTCAACTGGCTCAGCTCCACTGTGTATCAGATTGAGCTCATCCAGCCAACAAGGGCACCCAGAAATGTTGGGAGGGGAGAATGTCTCACCCTCAGGTCTTCACATTAATTTTTATGGCAGTGATTTGAGATGTTTCCAAAGATCATGCCCTGCTCCTCAGAAAGGAGCAAAGTCATTCCACAGAAGATGAAAATAGTCAAAACAGTCAATCAAACCTCAAGAGTGCGCTGTGCCAAGATACTGCCCAAAGCTGCAATTACAGCAAGCAGGATTTTTTTAAACAGGCAGATGTTCAAACAATAATACACCAACAGGAGGCCATGCAGCTCTAAATCAGCTACTGACTGTACCTGTGACTTAGAAGAGAAGCTGATGAATGAAATGCAAGCAGTTAATTTCCAAGAGAGGTATGCAGAGAAAATCAAACACTAACTGAGAAAATCAAGCGCAGGCAGCCACACCAGTGCGTAGGACATGGTGTCCGGGAGCCATCTGTGCCCAGAGCTCCCAGTTGGCACTACCTACAGTGCAGCCCTGCAGTGCAGTGGCAGCCCCAGACATGCATGTGCCAGAGAGTGCTCTGGCCTGGGGGACATTGGAGGATGTATGCTGCAATTGCTGAACATCACTCCCAAGGAAGCTGTGAATGTGCTTGCATAACATGAAATTCACAGTGATAAAGGGTGTCAGGTTGGAAAGCTCTTACTGAGTCAGACCCATGGTAGGAAGGTTTTTCTCTGCTAATAAGTGGTGTGGAGTTAAGAGTAGCTCCTGATCCTAGTGTTGCTCAATGCCTGTTTTTCTGCAAAAGCCAGGGCAGGATTTTGGCCACGGTGGAGGTCTGCTGTATGGAAATGGTCTTCATGGGTCAGTGTGGGAAGGCTGACACATGAGCACCCCTCTGAAGAAATGCTTCCAGCCTGAAAAAAAGAGTTGCTTTACTGATGTCATGGAAAAGCATCAATAAAAATTAAATATTAATGTCTTCAGGGTAAGAATGGAAGCATATAGCTTGCCCAAAGAAGCTTTGGATGCCAATCATTTTCTTCCAGCACCTGAAGGACACCTACAGGAAAGATGAGCACAAAATAAGACTATTTACAAAAGCATGCAGTGACAGGACAAGGGAGAATGGGTTCAAATTGAAAGAGAGTAGGCTTAGCTTAAGATATTAGGAAGACATTCTTTACTGTGAGGGTGGTGAAGCACTGGAACAGGTTGTCCACACTTGGCAGCTGTGGATGCATCATGCCTGGATGTGTTCAGGGCTACGTTGGATGGGTCTCTGAGCACCCTGGTCTAGTTGAAGGTGCTTTGAACTAGATGATCTTCAAATTCCCCTCCAACCCAAACCATTCTATGATTCTCTAATCATTGGACATGTTCAAGGCCACATTGGATGGGGTCTTGATCAACCTTATCTATTGAAAGGTACCCCTGCCCATGGCAGGGGAGGTTGGACTGGATAATCGGTTCCTTCAACCCAAATATTCTGTAATTCCATATTTCAAGTCAGCATGCCGTCGTGGTTTGACCCTGGCCAAATGCCAGTCACCTACAACATCTACTCTGTCCACTTGCCCCTGCCATAGCTGTGCAGAGGAGAGGGAAAAAAAGTTAACACACACAGGGCTCATGAGTTGAGATAAGGAACCGGGGAAGGACGCGCTAAGGCCAAAACAGGATGAAACTTAAAGCTGCAAAATGATTTATTAACCTAACAGATTCAGAGGAGGCAAATGAGAAGTAAAAATAAAACCTTAAAAACCACCGTTTCTCTGCTCACCCCTCTCCCTCCTTCCCACCAGCAGCACAGGGGGACAGGGTATGGGGATTTGGTCAGTCCATCACCAAGATCTTCTTCCACTGCTCAGGGAAAGGAGTTGTCCTCTGTGTTGCCATGGGGTCCCTCCCACCAGAGACAGTCCTCTATGAACTTCTTTTGCATGGATCCAATCTCAGGAGCAGCATCCTGCCTGAATTTCTGCTGCAACATGAGTCCTCCATAGGACCATGCACCTGTGTGCACCATAGAGTGTAGACTCTCCCAAGCTGAGGCCAGGCTGCTCCACCTTGGGAGCGAGGCCTCTCTCTCCACTGGGACTCCCACTGGATCACAGCCTCCTCCAGGCATTCACCCACTCTGGCATGGGCACCTCCCCACGGGCTGTGGGTGAATCTCTGCATCCCCCGCGGACCCCATGGGCTGCAGGGGGACAACCTGCTTCACCATGGTCTTCACCATGGCTAGCAGAGGGTTGTCAGCTCTGGTGCCTGGAGCACCTCCTCCTCCACCTTCTCCACTGACCTTGGCATCTCCATGTTGTTTTCCCTCACATATTCTCACCTCCTCCTCTCCTCTAGCTAAAAAGAAGTGCGTGCTCACATTATTTTGATTTCTTCTTAAATATGTTGTCACAGAGGCATAACTAACATCTCTAACTGGCCCAGGCTTGGCCAGCAGCATGTCCATCATCTTCAGAGCCATCAGAGACTGGCTCTGCTGGACATGGTGAAAGCTTCCAGAAGGTTCACACAAAACACACAGGAGCCATCTTTGTGCCCCTCCCCACTCACTAGCAAAAACTGGGCTAAACAAAATTAACTCATGAACACAGGGGTACATTTTGTCCCTACCCTTCAGTCACTTCTTCAGGCCTACCACAACAGCTTTTGAAGGGTTTAAGTTTCCCCTAGATGCTAAAAGATACCTAGCTGATGTTCTGGGCTAAGCAAAACCAACACACGTGCTTAGCTTTATGAAGAAGTAAGCTGTGGTGCTGAGTGATGGAAAACATATGCCTGCCCTTCAGAAGTAGAAACTGATTCATATTTTCTGCTAAGATGCTAAGGTGGGGGAGTGGGTCATTTAGGTCAGCGTTGGAGGAGAAAGCAGGCAACAAATACATTCTTTGCATGTTCACATACTGGGAACATATTCTTTCAACATCACCTGGTAGGTCAAAATTTAATTTTCTTTCCATCTTGAAGTCTTAGACAAGGACGTTTATTGAAATATAATTTTATGGGACAGTAAAAGAGGCAGCAGGTTCCTGTCAATTCTTAAACAGCTCAAAGACTAAAACAATTTATACTGAAAATCAACCCTTTCTTAAGACATGTTTCTTCATAGATGTCAGAGTCTGGAGGCTGATATTAGTCATATTTTGAACTTTTTGAAAGTGGTAATTTTAAGAAAGTCTGAGCAATAGTAATTTTTTAAAAATCAGGAAATCTAAAATGGTGTACAGTCAGTGCAGTGAAGTACCATGTTCATGTGTTATGGAAAGAGTGGTGTAGCTAGTGATTTAGCATAATTTCACTTTGACTATTTCCTCCACTGTTTCCTATCTTTTCCTTGTCTCCATATGAAGATGAAACTTAGGAGAAATAGGTTTCAATACAGTAAGAAGTAAAAAGAAGTAAAAATAATTGAACAAAGGCTGACAGCTGAAGGTTGCTGCTTGGAAGGTATGTAGCACTAAAAAGACTAAATAATAGATGACAAATTTGGATTTAGATGCAAGACAGAATGCCTCCAGACTGTTGTGGAGTCCCCAAAATGAACCTTTGAACAAAGCCATTTGAGTTCCACAAGGAAAGGAGCCTACCTGACCAGAATGACATGCTTTGGGACACCTAAACCCAGCAAGATTTGTAAAAAGAGTGACCTGGAATAGGAAAGTATACAAGAGCTCAAAATAAAATTCCACAAGGAAATAACACAAAAAGCTGTGTATCCTTTACTGAATGTCACTGCCAATGTCAAGCATATGGAAAAGATTCAAGGTCTTGGACACATACACAGAGAAGGAAGAGCAAACACCACCATACTGATAGCTCCAACAAGCCCATAAGGCAGTGATAACAAATGGACAGTCAGCCTGAGACCTAATGGGGCACAGTACTTATAATATGGTCAGAGGAGCAGAAACCAAGGTGGTGCCAAAAGCAAATGTTTTCTCCAAGGGAAAAATGTAGCAACAGCCTTATGGACTGAAGAAAACAGACTGCCATAATCCAGTGCTTATAATCAGGATAGGATCAGAGAGCTCAGTGTTAGTGTCCCCCATGTGCCTTGGGGCATCACTGCCCTTCCCCAGGAAAGGCCCATTCTACTTCCTGCTGAGCTCACTCACCTGCCAGCTTTTGGCTTTTTGACTTTGCTGCCCATTACCTCTTGCCATGGGCTACTCTCCTGCTGCAAGTCTGCAGCTCACTTTACCATGTCTTTGCAGCAGATTTTTTATTTGCTCCTCTGATGTCAACTTTGTATACTTGTGCGTGTGAAAAAGCAAAAGAAATGGTATGATAGAAATATCTTTTCATTATCTCTTCCCAGTTTCTTTCTTGTGTTTTACATTTTACAGAGTATGGGAAACATGTTTGTTTAATAGTAGTAGAGGAAAAGACCACATTAGAAATATGCCAAAACCCTTGGTTTCATCCAACAAATGCATTCACTGGAGATGGCATGGGAGCCTGCTGTGTCAAATATGTTCCAAGATTTTGTTCAAAGGAGAAGGAAGTTCACATTTCTCTTCTATGTACTCCACTTGAAAATCCCAGCGATCCCACAAAACTTCATAAGTCTGAGGCAAGAAGACAGGGAAGTAGGCACTTTGATTCAGAACTGCACAGCAACAAGAAGAATCAACAAATGTTCAGGCAGGTGCAATTCAGCGTAGAAAAAGATCCTTCGTTTAGATGCCAACTCCAAGTAGCTATACATTTACACTAAAACTCTCTTGTCTAGAAACAAGTAGAATATTTAGAGAAATGGTAAATATAAGGGTTTGGGGTTTTTTCTGTGCTTGTGAGTCCAGGCTGTAGTGAATTGGTATCTTGATCAAGACAAAACACTCATCTGGCCCTCAAAAGGGGGAACAGATTAAAAGGGTTGATGAGATTTCAGTTGTGAGTTGCTATGATGACAAATGCAAAACAAGTTTTTCACTGATGGCTCTAAGAAAAGCATTGCACAATCCTTTGCAATGGTGTGGTCAAAACTTAAAACCCCCAATAGAATAATCATCATAGGAATGAAGTGAAACCAAGCTTTCAATAAACAAAAATAAAGAAAGTGGCTTTGGTCTTAGTCCACGAGTGAAAAATGTTTCATGTTTTTATTTATGGGAGGCCACTATTAGCTGACACTGACCATAAACCACATGTTGACAGTGCCAAAAGGGGCCTGGCAAACCATCCTGCTGCTGCTAAGAATAGAACTTGTTTTTTTCAGATACAAACATATGATTTGCAAATTGAACGCCAAGTGGGGAAAGAATTAGTGGTTGCAGACGCACTCAGAGCATTTTGACAGAGCAATGAAGCTAAGTCAAGAGGTATGTTTTGTCCTGTGAATCTGATTAAAAATGTGGTCTGCTTTCAGGTGAAAATGAGGATTATTATTCCTGGCACTATTGTTAGGAACCAGATCCTATGAAAAATAGTCCTGGAGAATCAGAACAGTGTATTCCTAGACCTTATTATAAGGCAAGGCTTTCAGTGCTGTTGAGATTTTATTTGAAAGCACCAAGCTAATGAGTGCCAAGCTATTACAGAAAAAAGAAATGCCTCAAAGGATCAGTATAGGGATGATTTACAGAATCAAAAATCGAAGAGTAGGGTAAAACTTAAATGTTGACCTAAACGAACAGTTGCCTTCATTAAGGCAAAACTTTTGACTTACAAAAACTACGAAGAATACATGTGTATATATATATATATATCTCTCAAGATGTCTGAAAGAACCAGTGCTTACAATATAAGATGACATGGCCCATTAAGAAATTACAGGTAAATATAATTGTTTATGATGAGGCTTTTTTTAATAGTCATTCTGTGTTCCCTGAGATCACAATACTAGAGAGTAACCACACTTGAACAAATGATCATATACATCTATTTTTGTGGAACATATTATTCCTGTTCTGACTACGGCATGCTTTTCAATAGGCATGAATTTGCAGTGAAATTTGACTTTAAAAATATAATTAACTAGCTCAAATTACCTTTAGCCTAAGTAGTTGGAATCAGTTAGAGACAAAAATTTTGATGAGACGGTTACTCAGGATAGGTACATATGATAAATACACAGATGAAGCATCTCAATTTACCACCAAAATCATGGCCACAAATGATTGATTTACTTTTGAGGAAGGCAGCTGCAGGCAGGCTACAAATACATCATGATGAGCCAGTGGAGCCCAAAGCACAGCCAAGCCAGAAAGAGTGGATGAAGCACTGCTGTGGGAAAGTATTACTGTTGGAAAGCTATAGGTCTAGCAAAATTGAAAACTGCAGATAAATTTTAACGTAGATGAATGTAAACACATGAAAAAAAACAACTCTAACTAGATATTATCTACTGAAAGGCTCTACCTAAATGAGTTCTTACATCTCAGGAAATGGATCATGGAAGCAATATGGATTATTCTAGGAAGATTATTCTAGATCAGTAGATAAAACAAAACATTACACATTAAGAATATAAAAAGAATAAAAAGAAAAGAACAATAAAAAAAAGGGAAAGGTAAAAGTAAAAATGTGATGCTACTGTCTGTCCGTATCTTAAGCATAACAAACCGTCCTGTCTTCCCAGACCATGGATATGCCTAATGCAATAAACTGGAAGATGGCAAAGATGAGCAGGAGTATGAGACAACTGCTTTACAAGTAGATAGATTAGCATTCTTTATCACAGAAGAAAGACTCCTTAGGTGAATATTTTTGGAGTGCGTGAAATCATATGTACCTCCATGAAATCATGGAGGACACAAAGAGGGAGTGATTATTCACTATTCACAACAAAGGAATAAAGACATAAACTTAAGCAGCAACTTTAAAGCAAACAGATGCAGTCAAAAACATGTTGTGGAATGAATGCTGCAGGATGTTATGGAATCCAGAAAGGTAAATTGGTTCAAATTGACTGGTAAATGCATAGGTGAAAAGAGCATTAAGAACCATAAAGACTTAGGTAAAAACACTGACGATTGCCAGGTTGCAGGAAGCTGGTGCAGCAAGGGTAGCATGACCATATGATACACTTTCCCCACTATCTGTTACTAAGAAAACAGATGGGACTACGGACTGTAGATACACCTTTCATACTGTGTGTAGATACACACAGGTCCTGAGTAGTGGTAGTGTTCAGGATCTATGCTTCAGAATACATGGCACAGAATCCATGAAGAGCCAAAAGAACACAAATTAGAGATTTCTGAGCTTATTTTAAAAGGGGGGCAGAGAGAAAGAGCTGTAGTGAAAGTAAGTGCCACACATTTTGTTGTCTGTAGAGAGTTTATTGAAATGTCAGATTTAGAGATAAAAAGTCACAGAATCACAGAATCACCAACCATTTGAAACTGGACAGCACCTCTGAAGATCATCTAGTCCCTGCTTACAGCAGTGTCAGCTACAGCCCATTACCTGGCATTGGGCACAGTTGGGTTTTGCACATCTTCACAGCACCAATGTGCTGCTGCTGTAACAAAATATGTCTAAACTGGGCCCCTCATGAGAGGCCCCTGGTGACTCTACAGCCCCCAGTGGCAGAATTGCATCCACCCTTAAAAGCTAAATCTGGTCCAAGGTTTCTGATGTGTCAGGGACACATGCTCCTGGTGAGCTGCAATCCATGCCTTGCCACATGTCACCACCACTGCAGAGGATGTAGATCTCAATTCTGAGCAGAGATACTGGCCCCTTCTGTGTGCTCTCCTCCAAAACTTACTGTGTCTGGGTGCCAACTGATCAAATCAGAAAACCATCACTTATTTTTAGTTTTGTTATGGACTTGTAAGCAGAGTGTCAACTTCTGGCATTTTTCCTTCCCAGCAGATGTATGAGCTGCACTTTGTTCTTCAAAACAGCTGGAAATACAATTAATTCAAGATGCTTGTCCCTGTGAAGATCCTCACAGAGTAACAGAGAAAAGTCAAGTCCCTCCCATTCTCTTTCTAGAGTATCAGAGTCTCCTTAAGGTTCACAAGCGTTCATCTCTTTATTTGGATGAGAACAAGGGCTCTGTTTAACAGTGTTCTCAGGTGTCCAAATGTAGAAATACCAAATATACAGTTGCCCTAAAAATTTCTTATTCTGTCCTTCAGTTTCCTACTTATAAAATAAGAATAATAAACTTTCAGTCCACTTGGTATTTGAAGTTATGAAATTGTGAAAACAAATCATGTAACCTAAGTATCAGAGCTTTGTTTAGAGCTGCTCAACATAAATGGGTCAATTTCTAATTTGAAAATGTTTTGCAAGAACTTTTTTTGTTTGTTTTACAAATCAGAAATTAAAAATACAGGACTGGTCTATGCAATGTTGTGTGATGCGAATTCCTATTCTCGCACAAGTCTTACAGTCAATACTACTAGAATTAATGATAATGAGAAAAACCTTCTTAGGAGGTTAATTTAAACAGTCCTATAAACCAAAAAGAGGGTACATGCTGAACAATCCAGGATAAAAATTTAATAAGTTCCTACCCTTTAAATAAGATGCTATCCATTCTTTTCAGTAAATGAGGACAAAATCTTAAGAAAGTGGCATTTGTTCAGATAATTAGACACTCTATGATAGCACATGCCATAGGCATACACAAGAGGAAACTAAAGTAAGGTTGAGAAGGAAACTTTAATTAAATTTTCTGAAGTTAAATAAGAAAAACATTAAGGGGGCCCTACAAACAGCCTTCTAGGACCTATGGCAAGGTCATCAAGAGACAGGCAGGATACAAGAGAATGAACATAATTTGCAACAGGACAGCCTTCAAAGTGCATGGAAATAGAAACTTTAACAATGTGAGGATAGCCCAGAAACAGAGCAAGTTTCTGGGGGACTGCACATTTTCCAGACCCATCTGGATAAAACCATAAGCAACCTGGTGAGACCTCCTAGCTGACCCTGCTTTGAACAAGAGGTTCGATTAGCAACCTCCTAGCGGTTTTTTCCCCATCTGGATTATCCTATAACTCTGTGAATTTGTTTTTTCTTCCATTAGACTGCTTGACTTTGTAACCTTATTATTCTTTATGCATAATATTTATGCATTGTCACAGGAGGATTGCAAAGGTAGCTACTGGTGATTCTTCCTCTCGCTAAACTTCTTTCAGTGAAAAATCTTCACCAACTAAAGGTCATCTAAAATAAATTGATCACTTTCATTTCTAAGTGCTCTTTTCAGATCCTGCCTGGCAATATAGAATAAATGTTTGTAGTGATGTTTGCAACAATGGATTGCTGGGCAATGGCCCTTTCCACTGAGATTTTCTAAGAAGTTACATGGCACAATCAGAATTGATTATTTTCTTTCCAGCCTCTCTTTCTAAATTTAAACATGCAACTAACAACTGTGGAGGAAATTAGGACCAGGTCAATTGTAGCTTCATTTTGTTTTATAAATCTATATAGATTCAGGATATTCCAGTGATCTTAAAACATGGGAAATCACAATCCTCCCCTTGTCCCCATGGCAAGGCAGTACCCACTAGCTTCACTAACAGTGAGAGGGCTTAAAGGATCAGGAGAAATAAATTACTCCAGAGGATACTTTTATTTAGGGGAGAAGAAAGTCAGGATCTCCCCTTTCCTATTTTTATTGTGAAAGAGACCTTGGGATTGAAGAAGATGTCAAGACCAGGGTGTTGAGCTTGGAGAGATTTGTAAAGATCATCTGGGTAGAATTTACTCTCTCTCAGCACTAGCTGGTAGATTCTTTTTTCTAGTGAATAATAATTGGTGAAAATAGGATTTCAATCTTCCTGAATTTAAATAACAAATTCAGTATAGCTGTATTGAAAGGTTTTAATAATGTTTTCTAGTCACTCAAGGGCTCAAGAACTAAAGCTTTTCAGGACTTTCCAGGAATATTCAAGATACTAGAGATGCAAATTAAATTCCATTTTCTGCTTGAGGGAACTGAAACCTGCCCTCTTACTTTCTTGGTGTAAACCAACCAAACAATTTGCCCTCACTCACACTGTGATATAAAGAATATACATTTATCTTTTTTTCTAATGGACTACAAGCAGATTACAGGGATTAGAGACAAAGCTCAAACTAGAACTGTCCTACCAGGCTGGAGAGTGGGGTGCTCTGCAAGGATATTGAGCACGTGGGAGAGGAAAGAATTCAACCAGTCCTAACATGAGTGAGAAATCTGATCCCTGAACCTATGGAGCTAAAGCATGAATTTACCACATCATATTTTATGAAGCCAATGCTTTATTTCTTTGGCCTTTCTTACAAATACCTTAATGGTTTTGTTTGTGCCAAATTGGAACATTCTGTGTCAGAACATCAGGTTTTTGTTCTTGCCAAAGTAAGAACTTAGAATTTGGTTGGTGTCAATGACATTTTTATTTTTCACTCCTTGTTTTACTTCAGAACTGAAACAAACAAACAAACAAACAAACAGTAATTCATATAGAGCTCTGCAAACTCTGTTTGCAAGGGTTATTCAGCTTAGAGCCAGAGCTAGAGAGTGCCTTTCAAGCCTGGAATAACAGGCACAGCTCCTGTTAGTTTTAAAGTTTATCCTGGTAACTATCCAGGGCTGCATTTAAGCTACAGAATAGACAATCTTAGAATAATAAAATCATAAATGTAACTGAAGAGGAACTAACAAAGGCTTTAGACAACCATTACATAATGCACCTTTAATGCTCCAGACACAGTAAACCCAGTGTTTCTAAAAGTATCAAGGGTTCTTTTTGCCCTTGTCTGACTTGCAATCTATTCCTATCTCATATTACTGATAAACCTTGGAAATAAAGGGAAAGTTCCTTCTGCATGTATCCTTCACATCTCAGTTCAGATACATGCTGTACCTTAGGCTGTGTCAGGATCTACTGTGCTTCCTTCTGGTCTATTCATTCCTTTCAGTCTTTAATGTGCAAGATCCCCTTCTATTGCCATGGGGATAGCCATTAAGTCAGAAAACTGTTTATTTCCTTTCAGGCACTTACATGGTAACAGTAGACTCAGGTTCATTCCAGTTTTTCACTCCTGGTAAGGATAAAAACAAATACTTCATTTTAAAATATGCTTTGATTTCCAAGTTTTGCACTTGATTTTGTTTGCTTTCACCAGCCTCTAGCAATGATTCTCAGAAAAAATAATCTTTCTTTTTCAGTACCATAAATTTGAAAAAAACAAGATATATTCTCCTTTTTCCACTTCAGTTGTTCTCAAAATTGTACTAGATTTAAAAAGTCTCTTCAAACTTCCATAGCTACCAGACACGATCCCTTGCCAGACCAATCAGACTTACTGTGAAATAAAGTTTCCTGTCATATTAAGATACAGCTGTCATATTAAACCTCAGTCCTGTAAACAAGCATTTGCTGGCAGCAGATCATAAACAGAACTATAATCTATGTACCTCAATTTTCCACATGTCTGGCCAAGAAAGGTATCTCTCCATGACATCATTCCATCTCATCAATTTCCCTGTCTCCTCAGCCTTGCAATGTTTTCATCCTCCTTTTTATTTCTTCTGCATTCACTTCCCTTGCATCCCCTTGAATCATTTCTCTGTGCCATTTTGGTTACTGTGTGCAGCCCAGTGGTGACTCATGGAAATGTCTGTAGACTCCTTGTCTATTTATTCTACCAGCCATATCCTGTTATTTGTCTGTCTCTCAACTATTCTCGTAACTAGACACCTTCTGCCTTACTTTACAAATGCTTTTCTTGCTTAGGATTTTCATTCGTGAACAGGCAACCACAGCATTGCTTTGGTGTTTTTCCTGCCTCTAGCTTTCTATGTTCTGCTGACCAAGGAATGCTACCTGTTTTGGCAGGTTAGTGGAATGGATCCATCTACCTTCTTACTTTGCATTTGAAACTGAATTGGCCTCTTCTTACATCAGCTATGAGTTGTTGGCCTTCTTCTCTTGCTTCAGGGAGCCTAATGCTGACAGAGGCCAAAGGACTGCCCCTCTAACGCCTGTCTATAATCCCTGTATGGTGTCTTCATTGCACACTGCAAATGGGTTTTCTTTATCTGTACATCTTATCTACCAAAGAAATTAAAATATTCCCCACTCATGTATATTTACAATGGAGTGATTTTTTTTCCTTTGTCTCTAAAGAAAGGACAGAAGTGTTGCGGTTTAGAGGATGTTAAAGCAGACCTTACCCTAGAGCGTCTCTACCCAGCCCGGTTCAGCGCCTCAGAGCTCCAAACCTTCTGTCCCAGGGCTGGACACTGTGCTGTCACTGGCCGGGGAGCCATAAGGCTAGCTCTGGTTCGTCTGCTTCCACAACCGGCGATGATAAAGGAGGCGAGGAGGGTCTGTGCATTGTGTCCATGGAAGATGTTTATTCACATGGTGCAGCAGAGGCCAAAGACCTCCCAGAGGCAGAGATGTCTCGAGGATGAAGGCCTCACATGCACAGACACATGTGGAGCGTAGACATGTGGAGCATAGACACACGTGGAGCATAGACAGCAAGATAGCAGAGGGTGAGGGGTTTTATAGGGAAACAGAGAGGGGCAGGGACAGCACACTAGCCCAGTGACCTCTGGGTACAGGGGAGGTACATGGGCAAAGTTAGGGTACAGGAACCAAGAGGGAAAACCCGAGGGAGTGGCCAGGGCCACGTGGGGTGGGGAAAGCAGGACAATAGGTGACAAGTACACACATTAAGAAAGGGGTGTGGGGGACCTGCAGCTATTATCACAACATAGAAGTAAAGGAGCAAAGAATGAAAAGACAGAGGAAAAGAAAAAAGACCCTTTCTGTGTATTCTCTTTCTTCTCCCACAACATTTCCTATTTCTTTTTCTAGATACTCGTTAACCAGAATACCAATTGCACAGATCTGAGGGGGAAAAGGCACGTGTTCTGCACTCTCCTCTCTCTGAGGATACTGAGACTATCATAAGAGATGTGTCAGAGACTGAAATAGTTCATGCCTCAAACATTGATATAAAGTTTTGCTCATTATAACAAAAAGTGTATAAAGAAGCTACAATCAAAGAAGCCTCCCTGAAGATACCTGACTGGGACTTTGGACTGAGTCAGACAGCTGAGATTAGATAAAGGGAAACCCTATTGTTCAATCATCTCAGGCTGAAGGAAGGGAATGCATACACAAAGGCCAAAGCCACCAGCTGCACTAAGGATCATCCCTGGCTGAGTTTGGGGTGGGGGCAGAGCACAGCTCACAGAAGCCAGGTTTGCACAAACTGGCCCAGCTGTGGAACCCCCAACCCCACAGGCCACATCCACGGGAGTTTCACGTGAGAGACAGCTGAGGGGGAGTCACAATCTATCAAAGACCCCCCAAAGTGCTAGGCCTGGCACCAAAGGACTGCACGTGATGCAAGCAGAGTCTGCTGCAGAAGACTGCCCCCTCCCCCGGGGGACATGGGACATTGCCCCTGGCCTGAGTGTATATTAACCCATGGCATCCTGTGCTTTTAGGGGGACCACCACCACCAAGAAGACCAGCTGGAGAGGATCAGCACAACATTGTTGGGATCCACAAATGGTGATATTTTATTCTGTCTCTGTCACCCTCTGTCTGTCCCCCTCCACCTCTTTTCTACTTCTCCTTTTCTCTTTTCTTCTCTCTCTCATATTTATAATCAAATAAAACCCATACTATTGACTGGCACATGGTCTTGTTTGCACCTTAGTTCAGGCAGCTGTATTTCTAAAGAACCTTAATATTTGGATCTTAACAAGATGGCATTCATAGGATAAAAGGCCCTAATGCCATGTCTCAGTAACAACTTTTTTAGCATTTTTGCTACTAGTATTTTTAAATGATAAATCATATTGTATCAAGTATATTTTTCCCTGTTCTATTAGCCTTAGCAGATATTTTCTTCCTTTTTTGTCATCTGTGCTTTCAAAGTACCACAGACATCTCATCCTTGTGATGCAATTTTCTGCAGTCTCGAGGTTAACATTCTACTGCAGAGAGACTTTTGAATTTAAAATAACAAAGAAAATCTCTAGGCCCTTCCTATGCCAACTGCACCTTTCAGTCTGGGAGCAGGGCTCCAAAGAAACAACCTGATACTTCCACCCCTCACAGTCCCACTTCAAAACCTATGTGCTCTGGTAAGGACTTCAGCATCAGTCAGGATCTAGAGCACAACCAGAACTCACAGCTCCTGTAGCCTTCCCTTCCAGTCCTCCTGCAAAGACAATCCCACTAAAATACAGCACCTTGAGAAAAATACAGGCTATTCTCGGAGCTCACTTGCAGCTTTAGGCACTGACAGCAAGAGTGTCCTAAAGGAAAACATTTATTATGAGTGAAACACGTCAGCAGGGGCAAAGTAGGAACACTCAAAAAAATCTTAAGGTTTCATTTTTAGTGCTGAGACTCCTTGGCATTTAAAGAGTGGAAGATTTATAGTTAAACTGTTGGACACAATCACTTTTATGCTCTAGAACTTCTATCCTACAAGCCCTGTGTTTGTTAAATGCTCCAAAAACTGTTAGCCTTATTCAAAAATATTCAAGGCTGACAATTATCATAATTTTCCTCATGGGGATTATAATGAGATCAAAATATATACTAACAAAAATTCAGATAGTGAGAAGACATGAAAGACACGTCCATTTTAACTGAATTCACCACACATTAGAGAAGGTTTCCAGCAGCAAGACTGCAGATTTCTTGTTACAAAACTGAGAGGTCAAAAGTCTGACATACAGCTTAGTGACATTAAAGCTAGGCTTGGTATAAACTTTTGTGGAGTTTCCAAATGTCTTGAAATGAAAAATCTCATCTTCTAAAGTAACTTTTGACTTTTTGGGTAGGATTCACATAGTCTTATTTCTGCCTAAGCTGCTATTAAAATAAAGTGTTGCACCCGAATGTCAGTCTGTGAATTTTGAAAGGTGGTAAGGGTGGATTCGACTTCACAAAAGCTAAGCAAGACCTAGAATCCAGGCCACCTACTACTAACATTTCTGTGTTTTCAATGGTTTACACTACACTCCTACACAATAGACAGGAAGAACTACTCTTGCTCTTTTTAAAAGCTATGATCAGTTAGACACTATTAATTATGCTAATAATCTCTGCCAAGTGGGTGAACCTAGTGGCCCTTTTCTGGGCTTTTCTCCATAACTCTTTGAGGAAAAAGCAAAATAGAGGTATCTGTTGACATGAACTACACTTGCAGGAAGGAGAGAGTGAACCAATGTCTTCCACAGAAGATTTCTTGACATTTTGCTGTTTAATGGATTAAACACTTGTGACCTCCCCACTTGAAAGAATTTCCTATGCTCACATTAGATGTTATTTTCCTTCCACTGGGCTTTGTAGTAAAGATATGCAAATCCTTGTCTAACTGCCATTCAGGAATACTTGTTTTAGCTGGATTCAGATACCAAAATGAGATACCAAAATAAAATTGCTGCCAAATTTCTTACCACTTCCTCATCAATAGCCCAAACCAAGTAATAAACACAATGCAGGAAGTACCTATTAAATATCCATCATTCTCTCAAAAAAGAAGGGAGGGATACGTGATTTTTATATGGTCTTCTTCTCTTTGCTGGTTGTAGGGTTAAGTCTGGAAGAACAAGTGCAGAAATGGATCCTGGTCATTCCTCATGTCCTAAGCTGGCACTGCAGAAATACACCATATGCTGCAACAGTTAGACTCTGAAAATTGCAGGATTCTAGACTTTTTTTTTTTTGGGTCTTTTTTTCCCAGTAAAATCAGTAAAGTAGGATAATAACAGTAAACTTCTTTTCAGAGACACCCTCTGGCCTGTTAATAAATGATGCTCTCTAAGAAAATCTTACTTGTTCTATTTACATTCACTTGGCTGCCTGAAGACAATTCCTTTCCTCATTCTGCATTCAGCATAGGGAAGTCTCACACTGTTCTGCTACTGATCTTGTACTTCAGACTCCAAAACACTGTATTCATGTCTGCCTGTTTGATAGCAGCATGTATGCAGGGAATGGGGAACACAGCCTGCAAACAAACAAAAATACTCATTAAACTCTCTCATAAACTAGCAGAACTATCCTTAGTGGAGTCTCAATACTAAGAATTCTGCAAAAAAGAAGAATGAGTAAATGGATATTTTCTGGGTTGCAAAAAGAAAATTATTCACTGAAAAAGGGAAAATATGAGTACCAGGATGCATACTGCCCTTTTTTAATCTCTATATTGGGTTATGGACTCCAGCTCAAGGCTAAGTGGTCTGAAGGAGTGATAACCCTCATCTACTTCAGGGCTGAGATGGAGTGTGGATTGGTTCCCCTGCAGCAGCCTGTGCCTCTGTCTCCCTGCCCAGGCAGATATTTGCTCTCCACACAGACCCAAATCCCAAACTAAAATATACATCAAGACTGAAGGTACAGATCAAACTTAAAGCCTGAAGGCATTGGTCTAAATTATTGCAGGCATATGACAGGCACTACTGAAAAACACCATTCCAGTAATACAAAACATTGTCACTTTCTATCATTTGTGGAGAAACCAATTATTTTTTCATATGTCACACTAAAGGATGATGTACATTTTCACTGCAAATGTCTCACAGATTTACTGAAAAAACAAAAAACCTTGTGCTGCTTTCTGCACACCTAAGTTTCGAATAATGAATATAAGGTGAGAAGAGGCCAAACAGGAACTTTCCACAAACCTAACTAAACCAGCGCAAGCAGAAAAAACCCCTAAAACCAAAAAAGCACAAAAAAGTAGCTGCTTAAAAAAAAATTAAAAGGACCACACAAAGAAGTGTAATTAAATGAATTGGCAGAAATTATGTTTTTTTATATTATTTTATCATGGCAATCATAGAATTTAAATATATGTCTTTGATATTTCATTATCAGATAATTGCAAACATGACTGAGAAATCTGAAAAATTACTTGCACAACTAAGGAAAAAAACATTCAGTGATTCTGTGACCTTATGAACCAACCCTTCATTGTTGTGAGTCCCAACTTCTATAGAATGGTCACTACATAAAAAGAAAAAGGAGTCTGATATATTATATCAGAATATAATAGATCCTTATGTAAATAAATCCACTTGGAAAAGATTTTCTAAAATAAATTTATTCACTTCTTTACTGAAATTCATGCTGAAAACATTGTAGTCATTCACTAGTTAAAACAGGAACTAGGCACATAAAATTGAAATCAATGTGCCTGTAGAGTGTAACCCTCTCTCCATGCTGAAAATCAACTATTTTCTGTATCACTGGTGCTATTACCTAATAGGTGTGAAGAAGAGATATCAAGGTATTTCTAAAGACAAAGCCTAAATGGAAACTGAATTTCAAGACAGAATCAAAGAATGGTTGAGGCTGGAAGGGACCTCTGGATGTCATCTGGTCCAATCCCTTGTTCAAGCAAAGCCACCTATAGCAGGTTTGCCCAGGACAATGTCCAGATATCTTTTGAATATCTTCAAGGAAGGAGACTCCAAAATCTGGCTGGGCTATTTCATGTTCTCAGTTTGTGATTATGAGATGAATAAAAAGGTATTTTCAAGGATAATCTAATGTGATGCACTCTTAAGCATGTTTTAAAACACCTGAAAAAAGGAAGTTAGCAAGCAAAAGACCATGCAACAAACTAAGATACGATAGGCAGTAGCAGATCTATTACTAGAGCTGTCAGGATGTATTTCTAATAAGAAATTATTTCACACATGTATGGCATTATAGAGCAACTTAACAGAGCACGTTGGCAGAATGAGTCACAATAGGTGACAGACAATGAAAGCCCAATGTAATTGCAGGTTTATGTCTGATCTCCCATTTCTTGCAGTCACTCTTTGATGGTAACAGAGTTTTTACACCCCTATTGCCTAATAAAGCTAAGTCTCATGAGTCTCAAGAACAATCTGTGCAGTGGTGTACACTTGGATCTGCAGAGAGCTTATATCAAGGATTAAATCCCCTAAATAATTTGACTAGTGATTTGGAGATAATTCTGGTGAGCTGAGTGGCAGGCGCCTGTTGCATTGCACAGTGGGTCCATCCTCAACAAGGACAGGGACTTGGCAGCACCCAGAGCTCCTGCATTTACCCCCAGCATGAAGATGTGAGAAGAGTGGGGATCAGTGCATGCATACACCTAGCTCTGCTGAGAGGATGCAAATCCTAGGGATGACAAAAATCCAGCTGGATCTGCCAGTTTGACCCTCTACTCCTGGACATAGTATTATTTTTTTCAAAAGTTTTGCACTATTTCTCACTCTTCTCAGCTGCTGGGTTGTTACAGCAGCCCTCTGCATCCTGATTTCTAACCCTGTTCCTCTCTTGTCCCTTATAAGGGTGCTCTGGGCATGAGGCCAGTACTTTGTTTTGGTTTTGAAGATCAAAACCAGTACTTGGTTGAACAATCGGGACTTCTTCTGTCAATACATTGCCTGCCATTCCAAATAAAATCTGGAGAGAACAGAGTGCCCAAGAGCTGTTTCAGGCCCTGGGTCAAAATGCTTAAGGCTTCTCAGACTTCTCAGCAGCTCTGGCAGAATCTTATCAGAAGTACCCTGGGCAGCAAATTGTTGTGATTATAGATGGCTTTTATACCACAAAATTGAGAAAATGTTTTAATATGCAGTTGTTATGTGCTACCAATATATGTGCTTAAGGTTTCTCCACTACATAATATCCTTCTCCTCAGCTCTAATTGGCATCTGTTGTAAATTTGCTTTTCTTAAGTAACATTCCATCAAAGGAAATTCTTGGCAGAAGTGTGCATCTGAATTATCCTGATGTTATTCTGTATTTGATTGTCCAGAAACCAGAAGTGAATTTGGCCATATCTGCTTGTGATAGTCATCATTACTGTATTTCACCTCTTCTCTGCAAATATTTTATTGTGTTCCTGCTGGAGCGAGAAAGAATTCTGTAGAATTCATTAGGTTATTGTACTTGGCTGTGCAAAAAGCAATGCAGAAATATAAGAAGAAGATTGGGAGTTTGAAATGACTTTTCACCAGAAAAAGCAGATTCCACCTAAGAATCACAACTACACTTAAACAGCTAAATACTTTTTAAAATTTAGTTCCTTGTAATTCTGGCAGAACATATGTTTCATTTCTCCAAAGTCAACAGAGGCTTTTACCTATGTCTTAAAAAATGCTTATTATGCTCACAAAGGAACTAATATTAAAGGATCTGAGAAAATATTGCTTTATCCTGGGGGGAAAAAAGGTTTCTCTCTGGTAACCTAGAAAAAAGAACCAAGCTTTTAGGACTCCCAGTTCTTTTCGGATAATAGGACTTGATGTGTTGCAGCTTCTAACAATGGATTGCAACAGCCTGCTTATTTAGAGATAGGTTAATCAACTGCAGTAGGCTCTTCCAAGATTTCCAAGGTAGGACAGGAAACACTAAACCAAGTTAGAATGATAATATGACAGATGCAGGAAACTGAGATAAACAAAAAGTCACTACCAGGCTGCCTCTCCTTGAGAAATCTCTAGTATCTAGCTGGGTGTTACTTCAAAAACTGATTCTAGCAAAAGTGTTTCTCTCTGCTCTTAACTGCTGGTTTTTTAAATCTAAGATGAAGTAGAGAGGTTCATTCAGCCCAAAATAGTTCATGAATTCATCCCTTATCCTTGATAGCCTCTTTTTCTGTTTATGGTAAGTAAATAACACAAATACTCATTTCAGGGTCTTCATTATGTTTCTCACTACGCATTGACCTTGGTTTGATGTTTAGTGGTTGATCAGCATTGTTTTTTTTTCAGTCCCAGAATACAGAAAGTAGCATCCTCGCCCTTGTACTCTCTCTCCCACAGCGGAGTAACAAAACAGCAGCAGTATCAGCTACAGGCACAGCATGATGCTCTCTGCCACAACCTATTCACTCCAGATCTTTCAAAGCTTTATAGTGTTTTCTCCAGGTATTGACATGCTTGGTATCAGGGACCATCTCTTTGTTCTCTTTCTGTACAGCATCTGGCTGATGGGCCCCCCATCTAGCACCAGCTCTCACAGGTTTTGCAGTGATGCTGTAATAACAACAACAGTAGTTAAGACTAAATGCCACCTAGTCTCTGGGTTTGCTGTAACCAAGTGCGCAGAGACGTTTAATTTCTGTCTTGGAAACTCTCGAGAAAACAAGTTGCTTAGCAAGAATTATTAGGACATATGCCAACTTTCTTAAATTAACAGTGAAGCCTAACTTTCAGGTTCCCTAGTTGCCCAAAGTTACCTGAAAGACACAACCAGAATTTCTTTCTCTCCTTACAACTGGTGTCAGCCGTTATCACCACGATGTCCTGATTGACATCTTCCGTCAGCAATCTAACCACGATCACCTTACACCTTCAGTAGCTTCTCTCTTCTGTAGTCCTAAGACCTTTTAGGATTTTCAAAATACTAAAAACCACAGAAATCCGAGGTAAATCAAGCCTGTATATAATTTCCAGTCTCCTAAAAATAAATAAGTAAATCAGAACAAATTTTCTTTCTGAATACTATAAAAGAAACATCAAAAGTAGAACCAAAAGAATACAAATATTTCATACATAAATATGTTCAAAATCCAAAGTTTTAATATTAACATCCAAATTAAACTATCTGAAAATTTGGAATAATGAAATGTAATGGGACCTAGTCAGCATTTTCAAATGGGTTTACTTTTCACTGTAGTAACTTCCCAGAAAGATTGAAAAGTTTCTAAACTAAAAAAAGGCAGGTCTCATTAGGATATTAATAATTAGAATCATAGAATCATTCAGGTTGGAAAATTCCTTTAAGATCATCAAGTTCAGCCATTAATGTAACACTTCCAAGTCCATCACTAAATTAATAAATAGAGAAGCACTCAAAGTGACTGGGTAAAATGGAACCAAAGTAAAAGGCTTTATAAACAAAACTCTTGCACTTGTATCATTTTTCTGGAGTGCTTTCATCTCACTCTAAAGCTTTCTTCTTGGGTTCATACTGTGCCTGTTCCTTTTGGCTGCCCAGGAGGACTTCCCTCTCACCTCCATGGATGTTGGCTGTGTGCCAGCTGCCTGCTCTTTGTGCAGCCCCAGAGCAGAGGATGTCCTGCTCAACGTGGTGCTCCTTCAGCTCCTCTACTGGCTTTTCAGCAGCCCCTCTGGGGCTATGGGCTGTGGGCTGAGTGCAGGAGCTAGCCCTGCTCCCCTTGAAGGTACCAGCAACCTTCACCCACTCCTGTGCAGTCAGCCAGATGGAGAGCAAACCAACCCAAAAAATGTCACCAGAACCCACATGAAGGCATTAATATATACAAAGCATCAAGACTGCAAATCTGCTTTGCACATCTCCCAGCTTCCTGGTCTGATGTCAGCTGAGACCTGAAATTGTTTGTACTGCATGTATGGTCATTTGGGATACAATTTTCAAAATTATTTTTGGCAGAGGGGCGTGGAAGGTGGAGGAGCAGTGTTTGAAAGAAGAAATAATCCCGTCCTTGAAGGGGTTAGTTTTGGCTCTAAGGATTTATTACTATAAAGCATACCTCTGTCATACTCTCTCCAAAAAAACCCACCTCAATTATTCCAGATAATTGTAGGAATAACTAACTGGCTAAATAAATAAATACCCTGTGAACAGAAAGCTTGGTTGTGTTTTCACTTTTGCTCTGAACTTCCAGGATCTTGGCAGCTGGGTGTGAAATCCAGCACCTGAGAGCACAGCGCAGCTCTCGCAAGACCCTGGCAAGACCCTGTGTGAAGCAGGAGCACCTGCCCATCTGGAGGGGCAACACTGGCACTGTTGGTGGGTTTCTAAGAAACCAGCTGACCAAAATTCAATACAAAGTTCAGGTTAGAAGTACTTTCCAATGTAATCTGCTCCCCTTGTCCCCAACAGCTACATACATCTGCAGTATTAGGAAGAGCCCAGAGACTGAGCTTCCTGTCAGGGCAAAGCTGGCAGGATTTGTTTGTTCTCAGGTTGCCAGGAGACCCACTATTTCCCGGCTATACCATTTCAGATAAAAGGAGATTCCTACTTCCACATTTCAAAAATAAAAGAATTTTCTTTTCTTTTCTCCAAGGCTCAGGTCTGGATGGGGTGTCATGAGCATTCCTACAGCACCAGACCCTCTGGGACACAAAGCTACAGACTACCACCAGCCTGGTTTTGCACGCAGCTAGTGTTTGGGTGGGAACTACCCACACAGGCATCACATGAGTTTAACATACCCACACCTGAAAATCTCAGGGCAGGAATGGAAAAAATCATGGAGGTTAGCTACGTCACAGAAGGAACTGCAGTTGCACTTGCATTTCTTACATTTAACGTTTGAATTTGTGGGCCAAAAGGCTACCTAAATCTTGCTTCAAGTTCCTAGGAGACAAAAAAAAAAAAAAAAAAGGAAAAGACATTTAGATTTACAGTGACTCCAATGGACAGGACAGCAAGCTCAGAAGAATTGGATCAGTTAAAAACTTAGTTTTGCTTAACCCTCTTGGGATTATAGTTTCTCTGAAACAGAAACTACTCAAGTGTTCAAAAAAGGGCATGTGCTTATTTAACTCACCAAACCAATGAGATTAGAGCCATAAATCAGCCAGAAGGGAAGGTAGAGGTTGTTCACACCATATCTTGTTATTTCAAAATCAAAAGGAAACATTTTCTGCATACCAAGTTTGATCTGAGCATTTAATTTACTATTTACCTTGAGGATATGTTTATATCAAACTGTTCACATAAATTCATTTGCCCTGGATTTTTTAAATATTGTCACATTTAGGAATTATATTTTGTCACTGCTTATTTAATAACCAATACTTTATCAAATTCTGCTGATCTTATTACCTAGGTTTTTTAATAGACAGTACACAGTAACCTGGCAAATGGCTAAATAAAGTTAATTGTTAATCTGAATGCCTAATACTGATTAAGTATCTTTTCCCTTAGAAAGAAAGATGCTACAGAATGGACATTTTCTGATTTAATTTTAGACATTAATTAGAGAACAAGATTAACTGCAATTTAAAGCAAGGGGGGTTACTCAATTTTCTTTCTTTGTAAATTAGAAATAAAATATTTGTATTTCAAGAAAGGCCTCTAATATTCATTAAGTTGGGTGTTTTGGAGCTGCAGAACTTTCAATGTCATTATTTTTAAAATAAAATATTTTCCATTCCCACTGGAAGAATTACCTGACAATGAACCAGAAATATCATGTTTGGACTAATATTTTTTGAGATCCTAAATCTGACTTCCAAGCTTTGTCATTAGTAAATATTTCCATACCTTATTTACTGTAATTTGAATTCAATACTTCAAAAGAGATTTTTGCAATAGTGATCCACTTTTTCTCTGCAAGTTCACACCTCCAAAAAAGGACAACTAATGTGAGCTGGTTAGCTGTTTTCCTTTTTCTTCATTACTTGTCTTTTTGTTTTCTTCATACATTCAGTTATGAAGAATTGGCTTACAAGTTTCCTTTCTGTAAGTTTCTTTTATGAGTAAAGAACAGATTTCTATCCTTGGGGCTACATGGTATGGTTTTGTTCTGTTTGCTCCTTCATGGCAACTTCAACAATGCATATGAAGAACCAGGCATTTTGAAGAGTCACTTCAAGAGAGACAGGCTGGTACTTGAATAATACCAGCAAAAGACTAGTGAAAACCATAATAATAAATTAAAAAAAAAAAAAAAGAAAAAAAAAGTTGAACACTTTAACTTACTCTTAGGTACCAGAATACTAGTTTTGGTGTGATTTTCAAAAGGGATGAGATATCCTGAGTGAAAAGGGTTTGCTTAACACTTTTGAGAGGGAAAGGGACATAACAGTTCACACCACTGATTACACTGTCTTTATCTTGCATGCCATTACATCTATTACACTGTCATTTCCTTGTATATTCATATTTGCCAAGGCATCTGGCAGAAAAACTAACAACTGCTTTTAAGGAAATCAATTCCTTAAAACAAAATGAATGATATAGAAAATCTGAACTTTATCTGATCATTTCAGCTTCGTCACGCTAAAGCCTGAAAGATGAACCCCCCAGATTTTGACATTATGATTAGAAAAGCATAGGATGAAGCTGACTTAACCTTCTGGGTGATCAGACTGTGCCACATTTAAAATCTTTCAGTGTTAATAGTCTGAAAAACATAAGGTCATAAAGGGCATTTACCATGGAGAGAGAGAAAGAGGAGTATAAAGTCCCTATTGTGTTTATTCTTGAGTAAATTTGTTCTCTCTGCCTACTTTTCTGATGCATACAGAAAACCTAAAAGAGAAGCATGTAACCAAAAATATCTTGCTTACTGATCAGGGTTGACTATAGTAGCAAGCTTTCTAACACTAAACATTAGAAGGAGAGGTTTTGGCTATTCCTCTGACACTGAGCAAACCTTCAAAACTGTTATGGTGCTATCAGTACCAATGTACATAATTGAGCTCACACATGTTTGATTTTCACCCTCACAGAAAGAGTTAGTTTCAAAGCTGTAAGCATGGTTCACTGCCTTTGTCACAGACAGACACACATGGGAAATATACCCTTCAAACTCCCCCAAACCAATATATCCATGTTCTTTACCTGCTTGCTTTGTTATAAGCAGTTGAAAAGTGCTATAAGTCAAAGACTTTGGAAGTAAATAAACATCAGAACTTTCAATCAGAGTGGTTATTTAAGCCTGAGATACGAGTGTGAACTGTGTCTCATCCTCTTAGGACAGCTTTTCAAGAACAAACTGTATTTGGATTATACAAAAACTTTTTTGACACCATTGGATTTTTTTTCAGTGATAAAAGTTTTGTTCGAATGCATTCTTTCCATCCCTACATGATCATGTATATACTGGCCAATATTTTTAAACATGGAGTCCTTGGGCTTAACATTTTTGAATATCTTTAAGTATTAAATTCATGCTTTGACTTTCAGATATGCTCAACAACCAAATTCATAGATCCCATAAAACTGTAGTTTCTTTTTTGCCATAAGTAACTAAATACCACTAAATAGCTGCAAGAGAGCAGAATTCAGTACAGTCATATTTTCTTTTGAAATTTCCAACTTGGCAGTAAATGGTTACTTTGTGTGTCATACTGTTAAGCAGTTCTTCCAGACCTGACTGTATTGAAAAGCATCAGGTAGATTTTGTTGAACAGAGCTGTAAAAAACCAACCAAAAAAAGAACCTTGATTTTAAATACTTGGCAAAACAACCAAACAAAAAAGAAATCCTTTTAATTTGGTTTCTCTCTCTCATTGTATCTTAGCTCAACATGTGTGTTTTCAGTCACGAGCTCGTAAGAGCACAGACCTCTAGCACTGCAGTGAATGATGTCAAAAATCAGACAAATCTAAGCCAGCTGAACCTATGCAAAAGATTCCTATTACTGAAAAAACTTTGGTTTTGTTACTCAATCCTCCAAAAGGAATATAATTTTGGAAGTTCCAAGTGATTTTGTAGCCATTAAATTACAAAATTAACATTACCCACCCCCACCCCAAATACATATACACCAAGTAATAAGCAGAAGTTTAGAAGCTGACTCAGAGTTCTGGTTTCCCTGTACCAATGTTTTTCCCACTGCACTCCTTGTCTCCATCCTTTGTCCCAGGTCCGTCCCCTTATACCTCCAGTTTCTCCCACATATGCTACCTTCTTATATTTATTCTCATATTCCCTGGTGGATTTTCTGTTTTCTTCGCAAGTCACACAATTTCTAAAGGGGCAAGGGGCCCCTTGTGAATGAATGAAGGACTGTCCAGAATGAAGAACGGGCTTGAAAGTACATGCTTTGCCTGCCAGCTGGGAGGCCACAGGCAGAGGGTAAGTGTTGAGTTCACTCAGCAGCCTTACCATAAATCAGACAGCAATGGGGACCATTCTTCACTATCCACTGATCAGGTTTCTATAAAAATTGTATCTTCTGGACATCTAGCTTTCTGTGAGAGTTTACTGGAGAGTGAATTAAGCAGACCATCTCTAATCCTCTGGCATAAATGTCTCCTCACTGTGGGATGCAGTTCAGTGTGTATTGGAGAGCAAACACCCTTCTGTCCCTCCTGAGGTTTGTTATTCTGTTCCATTCTTTGCTCCTCTGCTTTGCTGTCCTGCTCTGTACTCTGCTGTACTCTTGAGCAGTGATGGGATTGTTTCTTGAGTTAACTTTGTGGATTAACTCATAAATACTACCTCTCTCTTTTTCTCTCTCTAGGCCATGAGAGAAAATGGGATGTGTTTTAAAACCAAAGGAGTATAAACCACATGCAATTAAAAACAGGGAAGCATGAGGGGCTGGGGGAGAAAACGTGAGTGTGGAGATAATAGTTTATGGTAGATTTCAGTCCCCTTTCTTGAGATGGTCTTTAAAGTGTTTTTTTTAAAGACCATCTCATCTTGAGATGGTCTTTAAATGAAGATAAGCCAAATGACACCACAGAAAATTATTATCTGGAACCTCAAACTCATTCCTGTGCACATATCTCTGTGTAAATCAAAGATATTACTCATGAGCATGAGTTTGCTAGCATACAGGGTGTTAGAAGGATCTTTTGTCCATCTGCTGGCTAAGTGGCATGGGTGTGGTATATTTTCTAGCCAATGCTTAGCAATATAAATGAGAACCTAAGTTAATTACCATGACATTTAGCTAGTAAAATATTTGACTTATTTTGGCCTGAAAATACAAAGATCCAAAGCCATATGACACATGCCTGCAGGGACCAGCTCCTGGCTCAGCCACCTCTTCCTTTCCTGACACAGGAACTCTGCACAGCCCACAGGGATGTGGCTATGCCCTGAGATCTGGCAAGCTGGGACAGTGATCTCCAGATGTTGGAAGGATCCTTCTGGAAGTAGGGCTACCACATCAGTTTTTCAACTTAAGAAGAAGATTATTTTTGATATCTCTTCTCTCCTTCTTTGGACAGCTGTCTCAATCTCTTACTTCTGGACATTACCACCCCTCCTCAGCCATTTCCCTCTACAATTGTGGGTTTCTATCCCTTTGAGATGAACCCATATTTCATATTAATTTCCTACTAATTTCATATCCAACACTGTTTGCTTCTTTGTCCTGAGTATTTGCCTTATTCTTGCACTGACCTTCTTCTCATACTCATCCAATCATTCACTTCTGTGTAGTTAAATTATTGGATCATCTCGTGGTCACTAACACTACTTTTTTTACATTATCAGACAGGAACTACTGCGCTGTCTTTCACATATTTCTCTTTCCCCTATGTTCAGGAAATGTTCTTTAAATTCCTGAAATGTCTACAAAAATTTGATAATGGTTAGATTCCTAATGCTGCTAACTATATCTACCTAATGCTGCTAACTAAATCTACCAGTTTTATCCATGCATTTCTGATACTTCTTTCTGCTTTATGCCCAAGCTGCATTTTTGAGGGATAGGCAGTCCTTTTGGTTTTGTGTTTGAACACTGTCTGTCATGACTAGGTCTTGATAATGATACCCTGAAAACTCCACAAACAAACTGTAAATTAAATTTTTAATTAAAATTAAGTCCATGAAACTTTAGCTTTAGCAGGGATTGAAACCTGATATTTAATTTTAGTGTGTCTCTTGGGACATTCTTTTTTATACAGTGCATAGAAGACAGCAAGGCCTTAAATAAGACTACTACCCTGCTGAGTGGAGGAGCCACTAGATGTTTTCAGAGCTAGTGTAGGAATAGCTGCTGCCCAGGACTTTAGTAGTCACAGAAACACAGAGCAGCTGAGATTGGTCAGGACCTCTTTGGATTGTCTAGTCTACTCGCTATGGTCAGAGCAGGGTCAACTACAGCAGGTTGCTCAGCGTCATGTCCAGTCAGGTTTTGAATTATTTCCAAGGATGAAGCCTCTACAACTTCCCATGGCAATCTGCTCCAGAGTGTTCAGTCACCCTCACCATAAGAACAGTTCCCAAATTAATTATCACAGAGATCTAGGTGAACGTACCTCTCAGCTCCTGAACCCAGCTGCATTTTTAGCTCAAAACCAGTTCTGTTGGGGGAAACATCTCACACTTTCCCCAGATGGGGTGAAACTTAAAACCTTTTAATGCTACTCAACTGGTCCAGTATAACTTCCCCAACAGTCCCATACGTGCATCAATATCCCCCTCATAAGTTCCAGCAGTACCAGAGATGTGTGCAGATGATCTGCTCCTTATGAAGATCCTGAAACAGAGCATTACCACAGATGACAAAGCAGGACATTGCTGATGCCAGAAACCTGAGGCTCCAGCAAAAGAATCAAGACATTCACAGTCCAAGTAAGAAAATCTCTTCACAAAAGAGCTGGGCAGTAATGCAAGCTTCCCTGGATATTCAAGAGAGCAGATTTTTTTAAAATTGTTTGGTGATATTTGTCCTCATTGAAGAGTACATTTCTTTAAAGAAATATCATAAAACATTTGACAAAATTTTGGTATTAAAAAAATCTTTTATCAGAAAAAGAAAGACAGAAATAGAGACCCTTTCTCTCCTTGATACCTACCTACACAGATACATTCCCTATCATTAAGACAATGATTAATTATTGAATATTTTGTCCCAACACAGACAAGACTTCTGAACTCTGTTTCTGTTTGAAATTTTTTTCATTGTATGTTATGTTGCAGTTTTAAACTCCAGAAGTCCAAACACTATAAGACACAGCCTAGAACAGGAACTCCTCTGTTTAAAACCTGCTTCTAAAATGCTGATCTTAAATTTTTTACTGTTTACAATATTTAGCAAGTCTACCCTGGTATTGTGAATGTATAAAATTAGACTTTAATAAGATGCATGTGGCACTACCTAACTGAACACTGCTAATGGCAAATTTTAAAGACAAATGGTCATAGTTCTCAAACAGAGTTTTACTCTTCCCTTTTGGAAAAAAAATATTGATTACACAGTCATTATCTTCTTGTTTTCTTATTGGGATTTCATACTGACTAGAAGCCAAGCATTATGAATTGTGTTAGCTGGCATCAGTGTGATCATTTCACTCAAGCAGAGATATTTTCATCTCATAGAAAAAAATACAATGAAATGAAGCATGTGTAAACTTCTTCTAGTAGTAGGTGAGCTCTCTGTGGATATACTTTATGGTTCAGTTCACTCAGAGGAGTGTTTATGTGATAAAAGAGAAGACTGCTTTCTAGCCTGGGCAATCATGTTAAGTTGTTTTCCTGAGATCTCTGAAGTTTCATAAAGAAAACAGATTGTGGATTTTCAATTCTAAATCATGTCTATCAGCCGTAGACTTGAGCTTTCGCCACTAACTACTCTGCTGACTCACTGGCTGACTCATTCAATGAGATTTACGCTGTTCAATATTAATTTAGGTAAGGGAGAAGCATGCCATCAAGCATTTGCCATCTTAACACACACTCTCTCTCTTAACTTTGACTTGTAGTTAAATGACAAAAACCAGAGTTAGACCAGACCATGGAAATCCAGCATTTGCTGCCCCGTAAACTTTGATCCTGTCAAGGAAGGTCACACACCGAAGGAGGCACATGGCCATTCCCAAGAGTCCTAGATGTGAGATGCAAAGTCTCTGGGTGTTGTAGTTTGTTCTCAGTCCAAGTTATCACTAGTTACATAGTTACACTTACCATGAAGTGGGTCTTATAAAAATGGTGCTGAAACCCTTCCAGTGGCTACACTTCAGACGCTTTAAATATTTAATATAAAGTGATATTTTGAATTTTTATGGATAGAATTATAACTGGATGTTTTCCTGGATGGAACTTGTTTTTGCATTATTTTTAATGATGATGTATAAACAAATAAAATCTGGGAATATACCAAAGACAATAGCTTAATCCCCTGCTGTTTATGTGTTTCATATTCAATATTTCTGAAATTTTAACTTCATAAAGCACACCCAGTGAAAAATAGACAAAAATTCTTTCAACAAATAGTACTGTTTGAACAGATTCTTATCATATAAGGATGGTCATTTAATAATATTTTTTTAAGATTTCAAGTCAAGATGAAATACTGTTACATTATTTATACTACTGCAGCTTTAACCTTCCTTCACCCCAACCTCATCTATAAAAGGCATCCAAAGACAACAGGAGCAGTATCCTTCCTCTAATTAAATTAGAGCTGGCCAAGACAGAGCTCAAACATTTTTCTCAAAACACAGTCAGGGTTTCAGGCTGATTACCTTTCTGCTCCTGCTTTTTGTCAGTTTCATGTCCACAGTCTTTTGGGGAAGGGGGATTATATAAGTATTTGGAGGCTTGCCTTCATCTGACCTCATCTGCTGATATGCTCAAGGAAGCAAGAAACAACAGATCACAATGGAGGTGACTGCTCAGATACCACAAGAGCAGTAAATGGTTAAAGTCAATCTGTAACCTCAGAGACATTCTTACCACATCCAACATCCCAGGGATGCCAAGCCCACTGTTCTGTATACAGCAGGCCTGAAAAATGGTAACAATAAACTTCCTACCACTTGGCCTGACAAGGAATTCTGGGCTTCAATTTCTCAGACAGTTTACCTGGTTTTGAGGTAACACCTCACACATGCTGCTGACAAGCAGGGTCTACCAATTACAAATTACTGAAAGAAATTAGTTGATTGCCACAAACCCACTTCTCAATTCAAAACCATCTCAGGAATAAGCCAGGTGACAATCTGCTCATCATCACAGCTGAGACATGTATGGAAGTAAAACCCTCAGTGACTCTCAGCTTCTAGTGTGATAAACCCCCTAAGACATTTAGGCACTGAAATGTTGGAAGGAAACCAACCTAGGAGGTTTCAGGACTGTAGTATGATATTCAGCAACCCTCTGCCTAAATCCCTTGTTTCAAGACCACATCTTTCTGAATAACTCAAATGTCCCTTATATACAAGGTAGACTAAAAATTTCACCCACAACCATGGATCATATTCCTCATATACCGCTTGCTTATCTGAGACCACAAATGTGTCACATGGAAGTAGAAGGAAGGACTTGAAGCCTATAAGATATCGACCACAAGTTACTCATGACCAGGCACTCAAACCTGGGCGTCTGGATGGCTCTGCTTAATTGATGGTGGAACACTGTAGTGATGAGAGCACAGAAAAGTCCACAAAGAATTTATTAGTTTGTGCTTAGTGGAAAAATTGGAAGATGAGTTATAAAATTATTTTAGGTGTGAATAGAGACACAGCACATTCTGGTACAACAATCACAATCTATCATTATTGCTTGAACAATACTATGTCTGGAGAAGAAGAACTTGCATTTATGTAATTAGATTTCCATAATGAGCCCAGGGAAGTCAAAATAAGATTTTACATACTTGATTTTTCTATTTTCTCCTCTTTGATTGCTTTTACAGAAGAATCCTGGTTTTTAGGTATATCTAGTTACACATATGAAAGAAGACAACTTCCCTGCAGATGCTTAAAATTACACATGGAGCTGCACATACAAGAAGCAAACACAGAACTGAGGGAAGGTCCCTAGCTAGATTAAGAGAAACTGAGCAGTTGGGGTCAGCTCTCTACAATGCCACAGATGTTGTTTATACCCTGCACTTAAACTTTCCTTAAAAATTGGTAAATATCACTTCCTTACATCCTGAGAGTCCTAAGGAAGAAGAACAATATACCAAGACACTACTGTAATGAGGCCATCTAAAAGATATATAGATAAGAAAAACATCTGCTGCCTTCTGTAACAGCCTTTCCTCTTTTCCCTATCTCCTAGGCAGCAAACTAGGCTGTGTCACAGGCAGAGATATTTAGCTCTATTCTAGCATGCGCAGAACATTCGTCACATTTTGTCTAATCAAAGATTTTATCACTGTATCATAAGCCACACCTGGTTCCTGTATAAGAAAAGCAAAATTTCTGGCAAAGTGTGTTGTCAAGCTTTGAGAACATTTAGTTCAAAATTAGTACTCCTTTCCCGTCTGGTCTGCAGACATTCACAGTCTACCTGGCTTCTGCATGTCTGTAAGGTAACTCAAGAGGGAGAGAAAATCAGGTCAAGAGTTGTTTTTCCCTCTGTTCCCATTGCCAGAGGCACATTTCAGTCTGACTTCTAGTTCACTTACAAGACTTTTACATAAAGCTTTATGGAGTTATGCTGGTAGATGCTCTCTCTTCAATTAATACAGTAGGTTCCCTTTATTCATTTAACAAACTTTCTTCCACTTTATAATAAAAGTCCCTGGTATGATAAAAGGGGCTGTGACAACAGGTTTGAGAAAAGCTTTACCAGCCCAAAACCAGAGGTCAGTAGGAGAATCTGGGTGCCTGACAGCTTTGCAAGCCTTTACCAAAATTTTCTTGGGAATTTAAATCTTCTTATTCTGGGACTCCTGTGAAATAGGTTTTAAGTTCCACTACTGCTGTACATTTGTAATGCAGTGTAAGCCGTAACATGGGGCCACTTCTTAACTTTTACGTAGTGGACTTTGCCAACTTAATATCATTTTTAACACTGCTTTTTGATAGTGATTGTGTATTACTGTGAGTATCAGCATAATGATATGAAGAAATGGCAAATTCAAAACAGAAACCCTCTCAAGTGGAATTGTATTGATGCTGAGGAAGGTCACCAGCAAGACTGGAAATTTTCAATTCACCACACAGTGATCTGCCACTTGAATGCACAAAAAGGAAATGGAATAACAGCTAGCAGCATTAACTTGTTACTTATTCAGAAAACCAGCTCTAGTAAGGATCAGGGTTTACTTGTATAGAAATCTGTTCATTGGGCATAGGAAGACTTAGGACTCACAAATTATAGTCCTCTGGAAGTCAGCATGAGCTAGTGATTTTCCTGAGTCTTTTTCATCAGCTTTGTTTTTTCTCACCTTTGGCTTCATCCCATGCTCATTCTCTTTTGACAACCAGTGTATAACTTTTCATATCCATCTCAGTATTTTTCTTCAGGTATATCAAGTGGCATGATCAGTTTTGTGGAATAATACATCTAACTATCAAAATGCTAATAGCATCTTTTAAAAAAGCAGTTGATGAATATTTTACCTCTAATACCACGCATTCAGATAACACAGACATAATTTTCTTTTTATGTAGGCAAAAAAAGGCACATGTCAACTTCACCTTAAAGACTGTAGGAGACTTCTCTGACATTTCAGCTGTGATTTCTGCACTTTCAGGTCTAAGAGAAGAGTTTGCTCTCCTTTCTGTGTTGTTCTGTTGGATAGCACAGAACAGACTAGACAGAAGTCTTTTTCTTATAACAGACAAATTGAATGCTAATTTCTATTTGCATGAGCCTTGGTACTTTCTCCTGATTAAATCTTCTGTAGAGTACAAAATCACTTTTTAGACATAAAAAACATGTCGTTAGAAAAACTTGTCTTGCTGATATTTTTATCTCCTATATTCTGTGCCATGCTTTGAAGTCTAATGAGGCAAGTGACTCTGCACTCCTTAGGTAACAATGTGGAATAAAAGATTTGTGAATCATTCAGGTGCTTCCCTTGGTTAGGAATTAGCTTATTTTTTGCTAGCAAGATGTTAGTTTTGGAGTTTGAAGACTGTTGAGTGACATTCCATTATGTTCATACTTAAGAATTCTATGGAAAAGCACATGAAAAGGGATAGAAAACATTGTTACAACTAATAGCAAAAGTAAAGAGAATTAAGCTCTAAAAATTTTAGGCAAGCCTCAATGTAAATCATTCTAAATCCATATCTCCACTTTGCTTTTCCAATAATTAATTACATTCAGAATATGTCATTATTCACTATGAAAAGCCAGACTGCAAATCTTGGAAATATATTGTGGTTCACATGAGCACTATTTTTAATTCTTATAAAAGCACTAGGTATACTATGCCACACCAGAACCATGGGATTTTAGAAGAAAAGAGGAAGAAACTGCCAGACATGTTTGGGCAAAGCAGATGTCTTGCTGGGTCTGCTATTCATGCTATTATTAAATGTGCTATATGTGTTTTTCTAAGGGTGTCACTGAACAAAGTCCAACTTACCGATATTGCACATCACAGAAGAATAATTTTGTAGCCCAAAAAGAAATCCACGTAATTTAACATGAGCAGACTGAGAAGGGACAATTAGTTAGTGGGCTGTCTATGTAGCTCTGAAGTACTGAAGGCACTTGGCTCCAGCTAAAGCCATCTGGATTATTTCCATTTGTACTCAAACCTTAACAAGAAAGAAATGTCAGAGGGGGTAGGTAGAGCCATATAAAACTTAGAGAGCCATCTGGAAACCCTAGGAAATATCTGGAGCCCCAGTTTTTGCAGCTAGGACATGCCAGAAGAATGCAGGTGGCAGGTATAGAAAACAGATAAAAACCCATTAAGTACAAATAAAGATTACATTCTACATTTCTTTTATTTGTAACTTTTGTACAAAAATGTCTCTAAAAATCTGGTGTTAAGTCTTGATAGTTATGTCCCTACTTTTTTTTTTTCACAGAGCCATTTTTGTGCCAGGAAGAAGATGAATCTGGATGAAATCAACAAAAATGGGATATGATAACAACAGGGACAGCCAGGAAAAGGTGGGGTGTGCAGGGCTCAGTTGCCCTGCGTGTGGCAATGGACATTCTACCCATACTGTGTTGGACAGACAGGAAAGAGCTCTGGGAAAGGCAGCACTCTTCCTCTGAGGAATAAAGGAAAGATGCAGCCCACAGCCTCCATGCTGTAGCACTGCCACAGGCCCTTACAGCATTGCCCTGATATAAAGATGGGAAGGTCCAGTTCACAGCTGAAAGACTCACTTGATGCTGACAGGAGTAGGCTGTACAAAATGATGTGGGCCTCCCTGACCTGCACACCTGAAACTGCAGAGGAAATGCTGTGGAAAACGTCTGGATTGTGAGATTTGTGCTGTGTGGTGGCTTTGCATTATCAGGTTGGGAAAGTAGGTCCAAACTTTTAATCAAGGTAAGGTCAGAAGGCTTGTTCTGCTAGTCTGTCTTCTCATTCTTCCCACACACACACTGCTGCACTGTCACATACAGAGGAGTTTTAACAGCTGCAGGAGAGCTGACCAGGATCAAGCTCTCTTCACTTAGATTGCCTTGAGAACTTATTGTATGAAGAAAGCTAACAACAGAAAGCATCTACTATAGGAAGTTGACACAACATTTCCCTAAATTGGATCTACCTTTACTGGCATCTGGAGTGACAACATTAAAAGAGATTTCCAAAGAAAGGTTTTCAGTGGAACATGGGCATTCTGCCATCACTCTCTTCAACACTTTGTCCATATTGAAGGACACCAAGCACGCTGGTAACACTGCATAGGTACAGTCACCATCCAATACTTTGGGAACAGAACATGGGGCTGTTCTAGGACCAAGCGATGAAAACCCTATTTGCTGCACCAAAAACTCTTGTCTAAATTAGCACAGCAATGGCCTTGTGCTCCAAATGTCCTGAAAAAGGCATGGACTTCTCTTCATGCAATGAATTCTGAGCTTGCAAAATGGACCATCCTGCCATGGGAAGCTGAATCTCAAAGTGACCCAGCTTCACTTCTGTCTAGTCAGCTATCTCCCAGCCAAAGCGGGTCAGGGATTGTGACAGCAGGGGAGGAGAGAAAGTAAGTGTATTTCTAAAATCTCTTTCCCCCTCCTTTGCTCAAAAATAGTGTCATCAGCCCAGTCCTTCAGAGCTTTCAGACAGAAAGCTCACAAACAAATGCCAAATCAAAGCCATTTCCTGGGCCAAAACGACCTAGGACTATTGTCCACAGCCTCAGCCAATCTAGCTACATTGACAGGATGGAGATATGATTCTCTTCAGTCAACCTACCTGTACCTTAATTTCACTGCCAATTGGGTTCACATTCCAATTGAACTGCTATAGATCACTGCTCTTGAACAAATTTGCAAGACAAAGACAAAACCAGGCCTTATTCACTTCAAGTCTTAGCACCACAGGCTTTGAGAGCCAGGTTCATCAGCAAGTGTTTGGCTTGGACCTTGCTCAGGAAACAATTGAACTTTTGTCCTCCATTGGGGAATGTACATAGCAGCGTGGGTGTGCTTAGCAGCACCTTGAAGAGCTGGGCTGATCTCTGGATGTGGCATTGTATAAAGAAAAATTAAGTACAATGAGAGAAACACTGTGTTTGAATTAGGATATCCTGCCACACCTCAGTACAAAAACACAGAAATGTGAGTTCAGAATACCTGTGGGAATGCAATGGGACCACCTGTGATTTTGCTGATGCTGCAGGTGTGCCAAATCTAACAAGCTGCCTGTGGAACCACTGCCATTGGCAGCTGCAGATGTTGTCAGCCATCTCAAAAGCAGTGACCTGCATCTGCAGAGAGAAGCTGCTAGAGTGAATTATCACTGCTAAACTGTGAGCTTGCTGAGGGCTAATGGGCACTTAGGAAGGAGAGACACTTCAACAGATCTCCACTCCCCTCGAGGTCAGAAGCAAAGAACTGGATTTACACCCTTTGTTTCCTTTGTCTTTTGTTGCTATCCCATATACACTGCAGATAACTCCAGTTTGGATTCAAACATATTTTTCCAATGCAGAAAAGACAGAAAAAATTAGAACATTTTAAAATATTCTCCCCAAAGAAAACAAAATCAGTGCAGTAATGAAAGTAAAGTTCTAACTCTGAGAAGGAAAACTGTCAGGAGCTCTGTGAAACCAGGTAACAGCTGTTCTGGTCTCTCCCTTCCACTGCAACTTTACACAGGAGGTGCTTGGAAAGCATTAACGGGATGCAGGAGGCAGTAAGAAAATACCCAAAAGTGATGAAACAAATAGTCAGAGTAGAAACCTCACTGTTTTGAGCAAATTAATATAGATATCAACCATTTAATCTGCTGCATCAATATTACAAATAGACAAAATATTTACTTAGAGGTTTCTGATTATCTTTTGAAAGCAAGGGATTTTAAGTGCTGCACAAAAGACAGATCCTATCCTGAGAAATTTTCAGTCTTGCTTGCCAAGGTATCTAGATAACAAGTGTCATTTCCTATTTGTAGTAGGGCAGCACAGAGCCATGTATTTCCTCTAGTCATGAACTGAAATCCCACTGTGTTGAGGACTGTATATAGAGATGGAAATAGGCTCTACTCAGAGACGTGAAGCAGATGGAAAACAGATAGATACAGGGAAAACCAACACTTTATGAGTAAACACTCCTGGCAGAGGAGCCGTGATCATAATTTACAGTTCACAGAGGTTTTGCAGACCTTCCTATAAAGATGGGTTGCCTCAGGAGCCTGAAAGACTCAGCATTGTTTCATTGCAGGTAAGAGAGTTCCTCCAAATATGAGGACTGAGAGGGAGAAGATCATACAAGCTGATATGTGAAAATTTTAACTGGGGACACTTGAAGAAACCAATTAATAGTGCCAACTGGTTTTCAATTTTAAAAGACAGGGAAGACACAGATTATAGGATATGAGGCATATGGATCTGAGTGCTAGTCCAAAAGATCAGATGCAGCAGAAAGAGCAATTGTGGGGTACAACTATAAAGATGTTGAAAAAAGAATCAGAGAGTAAGGAAGGCGAAATAATTTAATCTAAAATAGCATTTTTTAAAATAATGCAAGATTGCAAAGCATAACATGAATGTCCTTTATTGTATGAATATAAAAACTCCTTTTATGATTTTTCTAATATGAATGCTCCTATATAAGGAAAATTCATCAAATTGCTAGCAATTCCCATAGCAACATATAGCCTGTGGTTCTACCCCTACCCTGCTTCTAATTTGAATAACTTCAGAGTCCCTTTGGAGTCACAATAGTTATTTCCCCAAAATAGTTTCCAGGTTCCAAAAGAAAACCTGTTTCTCTGTAAAATCCAACTTCAGATGTCCCACTTTGAATTCAAGGACTGACATTCATATGCAGCACTAAAAAGACATATGTTTTAAGGCCACAAAATATATTTACTTAGGTAGCCCAGGGGAACACACAACTGTGCAGCATGGTCAATAACCGCTGATGCAACTACTGCTACACTGATTTGCCCCAGTCGAGCTCAGAGACACTTCAGAGACCAAGTCAGAGAAGTTGGTATTTGCTTTATTCGGTGCACCGGATGTGTGGGAATTGTTTCCACCAAACACACATACCTCAGTACCCCCAAAGACACAGTGTTATAGGTAAAATTCATGAATATTCATTACATTCTTCAGGATAGGAGTGGTTATACAAATTACTTCTCATAAGTCATTAATATTACTAGCGATTTCTTGTGCTCAATGGCAAAAGGTTTCCTTTTGCCCCCTTTTATCTTTATAAGATTAAGGGAATCCACAAGGCCAGAACTGATGGGCGCCATGCTGGTGGAAGGGGCAAAAGCTCAAAGAAACAAGAATGGTTGAAGTGCAAATAGATTCAGGTTTTCTATTTGACCACTCCTTTCTCACACAAGCATCTGACTGTGAGGGGAAAACTACACTGTGGCCTTCATGTGGAAGCCAAGGTAGTAAGTTCATTCCTGACTGCTAAGCAGTATTCAAAAATGCAACTCTACATATATATATGTATATATGGTGTGTATGTTTTGGTGGAGAAAATTCCCCCACACCTGGTGCATCAAATAAAGCAAATACCCACTTTTCTGACTTGGTCTCTGAAGTGCCTCTGGGCTCCATTGGGGTGTATCACAGGCAACATTAAAAACCCTTTCCCTTCTAATAGGGGATGAAAATATAGAGTGGGATGCTCTTTTATATATATATATAATATATAATATATAATATATAATATATAATATATAATATATAATATATAATATATAATATATAATATATATTTAATATATATAATATATTTTAATCTATTATTTTATATATGTGTATATATATATATATAATATATACATACGCATATATATATATACATAAAAGAGCAGTACCCCCAAAGACACAGTGTTATAGGTAAAATTAATGAATATTCATTACATTCCCCAGGATAGGAGTGGTTATACAAATAATTTCTCGGAAGTCATTAATATCATTAGCATGTGCACCACATGTATGTCCTGGTGGTCTTTGGAGACCCCCAAAGACCCCTCCAGGATGAAGGATGACTTTTCACCTTTCCCTCTAGAGCATGTGTAGTCCTTCATGGGATGATTCAGCAGTTTCTGTGCTGGTTTCAAATGCATGCTTGTACATCTTGGCTGATAAGCCATCAGGCCAGAGCTGTTACCTACATTCGCTTCTCTCTGAGAAGTTGTCAGCTACAATTTGAATTTGAATTAGAGCTCAGCCTTCATCCCTGGACATATGCCATGCTGGTGGAAGGGGGCAAAAGCTCAAAGAAACAAGGATGGTTGAAGTGCAAATAGATTTAGGTTTTCTATTTGACCACTTCTTTCTCACCTGACATTTAAAGATTTTCACAATGTGGGTTGTGGGCTGTGAAAATGGAAGTGTAAGATAGTTTTGGGATATCCAACGATAGCTCCATAATGGTTAGAGATGTCCTAAAAGTGGGGACAAGAAGGAGTTGCTGAGCTGGCCTGTTGGTTCTGCCACCCACAGAGAAGCGCTGGTGTAAGTGCTGAAAGAAGCCATTGAGCAGCCTTGTCTAGTCGAGGAGAGCTGCAAAGGGATATATATTTGGGGGCCTTGATAGTGATTCTTTCATGGTGTGCCACTTGTGGATGATATATAGGGCAGTATTTAGTTCATGTATTTGCTACAAGCAATGACTGTATACCTTACCTGTTTGGTTCACTCCTCTTGTGATGCATAAGGTGGGGCAATGTGAGGCTGCCTAGCAGTGTGGTGTACCCAGGCTCTAAAAGTAAGGCTGGGAATTAACTGTGGAGCAGAAGACAAGGCTTTCCCATGTTCAGGTCTCTGTCACCATTCTGGTGTCTTCACCTAAATCAACAGTTGTCCACCTCCTATGAAAGAGGCTGCTACAGGAAGGATTGCAGATTTCCAAGAACATCTGCAAAATGGGAGAGATTCCATGGTGAAGAGGTCAATGTGGCAGCTTAAAGTTTCTAAACCTCAGCCATTGCAGCAGCTTTTGTTAAAAAGGCTTAAAAGCATAATCTCTCTACAAAACAAGGATAACAGCACTTATTACTCAAAAGTATTTTACCAGATACAAGTCTTGACAGGGATGGAAAATAAAGACTAAGTATTGCATTAATAATGATTAAGCCTGATGCAAATCCTGCTTATATTTCCACATCAGCTTAGCTTCTAAGTTGAAGTGTCCTTCATTATAGAGCCTAGACTTGATGTATTTTTTTATTTCTCTATTTATTCAGCAAAATTTTTAGAGCTTATAGTGGTATTCTGTGGGGAAAAATATTAGGGTCCAAGGGACGTCTTCAGTCAGAGTTTGAATCTGAAGTTACCTGGCAGCTTTAAGTAAGTGGCTTTTGGTATGAGGTTGAGTCTGATGCAGAAACAAAATCAGACCTTGACATCAAAATTTCCATAAAATAGAAATCTCAGTAGGGGAAAGAACTTAGCCCTTTAAGGTGGCAAGTTTTAATAGGAATTACACAAATAGATATTCAGTGAATTGCTTGCATTGTAGGAGGGCAGGTGAATGACAGACAAGAAGTGTTGAGGTATTGTTTTCCCTCCTGCCTCATTTGGCAAGTCTTTTTTCGCTATGGAGCTGCTTCTCTCCTTGCAAATACAACAGTGTCTTCATCATAGATTAGTCATAAGGGGATAAGTGAGATTAGAGTAGAGCATGCCAGCACACCTGAAATAGCAATGCAATATAGGCATAACCCCCCCCAATAAATATCAACTGAGTCTTCGCCTTATGATCTAGGAATACTTCAAGAATCTATGGGTAAAATAATGAGTTCAGTTTATCTACATGTAACAACTGCAGCATGCAATTTTTCAGTATTTTTATCAGTGATATTTAGTTATGAGGGAGTTGGGGTATACACCTTTTTAAGGAGAGAACAGCCTGATCCCAAAGGCAGTCTCTGGGACTGAGCTCTCACAGGGCCCCCCAGCACTCCTGCAGAGAGTAGATTGGGATTCTTCAAAAGCTTTTCCTCTCTAGTTGAGTGACTGAGTGAGGATGTTCAATGACTAGCTTTGCTCATTGTTATGAAAGCAGAGACAGAAGGAGTGCCTGTACCAGAGCTCAGAACCCCACAAAGGGAAGCCCTTCCACGTACTGATTGACCCACATTTTAAGAAGCAATTTATCTTCTCTGCTACAGTCATGGGCTTTTATCATGTTTCAGGCAACACTCTCCTCACAGTTAAAGACAGAATTTCCCATATATATAGGAGTCAATAAAAATAGAGCACGAGCCAAAGGCTTTCCAATGGCCTGGCGGCATTGTTCCCTCTGAAAGAAACCTTTCAGCCCCTGGAGAAGTTACCTCCACCCATAATCTGCCAACACACGTTAATATACAAAATCCTCTGAATTTGCATATGTTTGAGATGTAGGGTATTACACAATACTACCTGCTTTCTTCTGCCCCACAGGGCTGCTCTTGAGGTCTCTAGAGGATGAAGAGCACTTTTCCAGAGCATCTTGTCTGCCTGGGACCCTTCTGGAAAAAGCCAAAACCTCTCTGTTACAGCAGAAAAGAGGGGAAATGCTCCTATTGGTCTGCCCAGCCCAAGGGGCTCCTCCAGTGTGACTTAGAAAATATAAATGGACCAGTATTTTTTGATTATTTTCCATCTTACCTATAGGAAGAAGGTAAAATCACAATACCGCCGATGAGGGCTGTTAAATTGTGTCCACGGTATTAATGGTATTTCTGGTCCATGTATGTGAAAGAGATGAAATTTAGAAGAGTTTTTTCCATGTGGATGAACAGCAGTTGGAACCAGCCAAAGAATTTCATCAGAGAGTTTTTTGCATGAAGTAATGTGTGAGGATTTGTGTGCTTTTACCCTGGAGCATGGGCAATTCCATTTTCTGCCCCCTCTCATTCTTCATGCCAAAATAATAGTTTCATGACTCAGCAGAGAAAAATAGTTCCTATCTAGTGGCCTGTTTTTATTTGTTTCAGTTGCTGAGGATTTATGCAACCAATGATTAACTCTTGCATTACCACCACAGTGTGTCTAGTCTTCAAAGAGGACTGAACTTTTGCTATCTCATTATATTATCTTTTCAGAGGTTATGCCTAGAACAAAAATCAAAACCTGAGATTCAGCAGGAAGCTGAGTCTGAAGGAACTTCCTCCGAGCATCCTGCAGCCAGCCAACCCCATGCATTCCCACCCCTTTGCTCTCTCCAAGGAGCTCCTTGTCACTAACCTTCTCTCACAGCCTGTCCCCTGCTCCTGTTTGCATTTCCCTCTACCTTCATTCATTACAACTTGTGGATTTACGTGAGGAGACACATTATCTGAAAATTTATTTTACACATAAAAGGATGAGAGCCAAAATTATCAAAATCCAATATATTGGTCTGAAACACTAATGGTGAAAGACAAGCTATCATTGGCAAAACACCAAAACTAATCTAACTGCCCACTGAAGCATGAACAAATGCAGTCCAAATGTCTCCAAAATAACTAAGAGCTATTTCTTCACCCCACATGACATTCAAAGCACTTCTGAGTGGACAAAGGAAGGCAACTTTACCTTCCAGGGCTGCAAACCAGCCCCCATTACTGCATCCTAACCAGGAGCCAGACTCTAGAACTATCTAAGCCAGCAGAAATTCTGCCCGTCACATTCTCAGCAAAGTCCTGGATTTGATCCCATTTTCCTGGCAACAGATCTTTGAAAGAAATCTTCAAAATTGACTCTATTTTACCCTAAGGTTCAGGATGGCAAAATCAGTTTCATGTATTTGATTAACACCTTAAAAACAATTTCTCTCATCTTTTGCAGCTTCTTGAAACACATCTACCCTGCTGCACTAGATTCCAAAGAGATATTGTTTTGATATTAGACTGCAGTAACACTCCCTTTCGCTTCACCTACTTTTTCCATAATGCCTTATGACACAAGTTACAGATGTGTTGCTGGACAGCGAGGTATGCATGATGGGTTAGTGTGTTGCTGGCAGCAAGGAATGTTAGAGGTTGCATAAGCAACATGTGGAGGAGTAAAGTTAAGACAGCCTTGTCCAGTCCTGCCTTTTCTCATTCATTTTATATCAGTTTCGGCTTCAGCATTTTTATTTTTAGCATTGTTCTTGCTTTCTTCATGGATGACACCTGGTTTGCATCAGAACTTAGCTCAGTGAGACAGCAACTAATTGCCTGAATTTCTCTTGAGATACCAAAGGCCAAAGAAGCTTTTAGGATAAATGGAGTCCAGTAGGATAATTCAAAGGAAAGGATAAGTCAACTGGGAGAGGGAACAAATACAAGAAACCCTCCTGAACCTCAGTAACCTGAATGGTGATGAAGGAGAGGAATCTCTGCAGGGCCACAGATTGAACTGCAACTTTTGAGGGCTTTGCTGTCCCTTCATGGGACATTTTAGCATTTGAGGGGCAGGGTGTGGAATGAATTATTTAAAGTACACTTTTACTGCAGCTTCAGAATAAAAGCATATGTAATCTTTGTGTTGGAAAGGCATACAACCCCAATGGCGTGCCTGGTAGATCCTCTAAGAAATAGTTTTAGAACAAGAAATTCCCTGTTGGAGAAGGGTTTTGTCATCCTCGCAATCCAAGGCATAACACAGACTTAAAGCATGTTCTTCTTAGTTTATATATAAAAAGCCAGGCAAGAGGTATTGCACGAGGGTCTCCAGGGTGGAGCCAGGGAGAGCAGTCTGTTACCCCAATCTGGCTTCCCCAGTCTGGCTTCCCACTGACCTCTGGCAGACAGATTCTCACCAAGAAATCCCAGAAGTGGCAATTTTATGTGCTGTCCAGGCTAAATGAGCCACCCTGGCCCTGATGATACACACTTCATCTTGATGAAATCAAGCACTTGTGAATCTAAACGTATCTAAAAACACCCCAAACCTATATAAATAAATCCTTATTTTCCTTCTGTGCAAATGACAGTAGGCATGACACAGCAGCAGAGAACCATAGAATGCTTTGGTTTGGAAGTGTCCCTAAAGATCATGAAATATTAACCTCCCTGCCATGGGCAGGGGCACCTCCCACTAGATCAGGCTGTCAAAAATCCTTTCTAGCCCAGCCCTGAACATCCCCAGAGATGGAGCACCCATAAGCACTCCAGACAACCTGTGCCAGTGCCTCACCACCTCCGCAGCAAAGAATCTCCTCCCAATATCTAATCCAAACCCAGCCTTTTAAAGTTTGAAGCCATTCTCCCTTGTCCTGTCACTAACTGCCCTTGTAAAAGTCCCTCTCCATTTCTATTGTGTGACTCCTTTAGGAACTGAAGGGCTGTTATAAGGTCTCCCCCGATCCTTCTCTTCTCCATTCTCAACAACATCAATCCTCTCAGCCTGTCTTCATAGGAGAGATGCTCCAGCCCCCTGATTATCTTCATGGCTATATATGTACATATATACATGCTGTATGAATTAACACATTTTTTGAACTTTTGTCCTGTTAATTGTGCTGTCACTTAGAATGACTTAGGTCTTTCTTTAAAATTTTGATCATTTTGTCAACTTAACTGTTATAGCAACTGTCTTGCAATAAATGCTTCCATTTCATTAATACTTAACAACAGAAGTGCAATATCTCTCTCTCACTGAAGTAGAGACCCCTGCCCCTCCAATGCTGCACAGGCTTCATGCACCTCTTAGAGAATTTTTTTCTGAAATTGCTTACACACTTTATTTCCTATGACTAAAACTCCTTAGTACAGATTTTTTTTCAGCCAAGTTTATGCTACTTGTCTCCTAACCTAGAAATATTATTTATATTTTATTTGCTGCATTTGCATTGTAGAAGGGATTTTTTTGGGGGTGGTGGGTGAATATTGAATTAACTGGAAAACATACCCATTTGTTTGGTTCCCTGTTAGTTTGGCTTGTACCACAAACATATCTTCTTATTCTTTCCTTTTTTTGTTTCTTTTTTTAACAAAAAAGAGGAGATATAACTAGTTTTCCTTCTTGTACTGCTGTCTCTCTAAAATGATTTAAAACCATACTGTGCTATCAGCTCTATTACAAACACAGCTCACAGCACTCTGCTTCAGGAAACCAGTAAGCAAGGATAGAGATTGCAGAGGGAAGTGGTAAGAATGATCAGAGAACCAGAAAATATGATTTCTGAGAAAGTCTGAAGAGAAGATATTCAGCGTACAGAGGAAGAGTCTGAGGGAACAAGATTTTTTCAAGCATGTTGAAAAAAAGACGTTTCAGAGAAAGAGGAAGAAAGTATTTTCTCTGTATGATAGAGCACACAAGGCAAGAATAAGCGGGCTTGATTGTAGAAAGGGAGCTCAGACTGGATATAAGAATAAAGCACTAATAAGAAAGTCTGCAATATAGGAAAGAACTGGTTTTATTATCAGACAAGCCCTGGGAGCTCCACTACTAGACACTTTCAAAAAAGATATTTTGGCAAATATCTGTGGATCATGTCAGAAATGCAACTGATCCTTCCTCAAAGTAGGGGTGAGTGATCTTTTGAGGTCCTTTTCCTATGATTCAGTCTTCCGTCACATTACTTAAAATACAATGTGGAACATCACCCTTTGTGGCAAAAACTGAGAAGGCAAATTAAGTCTAAAAATTGGACCCTTGCTAAAAAGAAGCATGAAAGTGAAAAAATAGTAGCATCAACAGACATGCTAACCATGAATCTTAATGACTTGAATCAGGAGTGAATGATTCTATGAAATGAAAACATATAGTGCTATTACACGGTTGTTAAAAGGGATTTCAAAATTAAAACATGCAGTTAAAACACACTTTACATTTTATTTAGCAAATCCAAACTGAATAATTCAATGCAATAATTTAATAATAATAATAATAATAATAATTTAATGGTATTCACTGCATGATAATGTGACATGCACCTTGCATTAAAAAAGCCCAAATGGGTCAAGATAACAATATCAGGAAGACTTCTAAAACGCACTTATAGAGTCAGTTGCATAAGGGGAAGACAATGCCCAATTTTATCCCCTTGAATTTTCATTTCAATGAGGTTTGTCATTACCTGACAAGGCAGCAGAAGTTCCTTTCCAGAGGGCAGTGGGGGAGAAACGTGGTGCACACAGGAGCTCTATGACTTCATCACCCTGCAGCACCCCTGCCTTCAGTAATGCCCCATGAGGCTTCAGGGATCTTTTTCTGCATCCTATTGGAAAAGTGAAGGCCTGATCTAAGTAAATATGTAACTGTGGAATTTAACTTCCAAAAACGTTGGTGTCTTAATGGAAAACTATTACCAAAATGACACTGGAAATTTCAATACTTTGGAACTGAACTTACTCAGCACACAAATAAGCAGATTACTCTTTCTTGCCTCCAGTAATTAAATTGATTCCAGATTCAATCTGTGATCTGAAAAATGGTTTTCTTCTGTAAGCTCATAAGCACCAAGATGACAAAATTTCGTCCATTCAGATCTATTGACAGCTTTCAGAGATGTAGACAACTGAAAACTAGGACCTGTGTTGTTTCTTATGAACACACTCTGGAATTGCATAACTCTGAACAAAGTGGAAAGATTTTACATAAATAGGTTTCTTTTTAAGGTACCAATGAAGAAATAGACTACTTTGTTTTCTTCTTAGCCACTTTAGTTTGGCAGCTCTAGCAGGAGGAGCTTGTTTTTGTCGCTAAAATAAAGTTCAACTGAACTCTTACAGGGAGCACATTACAGATAAAAGCAATTTCCCAGTCACTTTTCAGACTAAAATGGCAGTTACAATGGAAAGATACACATTATTTTAGTGGTAAGAGAAAGGTAGAAGACAAGAGAGAGAGGCTTCTAAACAATTTTAGTTACAGAAAGAAAAAAAAAGCTTCAGGTTTCCCTAATGGCAAAAGGAAAAGCATCCTCATTTCTTTAAAAGTGTTGTAAAATAAAGGAACAATAAGAGGGAAGGGAGGCTTATTTTAAGGGTGAAATGTATTTTAAGGTTATTTTAAGGTTAATATTTAAAGTTTATTATTTTAAGGTTATTATGTAAGGAAATTTTAAGGTTTATTTTAGGGTAATTTTAAGGCACTATTTTAAGTTGCAAATAAGTGGTAAAATGGATGACAGAAGACAGCAACAGGGCAGCTAGTGGCTCACAAGCTCATGGCCACAATCAGCCAAAGCAGCTCAGGATCCAGAACAGATCCTGACAACAGGAGACCAGATACATTGTCCTTAAGTTGTACATAAGCCTGTAGTATTACAACAAAACCTTTCAGATTTCTTAAGACTGTTGTGGAAGTTCCTAACATTGCAGGTACTTTCAGAAAAATAATTTTAGCCAAGTTCCCCAGCATCATTTCAGCCTTCCTCTGGGTTTTGGGTACACTAGGAGCTGGAAGTGGAATGTGCCTTTCTCACTAAGTCACACTTACAGGGGGATGAAAGGTGCCTTTCAGCCTTGCCACCCAAACCCGAACAGTTCCCTGCAAGGCAGCCAAACAGGCACCAGTTTTCTAACACCTGCAAAACTGAAACAAAATTCAGGCAGAAATAGGCACAGTCCTACCCCAGCCCCTAAACGTCCAGTCCCACTATGGATCACCATTTCTCCCCAACACAATCAGACCTTGAGCTGCCAACTGAAAAAGATAAGCAGGTTATATGTTTTGCCAAAAGGCTCAGCTTAGGACAGAATCTTATTTTGCTTTATATAAACCACCAAAAATCAATGAGAATTACAGAACAAAGGTTTTTACTCTCTTTTCACAGGGACATATTGCAAACAGAAAGTAATTGTGCAATGACCACGGTGGGCTAAGGAGACCATGCTGTGCTTCTCAGTGGACTGTCATGGTGGGCAGTCGGATCCCAGTATTCTTGGGAATCCCTGGGAATTCTTGCTGTACCAAATGTCTGGCAAATTACTCAAGTGAGACCTGTGGGTCACGTTTATCACACAATACCTCGAAAAACACCATAAAAATGCATTTGTTAACTCTTTATTAGACATTCTTGTATATCCTTTCATTAGTCCTGGGAGACTGGAAATACAGGAGAAATTTAGTAAAGAAAGAGGAAGAGAAAATGTCACTATTGACTGCTTCTCTGTAGGCTTGTTAGAGGAGCAGCACATTAAAGGTGATACCTGCCTTAACATCAGACATTCTCATTGTGCAGCAGTTGTACAAAGATTTATCATTCTTTCCTTCAGATTCAGAAAACAATACTCTGTGGGAGTGTGAATCAAATGAACTCAGCTGGGAAAAGCCTGACTTCCCAGGTGGCATAGAGTCCCGGGAACAGAGTAGAGCAGCACAATCCTGGTGTACAATGTTTGACAACCTTGAAGACCCTGAGTGGATTATCTAAATCCCAGATGTAGTTGAGGTAATTTTTCTGTGAACCACCAAAAGAAGGACTTGTTGCAAGAAGGTTACAGAACAAACCTGGATGAAGATACAACTCATGAGTTCTCTGGATTTCTGATCTGCTTTTAATTATTTTTTCTAGTCTTCTCTCCTCTTTGCAAGAAATCTCTTCATAATATTTATGAAATAGCTTGTTCCCTGAAAACTTGGTTTAATCAGAATTAGTCCAATTTCCAAATCTGAGTTGAGTATGTTTGGTCAAAATGATGGAGAAATACAAAGAATAGAAAAAAAAATACTCTTCCCAAGTGTTAAGACTTCCATTCAGACTTGAGAAACACACTTCAAATCCCTCCTATCGCCTTCTCCAGAGCAGAGTGCATGCAGAATAATATAAAGGAAGTTCATTTTAGTATCTACAGGTCAACATGCTTCTAATTTGTGTAAAACATTTAATACTGACCAGAGCAGGGACTGATGGTTGGGCATCCCTGGGCCATGACCTGCTGATTACCTCCCTAGCCAGCCAGAGGCACAAGCGTTTCCATTTCCTCTTAAATGGGGCCCTTTTGGTCGAAGAAAGGCTCCATAGCACACCAGATACTAGGATGACATAGATCCACTTCAGATATCTGTCTCTAATCAGGAAGATTAAGGGGGAACTTATCTCATGTGTTATCAGCATATCACAGCTTTATTCCTATCACCCATAACAACACCTTCTGAAGCTCCTTTGAAACTGTTTGCTGAATCTCTGCTGTTCCCAAACTGTAAGTGGTTTTAGGTTTTGATTTTTTGGTGGGGTTTTTTTCCCAAATCTTCTAATTTAGAAAGCATTAGCCCCACAGAAAACTGACTTTGCTGCATGGGGGCTCATATGTATTGTTTCTCTGATGATTAAAAGCCACCTACTGAAGTAGTGTGAAAGTACAGCTTTCAGGTCCTTGGTTAACTCTGACTTCTATTTTCAGTGGTTTTTTATCCCTGCTTAGAATCTACAGCTTTTATCTCTTGGGCAGAGCAACCTTGGAAAAATACCCCACATTTTCTGTCTTTTCTGACACTCTACTTTTTATTAAAAAGTTAGACCAAGCCACTGCCTATAAATATTGTTATATTCTGCGTGTGTTTTTTAAGGGCATGCACAGCATAGCCCTCAAAGTAGCTTTACTGACAAAGTATAAATCAGTAACAAACTCTAACTTCTCCCAGTTTTTGTTTTTCACATTCTGCTTCATCTTCTGTGCTGTTGTACCCTCTATCTGCCCCATCTATGGATCCCTAAATATTTATTTTTCCTCTGGCAGTCCTTCTGCCCTCTGGCATCAAGTGCAAAGGTAGTGGGGATGCTGTAGATACCCAGCTGTGAAACAGCCTGTTAGACTTACTGATGTGATGATGTGGGCTCATTGTGACACTGAATGCAGGCATGGAAAAGAGGAGATGAGTACAGTCCTCTCACCTGCATGTTACCTAGAGGTGCAAGGCTGCCTCTGCAAGCCTTCTGGCATTCCTCCTGGTGTGGAGCTAGCAGGCACTCCCCAGGGGAGGGTACAGTGGGCTGAGCTCTGTTTCAGGAGTGGTCTAAGCAGGACCAGCTCTTCAGCCACCACCATGGGACCTGTGAGGCACCAAGTGAGATGGTGACGATCAGAGGGACAGAAGGTCCCAGGGTTCACCCTTTTACAGTCAAACTGGTCATTGGCTTTTGCTGCTCATGCTTTCAATTCACTTAATGAAAAATACACAAATGAGTCAGAAAATAATGGAGCTATTCCACATCTCATTTCTCTATACAAGTTTGTATTTCAGAACTACAGAAGGATCTTACTAATGCCAGCATCACTTAGAGATCCATGCTCCATTCAATTGCCTTCTGCTCATCCTTGACTTTCTGGAAATGCTTCGTACATAAATGCTTTGTACACAATGCACTTTAAAACTTATCTGTGTGCTGCGATAAATATTTCACTTAAGCATGGCTTGGGTCTCAGTTGTGTGGATTCCCCTATGCTGTGACCAGAAAGCATCTTTTCCTGTGCTTATCTCCAAGATTTTATCAGCACAGCACTGCCATCATCATCCTTTAAATATATTTAGAATTTTATTTCCTTCGTGGCCCGTGTTCCCAGCGTGACATATCATCATGGAAAATGGCAAATGCTCTGATAAAATCTTATATCTGATAAAATCAGATACATTTTCAGTAGTACGAATCCTAACACTGAAATGGTATGTGGCTCATGCACCTTATATTTTTACAGATTGGAATTTGACATTTCTGTACCCCCAGAGCGATACAATGCTTGATGTGTAAGAGAAATATGACATTTGAGTTCACAGTATATTCAGCCAATTCCTTCAGACAGACAGGCTGTACTCTACTTGCACTCACTGCCTCTCCTTTATCTAAAATTCAGGTGCTGGTCCTATTATTTAATATCCATCATACTGATTTTTATTTCCATTGATAGTTACCTTAAGACGCTGTTGGCCACTTACTGCAAATCAGCAAGCTTCATCAGTCCAAATCCAGATCTGAAACACATACCCATAAAGGTATAGAGGAATTCATTCAGGAAACCCTTGATCTGAGTCCCAGTCACAGGAAAAAAAAAATCCAGTTCTCTAATTCCCATTTTAAGATAATTACTGAAGAGTTCAAACATGCATGAGGAATAAACGCCTCCTGTGCAAATGGAGCTGCTGCAGGAAGGCAAGCTGCCTGCATTCTACCTGCATGTTTTTGATAACAGTCTGATGCAGGTTACTGTGACTCTGACTGCCATCAACTCCTGCTGCTTCTGTAAGTGTTGGATTATTTGCTTTCTGGAAAGGAATCCTACTGTCCCTAAACAGATTTGATTTTTTTCCAAAGGTGTAAATTCAATTATCTATTTGCATTATCCAGCTGACAACCGTCAGAAGTGAAGCATTGAGAATATTTTCTGAATGAGAAACAGAAGTAGATTTTCTATTTCTTTGTGCTGCAGTATTGCTGTTCATATATTTGACACAGCATGAGAGAGATTTAGCTGACTATCACACAGCCTTGGCCTTCCTACCTCCATGTTGTTGATTGGTCATCAAATGTTGCTCATTTGTCATCTAACAATCTGCTTAGTGGAAATCAAATGTGGTACGTTTTAAGACAAGGATTTTTTTTTAGCTTAACTTTACAGATCCCACCTTTTGGTCACTTTTGGGTAGAAATGAGATCAATATACCTTCAAAATTTGCATCATATCTGCTTGGTTCAGGTCTTCTACAAAGCAAAAAAAAGAGCAACACAGTCCCACCTTCCTTCCCTTTAGAGAACTGAAATTGGCCTGAGATGGGAGTCTTACTATCCGTTTTCATATCGTGCAAAAGAGTTTAGCCTGGGGTTTCTAATTTTAGGTTCTTTTTTTTTTTCCCCACAAAAAGTCAGATCAAAGGAAAAAAAACCCAGCTTCTTTTTTAAAAGGGATAATTGGAAAATGTAGGCAAAAATGTTTTCTATAATTTTCTTCCTATACAGTTCTTTGGCTAGAATATAAAGCAAAAATTTTTCAGAACGTACATTCTGATGGAAGAAAAAGCCTGAACCAAACAACAAAACTCACCTGTTTTTGCACAGACAGCATTTAGCATTTAGACCTTCCCAGAAATTTTCACAGCATTTTTCTCTGCTCTAAGCTAGCTCCCGCTTTTTTTTTTTTTTTTTTTTTGCTTCCATCAAAACAAATTGAAGTAACACCCATTCACACTTGTAGACAAGCCAATTGTCAGTACAACTATTTTTCATTTCACAGACAAGCCTAGCAACTTGCAGCCTTGTCATGGTGGCCACCAAACAGGGACGCTGGTTGGTGAGGTGATGGGAACAGCCATAAAGGGGGCCTGATTAGAAGGGGAAAATTACTTAATAGAAGAAAATATCTACTGGAAAAATACTCTCAGAGGAAATGCCTGCCAGCCTGGGAAATTTGAACCTGGGAACCAGGCCTGTAAACCAGAAATCAAGTGCTCAGCTGGCATCTTTGAAGTACAGCTGAGTGCCCAGAAACTGGAAACCTCCAGAGATACCATCAATAACTGCAAAACCAAGGACCTGCATCAACAATTTATTATGTGAAAAGGTGAAAAATAGTCTGGAAAAAAGGGGAAAACATCCCTGAGAAAGTATGAATTAGTAGGTGCCATTGGCTGTTCTATCAGCAAGATGATGATAAGAGTCTGAAAATAAAAACTGGTCTGAAAGAACAGAAAACATTATCATCTATCATCTGCCCCAGATGAAAACCATCAATTAACATCTACTGGCTGTTTAGAGTGGTGGTGTCCTAAGTACTCTTATGTCTCTGTGATATAAAACTGACTTCTATTTTTTATCCAAAATGGAGCTGTTCTCTTTGTGACAACTTCCTGTGCTGCACATACTTTTCATTCCCTAAACAGGTTGAATTCTCCACATGATCTTTCTATGAAATCTTGGACCCCCATTTCCATCTCTGAAGTCAGACTGTTACACTGTTGGTCCCCTTTGGGCACCTCCTTGGGTCCATATGGTTTGTCGTCCCACTTTTGGACAGTTTATCCCCTTCTAATTTGCTTAATACTGATATTATATGTTAATATAAGTAATCTACAATAAATTTATCTGCTGTTACATTGTTGATAAGTTGCTTCCCTAATGACAACTTTGTTGTAACCTGTAACAGTACCTACCTGCTTGGCCACTGCTAAAATACTGATGGTCACTCTAGTTGATTGTTGCTATGCTATTGATAGATGCTATACTATTGCCTGCTAGTATTATTGACTGCTGACATAGTAATTGCTGAGAGAAATTTTTAATAACTTGGGAGATACATATTCCCTTTATTAAGCATAGGCATATTTGCTAATGCTGATTTTTGTGGTAATTTATGGTAAATTTGGTACAGGCTGCCCAGGGAGGTGGTGAAGAGACCAACCTTGGAAGTGTTCAAAAAAACAAGCGGACATGGCACTTTGAGATATGGTTTAGTTGACATGGTGATATCTGGTTAAAAGCTGGACTTGATGATCTTGGATGTTTTTTCCAACCTTAACGATTCTGTGATTCTATGATCTGTAATAAAGCAGGGAAATTTAGAGGATAAAATCTCCATGCCCTTATACATAGCAGAATCTTACAAATCCATGGTTATGAACTCCATACACCCACAGGCTGGGAAGCCCTTCAGGCATGACAGGAGGAGGAGAAAAGGTAATTTCCTCAAAGAGCTCTAAGCCAGATGAATGGATGTCCTTGTGAGGTTGGCATTGGTGATGCTGCAGCACCTGTGGCCAAGAAGGGTGACCTGAGAAGCAAATGTGGAAACTGGGAGCACAAACACATATGGAGAAACTTTAAGTAAATTAGTATGACTCAAAATATGCAGTATTTCTGCATTTGTGAAATAACTAAACTTGATTAATTTTGCAGATAAAATTGTGAAAATTGGTGAATGCTGCTAGGGAATGATGGCTGGACTTAGTGCTTTCCTCCGCTACAGATCTGCATTTCATGAAAGGAAAAAACAATTATTTCCATTTGGATTTAACTCTCCTTTTGCTTCTCTTAAACCATGTGAGGTCCAAAAACTATTTATTTACAATGTCAATTTGCCTTTAGTTCTCAAGCCCAGTTTTACTGCTCACCTGGTAGTTGTTTATATAGACAGTTGCTAGGGAATAGAAAATGAATAGTCTTCATCTCAGCATGTGAAAAATCAAATCTGGTACCTTGCTGCTGCCTTTGGAAGTCTATAGCAAAGACAAACACTGGAGGTAGGAGAGAATGAGCTTTAGGGCATCTGAGCAAGAGCATTGCTATGAGCTGATGGAGATGATTCTTTCACTGTCCTCCTCCCAGAAAAGTAAAAAGTTTTAACCAGAGCTGCTTGGAAAGGTGTTTTTTTTCTCCTCAGTACCCTTTTTACCTGTTTAAACAAAAATCTGGAGACCTGAAACTTTTGATATTTGCTCATAGGGCTCAAATGTGTTGCTGCAGAGCTACTCTCCACTGTTCGCTCCTGGAGCTAGGCTCTTCCCCCATGCACTCTCTCTTCTTTGCAGAGATGCCAGAGCAGAGCTCCTGCCACAGTGCATTTCAGGAGATACCATCATCTGGCAGCTTGGTGAGGACAACAAAGGCATGAGACAGCCAAGGAGTGACTCCCACAAACCATTGGCAACAGTTCCAAATGCATTTTTTCCACACATCTGGCCAAAATGTTTTGGCTTTTGCCATTCAGTCTTCAGAGGGAAAAGAAAAAAATATAAATTTTCCATCCAAAGCAAGTACTGTCTTGTGAAAAGAAAACTCTAAATAGAACTTCTAGAGAGTTTTGATAGAGATTTTCCAACCAGTGATCTGATACAATTGAAGGTGCAGAGAAGAATGGTCACACAGGCAGCGTCTTGCCCTCAAAGCTACATGGGAGGGTGCAGTGAAGGTTCTTGGAAATCTCCACAGTTCTCCTCATGAGTTCCACTCATGAGGGCCTGACCCCTTTGCTTTGGAGGCCAGGCAGCATTCTCAGAGCCCTGCTAACTCAGCAAAGAAACAAAAGGACAATTCTTGGTGCCTGAAATCTGGAGACCTGAGGGGGACCCTGCTGGTCAGGAGTTTCTTCCTGATAAATCAAATGTTGATATTCAAATCATTTATTCTCTTATTTCATGGGTGTTTTCTTTCTTTTTGTGGTTTTGATTCAGCAGCAATAATCTTCTCACTGCAATTTATGGATAAACTTGCCCTTGCTAAGAAAGAAACCTCTACAGCAGTGATATATGCTCATGTTGGTAATTTTATTGCTTTTCCAGAGCGCGCTGTTTGCAAAAAAGGTGACTGCTCAGCATTTTTTTTTCCACTTTAATATCTGCAAGATTTTGGTCTTGTCTTCTCTCTTTCATGTGCATTAACTTGAGATATAAGCAGGAACTGTTTCTGAAATTCAGATAAAAAGGATACATAATAATTACCATCTGTGCAGCTTCCTGGGGTGGTCTCCCCACCATGCTTCCCTAATTTAATAAAACTAGAAGTGAGCAACATCTTCTTATTACTATTCACTGGCCACCATATTTGTTCATAATGACCAATTTTTCCTTTTAATAGTATGTGGAGGTAACTCACAAGGAACTGTATCTTTGCCCAGGTAACCATTCAGGTTCCTCTGTGCACCCACACTTCAAAATCTCAGCACTGAATCTCTTTCAAAGACAATTTTTATCAGCCAAACAGCCTCTCTTCATGGTCTTTTCCCAGGCAGATTTAGAACATCTCTTCTCAAGGCTTTAATTCAGCTCTCTCTCTTAAACATTTTTTTAAAGAAAGACTGAGTTCCTTCTGTAAAATTCCTAGGTATCATGTACTATATAATTTCCTTGAATTTTTTTCCTGAATCCTGAAACTTACTAAACAACAACATTTTGAAAACGAAAACAGTAATATGGTACTGCATAGTGTGTATTCAGGCTGAAAGGGAAATAGTTTATTACAAAGAAATTCTGCAAAGGAAACTACTCCTAAAAGGAACATTAAACAACTCTAAAAAGCTTAAAAACAACATATGGTATTTTTCCCTTTCTCCCCCCTATACTTGATTGACCAAACACATAATGTAGCTTTTTATGATCTGGCATCAGCATGTGCCAGTTATCATTGTTCAGTTGCCATCACACAGCTCCTTAACAGATTGCAGTATAGCTGCTATTAATTAGGAGGAGAGCTTGCTGCTGGCACTGCCACTCCAGGTCTCCAGCTCTCCTGAGGCGTATGCGGTCACTCCCCAGTGGAGACCTCTCAGCTGGCAAATCCAGCAGGCTCTGCAGGATCCTTAACACAGATTTTTCCAGAGATTCATTGTATTTAGCATCATATAATGACAAAACTTCAGCATCAAGGGAGGTGTGGAACAAGCTTTTGAGTACAGGAGATAGCTACAAGTGGTGAACTTAACAAAATACAGGTGCTCACTAAATCTTTTAGCTGTCACCTAAATGCACAGCTGTCACAGAAATGCTCAAGTATCTCACTAGCACTACCACTCTGACACCATGCAGCTCTTCCTGGGGCAATTCAGCAGCTCTCAATGTGACATCTATAGGCCTTGAGGGGGGCCAGCACAGCACCAGCAGAGCTGCAGCTTTAATGCAGGACTTTGAACTCCTGTCTACCCAATAAATCTCATTAAAGGAAGCTAAAAATAGAAGAACATTATTTCCCCATTAACTTGACCAGAGATGGGGAGGCCTGTGCTGGGGACTGGGAGAAGTAGGCCTGTGTATGTGTCTGCAAAGCCAAGGAGGCATGTCCTCCAAGACTGATTTTTACTAAGCTGCACCTCAGTGAAAAAGTTGGTGCACTCTAATTCCCAATAGAGGCTTTTAGTTTCTGCTGACTTATATTATCAGGGAAAGTACACCTTTTTCAGACTACCAGTGATTTAAACCCTTGTGTTTGGCAAAGGTAAAGAATTAAAGTGAATTGTCAGAGCATGCAGATTGTATCCTCCCTTACAGTGCTGGTCTTAAAGTGGAGAAGGCTTATGCAGTTGCAATGAATTTTTGCCTAATAAATCCCTCTCTTTATGTATTTACAACAAGAAATGCTGAATAGACGAAATATTTTAATTAGAAAATTTTCCTTCACTGTTGTTTCTTCTATCTTTCTTCATACTGAATGAAGAGGTAAATTCTCTATCGTATTTTTAATACTCTGTTCATGTGCTGTCCTCTGCAGTTTCCAGTGACAGATGCAAAAGCAAAAATTACTACAATGCAGTCCCAGTTCAAATTATATGCAAAAGTGTTTTCCCTAATAGTGAAACACTTGCTGCCCCATGTCATAGTTTTACTAATTTGGCCTTGTACTTCTGTGATAATCTGTCCATGCGTCTCTTTCAAAAGCCCTGCAAATCAGGAGAAGACTCGTGTCTTCACAGATCCTGAATCGGGAAATGAAAGAGGATTATTTAACTTGACTAAAGCTATTCAGTGAGTCAAACTAGAATTAGAAAAAAGATCACAGAACTGACACCTATAATCCACTGCTCCTACAGTCTTTTTACCCCTTTCAATTCTGGGCATCTTTTCATTCTTATATTTTCTATTCAGAATACTATTTTTTGCAGTTCTCCTTCCGTGCTCTTCAAGGAAATTGAGCCAAATTGAAAACAATTTCAGAAAAAAAAAAATACATAAAGAAATCTAACCAGAAAATATGAAAGGGTTCTTCTTTATCCAGGTGCACAAATTTTGTGGAACTTCTTACTTCATCTTCTGTCTTTTACTGGAAAATGTTTAAAGTTAAAGAAAAGGGGGAAAAGCACTATAAATCATAGAAGGATATAACAGGATTATTCACTGTAATATTGGAGATGTTTCTGGCAAAATGTACTTTATAACGTGCTTTCTAATGGATGTTGTATTCTTAAAATTGAATAAAATAGCGTAAGTAAAAACTACATTCATTTTGCAATGAGGAAAATGATAGCTGAATTAAAAAAGGTAAATACCATCTATGTTCCAAGGTGATTGCTTACAAGTGTCCTAATACTCATGATTTTGAAAATGCTTATGATTTTCAGATCTGATAACAGAGGGGGGTTTTCTAACAAGAGAATTTGAGGCCGTTGTTGTTGTTTGGCTGGGTGCTACAGGCCAGAGCCATGAGTCCTCCTCTCTCAGACAGCCTGAGAGCTCAGGATGGGGTAGGCATCAGGTTAGACAATGAGACAATTTAAGATTGTGCAAATTGGATTTTTTGAGAACAAGACAGCTAATCAACCTTTATTCATGGCGCTGGAAAACCCATTTCATCCCTCGTACACTGTGCAGACATTGGCTGGTGTGGGGTGAGGGTGACAGTACCCAGAGGAAGGCAAGGTACCACAGATTTATCAGATATATCAGCTACTGTCATGGAAAATTGCCATGTTAAATGGCCTGGAGGCAGCAAAGACAGTGGTGGCTATAGCCTGAGATCTACAATATTAACTAATTATCTTTTCACAGAATCTGAAGGGACATCCAGTCTTTCGCTGGGACTTTATAAACACCTCCTTTTTAAGTACCATATGAAAGCACACACCTCTAAGTAACACCTGAAATCTCCTCACAGCTCTCTGTGGTACAGGATAAAAGCATAGATGGTTCTAACTGCATTTTTTAAAACTTGGCTAAGAAAATGAATTGTGCAAATTCTTTGCCTCATGATTAATATTAAAGGGGAGAAATCTCAACTACTAGTCAAAAGGGAAGCATGTTCTTAATAAGAGAACATTTGCACTAAAACAAAATGTCAAACATTTTCTGTTCAGCTGCATCCTCAGCTTGATGTGCCTCCTACTCTCCCACAAGCTCAGTGTCGCCTGCTGAGCTACAGAGTGAAATCAGGCTTTTTCGAAGGGTCCTGGTGCCATTGGGGAGTTACAGTGCAGTGATGGGAACAGCCAGCCCCTGTGGAGAGTGTAGGCACAGTAGGAAGGCAGGAGCCCAAGATTTGGAGAGACTGCAGGGAGACGCACCCTTTAGGGTGCATGACAAGATCAGCAACTTTGGAAGAAAAATGAAAGTTGGAGAATGCAAGTGAAATAAATACTCACCAGTAATGAACAGGACTATTTTTGAAAAAGGTCTACTCCCAGGACCAAAAGGTATTCCTTTCCACCCCAGGGAAAGCCACCAAGTGGAAAAACCCTACAGCGGCTCTGGGCTTCACTAGCACCCCTTGTGCCCAAGGCATCTGGCTCCCTTGAAGCTCTACCATAAGACTGTGAGACCAGAAGAAAATGCTACATTGAAACGTTAGGTCAAATGAGGCATCTGCATTGACCTATATATTTACAAACTACATGTCTGATCTCTGCAACTAACAGCATATATATCAATGACAAAAATGTGAAAAACTTTCATTGGAACACGATCAAAGAGGTCTTCTTTAAAATACAAGCCTCACCTGCACAAAGTGTTATTACTGAAGAACTGGGAAGCATGAGGAAGTGGTAGCCTGAAAAAAAGATTACTCATAGCTGCAAGCAACAGAGAAGTGGGGCTTATGAAAACAACTGTTTCATAATCAAAATTATAGTAAGTGATAAGGCAGTGTATTCTCTAGTGTGGAAACTAAGGAGCTGTTTTCATATAAAGATACTTGGCTTATTAAGTTAACTGAGAAGGTCACAGTGAAGCAGAAGGATGTTCCCAAGAAACAAAACCCCAACAGTTTTCCTCATTATTATATCTACATTCCACACAGTGAGTAGGCACCTAGATGCTGTTACCACTATATATTAGATTAGCTGCAATGATTTCATTGTGACTATGTGTTCTCCCTGGCCTTTTCTCTTTCTTCTTTTCAATTCAGATACTAAAGTTCAAAAGACAGCTGCAGTACTCAGTCTGCTTTACAGTCTGCTGCAGGGAGAGAAAAACACTCTGGGTCTGGGACATGGGATCCAGGTTACTCTGGGTCAGAATTTCAAAGGCAAGGGGGGAAAGGTATTTCCGCAGGACCGTATCTCCCCACACCTTGTGGGGCATATTTGCTGATTTACAGTGGGCACCCCACCTGCAACTCACCACACACAGACAGAGTTCACAGAGCTACTCAAATGAAGGAAGGGTCTTGCTAAGCCCCTACAGCCCCTCTTACTTTCATCCCATGGATCTGAGTTGTTCAGTGCTTCCTCCTACATTTTGGAAAAGCCCAAATGATAAATTCACTATTATTTGGATCTCAAATTTGATTCAGATTTATCTCCTTTTACCGACATCTGTTTTAATCTTTAATGAGGCAAACTGTAGTGTGTGATTTGGCAGAGAACCAAGAAAAACAGGGTTTGGATTTTCAGTTCATTTAAACACCAGACGGTCAAGAAACATCATCCTTCCAGCTAATTGAAGTCAGACTGCAGATTGCTGCTAATCTGGGCCTGAGTTTTGAGCTGTATTGAGGTCCTGTGTCACCAATCTGCATGCAGCAGCCACACTGAAATGGAGGGTTAAGAACAAAAGAGATAACAGGAATACTTCAGTAAAACAAACAGGAAAGTGAAAATTGCTGAGGTTGTAGGGCCAGAGTACTGCAAATGAAAACTTTCTCTAGCCAAAGCCTTAAGCATCTTACAAAGCACTTGTAGAAGAAAAATCCCAATACGAATAGCCTGGACCTCTTGGACTCTGCGTTTGACTGGAAGGGCACATCTCCACGCTGCTGCTGTGGCTTTGATTAATTCTAGCAGTATGTGAGCCACCTTTACATGAGCTGAGACAGACACCAGCAACAGAACTTCCACAGCGGCAAGAAAATTAATGTGAGTTTATTTACCTGTCCAAAACCTGAAGCAGCTACAGTGCATATACATCCCAAGCTCAGAAACTAAGGGTGATATATGCTCCTCTTTCTAAGTACCTTCAACTGTGTTGAACCCATTAGGGTCTCATTTAAAAAAAATTCTTGGTTTTATTTCCTGCTCTGGGGTTGCCACGGCAGTGTGACAATCAAAAGAAATAAGATGTCTCATATGGTAATTAATGCAATGAGCTTAGTGAATTCATCATGATTGCTGTAAATGTCATTCCTTGGGCCCACAGTTTGTTCTCACGGTGGTGTTAATATTTTGTTGTTGGTTTTTTTTTGGGGGGGGGGGGGTGTTTGTTCTTTGTTTTTTTGTTTTTGCAATGCTGATATCTGCACACTTGGTAAGAATAAATTGAAAAGATACCACTGTTTGGAAGCTGTTGTGGAGTTGACAAGTCCCTGGGGAACCTTTAACACCAGAATGATAATTTTAAGTTGGAATCTGAGAAGACCATGGCCTGGCTGAAAGTAAAAAAAAAGTCAAATATGGTAGAACCAATATCACATTATTTCTGGAAAAAGACAACACCTGAATATAACATTCAGGGTTCATTAACATATATGTGGCAGAAATCTAATAAAACATACAGAAGACAATCTGGATTTGTCTGTCTGGACAGGTGAAGACATCAGCTGTACATTTATGAAGAAGCAAACTGAGTCAGGGATGAAGCATTAATAACGGTTTTGTTGTGGTGAAAAGTAAATATTCTGGAGGAGGACTTGGCAGGGTGGTCTGGGAAGGCTGTGCAGGGACTGGGCTCCTTCTTGACTGTACCACTCTTCTTTAGCTGTGCTGCTTGGAAGGTAGTGTTTATCCTACAGGCAAGTTTATAATGCTGTGACATGCTCAGTCTGAAAGCGCAGAGGACACTGCAACTCTATAAACAGTACTCTTTGCTTCTATTTTTTTTTTCTTTCTTTCTTTCTGGCCACAGTTACTGCTGTCTCCATTTCCTCTTTGGGTTATTGCTGGAATTAATCTCTCCAGGGAGTTCAACTGCAGACCTCAAACTTACCAATTGCTGCCTCAATGGCTATGTGACAGACATTTGAAAAAAATATACAGACATGTAGAAGCAAAATGATAGAATTTTATAGGTATATTTTAGTCAATTAAATAATTTTTAGCCCAGCTTGACCTGGTAAGCCTGGCCAGTAATACCAGATTAATCATTTCTGAATTCCCTGGGAAGGAAAGGCCAAGAATTATTTAGTTGTAATGATCTCTTTAAGTACAATATATATTATATTTTACAAGCAACTCTATCTATGGTCTGTCACAGAAACAAACCCAAAACCATTGGGTTTTATACATTGTACGAGATTATTTCCAGAAAGACAGCTGCAGCTGTTCTGACGTCCTTTGCCCAGCAAAGAATGGCTGTCAGGGAATGTGGTGGTATCTCCAGCTCCTGCCTCAGCTGCTTTCCAGCCTCTAGTTTCCCCCAAGGAGGAGAAGTGGGATGGGAGGAAGAATGCTCTTCATGCCTTCCCTGGGAGCCATGTGGAAAGTTTCCGATGGGAAGCTGGTTGGCAGCAAGGAAAGTTTATGGATCGAGTGTGTGAGCCAGCAGAGAAGATGCTGGGTAAGTCTAAAAATGTCTGGGCAAAATATGCAAGCCAAAGTACATATACACAGAAGAGAGAATGCAGGGCAGTGGGTGGATAAATAGTAGAAGAATGAAGTAGCTGCATAAACATTACTGGAAAACTTCAGACTGGTACAGAAAGGGCTGTGAGGCCACTTAGATATTTGAAGGCTTCTATGGATTTACTGGGATCTCAACTCCCACTGTTGTTAAGAGATCAAGGAAGCAGTTTCAACAGGTCACTGATGGGAAACTGAAATGCCCTCCTAGTGTGAGCTGGCTGCTCCAGCTGCTCTTCCAGAAAGGCAAGAGTCACATCTACTGGTCTCCTACCAATGTCTGAGCTCCCCTAAGGCTCTGCAAATGGTTTGAAATGCCGTGTACAGGCAACAGAATAAAGCTGTTAATTAGCAGAGCAGTGGAGCATGTCTTGGTTCATTGTATACAGCTGGTGTTCTGTCATGTTGTTTTAGGCACAGTGGGATGTGCCATGTGGTCTCTAATGGATCCCACACCAGAACTGCCAGCCTCATGAAGCTGCTAGGTGTCTGTGGCCTCTAGTGACTCCAACTCCATAGGCACCTGGATTTCATCTCCCATGGCTGGGGAAGCTTTGGGCTCCACTGACTCCATTGACCTGCGTTCTCTGTTATTGACCTGCGTTCTCAGAGTTTAAAGACCTATAGATTTAGAGACATTCAACTTCAGGTTTGCCATTCTTGAACTGAACAGCATCCCAAGTATTTATCTAACCAGAGGCAAATGCTGAAGACCCCTTAGAGCCACTCCTTAGAGCCAGGAGAAAGGACAGTTTTATCAAATTTTACCAACAATTTGAGGAATATTGTATTGAATAGATTGGATAGGTTTTTGTCTTGAAATATTTCTTGCCACTGAGCAGCCTATATTAAAAAAAAAAAGCAGTAACAATTGCTATTGTAACAGAACCTATAGTTTTTTCTGCCCTGAGACATTGGACAGTTTATTTCAAGAATTTGTCAAAGAAGCCTATCAAAGAAGAATTACTATTTTTTAAAAAGATATTTGCTATTGCTTTTATTATTTGAGGAGCTATCTGGAAAATTTCACCAAATTAAACTGGAAACTAAATAGTACAGCGATTTTCAGTGCATTTTCTCAGTTTTTGGAAAAGTTATAATTATTCTTTCAGAGACAGCTCCTAGGGACCAAAATCTATTGCCTGTGTACAAAATCAGGCAAACAGTCCCAATCTCTAGAAATTTACAACCTGACTAAAATTCTAATCCAGAAACCAGTTTACTCATTCGTTTTACAGTAAGTGTATAAATAGCTAGAGGCTCTTAAAATCATGCTTCAACAGACAAGCTGTGTGAACATAATATATGCTTGTCACTTTCTGAGTTTTGCCAGAATTTCCATAACTTCTATAGACAGAGAGCTTAGGAACATGAGAGCTGAAATTCCAAGCAGTATTTTTATACATACACACATACATATTCTGTGTGTGTGCATGTGTGTAGTATATGTATAGATCTGTGTATAAATATGTATTCATGTACATATGTGTATCCAATTGCAAAGCTTGCACCACTGCTGGGAATCTTAGTCACTGCTGTGAACTAAGGGTCACTTGAGCTGTATGAATTCGGAGAACTTGCTCTGGGGAGAGAGTCTGGAAGCATCAGCCCATATAGCTGTCCAAGTATGGGAAAATAATTCCAGAATATTTTTTAAATAGGGATGAGCCTGAACAGCAAAACATAGAGCCAAAGTATCCCAAATGTAGCAGGGTTTGAAAGTGAGTTATAAATTGATTTCTCAGTAGAGCAACAGTCATTTGTCATTTAGGACAGACAGGAGGGTCCAGTCATAATGTTGGGTAGGAGCCATTGCTCAGTCTTTCAACCCCAATAAGGTCATTCATTAAAATACTTGACAGCACCATGCTACATGCTTCTCTTTTGCATTGCTCTTACTGACTCAGAAAGCTACTGGGGTCAGTTGGGTGGACAGGTAGCAGTTTGAACTCTCTTCTGGATGACCCTTCATCCCTCTCTCCCATGTCAATTGTGTGCATGAGTTTTCCTCCACGTTTAATGACTGACAGGTCCTCAGTGAAATTTACATCAATTTCACAGGACTGCAGATCAAATCACAGATCTCTACCTTTTGTGTCAGGGACTCTTGGTTACACTTGATGCAAACTATGACATTTGTAGAATATGTAAATGAGCCATGATTACAGGAGCCTCCACTCTCCCACCCCTACCCAATGCCAGCTGTGTGGCCCCAGAGCGGAGGAGATCAAAGGGAAATACATTATCACTTTGGGAAGGGTATTGCAGATGTCAGAAAATTCCCTCCGCTGTCTGATGGAGTATAGGAATAGCAGCAAAGTGGGCAGTGCTCTGCTGCCACTGCCTGCCCCTGCATAGTGTCAGCACAGACTGGTGTTGGAGCGGGTACTGAGTGTGCAGTTTAACTAGTTGACATTTAATGTTCCAGGGTGTTTACCTGCTGAGGGATAACCAGGGTAATTGTAACTTCTGCTTATTTACAAGGCACTGAATGCAGTACAGTAAACTCCTTTAAGAAATCTTTGTTATATTTTCTTCCTGCATTTTGTTTCCAATTCCTCATGATGTAGTCGTTGCTCTTGGCAACATTGTCCAGATTCTTCCCAAAATTTATGAAGACAAAATGGTACATTTGAGGATAAGTCAATCTGGAAATTAAATATACAATCTCTTTCCATTCAGTGGCAACATCAGAGCCATAGGTTTTTTGCCTTGGTAGTTTCCTGAGATTACTGTCATCTATTACCAAAGCTACCGGGCCTTGCAGCAAAAACCTAGCAAGCCCCACTCCCAGGACAACCCATCTCTTAGCACATCCTGGGATATGCACAGTCCTGTTACTCAGAAAACAAGAACTACTTCATCAAAATACTTGATAAAATTATCTTCTTTGAAGTTAACCATTTAAAGAAAAAAAATCCACAAACATTTTTTATTTATTTTCATTCCAGACTAATTTGAAATCTATTTCCACATACTTCAAAAATATTTTAAATGCATATCAACTCTATAGCTGTGTTCACAGAAATTTTTATCTAACATTCCTGAGTGGATGATCCACAACTGAATAATATGTTTTTGTGGCCCCTAGGTAGTTTAATAAAAATAGGAAAGCAAGATAGCCACAATTGGAAAAAAATAGCAAGAAAGATGAAGGAAAAAATTAAATTATTACAAATAAATCCTTAACTCCATCTGCACAGTATTTAATTATAGGAAAAAAGAAAATCAAACCCTTCAGACACCAATATTTTCAGGCAATTGACACATCTTGGCACTAACAAGGCCATATTACAGTGAAATTGAGTACCTAAGTCTGTCAAACCTTGGCTGTAAAACTAGATTTTCATGAAGATGCATAAATGTAGAAGAAATGAAATATTATTTGCTTACAGACTGAACCACTGATTAGGCAGAACTATATGCAAAATATGCCCCAGAGGTCAGAAAATATGTCACTTTATGTAAGCTGCTGAAGAGAAAAATCATTTAGAGAAAGCAATGTGATAAAGAAGTTATTTGAATCAAGATTCTACCAATTCAAGTTAGTAAGAGGTTAATTCCTGGTTTAATTTTTTAAAAGAAATTTTACAAACAGTGTGGCTTGAAAAAAGGCACATACTCACAGTGCTAGTTACAGACATTTGTACTTGTCAAGAAGGAAACTTTCCTAGTAAAAGTGATGGGGCTAATGTTCCAATTTTGACCTTGTATGTTAGGATTAAAGTATATTGTTGTGGCATGGCAATCATTTAGTCTTTGCTGGCAGTACAGTACATCTCCATGCTCTTGATTTTGGAGTCTACTATCATTTAAACCCCTTTTATTTTAAGAGGGATCTGAGTGTTTTTGCTGTAGAGCAGACACAGGTGAATTTGTCAGATGGTCAGCTTGCCAGAGCTTTTACCAACCTGTCTGCTCAGTGCTTGACCAACCAGATGCAGATTAAGTAAGAATTAATTAATAAACTAATTTAGCCCTAATTTCTTAATAATTCAGATGGAGGTTGATTAATATAATCAGTTGACTAAAAACCAGATGTTATTTAAGTAAATGCAGTTAAATGAATACCCTAAATTTTACTCCAAACTATTTTCTCAGCCCCACATCTGAACCACTTAAAATTCCATATTTGCAGTTTAAAGTTGACAAAGAAGCAACTTTGAATCTTCTTCTTACTGTGCAAAGAAAAGCTGGACTCCAAGAGAGTTTAGGACGAAGTTCCCAAAAACATTTCCCCATTACCTAATGGGGATGTTACCATTTCTCTAGGAAAAGTGACATTGAGTGTTTCTGAATCCTCAGAGATGTCCTTCTTGCCCCAGCTGGGCTATATGCTATGAGGTTTCACAGCAGTACCCACCACTGGGATGAATATGTCAAAGCTTGTTGCCTCCACTGTTTGTAGTGGTTAAGCCACCCAGCCTGGCTGTGTGTGTAACACATCAGCCCAGTCTGGCTCATGGGCTACTTTGCTCTTTGCTAGCTGATTTCAAAACAGGAGCATGGCCACCCCGAACCAGCCTCTCTGCCTTCTACCTGTCCAAGGGGATGCTTGAGCTCTGCTCCCAGTGCATCCCAGCAGAGAGGGCAGCATGGCCACAGCTCCATCTGGAAGAGACTTACAGTCCTCTGTTTCAATGGGACCCATGGGAGCATACTGCAGCCTATCACCATAATTCCCTCCTGCAGAACCTGCCCTGCCTCCTTCAGCACTGAGCATTCTTGCCCAGGTTAAAGTATCAGGTTCATGACAACATTTGAATGTGAGCTGCTGACCCAAGTTAAAACTGACCAACCTGCTGTTCCCAACTCCTTGAAACAGGTTAGTGAACCTAGATTAAAAAGATACCTTTCTTCCTGTGCTAGTAAACGCATGATTCCAAAGGTGCTCTCTCAATTGTTTTGTCAGCTCATTTTGGTGGTGTTGTCTCACCAGGTTTTATGTACTTAACACCAGTCTGCTCCCTTTCCACCCAAAAGCAAATGAGAAAGGCCATTTCTGTGCAAACTAAACGTTTGTGTGAGATGTTTTAGTAACAGCAGTCCTGGAAGGTACAGGCAACATGCCCAGCTCTATTTACAGAAGAGGCTGAGGATGTTGCATAGATTTACATATCATTATTGTAATAGGGAAGAGTAACTTTCCATATCTCTGAGCACTTTTATTGCATCAGAATCTGTGAAGAAGAGACAGATCAAATGAGGAGTCTGTCAGAAAAGAAAGGGTCTTGTATAAAGGACATACAAACTGAAGGCAGGATATGACCAAAAACCCAGAGGTGGCCAAAAAGAAGTTTATTTAAAGTGGCATCCATAATTGTAACAGTTCTCTGTATTTGTGTATTCTGTTCCTAGAGGAGATACTGTTATGAAATTAAGGTGAACACGTTAAGCTGTTCCAAATTATCATCTTTATGTTTTTTAATACAATGTAGGGTAATTTACCCAAATGTAGGTTAGTTGACTCAAATTAACTTCAAATTAGCTTCTTCTAAGTTAACTTCTGAAGCTTCATACCATAAGAGAATAAGATATAAGGACAAAAAGTAAAATAGTCCATGCTTGGCTGTAAGTAACTCCTGTTGTCATCCCCCCCTCCCCCTCTAATCCAAAGATATTTAAATTAATCACAAAGCAATCTCCTCTTAAAGAATGCTCTTGCTGAAGAGGGGGACAGGCAGTAACAAGAGCTCTGCTCCTCATCTGGAAGACACTGGGAAGCAAGGGGAGCACAGAACTGGTCTAAGGCAGAACGGTTGGCTGAGGGAGCAATTACTGGGCACTGCCAGTGCAGTGGGCAGAAGCAGTGGTGCTTCATGACATCAGAAGACATGTCCCTTACAGGCCTGGGGCACCTTGCTCTTGTGAAAGAGTCCAATAAAACATTTTAATTGTTTCTATGAATCAGATTGTTTTAAAAGTCACTTGCTCTACACAATGTAAATGTTGCCATTTTGAGGACACACAGGTGTATGCAAGACGACAAACATCCAGTGGAAGAAAAAACCCACAGCAAGCCAATGGGTACACAAAAGAAGCCTAATGTTCCTTCGATCCAAATGAAGTGAGTTGCTTTGTCTAGGAGAAGGCTGTCTGTGTCCTTCAGAAGGGAGGAGTGTTGCTCAGCTCACAACAAAGTAAGTACAACATTTCAGTCTGTTTGAGTGAATAATTAACTATTCAAATTTAAAAATGGACAAGCAGTCGATGGATGCTAAAATGGGAGGCATTCTGAATGTGCTTGGATTTCCAGGCACACTGTGTTTATTTGGAGAACAAGTTCTTGCAGCCTGAAGCTAAGTAGGTAACACTACCTGAACTTTTTCTTACTTTTAACTTTCCAAGTTAACTGGAAATGTGTGTAACACAGTTAAAACCTTAAAGATGCCCAACAGTAACAATCCATATTTTCTCACTGACTGCTGGCTTTATAGAGACTGCTGTTTTAAAAACATGGAGAAGAATGTATAGGACACGGATACGAAACATCAGAGTAACAAGAACTGACTTATATGTGTAATTGGTCTTACTTATTCATGCAAACATTGGTCATGTTGCAGGAGGAAATGCTCTAAGGTCTGGCCTCAAGCTCTCAGTGTCAAAGTTAATGGTGTCGAGCTCCAAGGGCACTTTAACAGCCAAGCTTAATTGCAAATATGTACTTTTGCCAGGTCCCAGTAGCAATTAAAGGGAGGGGATTAAGTTCAGTCTCTCTGAGGGCCCTTTTCCAAGAGTTTTCTGAGCTGAAACCTCCTCAGCTCCACTGGCAGAGGGCTCCTTCTCAGCTCCTGGGAACAACTGCAGAAGGAGCAGACAGAAAATGTTTGTGACAGCCCCAACCAAATTTATGGGAAATGAAATGTGCAAAACCTGGCTGGCATGTCAGGACAGTGATCAGCAGCTCAGTTAAAAGTATTAGTTATTGAGTCTGGTGAGGTCCAGGAGGTTTAGTCACACAGCAGCTTAGTCAGCTCTGCGTCGCTTCAGCCTGTCCCAGACCCGAGGGTTCCAGGATCATTATGTGGAGAAATCCAGAGCCTGCAGGATGGTCTCCTCTCACTGAAAGTTTCAGTTATATTTACTGTCTCACCTGTATGCCCCATCCAGCACCTGGGTGGTCAGGATCGCTCAGGTAAGTAACACAGATCCAGGCCTATTTTCTCACATAACTTATGAGTATAAACAACTGAAAATGGAAAATTTTCAATTGAAACAAGAACACACCACGTACCATGGTGAGCCACACTTACATTTGACTAAATATTCTTTCCTGTGACTGAAGTGTACCCTTGTCACACAGATAGGAGTTTCCCAATAAACAGTCTCTGTTCCTTTTGGAAAGATACTGTAGCTTTCCAAATACTGCTCTAACTACTTCCCCAAAAGGTTAATCCCTGGCCACGGGTCTGTCGGCTGTTTCAAAATGGCTGCTGTGGCATAAACTCACATCTTTCCACAGCCATACAAATTATTGAGTAGCTTATTAAGCTTAAAATAGGATCCAGAGTAATTTAGAGCACATGTGAGCTTGCTTCAGTACACAGAATGTAGCTGCACTGTTGATTGATTGACGCTTTTCTACAAGCCTTTGTGTTTCAGAGAGTACAAATATGTTTCTGCAAATGCAGTGGAAGGGGATTAGCTCTGAAATACACTACTGAGGCCTTTTGTCTTTTAGCCCTTCCACGAAGTAACAAACAGAGCTGTCACTGTTCTGTTAGTTACATTTCTCTCTTTGCTCTTACGCATATAAATCTCTAATCTCGTATGTAAAAGCAGTGGTACACAGTAGGCAAAAACCTTCGTTAGAGATGCCTTATGGAAGGTTTGGATTACAGCCCAGTTAGAACATTTAATAACAGCAGCAGTGTTCCCAAATTCCTTTTTCAGAGTTTGCACAAACAGTAAACGAAGCTTTAAACTTTCACTGAAAATTGACACAATTTGTTTGTTGATATAGTTACCGTCATCTGCAGTCGTATAATTTATTATCACCTACTGCTGTTGGGGATAATAAAAGAGTGAGTGGGTTTTGAGATGTGAGTAAAACACGAGCATAAAATCTCCACTGGAAATACTGAGTCACTTAATAAACATGTAGACCACAAATTCATTGTACATTATTCATTATGCAGGTTACAGATGGGCCTGAAATAGAGGAGTCTGCTTAGGTTTGTGAGCACATCTGCTCGAACAGGGAGGAAGGGAGTCCAGCTCTGGATGTCACTGCAGCCCATCTCCAAAGACAGAGGCCAGAGGGAAAGCTTGGATGCAAGAGTGAGTTGGAGCTGCCTCCAGGCCTGTTAGCCTGCAGTTTTATAGGTTTTGGCTGATCTCCAATGTAAATATTGTTAAAGATGCTGTTGAAGAAATAGTGATCGGGGTGCCTATATTCTTTTAAGCAGCAGATATGGGTGATACCACAGCTTCTTTTTGACTCTGGTGCAGCAGCAGCAGCTGGGCCCGTGCAGTCAGGCCTCCCGGCAGCAACACGGACAGGGGCGGAGTCCAGATATGTCCTCAAGGTGCTCTGTCTTAGTCATGTAAATGTGCCAGCCTAACACAAGCTGATCAAACATCTGGTGGGACCATCATGCAACCCTCTGAGGGACTGATTCTGCCCTGAAGGTAGAGCCTGGGCAGCACTCACTCACAACTCCACAGTCAAAGCAGAAGTTAGAACTGGTAAATTCAGCATTCATTTTAGACCCCTGGGAGGAGAGAAGCACATGCAGAGAGAAATGCAGGGGATGTAAGGGTACATAGCTAAGGATGTAAGGGAGAAGGGACAAGCTGGCCTTAGAAAGTGGCTCTGAAGCAGGTTCTGTCTCAGAGTTTTAGCCAGAGGAATGAGGGCAGTGCTTCACCTGGTGCACTTGCCTAACCAAAACCAAGCAGCACAACCTGTGTTTTCAAGGCTGGAAATTTGCTCACCTGCTTGGGGGCGGGAGAAGGAACCAAACCTTTGAAGATTACATGTAGCTGTGCCAACTGGTGACACCTGTCATAACATGAATAAACTACTAGGAGTTTGCATTTGCCATTTGAAGTGCACTTTGTAGGAGAAATACAAGGAAATAGGTATTCAGCATAAGCCTAAATGCTAATCCTGTGTGTCTTTTGGAATGGGGGAGGGAATTGGAGATATTGTGGGACTTCTATTCTAACTGAGTAATCCCCACTATTTTGTTAATTTTTTTCAGCCATGGACCATTCTAAATTGTGGCTCCTCTGGGATAAGTAACCTCTTGTGGATTTAGCCATCATGGTAGAACTGACAGACATCAGCATAACTCCCCAGACTGAAGCACTTATTTGCTTTTTCATAGTTTTGCTGCTTTATTAAAAAGGCCAATTATTGATGATTTCCAGGAAAAGCTCTGCAGTCACACTTTTGTTCACTGCATAAGCCTTTAGATGTATCTCAATATTAAATGTTTTATTGGGGGGTTTTTGGTTTTTTTTTCTTTTTTTCAAATGGTTGTGCAGTGCTGCAGTCCAAATGTCTAGAAAGGCTGTAATTTCCTTGGATCATCATAACTCTGTTGTAATAAAATGGGCAAAATGCTTAATAGCAATTTTAGTACTGTTTTTTGCAGTCATGGTTTCACATTTAGATGAATGGTAGCCCAGCTTACAAACATGAGGGCATTCAAGCTCAGATGCCAAGGCAGGCCATGCACTCCATCTGCAATCCCTTTGTGCAGCTGTCAGGGTGTCTACAAAATGCCAGTCAAAAAGATAGGACCACCGTCTTACCCAGAAATCACATTACAGGCATTTATATTTTTCTGTGCATTTTACACTCTTCCCCACCTCTTGAAAATCCACTGTACTCATCTGCAGTTGACAACACATCCATCCAAATTCAATCCTACAGCAGTTTCCTAGGTAACTGGCACAGAAACCCTCTACACAACAGAACAAGCCAAAATGCCTGTTAGCGTTTCCACTTCTTTTCAATCCCTTTGAAACACACAAAGACACAAGAAACCCACCACAAAAGTATTAAAAAAAACCAAACCCAAAACCAAACCAATCAACAAGAAGAAAACCACTGGCAAGGTAAGTTCAGCCACTCTGTTTAACCTTCATCTAGGGAATTTTGCATCTGCCAAAAATTAGCTCAGATCTGGAGACTAGACCAATTTAAGATTTGAAATTATTTCTCAAGGGTTGGAACTCTTCGGGTTATCTTCACACACTGCAAAGATCTTTCTAGGCTCTGACTCACACCAGTAATGTGGACAGATACTTCTGAATCATGCTGGGAGCTAACAATTTGTGTCTCTGCTCTCCTAGCCCCTCTTGCTGTAGCCAATTTCCAGTGGGGCTTTACAAGGGCTGAAAGGCAAGGACCATTAACTCCAGCCTATTAGTGTACTTCGGAGGAGGTGTTTCCTCAGATTGCCTTGCAACATCGTTTGGTTCAATACTCCCTCAGGATCATGCCAGCTCTCATCTCTAGGGCTCTGCACATGGCTGCAGCTCACTTACCAAGGGTGCCTCTATCCACCTCAAAAGAGAGAGAGGCTCTGCAGTCCTCACTCTGGGACTGGTGCCTAGAGAGTACTCTAGACTGGAGTCTAGATGAGGAACAGTAATGAGGGAAGGGGCAAAGCCAGCAAATGCATCTAGTTCGGCAGTGCAGCTGTGGTTGTGGCAGCTGCGGTGAGGCAGAATGCATTTCCTCATTTTGTGTGCAAGAAAAAGTAAATACTTGCTCTTGCCTAATATCCACATGTTGCATTTAATCACTGGGAAAAAAAGCTGCAGCCTGAAGCCAGGATCGTCGAAGAGATTGGGCTGCAAAGCTACACTGACAGCCCTTCTTAGCATTAGCATGCACACACACACACACAGAGCTGATCCCTTACAAAAAGGTAATTAAGGTGAGAGGGAAACCTGGGAGTGGCTGGCATAAAATACCCTAAAGGGGAGGAGTGGGCTCAGGAATGTGCATCTGAAGGGCTTGGTCTGGTGTCAACTCTTGTGAACAAGTCCTGATGGATCTTGCTCGCATACCCAGGTGAAGCCAACTCGGCAGGCTTTCACCAGCCCCATTCACGAGGAAGTGAGAGGGCTTCACAACTGGAGGCTGTAGCTTGCAGGCAAGGTCCTCCCTTCTCTGCCTGCAATTGTGATAGTTTGCTGAAGGGCAGCATGTGCACATCAGACTGGAGCATAGTTCAAAAGAAGTAGGTGTTGCCTGCAGCTGTCCTCACTTCAGAGCATGTTATAGCAGGTTGAAGACTGCTATAAGCTGTGCCAATTGCTAACTAGAGAAGCTTTTCCAGCAACCAAGCATTGCCAGGACATAAGGGTACACTAGTCATGTCCCCTGGTACAGCCTCTTCTCCTGGAGCTTGTGGAAAAAATTCCAAGGGCACTTTCTGTCAACCTCCTGTGTCTTACACAGGAGAGGGGAGCTTTAAGAAGATGGAAATGCAGGGTTAAATGTAGAAAGTTTCTTTCTCTAATCTAGTGTGAGACTGACACAGAGTGCAGCCACCCTGTCACACCAGCTGATTTGAGAACTAGTAGGTTTTACAATTGCAGACTTTTATGCTTGGGATCTTCCAAAGCACTTTATAACAAATAAGCACTTCTCTCATTGCCATCTAACAGAACACTGCTGCTGAAGCTGCAGAAGCATGTTGTCCCCTTCTGACCCTCAGTGTTACACCAAGTTGAGCCAAGTTGGTTGTTATACCAACAACTCTTTGGGTTGTGCTCCCTTTTTAGATTCCCAACAGCTGGGTTAGAGTTTTAAGCCAGGACCATGTGTTGTTAGCCCCACTGTGATTTGTGTAGAGAAGCTCTAGCACTGGCCTTAGGGCTCGGCCACTGCACATTTGCACAGTCTGATGGCCTTTAGCTGAACTGTGAGGTTCTCTGTGCCAGGTCAGCCTGAACCCAAATCCCAGAAGAATTTAATTTTTACTCTTCAAGGACGTTGAAGAGCTGAAGGCACGTAGATTTTAATCCATTCATTTGACAACTTAAATGCCACACTAAGCTATATGGTGCTACACAAAACAGTCCTGTGCCGTTCCCTGCTTCTGGTCCTTCATGATGCCAAGTGGTTTTTTTATGGCTCAGGTGTCAAACTCAGGTGTCAAACCTTGCTTCCCCAAATCCAGCCTGCTTTTTTGTTGCCTCTGACTGAGCAAGATCTTTCATTTTATGCCCTTGTTGACTGAGCTTTCTTAGATAGCAGCAAGATGAGCAGTACCTGAGTTACCAAACCATTTTGGTTGTCAGCAGTAATACCTTCTTTTTTCTTCTTAAACAGGTTACCATTGAAGTTTAATAATACCCCAGCACAAGCTTTCACTGATAGCAAGAAATTCTCCTGATGTATCTGACTTGCAGCTTAATAGGAAAGCAACAAAGGTGTAGTGAGGGTACAGCATAGTCTAACAATAAAAGCAGCACTTGGAAAACAAAATGAGCCTTGTCGCCGAACGACACAGTAGCCTGATATTAATCTGTCAGAGCAGTCATTGCTAATAATGCAGGAATGGCGAAAAATGTGTTTTTTTAACACTCCTTAGAGGAAGTACATTGATTTAAGTGAGCTCATAACCACTACTGAATCAGAGAACAGGGTGAAGTGTTAAATATAACCATTATTTCTTTGTATGCTTTATGAATTCCCCTTCAGAACTTTCGACTGTTTTAAGAGCTCTTACGCGTAACCAGCAGACAGGCACAGCCCGTGATCACACGCCCGCTTTCACTGCAGACGCAGAGAACCTGCGACACTTGGAGAAAAAAGGAGCTACTCTTTTTCTCTCTGTTTCTCTCCCATAGAAAAGCGCCTGACGAAGCTGCCGCCCGCATTCCCGCATTCCCGCATTCCCGCATTCCCGCATTCCCGCTTTCCCGCTTTCCCGCTTTCCCGCCCGGGGCCCGCAGGGCTGAGGGGCAGCCCGGCCCGGCCCGGCCCTGCGAGCGCTGCCCGCGGTGCTGCGGCGCCCCCCGGCGGCCACGGGGGGAGCGGCGGGCGGAAGGCGGGCGGGGCAGTGCTGGCCCTGAGGCGCGGGAGCCTCCCGCCCCGCCCGCCGTGCGTGTCGCTCATCCCACGGACGCGTTTGAAGGCTTTTTGTCCTTTTCCGCGGTTCGCAGCCAAACGCTTCCTTCTAAGTGCGTTTCCCCGATTTATATCTCTGCATAAGTGACAGTGCTTGCAAGGCCTGGGCTGGGCAGCGCGCGGCGGCGGGTTTGCCATCCCGCTGCCCCTCAGCCACTCCAGCCTGTCACAGCCCAGAGCCGCGCTCTGTGGCTGCTCTCCTGAAGCCGGCAGCTTTCCAGAAGATGCCAGCTTTTGCTCTTACTTGCGAGGGCATGGGCACTATGAATATAAAAAATGAGGAGTCTCATCCACGAGCCAGGCAATGTTCTCCTGTCACAGACAGAAGCTGTTGCCTCTGCTGTCGCTGCACGAATCGTTGCCTTCTTGAAAGGAAGATGAGGCCCTATGCTTTGCATAGCTGGAATGGCTGGCTGGCTTCCTGCTTTGGGGTTTGTTGTCACCAGAAGAGCCTTGCCACACTGTGTGCACTTTTGTCATGTCACAAAAGCACTTTGCGTTCGGCCTCTTTGAAATCGGTGGCCAAGTTCCATGTTCTGCAGCACAGACAAAGCAAATACCGAGTCTGTAAAAAATGCAGTGTGCATGAGCTATGTGTGTGTGCTGGGGGCGGGGGGTGGGCCAGAAACAGTGCTAATGAACCAGCCACAAAACCAGCCACATCCAAAACTAAAGAGTAGCCCCAGAGAGGTGAGGTATTCAACAATTCTCTTCTGATTTCCTCCATTCACTCTCATCTCTGAACAAATATAAATGTTGCCAAGTCCAACAGGTATTCTCTGGAGATAAGAAGATTCAGCTCTGAGCTGGTATCACAGAAAGAAATGATGGGAGAACAAGACTAAGATGAGTGCTAGGGTTAGGGAAGGGGGGAGATATACACCAAAAGAACAAGGAGAAGGATAAGCCCTGCCATGGTGACATCTTCTCCTCCTTTATATTTTGGAGTTTGTTTTAAGGAAGTATGGTTTAATAATCGCATAGCAGACATCTGACAAAGAAGCCCACATACATAATGGAGCTGAAGGATTATATGGATAGCACAGCAGCGACGTCTGGTGCAGCTGTAATTTAAATCTGTTTCGAGCTCTCCAACAAAATAAAATCCAATGAGTTTCTTCTCTCTGTCTTTTCATGCACATGATGAATGAAAAAGGTCCAAGGGTTGTGTTATTTGTGTTTTAATATGAATGGTTTAGGAATGCTAGTCTGTTCCACCAATAGGCTAGGGGACCAAGTGAGCTTCTGGCAGCACCAGAGCAGAAAGCTGAGTGAAAACTGAGTCCAGGCTCCAAACGACACTAAACTTTGCTTCACAGTTTTGCAAGAGCAATGATCAGGAAAAGGGCAAATAAGAAAATATCTTACATTATCTAGAAGAGCAGATACTGTACTTCAGCTGTCTCACAAATCCCATGGCCTTTTTCCTACCAGGTAAAAAGAAGCAAAAGAGGTCAACAAGCCACTTGTAAGCTGCCTGTGAGAAGCTTGTTGATAGTTCCTATTCCCAGCAATTACAGACTTTATGTCCCTTTTGAGATTAAGTACAGAGCAATACAAAGATTATTTGTGCCATCAGCTTACTTCTTCTGTCCTGGTTAACTCCTAGAGAGTCACCTGTGAGAAAGGAAAACAGAATCACAGAATCAACTAGGTTGGAAAGGACCTTTGAGATCATCAAGTCCAACCTGTGACCTAACACCACCTTGTCACCTAACAGTGCATCATAGACAAGCTGTACTGTTTCCGATACCAAAGCAATAAAGTTGGGTCAAATCCCTTGGCCCTTCAGGAAGACATGCACTGCTATCTATAAGGCTTGAAGGAGTGGCCACTTCTTTCTGGAGCTTTCAGTCAAAAAGACAAGGGCCAAGCAATTATGCCACAAGTTTTTCCCTGGTCTCCCCTTTTGGTCCCCCCAGGTGAAAAGAGGCACCATTTCTGTCCCTTCCTTCCTCCCCCTCTATGCTCCCCAAGTTTCTGCTCTACTTTCCATGGGGCCCTGTTTCTGACTTAACTGGTTTACTCAACGCAACTGGTTTACCTGACATATAACATCGTTAAATGTCAGGTAAATAACATCAATAAAGTGAAGCTTTATCAGGGCTGATGCAAGAAACTCTCTTACACAATACAGAATTTGAGATGAAGTATACCCACCTTTACATCCCCTTGAAGTTAAGCTCACACGCAGTGCAGGTGTCAGACCATCTACAAAGAGAAAGGTTTGGGCAAGCTGTACATAAAAAACTGCTCCATTAGAAAAAGCTGCTAACAGACATCCAGTCCTTCTAACCTGTGGTATGAGGAATATCTGGTGACTCATTCCAAATCCATATGTTCTCTATCTGGTTCAGGGCTGCATTCTCAGGCCTTCAAAATCCTAAGAATGTCTTTTGGTTTTTAAGCACTTTTTATTGTAATTGCCATCACTCTGTTTTCTGTTGCTTTGCTATTCCTCTGCACTCTAGGGTTGCTCACTGAGTCTCAGACTCTGCCTGTCACTCTGGAAGAAACACATCCCTTTCTAAAACAGGGGTGATGTTTGTGGGCTCTCTCTTTTGCTGCAGCTTTAACAAACAGCAGCCCAATGTAATGCTGCTGCTGGCTTTGGCTTCTAACAGACTTTGCTCAGTAACTAATATTTAGAAAACATTTCCCTCCAAGCTATCTCTTACCCTCTGAATTACTGAAAATAGTATTAAATCTTTTTTGTTCTTACATGGTAGTGTAGTATTGCCATATTTTCCTTCTGTGTGGACACTCTTTCTGCAGTATGCAAATACAGTTATCAAACAGATTTTTAAAATTTTTTTTCAGTATATACTGTAACATTTAATTGAATTGCTATCTTAAAATAGTTGCTGATTTTGAAAATCCTAATTTTCTTTTTAAATTGCATGATAAGAATTTTTAAAATATCTAGGATTGTCTTAGAGCCCTTTGTGTGAGCTTGTTCTAAATGGGATTATTATTCTGCCTTCTATAATCAGTTGTCTAGCATAGACATGGGCAGCTTGGTTCTGTGGAGACCTGCTGTAATGAAGCAGCCTAGGCCAGTCAGACCGGACAACAGGGTGGTGTTGGAAATGCAGAGGTGACAGTGCTGCTGTACTTCCTGAAGAGTAGGAGTCTGGAACATGAGATCTCTTCTCTATTAAAAACCCTTTGTATAGGAGTTGTTATAAACTAAAAAAATTGTAGTGTCCTGCTTAGCTGTGTGGCTCAGGAACTGTTACTTGGCTGTAGCTGAAATACAGTGACAGGGTTCAGTACAGAAGATACTCCTTCCTGATACTTGTCAGTGTAAAAATGGCTTTGGGAGCCAGAAAATGGAATCTTATTGTGTCATTTATATCCCTGAGGACCTCACAAATGCTTTTTCAAGATTTATGTTCTGCTCTTTCTGTATTTATGCAATGTCTCTGAAATGGGGGATTACACCTACCACCATTTAATTCATCACAAAATGATGAGTGCAGAAACACATAACTAGGTTCTCAAAGTCACAGAGTATATCCCACTGATATAAATGAGAAGGAAGTGGGAAAAAAAAGACTCAGTCTTCACTGAAATGAATGATTTCAGACTTAGTGAAAATCTACAGATGGTGATATCACACAGCCTTTCACTACAGACCACTGCTTTACCATGTGGGCCCCTACTGATTCGTATCTGCATTTTAGCAGGGCTCTGAAGCTGTAGACATGTTAAAAGTAATCAGAATAAATAATTCTGAGTTGTCCAATGGGCATTCTAGTAATAAGCTGCTGCCCATCACCTTTTGAAGGCAATTTTTCCAGAGGCCATCAATGAGATTCTGTGAAACCCTTAGGTGTCTCTCTTGTAGCAGCCAGCAGCTGAAACCTCCAAAAGACTGGGCTCTTGAGGATGCCTTTCTCATACTAACGTAGGTAAACCTACAGCTGTATATTTGCCTTATCTGAATTTCTGTATTGGTAAACTGTAGTGTATAGATTCTGACGACTTTATGCCCTTTCCCTCAGTACTTTCTAAGACATTTTCACTTGACAAGGCAGAATGTATAAGGTTGTATGTCCCAATGCACAACCATGGCTTCAAAACATACCAATGACTAGAAAATACCTAACTAAGGAGCATTTTATTAGACCAGGGTCTGCAGCTGAATCATTATCATCACCTAGAAGGCAGCTTCCCCTCCTGTCTCCAGCACTCTAGGGAGGAGTTTGGATCACAAAACTTGGAAGACGATTTCATCTGTGTGACACGCCTGCCACACACAGCCTCTTTCATAAGCATGGTATTTAACTACCAGCATATGTGGTCATTCCTGCAGACACAGAAAATTCATACATGACCTGTGCAATTTCTTTTTCTCCTAGAGAGTAGCCAATGGGCTGGGAGTGAAGTATTGAGACTCTACTCTTGATAGTTGTTAGAGGAATCTTTAATCACTTATGATGACCAGAATGCTCATCACCTGGCTTGAGAAATCACAGTCTTTGACAACAGTAAACTTTCCTGAAGATTGCTTTCTGCTGTGTTTGCAGAATTATAGTAGGGTATGATGGAGTGAATGTTTGGGGCTTCAAAGGAAGACTGTCATGACTTTCTTCTATTAAGGCAAAAGAAGAGTAGAAATCCCGTAAGTCCTTTCCCTAGATTAAATGGGCTGTAGACAGTGGAGTAAATGACTGCACAGGACCTGCAAACAGAGGGGCAACAACTTCACAGAGGACAAGTCATAGGCTACAAGTAAAATATTGGTGGACGCAGAACAGCCACTGAAGGCCCTCTCTGAACTTTGTCTTCTGTGTATACCATGTCATACCTGGGCTGAACCTGACTTCTGAGAACATAATTTGTTTGTGAAAACAGACAGCCAAAGTGTACATGTAATTTCTCTGTGAATTATGAAGACAAGTAGTCATGAAACTGTGGTTTGTCCTACCCAGTCACAGCAGTTCTGATGCCTCTCTAACACAAAGGTTAAAGCCCAAAGCTTTTTCCTCTGCCCACAAAGAGGGATATAAATTTGCATTTCAATATAAAATCTAGAATATTTACTCATCATGAAGAAAATAAGTGTCTGATTGTATGACAGGGTTTATGAGTTTAATAATTTTTGCTTTTCCCCCTGCATGAAATATTTATAAGGCAGTACTTCATTCTTAAGGGAAAACCAAGAGGGAACTACAGCTGATTTTTTTGTGTATTATAATCCACCCTCAGCAATGAGTTTTTAAAAGGCAGCAGTCCCTGGGAAAGGAGTCCAGCACACAACTTATCTGACCTAGCACAGTCTACTACCTCATTTCTGAAATCTTGGCATATATAATCCCTGTTCATCAGAAACACCATAAATGAAATAGTTCAGCATGTTCTTTTGCTGCCATATATTCTGTCCTCTAGAGGAAGATCAGAAATGCTGGACTTCATTTATTTCTCAGGATCAGGAAGGAAAAGATATCCTAGTATTGGACACAATGTTCAAAGTAATGAGATTAATGAAGTTGAGGGCTTTTTGCAACAGCATGACAAGTTTTGTATTTAAACAGATCACTCCCACCACACAGAATAACATGTCTTTTGTTCAGAGATTTACCATGTTTAATTAGTAATTTTTTCAGTATCTTAACCATGTATTCAGTTAAATAAAGTGATAAACAAAAGTGTTCAAAGTGAGGCAATACTGTCTTTATGTTATTTTGAAATTGGGATCAGGTATCTGTGGGACATGGAAAACTGAAAAAAAAAAAGAGTACATAATCTTTGCTTCTCTAGCAAAATTTTAGCGCCAAATTCTGCTCTCAGGTAAATTTCTATAAAGCATCGTTCATGACAGCATTACAGTACAAGGGCATATTTGTGGGTTTAAAAACTGCCAAAGGTCAACAGTTGTTCTCATATTTTAAAGGCTCAGCACACACCAAGTGGGGACCTGGTATCTGACTCATATTGCCCCACTGCCTTACTACAAGCAGTCACAGCATCACTCCACTCCAACAAACTGATTGGATTTCAACAGATAATAATCTGGGCTTTTTTTTTTTCTTTTTTAACTTCAATTTGCCTGCTTCAACAAATGAGAGCACAATTTGGCTCCTTTTTTGGGCAAAAGGAAGCCAACCAAACATGACTTTCACCAGGCCTCAGTTTTTGGCCCCAGATTTCAACATACACTATTACAGCAATCAAAAGAACCATAGAAATTACTTATTTTACTGTTCCTTAACACATTTCACACAGTCCTGCAGCAAGCAGAATCACAGATGAACCTCAGAACATACAGAGAGCACAACTACTACACTGGACATGAAAAGGAAATTTTATTAAACATGTTTACATAACATGAGTTGGAAGTTCATTTAAAAGCACAGGGGAGTGTTAAGACAAGTGGTCAAAATAGAAAGATACTATCGAATTATAGCTAGTTGGTTTTTGGCCACTAAGACAGAACAGGATCTAGTAGTAGTGCACCAATGCTTGAGTTCTTCCTGCTCAGCAGGTCGAGCAGTAACCAATCTGTGCCCTATGGAAAGATGGGCAGAATAATTTCCATGTGTTGAGTAATAATAAATAGTTCACTTGGTGCAGGCAGTATGTCTATGAATTAAAACCTAGTGTGTACACAGTTTCTACATGTGTTACAGCCCCACAGTAGGAATCTACACCAAAATAGTTATTAGAAGGAATTTGGTCCGTACTACATCACGTTTTCCATAGGGTAAAAAATAAAGTCCATCTATAGACATTTAGCACCAGACCCACAGACCTAGCCTGGCTAAAACCTGCAAAATGTCTATAAGAAAAATGGATGGCTTAGATTTCTTGGTTACTTCAGTATAGTAATTACGAGCAAACTGTACAAGTACATGCAACATACAAGCTGGCCTATGTGGAACTAACATACATTATTAAATAACCTTTTTCATCTCTTTTTACAAAACGTGCATGCAGCTTTGAACAGTTCCAAGTCATGCTGCTCTATTTGTGTGATCACAAAATTGAATGGCCTGTAAAAGGAGGGGAAACATATCAATGCACCTGCAGGAATCTGCAGTTCTTCGCACATTTACAGAATATCACAAGGGATTTCAAGGCCAAGAAGAACTCAAATGAATAAAAAGCAAATTGAAATTTGACTCTTTTTTTCTCCAAAAAGTAAGATATCTTGCGTTAAAAAATCAAGCCTTGTGCTTGCATCAATCTCAAAGAAATGTAAACTAAAATTTGATAAAAACATTAGTAAGTGCAGAATATTTCAACTGGAATTTCCAGTGAAACATTGAACAACTCATACCATGCTCTATCCAGGGCAGACAGGTGTGTCTGAAGTGACACACATCAGAGAAGCCTGGGTACAGCTGAAAGTGTCATATGCTCAATTCATTCCTGGTCAACATTTTGGGAAGTCAAATATACATTTATACACAGAAACGTAAGTATCTCCTCTCCATTTCTAGGAGGAAAATTGCATTACCAGTAACATATTCAATGTCAAAATTAAGACTAAAGCTGCTTTATACCAGTCCCCAGCAGAAGTTGCAGAATTCTTCAAAATTCTTCCATGCAAAACATCATAAACAGAAAAGTTATTTTATATATATATAAAATGCAAACATATCTGCTTTTTACAAAGAAAAAGTGGCACTGTGATGATTTTTATTTTTAAGAATATAACTTAGATTGGTCATTTGTTCTTGGTTCCCACATGAAAGATTTGTAAGTACCAGAACTGAGAAACGATTTGAACTCGCTGGAATTGTAACTGCGGCTGTTGAACACTTTAACGATGCTTACAGAGATATGCTTCAGCCCTTTTTTATTTGGTTTAGAAAAAGAAAGGAAGGGTCTCTGTTAGCATTGTGAGGACTTCTACAAATCTAGCAGAATCACATGGCAAAAAACTAGTGGAAGTGACAAGTACAGAAAAACTGCTGAAACACCAGGAAGGTAACACTGCTTGAGGGCTCTCTCAAAATGTGAAAAATACAACATTGTTAACAGAGTGAGAGCTTCCAGTTTGGGTCATCTTTGACTTAGGTCGAATCTAAAGGTCCCTCTCTTTTTTCTTTTTCCTTTCTTTTTTTAAATTTTTTAAATCATTATAAGCATCAGTGATAGCTGCTAATAGATTTAGCTGTATGTGATATACCTTTGTTCTGTCAATTTAAGCCATCTCTCAACAGACAGACGTATGTTTAGAGAACTACTAGAAGCAAAACCAGAAGTGATTGTCTCTCTCCAACAGTGTTTTTTGATCATGTGAATATCTGGTTCCAATTGTTATCCTGGGTGATGTTTTTAATAGACAGCACCTGCTACTACGATCTAATGCAGGGAGGCCCAGTTGAACTTTCCAGAGATGACTGGGAAGCCCTACGTGTCAGGGGAGTCAATGTTGGATCCACTAGAGATGAAGGTGGAAATAATTTATACCAGCCTATTACCACACTGGACAGATCCAGTTCCTCCAGAAGGATTTGGGCAACTCCCATGAAGCATTTGTGGTCCATTCGGCCATAGTCTCCCCAAACTATTACCTGGAAGAACATAAAATGAAGGTTCATGATTATCCCCAAATCTGTGCTTAAATGGGGTTATATACTTATACCCATGCTTAATGTATGTTCACTCTTGCTGTTATGTGATAGCATCAGGAAAATGTTATTCTCAAGAGTGAATGATTGCTTCCCTTTAATGGGAAAACTTCATGGCAGGACAGAAGCAAGAGTCAACAAAAAAGAAATGTTTAATGCAATAAGACATTTTGCAAGTCTGAAACCACAACCCACAAAGATGTGTTTAATGGTATTTATAAAATTAAATGCTTAATGAGTTGGAATGGATTGACACATACTGGCTAAATTTAAGTAAAAATGCAAGTGATTCCCCTAAAACGGGATTAAGAAGCAACTAACCTGAAGGACTTTGCCCTGTGGACTTTCTTCAAAAACCAGTGTCTGTTGGTAGAGAGGATCAAGAGTCTTCCTTGCAATTCTTGTCTTCTTCTTAGCTATACATGCTCCATTTTCCAGTAAATACACTTTGACATATGGAGCTGCAAACAGAACATCAAGAATGTTATGTTTGGACTTACAGTGCACATCTGAAATGGAGGACAAATGCCTTACATGGAAACAGAGTGGAAAGAAAATGACACACATTATCTTCTCTGTATCTTCGCAATTGTATAATCTGAATACAATTATTTTCATAAAACAGATGACACAGCCCATAAGAAATCAATTTGATTTTTATAAACTTTGAACGTAATGATCTAAGATGTTAATAACAACAATTACACTTCATGTCTGTAATTTAAAAACACTTTGTTTTTCCAGGAATTAACTATCACTGACAGCTATTCTGGAGTCTCTATAAATGTTTAGGGGTCAGAGATAGTTCAAAACAAAAAGCATATTTAAAACTGTGTCACTCCAATAACACAGACATGAATTGGTCTTTCATCGCTATATCCTAAGGAGATTGCAAAGTACCATTTTCACTAAATGTTGTCTAAAAGAACTGTTACAGGTGTTACAAAATGCAGTGATTGGGGTATTGATTCTAAATCTTCTCTAATTATTATTTCTATAAATAACTAGAACTTCAACAAATGTCTTTATAAAATGATACAATATTAAATCATATTCATTATACAAATAATAGACACTGACACTAACCATAGCACAAGCTGCTGCCTTCTTGAAGTCCTGCTGTGTACAGAAGACCCTGGCATGTGGGTTTAAGTTGTTTCTTCAAAGCACTTTCACCTGTTCTCCATCTCTTTTCATGGAGAACAAACACAAAGGACCTCATGTATATAGACAAAGCCCTTCTGAGACATATGACTTGCCTAAGTTGCAAAGAAATATTTACACAAACGTTCCTTCCAGAACAGATGTTGAGTTGCTGAAAATGAATCCTTGAGAGGTGGCATGCAACTGGCAGATGTAAGGTGCTAAGAAGTGGACATTGGTAGCAAGGATATATCCATGCAAGTACTCCTTGTTGAAAAGCAAGCCAAATAAATGCAAATGTAGTGATGGCTAGCAAGGAGCTCAAAAAGTGTCCAATCCTTAATTCATCAGTATAGTTCATAGTGTTGTTTTCTATTCATATATTGTCTATTTTTTTTTCCATACCTGGGGTAGATTTGGAGCCAGGTTTTTGTGTGAGGCCACGGGCTCTAATGACTTCTACTTCTAACTGGCCTTTTTTATCCACCATTCCAATCTGGATGTCACCTGAGAGGGAGAAGAAAGAAGCCCACATTTGAGAGAAGCAGTACAGTGCGGGAGATAATAAGTGTGAGAAAAAGACTGGTTTGATATTATTCTTCTGCATTACTGTGCATGTTGCATCTCCTGATGATCCCCTTAGCTTCTCCATCCTTAAACAAGGATAATACATAATAAATAATACATATTTAGGGAGCACGGTGCCCTCTCTTGGTATACCATTTATACCAGCAAAAAGAGGTATTTTTTCCTTCAAAAGTCTCCACCAAGCACAGAGGTGACAATTTTCCCATTTTTATCAATATTCCACACACATTTTTAGTGCGAATAAAATGTCACAACATGTTAAAAAAAGAAACTGCTTTCATTTCTAAATAGTCAACTCATTTCCCTGCCTGAGTTTTGACAAATGACATTTCCTGCAGAAAAAGGAAACTGCTTACTCTGAGACCAAGCACTGTTCTGATCTAGATCAATAAAATACAAGAGCAGGTATTTTATATACTAAACTATGCGCTGGTGCTCAAAGCATTATATCTTTATGCTTTCATATATCATGGAATCAGCTGAGTAGAAATCTAACAGGCCACTTACAATAAAAAATGCACAGTATGACATGTCCATCTACATGACAGGCAAATAAATGAACTACATCCATGAAACACATGGGTACAAATGTATTTGATATGTAAGCTCTGATTGTCTAAAAAACCAAACTCACAAAAAGATAGTCCTGAACCATAGAATTTGGGATCTGGATTCAGAGAGAGAGCAATTTGAAATTAATTTGGCATGAGATTTTCATGTTTCTCTAACAGCATACTAAAGCAGTGTTTATACCTTGGTACATGAGGTATGACAGAACAGCAGCAAAGATTTTTTTTATCAATTAAACTTTCCTTGAATAAACGTAGCTGTGCTTTGCACTAAAAATAGTTCAGATGAAAATTCCAACAAGCCTTTTTAAGAGCACATCTCTGTATCGCATATCCAAAGTAAAACATGCGACAGAGGACCAGAAGGGGGAGCAATAATCCAAACATTTTCAAATCGTCACTAGTGAAAGGGTATCACAGAGCAGGTCTTCTAAAAATTTTTAAAAAGCATGATGGAGTGCTCTTTGGGGGCCAAAACTCGAGCCTTTAGAGATAAAGTTTTAAAAAGTCAAAACAAACGTTTTACTAAAGTAATCTGCAGAAAAATCTTTAGTTGCAAAACAAGATTAAAATAAAGAGATGGGGAAGAAATGTAGACCCTTCTATTCATACCAATAAAGCCATTTAGATATGTATTGGATAAATAATCTCAAAAATATATTTTATTTCAAAATAATAATAAAAATTTTAATTTGGTAAGTTTGATGATTATCAATATTTTAGTAGCAGTCATTTGGATTTATATAGCAAGTTTTGCCTTAGAGGGTACTTGTAACATTCTCAATATAGCTTTCCTTCTCATGAGTTGGGAAGGGAACACTGTCTTCTGCAATTTTTTTTTCTGTTTTTTTCTTCTTTGTCAGATGTGTCTCAGTAGCCCTTCCCGGTTTTCCCAAGACAGTTGTATTGAAGCATTGGCCCTTTATAATTTCCAGCAGAAGTATCATTACTGTAGTGGATTGAGGACTCCTCAATTAGCGTCCTAAATCATGTCTAAGAACTGCTCATATATAAGCAAAAAGCCCCAAAAACCCCAACCCCAAATCTTTCCAAAGATACTTACACAGTCCTGCACTCTTGCACTCCTTATACAACTCATACGCTGTTCATAAACAAGCTACAGCTAATGCTGTTATAGGAAATTACAGACTGGTCTGGAACACAGAGAAGATCAGAGCTAGCTCCAGGCAGCTGTTGTAGAAAAGGACTTTGTGTCTCTTACGACAAACACTGGCTTTATCAGTGACTGATTATTGGGCATTGCAAATGTTTCCAGAAGTTTCACATGCTGGAGTTAGATGAACTAAGCTTGGAAAAGTGCAGTTTGGCCCAAAACCCTCTGTCACATCCAATACAATCTGTGTCAAGTAAATACAAACTTTGAACAGTTGAGATTTTGCAATGAGCTACAATTGGAGAAGCCACACTAAATTTAAGTGGGAAGTAAAACTCCTATCTTCAAATTGCAAATAAGATTAGCCAATACCTCAAATGGAGAAAATACTGGTTTTCACCCCATTTTGCATGCTACCATGATAGGAACACCAGTGACTGCATATAGGACCTTCACATTGACAATAAAAAAAGACACTTGGTACAAGTCTTTATGGTGTTGTAGCGTGGCAGTGTGTACACTAGGTAATTCTCTTATTCAACAGAGAAGAAGATAACAGAGGAGAAGATGTCATTCTTACCCATGGCAGGGGTTGCTAGTGTTTGTCGGCCTACTAACTGTGCAGGTCCCAGTCCATCGAGGAAATCACTGAACTGACTGTCAGCACCCAGCCGTACTCCAGGGAATATTAAGCTGAAACAAAATAAAAGCTGGTTAAGTGTAAGTGCAGGATTGATTTCTGTTGTCCTACAGTATTTACCTCAGAAGTACTACTGATACAAGACAAACAGCTCAGGATGCACAACCACAAATCATTTTGCAGCATCAGGAGTGATATGTCTTCCATGGACCCCAAAGCAGTGTAGAGAAATTCTGCACATTGACTCAAAGTAGTTCATAAAACAGGTCTTGCTAAGGAGTTCTCTGGGAGCAGTGAAGAGTCTGGCAGGTAAATAGGCTATGAATGACCTTGTATGAGAAAACATAAAAAGCTTAATGAAATAGCCTATTGTTCATTAGCAAGTGTGTGATTTACATAGATGTAAACCCCATCTGCATCGGGTAGAACAAACAGGGGAAACAGATGTATACACTAAATTAATCTGATTGCTTTAATGAGGCAGTCGGTAAACCTGCAGGTAGTAGTAGTAGCGGTGATTAGACCTAAACCTAACATCACTCTCTAGCCAAAATATTCTGGCAGACAAATCTGGATCTACAGTTGCTACTCACCCCTCTTTCAGGATACAAACTGAACTGTCACACATCAGCACAGCATATATGGAAACATTCAAAGCCAGCTTAGGTGGGGCTTTGAGCAACCTGGTCTAGTTGAAGATGGCTCTGCCCAGGGCAGGGGGTTAGACTAAATCACCTTTACAGGTCCCTTCCAACTCAAACTATTCTATGATGCTATAATGTGGGCTTTGCCAAGGTGCTTTCTTATATTCCATAGTCTTCAGTTTATTTTTAATAGATATACAGTCAGTCTCCAAACAGTAGCAAAAGAAACAAACAAAACAAAAAAAGAGAGAGAAAAAGTGATCCATGGTGGGAAAACTCAGCTTTGACTTCCTTATAACAATTAAGAGGAATAAAAGAACAGACTTTGAACCAAGTCTAGACAATATATTCCCCAGTAGGCCATCCACCACTCTATATCTGCTTCTCCCTCAAAGGGAATTCCCTATTAGACTGCAATAAATAATAAAAATCTTCCTAATAAAAACAAAAGCATCCAGTGTGAAAAACCTTGATTTCTGCACATCAGGCTTGTGTGCTTCAGCCATTCAATTCACAGTTCTTTGCAAACCCATTAGTTGCATAGAAAAAAGCCATTCCTCTCTTGAAGACTACTTGTTCTTACTATGCCTGCATAAACGTATTGACTGTCTGTAACAAAAGCTGGCCAGGAAAGATCATAAAATCCTAGAATAGCGTGAGTTGGAAGGGACCCACAAGCATCATCAAAGTCCGACTCCTGGCTGTTCTCAGGATAGCCCCAAAAATCTCACCATGTGCCTGACAGCATTGTCCAAATGCTTCTTAAACTCTGTCAGGTTTGATGCTGTGACCACTTCCCTGGGGAGCCTGTTCTAGAGCCCAGCCACTCTCTGGGTGGAAAACCTTTTTCTAACACCTAACTTAAACGTCCCCTGATTGAGCTTCATGCCAATCCCTCAGCACAGCATTTTTCATTAGAAAGCAATGGTTTTCCAAAAGGTAAGCTATTTCACATAAGTTAAGTTTCAAAACAGTTGGGGGTTTTGTGGTTTTTTTTTTTTTTTTTTAATTTAAATATGGCTTCTTTAGAAGGAAGAGGATAATAATCTCAAGGTCTCCAGTTCAACCCTCAGGCAACCAGTTACAGTATTCACCTAACCTTGAGATGCAGCTTCAAGCCCAATCCTTCTGACAAGACACAATCTGCTTCTCTCCCCTTTCTTTCTATCCTTTCTTTCTTGTCTCTGCTATGAAAAGTTTCTCGCTTGTTTCTTTGGCATTTTTTCACAAAATGTGTTATATTTTGCCACAGGTTGACTAACAACATTGAAAATATTCACTTGAGAGCACACTTCTGGCTATACATGTGATAATGAAAGTTGGAAATATACATTCCTCTTAATGTGTATTAATTCCAATTCATTAAACTCCAGTTAAGGGTCAAGCAAAAGAACATAACATGGTACCCTGGGCACCTACTGTATGAATATCTAACCTACATATCTGATCAGTCTTTGGAAATGCAGGATGAGGCATGATATTGTTAAAAAACTCTGTTCCTGGAAGGAAAGTCAGTGTCAATGTACACACACACAAGAAAGGACAAGAAACCAGTGCAGACTTACCATAAGCACTTCCTAATCATCATCATTACCCACCTACAGTAATGTCAAGAGTGAACTGCAAACAAAACACTACTCAAGCAACCAAAGTCAAGATCTTGATGATTTTGATGGGAATCTCACAAGAGACAAAATCCCCCTTGCAAACAGCTTCACTAATCAGAATAAAAGGTGCTGTCAAAAGCTGATTCAATGCTCCCACTAGACATAACATCGGAAGTTGAAGCTGACCTTTCTAATGCAAAAAGAAAGCCCAGAGAAGGAGGGAGAGGATTTTAGGATGAGCTGTCACAGTGCATGTACCCTGATTATATAACAGAACTATGAAGCTTCCCCTCCTCCTTGTAGTTGTTTCCAACTCATGTTCTACAAATAAGCCAGTAATGCATGTGGGGGAATTAATTAAATAGTAGAAACTTGTTTTCTTGGTCATCTTCCTTTAACCATTTAACTTTCTTCTCTTACTGTGATCTATACCCAGAGCTGCTGTAAACTAACAGTATTCTGCAGAATTCATGCAAATTCACAGAACATTTAAGGATTTGATTTATAGCTAAATCACAGAATCACTGAAAAAGAGAAGACTTTGGAGAAGTTTTCTAAGCCACAAAGTGCAGCAACACACTGAACAGAATCCTTTGGTATCCCTTTTGCTTTTGGCGTTGTGTCCTGTTTAAGGAATGCTTCTCTTCTCTAATTGCAGCAAAATATATTTAACTGTTTCACCTGAGTTTTGTTATCTGCCCCCTTTGGCCCATTCTCCCAGGCTTCCCCTCAGAGTCACTGTTAGGTATTGATGGTGTTCTCACTTCACTGGACTCACTGTTTCTTTACTCTGACCAGAGAGTGGAATAGAAATGTGGAGGTCAGGGACAGTGTTTAAGGCTATGATCACGTAGTGGGTTTGGAGTCAGGAAATAAAATTGAGGTATACTGAGGATCAGGAATCAACCAGAATAAGCTGGTAACTCTGTCAAACCAAAAGTCCGGGACAGAAACACAGTGAAAACTTAGGATCCTAAAAGTATGGATCAAAGAAGCAGGATGAACATGGTCAGACATGAAGATAGCAATTGCATGGGAGAGCTGAGGTAAGGAGCGTTGTCAGAGGCAGAACTGATACTAGAGCAGCAAAAGACAGGGAGCAGGCACAGGAGCTAAGGAGGCAGAAATAAGACATGAAATACAGGTAGTGTGACTCCCAGTTTATGATAGCTTGAAGATGTACTTAGTTCTAAACAGTAATTTTCAAACTAAGTCCCACTATGCACACCCAGCCTGCAATATGTCTCAGTAAAAAGCAAGCACTCTGTTTACTTCTTAAGCTTGCTTTCCTCACTGCCTTACTCAGAGGGTGATTCTCAAGACAACTTATGACTCTACTTTTCTGTCCTCCAGATGCCTGCTGTGATCTCCAGATCCAGACCTTGGCTGGCCAAGCCGTGCCAAATCTATTTACACACAATGAGGGTGAAACAGAGAATTAAGCTGTTCCACTGAAAATATCCTCACCCTCAGTGCTGGGCTCCCACCTCTCCTCTCCACTGCTAACCAGGGAAACAGGCTCCCCCAACTCTTCCTTAGCAGGGTCCAGTTTATTGGGCCCTTTGTCACCAAGGTGAGTGACTGGTGCCTTACAGACTAACACTCCAGCATAGGAGGAGGATGGCAGGGTGGAGTGCTGAAAGGGTAAAAGTAATGTCCTGTCAAGGAATCATAATGGTTCTGGAAAACACTAGGATTTTTACCCTTGTTCCTCATTCTTCATCTGATCTTTATCTGCTTTTCTTTTGAATTATTCATGATGGAGCCTGTTTTTCTTACATGGCTCTTAAAATTCTTTGCATCATAGAATCATGGAATGGTTTGGACTGGAAGGGACCTAAAAAATCATCAAGTTTTGATGGCGCTGCCATGCACAAGGACATCTTTCACTAGGTCAGGTAACTCAAAGCCCCATCCAAGCTGGCCATGAACACTTCCAATGATGAGCCAATCCACAACTTCTCTGGGCAACCTCTTCTAGTGTTGTAAGAAAATGAGGGTGGTGAGAAGATCTGCTGGTGGAGGCACCGTTACACAGACCCTTGTCACCAACTCCACTGTAGCCTTGGCTCTTTGTGCCTAACAAAATATGCAGTGGCAATTGTGGTAACACAGTAAGCATATAAAAAAGATGAAGCCAAAGAAGTCCAAATCTCCCTTTTTTCCCCAGGTTTGTAAAGGTACATTTGCCTACTCCCATTTTCCCCTTTTTAAGGGAGTCATCTTCTAAGAATTCCCTAGTAATCACTTTGCCGTGGCACATGCAATAGAGTACAACTGTGAGGAGGCTGGAGTATTCCTGCACAATTTTGTGTCAGAATTACCTTTGTTCTCCTGTCCTACATACCAAATTGTTCTGCAGTGAATGAAAACAGCTACCCCATTCCCCACAACTGTCTGCCTGACTTCAGCTGATGGGGCAGCTGGGCTCTGGGTTTACATTTCTTAATAAGAGACTTGGAGCACCTCCAAATTATGTATAGAGTATTACTCAACAGAGTTTCGTATCACAGGGATTCACATGCAACATTTGAAGTTTAACTCTGAGGTAATCCAAACAGAACTCAAAGAAAAAGTATCCCTATGTTTTGTTTTGAATAATGCAGTCTTAATTTAGTTGTCTTTTGATGAACAAAATGCCTCACTGGATGGCAGGGAAAATGAGAATTCATAAGAATTCCTCTCTCAATTTCCAAGAAATTTGTGTTATATACCTAAAATAGTTCAGTTTTTCAAATGTTTCAAGAGGAAGAACCTGTACGCAGAGCTATCCCCTCCAGCTAGAGTTTGGGACATCCCAAGTAATGAGAAAGAAACTCCTACTGCATTAGCAACTTCTCCTACATTACCAGTATTTTTTATTTCACTTACTTGCCCTCGGAGCTATAACTATTTATGCTGCCGTCAGTGGATTCTCGACTTGGCTGTCGAACCATACGACTTCTCATCTCTGCTGCCATTCCTGTTTCTGTGCTTCTCTGTATCGTGCTCTTTAACTTCTTGCTGCCAGCCTCTGAAAGGAGAGAAAAAGAAGCGACAATTAGAACAACTTGGAGCAAAGCCTTTTGCCTCGCAGTTTTCGCACAAGAACAGTGATCTGACTTGGTCATTACTATCTAATATCATAAAAAGACTATTCTTGAAGAAGCAATCTCTCTTCTGCAGTTGCAAACTGGAAATGGCTTCTCTTTAAAAGGCTGCAACCTGAAGATCTTCATTAGGGCAAACTGTTGGAAACTAGATGTCTTGTTAATAACCTTTACACAGCTGGAATGTAAACAGGTTGTGATACTGTCTGCTAACCACATACTCGGTAATGTGCCTCCAGCCAACTTGCCAGGTTGGGTGACTGCAAAAGAAGTTACAATTCTCACAGAAAATAAAATAGGGGGAAAAATTCCTTCATGCATTTCACAAGACAATGCTAAATACTAAGAGACTTAGTATCAAAAATATGTCTTTTGACTTGGCGAAATATTACTTTTCACCACAACATATCTTCAAAATAAACTGAACTTTACAGAAATAATGATCGCACTAGTTCCTAAACAGAAATAACTCTTGGAGAATTTGTTTGGGAAATCACAGAACAGTTAAGCTGTACAGGACCACGGTGGAGCATCTAGTCCAACCTCCCTCTTCCTGGAGCACATTGCTCAGGATTGAATCTGGACAGTTCTTGAACATCTCCAGTGAGGAGACTCTACAGCCTCTCTGGGCAATCAGACTCTAGGCTTGCAACTATAAGACTGGAAAGTAATGTAAATCTTGCGAAATTCTTTAAAGACTTCATCCATTTGGTAAAGCTTCTATCCTACATCCTTTAAAATGCAATTTGATTTTCACCTGGGAGTTTTCATGTTTCCCTTGAGCAAGAAGAACTTCCAGTCCTTTACAGGTTCTTTTCATGTAATGGCTGATCTAGAGTGAATTCTGCTGTCACACAGCAGAAATTATACTTCTAGATGATGATAGTTGTTCTCAACAATCTTTAACTAAATTTCTTTCACCAGTCTCCATGTGATATAATAATGTGTTTTCTTCAAACTCAGTGTCCTGGTATTTTTCATTTAGTTCAAAATAGGAATCCAAAGTTCAATGGATAGCATCACTTTCTCTCAGAAAGTAATAGATTTGACAAAGTTTCTTGTAAATACATGCTAAAACATTCTTCTGCATTTGCCCCTTCATTTCAGTGTTCTTTGATTCACCTCTGGAGAGTCTGTGCATCCTTTTCATGGTCTGCTCAGGGAAACATCTTGAAACAGCAAATATTTCTTCCATCTCCACCTGCTGTGGAGATTGACTTGCTGTGAAAAACTTTTCACTTTCCTGTTTTCACAGGCACATTTTTGATGTTTGAAACTGACAGATCTTATTCATCACAATAAAACTTAAGGCTTTTGTAGTCCCCACACGGCTTGCCCATTGCCCAGGGTGTTAAAACAGGCTATGGAGATTAGCTGGCCCTTGCTCTTTGAGTCTGCAGAGCTGGTGGAGGGCAAGGAGAAATCACACCATACAGCTATCAGAGTAACCTCTTTGAAGCTATCAAGGAAACAGCAAACATGGCCAAAGTGAAAGAATTTGTATATTGGGCTTAGAGGAGATACACCCATGGTGAAAGGGGCTGTGTGGTTTACCTCTTAAACTTTTGGGACCAGGGTTGTTTATCTATGGCCACTAAGCAGTACCCAAATGCCTCTGAGTGGAAGAGATCAGCTGCTTCCATCGATCCTTTCCTCCCTTCTAAGGCCAACGGCTCTAAAGTTTTCCTGTGGGCCACTGCAGCTCATCCACAGTTCCAGTCCTTGGTCAGCTGAAAACACAGTATCCGGTGCTGCTAAATGTGAGGTGGAGTAGGGTAGGCAAGGTCCACCAGGCAGACCAGGCTGCACTCTTACACAGTGCAGGTGGCTGCGGAAGCTATTTGCTGGAGCTTCAGTGACTTCATGTCAAAACCCAAACGCCACATTTGGTCTGGAATTTTCTCTTGCAAAACTGAGGGTGTGTTCAGCATATCAATGCTGATAGGCAGGCTGAGCCTCAAAAATAACTCAAAATGCACCTAGGAAGTACAAGCCATGCATGGAGTCATACTCCAAAGCACAATTTTCATGTTTTCTGTAGGTATGCATTTTCTACCCATATTGTTTTCTCAATCTGTCTCTGTCTTTCTCTTTCTCTCTCTTGCCAGGACCTGTCTGAAATTGTCTGTTTTGATCTGCTGCTACAAAGCATGTGAGATTATGTGGTTTACCCCCTGCCTCCTTTTCCAGAGCCAGCCAGATCAGGCAGCATAACCTGGAGCATATAAAAGGGTAGAGCCTGAAATGTGTTCAGCTGAATAGGGTTGCTTGTGAGTGTTCAGGGCTCAGGAAAGGTAAATGAGGAGACACTAGAGGTAGCAACAAGACCATCATGGTCTTGGCACAAATTGGTAAAGAGGTGTTGTTTTGAACCACCTGGGCAATGTGGTCAGTGCTGAAACTTTGGAATTAGAGCCAGGTTTTGTTCAGACAGATAATGAATATAGCCATAGAAATAATCACTGTAAAAAAAATACCCATCGACTAAATTACGAAAGTTAATATTTTAGCTTTGAGCTACAGCAGATATTGAAAACAGGAGGTAGATTTTTTTTTAAAGAGTAATGTTACACTGTCTCGTGTAACACTGATATTGCTGTTTAAACACACTTCTTTGCTCCTCAGATTTTAAATGTATAGATCATGAAGTAGGAATCCTTGTTTATGGCTATAAGCAAGTCCAAAATCTTCTCTCGCTGAGCTGCAAGTACCAGATTGTTTTCTTCCAAGTACTTTTCAAGTCACTGCTCACCATCTTACATTGCTGGATTCTACTTCTTTTCTTTTCTCATCAACTTTTTTTTTCAGGTTGAAGATTAAAAACATCCATCCTTTTGCCTCCCCTTGTAAATGCCACTAATATCCATGACATTTCCTGGGAAAACTAGAGTCCTCCTATTTATTTAATTTTATAACCTCAGTCTTAATATTCTGAAGTACAATCAGAAATATAACAGTAACCCAACAGAATGATGAAACACAACAGGAGTTTTATGGCATAGAGAAAATTTCTTTTGTGCCGGCTAAGAACCAAAATACATGTTACACAAGTTTTGGAAGTTTTACCTTGGTCATTTATGCATGTCATATCTTACATGATAGAAAACATTATTTTTCCAATTATAACACAAAAAGTAAAGAAATTGTTTATCTTGTTAGTCTTGTAAACTTCTCCGCAAAACCTAGTTCTGTGAAGGAGGGAGGGGCTTAGCACACAGATGGGTTGGGAACTGATTCTATTTCTAAAGGTGCTCTGGTAAGATGAACTCACTGGGGTACAATTCCAGCCCTGCCTTGGCTGCACAATAAAATAAGGGATCCAAACAACTACCAGTGTTTTTCCTGCTATTGATAATACTTTTTAAAAAAACTTTCATTTTCATCTTGTATTGTTTTTAATCTAACAGTTCTGCTGGAATATCTTTGGAATGCTGTCTTTACATGAAAAATACAGGTTCATAAAATATTTAAGTTCTATATTTATGCTATGATATACTGAGAAGCTTTTCTGCCCTTGTCAGGATATCCATTGGAGAATGCTTGATCCTGCTCCCAATTCTTGTTAGTTTTATAAGTACAATTAAATTTTTGTAATACATTACAGTTATTTGCTGGCACAGTATAAATTACTCCATATTCATTGTGCAGACTGTGAATGTCTCCATACTGAATACCATTTAGAGGTAAAATTTACTCCAAAATGGTCTATGTGATTCTGTCTGCTGTGTCAATTGTGTAGGGATTTCTGCATGCAGGAATGCAGAGTGATGTGCATAAATTACATGTAAATACCTGGTTTAAGAGTTACAAGCTAGAAAAAAACTATTACAGAGCAATTGTGATGAACATTTTAGCAGGTTTAGTAATTGATGCCAAAGCATCATAAAGCAGCCACCTGTAGCTACAAAACATACACAGCTTGCAAGCATTTTGCAATTCATCAACAGGCTTGTTGTAGCAGTCCTGCTACAACACACTGATAAGTGTGTGCAATGTGCTATTTCTGTCTGCTTATAATAAATATAGCCTACAGTGACTGCTGTTTGGTCTGACAAGAAACTGGTCCCTGATTTTGGTTTTCCCAGACAAAAGTAAGTTAACACAAAGACCCTGACCTGAGTAAGTAAGCACAGCAAAAAGCAAGTATGCTCTACCTTATACAAAATATCAAAGCAATTGATGTGTCCCAAAATTACTGTACTTCCTCTCAAGTCCAGGAGCCAGGAGCTATTGACAAAAGAATTATAGTGAAAGGGTCATGAGCTTGGCAGCTTAGTTAATAGGTCAGTGTTAGAGACTGCTGTAGGGCAGAAGACAATCCTGACATGGCCTTCTATGTACTGCCTACAGTCTGCATTGCCCAGAAGCATACCTGAGGGCAACTAGTTGGTGAGCACCCAAAAAAGAAGCAATTTACACACAAGCAGCACCCGAATACGTGAAAATTCATGATTGGTTCAAAAGAACACACCAGAGAACAAAGCATACATCACTGCTAAATCCACTAATGAAAGGGATTATAAGAAGTGTCATTGCATGACTCAAGGGCAGTTTGTTTACAATATCAAGTATGCTCTTGCATCCAAAGAAAGCCTATAAAAGGACTACAGCTCCAAGTCAGCTCTGACTGAAACCTGGCAGGACTGTGACCATATGGTTGGTTTGCACAGTGACTGTGTGAGACACTAACAAGATTATGCCAACTGGAATAGTAAGGGTCAACCTCAATTCAAGGATCTAGAAAAAGAAAATGTGCCAAGAGGCACATTTCCTTCTGCTCCTGTCTGATGTGTTAGTGATTTTTACAACTTCAAATTTAGCTGCTTGGAGACCTGCTGGTTTACAAGTTCTGCAGCATCCTCCTCACTTTGCATGTAGTGCTTTTAAACAGCACCAAAATTTATTTACATGTGAATTGACAAAGTGTCCCTTGGCTTATAGTCCTAAAAGAGAGAGAGAAAAAAATAATAAATAGTTCAAAGAGCATTTGTTTTTTTTAATATGTGTACATCACATGAACTCAGCAGTAGATTGATCACTAAAAGTGCATAGTGACTGTGGACAGAACATAAGTAGTAAAAAATATGACATTTAAGCATGAATTTCAACAATGCAAGTTTCTAGACTTTATATCATGCAATACTCCCCTGTATTTTCCATTCTGTGTATTGTGCTATACTCTCCTGAATACAATTCTCTTTCTAAAAAGACATGTAAAATATTGCAGTAACTTCTTTTAAGTGTTTCTTCCAAATATCACACAATATATACAACGAAAGGAGAATGCTGTTGATATTCTGTGGTGTTAGATCCCTAGGTTTAAAATCCAAATATAAACCATCGTGTACTTCTTCCCATTTCTACTTATTAAAAAAATCTACAAACAACATTTATACTAATTTAAATTACAAAACCTTCTAGAAAGAATATTCACCTTTTCAGCGGGCACAATTCATTGAGAAGAAATTTTATCAGAAGTTTGGAATAAACTGTATCTCACAACTATATTTATAAATTCACATAGTCATGTGGCAAACCCCTTTCACCCCTAATAAATATTTTCAGATAAAACATAAAAGATAATGCAATTAGTCCACTAATAATCATGGCAAAGAGCAAAGAACAAAAAACACCAAACTTAACAAAAGGAGACTTCACTGAATTGCTGTCAATGGTTGTATTAATGCTTTGATGGCATTTTAGACTGTATAGCAGAATCTCACCTTTTGACTGTATTTTTCACTGAAAAGCAAACTTGCAGACTCAGACTCTTAACAGTTTTAGATTCCAAAGCAATTTTACTTATCCAACAGCTCCTAGAGACTTGCATGAACCTGAAGTAGTGCTTTGAGAGCAAATGACAGGAATAGGTCTATGCTCAAAACAAAAGCACACAAGAAGTGGAAAATCAGGCCACTGTTTACTACCTGACAATTGTCTCAAAGCCTTAAGCAACTGCTTTTACAAATCATATCTCCTTTAGATGTCTTAGACATATTTACTAGAAAAAAAAAGTAGAAACAAGTGTGTGTTTTATATGCTTATCTTGATACTTATGATTTTTTCATGTCAGGGAAGAAAACCTGTGTTTAACTAGGACACATGTATCTTAAGGTACAGCAAGGATATCTGGTCAGAAAAAGATCAGTTGTGGCTTCAGAAATTACTTTATAAAGATTAATTGTTTTGTCCACCTACTTGCAATGAAGAGAAAATAACCAATATCTGTCAGCCAAATTGAGGCAATCAAGGATGATCTACAGCAATGAGTTTCTACTGCTGGGACTGTGCTAAGCAAACTTTATAAACATACAGAAATGAAGGCATCTTAATTATCTTCATCACACATATGCAAAGAGCTATACAAAACCAGAATATGTCAGTGAAACTGATAATAGGTCAGTTACTATTAGGCCATGCCATATTCTTCAAATCCTAAAGCCTATTTCAGTGAAATTTAATTGATAAAACAACAAAGCCATGTTTCCGACAAATGATTTACTATATAAACAGTTCATAAAATATCAAGCACTCACTTTCTCATATACTCCCGAGATTTTTGTTACATGGGAGGACAATGCGAGACAGAATGAAATAAAAAGCTCAGAAGAGCTCTTATCACTTCAGCAATAACATTTTTACATAAAAACACAGCCCTATATTACAACATTGTTTATAACCAGGCAACCCCTCTCAGAGAACTGACATATAGTATAGAGATAACATTTGTCCAAGGAAAGAGTGCTGGGACACAGCTTGCAGTTAATACAGGAGGGGAAAATTAAATGAAATGTAGAAAAAAATGGAGGAGATTTTTTCAACAAAAACAATATTTCATTTCATTTTTGTTAAACAAAAACAATATTTCATTTCATTAGGAATTGATACACATTTAAGTAACTTGATGCCTTTTGATGATGGGGTTCTAGGCAGCCACTACAATTGTAGTAAATATGAGAATGTTTTTAAGTAAGTCTTCACAATTACAAATAGTTCAGTATTTATTATTAAAAACATAACATGACAGTATGATTACTAAAAGACAATATTTTATAAGATGATACCACCAATAAGACAGTTTATAAGGCATCACTAATAAAGAAATTCACTGTTACTGTGCACCTTCAAAAAGTTTCCTGAGAACTGTGTGCTGTACACAATGGTAGTCCAAAGTCTAATAATTTTAATAATCTCCAAAAAATCTGTCAATTGAAACACTGTCAAAACCACTAGTGCTAGAGTATCTTCTAGTGAAAAGATGTTACATGCCTTTTTATAAAGTTGAAAAGTTTCTGAGTTATAGCTCAACCCTAGTTTAATTTCACAGCATACTAATCAGGAGACATTACAGCTTCAGAAATACTCCCTTTTCATCTCAATTACCAACCAGTGAAATGATCTGAAAATGCTTTACCTTTTCTGTAGTTTTATTTGCTCCAACTGCAACTTTCAAGCTCTTCAAGTGTTAATATACCTCGTGGATATCACATTTCCCTTTAAAAGTGTTACTAATCTGTCTTTAGGAGATCATTCTAACGTATCAGATCAACATACTATGACACCAACTCAGGTCTTTCTTTAGCGACTGTAACATTGCAAAGTTATAATCCCTGACTATCCAACATTGCTAAATCAAGACACATGAACAGGCTCAACACAGCAAAACACAGAAAATACACGCTTACCTTTGGTTTAAGCAAAATTAAACATTGGCTACAATATAATCCTTAGCAAGCAGCCAGCACCTAAAGCAGCTTCACCTTTGTTTAAATAACTTGCGCTGTTTCTGGGAAGAATAAATCTTTGGGGTCCTGGTGTTGCGTCTCCCTGTTAGTGGTTATCCTGTAACCACTTGGCACTGCAGCACTGCAAGGAATGATCAAGTTGCTTCACTCACAAATTCCTTTTACAACTGTGATTACATTACAGGGCCTTGCAGTGAAAAAAGTACTGAACTACCTGACAGCTAGCACTTCATAATATATTGCTGGAAGGTTAAAAAATTCAGTCAGCGGTGTATTTTCTAGTTATGTGCAAGCAGAGAAGAACACAAAATATTCTTGGCAACCTTGGTCGATGCATTTTTTTAATGCTGCTGGTCAGAATTTGATGAGGAGTCAGATAAATCCAAAATCACATTTCTCTATCCTGGTGATTTTGACTCATTTTGCATATGCATTTTAGTACAAAACCACCAGAAACACTGCAAACCCGAGAAAACATTAAATTAGCATTAAATACTAAGTTATAGTTATGCTACAGAAAAGTCTAAATGATGTTACTGTCTTAGAGGGATTTGAGCACAACACAGTTAAAAAAGTTTCACTGCCTCTGAAATGCCCATGTGCATTCTAAGAAAGGAACTTCATTTTTTAATTACTCCTTTCATCTTTAAACTTCCTTTTGAGGAAACAGACTTTAATATTTGTTTCTTTGACAATTTTTTTTCATTTCTGTAATACTCTATTCTGAAAATGTATCATACTTTCATTTTGCAATTGAGAATCAATTAATTTAACACACCTTTATTGACTTGGCATTCAAAATTGTAGGGACCAATGTGCCTTCTCAGGGTGATTAGAGATAGAAAGGAGAAAGAAAATTACTCAAGCCAAAAGAAGATAAATATTTCAAAGGGAATTACCACAAGAAAAAAAAAATTAAAACATTTTGGCAATACAGTTCTGTAGATCTTCAAGTTATTGTAAAGTTCTGATTATTTAAAGCATCATCAAATAATTAAGGAGAATAATGCCACAAATTAAACTGTTCATTTCAGCTAATAAACACACAGCAAGATTTATGATTTCAAATCCTGTAGAGGTGACAAAATCCTCTCCAGTAGTGATGCAGTATATCTCATGTCACTCCTATGCAGAAATGTCCACATATTTTCATTGCTTAGGCACAGATTTCCTATTCAGTGCAATAGTTGAAGTAATCTTTATCTTCCTGATAAATTTAGAAAACCAGAAAACCAGAAAGAGGGTGACATTGCATTTTTGAAAAATACGTAGCCATATGATATGTAATTCTCTAATGATGCATGTTAAATTAAAAAAAAAATTAAAAAAAAAAATATATATAACTAAATGGAAAGGTTTATCTCAGTACGATGCCATAGCAGGAATGAAATGCTGATGTTGGTAGCTGCTAATGTGTGCACGTCATTCTCCCAAGACCCATCTTCAGCATGCACATGGCAAAGGCTTCAGGACCTGCCTGCCACGTTGAGCAGTTTTACACAAAGCACTGCACTTGTGTCAACCTCCGACCCAGGTTCTTGCTCAGGGAAAGTCAACAGAAGTTTAAAATTGAAATAAAAAACACAGAGAGGGAGGGCTCCATCACTGTGTAGCCTCCCAGAAAGCCCCTTCGGTCACAGCTTTTCCTTCTTTATGCCCCTTCTCTTAGTCCCAGGAAAAATCATTCCAAATATTTCGTATTTGTATGACCAAATCCTCTTTCCAGGATTAAAACTGTTTGACTTACTCTTATGGATCTGTAACTCAAAGGCTGACCAAAAACTTGGCTTGTTCTTCCACCACTGAATCCTGAAATACTAGTCTCAAACTCTACAGAGTAAATTTTTCTTGGCAGCCTCCAAAGTAACACACCTCAAACAAACTTTCATTGAAACCTTCCACAAATTTAGACAAAATTTTGCATGCTGTTTTTGCAACCAGCTGTACCACCTGTTTGCCCTGCTGTACCACCATCAGCTACAGCTACAGTAAATTTTAACCATAGTCTTTTTCAGCCAAAGTACCTGTGCTGATGTTTACTTTGCTTTTGAATTTCTTTAAAGATGTAACTATCTAAAGTTCCAAGCCATCTAGGTTGTGTTGATGTACAGACATACCTCTCACCTTTGAGGTCAGCCCAGGTAACAACTGCCAGAAGGGAAGCTAAAAACTCAGGAGAGGCTCCTTCTTTTGGTCAGGTAGAGTTCAAATCCAGTTAATAGTGGTCCTGGTGCAAAACTTATCTTTTGAAATAGCTTTTTGTTCACTGTAGTAGTTAAGACAGGTAAGTAGTGAATGAGACAGTCACTTAATGTTTCCGTTTTCAAAGAGCTGTTTGTGGCACTACACTCAGACTGGTTTGTGTTAGTTACAGCTGTCCATGGCTAAAATAACCCATGGACTTGGGCAGCGGATCTGTGCTAGATAAACACTGCATAACTGTAAGACATAATTGTTCCCTTTGTGTTTATATTATTGAAAGTGGACAACTGCACACAAAGACCTGGTTTAGAGACAGATCGTTCAGCCAGACTTCCCAAATGAATGCTCTGTCATAACTCCACTATGAAATTGTAAGGTTTGCATCCAATATTGCTGGTTTATGTCCATTATCAAATACACACTGAGGAAAACACTACTGACAAGATATAAAAATTCAACTGTACCACAGACACCAGCACAAAAAACCTGTCACAGCATCATTGTTGCTTTGCTATCTGGGCAAGGTAGGGAGCAATGTGAGACAGCAGGATTTTCTGTAACCCCTTGCATTTTGCCATCAAAGACAATTACAGCTTATTTTTGCAGGTTCCTATGGCTGCTCATTTCTCATTCTGCCCAGCTCTCCTCTCTTGGTTACAAGCCTTGCTTAGCAAGGAAGCACTTGCCATTCTCAAATGTGAAGCAGATGAGAGAGCAGTCAACAGACACGAGGCAAAAAGTGCAGTGATACAGGAAGAGTTGTCCTGTGTTTTCCCTGGTAAATTATGCTAAATTTTTATTACAAAGCAAAATTTTTTTATTGTGACTGTTGGCTTGTTTTAAAATAGATTTATCATGTAATTAATATGTTACAAACATGATAAAAAGCTAAACAAAATACAAGCACAAGGGATAATTAGCCATATATTACAAATTAATATTTGAGAGCATCTGAATCACAGCCAATAAATATAAGCAGACAGCGAGCATTTACAAAATTTTAAAGCCCTTTCAAACACAAGGCAGAAAGAGATGAAAGAAAAAAAGAAGTGGTGCCAATACAGCCTATCTCTACAGAAAAAAAACAGACTCCCTCCCGAACTTCTAGTTATATCTGAAGTGAAACCACTTCCAAACTGCTGTGCCAACTAAAACAGAAGGTTATGTGAAATACAATTTTTAATGCAACTGTGCATGAACACTAGCAAGTTTAAGAATCAAAAGCACTTGTCTTGAACTAATACAATATCCAGAAATGTTGCTCCATGTAAGCTAGTAACAAAAAATACAGTACGAAGCTAATTTCACTAGTTCCTAACTATTTAGCAGGCCATTTTCCTCTCCATATTATTCAAAAGCAGACGCTAAGACCGAGCATTAAATTTTCCTGCTGCATTGATATAGATGGTACTAAAAAACCTGCCATAGATGAAGAAATGACAAACACCTAATAATTGATGGGAAAACAAAATTTGTACATCAGCAGTGGCACCAAAGAAAATGAGAAAGGGCAGCAGAAAATTACACAGCTCTGTACAAAGGGAAATTTTCAAATCCACATTATAATAACAAACATGAAAATCTGCAATAATCAATCAGTCAGTCTGAAACACAGATTTCAAATTCCTAATATACTTGTGCATAGCATATAAAAAAGATGTCTCCCCAGAGTACACGGCACAAAATTAAAATATAATAAATGAACCTTATGTTCATGGTCCTAGGCTTACTATTGGCTGAACAGAAACATGCCTTTTACAGTAATCTTGGACTTGACAACTCAAGCCAAGCAGTACTACTTCTTTCCAAGGATTTCAATATCTATTAGCACATGGATGAAGATCATAAAATACAAAAGTAAAACAAACTTGCCTTTCATATCAGGATTACACCATGGTGCTTGAATCTTGCAGAGCTAATGGTTTGAAGGTCAGGCTCTTCGGAACAGATGCCCTAATCTCTTATTATCTCCATATTACACAAATTATTTCAGATAGTATTTTTTTCTTGGAACTGACAGATAAAGCCCTATTTTCTGCTTAGGATTATTGTGATCATTAATGAGAGTGGTTCTTTTTTAGGTGTGCTCAAAATGTGAGAGGATAGATGCTATTCAGTACAGGTTAGTATAAAAACAGCAATGGCCATTAAATAGCAGGCAAAAGTAAGACACGTAAATTCCACCCAGGTAAGATGATGTCAAAATAAGTATTAAACAAAATATATGCACAGAAAAAAAAAAGATTCCTATGTACACAGTAAATCAAAATCACATAAGGTAAAATTTAAAATCAAAACATTCTTGCTTTATTATTAGGAAATACTGTTTAAGGAAACATGCAGTTTTGTTATTATATCCTCTATAATAGATCACATTTTAAAACTTTGTGAGTACAACAGAATCTAATATGACAGAATATTTGACATGAAACAACAAATAATAAAATGTGCATAAATCCTGGTTTATTTATATAAAGCTGGTGTTGGTATATACTACCTCCTCACTAAGTAAGGCCTGGATGGACATAATACAACTAGTTAATTGGCAGGCAACTTCTAATAAAATCATGATGAAAGATGACATTGAGAGCATGCAAATATCACAAAAGAGAAAGTTTGCGAAGCTCCTTGATAAATCAAAAGATATAGCTACTGCCAGAATAAGAAAAATGTAGAAGTGACTTTGAATAAACTTAAGTATTATACATAGATATTATAATAACTATTTCACAGCCCTTAAATCACCATGATTATATGTTATTAAATACACTGTCTTGAGGCTAGGAAAATCATCAAAACTAGTATGTCAAGTATTAGAAGGAGAATATTTTTGAGAAAGGGTCTGCAATCACAAGATTTACTCTATTAGTGACGCAGCGCTGAAGACAGGTAATGAAGACAATCTCCACTTTGTTTTGAAGTGAGTTTTAATGTGCATTTCAGTGGTAACAGGAGCCAATGTCACTGAAAAATTACTCAAATCTAAAAATTATTTTACTGAATAATTCTTTCATACAACATGCCTGATTGCATACTGTTTTCAAAAGAGTACTTTTATTCATGATATCTCCTATTACCCTCAGCTTCTAATACAGATATTTAATTTTTAACAAGAACATATTCTAGAGGAAAATTGAAAGCATTTCTCTCAAGTCAAGAGCTTCCAATATACAGTCAGAAAAAAATCTTAGAATAATTTATGTTTTTTTTCCATTGAAACATTTAAGCAAAATCAATCTTTTTAACTCTTGTCCAGTGGTGGTCTTTCTCTGAAGACTGCATTTTGCGTAATGCCATGCTGGGAAAGAGGAAGATGCCCAATGAAGACTAAAACTTTTTCAAAAGCCTTAACTTCTCTATATATCTTTTCTGTCATTGTCAAAGGAACTTCAGGTTACACAGGGTCATTGACTATATCAAACTAAATGTAAAAGCATGGGTAATTTAAAACAAATATGAAGTGGATGGTGTTGTTGAATACTTTCTTTTCCTCTATATCCAGAAGAAGTGGTTTGGGGTTTTTTTTGTCTTACATATTTACAAAAACATGCAGAATTTTCACCAAGTCCAAGTTCATCATATGTAGATCTTCGTGTGGCTATTCCCTGTGAAGCATACATAGGACTGGACCTCACCATCATGAGGATACTTAAAGCATCGTATTTAAATAAAATTCCAATACATTTGTAATGTGACATTATTTGTTTCAACAGTGAGGAAAATACATTTTAGAAACCGAAGATAACTTGCCTATAAACTCCTGTTCCAGCACAATGGTGCCTGAAAATTTGAAATTATTACAATTACCTTGCTACTAGGATACAATTTATAGAAAACAGTTTTATGTTTTTAATATAACTCTCTATCTGTGAGTTTATATTATGCTCTGTTCTATTCATCCCAACAACACAATGATAAATAACCACCAACCCAGAATCATGGTGAAATTCTGGTCTGCTTTTCTTCAGAATTACAAAGGGAAAGAAGAACATCTCATGTATGTTTAATGATCTCCTATCATAGCACCTTCCTATTCAGCAAGGCAGGTAACCACAGTATTTTCAGGTATTTTTTAAAGATAAATTTGACAGTGATAATCTATTATTTTGGTAAAAAAAATAGCAATCAGAATAGAATCATCTTGTTACAGAGAGTTCAGCACTGTGCCATCAAGCAGGATAACAAACACCACCATGCTATGTTCTGAAGTACAAAACATGAGCTAAAAGAACAGTCAAAGGGACGAGAGTATAAACATACACATTTGCAAGGCAACCCTGTGATGGATGAATCTGATTCAATTTCGTTAACGAGCTGTTCGGATATCTTTCACATTTCTTCACAGTTCAACCAAGTTTCCAGCTTAAAAGATTTTTTAGGGATCTTCTTACAGTCAGGTCCTGACTCAGCTTGTGGTCAACATACCTTTAATAATATCACTAAAATATGTCAACTAATCAGGTACCACTACTTGCTCATTTAGCTAATTTTATGCTGCAGAGAATGATCTGTTGTATTTAACCTCAAAGCAAGTAACCTTTAAAGAGCAATTAATTAAAATACCCCAAATAGAAACATTCTTACTGGGAGGACACAAGAAATGAAGACGCAAAATGAAGCCAAGAATAAATGTATGCATGACACACATTGTACCCCAACAGCACAGAGGTGAGTCCTACTTTAACATGTTGTAGTCATCAAACATTATATTGCTTTCAGCCATAGATTTCCATTTCAAGAAAGCTAACACTGTCCTGATTTCTATTCTAAACATTATTGAACATGTTTAATATGTGATATCTATAGACATGCTTTAAAATATGGAAATTTAAGGCCCAACAGATGCTTTCCTTAAAACAATACCCTTGTCTAAAGATTACACACAAGTGGTTTTACACACATACATGCACACTAAATTACTGAGATTACTGTTTCTCTTATCACATGCTCCTCGGTACACAGTTACAAATTTTTTTTAATCTTGCAAATACAGTTGTAAGCTTTTTAGGAAGTCTTGGTTCTTCTGCAGATGGTGAGATTTTCAGTGGGTCACTTGCAGTCCTGGAGCTTTCTCCTCAATAAAATGGGACAATGGCACTTACCATTCCTTTATAAAATGCTTTAATGTCTATGGCTGCCAACAATGCAAAAAACAAAGAACCATTGCTGCTATTAAAGAGGTCTGACATGAACTATAAAAGTCAGAACATAAATTAAGAGCACATAAAATAAATTGCACTACAAAGTTCAACAGTACATATTTAGATAGTAGCCATAGCAGTTCTTGTTCTAGTTGGGATTGCAAAATGACTACTATACTGCTACTACAACTCCAAGAGAATAGAAAACTTTGGACAACAAACAGAAAAAAGAAGTCTGCAAAAGGTCATCCATTTATTCTACAGAACAGTCTTATGGGGTTACTAAATTCTTAAGCCTTGAAAACAATGGGATTTTTAAGCATCAAGATCTCAAGAGCAATTGGTTTCTGAAAAATAAGCCTATCCCATCAAAAAAGAGACCATTTTTATGTATAAAGAGAAACTACCTATGCATGTAACATGTTGACTGGCAAGTCTGTCGGAAGCTCTTTAAATGAAAAAGAAACGTTGCAATGCAAAGCATCAATGTTCACTTCTCAATTTCACAACTTCATTTCATTCACAGTTCTTTTACAAAAGTGGATGATCCTACTTCTCTATGACACAAGGCTTCTGTCATAAGTACTGTCAATAATATTGTAGTAATGGGCACCACATGAACACAGATAAAGACTTAAATGTGAGAAGAAAGTCAGATTTCATATCTGTCACCCTACATTGGCATCACAGAATCACAGAATAGTTGGGGATGGGCGGTACCTCTGGAGATCATCCAGTCCAACCCCCCTGCTAAGGCAGGGTGACTTAGAGCAGGTTACACAGGAACACATCCAGGTGGGTTTTGGAGAGGGAGACTCCACAACCTTCCTGGGCAGCCTGTTCCAGTGCTCTGCCACCCTCAGTATAAAGAAATTCTTCCTCATATTGAGGTGGAACTCCTTATTTTTTGGTTTATGGCCATTACTCCTTGCTTGACACCCATCTTTTAGATATTCATATGTATCGATGAGATCCCATCTCAGTCTCCTCTTTACTATTATCACTCAGCCTCTCTTCTTATGGGATCAACCACTGATCCAGCTGGACGTTTGAATTGCCTCACTGTTTCTCTTCCTCACTTTTAACTTGACTAAACTTCATGCTGTCCAAGTATTTTTTTTTCTCCTCTAGCAACAGACTATTTGCCACTATAAGCAAAAAGTAATATTTGAACAATACTAAGAGAGCATAGTATCGACAAAAGCATTGGCACACAACCACCGAGTAAGACTAAGATAACATATTTACTGCTCGGTGTACCAGCACCAGACACATGGCAGCACTGCAAGTAATATTTTTATTAATGGTACACGCAAAAAAAAAAAAAGGAAAAAAAAAAGAAAGAATATTATTAAAGTAATTACATTTTCATCATAAACATTGTACCACAGGACAGTGCTGTTATTTCATACTCTGCTTGACTGATGACGATATATGAAAGGCCTGGACCATGACAGTTGTGCTGAGAGCACAACTAATTCAAGTTACAATAAATTTACAATTCCCTGTGTCATTTCCATCTACATGGTTATTCAGTTTTTGTTTTGACTGGAAAGATTCATAGCAATTACATAGTATTAGCTTTGATGATGGCATTTGCTTATCAGAAAAAGTAGGATATTTAAGGAGATTACCAGACATTTGATCACATTCAAAACAATTAACCAATGGACTTCTTGAGGGTTTTTTCATGGTAGTATTTCTGAGGCTGACAACCTCACTTTCCTTAACATAAACACATTAACAGTCCCCTTCATGCAAACAACTGATACAAAAATATTAAACAGACACACACATAACTGTGCCTCTTGATTATCATTCCACAGAGTCCTAGAAAACTGACTTTACATCTTATGGATGCTGAGCAATCAGCAGAGCAAATGAGAGAAACCACTTATGAGGTAGCGAATTACTGCATCTCAGCAAGATCATTATCTGACTTACAAAAATAGAACCAGAAAACCTATGGCAATTGTACCTGTGGAAAATAATTGTGCCAAAGACACTCATGCATTTGTGATTTGAACTTTGCTCTCACCCAACAATATCAGGTTCAAGCCTGGTGCTGTGACACAGTTTGCTTATTGCAAGTAGAACTGCAAGAACAAGAAAGTGACTACTTTGTGTAGCCCAGAGACAGTTATTTCTTAAGTAAGAACTCCTCTATCCAGGCAACTGTGCCCTGTGCCTCTCCTCCATGCAAGATGGGCAACAGAAATTCTTGCAGGATTCAACTATAGGATATGAAGGATCAGAGCAGCTGAAAGCCCTGAAAGAAGTTTCTGAGGGGGACCAAGGAAAGGGCTGGGAGCAGAAATAAAGAGGGCTGGGCATAGGCTAAGTAGGACTCAACATACTGAATTTCAAGTGTCTATAGATGCTGTACTGGAGCTAGTCATGCCAGATTCCTTTTAGAACATACACAGTAAACCAGATATTTTTGGGGGAAGTTAGTTTTTACTATTTCAGACATTTACTGGCGGCTGGATAAGCCATGGGTAGAAGTGAACATTTCTCTCTCTGCTGGCTAGAATGAAAGCCTGAAGTGATGAACTGACAGCTACATCGTGGACTACTATACCTGCTTGAACTGATCCCACCCTTTGTGATTACAGCTACTGGTCCACTTCTTTGAAGAATGGTACCTTACTAGTTGTCAAGCACAGGGTTCATGTTCTATATCACACAGTCCCTCTCCAGCTCCTGAAGTACAGCTGTACCATGTAGGTCTATTGAGAAAAACACAGTGTGAGAGACATGGATTCATGGGATTCCTTGAAGAGCCAAGCAGTGGGAGTTACTGGCTGGAAGATTTGTGTTCAAGCCTTTCTAGATGCAAGCTTGTGTTTTTCTTTTTTAAATTAAAATTGAAACAATCCATGACATCAGTTTATTCAGTCACCAGCATTTGCACAGAAAGATTTATCTCTGCACCACAAAGACTAGGACTGGAGAGGGACTTTTTGCCCTTTACAGAATGACAGTGTTACAGAGTTCCCAAATCAGTAAACTTTAAATGGTATTGTGGTAGCCTGCTACAATCTGAAGGTGATTACTGGAAAAAGTCATTCTCCTTGGATTTTCACCATGGGCAAACTTTGGACCAGAAACTACTGTGAGGCAGTCTGGGAGAGCATGAACCTTGGCTAAGACAGGATCCCATAAAATTTGTTCATGTTGATCCCAAGTTGGCTATAAACACAGCTATCCCCCTGAAGCAGAGTATAGGGTAAAGCCCATATACAGGCATGGAGCAAAAAAGTACTTCTTGAGCAAGAATAGATACAACTGTATTTGTAGCTATGTAAATGCTGTTCAAGGAAACTGTAAACTGCTACTCAAACTCATCACAGTTTCTATGCCAGTCACATTTTCTCTTGGATTCCCCAGTCAATGACAAAATTCCAACTCTTAAGAGCTAACTCCTGGCCTGTGACTATAATCCCTGCATAAATATATTAAAGTTGCCTGTTTCAACACATGCTCAAGATGATAGCTCTCTTCTTGCTGTGATATGTAGCCAGAGCTGTGAATTTTTCAACATCCTAGGAAAATTAAGCACAATATAAATGCAACTCAGTTCTTTCAAACCCTGCTCTTGGGGTGGTTGTCCCTCACAAGGGCCATTACTGACACTCCAGAGAAAGGATCTGGTTACCAGATTGGATTCTGTGTGTGACCTTTCTGAAGTGACCCCTTCACAGTGCAGTGGAGTACCTCTACCTAGGCTGAAGAATCTGGTTCTTAATATGGTATAACTCTAAGTTAAAGACATCTGATTCCTTCAAAATGTTTTCCTGACAAATTGTTCCTTTCCTATCAAGAAATACTACTTCAGTGGAGTACTTTCATTATGTGAAACCAAAACAGACCTACTGTGCATAAAACCTGGAGTTTGTTTTCTATGTCCCTTGAACAACTTTCCCAGTTAATGTCTGGAATCCAGACTGAAGAAAGCAGATGAGCCTTGTCACAGAAATCCCCTCACCCTGCCCTGACCATGAACTCCAGAAAAGCTCTCTTCAGGCAGAAGATCACTAGTAGAATAATTTTTAAAGACAGAGTAATGGGTCAAACTTATCTACTTTTACACATAAATCCTAGGTCACAGCTATCCCTAATTAATTCAGAGTTTAAGTCTGGCTATGCTCTGAGAGAGAACACTTCAGACCATCAAATTGAATCAAATGGTAGAGCTATAAATAAAGCCACCATGTGAAAGCAAAAGTAATCAAAACAGTAACCCTGAGATTCCTGCCTGGAAGAGCTTTTGAACATTTTAACCTGCTTTGTAAACAGGAAATCCATTTGCACACACCTGCACTAAGATAACTTATCAATCTAAGTTCTGTTCTGAAACCAGAGAAATCATCACAAATAAATGTAATCATAAGACACTGATTTTTCTCCCAAAGACACAAAATCCACCATTACGACACCACCCACCCCCCAGGCTTTTAGTCATGTTTCACACTAATATTTTCCAAGCAATATATCAAATGAAAGTTACCCAGTTAACCCAAGCTTCAAATACAGGAACTGTTTTGGGCAGCCACTCTATCTTATCTAACCATGAAACTTCTGTGCTTCACAGATCACAGAATTAAAGCAGAAAGACAACTGCCTCCTCTGGGCTTAGCGCTGACCTGGCTTGACCTGAAGCAGAGTCAAGCTTCCATCACACAGAGAATTTCCATGGGGACTGTCAGATATCTAAAGCTTCCCAGAAGAAAAACATCTCATTTCTAAGATTCCTGGTAAAGTGATCCTTTTGAAGTATTTGACACCAGAAACTGAATTTTTGCAATATGAAAAATGGTTGTATGGGTAAATGAAGTAAACTATATATGAGTGTCTGTCTGTGAGCATCAAGGACGTCTATAAATACTAAGTAATTTCAACACAATTCTCAAGGTAACTTTGAGAACTCAAAAAGTTCATTGAACAAATACAGTAGTTTAATCTCTCAGTACATGAATTCAGCTTTTGAATGTCTTAATTCTATGACACTGCGGTCAAATATTTGTAGACTTCAATCCGAAAATCTAAACAAATTGTCCAATTTCAGTAAATTCAAGCAAGCTCAGGGATGAGCCTTCTAAGACAGACCTGAGGACACACAGACCACACGTACTGTTACTGAGATCTAAGTAACTATATTGAGGTTTGTACAAAAGGAAACAGCAATTCAACTTCAACATTGCACAGCATTTTTATGCTGTACTCAGAGTAAGTTACACCAAATAACTGAAATACTTAGCACCTAACAACATGACAGAAATCAATACAGATGTAAACAAACATCACTTTTCACCATTGGTCCCCTTTTGGAAGTTACATGGAAATCTCTTCTAAAAATTGCTTATTTAAATAAAGAAAAGCTGGCAGAACATTAAAAAGCCTAAGGAAAATGGTAAAAATATGCCACAGTTGTTAAAAAATATTTGTACTTTGACAATATGCCAGTGACTTAAAGATCCCATCCTCTCTAATTTCCTGGGATGGTTCTTTTTTTGTCTTTTCTTGGCAATTTGAAGAAAATTTCACAGATGCAATAAATTGGCTAGTCAAATGGAATGGTCAAATAATCACTCAAAATTTAATTTAAATACTTTCAATACCAGTACATGCGCAAAGGAAAAGGCAGAGTAAAAATAAAAGGATATATTCAGATATGAACCTGTTAAATTCTCACTAGTGTCTGATTGATTTACTGAGAAAGCAATCACATCTGGTATGTTTTGATGAAAGCCATTCACAAGCACAGGGAGCAGACATTTCCAGGGGATAAAAGCCACAGCTCATCAGCTGCGTTTACGCATGAAGTGCAAGCAGATGCCACAGAAGAGCCAAGCTTTGTACTGAAGAAGAAGAAATTAATTGGGTGCCTCAATCCCCTTTTCCCCTTCTCCTTGTGTGTCAGACTGGTTGTTAGGAAGCAAGTTTGGACTAGCAAGTAATATGAGGTGCTTGTTTTCATCTCTTCTATCTTTGTTCTATTTTAAGACTTGCCAAAGTGGTTATTATTTATGTTAATTTAATTTATATGCCATCTAAAGTATGAAGAGTACTCTGGGCAATAAAATTTATACAATCAGAAATCTAATTCCTTTGTCACACAGTTTACATTAAACTTCTGTTCTTTCTCTTGGAAACAAAGTCAACATTGGACAGGCCAGCAGCCCTGGGGTGCAGAAACACTGCCTGACTGATGCATGTGGGAACAAGGCCAGGGACTGTCCTTGTTTCTCATCTGTGCACTCCTGTCCTGCAATGCTGCTGTTAACCTGGGTCTCAGACAGTTGAACCCAACCTCCCTTCTCCATATCTAAAAAGTACTGGAGAAGGGAATTGCTTTTAAGACTCTACCTCAGGTGTGCTTGGACTCTTTCCTATTCATATGCAGAGCTCCTACATGGAGAGACAATGTACCAAGAGGGTTCTGCAAAGCTAGGTGAAAGTTTTCAGCTGAAATTTTTTTTAAAAAAGAAAAAGCAAAGATTCAGCAAAACTAAAATGTTTTGTGAACTGATACCTGCCCTGACACTGTTAGCATTTTATTTTAAAATGTGATTCACATTTCTTTATATTTTATGAAATATTCAAGCTAAATTTTGTCCTTTCAAGATAGAATCATAAACTTTTAGATAGGAAATAATTTTTCATCCATCTTAATAACTTGCAAGAAACTATAAATTATTTTTTTAATTATATGAATATTTTTCCGTAACTTTCTGAGTCCTGCACATTTCATTACTTATGATAAAGAATTTAGAATCTCTAAGGGCCATTATCTGTATTGCAGACTACTAGTTACATTATAGATATGTATATAGCTTTATTTATAAATACAGTAACACAATCAGCTGCAGTGAAAGCAGCAAGCTTTATTATTATTATTACTATTATTCACCACTATCATCATCATTATTTTCCTTGAAAATCTCTTAAAAACAACTGACTTTTTTCCTAGGAGAGGTTTACTACTTTTCATTTGGATTCTGTTGCTAATAGTTCTAATCCTAGCAAAAAAAATTACTGGAAAAACCCTCAAAGCTCATCTTCATATTCACATATAAAGTGCTAAATAGGATTAAAATAATGCCTTTGAATCTAATATTTCTTTGGATTGAGCTAAATGCACCTTTTTTTAAACTCAGCCCACCAATATCTTATAATCAAACGTATGATTTTAAAAAATGTTCTAGAAACAAAAAAAAAAAAAGTCAAGACTTTACAAAAGCAGTTTTATTTTCTAAAATATACAGAATTAAATAATTTCTTGGCCCTAAAGGATTTAGAGATATGATACTTTTATCTGAAATACTGTGTTGACCAGGCTATCTCATTCAAAAAAACCTCAAACAACCAAGGTTTATGTTAGATAAGAAAAGGACTGTTTTGAAAGGAAAAGAACCAGTCAGGTCTATCAAAATTAAGCTCACTCATCTGAATCTAAACAAAGAGGGCTTTAGTCTTCTGTGAGAAAGGAATGAATTCCTGAGGCATAGAGGAAGAGCATTTTTCCTCTGAATTACTGCAGGTACTCTAAAACTTTCCACAAGTTCCAGAATACAATCTGTGGATCAAATCAGGCAAGGAGCATATGAACAGCAATAAAATACAAGCTTTGGACTGACATTCTCTTAAAGAGAGATATTTACATAGAAATTTTTAATGTGATGATAGTACAATTTTTTTTCCCCTCTTAGTAGTCCTTTGGCACCACTCTATTTCCTTTTTCTGTCATAATTTTGGTTTTACTTCAACTCTCTGTTTATACTTGCAAGAAGTAGAGCTTGTGAACACAGTGTCAATCAGATAAGAAAGCAAACAAAAATCCTCTTTAAACACAGCTTAGTTAAATATAGTCAGAACTTTAAGTAGGCCTTTTTATAAGACATTTCAGAAGAAAATACAATATAAACATAACAGTGAAGCTACACTTATTAAAAACGTTTGACATATTTTAGAATTATACAAGACATGCATGTCATAGTTTTGGCATAATCAAGATCATACTTTCAGAAAGCTATAAATTTTCCTAAATCCCACACTGCTTACATACTGGAAATAGCCCTAAGCACAGTTATTGCCGCAGTAATACCTCTATTTAAAAATCTAGGGAGAAGTTGAAAATACAAAAGCAGAACAATACTTTTGAGTACAAGTCAAACAACTACATATCAGGAGAAAAGGTTACAATTTGCATTTCAGGAAAAAGGAAAAGAACCAAATGTAACACTAACTCAACAGAGCAGTGGGACTTTGTTTGAAAATACTAGCCCTTATTAGGAAATCTTCTGGAAGATGAGTAACTGGAACAGTACTATGTTTCTATTAAGGGCAGTGAATTCCTCAGCAAGATGGCAACAGTAAATAAAAGAGAACATGCTTACATTCACTCAACAGTTTCAAAGAACTGAGTATCATTACTAGAACAAAGAGTTCCTCTTACAAAAATAATCAGGTCTTTTTCTTTGTTTTCAATATTCTTCATCCACTTGCTCATCACCCTCCCCATCCTCCCCACCCCTTGCTGCAGAAGCATTTGGGTGCCGGAGCAGCTCAAAGCTTTTTCTGGGTGCAGGGTTGCTCTTTGCCATTGGGTGTCAGGTGCAGAGCCCAGATCCTGCCACCATCCCTAAAGCACCATAACCATACCTGCTGCCTCATTACAGACTTTTTTTAGATTGGCTGGAAAGAGAAATCCCTCTAAACATCTATTTCCCTCCATTCTTTTTGTGCAACAGAACCATTGTCCTCATAGATCATCACAACTATGCAGAGAAGATCTAAGGGATGAATAACAATCCAGATAGGGAAAACTCTCACAGAGATAATACTGAACAGCTAAACAAGGCTAATGAGGGAGCTGCAGGACAGACCACCACACTTCTGCTAGGCTGTTGAAAGTTACTGTTCAAGTACGCACAGTCTAAAGTCAAGGAAAAGATTTTCAAACCATACAGATTTAAGATAACAAAACAGAGATATCTGTAGGTAAGGAAGCTCATGTGTAAATGTTAAGCATTCTTGCAGAGATAAGTGCCCAACAGAAGCAAATACTTGGAAATGGTCCTCTTAAGAACAACATGTGAATTACAGAGGACCAGGTTAAACCTGTGCGATAGCTCTATTCATGGTAATTCTGAATTCCAAGATAATTTTCTGAATCTGTCATTAGAAAATCTGATATAGCATTCCACTTGGATGAACAAGAGATGGCAATACAAAAAAGTAATATCAGAAAAGAAATTCTATGAAAACAGCAAAAGGGCATTATGCTAGATAAGAAAAAATCCAAGAAAAAAGGCTGTTTCACAATTGTGTTAAATGCTTTGAAAGGTTTAAGATACTTCTCTCTCTGTTCTGACTGTTAGAAACTTTATTGTAATTTTGATACAAATACAAAAGTCATTTGTAACTAATTTATACCTCTTTGTTATTATAGGAGTCTTTCTGACAGTGTTGTCCTATACATTAAAAAACGCTTCTGCCTTTTTTATCTGAAAATTTTCATTACTCATTATGAAAGAAATGAACTTGCAATTTGCACTGTCACAGTTTTTCTGAGTTCTACTATTCTATCCTCAAGTTCATCAGTCACAGAATCACAGAATAAGCTGAGTTGGAAGTGACCCACAAGGATTATCGAGTCTAACTCATGACCCTGCAGAGGACCAACCCCAAGAGTCCTTCCCCTGTGCTATCTGGAACTGAAATTTCTAAATCAGTTTCACCACCAAAATCTAGCAGCATAAACACTAGCTCTCAATAAAATATTAACAAGATCTGCCTGTTGCTTTCGTCTTAGAAACTCAACTAGTAGACACTCTCTGGCTTGTTTTAATAAAACCAGTTGATGCCTCCCTCCTAACCAGTTTCTTCCTGACATCCAGTATTCTTTACTGATTCCCATGCTTTCTATACAGTCTAAAAATAACAGATGATTTATTGAATCCTAGATAAAATACGTCTTTTGAACTTTTGTCTAGCACTCATTTCTTATCAAATAAGCACAACTTTGTTCACTACACTAATAAAAAATAGTCAGGTTATGAGGTAAAAGAGTCATGCTCAGAAATGCACCCTTGTCATTCAATCAATCAATTAATCAATTAAAAACATCAGGGATAAAAAAGAAGCCTGACCGCTGCATGAAAATATTGTCACGACCCTTGTAAAAAAGTAACAGAATTATGGAAAAAGCAATGGTATTCTCAAGAAAGACTTACAAAATTAAAATCCTGAGTCCTTCAACGAAACAAACAAAAGCACAGCCAGTGAGGCATTTCGTTTGCCTTTCACAGATACCCATCTTGCTGTCCCAACAGCAATTCCATCAGGCTGAAAATGTCATAAAGATGTGACATTACTAAACCTCTGATAGCAAGATCTTAATCATAGAATCATTTAGGTTGGAAAATACCTCCAAGACTACTGAGTCCAACCTTTGACCAAACAGCACCATCTCAAATAGACTGCAGCACTAAGTGCCACGTTCCATCATTTCTTGGACAATACCAGGGATGGTGACTCCACCATCTCCGTGAGCAGCCTGCTCCAATGCTTATCCACCTTTTCAATAAAGGAATTCTTCCTGATGTCCAACCTGAACCTACCCTGGCACAGCTTGAGGCCATGTCTTCTTGTCTCTTCACTGGTTGCCTGGGACAAGAGGCCAACCCCCATCTGGCTGTAACCTCCTTTCAGGGAGCTGTAGAGAGGGAAAAGATCTCCCCTGAGCTTCATTTTCTCCAGGCTAAACACCCCCAGCTCCCTCAGCCACTCCTCACAGGACTTACTCTCTAGACATTCACCAGCTTCATTGTCTCTGGACGTGCTCCTGTACCTCAGCATTTTCTTTGACAAAGGATGAAGTGTCAAAATAGTTGCAAGCCACTACTAGCACTTACAGAGAAGAAAAGTGTGCTTCTACAAACAGATGATCTTTCTAAAGCATGATCTGCACACCAGGGGATAGAAAGCAAAAGGGACAAATTCTTTTGCTTTCTTAAGGCATATGTCTGCATGTACCAAGAGAACTGAGAGGGATCCAGGGATGGAAATACTTCTGTTTAGCTGAGACTGAGGTTTTCCTTTTCTCCAGAACTCATTTTACTGATGATACCCCTCCCACTACCTATATCGACTTTGACATAAATTATTATGTCTCTCTATATAGTATAAATTCTGTAATAAAATTCTTCCCTCCTATAACAGCAGTTTTCATCTCATTCAAAACAAAGCTAGAACCCGAAATCAAAATGCAGTATGATCAATACTGGCCTGAGTCACTCATTGGTATGGAAACTATAAGATTTTTCTGTAGAGGTGAATAGAGTGTTGGAACACAAAATCAAGACAAGAGATGGTGATTTCTTATCCTAATATAGCTTCCTATCATTTTCCTGTGATTTAATGTTTAGTTTCTGTATTTAGAAAATTTGCAGTTATATATTTATTCTGCATATACGTATATATTTATTTACCAAAATAAGGCTGACAAAGAAAGCTAGAAAGTTGTATTTTCTAACTAAAATGATTATGTATGCCTGGAGCTATTTTCAATTTTCTGTGGTCATTTTGGGAGTTTTGCTTCTTTTTTTCTTTTTTTTCCCTTTTCATTTTCTTCTTTTTAACTGTGATAACATAAGAAAAGCTGGATTTTCATTAGGAACATTGTCAAAAATTACAAGCTTTTTCTGATGAACTATCTAATCTATCCAATTTGTGGGCACAATGAACAAATACATAGTAAGCAGGGATTTCACAGAACAGTTACTGAAAGTATTATGAAATCTTAAACATAATCAAAAGGAAGGTGCAGGAAAAGACATACTTTTCATTGCAGATTTACTTAAAAATAGAAACCAATTCTTTCACTGACAATCTACAAGGCGCGTATTTGGAATCAATATTTTCCAACAGCATTGAACAAGAGTGTGTAAAATAATGAATACTGTTCCCTCCAACTCTAACATGCAAATGGATCTACCCCATATGTGCAAAGAAATCCATGTGTGTATGTATAGACACAAACATTTATGCACAGGCTCACACACACACTCCTTTTTCAACTCAACAGAAAATCAAATCCTATAAATAATAGCTACCTTGAAGCAGTTCCATACACACCACTTCTATTTTTATGTAAGATCAAACCCGTGCCGTATGCTAAAAGGAAGAATTATCTACAAAAAGTCAAATTCAGCCCTTTTTGACCACTTGGTCAAGTGAAAAAAGTGAGATGGTAATGAACTTCACTGGCTTTGAAGAACTAGAATTTCAGATCTGCTCATTCCATAAAAATATGGAACCTACGCTTAAAAAAAAAAAAAAAAATCTGTCTTTTTATTTCTGATCTTCTATCCTGAGTTTTCAGAAGCAAATAACTATATGTGTCATGCATGCCTTACTTATAATCATGCAACTCATAGATAAAAATGTGGACAACCTATGGAGGCTACATATTTATTTCTATATTTTTTATACTTCCTTTAAAATAGATAAACTGCATCAACAGCACACCTTCAGTTCCTGAAGGTCTGTCCAAGAAGCTCATATTTGGTACCACTCTTGGAAGCCCATAAATCTCCACATCAGTTCCAAAACTTCAGAACTTGGCTACTATCCAATTTGCATACAAATTTTAAAGAAGTACCTAGTTCATATTTTGTTCCCAAAACAGAAATTTCCTCTAATTCTCAGTAGGGGACACAGTAGTAAGTTGCAGAACACATTAAAATGAAATAGACATTTTTAGGTTTCTCTTCTCATCTTGTATAATATAGGAAGGAAAGGAAGTAGGTACCTGATTTAGGACAAGAGTATTTAGTTTTCAAAAATATCATTTGTAAAATCTATTAAATCTCATGTGTATATTGTTCTAAAAAAATGCATTAATTCACTGATTTTTTGACAAAATTCAAATTAAAAAGTTGTGACTGATAAAAAATGACACATTTTATTTGCTTTGATTATGCCACAGATTAGTCTGAGTCACAAGATAAAGTAAATATGATTCTGAACTGATTTACAATCATGAATTATACATAATCATGTTTTTACATTTGATTTGCTCTTTGAGTTTAATTACAACTGTGGAAGTTTATTCCTTGCAAAATTCCTGTTGTTTTCAAATTTACACCAAGCACAGTTTGGAGAGATACAGTATCTTTCTACAAAGAACAGGAAAATCTGATCTTCAAATAGATAATACTGAGAGGTGTTTGGAAGTTACAACTCAGGTTTTAATTTATTTACTAAGTTCACTGACAAGAGTGAGTCAGGGCTTTTGCAAGGCAAGTCCTCCTATGTTTGGTGCCCTTTGGGCATCTAGTCCTTGTTCCCTGTGAGAGCTGGACTGCTGAGTAAGAAGGAGCAAAGATTTGGTCCGTCATAGCAATTCCTATTTCAATGAGACCTAGGAGCTAGACAGGAACATCAGATCAAACCACAAAAACCATTCTGTAAAATACTTAATATAAGTGTCTATACAAGAAGTGGAGTAAAATATCAACCTAGAAAACCTTTCTACAATACCATACCACTTCTTATTACTTTCAGAGCATGCCATTGATTCTGATAGATCTGAAACATATTCTGATATATCTTACTGTATACAACTATCTATATTCTAGTCTCATACGTAGGCAGAGTGCATTCTTGAGCGACACAATATGAATTACAATTCTGGGCTTGAAATACACCTATTTCATTTATCGTTTGGTTCAACTGCATGATTATATACTTTCTGGCTTAAAATTCATGAGTAGTGTAGAAAAGTATAACAATCTTTTTTATTAAAGCTGACCAAGCTTTACATTATGAAAGAATCAATTCTACTGCTTATCTGTCAACAAAAAAAAACCCCAGGGGAAAGGGGTGAAATATTTGATGATATATATAAACAGTATTGTTACTTACCTTAGTTTAGATACCCTGACTATGTGAGAGGAATGCTGAAATATGAGTGCATTCTATGCTAGGCTGAAGCTTTTCCTCTTTGTTTTCCTTCTTTCAGTAAGAAAGAACCCTTAGGGTCAGGTCCTGCTCCCACTGAAGACAAAAGCAAAAGTCTTCACTGGGGTTCAGGAGCAGGACAGGGACTTTGAAATATTCTTCTTCCTTTTTGTGTCTTTCTGTAGGAGCTTTTGTTCCTTCAGGCTACGCTGATATGGAGCTTTTAAGATTTCTAAAGCCACAATAGAGAGTTGGAAGGCTTACGTTCCTAATGAAGCATCATGCTGTCATCTAATTTATCTGAAATCACTGACCCCAATTTGCCAGTGTTACTTAAAAAAAAAAAAGTATTGGATTTACTCTCGACTAAGAAAACAAAGGTAGTTTTTAAAAACATATTTTATGCCACTAGAGGTACAACCTTTCATCCAAGTTGCATAACTGCCATTCACTTGCTCAGATTTCAGTTGCCACATTCATACTCAACTCTTCTGCTAGAAGAAGTTTCCTATACATAAAAGCTGGTCTTAGCCAAACCATTATCCACAGCTAATACCTTTGCATTTGTTGGCCTACCTGTAAACAAGGCTTCCAAGAGAAAACACTTTTAATTGATCAGGACAGAAAGTAATTATGGTACATATTCTAAAAGGCATTTGTATATTGTTTCTTGCAGATGTTTAATAATCAAAGAAAATTAATATCTCAGAAATTTATTTACAGCCAGAAAATCTTCTCTCTTGAGCGGTCTCTATTCATATACACATAACACAGATGCCACAGATGAAATAATGGTAAACCATGTTTGGTGAGAGTCCTGTTTCCAAAGAGTGTGTGTCTCACTCACCTGTTTGGCTAAGTTGAGATGTGCTTCTGCTCCTTCGAGACACTATGGCAACCACTTTGGCACTAAAGCTGGAACGCCTTTTCTTCCCACCTGTTCCAACCATGCCGACAGCCGTGTCCGACTGACTCCCATCAATGTGCTCCAGCTTATACATCTCTCCGCTCACACTTGTGCTCTTAGTGATTCTCCCTGAAGTCCCCATCCGTCTGCCTTGCATTTTAGGAGTAAATGTACTACAGTTACAAAGTAAAAACAAACATGTTAATTTGTCTGTGTAACACCATTTCCAAAAGCCTTTTTTTTTTCTTAATTAGTAGATTAATTTTAAGTCTTGATATATTTTTCCTTTTTTTGGGTCACAAATTTAAGCTTAATTTGATGCTCCTCGGAGTACATATTTCCAGTACTATAATTTGTTCTCTGCTTCTTTGAGGGAAATAAATAAACACTTTCCCATGTTTTTCAGAGTGACAGAAAGAGAAATATTTAAAAATCATGTGAAGCTTTCCTGTCTATATCTCCACAATACAGAAACAAATAAAACAGCAATTTTACAACTAAAGAAAATTAAGATGGGCCAGTAATTTAACAAATGCATCTTATCAGTACTGTTCACCAAAGCCTTAAGACCTAACAGAAATGAGGACATCATAACCTATATTTTTATACTTTTCACAGAGATAATGTAATATATAGTATTTTCTAGGTCTTCACTCACACTTCATTAAAGGTAAGTGAAATAATCACAGTAAGAAGACAAAATAATTTTGAGGCAAAATCCCTAAAAACCCACTAGAACTTTCACTGATTGACAGAAAGATGAATCACTCTGTCAGTTCTGTTTGAGTTCCTTTAGCTATTGCACTGCATTTGAATGTTTCTATACAAATCCTTTACCTGCTTCTATACATAAAGGCAGGATAAAGTGTTCACAAACAAGGTCTACAAAACAGTCTCAAATGCACACAGGACATACTAATTCACAGTCCTAAGTCTGCTATGGCCAAGAAATGCCCTAGCTCTAATGGCAGGTTAAAGTTAGTCATCACTTTGTAGAGGCACAGAAATTTAAGTTGCAGCTGGACTCACTTCAGATGCAGTTGGTAAATCAGCCACGCATGTAGGAAATTCCTTGATCTTGTATTGCTGATTAATAGACCTACTGGTAACATGCTAATTTTAGGAATTTTTTTTTCAGCAATTCTATATTTGGAAGTAAAATTTACTTGTCAACCAACAGTCCTGCTGTCTCTTCCAGCAAGCTCCCTTCCCAGCAGATGTGATGGCCTACTCCCATTGCCCACTCCCACCCAACCCTCACTCCCACTCCCCCAGTCAAAATTAGAAAGAGTGGGATTAGAAGCTTCTTTATGTCATGGCAAGTTTCAGACAGATAGGAAATCAGGCCAGGCAGAAATGAAGGGGTCAATGGGAGAAGAGATGATATCCTATCACTTCTACGGATCTGGGCCCTGCTGGGGTTAGAACCAGTCCTGTGCCAAGACAGATCCAGGAAAGTATAAAAAAGTGTATCCCTAAATTATAATTAAAACAGTGTATCCCTTTTTTGCTGGCAGTTACCAAGAGTTACTAATGTGTGGCCATAGGTAAGAGCACATAAAAATAGACAGTATTCTCAGAAAATGAAGCTGGAGAAGTAACGTCCTTGAATAGACAACACTTATTAGAAAGATGATTACCAATCTCTGCACAGGCTTTTAACCATCCTCAGCACTTAGGATCTGCTCCTATTAAGCTCACATAAAGATACAGCTACCACCTTCAAACAGAGCAAGCTGCTTGATGCACTAAACTACTCAAGAACACGTTTTAATGGACTACCTGAGGTACACTGAGCTTAAAATAGGTTCTGTTGTGCTCCCTTCTATCCCAGAGAAAGTTTATTGACTGGCTTTTGGGTTTGCATTGAAAAAATATAAGACATATATATTTTGATGTTTCTGTATAGAATTCCTTTGTATTTTATCACCATTCTCCCCTAGCACACACTCCTTCAGATAGATGTGAGCACACACACAAACAAAATATGCAATCATTCTAGGAAGAATTTTAGCTGGAAAAAAAACCTCTCAAAAATACCATCTTCCAAACATATATATACAAGTATCAAAGAAAAGGCCACTAGGGTGATAGAAGGCAACACTGTAAACTGGTTTGTTCTCTAGAGAAAGAGACACTTGACCATTTCAAGCAGAGGGCAGAGTCACACAGGCCTCATTTTGAGGGATCCTACTTTGATAAGACATGGACAACTGCTTTCCATGTGGATAACTTCTTTCCAACAGAACTTGGAACTGGATTTCAGTGACTGTTTCCAGGTTGCCGACAATTGCACCTACACAAAGTGTTCTGTAGTCATTTTGTTCCCATTTTGAACTGTGGAGTTGACAATTCTGTCAATTCTTGGGTTTATGCATCGATACGTCAGTGAGAGAGAGGAAAGAAACTGAAAATACTTCTTTTGGGAGCATCTGTTGGCATTTGAGCTATATTAACATGTACTTTGCTGACATACTAATCTATAAACCTGTAATTTCCAGCAGTAAAATTCAATGGACTATAAAATCTGCCACACAATTAAAGAATTATTTACCATATTATTGAATTTGCTCTACTGAATTTCAGGCATTTATGAATATAATAAATACTAAAATCATGATGGTTTTATGCCAGTCTTCACTTCTTTTTTTAACAATTTACCTGAAACGCTCTAATCTCACATTATTTAAAGTGTATTTTATTTAGGAGGCAGTGATGTTCATTAGCTGAGAAATAAAAGATAGTATTATACCTTTTGGAAACGAAAATTGATGTATGAGCTCACTAATTCAGGGACTATGGAAATTTCTGAATAATAGAAAAATCAGTTTTTCAAAGATTCAAATAAGTTTCATTTTTTGATTCTTTCTAACAGGTAGAGGGAACTAGATATTTACCTTAATTTAAAAAAAACACAGAAATTTAGAATTGAAATTATTCTTGTACTTGTTTTTACCTTGCAAATATGAAGTCCTACTTTCCCAGGAAATATGTTCTTGTGTACTAGTACAAAATAACTATTAATTTTCTAGAAACAGGCATAATGGGATAGGACCAAGGAGCCTACAGCTGTCCAATACTTTCTCTTGTCATAACAAAGCAAACAGATTAAGTTTCCTTTGTGTTCATCTAATCTCTGTAGTAGTTTATTATTTTTCATTAACTGAAACAGTCTCAAAAGAATGGGCATTTAAAATTAAGTATTCTTATACCATCTAATTGGGTCCCCTTAGAACACAATATTTTTCCATTACATTACTGGTTATCACTTGAAGAAAAAGCTCCTTGCTCGGACTCCTGCTTTCTTCACTACTGTTGGAGTTTAATTTATGAAACAAAAAGAAGAAAAGGACCTGCATGAATATATCCCTTTGCACTTAAACATTCTGATAATAATGTAACTAAATTTTTAATTCCTTTATCGGACTTGCTGAGATTATTAACACATTCATTTAAATGCTGATGCAAGTTTTTGAAAGCTTGTGGCTAAAATTGGTAAATTCTTAAATTGTGTTTAAACCTAGTTACCATAACGCAATAATAAATATAGTATTCTGTAGCAGGATAATGAAGAGCTACATATTTATCAGTATAGTCAATTTAGTCATAAATTGATTAATTCACTAAATTTTTATTTTAAATTATTTTATGATCTTTAGCAATTCTTCTAATGACTAATTCAGCAAAAGTCTTATTTCTAAGAATTTCTAATTACAGTCACAACAACATAATTGATGGCATATTAAAAATTGTTTTGAACAATCTATATGGGCCTGTGTATTACTTCACAGATATTCAGTGTGGAAAGAGAGTCACTGGATTTATAATTTTTTAAAAATTTAAGTTAACCTGTAAAGAAAACCTCCCTTTGACCCCAGCAGGAGCAGAGAAGCCTCCCCAGCACTGGGGTCAGACACTACCCCCAGGTTCCTGCATCATCAGGGAAGACACTGCTCCCTTTACCAAGAGAAAACTGCTTACATTTCCTGCCAAAACTTATGCAGTTGAGATAAATCCCATCTAAAGTGGTATCTGAACTACACCAGGTAAAATCAAGACTGTATTCACATGTGTGCCATCAGAGTTCTAAAAGAAAGCAACACATTCTGTTTTGCAAGCTGCCCCTACCTGGAAGTTGTATCTGTGGGAATGAAGAATGAGCTATTAGTACAGAAAACTTAATCAAAGAGTAGTTTGAGTTACAAGCTAGCATAAATATTAACCCTGAAACAAATTCTAAAAGATGAACATGCTACAAGGTCATTGTGGATTATACTTGCTCATATTAAAGTACAGCACACACAACTATATAGAACTGAAACAAAGCCAAGTACCTGTATTAAATCATTATATATCTTCCTATGTACAGATAAGTTATATATATATATATATTCAAGATCCATAAAAGTACACTGGACAAATAATTTGAGTTGAGAAAATCAGTATATAGATATACACTCAGTATCTCTCAGTAATTACATAAAATACCTGCACATTCTACCTGAAAAAGAAAGATAGTAAGACAGTAGTAAGGAAGCTAGAAACATACCTGCCCATAAACTCACCTATGTAATATCTGGAAGTATATCCTTTCAGCAAAAATATCTGAAGTGATTAGCCATTGCTCAAATTACAGCATTTCCTTCATTCTCAGAATTACTGATGATGTATAAAGAAATACTTTAGGTGTTTATTTTCATGTTCCCTCATTTTCACTCCACCCATTTTTCCAATAATGCAAGCCATGAGTAAATAAATAACGTCCTGTATTCCTTGCTGTGTAGATGATGTTATAAGTTCTTTGCAGACAGTTGCAGTAACTTGAATCTTTCAGCAGAATCCCTGGCCTCCACCAGCACAAGCTACTGCACTTCCCCTCTCTCCTGCCGAATGCAGCATCACGAACTAATTCATAGCCCCTATGGCACCCTTTTGCAATGAGGTAGCTCATGAATACTAATAATCTCCTAAACATACAAGAGTTCTGGACCAAAGGGAAGATATTTTTATAATGAGAAACATTACATTTCTAAAAATAAGTTGTCTTATTAATATTATATGATGTATAATCAATAAATACAAACTCTTAATTACTTATCTACAAATTGCTCTGCCATTCTAAGAAAATATATTTATATTTACATATGATATATAAAATTTGCTGCAAGATAAATTACTGTACAATTTAAAATAAATATTTATAAATATTCATTAGAATTTAATAAATTAATTGAAGTATGGTGCTTTACAAATCAAAGGACAAACATAAATCCTATATTATAATTCTCTCTAGTTAGTCAAAAGAAGTTTTTAGACCATAGAAGTTGATTCGATCTAATAATAATTTTGTACAGTCTGTACCAACTGGAACTACATATTGATTTAAAATGCACATTGATTATATATTCGTTCTATTAAATAGCTATTAGAATCACAAAAACCTCATTGCTTCTCCTGTTAAGTCACCATATTCGAGTCCTATTGGTGTATTAAGATATTTGAAGATCAGTAATTGGTAAGTTATATCTATTGTTGACAATATTCCTATATTGTATGAAAATGCCACTCAGTGACACAGACACTCCCTCTGGAATGACACCATGACAGCCCCACTGTGTTCAGTGTGCAAACTCTCACCGAGGTAAGGGCTGGGGAAGATTTCATTACAGAAACCTCCTCTGGGAGCTTAACTGGTTAAAATCCTACTGTGGAAGATCAGGAAATTTCCATTTGGAATGTAGTATCAGAATGTGGGTTGTGAAAATGCTTTTCTTGGGAGCACACCTTCCACTGAATTGTGCAAGTTTTACAGCTCTGACAGATTTCTTTTTAAACTTGTGAAACCAGCATTTCTCCACAAAATGAAAGAAAAACAATTCAGAAAGTGAGACTGAACATTACAAAAGATAAGCAGATTTTAACTATTTTCCAAGGAAAAGATAAGCAGATTTTTATTATTTGCGATGAACATTTCAAGTTAATTTATTTTCTCTGGAACAAGCAGAGCAATTGTCTGTGTATGTGGGAGCCTGTGTGTCTGCCTGCACATACCCAAGGCAGCATCAGCCTGAAGCCAACTAATGACATGAATCATAAAATGAAACCAACTCAAAAGCAGTTACCCCAGGGGCATGGCTCAGGGTTAACTATTGCTATTAATGCTGATGTGGAAAGGCTAATGCAAATCAAAGGGCAAACAGCTCAAACGACCCAAACTTAACTGCATATGGCCATGTACATGAAGTGTACCAAACATAGAAAAGACGTAAATGTTAAAACTGTATCAAGAAAATAGGTATTGGGGGTGCGTGTGTGTATGAGAGATACAAAAATGTGTAGCTCAACACTGAAGGAAACTTTCTTCAGTATCAAGAAAACTGAAATTCACAACTTTTTCTTTCTTTGCATGACATTCAGGAGTAACAGTCTTTTCCCTGTTACATCTTGCATTGCTTTTTCTCCCTCTAAAGCATGAGGTACTGAAGTACCTGTAACCTCACTGCTCTTCATGTAAAAAATGCTACATCATTGACATGAAATAGATTGCTCACTGCTCCTTCACAAAAGTAAATAATTGCAACAGCCAATAGCAACAAAATAGGAAGTGCAGGAGGAGAATCTGGAAAGCTAAATGGGACAGTGCAAGGTCAGGACTAACAATAAAAATGCAGACAAAATTTTTAAAAATGTAGTAAACTGATATGAAGATAAAGCAAATGAGAGCTACTCTGAGGTCTGAGACACCGATAAAACTGCATTTCTTTAAAGATAACAAGTACTGTCTATTTAAAATATTAGCATAGTGTTCTTAAACTAAAAGTTTATGGATTACATTTCATCTTTATCAACTGCAGTAATTAAATGAAAAACCAATTAAAATAATTTTTCAGCCTTTTTCAAATCATTAAGAAAGAGTGCTGGTGATGTGACAGTTTCTTTGAAAGAGGAAACATAATTAGATAATTAAAAACGCAGAAGCAATGCTCCATAGTACATTTTTCATGTACAGATGTTCTGAAGGGATTAAAGACTTCATATCCCTCCCTCTCTGACAGACACATAAAGCAGTTTATAATGATGGATTTTCAAAATCATTATCTTTCGATAATGAATAATTAAAACATTAATTACTCTGGCTTCACCTTGGTTTTGTATATAAATGACCTCAGAACTAGAAGTTTCCATCTGTGATACACTCTTCGGGGGTAAAGAGGATACATTATATTTTTTAAGCAGATTATCTAAAATGTTTTCATATATCTTACCTTCATGGTAATAATTTGGAGGCTATTGCCCTCTATTTCCCCCTGCAAAAAGCCAAAGTTATGACTCAGATAACATCAGAGTGGCTGTCCTTGCCCCAAGATAGACCACCTGAGCAGCAATATTAATTACTTCCCATACATGCTCAGTATGTTTCTCTCTTTCATGAAACTAGAAAGTGCACAGTTAATGAAACTGTTCTGGTGTTCAGTTTTTAGCTGCAGTGATTTGGATAATCAGAAACAAAGCAGGATTGGGGATTCAAGTATTGCACTGGATGCTTACACTGTGGAGATTTGATACGCAAAATGCCTTGCCTGTTACCTATATCTATTCTGTTTGTCAAACATGAAAAATTTAGATGGAAATTTTCCATGCCTGGTTTCTGCCTGCGGTCAAATTTCTCCTTTTATCTATTCTAAGTTCCAGCTGATATACTGTGGTAGATTGCCTGCCCCTTTTGAAGGAAATGAAAAAAAATCTATATTGTACTGTTCCATAATTAAAAAAAATTATAAATTCACTTCACTTTGAGAAGAGGCTAGTGCCTAACTGAAAGATTCCAATGAGGTGATCATTCTATTTGGCACAAACAGAGTACCTGTCAACTCTTTTGAGTACCTGTCAATTCTTTTGAGTACCTGTCAATTTGGAAAAACAACTTCTTTAAGTCATAACTCTTACTTTAAGAGATTTCAAAGAGATCAACTATTAAGATACCCGGAAACTTTCTTGTTACAGAGTGACATCGCACTCATTCACAAGCACTATTTCTAAATAGATTGTACATTTCCTGAATATTACTATTTTCCCTCCAGGTCAGAGGCAGAAAGTCAGTATTTCCCAGAAATCGTACCTTTTGGCTATTCTGCATTTGGGAGAAATTAGCTATACTGTCCAGGATGCAGGGAGGCTGCAAGTTTATTGGCCATCAGGCATGACTCAAGACAAAGTCACCTGACTGGAGTACAAAAAGAGCAATAAAGTTCCTAAAAATCCCTGAAATGGGACAAAAAAAGTCTTTTCAATGTCCCATCACAAGTAGTTATCATATTATGACCCCCCACAAGGTGGTCGGTTTATTTTTTTGCAGCCACAAAACACTCACTATCCTCTCTGCTTTTGCAGAGAAGGCTTTTTCATGTGCCATCACACCATTTTGCATGGTGGACTCAGCAATCATGCAAGCCCTGAAATCTTTTACTATGCTGCTGGCTTAAACAAACCAGAACCTCAAAGAATCATGGGTGAATTTACCCCAAACTTTCCACATGATGGGGAGATTGAATCCACAGCGTCAAGACACAGTAAACTCCCATGCAACAGGCAGCATACGATCACCAACAAAGACATGTCTGAAATGACTTGTCACTGATCACATAAGAACTATGGGGCACAGAGTAATTTTCCAGAGCAGTAAGAAACCAGGCAAGTGAGAAGACCATCCTTTATCTTTCTACAATTCCTGCCTCATACTCTTTATCAAAGGCTTTATCTCTATGGCTTCCCCTCAAAATCTTGATCAGGCTTTTTGCTACATAAATGCTCTGCAAGAATGAACACTATTACCAAGCCGAAGTTTTTAAAAAACCCTCTTTCATTTATCAGTTTTGATGAGAGCTAGAACACAATAGGACAATCTGCGAATCTGCAATAACTACACATTTCATTTTGTGCTGTAATAAAAACAGTATCATCTTTCAAGGCTTGCACTGCTTGTTCTTATATCCAAGTTTCTCTATTTTAATTGTTGTATTTTAAGCAAAGTAGCAGTCATACTATTGTTACTCAACACAGCTACATGAAGACTGACAAGTTTTCCATCAGCTTGAGCTTTTGGCACACATGAAAACATGAAAAGGAATTTAAATTTTTGTTTAAAATACCTGTCTGTGTTGACAAATATCAGTTACTCCTCTAGGAGGAAGCTGAATTAGGGTATCAGTTTGTTAAGCACACACAAAAGTCTCCATGTTTGTAAATAAAGAGATGAACTAGTGCTCTTTTAAAACCCAGATATAAAATGTTACCATTATGCTAATGTGTTCCATGGCATATGTTATGAACAAACACTAAAAATGTATTAATTCTTGTAAAAATCTATCACTATCTTGAGTGTAGGCTTTTTAAAGAGCTTCATGGGTTTTCACTTTCCTCTGAAATTCTCTTTGGTTTTTGGCTTATCAATTTCCAATCCAGAAAAAAAGACTGTTATTTGTACATTTTGACACAAAAGAAATATTGCATTATAAATATATTAATTACTATAATTAGCATAGACTAGTTCTAGTATCTCAAATTTCTTTCTTAAAAAGGAGGAGGTCCAGTTTACATAGAAGACATGGATTTCATACTTATGTGAAATATAGCCTCGTCATCTTAAAAAATATTGGACATGAAAATTGCAGGATCTACAATTTGTCACGAGAAAGAAATACCCAGGTCAATAAATGCTCTTTACTCAAGTCAAATTTGCCAAGACATAATTAAAAAAACAAATTGGGAACTCATTCAGAACTCTGACCATTAAAAATGGAAACTTCAGAAAAGAGAAAACTTTGGCATTATGTCCCCAAAGCTGTGCCAGTTCACATTAAGAAATTAGTAACTTTTCAATGAGCACCATTGCACTGAAGCTTTGACAGCTGATTAAAAACAAATCATGTTGAAGCTTTGATTTTGGTGATCCATAGTCCAGCTGATAAACTACAACTGCAGCCATCTATCAGTTTGCAAGGCCTGAGCTATGCAAGCTTTGAAGCAGGTATAATATGGAAGATAAATAGCAAATGAGAACTTGGTCCAAAATTCTTTAGAAATGTGACAACTGAAAAGGTTGATCTGATTAATACATGGATATATATGCAGCAGAATTCATTTCTGCTACTGCTGCAGGTATGTAACTAACTGTGTGGTGCTTTAGGCCTGAGAAACATGGAACAGACCTTCCACAGTGATGATCTGAAATGCTGCACATGGCAGAATTTAAGCACAAACCCAGGAAACAGCCCTTTGAAAATGCCTTTTAAGGACCAGCTTTCAACATGATGCAGACTGATTTTGCCACACTGCTGTTTGTGAAGCTGTGGAGATTTGTGACTGATAGGACCTAGCTCTTCATATATTGCTAACATCTACTGCTGAGCAAGAGACCATGCTGCCAGAGCACTGTGATCATTACCACCTGATGGCACTCAGCTAGACATGCATGAAGCAGGCATGGTTTTTTGGGGTTTTTTTTCTGCTTGGCAGTAAGATGATCTACTATGTCTTCTAGTATGACACCCTGAAGGCTCTCAGAATCCCAGAACGAGGAATCACCTTGATTCCAAGTACATGATGTCTCCTTTTCCAGATAAGGATCTGGATTGATAACATCTTGAATAATTAAAATAACATTTATTCTTATATTGAATACCAGCAATGAGAGCTATAAACCCCAGGAATACCTAATTTTACCTAGAATACACAAACAGATCCCTCTTATGCTAGGCTCCAGCACTGCATATTCCACTGTGAATTTATATTGCTCAATCCTTCCTTTATATGATGTGAGCTTGCCCTTGGTTTGTTAAAAAATACAGGATCAAATTTAGGCACGGTAAAAAAAAAACTGTTACACTCCATACATTTTCAGGATCTTCTCCCAGGTTTAGATAATGAGTGTGGCATAGTGAATATTCCCCACAAAGCCAGTTTGAAATTACTTGTGAATTTGTTCCCATTTTCCAGGTGATTTACTTTTATTGATGAGTAAGCTTTAGTGTTCTTCTGTTGTTGCCTCCACCAGTTCTATTTGCAATATTTATAGTAATAATTAAAAGATTTTACATTTCATTTTTTTCATTAGTAAAGTATCTTGAATACACCCTTAGTCACTGTACCACAAATTCAATATAAAAACTTTAATTACTTTTGTAATTAATGTGAAATGAGTGGGTTTCTTTATTTCAGCACAGACTTCAGTCTCATCAAATGCATGAAGAGCCTTGGCATACTGCTTTCCTTCACAGTTATGACAGGAAGTTAAACTTTGCCCAGTTGGCTCTGTGGTGCAGTATTCTGCTGCATTTTAGTGAATCAGTGTGCTGAGAAGGATGGATGCAGGTCTACTCCAAAGAGAGCGTGGGGCAAGGACTGAACAACTGTACTGCACCAGTAACATCACATACATTTATGATGGAACAAGCAGCACTATCAGGAAGCCTGAGAAGAGGTCAGAAGACCCTTCAGACTCTCTCCACCCCCTCATCACTATAAATTGTATCAGACTAGCTCCAATGTACCATGTGGGAGGATGGAAAACCTCCCAATGGGAAAAAATCTATTTCCAATCCAGAAAGTGACCTCTGGCTACATCACCTTGAGAGACCTGCAGCTCAACACTTCTCTTTGTCCTCAGTGAGATGGCAAACCTCCAGCTACTTCACCTGGCTCCAAACTAAAGACAATAAGCATTTTGTGCAAGAGAACAGCATAATAAGCAGCATGAAATGAAAATTTGAAAAGAGGGTTACAGAATAGTTGAGCCTGGAGGAGACTTTTGGAGATTGCTTAGTCCAACTCTCCTGCATACTGCAGGGGTGGTTAAGAGCAGGTTGCTCAGGGCCATATCTACTTGGGGTTTAGATCCCCAGGTATCAGGACTGTGCAAAATCTCTGAACCACCTGTTCCAGTGTTTAATAAATTTTGCAGAAGAACTGTTTTCTCATAATTTAGTGCAATTTGCCTTATTTCAGTTTGTGCGCATCCTCTCACTGAGAAACGTCTGGCCTTGTCTTCTCTATCCCTGTCAGCAGGAATTTATGCGCATTGGTAAGATCTCCCTTGAGCCTTCTCTTCTCCAGGGTGAACACTCAGCTCTCTTGTATGACAAACACTCCAATCCCTTCACCATCTTCACGGCCCCTTGCTGGAATGCTCCAGTAGCTCCATGTGTCTTGTACTGGGAAGCCCAGCACTGGACTAAGACTCCAGATGTGTCTCACCAGAGCTACTCAGCTCTACTGAGGGGGATGACCTCAGCCTGCCGGCAATGCTCTTCTTAATGCAGCTCAGCATGGTGTTGGTCTTCTTTACTGCAAGGAAGCATTGTTGGCTGAAGTTCATCTTAGCATCCACAAACATCCTAGGGTCTTTCCTGAAAATCTGCTTTCCAGCTGCAAAACTGTGTTCTAGCTGTGAGCCCCCAGTGTGCAATGGCACACAAAGTTACTCCTCCCCAGGTGCAGGATTTTTCATTTCCTTTGTTGAACTTAATGAGGTCCTATTGGCCCATCTCTCCATCCTGTTGAGGTCCCCATGAATAAGTGTCTCATCCCCCTGCTATATCAACTACTCCTATCAATTTTCTGTTGTCTGCAAACCTGCTGAGGGTGCATTCTGCCCAATCATTCCAAACACTAATGAAGATGTCAAACAGTACTGTCATAATATTGACCCCAGGCATATACCACAAATGATTTGCACAAATGATTTGCCTCCAGCTGGACTCTGTGTCACAGATCACAATCCCCTGAGCCTGGCATTCAGCCAGTTTCCAATCTGCCTCACTGTTTACTTACCTAGGCTGTACTTCCTCCGTTTGTCTGTGAGGATGTCTTAGAAGAGGATGCTTAAATCCTTACTAAAGACAAGATAGAGAACATCGAATTTTCTCCTCTCCTCCATCAAGATAATCAACTAATGAAAATTATTTGCCCTCTGTAAATTCATGCTGACTATCCACAATCACCCCTTTGTTCTACATGTATGTTCGAAAATAGTTTCCAGGATTATTTGCTCCATCACCTATCCAGAGGCTGAGCTAAGGCTGATAGGCCTAATAGCTTCCAAGATCCCTTTCCCTTCTTGAAGATCCCTTCTTTCTTCCAGTCTTCAAGAACATCCCCTGACTGCCACGTTCCAAAGATTATTGAGTGGCCTTGCAATGACATCAGTCAATACCAGCTCATTTAGTATTCATGGGTTCACCTTGTCATGTGCTAATAACTTGTACATGTCCATTTGATTTAAATGTTCCTTGATCTGATCACCCTCAGCTGAGTCCTTGCTCCAGACCTTCCCTCCAGTCATCAGCGCACTACAGAAACCTGGATTACTTGTGCCCTATTGCATTGCTGAACCAGCAGATACTTGGATGGTTTAAGTTCTCCATGAAAACCAGAACCTACAACTGGAAGAAGGCTTAATCTAATTCTCCCTGATCAAGAAGTCCATAGCAGACTCCCACAATATCATGACATTGGTTGGGCATCTAATCCTGGCCTATAAACTCTCAGCTGGTTCATCACCCATGTCTAGGCTGAGCTCCCTGCATACTCTGCTCTCTCACCAAAGGGATACACCCCTTCCTTGCTATTCTGCCCTGTGCCTCCATGGATTGTAGCACTCCAGTAAGATGAGCTATCCCATCACTTCTCTGTGATCCTGAGGAGACCATAGCCCTGCAGCTGCACAGCAAACCTCTAATTCCTCTTGTTTGTTCCCAATGCATTAGAGCACAGGCCATCTGAAGAGCCACACACTTATGCTGATTTCCCAAAAAAGGTATGAGAGCTTTCCCTAAATGCTCTCCTCTCAGTTGCATCCTTATTCACGTGTATACACTTTAGGTGGCTCCTTCCTGCCCTGTTTTGCTGTTTATGAGGTCCTGGCTGTCTCTATCCCTCTGCACCCATTGCCTATCAACCCATCAACCAGTTCCTCACTTGATCATGAATCATCATTTCTCTACTCCATGGTTCCTGTTTCAAAGCTCAGGTGTGCTAGAGCTAAATGTCAGTGTACTGAAAGAACAACAGCTACACGCAAATTGTGTATTCTGTTCTGGAAATCAGGGAAGAAAATGTTTGTCAGATAGAGTCTGACAGTACAAACTTCAGTGACATACAGAGAACATAAACTCCAAAAAACATATAAGAGTTTATTGATAAAAACCATTCAGTGGCATGGCATAGTATGTGAAATAAATTAGAATTGCTTTAAATCCACTGTTACAACCCAATACATTATCCTCTTTTCTTGATAAGCTCATTTAAAACATTTTAATTAAACTTAAGCATTCAATTTAGAAAAGCATGGAAAACCAGATTAAAATTTGGCACAGACATAATAATATTATATCACACATCATTCAAGATAAAAATATAATTCTCAATAAAGATGTGTTTTTCACATTTAAAATTAGGGATAACAGCAATATCCCTAATGCAGAGACAATTTGCTTGAAATCCAGATACACTGAGAAAAATTCAACTTAAAAATAGTTGTTTAGTCTTTCACAAATTTAGCAGATTTATTAAATCAGATTTAATTGAAACACCTTATGGTAGCTTGTTATTCCTCCAAAACAGAAGCCTCCACCTCACCTTTACCATGTATGACAGTTCCCTACTTAACAGCACCAAGAAGTCCAGGTATCTTTGCATAAGCAGGCTACAAATGAAAAGTGATGCAATGACATAATCTGGCATAATTTTTAATTAAGTGAGCAAATGTCCTTCTTTGACTGATCAAGCCCATATGGTGCTGATTAATCATCATGAGTTCTAATTTATCAATCATTCACATTAAAGCACAAAAAAAATTTCCTTTTGTATCATTGAGAATGTGAAAAATGTTTCAGAGACAAATACAGTAACATCTCCAACACACACAGGCACAAAGTACTGCTTGACTGTATTATGAATCATAAAGACCATGATGGATGAAAGAAAACCTCCATAAGGAAGGACTGTTAATTTGACTTCACTCATCAAATACACACCAACTCCAAATTCACAAATCTGATTCTGACTGAAGTCAAAAGTCCCAGAACATTTTGTTCACATAGCAAAAATTCCTGGTATTTGTCTGCCCTTCCAACCAGAGCGCATAGCAGTTAACCAGACTTCCCAGGATGGTAACAAGAAAGATGTTTGGAATAATTTCAAACACAGACTAGCTTATCCATGCAATGCCATTTGTTATAACATGTACCTGAAAATGCTAAACAAATTAGAAATGAAGAAGCTATTTTATATACTTATTTAGAACTTGCATCAATCAGAACTCCCTCTTCCAATCTATTAGAAGTATTAATCAACCAAACCTCCAGACTGATGATTAACTAATGTTATTTTCTATACATGCTATGTCACAGCCTTCTGACAGGCAATTCAATTGCAAATATACTGTAAGAATGAAATTAGTCTCCTACTGTAAAAGGTTTAGGCATGGTCTTGTCATTTATTACAGGAAAGAGTAGATTTGTTTTCCTTCTCTCTGTGTTACTAACTTCTTCAACATGAGCTAACATGACAAAAATTTAAATTTGGGAGTTTTGACCTAAAGATGAGCTTGAGTGTTATCTAACTATTCAAATAATATTTCTGTGCTTTTCTGCATCAGCTGGTTTTATGAATGCTCTTCAGATAGCATTTCATTCCACAAATGCTTTACATTATTAAAAGCACACTGTACTTTCAGTAATGTAACTGAAGGAGCTAATGATCAAAAATTGCCAAAAAAACCGTCATGAATTGTCCTACTCTTCTAGCTAATACCCATAGACTTGAGAGACACAACAGAGATGCACTTCCAGGTTTTAAAATCTTTACTTCTTGAATAAAGAAATAACTATTTATAAACGGGATAATGTATAATATATTGTCGCAAATCATATAATCTATTCAAAATTGAGGGAGAAGAGAAAGGTGCCAGTTCTGTGTAGATTGATATGGAAAAGGGATTAGCTAGTATTTTTTTAAGGATCTTTCCTCCCTTAGGATTTGGGCAGAATGGTCAGGAAGCAGTCTGTGCTGGTGGAACTGTCAATGAAGTCAGTGGGTATAAACACTCACTATGACCTGAAATCTCAGTCCTTCTGACATTTAGAAGTAATGATAATTTGTACCAAATTTCAACCAAGGATTACCTGCTTAATGACAGCCTTAAAGAGGACAGTATCTTGTATTCTCATATGTCTAGGAGTTTGATTTATACCCCTTTACACAGATGTATTAAAATGAGGGATGTTGGGATTATACTAATTAACAGCATTTACTAAAACTACTTCTGTCTTAAATTGGCACACTTCACGTTCAGAAATTTGGCTCCACAACCCTCAATATGAATAACTAGACAGTGTTTTTCAACTCATGCAGGAATGTTAGAGGAGCACCATTTCACTTCAGGTTACTAATGTGAACCCCAGACTACTCTCCAATCATGTTTCTCCATTTAATTTCATTAACTCAGCTTGCTGTTCAATAGCCCTAAGAATAACTTTTCTCTGATCAATGGAGAAAGAGATGCAGACACCCTTTGCAAAGCTGATGCAGACCAGAAATCTTGTGTGTTCTGAATGTATTTTTCTTCTAGATACAAAAGGTACCTAAGGATACTAGTTGAACAACTTAGTTTAGTGAAATGGCTAGAACTGAGCTACCTCCTTTGAGTTTCTATATGCTTACTAGGTTCATTATAGCTCTCACCTCTAGAACATATCTGGCAAACATAAGTAGGTGCATGAAAAAGGCAGTTCAACAAACTTTGTCCTTAAAGTTAACATTATGCTCACACAGTTGCCATGGCCCCTGGCCTGACACACTTCCAAATGAAGATGATGTTGGATATGTGGCTTCAGTAAGACAAAAATCAGGAAGATAAAAAATGCTCTTTTCCTTGCCCCTCCTGCTCAACCATCCCATCCCATCCTATCCCATTCTGTTTGATATATGTTAACATCGGGCTCTCTGGAGGCAAAAATAAAATTTGAATTGCAAATTGCTAATCAGACTTGTATTTAAGACTTCTAATTCCTTGATCTTAAAGAAACATTTGTAATTGCGAGAAAGAATCCATTCAATCTAATTTTAGATGTCAAAAACTAAAGCAACCAATTTAAGTAAGTCATCTAGGATTCCTTCAACAATTAATGCTAGAAAAGTCTTTTGACACCTGTCTTAAGATGAGGTGAACTATCCAAGACAATAGATGTTTTCTTTTTTTTAATGGTGTCTTAGGTAAGCTAAAAAAATAATTTAATAAAAACCTATTTTTTAATGTGAATTCCACTGTAGATACATAGCTTTTAAGGCTGGAGTTACACAGCATAAATCTCAAAATGAAGAAGATTGTTCCTAACACAATCAACCCTTTCCCTAGTCTTTTAATTTCTTCCTCCCATTTCTACTGAAGGAATTGCACTGTGTGTTATTACTGTACATTTTGTTCCCTATGGAAGTACTATCTGAATTTAGAGAAGATTAAAGCAAGCAAGAATAAAGTGTCTAATTTCTGAGGTATGTCTAATTTTTGAGGTACTCTGTGTATCAGAAAGGGAAGGCATCTGAATTCTGATTACATCTCACTTCACTGGTCTAGAGTGAAGCTGAACTGGAACTCCTACTGCAGACACTTGGTTTTGTATACTCGGTCACTCAATTCTGCACCCAAAAGGGCTCTGCTACTCCTAAGAATGGAAGAGGTTGATGATTTGACCCTAGGTTTCACCCTTTCCAGGCTCACATAAGGTTACTGGTTCTCCCAGTTCTGATATTTGTCATCAGACATTCTGAACTTGAGGAAGAGTTCTGATAAAATCTTTAGACAGATTTATGGGGAAAAAAATTCTATTTTGTTGAATCTGACAAAGACACTGGGAGTCGGCCTGGTTGAGAAAACTTCTGTATCTGGGAAATAAGGTATTTTGGTACAAATAGAGCCCTTTGTAAGAGTCAAATACTGAAAAGCTAGGACACAATAAAATGCAGCATTTAAAGAAATGAATTGAAATTACTTTAAATACATTTAGAGTTCCACTGCAGTGTTCTGCTGGATTGTATATTACTGCAGCTGTCAGGTTATACCTCCACCAATCTGAAATATGACTTTGAATACCCTTGTGAACATTCTTTAAAAAGAAAATGAGGTGGATCTAGCTCAAACATAGAGGCCAGTTTCTGAGTTTCCCTAACATCCCTTCCTGTTGTATAAACATACCAAACTCCTGCAGCTGATCTTCTCAGACACTGAGTCTGTCTAAAAGTGGTAAATGATGTCTTAGTGGTAAATGATGCCTTCCAGACTTTTGTCAGGCAGATTTCCTAGTAGGGATAATTTTTTTTATAGTTTGTAATTCTTCTTTCATTTTATAACACTTAAAGTCGAATTTTTGAGAGTTCAGAAACTGGAAGATGTAATCAAAGACTATCAAGCCAATCCTACAGCCATTATAGTTGCTGGGAGTTTTGTCATCAAGTTAAATGAAAACAAAAACCAATCTGTGCCTCTAAAAAAGCCCTAACCCCAGAATAGGTTAGTATCAAGGATGAAAGATGTATTTGATTATTGATAATGCAAATGAATTAAACTATTTTCAAACAAGAGATATAAAAATTACTATATGAATAATAGTTTCAAATCCAGTAATTTGTCATATACATAAAAACAGCAAAACAAAGGCAGCTAGGTAGGGAAAAATACTTTGGGGGAAAAAACCCAAGCTTTTATGGAAAAAAACCTGTTTAACTTAAAAATCTAGTAGTATTTCTGCTATAGCACCTTACTGACATATTGATTATGCTGATTCTTAACCAACAATTACACGATAGCCTGTGTTCAAGTTCAACTGACCATAAATATATTAATCTGTCATCTCCTGAAGGAAATTTAGCTTTCTCTTTTAGATGCACAAATGCAGAAATATTGTCATTTTAGGCCAGTAATGGAAGACCGTTTATATGTGCATAACATTTTTCACAAATTCTTAAGTCGTGGTTATCTAGTTTCAAGAATCTGTGGTTGTATTCTGGCACTCAGTGAAAGAGGGAGTGTGGTGCAATTGAAGCTGCATGGAGAACTCACCTGATCCTGCCCCGAGGGCGCTCAGATTGCTCTGACATAAAACTTGTGCTGCTGAGGCGAGAGGCACTGCTGGTTCGGGAAATGGCTGACACATCACTGACATCACTATCTGATGATTTGGCAGAGACGTTATCACAACTTCTGTACTGATCTGTTTGTATATTATACTAGAGATCAAGAAAAGAAAGGATGAGGAGCCTCATCAAAACAGAATGCATTCATTGAGACAACAAATGACCTAAGTATGACAATTCTCTTTAACTGCTATTAGGTATACCAAAATTGTATGAAATTCAAAGAAATGCCTACATTAAATAATGCCTTTATGTCTAGTGCAGAAATCAAACATGTTATTGATGAACTAAAGAAGATACTTGGAATAAAATACAGCATTGGAAATTAAATAGGCTGCTGGTTCTTCAGCACACTAGAACTACAATAATGAAATATTTATATGAAGTATTTATGCAGCAGACAGACATGTCAAGCACATGCATACCGTTCATTTGGCTACAGACTCTTTCTCAAATTTTTAAAATGTTAAAAATATATGCAATGAAACACCTGCACATAGAACTGCATATGAGCCTGAATGAAATATAATGCTACATGAAGCTATTAGGGACTGATTTCAGTTCCCAACTGCTATAAAAAAAAGGAAAAAAGTAAATTTTCTATCTCAAAATATCTCTTTGTATTGTGATACTAGAGGACTAGTTCGGCAGAAAGCTAACTCAGCAAATATAGTATTTGTTTCCAGGCAGATCAGTTCACTGATCTAGTTGCTTTTATATCTGCACATGCATAAGAACTAGGAGAAGACCCAGCAGGAGGAATATGTGGACAGGGGTAGAAGTTACTTTGCTTTTAAAATCAACTGTGACACCATACCATCTATTATATAATGCTCTTATTCCTCATATCATCAGTCAGACAGGTACAAAAGGAAGCTCTAATCCTAGCAATAAAACACCTAAATCTTCATTCATACATTTATGAGGACCAAATAATTGTTAGGCTCACAAAACTAAAACTCACTGTCATTAGAGGAAGGTACTCTTGGCTGGAAAGCAACTAAACCAGTGGCATACTCCCCAGGGTATATTATGGGAAAACTATTAACACATAGGAGCACTAGGCAGTTTTTTACATGACACTCTAGAGAGTTAATTTTCCAGATCTGTGCTCTGTAAAATTGCAAGTCATAAAAGTTTATTTATGAATCATAGACAAATCTGTGACTGTCTGTGAATATCCAAACTCCAACTAAGCACTGGGTTGCCAGCTGAGTCACTCAGCAAATACCATGATTTAATTTCAAAAACCTGGCAAACACAAGCTTGAATTTGTACAGATGAATGTATTAGGTCTCCTCTCCTTAAGCCAGGTTTATCTTCTCTTGCCCCAGTGCCTTTCAGCAACTATGCTTGTGCACACTTGGAAACCTCTTGGTAAAATACTGAAGATAAAATGAGGATGTTAATAGGATTAGGGAAGGGGAAGGAATAAAGACAATTCTAAGCACCAATTGTAAATATAGAAATCTGGAGGAGATAGGTGTGATATAAATTTACTGTCTCAGTGTGTTTTTTAGGTGTGCATTAGAACACTGCTTAGCAAAAACTCTCAGCAGTACCCTGTGAGGGCCTTGCAGTGACTCAGTAAAAAAAATCTGCAGGAGAGAAAGCTCTGGTTTATGAAAGATAACTTTTCAGCATAAAATACTAAAATGAAGCTCTGCAGATGATTTCAGAATAGCTTGGAGCATGATGACTTGGAGCTCAAATCACTTGTCTAATAAGCATTGACATGGAAACAGATGCAGAGCTCTGATTTAAGAAAGTGGGTAACACAAAGGACTCAAGAACTCTGATATTCAAAAATATTTTCAACTACAGCGATAATTTACTGGGAGTTTCTCTTTACAAGTAACTTGTTTTGACTTTACTGAATATAAATGCCCAATGGGGTTAAGGTGAGACAATGCAGGTATGTTTATTCAGATCACGTTTTGGAAATGGCTTGTAGAATCTTTTATTTTGCTGCTTGTTGTCCGTCAGACTGCAAAGTAAAATGGAAACTCCAAAATGGAAACACAAAGCATACTTATTCTTATCAGATCTATTTTATAGTAAGATATCATATTTTTCTTCTAAAGTCTAAAAAAAAAAAAAATTCAAAGCAAGAATACAAGTTATGAAAACTTTTTACTTAGGCTAAACATAAGCATTCAGAGGCTGGAAAACTGAATGGTTAATTCTCTCCAGTGTAAGTTAAACTGCCCCAGTCCTGAGACAGCCTTGGTGTTTTATGCAAAATTCCTGAAGAATTCCTAAAGAATCCCTCAAGCTACTCTAAATGAGACATGTAAAAATATGAAAACAAACTGGACACATGGAATGATCTGGCTTTTCATTAAGCTAAACAGATTTGCAATCTGCAACATCATCCCATTAAATAGTAAAATTTATGTTGATTTCAGTGAAATGGAGATTTCACCCATCCCATATTTTTAAATTATATCCAGAAGTTAGTCCTTTGCAGTAGAGGCTTTAAAAATACTTTGTTTAAAATATAACCAAGCAATCTCTCTCAAATGAATAGGGTTTCTTATGCATGGTAACAGACTGTATCAGAAATACCTCCATGTTTTAATTGTATTTGCTGAAGACAATCTGACTTCTCCCCTCTGCCATTATAATGTCCAATTACTTCTGTTCCTCACCAAAAACTCCACATTGCCTTTGTGCCCTTTGGTTTGAGAGTGCATACAGTGACTCTGCAATGGTAGAAGACTTAGGTGGTCCCTGAGCAGCCATGACATGCTGCTGGAGAAGGCAGAGTCCCTCATTGAGAGAACCATCAAGGCCAGATGCAGTGACTTCTGCTGTCCTGCTGGAAGCCTTCCTTCTAAGTATTGAGGGAGATTTAGGCTGCTGGCCTCTGTTCCAAGCCACACCTTGCTGTTTAGCACCCAACTTACAATTCATCAGGTGGGCTGTGTATGTCATGCAGAAGACCCTCTGTTTCACCAGTACTGTACCCTTGTAGGTAGCCCTTTCATGGGCTACCTACAAGGGTTGGGAACTATGGGGAGCAGGGAGAGAGAGAAAGCATCAAGCATGGTTGTGCAGTTTTCTGGTTAAAACATTGGGAGGGAGGTTAGAAGTCCCTGTTTGTGTATGAGTGGCTGTTGAGAGATTCAGCCTCATTGATTGACTGTTCAGTATCAATATGAAACCATTTATTGGTGCAGGGGTCTTCAGCTCAGGTATCACCCCCTGTAAGTGGGGCTATATAGATAGCCTCACTCTGTTTTGTTCCCTTATAGCCCAGCAGTCTGAAAAATTGAATTGTTTTGTAGATAAAAGACTAGCTTAAAAGACAGTTTTTCATATGTTGGCAAACAGAGAATTTTACGGTGAGATGGGACATAAAGAAAAAACTGAATCCATGTCTTCTACTTGCCTTGTATTGAAATCACACAGAAAACATGGAGCATCCCTTTCTAAAGGAGATTTTCATGGCATGGCTGAGCTTTTCCTACCCCTTTATACTCTATGCCAGGGCTGTGATTCCCAAGAAACTGAAAACTTTTTCCTTCACAGAAATAGAGATTAGCACAAAAAGCAGTGATGCTGAAAGTTAATGCTGAGTGCTACAGTGTTTTACATTTTACTTCTACTACTTCTGGACTTAGCTTTTCCTTCCTATACCTGCTGCTTCTAATTAATTAACCAGCTGCTTCTAATTAATTAACCAACCTCTACAGGAGGTAGATTTCCTACCTACCTCTGACACTATTTGATAATCAGTCATCTCAGCTAACAGATGAACAAAATGAAAGCAATTTTGAAGTTAACCTTTTTTCCTTTCAAATAGAGTGAGAATAAATAGCACTCATTCACAAAGCATTGCTCATTAAAATGAGAATATTTTACTGCTGCAATACACCCGAACTTATCATTCAGAAAAAAAAATAACATGGGCTAAGATCCTCCTATATGGTATCTGCAATGAAGTAATGCCTGCAGGTTTCCAACTGAGCTCAAAAATAATATGATAGAGTTCTCCTGTAAAGCAGAAAACTGCTGCTCTTTATAATGGCACATATCTTAAAGCTTATGCAACATTTCTATTCCAAGGTGCACTATTTATCACATTAAGAAAATTGCTGAAGCTTGCAGCAACTTCAATAGCAATTACTAAAGAGTAGGTCTGGATTTTTAAACATTAACAGCAGCTAGATTCAAATGCCAAAAATATCTGCGCTGTCTTTGTCTGCATTACAAAAACAGAAGTCTATAAATGAAATGCAGTTCTTCCATTCACTTTACCACCTGTGGAGCTGCTGCTTCCTGCACACCAGCAAAAGGAGAAAAAAGGGGTATGATGAATTGCAGATGTGCTAACATCAATGGGAAGAGCACAGGCATAAGCCAAAAGAGTGTACTTCACAAATAATTTTACAGCTCCTTAATGAGTAACAGTTTTAGTAATTTTACTGATTATAAGGCACATCTTAGAAGTCATTTAACAGTCCATCATAATTGCATTATCTTCCATATTAAGAAGTATTCATATCTCTAGATTTAACTCCCAAACCCATGAAGAATACAAGAGTTCAGAGCTTTGAAAATTGAATGCATGTGCTGTCCTGTGACTACAAAAAAGCCCCAGGTGACTAACCTTGACAAATATATATCTCATTATGTGCTTAAAATGAGGAAATCAAATGAGAAAATTAAATGGGCATTAAAATGAGGTCATTAACATGAGGAAAGAGAAATCCAGACCAGATGCATTAGGGGCTAGATTCATCCAGGGAATTACGTGAGTCTTGAGATGGCAGCTTTCTTTTGAGGCACCATACTCTAACAAAGAATTTTGTCAGAAAATGCTGAATCCTGCACAAAGTAGCTTGAGTTTTACACTTTGATTGCTCACATAGGGATCCTCTGAATGCTGCTAGTGTTCCCAGCCCAGCATTTGGCACCTTGGGGTTTTCAGGACTCATCACTAACTCCCACCAGCTTCTGTCTTAGGAGCAGCTCACGCCATGGTCCAGAGCCCACTGAGCACCAGCGATTCTAAATAACTCTTCCCATAATTGTATCCAACTGAACTACTATGAACACTGCTCAACTTCCTAATAGGGAGCAGTAAAAATGGGCAAGTCAAACCATGAGAAAACTGCAGTGAAGCCCACAGGTCGCATGAATGTAACTCACTAAATTTTGTGAAATCCAACCCGTACTGCAGTGACTGCCATCTTAATCTGACATATAGAAAAGAATTTTTCTTCAAGGTGGGTGAGGGGGATCAAAAGAAGATACTCACCATATCTGTCCAAGAGCATTTTCTATACACAGCCCTACATGCCTTGCCCAGCATGACATAACACAATCAGCCTCCTATCAGCCCAAGTGTCCTACCCAGCCCCTCCTTTTAGACATTAACGGTTAACACATAAGAGTTAATACAGTTACTATTGAGTTAAATCCACAGTGCCACCGAACTAATGCCATAATTACACTTTTATGCTAAATGCTTTTCAAACACATACTGTCGTAAGTCAGTAGTTCATCTAAATATAGAGTGATATCTTTTCAAAGGACATACTACAGTGTTCTAATCAGTAACTCTTTTGAATAAACAGGCCTTTCCAGAAAATGGAAAGCCGGAGCAGCAGCAACAGCATGGTGTTTGTGTTTTGTGTGTGGCATCTGGAATAAAAAAAACTTACTGTATTTTGAATTAAAAGGCTAATTAAATTATGTTGTAATTTATCTCCATGCAAATGCAGAATTAGAGAGAATCAAACCAACATTTTGATTCTCTCAAGCACTGAAATCGAGCAGATATGTGCATATTAGCCACTACAGCCTTACCAATATATAAGAAAGAAGGTAGACATGTTTAAAGTTCTTCTTTAAACCCTTTTGACAAATCCACAGAGGTCTGGCGGTTTTTTGAATTTCTTTTATTGTAACTAATTAGAAGTTAACTAATTAGAAGAAGTTAATTTATTAGAAGTTAACTGTTTCACATAAATTATGGAGCGTTTCCAGAGCAATGGAAGGAAATAAGGATGTGAGCTCCGTGAAATAGTCTCAAAACAATTAGAGTGGAACAGCCATGAAGACATTTACAAATGTTGCAGGGCAGACAGTTATCTATTCAGAATCCATTAATGGATGTTTGAAACAAAAACCTGCATGGGCGCATGCTTGGAAAACTATTGCTTGCTTACTGAAACTAGAAAATTGAGAAACTTAGTGGGAAAAATTATGATACTGGAAAAAAATGCACCAGAAATGGACTGGAAATTGCAAAGGAGAGCTTACAATACCTCTGGAGGAAAAAATAAAAGGGCTTGCTTCAATATAAGATAAAACTTATTTAACTTTAAGGAATTATTTTGTATATACATAATTAACCATTGTAAATATGATCCAGGCCCAAACTGAAGGAAAATTTTTGAATGGTTTAGAGAATTTTGCATGTAATAAAACAAGCATATTTGCAGAATGGAAGAATCAAATCCATGTGAGCTGATTGGTCTGAAACACAGAATGGACTATTTTCTCAATATGCAGCACAGTATAATTTCTCTAATAAATACATTTATTTTCTGAAACAATGAGCAAATGCTGATACTTGGGAAAGAAAGATGGATTTAGTTAAAGAGGGACAAACTCTACTTGCAATTGCTATTTCTTTAAAGTCAGTTAATATTTCTTTTTCACTATTCCAGAATGTCTGTTATACCACTTAACATTTTTTTTAAATTTCTTTTTTTGTAACTAATTAGAAGTTAACTAATTAGAAGAAGTTAACTTATTTTATTGGAGAGCAAAAATTATGCTTGTATATTAGAGAGTTAGGATTAAAAAACATGTTTCAGAATGATAAATAACACAAGTTTCAATCAATCTGTAAGCACATATAATCTAAATCAGAAACCTGGCCTTTGACTTTGAACAAAGGTATCTGGTCATCCTGGCAAAAGTCCTCAGATTGTATATTACCTCTCTCTCCTGAAAATTTTATCAACCCTATTTTGACTATTTTTTCTAACATGTTGAGTGGTTGGGAAGTACCATACAGATATACTGCATCTTACCCTGAGTGGACCTCACTTGCCCTGAGCAGACCTCTTTGGAAGGTAACAGCAAACCGAGTATCAAATGAGTTGTTTTAATTAAGTAAATTCTTGCTGCTGATAGAAGATCTCATTGGAAATTTCCATCCCAGCTGTTGAGGTTTTTTTAACAGCTCTGATTTCCCACAATTTGGCAATTGAGGACCTAAAGCCTTGTTTCTCTCATTTCTCCTGCTTTCGAGAACTGTTCATTGAAGTTTTTATTAGAGTTGTCAGCATATTTAACTGCAACAAGATCTTGAACCAGTCTTTCAAATCTGTTAGATTGTAAAGGTTAGATGCCAAGTTTCCTATTTAACCATCCCTAAGTAAATTTCTGATTTTGTTTCAGATGAGTGCCTCACTTATACATTATTTTAACCCATGTCTCCAGGAGCATCCAGCTCCTCACAGTTTGAATTGTAAGCAGCAATGTAGATGTGCAAGACATTTTCAGCAGTTTGCTTAGAAGTCCATACAGTTTTAAATTATAAAGTTTTGGGCTATGATTTTAGTCTTATCAAGAAAAAAAATCCCTCTATACAACTTCATTAATGTAATTTCCATTATCACAGAAAATCGTTTTGCTTTTATTAGAAAAGGAAATCAAAGTAATCAGTAGGTATTTCAAGAAAGGAAATATTTTATCTCTTATATTATTAGGATGCAAAACAATGATACAAGTATGAGAACATCTGCATGGGATTGGACTTAATTCTGTCTAGCTCTCTACACATCAGACAGTAGCAAGGGCCAACATACTCTTTCATGGCCTACTTTTCCAAACTCCAGGGATTTGAAGTCTGAGGACTTCCTAAGCTAGAGGTGATATGTCTTTGTTTAACAGCTGTTGAAGGATCTTTTTTTCCTGAATTAGTTTTGAAGTATTTTGGTTTTTACAGATTCATTTTAGCTGTTGTCAAAGACTAAGTCTAATGCACATCAGATAAGGGGCAAAAATGATGCTAAAAAGCTATTACTTGAAGACATTTCTGTCAGGCTTTAAAATACAGTGTTCTTGAATGTTATATGATTATTTAAACAAACAAGTTTATGCCTTCTACTTTCAAGCCAAAGTATCATTGCAATACTACTGACTTTACCTTGGTATATTGCTCACGCTCATGTTCTTGGCTAGAACCAGACCCTGATGTCTGATTATAACGGTGCACTTTCATTTTCATCTGTCTCGTTCGCTCCTCCACTACTAAGCTTGCTGCAAAAACACACAATGAAAATCAATTAAAAATAGAGAAAACATTTTGGTAAAAACAAATGGTTTGGCAACAATTTTAGCTTATTTTCATTTCAACAAAACAAAGAAATGTACAAACATGTAGAACAAGCAGGGTGTAAACACAGAACAAAGGAACACTAATGTCAAGAAACCAACCACTTTCCTTGCGAGAGTCTTTACCTGAAAATGGGCAGACATCCCAATTTCTACACATAATCAAGCTGGTGCAACAGATACGAAAAGAGTGAAAAGATTTAGGTGGCAGGCTGAATTTTAAACCTGTTTAATATTCTGGATGCAGGGGACATAAATCCATGACTGTCTAAGCATGTGTTTGTTTAAATGTAGAAAATATTGCAGCAGCATTCTAAGAACTAATGCATTAAACAGGTATTAAATTTTATTTTTAAAGTAATTAACTCCTTCTACTATCTTGAAACATAGCAGTTTAACATAGCTAAGACTATTTGAGAGGAACAATTTCTCCATTCAACCAGTCATATCAAAAATACAGTCATTTTCTAGTAGTATTTTTTTTAACAAGAAGTCCTTTAAAATCACTACTTTGCTCACCTAATAAATAAAGGTAATGTTCACCGTTATTTCAAATAAATTTTTTGTTCTTGTGTTTTCGACTTCCATATGGCAGTGTTTCTCTAAAAACAGAAATCTTATCTTACACCTTCATGAAGCTGTGGTGCTATTAAGAGCACCTTCTTCAATTTGAACAAGTTATGACAACTAACATTGGCTGTGCCTGCCACAGGCAGACGACCTTGCACTAACAGAGAGAGTGGTGTAAAAGCTTCTGGGCCAAGGCTTCCTTAAAGTAAGTTAACCTTTGTAATAATGAATAAATTTCAAGGGAACTATATATTCTGCTATTCTTAAACTTGGTAGCATTATAAATTCAAAGCAATATAGGTAACATCAATACCATGAAAACTGGCATTTTTTAACAGTTTTAGAACTAGACCCAAATATTTATCAGCAACTGTTCTTAATCACAGGAGTATACACTATGTTCATTGTGTTTTAACAGGTTATAGCATCCCAGAACAACTTATTTTAAGTTGGAATTTTTTGGTGTCACAAATTTAATTTTATTTGAGGCAGCCTCCACAAAATCTTCCCCTTTTTTGTCTCCCATGGATTTATATTATTCTCTCCAAAACAACTAATTTTATAAGTCAAATAGCCCCTCCCCAGATAAGTGATGGGAGAGAGAGACACCTATATTAAAGCTGCATGTAATTAACTTGCAATCACAAAACACAGAGAATTTTAGATTAGTGGAAAATAGGTACTCCTTGTAATTTCAATTAAGAGGTAGTAAAGTTCTCATGTGTGGCTTTTATGCTGTTAGTTCACTGTGGCATTCTTTATACCTTTATTTTTTTTTTTGTCTGTGCTTTGCCAGCACAAAGATATACGGCCAAAAAAAGAAAAAAAGTAGTACACTCAGGGTTGGATATTTTAAACTGTAAGCTACTGCACAAATCACAATTGTGCCTGCAGGTACCATTTGTAACATGCTTTTGCAAATGACAGAATGTCTGTGTGCTGGTTTGGTATGAAAAAATATACAAAGGCATCGCTGTGAACTCCTTCCACAGTTCTTGTTTAAAAATAAGAAAATTAAGTATAGTAAACTACATTAAAAATTCTGCTACAACTGCAAATTTAAGGCATGAAATAAAGTTATCGTAATCTTCAATCTCCCATACACAGAGTCCAATCTAGCGAATTCTGCACATGCAGAATATCACACTGGGCCCAGCAATTATTCCAGATGACTAATTATGCCATTAAATGTGTACCTTAATTGCAATGAGTCCAGTTCCACCATCAGATATGCAGGCACAGCTCCAATTACTTCAATGGAAGTTGTATGGAGGTATCTGAAGGCAAAATTGAGCACTTTAGGTGAAATTTTTAAAGATGGCCTCTTATTTTAAGGACGGATATGAAAGGATTAAGATATATCAATCAGAGACAGAAGTTAAAAAATTGATATCTTAATCCTATCATACATGCATGAAATAGACTGAGGATATGAAATCAGAGGGAAAAATGAGACCCCTTTAAAAATTTAGCCCTATATGTGTATGGTGCACAGATTAGACTTACTCTAAAACATAACCCTTTCATTGTGTGAATTTTAGTTCCTCTACCCTGTCAACTGTATGTTATACTAAATAATATATATGATACGTTACTCTGTATTACTTATGATATCTGAGAAGGAATAGTCTATTGCATAATGAAATGTTATTTTAGAGGTTATTACTTCCGTCAAGATTCGGTAAATATTCAACCTTAATTCTGTAATTCTTGACTTTTGTTGTCTAAATCCTTAAACTTAAAATGTTTATGTTCTGGTTTTCCTTTATACATATGATTACATCAAAGAACATGAGAACTGTTAATGAGGACTGTGAGGTAAATCTAAATTCTCTAATGGAGAAATTTGATTTTGTGTATGAAGGAAAATGTAATTTAGCAACAATTAGCTGTGAAATTATTTCTAAGCATGCAGTTGCATGAAACTACTCTAGAAAATCCAACTCTGTTCTTTCCAGCTTTGTTTACCATGTACATCTGAGCATATGTTGAACAGAGCTCAGTTCTGTGATGGAAAATTTTATCTGCCTGACTAGTAGCCTGGTAAAACCTTTACACGTTAATCAGGAGAAGCAGAAAAAAGTCTAACATGGAGCAAAAGCACATTAGCAAACCATAACAACCATAGGTAACAACACCATATGATCACAACGCTTTCTTGGAACACAGGTGGTTACCACAGGTAACAAAAACTTGACATAAAAAGTACTTCTAGAACTTAGACTGCCTCTTAGAAATATATGGATCTCCTTTCTTTTAGGACATCAATATTTACAGAGTGCTTTTCCTGGAGATCTTGAGATGTAGAACTACACAGTAATTTACAGATCAAAGCACTGTAATCCCAAGACCTTTAAATTCTAGAGTGGCCCTAGAATTTAAAAAAGGAAGATTTACTGTGTCTCAAAATAGTGGTACAACTACAATCAATATCAGTTGTGTCAATGTGTTATTCTCTGGTGTCAGAAGTCACACTTCAAAGAGCTGTAACTCTCATTTCTTCAAGACCTGATGATCCAGATGTGAGATTGATCAGTGTAAGAAGTAATTGAGAGAAGAGAATTCATTGATCAGACTGCTTAAATAAAGGGTGCAACTGTAGAGTCAAAGTTTTTACTACTAATAAACCACGTGAAGGTTAACAACAATGATGTACATAAACAATCAAGCCATGCACGAGAGAAAAGACAGACATATGAATGGAATCAAAATGTTACATTTCAATTCCATTAATCTATTTATAAACCAGTCTGACTCCTGTAATCCCAGGTGTACTGGGTCTGGCTGGGATAGAGGCAGTTTTCTTCACAGCTGTCTGTTCCTTTATTTGTGACTAAGTGTTGGTAACACACCAGTATTTTAGCAACTGCTGAGCAGTGCTTGTATAGCCCCAAGGCCTTCTCTGTTCCTCCTGCTGCAGCCCCCTGCCCTGTCCTGGCTTCCCCCTGCCCCCACGTAGGCTGTGAGAGGAAACAGGTGGGACAGGTGACCCCAGCTGACCAAAGGGAACACTCCATACCATACAGCATCATGCTCAGCAATAAAACTGGGGGTAGTCTAAAATATGCAAGTCTGTAAGACACCATTTGACAGAGGCATGGAATAAACAGAAGAAATTAGCTACCAATCTAATTTTCAGCCTGCAATCTACATTCAAAGAAAATTAGGACACACTAACAGTTGCTTTTCCTTAAAGGTGAGAGACACTTAATTTTTCTAAGACTTTACCTGTTTACTAAGATTTTATGTGCTAGTCATATTCCTTTTAATATATGAGCACTATGGTAAGATTTATAGAATTACATCTGGTGCCCCTAATTAATTGACAGCCTTCATCTTTATTTGTATCCTCAGAAAACTACTATGGGCATGTTTCAACCCCTATCTGCTGTTTAACTGAGGAAGAATTTAGAACTGGCTAGAATGCTAAATGTTCAGAATATGTGCCACCTTTTCAATTACGTACAAAATAACACAGCAATAATCAATATGCTATACTAATGTTTCAGATGCAGTAGGGCAGGTAAAGTTTTCCTTTTTTATTTTATAAAATGGTTCGAGACAGGATGTGTCACACAGTGTATTTCTGTTATCCACAGAATATGAATCTAACAATTCAAGAAATACGACTTTAAAAGAAATTAAACTTGCATTAGCATCAACAACAGACCAATCCTATGAAAATCAGTGAGAGCTATAAAAGCAGCACTAAAAGCAGTGGCTAGTGCAAAAGAAACAGAAGTAATTTTAAGGTCTAAACTTCTCTATTTAAGGTTTGAAAGGGGGTCTAAACTCTATACTATACGCAAAATTTCTCAAATTACATGATGCCTTAAACACCTGTCTATTAGGTTGACATCATAATGAATGAAACCTATGTGGTATCATTTAAACAAAGACTGTACCACTGGCAACAATATTGAACCAGCAAGATGCAGCAAAAATGCTGTAGCTGTCTTTCTAGCTGTAGTTTTTTATTCCTGATTAAGAGTTATTTAACTCTTTAGATATCCACCTCTTTCATATAGCAACATTCATCAAAGTGACCCCACATTCTGAAAACTTTGGAAAACAGTGCATCTTGTCAATAAGTAGTATCTAATAAGAATTGCCTCATACATTTCAAGAAAGGGTAGGTAAGTCAGATAATTAATAAGGTATTTCTTTAAAAACTCAGGTGGTTAAGCACAGGAACAAATTTCCATCATGTGTTGTCATTGAGTGAAAATACCTTTCTAAAGGACATTCTTGCTCAAAGCCAACTATGGGCTTAATGCCAGAATGACTGGTGACATTACCTGGTCTGTGATTAAAACTGGTAACCACACTGCCCTTTTCTAGACTGTAGAAAACCTATGGATGTCTTAACACTGGCTGTACCATTTTATGTAACGATGAAGTCTGCAACAAACACAGGATTTTCCCTTGAGGCACTTAATAGTTCTGTTCAAGATGCTCAAGACAGAAAGAGGAGGTGTAGGCAAACAGTATGACTTGGAAGATCTCCAAGTCTTACCTGCACTATGAAATGTCGAAGTAAGCTACATATTAAGAAGAAATTGGCATCAAGATTTCAGATAGCTGTAACTCTTCCCAGAATAGATCACACATCCACCCTTTATGATGCAAACTTTAAGAGAAAAAGTCTAGAAGTCTAAAATTACACAAAGATTTCTTACATAACGAAGTACTGACAAGTAAATTGAAGAGAAAATTTATCTCACAAACATATCTCACAACTATTTCTGGGGCAAAACCAACAGGTTCAGGCAGGGGAACAGAGAACTGCACTTACTCCAGAAGACAACAGAGGTCTGACCTATTCTTCAATTTCAGTCTTCACACTAAGAAGGAAAGCTGAACAGGGACAAACAGCTACAGCTATAGTCCAGTCTTGAAGCATGTACACTTAGCCTTTCTACACAGCAAAAGCCAGGAGATTCATCTGTCTGTGCAACTTAGATGCTCTGCGGATGGAAATCGGGGGGAAAAAAGCTATCTTGTTTGAGGAATTGTATGTGAAATAATTTTAAAAATGGTTGGAGAAGTGGCTGCTGAAGAAGGAACTAAGCAGAATTTAAGTCCATAACAAAGGCAGGGAAATAAAGCAGCAATGAGACTTGCATGGGAGAATCCTCTAGTGCAGAGATGGCTGTGTGGCACAGAAAAGGGAAGTCACACTGGTGTTGGACCAGGATGATCCATTTCAGAAATAATACAGCCTCCAGCTTATTTCTGTTGATCCTTCAGGATGAGTTTTGCAGTATGCACACACAGAATATCCTTGAAATAGGTTTCCTGACTTTAAAAATTCACAGTGAATTCCACCATGAAATTTAAAAAACACGCAAAATCTTAAGTAGATAAATGTTTTGAAAAACCAATCTGTTGCCAAGATGAAGAACTTGCTACCACTTCTTTGAATAAACAACTTTAAAAAATACTTCATGGCAACATGAAGATAGTGAGGGAGATGGCTCTGAACCCTGCTCTGCAGCCCTGGGCACTCTACCTGACCAGAACCTGCTGTAGCTAATTCAGGCTTGAGTGCATGGATTTCCTTTCCATGGCAGCTGATACTGCTCTTGACCTCCTCCCAGTCATAATTAAGGCATGACCAAAGCACATACTCAGATTTCCAAGCTGGGAGATGAGCTTGGATTTCTCAGTACACACAGAGGCTTGGTGGCCATCTTGAGCTTAAGAACTCACTCCAGAAGGAAGGAAAGCCAATATTACAACCTGAACTGGCTGATGCAACATTCAGTTCTTTCTCAAAGAGCTTCAGGCGTGATCCACAGAGAAACTTCTATGTAAAGAGAGACAACAAGAAAACAAACACAGACCTCTTAAAATTTGGAAAAAATAAAAACTAAACCACTGACTTTGGCAGCAAAATAAGTCAGCATTTTCATAATCTGCTGAAGACTTCATAGCAATCTTTTCCATTGATTACATGGAAGAGATGGTTGCTTTGTTGCAGATTTATCTGGTCCATGTTGTTCACTTCTGTAGTATATGCTTTCTCTCATATTCATGTCTCCTTCCACATAACATCCTGTAACTCCCCCATCCTCACCTCTAATTCACCTACTGTCTATTCTTTTTACCTCTTTCCAGAAGTGACAGTGGGCTTCTAGTGTAAGGCAGCTCAAATTAAGATATTCATGGTCCCCTAGATCTGCCTGCACTTTACTTTTCCTGCTGCTCTTCTTCTTCCCAGCTCTTTCCTGCCTCTGGGTTTTATCTGCAATCTCCTTGAGCTAGAGGAATCTGTGCATGTAAATATCCCACCACCTTCTACACACACCCAAATCTTGGGGCAGATCCATCCAAATCTCATGGAAATAAGCTCTTTTACAAACCTGTTACAGACAGTCTAGTTTGTCTGCATAAAGTCCATTGTTTTAAACAAATAAACATCCACTGCAGCCCAAATCTTGACAGAGGCATAATCAACAAACAGGTAAGATTGATTTGTACTGTCCTGCTTGAGAGAAATATAAATACTGAGACAGAAATAATTGGTAAAATCATCCACGCTTAGCACTTTCTTAAGACATTTCATAGTATATTCTGCACACTGCAACAACCACATGTAATTGCTAACACCTAAGTTACATATTTTTTTCATGTCTTTTTAACGTTATCATGAAAACATACTCCTGTATGTTTGACATGGGTGTTAGAGTTCATAGCTAGTAGAGCAGCTGCTTTATTGTCACCTAAGGATTCACCCTTTCAGAAAGTAAAGCAGTTGCAGAAAATACTTTGATTCAAGTCCAACTCACAGTTTGGCTTTGACCCACCTAAGCCTGTATTCAGATCAGAATTTCCCAAGATGAGCAGGACACAGAAATAAAGGTTAGAAGAGGTTAATTAGTGCTAGTAATATTTATGCAGCATAGTATTTTGATTCTAACATTAAAAAGGTGAGGTGGTCTTTTTTTCAATTTTTCTCTGCAAGCTTCATTTGGTTTTTTGATATAATTCCTGCTTTCAGCTAAAAGGGGGAAAAAATGGACTTTTCTGCAATGCAGCCTTGACAGAGACAAAACAAACTACACTTTCACTTTGTGGGACAGCCTTAGATACATGTTGTTTGAGCTCACTGATTCTCTGGTATCTGCACAGGCATAGAGGATTCAAAATAGGCCAAATCCATACGAGATGAGCATTGTATGTCTGCCCCTAAAAAGCTGCCATATAACAGGAGGAGCTTTCTGACATGGGACTGATAGGCAAATAGAATACAGCTCATTCTTCAGAATTTCTCTGCATACCAAAATTCGACTTCAACTAAAACCCACACCTAGGAAATCCTTCACAGCTGTCAAGGACTGTGGTTGTATCAGTAGAAATGTGCAGAACTCAAGAACAGTTTTGGAAAGATCTTAAGCCTTTGTGTGAACTTCAACTCAATCAAGCACCTTCTGAGACATGTAGAATACCACAATTACCCTTGTTAAATCCAGTATATTGCATTTCAATAGGAGCATGAAAAGTCACAAGAGAAACCATCTTCAGATTCTAAAGAGAGGCATCAGATAACATAGAGATATTTGAGAAACAACCTTTTTGCATCTTAAAACTATTAACTAAAACCTATATACTGAGAGAGTATATTGAAGGGAAAGCCAGTATCAACAGTTGCCAAACATTTGTAAAAAATTACATAAATATTTACCTTTTGTGGGAGAGTTAAAATTCTCTTGCTCTTCAATGAATTAAATGCACGGAATGATGGAAACAGAAAAAGAAATCAGCAAATTTAAAGTTAGATAAAGAAATGTGTTACATGTGACAATGGCATGTACAGCAGGCAGTACTCCAGCATATGTAAAAGTAATGTAGAAAATTAAAGTGATAAACCATGACAAATAATAAAGCCTATGACTTTTTTTTTTTTTTTATTAACAGGAACAATGATGTTACAGAGAAGCAGAGTGTGGAGTCTTTAAGTATTCTGCTAGAGAAATATCATCATACCCAAGTTTATTAAAGACATAAAAATCTTAAAATTGATTTGAATATCACTTGTACTTCTGAACCACACAGCACTATTTTAGATTCTGAAGCCTCTTCTGCAATAATGAGTGTTACAAATTTATTTTCTATTAACTGAAATCTATAATACTCAATAAAGACTGGACTATTAAAAATCCGTTTTTAAGGAAAACAAAAGATTATGAGGCTTGAACTCATTTGCAAAAGTTAGCAGTGCTAAGAAAAATACTCCCCAGCATGAGTAAAGATTCCACAAGCTGCCTCAAAATGTGCAATGCCACCTGAGAATTTAAAAATAAAACCAGAAATATGGAGACAAAACAAACAACACTGATAGACTGAAATCTAAAACTGAAATGTCTTTTTATTCTGCCACTCAACTTTTATATTGATAGATTTGAAAAAAATTTTGACTGAAAGGGTTTGATCTTTTACCATTACCCCAACCACACTCTCACTGCAATGAAATTTCAATGATCAAGTACATATACACAGAACTATTTTCACTAGCACTTTTTTTTTTTTTAGGATCTTAAGTTCATTAAATATAAAAAGATACTTGAAACTCAATGTATTATTTGACAACATACAGATTTTCTGTAGGAAATTCTGACTCTTATTTGTTAAGAAAAATGATACTGGACATCCAAACATTTCATTCCTCTGTGACTACCATTGTACATATATCACACACATGAACTTTATACATGTAATTCCCATTCAGTCCCAGCAGAATCTTCATGTAGTTTTCCCTCATGTAACAGCAGCAGCACACACACACATGCACTTCACCTTCCATACATGTGCTGTACAAAGCTTATGCAGCTTTTTCCAACATGAGAAATCAATACCTAACAATACCTAACAATTCCAGCATAAGATACAGCAATACCCAATGCTGGATGCATGTTTGCTTTGCTCAATGTCACCACATGAGGCCAACTGCTGTAAACAGATGCCACTGGAAACATACACAACCACACTGCTTCAGTTATGTTCACAGATGTTCTTCCCATGCAAACAGACTGCTGATTATCACAAACCTTACTCTCATTATATGACCTCCGAAATAGGAAGCTACATTGTCAAAGCTACGAAAAAGAAAACATGCTATGAAGACCCAAACAGAGGCAGATAGAGGGAGTAAGACCTGTTTTGTACAAACTAGCCCTGCAATAATTAACCATTACGTGAAAGTGTAGAAACCCACCCTCAACTCTTATTTAAGCAAGAATTCCTGTGATGTTTGATAACTGCAATGACAGAGGACAGACTGGGTAAAGATCACAGAGCTATCCTTTATACAAAAGTATAATTTAAAAACCATGCAACTACATCACATAATTGTTATAGAAACAGCTGAAAAGCAAAGTCAATGCAGAATCCCCACCCCTCTTAACGATTTGCACAGCTCCACTCAAACACGATGTGAATAAAAAAATGATGATGCGAACCTCTTATAGCCCAGCACAGAATGACATATTGAGAATACACCATTATCCTTAACCACGGCTTAGAATTTCACTGCTTTCGTCACTGAGCCAAAACATCCTCACAGCATTAGGTCCTTTTATAAAATCATCCGTTAATACAAAAAAAATCAAAACCACTTCTTTAGTAGCATAAGTTAGGGAAATGACTATTAAATTATGATGTCCTGAAAACACACACAAACACACCTATACAATGCTAACTTTCATTATTGAAACATCTCAAGACCTTACAACAGAATAACACTCCAATATGTCTTGCACGCTAAGAAATACTGCTGACAGGGTTGCAAAGGAAATAAATACAACTATGTCTGCCTTGACAATCACTGTAGTTAAAAAAAAAAATTGCATTGCCTAAAAATTTCAGAAGCCTACAATCTTAACTGCAACCACATTTTAAAGTCTGCATGCCCTCGAGTTGCTAAAGATATTATTTAGCTAGAATTGTCTCAAGTGAAAATAACTATGCCTCTCCTTCACTTCAAAGCTACACACAATTGCTTTCCCCCTCAGAACATAATCACCAAAAAGGCTTTTCTTTTTTTGCATTTTTTTGCCAATGTGAATAATAATGCTGTTTTAAGGTTTTAGTCCTTAAACTTGACCTTTTCCTCTACATTTAAGGTTGTTTCTCCATTCCTGATCAGTAATACCAACTGTATTTCTGTAACGGAATAAGGATCACTACTTTTGGTCTTTGTAACAATTCTGTGAGGTTTTTTTAAAAGAAAGTGTGTCTATCATTCAGCCCCTTGTAAAAATACCTTTATTTCACATAAGTTGAATTTTTTGATTCTCAGACTGTCAACCAGAGTAGTAATTAAGACAACATTATTTGGTAGAGACAAGGAGACAACCTGTTTTATGAGTTCCAAACTTAACAACAAAATGGAATGTCTGAAATACGTCAGTCAAGCCTTATTAGCATGGACATGATCACTTAAAATTGACAGCTAGATATTAGATGTTAGGAGTCAAAATATCACTGTTTCTCCACACAAAAACTGCTACCAGTGTCTTGCTCCTTCATTAGCTCTCATTTGTTCCATAGTGAGTATTTCAAAGCATAATAATATTACTTCACTGAATTCTTCTGTCTCCTGAATATGCAAAAGAGCAAACAAGAAGCCCATTCTTGATATAGAAACATGCAATCTTTTTGCAGCAATCACTGTGACTTGTATAGCAAACTTAAATGCATATATGTGTGTATTTAGATTCACAGATGTATATTTAGATGAGTATTTGACCCTCATGAAACAACAGGGTTTGTATGGAATGTAAAGAAGTACTTTACTATAAAAATGATACTTTATGTCATATCATACAGGTTTTCCTTGAAACACAAGATGTCAAGATGACCATAAAAATTTAGTTTTATTTGTAAATGAAGAAAATGCATTTTGAAATATTTCTGATAACATTTGCATATTGCACTGGATTTTGACATCGTCTGTATCTCTGGTGACTGTGAATTTAAGCCATTAAGGACACACTCCAGTTCCAAGCACAGTTAAGGTAAATCTTTCACAGAACTCAGTATGTTTTGGATTCAATACTACATTAAGGTCAGATCACTTCTGGTCACCACATATGATCCTGATATCCATTTGACAGGGATTATAGAGGTGAAACTAATATTAAAATTTTGTACTGTAAATCAGAGCAAGTGCTGTGGTCTTATGGCCTTCCTGAATTTAATTTCTTACAGTAGTATTACGTTAGACATACTAGCATATGCATTTCAGCAGACACTGACAAAATTCTTTAAACACATATTATAAAACCTAATTAATGTTATACTTCTCTGCAAATACATTCTGAGCCTTAAAAGAGCATTCAACGTGGGTAAAATCAGAAAGCCTCCCTTTCAGAAGCAAAGTCAGTCACTCAGACAAAACCAAAGTACTGAGTAGGGAAGGAAATCTCTTTGACCTCTGATTCCATGTGCTGTAAAACAGCCATGTTGACAAAGGCGGCACGATTTATAACAACAAATCAAACCACGTTGCATCCTACTTGCACATTTTATATATCAGACGCAAGCATATTAAACACAAGTGTAAACAAGAGTTCACTGAAACAGCATTACTTTACAAAAAGTGTTCATGGTATCAAAAGCTTTATAAACCTAGAGTAGCTTTGGCCTTCTGCTCAACTTCCATTTTTTCTTTCCTCTTCTGTACACATCCCATCTCTACTCATTTTCACAGCAAGTTCTACCTTCATTTCCAACTCATTCAACAAAACATAAACTAGTATTTTACTCTCACACACCAGCTACCAAGACCAGCAGAAAGATGATGTATTAATATGCAAAGAAAAGCCAAATTAAAATTAAATTAAAAGTTGATTCATCATTATATATTGTACCAAGTTCTGAAATTGAAGTAGAAACACCAAAAAAAGCTGAAATTCTTTAGTTATTGTATTTCCCTATACAGCCCCCGACTTCCTAATATGCAGAAATAGAAACTCTGAACGTAGTTTGCAGCTAATTTATAATTCAGGCAGTACTAGATTCACTACAGAACAAGAGGACCTGAATAGAAAGCTTAAACTTAATAAAAGCCACTTATATCAGTATATTAGTCATTCAAAATAAACACATTTATAAAACAAGAGTACATTTTATATGTGCTAATTGAGGGGTTTGTATGCTATCACAGCTCAAAGCCTTGAAATTAATGCAAACTGATTGCATGCTAATGCAAGCCATCGTATACGAAAACCTTGTTGGTAATCTGTCATGATAAGGTGGTCACGGTCAGCAACTTTATCTGCTCAAGAATGTGATCTGCTAACAGTTCTGTAATACACTACAATATTTCATCATCATAAGCATTTCTTTAAATTCCACAAAGAAGACAACCTCGTAGTATGTGGCAATCTCAGTTGTTGCTTGTAGTCAATGAGAAAACGGGATTTTTTTAACAGAGGAAAACATGAACGTACAAATATTATCCATTGTGCCACTTCATTTTACCATAACAACTCATTCTCTGTGTGCAGTATGTTGCTAGAAAAGGAAACAGCAATATACATCCTTATTTGATGTTAGCATATAAGAAACATCTTCCATAACCATTGGGTCTGCAGTGTCTTTTTCAGAAAAGAGCAGCACTCTTTGCCTGATCAGTTTATTCTTAAGCAAGAAAGGGCTGGTAACCTGTGCTCTCACATTTCCCATGGTAATTACTTTCATTCTTTACTCACTGGACTATGAACCCCAGAAGAAAAACAGATTTATGACATTTATTATTAATCTATGTCAATAATGCACAACAATAAATTTAAGCCACAAAATAAGAAATGAGCAAGACTGTCAAAACCTTTGCCCCCTGTTTTTTTATTTGTGCTGCTAACATACTGGACATGTTGGAAAATACCATGACTCTAATAGAAATTTTAAACATAAAAGGGTATTGGAAAATTAAGGCAATTAAACCATATGTAATAACCCACCAGCCAAACTTTGCTGGATTGCCCAAATTACAAAGATGCTTTCATTCTCTTCTATTGCTTTACTGGTAGAATTACAGCATTGGAAATGTTGTAATGTAAGAAGACTTAAAGCAAAGAAAGGTAAGAAATCAAAGAGTTTGAGCTATCACAAGCTCATTATTTGATACCTTGCTCTATACTGCCACTTCTTATGGGAACTTGCGGTAGCTGTCTTCCCCTGCGGCTGCTGAAGGAGGTGTCTGCAGCAGGAGACTGCGTGGGACTTCCTTGTTGATGTGTTCTGCAAATGGAATTGAGATAAAAGCAAATTAAGGCAAATGGAGAGATATTTTATATTCTGAATTTTTAACACAGATTAAGTTGCAGGTACTGAAGGTGGGTTCGCATTTGGTCTCTGCCATATCCACATACTCAGGTCTAGATACCTAGTCAACTGATAAGGCCTCACATTTAATTTCCCTAACTACCTTCAGCTGTGGAGCAATTTTTTTTTTTTTTTTTTAGTTTATTTATTTATTTGTGGGTTTGTTCTGGTTTTGTCTTTTTTTTCCCCCCCTAATATAAAATAATAGTGAAAAAACATTGAGTGAAAACTAGTTTTCTAAGAAACATTTAAGATTATGACTCACAAATTATATGTGTTCACCTGCACTGGTACAAGGGCAATAAAAAATGCCATCTCTATGTTTTATTAAATTTAGTATTCCCTTTGTGCTGATGCAATAATTGCACAAGGCCACAGAGAACTAGACAGCAAGTATCTATTCCCATAGGACAGTAATTTTTCCCAGAACTCAAAGAAGGAAAAAGACCTGCAACCTTGGTATTGGGGTGGGCAAAGGGAGGGGGTGTGTGCAAGTATTTGTGTGTGCATGCAAAACATGCACGAGACTTCTTTTAATACTCATATCTAAGTAAATATCCTAAACCTCTTTGGCTGAATTCTAGCCACGTTTGAGAACATCATGGCTACTTGATGTCTTCTATATAGATACAGTTTCTGAGTGTAACACATCAAACACCTTTGGAACCCTAAAATTTAAAATAAGTATGGGCACCTAAAATAACTATGGGGTAAAGGTTTAAGAAAGTAAAACAAAGATGAGACGAAGCAGACTGCTGAGGAGAGCTTACTGTGAAATGCCCTTGCCAGTTACAGTAACGTCACACTCGCTATAGTGGATAAGCACTGTTTATCCAGTTGCAAGTAGATAATTTGTAATTTAAAGCAGCCCATTTGTGCAAGTTCAAAATACTGTCGGCTTTCACTAGGTAGAGCAACTGACTTTCTCTTAGCCTGTAAGATCAGAGTTAGCTGTGTGAACAACATGTGATTTTCTGCACAGTATTTAAGAAAAATACTTTGATAATTTTTATATGGATACAGAACAAAACACAACAATGGAAGGATGAGACAGAGCCAGTCTTTTATTTTGCATAACTATTTAAGCTTAACAGCAAGAAGTATCATCTGGATGGTGAAGATACGTGGCATAAAGGATATGGAAGAAGTGTAAATACCATGAAGAGAGAATAATCTACAGCGCCAGGATGAGTGAATGTGCCATGTATGCTCAGAAAAGTACACCACACTGAAACCCTGGAGGCAGAACATGAAAGCTATGCTGGACACATAATAAAAACCTTGTCAGAAGTGGAGAAGGTGGCGCCGAGCCTCCGGATGCTAGGTGATGTACAGAGCATGAGGGTCTGACACTAGCCTGCTCACTCGACCTTGAGCGAGCGTGGTGTTTTCCCCTACTGACTGGCTGCTCAGTCGTTCGTGGGGTTGGAAGTCCCCTTCTAGAAAGACATGGTAGCAGACCCCTAAAACATCAGGGCCAAAAAGAAACCGTTCAGCTGTTAGCTCCAGGTACACCTTCCCAATGCCCCCCTCCATCAAAGAACATTGCAAATCTTGGCTGCAGGGCCAGGGTTGAGGTTTCAGATGAAAGTTGTTAATTCTGAATGCAAATCCATTTCAAAATGACAAACTGCAGAACACTCACCACTGCAGATACACATGACCCTAATTGTGGAACTGTTGAACTGCACTGCTAATAGTGGACAGTTGGCCAAAAACTAGCTGCAGTAAAATGATTGTGTTAGTATAATAAAGCATAATTATTACTAGTTCAATAATTGCATACGCTACAAGATAACCTGAAACATTTCAAGTTTGTACAGTGCCAAAGTATTCTAACTGTGCCTTTTTACCCTTCTTTGGCTTTCCAACAGGGCAGACTTTTGTGTATGGTATTATTGTATCTGCTGTTACATCAGAAATTTCAATTCTTGTGACATCATTTCATTGTAGGATGTGTTTGTTGGTTTTGGCTTGGTTTTTTTAAATTTCTGCAGACATACAAAGTCTCCCTTCACATCCAGCACAACTTGCCCAGAAGATACAAAGTATCCAAGGAACTCTCGTTCATATGGCTATCATGCACTAAGAAATAATCCTAAAAGATCCCCTATGTATAACATGAGGATGCCTACCAAGGATAACAAGCAGGTTTGGACTGAAAGCCATTTCAAAAGTAACAGTTCCTGTGGAAGACCAGTCACAATGCAAAAAAATCAAGGTTCTGTTGCCTGAGCTTATAATCTCTCTCTTAAATCCTGATATTTCTTTAGTTTAACTCCTGGCTTGCCCCAGTGATAACCATAACATTCTTGCAGAGACTGAATCTCCTGATTCTGAAATGTGCTTACAATAACAAAGATGACCTGAGTTCTGAAAATGCCTGTTTCTCCAGGCTGGCTGCAAAAGTAATCCAATGCCACCTGTTGCACACAACCAGGTTTTAGGCATCTAACAGATGTCTAACCATTGTAACATCCATAAGGTAAATATGGACCTCATGGTGCCAGAAAGTTCTTGTTTGTTTTTACTATGGATAAATGCTTCAATCTAACAAAGTCATCATGATTTCAGCGCTGATTTTTTTTCCTTTTAAAAAATAAATATCCAGGAATTTATCTGAGAGCCCAGTGAAACACTAGAAGTCTGTCCTGCCATTACAGAACTAGACAGGACTTACCTGCAACTCAGAAACTTATCTCCTTCTCCAGTAATACTCTTTTTACAGACATGTCCCCTTCCAAGAGAAAGATAAAGGATCTGCTTAATTCAAATGAGGACAAATCAGGCTTAAGATTTGCATTAGCTGGGGTATTACAATGAGATGAATATGCTTCTTGGGGTGCAAATGAAAAGAGAGATAAAAGGCAATTGAAGAATAACTAGAATGGAGTTAAGGACTTGCTGTCCTAGGAGAAAGATCTGTTGCTGGCAGGAAGAAGCCTGCAAATGGCTGATCAGGAGAATGAGACAAAAAGGAACAAGTATGGAAGCCAGAAGCTAGTGAGAAAATGAGACAGAAGTGAGATAAGAAGTACAGAGGGGAGAGGAATCTGGGGGAAAAAATGATACCTGGTGAGCAGTGAGACTGCAATGAGCATGTACATGTGTACCTCATCTCCTGGTTCCTCACAGAGGAAGGTGACACTGCAAGCAGCAAACCTATTAATTCAGCTGGCAATGGCCTACAGGGGAATGCTACAGGTTCCAGCTCTGCCAGCACACAAGAAAACTCAAATTCCTTTCCTTTCAGACTGATGCCTCAGTAGCATGCTGCCACGTAAGATACTATAAAGAAAAACTAAGAATAAGAGAGGGTCACCAACCCAGCGCACCCTGGCATAGTGTCCTGTGCCAAAATACAGAAAGTACAGTTAAAGACTATGTGTATCCTAAAATATGACAGGTAATGTCACATCTGGCATTTCCAGGGTGATCAGTTAGGGCTGAAAGAAAACATTTTTGGATTCGGATGAACCAATTTTTGCTGATTCATACAAAAATAGAAAATGTTTGATTTCTGTGTAACCAGCTTTACTCCTTCAGAACCTTTTAATGAATACCATCCAGAAAGCTTATCTCACTGTATTAAGAAAACTTTTAGGCTTTATAAACTATCCTGAAAAGGCTGGCTTTTTCCTTTTTATGTACCTTTCCTGAACTATCACAATACATAGAAAATTTGATCTTACATAGCACATTGAAATGCTTTATAGAGAAGCTGACAGCATGCTGATATGTTATTCCAGTAATTTGCTTAACTAATAGTAGACAGGATTTGCAAATAATAAAATTTTAAGACAAAAATTAATATTTAAAGAAGAAATAGTCTTGAGTTATATTTGACAGGAAAATTATTTGTCTGTCCTATTACCAAAACTTTCTGGCACTAGTGCAATATTACACCTACGATGGAACACAGAACTAAAGCATTCAGACTTATTTAGACATTTTTGTCTTACATCTAATACTAGTGAACCATTTTATGGAACCAGAATCCTACAACATGTGCCATGGAGATGTAAAAAGAACCAGTACAATTAATGTTTCCCTATGCTCTTGTTCACTGGGTTCACTGCTGAATTACCAAGAGCCAAACCAGTTGGTCATAAATTACTCTTCAGAAGTCAGAAAAAACAGGGGAAAAAACAGGCTTTAGTGATCTCCATGGCACAAGAGTCCCTGATTCAACCACAGCAAGGATTTCAGTCATCATTTAGGTAATCTCTCTGATTTAAACTGACAAAGCAACTGGGTTATTGTTTTTGTTAAGTCAGAATGATCTGACTCAAAGAAAATACAACCATTGCTTTTGGATCAGGAACAGTAATCTGGGACTGGAAGCAGTAAAACTAAAGGAAAGCTCTGAAGTTTTGCTACATAATGTGCATCTTCATTGAAAATAGAGATATCTGTGTTGTTCATGGAAGTTTTTAGCTCTCACAATGTAAACAGATGTACATTCCACCTTTGCTAATCAAAATAACATAAATTGATTTCTGACAAAGGCAGGATCTCATCCCTCCTCACAGCTCTTATTTCAATCAATATACAGGGTTTAAAACAACTAGATGTACTTATTATTCAGGATATATCTTTATTTTTTCCCTTTTTCTTAAGAATTTGAACATGTAACCCTATACTACTGTAGCATCAAAGTTAAAAGATATGACAATGCAAATTCAGAAGAATTCAATTAATACAAAAAAGTTCCAGTCTTTATATTACATTTATGCAATGACAGATTTAAATGTGTAACTTAATTTTTTTGTATTTTAAAGTGAAATTCAGTTGATGAGAGATATTTTGAATTACTAATCTATCATAGCTGGCTATCTATTTATATAATGCATTATGTTTTTTCATCCTCAAAGTTAATGTAAAATAAAGATTTTTTGAAAAAGAATCAGTGTTTAAGTGCAGAAAAGGACTTCTAGTCTTTGTCACTGAGCTTATCTGCAATGATAGAGAATGCCAGAAAAATTCCATCTGTATGCAACACAGTGCTAATAATACAGATACAAAATATATAATACTGCAAATTACGACAACATAGCTTTTGGTACTGTTACAGATGTTCTAAAAAAGTCGTATTAGAGGTATATTCCAAAAACTGGAATCAGACTGACAATAAGAGATGTTTAGACGTCAATCAACACTCCTACCTTTCTGTTTCAGTTGCGGGGCCTTTCCTAGTTTGTTTTTGGCTGCTATATCTTTCCACTTTTCTGGACTGCCTGTGAAATGACACGTCAGAAGAGAAATAAACAAAGAAGAAAAAGAATACAGAAATATGAAGATTATTTATTCATGTATTATAAAGGTAATAACAGAAATGGTTTGCAGATGAGAAAGTGACAGCTATCATCATAAACTGGCTGGTGAAGTCGAGGTTTAAGAGACATTGCATTAACTAGGTTTGATTGAGGCTCATGGTGTAAAAGTTATGAGGTACCAAAGCAGAGAAGAAAACATTAATCCTGACTGAGCCTGCAACTAGTTGCCACATCACAGCCTGTATTCAGTTAGAAACAATGCTTCCTCATAGGCCTGTAAGTAATCTCTTAACAGCATGAAAAACAAGTTCAGAGTATACAGTAGGAAAAAGCCTTGCAGAAAGAACCAAAAAATACTATTTGATGGTAAACTTTAAAAATCACTTTTAAATCTAAATTTCAAAAGCAACACAAATACTGCATCATATCCAATTTTAAAAAGGCTGTCACTGTATTAACAAAAACTTGGTTTTTTCATAAATCTTATTCTATAACTTTTTAAAGCTTTTAGAAACAGATTAAAGCAATTATATTTTTTCCTGGTCAATATAAATAAGTTAGAAATTTCTTTCTCTCCTTCACTCCTTTCTTACACAAATCTTTTATAAAATTCATCTGACATTTGGATAGTGAGGCACTAGTTATCTCAGACATTTTAAGCACTTACTTTGATATTAAATAAGAACAATGAAGAGTAATATGAGTCTACACATATAAGAACAAAGGTAAAGCCACGTTTCACCATTATTACCCAGGACCATAAATATAGTATGTAAATCTCTGCAAGTCCTGTGTTCAAAAATTTTCTGTACTATCTCTAGTAATGTTATAATTCACAAATTATGATTTACCAATTTAAACCTCAGAAAATCATCAATATATATTATTTTGTCAGAAGAAAAAGTGCATACAGTGTTTCAGGAGTGGTCAAAACCAGGGAGAGACGATTATTCACTCCTGGACCAGAAATGCTGACCAACTTTTAACACATGCAAGATCTAGCAATGAGACAATCAATGTCACTTATTAGGCTGTATAAGAATTACTGTGGGAAAAACAGAGAGGTAAAAATAATATGTTTTCCTTTTAAACCTTTGTAGTTATAAAGATTAATCCAGTGCCTGAATTGGAAGAGGCCTAAACAGCTGTGATACCAAGTTATACCCAAAGAACATAATCATAGTGGATTTTCATTATTTTTACCCACTGCAGTATTTGATCAGCATTATATTGTGATGCAGTAGATTCCACAACAAAGAAAATACTGCAGCAAAATACAAAATGCTTTCTGCATGAGCAGAGGTCATTACCTGATGCTTTCTGGATTTTAAAAATATATATTTTCTCACCAAAAAATGTCAGATTAAAAACTGAAATCCCTTTTGTCCTCAAGCTATTATTTTCAGATTTATTTTTAGTATATTCTCATTACTTTTTTTTTCTTTACAAGGACAAATATATAGTGGATAAAGAGGAAAACACACATATTAAATGCTGCAGCTTTACTTAAAACCTACAGTTAGCAAAGTATTTAAAGTTATGGCTAGATCCACTATATGCAGCAGCATTACCACTCAAATTATGTTACCCTCTTCATTTTCTGTTTAGTTGGTTCTACTTGGGGCTTATTTTCTCTTACTCCTTATGCTGCTTGCCTAGATTGTGACATCGCATACAATGGAGAAAGAGAGCACATAGTGACTAGTTTAAGTAGGATGGAAAAGCTAAGAGCAGGACATGCTTTCCTGTGACAAGTAACAAAGTAATACATGGCACTAATGAGCTGAGTATTCTTATTTCTCTGCTCTCATTGATGTACTTGAGAGCAGGACATACTAGGAATTATTTAAAATCAGTTTCCTTTCTGTTTCCTCCCTCTGGCTAGGATGATGCTGTATACATTTCCATTTAGCTCAACAGCCTCCTGCAGCACTCGAGTCCTAGCTCAGCTTGAACACACTGAGGGCACCAGCAGGGGTGCATTCACAGGGAGTTGTCCTTTCCTGCTCATATGCAGTGTATGAAGAATGCACTCACAGCATACTCCAATTTACCTCTTAAACATACTTCATACATAGGAGAAAAAAAATATTATCCATGAACGATACATGCATACATGTACTTGTACATAAAACCAGGAAAAAAAAAGAAAATAAAATATGTGAAAGTACGCAGAGCATATGAACAATATACTATAACCAATATTTCATTTACTTTGATCTACGATTTGAGTAAATAAGGATACCTCTGTGCTGCTCCAGGTTTAGCACTTAGGTGGTCTACACTGTCCTGTTTTGGAATGCAAGACTCCAGCGTCCTTGTTCTTCTCAATATATGGAAACATGGATGTGAATTTGGACAGAATGAGCAGAAACAGAAAGATGGTCACATGCAGCGAAGGTGGAGACATGCAGTCAAATACATAAACCAAAAGTATTAAGTCACTATGTATTGAAAAAGGCTGTATTTCGCGTTTTCCTCTTCTAAACACTATAAGGAAATGTTAAAATTTTAGCAGCAATATCAACAGTCTAAGATGTAATGAAGTATAGCATGAAAGCCACAACAGTATTTTTAAAAATCATTATACTCTAAATGCAGAATGGCAGCACTGTTATTTCATAGGTGCAATTATCCTTTTTGAGAATTAATCCATAGTACTGTTCATTAGAATAATATATAAACATATAAAAAAACCCCTTCACTTTGGAAGATCCATATTTTGTCATTATACTGTGAAATTCTCCTGAAAATGCAAGTAAATTTCCTAATTTCATGTATTTTGATAAAAACTTCATATTCCATTGCCACACAATCTGTTACAGTAGTAGTTAACAATAATTCAATAGCAAAGCAGAGTAACTGACTCAGCTTTTCCTTCTTTTTTATAAAAAGCATACGGAAATATGTCCGAATTTCTACTGTATTTTAATTTCTACTGAAATTGCAGAATTTTTTCACAGCTTTCAATTCAGCAAAAATATTATTACCCTGATGGTTTATTATTAGTTTTTAATTAAATATATGATGAGATCTATCAATGAAAGATTTTTTTTCAAATACCAGATTTGGATTTTAATGAGAAAACTCAGCAAAATTTGTGGTCCACTAATAATCTGTTATGTAATAAATTTGTATCTATTCCTCCATTAGGGTCAGGAAATGCTAAAATTTCTCTTTAAGATCACAAATCTTCCAGCTGTCACACCAAATCATTGAACAATATGTATCATATATAGACAAGCACTATATATTATTTTATATACAGGCAAACTATTTACAGTTCAAAGTTCTATGTGCCTCAAGATACTTAATAGTTGTGTGTAAACAGAATCTGCACACAGAAGCACGACAATATTTCTACCAGAATTCAAAATTACTAATTCTGAAGTGACAACATAACACTTTTACACAATTCAGTGTCCAATATTTTTAAATTATTTATTGCTGACTTGTACAAGAGCCCTCAGTGGTTTGCACTGAGTGTTACTCTATGTAGCCTTAAAGCCACCAAGAATGTCATGTTCAATACTTCCTGGAGTATTGAAGAAAACTGAAGTTTTCTGAAAGGCTGGATCTGCATGGTACCTGAAAGTACCAGAAGGGCATTTGCTCTGCACATGCATTCTTACAGATGCATGCATGATTGACAAAAGCTACTTCCCTTAACTGAAAATATATGAGAATCCATGATTTAAAAAGCTTCTTTTATACAGTGTTGGTTATATGCTGATATTATATGTAGACTTTTCCGAAAGAACAGTCTGAATAAAATTTCCATCTACCATTAAATGCTCGGCTTTCATTCACCTTTTTATCATCACTTACAATTTCAAAGTTCTACAGATACTCATCTGTCTACACCGTAGACATCAGACATTTAGACTTTTTAATTTCCAAAAGAAAAACCAAAAAAACTTTCAAGCAATGAAGCTATCAAATTCAAAAGAAAAACTATCCTTCAAAATACCTTACAGAAATACATTATCCTAACCAGAAATTTGCAAATTTTTAACACTGAAATAATACATAACTCATGTCTTCCCCTCATCAACGTATCAAGGAGTCACTTCTTCCGGATATGGCAAGTGAATGAATTCCAGAAGAACAATCTTGCCAAAACTTTCATTAAAATTTATGTTAATAATAGTTAGAAATAAATACAGTGTTGCAAAAAATTAATTTATCAAAATTAGAAATAATGCATAAGTCATAGATTTAAGAAATGTATTCAGAAATAGATCTTGATTGCACTCTATATGCAAATTGGACCCATTTGTAATATAAATCTGTAACGTACTAAAATGAAGAGTAAGATGAAATCTGTCAAACTCAATTAATTTAAAATTTGTGATAAGCAGTTAAATAGTTATCCCTGCTGATCCATTAGTCATTCCACAACACCCACTACTTCAGTTGTCAAATTGATACAAGCATATCTTAGAAAAAACTTTAATTATAGAACTGAGTAGTATTGGCTGACTGCAATAAACATGTAAATTAATCAGAACAAATGTAAACTTACAGAGTAGAAAACAAACGTAAAACACCTTTGATTCCGTTATTGATACCCTCTCTACAGACATGCAATGTAAAGAGCTCCATGTTCTCAGAACTTCTCTTAATGTAGGAGAAAAATCCTGCAACTGGTAGGCTGCAAACACTCATCAGCATTGAGATTAGCTTAAATTCCTTCTGCGTTTGTCAATGACTGACTGTTCCTCAAGGGGTTTTGATGACCAGATTGCATGCAAGACTTAAAAACACAAGAAGGCACCGATTTCACATAGAAAATTAGACTGCTGTTTATCTATCTCCAAGACTTTCCCATAACAGATTCTATATCCTACAGATGCTTTACTGTAAAATGTTTGCTAGCGGGTATTAGATGATTTCAGCCTTCCTCCACAAAATTTCAGCTGACATAAAAAGGCTTACTATTTGGCTTACATTGGGAATGGCAGTATTTAGATTAAAACTGCATTTCATTGATTTTTTCCAAGTCTGATACTCTGAAGTCAAAGGTAATCTTTCCAACAACCCAAAAAATGAGAACCAAAAGTACTTAAAAATGCCTACAAGGCACGAAGTACATTTGTAAGCTATAAATAGCTGTCCCATCAAAGGGATGTGCTGGCAAAATTTTCTGGAAATGAAGTATCTGTAAGGGAGGACAACTTTGAAATAATGTTTCACAAATTTAGTTTTGTAACTATAATGCTGTCTAACTCAAATAACAAAATAAATGCTACCCAAAAACACTTACACTCTTCCCACCTGGTATGAGTGGAATATATCCAGTATCAAGAAAACAAGACAAATCATAGCACAAATATCAGTACTGTGGGTAGACTTCAGCAGAAGGTAAGCACTGGGACCACTGCTTTATCAGTCTTAAAGTTCTAAGTGCAACTTCGGAAGCTCATATACAGATTATTTATATTAACCATCTGTATCCTGTCAATTACTGTAATATAAAATACTGAAAGAAAAATTTTGAATTTGCATTTAAATATAAATTACAATGTCTGCTTAAAATAAACCCAGATCTATCTAGAGAAAAAAAAACAAAAAAAAATTACTACTGCCAAAGCAATGGAATACAAAAACTCATATGATTAGAAAACTCATGAAAAGTAAAAAACAAAAGTGCTTCTATTAATCACTGGTGATATTCAGCATAAAAATTTATTTAGAGCCCTGATGCTCTTAATCAAAACCTACCTTATTAGGAAAACCTGCTCCATGGAGGCCATCGTGATTTGGACAGAATTTACAAATAGTGCCAATTTTACATACATCAACTAGAAAGTGTTACCAAGACCTCCAACATATCAGTCTGTGGGGTTTTTTTCCCATTAGGAAGAGTTTGTTAAAAAAAGGAAAACCAAAACCAATGAAAATAAACATGTACACAATAATAAGCTCTACAACAAGTATTTATCACATTATAAAGCACCACAGTGAAAGCACCACCACCATTTACAGAAACAGGTAAAAACAGACTAAAGAAAATTAACACAGATGATGTTCTGTTGTATAAGACATCATATTTCATGTCTTGTGACTATTCAGACAAACAGAAAACTTGAAAAGATGTTCATTCTTCGGTGCTTTATAACAGTTCAACAAAATGCAGAGATGAGATCTAAACTGCTGTTTTATTTTGGGCTTCTGGAGGTTGTAAGTCTCCACATATATGCACACTTCTAAATTCCAGTGTACTCCTCTCAGAGTGCAAGATGCAGTGAGCCATTTTTTAACTGGGAGGAGTTGACTAGTACCTGTCATCCTCCGGAGATGCATGCTGGATATGAATCCTGGGACTAGTAGGTCGTCTCCTCTCTAGGGAGGGGGACCATCTACCCCTGTTTGCCCGTTCAATAAAACAGGAAAAAAATACGGTATTTAGTTTGTGATAAAATTAAATATATGGAATTTGGGACTGGAAAAATACCCCAAAAAGTAATGAAAGAGTGCAATTTAATTGTTTTTTTCTAACAGCTTTCTAATACCAAATATACTTTATCTAAGGCTGCTTAATGCAGAAACATCACACCTGAAACAAAGAGAAGGTGTGCCCAAAGATGCAGAATTTACACCAATATAAATCTTCTGTACAGTATACCATTAAGTTTTCAAATATACTCAAATGGTGGACTACCTAAAAACCTGTCATTTGTGTAGGAAGCTGCAATTCCAAATTAGAAAAGACTTTCAAAGACCAAATGACCAAAATACCAAGATCATTATCTTGGTATTTTGCTAATCCCATCTCTCCTTTTCTTTGCATGGAAAAACGCAATCTCAGTTAAAATGTAGGACTATTAATTATAATAAAAATTCTAGGGTATAAAGTCACCCTTTTCTGGAATGCAGTGAACGAGTGAAGGTAAATTTTTTAACTAAAACTAAGCTACATGCATTTGTCTACAAGTACTGGGGTAATTTTTTATAATTTGAAAATATATACTGAAAGCATGTGATGCCAGCTTCCTCTTCTGTTCATTTCTCTTTATCCCTGCAGTACATGACAGCATCCTATGTTACACAATTAAATTTATCAAAAAGGACCTATATTGAGAATGAAAACTCAACTAAAAAATCAACTCGTGACTTTTTTCTTAAAAAGCTTGTTCAATTTAGAATTATATATACAATATTATAGACTGATGTTGCTTATTTTATTGCAATGTCATGTGCTTGTGAGACAAATGTATATATAACAACTTAAAATACCAAAATGAACTGATCTATTGACAAATAGCAAAATGTTTATATAAACTCAGCACAAGTATCTAATATTTCCCTTTCTGAGGCATTCTTCCAGTCCATGTAATAAGGAAAAGGGTTTGATTTATGGAACATGCAAAAAACAAATGTTTCAGGGAGAAGAGCATTATTTGAACAGTTAGGTAGGTCTTTCAGAAGTTTTAAGAGCAAATAGATTGTTAGTAGTTAGTTTCTTTTTCTCTCCAAAGCAAGAGTTAGAGAAAATGTTAATGCATCAGTGCACTCAGTCAAAGCCCTTAATATGCTGATATCCACTACAGATATTAAAGAGCATGTGATAGAATTAACTAGGTAATTCAGTATGCATTTTAAGAACATGCTCCCTTTCATTGAATGTTGAATGACTGTGAGCCACACCACAACACCAACACATAACTACCTATTACTTTACACGGTTGGAAAGAACCAGAAAGACAGTATGTTGCAGACCTAATGAAAACAGTTATTTCACTGTACATTATTTTAAAGGGAAATGGGGATATTCAACATAACTGTTAAAGGCATGCCATATAAAAACCAAAATGAAATCAGGACAAGCCTTAATTGTATCATATGTTATAACAGATAATTTCCCTGTTATCTGTTTATGATTAGGTAACAGGTAACTGTTGAGCTTTGTCCCTTGTTTAGATAGCAGTAACCAGCTGATAGCAAACATTCTGTTTTGATTCCCACTGCAGGGAAGCACCTCAGAACAAATCTAACGCAGCTGTGGGGCTGTATTTTGCAGTATGCTGACCCTTGTACACAATCTAATCCCTGGGCTGTGCTCCTTGGTTTCATTTGCTCAGATGTCCACTAAGTGATGTCCCAGGCCAAAAGCAAACAAGAAGTACCAATCGGTACAGCTGTTCTTGTGCTAACTGCTAACACATATAAGAATTGCTTCCAACGTCAGAAATTTAGAAGGTAAATAATAGTCACACTTCATATTATTAAGTGACTATCACTGGCTGAATCTTAATCAGTTTGGGGAAGTGCTATCATGATGAGAAGCCATTTCAAAATCAGTTCAGAGCATGCCCTTAAACCTCATGCCTAGGTGTTTTCCTGACTGGAGACTGGGTGTTGAAAAGAAATGTCTCCATTCTAAAGACAGAGCACCCAATTTACAAGGAAAAAAAGCAGAAATTTTGAGACACAGTGAAAAGGATAAGAATAAAAAAACCCAAAGCATAATGAAGTAGTAGCAGGAAAAACCCTTTCAGTGGCCCTAAAGGACATATTATAAACTTAAAGATGCCTTGCAGATCATCAAAGGAACTTCAACAACACAATCATTTGCGAAAAAACCCCAAACAAATTAACAAAACAGCTTGGAATAAATAGAGGGTGAATGCTAGGAAGAGAAAAAAAGAAAAAGGCAGGCATGGTGTAACTGCATAAAGGTATTAGTAGGGGCTGGATATTTTTGAATGTCCTACAGTATACTGTGCAAAAGAGAAATATATAAAGGAATAAACTGTAAAAAACCAGTCCATTTAAAAAAAAAACTTTGGCAGACGTGTCAAGGCAAGGTCAGTTTGCCAGTCAAGTTATATGGATGTTACTTGGTCAAATGATGGAACATGTAGGAGGAGAAAAGGAATTCTGCCCTTGTTGTTTTGGTTCTGCTTTAGTGAAACTAACAGGACTTTCATATCACAAATTGACATATACAGCTGAAAATATTTTTCTGCTGGTATAAGTGAGTCAATAGAATGACTTTTACTGGCAAAGCAGCATCTTAAAAACAAGTAACTACTCTGACCATTCCAAATGACACGAATGATGTTGCACAAAGGTTCAAGGATCAAAACCGTTTCCAGCAAATCAGTGACAGAAATAGGGCTCTACTGTCCATCTGTTATTCCAATACCATTTTGTTAAAAAGTGGTTCATTTTAGCTCTTGATCTCAAAAATAATCTAATTAAACCCCCTTAGTCAAAAAGTTAGGGGGAATAAATAGAAATAATTTTCATGGAAAGTATATTCCTAATTTGTAAAAAGAAAATATACAAAGCCATATATATAAGTCTGTATTTAGAGGCATAGAAGTCTAGACTTTAAAATAAAATATATAGTGCTGTCATTCAGGGATGGGAGAAGGAAGAAGAAACAACATGAACACAACTAATAATGCTTTCAACCTAAGTCTCTCAAATATAATGATAATAAAATGCTACAGATTGGACTTCACAAAAGCATAGAGTGTTTCTCTTGGCTGGACCAATCTAGACCTGAAAATTGTCTCTTCTCTTCTAAATCTCCAGTAAAGAAGACAACCTTTACCATATTGTCTCTTACAGTGTTTCATCATAATTACTTTCAAAAGAGATTTCCTACTGCTTATGGTGAATTTTTCTTACTGTAATTTAAGTCTTTTGTTCTCATCTTGTCCAGCACAGAAACAAAATGCTTTCTGTAGACCCTGATCTTAATTCTGTGTTCTTCAGACTAAAGACTCCTCTGTCATTACATGCAACTGATGACTAAACTCACATCCAAGTGTAAGCAGATTCCACATTCAACAGTGGAGAATTAAATCTTCTAAAATTCACTTCCCCTGAAATAAAAACATTAATTTGGTGGGTCTCATATTTTAAGTATAACATCTTCCTCCAAAATTTGGACTGCAGAGGAAAAATCTTCTATGTCACTAGAAAGGAAGAACAAGTATGTCCTAAATCCTCTGCCAAAGCCACATATGTCTTATTATTTTCAATGAAACTGTCATGAAAAAAATTGAATATTAATTTCCTACACAAGAGCTTTTCTCCTCTCTAAAGGATTCCCAGTCAAAACCTCCTATTTAGAACTTCTAAAACCTAAGAAGAAGTTTCATAGTGATGGGCAACTTTTATGGATTAGGCCCACTGATGATTTGGCAAAACCACATGCCTAGTAGCAACAAAGGCCATTAATACAGACTAAACACTTCCATTTAAGAAGAGCTCATGAAAAATGCTGCAGATTCTGCGCAGTGCCCAGTGGACAGAGGTTGCTGGACTTGAATTCTAAAGCTATAATAGAACTAGCTACAATCAGGACAGATACAGTTTTGAGTATAAGATTCTAACTAGATAGTTTAAAATTACCAGTTACTGTTTCACTGAATACTCAACCTGACGGGTGGTATGTTGAAATAAGTATAGAACATACTGCTAACATCTATACGTAATTACATTAAATAGCTGCTTGTAGCTGAAGGCAGCTGTATATATGTAAACACCTCATTTTTTAATATAATGCTACAATATTTGTAAAAAATATATAGAAAAATATCCATATTTCATTCTGAGTGGCTTTACTTCAGCTGATTTTTTTTTGTTTTTTAATAACCATGTTCATATTATCTGTAATGTTTTGAGTTTGGTCTTAGAAAGGAATAAACTACTGTAGATCCATCAGAGATACTTCAGCAGAACATTAGTCACTCCTCTGAAACAAGAATATAATTTAAGAAGGGCACAGCTCCAATCAAGGAGCTGCAGGAACTGGGGAGAAAGGAGAGGGAAACTATAAATAAAAAACTCATGAGAAACCCTATCTCAAAACCAAAAGTGCATTGTTAGTGCCTTTCTCCACGTCTTGTCCCACGATAAAGAAAATAGTGCAACTGTTACAATCACCACATCGTGGATTGACTGGAAAAGCGTTATTAACTTCCACACTAGTTAAATATGTATTGCACAAATGAAATTGTAATTCCATCCCATTCCCACTCAAAGAGAGCCTATAATTGCCCTAGGCAAACCTAAAATCTCACTCTAAAGTGGTATCATTCTTAGCCAAAAACATGGGTAGAGATGAAAACTTCTCTTGTGGAATCATTCCATCTATCAAATACTCCAGTAGTATTTGATTCACCTTAAATTTTGAACGAAGCTATTGTAATAGTAAAAATACAGAAAGCATCCATAACATGCCTGCACAATGTATGTGACACAATAATATTTCATTTAAATTGTAAACATGTCTTCTTAAGACTTAAGTGAACCTTAATGTAATATCAGAGTGATAAAAACTCAATGCAGTGATCCGCCTTGTAATTGCAAAAGCAGATGCAGCAGAATAAAGAAAGCAATGACATTTGGCTATTTTGTAAAAAATGTATCAGTATTGATACAGTTCTGGTTTGAAATGTGAGAGTTTTGTTGTACTTTATAATTTATGCCGCCACTTTATCAGCAGTCCACAGAACAAGCAAGAAACAGATGTAATGTTTTTTAGCAAATGATGATGAAGATTCACAACCAAGTGGTAGTTTCAAAATACTTAACACTGCAATGCTATTATCAGCATACTGAGGACTTCTGTAAACAATGAACATCAGCTTGAACTAAAACAAAAAAAGTAGCCAGAAGCGGTTACAAACTCCAACACACGGTTTACATGACATACATGAATATAGGAGCAAAAATGTCTACAAATACCAAAGCAGACAAGAATGTACAATAATGTAGAATACTCATATGAAGAAAACCAAAACTTATAAAGATCACCAGCACAGATGACAAGAAATTCATAAGTTTTTATTTTATACCTTTCTCGTTCTGGTGAATGCAAACTAGTATCTGGTCTCAAGCAGTTGGTACTAGCACTCCTAGCCCTGTCAAGGGAGGGCTGCAGTTCACTAGTGCCAGTGCATTGCATCCAATGGTAGAAGAGAAAGAAAAAGAAAACAAAGAAAGGAATACCATGTTAGATATTAACTCATAAAATAATGCTCTCTTTACAGAAAATGTAGAATCACAATGATTTAATTAAGGAGAACATAAAAGAGTTGACTGGATGATAAGTGTCAAGATTTGTTCAGAAAATAAAAGCAAACAAAAGGCTGCCAGAAATTTTTTGCAAATATTGTTGAAATGTTTAAAACTGAATGAGACAGAACAGCATCCACTTGTAAGAAAAGTGGAATGAGAAATACCAAACAATAAAATTATATCCTTATAAACAGCAGTAAATCTTAAGCCAAAGCAAAAGAATGTGATACCCTATATGTCATGTGAAATTCCTTTACAGTGAAGCTCATTTATTCTGCAAATCCATATTAGATACCAAACAAGTGGCGGGATTAATCCTCAGTGTCTTACCTAACCAGTAGATCATCTCCAAATTTCGATATTCGTGAATTAAGGCAATCATGAAGGAGTGAAATATCCTGTCTAATCACGGATTTGGTCTTAGCACATGCAGGAAGAGTTGAGCTTTGTAAATTAAAATTATTTAAACAAAATGAAAATAAATTTAACATGTAAACGAAATCTTATACATAAACAAAATAATGTAATAAAGAAAAAATATATGCAACATATAATTTTAACACTGAAGACAACTCCAAACAATACAAAGTAGTTTGGTTTGGATTTTTTTGTAACATAGGTGTTAAATGAAACAATTAGCTTAAGTCATTTTAGGATTTTATCCTTTATCTCTCAGTTACAAAAATTATGAAACATTTTAAATTCTTTTTCTTTTTCTTTTCTTTAACAAGGGAAATCTATTTTTTTTAAAGAAGCTAACTACTTAAAGGGGACTCTAAACACTTCTTACCTGTATAGGTTCCAATGAGTACCATTTTCTAGTAAAGGCATCTTGGGTGGTAATGTTTTATAGTGCCTAATAGAACTTCTTGAATGTGGTGGGTCAGAAAAGAACACAGAACAACACAAAAAGATGCCAAAAATAAAAAGACAGGTAAAGGCAAACCAAGACTGACCAGAATGTAAAATAAATGCATAATATTCTATTATATTGTACAGCTGTAGGAGCAGATTTCTCAGTATGTGTTTTTCTCAACTACTGTGACAGCCATCTGGGGGACAAATTTTGTATTTACACTTTTCTTAATAAAGCACATGGACTTATGGCAACGTTAGTACAGCTCAGATGTTTTCTTAAAGGGAAAGTAATCTGTATTTCATTTATAGATACTTTTAATTAAAATATATAGCCTTTTTTAAAGGATTAGGTTGATATTAAATTTGCTCTTTATTTCTCTTAGAGATGCCTTACTTAGACTCACAGAGATTTTAATCTTTTCAGTAGTTAAGCATAAAAATCTTGCTAAAACAGGGATATATATATATAGTATCACAAATTTAATTAAGATGTATTAGCAGCTAGCTTTTTCAAACGTGAAAGTCTTTTGAAAGTGGCATATCAGCCTCAAAATTTAACACTAATTAAATGCTATAAGTAATGAGCTAATTAAAAAACTTCGGAGAGGTACTACATCAGCCAGCACAGCAGCACTAAGGTGTTATATGACAACTGTCTAATATCATAGCAGATTTTAGAGAAGGAAGTGTTTATTTAATCAGCCGGCTCTACCCAATGAACAAGGGAGAAATTTAAAGGCAGACAGTGGCTGCTGAATGGGAATGATGGCCACTTAACAGTTAGGGTTAATAACAACATTCTAACAACTTTCTACATACTCTACTAGGACACAACTATGGAACTATTAGGAAAAGAACCAGCAGGCTTGAGGATTTTGCAGCATCAAGAACAGTCTGTCCTGATAGGACATTTTGATTCCTGTTAAGCCCTGGACCTAAACACAGCAGGAACAACATTGCAAACCTGGTTGTATCACAGACAGATGAATCAAATCTCTGCCTGGAAATATTAGTGTTTGTAAAACCCTGAGGAATTTAATAGAGGAACTTCGACCCTTCTTGAAAAGGTTTAGTGGTCACCACTGGTGAATCCTCTATCAGAGGTCAGTGAAATGTTGCAAAGGAGGATTAATGGAATGGTTGTCATCAGGCCAATCAAAATAGGGGTGATCTAAGACAGGGAATCTGACAACCTGTGGTCCATAGCTTAGGTACACACCTTCCCATCATTTCTGTTATTAGCCATCAATTGCATACAGATGGACAGGATGGACAGCAAGGACTAGTATTCCAAACTTGCGCATTAAACTCACCATGTATCTTCACTTTGTAGCTTGGTCTAGCAAATTTCTTTCATTTAAAATGAAACCATTAACATTTCTTTCCCATTTAAAGATGAAGCTGTCTCAACAACTAATTAAAACATTGTTCAGCAAGCTGTCTAGAAAAAAAGGCTAAAGCCTTATAGAGTTTCTGACATGAATAAATGTCGGGTCACTAGAAATAAGAAAGGACAAAAGACGGCATAGAACAAATTCTTGTTGAAATTGTTTTCAAAAGTATTCTGTCAAGAATGGATATTGCCAGTTTTAGGGTATTATTTGAAATTAGGGTGTATAAGTCCCAGAGTTAAATTAAAAAGAATCCATCTATTGTCATCTACTGCTTTTATATTATTATAAGTACCATCCTGTTTTATAGTATACCATTACTATTACTTTTAAAGGGTGAATTTGTTGGGTTTTTTGATCATAAAGATACAACAACAATAAATGGAATTTAAAAAGTCACAGAAAGGGCTGTACGCTCTGAATCCAGTGTAGTTCTTTCCTAACTCTATTGCTGTCCATGCACAACATTTTGCTGTGACCAGACTGGTTTAGTAGATTTGTAAAAGTATTGGAAAGCTAATGGCTGGGCAATGTGCACCTAAAATTTATAATACAGTATTTACTTTATTAACTGAGACTTTAAGCAATGTCATTGAAAAATTATAATGATAATTATAATCTTTAAGAGGGAAAGGCATAAGAAAAGGGCTGGAGGCAGGAAGAGGGTGAAGCTACAGAAGATGCAGCAGAATGGATACAGGAAGGAGGCAGGAAAAATTGCTATTCTCTGACAACAAAGAGACATAAAATAACAAGAACCTAAATAAATTATTAAACCCTAAAACCTAAAATCTTCAAGAAAAAGCCTTTTTAGCTTAAGTATGAGAATTTCTACTAATAATAGAAAAATTAATTTAACAGCTTCACTGATGTAGATTTTTTTGAAAGGCTTCATATTTATTATTTTAGCTTTATACTAGGCTTTTTAACAGAACCCTATCACAGTATCTTCAGTACTGTTTCAAATTTGATTATGAAAATTAAAGCAAGCCAAGACATTTAAAAAAATAAACAGTACCTTGTAAGAGAAAATCCTACATTAAGTAAATTAATAATGACACTAGACAACATGGTTTAACAATTGATGCTTTTAGACATATAGCACTGACACAAAACTTATCAACACCCACATCCAAAGGGACAAATGGATAACTACGTGGTTGAAGTAGCTGAATGGGTAACTACTTTAACTTCAACCTACATTTTTACTTATTGTAAGTGAAAGATATTCTACACAATCTGTCATGGATTTTAAATAAAGTTAACAGACATGGTGAAAAAAAGGTGGGGGAGCAGACTTTGATTTTTTAGATAAAGATATTTCAGTCCTGTTTAGCTTCACAACATTGGAAAATGGTAAGACAGGAAGCTCCAAGCTTTGGACCAAGAGATAAATGAAGACTGAAGATGGGCCCAAATTACAAAGTTTACTTGTGGATCCAATTTATAGAACAATTTTTAGATGCAAAAATAAGTAATACAAGACCCCTCAAATCCGGGATTTCCAGTAAGACCTCATAAATCAGTGTTTATTCCTCTGCAAGTGACTATATGAGCATGAGATTATGAATATATACATTCATAGATATAAATAAATCAGCACGTGTCACAACAAGGAAAGGTTGTTTAATTGTGCATGGCTGTTATATAAACATAAAAATGCAAATAAAAGAAAACATAAAACAAACTAAAAAGCAAAGTTTGAAATTATAACAACGCTGTCATGCATTGGGAGATCAGGACTTTTGTGACTGGACAGAAAATCTACCACAAAATACAACTGCAAAACCAAAATTTCTTCAACTCCTTTAATCCTTACTACTGAGGTTCACAAACATATATACACATCTCAATCTGAATTAAAACAAACAAAAAAGAACAACTGACATCTGGATCACAATGTACTTGGAAGTTCTTTATTTACTGGGACTAAATACCACCATGGAACAAACGCTGGGCACATAGACAACTAACCAGGTGTGTTCATGATTACCACATTCCTGTATTTACCTGATGGTATGTAGGCACTCTGCACTTCTTCCTCGCTTTGCTCTGGGCAGCATAAGAAGCTCACTGCACAGACAGGATGGGTGGTGAGTGAAACAGATATAGTTATGAAGCATTTGATGACATGGGTTATGCCAATGATAAGCAAATGAAAACATAAAAGAAAACAGGAAGCATCCACCCAGATAGTCTGATAACATTCAAATTCTGACTGCACATCTCGAAAAATATGAGCCAAAAAATGCATGTAATAACTACATTTTCAACGAATTCTCTTTAGTGTGGCACCTCCTCTGGTGATATTTTTTTAAAATTCAGAATTACTTTTTCAGAGTTCCTAATGACAAAATAAATACATTAAATGGCTACAGTTTTCTAATAACCTCCCATCTCATGAACTAATTAATGGAGAATTGCTTCAGGAAAAAAAAGAAAGATACTTGTTGTTAGTTCTGTGTTGGGTTTTGTGGCTTCCTAAGCTGAAAAATCATACATGTAAAAGCAGGGAAGGTTTGGTAATGATTTAATGCAGACTGCTTCATGGGAAGAGTCACCCCTAAGGGAAAATCAAAAATATATGTTCATTTGAAATATTATGTTTGGCCAAACATAAATTCTGACTTATAGCTCTTGATGGTGTTTTGTAATGCAATCCTAAAGAAACAAAAAAAAAGCTAATCAGCCATCAGAGTTTTTGTTTCTTACTCTCTCAAATTGAGGAAAATCAGGCATCTATTCTATTTTTCTTACACTGTAACCAAACACATACTACAGCCAGCAAGATGGTAAAATTAATGCACATTTATGCCTATGGTAAATATGACTATGATATGAAACATCCCTTGAATTAATCCCGTAGCTTTATGCCCTTCAACACAATCAGAAAGACCCAGCTCCAAAACTCCTGTCATTGTAAATATGAAATTAAAAGTAAGCTTCATGGAAACATGCTAATTTTAAAAGAAGCAGGGAATCCCATGAAGTACTATGGCAAAAAAAAAAGGAGAGAAAATATTACAAAACAGATAAAGCAGCAGTTGTTCAATTTGTTTTACACTTCATGCCATTATAGAATGATCCATTTCATTGATACAGTAAAGGCATTATTTATCTAACGTTCTCAGCTGGGCAGCTTGAAATAATGGCTTGTGAGTCATGTAAGACTTAATTACATCTGGAGCCACTAGCTTGATTTTGATGCAACAATACGTACTAAAGTTGAATCAAATTGTTACATTTTCTTTCTAAGCCAAATTTCTATTCATAAACACAGAGATTTGACAGAATTTATATGCAGTTTCCAAATTACAACCAACTACAGATTTTAGGGAAAAAGTTACTGTCTTTTTAGAGTTGCAAAGTAGATGCAAAATCCACATTAAATCATAGGATATTTTGTTAATATTTACCCTAGCTAAGCCAAAGAGTATCTATTGTAATTGGCCCAAAGCAAACACTAATAAAAAATTATCCTGAAAACTGATACAAAATAAAAAATCTACCATGAAATCTTCAAGGTAAAAAACAATAGATAAAAGAATCCTTAAAAGAATCCTTCAAGTAGATTACCAATAATGTGAGAATACAAAATTCTCTGATAAATTAAGTCTGGTTTGGGAGACATTTAAAACAGAGATTATTATTCTCAAACAAGTGTTTTCTATACTCATACTTGACAGATTTTACTTTGGAATAAAAGAAACACACCAAAAAAAAAAAAAAAAAAAGTGCCATGCTCTTGAAAATTGGACAATGATTTCTTAATAAAAAGCTTTTCCAAACAGTTTATATATATTCATATATGTGTATATATGTATACAAATATATACAAAACTGTTGATGTGGACAAGTAAGTTCCACTGGAAATTTATCGCAACAGATGCTTCTGTAAGAGAGTGGTAGTAGCTATTTTTACAAAGACCTATATTATTAGTCAGTATTAATTTTGGACCAATAACAGATCACTGAGAAAATTATTGAAACTAACCAGCAGTAATTTCTGCCATGTAACTACCAGGTAGTTCCTCAGCTTTCAAGCCAAGTACATGTTAATGTACTTGTTTAGATGAATGCACCACACATATCTACACTACTCTTATACATAATATTTAAGGAAGTTGGGGTTTTTTTAATTCTTGGATGTGACAGAGAATCTTTCTCAACAAAACCTAGTTTGGATCTTTCATAGGATGCTATTCTTTCATACTGAAAGCCAGCAAAACCTGCCAGTGTTAAACAGCCTTCACAACTGACAAAACCTGGGAGAAAAAATGAAAAGGAAAATGGGAAAAAGGAGACCACTGCAGACACCGTTATTCAAGGACAGTAAGCACATGGCCCCATTTTTAAATCCTGCAAATAAGCCACGTACATCCTTCATGTCTGATGTTTAAACTTCTGAAAAAAGTTTTCTGAACACTGAAAAGAACTGAAGAATGTCTCATTTCTCTGAGCAAACCCAGCAGCCCATTGCTCATCCCCAAGAAAGGCTCAGAGTAAGCCCTGCTGCTCTACATGATCCCTGTATATATCACCAGTTATGCCTTGGTTTGAGGCTTTATTAAAAGAGAAACTTCTAGACAGGTAATTGTCTATATTTATACTGACAAAAGCTACTTTGTAAAGCCTTTTTCTCTTCAAATTTGATGAATAAGAAGTCTATTCAACTAATATCTTCCTGAATCTTTTGGATATATCACTGCCCAAAATAAATAATAACAGAAAACATTTGCAAGAAGTGGAAGTTACTCAAATTAGCCTTACCATAAATCTGACTACTGTATTTAAAAACAATTTAAATTCACCTCTGAAAGGAAATTCACTACAAAAATACAGCTTAGTCAATTCTGTACACACTTCTTGCCTATAAATTTCATTTTTAAATGTACCAGATAACTCATTAACTCCCATACCTATGTCACCATACTACAAAAGTAAAACAGGCAAGATCATATGCAAAACTGAATAGGCTTAACAGCAAGAGCCATCTGTTATTCAATCTTTATGTTACTTCAAAATTGGCCAAAGATTTTTAGAGATTTTTATGATTTAATATTTACATGTTTTCACATCACTATGAAATGTATGTTCTGCATTGAATTTACTGGATTATATGCAAAGATTTTGTTCTACTTAGTTCTAAAAGTAGTTACTTACTGCCAAGAAAAAAAAATCAAAGACATTACTATGACAATTGATCCTTTCTGAACGGCAAAAGTTTGCTATTATAGACTAGCTATATGATTTTTTTAAAGTAAACAACAATCCATAAAGATTGATAATCTACGTGAATGCCATCCTTTTTCACAAATACTGGTCTGAAATACCTTTATAACCCTTTTTTCAGCTATAAAATAAACAGAAATTCTATTTTTTTTCCATTTTATGAGAATATTATTCCTAAATACCTGAAAACAGTGCCTACTAGGAGAGACCAAGTGTTCCCTGAATGTAGCCACTCCGTGTATTCCAGGGAGAGATGTGTGCACGTCATGCATCTAAGACTGGAAATTTTTGCAAATTATAACTAGTACTACAACTATCCTTGCTATCCCCGGGTACTGTATGAAGTTCACCAGAACGTTATGTAAGATGCTGTGAGACTGCACCCTCAGATCTCCAAAATCTATAAGCATATGAATGCAAACCAGTGTACATCCAACTTCCAACTAGGAGGAATTCACACCTGGTATTTTGCTGGCTAGCACAACTGGCAAATTCTGGTACATTACAAGAATAGTTAGGGCATAAATTAGGATGTATGGCTTTCTAGTAAAAATCTCTGGGCTTTATTTTGGAAAAAAAAGTAGAATATCTAGGACAAACAGACGAGTAATTTGTCTAGATATCTGCTGTTACAGTCAACCCAGTGCAGTTTACCAGTTTTACCATCTATCAGTTAGGATGAATTCTCTCCCTTCCCATTGCTATCAGTCACAACTCTAATGAAAACTTGAAGATTAGGCAAACTGACAAAGACATTTCTAAACTTTTTTCCAAGTTCAGGCTGACAATGTACCTTTCTTGATCAGACAAATACTGACTATCCATCTCTCTGGATCTGTAATCAACTGGAGTTCTGGAGGCATCATGGTGTCTAGTTGGAGAACGTGATCTTCTCATATGATGAATTTCATCTAAACTCCTGAAAAGGAGAAACATGTATGATAATCTTGTTTTCTCATGAATAACAATAGATTGCAGTACAAATTGGTTGAAGGAAGTTTTTAATCATAAATTATTAATACATGATTTCTAAAAGAATGCCATTAAAAATTATGCAATTTATACGTCACTATTATTCTACAAATATACTTAATACAAATACACTTATACTTGGTGGCTTCACACAAGATCCAGCCTCTGACTGAAAAAAATTTTCAAACCTATGTATTAGTTATGGTACACAGGTGATGAATCACAGACAAAACATGAGTAAAAAGAAGTAAGTTTTACAAAGTTACGATTCACCCCATGAGTGCTCTTGAATGACTAATAAAAGCATATATCAAGTTCAAATACTGCACTAATAAATTTAGATACAAAAATCAAGCTTTAAAATAGTGAAAAATTCCTAAGCAAGAGAGAAGTTAATAATGACAGATTTATTTACATTTAGCATTTATTTACATTAAGCACATTTAGCTTCCCTTGGGATGCCTACCTCTGTAATGGCACATTTGGTAAACGTGAACGGGGCCTGCCCTGATCGTCGCCACGGTGAGGAGACACGGAACGTGAACGATGATGTGTTGTTGTTCTTTGCTGTTCTGGCACAGTTAGCGTTGTGGATTTACCTTCTCTAGTACTAGACCTATAACCTACTGGTGAGAGGGTAACAAAAGGAAATTAGAGAATAAAGGTCTGGGTTTAGAAAGAATTCAGATGGCTAGTCTTCCAGGAACGCATATCTAAAATGCTTTGACAAATTTCAGGTTATCATTCAGGTGTTGTACATCCCAATGTATCATGCAGGATAAATTACTAGCATTACCTTTAAATGTCTACATGTACAGAGACTGAAAAAATGAGATTTTTTTGTACTGAAAGATGTGGAGCAGTTCACTTACTTGGGGAAGAGTATTCTGGGTATTTTGTGTATATAAAAAAAATATTTGAAAGGAATCTAAGCAGTATAGGTTTACCTTATCTGAAAAATGGAGAAACCATGCTTGCGTACAAGACCACAGACTCACATGGGACTGCTCATACATAAAGCATCTTTCTGCCTCTTGTTTCAGTTAAACACAAAAATGTTCTCCTACTGAACTTGTCCAAAGCCATCTACTTAAAGAAATTATGAGGATTTAGAGTATATTGTACCAAATATTGGGTGTTGCACACTTTGCAGAGTAATTTTTCCAAACACTATGAACAAACGGCAAAATTTCTTGTAGTTCATTCTTATATAGGATTAAAAAAAAAATCAGAATGTTAAAAAAAAAAGCAGAATGTTAGTACATTTTCAATATTTCAATATTGTTGTGCCTTTTCCCATGAAGAACACTCTTTGCCTTGTTATATATTTTGAATCCTAACCTAAAATAGACAATGAAGCTCAGGAAGACATCTTTCCAAAAGGTGCCTGCTATCTTTCCAAAAGAGCCTAAGGAGATCTGCTCAGACTTCACTTGCTCATTTCTAGACATTTAAATTAGATTACAATAATCCCTTGAAAGAAAATCCCTTAATGATAGAGAAAGTCATCCCTTAATCACTTCACAAATTCTTCCCTAGGTATCAAAATAATAATTTTGCTTCTTTTCTGAATTTGTCTAGCAGTAAAGTTACTGTAATGTGTGATTTTATTCAGCTATAAAAACAGCCTATATCCGAAATCTTCTTTTCATGCAGGGAAAGACTATGATTTTGTCACCCAGTTGTCAACTGGAGAAATTAAATAAATAAATTGCACTTTTAATGGATCTCATTACAGGGTTTCAACTTTGGGGGTTTTTTTTCATATTTTATATAATTTGTATAATTATTCTAGTTCTTTGCTGGTCTACCAAATTACTAACAGGCCCTCTTTTAAAAGTGTGGCCTGTACACAGAGTCTGTATTAGGTTTGATAATATATTCAATGACATTTAATAACCTCTTTAACTGCAAGCCTGAACCCTGACCACAAACATCAAAGAAGCATTCACACTTTTTTCTCCAAATGTGTAAGAGTTTACCAATGTATTCTAATGGTCTCTAAAAGCTGAAAACATGCATGAAAGCATCTGCTGAGGTCTATCAACCTTTTAGGAAAGTAGGACTCCAGTGTTCCACAGGTTTTGATACATTGTGATGCTGGAGTACCTTACCTGCCAAAAAAGTGTTTCAGAGTTCTGTAATAAAATTATAAAGAAACACGAGGATCTCCCGGATCTCAGGACAATGAATGGGTATAAATTTTGAAGCAAAAAGGGACTCCCTTGGGACTTCAGTGGAGATTCATGTACCAAGATTGCTGCAGAAAATGTCTATGTTTTTTTGTTAGAGGAAGAAAAAATATGACAAAAGCTGGGTGTGTTCCCTTTCCCAAGATAACTAAATCTAAGCTGTATTTGCAAAAAGATGCTTCATTTTCCAAAAAAGCTTGTGTTATAAAAAATCCTGTAATCTCTATCAGAAGGAAGAGCAGTTTACATTTACTAAACGCTAAAACCAAAGAAATCCTAAACTTCTTTCCAACCTTCGGGCAGTTGTACTGAAATATGTACAATTAGGTATTAAAAAACCTAAATTTAAATTTAAATTTAAAATAAATTTCTGGAGCATTTTTAGTTTGCCTAAAGATCTGCTCATAGGATTATTCTGTAAACTCACAAATCTAGTATAGAAAGACGATTTTATGTAATATATTTTTCATAGCCAAGCTATCTAGGGAACAATACCTGGAACTCATGCAGTGTGTGTACACAAAGCTCACAGAACAGACATAGCAATAGTAATTCATACTTATCCTAAGTATTAATTCAAGAATTGTCAAACTATTCAAATCACATCCATACTTTCACAGTGACCACGACAGTGACAGCAACAGTAACATTTTCTCATATCCTCAAATACAAAGGCTCTGTGCTCTTCAGGATGAGCAGAGAAAAATTTTGCATGGACCAGCATGATAGCAGCAACCAAGCTGATGGCAGTTTATGCATAAGTTTCTCAGTTGCTCATGGGAAACTGCCAGGCGTGACAGGAAATGAATGCAGGATGGATGATGAAAATGGTTTTGGCAAACATTTGATACCAGAATTATGTTATTTTTTCTCACAAAATAGACAACAAGGTATTGTATTGATGTCACCCTGCTGCTACAGGAGGAAGGTAAACACAGTGCAACCATTTATTCAGGTTCCATGTAGCAGAAAAATAAACTGTTCTGAAGAGTTACCCATAGGATAAGCAATACAGCTTGTTAAAACTACCACTGGGGATATTGCCAACTGTATATCAGCTTTTTTTGTTTAGTTTTTAATTAAGAAAGTTATTGAAGCTTTGGTTAAACAGACAGATCTCAAAACATATTCAGGTTTTATTGAAACCTTTACTGACCCTTATGGAGTACTGGGCTGCCCTGTACAACACAGACACAGAGTGACTGGTTTAAGATCAGCTCAGGACCACAAACATACTTAAGAGACTTGAGCTTCTCTCATACAAGAAGAGGTTGAAAGATTGAAAATAATATTTTCTTCATGTAAATGGATGCCAGCATGCCACAAAAACCTGTCAAAATCATGTTTGTTAAACCTGAGCTTCAAATTAAAGTCACTTTCAGCTGTTGATATCAACTTTTATGAATATAACTATGACCTGATTTAATCACTGCAAGTTATTAATAATAAATGAGCATGGTACAATTACATGAAAGATAAGATACATTAGTGATATGACAAGGGAAAAATACCTTTCTGAAAATATTTTGGGATTTATTTAAGTACCACTATTTTTGATGTAGCAATCTTTACTTCCATTGACAAGCAGTGATTTTTTGCAGCTACTGAAACTTCTAGGACAATAGTTTTCTTATTACTAAATTCTAATACTGCATTTGCTTTAGCAATTGGTAAAAAAAATAGAAACTATAGTTTCAAGGATTTCCAATGTTAGTGAAATTAGCAAAAATATTTTCCTTATTTTTTTAGCTTTCATGGAGATGCAGTGAAATTTTGTGCTTTTACATTTTGTAGTTATGTATTTATTAGAAAATGAGCAATAACCTTTGTGAAAATCTTGAGATATTAAGGGGGAAAAAGAATTTCTTTTTTTTCCTCAATATTTCAGGAAAAATAGAAAATCAATAACTTTCAGGAAGACTCTGCCTGACTAAATTGATTTCCTTCTATGACAAGGTCACCCTCTTAGTGGATGAGGGAAAGGCTGTGGATGTTTTTTACCTATAAATTATTAAAATATTTTACACCGTTTCTCCAGGGTTCTCCTGGAGAAGCTGGCAGCCCACGGCTTGGAGAGGTGAACTGTTTTCTGGGTGCAAACTGTCAGTGTGGCTGAGCCCAGAGAGTGGTGGTGAATGGAGTCACATCCAGCTGGCAGCTGGTCACCAGTGAGGTTCTGCAGGAGTCAGCACTGGGGTCAGTCCTGTTTAATGTCTTTATCAATAATCAGGACATGGGGACAGAATGCACCCTCAGTAAGATGACACTAAGTTGGGCTGGAGTGTAGGAAGGCTTTGCAGGGAAATGTGGACAGGCTGGATCTGTGCACTAAGGCCACTGGTATGAGGTTCAACAAGGCCAAGGCCTGGTCCTGCACTTGGGGCACAACAACCCCAGGCAGTGCTACAAGCTGGGGCAAAGTGCCTGGAAAGCTGTCTGGGGAAAAGAACCTGGGGGTGCTGGTTGACAGAGACTGAACATAAGCCAGCTGTGCCCAGGTGGCCAAGAAGACCAATGGCATCCTGGCCTGTATCAGCAATAGTGTGGCCAATAGAACCAGGGCAGTGATTGTCTGTGCTTGGCACTGGTGAGGCCACACCTCAAATCCTGTGTACAGTTCTGGGCCCCTCACTGCAAGAAGGATACTCAGGTGTTGGAATGAGTCCAGAGAAGGGCAATGAAGCTGGTGAAGAGTCTGGAGAACAAGTCCTGTGAAGAGTGGCAGACAGACCTGGGGGTATCCAGCCTGGAAAAAGGAGGCTCAGGGGGAGCCTCCCTCTAGAACTGCCTGAAAGGAGAGGGTTTCAAGGTGGGGGTTGGCCTCTTCTCACAGATAACAAGCGACCTGAGAAAAGGAAATGGCCTCAAGTTGTGGCAGGAAAGGTTTAGATTAGATATTACGGAAAATTTCTTCCCTGAAACGGCATTGGCTGCACAGGGAACGGGTGGAATCACAATCCCTGGAAATGTTCAAATAACATATGGATGTGTCACTTGAGGACATGGTTTGGTGGCGAACACCACAGTGCTGGGTTAACAGTTGGATTCAATGGTCTTAGAGGTCTTTTCCAACCTTAATAATTCTTGTTTTGGAAAAATATAACTTCAATAAAGACAGCATATTTACCATATATAAGCACCACAGTGGGTAACATTTTCAAATAAGTGGTAAAGAAAAGGGTCTTTAAAAGGAAATATTTTCTTTTGCATCAAATGTTGTAAACTCAATTTTGATATTCTTACTTCTCTTGAGAAGGAATATCTTAAACCTAGACTAATACGGTTGAAGCCAATAGAGGCTACTCCAAAATGGTGTATCACCATACTACATTATGGGAAAATATGGATATTTTCTTTTCCTTCCCACATGAAAACTGTGCAAGAAAATGTGTGGGAAATCTGAACCAGACAAGAGCTGGGGTGCACTCTGGTGAGGACTATGGTATGGAAGGGCAGGAGAAGGGCAGGGGTAAAGGCCCTGCAAAACAACAAGGAAGTTGCATGGAACTGAATTTTCCCAGAGAAGCCTGTTTTATGGAGAAGACACTGCACTACTCATTCAGTGCAAATGAAAGGAGCAGCCCAAAGCCTTAACCGTTTAGCAATATGGGATGTTAGGAAGGCTGGACAGGAGGGTAGAAATGTGTATATATGAACTTGATCTCCAGTCACATTTGTGAATTTCTGCCTAAGATCCTTGAACAATTCAACAAACATTGGGACTGGCAACCTTTTCCAGGTCTTACTAAAAAACACATTTCCATATGTTGTCTAGGCTTTCATATATTTGTGGCTCATATAAAATTTTTTTGTCCCTGTGTGCCTAAAGCCTAACTCCCTCTTAAGAATTCAGGTTGCATATGCAAACAAACCCCACACAACTTATATGTAGATCCACTTCACATAGGAATCACAAACAGATTAACTCCACTTAGAATTGCCAAACAAATATACCCATTAAACTCAAAATGGACAAAGTTGTGCTTGGCTAGGTGAACTAGAAGTATGTTTCTGATTAGGTGGACTTCAGAAGGAGCTTCCTCACCATGCTCTTCAATTTCTAGTTTGTAGACTCTCAAATCATAGCAAATCCAACTCTAAAGATTAAATCCTGCTATTTTCTACAGTGATCTCTGAGAAAGTTTGGACTTACGCATTCATCAAAGATACACCTGAGCATGAAAGCCGAAGAAATTTCAATAAGAATCAGTTATTCAAATGCTGACCCAGTGAATAAAGTCCAATGCATTCAGCTGAACCATTTTGAATGCTTCCTGTCAGGTGGAAAACGTTATTTCAAGTGGATGCATGGAAGGACTGGCAGCTGAAAAAAAGCTCCAGTTCTTAAGAGAATATACTGAAATTTTAAGCATAAGTAAGTCTACAAAGATATACCAGGATCTACATCGCCAACTACAAAAAACAACACAAAACAAAACAAAACAAAAAAACAACAACAAAAAAACCCCCAAAAACCAAAACAACGACAAACCAAACAAAAAACCCCAAAAACCCAGGAAAAATATTTAGAGGCTATGATTTCCATTTAATTTGAAATGTTCACTCTTTCTGCTGATGTAACATGAATGAATTTCTCTCTTGGTAGATGAGGTGCAAAGTATATAAAGTAAGAAATGAACCCAATCAGCATGTAACAAAGGATAATTTTTCTCAGTAAAGATCAAGATGATACCGCATTACTAAAATATGTGATTTATTTGTAGTTTTATAATGGATAAATAAATTGTGAGATTATTTTAAACATAGATCATGAAGATAGAGAGCTTTCTGATTTCCACCAAGATGCAATTCAGTGGCTTTTATAAGGAAGATCCACAGAAAAATTTATTTAGTGCTGGCAATGACATAGCAATTCTTCAGTTAGCTTGGGACAATTGGGAAATGTATTGATCTGACTTGCGACAACAGTCAACTTGAACTAGAAGAATGTGATATCCAAGATAATCCTCAAGATTTTCAGTATGCAAGGAATGCTGAACTAAAATTTAAACCATGACAGTCTCTACAAGTATATATTTATGAACATTTAGGGTAATGATAGTTCATGAAGGCTTATGAGAACTATAAAAGATATAGCCATGCTACATGCATCTTAATCTATAGCCATGCATTATCAATAAAGTCCATGGAAGACTGCATTACAGCTAAGTTTCAAGCAAAAAGAAAAATAATAAAAAAGTGCTTTCAATAAACACTGAAATCTTAACTACAATTTTAAAATGTGAGGTTTTTTAAAATTTTATTTGCATTTTAAACAATGCTTGGAGCATTACAGAGTAAAAAATTAAACAATTTGAACCAACCACTGGTTCACATATGAAGAATGATATGCAGAAGAAATATAAATGAATGAACAGTAGAATCTTTTACTTTAATAGGTTTGGGACAGGTACCATGGAACAATTAGGAAAACTGGTTTTTCCATAATGCACTCACCAAAACCAGTATCCTCAATATTCCAAAATATTATAAAGAAACAAAAACAAACAGGCAAACAAAAGAAGAAGAAAAAGGAAGCAGGACCATGCTGTTCATCCACGCACCTGGAGGAACAACTCCAATACCATCATCAACATCAAAATCTGAGATGTCACTATCACTGATTGGCCGAGATCCTGCACAACAGCAAGGTAAACAAATACCTGAACATCTGGTCATGTTATAAAATGAAAGAATATGTTCAGTTAACATAATACTGAAACGAAAAAGATGATTTTAAGTCAAAATAACAGAGAAGGAGAACTCAACTGCAGTGACTAGCTGATGCTTCCCAAGACAGCTGAGCCGATTTAACATCATACAGGTGCTGCAACCTCCTTTCCCTTTCTCTTTCCCTCAAGTCCTCAATAATCCTCTACTAGAATAGCTTTTCTCACTAAGCCTGCAAAAAGCGAAACTCATATAAAGAAAAAAAACTTTTGTGCTATTTCAGTGAATATGCTTAATCAGCTTGCTGAACAAGAAAGGAGATGAGGCAGCATATGGTGAGAGAGAGGAAGAGGAAACAGCATTGCCAGCTTTTAGAAAAGCCCAAATACCTCATGAAGACTAACATTTAATTTGCTCTCTCTATACGTATCCTCCGTTTGGATGTCTATGCAGCAATTACAGCAATACCACATATTTATAGTTCATTCCTGAATGTGCACCAATTTTCTACGCATTGGGTGGAGTGAATGACTTCCATGTTTTAGAAAAATCAGAAACATAGCTTGGAAATGTATTTTTAAATAATCCTCTTCATCTTTCATATTTCTAAGTAAATCTTAATTTAAATGAACAGAGAAGCTACAATGTTGAAGTATTCCCTTCTTTTAGCATGCCTCATACAAACCTGACATCAGACATCAGACTCTTGAAAACAACTGTACCTCCCAAATATACAAATACAATTTCTCTTTCCTGTGAAAGTACACTTTAAAAAACTTATTGGAGATTGAGACTAGCTTTGTGATGAAAGGTGTTTTTAAGCCTTGAAAGTCTTTAAGGACTTCTTTTTAAAAATAAAATGCTCCTAATTTTTAAGTATCCAATAATTATGAACTTTATCATTCTATTCAAAAGAAAATCTATGCACACAAGCCTTTGAACAATTTTGTTTTGCTGTTGAAAGCCGAATCAATTCCAGCAGGTTTCACATACTTGAAAGTTATACGTCACAGGTGTAAGGCTGACATGTCATAATGCCATAATTTAAATCTCCTTTCTGCCACAGATTTTCATTATTTTTAAAGACTATGAAATAGTATATTTTTATTTTATTTGGAATTTAACTACCAATACACTATAACCAGCATTTCTAATTTAAAATTTAAGACACCTTAATGGAATTGGGACCTACTTTGTAATTTTTTGCTAGTGCTTTCTCCACCATGAACATGTCTTCTTGGCATGAATGGTGATGGCTGAGGCAGAGGTAGTGAAGATTCATCATGTGTCTGTAGCTTATACCAATGTGGTTCATCATCTAAAAGTGCTGTCTCCAGCTCTATAAGAATCTAGCAGAAAAATCAGGTTTCAGTTTTACTTTCAAGGCACACAGAGAAACACAGATACAAAACATATATGCATAAGTATTCAAAACCAAACAATGAACTCAGAAAAAATGTGATTGTATGCATCACCTCTCCAAGAAATTCACTCTCTTCTTCTTGTACTCTTGGCTGATCCCATACAGTAATTTCAAGCATTCGTTCTCTAAAATCTCTACGATGAACATGTGAGTAGAGAAAAGTTTGATTCCATTTTGGCTCTAGACTTTTCTTTACTGTTTTGGTTCTTCTTTTACTCTTATCACTGGAACATAAATATTTGTTGTAAATTATTTATAGAAATAAATCAGAAAATACCGTGTACTCATCAGCACTTAAATGTTTTCATTCTCTGTTATCTGATAATGCCTAAATGAAAAAAGCATTTTCTGCCCAGTGAATCACTTTCTTACAAAAGATCAGTTAAATTGGTACTGACTTGCATGATTCAAATGTAATTTTTTTGTTGTTTTTGTTAGAATTAATCCCACTATAAAATATTGTAAAAAGGAGTTCTTCATGAGCATTCATTAAAAGTTGATTCAATACATGGTAAATGAAAACATAATTTTCTAAACTGAAAGTACTGTTACCTTCTGTCTGGAAGAAAATACATTTTTACATAGGGATTTCTGGGGCGTCCATCTACTCTTGGTGGCAAATCTGTTGCTTGTAGAACATTTACTATTAACTGGTGTCCCACTTTGTCATACCAGAGTTTAACCTACAGGAATGAAGTTACCATAAAACATGACTTAAAACTGAGAAGAAACAGGATTTTATATTTTACATTTAAAATAACTACAAGTAACCATTGTTGGTTTTTTTCCCAGAGACAATGAGATATATTGCATTTCAAATCCCTCAATATTTAATTAGGTTAGATGGAAAAGATGATGGTATATACCAAAGACTGTTATATTTATCACAGCTGAATAATATTATGGTGCCTGACTATACTTACATTGTTTATTGTACTCACTGCATAATCTTGTACCTGTAAGTGCACTTAAACCAGCATGTCCTAGCTCTGCACCTTAAAAGCTACATTAAATAGGAAGCTCTGACTGCATCTAATCTCAAGGCATAGCTAAAATCTATCTACTCAGATTTACAGCCCTTTCAAAAGTTTTTATGAAAAGAATAATATACAGCTAATTAATTTTTAAGAGAATTATAATATTAGGAAATTTTTAAGCCTGCTGTATACTTATAAATTGCTATGATCAATGTAAAAAAAATAAGAATGTAGAAAACAAAGTCTAAATACTTACAGTATATTTAATAAGCAGGACTTCAATTAGTATTACAAGAAACTTCCAAGACGTATCTAAATTAAAATGCATTACTGAATAGTGTAATGCTCAACAAATACACCTCTCTTTAAATGTTTCCATAAAGAAAATAAAGTGGTACTATGCTCATTATCTGCAGATTACTGGACATATACAGTAAAGTCAATATTTTCAATGCAGAAGCTACAAAATGACAAGTTCCAAGGCACTTTCATGGGCTCTTCTCAATGTAAATTCCTGCACTCTTAGTGTATTAAAATCACAATTTCTTTTGTTTGCTATGACTACAGTGATGGCTTGTTAGTGCATACAGAGGGTGTTAAAAAACTTTTGAAGGTACTAGTCTTTAACAACAATGGACATTTCTCTTCACCTCTCAATGGACCTTGGGAACGTGCAGCGCTGAGGAACCAGCACTTCATAGTTTTCCATTTCCAACTCAAGAAAAACAAAATATACTCACAGAAAGCTGCCCTGGTAGGACCTGTGGTGCATCCCGTAGGGCTCCAGGGCTAGTCGGAGATATAACAGAAATAGAAGGCCTTTCCATCTTCTGAGATTCAAAAGAACTTGAACCTAAAACCACATGAGATACACATGAACTTACCATCCAAAATTTGGATGACTTAGGAATTGCTTTCCTTTGAATTGTACAAAGCTTGTATTTATACACACTATAACTGGAATAACATACAGAAAGATTTTAAACTGATGTAGAAAGCATAGTGAAAAGACTTCCTGTTTACACCTACATCCCATATTAAACCTGTCTTTTTTTGTTTATTGGAAATAACATATAAAAAGGTGTTCTTCATACATCATTGACAAACCACAGCAAGTGTTTTAAATAAAATACTGTTCTCTGACCAAATTACACATCTCCCTTCCCATGCAAACTACTCTGATTCTATGATCATAAGTCTTTGATGAATAAACCACATCTGTTGTATGGATTACAGTCCTGGAAGCCTCTGAAATTTTAATGGGAAGACATGCAGGGCATCTGGCATGGAGGATACTTCAGCAACTGCTGGACATCATCAGCTCTCCACCAGTGAAACAGAGCCCTCACTAATGACAAGAGCTTGTGACAAATGAACACACAGAGCCCTGTCCCAGGGAAGGTTTCTAGTTGCATCTCAGGACAGGCTCAAATGGGAACGGACTGGGAACCATGGCCCCCAAATACGCTGGACGAAAATGTTCAAATGGCATAGTTAAAAAGAACACTAGTCTTTTGAAGTATGATGCACAAAAAGTTCACCTAACCAAGGTTTTCTTGTTAAGAAACAGAGAAACAAGAACTCTGGATGGTGCAGGAGGTGAAATCCTGACACCATTTGTACCTTTGGCAATGCCTTATACCTGTTTTCTCTCTGATGTTAGGGAAAGTAAATGTTTATTTTGGTACTAACAACACAAACTATAGAATAAAAAAATAGAATTCTGCTAACATTTGAAATCTCTATATGTTTAATAACATCCATATTGCTTCAGATCTAACACACAAGACCAAAACCCACTGAGTTTTGTTACACAAAAGCTCAGAGCCAAAGCAATTTCCACAGACCATCTTTCAGAAATTTCATAACTGAAATAATTGTGCTGGGTACAAGATCATGCTTAGAGAAAGGAACAAGATGTGTACTCACTAGACTCTAATGGGGGGTGGGAAGTCTCGGGAATCCGTGGAATATCACTAAAACATGAATACATAGTAATTAGAAACAACAGAGACAACTTTGGCCGTGACAAATATATTTCTGACAGCTTTTTGGAAATATGGATCTGTTTCTGTCCTAACATGTTACAAGGAAAGAAAGAGGAAATATTTAAAGACATACTTTGCACTATCATTCATGAAAATATTACTAATGCAAACTACCTTCAGTTGAAAGAACTAGCAAATATAACAATATGAGCACTACAACGTTAATAATGTGGGTGGATTACATAATACTTTTACAAGGAGAACAATAAAGAAAGAGAGCTTTTAGGAAGAGAAAGGGGTGGCAAAAGGAAGTACAGCTATGGTTGTTAAACTATTTTTTGAGGAACAAAAATCTAAAAAATAGGACAAAGATTAACTCACTAGTAATTTTTATATAAACGTCTCAAGGAGTTCAGAGAACGAAACTGATGAAAATGACTTACAACAATAAAAAAGAAAAAGAAATAACATTAGCAATGTTAAACAGACAAAAGTATAGTGCATTTCTCCAAATGATAAAAGAAAATCAAACCATAATATGATTGAGTATGGACATTTTTGAACACATACATATCCAACACATTTACAGACATATCCAAAATATACTGTTTAAGTCCACACACATCTATCAGCACTTTCCCATGAACAAATTTACTCTTCCATCAAAATCTGGATGATGCTAGTTCCTGGCTCTTTCTATTCTCAGACATCATTGAAAATGCATTACAAGAGCAAGAAACACCTAGTATTGTACAAGTCTTAGCAAAGCAGGGAAATGGAAACAAAACTTTTCAGTGGATTACTTGGATGTATTTTCATCCGCACAGACTAATCCAAAATTGGAACTGCCATAACTTTTCTGAAGAATGTTTACAAGATTTTAAGTCTATAGTTGAGCATTTTAAAGGTATTGAGACATTTGTCTGCTCAACGAAACAGAAATCTTTCTGACTTGGAAGTCAATAAAACTAAGACTCCTAGGTATATAAAAGTCACTTCAGAAAAAGAAACAGACACTTGTATCAGAAAAGGAATGCAACAGTGCCCAATCACTTAGCCTTAAATTCACTTTTCATGCCCTACAATTTAAACTTATGGTGTCTGTGCTTTAAAATAGACTATTTCAGCTCTGCATTAATGTCTCACATCAGCTTACACCTCACATCACTAAACAAGAATGTGGTTCTCCTTGTCTTGACTTTGTAAGTCAAGAATAATGAGTTTTCCTCAGACGCATGGAATTCTAACTGAATTAGTCATTCTTGACATGGCACGGTCTGACTTTACAAACACATGAACAGATTAATGACATGTTGTACAGCAGGGCTGCTGTGCAGACTGCTTCCTCTTAACATTTTTTTGCTTTCCAGGTCAGACTTTCCAGGGTATTTCTCATCAGCCTGAAGTATTTACTTACCATAATCAGATTTTTCTGTTCAATATAATGTTAAGCTAGCAATATTTTCTTGTGCTAGAATATGAACATTCTCATCTGCAGTATAGCTCTGTTTTTAATAGCACTACTTCTATATCTCAACTAAGGTTCACATGTGGAAAGAGTGTTTCAAGATGCAAAGTGCCACCTACAGTGTCAAGTTCCATAGTCCTAGTGTGGTTAAAGACAGTAAAACTAACCCTGGATTTTTTTTTCTTGTATTGTCAACAACACAGTAGAAAAAAAAGGCTAAAAATAAAGTATTAATTGCACATATAAGCAATTAATTACAGATTCATATTTATGCTAAGGCACTGTCACACTATTATAACCAATGCAGAAAAGTCTAATAATAAATCAACATGAGAAACAGATCCACATAGTTTAAAAGAGGAAAAACCTGAATGAATGGAATGCAGATGCAAGATCAGGAAAAAAGCTGGTTGAGAGTTCTTTCCTCACTTAGAGCTGGTGATACAGACATCCTCAACAGGTAAGAGTAGATGACAAAAATAATCATATCTTCCCTAATACTTTACTGACCATATAGAAAAGAATTGAAAATACAATTTTTAAAATGCATTTTTCTAAACTTCTTGTAATTTCTTTGAAAAACTGACAGAAACACTGGAAAATAGAACATAGATTTCAATTCCAGACAAAGTGCATGGTTTTCAATAGAAATGTTATTTGAAATCTCTAAAGCTTTATAGTAAAATGGAGAGAGGTTTTTTTAAAATATGTATAATTTACATATATAAAAGATACATTATTCAGATATATTTTTAGATTTACAGATATATATTATGCATGTGCATGAGTGTGTATATATATACAAATTATTGGTAGGAAATCTCTTCCCTAACATATTTATCTTGTTTAAATACAGCTTCACACTGAATTGCAAGACACAAAAATAAAATAAATAAATAGGGAAAGAAAGAAAGTATACAGTATAGCACTGATTACCAAACTCATGTCAGAGTATTCTAATAAGCTCCATAACAGTTCTGCCATATCCTTCTGTCTATATGTGAATTTCTTACAAATTGAATAATCCGGTTTTATAAAAACTTCTTAAATTTTAGATGCACAGAAGGAAAGTAACTGGAGTAATAGACAGACTATCAAATGTATGTGTGGTATTTTTCAAAATGTTTGCATTTTAGTTAGACAATAAACATTCTAAAAGGAAACTATAATCCAAAATTTTTATTGTAAGAAAACTAGTCTTGTCTAGCCTGCTTTTAATTTTGGACTGCAGAAAATATATGATTTACAAAAAAGCTCTTCAGAAGAAATACTAGCTCATGACTTAGAACATTCAAAACTAGACCAGTCAAAAGAAAACAAAGTGAAAAGTTGCATGAGAAATGTAGTGTCAGACACACATCCAGTAGGGAGCTGCCAACGTCAAACTTTTGCTTTCCATCTCTCCCTTGGAAGACAGGAGTACTTTGTGGTCTTACATGATATTACATATGATTATCTTATGTCTGATCCTTCCACACCTCACTGAATACAGAAACTAAACCAAACTATACCTTAGGTTGAAACTATTCTGTGCAGATACATGGTTTGTGAGAATCACTGTTTTGCACAGGAACAGCTATAATTTCTCTGAGGGATATAGTCAAGAGGTCGATCACTGACGACAAACCTAATTCAAATGTGGTTGTAACCCACACTTCTTAGGTTGCTCTAGGAACAGATCTATCATCTTCTACACCCCAGAGAGTTTCTAAAGAGTTTCTGAGTACCTCTCCCCAGTGGTCATCCTGCTATTTCCAAAACCATTTCTCCCCATCAGAACCTGTAGACCAATCTGCAGTTTGCATTACATTACTTGAGCAGCTCTCTGCAGTTCAGTTAGTTTATGATGGAGGTTCAACCTCCTTGCCAGGACCTAGAGCACAGTAACAGTCCCTGCACAGAGGAACTGAATCATATCAGAGAAACAACAGGTTTGGCAGCATTATCAGTGGAAATGTAAGCCAAGATAGCTAGCATCTGACAAAGAAAACAAAGAGAAATGAAAAAGCATTTTTTTTACCTGCACTGTCCCATAGAGCACACAAGAGATGGTGAGTTAGTTACCATGCCACGCTTCTTCTCCAAAAAGCATACTGCCAGAGGATTTTCCATGCTGTTCTATGTTAACCACCTCTCACATTGTATGCATATTCATAGGTAATTCCTTCCCTCTATTTAGATAGCCAACCCATTAATTCTACTTTTTATAGGTTTCCTATCTACCTTGTGTTGCAGCCATTAGAATTAGTGTCAATTAGTTTCTATGGAGTTTCCACGGTACTATTGCGGTTACACTGTTTATTGTTGTTATGCCTTTATCTGCTAATAGTGCTACGTGCTTCACATTTTTCTCTAATAAACATCCTACAATTATCCATTACTCAAAATTACATTTGCTGGTAGACACAGAAATCCAAATTTACAAGACTGAGCAAATTGTTTAGACTGCAATTTTGTAACTGGCAGTCTAATTTGCAGGCAATCTAATTTGTGGTCTTACAGTCCTTCCATTATTCACTTAAGGCAAACTGTCATATTTGGGCTTTTTAGACCTAATATGCTAGGAATTTTTCAATCAAGACCATTAGAGGTGCTGGTACATTATTTGCATTATTAATACTGAGAGATGAAAACATTTAAATTATGTAGATGACATACCATTTTCAGGCCTTTCGGGAACCTGTTCCCTCATAGGAATTTTAGCTGTAATGGATTATCACTTAATGCTGTATCAAGCAACTTCAATTTTGCTTAGTCAACACCTAAAGTAGCCACCGAACTTTGAGATCCTAGATTTTTTGAACGGGATGAAATAAAATTCCCTGTCATGAATTGGAAACAATCACACAGTTTGGAAAACAAGACAAAGTCAAGCTAGGAAGAAAATCAAAGTAATCTGTTAATGTAAACCAACCATTTACCATTATGCAATACAATTTACATAGATTATATTTATTAAGAAAAAAGAAAAAAAGGAAAAAGAAAATCCTGTGCAGTATGCTCTTTCTTTTGATAACTACGATCAGGCTTTCCTTTCTTGCATAATGTCTGAAATTTTTTACTATTTTCAGATGACAGACAGGTAAATAACTCCCAATCGGATAAAAAACAAGTTGACTTTGACTCATTACTGCAGGATAAAAGGAAACTGTCTTTAAATGTCAAAGTTCTATGCTCTAGGGATATTTATTTGTCCCCATAAAACCCCCAAAAAACAACCTGACCCTCAAGCAAAAAACAAAAAAAAAAATTAAGGAATCTGTTGAGACATAACTCTACAGAATAATGCTGCTCTATTATGTAAAAACCTCCATGCCAAGATTCCATTTATCTCAAAAGAAAAGCACAATCTGATGTGCTCTATTTCTGCCTGTGTATTGAAAACATATGCATGGGTCATCCAAAGCAAAACTTTACATTTTATTGGTACTATTTCTGGCTGCACTACTCTAGTGTAAAATCCACTGCTCAGAGTCAGGAACGTTCTTTGTTTTTGAACACACTTCCAAAAAATGGTGGCATTTGCTCAGTTTGGCATTTGCTCAATGGTGGCATTTGCTTCAGGAATATGTCTCTGGAATGCAGTCACCTTGTACTTCATTTTTCTAAACTAATAGATCTATTAAATTTGTAAATTAGAAGAATATATTTGGTTTAATACTGAAGTTATCTTAGAAGTTTAAGGGCACACAGCATTTGCAATTGTATTGACAGCAATAAATACATCTAAAGTCCATTATTTAAAATGCCAATCTAGCACTTTCCTTTTACATCAGTTGCACAGTTGTACAAATCCATTTCCAGGTTTTCTTCAACTGAGATGTGGAGTTCAAGTCATCTCTGGTATCAACATATTTCGTTTTTTGCTGATTTAAACATAAAAAGTAGACTTCCAAAAATCTTCTTAAGGTATGTTATTTTTAATTATAAAGATGTATGACTGAATTTGCAATTTTCTTTCATTTATCTGACTCAAAGAAATGCAAAATAAAGCTTCTACTCCCCCACAGTCTTCATCTGGATGGTAATTTTAGCATTTAATAGCCACTATTATTACATCAAACTTTCATTTTCCATTAGAAGGTCAAACTGATAGGTGGAATTACCTTTTAATGCCAATTTTATTTAAGTACTTTTAATAGAGATTGCCATTAAGAAGGCAAAGGTTATTTGCAAAATATAGCTACACTTGCATGGTACAGACAAAATCAATAATCAAAATTCAAAAGAAGAATATTTTAGCCAGAAAAAAGATGGAATAGCTTTTTGTTTCTAAAACTGAAAAAGTATCATTTTTGAGGCAACAAAAATTATAATGAAGATGAAAATAGCAAATTCAAAAGAATCACTTTTTATTGTTTATCATGAGACTGTTTCGCAAGGTAAATGTGAGTTTACAAAATATGATTCATATTCAGTGCTGTAAAAGTTATCTCAAAACATTATTGATATCACTAAAATTACTAAGACTAATGCAGGGCCAATCACCCTAAATTTATCTATTAGAACAGATTTTATTTTCCTTCTAAGGTTTATTTGGGGAATCAAGAATATAAAAATTATTATAACAAAACCCCAAACCTGGGTTCATAATAAATAAAAGTAGAGATTATAAACATAACACGTTAATGCATAACATGTTGATGAAACTTTTTGTTTCCCCTTTTGACCTCGATAACAATCATTTCAGGGTAAACACAGTCTTTTCAATTAAAAGTTTTGTGTTTCCTTTCTTAGCTCTTTAAAGAAGGCCTGTTTCAAATCCTACTAGCACTGACATTAGAATGCTGCAAGGCTTCCCTCTACTCATGAAGACCTTTAAAAGTTACTCTGATCTAGTAGGCTGAAAGTCTGAAAACCAGAATTTTCTCATCCACTGGTGTACCTAATCCACCAATTTTCCTTCGCCACTTGGCAAAAACCTTTATAGTACTTTGACCACACAGAAAACAGCAATTATGTTTATACATATACGTCACTCCAAAGGCACAAGATTGTAAATGGTAGTGAAGAAAATGGTCTGTATAGAATGTCAATAACAGAAAGTGAATCATATCCCATTATTAAGCAATAAAAAATAATTAACTCACTAATAATCCCTATAAAAGTCCCACTAGCAGAAGTAATAGCTATGCTTAAGAAGCAAGTCTTTAGTCTTACCCAATAGGCCTTGAAACAATAATTTCAACTTGAGGTTCTGATTTTGATTCTAAAATAATGTTGTAAACTTCTTCATTTGTAGCTCCAGGCAAGGGTTTACCATTCCATTCTAGAACTTCATCCCCTTGAATTTAAAGAAAAGTTTATTTCACTTTAATATTATTTTACAAAGAATGAGACTTATATTACCAAGTAACGTAAAAATACTTCAAAATCATAAAAGAGCTGTGCTGAAACCTTTAGACACTTTCCTGCCAATCTGCTTTCTAGCTGGTTGGCTCCCAGTGCTTACTCTTGCACAGGGATGTTCTGTTCCTCATGCAAGGCTTCATATTTGCCATTATTAAAATTTTTGAACTTTGTCCAATTACTGAAAGATTTATCAACTATACAAGTTTTGAAGGTTTTTTATAAGGACAAAAGTGTGTTTTGCTAACAGCAAGTACCCATCTGTGCCTTTTTTGTGTTCTAGTCCCATACAATAAGATGAACAGACTTGTATTTTCCCAGACAATGTATTTTTTCTGGGAAAAAAATATTGGCTCTAAAACTGCTTTTAGAAATGAAAAATAGGCTTTCATTAAAAAACCCAAAAAAAACCTAGACCAGAATTAGAAACTTAGGATTTCAGCCCAAATACATCAAGATTAGTGGAGACAAACTTATTTTCTCTTTTTATAATCTAAAATTTAAAATCTATGATCAACTTGGTGCTATCAATGTATATTGATTTGGTAAAAACGGAAAAATTAAAAATGCCAAAAACATAGGATATTTTCAGAGACTCATCATCCTTTCTACTTCTTTATTACTATTTGCTCCACACAATTATCCTAAAGCCATACATATTGGCATTGGAGTTTCTGGATTCTTAAGGTACTTTGCTTTACTTGTAACAAAGCAAAAGTACTTTGGTTTACTAAGACAACATTTGGAAAGTCACTGCTTAGAGCTATGGTAAAACTATAAACCATTAAGAAGTGATATTGAAAACCAAATGCTGTGCACAATTCTCACTTCATTTAGAAGCTTGAAAAGTGCCAGTAGATCAGCCATTTATTTATAAGTGCAATACATACATCTAATAAAAATGAAATATTTTAGGACCATTTTCTTGGCTTGTTTTCCATGTTCATTTGTAACAGTTAACACTGAAAGCAGCACTAAGAAAATGCACTGTGTATGCAGTGCGTCATCCTTCGGTGATGTGAGTTTTGTTTGCCACAATCAGTTTTATAAAGAATGTTTGCATTGCTTCTGTGGAGTGTAATAAGCAGCTCCTGAGCTAGCAAACAAAAATTTACCAGTGACAATTGGTCCTGTTATTTGCATACCTCAGGAGTGTCTTTTATTTTGCTCATTCATCCAAGCAATTGGATTTCAAAATAAATTAGAAATGTCGGCAACCATGGCATTTCATAATAAAACAACAATATTGTTCTGTATTTAAAAAATATCACAATATCACATGACCAACGTTAGTATAAATAAAAGGTTGCATTCAATAGGCCATTAAAAGACAGTATATTTTATATGCAACTGATTGATTTACCTGCTCTGAGATGCCCCACCACATCAGCCAAGCTACCTTTCTTCACTTTGGTAATGAAGGCACCGAGTCGTCCTAATTCTGTCATTTTTCCTCCAACAACCTGGTTAATCACAAATTTGTGAGTCTCCAAGCCACAAACCAGACATCACATCAAGCACAAATATATACTGATTAATTGAAAGCTTAGCAAATACACTACTATTAAACATGGGAGATGAGTTCACAAGAATGTTGACACTGGTATGAAATAGGCACTCTCATCCAAGGACATGACAGGACAAACTAGCAGCTTGTGGCTTTTATTAAATAGAACTGAAGAGATCTGGTTTTGAAAATGACTACATGATACAGAGATCAGGAACATCAGAAAAAAAACAAGTGCCCTCAAGAGACCAGATTGTAAATAAAATACAAAGAAAATGTAGTCTTGCTGACTTGCTATTCTCTTTAGCTGCCTTACTCTCTCCCTTCAGGTGGGAGGTTTTGGTTTGGTTTTTTTTTTTAAGTCAAAAATATCCTGCAGGAGTTTTATAATCAAATGAAACAGTAGAATGATGGTTCACTAGGTGTTAGTTCCCCATGTTGCAATCACAATAACTAGCAAGAACTTTAACAACAAAAAAAGATTCAGAAGCCTACCTGCCAACAATATTGTCACATGATAATGTGTAAAATTTATCAGTGAGGGCCTTCATATTACACACAACTGAAACTTGAAAAATCAAAGAGAAACTCTACAATCTACATTTCCTACTAAGACCAACCTTTTTTTCCTCACACATTCAAAATGAATTGTTTGCTGGCAGCAAAAATTAGCCTTGTGCTATAGACTCCTAAATATTTAGTAGAGTGAAGCTGTTTTCAACTTTTTATTACCATTCCACAGTTTCTCACTTCAAGGTGGGAATATTTCAAATTTTGCATTGCTTCTGTTGTTCTCAGTGGAAGGTGGGGGGACACCCAAATTAAATTCTCTCAGCCTTTTTTGTTGCTCCATAGATTTAAAAAAATACACAGAGAGAGAAATTATTAAACTGGTTGAACTGTACTCCCCACTAGCTTCATAAACATCACTCTCTCTCTTTTAAGTGTTCTGGCCATTTAGAGACATGAACCTAAAAGTTTGCTACAAATATAAGTTAGGGATTTAAGTAAGTTGACAGTGTTGCCAATGTCTCAATTTTGGGGTGCTGGATTAACTGGAGTTACATTTAATATAACCTCTACTTTGATTTAAGAGGCTTTTTTGCAATTTTTTGTGTAAATGTTTAGTTTTTTTCTACCAAATGTCTGTTTTCAAATGGCTGTGTGGCTTTTAAACACTGATCTTGTAAGCATTTGTATGTGGATGAATTACTTGACTAAATTGCAAACAGCAGAGGCAGAAAAGGCAGGACTTCATGAATGTATTGCCATGTGCAGTATAAGTTTTGCAGACAGGAAGCTGAATAAACACACCCTTTTTAATCAAAACAGTTCAGCCTCTTTGTCATGGACGACTGAAGACTGTATAGAAGGAGTAAATGTATTTACAGTCATAATTTCTCTGTATAACTTTCAAACTTACTAAAAGAGAAGAATACATTTTTTTGTCAAAAGACAGTATGATTTGAGAGTCCTCTGATTCAATGTGTTAGACTTCTATGTCTAAGGTCAGTGGTACTTCCTTTCATTTTAGCACACAAATCATGTAATACTTACTTTCAGCCCCAGTAATGCACCTGATTCTTTAGGCATGGTTGTTCTCTTGTTAAGAATAACACGCCCAATTAAGCGATCTCCCTCTTTGGAAGGCTGCCACGTTACGGGATGCTGTTAAAAAACAAGCAGTGGAATTAAAGAAGTGTGACCATCTTCCAGTGTTTAGATGCACATGTATAAACCAATAGAATTTCTGTAGCATCATGCCACAGTAGTCACAAACATCCCCCAATGTGTTAAATATTGCACCTGAGCTGTCTGTGATTATATCTGTTGGACCCTGGCTACATTAAACATTTATACCTCTTGTAAGAAAATCTTGGCACTAAGTCTACAGATATAATTGTAATACATTTCAAATTTCAATACAATTAAACATTTTAAACATACCTTAGGTAATAAAATTAAAGATTTAAATTATATTACTCCAAAAAGCACATTCAGAAATTCTGTTCTTTAGAATAACACATGTTATGCAGGTCTACCATGTAATATTGAAATTATATTTTCCGACTCCAAGTCTTAAAAAAAAAAAAACACTAATCTTTCCCAGAGCAGCATCACGCTCCCAACCGCTTTTTCAGTTCATAGTGAAATCTAGGGTCATGTCTATACAGGAATTAAATTCAAATTAAAATTCAGACAATTTTACAAATATGCATTGCGATGAAACTTTTTTTCTGATTTGCATTTCCATGGTCTTCTAAAACAAATTTTTATATGATTTGCTTAGAATACTTTTTTACAGCCAACTATCTATGCCGAACTGAAATAACTAGCAAACATTTTTATTAATACTTATGAACCACTATTTTTCTATTTCTTACCGAACTAATAGGGGATGTCTCCCTGCTGTGCCACGTGGCAGGATCCAGCCAGTAATAATCCAAGTCACCTGGAAGAATATGAATAGAAAGAAATGTGTAATCTCTCAAACAGAGAAAGATGTATGAATGATTACTTCTTCATGAAAGAATTTTAAAGTGCAATAGTTTGATGAAGCAAATGCAAAGCCTTTATTATGATTCAAATCAATATATAAATTTAAAACAATTTAGTATATTAATATAAAAATGAAATCACTAAAATAATGCATTTATTTGGACCTCTGCTTTCTCATTAATTGCACCTTAGAATTGGTTGTGCACACCGCCTATTTTTATCTCTGCCCTGTCCAAGAATGGACCCCAAAGCATGACATTCACAGCCCTCCTCCCCACCATCTCCGTAATAAACACACAGGACTACAGCTAATGATGACACAAGAGAGAATACTCCACAAAATAGGCACTGAGCTATAGTTAAGGACAGAACAGTCAACCAGGCTCTAGAATCTGCAAAGATCAATGCTGTGACAACAAGTACTGTACAGACAGAGAGGCACAGGAGCTGGTAACAGAGTACCAGAGAGAACAGCCCACACAAATAGAGCAAATAGTACCAACAGCAGGTACAAGGCTGCAATCTTCTCTTTCACTTGGGACAAATTTATATGCTGTGTGTATCAAGAATAAATCCATGAATTACAGTGGTCTGGAAGCCATCAGCCTACCAGGACAAGGAGGTCACTTTAGGCAATATATCTTCAATATCTTACTTTATAAAACATATCTCTATAAAACTATTGTTAGATGCCTGTGTTCTAGTAGGAGTAGTGACCTAATGGAAGCCCAGACAAAGCATGAAAGGGAGAAGAAGATACCTTTACATTAAAAGATTATTTTTCATTCTTTCTCTGCCATTATTAGGTGCCAATTATGAAATACAGACTGTACCATTCTCTATAACCTTAAAATCTTTAATAGCTTACCATCTACATGATCATATACACAAGTTTATTTTTAAACAGCATATTACTATCATATGCATAACCACATGAGGCAATTTGTGGTTTCATTAGCTACTGCAGTTCTGCAAGTTTGGAAAACACATTAAATCACATTAAAGCTCTTTCAATTTTATTTTTAGCATCCTTCCTTGTGCCTTCATAAACTTCAAAATTACTGCAAGAACAACAACAAACCCACAAACTACACTGACACCTGCAGTGCTGGCAAGTAAGCTTGAATCTGTGGCCCAGAGCTCTCCAAGTTTCAGTAATGGACTGATCAGTAACACCAAAAATCAACTCTCTCCTGTGGGGGCTGGACTGCCACTGGCAAAACACAACACACTTTGTCTTGTTTCACAGCTCAGCAATAGAGAAATGTTCAGGAGGGAGTAAGTGTCAGGTCCAGCATGCAGATGTGCTCAAAAACATTTCTGCTCCTCCCCATTGTTCCCTGCATTCTTTTCTTGTCTTCCTTCTCAGTTTCAGCTTCTTGCTCCTAGTTTCCTTGCTGGTCTTTCTCCTGGTTACTGTATATCTGTGACCATGTAATTGATGCACCTAGCATCATTCTCTACCAAGTTCCTGCTGTAGCAAGATCCTCTCATACATCTTCTGTCTTGGCTAACCTGCTCATTTTCCTATTCTCACCACCTACCTACCCTTTGCTGCCTTTCTTCCTGCCCATTTCTTTTCTGTTGTCCCTCTTCCATCTTCTGTCTGCTTCTGCTTCCGGCTTTGGTGTCCTTTCTTAAGGTTCTGTATTCTAATTCCTCCTTAACCTCAAACCCTTTGATATTAAGCTACATTCCTGCACCCTCCTTCCCACATCTAAACCTCAAGGTGTCTGTCGTTCCGCCACTTCTCTCTGTCCCATGGTTTGCTGAATTCCAAGCCATTGGCTATGTCCACATCAGCTGGTCATGACACCAATTCTCTCACCCTCTGCTCTCACAATCTGAGAGTAGGAACTGCACTGCAAATGCAGCTCTACTGAGCTGGAACATGAATGATATGCTCAGAAGCTATAAAGGCAGCTATCAAATCAAACATCTTGAGTGAAAGTCGCTGAAAGTGGTAAGTGGCAATTTGGTGAATACTTTAAAAGCTGCAAAAATGCATGTATTGGGGAGAGAAATGTGCACATTCTTTAAAAAAGACTTGATTTTAAAATTTCCATTGACATTCAGTATGATACAGACCACTGGCACACAAACTTCTGGGAGAATTTACAACTATAAAAAAGACTATACAATGTAAAACATCAGCTAATCTTTTCATAAACACTCATCAAATAGAACCTAAAAGTTAAGACACAAATGAGCAAACTCCCCAAAAGAGTTTAAAAAATATTTTATGCCAGCAACACTGACACTAGGGACATCTGCAGTTAAGTACTCTGTTGTATCTTTAAAAATAATTTCTCCTTGATCATTCTATGCCATTGCTCCTGCTTTGCCTAATGCCTATTTATGCCATTCTTGCATTGCTATACTCCAGAACTCAGTGTTTGTTTAATTGCATAAAATAACTTCACTGTACTGGCATTACAGAGATCCAGGAATAGGTAAATAACATGCAAAAAGTTACTAAGAGCATAGCTTTAAAATTTCAGATTTTCTCAAAAAAACACTCACCAAAACTGAAAAAAAAAAAAAAAATCCCTATACACAGAGAACACTCTTCATTGGTAAAAGCCATTAAAAAGAACTAGGAGAATAAGAAAAAATTAAGAAAATACAGAGAGGAAAAAACTACTTTCATAAGGAGCAAATAATTACTCTACAGGCTTAAAGTGCTTTTTAAACCATTCTTTAAAAATATGAACAACTTAAAAATAATAAGCCCCTATGAAAATACACATATATTGTATCATTATTTTTGTACATCACTGATGTATTTCTAAAACATACTATTAAAAATGCATTTGCAGTTTTAATGCATGATTTCCTAAAGACCAACCGAGTGAAACAGAGTATGTATCTGTAACACCTTTTTCCTAAGGGAATAATTCAATATCCTGTATCAGTATCCTGATAGCAATGAAATGTTTTTCCAATAAACAGGCTGACGCTAAATTACTTTACTCTTGGATGCCCATGGATACAATAATAAATTACAAGACACAAATTTGTTGAGCTTTTTCCATGAGGAGTCTTTTGCTGCCTTCAATCACAATTCAAGATGGGGAGTAAAACTCCTAATAAATTGTCATTGTTATTATACCCACAACGTGTGTGCTTTCAAAATAAAGGGAAAGCTAAACTCATACCACCAAAACAACACTTTCTCTAAAATACTTCATCTTCAGCAGCACTATCCATACCAAAAGCTAATGCCAGTGTATTGTGATTTCAAGTGAGATCCTGAAAAGCTGAGAAGTGCTGGAAACACCAGCCTTGTCTCTTGCAAAGCCAAAACAAGCACAAAATATGAGAATTTGTTATTGTGTATGACCAGTCATGCTGATTTCCAAAGAGTCTTGAATACTGGACATAAAATACCCCTAGATGTTTTCCCAAATCCATCCAGACCATATTCAGAGACTACTGATATTCAGCAAAGAACGTGCTTCAGCTATTTGCTCAAATCTGAAGACAAGAAGCCGAATCTACTGCTAAGTCAGTCAGGCCATGTTAGGCACTTAGTTGACCACTAGCAGCTTGTAGCTGCTAATTAATACAGCAGTTCTTTCACGTAACTAAGAAACTTAGACAAATATTTTTTCAGAGGCTACATCTAAAATTACGCTGCAAGCTGAATAGTCAGACTACGTCTCTCTAACCCACAGAATCACAGAATAGTTAGGGTTGGGAGGGACCTTAAAGATCATTTAGTTCCAATAACCCTGCCATGGGCAGGGACACCTTCCACTAGACCAGGCTGCTGCAAGCCTCATCAAATCTGGCTTTGAACGTTGCCAGGGATGGAGCATCTGCAACCTCTCTGGGACATCTGTTCCAGTGTCTCACCACATTGACAGTCACAAAGTTATTACTAATACCTTATCTAAATATACTCTTTTTCAGTTTGAAGCCATTTTCCTTTTTCCTATCACTACAATCTCTTGCAAAAATTCCTTGTGCAGGCTTTATCTAGTCCTCCCATAGGTAGTGAAGAGCTACTAGAAGGTCTTGCCAGAGCATTCTCTTCTTCAGGTTGAACAACCCCAACTCTCTCAGCCTCTGTTCATAGGAGAGATGCTTCCATCCTCTGACCATTTTTGCAGCCTTCTCTGGACTCACTCCAACAGGTCCATGTCCTTCATATGCTGGGAGCCCAGACCTAGATGCAGCACTCCACATATGGTCTCACCAGAGTGGAGTAGAGGGGCAGATTCACCTCCCTTGACCTGCTGGCCACACTGCTTCAAATGCAGCCCAGGATGTATTTGGCTTTCTGGGCCACAAGCTGCCAGCTCATGTTGAGCTTTTCATCCACCAACATGTCCCAAGTTCTACTCCTCAGGGCTGCTTTCAATCCATTCTCCACCCAGTCCATTGTTGTTGATCAAATCCATGTCTCTCCAGTTCAGAGGCAAGGATGCCATATGGGATAGTGTCAAATTCTTTGCACAAGTCCAGGTAGATGATGGCACTCCTCCTTTATGCTGTAACCTCATTGTAGAAGGCCACTAAATTTGTCAGGTATTATTTGCCTTTAGTGAAGCCATGCTGGCTGTCAACAATCACCTCCTTATTTTCCACGTGCCTTAGGGCAGTTTTTGGGAGGATCTGCTCTATGACCTTGCTGGGCACAAATGTCAGACTGACTAGCCTGTAGCTCCCAACATCTCCCTTTTTTCTCTTTTTATAAATGAAGGTTATGTTTCCACTTTTCCAGACAGTGGGAGTCTCACCAGACTGCCGTAACTTCATAAATATGATGGATAGTGGCTTAGCCACTTCATCTACCAGTTTCCTCAGAAGTCGCAGATGCATCTCCTCAGGCCCCATGGATTTGTGCACCTCCATGGTCCTAGATGGCCTCAAACCTATTCTGCTACAGTGGGCAGTTTCTCATTCTCCCAGTTTCTGCCTTTGCTTGCAGCAGCCTGGGCAGTGTGGCTGGAGCACTTGTCAGTGAAGACTGAGGGAAAAATGTAATTCTGTACCTCAGCCTTCTGCATATCCCTGGTAAACAGGCCTCCTGTTTTCCTTCCTTCCTCCACATTTTCTCTAGTCTTTTATTACTGACACACCTATAGGCACTTTCCTTGTTGCCCTTGATGTCCCCAGTCAGATTTAATTTTAGAAGAGCTTTAGCTTTCCTGACCTGATCCCTGGCTGCTTGGACAATCTCTCTGGTGAGTTGCTGTTACAGATGTAATATATACTATTGTTAATTAGGAAAGTACTTCTGCACTTAGGCAAAAAAAATTCTATCATTTTATCAGAAAAATAATCCAGTGTATAAACAACACATGCTTAAATCATTCTAGCTCAAGCTGCAACTAACCACATAAAGAGAATACATGAGTATCCTGGCTTGGAAAACAGTCCTCACATTCATGTGGCAAGCAGAGAATTCAAAAGCTACTTATTGCCTATTTATACAGAAGCTTCACAAAAATGCTCATTATCTCAGTCTCAAACCAACACACTTCAGATGTCCTCAGTTAAGAACTTAAATCCTTGCAGGACAAGATCTCTGTTTTATCACCAGCTCAAGGACAGGCTGGCTCATGCAGTTTGGGGGAAGAATGTACCATAAGGCTGTGAAATACAGGTTTTCTTTTGTACTAAAATATATATAATTGCATTGGATTTTAGTTCCCTGCTGGCAAATGTCTTAAGCACTGAATATTAACATACTGTAAGGCTCCAAAGTTAAAACTTAAGACTAGCACTCCATAGAAATGACACTTTATATATATAATACTCCTATTTCAGGTACAGATGTGGCACATAGCTCTGAAAGCTAGAACTAGCCTCTTAGATTGCTCCCTCAATTCAGTATTTAATTAGGTGTTTTCATTTAATGATGAGATATAAAATTGCTTTTCTATATGTTAATTAAATTTCTGAGTAACAAAAAAACCATTGGAAAAGTGTCTACAGAGCTTTATCAAGCACAAGGCTTTCAGATTTAGGTAACTGACAACTTGGGTTTATTCAGTACAAACTCAAAATAAATGGCTATTCCTTACTTTTGTGTTTAGAAGACATTTCACACTCTGTCGCATACAAAATGATCACTTCAGCATTTTATTTTGAAACCAACCCCTAGTTTAAAAAACTAATTTAAAGTGGTCATTACATTGTGAACAAAGCAGTGCTGATTGATACCTGCAAATAAGAAATACAGAAATGATTTGGCAAGGATGTAGTGAACTTATGAAATATTATCTAGATAGTTAAGGGCATCAATACTAAGCTAAAATCTAGTGAAAAGGAAAATCCATTTGACTTCTCCCCTAGTTACTATGGCAAAGTTATTCCTTTACAAGAGTTTGCAAATTCACAATTAGTTTTGATTTTGTGAAGGAATGATTTCTCAGTTCCTGATTATGACAAAGTCTTTCAATGTATTTCTTTTTAAACTGGGCATAAGGTAAACTTCCTGTGGACTGTTTAAAATATAGCATGAGTTTTTTATCCAGATATTTATTTAACAAAGACTTTTTATTTCATAGACTGTGATCTTCTTTTAACTAGGTATACAGTTTAGACATACCTATTTTATAATCAAGTCTTGAACTTGTGTTCGTTTATGGCTGAAGGTTTCTCAAAAGATATACCTGGAAAACACCTTCCACCACAAAAACAATTGGGCCCATTTCTATGTTTCACAAAATGGACTTCCTATCTGAATTATTTTAGTGTTGTTTCAAGCCTTTATAAATTATTGAAAGCAAGGACTACTAATCTTGCCAATGGAAGCTTAAAGCCAAAAATCACAGTCTATCTAGTCAAGTAACAAACTGAAGATTTTTGAATGTTTATAAAGATTTTTACATGGACACATGGGACATTACAAGGAAACTGTTCTGAGTTTCCTGAATCTCTAGGTAGTGTGCTCATGAACTCCCTGAGCCAACATTATTTGGTAATTTCACTCAAACACTGAGAGTCTTTGCAACCCTTTTCAGCTAGATTCTTATTTTTATCTCAGAGACCATCTAAACTGCTATTCTGAGGATGTGTAAGTCTTATTGCAAGCATGTGAGTCCAAGAATATGTATGATTCACAGAGGAATGGTCCTCAAAAAGGAGGGTCATCACCAAGTGTGACAGACTTAGAGATGTAAAATACTAAGCAAGATGCATGAACTTCCATTAAGCTGAAAGTTATTTTAAAAGGTTCAATAGAAATATTTTCTTGAGGCTATCAGAAAAATGGTTAACACCAGGAACTTAAAATCAACAGGCAAAAATTTTGATTTTGATACTGTGGCATTTAAGGATTTAAGGAAAATTTTGCTGTCTCAGTGTTGTCACTGATTTTGCTGACTAGGATCACTCTCGAATGAAATCTAATTTCGTAGATGGATGAAAGGAGATCTTTTGGAAATTTAGAGCTTCTCTGAATGAATTTATTATTGCTATTTAATTCCAATTCAATATTGACACTAACTTGTGTCAACAGTTTCTCTGAGTTCCTGTATCATATAATTGACTCTTTTTGTTTTGACATGATTTCTGGATAATATTTTTGTTCAGCATATAATGAAATTTGAAAAATATATAGCAAGTTATCTCAAAAAGTCATGTAGTCTAGTAATTTTGGATACACATACATAGTTATCTAGTACACTAGAAGCCTGACCAGTTCTTGATATTTTTTCTGCTGTTCTGAAGGAATTCCCAGCACTTCAAATACACAACGCTGTTCTTCAGCATAACACAATTCTTTTTCTTGTGGATTAGTTTGTGTTTTTTTCCCTATCTCCTGTGCACATTAAACCAATCGAGTAGGTGTTAATTGCAAAAAAAAAGAGGTAATATTTTCTTTTTGGTCTCCATTGACATTTTTCCTCTGAGAGTTTTAAAAGTCTTAAGTTTTTATTTTAGTATTTGTTAAAAACTCATTTATTAACAAATTATAATTGAAAATTAAAGCTTAAAATAAACTCTCCTCACACTCTAGGGTGTTTCTATACTGCCAATAGCTAGAAATTGTAACAAGGATACAGAAAACAGGAAAAGAATGTAAGGGTGTAAAACAGCAGCCCACACATTAGAAGTCCCATGGATACAATGCTCACTAAGGCATCAGTGCCCTGGTAGCACACACTGCAAATAAGGTGACCAAAACAGGCAATGCCAAGCAAAGCTTCTCTAAACACACATTTTCTAGCACTGTGTGGAAAGAAGAAAGCCATGTCTGCACAGATACAGAAGAAAACACACAGTGTTTATAGACATGCTGATAGAAACACCAGCAAATGAAAGCAAAGCTTCTTGTTATCCACAGAACCAGGAAAAGGGGGAAAGACAGTGAGCCTTTCTGTTGCTCAACATACACGGAGTCCATCACGCAAACCTGCTCAAGATACTTGAGAAATAACACGATTATAGTTCATAACCAAAGTTATGATTTCATCTGCATAGAAACTGGGCGAGATAATTAATATTCTAATGAGAAGAAAAGTCTGAAGATCAGGAAAATATGCTCCTGGTTTACCTGAGCTTCAGGCCTGTAGAAGCTTTAGGCCCGTAGAAATACAGCAGATGAAATTCTCCAATTAAAGAGAAAAGCACTTCAACAGTACCATGATGGTCTCCTATTCCAGAAGACCAAATTAGGAATATTAAGCCTGGTGAGGTTTTTTTTTGTTCAGTTTTTTTGTTGGTTGGGGGTTTTCTGTGTTTTTGTTGTTGCTGCTTTTTCTGCTTGTTTTTGGGGTTTTTTTTTAATTATCATTCATGCAAGTCCTCAATTACGCTGCATTAGAAGATAATGAGAGGTTTTGTTTCTCCAGTTCAGAGGGACATACTGCAGGGAGAATCTTCAGAGTGCACTCTGAGAGATCACTGACACTAGTAAAACAACAAGCAAAGGATCTTTGGAGCTTTGCTTCCCACCAGTAGAGAGGACATAGTTAAGAATGTGAACATGAACAGACTTTGTGATCTTTACAAAGGAAAGGAATCTGGGAGAAAAAAGCCAAAACCCTTTCAAAAAACAAACAAACAAACAAACAAAAAACCCAAAAACAAACAAAAAAAACCAAATCAAAAACCAAAAAACCAAAAAAAACCCAAAACCCAAAAAATGGCAATGCCAAATAACCAAACCAAAACACTTTAACCTTAGAGAAAAAAAGGAAGCAGCAAAATGAGTGCAGCAATCATGGAAGTATTTAAGAAATAATACAAACATTAGAAGCAGAAACAGCCCAATTCAGAAGAAGGAGAAATGCAGTCACAGACTTAAAGACTTTCCAACTAAGTCATAAGTGTTTCATTTTCTGGAAGAATCAATGGAAAGTTCCATTTGAGTGTGTAACTTACAGCGATCAAGTACCAGGAAGCACACAAGACAAAATTAGAAGCACAAAATTTAATGCAATCAATGAAGTATGCAAAAACTGAGATAACTCTGCAACTATTTAGTCCCTAGTACTTAGTACCTAGTACCAACTAGTTGTCAGTCTAGAATACTACAGAAAGAATCTGCTACTATTTAGCTCTACCAACAGATTTCAGATACATTCAGTTGAGCAGTTTTGTTTATGAGCATGCCATGTTAAGAGCCACACCAGAAAAAGTGTCTTGCGTAGGGTGAAAACCTATTTAGAAAATCATATTCTAATCATATTCAGCTAAAATAGGTAACAAATACCCTCTGAAGCATTCGTTAAGCAGGGTCTGCAGTGTTTGTCTGGAATATAGTAATAGTTAACCCTCACACTACTGTTCTATGTAACAAAACAGAAAAATATTAGATTTCTGAGCGACTTGACCCCGAGGACAAAGGAGTGGCTACTTATAGGAGGCCAGAACCAGATTTCCAAGCTATCCTCACAAACTAGAAAAAATAAACTGGAAAAAGAACATCAGGTTCAGAGTAGACAAGGAAATGGCTCCACACTCAGATGAGAATAAACAAGTGCAGAAACAGAGACAAACCCATCAGTTGAGAGCTAGCTGTGCAGAAGATGAGGCAGATACAATCAATCACAATGGTAACAGGAGAGGACAGCATACAAGCCTGGCTGCTGTTGGAAAACCACTATCCTTGCATTTTGGGAGTTACAGGGTTGGCCAGAGACCAAGCCTCCAGTGCCTTTCCTACTTTTGCTACCAAATACATCCAAAGGTCAAACTGGTGAGGAACTTAAAGTTTTGTTATTAGCTTGGGGGATTTTTTTTGTTTTATTGTCCATTATGGTTTGTCTTTTGGACACCTTTGCATTTAACCAATACCCTCACATAACTGACCTTGATGACAGCTCATTCTCTCAGGTTCTGTCCTTGCAGCACACAGTTCAATTTTCAGAGAGAAGTATTTAGGATACTGAAGTGTCATTACGGGGGAGAGATTATTTGAATTTAATGGACAGAGAGCTATTGATAGCCTGGTTTAATAGTTCATTAGATCTCTATAGTTTACTGTACAAAAATCTCAATTTCTCTTAAGAGAAACCAGAACTGGACCAGGGAATGTGGGGCTCAGTGTGATTTTAAAGCATCTTTTAGATCTCCCAATACCATGTTATTCCAAAGGCTGGAGATGTGCTGCTGTTTGTCCATCACCCACAGCACAGCCTTGAATCACTGCAACACAGTGTCACTGCTCTGAATTTCTCAATCCCAATCCTATTTCACCTTCTTCATCTACTTTTGCCAAGATGTGCAAGAGATCTCTGGAATGCAGTTTACAGCCATCTACCACTGTGAACAGCCTGAAGAAGAAATGGGGATTTAGCTTCTTTATGTAGTTATAAACAACTTATTAAGCATGAGAGAGTTCAAGGCTTTGATCTTAGCCAAAGGTTTTCTCCAGTCTTATCCTTTAAATTCTGTGCAGAGCTAAGGCTGATCATTGTCTCTTCCCAACTTAAGCATTTTGTCTTCCTGATATTCCTGCTGCTGTTTCTGTTCCATCTCTGTTTTGACAGTTATTAAATCACATTTTCTCCAATGCATCCCTCCATCTTCTGCCCTCAGTAAACTCTAATTCTCCTCTAAACTCTGTTGAAATTAAATAAATTTCAAACATGTATTTCTTAAAATACAGTGTCTAACATGTTGTTTGCAGAAGGATAAAACCTCTTTCATAACTTGTTCTATCACGCATCTTTAGGATTAATTCTTCTAGTGAAAAAACTACTTTTCAAAATCAATTTTTATAGACAGTGTTATCAACTACTTAGCTATAGGGTTTTAAAGATATCTGCTATTCTCAACATGCTGCATAATCCCCAAGGAACCTGCAATGGTGAATCCTTCCTCTCACTTTTCCCTGTGATCCTTCAGTGATTTAGCTGAGAACCTTATTTCAAATACGAAAGGGAAGAGCTGATGTCCTTCCCTGATCAGAAAGTGCAATGCATCAATATGATCATGCAGAAACAATGTATAAAATAACCAGAACTGTACATTTACTATAACCCCTATATTATTATAACCATAACTGTACCTTATGCTGAAGAAAAATAGTTTTATTCTGTGTTCAGGGGGGTTGACAATTTTCCCCCCAAAATAATATGCAAAATAAAAGTAACAGAACCACATTCCATTCTGAACTTGTTAAAGCTCCTAACAATAGCATAATTCAGGAGACTGAGGACATGTCAATTGTCTTCTGCCAAAAAGAAATAATAAACAGGAATCTTTATTTGTTTCCTGAAGTAAATTTCTAAATTCTTTATCTTTGACTTCTCCAAAATGCAGAAGTCATAATGCAATAGGAATATTATTTTTCAGAAACACATTTATATTTTGATGTACACTTTCAAAATACAGATTTTTGTTTAAAAGCTCATTTCACATAACATCACTAATGTCAAATTATATTTTACACATGAGCCTTCAAAATATCAACATAACTGAAACACAAACTTAAAAGCAAAATGGTTCTTTATCCCCTGCTTAAGCTGTATATTTACTACAGTTAATACTTTACATTCCAAGGACACAACATCTCCACTAGAACTGCACAGTTAAATAAATCTGTTCATAAAAAGATATAATTTTTGTTTAAAAATACAATATATAAAAATATAACTAAAACCTCAGCACTATACAGCTCCTTATTTACCTGTCCCTGAATGAAACGTATGGAGCAGAAACTGAAGAAACCCAGCAAACATAGCAGCTTCAGCAAGAGAATGTTTAAAGCACAACTGGCATCTAGTAGGTTGCTGAATCCAGCCTGCAACTGTGGCAAAACCGTAATGCAAGCAAAAATCCACTTCAGTGTGAAGGAGATGATATAAAAGAAGTCATAAGGTCCTCGCGTCCTGATTCTAAGCCAAATTATTCTGCAGTGTCAAACATTCAACACCGGTGACACCAACCAGGGCTAACGAGAGCTCTTGTCATCCAAACAAATCTCTGCAGTGTAGTGCAAGCATCGATTACTGCATTAGTTCATACACGGGCGCTGCAATGACAAGGAGTTTCAGTCTTTAGAAGGAGTTAATGGTTTTAGGAATCCGGAACAACGATCCTCAGGAAAAAGATGGGGAAAAAAAGCTCCTTCCTCTCTGGATAGAACAGGAAAGAAGTTTCTTCTTAGTGCTTTAAAGCCAGCAGTAGACACAAGCTCAGGCACCTAAGTAATCAATACTACTGCTGCAGTTATTATTTATATTCAGCAGTGGTGCACTGAACAAGTTTAATCAACTGCATAGATGAAGCAATTGTGTAGAGGAAATGTGGCTCTTTTAATTTACGTAAAACATCCCAAGCTGCAGATTTACTTCTAGCACATTGAAAACAAAAATGGCCCTTGAGAAAAACTTACCACTTTTTACAAATTAATAGGATAATTTCATTCTTTTTGTATATAATAGATGTGTGCATGGAAACCTAATTTTATATAAGAAAAATACATTCCAAATAAAAAACTTACCCTGGAAAGATAATTTTGTATTCTAAATTACATATTCAAGATAAAAGAGAAAAGCAGAACCTGTATTTGCAAAGGCCAGATGATTAGAGAATTACAGCTAATAGAATTTGCTAAAGTATTTCATCTAATGTAATCATATTCCAATTGATACAACAATAAAACTATTTCTGTGGCAGAGATAGTCTTCCTCTGTACAAACAGATGTTTCTCTGCAGCATATCGACACACTGCAGGACTTCCAAAATGCAATGCACAACATCCAAAATACAAAAAACCCGCTGTTTAGAAACTAAAATGTGAGAAAGCAAAGCAAACAGAGGGAGGCTTAGAAGGGATAAAATATAAATAATTAAGCTAATGAGAGTTTACAGGTCTTTCATACTTAACAATATATGGACCTATTACTAATAATGCAAACACACTTTTAATCAAGTTGTTTCCCTGTAATTCTGGATCAAACCCAAGGTACTGAATGCTGTCTTTCACACTTCCACATGTCAGTCAACAGCAAAACCCACAGAGAGCATCCCTGGCCACTGCTGACTTTAAGTGTCCCCAACAGTACTGTACCAGCAGGAAGAAAATGCAACTGTCTAACTGATTTTTTCATGGACATGTCCTTGTTAGGAGATGATTTTTTGGAGGAGGACAGTGTCCAGTCTTTATATATTTCAAGAGACAGTGATTGTCTGCTACTGACCTGAGAACATAGACCCAGCTTTCTCCTAAAGCTGGAAACATTTCTTGCAAAAGCAACAGAAGACAAAGTATGACAAATTCCTGATGCTTACACAGTACATCCACTGACCCTTCTGCATTACTCCTTGAAGGATGATCTCCTCTTCTGCCAGGGCAGGCATTGAGGGCTTTGTGTCACTTTCAGAACATTGCACACCTGGATCCTGAATACTCACCTCACCTCACCTCGCCTCACCTCACAGCACACACTAAACAAGGCAGGGGATTTTGTCATAACACAAATCAACAGATGAAAAATTCTCACTTGCTACAACCTCAGAATTTGTAACTGAGACTGCACTATACTAGGCTTGTTTTCTGACTCATTTCAAGTGTTCTTGTCATTCCCATGGCATACATGTGTCTGTGAAAACAATAATGGACTGTTTTCCCAAAAGCATTTAGAAAGGTTGTTTGTGTCTCGCAGTGTAGTTGAAGCTCTGACTGTCTCCCACTCCCCTACACAATAACCTCTCCCTGCTCCTCCAACAGGCAGTCCTCAACGTCCATTTTACCCACTGCTATCCATAGCCTTGAGTTCCACCCAAGCCCAGCCTAAGTAGCCCCAGCCTAACAGATTGCAGAGGTGTCTGCAAGTATTTGCTGAAGAGTAAGAGAAGAGAGGAACAAAAGAAGAATGTTCTGAGGTCAGAAAGATAATTTTGCAGAAAAGAACAGTACCACCAACTCCAGCATCCATTGCACATCCCTAAGGGTAGATTTCATTCCTCCCAGCCCCAGTCACATCGAGCCTTTCTGGCTGCCAAAAAGGTTCATCTGACAACTTGAAAATCAAGTGCTAACAGTTGCTCTGTTTACTTTTACATCCACTAATAGTATCAAAGCAGTACGAAACTAACTGGAAATCTGGACACTGTTCCATTTTCCTAGTGAAAATACACTATTAAGTTATAACACACTTTTAAACTTTGCTCTGGATAGCATTGCCTTCATAATCTCTGGAGGTTTGCACCCTTGAAAATGATTTTATTGCCACTATCCTCTGAGACACATTACACCATGCATCTAATAGTTAGATCTTGACCGTCATATTTTAGCCCTTCATAATATTTCTGCTCATAGTTGTTCTAGATCTTAATCTGTGTATGATGCTCCTGCATTTATGGAACTTTCTAAGACCATTAGAAAAGCACGCGATTGTTCAATCTCACACAAGTCTACCATTACTCAAGTTTTAAGAGAACAAATTCCAAGTGTTAAACATACTGTTCAGCTTTATGTCTGGTGAAAATGCCACTTTCCTCTAAACCAGAAGTTTTACAACACTTTTTTGCAAAGAGGAAAGCCAGAGAAGGGTCCCAAACTTAATTCAGTAGCACAAAAAGAGTAATTCAAGTAAAGAAACTCCTATGCTTAAAGTTGCAATTTAAATTAGCAAATGAGAGAAACAACAAAAAAGATCCATATTGCAGTCTCCAGACCTCAAAGCCAAGTTACAACAGGAAGATATTCTAATTCAATTGCAGGAGTCTTAGATACACTATTAGGTATTGTATGTGACATTTTGTACTGAAGCCTTGTCTGATATCCCTCAAAAAGTCCTGGCTATTGTGGGAGATTAACTGATTAGACAAGCTAAAAAGCACACCTCTACAGGAGGACAAGAAAAAGGACATGGGAAACTACAGCCTGAGAGGGTTATGGAGCAAATCCTTTGGGAATGTGGGTCTGAGCACATGAAGGTCAAGAAGGTGGCTGGTAACCACCAGCATAGCTTTACCAGGGGCAAATATATACTGTGCCTGACCAATATGGTTTCCAGATCTGCAGGCAAGGGGAGAGCAGCAGATTTTGTTTAAAATAGCTGTAGTACTGCTTCCAACCAAGTCTCTCACAATACCCTTCCAGCCAAATCAGACCTATGGATTGACTGGTGAACTATGAAGTGGATGGAAAACTGACATAAACACTTGACTCAAGCGATGGACAAAGGACTGGAACTTGACTGGTGATAAAATGTTAGACACATAAAAACAGTACCATAACCAAGATGTATGGGGAAGAAACAAAGCTTTCCTTTGCTCTGCTAGCAGTGCTCCAGACCACAATATGCTCTACTAAGATCATAGAAAACTTGATGTAGCCTTTGGCTGTGCATCCAGAATTAAACTCATTAGAAAAAACATACTTGCTTCTGCTGGCTTAAGTGCAGTGGTTAGCTGGGATTGGGCTAATTAAAATGCAGCATAAGTGCATCTTCTCTTCAGTGAAGTATTGCCCAGTGAAGAGACTGAATGTTTTTCTGGCTCTTTTCCGACTCTTTGGCAAAATAGCTACAACTTTAGACAATGTTTGACCATTTACAAGAGAAAGACTTCTACAAATAAATATACATATACATATATTCACAAATTCTGAAGACGGGTGAAGTTTCTCCTAACTACTGAAAAAAAATCAGAGTTTAAGAACCTCTGGTGAAAAAGACACATAGCTCTTCAAAGAAATGTCTCCCTTGAAACATGCATCAAACTTGTTAGAGCTCATCAAAGCTCTTTTCCCTCCAGGCATGAGCATATTCTGTTTATATTCCTAGCCAGCTAGTAAAAAAATGGAAAAAGCACCAAAGCAGAAATTAGGTTGTCACATCAACAGAGTAACATGCTGAAGCTAATAAGTTTGGTGTTTTATTTAGCATAGGCTAAATCAATGTCATGCTGTCCTAGCTCCACAGCTTTCAATTCAAACCTTGATCCAAGCTAATCAATTGAAAGTGTAAGTGAAGTGGCAACTTGGCAACCTTCTGAAAAACAAAATGTAAGTGCACACAGTGGGAGCGGGCTGTGGTGTGCCTCCCGCTGGCATCCCAGAATAATGCTCCACCACATTGTTTCTAAGGGTCCTCTAGGGGAGTTTAAGAGAATATCACCCACTGTTTTGCAGTAGACTGGAAGACAGAAGAGCATTTCTGCACAACCAAGTGATAGGATCCCCTTCAAGCACACAGGTCTGAAAGAGCCAGTAAAGAAACACCTTGCTATTTATTGCTTTTGTATCCAGCATTCCAAGATCTCCTGCCAGTTGTTCAGTACTGTGAGAGCACACTGATGTTTCATTTCCCCTTCCTCCACCTGTAATTGACTTGATTGTTCTTGACTCCTCTGAGGAAGAGGATCATGGCAGTGAAACTGGAAAGAGACAAGTGGAACGCTCACACTAGAAAACCTATGCTGGGCCTTCATTTCCATAGTGCAGTGGCTGAGATCATTGCTATCCAACCTTCATGATCCAGTAATTTTGCAATGAATTTATCTTAGTTATCTTATCTACTACAAAAAGTCAGCAACTCCTCAGGTACCATTTTGACAATTGGCCTTGACTGAGGAGGATCGACTGACATCAAGAGAGAACACCAGGGCAAATCTAACAATGCAGCCACTGTCAGATTTACAGATTTCTGGACTTCCTATGACATCACAGGGTGATGAATTGACCTCTGCATTTAAGGAGGTTTTGTGGAGTACTTTTTCTTTGTTTCAAGGGCAGTAAGTAACATATTAATTTATAATATCTATAAAACATCTGCTGGATAGCAATTTTTACAGCCAAAGGTCATCTTAAACAAACCCTAATTCAAGCAATTTGCTCAGCTATTCAATTGCTAGCCAAAGTCATAAGTTTTCAGTTAAATGGTGACCAATATGCAGGCACTGAATTTTTACTGGTTAATGGCATCAAAATATTCTTTTTGTTCCCAGCTTTAACTAGTGTTTCTAGTTGTTGCGCTACTGTCTCCACAGAGACAGACCTCCCCCAACTCTCATGTCCCCCAGCACTGTGGATGGGGAAGACCAATATTCAAAGTCCCTTCCCTGCCTGAAGCAGAGTAAACTGGTATGAAGGGTGGTTTGCCAGCACTGCTTTTGATAGCCATGCTCAGGTACAGTCTTGAACTCACAGACCAAATTGCTGCAGTCAATTCAGCCTGTAGGAAGAGACTGCAGGCATCTGCCTGCACCTGAGTTTTCCTGCCAAAAGGGAAGTCAAGCAAAACATATCACCTTCAAACCTGGACTACAGCAAAAATAGGAGAATCAACCTAAGGTGACAATGTCATTACAGATAATTTAATTCAGCCACATAATCTTACCAAAATTCCTGGAGACAACTTTTTTTTTCACCCTTCAAAAACTCTCCACCCCCATTACAAAGTAAAAACCAAAAGACAACACATGTTCTGAACTAATTCCTGTATAGGCTGTGATTGAAAGGTTATGCAGCCATGGGTGACAGACATCTATGTGTCACTATTTTATTCTGTTTCTCTGTTTCAGGATAAATTTGACAATTTAACTCACATTCTTTTTCGTTTCCCTATTAACTAAGTGGATGTAGACATGGTTTTATTTCTGAATCCTTCTACAATTCAGATTCCTTCCAGATCCTTTAATTCTAAAAAATGTCAGGTTTTAAACCTAGAAATTAAGCAGCACTACCATACACACTGACCATCCTAAAAAGAACCTCTATTAAGTAGTATTATCTATTACTTTAACATGTTATATACCATCCACACAAACAAAAAAAATGCTGAAACCACACATCTAAATGCAGGGTTTAATGATGACCATGTTGTTCAAGCATTGTCAGAAAATTCATTCCTAATCCTTATGAAAATATTTTAGGGCAAAGTAAGATTAAGTCCACAATAGCACAGATAACTGGTGTTAGAATGGCAACATGCCTAAAATCAATATCAATATTTGTTGTTGTAGGGTTGGGGTTTTTTTAAAGGAAAACAATGGTGATAGATTAGAATTTTTTAGCATATATTCGAGGAAAAGTCAAAATGTAAAGGGTACATTTGTTTAAGAATAACAAACAACTGCTCACTGGCAAAAATTAACGTCTTCCTAAGTGTTTCAGTGACTTGTAGGAAAAGTCATTCCCCAAGACTTTCTTAACAGTGATACTTACAACTTGGTAAGAGGAACAGATTAACCAACTTGTTTCATAACTGATTTCAGAGCAACCTTTCTGTGGGAAAGAGCCAGCAACCGGATATATTCCTAAGCAGTCAGTTCCCTTTCCATTCACAGTGGACTGTTTTGCCCCCACCCAGACAGTCTCTGCTTAAAGAGAATGACAACTCCACTACTGGCAAATCCACAATGCCTGTCCCATGGGACATAAATGAACCCACCTGGGTACACTGATAAGCTTCAGCGTGTTACACAAAAATTGCCAGAAACAGCGAACACCAGAACGTTTTGAGAATCTACATGTATTTAAAATTGTATCAGTGAGTTCCTTAGTAAAAGTCCTATTTAATGTGTCAGTGCAAGTCACTTTTATACTATATTTTAAGTAAAATCTGAGCCTGTAGAGAATACAAAATTCCTTGGCATACCATGTATTTTGTTACAAACTTACACTATTTTGCTGTGGTAGTGCCCTGGAGCACGACAGGCACGAACTGGCATTATACTTCTGAATGACCCAGGACTTTGCAGAGTTGAAAAAACTTGTCTATCACTAGCCCTCAGCTGATGGCACTGATTAGTATTCACTGCCAGCACAGTTTTTGCTCACCTCACAGCTCAGCTGAGAACTGTGTAAACTGCACACAGGTTAAAGAGAACCACCTGGGGAGCACTGCTTTGCCCAGCATGAGCTTCCTGCTCTGCAAAGCTGTGTGTCACTCCTGCCCAAAACTGATACCACACCAGTGCCAGGATCTGCAATCCCACCTGAGATGCGGGAGCAGGGCTGAGACACTGCAAGGACTGTATCCAGCTGCTTCAGAATGACACCTCCTCTCTTGTGACACCAGCTGATAATCTTCAATGCAGAACATTCTGACTTTCAAAGACACGACAAAGGCAAAGAATAAAACAAATATCTCTGGGATTTTATATTCACACATAGCTCTATTCCCTACCTCTGGGATAATGCCCTGTAACTACATATCATGATCCCTGAACTATTTAACTGGAACAGATTCACTGGAGTGCCTTCTAATAGCACACATACATCCTATTTCATACAAACATATATATTCACAAACCTGTATACCTCCCAAAAAAATCTTATCTTAATAATGCTATGAAACTACAGTAAAACAAAGAATATGAAAACATTCATATACATTATTGTGCATTTTCTTTTTGCTTCTGAAGCCACTTTACTGCAGCATTCCTGAAGCAGATAATGTGGTCTCATTAAACAGGTGTTTTTATGCATTAGGTCATAGAAGATAATTAGGTTGGCAGGATATTTTGGGTAAGCAGAAAGAGAATATGCAACTTCACCAAGATTTCTTAAGCATAAATATGGAGAGTCATGTGTAAATGTGTAACTCTAAACCTCCCAAAATTTTGAAAATCTGTTTTGTGATCCTCAGACAAGAGTACCTTTTCCTTGTTATGTTTTGGGGTTTTTTTCCCTGAGAATAGGACTCAATTCAAGAAATTAATAACTGCTTCCATAGAGCTATTCTTGTCAGTGTAATTTCCATATGCAGAATACATCCCATACATCATCGGCAACACTAACACTACAGGACAACGTAAATCTGCGTAGGAAAAAAAAATGCACATGGAGATAAGATCTGAAAAGGGTTTTTAAATTACTGGTTTAAGTAGAAGAGTATGACTGCATTTCCAGACTCTCTCTGTGCTGAAAGAGAAACTGTCTAGCACAGTTTCCAGGAGGCTGATAGAAAAAAGTGGTATTTGACTGCTCCATCTAGTGGCTCATTAAACACAATTACAATGGTTTAAGAACATGAGGCCTTATGGGTTAAAAAGGGCCACATCTGGAGTTCCTGTTTTCTATGACCAACAGGGCAAAATAAATTCTTAGAACCTAAGTATTTTAATAGCATAGCATAAGAATGTAGAAATATTTACCTGCTTTATGAACCTAACTATATTAAACTTCAAGGTAATTTTATTTATATTTGTAGATTGTTTCTATTTATTAGCTGATTTATGCTATTTAGTTAATAAACTTTATTAAAACCAGCAAAGCTTTACAAATTGTTCTTTTGAATTTACAGCATGTTCCATTTATATTTGAATTTACATTTCCAGTGAAAAGATACCTATGTTTCCACTAAAAGAATGAAATTAGTAACAAGCCAACCACTAAAACATATATACTGACTTGTTACTACAAGAAGTAAATTTCAAAGCTCATGTCTGATTCAGGAAGTGACTTCTACTCTGTGACTGACAACACCTAAGCAGATCTAGAGCACCCACTGAATTTCAGAGGGAAAAAGAAATGTGTGCCCTGAGGTCTACATAAGTCTATTCCATGAAAATTCTGAAAAATGCTGAGAACTTAGGTTCTTTAGAAAACTAGTATAATAACATGAACAAGTGGCTTTAAATAGAACATTTTTTCCAACAATCATTTTGAGAATAAGTAACTAGAATTGAAGCTCGCTCATATTGCAGAGGAAAGAATTACCAAATTGAGGACTAGGTTACAAAAACTTGAACTTTAAATTCTGGAAATTAATGTGTACACGTTGCTAGATGTCTGAAAACATTTTGTCTTGAATTACACATTATGTGAGAGGTAGCCAAGGAACATAAAATAGAGGAAGAGTGACTTTTTACACAGGTAGATAATGGTAGGACAAGGAGGAATAGTTTTCAACTAAAAGAGAAGGGATTTAGACTAGAGGTTAAGAAGAAATTCTTTACACAGGTGGTTGTGAGGCACTGGAACAAGTTGCTCGGAAAAGATATGGATGCCCCACCCCTTGAGGTGCTCAAGGGCAGGCTGGATGGGGCATTGAGCAACCTGGTCTACTGGGTGGATCCTTGCCCATGGCAGAGGATCTTTAAGGTCCCTTCCAACTCCAGCCATTCTGTGCATATAACCATTTTTACTTACCCCTTTACCACACATAGTTCCCCCAACTAATGTCATATATATTAAGCTAGGACCTGATTCACAACCAAAACCTCTATGTAATGGAATTTAAACATATCCTTAAATTCTCTGCAGATATGCATTGAAAATTGCAAATTAATCCCATGCTAGTTATGGCCAAATGAACCATACAATACACATTTCTCAACTTGCTCAATAGACTAAGATAGACTTGGCCCAATTTGCATATAAGGTACAGCAAAGCCACAGGTTACAAAGTAAAGAATGCTGATATTTTATTTTTTAAAATAGAAAAGGTCATGTTTACAGAGAGGGAGAAAATGTAAAAAGAAATTATTCTAAATAAAATGTTTTAGTAGAACTTTCCTCATGGCTTAAAAGAATGTGTAATAAAATATATAATACTGAGGGTCTAAAACAATACTGATGTGAGCATGCATTTACTGCACAGCCTCACAGCATTTCCAAGGCTTACACTCTCTTACAAAACACCTCGAAGATTGAAATTGTTTAACAATTAGAAAGCTCTTCATATACAATTTTTGCAGTCAGTCAAGAGTATGCACTGAGAAACTCATGCATGAAGAGAGGTATTTTTAAGATGTTAGACATGTACAAATGCAGAGATTTAAAGTGCTGTGACATCTAAAGAAGTAACTAATTCAACTCTCAACATCTAGAGCAGTTGGGTATCTGCAGAAGAAGCAGTGAACTGACTAACAGCATGTTGGGCCAGCAGCATGTAAGTCCCAGCTGTCTACTACGTGCCTTAGCCAACCAATAATCACTGTTGCTTATTACACTTTGCACATGACCTGCTTGCAGACTTTCTATTCTCACAGCAAACTTGTGCAGAAAAGACAAAAACATCTATCAAACTGAAAACAGAACTGTAATACTCTGCCCCGTCCTTATGCATCTTCAAGCTGAATGGCAAGCCAAAACAAAACCCATCTCCCTTTGAACTAAAACCTTGAAGAGTCTTCTTCTTGGACCAGAAAATAAACATGATCAGTTATCAGAAGCATTATATTAAGGTTTAAAAATGGTTTGTTCATGTGGGTGTGAGGGTGTGTGTAAAAACTGAAAAGAGCAGAAAGGTCCAATGCACACAACTTATATCACATTGTTGTATCTTTTAGCAGCGGCTCCATCATTGAAGCAAACTAACGAGCAAAGTCAAACAAAACCCTTCAACACCACTTTAAAAAGGTCACAAAACCAAAAGAGCCAAAAACAAACTGAAAAGGCACCAACCCAAAGGCTGAAAAAGGCTATAAGGTCTGAAAAAATGAAAGAGATCCATAATATTTTTATAAGCAGTAGAAGTATACATAGTATACATACATGAATCACTTTGCTACCTGATAAGAAAACCAAACAGGCAAACAAAAAAGTAATTTAGCTTAACAGCAAATTAGTATGCAGTGAAAACAGGCATCCTAGGCTCATGGAGGCAAGCTGCAGCTATCTACGAGAGAATGCAAGCATGTCAGAGGACACCAGAAAGTAACCTGAAATTCTGCTGGATTCTGATAAAAGGAACAAAAAGGTACTTAGTAATAATATGTCCTTGCACTAAATAAACATACTAATTTATTGCCATCAAGGCAAGTTGGAGACTCAGTCATGTACTGAAATCTCACAAAATTAGGCAACGTACAAACATAAAAAGAAAACATGAATTCCACCAAACTTGCAACTTAAATGCAAGGCAATAAAACAGCAGACAAATAAATAAGGAACAACTGACTAGGACTTATTCCACTTTGTTAGCCAGTGCCAAATGGGTTGTCATTCATACTGTGCCATTACAGTAATCCCTGGAACAGTTGTGCCCTGGTTCAGCTAGCACTCTCAGTTTACTACTAGGCAGGACACAGGCCGAGAATAAACCCTAATAGACAGCTTCCAAGCACCCTTCTCTTGAGGAATTCAAGAATGCACCACAATTTCTTACTTGGTCAAAAAAATCAAAGAATGGTTCTTTAATTTACTAGTTAGGAAATATCACCAATGAGACCATGTGAGATGGGCATGTTTGAAACCATAACACATGTGTTTGGCATCATAGACAAAAAATGGAGATGAGAATCATCTTAAGAGACTACAAAGTGTAGGTGGGGAGTCCCTAATTTTGAAGAATAAGGTACAGCGAGGGGTACTGTGAATGTAGCCCTGGATGCTCCCAACTCAGCTCAGATCCTGCCACAGGGATAGCAGCAGCACTTCTAACATGGAGCAATCTCAGTGCAGGCTCTGAAGAAACTGATTTTTATTTTCAGGAATCCTCCATTACAACTGAGTAAGAAATTATGATTACAGTTTTCCTTAACTTTGCTTATCTATCCTCAGGACTAACATGGTTTCTGGCAGCAAGCTTCAACCTTCCCAGCAGGAACTGAGCCCTCCAGGGGAAGAGCAGAGCACCCACTCAACCTCTCTCCCTCCTGCTACTTCTTGCTGGTTTCTTTCCCCCCTTCCCTCCCTGCCCCACCTTTCCTAAACTATTCAACTACAATCCATCCCACCTTTCTGATTTATCATGTTTTATAGACCTTGGTGACACTTTGCTCTTTCCTGTGAACTCCCTCCAGCACACTCATAACCTTCTTAAGGTAAACTAGAAAAAGGGCTGTATTAGGATTTTATAGAAAAATTTAGCCATATATCTTCCATGACGTCTTCATTTATATGGTTAACTACCTCTCTGAAATGAAAGATATCTTGGCAACAAATTGACATTTTCCCCCACTCATGTTCAGCTTATCTCATTTGTATATGCATGTACATTAAATGATTTCATATACACAAAAGAGATTTCTTACTGCCCAACTCTAATTTAACAAGCACATATTTACAGCTCCACAAGCATTGTAAATAATTTCAGCTGCTCAAAAGCACTGAAACCTGATAGCATTGAATAATGTTAGCAATGAACAAAATTCTGAAACTGGAGTAATTTTGAATTATATTTTCATTAAAATCTGAATATGATGTAAATCTAAATTACTGCACAAGAACTAGAAGATAAATTTGAATTCATTTCTAAAAACTAACAATCTTCCTAGCAAGGCTATTTAATTTTACACTAAGTTAAATCTCAGTTGCACTTTTAAACAAATTCTGCTCCAGTTTTAAAACTCGATGCTCAACTCTCCACGCCTACAAAGCAAACCATGGTGTCCCTTTCTGCTCCTGACCTCCATGTCCTCTCCTGCTCACAACCCCCATCTCACACCTGGGCAAAACCCAAGAAAACAGCAAGATCCATGCCCATAACGTTTCTAAAGAAAAGTTAATGTCATATGAATTAAATTAAATTAAACTGGGTTGCCCTGCTCCTCACAGTACCGTGAAAAAGACATTATGAATGAATCAATCACATGTTCACTGAAAGAAACCAGAAAGTCATTTGAGGATTTTATTTTTCAAATTAGGTGCCAACTCTATCATGCTCTCCTCAGTCCCAAATAAATCCATTAGCAAATATTCAGAGTGAGTTTTACTTAGGTTTTTAGCATTTTACTGGCAATTTGTGAGTATTAGTCACAATTTCAAGCCTAAAGAGTGTGAACAAAATACTCATATAGGCCAATACGAACGATAAGTATGCAAAATGTAAAATCATTAGCACATTTGGCTACATAAAAGTACTGGAGCAGTACCTCCTCAACAAGGCTCCAATTTCCATCATTACTTTATCTTCCAGTTTCAAAGACTGCATGACAAAATTCTGGAATATCTCTTGTATCTATCATAGGATAAAAGAAGTTTTGTACAACCTCATCTGGACACAAATATACTAGTTCTACACAAATTCTTATTTTTCAACTTTAAAGAAAAAACCTTTTCTCAAACTTATGCCAAATACAATTTGCATTCTTCACTGGATGGCAGTAGGCAGAAACTGTTAGTTTTATAATAAGGTCTGGATTTAATTTCTAATAGTCTGGTTTATGTTACTCTAGCCTGTCTTTGAAGCAAGTATGAATGCAATTTATGCCTTCTACTGGGACTCCTTTTGCCTTGACAGGACTTCACTGGAAACTCAGTCCACCTATTGTTCAACTATTAGAGGTTTCAGACTAAGGAGTCCTACAGACTCTATTAATAATAGAATGAAAATTATTATCAGCAATCAGTAGTGTCTGTAAAGGGTGTAGATACTCTAATAAGAAATTTGAGGTGACACTCATCAAATTTTTTTGGACACTGCTAAAGAGCTCTTTCTCTAGATTTACTCCAACATGGAAGCAATCGGACATAAATCTTTGGATCCTCCACCAAAGAAGTAAAATCCTGGTGGATAGCAAAAGACATTTATTTTTTGGAAAGAAAGTATCTCCCAGTGTTTTTGTATTTTTTAAAAATAATTTTGAAGAATTACATATTAAATGGTTACACCAAATAGCAGGGGATGTAGTAGCTAAATCAGGTTGCTTTTTTTGAAGGTTTTTTAGGCTCAGAAGACAGGGTAATCTGTTTCTAAGAAATTCAAATGTTAAAAAATAACATTTGCACAGTAACTACTTTATATTACATTTTTGGCTATTGATTTTCAATACAGTCTTATCTGCTCTACCTATACTGTGTCCTTCTGTGGGGCATCCTTTCCTTTTAAAGATCACTTTAAGATGTTTCTCATATGAACTTCTATTTTATTTGTTCAACATAGAAATGAAAAATAGTACATCTTTATTACTTAGTTGCAGACTGTTTCACATTGGCACTCACCAAACACAAACATTAATTTTAAGATCTTGGGTTTTTTTGATAGGGCCATTCAAAGTTTCTAGCTCCATCTATATTACTTTGGCACCAGGTTTCTGATGGAGCTGACACTTAGATAAGAGAAGATGGATTCCAGACCCTCCTGGGCTTATATAGTAGAGTGCTATAACTTTGAACCTGTGCAGTATCTCCCCCAAGTTACAAGCAAAGAACAGAAGAAATTCTGGTGAAATTCTGTTTATAACAATGCTGCTAAATTGCAAAGAATAGGATTATGACCAAGTTTATAATAGCAGCATTTTAAAATTACTTGTATATACATTTCTTTAAAACTACATACTTTTACTGTAACGTATTTTCTTTTACATTATTGGGGGACTTCTAAAATATTTTCTTGGGTAATAAAATTTCCTGCCTTTCCATCTATTTTTATGAAATACTGCAGATTATTTCAAGTACTGATGAAAATGTAACTGTAAAAATAATCGGATACTTTACTATCAAAAATGCTTCTGTTTTCTCATATGCATTCACATTTCCTATCTCTTTTTTATGGGCAATACACCCCCATCTTCAAAGGCTTTCCACTTACAATCCTTTTCGTGGAAAAGTCATTTCAAAAATCAGGCAAAAAATAGTAGCTAAATATCACATATCATAGCTATTAATAATAGCTATTAAATTAATAAATATACCTCTGTAATTAATGCATTGAATACCCCTCCATACAGACAAAAACACACACACACACACACACACACATATATATACACACACGCATATACACACAAAAAGTCTCAAGGAATGCTCAACAATGTAAATCACGTATGTGGAAGTCTGTGGTCAGACAGGTCCTCAACAAACTCCTATTAATAATTTTTATTCAAATACAGTGAGGTAGCGCTCTGATATGATACAAACCAAGGTCTCCACTGTGTAAAGGGGGAGCCTAAACATGTTTCTTGGAGGTAACCAAGAACTTGATTCAGTTATTGAAAACATAAGCAACATTTGAAATTCTCTGGAATTCATAACACTACAGGAAAAAAAATCCAACCCTAAATGTTTTAACAATACAATGAGGCATTGGTCAAAAGCTGAGATCAATGTTACAAGCCTGAAAGCAGCTACTGAAAGATTTTACTTATGAAAGACTATTATAACACAAGCTATATCAACATATTGATATCAGTATCAGTAACTTTCAGCCTGGACTTGACTTTCACAACAATGACATTTCAGTTTACAGAAATAACCTATACTGATTATGGGGAATTCTTTCTACTTCATAAGCAACCTCAAACTGATAAACATAATGAAAGCAAAAGAAAAAGATGGAAAAGAAATGCTGTATTACAGATTTCTAGTACCAATAAATGGAGTCAGGGAAAATTACACAAATCCAAACATCAGCATAAAACATTGTCACAAAATAAGGGTAAGAGATGTGTTGTCTTAGAAAGACAGAATAGTTGAGACTGCAAGGGACCTCTGTAAGTCCCTAGTTCAAACACCCTTCCTCAAAAGGTGTGTCAGCACAGCAGATTGCTCAGGGCCTTCTCCATTTGGGTTTGGAGCATCTCCAGAGATAGAGACTGTACAAATGTCTGTATGATACATTCCAGCATTTGACAAAATTCAGTCAAATAAGTGAGAGGTTTTTTTACATTTTAGTGGAATATGGAATAAAATTTCAGATCATGATCATCCTCCTAAAAAATTAGCAGAAAAGCAAGTTTCTGTATTTTGAATGGAAAAGCTCAAGCTTAGAAAGTTCAAACAAGCAGCTATTCTGATACGATAGGACAGAAATGTTGCCTCTTTCCTATGTTTACCTGGAGCTTTAGGAGATGCTAGGAGACCACAACATCAGATAAAGACAGACAGACAGGTTAGTGTATATAAATCACAGACATGTCAGGAAACAGTGCCAGGAACTAAAAGGCAATGCAGACAAGCCTCTGGCATTTTCAGTCTGAATACCAGCAGGAAACTTTCAAAGTACAAACACAGATAGTTAAAATTAAAGAGCTAAAAGCTACTTCCAAAGACAGAAAAAGCTTTCAGCTCACTGTAGTGTCACCTAAAGACACAGGATTATAAAACTGTTGCTAAGTTCTACCTAAGTCTTTTCTGACAGTGCTTATTTTCACTGTTCACCTTTTTCTGACAGTGCTTATTTTCTCTGTTCACCATTCCTGAATTTGAAATAACTTCTTTAGCCAGAAGAAAGGCTTTATTTGAAAACACACAGTGTAATACACCTAATGCCTTGCTTCTGAGTTTTACCGCCAACAGATGAAGACAAACTGAAATAACAGACTTTAAACATACTGCTTAGCTCGAGAGAAAATTAATCTAGACAACAACTTTGTCAATTCTCATTTCTTTTCTACATAACACTCCCTTTGCCCCATATCTTGTCCTTATTAACAATGAACTCTGGCAGATTTTTGATATTTAATTAAATGTAGTAAAAATTTGCATATCTTATGATGCTTTACAGTGGTCTCCTCTGATTGTTACCGAACTCACGTCTCATTTCAATCCATCCATGGAAAACTGTTCTACATACAGACAAAAGAGTGAAGTGATGACCAAAGGACTACAGATATCTTCAAGAGAGCAAACTAGAACCCTTGAATTCTGTCACTTCCAGGTGAAAGAGGGAAGAGAATCAAAAGGAAACTCATCAGCTAATGTTACCTGTAACCACCTCATCTAAGAATGCAAAAAGAAACATTGTAAAGCAAATTTAATCAGGCGTAAGACACTTCCCAGTTGCAAAAAAAAAAAGAAAGGCAAGGGGAAATAAGTGTATGATTAAAAAGAGGCAAAAGAGAGAGAAAAATACAGATCTTTCTTTTTCCCCAAACCATGGCCATGTGCATAATATACAGAAAAGTCCTTACCTTTTTCACTGACACTTTCACTTTCTATCTCCACATCTTCACAGCTAGTATATTCTGGTGTTGATGCCCCTTCTTCCTCTGAGCTACTAACTGACATCTGCCTTTTCTTTCCGCCTCTTTTTGCTCTATGAGGCTTTGGAGGGGGTGGCCGCACTGATTCCGACTGGTCAGAGCTAAGGGAATCATTCCTTAGCATGGTCTCCATTTTCTCCCGCTTTGCTTTTCGCATGAGAATAGCAGAGCTAGGATCAAGGCGGCTCTGTTTTATAAAGGAATCGTGGTTCTTGTATTCTATGTGTTCTATAGGAACTGGACTATGCCTGGGAGTTGGTGGGCTATGATTAGTTAATTGTTTAGAAACAGAAATTCTTACATCACCTGTTCTGTCTATAGAGTACGACCTCTGAGTTTCCACAAGAGATTTTCTGTCCTGAGTTCCCTGTAATTGTGAGCGTTTTCCTAATTTATTCTCAGGTACCTCCGCTTCCTCCATTTCTGTGTGTGGCAAAGCTACATCACTGTGTCTTCTCTCGTGTCGTGCTTTAGAAACTTTGGCGTGCATGCGCATCTGCTGTTCCTCAGGGTGCGGTTTTACAGGGTATCTTGCCAGATTGGGGTCACTCCTGTAACGGGTATGATATTCATCTTCCTTCCTTTGCTTTTCATCATCAGGCACTTTGCCTTCCTCAAGTTTCTCTGGCAAGTCTGGGTAATCCTGTGACTTGCCTTTCTCCAGCCTTCTACCTTCATGCCGCTCTTTACGCTCCCTGTCATCTGTCGGTCCTTCTTTTGGAAGTGAGGATTTTGGCACACGCTTACGCTCACTCTTTACACCTTTGCCATTCTGGTCAGAAACCAATATTGCCTTCTTCCTACAATGAAAAGGAGTACAGTAATATGAAAAATTGAATGGAAAATAGAAATACTTGCATACAGTTATGGAAAACAAATTCTAAACTGGGATAAGCTATGGCAAAACAGAAAAGTACTAAATCCATTAACACAAATTAAATACATTAATCCTTCCAACCTAATTTTATTTTCCAATAGCAAACAACTTCCAGAGTCCACAAAACCATAAATTATGAATGGTCCAATTAATGAGTAAAATAAAAAAGAATACTGATGTGGCTAGACAGACACTTTACCCATATAAGTAGGAAGACTCAGAGTTGTCTTTGTAGTAACTGCAGCATTCTGACAGAGTACTGGAGTATGTTCTCCATTTTTCTGGCAGCAGTCATGAGACTTACAGACTAACCACACAATTCACTTCAAGTGCCCTGACAGTTCAGATATAAATACCACCAAATGGAGTATCTACCACAACAATATTACAGAAAGAAATAATATAGGTATAAAAAAAAATGCAAAAGACAATATATCCAGAAATAATATTTAAACTACTTTGATTTATCTTATTTAAACTCAAAAAAAGTGCCCATATAATAAGCATATAAAGAAAAGCAAATTTATTCCTTGACATAAATTATTGGCATTTCTTCCTCTAGTAATAAAAGACGATAAAAAGTTTATTTCTCTATGCAGGCAAAGTACAAAACAATAAATAATGAGGCTGCACAAAAATTATCTTATTTTCTCTTTCATATTCTGCTTTGGGAAAATAAGCAAGCCAAAGAATCATAAAATTCTCTTATGCAGGATATTTTTATTTCTCTCATCATTCCAGTTGCCCGTTCATTTAGCAGTTCAGGTATGAATCCATTGATTTTGAAGAAGGATGAACAAATCCTACAGCTGTTCGTGTATTTGAGATGAACACACACTGGGACAAAGTCACTATGACTTTGTTTTGTGACACTGAATCTTCCCTTCCACAACTGACACATCTTTGGATTACATATCAAAGGCCCTCAGAGAAGCATCTGACAGAACAAAGTTGGACATCATGCACATTAAGCTCCCTTCTATTTTTTTTCCCCATCTCCTGTTCCTCCTGAGTTTTTGGCAATAAATGGGACCTGAGCTTACCATAGATATTCTTCAATCAGAACACTTGGAATTCATTTGAAATTCTCAGTGACAAGCAGAGAACACTAATTTTGTGTAATTAATATAAATATCTCACTTTTAGACAGCAAAGGAGAAACAGAATGTGTTTTGCTGCCCTGAAAGTGACAACTGCTCTGGGAGCCTTCCCTGTGCTGGGGGACAAAAGTCAACAGAATTAGGGGAGGACATCATGTGTTCATTTACACCATACATGTATGTAACACTAACCTGAATTTGATACAGTTAAACCCAGACAGATCTCCCCCACACAGCAAGTTACTAGCCACTGCTCATCATCCATTTTCAGCTCCAATAGCTGGGGAAAAAAAAAATCATCACCCATTCTGGCCAGAATCTGGAGAATCTTCCATGGCAGACCCTTGTTCTGTTGCCACAGACTCCCTCCTCAACTGCTCTGCCATCTGCCAGGCAGCAGCCAAAAGAACAGCAACTGCTTCATCACATTAGCCTCTCTTGATCTGCTACTCCTCACCCCATTCATCACAGGGAATGCAGCTCAGCAATTAACTCATTTACTCACTTAAAGTAAAATAGTTTGCTTCTGGTTGCTTTATTCTTGCATACAACTTGGTCTGAATTCCAGATGGTACTACTGCTGCTCTAGATTAATGTTAACGTTGCAGGTGTAAATGAGGTCTTTTAATTGTATTATTTTTAACAATAAAATTGGAAATATTATTGATAAAAGGATAACACATAAGGATATCTGAAAGAATTCCACAGGGTGTGTTTTCTGGTTGCTTAGGTGTGGATATTTCAGGAGAGTGTTTGTTTTAAAAATGTGAGTAATGCTAAAGACTTGGTCTTTGTTTAGTAACTTTAAAATACCAATAAAATTTAAACTTTCAAAGTAACCTACAATTCTATATTAAAAGTGCACACCAAAATGCATTGAAATATATGCTAATATTCATCAAATACATTTTTTCCTCATTTCTGTTGCACTGATTTAAACAGCCAATGTACTTGCTAGCAAAAAATTATCCTTCCCTGGCCCTGAGTAAATCAATTTACTCTTTGTTTTTTCACAGTAGCAAACATACAGAAGGCCATGCTGAACTAGCATTTATCATTGTGATGCTCTATCTAAACAGAAGGCATTACCTCTCTTTTGGAGGTTCACTTCTAGACCTTGATGAAGCTTGCTTCTGGTCGGGGCCCATAGCTGGCTGCGACACTTCTGCTCCTTTCCTACGGTCAGGCTGCACACTGGAAGAAGAGATTTCCTGTGCTGAGGCAGCTGCTGTACTTAAGGGAGTCTGTGACCTCGATCGCTCCTGAAGTCTCGCTTTCTTTTCTCTCGGCGCATCCGAGCTCGCGCCAGTCGCCGTATCACTCAGCGTCCCGTCCTGGCTGGGCGAGGGCTGCGGTCCGCTTCCAAAAAACCACGCTCCAGATTTCGTTAGGATCTCTTGCTGCTTTCGACATAAATTGCATACCCACATAACCTAGTTGAAGACAACAAGAAGAGTCAGCGCAGCTACCTGGCAGAGCGTGGCATGCATGCTCAGCACCGCAGAGCAGGTAGGAGCTCTCGCCCTCTGAGCTAGTGAGGCTGGTGCTCATGACAGAACCCACAACATGCTGCTGCACTGCCTAGAGCCAAGCATCCTACAGGCACATGCTATGCGAGCTTCTCCAAAATGTGTTGTCAATATACATCAGTCCTACCTGTGGCAATCCTCCCTCAGCCCAGCCCTAGTTCTCCTCTGAACAGACAGCGACAACATGACCAAGGCTTGTTTGGGGGTTGGGTTGGGTTGGGTTGCTCTCACTGGTGTGGATCGCTGTTGGGACAGACAAGCCCACCAGACTGTGAACAGGACTTGTGCCTCAGGGGGTAGGCAGTCCTGCCCAGCTAACTCCATGGTCACAGAAAACTGACACAGTGTTTTCTTGTAATTAAATTTTCTCACATTACGTAACTCAACATTGTCTTGCAAGTAAACTCAGCGTGGTTTCAGCTACACCTGCAACAATTACTTATCAGAGGTGTAAAGTAAGACCTAAAGAAATCTACTAATTGAAAACTAATTACACCAATGAAAAGAATGCAAAAGTACCATATTTTGTACCACTTGGAAATTATCATCATTATCTCTTTGAGTTATAGCTGCAAACAATAAATAAACAAACATGTGTCCCTGTAAATCACAGTTAAGTTGGGTACATAGAATGTGGTGCTTAGGATTTTTTTAAAATTTGGGGGTTTTATTTCCTTACACACAGATATACAGGAGCACACACATTAAAGCAAGACTCTATGTTTCAAGTCTATGTACAGTACAGACAGCCTTATGTACAGGAGCAGCTCACCAGAGAAAAATAAATGGTTAATCGACACTAAAGTATGTGAAAATTTAAGAAAAAATTGAGACAAAGGAAAAAGCAGTTTTCAGCAAGAAGAACAAAATAGGCAAAATGCATGCAGGATATAGAAGAGAGAGGATATTTGTCAGAAATAAAAATAGAGGTGAGAAGGAAATAAAGCTGAAAGAAAATCTCTTAATTTAACATGGAAAAAATATAAGAATGGGTAAAATTGTAATGAGGCTAAGAAGGATGACAAAAATTGGAAGGAAAAATATGCTTAAATTATTTTGTGTAAACACGGGTATGATGCAACTGTCACAAAATTATACAGCGCTTAAAATTAAAAAGAAGATGAAAAAATCACTTCATGGAAGAAATTGCAACAGGACAAAGCTCTGGCACTGAGCTCTTTCACTCTCTGGCCTGCAGAGAAAGTGCTTGGCTTACAAGGCATGATGAAAACGTTAGGCATTTTACATGTTTAAAATAACTGAGATTTATTTAAAACACCCTAGAATAGGCTATCTTTTTAGGTCTGAAAACTACATCAGAACTTACAAATACATTTCTGCACTGTTTGACCAAGTCACACAGAGAAGACATCCAACTCTTTACCCTCTGTCTGGACTGTACCTTTATCAAAAGACGACTGATATATTTAGTCTATTTAAGAAAGATAATAAAGTATCTACTAATATATTCATTTAAAAAAAACCCCAACCTTAATCAAAAGCTTGTTATTCCAACAGGGGCATAAACATGTATCATGATAAAAACAAATAACACTCAGTAGGATAATAGAGACATAAACTTTGACAAAGATAAATGCTAGAACTTTACCAAAAAAAAAGCCCTTGTTGCAAAATGTCTAATTTGTTCCATCTAGTACATCTCATAAACCAGCAATTCAATCTATTAGACTATCTGCTCTAAATAGAACAGACTTTTGGTCTATCAGGTTATTATTACAGGTATTAAAAAAAAAAAAAAAAAACAGCAAGGATAAAAGGAAAAAAAAAGCCACATTTTAAAGTGCATTTATAGGATCTGCCACAACTGTTAGCTCATTAGACAGCAAGACTGTTCATGCAAATGTGTCTGTGTGTAAAATCCATGTCAATGCTATAAACTAAAGTCAGTAACAAAAAATGTCATTACCTGTATTTTATCAGTTTCCAAGAATGTTGAAAAAAGTGTTAATAAAAAAATTAACCAACTAAAGTTTGTTTAAGGGAAGGATAAGTAATACTAAAGTAAAATTAAATTATCCTAATTAAATTACATACATGTGTATGTATGCGAGCCTGATAACATACTTTCTTTACAACTTAATGTGTTCGATAATTTAAAATATATATAAACTATGTAATAAATTCAAGAAAATACTGTTAATTTACATAATAATCTTTGATACTGTAATTAATTTTAAGCAAAATATTATGAGATACAAACAAGTAAGAATAGCTAATGCACAAACAGACACTGAAAAATACAGAATACTGAATAGAGAAATACTAGACAAGTAAATACAAACCCACTTTCTTACAGCTATTTTTAAACTGCATCTGGACACAATACATACCAATCACCACAGACTACACATGTAGAAAATCTGTATTATACTCACATAGAAGCTATACTACCATCCCTGTTTAGGAATCTCTTCAGGAATTAAAAAATGCTACAGTTGCCTTGAGATATATTCGGTCCAAAATGAAAAATAATAAACACTTTTCTTTAGGAGGAAAAAAAAATCCAAACTTGAGGTGACAGAAGAGTTTCAGTGACAAAACCGTATATTGAAAAACATTTTTAGAGAAGTATGTGGAGCAAGCAATTTAGCAGCATGCAGGAATTATATCCTGATTGAATATACTGGGATGTGGTCCAAACTAATCTAAACTAAAGCAGGTCTGTGTAATAACTTATCTTAACAATCCACAGATGTTAGGCAACCAAACAAATGCTCTGATGAAGGATTACAGTTCTCTAATGTGGCTTCTGAACCTCCACACGATGCATCAGTAAAATGAAGAGCGTTAGACAATTTTACTGTGGCCTGTCACTTCAAAAATAGTTTCTGTTTACTCTCCTCTGGACAGTGAGCTCTGATGCAGTGCTACATTAAGTCATTCAAGACATCCAGAGTCTGGTTTTCATTTCTGGGTTTGTTTCTGGTTTATTGCATCCTTGCATATGTCAGTGCAATTTCAACACATGAAGCTATTAAAGAGAACCAGTAAAAGGGTGTTCTTCATTCAAAGGGTTCATATGCATGGCTCTGGAAAAAGGTGCATTTTCACAGCATAGCAAAGGGTTCTGTGCTTTACTGCTACATAACAAAAAACAGTGGCACACACAGGACTCAGCAGAGGTGGGTCAACAGTTCCCACACAAGTTCATGTGGAAACTTCACAGGCTGCGTGAAAACATGCTAGAAGGATCCCATGCTTGCCTTCATGTGGAATAGAGAGTATTTCATTCACAGAAAAAATATTCCTCAAACTTACTCTTACAGGTACTGTTGAATGTGATCCACAATGAGGAGGAACAGTATTCCTGTACTAACACAACATGAAATTCCAACTTGAAAGAGCCCATAATAAGTAATATATACAATTACACACACAGAAAAAGCATTTTCAGTTACAAAAATAAAAACAATTCTTCATAATTACATATTTCAAAGCTGCATTTTGGAATGCAGAAAAAAGGCTTTTCTCTAATTCAAATTTGGAGACTTCCTAACATGCACTGGGAGGCTAAAGTCACATTGTGGGGGGGCACAAAAGTTATATCAAGTTATTGTGACACATGCCAGGCAAAATTCAGACTGAGGTCAGAGCAAGTTCCCCAAATCCTTCACCCAAGCCCAGATTCTGAGGAGGGTCCCTAGGGAGCACACTCCTTTATGCTTCATGAGTTTAGAAATTGCTATCCCACAGTTAGGCTGACTCCCTTGCATCCTGCTTCATCTCTATGCAGCAAATTAGGTAACAAGTGTGCTAACAGAGCAGGCCACAAAGCTATTCCTTGCTGAACCTTCACACTATCCTAATTATTTCCCTGCTGAAGGGTGTCCACACAACACTTTTGCCACTTATTGATTTATGTTCCTTCTACGCATTTTTGGAAGACACTAGTTATTTCAGACATCTAATTAGGCAGACCCTCTTCACTGCCTGAGGCACCATTAACTTCAGCAGAGCTCTGCTACCAGCCTACTAGTCATCTCTTGAAAGTCAAAGGGAAGAAATGTTAACAATTAGCTCTTACAAAACTTCCATTCACAGAATTAAGTTAGATTATTTATCAGTTAATGTTTCTGAGATCACATAAAAACATGCAGCAAACCATGAAATTATTATACAGCATTGCATATATCTCATTTGCTATATCAAAGTGATTTCTGTAATAAAATCCTAGCCAAAGTGTCGTGATCACTTCACTCCATTAAAACATAAGTAAGTGAAGCTGAAAATCTACTTGAATACTTACATTAGTTCAAAATCTTAATAAGTAAACAACTCTGTCTTTCTAATAAAAGTGTGCTTGTGAGTCCAAGCTTCCCCTTAATGTATTTTCAAAATCTATGGACAGCTGGGGTCATCCAATAGCTCCTGTTCAGTGAAAGGGAAGGTCTTCTCCCCAACTCCCTCCTGGCTTGTTCTCCTTTCTCACTATCTGAGTTTGTCCTTTCCCCTTCTTGCTCACAGGTTCCCTGTGCCACATACTCGCTCGTTCCTTGACTGTCAGGTTCTCCCAGGAGCCACTTGTATTTAAAAACATAGTAGAAATTTATCTGTGTTTTCTTAATCTGGTTTCATTCTTTGTCACTTTTTTTTTTCATGGAGGTAATGATGAGTAGTGAAATCATGTGACCAAAAACAGAGGCAAAGGGGGATAAGGGCATATTTTGCCTACAGCACTGTCTCACAGTCTCCCATTAAATTACATCTTGAAATGACACCAATTCTAGCACACTAGACTTGCAAAGAAACATTTTTGAGCACTGAAGCCAAATGACACAAAGTAATCTGCATCTGTGCTAGGATCTCCGCTCTACTTCAAAGCAAGGTGACTCCACATAAGTTGCTTCCTGGAGGTGCACCACAGAACACCCCAATTCCCCAGCTCCCAGGAAAAAATGACAAGAAGGTGGTAAAGGCAGAAGACCTTTATGTATGCCAAGCAGCATCATGTCAGTTTATTCACACTGATACTCTAAAACCTAGATAAAGTCCCAGATTACATTTAATTTATTAGTAAAGGAGTAGCCTAAGGGACCAGGTTCTGAATTTTTGAAGCCTCTCCTCTGGACTGAAGGGTTCAACAGAACCATGCAATTCTCTGCTCTACACCTTTCCAATCAGGGAGAGGACCACTTTGCCCATGCTGATGGTCATCAGACATACAGGGCTCTGCGATTTCAGGACAGTGACATTAAAGCCATTTTAGTATTCTGTTCTTCCATCCCTGTGCAGAGCAGATTTTCTTCAGGACTTAGCTTTTCAGCTAGATGTTTTTATTCCAGTTTGGCAAGAAAGGAAATATTTTGCAGACAGCTGATTGGGTTCTTTCCCCTTTTCTGCCCAAACACTACAACAATGTGTTACCTCACTGGACAAATGCAATAAAATTTCGCACAGGCATGGAAGTTTTCAAGTAATTACATTCTAAAAAGTTACATGAAACAGGCAGTTCTATAAAAGCCCTATAAATATTTCATTAGTGCAATTTTTTTTTGGCGTCACAGAACTGACAACCACAAGACATGGTCACAGCAAACGAGGCTGCACTGATCACAGAACTTGCTGTCACCTTAAAGGCTGTAGTGCTATTTACAAGCTTGACTGAGAGCTTCCAGGAGGGATGTTTAGAAGTCTGCCTTACCAGAATTTTCCACTTGCACAAGTGACTGCACTTCCTTCTCTTGTTCTATTTGCCTTTCAGTTAACTGAGATGTTATGTTTTCAAATGAGATTTTATGTGTACAAATAAGGAGTTGAGTAAGATGCCTAAATTGTTTCTGTCTACACAGAAATGACTAGAGGCATGTCAGGTATTTAAGTTTCCAGCCAAAGAAAGTCCACTCACTTTCAAGTAGAAACACTGAAATAAAATAAAATCCAATTAGGCAACTGAGCACACATTGACATATTGGTCCTAATTTTATTCCTGGACTAGGTTTCTAAACTCACAACTACAAAATGCCTATAGGAGGTAGAAAAGGTGCAGCGAAACAGCAATTACAGAGCTTAAGATCAAAAGGGCATTTCATGGTAGTTTTGTTGCCACTGCTGTTAGCAACAGTGTTACTAGTCATAATAAGACAAAAAAATAGAAAAAAATACCTGACTTTCTTCACATACCCTTCTGCCAAAATCTCTCAGCTACTGCTGCCAATCTTTCAGAAAGCTGCCAACAACTTACACAAAAATTAAACATTATCTAGAACAATCCTGCAGCAACATGAGTGTTGAAAGTCAGACACTCAGGCAACTATAAAGTAACAACAAAATATCATCTGTAAAATAGCACACAGCCAAGTTCCAGACACTATTGCAATGTACTTCTCTGAGAATATCTTTGGAGTTCAAGGAAAAAGCAAAATCGCTAGTGGTGAAGGCAGTAGTTGTGTCTAAAAATTCACACCAGCTCATTTACACAAAGTAATTTAAATACTCTTCCACTGTAAGTTCTTTTCTAAATCTGCTACACAAATAAATTAGTTAAAACACAGTACTAAAAAAGTATCACAAAAACTGCATTGTCAAAGTTACAGCTGTGACCTTCTAAAGTGGGACTACAGCTTTGGTCTCACTCTTCCTCACAGATTAGTTTCTTTTTCAACTTTATTTCTCTTCCCTGAATTTCCTTCAGTTTCTTCTGATAACGTAGCCATGAATTGCTAGTCATATTTTCTATAACATCAATCTCCCTTTTTCATAGACCATTAACTTACCCTATAAATTATTATCTCATAGATAATTTTTGTGTATTCTTCCAGCCTTCTTAAAAAAAACTAAGAAGTTTTGTATATCTATTTGAACATTTGGCTGCCTTGATGAGCCACAGAAGCTATACTCATCTTAGTTACTTCATGATTTCCATAGTTACAAAGAACAATTTTTTTTTTTTTAAATTACAGAAATTTAGCAAAATAAGGTAAATGGCATGAAACAGCCTTACAGTCAGGACTGATGTAAAGTTTTAGTTGCCATTCATAAAACAGACACAACTCACCAGAAGCTTTCCACTCTATTTATCCACTTATATATTTACAAACAGCACTAAAAATATAAAAATGCTCAGAACAAAACTGTCTTTAATAGTGGACGGGTGCGTACATCATTTCTGTGGGAGCTTGCACTACGCCATTATTTTCTTTTTATACTCATATTTTAATGTATCTTTTATATATACATATATAATATTTATAAAAAGCTCATGGAAAACAAGTGAGTGGGTCAACTGGTGCAGGTCATACAGGAATTGATAGGCATGAACTAAATGTTGATTTTGTATTCTTAAACATATACAAAAAAAATTTAAAGTAGTGCTATGGACTCTACATCCTTGTAGATATTCAAAACCCAAAACAACACAATCCTGGCAACCTTATCTACCTGGACCTGCTCTAAGCAAGGACTTGGACTCCATGATCTCCAGAGGCACCTTCAAATGTCAACAGCTCTGTGATTCTCTAAAGAACAAAGCACTGAGACATGGTCCTATTGATCTTCATCTATGTCACATACTTTACTGCTAGAAGGTCTACCTCTTTTTTGTCTCTCTATCTACTCAGGTTTCTGCCCTAAAGAAAATCATACATAAAACCTGAAGTTCTGAGTGGAGAGGCACTGCACTCACATGAGGGACTCAAATGAAAAGCCCACAGTGTGCTGACCCATTCTCTTCCAGGAGTATACACCATGAGCATAGCTATGAACATAGCTACTTCTTCAGCTATCCACAATGTTAAGGTTACTTCTACAAAAAACTGGTGGAGTGACTGAGTGCTTGAAAACTTCCAACATGATAAAGTGAGAACCAAGTTCTCTTATAACATATATGTGTACATATACATATATATATATATACATTTATATATATATATATGAGAGAGAGAGAGAGAGAGAGAGAGAGACACATCTCCAGAGATTTCAGAGATTAGGACTCTCTATCCTGTGTTAAAGTAAGGTGTTAACAGCTGATGGTATCTCCTCTAGGTTTGAGAGGCTGGAGAGGCTGTCTGCCTAAAACACATATTTGAGGTTCCCAACTCTATAATGCCTATCACTTTTGAGGTAATCAGAGGAACATACTGGCCTTGACAGCCACCAGGAGCATGGGGTCACGAGGAGATCTGTTCTGGGCACCCCTGTCTGCAGAGGCAATTCAGAGGAAACAAAAATGGACGCAGAAAACAAGCAAAGCTTACAGACACTGCTTGGATCCATAGGAAGAGACAGTGGAGCTGAGACTAACAGAGCACTGTGAAGACATGATGCAGAAATTCAGCGGCTGTGAGGAAGAGGAGGATTATCAATGGCTGTTTAAATAGGGATAGAAGGCAACAGAGAATGGCTGGCAGTTCAGTAATACTCCTAGTGGAAATGAGCTGAATATACAGCAGAGTGACAACCATGTTAGGACCAAGATTTTTATGGATGATGTAACAAGCTGCCAAGGGAACATAAGGGAGCATTCAGATCTGTCAGTTACAACAAATGCCCAAAATCCTGCTAGGAAGAACAAAATGTTTGGGGGAAGAAAAAAAGCATTTGACATATTGCAGGATCATCTCATTGCAGTGATCTCTGCCATGCGGCTTGACAGAAATCTTCTCTGACCACTTGGACTGATTATTCTTCCACTTGCAGAGAATCACAATTTATGACTATGAACTCTGCATAGGCAGAATTTTCCTCTGTTCCCCACCAGGTCCTATGCTGAAAAGTTCTGGCTGCTGAGTTTTGCTGAGAGCTCCCACACTCCCAAGTCCACACAAAGCCTAGAATAAAGAATAAAGAGCCTTGTAACCAGATTTTGAAATTAGGCATCTAATTTGTGACTGATACAGTGGGAGGAGTGTGGCACCAAGCATATGCTTCCTCCTGTGCCTGGGCAGCTCCACACACAGCCCTGGCTCACCACCACTGTATGGGGCAGTCCTCCTGAGGCTGAGCACAAAGATGTGAAACAGTCTCTGATCTGTTACAAATACTTTTTTACATCACATACAGATAACAGTAGTAAACATAATCTGGATAAACCTGGAAATGTAAGCTTAAACAAAATCATTACAAACCTCCACCAGTTTGATCCTGGATGTTTTAACTTTTCTTAAGAAAACAAAGCTCTCAGTGCAAGAAAATAAATTCTCAGTGAAAGAGTAAAATTCACAAATTAATATTTGGTTTTCAGAATAAAAAAAAAAGGCGCCATGGTGTAAATTTAGCTGGACAGAACTTTTCACGCTTGGGGAATGTTGAGCATCATATGGTACCTTTGGTATTTTGCAACAATTACTACTGCCCAGTAAGGGTTTTGACAAAACACAAAATAGGATTATGCCCTATACAGGTTATATATATTAATGTTTCACCATCTATCCCAGATTGACCTTAAAGTTTATCGTTTTCTTCATGCAATTAGAAATACGTACGCCTGACTTTTTGTTATGAATGTAAATGCATGGAATGTTTATAATTACAGAAAGCAGATTCTTCCCACTGATATCATCACAGCAACATTTTATATGTTTAAAACAGCTACTTTTAAAACAAACATGCACTTCGCTTGTACAACATTCTACCTTACATGAACCAGCAACCTGATCTCCTCTTATGAAAAAGGTACCAGAGTATCCTGAGGAACCACAACATACTGTAAGAGTTGGCTCAACATCTGATTTGCAGTTGCTCCCCTACCAAAAGGATGACACAGGTTTTTTGGCTTTTTGTCATTTGGGTTTTTGAAATGTCATCTTTGTTGATCCTACCTTCTGAGATGTCCATGGTCCTTTCTTTTAATTCTCCCACCTCTCGCTCCAGGTGCAGAGTCTGAGGCTAAGTTGGTTAAGTCTGTGCTATCTGTGCTATCAAGCTCGAGCACAAAGGAATCTCAGTAAATCTGGGATGGAAGATTTGAGGAAGGGGAAGAGAGAATATCAGTGTTCTACAACAAATTTGAGTGGATATTTCAGATTTATTTTTTAAAAAAATGGGGGAAACAATGTTTTTTGTAAGGAAAAGTGTAGATTTTTAGGACAGCGAAGACCATGGGAGACTGAGAAAGGGTTAAACAACTGTGAGTTTGAATATGGAAGATTTAAAAGAAATGGAAAAGGAAAATGGGGCAGGAAAATGTAGTAGGAGTTTTGTGCCAGTGTAAGAATTTTACAATTTTTTAACTGATCTAAACAGCATATTGTTGGCAGCCAATTTACAGACTATACCCAGTATTACTATCAGAGGTTTACTGTTCTGAATTTGCAATACTACTGGCAGACCACACAGGGAAAGACAGAAGTTTCAATAAGGTAAGATGATGTAAATCAGTGCAGAAAAATACACTTGGAAAACTCAAACAGTAATGATATTTCATTACCTGATGAAGCTACTGCTACAAAAACAGGTTAAAATTTGAGATCAGAACTTTGCTAGATGATGAGAATCATTCTGATCTTCTGCACTTACCTGTATATTCTCAGATATCTAATGAGGCTTTGTATTTCCTAAACAAATAAAAGGCATATAGTGCAGTGACAACTCAAGGCTATGCAGGGAAGAGGCAACAGTTAAGGATATTTTGCCTCTTTATTTTCTGAAATAGAGTGGTGCCTGCTCCATGGTGGTACAAATACAGGGACCACGAACCAAACTTGTGCTCACATGCTGGTTCAACAGAATCAAGAAATCTTTTTCATCGGGTAAGGGATTTGTATGTTGCAGGTTTCTGCGTGTGTCAGGAACTAAAAGAAATTTATTGGCCAGCTAGATCCCTTACATAAAAGAAAAATAACAATGTCAGCAACTAAAGAGAGAACTTTCTTGTTCCCTGCTTGGTAGAAGGTAACCTTGTCATAGCAACAGCTTTCAGAGCTGGTGAGGTCCATCTAGCGTTGCCTAAACTTGGATCACCTTTCCTGCATACAGACATTAGTTGCTCAATATTCAGCCATTTTTGAAGTAGCTGAACACGAAACACAAACAGGGAGTTTGCAGGAAGCAGGAGTACCTCTGATGACATGGTACATCTGGAAAAAATAACTTTCAGACACATCAGCCTTCTGCTAGGTTCAAAGACTGTGACCATTTTGTGAACAGAAAAGATCATTTTGACCAAGCGGTGTGATAAACATTCTATGCACAGTACTGCTCCTCTCAGTTTTGATTTGATCCTTGCATGTTCTTCTGACTCCATCTTTGAGCTTTTTTAATTCAGATTATGTAATACAGCCAGCAGAATGATCTCAGCCAAACAAATCAACTTCAGTCAGTTAAATCCAAAACAGACATAATAGAGAAATCAGACAACTCCACCCTTATCCACAGCCACAGGGTTTTATGAGAGGTTTTCTAGAAGATTTCATTTCAGTAATATCTGCTCTTTCTAGAATATGACTTTTTACTATTCTTTGCATTTCTCTCTAATTTATAATTAATTTTAACTTTACACTGAAATCAGGTCAGTAGACTACATATTAATAAGGTTAGTACTGTTTCATTCTGGTTGTCTCTAAGTTTTAGGTGATTATACTAAAACCAGCGGTTTATCCCAGCTTAAATACGACTGGTTTACTGGAGGTCAGACTCTTCTGGCTCTGTCGTCTTTAATAACTTCCCCTTAACCACTTCAGTTCTTTAGACAAAAGAATACAGGGAAGAAGGGAAGACTTGTGAAATGAGGTGGCCAAGAAGAAAGAATGTCCAAGAGGACATGGACAGACAGATGGAAAAGTTTGCAGTAGGGTGAAAAGATAAGAGAGGTAACAACAAGTTGAGGAAAAATTTTGAGAGAGGGACAATAGGGAGAAAGTAGGACAAATATCAGGAATTATGAGGATTGTTTTGTTGTCACATAGCAAAAGTTACTGCATTTGGAACAGAGACACATGGACAAATAAAACATCAAGTAAAACTCTACTTTCCTTGGTTTAGGTTTTCTTTCTTTGGTTTAGCTTTTTTTCTTCAGAGAAGAAAGAAGGCATTTGGGGATTCAGAGTTGCCTTTCTCTTTTAAGAAAAATGCTTTTAGGCGAGCTTTACATCTCTTCAGGCATAATCAGTGTAAGACATTACCAAGCCTACACACACACACACATGCACTACTACAAACCACCTTACAAAGGAGCTTACCAGGGCTCTCAGTGCACAGCAGAAAACAGAAGCAGATTGGATGTGAGACACTAAAGCTCTAAATGCAAACAAAGCATGTCCAGCAGCTTTCGTAACAATCATGTGGCATTGAAGTCTTTTATTTACAAATCCTTCACTTTTTTCCCCTGCCTATTTTAAAGAAACAACCTTTTCTGAATTTTAACATTCGACCCCCTAGAAGATACCTCTATTATTTTTTTCCCTGAGCACTAGTGATAAGAGTATTGCTACCCTTGTAAGAATTTGCTGCTTGCAGACTATAGAACTGAAAGGTTTAAGATCTGCACTGAATGTCATGCTCTGCACAAGTCAGACTATGGTACCAAGTCCTCTGTATGATTTTAATGGTTGTCTTTCAAATTAAATCAAAGCAGAAGTGACTCTTCAGTTTCTAAATCTACATATGTTTATTTATCATCCTCTCTAGTCTATAATTAGATTTAATCATTTTGTTTGAAAGAGTTGCTGAGACTATGCCATATCACTTGCTGTGCAAGCACAAGGAGTTTTTCTTTTTGAAACATTTATGTTATTTGCTTTACTTAGCCATCCCAAAATGTTTATTATACAGAAGCCTAAGAATTGCTGTATACTACATTAATCTTGAACAATGCTTTCATTCCTTGCTGTTTGAAGCACAGGAATCTAAGTTCTTTGAACTCATTTAATACAATAATATGTGACATTTAAATTGAAAAAGGAAATTACTGGGCAGCTAAAGTCAGCCATCCAGAAAGCTATAAGAAATAAAGAAGGAAAAAAAGGTTGAGAGAGTTCATACCTTTCAGCTATTCCGTAAGATAAACTGCTAAGAAATAGTAATTACTGTTAAAATATATGCTTTACCAGTTATATACTTTAAAGGACAGAAAAATAAAACCAAGAATAGAAGCAAGGAGGAAAAGGTGATTTTCTTAGCCAAGAAACATTGTGGTAGCTACATTTATTACATAGATATGGCAAAAAATAGAGATTTAAGTTCGCAATGATCAGCTAAGAAAACATTAAAATGCAGTGAAATCAGCCAAGAAAGCACTAAAATTACTACTACCAAACAAACCAAAGGTCTTAGCTGAGTAAAAGGGCAGAGAGCACCCTATGTCAGATGAGTTTTGAGAAAATAGCCAACTTACAAGTAATATAAGGTGTTGTACATCAGGAAACTCGTCATAATTAAGCACTTCCAAAAAAGTGGCTTTTGAAAGCAAATGTTAAAATAGTTAAACCCCAAATGGAATCGAGGCTAAAATAGAAAGACAGTCATTTTATATTGATGGTAGTTTACAATTAGCTCTGTGATCATCCTTTAACTCATTTTCATCCACTTGGTGTACACAAAATTGCTTTCATATGATTCTCATTTATTACACAATGTATACTGGAACAGTGGGATGCTAAGTGCAGCATTTTTGTCTATTAATAATTTAATAATAAATTAGCTTACAATGGAAATAAGGCCTGTAACACTGCCTTAAAACTTGCCATGATACAGTTTCAAAATTTATTTGCAATCAGAAAAATTAACAGAAGTTGAGATCAGAATGAGAAATTAAAGCAAGTGAATAATGATAATTGCAACCCCTGTGCCAATGACTGTATAATGAATCTTCTACTTTTAATAAAGGATAGAAAATTAAGAAAAAGGGGAAGTCTTCAGAAGCAATGTTTAAAAAATCTGCGTCATTTACCCTGAAAACAAGCTACTGTTTCATGCCCCACAGAAGCTTCTCTAACAAGACTTAGAAAATTAAAAAATGTGTAAATCTTGTATTTGAGAAACAAACTCCATAACAGTTTTACAAATGACTGAAAGACCATCTACAGTCCTTGGAATCTTAACAGTTTCTCCCCATAGTCTTCAATGGGAGAAAAAAACATCTGGATGCATTTCAGCAGCAACCCAGATAGACTTAACAGCCTTCTAAATCAAATTGAACTTAGTCATGAACTTCCATATGAAGAGATTTAAAAATCAAGTTATTTTTCATGTAATTACAGTCACTAAAGCAGTAATTTTTATTTATCATTGGGTCTTGCTAACAGAGGCCCAGATCTGTCAAGCTTTCAACTCCCTTTTCAATGGATAACTTGGAAATTTAGGCACATAGTCTGGAGAGAACAGTACATAGCAGTAGGCAACAGATGTTGAGACTCCATAAAGCTCTTGTACCCAGTTTTGATAGTGTACATCTCTCTCTGGCATTACGAAGGTGTGGCAGGACAAACACCCCCCCCTTCTCTCTCTCCCTGATCGCTGGCTAGAGATGAATGGCTCAGATTAAGTTGATAAACTTAATCCTGGCTAACTAGTCCTGGCGCCTGGAAGGCCAAGGTGAGACACTGAGAGAATGTGAAGAATTTTCAAGTGACCGCAAATACACACTCTTTTCCCTATAAAACACCATGAAAATCTCAGCAAAAGTAGAAGCTTTTCTACATGGACATCGGAGCGTGAAAAAGTCTTCTCCCCAGGGTCTTTGGACGCAGCCCTGTGGTTACTTCCCGAGGGATTGAGTGAGGAAATCTTAGTGCATCCCCAGCTCCAAATTGGATTTGGTAAGATCATTTGAGTTTCCTAAATTGTATTATTCCGGCTAACTTATAGGTACCTTTCTTAACTTGCATTTCAGCTAGCTCAAGCAAGCATTTATTGCATTTTTAACTATTGCAGTGTTGCAATTATGCATTCATTGTGTGTTTATGTGTGTCAATCTGTTCTATGTTTGTATGTTTGTTATGTTCTGTGTCAAATAAATGGTATTTTTAGACAAATCGGCCAGATATCAAAGAATCTTGCGAACGGGACTAAGTCTTGGGGAACTAGCTATCTTAAACTCTATCCAACTGCAAAAATTCATAAAGCTCCTGTCTCCCATGCAAGACAGAAGGGAACACAGTTTCTGGGAAACACATACTATATTAGCACAGAACTGCCTGCCAAACCTGTCTGAAACTTGAAGCATTAGGCTTGCTCCTTGACTTGGCTGCATGGCTAAATGCATCTGTCTTTTGTATCCAACATCTGCCTGCCACCTTACTTTTACAAAAAGAAGCAGTTTCTCTTAAGTCAGCTATGCCAACTTGGTTTTTACCCAATCACCATCTTACCCTCAAGAAGGCTAAAACATTCTATCCTTGATTAAGGCTTTTTATTCCCTTAGCTGACTTGATCTTTATGAAGCTGAGTACTCAGCTGAACTCTACCATTCTCTTTATCTGAAGACTGTGTATAGCAAATTTTCAAATGTCATTGCATGGTCATAGAGTTAAAAAAAGATTTTGGTCTTCACAGGCCTATGAATTATACTCAAGAAACAGGAAAGAATTTACCAACACAAATAAGTATATCCTAAATAAAATACTGAAAATTTTAGTGTGGATTAGTATAATTTTCAATAACACACATTTTCTTGTCAGTGACTATCTTTAATGAGGGGGGAAAAAGCCAAATTGAACTCTGTGCAGTGGAATATATTCACAACTTTGCACATACCACAGACTGCATAAGACCATGTACCCTTTTTTAAGGAGGTCAATTCATATAGGAGACAAAAGGCTAAAAAAAATATCGGCTGGTGCAGGAATTGTCAGGTTGCCAGTAGGGGAGAGAACGCGTAGGTTTGCACAGAAGATTCAGACTGAGTGTGTAGGTTTGCACAGAAGATTCAGACTGAGTGTGTAGAGTTTCATTTGAAATAAGACTAAATATAGGTTTCTAAATGTGTCTGAAGGCCATTGCTGCTCTTTGATTTCCTACTGTAGCTGATGAAAACCTACTGTAGGATTCAACTGCTTCAACACTGGCATTCAGTTCTACCTTCAATGCCCTAATATTTCCAAAATATGAGTGTGGAGCTGTAGGGTATGACATGGGTATTATCTGATAGCCACCCTCACTGGGGCAGCTCTTGGGCGCTACAGTAAAACTCTCATATGACACTTGATGACTTGGGCTCTATTTCACTAAACAGCAACCACAGTTGAGAAAGATTCAGAGCTGATTTAGTCTAGTTCAGAGCAAGCTGAAGCACTCTGGGACACACTGATCTCCCCCCATATGTATAATCAAAGCACAAACCCACCTCACATATAATGTAGGGGTTCTCATCTGGAACTGATTCCTACTCAGTCTGGCATGTAAATGTATTGACTTATTCTCTTTTGGACACTTCACCAGCCTCCTCTTTAATAGTCTACACAAGTGACCAAGAGGGCAGCTCCTCTAACATGAACAACAGGCTCTACTAAACACTCCCGTGCTGGTTGATTAGGAAAACATCGGGTGCATGGAGTGAAGGGGTATAACCTGCAACACAGGATATTCACAGATATGCAAGAGTATGGTTATACCTATGCTGAAAGCTTAGGGGTAAAAAAAACAAATCATAAGATAGATGAAATCTTCCTCAACCGAACTCTCTTGTTGTTTTTTCTGCTGCATTGAAGTGACATGGGCAAGAAGTTGCCTCTGTGGTCTCTGTACCCATCCACAAAGGCAGTGAGATGAGTCCCTGAAATAGGCAAGAAAAACAGGTTTCTTTACAGCTAAAAGGACTGATCCAAATAATCCTGAGGGGTAAAGCTTTCAGGCTGACCAAGGTCTTGAGAGCAGTTTGCTGATGAACCTTCAACTGGCCTCTCCCCATTTGTACAAGCTCTTTGGTCAGAGAGGAAAAAATTAGAGAGAAAAATTAACTTTGTTGATGCATGCATAGGTATGAGTTTTGACCACTTACCACATGTTGCAGAGATGAAAGTCACACTACCAGTATTAAAATCCCAGCAACATACAAAAGATTCCTCCAGTCATGACAACACAACCATCACTCTCATGCTCATCTATTTATAGAGAGTCCCAGCAACATCTGCTCATCTCTATGATTAATCTGTGCTTCCCAGTAATACTCAACTTTATAGACTGCAATATCCCAAATAATTTTCCCCAAACTCACCATTACAAAGGTTTTGCTATGGAACTTTGCTTTTTATGGACAAGTTAATAACAAATATAATAGATGATTGAGAAAGTAAAATTTAATTCCAAAAATTCTGCAAACCTGTTGCATGTAAGTTAGCTGACAGGTGTTTTAGCTGGAATACTGAAATTGGACAGTACATGATTAAATTTCGGCCTAAATAACATGCAGCTTTTTGGAAATCTCAATCTGGATTAAAAAAATTATTAGGTTGTATCTGCTCTTTAAGTAAATGCAGATTACATTTTGTCCAGATTTTCACTTAATCTCTTACCAGTCATTAAACAACTGGTAACAGATACTTTATACCATTTTATAATCACAGTTTTAGGGAGAGATTTGATTTATCTCTATAGGATGGATGCCTTGCAGATGGGTGTTTATACTAATGGAATTTGAAAAAGCTCACAAAATATTACAGAAACTTTGTCTATAGATTTGCTTGCTTGAAATGCACAGTTCTAGATTTAATTATGCTTAATAAAATCATGTGCCTCAGGTATATGTATGACAAACTATCCCAAGTCCTCTCTAATTGTAGCACTGGAGATCTATAGACAGAAGCATCCATCCCGCAAGTAAAATCACAAAATGCTCCAGAATGCAAAGTAAATAAAAACATAGATGGAAGTATCTTTTTTCTAGGACATTGCATGGCTAAAAATACACTGAATTTTAATCCTGGATGAGGATTAAGGTTATTTATGATAAAAGGAGAAATAGCAAGAGACCACAGATTACATTTAGACCTCATAATTACTTTGTTCTCTTGAAATTTTTTCAGCTACTTGTTGGTTTCTCATAATGCATACATCTTATAAATCATAAATCTTATCAAATCTCTCTTTGCAGCAAGCTCTCTTTTTGGCTAAAATCTCTCTGGTTTCAGGGTACCAGAACAGCCCAGGAATTAATTTACTAAATTTAGTTCTATTTAGCATTCCTATGTTATTTTGTTAACTACTAAAACCAAACAATTCTGCCTCAGCAATGTACGTAACTATGAACATTTTAAATATTACAGGTCATACTTAGTCCTAACCCCCACATATCTCATTAAAAATCTCATCACATAGAAGAATCTTACATGAATAAGGGCTACAATGATTCAAGCTAAAAGATACAAATTCCAAGAAGAAATAAAATTATCAAGTAAAGAATTTGCTGGGATTAAGGGGCACACACTGGGCTGTCAAATCAGGCTGTGCTTAAATGAAGTGTACTCTCACATGCCTGAGAGCTGGCAACTGGCTTTTGTGTGACCACAGGGAACAAATGTATCCAGAGGCTGAACAAGGGGATTCAGTTAGTTCAGCTGCCAAAAGCTCAAGTCATTCAGCGAAGGATGATGCATGATTAGAAGATATCTTCCACTTTATGGGATCCTTTTACAAGAGCACAGTTCACAGATACCTCAGCTGGGCACAGTTTGAAGTATGGAACATGATGCTAGATTGATTGTCTTCTAGCAATAAACCCCAAGTATATCTAGGAAACAGATCACTGCTGGAAAAACGGAAGGTGCATTGCTGAGGTAAAAGTCCCATCAGGTGCTGCCACAGGACTACAAGCTCTGCTTGGACATCCAGAGTCAGCTCTGCTGGTGCACCATATCCCCCTAGGCATCCCACAGAGGAACACACTTCTTCAAGCCTCCTGAGCCAAAACACATCCCTGGACATCTGCATGTTGGCTGCTCTGCTCTCCCTCAATGTTTTTGAGGGAGGAAAAAACCAAGAAAATAAAAAGTCCCTGCAGTCTCTAAAATTAAGCTTTTATTGGAGTGTCAATCAGAAGAGATATAAAGTTTCTTCTGGATGAATTAGGTGAAAGTTTAGATGGTGTGAAATATTTGTCTTCCTGGTATCGCTTTGTAAAGTGATCCCTTCTCTTTAGCCCTCCACAGCAGGGAGGGCTTCCAGATAATTTTTTTCCAGAACTCCAAATTATTTTTTTTGCATCCCAACTGAAACTGGGAATGACAAAACACAAACCCACCTCCCTTAGTTTGCCAATAGATGGCACATTGTTATGTGGCTCTCCATCCAGAAATAGCTGTGTTAATCTTGGATACATTTACCTGAAGCATTCAAGAAATAGCTCAAAATTATGACATTCAGGGTTCTGTCTGACAGATGCCACCTTGACTGACAGGCCACCTCTCATATGAACAAATGCTGGATAAATATATTAACTATCTGATACTACACACGTACACATATTACGTTTGTCAACAGTAATAATGGCATTTTTACTTCATTTCTATCTTCAGAGCACTGCATAGCACAAATTCATTTCCAGGGATCAGCCTTGCTATACAGAAGCACATTGGAAAAGTGGGTTATATGCAGACTCACCCCACTCTCACGCAGATGGACTACACAGGCTTCCCCATTGCCCTCCACCTAACATTGCAATCACTAATTTCAAGGAGCTGTAAATCTGTCCAATGAAATGAACTTATTCCCTAACGTGTTGATATAACAAATATGTGCAGAGAAACTAGACATGTACAAATTAAATTTACCTGTACCCCTCAGTCTCTTGACTAGTCACTTCTTCATTCTAAACATATGTTTTTAATACTCCAAGGTAATTTTTTATAAACTGAAAAAAAGATAGTTTGTAGCAAAACTAAGAAAGCTAAATATTATAGGAAAACACATTCTTAAATTTTAGACTATGAAGATACTTTTTCTATATCTTCTTTATTAAGATAGTGTATTTGCTTTTTAGTTCTTTATTCCATAGCATCAAAAATAATAGTATGTTTATTATATAAGGTATATAGCGGTTTAGAGATCTCTAATGATTCCATGATTTCTCAGCAAGTAAAAAATTATTTCATTACAGAAATGAAGATAACAGAAATATGGTACATACACAATACTTTGCAAAGAAATTTTTTGCTTAATTAGAAATGCAATAGGGCAAACTGATTCCAGAAATAACAACTGCAAATTTGATGTGGCAATGAAACTGCCAGTGAAGTTTTCGATTTTAAGATATCATAGAGGTAATGGTTTGATATTAATAGTAGTAAGACTGGATTTTACTTGTTAGCAAGAGGTAACAATAAATTCAAAGCAATTCATATAATGAATTAAAGGACTTGAAAAAGTAGCATATTGCGGAAAATTAAGGCAGTTAAAAGTGCATTATACACTACAAGGATGCAAGAACAATTCCAAATAGGTATACTGAGCTCACAGCTGAAACTGCAGCTTGCTATCTACAGGTTTTGCAGGGATTTAAGGCTGGGTTTGCTTTCTGCTGATAGTAACATCACTGGAAACACGCTGAAGTAATGAAGAACTGAAGGACCCACGAAAAGATTCCTGCAGTGACTACACTTTGAAAATTATCATCTACACAGACCAATCAACAGAGATATCCTAACAGTAGCCAAGCAACCCTATTCCCAAAAAATCTGGAAAAATATGCAAACCTGAAATATTTACTGTATAAGCCTTAAATATTTATAAGACTTAGTACTTATGAGAATGTTAATAATGATTCAGCAATAATTATTTGTTTATAAGAATAAAAGGTTCCTGTAACAAGAAAAACCCTCGTTAAAGAAGAAATGCTCAATTTAAAATTAGGATTTTAATAGTATGCATCACTATTACAGCTATCTACATTTTTGATGGCACAATTGCAAGCAAAAGGTGATCAAAAGCTATTATGAATTTCCAATCTGTCAGAATTCATAAGTGTAAGCAGTAACATGTAGAAAGAAAAATTGATTTTATGCGTATAAACATATCGTTTTAGCAATTTTTTAAAATTGGTTAATTTTTTTTCCTAATTTTTTTAAATTGTATACATATTTTGACTAGTTGCAGCTGATGTGAGCTGTGTCTGGTTTGAACTGTTCATTTTTTCCTTTTAGCTTACACCGCATATGCATACATTACCATATTAAATCCATAAGGTCATCATTGTTCATTTTCAAAATCGTGTTCACTGAGTGGACAAGGATCAGAATCTACTATAAAGTTACAGTCTACAGGATCGTGTTGATTATATTAAGGTATATGACCATATCAAACAGAAATCAGGCCTTTCTCATTACTTCTTAATACTGTGTTGCACCACTAGTATTTTCTTTCTTTATTATCCTCTTTCTTCTTAAGGTGCACTGCACTAAAAAAGCAAAGATTTGAACTGTTATAATGTATTTAATTTACATTTCTTTTCAATATATATCTGCAGTTGAAACTAATTAATTAAAATTATCTTCCTTTACACAAGACCCTGAACACCACTTCTTTAGGGACAGGGCATAGATTAATCATATTTGACAGAAAAGTGAGTAAAAATATTTCCATATTGCTGTATTTTCTGAAACCAGAACTTATTAGAAAACTGCAATAAAATCACTTTCAGCAAAGTGAGATCTAAATATGAACTCAAAGTATACTTCTGGAGAAAAACAAAACAAAAATATATTTTTGACATTTTGTATTCTGTCTTTGTAGTGAGACTGACCCAATGGAAGAGGAAGATGTTCCTCTTCAGTACTGACAGCACTGTATCCCATCTGGCAAAGCAGCCTTTATTCACAAAGGAGTTCAACAGTGATTTCCCACACCTCAGACAATATCTGAGCCAGTAGGATACACAATATTTTTGGGAGAACCACTGGAAGGCTCTCCTGCTCCTTAGCATTATGTCATAAACTTAATTGGACCAAACAGAATCTGAGATTGTGAGTGTTAAAATGATAAAAATACCACACTGGAAGAAATGAAAAGCTTACTTAAAGTTGATCTGGTAACTTTGTTTTTTCTTTGTCTCTGAACACTGAGCTGAAAAAAATCAGTGTTAGTGCTCTTCTGGAAGGATTCTGTAAAATTCTGCAATTAATTTGTCCAAAGCTGGAATTATTCCCTAACTGAATATTCATGGAATTATTCCCTAACAGAACTTAAGAAGATTTTGTGTAAGCCTATAATGTTTATAGTTACAATAAGCAAACAAGTAAGAAAAATGACATGAAGTATCCTTGAGTTTTTCTCTGCAAGTTGCTCTGCAAGTCAAAAGACACATGAATCTGCCAAGCTGTAAGGACCAAGGTCCTTTAGGTAGCCCTGCCTGAGCAGGGGGGTTTGGATCAGATGACGTTCAGAGGCTCCCTCCATCCTCAATCCTTCTAGGATTCTGTGACTGCTGTTGCATACCATCTCTTTTTGTCAAGATAAATGGGCACATAAATAATAACTCCTCAGTTGATTTAAACACCTTGAATCATTAACAGATTTCAAAGGTCAAAAAATTGGTTCACAAATGCTTTACTGTGCCCTGTACTTCCTGTATTATGCTATGTAGTAAGATGCATGTGTATGATATGCATGTATACTCACTTACGAAAAATTTATACAATATATGCTTATACATATATATACACACTATATACATACATATATATGTATACAAGACATTAGGCAAGAGGAGGTGGAATAAAGCTTCTCCTGAAAATCGTATTTGACCTTTGCAATCTCATCTTTCTTTTTTTGTTTTAATGCAAGTTGTTGCAATGGAAGGAATTATTACACTCAAAGGTATTGCTGACATTCAAAATAACTCCCATAGTCTTGAATCAGTTAAATTGAAACAATGATACTGAAAAAGACTAAAAATAGGATAACATGGCATGTAATAACACTTTATTGGATTAAAAGTTTGGAGTATTTTTTCTTTAGGCCCTATTACACCACCTGGAGTTTCCAATATTTTTTATGTCGGGTATCCACAGATCTCTGTTACCCAGGTTGCATGACAACAGCAAGAATGGAAATGAAGGATTCAGGAGCCCTTTATCACAGGTTAAGAAAGACGGTTGCAGTAGCAACATATTTTCTTGGTCATAAAGTGTAGAATCACATGACAAGTCACAGCTTAAGAGTTTGGCAAACAGAAGCTAAACCTGGGTAAACCACAGAGCTAAATCAAGTGGTTACTAGTTTAAGGATGATTTAAGGCTATGGTGGAATAAAACCACAGCTGTTTAGTGACTCTTCTGCAGCCCCATCATTAAATGAAGAAACTCTTTTTTGGTTAACTTCAGAGCCTTAGCATCACCTGCCTGCCTCAAGTTTTAGCTGGTAAGGCTAAAATTAGCAAGCCATTATGTAAGCAATTTTTAAGCCTAATTTAAAGGAAATAAATGACAAATACGCTGAAAAAACCCCCTGACACCCAATTAAGGAAATATTTCCAAGTTGTCTTTCTTTCCAAGTATAAATCACTGACATTATACTAAAATAAAAACAATTTCAGTGAAACCCAGATTAGAAATACTACTCTCTTCAGCACTGATTACCAACATTATTTTCTGCAACCACATACTACTAAGTTCAGTGAAATAAATTCTCATATATTTATACAGTACTTTACATCTGGATTTCCTACCAGTTCTATTCTGCTCTATTCTGCAAAACACAGGAAAATGGCAACAAAATTTATTTTCTTGTCATTTGCTCCCAATTATTTTCATTTTAAATTTGATAAAAAATAGTAATCCTAATGAAATCCATAGAATGGTAAACTGATTCCCATGGATAAATATATGGCTTAATCTGGAACATGGATCTTCCACCAAAGTCTGTCAATGTCATACAAATTTCACTTAGTTCAATATGCCCACAGTACCTCACAAAATACTTGAATTTTGATCCCATGAAATTGCACTTGCTCATTCATTTTTGTACCCTAAAGTGTATCTCCTTTTCTTTAAGGAAAAAGAGCTGTACAACTTCATGTATCAGGTGATCACAAAGGAAATACATATTTTTGCATTACCTAACGAAATACTGGGGAAAAGTTTCACAGGAATGACGAAAGGAAAAAAAGTTGCATTTTCAGTCTTTTTTTGCTTTTCAAGACTGTGGTGCCATGGAAAACAGTGGCAGCCAGACCTTCAGAAGGACTGAGGTAGAGTCCTTCCTACCCCTTACCAAATCACAAAGAACCAGTTGGACATTTTGCTGACTTCTCCACTGCCCTAAAAACCAAAATATTTCACATCACAGGGGGGAGTGAATGAAATAGAGAGAAGTAACTTAAACTCACTACCATTTTGGCAATTCAAATCTTGGTGTACGGAACATAACTAAAACGATATGAAGTAAAAGTAAGGCACTCCATAAGGAACTAAAATCGCCTAGAACATTCTGACAAAATAAAAGCAAGTGGTCACTCCTGTCTGCTTTTTCTTTAAAAAAGAGAAACCTACCTCACTTCCTTCTAAAATAATATCGCACATAAAATTAATTCAAACCCATTAAATGTGGTCTGCCTGCAACTATATGAAAGAAGAGCAAACTCAGGTGAGAAGTACAAACAGCTAACCAACACTCAAAGAACATGAAAGAATTATGATACATATTTGGGTACTTGTTTTGACATATTAGAACAAGAATCGTTGAAATTCATGTAACTCATCAGCCACTAAAACATGCCACTTATTGCCAATTAATTTTGTAAGTGTACTGGAGTCATCTCTTAAACAGCCTAGGATGCCTACTAACTCTCACTATAAGGTGTTTGGCGATGTCCTTTATTATTTTAAATGAGGAGAGAACATATTAAGTTCTGCTATATATATATGAAATAATCCTTTTAAAATATTTGGTACTTACTTGAAAAGGTCAAGAACAGCTTCAAAGTATTATATTTTAAAAATATTTAGCTAGAAGCAAAAGCTGCAAGGATCTCTTAGGGACCTCATACATTGCCCAATAGCCACAAGCAACCACATCACATAAATCCTTTCCTAACCTCATGAAATTAAGCCTTTAGATTTTTATTTGGTTCTTTTTCTTTCCAATAAGCCACATGAAATAAATTCTCAAGGCTTTAGTCTAATGATTGCAAACATCTTTTTCCTAGCCAGGAATGTTTAGGGCCAAGTTATACCCATTTGGTCTCATGTATTCATGTATTCTTACTGTTTAAATTTTCTGCATTTCTACATATCAATTCCATACTTCTAGATATCAATTATAATTGCTTGAGCTTTTGTTCCCTAATCTCTCTAGCCTGAGCAGCTCTCCATTTCCTGGATCATCCTCTGACTGACTTTCTTTGTGCCTATCACAGTTTGTATCTGACAATGATGGGTAACGCATGGGAAACAGGTGAGGTATCATTAATTCTCCTACTCTGCAGGAAACATCCTGAATTCATGATAACACTTGACTTTTCCTGACTTGAAACTTTGGTAATTCACACTTCATCAATCCTTTCCAAATGATGCAGTCTTAACTTGAAGAAAATTGGTGCATGTGTTTTGTATTAATATAATTTATTGTGGTAAAAATGTATGTGGAGACTAAGGGATAAATATCTTTAAAAAGTTTTTACTGATATGAACCTTGCCATATATAGTTAGTCAGGAACACTGAGCCACTGAGAATAACTAGCAAATAATATTTTTCCCATGTTGCTCTATATTTCTTATACCAATTGTTCTGTTATAAAACATGCTATTTCTAGGTACATATTAACATTTTTGAATTAATTAAGTCTGCCATTAACTTTCAGAGACAAGCACTGCTAAAGCAGTGGTACTTTAAAGAAGTGTTGCCCATGTTTCTCACGCTTTCAGGACTAATTATTGCATACTTTACCTCTGAATACCATTAACATTTTAGCTGTTAAAGAGATGTAGCTCAGCTTTATCACACCATATAGAATTTATTTTCACACATTATTATTAGGGCATTTTCTTGATCTGTGGAAGCCTGGAGATCAACACAGCAAAACCCAAACTAAGACAAGTACAAATAATAAGGATGTATTCAATTGAATTTAGGGCAATCCAAACGAGTCAGATATGTCTTCAGAACACATCTTCAGAGCACTTTAGTGCAGTGGAGTCTGTTTTCTGGATCCCAAATGATGTTATTCAAAGATGAACACCTAAGCTGTCCCCTCATCAAAGACACAATCTCTCCTGCATGCAGACACTACCACAATTTCTGTTATATAGCCAAGATATTGTTTCAAATTGAAGGGTGAAGGATGCCATGAGCATACAAGGAGATCAGGCAAGATTAACTGAAATTGCTCTCCAAAACCTAGGTGGCTAAATTGTACCTAAGTGGCACTTGGGGCACTAGAGAGCTTTGCTGTTTCTGACCCTAAAGAAGACACTGTTACAAGTGCACTAATGTTTTAATACACCCCAGTGGATGCATCAATGATGTACTGCTTTAGTAAGAAATTAGTATCGAGCTGAAACTTCGTTCACTCTATCCTAAGTCATTTAGATAGAACGGAAAAGATCTAGAACTACTGGATTTCTTTAGCACTTTATTCAGAGTACCACACAAAAAACAGGTGAATGAGCTGTAGCAAGTTCTATTTCATAGCCATTAGAAGAACATGCTCTCTGAACACTACTGAAATAGAAAAAACCTACTGCAATACTCGGGTGTGATAGAAATAATTTTCTCTGGGTGTTGAACAGTACTAAGTTTCAGGTTACAGGTATGCTAGTATTTAAACAGGGGCATAACATCATTTCATATCACAAGTATAACTCAACAAAGAACACATCGAAAACTACATTGGTTTGTAATTAATTTACACTTGTTTCAGCTGAGGTGCCAGCAAAGCTACCTAATTTCCACTACCTAATTCTCCAATTAAAAATCTGGAATACCACCTTTCACAGAGCTGCCCAAGAAGAGGTGGCAAATGGACATGCACTGTTCTGCTCAAGAATTGCCACCCCTTCTGCCATGCATAGGGCGCAGAGATGAACAGGGAACTCCCCTCACCTATTTGAGATAAGGCACAGGCACTAGTGGTGGATATGCCTGTATTTCATCCTAAAAGTTCTGAAGATTTTTTTAAATTATAACTATGCACTCAAAAAGGATTCACTCCACCTCGCTCACGATAGTTATATCCGGTTTTTTTGCCTATATATATTATCTGCAATGTAAATCAAAAAGCTGATTTTACAAGAATTCCCTGAATTTCTGCTGCAGCCAGAAGTGAAACACAGCAAACCATGTAAAACAATGTAAAATTACAATTAAAATACTAAATTAGATTTCCTGAAGCTGATGGAAGGACCTTGCATGCAAAAAGCCAAAATTGTTAACTAAAGACATATTTATGAAACAAAATTTTATTACACTTTATTACCTCCTCTACTTCTTAGCCTATAAATAATGCTCAGTTCTTAATTTCTTTTATTGTCATAATTTTGACAAGTCTTGGGTTTCCTTGTTGAGCTGTCTTTAAGGCCTGTGTTCAGCTAAGGGATGTGTAGGGCCTGGGTGTTAGGATTCCTTTCTTCCCCCGCCCCTGTGGATGATTTTGAAATTTCAGTTTAGTTTTTCACATTAATATGTATCCCAGTTAACTAGCAACATTATAATAATAAATTATAAAAAGCATGGATTCTAACCACTTTGTCCTCCTTTGGGAAAGCATCCAAGGAAGCAGAATAAAAAGAGAAAAGAAAAAAAGAAGAGATAAAGAATAAAATAGGCAAGTATTAATAGACAGATTTCAAAGAAACGCAATTCTAGTAACTCTCTACGAAGAGACAAAAACATAAAATTAAGAAAATAAAGAGCTTTAAATAAAAAGACGACATTACTGCATAAGTTGAAAACATGTTTTCCCACCCTGACCCACAGAAGCATAAACAATATAAGAAACAAAATGCAAGTTACAAATGAATTAACACTCTTCCATTTCTGTGACTTGAAATAGTGGGTGAAAAACAGTTAAAATATATAAAGTAAGTATATGAGTAAAGATAAGCTGCATCACATGCACTCAGTAGTATAATGTAACATATCACAGTAAATTAAATTTTCAGAGACTTGCTCTAATGACACCACCTATGGGTGATACAATGTAATGCATCTATTTTTACTGATATATTAATACATGCAAATTTTCGTTCAATTCACCTACATAGTTTTCTTCAGAATGTGAATTTAATTAAATGGACTCACAAGCACATCGAGACTATGGTAAACTTCTAAAATAAACATGAAATGCATCTATTTGAGGAGTTATTTTTGGTTTACATGAAATTTCAGAAGGCCTATTCAGTTGATGTCCATCTTAAAGAAAGTGAAAAGGCCACACACTAGTTCCCTTATGAACATGATTTTCTGCTACAAAATCTGCATTCACTTTTAGGTGAATTTGTGTTGATACCAAGAGCACCCATAAATTTACCCTACAAAAGCCTGGCATCTTAAAGCCATATGAGAAAGTTATGTCTTGTCACGACAGATAACAAAGCTAATTATATAATAAAAATACATGCGTGAAATGTTTTATAACACACCATAGTCCTCGATGACCAGCTAAAAATAATCACTGGATAATGGTATTCCAAATTCAGATCCCACTGCTCCTGTGCAAGTGAGTAGCCAGAGGCTTGGAAGGGATTGACTGACCAGAGGGTACTCTTGGATATCATTTGGTTTGTGGAAAGCTACTGCAGCTAACTCATGCAGATCAGAGGGAGAACGATTCAGCTCACCTTCCTGAAAGTAGGATACTTAATCCAGATTAATCTGCAGTTTAATTCTTGAAATAAATTTTTAAAAAGTTTGCATAACACTTTCACTGTGCTAAGAAAAGTGGTTGGGTTTTTTTTCTGACCAAAATATTGACTGATTTCATGTAAAAGAAATCTATAAATATTTTTGAAATATTCTATAAAAACAAAAAATTTAATATAAAATAAGAGTTCAATAAAAATTTATTAATGCAGAGTTGTACCTGAGCAAAAGGGTTTCTTCTTTCATTCTATGAAAAACAAGTAAGTTTTCTTCAAGCTGTCATGCAGCAGAACTACACAGTATTGTTCTTTTTTGTTTTAATTAACTCTGTGATTCCCAAGTATCTCTGCAATCATTTAATACATCATTTTACTTTATACACACCTCATAATGAAGCAATGAATGAAACACGTAAGTAAAATGAAGCATGAAACGCCAAAATTAACATGAACAATCTGCAGCATGACAATGTCAAGGAGGCTTTTTCTTAAGAGTACACATCAGAAGACTTACATTGTTTGATCGCAGAGAGACACGACCTCCACATCGAGCACAGAACTTGGTCCGGCAATAAGAGCATAAATGGCCACAACCATCTGCAAACTTTGTTTTATGACAGATTCCACATGTTGGAGCATCATCCTTGTGCTCTCCCTGGTAACGGCGGGCTTCTTCCCCTATCTTTCTTACTTGCTCTTTATAGCTTTCAAATTGTTGATGCAACCTCCTGCATAGATGAGAAAAAAGTTTATATAGCACGAATAGGAGGAAAGACTATTACTCTTTATTTCTTTCCATTTGCAGCTCTGCCTAATATTCTGAGCCTGTTCACAATACTACGTGTACCTCATACCAAATACACACTGCACACAGAAGATTGCATCGGGCAAACTAAAGGAAAAAAAATAAACGTCTTTATTTTGGAAGGTTTACTTCAAAGATTATAAGCAAATAATTTCACTTGACCAGAAGTTGATCCAAACACATATACTAAACAAAATTGTCTATCATTTACTGAATAGAAGAAATAATTGTGTGATTAAATTCGCATTTCCTTTTAACCAACTTAATTTATACATCAGGTGTAATCAAAATATGTAAATCAATATTCAGTTTCAGTGCTTTCAAAATCTAGATTACTAACACATGGAACAGATATTTCAAAACACGGTCTACAATCACACTGACCTTACAAGAATATGAGAACATCTTTTTATTTCAAATCTATATATTAACAATCTGTTGTGTTTTCTCTTGATAAGTATGAGAGACTATTTAAGGTTTGCTACCCCCTCATTACAGATATTTCTTCCAGTTTGGCTGTAGGATTATATGGAAGCATCATCAGGTACAGAGGTTCCTATGATGAAGACTGGTGTTCAAAGAAGCAGCATTTCTCCAGCTGCCCCAAATAACAAACACACTGACCCTATGCCCACCAATTGGCTAAGCATGCTGCTACACAACAGACCCACCCCTCCTAATCACAGCTTGGGGAAGGGAACACAGCCCTCTGGCCCTCATTCCCCCTTCTGTAACTCAGAAATAATAATAATGATAATAATAGTATGCTTAGTGATAATATCTTTCTTATCATTACTATATTTTCCCTGAGGAAAAAAATGTTCTCCTGTTTGTTTCTATGAAGCTTTTCTGTCAAAGATGACATTTCAGAGGGTCTGGGCATTTCCAAAAGGGGCAATCCAGGTACTCTACTGATCCTGGCTGCACACTGCAACTGCTTCTTAGGCACCAATTTCAACTGTCACCAGATCCCTCTCAGTGACCTAACCCATGAACCTGAACCTGAATCAACAGAAAACCAATTCTCCTCAAAAAAAAAAAAAAAAAAAAACCAAAAAAACCCCAAAAAAAACAACCCAATCATCTTTCTTCTGGAGACCTGGCAGGAATGTAGGACATGAGCTTCCAAAGCCAAAAATAAAGGTCAGAATCACCCTATTTAAAGCAGCACCAAGCTCAGCTGCCATGAAGCTTCATTTACTCCACCCTGACGCTTAATTTAAAAGTATCATATTTTAGCTGTTAACTGTCTTATTAGTCATCAAATCATACAAGAAAGAAACATTTCTGTAGGTGCACCAGGATAGCTCTGCAATTCCTGACCTTTATTGTCATGAGCTTGTGAAAAGACATCAGACAGCCTGAGGAGGAGAGCCCAGCAGGGCACAACTTGGTCTGTGCACCATGCTTTGAAGAACCCAGGCTTTTCCAGCTGTTGATTCAAATCCACATCTCCATGGATATCGTTTAAAAAATCATAAGTAGCTACACAGATTATTAATAGAAAGAGGGTTTATTGAGTTTAATAAATGGAAACGGTAGGTGCGTTGCCTATAGAGGTCTTGGTGATAGCCTTTATCTCTGCTACCTGCTTTGAGCTACCCACTTCCCTAATTAGCACAGACTCACACCGTTCAACCAATGTATTTTTAGTAACACAGTTCCATGTTTCTGTGGGCTTGTGTGTGTGTGTGTGTGCAGTGAACTTGTGTAGACTTTTAAGATGCAAGTAATCCATGTTCTTTGCATGAAAACCTGTTTTGGTGAAGTGGATATTTTTACTTTAACATGATATTTAAGCCTAAATATGACAGTTTTAGACCTTCACCTAAAAAATGACAACTCAACTCACAGGAATTGTGGTAAAATACACCTAATTAGTTGGACAGGAATATCATTGTTTGTAAAGACATAAATCAACCAGCTCTGACACTAAAACCAGTGACTTCACATGGGCACATTCTGGTGAGGATGCAGCAGCAGCAAAAGTTGAGCAGCTAAATAATCTATTCTCCCTAACTACAAACATCATGCATTATACTTAATGCTTTATGCTAATAGAAAAGTTGGCAGGAGCAGCAAGAGGTTTTGTTTTATTTTATTTTTTACTAACCTGCTTAAAAAACCTTTGCAGTGTTGAGTAAGATGAGAAAACCAGGTCAAAGAATTAGGCAAAATACTAGAGAAACTTAATACTTTTGGCCATATAACTGGATTACACATATGAATTATCTTACACAGCTGCTCACTTATAATGCATAAAACCAACTGAAGACATTCAGAAATTTGTATAACAACCAGCTTAAAGAATGTAATTAAATAATGGAGAGGTCTGTAGGCAAATTTCTTATTATATCAAATATTCTATTAAAAAATGAAACCATGGAAACTAAATTCACTTCTCCTGCACTAAAGTAAAACCAAAAGCTCTGGCTGTGGAAAGGGCAAATAACAGCAAGCACAGCCCCTCTTCCTGTTCTTTTCCAATTAAACCATCTACATTTGAATTTTTTCTATCTCACAATAAACTTAGGAATAATATTAATACAATTATGTTTTGTCTTTCTGTGTGCACCGAAGGGTAGATAAATGTGTTACCAACTCGGCAAAACTTCAGTGAGGTGAGATTTCAGTTCTTCATAATAAGTATCACTTGTTTATAGATTTGTTAAGTTTCAGCATCCATGTAAGACAGATACATTTTATTATGAGGTCTCGAAACTTTTATCTTGCATATCATATATGGCACTGCTGGGAAAAATCTGACATTTTATCTACAGCAACAATGGAGCTGCAGAAAATGACTGCACATTTCACAGAGCAGAAAGAATCTTTCTCAGCTCATGGTGGGTCTGGTTCAATTAGCTCTTTTTTGACCACCTTTCCTACCTTTTTGAGGAAAAAGCTGGATCTCTATATCTCTGGCTATTCTATAATGACAGCAGGAAATCCCTCTCAAAAGTTTTGCCTTATATAGAAGTATATTAGGTATTAAGCAAGAACAAAAAGTTTTGGTTTATTCCTTAACTTTCAGGCTATTGAGCACATTTTCATCAGATGCAAGGAAAATTTAAATCTATTAAATATTCCTAAATATGGACAAGCACCTAAAGGTTAGGCTAAAGACTTAACAACAGCACATGATATAATGGCTTGGCAGACCCTTGAGGCAGATACCCATTCAATCCCCTCTGGCCGAAAGAGCAACCAGACCACTGTGTAAGAGGGATAGATGCATATCTCCATATGATTTTTCATCATGCACCCAAACGTTTATCTGGTTCTACTACTGAGGTGAATGGCACTTGAAGGATTAGCTTACTCCGAGACATTATTGCCATACTTCCACTTGTGCAGACCTCCTACCACTCCTGACAGAAGAGCTGCATCCCCATGAGCTGACGAGGCATGGCACATGTGCATGATCAAAAAAAGATCCCACTATGGGAGAATCTTTGGGCACATCACATCTCCTATTACTAAACCAAACGCTTCTGTTGCTAAAATATGGGAAGAGACTGAGCCACTCGGAGAGACACATCAGCCTCGGGACTTCACCCCACAGACATGAGAGACTGGCATCACTACCACAGTGCACAGAAAACAATATACAGTTTGCATGTCTGCGGAGAAAAACTTAACCCATTCACTTTTACAATATACATATAACTTAACATATGTTGCGGTTTCTAGTGTTTTTTTCTCCAAGAAAACATGATGGCTTCCTCCTCCTTTTCTTTTTTTCAAATGTCACAGAAAACTGCTTCAGCTGTCATGCATGTATTGTATTTTCATTTGGTTATTCAGTATTTTACTTTGACACTGTGAACTAGTAAAAAAATTACTGATAAGCAATTCTTCAAAGCTTTACTCACATTTTCATATGCTTAGCAATAACTGTAAGCTTTGGAGAACACTCATGTGATAAATACCTTATATAACTTAAACCTTTCAGACAGCTCACTGATATCATCAGGAGGACAAACAATGGACATTGAGGCCATCTTGAGAACACTGACTGATCAAAAAGTGTTACATCAAGCCACATAGAAATTATCTTTTATGTTGTTGGCTTCTTTGAAGCTGGACCAAGATGTATACTTATATTCACATTATTGAATTTCTTATTATTTTAATTATTGAAATCACAATCCAAGACTATAATTTTTTAACAGACTGTCATTCCTTCTTTTGCTGTTTTAAATTAATGTTTTAAATTCTATTTTGCTGTATTAAATCTGAAATATTTGCACATATATGCTGAAGAGTAGAAAGTTTCAAAATTTGCATATTTATGCTCTGTCTGCACAAATTTTATAAAAATGCCAAAGATTTATCTCTTTCATGCACAGTTACATTTTAAATGATTTTTAAATGTAGTATGAAATTATATTTTTTACTTCTTGAGAAATCCAGTAGATGGCAATGCAGATCACATTTTCACTGTCCCAGTTCGACTTAAACGGTTCAGTCTTGAAATTAAACTCCTGATGTAATGTTATAAAAATATTATGCCCTGTCATGAGTTCATGTTAGCAGAAAAAGTACTGCCTTCTAAGCGACATAGCCTTAAGTAACTATCCACCAGCAGCTACTGCATGCATGAAAAAAGCTTAGTAAAATGCAGTATTTTGTCCTCTTCACCCACGCCACACAAACACGTCATCACACAGATCTCAGAGAAGTTCTTCCACAAGATAAGCAGGCGTTTTACCAAGTTCTGCTCTTAGCATTCTTTTTTTATGATAAATAAATAATTAAAGATGCAAATGGCAATATTTAAGATGCCCACGAAGGCAACAGCTAGAGCTAAAAACCTGTTGGCAAACCCTAAGCAGCTGCGTGGAAGCTGTGACCTGGAAAACGTTCAGCTGCTCCATAAAGCTGGAAGTACCTGAGCCTCTCCGGACGCCTTGCTCTCTGCCAGCCCTGCAGCCACCCATCTCACGGAGGTGTTTCCAGCAGGAGCAGCGTGGCACTGGGCTTTGGCCTCAGCCCCACCTCACCTTAGCTGGGAAAAACTGACAGCTTGTCATGGGTTTCAGGAATACACAATTTGAACAACTAAGTCAAGGGTAGTGATGTCAATTTTAGCTAGTTGCTGTGGATAGTTTTGTCTGAGCAAAGGGAAGTGAGGAGTTTATGGGGAATCTAGCAAGTGCTGACTAGAAGAACAGCTGAAGCTGGGTAGAGAAGTCTAGATACATTTTCTGGTTACTTCATTAATCATCACATGATATATAAATCCATTATTAAAACGTATACACTTTGTACACATAGGACAAATTAATGTTGAATAGTAAGCGACATATCTAACTCTTCAAGCTCCCAAGTTCTTGATGTAGCAATGCTATTTGTTAGCGCATTTGAAGTCCAGGATACTTTTGACTGTTTGGGGGTGTGCTGCTTCTTTAGCATGGGCAATACTTGATTTGGTTATTTCAAAAAGATGAAATAACTGCTGGATGTACTCGTATTGCAAAATGCTGGACTTCTGAGTGAATTTGGATGTTAATATTTCCACATTATTGCTATTACTGTACTTTTTTATTCAGTGTGAACTGCTGTTTTAAGAGCCAAAGGCAAGCAAGACATAGTTTCTGTAAGCTGTGAAACAGGCAGCAATATGATTAATCAACTAATCTTTAGAGGAAAGAAAGGCCATGTTTCTGTAAAAGAAATAAAAGCATTAATTAAAGGACTTCAAATGGTAGAGTTAGCAGCTTCTATATCCATATTTTCTCCTGCACAAACTGACTGCTTCTAGTTCCTTTGCTGTGTCCTACTGTCCAACTTGTCACTTTCCTGTGACTTATCACCCATTTGACCTTTCCCTAATCACATTTCCTGTAGGTCTTGTCTCTCGCTCCTACACATTTTCTAATAAATATATCAAAAAACTACTGTACACAGCATATATTATAGCATGTTCTATACCCTAAAATAAAACCAACAAATACTCCTCAAAATTTCAGATTTCACCTGGCCTGAAGCTTTCCTCATTCTCCCCTGTTCACTCAATATACAGCTATGGATCCACTCTCTTTTCTCTCAACTTGGTGTCCACCTGCCACCCGTGACATTTTTTACCTCACCAGCAACCACCTGAATCCTGCTGGGCATCAGCCCTTTCTCCTCCACATGCCAAGATCTCTTCTTCCTCCCTGTTTTATTGGTGCAAACACAAATCTCACCATGCTTGTAACTCACAGGTCTGTCTCTCTGACTCACATTTGTCTCTGTCTCTCCAAACTGAAGTGTTTGGCATAGATACTGACTCCTCTCAAGGGTGACCTGTACACCAAACTTCATAAACTGAAACAGAAATTTCCTTGGACCTCCAGCACAACTAACCACCCTCTCCATTCTGTTTTCCACTCGGGAACAATAGCCACTGTGCTACACACTGGACTCAGACCTACTTAGATCTTCCCCCAAAAACAAAACAAACAAACAAACAAAAACCCACACACCCCAAAAACACCCCACAACCCAAAACAAAAAAAAACCCACTAAAGTTTAGCTAATTTCATAGCTGTCCAGCTTAAACATTCAGCTATCACCAGCTCATCCCTCAATTCCTTTTTCTGCCAGTACAAGCCTGTCAGTCTGATAGTCTAAACACAGTTCTGCAACAAATTTAATTTAATTTATTTTACCTCTCTCTTTGTATTCCGCTGATGAATCTGCTTTTCTACTGCATAAAACATAAATGGCTTATCTTCACCTTCAAAGACTTTGACAGCCTATTTCCATCTTGCCTATAATTTCTTATTCAGTCCTGAGATGCTTCCGCTTGAGTTAAACTTTCAAGCAAGAATCACAGAATGGTTTGGGTTGGAAGGGACCTTAAAAATCACCTAATTCCAAGCCCCTTGCCATGGGCAGGAACACCTTCCACTAGAAGAGGTTGCTCAAAGTCCCATCGAATCTGGCCTTTGAGGACTTCCCTTTGTTACCTTTAACATGGGAGGATTAGAAACACCACCATCATCACATTATCCTCCTTAAAACTCCCCTTGACTTGATGCCTGCAAAGATCTGGACAAAAATAAGGTATGTCAAAAGCATGTTAAAACTTTTACTCAACAGGCCAGACAACACAGACTGTCCTGTCAATCCTTTTACTTTATTATTTGCCTAATACTTACAGTGCAGGCTGCCCCTGTGGCAAAGGTTGCCTTTTTCTTCTACACGTGTGAAAACCCCCACTCAGAAGGGTTATAGTCCATGACAAGTGCTTCCAGGCAATACAGTAACACCAATCTCACCACATGATTCAGAAATTCATTAAGTTAATTTTTTAAATTTCTTTTAATCATGTTATGATTCTAGTAATTTACTTTTTGCTTTCCAGCCCTCAGGCAACACACTTTTGCCTTCCCCATGTCCATGAGGGAGAATGTGTTTTTAATGACTGTTACAATTTTCCTATAGGTCTATGTGACACCGGGATCCACGAGCAGCAAAACCACAAAATATTTTATTAGAGTATCATGATAAAATTCAGACAGCCAAGACAAAGGTTTCACTTACAGACCTCACAGAGGAACTCAGACTTGGCCACCACCACTGGAAAGCTGTTCACATGTAGCAACTTTTTCCCTCTTCACAAGTTATCTTAGTTCAAGTTCTTTCCTATAATCCATCATCAAGCACATACTACCTGGCAGCATCCTCACAGGCTGATGCAAAAAAGTCCCACACCTTGGCAAGAAAGTCTCCCTGCTCACCACATCAGAGCAGAGACACACCAGCAAAGTGGTGTGGGCTGCAGCTTTATTCCCAGGACTCTTATCTGGTGTCTTTTCACCAGCAGTAATAGTCATTTTCAAGTTAACATTTTACTAAGGGCAGGTTTTCTGCAAGCATATAAACGAGCTCATTAAATAACTTGTAAAAAATGCAATTTTTCATCTTCCTGGAAGATTTCCTAATGTAGATTATTGGAAAACTTTATTTTCATATACTTCTATTTGTTGGGGTTTTTTTAAATAACTACAGCCCACAAGCAGACTTCTTCCTTACACAACTGAAGAACTGTGAGTCAAAAATGTGCAATATCTACAATAAGGAATTTACATTCCAGCTTCCCACAGCTCCTCCCAAATGACCGATATCCTTTCTGAGGTATAAAAGAGAAACCAGAGAATGAAGCAAGCACCACATAAATAGTACTAAAAAAGGCATAGCTGAGGAATTGAGAAAGAGACTGTGCATGTCTTGTATTAAAAAGCTTTTACATGTTGAGGTATATTTAGCACTAAAGGAATCAATGCCTTCTGCTCAAAACCAATTGAAAAAATGATAGTATGACTGGAGCCAGTAAAAGGGTGGTGACAACACCCCACAATGTGTCAATGCCTTGGCCTTTGGTCTTAACAAGTATGGGTGTTCTTACCCTCTGTGGGCAACCTCATCAATATCATTAACCCCTTGTAACCATCACAGCTCTGCTGCATTTTCCTGTTTAATTTCTTCACCACTCAGCTCTTCTAACACAGACAGTGCAGCAGAGAGCAGCTGGTTTGCTCTGAAGAGTTGTCACCAATTCCAAGAGAGAAAGTTCAAAAAGTGTCATGAGTTCATACACATGGAGCTGTTAGTAGCCTGGACTTTACCACATGGAACCACTTAAAAGTTACAGAAATGTCACTGTGTTACAGTCCCACTCTGACTGCAGCATTAAAATGAGCATTCAGGCCAAGGATTGCCTACCTAATAAACACAGGACCTATAAGCATATTCAGCTTTTTAAAAATTGCTGAAACTACTCATGAATCAAAACTGCAGAGATAAATGGCTATATTATTTCATTTGCCATTATTCATGCTGTACCTGTTGCAGAAAAAGCAGCCATAATGACCGAGGGACAGCAATACCCATGCAACCACACAGTCAGCCAGTCCAGGAAACTCAGCGGGGTTGGACACGATGGACAGAAAGAAAATCTGACCCCACACAGTTGCATTAATCCTTGTGGATGAAAAACAAACAAACAAACAAAAAACACCACAAAAAAGCAGCAGCAGAATCAGAAGCTGAGGAAGCTGTGTCTCTTATAAAAAAGGTTTTTCTAACTCAAAATCAAAATAGTATTATTTGCTACAGAGATTGTTTTAAAAGTGAATTTCAGTTCTCTAAAATTAGTCAGATTAATAGTCTCCATAGGATCAACTGTAAATAGAGGCCTCAGAAATTTTCTCCTGCCTACCCACATGATCAAACCACAAGGAGACCACATTCCAGCATCTCTTCAATTCACAACACCCTTACAATTTAATCCCTACTAAACTGGGACGTAAGATCACGATTCCTCTCTTCCCAGCTATTTCAAACATCTATTCACCAATAAATTTTTATATATATATATATATATATATAAAATATAAAGAATTTTTATTCAAGGCTTACTTAATTTATGAAATCAGAGCTTACTCTGACACCACAAGAAAACTGATAAAAATATTAAAGGCAATTAATTAAGGTTAATTTGCCTTTGTTCTTTCAGTGAAATGTTTTAATGCTCTGTGTTATCTTTATACAGCATAACAGAAAAACTGTTTTAGTACAGGTATATGGCAGAAAACAAAGAGCCCAGAGATACCCAGCCATGCCAGTACCATTTGCAATATTACCGGGCATGTCCTTTTACATTACTGCATTTGCAGATACAACTAATTTTCATAGGCGGTCGCTTATTTTAAAAAAACAAGCCCTTAACTACACTAGGCACAAGCTTCTCTTATAAAAACTTCTAAAAAGACTGCTGGAAAGTTCCTTAAATATTTTTTTCCTTACCAGCTGACTAAGTGATATCTTCATTTTCCTCATTTAACTAAATATTACTGATCACCAGTATTACTGATCATTTAAATATTACTGAATCCAATTCATGACTGCACTCTCTTCCCCATATAGTATAATAGACACACAAAACTTGTCTCCTGAATGAGCTGACCTATGTCAGCCTGTGGTGGCCTAACAATGCTTTAATGCCACAGAGTGATCCTTTAAGCAGGAGTCTCTGAGCTCCATAGGAAATTTCTGCAGTAAAATACTATTTTGTGAAGTGGCTCTGCCAGTGAATGTCCTTTAAAATACATTAAATATATGAGTAAAGAATAACTTGATTTATTTTCTCTTCAAAAACATCAGTTTCATTTTATTATGGAATACAAATATCATTTATTTAAGCTAAACTTCACCACAATCAAATTTTTGTGAACAGACAAAGCCTAATCTGTTTTGAGACTGAAGCAAAAGAGAATTAAATAGTGTTCTCTTCAATTTATTGAATTAATTTATTGAATCACATAATATGCTACTGTGGGAGTGCTTTTTTTTCCTAAGGATGGTCATCAAATCATAACCAACCAGCCATAACATGGAGAGTAACTGGAAGTCACATAAAATAAAGTACAAAAATCAAGAAAGGAGCAGGGCAGGGGGAAGGGGACGGGGGTGGAGAGGCAGGGTGCTAAGTAGAAAAGTTCAGTTTAAGGATCAGAGGATGAGGAAAAGAGATTACTGAAAATCTTAAGGAAGAGTTTTCAAAAGTAACACACTGATTTGCACCTACACAAAATCACACACACAGGTACCAGTGTTTAGGTCTCTTATTTTGAATACAGAACTATTAACCACTAGACATATTAATGAAGAAACACATGAGAAAGAGAGAAAGTGAAAGAGAAGCCCATTTATCCAACTGAACCAATTTAAAAAACAGTTCCTCAGTGCAACCCTATCTAAATTGCAATTAGCAACCAGAATAAGAATAGATCCTGCAATACTCAGACCACATCGGTTTTGTTACAGTCACACAATGGGAAAAGATGTTTAAACACCCTATGGTCTGCTACAAACAGTGCAATGCACATAAGGCAAAAAAATTCCTCAGTGCTGGAATATATCGCTTCAGTCAGCTGGCACCTGGTGAAAAGTTTGGGAAGTTGAGAGGTATGGGTCCTGGTTCAACATAACAGGAAATTACTTTGGAGCAATGCTTATCAAAACAGCTTTCTGAAACAGTCTTTCTCATACATGCATTTGAGAAAAAAAGAAAGAAATGTGAGTATTTTTGGCAGCCAATGTGTTAAACAGATGATAGGTATCAGATGGCAATACAGGGTGAGCAGCAAAAATATGACAAAGCACAGTGGTCTGTAAACAGAGCAAAGCTACTGAAATTCTAACTACCATATGGTGGTAACAAACAGGACACGTGCAAAACAGGAAAAGATCTCACAGTGAGGGGTGTGATAGGAGCCAGCAAGATGTAGAACTGAAATAAAATACAATAGGACTGCAAGCACAACAGTGATAACGTTTCAAATTAATTATATTCAGCTGAGGCTCAGTGTGTACAGTATGTCTTCTACCTAAAAATAATTTAACAGCCTTGCTGAGAGCATCTCTAATTTATCATCCTGTTCACCTTCCTTTATAATTTCCATATTACAAGGAACAAAAAAGGCTCACACATCTATTTTAAATATACCATCAAAGTGCTTGAACACAAGATAATGATTAAGCCTGTCTCCAGCATTATTTAATTCCCTTCATTCTTCTGGATGCCAAAGTAAACACAAATGAAAAGCATATGGCATCTTAGTGAATTAGAAAAGGAGAAAAGGAGAACATTAACTGGTTTATTTTGTGCTTTAAGCATAGCACATGGTAAAATTAAAAATGTCAAGGCTCTTTATTTTTATGATTTATTTTAACTTCTTCTTTTAATGTACTCTCCATTGAAGTTAAACGTCCTCAAGAACACTATTTGTGAAAGAAAACTGATAGCATGTTGTCTACATTTTTACTGCTTGCTTTTTCTCCCAAATCTCACTGCTCATAACTGTTTTAAGAAAATTGTGTTGAGTTTGAAGCTATTCTCAGTAGAAAAATGGAGCCTCTCCTGTGATGAGCAACCTTGCTTCTTGATGATCACTGAGATTGTACAAACTAAGAAATAAATCAGCGTTATCAAAATATTTTTCTGCAAAACTGTGTCACCCAATGAAGTTGTTGAGTAGAAAGTGTAAGTCCAAAATTAGTGTAAACTATTTTTTCTTTGATCTAAATTTCCACAGCAAGGTCTATAGAAAAACATGACATCCAATTTCAGGTTTTCTTCTCCTTTCCTTCCTGTATCTATCAACATTTTGATTGATTCCCAAGTCTACTATTTATGCTCAAACTCTTATGAAAAGACATTCCCATAAAGAAATTTAGTCCACACAGTTCAGTACTGCTAATATTTCAAAATACCAATTTTATTCCTATAATAATGCATATTGGAAAAATGCCATTTGGACAACAAAGCAGAAGGACATCAAGAGGGATGTTTCACTAACCACGTGCTCATTCATCACATCCAGCAGGCCTACTGCAGTTCTCTCATCAGGAGTCATACTCTTCATAGGCATGATTTTAGGAAGAAAAAAAGCTTCTGCCAACTTATTTACTATTTAATTCCTAGCAGAAAACCCCTAAGGCTCATTTTAAACCAATAATGTCTTAAACAACAAGAGTGAACATCCCTTGGGAAACACTGCACAAAGTCTACTAACCTGTTTTATGATTCTGCCTGCTACTCTGAAGTACCCATAAATTTGGCAGAGAGACATTTCTCCAAAGGTTTTCCTTGGTTAGTATTTTTCTGCTCTTCTACAGTGGTTCTTACAACAGCCTACTAGGCAGTGTGCAGTCACAGAGATTCAGGCTCCCTGATCATTTTGGACCATAACAGGGGTCCACAGGCTGCTGAGCCATCATGTGCCATAAGCTCAGACCCTCAGAAAATTCGGTTCAGTCCCACAGAAGGCTCCAGGTATAAATCTGATACTCCAGTGTAACTGTCCATAGACAAAGTACTAAAAGTTTTCAGGTGACCAAGTCAGAACTTGTTCCAGGTACTTGGATCTAACCATTGCATTAGTCTCCTACTTATTCTCTCATAGGAAAAGGTATTTCATTCCCCTTGGCTAACCCTTTGCAGAGCCAAAAGCTGTAAAGATTTAGTTCCTGCCATAACTCAGTATTTTCTTAACCTAAAAATGGATTTCCAGATGGAGCTAGATGTAAAGGAAGAATATCAATCTTTTACATCAAGCTCTCTTACTGCTTCAGCCAGCAGTCTCTATGCAGAGTTCTTGTCGTTTTGATAACACTGACTTGCCCTTCTGCCAAATTCACAGATTTTTCACAACAACATGGAACAGTCACAGAATGTGACCACTATTTTGCAGTGTTGTTCTGTGCCACGTTTTAAAAGGCACTCCCTCTCTTTACTTGAGGTACATCATTTAAAATCCAAAGCTGTGTGTCAAGAGTGCTCAAGTGACATTTTTATCCAGCATATTGTAGCATATTCTCTAAATGTTGAACATAATGATGAAGAGTGAAGCTCTATGGGTATCTAGAGTGAGACCCTTTAAAATGGATGATGATTTCTTATCAGCTCTTTCCACCCAAGTGGAACAACTAAAAATTTCTTTCTGTCAGCTATAACCCAAACTGCCACCAGTGCATTTCTGAAGTATCACTGAAAATCTGGAGGCTTCAAGAAAATTCCTGGAGCTGGCCAACAGTACAAACACTGAGAGTTTTTTCCACGTTTCCAAGAAAATCACCTACCAAGCCATCTGTGCATTGCACCATGCTTTGGTCTACTGCCAGGACAGCAAAGAGGTGAGCTGGACCCAGAACACTAACATTATCCAATCATGTCACTGATGTGGCCTCATACATGCCAGCTTCACAAAAAGTAGGAAGTTAGGTAAAATTTGCCAGACAGATTTGTCATATTTAACGATTGGGCACAAAAATCTGACTTGGCTGATGAAAGGCAGTACTTTTCCTGCCTGAAAACAGACAAGCAGTGAGTATCTGAGTAGCAGCAACTCTCACCTTTTTCTTCTCTAAATATATTGCCGAGATTATCAAAATAATATCCTGGTATGACCAGTATTATGTGTATATTCAAAAAACTTCTTTCCAGGGTTGCAGTGTGTGAAATGCCATTTCTAACGCTTTTGGAAGAGATTACTTAGGATATGGTACACTGAAGGACAGACAGAATCTGTTTTTCTGTGATGACGACTGAGATGTAGATTTTTTGTGCACACTAGATTATCTGCCTGTTCTCACTGCCACTGCTATTGCAATTTATTTATGTCACAGTCATTAGAAGTCCAAAATATATGTGAGGAAAATTGGAAGAAGGCAGAGTGTTAGGAACTCAAATGATAATGGTCCCTAGATAAGAAGTTTGAACTTGAGTCCACTAGGTATCCTATTTTCTGTAATTTTGTTAGATCTAGTCACCTGGGGGTTTATTTGGTATTTGATATGGATTCTTCAGCCAAACCATTACTCTGTTAGGAGACTGAAAAGATTACTTTAGCCTAGAGGAGTGTGGAAGCAGGGCTTTACACACTTTGTGTCATTACCTAGTTGATTACCAGGGAATTATGACTGGTGGCATGTGTGACTGATGGCTGAGAAATAGTGGCATGGCTGCAGCAATTATATTGGAAATGCTCTATCATCACCTACAATTTAAATATGTTAAAGCATTAAGTTTAGGTAAGTTATCCTTACTAAACCATAAAACATCAATTAGTGTTTTTAGGAAACCAGTTGCTGAGTTAGGAAGATGTACAATATGAGTCCATTAACATTCTTGCAACATGGTGACAATCAAAAGCTTTAGTTCTAGCTCATGTAATAAAAAAATGGCCCCTTCTGTCTCTTCTAGGGGAATTAAAAATATTTTTTTTTTAATTAAAGAGAAGAAAAACAAAACTAAAAAAAAAAATTATGTCAGTCCTGGAGTTCAGGAAGTGTGTAACACTGTGTTGATGGGATCTGAAGCTGTATAATGCGTTAACTTTAAGATAAGAAGAAAGTCTTGTTTGGAGAATACTGAGAGATCAACACCTACTAGGTGAATCACACTCACCATTAAAAATGCATGCCCTGCTTCCAAGGACAGTCACTTCAACTCCCATCCCTCAGTGCTTGTTCTGCCTTTCACCACTAGATTAAAAAGCTTTTAGTGGTGAATACTGTGCGTGTATGAAAGTGTTTACACTTTATAATTAAGTCACCTCTTGATCTCCTGTGTGATAAACTAAATAGATTGAAATCTCTAAATCCTCCACTGCAAAGTAGTTTCTCCAGCATCTGAAACATTATTGTAGCTCTTAACTGAACCTTTTGCGACCTTTCAACAACCTTTAAAAATATAAAAATATAATGCCCTTCCTTTATCCTTTTTACCAAATGCTGTATTTATTACAAATGCCAAGGGTCAATGTTGGGCTTAATGGCCCAACAGCCTCACTGGTCATCCAAGTGCCCCTTTTGAATACTGGTTCTATGTCAGGAGTCTAAAGAATTTACAGAATTTTCCTAATTCCCAAAATTTAACAAAGTAAAAAGGATCATCAGCCAGCCAGAGACTTCTAGAGCCAAGTCTTTAGTCTTCTTCACAAATAATTCAGGCCTATTTATTTTAAAATATTTATCAGAGGCAGGTGATGTCTCAAGTTTTTTTTGTTACTATCAAACTTGGAAATGACTTCTTGTCCTCACAGGATGTAAAAATAATTTTCCATTTTCCCCTGTGTACAAACAGAAAAATTCAGCTAATTTTTGGGCATCTGAAGAAGGGCCAGTATCTTCCTTATGGTATCTTCTGTTCAAAATGCATTTCCTGGGCAGCCTCTTTCTACCTGCACATCTGGATTTTCCCTTATTTACTTGGTGTCTCTCACCAACTCCCTGTATTTCATACCTTATCATTCTAAACTGTTTGTGTTTATAAGGAATAAAGACAGATGAGTAAAGGCAGATGGTGCTGCATCATTCCTAAGGTAGATATCAGTTTCTCAGTTAAAATATCACATTCCCTGGATGATACCCCATATTAAACTTGACAGGATACTGTTGAATGCAAAAAAAAAAGAAAAAAAGAAAAAAAAAAAAAAAAAGAAAAAAAATAGAAAAAAAAGCAAGTTTCAAACTCTTACATCAGTATTTTCATCTCTGAAAAATACCAAAAATATTGCCCTATTTTCTTCTTTGTAGTGTCTACAAAAAATTACATAAAATCTTTCCTGTTCTTAGTAAGCACATTTGAAATTTTTTAAAGCATAAAAATTAACCTTCAGTTTTATGATGCACAGGATTTACAGATGAAGAGTCCTACATAAGTATTTAATGAAAATTAAAATAAAAATGAAAAATGCAAAATTAAAAGTGGCAATCAATTTCTCATGGAAAAAAACAACCTTAATTATCTTGGCCAGTCAGGTGTATGCTTTTCCTTTGATCATTTGTACTACTGAAAAGTTATCATAGTCAGAAAAAATGGCTTCTTGTCACGAAAAAAAAATCAACTGTCCCTCCTTCAGAAAGAAGTCTCACTGTTCTAATGTAACTATTCTATCCCCCTCCTGTCAAAAATTCAAGATAATGTGAATCACAGTAGAATTTAAACAACTAAGACTTATCTTACTTTCACCAAAAAAATACATCTATTAATTGCAGCAAAATGCTTCACTGTGCTCTATCCTTATTTTCTTCTACTAATGTTCCTTAGCTAAATCCCAATGTCTTCAGCTGGGAAATTCCTTAGAAACAATTCCAAAATCTTTCCTTCACCCTACTTCCTATTTTTAGCTTTCAGATGTTGACAGGTAGAAAAGTCGATTGCTTCCAAATCCTGAATTTCAGCAGAGTTCCTTTGATTTCCTTCTTCGAGGTTGCAACAGACAATTAGTACATCCCCGCTGTCAGAAAAGTTCTTAATTAAGTTCATGAAAAGGCTTTTGAATTCTTGACTGAAGTGGAACACTCTTGTTTATCGCTGGTGGTGTCATTGCTGCCAGGCTATGAATAGCTCTTCCGCTTCCCCTGGCGCTCTCTCCATCAGTGGAGAGGCTGTGGCCTCACGTCAGCTCTGTCCTTCCATATGCCTGGCACAGCTCACCTGCCGCTGCTGGAGGTGTCCTCCAACGGGCTTCATCCTTCATCTCAGCTCACACACATGCAACCCCGACAGAATCCAACATGTTACCATGAAGAAAGAAAACCCTAAGTATCTGCCGTTCAATTACTCTTGCCATCTTTTATAGCCTGAAATAACCACTGCAAAAAACATCTAAAAAGCCTAATCCAGAAAAGTGATATTTCTATGAGCCAAAATTCTGACATTTTTATATAAATTTTCAGACTCCAAACAATAATGTAGTATTCTGTGATTTTCTTAAAGTGAATCTCGGTTTTACCCTTCAAGTATTTATTCTGATTTTACTTAGATAAGTGTTTAGCTCTGGCAAGGATATGGTTTGAATTTAATTTGTAAGGAGAGCAAATATGGATTCACACAAGAGCGATATAGAGTGACAAGAGTTGAGAGACAAAAGATAAAATTTCCAGATTATATCTTTGCAGATGGTGAAAACAAAAAGGAAATAGATGACAATACAAATACTGCTCTAGGAAAAAGGCAAAAAAGTTAAAGTACAGTGTCAAACAACTTCTGTCACTTATTCATTTTTAGTATTTTCAGAATCTAGTAAAAATGCTGCTCTGCTGTTCTATTTTCTTCTTTTCTGTTTGGAAAATATTAGATGCACTAGCAGGCTTCTACTATGGCAAGCCAATGTAGCTCTATTTATTTTACTTCCCTCCTTATTCATTAGCTGAAATGATGAAGTCAAGAGGATTAATAAGTAAGAAATTTTCTGTTTCTAGACCTGACAGTGCAGCAAAGCCTGCAATGTACTAGATTCTTCAGAGACACAGCCATTTAAAATAGTTTTTTAGAGACTGATGACTGTATAAACAAACTGAACAATAGCTGCTCTACTCTGCACCTTAAAACCACAAGCCCCTTCAACACAGACATTCCCCAAAAAAAGTCCCAAATTGATCAAACAGATGTACCACATTCCCACAGTCAGGCAGCTGAATCCTGCCCCCAGTTACAGTCAATGAAGTCTATAGAATGATTGCCTCATACTAAAGTAGAAGTCTGCTTTTGTTTGTCCTGGCCCTGCCTGAGCTGCTTTAGTTTTAGTTCTGAAAGCAACTGTCCAGCAATCAAAATAACAAGACAAGGCAGAAGTCTGTTACGGTCTTTTAGAAAGTGACTTTTTCTGGCGGGAAAAAACCAAACACCTCTCCCGTGCACATACAGAGACATCCCCCTCTTTCTCCCCTCCACAAAAAATCCCAAAAAAACCACCAAAAAAACCAAAGAAAGACAAGACATCCTCTTATGAAAAGGAAAAGCACAGCAGGATGTTTAGGTCAGACAATTAAATTGTATCAGTACTTTCTAAAAAAATCTCTTCCACACTTCAGAAATGAAGAATCACTGTAATAGCATTTGTGCAACTGCAACCTAAATAGTGTCTGGTATCAAATTTGTGTTATTTTTCTGAAATAACCTAAATTCACATTTATAAAGCACAAACCCACACTCCATCTAAATATTATCTTTCTGGTTGTGCATATATCATGCCATCCTTCAAATCTGATAGTAATGCTTAAGAATAAAGGACTGTAGTTTACCCACGCTGAAATAGTTTGTCAGTCTAATATGTTTCATCCATTGAGTAAATGAAATAAAAATACTTTCTACTTCATAAATTCCATGTGCTTACACAGTTTTTTAGGACATTGTACATGAAAATTTATGCAACATATGTACAGAACATATGAATGTCCAACCCAGTTCAAGCACTTGATCATATAAATGAGTAAAGCCATTCCAATCAGATATGGCTGTATTTGTATGAACCAGTCAATTACACATTCCTCTCTTGGTATCAATGCTTTACTGTTCCCTCATTTGAGGTCTTACATTTATATACATTCTCAATCTGCAGATGAACAAACCCCTTTCCTGGGATACCAGAAAAGTAAAAGTAAGCAAAAATGTCAAAATTAACAAAATACCTGATTCAGACAAGAAGGAAAACAGGGGTCTCACAATTTCCTGAATTACAAAATCATGGGAATTTTGTTCTTCAAGATCTTTCATCCTATGCATTTTCACTATGGTAGCATATGCTAGGGATTCAAAATTACACTAGTTTCCTCACAAAAGATGCAAAGCCAAAACCAAGACTGCTACTTGAGAATGGATGGTCTTGCCACTATCCTTCATTATTTCTCCAGCACGACTAGATCAAGGGATCCACACACAGCTAGTGTCTTCGTGCTTAACCATATAGCTAAGAATATCAAAAGCTGGGGGTGAAGAGGCGGCAGTCAAGGGGAGGATGGGGGATCACAGTCAAGGGGAGGATGGTAAGAATAGCAGGGTTTTGGTTTGCTGTTGAGTCACACTAATACAAATAGTGTCTTGTAGGTACAAGAAGAACAAGAGGTACCTACAAAACTGACTGTGGCACTGGGTGCAGTGGGAGGTGAAAAGGTGGACACAAGAGAGTTGTTGAGTGAGGTTTTATTCCTTAGAACTTAGTTTGCAGTGAAGAATTTTTACTAATTTAAAGGTAAAAGGGACTGACCCAAATAGAAATGTATGTAGGAGATTCATCTAAGATGAGGTAAGAGGCTGTATGTGATCAGCTAGAAATAGTTTAAAATCAGGTAACTCCTGCAGCAGAGTGGACCAGAAAAATGCAGTAAGCAAGGTAACAAACCTCAAAAATATAAGGAGGGGGGTTTTTAATGTGCAGCATTAATCACTTAAATGCAGTTCTAGCTGTCATTTTTATGAATTTACTACTTTTCTTCTGATTTTTTTAAGTAATGTGTTCTTTCTTTCTACTTGGAGACTGATAATGGTAAGTCTTACTGAGAATGATAAGTCTGAGACTTGTCTCAGAATTTTTCAACTAAATATGATTTCATTTCTTTTACTGTACAAGAATATACAAAGCTAAAAATGTTTACCTTCCTTAACAGTTAATTAAAAGAGGAAGGTCTCAGCCAGAGTAGGTCATTTTCTGAAATTCTCTTCTCCATCCATTGTATGAGGAATTATGTGGCTATATCACCTTTACAGATATAAGCGGAATTCCAAGAACAGGCGTCTAGAATTTTGGTGAAGCAATACCTACTTAGCAGAAGTTGAACTAAGGAATCTGAACACTTTATTGGTCTTTGCTGCATGTTTCTTATGGATATATTCATCTTCTCTTTTTGTGGGTCCTGCTGTTTTACTCAGTCTTTTATTTCTCATCTTCATACTATCCAGAGTGATACAAACCATCAGGCTGACACTTACAGGATCAGGCAAATCCTATGCCTTTCGCAAACTGCCATTCTCTAACATGTTTTATTAAAGAACTTAAAATCAACCAAAGTTTAAAAGAGCAATATTTGGATTTTTTCTCATTCACAGAGCTTTTTAAAACTTTTTAAAAGAATTTATCTCTTCTTAATATTATTGCCTAAAATTCTAACTTCAAAACAGACCTTTTCTCCTTTCTCTTGCTTTTCTTAATTGTAAATACTCAGAGAGGACCTTTTCACCTATTCAATACTGTCTAGTATGTGATATTTTTGAACTGAAATTCATTCTGAACACACCACATCATTGCAATGTTACAAGCTACTAACAAGAAACACGAAGCCAGAAACTAAAGAGATGCCATTACCCACACCCAGTCCATACCCTGAGAGAACCTGTAGTTGACAACTTATGATTACTACAGTACAGAAAAAACACTGTGGCAAGTGGTCTTTGAAGAAAGAATAACATTAAAAGAAAGGAAGATGAGACTAGGTTAGCTTGAAAGCATAATGGATTAAATGAGGGGCATACATTTTATTCAAGTCTTTTCCCAGTCCTTGCTTCTATTCATGAAGGGAAAATACTACAGGTAGTCCACAAGTCTCTTGTGCTGCAGTATCTTCCAAAGAAGTTGTATTGGGTTTGCATGGCCAGGTTTTGGTAGCAGGCAGGGGCCACAGGGGTGGCTTCCGTGAGAAGCTGCCAGAAGCTTCCTCCATGCCCAGCAGAGTCAATTCTAGCTGGCCCTAATACAGATGTGCTGCTGACCAAGGCTGGGCCAATCAGAAATGGTGGTAACACCTCTGTGATAACATAATTAAGAAAAAAAATTATTGCAGCGTTGTAATTGCAGGCAGAGCAGGGTGAGAACCTGTGAGAGTTACAGCTCTGCAGACACCAAGATCAGTGGAGGAGGGGCAGGAGGTGCTCCAGGTGCCAGAGCTAGGATTCTCCTGCAGCCCATGGTGCAGACCATGGTGATGCAGCTGTGTCCCTGCAGCACATGGAGGGCCATGGGGATGCAGAGATCCACCTGCAGCCCGTGGAGGAGCCCCACATTGGAGCAGGTGGATGCCTGAAAGAAGCCTGTGACTCCATGGGAGGCCTGAGCTGGAGCAGGCTCCTGGCAGGGACCTGCACACCTATGGAGAGAGGAGCCCACACTGGAGCAGGCTTCCCAGTAGGGCTTGTGACCCCGTGGGAGCACCCTGGAGCAGGCTGTGACGGAAGGACTGCACCCTGTGAAAGACTGACACACGTTGGAGCAGTCTGTGGAGAACTGTCTCTCATGGGAGGGACCCCACGAGGTAGCAGGGGAAAAGGACTCCTCTCCCTGAGCAGCAGCAGGAACAACCTGTGATGAACTGACCATAACCCCCATTCCCTGTCTCCCTGCACTGCTAGGGGGAGCAGTGGGAAATGGGAAAGAGGGATGGGTGGGGAAAAGGTGTTCTTACAGTCTTACTTTACTTCTCATTATCCTGTTCTGATTTTGTTAGTAATAAATTCAATTAATATATCCAATTCGAGCCGGTTTTGCCCATGATGGTATTTGGTGAGTGATTTTTTCTGGTCCTTATCTCAACTCAGAAACCCTTCATTATTTTTTCCCTCTACTGTCCAGGTGCAGAGGGGAGTGATAGGAAGGCTTTGGTGGGTGCCTGACTCCCAGAGGTCAACTCCCTACAGAAGTGTAAAATAAAGACATTTCTATGATTGCTAAAGAATATCACAATTATTCCACTATTTAAGATTTTATTTTATTCTCATTACACCACAATAAAGTCCACAGCGGCTTCCCACTACTAGTTAATACAGAGAAAGGTATGAGGGAACAAACCCATACCTTGCATCCAAACTTAGGATGTCATCTCTAACACGTTCCCTCACTTCAACTCTGGGATTTGAAATGTATTCCCATGCACTTCTCTTTGACAGATTAATGCACTGAATATGGTAGCTCATTAAAACATTTTAAAATAAAGTACAGTTTGGGGATTTCTAATGTGAACATGATTTCTAGAATTACCTCAACATGGAATTTCTCCATTGCAGTATTTCCCCAGACATCATTGCAAGTACAGAAAAGCAAAGCACCAAAGCACACTTTCCATTTTAATTTGTAATTGCTCAGCACCATAAAGTTGCACAGGGAAGGCTGGTGGTGAATAAGGCTGGTGTTTGTTGCACGTGTTCAATTACTCCTCACTGCAAGCAAATGAAATCAACAGTTTCTATTAATGGACAGAATATCATCAGTAAATGACGAGCTGAATGTCCCTGTTGCTGCACAGTACAGAACAAAGACACAGAAAATGCAGGAAGATGTCTCAGCAATGATGGGCAGAGCCATTCCAGAAGTTACTGCCTGCCATCTCTGTCATTTTTCAAAACCACAGTTAACAGTGCTAAGATTTCCTGACCAAAAGACCAAAGAGATATGGTCTTAAACAGAGAAAGAGCAGTCTGTGAATAGCCTTAGTCTCCCGACTCTTGGTGGGAGAAACTGATCCCTTCAACTTTTTCATACCAGAGAAAGGCATAGTGTGGAAAATACTCACTAAGGAGAGGAAAAGGTGGATTATGTAAGACAGTAGAGGAGCAGCTAAGTTACATTGTCAGCTATTCTGTGCTGGCCACAAAACTTCCTTCCAGCAGGCAATGATTTAGAGAATCTCTGGAAGTTAAACCTCAGCTAGTAAGAGCAGATCTATGCTTAAGTAACTAGAACACAAACACTCTTTCAGATTCCTTTTGCTAAAACTGGATCTTTATGTCAAAGAAATCGCCCATACTACAACTGGGAGAGTAAAAGTCCCTGGAGCCACTTCCCCACAATGACCAGTGAGCAGATGCATTTAATATTACAGTTTATTTGCACATCTGCAGGTAAGAATAAAATAAAGATGATGCATTCAGGGCTTTGGAAAATTAACTGCCTGATAGAAGAGGTTCAGGACCAACATTTGCTCTAATTATTCCTCCTATAAGCAGGAAAAAAATGACTGCCCTATCTTCAGTTTAAAAATCTAGAAGTAGAGTCTCTCCCCCTCTCATGCCCTCCTTATTTAATCCCCCCTTCCACTCACCCGCTCCCCCTCCTTCTTTGTTCTATTTCCACCTTCATTACCACCTCCTCCTCACCTCTCACATTCTCCCTTTTGTCTCTCTCACTCTCACTTCTCTCCCCGTTTTCTACTCCTCATCCCACACACCCTCCTCTGTTAGCTTCACTATGTGAGAAATTAAGAGGAAAAGAAGAAAGAGAAAAGACAGAAGGATTTACGGAGGTGGAGAACTACAAATAAAGACGGAGAGACAAAAAAAGAAAGATGTGCTAAGCCATCCTATTTGTGTCAGTGAAAGCAAGGATATGAACCCAGAGCCCCGATCAGGCAGACAGATGCTAACTAGTAGGAAGCAATTCTGCCAGCAGGGACATCATTTAAGAATTCAATCAATAGCAAATCTCTGGTGAAAACAAATAAGCATGCAATATTCAAATGCAGATTAAAAACCATTAAAATCACACTGGGTTTTAGTGGTAGAGTCGGAATTACAAACTGTAGTACAAATGAAGTGACTCCCTACTCAGAGCAGCTTCAAATACAAAAATGGCTGCACAGTCATCTTCCCCCCAAAAAAAACTGCAGCTGCTTATTTGTGACAGACCATCACATGCACATCTACTTATTCATATAAATTATCTGGAAAGCATACTTTTTAATATTGGGATTTTACTGACAATATCTATAATTAACCATGCAGTTTATTCTTAGATATTCTCCTCCCAGGATTCACTAAGTATGTGTCAGAGTTTACAGCAGGGATCCTCCAGAGTTGCTAAGCCTGCCCAGCTTTCATTGTTTCATGGCTTTAGAATCAATCAGGCAGTATAGAGAGTGGTGGTTGTTTGTTTTCTTTTTTTTTAATTAGATCATATCAGGATTATATTTAGCACTGTGTAGGAGCAGAATTAAGGTAACACAGCAAAACGCAGAACGATTCTACCCTGCCTGGCATGGTTAGTGCCAGCAGTAAACCTGCTAATAGCATCTGATAATTTTCTCCTTGCCACATATGCTTTCATTTCCAGTGCAAGACAGTGGAAGTGGCTCCAGCAGAAGAGAGCAGAGGGTGCTGCCTCAGTCTCCCAGTCAAGAGCTAGCAGGGTGCAAAGGTGTCACAGCCACTTTCAGTCTGAGTATGCCTGGCTGCCAGGAGCAACAGAGACCTGCTATGCCATGCACAAATAATGTGGGCTTGATATTAGGGGAAACACCTACTCGGCTGCAGGCACCTTTTCTCTGAGCTTCTGTAAGGCAGACCAAGGTGTTGGAAGCCGGCTACGCAGCACACACTCTTTCTCACCCTCTCTCACTGTGAAGTACAGCTAACAGCTGAACAGAAACACACTGAGCCTCCCCTGTTGGCAGCTAATCCCTCGGGGCAGCCACAGAACCATCACCCCATCACAAGGTGTAAGACACGCACAGCAAACCTCACTTGTTTCTCTACCACACCAGGAGACAGGTGTTGTGGAAAGGAAGCTGTACTGAGACAAGCATCAATCATGACAGAGATACCTGCTCACCACAGTTTGTAGAATATTGTCCTTGCAGCTCTGGCAGAGTGGCAGGTTGTCCCTTCAGAAGGCCTCTAGGCATCTCCATTGAAATCTGCAGAAAAGCCCCGGCCATCTGCGCCCTCTCTTTGCCTACATCTCATCATGAGAGAAAGCAGAATGAAGTTCACCTTGTTCAATTTATCTCAGCAAATGTCTGCCTGCTAATCTATATCTATTTTAACAAAAAAAAAAAACCAAAAAACCAACACCTAAGGCCTCACAAAGCAGTCAATATGGTTTAAAGCACTGTGACTGCTGTAAGAAAGGCAAGCTGGAGCACAGCCACATTTCACAGAGTAAAAAAAAATCATGTAGGTTGTAAGTGGTCTCTAGGCTTCACCTAGTGCAACACTCTGCTCAGAACAGCATGGGTTTTGAAGCTGCACTGCTGTCTGCGAGCAGCAAGAGTACCTCTGCAAAGCAAGGGGAGCCAGCCACGGAGCAAGATCACCAGGCATGCAGACACTGCAGCCTCAATGACAAGGCAGCCAGTCCCTGAGCCCAAACGTGGAGATCAAAACAGGTACAGTGATGGAAGCCAAGCTCAGCCAAGAGTCCAGTGATTGCCAAGTAAGTCTGTAGTAATGACAGACATCCCATCAAATAGCATTGTCCCCCACCATCAGTTTCTGGGGGATATCACTAGTAGCCAGTTGTCAATTGTATTTTGGATTGCAGCAATCCAACCAGCACCACCAGTCCTCAAGTTGTCTACCAGGATACTATTGAAGACTCTTTTGGAGAACTTGCTGAAGTACATTTCAAGCAACATTCACTACACTTCTCATGTTTACAGAGCTAGTCATTTGTAGGGGATAATTAGGTTGGTCAGGCATTATTTGTCATTAGTAATGCCATGCTAGCTGTTCTCAACATCTTCTTGTCTCTCACATGCTCAGAAATGGATTCTAGAATAATTGGTTCCATAATGTTCCCTGATACTGTGAAGAGACCAACAATCCTATAGGGGTTGTTCTTCAACATAGGTGCAACACTTACATTTTTCCAGTAATCAGGGATCACTCCTGATTGCCAGATGATAAAAAACAATCTTGTTACATTTACAGGCTTCCTCCACAACCTTATCTGCACCTGTACCAAGATTTGCAGGAACAAAAAAATTCCTTAGATAATTTCTAAAATATGTTCTGTATCTAGCAAAATTTCAGATCAATCCCATACTTTGCACAGATTGTATCTGAGCTAGCATCCAGAATCTGACATTTTCACTTGCCACTAGAGACTTCAAGATCCTGTTGATAAAATTAGCATATAGATTAACATTTCATCAACGAACAGCATTTGAAAAGCCCACTTGGACCAAGGAAAAAGATTGTCCCTCTCATCTAAACAAGATCCCTTTCAGTTTGATGGATTACATTTGTTGTCAAACAAGTTTTCTCCAATGCCAAAGCCATCCCTGTGAAGTTGGATAAGCTGGCTTTAAAGATATTTTCTGTTAATGCATAGCAGTAAGACATCTTCCAGTGGCTCAGATCTGGTTAATCCATGTCTGTGTCTGCAGAATGCACTTCATCCATATGAGTGCCTTCTGGCTAACTTAGCCACTTGCACTTTTGCATATTCAGGGAAATGCTCCATGCCCAGCCTCTCCACTGTGATCCTCTGTAATTTCACATAATGGAATTTCAGTAAGATATGGTACTTTTGTCAGATGATCAGTTAATTCCATTCCAGAATTTTTTTCCATTTTACTGAAGCCAGGATATAGGCATTCTCCCCATCCTGAAGTTTTCTGCTTCTGTTCAGCCTTCACTACAAAGGGAATTACATTAGACTGGCAGCAACAGTCTCATGGCTTATTAGTATTTTCTCTGCTGATCTTTGAAAGGTTATAACCAGAGAGGAAGCATTTAGCAGCTAGGAAATGAGCCAAAGAAACACAATATTTAAAGGGAGTTCTCTCTTTCCCAAACAAAAAAATTATTTTTCCTAGACTGACTAAAAGCATTATACACACTATAAAATTAATTTAAAAAAGGAAAATTATCAAAAAGGTCAAGAGAATACTCATGAGATTGCCCCACAAAGCCAATTTCCTGAAGTTACCTCTGAATTTTTTGTCATTTCCCTACATCCCATTTTTCCCCACATCACCCACCCAAATCAGAACTATGGACTGAATCTTAAAAATTAAAAACCAAGAAACATGTAATATTCTTGTTTTGTGTCAAATTTCCCACTTACTTTTCAGAAGATATTCATGTTTTTATATTAATGAACCAAAATACAGCTCAGGTAACATGACTGTGATTATTAAAGAAGGCATCCTTTTTTTTCCCTTACCCACTGTTGTCGAAATACCTAGCAATAGTTTAAATCATACAACCTGATTTTTAAAATTTCAAACAACTGTATAATTTATACATTGACAATGACATTGCTCTTATTTAGCTTAAATTCAGATTCACAACAGCTCCTAACAACTAAGTGAGTGTACTGTCTTCTGATCCCACTGCCTAAGACTTGTCAGGAGAGAGAAATGAAGGAGCAGCAACCTGCAGGTGTCTTCTGGATAGAAATCCTGGAGAAATGTGGGGCAGGGAGGGCAGTTTGCCTGCTGTTTTTTCACACCTCTTTGAGTGTCAGGCACCATCACTACACCAGGAGAGCTGGTTTTTGGGTCACTGCAACAGTTCTCCTGAGCCAGGATTTTGTTAACTCATAACCCATTACTGAGACATACCTAAGGGACATCTTTAGACTGACATTTCCTCTTCACTACAGCATGCAAGGAAAGCATCTTTTCCCCTGAGTTGCTTTGGGAAGTCACAAAATGAGTACCCTTGGATGTCTGGCAGATGAAGATCATCAACTAAAAAAGAAATTCCAGGCTGGTATGTATCAATCAAAAAACCTAATGATTTAAAGTTGTGGCTGCTGAAAACATCTGATTCTATTAAAAATCAAGTGGGGGGAGGGAGGGAAAAGACCATGGAGCAAATGGGTTGAACCATGAACAAAGAGACCAGTACTGCTGGAAAACCTTAAGGTCTGACTGTATCTTTCCTTACTTATAGGAAGGGCTTTCAAATATCCTACTGTAGGCAGTCCTTACAGTATATCCATTTTGACCACTTTCCTCTAACATGTTGTGGTGGTTTTGATTGGCCCAAAACATCAGTGAAGTGTTTTTAACATCTAGGAGAAACTGGGACCCCTCAGAAGCTGTTGTGGTAGGCCTGGGGAGGTGTCTGAGGGGTGGGGAGTGGCACAAAGATGGCTCCTGTGTGTCCTGAGTGAAAGTTCTGGAAGTTTTTACATCAAGTCCAGCAGAGCCAATCTCTGATGGCTCTGAAAGTGATGGACATGCTGCCGGCCAAGTTTGGGCCAATTGGAGGTGCTGGTTACGCCTCTGTGAAAACATATTTAAGAAGAAATCAAAACAAAGTAGGTACGCACTTCTTTCACTTCTTTGTAGTTGGAGGAGGAGGAGGAGGAGGTGAAAATATGTGAGGGAGAACAGCATGGAGATGCCAAGGTCAGTGAAGAAGGTGGGGGAGGAGGGGCTCCCAGTGCTGGAGCTGAAAACCCTCTGCTAGCCACAGTGAAGGTCATGGGGGGGCAGGAGGTCCCCTGCAGCCCATGGAGTCCATAAGGATACAGAAATTCACCCACAGCTGACGCCAGAGGAGCAGGTGGATGCCTGGAAAAGACTGTGAACCAGTGGGAGTCTCATCTAAGAGTTAAAACTGCAACAGCCTTGCACAGGAGAGAAAGGCCTTGCTCCTGGCATGGAAGCAGCCTGGCCTCGGCTCAGGAGAGTCTGCACAGCACCTTATGGACAAAAAGACTCCTGTTGCAGCAGAATTTTGGGCAGGATGTTGCTCATGAGATTGGACCCACGCCAAAGAAGTTCCCAGAGGACTGTCTCTCGTGGGAAGGACCCCTGGCTAAGTAGAGAACCTCTTTTCCTGATTGGACTGACCAGAGAACCCCCTACCCTGCCCCCTGTCTGTGTTGCTGGTTTGGAAAGAGGGAAGGGGGGGGAGGGTGAGTGCAGAGACTGCTTCTTAAGAGGGTGGGGGTGAGAGCAGAAAAAAACTGTCTGAAGAGAGAAAGAAACAAGTAAAGATAAAGAGTATTTGTAGTAGAAGAATTGTGGTGATGAGTAAATTTGAGAATCTGCTCTGTAGACTGAAAAGAGACCCCACACCCTGCCCCCCCACACCTGGCTTGTTGACTGTAAAGGAGGAAAGGGGGTGAATATTATAGGTTCTTAAGAGGGAGGGGGGAGTGAACAAAAACTGTATGAAAAGTTTATTTTTGCCCGCATTTATCCTCCAACTCTGTTAGGTAATTAAACACTTTTTGCAACTTTGAGCCTGGTTGCCCTCTTTTCGTGCGTCCTCCTGGCAATGTCCAGTCACAAACCCATGACACATGTTAAAGAGAGAGGCTCTGTCCTGGATTTTATGTTCTTGACCTTTGACACCAAGGCCATATTTCTGAAGGATAATGCCTTCGTTATACAGAAGAAGTTAGCCTAAGGTCAGCAGGGCAATACACATCCATTACAGAATTATAAATACTTCTCAATTTATTTGATCTGCCTAATGATCAATATGGATTTTAAAGGTTTCCTCAACCCCATGATGAAAAAGGCTGGAGAAGCAAGTGGGCAGTGCCTTCACCGCCTGTGAGACAGCAGTAGTAAAAACAAGAAGCTTAACACAAAAATACCATGATATTGTCAGAGGTTAGGCAAGCCTTAAATCCTGTTTCTTCACTATGCTGAGTAGCTGCTACCCAAATAAAAGGAGTCAGTATCAGACATACTCCAAAGATACTGCGTCAGATTATTCAGTGACACTATCACATCATATAAAAGCCACTATCAAAAAACATTGATTTGAAGTGGTGGTTGATCAAAACCATCCTGCCAGCTTTGAACAATCTCTGTAAGGTAACATGTATGTTGTCTTAGTAAAAATCTAGAAGACTGAAGTCCCATGGTGTTAACTTGGTACCTATTTTGGTTAATACAGAAACCTTTAAAGATTTTATTAGAATATAAAGCCAGCGGGATGTTTTACAAGTTAGAATGTTCTGATTTCCAGTGTTCTCTAAAAAAAACTTCTCAGCATGCTCCTGTAAAGTGGGCCTTCTGCTAAATGGCATCAATAAAATGGCAGCTCCAATGGAGAAAATTTAAACTAAAGAAAGAATCCCTTTTTAAGCTTAAAAAACATAATCTAGAAAATTCACACTTTAATTTTACATAGACATACCAGAAAGATCAGAACTTCAGAGGTACTGTAACGATATGTGCTAATCCAGAACTCTATGATCCTTAGACCTACATTTAGACCATTCTCTGGGACTGGTCTTAAACACAGAAACCAAAGGAAAGGGAAACCATTTGGAGATTCATGTGAGAGAAATGCACATTAATACTGACTTTGAGATTTTTTGACTGAAACCATTAAATGTGATCTAGGTTCGGCCAGAAGGAGAAAAAATCTATTAAAAAAAAAAAAAAAAAGGCAGCTGAGATTTCACCAAAATGAGCATCCAGCCTCCAGAGCTCAGCTCTGATGACAATGGATAAGGCTCCACAGCAGTATCAGCAAGATGGATCATTTAGACAAGAAGTACAATCCTTATTTACACAGACCATTAACTAGCTATATATATACACACACAGACACACAGAGAAGCACATGGAAACTTTCTTGAGGCTAAGGTTTTATTATTCAATGAACTTGGGGAGTGATGGGGTTTCATATGAAGTTGCAGAAAAAGTCCTTAAAAAGCATTTTGAAATGAATGTCAGAACATCTTCTATTACAGCTCATTTTTGATGAGTAATGATTTTTACTTCCTCCAAAATCTATTTTAAAAAATTTTGCCTAATAGAAGCTGCTTCTAAATGACAACACACAATTCCATCTCTACACATGCCGTGCATTTCAGAGGTCACTGTGAAGGAGTTGGGAGCTGCGCTGGCTTTAGGCTAGCGGGAAAACATCTCCCGCAGTCTGCGCTGAGAAATCCTGGCACCTCCCTGCACCCCAATCCCAGCAGAGCCCCCCGGGGCTGCAGGGCAGCAGGACATGCCCTCCTCATGCCTCTGAGTGACCGAGGAGCTGCCATCCTGTGCCCCAGCCTGGGATAAGCTGTCCCAGCCTCAGGCCACAGCACCGGAGAGCAGCTGCCTCACACCAACTCTTCCCTGACCGGCACAGCGACAACACCCGCTGCCAACAGCTAATCAAACAGCTTTATATTAATACATAATTGATTCTTTTTTAAAAAGAAACTTTCAAAACATCAAACCGTCTTTCTCGGTCATTAATTCAACCCTCTGAATATTTTATATCTCCAGACACTTCTACTTGTGCATATTTATTTTAAGAGCACTTCATCACAGCGCTGATGCTACTTGTATACATCCATTGCTTCTTAATTTCATTGTGTACGCAAACACAAAGAGAAATGCCTAGAGTTGGATGTCATTACACTACCCAAACTGTACTGGAAAGATGGGAAGCCACTTTTACTAGCAATGGTGAAACTTAAAGAAACAAAAATTTATCTGATTCCCTTCATGGAATAGCTGTGCCTACTTATGTAAGACTATTTTTGGCAAACAGAACCTTTTATTATTTATAAAACAGTAGCAACTCCTCTTTCCTCTGAAAAGAAACAAAATTTTCCCTTGTGTGAACATCTTATTCTGACATAACTACCTTATTTTTTTTTAATTCACAGCATACATCTTCTGTTTTCAAACACCAAATATCTACATTATTAATTCCATCCAGAATTATTGATGTGGAGTGATGGGTCAAAAAGCAGCCTGGAAGACAAGAGGTTATTTGGATTTTATTTCCCAGACGTTATAGAATTGATAATTTTATGAAAATTGAATAGTCAATACCATAGATATAATCAAACTACCAACTTCACCTCCTGCATCATCTTCCTAGCCTGTAGACCAAATTCTCAAGGAGCAAACCATAATCCATCCACCCATTTCCACTCCCCATGCACTTCCAGCTTTAGATTTCCTACAGATTAATGGGGTAGAGATGGGGCTCATGTTACTACCTGGATCAACTACCTGCAAGAAATGCGATGCACTGTTTTCTTGGTAATCAAGGAACTGCATCATAAAAAGAACACCCTGCTGAATTCACCTGCTAGCTTTTCCTCCAAGTCATCAATTCAATTGCTTGCAACTGCTGTCCCAACTTCAATCATCTAACTTTAGGCTCAATAAGCAAGAAGAGGAGTAAATATAATGAACATGTCCCCCAGTGGCTGCTTTTTAAAAGACTTCTTAGAAGACTGATTTTAAAAGCAGGATGGGAAGAGAGGGGAAAAAAACATCAGAGAAGCAGTGGTGATGAGTGGGGAAATAATTTGTATTCTTTTCCTGTAAAATGAGTTCTGTGAGACCTGCGGTGATTCCAAAAATAGAACCAATGCAAGTGGAAATAAATATTATACCATACATGTCCTGCTTTTCTTGAGCATCTTCTCTCTGAAGGCATCGAAATATTTTCAGTAATAATACCAGTCAAAAATTAATTGTTCCACTAATTTTTCACTTTTCTCAATTCTGCACAGAAAAATTTAGTGCCCTACTATTGATCACACAGTGTATCATCATCAATTGATGATGAGAAAATACATGATGATGAGATAAATTGGTGGTGGAAAATACAAGTGGATGCCAACAGTGGCACTACATCACACCAGAGTTGGTTGTCACAAGAGGCTAAATTCTTGTCAAGGATTTAAATGTTTTCCTATTAACAAAGATCTACACCAGCTCACTAAGAAAACCTCATGGAACTTAGAAAAATATTCATGACATCAGTACACACATAACAGACTTTGGCAATTTGTCACATCTAAAAGTAAGAAAAATAAAAGAAATCATCTCATTTGAAATGAACATCAGTACACAGTTCTTCTCATTGATCTGTATATGCATGATAAATTATTATGAATATTTTTAAAGAAAAAGTGCACTGAACATAAATGTAGTTCCTCTGGGAAAAACATTACTTTTTATGCAGGTAAATTTACATATTAAAGAGTTAAACTCCAGCCCCTTGCTATTGAGATTGTTACAAAACCAGAAAACTTGAGATGAATTAGAGGCTTACAAACTTTATTTATTTATTTATTTAAATAAAAGGCCAGTTTTCTCACCTCCCCAGGGCAGTGTCCCCCTAGGGAAAATCAGCATGTTCCAGCACCCCGGTGGAAGAGAACACTGTAGAGCAAATAAATGACTATAAAAGAACTTGTGAATGACTATTATTTTTTCAGGTATTAAACACACCTGGATCACACATTCAAAGCTGACTAATCTTTGTTAATTGAGATAAATCAGGAAATTTTACCACTATTTTTTACTTCTTTTTTCAAAACATAGCAGCCTTCCATAACACCTTCTAAAATGTTGGGAGTGGTAATTTTTTTTCAGAAAAGGTCTTCAGTGGGGAACTGCAATCACATAACAGGCAAACACAGACAGAGATGGCAGCTGCTTTTTTCTAGTCCTTTCCCACACTGAACCCAACTACTGCTATCTTCTTCCTCCATTAATTACCCCTTTGATTATTGGTTGGGCTATTTCTTCCCTGTTGCTTATTCTGTTATGATTTTCCACTTTCTATTTAATGTTTCCACTTCCCTTCCCACGAATTTTTTTTAATCATGATTTTCTTAAGATTCCCTGCCTATTCTTAGTAGGGCTGTAGGATACACCTACTCTTAGAAAACCATTGCAATGTCTGAGAGAAAACTCGCATAAAATTACATACACCAATGTTATGCAAATACAGATATCCCACAGCTCTACCTTGTTACATCATCCCTAAATCTACTGACTAGCCTAATGTCTCCCTCTTGTGCATTTCACTAATAAATTCTACTAATTTTATTTCCCCTTCTTCTAATTCAGTTTGTCTTTCAAATCACTATGTCCTAGTCTCGCCTTCTTTGCACTTTCCTCCATCACCCCAAAGATATCTTCTTTCAGTTCTGCCAGGTCTTCCATCACTAAGTGGGAAAAGAGTCAGGACCAGAAGGCAAAAAATATTTGAGCTGGAAAGTCAGGAGAGAATCACAACTGGCCCTTGCAATTTATTACAGAAACTTTGTTTAGGTGGTTAAAATCAAAAAGGGTGTAAAATACATAAATAAATAAATAGGCAGAATCTAGAAGCTCCCATCAAAACCCAAACGCCAAGCAAGTCTGATATCAGGAGATGAGCAGAAATTGCCTGTCAAAGACAAGGTAACGCTTAGGTCCAGAGAAAGGATGGCTGCATCAGCAGTTGCAAGAAACCCATGGACAGAGAAACCACAAGTGAGACCAAGAAAAAGATTCCAGGAGTGCAGGAGAGGAAAGAAAGTCAGCTTCAAATCTTCCATTTTACAAACAGGAAATTTAAAATGTTTATGAAGACAAAATCTCCAATACTTCCCTTTCATTCTGTTACTTCTCTGTCTCTTGAATGTATCACTTCAATATTATGTATAGTAAGTCTGGTTCTCATGCAGAATCATTTTGGTTGGTAGGGACATCTTGACTATCTTCCTGCCCAACCTCACTGCTCAAGCAGGGTCAGTTAGCGCAGGATTCCAAGGATGAAGTCTCCAGGTCCTCTTCTGAAAGACTGCTTTCTAGATGTTCATGCCCTAGCCTCTACCAGTGCCTGTAGTCATCACTCTCCAGATGCAGGAGTTTGCCTATGCTTTTGTTGAACTTCGTGAGATTTCTGTCTGTCCAGTTCTCCAGCCTGTCCAGGTCCTTCTGAAATGCAACATTCATCTCATGCATCAGCTATTCCTTCCAGTTTTGTGTCATCTGTGAACACGTTAAAGGTTCACTCTGTCCCGCAGCTCAGCTCATTAATGAAGAGATTAAACAGTACTGGACCCAGCACTGACCCCCAGAGTACACAAATTGTAACTTGTCTCCAGCTGAACGATGTGCTGCTGATCAGCACCTTGTGGACCCCATCACTCAGACTGTTTCTAATCCACCTCACTCTCCAATCACCCAACCCACAGCTTGTCAGTTTGTCTATAACGTTGTTACAGGACCCACTGTCAAAAGCCTCACTGAAATAAAGGTGAACAATACTAATTTTTTCCCCTTATCCAGAGTACAAAACTATAAGGTTGGTTAAGCATTTTTAAGTGCATGGTGCCTACTCATAATCACCTTCTTGTCCTTCAATTGCCATTTCCAGGATTAATTGTTCCATAACCTCTGCAGGGTTGGAGGTGAAGTTGACTGTCCTGTAGTTCCCTGGATATTCCTGCTTGCCATCCTCAAAGACAGGAGTAACATTTGTTTTCTTCCAGCCTTTTGGAGCCTCTCCTAAACGCCAAGGTCTTTCAAAGATAATTAAGAGTAATCTTGCAATGACATTATCCAGCTCCCTCAGCACTTTGAGTGTAACCCATCAGGTCCCATGGACATATGCATATCCAAATAAACTATGTTTATTTGGAGCTTTTTACTTTGTTTTCTAAGTCATTCCAACACTACAGCTCCTGACAGGATCTTTGAATTTGTTGGTTAAGGAGAATCAGAAACATCCAGACAGGAAATGAGATGTTACTATTCACCTCTAACTCTGAAAAATTGATGGAACACACATACAGAATCACAGAATCATGGAATGGGTAATGTTGGAAGGGACCACAGAGGGTCATCTTGTCCAACCTCCCTGCTCAAACAGGTCCATCCTAGAGCACATGGCACAGGACTGCATCCAGACAGCTCCTGAATATCTCCACTAAGGCAGACTCCACAACTTCTCTGGGCAATCTGTTCCAATGCAAGGTTACCCACAAAGCAAAAAAGTTCTTCCCCATGCACATTAAAGTTGTATGCAGCAATTTTATATGTGGCTAAATGTACATCACAGTATAAAATTCATTCCAGTGTATTAAAAGACAGCACTGAACACATGCAACACTAACTACTTGGGAGAGACTTAATAAAAAAAATACCATAACGTTAACTACTCACTAGCTCTGCTGAATGATTTAGCTGAAAATAACCCAAGTATCATTCACATTGGGCTCCTGTTTACTAGAAAATTGATAGTACAGGACTGCTGAGGCTGACAGGCAACATTTATTAACACCGACACTGTTTTCTATACTGCAAGTTGCAAGGCAACTGCTTAATAGGCTGGCATTTTCTTTGCAAAATAGTTCAAAAGACTGAACTCTGCTGTACACTGCAGCAGGAAGTACTTCAATATGCAACAAAAAAACAGAGGAGGGCTATGCACAGCTAAAAGGCTATGTTCCCATCATATATACCCAAGAGCATAAGCTTTGCACCCATCCTTCCCACTGACTGCTGGAACTAGTAGAACTGAAGGCCAACTTTGGCACATCTGTAACCCCCTCTATTGAGGACAAACCACCTCCAGTGAGGACAAGAAATAAATTCCTTCAGTTGGAGTAGACTAAAATAGACTTTCCTTGAAATCATGAGAAAGGGCATCATTCTAGGCTAATCCTATTAGACTCTTAATTCTTTATTAACAGACAGTTAACAAGCAAGAAACAGTTTATAAGAGACACATGCTGTAGTTTGAAGATCTAATGGGTGATTTGAAGAGCACAGAGCAGATTGGGTCAACAATTCTCACCAACAGCACACTGTGTTACTTATCACCGTTTCCCTCATTTGCAAGTATGATGTCTCTTGACTCAGTCCCAACTTTAGCATCACCTGGTTTTCTCAAAATGGTTTTTAATTCATTAAAAATATCTTCTTAATTATCATAATGCAATAAATAGCTCATCTGATGTACTGTATGAATATTTTTTTTTCCACATTCACATTCTTAATTTTAGGTTAGCGGTTTAGGATATTACTTTAAATTTTTTTGCACATATACATATTTCTAAATACAAATGTTATGGATAAGAAAAAAATCCTCAAAGGGTGTTACATCCTTCTCAGTGAAGCACAATTAAATCTATTCAACTAGACAGACATAATGTAGTAAGTACATTCCATAAGCTACTGAAATTATGCTGTAATACAAAGGAACCAATTTCCACATTAATTTGTATTAATGCAATGACTTAAGATCAAGAATTCTCCCTATCCTGTTCTTGCCTACTGTGAAACCATGGCTTAAATTCCAGAAACATCTCACACTTGAAAGGCAAACCCCACAGAAAACTCCCATATTTTGAAGAACAGCTTTCACTCCTGAAGAACATGTTTTTTGTCATTCTCTCTGGATCGACACTATTTATCCTAACATTTTAGCTGAGGAAACCTTCTTGTAGTTGTTCTTAGGCAAAATTTGTGTTTTGTTCAGAAGCCTTCCAAAGAACTTTAGAGTTCTGCAATATGTCTTTTTATACACACACAAATTGCAGAGAAAAATAAAAATCATTGTCCTGTAAAATATTAAAAAAAAAAAAAGTAAGTAGAAGGGTTTGGTGAATAGCCCTTTGGTTACTACACTGCTCATAAACATTCTTAGCCTCTTTGAAACCTTCTGAAAGATAACCAAGCTTATCATAAGTAAACACATAACCAAAAAATCAATATTCCCCCACTGCTGTAGATCACATGTTTGATCTTCAGGTCTCGGAGGTGAGTCTATACTAAGTCCTGCTACAAAAATCCTTGTCCCATGACCCATTTCATTTGCATATCCTATATAATACGAGAACAATTCTCTGTATAAATTATCCGTGTTCGTGATTCATCAAGCTTCTTATCACAGACATGGTTTTCTGCACCACTGGACAGAATGGCTCCTACAGGGAGTGAAGTCAGCCAAAAGAGAAGCAACTCAACCAGAAACAAAAAGATTAATTAAACCCACTAATTTATGGAAGAAAAGAGGGTAGCAATACCTATATGCAGCAATTTACAGAAGTTGTATTTGTCCATCTATTCAGGAAGAAAGGCACCTACAGAGCTTTCCCTAGCTCTATGGTGACAGTGACTATTTGAAATGGTATCTGGATAGATTTCTCCAATTCTATTTAAGAAGCTGTAAAATCATTAACATGTCAAAAATGCATGACTTAGTTTTCCCATGGCAAGCTATGTTACATATACATTCACCTGCTTACTCTCCAAATTGCACTATATTTTTAAAGCTATTATGAATTCATATTTTATCCTACTTCTGTTCTGATGGCTTGTAACAGATGGTAGAATTATTTAGTTTGTTTTCAGTTTATCATGTACCTCCCTTATATGTGTTTAACCCAGAAAGGAAGAAAGTGAGGAAGAGGAAGGCCACGCCATTGCGTTGCTCTGCCTGCTTCCCTGGGGCCAGACAAGAGACTGCTTTGCTCCTCAGAGTTCCTCTGCACTGGCAGCTCCTGCCATGGACCATCAGAAAGGGAGGGCACCGAAAAAATCTAAATTTGAAAAGCTGACAGGGAGACTTTCAAGGCAAACCAATGACAGACTAGAAGAAGAGTACTGTTCTGGAGACCAAAGGAAACTGCATGGAGCTTGCGTGGCTCAGGAAAATTCTGAAGTTGGACCCATTCCCTCTTTTTAAGAGGCTCATATAATAAGATTTACATAGCAGACCAGAGTTTACCCTAGTTAAACAATTATCTTGTTTTAGATTATCTGAGTCTGGTCTAGTTAAACATTAATTTAGCTAATTAGAAGGTTTCTGCTGTCACTTAGTTTGTTCAGCTTGAAGTAAGTTGGGTTTAACTCTCAAAAATTTAACTCTGTGTAGAGTCATTAGGTAAAGGTTCCCTACTTCTGTGGTATTTTAATTTCATTTCTCCTTTTGAGATGGAGAAGTAAAGACACAAATAAATTACCTACATAAATACAGCAGCCGTCAGTGCTAATATACACAAGTTTCTTAAAGCCCTATGGTTTGGGGGAGAAATAGTGATTAAGTTATTCTGAAACAATTTTGTTTTCTAAAAACAGGAACTAGTCACCCGTAATCTCTCAACAGTTAATGGCAAAAAACAAAGATAGAAAGGATTGCCACTCAACTTGTAACAGATGCTTTTCTCAGTATAAAAGCCCTCTAAAAGTACTTTTTAACAGCGCTGACCAGAAAAAAGTTCAGATGACAAGAAAATGTAGATGAGAAGAATCTCACCCCAAACCACCTGCAGAGTTATGAGTTTTCGGACACTGACTTTTCCTTGCATTGCCTGTCATGTTCTATTGGAAGCAGAAACAGAGAGCTATCTATGCATGTGGTTTCAGAAGTGGTAAGTGCTTTATTTGCCATAACTTCAAAAATATTAAAGCTCCTAAGGGCAGTTAAGGTCCCCCTAAAATATGCTTGGTTCATATAATAAAATCTACAACAGTAATAATGAAAGTAAAAATGGTTTGCATTATTGAAGCATTTATCTTAAAAAGAAACTAACATTTGAAGCCAACACTTATATTTGTACTATGTTCCAAGTTCTGCCAGTCAGGAGGTCTAATAGGAGGACTGGAATTACAGCAATAAGACTTACCATAATGCAGACCCTAAGAAAAGGCCATTAGAGTAGCTGTTCTGAGTACAAGTACCATTAATGACTTCAGGCTGGCAAGCAGCCCAACCCAGAGATGATCACTTCCCATGCCAACACTATTAGTTGCTGTCAAGACCACTGCTAATGGTGATGTCTGTCACTTTTGACACTGTTGACTGTGACATCCAGTCAACAGTAAAACGATTTATGATCCTCTGGCTGAATGTGAATCTGGTTGAGTAAAATGTTTATGCATTATGTGAATTCAAAGTACGATGCACATTTAACAGGGCTGTGAGACATACTAATGGAAGTTCCCAAGAAACAAAGCATTCTGTGTACATGATACTGAAGCATTACAGTAAGGAGGATGTTGAAATATCTACACAGAACTATAACACTTTAAATATTGTTATCCTGCTGATATTAGAACTCAAAATGAATAAAAATAAAAATCTAGGAAATTATTTAGACAATTTCATGAAGAATTCCTCATTTAAGAAGACAGAGACCTAGGAAAACTAACTCACACAGACATGCCCTGATTTGGGTGAATTCTGCTGAATTTAATTTTATAGAATCACAGCATCCTTGAGCTTCACAAGGATTTCTTGAGGTCCCTCATCCAGCCCCACCCTGCTCAAACATGGTGTGCTACAGCAGGTCACCTGAGACCACATCCAATCAAATTCTTAGTTATCTTCAGTGATGAAAACTTCATGAATGTCACATGCCATGAAGTTAATAGGCATTTAGTCTAACTTGCTGTATTTTTCTGAGAGCTTTTTTATCCTTTGGCAGCTGAGACCAAAGGATAAACCAGCTGTCCTCAGAAAAAAAACATGCACTATACACCATGCAGTTACCAACAAGAGAGAGAAACACTGCTCAGAGCAGCACATCCCACAGCACACTGGAAGGCTGGCAAGTCTTCACTTCAATGGACAGGAGAGTGGAAAAGTGGTTTACTTTCCATTTTACTGCTCTTCTATTTTGTCTTTATCGCTTCATTGAAAATAGTTTTAACATTCAGATTTTTCACGTTTTTAACTTAAAAAGACAAGCAAAAAAATCCAGCTCTAACTACAATATTCTGACATCAGAATAAACACAAGATTTGGTTCAATATTACCTACATCATAAAAAAAGCTACCATGGCTTACAATTTGTGTTGCCTCACACTACGCTTAAGGCTTAAAAAAATCATTTGACTTATGGTAGTGCAAAATACATCCAAATTATTTTAAAATAATTTCTCAAGATGTATATAGCTTAAAGAGGCAATCAAATTTACCTGAAATGTATACTCTAATGGGAGAGAGATGTATATTATCAGAACAAATAATCTTATTAAATTTTAAGCAGCTGTAAAGAGTTTAAATTATTCCTTTCACGCTTTATCAAGGTGCTCAAAGGGAAGACAAAGACTCAGACCACATAATACAAGATAATAATAGATAATCTGCCATACCGAGGAGGATGGACAGACGGCTGGATGGATGGATGGCCGTGAGGGAGGGAGGGAGGGAGGAAGGAAGGAAGGAAGGAAGGAAGGAAGGAAGGAAGGAAGGAACTATTCACTATTTCAATTCTTTTGAAAGTTTCTAGCAAAAGCTAGAAACTGTCAAAGCATTTATTCCAAACACTGACAGTGTCAAACAAAATATCTTAATTAAATTTAGCAGCTCTAAAGGTATACTTTTTAACAATGTATGATCAGCAGTAGCTTCAGCTTAAGGCTATACAAAGTTCTAAACCAACAGAAACTTCTCCGTTTTTTGTAGCAAAGTTTATCCTCTAGTGAACAAGCAAGCATGAAAAAGAAAACTTACTGTATCAGAATATTACAAAGTAAAATGAAGAAAAATCTTCCTTCTTGCTTACACTTTAGAGTACCTTCAGAACCCCACTCTCTAAGGTATCACTAAAACCTGCTGGTTAAGATCTTAGCTTGGTTTGATTACAAGTATGTAGTTTACTTCTCTAAAAAAAATCGGATAGTGTAATGTCTCACTCTACAATCCCTTAAGAGGGGATTTTTTCACCTCTGAGCTCTACTTCTCTTCAGCCAGCCCCATACCATACATCCTGGACACCATTTCTGCAAGTTTCCCCATCTGGGCGGAAGTCTCAAAGTAGTTGCAGAGTTAATTCTAGCAACTCCTATTGAGATAACATCAGTGTAAGGAAAAGGGTGCCAAAACGACTGCTTCCCCAACAACTCCAGGATAGCAGCTTCCCAAATCAAAGATGTGAATGGCACACACACATACACTTAAAACTGCAGCCTATGCTAGGAAACAGAACTAAAGAAAGAAAAAAAGGAAAGGATTGATGATACTTAATCTATCCCTTTCCTCTACTAGCTTTTGGTAACAAAGGCAAATGCTGAGAGGAGTTTCACCTGGTTCCTTGTAGCTGGAAGACAAAAATCAATACAGGATTACCAAACCAGGAAAAATCTGAGACATGTCAGAATCAAGCCTCCCAAACTCAAACAAAAACTTCCATAATGAAGAGAAAGCAGCAATCTCTCACTTTAAATCACAATATGTAATGCAATGTAATCATTCACCCTCCAGAGGTAGTCATGCAATATTTTGATTCTTGCCTTTCAGCCATTCTGAACAACTTAATTATCATCCTTTGCTAAAATGGATGCAGGAATGATGCAGGTTTAATTCTCCAGCCATGTTTTATGGTGTGTTTCGTTGTTGAAGTGAATACTGCAATTGTAAAGCAAGCTGAACCAAACGAAGCAAAAGCTTTTTTGCTTGTACAATGATTTTAAGAGATTTCTAAATAACAACACAGAAATGCAGAAGGACATATTGCAAAGACAAGCTGGAAGCAAAACTACTGACATTTGCAAGCCTTCTATAGCAAACATCTCCTTCATCTTACTTCTTTTCCAGATCTGTTCTCTTGCTTCAGCATTAGTCCTGTGTTGGTACTTACAAGTATTTGTAACACACAGATTGGAAATACTTTGAAAGCACTAAATTTGATTTATTAACTAATGATATTTATCAAATGATCACTTCATTACAGAACATTTCCCCTTCCTATATGAAGGCTGGGGTTCACTTACAATTTAAAGCACAGATTCAGATCTTGTTTCCAAAACACTCTTTATATATTCCCAGGCATATTTAGTTTCACTGATTTATTTTACTGATACATTTTCAATTCTGCTTTATTTTATCATGTGATTCAAAGTGACAGCCTATCACTGAGTTCATATTTCCTGTTGACTTCTGGAGTTCAGATGAATAAATGTATTTGTAGTCACTATTTACAATACCACTTTGGAATTACATTTAACATCTTCCATACAACAATACACAATTACCTCTGGCAGATCCACTTTGCCTCTGTAAAATATTGACTTTCTATTGCCACCATAAGAACAGACAGAATTTTAGGAAATTAATTTCTCACCCACCTACTGTTTACTGAGGATGCTCATAAAAGGCATACCAAGTTACCAAACCAATGGAGTAAAAATAAACACAATTGTTTAAATAATTATTTGTCTTTCCAATGCTTTATACTCACAATAGAGGATAAATTACTTATATTTGTGACTGAATGCAATTAACACAGACATGAGTAAATCAGAATTAGTAATTAGTTTTTTTGTTTAAATGCTAGTTATATGGAGGCACTAATTAGTTTGGTTTTTTTTAAATGCTGATAATATGGAAGCAGGAGTCCAAACTAAAACCATATTTTAAAGTTACATGTGCATTTAACATTGAGATGCAAAATTCTGAAGTGTGCTTATTTACCCAGAACACTGTTAATCAAGGAGTAGTTTCTGTGATACTGGTAACAAGCTGATAAAATATTGCCTAATGTTTTTATTGCAATAAAAAATGCTAATTTTCTACAGATTTTTTTTTCTTAAACACTGACTGATTTCTTTACCACAGGGTGGTGGTAAAGTGGTTTAACACTTTTGAATTGTCTCCCTTCCTCAAATATTGTAAACCTAAAAAATAATAGTTGTCTTGCACTCCAAAGAGATAATTGTGGTTTATAAAGGTGGTTTTGTACATTTCTTAGCTCTTTTGTCCACAGAGGACTGGAATATTTTGTTGGTCAACTGCAACAGTATTTGGATGAAGCACTGTACATCTCCAGCATAGATGTGTAACAGGCTGTCATTTTTCTAAGAACCACAGAAATTCTCCCTCAGATTAATACTGTAGGTTTTGATGTAAAAGGGCTTGTTAAATAGACCCTCAGAACAGTCAATTTGCTCATTTAATTGACTCAGTATTCTTTCCTACTTCTCTTAATTGGGTGAGTAACTAGAATATAGATAATGCAGTACAAGGATAAAATTACATGCTGTGTAAATTCTGCTACAAAAAAGTGATGTTAAAACAGTTCAGAATGAAGCACATTTCAATTATATAATAAAAAATACACTGCAGTGACATTGCAAGTCTCCCTGTAACTGTTCCTAGCATGAAAAAAACAGTGGAATGGTTCAATTTGAAAATAACTTGTTAAGTCACATGGGTTGAAATGCACAGTCAGGGCACCTAGAATAGCATTAACTCTGACCACTGAAAACAATAGGTGACAACCACATGACTCGTTCATTTTTTGTATTTGTAGTCTAAGAAAAAAATTAACTGGATTTTTTATTTTTAAAAAGCATTTCTCCTGGCTTCTATCACAACATGGCAAACTCACTGAATTATCTCTCTGAAATTGCAAGGTTCAAGTTAAAAAACTCAATTTAAAAATATCAAATTACATCAAGACGTGGCAGAAAGGTGGTGATAAAGGCAACCTAAGAAAATCCCCTAGACACTAAGCAGCAGAGCAATTACTGAAGCATTCTCTCCCTTTCTACTACCTAGACAGATCTCCTGGTTTTCTCAGTTAACACAAAGAAAATATTGTGGTCCTAGGAAATATTATCAGATGCAGACAGTATCAAATACACAGAGCACCTTCTAATCTCCTTTCGTGCCCTGGATATTCAGAAGGAGAGGTCATCATTCCTCTGCTGAGAAGGAGTAAAGTCACATTTGAGAGATCTTTTCTGTACTACAAATCACTCCATTAAGCCAAGCTGCCTCTGTTCATTCACTGAAGGGAACACTTCCTCCTACAGGAAAGATTCACAAAGGAATCTTCTCAAACAGGCTTCCTGACCAACATACACATAGTGGGAGTACAAAGTCTTCCTCTGAGCTTGAGCTTTGCTACCATATGACTTTTTCCAAAATGACCTTTTTAAGGGGGGCTGGTACACTGTAAACATGTACTCCTGGTCATGGTAAGTTCCCCATCAGATATAATGGCCCAAACTTCAAGGACTCCAGGTACAAAAACGTAAAACCAAAATGTGATCTAAGGCATCATAGCCAAACTCTTTTTTTTCTGCCTGACTTCTGAAACACTTTGGCTTGTGGGCATTTCTGTCTTCTTTGGTTGAAAAAAAAAATCCCTGAATATCAGATGATATTCACAAACATATTTGCTTGGCTGAAAATCCAAAATGCTTTCAAAATAAGCCTTAAGGAAAGATTCAAGTTGCCTTACACAGCATACCATTTTTTTTCTCCTTATCTATTGTATATAACCCATACCTATGAACTAAGCAACTTGTTTCTCCCGAAAGTAATAAAAACCATGCGCTCCCCACCCCCAAATTGCTATCACTATTTCTACTTTTAAATCTAAGCAAAATGCAATGATGATAAGTGCCTTGAAGCACACAGAAAGAAAATTACAGAAGAACACGTCAACATATCCCAACACCGCATCATTTCAGGCAACTCCAAAGAAATGGTCTGCGTTTCTGATTAGGTCCTTACTTTATGCAGATCCATACAGTATCTGAAGGCTCTCTCATCCATCAAACCTAAAACCTTCACAGTTACAAATGTGTTCAACAGCAAGTCCACTTCTAGGTCAAGGTGCACTTCATTTTAAAGTGCTTTCCAGTTCAGAATTCAAATGTGTTCTATCTGAACATATTCATGACGCGAAAATATGGTTGCTACTGAAATTAAAAGATTTAGAAGTCATCTACGAATCACAGTTCAAATACCACAAAAATTCCTTTGGGAAAAAAGAAACAAAAAACAAATGTTTCCCAAATTCCTGATGTTAACCATTTTTTGGTAAAATTTTCTATTTTATTTTCCTTTTGTGTGAACAACTGTTGCCAGACTGTTTCAAGCCCATCACTTCATTGCAGCTTATTCTTTAATTCCATGGATCCTCTAAATCAGCAGATTCCTACACTTTAAATACTACCTGAAATGTAGTTTTGGGTGCTAGTATACAAAGATTTAAAAATATTCAGAATAGCATAAATATTCCATGTGAAATATTTTCTCTCATTTATGCCTCCCTAGCTACTCTAACCAATGGATGGGGATTGTCTGAGCACTAATTCAGTGTTGCTGTTCCCCTGGTGTTAAAGGTCTGCTTCATGAAGATGGACAACTTGCACACATTTGAAAAGCAAGCTAACATCACCATCACCTGCAGAAAAGTTTCGAAGTATTAAAAAGCAAAATAATTTAAACTGCAGTAACAATACATATTAACATATTGCCATTGTTTTAAGACAGAACTGTCTGACCAACTGAAAGCAGTTTTCTCCCTTGAAGTGGTTTTGAAATCATGTCTAGAAGGGTCACTAATTCCACAGGTATCCAAGCTGAAAAAACAAGAGAAAAGTAAATTGCTTATAAGCCAGTAACTCTTCTTTTAGATCAGAGTATAGTCTTATTATTGTTCCTATTTGATTTTCTTTCAGCATGACAAACTTTCAATCAGACAACTGGGTCCTGGAGAAACATGTGGCATGGCTTATTTTTGTCACAAATAATCAAGATAAACTATCTTTCCACAGACTCATATGACCAACAAAATTACTGCAGGAGATAAACTGTTTTCAGAATATGGGAGGTGCAGAAGCACTTCCATAGTAAGAGAAGCTCACAGAGCTTCACAAGTCTGCTTAAAGAGGGAGCTTTCCAGTGCATGAGGGATGTAAATGAGAAGCTCGGCTTCATTTTCTGAAGGCACCTTGAAGAAACTACAGGTCTGCTGTAGAAACTAAAGGTCTGCTCCTTTCTGCAGAAATTTCATACTTTATAGCTTTACAAAGCTAATAATACAGGAAGTATCTGTGATTTGTCAGCTGCCCTACATCACACTGTACATGTCATACAACAGACCAAGGGTGCAAACCAGTAAATGCCTGTAGGGAAATATACAAAGGGCCTCCTCAGAATTATGGTCCTTCCTCTTCAACACCAGATGAAGCTTCCCAGAATGCTTGTAAGCAGCTTTCCACTCTCTTGTGTGCAATGGCACTCAGGATGATCTGCTCCATGACCTTCTCTGGCACTGAAGTCAGACTGACAGGCCTGTAGTTACCCAGATCCTCCTTCTGACCCTTCATGGAGATAGATGTCACATCTGCCATCTTCTAGTCAGCTGTGATCTCCCTGTTTTTCCAGGACTGCTGGTAAATGATGGAAAGTGGCACAGTGAGCACTTTTGCCAGCTCCCTCAGTACCCTCAGGTGCATGCCATCAGGGTCCATAGACTAAGTAGTGTGGCAGGTCATTAATAATTTCTCTAGGATTATGGAGGTATCCCTGTGCTCCCCATCCCTGTCTTCCAGCTCAGGGCTCTGGGTAGCCAGAGAACAGCTGGTCTTGCTATTAAAAAATGAGGCAATAAGTACCTCAGCTTTTCTCCTCACGCTTTGTCACTATGTCTCCTCCTGCATCCAATAAAGGCTGGAGATTCTCCTTGGGCCTCCTTGTGTTGCTGGATTTTTTACAGAAACATTTTTATTGCTTTTTACAGCACAGCCAGATTAAGTTCTACTAGGGCTTTGGCCCACACCAAAACATGACCTAGTCTGTGCTCCAGAGAAATATTACAGTGCACAAGAAGGGAAATCCAAACCACTCCCTCTACCCTAGCCTGATTGACAGAGAAAAAAATACCAGTCAACATTAACAGAGAAGAAAACTAGAAAGAACTAGGAGCAGTTGAGGACATTCTCCCAGTCATTTTGGCAGAATATGATCTTTTCCATCCACGTCTGTTTTGCTCTGGTGGAGCAACAGCCCTTGCAGTGCTCTGTTCTCCTTCACCTTGAGCTGTCTTATCAACTCCAACTCCTGAAGAACACAAGAGCCCCACATGTATTGCTGCAGTGCCTTCCCTTCACGTGCCTGGATGACCTCGTAGGGCATCAGCTCATTTCTCACCAGCTGATGCAATGTGCAAGGCTGGGGTTTGGACTGCTTTAGTTGAAGAGGCCTTTGGGACAGATCTTGAGCACTACAGCCATGAGCAAAAAGAACATAAACTGAAGCATGGGGGATTGAAGCATGAGTGATGGCTGCCAGACTGTGGAAAAAAGAGAAGCTGATATTCCAATGAGAATGATGCAGATTCCCACCAACCTTAACTGTGAAGTATTAATTCAGTATTATTTGTCCTTTTTGAGACTTTATTCTTCCTTCTTTTGTTGTTGGTTGTACTAGTAACTTAATGTTCTTCCTTTCATTGTGCTACATAAATTATCCTTTGTACTGAATAAATGTATTCAGTAAAGAATAAATGGAAAAAATGCCAAGTCAAAGAAAATAGGAAAGCAACAAGGTATAGAAATGGGGATAACCTTAAACGTAGAATGAAAAACTGGACCAAAATGGCATTCAGGATAAATTGAGGAGAGTTTTGCATACTCAAAGGCCTTGCGTACTCCAAAGACTTACCTTCAATCAGGAAAAAAAATGTTAAAGTCTATTTTGTAGAAGAATCACAAAACAGATCTCTCTCTGTTTTGTGAAAACCATCTCCTTCACCTTACAAACAGCAAGATGGCGATAAATGGGACAGGACAAGAAGTGATTTGGGCATAGACTCCATGGATAAACTTAATAATTTAAGAGCAAGAGAAAACCACCATTGTTCACAATACCATATTTTGGTGCATTTAGATGGGATGCATTCAGAAATCTGTCTGTATGGCAGATGCTCTTATTGTCCCATGAAAGAGCCTGGAACAAAAAGCTTGTTTTAGAAATGGGCTAACAAGCTACTGAATTCTGAGGCAGTAACTGGCTGTTCAGGGAGAATATCTTAGATTGCCTGGTACCATATTTTATCTGAACTCTAGGGTAGTTTCAACTGCTCTAAATTTATTCCAGCTTTGGGTTTTACATCTCAGTATACTCAGGCCCATTTTGTTACAAGCCACTAGAAATAAAAAGCTCTAGTATAAGGGCCATCTTCTAAGAGGATTTGTTTTATGAATTGGTGACTGATTTCTCAAAAAATCATTGAAGAGATGTCAAAAAGAAGAGGACACTGCAGTCACTTTACTTTTATCTAACTGTTTAAACCAAAAATCACAGGGAGCAAAGAGACATTAACTACTCTTTATCATTATTTTTTATTATTTTATATGCATGATATTAATTATATTTTATACAAATATAAATAATTTTTTTGTCCCAGGGGATGGGATCAAAGCTACACTGGATTTTTATGCAGCAGCTTCAGTTTTTCAATGCACTGAAGCAGCATCACTGATTATAAATTCAGCAAGTCATGTGTTCTATTACTTCCATGTTTCTGGTCTCAGTGATGACAGCTGGACATTATTTGGGCAAACTTAGGGATGGGAAGGGATGGTTTCTGTTTATCAGGAAGACTACAACTAGGGGGTAAAAAAGTGGATTTTTCTTTTAAACCCTTTTGCATGAAAGGGAGTTGTGCCAACATAGCACATCATTCCCATAGGAAACTCCTGGTAATGCAGGATTTTAACCCAGGGTTTGCATTTAAAATTCTTCAGGTCTGGAAGAGTCTAAGCCTTAGTCTAACCCCTAGCCCATCAGGCCTGAGACCCTGAATTGTAGTAAAATGACAACAAATGATTTATCAAAAAAATATTTAATCCACAGATGCACAGAGCCTTCACCTACAGGTGAACCTGTTGTTTGGGGAACTCACTGACTCAGTTTTGGTTTCTAGATGGTAAATTCATGCAATTTACCCTTACTTCCAGTGGATAGAAGGATTACAAAACAGGATTTTCGGAAGCACTAGTTCCCATATTTATACAGCTAGGAATCTAAAACAAAGATGATTTTCTTCAAAACTTGAAAATATTTGACCTATAAATTTGTTAGAAAAATTATATTAAAAGTCCATTTATACTGATTACACCTTTCCCCTTTCACCCAGTTTAGAATTAAAAGGTAGTCATTTCTAATAATGACATGGAATTTAACATTGATTTTGCGTATTTTTCACAGATTGGTAGATTCACACTTTCTAAGCAAAGCTGCTAAGGTACCCTATGTTTCAAGGAGTTAAAAACCCCACACACTTCCATTCACACAGTATATGCCTTCATTCTTCCTACTCCCTATCCTTTGCATCCTCTTTCCATTTTCTCATGTGTAGCCCTGGGCATTCAAAATTATTCTTTACAATGCAGCAAATACACTTTTTCCTGCATCTAAATCGGCTTTTCTTTTTTTTTTTTTTGTTATTAGTTTTTTTCTCTGTAGCAAAGAACTAGCGAGACTGCAATACTTCCTACAAGCAACGCCAGTCTTCAACATTAACTTAGAACACATGAACAGAATAGACATTTTTGTACTTGATGTTATCAAAGTTCTCTTGGATCAGACAGTATTATCATCTTCCCCTCCATCATCCAACAGGACTGTGGCTTACGTTTATATCACTCACCCTATGAAAAAAGCCTGGCTATCACTCTCCAGCTCCATACATTTGCAGAAAAGCAGATAGAGGTTTCCCAAAACCCACACACTACTAAGAGACTAAGCTCTATGCTTGTCAGATTATATTAAATAGTAAATATAAACAGAAGGAACTTCAAAAGGATTTGGCCTGTCTGCCACTAGTTCACACAAACTCAAAATGGAAAAGGTGCTTATAGGGTGCATACGAGGTCAGCCTCTAATTTCTGAATCTCAAGGAGGGCAATACCTGCCTTTTCCATCCACTCAACTGTCAGAGAGGGCTGGGTGCTAGAAGCAGGCTAGGGAACATTGCCATGGCCCACACAGTGCTGCTCTCAGCCATTCAGGCACTCCATTGTCCCCATGTCAGAAAGTCCTCCCCATCTCCACTTCTACCAGAGACAATTCTGCAGTAACTTCCAGGATCAATCAGATGAAGACTCTCCAAAAACAAGCAGCTAGTTAGTTTACTGCAACAGGCTCCAATACCCTTCTTCATAAAACCACACAAGGAGATATTAGCTGTCTTAAACTCTCTCTACTGTAACAAAAGAAGAAAGGGTCAGCCTTCCAGGAGTAAAGGATTTTAAACCAGATTACATGGGAGTTCCAATAGAATAAGCTAAGAAGTAGCCCTTACCATGGAGGGTTTCCTTATGGTTCTCCTGAAAGCCTCCAAATACACTTTTCCTTGAAGTCTCCATTACAGCCATACAAGACAGAACTACACAGGGAAGCATGCATAAACGTACTGTCTTCACACAGAAACGTCATTTGGGAATGATTTTTGAAAATAGTCATGCTTAAAGGGAGATTTTTGAGTGGGTTGATAAAATCACATCAGGCACGAGAGATTTCAGTAAAGAGTCTATCTGAATTTTTAAGTTCTTAAACATTGTCCAGATTTTTTGTCTTTGCATCCAGGCTACAAGCAATGACAGAACACACAGCTACCTAGAAAGATAGAAAGGGTAACTTACTTGGCTTAGGAAATAAACTTCACTACTCTATCTCAGAATGTTTTTTTCATACACAGAGAGACTTGATTCCTGTGACTTTATTCATCCACATTAGAGCCTGTGGTTCTTGCATAGCCAGGAGAAGAAGACACATGTAGGAGCATCTCATTTGTTGTCTATATTTACTTTAGACTGAGCCATAGGGAGTCTAGATACACAGGTTCCTATTCTTTTTAATTAACCAGTTGTTTGGGGTTTTTTTTTCCATAACCAATCACCCTAGAAAAAGCCAGTGGTGTTGCAGATGTTTATACATAGTCTGATGCATCCTATTTTAGCTGTCTGGATGGCAACAGAGTACTAGTCAGTTAGCCAGTACTACCAGCTCTTTCCCATTTTCCCATTTTTACACAAAAGCAAGCAGAAAACTACAGTATTAGGTAGAAGTGATTTGTGTAAATCTGCACTGAGAGAAGATATTGGTTAGAATGTGTACTGCCAGCAAAGATAAAACACAGAGAAATGTTTCTGCAGGTAGGTTTCTCAGCCTTGCAGCAGCCATGGCACTTCTGTCACAGAGGCATTTGTATGAGTTTTTGGTCTTTTTAATGTTCCAAGACAAAGAGTCGGATACAGGACTATGGTTTTTCTGATCAAATAAATCTATTTCTGTATTTAGTTGTTAACATTGGACTCTAAGAAACAATATATGAGCACAAAAAGTACTTTAGTGGGTTGGGCACACAGTCCATTCAGTCCTATATTTTGGCTCTAATAAAAGATGGTAGACAAGGCTACATAGGAAGAGCATATGAGCTGCACAGCTTTGCGTAGCCCTTTGCCTTCATTCTCCAGAAGTATCCACTGATGTTGTTTGGGGGATGCAAAATAAAATGGGTCCCCCAAAAAAACTGAGAGGATATTAGCTATATCTGAAATGTCACAGAAAGCTGTAGCCTGTTACATGGGGAAGTTGCCAAGTTAAAAATAGAAACTGCCAATCTGACTACAGCTGTGAGACGCATTTCACTGACAGACTGGCTTTTATCTCTTTTATTTAAAAGGATGAATCCCTTAAAAAAACCCAACATTGTAAAATGTTACTTACTTCAGAACACCAAAACCTGCAGTGCTGACTGCAGAGAGAAATTAAAAGCAACCAAGTGTATTGCAATACATGTACTTATCAGCAGTAGGTCAGCAGAAAGTACTGTAATGGATCTGCTGCTGCTCCTGCTTTTCTACTTTCTGACTGATGCAAAAAAAGCGATCATTAGGAATCTAAAAAGGTATATTTAATAGCTGAATGCTCAATTACTAAAGTGGGACTAGACAGCCTAGGTTTGAGACTGTTTTCAGGACATCATATTCCCCTATATAATGTTTAGAGCTGTACATAATCAGCTACGTACCACTCATCTCTAATATCAGCTGCTCTCCAGTAACAGACAAGGACTTCAAGCCAGCCTCCAAAAATCACCCAGCTGAATGGCCTTAAAATTAACAGACAATACATTACTTGAAACTTCCGAAAGATGAAATATCACTAAGGTGTATTGCAAGCTCACATTTGATTTCTTCCTTCTGTTGTGAAATGTGCCTTATAAAGGAAAAGAGATGGTTTTTAAAATTGTATTTGTACAGCACTTCATTTTTCAAAATGCAAGGAACCAAGTACACTCATTTAACACCCACGTAACTTATGAACAGATATTTTCTAGGCACCTACAAATCACTTCACTTTCATACAGTAAATTAACTGCACATGAACATATGGATAAGAAAGGCTTCAAACCCCTTGTGTGCTGCTGGATTTGAGCAACTGGTCTCTTCTCCATCTCAAAAGAAGAAACCAGTCTACAGCAGGAAGGTGTATTTATTGGTGCATGAGACTCTGCCAGTCCAGCTCTATGACAAAAGGTAACACACCTGGGGAAGCCCCACCTCCAGGCTGATCTTGCATACACTAATCTTTCAGCAGGTCACATAGAATATTCTTTCTTCAAATGTGTATTTTTCTTTGATGTACATATTTAACAAATTACATTTGTTAATACTAATGAGAACACTGAGAAACTCTTGAGAACAAAGGGAAAACAAAGCCCCAGGGGATATGCACTCACTCCTACTGAAAACAGTGACTGCCAGAGTTTGAGCTGCCTCAACTACAACATGAAACTTCCTCAAAAGGAGATAAAGCATACACGCACTTTCATTGGAACACTGCCATAGTGATGTTTGGCTTATATATATTTTAGTCAGAGCTTCTGAAAAAGCTTCAAAGAGCCTACAGTATACAATTTAATTAGCAATTTATTAGAGAGAGATGGGTCGCTTTGAAATTCTGCCATCTGATAAGGAACAAACACATTCAATCTGAGGTGCCTTCTAAACCATACACAGACAGTGCTCCAGACCTTCATTTAAAATGAAATCTCCAAGCCCAGCATTATATTCTTCCAGACCATGCTTACAGCAGTATTGGACTCAGGAGTCCATCTGCAAATAGGTCAAATACAGGAAAGTTGAGACTGATCTCCATTTCTCAATGGCGATTTTTGGTTCTGTAAGGGGATAGTGGTTTGAGTTTAGGACCCTAAGTCTCAACTTAACAACAAAGAACCTTCTACTTTCAAGTGAATTCCTTAAATTTAAATGCAATGGCAGCCTGGACATAAACCCAGCCTAAAATACCATGTCCCAGCCAGTCATAGATCAGTCTGCAGTGACAGCTCTGCAGCTTTCTGAGAAGCTGTGAACTGCGTAGGCCAAACTAGAAGAGACGGAACAGCTGATACAATAGCATTTACTCACATTTTTGAATAAAACAGATTTATAAATTAGAAATCGAAGTCTTTCAAGCTGCTGTAACTTCCGCACTTTGGATAAAAAGATGAAATAAAATGTTGTCAAGACCATATATGAGATTGGCAGTCATTGCAGTGAAGGGAAAAATATAGATGCAGCAATTTTTAGAGTGAGAACTTAAAGGCTGGCTTGCTGCTTCTGACACATTCTCTTCCTGAAATTAAATTTTTGCTGTCATTTTTGTCTTAAAATTATGCAGTACAAGAATATATTCCCTACTTACCTCAAAAATTCCCTTTTATCTTTGGATCAAAACCCATTAATTTCCTAAAACTGCTTATTTTAAAGGCAAAACACATACTCTAGATGGTATCATAAACTAGAGGGCATGTCTTGAAACTGATTTATTGCCTTTACCTGAACATAGAACCATTAGATCTCCATGTTCACAAACCATCGTGGGCTTGAGAAGAAAAGAATTAAAACATTTTACTTTATTCTAAGCAGCCCTTTTAATTAGATGCATTTAGCACACATCTTCTCATTACATTCATCATACCATATTTGAGCAGCTTCTCAAATCGCTTGTGATTGCACAAACACGTCTTCTGCAAGAGCCTGAAAGGCGGCTGCTGCTGCTGGCTCCACCTCTCAGCTCTGCAGTTTTTATGAATGACTAGCAATCACTGACAATGAATGACTGCCAACTGCCCACTCAACCCTTTCTACTCTTCCCTGCACGTACATACTAGAGAAGCAAACAAGCGCCGTGACTGCAAATGAGCCTTCAGTACACTTTTCCAATATACGGCATTCATCTTTCAAAACAGGAACTAAATGTTCTTCCGGATACTTAGAGCATAGAAATTAAATATTAAAAGCTTATGCAACATCCTTTTTCTCTCTCTCTTTCTTTCTGGGTTTTTTTTTTTTTTTAATCAACCAGATAACTTTTTAGGCATTTAATCAAAGTGAAATTGTCTTTTTCTGAATGCTTCACTGCTTCAGCAACAAACAGGAAAACTGGAATTAAAGAGCCCTCACCTACTTCCAGCAAACTGAGATTTATCTGGAGCCAAAACACAAAAATCTTTCATTTGTTTTGAAATACCATTTCATACGGTTTCAACATAAAAGATATCTTCTATCCAGGAAGCAGTTACTTCTATACAACTAATTTCTTAATTTAATGGATACATGAAAAAACCAGTTTATTACAATGAGAATGGCCTATAAAGAACATTAAATGTCACAGCTACTATCATAGCCTGATCAACCTAAATTTGTGACTGTAAGCAGAGGGTAAAAACTCACACAGGAGAAACATTTTAATTACAGATTAGTTACTAAGGCCAAATATAAATCAAGAAGTTATTCACTGGATGTTCTGAAAAGGCTCTGCAGTAACTGAAAATTAAAATAATAAAATAAAATAAAATAAAATAAAATAATATAAAATAAAATAAAATGCAAGGTATGCTCTATGGCCTACTGCTTAAGTTTCCCTTTCAGTTCTTGCAACCCTGCAGCCCATTATTGCCACTGCCAGGAACAAGCCATGGGCTTTGCACTGAGTTTTCAAGGCTTCAGGACCAAGGCTTTTCAGGCCTGCTTTGTCTGAACTTCCCATGGCCTGTCTTCTGCTTGGTTTCACTTAGTTTAGCTGTAACAGCAAGTAACAGAGATTTGTATCTCATGTTATCTAGAAGGGAAAATAGGACACATTTGGGACATGCAAAGATGAATAAACATGAGCAGGTTGCAATTAGCACACTCAGAAATATGAAAGCGGCACAGGTACAGCAATGCCTTCACCTGGCATTATTCAGTCAGGACAAATGCAAAGGATCTAAAACAGAAACATAGAAAGAGCTGTCAGAAGATGCAGTGTTCAATCTCTTAATGTCTAACAATTATCAAGAATAGACTTGAAGATGTAATTTAACATATTGGAAAGTTATACACAATGTTTCAGCATAATTATTGCTTAATAATGATCATGAATCACAGGTAAACGCTGGGGGAGGATGGGAGGGACTTGGGACCAAAATAGATCTTGTCAGTCTTTAAAATATCAGCAAATTAAAGTAATTTAATACACTACAAAGTATTTTTAAGGTAAATGTGTTGATAACCAGACAACAGTACACAGGTTACATTTCCCATTCTCCTTACACTTTCTCTAATTCAGCTGGACTAAATGAAGCTCCTACTCATGCTCTGCTCACCTGAGCATGAAGAAAATAATATAAGTAGTAATGGATGTAGTGACAGAAGTATTTCAACACCTTTATCTTCATGTCAAGGCCTTAACTTCAGCTGTGACCCATGAAATCATCACAAAATCTGTCAGAAGGTTTTAGTGAACTCCTCCTTAGGTGCTGCACCCTAAAGTAGATTGTTTCCTTTTCTCCATTTCCCAGCAAATACTGATACATACAGGACATGTGAAGCAGTATGAACTAAAGGACTGAGCTAACATTTCCTTTGTGTTCTGAGGCATGGCATTAAAACAATCCCTTGGCAGAAATTTCTTTTGCTGAAGTTTGGATTTTCTGGTGTTTTGGGAGTTTTTTTAAGTCTTTTTTTGCAAAACAAGTAAAAATACAAAGCCAAAGAAACAGACTAATAGTCTCCCTACTTAAGGAAGATCAAATAGCTACAAAGGACTAGCAGATAAGGAGGCCTGAGGCTAAGTACATTCTTCCCCAGTTAGTTTGTTTTCCATCTCTAGCAGTTGTAGGCAGTCTTGTGATGATCACCTCTCTTTTTTGCCATGCTTACCTACATCATTACACTACCACAAGCTAGCACAAAACTTCTGTCAGAAAAGTGGAAGGTACCAGTTACAGGCATAGCCTTTGAAGTTCTCTAACCTTGTTAGAAGCTTGGTGCCTTTCCCATCCCACCACACTGACGTCCATCTGTAAACAAAGCATGTCTCCTCCTTGATGTTTGCTGCGCAGTTTTTGAGAGCTGCTCACTTTGCACTGGATGGTTTCTAGGCCAGGCACCCAAGGGAGATGATCAGCCATTAAAGCTTTAGTAATCAAGTAGATTTTAGCTTCTGTCACAACAAAACCCAACATTTTCCACGCAAGAACAGCATTACTCAGTTTGCAGTTCTCAGGGTCATCCTGCAGCTTGAGGCTGATGATCCCTATAGGTGTTTCACTCACTACCCCACAGAAAGGAGCAAACAAAGGGACTGCAAAAATGCCTAAACTGCCATCTAAGATAGTCAGTATGTCCCCTAATTTGTTTTCTTTTGTATTGGCTCCCCTGGGTATGTTGTATTTTCAGTCCAGCCAACATGATTGCTTAACACATTCACACTAGTGCTATTCATAGCAAGCAAATCTTAGTAATTCCACTTTTTCTTTTGATCTATTTTTGCAGGTGTTCTGATGCTGACATGATTGGGTTGAGAGCATACTTCTTTTTCTGAAAGTAATTCTGAGGCAAGACCAAAAAACATTTATCACTGCAAGATCTGAAATACCATCACTCTTAGGGAGATAATTACGAATTTTTTCTAAGCTATTTAAGATTCTTATGCCAGATTATGACTAAACAATACTAACCATTCTTTCACATCCAATTCAAACAATTTTTGTTACATGATCACGGAGAAAGCCAACATGTTAAGTATCCTAACATATTCAGGAAGACAGTTCTGTTAACATAGCACAAAATCAGCTCTTCAATTATTCTTGATTACATCTGTGCTGCCCAGTTGGAAATATCTGAGAGACGCATTTAGACTACAGTAGGGGACATTTATTGTATGAATTATTTGCAAACTGTCAAACACCAGCATAGCGTTTACCTAGAATACACGTATCACCCTTACTCTCTTCACTTTAAAAGACATGCAATAATTCAGGTATTTGAAGGGTTGTCTCTAAATAGAACAGCTACATTGATATTTTGAAAGCTGTTTTTTCCACCTTTCATGCTCTATTCACTACATAAATGATGTAAATGGAAGTCATTTATTAAAGCTTTCACAGAGAAGCATTCAACATGAATCCAGGCAAGGGATGTGTGCATGAATATGATGACAACATTTCAGACCTTGCCGGTTCTGGGCTAAAATAAGATCTGCAAAGAACTGGGGAGGCAGAGAAAAGCCGGTATTTTTTCCTTCATGGAAATCTAAATATTCCTTATTTTAAAAAGTATACATTACTTGTCAAAAGTGAACCACTTTTGTGGCCTCTGTGAAGACATGTTCCATATATGGTCTCCACAGGACTCACTCTGTACATAATTTATACTTACGTACTCCTACACACATGGGATCACGGGATATTTAAGTTTGGAAGGGATCTCTGGAGATGATCTATTCCAACCAACTGCTCACAGCTGGGTCAGCTCTGACATCGTATCAGGTTGCTCAGTCAGTCTTGAAACCTCATAGGATGGAGACTGCACAATCTCCCTGGGCAACTGCTCACTGCTTGACTATCCTTATGATGGGAAAGCTTTTCCTTATATTTGCTCTGAGTCTCTCATTTCAGTTTATGCCAAATATCTCTCATCCTCCAACCAACACAGTGATTGGAAAAGCCTGGCTCCATCTTCTGAATAAACTCCTTGTAGGTACTGGAAGGTCACTAACAGATTCACCCTAAAGCCATCTCTTCTCTGGCTGAGCAAGACCAGATCCCTCAGCCTCTCTCAGGCCACGTGTTCCAGATCAATAACCAGCCATTTTGGTGGATTCTGCTGAACTCACTGCAGCTCATCAACACCTTTTCTGTGTTGTGGGGTCCAAAACTATATGTATCATATCAGGGACGATGGAAAAGCAAAAGGTCCAAAAGATGACTGGAGGCTAATACCTCCGCTTGATCTCCCTGCTGCTGGATGCTGTTGGCCTTCTTTGCTACCAAGGTACACTGCTGGCTTATATTCAGCTTGCCATCTGCTAGGTTGCCAAAATATTCTGCTGAACTGCCACCAGTCAGTCGCTTTCCAGCCCACACTGGTACACACTTTCCCAGAAGCAGGAGTTTATATTCACCCCATTGAATTTCACAGGGTTCCTGTCGACCCACTCCACTTGTTTCTTCAGGGTCCCTATAGATGAAAATCCTATCCTATCTTATCTATTGGCCCTCCCAGCATGGCATCATCTGCAAACTTAACCAAAATGCATTATGCTGCCTGTTTCAGGTCACTGAAAAGGACATTAAATGGTAGAAACCCCTGAGGCACTCCCCTGGTATCCAGGTGGAGTATGAAGCATTAACTGCTACACTCTGAGACTACATATCCAACCAGGTTTCTATCCATTTGTTGCTAGTCCATCCAGACAGTAAGGCCCCAACTTGGACATGAGAATGTTGTGGGAGACAATACAGAACTTTCTGTTAAAGCCAATGCTCTTTCATCCACATAAACAGTCAGTTCATCATAGCAAGGCAACTTAGTTGGTCAGGAATGATTTATCCTTAAGAAATCCATTCTGACTGTTTCAATCACCAATTTGCCCAGAAACATATTCCAAAAGGACTCACTCCATGATTTTCCCAGAGGCTGCAGTAAGGCTGACTGGGTTGTAGTTCTTCAAGTTAAAATTCTGGGATTTTTTGAAGATGGGCACACTTGCATTTATCCACTCAACAGAGAGTTCACCTGACCTCCCTTTTCAAGATGAGACAGCAACCATGTAAAGGACAACTTTTGACAGAAGTCATAAGCCTCCAGTGCTCCTCAACACTGTGTTCCTCCACTTATATCACAACTGCCCATAGACTCTGGCTGCCCCATTTTGCACAGTCAGAACATTCAGGTTCTCATCTCTGCAGGGTCTCTGTGAAGACACTCTTAATCCTTTTTTCATCTTCCCTGATACCATACATTTAGTCTGCTCCTCTTTTCCTTCAGCTCCATAACTTGGCCACAACTTTCCATCTAGCACACACCTCTGGCAGACACAGTCACCACCTCCAACTGCTCCAGCCTCAGTGAGCCTGCTGTTCCAATGGCTAACATGGGGTGGGTCCTTCCACAGGGGCTCTGCTGCTATTGCACTGCTTGCCTGGGCAATCCCAAACCATCAAGCAGGTGGGCTGCAAAAACCTCCTTCAGATATGATGTTTCCTTCAACACCCACGAAACAGCCTGAAAATTAATCCAGCTAGCCAGAGCATTCAGATGAACCTGTGAGGTTTTTTTCAGCATTCTCCTAAACTGAAAACTTCAGCACAATCAAAAAGTAAGTACCTTTTTAACCACTGGGACCCTCATGGAACATGGGAGCCTGAAGTGATTTTTGGCCACATGCTGCATGAGAGCGAGCTTCTTCACAGCAATGGCAGCCACAGAGAACACATTTCATGTGGCATGGGCTTCAGCGAGCTGAAAAAACTCATCTGAGAGATTTTATCAACATTATGGGGCTTCCTTTTAATTTTTCAGTTATATTTCTAATTAGAACCCAAATCAGACTGCAATATGTGGAAGAACAAGGAATCAGTGCAATCATTCTGTCCAGTTCCCTTTTGTTTATGGATACTCATTTCTTTGTTTTTGGCAGATCAGAACCTCCAAGTGCAGAATCAGTATTGAAGGTCTGAGACAAGAAATAGGACCACCGTGAAATGAAAAAGCATTAACTAGGGCCAGACATAAATTTCTGGCCAACATATAATCATGGACACATATGATGCTGGGTGAGGAAGGAAGCAGACAATAACTTGCTTGCATGCATGCTTTCAGACAGAATATTTCAGTCCATAATTCATGTAAGCAGCTGTCGCTGTTGAGCCGCTAGCAGAGAAGGAAAGCCCCGATTCTCAGCGTGGCATAGAAAAGAGACTTTATTGTTTGAATCCAATATATATATAGACTTTTCAGAGGTCACCCAGATTGGTCAGTCAGAAACCTCCCCCTAGGCCTGACTGGCCAGGCCTGAACTGTCCAAATCTTGAGACACTGTTCCCAATAACATCCAAACTTTACCTTTGTTTATAAAACACAAAAGAAATTCCCATGGGAAAGACCTGTGCTAGCCACAAGCAGCATATCAGATATCATAGAATCAGAATGGTTTGGTTTCAAAGGGACATTAAAGACCGCTAGTTCCAAACCCACTGCCATGGACAGGAACACCTACCCTTAAGACCAGGTTGTTCAAAGTTCCATCTAACCTAGCCTTGAATACCTGCTGGAATGGGACATCCACAACTTCTCTGGGCAACCTGTGCCAGTGCCTCACCATCATCACAATAAAAAACGTATTCCTAGTATCTAATTTAAACCTACCATCTTTCATTTTAAAGCCATTCCCCCTTGTCCTATCACTAATGCCCTGTAAAAAAGTCCCTCCCCAGCTTTCTCGCAGGCCCCCTTCAGGTACTGGAAGGCTGCTATAAGGTCTCTTCAGAGCCTTCTCTTCTCCAGGCTGAACAACTCAAACTCTCTCAGCCTGTCTTCATGGGAGAAGTGGTCCAGCCCTCTGGTCATCTTCCTGACCCTCCTCTGGACTCACTCCAACAGGTCCATGTCATTCTTATGCTGGGGCCCCAGAGCTGGATGCAGTGCTCAAGGAGGGTTCTCACCACAATGAAGCAGAAGGGGAGAATAACTCCCTTGCCCTGTTGGCTGTGCTTCTTTTGATGCAGCCCAGGATGTTTGGCTTTCTGGACTGCAGATTCACATTTTTGCGTCATGTTGAACTTTTCATTCACCAACACCCCCCAAGACCTTCTCCTCAGGGCTGCTCTCAATCCAGTCACCACCCAGCCTGTACTTGTACTTGGGATTGCCCCAACCCATCTGTAGAACCTTGCATCTGGCCTTGTAGAGCTTCATGAGGTTTACAGAGGCCTGCCTGTCCATTTCCCTCTGGATGGCATCCCTTCCCTCCAGCATGTTGACCACTGCTCATCTTGGTGCCACTGGCAAACTTGCTGAGGGTGCACTTGATCCCACTGTCCATGTTGCCAACAAAGATGTCAAACAGTGTCAGGCACAACACCAGTCCTTGAGGAACAGCACTTGTCACTAGTCTCCACCTGGAGACACTGACTACAGCCCTTTGAGCAAGTCCGTCCAGCCAATAATTCACCAAGTGGTCAATCAGTCAAATCCATGTCCCTCAGTTTAGACACAAGGATGTCATGTGGCTACAGGCACACAGTAATGTCAGGGTACAAGTGCTACAAAATGTACCATATAACCATGGGTATAAATGTTTCATGAACTCCAGCAGAGCCTAAAGAACATATTGCAAACTGGGTGGAAGAGAAAATGATGCTCAAGGTAGGGGAAAGTGGGTCTTCAGCACTCAGGTCCTTAATCACCCAGCATGTGGGGGAAAAAATCAAAACAGCTCCTCATCATATTCTAATGACAAAATAACTGGAAGCAAGGGAGGGGGAAAACACAAAGACTCACCCCTAACTATTCCTTATAAATGGCTTTATGCGAAGTCAGCAGCAGGGGTATTTTAGGCATGTAACCAAATCCAACTCTAAAAAGAAGATAATTACATTCAAATGGGGCTTATACAGAGACATCCTGCAGGCTGCAGGGTATTATTTGGTAGCTTTGTAGCCTACCAGATGTCCTAGCCCCTTGCCCAGAGCCAACCCAAGGCTTATTCTCAGGCCAAAAGATTTCCCAAGAAATACACTGGACTCTGGTGGCTATTTAGGTTGCTTTATTGATCACTGAAGCCTCTGTGGGCAGTAGTCTCATTCCCAGATTGACAGTTTCTCTCCTATAGTTTACTAGCACACATTGTTCACTTCACTGAGGCCATATTTTGCCATTTAAAAATTTAGTTCAAGCTAGTTCACTTCTCCTAAAATGTTACTTCTCTCTAGTGAAACCTGCCACGCAATACCAGACCACATAAGCTTCACAAAGAAGGTCAACACCATCCTGACCTGCATGAGGTAGGAGCACTGTCCACAGGTCAGGGGAGGTGATCCTGCCCCTCTACTCAGCCCTGGTGAGGCCACACCTGGAGTACTGTGTCCAGTTCTGGGCTTCCCAGTAAAAGAGAGACATGGACCTACTGGACCAGGATCTGCAAAGGATCACAAAGACAAGTGAGGGTCATACAAGCAGAGGCTGAGAGAGCTGGGACTGCTCATCCTGGAGAACAGAGGGTCAGGGCATCTCATTAATGTGTGTAAATACGTGATGGGAGAAAACAAAGACTGAGCAAGGCTCTTCTCTGTGGCAGTCAGTGAATGGACAAAGGCCAAATGTTGCAAACTGAAATACAGGAAATTCCTTTTAAACAAGAGAAAAAGCTTTGTTTTTTTTAATCAAGAGGCTGATTGAACACAGGTTTCGTATGGAGGCTGTGGAGTCTCCATGCTTGGAAATACTCAAAATCTGACTGAACACGGCCCTGAGCAATCTGCTTCAACTGACACTGCTTGAGCATGGGAGCTGGTCCAGACAATCTCCAGAGGTTCCTTCCAATCTTAACTATTCTCTGAGTCTGTGTGCACTGGGGTGCCTTGTAGGTATGTGTTCTACAATATTTTGCACCACACTAAGATTTTTCTGTCTATTTTTAATTTATATGCTTCATTATTTCTCACAGAATCAGGCCAGAACTACAACAGTATAGTACAGTAAGTTCAAAACTGTTCATTCAGCAATATTGTTTCAGAAGCTGAACATGGCTGTATCTTCAGATGGTGCAGAAAATTCATGTTTCACTAGTACTTCTTCAGTGGTCCCACCCCTATTGCTTATACTTAGGAAAACATAATCAAGAAGCCCCAGAACACCAGCACCAAAGTTTCCTGCACAGTCAACAGTGTACTTACTGTAACTCTCATTAGTCTCCACACTAAGTTCATGTGGGGGAAGGAGGGAAAAGGGCTCAAATCCCTCATTACCAGCCAATTGCACACTTACATCAGTTCTGCATCTGAAGAAGTCTGGTGTATTCCAGGCGAAGAGGTTAGGAGACTAGTTTGCTGCTAGTTGATAAAAATGTATCTTGCCCCCAAACCATAAACTGTCACATGCATTATTTTCAGGTAAGCCAGTGGCATAACTGGTCTGTGCTTTCTGGGTTGTGACAGAATCTGGAGAAAGCACAGAACAGTTCAGAAGACCAGTAGCTTCTGAGCTGAGCTAGCCTGTATTAAGAGCATAGGTCACAATAGGAGCTGCTAATCTGTATTATTTCAGACTTCTGGCTATAGTACCTGAAAATTCAATCAAGAAGGGTGTTAAAAACACTGTCATTTTAAAGACAAAACGGTTGTATATCTTTAGGACCCAAATGATGGCAACATTCAAGTCAATTTCATAGGTTGACCACCCTCTCCTCCACATGCAGTGGGTGCTCAACACTGTATATAGCTAAATGAGGTCTAAGTGTGCCCAACTAAGCGTGTCTGAAAATGGTTAATAAATCCAGACTTCTACACAACTGATAACCAGGTCTTATGTGTATCAAAAATACCAGTGCCTTCCTTGCCATTGACACTAATTTGATCCATTGGTAGCAGAGGGTGGAAAAAAAATAATTTATGATTTTCAGTAAATATCGTTTTGACTAATTGTCAAAGGTAGAACCAACCTAGTTTTTGAAAGCTATTTGACAAATATAAAAGACTAACAACTTCCTTTTAATAAAATCCAAATTTAGCTTTAATAATTAGAATTTTTATAAAAAGGAAATTGTCTTTCAAAGCAAAGATTGGCACTAGTTCATGTTGTCAGATTTGACAGCATGAAATCACGGAACAAATGACGAAATTCTGCAGCTGCTAAATACTGTCAAATACACTTTACAAGTTTTATTCTTATAAATTCATTATTAGGAAGCTCTGTTTTTGCAAGAAACTGTCTCTCTTCCCAATGTACAATTAGGGCAAAAATAGCTCTAAAGCACTCCTCACCGTTGTTAAGATGGCTTGCAGTACTTTTGACTTTTTAAAAAGCCCTGATCTGCACACAGCGTTGTACCAGAGCCCCACAGAGTTGGCAATAATTCAGAAACAGCAGTAACAGTTTAGGAGCAAGTTCCTACAGTTGTTTTCCATGAGAGACTGAGCAACCACATGCACCAACAGCCAAGGCACAAGCTAACCCAGCTGACTGTACAGAAGCAGATGACAGCAAACCCAACCCACTAAGGCAGCTCAGTGGCTGACTGTGACCTTCTGCGGGCAGTGAACAGCTACTGAGGAATAATGTTTTAAACCACTTCAACTACATGTATTGCATTTCATTTTTCTAGGTAGAAAGGAAAAATATAAATTTGGGTAACAGATATTGCGTGTGTGTGGACTCACATCACCATTAACCTGATGCAGGCTAAATTGCTGTACCTGTGTGGTTGGACATGCAAGGTAGCACATGCTTTTTTAAATGTAAATGTAATCCCAAATATTTTAATATATAAATCAGGCACAAATCCTTTGAATAAGGATTATATTGCAAATAAAGCATATTTATTTTAGAATAGCAAAAAAGCGCTGTATGAATTTTAAACCCATTGGTTTGTTTTCATTTTTGTTAAAGAGAACTCAAAATCACTGTGACAATAAAAATAAAGTGATTTTGAGAAAAGCATATGCTAACAACATTTCTTATTGGACCACTGAACTATTTTTTTCTGCATGCTCCATCTGATTTGTTGAAAACCATTCACAATTTAATGTCTCAAAAGTCAAAAATGTAACTGCATTCAAGGCAAATATGGTGCACTCGAGTGGTGTCCTTGCCATTGCCATTTTTAATAACAGCACATGTCAGCTGGACACAAACGAGCCCTGCCTTCCGCATTCTGCTCAAGACTGTCTTAGGTAATTCACTTCCTTTGACTAGGGCTGCAGACACAACATACTTCTTTGCAGACCTCATTGCAGCAGTTTACTTCAGCATCTACTGACTGTATTTATTTCTGCCTCCAGACATCATTGTGGATCATATGACTGCTCCTGGCCTCCCTCAATGAAAAAACACCAGCGCTGCTTTACATCAGTTCATGCTGAGAATGACTGCAATCACCCAGATCATCTACTCCCAAGCTCTAGAAAGATTCTCACAGTAAACATCCATCCCTCTACGTCTGGGCAAGGCAATACAACTTGGTGTCATGAAAAAAAACTTGACAGGTCATTCTTATACCCTGTGACACTGTGTAAATAGCAAAAGAGAAGGTAAAACACCATTTCTATATGGCCTAGACATGGAGAATTCATTTGAGACACTAAAACAAAAGGCATGATGTTATTGTGGAGGTTAAAAAGAGCGAAAAAAATACAAGCTCTGTGATTTAAGCAGAATTCATATATAACAAATTGAAGAAATCTTACCACAGTCACTATAATCAAAGATCACATCAAATCACATAATCAAAGAAGGTTTGCTGGTCTCTGTCAGATAAGAAGCCAAGCATGAACACTGATTCAGTTCCAAAAGAACATTTTTTTAATTTTATCACTAATAGGAAAACCTTCATTAGAAAGCACTTGTGTATCATTACCACTATGTTTTATTTAGTTTTATGTGGATGAAGATATTTTATTGCTTTTATAAAAATCATCTTTTCCTGTGAAAGATGAGCGAGTCTATTTTCTGTTTATGATTAACTTTGCTTTCTGACCTCTGCATATTGAAAACATGGATTATTTTTTACTACTTTAAATCATCTAATTTCCAGCACAATTAGAGCTACATTTGGTATATTCTGCCTGTACCCTTTTTTCTTGTCTTTTTTCAAGTTGCTGCATCTATTCACATAATATTTCTAATGCTATTTTATCTTAAGACCTATTGACTAAAATTAAATGGAAGTTCTACGGTACTTGTTTGGAACTCCATACTTCTCTAGTACCTGGAGAAAACCCTTCAGAACTTAACATGGAACTTCCTCATTTGGCCTCTGTCCTAGATTACAAAATAGATGTATTTAGTATTTTATTACCACAAGCTGTGGGGCACTGGTTGTTATCTCCTGCTATGACTCACCCCTGATAACAGACAATGGGCCATCAATAAAGCACTGCATGACTCATGGAATTATCTCATCCTATTGTGAGATGCTCCACCCAGGAGGGAGGAGCCAAGCATTCCCACCTGGATATAACCTGGGCTCTTGAATGGTACAGGCAGCCCTGTTTACTGGATTCCTAGAGGACAAGAGCTACCACTGCACCTTCAGGTGGAGACAAGACCTTCCACTGGATCACTGCTTCAACCTAACTACTTCATTTGGATTGCTACCACCATCCTGACTAACAGGGTGTCAGGTTGTATCTGACTCTGTCAGAGTTTTTTCTTGTATTATTGCATTTATTTTTAATTTTCCTGTTAAATTTAGAATCCTGACTTGTGATCTCCCACTGATTTGTTTTCAAACTAACAGAGCCTCACAAAGGGTGTCCCGGGTAACCCAAAAAATGTGTATTGTATTCCATGTCTTTCCACATCTTGTTTCTCTGTTCGCCGGTCAATCCATGGGAATCAGCACCTTTGTATCTAGTGAATAGTACTGTTATTTATGCCCGTTATTGTTTCAGTTTTTAGCAAACTGTTATTTTTTCACTTACAGCTTTTTACATTCATCCTTCCTTGCTGGTGAAAGGGTAGCCATTAAAACTAAAGGGGAGGCAGCTTGCTTCCCAGGATCCACCCTGTAAATTGTCTTAAACCGAAATGAAGGGTTTTGCAAGAAATCAGTGCCTTGTCCACATTACACTTACTGGGAACTAGAGCTATGACAAGAAGAAAAAATATTTTCAAGGTCAGCCAGTAAGATACTGGAGAATCCTATAGTTTCCTAGTCCCAAACCTGTTAGTTCGAGGTATGGGTTACTTTGAGCATTTATTGACAGTTCATGTTTCTTCTCCTTGTAACACCACATCCAACTCCACACAGATTCTGCCAGCTCTGTATCCACAGTCCTGACTGCAAATGGGAATGTTCCCCTAAGGGTTATTTTTATGTTTTCCCTAAGTGTTCATTAACACAGATTTTGCAGCAAGATATCCCCCTGTGCTGCAACTCTCTGATGCACAGGACAGGCATCCAGGAACTGCTTCCAGTTTCCTGATCCTGAGAAAGAGGATTTAGCTCTGACACATAGTTACTGGCAGGCAGCTCCACTTTGCCTCACTGACACAAGGAGTGAGATTCAACTTGCCTATCTTCATACACCTACCAAAAAAATGGCATCACTAGCTAAGTTACTCAAAGTTACTTTTGTAGTCGGCAAAGAAAAAAACATGGACCTTAGGATGAGATGAATCTACCCTAACAAGTACCCATTCCTCTCCTATGACAACTATGGAGAATTTTGGACTATAAACTTGCATGGAGATTTCAGTCACAGGCATGCACTTTTATTTGTTAAGTTGAAGCCCATTGGTGGTTTCTAAGTGAGCACATACTAGCACACGTTTGGATTTGGATGTGATATGGACAACATACCAAGAATATCTGTGGCCAGATTTTCTTCTTATATGGTGTCTGAACAGCCAGAGGACTGCTGTATACAAACCAGAGAACTTGATCTTTACAGATATAACAGTGATTAGCTAACTCCTCTCAGCTCCACAAGGTTTAAGTAAGAACAGCATTGCACCAGCCTGGAAAAGACACTCTCCCTTTTTGACACTTCATGCCTAAGATCAAGTTTCACTTGATCATGTCTATGATCAAGTTTCAAATGTGTCACTCAGTTTTTCAGCCCACAATCATGAATTTAACCTCCTATCAATCTGCCTGGGAATTCCACATCCCTGGATTAAATAAGCTCTTAGACAGAAAGTTTTACACTTTCCTTTCTACAGCATGAGAAGGAGCCTGAACAAAATGGCTCTCAGGCTGACCATAGAGTTCTATGAATGCAGACGAGAGAATGACTGAGAAAAACCCAAACTCTCATGTAAGTGGTTATTCACAAGCACAGTAAATTCTCAATGGTTTTCCCCTTTCCTACAGTCTAAATTAAACCAAATCTGCATTATTCCAAACCATAATTTTCTGTCTTGGGGCAGGGAAGACACATATTCATGACCTAGCCACTCCCTAGCCACTGTGATCACAGGGTGCCCACCCCGGATGGTGGTGAGGAAAAAGGTGCCTGGTAACAAGAACCCCCAGCAGAGCAGCCAGGAACTGAAAGCCCATCTGTTAGAAAGCTGGAGACAGTGTGGACACAGCACTGGTACCCGGGGAAGGAAAGCACCTTTCCCACCTTCCATCAGGGACTGTAAAGGTCACAGTCCCATGCCACATTCAAGGAACGCACCCATGTGTAAGAGAGGGGAGGAGAAGTACAACCCTATTTTCTTTCCTCCATACCTGGTCCTAATCTCCTCAACTCACACAAAGTCCTTTTTGGCCTCAGCCACTCCTTCTGTTCCTGTGAGACAGAAGCACAAGTTGCCTTTAGCTTCCGCACCCTATTTTTAAAATCAGTACTGCTTTCTGATTTTTTTTCAGGTCAAGCCAAGCTGCCCACGAGTCTGTTGATGCTCCATATGCTGCTGAAAGCTGAAGAGGAAGAAGGGCAAGCGAACACTGGCAGAGATCAATCAGAAGGAGTTGGTATTTCAATGCCGTCACACGTGACTGAAGGGGGAAGTCAATCCCAGTCAGTGCTTCACTAGAGGAAAGTCTTTTCTTTTACAGATCTTTTCACGTAAATCCTTAGTGAATATATTGCACACTAAATGTAAATGCTGAACACTGGAGGACTGGGCCATGTTTTCCACATTCAAAATACACAACTCCATTCAGCAAGAATGATAAATATATAGCACACTGGAGTCCACCTCCATTTTATTCTTTAAGTGCATGTGGCATGAGGGAGGGGATGTGTGAATTCCTAACATTGTGAAGAGAAGTCACTGCCACCATCACTAGCTGGTTAGATCTGAAAAGGAAAAGGCTGTTTTTTTCAGTTGGCTGAAATTGAAATCTCATGAGAACAGCTGCTGTCATTTGAGTTCAGGCCAAGATGGCAACATTTGAGAAAAAACAACTGATCTTGTGAATTTCCCACCACTTGGAACTGAAATTCAGAGATGCCAGCATCAGATATTTTTAAGTACAGAGCTGAAGTTTAGGCAGGAAATTGAATGTATTGAAGCAGCTACCCCGTCATCACCTGTGTCATCTTCTCACCCACCCCTCATCTCCAGGGTCTTTAAAGGTCCAGGAGCTCCAGAAAACTCCATGGCTGGAAATGGTGGACAACAACCACCATTGATTGTTGGCCACCATTTTTAACCATGGAGCTTTCTGGAGATTGCAAGGAGCCTTACACTTCAAAAGGAAAAGCCCACTTGGCAGGAGCTAACTTATAGATCAGCTGAAATGAGGACTGTAAGACACACTAGATACATACACCATCATTGCCTTCTGCTTCAAGGACACATCTTCAGGTCTGCCTTTTCTAATTCAGGCATACAGAAATACAATTAAAATTACCTCTACTAAAATAAATTATTATCCTACATACCCAGCTTTCTAAGGCTGACAATGTAGCACACACGACAGATGTTAATCGTGCCACTTAACGCATGACTGGGTGGATGCTGTGGAAATGTGGGTGGCTTAAAACTGGATATAATACCAACCTACAGCTGCAGAAGTAACTGAACTCTGCCATTGCTTTAACAGCAGATTTATTATTTATGTAGACTTATTCATATAACAGAAAGATCCTTTTAAAATGGCCTCATACCTAAAAAGTATTAACTGAGCACTCAAATCACTACTGAAGAATCATAAGATGAGTTTTAAGAGCCACTACTTGGTAATGCTGAAAAACAAAGATTATATTTGACACACCTGAAGAACTCTTTATACAGACTTGAATGTATTCCTCTATTTTTGCTCATTACAAACTCTTACCAAAATATCAAAACTCTCTTTTAAGACCTTTTATTATTGAAAATTATTCACATTGAAAGATCTGAAAGTAATTTTCACTTCCAACAAAGCTTTCAAAATACTAATTATCTTAAATTTGAGTTATATGGATGATTAGAATGCATTATATACTTCTGCTCCCTCACTGAATGAATATAAATCTGTAAGGCAGGGCTGCAGTGCAAGCAATTGTGATAAATTCACATTAAATGTCTGCATCAAGCATTTGTAGGTATTTCTTTAAATATGCAGTCAGCTCAAAGAATCCTGTAAGTAAATGTGCATGGAAAGCAAAAATAAAATGTTTAAAAACACAGTGAAAATTTAATTTGGTTTTAAATGGCAATGAAAATGTTGAAGATGTTTCACTCCTTTTCTAGTTCTCAGGGCACTCAGTGAAGCAGATCTTGAGAGAAGAAATGCATTTGAAATAAGAAAGAAGGTAACTTTTTCAGTATTTCAAGTAGAAAACTGCAAAAGGGGTGTGAGCTACATAGAAACATATTCCTTCACCTGTCAATGCCACCCTACGCTCTGTACCTACAGATGCCAATAATGACTTTAAAAGAATGGTTATCCTAAAAGCTAATAGCAGCCATAAAATTCTGCGTTTGGAATACAGGAAGCATTCTGTGGGCAATATTGTCTCCACACCAAAATTTAAGTAATTTAAATTAGAAACTCAAGTTCTTTCTTGGTTATATTTTGCATACTTGAAAAAAAAAAAAAGTCAGAAGACCATGATTTGACCTCAACCAGTCAAGCTATTCAGTTTCACATCCTATGGAATAGACAGCAATAGCAGAGTAGAACTAAATTTTAAATTTCAAATTATATTATAGCATAAAAGCTGACTTCAGAACTGTCACACTGTGTCTGAAACCTAATAATTTCAGACACAGTGGTAGGTAAAAACCTTATTTCCTTTCATTAGAGATAAGTCATTAATATTTCTGTGATAACTACAGTACATCAAAACTGAGTGCATTAATCTGATCAGTCTCCTGATGTGCTTTTAACTTTTCTTTCTTAAAAATGGCCTTTCGCTCTCTTAAAAAATGGCCAATGTGAATTGCATTATAACAGTCTATGTGTATTTTGGTTTTAGTATCATTGAATTCACTATAACAATAGGATATCTAGGTTTAAAGTGAAAGTATTATCAAAATCACTACCAATTAGTGAGATTAATTAGGCATGAATAATCACTCTGAAATATTTTCTTAAAGAAGACTAGTTTTAGTAAAAAGCTATGATATTTGACACTGTGATTGGTTTAGTGGATTTTTTTTTGCACTTGTTGACCAAATGTCAAGTGACTTTCTTCAAGTAATTTTCCACACAGTTCTGCAGTGTGCACTTTTGTAATTAAGAGTCTCTGTTTCAAACTATTCTCAAGATAAGAGACTAAGATAGTGTGCAAAATTTGAGGGAGACTCTTTCTGCAATATGTGTGATCAAAGTCTCACCAAAATCAGATGAAGCTTGGTCAGCATGGCAGGCAGGAAAATCATGTAACACGTGCTCAAGTTTTAAATATTATTTTGCTCAATTTAACACAATTGCAGGTGTGGAGAAAAAGTGGAGACAAATCTACAGAAAATTATCAATTTCTTTTCAAGACTGATTAGAAATACGTAAGTAATTTACATGGTTTGGTTCAGTGACCTGTAAGATAACCCGTCAATACTAACTGCACTGGTAATGAATTACATTCACAATCTTTTAATATAACTCAGTGTTCTGCAGAAACAGATTCTGCAAATGAACACATCAAAGTGTTTAAAAAATATTATTTAGCCAATAATTTTAAATTCAGTACTATTCATTACCACATAAATGAAGCTCACGCTCCCCTTTTTCTCCTGAGGGTACTGACATACTACCCTTCTGAACAGGCTTAAAACCATAGCCATTAGCCTATCATCTTACAGAGTCTCTAAAGAATCATGGTTTCCTAAGTTTCATAAGTTTTGCCAAATATGCAGCCAGAAAAAGATATGTAAATCCAATTATGTATTTTTATTGTTGTTAACAAAGGCAGTAAGTTTAATTTTTTTAGGGTTGTTTTCTTTTTTAACTGTGCTGAAATAAAGTGGGGGCAAAGCAAGGAGGTTTACTGAAGAACTAAGTTACTGTATTTTAACACATACTTACATTACTTATTTGTAAATAACCTGGTGGCCATAAGAGTTTTTATTCATTATTACAAGTCAAAAGCTGGTTGCCTCTGCACAGCAAATTCAAGAGTAAAATTTCACTGCAGACTGGCTTCTAACACTTGCCAAATATGAGTCAGTGCACAGAAACTGGCCTTTATCAACCAGTTCAATCAGTTGTTACCAGCAGGAAATTCAAAGCCCTTCAGACTTGTGAGTTTTTCAGACCCTTTTTTTTAACACAAAAAGGTGAATAAAATAGAAGCATCTCAATCACTTAAGAATTCACCAGCTATACTTCAGACTCAATAAGTGCATACTAATTAGCAGATAAAATGACAGGAAATTTGTTACTTCAGTGTTAGTAAATATTTTGATTTTATTATTGTTTGAATTACAAGTAAAAAATGGATAGGCTTATCTATGACACTTTCTTTTAATGTAACTAAGGAATTGAGGTATTCAAATAGGCCTTCCTTTAAAAAAGGAACAGATTTTCAAACAGTGACAGCCTTGAAAATCCTCTAAGGTGTTTCATCTAACAACTATCTTATTTCAATGACAGTTTTTAAAATCAAGGTCACAATGCTTAATAAGCACAGTTTTTTTCAATACTGATGAACAACTATGATGTTCTGGTCTGGAAAGTGCTAAAGTATTGTAAGGAAACATTAAAACCAATTATCTTGAACAGATATTGCAATTATGTGCTGAAGTGAACTACATGAAAATTAAACCTACCATGCTAAAAACAGAGGCATGTTTCAACTGCGAACAAACACTAACATCATACTTCAAAAACAGGTAACATACAACGTCAGCATGCTACTGAATTGCATTATAGGTAAATGACAGTTACACTTAAAAAGATGAGCAAAGGATGATTAATACTGACTTATGTCCCTCTTTAACTTATTTTAAATTCTAAACAAATGTTTTTCATCTCACCGATTAGTGACATACTAGTATGGTACAGGAGTTTCAAATACAGAGCTGATAAAGAGATGTACAGTTAGGTTAACACATTACAAAACTTTTTAACACTGTGTATCTTCTAATTTTAAGTAAACACACATTTTGTCCTTACACCTAACTCCCACTTACCAGATTTTCTATACTGAGAGAGGTGCTATTGGCTGCACAGGATTCAGCATCAAAGAGCTAAAAAACAGTCTCAGTTGGCAGAGACTGGCATATTCTCAACTACAGGTTTGCAGGAATGACTACAGGAACTGTAGTGACTCTGTATGACTACAGGACAAACCTCCTTGCTGACTCTGCACTTTCAAAAGCATTTGGATTTTATTTGAGTCTCATTTGTTGTGCAGTGAATATGTGTGTTTCAGAGAACATTGGAAGAAACTTCTTCAAAATAGATTATTCATTAAGCTTTTTTTACTGCCCCCGGAACAAGTGGGCTTTCTTTTATCCAGAACAATCTTTCTCAGGTAAAGAGCATGAAGCTTCTGCATATTAAAGGTTATCTCTCTCCTCTGTTTGTGGAGTTCAGTGACAATGAGCGCTTTAAAGGAGAAAGAACACAACTCCACACATCATGCTCCTAAGACAGATGACATCAAACACACAGGACAAACTTCTACCAGCTTTGGAAGGAGCTACACAGGGAAACAAAAGCTTCTCCAAACAAAAGCCAAAAACCCAAGAAAGTTAAAATCTGACAAATCTTATTGATTGTTTTAGCCAGAACTGTGTATGCCCTGGATGCTGGGTGCTCTTGGCGTGCAGTCACAAAAGCACAGCCCCTGACAGCAGATTATCCAAATACAGGGAACACCACAAGACACGGACACCAACAGATGGGAGAGCAGAAGGAAAGCATGAGTCAGTATTGGTCCATGTGTCAAAAGAGCTGGCACATGAAATTCCAGGTATAACTGCAGGTCTGGCAGGGGACAGTCATATAATGAGGAAAAACAAAATTTGCAACTGTTTGCAGAAGGGTGATTAAAGCACTCAGTAGCTAGGCATCCAATGTTTTATTATGATCTACGCATATGACTTCAGCCATGCCTCAGTCATATGCTTTTGAGGGAAATGACTATCAAGGATGTAGGCAAATGAAAGAAAATTGAAAAGAAAGAATTTACAAAAATACAGGTCACTCCTTCTAAATAAAGGGAGACATAGTTGATGTAAATTTCAGTAAAGCATTTGATACAGAGTCAAATGGGAAATCATTGGTTAAACCGAAGAAGGCTTCTTCAGCAACCAAGCTGAAGAAAAGGAAGGAAAACATTTATCTGAAAGGGGTACTACCACCCAAAAGGAAGATGACTAATCAAGTTTCACAAAACTGGGATTAGCATTGCCTGTATTTATAATATATTTCAATAGTATTTCCAGAATAAGTGTAATTGTGATGAAGAAATTTTCTTGTGATACAAATTTGGGAAGCAAGGATAATTAAAGGAAAGACTGAGCTGTACACAAAGTCAAATGACCTTGAGTAGCACAATAAGATTACACTCAGTAGTACAAAACATATTGTCAGGCAGCTACAGATTAATAGCAACTATCACAAGCTATGAGTTTATTACCTGGAAACAAGTGAGGAAGGAGAGAGACCAACCAGCCCAATTTTGCTCGTTCATCACAGCATGGCTGTGAACAACAAACACAGTCCCAGAATATGGTAAATATAGTGCATTTCGGATAGAGACGTGAGAACTCTACCACTGTGAAAGTTCCCTCAAAATGTCACCTGTACTGAGAAATGCTATGGAAAACCCAGTGAAAGCCTAATAATGTACCCAGCTTTAAATGTTATAATGCTTTAAATATTATAGTATTATAGAAACAGGCAGTCAAGGATGGCCTACAAAACTGTACTGGACCTCCTGTTAAAGCATTTTGACAATGTTGCATATATTTTTACCTTAAATGATTCCTATCTTGTATGTATTGCAACTATATACCTATGAAAGTTCCACCTAAAGGCCTTCTAAACCCTCATTAATGCAAAGTGTATTAAACAAAGACAAGATATTAACTAACGAGAAAGCAGGAAACAGTGGCCTGTGATGTTTTGCTGTAGAAGTGGTACAGGAAGGTTCCCCTCACTTTGTTATGTTCACATACCAATAACAAGTAAAAATTAGTATGGTGCTAATGCACCATATACTTTTGGTCAGCCCTTAAGAATTCAAGGATTTATGGACTTGAAAAATGTAATGAAAAAATAATATCAGGTAAATTTATAATGGCAGAAATTAAATCTAGAATGGAAAGAAATGAAAGGCACCACTGGAATGACCAGAAAAAAAGTATAAGAGGAATGAACTTTCCTACCACTCCGAGAGCCTCCTCAGCTGCAGTGATAATTTCAGCCTAGCTCAGATGATGAATCTGTCTGTAAGTAGCAGATCTTGGTAGCCACCCACTGACAATTCTTGACTTTTAAGAATATATCATGACTCTGGCCAACCTCCTTCTGCATTTGTAGGAAGAATAGAGAGAGGAAAACCTTTTGGAACATTCTGCTGGGCAAAAGGGCTACCAGGATGACTTTGCTCAGCCTGTCTGAGCAAAGTAGACCCGAGGAGCTCATTTGGTCACCCAAATGAATCTTGCAAGAACATAACACAGTCTTTTTTAAATACATGAAGATAAAATGCACAGAGCAGAAGAGCTGAACAATAAATAATACATATACACTAGCTAGGAAATAGATTCAGCCTGAAATTTATAATCCTTAATCACCAGGCCAGATCTGCCAATTGATCTCTTCTAGCCAGCATCTGGATGTCTTGTGACAGAGGAATCCTTTTGCAGAGATATGAATAGTTATATGTGTGCATACAGAAAGCATCACTCCTAACATATCTGAAAATACCAAGCCCTCCTCTGCAGCTGAATACTGGAAAATATAATTTTTAAACAGGTTCTTAAAGCATCCTATGAATTTCAAAAATAAAAGTTACAGAGCTAAAAGAATGGCCAACCTCATGCACTTTACTCTCCCATAAGTACATAGCAGCCAGAAGTACACTGGGAACATCACTGAACAGACCAAATATTTAGATTGAGGTTTTCAGGTCAGGTAATAAACACTGCACAGAAGATCTGAATCAGGCTATATCATGCAAGAGGAGGAGGACAGAGAGAGTATGGGAAACACCAACAGAATTACATGGTTACTCAATTTAGATATAAATATTATCCTTCTGATTCAGATGTGTGATCATCTTTTCATTGCTGGTCCTTTGAAGTGCAAACACATATAAAATCATGAGGGGATATTTTTATCAGTTATCTGAATTAGTTTCTACCATCATAATATCTGAATTATAAGGGAAGCTGCTACGAAAAGCCTTTTTATCACATAAAAGCAGTATACTGAAGTAGTTATAATTAAAATTATGACCCACCAATATATAAAAGTAGGAATTTTAAATCCAGGAATCATTATTTGACAAGTATCTTTCAAAACAAAAATTTAATTTACTTGTGTATGTGTGTGTGTATACACATATATATGGTTTTCCTTCAGATAAAGTTTTGAAAGACCAGGAAGTAATTCAACTGCTATATAGTGGGAAGTAATTTAGGAAGATATTGTCTTACAAAAAGTCTTTCCTCAAACTAGCACAGACAGGAGTGGGCAGCATCCACACTGATCATCTGACGTTCAGCACAGTCGTTCTCACCTGGAAGAGGCTCATCAGCTTTCCAGGGACTGGCAGAACTTCAGCCCTGATTTTGCAGGCAGTAGTTGACACATCGATTTGAGCCACTTGGTTCTTTGAGGTGGCACATGGCTGTCCAGAGCAGTTCCCATGTAAGGCTGCTGTTCAGGATCTGCCTGTCTTTGGCTGAAAGGTAAGGTAAAAAGCCAAAAATAGCCCTCTGCTCATTGGTGATGATTCTGACGAAATGACTTGAGCACAAATCACTGATCAGTGCTGACAAAACACTAGCAGCTGGGAGAAATTCAGTGCTGTAGCCAGTTCTCAGCTACTTCCACTGTTTCAATAATTTAACCTACAGCATGGTGTTGAACTGATCTAGCCAGAAGACAAGACAGTGAAGGCATCACTTTAACTGAACTCTGTCCTTGATTCAGAAAGATCCATTGCATGTTTCAAACATAGATTTCGTAATGGTTTCACAACACAGCCACTGCTCTTTTCTGAGGGCTTTCTTCTTTTTTGGTAGAGAGGATGGCAATGCTGGTTTTGTCTGGAAGTAAGAGGGTGTTGAATCCAGTGGTTGTCCATCATTGTGTGTCACTGTCAGGCTACAGTCAGGCCACATTTTACCTTATCATTGACTGAAATCTTGCAAGTCTGGCTTCAAAACTGTCCAGTTTCAAAATAACCAACAAAACAATGTGCCTTCTAAACCTAGTGTGACTTGGCAGGGAAAGATTTTCTGGGAATTAGGATTGGTGATCTGCAAATTTCACAGAGAAGACTATAGATGCATTGCTTCTGGTACACTGTGGCTTCATTTATGCATGAAAATCAGCTGTGATTTCCACAGCTACCCAAAATATATCTCCAGGGTATGGATCTTGAGTCCCAGTTTGCAGCTCAGACCACCAGAGAAGAAGGAGCTATGACCCCTGTGTTGTGTTACCCCTTTTAAAATACCTATGTACACTGACTACATAGGAAATTGGTGTGCTGTAATCTACTTACTGGACCATCCTCCTCAGGCCAGGTGCCTAGAGTTTGGGGGTGCAAAAGCTCAATTTCTACCAAAAGCCATCTTTCTAGACATAGTCTAACTACAGATCTAAGCCAAACAAGTTTATTCCCCCTTTCATATAGAAGTTCCTCAGTTTTCTGTCAATCAACCACGCATACCTGTGCATACAAAAGGGAAACCAGAAAGAAACAGCGAATACTGTGTTACTGGGCTACCATTACTTGTCTTGTTTCATTGGCCATTTCTATTTTAATATTGTTCACCTTTCTGTGGGAGGATCGTATATCTCTCACCAGTGTTTTCAGCTAAGGGGACTCCAGACAGATTTTAGTGGCACCAGCACCTCTGTGAATACAGCTTGTTTCTGAGCCCACCCTGGCTCACACCCCGCCTGCTGTTCCCGCTGATGTATTAAAAAGCAAACACAGGAAGACAATTTCCTTTCTGCAAGTGGCATTGCAAGGTCTTCACATATTCACTTACTGCAGACTCCTCAGGCTGACTGAAGACAAAGATAATTTGAGGGAGGCATATTATGTGGTTTACACAAAGAGAGAAGAGACTAGCTTAGATGTAGCACAAAGAGCTCACAGCTCCCCACAGCATCTGGAAAGCATCAGATGCATGTCTCCCTAAGAGCAGAGGGCACACAGTTTCCAAAGGTCACTGAACCAACAGTGGCATCATCAACTACTAAACTGATGTGCTGACAAAGTTTTGAAAACTTACTTGTTAGTGTTTTTTTATTATTTGTTCATGCATACTGAGAAATGTACACACAGGAGAAACATGCTAATTCAGTTTACACATTTCTTGATTTCTGAATTCTCATACATGGAGACCTAAAGTTGTCTTTAGTTTTTCAAGGAATTGCTACAGGGAAAACTAGTGAGTTTTTTTCCTAGGACAGAATGCTCACAGTATCTGACAAACATGCACATGGGAGTACACAGGTGTCCGCCAGAGCACAAAGCACCATGTATATCTCATCTGGTTTTTGGGGTGCAGAATTCAGCTATCACATCCCAGTTGTTACCCCAGCCTCCTTTACTAGCCAAACGGGCACTTTTGGGCTATGAGTCATTTTGTCTTAGCATAGAGGTAAAAAAAAAATAGGTTCTTCAAGGGTGTGATTCATCTGTCCTGTTTCTCTCCATTCCCCACACAGGGAGCCTTGGGTGACTAACTCAGATGTAGATGTCTACATTTTGCCATATGAATCCCACTCACAGTCTGTAATTTCCCAAGCGTATCATACAAGAGCATGAGATTTCAAAACCAAAGAAGGGAGGTAACAGAGACAATTTCCCTATCCTCCCCCCACCTGTGCTAAGTTAATTATATATGTTGCTCTTATACTGTATGTGGTCGCTAGAAGATCTGACAATATACCTTGACTTGTAAGACTATCAAAATATTTTCCAAGTACTACTCTTTTTCTGATACTCAAGTTGAATGTTATTACAGAGCCAAGAAAAAGCTCACAATGAATATCACACTTTCAGGAAAGGAAGGAGTTAGATGAAATTATAATTCAATTGACTAGATGAAAATTGGTTCAAGGGAAAGAAATCCACATGTCACAAGGTTCCGGCATCTCGGAGGACAACCTAGATTCAGGCAATCTGAGAAGAGAAAGGGGGTTGATCTGTATTCTCACAAACAACCAGAGCTAATCAAATTTTCCTAAATTGATTAATAGAAGCAAAATAAGAAGCAGGAGTCCCTGTAACTGCTCTGAATATTAACTTGAAAACTGTAGTCTCAAGATGACCCTCAGGACTGTTAAAGCTGAATTCTCAGTGATGCTGGATTTTTAACCTTCCCTGGACGTGGCAGCAAAGGGGGAACAAAAAGAGGAGCCACTATTTCCTTCACTTGCAGAGACACAGAGATGGAGGAAAAAGCACAAGGTGATGTCTGAGGAAAGAAGGTGCATGAAGCATTTCAGAGGAAATTGAGAATCATCAAATTTTTTATTTACAGCAAGGAAGAGAAATTTCTAATTCTTCTACACAGAACATGCTCACTGTAGAAGTTGAGGCAACATTCACTTGAGCAGCCTCAGCTATGAGAAATTAGACCTTTCTCCTCATTTGCCTCTTCTGACATTTATGCTTTTTTCTTGTAATTTCCACTTTTCTGAGCAAAAGCACAACTACTTGCTTTTCTGAAATATTTGCTGCTGTTTCTCAGTATACAAAGCCAAACCAGATGACGGATATGGAACATACTATTTTCACAAAGGCAGAAAAAACAAATAAAGCAGCGCTGCACAAAGATATCTTTGAAGTACTTAAAAACAAAGACAATTCTCAGGATCCCAAGCAACAGTACACCTTCCTCAATAAACTGCAAGCTTCTGTTTGAGGAAAGCTGTCAAATGAGAGATCCCTATTAGTGAGTATTTTCAGTGCTCCCCAGAGAAGAGGCAGACAATGAAATTACAGTTCATCACTTTAGGAAAACTGCTGTCACAAAAAGCTAATATTACCATACTGTGTGAGATATTAGTACATTACCTACAAATGGACCACCGCTAGAGTCCACATATAAAAATCTTGTCTGGAATCTCTATAAGAAAATACACCTCTGTTTTTCTTTCAAGACATTGATTTGAACCATTTTACTTTTTATTTCAGTTTTGTCATTAATATTACAAGAATTTCCAGAGACATTTCCATATTAACATACTTGTCTTTTCTAAAGTGAAGCATGAGAACATTTCCATTTTTAGAGGATTTTCTTTCTTCACAACTAAGAGTAATGTATCCCTTCTATTAAAATACTTTGCAGACTCATTTTCTTCAAGTATACATCTAATGCATTTAGGTCCCAGACCTGCAATGAGCACAGATGCAGGGGTCTGCCCACACACAGCAGGAAAAGGGCCATAATTCTGACTCATCTGGTAATTTATGCTTCTATACTGGTGTTACAATAATGTTAATATTGCATGAAAATATTTCTGTAACACTTATAATATTTGTCAAAAAATAATATTCAGAAATTGTCACAATGCCACCATGTTTCCTACATGATCAGAATATCTCATCTTCCAGTAGGCTGCACTGGCAAGGATATGTCAGAACCCAGCAAACCCAGCACACGTGCTTTGGTATTTCCACTGTTTGCAATGACCTGGGCCATGGACAGAGCTCAGAGGCACAAAGATAGAATATGCCAGCAAATGAAAATATCCAACTCAGTTGCTGTGAAATGCCTCCAAATTCCATGGTGTAAAATGCTTTGCCTGCTGCCAACCATATAGTTAACAGCAGACCTTAAGGTCTAATACCACTGTCTCTTGTAAATGTGTATATTCAGCTCATGGTCATATCTCTCTCTTAGAAAAGCAAAAGATAACCACGACTCTCAGAAAGTGCTTAACAAGTAAAAACAAAAAATTTACACTGGCTTATGTATAGTAATGACTGTACAGAACAGGTCTAATGTATAAGCAGATTAGGTTAAATGTAGAATAAACACAGGAGTTTTACATATTCACAAATATATACTTAATCTCAGCTAGGATAAATTTAAAATTTGAGACCAAAATTTAAGCTTTTGGATGGTATTCCTATTACCTCATTTAATCAATTAATTTGGTTAAATTAAGAAATGTCCCTCACTAATTTTTTTCTTTGTTAAAATTGTAGCATACATCACTGATGAAAAATAAAACAGGAAATTTTGCAACTTTTACTTGGATGCACACAGCCAAATTTATGCAAGTTTGCCACAGTTTGATTTCTTTTTGTAGAAAAAGCTGTTTTGCCCTTCCATGCTTGTATTTCAGGTATCTTTATTCTTTTGTCATTGAGTATACCAGGAGTTACACAAATGCAGCTCCTAAACTCTCAGTATGCAGAATGACATTTCTGGGATGCATTTCTTCTTCTTCTATGCCAAGGAGACAAAAAAAAATACTTCTCAGGAAAAAAAAAACCAAAAAAAAACCACACCAAAACCATAGGATGGTTTGAAACTGCTGGTTAAACTAAAAGGAAATAAGCAAATGCACAGGCAGTGGTAACAAGGACAAGTACCCTGTAAAGAGTATAGACATGAAATTCAGTCGGGTGGGGATGGGGTGAAAGGCCAGGGTGAAGCTGGAACTGAGGTTGGCAAAGGATGCAAAGAATAACAGGAAGTCCTTTTACAGGATGCTAACCAGATAATGAAGGTCGAAGAAGGTGTACCACCCAATAAATAATGCTGGAAAATTCTTACCAATGGATAAGCAAAGGGCCGAGGTGCTCAACAACGTTTTTGCCTCAAGGGCAACTTCTTGAGGGGGTGGACTGCAATATGGGGACCGGGTGAACAAAGTGCCTCCCACTGTAAGTAAAGATCAGGTTCATGATCACCTGAGGAACCTGAGCATACAGAACTGGGACACAATTAGAGCATTCCAGAGTCCTGAGAGAATTATCTGATGTAGTTGCCAAGCCATTCTCCATTATATTTGAAAGGTTATGGCATTCAGATGAAACCCCAGGTGACTGGAAAAGGGAAACTCTGTAGGCACTTTTGAAAAGGGAATAAGAATGATGCCAGTAACTACTGAGCTGACAGCCTCACCTCTCTTCCTGGGAAGGTCCTGGAATAGATACTCCTAGAAGCTATGCTAAGGCATATGGAGGACAGGGAGGTGATTTGGGACAGCCAGCACAGCTTCACCAAGGACAAGTCCTGCCTGATTAACTCAGTGGCAGTGGCCTTCTATGATGGAGTTACCCCGTCAGTGGACAAGGGAAGAGCCACAGATGTAATTTATCTGGAATTCTGTAAAGCCATTGACATGGTTCCCCACCACATCCTTCCCTCTAAATTGGAAACAGGATTCAATGGATGCACCATTAGGTAAACGAGGAATTGATTGGACAGTCACATCCAGAAGGTTGAGGTCAGTGGCTCAGAATCCTGATGGACCTTGGTGACAAGTGGTGTCCCTCAGGGGCCAATTGGGACCAGTGTTGTTTAATGTCTTCATTAATGATACAGACAAAGGGATCAAGTGCACCCTCAGCACATTTGCAGATGAGACTGAGCTGAATGGTGTGGTTAAAGGATGGAATGGCATCCAGAGGGACCTGGACAAGCTCGAGAATTGGACCTGTGGGAATCTCATGAGGTTCAACAAGACCAAGTGTGAGGTGCTGCACCTGGGTCAGGGCAATCCCTGACATCAATCCAGTCTGGGGGATAAACAGATCGAGAGCAGCCCAGCAGAGAAGGACTTGGGGGTGCTGGTGGAGGACAGGCTGGACCTGACCCAGCAATGTGTGGTTGCAGCCCAGAGAGCAAATTGTATCCTGGGCTGCATCCAAAGCAGTGTGGCCAGCAGGGTGAGGGAGAGGATTCTGCCCCTCTGCTCTGCTCTGGTGAGACCCCACCTGCAGTGCTGCATCCAGCTCTGGGGTACCCACCACAGGAAGGATCTGTTGGAGCATGTCCTGAGGAGGGCCACCAAGATGATTAGAGGGATGAAGATCTCTCCTATAAGGAAAGGCTATGAGAAATGGGATTGTTCAGCCTGGCCTTCCAGTACCTAAAGGGAGCCTACACGAAAGCTGGAGAGGGACTTTTTACAAGCATGTAGTGACAGGACTAAAGAGAATGGCTTCAAACTGAGAGTAGGTTCAGATCAGATGTTGGGAAGAAATTCTTTACTGTGAGGTTTGTGAGGCATTGGCACATGTTGCCCAGGGAAGTTTTGGATGCCACATCCCTGGAGATGTTCAAGGCCAGGTTGGATGGAGCTTTGAGCAACCTGATCAAGTGGAAGGAGTCCCTACCCATGGCAGAGGCCTTGGAATGAGGTAATCCTTAAGGACCCTTCCAGCATAAACCATTTGATCATTCTATGTTTGTAACAAAACTGTTGCTCTGAATGACTGGGTTATTAAAAGAATCTTTACCATACTCAGATGACAGACCTAAGTATAAAAGATATGACTGTGTGTGTGAATGCATGCATGTGGCAGAGTGGGAAGATGTGTAATTACACAGATATGTATGTTACTGGATAAAACAAGCCCATATTTGGGAAGGAAATAACAGATGCGATTCCTAAGTTCTTGAAATCTTCTCTTGGAAAGGTCAAATCATTCAACTCTTCTAGATCCTTCCCAAGTTTCGCAATTATTGGGTCAATGTCACTCAAGCCCTAACCCAATGAAAAACATCTAGTGCTTTTTTCAGTTCCTACTAAATTATTAGAAACCCTCCTTTGATTCATTCCTTTCTGCATGAATTTACAAATAAAACCAAAACCAAACAACACAACAGCTTTTCCTACCGCTATCTGAGTTGTGGGCCTTGGATGTGCAAACACAAGCACTGTCATCATGCTTTGAGGGTCCATATTCTCAGGGAGCTGTAGTGCAAGGAGGAATGGAGAGAAGGATACCAACAGGCTCATCATTCTTAAGATAGATGATGAGAAGTGGTGGCTAGAGTTTATTAGTTCTTCAGTCACTCAAAGTCATGACTGCATCAAATTAAGATTGCTTGAAGGCACATGGAGCAATTTACCTTACGTGAAATAAAGGAATTAACAAAATTGCACATGAAGAAACCATTATCTGATCCCTGGTTGCAATACTTCACACTTCCTTAGCATCTCACATCCAAGATCTCAAAGCATTCAGAAGGCAAAATCTTCTAAAGATGAGTCCCTACCTTGCTCCATGGCTGCTGCTTGCACAGGGCTGTGTCTACCTCTCACTGAAGGAGTCTGTGAGGTCTTTAGAGGTCCAAGGCCATATTCATGACAAAAGTCTGAAAATCTGAAAAGAGCAGATCTGCAGGCACAGGTTCAGACACGGCTGGAAGGTGCACCAGGAGGCACACAGGCACCAAAATGCACAAGCATTCTCATTACCACATCTCCAACTCTGCTTGCATAGGTCTTACGGCACGTGACAGGGAAAGCACTTGAGAGCACAGTCTCTGCAGATGGCTATATCTGAGACGACGATTTTGGAAAGGGTGGACACACCCACCCATTATGCTTCACTCATCCACAAACACACATCTTTGTGATACTGTATCCCATCTCATTTCCTGCAAAGTTTTCCTTTCTCAATATACTGTAAGAAGATACCTTTCAAAATTAAGAAAATTAATAAATAAGAAAGACAAACCACATTTGTTAGGATTTTTTGGCCACTAGGGAATCAAAAGAGCAGCCTCCACCACTGTATGACATATTAAAGGGCTTCATGAATGTAAAAGGCATGATATCACAAAGAGAAGCGTTCCTCCAAGGAGTTTAGACGGGGAATTGTGGGCAGAGGATTGAATTTTGCACACTTTTAACTACTGGTATTTCATTTCCAACACTGAGCTCGCTTGGTAAGAGATGAAATTCTCAAGGTGTGGCACTGCAGAAGACTCGGGATGGTGACAGCTGAGGACAAATCTCTGTATTTCTGACTGTCAATGTCACACCTGTAAAGTTGATTGCAATGTCTGAAAGAGTCCAGAACTGCACAGGTACAATGCTGATGTAAAACTCTTTTAATTCCCTTTCCTTTTATATGCAAATTCTCTTCTGTGCATCACAGAATCTTGTCCAATGACCTAATTTCACACACTGCAATTTCTGAACTGATTTATAACAAATACACTGGTGGATACACGCACAAATACACACATATGTGTACACGTTATATAAACCACATTTAAACACAACAAAGAAAGACTGCATAAATTGCCAGTAAAAAGTGGTCAAGACCCTCACCTGTGACACGATAACACTTTGCCTCAAAACCAGGTTTTAGGATTCAAATTTACATTCTTCATGCAAGATATCTTGCCATCAGGATCCAGAGTATTAGGATATATTCTGTCCCATAGCTGATGCAGCTAATATAAAAAATACTGAATTTACTAACTCGGTGTATTTGAAATTGCCAAATTGACTTCACAGCTCACTAGTTAAGACATATGCTTAGGAACCTAACTGGGTATGATCCACTCTCTAATCAAATAAAAATTTTTAAATAAACAGAATGATTTGGGAGTTTTGTTCTTTGGCTTTGGTTGTAGGGTTTTTCTCAGAGGGGAAATGAGTAAGAATTTTCTGATTAAGCACAATTTAAAAATACACTATTTTTGTTCACTATCCAAGTTTTCTTCTTTTCCACTTTGGGGCTACATCCCAAAAAACAGTAATCAGCACACGCACAGCAGTACTGACTAGAGGGTGTGTCTCACTCTTTCTAGTCAACATGCACTATGTAACACCATAGGGCAAACATTCAGCAGGGTTCGGTTTTCTTCCAGGCACCAGCACAAATCTGATTTCACAAGTATCCGACCTGCTGAGTGAGCACTGGCACTGAGTTCTTGAAAAAATTAAGGAAAGGAAGGACAGACATACCTATGCGTTTGCAAAGTACAGCAGATTCCTGCAACTTGGCATGCTGGTGGCTGCATCAAAGCTACAGCACATGGTTAGATACCATATTACCACACCAGTATGAGCAGAGGCATTCAATACATTCAGCATTTCATCTCTCTTTCAGAAACACCACAACTGCACTGAAAGTAGCAAGGAGAGTACCTACTGACCTCAGTGGGGAAAGGATATCACCATGAGTCCCTACAGAGTATCACACTTAACACACCACACTTTTCATATTTTTCATTATATATCACAAGGTAAACTGCCACTGTTTATTCAGGATTAGATTTTTCAGAGACAAGAAATACAGTTAATAAATGAAATTCAACAGAATATCCTTTTTAAAAAAGCCTAAACAAATATCACCTCTTATTAATATGCTGTCTTTCTTTCCTTCCACAACACCACATTCCAGGATGTTTTGAGTGATTCAAGTCTCCATCAATTTTCATTAAAGTGGAAGACCCAAGGGTCTCCATGTAAGTCAATAAGTACATCGGAAAGAAAAGCTCAACCTTTCTGCTCTGTCTGCAATCCATTCCTAAATCATAAAAAATTTAGCTGTAGCACAGTTGTACTTTAATCTAAGATAAAACCTAGAAACGTCTGAATTTGAAAATAACTGACATTTAATTGCATGTATTACTAGCCATTTGTGAATTCCTATAAGTTAAACTAATGCAATTGACCACTCACTATGTTTGAGTGGATTTCTTTGGAAAGTTTTAGTAAAAAACTTTGAAACACCTCTCTTAGAATCACAGAATCATTTTAGACCGAAAAAGGCCTGTAAGAGTCTCAAGGCCAACCATTAACTTATTCCAGCCAAAACCAGCCAAGTCAGCATCTGCCAAGTCCACCACTAAACCATGTTCCTCAGTCCCGCATCTATCACACATCTTTTCAATACCTCCAGGGATGATGATTCCACCACTTCACCTCCCTGGGCAGTCAGTGAATAAGAAAACTATTTCTTAGCAGTTGCAGTGGGGGCAATATGCCATTAAATGTAGACCAGAGCACATAGCTATTGCAGAGATGGCTGAAATAAATGTTTTCAACATTTTCACTTTTGAAGAAAACAGTTTCCTTCACAAGCAAAAATAACTAGGTCCTGATGAACCAAATATTAAACTACTGATCCTACAGAAAACTTCCTTGCCTAAATTATTCCAGTGGCTTTCTTGGACCATAGGGACAACGCTGATTCTATCTTGTATGCGAGGCACTCATCAAATGCACCACTCTTCAAAACAAGTGTGGTTTTCTCTGCACTTCTAACTAGCTTATTTGCACCTATGCATATATTTGTCTAGGTGTTTAGTCCTCCCTAGAACTCCAACAGGTATCCTGGTTGCTACAGCAATACCACAGGAGGTCACAGATGCACATCATTAAGTCTCTTCCATGCAATTAGTGTTTTGATAGATGTAACTCTCTTTATCCCAGCTATATTCCTTGAGAGGTATGTCTGGGAAGTGAATGCAGTCATTTCTGATGCCCCTCTAGGACTGTGCACCTGAAGATTTCAAGGACATCTTTCCTTCCCAGTTCATGTCTAATTGACCTCTGCATGTAAGGCCTACTTAAACATACAAGAATATTTCTAGAGCTATGTATCAGGGCACTCTTCATCTACTTCCTCTCTTAGTTTTCTTCTATCCACTAAATTATTTAAAAATACATTAGTAATAGGCATAGTGCATTCATTTTGTGCAAAATTCAGGAATAAAAAAAAACCCAACAGCCCCACTTCAAAGTTACAAGAGCAGATTTTAAAAAGCTCAGACCATCCTAGAAAATGGAAACACTCAGCTATATCCAACCTCTCTTTTGTAACAAGGACTATAAAGTGATTGAAACTGGAGCCACTGAGCTTTATCTGTCAATTCCCCAGCAGTAAAAAGTTCATGAGTCTGTTACCATTCATACACTACTCTAACACACGTTCCCCAGAATGAAAAACCAACACATTTTGGGTCCTGTTCTGACCACTGCTCAGCCAAACATAAAGATCTGATCTAAGTAACACTCACGTTTATCTGGACATGACTTTTCAAGGCTATTTCTAAGTGGTTTGGTTCGTTCATCATCATTAAAGATTGACCTACAAATTCCTTATTTGTTTCACTGGAAACAAAATATTTTTTAGCATTTTTGGGAATACAAAAACATAGCTGTTCCTTTTACAGTTAAAACAGAAGGATGCATGCTGTTTAAAATGAGTGTGGTATTACCCACAGCTGCTTGCCTCAGCCAAAGGTGTGGTGTGATTGAAGGAAGGACAGGAGTCTCAAGAACAACAGCTTTCTCTCTGGGACTACACAAACAGAAGCAGGAATAGTCAGGACAAGAGTGCTGAGGCTGTAGAGAAGAGAGGATATGAAGCTGGATGTGGAGGGAAGTAAATGGGAAAGAACAAGAGTGCAGAGACAATGTGTGATGAAAGATGATGTTAGATGACAGATGGCAAGCAGGAATGCAGCATGGCTTATGTCTGTGCCAGAAACCACTGATGATACAAGGCTGCTAGCTATAGAAATCATATATATGCATATTTCATAAATGATATATATATTTTATATATATATATATATACAAATATACATATACACATACATTCAGAAAAATGCTTTAGAAGATGCTTAAACAATGCTTAGATAGAGGTTTCCCCATCTCTCTGTTCCCTCAGCCAGGGATTATCAAGACATATTGACAAAGCAAGCCTCCACCTCAAGCACATTCACTTGAAACTAGCAGTAGCAAGTACCCTTTGCGCTGTGCCTTTTGGGTTTATAGAAAACAAACACTCTTATGCATATTTTCCATGACAGCCTACAGGAAAATTTGGTGGTGAATTAAAAATCAGGCGGAATTGCTGAACAAACAGCACACTAAAATATTGAGCAAATTGTGAAGGACTTTCAGAAGACTCCATCTAGCACTTCTTGAAATGTACCTTTATACAAATCTTCATCTTAAAATAGCACAATATACGAAAAAAATCTGGACAAAAGATACTATAAGGCCCAAACTGTTCCCATTTCCATAACATTCTTCATTCCCTCACTACCACATCATCCACTCTTATCTCTGCTTCTTACGCTTGTAAAAATGTATGCAAACAGTAATGGAACAAGTGATTGCAAAATCCAATTTTCCTGCTCCTCGTACAAATTTCCAATACACCACAACACCCACCTCTGCTATCTTACTCACTGCAGGAAAACCCATGTGCTAGCTGCTACAAAATGTATTTTAAAAGACAAACTTGGACCTTTAAACACACTTGCACATATACCACCATAGCCCATTCAAAACAAAGAGATCAATAATTATACCCCTAAGATTCTGCTCTATCACCACATTATGCTTTAAAAAAAATCAGCTTCTAGGATTATTTAATGTTGTAGGCATTACATTTCTAATGAAATCTCTGCACTTACTAAACTATCAACATATACCAAATACTTCATTTTCACTGCAGAATAGAACAAGCACGAAAAGGAAAGTGTGAGCGGCAAAAATTGAAAATGGAGGCAAAAATGAAGGACTAAAGGCAATGATAACTCACTGGGTCCTGTAAAAGTCCATTGCCAGAGTCACAAAATGGTATCTTTTTCACAGATTAAATATTTTGCCTAATGCTTCTCTTACTTTTTTCATGCATTTTTCTGTTCTTCTGAACATTAAGTTCTCTGGACATCACTAAGTAATCCCTTTAAAAAGCTGACACAGTTCCACGGCTCCTTACAGGAGCTCTGAGGAACTCAAGTTTTTTAACCTTTAAAATGAGACAGTCAGTCACAAGTTGCTATTATTGTCAAAATACCATCAGTATATAAACATATCTATACATACACTCGCTGTGAAACTCAATGTATATTTGTTAATCTGCAGCATGCCCACTCTGCTGAGGTTAAATAGAAAAAACCCTTGATATGTGCAGAACATGCATCTCATATACAAAGATTATCACTGGCTATGATAAAGGAATTTTTGAAGGCACCACTTGTTAAACTGCTGAAAGCATACTACTCATTAGGGCCTATGGCTTCTAAAACAGCCACCAATTTTTCAGTAGCTTCCTGTACTTCAGGGCACAGAAGACTGAAATGGCTGTACTTGGAAAGAAAATTGTATTCAGGAGTATGCACTTTATTATACACTAAACCAAGGTTTATGGTGTCTAATTAAGGGCCAAATAAGGTCTAGAAAGTAGAGAAACTATTCATTCTAATATAATTTGAATTCTACATTAGCAAGAATATTACTTTAATACAGCTTTACAATAAGTAGCAAGACCCACAGAAAAAGAATGTTAAAAAATCAGATGATCCTTTTGAAGAACTATTTTAGCTTTCCTTTATAAGCAAGACAAAAAAAGATCTTCATATCAAATGCCTCATGAAGAACTGTGGCCTTGGTTTCAAGCTTTCAGTGAACTAAAACAATAGAGAAAATTGCCAGAAGATGTCAACAGGAATTTTTAAATCTCTTTTCTTGAAACTGGAGAAACATTTATTTATCATAGTGTTATCTGCAGATACTATGTGGCTAAAAAAAGTATTAAAATCACTTATTTTCTGTATGCTGATTAAATTTGTTTATATAAAATCTGCAAAAAAGGTTTGTAATAACTCTCTTCAACATTTTTGATTACTTAAAAATTAAATTATATCAAAAAAGCCCATAAAAACATGTGCTTAGAGAGGAACTGAAAAAAGTACTCCTTTGTCAGAACTACACGGCCACCTTGACCAGCAGGGAAAACTGCTTTTTGGATGACATTTTTCTGAAGGCAGAACCCCAAAAGGGAAATTTATGATCAGTCCACCAGCACAGTAGGGATATCCATCCAAAACATCAGTGGATATTTCCACTTCTTAAAAAGTGACATTTAATGCCTTGAGTGACATTAAAAATATGAACTAAATGAAAATAAAACATCATGGCATGTAGGACCAGCCTGCACGATTATGTAAGAAATAAAAATTTACCTTTAGAGCAATAAATAGTGCAAATCTGCATTATTCAAACAATTCAAACATGGCCAAGGAGCAATATATGGGTTAGCAGTGATTGTCCCCCTGTACTTGGCACTGGTGAGGCCACATGTTGAATCCTGTGTCCAGTTCTGGGTCCGTCACTGCAGGAAGGACATTGAGGGGCTGGAGTGAGTCCAGAGAAGGGCGACAGAGCTGGTGAAGAGTCTGGAGCACAAGTCCTGTGAGGAGCAGCTGAGGGAGCTGGGGGTGTGTAGCCTAGAGAAAAGAAGGCTCAAGGGGGCCTTATTGCTCTCTACAACTCCTTGAAAAGAGGTTGCAGCCAGGTGGGGGTCAGCCTCTTCTTCTGGGTAATGAGCCATAGGAGAAGAGGAAGTGTCAGGATGTGTTGGGGGAGGTTTGGATTGGATATCAAAAACAATGTCTTCATGGAAAGGGTTGTCAAGCACTGGGACTGACTGCCCAGGGAAGTGGTGGAGTCACCATCCCCAGAGGTATTGAAGAGATGTGTGATAGAGGTGTTGAAGAGATGTGTGATAGATATGGGACTGAGGGACACAGTTTAGTGGTGGACTTGGCAGTGTTGGGCTAAGCTGGACTCAATGATCTCAAAGGCCTTTTCCAATCCCAATGATTATGTGATTCTATAATCTTCTTGTGGAGGGTATTTTAATGTGAATAGAGTTTTATTAAACTTGCTCCCTGCTCATGCAGTGAACAATACTCCCTGCCATCAAACACCAAAGCATGAAATTTCAACACAAGAAAAAATGCTGGTCACTAGCTGTTTCAAATGTGTATGCAGTCTCAGTTAACTTCACAACGTGCAGGGAACCCACATACCAAATCCACACCATGGAATCTTTGCCTCTTTGGGTGCAGAGCTGAGATGCATGGCGGACTTTGGACAGAAAATGCAAGTGAAGAGATTCAAGGATATTATGAGCAGTACATTTTGGTAAATGACAGAATTGTGTCTATGTGGAAGATGTGTTACCTAACTGAATTAGGTAACTGAGTTAACTACATCAAACATCTGAGTTTAAAAGCAGCAAACATGACCCTTTCTCATGAGCTCAAAGTGTTGAACTTGCTGTTAAACCACCATTGTAAATAGCAATTTCTAGTACCATTTATCATGTACAGCAGATTTATATCTTTCTTTGCCACAATTATTTGTATTCATATCTGATGCTTAAGAAATTATCACCTTGAACAATGCATAAGGTTTTGCACTCCAGGAGGTAGCAGGCCAGACAGAGCCCCAAATGCAGTTTGTATTTTGGTACAGAGCGTGAAGTCAGACCCAGCTGCAGACATCAACAAAGCCAGTTATTTGGATTTTTTATTATTATTGCTTTGTCTTGCAGAACTTAGCCCTGAAACCTCCACTGAGGCCATGGATTCTTGGGACCAAAGCCTAGAGATTATCCAAACTCACATGAAAGGAGTGACACTACGACAAGAAACAATCTGATGAAAGGAGATGGACAACTGAAAGGAAGAGAAAAGCATTATCTCACTTTAACAAAAGCAGATCTGAGGTACAGGCAGACTCCAGCTTCTCCAGAGTGGCAGCACACAAAGGTTAATTGTATCTCAAGTCCCTGTCCAATAACTTAACATCCAGACTCATTCTTTCTTAAAGTGAAATCAAGAAGTATGAATCTGAGAGTAGCACTACCAGACTACCAGAACAGTAACACATTTTCTGGATGACAATGATTGATAATTGCTCCTGGCACTTGTTATAGGATTGCTAGATGTCTTAAAGCTACAGTTATACCCAGCATCATGGCAGGACAGTGCACCTCTGCAAAAAAATCAGATACCCTGACTGTAATTTCTGGCAAACAAGCAGCTGAATTAGCAAAAGCCCACCACTGTTAGCACTTCTGGCAAATCCCTACCCTCCAAGTCCAACCGAAAGTACTGAAGATGTGGGAAATAAATCATTAAATTGTCTTAAAGCAACCCCTCCAGAAGTGCTGGATCCCAGCACACAATCCAGTTGTTGCCTATCAGTTGTGGTTAAGCAACTCAATATCAACAGCTGCTACCTTTCAGGTATTTCACATTAATTAAATTAAAGGAAAATTTTTTTTCAGAAGACTAGTATCATTAATCACCCTGCTCTTGCAACGGATGACCCTCCTGATGGATATCATTGACAACTGGTGTCCCTCAGGGGTCTGTGTTGGAACCAATGTTATTTAGTATTTTCATTAATGATACAGACAAAGGGATTGAGTGCACCCTCAGCACATTTGCAGATGACACCGAGCTGAATGGTGTGGTTGAAGGATGGAATGGCATCCAGAGGGACCTGGACAAGCTCGAGAATTGGACCTGTGGGAATCTCATGAGGTTCAACAAGACCAAGTGCGAGGTGCTGCACCTGGGTCAGGACAATCCCTGACATCAATCCAGTCTGGGGGATAAACAGACGTAGGGCATGATACTATGCAGCCTATGAGATTATGCACCTATGTGGCTTTTCTTAGAAACTAGAGCAAAGTTTTATAATGCTGTCTCCCAAACTACTACGATAGGCATATGCACAGCCACACACACACCAGAAGACCTCCACATACTCCCTGGGGACCAAAGAGTTATCCTTACACACAGGAGTGTGGTACTGGGGGAAAAACTACAGAAAAGTGCCAGTGAGTTTTCCCAGCCAGGAGTGGCTGCTGATTTAGCAAAGCAGGGACTGTTAAACATTCTGATTAAGGTCTCTACTGTACAGTGAACTATTTGGCCCCTATTATTCACCCTTCTCCTCACCTACTGAGTCTTTAGATGTACTTGCCTCAAATGTCAACATCCTTTACTCCTTTTTCTTTCCATTTAATCAATTCTTCTTAGCTCCATTCTTCACCTACCCAAAAAGCAGAGATGCCACCTTTAATTAAAAACAAAAACACACAAACACACACCATTCCCTCAGGCACCAAGCCTGCACAGATTAATATGTACATGCACATAACCTCCAATATGTCAGGCTGGAGATGACAAGGCTGGACAGACGCAGGGGACATGGCACCCTGCCTATAAACCTTGAGACTAACAAAACGTTCAGAGCTGCCTTACAGCTGATCTACTTGTGCTCTTTAAATCTCATCTCACTCGTCTCTGCTTACTCTGCCAGGAAGGTAATCTCCTGGTTCAGGGCATTTCTACAAACTCCATCATACAGTTCCTGTGATAGCAGGGGCTCTTTCCTAAACAGAGGAAGCATTCTTCTTTTGAGTAAAAAGATTAAACAAAATTCCAAGTATTCAAAACCACAAAAGCTCCAAAAGTCTGAGACTGAATTAACATAGCAAATTGCTTTGAAAAATAATAATGTGGATTACTACCAGCAGGTTTAGAAACTCTAAGATATGGATGAGCTTGGTTTCCAAGTCCTCTGCTACAAAGAAGTAGACTTAACCATCCTCTTTTTAAACCAGACTAGATCTCTTACATGGACCTACCTTTCAGTGAGAAAGTATGGGGCAGCCAAAGAGTAGTTAGATAATACTATAGAATTATAATTTTCTGGGAATATTGAACTGAGTGAACTGAGTTGTGTGCACTTCCTTCTTCAGTCAAGCTACCCTGTGTTTCCAGATGCTCTCGCTGTACCACCTGAGCCTGCTGAGATCTGTGAAAGCAGCACTGCCAAGCCCCAAGTGTCTGAACCTAATGACTCAGACCCTTCTCTTCACAGTCATGAGGCTGGCTTACACTCTGAGAATTTCTAAACCTTTGTGTTCTCTAGTTCCTTTCTAATTTATTTATTATCACACTGAAAATAAATGTTCACCTCCTCCTGATTTGTGTGCTTAACCATCTCCAGTTCAAGCCCAAAGGGAAACAGACACATAAATAAGCAAGTCCCAGGTCTGCTACCAGAGGATCCATCACTTTTCATTACTCAATTCTCAGTGTGTAAAAGTGCTATTTTACACTTGTTCTGTACTAGACGAATAGGCAGCTGCATCACTCACAGCCTACTTCCAGACTCCCATCCCAGCTAATTCCAGCCTTCCCCTAACATCTCTCTCCTGTCATATATTCCTCCTGTGTCTGATCCCCACAGCATTGCCTGTAATCCCCTCTGAGTCCAACTTTTTGTGCCTTAAGGGACATGTACTTTCTTCCAGTTTCCCACTTACTTGTGTTCTTTCCCCTTTCCTGCTGTCCCTCACAAGGCCATAGACTGCACTCTCATCCTCTCTCCTCATTTCTCCTCTCCCACAGCAACTAAGCAACCATAGCTTTTCTAGTGAATAGCCTTGCCAGCACAATGCAAAATGCTGACCATTTTACAGTCCTTTCTCATTAATCTGGTGGTTACCTTGTGAGGGCATTTAAAATACCTTAGCTAACAATAAGCTTAAGTTTAATGCAATAAAATAAAATAAGGTTATCAAAATATCTCAGTTTCATTGATGGCAATTTAATGATAATTCACATTCAAAAGATACTGCTTCTCATGTGGAAGGAAATATGCTCTTACCTCAACAGCCATAATATTATTTGAGAAATGAAAGATCCCCAAAGGAAAGATAGTGATCTCAAAAATTATGCAGGAGGGATCTGAAGAAAGTGGCATGCTGCTGCACAGGTCTGAAAACCCAATCAGAGTCATTGACTGAACTGAAATCTTTGCCATTGGTGTCTGTGTCCAGCAATGAAGCCTGAAGGGTCTGGGGGCCACTTCCAGTTGAGGAAATACCCAGGATGTGCTCAAGGGAGCTCCGTGTTGGTCAGCTCCAGAAACCATTGCCTGCTTCCAGGCTCCCTCCACTCCCTGCTGCTCACGGCTGCAAAATCTGATTTACAACAGCAAACAGCTTCCCACCCATTTCTCCCTCCTAAAATCAAGGAGTAGTACCACTGGATATCTCAAATACCATCTCACACCTGTGTTTAGACAACAAAATCTCCTCCTGGGAGACACCAGCACAGCTTCTGGGCTGTCACACCTCCAGGGACAGTGCTGACATACCCTCTGCCATGACTGGACAGTGCTTTGTACCTCTGAACACCAACTGCGGTTTGTCCTCTTAGCAACTTTTTATGAACTGAGAATGACATTTGCACTGAACAACACTGCATTTTCCTTACAATTTTGCAGGAAGCTCACCTTAAACAGAAATGCAATTTAATATGTTCACAATGGCTCCTGAACTGAGCTTGATTTGGCTAAGATTTTGTTTTATGAAGGACATTATTATAATGCCTGGAATGACAAAAAAGAAAAACTGCACAAGGTCCTAAAATGTTACAGATTGAACTCTGATGTACTAGATACACTGTATGTAATAGGTAAGATACAGATGTAATATATATCAATGTAACCACCATGATTTAAACATCTGGAAGGTAAGTAAATCTGAAAGCCTTAATGAAAAATTCAGTATGAGATAAAGCCTCATAGATTATAACTTTATAAACTGCTTTTTATTTCAGCTAGGAAGAACCATAGTACTACAGGGCATGATTTGAACTGTCTTCTAGAGAACAAACTCTAGTAGTATTTTTCAGGCTTACAGCATGAAACAAAACATATTTTGGGAACTAATAAAAATAGGATGCTGTTAGCCCTGGGATGCAGTTCTCCAAAGGATATTTTGCTACCCAGTAAGAAAGGCTCAACTTCACAGTATAAAAAATCTCACAGACTGCTGGATTCTGACAAACTATGGAACTGCATTGGGTTTGATTGGTAAGGTTTAGGTAGCTGGGGATCTAGAGAGTGACTCCTGTGAGAAGCTCCTTGAAGCCTCCCCCATGTCTAACAGAGCCAATGCCAGCTGCCTTCCAAGATGAACCCATCACTTGCCAAGGACAAGCCCATCAGTGACAGTGTTAGTGCAGCTGTGATAATCATAGAATCATTAAATCATTAAGGTTGGAAAATACCTCCAAGATCATTGAGTCCAAGCTTTCAGCAAATGTCACCCTGTCAATTAAACCCTAGCACTAAGGGCCACATCCAGTCCTTTTCTTTACACTTCCAGGGATGATGACTCAACCACTTCCCTGGGCAGCTCACTCCAATGCTTAACTACTCTTTCCATGAAGAAATTCTTCCTGATGTCCAGCCTGAACCTCACCGGGTACAGCTTGACACCATTTCTCCTTGTCCCATCACTGGTTGCCTGGGAGAAGAGGCCGACCCCCATCTGGCTGTAACTTCCTTTCAGGGAGTTGTAGAGAGTGATAAAGTCACCCTTGAGGCTCCTTTACTCCAGCATAAACACCCCCTGCTCCTCACAGGATTTGTGTTCCAGACCCTTCACCAGCCTTGTTGTCCTTCTCTGGACACTACAGCACCTCAATGTCCTTCCTGCAGTGAGGGGCCCAGAACTGGACACACCACTCAAGGTGCAGCCCCACCAGTGCTGACCACTGTCCTGGTCCTGCTAGCCACTCTATTGCTGATAGAAGCCAGGATGCCACCCTCTTGGCCACCTGGCTCACTGGCCATGTTCATCCACTGTAGCCCAGCACCCCCAGGTCCTATTCCCTGGGCAGCTTTCCGGCCACTCTTTCCCCAGCCTGTAGCACTGCCTGGGGTTGCTGTGACCCAAGTGCAGGATCCAGCACTTGGCCTTTTTAACCTCATACATTTGGCTCTGGGCCATTGATCCATCCTGTCCATATCCTTCCTGCCCTCCAGCAGATCAACATTCCCACCCAGCTCAGCATTGTCTGTAAACTTACTGAGGGTGCACTAAATCTCCTCATCCAGATAGACAATACATAGGACTGGCCCCAATACTGAGCCCTGGGGAGACCCTCTGGTGACCAGCCATCAGCTGGATGTGACTCCATTCACCACAACTCTCTAGGTCTGGCCATCCAGCCAGTTCGCAGGCTAAGAGTGCACCTGTCCACGCCACAGGCTGCAATTTTCTCCAGAGGAAGTCAGCATCAAAGGTTTTGCTGAAGTCCAGATAGATGACATCCACAGTCTTTCCCTCATCCACTAGGCAGGTCACCCGGTCATTAAAGGAGATCGTGTTGTTCATGCAGGACCTGCCTTTCCTAAATCCAGGCTGGCTGGGCCTGATCCCCTGGTTGTCCTACACGTGCTGCATGATGGCACTCAAGATGATCTGTTCCACACTGGAGCAGGGGAAGACTGTGAGGAGTTTTCCCCTGAAAAGGAAGAAGTGGCAGAGACTACATGATAAACTGACTGCAGCCCCCATTTCCCATCCCTGTGCTGCTCTGAGAGAGAAGACAGAGAAAATGAGGAGTGAAGTTGAGCCCAGAAAGAAGGGAAGGGTGGGGGAAAGGCGTTTCAAGATTTGGGTTTATCATTATCCTGCTCTGATTCTGATTTGCAGTAAGTTAAATTAATTTCCCCATGTTGAGTCTGTTTTGCACATAACAGTAAGTGCTCAGTGATCTCTCCTTGCCCTTATCTGGGCCCATGAGCCTTTCATTATATTTTCTGTCTCCTGCCCAGCTGAGGAGGGGAGCAACAGAGCAGCTTTGGTAGGCACCCAGCATCCAGCCACAGTGAGTCCAGCAGAGCACACAGCAATAAAACCTTTCCTGTACTCTCTGTGGCCTCAGCTTTAGCCTGGAGGAAAATGTACTTTTCCTTTTCCTTCAGGGAAAACACTTTTAATTTTCTTGTTCATTCAGTTCTTGGCCTCTGACAAAGGAGTCAAAAGGGTGGCAGTTGCCAAAGTCACTTATTGATTTTCTTGGTTTATTTATGAATCCCAGACATGCAAGTGCCTGTCTTCAAATTTTAACACCTGGTATTTCACACCATTAAGTAAATTGCCAGGAAGACTACTTCCTTTCCACCTCTGTGACTTTCACATAACTAGCGAGCTGCCCTCACAGAAAATTCATCAAACTTTGGCTTTCATAGAAAGCTTTCAAATTTAGGTCTTCTTCACCAAAGCTGCATGTGAAAATTTCTTGTCTCTTCTACTTTAAAGAAGGCTTTCTTCTGTGGTCTTAGTCTACCAGCACAGAGGAAGGAAAGCTCTGTCTTAAGATGAAATACAAGTCATAGGAAGCAAAGGGAAAAGTAAAAAAGCACAGTATGAGATCAACAGGTAGTTTCAAGGCTAATCCCAGTACAATACATTGCAGTAATCCAACAGAATATGAAAAAAACCATTAATCGCTCTGCCAAGGTCTTGATTTCAAAGAAGTATGGCAAACACTTACATGCAGGCAGAAAAAAGCACACTACCATAAATTTTTCAAGGACAGAGCTGAAAGCGCTCCCAAATTACAAACCCTGTTAAAACATAAGAGGGCAAAGCCCCTCCATAACAAGAAGCACTCCTGTTGCTGCTGTTCTCCTCGAGATTCTTTCCTCATATTGTTCATGTCATTAATTTTACTTTACATCACGGAAATCACAGCTTTTTTCCTTTTGATGCCATACAGAGCAAATACCAAGAAAGAAAGCATCAGATCACCTTGGCTGAATGAAAGATAAAGCATTGTCTCACTGGCCATGGAACCAGAACTCCCCAGTTCCTTTTCTACATGGACTGCTTCAACCTGGTCAGACAGGGACAAGCTTAGAACTTGAAACAGCCCCACCAGAAAAAGGGATGTTAATAGTGAACAAACCTGCAAATTCCTGCTGAATCCCTGAACTGATCAGTTGTCCTAACAACTTGTGTTGATATTTTTTTTATGAGTGGATAATTGTTTGAAAAATACCTCTTTAAGGGGTGGTGTTTTGCTTTAAGGTAATGTACAAAAATAAAAAAAAACCCTAGCAAAATAAATTATGGAGATATTTTGCTTTAAAAAGTGAGAGCTTTTAAATTTAAAAACTACAATCAATATCAAATCATCTAAAAACACAAAATACAAGAATCATAATATATTAGTGAGATTCTATATTCTTAGAATAGATTTCTCATTAAAAAATCCATATCTAATTTTGCTCTGAAATACAAGAAAAATGTACTGTGCATTTAGTCTCAAAGGAATTTACACACTTTTTACATATACACTAGCAGAATCAATTCATATAATTCTGCAATTTCCATCTTTGAATAAATACTGTTCCTTTCTGTGAGTATATTGAAAAACAGCTTTTTGGAGAAACCAAAGGAAAACAAAATAGACTATTAAGACTGCAGGAAGTTAGGGGTTTGCAGAACACAAAGTAATTAAAAAAATACAGATACACTTGTGAACAGTTACAAATAAAGAGGGGTGCGCTTTTTTCCCAGAAAAGTAGGTAGCCATGCCTTGGTTTCACTTTTCTTAGGTTTCCTTTCTAAGTAAGGCTTGGGGTGTAACTGAACAATTACTGGATGCATTTGAGCAAAATGTGCTTCACTCTGCAAAACACAAGACTTATATGGACATATCCCATTTAAACAGACTCAACAACACTTCTCTTTTACTCCAGTTAACAGAAGTGCTTCCAGTGAGATTTGTTCAAGGCAGAGAGTCACCACAGTTAATCAAACTCAGCAGAAACTCGGAACCACAGAAATACAATGTTTTGATGGTCCATGGCAGCAATTGTGTCATTTGTCCCTAAGATATGACTGCAGGGAAAATTGTTCCTAATTTTCAGCTCTTGAACAACTTTCACCAATGCACTCTGTATGTTTACAGCAATGCTAAGCAACATAATGTTGCAATTAAGGTCCATAAAGCAACTTGTACATATTTCTGTGCAGCCTGGTTCCATATTCTTGGACACAAGCACATACACACATATGAAGCCTCTTTTAATTCTCATCCATGAAGTGTAAATCCATTACCCTGATACTTTGCAGGTAGTATCCTGGGCCAAAATCAATAGAGTTAACCTAGGATGATCTAGAGCCCTCATAAATTCTGTCCTTTCTTCCGAACTGCCTCAGCTCATTCTCCATGTGCTCCATCAAACAGCTGCCATCCTGTTCTACATCTATAGCTAAAAACACATGACCAGCAGAACATTAAACTGTATTGCTGAAGTTTGTCATGCAATGTCAAACTTTTTGCAATAAATAACCATACCAAGGAGACTTATCACTTAAAGTAACTAAAATAATCATAGATTTTTCACATCCTTTACTGCTCAAGATTTCACATTTTTTCATCTACATCTGCAAGATCATTTAATCGGTACAAAATTTAGTCTCCTGATGTCAAATGTCAAAATTATTCTAAAGTTAATACTACAAATATGCAAAAGTGCAATGACTTTACTTTGAAAGTAACTTCATACAAAAGACTAATTTAAAAACTAGAAAATCATGAATAAAAATGAAAAAATACTTTGCTTTCTTAGGACATGCAAATGCCAAAAAAACTGTGCAAAGAAAAAAGAGATAAGAAAGCTCAGACAGCTACTACATGTAGTTTCGCATAACTCTTGATGCTTTTTCCAAGACCAATGGACTTGTTCAAAGAAAACAGTTACACTTAAAAATCATGGCTCAAAACACAAGTAAACATATTCAGTCGACCAGTTCCCAAACTGGCCTTTTGTACATAAACTGCTTCATTGTCTTTTCGTTCAAAAATCCTATTACTAAACGTTTAATCTTTAAAATGATTAATAACCAGAAATGTAAATAGTTCACGGTGAAAAGTTTGGATTGTTTGTATAGCATAGATCTGTAGGTTTTCTAAATATCTGGAAAGAGAATGATGTATCAATAGAAATATTACAAAATCCTAGTTTATGGATATGGTTTTGAACCCTTCACAGTATATTCAAAGGCTTTAAAAATAATATCTATTTTACAAAAATGCAAACAAAATCTTTATGACCAGTGGCTACAAAATTTTTAATGCTCTCAAGGCTCACAGGCCAAACAAGATTTGAAAAGTATGCAGCATCTTTTATTAGACCTGCTAGCATAAGACATAGACAGAGTTTTGGATACGTAAATACTTTGATCAATTCAGAGTATGTAGCATTGGTAACCAAGAGAAACACTTGAGAAGACACTTCACACTTAGGTCGTTCAAGCGTGTGAAGACTTCCATTAGCAATTTTCAGAACAAACAGAGTGCTGTGCTTCTTGCTAGAAGAGTAGTATCCTTTTTCCCTGCAAAATAATAGTACTTACATTAAAATAGTGTGGTTGGGCTGTGTTCCATTCATAAGCATTACCCTAATAAATTTCATATAATGAAGTTTAAAAAAATAGCTGTCAATTAAGGATCTTAAAGAAAATAACTTTTGATGCACGGCATTTAAACAACTGTTCTAGAAAGTTACTAGAACTTAGTGTTTATCTAAAGTCCAAAATACACAGAAAATTATTTTTTGGTGACACCCCAGATCGTCAAAATTTCAAACAGTTAATTTGCTAAATCCACCACTGTCATCACTAAAAAGTGTAACTCTATCTGCTAGGTTCACCCCGATCAAAAAGCAACTCTCAGGGCATATACTGACTTTCAGTGATTCCAGGAGGGCTTAATACAGGAAGGACAGACAAAACGTAAGGAGATTTCAAACACTGCATTTTTATTACAGATATCTGAAAAATCTCCATATAGAGCCAGATACATTCCTTAATCCTCAATAGTATGAACAATACTTACCATAGGCAAAGTGTACAAAGTCCTGGCACTGAAAATGAGACACACCTGATGTGAAAAAAACCTCAGAAATTAGTACCTAAATAGGTGTTCTAATTCAATCTAGAACTGTCTGGAAACAGCTATTCATCATGCCACGTCTCTTCATGCCTCTAAAGTGGCAAGTGTATGAATGGTTTTGTGTGTGTCATTATTCTGAAAATTGCAACTAGCTCTTCTTGCCTCTGTAACAGTGCCAGAAAATATATTTGGAACATGGCTTTCTTGTTTAAAACTCTCTCTGGATGTAAGTAGCTGACATGCAATCAGATTTTGAGGATGATTATTTCAGTTCTAAGTACAAAGAATAACAATGCCATCCCATCAACTGTCTTACCTAAAAATTATTAAATCAACCTCGTAGTGGTATTCTTTTCTGATACTCGTATCAAAAGTAAGTCTGACTAACATTTACTGCCTAGATTCCCAAACTAGGCTACACTAGAAACATTGCATAATATTTTACCATATCTATGAAGTATAAAATAAGGGATAAAACAATCACAATTCTTGACAGATGCAGAGATCTGATAAGGTATCTGCATCCTTACAGATCTAATACCTGGATTTGACTGAGGTAAATCATACAGAAGTGTAAATCTGGTGAGGTGCAAATCTTTGCAGTAATTGTAAATTTATGTAAGTATTTCCAAAAAGCAGAATGAAACTACGCTGTGTCTGTAATTGATGACATAAGATTTTTTTTACATATTTTATCACTGCTAGGAACTGAAGTCAGACTATAGGCACGCAAGCTTTTCCCCCAAAACATAATTGCTTGCTAACATCTATTAATTAAAATTGATAGGCCCAGGGGAGTAGACAAATGCAGCAGCCACCAGTGGGTAGAGTGAAGGAGAAGGTAAAACAGGCTAGAAATTATAATTGGCTTTAACTACTGGCAACCCAAAACAGAATTTCAATTTTGTCATTTTCCACCTTCAATAATGCCTTCATTCCAACAAGCTTGAATACAAGGGCAGCAGTATTTTTAAATAGCCTTTTCTTAAGGCATTAAGCTCAAGTCTTAAAATGCTTAGTAACTGCCTGATGAAGGAAGCATGCTACATCTTTGTTAGCTGCTTTCCTACCCAAGGATGCAAAAAATTCTTCATATAAGTCTTCAGAAATAAAAGGGTATTGACAAGACTAAGAATTTCAAATCTCTCTTAATATTATTCTTTCTCTGCTATTTTCCTGAAAAATAAACAACGGGATGGTACCCTCCCCCTCTAAGAAACCTCTTCTGCATAATTCCTTTTAAGATAAGGTTTATAACAATTCTGTACTTTGAGAGGTTCCTGCCCAGAGATCATGTTCTTTCACCCAGTCTTTGTCTTCACTCTTCTGCAGGGCACAGATAATGCCCATGAATTTGAAGAATGACAGACTTCTTAGTTAGAAAGTATTAGCGCAATGTCAGACAAAGCCAGTAATGAAGCTCTGGCAGATTCTTGTATCAAGTGGAGAATCATGTGTGAAGACACATGCACAGAAACAATGCTCTGTGCATTTCAGTAAAACCACTTAAACTGGGCCAGAAAAGAGCTCTGGACAACAGCTTGCACCTCGGATGTTCCAAACGTTCAGTATATGCCGATCTGAAACCTGTGTGTATAAGATGGTAGGGATGTTTATTACAATCATCCCCTATCACCTCCCGTTCTTCTGCAGCTTTTAAGAAATGCCTATCAATCTGCTATTGTCTGCTGACAGTCTCCTGCTCCTCCTTGGCAGTGAGATGGCTGCCCAGTAGATCAGTCAATGACTGTCTTATAATTGCCTTGCTGGTGACTGTGTGCAGTTGTGAATATGTTTCAACTCCTCAGTCTCCTTAGACAGTCCATCTTCTAGGGAAAAAAATCACTGTCAATTCTCTGAAATACCCTGAAAGGCATGAAAACACTCCTTGCAATCCTGAGGTTACCACAAGTCGCCTCCTTTATCAAAACACATTTATGGCCACACCTGCTCTCTCAGACTGATGAAAACTTGAGGCTTCAAATGTTGTTAAATTCTTTCTGATGCTTCCATTGGCCAAAAGGCCACAACAGTTTTTGCGCTGTTCAAATCTCTCTCTTCCTCTCTGAGCAAAGGCCTTAAAGGCAGTAAACAGAAAGGGGTGAAAAGCAGTGACCAAAGCAATCCTTCCCCTGAACATTTTGAGAACATGTTTAGATACTAGTCTCTCTTGTAAGCCTTAAAACATTCAGCATAAGGACATGCCAAGACCTGCAAAAGGAGTAAAATCCCAGGGGGCCAACCAGCTGAAAAGAAGCTCTGCAGAGAAGCAACTGAGAATTCCTGGTCAACACCAAGTTGAACATCAGCCAGCAACATATGCTTGCAGTAAAGAAGGCCAATGCCATCCTGGGCTGCATTGGAAAAGCATCATCAGCAGATTGAAAGTGGTGATCATTGCTCTCTGCCACATCTGGATGATAAATCTACTTCTGGGCTCCTTGGTACAAGAAAGACATGCTGGAGCCAGTGCAGCAAAGAGCCATAAATACAGATCAGGGATGGGAGAACATCATATGACAAAAGGCTAAGAGAGCGGGGACTGTTCAGCCAGAGGAAAGAAGACTTAGAAGGATTTTAACATGTAAATCCCCAGTGGGCAGGACTAAAGAAGACAGATCCAAACTCTTCCCAGAGGTCCCCAGTGACTGGATCAGAAGCAATAGACACAAACTGAAACACAAGAGGTTCCCTGTTGTCTGAGTGACAGGGAACACTTTTTACTATGAGGGTAGCTGAATACTGTCCAGAGAGGTTATGGAGTTTCTGTCCTTGGAGATACTCAAAAGCCACCTGCATATGGTCCTGGGCTACCTGCTGCAGGTGGCCCTGCTCTGAGCAGGGGGTTGTACTAGAATATTTCCAGACTCCTGCAGTTCTACAAAGTAAAATCATTTCAGCATGGATTTGTACATTCAAGTGTCAGGATGAGAGTTGGCACTGCCAGGAAAAGGTGCAAAGCAATATTTGAACAGTCTGGGTGATTCCAGGACCTTAAAACACCCATGCACACAATAAGCAACTTGTACTCTACTCCCAGCACACCACAGGATCTCAAACATGGTGGCTCCAAATTCTAGGTACAAAGGAAGAAATCAAGGCTCTCAAGCAGAAGCCTCCATTCCTCCTGCTCCGCTGTAGAGAAAGTGAGATTCATGCAGCCATGAAAAGAATTAATTAGAGGGAGTCTTAATCAGAGGAAAGAGTCTTGGTATTGTTTATCTATTTTATCCTTTAATTCCTTGGTGCCAAATGCACAACCAGTTCCCAAAACTCTCAATTCCTCCATTGTTTCTCAGTGGGATTAAAGATAGGCTTTCGACCCTTTATCCTAAAGATAAGATAAAGACAGACTTTCTCAAGGTGGCCCCCTGACTCTCACTTTTATTTCTGCAAAGTAGCCCAGTTTCAACAGAAAGGAAGAAGAATGATCCTACCTCTTCCTTCCCTACTGTTTATGGAAGGGCAATTATTATCAGGGGACTTACAGCACACAGGCTAAGAAGGTCTTCAAATCCTAGTTCCTTATGTTTCCCATAAGTGCTATACAAAATGAGGGTGGCAGCAGCTGCCGCTGTGCTTTGAGCAATATTCTATGTTTTCTGACAATGTTAGGTGTGGTCCAGATAGGCTAGAAAGAGAGAAGGAAAGACATCGCCTCCAGAAAACTGGTTGAGAGCACAAGCCTCATGGCCAATTGGTTAATCTTGAGTTACGCAGTAGTGCAGGCTACAAGTTTCCAGGTGCCCCAATGAAATTATAGAGAGGTTACTTTGCAAACCATGAAACAGATATTCTCACCAACTGCAAGTGACCAGGATTTGGCAGCCCTGAAACATGAGTAGCTGCACTATCCCTATTGATTCTGGACACCTAAGTTCTATTCAACATTATATTCTATACTACATTTGTGTACCATACTAGGTGGTCAAAATAGTGTTAGGATCAACTTCTCCCTAATTATTAACTGCCATGAAAAATCTTGAGATAACTTTTAAGATGGGAAGGTTCCACGTACCTGCTACCCTCTCTACTGAAGCTACTCAATTAGAGTCAACAAAACTACAAAGTGTCTCCCACATCTGAGTTAACTTTCCTACTACTGCCTCTACCTCAGCCAACAATCTCACAGCCTTATGTCCCATCAGAAGCTTAATAAGAGCTTTTATCCCCACTTAAGTTTGCTCCAGCAAATGAATGCCATGGTTACTAGGAACCACCTCCTAATTACTGGTCAAAATTTGAACAGAACTGGAAATCAACCAGCTGTGTTCTCAGCTGCCGTAGTTTACACTAAGTACTTGCTTAGCCCCATGAGATAAGGCACACAAGTACATATAAGCAAACTGCATCTTAAGTACACACATATATATAATTCTGTGATTGTCTGCAATTGAAATGTGCTGTGTATAACTATGTTTTTTTCAGTTCAAGGCACCTTATACCCACAAGCAATATAGTTGTCTCAGGCTACCTAGTGTTTAAACGTACATTTAAAAGTTTTTAACTATTTTTTCTTTCAATTCTCCCCCCCCCACACTTTTGCTAATGACTGTTTCTCTCTTCAGTCTCTTTGAAAACTTACCCTTTCATGCTTCTTCACAATTTTTTAGTCACATCAGTCACCTGTTGGGCAACATCTGGACTTCAGGCTAGACATCAGCCACTCAACATGAAACTCTTCCCTTCCAGCTACAGGAGTATCTACCAAGTAAAACAGGAAAAAACGCCTCCGATGTCAATTAGTCTCCAGAGGAGGCCATTTTACTATTGTCCTATGCAAATATTTACTCATACAAGAACAGCAAAAGCTTGGGTGTCTAAGGCCAAGTACCATTAAAAGAGATGATGGAGACTATAGTCTTCAGAGATATGCACAAAATCTGACAGTCAGTGTGAAACAGGGAAACAAGAGTGGATGAGAGTTGAGGATACCATGGTAAAGCCCCATCTACTCAATAACCTGCTCTCGATGGTTTCAAAGGTGTGGCAAACAGGAAGGTGATGCTCTCCCAGCACAGAGGAACAAAACACAAAGATCTGAAGCTCCAAGAGAAGATGGAGGACCTGCTTCCTACTCCCAAACTGTGGGACTGCACTCAAGGCTTCAGTTTCTATTTAGTGCCTGGCAAGCATCAAAGCAGTTATGTGGATTTGAGTCTTCAGTGCCATACAACAGACTGGAACCACAGTTCACTGAATGAAGGCATGGATATGATCTCAGGAATACCTAGTGACACTGGCCCTATTCCAGAAGAAATGCAGAACCTGCCTTTGGATGTGAAGGCAATTTCAAGGCAATCAGGTAATGGCAAAGTGTTCCTCAAGCCAAGGTACACTTGTTCATAAAAGGAGCAAAAAAATGAACCTTCACAAAAGTCCAAACTCCTCAACACATTACTCCAAAGTATTCAACTGGTCATAGGATAGCAAAGTGTTCCCCTTCCACAAACACCACCCACAGCAGTGTGAAATCCAGTATCAGGAGTGTCAGAGGAAGACAAGGTCCCTGCTGCTGACCAGGTGTACCTAGAAAGTCACACTGGCCAGTGTAACTTGTATGTCTTTATCCTAAGGGGGTGTCAAGCTCTGTTAGCCCTACACTGCTGAAGTAAACTCAGCAGGCCAACAAACTGACAGATAGAGCAAGATCCTGGAAAGCAACAAGCAGGTGGTCTCAAACCAAAGCATGCATTTGTAATTCTCCAGTGCAAGCAGTGAAAGCAGCTCAGTGTCCATAGTCCTGCACCCTGTAACAGCACCCTGTTTGCAGGCTGGCACGCTGCAGTACACTGATGTCAGCATGAACTAGCAGAGAGGGTTTACAAGAAGGCTTTAAGCTCAGAGTCAGAAACAGGGATCAGGAAGACAGAGAGGTACAGAGCCGGAGAAGGACACAGCCTCTTTACCAGTGACCCTAACTGCTTTCACTTCTCCTGAAATCCATACAGTCTACTCACAGAAGTACTTCAAATTCCCCTAAATCCACAATTTTATGATCACCATGAGAAGAAGAGTCATTTAACCAATATTTCTTCCTATGGTTTTCTGCTATGAGGAGTGCTGGAAAGGAAAATTACAAGTACTGTTTTAGAAACTTTCGTTGCTATCAGGACATCCAGAACAGGAGAGAAATGCTGCACCCTTTTTAGCCCTTATGATTCATGAGACAGCACATATCCGGCCTCTGATCAGCCCAGGATTGAAGGTAGCCTAGTTTGCAGCACTGATTCTCAGCTTCATTTTCAGGGAAAATTACAGATTTGCATGTGGGTGTTACAGATGGAAACATTTCTCCACCAGGTGGTTTTAATGAAAACTGGTGGCAGTTTTGTTGAGACATTGGGATAATCAGAAAATCTTTTAACAAAGATAATAGGAAGGGATGGTGACGCTATGTGACTTTTATAATATAGCTGTGTCATCTGATAGCACTACGGTATATCTGTAACAAACCTTTATAAAATTATGGAAGTAAATTCTTGTTGAAATTCCAGTCTTAGAAAAGTTACTCCATGGAAAGGTGTGTCAAACTCTTACCCCAAAAAGAAAGTAAGTGCTCAGCATACAGAAAAGGCAAATGACCTCAGAAAAATCTAGTGGCTCTCTCTAAGAGTCGAATCATAACTCATAAGAAGACTATTTGCTGTGACCTGATTTTTACAAACTAACAATGTAGCTGCAGTGAGTATACAGGTTTATAAGTTTTCCAATGTATTTTCCCTTAATTTCTGGCTCTTTAAATAAAGACAGAAATCTATTTAAAATCATAATTTCTCAGGCCAATTGAGAGCCAAGACTGTTATTCTCATTATTTGAAAGAACTTTTGTAAGGAAACAAACTTTTAAATTTGGGCATCACAAACCTTTGAAGTTAATACAAAATAATTTCCAATTGAATTCACAAAGCACCATCTTTGCTCTCTTCTAAATATTGTATTTGAAGTGTCCCAAGTTCATTTAGTAAAACTGCTGAAGATTCCTGTAATCTCACAGAAAATGAAGTATCAGTCCAGAATTTTGAAATGCCAATGCAAAAGAAAATTAAAAGAAAAAAAAAAAAAGCAGAGGAAAAAAAGGAGGAAAATTTATTCTCTACCCAATGTTAACAAGAATAGGCTATGAAAATACCATCTCTACCAACAGAAGTTCATTCTCACAGTTACTGTAAGATTTATAATATTCCTCTACAACGTCATCACAGAACGAGTAATCTTCTTCACAGAATAAAAGTTAAGTATTTGTAAAGAAGCAGCTGTGCTGGAGGACAAGGAACAGAAGGATACATATAGTCTAGAGTCTTTGAGCTACTCCTTTATTTAATTTTCTTCTGATGAATAGAAACGGAGGAGGGATCCTTCACTCACGTTTCCCCACACTGACTAACACAATGCATTTTCACAGAACATTTCTCATTCCAATCACCCCACCTCCAAGGGTAGCCACACCCCAAGCACAGTGAACTGCAACAGCAATCTGAACTCCTCGTCTTGAACTGAGATCCAAGCACCACAGTCCCGGACAGCTCCTCGCCAGCACAGCGCTGGCAACTGGGCCTCTACCCACCATTGCAGGGATCTCTAGGAGCCCCTGTAAATACTCAGAGTCAAGCACGAATAGGAAGGGACAGGGACAACAATGTACTAAAACGCCGTCCCAGCTTCACCACGCACAGTGCACAGGGTCGAAGTCAGGAGCCTGCGGGGGTTTGGTCTCCATCGGTCACAGAAAACCGTGGGGAAGAGCTGGCACCTGCATGGCTCAAGTGGGTATTTCCGATGCAGCCAAAAGAAACACTCAGATCACGTCACACCTTCAGCGCATCCCTTCCGAGCACAGGTGCACGCAAGCAGGCGACAGTGAGGTAAGGATACACCTCCTGTGGCACGGAGGCTCTGCGTGGCGTCAGAGGCTTGCACTGTTCCAGTCACCTCTCCCACCACCTCCCGCCCAGAGCGAACAGGCCTGACGGGCTGTCAGAACAGGAGAAACCGTGATTCTCCTCCACAGGCCACGACTCCAATCTGTTTATTCTCATCACTCGCAGTAGGCGATTCAGCAACGTTACGTTTGAAGCCTCCGACTGACACGGAGGAGGCTAGAAAATGTGGTCACATGCGCTGTTTGGCAGGGACGAGGGGGTGAGGGAAAAGGTTCAAAAGAGGCTGTGGGGATCTGGTTTCCAAACATGGCACCCACCCACACCCCGCGTTCCCCGCACCCCTCCCCGTGCCGCCGGCAGCGGGATAAACCCACTCCCCCGCCGTCCCGCCACCACGCACGCCCGCCCGCCCGCTGGAATGAGCAGTGCGACTAATTCCATCTCTTTCCTAATTACGAACGCCCTGCTGCCCCACAGAGCGCCGCTGCCCGCGGCTGCCCGCCCCGGAGCTGGCGGCGGGCGGGCCGGGCGGGCGGAGGGGGGTCCGGGGGTGTGCCGGGCGGGGGCAGCCGCCTCAGCCCCGCGGCGGGCGGCAGCGGGGGCCGAGCCAGGCGGGGGCAGCACGGCAGCCGCGGAGGCTCCCGCACGGAGGGAAACCCCACCCAGCGGCCCCTCCTGGCAGAGGCGGGGTTTTGGGGACCCCAAAGGAATCCCACCTCGCCCCTCACCCCCGCGGCGGGGTTTCCGCCCGCCCTGGGCCGCCGGCTCCCTCGGGGCGGGGAAGGGCCGCCGTCCCGCTCCGTCCCGCCGTACGGTGCTGCCTCGGGAGGAGCTGCCCGGGGTGGGGGAGGAGGAAGTTACGGACCGGGAGCGGAGCGGGACCGGGGCTCCGCGGCGCCAGCCCCGCCGAGCAGGGCGAAGCCCCGGGCACCGGCCGGGTCCCGCTGTGGCAGCGCCCGCTCCGCCAGCCGGCGATCGGTGCATGAATGAGTGCCCGAATGAATGAATGACTGGCGTCTGCTTACTTGAGCATGGCCTCTTCTTTTTCTTCCTCCTCTTTCTGGCGGTCCATCACTGCCATGATGATGTTCCTCTCCTCCTCTGTCAGGTGGCTCAGGTCGGGCAGCTCCTGCATCGGGGGGAGGCACCGTGGGCGGGCGAGGGCCGCGGGGACCCACCGAAGAAGACATTTTCTTTCCGCCTCTCCCTTACACCTTCTACCCTTGCACGGCGAACCCAGCCAGCCTCTCCTCCGCCCCCTTCACAGGGTAGTCCTCCGAGCAGCGGCAGCCGGCAGCTCTCTGGCAGCAGCGGAGGAGGCGGAGACCCAGCCTTTCATGGTTGCTTGCATCCACCCCGGCCCGGTGCTGCCGCTGCTCGCTCCCTTTGTTTCCGCGGCTTCGGGGAGCTCAGGGGCTGCCGCGCCGCCGCCCGCAGCCCATCCTCCCGGCGGTGGGCGTGCGGGGCGGGGTGCGGTGGCGCGGAGGGCTCCGGATCGCCGCCGGCGGGCTGCGTGCGGGAGCGGGGGGCGGTGCGCGCCGCCGGCCGGCCGGGAAGGGCGGGTGCTACCGCCGCCGCCGAGATGCTCCGCCGCTGCGAGCCTGGCGCTGGAGGAGGGAGGGAGCGAGGGAGGGAGGGGAGCTCGGTGCCGGTGAGGCGGAGTCCGAGGCGTAGCGCCGCTGCCTCTGCCCCTGCCCGCGCCGGGCACCCTGGCCGGCCGCGCCTCCCTCTGCCCGCCGCCCCCCGGGCTCGTCCGGCGGCCACACGGCCGCGGCGCTGGGCACGGCACCGCCGCCCTCCTCACGTCCTCCTCCAGCTTTCCGCACCGCCGGTGCTCGCCCGGGTTCCGGTCGGGGCTGCCGTCTCGCCCGAGGCAGGGCCACCCTCGGGAGGGTGCGGGATTACTGCGGGGCTGCCTGGCGCGCCGGGAAGCCTCGGGCTCCCGCTGCTACCGCCACTCCCTCGGGCGTGAGCCGTGCTCGCCCCAGCTGCAGCCCCCCGTGCCTTGAGCCAGCGCTGTCACCTTTCGACCGTCCCTTCTTGAGGGTCAGCACTTTCCTAATCCGCTTCTTAAACCCCTCATGGCACCCATGCCATGATCCCCACACAGCTCCCACGCGGGTGATGAGTGCTCGTATCTATCAGATCCATTTTTAAACTAGTTTGACCCACTAAAACCGGCCAGGAAACGTGTCACAGTACCGACTGCTCGGCTGAGGGGTTAGTGCACAGTGAAACAAAACGTCGTGTCCAAACAGAGATCGCTGCCGGTTTCTGGTCTACCAGCTCTGAGTAACTTCATTTCGGGTAGCTGGTAATGAATGTAACAGCGCTTCTCTACAGGAGATCATCTGCATGTAATCCACTGGCCAGAAGCTCATGCCTATAGGTCTGAAGGGTCCTCTGCTCTCACATGTGCCTATCAGTGAATGAAATCTAAGCCTACTTAGAAATGCAAAGCTAAAATACTGAGAAAACTGCCCTTTCAAGTAAAATGTGTGCTACCACTAACTCATGCTGACACTTTAAGACCTCTCAGTCACACTTCTGCGGAGGTCACAGCACAGAAACAGCTCTGGTTTCTAGAGAGATCATCTGATGAGCGTGAACCAAAGGGAAAAAAATCTATGCTGGCAGTGTTCAATGCTTCTGTCTGCCAAACTTGCCAAGTTTGGAATAGGGAGAGGGACCAGATTTCTGCCAGCCACACTAACACCTCTCACACAAATTCTGAGAGCCATGAACCTTCATGACCCTTTGAACTTGAGAGGAATTACTATGGCCATCTGCCTGTGTCCCCCTATGAGATTGTCTGCAGGACACGATTTGATAACACAAATTATAAAGAAAAAACATAACAAGCACTCTGGTTACCACCAGAACTTTTTGTAGGATAATGTCCGAATTCAGTTTAGAAACTGAAGTTTCCCAACTTTTCCAGCACACGAAGGAAACGGAAACTTGAATGACCGACAGATGGCTCAGAAGAGATTACAGTGGTGTTAATAAGCAAAGCACTATGCAAGGCTGGTAAATAAAATAATGTGACACTCAAAGACACAGACCCTGCCTAACTCGTGTAGTGATTTGTCCCAGGGCCTGGCCACGTTATTACTGCTAGATGTAATCCTTCTAGCTAAGTATTAGCAAATCAATAAAATCACTTCTCACCATCTGTGACCAGCAGGGAAGATAGCCTTCATGTAACAGGCTGGTGCTGAAGAATTTATCCATTCATTAACAACAGGCAGCCACTTCAAAACTAAAGGAAGCAAGACTGAAAAAAATAAGATGATAAGAAGGTGAGGTACCACCATATGTTTAGTATCAGAAGCAACTAAAACATGACATGACTAGAATCGTAATAATAGACGCTATGATTATGTTTTTGGAGGTATTCATAGGTAGTTCATACTCAATCATTCAGATAATTTGGGTGGACCTGCATATGCCAAGTGAAAGATGTAGCTCAAGTAACTGCAAGGATTAATTCACTAGAGCAATGTCCTTAATGTTCAAGAATCGCAGCTTTAAGCACAAGCTAACCAAAATATAAAAGACCTAAGACCATAACATCCAAGTGTCTCCAAGATAATTTTATTAAGAAAATACTGCATGAGGTTGTTATCCTACTCACATTTCTGCCTATTAATTACTGACACAGTCATTTATATCTGTTCCGTATTTGTGTTAATTGCTTTAAGCTGGGTCAAGCACATGAATTCTTGCTGCTCTGTGGAAAATACAAAATGAATACAAAGAGTATAGGTTTATATATATATATGTTATATATAAGTTTCTTATAACTTAAAAGGGAAAGCTGAAAATTCTTGCAGAATATGTGTTTAAAAAGTTATGAAAGTTGGAGTGCACCAAGCCAATATTGTGACTAAAACTGTGTTGCTGAAAAGCACATAATCACAGAAACATTCAGGTTGGAAGACACCACTGGAGGACATCTGGTCCAGCCAACCTGGTCAAGCAGGGTCACCTAAAACAGGTTACAAAGGTCTGCATCCAGATGGCTTTGAGTGTCTCCAAGGGTGTGGAGTCCACAGCCTCTCTGGGCAACCTGTGCCAGTGCTCAGCCACCTGCACAGTAAAAAGTCTTTTTTCATGTTCAGACAAAACCCCCTGTTATTTCAGTTTCTGCCCATTGCTGCTTGCTCTGTCACTGGGCACCACTGAAAAGAGTCTTGCTTACACCCTCCCATCAGATATTTTTTCACATCTGTAAGATCCCTCTGTTCTCTAGGCTAACTAGTTCCATCTCTCAGCCTTTCCTCATATGACGTGCTCCAATTCCTAAACTATCTTCATTGCCCTTCAGTCGCCCAGCTGCTCTATGTCCATGTCTTTCTTGTGCTGGGAAGCCATGAACTAGAATTGTCACTCCAGATGTGGCTTTATTAGAGCTGAGCAGATGGGAAGGTTCACCTCTCTCAGGCTTTTGTAATGTTTTCCCTAATGTCTACAAGGTCCTAGACATAGCAAATGATTTTGTATTATTTTTGTACGAAGACAGTAGAATTTACTTGAGAGAAATGAAGAAGAAACTATCAAACTAATCTCATTTTTGACAGGGCTACATGAAGAGGCTGCGCTCTTATTGACAGTATTTCCAACCTTTAGCGGTCATTTTCTGATTTGCTCACCTTTGTTCTATAATGATGAAACATCTGACACTGTCATCCAGTCAACAGTGTGTGGGAAGCCCAGTCTAGTTCAATATATTATATCCCAAAGTTGGAATGATATGAGAGCCTTGAAGAGAATTTCATTGCCTGGTTAGTTAGAATTACCTCTGCTTAGTAACATCCAAAGTTTTGTCACCGACAGGCATCCTATTTAATCAATTTCTCTGAAGTCCTATCTAGAGAAAACTGCTATGAAATCTAGAAATGGAATATTAATATAGCTATTGTAACATATCAGGTAAATGACTTCCCTAAACTTGAAAAGCCAATTATTGTAAATGAATCCGTGACCTTTTCTTTTTAGTTCGTAACAAGTATTCACTTGTTTTCATGCATAGGGCATCATAACATGATGCTATAACATGCCCTACGCATGACAAATGCATATTTCTTTATGATTCTAAACCTCCTCTCAATCTTAGGAACATTCGTTCTCCCCCATATCTTTCTTTTGGATTGACCAAATGCCACATTCTAAATTTCTCAATTCCACTAGTACTCCCTTTTCACTAGCTGTGAGCAGTCATGATGGTTTGTTTTCTTGCACGAGACAAACTGAAAGAAGAAGCAAATGATTCAGATGGTTTTCCTGTAGGTTCCTTGCCTAGAAGAGTGGTGGTTTTTTTTCACAATGATGGAAGACTGGGGATAGTGAAAGCGGTGGAGGAGTTTTCAGTCTCAGTGGGTTTGCCATTTGAGGGACAGCATGAAGGATGAAACATCGTGTGGCATCAAGGGCTCAGAGTAATTTCTCACAATAAGTTAATAAAAGTGTGACACTGTGACTTCCCTCTCTCTCAAGAAGTTGAAGGATTTCAAAAATTTCAAGGACAGACCAAATCCAAAGGAAAATATATTTTATCAACATACTTTCAAGAGCAGGGGGTTTTTTTGGCATCTGACTCATGACTTTTAATTTCTTTAAGTTTGGTGGTATCACGGTATTTTAAGAGAGAGAAGAAGGTCAGAGCTAGCTCTAGCATGAGAATAAATTCAAAGAGTCCTTTCCAAGGCAGAGAGAAAACACTGACACAAAGGGATTTCATTTCAGGTAGGAATTTCAGGGCCTGTTCTGGACAAGATCTGGTATTATGAATAATTTTATAATGAGTGCCTATATCCTGCCACAACAAACATTTTAAAAATCATCTCAGGCAGAAGTCTTGGGCGTCTTTTAAATCTATTTTATTTTTAAAAAAAACAAAACAAACAAACAAACAAAACAACAACAAAACGAGCAAGCAAGCAAAAAACACCCCTACCTCTAAACAGCAAACAAGCAGTTCTATTGACAGCAAACCTTATGGAGCCTGCTTTTGGATGACAGCTTTGGATTCTCTTGTGTCAAATAATGTAGCTGAGTTCACACTTCCACCTGTTCTTTATTGGGCACACAAATCTGAGTCTCCTCTATCTGGTTGCTTATATTTGTAAAACCCGCAGAAACTCAGTGTTTTTAAACCTCACTTTTTTGTCAGGCTTCTTCCAAACTGGTCAAGAGTTTCAAATTTTGTTGCTGGAGTACTGACAGAAAACAGTGCAATTGCATAGCTTGGTTTCCTTAAAAAAAATAGACTAGAAACCCTGTCCCACCCCCATAAGTCTCTAATTATTCCCTTTGCTCTTCTCAGTTCTCTCCTGTTTAGCTGTGTATTTCTGGCATGACAGTTTCCAGAAAATCCTCCCCATCCTTCAGGTGCAGCTTGCCAAAAATGCATAAACAGGAACTGTCACCTTCCTCCTCCTTGACATGATGCTTCTGTGTGTGCAGCTCCAAATCAGACCCTTCTAGGTGCACCAGTGCTTTTGCAAACACCTATCTGATTTGAATCTGTTATGAGCTGATTTTTATTTCAATCAGACTACTTTCCAAAAGTGTTTGTTAAATGATGATTATTTAACTCAGAATTACTAACAAGGTTTTAAGTTCAACATTATTTTCCAAAATACTAAGACCAGTTTCCACTTTTTCTCCTTTGACTAGAAGAAAGTGGAAAAGTAATATAACTGACACTACCTTCCATCCTAAGAAAATCATCACCTGCTTTTTGTTTCTCTTCTGAACCCATTGTGTAAAGCTGATACTTCAGGCAAATCCAACTCCATTTATTTTAGGGAAACTCTGCATATGGCCATTTCATAGAAAGACCCTACATTTGTAGTATCTTTTTATGTATTTCAGAAAGGCTGAGAAGTGTTAGGGCTCAGACAGAAGAAACAGAGACCCAGTACTTTTAGTCAGAAATCTGGAAGTTGGAACTGTTGAAAAATTATTCAGTTCAAGCATAGAAATAACACAATATTTTCTGTAATTGTGGACCATATCTTTTCGGAATAAGAATTGTATTGTTGCTCCAGTGGTTTTGGCAAACATATCTAATATAATAAAAAATCTGTTTGCTGTCAATTGAAGTGTCTTAACATTATTTTTGCTCCAAAAGAAAATCTTCAATAAAATCTTGAACATTTTATGCTATGACTGCAGTAGATAGTGCAGTAAGGGTGAGATCTAAATGACCTAAATCACCAAATAAAAAAAGTGTGACAGTATACTGAGGTTTCTTGCTGTACATGTAGCCACAAGCCCTCCAAAAGCTGCCAGCAACTCAGAAATATTAGTGTCGAGAGAATCCAAGAAACTCCTGCAGTTATATCAAGGCTAATTGGCAGTAAACATCTGATTCCCTAGACAAGCTGTAAAGAAGCAGCCGGTAAGAAGATTGCAGTGAGGGGAGGATGGTGTCATTTTCCAGAGTTGTTCATACAGTGGAAGATGTGCTATGGCAAGTTCAGTCATACAATCTATTGCAGCCTTATTGTAATCTCATCCATCTCTATTCATAAATTGCAAGATACTTTAAAAGTCAGTGTTACTATTAAAACCAGCACAAGAGTCTTGATGGAATAGTTTGCTTTAAAAAGTAGTGGCGCAAAGTTTATAGGAGAAGGTATCTTCAATTATCCCATGGATATAAACAGAAAAGATGAGCAAACTTTAAGGCACACAAGCCCCTTTACATTCAAAAAGAAACAGCAAAATTCACACTAAGCACAGCCTGGAAACAGTTGCTTTGAACTTAACTTCATTATTTTAATCGGCTAGACAAAATGAGGAGAAAAAAAGAGTGTTTGAAATATATGGAATAAAGAGGATATTTGTAAGAGGAGTAAAGAATTTTTGGAAGACAGAAGGAAAGACAGACAGAAAAATAATTATTACCTGTGAAAGAAGATGTCAGATGAGAGGCAAGAACAACCAGATGTCATAAAACCAATATGCATTCTGGTTAATGACTTCAAACAAAATGTAGTTTCATCAAAATGAAAGCATTTGTCAGGAATCTGTCAGTATCAACTGCATTTTTCAACTGGAGAAAAAACGTTTTGTTTCTGTGGTGTAGAACTTTTTAATTTTGATTAATTTTGTTTGAACTTTATAGGATACTAAATTCTTGAAAGAACAACCACTGATGAAAAAGATGTGACATATATATTGTATTTAAGAAGTCAAACACTTCAGTTTAAGAGGCACAGCTGTATTACAGAGAAAGTATGAAAATTGAAGTTGTGGTAATTCCAAAACAACATGGGGAATCCCCCCAAACATGGGGAATGTTTGTTTTGCAAATAATTTTGAACTTTTCTGTTCCAATTCAGTACCCTGAAAAAAAGAAAAAAATCACATAGGAGATAACCCCCTTCTCAGCCAGTTGTGCCATCTTTATAGCTGGGGAAGCTGAGGCATGGATTGAGTAAGTGACATTATCCAAATCAAGTGAGTCACTAGAAATGAGATGAATTGGCAAAGGGTCACATCCAATTCCTGTGGTCTTACTATTCATTTGCATTCCACATCCTATGGTGCTTTTACAATCAAGCTGAATAATCTCTGTAGCTACTTCCCTTAGCCTTTCTTCCATTGCTGTAATCTGAGTCACAATGAAGACTTGCAGTCCACCACAACACAGAGTAAAACAGGTGATCTTAAACAGGTGATTTAAAGTATTGGTTTCAATATTGATCTGGAAACCAGCTGTTTCCTTTTCTCTTTCAAAAATGTTATTTTTGTTACCAAAAAGCTGCTGCTTATTTATGTGTTAAATATATTTTATCTACTTATATGTATAATACTCTCTATTTGTTCTGAGTCTTTAGCTACACACATACCTTTCGATGAATAAGGAAGTACCAAACTGTCAAAATGCAGGAAATTCAGAACCATGGCACCTAAATGAGTGTGTCCCCATCAAAAGCTTTGCCCTGAAAAATCTTGAGTTGACATTCAAACAATACAATATAACAGTTTATATGAAGTTCCGTGCTTCCTACATGAAAAACAGAGGAAGAAGTTTGAAGTGAGTAATTCACAGATGCCTGGAGATTATGTTCTGAAAATTACATTGCATTGGTCTCCAGTAGTCATTTTGTTGCCAAACATTTACGTTCACCAATTACTTTGCAAGTCACCTTTAAAAGCTGAAATGCTGAAAGCAAAGATGAAACTCTAACTAGGTTTTTTCCACTTCTCAGGGTGTATGAAATTATGTACTGAACTCCTAAAAGAGAGGTCTGTGATGTCCAGTCAATACCTGAGATTCAACATGGAAAGGAATGTCTATGTAAGTGTAGTTTTATGTTTAAAATAGAAACAGAATTATATATGTTGAAACACTTTTTGTGGTGAAGGCATAATTAGAGAGGAGAAGATTTTTACGAGTAGCAGAATGTCTTCAGTTACAGTCAATATTGTTGCCCTTTGGGCTAAAAACAAAATCAAAGTGCTAGAATAGAAGATTATCAGGATGAGGAAGATGGAGTAGAATTAATGATTTTGCAATGAAAGTGAAAGCATTCAGGTCTCAGCAGAGTAGTAGAGGAACAGAAGATGGAACTCAGCTGCTGGTAATAGTAGAGTGAGAGTAGCAGGCTCCAGGGTCAAAACACAATAGCGTAAGCTCTGCTTCAGACTGAAAGCAAAGGAATTGTACCAAAACTACAGATGATATGACTGAACGGTTACCGATTTACAACTGTCATAGTTCCTTATCTTTTCCTGATGGAACAAAAATAGCCAGTGGGATGCTGAGATCCTAGTGTACAAAATATAATGGGATGAAAAAGTGTACCATGTAATTGCAAGATTATAATTGCTAGAATTCTGTGTTTAGTTAGAGCTTAGAATAAAATTGAATTAACAAACTGTCCACCTTAAAAAGTAGCACAGAAGCTGGATTGAAATGTCAGACCCAAAGAGGAAGGCTATAGAGCAGGGTCAATACTATCAGCCTTCTAACGAAGAGCACAGACAGGCTGAATTAAGCTGTAAGAAGTCATCTGAACATGAGCCAGTGTGTGCCCAGGTGGCCAAGAAGGCCAATGGCATCCTGGCCTTTATCAGAAATCATGTGGCCAGCAGGACCAGGGCAGTGATTATCCCCCTGTACTTGGCACTGGTGAGGCCACACCTCAAATCCTGTGTCCAGTTCTGGGCCCCTCACTGCAGGAAGGACATTGAGGGGCTGGAGTGAGTCCAGAAAAGGGCAACAGAGCTGGTGAAGGACCTGGAGGACAAGTCCTGTGAGGAGCAGGTGAGGGAGCTGGGGGTGTTTAGCCTGGAGAAAAAGAGGCTCGAGGGTGACCTTATTGCTCTTCTCCTGTTGCCTGGAAGGAGGCTGTGCTAAGGTGGGACTCAGCCTCTTCTTCCAGGTAGCAGGGGACAGGATGAGATGAAAGGGCAAGTTGTGCAATGGGAGGTTTAGATTGAACCTTGAAAAGAGAAAACATGGCACTGCCTTGTAATCCTCCTGGAGTTCTCTGATTTTACTAGTAAGTATGAGGTTCTGTGTGATCTTGTTGATACAGTTTATCATGATCCCAGTTTACTGGGATTTCAAAAAGACCAGGACAATATCCTTCAACAAAGGATACTGAGCAATCATGGTGGAAGATGGAAAATTCTGTCTTTAAGGCATTAAACCTGTAATAATTTATGTTTGAATGGACTTTGGAGATCCTACTGTCCAACATCCTGCTCAAAATAATGCCTGCTTGCACTTCAAAGAAGGTGTCTTGGGGTCATGAACGGTCAAACTTTGGAACGGTCAAACTGAAGGACAGAAATCCCACAAGCTCTTTGGGTTTCTTGGTGCAGTATGAAAAAAGTCTTTCTTATTTCTAATCAGAATTTCCCTTAAAGCAACTCATGTCTGTCATCTCCTTCCTATGTGAACCTGTGAGTTCAGCTCTGTGTTCTCTATAATCTCATCTTAAAAAGCCAAACAAAGCAATGAGATCTACCTTTAGCCTTCTCTTCAACCTGAACAAACACAGCTATAAGTAAAATACAACATGAACTAACAGTCAAAATTCTCAGTAAGAGAGTTTGACAGAACTTTATGCTGGAACCCACGTACTTTAGCAAACCCAAGAATGACCTGGAAAAGGGGATGAGCAGTGAGATTCCAAGGTTTCCTGATGATACAGTTATCAATGTAATAGGAACTAGTGCTGAGCATACAACTGCTGAAATATCTTATGAGGCTTCATGACAGAGGAGTAAAATGGCTTCATGACAGAGCAATAAAACATTTTGTGAAATGCTGTGGTGAAAACAATCTTACCTTCATATATCAAATAGTGGACTTTGACCTGACCATTACCACTCAGAAGTGAGAGAGACTTCAAGGTTAGGATAAATAGTTCCAAGAAAGCACTATCTCAGTGCTCAGCAGCAATCAAAAAAAATAAATCAAATGCTAAGAACTATTAGGAAAGGAGTAAAGAACAAGACAGAAAACACTGGATTAATGCATGCTTCTTGTCCTTTGAATACTATTTGCAGTTTTGGTCTTCTCGCTCATGAAAGAACAAATTAAAGCTTGAAAGAAATTTGGAGAAGGACCCTTTTGATAATCAAATAGTAAAGAATGGCTTCTATACAATGAATGATTAGGTGGGCTGGAATTCTGAAAAAAAAGGGTGAATTGTGGGGATGTGACAGAGATCTACAAAATTGTAATTAGCATAACTGAAATGGATAGAGATCAACTATCCACTGTCCCTTCCAGGGACATTAGGAATCATCAAATGAAGTTCTTATGTTCTTCCTACTTGGCTTTTTTTCCCTAAAATAATCATCCTCACAATTAGCCCTGCATTTCATCTGGGTTATGCAGTTGCCCAGCCTGTCTTGCTCCATTCCAATATCAGCTGACATGTAGCCTAGAGTCTAGTCCATTTTATTGCTTTCCAAAAGAAAGAAATACATATTTTATCACAACATAACAACTCTTACTCCAACCACAGAATAAAATAAACCCAAGTGATGTGTTTTCTAAGCACAGCCTGCTCCAGATAACACCCAGAACAAAGAGATGTTCAATATCTCATTAAACACAATGCTTAATATATCTTCTGTGTTGACAGAATGGAAAAAAAAACCCCAACTTTTTAAGACTGGAGATAGATGAGATTTCCTTATTTAAAAAAGCTTGAATCAGTCCTGTAAAGGATGTTTGATAAATTTTTTATAGTGACCTGACCCAAGCCAGATGCTCTGAAGAAAACCCCAGAGAAATCTGCCAGCTGCTGCTGGTAGAAACTAACAAAATGAATGTCAGACTAAATAGCTCCTTATACACTGCAATGGAGTGGGGTTAAAAGACACATATAGATCTTTGTCTTTTAACTGGTGGTACTATAGCACATGGTAGGCTGATGAGAGACTTGTATTAAAGAAAAGCTTTGGTCAGCAAAGAGAAAGCAAATACAAATTTCAGTTCCTTGAAAAGGATTCTTGCTAGCCTTCTTACTTTTTATTAGGGAATCTACATTTTTTCCACTTTGATTTAAAAACCCACATTGTTTTCAATCTAGTGGCTGTACCACAAAGGAAAAATCAGGAAACCAGAAGTCAAAGCTATTAGACTTCAAAATAAAACAACTGCTTTCTGAGGGCCAGAGATAGTTGTCAAAGGAAAGGTAAATCCATTTGTGTTGTGAGAGTTGACAGGATCAGCTGTCCTCAGAGAATTTTCCTCAGACTCAGAAGCATCACAAACCAGAAAAATATTGGTGATAATGAAGAGAGGCCCAAGGAAATCATAGAGATTATACTAAAACTGTCTCAGTATTAATAACTACTCACCACCATGACTTAATTTATGTAGCTGTTCTGAAGCAAACCTGTGGAAGAGATGTAATGTATGGATGTGGTGTATTGTAACTTACAGTCTTATACAGAGTATACTGGTTTAGGTTATAATTCACATTATTAAAATGTGTTTGCCTTTCAGGGAAGGGCAGGCATTGCATCTGCTGCAATTCAAGTGTTTCTTTGAAACACTTTTTTCATTCTATAGTAGTGCACCCTAGCAAGAGGAGTTCTCTGCTTAGGTGTTTCTGAAGAGGCAACAGCTTCTACAGAGGTGCTGCTACCAAAGAGAGCATCCCCAGAGATGCAGCACACCAGCTGAATGTCTTCAGGCGTAGTGGTGATTTAGCTCACATGTTTCTTGCACAGCCTCCTGTCCTCAGACCACCCTGCTAAGTCTACTGACTGCCTGCAGTGTGATTATAGCCAAATCCTGGAAGCACACCTGAAGTTCTGTGAGAGTTCTTACCCCAAAAGCTGCAAGTGGCTATTTGCAGATCAGTAGCTTAGTGGACATCTTGGTAGCATGGAGTTTTCCTCAGAGACATGGTGCTGGAATTGCAGGGATAGAGCCCCTTCATGCCACCCTCAAAAGAAGCTGAGGCAGACATGGTAGGAAGTGCTTTCTGGGCACTCAGACTCCAGCTGATGCACTGACTTGCACCTGGTGGGCCTAGATAGGTCTGATTTGTTATGAATAGTGGCACAAACCCTAGAGAGTTCAGCATTAATGGCAGTCTCTGCCCTGCAACAGCTGAACTACAAGCTGCAGACAGGATGAATACTATATTGCTGAGCTAACATGGTAAAGATGTCTGTCTAGACTTCCTAGTGCTTTTTCCTCAGAGGTCAGAAACATGCATCACTCTGAATCTTCTCCTTTTTGGTACTCTTTGAAGTGAAATACCCCTGGCATGCATCCCATCAGGCCCAGAGATCCTATGATTTTGTTTAGATACTTACTTCATCTTGGCTCACAGAGACTCCATCTCTTCAGACCTCAGAAGCCTACTTTACCTGAAGCTTAAGACTGACTTACAGCACTGAGTATTGCCATTGAAGCAAGGCTAGTGCCACATCTCCCATGAACTGTTCCGAAGTTAATTCCTTCCCTGCCATTTAAGCATGCAGCCAGAATGAACCAGGAGAGGGAGCATATCGAGAAACTGTATCTGCCAGCATGAGAGGTGATAAGTCTCAGCCAAGGACTGCTGCTAGTGTGGCAAAGGAGAGTGTAAGGAGACACTTAAAAGGAATTAATGTGATGGCTTTGTGGCTATTTACAGCATTTCCCTTGGTGTGAAGGGCACGAGGGATTAGAAACCACAGGTGATGTTTAGTTTTTGGTTGTGGTTTGGGGTTTTTTTTGTGTTTTGTTTTTTAATGTAATAGAAAGTGGCAACTGGCAAATTGATTGAAAGAAAAAAAAATAAAGCTTGAGTCCTAGCACTACTATTTGAAAGACATAGCCTAGCCTTTGTTGGAAATTGACAAGTGAAATGAAATGTTATTGATATGCCTCAAAACATTAAAAGGATCAATTTACATTATTTTGTTTCTCAGGAAATTTTCCTGTATGTTAAACTTTCACATAAGACAAGGTAACAAGACAGCATACCTTTGGCTCCCAGCTACTCTTGTAGCCAGCAGCTAAGAAGCCTAAGAGCTTTTTTTAGCCTTTATTCTGTCAGATGGCATTCACAGAGCCTATGGCCAGTGAATTCAATGACATAATGGAAAAATTTCCTCCCTTCCAAATTTTAGTAATATGTAGGGCTTCTTTGAGAACATATCTGTGAATCTGTTTGTTGGATATTGTTAAACATACTTGTCTTCTGAACTCTGAGTGAAGAGGTGTGAAAGATGAGCAAATTAATCTGTCTGGATATTTTAAAGTAGTTGAATAATCAGCCTCCACTCTACTAAAGAGAGTAATTCATGTATCACCATTGCTTACAGACTTTCTGTTTTGCCTGTTTTAAATGGTTTGACTAAGTGTTTAGTGTGGCAAAATCAGTCCCTTTGGTATCTTAAGTATACAGAATCACAAAAAAAGCAAGTGAGAAGAGACTTCAGAAAGTCACCATGTCCATCCTCCCACCTAAAGTAGGATCAATTATTCATTTATAGTCATCATTGCTGGTAGACATTTTCCAATCCAGTTCCTCAGGACAGCTAAACTATTCAAGAGACTGGCAATCTTTACTCTTAGAAAGCTACACTTATGTCAAATATAAATCTGCTACAATTTTAGCCCATTTTTTTCCTGGTTTGTATACAGAGGACATTCTCATCCTCCTTGCAGAGCCTTTAACACATCTGAAGATTTCTATTGCATTTCTTCTCCATATTCTCCTGGCAATTTCAGACTTCCAGACAACCAAACTTTTAGAATTAAAGTAGACTTCTCAATTTCCCCCCTCTTTACTTCCTAAAACATGTAAATTTTATTCTTAATGCTATCAGGAGGGAAGTGGCTACACAATTCTTTTGAATCACTTGAGAGAAAGGTGCAGAAAAATCATGGACAAATGAAACAGCCTACTTGTACCTGTTCACTTTCTCATTTCACATTTCTTTGAGTATAGCTTCAGGATTCTAATATCATGATGGCATTTTAGCATACTTTGATTTTGACAAGTGGGATCTGTGATTTTAGATCCTCTGTATTACAGTCTGATCTGTGTTGGTGAAACTAAGATGTATCTAATAGGACCTCATGGAGATGTAATGATTTATCTGCACAGTCCATTTCAAAGTCTTTAGGTCTGCTGATTTACAACTAGAGTAGCCCCACTGAATTAAGTACCATTTGAGTATAATATTACAAGAATTACTATTATAACAAATTGTTATAACTGTTACCTACAAAAATTATGCATAAATAATTTCTTATGTATAAACCAAGGAATTCTTTAAAAAAACCCAAGTGTTAGAATCATGCCTTAGAGTAACACATAAGCAAAAACTAGATAGTTACGAATTTCACTCAAAACTAGGAAAGACTAGCATTCTGATGAGATATTTATTTCTCCTTATTATTACAAATGCAGCTTATTAGACCAAAAGCCTGTCTTGTTGCTGAAGGTTATGACTGCTGTAGCACTGTAAATGCAAAGGTCAGCAATTGCTAGGGCCCATTCAATCTCTCTCCTCCATTTACACATTTGAAAGGGAAAAGGAAAAAAAGGTAGAAAGAGATTCTGTTTCTATTCTTGTTGAAGTTAACATAACAGTATCCTGCAGGCCGTAGGTGTTGCTAGGAAAGTACTGCACAAGCTGGTCTGCCTCTTTTTTACTGTACTAGCTCTCTGCCTTCTACCAGCTGAGAATGCCATGGAAACAGAGGTTGGGAAGCAAAAGCTGGTCAGGTTGAGGATTGGAGATTTAATTTTTTTTAGTACCTGTATCAAAGGAGACTTTCTTCAGAATGGCAGTGTGAAACATTCTACCCCATTTCTAGTGATTTCTATGGCAATGACAACGTTCCCACTGGACATAATGGAACAAAAAAACCAGTATGACAAGCTAAGTTCAAGAATTGTTTGACTCCTAAGCAATGCTTAAAAAATCTGAAAGTAATTAGAAAAGTGAAGTATGCAGATGCAAAAACATCTTTAAATGCAACCAAATAAACTCGGTTTACCTTACTCAATATTGGTAGACCCAGTAGAAGTTAATGAACAGCATGCAATGTGAACACCAGCAATTAAAAAAATAAGGAAAAACAAATCTGGTTTTAATAGTTATATTTTAATTAATGATTTTTCTAATATGTAAGTAAATATCTTGCAAAATAACGTTGTCTTTCTAGTTGTCATGCTGTTATCACTTCTTGTCTATGTCAATAAAAGCCTGATCTTAATGGTCGCAAACAAAGAAACTTATCTCAGCAGTATCTCAGCCCATTTCAAATGCCTGGAGTTAATAGGTCTGTAGCACACAGGGAAGTTGCCATGATTCAACCATTTGTCCTTGTCAGGTACTACCAATATGCACAGTTTTAACCTTTGACAAATGTGGGACAACACATCTTTAGTGTTTCAGTTTGCAGGGCAGAATAACCAAATTAAACGAAAATACTTCTAAAATTGCTTTTCTGGGCCCCAATGAGCTTAGTCAGTGATTTCAGTGGAATTAACCTCCCATGAGCCTATGAATCTTGATCTTCAAACATGTACAGTTGCTGTAGACTTGCTACAGCGCAGCTTATGTTATATGTCAAACAGCTCTGTAATTTGCTACTATGGAGTTCTCAAAACATTAATCAGTCCTTAATAATCTTATTTGGAAGTAAAACAGAAAAAAACCCTAGGAAAACCTAATGACCTGAGAAGACTAAACCCCTGCATTACAACAGACTGCTGTCAGGGATGAATGTATGCCTGTTTTAATACCAATTTAAACTTGCACAGATTGTCAAGGTTTTGTTGTGCCTGACATTGTCTTGAGATGGCAAATCTACTGTCATTCATGCTTCAATATTAAATGAAAGTTTAAAGATAGCCATTATCACTGAAATTGTTCAGTAGTATTTATGCATAAACATGTCATTAGTGACAAAACAGAATACATTTAATTACAATAGTTGTGACAAAAAAACCCTATAAATACTTAGCTGTCCTTCTGTTTTAAAGTTTGTCATTTTCCAGTCAATGAATGGTTTGTATTAAGCATATATTGGTGCCCTTGATAAACAAGAAGACTTACACCATGTAGTCCTTAGAGTTGCTTGCAGAGATCTAAGAACATAGATCTGAGAGCTGTGAACAGTCCCATTTATATCATAAGAGTTATTTAAGATAATCAACAGTGCTAATCCAATTAAAATGATTAGCTACATACAAAGAAGCATCTAGTGCAAACCTTTAGGTGCTACAGACTCTTGCATGGGCTTGACAGACATGACTAAAAGGCTTACAGGACCCCAAGCAGAATATTCTGTGACATGTAATTGACATTAGATAAATTTATTTATAAATCTGAATTCTGCCCTAACTGGTATATTGCAACCTTTCCACTGCTTGTGAAAGACAGAAGATGGAAGTTCACATTGATAATCTCAAAACAAGTTTATGACTGGCACCTCTATTTGGCATTGTAAAATGGTTCCTACAAGAGCAGACCTGTTTATTTTGTTTGATATGTTTTTGGTCATTCTGACCCACTAAGCCAGAACATCCAAAGAGTATAACTAAGTCTGAGTGCATCAGACCAGCATCACAAGCTGTGCCTTTATTGATAAATTAGAGCAGCTCAAAATTGGCATAGACATTGGAGGTCAGTTGTCTCTACTTGCAGCAAGGTTTTCTCCTACACCAGCTATCACCTCTGCCAAACAATTCCTTTTCTTGGTTCAATACAACACAAGTCAGTCAGTTTCTACAAAGAACTTAAATAATCCCATGTTGGCTTGAAGGCTAAAAGTGTTTTTTTAAAGTGCAAACTGAGCCAAACTTCTCCAGTCGGCCTGACCTCTCCGTTCAGCCTACTGATGTCAAATAGGTATAGGTAAACAAACTTTTATGACTTCTTGTCTTCCCAAATCACAGCTCCTAACTGCAGAAGTCAGTCTGATCTGACAAAGAGCAAGAGACTTTTTTCCAGTCTTGAAATGGAACTGCTTCTTTCTCTGCTGGAGGATATGTCCTGGCTCAGAAAGACCCTTCATATTTCCAGGTTTCATATTTTTCACAGTGAAGGCAAGAAGTCAGAGCAAAAGTAAGGCTCGAATACCTTCTCTACCCAGTATTACTTTAGACTTTAGCACCTAGAGATACAGATATTGGGCCTGCTCTTTAATCTGGACAACATATTGAATGTTCACTAAAGGGGACCTGCAAAAGGAGTGCAACATGCTTTGTGCAGTGTCTTGCTTTGGCATTTCAGGGGGGAGAAAATCGGCTTAAGTTGAATAAGATTTGACAGAAAACTACCAGTATCTTTTTTCACAGTGTGAATGCTGAGTCATTTTGAGAGTATGCTGTACACTGAAGAATTAAGCCTCAACCAGTTGAAGGTTGGATTAAGACATTTTGGTGGTTTAGGTCTCTAATCCAGAAAGCAAATGGGTTAAAGCCTCTTAAACTGCATCCTCCCTTGAAAAGCTTAAAAGTTAAAGATGTCAATAGCTAACTGCAACACTTGTTTATATAAGCCAAAGACTAAAAAGCTCAAATTGACTGCTTTGAAAATTGGGATCCAATGACAAAATTGTGAATGGACTAAAAATCATGATTCCCATGCCTCTGGTTTAGTTAGTATGCAATGTGCTAGGTCAAGGAGCAACAAGAATGGAGCCACTTAATGAGAGAAGACGAAGAGCTGACCACAATGCAGGTAGGTAGAAACAATGACCACACACAAGAGTACAGTCCCACACCATTCAAGCAAGACTAACAGCAAGGCTGGTGACAGCAACAGGCTCAGACAACAGTCCAGTGATCAGACATATTCAAAGTGACATGTTAGGCTTGAGGTCAATTCAGGAAGTCCAGTCAGCAAGCATGGATCGTCAAGCAACAGAGCTGGATACAGACCTACCTACAGTGTAGTTCAGGAAAAGGCTTGGGCCTGAGCCTGAGCTTAAATGGAGCTAGTGGGCCAGAGGCTGAGGATTTAGAGGTGGAACTACCAGATATTTTCAGGGCAATCAAAGCTAATTGGTGCACTCAAGGTATACACTGTATTTCCTGTTCCTAATGTCCATCAAGAGGAATCTTCAGCATTGCTATTGTTACTTTTCTGGAAGTGAAAAGAGTTTTCAATAAATGTATGCACAACTTTGTTTTTACAATGTTACAAGAGCTTCCTTATTACATGTTTGTAATTATTCACAGTTTTAATTTATGTGATGCTATAGTTATAACATCCTTCCTACAGTGTAAATAGCAGCAAAACAAATCTTTTGACAGATCACCTTTTAGACCAAAATTGCATGCATTTTCTGGAAGGTAATGTGCATTGGGAAAAACAATAGAGGAGCCTGATGAATGCTGGTGACTCCTAAAGGAAATCTTACCTCACAACAAAATTGTCTAAGCATAGTGTTGGACACCTCTGTGATGATGCCTGAACATAGCAATGAGGCTTCTAGAAAAGCAAGAGATATAAATTATCTTGCTTGTGATTGTAACTGGTGCTGGATTTGAATAAGTACATTTGAATAACCAAACACCAGCAGCTGCTGAGAATTAGAAGAAAGAAAGGCTAATCTGAAAGGACCTGTCAGAGAGTAAGAGTCAGGGACAACATAGCATTTTCCTCTTCATGTGAGACTATTTCATGGGAACTGTTCTTCCTTTGGTCTTCTGATGTGCCAGCTGAAAGGGGTAAGGTTGTGACCTCTTCATTTTGCTAGCAGAGCTGATTGACAGCAAAGGGCACACCAACACTGACAAAGACCCACTCTACACTGTCCTCTGACATTCAGAGCCTTTTGTTACATTTTCAAATCTTTTATGTGACATCCCACTTGTTCTTAGAGCTTTGTCTGTAAAGTACATTTGTGTATAGAATATTTTATTTTTTAAGCAGAGGATGGATGCAGAGTGCAGACATAATGGCACATTTACATTAATGTGTTTACTTTAAAAATTGCACTTGGTCCAGGAAATCTCATTGATTTCTGTATTTGGCAGGGGAGCCAAATCTTTAGCTGAACTTTGTCATCCAGCAGAATTTTGTCTGCTTTTGACAGCTAAAGTTCAATCCTGACTGAAGAGTTCCTAAAAATAGGAATTTATGGAGAAGTAATGAAAATTACTAGGGGAGAGAATGCTTCTTTGTAAGTGAAAATAAAGGAAATTGCTTGCAGTGAAGACAACTGTAACAGCAAGTATTGGGTTAAGAAGTACTAACTTGGCTTTAAAGACTTCCTCACAAGCATTTTCAAAATTGACTGGTGATGTAGATGTTTCGCTATAAAGTATTCAAACTAAGATGCCTCAAACATTTTTTGATTTCACAGTGATGGAATACTTGCTTTTTGGGAATCAGATTCCACAAGTTATTTTGAAATAATTACACAAACCAACTGAATTCCTGAAATTTTAGGCCAAGTTTTAAATGTATATTGCATCACATGCAATGAAGTTATGGATGGACCCAAAGAGTGATAGTGAATAATTAAGCCCTCTTGGCATCCAGTCACAAGTGGGGTTCCCCAGGGCTATGTACTGGGGACAGTTCTCTTTAATGTCTTTATCAGTGACCTGGATGACAGGACCAAGTGTACCCTCAGTCACTTGGAGATGACACCAAGTTGGGTGGAAGTGTTGATCTGCTGCAGGGCATGAAGACTCTGCAGATGGATCTGGACAAGCTGGTTCAATGGGCAGAAGCCAACTGTATGAGGTTCAACAAGGCCAAGTGTCAGGTCCTGCACTTGGGTCACAACAACCCCTGGCAGTGCTACAGGCTGATGGCAGAGTGGCTGGAAAGTTGCCTGATGGAAAAGGACCTGGGGCTGCTCTTTGACAGAGACTGAACATGAGCCAGCTGTGCCCTGGATCAGCAATAGTGTGGCGAGCAGGACCAGGGCAGTGATTCACCCTCTGCAGTCAGCACTGATGAGGCTGCACCTTGAATCCTGTGTCCAGTTCTGGGCTCCTCACTGGAGGAAGGACATTGAGGTGCTGTAGAGTGTCCAGTGAAGGGCAACAAGGCTGCTGAAGGGTCTGAAGTCCTGTGAAGAGCATCTGAGGAAGATGGGGATGTTTAGCCTGGAGAAAAGGAGGCTTGAGGGTGATCTAATCACTCTCTACAGCTACCTGAAAGGAGGCTGTAGCCAGGTGTGGGTTGGTCTCTTCTCCCAGGTAACAAGTGAGAAAAGATGAAACAGCTTCAGGTTGCGCTAGGGAAGGCTTAGATTGGATATTAGGAAAAATTTCTTCACTGAAAGGGTGGTCAGGCTTTGGAACAGGCTGCCCAGGGAAGTGGTGGAATCACTGCCTCTGGAAGCGTTAGAAAGGTGTGTGGATGTGGCACTTGGGGATATGGTTTAGTGATGAAAACAGCAGGTCTGGGTTAATAGTTGGACTCAATAATCTTAGAGGTCTTTCCTAACTTCAATGATTCTATGATTCTGTGATTCAAAGTTCATTATTGCAAAGGTGTTTTAGAGACCTGATGAAACTTGGAGCTGTATGAATTTCTAAATATAAGATACCAAATAAGTTTTGGTCAGAAAAATATTCTTTATCATATTATCACCTTTATGGGTATTGAAGATAAATTCTATACCTTTCAATTAAATTAATGAGACAAGATATCAGAAACTCCACATTGCTTGATTTATTAGTCACTCTTCTTTGACTTTTTTCCTAGTAAAGTATTTCCAGTAATCAAATGCATAGTAAGATTATAATCCACTTAGAAAGTTTTGTCTTATTTACGTAAACCATTTCTCCTCATATTTTCTGCTGACAGCTAAAAGACATTCCTTCAGCCTACTAAAAATGCAATTAAATATATATGGAATAATAAGATGCTGATATTGATTAAGGAGAGCTAGGTAGTTTTAGAATTTACTCTTTGGGTTTAGTATTACCAGAAACCAAATAATTCCTTGGTATAGCAGCACATATGGCATATAATATCACCCACTGTTCAGAGGCGCCCTGTTAGACAACCATATGTGCTGAAAAAAGTCTCTGGTTGTTCAGGGGCTTATTCAAGATTGACTAGCTGCTTTTTCTCAAAATGTCCTTGATTTACTGTTTCACGTCTAAATTAGAACCTTTAAACTGTAAATATTCATGCTCAGTTTTAAAATGCCATAGCGTGTATAATTTTGGCCTGAAACACCAAGCTTCATCTCTACCAGACAAAACCAAGCAATTCCTTGACATTTAGGAGCTATGAAGAAAAGTTTATATCCTAATATTGCAGTCTAAACATTATTAACTTCCTTGCCTAAATCTTTTTCCCCCTTTACTCCCTACTAGTACAAACCTCTAGATGTGACTTTCTTCATGGTTGTAGCACTACAGTCCTTATTTCACCTCTTATCTTTTAGTATCCAGTTAGCACAATACAGTCTCTGAGTTCTCTGTGGTTTGAAGAGTGGAAACATCCCATAGGAAATGTATGTAAATAGCAGCAGTTATGGAACAACAAATAATGAATCTTTCGTGAGTCAGCTTTGGCTGTTCTGAATAGTACCGTGTAGAAGATAGCTCATCACAGTAAAAAGAATATTTGCTTAAAGGAAATGTTAAAGCATGGGAATATATAATGAAAATAAGAGTGAAAGACTATTTTACAATGCCAATTTAGTGTGAGAGCAGTGCAGAATAAAACCACACAATATTTGCAATGAAATCTTTCATAAACTTTATTTAATGGGGATTAAAAGGTAGGAAGATAAAAATTTCAGTTAACACAAAAGTAGGTCATTTTACTTCTTTGACATAACAATTCCTTTGCTAAAGGAACTGAGATGATTTAATGTAGGCTTTAGTAAAGAGTATGACTTAGCACCTCATGACGTTCTGTTAAACAATTAGGACCACACAATACCTGCAAAGTGCATAAGAGGACTCAGAAATTACAGTCTCCAACATTGTCTGTCAATATGGAATCATCCCTGGGTAGTGTGTCTGTGATGGATTTCCTTATAACTAAATTTCACAGTATTCAACATTCTCCTCAGTGACCTAAAAGTAAATATAAAATCAGCATTAATAAAAGCTGCAGATGACATGAGGGTTGGCAGAATGGTAACTAACAGTGAATGTAGATAAGTCAGTGTGATTTGGGTCAGCTGGTAGACTTGTCTATTCAAACAAACTGTAATTTAATACAGCAAGATACAGCTATCCCTGCAGAATACTGAATTCTCAACTGAAAAATAGTGAGTTTAAAATAAATTGTGGAGTCACAGTGGACAAGAATCTGAGCTCCTTGTGATGCTGTGGCACAAAGAGGTAGTACAAATGGTGAATGTACAAATAAGTAGTGAAAAGAAACAGGGAAATGTTTTTTACTCTGCATGTGGAATTGGTGACACCGCTGTGCCACCTCCAGGTGTGCTATATACATCTTAAAACTGGTGCTGAAAAATTAGAGGAAAGGGCAGAAAGGAACTGCAAATATATCATGAAAGACTTAAAGAGCTAAGTGTTTATTTTTAGCAAGGAGGATATTATGAAGTGACTTGGATATGTTTTCTTTATAAAGAAAATACCAAATTCTCTTCCCTAGTACAGAAAATAATAATACTGGGAGAAGGGGGGAAAAATAGTCTTTTTTTAAAAAAAAAAAATCAGGCCTATCTTCCTTTCAGAAGGCAGTTTTAACCATGCCAATATCTGAGTTCAAGGCAGGGGTAAGTGGGTAAAATGTGAGGATTTATGAAAAGCAGAATGTCAGGCTGAGTGAGCTAGCACCTTTTTTGATGCTAAACACCATGAATCTATGATACATGGATTAATTTGTTTTCTCTCTGCTCCATTTGGTTGTTCCACAAATAGATTTAATTGTGTTAAGTGTTAATCCCATTTCTTTCCAAAATTCACTGGCACTTTCAAATGGAAAAATGTCAGTTAATGTAGAAAATCTGCAAATATTAGGGGTAAATGTTTATATTTACGTCACCCTGAGCTGAGTGGGCAGCTGCCAATACCCATGGTGTCATGGCATTAATATGGACTGTTGAGTATAAGTGGGGAAAAAAATTAATTTATTCATAGATGATTCTTGCACCAGTTCGTCTAAGTATACGATACTTTTTTAAAGTTAGAGGTAAAGTGTTCGTTTTTTCAGCTATCAGCTAGGCCCATGGAAGTTGTCAGTTCCACCAGAAGCCGCCGTGGGCTCGTTCAGCACCACGGCCAGCGCCCGGCGCCGCTCGGCTCCCCGGAGAGCAGCCCGCTCCTCCTGCGGGCCTGACGCTTCCCGGAACAAAACCCTTTCGTTTGTAACCTTCGGTGGATTGGTTTGCTTGTCTTCCAGACAGTATCCACAATAATCATGGGCAAAGTGAGAGACTCGGGTTTTGAAGTCCTTAAAGATTCGTCGGTGCACGTCAAACTGCAAACAAGGGGCGAGTGAAAACCTTTTCCTGCTGGTAGCCACCACTGAGAGGATGCATAGCCAAGGCTGGTGTGTAGTAGGATCGCCCCAGCCAGCCGCCTAGCACCCACAGTTTGCTCACTCTTTGTCTTCCCACAGGTGGAATGGGAAGAAAATAGGACAAGAATGTGAAAACTCATGTATCAAAACAAAGATCATTCACCAGTTATTGAAGTTGTCATAGCTTACTCAACCTGGGGAATTTAATTTAAAACATTTAATTACTGATTTGATTTTTGGGAAGCAAAAATGGCAAACATCTAAACACTTAGGGAAGACACCTTTTCTGTCCTACTTGCAGGTTCAACTTCACTCCAGACACCTCTCCTCCCTGCTTCCCGGTCTCCACTCCCCTTCCTATTCCTGCAGCCTACACTCATTTCTGGCAGTGAGGCAATAGATGAAGCAGGCTCCTGGAGCTTGTGTGTAGCTGTTTCTTTGTGCTGTTTTTTTTCTTTTTTTTACTCCACTGCCCCTTCTTTCTTAGTTTCTTCTGATCCAGTGGGGACTTGTCCAAGGGCCACAGTCTCATCAGGGAAGCACCTGCTCCAGTGCAAGTCCTGCACAGACCACAGTCCCTTTCAGGGGTGTGACCAGCTCCAGCATGGAGCACCTCATACTGCTGTGGTCTTCTTGTTGCCTCTCTTGTTCACTTGCCCTTGGTGTGTGGCTAGCACAGGTTCTTCCCGTGAGAACATTTTGCTATATTTCATAAACAAGATAAAGTTTGGATGTTTTGCAAACAGCTTCTCTGGATTGAGTCAGTTCGGGCTTGGCCAATTGGGCCTAGGGGGAGGTCTCGGGCTGACCAATCTGGGGCACCTCTGTAGACTCTATATATATGGAATTCAAAACAATAAAGTTCCTCTTCTCCTCTCTTTCCTTGTCTGAGAACTTGGGTCAGTCCTCAGCTAGCCGCTCAACAGCGACATTGGTGTTTTCTGCCTTTTCTTAAATATGTCCTCACAGAGGCACCACAAATTCCTCCCATTTACTTTAGCTTTGGTATGCAGTGGATCCATTGCTGAGCTGGCTTCAACCATCTATGTCTGGCACAGGGCAATCTCTAACCTCCTCCAAAAGAGACCACCCCTGTAGGTCCCCCACTAGCAAAACCTTGCCATTTGTACCCTGCACATAATGTCATGTGCAAGATAAAGAAATTAGCTTGGGAAGAGGTCAATGTGTTGGGTAGTGGCTCAGCAGTCTTTTTTATATGACAGGAAATGTCCCCTAAGAACAAGGAAAAGGAATATTTTATTCACTGCATCTAAGAGCAAAATAAATCCATTATTTTCATTTGCCTTAGTTCCTCAAGGTGTTATGGACTCATTCCAGATTTAAAGAACCCGAAGTTAAAAGGATAATGGGGATAAAATTCATTCCTAGCCCTCTTTGATTGAATTGCCCCTGCATTGTAAATTGGGTAATTACTTGCAGATGTTCAAAGAAAATGTAGAATGCTACTTCATTGATTTTCAAACATGTAAAAATCTATAAAGACTCAAAGGATTTGGAAATAAGGTCTCTTTCACCACTGGTAAGGTAGACCTTTTGAGAAGTATGAGTATTCTTGATAACACAAGATATTCCAGATAACAGCATGTGGCATCAAATCTCTGTAAGATTGATCTAACTAACTGTTACAAGGAACATGCAGCACCACAAACTTTCAAAAATTCACTCAAGAACTAGAAGGAGTTTGTGTTGTAAGTACTGGAATGCATGGAAGACCATGCCACTGTATCTTCACTGCTACTTGTGCTAGCTCAGTTAAGCTGGCACTGGCACAATTGCAAATGCCAGGTCCATAATTCCACTTCGGTTTTAGACTCTTTTCATGTATCAGAGACTGCCTTGGTGCAGCTCTGTTTACCTTTTGGGATTTCTTTGACCTAATTTGTCTGGGATTGATATCAGTGCAGCTTCATTAATTTCAGACATATATATCCAGACTTGCACCAACATAACTGTCAGACGCATATTTATAATGACATCCATATATTTTTCATTATATTCATGGACAACAGCCTACTACAAGTCAATCAACTTCCTTCCAAACAAGAAGAATAATGAAAATAACTTATCAATATCTGACAATTATTTTTTCATATACAAAATTAAATCATGTCAAGCAAACTAAAAAGCCTCAGTGGTTCTTGTGTCTTTAACACAAGATTTTAAAAAGGCAACGATTTGCTATTACGTATCCAAAATTCTGGTGGATTATATGATTTTAACGGGGTTTTTTAGTCTTCAGTGTGTGAATTAAACAGTAATTAACTACCACATAAATGTTCATTAATATAATTTGTGTCATAACCAGACCAAACTAATTTGTCATTACAACAGGAGAGTACATCATTGTCAAGTATTATTCTACAAAAAGCATATTAAGTGTTATCTATAGAGAGCTATAGATTCTAGAGGTTCTAAGATTTAGATTGCTCAGAAATTGGCTACTGCATAGAAGATACAGAAGTCAAATAATGACAATCATGGGGCATTATCACTAGATTTCCATCACTGCTGCCATTAACTCATGCATATCTCTGTGTGAGTCTGTTGCACCCAGACCAGGAGAACTGAATCTTACTAGGACCAAATGTTTTTATATAGCAGCAATTTCTGTCATTTTTGCGTTCAAAGTACAATGATTAAGCATGTAACAAGTCATCTGTGCCTAGACACTCATATGCCAGACATTCCTACAGAGTATTTTACAGAGTTCAAGTGGATTTTTTTTTCTTATTTTCATCATAGCAATGTTTCAGTGAAAAGATTGCTGGGGAGTGAACAGGTTGAGGGAAAAAAAAAGTCAGAACATCGAGTACCTCCATTAACACAAGAAGTTCTAAAGCTCTGGAGCAGCTTTTCAAAAATATTCAGGGTTCAGTATTTCTCAGTGTTCCCTATAGGAGACAGGATATGAATAGGCCATGAGAAAGCAAACTTAGCCCAGGTTTTGGAAATGTTCAAGTAAAAAATACACTGGCAGCATCCTTGAAAATTATGAAGTTCATTTCTAGTCTCCTTCCTCTCCCCCCTCAGCTCCACTTTTGTTCTCAAAAAAACTCCAAAAAACGCACCTGATTTTTAAATGGACCTTACAAAGTTCTGATTTTTCTGTTATGACTTTAATGGGCAAACAGGTAAATTCTCAATAGGTTAGGATAGTGGCACATCAGGAAAATTTTGATGATTAGCATAGCTCTTGTGTAAACATACCCCTATGCAAGAGCCAAAGGATTTTGTTCAAAGGAAGTTCATTGTTTCTACAGAATGTGAATACTTTGGCAAAACAACATTATAAATTATTACCTTTCTGATTTTAGTAACTTCTTTTACTAAATTATTTTTGTAATTTTAGTTGATGACCAGACTTCCTAAATGAGATGTTCAAATCTCCACTGTTTCAGTAATACAGGCAGTTAAGCAGAGATCACCTTCTCTTTCACTCAAAGTACCTACATTTTTAATAAGACTGTGCTTAAATTAGGTGCCTAATAGAGAAAGTAACTGGATTATGTAAAAAAAAAATTATTCTATTCTTCTTGTTGTTTTGACACTTGTTAAATGTTTTGTTGCTTTAACAGTTGTCAGTCTTTGGATTTACTCATTTTCAGGCAATAAGCTCAATCTTTTGATAACCAAGTCTGCTTTCTTATACTGGTGGGGCTTTTCAGCTATCATAGGTCTCCAGATAATTCCTACGAAATTGACCATGCTTCCTCCTCCAGTAAGAGGTTCACCTTTCATTACAGAAGTCTTCATTTTTTCATTCCTTACACTTTGCTGTTAGGCAGAAATGCAAGACCTCTATTTTCAATCTGGGCCTTACATGGTGGCTCATGGGGGGTTTCACCTCCTGTCGATGTTTTCATGAAGCAGCTTCAGCCACAGTCTCAAACTGACAGGACACAATGATATTTAAAGGTGAAAACTGGCAGCTAGAAGCTAATCAAATAAAACTTTGCAATTCTTGACTTGCTCCATGTAAAAAAGGCTAATTACAGCCTCAAGAGATTTTTTGGGGTGTGTGAATCTCAATCTACATCTAAAATTAAGATAGCAGATTTATATCAACTCTGGTTTTCACCTTCACTCTTTCTTTTAACATTGCATTATTATCATGCTGGAAGAAAATGGAAAGAAATACAAACAGCAGGAGTGAAGAGAGTCAAGAGGAGGTTTCTGAAAAGAGCACTTGTCCTTAACAAACCCTTTTCAGGCCAGCAGGTATCTTGGTGTATGCACAATGGAAGGCACTGTGGGTAGTGGAATAGACAAAATGGCTGCATAGAGGTTGTTATTTTCACTCACTTGAAAATGATGGATTTCAGCTGATTAAAAAGTAAAAAAGGAAAATTACAAATTCCAAAATGTTCAAAAATTTCTGATGTAATGTCTAGCATTTTAGAAAATTTTTGAGTCTGGAACTGGAAAAATAGATTCCTCTGACATTTTTCTATGAATTAGCATAATCAAGTTAAGCTTTATAAAGAAGCAAGCATTACTCAAAACCACAAGCACTACCACTAATGATGTTCTTCCAGCTGTCCCATGGGCATATCAGGTGTGGAGATCTGATCTAGAACCAGATGCCCTGTGCACTTTCCTGTTCATTCAGATTTGTTTTGCAAATTCCCATGAAATGTTAGCTATTATTAGAATGCAGAATTTGGTACAGGATTGTCTCTATTGCAACATAAAGCATATGTTCTGGTTGCTCTTTTATCTTTCTCATTAGTCATTCCTCTTTTGTCCATGGTAGGTTGTTGTAGACATTTTGAGGCTTTCCCTAATGGTTTGTTGCAACATTTCTATTGTTTATCTTGTTTCACTGCTTCCATCCTCCTCCATCGTGTTGCTTCTCAAAATCTTCTGATTTTCTATCTTGCTAAAACAGCTTTGGTCTGTTACTCATGTATTTACTTCTTCACTCACGGGATATTTTCTCTTGGCAGAAGAAGAGAACTTTCTTGTCTTTACTCTCGTTGGAGCAAGAAAGAAGGGAATGCTCTTCTCTGTTGCTGTTCCGGAAGGAGCAGGGTTCTGACTGAAACAAAAAGACATTTCTGATGCTGATTTCCACCTAAATATATAATATTTCTTCCCTAGAACCAGGCTTTTTACTTCTCATTCCCTAATTTTAGATGCTTAGCCAAAACTTTAGCTGCACTTTGTCATCATGCAGAATTTTGTCTGTTTCTGACAGCTAAAATTCAAACCTGCCTGGAGAGTTCCTAAAAATAGAAATTGATGGAGAAGTAATGAAAATTGCCAGGGGAGACAATGCTTCTTTGTAACTAAAAATAAACGAAATTGTTTGCAATCAAGACAACTGTAACAGCAAGTACTGGGTTAAAAAGTACTAGCACTAACCTTTAAAGCCTTCCTCACCTGCATTTTCAAAACGGGACTGGTGATGTAGGTGTTTCACTTCTCGTTATCTAATTTTAGCTGTTAGCTGATTTTGACCTTTCCCTAGTAATTATTGTCCCTTAGATCTCATAAAAGAAAAGTTTAGTCCAAATTTCTGTGTAGGATTTCTAATACTGCATGCTTAAACATGGGGGTTTTTTTGCCTAATTTCCAGCTGAGAGGCATACTGCATGACTCCTATGGAATCCTGTCAGCTCTGGAATAAGGAAGGTGGAAAAAGAAGATAACGTGAATTGTGGTGCTACAAATCCTCCTTTTCCTGTTAGATTGTCTACAGAGAAATTCAGTAATAGCTAGGCAGTCCATAACCCCTGACAAATCACCTCATTGTTTTCTTGGGTTTTTCCTATCTTCTTTTCTGAAACTCTGCCAGTACCCTCTTGGAGGCAGCTAGTTCATTTCAATATTTTTGTGCCAGACTTACCAACTTGGAAGGTTCATGGTTTCTTGGTTTTTAGTTTGTAAAAATAATTTTAAAAAATTATTTGAAAAGGTTAGTGACAAAGTCTATGGAGCTTTAATAACTCTTATATCTTCTGTATAATCCAGTCTATTATTAAAGTTTGGTACTTGTTTCACTGCTTTGTATTTTTTTGTCTACAAAATGTGGAGGGTGGAGGATGATTGCGGTTTTTCTGCTGTCCTTAGTGGAATGAGTTACTGGTTTGTGGTTGTTTGTTGGGCTTTATCAGTAACAAGAGGAATAAGATGCCTGAAAAATTTAGTTTGGCCCTGTGTCTTGCAGTGGTAGGGGGATGGATAAGTTTGCATCTTCAAAGTATGTAAAGAATGTATCAGTAGGCAGATTTCATCCATGTGTTTGGGTACCCTGGGAACTGCTACCAGGACTGTGTACTTTCTATTGATCTCTTTATTTGTCCAAAGACAGAAAGAAATATTCCAGTACTCAGGATATAGCTCACTGTATCTTTATACTCACTATAATATTTATCATAAAAATGGGATCCACCAAAAAATCACCAAATCCATCTAAAAATTTGGATCAATGTACTCAAACCCCACATAAGTAATTTTCCTCTGCCTTCATTTTGCTGCTGATATACTTAGAGAAGTCCTTTGTTTTGTCCTTCACATTCACTACTGATCCCAGCTTCAGGTGAGCTTTGCCTTTCTCAGCTTCATCCCTCCATTGTTTAGACACCATCTTTGTGTTCCTCCTGAGAATTCCATTCCTTCTTCCTCATTTCATGTACTTCTTTTTGTAGTTTCAGCTCATTCAGAGTTCCCTTTTAATCCATGCTGACCTTCTGCCACACTTGCTCACCTTTCTGCACATACGAATAGAGGGATTTTATTCTCTGAGGAAATTCAACGAGGTCTCCTGTGCCCTGGTGTCCTCTGTGGTTGCTCCCCACTGGATACTGTCAAGAAGATCACAGAATAAGCCAAAATCTGTTCTCCAAATGTCCAGGGTTATAATACTAATATTTGTCTTCCTCACTTCTCTCAGGATTTTAAACTCTACAATTTCATGGTCACTGTAACCAATATGATTCCCAACCAGTAATGAACTATCTATTTCCCATTTGGTAGGATGTTTTAGGTTTTTTCAATCCCTTCAGCCCCTCAGTCACATAGGGCTTGCATCCACCTCATTGACTGATACTATATTTTCCCTCAGTTTTAATAAAGATTAGACAAAGAGCAGATCTCTGCAGGACCTGCTAAAAACACCCAGATGGATGATTTGCAATTTACGTATATAATTACACTTTTCAATATGTTATTTGTCTAGTTTTTAATTTGCTTGAATATGGTTGTATTGATTTTGTATACTCTTAATTTTTATAGAATGTCATAAATCTAAAGATATTACACCACTAACTTGTATTAACCATGTTTTTAATCCAAGTACAAGCAATATCAGATTTGCTTGATAAGACACAGTCAACAGAGCCATGTTCATTGCCATAAATTAAACACCCCAATTTGATTCCTTGCTGATTCCATTCTGTATCAGCCTTTTTGTGATTCTGCCCAAAATTACTGTACAGCTGATGGGCCTATTGTTTCAAGGTGATGGCACTTAAAAGGGAAAAATATGGAAAGGGGAGAAGAAAAAATTGTAGAAACAAGAATTTCACATCTGAATGTTTGTTTTCCTGCTCCTTTGGGCACTGGCCATGTTGGAAGGAGGCACAGCACACATGTTTAGGAGAAAACCTGTCCCAGTCAGGAAGCCTCAGCAGAGAGAGAAGGCAAACAATATGTTTTACATTATTTTGCTGCAACAAAAAAGTTACTTCAATTTTGCAATGTTAGAGGATTTTTTTTTTTTTTTACAAAATGCATATCCCAAACTAGCAGAACAGATGTGGCAAGGGTGATGTCTATCCCCTGCTGTTCTAAGGGGTTATCATGGAGAGACCACTCTGTGCCTATTGAGCAGATCTGGCTGCTTCAGGAAGCATCCTCCTGTGATAAAGCTGAATGAGACAGAACTCAAATATAGAGGATAGGAGCTCACAATTGCTATAGGTCAAGTGTCTTATTGCTTATTCATTAGGTTTTGTGGTTTTAAGTATAGGTTATTCAGCTATGTAATTGTTTAAATCAGGAAATGGGGCTCAGCTGACACCTTCTTGATGTAAGATGTTCCTCCCCACACCTCTCTGTCTATAGCCTTTGCAATTTAGATTGAGCTTCACAACACTGTGTACAAACACACCTACTGCAGCCTGGCTTACTTGGGCACTGCCATACCATCTTCTTTTCCATTATTAAATATATTCAATGCAATACCTCTCTGGATAAGGTAACCTTTTTGGTTATTGGAAAATTGAGCCCACAACAGATTCTCGAAGCTTGGCAGGTAATTTAGCATCAATTTTCATTGTAAAGGGACAAACATGGCAAGACCCCTTCAAACTGGCCATATAAATGGGTAAAAAGTGTGTTTCTAAAGGTATCTCAATGTTTAAATCTTCGCAAAGTATTTGGCTGGGACTTTGTGAAAACTGTATACCAAAATCAGGGTTGACTTGGATTTTAAGGAGATGCTTTTGTTTCCTCTTTCCAGGTGAGTTTCGTTGCTGATTACAGACATCCCTAGAGTAATTCTTATCATCCTTAAAATTTATCTGGCCTTTTTAAAGGACCAAAAGTCCCTCACAAAATTTATTGCATGTTAACTGGGACTGCACTGTTGTGTGGCTCCCCTTCCTCATGTGCTTGTAGCCTCATGTGCTTGTAGCCTGTACATAAAACATGGGCTGGTACTAATAGTCTTGCATGGATTCCGTACTAATTACTGTCACTCCGTTCCCTAGAATTCACCTCCTCATCCTGCTCTTTCCTCAGTCAATCAGTGCCCACCAATATACCAACTACATCTATCATATTACTGGAGAAATCCTGATAGAAAATCCATGTGGATGCTGAACTCTTCCCTCACAAGCCTGTATGCCAGTCAAGAATCTCTCCATTTGGTGGTTTCTGCATTCGTGGGCCCTCTGAAGTTACCAAGGATTTTTTACAGACTTCAAAAGGAACAGGATCAGGATAGTTACATCTATGCTCACTGTCCAAAAGAATCATAAATATTCACACTGCTTCTGGCAGGTATATTGCCTGGTTAGGCAGTGTAGAAAATGGCATGCAAAGAACTCTTTTTGTCATTAAAACGATAGTTGTCCTTTTTCTCTGTTCATCAGCAGACTGCCTTTGTGCCCTTCCCAGCCAAGTCCTTCAGATCACATCTCAAAGATTTAAGACTTCCTTTGCTCAACAGTGATGCTTTAAAAATCTTCTCTCTTCTTGCAACCTGGCTTCTTCTCCCCTCAGTTAAAAACCCACATTTTTGCTCTGTCACTTATTTCTTCTCCTAGAAAAACTAAATTATAAAAATCCTCTGAGATTGCTAAAATACGGATGGTAAGAAGTCTTGTACAAACAAGATATGAAAATGTTCTGATGTAGACCCTTTTAACCTGCAGAGCATGGGGACAAGACCTGTAGTATTAGCTTAACTGCACTGAAAACAATTGCTCACTCCAAAGGCACCTCATGTGAAAATAACCTGGGTGATCGTAGATCCTCATACCTTCAAGCTCAAACTTAAAAAAAAAACCCAAGAAAAAAGTTGTTTATTTGACTCTCACTGGTAGCTATTTTCAGATGATATTGCTTTTTTTTTTTTTTTAAAGATTGAAGTCACCCTTGATAATTTGGCATCTACAATTTCCAATTCTAAGTGCTTGGAGTGTTACAAGAAAGTTTGTGCATAAATACCTTTAGAGAAGCTAAACTTTCAAAATGCTGTCCATGTAAAGCATACCAACTCTGCATGGATATGTATTTTAATTGTCTTATTTGTTTCTTAGTGGCAATAACATTACTAGTTCTTTTATCTCTTGCTGCCTACTCCATTGCTTCAAGCAGGTTGAAAAATAATCTAACTAAAAAGGAATTCTAAACCACTCAGTTAACACGCTTTCCAATTTATGATGCTTGGAATACTGCCATCTGAAAACAAAGGCCACAGAATTAGAAGGAGTACTGTGCCTTGATGCTTTTTTTCTCACCTTATATATAATAAATACTTATTTCCTCCCTACTGGTGAAGAGGGAACTCAGAGTGATTAGCTTAGCAGTAAGTGGCTCTATTGTAGTCATCTAAAGTTAGATGAGATGAGACCCATCTTTCTTCACAGTCGAATGTTTCAATGCTGCTGGCTGAAATCTCTTGCACTTGCTGGGACTTCTTTAGCAGGTTTAAGTGAGATTGTCCTTTGGTGACCTAACATCTTCGCAGCTGTAAGTTCAGTGAGTATCTGCAGCAAAGCAGCAACCTCTTTCCATAGTGAGATGTTACATGTTATTCAACATGGACTCAGCGTTTGGAAACACTAACTTGAATTTTTAACTCGTTTGGTTAAGAGTGCATCTTTATGAATTGGCCAAGATAGGAAACTATATGCATGCCTCAATAAGTCTCTCTATTATTTCTATCCAACAGGCCATGGACTGGATAATTCTCAGAGAAGAACAAGATTCTTATAAAAATTCCTTACCCTCAATAGTTTTTTCATGTTGCAGTCACACAGCTGTTACTGGTATTGCTTTCTCACACTTTGAATCTGGAGATGGCCAAAAACCATGGAGATGGCCAAAAACATACCAGAAGAATAGGAAGTAAAACTGAGAACTTTCTCATTAAAAAAATCCAACTGCAGCTGTCTCAAGCAATCATATAACACAATCTCTTTCATAACTCAATCAAGCACCAAGCTAACACATTTTCACTTTGTTACTGTTAGAAGATTGTTCCAGAACTTGAATGTTTTGAGTACTAAAATCCTGCTTTGAATTTCAAGCCTGGAATTAATTCATGCCAAATTCTCTTCATCTATGCTGTACTGCTGCCCCTTAGTTTAAACAGCTCTACTCCTACACTGATCTTTATATTTATAGGCAGTGATCATTTCTCCTTCTAGCTCTTGATTTAGTGTACTGAGAGCCAATCTCCCACAGGCTCTCCATCACCCTAATTGTCCTATTAACCATTTCAGAAATGAATTACAGCTTCTCTTTTTGTGCGTAGATGAACAGGACTGCATAAAGTATCCTGCATGAAAACTCATCAAACTATTCTAAACTTGCATTAATATTTGCAGATCAGAGAAAGCACGGTTGGTGGAGGTTTTTCCAAAGATGTGTGCAAGAAGGTGTCGCTGTTGAGCGGCTAGCTGAGGACTGACCCAAGTTCTCAGACAAGCGAAGAGAGGAGAAAAAAGGAACTTTATTGTTTTGAATTCCATATATATAGAGTCTACAGAAGTGCCCCAGATTGGTCAGCCCGAGACCTCCCCCTAGGCCCAATTGGCCAGGCCCGAACTCACTCAATCCGGAGAAACTGTTTGCAAAACATCCAAACTTTATCTTGTTTATGAAATATAGCAAAATGTTCCCACGGGAAGAACCTGTGCTAGCCACAGCAAGGATGTATTCTTTTTATCTAGGATACATATATACAGTATCCACATGTCCTTTCAAAACAAAATGGAACTGTTACAGACAATGTCCAGTACACACTGGCCTGATCAGGAGTTAGAAATGCAGCCAATTACACACACTTTTTGTCCCAAGTCATTGCTGCTGGTGCCCTCCTCAGGGGTTTTTGATATTGCACTGTGTGTACTCAGTGCAAATAACGGATAATAATGCCAACTGCATAAAACTTATTTTCTTGTGTATGGAAAAGAGATTTGAATAACCACCAAAGAAGAGCCGCTGTTCAAAGAAACTCCAGTGCTGAGGAGCTCAAAAGCTTGTACATTTTCGACTGGACAAAATTCTAACTCTAAAGCAATCCAACTCCACAGCCATGACATGCATCAGAAGACTAGAAATTAGTACTCCTGTGCAGGATATGGCACAAAACAGAAATTAAATTTCCCTAATTTTACTGAAATGCCTTGAACTGAAATCCCTGGCATGACATGTGCCCATATATAGACACTGATGGCATTTTTGCCACACACTGCAAAGGCTGCTGGAAAGGAAGGCTGAGTCTTCAGAGTACAGGACTTATCTCTACAAATCAGCATGTTTGTAGAAGGAGATCTGTGAGGTTCAGTGTTCACAAAGTGTGGAAAAGGATAGCAGGACATCTAAATGAAGTATTTTCATGTCTGTCAATCATTCAAAAAGGTAAAGGTCCAGTTGTTGGTCTCCACAGTAGCTCTAGTTATTTGCTGCTGATTCAAGATACACTACTTATATCACTGCTGACATTTCTACTTGAACCAGATCCAATCCATTTTATGCTTATTCCATCCTTTCCAGTACATGTCTCTGTAGGAAATTAGCCTTTTGAGACAGAGGAGGCAGCAATACAAAAATCAAAGCATAAATAATACAGAAATACCAAAGTATATGTACCTAATTTATGCTATGAAAAATGCATTTTAATTAATTTTTCAAAAAGCAAGGATGAATTAGATGAGCAGAAATAAATATTATACACCAAATGACATAAAATTTAGACTATTTTATAGTCTTCAGTTTAAAATGGGTGATGGCCTTACATTTTAAAAAGCTAAGATATAAATATTCCCCTCTCAGCTTTGGAGGATTTTGATTCAACTGCAAAAAATGCATAGATAAAAACACCTTCCTGGGTCAGAACTGTGGCTTAACAAGTCACTAGTAACAGACAAAGCTTCAGAACCTGATGAAAATTCCTTAAATGACCAAATTCTGTGATTCTGTGAAACAGTAGGAAAAATGAAATATAAAGAAAAAAAATCTTTTCCCTTGGGATTTCTGATAAATAGCTGTCAGACGGTTTTCACTTCACTGAAATGTGAAAATTTCTAGACTTTATGGTACAATTATTTCTGTTCAATTATCAAGAGTTTTTGAATTTTGGTGAGATCCTGAAGGCATTCTTTTGAAGCAGTAACTTCAGTGGACTAATTATGTACATGTGGAAGTGCATTAATATGTTCCCCTTCTAGTCATCCTTTACAAATATTAAATTGTAGCAAATTATAATTTTACAGACTTTGGTAATATGTTTTGTTGAAGCAATAAGAACATTTTATTGATAGAATAAGTGAAGAATTAAAAGTATGAAACAAGAAAGGAATACTAGAAAAAGGAAAACCAAGTTGTTTTAAAATAATTTGTAAAGTAATTATAATTTCAGTGACTTTGGTCTTCATGTGACCAAAAATCCATTTATATGGAAACTTGATATTAGGCTATAGGAAGAAAAATATTTTTCAGAATGAAATATTTTTCAAAATTGGTACTCAAGAAATCAGATAGGGGTGAAAGTAATAACATTATCTATGGAAAAAAAAAACCAACCTTGAAAACACATCCTGTCTTAATGAAGAAATTTGTTAACTGATCAAGAAAGGGCTAATGGGAGAATGATAATACAGAGAGTGAAGACAAGTATGAGAAGACTGTTTTGAGAAACAGCTGCTATTGTATTTATGTAACTCAGACAAGAAGAGAGGGAATCTTCAATGTAAAAGGTAGTCCAGTAATGAAGCACTAAAGGAGTTGAAATGGAAGAAAATTGGTCTGGCTAAAGATAGGGAAAGTATGTTTTATTAAGATTATGTAAACAGAGGAGGGTTAGATGAAATACTATAGGCGGAGAAGGGAACATTCCTACATAGAGGATGCTGAAAATTAGGGGAAAGAGAATGAAAATATGGAAGCTTAGACTGCAGAACATCTTAGAAATAAATGTTTTGAATAAAGTCTTCTCATGTCTGAGAAGAAAAAAGCAGACATAGGCAAATGAAATGTTGCTAGTTTAGTCACATCTCTTAGGCAAAAAGATCCACAGCTTTTATAAATCACGCATATTGTCATGGAAACAAAATTGGAAGTCTTGCTTTGGTAAAGAGTATTTCGAGCCCAACAAAAGCAAAGATGCACATTTGCTTGTTTCAGTTATGCTAAACAGAGGAGGTCTGTTGTCAAGTTATCTTTGGAGAACTTTGTTATAAAGACAGCTTTACCTAGTGCTTTTAACTTGTCATCAAATACAGAAGGAAGAATAAATAAAACTATTTATTGCAAACATATATTACTTATTTTCACTATTTTCATTTAATTTTCCTGTTGGGTGCATCCAAACAAGTTTACTTTCTGTATTATTCGATTTATACTACCATCTTACATAGAATGAAGCATTTAGATGTTCTTGGACTGCTGTTAAAAACTGACTATGTTATCTTTTAGATAAATCACATATAAAGGGGAAATGCAGCTTTGGTTTCTCCTTGCACTATTCAATTCACTGACGGAAAATATATGGATGGTATCTGACATTTCTGGCCATCCTGAAGTGTAAATTGATTACATTGTTTAAAACCCAAATGGTCTGACATACAAAACATGTGACCTAGGAAAGAGTTATTTTGTCTAAACCAGACTCTCATTAAAAAAAAAAAGAAAAACAGGAAGAGGGGAAAAAAAAAAAAAAAGCTAGAAGTGATTGTTAAAACTCTTGTGTGCCACAGATGTTTAGGATTTATCTAGCCTGGAGTAAGGTGTGCTAAAAACTGTGTCCTTCTGAAACACTCAATAATGAGATACTTTCAAAACAGAACAACAATGACATTCAAAGCATGGAAATGTCCAAATATTTAAAGCTTGCTGTCCAAACAGCTTACAAATTTGAGGTTTCAGTGAATACTGTTCAGAAGGCAATCTTATCTCATTAGGTAGTCAAACATATCTACAGACATTCATTTCATCTCTGATGGGCTGTTCAAAATGTCTTCCAAGACAAGAACAGAACTTTAAATGAAGACAATAGGAAGCTGGTTCAAAATAAAACATAGAGGGATTATTTTGGTGCAAGATGGCCCCAGACAGGGAGAGCTTTGGCCAATAGGGTCTGAATGTTTCCATTAATTCAAAGGGCCACTATAAATTAATTGAAAATAAATCCCCTGAAGGTTATAATAAGCAGAAATCATATGAAGCTCAGGAAGTCCCCAAGATGAAGATGGCTAGAGACTGGCAGAGCATCAGGTGTAAGTATCTGTCTTGCTCCTATGTTTTTCTCTATTTGCTTATGGCTGCTGTTGGATATGTGAAAGGTAGCCAGGGTGAGCTTTGGTCAGTCATACCATGCCTGTTTGTATATTCTTCCAGTCCAAGCACTTCCTCCTCAGTTGAGAAACTTGCCTCTCATTGCCATGCTATCATATGTTCCCGTCATTTAAACCTTCTAGTCACAGAAGGTTTAAATGGTCTTGAATAAAATAATCCTGTTTACACAGTTCTTTCTGATACCATTTCTTTTCCTCCATCAGATTAATTTATTGTCCATATCAGCCATTCAGCATTTTTTGGTGTTGATATGGTAGTTTCTGTGGGGTTGAGTTACTTTTTTAGTAATTCCACTGTTTCTAGCACATTTGTGCCACGGCAGTTCTGCCATGTTGCCCATCATGGAGTATTTTGAAAATGCTTGGGAACAGGTTCATGCTTTGGCAACTGTAATGCAAAAGCAAAGGTTTTTATTACTGTTGTTGTGCAATCTCCACCTTCTGGAAGTCACGTCTCTGAAATCTCCATGGTACTTGGTGTGACCAATTCATGCCGAGCATCGAGAGAGTGCTGCAGTGCCTGCAACTCTGTCCCCTTCTTGGGAGCCAAAGGTATGCCTAAGGCCAGGATCTAACTCATATCTACAGGCAAACCACTCTTCCCAAACTTGCACACACAGTAGCACCCAGTGCTCATCTAAGCTCTTTGCCCACACTTTTCAGACATTTCTGATGTCATTCCAGTGAAGAATTGTTTCAAATAGCCTAGGAAATTGAGAGGTTGTCCTAGCCTGAACTTTTGAGGGCTCTTCTTTTGCCATTTCAGGTGAAAGTATTCCATCTGTGTACTTGTTCTGAAATAAAAGATCGGTGCTTCCTTGTACGAAGAGTCTACACAAATCAATGGCAAGCAGTGATCAGCAATGTTTAGCCTCTCAAAAGACACTGAAGAAGACACACGGGGAAGTAGCAAGGGTCTGGCTGCTCCCTCATGAAGGAGGTATGGGCAACCCCAGCACAGGCTGTGCCCTCGCCAGCTGGTGCCATCCTGCAGGGGCTGAGTGCATTGGGCAGAAATGGGCAAGTCCATTGACAGCCCCAGGCACTGCAAGCAGTACATCTGCTCCAGGAACACTAGTTCCTCTGCTCAGGGAACCAGTCAGGTGGGTGGCTCACAGGGCCAGAGACAGGACTGGCTACGTGCACATCCATCATGTATCTGGGGCAGGGACTGGCAGCCCCAAGACAGGATGAAATGCATGTGCTGGGACTCAGGAGAGGGTTGGGAGGTGCCCTGGGGAGGCTGGGCTACCTGTACCCTCTGGTCTCTGGCACTACAGATCAGGCATTGAGTTAACCTCACATCCAGCCAATATTGCAGTACCATACACGGGAAATGAAGATGTCATAGGGCAAGAATAATATACTATCATGCTAGGAACTATAAGCCAAAACATTTTTTATTTAATTAGTATGTTCTTGCTAACAATTTGTTTTTAACCTGGCAAAAAGTTAATAGAGCATAGAAGCAGATGAGACTTTTTCCTCTTTTGGCCAGTCTAAATGCATAGTGGTCAGATTCTTCCTAACTAGGATATCACATATATATTTCAGTTTTCATTACTCCCTCAAACAATTTCCTAATCAGTTTATAGAAAACATCTGGCAGTGAATAAAATCCAATTGGCTGATTAAAAAGATCAATATAATAAAAATGGAAAAATTAATTGCAGAACATTCCATAGGCAGTGGTTTAGTTTATCAAATTCTGAGACTACTTGAAGATCTGTGATGGATCCATTGTAACCACCGGCATCTAAACTAGTTACTCTAGACTTTCTTTTAAATCTGGAGAGGCAAATACATGCTTTTTAGGTGTGCTTATCCTAAACCTTGTATCTAAAATGTGCCCTAGAAACATGTACTTCTCTTCATGAACTATGGAGTGTGTTGGGTGCTTTAGAGTGTAAATACCATTAGGTGAGGTGAATCCCACATTGTCTGCACAAAGTCTAAGATTCCATTCAGATTTTCCTAAAAATGTTTGTTCCCTCTCTCTTGTGTGTAAATCATCCTATCAGCAAGATATTTACTGAAGTGTGTTCAGTTCTGTCTTGCTCCATTTAACATCTGTCTCTCAGCAGCACTGGAACATGCCTTGCAGAAGGAAGCAAGTTAGCTAGAAGTCATTTGTCAACTTTGATGTCTTCCTTCCAGATACCCAGTTCTGTGAAACTTTCCCTTACTCAGTTAGACTGCCACAGCTCATTATTGTCATACTGTAGCTCAATGTATCAGCTTTGCAGTGTCAGATAGCTTGATAGCTATCAATCACTTATAATACCAAACGCAAATCCCTGGCTAATTTTTTTAGGGGGGACCAAACCAAATTCTCCTTATACAATGTCATTCTGCTAGTTTTCTTTGTTTGCACTTGGTCACATGAAAGAAGGGACTATGTGATACCTCAATCTATTGGTCATGTCCTTCAAGAAAATTGTGACAACAAATCAGCCCAAAATAATGTTACATGCCTAATTATTTTAATTCTACTAGAAGCTTGCCTTTATAAGACATTTCTCAAAACTGTCACACAATTAGCCCTTTCTTAAGTGAGAGCTATTTGTTAGGCTAGGAAAAGTTAAAATAACTTTGTTAATTGAAAGCAGAACGTTTTTATAAAGAGGGTACTGAGATTAAAAACAGTTATTTGTACAAAGTTCTCTCTGCTCAAGCATAACTTGTATAGCTGGTTGAAAAAATTTTGTTGTTACATTTTTCTACAAAAATGCTATTCCATGGAAATCAAAACTTTCTGTCAGAAGGGACCAATTTTGGTGACCTTTCATAAGAAAAAGGCAATGCAAGCTGAAGGATACAAGTGAGATCAAAATATTCCACTTTGATCTCATCAAGTTTCAGTTTTTCTTGTTAAAAGCTCTCTTCATTTCCAAATGTAATTTTTCCATTGTGAATTATAAAACATAAAAGAAGAAAACATAAGAAAATCAGCCCTTCATTTTACTAAGAGTGAATTTTTAAATGTTATTTGCTTGAAAATTTCTTGAAAGCTTTTTTCTTCGTTCTAGTATTGAAGAAAACCAGTTCCTTAAATCCATTACCCACAGAATATGAAAACCATTTCCTGAACAACTCTAATCATTTCTGAGGCATGTATTTCAAAAAGAAATCCTTCTCCACTTACCATTTCTTCCAAGACAGACAGATGAATCATGCCCTGGAGGTGCCTGTTTCTTTCAGCTGGCTATAAAGGGAATCTAGGTTGATGAGTCTAGACATTGACAACCAACTTTCAGATATTTACCCTTAGGCAAGACGACTACTTTCTATTGAAAAGATGAAAATAGTATACAATTACTTTTCAGTAAGCATGATTTTTTAAATCATGCTTAAGGGAATGTTTATCAACAGTTTGTCTTCTAATTATAAGCCTTGAAAGAGATTAGCTGGGGAGGTGGTGGAGTACCTGCCATTCCAGTGCAAGAATTTACTGAGAATAACTGTGGATACCTGACAACACCTTTGTATAATTTCACATTCAGCAAACCCCAAATTTGTGAGAAAGCTTAATAAATACAGATACACTGAATTCTGTCCTCCCTCTTCTTCCCTTGGGGACAGTAGCCCAAGGCTGGTAAAAGGGAAGGCTGGTAAAAATCCCAGTGTCCTGCTCCCAACAAAAGTAACTGCACATGTGGCAAGAGCAGCGTGCGTGAGGTGTGGGTCCAAGAGGAGGCATCAGGGGATGCTCTGTGAAAGAACAGGAGCTCTATCAGACCTTGACATGTGATCAAAGAAAAAAGTGGTGTGCTAGTGCCTAGAGACGTACAATAAACTTCATGTGGGGTTATTTTGGCTGGAGAAAAGGAAGCTCAGGAGGGGCCTTACCACCCTCTACAATTCCCTGAAAGGAGGTTGTAGTGAGGGGGGGGTTGGCCTCTTCTCCTAGGCAGCCAGTGACAGGATGAGAGGAAATGGCCTTTAGCTCCACCAGGGAAGGTTTAGATTGGATATTTGAGAAAACTTCTTCACTGGAAATGTGGTCATACATTCAAACAGGCTGCCTGGGGTAGTAAAATCAGCATCCCTGAAAGTGTTGAAAAGGTGTGTGAATGTGGCACTTGAGGACATGATTTAGTGGTGAACATGGAGGTGCTGGGTTAATGGCTGGTCCTTTCCAATCTTAATTATTCTATGCATTTTAACAATTTCATGAAAAAAGGTGGGTAGAGTCAGCTTACAGGTATTTTTGTTATAAAGCTTTTCAACACTGAAGCTGGAGAATAGTACAGTTTGTGTAGAGACTAATTGAAAAAATAAAAGAATAGTGTTATATTGTACATGTGCATCCAGGTAAAGGTGAAGTAGCGGTAAAATTTAGCGGGTGAAGTGTGCTTTTTTGGACTAGTGCAAATATGACCACAGAGAAAACATAAGCAGCTTCTCTTTCATTACAGTTTTGGAGACAAAAAGAGAGAAATTATATGTTTATTGGGTCATTTTTCAAATAAAGCAGAATTAAGGTTATTTGAGAACTGAAAATAACTCTTCATTTCATGGTTTTCGAGAAGTCTAATATTTGTTGACTTTCTCATTCTGAAAGGGCAGAAGATATGCCTGGGATGCGTTTACTGCCTTAGCAGAGTTTTGCAGCAGTAAATTACTTTCTTTCTTGAAGAGAATGCATTTACATTCACTTTTGTACATGTCAGTGGACTTTTAAGCAGCTGCAGATACCCATTAAAGATGTGGCTATAGTGATGCAGCTCAGGTATGCAAAATCAGACAATGTTTTTCCTCTGCACTTACTGGAGGAGGAAACACCACTGTCAATATTGCACAGAGAAGGAAAGAGTCAGTTCACAGGGCACAGGCACAAGTGTCCCCCAAGGCCAGTGGGCAGCACAAGGGATCCCACACTACTCTTCTCTCCACTAGCTCCAGGGGTGACAGAAACGACCAGTTCCCATTCCTAAATTTCTGTTTGTTAAAGCACAGTGGAGATGGGCTAATGGTTGTCTGAAAAACTGTTTCAGAAAAGAGAAAGTAACTTGGTTCTATAGCTGATGATGTCAGTGACCTCTCATGACATGATGGTTACAGTAATAGTAAGCACTTAAAAGCAAGTTGACGTCTCCTCCTGTCATCATCTACTTCCCCATTTCGCAGTATAAAAGTTATCCCCATCTTTGCCATTCAGAGCCTGTTCCTTTTTTTTTCATCCCATTACAGCAATAGTATTTAAGAAGCAAAAAGCATTCATAGAATCTGATAGTTGTTATAAAAGCTTGCTCTTGCTTTCTTCAAAGGCTTCCTCTGGAGAACCCCAGGACACAAATTCCCCAAAATATACCTCTGGACCTCCAGGTCTACAATGCAATCAAAATTGAATAAACACACAGGTTTTAGAGCATTTACACCAGCTACCCTTTGCACGTGAAAAGGTTCTCCAGATCATTCATCAAAACACTGTTAAATGAGTGCAGGTACTCCTGGAGCAGAAACAACCTGAAACAAAACCTGTGGCCATGTCCCCCCTGCTGGGTGAAGGAGGTCTAAGATAGCCCCTTGCCATGAGCTGCTGTGGGAGAAAGGTGAAATGCTTAGCACTGACTAGGAGATATCCCTCATTTACACACAAGGGAAGAAAATGGGTACCTGGGGACGACAGCAAGCCTACTGTCCCCTGTCCCTCTTGCTGTTCTATCCTTTCACTCCTCTCTGGCCTGAACTTCACTATACTATCCTTCCTTTACCAGGATGATGTCGTATGATTCCTGCTCTTGCCTCACCCTTTACTTCACTCCTGTACCCCTTATACTTCCTTTGCAAAACATAGAGATTGTCATGTGAGTTGCCTTGTATAATGGATTCTGTTAAGTGTATCTGAGAGCTCTCCATAGGTCCATAAGGTGTTGCTCAGGGTCAAAATCTGTTAAATGTTTTAATCTTAAACCCCTCTTTTTCACCCTGTGAAGATGTGCCTAAATATCCGGTTTTGTTGATTGGTAGAGTTTTCATCACAGAGGAAAATGAACAGCAGGTGAAATCTTATCAGGATTCTATGGTGAATCTATCCAATCTAAGATATGCATATTTTCTCTAAATTTCATTTATGCATAATATCTATGAAAAATTAATTTGCCATGTATGTACCTCTGAAATATTTCCTTCTTTGAAAAAAAATACATAAAATTATCACTCTTTGGCAAATTATATTCTGTTAAAATGCTAATAATAACTAGATTTCTTCATTATCTGAAGCAAACAGCTCAGATTTATTCTGGGAATCTTTTATCATACCTTAAACTGTATTAATTATAATTAGAATTAAATGAAAATATTCCTATTTATTTGATTAATTTTGTCTTCTTGCTGTTCCTAAGTTGTCTGCAACTAGTCCAAGCCTTTCTGGAACTCACTATTGAGTTACATTGCAAAACCAGTTTGAAAGCATGGCATTCTGAAATCACAGCTGAGGAAATGTAACCCCTGAGCTTTGGGTACAGCTCCTCATGGGCACCAGAGGCTCACCCAGTGGCGGGATTTGCCATCATTTTTCCCAACATTCCCACACTGAAGTGTGAAGAGGGGCAGGATACGGTCTCTGAGCCACCAGGCTGTTGCTTCCTCTTTTCCCCTAGATTGCTTTTCCTCATATATGCCATCTCACATGCAAGATTTAAAGGTAACCCACTAATATGTATATACTTGGTTATTTTTAATAAGAGTTTAGAATATATTGAGGGAAGGAAGCTTGGGGAAGGAGGTAAATCCATTTTGACATCAATCCTCTTGAAAAGAAGTTACTGCAATTCCTTATAAGTGTTAGATAAAATATGAGAAAACCTTTAGGGTCATTCTGGTGACATTCTTCAGCACACTGCTGTTAGCCAGAGATCAGCACTGCCCAGGAGCGAGGGTTGTTTGCTTTGCTTATCTCCAGCAAGGGCCCAGTGCTGGCTGATACATCCACCATCAGCAACCTTTGGAAGCTCTAGCACTGCTTAGATGATGCTGTATTAGTGAAACCTAATCATTGTGAGAGCACTTTATTTTATTAAAAGTGCAATTAAAACAAAATCAAATACTTTCATTAACTGCAACAACTAAAAATTATACTCCCAGTTGCTTTCTTCTCATTAAGAAAATTTGCATTTGAATAACTTTTCAACTGTGTGTATTTGTAATTAATGCAATTACAAGCCAGAGATATGTTCCCAAAAGTAAAGAAAACTTCTTTATCAGTTTTACCATTTTAATTGAAATAAGACTTCGTATAGTGAATTATTTAGTGTCTGTTATCTGAAAAGTACATATAGAGATAACAAGTCAGCCTCGGTTTTTGGGACTGTGCTCATTTATTTTAGTGCTGGTGTAAGTCCTGGGAGCCACAGAGGATGAATTGTTGGGTTCAACCCTGGAATACTGAGTATTTTGACTTTGTTTAAAACCAGGGTCTATTGGTTATTTAACTCTATAAAATTATATTTTTTTTCAAAATTAATATATGACAGATAGGAAGATAAATATTCAGAAAAGGGAAAACAAACTTTAGCTAGGTTGAGGGAAGATAAAACATGTTCATGGCAAGAAAGGGAAAAACTATATAGCTTATAAATAAAATAATGCAACCTAAAATTGTCACATAGTCAAGGCTTTCAGGCATAATCAAGGCAATATCATGCTGGATGCTGCACAAACACATGATGTTTGGAGACTTTACTTCAAATAATTTATCATCTCTGTTTTCAATCCTGAAACCTTTTTTTTTTTTTTGCAAATTTTTCCTGGACTTCAGAGAGCCTCTTGGTCAGGCCTCAGCACTGATGGAGTCTATATGTAAGTATTACTGCAGGACCCTGCATCTTCACACATGAATTCCATGATGAAGCCCAGTTTGAAACAGGAGTCACAGGTGTGCACTACCAGTAAACTGGCATGAGGCAAAAATGGTTAAAAATCTGTAAGTCCATAAATTGGACAGTTCACAAACAGCTTAAAAGGTTTTTAAAAAGGTCTATCTATTGCTAGCAATTATTGCTTGGGTAAGGATTTATCAACCAGGAATTCTCATTAAATTCCTTCTTTTCTTTGACTACACAGCAATATTTTTCCCTAATTTTCATTTTTCATTCTGAAAATGTATTCAAGATGTATAGAATTCCTTTAAAAACTTTCTCTCCAGTAGTGAGAGAATACCCATCTTCCACTAGTCCTAAGACACAAATACATTAAGATTTTTCTTACATTATATGTTCAGCAGCAAAACAAACCATATGCAAAGAGTAAACAAGTAAAAAGGAAAGACTGAATAGATAATTTTCAAAACTTTTATGCTCCCCCTCCCTTTCCTCCCTCACAAGTACAGGACTCACAACATGCTCTCAAACCGTCTATCTTCTAGCTTTGGTTCACTGCTGAAAGAATATTCCAGGTGAAGAGCTGAAAAAAGAAAAATTGCATAATGACCTGAACACCAAAGGTGCAAACATGTGTAATGGACAAGAAAGAAATATAATTAAATCAGGAATTACTTCAAGAATGTCCTGGCTGCTACAGGGTAGGTCAAACAATATGGTCACATTAGCTCCTCCAGGGTCATATGTTATTAAACTAGGAATTTGCCATGAGTTACATCTTAGAATAATAGAAGCATAGAATTGTTAAGGTTGGAAAATACCTCTAAGATCATCAAGTCCAACCATTAGCCTAGCACACCACCACGTATCTAATGAACAGGACTGTTCATTAACTGGTGTCTTTCCTGTCATTTACTGGTGTTTTTTCCAGCCACTTACTGTTGGTGTTCCATAAAAGAAGGCCACTTCCTCTTCCCTTGAGGGGATTGTTGCAAGAAGGAAATTTAACATCACAGGAGCTGAGTTCTAGAACTGATCAATATAACTTTTCTTAATTTCATCCTCAATTTCTATACCCTGTTCATTGAAGTGTGTAATTCTCATCTTTTCCTGTACACTGTTCAAGTATATATAAATTGTTATTATGCCTCTGTAGAGTTTTGGCTATCATGTAGCCAAGTGATATAAGTCTAGTCTTCCCCTTTCTCTCTGCCACTTCTAAGATGTTTTTATTGCATTTTTTGTGTTACTCTGACTTGTTGAGACCTTCAGGACACTGACTTGCCCAGAGCAAAACACACTACACCATGCCCAGAATGTCACAAATGCTAACAGAATTCTTCAGCTGCTCTGTATTATTTCCTCATATACATCACGTAATTTCCAGGTCTCTGCAACCACTTTCACAGAATTTGGCTGTCCATGTCATAGGGATTTCCATCTTGGATCAATACTCCCATCCTCATAAACAAAGAGCAAATATACTTACACTTAATTTTATGGCTCCAGGCTATGGATAAAGAACTCCTAAAATCTGGCATTTAACAGATCTGGGGATCTGTTGATAAAAAGAATTCAGCATGTCAAGATAAGCCCTGAAAGATATTTGAGTAACCTACTTCAAAATTTTTCCAACAGAAATGTGAAAGAAACAGTAATCTAATAGAGCTTGTCTTGCTTTGGACAGAAGCCATTCTTGAGTACAGGTTTTGAGAAAAAATGTAATTGCTGTCTTCTTGTTCAAGTGACAGCTCCTGCCTTTGCAACAGCTTTTAACAGACTGAAAGAGTTAATGAGTTTCTGTTAAGAGATTATTTATATCCATATACATATATATTTACATCTCATTAAACACTAAATATTCTTCACTAAACACATCCAGGTAAAGCATGAGTCGGGCACCTAAATGGGAGGGAGTGTTCTCCACTCCCCATTTCTACACTGCATTCTGCTCTCTCTAACAGGTCATATTTTCTACCGAGTTTGTATTTGTGGTTGTCCTCTGGATTCTCTTTAATGGTGTGTTACCCTGTAGTAGCCCAGCTCATCCCACATAGATCCCGTACTTCCAGTGCTTTACATATGCTATTTATTTAATGCACCACAGAATAAGCTTTGACTTTTCAACAGCAGCCAACTTAAATTATTATCAACTTGAATTTGCTGTCCATGGTGCTTTCTGTTTCCTTTTCTGTGTTGTCCCAACCTACTGAGAAGAAAGGTGGAAAAGGTATTATTCTGATACAGGGATCAGTGGGTGGGACGAGATATTGTGAAGAAGGAGTGATACTGAGATGACAATATAAAATCAAAGCTAAATTAGAAGCTTGCCTATTTACTTCACCAAAACCAGAAGGAGATATTATGTCGGAGAAAAACTGCGTATCTCATGCAGTGCTTAGTGTCAAAGGCTTTATACTCTCTTTGAATTGTGTCTTTATGCATATTTACATGAAACTACTTGTTAAGTTTTATTACCATATTGAATAATAGAGTCCAGAGCTGGTAGGAACCAAATGACGTATCTAGTCCCAATGAACTGTCTATAATCTCCGACAGATATTTGTCTGACCAGTTCATAAACAAGCAGTCCCAGTGCTTTCAATATGCCTGACAAAAATAATGTAACAATAATATTTAGCCTGAAAATTTCCTGTGATTTAAGCCCATTTTATATTTTCCTACTCCCAGTAGCCCATAGCACAGCTTATTCTCTTTCTACTTTCAAGTATTTTAAATATTTGATATTTGCCATGTCTCCCCAGCACGTTTACTTTCTTATAGTAACACAACAATGTTGACTCATGCTCAACCTAAGTACCACTGTCCATTCCTCACACTACGTTTAGATAAGAAATACCATCTAAATAAAGTAGTACCCTGAACTGCATCCTAATTTTCTCAGACTATTTTCCACATCAGTATTAAACCTCTCTTGGGTGTACTTCAGTCCTCCCAGCTTTGAATTTTCTGTAAACATAAAATAAGTGTAATCAATATTGAGAAACATACCTCATGGATCTACATATCTGGAAATCATTGCATTCAGGATATTTTCTGCCATTTGAGATCAGTGTGAGACAAGAGTAGTCACACCAAGCACATTTATTCATAAATTAAAGACTGGAGAAGCGATTCATGTAAGCAACAGTGTCCCTAAGCAATTCTAATTTATGTATCTTACATTTACAGAACATGGCAGAAATCCACACTTCCCCACCTTCAATGGTATGCACATCCATATGCAAGCCTAGCCTTAACGATGATCTTAAATCTCGTTTGTGCAGGTGTTTAGGAATGTTGAATATTTTGTATTTTATTAAAGTTCAAGTTTCATAATTAGGCCACTGTTTCCAAATACAATCCAGCTAATTTCTTGTTGCTTTAATCAAATAGGTAGGTATATGTTCAAAAGGCACACTAATAAATCAGTGAGGCCTTTCCTGTGTCTTCCCCAAACCAAGGTCCATTCCATGCTGCACAGTTTAAGGCTTCTATTCATCTCTCCAACCATACACATAAAATCCAGCCATCTGAAAATGTGCTGTTTAGTCCTCCAATACAGTTTTTTAGTTTGCATTTACCCTTTACAAGTTTCTATATAATCATCCCAGAATGCTTTAACTTTTCATTCTGTGAGATAACCATGGAGATCTGAAGGGGTTGACGTTTCTCAGCAAGGAGGAGTAAGGCAATGCTGCCGAGTCTTTGTAGAAAAAGTAATCCAAAACTAATCCTGTTTATTGAAGCAATAGTTGTTCTACAGCCTTCACCAGTCAACATTGTTCAGAATTTTTAGCAGCTTTCTTTTCGTAATCTGGATGCAGTTCTAAGAAAAAAAATTAACAGAAAAATGAACATTTAATTGTTGAGAACAGTGAGCAACATGATCAGCTATGTCAGAAAAACTGCAACAGCAGCTTCATGTGTTTTTCCCAGGCGTGTTAAAGTGAGCTAATTATAGCAATCCTTATGTATTCTCAGAACATGTGTTCATTCTTTATGAAATTGCAGGATATCTTAGTAGAGGGATTTCATGTAAATTATTTATGATTAATCCTGTGGCTTTGCTTGGCTTATGTCCACTCTCGGTGAAAGAACTTTAAACTTCTTAAGTGGAAGCACAATGTGAAATATTAAAGAGAAATATTTATATATACATTCTCTTTCTATCTATGGATTTCAGACATGAGATAAAAGGTTTCTATTGTTGATTATTTCAGTTCTCTTGGTACTACTGCAAAGCACTCACTGCCGAGCTTGAAGCTACAGATTGGGGATTTCAAACTGACAGGGAAATGCTCCAAACTAGCAGTCTCCTTTTGATTTGCCAAAAAGTCTTCTGAGCTAGCAACAGCAGTATTCTTCTGGTATGAAAAAGATCAAATATAATGAGTCACACTCATCACCCTCTAGAGAAACAACTACATTGCTCTATTAAATAAAAGCAGTTTGTATGAGGTAATGATTTCAGGAGTCCACAATGGAGTCCTATCTATATTATGCATCACTTAAAGTTTTGCTCCAGGTAAAGGAGATGTTAGCTGACAGCACAGCCAAGTTTATATTCAAACCCAGCAAACTTCTCACAGTCCTTTTTTAATGGATGCACTCAGATACAGAACTTGCAATGCTGTCCAGCCAGTTATCTTTAGAGTATGTTTAAAATGAAAATTAATTCAGTAGCTGCTCAAGTAATTTCCATTACCCTGTTTAATGCTCCCTATTATAGACAAATCTTCTTTATGGAACCATACAGTGACAGATTGGCTTTCCTTATTATCAGGTATCTAGCAAGTGAGCCTCATCAAACAACTCTGGCAACTATAAATGATGTTCTTGTTCCCCTGGATACACCCTTATGTCCTTTGCAATTTTACCTTCCTTTGTCTAAGACGAATTACCAAATAGCAGAATTTGAACTTATCCACCAGATTCAAGGTTGTTTATTGTCTTCGACAAACACATTTACTATTTCTTACGGCTACCATATTAAAGTAATTTTGTCACCTGAACTCCTTCACTGGGAGACAATGCCCAGGGCACAGCACTTATGGTTGTTGCTTGTCTTTTGTAAAGTGTCTGCTTTTCTTCCTCGAAGTCTGGAAACTCCTCCTCCATCAGGTGCATAAAGCAACACATAACCAGTTATTATACTTTCAAAGCTACAGCAGGAGTGTAGTGCTTTAGGTAAAATAGCTGTTGACCAACAAAAACATATGTATCACAATTCATTGTGCTGTTTGATCCAAAACACTGTTCAGACATTCTGAATGCAAGGGCAGGTGAAGAAGGCCTTGCAGTGTCTGCACCAGGAAGCAGTTCACTACTCATGGCCTTGCAAACACAGTAGAGATTAGACTTGTTTATGATTCAACCAGAGAGCACCCAAAATGAAAGCAAATTTTCTGACTATCCTGGACATCCAGGGGGTGCTCATTTAATGAAGTCACAAGAAAAGAATAGTTTTGAAGTGAGCATACTACATACACAGCACTACATTACATTGCATGCTACTACATTAACATTGCTGAGCATACTACATACATTAACCATGCAGCAGGCACTTTTAATGCACACCTGACATTCAGAAATATATTCTCAATATATTCAGAAAAATATTCCACTCTGAGTTGACAAGGTATTACTAACCTAAGAATTATGACAGGAAACAATAACGGAAGAATTCATGTTGCCCACTTCAACAGCCTACAAATCCAGACTAGGCTTCCACTACAGTAAATATAGAGGGATAAATAAGATTCTCAGAGATTATTTCAGAGGATTCAAGGTAGGCAGCAGTGGAAGTCCTCTGGAGGGCAACCAGAGCACTACCTTCCTGCTTACCTTAGCTGCTCTAAATTGTTCCCTGGTATCAACTCTACTCTGCTGATTACAAACAGTGCCTAGACTCCTTATTTAGAAACCTAATTTAATATCTAAAATCAGATGTGGTGAATAATTCCTGAATATTCACTAAAACCTCAAAATTTTCAAATTGGCTAAGTGACGGGTTTTAATTAAATACTTAAAAGATTAAGTTTAAATCTTAATTTCTGTAACTTCTCAAAAAAAAGGTGCATCTGAAGCAGTCAACAATGACGTTAATGCCCTGCAGACTGCAGATCTTCATGCTGCATTTAAGCAAATACATGCTAACAATCTGTTACACCACGCCTAATGGATTTTACATCCAATACCACCACTATAAATGCAAAGCCATTTCAATACAAAGCAATTTCAATAATGGAAACTGATGCAGAATAAATATCATGCTCATTGCTTCATAGATCTGTGTAAAGTAAATAACACTTATCCCTTTCCAGTGGGATTTTAAAGGTAAAGAAATGCCTTCTTTTCCTCACCTTGATATAGGTTAATTTAGCAAGAAATAAAATCAACATAGTTATGAAAGATACAGGAGGATAGCAGTGCAGGTCTATCTCTTTTGCAGCATACATTGCATGATCAGTGGTCACACAGACTTTTTAATAATGACTGCATACTTGAGCCTCTTTTCATTAAAAGATATCAGTATTGAGGTTTCTCTCGTATCAACTACCAGTCCTGAATTTAGCTATCTAGGCTAAGTTAGTCATCTAGGTCTCCCTCTGTCGTCAATAGAGTGGCAGGTACTTCCAGAGGATGAGTCATCTCATCTATTTTAGACGCAGAACTGTATGAATCACTCTGAAAATCCCTCTCCCCACAGTTACACAGGAAGCCTAGACAACTAGCTTAGCCAGGACACCTAACTTTTTGCCAGCTAAGGCAGGTGTCTGCTACTTGGTGTTCTTGTAAAAAGGATGTCAGTTAGAAAAATGTTTCTTTGAATGTAGACGTGTCAACTGGTGGCAATATAGAGTCATGTTCATGCCGAACTACCAGACCATAACAGCATTAAATCAGTATTAGCCTGCCTTGTTACTGACCTTGAGGTGAAAAATTCCCTATTTCTCTGCCAACTTTTTGTGCTAATTAATTCACAGATGAACATGTTGATAAGGCAGGTGCAGCTGGGCAAATACCCTAGCAAGCATCAAGTCTATAAATTAGTGACTGAGCAGTAAATTTTTTCTAGCCAGTTCAAGTAGTCTTTAATCCCTATTGGTTAATTCAGCTTATTGTGTTTATATCATCCTGATTTAAATTTATACAAGAATGCTTTCATATAAATGCCACTCAAAATATGCAGTTAGATTCAGAAAAGAATGAGGTATTATGACACTGGCATATATATAATCGTTTTTCTTCCTCCCACACTTCAAAATGGGTTAGAGCGGGAAAAAGAAATCTGCTAATTAAATTACAAAACTTTGAAGAGGCCGAAATAGTGTAACACACACCAAGCTCTAATTCAAAGAACACAGGAAGCAGAGCAATTCAGATTTGTCATCCTTTGACACAGACTGTAACAATATAGCCAGAATTTTGAGAGAAATACGCATCTTTTTCATTCTTTCTCTCCCTCTAGGGTCACTGCACTGTGATCTATTTTTACACAGGCAAAGAAAGGAGTTTCCATTGTTAAAACAAGTTGGAGGCTCCCATATCTCATATTCGATCACAGAGCATTTCAGAAAGCCTAGCGTGCTCCTTTCAATCAGCTTTGAAGCATTTCTGCTGGTTATAGACTGCTGGATTCATCCACAATATTGAAATCATAAAAACTTCTCTTTTTTAAAAACTGGGGGAAATGTGACTTCCAATGACTTATGAATAAATGGTATTGAAATGATTTCTTTAAAAATGCAAAAGCTAGAAAAGAAATAAAAGCAGCAGAAAAATAATACATCTAACTACATACCCTCAAAATTTTAGGGATACTGATGCTCAGATGTTAACTACTTTTTCTTTCAAATTTCTCTGCAGAAACAGCTCACCAAATGTGACGAATCTAGTACTATCTCATGTTCTTGAACTTTCCATCAACTTGAAATATCAATTCCGCATTGCCAGTTTTTTCACGAAGCACAGTGTACAAAATAGGAAATTTGGAGGAGGAGGGAAGGGAGGAGAGAGAAAGATGAAAAAAGTGGAGGAAAGAAAAGGGCAGGGATGGCAATTGCCTTGGAATTGACAATGTCTTCCTGATTACAGCAGGAGACAACTTCACATACCGAACAAAAAGTACAGTTACAAGAACACAGATCACATTTTAACCTTGACATCTTAAGAAGGAACATAAGCTCCATCACCAACACTGAGAGTTCCACGCACTGTCAAGGCTCCTTATGTCCATGCCACAAACCTCCTTTCCAAATACTGGTCAGAATTCAGGTCCCCTGTATAAAACATCCAGTAGTTGCATAAGACCACAATTCCTGACAGTCTCTTCTCCTTTCCTGTAACACTAAAAACTATCCGATACTAAAAACCAGGGCTTTTTTTGGCCTTATCTCAGCACTTTGTTCACAAAGGCTGTTCCAGTTCTGGATGAATGCGACACTCAGAACTAACTTTTTAGTTCCAGGTTGAAACTTTGCCCTTGAAAAAATAGCATCCATTGTCCTGAACATATATGCCAAGTAAGGTTTTTTAGATGTGCAAATATTTGGATGAAGAAATAAATCTCTCCTGCACAGCCCAGCAAAACCCTTACAGTAATTTGGAACGTGAATGCCCTTAGCAGACGTGTTTCATATTGTCCTAATTCATACCCAATGGAAGGTGGCTACTGAATGTAACAACATGCATGATCATTTATTTCAAAGTTCCCTTAGTTACATTTTAAATTGAGACTATATTATGAAAGAATATTAAAACAAGGACTTAACAGACAACATCAGAAGCTGTTCATAAGTGCATGAAGTAGAGAAAAAGAAGAATTAGTGGTTCATAAAAGAATTTATTTGCAGTTTACAACTCCACCTAAATCTGGCCACTTTGTCTCATTTCTTAACGTACATTTCAGTGCTGAAAACAGTAGAATGGTACCAACATTTTGAACCCTGCTCTCTTGCTCTTTTCCACACTCAGTACTCATCTTAAACCAGTCCTAATTACATTTGTTCATGTTTATGTTTTGCTAGTACTGCAATAGTTTTAGTCTCTTTCATAAAATACACTGTGAATCCACACCCATTCATTTATCTTTCCTTAAAGATCAGATGACAAATGGCCTCTTTCTGTAACCTTAGAATAACACTTAACCCTGAGTTTTCTTTTCGTAAGAGCTTGTTCAGGAATATGCTGGCACCAGCAACAATCAAATCTTCAGGAAGATAACTAGTTTTGCAGCCATCTAGCAGTCCAGTGTGCATATGTAAGCTGCTTTTTTGCTTACTAGAAGGCAAAGTTTGCTGCTCTCAGCAGCTTTAGGAAGCTTCCTAGATAATGGTACCAAAATAAACAATATTCCCCACCTGTGATCAACACAAGTGACACTATGGAAATTTCTGTATATCTGGTCTTGATTTCTTCTCCAAGCTCTCATGGGATGATCACTTTCTGTACTGCAGCTGGGGGCAAACATCACTGCTTTCATCCCCACGGTTGAGGAGAAAGACAAAATAATGCTCCCACTTTCAACCAATTCCACTGGTTCCCCATTCATATGGCATAACGCAGTGGGGGGAGGAGGGGTGGAACAGGCCTCTGCGTTTACCGAAAGTGTCTCTAAGGCTGTTGAGAGATCACTCCAGCCAGCACTGCTCTGGTGCTGTACAGAAAGACCCTTCTCACACCCGAGCCGGTGTAAGGCACAGATTCTCACTCACCCAGAGAGCCGGATAGCTCACACGTTACCTGAGACAAAGAATCCAGAGGCTCAATCAGCTGGATGTTCCAGATGTTTATTCCAAAGGGTTCCAGGGTGAAAGAGGAGGAAGACCCCCAGGTGTCCCTAGATATAGGGATCACCTGGGGTCAGGGGAGAGGAGGCGGGGGGAACACTACAACCAATGGGGAGAAGGGAGGGATGGAGTCAGGGGTTAGGTTACAGCCAGGGGGATTTACATAATTTGGGGAGGGACTTATTGTGTTACTTTGACTGGGATGTTTTCCCACCAGTGAAACCCTGCTGTACCGGAACCACTTGGCTCCCCAGCAGTTCCTGAGGTGGTATCACCCACCACCACAATGACAATCCATTTAAAAGTCCTTTTTGTTTCCAGTATCCTTGCATGGCTTACCTGAAGATCTCTCACAAATTTCATCACCTGTTACATTGCATTTACAGCGACCTGACATGAGTTCTCTCTATTACAGATCTATGTCTATGCCTGGCAGACATCAATTGGCTATCTCATTTAGTATTCTCATTTTAAAATACACCTTTTTCCTTTTCCCTGCTTGATTTGTTTTCCCTGACACCAGCCTTATGATTGACTTCTTTGATTTATACTGGAGAATTTTCTGTTAGCATACTATTCATGGCCTATTCTCTGCAGTATTCTTGCATTTTATAAATAATTTAATAAACATCTTAAAAATCCATCCTTAAATATGCTTTTAGATGTATATGCAATAACATAGGTTTTAGTTAATTCATTAGAGTTGGAGTGCCGACTTAGGGATGGAAATAAAATAGGTCAAGTATTCAAAATAAAACCCCTTAGTTCCTGGCATTTTCCGTATAGTTACTTTCACATCAAAAACTACAACCACAGTGATGTCTTAACTGCAGCTGTTCCAACTGCATTTTTTATCAATTATTATTACAGTATTACATATACTCTATTAGTTTACACTTAGGTGGAACTAAATGGAAAGAAATGCAATTCCTTATTAAAAAACAAAAGGCACTGTTTGCTCAAAACCAGCTTGGCAGCAGATAAGATGCATGGAAAAATGGAAATTTTCTTAAGAAATAAATACAGGAAGACTTTTGGAGAGTAACTTTTCTAAACATGTCTTTGAATCTAGTTTTATGTACACGGCACACATTTTTTCTAAATATTTCTTAATGTTAGTTACTGCATTAGGAGATACTTTTACTGGCTACATAAACCATTTGCATTAAATTAACTTTATCATTTAAAATCTCATGGTTCTTCTACTGTCACATATCAGCTTTTTACTTCATTAAAAATAAATATAATTCTTATAAATACACCAAACATTTGAACTAAGCAAAACTATCATGCCTTTATTTTTCTTTCTAATGGCCACATATGGTCATTATAATCCTTCTGATAATTGGGTAACTGCTATATATATGCATACCTGCAATATAATGCACGTTCAGCAAACTTCTAAAGCTTAATTTTTCCCTGCCTGCCTTTCTGCAAAAGTAAATACCTCCACAGGGTCAGCTGCAGGTAATGATAATGACTCCCTGGAGCTGCATTTACTAAGTTTTTATGATTTGAACCCCATTTCCAATCATGAGAGGGAATATTCTATCCGACACAGGAGCCCTGTGATTCTCTCCAATGCCTGGCAACTCGGTTAAGTCTTCAAAAAGTTACTCTAAAGTAAGTTTTTTAATTCCATGACTGTGTGTCCCAACTTAGTTTCATTTTTTACCTATTTCATCTCTCAAGTATGAGGAGCATCTCAAGTATAGTACATACACTTAGTATGTGTCTGCCATGCTGATGCTCTTTTATTTCCTGCAGTCGGCGATATCCTGCATTTATGGTCGCTAAAGGTCCACACATTTGAGTGGCAAGAAGTCACAGAGAAAGGATTGGACAGATGTTCATTTGTCATTTGATTAATTTTCATTCTGTTTCCATACTGTGACAGGGAAATCCCCTATGAATTATTTTAAACTGTTTTGTGCTAACTTTTCTCTCAAAGATTTTCTGTATATTGACAAAATCCACCTAAAATCTTTACTATGGATACTTCTATCGCCCTCAGTAAGCCTGCACACATGACAAAATTCTTAGAATTGTTACTTTGTTACTGCTAAGGTGTATTATAAATTTTCCTGGAAATCCCTGGAGTGTTTGGAAGCTTGAGCCCTTATGTCAAGCAATATTTAAGTAAACATCTTCTAATGCATCTTAAGAAGTAATGATGGTTTTGCCTAAAATGTGGGCTAAGCTGAAATCTTTGTTTTAATTATAGCCTTTAGCATATTAATTGTATATCATTAAGAACTAAGAGAACTGCATTTTCCCTAATTTTATCAAAATATAAAACAAAATAAATGTGAGAGGTACACAAGAGAAATACTTCCTAAATTCTGGGGTGTTAAGTGCTGCAATTGTGGTAGCTCTGGAGTTTGCACTTTTTTTTTTCATTTTCTTTTTTTTTTTTTTGCAAGGGAAATGGGATCAAATCAAAGCAGTTGCAACTCTTGCCAGCCAGAGGATGCCATTTTCTCTGAATGGATTGATCCAGAAGCCCCTTGTACTTGATGGGAAGCTGTAAGCTTCTGTCAGACATACAGACAAGTTTTCCAACATGCTCTTGTGTTATATGCAGATCAGCCAAAACAAGAATGTCTGAAAGAGTTTTACAGAGAGGATATAAAGCTTGGCATAAACAGAGAATCGAAAATAATCTCAAAAAATTGAACTTGATCTGCCTTCTTTGAAGTTAAAGTGATTAGAATGGAGCAGACTGGGATTTATAGACTTCACAGGCTTGTGGGAGGGACTTCAAAAGCACAGAGGTGACAGAGGAAAAGACTTTTTCAGCTGTGCAGTGAGAAAAATGCAACATGGTTTCAGGGTTCTTGCAACAACAGAAGACTAGGAAAACAAAAAGTTCTAACTTTAGTCTCTGCCAGTCATCCATGTTTCAGTTTGGTCGTCTCCTACTTAGGACACTCACCTCAAATGCACCTTCAGCAGAGCACATGGCTGATATATGCTGATAAAATCTCAGAAAATACACAGGACAGAGACACAGGAACCACCAGGACTATTTTCAAACTTCAGCTCTGAGCACTGGTCAAATGCATGATGTGCACAGTTTGAAACTAGGATGTGATTTGGGATTTCCCCTGACCAGTACCACATCATATGCCACTCTTCCTTCTTTCCCAGCACACAGGTTTCTGAAAGTCACCTACTTCTGTCTGTTGGAACCACCCCACTGTGCACAAAATACTTGAATACCGGTAGCAGTAAGATGCTGTTAACTTCCTGTTTGGGACAATCTGCCATAGGAAAAACATCTAAGTTCTCAGGTTAAAATCTCCCGAAAGAAGGAAAATGAAACCACCTCTGTTGTAGTGTGCTTATGCTGTTCTAGAGACTTCTCCCTAGCAGAAACCTGTACCATCCCATGCTGTAATCTTATTGGTTTACCCCTTTCTCCTCCCTGGCTCCTCCCCTCTGGCTTCGCCAAGTTGGTTCTTCTGAGTAAACCACACCTCTGTTCCCTCTCCTGATAACCATCGGCAAAAGCCTCCCTCAGGGTTCACCATCTTGGCTTTCCAGCACCCCGAATCCTCCCCCCGCCTTTCCGTCCCTCTCCACCCTCCTCTGACCCTCGATTGTGGGCCTTAATAAATCCCTGGAAACTCCAGATGATGATCCTGCATTTCTTCCATCGCCACACCTTCACGGAGTCTCGCGTACCCCGCAGCTCCACTGCCTGCTACAGCCACGTGTCTGCCTGGCATGTTCTGGCCACGGGCGGCACCTCCACATTGCAGCGTGGGGTGGCCGTTTGGGACTCGTGATACCGCGCTGCCGCACACCTCCAATTTAATCTCACTTCTGAGCAGAAGGGGAGGCAACATCATGGACACTGATGAGTCTAGTCCCTCTTCCCAAGAAAGTATTTCCAGCTGACTATTCAACATACAACTCATTAACCAATTAGAATTGATCACAATTGTGTTTTAGTGAATACCTCATCTACCATTTACTGTCCTACAACTGCACATTTCACTGCTGCTCTTACCTGAACCTAAGTTTAACTTTGTATTAAAAAATTAAACTCTTTGAGGAACTGTTTTTTCCAGCTCCCCTAAATGGCAGCACACTCTTTGCAATAAAAATATGGTAAGAAGTGGTTTGCAGACCTAATCAAATTGTGCACATGAACGAAGTTATTCAACATGCATGAGTTTTTACAGAGTGTGACCTGAGCATCCTAATGCCACAGTGATGTCTATATGACAGTTCTGTCTAATATAAAAAGATCCAAGTTTGCAGACTTTATGAACAGCATTCTGTTTCTGCATGCTTGACACTTGCTCAAGCAGCCTCAGCCTTGATCAACTCTGCATGCTCCTACAATCCAATTAATAAAATATAGAGCACTGCTTTCTGTTCTACATCATATTTTGAAGGTTTTAAAATAATTTATGGATAAATACACAAGCTGCTACATAAACATTTATTTAAAAAATAGACTTATTATAAACATGCATTAAACCAGTTACTCTTACGATATATTTCACTTTCTTTGCTGGTTCCTAAAATTAAATTTTCAATGAGTTTCTAGGAGAATTTCTCTCAAAGGAGGGCATATCCTTAATTTACGCATTTTGCAAGAAAATAGGAGGCACAAATACAGTTGTATTTTAATCCCTGGAAATGCAGAGTATTTTCACACACATGTTCCTTATCCACATGTGTCTGGATCACTTATTTCCCCTGCTTCAGCCCTCTACCCTTACTCACCTGTGGTAACATGTTCCCACCTCTTTTAAGTAAGGCACATTCAGCTTACAAGCAAGAAAGCTAATCTCCGCAAGGATCTACATGCAACCCCCCTAATTTATTCTGCACATTTTAAAATTTATTTCTTGGGCAATTATTTTACACAAAGGTCTCTTACGAAAATTAGCAAGAACAAAATCAATAGATTTCTACAGCAATTATTTAAAACTTATCCTAACAGTTTACATAGCTTTAGGACAGGCTCCTGATGTGCAGTTGAATGTGCTAATTTAAAAAAACTAAATAATAATCATAAAACTAAATGCTATTACTTTCCAGTCTGCTCTGAGAAGCTTTACAGCATTTTAAAAAGTACGTAAATGATTTGACCACAATAACAAAAGCAGTGGCCAAAGGGAGCTTAAGGTAAAATGTTGATGTAGAAACAGATTATTTCGGTTCTATCAAGTAACATACTTATTTTGTTGATTCGTAATGTTAGACTAATATTAAAATTTCAACTTTAAGTTACTGTATCAATTTTGTGTTCAGCTGTCCATGCAAACAACTGAAATGATTCTTCTAAACTGTTTAATCTAAATAGTATTGGCTTCCTGTCTTGACACTACCTGAAAACAAGATAAATATTCTACAAAAACAGGCGGCACCCTCAAATAATTAATGTAAGAAATTTTAATTCCTCTGTGTTAAGCCTACGAGTGACAAAGAAAAAGCATCAGGAGTATTTCCTTTTAATTAAACCACACTAATTAATTTTCAACCAACCTTCAGGATCAAAACAGATCTTAAATTGAGTGACTTCACATTGCCATAAATCCTTACCCTTTTCATACAGCCACATCTACTCGATGCTCGGGGTAGAGACAGCAGGCTGCATTCACTGTCTCCCTGCAGCCTGAACTACAACACAACAGAGACAAGGAAGCCGAGAGGTGGTGAGCAAAGCAGGAATGGTCAAGAGAGAAGCCAGATGCACGCCGGGTAGTTTATACAAATGTTGAGAAACTTTTGTTTATACTTCTAGTTACACAGCTCAGGGGGTTCACAATTATGGTTGTTTTTTTTTAACAAACTCTATTTTATACTTTTAAGAAAGAACCTTCAGCAGCTCTTCTTTTAGTACGCAACTGTTTGTTTCACCAGCAGCCTATAATTAGGAATAAAATGAACATCAAGCTCATTTCTTGTCTTTGCCATCCATCTGGGAGCCGTGTGGCCACACACAGCAGATGTGTGTAGACCTCAGGCCTTACCCGGTCTGCGCCAGCCTGCCGGGGTGTGCGCGCTGATCCCCACAGAGCGCAGCTGCCCCGGCCTGCAGCTCCTTGGAGCCGCACAGCTCCACAGGCAGCCCGAGCTTCGGGAACGGGAACCCGGCCCGACCAGAGGGAAGGGGAGGGGTGGGCACGCGGGACGTGCTGCTGGAGATGGATTTTGGGGAGAGGTGCCATTTTTCTACTTTAACTCGAGGGGAAATCAACCGGTGGCAGGGACTGTGCTGGTGTGACACCGCGGCTATGGCCTTGCACAGGACGGCGGCGGCGGCAGCACTGCGGGTGAGGAGGGAACCGTAACGGGAGGAGCACGGTACGACGGCACCGGCTGCTGGCAGCCCAGGGCCGTGCCTCGCTGCCTCAAGGCGGGCGGCAGCGCCCAGCCCTGCGGCGTGCGGGGTACGAGTACCGGCGGCCGCCATCTTAACTGCGGGCACGCTTCGGCACGGGCGGGTGTGCCATGTCTGTTAAGGGCGGCTGCCGGCAAAGGACCCCTGGGACTGCGCCCTCCCGCACTGCCGCGGGCACCCGCACGGGAGCGCGCCCAGGGCGGCCGCGAGTCGCAGCGGGGACGGGGCGCCCCAGGTGGGATCTGACCCCGCACTGCGTGGGAACGCCGGGAGCGAGCGAGCGAGCGGGCGGGCGGGCGAGCGGCGCGGTTCCGCCCTGAGCGGAGGGTCTATGGCCCCGGGTGGCCTGTGCTGAGTGTGGGGAGAGCTTAGCTGCTTGCTGAAATAAAAGCCTGAATGGCCTCGCCTACGGGATGCTGTGTCCCACGGCGGCCCGGACTGGGATTTGCTCTGCTCCCCGCCTACTGCCATCCCGGCCGGCAGCCCCTGGGGGAGCAGGAGTGCGAGGGACCGGAGGAGTGCGGGAGGCGCTGTCAGAAGGGTTTGCCTGTAGGATGAGAGGAAATGCTGTTGGATTCTGTTCCTCACAGCCTCCGAAAATAGCCGTCCCCGAGAAACTTTCCACGAGGGGAGTTTTCTCTGTGAGGTGCCCCAGATTTCAGTGGGAAATGAGTTGGCTGCTGCTGCTTTGCCTTTTTCTGGAAGCAAAACCCGTGATTTGCATCACCAAAGATGTGTAGCAACTAGCAACAATCTCTTTTGCTCGCATGAGGCCATGAGCAGTAACAGTAAGATGTTGGCTGCCAGGTGTGAATGAACACCTTGTCTTCCTGCTCGAAGTTCAAAGTATTGCAAAAGGTCCAGAGGTCTGGGATCTGGTTGAGCTGGGTAAGCCTTTAACTCGGGTCGGGTCAGTTGCCTTTCTTTATTGCTGGTGACATTACTGTTCTCTGACAAATGGGCTACCCGTCTAAAAGAAAGAGTACTTAGCAGGTCCAAGGGTTACTAAAATGCTTTTTTTCCCATTTAATGTATTATCACCAGACAGGGCTCATACTAAACCACCCGACTAAGAGTAACTTAGCCTGAAAACGGCCCTTCCTCTGCCACCTGACCCAGAGCCTTCCTCAAGGCTGGGCTGGCCTCAAAGTTGCACCAAGTTGGCTGGGGCCTCATCTAGACTGAATTAGGAGCTCCTCCATGTGAGTACTTGGCTTCTCAGAAGGTAAAATTGTTGCAGTCAAGCTACCCTTGTGTTACCTAACCTGCAGCCACTCTCCATGTAGAAAGGTGCACATGCTAAAGACTACTTTTTCCAAATAGCTGAGCTGTGTGCACAGCTGAAAGCCACGGGAGGAGCTTGGCAGGATGAAGCCTGTCATTGTGGTGCATGGTGGAGCTGGCAGGATCTTCAAAGAACGAGAAGAGGGATGTCGTGCTGGTGTTGTCAGAGCTGCACTGCGAGGTTATGGTGTCCTGCAGCAGGGAGGCAGTGCTGTAGATGCTGTTGAGGAGGCAGTGCGGTCAATGGAAGATGATCCTCATTTTAATGCAGGTAACTTTTTAAGGAATTGAGTGGACTTAGAATCGTCTTGTATTTCAAGTGTTTTGCCCTGACGCTTCTGAAAATCCTAGCCTGTATTATTGTTATTATTATGATTGCATTATTACTGAATTATGTACATTGCAGTGGAGTAAATACTGGTGTTGTGAAATAGGTGATTTCTCAGCGTGATATGTACTGTAGTTTTTCATGAGTACACTTAGGAAGATGAGTTACTCTTTTCTCATTCTTCAGTGTTGTGTATCTGCTATTTAATCCATGCAGTGGTGTTTTACTTCCATGTAAATCTTCTCCTGTTACTGTGCTGTGTATATCCAGTTTTAAGACATGGACTTTTAAGGAATATGTGTTTAGTTAACATGTGTCTTTAAGGCACTTACATATACTTTGCAGCATTGTTTAATCCTTAGTGCTTGACCTTTACCTATTGTCACAGAAATACTGCTGTTGGGGACTTCAGATGCTTTTCTCTTCAATAATACTTGCAGTTAATTATTTTGTAAATAATTACTGAAGTACTACTGAATTGCTGAACTACTCCTACAAATTATACTACCGAAGTAATGCAGTAATGGTATATGAGTCATAGATCTATACAGTAAGGGTTCATAACTGGATTTCCTAATCAGTAATGTGAATTAATGTTAATAGTAGTAGTCAAATATTTTGTCCTCTTCTTATGACCTCAGATTTTTTATTTTGATGAATTTCAGCAAAAATATTTCCCTACTCCCACCACAGTATGTCAGGAATGAACATGGAATGAAAGACCTGTAGGTGCTCAGTGTTTTAGATAACATAGCTATTATTTATGTCCACAATAGTATGCAGAGGTTCATTTGTTCCTTCTCACCTTGCAGTCAAGAGCAAGGGAGAGCTTTTATTTAATATGAAACTTTCAGTGTTTTGTTATTGACTTGGGTTGAACATTTTGATTTTTAGAGCATTCAAGCTGAAATAATGAAGTGGACTTAGAGGTGTAGTGTGTACTTTTACATAGTTAGCATCAGGGTGGCATTCTGTCATTTAGCTTTTACTTAACTGGACTTGAGCCTTCACCCTTTGTTCAGGTTTGACTGATGATCTAAGGGGCAAGTAGTCCGTTACTTAGAGATATATCTAATTGTGTTAATGCCCATTAGATACAGCTGCTCTCGGAATCTGGCAAAAATGTGCTGAAAGCTGTGTGAAGAGGACCCTGATTGGAGTGGCTGTTTAAAACTCACTGTAATATTATCTTTGTAAAAGGATAAAATCAGTTTTGCTGTAATATTTTCTAGGCAAACACAGACATCAGTAAGAGACAAGAATAAAGAAGGGGAAGGATGGGTAGAACTATCAAGTTGTGTCCTTTTTTTGAATTATAGGGTGTAGCCATGCTGTGTAGGGTCATCTTGATGTAGGCTTGGTGCAAGAGCTCAGAAGCTGTACTAGTGTCTAAAATTACCATTTTAGTGACTTGTGCAGCATAATAAAATCATCAAGTTTTACTTGTGGTGAGGAAGCGGCCTTGGTTATATTTCTTTGTGATCTCTTTGCCTAGCAGTATGAATTAGCTTGGCATGAGTACTCCAGATGTAAGAACTGACACTGTATTGATCCTTGCACACTCTTCCCTATGAAGTCTTTTCAGGACAGAGGACAGATCTATCTATCCACAGATAAAATGAATTGGAGTATTCCTCTCAGTATCCCAGCCGTGATTTGGCTAATGTCAGACATGTTCCTTTTTTGCGTACCCTTAGATTTTTCTGTCTTCTGTTGTCTCTCTCTTGTTTTCCCAGCCCTTTGCTTAATAAGTGAGCCAAAAATTTTATTTTTTCAACACTATTGCCAATGGATACCATGGCCTCAGAGGCTAGTAGTCCCTAACTATTGCTTTGGAAGGCAGCTGGAAAGGCAGTCTGTAACCACAGAAGGAAGGATTCATCCTTCCTGAGATTACTTGAAGTTTGGTAACTCTAGCTTTGCCATGGTGTACAGACTTTCAAGGTTATTCGTGGAATGAGTGAAGTTGGCTATACAGCTCTCGAGTCTGTATGGATGCCCCATCCCTGCAGGTGCTCAAGGCCAGGCTGGATCAGGCCCTCAGCAACCTGATCTAGTGGGTGGCATCCCTGCCCATAGGAAGGAGTTGGCAGTAGATGATCTTTGAGGTCTTTTCCAACCCAGGCCTTTCTATGATTCTTTGGCAAGTGGGATGAATTGTTCTCAGAAGGTACCTGTCTCTCTTTACCAGCTGTAAAAGGAGACTTTTTTTAGAAAGCTGCCTTTAATTACTGAAACTTTCTGCAGCTGTTTTCTGCTTGGCAAATTTTAGAAGATGCTTAAGTGTATCCTGTGAGACACGTCCAGTAGACATAGGATACTCATAATGCAGTGATGAAGCAGCTTGGTTGAGTTTCCCTTGAAACCATGGTTCTGGTCACTGACATTGAGAAAGGTTTGCCCTAGTTCTAGTGGGAATTCTGTGATCATGGGTTAGAAAGCCTACCCTGTCAAAGGAAGTTAAAAGAGCATGGCAGGGTTTAGCTAAGAAAACAGTTCTTTACCAGCATAAGGAAAACCTGGAAGAATGATGTTAACATGGGTGGCACAAGGCAATTAACCTGTAAGCTCTTTACAGATCAGTGTGGAAATTATAATCTAGAAATGAACATATTGTGAATGATGCAGGACTGAACTCTAGAATAATTTATGCAGTTGGAGACAGATAAAAAATAACTTCTGGGAGGTGGGCCTGTATGCAGCAGGGGCAGTTTTTGAGATTACAGGAGGAGATTACAACAGGATTTTGTTGTCTCTTGTTCCAGGGGATTTAATTTCATATATTCAGGTCTGAAGTACATTGGTTTATAAGTCTTATATCATTTATTAACAGTGGTTTCCGGACTGCTTTAATGTTGGTTTAACAGAAGGGAAAAAAAACCAACTGGATTAGCTATGTGCAATGCTCAGGTCTTTTTACGTGATCTACTGTGTAAGTTTGCCAGGTTTTGGTTTGGCTTTTTATTTCTTTTTAGGTTTAGTCTTCACCATCTGTATTAGCAAGGCTTGTACACTTGACGACTTACAACCTATTATTCCCCTGTGATACAATTATTGGCGTTATTTAAAAAGCCACCCTATTTGCATTGTGTCATTTTGCATCTCATTAATTTTCAATAGGTTAGTGATAACACTGATAATTATAGAAGAAAATAACTGCCTGACATTTTATTACTTAATTTTTTTTTTAAAATTACTTTATGTACAGTTTTAATTTGGTAATGGAAGAACTTGTAATTTCAAGCTTTTGCCACGGTGGTGAGGCGACACTTTTATTCTGCTCCATTAACTTTGGCAGCTCCTTGGAGTGCTGTGTGAGGTTAATCTGTTGATAGGATCAAATGCTATACTATTTCTTTGGGTGATGTTGTATCCTCCTTTGGAAGAACTGTAAAGGTAAAATAGTTTTGTACACTTAAAAGAGATCTGGGGAATAAAGAATTCTGTTGATCATGTTTTGTTGTTTTAAGTTTAATACCAAGTATATATTTTGGATGGGATTGTAAGTGTATTTTTCATCTTATCAGAAAATAAAATTCAGTTTTAAAGTAGATGTCCTCTGTGAGACTTCTGTTAATGGCTGGATTTTGTGGTTATACTCAGCAGTGTTTCTGCTGTTTTGTTTGTATTTGGGAGATACTTTCAGTATGTCAGCAAACTGAGAAAGAGAAAGGTTGCTTGATGAGAGCTAATAATTGAATCACCTGAGTGGTTAGCTCTTAATGACTTTCTTCTTTTTTTATTTGCCCTTTTTTTTTTTTTTTTTTTTTTTTAATCTTTAGGTTGTGGATCTGTTCTAAATGAAAAAGGCGAAGTAGAAATGGATGCCATTATCATGGATGGAAAAAACTTAGACTCTGGAGCAGTGTCTGCAGTTAAGTGCATAGCAAACCCAATAAAACTTGCTCGACTTGTTATGGAAAAGGTATGCTGATTATGTACTTGAATATGAAGCATTTTTGTTTCCCTTGAATTTCCTCCAGTGTATTGATACACCTCAGTGATGATGTTTATGTAGTGCTTTAAAGTAGGACGGAAGGCAGAAATGGATTGGAGTGTTTGGAAAGTATGATCATGGCCATGAAGCACTTACTTTAAGGGATTTTGAGAGTTATAAAAAAATAGCATTCTAAGGAAACATACCTTAACCTATACATGTTGGTCTCCTGTAGTTCCACTGCTGATGTTCAAGGATTTTTTTGTTGTTGTTGTTTTTCACTTGTTTTTTGAAGAGCTTTTATGTTGTCAGTGAGTCATGTGCTTGATCTTGCAAGATTAAAGTTAGGTAATAGCTGTTCACTTTGCAGTGATATGGAACTGAATTAAATGGCTCAAGTACATATTTGGCTATGTAATGCACTCTTATGTTATTCTGGGTAGCCTTCTCCATTGAGACCTGATCAGATGGTAGCACCAGTGCAGTTGTAGTCTTCCAGCAGTAGATAACATTAGGTCTATATGGTGCTAACAGATTTTCCAAGAGAATCAAATTTATCAGGGCAGTAAAATATTACTTGACCTTCTACATAAGATCAATCCCACTTTACTCCACTAAGAAGTCCATCTAATATTTGCCACAGCAGATTTCTCTTATTTTTCAGATGGTGCGAATAATCTATGTCAGGATGGGAGTAAGTGATTTGTGTGATATGTTTGTTTGTTTTACTATTACTAGGCTATGGCAGCAATCAAAAAGTTTGTCCCGTCTTTGGAGTTTACATTTGCATTCTAATAGTGCAGCTGTCCCATTGCTGAAAAGGTTCATATTTGTAAAAACACTTATTAACAAAGAAGACCTATGTTTCTTTAAGCTTTCAAAGTGACTTTTGAGGGAACAAAACCTGTCTTGGTGATCTGTAATGATGACTGACAGTTATCTTGTGCTCAGTGGCCTCCAAGGCAGATGGAATTTTTTTGTGTCCATAATTGGAGGATGGTTCTGCTTTTAAGATCAGAATATTTCACTGAAATATTGAATATAAATACTTCAGTGAAATGTATGTCTACTAGAAAACAGTGTTAACACTTGTGATGAGTAAGGGTTTTTCCTTCATATGGATTTTATATTCTCATTAACTAGATCAGTAAATAAGTATGTCTAATATAGACAGCTTCACAATACAGAATTTGAGAATATAGATGAAGGGTTGGGGGGAGAGATGTAGATAGCATGTTAAGGTGAATGTTGTAGTTTATTTTGTTCTGTACGTAACTTATTTTAATGCCTGTTTTTCACTTCATATTTCAGAATCACTGATTTATTATCTTTGTTGTGTTGTCCATGAAAAAATCCCATTTAAGTGAACAAGAATAAAGTCAAAACAACACTGTTGAGCTTTGAGAACATAGCTTTCTAAAGTGTGTTTTAAAAATCCAACAAAAAATCCCAAACCAACAAGCAGCCCTCTCCTCTGTCTGTCTTGTCTATTACAAGGTGTTTTTTTTTTCATTGCATGTTGCTTTTGGTGTTCAAAAGTGTGGAGGCTAAATTTGAAGCGAAATAATAAAATTCTACTGTACAGGACCAAGTATAACGGTGTAGCCCTTACATTGTGATATTTTGTGGTAAAGGTATTACTCTTTGCTCAGATGCGATAAATTTCAAGTGTAAATGTTGGCCTAAATTGTTTGATATATCTTGAGATCAGTTTCTGTGCTTCTCCATCTCCCTTAAATGGGAATGGCAGCTGATGTTGCTCTTCTGTTCAGGAATTTTGAGACACCAACCCAGGCTATTTCACAGTACACTTCATAGTGTGTTTTGTGCTTAATTAAAAACATTTTAAATTGTGTGGCTTGTGGGTAATAAGGGTTGTTTTCCTGGGGTCTTAAGCCTGTATGCATACTTCCCAGTGGTTTTGAGATCTGTCAATGCTATAAGGAATTTTGAAATTCATGCAGCTCCCAAAATCAAACCAGCAACCAAAATCACCCTGCAGTTTGCCTGTAATTGTATTTGCATCCTATTATGGAACCGTGTGGGCTCCATCTGGTGGACAGAGTAGCTCCTCTAGGTTGTTGCAACACATTTGTCGTTTTGTATTGTCACTTTCCCAATGGACTCAAACTTGTCCAAATTCATGGAGTAGAAAAAACGAGGGCACTGTAATAATTTCTGATGACTTATTGTGCTTTTGATCACAGAAGCTTCTAGAGGTGGAAGACTTTTAGTACATTAATGAATGTAACAAATTCTTGAAAAAGCAGTTAAATTTCTGTTGAATTATTCCTGTTTGTATTGAACATAAATGGAATGATACATTGAAATGATTTTTTTTTTAATATGGGACATGTAACTCTTCTCAGCTCCAACACTTCATTAGATGGGCTTCTCATGAATATTAGAGCACTAATTCATGGGTGTATGTAAGCTGTGTATGTTTTCTCCTACTCTTATTGTGCAGTACTTTACATTAGACAAAGGAGAATTAAGCTTAGAATACAGACTTCTCAAGGCAAAGGGCCAAGTTTTTTCTGTGCTCTGCACTGCCAGAATTGTTAAATAAAGAACTGTGATGGTCTGAATTTTAGGGCAGGCAGAAATTTGGGGTATTTTCCCCATTTCCAGTGAAATCAACTAAAAGTGCAGACATTTGTTGCTTATTTGTGCAATCTCTTGAACCCTTTTTTTGTCCTTTCCAATTACTTTATGTAAATGTGTTACAGAAAAAGTATTAAAATTAGCAAACATATTAATGAAACTGTGGAAGGATAAGACAGAAAAATGTGCTTTTGCATTGTTTGACAATGTTCTACCAGTTCTTTTGATTGACACCATCAATTGAAGATAATAACAAAAATCACCCTAAGACATCTTTTCAGTGAGGACTGAAAAAAAAAAAAAAAAAAACCCCAAACACGAAGCCCTATCATAGAAGCTAATTTATGAATATGCAAGTATTTCTTGTTTGTGTAGCCTAGGAAGGTGGATATGTTATCCAAATTTGCATATGGGATGGAACCTTTTGAAAAAGTTTTTAGAAATAGTATTTATTTTTTATAATAAAACTTCATTTTTAAAAAAACTTATTTAAAGGATGATATAGTCTTAATTGCTGAAGAAAGCAAGTGTTGGAGAACACAGCCTTTTGGTACAGATCAAGACAAAAGCAAATTTCTAATGTCCTACAAAAACCTGCCAAACAATGAAAAACCCCAACCCACACCAACAAATAAAACACCAAAACTATTTTGAGCATTGTACGTTGTGTTTCTGGTGGGTTAGTGGCAATGGCAGAGGGGGGCAGTATTGCACAAAGAAGTTCGCTTTCGAGTCAAAGAACTCTACTCATCAGTTTTGTTAGGAATAGGTAGGTCTTACATTGTCTAGTTACATCACTCTGCATGTAAGCCTGATGTCCACTGTCACATATACAGCGGGTTGTTGATATAAAATCTGGTTTGAAGTGCTTTGTAAATAAAGGAATCAAAATAGAACTTGCAAGTATTGTTAGAAGAGAGCAAACACTTTTTGGTCAAACCCATAAGGAAGTATTCTGTTCTTAAATTTGAAATTCTGAGTTTATAAGAATAGCAGCCTGTTGAAGGAAATAATTAAAAGAAAATTGTTCAGCTGATGTTAACAAACACTTTAGTTGTATGCTATTTACATTTGTTGGTTATTTTAGTAGGTGTAATGCCTTTAAACAGGAATTTATTCAGCATTCTTTTGAATAAAAGCCTTGTAAATCTTAGTCAACTGGACAAAACAGTTAGTTATGTAGTAATTTGGTCATTCACTGGAAACAGTACAAAAAAGTTTTATACAAATTAGCTAAAGAACAAATTTACCAATTTTTCTTCTACCATCGTAGTAAGTGTTAAATAGATAAATGCATTTCTTTTCTACTGATGGTTAAACTGTGGTTTGGAGAACTGAAAGCTTTTTCAGCTATAGTGGAAGGGGATATGGACAGAAATTTAGAAATTTTAAAAATAAAATTTGGAGTTTTCTTTGTGTGGATACTTCTAAAAATGGTGGTTCTACAAAACTGCTCAGTACAAGACAAAACAAGAGTTGCCAATGAATCTCTTGTCTGTCTTCTGCAGACGAAGCACATGCTCCTGACTGACCATGGTGCACACCTGTTTGCTCAGGCTATGGGTATTCCTGAGATTCCAGGGGAGAAACTCATAACTGAGAGATCCCGGGAGAGATGGAAGAAGAACCTTGAGCCAGATTCCAACCCTGAAGAGTTTCAGAAGTAGGTCAAATATATTTTATTTTTAAATTCAGGTAATCTAATTTGTACTATCTGGTTACAAAAAAACCCAAACACCCCCCAGCAAAGAAACCAGGAAAACAAACAAAACCCCAAACAAACATGAACCCTGAGGATCTGTATTCCAAATGTTACATGGTTTGATACAGTCTTTACAGTATATCTTTTTTGAAAGCAGTGGAAAATCAGGCTTTCAATGAATTTGCTCAAGCTTAAATGACTTGAACAAACTTGTTGCTGCTTAAGAAGATTATTGGTCACTTTGACAATAGCATAGGTTTTGTGGTTTTATTGGAAGACAAGGTTAGAACTTGTAGTTGTTCTTAAAATCATCAGTTACAGAAGTGCATAGAGTAGCTTCAATGAACAGCAGGTATCACTTTGTATAGTTTTCTTCTGTGGAGGAACTCTGATTTTAAAACATCTCCAGTGCCCATACTAAAACAAGTCCATAAAAAACCCCCAGAAACCTAAGAAAGCTGATCTTGATTAAGTTGATGGTCAGATTTATCTTTAAACTGGATTAGGTAGTTAAGCAACATCAGAGTTTGACCAGTAATTCCTTCTGAGTGTTGACTGGCTGTTGGTTATGAAAAGGAATGAAAAACGATGACCAAGAAGTTAAGTGGTGCTCATGAAGAGTGATGCTACTGGTTGATATTGCCCAACAGCAAAATGAACATCACTTGGAAAACAACCCAGTTTCATATAAGTAGAGAGGAAGGTGAGGTGGACAGGAAAGGAATGGAAAACATCAGGTGTCACAATGTTTTCTGTGCCTGTGAGGTAGGCATAAGTACTAAAGAGTTTTGAGCTTCCGTTTGTACGTCCATGGTTGTGGTGCTGGAAAACACTGTACATTGCATAAATGCTCTATTACGTGCTGTTCATCTGTTTTGTGAAATAGGAGTAAAGGCAGGAGCAGAGCTGAATTTGTAGATCAAAAGGAGGAAATTTATTCTATGGGCATGTTAATTAAAGTCCATGAAATGAGGCTCTAAACGACAACTTATATGTTACTTTCGGTAAATTGCTAGAAGGAAAAACAAATTAATGAAACAAGCGTAAATATGGTCTTGTAAACAAATTGATGTTGTTCCTTGACCATAAGGTCTTAATCATAGTTCGTCTTGTATCCAACAGAAGTTTTCTTTTGATCCATGATCTATCCAAGGACTGTGTGGTGTTATCATTCATTATGAAGAATTTTGAGGATGGCGTAGCCCCCACTGCCTCTTGTTCTCCTGAACATATCAGCTGGAATAGCATGGCATCTAAGTCTTCATTCATTCCTCATAAGTGCTTCATTTTTACCTTTTTTTTTTTTTTTTTGTTCCTGAAAACAGCGTTCGGCATCTTCAATTTCACATTCACTTGTTCTAGAATATCTGATAATAAAAATCTTATGTGTTTCTGAAGGGCTGAAGACTTTTTCTTGTATTGGCCATAATATTATTTTTCTGAAAACCAGCACCCAAAATATCAGCACAAAGTTGAAAACAGGTATTTTTTAATGCAAACCCATTTCATTCTGTATCACCTGTGGAATGTTCTTTTTCCTTGTTATGTCCACAGTGATTATGCAGAAACTTGCCTGAGGCGCACAGACAGAAGGTGAAGTAGTATTAGTCAGAGGCAGCATAATACCAGATCATACTGGGAATTTGAAGGTTGGTGTATATTTTATTTCCAGTCCCTGATGCTCACAGTGTTGGAAACCCTGGGGTTTCACAGGCTTTGCAGGCAAAGTCTGGTGTCTCCGTAAGAGATACCTTTCTCCTCTGCTGGTTAGAAGCCTGCATTCATTTATGCTGAAAGCTTAGGATTCCATTGCAAGTACAACATGCCATCTTGCACACCTTTTGCTGAGAACAAGGTGTGGTTTGATTTATCTGCAGTCTCTCACTCGAAAGACTCTGGCCATACCCTTATAAAGAATTACTGGAGTTTGCCTGAGAATCCCACAGAAAGGGAGTTGAGTCTGGCTCCAGGTGGTAAATGGGCTCCTAGCCCCACTGTGAATCACACTAAAAGAATAACTCAAGGAGGCATTAACTAACAAGGACCCTGGCATCAATAAAAGAAAACCCTACTACTGATGCAGGGCTGAGAGACAAAATAGCAGGTACCTCATTAGTTGAATGGGGATAGTATAAGTACATGCCACTTCATGGGTACTGGATAATGAAAGATTTAGACAAAACAGAATTAAAAAATCCAAATAATACATTCTGTATCACAGTATATGCAGTATATAGAAATAATTCTTGATTGAAAAAAATCCCTAATAGCATCCTCTGGTATACCCCAGGAACTTGTTGAGGTTCTTGCTACTGTCAATAACTAAAAATAGTGAGATGGTTATAATTTGATAGCAGTTTTGCCTGCCTTGTTGATATTTTGGAGTCAACTGGCCATGCAAAAAAATTTATTTGTATCTTCTTTGCCTTTGTTCTGAAGATGATCAAAGAAAAGGTTACACTGAAGCAATAAAAAAGGGATAGTAAGAAATCAGGTGTAGTTGTCTATTTGCACCAGTGCAGATAAGGTGTGTTGGATGCATTCACAATGTTATTCATCGCTAGCTGTGCTCTCATATCAAAACAGGTAATTTCTGCCTGGGTCATCCGTGTGCTTTGATTTTCACAGTTGCTTCAGGTAAATGCTTACCTAAGAAAATGTACATCTGGATAAATCTTTCTTAATTTCTCAGGAGGATCTAACTTTAGTTAGTTGAAGGGTGCTACGTGAATGTGCAAGGCAGTACTGAATTTACTAATGTTCTTTTCAGCAAATCATTTGTAACAGATGGATGGGTGGGAAGCCCATCTGCACCATCATATCAGTTTGAGATGAGGTCCATCTCCACATAAATGTCAGAGCAGCTTACAAGGCCTGTGATTCATCAGTCAACTTTGAATTGCTGTGAATGAAGTGTAGGGACTGACAGTGTGATATTTTACATAAGCAGGAGGGAACAGGAAGTTGGTTCTCTGAGACAGCGACTGTGGGTTTCATGGTACACAAAGACTTTGACTTAATTAGCTTAGATTTTGTGGAGCTATAGAGAAACCCTCACCAGCGCCCAGGCAAATTCAAAAGTTATTAATCTTCCAGTTGCCTGTTGAGTAGTTCCTTGAAGGATTGTTACAAATTATTTTCCTGTGTGGAGGGATTTAGATTATTTTTGGGGCTTGGGATACTTCTCCTAGTCACGTACTGGTTTATGTTCCTACATGAATAGCTAAGACTGGAATATGTGGATATTTAAACTGCTGCTTCTCAGTAACGTCTTGCTTGTCAGTGCAGCAACTGTTACAGTAAGTCACCAGGCTATTTTTTTCCTCCATACACGACTACACATGTATATTTTGAGCAGGCTATTGTATATGTCTTTTCTGTGTTGAAGAAATAAAGCAATAGTTCAGAGTTCTGTTTTCTTCTGTGCATGAGGATTTTTAAACTAATGTGCAGTTTCAGCAGAATCTACTGGCCAAGTGATTTAAACCTCAAGATTGCGTAGCTACTGAGTACAAAGACCAAAATATGTATTGATGGATTGTGAGCAATACTAGTTGAAAGGTGAATAAATAAGTTTTTTTTTTTTTTAATAGCATTCAAACTTTAAGGGGAGTAAGGAAAAGGAAAGAGGAGGAACAGGAAGGAAATGATTCAGTGCATGCATAACGTTACTGTCCTTTTCTGTATTCACTGATATACGTGCATTGTCATTAATAATTCCGGTTAACCTCCTGTTGAGACAGTGGAGCCAATTGTTGCATTTTTGAGTTGCCATTTAGGGGAAAGTTGTGTGTCAGTTTGTGTGCCAGCCAAAAAACTACTCCAGAACTATAATGACTAGAAGTATTTCTGCCCTGTGAGCTTTTGTTCTGTGGGTTTTTTTCCTCCCCAAGTTTCCATGCTATGAAAGTAAACAAGTAATGGGGGAAAGATTTAAAAAAAAAAAATTTCTACTCTGTTAAATTTAAAGCTTGTGAGAATTGTCGCATATATCTTGGTTTTTTTGTAATGAGGAGCATGGCAAAAATAGCTTTATGATGAGCAGTAGTTCTGTTGTGGAAATCTTCTTTAAAGCTGCCTAGGAAATAAAGGCAATGTGCTTTGGCAGGTATGCTTTAATTCTATCTAATTTTGTGAACTGTTTTTCTTGGCAGAGACCTTGGAACAGTCGGTGCTGTTGCTGTAGATAGTGAAGGCAATGTAGCTTGTGCAACATCCAGTGGAGGACTTTCTAATAAACTCATTGGCCGTGTTGGTGACACAGCATGCATAGGTATGGGGTGTGGGATCTTGCCTTTCACTTTTTGGAGGCATCTCATATAAAAAAAGGTATTACACATTCTCCTTTTCATTAGTGAAACAAAACACAAATACTAGTCCATTTGAAATGAAGGTATAACATTCAGATGTATCAAAGCTAAAGCTCCTTACAGCATGGAGAATTGCAAGAAAGAATTGGGAATTCTGTGTGAAAAATGGGGATGGGAGTTTGTTTTTTCTGTCTTTTCTTCAATGCTAAAATCATTGTTTCCTTTCTCTTGATTCTGATAAAGCTCTCCTTTTTTATATCTGTGCTTTCTGCTAAGTCAAAAAATGTAGCCTGCTCCATATTAAGATGCTGTTTCCTTGATACTTAAGGAAGTAGGTGTAATTGCAATTAGTACTTGTATCACAGTGAGCAAGAATTATAAAGTGACTGGCAACTTGAGTAAATTCCTGATCGTAAGAGAGCCCTGATAAGACTACCTCAGAACTTAATAGATGTGGTTTGGAATAAAGGAAATATTTTTAGAGATCTCTTATCCAAGTATAAAGAGACACTTGAAATCCTTTCCACAGACTTCTTCCTCTCGTGAAACAGACTTGCCATTTGATTGCTTCAGGGTTCTACCATACAGCTGAGATTTGGAAAATAATTATTTTTAGTAAAACATGTTCCAAACTCAAATAGCATCGCTGTTGGCAGTATATGATTATTATAAAAGTAATACGGTCTTTCTATTGCATACAAAGTTGCTAACATTTTGGTACCCACTGCATTTTGGTTATGATTTTCAATTTTGTTTCTGGCTGCAGTCTTCTGACTGCAAATACCCTGTGTAGACCATGTTCAGGGGTTCCTATAGTTTGGGCCATGGGTTTGTGAAGGACAAGTGAAACTGGGTGCTGTTGAGCATATTGCTTGCAACTTTTGGCCTCACTAGACATCTGCAGGGTTGGATACAGAAATGCCAGCTGTGCTTTTAAACTTCAGAGGCTTTGGTAAGGGGGGATTGACTTACTATGGCAGTGTTTTTGCACATGTTACTCAGTCCATTAAAAGGGTCTGATCTGATCAAGAAAGTACAGAAGGGAAGAATCTTTCATTGCGCTTCTAAGGCCTCTTTCCCCTCCCTGGTATCTTGTTTATAATTCTGTGGTATGTTTCTTCCTAGCTCCTGGGAAATATTTTTCTTAAGAGATGTGGTAGAAATATGGGTATTGAGCAAGCAGAAGCTTGGTGGAGAACAGGGTGTGGAATGTGCCAGTAAAACAAGGATGGGAGAGAAAAAAAAAGAGGGGGAAGGGGAGTTCAACAGAAGAAACACTCTGCTTGTGGTGATGAGGGCTTGGAAGATTCTTTAGGGGTGCTTTGTGAAGTTTTAGTAGAGCCCATGCTCTTCAAATCTCATATATGCTGTGGAGGATAACTTCCCCTCAAACTAGCCAGCTTACCAATGTCTTCACTAGAAGTTCCTTCATATCTTCTCAGTTGATGACCTGGCATTCTGCATTCTGACATTGTCTTGCTGATCCTGAATATATACTCCCTTACTGTTCTGGAAAATATTTTTGCCATTCCTGTGGAGTGTTGGCCTGCTTCTGCTTCTACACAAACAGATCACTAGTCTCTCTCAGCTTGGCAACTGACTTGCTGCAACTGTTGATTTCTTTCATATATTTCAGTTTTCAAATTGAGGCAGAAATGAGAAAGAAGCATTACTGACACTTTGCTCCCAGAAATGCACAGAGCTAGTGGACTTACAGGGAGGAATGTATACCCATTTTAAACAATACAGTGCTTTTAAATTGTATTACAGAATATTGCCTTCTTTTTTTTTTTTCCCTCTGAAAAGGAAGTGGAGGTTATGCTGATAACCATTCTGGTGCCACTTCAACCACAGGACATGGGGAGAGCATTATGAAAGTGGTCTTAGCCCGACTGATCCTCTATCACATGGAGCAAGGTATATTCCAAATTTCCTGTAAGCTGAAATAATGAGGATAGGAAATGTTGCCTAATCACAGGTTTCAGTATATGTACTATCATCCTAGAACAGTTGTCAGAAGAGTTGCTCTCAGGGGTATGCAGATGGGTCACCTCTTTAAAAACAAAACAAAATATTAAATTATTAATAAAGCTAAAATAGCTGAAGTGAACAGAATTATCTCTGCAGCTTGATACTGAATCATGCTTTAGGTCAGTGTACATTGAAAGACATTGCTGTCTACTTTAACTGAAGTTCTCTTTAATAATTTTTCCCAATTATAAACTAATATTTTGCGAACAAGAAATAGAAAACAAGTGAAAATAAGATATATTTAAGGGAGCAGTAAGGGAGGGCTGGAAAAAGATAACTGTAGCTGAAATAACAAAGTATGGGATACTGCCTTTCTAATAAACTGGAAAGGTCTTTATTGTAACAACTCTGATTACAGCAACAGAAATTATTTTAAGACTTTTTAACCATGATTTGACTTTACATTTTGTTTTGGAAAATGTGTTAAACTGACTGGGTGGGTATGTGGTAAACAGCTGACACAGTATGTCTTATGTGACTGTAATACAATCTGACTGTGGGATGACCCTTTGGAGCTTTACCTTCATGACTTAGTCTGTCATCTAAACCCTTGATTATGTTACAGCCAGTAAACATAGCCAGACAACATATTTGTGTTGCATGCAGTTCAAAAATCATTAATATAGATATCACCATTATTTTTAGAAAGCTGTAGCTTTGGGGCAGTACAGTGTAGCTTGCTTTGAGATCGACTAAACTGGAAATAGTTGGAAAACATTCAATTTACATTTTCATTGGAGAAGCAGTAAGTAGAGAGACAAGTAACAGCTGAGAGTATTTTTGTTATGCTTTATAGAGCTGTTTGCATATAATGGGTGCATTTCTCTAAATCTTATAGCTGATGTGACAGTTTCAGCATAAAATACAACCTACAGATTATTTCTCAAAGCTGTTAACACGTTATATTCTCCCTTACTCTCTATATTATGTCCCTAACTATTCAGTTTGTGAATAGCTTTCTATGCTCTCATCTAAACTATGTAAACTAGTTTCTTCTCCGGCTTGAAGTTAACAAGATTGCAAGACTTATGCATTGATAGCAATCATCTGGCTTGTGATTAATCAGTTGGAAAGAAAAATGGATCTCAAATTCAAAAGCTTATTGGAAAAAAAAGGAAATGAACCTACGTCTGTTCATGTCTAATTAGTTTGTACTTGTTCACCCTGCCCATGCTTGCTTTACCTTCATTCATCCTGCCCAGAAGTATAACTCAGCTGCCAGGCAAACACGTCAGCAATTAGACTCCCCCCAGCCCCTCTTCCCAACGTTTTCATGAAGGCACTGAAAACAAACCCTCAAGTTATTATAACTTTTTGAGTCCTTGAACAGTGAGGTGAAGTTGCATATATAAGAATAATTGTAGAGCTCTCATAATTCTGTTCAGCTATTCAGTAATTCACATACTGAATATCTGCTTTTGGACAAATGCTGCAAAATTTACTTCTGTATTTCAGGAGTGAATTACTTTGCCAGTCTTAACAGCTGTTGGAACCTCAGTCTTATGGTAGCAGCTGTTGTCTTGGTGAAAAATCAAACAGTGAAATACTGACCCTTTGGAGACAGTGCCACTGACTTGAATAGTCACAGTGTCACCCGTGTGTCAGAGAAAGGAGCTTTACCCTGTCAGTCACCAGTGCTGTGAAAAATTCTGACTCTTCTCGTTTTATTTGGTTTTAACTCAAAATTTGCAGGGAAGGCATGAAGGTCAGTTTTTGTTCTATAACCTAAGCTGCATGACATTGCTGAGGGTATATATCTTAGGGTAATTAGGCCAAGCCAACTGCATTCCTGAATGTATATTTAAACGTGTAGTGAACAAATATATTGCAGCTATTACAGGTCTGGGTGTATGATGTACACATGAAATTTGATTTATTTCAAAAATATTTCTGTTTATGTGAATCAAGTCGTGCAAAGCTAAAGTTGCATTCCTTTTTCTGATGTCTAGTACATTGAGACCTCATCTTGCCTGATGGTTTCAGAAGTTTCAGGAAGAGTCATGCTGATGTCTGCTTTTGATAAATCATGACAATGTGAAGTACATGCTTTGAGCTCTGTTGCAGCCAGTGGAATTGGAACAGGGATGATGACTGAAATTTTGAGTGGTTTGATATGTGTTTTTTCAAATTGTAAATGCTTTAGACCTAGCTTGTGACAAACCTTTGATGAAAACCTTGCAAATGGGCATTTTTTTCCTGTCAAATGTTGGCGTAAGAAATGTTATCTTGAACATAAAGTTTTTTGAGCTAGTTTGTATCAAACACTGAATCAAAATCTGAAGCTATGTAAATAAATACTTGGAGCAGCACCACACCATAGCAGCTCTTAGTAACTGTCTGGAGCCTTTCTAGGATGGTTCCTTTGTTCGACTGGAAATTTCTCGCCAATATAGTTGAACAAGAAATTAGATTTGACTGGTTCCATGGGGAGGGGTGAAATTTGAAGGGAATTTTAAAACTAATGTCAGGACAGATACCATGAAGTGATTTTGTTTTTCTTTTCAGGGATGTCACCAGAGGTGGCAGCGGACACTGCATTAGACTACATGAAGACACGAGTTGGGGGCTTGGGGGGTGTCATTGTTGTCAACAAGGCAGGAGAGTGGGCAGCAAGGTTCTCCACCAAGCAAATGTCCTGGGCTACTGTAAAGGATGACAACCTGCATTATGGGATTAATGCAGGGGAGAAGAATGTAAAATCTGTTGATGAAGCACTCGCATCTGAAAGGGAGGGATTCTAAGAATGGAGAAAGTTGACTAACAGAGAAGAATGAGGACCTCCAGTTTTTGCTGGAGGGCAACGACAGTTGAATTTGTCTTTCTGAAAGATCTTTTCATTCACAAGCGTTACCACATTTACAGGCAAAACAACATCTGGACATAGTTCTTTAGTGGACGCGTATATATATGTGAAGTCTTTTAATACCTTTGTGAAGTCAGATCCGTTTTTAGATAAGAAGGAGAATGGTCACTAGGTTCCTTGGTTAGCATGCTTTAATCCTACATTAAATGGAGCCTGAGTTTCAGTATTAGAGGAACTCCTTTCAATGCCCGTTCTCAGACACTGCTGCCAGAATGATTTAAGATATAAATACTTATTAATTAAAAGCTGCATTTTGAATGTCCAGAGTTTTTTGAGCAGCTGTCTCAGGATAACATCTTGGTAGCTGTCAGTGAAATACCACCAAAGAGCAGTGAAGACTAAAATCATTGTCACAGGCTTGAGCTAACTGTCACAGGATATAATGAAGTAAAGAAAGTAACTTTCTCCAGAGAAGGGAAAGGTGATGCTAAGGAGCTCTAATTCCATTAATTGACATCAGACTGGAAATCACAAAAAAGTAGGCTACTTTTCAAACTATATTTCAAACTATATGTGGACAGTTAACAGGAAAGATACTATTGATGTAGTAACTGGGGTAGTAATAAAGAAGGTAATGATTTCAATAAAAATAACAGCAATCTACTACTCAAATGCAAAGGTGATAGGCATCTTTTAAGTCAAAACATGAGACAGAGATGCTAATTACCTGGAAAACAATTACCTGAAAGTAAGTGATCAAAGCAAGTTCTAGTAAAACAAATAAAACTGCCTGTTAACAAGTTTCTTGTGTGAAGTCTGAAACATTGTCTGCAGTGATTTTAAAAAAGAATTGATGTTCTGTATTACTTCTAATACATTTTCTTCATTAAGATTTTGTATTTTTAAAAGAAGGGAAAATTCCTTTTTTATTTTTGAACTCTCAGCTATGTAATTTTTTTGTGTTAAGAACTGTAGTAATTTTATGGATTTCAGTTGGTGACTAGGTTTTCTCTTGCATGCCATCATTCTGTGGAATGTTCTCTTTACAAGATAGCCCAAATAAACATAACAAAAATCTTCAATCATGGTTTGAAACTACTCCTACCTGTGTCCCAACTACAATAAGTTGTATTACTGAGTTGGCACATACAGAATAGTAAGGTTGCCAAGTCTAACTTGCACTCTGCTTTGATCCACGGTTTCTTGGATGTTGCAGATGATTGGATGTGGACAGCGATGGTTCATTGGTAGAAAACAGTGGCCGCCTTTTGAGTAAAAATTAATTTATTTCCCCTTCTGTGCATGAGATACCAATCCTACAGGGCCAGGCTGTTCTCTAGGGGTTAAAAAAAAAGCAGTAGTATTGACACAGCTTCATTTCCAAAATACATCTAAAATATTTGTCATCAATAATCTGCTTTGTTTACCTCACTTGTCCCTAGTGGAAGATCAAATTCAGGACAGGCCATAGAAAAATGATGTCCTTGAGTTCAGCCAAAATTCACTGCAGCATTATTTTCATGAAATTGCTCAATGGCATTTTTTTAATGAAAAATGGTCCAACTTGAAGTATGTTTTGTAGAGCTAAATGGTGATGCATAGAGGCATGGATGTAGGAGTACACAAGAATACAAATATCTTGTCATATGTACTGGCTTTGTCAGATGCAAGAGTACGTGGAAGCCACATTCCTTACAACCTTTCCTTTGCTTGAAGTAGCAGGAGGGAGGTGTGTTCACCCAGTACTGCTGTAACATACCTGATGTACCTTCTTTCTGTAATAGTTTATTAACGTTGTTAATGTTTTCTGTTCTGGTCATGCTCCAAGCTTACCAAAACCCAAGTGACAGTTAGTGTTGCAGCAAGCATGAGCTGATACATCTGCTGGGTGGTTTATTGGTGAGGATTTGGCACTATGGTAACCCCACCAGTTGGCCTTGGGTTAGCTGTGAACAAGTTCGCATTGGCCCAGAAGGCACCAGCAGCCTCAGCAAGCCTACAGACAGGATCTCAGGGATGTCAGAAGGAATAGTAAATGTCTACTGTGGTTAATTCACCTCTGCTGTTCTCGGGAGTACAATGTAATGAATTGCTGGCACTTGACAAAGTCATTCTCTATAGGTTCTTCTGCTGCTCATAACTAGGGTAGCTGGGCACCTTCCAACAGTGCATTAAGCACTGTGACTACCATCTGCTCTGTATGATTTGTTCTGTCTAACCCACCACTTGGTACCATGCTCTATATTCTTTTCTTATGAGAAGTGTCTGGTTTTCAAAAATATTCATGGGCTGTTATGTTGCCTGAAATTAAAAGACAAAAACTTGCAAGAGATAAAAAGCAGATCTTTAATGAAAGCTTTCAAGTACACAGAAATGGCTACGCACACATATGATAAAGGATTTCTACAATTTTTCTAAGATTAATTAATTAGTGTATTTATCAGGTATGTCCAATAGGAGATCAGTTGCCCCAGTAACCCACCCCTGGATCAGCCTCTTGGAGTTGGAGTTTGTCCAGGGGCCTCCTTCCCCTATTTGTTATGTCTCTTAAGTTCTGGTGGAAACCCAGATGTCCCTGACAGAAATTCTCTTCCTAAGAATAAGACTAAATAGAATTTCAAGAATGTTTTAGAAAGAGTTAGCTTATTATTCTAAAATATGAGAAAGGGCAAGAAAAGTACTAGAAACCATGCAACCATAAACTGAAAATCTACCAAGCTACAAACATAAGAAAAAGCTAAAAATCTTTAAGCATCCGTTAATGCCTTTCCAGTTCATGTGGGGCTGGGAATAATTAACTGTGCCTTACATATGGATTGATGACATCTGAGGATCCTCAGGCTGTAGTCTGCTCCACAGTTCAAAAAATGTCAGCTCAGGCAAAGCACTGGTACAGCCATTCAGGGCTAGATGCTTTTCTTCCAGGTAGCTGACCAACACTCATCAGTAAAGGCATGTGATTTTCTCACCTAATCTGGATGGCAGGTAGACCTCTTCTAGGACAGTGTTCGTCTCCCTCATAAGGGGGAATGATAGCAAATAGTCAGGGATGTGGTAGACGTTACTTTCAAAGAAGGTGGAGAGCTGGGGATGAAAGTTTTCATCTCTATCTTGCTAGAACACAATGAAGTCTCATTGTGGATGATGTAAGAGGCTGCTGGTGTTGCGCAGGACTGCCTAATTTTTTAATGTGCTTACATGTTGCCTGACCTTTGTGAATATTGAGATACTACTCTTTATAAGGGCTTTAACATTTAACAGCTTTTATAAATGTAGTTGCAAGATGCTGAACTTATGGGGGATACCGACAGCAGGACAGGAAGTTGTGTGCCCCTGCTGTGCACTGCTGCTGGAAATGAGCCTCTAATCCAAATGGCTGTGACCTGGATATCAAAGAAAAAAAATTAGAGGTCTGTTGCCAAGAAACTGGGTGTCCTTGGCATCTAGCAAAGCAGAAACAGTTTTAATTATCTAATTAAAGTGGGGCATCCCATTATTTTATATCATTTAGAAAGCCAGTTGTGGATGTTGTCCTGTTGCTTTCTTAGTACTCTGAATGAAAGGGTCCCTGACCTGCACAGATAGCTGTGATGGGTGTACATATCAAATCAAAGATGTTTAGAAAAGCACCAGAGTGGTGACCATTGACTTTTTTCACATATTGTTAGACCTGTGTAGGTTTTGCTTCGTAATCTTTGCAAGTTACAACTAATCAAAACCTGTTCTGTGGGACGCCAGTGTTCAGAAATTTTTTTTCTGTGTTCTACTTTGTCCTACATTTTAGCTCTATGTCTCTGGGGTGGTTTTCATTGACTTTGAAATCTAACTTGGCAAAGTTTAGTGGCACTTGCTGTTTTGCTTGTTTCTCTTCTGGTCTGCTTTTCCTTTGATATGCTCTGATAAATATTTGCTGTGGGACAGATTTCAATCTCAGTTACGTCAGTATAAATGAAAAGCAAAAAGCACAGTCACTGAATTCCGTGATTATGCTAGAGGAAGTGCAATCAGACATGGGGTCTCCTGTCCAAAGTCAGTAGCTCTGTATTGAAACAGCCTTTGCTAATGAGGGAGAGAATAGAGAGGACAGAGAGCCTGCTGCGGGGAGTCACTGCCTGAGACAGAATTCTGGCAGTTTCAGGGTGAAGATGATGCCCAGGGAAATAGGTAAACATGCATACTGGGAAATAAATAAGTGTCAAATGACTCACATGAAAGAGTCTTAAGAGCACACAGGGTGAGCAAAGAGTCATTTTGTTTTAGACACGTAAACCACAGAGGACGGGAATCTCATTTTCCTTTCCGCTGCACTCCTTATGCTTGCCTTATTGGGGGCATGTGGATACCCTGCAACCTCTGTGTAATTGAGTTTTGCCAGACCTGGTCACATGTGCTATAACTTAAATTCTTTTAATTTACATTTTTTAAATTCTTGTATTTTGGCCTTTAAGGTTCTCCTTGGTTGGCATGAGGCTGTTTTCTGTGATTCCTCCCTAAGTTCTTTTCCACTGAGGACAGGATGGTTTACAATGTGGTCTGCGTGGGCTAAAGCCCTCCAGCCCCGCACTTTTGACCCTTTCCTGCTAGGGCTTTACTACAACTTAAGCTATGTAAATGCATGGTAGCATGCAGCTTATTAAATACTCAGCCTCTTCCAGACTTAATGGCTTTGCCAGGTCCTGCCTGCTTAGCGGCATAGCAAGCTGTGTGCTTAGCAACCCTGGCTGCTGTGAGTGCATCCCCCCCCCATGTACTGCCTTCCCTGCTGCTTCACCACCGAATGTAGCAAATATTTCCAGCCTTTTCTGGAAGAAAACCTTGCCTAGGTTTGGGTGTAACTAACCACCTGTGAGCCACAGCCTGTGTATTTTAACAGCATCATGAGGGCTGACTAGGACAGGAGATAAAACCCTGGGCTGTTAGAGGTGCTCAACTCCTTTCTGCAAGTAATAATGACTGCAAAACAAATATACATACTAGTAAATGTATGTATTAGCACTTTTGTTTTAGCACGATTGTTTTAGCACTTGCTTTTTCTTAGCAATTTCAAAATTTAAAAAACTCATCGTTTCAAGAACAATTCACAAACTGCTGCTCTTTTGGGCTGGAAAGGTGCACAATTTGCTAGGATGTGGGTGCTCTTGTCCTCTGTAGGTAGAACTCATTTCCTGTATGGAAGAGAGATACGGGCAGTATATCTCTTCTTTCCTATATTATAGAAGGTAATCTGGGGTGTTGTTGCTTGGTTAATTTCTTCATTTATTTTGTTGCTTTTGTTTCTTAAAAGCTGAAGAAGGTTATTGTGACTTTTCTTATCTTTTATTTCACCTCAGCTAACCCTTCTAAGATCCTTCGACACAAGTATGGCTCAGCTAAGCCTCTAGTAAGATGATCACTCAGAAATTACTATACTGGAGGAAATGAGTAGCATGTTTTCAAGTATTTTAACCCAGGAGAAATCACAACTATTTTCTAGTCTTAATTCGCAAATAAATAGGCCATAGGTCCTTCTCTCTGTTGTTTCTGTGTTAAGCAAATAACTTCTGTTGAGGTGTGGTCTACTCCTGCCATGGACAGAATGAAAATGAGGATGCTCTCTGGGAGAAAACATCTGAAAAAGGAGGGGGGGAAAAGATGGTATCATGCCAAATGCCATTGTGCCTTCTGGTCTGCCACGAGGCTGTGCTTCAAGCCTCTGTGGGGCAAGGGCATCTGCTAGAAAACAGATCTGAATTTTCAAATCCAAAGATACTTCGTATGTATTGTCCTGGAGATAAACTTCCAGAAGTCCTGCATGTAATAGTAGTATTTATATAACAATTCAGTTCTTCAAAGAAGTATACAGAAGCTGTGAACTGATCTGCACAGCAATTCCACGGAGTTTATTATATTTGAACTGTTTTATCTCTGGCGAGCGTGCAGGGAGATTAAGCAACTACTCTGGAGCTACCAAATGCATCTGAGGTAGGGCCAAGATTAGAATATTGATTTCTGGCTTCCTGAGTCCCAGGCTTAGTTCACTACATTATGTTGTCTTTACAGATAACATTTAGACAAATAGCTCTTGACATATCAAAAGCTCAGTAGCCTCTCAGTAAATTGAGCAGGGCTTTAGCTGTTCAGTTTCTGTGATTTGTGCATGCCTCACACTTGGTCCTGGTACTGTCAGTAGCTATTGTATATTTACAGTGAAGCCCACTTGTATCCTGAGGCATACCAGACTTCTTTTTTTCTATGAGTAGAAATAAGCCTAATTATATTTTCCTCTTGTCAGTTTGAGGTTTGTACATAAAATTTCAAATAAATTTTGCTTCAGTCCTGTTCACAAAAATCCCCACATTGGTAGAGATTTTCAGTTCTGACCAATGGTAGCTTGTCCTTCTTTCTAATTTCTTGAGTAAGAAGTCAGAAAAATCAGAAAAGTCCTGCATACCCAAAGTTCAAATCTCCAAGTACTTTTGAAATCTCCTCATACCAAGGATATTCAGTTCCTGATATCCAAATGCCAAAGAAAAGGCAAGTATGTACTTGAAAGCTGAAATAAATTCTACACAGAGAATAACTTGGGTATATTTGTATTAGAAAATTTGTCTCCAGGAATCCACAGAGGTATCAGAATATTGCCATTGCTGCAACCCAGGATACTTCCAAAGTACACCTGAGCTTGCTGAGGTGTAGGCCAGAACCTTTTTTTCACATTTCTAAACTCCAGGTATCCCATCTGCAGCTAACAAAGGACCTGCTTACTCTCACAGAGCCTACTTGAAGTTTGACAGTCCTACAAAAGCTGTACTGGTGTTTCAAACACGTCAAGTTGTCTAATAGCCTTCTCCACCCTTCTTTGTTACTCAATGCAGCAGCACAATGTCATTTGTCAGAGTACCAAAACTAGAGACATGCTGAATATGTGAATACCAAGGAAGTGGTTTCCTTAGCAATAACAGGCATGTGAAAGTCAAAACTTCCTTTCCTCCTCATGTGACCTTTTTCAAAGCAATTCAGCCTGGGGACAATAGGAGTGAATTCCAAACACCCGCAGTGTTCCTGCACAGCTTGGCAAGGATTCGCCAAATGGCAAATTCATCTTACCTATTTATTAAGGTAAAATTATATTTCTCTTTAGATTTCTTCACTAGGGATTTGGTGTGTTTATATGTACAGGAAAGTGCTTCTTGAAAGCAGAATTACCTAATGCCACATAAACAAATATATAGAATATAAGTAATTTTCTTGCCATTGTGGACCAAAACTTTTGTTAAGCATAAAATCCAAAACCCTTTCTGTTGTCAGGAAATAAGGGCATGAAAATTCTTACCAGCTTGTTTTAAAAGCTGGACTTCCCTGATGAAATTTTGCCCATTTTATTTAAGGTGAAAATCAACACTCCTTAAGGGGAAGAAAAGAGAAAGGGAGATGATTTATGAAGGCAAATAAGAGGAAGATGACATTCATCTTACCCATCCTGCACACAAGAGCAGTATCAGTCCTCTGTTGCTATTCTTATCCTATGGAGTACAGCCTTCTCTCATCCCTAAGGAGACAGCAGTGATAGCCAGAAGTACTTGCACAAAGCTTCCTGTCCAAGAATCCTGAAGTATTTTCTAAAAGTAGCTACTAAATTTAAACCTGAGCTGTCTACTGAGTTAGAGAACTATTCTCTCCTTTTTTCCAGCTGGGGAGGTGATATAACAGGTAGTTGTCAAAAGGTCAGAGAAAATTCCTATTGGAGCTGGAAATGGTCGTTCAGCATGCTTTCTGTATTTTAATGTGTGACAGACTGTCTTGGATTTCAGAAACTCAAGGGAAGTTCTGGTATTACAGTTCTCCCCAGATTCGATTGCTGGACCACTCATACACAGCCTTTTGCCTTGTTGCCCACTGATGGGGTCTGTATTCAAGTCCCTGGTGATTCACAGACAAGGGTTTAGGCCTCAAGGATCACTGATTATCATCTCGCTTTTGGTCACACATGCTGTGGTTTGCTTGGGTTTTCCCTACCGCTTTCAGCCTTTCGTTTTAAACTCTAAAGTATAAGTTTTCAGAAATGAACAATGCAATGTGAATAGCTGAGTTTGGAGCTGGTCCCACCAGGCAGGAGAAGAAATTTGACAGGAGACAGTTCCTCTGCAGCTTCTGTGAATCAGAAAGAGATGTGCCGTGGATTCGGAGCCTTAATGTCTGGAGGAAAATAGGGAAGCCATCTGCTCCCACAGGTGCTGGTGCATCGGTGCTTTGTGCTGGTTCCTCCAAGGCAAAACGTATTGTCTAGCCAAGCATTCATGTCCAACAGAGTGTGTAAGTACCTGCAGTGAGTTGTTGTATGAAATCCCAATCCACTCTTGGCAAAATGTCATACCAAGCATGTTCATGTTTAATGCTGAGAGCTCTTCAATTGCTCTGTAATATTCCTTCGGTTTCTGAAGGTGGACAGTCATGAGGATGCTTGAAGAAGGATGCAAATGGGCTTTTCTCGGGGGAGGCTGCTTGGTGCATGGCAGCAGCCTCTGCCACTGATTCAGTGCCCAAGGGGGTGACATTCAAACTAATTTTTGATAACATCCTCATAGCCAAAGTCAGACATGATCAGAAACGGGCAGCTGAAGCAAAACAAACACAACGGTGGTGAACAACTGCAATGAGCCTTTCTGGATATGAGACACCAGTTCCACACAGAGAACAAAGAGCAGGAAAACCAGGACTGTGCTTCCCATGGGGGAGCAAGCGAGCAGCAGCTGGGTCACGGCTATGATGGCACCACCACAGTGTGGTGCAATATGGAGGTGGGCTTTCTGCCATCAGAAGGCTTAGCAAGTGATGCCACAAGCCCAAAGTACCTCATTACTCGGGCTGTGTGAAGTAGGTACAGACTTGGAATAGCAGTGGTGGTGAAACCAAAGACAACAGACTGCTCCCAGACAGTGCCCTGACATAGGAAGGGAGTACTCAGAAAAACGCCCTTGCTTCATTTTTCTGAAGAAAAGATGTGGCAGAAAAGGATCAGAAAAAGGTGTAAGAGAAATGCAGAGAAAAGGTAAAGGGCTGCCCTTGAGTCCCCCTCCAACAGTAACTACATAGGCTGGGTCAAAGTCAAGCTAGGCAGTACCCTGGGTCCATAGTGAACTACTGTACTGCCAAACAATGCTGATTTTGTTACATGTCTCTGCCGAAATTAGCAATTCAGGACTTATTCAGCTGTCTCCGTGTTGCTGTTCTGTGTGCAGTGCTTTCAAATCTGCTGTCACCTTGGCCAGGAGTTAATGGCTGTCACTGTCGCTCTCTCTGAGAAACTGGAAAGGCACTGGGAGATTCTGGGATGGAGGTGGGCACGGTGAAGTTGTGGTGGGGACAGGGTTCCTGGGAGCCCTGGGTGAACATGGCATTCAGGAAGGATGCTCCCCTCCCAGCAGAGCTCCAGCCTTCAGCCTGCTCCACACTGGAGGATGTCTCTCTGGCCAGGCTCGGGGTTTAGAGAGGTGCAGATCAGCAAGGGGAAAAAGCAGCTTTGGCCAGCACTTCATCTCCCTCAGACAGCACCAGCCTACCACTATCTGTGTTGCTGCCAGCACATGAAGAATTCAAATGAATTTCAAAGGCTAGAAGTCTGCCAGTGGAGAAGCAGCACTGCACATTAACCACCCCAGATTCCAGGAAGAAGCACAGACTGGTGCAAAACCACAGCAGCAGCAAAAAACATGAAAGACAGGAGAGGTGTACCTGGGGCTTGGGGGAGACTGGCACCAAGCTGCCTATGTCCAGTTCCAGTGTAACCTGCTGGGGCTCAGGGAATTGTTTTCCTATCAAAGACAAACTTGAACAAACAGGCTCAGTGCGTTGTAATTACCCAACACAGAGCAGACTGCAAGATGTTTGTCTCATGATGTGGGACTAGGCACTATTTACAGCAATCCCATAGAAGTGTCATAGGCTGATACTCTCAGCGACATGTTGCTAATTAATAGGGTTTTCTTTATTCCTTTTTTCATATTAAGACATGCTCTATTTCTCTCAATGTGTCATTTAGCTTGACAAATTTATTTGAAAAATTACTCAACAAATGTTTAAGCAAAGATCCTTTCAAAGTTTTTGTCTGTTTTGGAGAAAATCTGGCCCAATACCTATCTGTTCCTTTGTAGGAGAATAATACAGTCAGAATATGCCAGCTCCTCCTGTGTAGTCCAGTTATTTTTTTCACTTAGTTTTTGCATGCTTCGGTTTTACAATTGCTCCCACGGGTCATAATAAACCAAGATATAAAGAAAATATATTCAGCATATTTTGAAAAAATAACAAGTTATATCCTTTACAGGAAATGTGGGCTGAGGCATACTATACAAACTTTTGTCCTGTCCTTTAATCTCACTTAAGAAGGGCATAGTTCAGCCATGCTGCTTTCTTTAGAGCATGTGCTGATAGAACTTAATTAATAAATCAGATTTGAGATTCTGTGACTACTACAAAATGTTCAGAAGCAAAGTCACTTTGACAGAGCTGCTTTTCAACATATTATCCTTCTGCTGAAAGATCTCCCAATGAATCCAATATTTGTCTCAAACACTGAAGACAGCAATGACCTGCTATAAAAAGCACTGCCTGGTGGTCAGAGCTTGCCGTCATTGAGTTACTGCTACAGCAGCTCATTCCCAACCTTACTGAATAAACACATGTATTAAATCATTCAGCTGATGGGAAAAAAAATGCAGATTTTATTCAAATATATATACTATGATGTTACTAGACTTCAGTTTTTGAGTTCTGTGTTTTAACAAAACTCTGGCTTCTAGGAGATGGGAGTGCAAGCTAAGGCAGTGCTATATGCCTTAGTACAGAAATTTTCCAGCCATTCCAGCACAAAAGTGATGTCAGTTTAGCGCACTTTTGAAACTTGCTATGAAACGATTATGGCAATAAAGAGACTCCAGCAAATCATTCTGGAGCCGTTTCAGGTGAAATGCCCAGCAAAATGAAAAGTTGAGTAGCTGAGAATGAGGGCAGGATGTAGCAACAAGGGTGGGATGCACAGACAAATGTGGGATGCAGAGACAAAGGTGGAATGCAGAAGCATGGTGAGAAGTGGAGACGAGTGTAGGATGTGAGGATGAGAGTGGGATGAGCAGGCCTGGAAGGACACGGAGCTCATGTGAAAGAGGTCTTTCACCTAACACTAGTTGTATCCGTTCTCTCAGCTCAGACATACAACCTTGCCTCTTCACAGTGGATCTGTAAGCACTTTAGTTTTGAAGAGCCATCAGGTATCAGGACTAAATTAAAGGCATCTCTGCAGGAAAGCAATAGTGTGCTACAGAACTTTCCTGATGATTACCTTGAAAACATGCAATCACCCACAAAATATATTTGCTGTTGCAGACAGCTGAAGGACACACAGAAATGCAGCATCTCTGCTATTGCAACTACCAAGACCTGAAAAACAGGTTCATTACCTGTTCTACAGGTGTAAGGGGAGGATATGGATCTCCTGTCTGTGGTTTCACTTGTTCCTGGTGCTCGTCACTTGATCAGGAAGATTTGGTCACATTTCTGGTTCATTCTTCCTTTGTTCCAATCTGTTTCACAGATGATGCCTTATCATCTAGTAAAAACAGACACAGCAGTAGACACAGCAGTAGAAGGAAAAAGGGTATTACCCTGGTTTTAACAGGATCCTAGGTGCACGCTCATCAAAGGTTGAAACACGCCGAGAAACACTTCCTGTACAACGTGTATACAACTTTCATGGACTTTGTAAATTAGCACATCAATCTGAAATCCTTCAACAGGAAACTTAAAAAATGAAGTAATTGTCTCTCTATTTTAATTACTACCCCCCCCCCCCCCCCCCAAAAATGAGACTATAGCTTAGTTTACAAAAACTTGTTCCAGAGAGGAGGCTCCATCTAAGGTTGGAGCCTCTGGTTCTGAGATAGTATGAATGTTTGGTCTTCCTGCCCTGTAAAACTTCCAAACTAAGCTAAATATCAGACTACGAGAGTAATAAACATGTGGGGCTCAGGTACAAGGAAAGTTTGTGAAGGGTACAAGGAGAGGGAAACGGTATAAAAATGTAAAAAAAAGGGTATAAAAAGAAAAGACAAAAATCATCAAGCATCACAGGCAGCATTTGGGAAAAGCACCTGCCTCTGCAGCATTGGTTTGCATCAGCAGATCTCCAAGAACTTTACAAAAGTAAAATAAATGGAAGGAATGAGGCAGATTTAGGGCAGTTGGCAAGGGCAGGTGATTAGGGAAGGACTGTTGATCAATGGACCACCCTTGAGAGGAGCAGATGGAAGAGTTGTCACGTGAAAACACAGTGTGGCAGGTTCTGGAATGATAGCCAAGCTCCCTGAATCCTCTGTGGCCACCACTACCACTGAAACCCACCAAGCAGACCTGTTCTCGTGCCCATGCACCTACAAAGGATAAGCTACTGCTAAACCTAACAAATGCTGATTCAAGCAGGTGTGGTTATGGGGAGCCTAAACATTTCAGCCCCAATGTGCCAATGTCATGATGCTTTGGGGTTTCCTCCTCCAATTTTTAAGGAAACTTAAAAGCTACGTTAAAAGAAAGCCACAAAATCAAACACTCATGTTATGCAATGTAAGAATTACAGTTATGCTGTTTAATTCTTTGTCCCTGCATGATACAATGTAACTACATTCCACCAGCTATGCTTTTAAGAAAAATGCTGCTGTTTACTTTTCCTGGTAATTTACTATAGAAAATAATACTATAATGAATGACATGTTCAATGATTACCAATGTAATAATGTGATAAAATATTGTGGCATTACTTGTTTGCTCCTTATTCAGTAGTTACTATATAAATGTTTTAGTGAACAGCACAGAAAACCTGAAACTTGAAAGTATCTTTTGAGAAAAAGACTTCTAGCCAGTGAGAAAAAATATATCAGAAAAAAGCAAAAGATATGGACTAATTACTTTGCTTTCTTGTCCCACACATTCAGCTAGAGAAGAGGAGCATGACAAAACTCACATGATAGTAGCAGCTTGTCTTGCAAACCAAAATTGTTAGTTCATGCTGTTTGATGGCATCTCCCCAATGTACACAGGGCCATGATCCTCACAAGCTCATGCACAGTGCGTCTGTTCATGTCACATGCATTTACCACAGCTGTCCAAAAATGAGTAAATCATAGTTCTTGCAATACAGTATTTCATGTTCTCCCCTCTCTTGTTTCTATATTTACCTCTACTCCAAATTTTAATCTGTTAGGAAATTATACATTTAATATGTTCTGGTCTATTCCTGGTGGAAGATGCAAAGAGCTACAGACATTTACTATTCTCTTACAGTACTACAAATATAAATTGCTTTAAATTTAAATAATTATGTAACATCTTGTACCAGGAAAATTGCCTTCTTTGTCTTCAAAGACATTTATTAGAAATATTTCTAATTGTAATTGTTAGCCTCTTACTACTAGATTTTTTTGCTTTTTACAAATACCAAGTGGTACTAACTAAATAGTCCTGCTATCTTTAGCAAGACAGCTTAAGGAGAAAATTCCTTTGATACCAGAAGGGCAAAACTGGGCCCTTCGTTCTTTAAACAATGATTCAAAGTCATGTTGCCCTTATTGTTGGCCTTCAGTACTAAAGATTTTTCTCATGCCTGGCTTCACTTTGACTTCATGGCTAAGGTTTCAGCTAGTGATGGTATCAGATAATAGCAGAACGCAATTCAAAACAGCTACTGGAAAAATCCCTACCCTCTTCCAAAGCTACTAGGTTAGGGTAAAAGAAGAGCTGTAACACCACCTACAGTGAAGCAAACACATGCATTGAGGCTATGTGACATATACCTGTATATTGGTTTGCTCATTATTCTCTAGAGTGTTGTTTCAAATGCAAGTTGCAAGTGGTCTGGTGACAAGGCTTGAAAACAGATAGCGCTTCTGCATCTTTTGAAAATTGGCTGTGGGTTTTTTTTTTTTGTTGTTGTTGTCGTTTGGTTGGTTTGGTTTTTTTTTTCAACCAGCATTTCTCTGGAATTAACTATTGCATTGTCCCATGAAGCTCATCAGAAAAGACAAGCATATGCTGTCATTGTCATTACATCATATCTAGTCATTTTCTAAGGGAACTCAGGTATTTTTTGTTAGCATGTACTTCTTCTACTATGCTATATGGATGTAAACTGTGGTATTAAAAATTATGGAGACAGAAGAGGGTAACTGGTAATAGGAGGGATATATATCAGGGGCATCTCTGTGAGGCACTAAAATGAACCCTATCAGTCCAGAATAATCTTTCATTATAGTTGAGATTTGAAGTCTAAAAATCAATATTATTTAAATTTTAGAATAGTATTTTCTAAGTATTTTCTAAGCTGTGTTAATTTTACTTTGAAGTTCAGGTGCAAGACAATATTCCGGTTACTCTGATAATGTTTTTTGAAGGTTAAAGACTACATACCTCTCCACAGTTGTAACTCACTGAGTGCATGATAGAACTACTGAATTGGACATCTGCTGCCATCCTCTTTACCAGAGAGGACACTTTAAAAAGCTATCTGCTGTGCTTTCAAAGAAACCCATTGGTGTGTTCCAGCACTGAAGACAATAGTGGAGGGCAAAGATGCAACCTCTCTTATCCAAATGTTATATATTCACATGACATCTCCTGCAGATGAGAAACTATCATTACAATGAAGAAGAAAACGAATTTTGGAACAGTGTATTTTTCTGAATTATTGTTTCAGTAAGAAATGAAGTGGCAGAACTGCCCATCTTAGTATTATTCATTAAGCAGGTTCATTATGGTTGTATCTATCAGCCAACCCACATCAGATCCTCTTGTGCTAGACGTTATAAAACCAAGAGCTGTTCAGAAAGTTGGACTATGCAGAAAATAATTTTGTACCGCTGAAATGTGTTGCTTGGAGGGGTGCCTAACTTTGTCACTTTGTCAGTACAAACATTTTTAGAGTAAGAAAAGTGGTGTGATATTAATTTCGCCCAATAACTCAGATTACATAGGCCATGCTACAGAGAAACAGAACATCAGCCAGAACTTGCTTGTTTGTGACTAGGAAAAGCCAGAGAAGAAGCAGAGACAAGTGGTCAGAGCTGCAAGGGGAGGGTGGAAAATGTTGACTGAGGGAAAAATGAGGAATCAACATTTATGACAGAAAAGAGACTGGAAGAATTCTAGGAGTACTGAATAAATATTGAAGAAGGTATGTTCTTCCTCAAGGAAGCAGAACTTTGTCACTGCTGCTCCCAACTCTACCCCTCACTGGGTTTACTGGTGGAAATAACACGTAAGACTGTAAGTATTGGCTCAAAAGGGATTTGAGACACATTTCTTGAGTTTGGATCAAAAAGATATTACTGGTTTTGCCCTTAATGTTGCAGTGTGTTTGTCCTTCATATTTTTTATTTAAAAAATAAAATTAAATTACTGTGCTTTTTCTTCCTTTCAGCCTCCCATCCAGCAGCTTCACTGCAAATCAGATGCTATGTAGGGTAGGTACATCTTCTTTCCAAATGCCTTGTTTAATCTCCTCCTTCCCTTCTGTTCAGTTTCTCTTACAGTACAATAAACCCTGGGCTTTGTCCACCAGTCTGTGTGTATATATTAGATCCACAACCTTATTTATATCTATGATGACCTCTGGGGAGAGTATATCACCACTTTTTCATCTCACTACAGCAGTGAAAGTGAGTAAAACATAGTTGTTTTTTCTTTGAGCAATGGATTTGATGAGGAAGTCGTCTTGGTAATTAAAAAACCCCAACCCCCTCCACCCAGAGAACTCTGAATGGCTTCTCCATTAATCACTACAAGAGTACCATTGACTTACCATGTTTGTAAGAGACATGCCACTAACAAAGTAGACACAATTTTTTTTCTAACTCAACATTTCATTTGGCAGTCTAATAGCTTTCACTCACAGATACTACAATAATAAACCATGACTGAAAAAGGGTAATAAATATAAGCCTGCACATCTTAAATATATGACTGAATTTTATATGTTTACCAATCTACTTTAAGTGTAAACTAGTAATGTTCAGATCTTCATAGGCCAGCAAAACTGGGCTAACCCAGCCTTCTGATTGATCCATCTGGGTGTTAAAGCCTTATGAGAGCTCACCTCTGATGGAGTTACCAGATGTCAGCCAAACAGCAGTGCCCATGCCTGCACTTACCATGGCAGAACTGAGATACGACACTAAAAAAACCCTCTTCCCCTGTAAAAGCAGCGTAGGAAAGTTTTTTTTTCACATTTGAAACAGTTTATGAGGAACATGGCCAATTACCCTGGGCCAATCAGTGGCAGATCATAAAAGCAATGCAAATAACTATGCATCTGCTGTGACCAGTGTCATACTTCACCCACATATTGTGAAGCTGGGCTTTTGCAGGAGGGATTTGTGCAGTATGGATATGAGTGATTCCAAAATTTTTGCCCTGCTCCACTGCTGAGACTTGGTTTAATCCTTAGCTATTCCAGTATAAATACTAGATGTCATTGGTCCTTCAGCTTTCCTTACATCTTGTCCAACTCGAGCTCTGGGTTGTTGGGGGCAGGTTTATCCTTGAGGAGACATTTGTACCACAATGGCATGGCCAAGCTCTGTCCCTGAACTCATGCCTGGCTGTGATGGAAATGCGAGCCTTGTAAACAATAATAGTGCCTGAACCTCTGTGCTAAAATCAGCAGACAGCAGAAAAGTCACCAAATCAGCTCAATAGGTCAGATCTCAATTGAGAGACAGAAATGCAGCAAAAAAAATCTAAGCCCAGTCTCTGTTTTAAGATGCACAGGAGGGGTGCTTACACATTGATGTTCAGCTCTCAAGACTAAAGGCTGAGAAAAAAGGACCTTCATGTCATGTACAGGAAAAAATCCAAGTTAGCTAAATCTATTTTTGTTAATCATAATATTGATGAGTCTTCCACGGCCACAAGACACAGTGTATGGCATACAAAGAGGAATTAGTCTCTATTACTGTTTCACCTATGGCATGGGACTCCTCATGGCAATCGTCATCAAAGGGCAAGAGTCAGATGCTCTTTGCAGAAGGAAGCCAACATGGGGTACCCACCAGTGTACTTTTACTGCCAGCATTCAGAATCAGACTACTTGTCTGCTGCCATTAGTCACTAACAACTGAGAGCAAATGTGTAAGGAGAATACAACAGGTGCAAGTAAGCAGAAAGTGGGATAAAATGCAATAGGATTTTGCCAAAACTATATTTTGTGAAACAAACCCAATACCCTCTGTGAGTAGAGGGTTCCTGAATAAGGAGAAGGCAGGAGATTCAGTGTGCTTAGACCTCAGTCAGCATTTGGCACATGATTTCACAGAAAGCTGTTATAGGGGTTGGTGAGATGCAGCAGCGTGGGTAAGAAGTTGGCTGAAAGGAGATGCCACAGAGGGAATGCTCCCTCACAGAAAGAAGCTCCAGAAGGATCAGGCATCACACCTATCTAAAGTGTAACAGGTCCATCCATGCAACAAATTAGAGTGTACTGCTGACATTTCCTGATGGTGCAACTGGGCGGAACAGCCAGGAGAAAAATCAGAATAGCCTAAAGAAGGGTTTGCCTGAACTTGAGGACTGGAATAATGACAGTTCAAGCACCAGGGCATAAGAATAGGTATTTTGAGAATAAACAATAAATATATCCAGTTTTGAGGAGCTTAACTGTGACTTACAGGGTAAGGACCAAGTGGTGCATACTTGTGGGTCACAAAATGAGCATAACATAGTGAGAAGGCTTGAGGAACTGGCCTTAAGGTGAGACAGAGGAGGTTCGGATTAGATATCAGAAAAACATTTTTCACTGTGAGGGTGATCAGGCACTGGAATATCTGCCCAGGGAGCTGGTGGAGTCACCATCCCTGGAGGTGCTCAAGCAGTGTGCGGATGTGCCGCTGGGTGACGTGGTTTAGAGTTACACGGGCAGTGCCAGGTGCACGGTCAGGCTGTGTGATCTCAAAGCGTGATAATTCCATCATAGTCATGGGAAAGACAGTGAGACCCCACGGTGGCGGTTTTCACCTCGGAGTTATCATTACTATTTCCTCTGCTCACTCCTCTGCTCACACCTAAGGGACTTGGTGTTCTCTACAGTCCAAAACTGACGTAAGGGCTAGTCAAGGCAGGCTTTTGGTCTCTACCAACTCCTCTCTCCGGACCCCAGCGGGAAAGTAACTCTGCTTCTTCGCAAGTCTTTTTTCCCTTCCAGCCCTGCCGCCTCCCCGAGCCAGTCTGCGGGCGGGCAGGCGAGGCACGCCGGGCAGGCAGGCCGGCAGCCCGCGGGGTCCCGGCGGGGCCCTCAGGGACGCGCAGCGCAGGCCGAGCCCCGCGAGCCCCGGGCGGCCCCGCGCGCTGCCCCCGCCGGCCGCCCCGCGCCGCTCGCCGCGTGGGGGAGGCGGGCCCGCCCACCGCGCCGCTCCCCATTGGCTCGGCGCGGGGCTCTCCGCGCTCCCCGGCGCCTCATTGGCCGGGGCGCCCCCTGCCCCGCGCCCATTGGCGGAGCGCGCCGGGATCCCCTCCGGCGGGGGGCGGCGCTCGGCCGGGGGCGGCCGCTCGGTCACCTGCGGCCGGGGCGGCCCCGCTCCGCTCCGCCGGCACCGCCGGGGCGGCCGCGGCGTCACCGGGAGCGGCCGGGAAAAGCCGGAGAAACAAAGAGCATGGCGAGGGGAGGAGGAGCCTACGCCGCCTCAACCGCTGGGAAGGGCGCTCCGGGGGCGTACAATGCCCGGCGCGGGGCGGGCTCGCTTCCCTCCGCCCCCTTTCCCCGCCCCTGAGGCTGGGCTGGCGGGGGGGCTGGGACGGGACGGAACGGGACGGGACGGAACGGAACGGGACGGGCTGGACTGGACTGGACTGGACTGGACTGGACTTGGAGGTGGCCGTCGGGAGTGGGCCCGCTGCCTGCAGCAAGTTTCGCCCGGAGCGGGAAAGTTGGGCGGGCCCCGGGCAGGTAAGGAGCGGGCGGGGGTCGCGGGGCACCTGCGGGTCGGGCCGCGCTGTCCGCGCCGCCCGCAGCTCCCGGCGCTCTGGCCGCGGCCGCAGGTGCGGCGGGACGGGGCGGCCGTGCCCGGCGGGCCCCGCGGAGCCGGTGGGGGTTAGCAGCCCCCGCGTCCGGAAACTTTGTAGGAACTGGGAAGGTTGTCCACCTTGGCCCCTGTCTGGGGAGAGCCGTCAGCGTGCGCTGCCCGCGGCACCTGGCCCAAAACCTGTCGGGGCTGGAGCGGGAACCTACTTAAAAACTCTGTCTGAAATAGCGCGGAGTTAACAGACCTACCTGTGGAGAGGTGCCGGGACTGCTGTCCTTGCGGAAGGAAAGCTCTCCAGCCCGTTTTCTTCTGGCGTCTGCACAGAGTGCGGCTCTCTGCTGGTTTTTCTCAACTCTCAAATTATTCTTTTGCTCTGGTCTTGAATAAATATTGCTTATGTCAAAATGATTATGGTACTGTTGTGAGGCCTAGGTCGGGATTTTAATCCTTTGAGTTTGTACTCAGATGGAGACTTTTTTTTTTTTTTTTTAAACTTTTAAACTGACTAATGATTTGAGCATCTGGTTTGAGGCATGGCTTAAATGAATCGTACTTAGCGTTCAACTGTTCAGCGTTTGTTTTAAGATGTCCTGAGCTAGTTAGCTGAAGTTTGAATTTTTAGAAATGTTTAGAATTGAAGAGGTAAATCACTTGCTGCCTAAAGTCATGATTAATGCGTTCATAATTAATTCAGTTACGGTCCCGTCCCCTTCCCCCCCCCCTCCAAATTTACATCGCGGCAGCTCAATTGCATATCAAAAGCCTCTTCTTATTTTCATTTAGTAAGTTATTAGACTTTCAAACCCTTCTTGCTTGTTTTCATCTCACTTTGCTCACACTCTCAACAGTTGAAATGAAATTTTGAGGCAAGTGTCTCTTTGTACTTGGTTAGACACAAGTTATAAAGACAGCTTAGTGACAGAAAAGCCAGGAACGTAAATAGCCATTATTTTCTATCAAAGGTTAATTAGTTATCATCTTTATATCTTCACACTTAAGTATAAGATGGGTAAAATTTTAAGGTGAAAGTGCGCAGCAGCTCTGGAAGGTACTGTCACACATCGCCCCAGCTTAAGAAGAATATCTCTTTAAAATGTGTTGACATTTAATTGACCTTTGAAAGTTCATTCTGTTAATCATACTCAAAGCACTAAAGCTATGGTTGACTGATCTGGTGCTCGTACATTCAGCCGTGCTCAGCATATAAATTCTGCAGCATAATTGCTACTTACTGAGCAAGACTTTCTTTTCTTCTCTGAAAATGAGAAAGTTTTGCTTTGCCTCCGGCTGGGTGCTACGGGTAGAGTTGTGAATCCAAATGCTTTCCTGCCATCAGTTGTTGTGGCGGGTGTGGCCTCCAGCCAGGCAAGAAATTCCTTTGCTGAAACTGTGGTTTTTTCCTTCCTGAGGCCGCACATAGGGCAAGGTAACCTTGAAGGTTACTTCTGTATCTGCTTTGAGTCAAAACACAATAGGTCACTTTGCTTTTGGTGTTTTAAGCTTTTCTATATGCCAGCTGTTTGAATGGAGAAGGCTGAGTTTAAAAAGGTTGATTGCAGAAGATAACTCCCCTCTCCCTCAAAAAAAGCTTGGCCCTGAAAATCAAACCTAATATACTCATGTTAAAAGGCATGCTACCTCTTTATGGCTGTTGTCCATAGCTGTGTTGTAAATCAAACTCCTACTGATACCAAGAATGGAAGCATTACTTATGAGCTTGCTGTCAAAAGATCTGGATAAAGATTAATTTCTACTGGGTTCACTTTCTGGATAGATTTCCTGGTGAGGTTAATATAGTTGGTAATAGTTTTTGTGTGTTGAGACCTCTTGTGTCATACCATGAATTTATAAGTCTGTCACCTTGTGAGAAATGAGGGAAATACTAAATGTTAAATGCAGTGTCAGTGATTCCTAATAGATCACTGGCTCTTTGCTGTTATCATTGAAAACTAATTAATAGCTCTTATTCTTAGTTATAAATCTACTTATAAAGTTAGAGACCTGGCATTGCTGTTGTAGTTTTCTAAGCTGTTTTCTCAATGCTGCTTTTGTATTGGAATCCCCTTCCCTAGCTGTGAAGTCAGATGTGATGTTCAAGGTGCATTTGCAGCCAAGTAGCTGCCCTGACACTGTAGGGTTAGGAGCTGTTAGAGCCCAGGGAGGGAGGGGTTGTCTTCTGAGCAAGTATTTTCATCAGGGCTGAGTCCACCAGCACAAGAATGCTTTGAATACTAGAAAGTGATCCTGTGGTTGAGTTTTGTTTATTTTAGTAGAATAGATACAAGTGCAACACGTGATTAATTTCACTGATTCTTTAGAAAGCCGAGTGAAGATAAATATGCCAAGAGCATGTCTGTACTTTCTGTACAGTTGATAGAAGGAGGAGCAAAACATCCAGGGTAGTTTAAGGGCTGGAGTGTGGAGATGCCTGACCTGCAGCTGCCCTGATGCCCGTAGCCCTCTTTGTCTGTGTGACTTGCAGGAAAAGGCCATGCAAGGTGTCCCCTGTCACCTCAGAGGACAACAATCAGAGCCTCAGGGACCAGCAGGACATATAGAGAGATATGTTCTGCAGCTTAGCTTTTATAGAGGCTTAAGTCTTGGGTCTGGCTAGGTGAATGTGTCAATCCATTTGTTATTTGCAGTTGCAACCACTGTCCTGGAATGAGATGCCTCAGCAGGGTCCCCTTTTCCAAAGGAGTCATCTTACTGATTTAAGGGAGTGATTTGAATGTGGTGCCTCTCCTAAGTGGCAGAAGCTCTTGGACTAAGCCTCTCCTGCTGAAAGCGCTGGTCAAAGCGTGGAGGGCATTGCCGCACGGGCACAGGCATTCAGATGAGGCACTGAAAGTCAAGTTTTGGGTTGTGGCTGAGGCAGGCCTTGAGGGGGATTTAAGCCCGAACTCTTCTTGTCCTGGGGTTTGTATTGTACAAAAAGGTTTCTGGTACAGCTGGTCTATTCCCAAACTCCTTATTTTATTACTGGGATAAAGGATAGATCTGGAAGTTGCTCATTCTTGCATTTCATCAGTTGAGGAGTGGCGGGGTGAGCAGGGAATTTGAGAACCATGTGCGGTATTGGTTCAGTCAATGTTATGAAGGCTTCAGTGTTGGCACAAGTACCCGCTGTCAGGAAGCTGTGTACTTGGAGGGTAGCAGCAGCCAAGGACGGGTGTTTCAAGTTTTAATAATATCTAAAACTTTATCAGGCACCCAAACCCTTGAGGGTTAAGAGGGAGAGTCTTAGGAAAGTGATGGTTGATGTTCTTTGTATCTGCATTCCTAGATTACTCTGAGGAGGCTAATGTGAAGTCATTCTCTGAAGATTATGGCATTGCGTGAAAGGAATGTAGCACTGGGCCATAAATTAACAGGAACCCGAAAAGATCATTCTCAACTCCAGTTTATTAACTTAACCATTTGCACAATGTAATCCTTTGCACCAAAAACTTGTACTGTATAAATAATATACCTTTTACAATAAAAAAACACCACAGCAATAGATTTTTGTGCAGAAAAGCTTCCCCTTCTCTTTTAAATTCAGGTGTGTAGAAAATAAGTTTTACATTATTCTGTAAGACTGCTTCTGTCTATGACACTTCATGTTGAATAAAACATGTGATAATGTGGTCTTGATCAGTGTTAGATCCACAGACGCTTTTCCTCTGTAACCATTTGAAATTTTAGAAGCATGAGTTGGAGTGCAAATGTAGACAGGTTTAGTTGCTTTTTAACATACTCGCCGGTCAAGGTGAGCCCAAACCATCCTAATGTGACGTGCCAGACATAATCCCAGGGGGATTAGTTGTTAAGACATTTGAAAAATAAAGTCAGGTCTTGGTTCAGTGTTTTTCCTAAGTGACACATGTTCTAAATTAAAGCTTTTGCAGCAAGTTGATTATAAACTTTCTATGAGTCTAAGTGACTGAGAGCTGTTCTTGGAGCTGTCAAGAGACGTACTCATAGCTCTAATTTTTAGCTGACTACAAGATCTATGTTTATCCATAAGGGATTTTCTTCACTCTTGACCATCAAAAAAGTGGGTTTTTTTCAATAGAAAACAGTTTCATGCATCCTGTTTCTTTTTCTGTTCTTTTTTCATAATCTTTGGGCACTTATTTCTGCTATCAGGAGTAAAATGCAATTACACAACCTGTTTGCATCTATGGAAGGCTGTGTGGGGGCACATTTAGAGTAACTATTTGTGACTTACACTGAAAACTTTGGGGTGAAGGTGAGGAAGAAGGATAATTCCAAGTTCCCAATGCCTGAAGTTAAAAGTAGGGGTTTCTTCCCACTTCATGCCCTCCTCCAACCTGTCATTTCTCACATGCAGCTCTCTTTTAGCTGTTCCAGAGGGGCTCACTCTGCCTTCTCCTCTTGTAGAACGTTCTAGTGTGTGCTTTCTTTGGCATGTCAGTGTTGATTACTGTATAGTAGTTTTTTGAGCACTTTGGAGCTTCCGCAGTGTCTTCGCTAGGGCATTTATTAGCCCTCTCTCTTCTTGCTTCACTGCTCAGTCTAATGCTTTCTCCTTGCTTTACAGGGCTGAATTGTGCCTCTCCTTTAACTTGGTGGGTGTTTTTTTTGTCATGTGCATATTAGTCTCTTGTAGCTTCTTTTTTCTGGGAGGAAAGACCTTTTCACGGTGGTGAGGATACAGGTTAATGTTAACACCATTCAGGTTCATGGCCCTTTCAGTGTGATGTCAGCATTTTATCTGATAGGTCAGAGTGTTTAATTTCAAACTGTGAAAGCAAGCGTTTAACTACTGATGTTCAACCTCATTCTGTTCCCTCATTTCCTAAGCCTGGTCACACCCAAGAAAAGGGGAGGCTGTTGGAAATAAATAAAGAATGGGACTTGAGTAGGTGCATTGTCCCAGTCTGTATGTGTGCAAAGGTTAGTGCATTTGCTGCATATGAACTCTAGTTTTTTTTCTTTAAATGTTGCTCTTATGTTTTACTTGTGTAGTGCTATGAATAAAAAAGCATTTTCTACATTATTTTAGAACATGATGTTGTTAAGAAAGTTGCTTTCTTCACACTTTTAGTGGATGTTTTACTTCACATAGTACCCAGAAGTTCTTTTTCATCTAGATCTAATTTCTGGTCATGTTCAAGTACCTTTGGGACAAGACTAATCAATGCATTGCACAGCCTCATAGGTAAGAATGTGTAAGCTGAAGCTTTGCAGACTCTTCTGCAACATCTGGGGCTTATGCAGTTCACTGTGGAGCACATTAAGTTAAAATAGTGTTGTGGTCAGAGTCTTTATTTGTTTTGATCTTCTGAAGATGAAGGACAAACATTACGATTGTGCTAATTACATTGAGAGTCTTCATGTCCCCGTTGTGTGTTTGAGCTCTGAATGAGGGAAGGCACGATGGGAAGTAAAAAATGGCATTTCTTGTATTTGCAGGGTATTTGGGGTGGGTGCAGTGTCCTATGTATAGGCAAGCAGAACTGATGCCTGCATTAACTACCTGACCCCGAAATCGGAAATATGAAGGTAAACTTGTAGCGTATGAGGTGCGACTCACTGGACCAACACAAGGATCAGAGTTAAAGTCCCTGCTTTAGTCAAGAGTACAGAAGGGTGAAAAATAGTTCCCCAGTGACGTGACTTCAGCAAAGATTACATGTCTTGAATAAAGGACATGAGAAATATGAGTTAGGAGACAGTTTGCAAAATACAGGACAAAGGTGTTATAGAAATTCTTGGAGGATCTTGGGGCAAAATTTTGAGCATGGCTCTGGTCAGCCCAACATACATCTGCTCCTGTGTGCAGGGATCTCAGATATGTGACATGCCTGTAGTGTGTCCCCTGTGCCAGAGGCTTATCGCTGCAGCTGTGTTTTGCCTTCCCTTTGAAAATGGATAATGCAGCTGAATGAGTTGTGTGCTGTAGGTAGTTTGTTCACACTCAAATCTAAGTAAAAGTCTTTTGCTAAGCTTGGGATCTAGTATGTTATGCTCTCTTGGACAATGCTTCTCCCATAAAACTATGAGAAGTTACTACTATTGGAGACTGTTTTCTGGTCCAGTCTATGCTCTTTATTCTTGTCCTGGACCAATACATGATCTTTGTATTTACCTGAACTGGGAAGCTACTAACTTAAGGTTTCTGCACTGGGAGGTGACACAGTGATCCATTGTTAGGCACAGCTTCAGGCCGGACGCTGCCCCGCTCATGGAACAGCAACTGGCACGGCACTTGGCTCTGCCGACAAGGAGAGAGAAATGCTTTGAACCACCTTGGTGCTGCCCACTTCTACCAAAGGACAGCTGAACCTGTTGCATCTTACTTTCTGTCCAGTACATAAGGTTTGTGGGCTTCACAGCAGTTCCTTCATGACCTTGAAATGGAGAGGAGTAAACAACACTGTACTTCTCACTGATACTATAGCAGAGCATAAATAGTGCTCATACTCTTCTTTAGCCTTCACTTGTTGCTGCAGCTGGTTGGTGGCACTGTGTTTATCAAAGGCATCTTTGTTTCATGTGGCACATACAGAATGGGTTGAAGTACTTTCAAAAGTTGTCAGGAGTGCAAATTGATAAATAATATGCTTTGAGTGTATACATTTCAGTAAGTAAGTCCTTCGTCCTGCACTGCTTTTGCTTTTGTTGTGTGCTCATAACTTAGATTTCAGAGCTGTCATGTGTATGTTCTCCCTCTGCTTTGGGTTGGTTTACTTTAGTTCTCCTTATTGTGTTCTTTCTATGCTTTCCCAATCTCTATTTTTTTTTATTTTGCCTAATATTGTAGTTCTGTCTTGTGTATCTGTTCATCCATCTTCGTGGGGGTTCTGTGTGTCCTTTTTCTTCTAGAATGATTGCATGAAAAGGCTCTGGGGGTTTTGCTTTTCTGAAGTGATGTTAAATCTGAGATTGATTGTGTGGTTAATTTTGGTTGTGTAATCTGTACATTTCTTAATACAATAAATGACAAGTCATTATGGCTACCTCTGGTGGGAAATTTAAATTCTTCAGTGTAGTTTCTGAGTACTTATGCTGCCTTAGCAGTTACCCTTTATCCACACTAATTGAGAGACAGCTGCATTCAGGAATAATGCATCACTTTAAACACATTCTAAGTTTTAAATAACTGTGCCAGAAAAGGACACAGTTGTAATCATGATTGTTAAAAGCTATCTGACTTCTTGCAGACAGTCCTAATAATGAGAACTATGTGATCTGAACTGCTGAACTTCTGGAATTACAATAACTTCTGCTCATGTATGTGATACAGATTCCTGGAAATCTGAGGAGCAGTCTTTGGCAGATGAAGAATGTAATTCTCCCCAGAGGTGTGGGTATCTCTTATGAATGGGACTGAAGCAGGATCAGCTGATATCCAAGAAGTAAGTTCTTGGGTTTTTTTCTCCAGATATATTACTAGTGAGGTGCACTGTAGTATTCATTCACTTGGATGGATTAAAAGCTGTTTAAAATCCTTAATGATTAGACATTGAGGAGAGAGTTTTGGGAAGAGGCTCAGGAAAACGCGGCACTACATGTTGTTCATGATTTTACCAATAGTTTTGACATCTCATTCCCAAATGTTTGGGTGTTTTGTGTCTCATTTGGTGCGTAATTTCAACTGTTTGTCTGCAACTGCCTGCTTAGTGCAGGGAGAGGCTGCTGCTTCAGGCATTTTAGAGTTCAAATGCAGTTGGGAGAATTGGATTCATCTGCAACAGTTGGAGATACTCATGCTGTATCATAACAGCTGTGAGCTTGAGTTCATGTAAGTAATGTGTGCTTAATCTTCTGTGCTGTCAGTGACAGGAAGAGGAGGAATAAAATTTTCCCATATTTAATGATGATCCTAAAGATTTTGACAAGCAAATTTAAAAATGTAAACTAGAAAGCAGCTTAGGAAATAATTGCCACGAGTTAAGTTTTTTACAAATTCTATGTAGCTTTTGATTTGCATTTTTATCTGTTGATATTCCAGTGTTAATCCGATACAATCAAAACCTAATTGACCTATCTGAGTTACCCTATTGTCTCATCTATATGGAAGGTAACAGAAAAGGTAGAGGCCCTGGTTTTGGATTCTAGGAGCACTTGGAAAGTTTTGTTTTAGTTGCATTTTTTTGTTTGGTTTTTTTCATAGTTCTTTCTTTGTCACCAATAATCCATTCATCTGTCTTAGAAATTTCAGGGGAATGAGGAAAAGCAGTGGAAAGCTTTTTTTTCACTGAACAGGGCTTAAGTGCTACCAGTTTGCCCCTTTCTCCTTCTGGGACATGAATTGTAAATTTATGAAGACATTGAAAAGCTAGAATGTTGTTCTTTTTGTCTTACCTGTATTTGTTCAGGTATGTTTCACCTTACCGAGATCAGCATGTATCAAGCCCTGTTGATTGCTGTTTGCGTCTTGGACTCTTTCTCACTAAACACCTCTATAAGAATACTTTACAAATTAAATATCAGAGTGGTAAAGACGACTCATTGCCTTCTCTTGCATAACAGTCCATACAGTGTGACAAAGTGCCTCAGTTTTAGACTGACCTTGTTTTGACTTTCCTACAGATATCATCTGTTTGTGTTTTTAAAATGGAAAGGTAGCCATACATGGAGTTGAGTGACGTATTGTTGCTGATACAATGCCCTTCATCTAATTAATTCCATTTTATAGGCTCCCAACATTTTCCACCTCTAAACTGTAGATATTAGGCCAGTATATTTACAAATGACATGATAATTTTAGTGTCATGACTAGGTGCAATTAAGCTGAAATACTTTCTGCAATCAGTGTTTTGCATTTGAGGATTTTTTTTGGTTGGCTTTTTCTTGTTACTACCTATACATATTGTTTTACAAGATGATTTAATGGAACTTGCCAAAAGAGGAACTTTTTTCCTTTTTTTCGGAAGTATTGTTATAGTAAATATATTTTACAGTCCGGTTCCTCAGTAGACCTCACACAGGAATGGCCAGTACCTCCTCGTATTGCCAGCTTTGTGGAAAGTTGGGGACCTTACTGACAGTTTCATAGCTTGTCATGGTAGCTTTCCTAAGGGGAGGGTGAGTGGATCCTGTGGCTCTGGTGTGGTATATAGATGCCAAGTGCTAGGAATTCCTGGAATGTAGAGTTGTGCAGCACTGATAAAGTTTGCTTTGTTTCCTTAGTGACTTGACCCATTGAGAAAATGTGATTCCCTAGGAAGCTTTAGTAGCTCAGTTGATATTGAATAAAGGGAAAGGCCCCAGCATAATTCTGCTTGTTTTCACCTACTGCCTGAAAGATTAATTTTCTTAACCTTAGTATAGAAAATATAACCCTGAGTTTTGAAAGTGATTTATAGAGATCCTTCACACTTATCAGTTTGAGTAAATACGCCACAGGCTTCTGCGTTCCAGCTACAGTCTTTTCATAACCTACTCAGTTTACAGTGTGGTAATTTCATTTGGGGGTAAGAAAGTTTCAAGGAAAAACACCTTCTAATTAGAGTGATATAATCACTCTGCTTGCCTGCTGTGGTTTCATATGACTTCAGAAAAATAGTTGAGTGATTAATCTTTAGTTTTCCCCATCATTAACTTAATAAGGAAATGGGATATAGAACAAAAAACAAACAGCAGAACTGTACAACCGAGATGTTGTTATGCCAAATCTTTTCGGCTTTTTCATTTGGTGAGAAATGTCACTTTGCTAACTCTACATAAAGTGTAGCAGCAACTGGTTAGCTCAGATAATTTGTAGAAATCTTGTAGCAGGTCTGAACTTCACTGAAGCCTTGGCAGAGCTTGCTACACAACTACTTCTCTCTTCCCCACAGTCCCCTGTGGGCTGGGTGGTGGGGTTTTCTCCATGGTTTTATTTAGAAGCAAATATTGCATAAGCTAACTTCTAATATCATATAATTTCCTTGCACCCACTTTTCTGTGGGGAAGGAAGCTGTCCCAGACACTGTAGTGAAATACCCTTAGGAAGGGTTTGGTTCTATTTTTGTATCGGTTACTATCTTTAGTTGCTGTGCTGGTAAGTGAACTTTGTTGTAGTCATGCAGTTTTTGTATGAATATGACAGAATTGCTCAAGTCTCTTGGAGAACAAAAACAAATACAACAGTGGAAGCAAGTTGCTCTTTTTGTCCATCTTTATTTAATTCTTACTGGATGTAAAATAGGCAGCATAATTCTAGAAGTGTAATGCTTGAATAGAAAATATGCCTGGCTGTTTGCAAATGTTCCTCTGGAAGCTGTACTTTATTTCATTAGTAAATACTATAAAAACAGACCCGTGTACATCTGCAGGCAGCAACACAGCAACAGAAGTTGTGGTGATCTTAACTAACCTGGTTGGAGGCCTCTGCATGTTCATAATATAAAGTAAACAGCCAAGGAACGTGTATTGCTGTTGACAGTGAGCGACTGTAAACATCCTCGACTGGAAGCTGTGAAGCAGCAGATGGGGCTTTCAGTCGGATGTTTGCAGCTGCCAACTGCCACAGACGTCAAGAAATGTTTGACACCTAAAACATAGCTGTCTGTTTAAAACTTTTATTTCATTTAGCACAGGCATACGAATTAGGCCAAACTTTTCTTCATACTGCTTAATCTTTCTTGTGATGTCTGTGTCTTAATAACTAGAATTCATCCACTCTGATAGGAAGAATAAAAAATGGAATGAGGTTATATTTTTAACTGCAAACTCAGTTCTAAGTTTTCAGAGCTGCTTGGCTTTGTTTTTAGACTCTGCTAGAAAGTTTTTACAAGATTATGTCACATCTTTAATAATAATAATTCATTTAGAATTTGAAATCCTAAGCCTTGTAGGAAATAATCACTTAAAGGGGTTTTGGAAACTGGAAATGTACCAGTAAAAGAAACCATGGGGAGGGAAAAAAATGTTAAAAATTTATTTTTCCTAGAAGAGGTACAGCCCTGAAAAATGATGGGGAGATCAGGGAGATTTCATGTGTCCAGGTTCACCTCTGACATATCGTAGCATCTCAGCTGTTTGAGGTTCAGTGATCTTCCCCTTCACCTTCCCTTTCAAGAAAAAAAAAAAAGAGGAGGAAGTGCTAAAAGTTGATCCATACTTTTCTAGAAGGCAACTGAAGCAATTTCAGGACTCCAGTCCTGCCAGCTAATTATGTGTGTGGGTGGACCCTGTTGCTAAAACACAACCCTAAGACATAGAGAACAATTTATGTGATAGGGACAGTACTTAATGGTGATTGCTATCATACCAGAAAAAGAGCAGTGAGGTTGTAGCACACAACTGATTTTAGTTGATACTGAAAGCATTAGTGTATTCCTTCTTGAGAGAACATAGAGAAGAAAGGTATCTCTTTGGAACATGGGTTAAATATCTATGCTTTTGGTAAAGCGAGTTTTGTTGCTAATTTGTTTTTTCTTGTTGTCAGTATCCATTTTTCTCAGATATGTTTGTATGCATGTTTGTATAGAAGTATGAAAAGACATAATCTAAACATTAATCTGTCCCTTTACATTTCACATAAGATGCAGATACCCTAAGACTTTCTGGACTTTCTGACTATTTTGTAAATGAGCTAATATCCTGGTCAGAGTTCTTATGAAGCATTATTGTCATGTAGGCAGGTAAAACAGTATCTGCAATGTCAAAAAAACATATTCTGTATTTGAGAAACTTCACTAATCTGTGTTTTGCAAATAGCTTTCAGTGAAGATTTCTATACTTGTCAGATTAAAATTGTATTGTATTTCAGTACTGCATGAAGGTGCTGTTAGAATTAGCATTGTATGTTATCTTGTACACTTATTGTTCATAGTAAGGTATGAGGTCTCCCAAAAAGGATTTACACTCTGATTCAAGACCTGTGGCATCAAAGTGGAATTTAGATGATGTGGGCAGGGGTCAAATGGGAAGAGCAAGAGGAGGGGGCAGAGGGATGGGCATTTGTAGGTGGCTCTGAGTTGCTTGCTAGTTAAACTGTGGAACACAGAAGACATATCTTCTTAGCCAGTTAGTTATTAGGCTGTAAATATCTTGAGAGATGATGGTTTAGTTGGATAGTATATGGATTTGAAATTAGGACAGACCCTCATGAAGCTGTGGTTTTAGGTTGATTGTTTTTTCTCTGCAGATGGAGCAGTTGAAATGGGCAGGGCTTTCCAAAAGCCTTTTCTTGCAGATCTAGGCAACTCTGAAAAGCTTGTAGTGACCTCAGAAAAAGAAAATTCAACAAATATGGCCTTTGACTTAAAAGAAATGCAAATTTAGATCAGGGCCAAGGTAGTTGTTTAAGGTATGGCTTACATGCATTGTAGAAGTAGCTGAATTTTTGGGGAGTATTTATGACAAAAGAAAAATGGCAATTACTGGCAACAGTCAGGTTACATTTCTGAATGATAGAGGTGGGTGCTATTGTTGACAAAGTAGAACAGTAATGAACAGAGCTGTGGTTTAACAAAAATTACAAGTGCTTAGAGGAATGCTTCTGCAGCCTTTCTGGGCTTAAAACTGGCTTTATTGACAACCAGGAGAACTTTCTAAGTGACCTTGTAATGAAATTAAGGAGACTTGGATGCACTTGAGAAATGCCGTCTAGGCAGAGGATTCTTGACATAATCTCCTCATCTGGAAAGCTTCGCAATAGTTTTGAAGAGGATTGAGCAATAGGAGAGGACTTGCATAGGCAGAGTATTTAATATCAAGAGCATTAAGTACCTCCTGTGAAGATTTACATATTGATAATACTTGTGCTTTGGCAGGAAATTCTTTCAATACCCATTCTATTACTCTTCTTCCTGAATTACGTACCGTCTCAAAGTTCAGTGTGTTTCCTCTTGGAAGATGTAGTAGTATGCTGGGACTGTTTTCTTCAGCCTCTAATCACACTACATGCACATGAGGATTTTTCTTCATAAAAAGCAGCTTCAGATATGTAATCTCCTCTTCTGCCAGCTCCTCTTAAAAACTGCTAGGGCTAAACTTCAGAAGAATTTATGGTGGTTTGGCCCTGGCTGGATGCCAGGCACCCATGAAAGCCACTTTATCACTCCCTTCCACAGCTGGACAGGGGAAAGAAAATAAAGCAAAAGGTTCATGAGCTGAAATAAAGACAGAGAGAGATCACTTACCAAATACCATCATGGGCAAAACAGACTCGACTTGGGGATATTAATTGAATTTATTACCAATCAAAATTGGAGCAGAATAATGAGGAGTAAAACAAACCTTAAAAGCACCGTTCTCCCTCTCCTGCCTCTTTCCCAGGCTCTACTTCCTCCCCCATGGTGGCAAAAGGAGATGGAGAGTGGTGGCTATGATCAGTTCATCACAGGTTGTTCCTGATGGTGCTCAGGAAGAAGTGTCTTTCCCCTGCTCAAGCGTGGGATCCCTCCCATGGGAGACACTTCTCCATGAACTTGTCCAATGTGAATCCTTCCCACGGACTAAAGTTCTTCTGCTCCAGCATAGTTCAGTCTTCCACGGGGTGCAGTCCTTCAGGCACAGCCTGATCCAGTGTGGGTCCTCCACAGTGTCACAAGTCCTACCAGGAAACCTGCTACAGCATGGGTTATTCTCTCCATCTCCTCTATGTCTCCTCTCTCCATGGAGGAGACCCATGGTGTGGGTCTCCTCCATGGTCTGTGGGTGGATTTCTGCACCCCCACAGGGTGCAGGGGAATCTCTGCTCCAGTGCCTGGAGCACCTCCTCCCTCTCCTTCTCCACTGACCTTGCTGTTTGCACAGTGTTCCTCTCACATATTCTCGCTCCTCTCTTCTTAGAGACAAATTATTTTTGCACAAGATCTTCTTTTCGTTCTTAAATATGTTATCGTAGGGCACTACTTCCTTCTCAGACTGGCTTGGTCTTGGCCAGCAGCATGTGTGTCTCAGAACTGGCTGGCTTTGGCTCTGCCAGACATGGGGAAAGCCTCTGGCAGCTTCTCACAGAAGCCACCCCTGTTGTCTCACCTGCTACCAAAACCTGGCTATGCAACCCAATACAAGAGTATTAGAGCAGTGGTCCTTATTTTCTGCGTGAAATAGCAGCTGGCTGATAGATTTGTCTTACCATAACTATTGGTGTATGTTGTCTTACCTGGTACTTGTTGAGGTCGTAGTCTCCCTTGGAAGGCAGGGTCTTGTTTTCAGGCCCTGGCTTTCAGGTTTGGATAGGTGAAGTCAAGCCCTTTTCACCCATCTACTGAATTAATGATGTATTCCTAAAAACCTTCTTCATTCCCCAGCCCTGTTTCAAAGAGAAGAGCAGGGCTTGTCTGAGGGGTCCTGGTTTTGGCTCTGTGGAAGTCGTGTCTACCGACCAGGAGAGAGGGAAGTAAAAGAGAAGAGTCGACCAGTGCTATTTACATGTGCATGCTGTTTATGGAAATCATCTTTAAAATGAGAGGACAACTACTGGAAAAAGCACAATCCATCTGCCTACATATGCACTTGTTATGAAGAGAATACAGTTGATGATGTGAATGGAAAGCTTTCAGTACTGAGCTGCTGTTCTTACTCAAGCTGCACTCAAAACTGTATATTGTTCAGGGAGATGCTTTAACTGTTTGCTTGAAAAGTGTTTAATCGCCATGTTTCTTGAGAAGTTCTCTTTGTTAATTATATGTGAAATGGGCACTAAACAATGTGCTTGTTTTGCTTAGAATAAAAGATGAACTAATCCTGTATCACTAAAAAAGTCTGAATTGGAAAGGATGATTCTTTTGAGTTGAAATATTGAATTGAGTTGAATTTGGCATATAACTTCTTTCCCTTTTAGCAATAATTTATAGACCAAGATGCATGAACTCCATTTTTTTTTTTTTTTGTATTGACATATACAGGCTGTTTTGGTTTTTTCCTAAAGCTTCAAATAGTTATTATGAAACAAATAAATGAACAAAGGATATGGGAAGGAAGCCACGTGCCATGCAGTGACATAGTGTTTTACCAGATGATAGCTTGAGGCATCTTTTTAGCTGTGGATGTCAACATAGCTGCTTTTATTTAACAATGCGTCTCTTAATTTAATACGGATAGCCAGCATTTTCCTCCAATTCAGGCTTCCTGTTATTGGCACTTGGATTTTTCTTGTGAATAAATTGGAAACACTTTCTGTTACTTTCTCTTGTGTTGCTGAAGTATTTTTTCTTCCCTGCTTCCTTGTACATTCTTTGATTAAATACATACCTCCTTTTATAGTGCAGAGTGTGGAAAATTAATTCAAGAACTTCTGCCTGTAGCAAGGCAAGATTATCAGGGGAGGAGAAGGATATTGCTCAGACCAGTTTTTTTGCAATCTCCTTTGGCCATCCAGGTGTATTTCAGTCAGTAGTAGGTCTTTCAGCCATGGAGGAGCAATGAGCCATTCTGTCTTCTCCTTTTGTACCTCTTCTTGTGTAAGGACAGAGGACTTGCTTTTAGCTCTCCAGGATGCTGTGCAGAGATTTCTTGTCTTCTTTGCTTTCACCATATCACTCACCTCTTTGCCTTTCCTTGACTCACCTTTATTCATTAGATGCAACTTAAACTGCTTGCTTTTGTCTTCCTCACAGTCTATGCATGAAATAACTCCCACATCCAGTTGTTCTGTAATGCTATTATTCTCCATTATGGACCTGAACTTTTTTGATCCTTTTCAAACCTTTTTTCTTGGTTTCAGAAATAAAAGGTTAATCAGTCAACGGCCTTTTTAACTACTTTGTTATTGGAAAAGCTTTGGGAAGAATTTGTGCACTCTGCTGAAGTCCGTTAAGAGATGTTCTTACAGTAATGTTTATAGTACCTTTTTTCCTCTTGCCCTCATCACCTTCTGTATACTTAGAGAATAGGATTAATATTTTCATATTGTAGTGTTGATTTTGCAGAGCTGATAGCTGCATTTCTGATGTGTGCTGCTATTTCTGGGGAAGCTGTCTGCTTTGTTATGTGCAGAATGTTGAAAACATTTCACTTCCTCCATAAAGGTTTTCACCATTTTGCATAACAATTTGTATCTCCTTAATGCTCCTTTATATTTTTATGTACATATGCTTGGAACTAATTGTATTCAGAAGTTCCAATATACAAGGCTGATATACCCTGCCTTGTATTTTTATTTTTGTGTGTGTACATACGTGTATACACACACATACCTGTATCAGGGAAGAAGAAGAAAGAGGCAAAGGAAGCTGCACAAATGGCTTGGTTTTTTTTTCCACCCTTTGCCTAGATGTGCATGCTGAGCAGAGTAAACCAGCCTTGTGTTCTAGATTTCTTAATACAAGTAGTTTCTAGCATTCTGCCTGTAGTTTATGACATTATTACATGGAATATGTGTCCATCTGAAGCTCTTGCACAGAAATCAGTGGTTTAAAAAAATTAAGCAGCTGAATACGTAGTCTACCTGCATTAAGTACAAATGCTGCTGCTGCTTTAGAACAAGGATCTTATTAGTGTGTGAGCAATTTAATTTGTGGAGGCTAGAATGAGCTATGAAGTTCCTCTGTTTTGAATGTTGAAAGCTATGTAACCTTAAAGCCTTTAGATACCTGATGTGATTCTGGGAATCATGGCAGTGATTAATTCTCTGACTATAAATGTTCCTCATCAACATTCTGAAATATTTTCAAATGATGCAGAGGGGTTTTAGACAGCTTAAACTAAACAATGATGGAATGGCAGAAAGCCTATGTGAGACACATTTCCTTACTATCTCCTTGTAATTGTACCTGCTATGAGGGTTTTTGGTCTTTCATACGAGTAGCAATGTCCCTTGAGACACTCCGGACAGTAATTGGAGCTTCTGTGTAATGCACAGAAAGCAGTGAAAGCCAGGAAACTGGCTTAGATCCTAGATTTACAGGGCAAGGGCAAGACCCAACTAGAAGCAGAGGGGAAGAGCATATAAAGCAATACTCACATGGCTCTGCAGGGTTGGCACAATGTCCTGTCTGCTAAACATCCTCCAGCTCTTCTTAGACAAAACTTGCATGTACAGAAGCATCTTCACAAACACTTGAAAGACATGGGTCAGACCCATTTGAAATGGCAGTATATATTCTGCAGAGCTTGTTAGATGAGGCCCAGGGCTGTGACCCTGCAGTTCTGAGCAAAGGTTGCCCTAGAGATGGCATAGCAGCCATTTGACAGATCAATAATACAGGTGTCTGTGAATCAGTGAAGAACCTCAGAAATGCTTATTTTATGAATACATATGCTTCTTCACAAAGAAACTAACAGGAATTAACATTCTGAAAATAAATATGGTCATATCTTAAGGTGGAAAACCACTGAAAATGTGGTTAATCCCGCACTGTAGGTTCTTGTGGTTATAATTACCTTTGAATACTCTGTGGGGATTCTAATTGTTCATGAAAGTTGGTAGGAAATACCTATGATAAGCATTCATATTGCTGAACTTACACAACTACAGTTGTGTTGTATTTAAATATGTCTGAGCTGTTCTGTTCTAGGTTACACTAATGAATAAGGAGAGGCCCTTTTACATGACAATTTTATATGATTTATTTTAGATACATATTTAGGAATGTCATGTCTTGTCCCCAGTTGCCCTGCTTGTTTGTCTTCTTTAGCTTCAAAGTCAGTCTAGGATAACTACCTCAGGTGTGCGTACCTTTGCTCACAGAAGTCCATTTGTTGTCAGATGAATTCAATATTTTTTCCTCAAAGGAAGAAATTCAAAAGGTAGAAGGCTTTTGAACAACACAAAGGGAAAGATGAAATATGAACTGAAAAAGTGTAGCATTTTGAATGACTTACAAAAATCTTACTAGTTGTAGAAGAATCCACAATCAAGGGAGATAGCAAAGATAAAATGTCTGAGAATAGAGGTGGAAATGGCACTTAGAAATATTCTTTCCCTTCCTCTTGCCACAAGAAATCCCTAAATAGATGTCTGTCAGCTTTTATTCCATGAATACAAATTAGCAGATAATGAAGCAATGTATAAAATTAGTAAGAAAATGACATGGTTGGAGGGAGGACAGCTGGACAGTCAGAGAAAGAAAGATTTTTATTAGAAACAAAAGGATTTTAATGTTGATGCTCGTGATCAGGTAGAAGTCAAAATTATATAGTAGTGCTTAAAGACAATACAGATTTGTCAGGCATGTGATTAAAAAGCTGAGGCTAAGTCAGATACAAATGCTGATGGTGTTCTTTCAACTTTGATAAGCCAGGAGGATGTTTAACAGCAGCTATAAATATTGGACATAGTTTAGAAAACACCGATAACTTGTATCAAGGAATTGGCGAGTGGTAATATAAAAAACTCTGTGGATTGCTAATTTAAAATTAGCATACTCTAGATTACAGATGGGAACTAAATTGTGCCAGGGCTTAACTGGATGAGTAGAGTTTATGGGCTGTCAGCTTGATATGGTTTTGGACAGAAATATTGAAAGATGCCTTGGACCAAAGTAGTTGAGTCTATCCTGGTGGGAAATGGAACTCATTTGTAACGTTGTGTTTTTATTTTATGTTAAGTCCAGCAGATTGATAGCCTCATGCAAACACTAGCCTTTATAATATATTCCACAATATTGGATTTGGCAATACCCAAACATCCTGATAGAAAAAATTGAAATAGTAAAGGGTGTAGATATGATATATCTGAGAGATTATAATTTAGTGAACAGATTTAAAACTATTGATGAAGAGTAGTCACTGAGTGGTATGTTTCCCTGGGGTGGAGAGTGGTAGGCTTTGATTCTTTATTTTCTCTGAGTTAGCTTTTTTCTCTTGAGAAATCCTTGGGTATATCTGTTAGCTTGCAAGTGAATTAAATATTGGAAAGGTACTATGAAGATGGGAACGGGTCATATGGTAGTGTATCTTGTGTCTCTTAGGAGGCAAAGTGGTACCCAAAATACATACATGTACACACATACATGCATACATTTAGAAACCAGAAATGTAGGGTATGTTTACACATCCTCCAGGTTGAATTTATAACAGTGGAGTTAGAAAAATGACACTATGTAAGAAGCCTAAGTGGTATTTTGTAGTTTTCTCAAGGCAATATGTGCGTTTGAGGATAATTGGGCCATGGCTGTGACCCAGTACATAGCTTCTGTGTTGGAAAAGGGAAGGCAAGGTTGCTATTGATTGCAAGGTAGTGGGCAGTGTTAGGAGATGGGGGAATAGAGCGAGGCATGAAGAATAAATGTCTGGCTCAGCAAAAAGAAAAAGAAAAGAACAGGCAAGTAAAGCTGAAAATGTGGAATGGACAAGCATGGGAGAAAAAGTACCAAGAGCTTGAAAACAAGTGCTGCAGATAATATTTTAGAAATTATTAAATATTTTCACTCCATGTTTTGTGTTGAGCAGTAAAGCATGACTCTGGCAGGCAAAATATGTCACCAGTGTACCTCTGATGCATCTTATCAAAAGCATTCCTGCATGCCTCACTGACAGGGTGAAAGCAGAGCACTGACCGGCTGCCTGGGGAGTGAGGGTGTGGACAACAATGTGAGAGGGATCAGCCTTTACTTTAAGGTGTCCTAAAGAGCTGTACCTTTCTGTTTGAGAGAGAGAGAGAGAGAGAGAGACTGGATCCTTGATGTCTTCTGAAAATCAAGCCCTTGGAGGATTCACCTCCATGCAGTCAGCAGAGAATCCTGATTTGTTTTTCATAAAACATAGTTGTGCTGTTTTGACCCCTAAAGAGGATCATCAGTGTCATCTCACAGCTCGTGTTGGGTGGTATTTTGGAGAGGGATAGAACTTGGCTATATAAAAACAACATGTTAAAAGTGTCATTTGAGAGTTCAGAGAGTTGTTTGGTCTCAGACCTGAAGTAGCTGCACTATGGATTACTTCTAACACTTAGCATGCACTATCGCTATCAGCTGAGGTTAATAGATCAAATTCCTAAATTAGTCTCTGATTCATCTTTTGAATGTTGCTCCAGGTCTTCAAAGTAAGCCAAATTCTCTACAGCAGCAAGTGGTTTTACTTCTCTGAGCATACTGAATGAGTAAATAAGTCCAGCAAAATCTAAATGCAGTTTGGCAAGACAGGAAAGTGCTGGAAACACTTGCCAAAACTGACTTGGCTAAAGTTCTTCTGTTTTCAGTAGATTTGGAATGAAATCTGACAAGATTTCAGCTCTCTCTCCATGGGAACTATGTGACTCTCTTAAATATTCTTAGTGTTGGGTAGATTTTGTGTCAGGAGTCTAGCTATAGAAGCTCTGGATGCCTGGTGGTTTTCTTGCACAGGATCCCTTATCTCTAAGCTGTGAGAACTGGGTTATAGCTGTATTAGCAGAATCATTATGACACTTGTTAAATAAATTGTAAAGTGTGCCTGTAAACATGAAGGTGCAAGACTTTTTCCAGTGTTTAAAACTTAATAGTTGTTCTGTCCCGGTCTGGCCTTAGTGAAGGTCTGATTTCTGTTGGCAACACACAGTCAGGAAGGCTTCTGGGTTAACAGCCGTGAGATTAATATCTTCCCTTGGAAACAAATCCTAGAGGATGGAAGAACCAAAAAATAATGGGAAGAAGTCTATGCCAATACCTTCCAGTGTATTGTTTTTTTCTTCAAATTTCTAGTGGTGCTGGTACTAGCACAAATACAGATTAGGTGCTACTGTTTCAGTTTAGGCTGTTTGCTAACAGTGGGGAGTAAATGGTTTGGGGCATTAGTTAAACTTTCCAGGCATATGTGACAATACAGAAAATAGTATTTTTGCACTTCGTGCAAACAGTAAGCAGATAAAGAGAAATAGATTATGGCAAACAATAGCACTGGGGGCAGGGGATGAGTAAATTGCAGTCTAAAGAGAACAAGAAAATGGACATAGAATTTGAAAGTTGTCACAGATCTTGTTTCCTTTCGTATTTATTTTTGAGTTTTGAATTCCTGACCTGACTGAGTTGCATTTTCAGGCTGTAACAAGATGCTGGTGTGGCCACTGATGATGCCTAAGATGGATGTTCGAAGCAATTTAAATGACAAAAATTAGACAGGATCTCCCTCTGGAGGTCTTTAAAGGCATCTCTGTCCATGAAGGCAATTCTGTGCTTATTTTAGAAAGACTGCATCATTTATTTCCTAAACCTTGGAATTATCCTGGATCAGGTAGTTGCGTCTACCTCACTCTGGATGTTTAGTGGAAGTACAATATATGGCAGCACCAGACTGATCACTGACTGAATGGGAGAACTAAACTGTTCTGTATGAGTGGGTTTTATACACCATACTGAAAAAAGTTTGTTAAGGCAGTTCATGCAGACAGGTTATATAGAAGGTTTTGGCAAAAAGGTTCTACTCTATCTGGCTGGCAAGTGAATAAGGGACCTAGGTAAGAAATTACATTTGGCAGCTTCTTTAAAACATGGAGTCTTAAAGAAGTGACTGCAAAGACCAGATCTCTTGCATAGCACCAAAATCACAATAAAGAACAGCCTGAGTATTCAACAAGTGATAGTTATATTCTTAAATGTAGTTAAAAGAATAGTTTTAACTATTCTTTTAACTATAGATAGTTAAAAGAATAAAGGATGCATTCTGTTCATGATTGATGAAGAACATTTAAGTTTTATACTTTAGTACCAAGTTGCTGCGAAATTGGTGAAAATGTCCTTGGTGGAGTCAGTGGGGCCTGGATAGTAGCTCTCTGGTCACCTGTCTAAAGTAAGTGCCAGTTAGGATTTCTAAAGCATTGGTAAAAATTGCATAATGCTGATGGATACAAGGTTTACAGGAAAGGCAACTGAAAGTGAGGTGAACGTGCCAGAACACTGAAACTGACAGCAGTTACCTGTGTCTAGGTACCTGAATTAGACCCCTAATGTCTGCTGTAAAGTAAGCTAAATCTTTTTTAGGCGTTTCAGGCAGTAGGGAACTGCATGGTTTAGGTGTCCTATTGGGAGTTGAATCCTGCCCTAAGTGTCTTTGTCTTATTCTTCTTGAATCTGTAAATAGACAGGCATACCTGTTGGGATAAAACCTATGTAAGAAGTTCTCAGAAGAATCAGGATTTCGCCTGAGAATGTTGAAATGGTGTATTTTTTTATAGATCCATGCAGTGTTACATTGTGGTGAAGTGTTGACAGTGTTCAGAGATAATCTGGCATTTCATTCCCAGAGTAAGTCTCTTTTCCCTTGAATAAGTCTTTCAGGATTTAGTTTGGCTTTTATTCTTTTTGAAGCTATATTGTACCTCCTGTTGCCTAATCCACGTGGATGTTTTTCTCTCACTCTGTTCAGAACATGTGGGAGCTTTGTAAAGTTGCTAACACTGTTCTCTACCATCTGACAGCCTAAAGACAGGAAGCTAAAGGGTTTCAATTTCAAGATGGATCAAGTGGAGCATATTGGAAACCTGTAAACAAGAAGGCAGATCTCCCCTCTTTTTCCCCTTAAGTCTGCACCATAGCAACTATCTACACAGAAGGATTTCATGTCTTGTATGAGGAAATCTGTAAAGAAGCCTTGTTGTTCTTTTGTTCATTTCTATCACAAATATATTTTATACAAATATATCTGGTGCTGTCCTGGAAAGCTGGGTGTTTCATTCCTGGGAGGAACTGACTGCAGATACCAGCTTTGTTAAAAGATCTTTTTTTCTGTTACATTTCCTTCTATGTCAGTGTGTTGAGCTGAAAATCCGATTGTAAAGGAGATTCCAACCCATAATGAAAAATAGCATGCAAGTTTCCTAATCTGAGCATTCTCCTCCTCATGAAGAAGATCTGCAGGTTTTTCACGTTAGTAAAATGGAATTAAAGTGGTAGCTTTAGGAAAAGGACAAAATGTATGTTTCAGTACAGGGTTTGAATAATTAAAATTTGGAACTTGACACATTTTTACCTTAGGCATTTTGCAGTTGCTGCTTATGAGAACAGTGTTATTTTGGAATGTTTCAGATCTTCTGTCAATATCCCTGATATAAGACTGGTTTAGTCCTTATATCGACAAGTGAGGGGAACAAGGTATCACTGCTTCTCTTAAGACACAGGCAAAAAGTTGCAAGCGTGAAATAAAGCTGTGGAAATCTTCTTCCTTGCACTAGTGTTGGCTGGACCCAGGTCTAAGTCTGTCTACTACTTTTCTGTGGTTATACATGTGAGTTTTCTCCACTGCCAACTGAATGTTTTATGTTTGTGAAGATGCTTGCCCAGCAGGGCTGAAGCGTAGATATCCCTACCTGGGTATTCTCCTTGAGATGTGCACAGTTCGCCTTGTGTTCAGAAGTGTTTATTGTCTACAACTTCTCTTGACTATGTAAGTGTACTCATTCACTCATAGGTAAAACAGAGTTTAAATATTTCTATAAAGGGTACTGGTGCTTTAAGTCCTTCAAACTTCTGGCACTTGCACTCTGATGTCTTGGGACATGGGTGATTAGCCTTGGTCAGATCATTGTCGGTGCTTCTCTTGCAGAGAAATTTTCTGAACTGATGGCAAACTACACTTGCTGGGTGTATTGACTTAAAGGTAGTGTCATATGCATTCTCCTCCATGAAAGCTATAGAACAAGAAAATGCTCCTGATGGCATCTGTAGAATGTCTGCTGTCTGTTTGGGATACTGGTGAGGTATCTTTGTTCCTAGAGATTCAGTAGCTCCTAGTAGAACATGTACAGATAAAGCTCTTTTGCCTTTGAAGTAGGTAATTTTTAATTTTTCAAAGATGTTTCTGTTTCTGCAGCAAATCTGTTATGTTGTGTGAAGTATATGAGAAGAAACAGGATGTGCTAAAATTCCATCATGACCTTAATCAGAGTTGTGACATACATCATATATTGAGAAATAGTTGGCACTGAATTTCTTGAACTGTCTTATGGAATATCTTACAGAATTTCAATTTTTTTACTGAAAAGAATATCTGAAGGTATAAATCCTGTAGTTTTCATTGTAAGCAATAAATCATCACTTTGATTTGATTGCATTTTGCATTATGTTGCTAATAATCTGCTTTAATTTGCTGGAATTGATTTGTGGAACCAGTTTTCTCCTCTTAGAAGTATCAGCTGGTGGGACAAACATATATCTGAGCTGACCAAAAAAGTAACTAATGTGTCTTGAATGCAGTATTGCTTGGAGGCTAGTATATATTACAGGTATTTACTATGGTTTACCTCTGCTTTTATTTTAAGCCTCCACACACTGAGCAATGAGTGAAATACCTGCATTTTAGACAATGAGGTGTGTGCTTTCACATCGGCTCAGAGAAATTACTGTTGTTGCAATAAGTTCTAATGCAGAAGATTTGTGTCAACTTTCTACCGTTCCAAAGAATTTGAAGACACATGATGTAAAATTGAACATCATTTAATCTTCACTTTCCCATTTATCACTTCAGAATTAAGTACTTTTTTGTTTAAAAAATCAAAATCTGAACCAAACTTAACTTTCAATTTCCTTTTTTGTTCCTGTTTTAGTGTCTCTTGGCACTGCTCTTGAGTTAGCAGGAGTTGTCACTTTGCTGTTCTCTAGGGAACAAAGTTTCCTTGCACTGGCATGAGCAGCAGGAGGATAGATTTTTTGTTATGAAGAGGGTGTGTATGTTACTATGCTTCTAAAATCTGGGGTTTGGCCTCTGCTGAAGTGTCTAATGGTGATGACAGAGTCATTTCTGATCCTGTCCTATGGTAACTTCAGTGTAGTTTGTGCAGCCTGCCAGAGCTGTGAGCAGGCAAAGGTCAGTTGCTGCAGGCTTGAAGAGAAAGTAGAGTATGTCTAGCTTAGAAACAAAAGTCAGGCGAGGAGGAAAAGTAGCCATCAAGGCTTTTTAATCACCATCACAAGGCACTCTTACTATTTTGCATAGCCTCCTAACAAACAGCCTATGTGCCATTTGCCATCCTCGCTCTCTGGGTTTGTGTTAAGCACAGAAGGTAAAACCAGGGTGTTGCTGAACTCTGCCGAACACATCAGTTCCCGCAGTAAGACCTGTAGAATTGCAGTGCTGGTAAAAATATCTCTAGAGAGGAACGACCCGAGCTGCTTACATCCCTTTCTTCTTGCTTTAACACTTGGCAGGCTTTCACTTAGCTCGGTCAGGAAGTTAATATGGGGTCTATCTAAAATAACTAGCTGTGTGCCCTCATCTTCAGCCAGAAAGGGCACAGGAAGAACTGCATGCAGTTGCTTTATTTATTTAATTCAATTTTATTTTTCCTTATTTTCTTCCTGTGTGGCAGTTAAGATTTCCTGGTGGTTTAAGAATTGTAAAAGAAAAGGAAGGCTCTGTCCACTGTTTGGTTGGGTCTAGAAGAGGTTTCTTGCAGATTAGGTTTTCTGAGAAGTAGCCTGCTAATTTTTGTACAGAAGAGCTCTGGACATGTGTAGCACTTTTCCATGTTAGCACAATTCACAGCCCTGAAGAGTGGAACAGGATGAGATTTAGTGGCTTCAATGTGGGAGGCATTGGGCACAGAAACTTTTAAAGATATTATTTCTACTGCCAAGCCATTTACTTACAAAAATTCTTGTGCTGGAGCCTGTCTCTGCCCTTATCTTCTGCTGCTGACCCTCGAGTTTCTTCCTTCCTGCTCCTTGCATGGAGCCTGGATTTTCACATTTTCTCTGACTGACACTTCTTTGCCTCTTGCTTCGTACCAGCTGTGTCTGTCATAGTCACCAGGCATGTCGTAGGACTGGAAGTGAAGTAAAAACAAGAAAAAAATGTGCATTTTTCTCTTAATGCCTGTTAGCCTTGTATTATACATTTACCATATGATGTTACAAGTTTGATTCGTTGGCAAAATGAGAAGCAGCTTTCTGCTCCATTTCTGTGTTAGTAACTGTGAGATTGAAACCACTTCAATTACTAGATGGACTGGGTTTTCCAAAAGTTGTAATTCTCATGAACTTTGTGAAAATTAGAGTTTATATTTATATATCCTACCCTTGGATTATAGTTTTCTGTATTTATTTGTTTAAGTACAGGGTACGGCATGTACTATTTTGATGTGCTATTTTTGATGATCACTGTATTGTTCCACTTCCTTAAAATAAATAAAATAAAAATAGACTAATACTTAGCAGCATGCTAAGTGGTGAAAGGTTGATACTAATTAAATAAGGTTGTCAAAGTGCATGTATGAAGAATTACAGATGGTCCAGAACCTTTGTAAATACTTTAGGTACTCCACCTTTATATTTCACAAAGTTTTGGCAGTCTAAAGCTTTTCAGTAAATTAAAAAAAAAAAAAAAAAAACAAACCAGAAACCAAATCCCACAAGAAAAAAGTGTTCCTTTATTTTATATTGGTACGCTTCGGCCCCTGCATATGTGGAAGTTAGGCAGCAAGAGGAGAGGTGGGGATGGAAATACAGAACTGCTGCTAAATTGGTACCTTTCAGTTCCTTTGTTCAGCATAAGATTTACTTTAACCACAGTAAAATTGATGTGGTTTTTAGGGAAGCCTCCATATAAAATAGCTTAAAAAGTCTACCAGCATTTGACTAATGCTTAATTTAGTACTTTTTCATGAAAAAAGAAAATATTCTGCTGCTTTTCTTTTATTTCAAACTATTTTTGTTCCAAAGTATGTGAATCTCTCCTATTGGTGACATTGCTGTTTCTGTAAACACTGTCCATGGGCTGGCTCCAGGACTCTGTTTGTTCAGTGCATGAGTTGGGAGACTCCCTTCCAACAGAGGAAATGGGACGATGTGTTAAGCTTTTGCTGGAGATTGTTCACATCCACAGAAGCTATATCCTCTGCAAGAAAACAGAGCTTGGATCCATGCCACAGCGTGTCTGTGATGTTAACGAGTAGGAGAAGCTGTGCTTGCTTCAGCAGCAATCTCCTAATTCAGGGAAGGGGTGAGAGAACAAAGTGGAGTTTGATGAAATTTAAATGCGTCACTTAATCCTGTTAGCACACAGGGGGAAAAGTTTTTTGTTCCATGGAGGGGAAGGAGAGGAGCTATTGAATTTACCTGAAATCTATGCATCAGGAAGAACCATATCAAATGGAATCTGGGTCCATGCCTTGTTTCAAATACATCATCTTTGCCAAACAGAAACCTCAGCTGAGTTTCTGTACAACTGAAGCCCTGCTTGTTTTCAACCTGCAGCAACTGTTGTTTAATGCAGATGAGCAACTTGATCTTGGCTTGCTCGCATACCACAGTGATGAGCCTCACTGACATACTGCTGAAGAAGTTTTAAGTTTACTGCCTGTTTAGGAGAAAAGAATGTTCGGGTGAGGGGTTTCTTACTGTCTTCATGGTTAAGTAGTGAGTTTATTGCTGAAAAAATTGGTTTTTTTCTGTTTCAGCATTGCTGCTTCAACTAATGCCTGTTTTTTCTCTCAAATTTTATTTTGATGTTGCTAATTAGTCAGCCTTAGCCTAAAATGGGTTAAATGACTTCATAAGTTGTCAGATGCTCAGTGTGACTGCAGCATGTGGTGATGCTGAGCATGGTGATTTCTGTGAAGTCCCTGGCATAGTTCTGGATCGCAGTGGGTACATGAACTTACCCATGAATGAGAGGAGCGTGAGGCAAGGCAGCACTGGTGGGACTGGTATGTGCAGGCAGTATGAAGAGGAGGACTCTGAGGGATGCTGTGGGGGTGGAAATTGCATTTCTGTTAAGACACAATGAAGAAGAAAGCACGAATGAGCCTTAATAGAAACTGTAATGTGGAGTGCCAAGTCTGTCCTCATGTGCTACTGGAGGTAGAGAAGATGGCTTACTAAGGGCAAGGAAGGTTGCAGATCTTGATGAGCCTAGACCATGACAGTAGCTGCTGTTTGATTCAACTGAGAAGGGACAGGTGGCCCTAAGAGGATATAAAGACTTCTTAGAGTATTCTTTCTGGCAGTAGTTTTCTGAACGAATTCCAGCCACAGCAAGATTTTTGCCTTCCCTTCACTGGAGAAGTTGTGTAAAAGTGAACCTGGAAGAGGAGGAGTTGCTGGATGGTCTGGAAATGTAAGGATCAGTTGAAAGGATTTCAGTTTAGATTTTATGCATAAAGAATCTGCAAAACTGGGTGTTTGGCGAGGTCTGTGGAGTTGCAAGTATTAGTGACGTGTTAGAGTTAGCAGGCGTATTTTTCTTGAAATGATGGAGAGATGAAGAAAGACTTCATGTGTGTCATTGGAGACAGATTTAGAGTAGAGGCAGTCTTCTGGGCTACGTTCACAAGGGGTTTTTTTAATTGCAAAGTAGACCACCCAGACTGAATGTGCAGAAGAGCTTTTAAGGATCTCCACTTTAAAAACAAATGTATTATCTTCTGATAGGGAAGGAAGGAGGGAGGGTAGCAGAATAGAAGAGCTGGTTCTGGACTGTCACAGAAAAGATTGGCAACTCAAAATACACAGGGATGGAATAGTGCAAATATCTTTGGCAAGAACACTGTTTGCTAAGTTAACCTGAAGAAGATCTACGATGGAAATAGGAAAGTGAAACTTAAGGCAGCTATTGTGCTTGGAGATGAAATGGAAATCTGGGTATTTAAAGAAGAATTGAGTCATCTCAGAGGGGGGAAATAGCTAAAGGATGAAAATTCCCTAATCATGCATACTTTGCCATTAAACTTATTTGTAAGTTCTTGAGAAAGGGATATCATTAAAAACAAATGAACCAATGTAACTATTCTAACATGGTTATAGTAACCATAAGATATTAACGATCGGAGATGCTTCCTGCATTGCTTAATTCTTATTTGTGAATATAATAGAACTCTCAAACCAACAGTGGCAAGAAAAATTGAATGTACAAGTCTTTCAAGCATAGTGCCAAACTTCATTCCTACTTGTCCATGTAGAAATGACAGCATTTCAGACTGGCAATTTCCCTTTATTAAAAGCATCTTTAACTAGAACTCTCTTCATTGAGGAAGAAAAGTGTGTCTGCCATTCTCCATCTGCACGGTCATGCCGATACTGGCACGTAACTATTGAAATGCCAGCCTGTCAAAGACTCACAGCTTGAATACCATGGTGCTGTAGTGGATTCAGCAGCAGAGCTGACTGCTTGGTGGGTGTAGAGCAAATGCTAAAAGCTAGCTCCACATAATTTAGGTAATATAGAGAAGGATCCAAAAACCCCTTTGACACTCAAGGGTGAACTATAAAAGATTTTAGGAAATTAATTTGTGCTAAGTAGTAACTGACTGTAAGCTTCCTTCCACTCAAGTTTTGCTGCTGATGTGACCTCTTCAGTAACTTTTAAGTGCATCTTTGCAGTTTTGCTTTTGCAGAAGCTGAAATTCTTTGTGATCTTAAAACTTTGATTTTGAAGTTAAATTTCTTGTGTGAAAGGAGCCAGCTATTTTATTATTCTGGCATAGTTTGCATGGTGGCTGTTGAATCATGTACTCTTGATGCAGGTAACATTCTTGAGATTTCCTGAGTAGAGAGTAACTGGAATAGTACTTACCATCTGGGCATAGTGAACTCGGTCTGTGCAAGTGGCGTGTGTGAAACCCAGAGACTTGGGTTTGGTTTTTGCATGTTTTGAATGTGCAAAAAAGTGGGAAAAAATTACTTGCAGAAGAGCTGTTGTAGAAACAAGTGTTTACGTGTAGAGAATTTGAGGGAGGGAAGTTAACAGAAAGAAACTATGAGCCTCAAGGGTCTTTTTTACAATTAGTGCCAAGACTCATGAATTAAAAATTCCAATTTAGAGAGTGCACATAAATTACCTCTTGTTTTAACCTGACAAAGACGTGCAGTTGTATGGAACAAAATAGGAATTGTGAAAGGTTTCCTAATGGAACTCAAAAGCAAGGTGAAACATGCTTGTAGTTTTTCTATTTAATTAAGCACTTAGCTTTGCAACAAACTTTGCCTTTCCTCTTGAGTCAGTGATTAGACTCCTCCAGGAGAAACTTCTGAGACTACAAAGCTCACCTGAATTAAAGGGAGGTTCCAAGGCTTAGTTTAGGTATGAAATTAAGAGGTGCTCTTCTTTAAGTGGTTTGAGGGTTTCCTGTGAAGTGATTTACTTCAAATTCTTTTTTTTGCATTTGCTGCTGCTGACTTACAGGCAGTTTTTACTCCATCTCCTTTTCAAAATTGTATAAGAGAAATCTTTCAGAATGCTGTCTGACTCTCTGCTTTTTCTCTTTTTCTTATTAATATCCCAAGATATTGAGCTATGTATGTTAAGAAAACATAAATGCTCGGGAAAAAGCTTTGTGTATCTGTATTTCTATTGCTCTCCCAATTTTACTCAACCTGAGATATGAAATTGTGCAAAGGAAATCTAAGAGTGTGGTAGGGTTAAAACTGAAGTTAAAACCTCTGAGCTGTGCTGAAACTGCCCTATAAGGCAAGACAGATATTTCAGTAAGTTCTTTTCTTCACCACTGGCCTAAAAAGTTAATTTTTTATTAATGTTTTTAAACTCACCAAGTTTCTTTCAGTTATATAATTGTTTAAATTCTTTGCATTGCACTTAAGAATATACATGCACTGGGTTGATTGCATTTAGTAAGAAAATAAAAGAGATTTTGGTAAGATTGTTCAATAAGGCAGTATTAAATATATAAACATGATTTTTTACATTACTCTTATACCGAAGAAAGGAATTGCAAGCAAGTTTTCCTGATGTAAATTTCCACAGGTCAGTGTACGTTGCTTTGCATACCTGAATATTTCTTACAAAATGGGAATCAAGGTGTCACTAACATTCAGTAGTTCTATGCCAAGCAAAAATTTTAAGTTATGTTTCTTAATCACTTGACAATTTTCTTCTTGGTTTCTACAATTTCTGGTGTTCTCCTAATTCATACTTTTGCTTCAAAGTAAGACTCGTTGATTGAGGTAGGACAAGGAGCTCAATCTATAAAGTAGAAAAGTTGAAAATTCTTGCTGAGACTAAATAATATAGATGGTTCTGGGTGGGAGAGTGGTTTCTTTCCTTTTTTGATTGTTTGTTAATCTGTGCACTAATGGTCTGAAGTAAGGCATGCTCTTTAAGTAGCCTGTGAAACCTCTCTAGTTAATAGCTTTAGTAGCCAAGTTTATAACTGAATTTGGATATGGAGCAGAAAAATGTAATGCCACATGTCTTGCTGAAACTAATTTCTACCATGAAGAAATTGTAGATTTTGGTATTTATTTGCACGAAGAAGTTAAAGTCTGCTGTTAGAAGTTTCAAAGCAAAATCACCTCATCTGGAGATGCTCTGGAAACAATTTTCTTTGCAACTCTTGTGAAAAATCAGAGATGAGGAGAAGGTAGAGGGAGCCTCTGCTGTAGCACAAGGACAGACATGGTAATGCTTGTTTTGCAGAAAAGCTTTATTTAGCTTAGCAACCTCATTGCTAAATATTCCTTGTCATTTTCCAGCATAATCTAAGGAGACTAAAGCTGTTTAGGAGCAGAGGGAATGTGAATGTGTGGGGCCAAGACTCATGCCATTGCTAGAGGGTCTGGTGAGCATGAGAAGAGAGGAGGGCATTGAACCTTAATTACAGATTGTTTAATATCAAGCTGGTTCTTGATGTCCTGAGGCACTAGAAGTTTAGGCCTATTCTTACAGCTTTGTTGGTTTTTGCTCATGTTGATAACATGCAGATGACATCTATTGCATGTGATTTTTTTTTTCCATTCAGGACTTGTGGAAGGGCTGGATTTGTGTACCTGGACAGTTGGGGGGGGATGTTAAATAAATACCCTTATCAGCCTGGAGGAGGGGGTTGTACTAGCCATTCTCTAGGCTGTACTGACATCTGGTGGCAGTTTATATATTTAGTGTTTGAAATGCTTTTCATTTAAAGGTGGGCCAATTAATTACTGTCTAGAATGTGCCTGCTTATGTATTTTGGGCTGTTCCACCTTATTTGGTGGCTTGTGGGTGGTGGCTTGCTTCTAACTCTCTTTCTCTCTACTTTCTTGCTTCTAACTCTCAGAGGCAAAACGTTTAAAACTGTTGAAATTAATCATTCTTTTACCAAGTTTAAAAATGTATTGACTTTGTTTTCAGATTGTTTTTAATTCTGTGTGTCTTATAGCAGTTGCGTAGAAAAGGAAACATTATTTTAGTTTTTTCCTTTCCCTTCAAATATTTGCAAGGCTCACGAAGAAAGTGAATGGAATAATTTCCTTTCTTTGAAGCTGAAAGGAGAGCTAAAGGAGAGCCCTGAGATCCACCTCCATTTTTAGGTCTTCCCTATCAGAGACCCCGGGGTTCTTGTTTGCATACCCAGATATATAAATACATGTTTCTAAAGTGGAACACAGAATATTTAAGACAGGAAAAACCAGAATTCATCGTCATGGACTTGAAGTAATCTTAGAAACATGCCAGGGTTTTTTTGAGAAAGTTGATAGCAGATGGTTGTTACCAGGATCACAAGGTGTTCACTGAAACTATGTGGCCTTCCAGGAGTGGGCAGATGAGAAAGAAATCTTGGCACTTTTGAGAGAAATTGTTCTTCATGTAGAACAGCAGTAGTCAGAGGTTTGTGGTTTTCATGGTTACCACACAGAGATGGAGGCATAGGAAGGGGGATCCACCAGACTCTAGGTGAGCTGTAAGGATGCCTGACACTGCGCCTGCTCCTTCCCAAGTCCAAATCTCAATTCCTACTGCAAACTGACATGGCTATTACACTATATACTAACTCCTTCTTGAGGGGTGGCTTATCAGTGAAGGAGGTAAGTTGGGAATATTTCCAGGTGTGAAGACCACACAGTCTCCAGGATTCCACCAGGGAAGGAAGGAAGAGTTTTAAATAGTTTGCAGTCTTCCCTGGGCCTACTGCTTTATAAACTGTCTGTATTCAGCACAAGTATTTTGCCCCTCAGGTGGGTCACTGCAGGCAGATCAGGTAATCCTCTATGTAGGCACATTAGCCTTCTCTGTGGGCATTACAGATTGTGAGGAAAATTTTGGAGACAGTTTGATTTTTTGTAAAAGACAATGTAAGATGGCTTCCTTTATAAATAGTGAGTCATTTGTTTTGGTAATGGTATAATATTCATAATGTTCAGTGATATTTGCCCCCATTTTAACGGTGTGGCTGATGTGGAGTAGAAAGATTAGCTTTTTCAGAGGGCCTTCAGTACACAGAAGGTAGTATAATGTCAGCTCATCTTACAAGGCTGCAAGGGAGTTAGACCTTACGCTATATGTAATTTTCTCCCTGTTTGTGAACAGGGTAATTTTTTTTTATTTTCTAGTTCTCTGCTGTTGGGTGATATAATTGAGTGGTTCTGGCTATAACAAGTATTCTCTGAAGTGAGCAGTGAGTAATTTGTGCGTGTTGGCACCCAACTTACTGTCATTACCAGAAATTAAATCTCTGACTTCCTACAAAGGGAAGAGAATACGTTTTCTTTTCATTCCTTCCCTTTTGTGCTTCATTGTAAAATGAAAGCAAATGAATGACTACAGTCTCTTTATAGTGTGGCATTTACTGGGCAACTCACAGTCTCTTCTTTCCAGGTGATGGCAGGGCAGTGCTTTAGTTTTGGGTTCTTAATTTGTTGTTGCACTACATTCTTTTAGCAGCTGCTTCTTTCATAACTCTGTACTACATTTTACAGTCATATTCCTCAAGTATAGGATAGTGGAATCGAGGGAGAGCAGGTTTTAGGATCAGATAAATAACTGTGTCACTAACAAACACCTTGCCTCCTGGAGATCTGGGGGAGAAAGTTTTTTTTGCAGTAGTTAATCCTTACTTTTGTGATAGGTTTGCTGAGACCATGATCACTTGTGTGGCTATCTGTGCAGGTGGTGCCTTCCCGTAGATCCTTCGCGGCAGGGTTTTAGCCTAGCTCTGTGCAGGGCTTGCTGGCAAATCACCAGCTTTATTTCTATGACACTACAGAAGTCATGCTTTGCAATGAATGCTGAGGCAGGCAGGTTGCTGTATCTGGGTACCTAGACACTTATGAGGAACTGTGCCTAGCAAGTGGTAAGCATCTCTTGGCAAAGGGATGTGTTGTATGTAACTTCTTATCCCTCCCCAAGTACGTCACCTTAGACGCATCTTTGACTACATAAATATTAATAAAAAGGAAGTAGCCACCTGAAACAATTTGGAAGTCAAAGTCAGTCAGTAGAAATACAGTGGACCTTTACTTAAAGTCATCATTTAATTGATGGTATGTTCTTCTGTCATTTGTTTTGACTTTAGGCTCTTTAGAATAGGAATTACTGTGTTGAGTATAAATTAAGTTCTTGCCAGAAGATTTCCTTAAATTGTTTCAAGTTACTTGGTGCACCTTTCAGAAGCACATCTGAAATAGATATGGAAAACTGTCTTTTACAGTCTAAGTCACTTGTGTCATTCATTTAAATGCTGAAGCTGAAGAATATATAATAAGTCTTGAAAGTGTTTGGGATTCTGTTACACCTTAATATATTGCTTGGGTTTTATTCTGATTTTTCTTGTTCTGAAATTCCAGATTCTTTTTGTTCATATGTTTGAGTATTTTCTTGTCACTGCATCATTTGCCGTGACAAGTTTTCTTCCTCTGTGTGCTGACAGTATTTTGAAAGCAGAATATTTTCTTGCTGTAGAAAAAAACCCAAACTGGACAGTTCAGGGTTTTTTTTTTCCTTCTACTTACTTTTTAGCAAATACAGTATCAATGCTTTCTAAATTTACAAAGTTGTGTGGGTCTTTTTGTCTTGGGGACATACTGGGCTGTTTAGAGAGGGGTCATTGTTTCGTTTCCATGTATTAAACTTGGAAGAACTGTTCTAATGTTAGAGTCTAAATTAATATTTTCTAAGTCAACTGTGTGATTTTAAGCCCTGAACTTTGAATTGTACTGAAAGAGTAATTGTAAACAGCAATTCTAACCAATGGCAATAAAAGATGCACATCAAGATTATATCATGATTGGTAAATATTATCAGTCTTAATATTTTAAATATTAAAAACATCATCATAGCTCTTACAGAATCAAAATGCGATCTATTAGCAACAGAAATATCAGACGCCTGTTAGATAAAGATTGAGTGTACTGTGGTAAATGCCATCAGAGACTACCACAATATTGTTTTTCAACTTTCTCATGTAAAGGGCTGAAGTGCGTTCTGCAAATCATACATAATCTGGAAAACCTTGAATGAGAAATGGAAGGTCTCTAGCAACAGTTCATGTGGGATTTCAAAAGTGGCTCTGCCTCCAGGAGGACCTGGGTCTAGATTACTTACTGAGATGTATTCACACCTGGATTATTCTGAGATTTACTCCTTTTCCTTGTTCTGAGAGCAGGTCCATGATTTTATTTCTGCATTTTATGCTTTTATTTCTACTGCTAGATTCATTGTTGAGCCAATGCCAGGCTGTTTCTTGCAGGGCCACGTGGCAATCGGATTAGTGTGGCTACTTGATTGAAGACAGGGATTTTCCTCTTCTATTGTGTGCCCTAGAGAGACATCCAACCCAGGATCCCACTGACATGTAAAATTGGTGGAGTGTTTTAGGAGAAATGCATCTTCTTAGTGCAGAACTAGCATAGGTCCTTTAACTGCTGACCAGAGAGATGATTTACTGAGGAGAGACAGCTCGAGAAAGAAAACTTTTAATTCTTGCAATTTGTGCAGCCTTTGCCCTTGCAGTCCATGTTCTTTTATTGCTGACTAGAAGGTAAAGGTGATCTGCCTTCAGATCTATTTCAGCTTCTGAGCTTTCTGCAACTCTCTAGGTCTCCTTATGAATGGTCAAGTGCAGCTTGCGATTACATAGTCTCCTTTCCCCTCCTGCTGCCCTTCTGTTTGTTGATCAAAGGGATTCCCTCCAGGCACTGGGCTTTTAGGTACCTGTCCTGATTCTTAGAAGTACTGGAATGATATGTAGGTAATGGTAGAGGAGAAAACTGTACAGTTACTTTGGTCCAAATGAAACATACTTCATGCCACAGAAAAGCTGTTTCTTCAGAAAGCTGGCCAAGATACTGTGCTATAAATGGTATTCATATGATGATGAGTACAGTACTAGTATTGACCCTTCCATGGGTTGTCCTCTCAGCTGAAGCTCCTCTACCTTTTCAATAGCAGATTAACTTTTTTTAAAGTACATTACTATGATTCTGCAATACCATTCATGTCCCTGGTCACTTGAACATGTTTTTTTTTTGAAAGCACAAACATTTTGAAAGCATGCATTGTTTTTTGAAGCAGAAACTTTTAATAATCTTGTCCCAAAGTATGTCTTATGTACTAAAACCAGTTTAGGTGGAAATTTTTTCTCTTCTGAGGATTTTGACTTTTGTTCTACATAAGAAAAATTCTTCTTCTTTCTAATTGGATTTTTTAAAAAAATTTTGTTTGTTTGTTTTTCCCCTTAGAGGTGATGCCTTCAAGGACACTGAATACTTAAAATGTTTCTGAAAATACAATCTTAAATGTACCTAGGCTGCTGTTAACAGCCACATGCTATTTAACCAAACTATTCAATTTACCAAGCTATATCTTTAAAAGTATTCTTTTCCTCACAATATGCATAGGTATCCCAGAACCATCATTCCTCTGTTAATTAAAAATAAGCTAGATAGTGTAAGCATTATGTGAGCCAGCACTCTAAATGTTGCTTTTAAATTGTTTAAAAGCTTTAAAATTTAAAAGCTTCCAGTCCTTTGGAAATTACATGACAGCTCTTTCTCGTAGAATGCAAAGACCTGAGCTTTCTCTGCTCTGTGCACTCATTAAAATAGTGAATTCTCTGTTTTTTGCAGGCACAACTTCAGGACGTGCAAGAGTACTTTGGAGTGAACTGGCAGTAAGCCTTGCAATACCATGGTGGCAGTAATGCTGGCTGTCCTCTGGAGATGCTGAAGCTCAGCCTTACTTTGAACTTCTTTCTTAGACCTCCAACCTGTTCACAAAGGACTTAACAGTGATTTGGATTCACATGGTAAACAGTAGTCATGGGTATGGATTTTTTCCTCCCATTACTTGACATCTGCATGTTTCCAGCAGTCAGTGATGAAGTCAGTACTAGGTCTGCTGACATTTGGTCTGTTCTTGGGAGCTCTGAGTGACAGGTATTGTAAACATCCTACACTCTCAGCTGTGGAAACTGAGAAAGCTGGGAGAAGGCTGTTTACTCTTCCTGCCTTGGAAATCATCTGGAGGGCGAGGATGGATTATTGTGTTGATTGTATTTCTGACAACCTGTATTTCATACTTTACATTATGGTCTCAGTGAACAAATTATGTCATTATACCACATCATCAGTGTCTCGTGTTCAGACTAAGGTCAGAAGGGCCCCTATGATATGCTTTAGCTGTGCTGCTGGCTTGAGGGAAACATAAATTGTAGCAATAATACATTGCAATACTTTCATCCTTCAGCAGTGATTAAAAAAATCAGTCGCACTCTTTGTTTATAGGTGGTGAGACAAAAGTTGCAGTGTAAACATCCTCAAGTTGACACATCAGTATTGTATGTAATCAAAATCACCCTTAAATGGTTGGTCCTTTTTTTCTAAGATTCACTCAATTCTCATTTTCTACCCAAAAGAGCTAGAAACAGAGGTTAGAATGCAAAAATGTTCTAGGGGACTTCAAATTTCAGTTTCTTTTCAAAGAAAATCAGAGGTGTCAACATTAATTCCAGCTCTAAATTAACTTAATTAAGGATATAAAGGTCTTATACCTTATGTTTTCCACTTGGTGTTCCCTACCCCTTGCTCCCCAGACTGTATTGTACTCTATACTTTGTCCTGGCAATCTTTCTCTTCCTCCTTGTATTTCTTTCATTCCAAATGCTGTTAGCCAAGAAGAACTTCTCAGTTTAAATGTAGAATAAGATGAAAAAAATAATTTTCCTTTTAAATCTAATATCCTGCTGGCATGGTCTAAATACTCTGAAAGTGAGTTTTGCAGCTTTTCATAAGCAGGGACTCTGGCAGAAAGAATATTGTTCCCCTCTTTTCTCTTTTTCCTTGTTTATGGGAAAGGGACATGCCTTTTGTGCTCTTTAAGAAATTTTTCATAATATAGTTGAATTCAAAGATCACCCTCTAGTTTCTTTTGCAACAGAATTCTTATGTCTTCAGATCCTACTGCTTCACCTTTTTAGAAAAGGCATTTAAATATATAAAATCTTTGAAATAGAGGCTCCTAGACAAGTTTAATTTTCAGAATTTGGAAAGGGGTGGGAGTAGAAAGACAACATGAGAATGGTAAAAGAATGTGTAATGATTTGAAGTAGTACTTACACAAAAAGGACAAAAAAAAATTCCAAATTTTTACACAGAACTAAAAGAAGTCAGTTATTGGAAGTAATAATGATTTTTCAGGCTCTGGCTTGTCTTCCTATTGGAAGAAGCAGTAACAGGGAAAGCCAGGGTCACAGTGCTGTAGCCAAGGACTAAGTTGATGAGTAAAAAGAAAGCTCATGATTTATGTAGTAATTGCCAAGAAAAGCAGAGTTACCTTCAAAAATGATCTTTTTAAGGAAATGTTAGCTGTTCAGACCAGTCAGACGATAGGGGGTAGCATTTCCTAATACACATGGTTCCCTGGGCAGAGGGAGATTTCTGAGGATGATGGAGCACACTTACTTTCTCCTCTGCATGACATCACTAATTGTAGACTATGCTGTTTGGGAAAGACAACCTCCTGAAGGAGATAACTTCCTGAATTTCTGAGATGTGGGTTTGTATATTTTTATTTAGACACACTTTGGGGTTGGAATCATTATTTTGTGTCAATTGAAAAACTCTATAGTTAATATTACTTATTTGTGCATTTAATAGTGAAATTCCATCTTCAGTTTCATCAGTGTAAGGCTCCAATAGTCCCAACTTTGTTGTACATTCTTCCTGGCCCACATTTTCCTGCCCTTGTACTGACATTGTTTGTTTCAACTGCAACCTAATTCAGTTTCTTGACCACACTGAAAACTAAATAAGCAAAACAGCATTTATGTGGATCAGCTGCCTACTCCATCACCATGCTGTGGCCTGAACTGCTACTGAAAGTGCTAGTTCCTTCAAATGTGTCCACTTTCCTGAAGAAGAAAAACAGAGTTTATTTTAGATAGATGATGTAGTCCTAAAACAATAAAATAGTAAAATTACAGGATTTTGAATATTTTATTTGATATTAAATTATTCAGTTGATGCTGTCTGAACACAATTGCAAGCATGGTGCTAAAATAAATTCAGATAAAATTGTTTTAATTAAAATGTTTCATTTTTTGAACACCATTTGTGCTTCTTTTTAAAAAATTTGTTGGTAAAGGCTAACTGAATTGTGTTGCTAAAAGGGAGCATCTGGTAATTTTGCTATCTCCACACCTTTAATTGTAAAGATACCTTTAATTGTAAAGGTATCCTCTCATGTACTTGCACCACACTGAGCACTGTATAAATTGCATAATTTCTAGATCACAGAGTTCTTTTTCCTCCAGGTATTGCTTGCCAAGCCAAAGGCAAACATTATGTCCTCTTCTGTTGTTAATCTCAGACTTCAAAGAGTTGAAGATTCTTTCCAGTCTATTTATTAGAGTTTTTCCATTGTGAAAAAAAAATGTAACAGGGCTGTTTCAAAAGCCTGTTGCCAGTAATGAGCTTTGGATTGGGTCCATGGAGAGGTAACTAGATGTAGCTAGCACCACAAGTCTTCTCTGGGAAATTGCTGATTGTAGGCATGGCTCTTCTTCTTGAAGGGCAGTTCTGCCAAGATGCAAAATGACTTGTTCCAAGTGATCCTTGGCACCACCCTGGACAATATTCTTCTTGCGTGTTAAACTCAACATGCAACATCAATTGTGTTTTCTTTTATTTTTTTGTTATGAGGAAGAGGACAGTTCTTATCATATTTCCCTATTTCTAAAGTTTAGGTATTGTGATTTTCTTCCTCTGAACTCTTAACATAGAGATGAAGGAAATTTTCTTCCCCTTCATTGTTTATTTTTGCTTTGTTTGGGGTTTTTAAGCTGCATTTTTTATTATCTAGTCCTTCAAGGTAATTGTCAAACATGCATTACATTTGGTAATATAGGGAGTGACTGTGGGAGGAAGGAATGTGTGGGAGTAGTCAGGCAAAGCTGTTGCTTGTACAGAGACTGCAACCTGAACTTGCAGTTTACGAGTGAAATATTAAAAAAACATTATATTAAAAGTTTCAAACAGCTGCTGGTGAGGGAAATGAGAGGTGAAAGGGGACAAGAGTTCATTGACTTGTCATCCAAAGGGTGAAAAGTAATATAATGTTGATTTTAAGTATAAACACTTCCTTGATGATGCAGTGACAGAAAGCAGCAATTTCCCTTAATGCTTTTAAAAAAGTCAAGTTCTGTTTTGTTCAGTAAATCTCACTGTGACTGATTCTAATTCAGTACAGGAGAATTTAAAAGTCTGTGACAAGCTATTCTACTTTGAAGACCTATACTGAAATTGAAAAAGAAAAAAGAGTTCCTTTTGAATGAAGAAGGAGAAGAAAACCACATTATGTGGACTTCAGTCATAATTTCCCTGAAATGAGAGATGGAGTTCTAGATCTGAGTTTTCGCTGTGCTGTGATTGAGATAAAAACATGTAAAAGCAACTGTCCTTCTGCAAAATTCTACCAGGTGTGAAACATCTGCGGTACAAATATTCACTCATATGCAAACAAATGTTTTTACAGCTTAAAAATACTTTACCTTCATATCTGATCAAACACTTTGTTTGATTCAGGTTTTTCAAAATTAGGTTCTGTTTTTTAAAAATCTTTTTATGTAAACTAATTCTCATAAAAAGCATGTTTAATTAAACAGAATGCAAAAGCTGATGTTTCTTTTACTCTTTCGTGAAGCTTTTGGTTCTTGTCAGCTCTGGGCTCCATCCAAGACCTACTTAGCTACAGTTAACCTTTTGTTTCCTTGTTTTTGACCTTTCATTTTAAGGATGTTAGCATGAATTAAATGGAAATATGCTTTTCTAGCAAACACTTTATAGAATAAGCAAACTTCAGCTGAGCAGTGTGGTCTATAACTACAAAGCTGAGGACTTGCTTATTTTAAATAGTGTAATATGATAGCTAAATTACACCTTTTTTAACTTTTCAAAAAGGAGACAAGCGTGAGGCTGTGTTGCATAAGCCTTATGTTTGCAATGCTGACTGTGCTTTACAAAGGGATCCACTTTTGTTCCTGCTTAAATTAATAGGGGATTTTTGTTTGCTGCCTTGGTGCTGTTATTAAACAGTTAAAATAATACTGCAGGGAGCTGGGCTGTAATCCTGGTCTTTGACAGACTCTACCTTCTCCATTGTGAAAAAGATGACACTTCCTCTGGAAAGGCAGAACTCCCATGTTGTTCATCAGTCTCATTGCAATAAAGCATGCTTTCCAAAATCATGCCATCACAAGCTGGTTTGTCTCATTGCGTTCCACCCTTTCCCTCTGATTTAGATTGCACTGCCTGCTTGTGTTGCTGGGGGAGCAGAAAGGATGTAACAGACCTAATGCAGGGTTATTGTAAGGGCTGCTGAGAGCTCCTCCTTGTGCTTCTGTTGTGATGCTGTCCTCCCATGGATGACAAGAGGGCATACAGAACTTCTGGTGGTTTTATGTGTGTGCTTGTAGGGCAGCCCACATTTTGTACAGATGTACCCAGCCAGCTGAGATATTGAGATCTACCCAGTTATGGCACCATGGAAATTGGCTCCAAGCCACCCTCACCCTGCTGGGAGACCCTGGGTACATTTTTAGCTCTGGGAGGGTTCAGCTGACCTTGTTCATTATTTAGACTGGGAGGAATACACTGAGTATTGTCACCAACCAAGGATCATTTACATCATTTGAAGGCTCCATTTCTCCAGTTGTTTCTGTATAGCCTAGAGCATCTGCTGGCTCAGGTGTTCTGAAAAAATGCTGCTAAAATAACTCAGCTCTGATAGGCAAGGAATAGGTTGATGTTGACAAATGAAATAATTTCAGGATCTATGAAATTCATGTTCTGTTGCTTGGCTAGAAATAGAAGATTCTGAATAGCTGTGAGCTTTGTAAATAGTTGAGCATTGTACAACTTGCCTAACTTGCGAAGTTGTTGAAGGATGTTGGGATGCCACTAGATTTTATGCTTAGTTCACAAAGTACAGATGAACCATGCACAGTGGTAATTTTTTTCCTGTATGTGACCATACTCACTGCATAGATATTAATGGAGCTGCTAATTAAGATCTTGCAGCTTGACTACGTGCACTTTAATGTGAAGTATTTAAAAGATGTGTAGATGCAGCACTTAGAGACATGGTTTAGTAGTGGACTTGGCAGTGTTAGGTTTATGGCTGGATTTGATGACATTAAAGTTCCTTTCTAACCTAAATAATTCAGTGATCCTATGTCTTTAATTGATGAAAAGCTACAATATGCTTTGTGCCTGCATGGAAGAGCAGATCAAATCTAAATTGAAATAGATTATGTTTTACTGCCTTGGGGTAATTGTGGGTAGCATACAGTTTTTAAATTAGAAGTGACAAACCCAGTAGTCGTCATTGCGACTCAGAACAGGTGTGTGTCACAGTGTAGAGATTTGCAAAAGCAGGAGTGACCAAACTTTTTTGTTCTCCTCTGAAGACCTGACACTAATGAAAAGTCCCACAGCTACTTGTGTTCATGGCTAGAAGTCTATCATATTGACTACTGGGGACCCTGGCCCTTCTGATCCCAGGAAAGGCTCTTCAGAGGATATTTATTACCTACTTTCCCTGTTGAAAGTGAGAAGTATCAGCTGCCTTTTGTGATCAACCTTGCTGACGTTTGCTTGCTCTAAAAAGTCTGAGCAGGTAACCAGACTGAGGGGAGCTTGGTGACTGTACCATGAGAGACAAGCTCTACTGCTAACAAAGATCTATTTTCGGATGCTTCCAGTGGCAAATCTTATTCCAACAGTGTCTTTTCATCTATACGTCAAGGTTTTTCCTCTTCTGCAGAGGTGGGGGAGTGTGTTAGCCCAAAATACTCTTTAGTGAGACTTTGCTGTCCTTTAGTTTGGAGATTTGCTTAGAGCTGTGTGAACTTGCCATGTCGCATGGCTTGATTAGGATAGGGGAGGAGCAGGACTGAAACTCAGAGAACAAAAGTAGTTGGATTGAAAATACCTGATAAGATTTTTCTGTGAATTGCTGAGTTTTTCCAAGTGTGGGAGAAAAAAAGATCAAAAATTAATTGTATTAAAGACGAATTGATGTCTGAACTGTCAGTTCAGGAAACTCCAGAGACAAACTGAATGGAAAGTTTTCCCCCAAGGTCCCCATGGAATTTCTAAAGACAAATCTAAATGGAGAACAGCGTGGATTTACGTCTTTGTCTACAGGAACAGAATAATTATTTGCAGCCAGAAAAGAAACTCCAGGTTCTTGGCAGAAAAAGAAAGAAGTCTGGCTCAGAGACTTGAACCGAGTTGATTTAAGGTCTTTCAGGGACAAGTGTAAGCTTTTTGTATGTACAATAGAACCAATTTGTGAAAATGCAGAGGTGGGAGATGAAAAATGTTGCTTAGTACTTGAAAATATGTATACCTGGATTTGGTTTTAGAGTATTTCTGCAAGCTCAAATGATGTTTGAATATATGCCAAATGCACTGTTTAGAGTAAGCAAGGTAGTTACCTATAAAGGAATATAATATATTCCCACTTCTGATTGCAGTCTGCAACTTCAAAAAAATACTTGAGTGTTTTAACAAAAATGCCATTTCTATTTCTCACTTTAATCTGAAATGACAGAGAAGGTAGTTGATGCTGTCATCATTTCCCAGTTAGAGCAATCTGAAAAATATGTGTGGATTTTAGGTGCACAAAAGTTCACAGTGATTTCTTGATTGCTGTAGAGAGTAGTTTTGTGTTTTGGTTTGTTGGGTGGGTTTTTTTATGTTTTGGATTTGTGTTTTGGTGTTTGGTTGTTTTGTGTTTTTATGTTTTCTCCTTTTTTAGTAGATCATGCTGTTCTTTTGATCTGTTTGATGTTGGAATCATCTAAAGCAGCATTAGGCTGGTTTTACTCCCTTCCCTTCCTCTCTCTCTCTCTAGGCTGTGTTCATGCCTAGTTAAGCAGGAAAAGTAAGGATTTTGCTTCTGTCTGTTTGAGTGAAGATTCCTGTCCTGTGCTGTGCAAAGATTTTTGGTGAGGCCTTTGCAGGCTTTTGTGGATGGTTCTAAACCAGCAATTAGTTCTGCAGTATGTGAGAAAGTGAATCATGGACTGTGTGCTCTGAGGCTTGGACAGAGCAAGATCCAGGAAGGCAGCAGCAGTAGACTGGGCTCTGCTTCCTCAAAGCCTTCCCCTCTAATTCCCCTGCTAAACTTTAAACAAGCTTCACAGGATTGTCCAGTTTAATTTCTCTTCAGATTAACCAGAAAAAACTGAAAAATGCATATGGCTGTCACGAGTAGGGCTGGTTTACACGGCTTACCAATCTAAGGGGTTTTGTAATGTCTGCTCTTGTAAAGAGAATTTGAACTGAGACTTCGAAAGGTGAGCAGGGGAGAAATGCTCTTTTTTCAAGCAGGAGCATTGGCTTTGTTGTTACCTGGCTCTGGGGACTTGCCTATACATGGACTTATTCTGAACAGCTCTCCACAAGGTTTCTGTGAATAGAACAGGGGCTTTCAAAAGTAACTTCATATTTGTAGCATCCATTGCATTTGAAATGCACTCTGCTTTAATACTAACAGACTTTAGGCAGAGACAAGTTCCTGACAGCTTGTTGAAAACAAAGTATTTTTATGGAAATATTTTCTACTTTGAAAGAATTTTTGAGAAATGTGCTTGGATCCAGACCATTGTTTGTGTGTGAACAGAGAGGGCAGACCTGCAGCACAGGCACTGGGACTCAAGTGGAATGTGGGAGACCACAATGCACGTCTCTTACTTGATTAAAAAATGAAAGCAAGTCTTGAAATCAAATACAGTTCTTGTGTACTGTGAAGTTTCTGACATTCATCCTGGTTGATAGTATATTTTTCAAATTAAGTCATCCTAATTTCTCATTTCTTTAAATATAGAAGCATCCAATTTCATTTGGGATACAATTTTTAATGTGGGGAAGGAAGGCTGAGGAAAAAGTCAATCAAGGGCTGGTCATGCACAAAGTAGAGGCATTTTGCAATAAGCCAAAAGGTACAGCTTGATCCTTGCTGATGCTGACAAGACCTGTGGAGATCAACAGTCAACAGATGGGGCTATACCCTTCTTATATTGTGCCTTTAAACCTTGTCCTCCTCCAGAGCAGTATTTTGGGGGTAGCTCTGCAGCATCTGTTAGGTTCATCCAGTGCTGTGGTATAGGACAGGAGCTGTCTGTGTCCCTGCTGGTGGCTGATGTGAAGGGACCAGAGGCAGGGCTGTGAGAACAGAGCAGAAAATAAATTTAATGACACAGATCTATGTTTGGTGATTTTTTTGCCACTGGAGGCTGCAGGACTGACAGAGGCAGGGGCTGCCTCTGCTGCCTCTGGAATGTTCAAAAATAATAATAATAAACCAGTCTTCAGTGCTGCTGCTGGTTTGGTAGGATGCAAATTTGTTATATTCCCTCAGCATTTTTCTCCAATCAGCCGAAAAGCATCCTTGCCCGTGGAATTTAAAGAAATAAAATAGCTTCCTCAGTCATCTATAGGACCTGTTGTCTGAAGGTACAACCAGGTACAGCTGCCATTGCCCAGCTAGCACACAGCTTTCATCTGCCAAGGGACTGACTCGTCCTTTGGCTTAAATACACGAGGTAACTGCCTTGCAGTGCCTCAAGGAGAAACTGGCAATAATTGGAAGTAATGATCTAGTAATAATGGTTGAGTTTTAATAAGCGGAGACATGGCATAGCTTAATAACTCCTGTTTGTTTTGGGACAAGAAAAGTGATTTCCCTGCTTTGCATCAAGGTGAATGCTGTACTCTGCTTTGTCTCCTTGCTCATTTAGGATTTAGGCAATAGATAGTTAAGGCAGTCTGATTTTTTTTTTTTTCAGCTTGCTAGTCTGTGAATTATAGCAGTTTTGGCCTATTTTTGGAGAGTTTTGAGGCAGAGATGCTTACAACAGCTTGCAGAAAGGACGAGACTTGCTTTTGTGAAATTCTTCTTAGTGTGCCAGCATCTGTGTAACTCAGTCTTGCTGCTATTTGGCTCGTGGATTTCGGGAACATCTTTTTTCCCAGTCGTGTCCCTGTTTCTGGAGGTGGGGAGAGGTAAGACCTTCCAGCATGGTGAAAGCACAAAACTTGATTATGTTTTCAGATGAAGCTCCAGCTGCCAGCTGCACAGCCAACAGAGGCTAGTGATGGTCACACTATACATCTTGCTAGCTCTTTCCAATTTCTTTTTGTTACCCCACCAAGTACTACCTTTTCTGCCCCACTACATTCTGGAAGAATTCTTTGAGGAAAGACAGCAGAGGACAGGATGATAGCATTAAACTGTCTGAGATGGCTTTCTAAGAATGGTGTGAGATTCCAAATTATTCCTTTGGGGCAGGAAAAAGAAATGTTTTATTTGAGGAAAAGTGGACAACTGTAAAGCCTGGTGCTTTCAAGGACAGTTTGTTTTCTATTTTCATCTTGCTGAAATTCAAGATAAATTTTTCTATCAAAATTTCTATATATAATTGGGCAATAAAGACAGAGTGCTGGGGGGCTGTGGATGGCTTCACTTTTTACACTTCTTACAAGAAAAGGTCAGGCTTGTTAATTTATGTTTTAAGAAAGCACAGTGTTCTGGCTTGTCTGTCAGTGCAGTCAGTATTTCATCCATCTGCCTAGGCTTTCTGTCTGCATCCAACTGAGTTGAGCAATGTGGTTGTGTTGTTGCGGTTGTGTTGATTTCTGCCTGCGACACAGAGGGTTTTACTGGACAGAGAGTCTGCTGTTTAAAGTCCAATCATCTTTAGCATTTGAATGGGGGCAGAGAGGAGGAATGCAGAGATGCAATTCTGCGAATATGCCTCATGTCTGCTGGCACACAACTTCTGTGGCAGCCACTGGGTAAGCACACTTCTCTCAGGCTTAGCACCCTGCTCTTAGTGTGTCTTACAACACAAGTACTGATTTTTTTAAAATGTAACTCATGATTGTGGGTTTTTTGGTTTTTTTTTTTTTTTGGTTTAGTTTGGGTTTTTTTTGAGGGGAGAGTGGTGGGGATTTTTCTTTTTTTTTTTTTTTCTTTTAAATATGTCTCTTACAGTAGGCTCCAGGCTTTTGCTCAGGATCAAACTTTTCTAGTGAATGCTGCACTTTAGGCCTTCACACCTGAATATGGACTTACTGAGGGAGTGACCAGCTCTGCTTGAGCTGTGAGCTTGAGACCCTTGTAAGTAAGGGGGTGATTAGAAATCAGAAGATTGACCTTGTGCTATGTTAAGGCAACCGTAAGACCAATAAAATGAGCATTCACAAGTCAAGACGATCTGAAATTGCAAAATGCTTGCTGTATCAACCCAGACACAGCTTGACAATAATTGGTGTAGGATATCTAAATTAAGCAATGAGGTTTCTGTGGTGGCAACTGCTAGGAAGGACTTTACAATGTACATCAGCTCCTCCAAGACCTAAATGCACTTTTACATTCAAGGGGGAGTTAGCATTCAGATCCTCACGAACAAGCTACTGAGGCCCCAAATCAGCAAAATACTTTTAAGCATATCCTTAAGCACTTTGCTGTTGATGAAGGGAAGACATAAGCTCTTAATTATTTGTGCTGAACTAGGGAGCTAGGAGGTTCCCTGAATATCTTTTAAAACACTTAAAACACTGCATGTGCCATGAAAGCAGAGCCTGAGATGCTTCTGCCTTACCCTCTCTCAAGCTGCACTTGTCCTCTGTGAATATGCTTACTAACCTTCAAGCAACTGTTGCCTTGCATACGATTCTTTGTGGGAATTTTGCCTATCTAGAGTGCTTAGCAGTTTAGAGGAATAGGCATAATGCTGTTTTCAGCTTGAATTGGAGCACTTTTGATAACTGTCCATTTTATTCAAATACTGCTGAGCGTGGGATTATTAAATAATCTGAAAGCCACATGGAGGATGAAGCCAGGAGGGGAACTGACTTTGTCTTTTACATGTTTGTATCTATTTCATAACCAGCTATTGGTAGATACTTCATCCCTATCAGCATAGCTAGCATTTTGGAGTTCACCACAGGAGGCAGAAAAAGGGAGAAAAGACCCCCCCATCCCTTCCCCAGAGCAGCAGGCAGTCACAGCTGTTCTCAAGGAGAAGGTTTGTGTCAGCAGATCTTATACAGCTATGCTCAAAAAGTTTGTGTCAGCAGCCATAAAAGCTGGCCCATCAGCATTTCTGTTTTATTCCATACACAAGATGCATATTACTGAACAATTATGCCAAAGGCAGGGAATATTTCTTGATAGCACAACTTGGAAGTAGCATCTCCCTGTGGGAGCAATCATGCCATGTGCCACAGAAGTCTGTGTGGGTTTAGATGTAAATCCTTGTTAGGTGTATTTACTGTAAGATTGCATTGGGAACCAAGTCATTTGGTGTTACATCTTGGCCAACAGAGTCTTGGTCTGACCCAAAGTTCATGGAAAGTAGTGAATGGCTTGTAATTCTAAAGAGCTTCCAAGCATGCTCCCCAAAAGCATATTCATTATAAAGGGAGCTTGGTGATACTTGGATTTTTTTTTACTCCAAAGTCTTCAGAGAATACATAAAACACACAGTGATTTTGGTGTGCAGTTCAGTCTACTTGGTGTAAAGGGTAGAATTGAGAACTAGGGTGAATTTTGAATAAAATCTGATTTACTGCTTTAATATGTTTACTGCACTATCTCAACCACCATTTAACTGTTTCAGTTAAAAGAAGAGTTTGGTTTTTTTGGTTGTCTCCATTAAGATGTTTTATATCTCTTTTGTCAAAAGTCACAGTTCAGCACAATTGTTTTATTTAATAACTTTGGTGGAGGAACAGAATTGGGTTTTAATTTCACTTTTTATTGAATGAGCCCTGCTTTTCTCTCCTGTGAATAGGCAACAACTTGCTGCACAGTCCTCATCTCTGTTTATGGTAATCGCAAGTTTCATAAGAAACAAACCAAAGAAACCCAAGCATAACATAAATGCTTAAAGTAGTTAAGGAAGAAGAGAAGAGAAGCATAAAAATCCACAGACACTCATTGTGGATTTGATATCTATCCATATACAGGAGCTTGACTAGTTAATTGGATGAGTATCTAAGTCTGATTTCTGATAATAGAAACCTCTTTGGACATGGTGATCCAAATCAGTGTGGAAATCGCTGTGATACTGAGATCTGCTTTGCTTACTTGTTGGTGGTTACCAGTCTGCTGCTGGAGGTAACTGCTGCCAACCCCTCAGCCAGCACAGCAGGTTTTATGAGGCACCCATTTCTTTTAAGGAGCCTTCGACTATTTATGATCGATCTGGATACCTGTGTGAATGCAAGGGCTAGGTGTGCTCAGAAGTGTGCAACCAGGCCACTGCTGCCAGGTGATCATCTCCAGCTAGGAAGGGGGGTGTGTGTGTGACCATAACAACTTTTAAACAAGAAACAAAATGACAACAACAACAAAAAACACATTTAAAAAAACCCCACCACCAACAGGAACAGCAAAGTCTGTTGCCAAGTCATCTGACCCCAGCTGAAGCCAGACTTAAAAGAAGACACCGTCTACATAAGAGCTAACATAAATCTTAACAAAACAATACCAAAGGATGCAAGGTAGAAGAAATGTTTTCATGAAATTGCAGTTTCTCTATCTCTTTCTCCTTCCGTTTCTCTTTCACTTTCTCCTTCCCTTTCTCTTTCCCTTTCTTCTTTCTCTTTTCCTTTCTCTTTTCCTTTCTCCTTTCTCTTTTCCTTTCTCCTTTCTCTTTTCCTTTTCTCCCAAAATCAGGAGACTTTCAGAAAAGGGAGAAAAAATCAAGTCATTACGTGTGCAGTATCTTCTGTTTTCTCCATGGACCTTCTGTAATATGGTATCCAGTCAAAACAAATAAACGAATACACCAGATTTTTCTGTGTTGTGTTTATGAGAGAATGGCCCGATTATTAATCTGTAGCCATAGGCACAGGCACAATCTTGTTCACCTCAGAAAATGAAAACAAATGCCCTGAGGACTAACTGTGGGTGTTTCTGTATAAAAATAGTTCTGATGCCATGCCATCTTGAATATCTCCCCACCACTTAGGGACTGAGTTGATAGTAATGTCCAGTGATGATTTGTTTTCTCAAAACCTCCTCTACAGTAGTTCCTTAATGGCTCTGATGTGCAGGATCCCACCTGCCTTCTGTCATGTAGGTTCAGAGTCAGGCACTGGCCAAGAACATTAGTAGGAACCACACAGTGTTTCCATTACCTTCTTCATCTGACTGCACACCTTCCTGCAAGTTATCTAGAAGCTGAAATGTCCTCTCTCTGTTGATTAATGGTGTCCATGAAGTGTGTGAAACTAGCAGAAAGAAGATCTTGAGAATTTTTAATCCTGTAATGTTTCAACAATTCAAATAACTTTAGTGACTCATTAAAAGATAAGGGACACCAACTGTTTCTCTTTGAGAAACCCCTCTAATTGCCTAGGAGAGAGGAAAGGAAGGGGATCAAGCTGATTCACTTGAAAAGCAGTCAGTTTCTTCTCTGTCCAGCCAACCTTAGTGTCCTCAAACCCACTTTTTCCTAATGCAGAGCTTAAACTGATTTTTTTTTGTTTCAGCTTCAGCCCTTGACACTAATGCAATTAATCCCAGTGAAAATATTTCTTTTCCTTTCAATCATTTTTTTTCCTCTGGATATTTATATAGTTATTTAGTTCTTTACTTTAGTTGTTTTCCCTTTGGGCCAAAGAAATTTAGTTCTTGTTATCTTACTTTCAAATTGTAGTTTTAAGTAACAAAGCAGTGTTAAATATAGTTTAAATCAGACAACATAATGCATCTGAGATTTCACAATAATTTAAAAATTAGGCTTTAGGAGATGATAGTGTCCATTTTACTAAGACCAGCAATACAATGTTATTAATTAGTCCCTTGTCAGAAATTTTTAAACATTTGAAATAATAACTGTCTTTTAAAAGTAATTTACTGTGTGTTACTGGCATATAAAAGCCTATTGTCAGACTGTACATAAATTCTCCATCCTGTTTTAATACTAATTACAATGACTACTTGAGTGTTTAATTTTTAAACAATGAATTAATTTTTCGTTTGCTTGGTAAGGCGCTGTGAAATAGCTTGGAAAATTTTGTGACATTTGACATTGGATTTCATAATGCCTGATGGAAGGTATTGCATGTTTCCTCACATCCTCCTCTGGCAATGTTAATGCTATTCACTCTTTAGCAAGTGGGACTGGGAAGAAGTCCAGGCTTATCCATCTATTCCTGAGGGAACTGGGAGATCCAGGGGATTATGGGATTCAGAGATTCTTAACTTCTAAAGCATTTCTTTGAATTGCTAGTAACTGAAAAGTTTAATATACTAAATATATTTGCAAAGCCTCTTACATAAAATTTGTATACCAAATGATGCAGGACTTGAGGGAATACTAAGTAAGTTTGCTGACAATACAGAATTGGGAGGAACTGTTGATGTGAAGGCAAGGAGGCCCTGCAGGGACAAATCAGAGAAATGGGCAGTCACCAACTGTGTGAAGGTTAACATCTGCTTTTGGGATGGGGCAGCCCTGGATGTGCATTTGTGCTGGGGAAATACAGTACCACAGAAAGGGAGCTGGTGGTGTTGGCTGATGGCAAGTTGAACATGAGCCAGCAGTGCCCTGGCAGCCAGGAGGGCCAACCCTGTCCTGGGGTGCATCAGGGACAGCATGGCCAGCTGGACAAGGGAGGGGATTGTCCTGCTCTGCTCTGCACTGGGGCAGCCTCACCTCCAGTGCTGGGGACAGTTTTGGGTGCCACAATGTAAAAAAGCCATTAAACTGTTAGAGAGTGTCCAGAGGAGAGCAACAAAGATGGTGAAGGGCCTTGAGGGGAAGCTGTGTGAAGAGCAGCTGAGGGCACTTGGTCTGTTCAGCCTGGAGGAGAGGAGACTGAGGGGAGACCTCACTGCAGTTACAGCTTCCTGGTGAGGGGAAGAGGAGGGGCAGGCACTGATCTCTTCTCTGTGGTGACCAGGGACAGGAACAAGGGAATGGCCTGAAGGTGTGTTAGGGGAGGTTTAGATTGGATAGTTGAACAAGGTTCTTCACCCAGAAGGTGGTTGGACACTAGAACAGGCTCCCCAGGGCAGTGGTCACAGCACTAACCTGACAGTTTAGGAAGCATTCAGACAATGCTCTCAGGCACATGGTGTGACTCTTGGGAATGGGTCTGTGCAGGGCCAGGAGTTGGACTCTGATGATCCTTGTGGGTCCCTTCCAACTCAGGATATGCTATAACTCTATGAAATGGTATCCTGCAGTGAGTTTTTCAGTGGACATTCTCTCCTGAAAAAGTTATATAGCAGTTAACAAAGATGTAACAACTGGAATTTGACAGAAATGATCTCTCAGCTCAATAATACATTGCTGCCTATTTAATTTGTTCACTATAATTTTTATGTACAATATTGCTAAATCACTACCTGGTAGTGAATATAGATCTTCTGCTCAGCTCGGATTTGTAGATACTCTATTGAAATTAAAAGTGGAAGTGATGAGGATTAAAGGTTTATCACTGCTTTCTCACTAAGATCTTGACTACCACTGGTGAAAACTTCTAAGTGCACTTTGAGGCAGAAGTACTGAGATGCCTGCAACATGACTAAAAATATTCTCAAGATGGATCCTTTGAATGGTTTGACCAATAATTTGAGCTTTGCGAACTTGGAGCCTTCAACTCCAAGCACTGGATATTTTAAAGCAGGCTCATAATGAATGATGGAAGTTTGCCTTTTCCAGGTGACAGTCTAAACACATTGCCAATATACCTAGTTTAAATTTACCAAGCAAGTAAGCAATAAAATGAAGTCTACAGAGGTATATAAAACCAGTGCTGCTCGGATTTACTGACAATAGATGCATGATGAGTATTATTAAGAGGCAGTTTATGCTGACTTTCTAATAACTCTCTGCTAAAATATGTATTTCAGGCAGTTCTGTCAGCTTTATTCTTTTTAATTTTGGTCTAAAGATTTTTATCTGATGTGATTGTTTCCTTTGGGGATTATAAAATGCATAAATTTCTCAAGATGAGAGAGTTTCTGTGATTCATTTTTCTTGAGTTCTGTTGGTTAAGATAAAACTCCTTATCAGTGTCTAGTAGTGTTGTCTTTTACTCTGAGTTCTTCTCTTAAATCTTCAGTTTGATTTAAAACTACTTATAGCGTAAAAAAAGTTTCCTTTCTGTATGAGTGCAGGAGACCTGTGTACTGGTGTGGATATAGGAAGCATTATTCTTTTCATAGGTGGAAAGAAACGGGGTTTGAATTCCCATAATTTTGTTTGTATTACAACTAAGTTCAGCCTGTGATCATGTTGAAAGAAGCTTGAAACTGAAGTCTTCTGGGAAAACCTCCTGCCCTAAAACTAAATGTATATTGTTTTATCTAAATTTTCAAATGCAAGTGCTTTAAGCCTTGTGTTGTTAAGTAAGTATTCAAACTGTGCTCATCCTACCCATGATATAAATGTGTCTTGCTTGTCCAGCACAAGCAACTGCAGCCCCCAGTCTGTCTGGCTTCTTCCGTGTGGTTCAGAATGGCACTGGTATCTCATGACTCCAGAGTCACACTGGTCAGCCCTGTGTAGACATAACTGCACCAATGACTGCCTCTAATATCTAGAAAGACCTTTTACAAGAAAAAAAAATAGAAGACTAAATTTTTTGTTTCTTGGAAAAGGATGGATGAAAGTTGATACAGATTCTGCTTTAATTTCTTCTAAATTACGGTGACTTTTCAGTACTAGCCGACAGAAGCAACAATAATCTCTGGCTGAGTTCAGCCAGAGCTCAAGCACAGTTTTTTACTACATATCCTGCCTAGCCTACAGCTGCTGCTCCAGAAGATTCTGTTAAATCTGATGTCCTACCTACCATCCTTGTGTGCTGTCCTCCTGGTTCCTAGTTACTGTTCCAAAAACACACTGGTCTCACAGAAGTCTCATGTCAGGTGCAAGCCCTGTCTGGACTCCAGAGTGTCTCAGAAGTATTAGACACTATTTTGTCTAGAAGTTGGTGTCAAAGCAGAGGGCTCTGCTCTGTTACCAAACAACCACAGCTGTGCTGTTGTCATTTTGAATAATAGACTCATAGAGATGCACTGGTAGCAGCCTGTTCCACCTTCAGGAAATTGCATGGAGTAAGGGATGGGATTAATTTCACCTAACTTTAGAGATCTTTGCTAGTCTACAGAATGCTTAGCTAGCCTACAGAGAGAGTCTAGATAACTAGCTTGATAATATAAGAAGGGGTTTGTGATGAGGAGGTGCCTGAGCTGAATGAGATGATGGTGGCTATTTCTTCCTTGTGGCTGAAGAGCAAACCTGGCTAATTTGAACTGCAGCCACAGACTGTGTGCTTACACGGTCTGCTAAAGAAACCAGGGTTAGACTGTGGGTGTGCACTATGGCACAGCCAGGCTAGGAACAGCCTAGCAACTTGAGTGTCCAGGGTGGTTTGTCTATTGGTGTGTCAGGCACTGCCTGTGGTACAGCAGAGGGGAAGGAGGTGAAGCAGGCTGTGCTCCTGGCCACTTAGGAGAAGACTCCTAGCAGGTAGATAGGTAAGGCTTTAAGACATTTCCATTGAAGATATGAAGGTAGCTGTGCAGGCATAGCCAGATCTGAATCCATGCCTGGGGAATCTGCTATATGAGCAGGGCTACAGCCCACTAAACTATGCCCACCATCTCGCAAAACACCTATTAATGAGCTTGATGACTATGTGAAGACATTTTATATGAAATTCGATGAGGACTAGTTGCTCAAATATTTACCCAGTTTCTCAGGGTGGGCCATGGCATATGCTAAGTTCCAAATTGCTGCTGCCACACTACAGTAGCACATTACCCTTAATAAGGTTAATTGAAGCTTTTCTAGAATGGTTGCATTAAGTCTGCAATGTAGACATAGTTCCTTAACAGGGAACTTCCTGTAGTTCTTGAGCAATCCTCAGAGGCAAGTGAAGACACCCATTTCCTCTTTGAAGTAGGCAGGAGTTTGCTGGGGAAAGTCTTGTATTGCTGGCTCTGGGCTGACTAACCAAGTGTACAAGATTGTTGTCTATGAGGATGTTGCGAACTTCATAGTTGTATGATGAGCTGAAAGCTGACTCCTTTTTTGTTCTCTTTGTCATCCTGTCATCCTACTATAGATCTATATATATACCAACACATGCATCGCCACACAGTTATATATGCACACACACTGTAATGGGCAACGTGGGTGGCTGTTCTCATAGTTCTATTTGGAACGCTAAAACTAGGCTTTTGATGTTAAAAATGGTGTACAGTGCCCAGAGCAGTGGTTCAGCTTTGCCTCCTCTCCCTGTTTGCTGGGTAACCATAGCTACTGCACTTTTCTTAGCAAGAACAGATTTGTGAGAGATTCCTTCTTGTGGAATTACTGATGTAATTACTTTACAAATACCAGCAGAAAGCTTCTGCAATGGAAGTCCAGTTTCTTCTACTGCTTCAGCCTGTTTCCTGGCATAACTGCTCAAGCCATGAGCAAAACCTGCCCCTAGTTTGCTCAATCACATACCTGTAACCCCTTTAACTGGTTTTGGCTGACAGGAGCACTGACACCACCTGTCCCTGATCTAAAGGAAATAAACAGTGGTTCTGCTTCTGCTGAATATGTTGATGTTCAGCCATAGATCTTAATAGAGTGATTATCCTGAATTGTTTTCACCAGCTATTGGAGATGCAAGTGTTAAAAAAGTACAAGCCCCTTCATAAAAAGCATGCAAGGATTTCAGGTCTCCTGCAGACAAGGCGAGCCAGAGGGGAGAATAAATCATCACAGGCACTGTGGTACTGATGATTTGTATTCTTGTAGCACCTATTCCTTAGTCCTGAACAGATACAAAATAAAAGGTATTCCCCTGCCCCAAATGATGGATAATCTCGGCACAACAGAAGGAAAATAGCAGATGGGTATAGATGCATCAGGGAATACAGTCAGCCTGGGTCAGGATAATGCCAACCTTAGCTTAGCAACTGTCTAACTTCAGTTGAATTTTTGAGGCTTTATGACTTTGCAACATTTCAATACAGATATACAACACAAACACTGTCATTGTGCTGTCATTAAAAAAAAAAAAAACCTGCTTTGTAACACTTCTAATATGCAAGGAAAGGTTAGATTTTCTTTATTCTTTTATTGATACCTATTTGCAATGTGGTTCTTGTGTGAATAACTCACTGCTGTAATTGCCGTGACCCACCTCCAAACCAATGCACTGCCACAAAAGTAAAAGCTAGGCAAAGATGATGCCTTAGTCTAGGAGTCTACAGCCTTGCTACTGATATGTACTCCCATTTCAGTGAGACAGAGAGCCTCAGCTAATCAGCCATCATGTGTCTGCAATGGGGCAAGTCATTTTTAGGCTTCCTGAGCTATGATGATTCGTTGTCATTGCCTAGGATATAACCTGGATTCCCCTGGATATCTCAGGTGTCACCAAACACCTGAGCTTAGGCTAAATCACAGCCCTCCTCCCTGCTGTCCAACAGTGAGCATGTCTGATCAGAGCCTGTGAACATGGTGTACAATCTTCATTTGGGTAACCTCAAACATAAGTGTAAGAGTAGCACCTGAAAAAATGGCTTAGTGTTGGAGGGATGCTCAGCCTAGATACCTGCAGAGTTAACATCACACTGGGGACAAAACTTGATATGGGAGTGGAAGAAAGACTGATTTTCATTAGCTGGGCTGTGAGTAGGCAGAGATCCTACACAGCATGTTCTCAGTTGAATTCTTTAGGTTACCATTTACCCGAACAGCTTGTCAATGCGGTATTCTTGTTTCGAATGCCTTGTCAGGTGTGTTACATCAAACTGAACACTGCCTTTGCGCTTTGTACCCAGTGACTCAGCTTTGCAGGGAATAGGTACAGGGGGAGTTACCCCTCAGGGGGCAGTGCTGTGGGCATTTCTGTAGCCTGTGCTGCTGTCAGCCTGAGTGCAAACCTTCTGCCTTGGCAGCAGGCAAATCAGCCTGCATCTGGAGAAGCAGAGGTCAGCTCTGCTGCCAGACTCTGTGCCCTCAAGACAGGACTCTGTACTGGTGTGCACTTCCTGTGTTGCAGGGGCATAGCCTTGCACAGGATGGGTGATGGTATTTCACAGACCTTTGCCTGATGGGAACCCAAGGTAAACCTTGGGGCTAGGAAACTGAGTGATCCATCCCTGACTCCTGCACCATCTGCTTGCACCCCACCAAAGTGAAGGCACATTGCTTTCTCAGCATTACCCATCTCATCCACCCTCCCATGCTCTTCACGTTCAATTTTCACATCATTTGGTTGCATTTTGTCTTAGTTTTGAGCTAGTTTTGCTGGTGAACACTGCTGTTGTACTGCCATATGCTATGTGACTTGCAGCAGTGTCTACATGAGCTGAGATCCCAAGTGTATCACTCAAGGCAAGGAAAGTAGCTTGCCATGGCTTTGAACAGGGACATGGAACAAGAAGTCCTTGATTGGAACCTGTGGATGTTAGTTTAATACAAGCAATAACTGGTTCATTTACAAGGAGAATGGGAGTGATGCTGCTGTTAGGAAAATTAGACATGAGGAAGGATGTGACTTTTGTTCACAGCTGAACCTGTATGATTTTTCTGAATTGTTACATCACTTAATTTTTTGATCTGTCTCCACTCTGGGCAAAGTAAATGCTTTCAGTAAAAAGAACTTGGTTATTTTAATGTATACTTCCTTTGCAAATGAATAGCAAGAGTTAGAGAATGAAGAAGCAGCATTACAATAGTGTTTGAAGCTGTATTATAAGCAGAGATACCCACAGAGGACCAGAACTGTCTCTATTACCATGCAGAGAAAATACAAGAGTATTTTGTCTGATTATATTTGAGGAAAGTAGGAATACTTTGGAACAAAAATCACAAGGATTGTTTTTAAATTTTAGATTTTAAAAAACATTAGTTATTAAGAGATGTATTTAATTGTGTCCCTTTAGTCTTGTAAAGAGTATGCAAAAATTACATTTTTGTGGGTCCATGTAGAATGTTATGTTTAGCCTTTCTGGTGTCTTTATGCTATGTCAGAAAATCAGCACAACAAAGTTTCAATTTTATAGTTATAAAGTTGGAGTTGTTCTACAGATATTTTTTCCTTTATACGCCTTCTTTGCAGAGCAAACCACTAATGAGATAGCCTTGTTCCAACCTACTTCAGAAAGGTTGTTTTGTTGTTTGGAGGGGGTTTTTTTTGGTTTTTTTGGTTCGGTTTGCACATTTTGTTGGTTTGGTTTTTTGATTTTTTTTTTTAAGTAAAAGATATTTTGATCTGTTAGTAGCAGCTTTGCTAGAATTTAACTCGGAGTAGCCTACTCAGGGAAACCCAATTTTAACACATACTTGGATTAAACTATGAAGGATTGAAAGAGTTTACTTATCTTTAAAAACCCCCACACCAGTGTAACTATGGAAACATGCCAAATCAATTTTTAAAAATCAGAATTATTAGAATAATTTCAGCTGGAAAAGGCCTCTAAGATAATTGAATCCAACCATTAGCCCAGCACTGGCAAGGCCACCACTAAACCATGTCCCTCAGTGCCACATCCACACATCTTTTAAACACCTCCAGGGATGGTGACTCAGCCACTTCCCTAGGCAGCCTATTTCAGTGCCTGAACAAAGATGCTAAAAAAACGAAGCATGGTAAATACGAATTTTTCCTTCCTGAGAATAAAAGTGTCTATTTGTTAACAGGAAGGATAAAGGGTCTTGTAATTTCCCCAAAACTATGCAAATAGATTTAATGAGAAAGACTTAAACTGATGAGGCAATGAAGGCACTCACAGATGTCACGTAAAGTAATTCTTGTAATGATCATCTGGAGCAGTAGCTCCAAAGTGCTGTAGTCTGGCTGGGATGGAGTTAACTTAATTCTTGGCACTTCACATGGTGCTGTGTTTCAGATTAGTGGCTAAGGCAGTGTTGGTGACATATCAGTGGGTCATCCATTAGCAGCGTGTGTCCAGCCTTAAGGTTTTCTTTTCCCCACTCCTGTCCACCAGCAAGGAGGTGAGGGACGCAGCAGGACAGCTTATACAAATTGGCCAAAGGGATTTTCCACACCATATAGCATCCTGCTTGGTAATAAAAACTGGGGTAAAGGATGAAGAAAGGACAGGGGTGGCTTCCTAGGAAGCCAGTGTTCAGAGACTGGCTGGGCATCAGTCTGCCTACAGCAGCTCGTGACAGACTAACTTCCTTTGGTTGACTTGGGGTTTTTTTGGTTTTTTTTACCATTTAAACAATCTTTATCTCAGCCCACAAGTTGTCTCAGTTTTGTTCTTCCTGTTTTCTCCCTCTGCTTTTCTAGAGTGGCAGAGTGAGCAAGCAGCTATGTGGGTGCTTGGCTGCTGGCCAGGGTCAACCCACCACAGTCCTTTTTGGCACCTGATGTGGGGCTTGAGGGGTTTTAAGATGACAGGTTTGATCAGAGTGTGCTAGACTGAGCTCACAGCTGTTATAGATATTTAACTGTTACTTGGCAGGCTAGTATTTGCTCTTCCTAGCTCTGATGATGGCATATTTGCTCCCTTACCTGCTCCATTACTTCCTCTGTTTCTTGCTGTACATTGAATTCCAGGGTGTGTCAATGGCTCCTTTCTGTTTTTGCTACTTTCTGTGTTGTCATTTTGTTTTGCCTTACCTGGGAAACCTACCATAAAAACAGTATCCTGAAGCCAAGCCTGGTATTTGCCCTTGCATCACTGCCTCCCAGTGTCTGGAGAACCATGCTATGAACCAGCAGCAGTTCTTTGTCTCCTCAGCCACTTTTTGGGGAGAGTGAAGCACTTCTCCCACCTACACGGTAGAAGTTTCCAGCCTTACTGCAATGACTATTCAGTTTCTTGAACATCCCTACTCAACCAGAGCTCTCATACATATGTGGGCTGTGAACTGTCGCTGTTGAGCCACTAGCAGAGAGAAAAAACCCGGGTTCTCAGGCAAGAAAAGAGAAAAGTGCGTTTATTATTTTGATTTCCATATATATAGAGTTTTCAGAGGTCACCCAGATTGGTCAGCCAGAAACTTCCCCCTAGGCCTAATTGGCCAGGCCTGAACTGCCCGAATCTCGAGACGCTGTTTGCAAAACATCCAAACTTTATCTTTGTTTATGAAACGTAGCAAAAATGTTCTCACGAGAAAGACCTGTGCTAGCCACAGTGAACCTGATTTTGTCTGCTTGCACAGGCAGCCACATAGAAGGAGATGTGACCCAGAGGTCTGCCTTGAAGTGGCCACAGCAGATACACCTTGAAGCATCAGAACAGTGCAAGAGGTCATGCTGGAACACCTCCAAGCATGTGACCATGGATAAACCCACAGCAGAGCAGCTACACCCATGGAGGGACTGCAGCCATGGGTAAGGCCATGTTGGAGCACATTTCTCCTGAAGGACTGTGACCATGGATAAGTCTATGCCGTAGTTGATATAACCCTGAAGAGACTGTAGCTCATAGATAAGGCTCCACTTGGAGCAGGTACAACCTGCAGTCTGTGGATAAGGCAGCTTGGGCAGTAGTGCTGGAAATGGTCTTGGTGCTTTGTTTTGAAGTTTGCCCTGTTCTTTTGCAGCCATGTTAACTGGTAGGTAATAAAGTCATGGTTGGTTTACTTCAGTTTATGCTTGGATGAAGTCCTGCTGTAAACAAAAGCCCAATTTGTATTTTGAATTTACTGACCATATCTGATAGATAGAGGTAATTAACAGGTATTTTACATCCTCAGTTACTTCACTGCCTTGTGCCAGACTTGTTTCTGCCTTTGTTTAATGGATGTTTCATTTGTTAAAATACTGAATTTTGGAAAACTAGTCTACCGTCCATTTGGTGATTATTTGTTTCATTCACTTTTGAGTATGCTAATTCAGCTCTCCCATGTTTCTAAATCCTCCAATAGTTAATGGACCAAGGGACCCTTCCAGGATCCTCTTCACTTTAGGATATATTAGCTGGTAGTGCAAGCCAGTGGCAGACCTGAAAAGCAAAACAGTCAGTGCTGAGAATCTGACACCCACTCTACAAAACGTAGTGATTTTTTTTCTTCAGAATAGTGCTAATCTGGTCCCATGGACTGAATGCCCATTGTATCTGGAGTGTACTGGGTACACTCCTGGACTCCATCTTCCAGTTTATTTGATCTAAATAAAGTTCATGTTCTCTGAGGCTGTATGAATGAGTAATATGAACCAAAGCCCAGTAGGTAGAAGAATTGGGAACTTATCTTTAAAAGCTCCCTTTTGATCCAGGCTAAAACACTAATATAGATGCAGCCTCAAAGCACCAATTTCAGATTACAGTTCTGAATTTCTTGCTGCGGCAGTCTCCCCATTTCTTCGTTCCTCATAGAGCAAGTCTGTGAAGACTCAGCAGCTACTTCATTTCAGAAAAGTTGGGTGCTGAGAGTTATGCTGTGACTTCCATGTGACACCACTGCAGTGTGAACCTGCCCTCCTGGCAGGACCAGGCTTTTCAAGAGTCTTTTAAAGAAGCCAATTTGTCAGTCATTCATCAGGTGGCCAAGCAGAATAAGCTTATGTACATTAAAATGTGTTGAGGTGCTGAAGATGAATCACTTCTTGTGTAGCTTTAGATATCTTCAGTGTTTCTGACTGCATGCAGGTAAGCCAGTTGTGCTCCCTTGATAAAATAGACAAAGAAAGAGGTACTTCATTGAACCTAGTTTAAATGGCTATTTTAGGATTAAACAGTTTGTCACCTAAAAGTCCCACTTTTTCTCCCTTGACTGTAAGGGGACTCTGAGAAACCATTTAGACACACCCAAAGCTGCATGAGAAACCCACTTCTCCTTTCCATATTTGAACCAGGCTTCAAAGATATGCTTGAGGGTTGGTTTCTGTTTGGGTTTTTGTGGGGTTTTTTTGGGTTTTGGGTTTTTGGGTTTTTTTGTGATGGTGTTTTTTGTTGGTTTTTGGGGTGGTTTTTTTTGTCAGATTGAATAACTTTTCTCTTTTTCTGTGATTTTCATACTCCCTGAGCTAATGATGACTACTTTCACATGTTTTATTCAGTTCCTGGTGTTTTTTGCCTCACCCAAAATGTCTCACAAACATAGCCATCACTAGGTCTCACCCCATGGTCAGGTCTCCAATCCCATTTAATCTCAGGACTCCCTACAGAAATACTGATGCTGGAACACAGTTTAATTTATCTCTTGGTGGATGGTTGACAGCATTGGCAGCCTGCAGCGTATTACCATACTGAATTATCAAGCCCCTTAAAGGAATAATGAATGCTGCTTACACTGACTTTCTGCCAAAAACATCCCTTTGTAATGTAAATGAAAGAACACTGCAAAGCAGTTAGATACACATCCCACCGCTGTGTCTGCTCAGACGCACGGTGCTAGAAAGGGCTGTTCCTCTTCTATCTTTTTAGCCCTAACATGATGTTTACATTACCACAGGTGCTTTATTTTTCACTCTGGCACACCCTCAGACCTGTCAAGTATTTCCCTGCTTAAGGACAGTTATGAGTGGTGTTAGAGGGTGACATATTTCATAGAAAAGTAATACAGAAATGAATTGTTTTCATCTGAAGCAGAACAGGGAGATGATCATTGCATTTTAGAAACAGCAAGCACCTGCATGAGAGTGAATTGCTTGTGTCAGAGTTTCAAGCAGCTCCCAAAAACCCCATCCAAGATCACTCAATATTGTTACTCATGCGAGGCTGACAGTCTTTAATTTTTATCTTATTTCCTTTGAAGAATTCATTTAATGAACACAAACGTGCATTGTGCATTTTTTTTCTCCTGTGTTTCATACAATGTTAACAGTACCTCCTGTTCTTAACTTGTAGCCTCCTGCCACAAGGAAACACCACCACAAACATCACAAGCCAGGAAATGCTATTGCTTTAATGGTGTTAAGAAAAAACAATAGGGCTTTGTCATTTTCAACATCAATATCAAGAAGAAAAATTGCCTCTTTTCTTGTTAGCCATACATTTCTGTTGTAGTGTGGGGATTTTTTTTTTTTGTTGTTACGACGATAATGACACAAGTATATTGATGAGTTGTTCTTAGCTTTTTGGTAAAGATCCTCCTGCCTACTAAGCAAGCTGCATTTATCCCGCAAGGAAACTGTTCCTTGCTTCCAGTCCCTAGCCTGGATCAGTCCTTTTTCTTTTTTTGTGTGTCCTCAGCTCTGCCTGCTGAGTCTGAGTTTGGCTGTGCTCTTTTGCCTATGTCCTGGTTTTTGTTTTGCTTTGTAATGACCTCTAATGTAACAAATGTAATGTTTGACAACGTAACTTAACAGCTTTATTCACTGTTAGTTTTGATTTGATCTGTAATTATGGTGACAATGTGGGCTTTTTTAGTTTTGCTTTTAGTGTTTTTTAAAAGTGCTATTGATTAACATGTGGTTTGTACTCCCTTGTTCATCCCCAAATCTTGGAATTCCCAGCTCACCTAGGTGGGTTTTTTCTTTTGAAAAATTGACTCCTCCCAAACAGAGCTGCAAGCAACCCCCTAATTATGATGTAAGGAAATATACAGAGCTCACACAGAGCAGTCAAAAACAAATACAAAGCATTCACTGTATTTTAGCACATTACCACCAATATTTTGCTGACCCACTTTGTCATGTGCAAAAGGACGTTGATGCTTATTTATTAGGACGTTGATGCTTATTTATTAATCTCTTCATTCAGGGCAGAAGTGAGCCTATTTGGATGATTCAGTCAGCCTGGTCAAACAACAGTGTGAAAGAATAGCAACGTCTTTCCTGAGCACATCAAAGGCTGCTTGTATTCCAGCTCCCAGGCAGCTTCACGCTGTAATAGGGCATGTTACAAAATGAAATGGGCTAATTCTGCAATAGCGCACGTGCTCACTGTATTCAGATGATTTTGTTCACTGCATCAGATTCCCAAAGCGAACATGTGTTATCATTATTTGTTAACATGTAACTCAGATTTGTCATATCAGGAAAAGATTATCCCTATTCCTTCTTAGCTCTCCCATGTCACTAGATACAGAATTTAATCTCTTTAAACTTACCATCTTGCATGCTCTGTTGGGATGGCAAGTACACTTAATGTAGTGATGGCACCACAGAGATAAATAGGGAGAGGCTTTTGCAGGCTCTACTAGCATGTTTTCTTCAGAATAGCAGAACACAATAGCATTACAATGAGGCTGTCCTGTAGTGATCTAAGGAAGTCTGTGATAGGGAATATTACAGGGGCAACAAGACAGGTAGGAAAAAGAATCACTCCTTTGATTCCAGAATATGTGTTGACCAACTGCTGACAGAGTTTCCTATGAGCATCACATTGTGTAAAACATAACATGCTTCAGTCCCATCTCAAATCACAGGCTGTGGGCCATGTCTAGCTCCTCATCACTCCAAAGCAGCTCTGCCGTCATGTCCCTCCAGCCTAGCCACCCTGAAGTCACACAGAGATTGGCAGGCATGGGGAAGGGTTGCTTTGAGGTGCCATCAAAGACCAGCAGGCAGGGCTGATGTGGGCCTGGGTTTTAAAGCTGTGTGGAACAGTTTAACTAAGTGAACTAACCCAAATGGTTATAAAAATCACCTGGCTGTGATAAGTACATGAAAACCAGCACTGTTTGTGGTTTCTGTTTATGGTTGTGTGTGTTTGCTTGCTTTTGTATCTCAGTCTATGTGTCTTTGCCTTAATCACAAGCTAAAAACCCCGTGGAGTATCAGTTACCTAATTAAAAATGGCTTCCCTGATGAACTTCTTCCCTAGTTTATGTATTTATATAGGTTTTCTACAGATGATGTAGAAAGCATGATATGGAAAAGGATGAAAAGCAGGTGGGTAGCAGAGTCAGTGCCTGCAGCTGTCCCACTTGTGTAATTTGGTCTTGTGCCAGCCTCTGGCCAGAGCTAACTGCTTAGGAGTTTGTCAAAGATCAATGATTTTAGGCACTTTCAAATTATCCTTGACGAAGTGTATGAAATCCACAATCATCTGCCAAGAAGCAAACTACAGAACTGCACAAATGCATATCATTAAATGTGGACTTTTTTTCACTGGTAGGGATCCTATGACTCCCATGAATCACATCAATCTTGACGTCAATTAGATCTTTGAAATAGCTATGCTGCACCATCACGACTACATAAATTTCACATAGTCACATAAAAACTCAGCTAAGAAAGGACAAGCAGAGTCTGTGGTCTTGAAATAGTGGTTTATTGGCAATATCTTTTCCAGGGACAGCATGAGCTCCAGTATAGTCAAACTGAAGTGCTACTGCTTGGCATGCTCCACTTTCAGCTGACAGAGGTGGGTCAAACTTGTGATGGCTTGATGGTGGTACTGCTTGGCTGCACTCCCAGGGGATGCTCTGACTTTATGTCACCTTAAAGTGGGCCCTTTAGCCCAAGCAGAGCAGAACAGGATTCATTACTGCCTATTCATTATGGATGGAGAAGGGACTCTGCACAACTTCTGCTATGCTTAGGTGAGCAAATAAAGCACAGCAAATGACATACCAGGGTAGTATGGTGCTATGATCTCCTTATAGCCTTTCATACTTCTCTGTTCATCAGAGACCCAAAGGCTGGCTATTCATTCAGAGACCAAGGAGGAGGCAGTTTTCTTGTTCGTCTCCTTATCGTTTTGATCTTATGCATAAGAAGTTAAATAGGATGTGACAGGAAGGTTAAAGCCCTGTCTCTTCCTAAAGAGATTTGTACTCTTGAGTTCTACATACCTAGCAACAGACACTCTGAAACAAGAGTCCTCTTAGTCTCTCACTGGAGAGACTACATGATATGATCTGATTACAGATATTCTTCATGCCAGGGAAAGGGATGCTCACCACCAGCTCAGTTGGATGCTCTGTTCCTATGGGAGCTGGGTGCTCAAAATTCAGTATTTTCAGAAAACATCAAGAGTGTGGGACTGGGTCATGTAATGTAATTTTTACAGCTTGAAAGTCTGATGTCTAAACCTGAGTTTGACTAGATCTTGGTTTCCTTTATAATCAGTAGATACAAACAACTCTAGTGATTTAGCTGTATATTTAAAATGCCTGGTTTAGGATAATACAAATTATCCTCTGGAGATTCCTATTTTTCTCTACTGGAGCACACTAGGAGTATTGTTTGATTTCCTCAGGCTTAGCATCTACAGGTTAGATTGCTCAGGACCTAAATTCCCTAAATGAGAAGCCTTCTCAGGCTGCAGAAGCATGTCAGTCTCTGTTTAATATCCTAGGGAAAAAAAATCACACAGCTTTGGCAGGGTTTGCTCACTCTGCTTACACTAAATCAGGTCCTACATCTGGCACAGGTCCCTTGTTTAGCAATTCTGGAAGTTCAAGACAGGAAAACTGTGTGCTGTGAGGTCAGAAATGTCCATTTACACATTTGTTGTCAAAGGCAGTCTGTAGCACACCTTCCCAACACAAATATGGATGCACAGGGACATTAGCATCAGGATGAAGTTTGTAAAGAAACACCTAAATTGAGTTGTTTACACAGAGATGTATGCCAGGAGATAATGGGGGGTGTAATAGTCCATTAGCTAAATGGAGCTCTGGCCAATACAGACCAGCAGCTTTCAAAGAGCTTCAGCCAGCAACCAGTCGCACACAGACGTAGCTGGCCTGTGCCTATATATGATAAGCACAGACATAGTAGGTGCATCACTTCCTTGAAGATGTCCTAGAGTAGCCAAAATATCTTCAGGGGGCTGGCAGCTACACTAGGGGACCTCCTGAGCCTATGGAGCACCAATGCCCTTCTGCAGCAGAAGATGGATTCACTAAGGGATCTCCACGGGCTCTTGGCTACCTGCATTTGGGCATCTGCATCACACTCTCAGTTTGTCTTTCAGGGAGAAGAATTTCTTACTAGGTTCCACTGCAAAAAGTACTAGCTTGCATGGTGCAGTCCAGGAGCCCTTCAGTGAAACTTAATGGCATCACCTAATCCTGTGTGAACTTCTGGCAAGTGAATATCTTTTCTTATCAGGGATGCCAGACAGCTGACCGGCTGATGCACCCTCAACAAGCCTACTACAGAAAAGCTGATAGTGCCAGCCCTGGTAGCTGGTTCCAGTCCATCACAAAGGTGATGTACGACTCCTGCTATAAATCAAGGGTTTCTGCACGGGAACTCATTTAGACAATATCACATCCTACAGCTGGGTCAGTTTCCTCTCAAGAAACTGCCTGCAGTCTTATGCTCTATTTGAAAGACCAGCCTGGAAAGAAAAAAAGCACACTCTTAGACTCTTTAGGACTACACTCAGACCATTTCTCTGACCACCTACACAGATCATCTTAAAGTAAAACACTCTTCTGTTAATTTGCTCTGAGTTTACCTTTCTCGCCACCTTTTACAAACTTGTAGTGCAAGACACTCCAACAAACAGGGCTTTAGTTAAGGTCTTCAGGGTTGTAGTCATAACCCAGCAAAAATGGGAGAAATTCCACTGGCTTTAGTGAGCTTAATACACTGATCTATCATGTCTAGCATGATTTATGTGAAGTCTTTTCCTCTCTGCAAATTAATTTCAGATTTCAATAGAAACAAATTTAGGCAAATATGCAACCTGACTTCTGAGTTTACAGTTAGTTAATCATTTCCAGTGACATTCACTAGAGAGAAATGATGGAGAACTTTATAAATTAGATTCACCTTCTATAGCTACTACATCAAACTTGGCATTTAGCAATCTGGGGCATTACTGGACTACAGAAGAGAACTAAAATTCACCACAGTCAAAAAATAAGCTAATGAGGTAACAAACCCCATTAAAATACCAGTCAGCTACAGTTATTGCATAAAAAAACACTGTCGTACCTGTATGACTTTGAACACTTGCCCAAATATATGTTGGTGTCCAAATATATTTGGACCCTTGTATGAATGTATGCAAATAATACTCTAGCTCCCAGATACTTCTGTTGTATCAATGCCTTTTTACATTTCCTAAATCTACCTTTTTATGTTTAAATATCCACTATGAATCATTTTACATTAGCTCAACTGAATTTCATTTTACCAATGTTGTTTATTTTACCTTCCTCTGTCATTTATCAATGTGATTTTGTAGTCTACTATATCCTCTAAGGATGCATAATCCCTCCCAGCTTTATATCACCTTAATATTAGGTTGGTAAGTCTCTCTACAGTTGTTAATTGACCTCTTTGGTATCCTATTCAAAGCATCTTCCCAAGATAATGATAAAGTATTGCAATTACCTAATGTTTAAATATTTTTTTACAGTTTTCACACAATATACATGCAGCATTAGCTTTGAGAAAGTGAAGTCTTTATAAAACCATGCCCTCATGAAAGAAAAAAAAAGTGGCTTTGACTAATCTGTGTTGTTTGAGATGTATATAAACATATGTAATCAGACGTCAAGTCCTCATTTTTTAATAAGCATTATGAAGGTCTGTATTTGATGTACAGTGGTTTGCAGTCCCCTAGGTCTTGTCTTGTTCTTCACTTTTGGCCAGTGTTATGTGACAGTCAAACTACTTGATTGAACCAGGTCCTCCTGGCTTTAGCATTTAGTCATCTTCCACTGTACAAGAATACTTTGGTAAACTCAAGTGCCAGAAATTCACTACCTTGGCAAAAGTTACTGCCAGTTATGACTGTGAGATAATGGAGGTTTTTTTTTCTAATTATGTCTTGTGTCAATCTGTTCAAGCTCTCAAATACCACCCCAAGGTGCTAGAGCCTCTTCATGAATCCTGACTGCCTCTAGTTCACATCCAGAACCAGCAATAAGCCGCAGCTTTGAAAGAAGACATTGTTCACAGGAAAAATGCAAACACCTAGCAAAAGGCAGATCTACCCCAACACATCCAAAGCTTACCTCCCCTGGTACAGCTGGAGGCCATTTCCTCTTATCCTGTCACTGGCTGCTTGGGAGAAGAGACCAACCCCCACCTGGCTACAACCTCCTTTCAATTTTAGGGTGATAAGGTTTCCACTGAGCCTCCTCTTCTCCAGGCTAAACATCCCAAGCTCCTCATAGGACTTAATCTCTAGACTCTTCACCAGCTTCATTGCCCTTCTCTGGACTCACTCCAGCACCTCAGTGTCCTTCTTTCAGTGAGGGGCCCAGAACTGTACAGAGGACTCAAGGTGTGGCCTCAGCAGTACCAAGTATAGAGGGACAATCACTGCCCTGGTCCTGCTGATGACACTATAGCTGATCCAGGCCAGGATGCCATTGGCCTCCTTGGCCCCCTGGGCACAGCTGGCTCATGTTCAGTCTCTGTCAACCAGCACCTCTAGGTCCTTTTCTGTCAGGCAGTTTTCCAGGCACTCTGCCATCAGCCTGTAGCACTGCCTGGGGTTATTGTGACCCAAGTGCAGGATCCAGCACTTGGTTTTGTTGAACCTCATACAATTGGCCTCTGCCCATTGATCCAGCTTGTCCAGATCTGTCTGCAGACCAACACTCCCACCCAACTTGGTGTCATCCATGTATTTACTGAGGGTGTACTCAATCCCCTTGTCCAGATCATCGGTAAAGACATGAAACAGGACTGGCCCAATAGTGAGCCCTGTGGAGCCTCGATGTAGTGGTCGCTCTCGCTGAGCTATCAGCTCGGGGCACACCACCAGGAACTGAGGAGCTAGAGGAGTCTTGGGCACTGGACGCAGTTTAACTTAGGGTGACGGGTTTTATCACTCCCAAGAGCCTCTGCGACAAAGTTAGTCAATATGCCCCTGAGCAGCACCTGGTTGGTTCCCTGCATCTCCTCCCTCCATTTACCTTATATGGTTATCTTCTAGAATGTTCAGCTTTGTTCGGTGGTTGAGTTGCTCCCCATTGGTTCGGTCTAATGTTCCTCCCTCCTCTAAGCTGAGTTCATTGGTTAAAGGTTCTGTATGTCTTCCTTTCCTGCAATCCTATTGGCCTGCGTGCCAAACTCCTCCCCTCCATGTGCCCCTTATAACCCCCTGCACAGCCTTGCTCAAGGCTCTTTCGTCGAAGCCTTCAGCCTGCTTTCCTCCCCTCGTCTCTCCGCCTCTCCCTCTTCAATAAACTCCCTGAAGTCCTCACTTAAGAGCCTGCATCTCGTCTTTCCTGCGCCTGTGCCTCTCTTCGTCACGCTTCCCCGAGAAGCTCGGTGTCGCCCGCAAGCGGCCTACTGCGAGGCCTGCAGGGACAGGGCTCCGCGATCCCCAGGGAACTGCCACACCTCACTGATGACTGTCTGTCAGCTGGGTGTGACCACATTCAGCACCACTCTCCGGGTCTGGCCACCCAGACAGTTCTTAACCCAGTGAAGAGTGCACCTGTCCAAGCCATGGTCTGACAGCTTCTCCAATAGTGTGCTATCGGAGACAGTATTGAGGTAGACAACATCCACAGCCCTCATCCACTAGGCGAGTGACCTGGTCATTAAAGGAGATCAGGTTGGTCAAGAAGGACATGACTTTCCTAAACCCAGACTGGCTGGGTCTGATCCCCTGGTTGTCTTGTGTATGACGGCACTCAAGATTATCTGCTCCATAACATTCCCTGACACCAAGGCTGACAGGCCTGAAGTTCCCAGGTTCCTTCTCCCAACCCTTTTCGTAGGTGAGCATCATACTGATTAACCTCCAGTCATCTGAGACCTCCCTGGTTAACCAGGATAGATGATAAATTATGGGAGTGGCTTGGTGAGTTCTACTCACCAACTCCTACTGGGAGTCCAACTCCCAGTTCTTATCAGTGCTCTGAGATCCAGATCTTTTAAAAATACACCTAAAATTCTGTGATGAGATTTGGCTGACAGCTTTGAAACTTGGCTGATAGCCTTGCTCTTCAGGTAAAACTGAGCTTTCTATAATAATGTGCAGTTATGTGCACAAAAAATTGAGCTTTCTTGCGGGAAGATCTTTAGTTTGTGGGATTAACTGCCATGCAAACTGAGTATCATCAAAACCTTCATCTGATTTTTGATGCTTATGCAAGGAATGCTTTCGAAGGTCCACTGTCCATAGTATAAACACAATCAGTGTGAGGGAACATTGACAAAAGCTCTAGCAGGGGAGAGGAAGGAGAGGTGGTCTAAACTGGGCCAGTAGATGTTGGCCAGTGGAAGTAGCTGGTCAGCAGGTAGTCAAGAAAAATGCATTCCAGATATCAGAATTTCTTAAGTCAGTTTCTTCAAACTATGCCAACAACATGGGAGGAGATACTGTATAAGCAGGAAAAAAATCTGCCTTTCCTCCAAATAAGGTCAAAGAAGAGGGAACTCTCCAAAAATGTAATACATAAGCATGAGTGTTATAAAAGACTCTGTTCCCCCAACTGCAGCTCTAGCATCTAGTCTTACTGCTTGCCCTCTTATAACCTTTCTTGTGCCTGCTTCATGGGAATTTTTTATTCTTCATTAAAATGGTGTCCACTGGCAAGAATGAGACTGAACTTTCCTGGATGCTACATTCATTCCCTAATATCACATATCAAAAAAGTTCCATTAGACCTCAAAAACCTACAGGGTTGGGGGTGGGAGGGGTGTCTTGGCTTGGGTCACCAGCTTTGGTCTTGGACTGAGTGGGAGTAGCTGGATCTTAAGGAGGGAAGCAGCTGGCATGATGGTGACTAAGGGATATTGGAAAGGCATGGGCTTCATTAATCTCCATGAAGAGCAGAGGAGGAGGAGAAGTGTCTTGGCCAAGGCAGGTGATGGTGGGAGGTGGCAGGGGCATGGGCAACACAGGCACACTGAGCTCACAGCTCAGCCATGCAGCTGTGACTCCGTCTAGGTGAGCTTCTACTGAAAATACACTTGCCTGAAACAAGGCCTGACAAACCAGGGCATTCCCAGTAATTCATTGTCCTTGGTGTCAGTGTGTGCAGCTAACACACTTCAAATGAATCTGAAGGAAGGTTATACATGAGCATGACATGAGTGCATCTAAGCATGACACTGTGGCAACCTGAGTTAAAATGATCTTTCAGTTTATAGAGAGTGGACAAGGAATCAAGAATATATAGATGAAATCACCTCTATACTGATGATCCTGACATCCAGCAAAAATGTTGGTACCTGCACTTGAAGAGGATGCTAAAACATTCAAGCAATGGCAGAAAAAAAAAAAGGCACCAAAAATGAGTGAGGGAATGTGAAAGGTAATTTATGGTGAGATGCTGAAGAAGCTCAACCTGTTTAGTCTACCTAGAAGAGGACTGAGATGATTTGATGATAATACACATCTTTAGGAGCAGTCAACAGACACCACAGAAAGGTCATTAAGGAGAAGGCAGAAATCCCTGAGTGTGACCTGAAGCCTACTAATTTGGGTTAGAAATGAGGAACACCTTTTTAGTCATGAGGGTGAGAATAGGCACTGGAACAATGCACTAAGCCTTTAGCTCATCAGGTCTTCACTCCTGGCAGTGTTTCTGTCCAAAAGGCATGTGCTAGCCAAAACCAAAATACACTGCCCCTCCAAGTCTGTCCTTGAACAGCATGTCAGTTTTATCCCCAGACTCGCAGGAGTTTTAGGAGCAGCTGAAGTGGCTGGTTACCACAGCATTGCCCCCTCCATTCCGGTTTCTCTGGTACCTGTATCCTCCTTGCGGTCTACCTCACGGCAACCCTTCCCATGTCTAGTGGGCAGCCGGAGCTTGCACAGCGCAGGTGACACGGCCGCTCCTGTCACTGAACAAAGCATCTCCTCCGCACACCACCGCTCTGGGGCAGCCCCATCCCCACTCTTCTCATGAACAGCCGCACCCGCGTGCTTTTCTCATAACCCTTCACGGGACACCGCGGTTCCCCTGGGAAGCCCACTGTCCCCCGAGCACGGCTCTCCCGATGCCCTGGCTCGTCCCTCGTCCCCGCGGTGTCGCCGGCCGCTGCTGCTCGCTGCCCACCACCCGGGCCGGGCGCGCGTGCTTCTTGTGGGAATCTCGGCGCCTCCAGCTCCGCCCCGCGCGTGTCCGTGGGCTGGGGCCGGGCGGGGAGCAGCCCCGGCCGCCGCCGCCCCGCCCCGCCATGCCGCAGCCGTAGGCAGCCCGTGGCCGCTCCGAGCCCTCGGCCTCCGCGGCCTCCGGGCCGATGGGCAGCCTGCTGAGCGGGGTCAGCTTCAAGGAGCCCACCACGGTGGAGGACTGCGACTCCACCTGGGAGACCGACTCGGAGCCCGAGGCGGCGGAGCCGCGGCAGGAGGGGGTGTGCGCCGCCGCGGGAGGCGGGGAAGAGCCGGCCGAGCCGCCCGCCGCCGACTGCCGGCCCCGGGAGCCGCCGCCGGCCCCGCCAGCGCCCGAGGACGCGGAGCGGGCAGAGGGGGATGCCGCCAGCCCCGAGCAGGTACCGCCTCGCCCTGCCCTGCCCTGCCCTGCCCTGCCTTGCCCTGCTCGCGGCCCGGCGGCCGAGCGGAGCGCAGCCGAGCCCCGGTCCGGGCAGCCCCGGGCGCTCTGCGGCACTGCTGGCCCGGGCTGCTGCCGGCGGCACCTGCCCAGCGCCCGGAGCGGCTGGAGAGCCCCGCGCTGCAGCTCCAGCAGGGACGAGCCCGGCTTTATCTCTCCCCACCCCTCCCCTGTCATTGTTGGAGAAAATCGAGGCCTTGGTGTCGCTGACATTCCCGCTGCTATTTCCAGGGAAGGTTATGTTTTAAATTAAATGGAGAATTGAACCTCCTCTTAGTGGCCTCTTAATTAAACGGGATAAAAATCTGGACATTGGATAGTATGTGGCAATGGATTTGTGAGTCCTCGGTGGGTGTGAGGAATTTTCAGAGCGAGCTTCTGTTCTTTAGGAAGCTTTGTGAATGCCGACCTTAAAGAAATAAAGTGTTCCTCTGACAATAATTGTACTTGAGTTACAATACAATGTGGGGTGGAGCAGCTGGCTATTTTTTTAGCTCGGTAGGTGTATAGTGTTTTGGTTCAGAGACCATGCAAAATTAAATAGGCATAAGCGTGTTTCCCTTTTCTGCTTGACACATGGTAGTTCTAGTGCTGGCTAACCAGGTGTCAGGGGGTGTTTCTTGTTCAAGCAGGCGTGTTTTGCCTGCAGGTGTGGTCAAAGTTGGTCTTGTGAAAGGAGGAATGAAAATTGTTGCTTGTTTGTCATTAATGTGTAATTGATAAGCCACGGGATGGGCATTAAGAACAGCAAATGCCCAGTGTAGTTGTAGAGAACTTCCTCTTTTTGGCTTGACTTTAACTTACTGCATGCGTATTGCAAGAAGAAGAATGAATTTTTTTGAGTCACTATTCATTTTCTTCCACAGGGTGCAATAATAGCAATTAAGTCGATGTACACATGACTTTTTTGGTTTTTTTTTTTGCAAATAGTATTATTTCCTCTTCAAAATAGTGGTGTCTCTGCATTTTCAAGTTCAGTTATTTATTTCATTTTGTACTAGCACTTGCTAGATTACTTTGCAGCCTTGCGTTTGGAAATGAGAATCAGCCTGTTGATTTAAATCAAATTCAACCACATTGGAAGGATAATTCATAGTCTTACTTTTGTATTTCATATTAAATTTTTTAACTTAGGTTTTAAGTGTGCTGTATTAAGTATTGGGCGGAGAAGTTTTCAGTGTTTGACCAAAGAGTAGGCAAATACATAAACTTATGTTTGTTTACATTGCTGAAATCCATAATGAAAAGCACTTATTTTAAAATTACACAAATTCTCTGTTTAGGATGTTTGTGTACTGTGGTTTTCTGCTTTCTAACTGTTTCAGAGTGGTGATGGAGCTGAGCTGACAGCCAAGCCAAAGAGAAGCTTCTACGCAGCTAGAGATTTATACAAGTACCGACACCAGTATCCAGTAAGAATACGTTATGGTTTAAAATTGCCTTTTCAGTAGAAAACATTCTTAAACCCTTGTGTTGTCCATAAGTACAAGAAAGGAGAATCAAAAAGCTGATACAGAGGCCAAACTTATGCCAGCGCGAGAAGCAATGTCTTTTCATCCTGGGCATGCATGCAAACACATCAGATGTTTGTGGGAACTGTGGTAGGAGCCCAGGAAAAGGCTTGTGCCTTGTATATCAAAGAGGGTAGATTACAGAGTTTTGATGACTTATTATTTGTCTTTCAAGTTCCTTGAGACTGAAGTGAGGGTGCTGCTATGTTTTCTGCTGCCTCAGTAGGAGAAGGTACCAGCCCCAAAGAACTTCCAGATCCTTAAACTGAGTCTTTATGTGCATGAGTAGAACTCTGTGGTTCCAAAACACTGAAATTTTTTTGTCCTTGAATTATTCAAAGAGCCCAATATCACTTGCTGGATAGTCTTCATAGGTTTTTGTAGGCTGATAATGTCCTATTTCCTTTCTTTTAGCAGAACTTTAAAGACCTTCGGTATCAAAATGACTTGTGCAATCTCCGGTTTTACAAAAATAAAATCCCGTTCAAACCTGATGGTGAGTAACCTGCGACAACAGGGGTGATAACAAAAGAATGCTCACTAATGAGAGTAGCAAATTGAAACAGTGGTGGTAATTGTGGCAAATTGAAGGTGTATAGGAATATATTGTACAACATGAACCTCCCATGTTGGAGTAGCACATTGATAACCTGAGAGCAGGTTATGCTTAAAACAAAGTTAGCTTTTGCTCTAGGGAGGTGGTGGTTTTTGTAGACATTATCAGCATGAAGTAGCACAGGGTGTTGTTTGTATCACTATTTTATGGCAGTGGCAGTACCTTTTATTAAACAAAGATAAAGTTGTTCTACTACATTGCACAGACTCTTGCTGCTTGTGTAGGAGTGGCAGCGATCTATGGGTGTTATCCCTAGAACTGTGCAAAGGGAAAAATATGTGCTTTAATCTTGTGTGAGATTATTGTAATAACAATAATAAAACCATTTCTCAATGTCCCTGGTAGTTCTGATAGTGGAGCAGGAGCCAGCATTCTGCACAAACACAGGAGAAGCTGAAAGATGACAGGCCCTACTCTAGGGAGTTTGCAGTCGACGTATGAGAGACAAGAGGGTAGCAGACAGATGGGGAAGCAGGAGGAGGCAATAAAGCAGCCTGGGTTAGGATGATAGACAGGTGTCTCAGCACATCAGAGCTTAGCCATTAGCAAAAAGGACAAATTGAAGGCCAAAAATAAGCTTTTCAGAGTTTTCAAAGGATTAGAAGGTTACTTTGAAGGTGTTTGGAGAAGGATCCTCTCAGCATGAGAGCAGCTTGGTAGGAAATAGTGAAGTGCACACTGGAGTGCAGAAGCAGTGAGATGTGTAGGCTGCCTCTGAGGCAGGATCCTGTTGGAAGCAGGATCAGTCTCATAGCAACAAATAGGTTCTGATAAGGTAGTATGAGACAGGTCACAAAGGCTTTGGAAGTGAAGGTGTATAGTTTTTTTCTGATGTTAGAGAACAGGGTTTCACGATGGAAGAATGCAAAGCAAAAAAAAGGGGCAGTATAAAAAAGATAGTCTTGACACACGATCTTACCAGCATTCAGGGTAGCTGCATTCAGCAGCATCCAGGGTAGATGTAAGCATGACAAAAAAGCACTTTTCAAGGTCAGGAAAAAGGATGTTGAGATGCAAAATGTGAGAGTTCTGATTGGAAGCTGGATGGAAAGGAATGTTACACAGAAGGATGTAAAGATGCACATACAAGACAGTTGAAGATGAGAGCTTTTTATAGACAAGATACTGGTAATACACTTTCCAAGTGAGAAAACAACTCAGGTTATGAAAGAAAGATAAGACCTTTGCTTTAACCAACTTGAGCTTTATCTAGATACCCATGGGCAGATGCTGTGTTTTATCTTGACTTCAAGAAAAGATAGGTCTGAATTGCCAGTAAAGAAGCAGCAGATTTGGGAGACATTACACAGAGAACAGATACAAAAAAGAAAGAGAAGGGCACTGAGGTCTGTATGAACCTGGGATCTGAAACTAAAAGACAGAAAAGGTTGTGGGGAGGAAGTCGTTTAAAGTCCAAACTGAAGGAGCAGTTCAAGAGGATTAGCTACAAGAAGAGATGGTCATGAAAGCTAGAGGAGGGCTTCCGTCCAAAATTTGTGAAGAATAGCATTTCTCATAGTATTCTAGGAGAAAACCACAGTTGGTAATGTCATGGCTGATAAGCCATGGAGGCTGAAGTGTTGTTGGCTGTGAGCTCTGGTTATGCAGAAGTTTGTAGTGAGAATGAAAAAGAGTACCCTTGACCACCTTGACCCAACTCTGTGGATCTGTGAGTGTTCAGAGGGAGTCTTAGCTACCATGTTAAGGACTGAAATACTACAGAATGTTCTTTAAAATACCCCAGAATATTCCTAGTGCAATACTGGATCTAACATTTAGTTCATGACCTACAGATCTAACTTGTTGCTCTGGCTCAGAGCTGGCCTGTTTGTCTCTCTGCCCTGGGATTGAGCAGCATGTTTTCCAATACTTGAAATACAGGTTGGATGCAATGCAGTGGCGGTGAAGGTCTTCTTTCCAAAGTCCTTTTCCAGTCTTGCCTACACTGGAAACCCCATGTTCTTAACAGCCCCTTAGACTGGCTGCTTTCTTCATTTCTTAAATAAAAGTATCAAATGTGTCTGCCTTTGCCATTGAGACCCAAATGGAAATTTTCACTGGGGGCAAGAGGCATCTTAAACGTATAGAAGAAGACTGTCTACAGGCAGTTTTGGGTTTTTTTAGGCTTCTCTTATGCTATTTGACTTTGGGAGAGGCTGTGCAGCAGTATTAAAACTGTTGTTGGTTTCAGAATAGGAACAGATTAACACAGTGCTCATTCATGGAAAGATATTGTACAGCTTTGGAAACAAGGATCATCCTTTTATATACTCCTTATAATTTGTGTAGAACTTGGAAAGTGCCCTGGCCCATGACTGAATATCATGAGCACAGTCTCAGTGTGATGCTTGGTCAACACTAACTGAAAAAGATTTCCCTGTCATAGCATTCTTTGTAGCTGGAGAGACTCCTGGTATGGGAGATTTCATAAAGAGTTGAGGCTTTGTTCTACAAAGATTAGATGGATGGATGGATAGATAGAAAGGCAGGTAGACAGATAGATGAAGAGTTTTGTCATGTAAAAGCATTGAGGTGATTCACAGTGCAGTATTTTATGGAAGCAGTTTGTTAATTACCAGTCAGTGTGATAAAGTGATCTGTGACATGAGAACTCACGAATGTATTTTACAGAGGTTATGGTCACATACCCTTGCTTGTTAGTAACCTAGTATAAGTCAGCTGGTTTTGGTTTTATTGACATTTTATAAATATCTTATTTTTTAATCAAGTTTTAGTTACTAATTTTAAGTTAAATTTGTTTCTTTATGGCTACAGTAGACCTTATTTCACATAGTATGTGAAAGAGAATTAAAGTATGTGTTCTGTCATTATGTTAGCATGGCATGTACTTTATGTAGCTGAGTGCTGGTTTTGATGGCTACCTAACAGTTTTTCAAATTATTTTTATGCAGGGGTTTATATTGAAGAAGTTCTGAATAAATGGAAAGGAGACTATGAAAAACTGGAACATAACCACACTTATATACAGTGGTTGGTCACTTACTACCTATTTTCTGTTTCAAAGCATTGATTTGATTAAGTGTTCATTTACTGAGCCATAATGCCCTTCTTCTTTTAACAGGCTTTTCCCACTGAGGGAGCAAGGTCTGAACTTCTATGCTAAAGAATTAACTACATATGAAATTGAGGTAATACAAATTGAGCTCAATATAAATCATCACGTTAATTTTGGTACACAACTGCTTTTTGTTATGTAGAGTTGTCTTATACAATGCAGAAGTACTTGCTTTAGTGCCACTTAGAATTTTGGATGTATTCTTTGTTTATTAGGAATTCAAGAAAACAAAAGAAGCAATTAGAAGATTCCTTTTGGCTTACAAAATGATGTTGGAGTTTTTTGGAATAAAACTAATTGATAAAACTGGAAACGTAGCACGAGCTGCTAACTGGCAAGAAAGATTTCAGCATTTGAATGAGTAAGTAATGACATGCACTCCACTTGCTAGAATTGCTATAGAATCTCTTTATCCTTTCGTTTTCTAGAGAAAGCAAAGATATTTTTTCCAAAGACTGCCAGAAAAAAAGAGAAAAATAAATAGTTGAGGCCTGTTTTGTGCCTCTGTCTGTACATTCCTCCTTCCCCTTTTTTCTGATTGTGCTTCTCACCCATTACCAGCTGAATTGACATCATGAAATTCCCTCAAAATACAACTTCAGGTGGTGCTGAAGACGATCCCAGTGCCAAATTACTATTGAATGCTACTGAATGTATTTTTACCCAATCCCAAAGCACTGCTTCTCAGCGGGGGGAAAAAAAAAGTGGCTTGGCTTTTTATTTATGTTTCCTGAGAAAGATCAAATTCACACTGTATGAAAGTTAAATAACAAGACCTCCCTTCCTCCCCAAAACATGAAATACTATGTATTTAGATATTTTTAATTGAAATGCTGATCTGGAGAGGTTTAGACATGCATAAGTCAAACTTTGGCCCAGTGTTCAGCAAATTATATCTGTTGTTTTTCATTGGTATTGTGTGGATCTTAAGTTTGCACTGAATTTTCTCTCATGTAGATTAATTGTACCAAAACCTCTTTTCAAATCTTGTGCTCACTTTCCTAGTACCTCTGACCTTAGAGCCGCAGATTGTCTTCTTGCAGTATTTTTTTCTCCTGTCATGATGAAAGCTTTTAGGTACAATTGCTGATGGATGATTCCAGGTGAATAGTGGGAATAATTTGTTAGTAATTTTACTTAAACACTATGTGAGCCAATATGAGTGTGGGCTCAGATTTAGGCCACAGATAAAACAGGTTTTCAGGAAGCCCCAGTGTTACTGCATGTTTTTACTCCTGTTTTTAGCAGTGAGTAGCTACAGTTTTAAGTCAGGATTTGTGATTCTGTTTACTTAATTTTGTCCATCTAAAATTCAAACTTTAAAAGTTTTACTGTATACTATGGTGTGCTTTATAAGGGAAAGAACTCTTCCGAAGCAGTTCCAGAAAACAATTAGTTTATTTTTTTCTTAGACATTTCCTACAACAGTGGGATTTTCTCTCCAGAGGTGCCTGGTTTTCCCCAGAACTGACTGTATTAGTAGTGCAGGTACTAGTCTAGGCTGGAGACCCAGCTTTTCAGTAACTTGGGTGCAGTGCAATGAATCCTATTCTGTAGCTACGCTATAAGTACACTGCAAACCCTGTAGTTTATAAAGTGACTGGGTTTTCTCCCCAGAGCAAGAACAGCATAGAATCATTAAGGTTGGAAAATATCTCCAGGACCCTTGAGTCCAATCTTTGACCAAACACCATCATATCAACTAAACCATAGCACTGAGTGCCCCACCTACTCATCTTTTGAACACTTCCAGGGATGGTGATTCCACCACATCCCTGGGCAGCCTGTTGCAATGCTTAACCACTCTTTCAGTGAAGAAATTTTTCCTTAATATCCAACATGAATCTCCCCTTGGTGCAACCTGAGGCTATTTCCCCTTGTCCTGTCACTTGTTGCCTGGGACAAGAAACTGATCCCCACCTTGCCACAGCCTCCTTTCAGGTAATTGTACAGAGCAAGAAGGTCTCCCCTGAGCCTTCATTTCTCCAGAATAAGCAACCCCATTACCTTTAGCCACTCCTTATAGGACTTAAGGTTCCACATCCTTCACTAGCTTTGTTGCCCTTCTCATAAGACATACAGCAGAAGGAATCCAAATCAGTATGGTTGATTTTATTTTATCTCAGCCCTCTCCCTCAGTGCTTTTTACAAACACTTATTTTCACTCACAACATCCTAGCAAAGGAGGTGCAAGTAAGCTTCAGCAGCTGGGAGAAATTAAAGTACAGGAAGCCTGAAGTACATACCTGAAGTGATAAAAAGGACTCAGGAATTGCAGTTCCAGTTCTATGTTTATAAAGTGGGGTTTTTTTCTGATTCAATAGAATTTTTTTACCCATTTCTTTCAAAGGTCTCAACATAACTACTTGAGAATCACTCGAATTCTGAAAAGTCTTGGAGAACTTGGATATGAGAGTTTCAAATCTCCCCTGGTAAAATTTATTCTGCACGAAGCTCTCGTGGAAGATACCATTCCCAACATTAAGCAAAGTGCTCTAGAATATTTTGTGTATACTATTAGAGACCGAAGAGAAAGGAGGAAACTGCTGAGATTTGCGCAGCAACATTATACACCCTCAGAGCATTTTATTTGGGGACCCCCAAGAAAACAGAAATCAGAGGGAAGCAAAGCAAATAAAAAGCCAGCATCTCCAGTTTCTATTCCCAATAGTCATATTTCTAAGCATAAGAAACCAAAAGAGCCCAAGAATACATCAGCAAGTGGAAGCTCAGCTGGTAAAACGACTGAAGAAAGAAAGGTAGAATTCACAAAAAATGGGGAAGAAAATGATCAGGATGAACAAGAAGTGAACACTGATGCTGTTAGGCAGAACAACGGTGAAAAGAACAGTGAAACTGATACCATGCAGCTTTCAAAATCAGAAGAAATTCATGATACTTCAGACAGAAAGGAGGACGCTTCTCATTCCAAAAAAGATGATGAAAATCTGAACAATGACTGTGGAAATCACCCAGGCATTGTAGAGAAAGATTTATGTAACACTGAGAATTCTTCAAATGACACATCAGCAGATCTACAAGACAACCTTGATAAGGATACACTTTCAGGGGGGATTACCACAGAAACTAAGGATGAGCTCAAAGCATGAGTCTGAAATTTAAAAAACTTTTGTTTCACATTGAATGATGCAACATATGCATTGCTTCTTCATTTTGATTGAAATTTCCATCTAGTGTAAATTCACGAGACTATGCTTGTTGCAAATGGATCAGATTAGGCTTCTGTTAGGTTAATGAATTTTGGTTTTTTTTCAACCTCAGTTTATCAGCAGTCAGCCAGGTGTGTCCCTTTAAAACAATTGTGCATATTGAAAGCTAAGAAATCCATTATCTTTTCCAGACAGATTGCACAGAAAAGCTTATCTACTTTTTAAAATTCATCCAGTATTAAAAAAAAAATTAAAGTGTAAACACTAAAAATCCTTGGAACATCAGAATTTTTAAGTTTCTTTTAAGTTTGCTTTAAGTTTTGTTTTTCATTTATGAAATTACTAGAAATTATTTCAAGAACACAGATTTTACCCTAGTGGTTATTTTTTTCGGAACTATGTTCATGTTTAATAGCAGTATTTGCACAGTATCTTTTACCTTAGATTAGCATCTTTGTTGGAGGTACTTAACCATGGATATCATATCATGTCCTGTACAGCTGGGAATCACTGTACATTGAATAAAAGTTTTAACTTACAATTAAACTGTATCCACAGCTTTTGGATACAAGGGAAGTTGCACTTCAGACTTCTTTTAGTCCCTTTTAAATTCTTCCTTTTCTTGCCTCATTTACTACAATTAATCTTTGGTCAGTCAAATTTGGTCTCAGTTTGAAAGCTCTCTGTTGATCAGCCATAACAAGGCAACTCCCCCAGCTGGGTTCAGTACCTGGAATGCTTCTAGACAGCTGAAAAGCAGTGTCTTCACCACAGAGCACTGCCTAATCAGCAAAGCCATCAGAGAAGAGGTCACCAGGCGTGTCAAGTTGGGTCTTAGTTGTACTCTGATGTTTCTTGGTCAGTTTTGGGTAGGGTCTGCACAATACAGAGTCCCCTGTGGCTGATCTCAGAGACAAAGGCAGTCCTGATGCTTCTTTCCAGCTATCTTGTTTCCTCTCTTTGCTCTCCATCATAAGTCTCACAGTTTTATGTTATTTTGATAATCAGCAGAAACATGAGGCAGGCCACTCTGTTGACCTGGCTGGAGCCTAACAAGTAGGAATTTCACTATTAAGATCTTTCCCAGCTTCTGCTGAAGAACTGTCTGCTTTCCCTGAGTAGCTTCTTCTGATTTCCTGCCATTCAAGTCAAACAAGATAGTACCCAGAAAGTTAGTTGTGCAGAATATCTATTAAAAATAATACAGGTACAACTCACCCTTCCTACAGTCCTAAAATACTCTTAAAATTTCTGTATGTATTTTCCATTTAAAAGGGTACATATTATCCACTGCCTTTAATATATTTCCGATTAAATGTTACGAGGCAAGGGGCTGGCTGCAGTCTGAGTGTCAGAATACTACAGGACTTTATTCAAGTCTTGTAACTCAAAATTATGACATTTTCAGGGGTTTCAGAGTATAGACAAAACGTCTTGTATTCTTTTTTGGTAATGCCCATCATGGCAATGCATCATCCATTGTTTTCCCCAGGCTGCACTGGTTCTTGGGATCAAATAGAGTAGCAGTTAGGGATCTTGGTGCCCATGGATAAAGATTAGGCTCTTTCCATCCTAAAGAAGCAGGGAAGAAGGAAGATGTGTTTCTCCTTCTGTGCTGACTTGTGAGGGAAGGAACCTATATACATGGATTTTTTTTTTTAGGGTAACCCAGATCACTCAAGTAGGCATTAAGTCTTTCTGAGCAGAAAAGCCCCAAAGAATTCCTCCTGCAGACACAGCCTTTTTAAGACTGGAAAGATCCTGAGAAGCGTTTTACAATTCCCTGGACTATGAACTGGGATCACCTTGTTAATGTTTGCCTCTGGCCTTCAGAACAGAAGGGGAAGGAAATGCTGTGATAAAACTGGTCAGTGTAGTTAAGGACTGTGCCCCTCCATCTGTGCAAAGGGGGGACACTTTATTTTCTGCCTATGACTTTTTCAATATTGAGTGCCTAACCATGCAGACTTCATAGTGCTGTGTTTACATAGCTATTTCTTGAGTGGCGTAGGGAAAATTGATACCTTGTGTATAAGGAACGTAACTATAGCATGAATAGCTATACAGAGCCTTCAATTTATGGATTTTAGTATTAATGTTAAATGCGTCACAAAAAATGCCTGGTATTGAAGTGAAATAAGGGATGCCAGAGGTGTTATTATATTTATACTGTAATTTGGTTGAACATCAATGACCTCAGGAAGTCTTTTGTCTACTGAACAAAAACAAAGGAGAAGTCTTGCTCTGATGTAAAACAAAGTTCTCAGAATGTGCATCCAGAAGATTTTTCTGCAGTACACTATTCCGTTATCATGACTCAGCTCTCACCTATACATGCTTACTGGTTTGACATTCATAATTAACTACTTAAAATACTTTTAATCTGGTGGAGCTGTCTGCATTAAGGGGCCAGGATATCTGAAAATACTGTCAAGAACTTTGGTACTTATATCTGTATTAACTGGGCAATTATTTATTTTTTTTTAAATCTGCAACTCTGTATATTTCTCTGGTTTTGTAGAAGAGTAGTGGCATATCAGTTGCCTACAAAGAACTGTGGGGACTATGTAAGTGAGGTTTTTTGTGTCAGGTGGGCTCCTGCACTCTCTAATCCTTGTTTTATGGCATTATCAACAGAATTACTCCCATGGGACACTGCAGCTTTAACAAATTCTGTTCTGTGTAAAATTGATGATTTATCATTCTTTTCATAGAGGAATTGTTGCTTCTGATTTTGCAAGTACTGAAAAGAAGGATTTATTGCAGGGCAATCATACAGCCTAGCATCCCATTGAGATTTGTGAGGATCAAGTGGGTGCACTGTATGCATTTTTGTTACAGAATCATGGCCTTAGCAACCAGAAGCACCCCGTGCTTGAAGTTTCTAAGTATTGGTTTTCAGGTTTACAGTATATATACAGTATATATATGTTGAAATGATTGTATTCTCATAAATGCCAGTACATAGTTGTTTAACCATTACTTCAGGAACTGAGGGTATGCAAAGAAAGGTCATTTGCTCACTGTTAAATTTCTTTTTATCTTGCTATATGCTTAAGTATTCAGGGATTTCTGTGTACTTACTACAGCAATGTATTTTGGCCCAGTGTTTGACTAGAATCTGAGCTGTTCATATATCAATTGAACAGAACCTCCCCTAGGAAGGTTCTTTCCAAGTAAGTACATCTGAGTAGCCTCTGGTACGGTTACTGGGAGTAGTGTGTACATGCACATACCTGTGAATTTGATTTGAAGTATCTTATAGTGAGGGGATATAAATGTGCAACTTGAAAAAGATGTTACTGAGTACACAGATGCAAGTGAAGGCGATCATACAAATCATGCAAAAATGCAGCACTTTAAAATTAGCTACAGCTCTGTGCCCTACTATGCCAGACACAAGTGTGCCTCGGTACCTGATGCTGTGTTGGTGTAGAGACTGAAAGCTTGGCTACATGAGGTGTGCAGCACAGACCATTCAGAGAGGAGTAGTTACATGTGTGCATGTATCAAGGAGCAGGTCTGAGGTCTTTGTGTTCATGTTGCTCGAATAAAATCTGAAGGATGCTGAAGATATGTGCAATAATCGTTTGAGAGCTGTTCCCTGGCTTGGGTCAGCTCCTCAGTTTCCTGCTCTAAGATTGCAGCACTCTAATGCATTAGGTATTTGTATAATCATTGTTAATATTTCATGTAACCTAGTGTAAGCCTCCCCGAACTGTTCCAGGATAATTCTAATAATCTGCAGTTGCATATATTTGTACTATAACCAGAAGGTTTACAGACCTTAGAAGCTTTGAATAATGTTAATGGATGAGCCAATGAGGTAAGACAAGCGATATTTACTGGATTTAAATGGAAAACAGCTCTTGTTTGTTTTTAAATAAAGTTTATGTATATCTGTTTAATTGAGGTGGGTTTTTTACACTTTTCTTCTTCTCACAGTTGTGATGGTACTGATCACAATTTATAGTAAGTTATATATGTTTAAGTGAAAATAATTTTTTTACACCACAGTTTTGCAGGAAACATATCATATTGAATTTCCTTGACAAAAGCTGTATTTATGAGTAAGATGCAAGTATGTGAAGTAAGTTTTGCCATTAATAAAAGTATGACAATATCATGCTGACGATGTTCATTGTCCTCAGAGTTGGCAGTGTGGGTCAGAACCAAAGATGTTTCTAGGCTTGTGTCCTGCCTCCAGCAGTGGCCACCAACAGATAGTGTGAAACAAACGAATTATACAGTGACCCTATTTTTCTCTAGGAACTTTTCGATTTTGAACTCACGGTTTTTTTCAGCCTCCACAATCCATTGTGGCTGTGATTTCCATGTTTTAATAATGTTTTGTGTGGCAAAAGTGATCTCTTGTTTATCTCAGATCTGTTTTTTCAAGAATTGCTACTGCATTTGAATACAGTACTAAAAGTATTGGAAGAAGAAGAGTAATCCACTCCAAATCAGTTTTTAAACGCCATGGGAGATTCTAATGACAAAATACCTGTTTAGGCGGAAAATGTCCCATGTTTCTTCTGTTTTTAGGCAGAAGGTGTCTGCTTCGGCAGAAACCTGTCCTACGCTGATGACAATGCTACCTTACTTATTCCTTCTGAGTACGTATTTACGCATAAATCCTTTTGTAGACTAGTGTTAAAAGTGTAGATTAAGTGTTAGAAGTCAGATTCCAACTGCAGAACAGTATTGACTTTTTTTCTTACCGGTGTGAAAACAAAATCAGTCAAATGAAAAACCTATTCCTAGCCCACATATGAGTGAGGTATCTCTGGATTTTGAGCAACCAGCATCAATGAATCTAACATTGTGATCATGTAGAAGAAGGAAATACTGTCTTTGCTGAGACCATAGTTGGGTTTGCTGAGAACCACAGTTATCATTCCACATTTTGGTAATTTGTTTTGATACATGTTCACAATTGCAACTGTAATTGGAGTTACTGCTCAAAACATATTTTTGATGGCCATCAGAGTCTGAAAATGAGGGATGGGTCAAAAAAGGCCTAAGCATGCCCAACCCCCCTCAATTCACATTATGGTCAACACCACAGATTCGCTGCTAAGAGATAGTTAAATGCAGTTCTCCAAGGGGAGTGTAAATTGTGTCTCTGTAATATCTTTATGCTCAATATTGCCTATGAACTGTTTATTTTCCTTAAAGCTGTGTTCTCTTTTCAAGCTTTGTTCTTAAGTACACTTACTTAAGACCTTGGTGAAAGCAAGGATTTACTTTAAAGAATAGGTTTGTTACATGCTGTATGTAATGGACTCCTAAAATGTAGTTCAAAAGCTATAGAGATCAATTCAATAGACACCTCGTGTGGCTTTACACTTGTAATCACTTCTATATTTATTTTCAAAAGCATTATGCTGTTTGCTATAAGATAAAAATCGTGAGAATTGGCAAATTGTTCAGAAAGAAGTCTCATCTTAGAAATGTGGCTCTTTAATTATACCATGCTTACAAGTTCAGTGGTGTATTCATCAGCTAAAGTTTATTGTGAAATATACTGAATGTACTTACTACTGTGGCTAACCATGTGAAAATTATTGTTTTGCGGTAAAAAAGGTTATGGCACTTATATTTTTGGGATCTGCTGAAGCATGATTGCTAATCATTAGTTGCTCTTTTTTTTCTGTGTTTTAATGTATTCCATGATTGTTTGCCCTTTATGCAGTTTTATTTTGGCAGCAGATGATTAAGTGTAGTTTTGCATTGATAAAATTTGAAAATATCATAGACTTCATTGTTCAAATGTATTCTAAGAAAAAAGTGTAGTAAAAACAAAAAAACCCCAAAGCCCAACAATTTTTACTTGCAAAATGGAGCACCTCTATGTCAGCTTTTATGAATGGTCCTGCTCTCTTCTCTGTATTCCTTTGCCACGTTTAATTACAGAATGCTGTGCATGTTTGGTGGTACCAATACCATATGTATGTGGTAGGAGTGGTAACCAGTTTCTGGATTTGTAATGCACTATAAAGGGATATTTTAAAATTCTGTAACTGTATGGCAGTGTTATGCCAAAAAAAAATTGTAAAAACATAAAAAGCAATAGTTTATGTTGCTTACGGCTATATTTTAAATAATTTGTAAAATGAAATACTTGGATTTCCTTTCAGGTAAATATATTTTTAATAACAGCAGCCGAAAACTGAACTAATAAAGCTTTCTCCTTTAGCAGCATTGTTTTAGCAACATGTACAAATATTGTGTAGCTCTAATAGTATGTAACTGCTGTTTGGCACTTGTTTGTATAGTGTTCTGTAAATATATTAACACCTAAAAGTAAGGAATTAAAGGCTCTGGTCCTCCTTTTTTTGTCGTCAGTGGCAAAATGACCGTGGATAGTAGAGCAATGAGGGAAGTCCCAGAGTGAACTTTTCTAAAAGTGCATGTTTGGGTTTTTTTTTTAATTTAAGAACAATGTATACTATGAAAACACTGTTAACATTAAAAAGTAAAATATCCACTATGATCATGCAGGCATAAACCCTCTGGAGCAGTGCCAAAACCAGGCTACTGCTGCTTTAATGTGGCAGGGGAACATTTAACCTGCTTGTTGTATTTATCCTGTGAAGCTATAGGATTTTATGGCTTCAACTCTGGTTTTGTAGTCAGCTGCTATTCACATGGTGTGACTGTAGCCTATGAAGCTCTATAAAGGGCCCAGCAGCTTTGGAAAGGGTTTCCTAATCTCACATGTTCCTTCCTAAAGAGGAGAAACAGGTTCTCCTTACACCGAAGGAGGACTTCTGTGTGGTCTGTGTTTCAAATCAAGCTGGGTGATAAGGTGGCTCTATTAACCAACTTCCATGTTGTCAGGTCATGTGGGCAGGGCATTGAACTTACAGCCAATAACATGATGTGTCACTGTGTTGGTCTCCCCAGAAAACTCAGTTACAGCTCCCTGAAGCAACTGCTGTGGTTCATCTGCCTCTTGGCAAAGTCTGGCTGCCAGACAGTCACCCTCCTCTGCTCTGGGAGCGTCAACTGCACCAGAAAGGGCTGTGGCCTCTATGGAGACACTGATATTGCTGCCAGCTGCTCTGTCCCCTCCCATGTGTATCTCTCAGGGCATGCATTCACATACTTTGCTTTATTTTGAGGGGTAAAATGTAGGAAATTTTCAGCTGCTGGGGTGATGGGAATACACAGAGCTCACTTCTGCACTGGAGGGGAGAGCACACAAGGAAGGACTGAAGTGGCAGTGCTTGTTTGTGCAAGCTGAGTCGGGAAGCACTTTTGTTGCACACAGAGTGGTGGTGGAGACAGCCAGAATAAATCTCAGCTACCTCTGTTGTTTAGGGAGCTAAACCACGAAGTTTTGTTTTGAAATTGTTTCACTGAAATATTTTTCTAACAGAGCTGTGCCATAAAACTGGGATGAAAATGTTTTGATATATGCAGATGATCTTGAGCAAGGTCTAAAACATCTATAAAGGCCACATTAATTGCAAAAATGTGGTTTAGCTCACCAAACCTGGGAATACTCTTCTTAGAATTAAATTTTAATTGATTTGTTTTGCATTGTTTGCCAGGGCTAGGTAATAAACTGGAAGAACAGCTATTAAATATCTTCATTCCCTGGGGTTAATCAGGCCAAGTATTATCCCTGCAAAGTTAAATCAGTAAGTATGACTGAAGAGTATCCAAAGTTCAAAACTAATCCTCCAAAGAAGCAGCGAAAGTATCTACCAAAGCATTTTGCAACTAAATAAAGACAAGTAATGGCATTGCTTTTTGCATGTTAGATTCATGTATCTTCAAAGTTGCATCACATTGTAGGCAAAACTTTAGTATGACTTTATTGACTCATTTGTACCTATAACAGAGCTGGTGTTTCAGCTCCATGAAACCTGTTCGTTGAAACCTCTCTCTTCAGTGGGGGCAGGTGGATTGGATGTTTAGAAACACTGGTGTCCCCTGCTTTGTCTGCACCTTGGATGGCTGTCACTCCTGGCTGGCACAGGCAGCCAGTCCAGGAGAATCTGGGGCCAAGGGTTGTAACATGGCCCTGCTCCTGCCTCTCCAAAGATGCTGTAATCAAACACTTCATTGCCCCAAAAGGAGATGAGCTGAGGATTTGGCCTTCTCAGAGCTGGTCTGGGATCTGGTCAGGATGCAGGGCTGGGGGGATTGTCCTGTCTCACCCCAGGGTCTGATTCCTGTAGACTAAGTTATGTGCCCGATGAGTTTATTGACCTGTCCAAGGGCAATAACTTGCAGCAATTAAGGGCAGCTTAGATCTTTCCTTATTTTTAATCTTGGTCTGCACTTTATGGGTGAGGTTAAAGAGAAAACTATTTTTCACTATGAAAAGCCAATTTAAGAAGGTTTGATTAGGCCCAAGTATTTACCTTGTCTGATAAACTCGCAGAATGCTTTTAAAATATTTTTTATATTGTACATGTAATGCATTAGGCATTTTTGCAGGCAATGTTCTATAGACATTGTAATTTCTAGTCTTACTGAATATGGGGAGAATGTTTAAAATTCAACTGGCTCTTTCTATTTTTATTTAATGTATAAATCAGACATAATTCATGCATAGTTCCTTCCAGGTTTAGACATTTATTGAGCAGTATGTATGGTTATAAACATTTTGTGACAGCTGTTTCAAATTTCAGAGTAGAAAAGAAAAAAAAAAAGGAACCTCACATTTTCACTTCTCCAATTTCCTCTGAAAGCTTACACAGGGAAGCTTTGAATTTTCAGCTTCCAAACTGGCAGCTGAAATTAGAGCCTTGAATTACTTTTGAAAACTAGGACTTGGGATCTTTAGCCCTTCATGGGACTTTCAGTCTGTTGTAGCCAGATCTGTAGTACTTAGTTAACTGAAAAAGCAGAAATTTAGTAGAATTGTACAAAACTACAAGGCACCTAATGCTGATACTTAATTAACTGGTGCTCTCAGGAAGTCTGTGAAGGGTTTCTCTGCATCTAGAGGAATATCAGGAGCAGTCTAGTTCAGTCAGTTTGAAAATATTATGATGACACCCCGCATTTTAACTCTTCAGTTAAAATAAGTTTCTTTCTATTTTTCTCCTTTTTTATGGTAAGGATGCAGTGATAATGGCAGCTTTTTATTTTACAGTTTAAATTGTAAAAACCCCCTTTGTTATGCTGACACACATCAACAGCACCCCCAACACTGGTGGTTGCTTCTTTCTTCTCCTCAGTCACACCACCCCACGCCCAAAGCTGGCACTTCTTAGTGATCCTGCCCGGTTAGGAGCTGTGAGTGCCCAGCACCGTGGAGGTAACCTGTGTGACTGGCATTGGTGGCCATGGTCCTGCATGGCCTCAGGCGCTGCTGTGGAGGTGATCACAGCCAGCTCTTCGATGAGAAAAACAACAACTACAGTAAACATCTGTTTTCTCTCCTCCTCCTCCTCCCCAAACTTGATCCTTTTATAAGGTCGAGTTTTGAGTCAATTCCCAGCATTTGACCTCCCACCAAAGTTACACACTGTCTGGCCCTGGAGGGGACACTACTTTCCAGGCTGCAGAAGGCACCTGCCGCTTACTGTTCTTTCCTTGCTCAGCTGCTGCTCCCTTTTCCAAAGCAGAGGCAGTCTTCTCCCAGCTTTCCCCATTGGCCTGTGCAAAGGATAGGTGATAGCCCATCTGTGCTTTGTTATGTGTTTTGGGACCTCTTTTCTCAACCATTGTCCATATTTTCAAGGCCTTTGCTGTTATCCCACCTTGAGACCATGCAGACTCCTGGTGTCAAGCTCCATTCAGCCAGAGAGATGGTAACAAACCTCTGTGCAGAGACCTCTGTGCAGAGGCAGCGCAGCCTTGGTGACACTGAGGAGCAGAAAGAGAAGGTCACAATCCCTTGGGAATCAGAGAGCCCAGCCCAGGCCCAGCCTACACGGGGAGCAGCACTGCTTTTAAGGACACAGGCGTAGGAGGTTGCAATGAGCCTTCCTCTGGCTTTTTATGAAATTTCCCAAAAGGCCACACTCAGGTATCAGAGTTTGTTTATGGTAATGGCGGCCCAGTGCCATGAAGATAGCAAGAATATGTCCCAGTAGTGCTTTTTAGAAGCTTTTCACCACTTTGGATAAAATGTTGCTGACAACATTTCAATCTCCAAGTCTCCTGCAACCATCAGATAATTAAGAAATGTTGCTGAGTCACACCCTCTTAGAGTAAGTGCCTCCCTGGGGCACGACTGGGGAGGCTGATGCCTGTTTCAGATGTGTCCCCAAACACAGCAGATGGGAATGATTGAGTAACATACCCAGTGGCACATTCTCTGCTGACTCATTTGCTGCACTGCTACTGAGATAATAGGACTCCTACCAGGTAAATGCAAGGCAGAGTTTGGACAGAACTTTGCAAAGATCTTTTAATATAAACTCAGAAGAATGATAAATTTATATAATAAAAGTCTCACAGTAGTTCAAGGATCTTTGCTGGAGAGAATCTGTCTCTTCAGGGACCTGCTTGGTGAAATTGCATGTAGGATGAAAGCTATGTCAGAGACAACTCTCCCACTGGCACCTGAGTAAATCCCAGTGTGCATCATATACTTTTTTCAGAAATAATTTGGGAAATTATACAAATGCCAGTGTTTTGGTATAAGCAGACTAAGAACAAAGGTAAAAATGGGACTTTGCTGACTGAATATATAATTATACTTTGGTACAAAATAAAAATATAAAATTTTTAAAATACCATATCAAATGTGGAATTTGTAACCAGATAACTCCAGTTAGGTGGTTGCCTAACCATAAATTGTCTTGTCTCTTAAGTGAAGTGTTTCTGACATTCCTGATATCCCACTTGTGGGCAGTCTCTGATGGTAAAATTCCAGCATTGGGAGGCACATGGGAAGTAATGAAACATTACAAGGTTCTGCACAGAGGGATGCTGAGAGAACAGACACAGAAAGGAGTGTATTGGATTGGAGAGTTTCTGACCCAAGGATATTTTTGAAGTAATGGCTTGGGAATGAAAAGAGGAGCTTTCATGCCATTGTGAGATGGGCTGTGTATAGACTAGAGGTGGGCACTCCCATCCTCTCCTACTCTCTTTCTCATCCAGAACTGAGTGGATGTCACTGTCTTGAAGATAAGTAGAAATGATGAGTGTTTCAAAAGAGGTTTATGTTGAATTCAATATCTGATGCATTTATGGATGTACGAATCTAATTTTACATTCCTGTGACATGAACTAAAACCTTTATTCAAAAGTCCTGAGCCAGCCTCAAACAGGATTTCTGCAAGCGTGGAAACTTGTAAATCCTAGCAGAACAACTATCCTTATGATTTTCATTCCTTTGGCACTGAATGCACCAACAGTCTCTGAAATATTCCATGAGGGCTTTGGTTCTCTGTGTTCCAGTGCAGCCCTGCAACCTGGGATCACACTGCTGCCAAAAGAGCTGTGGGAGAAAACCATGAGACTCCTGTGCCATTCTTCCTGGGCATGGAAATGTAATGGGGTAGACTGCTGGTAAAGCACTGTGATGCCTCAGACACCAGCCTGGAGAGCCCCTGAGAACATTTTTTCCTCCTCAAACACCCTTGTCCCACCACCAGAGCCCCAAACCACATCACCAGCCAGAGCAGCAGCTGTGAGCAGCTGCGTCACTACTGGTGCCTGCTCCCTTCTGGCACCACAGCCAGACAGCTGACTGACAGCATAGCCCCATGGCTAGTGGATTTACTTGCACTTCTGGGCTCAGGCTTTCTCTTTCCCTGTTCTTACTGGGAAACTTTAGGCTTTCCTTGTTTTTGCTGCTTGGCTTTGGGCTTGTCCCACCTCCCACACCTCCCACTCACTCTTGTCTGCGTTCCTTTTCAACAAAAAGTCTCAGAAGATGGCCCAATATGAGAATGGGATTAGTGGCAGTCACATATGTTCACATGTATTTTCATGACAGCCCTGTTAGCCATAGCTGTGTTACAGCCTTTCTCCCAACCCTGGTAATAATTTGGATGGTAAATTCAGTGGACTGAAGACTGCTTCTGGCCTGCAGATACTACCCCAGGCTCAGAGTCAAAACTCATGGGAAAACTCAGAGCAGAAAAGCAAGGTAATTGTCACAATGTTTAGGATTTGCACTATGCTGTTCACACAGGTCATGTCAGTATTTCAGTTTCTGTGTTCATTTTAACTATGGGCAAGATTAGAGAACCTTTGCTTCTCTTTTAGCTGTAAGTCTCCTGTGAAAGAGAATTAGTAAAAAATCAGCTGAACCCTTGAAATGGTCTCTTTTCATGGATGAAAACTGAGAAGCTGTTGAAAGGTTAAGGTCATTATTTGAAAAATAATCCTCAATTTCTGAGGTAAAGGATTCTTTGATTTTCTTTTTTAAATTTGCTTTTCCTCTCTGTCTTTTATATATATCTACAGTGAAAGTTGAAAATATCTCAGGATGGGAATGGCTTGTAAAGAAATGCAATGAGACCATAGGAAACTGATGAGATGCTTTCTCTGGAAGCCAAGCTGCAGGACAAGAGAGGCAATTCACAAGTGGTAGAACAGCTGGCAACTCCAGCCCACACCATCTGGATTTGTGTGGTTTTATAATATTTATTGTCACTAACTCTGAGAGGAATATGAATAGAGCTGGCTGCACGTGGAAATGAGCTGGCGTTTCATAGAGCGAATTGCGTGTGGAGCCTTGGCAGGGACACATGGCAGGGGAGCATCTGATACCAGCAGCCAGCCATGCATTATCACTTCATCGGTCAGGCTGGCTACGTGAAACAACAAGAGAAACATTTTCAGTCAGGCAAGGGAAGCCCTGCTGGAAAAATGGCATTTCAAATCTATCATTTGGAGAGGAGAGAGAGAAAGTTGCCAGCTCTCAATCTTTAGTCTGAAGCTTGTGAGAGGTGCTTCATTTTTTTCCTGAAAACCTTAACATCAGTAGATATCAGATTACTCAAGAATCTTACAGTTGAAAAAACTCTTTTTGAGTCTCATGGTTAAGAAAATCTGTGACCCACCTCTACCTAACAGCTCCAGAAAACGGAAGAACCCCTGAGTACATTTTGTTAAGGCTTCCGATTTGAGACAGTTTGTGGTGTTGGGATTCTTATGTGTGATTGTGAAAACAGTGAGTTGTCAGTGTTGAGCATCTTCGTGTAGGTAGTGTGATTGCTGCCTTAGTAAACTGTTCTCTAAGGTGCCTGTTTTGCTCCATGAATGCCAAAGGGAACACTGCTGCTCCTAGCACAGCTGTCCCAGTTGGAAGCTCAAATTGGGACAGGAAGAGTTTAGCCTTTCATGTTTCTGTTCTTCATCTGTGAAATGACATAACATGGTTTTTTCCTTACTTCAGATCAGCCAAAGGATAAATTATTCTTCTTCTGATACCCCAATCTGAAAATTATATGAAAGCTCAACTGGTCTTACTTTTACTTTAAGTTTTTCTACTTCTAGTGGGGCATTAGAAAAGCTTAAAACTTTTAAACTCCCTTCCCTTCCCTTCCCTTCCCTTCCCTTCCCTTCCCTTCCCTTCCCTTCCTTCCCTTCCCTTCCCTTCCCTTCCCTTCCCTTCCCTTCCCTTCCCTTCCCTTCCCTTCCCTTCCCTTCCCTTCCCTTCCCTTCCCTTCCCTTCCCTTCCCTTCCCTTCCCTTCCCTTCCTTCCCTTCCCTTCCCTTCCCTTCCCTTCCCTTCCCTTCCCTTCCCTTCCTTCCCTTCCCTTCCCTTCCCTTCCCTCTTTTTCTGTCCTCATTCTCTTTTCTGGGATTCTCTAGTAGTGAATTTTGTAGTACATCAATTTACAAAACCTGTTAGTTAGGCTGAGGAAAAGTGTAGTGAGACATGAATGCCAGGGAAGATGAAGTGCCTAGCTAAGGAGCAGACAAAAATACATCTTATGTCCTGCTTGTGCTAAGTGCAATGCCTCAAAAGCAAAAGGGCAGAGAGTGGTGCTGGCTTTTCTGTCCTTAGTTAGCAGAAATGAGTAATAAAAGCAACAGAAGGGAGGAATGAAAAGATCCTTTACATTTACAAGATACCCCTCTAGGAAAGCCTGCAATGGGGACAGAAATATCTTCAACATTGAGACTGCTCTGTAACCAGTATGTCAAGAGGACGCTGAGGAGAAGACCAAGTTTGCGTATCTAACTCATGCACCCTGGTAAAGTTAAATCAAGAGGCAAAGAAGGACACTCGGCTGTTTCTGTCAGCTCTCTCAGCAAGGTGTGACATGGCTGTGCATCCATTAAAAAGGAAAAGTTCAGCTAGAGGAACAGCAAGAGGGTCAGAAGGCACAGCCTGTGTAAAACATTCACTTTTCTCCAAATAGGCCCAGAGGAAAGCAGACCTGTGTCTGGGATGGTCCCACTCTAGAGTGTCCTGATCCACTCTCTAGGATCAGGGTTTGTCTCTGAAAAGCATCTGTGCATCTGTGAAGGCAAATGGAGAAGAATGGATCCTGAGCAAGGTTCAGACAGGTTCAGCCACTCAAAGCAGCTGCCTGCACAACAGAAGATTTGAAAACCATTGTGAGAGAGAAATGTTCTGTTGAAATGAGCGCTCCATGTAGGAATGTATCCTGCATCCCTTTCTCAAGGTGATAGTAGAGCCCTGACAGAGCAGGAATGCTGAGAAGGAAACCTTGTAGAGACAAAGCATTTTCAAATCTCTCTTCCCTTATCAAGTGATATTGCTCTTCTGCTTCAATAGGAAGGATTAGGAATTTTTCAGGCTGACATTGACTTCATTCATTTTACCAGCTTTTATGTCCCTCTCTGGTGAAATCTCATTGTAGCTGAAAAAACAGCAAACCTTGTGACACACTTAAAGATGGGAACCCCAGCTGTTCTTCCTGGGCACGGGACACCTCCTGCTCTGAATACCTCATGTGTGTACATCAGGATCTGTCCCTCTCCGAGGCTTTTTCTGAATGAGTCTGTATAATACTAAAGATGTTGCTTTATGATGAGTTTCCCAAGGGTGTATTGAACAACACTCCATCACAAAACTGTATGTTTATTCACTTTGTGTTGCATTTTGTGGGAGGAGGGGAAAAATGGTCCTGTTTCAGAAATGCTGGCATGTGCAGACAGAGGGAAAGATGACGTGGACACAGCACATTCTCTTTTTCCTGATCAGATGAGCTCACCCAGAGCACCAGCTACCAGAAACAGCTCAGACATTCCCAGGCACAAGTCCTGACTGGTGACAGGTTTCAGAGGATGAAGAGGGCAGGCTGGTACTAGCAGCTGGCTGTGCTGGGCTTCCCAAAGATCTCCCACTCTTCCGCCTCAGTACTCTGGGCTTGATGCCACAGGAGACTCACACACTCACTCACACAGGAGTGTGTGAGTGAGTGTGTCTTTGTGTCCTCAGCCATTAAACAGAGGGTCAATGTGGTCTTGAAACAAAATTATTCAATTGAAAATCATTGTTAGAAATAATTCACTCAGATCCATAACACTGAAATTCCTATAAATGCAGATATTTCACAGCCGGATAGTATGTCCTCTATTTCTGAAAGAATAGAAGAGTTGTATCTTTGTTTTTAAAGTGCTGCTGTTGAGCAGACCAATGGAAATGTGACCATTATATCGGACAAGACGTGTAGTAAAGAAAACAAATCCTTCAGCTCCTTGGTAAAAATATTGTATTTAAACATATTCAGCATATTGTCCAGGCACATCCAGAAAAAATCAATCTTATGATCAGCATGCCACAGGACTCTCATTTTTTAAATTTATCTCTCTAAGGGATTCTTTTTTGATCCTTCTGATCAGACAAGAACAATTACTGTGCCTCTAAGCTCTCCCCTGCCTCTAGTCTCCAATTAGTCACATCTGATACAATTTTTTTCAATGTAAAAATAAGGTCATCTCTTCAACTGTTTATGTCTAAATCAGGCAATACTATCATAACTATCTCACAGACCAACAGCCAGCCCAGCGCTCTCTGCATCCAGGTTTTCAAAATTGTCATATTTTAAAATCTTTTGTCTGGGCTGTAGGAAAGCCACTGGTTGAATTTTTGTTTGTTTAAGATACCTCCTGTTGTTTTGAGAAGAACAGAGGCTAAGACAAGCACTTGGCTGGCTGTGTTTCATTTCACTAAACAGAAAGGTTTCCGAGATCAGTGGGGCAGCAACACATCCCAAATAGCACCTATACTAAAATGCAGTGAGTCCAGAATTATCTCCTCCATGCTTTTCCAGTTTGTTTTCCCCTTTTCAAAACTTTGAACAATGTTATGCATTTGTTCTTCATCTGTTCTTTCAATTCTGTCATGGAAAAAGGTTACAGTCTTCACGGTTCGTTGGATTTCCTTTCTGATTTCAGTCAGGCCTCAAAGGCAGGAGCTTCTCACCTACATTTTGCAAGATGGAAAGCATGCTGGGCATGATGGCATGTGAGCTTGTTGATGAAGCACTTCCCCTCCCCATCAGGGTATCCTTTTCCTTTAGGCAAGTACCAACAAAGATTGCCAACCATTCAAAACAAAATGTTACTGGGAAAAAACCCACTACTTTTTATTCAAAAAAGGTCATCAGAAATGAAGGACAAGGCTCACAAAAAACCCCTAACTCTTCTCCTTTCCTATGGGGCCTGGCTCTTCCTCTTGTCTGGGGCAGAGATGGGGCCAGCCCAGCCGGGGAACCAAGCCTGTGCCACATGGTGAGCACACAGGTCCTCCCAGCACAGTCCCTCCCACCCCATGTGCTCTTACTGCCCCAAAGATCTCAGAGGTGCGAATCTCCTGCCTTCATCCTTGTGCACGGCACTGCCATGGAGCCAAAGCAGGAACTACCTGATGGCACACAGGCAGCCAACAGCAGGTGCTGCCTTCAGCTTCTAGATCTGTGAAATTCTGGGATCTTAGGGAGACCCCTGGGAGTTCCTTAAAAATAAAGCTGCAAGTTAATTTTGTTTGTTTGTTTGTTTGTTTGTTTTTATTAAAGGACTTTTGCTGGGAATTTTTGATCTGGGGTGTTGTGCAGAGGCTGCCAAGTCTTTTCAGCTCTGGTCAGCTCTTAGCCACTGCTGCTCTTCCATGGGGGCACCAGTGAGGTGAGTGGCGACCTGGAGCATACCAAGCATGACTGCATGGATCCAAGGGTGGTAGCCAAGGGCAGAGAGGCCAAATGAGTGTATCCTCAGTACCATCACTGAGGGGAAGGTCTTAAGGCAGAGTGGAGGAATCCTGTATATCAACAAGGGATTGCACAGCTGGTGTCAACAACAAAGATTCGTCTTCAAGACCTTGGAAGACTTTCTGATGATCAACAACTTCTGGGAAGAGATGGGATCCCTGTGACCAAACAGGGAAAAAAAAGTCTTTGCCAACGTGCTGGCCAACCTGGCAAGGAGAAGTTTTACATTAGAAGTGATGGAGGAGAGAGATGATGATGACCTACAATCAAGCGAGGAAGTGATTGGCAAGGAAAGGATGTGGGGTGATACAGACAAGACCTTATAACCAACATAAGGCAGAAAGGAGCAGAAAAGGAGCCATCCTAATGGTATGCACAGAAATGAGTCCACATGGCAGTATGGTGGGGCAAGACCTCATCGATTTTCTGGGAAATCAGAAAAACTGTGAGTTGCCTTTATATAAGAGAGCAATGAGGGTGCAGCTGTCTCTGCTTTGGGAAGGACAATGGCCAGCTGAGAGCTTATGGGTCATGGTTAGAAGGTAGATCACCATAGATGACATTGGGATGGGTGTCTGCTACAGACCACCTGAGCAGGAAGAAGTAGAAAAAGCCTTCTTCAGACAAGTGGAAGAACCAAAATGCAAGAATGGTGTGCATATATAGGCAAAACCAAAAAATTTTACATACATAATCCTGAGACAGCGGTGAGGCACAACAGGACATGGTCTCCTACCTGGGAGGAAGCCTGGCCCTCAGCACACTGGAGACTTCAATCCAGGCAGAGTTGTGTGGGACGATTGTGGCAGGATGCTCCCCCCTCCCCCTTCTCTCTCTCCCAGATCGCTAGCCGGAAATGGATGGCTCAGATTAGGTTGATTGCTGAATCCTGGATATCTAGCACTGGTGCCTGGAAGTCAAGGTGAGACACTGAGAGAATGTGAAAAATTTTTAAGTGACCGCAAATCCACACTCTTTTTCCTATAAAAACACCACAAAATGTCAGAAAGGTAGAAGCTTTTCTACATGGACATCAGAGCGTGAAGTAAAGTCTTCTCCCCAGGTGTCTGGACGCAGCCCTGTGGTTACTTCTCGCGAGACTGGGTGAGGAAGTCTAATGCATTCCAGCTCCAAAATTGGATTTGGTAAGATCATTGGTTTCCTAAATTGTATTATTCCGGCTAACTTATAGGTACCTTTCTTAACTTGCATTTCAGCTATTTTATAGCTTGAGCAAGCATTTCTTAACTTGCATTATAGTTCAAGCAAGCATTTCTTAACTTGCATTTTTTGAACTATTTTTATAGTTCAAGCAAGCTTTTACTCCACAATTGCGTTTTAGCTGTTATAGTGTTGCAATTATGCATTCATTGTGTGTCTATGTGTGTCAATCTGTTCTATGTTTGTATGTTTGTTATTTTCTGTATCTAATAAATGGTATTTTTAGACTAATCAGCCAAATATCAAAGAATCTTGCGAATGGGACTGAGTCTTGGGAAACTATCTTAAAGCCTGGCAAACTGCAAAAACTCATAAAACTCCTGTCTCCCATGCAAGACAACAATGCCACAGAACCACAGATGCCAAGTCTCAGGCACCAGGCAGTGCCTGGTTGCTGCCCTGGGGCTCAGGTAGGGGACAGTGATGGTGTCCTTGTGGCAGGACATGCAGCAGGAGCTCTGGCAGGCAAAGGAGATGCAGAGGAGGTGAGCAGCTGCACACTGTCAGGAAGAGTGAGCAAGAAATTGACAGGCTCTTTGCAGAGGCTGAACAGCCCCAAGGTCCCTTCTAAATGGAATTATTCCATGAATCTATGATATGAGAACAAACAAAAAAAAAAAGCAGATCTACCTTCAGAGAAGCATGAAGGAAACTGTGAGCACAGGTAATTTAGCGATAGGTAGTATGAACAGATTTGTAGAGTTACAGTAACTGAATGCTGAATAATGCTGAAAGGATAACCTAGAGGTCTCAAGCCAAAGTTTTGTACTCAGCTTTTAGGATGATGTGGAGCAACAAGAGTGCTGAGATGGCTAAAAATATGACTTGTAAAGAAATATTAAACAGACTCACACTGTTAACCGAAAGAAGACAAATTGCATGAAAAAATATTGTAGGAGTCTGCCAATGCTTCAAACTATACTTGGACAGTTCCAAAGAGAAAAGAAATCACCTAGTTTATGCTTGTGCTAGATATTGCAAAAATGCAGCATTCTAAATCTTCATGGACTGCTAAAGCAATGGTCTGTTATCTATAACCATGTGGGCAACCTATCACATGGAAAGCCCCCAGCAGCAAGAAAGGAGTTTTTGTTTAGTGTTTTCATCCACTGAACAAAATGCCATAACCTGCTACATTTGCCTGCATTCCAGCCCTGGATAATTGGCTTTTGCTTGTGGCAATGACTTGTCCCCTTGGTTTGCCTGTTTCCACAGATACCTGGGAAGCTTTGTTTTGCCTTCTGGTTCCACACTGCTTTGCCACGGTACTCCCTAGCTGAGGGAGATGGTGGCGTCTGAAAGCATTACGGGGCTGCATGTCTTCATCAACAGAACACTAAGCACAGGAAGGAAGTGAATATTCATAGAACCACTGCCTCCATAAACATAAAGAACATTTAGGGCAAATGAGGCAAAGGATTAGATTAGTTTAAAAGAGGTGGAGTTGTTTGGGGATGTTTTTGTCCCCTGGGGTAAATATCTAGCTGAGTGAAGATCCCATATTTCCTCCACACCCCTATCTGATGGGTTGACCTTGGCCAGCTGCTAGGTACCCAACCAGCCACTCTCTCACTCCTCATATTCAAAAAGACAGGAGGGAAAAGAATGCTCACGGGTAGAGACAAGGACAGGGAGATTGCTCACCAATTACCATCATGGGCAAAACAGACCGAACATGGGGAAGATTAAAATAAGTTATTGCCTGCCAAAATAGAGTTGGATGATGATAAACAAAGACATAACCTAAACCATCCAAAATCCCCACCTTCTTCTCAGCTTGTACTTCACTCCTCCATTCCCAACTTGTTCAAAGTTCCTGTTGAAGAAGGTTCACATTCCTATGCAGGGACTCAAAGAAACTGATGTAGGTAGATGCAGTTGGCTATAATATGTACAATATATAGAACAGAAAACATTGTAATAATGGAATGTGTACATTCCTGTTCCCTTTCTTTTTGCTAGTAAAGAAGTGTGTTTCTGTAAAGGTTAGGAAATAGAATTATATTTGTAGCTTGTATTTGTCTTTCTCATTTGTCTTCTGAAATTTCCCTTTAACATACTGGACAGTATCATTCATCACTGTGTGAAAGCAGCCAGTGACCAACAAACAGCCAGCTAAGTAAAAAATTGGACAGGCACCTCTCCAATCCCCCTCAAATTGCTCAAAGGTGTCCCTTATACATACACAGCTCAGCTCTTTGGTGGACACACTTGAAAGGTGAGGGGCCAGATATGCAGCTCATCTTTTGGACAGATGGTCAGTGCTTCCTCAGTAAGCCCAACACATGGAGGAGACCTGAGACTTACTCTGCAAATGTTTTTCACCAGAGCAGTAGATGTGTGGCTGGCTGGATACACCTTGGCCACTGTGCAGACTCTGTGGGCATGTCCATAAACTTCTGTCCAGGAACTCCAGGACAGAAATATGTCTGGTCTGTAATGCAGGTACACTGGATGTAAGTTGCATTTAAAAAAAACCCTAAATAACAGCATAAGGCCCATATTCAAGAAGCATACGTTAAAGAGTTTTTTCATGAAAATAAGATTGAGTGTACATTTTACCAAAGTGCTTACATCGTTTTTGTTTTAAGATTTACAGTGTTTAGGACTGTGGGCTTGCTGAGGTTTGCTACTACTTTGATAGAGAAATATTACTTAATACCTTCTCAAAATATGTACAAGGTCGTATCAAGCTATCCTTTTTTTAAGCAGGAGCCCTCCAGACAGCAGCTGAACAATTATCATACTAATGGTCCTGAATGTGCTTGTATCAATATGTTATTTCACTGCATAAAGGAATCAATGTTATTTTAAAAAATCATGGCAATTATAAGGACAGCCAATTTGAGAGTGCTATTTACTGAATAGCTAGTGACCAATTTTCCAGTCCTCCTGTTTAAATTAATGAATATTTAAAGAGGAGAGTAATTCAATTTCCCTAGAACCTGCCCAGTTTCATTAACACAGCAGGGAAAATACAAAATATGTATTTGAATGCTTTGTTCTTCAGACGAAGTTATTCTACCCCAGATGTGTGGAAGATTAAAAGAAACCAGCGATTAAAATAATATTAACACAGTTTGCAGCACTCCTGTTATTTCTCAGTCTTAAACTGGCAAGTGAAAGATGGTTAAAGTCCTATTTTTTAATGAGCCTTGTCATAGAATAATATACATACTTTGTGAGAAGGCTGAAAAAATGACTTATTTTTTAATCACTAAGCAGCAACAATGATTTGGAGGGGAGGGTGACTCCAAGATGGCAAAGCCTGGAGCAGGCTAGGATGTCTCCCAAGTACAGTGTTGCTGTATTAAAGCCATTCAGAATGTCAGCATGCTTCGCTGTGCGTGGAGACTGTAAACGATACCAAAGCAGTACCTTATCTGGATAGAACAAAGACTGTCAAAAAAATGTTCTTTTTTTTTTTTTCTTCTTTTCTTTCTGGATGAATTTCATTTACCTTTTCAACAGATTTTAGATCTTTTGTAAAATACTTCAAGGGTGCATAGCACAGTGTGAGACTTGTAATCAGCCTGAAAAGAGTGACAGAAAGCTGGCTCATTTGGTGTCTCCCAATGCTTTCCTTTATTCTAACCTGTCTGTTTACAGCTTAAATCACAGGAAATTTGAGTTTTTAACTCTTACAGCAGGTAGCAGAAAAAAGCACAAAGGACTCTAAGCAAAGTATTTGATGTAAAATCTACATTCAGAAGAAAATCAAGGGCATGACTCACCTGCATAAACCAATTATTAGTACATGCATAACCTTCTTTTGTTGTTGACCCACCTGACAAGTGAATGCATAGATTTAACATGAAAAAAATACCATGCTTAGCTTTTCATAATGAAAGTAACTAACTGAGTAAAGACAATTTGGGGAAGGGGGTGGGGAGTGGGAGAGAAGGGCATGTATTAGCTGTTGAATAGCAGGAAAAAAAAGATCTTGGTGTGGAGCTCTAGCAAGAAGAGCTGAAGTGTCTATGGCTGATAGCTATCAGCCTGTTTGTAAAAGCATGTAGTACAGGTCAGGGGTGTGCCTCAGCCAGCTTTGGGTCCCTAAGGAAGTGTTTGCAAAGAAAAGTAGGCACTTGTGGCTTGCCTCTTTACATTCTGCCTAAATAAATAGATGCATATATTTTAGATCTCATCTTCAACCTCCTGGGATGAGCACTGTCTTTCTGTTCTGTGTTGGCACAATAGCTGCTCCGCTGCATGCCTAGGCTTTCTAGGAGAAACAAATTGTGTAGGGGAAAAAAGCGAAGTCTGGAAATATCTGCCAAGATGAGAATATGTCACTGTATTGGGTCCCTTTGTGTGAGACTGGTACAGCTGCATTTTGCCTTTCTGAATTCCATCTGGAATTTCATGCACATGCTTCCCTAGGGATATTTTCTTTGTCATTGTGTTGTGGTTTAACTCCAACTGGCAACTAAGCCCCACATCAGTTCACTCACTTTTCCCCAGTGGGATGGGGGAGAGAATCAGAAGGCTAAAAATGAGAAAACCCGTGGGTTGAGATAAAGACGGTTCACAAGGTAAAGCAAAAGCCACACATGCAAGCAAAACAAAACAAAGAATTCATTCATCACTTCCCATGGGCAGGCAGGTGTTCAGTTCATCTCCAGGAGAGCAGGGCTCCATCAAGTGTATCAGTGACTTGGGAAGACAAACACCATCACTCCAAAGATTCTCCCCCCTCTTCCTTCTTGTTCTCACAGATTTATATGCTGAACATGACACACATGCTATGAAATGTCCCTTTTGCAGCTGGCGTCACCTGTCCTGGCTGTGTCCCCTCCCAAGTCCTTGTGCTCCCCCAGCCTCCTCACTGGCCTGGTGGGGTGAGGAGTAGAAAAAGCCTTGATTCTCTCTAAGCACTGCTCAGCAATAATTAAAAGATTCCTGTTATTAACACTGTTTCTGGCACAAATGCAAAAAGAGCCCCATACCACCCACTGTGAAGAGAATTAACTCTACCTCAGCCAAAACCAGGACACATTGCTAGTTCTTTGTTTTTTCTTTAAAATAGAAGCATAATTTAATTTTTAAGAATCAAGTGCTGAAGCCACTAGAACCAGTCTTTTAAATACGTCATTTATATTAAATACAGCTCCTTTGCTCCACAACTAGAGCACAGAACAGGAGAGATAGGATACTGTCTGATAACTTTATTCAGCATCCCCACAGCTCCACCCATATAATCTGAAAGTCTCTGTAGCCATGCTACAGGTTATGTACTTGTTCTTTCATCCAGCTTTGCTCAGCAGGGAGAAATTTTGCTTCTCTTGTGCTCCAGGCTACACCTACAGTGCCAGACACAGCTGGACACAAGGGAATTGAACACCCTCTGAAGGATTGTCTCTGTTGTTTCATTTTTAGGCATGCTTCATGGAACAGCCTCAGCTTGTGTCAAACAGCACATTCCCAGACAAGGCTCGCTGTGGGCACTCTGGCTATAGCTGGTTTGCATGGTAAGGTTTTGGTAGCAGGGGTGCTGCAGGGGTGGCTGCTGTGAGAAGCTGCTAGAAACTTTGCCCCATGTCTGACAGAGCCAGTGCTAGCCAGCTCCAAGATGGACCCACTGCTGGCCAAGGCCAAGCCCATCAGTGATAGTGGTTGTGCCTCTGGAATAAGGTATTTGATAAAGGGAAAAAAAATCTTCTGCAGAACTGCAGATAGAGAGAGGAGTGAGAATATGTGAGGGCAATAACCCTGCAGAGCGCAAGGTCAGTGAAAGAGGGGGAGGAGGTGTTCCTGATGCCAGAGCCGAGATTCCCCTGCAGCCCCTGGTGCAGCCCATGGTGATGCAGCTGTGTCCTGCAGCACATGGAGGACCACAGGGATGGAGATCCATCTGTGGCCCGTGGAGGAGACCCACCCTGGAGCAGGTGAATGTGCAAAGGAGGCTGTGATCCCGCGGACAGCCCTTGCAGGAACAGGCTCCTGGCAGGATCTGTGGCCCCGTGGAGAGAGGAGCACACGCTGGAGCAGGTTTGCTTCACGACTTGTGACCCTGTGGGGGATGCACACTGAAGCAATTAATGAAGAACTGCAGCCTGTAGGAAGCAACCATGCTGGAAGAGTTCATGGAGGACTGTCTCCCAAGGGAGGGACCCCATGCTGGAGCAGGGGGAGAAATGGGAGGAGTCTTCCCCCTGAGGAGTGATACCCTGACCAGAGTCCCCATTCCCTGTCCCCCTGCACTTCTGGAAAGGAAGCGATAGAGAAATCAGGAACAAAGCTGAGCCTGGGAAAAAGAGGGGGAGGGCAGGGAGTGGAAGGTGTTTTTTAAGATTTGGTTTGATTTCTCATTACACTACTCTGGTTTGATTTACAATAAGTTATATTAATTTTCCCAAGCCAAGTCTGCATTGCCCATGACAGCAATTGATGAGGGATCTCCCCCTGCCCTTATTTTGACCCATGAGTTTTTTGTTATATTTTCTGTCTCCTGTCCACCTGAGGAGGGAAGTGATAGGGCATCTGGTGAGTACCTGGTGTCCATCCTGGATCAACCCACCATACTGGGCAAAGTCACCTTGCTTTGGGACAAAAGAGCATTTTTTAGAGAAGAGCCCCTTGCCTGTATTATTTATTAGCACTGATATGGTTATGAAGACCAACATCTGAGTAGGGAAACTACTGTCATGCATAGATAGGGATGGAGAATTACAGGGTAGATTAAATGGTAATCAGTAGAGTTTCCACTTACGGCACTCAAAGATTTGGCAGATACTGATAATTTTACCTACATACCACAGCAGAAGCTGTGATGAATTCCTTTGTCCATTATACTTTTCCTAGGGCACACGGAGCCACTTAGAATCTGTAAGAAATTATAGTTTCTACAAAGAGACTATTCTTTCTCAGCCAAATTCACTTTAAAACAAAATCAGCTAGATTATCCCAAACCAAATTGATCTGCTATGTAATGAAAAATACAGAATTTGCACAGGAATGGGTGGGGACTGCACACATCCTTTCAGCCATCTCTGCCACAAGAGTGGCTGCAGGGAGCAGAAGCTTGTGATTCTAGGGCCTGAAATATTATTGCATATTTCCACAGTCACTTTGCGCCTGTCGCATTAGACATTTTCATGAAGTGCAGTGTCTGTTGTATTCCTGAGTCCTAAAACTGAACCCAGTATTACTGTGTCTTAACTCAGACATCTAGGTATTCGTGTTCTCAATTTGGCAGTTTATGTAAACAACAGTATTTCTGGCCCCATTAAAAAAGACACAGGAATTGTATTTTTTACTTACATTCAGTTTCTGTTCTGTTCTCCAGCAGTAGCTTTCCAATCAACAGCAAAACACTCCCCCAGTGGCAAATTTGATTTCAAAAGACAAGCTGTTTTATAAAAAAGGTGATTCTGTAACATGTGAAAAGGAGCTACAACCAAGATGTTATACTATGAAACTGTCTTCTGTCCAGCAAATAAAAATAAGATACATAAAAATCTTTCTCTTGCTCTGGCAGAGGTGGTTTATCTTAATAATTTTAATCCTTTCAGTGAGGAGGAAATTGCTTTTAAAAATCATGTAAGGTGCTTCAGCACTGTTCTTTCGAGCTTTGGCAATGTCGCCACTGAGCGTGGTGATGTTAAACACAGATATCTGAGAATGCTGATTTAAGTGGCATTTCTGCACACTTTTGTTACATTTCTTCCCTATCAAAATGAGTTTCAGTTTGGTGTGGTAATATAGGAGCTTTTCCAGGATTATCTGTGAGGTGCTGCAGTCAGATTAATATTAGTCCTCCATATTATTTAAAGGGAGCCACGGTTCTGCAAGCCACCTTATTTGAGTACAGAGCATATTTTTAACAGCAGCAGCTTCTGGTATTTTCTGCTTAAACAGCTAGGATTATGTGAAAGAAGCTGGAGTTATCTCAGCAGCTGTTTTGTCTGGGAAAGACCATAACAACTGTGATCTTGCTGTATAAAACTTTGGATTAAGAAAAGCCATCCAACTGTGGCCATCATTCCAACTGATCTGAGGCTACTGCATCCTCTTCTCAATCAAGTCCTCTCTTACAGATTCGGGATAATGGTCCCTTTTCATGTACTGAATGTGTGAAACACAAGCTCCAAATCCACTGGTGAAGGTGAAGTTGTTTCTTTCCTTCTTTCTGAACTTCTCAGAACCGAAGCAGTATGGGGTATTACACCATTTGCAAGGAAAGATGAACAGATGAACTGTTTTATTTTGTAATCTCTCCAAAGCAGGGATATCAGTGTGAATGTTATTGGCAGCACTCTGCATCACAGAGTATATTGCATTTCTAGGGCCCAGACCAGCATGAAGAGTTGCAAAACATGTATGGCAATAAGAAGGACACAGTGGTAAGGGAGTCTTGACAGAGCTGTTTGAGAAACTGATCTTTACGCAGCATGAATATTTGTAACAGCTGAATTTTAAAAAAGCCACCCACATCCAGAAGCTGGGAGTACATGGGCTTATTTACGGAATGTGTGAACGTATGCTACAAACGTGACTCTAAAAATGGATTTTGTGCTTGTAGCAAAGGAGCAATTGAATATAAAGCTTTCCAAGCTTTTCCAAGTGAAAAAACCTACTTCTGTTGATGGGTGTATTAGTAGTAGAATGAGTGGGTGATGATATCTTCTCTGGTTGATATGAGAATTTGTACAGTTCTATGTTGCTACACATCTCAGCTAGCACTCGTGATTTAACAGAAAGGAATATAGTCTAAACTAACTGTTCAGATATCCTGTGCATTCAATTAGACACCTTCATTGGGCATCCAGCCTTCCTAGATGCCTGAGAGAGGTGGGATTAATTGTCTCCTGGCACTGTCTGTTTCATTTTGTTGACTGGATGGAGAGCCAGAACTATTGTACAAATATTATATTATTAGACAAGGCACCTATGTTTTAGACAATTAAATTTAGATTATTTGAATTCTATTTGCAATGTCCACTTTTTTTAAAGGATGTTGACATGCTGGAGATCATGCAAAAATTATTTTGCAGCTACTGGAAAAGCCTTTTGTGATATTCATACAGAGCTTGATGAATTTAGTTTATCCAACAGATACTCAAAAGAAGAGAATTATAGTGTAATTATATAAAGGAATAGGTTAGATACTGAAAGATCTTTTAATGAGGAGAAGGAGAAGGCAGAAGGAGCAGGTAGTTGGAACCTAGAGCAAGTCATGCTCAGTTTGTAAGCCATCTGAGTGAATAATTTGGGAAGAACTTTCAGGGAAAGAGTGGCTTCTCTGTTTCTTGGAACATTCAAATTGGAACTAAATGACTTGCTGAAGTACACACTTCTTGGGTTTGGCTGGGATAGAGTTACTTTCTTCAGAGCAGCTGGTATGGTGCTGTGTTTTGGATTTGTGCTGGAAACAGTGTTAATAACAGGGATGTTGTAGTCATTGCTGAGCAGAGGTTAAAAAAAGGAGTCAAGGCCTTTTCTGCTCCTCACCCCATCCCACCAGCAAGGAGGCTGGGGGAGCACAGGGAGCTGAGGGAGGACACAGCCAGGACTGGTGACCCCCACTGACCAGAAGGTTATCCCACACTATCTGATGTCATGCTCAGTGTGTGAATCTGTGAGAACAAGAAGGAAGGGAGGACCTCTGGAGTGATGGCAGTGTCTGCCCATGTCACGTTCCATGTGATGTGGCCCTGCTTTCCTGGAGATGTCTGAGCAGCTGCCTGCCCATCGGGACTGGTGAATGAATTCCTTGATTTGCTTTTCTTGAATTCATGGCTTTAGTTTTACCTATTAAACTGTCTTTATCTCAACCCATGGGTTTTCTTACCTTTACCCTTCCCATTTTCTCTCCATCCCACCGAGGGGGAGTGAGTGAGTGGCTATTGCTGGCTGGGATAAAACCACAACAACCTATGACAGTGAAATCCAAACTACTGTCCTCAAAACAAGGTTAAATGGATAGGAGCCAGCCTGCTAGCTTGAGAACAAAGCCAGTAGCATAAAGGCATGAACAGGACCACAGGGAATGGTCCATTTCACAGGACTGGATTACAGTATTCTCCTGGAGTTTAAAAGGAGGATGAATCTAGTCAGCCTTTTTTTCAGCACTTGCTTATCTGTTCTACTGCCTGATTAAATGTTTACAAAGTGGGAGAATCTTACCACCTTTTTTGACACTAGAAGCAAAACACCTCGCATCACAGTATGAACAAATGATGCCTAGCAACAAGAAATTCAGTGCAATGTGGGCTGCTTTGGTTTCAGATTTCACTGATTAGTTTTTATTTTAACCTATGAGATACAAAGAAATAGAATTCCAGATGGTACAATATCTCTGTCATGTGCTGTAGGATTTCATTCTATAGAGCAATATATTATTGCAGGTCACTCACTCCTTAAAAGATGTAGACACTATTTCTTCTACTTCACAGAAATAATCAGTTTTCCATGTAATATAGGGAAACAGTCTATACACATGCTTTATACCTTAATTGTGTCAGTTGCATTTCTCCTGTCACCTATCTTCTCACTACATCATATCCCCAGTTTGCACATATAACAGAATCGCAGAATCATTTAGGCTGAAAAGACCTCAAAGATCCTTGAGTCCAACCTAAGACTGAACAACACCATGTCAAACAGACCATGGCACTGAGACATCTGTTTTTTTCTTGGACACCTCCAGGGATGGTGACTCTACCATCTCCCTGGGTATCCTCTTGCAATGCTTACTAACCCTTTTCATGAAGAAATTCTTCCTGGTTTCCAAACTAAACCTTCCCTGGCACAGGTTGATGCCACATCCTCTTGTCCTGTCACTGGATGCCTGGGAGAAAAGACTGATCCCCCACCGGGCTACAGCCTCCTTTCAGGCAGCTGTAGAGAGTAATAAGGTCTCAGGGTCTCCTCTAGGTTGAACACCCCCAGCTCCCTCAGCCAGTCCTTACAGAACTTGTGCTCCAGACCCTTCCCCCATTCAGTTGTCCTTCTCTGGACTCACTCCAGAACCTCAATGTCCTTCTTTCAGTGAGGGGCCCAGAACTGAGCACAGGACTTGAGGTTTGGCCTCACCAGTGCTGAGTACAGAGGAAGAATCACTGCCCTGGTCCTGCTGGCCACACTCTTGCTGGTACAGGCCAGGAAGCCATTTGCCTCCTTGGCCACCTGGGCACAGCTAGCTCATGTTCAGCTGCTGTTGACTAGCATATGGCCAGTTCATAGACAGCTATTACCCTTTTTGTCGCTTCCTGTGGCTGTCTGGCTAATAAAGATGTAGAAAAATACTCTGGCTTATCACACAGGCTGTTGTGCATCCTTTGATTGAAGCCATATCTGTAACCCTGTGCTGTCACCCCTGACTGAAGATCATATGTGTGATTCCTTCACAATGGTCTTAGCTCATTTCAAGGGGTATCAGTATAGAAGGGTCACAAATGCTGGTGATCTTAAAGACTTGAGGAGAGGATTGTCGTGCTGTGTGAGGGGAGTTATCGACAAATCATCCCAGAAGACACCATAATTAACTGGGAAGGGGTTAGATTATCCTGCTTAATTCAGCATGTGTTCTGTCAGGCACTAATCAATCATCTTCTCACAGAACATCCTGAAACCATAGTTGTAAACCCGGGGTGAAATGGATCTGTAATTTGAAATTATATGAGGAAAGCACTGTCCAAAGAATCTTGGAACCAAAAAAAGAAACTTGGTTTATGTTCATGAACTGAATGTGTCTCCTTGATTCAGATAATAAGGATTCCTTTTGAGCAGCTGAATAGCAGGTTTCACAGCACCCCTCAGGATATTAAGAGAAATTCAATAGTTGAGTTAGAAAATTACTGTGGGGATAAAAGGAAAAACAATCTTGCATTAGACATGCCAGTTTTTACTGCTCTTTGTTAGCATTCTCATCTAAATCCCTTTTATCAAGGTTTTTCAACTGCCATTTCCAATTACATTGGATTGAAATTTGTCCATCAGGACAGGAATGATTGATTTAAATTCTATTTAAGTTGCTTTAACCCCTTTCAATAAGGAGAGGAACAGTGAACTGTTTAATATGCTTTCAGAATTTTACTTGTTCCACTGTTGTGAGCTCTTCAGAAAGTAATTTGGTATAGTGCCTTGAGCTGGGACTGGTGAACTCCTGAAATTTATAGTCCCAATTCTGGCACGTTTTTTGACTTACCAAGGTCTTTGGCTTTCCTTCCTATCACCCCCGCTTCACACATGCAAATTAACTGGAGGAGCCAAAGCAGAAGTAAAGAGGTGTAGCTACCCCAAAGTGCTTCTCTCATGCTGTTACACTGTTGTGAACTATTTCTTCCATGTCCCACTTCATCCCTCATTTGATGTTATCACTTACTGTGTTTAGTCTCATTAATATTTTAAGCTCTGGAGTCAAGGCCTGTCACCTTTATTTGTCTGTGAATTTGCAAGAACATTTCTTGTGCTCTGCAGGTAAAATTAGAATAATAAATAATATTAATATCAGTTTAAGATTCTGAAAACTGGCCACTCAATCTGCAAAATATATTCCTTTTTGCTTTTTATTTTTATTATTATCCATTCTGAAGTGGCAGCTTAGTACTTTGAGTGGACTAACAGCATCTTTCAAAATCACATTTTAGTCACAGCATACTATTGTTTTCTTTCTTTGAAATCATAAATCATAGCTTTGAATTTGATGTAGACCTGCAAAATGAAAATAAAAAAAACCCAACCAAATTCTGTCTATAGACATTTCTTTTGGAATGGAATTCATCACACCAAATCCAAGTTCTTGAAATGTAGGTATGTAAACAAGGCATGTAAGATCAAATTTACCTGAGACAAATCCTTCTAGAGAGTTCTGTGTAGTCCCTATACTATGCAGGACTTCTGGACAAGTAGCTCATCTCTATGGTGAAGATGTTTCAAGGCAGGTGAGATGAATACTGTGCTGGTGCTCTCTTCAGCATTTTTGTGCTCTAACTCCAGTCTTAAGGTAACTTGTTGCTTACTTTATAAATACCAATTAACACCTTTTAAAAACCAATTATAAATTGAATGAGTGTTGCAGTGAGTGAAGTTTTCTCCAGTGAGGCAGCTACTCCTGGTAAGCACTTGTTTGGATAGTGTGGCAAGGAGGATGACTGGGATCCTGCAATTTGCAATATTCTTGTCATGTGGGTAAGAGCTGCAGTCTGTAAAGCTGTCAGTCTGGTGCATTTTTACCAACAGAGATCTCATTTTAAAGTGAGGAAGAAAGGACATCACAAAGAAGTAAAGAGTATCCTTCTATGTTCGGAGCTTATGCTTATCTAGGGAGTGTGTTTGATCTCGAGGTACTTCAAATAGTGTATCTGGAATGTTAAGTGACTAAAATACTGCAAGGAACAAACTACTACTTTATATCAGCAAGGACTGAAGGTTGCAGAAACTTGTAAATTGACTTCTCTCACTGAAAATGTCAACATCAGCCAAGCCTCAGACTAATTCAATTATTTTCACTTTACAATGTGATGTCCAAAGGAAGAGTTCACAGTGCTTCAATGTCTTCAGCTTCCCTGCACATTTCAGTCTGTCTCAGAGAGTGATGCCTTCAGATCTGACCCCCTGTCTGCTCCGCTGAGTGCAGACAGCAGCAGAGCTGCCACAGGAACTGATGAGTGTCATGATTTCCCTTGGTCTTTCTATTGCTCTGCTTTTGAACGAATTTTCAATTTGCCAGTGTCTAGGGTATATGTATTGAGGACTCCAACTTGCAGGGATTAGCAAGAAACAAAACTCCCTGTATTAAGATTATTAAATTAATCTGCTTCATTGAAGGATGAAGCAGATTGAATAAAGGAGTGGTTATTGCACAGGCCCCAGGGGCTTATGGCATCGGTAGAGGAAATGGAATGATTTATTGCAGCGTATTTTAGAGTACTTTCAAAGTTTGAATCATCTTTGTAATTTTAAATCACTTTGGATTTATCAGAGTTTATCCAAAGATTGGCAGAAATTAAAACCCAGGACATTTTAAAATCTGAAAGTGTTTGAGCAAGGTTAGCACAGATGAGAACAACAAACTGCTGCACTTCACATATAGATGTTAAAGAGAAACAGTGTAAAGATTAGGTTTTGGACCAAAATGTTGATGCTCTAACTGATCTGTTATTCTTGCAGCTTCCTTGAACATAAAATTGAGGTATGGGTCATTGAATGGGTAATTGAAATACCAAAACGTTCTTTGGTGTGGCAAGAAAGTACAAAAGAAGCTGGAGTACTTTTCCCTTTTTAATATCAAACTCACCACTGCCTCAAGACAATAGGTTTGGGTTTGTTAACTAAACTCTTCACCTCTTTGCTGGCAAGGCTTAAAACATTTTTTAGCTGCTTTATCAGCATAGGTACATCCAGTGCTGCCATCCAGCATGTCATCCTTTCCTTTGCTCCTGTGTTCAGCAAGGGTCTGTCTTGATACTCATGGTAAAAACAAGACTACTTCTGCAAGGTCAGTGCTTTGTTTCTGCCTGTGTAGATCCTATTCCAGATTTTCTAAAGCTTTTTGATTTTACCTGGGGGTGACTTCCAGCAATGAGAGCCTTCGCTGGAGGCACCCTGCCTTGCTGGGTCACTACCTGGAGGAAATCCCATACCCTTGGCTGTCTAAAAAGTAGTTTTCAAGAGTTGCTTCTTTTGAAAGCATTTCCCTAGCATGAAAGGGGCTTCCTCCTAGCACCAAGAGCCTTAGCTCTCCTGTCTTCACTGCAGGTTTTCTGTGGGCAACCCTCTCAGCCCTGCCCCAGATCCAGAGTGAGACCCATGTGAGATCTGTATGAGATTTATGGTTGGGAGTTTTCTGTAAAATCCCCAGAGCTTTGGAGAAATTTCCAGCTCTCGGTTCTCTAAAAATCATGTCTTAGTAGATTAATATGGTTCACCTGCTTTATTTTTCAAGCTGTCAAGTACATACTACACTCCTCAAACAAACATGTAATGACAGAGATCCTGCCAAGAGCTCAAATCCATGTTTGGCACAATCCAGTGAGTAATGGTGATTATGACATGAGTGGAGGAGACACAAGGGACAAGAGCTGCTGCTAAGACAGGTGTTTGGCAAAACTGGGAAAGGGATTTTCCAAAGAAATTTGGAAGACCTGAAAGCACTGACAAAACAGTTTTGGGCAGAAGGACAGATGGTCCTAGAGGGGTGGGAGGGGAGGACAACAGGAGACTGCAAGGCTTACTTATGATAGTGGAAAGATGAAAAGAGTACAGGAAACAGAGAGTTAAATTGTTTAGAAAAGCAGAACTGGCATCCAGGTCCAGTCTGTGAATTGAGCCCTACAACCAGGGCCAATTTAAAGCAGTAGCAGAAACTGCATTTTTGCACAGCTGGAAGTAGAGCTTCAAACTGCTCCCCTGTGCTCCCATTTCTAGCACTTGTATAGATTATTGTCTTCTCTGTTTCTCTTTTTACTAACCCCATTTCGAAAGTTTGAATAGGTAGTGAAACAAAACCATCCGAATTCATAAAACTTTACTGCTTTATTATAAATTACTGAATCCTAGTCTAAAAAGTAATACATAGAAAGAATGATGGGCAGCCCTCTGCCTTAATTTTAGTATATACTGTCTGCTGTTTTTTCTCCTATTATGTGTAAAAAAACCCCCATATTTCTGTCCTTACGATAAGTATTAAAAATATAATATGTCCAGGGACAGCTAAAAGGAGGGAGTCCCATACAAAGAGAGGAATTGCAGAAGGGCTGGGTCAGAAACATTCCCAGCCCCAAGGAAATAATAAGTAACAGATTAGGAGGCACGTGACTAAGTGATTTACGCACTGTCAAGGCTGGGATGCAGGAAGAATAGGACGACATGCCTGTTGTCTCCACCCAACACAGATTTGGGCAGGGTACATGCAGCAACTCTGCAACTGGGCAGCCCTTCCTTGCCTTGGCCACTGCACAATTTGGCAACCTTGGCAGCTTCCACAGGCTTATTCTTTACCCTTTTTCTTCCCATTATACATGAATCACACAAAGAGATGCAAACCCACACATCCCTTCATCAGCTTCTGCTACTTTATTTAAGGGGAGTGTGTGGGGTAAGCAAAATATCTCAACCAAGCCAGACACCCTGTTTATGGATCTCAGAGTAATCCCAGCATTTTGCAGGGCTAATCTACCAATGGAGCTACAAAATAAAAAAAACCCAACCAAACAAACAAGTAGAGAACTAAATACTGGACAGGGTAATTTAGTATTGCCCACCACGAACAGAAAAGAGAAATCATCGTCTTTCTTCCAGGTTCAGCTGGCCTTTGACTGAGGCAAAAGAGGCAGGATTAGTAAAGATGCAGCTAAAGAATCTATGTTGGAACAAGGGTATCTCTGGAGAGAAATCTTCCTATCTGAATTGTATCTACACCTGCACAGGAGTAAAACATGGAGTTTCCTTTTTACAGCTCCTGGGAAACATGCAGGAGGCCTGTGAGCAGCTCCTGCACTCCTCTTGAGGTTGGTCACCAGTTGTGCTGTGCAGCAAGGACAAGGAGCTCTTCGAGTAGTTTGGACTTGTGGAAGAGGTTTTTAATCAGCTGAGCCTGTAATCCTTCCACAGCTGCAATGAAAGAGCCTCTGACACACAGAGCAAACGGATTTCTTTGGGGACATGTAAATGTGTCCTATAGTGCTAGTTAGGCTGTGAGAATCTCAGTCTAGAGAAGGCAAGCACATTTGCTATTTTTGCTCAAGAGAGCCTGGTTTTAGCTGGGGCCTCTTCCTGTATGTGTCATATCACAACCAGGAATAAGTAGCATGATCTTACCTGACAGCTGTGTGTTGAGAACTGTAGGAGCCTTCTTGGAAGAAAGAGCATGTGAATAGCTCTCAGCAGAAGAGGATGTCAATTGCTCAGGCAAGACTTGTGTATGGAAACAAGTGCCTTTACCCATTTGGGTAAAGAGGGAGGAGGTGGCCCAGGTGGAGCTCTTAGAGCCTGATTGACTCACTGGGCTCTGTACTTCTCTTCATTCACTGCATCCAAGTGGATGCCGTTACTGCATTGCAGCTGAGTCACTACAGTTGCCATCATTTAGAAGTGAATTCTACCCCACGTCTGTAGAAAAGGGGATACTGGCATGACTCTTGCTTTTTCTGATGATGCCAAAGAAAGCTACTTCTTAACATGGACACCAGTGATTCACTATCTTCTTTAAATTTTGCTTTTATTACAAATACATGCAATACAATTATGGGATAAAATACAATGTCAGCAAATATTGAGTAAGGGGGCTTTTAAAGGTAACATTATAAAATAGTTGCTTCTTACCTTTCATTACTATTGAGTAATGAATTTCCACCCAGTACACAGTGTTGTAAAAAGGTTATTGTCCGTAGGCTAATAATTTTGCCTGTAAAAACAAGTGATAGGACATGGGAGAACAAATTACATGTTTCAGAACAGAGTTGACCAAGACAAATTTTTTTTTTTTTTTAATAAAGAAGACTTAGTCTGGACTGGCTTCAAGACATTATTTTAGTTGTCCTAAATGATTGCGTTCTATTGATATTTGGTTAGTTAGGATGTTATTTTCTGGTGTATGTTGTATCATTAAAGTAAATGACCATAGGATTTTAAAATCACATTGGTTACCACTTTGATCTGCAAGAAAAGGTCAAACCTTAGCAAGCTGAGTAACTACCATGAGAAATTATCACTGGGCTATAGTTAAAATAGAAGCTCACAAAGCAGCATCTGCACTCTAGAGAGATTGGGGAGGTTTAGGAGTTCATTGTGTGGACGGGAAGATCAAACATAAGCTCTTTTTCATAACACCTTCAGAGTTTTCTGGCCTCATTAAACTGTCTCCAAAGCTGTTTGCTAGGCAAGTTCTACTTTCAGGGCTCCCTGAATCCTCTAACTCTTCACCACCTGAGAAAGAACTTACTGTCAAGCTTGTACAGCTAATTTTTCTTCAACTATACCACTTTCCATAAAAAAAAGAGACATTTTCCTATAAATTGTGCTTTGCTTAGTCACAGGCAGTGGTTGGGAATCCCTGTTAACTTTACCACTTACATGTAAACTCATTGGAAGAAAAAGCACAGAGATTAGTTCTAAGAATACTCTACACTCTGCTCTGCACTTGGACAGCCTCACCTTGAGTCCTGGGGGCAGTTTTGGGTTCCAGAATATAAAAAAGCCATTAAACTATTAGAGAGTGTCCAGAGGAGAGCAACAAAGATGGTGAAGGGCCTTGAGGGGAAGCTGTGTGAGGAGTGGCTGAGGACACTTGGTCTGTTCAGGCTGGAGAGGAGACTGAGGGGAGACCTCAGTGCAGTTACAACTTCCTTGTGAGGGGAAGAGGAGGGGCAGGAACTGATCGCTCCTCTCTGGTGCCCAGGGACAGGACCTGAGGGAATGGCCCGAAATTGTGTCAGGGGAGGTTTAGGCTGGATATTAGAAAAAGGTTCTTCACCCAGAGAGTGGTTGGGCACTGGAACAGGCTTCCCAGGGAAGTGGTCACAGCACCAACCTGACAGAGTTCAAGCATTTGGACAACACTCTCAGGCACACATGGTGTGATTCTTGGAGTTGTCCTGCACAGGGCTAGGAGTTGGACTCTGATGATCCTGATAGGCTACTTCCAACTCAGCATATTCTATATTCTGGTAAGGCATAATATGTCCGGGAAAATGTTCATAACTGTTCATCCAGTTACAACAGCAGTTCTGTAAAAAGGCAAAACTAAATTCTGATCCTGGTGCCATTCAAAGTGAGTCCCACTTGCCAAAAGCCCACCTGAAACCTTTTGTTTCCTTTTACAATATCTTGAAAAACAGGACTAAATACCATTTTCAGGTGTAACTCTAATACTTCAACTGAAGGACAAACAAACTCTCAGTTCAGGGGACCACATGTGAAGATGGATGTGACTTCTGCCCCAGCTTCTAGCAGCAAGCAGAGCCTTCAGAACCTAAAACCATCAGCTATCACTACCTCTCCTGAAAGAAAAGCAGAATTGTATCTCTCATTCAGCAGCATTTGTTTATCTGCTGCCCTTTAAAGCAGTCACTGGCATTTGACTGTTCTGCCAGCAAGGGCTTTCCTGTATCACCACGTGTCTGCCCATCTGGTTATGGCAGCATGACTGTAGGCTACCCTTCCAACCTGCTACAGCCATGCTACAGCCTTGGCCAAAATGACAATTTTAGATCCCAACTGTGTTATTTTTAGTGCAGTTTTAGTCTATTAAACATCCAGCAGACAAAGATGCAAGGGATGCTCTTTGCCTGAGGCTGTGCTCCCTCAGTGCCACAGAACATCCCACTGGCTCACAACATGTGCCCTCTCAGGGGACACCAAGCTCCACACAGGGCAGCATGTTTCTCTATATGAAAGTTGTCAACTCTTGTGAACAGATCCACACAGATCCTAGTCAGAGCAGTTTTGTCTTTTAAAAACACATAAAAATGCTTTACCTTTAAGCATAAGATAGCATAGCTTCAGTATTTTTTGGTCTCCTAAAGTTCAGCCTCCTAACATGATTTGTAGTATCTTGACAAGTATGAAAAGATGATCATAACTGGAACAATTCACTTGGAATTGACTACTAACATATGCCTAGCCTAATGACCACTGTACAGTCATGTGTCTGTCTCTCTGTTCTAGGTACTTTGACCATTGCTAAGAACACAGCTGTGGAATGTCACTTATCCTACAATATTTTTACTAATTATTAATAAGAAAACTAGGAATTGGCTTTACTTCTGTTTATACAGAAACACATTTCAGACTTCAGTCCTGTTTACTACTTACCATTTTTATTTATTTTCTTACTGTGGAACATAATCACAGTTATAGTTGTTTCTTAATAAAATTTGAGACGTGATGGCTTCCAAAGTCTTACTTCAACTGGAAACAAGGTCCCCTAGAATTGGAAAGACTATGGATACATGTGAAGACACTGTCTGTGTCCCATAATTTTAAAATGGAATTCAAAACAAGTTGTAAGGGTGAAGAAGCAGATGGAAGATGAGCACACTGATGAGCTGAATTATCATGATGCTGTGGTTATGTGTGCTTCCAGAGCCACTAAGTCTGAATCTCTAAGTATAATATGAGGAAACCCCAAGAATATCAGCTTCAGTGTGCATTGACTATCAAGGGATGACTAATTTCTTGGAGGCTACATGTGTAGGCTGCAGAAGGCAGTGATGCCTCAAGGAGAGCTTTAAGCAGGATAGTGGTCTCACAGTGGGGTGAGCACAGCATGTACAAGGAGCGATGTGCAAAGATTACAGCCTTTTGTGAGTGAGACAGGGAAGGAAGCCTTCAGACCTGGTAGCATGATAATGAAAGGCATAAGGGTGACATGTTCTAAGACAAAATCAGTAAAGTAGGACAAGGTAAAACTGTGCAAAGCCTCAGTGTAACATCTCAAGTTCAGCAGCAGGAAAGGGGAACTTGTGAAGAAATTCAGCAGGGTGGGAGAGCTGGGCTGCTGCCTTGGAAACACATTGGCTTTTGTTTAACCTTTTGATAGTTTGAACGTAATACAGGCGAGGGAACCAAACCTGTTACTGTAAGCTTTGATGTTGTGGGAGGTGAGGAGGGTCTGGATGGCAATGTGCAGAGCACCAACGGTGATATGCTTTAAAAGGAGTTTCTGCTGGATTTGAATGTGGTCTGTATGTTTGGAGACAGGAGAAATATAAAACCCACAGTGTCCAGAGCAATACAGCAACTGTGGCAGCGGCAGCAAGTGTAAATAATGAGAGTTTGAGAATTTGATAGGGAAGAGGAGTTTTGATTTTTCTCAGTTAAGCCCCTGATTAGATATCCAAGGGGAGATGTTGAATATAGACCTAATTTCAGAGCCTGGTGAAAGTGGGTAAATGAACAGATAGTTTTGAATTGCAGAGAGCTTCAGAGAGAAAAGGCTAGAATGAATTTGGCTGGAAAGTCACAGTTCTAGCTGATCATGGAAAGCTTAAAGGAGGACAATATTTTAGAAAGAAAATTTAATTAATTTGCATAGAAAACATCTAATAGAACAGTGATCAAAGACAGGTATTTTTGTGAGGATAGCAACTTGCCAGGTAGGTCTTAGTAACGCTTAGTTACATGTAGGTCTTTGTTAAGGACACTCAAGGAGAGTGCTCTGTAATTCTTTACAATTGAACAATATAATTATTGTGAATCAACTCAGCATCTTCATCTTCCTCTTATAAGATTATGGGATGTGAAAGCTACATAGTTGAAAGGATAAGCTATTGTTCCAGAAACCAAACCTAGATAAATGCAGAACAAGTTTCGTGTAAGGCTACAATTAAATGAATAAAAACCTTGTAATATAAAAAGTTTTGGTGATGAGAATGAAGAAAACAGAGGTTTACAGGATTTTAACATGTAATTATTGCTAATAACCTAGTTTTAATATAGCACTCTTCAATTTAAAAACTCCCAAAATGTCTTAGATACTGCATTGTAAATGTGTTCTTTTAAGGGTTTCATTTTAAGCTTTTTGCAGTTGGGCAAGGTAGTAACAGCACTTGCAAAATTGCTACAGCGAGCAGAACGGAAATCAATGGCCATTCAAAAGACATGGTGTAATTTTGGTTAGCCTTTAGTGCAAGCCCTCCATCTCACATCTCCAAATTACTTCAGCTTCACTGTTTTTTCTTCCCCTTTTCCCACTCCTGACTCCCACTCACTTCCCTTTCCTTCACTGTCATTCTTTCATTATTTCTCACGTCATTTTTCATTGTCCCTTCTATCAAAAGCCAGGCCTAATATGGACCTAATATGACATTTCCTTCCTTATAGAGTGTGTTTTCTGTATTTATTCCTGCATTCGGTGTCACCTTTGCTCAGCGAGTATGTAAATGCAGGAGAGCAAGGCAGTCTGCTGCTCCATGCTGAGCCAAATCCCAGGACTAGGTAGGCACATCACTGATTGATCCTGGGCTCACCACAGCCTGGCTGCCATAGGAGTAAAAAACTCAGTGGCAAATGGGAAATACATTAAATTAAGGGATGTCTTTTTACAAGGGACCTGTTGCTGGAAAGTAATCTTATTCTGGGGGAACACAATCCAGCTCCACACGAACCATTTTTAAAGGTAGCTTGCTATTTTAGAACAGGAAGTGAAGAAGAACAAATTCATTTCCTGAAGGTACTACTAAACACAGAGAGATCACCCGAGATGGAATCTCTCCTGGTTTTCTGGCTTATAACTTCCCCTCTGACTTCTTTGCCAAGTCCTGCATACAGCTGGTGAGGACTCACATACGTCATCTGAAATAAAACATTTACAAAAGCACCACATCCCCAACACAATCACAGAGCACTGGTGGATGGTGGGTTTATGGGGAAAGACCAGGAAAAGTCTTTTTCTGGTTTTTCCTTGCAAGTACTTTACTCTCCTGGAGACAAGCACTGCTCGGTGCTCATTTAATATCTATTTAATACACTAGAAGTGTTCAAGATACTGTTGCATTTCTGTTATTGAGGCTAATGGAAATGTATTTTTGCAACAGTTAATTTTTCCTTTCCTGCTGTGTTACAGAGCAGACATACTCTGGTGAATTTTTCAAAATAGCAATAATTTTCAGTGGTCTGATGGATCCAAGGCCCAAAGACTAAATTTCTTTTCACCAAAATGGAAATTGATGTGCCAAGGAAAATCAGCTCAGCATGACACTGCCATCTGAGAAGGTTCTGGGAAGGAAAATGGTTTGGTCCTGGGTAATGCAATTTTTGTTTCTGATAAAGCACTATTTTTTTTTAATCTGGTTATTAATTTCAACACTGTAACTTCAAGTATCATGTCTGTTAAATATCCTCTGCATTTCTTATTTCTGCCCCACTTTAATAAGGTGATTCAAACAAAAAAACAAGTGTGACACAAATGAAACAAAACAGATGGTGTATTAACAAAACTATAGTGAAAACTCCTTCCTATAGTGTTTTTACAAAAATCTATTTGGGTCAGAAAGGAAGAATTTTTATATGTTTACATTTCTCTGTTATCTAATAAACTGAAGTGTGGCTTTAGGGCTGCATGAAAGACAAATTCTGAGCCAAGTGTTCATTCCTTTCTGCTCCAAGATTAATTTGACATTTTGCATAATAGTTTATGGTACGTAGTGTGGAAATATAGAGCCTACTCTTGTAAGATGCTGAGAATCACTGATTTCAATGGAAATTGAGGGCATTTGGACTCAATATGAACCTTCACTTTCTGCTATGATATTTATGTCTATCGTAGCCCAGCAAACCTGAGTCACCTCAGACCAGAGTGAAACTCCCATAGTCAAAATCAAGCACAAAAAGAAGATGACAAAAATGCAATAGGAGACGCCAGTGCTGAAGTTCATTTAAATTTCAAAACAAAACTTCTCACCAGCTGAGCTCTGTGCAATACTTGAGTGGGAAAGTAGGAATAGAAAAAAGTATGGTATGGTAGACTGTGTGCCTGTCATGCCTGATATTTTAGGGAGTTATGAGTTCCTGACTGAACCTGACGTGGACATGCTGTGTGACCATGAGTAAGACTTTTTAATTTTCCTTCATGTAGAAATCACCAAATGTTGGGTGGATGGGAAGGTTGAGTGATGCTAGCAGTGCATTCCCACATGCTTCACTAAGTGGGAGAAAGGGCAGAAATTGTATGTGAAAATATGGAGACAACTATTTGAGGATGTTGTTCCATAAGTTCAATGCATTTTGATCTTAGGCAACCTATGAAATCCTACTCTTGAATAAACAGACTGAACACATTAATATGTTGGTGGCAGAGATCCTACAGAGCAGAGAAAGTTCCCTCTAACCATTTAGAGATTCCCAGAGATCAAGATGAAGGAGAAAGAGCATGGTGGGGGTTAAAAAGTCTCTATTAGCACTTTCTCATTTGCTGTAAAATATTCTGTGTCATTTGATGCACTTGTATTTGTATAATTCCTCCCCTTGATATGGGTGCTGCTTCTGCCTCTTCTTTAATGATGCAAACAAGTGAAGACAGACCAGGGCCCTGGGGATGGTGTGAATGGCTTTGTCTGGGGATGTGTGGAAGAACGAGTGTTTGCATAGCTGGAAGAGAATGTACTGCTTCACATCATTTATCAGAGAAAGCTGAGACCAAAGTCTTGGGGAGGAAGAATAAATATGAACCTCTTGTGCTAGATATGATTTCAACAATATCAATTCTATTATAAAAGCCACGTAAACAGCGGGAGAATCACAAGGGCAGCAGTAAGCACAAATGTGTTCACATGAGTCCTGATTTAGCAGTTCTGGCATTTTTATAGAGGATGCTTCATCTTTGTCATTGCTATGGGAATAAAGAGAAGAGGAAATAATAAGAGCCTCCAGAATTTCCTCTGATTAATCCCCTATATCTTTTCTTGTCTATTAGGAAGAGTTCAAAAATAACTGCTAGACATAACAGTCTGACAACACAAGGGAATGATCAGGGGAATTTTATATCCTCATTAGCCCATTACAGAAAACAGTTTCTCTGATACTGCATCCAGATGACTCCTTTTTCAAACAGCTGAAATCAGTGGCAGTACTGTACCAAATGTGAGGCCAGAGTGAGCATTCCATTGTTAGAGAGTGGCCTCCTGTATGACCATGCTGAAGGCTTTCTCCCCACTGCATTTTGCAGTAAGCCAAATAGCTCATTTTTAATATAGTGATTTTCCTATGCCTTCAAGACCTGATGGGAATACAATAGAGAGGGAAAACCACCAGTGTGAATTTTTAGCAGTGGCCAAGCACAATCATCATTAAGAATCTCTCTTGTTCCCCATTTAAATTTGTCTGCCTTGGTTCCTGGCATGACTTTCCCAGAATGGCTGAAGATGTAGTGCCCAGTATTTTTTCCTAATAAGGGATGTACACTTTGCAGTTCATTTGCTTCTCAATCTCCCTTTTAATACACAACAGAGAGAGACCTTTTGAATAATCAGGTCAAGCAACAGGAACTGTGACACCAAAGCTCAATGCAGTAACTAGACTGTAAAATACTGAAAATCTCTTTGCTGAGAAACATTTGCTCCCACGCTCAATCATTATTGTGAATCTTTTATGCACATTCTCTAATATTTTAACATTGTTCCAAAACATTCTGCTATATAAGTTCCTTACCAGGCTCACATGTCCCTGGTGTGAAAGTATCTCTTTGCCCAATGGCCAAGTCTGCTCAATGTCCTCTCTTCCTATTGAGAAGATTGGTGGTTTTTTTAACAGTGGCCTCCTTTCACCTTTTCACACTTTCTAGTCCCTAAGGGTTTTGAGGAGTCCACGATTTACCCAATAAATACCTATTCTCTTGCTACAGGCTAATGTTTCTGTTCCTGTATATTAGGATGTGTTAGCTGTATGGAAATATTGGCTGTATGAATGGGCTTATATATTGAGTTATTCAGATTCATTCTCAAAAGACTGTCTAGCCTTCTTCAATATTTGCCACTTTACCAGAATCATCCAAAGTCTCTCTCAGGAATGATCTCTGGATTATTTTCAGATCTTTGTAAAACTTTAGGTAGTATTCAGTCTACAGGCAAAGCTTGCAGAATATTTGCCAGTGATGCCCCACTGAAAATGGTTTAAAATTGGATTGCTAGACAGCACTGAATCCATTCTAAGATATATTTTGCTGGTACTGCACTCCATATTTTTCACCATAATGGTGTCTTTTACTAAGGAGCCTGGATGGATTATCGGTAGGTGGTATCTTTAATAATTAAGTTTGCAAACTTATCAAAGAAGAAATAATTTGTGTTTGACTGAGCCTATTTCCCATGCGTTAGCAGTATTAATTATACTGTCAACATTTAATTCTTTAAATAATAAGTCCCAAACAGCTGTCAGATTGATGTCAAGCACAGCCCACAGATAATTACCTGGGTCATTCTGCTCACAGTATGAATATTAGTGTTCTTACAGTCTGGAGGAATTTTCATGGCATATCAAGGCAAACAGGTAGCAGTGAGGTTCAAGTCTCCACAGCTTGGTTCATCAGCAACCCCACAGCTGATTCCAAGTCTGCGGGAGTTTTTATAGACGTCATTGCACTCCCTGAGTCACTGAAAATAGCTCTGACTAAACTGTTATGAAATCTTCTCTTTCCAGGCAAGGTGCACTTCATTTCTGTGTATTAAAGAGTACAATTATCCTATAGCTGAGCTGTCATTCCAAAACCAGATTACTTTCCTGTAGTGTAACGTGGAGAACTACAAAGTCTTGCACTGCTATCTGCACCCCCCCTTCCCCCCATGTAATGGCTAATTCCTGGAACCAATTTTGTGGTTTCATTAAATCCCTTAATGCCTTTCATCAAAATTCCAGGTCAAGGCTCATCAGATGAGAAATTGGTAGACATACTGGACAATGATTTACATTGAATATGAAACAAGAGAAAACTCCACGGATAAAATATGTTTTAATTAGAGATTTCTTTATTTTTCAGACAATGATTTGTGGTGTCAGTATTAATTCACCTCCCTTCTCCCTGAAACAATTTGTTGGGTATTAGAACAAGAGGGGAAGATGTGGCTAGCACAGGTTCTTCCCGTGGGAACATTTTGCTATATTTCATAAACAAGATAAAGTTTGGATGTTTTGCAAACAACTTCTCCGGATTAGGTCAGTTCGGGCTTGGCCAATTGGGCCTAGGGGGAGGTCTCGGGCTGACCAATCTGGGGCACTTCTGTAAACTCTATATATATGGAATTCAAAACAATAAAGCTCTCTTCTCCTCTCTTTCCTTGTCTGAGAACTTGGGTCATTCCTCAGCTAGCCGCTCAACAGCGACATGAAGAAGAAATGGCAAAAATAAGGGGGTAATCACAGAGATTTTAGGGCTTAATGAAAAAAATAAGTGAATGAGAAATTTGGGGCATTCTGATGGAAACATTGCAAAAATAAAATATAAAGAGGACTTCGAAGAAAATGTTACTATTTCTTCCTTCTCTACATCTGGTATCTTGGTAAAGATCAAACTTTTTAGAAAGACACACCTAGTGCTGCTCTAGCACCTCTGTGTGTTATACCAGATTCAATTATCTTACCTGCTAAATTTTCCAATTTATTTCTCACATGGATTTCTTTTACCTCAACTTTCAGTCACATCTTCTTGTACTAACTCTGAAGATCCTCCATTAGCAACCTTTTCTTCCTTCTGTAGATATTTCTGAACTGAAAACAGACTTTTCCTTAACTTTCCCTTTGATAACCTAAATATATTGACATTTTGAGTGGCTTGCTACAAGGCGTATTTTTCAATGCTTTAATCATTCTCAGGGCTTTCTTCTCTGAGTTATGTCCAATTTCTCAGTGTTTCTATTGAAGTAAAGTTGCCTGGAAGAAATCGAATTACTGTCAGATATACTTTTTCAAGTTCTGCTTGGTATGCCTTCCTTTCTACATCCAAAGTGTGTATTGGTACCACACCTAGAGACGTGGCCTGCACTCAACTTGCTGACAATCACAACCCATTTTTCAGAACCTGTGACTTCCCCATATAAATCTCACACTCCTACATTCCTTTTATGCTGAAACATTACTTCTATTTGTCCACAGCAAATTACATAGAAAGTATTTTTGTTCTCCTTTGTAAGCAATCCAGATCTCTAACTACTTTCCTTTCGGGGTTTTTTAGGCCATGTATCAAAATTATATGTTTCTATCATCTGAATAATTTTTAGCAATAAGGACACATTTGTTTCTAGATCACTGATGAAAAAGTTGGGCCAAACAGGGCAGGACCTGAGTCCTTCTACATCCTTACTAAACAGAAACTTATTTGCTGCTGATTTAATAATGAACAAAGATCACTGTTCTTTTACTCCTACTATGTTTAGAAAATGTCTCTCCTGTGTCCTTACTTTAGGTGGGCACTGATTGATTCATGTTTGGTTTTCCTTGTCTTACTAAATTTTGAGAATTTTTATTTTTTATTTATGCCACTTTTGATACAGCTGCCCTCTTGTCTGACTATGTTCATGTGCACATGCACAATAATTGTTTGAAACTATTTTTAGGCTAATTTTCTAATACTCTACACTTCTGGGTTTGAAAGTAGCTTTTTCTGGAACTAGTGAGAAATCAGAAGGAACTCCTCATTCCCTTGTACATTCTGATTGCAGTCTTTTTTTTGGATAATGTGCTCATAATTACATTGTGTGGTCCAACTACAAAACCAATTAAAAAGCCCAGAAGGAAAGATATACTATAGTGGAGGAGAGGGACAGTCTTGAAATAGGAAAGGAGCAAGTCTTCTAAAGCAAGGAACAAAACCTGCTAATTACATTAAAGCGATTAGCTCAGTGATTGTCACAAGGCAGATGTCTTGGCAGGAAAAGCTCCAATCATAACTGGAAATAAATAATAACCCTAAAAAAATTAACTATAAACATACCACCCCTTGAAACAGGGAAAAGGCTTACTACCTGAAATGAGACATAATCAGCTAAATGCATGTTCAGGGCCCCTAAGACACAGCTGTATGCTTTTCAGACTCTGAATAACATAAAAACACCATGGATATCCATTCCCACTCTAGCAGAGGCTCAGTTAATTGGCAAAAGTGGTCTGAAGCAGCTTTAGACCAGCTTATATCAGCCTGAAGTGCCATAGAAAATCCTATGTGCAAAAATATCCAAGCTGATTTTTTATCAGTACGAAGCTATGTCCGCACCAGGAGCATTTTTCTGGCATGTGTAGCAGCATACCTAGGGCAGAAAGGTGCTTTGAGGCCTGGGATTGTCAAAATGTCAGGTGGTAGATGCCTTTCCCTGACATACAGGTGTAGGTTGGATGCCTGATGGATGGGTTTAGATCCCCTGCTTGAGCCTGTGCTGGCTCTAAAACCTGAGGTGGGCACTTTGCAATCAGAACACATACATTAATAAATGTCAGTAAATGCTTGAGACAAATTATGAAGAGGTGTAATAAGGATAATAATGAGTGTTGGAAATAGCCAGGAGCTGTGACATGGCTGCACTTTATTATACTGAAAAGAGCTTTGTAATAAGGATGAAGTGGGCATCATTTAATCAGCTCAATTTTTCTTACCAAGAGATGATCCCATTGGGATAAACCTGCCTGCATGGTTTAATAAAGCACATTATAGACAGGAATTATATTCAATGATAATTCAACTTGTAAATTCAAATGAAAAATGAAGTTAAAATTTGGAGAAAAGAGTTGGTCAATTGTCATCATTTACTCCAGCTACCATTAAAACCTTAGATTTACTGTTTTTAATTAAGCATACTAGCTGTTCCCTAGTCTGACTAGCCATCCTTTGTCTATTTTAAGGTCATGACAACAAGATCAGGAGTCTATAAAGAGATATCATTAATGCACAGGAGAAGATATTAAAATAACATATTATTGTGTCTCTTGATCCTCTAGTGTGGGGGGAGGTTCAGGAAAGATTATTATGGAGGATCAAATCTGGGGTAATCTCCCACAGTTTTGGCTGAAAGAACAATAAGGGAAGGACCATGCCTCTGAAAAGATACACTAAGAGTAAGAGGAAATAATCTGGATGTATAAAATCACGATGGCACAAAGAAAGTGAAGAAGGAGCAATTGCTTCTTCTACTACAAGAAGTAGGAGCCAACAAATACAGCTAACAGGAATTTGGTGCAAAACAAACCCAGGAAAAGTCGTGATGGTAGGCTTGGGACATTTCCTACCACTGGAAACTGTAAGTGCAAAGTGTTTGTGTAAGTTTAGGGAGAGGCTGGACAAACACATGTGGAGGAGAGGTCCACTTTGGATGACTCAAAACAGAAAACACATCAGGCTCAGAAAACTCTCTAAGCTGAAAAGAGTTGTGGAAGGTATCAAATTCTCCTCTCCTTTCCCCACATTCACTTGTAACTGAGATAGGGTACTGGGCAAGTTGAGCTCTTGATCTCCACCATGAACAGCCATTCTGATTTTCATTAAAGTGGATTAATTCAATGATTTCAAATTGGAAGAAGACTCCTGAAAAAAATCTGCCTATAAAGTGGTCATTCCTTTTAGCTCATTAACTGCATGATTAGGGACTTGTTTTCCTTTTCTGAGACAGCCAGTCCTTCTTTGATCATCTGTATCACAATGAATCATTGCACCTGGAGTTAAAAATACCTTTCTCCACTGGAGGGGAAAGACATTTGAAAAATCTTTTTTGCAAAGCTTTAGCAAAATTGGACCCTGATCTTTGACTGGGCAGTGCTTTTACACAGACCATTATAATTAGTAGAAAGAAAATAAAGACAGGAAGCCTCATTTCCTAATCTAGTGTGGCTTGCTGAATTTCAGAGAAAAGTAAAGGATGCCAGCACAAATTGCCACCCAAATCAGCCTTACTTCACAAATATTCTTCAATGCACCAACTGAAGTGAGGTATGGGGAAAGGTAGGAGTTCCCAAGGGGTTATTCAATAGTAACATGTGCTTCTTCACTCTCTCTTGCAATCTTCATCAATACTGCACATTTTTCCAATCTCCTCTCATTGACCTAGAGGACTGTCACTTGGAATTTTAGAAGTCCCCTTCGGTGCTCTCTGCCAAGGACCAGCTGGGTGCTGCTGGAAGGTCACTGTCTCCTGGAGTTTCATTCTGTGCATAACAGAGTAACACACAGGTGATTAATATTTTACTCCTACTTTGATTAGAAAAACCCAGATTCTGATTACTGCATCAACTTGGAATTAAATATAAATGAGCCTACTTTTAAAATGCTTTGTCCCTATAGCTGCAAACAGGAGCAAGGTGCAGGCAAGGGACCTCTGGGAGCTCAGGGCACTTGTCTTCAGCCTCCCTCTCGCACTGCTCCCCGAGCTGTCCCCAGCCCTGCAGGCACCAGGGGCAATTGCAGAACAGCAGCAGACTCCCAAATGCACAGCTGGGGGAAGGAAAGATGCTGTCCTGTTCTTTCCTCTAATGCAACAGCCCCTAAAAGTCGAAAGCTCAGTTGTAAACCCACCTGATGCAGTTTCTGACCGTGGAACCTTTGGTTAAACCTCTTACAATGCATATTCATGGCCTCTGTCAAAAAGCACACAATGCAGTGAAACTGGGACAGGATAAAGTGAAAGGAATTTAATACCAAAAGTCTGCTTGGGCTTCTTCATGGCACAAGGAAAGGACAGGGCTTCTGGCATACTTTCTCATGGACAGGGATGGTGCCCTGGCACTGCTAGGAAGCTGATGGAAGTGGGGAGGGAACACAGCCAAATCTGCACACACAAATACACACACACATACATGCACACACACACACACACATGCACACACACACACACACATGCACGTGGAACATGGCTCTGGCCACCTTCATCTAGAAAGGGATTTACATTGCATTGCTCAAAATTATTGCAAATAAAACACAGTAGCCTTGACAGAAACTGCAGTTCCACTTTGTTGTGGAGTATGTAGAGTTTTGCTTTAAGGAGGTGAGGTCCTTGCAGGACCTTGTTAAAATGAAGGTGCCAGGAACTGGAAGAGCCTTTAGTGAAGAGCAGGTGCAAGTTGCCGTTTTAAGACCCCACTGTGTATTCAGAACAACAAAGACAGAAATTGAGCCCCAGTTATTACCTACGGCTTGGACAGGGGGAGGTCATGAACAATGCTGCAGTATCCCAGGCGTAACTAGGAAAAGATAAGGCTAAAAGAGGATACCACAACTCACAGCAAAAGAGTGCCCTCCACTTCCAGCATCTGCACAAGACAGATTGGTGTCACTAAGGATGATGAGAGCGAGCAAAGGGATAATGAGATGGAAGGACTGTTTTGAGTCTTACAAAAAATGGGCAGAAAAAGAAGGGAAGCCTGGTCAATATTAAATAATACATTTAAATCTCCCAGGATATCAATCTTCCAGTCAATATTAATCTATTGATTTGATGAAAGGAGTGAGATTAGTTGATAGAAGCCCTGTCACAATCTCCTCAGTTTCTAAGGAAAATCTTTAGTAAAACATGTAGTAGAAATGATTTAGTGGTATAAGGCAGTCTGTGATTAAACTGCTATAACTTGGCTCTCTGTATGTATTAGCCTGCTGTAATTATACTTTCTGCAGCAGTATTTCCTTAGGGCAAATCCTCCTGTGAAGGCTGTGGGGGGGGTTCTGTGTTGATGGCAGAAATGATGTTATTTTTACTTCACTGTGGGATTTTATAAATGCTTCCACCTGTTAAATAGAAATTAATTCTCCTAGGGAGAAAAGTAAGGCTTGCATAGATAAGGGGAACTTTTCTGAATATTTCTTTCCTATAGTTGTTGAGGTCATATTGAAGAAGAAAGACACAGACACAAGTCACAACCTCTAAACTTTGACAACTGAATGATGAAAACTTTTCTATTTTCATGATAAACAAACACTTGAGACCTGGAGCTCACCACCAGCAACTAATATTTACTACAGAGTGGCAAATCACTGCACAATCACTATAAATTACATAAATGGTGCCACTTAGGCACAAGTTTGGGAAGCAATCAGCACATAGCTATATGTGCAATGTGGGACAACATCTAGATGATGGTGCCTAAGATGTGGCATTTTTGCAATATCTAATGAAGGATTGCAGGCCATTTCTCTGTGTGACATGCCTCTGTTTTGCAATTCTGTGCTAAGATATTTCACCCCCGAGTCACTGAGTACACCTGAGTTGATGCATCCTCCAGCAGCATCACCTCATTTCCCAGTCAGTAACAATAAGGCAGGGCTGGGGCAGATGAGCTGACAGCTCAGACCTACTGACCTGCAGGTGCTGTGGGAGCCTTTGAGGACTATTGACAGCTGTCACAGGTTTGTACATCTCCAAGGTGCCTGGTTTTGGTGTGAGGCATATCTATTCAAGAATGACAGAGAAGAGAATTAAGTTCTGAGCCAGAGCTATGCTGTCCTCAGAGGTGCTGCTGAGGAATCAAGTTGGGGATTCACAGCAGGCAAAAAGGGTGGAGAAAGAGCAGGATGTAGGTTGCCTGCAGTTGTCTGAGTCTATGATTTGATATTTGGAGCTAAAAATGTATAGGGGATGTGTCAGAGAGAACATTATAACTGGACCTCAAAGACACTCTTTTTCCCTGTCCTTGAGTTATTACTTCCCCTGTATGTATAACAGAAGTAATACCAATTTATTAATAAACATGGAACCTGTGAAAGTGAATTCCTCAAAAAAATGTGTGAGGCAGCCACATAATGGTGTAATGGCCTGTTCTTGAGGTATCTGAGGAGGGGTAAAAGGAGGTCACAAGTATTTGGAAGTTGAAAATGTGCACAACCAGTCTCTCACTCACACTGAAGTATTTTGAGGTGATGAACTAAGTTTTTCAAAAATATTATGTGAAAACAAAATAATTCAACTTGCCCTTAGTATATATAAAATCACAAATTATGGTATCAATATAATCAATATATGCTGTTCTAACAAAAAAAAAAAAACCCAAAACCACGAGGTTTCCCTGCACCTATGACTCTGGTTGCCAGCTTTCAGATATTTAGCACAAAGCTAGAGGAAAAGTGGAGCTATGTGCTTTGCATCAATATGCTGATCACTTCTCAGCATGAAAACAGAAATACAGAGGAAAAGCACTTGGCATTAAACCTTGAAAATGTCATGTCTACTACAGAGCCAATATGCAAGTTGTTGATTTGGCTGTACTCAGCTCCACATGTGAGGAAGGTACACATCATTTCAGTTTCCTCTCCAACGTGTTCCCTCTTCCTTCTGGTGGGTGTCACTGAGTCTCACAGTGAGCACTGTGCCCTTTTCTCTGCTAAGCCAGCACCCCTTTCCAAAACACAGCGCTGCCTGGCTGGCAGGCTGCAAGTGCAGATGCTTGTCAGCTCTTGATTGCAGGAGAAACACCACGGCAGGATTTCATAACAGAAATAACCCTGCAAGGAGATGTTTATGTCTGAAAATGAAGTTCCTTAGCTGAAGTAGGACCTAATTAACCAAATTCTGATTTTACCAGAATGTTCCTTCTTCTGATCAAATAATAATATGGAGTGTAGGGGGAAGGAGAACTCAGATTGTAACCTTCCCTTGTCAACAGAGACAGTTTCCTGTAGGACACCTACTCTGTTTTTCATACTACTGATATAATTGTCCCAAGAAGCTCTATCAGCTCTTCCAGGAAAATAATCTCCATTTTCTTGCACTTTGAAAAAGCAAGCAATAGAAAAGTTTGGATTTTGTTCTCTTTTGTCTTTTTTCTAGGGTTTTGGGGTTTTTTTACTTTCAAATTCATTAGAAGGCAGATGGAGGTGAAAGAAAGGCTATACTTAACAGAAGGAGAACATACAACAAATGACACATTGACAGCTGATTAATATATTTTATTCTTTTTTATTCTCTTTTTGGCTGTGGTTCTCACAAATGCAATTGTTACCAGAAAATAATAAATATTAATAAAAAATAATAAAGAAAGACATACAAAACTGAGCCAAGGAAAAAAGTATTTTGAATAATAATTAGCCATATCCAAGCTTGAATTTCATGATGAAAACTCTCCTGCCTACCATACTCGGCTGAATATACAGAATCATAGAATCATACGATATAGTAAGATTTTATCCAAGAAGCCTTTCTAAAAGGCTAAAAAGCTAAAATTTTCTCTCAGAATTTAAGGCCTGTAATAATTCACTTGCTTAATATTAAATTACTTCCTTGAAGTGGGTCTACTGAACCCAGTAATACCTCCTGATAGGTAGCACAGGGCTGGACTGCTGTGGGAGCCCCTGAGCTGTGGGAGAGGAGCAGCTCAATGGGAAGGAAAGCCAGGGATACCTCCCTCTTCTGCAAGAGCTGTGGCACAGCACCAGAGCATGTGGTGAGGAAGATCATGGGCAGTCTTGGGGGGCCAGTGTGGAACCACAGACTGTGATTCAGGGCAAATTTGAGCCAGAAGAAGCCAACAGAGACAATCTGAATTGTGTATTTTTGAGATCACGTGGAGCGCAGAAGAAATTTCAGAGGACAGAAAACTACAGAAGTGGTTTCTGTCTTTAGAAGGGGAATAAAGGAATACCTTGTGAATTTTGGGAAAGTCAGCATAATGTCAGTATCTGAAAAGATCCTGGACCAAATTATTAAACAATTACATTATTACATGTATTATTTAGGCATCTAGAGAATAACAAGGTGATAAGAAACAGCATGGGTTTGTGAAAAATAAGTCATGTCAAACCTATCTGATTTCCTCTCTCTACAAGCCTGCAGGAGAAGAGAACAGTCACTGCAATGACTTCAGCAGGGCTTTTGACACTGCTCTGTATAATGTTCTCCAACATTTCACGGCACAGTGGGAGACAGCCTTGTTGAAATTACTGTACAACGGATATGTTGCTTGAAAAAACATAGTCAGAATGATTCACATTCTTATCAACACTCTCTATCAAGCCAGACAAGTATTTTATATGAGCTCCCGTGGGGGGCTATCTTGGGCCAGTTCTGTTCAATAATTTCATTAGCAGTTTAAAAGATGGAATAGCATGTATACTAATTTGCTGATGACACTGAACTGAGAGGGGTTGCAAACCCTGTGGAGGACAAGTTTAGAATTTGAAATGGTCTTGACAAATTGGAGAAATGGCCTGAAATCAATAAGATGAACTGAAATAAAGACAAGTACAGAGTACTGCACTTAGGAAAGAAAAAATCAAATGCACAAATACAAGCTTGAGGATATACAGAGAGAGGATCTGGGATTACTCTGCAGGAAAGGATCTAGGATTACAATGAATCACCATTTTAACAAGAAACAAAAGTAGTAATCTGCTGCTCAGAAAGAAAAATGTCTTGAGATGTATTGGCAGGAATGTCAGATAAGATGTAGGAGTTAATAATTTAGCAATTTTCAGTGATGCTGGAATACTGTGTCCAGCTTTAGTTCTCTCCTTTGAGTAAAGATGATCCACAAAAAGAGAGAAATGCATTTCAGACACCCTGACTTCTCAGGAAAGGCTCAAATATATGATTTTTTTTAATTTAGAAAATGGAAGAGAGAGGCAATATAATAATGGTCCTGAAGTAGCGAAGAAAAATTGGATAGTGTTTCACTGTATTTCTTGTCTATTGAAAGCAAGAGAATAGCTAGGTTTGCAGTAATGCAAAATTATGTTCTATATTATGAAGCATTTTCCAGTTTTCAGGCTAGTAAGGCACTGAAATTTTGAGGAGAGTTTCTATATTGCCTTCACTGGAGGTTTAAGAAGAGGCTAGACGTGTCTCATGGGTCATATGAAAATATTTGGTTCTGCTCTAAAGCATGAGATTGACTTGGAGTTGTTTTAAAGTTTCCTTCAGTGTTACAATTGTATGATTTTTGGGAAGCTTCTCCTGATCGTCTGCATCCATTTAGAAATGTGTACTTCATCATCTTTTCTCCTGAATAATTCTTTTCCAAACAGATACATTGCCACCATATTTCTGAAGAAATGATGCTTTGATTTAGGGCTCTGGGTGAAGACAGTGCTGGAAATCCTGCTGAGTCTGGGTTTTCAGGGGCCCAGTTCAAAATGTCTCTGCTTTAGTAACAGTGAAAAGCTGAGATGGAAGCTTTCTTCAGAAAATATATGATGTGATCCCTGCCACCTGGCTCCTGCTAGAGAGCAGCTGTTGGTATTTGTATCAGACAAAGCTGGGTTGAGCTAACGCCTGTTAGAACCGCTGATGGTCCATTATATTATTTAAAGAGCTGCTATAGAATGTTTATCTGGTGCTGTTAACCAGTCGTATTTCATCTGCTAATTACATCAAGTGAAAAAAAATGCCATATTTTTTCATTACACCAACTCCCTAGGTTCATCAGTTGCTTCAGACTAATCCTGTTAGAGCTGCATCTTGGCAGAGGTACTTCTGGCAAGGCACAGTCCAGAGACAGGACAAAACTCTGTTTGTCCTGCCAAGCATGGTCTTGGCTGAAATTACAAGTTTATTAAAAACTGTATAAACAGCCACCAAAGTGCAAATGTCCACTGCACAGTTTTGCAGATAATTGGCTTGCTGGTGTCCCTGGCACAAGGAGGGTCTGGATCACATATAGTATCCAAAACAACTGTAGGAGACCCCACAGGACTCCCACATTGTGACAGAGAATGAAACTTTACCTACAGTCAGATTCAAAGTATAATGTGAGTAATTCCAGCAAGAAAGTCAAGCAGACCAAATAATTCAGTAATTAACAAGAAACCATCTTGCAACATATTAGCTCTTAGGAAAAATCTTTCCTGTGAGGCTGGTGAGGCAGTGGCACAGGTTACCCAAAGAAGCTGTGGATGCCCCATCTCTTGAAGCATTCAAGGCCAGGTTGGATGGTGGTTTGAACCACCTGGTCTAGTGGAAGCTGCCCCTGCCCATTGCATGAGTGTTGGAATTAAATGATCTTTGAGGGCCCTTCCAATCCAAGCAAGTCTATGATTATATGATATCAAATAAAGCTTGGTTGCAAAGAATGAAAATTCTTCATCTATATGCTACACATTCAGAAGAATCAACTTGCCCACTCTCAAATGCATTTGGCCACAGCAATCTGCGATTTTTTCCACCAAAACTGACTTGCAACAGCCACTTCTTGTGACACCTTGCTGCTTTGCAGAAATAAGTGCAAGCTTGTGCTTGCCCTGTCACCAAGTGCAACACAGTGCCAAGCAGACAAGAGTAGCAGTGCTCAGAAATTTCCTGGGAGCTGGTAGACTACTGCCTGAAATTGCCATGACGGCACTAATATATTAAGTCCTAAAAATTTTGCAGCCACTTTTTTTATCAGTTCCCCTAGGCCATATTGCCCTGGGAGGCATCTGCACAAGCAGCTGCTATTTTGCTGTGTTTCAGATGTGCCTCCAGGGAACCTGAAATCCCATTCCAGTCAAGGGGGTTTTGGCTGTAGAACATCTTTTCTCCCTCTTTGCTTTGTCAGAAGAGAGATGTGCTAGTCCTCTGGGCATACAGCTTTGTCTGTCTTTTCCTGAGGCTGAAGCTGATAGCTGAAGGTTTGGGTTTGATTTTTATCAACTCACTTGTTACATACACATATACATATACATGTACATATACATATACATAATCATATACATATACATCATCTACATCTACATCTACATCTACATCTACATCTACATCTACATCTACATCTACATATCCCTGTGTGCATGTGTGTATCTTGTTCAGAAGATCTCACCCTTTCCCCTGTCTATTTTAGCTTATGGAATAAGTTTTATTCCATAAGTTTTATATGTAAACATTATAGATCCAACAGTGATTTGGAAAGTGAGGCTGCAGCTTTTTTGAAAGGAGATGGTGAAGCTGTGGTTCACTGGTAAGCCCTGGAGTTCTTCAGGCTCTGGGCTCAAGGATGCTCTGGAAACATGCTCCCAGGACTGACACAAGCATATTACTGGTTGGCTATGCTGAAATCAGGATTTTGGAAAATCAGATCTATCTGTGTTTGTCAGTTGAGCAGAAATACAAGGCTGTAAGGCCCATTTTATTTATTCATGTGTCTGCATTCAGAAAAGCCTGCAGAAGCTTGGTGGTCCTGTGGGGTTTTGGGCAGCCCCACAAGGTTTGTTGATGGCAGAGCTACAGAGGCAGCCCGGGACAAGAACCACCAGGAGTGTGCTTGTGTGTCCAGCTGTTTCCTGAAACCTCAAAGGCATTCTGTAAACTGCCCAGGGGGTGGATGTGTGGTATGAGAGCATCCTTCCCATGCACACAGACCTAGCTAAATCCTCGCTTCATTTACTTCATGAGGCTTTGAGGATTTATTGACCTTAGCAGGTTCTTGTAAATGAATGACCTGTTTTATATGTTTTAGCAGACAGCCGATACTCTTTGTGAATCCGTTTATGGTGTATGTTTGACATGTAGGATTACCTTATCTCTGGGGGGCTGAAGCTTTTAAGAAAAACTTTTCTAACCCTTAATCTAATATTTGCTTCTCCTGATACAGAGGTACTCTTACTAATCACTCTAATTATATAGAATATACAAAGCCTGCTTTGCTAGTTTCCTACTTGATGGCTCATTGTAGGTATAATCCAGCAAAGAAGCTGTTCCTGTGTTACTCTGTGCTCTGCAAATAGAAGAGAACTATTTTGATTACTTATGGTTATACTTTTTATATATTCTATATATTTCAGTATTTATTTTGAATAAATGTGACCTTAGCCCTACTCCATATTTACTTTTATTCTTCCCTTAAAATACAATAAAAATGCAATAACATTTATTCATACAAATTTTTAAAATATTCTCAAGTCACTAATGGAATCAAAACCTGATGTGGGGAACCATTCCTTTCCAGTTTTATAAGAACCTGAAAAGTTGTCAGCAAAGAAAGAGCCCATATAACCAATATTCAATAAAAAGAAGGGGTGCAAGCGAAGAAACATCCATGAATATGGGTTATAATACCCAGAAAAGAGTCTGAAGTGAAGTGAATGGGATGACATCATTTCAGGATGACACAAGTTCATAATAAAAAAACCAAAAGGCTCTAGAGTTTCCAAATAATCTAACAACACTGTTAAAACGTCATATAATGAAAGATTAAATTGAATGTAGGGCAGATAGTTGCTGTTAAATTAACTGATAGAAATGCAAGGCAGAAGGCAGCTCTCTCTGCCTCAGCACTACAGTACTCTAAATCAAATAAATCATAAGAAAGAACATGAACACCACCATGGATATTTCATTGAAAATTTTCAACAGGAAATAAGAAAGCAGATCAAATAAATGTTAAGCTGTAATAAGAAGGGGACAAAGAATAGTACCAAATCAAAAGAAGACCAAATGCTTCTGCAAGTCACTGGACCCCTATTAACTAATGTAGAAGGAGGTCTCTAGGGTGTATAGTTTCAAATACTCCAGCTAAAAACACTATAGCTGAAACCAGAGAAAAGGATACTATTAAAAATATGCATGGAAAGCTTTCTTCTATGTGAGGGAGCTTTTAAAAGTTAGGTCAGGAAAATGAGCAAGCATATAATGCAGAAAATAGGGTAGAAATTGAAGTCTGCTACTGATGCTTTCATACTTAAGAAAAGCAACCACCCTTGTAGATATCAGAAATTGCTCAAAGATAATTCTTGTCCATGAATTATCCAACTGTCATGTTGAATTCACCACCACAAACCACTCTTGAAAGCTAAGCAATAATTAGATATTTCTGTGACGAATAGGGCAAGTGAGCTTTATCAGCCTCTGATGCACTGCCACATGATGGGGAAGGGCTCCACAGTTATATCACAGTCCCTGGCATGCCACAGCTGCCAGCAGCCCTAATGAGATTAACTGTTGCTGTGTTGGCCAAGATGAAAAATGCACAAGGCAAATATGCCTTCCTGTTCTCCATGGCTCACAGTGAAGAACAGTAGTTGCTTGGCCTTCTTTTTGGAGCTACAAAGCTTAAGACCAAACATGCTGTGCAGAAACAGTTTGCTGCTGGCCATGCCTGGAGGCAAAAAAAACCTGGATACAATTGGCCTGATTGGGTATAGTGCAACTCCTCAGGTTTCTGCCAAGCACAGTTGTCATTTACTCTTCTGGGAGGGGATAGGAATATATAACCACTTAGTCATTGTGTATTCTCTTTGAAATTTTTTTTCTAATATTCAGATTGCTGGAGCCTGGTGTGAATTTTAAATTAAGGAACTAGAGGGGGAGAATGCATTTCTTTTTGTTAATGGCTTTTCCTTTCAAGCCACATTATTATTCAGTTGCCATGGTTTATCTGATTTTGTAAAGTACCCAGGGAGATGTGACAATGATTGGGTACTTAGAAATACACTGATAGCTCCACAGAGCCTATCTGTGAAGGGTAGAATATTAACATTTTCCATGTTGACTACCTACTGCCTTGGTCAGCTAAAATCAGGATCCTTTTCCCCTTACAGTGTTGAGTAAATTAGATAATTGACTGCTAACAAATGTCACTTTCTACAGTAAAACTATTTACTGTTACAATTCCTGCTTAATCAGAAAAGAACAGACTCAGCAGAACTCCTCCTCCTTTGGAAGCAAACATGTATTTTTAAAGTAAAAAACAAATGTTGATTTCAAATGTAAACGTCCCAGTGCTTGCTCATTTGTGTTGTTCTTTTTTTTAAAGCTGCATTTGTTAACTGTCCTGCACTCGTTAAGACAGCACGTGCATGGTAAAGCTTTGTGCACTTCATTTCCCACAGCTATCTCCAGAGCCCTCTAGTCTGCTGCAGTCTTGACATCTTATTTACAAGTTCTTTGTGTGGGATAAAAAAAAAAAAAACAACAACACTCAGAAGAGGATGTTTGAGTTTTTGACCAGGATATGTATGTGGTACCACAAATCCAGCACGAGTCCAGCATGCTTCACCCCAAACAGCTTTTGTCGATGCCAGCAAGAATCTCATCTCCAGAATACAGATCTTCCCATGCCAAGTTGATGCTCTTGGCAGTCTTTCCTACCACTATCTCACATGGGTCTTGTAGGCACAAAGATTTTCTGGACTATCATCAAATGTTATTAAATGCACAACAATAATCCAAGCTAGTGATAATTAAGACATGCTCCTGTAAAATGCTGTACCAGGCTCTGGCTGGCAGTGCCAGCTGAAAAGCAGCTCCTTTAACAAGCTCAGTTCTTCATTTGGCCTTTTGCCTACATATTTTGAAGAAGTTTTACCTTCCAAAAATGCTCCCAAAATACATTTGTGTCCCATGCAGCCAACCTGCTCTTTTGTTGAATGGACTTTTAGCATGATGACTAACATGATCAGTTGTCAATCAAATATAGGATCCAGCCCTGCACACACTACTGCCACATGTGGGAGTACCACTGCAGAGTGAGCATGCTCCTGCAAGGGGCAGGGCCCCCCACTTCTGGTCTCCTCACAGGCTTGGTCTAGCTTTAAGCACTTAAATTGTGCTTCAGGATCAGAGGAATAATTGGTGTGGTTAAGCCATAAGCTTGTATTTTAGAGGGTTATTGCTCCCAGCAGATTTCTCAGCTTCTGTAGGATCAGTTCCACAGGGGTGTGGGCTGTGCAGGTGAGCAGAAAGGAGCATAGCAGCAGGGTTGCACTGCATCCTGGCATTTGGAATGAGAGCATCCCTTCAGCCTGCACACAAAGTGGAAACAGTTTTGTTTTGCACATGATGAAATAGCATTATTCTAAAATTATATTGAGTAGAAACACTATATGCTCAGGTAACCACTGCCTGGCAGACTATTGAACACAGGTCTGCTGTGTTTTATAGGAGGAGTGCATGCTAATAGGTGCATCCACACTAGAGCATACAGGGGGGTTATACCTATTTTCATTCATCCATCCATCCATCCATCCATCCATCCATCCATCCATCCATCACCTTTTGAGTAAAAGAGTTAATCAGCTGTGGGTGTGGCTTTCATGTTATTCTGTAAAACTGTTAGGTTGATCCAGTATTTTTTACTACAAGTTACTTCCTAGAAATTGTAACCGCATTAATGCATTTTTATATCTTTCATTTTTAATCACGAAGACTCAGCTAAAAGCAAAGAGATGTGACTATAAATGTAGAGATAGGAAGCATTATAATCAATAAAAAAGTAGTTTACACAAATCTCCAATAATAATATATTTTCTACTTCAAATGTAATTTATTAAAATTCATTCACTCTTTTGCTTCTGTTTCTTACTAGACTCTAATTATTTGAATTTTGAATTAATTAAGCCCTTTGTAGACAGATAGGAGCAGCTTCACATGCAAGCTCCACAATCCTTGTGGGAAACTTCAGCCACCCTGATATGTTGGAGGGACAGCACAGCAGAGCATAAGCAATCCAGGAGGATCCTGGAATGCATCGATGATAATTTCCTTCTCTGAATGACAGAGGAACTAATAAGGAGAGGTGCTACGCTGGACCTTGTTTTTAACAGCAAGGAGAGGTTGGTGGGCAATGTGAAGATCAAAAGAGCAGCCTTGGCTGCAGTGACCATGAAATGGTGGAGTTTTAAAAAGCTTTAGGGCAGGGGGAAGTGTGCACAACAAGCTTATTACCCTGGACTTCTGGAGAGTGCACTTTGCCTTCTTCAGGGGTCTGCTTGGTAGAGTACCATGGGATAAAGCCCTAGAGGGAGAAGGTGCCCAAGAAAGCTTGCCAATATTTAAGGATCACCTTCTCCAAGCTCAGGAGTCATGCATCCCAACAAAGAGGAAGTCAGGCAAAAACTCCAGGAGGCCTGCATGGATGAGCAAACAAGCTCCTGGGCAAACTCAAATATCAAAAGGAAGCCTACAGAGGGTCAAAACAAGGGCAGGTCAGAGAGTGAAAACAAGGCCTTGGAGAAATAGAGAGAGATTGCCTGAGCAGACAGGGATCAGGTTAGGAAAGGTAAAGCCCTGATGGAACTAAATCTTGCCAGGACATCAAGGGCAACAACAAAAAAAAACCTTCTATAGGTATGTCAGTGATAAAAGGGAAACTAAGAAAATTGTGGCCCTATCCAGAAGAAAATGGGAGACCTGGTTACCTAGGATATAGAGAAGGCTGAAGTACTCAATGACTTTTTCCCCTCAGTCTTCCCTGACTAGTGCTCCTGCCACACTGCCCAGGTCAGAGAGAGCAAAGGTGGGAACCAGGAGAATCAAAAACTGCCCACTGCAGAAGATCAGGTTTGAGACTATCTAAGGAACCTGAAAGTGCACAAGTCCATGGGACCTGATGAATGCATCCATAGGTCCTGAGGGAAGTGATAAATAAAGTTTCTGTCCAACATATTTGAGAAGTCATGTCGATTTGGTGAGGTTCCTACTGACTTGAAAACATAATTCTCATTATTAAAAATGGAGAAAAAGAAAGAGCCAGGAAACTACAGATCAGTCAGTATCACTTCTGTGCCCAGAAAGATCAGGGAGCAGCTCCTCCTAGACAATATGCTATAAAGCACATGGAAAAATAAGGACATGATTTGTGACATGGTTTCACTAAGGGCAAATCATGCCTTACACAGCTGGTGGCCTTTTATGACAGGGTTACAGCATTGGTGGATAAAAGAAAGTGACTGACACCATCTACCTAGACTTGTGCAAAGCATTTGACACTGTCCCACATGATATCTTTATTTCTAAACCAGAAAGGCATGGATTTGATTGATGGACCATTTGGTAGAGAAGGAATTGGCTGAATGGTCACACTCAGAGTTGCAGGCAACAGCTCAATGTCCAAGTGGAAAGCAGTGATGGGTGGTGTTCCTCAGGCATCAGTATTGGGACAAGCACTATTTATCTTTGTAGGTAACCTAAACAGTGAGATCGAGTGCACCCTCAGTGAGTTTGCCAATGACACCAAGCTGTGTGGTGCAGTTGACATGCTGGAGGGAAGGGATGTCATCCAGAGGGACCTTGACACGCTGGAGACACAGCCCATGTGAACCCCATGAAGTTCAGCAAAGCCAAGTGCAAGATCCTGCACCTGGATCGGGGCAATCCTGAGCACAAATGCAGGCTGGGCAGAGTATGGATTGAGAGCAGTCCTGAGGAGAGGGACTTGGGGATGGTTGTTAAAAGTTCAACATGAAACAGCAATGCGAGCTTGTGGCCCAGAAAGCCAAACACATCTTGGGTTGCATCACAAGAAGGGTTTTTTTGGAGAGCAGGCAGTGCTCTTGATCAGACTTGGAAGGTGATCTGAGCTTTGGCCAGTTGAGCAAAAATCTACCTTGTTCTAGCTCTGGCAAAACTTCAAAAAACAATGTTCCTGTAATCTGTGGTGCATTTGAGGCTCACATCCTTTCTCCGCCAAGTCAATTAAAAATGAGGAGGTATTGCTACATTGGAAGGAACTCAAAGAAAGACAACAAATACTTATAATTACCAAGTAGACCCACGGCCTCCAGGGCAAAATAGAATAAACTAAATGTAGGACACAGAAAGCCAGCACAGAAAAACAACTCCAAAGAGGCAGAGTAAGGTATCCAGAAGATAGTATCAAAAGAAGGAGCATGAATTTTATTGGGTAGCCAGAATCAAGCCTTTGAAAAAAAAACTGTTTTACTAAATTCTGGTATTGTTAGGGATGGAATTATTTAAACAGTGAACTGAGGGGATGATTTTCCAAGGCACCCTGATGAGGCACTGCAGCCAGATGCTCCAAGACCAATCTAGTAAACTTCAAAATGTGTTATAGTAATAGAGGGCTATGTAGTTCCTGTAGTACTGAAAGGAAGTCGTTTACACAGCTGAAGTAACAGTCAATCTGAGAGCTTGTCTTAGAAATAGGAATTGTAAAAGCTATATAATGAATACTATAGAAAAGCCAAAAAAAGGCTTCTTTACTAAATACTGATTTCTAGGGACATAATCTACTGTACAGAGTTTAATCAGGGATGTAGGATGGAGTCAACTTTACCAGCTTGAGTGCTTTGTTCAACTTGGTAGTATCCACCTACAACCTTGAAGTGCTTGGTTCACATGGCCCCCTTAAATCTTTTGTGTGACCCAGAAGAACTGGTGAAAGGTAAAGACTTGAAAATGAGGATGGCACTTTTGGGCCATGTGCAGAAGCTGCAGCACTATGAAGCTGAGGAGGAACCTCACGATTGTCATCTCCACACATGCACAGCTCCTGGAGAAGCACCTAAGGAGCTTCCAGGCACCTTATCTAGGGCAGAAAATCTGAAAAGGCCCAAAAGCCTAGCTAGTCACTCTGAGCCTGAAGAGCAGTCTCCAATCTGGATTCACATCTGGGACTACTGATAGCCTGACCCACCCTTTCCAGGAAAGAGCTGCTGAAACGGAGAGGGAAAATGAATGTGTGAATAGAGGGAGGAGGCTGAGAGAATGGAAAAGAGAAAGTAGGGGAGAGTGAGAGGAAATCTGAATCAACATTAATCTGTTGGTAAAGCAGTGGGAAACTTACCAGGTTTGTGTCCACACCTAGATGAATGTCTAGTGGGGGCTGGCATTTCTGAGAGTGTCCTAGCCACTGTGTTACAGCGTTATTCCCACACTTTGCCTCAAGGAGTACCTGCTTTTACCACAAGCATTTCTATGAGCACCTAGGAACAGACAGCAAGACTCTCTGGGGACTTTGCAGAACATTTACTGCTCACTTCAGCTGGTTGAGCATAAACATTCAGCACCATGTGCGTGCCTTAAGCTTTCCCTCCCCGTCTCCTTGGGACCTCTTGTAAGTCCTGTGCTGCATCTGCTGTGTGTGCATGGATATCCTGAGGACACCCAAGGGTCTCAGGCCACCAAATTCTGCATCTCCAGTGACTGCTGGGAGGTGACACAGCCCTTGTGCTCATGCAGGAGTGTCAGTGTAAGTGCAAGTGTCTCTTCTGGCTGTTGGGCACACCTTACCCATGGTGTGGAGCACACCAGACACAGCTTTGCCCTCATCTGGCTCGGTGAGTCTCAGTTCAAGAGAGCTGCCAAGGGCAGATTAATAGGCTGTCCAAACAAAGAAGGCACTGTTTTTTTAAGCTTTCCTCAAGAAGTGGAAAGCAATACATCTTTTTGTTCTGATGTCAAAGTTATCCAGAAAAATCCTACCACTATCAAGACTGTCACATTTAATTGAACAGCACTTGGGTTTTTTTAAATGGTCTTGTCTCTCTTCTGCACCCTGGGGAATATTCCTGCTAATTTTTGCTCTTCAGTGTTGAGACTGATTAGAGCAATCACTTAACCCTCCCACTGCCTGCATGTCAGCACTCCAACAAATGTTGTATTTTATGAAAATACCATTATAGCCTCTTAGTGACTTTCAAAAATTAGGTCATTGCCAGATCAATGCAGCTATGTTTACTTCATTTCAGGGATTGATTTTAGTGCTGTAAGAGGATAAGCAAATGGCTGAGAGTAGTTGACTCTCTTTGGCACTGAAGCATTGAGCAGTTTGACTGTAGGCTGAACCAGTAAATCTCTGGATCTTTTAAATTCCATTTCTAATCAGTCTTAGAGCAAAATTTATACTCCCAACCTGCATACGACATTTTGCTTCTGGTACTGTTCTTTTATATGCTGAGAACTCCCACTGATATACAGAAAAGACAATATTAGAGCCAGGAAGTGTGCTTTACATCTAAGAAATTATATTGCTCTTATGATGCCCTTACACAGGGTGAAATGCCTTGATAAGAAAGTGGCACACAGCATTAGAGTTTACCATCATTCAGCAGCTTCCTTAAGAGATGTGCTATGGTTACAAATAAAAAGTCACCAGCCCTGTGGGCTCAGACTGGGCTCTGCAGCTCAAGCTGCCATCTTTCCTTCTCACATGCCACCTCTAGTCATAAAGTGCCATGAGTCATTTCAGCCCTCAGAGTCACTTGTGTACATCTGTTTTCCTGCAGCCCAGATGCAAAAATGTTAGGATTCAGTAAATGACTCAGCTGATGATGTTTCACAATGAAAAGCATCCGGCTAATATCCCATCCTGATGCTCTTTTGGGGTAACAGGAATGAAATGGTAAAAAACAAAAGTAGTTTTAACACTCCAGGAAGCATTGATGACCCTTGAAAACGGGCTGTGTATATGGTAATTGTATACAATTTCTTTTCAGAGCAGTGTAAGGCTAATGACTGTCATATTGTCATATCATCCTCTTTGGCTATAGCACATGGCTGTTGGGAATAGTTGCCTTCATCCTGGGGAGATGAAGATGTATGGAGAGAAACCTGCTCTTGTGTGGAGTTCTGCTGCCATGAGGAGCCAGACAGGCACTGCAGCCCTTGGGCAGGCAGGACACCTCTCCTTGCAGAGCATCCCCACATGCAGAGGCCATCCTGCTGCCTTCCCAAAACACCACACAGTGCTAAGAAGCCTCTCCTGCAGATATTTTATCCAAAAGGAATCAGGTTTTTCATCTGATATGTTTTTGTTGCTGTTCTTATTATTATTACTGGTATAATTATTATTATTATTATTATTATTTCTTTTGCCACATGATACCTGGAGGTACAAAATACATTTAGTCATAAAAAAACCAGGGGTTTATGGCATTCTGAATAGTTTCCCATAAAAAAAATAATTTCCCAGAAGAAATAAAAATCTTGAATCTCTCATGAATCACCCCAAGACACTTTTGTAACAAAGTAATTGAGAATCCAGAGCCTCTTAACCTTCTTTTAGACCTATTTTTCATCATATCTCCTGCAGCCAAAGAAAGCCCTGCTTGTGGTAGGATACCATATTTAATACATTACACTATATGCCCTTGCTGGACCTCAACACTCTCTTTCCAGTACTTTCCAGGACAAGACGATTTATGCTTTCTTTAAATCTCTTCCAGTGCTATTTTTTTAATAAACCACAGTAAGCTGTAGGAAGTCTGCCTTCAACAGAAGTGATTCAATATCTACTCAATTGCCTTGGGCTTCTTCAAACAGTGCTTGAAAGGGAGGATGTGGTGAGACTGATAATGGGATATGGTGTCCTTTACTTCCAAGCTACCAGCTTACCACCAACACTCTTGAGGTCACTCTGACTGGAAAACTATGTGAAATGTGCTTGTAACCACCTTCATTTTCTTAAGGCCTGTTGTGTACTGCATAAATAGCTGCCACTGCAGTGGGCAGAATGATGCTGCAGCCTGAGCAAAGGGGCAGCAGGTAAAGATGAGAACGGCTATGCTTGCAGCCTTTTGTAGGGCTTGTGAATATGAAAGTACCCTCTGGTTTGGTTGGTTCTTTATTCTAAAATAAAATATGGTCCCAGAAAGGATGAATAATGAAGATGTTTTTAAATGTATAGCATTTTCAAAATAGTGGTTTGCCAGGTAGTGTAACTGCTTTAGGAGACTGCCATTGTTTCTGAACATTGCAGCATAATATGGTAGGACAAATGTATGGAGACACTGTTCTTTAAAGAGTGGTGCTTGTAGCCCAGCTGAATAAAGAGAAAGACATTAGCAAAGCAGTGTGGAAAGCCTGTGCTGAACAGCTTGAGCTATAGGTGTTCTGTGAGAACAACATTCATGCTGCTCCCAGAACTCCAAACAACCAGATGGAGTATCTGATGCTTTGGGGGTCCTGGGATAAGCAACACAACCTGCACTGCACCTGCCTGTGAAAGGACAAACTGATTTTGTAGCACAAAGAGGATGCAGAGACTTCTTGAAGTGTCTGTAGGTCCAGGTCTGCCTTTGTGACAAGCCAGAAATGATTTGCCATCCCTGCCAAACACCTTCAATAAGCCAATTCAGCATCCCAGCCATGACCCTTCCTAGAGCTGATGTAGAATTTAAGGGATGTGAGAGGCAAATTACAATCTGAAGGTACCAACCTGGCTGACAGGTTAGAAATTTGTCTCAATGATTTCAGTAGAAGTATCTTATTTCAACCGATCCTCCTCACGTGGTAATGTTCTTCCCATTCAACAGCACCACAGATTATTTCCAGGATGGCAGGAGCACATGGCAGGAAAATTCAGCATAGCTAAGGAAGCTGTGCTATGTTAGTCCCAAGGGTTTTGCATCAAGTGAACTGCCCTGAACAGCAATATTCTGCTGCCCCCCAGGGGAAGGAAGGAACATGTATGGATGGGTTCTGAGTGACCTGTACCACTTCACCCCCAGCTTCAGAGCTGAACTTCTGCTCCTGGACCTGCTTTCTCCAGACTTTATGCCTCTGGAAAACAATGTTTAAAACAGCAGTGTTTCAATGACTGAGCCAGAGGCTGTGAAGGCAGTAGGAGCTTCAAGACTCTCTATTGCCATTTCACACAATGAAATACTGAATGATGATTGCTTACCTGGGTCTGTGTCAAGGAAGGCAAGGTAATGAATATGTATAAGAAATCTGTTTGCAGAAACAGCAATACTAATGTCAATAGGCACAAAAATAACTTTCCATTGCCAAATAACATGCATTATTTAGCAATAATACATGTGCATAAATAAGAAAGCGCAGCAGGTATGTTTATGCATTCTTTCCTTTGCTTCTGAAAAATATTTGTTAATGGTACAATAAAAATGTTTTTCATAAAAGTAGACAAGGCCAATCTACTAAAATATTGTCTACACGTTCACATTAAAACATGTTGTTCAAAATTGTAGATCTGATTGCTTAGGATCACTCTAAATAAAGGACATCTGAAGGCCCCAGTACATGCCACGCAAACTGGAGCTTCCATGGCTATCCAAGAGAAAATTTGTGTCATATAAATTTCTGCTATCTGCTCACATGGCTTCTTCTCTCATCACATGATGTCCAGTCCAGTGTTAAAGGATTCTGGAAAATTACTTAGGTCAGTTTGATTTATTCCTCAATAATCAGTTTCTTTACCATTAGTATATACCATGACTTTTATATATAAATTGCTTATGCTGGTTTCTACTGGATTATTTTGTTACTCTGCTGGCAAAGGACTGAGAGCTCAGTTATGGGAATGCATGAAGAGTGAGAATGTGGTATTAAACTTGCTGAGCTCTTCAGTCCTTACAAGTTGAGTTGAAGCAACTGGTGATGCAAGTCAGAAAAAAAGTACCACCTGAGCCTTGGAAGCAAGAATAAAACAGTAATTCATGTTTCATGTGAGTATTTTTCCTCCACAGAGACACAGACTAATTAATCCATGATAGACAGACTGTTTTTCCAGGTTTCCTAACCTGGAAAAGTGAAAAGCACCTAAGTAAGAGCAGCACAAAACAAACCTGAGGAAATCCATACTCACTGAAATTCCTATTGAAATGTAAGACAGGGAAGCTGCATTATCTTTGTTGCAGGTAAGAAACAACACTCAATGTTAAGGTTTTGATGCCAGGTCCCCAAGGTCAGGGAATATGTATGTGTCGGGGCTGAATTAGGGCTGTTGGATAATTCTGAGTATTTCTTTGCATTTCTGCCTTCCCTGTTTATCTCAGACATCCCTAAGGAGTGCACTGGTGGGAACCACAGCTGCTGTAAGTGCCCCCCAGCCCTTGGCCAGCTCTGCACAGCCTCTGGCAGGCAGGGCATGACAGTGTGGAGGGAGCACACCCTGCCTACTGCCAGCAGGCTCTCAGAGGTCTTTGCTGCTGGGGGCTGATAAATCTTCCATGAGCACCCATGTGCAGAGCTTTCCATGGTGTCTGACACTTGGTGCACATTCAAGGAAGCTTTCACAGGGACAGAAAATACATATCCCTGGCATGAGTGTGACCTGACGTCAGACCCCAAGTGTCTGCTAGAAAATGTGAAAGGCCTTGTCAAGAAACTTCTTAGGATCATTTATGTACTTTCCTTAACCTTTACATGAGCTTACTCTTGGAACAGTTGAAATGTATCTTTTAATACATTTCATAATAATAAAATTTCATAATAAAAGCTTTTAAGGTTGAAAAGGTAGAGTGAGGCTGCTGGCTGACATGAAAATCATCGTGGCTGATTTGCAAGTAAAGAAGAGCTGGTCCTTTGGTAATCAGAGGTGGTTCAGGGTTGCCCTTACTGCAGGGCATGCCTTCGCTCCTTGCCCATGTGTGCTGACATGCAATCCCTTCCTGTGCTTGGATCTGTTTCCAGGTCTCCAGTGAGGTGACCCCAGACTGTGGACTGCTGTAAAAGAGGGTCCCTGCTTTGGCACAGCCCATGCAGGCTCCTGCTGGTAATAGAACCCTTTGTACATGGGTTTGTTGAACCTATCAAGCCTATGCAGTCTTTAAGTCTTTTGTAACCATGGCATTCAAAAGACGCCAGTCTGCATAAAAGCATAGCTGTCTGTCCTATAATGACTTGGGAAACATCATCTTTCTGGTGCCTCAAAGTCATTCTTGTCACTCTTGTTAAGACAAGCTGTGTCTAGCCTGTCTTCTCCGACACAGTGTTCTTCAGATCACGAAGGATATATATAATGTATGCATTGAATTAGAGGTTTAAAGCATGTCTAGGATGCTGATTATTCGTTCCTACCATCTATTTCCAGGAGATTTGCAGGACTGCACGGTCTCAACACACTTGGATATGGTCTATTAAAAGTTCTCCTTTATGCTAAGAAGATTTGGAAGCTCTGCAGCCTAAGCAAGTAGGCTTCCTGACAAGATTATTGCATATTATGTACACTTGATTTTATCCGAAGCTGACTGTAATTTCTTAAGATACAGTACACAAAGAAATTAAACTATAAACTTTAAAGCATCCATCAATTTCAATTTAATTTGTTTAAAAAAGCTAAATTATGGGTTAACTCAGTAGGTAATAGAATTCAGAAAGAGAGTACTTGTGATACAAGGAGTCCCTTCATACATTAATTTTAATTTTTGGTGAGATGAAATTTGAAATTAGATTCAGATTGCAAATTATAGCTTTGTATTGGCTCCCTATTGCTAGCTCGTGAAATACTTAGATTCCTGAGGATGAAGCAATTTTGCTTCCCATAATAGACTGCAAAAGCCATATTTCCCACTGGTAAAATAATAGGTCTGCAGCTTAAAGTGGGTGCGAGCCATGTCTTTGCTCCTTGACTTGGTCACCAACAGAGATACATTAAACTAAAACATATAACTGAAGAAGAAATGGTGACATATGGTGGTTTGGTTTCTTTTTTAATTTGGAGCTTATCCTTTTCATTTCCCCACTACAAATAACATTACAGCCTGAATTCTGTGAAGGAGGCTGCTCATCACTTCATGTCATACACGTATCTTATTTGCCTTTCCCTATACACTGCTGAGTTCTTGCTTTGTACCAATTTTTAGGCTCCACAACACTCTCAGGCATAGGGGGAGAAAGGCATTTCTCTCCTGGCGTAAACTGATGGACTCATTTAGCAGAAAAGATCCATTACATTTAGGGAAGGCAGAAGAAGCAATGCTTATGGCAACAAAGCAGATGTGTGATGATCTGTAACCCTGGAGGTAACATATTAAGTCTATAAATTGTCTTCCTGCAGTGTCCTAAACATCCATGGTTGTATTGATCTGTTGTTATCACCCTTCTAGGAGCAGCAGGGAGGAAGGCAGTGTGGAACCACACCTCAGCAGGTGCTGGCAAGTGCTGGTCAGGACCAGATCCTTCGTTAGGCAGAGGTTCATGAGCTGAAATCATGGTCAGACAAAGCTTAAATACCAAAAGGAGCTGTTCTGCTGTCTTCTGCAGCTTAAAGCAAAATGGGTGCTGTGCGTGTACAAAACCAAAAGTAACTAAGAAAATTTTCATAAGAAGAATGGAACAGATTAAAAAACTTTATGGTGAAATTCTCCAGAAATGTGGAAAACAGCTGGAGAAGGTTTGACTTTGGTGTCTGATGCAGAAAAATATTACAGAGGCTAAGAGACTAAAAGACTACAGTTGACTTTTGCTCGTTCTGAAGCATATTCTGGTTTTCATAGCTTGCAATTAACTCAGACTGATAATAAAATTGTGTCACTGCATTTTAAAAAAAGAGGAATAGTGGTGAAATGAAGTGTCAGATTTGCTTCCAGAGTACAAAACAGACTTTGTTTCAGATTTGTGATTGTGTATCACATCTTATAATTTTAGCAATTTATATGCCTGAGCAGAGACATCGGGATGGGGAACTGGAACAAAAGATTTAAAGCAAAATTCCAGCAAGACACAGGTTTAGCCCTCAACAGAATAAGCTTAGATTTTTTTAAGTAAAATTGAAATCCAGTCTGGTATGAAGCCTCCAAAATGTGCTACCTCTTTGACAGCCAAGACTCACACATATTAATAAAAAGGAAGTGAATCTTGAAGTTGGAACTTTCAAAAATCAGTGTCAGAATCTAGATGATCTTTAGCTGACACCACAAGCTATGACAAGGTCTGACCTTTGGGAAGTAATGTAATAATTATGGTGGAGTATATTGCTCAGTGAGAGTTTAAAGAGAGCCTTTATAAGGGTGCACAGCCTATATGGAAAAAGAACCCCACCATCAACTTCACTGAAAACCTTTTTATAATGGACACGATGCAGGGAGATTGAGCCTGAAAGCAAATGGAGTTTTTATTAATTTTTAACTGAGTAGAGGTGAATAAACCAAGATGGTGCTAAAAGCAGTGATACTAATGTTAAAAGAAATACAGGGAATTGAAGTCAAATGGCTAAAGTTCAGGATGGAGGTTGAGGAGTCAAGCATCTCTGAAGTGGGATGGAAGCTTGCAGGTGAAAAAACAGTTAGAAAAAGGCTTACCCACAAAGGAAATGTCCGCATTCCTCTGATGGAAATGTGTCTGTCCCCGGGTCTCTTTAAAAGCATGCTGTCATTAATGAGAAGCCAGGAACCAGAGACACAAAGAGATGTGGGGATATATTCCAGGGGAGCAGGGATCTGCTAGCAGCGTACAGAACAAACCTGGAAGGAAGATCTGCCATGTGATTCCTCTTTAAGAACCTTTTTCTTATGTAAGGCAAAAGTAAGAAAAGAGGATGGTTTCATTACTCTGGAGACCTCAGAGAGGAATGCATGTTACAAGACAATTCTTCACTGATGCATGGTATCAGAAGGATTTAAATCAGTATGTGCACAAATATTTTCCTCCAACTATAACTCTTGAACAGCTGGAAGAAATGGCTGGTATTTGTCTAACCTTCATGCATCAGGACAGTGGCATTTTCTCACTAGGCATCCTCACTGGACTGGCAGTCAAAGTCAATGAGTCTCCAGTATCCCTGGGTGCCTGCCTGTGGAAAAACTGAACAAGCCACTAGTAAAAGTAGTCAGTGTAGCCAGAAAGCTTGAGATAGTAGGTAACACACAAGTACTGAGTGATATCTGAGATGCCCCAGGGCATCTGGTCCATCTGCATAAGGCTGTTCAAAATAACACAAGCTTTCGGTGACATCTCACCCCGGAGGAGCAGCTTCTGGATGCACTGTGTGGGCTGTGACAGGAGCTCCCAAATGGCATTTAACACTCATGTGCAGGCCACTGTAGCGAGCCCTTCAGTGTCCCTCTGGGTACTCAGACATTTACTGCACCTGTGAACACATTCATGCAGGCATCTGCACTTCAATTTTGTAGCCTTGAGTTACATTCTGTCCTTGGTGTCCTATATGTAACATATGTGGGAAGAAAGGAAACACAGTAAGATGTATGAGGAGCTCATAGGACATTTAAGACCATGTCTAGCAGAAGGACTTTACAGGACAGAGAGAGTGTCATTGTTCCTCTGAGGAGTGAAACAAGTGTGGACACCAAGCCTAATTCAGCACTTGATGACTGCCAGTGTTGTTAACATCCAATTAGTGAGAGATGTCTCTGCCTGAATGAAGGTGCAACAGAACCCATATGCTGAAGTCAACAATAGTGATTTTATTTAACAATAAATGTGAGGCAGAGAGATAGCAAGAAATAGAATAGAGAGGAGAGAGAAAGAGAGAAAGAGAGAAAGAGAGAGGGAGAGAGGGAGAGAGTGGGGAGGAGAGAGACACCAAGCAGAAGATAGTCGCCACCTTCGGATCCAGCAGCATCACATTGATCCTCCTTCACCCTGGGCTTCTCAGTGGTGGGTGTCCTGGAGCTGTTTTTCTGGGGGGTATCACCTTCATACAATCCAGGTTCTGGGTATCCATGGAGACATCTCAGTTGTCATTCCCATTCCCATTCCCGTAAGGTGATCTTTGTTTGATTGGTGATATGTGTATGAGCAGTTGGAAGGGATTTCTAAAGGTCAACAAGTCTAAGCCCTTGGTCAAAGCAGATCCAAACAGACAATGTTGCTCAGGGAGTTTCCCCGCTAAGCGTTGAAATCTCCAAAGATGGAGACTCCACAATTTTGCTGTGCAACGTGGTCCAGTGTTGGACCACTCTCATGATGAACATCCCATGATCTGGCTTGTAATGATTTCCTCCTGACTTATTACCATGAACGCTCCAGAAGACTCTGTCTCTGTCTTCAGGTTTGATGGGTTTCCCCTGAGCCTTCTTCAGGTTGTAGGGCCCCAGCTCTCACATCTCTTCTTCATGTCACAGATGCTCCACTGCCTTAAACATCTTAATGTTTTCTTTGGACTCTCTCCAGTTTGTCCATGTCTGCCTTGTACTGTGGAGCCAGAACTGGACACAGAATTCCAGGTGTGGCATCACCAGTTCTGAGCTGAGGTGAAGGATCAGCTCCCTCGACCTGCAGGCTTACCCTTGGTTAAAGTGTGCTGTATCCATTATCACACTCATTAAGAGGGCACCATTGTAATGGTTATGCAGCTGCATTTATGCAAGCAGAAGGACATTCTTTTTCACAAGCCACACAACATAACTGTGGAACTAAACACTACAATCTATTTGAGAAGCCAAAACTACAAATTTGTTTAAAAAAGGACTGAGTGGTGTGGTGGTTTAACAGCAGCCAAATATAAGTCCGAATAAGCCATTCCCCTTTCTGCTGCCCCTTGCAGTAAGAGAGGAACAAAGGAAGAGACCCTGGGTTGAGATAATTACTGAAAGCAAGCAGCAATGGAATGAGAATGCACCATAATAGCAGCAATATGTATAACAAAAATATACAAAAAGAGAAGGTTCTTTACCCACAAAAAGGTGTTTACCACCTCAATTTTGTTCCTCATGGCCACCAGAGCAAAGACAAGATGGTGGACATGCCACCCAAAAGTGTTTACTATTTTCAGAGCTGTGCTCTCCAAGAACCGGGAAGGCATGGGCAGCGGTGGGAGCGGGCAGGGTCTGTAGGGGCTGATCCCTGCAACCTCTTGGAGGAAGAGAGGGAAACAAAATGACACACTTGCAGGGGTGTGCTCACCTCTTCTTCACCCTGAAGCCTTGTGCCCAGAGATGATGTGGGTGGTATAGAATAGCAACCCATAGCCACACCCATATGCTCCACCCCCACTCTGCAACCAGGGGTTTGTTAACATGGGGCTATTGTTGCCTATTGAACATCATAATTCAGATACAAGCTCCAGCCCAGGATGCTGCTAGGCTGCCGGCTGCTAGAAGCTGGCAGGACATGCCAAGGGGAAGGAACACACCTCCCTGCTACCTTTCCTCTTCACAATTGCTGTTGTTCATTGTTCTCACCAAATTACCATGGAAGGATGAGCTAATGTCTAGCCTGAAAATGGTGAGATCCCATTGAATTGGAGAATAACAAAGCCCAGGTGTGTTAGCTGGGGTCAGAGGTTTAGTGGGAAGTGACAGGAGGAGAGTGCTGAAATGAGCATGTCTGACAGCACCACCACCCCTTGGAGGTGTTCAGTGATGCTTTCCTAGAGGCATGAAAATAAAGGGCCACAAAAATAGCTCCAGGGTTGACAGGTACAGGTTGTATCTTTTTGTTTCCCTGTATGGTTGACTGCATAAGGCTTTAAAAGGGGTATGAACACTGACAGGGTGAGGGGAAGAGGGCAGCCAGACTCTGGAAAAATTGCTCTTCTTTGCATTCATCTATGTTAAGCTATTCTTCATGTTACTGAAATATGTATAGTGAGGGGCCCTCCAACACACACTGTGAAAAAATATGCAGCATCCCTGAACACTTTGGCAAAATGTTCTGCTGGAGGCAGAAGGGTAGGCTGTCTGGTGGCTGCTCTGACTTCCTGGGCTAGGAAAATTCTTACACAAACAGAATACAAATTAGGGAGGATTTGGGAAAGACAGACACACTTGCAAAGCATTTGACAGAAATGTGGTGGAGCCGCTCAAGACTTGAGCCAAATGATGTTCAAGTCAACCTGATTTCCTAAAAAAATCCCCAAACCTGCCTGGTCCCAGCCAAAACATGGTTTACTGGTTGCCAGAGCTGTTTTAGGATGATACTACAGAGGGTGACTAATTTTAGCACATGTCTGGGGTGGCATATTCCCAGATTTTTTATCAATGTAAAAAGAAGCCTTCAAAAGGTGACAGAATTTGGGTTGAAGGCAACAGAATGGCAAATGTTAAGGTACTGTAAAATAATTTTTTAAGAAAAATGTGGAAGTCATTATTTCCATATTTTTATATCAGTCTTAGATAAACAGCAATGTAGAAGGAGTTGCTTAAGTTCATTGCATCTGCCAAAGACAAGAGGTCAAGGTATGTATTAAATCCTGGACTAGTAACACCAGAAAAAAATCAAGCCCTTTGTGCAAAGTACATTTTGTGTACAAGTACTAGTGCTTTAGGAAAAATACAACCCAGTTGTCCAAGAACTGCTTCCCTCTGTTTCTTCTAGAGCTGAGCTAGCCAGTACTAGCTGCTTGTGCCACCGGTTAAAGACAAAAAAACCCCAGAATAATTGCAACTTTTAGAAATAACAAGAATTCTCTGTTATCAGCCGATTCAAGGGAAAGTGGGAAACAAAACTGACACTTTTTCAGGCTGGGCACAGAGCCTTTCCCATGGAGTAGCCTCGGGGAGCAGAGCATAGTCAAAATCCAGTGCCTACTTATGGCTATACTTCTGAGTAACAGCTGGGAAGTGCAAGTCTTCCTCTCTTGTGTTTCAGTCAACAGAAAACTGAAAACAAGGATGCATGCCAGTTGGAAACCAATGCCAGAGCCACAAGGAACCTGAAGAAATAAAATGCGAAAGAAAAATGGGGGTATGACTTGGAATCCCAGAAAGGCCCATCTCTTCATCAGAACGAATCTGTGCAGAAGCACTGTGGGAACTAGGGATTACCAGGAACAGCAGCCTCCCTATCACCTGTGAGGCTGCTGAACATATTGTGGAGAAATGGTTGCTACCTTTTTCCACCCCCAAAAGGGAAAGAATTAAGAGGTATGAAATTACACTTTTTGTTTCAAATAACTCACAAAGCCTCCTCAGGCTAGTGCAGACAGCAAATATATAATTCAATCCAAGAAATAGCAGTACGAATTGCTGCCCTGATACCATGCAGAGGCAAAGGAGAATTTTTAAGCAGGACTTCAGGAAAGATGATAACAATAATTCTGCAGCTCCTCCAAAAGCATAGAAGAAGCCAAAATATCGTGTGTTAAAAAACAGAAAAATGTGAACCCTGATGAAAGGTACACTGCTTCACATGGCTTTTTAATATTTGTTGTTGTTTTGATTGCACATAAATTCCTCCTCTCTGTGTTAATCAGTTTGTCCTACTTTATTTACATATACTTTGCCTCCTCTCACTTTGATGTACCAGTGCTCCTCAGCCTGAAAGGAAGAAGGCACAATTAACAGAGCTGAACCTAAAACTGCAGCTATCTCTCCCTAAGTCTCAGGTCCTGTGCTGAGGCATTGTGTCTTTGCTTCTGAGCAGGATCACAATGCAGGTGACATCTAAGGACTGAAGATGTCAGGGATGCAGAGTTTTCTTCAAGGATAAGCACCACAATGCTACCCCAAGTCCTGGAAACATTCCTTCTTGCCCTGGTTTAATCTGCATTTCAGCTCCAGGCGAGCTCTGTTTGTTACCCACAGCAGACCTCTACAGAGCTGACAGCCAGATTAAACTGCAGCAGACAGCTCTCAGGAACTGAGCTAGTTTTTTTAAGGCTTAGTGAAGTATCTCTCCATTACAATGCAAACTGCACTGTGGATAGAGTTTGACTTGCTTTATTTACACATATCCCTGATCTTGAGAGGAAGAAGCCAGAAGGCATGCAAGGCAATTCTTCTTGCAGGAATTGTACCAAAAAGAAAATCCCTATTTTCCAGGGGTCAGCTTTGCTTTAGGGACTGATGCAAATCAGCACCTCCAGCAGAGAGCAAACTATTCTGCTGCTCATGCAATTCCCTCTCCCACTAAGCTGATTCTGCGTAAAACCATCACATAACTTGAAACCCATGGTCTTAAGAACAATAAGTTGAAGACTGCATTTAACAGAGCAAGTGTGTGATGCCTAGCATAATAATATATTTATTCATGAGCTATCTAATAACTGAGGATGCATATTTTATCATAATGCTCTGATACAGAAAAACAAACACTCTTTGTAGATCTGCACTGTTTTGCTTGCTTCGGTATATTGATAGAGCTAATGACCACAGTTTGTGCCTTCTTTGCTAAGCACAGAAAATCCCTGCTTTGATAATATTGTGCTGTGACTGAGTGATAAGAGTTAGGGCCATGCACCAGAGAGCCTGGTTCCTTGGCAGAGTGACTTTGAACTGCAGCACCAGAGCAGCAGAGAAGTGTGGTGTCCCTGCAGCCCCAAAGAGCAGGCAATGGGGCTCTGCAAGGGACCAGCCAAAACCATGGAGAAAGCAGCAGCAGAGGATTATAGCCAAAACCCAGGGGTGACATTGGGTTGGAATACATGTATGGATGCAAGATGCTCAGGGCTAGGGGAAATCTGATTGCAGCAATTATGCTTATAAAAAAACCAAACACTAATTCTCTTTCTATTACCCTGTGATAATTAACCCCTTTTGGAATAAGAATGTTACATGTACTGACATGTAACATGTACATGTCTGTAAAATTTGGATGAGGACAGTGGAGCATTTGTGCTCATGTAAAACATATGTGAGAAACAGCCAGGCATAGTATGTCATTTCCCAAGAAAATTATCACTGGAAGAATGTTTACAGTTCATGGCGCATTTAATTTCTACACTGTCTACTTCTTTGCTAGAATGTTGGGCTTTACCTTAACTCCCCAGGGACCAAAGACCGTTTTGCCACTGCTCTCAACAGGAGTAAGTAAAAAATCTTTTAAAATATCTTAACCTCCTGGAACAGTCATTCCCCTCAGATCAACATGCAGTGTGCACAGAAGCTTGCTTTCACAGCTGTAGGAGGAAAAAATCTGCATGATGTACTGATACAAGCTGCACTGTAGGAGCAGAGTGACAACAATGGATTAGACTGGTATATAAAAATACCTTCTCAAAGATTAAGATAAGTTTTCCTCTGTGCTGGCAATGAATGAACAGAATTCTCCATTTGTTTTCCCAATAGGCAGGAGCACCTAAGGTAAAGGTTTATTACAAATACACCCCTTGGGAGACTGATGCTGTGTTTTCTGATGGCCTGTCAGCTTTCTACTTTCCTTTGATTTATTTGTGCCGTGGTGTGTGTCTATCTACAGGGTGCATATTTAGAGAGAGTATCTATTCAATTACTACAGATAGAGATTTGGCTGCTTGGAGGTACACTGTGTGTTTACTCCTAAACACCAGTTTGGATGACAATCTCTCAAATTCATGGTCCAAAGGAAGTCACAGATGATTCACTTGATTTGAATCTTATCCTTGGTTTCAAGTGCCTGTATCTCTTGTTCCTTATCTAATTAGCCCTGCAAAATCCCAGTTCGTAAACACTAATTGGAAGCATGCAAGGGTAAGTGTTCATGTAAATCCTCCTCTGCATTTTTGATGTATCAGGTGCTACAGGCAAATTAATCTGACACCAGAAAAATGGCCAGGAAGTTTTGCCTATACAACTGGAAAATTTAAGCCTGTTTGTGAACAGAAAAGGGGCTCCTGTTAAAGCTGGTTTAGAATAGGAGTCAGGAAGAGTTATGGACAGGCTGAAAATTGCAGGTAATAAAGGGGGCAAAGTGATAGTAAAACCGCAATTTGTAGACCCTATAATTAGCAGGAGTAGCATAATGCAGAGATAAATTAATAAAAATTGTTAGTGGAGTGTCTGGCTCAGGGGACTGATACTAAGACTGTATTTTGAGCTTAGTGTCTGTCGCCAGAGAGTCACTGATTCTGAGAATGCCAGTAGCAAAGATCACTACTGTGTTGCAGAATTAGATTACTGTCTCAGTCTGGTGTTTCGCACAGGCTCTGTTGTTTGGTTACTCCAAGAAGTGGCCAAAGGCTCAATGGATGGAAAATGAAAACTGCACTTGCACAGAGAAACACTTGCCTGAACAGGTATGGAATAGATTAGGAGGCAAATTTTCATATTTTCTACCTATACTTAACGTGTTTTTAAATATGCAGTTGACATTTCTAGTGCTGTCAGTCAGAGCTTTTGGAGAATTACTAGCAAAACTAGAGATATAGCAACAACTAATCATTGGGAAGCGTAAAACATAAAATTTAAACTCATCGTATTTTTAAACATCTGGTTGATGAATTCTAGCACAAAATACTAGAAAAATAAGCTCTTGAGATTGAGGTATAGAGACGATATATTTTGAAAGAAATGTTCCAAGTTACTGGCTTTACATTATCAGCTTTGTGTGGGGGTATCTAAGTAATACTAAACTGATTTATAAAGGACATCTACCTATTGACATAGGCAGCCGGTCTTTTAATTATGAAAAACATGACAGTGAGGATACTTCAGTAAGAAGTGAAATTACTTCAATTACTATTGTATTATGCAGATATTATTATGCAGAAAAATTACTGAAAAACAGCATGTTGCAGTGATTTGCTAAAACTTGTGGAGGTGTGATAATTTCACGTAAGTTTCTATTAAGAACCAACTGAAATTAATTTTGATGTGTCCCTCTTTCTTATCACAATTTTGTTCAGTGTCTTCTGTGGCATATAAAGCTCTAATGTTCTTTCATCAAACATAAGATTATTCTTTGGTTAAATGACACTCCCCATCACCTGGCATATCCTTTCTGTAAGCTCAGCTTTTAAGTCCATAATTTTCTTGGCTGTGTTTTGCTTTGGCAATACCAAAGATACACTACCCTCCTGCAACAGATACAGCTCAAATTCATTAGTCTTATTATATACTTTTTCGGTAATCTTTATTTTAATAGATATTTCATATTTCTTTTCTTTCTCCTACAATTCCCTGTTCTCTATCATTGCCCTTTGAAGGTTTGGCTATAGTTCAGGTCTTTATGGGCCTAAGTCTGATAACACTTTATGCTGGATAATTTTTCACTAGAAAATTGATTCTTGATTTACAGTGGGATAAATAAAACATGACCTCAGGCCTTTTGTCTCGTGACTTCTATCTTTCTCATCACTAACACTTAAAAATGCTATTGGGTGATTTCTGCTGATACATTCTGCTCAGATGCAACACTTTGCCCTCCCCCCAGGCCTCCCACATTAAAACAAGAAAACTAAAAATGATGCATTGCCTTATCTTTCTATGAAAATACAAGAAGCCGAAGGAGCGGTTTCAGATGCTTTGAGAGCATTAAAAAGGGTGTTTGTCATTTCAGGTGATAGAAAGGACTTAGTCACCATGAGATCTACTAATCATAACCCACACAAACTTCACACACATTTTGTGTTATTAGTATTACAAAGCATTTATATAGTGCCATACATTTCCACAGCCATTTCTTCCAAGTAGATAAAGCACATTCCCTTCCTGAGAGAGCCTGCACTCTACATAAGTCAAGACAAATATTGTATGTGATAAAAATGGAGGACAAAAGTTCAGGAGGGATTGATGTGTGAGACAGCTGATAAGAAGAGTGGAAAGGGAAATGATTAAAGATTGCTATTTGGGATCCTTTCAAAACTAGGGAGAGGCTGCCAAGAGCTGCTAGCTGCACACATCTGGGAAACCCGCTGATCCAGGGCAAAGCAGAAAGTTTCTCAAAGAGCTTGGCTTCAGGATCCATGTCCAGCAGATGGGGATGACTGTGGGGCTTCCCACATCCTCCTTAACCTGGGCTGTGGGCATGGCTACAGCATTTTTGGGACACCTGGTGTTTGTGGTGTACCTGGTGCCGTGGCAGCCACCCGGAGGTGCTCCAAGTGCTGGTATTGTGGGAGGCTTGTGCCCCATGGAAATGCTTGGACCTGAACCCCTTCTGCCTGCCCTGCCAGGACAGGAACCCACCTACTCACATGAGGGTCTTCCCCCGGGAAGGGATGTTGCACTGCCTGGGGCAAATCACCAAGGGGCAGAGGCAGATGGTGAAGAGCCACAGGCCAAACCTGGTGGCAGAGCAGTGGCCCCAGAATGCAGAGGATGCCAGTTAGGTCACCTATGCCTGTACTGTCAAGCACCCTTCAGCTTAGTGGGCCACCCTTGATCACCCTTGACCACCTTAGTGGTCCTCCAAAGCTGGTGCTGGAGGAGACTGTTCTCAGGAAATATATGACAAGGCTTCACTGCACAAGCAGGGTCTCACTGAGGGCTGACACTCTGATTTCTAACTTTGCTCTATTATTAATATTAAGATTCTTTCTTTGACTTGCTTGAGGCAGAATAAGCAAAAGCACAGCTATTTGGATATGCATCCTCAGGGCATTTACCCAAAGTCATATGGGTCATTCAGAATTTCTGAGTACCTACTTAAATGTCTCAGATGAAGCAAAACCGATGAACATCTTCTAAGTTTGTAGCCAGGTGCCCATCTGTAAATCTATGATACTTATGTCAGTGTATACTATAAAAAAAGGTTTTCCAAGGTACATAATTTACAACAGAGATTGGGAAGCAAAAACAACATAAGCACAGGAGAAAGAAGAAACTTGCAGTTAAGTTGAATATTCAGAAACAAACAGGAAAGAAGCATGTAAGCAACATCAATACATGCATAATTTAAGAAACATTGTCTGAAAGTGCACATTTCACTTTTAAAAACACTTCTAATTATGAAAGCCACAGGGAGGACAGGAAGAAAGAGAAGATGTCAAATAGTAGCTTTTGATTAGGCCTACCTAAGAGAAGTAATATTTAAGTTCAGATCCTCTAAGTGTGCAGTTTTTCACATATTCTTATTATGCATATAGTAAGGATTATACACAAAATACACAACCAGAACTAGCCAAATACTTCAAAATATATCAGTGTAAGCATAGAGGTTTGGGACCTCCACCTTCTTGATGAGCTAAGACAGTGTCTAATTGTGTGAAATGCTGATCTCTTCTTACAAAATGCTGATTTTTCAGCACACCACAGGATAAAAGGAGTCAGCGCAAACTGCAGTTAAAGAAACAAAATAGTCTCCCCTTAGATTGGAGAGAGCGTTTTCAAAACCGCAGGGAAATAGTGTTCCTCAAAGCAGCAGGCATGACAAATGGGAAATATGTGCCAAGTTTAATCCATTCACCTCCTTTTAAATAACAAGCCCACAAATATAAGTTGAAAAAAGAATGAGTCCAGAATATATTTGTTTCAAAACTGGAGACAAAAATAAATACCACATTTTTTAAATTAGTCCTTCTTGTTGGGAGACAATATGGCATTTCAAAGTGGAAAAATAATAACAGCATGTGGTCAAGATGCAGTTCATCGCTATTTCCTACTTTAAAGAAAGACCTTCCTCAGCTCAAATTGCATCCTAGCAGTAGATATTAGAGATATTTCCAATTTCTAAATATTCTTGGTATTATTTTTGGCACCACAAATTTTTGATGTGGCACTCCAGTTCATGCTTGCTTCTTTACATGTCTAATCATACCTTGGAGAAAATCCTGCCCATTATGACTGAATCCACTTCAAACATGCACAAATCATACTGGGGAAAATGTTTTGAGATGATATTTACCCAATGCAAATGGACATTACCCACCAAGATGCTGAGACATTTTCTGGGTTTCTAACTCAATAGGCTGGGGGGAATTTCTTTTGTGATCTTCTTTTGTGCTTCCAGAGGAAATATCTCAAGGGTGTTCGAGTCCTAAGGAGGGACTTTTGGTAGCACTACCTGCAAAATTACTGAAGAGCAGTCACACCTGAGCTAGTTGGAATTTGACCTTCCTATTAATAAAGGCTGATCTCAGGATCACTGACATTGCAGAAAGAGGAAGGAGGTGAGGGACTCATGAGCTTCTCCTTCTTCTTGCAGCCTGAGGTGCTGCCAAAGGAGTGTTTGCGATGTGCAGTGCAGGACTAGGCCAGGCATAGCCTCTAACCGTGGCTCCTGCAAGAAGCTTGGCTTCCTGAAAGGCATGCATTCCCCTTTCTTACACACCTGCCATCACAGCTGGAGAACTGCAAAATAGTCATTTATGGCACAAGCACCATGAGCAGCTCCAATAGGTCCTAGCTCCACTATGTTCATTTTCAAAGCTTGTGTATTAGGGTGTTTTGCTCCTGTGTGCTCCCCAGCAAAGCTGAAGCAGGTTGTTAATTGCCTGGAGCCAAACAGGAATTTGCAGCTGTGGATGAAGGGGAGGTTTCTACATGTGAATTAGTCACCCTAGGATCAGCTGATATGATTAGAACAAAATAGGAGAGAAAGGGAGATGTGGAAGTCTGTTGATTTGTTTAGATGTGTGCTGTATTATTAGAAATGTGCTCCCAGAAGCATATTTGTGGGATGGGAAGCAGTGTCACCTTTCGCCACAGACGTAAGGGAGTGCTGGATGCTGCAAGGGGCAGTCAGAGGAGACTGTACCCCATAGAACAAGAACAAGAGCATCCACATGCATGAATGGCCATGATGTGGCATTCCCATGGCTTCAGAGAGGCATTCTAGACAATAATGAATTACAAAAGAGTAATTCACCTGCAATATGTTCCTGGTAAGGTGGGGGGTTCAGTGTCCTTCTGTCCCAGTAGTGGGCAGCTGGGACACAAGGCTGGGCAGGATTGCTCCCATTTACCCACTCCCTATTTACAGGTTGCAGTGTGCTCTGGGCCACAGGGCTGCTGCAGTCTTGGTCCAACACACTGCTACAGAGGGTGCCCCTGAGAGCACCTGAGCCTCCACAGCTGGGAGAAGTTCCTGGGGGGGAAGGTAGAACACAGGAAAGTACAGGAGCTGGGCAGCAGACAGGCTGCAAAGACAGCACCAAGTTTGGGACAGTTTTGGAGTGCAAAAAATCTTCTAGACCTAAGTTCAGATGTATGCTTGACTGTGCACTTAATTTTAAGTATATTAATAGTTTCATGTAGCTGAATTGAGATGAAATGTCATTTGTTAATTTGTAAATAACATTTGATTTTTGCTTCTTATTTACTTACTCTGAAGAAAACAAGAGATGCCTCAGCTCCCGTAAAGGTGGAAGCTATGAAATTATAAGATACATTTTGTCAGAGATGGATATTTGCAGTTACTACATTTCCTACAGTTCCCTAATGCACTCAGTCAACATTCAAGAAACAGAAATAAACAGACAAATAAAGAATTCATTGAATATAAAAACAGGGGAAAAAAATGACACTGCACTTTAGTCCATCTTAATTTAGCACAGAAACTATTTAATAGATTTTTCAATCTTCCTACACATATTGTGTGTTTAAATGAGCATTTTCTTTTGTGCTATGAAGACCTAAGAGAAATAAATTAAAAACTGCTCACACAGACAAATTTCTTTTGCCTCTTGGAGCAGGATTTCTCTTCTCCCTCTGCAGCACCTCGGGTACTTCCCCAGATGAGAGAGCTCACTTTGGGAGCTGCCACAAATGTGGTCAATCAAACCCTACTAGGTATGTACACATCTCAAATCCCTATGCAACACGAAAATTCAAGATCTATTTTCAGAGCACACCACTTTGCTGCCTTTCTTTTTCATAAGAAGCAGCATGCAAGGTCAGGTCACAAATCAAGCAGTCTCTGTGTCTCAGAGGACAGGGGTCATAGACTTTCCCAAAGACAGTGAAATGGGATCTACACTGTTGCAAATGAAATTCAAGGAGGCATAGCAGCTAGGGAAGTAACACACATGAGGGAGGATGGAAATATCCATGGTTACTGGTACTAGCAATGAGTCCTGGGGCTCAGTCTCACCAGTCCTCATCCAGAACTAACTTCCACCTAAAAACTGCTTTGGTTCCTGCCTTGGTAGGAAACAAGAAAGTCACATCTCCTTTCAGGAAGAGTTAGTGACAAGTCCCACCATGGTCTGGAGTAGCACCCACTCCCCCTGCTCCTGTTCCTCTGTGTCTCTGAAGGAGTTTGCTTGGCGTCTCTTAGAGTAAATGACAACTTTAACAAGAAACATATTGATCAGACAAAAAACCTGGGTAAATAAACTACAGTCATCCACTTATGAAACAGGGCCATTGCAAAGCTGCCTCTTTAAGGTTAAAATTTTATTTTGGTAATCAAGTTCTACTCAGACCAGTAATGGTTTAAAAGCTGGCTATGCTATGTACACCTTGTTTATACTGCACATGCTACCAAAAAAAAATAATCAATATGTAATGTACACTTCCCTTTCCTGTAAGCCTAACCAGATCCGACAAAATACTTTGATGAAGTGAAGGAAAGCCATTTGGTTGTTTCTTCTGCTTGAAATTCTGCAGATTGCTTCTGTAAGGTGGTAGATGATCTGTCTGGGAACAGACAGTGACAAATCAAAGCTGCCAGCGTCCAGTCACAGAAGCGCATACAATAAAAATGCACACTTTACTAGACAGATGGGTCCCTCCTTGCACCTGAAGCCTAAACCTCAATGGCAGCTTCAGACAGGTGCTGAGGTTCCATGGGTGGCCTAGAAGAGAAAGATGTGGAGAGATAAATGTTGGTGCAATACCATGTTCTCTGTGGCATAGACCCAGTGTCCCCCGGAGATGCAGATTTTCTGGTTCTCTGAAACCTAACCTTAACCCTAACTAATTTGCAGGCTGGAGCCTCAAGTACCATGGGTGGCCCAGTTTAGATAGATGTCGAGATCAATGTTGGTGCACTTTTGTGTTCTCCTTGGTATGCCTTCTCTAGCCCCAGCCCCTGGAGCTGTAGCCTTTGTGGTTCTCTGAACACTTACCCTAACACTAACTCGCAGCCAGTGTTAGCATTTCCCCTTTCCTCTCTCAGCTTTAGTGTGCCCCAATCCAATTAGTCATACTCAGTTTGTCCATGTCTTGGAATATCAGCAAGAACTTATCAGGATCATATGTTACAATGTTTCTTGTTATTTAAAAAGTCAGAATAAAATTAGATTTTACAATTCACTTTGAAATCTCCATTTCTGTTTGCATCATGTAAGTGATAAATTATTCACCTGTATTTTATGGTATTTCTTGTAATTACATTAAAATCTCAAATCATATTTATAAATTATAAAGTAATTAAGATTTTATATGTCTCCCTTACATGCTGCTGGTTATCTTTTCATGAATATAAGATGTTACAGGTTTAGGAATTCTGTCTGAAATAACAGTATTCACGGAGTTTAAAAAAATAGCTATTGTAGCTACTCTTTCTCACCTGATTATTTATCTCCACCCAGATCCACAGAAACAATTTGATTCCAGAGCAGGCTCTGTATTTTGGTAATAATGGAACATATGTTAATAATGGAGGATAAGCTCTGGCTGAATCATAATTCCAGCTCTTCTCCTATTCTGGCGGGCACACAATTTCCATACATGAAATTAATGACTGTAAGAGGCAGAAAAGAAATTCTTGCTGCTGCATGCTGTTACACTACTGTGACATGCAACTCTTGAGCTATAACTCACTTTTCAGAAACATATAGCAGATGGCAGCCTGTCCATGTTAGCCCATTCTGCAGTGTTAGTAAGTGCAGCAGTGACCATCACTAGCACACTCTTATCCACTCAGCATTGTCTTTGACATGTTTTCGGATAAATTCAGCTTTGCAAGAAAATAAGGGACCAGTGGCACGTGGTGGACACCAAACAAACAGCAGCATGCCCTTGCTGCAAAGACAGCTCATGGTATCCTAGGCTGCATTAGGAGGTTAAGAGAGAGATTCCTTCCCCTTTGCTCAGCATTGGTGAGGCTCCACTTGGAGTGCTGTGTCCAGTTCTGGGCTGCCCAGTACACTAGAGACATGCACATGCTGGAGAGGGTCCAACAAAAGGTCACTAAGGGGCTGAAGCCTCTCTGTTATGAGAAAGGGCTGAAACAGCTGGGATTGTTCAGCCTGGAGGTGAGAGTTCAGGGAGGAGGATCTCATCACTGTGTGATGGGAGGGTGCAAAGAGCTCAGAGGCAGGCTCTTCCCAGGGGTGTTCAGTGAGGCAAAAGGCACAAAATTAAACACAGGAGATTCCATCTGAATGTCAGGGAACACTTTTCCTCTGCGAGGGTGGCCAAGCACTGGCACAGGTTGCCCAGGGAGATCAAGGAGTCTCCTTGGAGACACTCAAAAGCTGTCTGGACATAGTCCTGGGAAATAGGCTCTAGGTGGTCCTGCATGAGCAGGAGGCTGGACCAAATTATTGTCAGAGGCCCCTTCCAACTTCAACAGTTCTCTGTTTTTGTGACTCCAGCAGTGCTTTAAACCATCCGTGAACTGCAATATTCTGCTAATGGCAAGAATCCAAGATATTTGATTCTCATTACTTCTTCACTTTGCACTCTGTTTATGTTTATGGTCTTTTGAGCTCTTACCACTTTCTCAACCAACCTGTTGACCAGACTCCAAACTGCAGTTTAATGTCAGCAAAGAGAAAATATTGTGATAGAATCAGACGGCATCAATGCAACTTTTTCCTCACCAAGACCTAGCTAAGTCCTGTTTCTGTGAGCTCTAAAGCAACGTAAGGAATGCCCCGGCAGTTAATGATCACACCCTGCTGTTTTGTCTCTTATTTTCCTGGTAATTTTGTGTCAGAGCTTCCCTTGCTGGACCAATACTGCTGCCTTCTCTCTGAGTTCCTCTGCTCTTCCTACAGTTTCTTGCAAAGACATGAAGACCTTCACAAAAGGTACAAAATTAAACACCTTCACAACTATTTGATCTGCATACACCTTTGATATGGATGCCAGCACAGATCTGTCTTTAAAGCAGAGATTGCTGTTATTTTGGCTACCTTCTCCCCACGGACATGACAAACTTCTCTGAAGTATGGCAGAGTGGTTCTCTGTCTCCCTCATGATCCAGAGACGCCTAGGAGATCCAACCCACCTGGTAACAAAGCCTGGCAAACTGCACATGCTAGATCAGTTTGTGGTTTAGAGTGTTGAATTTTTCTATTTCTGTGGAAACATAATACTGAGTTAAAGCTTTTCCTCACCTCCTCACCGCTTTGCTTGATTTATAGATTAGAAAAGAAAGCACAGATATGTTCTGACAGATACCCCTTCTCACAGATTTTATAATTCAGAGTGCTATCATGCAAGCAATCAGTTTCCAAGTAGAAGACTTTATGATGAAATATGGAGACCATTCTGTTAGAAACGAGGGGTGCATTTCTGCTCTAGAGCCAGTGATGCCGATTAGGACTGCACATCTCCTTTGAAGCTGATAGAATAAAAATGGCTAAGATCAGGGAAAGAGGTTTTCAATGAGAGAGGCACAGGAGTTATCCCAGATTACTTTTAGGGTGAAAATTCCACCCTACTGCACTGAATCTGTATCCAGTGTAGAAAAGCCTAGCACTTTGTTACCATTGCAGATCTGCAACAGTCAGGTAAGAGATAAGAGATAAGAGACAATAGATAAAAAATACGTAAGAGTTTCTGAGGTATAAATGTTGTGGTATCCTTTTGGATGAGGTCCATGGGGGAGTTATTTTCCCTCCCAAACTCAGATTCTGTCATACACCGATGGGCTGAGCTGCCCCACAGCACCATGGTTGGGCTGCACTGGGGCATGGGACTGGCTGGCCCTGTGGTTCAGTGCCCACTGGTGGCTTAGTCCCAACATCACCATCTCCACCAGTCCCTGCAGCACCACCCACCTGACCACAAACGCATCAATAGGTGCATTTAATGTCCTGACAGATTCTTCCATTTTTTGGATCCCCTCTGTTAAAATTTGAATAACAAAAATAGCCAATTTTAAAACCAGCACTTCTTTTATTTGTCAAGACTCTGAAAGTATGCTGCTTTTCATGCCAAGATGATAACAGCAGAGTCAATTACTTGTTTTGGGATTGGTGTTGCTATCAAACAGATAATAAAATACTTATCCTCTTTTCTCTTCAAACATCCTCTCTTATTAGAAAATCACAATAGCTCTGCTGATGCATTTTGGAAAGACCATATCTTCTGAATAAATGTTGTAGAAGCCTCCAAGATATCATGTTTCCAGTGAACATAAGGTCAGTCAGCCTCACAGCAGTGCTGCCCAAGACCCCAGGTACCAACTCTCATTTCCACACAGCCCTTCCTCTCACTTCCCCATCTTCACATTTCCATCTCAAGTGGAGCTGAAGTCACCCTGGAAAAATTTTTTTGTCATGCAAGAAATTTACAAGGAATATGTCAATCAGCATGGGCCACAAAGAGATCTGGACAGTTGCTTGCAGGAGAGGAAGATCTAATATAATTTTTAACGGCATAAAATTATTTATCTCATTATTTCAAATGAAATGCAAAATGAGGAGAGTTGATAACAGAACATGGTCTTTCATTTCATCAGTGCTTCTGAGCAAGTATTTTCTAGTCCTTTCTCATGCAAGACATTTAGCCTGCTTTCTGCTTGCAAATTATTCATCAACAAACTTTAGTCTTAAAATACGGTATTTTGTTGTTCAAAAACAGTTTTACAAACAGATTTCAGTCTCTTGAGTTCTTAATTTAGGATATTTGCTATTCACTTTTCATCCAGAGCCCACCATAATTTTGATTCCCTGACCAGACCAGAAATTCAGCCTGTCAGCCGACTTCCTATAAAATAAACATATGTGCTACTTATTTTTTCATCTTCTTCTGCTTTCCTTTCATATTTTCTTATCTCATTTCCTTTTTAGCAGTTTTCCCCCTACCTCTCTTTTTAAGTGCCTCTTTTTCTTTTTCCTTTCTCCTTGTCCCTATTTCATTCCATCCTCCCCCAGTCTACCATCCAACATTTTCTTGAGTGTCATAGAAGTTTAGAAAAATGTGTTTCCCGCAAGTTTTCAAACAAGTTTTCCTAACTTGTATGAGACTCCTCCAAAAAGAGAGGGTTTCTTAAGTCAAGTGCCTTTTCTCTGGAGGCTGCCACAAGAGCACGGCTGCTAAGAAAGTCCAGAAAGCAGCAGTTAATGGTTTCAGACCCACCAATGTTGCATACAAATGTCTGCTATTTTAAAGAATGTAATAAACCTTTATCAGCAGCTGAAATTCAAGGATATATATTTATTGGTTACCTATAGCCAACCAAATGTGTTTAGTACATGAAAAGTCATCTTTGGAGGTGCTCACTGGAACATATTATCAAGAAAAACATTTTGGCAGTTTTCTGAAAACTGCTGGGTCACTGATAAGTGTTTGTCATAGAGCAAAGGTCCTGCAGAGAACCTCAAAAAACCTCAGTATGATATTAATGGTTCTGGTAAGCAGTCTTTTTCATCCATCGAGCTGATGTATCTGAAGTCAATAATGAGTAACACTGCAAGAGTTGCAGGCAATAATTCATTAAAGCATATATGTCATGGGAAAAACAAGCAGTGATCAGCTTTACTTTCTGATCAATTAACAGCACTCAGACAGGCAGAGCTCAAATTATTTTGAAACCCCAAATGAACCGCTCTAGTCATTAGGAAGTCTGTGGTGCTACTTCATGCAAGCAGCTGTTCATTTTATCATATTTACTTTTACAAATGACTGTTATCATCCTGCAACTTTAGCTTTATGGCTCTTTGGAAACTACCCAATGTTTGATTTTTAAGGACTCTATATGCAGTTTAATCTACTTCAAGAGAGAATATTGAAAATTTTGAATAAATTGGAATTGCAGGAGGAAATGTTTTAACAGCTATTTGCAAGTAATAAAAATACGATGTAAGCTCCCACATAGTCCCTTCACAGCCATGGACTTTCTAATCAAGGAATTCAGTCCAACATTGCAGGCAAACCTCTTTGATGAGGAACTGTCTGACAGCTGCTTCCATTTAAGCAGCCTGAGATCCATACCTCAAAATGGCCTGCAGAAACCAGTCCCCAAGGCCAAACAACCTTTCACTGTATGTGTTCCCACTGCCTTGATGCTACCATCATTTGTTTAACCCACAGTGCCTCTGCTCCCTCTTGCTTTCCCAGGAGCCTGAGTAACCCCATGCCTTCTGCTTATTGTCCGATGATGATCATTGTGGATTTTGCTTCCCAGAGGAATGGAAGCAGAACTTTTGGGATGGGGTGTGTTGGAAATGTGAGTGAGGTAATACGTACAACCTCTGCTCTTACTACAACAGTGCCTTAAAACCTAGAAAATATGGTATTTCTGTGCACCTGGCCAGTGCTACCAGCATCCTGCTCCAGCAAGCTTCAGAACTACCTTTCTTACTCTTGTTCTCACTTTTATTGTTACTATGGTTCTTATTTTAAGAATGCAAATGTGAAGGGCAAAAGAAAAATTACAGGAAGGTGGAAAGAGATATAAAGGGCAATTCAAGTAAAGAGAAAAGAAGATAACCAGGACAGAAGTAAGAACTTGCTGAAACTCTACATGTTTCCTCCTCCTATGGTAAAATTTAGCTTTTATGCTCTCCTGGATCCTTTATTTTCTACATGCAGGTGGCTTTTTAAGATGGATTGCTTGGCATTCACTGATTTTTTTCCCCAGTCTCTTCATTTGGCAGCACATGCTGCTACAGCTACTAATGCGTGTAGTCCCGGAAATGCAATTCAGCTGCAGAAAAGTAGCTTGTAAGTCTATTGTGTTGTAGAGATACACAAACTTTGGGAAAGAAACTGCCCTGCTGGTGTGTGCTCTGTCCTCCCTTAGTGGCAGCACATGGTGCACATTGGCCTGTGCCCTCGGATACCAGCTCTGTCACACAGGATGATACATTAACCCCCTGAGAGCAGCAGCCTCTCCTTGCCTTCCCCATTACAACTGCCCTTTAGTGCCAGGAGCAGAGCCCTGGAGCCAGACAAGGGGAGCTGTGCAGGCACAGAGGCACTCAGCAATGTCCCCATGCCCATCCTCATCCATCTCAAGTTCAGCCAGAGCCAGTAACTATCCAGGAGGGCTTCAGCTGGGCTGCCATGTAACCAACAGCAAGGCACAAGCCAGTGCACTTGTTTTACTAGATACATTTTTATCATTAAAAAAACAACACAAAAACATTGTTTTTCTCTAGCTAGGCAGCTAAAGCGTGCTTGCTTGCACATGCTCTACTACAGATGAGGTTAATTCAATATTATCTTTATTTTGAGTGGGTGAAGCACTGGCTGCTGAAAAGATGAAAAGCTCTATGAGCCTGCTGCTACTTTTTGCTGAAATGCTGGATGGGGCTGCACTTTGTTAAACAAGACAGAACTTATCTACCCAAGGGAAGAAGTCCGTCTGTCTGAGCCCAGGAGAGAAATCCAGTCTTTAATATGGGTCTTTCCTAAATTATTTATTCCTGTAAGGATAGTGTAAGGTTTCCATAGTCACTGGCTGGCTGTGATTTCTAAAGCATGGCTCACTGCAGGGATCCTCACTCACTATCTCATTTCCAGTTGTCTTGCTTTCCCTTTGTGCAGGGGGATTTAATTGCAGAGAGCTGTTGAACAAAACGGTTGTAGTGTTACTGCCCTTTGGTCCTTATTTACTCCCTCAGCCATTTAGAGTTGTTGGGGGTTTGCAGACAGCTAGTAATTATTTCTTAGGTTGTTAAATACCAGGAATATGCTCAGAGCCATGCAGGACACGTGAGCCACAGCCCTCCAAGACAAAATCCTCCTCCAAGATTGCTCTCCAGACTCTCCACCAGGGCTGGTCTCACCCTGAGAGAGCCTTTCACCAGAGGCTTCTCATCCCCCTACGATTGATATAGGGCTGAAGTGGAAGCGATGTTCATTATGAAGTTCTATCCAAGTTCTATTTCCTTTGCAGAGAAGGACCTGCAGATCCTGGTGGACAACAAGCTGTCCATGAGCCAGCAGTGCCCTTGTGGGCAAGAAGGCCAATGGCATCCTGTGGCACATTAGGAAGAACATTGCCAGCAGGCTGAAGGAGGTGACCCTGCCCCTCTACTCAGCACTGGTGAGGCACATCTGGAGTGCTGTGTCCAATTCTGGGCTCCTCAGGACAACAGAGACATGGAATTCCTGGAGCAGATCCAGCGGAGGGCAACACAGATGATTAAGAGACTGGAGCATCTCTCTTATGAGGAAAGGCTGAGGGAGCTGTGCTAGTTTGGCCTTGAGAAGAGATGCCTGACAGAGGACCTCATCACTATCAGTATCTGAAGGGAGGGTGTCAAGAAGATATTTCAAGGCTCTTCCCAGTAGTGGCAAGCTATAGGACAAAAGACAATGGGAAGAAACTGATGAACAGGAAGTTCCACCTGAATATGAGGAAGAATTTCTTTGTTGTGCAGGTGATCTTGCACTGGAGCAAGATTGTGGAGTTTCCCTCACTCGAGATATTCAAGAACCATCTGGACACAATCCTGTGCAATGTGCTCTAGAGTGACCTTGCTTGAGCAAGGAAGTTGGACCAGATGACCCTCTGTGGTCCCTTGCAACCTGACCCATTTTGTGATTCTGTGAAATGATCTAGGAAAGGAGCAGGCCAGCAGGAAGAGGAGGGCTGGAGAGGACCCCACACTCCTCTCCCCTGTACCCCGGCAAGGCATCCTGTGAATGCTCCAGCTTCCTGTCACCCACAGCAGAAATCTCAGCACCAAACCTCAGCAGAAACCTTGGTTTCACACTGAGCTAAGTAAAAGAAGAGAACACTAGGGACAATCAAACAGCAATTCCAAAATTGTTTGTTTCTGCAGAATCCTAAGACAACTTTGGCAAGCCTATTTACAGGGTTAAATCATAAAAGTTCCTGGATTAAAAACCTGCCTTCTAATGCATTGGCCAGCAGAAGACTTCCTGACCTAAGTGGCAAAATGCTGGCACAGACACATATTTATTAATAACAAACACTGTGACAGGACCCCAGCTTGGCCTCAGTCCTGGGACCTACATCTTGTTCTAATCAAACCAAAGCCACAAAAATCTATCATTCATTAGAACATAATTTAAAATACTTTGCATTTGCAACAGAAAAAACTTAAAGGTCTTGATATCATTTTGGAAAGGGAAAAAGGTTTGGGGCAGGACAGAAAACAATTCTGTCTGGAAAAAACATTCATGCAGATATGTTTTATATGTTGGTGATGCAATTAGAGCCAGTCTCACACAGCCCACGTCTTACTACCTCCTTCACCTCTAAATAGGCAAGGGGCCATTTGAAAGATTGCATCGTCCTGCATCTTTAGTAAAAAGGAATTATACTCCCAGGATGCAGGCAAGCAACAATACATCTTCCTCAGAAACAAGGGTCATCACACCACAGTGTTGCTGAAATTGCATTTTCCAGCCACACAAAAAGATCCACGTGGGAGAGACTTGGCCCCCAAAGCTATAATCTAGAAAATCCATTGTCCTTCCAGAGTTTGATAAAAGAGATACAAGGACAGATTTGCCTGGACAAATGCTAAGCAATGAGCTGAGGAGGGAAAGTTCAGACATACATGTGCCTGTGCTATTTGAGAACCACCAAGACCATTCCCCATTTCCACTTTCAGCTCATGCATAATTCACTCAGCACTCACTTTGCTACATTCACATGATGCTCCACTGTAATATCATGCATTTGGAAAAGCTAAGAGCTTTGTCATGAGAAATTATTTTTAAAAATGGGATTTTTTTTCACTTACTTGGATTAGCTGATCATTTTTGCTCACAAATTCTGCTGGGTCTGGACCTCCTGTGCTATTATTTATAACTATGACTAAAGACTGAACTGAAGAGGGAGAAAGTCCTAGAAATTAGCTGCTTCCCTGATCAGTCTCTGATTTGTATCAAAGGAAACATTTGGTGGTTCCAGTAATTCATTAACTCTCTATTGTTTCACAGTGCATACAGCAAAATCTTTGTAAAGTGTTTTACCATTAAATCCCTTGCTGCTATTTGTGGCTCTGCTGCTGTTCAGCAAGGTTTTCAAGGCTCTGGCTCACAGCCTTGTGTACAGCTTCTTATAATGGCTGGTACTATGGGAATCAAAGACTCCATTATATCAATAGATGGTACCTGTCACTTTGTAACATGCTTTTTATGGCAGGATATTTATTTTTCAAAGATGCATTTCTCCAGCTGTAATCCTACATATTCCTCCTTTACACTTGCAATGTGCCAGGCTTTAAAGCAAAGGACAAAGCAGCTGAAAATAGGAGTCTTTCCACCCACCCAGCCCATTTCTTTTCAGATAGTGAGAAATTAAAACACAGGGCTTTGTGGATGAATTGCTGTCAGAGTCATTTGATAACTAGGATCCCAGTAGAAGCTTTTATAACAACATTAATAAAGATGTGCTAGCACTAAGATCCCTGCGTGCCGCATACCAATAACACCAGTTAGAATTACTGCCTTCAGATAACAAATCACACTTTTTTTAGGAGACAAAAAAATGTATTAAATCTGTCTTCCTCCCTCCTCCCCAGGATTCAATAATGACTGGGTTTTTTTCAAAAAAGCTGCTCAGAAGCACGGTGCTGTGGCATCTCTGCCAGCCTGATGACTGCACCTCCTAAGTCCTACGGTGCAGCAATTCACTCAGAAGAGGTTAAAAAAAACATCCTCCCATAATTTGAAGTCTGTTTCCTGCTTCACTTATGTCACCGAAACCAGGACAACTCAATAGGGGGGCAGGTTTTGTTAGCCAGTGACAGTGCCATGGGCTGGGGCTGAAGAGAGGAGTGCCTCGCAGCATAGCTTCAGAAGGCAGAAAGGATGTCTGCAGCAAACTGCAACGTGTCTGTCTCTACACTTTCAAGATGCAGGAAGCCAAACATGAATTATGACAGTCTGAGGTGATACTGCCTTGCAGAGGAAAGGCCAGGCACATGCAGCACACAGGGGTCTATGATCTCTTCCTCCCTCCCCCTGCAGCTGAATACTGCCAACCAAGCTCTAGGGTTGCCAAAGGAGCTGACCCTGGGTTGGGGAAATTCAGCTGTGAGGGAGAGGAGATTCCAGATCTGATTCTTGCACCTCCCTCCAGGACAATTTTATTGGGCTATTTCTGGGATGTTTGGTATGCTGGGATGCTTTGCATAGCACATACTCCACAGAAAGCCCATATGATACTTGCAGCATGGAGACACAGCAGAGGACAAGAGGTACCAGACTACTGCAGCACTGGAGGAGGGGTGTTTGGCACTTGTCTCAGAGGGATAAACAGCAGCTGGGCTGTGGATAAATGAGATTAAACAAATTTTGCTTCTTCTCCAATTCCCACAACAAGCACAGCTCTAAGGAAGCAGACCAGGATGCTGAGTTTTAAGCAACAAGCTTGTTGATGTTACAGACCAGCAGCATAGACTCTTCTAGGATATGAGACCCTCTATCAGTTCCTAGCTTTATGCAGTGCCAGTCAGAGGAATATAGGACTGGAAAGAAGCTCCTGAGCCTTTAATACCAGTCATTTGCCAAATATGCAGGTCAAAATCTTTCATGAGCTGACAAAACTTTTTTTTTAATGACAATCAGATTTTACATCACCACTATCCTATTCCAGATCCTCAGTACACTGAGAAGAAAAAATATTTTATTAAATCCTGCCTAAATGTATTTCCAGTTGTTTCTATGTGAATTATATTCTTTTACTTAAATAGCTTTTCTTTTCCTGTTTCTCCAGAATTTAGCATCATGACGTGCTTGCAGGGAAAAATACATCTCTTTGCAGCTTCAGAAAGACTAAACCAAGCCCTTGCTTTTCCCTCCCACATCCACCTCACAGGCTGTCCTCTGCAGCTCCTCCATCCTATAAGAATGGGGGTGCCACCAGCCTGAATGCTACTTCTGCTCCACTGGAAACAAATCATCAGGGATATCCTCAGCCTGGATTCACCCTTCATGGTTGGATCACATTGATGACAATATTCATCCTGACTGGCTCAGTGACCCAGTGCTTTCTACTCATTTCCATTTCCAGCTGATAAATCCCCATATTTTTAAGTGCAAATTCTCCACATTAGTCTTTAAATGTTATTGCCCTTCATTCGACTGACGTTTATCACATTTTTTGCCTCTTTGGGACAGGTATTTGTTTCTGCCCAATATCCTTAATCTTCTCATATTGAGGATTCTTCCCACCTTCAAGTCATGTTAATTGATAATTTACTTAATCATCTATTTCCTCTTTTTTTTTTTTTAAGAAGAGCATCAATATTTTATTGTGTTCCTTCAAGAGTGATAATTGCTTTATGTCTGAGGTTAATTTATATTTAGGTCAATACAGCAGATGTTCAGCCCCATTGTTCTCCTCAGTTTTAGCACTTTCCCTCCCTGTGCTGTCCAGCCTCTCATCTTCTGTACTTCTATTTTAGATTGTCATATTGTTGTTTATTTGATTTTCCCCTTTTTTTGCATTAGATCCTCAGGCATGAAGATTAAAGAAGTCCCTTTCATCCAGCTCCCTTCTTTTCCAAGTTAAAATTCTTATCATCGTTTATGTCAGCTTTGAGCCAAGAGGGTAGTGCCCCAACTGACAGACAGCTTTCTACTTTTTGCAGTGATACACAGAATCAGGCACTCAGCATGTTTTTGTGAGTGAAAGACATAAAAATGCACCCAAGTGGAGTGAGTTTTTCTGTTTGTTTGGGTTTTTTTTTTATTCAGGGCACATACCCTAGGAAGACTCTGAAATCTGTACTATTTCCCTGTGTACCACTGTAAACATGATCACAATACAGTATTTCATTTGCCTATGGATTCAAGTGAGTCTTAGTCCTGGAGAGGCTTTTATGCAACAGCATAAATGGGAGTTTGTGGGGATGCAAGAAGAGAGGAGCAGTATTTATAATGCTTATACAATCAAAAAAAGCCTTTGAATTTTTAAACAGATGAGCAGGACCGCTGTGAAACTCTGAGGTTGCCCATGAGTCTGTGGTGGGGCTGGCCCAGGCTGCCAACACCAGCTAAAATGGGTGTGAATGTGGATAGCAAAGAGGAGAGCCAGTCGGGGGTGACATCGACCCCTGCACACCTGCACGTGCCAAGGGACCAAGAGATCTTTGCCAAACCTGGTGGGTGGAAGCAAAGTAGCACCTTTGCCTCTGTTATTTCCCAAGAGTAACTATCATGCTATCCCATCACTGTGACTTTTAAGAGGAGAGAATATGTGAAAGAACCATAAACGCCTCATGCTGTGTTGCAGACACAACTGCTGTTTGTTTGTATATATAGCCACGGTTACTCTTCAGATAACAAATTTGATTTGTAGCCCTTAATATCTTCAAAGTAATGCTCTTGCTAATGGTAGTCATGTTATTGATTTTCATAGAGGCATTTTAATCCATATGAATCCATTGCTTTTAAGCCAATTAATCATGCATCGCTAACTTAACTGCAATGGCGGTTTTAATGTGAATATTCAAGTAGTGCTTCACTTCAGGGTCTGTCAACAGCTACCATCTGAAGACAATTTCAAAGCCTTAAGAAACTGCTTAATATAGTTATTGGATGTTTACCAGTTCATAAGACCCTGCCCCAGCTGCCTCATATATTTTATGCAGAACAAAATCTTCTAATTAAGTAGATGAAAGAAAAGAATTAACATACCACCTAGGGGACTGAACATACATGATTATTAAGCGCTATAAAAAAAATTAAAAAGGCTTGCCCAGCTCAAAAGAAAAGGGATTAAAAATGAGCTGACGGGGGAGCAAACCATCATTATACTGCAACAGGGAAATGAAAGAGTTCAGACAGACCTAATGCCACAACTGATACTGCAGGGATGTGCTGAAAGTAAAGTATAAGGTTTTTTGAAGCAGCTGTGTGTGCTTTTTAATTTCCTGAATCCATTTTCATTTTCCTTTTTGGGATATCATTATGGAGATTTTCTCAAAGGGCCCCACACGGCTTCCCATGGGTGCAGTGATCCTCCCCACCTGGTGGGCATCAGGATCCCACATCTCACCCCCACTTCTGACTGATGCAATGCCTGTTAAAAACAAGGGCCTCTATTTTCAGTCCATGTCCAACAGCAAAATGCGGCAAAGATGTGCTTCCCTGATCTTCCACAAAGAGTCTGAGCAGCTCCTGTCATTCTCTGTGCCTGAGGACTTCTACTGCTCAGCAGCAATGCTGGATGCTTCATCAATGATAGTCAGGCTCTTTGCACCATCACACCAACCTACATCCTTCTCCCGTGCCATGTGCATAAGCTGGATGTCTGGGAAGCAGAGGGATGAAGAACACAGCCAGAGCACTGGTTGCAACCAACTGTCCCAAATGTAGGCACAGTTATAAAAGAGCTACCTGGCAACTACTTTGGGATGGGGACCATGGGAAAGAGGTATTTTCATTCCAGATTTAATGTGACAAACTCAATGACGGAAATTGCAGATGTGGTTTGTCCATCCCAACTTCCATTACCTCCAGCTTTCATTGCCTGCCTGAAGAAACAGTTACCTTCATCATGGCTTTTTCCAACTTCACCCAAACCAAATATAAGTCTTTGACCACATCAAGAGAGTTGTTTGCTCTTTAATGGGCAACAGGCACATCAGGGATATGCTCTGCCTACAGTGACTCAACTCACACACAGGGAGGGAAGTAGCTGCCATCTCAGTATTGGAAGGATAGTCAGAACCAGAGTCAGTCCATGTTAGATTGGGCTCATACAGTCACCAGTCTGAGAGTAGAGATCTTAACCAAACTTAAGCAAAAGAGGAGAGGACTTGGAATAATTTTTGAAGAAAAACTAAATAAATCTGCAAAGATGGATGGAAGAGCAATGCAACACATGTGTCAGATGAGCCTAGCATCCTTCTTAGAAACTATAATTGATATTTTTAACTATTATTACTATGCAATACTAAGACCAAAATTTCATTTATCTGAACATCTGTGAAACATCTGCTATACAGCCACACACGAGATAATTTTATTTTGAGGAGAACAAGTACAAGTCATGTAGTATAAGGATGCTTGAAGGGAGAATGTCTATGTGATGGGCTGGAAGGAGATGATGAGCAAAGCTTTTCATGAACAGAATCTGTTTGAGTTTTAGCAACATTAATAGTGTGAAAAGTGGACAAGTGGTAACAAAATTTGCTAAGTACACTGTCCTCAGTATGGAGGAGACTGTCACACAGGGAGAGAGAGTCATGAGGACTGGAGGAATCCCAGTGGAATACCACAACACACAAGGACATGCACTTCAGCAATAGTAATAAAAATGTGCACTGCAATCTGAGAGTTCCTCAGCTGACAACAAACTCATAAAAAATGTGTGGATGTGTGTGGACACACATGTGTATTTACATTAACATGTACACTTGTACATACACACAAGCACGTATGTACTCACAGATGTCTCCACATCTTGCAAACACAACAAAGGCAGGGTTGTAGTGACTCCAGCAAAACACGCACTGTCCTTGGGGTCTCACGTGGTTCCAGTCACTTACATACAAGAAAGCTGAATTTAAGCTGGACTAGACACAGAAGAGAGCTCTTAGGATGAACAGAGGTACTCACTGTGTTTAGTAGAGAGGACTAGGACAACTTGGTTTGCTTCACTGAGCAAGACCCTCAGGAAGGACAAGGCTCCTCTACCTCAGATGAGTAAACTCCAGAAAGGGAAAAGCTATTTCAGATAAAATACAACATTCGTACACCAGCAAAAGGCACAAACCAACCAGGAAAAAATGAGATCGGAAATCAGGAGGTTGTTTCTGACCACTGGAGCCAGCAAAAGCCACAAAGTGAGGCCAAGGCAGTCTCAGGGGACCAGACAATGCAGAAAGCCTTTCTGGCTTGTACACATAGGAATGTCACTGGCTCAGCAGCCCGTTGCAGATGATTTAGTGGTTCTGGCTGGTGATGTCTGGGTAAAGGGTGCTTCATTCTGTGACGATACCAAGGTAAGTTTCAAGTGACCCCAATTCCATTGCAAATATCTCATGCAGCTGTATTATCCACAAATCAGTTAGCATGTTAAAATATATTACAGGAAGAAATCTGTTGCCTAGGACCATTCATAAAGCTTTTAAACGTGTTCTCTTTAGTCCTATTGCTGCCTGTTTGAAATATATAAATAAATAATCAGTAAATCAATTATTTCTATCTATTTTATAGTCAAAATGTAAAATACCTCTGTCAGGTACCCTTGTTTATTAATTTCTATGTGGTGTCTAAAATAGAATCATAACTAATGATATAATAATAATAATAATAATAATAACTAATAAAATTATACTTATTATTTACCAATTATATTGAAGAAAAAGTCTTGAGGACTCCACAGCATACGTTACACAAAATTATGAAGATATGAAGAAGCATAAACAGCACTCTGCTACAAGGAACACTAGTGTTTTCTTCAACTTTAAGGAAATAATTAGTGCAACTTACCCAGCTCTTTATCAATGTGGATAATAGTACAACATCCCTTTTGTATTTGAGGCACATAATTTTATCCAGAAACTGCAAACTCTTCTTTCAGATCACTTTTCTTGCACAGAAAGAGATGTACAGGAATAACTAAGAACTGTTTATCACCACTGACTGTGTCTAGCCCTCTAAAACACTTTTCTTCTGAAGTGAGCATGAGTGACCTAAATATTTTACCAATTATTATATATTATAATTTGTTATAAACCTAGAACTGTTTTAGTGGGGTTGGTGAAGGAGCTCCAGTTTCACATCCAAGAATGAGAACATAATCAGAACCACAATGAACAACAGAAAATAATTAAACTAAGCCTATTTCCTTCATGAGAGTTATCCATGAATAGATTTAATTGTCACTCTTTTACCTTTATTCAAAAATTTCCAATTATTTCAGTAGATCTGTTTCAGACCAAGGAATTCTGAGTGGTAATTCTCCTCTTTCATGGAGATGTCTAGACACAAACAATGACAATATTCTTCTGCTAGGAGAGGAATAAATACTACCTTTTAAATACAGAAGGAGTGTCTACAATACCTTTATGCCAATAGAAGCTTAAACACACCCTTACACGACCATTTAACTATTTCTTCCTAAATTACATTATTACCATTAATGTTGTTATTATTAAAATAATTTTAATTAAAAACATTTTAAAAGGAAATTATTTTTGCTTGAAGGAATAACCACAGTTTGACATATATTTTTAGATTTATATTTATACATAGATATGTGTGTGTGTGTATGTGTGTGTGTATTCAATATCTTCTCAGCATGACTAGAGATGTGTGATTCAATGCAGTCAATTTTTCCTGAGAGGTAATTTCTGGCTCTGTGGCAGCTAGTAACAATACTGTGCTCTGAAGTGTTATTACAATTATAGCTCTGAAGACATCATGATAACAAAAGTTAAGATTTTTGTATATATTTATGAAATTCTACTTATCTCTGTGGGTAGTAACATATCCTCAGGTACAGAACAAAATGTCTTCAGTGCATTAATATTGATAGTATTATTTGTGCCTTAGAATAATGAATGCAGGATATTTAAAAAAAACCTTTAGTATTAAGAAGTGGCATGTTGCTTCAAAGATAATCCTCCAGGGATAGATCCCAAATGTCAGCTTTGTAAGGCTTCACATAGCACATAAACCTTAGAGCAGGAGGGCTGCAGGAAGTGAGGTAAAGAAGTTGCATTGTAAATACAACTTTGCAAACATAACTATTATCCGAACTTTTGTTTATTTATTTGGACTTTGCATTTTGCATCTTTCAAAGGGTGGAGGAAGTTGACACAAGGCTTGTTTCCATCTGATTTTGTCTACAAAACTGGAGATGTGAGTGCACGACAAATATAAGAAGGGACCCAGAAGAGATTGTTTTCCATTCTTTATCTTTTTTTTTTTCTCTCTAAAGGACAGTTCAATGCTGTCTGAGCTGAAGAACAGTGAACCCCTACAGTCATAAGGATCTTCTCACATCTGAAAATACCACTACCGATACTTGTTTTTTCTCTACAATTCCCTGTTTTCCTGTTGATCAAGCTGTGCTGCAGAGCCACCAGAGAGAAGCACCACAGCTGGCTAAATTTGGACCACTTGCTGTTCTTCAGATGGAAAAAAAAAAAAAGGAAAAAAAATGTGCTCCCAAATTACTGTTTCTTTTTCCATGTCCTGGTCAAATGCAAACAGCTGCAAACTGAGAGTCACAACATTATTGTGCACTATTTTAGACTAACAGGAGATGCTGAGATCAGCTCCGGCATAGCCCCAAGGAGGTTCACTCGGCAGCACACAGAGTGTGACTGCACAAAGCACTCCCTCACCCCAGCACCACTGGGAACACTCTCGGCTGTGTCTGGACAGTGACTGAGAGCCAAGGGCTGAAATCTCTAAGAAGGAAGTTAAAAAAACCCCAAAATAAGTAATATCAAGCTGAAGAAGCACCGACACAGTTTGGAAAGCAGCAGAGGAAGAAAGCATTTCAGAGAAACTGCATGGAAAAGGAACGAGCCACGTAAAAGGAGAACAATGTCTTGAAAAATATAATTAGGGAAAAAATAAAGAAAAGTACAAAAAAAAGGGCACAGAAATATTAGATTGAAAACAAATAAGCATATCCAGAAATATAGCTTGCTACCTAAACAGGAAGAATATCAGTACAGGGGAGAGAGATAAATAGTTGCAACAAACCCCCAGTTTTCCTGGAAGCTGCATTCAGAAAGGATCTGAAGCTTATATACCCTTCCAGGCTGGGGCTATATAACCAAGCACCAGTAAACTTGCACCTTTTTAGCTGTATTGCAAACTCTTCTAACAGAGCAAAACAAAGGGTTCCTGTCTCTAAAGATTTTGCCATGGGGAACTCAGCTGGGAGGACCCTGGACTGAACCAGGAGCAGCCAGGGAGAGCTCCTGCTCAGCTGCCCCTGGCAGCAGTGAGGGCCCTTCCTGGCTGAGGCAGCATGCCAGGAAAGCAAGGAGTATCAGCTGAGGAACCTTCAGCACCCAGACACAAGGGCAGTGCCAGCTATGAGCTTGTCCAGCTCACACAGAGACAGGCAGAAATGGGAACCCAGGAGCACACCCCAGCTGGGGTGCCCCACAGCACCCCCATCTAAGTTGCTTTCTGGGACACCCAAAATCACCTGAGAGCAAGTACCCAATACTGGTAGCACTAACCAGGAAGATGACTATCCTGATTAATCAATAACTAGGGAATGACAGAGACCCTGTGTCAGGGGAGATGCCTTGGAGCACGGGGAGGAGCAGCAACCTTGTTGGGGCACTGCCAGGCATCACCCCACAGCATCCCCAGAGGCACACAGCCCATGTCACAGAGCATGGGACGGCAGGGGGGGTACACCACTCCTCGGGGTGCCATGGGGGGCCCCTGCCCTGGGCAGGGTGAGGCACCAGCACCGGTGTGGGCATGGCAGGTGCATCTTCTGCTCCACAGGAGGGTCTGCACACAGCACCTGCACCCACACACAAAGCATGGGGGCTGTAAGGAACACTCCTGGGAGTGAGGCTCTTAAGTGTTGGGGCTATAAAGGCATGTTTAGAAATCTGCAGGCATTTATTAACATTTTGCAAGTCTCTAGTACTGTAGTTTATCTGATGTGTCACTGATTGCAGGTTAAATATGCACTGTTAATAAATCAATAAATTGCTTTAATTTCAGTTGGACTTAAACCATATGAGCTGACCATTTTTTCTGTGCAGTAGGGCTGCATGTGCCACTGATGCTGTATGAAACCAGGACTATTTTCCCCACAGTGGCAGCACTAATTGTGACACTGGCAACACTAACTTCCACCAGCAATTTTAACATCTAACCTAATGCTCTCTTGATGGTGACCACTAGAACAGAGCAGTGCATAGTGCTCTTCGTGTCAAGCTCCAGGGTAATTTTTTCATATCTCAGGTTTCAAAAAGACATTTTGTGCCTTTCCAGTTTCCTGGAGCAGTTGTGCAGTATTGGATTATTCCAGATAAAAGTTTCAGTAGTGTGTAAATGAACTTGTGATTCTTAATGACAGCTGTGAGACCTCACATCTTTGCTACTGTCATTGTGTTGCTGGACCATGACTGAAGAAACAGCCACAGTTTGATCTGTTGGAGAAATGCAGTGAAATGCAAAGTAACAGGGACTCTGTGCATATTGTCAAGGTACCTAAAATAGATGTGAGCCAACCATCACTCTCTGCTGACTGCTGGGCAGCTAAAACTCTGATCCAAAGCAGGGCATCTTCTAGATCATGAAATTATAATTTCCATACCAAAAAGTATGAAAGAACACTGTCCTGTTCCTATTATGCAGCACTATAGACTGCTGATGCTGACATTCTCCTGGGAAAATGTCAGCGTAAGGTCTGCATTGTGGACATATTTCAATGATGTTCTTGAGTACATTACCCAGGGATTTTAGGACAAAGACTACAAAAGCAGAATAGAATTTCAGGTCTCAGAATGTTACATTTCTAGTCAGGTTTCATAAAAAGTATCCCAAATCCCAGTAGTTGGTGATAAAAATCTCCATTACAGACCTAACTAAAATAAATAGGCAAATCTATATGGTCTAGATCAGCACATGTTTGCCTGAGTGAACCATCACAGTTGATCTATACATAGAAGAAAAGCAATCAGAAGACTGTATCTCACTGAACACCTTATGAATATTTCTACTGCATTAAAAGAAAAAGGCAGAAGCTCGCAAAGTTAGCTTTGCTAACTGAATTCTATCACAGGGAAATTATGTATTTCTCAGGGCCACTATGAATTGACTGGAAAACTACCTATATCCACCAAACATACAATTTTATGTGGATTTGGATAGTATGCTTATCTTCCATTCTGCTTCCCAATTCAACAGCAAATTTGCCCAAATTTGTTAACTACAAACACAAAATGTACCTCCATGTCTCCTGCGAATTGGGAGCTGCTCTATTTGGGCAGTGACCCCAGAATACCCTGGAACACCCAACACGGATTGACTCGGTCTTTTGGGCCAGAGGTGCTCCCGGTGGCGCTTCACAGTTCACTGCTTGCCAGAACAGCTGACTTCCTATTCTATGGAAAGAGCAGTTGGAAAATCAATAGTTCTTTGCTGATTAATAACTGATTTTTCCACTGACCAAAATGTAGCATTGGCCCCACTGTAGCAGGCAGTGCAGGGCACACACTGCTGCAGCTCCACTCCTAATGTGACAGAACTGAAAATTCCTTCCTTCCTTCCTTCCTTCCTTCCTTCCTTCCTTCCTTCCTTCCTTCCCTTCCCTTCCCTTCCCTTCCCTTCCCTTCCCTTCCCTTCCCTTCCCTTCCCTTCTTTCCCTTCCTTCCTTCCCTTCCTTCCTTCCCTTCCCTTCCTTCCCTTCCTTCCCTTCCCTCCCTTCCCTCCCTTCCCTCCCTTCCCTCTCTCCCTCCCTCCCCATTTTCCCATCTCTCCTCACCCCGCCGCTCCCATTCCCACAGCAGGCCTCCGGGAGCGCACGAATGGCCGGAATTGCAGGGATCGCAGGGATTGCAGGAATTGCAGGGGTTGCAGGGATGGTAGGGACTGCAGGGATGGCAAGGATTGCAGGGATGGCAGGGGTTGCAGGGATGGCAGGGGTTGCAGGGATTGCAGGGATGGCAGGGGTTGCAGGGATGATGTCGCTGTTGAGCGGCTAGCTGAGGAATGACCCAAGTTCTCAGACAAGGAAAGAGAGAAGAGAGCTTTATTGTTTTGATTTCTATATATATAGAGTTTACAGAGGTCACCCAGATTGGTCAGCCCGAGACCTCCCCCTAGGCCCAATTGGCCAAGCCCGAACTGACCTAATCCGGAGAATTTGTTTGCAAAACATCCAAACTTTATCTTTGTTTATGAAATATAGCAAAATGTTCTCACGAGAAAGACCTGTGCTAGTCACAGGATTGCAGGGATGGCAGGGGTTGCAGGGATTGCAGGGTGGCAGGGGTTGCAGGAATGGCAGGGGTTGCAGGGATGGCAGGGATGGTAGGGACTGCAGGGATGGCAGGGGTTGCAGGGATGGCAGGGATTGCAGGGATGGCAGGGATGGCAGGGGTTGCAGGGATGGCAGGGACGGCAGGGGTTGCAGGGATGGCAGGGATGGCAGGGGTTGCAGGGATGGCAGGGGTTGCAGGGATGGCAGGGACTGCAGGGATGGCAGGGGTTGCAGGGATGGCAGGGGTTGCAGGGATTGCAGGGATTGCAGGGATGGCAGGGGTTGCAGGGATTGCAGGGGTTGCAGGGATGGCAGGGGTTGCAGGGATGGCAGGGGTTGCAGGGATTGCAGGGATTGCAGGGATGGCAGGGGTTGCAAGGGTTGCAGAGATGGCAGGGATTGCAGGGATGGCAGGGGTTGCAGGGGTGGCAGGGGTTGCAGGGGTTGCAGGGATTGCAGGGATTGCAGGGATGGCAGGGGTTGCAGGGATGGCAGGGGTTGCAGGGATGGTAGGGACTGCAGGGGTTGCAGGGATTGCAGGGATGGTAGGGACTGCAGGAATGGCAGGGGTTGCAGGGATGGCAGGGGTTGCAGGGATGGCAGGGGTTGCAGGGATTGCAGGGATTGCAGGGATGGCAGGGGTTGCAGGGATTGCAGGGGTTGCAGGGATGGCAGGGGTTGCAGGGATGGCAGGGGTTGCAGGGATGGCAGGGACTGCAGGGATGGCAGGGATGGCAGGGGTTGCAGGGATGGCAGGGATGGCAGGGGTTGCAGGGATGGCAGGGATGGCAGGGGTTGCAGGGATGGCAGGGGTTGCAGGGATGGCAGGGACTGCAGGGATGGCAGGGGTTGCAGGGATGGCAGGGGTTGCAGGGATTGCAGGGATTGCAGGGATGGCAGGGGTTGCAGGGATTGCAGGGGTTGCAGGGATGGCAGGGGTTGCAGGGATGGCAGGGGTTGCAGGGATTGCAGGGATTGCAGGGATGGCAGGGGTTGCAAGGGTTGCAGAGATGGCAGGGATTGCAGGGATGGCAGGGGTTGCAGGGGTGGCAGGGGTTGCAGGGGTTGCAGGGATTGCAGGGATTGCAGGGATGGCAGGGGTTGCAGGGATGGCAGGGGTTGCAGGGATGGTAGGGACTGCAGGGGTTGCAGGGATTGCAGGGATGGTAGGGACTGCAGGAATGGCAGGGGTTGCAGGGATGGCAGGGGTTGCAGGGATGGCAGGGGTTGCAGGGATTGCAGGGATTGCAGGGATGGCAGGGGTTGCAGGGATTGCAGGGGTTGCAGGGATGGCAGGGGTTGCAGGGATGGCAGGGGTTGCAGGGATTGCAGGGATTGCAGGGATGGCAGGGGTTGCAAGGGTTGCAGGGAAGGCAGGGATTGCAGGGATGGCAGGGGTTGCAGGGGTGGCAGGGGTTGCAGGGGTTGCAGGGATGGCAGGGGTTGCAGGGATTGTAGGGACTGCAGGAATGGCAGGGGTTGCAGGGATGGCAGGGGTTGCAGGGATGGCAGGGGTTGCAGGGATTGCAGGAATGGCAGGGGTTGCAGGGATGGTAGGGACTGCAGGAATGGCAGGGGTTGCAGGGATTGCAGGTCTGGTAGGGACTGCAGGAATGGCAGGGGTTGCAGGGATGGTAGGGACTGCAGGAATGGCAGGGGTTGCAGGGATGGCAGGGATTGCAGGGATTGCAGGGGCTGCAGGGATTGCAGGGATGGTAGGGACTGCAGGAATGGCAGGGGTTGCAGGGATGGTAGGGACTGCAGGAATGGCAGGGGTTGCAGGGATGGCAGGGATTGCAGGGATTGCAGGGGCTGCAGGGATGGCAGGGATTGCAGGGGTTGCAGGGGCTGCAGGGATTGCAGGGATGGTAGGGACTGCAGGAATGGCAGGGGTTGCAGGGATGGTAGGGACTGCAGGAATGGCAGGGGTTGCAGGGATGGCAGGGATTGCAGGGATTGCAGGGGCTGCAGGGATTGCAGGGATGGTAGGGACTGCAGGGATGGCAGGGGTTGCAGGGATTGCAGGGGTTGCAGGGATTGCAGGGATTGCAGGGATGGTAGGGACTGCAGGAATGGCAGGGGTTGCAGGGATGGCAGGGGTTGCAGGGATTGCAGGGATTGCAGGGATGGCAGGGGTTGCAGGGATTGCAGGGATGGCAGGGGTTGCAAGGGTTGCAGGGAAGGCAGGGATTGCAGGGATGGCAGGGGTTGCAGGGGTGGCAGGGGTTGCAAGGGTTGCAGGGAAGGCAGGGATTGCAGGGATGGCAGGGGTTGCAGGGGTGGCAGGGGTTGCAGGAATCGCGCAGCTCCCCGGCCCCGCCGCGGCCGCCAGGTGGCGCTGCCGCCCGCCCTTTGCGCCTCACCCCGGCGCGGGGCTGAGGGACCCCGGCCTGGCCTGGCCTGGCCGCTCCGCCGCAGGGCCCTCCACGGCTTGCGGGCAGGGTTTTGTTTTGAACCATTTTATTTATGTTCCCATCTGTTTCATCTCGCTGTAGGCGTGAGGAAGGGACCCTGAGTAACTCCAGGAAGCTGCAGGACATCTCCCGGTCAGTCTTCCCGGGAAGGTGGTCAAGGAAAGCGGATGGTGTGGTGGATAATGCTGAAGTCCTCAGGTCAGGCGCTGTGGGCTCTGGCGCTCCCTGCACTGTCTGAAAAGTGAGGATTGGTACTTCTCCTTCATCACAGCAGCGCCAAGGGTCCGGCAAGGATGCTGGCAAAGTGTTGGGCGTCCTGCAGCTCTGAGCAGCCACAGCGGGATGCTCCTGTCTCCAGAGCTCTTCGGGCAGGGAACCCTGTGGAGCTCCGCGCTTTGCAAATCCCTGCGGCAGGACTTCATTAGCCCCGCTTTGGGAAGAGCTGCCCACGCTGACCCAGCTGGGCACACGAAGGCTGAGGGCTGACCGCTCCCTGTCTGGCTCCAGGGCATCCGTGATGGACAGCCAGGCAAATGGCTCACAGGGGTTAACGTCGAGGCTGTTAGACCATCTAATCAAATATTCATTTTATATGAGCCCTTTATGAGAGTTTCCTCTTCTAAACTCCAAATAAGTCCCTTGCTAAAGTATGTTTTCTTGCAAGGTATCCAGCACGGATAACCAGAAATGGAGAGTTCACAACCCACATCTATCAACCCACATCAACACAAGCTTATTCAGCTTCACCATTTCAGACATGCTTCAGTTTCCATTTGATTTTGTTACATTCTATCCACCCGCCTGTAGTTCCTATAATACCTTTCCCCAGTAGTTCAAACAGCTCTTTAGCACCCAGATTTTTCTTCTCGTGAAGGTATTTATAACACAGCTCTGGATCTTTCTCATAACCCCATCAGCAGGAAGGCTTGTTCTGAGCTACGAAGCAACCCCTTTGAGTCTTGTTTCAGCTTCATGAGGCCTTCTGAACTGCTTACAATTTTTCAGCAAATGAATGTGAGTGCCCTCACTTCTTACAAACAGTGTTTGTGTGTAACGTGTCAAATGGAAACATGCACTGGGATGTAAAATCAAAGGTCCTGATTCTCATTCACATTGGAGACCTTTAACTAACTCTGGCAAATTATTTTTCATTTAGATCCAATGTACAGCTCCCCTAAAATGTTGTTGTTGGAAAGGGGCCAGACAATAAATAAGAGTTGACTCTCAATTATTTTTATTGACTTAATACCAAACCACTGACCATACTTCTAGGGTTACTGCACTTTTTCTCCTTTGCATTATGAGACTGGCACTTGCATACCCAGAGTCGTCTGTGCACACATCCTAGTATTTTATAGCGAAATACAAAGATTTATTTCCATCTTGTCTTATTTAGTGAGGGCAAAGGTGCAGTTCCTGAGGGGACTGCTGCTCAGTGTTAGATTGGATATGGGAGACCTGACCGACTTCTCTCCAACCCTACCTTGGCATAACTTCTTTCACTCCTTCAGTAGATACACATGCCTGATTTACGGCGGCATTAATAAAATAAGATCTGCTGCTTGTGCCCTACATTTCCATCACCCCAGACCACCTGCTAAGACATCCTTGCTTCTGCATTCAGAAATTTCCTTTGTTCCCTTTCAATATGCCATTAGTAACAGCCAAATAAGGGGGCTGAAAGGCGATAAATACATCTGCATTTCTAAGCATGGCTGATGCTTTCTTTCCTTAAAATTACTTACATGTGGCATCCATTTGCCTGAGTCATTAATTCCCCTTTTACGGAGACTGCCTCTGTTATTTTTATGCTTTGTCCTTGATGTTTGCTTACATTGTCCCTGTTTTCCATGTCAGAGAGCACAAGGTGCTGTACCCCATTAAGGATGACTAACACACCGACACAGAGGAAAAAAGAGAAAGATTAAACCAGAAAGAAATGCATACTAAAACCATCACAGAGTACTTAACTGAAAAACCCTGCTGCTCACATGAAAGCAATCTGGGAAAGGAGACTATTAGAAAATGAATGCACATGACTGAGGTGGAAATACAATTAAACCACCAGAGTAAAATAACAGAAAATGTAGTAGTAAGGTTAATAATAAACTCCTGTCATGAAAGCACAAAGTGTAGAAGGGAAATTACACTGCCAGTCATCATCTCTTTATTAGGAAACTCATTAAAACCAGAGCAGTACCACTCCTTTTAATGGAAAATAGATGGGCATGAGCAACATGCAACTGGTAAGAGGCAGCCATGTCTGGGAGAGCTCTGTGCAGACGTAAGGAAAGGATGATCCTGCTGCAGATGCTAATGCAGTACTTTCATTAATTGGTTTATGCACTCATGGTGCATGTGCATCACAAGCACAGCTTATTGCTCACTACTACCCCCTTGGCTTCCTTTTATCTCATTCTGCCTCACCTACCTTGCAATTTAAAGCCCTATATTTCAATTTCATGACAGGACAATCTGTAGCAAAATCTTAGCTCCTCTCTGCTTCAATCATCCCAGCTCATCTGATTCTTGCTTCACCAATATTCAGCTCTCTTCATATTGCCTGTCCCAGTTTCATGCTTTGCACTCCCAAATCCTCTCCTTAAATTTATTTTTTCCTGTCTTTCACCCTGCCTCTGCCTTTATTTAGAGGCTAACCTAATGCACGTGGCTCCTTGTGCAGCTGGATCACCGTCAGGAGTTGGGACTGGAGAAATTAGGAACCTTGTGGTGGGCAAAAGGGGATTAGGGATGGGGATGTGTGTAAATGTGGCTGCCTGCACAGCTTTTGCCCAGGATAAAAGGCAATAACAGTGAAATAAACATTTTGATGAAAACAACACATTTACAAAAGCATTTCTGGTTTGTTTTTTATTGAAAGAGAAAGCTCTGTCAATACAATTTGCTGAGGCTCAGAGACCTTTAAATAATTAGAATAACTCTTCTGCATCTAATTTGAAAAGTGCAAGGGTTGCCAAAATAGATGTTGTTTCTGTGTATTCCTCTGTGGGTTATATTATAAGCACACACTCAAATATGCATTCATATTGGGAGCTTGTAATCCTTAGCTCTAATTCTCCAATTAGAAAATCTTAAGATAAGGATATCAATGCAAAATTTCACAATAAATTTTGTTTTTCATTTTTTATCATTACAAAAATACTTTAAAACAATATAGCTACAGTGCCAAATGAAAAGTCATCTTCAAATTGCTTTAAACACAAATATTAAGCACCCAGAGAGGCTTGCAAATAGAGCTGGGGCTGAGTGCACCATTCCCAGTGACCTTCATAGCCCTTCTAAAACCTTGTTCAACGCTGTGAAAAGTGCATCTGCTTTGAGTAGGAGATTTTCACATTCTATGCACTTTCTAGATGTAGAAAACTACTGCTTCCATGTTTATCTACTGTACCATCCTGTACTTTTGGATGGTAAAAAATGCCATGTGTTTATCCATGCCCACATGCTTTGAGGTGTTCAAGTATGCCCTCATACCTGGTCACGGTCACTGATACTCCGAGGTGTACCTTCTCCAGCATGGCCTCATCCTCAGGCCACATCCCTTCAGAGGTACAGCTACTGCTGCCCAGATACTGCAGCTGTCCTGCATCCACACTGACTCATCCACGGGTCAGAGTCTCTTCAACTCAAGCTCTCACCAGAGTTCCAGCCTGTCCAGTGCAGCAGCACAGAAACAGCAATGATGCCCTGGCCATCAGCCAGCCCAGGCTGTTATCAAAATGTTCCCAAGCACAGCAGAGTAAGATGATAAGCAGCACAGCAGTACAACAAGCAGCGAAAGCAGAAAACAGCCACTAACAAGCACTTGGCTCTGATACACAATCAGGCAAGCAAGCCTTGTGGCAAGCACAGAGCCCTGCCCATTAATAGCTAAACAGCAAGAACAGCCACAAATTCAATCTAGCACATTCTAATCAAATCTGTCATTATCATGGGCACTTTGAGCCCCATGTTGGACACCAAAACAAAATGTTGTGATTTAACCCCAGCCAGCAACTAAGTTCCATACAGCTGCTTGGTCTGCCCCCCTGCTTCAGTGGCGTGGGGGAGATGATTGGAAGAGGTTAAGTGAGAAAACGTGTGGGTTGAGATAAAAACAGTTTAACAGGTAAAGCAAAAGCCACGCATGCAAGCAAAGCAAAACCAGGAATTATCCACCATTTCTCATAGGCAGGCAGGTGTTCAGACATCCCCAAGAAATCAGGGCTCCAGAGCATGAAACATTGACTTGGGAAGACAAACACTACCACTCCAAAGGTCCTCCTTCTCCTTCTTCTTCCCACTGCTTTGTATACTGAGCAAGACATCATGTGTAGGGTATGGAACATCCCTTTGGTAGTTGGGGTCATCTGTCCTGGCTGTGTCCCCTCACAACTCCTTGTGCACCCCCAGCTGGTGGGCTATGGTGAAGGGCAGAAAAGGCCTTGACACTGTGCAAGCACTGCTTGGCAATAATGAAAATGTGCCTGTGTTAGCAACCCAGTTTCCTGCACAAATCCAAAACACAACCAATACTGGCTACTATGAGGAGCATTAACTCTACCCCAGCCAAAACCAGGAAAACATTTTGAAGAGGCATCCCATTTATATAAAAATATATGTAAATATTATATATATATAAAGGGAACACTGCATTCAACACAAAAATGGGTAACTTAACACTTGGACAGTGGGGTTGAGTGCACCCTCAGCAAGTCTGAAGATGATGCCAAGTTGAGTGGTGCAGCTGACTCACTGCAGGGAAGGGATGCCATCCAGAGGGACCTTGACAGGCTTGAGAGGTGGCCCATGCAAACTTCATGAAGTTCAACAAGGTGAAGTACAAGGATGTTTCATCATTGCAATTGTTCAGGGCCAGGCTGGATGGGGCTTTGAGCAACCTGGTCTAGGGGAAGGTGTCCCTTCCCCTAGCGGGAGGGTTGGATCCTTGAAGATCCCTTCCAATCCAAACCATTCTATGAACACCAGATGTTTAATACTCTCTCTCCAGTTGCCTTTCCTATCCTGAAGAGGGAAAGAAAATCTGAGTATAAGGATGTGGAAAGCCAGGTGGAGCTGTGATCTCCCCAGTGCTTGCATCTCCATCCCTGTTCAGGCTGTTTGAGAGAGCATGGACTTGCACACCCTGCTGGTGTTCCAGCCCCAGCACAGCACGCCTGGTGAGGAGGCTGACAAGGGTTAATAAAACAGGTAGAGCCAAGAGAAAAGAGAGAGGGAAATATTTATGAGAGCAGAACTGTCTGACGTTTCATAATATCTTGTTTTTCGTGTGGGGGATAATTATAAAGGAGGGGTGAGGGTAAGCGGCAGCTTCGTTTCCAAGAGCTGCCTTTTGCTCCAGCTGTTTGTTGGACTTGCCACTGGCAGGATTTGGTCTTGCATGCTGTTTTCTCTTTTGATTTTAGCTCACTGTGCCCTGGGGGAGCCTCAGGGAGCTGCATCCCTTCCCCCTGCCTGCCTTTATTGCTGGTGTTCTCTGTTTCCCTGCAAATTGTTTTCTCTGCTGCTGCAATGGGTTTTCACACTTTGAATTTCTTTCTAAGGTTTTCAAGGCTGCGATGGTCCCCAGTAAGAGATCCCTGGAAGCAAATGAGTTTGTATTAAATAAATGAGTTTATATCAATCAAACCTGGACAAAAGGAAGTGTAATTAACAAAGTCATCAACAGACAGCTCACAGCAGTGTGGTGGTAAATTCAGACTTTTAGTTTTCAGATCATCATAGGGCTTTGCTGTAGGGCTGATCTAACTGAGCCCCCTCATGACTCATTGAGGATGATGCCATGGAGTACATGGGTGCCACCAAGTTGTGTTGACCACAGGGGTCCTGGTACCAGCAGTGGGCCCTGCAGCCAGTGCTGTGATCACTCCCTCCTCTGCTGTGCTCCTGGCCAGCCCAGCCCCTCAAAAGGCTGGTCACAGAGAAATGGTCAGAGATGTGAAAGGACATGGTGCAAGGGAATGATGCCTCCTTTTAGACACACTGTGGACATGTGAGTTGTCTCCCAAGAGAAACACTACAATATTTGTTCATAAACTAAGGGGAAAAACTAAAATGGCTGGAGAAAGCAGACCCCATTTAATACCCTAGTGATCGGTGAACAACTCAGTTTTAGAAAGAGAGAAATGCAGGGTCAGCTCCTCCACAGCCTGGGAGAGCTCTGAACAACACTTGCTGCTGTACCTGGGAGGACCAGGTGATGGGAAATCCCTTTCTCCTCCCTCTGTGGCCCTGTGATTCCTGCCCTCACTGCCATCCACCTGCTGGCATCACTTCGGTCAGTCTATAGAAATCGCAATTTCTTTCCTTCCTTCATTTCTGGCATGACTGGCATATATCCTCATGGAGAGGACATGCTTCTGGAAGGTGACAAATGCAGGCTTTAAGCATCTCAGCTGGGTTTGGACTGAAGGTAGTTGTTGAGCTACTCAGTCAAAGAGATGTGAGGGTAAAACATGTCCATTGAATCCTGGAACTGGCACATGGGGATGCAGCCCTATTTTAGGTGTCAGCAAGATGGTGCTGCAGCTGAAAAGAAAGGTGTGTGGGTGGCACTGGGTTACAAAATTGAGGTTAGGAGAATCAGACATTTCATAAATGCTAGTCCTAGTAGTGGGTGATAAAAGGGGAAGAATCCCTGGTGTGCATTTCAACTGACTGTACGGTAGCATAGCCTCTACATTTATTTCTCCTTCAGTTAAGCTTAAGCTTTAGGAGAAACACTTGAAAACATGTAAATAAGAAGTGACAGAATGCAGACCTTAAACACCTACTCTGATAGCCTAAAAGAAGCTCATAATAAATGGGAAAGTAATCCTCTGACAGAAAATAAACCTTAGGGAGAAAAAATATGCAAAACTTGTCTCTAAGCTGAAATTCAAGGGAGACAGAAAAGGATACTCCTTTGGGATTGAAATAGGACCCAGAAATCATACTTGAAAAAAAAAAATAAAAACCCTTTCAAACCTCCTCCCAAAACTGTGCTAGTATTTGCAGTCCCTGGACACCTCCAGCTTCCCTCTCCTGTGGTGGGTGAGGTTCTCACTATATGGCCTTCTTTGCTATGAAATTTAAATTACTTAACTATAAATTGCTTTCCAAACAGTAGCACCTTGTATTTTAGTCAAAGTCACTGGTGGTATTTCTAGGTTTCCTAGAAATGCATTCAGAAAGATTTCTATTGATTTAGACCTTCACACAGATCTATTATTCTCAGCAAAATTCTCCAGGGGGTGAAGTTTGTTTTTCAGACCATGCTCACGCCAGGCAATCCTGCACCAATCAGATAGGGCATTTGACAAAAGTGGCTTGGGGAAGATAGAGACATAGAGAAAATAATGTAAGAAAATTGTATTATTCTGGATGTTTAATTTGATTTTATTCTTTCTGGTTTCATCCCTAGACTTTTTTCTGGTGTGAGGCTGGGATGAATAACTGAGCCTGACTATGGCACAGAGTGGAGCTGCAAATTATTTTGGCCTCAGCCTTGTAGTGAACCTTGTGAAGGTGTAGAAGTCTGCCTGCATTGATGGACATCATGAATCCCTGTGCAGTCAAACCCACTGCAAGTTGATGCAAGGAGCCTCTCAGTCACCTGGGAGAGTCCTCAGCTGTTGGAGGAAAGAGTAGAGCTCTGAGGAGCTGCAGGGGACAGAAGTACAGATGAGGGAGCTCTTTGCCAGCCTCTGCTGAAGCTGCAGGAGAAAAAAATGGGCTTGCTCAGGATCCACTTGCCTGGTTTTTGTAAGACTGGTAGGACTGCTCTTGCTTAGGTGCAGATGCATTTTATATTTGGGGTTAATAAAATCCTATTGTTCCTTTATGCTCTGCATTCAGCAAGAGTGCTGAGCATAACTCTGGTTTGGGCAGGTTTGATACTGAGCCCTCAGGAAAACAAGAACAGGGAAGTGCAAAGAATGAAGCTTCTCCTTGGGAAGGTGTCCCTTAGGCAGAGCTGTGTGTCTGTCTGAATGCTCTGATCACGTCTTCAGTCACCAACAGTGACAAAGCAAAGGGCAGCACAGCTGGGACCAGCCCTGCAGCCAGGGCTGAAGAACACCCCTTTGGCCAGGGCTCACTGAAGGAGGTGAGAGGCAAGAAGCAGGACAAGCCCTGCAAAGTTTTGGGGTTTGTGAGGTTTCTCGCTCTGGGGAAAGCGGCAAAACCCCCCGAAACCCCACAAAAAAGGGTCACCACTGCGAACCTCCCACGCAGGGTTTTGATGAGCCGGGCGGTGCCGGGACGCCGCGAGCACGCGAGAGCGGGTTGCTTCCGCGACAGAGAAGAACAGGAGACGAGGCGCTTCGGAGATATAGTCTCTGTGCTTTAGAAATTCAGGGTTTATTAAGGCGCAGCAGGGCGGCGCGGGGTCCATGGAGTCGGGGCAGCTCAGAGAGCACTGGAGCACGGCTGGATCCGAAGGCGCAGAGCACAGAACGAACGCTAACATGGGTTAAGCGAGACCGAAGGGTGGGAGGGGTTTGTAGAGGGGAACCAACTGGGACACGGGGGATACAGGATTGACAGGGAAGCCAGGGAATGGCGATATAAGGAGGGAGGTTACAGAACTTTGAAAACCAATAATAAACCTCGGGTAGAAGGAACATTCTAGCTATTAACTCCAAAAGGATAAAGAGGAGGAGAACTTCAAAAGCCAATACTCTTGTTCCCTGTTGCATATTTAGGAGGCTAGTTGCAAGGTGTCTTGGGGGAACATCTTTCTGTCACCCTAAGGTCTCTTCTGACCTAAGGTCTCTTCAGACCCAGGGGGCTTCTTCAGGTAGTTCAGCGTGCAAGTTTATTAGGGCTAATCTCACTGCTACAGGTTTGTCTTTGAATTTTTTTTTCTGTGATGGGGGAATAGTTGCTCATCAAAGGGAGGCAGGTGAAGTAATTGGGTCTCCTGTGTTTTTGGGCTGTACTCTTAGCCAGTGTTGTTTAATTTGTTTGGGGGGGTACCATGTAGGTGATTTGACCTCCTGCAATCTTCTGAAAATAAGCCTCCTGTCAGAAAAGTAACATCACTGTCCCTAAACTTACTTTATTTAATCTTTATTTTTTGGAATCTGGTAGACTGGACAACCTTTATTTCTGGGGTTCTTCTTGTGCTTATTAAATATTTCACATGTTCCATATCCGTTTTGTGTCTGCTTCTTTTTTGTTTGTTTTCTCCTAATTGTGATGTTAAGAAATCACAAGTTTTATTTCCAGAAAGCTGTAAGCTGCTGAAGAGAAAGTTTTAATAATGCAAATGACTGGTTTATTTAATTTCTGTCTAGAGCAGCAGTTCCTAGAAGGTATAAAAAGCATGTAGCTCCCTATTGAGAAGAAAAGATCTGTTTAACACACTCACACAAAAGCGTATTTAGCATTGAGGGAAGTATCTTACTTTTCTGTAAGAGTTTAAAAACTTCTCAAGCTTCTTTTAGTTTTCTACCGCTGTGCTAAAGTCACTTATTTTCTCTGTTTGAAATTAGATAATGCTGTGACTGGAGCTTCCTTATGTGCAACCAGTGCTGTGAGATCTTCATCCTGGTGCATTCTGTATGACTAGTTGTTCCCTGAAAAGAAATAGTGAGCAAACGAGGACAAATGCCTTCGTTTGCCCTGTAGTCGTAGGAGTTACACAAGAGGAATGTTGCATGGAAAGTTTTGGAGGAGCAGTGGCTAATGGTCTGACACAATTAAAGTCAGTGGCAATCCCCCTACCAAGCTATCAAACAGCAAAAATTTCATTTAGAAATTCAAATAACTCTTGACATCTGACCTGACATTGTGAAAACACACCTGTATGGACAGCCTGTGTGTGAGCAAAAGGAGTGTGTGCAGGTGATGCTTCACATCTATCACAGAAAAACACTCTGGCATAAGAAAGAGGAGCTTTGTTATAAAAAAATCCCAACAAAACAAAACAGGGATTATCACTGCTATGTAATGCATCCAAGCAGAGATATTAACTGGTTTTCAAAAGTATTTTAATCTTGCTTTCTGCCTGGGCAAACTTCATTCAGGCACACTATAAATGCAGGTAGAAGTGAAGGCAGTGAATTATGAGGAGAGAAAGGACTAGCAAACCCAGCTCTTAAAATAATATATATAATTTAATATTTAATCTTTTAATACTTCAAAGGATTCTGAGAAAGAGAAATAATTCACACTTTAAATAGTGATCTAAAAAGGACTCGTCTTCTCATGGAATGAACTTGGCGACTGTGACTCAATCTCTACATTGTAATCTAGCTATAATAGTGAAATTAACATACTTATCAGACAGACTCAGGTTGGAATTTGAAATCACTGAATTGTTTGTCCATGAGGGTCTGCATCATAGATGAGGTTTTCTGGAAAAATCTACTCAAATGTACACAGTATTTTAAAGGCAATATGAATGATGGACACTCCATGGAGTTCCTTTCTTCCTTTATTAATCACAAAATAAAGTAAATTTTGACCAAGTACATTCAAGAAATTAATTTCAACAAGAGCACAGGAAAGATTATCTAGGCAGACTAGGTGTATTCATGTGAGCTGGTTCTGAGGAAATTTCTCCAAAAGTATTTCAGGATTTATCCTGAGCAACTTCTGAGCAGTTAATGATAAATTCTGAAAATTGCAGGTGGACAGGGAGTCCCAGAGGACTGTAAAAAGTAAAACAAAACCTATATTTAGAGCAAAGGTAGAAAGAAATCTATGGGATGTACAGTGATGGATGAGTTTAACTTCAGTACCTGGAAATGCTCTCACTTAGCAGTCACTTAACAACAAACAAAACAGACAATATACAGTTTTTTAAAGAGCAAGTCGCATTATACCATCCTAAAAAAATCTAAAACATGTATAGAAACCTAGCAAAACCTTGAGGAACCACAGACAGAATTTATATTGACTGTACCACAGCTTTTCACAATCCCACACAATGTTTTCAGAAGCAAGCTGAAGAAAAATGATTCAGATAAAATTATGAGGTATATGTACGATGGATTGCAAATTACTGTTTGAGTTTATCATTCAGTGTGTTCCTCAAATGTGATGAGTCAAGAGGTAGGGCCCTTTAGAAGTTTGTCCTGATCTGTTCAGTTCTTTTCTGCTGCAGAAAAGAATTGAGAAGATGACAATAGATTGCAATTGGAAGTGCTAAATATAGTGCTGCTGCAAGACATTCAAATGGCCTTCTGGGATACATTAACAGGTATAAAATATAGGAACTGGTTCTTTTACTCAGCTTGGCACTAGTGACCTCAGCTGGAAAACTGTGTCCATTTTTGGGCTAGGTATTTTTAGAAGAATGCAGCTCCATGAATCACACAGCTCAGAGGTGAGCAGTGTGAATCGTAAGGCATGTGATTTCTTGGGAATCACTGAAATAATTAGAGCTGTCATCTAGAAAGAAGGTAAGGATGCTGTGAATCTTCACATGCATGAAATATGTACTTTTTCTCCAAAGTCAGCAGGAAAACATGTGATCTCATTTGCTGAGGAAAGGTAATTTAGATTAGATGTTGTCCTTTTAATTGAAAGGGCAGTGGAACATCAGTTACCACAGAGATGACCAGTATCCTCTACACTGAATGTTTTTAAGAGCAGCCGAGGATGGTGTGAATCTGTTCAATTTTGCCACAAGGATGGGGATTGACTAAATCAGAGATGCTTGTCCTGATGACCATCCATAGATTGCTTGGATAATTTTCCCATGTGTTGCCAGCCAGAAGCCAGTGGGACCTGGCTGATCCCTTTGTGGGTGGCAGCTTCTGACCAGCTCACAGTTCCACAGAAAGATCTCTGATATGGTGGTGAATGTCATCTTCCCTGACTAAGGAAGGACCAGAGCCATTTAAAAAGGATGGTGGTTGGGAACAGGCTGCGGTCAGTGCTGTTTGCCTGCTCAGAGCTCATTCTCTCCTAAAGTCCAAGGATCACCTTGAAAATGAAGGAGCCAAGCACGAGTTGTATGAATTACAAAGCTGGCAGCAGGATACACCCCAATCTGCAACAGGTAACTGAGCAGACGTTCCTGGTCTCAAAATCCTATATTGAGATCTTGGGATACCTGATGGCCCATGAGTCTGGAGTTCAGTAGTCCATAACTGGCTACAGAATTGAGATGAAGTTATCCCCCCCTAGCTGAAAACATGTGGGAATCACTAGCTGAAATGATTTCTTGAGGTCATTTTCAACCTTACACTGCAGAGATTTCTATGAAGTAGTGGAATAATTTCTCTCCTCTTTGGAATAACAGCAGGACTAAATATGGAAGAAAAAAAATAGATTAAAAATGGTGCAGTTTCAATATCTACTATTGATAGAGCAAGTTCATGAGACTTTTCATACTATACATAACAGATCATCAATGCTGATGTGGAAAAGCTGGTGTGCTAAACTGTGCCATTTGAAAATTATACTGAGTCTCATCTTCAGTGAAAACTTCAGGCAAATAGCTGAACTATGTTAAGCTGGATTACTTGAGAATTACAAACAGTAATTTGAGAGGAAGGTTGTGACAGATACAACTTCGCCTTGTTTTCACACAAAGGATAAAATGCTTTTTTCTTCTCAAATGCCAAAACTGGCTAAGGATTTCTGAAAGAATAATATTCCTTAAAACATAAAGTTCCACCTGCCAGGGAAGAAAAAAAAAGAAAGTTTCTGCATATGGTCTCTCAGTGATATATACTGAATTTCAAGCTCCAGGGCAAGAAATCTGTGTGAAAATACCTAATTTTCATACTTTCAGACTTCACATCTCTGAAAGCCTTAGTATCATTACACTGGATGTTAATGAACATGGGGTTGGATGAGGGTGTATTTTTGACTGGGACCTGCTTCTTGTGTTTGTCAGAGATGTCCCCTAGCATACCAATACATGGCACAGACCTGTGCTCTGAAGGAGGGCCTGATGTGTCTGACAATGTGCCCCAAGTGCCATCTGAAGTTACAGCCATACGTGCAAGTCCTGCAGAGCACAGCAGGATGGCGATTTCATCCAGCCCCAATAAATTGCAGTAAGTGCTACCACACTTCTGTATACAGTCCTCACCCTTAAAAAGATAAGAAATCAAAGTGTTTGAACATGGTGAATAGGAGTGCAAGCTGTTTACATAATCGCTGTTTACATTCTGTTAGAGGTGACAAAACCATCATGAAAAAAATTCAGTGCTGATAAAGACCATATCAGTAAACAGCAGGTTAAGCAGGACACAGAGTGTCACAGACCAATTATACATAATTTGCCATGGACACGGTTCGAGAAAGAAATGCATACAATGACTTAGAGAAAATTGTTTAGCTTGGCCGCATCCTTATTAACAAAACGAAAGTGCCTGAGGGCAAATTGTCCTTGAAAAATAACTCCTGGGAATAATAGCATGTCCTCATCCTTTGCCTTGTGAAGGAGAAGAGCCTTTTCCTCCCATTCGCCCTCCTCCCTGAAAATATCCTGAGCCTTTTCACTTCTATCTGACCCACGTTTGCCAACAGCTTCTGAGACATGTCTTCTCTCCCTTGGAAAACCAGGATCTGAATCACTAATCTGTCACAGGCCTTCAGCACTTCTTTTGGTGGGGTCTATGGAGAAATTTCCTCCTACATCACATCCCAGGTACTACAGATTTGAGAGGTTGTGATAGCTCCCAGTCTCTGGTCTGCTGTTTCATCTGATGAGCGTTCCTGCATCCTGACCAAAGTATTACTCCCACTTTTTCTGCACTCGTGCATCAACTGCACGCACCAAAGAAAATCAAATAATTAGGCAAGTGAGTGCATGCACTACCTACCAGCAGCCTACAGAAAGTGTCTCTGTTGCTGTATTTTATCCCAGCATTTCATGAAAAATGTTCCACCACACCTTCTGTGATGATCCTGTGGGGAATTTGTTGATCTTATTTCAGAGTGACAGTCAGCTTACAAAACGTTTTCAAAATCAGAATTTATCCTGGAAGGGAAAGGTGGAGACTTGTTTTCCAGTTTTCAGGTACTGAAAAGGGGAATTTAGAAAACTTTTATAATTTCATTAAATTTACACAGATATTAAGAATAGATTGTCAAAAGTTATAGCCTAAAGAAGACTGAATTAATCTTTCCTAAAGATATTAACTATGATTGGCTAATAGTCTTTAAAAACAAAAGAACAGTCTAGGAATAGGAAAAGAATCTCTTAATTCTTGGATGAGCTGAAATTACTCAAATTGCTTTTTCTGTGACAAAATCCCAGAAATCACTAAATATTTTGCGAGTTTGTGAGGAAAGGGGAAAAGTCTAAGAAAAAAGGACATGAACAAGAACAATCCTGAGAAACACAGCCATTTATGATCAGCTTTGAAAGGAGGGAGTAGGATTACGTACAGAACACCTAGCTATGAAACAGTACCATAGAAATGGACCTATAACAGATAACAAAAAGAATCTAACTCTTCCATGTATGCTATGGAAGGCATGGGTGCTAAATAATGTCCTTCACATGGCACTGGTAAGATCTTGATCAGAGCAACGTTTCTTGTATTGGAGTCCACATTTTTAATAAGTACACAGATGTAGTAAAAAGACCTTTATTTATTATGAATTAAAAAAATACTTTCTAGCAAAAAAAAGGGGTTTTGTAGAAAAGCAGATATGAAGGGAGGTACTAGTGTTAGTTGTCTAAAATGTTGCTATAAATGGGAAAGTGGTCAGCTCTTTTCCATTTTCAAGGAGACAGTAACCTATGAATATACTGCTTTAACGCAAGCAGTAAGGCTTGTGTTAAATATCAGAACTGTCTTACCACCAGCACAGTTAGGTACTACATCAGGAGATGGCTGGATTATCATCATGGGAAGTTTAGACAATTGCTCCTGGCTTGAGACCAGTGGTTGGTCTACATTTCCTTTTGTGTCTGGCATCTTTACAATTTGATTCTTCCTAGCACATACCTTGATTTTTGAAGCAATTCAGTTTGTGCCACATTCAAATTCCAGCTGCAAGCTCTTTGTTTTTTTGGCCATATGCTTTCAAGCACAGGAGCAGTGTGCTGTGCTTGACAAGCTGGAATGCTCCAGGGACATCCTGCTGGGACAACGCAGAGCAGAAATACTGGGCAGGTGAGAGAAGGGGGAAGGAGCAGTATATTAACTCTGTGGCTGGGTGGCAGTGCTACAAATACTACCAACGCACAGCCTGTTCCTCAGTGCTGCTAAACCCAGCTAATCTCGAGCTGAGTGTGCAAGCTCCGTGCAAGGGTACAGTGTAACTTCTATATTTACAGTATTTTGGCCACTGCTAGGGTTCAAAGAGAATGTTGGTGAGGAAGAAGATGCCATGAACAGATGGAAAGACAGCAGTAATCCGCAGACATATTGACGAGGCATGCAGGCCAACTGGGTGCTGACCAAGACCAGCTGTCCCTTCTTTTTCATCTACTGTATTTGAGAGAAAAAAAGAGGCAGGATTTCAAGTAACACTCCCAGCCCATAAGTTTCTGCTTGGTGTTGATATAGCGTGACCCTTTTTTAACAGCCTGTCTTATCCATGACAAGGATGCCATCTTCACTGCCTTAGAAGCACCACCATTCACAGCCTGCACCAGGAGGCAGCAAACTCCTCTTTCTTTTTGGTATTGGATCTGTACAGGCAAGCCTGTCTAGAGGAGAAAAATGTGAGCTTAGGGAGGAGATGATTTGAAAAGGTGCCTGCTCTTGCCTAGCCATAATAAATCCTCAGCTGTTTTGGGACTGCAGGGTTATTGGACAGAGATCACACCTTCATATATACCTGTTCACATTGCCTGCCTAATGTCTCCCAGGATCTTGATAAAATTACTTACACAACACATATAAGAGTATACAATAAAGAGATATCCCCAATTTTGCCAGCTAGCTCCCCAAACTTCACAGAGGTTTGGGGAGGCAGGTGTATGCTCTAGGTCTTTAAAATGATGTGACAGTCTCCAACTGCTCAAATACTACAGTGCCATAAATCACTCAGAGATGCCATAAACCACTTATCACCTCAGAGACATATCCTGAACACCCATTTTCAAAATGCATCTTTATAAAAAACAGAGCAGTGTCAGCCAGTTATTTCCATATGGTAAGGGCCAACCCAGAATCAAATATTATGTGAAACCTAGCCAAGATAAGAAACTTTCCTATCTGTGGGTTCACAATATGAGGTGTCACCCAGCTGCCTTGCAAGAGAGTTTGCAAGCCTTGTCATATAATACCCACTTACCATGGTGAGTGCAAGCTGTCTCAGTGTTACTGCTGTCAGCCCAGATCCGGTTTTGAACAGTGAGATAGAAGATAACAGATTCATGCAGTGCTGATTTAGTCTTCAGGTAGAGAGAATCATGCTTGCTGAGAAGCTTGCTTGCATCTGGCAGTGCTGATTTAAGTCCATGTCTGGTTATGCCAAAACTATTCATTCTGTCAACAAAGCCTCAAGTAGGTCTGAAACATAAAGATGTGGGAGTTCCTTTATGATTCCAAGAGAAACTGAAGCAGAATCTATGACTTCTCAAGGACAAAAACCAAACTAAACCAAGCCAAACTAAACCAAAACACAAATCACCAACTTGAGCTCCTTAAAAAAAAATCACAATACAGTGAAAGAAAACATTTTCTTCACGAGGAATAATTCCACAGAACATCCTGAAACTGCTCCTCTTTTGAGGACATTTCAGTAAGTTGCTCTTTGAGACCCAAAGAAAAATTTGTATGCCTGAACACTCATCTGCTTGGGTTATTTTTTACTGTATCATGTAGTCTACTAGAAGATATGTCTCCTTGTATGCTCACTTGGCATTTGCTAGGACACTGGTGCTGCAACAACATTACCTCATTAATATAACATTACAATACAAACAATACATGGAATAAAACATTCAACCCTCTTCATATGAAGACCAAGGGTCAAGTAGCCTTTCTCAACCATACAGCTTTTAACTTTCATCTCTTCATACCCAAGGCCTACACAGAATATAAGCAAACTGAGTAGGTACCAGGACACAAGGAGAGCTCAGGGGCTTCTGATGCAAATTTTGTGAACACAGGGGAGGGGCAGACAAACAGCATAAGAATGGTCCTCTTCAAAATAATCCAAAAAGGCAGATTTAAAAGAAGATGAAAAGTTTGCTTTTCTGCTGATATTCTTGTAGCCTGTGGGGGAGGAGAGGTATGGGGCGTTGTGGGGATGGGTTGTGCATGAATTTTTCTAGGTTGAAAAGCAAATAAACACTTTCATTTTTGTGTGTAACTATGTTGCCCCTGAGGGTTATCTCTGGAGATTATGTTTAGCTCAGCACCACGAACCTTTGCCACTTGAACAAATGCTGTAGTTGTGAAATGTCACCTGGAATGTGGCTCAGCGCCAGCGGGAAGGTCACTGGCACAAGTTTCAGATGTGTTTGCTGTCAACAGATGTTTGGTGAGAGTGTTGATTTCCATCCATACCCGTGCCTGCAGCACCTTTACTGAGCAGGTTATTTGCACATCCATTTCCCACCCCTTCCAGCCCTCATCACCAAAGCCCATGTCACAAAAGGATAGTTGAATCTCTTCCATTCAGGATTCAGCTCTGCGCTTCAAACTTCCTTCGCCTTGTGTGTAACAGATTTATTTTCATTTAAAACAAAAATGTTTAGTTTTGTGATGGCTTCCATCAAGCTGTGCTTTGCCCTGTTCACTCTGCACATCCCCCCTCACACTGTATCACACCATGTCATGCCTGCCTCACGCTGCTCTTTCCCTGTATGGCATTTCAGAGCTCTGGGAGGCAGGTGGGACACCTTGCTCGTACCAACCACCTGTGACCACAGTGGTCCAAATGGGCATTTGCAGCTCTTCTTTCCAGGAATCTGTCACTGGTTGCTATAGTGATAAACAACCTGGCTTATTAGGAAAAGGAACAAAGAACTAGAGAAAGTCATTTCAAAATGGCATACATAAACATGCAATCTCACTCCTCTTTGTCACTTGGACAGCTGGTTTCCTGTTTCTGGAGCAGCGCAGACCCCACATACATTATTTTAGCAAGTCAGGCCCAGTCTCCACTGCCTGTGTTTTTTGACACGCAGTGTCCTGCATGAGGGTGTGGGGCTTTCCCTTCTGAGTTGAATGATTAAACTTCTCTGAGGCTTCCATAACTGGATAGTATAGGAAGACAGGCTTTCTTAGAAAAACTATTAGGTGGTCTAATGAGGCTGAAATAAGTCTAAAGGAGCAGGAGAGGACAGAAAAGATTATGCTTTTAGTGTATCCTGTGCTGTGGCTTCATTTTTTTACCTTTTTCACTCCTTGCTGATGCCAAGACACCTCTGTGCAGACACTTAGGGTGGTGATCTGTGCCTGTCAGATTGCAGAACATCACTTTCTCTGTGGGATGCCTGGCTTACACATTGGTCTTTTGTGCCTTCACTAACGTATAATAAATCTGTTCTCAGTTGAATCCCTAGATACACAGTGGCTCCACTGAGATCAGGCTTGTGCCCTTGAGTGTGTAGGATACAGTGGATGCTCTCTGAAAGTCCCGTGAGATGCAGCCCTGATGCTTTTTTTTTTGGCTAATTACACATTTTGATTGACTGAGCGATGCCAAAAGGTGTAACTGCAAACACTAGAAACTGCACTGCCTATATTTCATTCAGACAGGCAGGCTACTCTTTTGCCTGCTGTGATTTGAGTCACCTGGCAGCTGGATTTACCCATCACAGAAACCAGACTGATGAGCTTCCTTTGCATGCCAGAGCTAATTACCCACCTCCAGTTACCACCAGTCACCACTTTTGAAAGAAAAATATGAAACAGCCCAAAGAAATGAACTATCCTTGGGTCTAATCTATTCCATTACAGCCATGTGAAATAGAAACTATTTCTCTGCAATGTTTTATCCACTAGTTTGAAATAATTGCACATTTTTATGTTTATCCAACTGATTTTTATTCTGCTTCCCACGGGATTGTAATAGTTCTATCAGCTGCAGAACCTATGAAACAATAATTTTTAATAGCTTTATTTCAACTACTATCTTATAACTCCTACCAAGTTTCCAAGAACTGGGAAAAAACCCCAAACCTACCCAGTTTTTAATGTACCTAAAATCCTAAAATGTACCTAAAATCCTAAAATATACCTAAAGCCTAAAAAATACCTACAATTTAGCAAATCCTGATGTTCAGAAACTGGGGAAATTCAAATGGAGCAAGCAAAAGGCTTGGCCAGCTTGTGCCCCTGCTGGGCATGTCCGGCTGAGAGGCTGGATGGGAGTGCTGGGTTCCAGCAGAAATCTCTAGACAGAGCTGCCTGGTAGGTGGGTGACCCTGAGTCAGGAGGAGGAGAAAGGCAAAAAGAGCTGAATTATTTTAAGAATGTGGAACTGCACCTCTATTGCACCACTATGGCAACTGTCCTGCCACAGCTACCCTTTTCTACAGATATTGGAAAGACTGAAAGCAATGAAGAAGAAAGGAACTGGGGCACACAATTGCTGGCTGGCGTTACACAACCCCTTGTGACTGCATCCAGCCGGTGTCTGCAGTGTGCTCCTCTTTGAAAAAGCCTCTGTGGGCCTGGAGAGAATGTTCCTAGGGATAAGAGTCTTTTGTATGTGTGTGTATATGCACACTTGCACACACAGGCTGCTTTCTAGGACTGTGTCAGGAATTCTCCTGCCAGAGTCAAGCATCCTCTGCTGGTAAGAAGTGCAAGAAACTGAAGTAGAGGTAGCTTTTTTTGAAAACAAATGAAAAATTGGATGCCAAGTCTTGACACATCTCTGAAAAAAGTCTTTGGAGAGCCAGGGCAGCAATCACAACACCATAATAGATGAGCCAAGCCATAAACTACTGCAAACAAACAATTCTGGACCAGATCCTAAAGAGAAATGCCTGCCCACACACTATGATACTACCCAGAATACACATTGTGCTGCATACTGTGTGTGAAACCATAGGAACAGCCTGAGTCACACAGTGATTGGTACCATCCATCACAAGTTAGAAACTCGTCCTTTGTTTCAGAGTTGCACCTGAGGCCTGAAATCAAATGTGACAATTTTTATAATAACCAGTGCTAAGGTGTTCAGCTGAAAAAACTGTCTCTGTAGAGAGTTTGTCCCCACAAATGGAGGGCTTATTAGACTGGGTTCTTGCAATTTCCAGAAGAACATTCTGCTTTGCTTATCAAGAAACAATTTAATAAATAGAAGTTGGCTTGTATGTAGTGCCTTCATTATCTTTTACCATTCCATCTGAAATAATCTACGCATAAAGCTAACAGAAAATGCTGCTGCATTATTTGGTATCACACCTGCTGTATCTGGCTCATGACCTCTGAGCCTATTCTGTGTCACCTGAAAACATTACAATGGTTCTGAGGGGAAAATGCAGTTGTTGCGATTTGTTATCAAATAACCACATGTTCATATAGCTGTTACAGCAACTGCGATAGCAGTAAAGGCAGTAAATATTTGTTAGCAAGTATAGAGAAACACACAGTTGCCAGCTTTCAGGAACACAATTGAAGAGATGGAAGATCACCACACAGTTCATCAGGATACCTCCCTGGTGCTGAGTTACTGTTTGTGCTCCTTCCTAAACTGCTGCAATTACACTCAGCTATTCTTATTGCTGCCTTTATTAAGGTCTTATAGCCATAAACTATTAAGCAGCCTCTATAGGCTCTGAATACAACACACACGTTGACTAAAGATGATAATATTTTTGAATGAAAGGTAATACAAAGGGAAAAACAGTACTTTTAAAATATTTTAATATGTTTGGCTATAAAGAATGCTAGTTAAATTTGTAACCCTTAGTTTCTAGGTCTTCCCCAGTAGGTTTTTAAGAATCCTGATATGGTATCCTAGAGTATTTAGAAGTGGCTAGCTTAGAATTAAGTTTTCCAAATGATTGTTGACTTTCAAATGAGAACAAGCAATAGCTTCTTGGTATGTTGCTTTGATACACATGTTTGCATTATTTGAAGGAATGATCTCTGTAAATAGAATTGTATTGGAAATGAGAAAACAATGGTGTGCTCAGTCACTGGAGAGACACACAGTTTAGGTGATCGTCCTCTAGATAAACTTCATCAGCATAAAACTGGCAACTCTAATTTTTTGTATAGGATGTTCTTGATTGGAATATATTGAACTATTTATGCTTGCTCCATTCCTTCATATTATTTCATTAATCACATAACAACCCTTCCACTCCTCCACTAAACATGCTAACTCTAATTGGCTCTCTGACACACAGATGTTTCTCCATTTAGATGTTCAGTGCCCAGCCAGGTGTCACCCTCACTTTCTCATGAATTTCAGCTTGCATCACTTCGATGTCCTATATGTGTGTGTCCTCCCGAACAACGAATCGATTGGGGATAGATATGAATGATAGATAGACATGGAGCTCACATTATCTGCATTTTTAATACACATGCATATGTGAAGGATGAATATAAAACAAGAACGAATGCAGCAGTGTAATCCCAGGAGGCTGGCATGCAGGCATCCCCGATTTCTGCAAGCCATGCTATTTCTACCAAAAAGTCAAAGTATCAGTGACGAATCACTCTATTTCTTCTCTCAAATAGCTCGGAAGCCAGTGAGACCATCATTCGATCTCTATGTGTTAATCAGAGAATTGTGGAGAAGGCAGTAATTTGCAAACACTACTGCTGTTCTTCTGTGTTCCTATGCAGCATGAAGTTTTAAAAGCATAATTCAAGCTGTAAGGAAGTGTTTAGTTATGACAGCAGGGAGTGTTGAAAAATGCATCTGAAACTTCCCTGGGAGGAAAGGATTTGTAAGAGGTTTTAGATTGTGCATTTCATGTGTGTTGCAGTACCTGATGAATGCCTTTTTCTCAAAATAAAGACAGGTGGATTACTACAAAATTATGATCTGCGTATGCTTTTTAGGAAGGAGTTCTCAAGTGCATGTGATCTCCGGGGAAGCTGCTCGCCCGAGCAACGGGAGATGCGGTCCGGGGGAGTCCGGGCTCGCAGGGTGCTGCGGGGCGAGGGAAGGCAACGCCGACTGACGGGCACCGAGGGGAGCTGCGGAACTGCCGCCTTATTTACAACTTCTTACTTCGGCCGGGCTCGAAAATATTACCTCCTTTAAAAAAAGGGGAAAAAAAGAAATAAAGTTTAAAAAAAAAAAAAAATCAAACCGAAGCAGAAATGAAGAGAGCAGCTCTCCGCCGCTCTGGGGGGTGAATACTCGGGCAGGCACCCCTCCGCCTAGCCCAGCCCTGCCCGGCCCGTCGGACGGCCAGCGTTGTCTCGGGCAAGGCGTCCCGGGCAAGGCGTCCCGGCCGCCGGCCGAAGTTGTCGCCCGCCACGGAGCGAAGGAGCGCCCCATCCCCATCCGAGTCCATCCGGCCGGACCCCCGCGCCTCCCCCGAGGGCGCCGAGCGCGGAGCTCCCCGAGCCGCCGCCCCCTCCCCCGCGCTCCCGGGGCTGGCAGCCGGAGCGGGGCGGGGCGGGAGCCCCCCGGCCCCCGCCCGCGGGGACCCTCCCTCCCGCCTCCCCGCCCTCCCTCCCTCGCCTTCCCTCCCCGCCCCCGCGCACCGCCAGAGCCGCCCGGGGAAGCGGAGGAGAAGGAGGTTCTCCCCAGAGCCCCCCGCCGAGCCCCGGTCCGGCGATGCCGAGGGTGAAGCGGGAGGAGGAAGAGGAGGAGGAAGAGCGGCCGCTCGCGGAATAGAGGCGCGGCGGGAGCGGGGCCGGCAGCTGCCCCGCCGCGCTGCCGCAGGCACCGCGGGGCTCCCCGGCCCGCCCCGCCAGCTGCCCCCGCGCCCGCGGCAGGGAAGGAGAGCCCGGCGCCCGCCCCGGCCGCCGCCGCCGCCCGGGCGCCCCGCGGAGCAGCGCGGTGGGGCAGCCCCGCCGCGCCCGTCTATGGGGCGGCGCTGAGCGGCGGCGCGGCGGGAGGGCGCCGGGGGCAGCATGAAGTCCCTGCTCTTGAGCCGCTTCCTCCTGCTGCTGCCCTGGGTGCTCATCGTCATCATCGTGCTGGACATCGACAGCAGCCGGGCGCCGCTGCCCGCGCTGTCCCCCCGCGGCGGGGCCGAGGGCGGTAGCGGCGGGCCCGCCCCGCGGCGGCGGCCCGAGGCGGCGCTGCCCACCATCTATGCCATCACGCCCACCTACAGCCGCCCGGTGCAGAAGGCCGAGCTCACCCGCCTGGCCAACACCTTCCGGCAGGTGTCGCGGCTCCACTGGATCCTGGTGGAGGACGCGGCGGCGCGCAGCGAGCTGGTGACCCGCTTCGTGGCGGGCGCCGGGCTGCCCTGCACGCACCTGCACGTCCCCACGCCGCGCCGCTACAAGCGCCCGGGGCTGCCCCGCGCCACCGAGCAGCGCAACGCCGGCCTGGCCTGGCTGCGGCAGCGGCACCAGCACCTGCCGCCCCCGCAGCCCGGGGTGCTCTTCTTCGCCGACGACGACAACACCTACAGCCTGGAGCTGTTCCAGGAGGTGCGTGCGGGACGGGGGTGGGGGGGCGCGGCCGCCACGCTCCGTCGCTTCCCGCATCCCCATCCCCGCTCCCCGCCGCTCCTTGCCTCCCCCTCAGGCTCCTGCCCTTTCCCCTCCTCAGGCTCCCGCGCAGAGCTGTGCCCTTTTCCCGCTTTGCGGCGCGCTCGGTGCCCCTTACCCAAAACCTGCGGGCACAGGGCAGTCCAGCCCGCTCGCCGGTGCGGAGAGCTTGCCGCGCCCGTCCCTTAGCCGGGCTCCGCGGGGCTGCCTCTGTGTGACCACCGCTCTCTGGATTTTAAGTTTCTTGTCGTTCCTCACCAAACTCCCCCAACTTCTTACTGCTGCCGAACGAGTCAAGTTTAATGTTTGTATTAGGGATCCTATGTTTTTGTTAAAACTGGGTTGGAAAAGCGCTCTTTGATAATTGTTTTTATCAGGCTGCATCCTGAAAAACCCTGTAGGGCAAACACGCATCAGGAGTCGCCGTCCTTCACAGCTTCTTCCTTGGCGCTAATGAATTCACGTGGAGCTGCCTTTTGGAAGCTTTTCGCTCTTAAAAGTAGCAAATCGTTTGTGTAACGACTAAACAGCCTTTCAGGAGTCTCTTTTGTGAAGGGACCTCTTTTTTGTCTTTTGTCTCCCCTTGGTGAAGGGCTTTGTTTCATTTTGGTGGGAACTGGCAAGCGCTCGGGGCAGAGGGTATCCAGCTTTCTTTCTGGGCTCCCCCTGGCAGGAAGGAGGGTATTTAATAAGTGGACATAAAACGGTAGAAGAAAGATCATGTACATCTTCTGTGACAGCTAGGAGAGTAACCTTGGCAGGGAAATGCAGAAGGGAAACAGAAAAGTAAGCTGGCAGCCCAGGACTTCAGACATCCTGCAGTCTGTGTGTTCTGCTGGTGGGCAGAACAGTAGTTAGAGGTGCAAACCCATATCCTGCCGCTTCCTCTTCCTCGCGTGCTTCACAGTCACAGTTTCAGTGAGTGAAAATGAGCGTGATACACAGAGAGGTAAAGTACATGCTATTCCCTAGGGGAAGCTGGTTTAGAAATGCTTAGGCTGGTTTGTGTTTAGGTTCATAATGCATCCATTTCCAGTGTGTGGGCAGGTGCAGGGTTCCCATTCAGCAGGGATGCCCTACTTCTTTTGCCCACTTGGCATTTAGCATTGAAGCTCCTAATTTAAGGACCTTTGCCTAGGGGCTAAACCTTTGCTGCAATTGATTTTTTTAAAATTCTCATAGCTGTGCTTAATGCATTATAATGTAGAGTAATTCCACATACCCATCTTTGATGTTATTGGAGTGCTCACATGTGCATTTGCAGATTTAAGGCTAATTTGACTGAATCTCAGGGAGTCTGTTAATTGAAACAAAAAATACACTTTGACTCAATGAGTAGTGTGGGACAAAAGAGAACATTTGGAGACAAATACCTACTTCCCCCCCCCCCTTTTTATCTTTTTCTTTTTTTTTTTTTTTTTTTTGAGTACCAACATTAGGGATAAACTAAAGGGACAGTATTGGCAGGCGTTTCTCTTGAGTGCTGCACAGCTACTGAAAAGGAGTCCAGTCACATTGATTCTTTTATAATTTCTACCATTATTCTTCTAATTGCTGTGAATTATGAAACAGAAAGGTACAAATTACCTTCTCTAATTAGCTAAGGACAAGCAGGAAAGTGAAGGGATAAAGCTGTCTGAAGGGTTAACCTTGAAAATTGCAAGCACAACAGGCGAACCTGTGCTTCCTCTTGCTAACAAGAATTGTAACCTCCCGCACGAAGCTCTGTAACTCTAAGATTTCCCTTTCCCCTGCATTCTGCTGCTGGGAAAGAGGTGTTTGTTGTGAGCCTTGTGTTCAAGGCAGACACATGCATGAGTGAGTTTTCCCTGAGAAATGGGATGCCTGGAGACTCAGTTCCAGGCGCAGAGAAGGAGCTTTTGCTTCAGTTACTGCTGCAAGTTCCTGTGTCTGTTTTCTGGGGTCAGTAAGGAGCTGTTGGCAGGGTCTCTGGGATGCCACTGGTGGTAACACAGGGAATGCCTTGCCGACCTGGCAAAGTTAACAGAAGTCCAATGGCAGGCTGTGCCAACGGGATGTGCCTTTACATGCAGGAGGTTACATTTAGAGTGAGCCAGGAGCCTGATTTCTCAGTCGAGGCACTGCTAGAGGGGGCTGGTTGCTTCTAGACTTGATAAAAGAAAATTTATGCATTCATGGATTCTGGCTTGACAGCTCTGTGGTAAATCCTGATCTCTCCTTTAGGAATTGATTGATTTATGAGCATAAATTATACTTGTCTTCCCCAAGCATGAAGAGAACAGCTTCAGAATGCATTGTTTGCAGATGAAATCTGGTAGTAATTCCTGTTATGAAAATGGTGATAACTATACCTGAGAGGGAGTTTTTTTTAGTTTGTTGCCCTGCCAGGAAAAATTCTCCAGAGCTGCAATTGTTTAATCCTGAAGGTGGTCTGATAAACTGTAGTCTGCTCACTGGATGGGGTAGGAGGATGAAACAGGAGCTCTGAGTTGTCATCCTACCACGATCCTGTGCTGGCTGTGTGACTCTCAACATGTCACTGCCGTGGGCACAGGGGCATGTAGGTCCCACAGTGCCAGCAGCAATGGGTGTGAGCATCTGCCCAGAGCAGGTGTGTACATTTGTCAGCTCATGAAACAGCAGGTCTTCTTTGGAATGGCTTGCTTCGGAGTCAAAGCTGATTTCGATAGCAGCAGTGGGCACTTGGGAAGATCAGAACCAAGGCTAGTTAGGACTGTAAAGCTAGCTTGAGAGAAACATTTGCATTAGGGATGTCTTTTGCTCAGAGGTCACAAAAGCAGGACTGCAGAGCAGAAAGTGAGCAAGGGAACTGCATGTTGGTGAAGGATTGTGTTTAAGGCAGCTTTTTTGCTGGGGGTTTCCCCAGTGTCCTTACAGGAGATGGAGCCTTTTAACAAAGCAAGATCAGCAAAGGCTTTACTGTGAGTTGTAGTGTATAAACCATGTCATGATCAAAAAGGAGCATGCTTTGACATGGAATGCCATGGGATACTTCTGAGAGCTTTTGATAACGAAATTCTAATCTCTGTCCAAAGTACTTCTGCCTGGAAGAATGAGGAATGAGTACTTTATATTTGATGTGGAGTAAGCTGGACCCAGTAGACCTAGGGAAAGTGTGTTTCATGGAAATCAGGAAGAAAAACCCCCCAGCTTAAAGTAGTCTGGAAAATGTCCCCTCCAGTAGTAAGTAAACCTTGGGTGCTGTTTATAATGATCTTTTTTTCCTAAGACCCACAATGGCATGTGGGTGGATAGGTCAGTTTTTGACTGGCAAAACTATTTCCTCAAAATCAAACTGGGCAAGGTCTAAACAGGTTTAGTTATCTTGTCCTTTCTAGAACAAGGTGGGGAGCCTGGTTTGTCTTTCTGCTGCTACAACCTTGGCTCAGTTTAGCATTTTGTTAGGAAAGGTTCACCTTCAATGGAAAGGCTGCAGAGAAAGAACCAATTTGTTCAGTGATTGCAAAATTCTTTAGAGTACTAAATGGGGCTGCAGCAATGATGAAGAAATATCACCAGGAGTGGAGGTGTGGCTTTTAAGTTATTCCCAACTCCTTCTGCTTGAGAGTGTGGTGGTGATCAGGTGAAAAATCATGCTTTTACTTTAATGCCTGTGGCTCTGGTGTATTGTATTTTGTCATTTATTATTTTGGGATCTAGACCTCAGAAATAGTTTGTGTGTTTTCTGCTCAGGTAGGATCTGTTCACCTGGAGGTGTCCTTCTGCATCTCTCCATCAAAAACAAGTCTGCTTTCTGAAAATATCTGTTATCAGTTAAGTCAGCCTGTATTCATAAAAAAAGTCACTTGAGAGGCCTGAAATCCCAACTATTTTATTTAAGATGTTTTACAAATGTTTCTGCATGACTCACCACAGCTTCTATTTTTTGCCACAGGCTGTTCTTTTTGGAGTGACTCTCTTATAGTTTCTCGTGCATTTGTGCTTCATTTTATTCCTGAATGCAAGTTATTGTAATATTGTGACTGATGCCTAGCAAGTGCTGATTTCACATTTTTAAACTTCCAGAAAGGAAAACCTTAGATAAATCTGGCATTCCACCTCCACAGAGAGATTTTTAAAACAGGATTAACCTAAGCAGTGGAAACTGAAGATAGACAGCTAAATTCTACTTCCCTTAACTCTTCACATAATTCATGTGTTTCTATGTCTCAGGCATTTTTTCTACTCTTTCCATATTTTGAGTTGTTGGCCAAAGGCCATCACTTCCTTGGTCCATGTTTGGATATGTATGCAAATTGGAGGAATTAGTGTTGGAGATCCACTCTGCTGTTGGTTGTGCAGACTGCCCTGGAACCTTTGAAGGTGGGGGGTGAGCAGCTTAAAGAGTACAAGAAGAGGAGTAAAGGTCTTCAGTATCTGTTTGAAAGTGAGTTTGCTGCATTCAAAAATGCATTGAGTTTTAGATATTTTTGTCTAGGTTATATCTGTCACCTTTGTTTGTATTTTGTTCAGACACCTAAACTGAAATATATTTGAAATTAAAATGCTTATATCTAAAACTATGTTCTCTCCTGCCACCCCCAGGCCTCTGGTTGTTGGTGTCCAAAATTTCATAGCCATGTTTGCTGGGTGTCTAGAGCATGCAAGTGTGGCATATTCCACTGCCTTGTCTGAGGGCAAGGAGAAGATTTGAATACTGGGTCTCCTTAGAGAAATGCACACTCTGAGGTGTGAGCTGAATAGAGCCTTGCAGCACGGAATTCAGACTAGATCACAGCCCGAATTGTAATTTATAAGGGGTAAAAAAGCCCAACCGAAACTTCAGTAGCTTAGAGTTTAGTCCTATTGCCCACTGAGTTGTGGACCAGAATTCAATTTGCTGTAGCTGTTTCCTGCACAAGAGTGTACTTGTGATGCACAAGAGTGCATATGGTGGTAGAGTTGAAGCTGGAAAGGAGGTATGAGGACAGAGAGCTCATCCTGCTCTCCTTAAGCTCAGGTAGTGTTTACAGGTAGCTCAAGATTCATACAGCCACAGATTCAGACTGAAAGAAATTTCTTGCATTCCTGCCCTTCCCTATCAAAGGTATGTCTGAAGGTGGCAGGTGTTCTAATGGCTTTTAACAGACATTTCAGTAGCCTAAAAAAGAATTCCTTGTTATTAAAAATAGAACAGAAATACTTGAAGGCATTGCATGTCACACAGGTGTCAGTTTTCCTGTGATCATCTTCGTAAAATATTTTGAGGGGAACTCAAAAAATGCATTATAGAAGAGGTGAATATTTACTATTTATTCCAGCTTTAACTAGGGAAGGGTTAGTGTTCCTTCAATAACAGTTACATAACTGTCCTAATCTTTAGACACTGTATTAAGATAACTTCTGTGTATTTTTTAATGGCTATATTTATGCAAAATATTTAAAAGTAGTATAAGTGAATCTCTTTATCTTTGAAAACATGAAAATCTTGGAGTTGGAAAAATCAGATTTTTTGCAATAGTCTTAAAAATAACATTCAGTAGTCTACACAGAATTAAATATTAGCTAGCAGTCATTAGTTATTTTCTTCAGAATAAAAAGTGATCCAAATATGAGTTAGCAGTGCATTAAATACCTTTCTAATATATAAATGATTTAGGAGTACATGACAGATTTTAAATGCACACTGACATTTTTCTTCCACATAGACATGTAATACCTACGCTACAGGGGCTGGATTAGAAAAGACTGGCAGAGAATGAAATAGCTTAAAAATGAGAGGAAACAGTGACCAAAAAAAAAAAAAAAGGGCTGTTTGAAACAGGCTTATTGGAGAGGTGCTGGGTTACAAAGTACCAAGTACTCTCTGTTTCTGCACTGCCAGCAGCAGTCGTACCTGTGAAACTGATACTGTTACCATGAGATTAATTACACAGGGTCAGCAGCTCTTCAGCAGTACAGTGACCACAACCCTGAATGATAGGGAGTAGAACGAGACAACCAGTAAATAGAAAGGCCCAGAAGTAAAATGAGTAGCAAATGTTTTGGAAGTTGTCCCAATCTAGAGAAATTGGCTCCAAACTGCTTTAGTTAAATTTGGTACAGTTTTCTTCTGTAGGGAAGCAATATTGACATTTGTGCCCAAGGACGCTGGTATAATTTAGAAACATTAATCATTGTACCCTATAAATAAAATGTTGCTGGAGAAAAGTGGGAATTAATTTATGATCCCTCTGCAATGTAGATTTTGTACAAATCAGCAGAGGAGGTTTAAAGCAGATGCTTGGAAAGAAAGCTTTCTAGTACAGAGGATGGTGAAGCAGATCACCTGTGAGGGCTGCAGAGGAGGGTAGATCAATACCTTGACAATTTTTTGACTTGTAGACCCTTTCTACAAGTATTCCCATGGAGAATATCCTTCACAGTCAAGTTTGCCAACAACAAACTTGCCTTTTGAAATTCCTAACCCCTAAATGTCACAGTTCCTGAACCACAAAAGCCACTGGCACAGGTTTTCTATGCCTTGGTTCCTTCTTTGAAATGATGGTAAGTGGGGGCAGGAGCTCTGTCCAAAGCCTCAGTAACAGGCACAGCATCACTGCTGAGCTGTCTGGCTGAGTCGTAGTGCTCTGACAGAAGTTTTGTTGAAGCACAATTTGACTTTAAATGACCTGTGAGTAATGCAGAGAACTGTGTGAGAACTGATAGGGAACCTGGCTGTGCTTGTGCTTTAATCCATAACATTTTGTCCAGAGGAAGTGTTGTAGTGAAGGAGCTCTAGATCCTGTCTCTGGTAACAATAAATCAGAATTTTTCACAGAAGTCTGCTGGAGTGTCACTGGGATGGGCAGGGGTGTGGGGTAGGATGAGCTTGGGTGCAAACCTGTAGCCTGACCAGGGCAGATCACGAATCACACAGAGGTTGAAATGACAGGGAGAAAAAAGCTTACCAAGTGTGGCAGCAGGTTTGTCCTGGCAGAGGGCTTTGAATCCCCAATAGAAACACGTTGACATCATGCTGCAAAAACACTAGGATGGTTGTTCCAGTCTGGAAGCCTTTTTCTCTGTAGGAAGTACAGCCATGTTTCCTTTTCTCTGTCATCTGCCTTCATTCTCCTTGGGCTTTTATATTTTGTTACTGGGTTGGTATCTTCCCTATCCATCAGTCCAGCGCATCCCATTAAGCAGCTTTTCTTGATTGACTAATGAGATGCTATATTTAGCAATGCTTTTATCACTGACTTTTATTGCTCAGCTACATTTCCTGCATTTTCACTTGCTATTCTTCAGTGATTACTCTGTTGTTACTGTATTTACTGTTGTATGCCCATCACTTCACTGTCATTTTTCAGTCAGTTGTTACTCATCTCTCCTCTCATTTCCTTGCCTACTCCTTCCCAATTCTCCTCCCCCTCCTACTTCATTCAGATTTGTTCTACCATCCTATCATCTTCCCCCACCCAGTCTATCACTCTGCTCCTATGCCCAAGACCCCCTTTCATGAATAGAGGACAAATTTCTACCTGAAGAGAGCTGTCCAAGCCAGGCAGGATGAATCATGCCAGTGGCTCCCTATCTCTGTTCATTAACTACAGAAGTCTAACTAGGACAGAGCAGATGCTTAACTTGTAGAGAATGAAGTGTAAGTAAGATGAATACCATTCATGTAAGCTACTGGGACTTAAAATGCTGAGTACTAACACAGCGTGTGCTACTGCTGTCATTAGAATGACAGAGGAGTCATTTAGGAAGCTGTTTGTAACTCATAGGATTTTTGGCAGTTGTTTAACCCACGGCACTAAAGCTATTCAGAATTAACACATTTTTGAATCACTTTTTTGTGTCCCAATGATTAGCAGCATAAAATTTCAGGTGCAAGCTGGCCTTTTATTCCAAATAATAGCTTTTTCCCCATCATACATAAATACAGCCTTCACATATCAGTATGTTAACTGCAGTAATGCTATTCTCAGAAGATTAAAAGAAATATTCCTACTTTCATCTGCCTAGCATATCCTGAGGCTGTGAAGTATTTCAGAATTAGCATAAATACTGGTCTAGATGTGCTCTTTCAGCTTTTACTTAAAGGAATTGTATTCTTGACACCTGCTTATTTTCTTCTTCAAAAATGTAACCTGTGAGCATAAAGTAACCCAAGGACAAAAGTAAGAGCTCTCTGTAAGGGGTTACTTGATTCTGATGTGTGGTGGCTTTACTGACTCAGAGACACTGAGATTGACCCAAGACTATTAATTTAAAACTTCTTGGGTCATTTCACGCTGCTTTTTTGCGGTCAGTGAGATATTTTTCATTGACAAGATTTTCCAACACACTGTGTATCATAGAGTATTAGTGTAAATCCATCTGGTTCTGCCAGCCAAGATGCTGAGGCCACTATTGACCCAATTCAAGAATCCTGTGTAACCTGGCTCATTTTGCAGTACAGTATTAATAGCACCATGTCTGTTTACCCCGTGGTATTTACTGATGTAGCACAGTTGGCTGTGGCTACATGTGGCTCGATGATGCTCTTGAAAACTTGTTGTTGGGAACTTACCTGTAGACATGCCCAACAGGATGATTCCCTGTGTCCATGTCTGATATGTTTGGATGTTAATATAAATATGCTGTTAGCAAAATATGCAAAAGAAATGTATCATTAAAACCAGAGCTAAAAGATCTTAATGAGAAGGCTTGGCCAATGTCCATATCCAAATAGTTAATTGCTAACTCTGTATTTCCTACACAGAGGAATGGGAGAGGTTGGAAAATTAAACTTAAGCAGGGAGAATGGTTGCAGGTAAATACATTTAACAATAACCTTAGAAATAATCATGGCAGTGTCTTGCTGGCAATTAACCAGGCAGTGGCTTGGACAGAATCCTTATCACAAGAATTCCCTATATTGAATTGAATACCTACCCTGCTCTTACACACTATTGGCTGCTGCTACTGAGTGAGATGTTCTGGCTTGCTACAACAGTTATTAGGATGGAAGAGAGGAAATTTTGATAAACAAATTTGAAGATGCACAAATAATTGGAGGGAGGGAAGGTGCATGACTCTCTTCTGTGTGTACATACATGTTTTGTGTATTTTTAAATACATATTTTCTGCCTATGTGAAAGTTCTAATAATCTGCTAATGTTTCTAGCTTAGAAATGTGAATGACACTGACATGAAGTCTTTGTTTTTCTGCTGCAGCTCCTGTGAGTCTTGATGATATGCATGATAAATCTTTCACCTTGGCAGAGAGAGAGGGAAGTGTTTAATATTTAACCAAGGTTGTCTTTTACTTCAACATCCATCGATAGGGGACTGCAGTTACAAATATATAAAACTGTGTTTGTTTTTGCTAAGAGGAGTGCTTGGAAGGAAAAAGGGATAACCTTTCCCTAAGGAATAAGTTTCAATTACAACAAAAGACGAGACTGTTTTTAGAATAGATCAAATTAAGTCCACATTACACTGAAATAGTTTGATACTTGTTTAAATAGAACCATGTTTAAAGCACAGTAGTTAAAACAGTGGGTTTTGTACCGATGTGGTTAAATTGTGCAAGTCGCTGTGTCTGTGCACTCGTCTGCTCCAGCTCTCACGCCAGACTGATTTTCCCACAGGGAGCAGTGTGTCAAGGTTTGTGTCATATTATCTCCTGTTTACTGAAGAAAATGGACCACTGAGCCAGTTATCTGAATTCACTGAATAAGACTCATAGAATCCCTAAGGTTGAAAAGACCCCCAAGATCGAGTCCTACCGTTGACAGAACACATTAATTAAGCCATAGCACTAAGGGCCATATCCAGTTTCTTGAACACTTCCAGGGACTTCACTCCATCACTTCTCTGGGCAGCCTGTTCCAATGCCTGACAACCCTTTGGAAGAACTTTCTCCTGATGTCCAACCTGAACCTTCTCTGGCTCAGCTTAAGGCCATGTTTCCTAATGCTAGTTACCTAGGAGAAGAGGCTGACTCCCACCTGGCTACAGCCGCCTTTCAGGCACTTGTAGAGAGTGATAAGGTCTCCCCTGAGCCTCCTTTTCTCCAGGCTAAACAACCCCAGCTCCCTCAGCTGCTTCTCATAGGACTCACTCTCTAGACCCTTCCCTGGCTTCATTGCCCTTCTCTGGACACAGTCCAACACCTCAGCGCCCTTCCTGAAGTGACTCTCAGTCATGCACACTTCTTGCTACAGTCATTTTTTCCCTATCTATGGATTCCTCTGGGTTAGATAAGGATCACACTTCCAGTATTGCATTTAGTTAATTTACACCATTGGGAAAAACTGCTGCTGCTGATAGTAAGCATCCTGCCTGGCCTGCTTTTTGTCCTTCTCAGAAATTTAAGAGAGCTTTTAAAGGAAAAATACAGAAGTTGAAAAGACTTAACCCAAGCAATCTTTTTTCATGAATCCTTAATAGATCTGAGCTGCATCTCAGGTCTGCTGCAGTTAGGAGAGAGCTGTGTGTCATAATTTCCTCTACTCAATGCATTTTTTACCAATCTCAAACTAATTGTACTTGTCCTAGTTAAGTGTGTATTAATCATTATTATATTTTTTCTCACTGGGTTTGTGCCATATCTCAGCAATCTATAGAAATAAGCCTACTGACAGAATGCTGTAATCTTGCAGATAAAAAAGATCTACACCTTCAAAAACCCAAACAAGCAAGAAAAAAACCCCATTTTTTCACAGCTTTTAAGAATTTTGGTATAAAAGATATTACAAATAGAGTATTTAAAGTAGAATTTAGATGCCTATGGGCTAAAGAGCTGGAGATTTCACAAAAAATGAGTGGGCACATACAGCTTTCAAATACCACAGTTGGGCTGAAATCTGTAAGCTAGAGTTGCTCCTGAATTCCTGGTGTTGATGACTAGAGGGCAGGTTTCTAGCAGCACTCACAAGAAAAGCCTGCTGGGAGCACGTGCTCGCTGTCGGTGACGCTGTGCCTGCCTCTTGCAGATGCGGACGACGCGCAAGGTGTCGGTGTGGCCCGTGGGGCTGGTGGGAGGCCGGCGCTACGAGCGCCCAGTGGTGGAGAATGGCAAAGTCGTTGGCTGGTACACGGGCTGGAGAGCTGACAGGCCCTTTGCTATTGACATGGCAGGTAAGGATCATCTAGGATACATGAACATTTCAATTTCTCAATTTCATGAGCTTCTAGAGCTTCTAAAGTGCCGACGGAGTATGCAGTCCTTTGGCACTAATTATCCCTGGAGTCTTAGCTTGCACATCTTGTCTAATTAAGTTGCTGCTTGGTGGTATCTGAACTTATTGTTTTTAATTTTATGTGGCAACTTGGCTTTTATGTTGTATGAATCTTCTGTCTAAAACAAGTTAATTGTAAATTAATTAATCCAAGCAATTTTTGCAAGGAGTCCCTGCCTGTCATTTTGTCATCAGTCTAAACCAGGCAGTATAAATGCAGACCTTCTTAGACCTCATGTTGTAAAATGCTACTTTATCATGAAATTATTCATTTTGCATTGGTTATTTGGAATGACAGTGATAACTGTAGGTGGATATAGTTTGAAACACTGGGCTTAGGGGAGAAATTACTGACAGCTATCGCCTGGTAGATGAAGGCAGAAAAGCTTCAAAATGAATCTAATCAATCTTCTGCAGTGAAATTTGCACACCGTAGGTTCTGTCTTGCTGACAGTCCATGCTTAGACAATTTTGTTTATATATTCACAACTGCCACATGAATCACCACTGTGCACAAGTCCATTTTCTGATATAGCAGAAGCTGGTTTTCCAGCAAATGATACGGTATTTGCACTTAGACATCTCCTGTATTCAGGAGGGAAGGGGGAAAATAGGAATACAAGGGCAAGAATGGTAGAAATAGCCACTGTATTTTTCATTCTGATAGCCTTGTTTTGGGAGAGGGCAAAGGACACTGCAGTTCTTTCTCATCTTAACAGAGTAGTGTTGTATTAATTGAAATGTTTGATAAAAATATGTACAGTATTTACAGTCCAACTGGTTGAAAAGAGTAAATAAAGGAGGACTAGTAGTTGTTAACACCTCAAAGACAAAAAGGTTAACGTGAATTTTTCTGCACTGTAGAGGCATTTCAAGCCAATAGTACCACCAGGCATAAAAATAAGTATTTGGGTGTTCAGATAGAGGTGTTCTGAAGGATGAAGTAGGTATTCAATGCCCAAAACCATGCAGTGTGTTGAGGACTGCAGCTGTGCAGTTTAACAGTCCCTGCCTGTGGATTTAGAGATACATATTGATACTGTGCTCTAGAAGGGATTACTGATGGCATTATAAAGGTGAGAGTGTGGTTCATAATTCATTAGCAGCAGGCAGAAAGCCATTACACAACATCAGCCAAGGGACTCCAACTCAGACATGAAGAGATACATGGAAAGTTCTTAAGTTGTTTACCTTGCAGATGCTGACTGAATCACTAGCATGAGGGAAAAGCAGCTCCATTATGAGCATTGCCTGCTTGTGCTTCGACCAAAGTCACATAAGGGAGGGTCGTAGAGACAAAAAAACCCAAAACATTGAGAGTACAGGAAGTTATTGCAGATCCACAAACAAGGAGTTACTATTTTGTGAGAGAACTTTTATTAGTCTTCAAAAAATACAGAAGAAATTAAATTACATTTTTCATTTCAGCAATGTGAGAAATGGATGCTGCATAGGCTGCTAAAAAAATGATGTGAAATTTGCATCTTTATTCCCCTTGGGAATACAGTGGAAGGGCACAAACAACTGCAAACCCAGAACTCCATAGGTGTCTGAGCAAGTGCAGTCTACAGAATGTGTGTCAACATGCAGTTTCCTGCCTTGCCCTTCTCTCCTGACTTCCCAACACACCTCCAGGGACTTGGAGGACTTCCTACCAAACCCAAGTCCACAATGTAGTCCATCGCTGGCATTTTTCCATCTGCTGTACCAAATATACAAGCAACAAGTTATACCATATGTTGCATATAAGATCAAGGATCTCTTTTTAAAATATTTTTTAAAATAAAAAATTAATTTAACATGTATTAATTTTTTAAAAGTGTAGGTGCATATAGCAATACTGATCTGGAGACACATCAGCTGTCTACAGTTAATGTTCTGACTCCCAGTGTACTGGTAAGGAGGCTCCCTTTGGTTTACTGAACAATCTTTCATACCAGTTTTCACAAGAATTTGATCGTGAGGCTGGGTATGAACAGAGTGATGGCTTAAAAGGTTTCGGATTACTGATTTAATTTGTGGCTGTTCAGAGGAAGCACATCCTTGACTTTAAGAACGTTTTCTAGACTGCAAAATACAAGGCCAAATTCAATTACTGCAAGTGGAGAAAGGTCTTGCTGATTTCACTGGGCTCAGCTCAAAGACCCTAGCTGGCCAACCTCCCCAGATTCTTTGAAACACATTTGCACATGGCAATCACATTCGATCAATTCATTAAACATCGGTTATTTATTTTGAGAAATTTGTGGCTGACACTGCTATTCTCCAATGCTGAACTGGATTCAGAAAACAAAGTAGCTGTTTCCTGTATTGCTTCTTGCCTGGCAACCAACATACCATATGAATTAGTTCAGGTATTTTCGAAGTTCTGCTTCAGTTTTAACTGGAGGTGAGTTCTACAGTTTGACACAGACTTGCTTGCCCTTGAGGAAGAAAAGTGAGAGAGAAGGTGGAAAGCAAAAAGATGACACTGATTCTGAGGTAGGCACTGTGTTATTTAGTATGGATCTGATTTCAAGTGTTCTATATTAAATGTTGTTATTTTACTTCTGGCTTGTTCCCAGAATTTTAGATCACCCATGAAAAAAGGTTAGATTGTAATTCTCCTAATGTGAAGATTATTCAAGAAGGCAGATGTTTGCTTTCCATTAGCATTCCAGGAGCTACTTCAGTCATAGAGATTACTATGTGACTGTAAATCACTGGGCCAGCAGATTTTGGACTTGGGGTCCAGAGCTCATCCACTGTGCCCTAAGCACCTCTGCTAGGGCCTGAGCAACCACTTTTTTTTATTATTGTTTTTTTTACATTTTGCTATAGTCATGAGATCTTCAGTACACCTCATCTTTCTTAGGGTTCCCTGAGCAAAAAAGCCAGCCTATTCACATGGCACTGTAAAACATGGCACATTTTGACTGAGTCTGAAAGAACCACTGCTGGAAGTCACAAACAAAAAAATTTTGAGTGGCTGTGGCAGACAGCACACTCAAACCACCCCCAAAACCAAAAGAAAACACCAACCTCCCCTTCATCCAAGGGGAAATACTATTTTTATCATTGAGTTTATAATCAAGTGCCTCTTTCATGGCGAATTAATTGCCAGCAGATGCCTTTGTTCTGAACTACAAACTCCTGGTTAGGGACCTCTGCCTTATTGCAACCCAAAAACTGCATCACAGGGAGAACAGAACTTGAAAGCCACAGAGTCAAAGCCAAAGGTGGGACCTTGATCTATGTGGAAACCGGCACATCTGTTTCAACATCAGCACTGAACATTACCATTTATACATTCTAGAAATGACAAACACTCAGCTTCCAGCTTGCCTTCAGCTACTATCCTGTCTAGAACATCCAGGAAGCGATGGTATTAACCACAGCAACAAAGTCTTTGAGCACTGGCTCAAGTTTAACTGGGTGAAGAAAAATGGTTCTGCCTTTTAACAGAAGCCATTGATCTAACACAAGTCAAGGTGTGAATTAACAGAAAACAGCTTATGTTGAAAGAAGAACAGATATAATCTTTGCTATGTCTCCCAGCTATCTTGTCCTCCAACAAATTAATTCCTATCTAGGTGGCTCTTCAGCCAATTAGATTTAATTTACAACCTTGCATTAAACACCAAAAACCCCCAAAACACCTCTTCACACTCCAGCTGTGAAGTTGTCGTGGCATTTCGTGTGAAGTTAAGCCAAATATGACCTTGTAGGAATAATGATTAAGTAAAATAACTGTATACATGTAAGCACTGTTCAGTTTTGCTACACTAGAGACAGTAATCCAGGATTAATCCCTGTTTAGTGATAGAATTCAAAACAACAGTGTATTTTCGTCTATTAGCACAGGATCATTATCTACTGAGAGAAATAATTAGTGCCAGTCTGGTCAAAACTTGAGCTGTCTTTTCTCTTTCTGACACCAAAATGACACATCTAATAAAATCAACTGAAAATTGTCACTAGAAAGTGGTTTTCTCTCAAGTCTATCTTACAAAATGTCATACGTACAAAATTAAAGCAGTAATAAAGCAGAGCTGAAGAACTAGAGAACCAGGAGATAAATCTCCTTGAATTATTTTCTCTCTTCAAGTTGCTGCTTTATTGGATTCTTTTAACAAACAAAGACTGCATGGACCCTGACCAAGGAAACAAACCTCAGGACAGTCAGTGCACATCAGTCCATGCCCCTGCCACCTGCAACAGTCAATTTATAATTGAACATTTATTTGATGCCTGAGTTTTGACAATTTGCAATAGCATGGTAGCAGGGGTAGGTGTCACATGCAGGGGGCATGACCCACCTGAACATCTGTGTGTAGGAGAATTCCATCCTCAGAATGCAATGCAATTTTTTCAACATAGGGGCAAGCCTTGCAACCAGACAATCTATGAGAAATTAATGTATAGATAAGTACAGGCTATGGGTCCAGGGAGCCACACTGACACTGCAAAGATAAGCAGCAGAAAATCTGTGACTCTTCTGCTTAGAATGGGATTCTTTCTGCACACTAAAATCTAGGACACTAATTTTGGTGTTCATTTTCTTCTTTATGCATGGGCAGTTTGAATCTTAAATATATTTAAACAAAAGAGCAGCTCACACAGCTGATCAGGGTTCCAAAAATGCCTTCCCATGCAAAGCAACATTTTTTTTTTTGTGCCCAGAATTATCAAAGCCCTGTTGCATCCAAAATTTATGGTTTGTTCTGAGGAAAAAACTGCAACAAAACCTAACCAAACCCACTAAACTGAAGCAGACCATTTTGTTCATCAGTACTAAGTCTCTGGTCTGCTTTCAGGTGCAGTAAGCTGGCTGTAAAATACTGTCTCATGCTGAGGGAGTTTAAACTCTCACCCTTAGCTCTTCCCAAATGATTACACTTGGCTACCATGAGCACTGGGATAGAACCCACCTTGTGCTCCATCATGGCCAGGCCAGAACCAGTATAAAGCAAGACTGCTCTGCAGGGTGTGGGTAAGCCCTGTCCATCTAGACACCTGTTCTTTACCTCAGGCAGGATAGGATGTATAAAGCCACATAAAAGATATATGTATAAATCTTTAATGCAACTGTGTCCATCAGTGAATTGGTTGGTTTACATCCAACCCATAGTTTCCACCAGGGTCCAAATCCTTATTCAAAACCAAACCAAACCAAACCAAACCAAACCAAACCAAACCAAACCAAACCAACCCAAAACTTTCTTGTGTCTTCCTTTGCTTTCCTACAAGCAAGAACATGATAAAATGGTTTCAGAGTGCCTTTCTTTACATGGGATGTAATAATTACTTCCTTGTATTTTCTTCTTCAAAAGGCTACCATAAAAGTCACAGATACTTTCACGTAAAACACAGTAGCAAGACATTTCTACTACAAAAAAAAAGGGGCCAGAATTACATTAAGTTAGTTATGCTCAATTTTAAACTGTTAAAATTTTAATACTGACTTTAGAATTAAATGTTCTTGGAGTTTTCCAGAACTGATGTATAAACTGTTGTATAAACTGTTATATGACTTTACTGTCATAAAGGGACAGCTGGAACCACTCTGAACTGATGAAGAAAGATTTGCTGGGCAGGCTTGGCAATCAGACAAAAGGAGTTAGTTACAAATGTAATTTTTCTTTACAAGTCTGTCAGTGGAGTTTTTGATTCATAGTTAGAGAGGCATACACGTGACTGAGCATTGCTGAAGGAAAATGGGAGAGTTCTATAAATAATGGCAAATTGGAGATTCATGGGAGCTTCTTCAGAGAGGGTTTGTTCAAACCAGTGATTTCTCAGTTTGCAATCTCCCTTTGAGGGACTTGACACACGTTAGTAAAGAATTGCAGAGAGGTGTGTGCGCTGAAGTCCTTTGAGCTGTGCTGTGCCAGGCTCAGACCAGCTGAGACTGCCTGGCAGACTAGCAGCACTAAAAGTCATTCCCGAGGCAGAGCATTAGTATGACTTTCCTCAACAAGGATTAAACTCTACAGGATAAAACTCTACAGGATAAAACTATCTAAAAGATCACAGTTGTAACATATTTTAATGTTTTTTTCTGACTCTCACCTTGAAGTGTAGAATGGTTTGTACAGTACAAATTTTATACATTTTAGTTTACTTAAAATTTTTATTTCTTAATTAAAAGTAGAAAGGAAGAATAGCCCAAGATCTTAGCAATACCTGACTTTTAGGCAAGGAAGCATGTATTACCTACATAATGAGAAATAGATTAAACACGTTGAAAATACAGTGCAATTAAAAAAAATCTGAATGTGTCTTCAGGGCAAAACAAAACAAAATAATGTAGGATGTACAAACCTACCAAATACTGTCTATCCACATAATTAAATTTACACATTTTAGAGAAGAACTTGGGAGATTTCCAGGCATTAATATAACTGCACAAAAATACAAGGCCTAAAGGTTTTTCTCAACCTTTTTCCCTGTCCCTCTCTCTCCAAAGGATTTGCTGTGAGTCTTCAGGTGATCCTGTCTCATCCCAAAGCTGTATTCAAGCGTCGTGGTTCTCAACCAGGAATGCAAGAGTCTGATTTTCTGAAACAGATAACAACAGTGGAGGAACTGGAGCCAAAAGCAAACAACTGCACAAAGGTACCAATTTCCACACTTTCTGAAAAGCTTTTGTGTCATCTCTGTAGATGACTTTACAGACACAAATGTTATTTTCTAGGTTCTTGTGTGGCACACACGAACAGAGAAAGTGAATCTAGCTAACGAGCCAAAATACCACCTGGACACAGTCAATATTGAGGTATGATGTGGGGAGAGAGTCCCACAGCAAGAACAGGACAGTGGAGGCGTCAGCACTTGTTCCAGTTCAGACAGCTAAAATCATCTGGATCTGCCTGAGACCTGACGGACTTCTGTGGAAACAAAAGGAAGCTGTCAGAGACTCTGATAAGCAAATCAAGTGGGTGTGCTTTGTTCTAACTTGTCTGCATGCATTTCTGAACCCTCAGCTTAATAAACTGACACTTACCTTTGTTTTAATGCTGTTTCCACATAGAGAAACATGGCTGCAATGGAGTATTTTCAAAATCATTATTTATGTATATACTTTTTGTATTTATCCAGCTTAATGGTGTAATTATAAACTGATTTTAACTCACGAACTGCTGGTCTAAATGTCTGTATAAATGGATCCTCCAAACTGAACGTGTTTTACTTCATTAAAAGCAGCGGTCAAATAGGTCTGCTATTTGACAATAATGAAATAAAAACCCACAATCATTTATGGATTTATCCTTTTAATATAGGGAAATAACATTTTATCATTACGAGGCACCATAAAATGTAAACACAATCACTGTCATAAACCTGGATCTCTCTGCAAGACAAAATATATCTGTTCACATTGAGTTATCCTTGAATGCATATTGTGCTGTCAGTTCTCAGCTTTAACACTGTGCGCTTGCCTCCTGAGCCAGGTCGGAGACTTTACCATGGGAAATTCAAATGCATCAAATGCTCATCTTTAAAAGAATAGACTATGGATTTGTAGAACTACAGTAACATCCAGGTTTATCTTTCTTTCAATAACCACATTCCCTGTTATGCACACCATAATAACATCACAGTGAAATGTATGATGAAACAAAATTTGTTTGATACACTAGAAAACATTGCTCAGTGATACATTTACATTCTATTTATATATGATTAAACATTTGTTCATACAGTACCTTCTACAGGATTACTGGGTAATTTTGAGGGGTTGGGGATCATATTTTTGGATATTACTAACATGATAGCTACATCCCTTATATGCAAACATTTGATCTAGAATTTTGAGGGAAAAAATCAGTATGTGGTTAAGCAGCTTCTTAATATGGTCTATGAAATCATATGCATTGTATGAAAATGCTTCCAATGATGTATAAATATATTCTTGATCTGCTTTTCACTACATCAAATTTAAATCAATATAGACCACAACACGGTCAGTCAGTTATATTCTTAATCTGAACAGCTGGGAAAAAAGAAAAAGAATATATATGTACATGAAAGGAACAGCAAAAGTAAATGTATTTGAACAAGGAATGTTAGGTGGCTGTTCTGGGAAAGATTTCTATTGCAACTTTCATTTCCACAGTTGTGTGCTGAGAGTCTGGCCAGAGGAGCTTCCAGTCCATCCTGCGGCTGTGTTGGGGGGCTGGCCAAAGCCCATCACGTTGCTGGAACTGCTGAGGTTCATTCCAGCCATTTGCTGATTCATCTGCAAAACACACACACACACATGCAAGCCTGGTTAGCACTGGCACTGAAACACAGCACGCTGCTAGTCAAAAGCAGTCCTGCTTCCAACCAGCCACCCAGTTATGAGTACATTTCCCTAAAAATATTTCTCATTAAATAAAAATATTGACTCCATCTAAGTTTCTAAGCCTTTTGCCACACTACCAGCTTTTCTGGAGCCCTTCAGTCACCAGCATACATCAACTGATGGGCTGCGGCACTTGGTGTATATGTCACATCTGTACGAATGTTCCACTAGAGATCTGACAGCATGTGAAGGAGGTCGCCAATGTGGCTGGTTGGTAAAAAGTTTGCTTTCACACTTTCAAAGATAACAAACAAAATTGTGGCAACTGTGATAAAGAAACACCAAAGCCAGTAATATAGTCTTGTCTGCACTTGCAGTGCCAGATATTTTTTTTTCCAGCAACTTTTCTTTGGAGACTTCATAATCTTGACTACACCAGTTTTTACAGAAATTATCCAGTTAGGTGGCAATCAAAAAAGAATGAGGTGGATTTATAAACTTGAGTGTTATCTAAATCTAAATCTAAAGAGTCTACTCAAGATACTGTATTTCCTTAAAAAATGAGTAAAATAATTCACATGAAATTAAATTCACATGCATTTAACATCTAGTTAAAGGTGGGAAAGAATTCAAAATTCAGCACATTCACTTCAGGGACGTTGCAAAACTATTTGTACTCTTTACAAATATCTAGTCACTGTATTTTCAGTGATCAATGTCAAAATGAGTTTGAGAGTAAAAGAGCATTTGCAGCAATTAATAATCAGAGCCAATGAATAGGGATCTTGGATAACTAACATTAGATTCAAGTTAAAGGCAGCACTAGGTAAAAGTCAGAGCTCATGTAAACATGAGCAAACAATACCCGCAAACAATTGCAAAATGAAACTGAAACACTGGTGAAAAATTAAGTAAATTGCACACTGGTATTTCAGGGTAAAATTAAGTTCTGTGTGTTTTCACACAGAACTGTGTATTTGCAAAAAACAATCCACCACTGAACCCGGAAATCTAAAAAAAGCTGATGAAAGCATGCTTTACCCAGTGGTTCATCTCTTCTGGAGCAGAATTCTTAAGCAGCAGAGTATATAAAATATGTTAGTCTGGTAAGTAAAGCAAGCTCACCCCCTGTCAACTGGAGTCAGAGTTTAGATCAGAGGTCTCCCACAGACTGTGGAATGTCATCATACATCTGATGTGCAAGGGGTACAAGAGCATGTGAAGAGCTTATTCTAGGAGCCAACTTTTAACATGTATTTGATGAGAGGCAAGATTTTAATTTCAAAGATGATATGGGTCTTTTTAAAGTTAGCTACCTGGGAAAAGACTGTCATCAGTAAATCCACAGATTTTTTTTGATCTGACATTTTGAAATTCTCATCTTAAAGAATTACTTTTCAAAGCAGAATGACAGCCTGTATTTTCAAACAGGGACTGTTTTACCCATGTAGGAAATGCTGTTTACCTTCATAAATGTTCACACCATAAGAGTGAGCAGAATAGTAAAAATTTATATCATCCAATTTAAGTCTGTCACTAAGGTTCTCTTCCTGAATTACTAAGTAAGCAGCATGGAATTATACTGTTATCATCACTCAAACAATAGCATGAAAAAAATAGTTGCTACCATCCATGCTGAACTCCAAGAGAATAATTTATGTCTGTACTCCCTGCCTCACCTTGCCCCAATAAACTCTCAAATACCTGATTTCAAGATGTTTCCTTGAAAAATGTTCACATACAGTACTACATGTACATTAACACTTCTAGAGAACCTTTTAAACATGTTTAAAAGATAGGATGGAAATGCTACAGATAAACAACATATGTGCCTAAGCAAAAAGGAAAATGTTAAGAGGAAAAGGAAAGGAAAGAAATCTACAAGAAAATGTTAAGAGCACAAAGCACTTCACATTCCACCAAAATTTATCCTGAAGTCTGTGAATGAAAGTATTCATTGTTAATGGTTATCCTCAAGCAGTTAAATTCCACTTTTAGTTATAAGGCTGTGTTTATATTTCAGAACTCTGTAACACTAGCTAAGCTAAGCTTTTTACCTGGCTGGCTCTGATGACAGGATGAGGAGAGCTATGGAAGCAGAGAACTGAGTTTGGTCTACCTTGGCAAAATCATTTTCTGCTTATGTAGTAGTTATCTTTAATCGAACTATTCACTGTTTGTTAACATGTGCCTCTGAGCAGTCCATAGTCCAGCAGCCTGTAACTTGGTTATACCACACTTTCCTCCTACAGCCACACATTTTGTATCTGAAAAGCATCATCTTCCGAAAGCACTTGCCTGGGAATGGCCAGTCTTTACCTGAGAGAGGTTCCATTGAGCTTGTTGGTTTTGTTGCAATCCATACTTGTTTTGTGGTGGTGTGACCATCTGTCCCACCATTCCACCTTGAGGTCCAACGACAGTTTGAGGAAGTCCCATCACACCAGTTTGTGCAGTACCAGTAAATCCATTGGGCATTCCCATTCCCATCATGCCTGTGCTTTGTCCCATGACTGGCACTGATTGTCCCATCATGTTTCCCATCATCCCAGTTGCTGCTGGCACAGGAACTCCCATGGCTGGAAAACCTTGGAAGTGAGTTGATGGTTGTGTGGTAAATGGCATAGAAGACGACCCCATGAACATACCTGTACCAGAGAAGGGAAGATTTGAGCAGAAGTGATTTTCCTCTCCCATCCCATAAATTGGAAGTGCACCAAAATAATTCTAAGGAAAACTCTGTCCACTGGTATGTCAGTGCTGCCAATTTAACTTCTGGTAAAAGCAAAAAATTGCTTTAAAACTCTCAAAGGAAAGGGACTCACCACAAGACTAACTGCCAAGAAGAGTTTGGCATCCCTGTGGTAAACCAGAGTCTTTTAATTGCTTTATTGGAGGTCTTTGTTTTCACACAAACATAGATAAACCAAAGCTCTGACAGTTCTGTAGGGATCCTGGCAGCCTGCTGGCTGCACAGTGGAGACTCAGACCCTTAGTGATGAATTACATGGCAGAAGCAGAGTTCACAAATTTTTCAGTAAATTGTAACCTTGATAATTTAGGCAGCTATAAATAAATTAAAATCACATACTGTGTTTTTCTTTAGTTTCTATTACATTTCAGTAGTTTTTCTCAGTTTTATAAAAGCTGAAAATAAAAACCTTCTTTTAAATATAGTTAGCAGGTATCCACCCTTAGCTTTATACTTGTAGAAGATAACTGTTCTAGATAAAGTTTAAAACAACTGCACAGAAACGGTCACAAAATTATTTACCCGGAGCATTTTGCTGCTGCATGGTTCCTGTGCCATACAGTGATAAAATGGAGTCTTTGGAGAGTTGTTTCTTCGCTGACTCTTCAGATTTTGTTGTTTGCTCAGTAAATAGATCGAGATCCCCAGCTGCTGCAGACAAGGTGGCAGCTGCTGGTTTAGTGGAAGTGCTCTGGGAAATAAAAGTCAAGACACACTACTGAAAGAAACCAGCAAAAGATGTTCTGTTAAATATGTACTGTACAGCTTTGCTCCTTAATGAAATAAAACCTCGTTCATTTACAAAAATTAAATTTAAGTGAATGAGGATTTAAAAATATGTGCTATGACTAAAGACAGAAAAAAGCAGTATATGCAATATGGAAAGACCATTAGACCAGATGGAGGTTACAAAACAAAGAAAACTAAATCCTCAACCAGCTTCAGGGCATACACATACAGATTATTCACTCCTGTTACTTCTACATTTTTCATCAGTGAGAAGCATAAATCAAGAGCTGGAGTTAGATTATGAAAAATAATTAGGAAATCAATAAGGAGATTAAAATTCACATCTCATTAATCTTGTCATTGGCAGAATACATTAGAGAACAGCTAAAATAAAAGATTAAGTGCTTTGAAATGTATCTTTGGAGAAAAGGCAAAAATAAAATTTTGGTTATCTACTTCAAGTAATAAAACTTCTAAAATACATTGTTTATAATTGGCTTAGAGTTCTTTAAGCACGTTTTACTTACTGAGAAAGCATAATTAATACTGTAGTCTACAACTGGAAAACTAAAATACTGGCTGGCTGGCAGGCTTTGTATTGCTCTTGCACTAGAATGTTTTGTAAACAAATTGCATCCAGGTGTCTCTCAGTTATTTTACTGCTTATACCCATACAGTTCCACACGGGAACTTTCTTGGGGAACCAGGCAATTCATGGGCTCTTGTTATATTCCTTAAAATACACAACTCATCCTGTTACCAATGGGAAGTTTTAATGCATATCAACTGTAGGCACATTTAAAAAGAGCCAGTACTGCAAATCATACTTAAACTATGGCCTTATTTTAGTCTAGCTAAATGATCCCCAACTGCTTAGCATATACCTACTGCATCCCCCAGCTTGTGTGAGTTTCAACTCTTTCCCACACCAAAGGAAAATCTTCCTTGGAATACCACTGTGAATGAACTCAACATGTAAGCAGGTTTACTGAGATCCCATACCCAAGTTTATCAGACAGACAAGAGAAGACCACAAAATACACAGATATGGAACACACCTATAATCTTCCTTAAAGCAACAATCTCCAGCCTGCTGCTCTTGCTGGCATGCTGCTGACTAAGCCCTGAAATGTCCACTATGGTCACACTGGATTTGTACAAACACCACAACACAAATGTTCAATATGCAGTTTCAGAAAACACATGATGTGTGTGACTTCTGAAGTGCTAAAACCTCTAGAATAAGGCAGTGCCATAGATTAGGGAAGAAAAAACCAAAGAACAATTCTGTTACTAGTTAAATTTTACAGAAACCAGCAAGAGAAAGGAGCACAGATTCACAGAGTTGATGGTGAAAAATCTCCAAAACTGCTGTAGAAAGGGAAGAGAAAAAACAAAAAAATGGGAAATTTCTGGCATCTGAAAAACCTGCATTTATACTACAGCCAATTTGGGCCAAAGTCAGTAGTACTTAGTGGGCAACTGAAGCACTACAGGTAGAAAGCAAACAGAAAAAGACCTGTGAAACCTTCTCTCTGGGCAATTTTCTCTTAAATTATTGATTTCTTTCTGTACATATTAGAAAAGCTTCTGCTTCTTACTTACTACTCACAAGAATATCTGATTGCAAAGCAAATCAATTTTTATTTAAGTGGATAGTAGGAAGCCCTCTCTATTCGAGACAATTCTTTATCCGTGTGACACAACCAGTATTTAAAAATACCAGAGTCAGATTTAACAATACATTCAGATGAAAGCCCATCCTGAATTCTTGTTTTCCTGTGCATACACCCAGGAAGGCCCATTATTGAATTGTTCCCTGCTGACATGGATCTCTTCCCGTGATGCCTGCCTAAGACAGCCCCTGTAGGAGAGTCATGCTCAGCAGACTGCAGAAGGAGGACACAGGGCCAGCAGAAGGGGGTGGACAGAGGGGGCTTCCCCTCTGCTGCCTGCACTGCAGCAAGGATGGGCTTTGCTTTTCATGAGAAGAGAGAGCTGGAAACCTGCAGGACTGATCATGTTATGTTTACAATGTAAGATTAAATGTTCATTTAATGTCTCTTCATTCAGTTTGGTTTTGGAAGATCCTCAAAGGAGCTAAAGCACCGGACAAGTGTTCCCTGAAGTGTTCATCAGCTGAATAAATGGAAGGTAATGCCAAATACATGGCAAGAAAACAGCAGGTGGCATCCAAGTTAAAAAACAACCAACATTGGCATGATTTTTGTATATCTAACATTGTCATGCTATCCAAGACCTCTGTAAAAACACCCCTGGCATTCTTATAATTTTCCTACACACAGTGCTCTCAGACAGTCATTATGCCAAACCTAAATGCTCATCAGGTGCTTAAGGATCACACTGCTAAGCAGTTTCATTATATTAGTGCAACAAATTTTTTCCTACAAATTGAAAAAGACGTGGCAAAAGAGGAAATGAAGAGGGAAGTGGACAGTGGGACATGTGTAGTTGAGAGAAGGAGAGAAAAAAGCACACGTGCACTTTCCTGCTGCCTGCGTGTCTGGCTCTGGCTGGTATCTAGGAAAGCAGGGATGGGCTTTAGAAAAGTGAGGCCTCTCCTGTTTTCCGTATGTACGGTGGTAAATAATGGCCCCACAAAACATTTTCAATTTCCCTCTGCTGACTGGAAGAGCTACCTGCATAGGGAGAACACAGCCTAGCACATAGTAATTCTTACATAAGCAAGTAAGGGACTAAGTACATTATTAAGGTCTTGAATTCTGTGTACAAGTCTTACTCTTTTTATCTTTGCACTGTAAATGGACTCAATGTTTATTTCAACTCTTCCTGGTTTTGATTTTGCATATTTTGTTTTTAGACATCTACACAGTTCCATTAAAAATAATCAACTGTTATTTCCTGATAATAACTGATGAGGAAATGAGCACTCAACTATATTCAGTTCACAAAGAAAAACACTAAGAAATCTCATCTGTTTTCTTCCTTTTAGGAATTATCAGCAATATCTGAAAAAGTCAGATTAAGATTTTTATCCCTTTCTCAGATCATATCCAAGAACATAATTAACCTTACAATAAGATTAAAAATTCAACTTTGTTTTTTGCTGCGTGTCCAGTACTTGCAACAAGCAATACAGCATTTTCTTTGCAATCAGCCTTGTCTAGGCTTGAAAACATTTATCTCCCCTGCTGTCCCATTTCTAACTCCTTCAGATTTCCCTTCTCTAGAACTCAGATTTCCATTCCTCTAGACTCTGTCCATCATAGATTCATAAATTGTTTGGGTTGGAAAGGACCTTAAAAATCATCAAGTTCCAGCCCCCTGACATGGGCAGGGTCACCTTTCACCAGATCAGGCTGCTCAGAGCCCTGTCCAATCTGGCCTTGATCACTGCCACGGATGTGGCACCCATAACTTCTCTTGGCAACCTGTTCCAGTCTCACCACCCTAACAGTAAAGAGCTTATTCCTAATATTTAATCCTTGTTCAGTTGGAAGCCATTTTCCCTTGTCCTGTCACTAGACTCCCTGAAAAAGAGTCTCTCCCCATCTTGCCTGTAGTCCACCTTCAAGTACTGAAAAGTCACTATAAGGTGTCCCAGAGCCTTTTCTCTTCTCCAGGCTGAACAGCCCCAGCTGTCTCATCCTGTCCTCACAGGACCAATGCTCCATCCCTCTGATCATCTTCACGGCCCTCCTCTGGACCTGCTCCAACAGGTCCATGTCCTTCCTGTGTTGGGAGCCCCAGAGCTGCACACAGCACTGCAGGTCTCATGAGAGTGCAGCAGAGGGGCAGATTCACCCCTCTTGACCTGCTGGTCACACTTCTGATGCAGCCCAGGATATTGCTGTGTTTCTGGGCTGAAAGTGCACATTGCTGGGTCACATTCAGATTTTCATCCACCAGCACGCTCAAGTCCTTCTCTGTTGGGCTGCTCTCAACCCACTTACTGGCCAGCCTGTACTCATGTTTGGGATTGCTCTAACTCCATTTGAAGGAATGAAACTTTTGCTTTCAGATACCTGAAAATATAGACAGAGGTAAAATAAACATAAGCAGAAGCTACAAACATTTCAACTGATCATACTGGAATAGGACTAAATAGCTCTCCAGTAAGACCCTGCTTAAATAACACTCAAAAAGCAAACTTCTAACAACACACTTTTACATAAAATCTAAGGACTTTGACACATTAACATCACTAAAATCCATTAATGAGTTGAAGCATGTCTGCTGATCTATGTCAACCATGCTAGGTACACACACCTGACCTCAGGGAAAAATGAATATTTGTGAACATCAATTTATCTAAAATATGCCACCACTTTACATCAAAGTTTTCAGGTATGAGTAACGAAAAACATACACCATCTCTATGGAAATACACTTTTGTAGCCACTGAACTGATTCTCAGTTCCCAATACATACAATTCAAATCAGGCCCACACAGACACACACACACACACACACACACAAAATGCAAAAAAGTTTAAGTTGACTGGATTTTAGTATCCTGCTTGGAGAAAGACTTATATTAAATATTTCACTAAATTAATACTTCCAAACTTAATACCTCACAGTTTTCACCTTCTCTTCCTCCCTACAAATTTCACTGAAGAATGAAGACCACACTTTTGCTGGAAGACATACCATACAAAATTTGAAATTAAAATCTGGCTAAAAAAATTTAGGAAATTGGTTTAGGTATAGGTAAAAATGATAGACCCTTGTTCAGTTCCTATACAATGTTTGGCAACAAACCCTGTTCTAATACTTATAATTTAGCTATGCCCACTTAACATGAAAAAACAACACTAAACTTATGAAATGTTCTTCTTTCCTTTCTGTGCCCATGAATAATGCATAATTTATAGCATATGCCTTTTATTGTAGGAGCTGTTTAAGGTAACGCTTCTTAAACCCCCCTGAGTTTGCTAATAGGCAAAATTCTAGAAAAAATATTACTCTGTCACATATTGTTCTTTGCCAGTCCTTTACAAATCCAACCATTTGTATTACCATTCAGCTATACAGAACAGTGGGAAGAAACATTTTAAATGTTTCTAAAAACTGTGATAAAGACACATATCTGAAAGCAGAGTAAAAATGCACATGATCCTCAATGCTCAAGTCACATTTGGAAAAGGAGAAACAAATGCTTTTGTTTTCACTTGAAAATCATGTCTTGGCTATGACAATGGACATAAATACTAAGGTTTGCAGATATCATGTTGTTTCAGTCTCATAATAAAACATTCAAGCATACATTTCTGTACTCCACAGTGCCATAAAACAGAGTGCATTTAGCATTAAATGCTGCCTTTTAGGTTAAACTGGAGAAGAAAAGCAATTCTGTGAAAACTCAAGAGTCATACAGATCAGTTTGAGGAGTACCATTAAATTCCCTTCTTTCTCAGAGCTCTCAAATCCCACTGTGGCACCTCAGACACACCTACAATGCAGAACATAATGGTAAATATCTCAGTAAGAGAGCAAGCCGTGCTCTTTCACATTTGATCTCTTCTTCTACTTCATTTTTTAAAGCTCCAATACATTCTGTTAATGGATATTCAAACAAGTTCAAGTTAAGGATTGACCATGGATTTCTACTTTAAATTTTCCAATTTCAAACATTCAGGAACTGAATTATAGGGTTACTCAACTGCTGATCTGAGTTCATGCCCACTTTACCTACAGCAGCCTTGCACAAAATAATTTCACTTTATAATCACACCTATTTTTTACTTCAAGAAATTTATAGACCGCGTCCTTAAGCCCTCTCATAATAAGGCATTCTCTTCAGTCTCCTGTATTCTCCTGACTCTTCTCTGAATCCCATACAACTTTTATCCATGTTGCAAGGTGAAAGATCTTACAAAATACTCATTGCACTGCCAAACGAGAGGCACCCTCAACTCCTGCGCAGCCTCAGTTCCCAGACTAGACACCACCATCCTGAAATGGAACATGTGCAATGTCTTGCTAATCCTGAAGCAAAACAGAATAATATTCTCTTTGCCCCACTTTACCAAGCAACCCATGTAATCAGCATCAGAAACCTGTCCTCTGCTACCTACCCATGTTCCTATCTCTTATCTGGAGAGATTATCTGATTACATTACATTTTCTTTGAGATTACTGATTAAAACTGGAAGGTAACCAAGAATTAAATCTTGCAATACGCCATAAGGACTGTGTGCTTGATAAAAAAATGCTTGCTGAGAGTTCTGTCTGCTCCTCCTGATTATGGCACTCAGAAGTAAGAAAAATGTCATTAAAAATCTAGACAGGTTTGTTTACAGCAAGTGAATATATTCATGCTTTCTAGTATATAAACAAGTTGATACCAGATATTGCGAACAGTATTGTTCGTTCTACTGCTTTTAACTTAAGTAAATTTTTAGTAAGTACCATACTTACCACAGTACAAAGACTAACAACATGTCAAAATATTCCTGCCACAGAAGGTCCAGAGACCAAATCTTTATCATAGAAATGCATTTTAAATGTTATACATACATATCATTCAGTGTGCTTTAGCAGCCACTCCAATATTTAACCCATCACTAGTCATCATCATTTAGGGTATCACCCTTCACTTTGCTTTTTTTCACTCTTAAATATTTAGCCTTCTTTTGGATTTCCTGCATTCTACAGCAGCTAAATCATTCTTTAACCAGCAGGTCACATAACGTGTTCATGGAATAGAAACCAAAGAAGGCTTTTCTTTCTCACGCTGTTCTTGTCTCCTGGGCACACAGTAAAGTCATCATTTCCAGCTTCAGAAAGGCTGGAATGGGGAAAAACCAGAATTCAGTGCTACCCATTACGTGCAATACTACCACTGGCCCATTTATTCTGGGGCCAAGTGTAAACTTCATGATCATAGATTTGAATTTACTCACTCTACACTCAAATATAATAAATTTAAAAGGGAAGGTAGAAATGGGTCACTGCTTTTCACATCTAGCTCTACAAGGATCAATTTTGACATAAGGCATTAGAATAGCAGACAACAAGAACTCAAATACTGCCATTCCTGGTACTTTGACCAGAGACTGCCACAAGAGACAAGAAAATCCACACCAGTACCTTCCTTTGCCATTTTAGCTAATACATCCAAATCTAAATGCAAATATACATCTTATTTCTCTCACTGTTTATGGGTAGCTTAAGGTATGGTGGGAAGTTTGCTCTATCTGTAGCATTATGCTTAAAAAGAAACGTGGCTTCAGTCTCTGAAACCCTACCTAGCATGTTGTACAAAGTCAGCCCTCAGCAGCAAGCAGGGGAATGGAGAGCAAAAGACAAAGAATAAAATCTCCTGAATAACATGTATATGCTTTAAGACACTCAGAACTGCATTCATCATTATCCCTTCCATTGTACATACTATGAAAACTAATGGATGAAGAGAAACAAGTACAAATCACATGTCCCAGATCATAAATTCAAGAATACACAATTCTTTCTCGTTCAGCAGAGTGGGACACAAAGCCCTACACAAAAATAAGCTTCTAAATTACCTTAACAAGATTTCCCAGATGGGGAAATTAGCCCACTACTCCTCCAAAATCTCCCACACAGAAACCAGTCTAGGTTAAGAAAGCCTGCACCAACACCATCACATTGCTCTTTGAGTCTGACAGCTACTCTGAGAGAGCTGCAGCTTTAGGCAGTTTTTTTGTTTGTCCCAAAGCTGCATTTCTAGGCCACAACAGGCACGGTGATGGGGTTGCTTCCAAACTATCATGGCTATAAAGAAGGAGCAGGCCAGGTGCAGGGGTTATGCTACTCTCCCTTGAAGAAAGCAAGACATACAAGTTCCATGAGGAGACAACAGAGAGATCACCCCAGGTAGCAATAGTAATTTTTCTTGATATCCATTCTTGATTTTGAGTATGAAGCCTCAGACCCCAAATTTTTAGCAGGTCTAAGAGAGAAGCATCTGCTGCAGCCTTTCCTAAATATCAGCATCACAAAGCAATACGAGGTCTTAAAAAGGAGGACTTGAAGCCAAATAACCTGAGAACATAAGCTCATATTCAGCAATACCTATTAAAAAAGAACAAGACAAAAGAATATAAATTAAAGGAAAACATTACTACCATCACCAGGGTAAGATGAAATCCAATTTAGTTGGATAACCAGAAGGAAAGACCACACCATCTACTTCTATATGCAAGCATTGCAGAAACTTGAAGAGGTGAGAAAAATATCAGTGTTACAGTTTAAGCATCTCAGCCATAAGATGCTGAAGATATGCTGAGAAGTGTGAATGAATAATTCCCTGAAGGAAAACACACATCCACATGCACATATTTACACACACATATAATTAAATAAACTTACTAAATTTTACCTGAGCAGGAGGTACTGCAGCTGCTGGTAAAGGATTAGAGATCATTGGGCCAAAGATATCCAGGTCATCATTCAGTGCTGTGACAGCAGCAGTGCCTCCATTTGTAACAGATGCTTCAGCTGGACCATCTAAAAAAACAACAGAATAATTTTTAAAGTGAAAATTATTAATATCTTAATACCATGAGACTAATTAAAGCTGTCTATTCCCTCCTACTCTGCCCCCATCAAAGATGCACTCAGTTTCTGAGATAGTTTTCCGACTGTGATATTGTTCAGATTTTTAAGGACTTCTTTCCTGAAGAAGATGGCACATTAACGTCCTTCAGGAAAACAACAAACAAAAACCAACCAACAACAAAACAAAACACTTAAAACTTCCCTAAGGACAGCCACAGCAACTTAGCAGTACACACTACTCATTTTTCAGGACTCTTTGCACACCAACATTTTTTGTAAGAATTTAAATAGATATCTTACTGAGAAGGCCCAAATTTGGTAGCCATGTATCAGACAAAATATACTCATCTGTGCTCCTGAATGAAAAACTGCATTTTAGAATCCATGAAGTTATTCTTGATATGCTAATTTACTCAAGAGTACATAAGTAAACTTTACAGTAGGGAAAAAGCCCATTCTTCCCCCTTTTTCAGAAGTATTTTGCATGGACTTTATTCTATAGCACCACTGTTATGCGTGATGGAGCCCTGATTTCCTGGGGATGTCTGAACACCTGCCTGCCCATGGGAAGTGGGGAATGAATTCCTGGTTTTGCTTTGCTTACATGCACAACTTTTGCTTTACCTGTTAAACTGTTTTTATCTCAACCCACAAGTTTTCTCACTTTTACCCTCCTGATAGTCTTCCCCGTCCGATGGGGAGAGCGAGCAAGTGGCTGTGTGGGGCTCAGTTGCCAGCTGGGGTTAAACCATGGCAGATGCCTTCTCATTTCTGTCTGCCTTCCATTTCCAGTGGAAGGTGTCTCCCTTTAGCTGCCTTGCATGAAAGTATTTCTTTAAAGATAAATAATGCCACTGCCATTCATTTGAAAACTGGATACAAAAATCATAAATGTTAAAATCTGACAATGTGGAACACATCTGAAGCTACCACCACCCATGCATGTGTCTATTCAGCCGTACTGTAGAGATGCTAACCTCTGGCGTTAGTACGTACAGGAAATCTGGCACAGCTATAGCTGCTCCAGAAACCATAAATTTAAATTGACTTCCGTATTTGTAAAATCCTCAGCATATTTTCTGAGCACTAAGTACACCTTTTTCATACCTTTTTCATTTTCAGGGAAATGGGACAACTAAGTTTGCAATTCTTTGGGAGCTATATGCTTGGGTTTGTTACTACTTTAGATACACAATTTTTCATACTCTGACTTCGTATCAGACATTGATATTGCTACCTCTCAAACTTGCATGCCAGCAAACAGACCCAATAACAAGGACCAAAATACCCTGAAGGCAGGAAAATGAGAAGGACAAAATTAGTGTCCTTTGGAAGAAACTGAACCACAGCAGGTATTTTTATTGTCCAAACTTGTTCAAAGTTTGTGAGGACAACTGTGCTGTCTGCAAGAACTGAGTAACTTCACAAAGGCAAAGGGGCCATGGGAATGAGGACACTACTAGATCTTCTATGCTGAGTGAAGAGTGAGACTTGAGGAATGTGAAGTTGCCACCTCAGCCAGTTTTATTACTCTGTTGGGATTTGACTTTTGTGGGGGACTGCTGTTGCAATGATTCTGAAAAGCAAAGTTACAAACTCATCTATGATTACGAGAAAGCCATTTATATATTAATGCAAAGATCACCTCCTTCCCTTATTTCTGATGAATGGAAGCCAGTGGACAGGAGAATGACCATATGTATAATCTCCTCCACCATTCCATCCACATTAGTGCTTTGAGATATGTGCAAATAAATTTACTGGTGATTTAAGCACAAGCTTCTTTTGAGGTCATTCTGCAGATTGGCAGTTCCAAAAGCATCTCCCCTAAGGTTCACTGTTTCAGATAAATTTAGGAATGAACTGTGCATAATTTTCAAGCAAAAGGACTGTCAGGAATTAATAATTTAATGTTCTCATTTTCTCAGTCAGGCACATGTATTAAAAAAATATCTCTCTTGTCACACTCCAAAGTAGTTTAGTTTCTCTGAGTGTAAAGGAGTTAAACACAGAAGACTGAAAATTCAAATGCAATCATTTACTAAAACAAGCATTTCACATATTTAGAACATTCATGACAGAACACATTTGCAAAAACATAGTATTTTCCAAGATTTAATATGCTGCTTATAAATTAATACTATGAAAACCTAGATTTTTGCTAGATTGGTTCTGTAAAAGTGTTATTGGGTGATGTACATGCCTTTGATCTCTTACTGAATAAATACCTCCCTGTCCCCACTGGTGGAGAAACCAGACATTTTGAATTACTGTTTACAACACAGTTCTAAGCCTGTATGAATAGAATTAATAGATGCTCCTGTTTTACTGATTTCTCAAAATGTAATAGTTGGAATATTTGTATCTATCAAAAAGAGACTTTAAAAACATTCCCCCTTCCCTACTGAAAGAACTAAGTTTCATAATATAGAAAAAACATAACAGTGTTTTCTCCCTCCAGTTTATCACTTGTAGCAGTATTAGTATCTCCATTTAAATATATTTGCATGCAGGCATATACAGACTTGTTTTTCAACAGAATAGTTCACAGTTCTTACACAGAGATTATGGATATTCTCAACTTCAAAACACCAGGTCATGGACTATGATGCACTTCCTCCTTTCCCTTCTCATTTTAAAACATTTCTGTAATATAAGAAAGATACTCCTGCACAGTTCTGCATTTTAATTTATTGGAAGTATATCACTATTCATTAAACTTGTGCCACCTACCAGTAAAACCTGATTAGAAGAGGTGGCGTGTTTACGTAAACTTTCCAGGGAACGGGTAAAAATCAGATTAAGTTACATGGGCCTGTCTGAATGTTTTGAGAAATCTATAGCTTCAACCATCACAGGATTACTTAGAAGCAATTAGCTTTTGAAAAACAGTACTTCACTTTTCTGTAGAATGCATCCATAGCTAGGAATAGAACATTAGATGTAGCAGAAACCACTGCAATGAGAGCAGATGCAAGGCAGAGCTTCCACGCTCAGTCAGAGAAGGGAACATGAAGAGTCAACAGATGCTGTTCTTCACCCTTGCTCCTAGGTGTGGTTCCAAATCTTCTCCTCTTACAATCTGTGACATTACAGATAATCTCTGACTGCTGTCTGCCACACTGTAACAGCAGACGATGCTTCTGATTTCAGATTAGGAAGTCTTGTTTCAGTTTGATAGCAGAAATAAAAGCTATTTTCCAGGGGATATTTAATAATATAGTGAAGGGTTCCAGAATATTTAAAATGCACTTTTCTTCTTCCTGGTAATTCTGTAAGGTAATATAATTAAAAAATACAAATTTTCCCTCCTTTTTTTCTCTGTATGTTAAAATAATTTCTAAGTGGCATACCTTGGCAAACACAATGATCCCAAACTGCCTGTGTAACATTCCAATATTCTACATTTGTACACAGCTACCACATTTTTTATTATTAATATAAAGATACTAAGAAATCATTTACATCAACCTGGCATAAGTGGAGACATCTACCGTGTAAGAAAAAAAACCAAAAAGGAGCACAGAGCACAAGGTTAACACCAGAGAGATGAAAATACAGCACCGCCAATCACTTAAGTGCTGAAGAACTGTGGTTTACACACTGTGACTTTTAAACTGAAGAATGTTTCCTATAATTATCCTATTAAAAATGCATGTTATAAAATCCTGTATTATTGATTTTAGTGTCAGTTTTAGGTCTCCACATTTTCAACAGGGCATTTCCCAGCATGGGTAAGACCCAAATAATTGCAGAGATGACTAAGAAAGCAGCTTCAGGCTTGGCCTACAGAAACAGTATGTTATTTCTCACTGCTTGGGAAGAGAGGGAAGGAATTTGGGGTTGCACAGCAAGAACACTAACACTACTGCTTGTAGAGAGCATAACAACATTTAGCTTGTACATGTCCATTTACCCACCCTTCTGTGTGTGGAGTACTGAACTAAAATATATTCTGAATCAAAAGGCCAAAACCCATGAATGTTGTTGGATCATCAAAAAGTGAGTATCTAAACAGCATCTCAATAACAAATCCCTGATCAGGAAATCAAGAGAGCCAAATGAATCTATTTAAAAGGGCTCAGAAGAAACACAAATGTGATAGTGCAGTCACTGAGGATATTACATTATGCCTCTTTTCCTATTACAAGATTTAAAGGTACAATTTGCCAAGGCATATTATGTTGAAAATTTTGCAATTTGTAAAGAAAAGTGAAGGAGATTTTATTTTTTTAAAATTGTCTAGCTACAATTTTAATAGGGTAAGTCCTATGTAAGAAAGTTTACCTTTTGATGAGGTCACTACTACAAAACCAACTGAGAGAAAGAGAGCAATGACTCAGAGACTAACACCATACTCAAAGCTAGCACTGAGGGTTACTCAAGAAAATACTTTGCAAAGAAGCTGGGCTGCTCTGAAAGCCCAAATTATCCTAGCATGAATTCTGATCCATTAAAATTACTTAACCTGCTATCACAAGTGTTTTTGATCTGCCCTACTAAAAGGCAGTACTGTTCTTCATTTGCAAAAATGAAGTCCTAAGAAGAATGAATCCTCATTAGAAACACGTCTGCTCAGAAAGAACGAGCGAAGCAATCATATCCATTTTAATATTATTTGATATGACATATCAAACATTTTAATCAGCACTGCATCACTGCAGCAAAGATGGTGAGTGAGATTCTGGGCTATATCCACAGGGGTGTTACTTGCTGAGACAAAGATGTGATCATCCCACTCGACTCAGCACTTCCCAGGCTTCACCTGGAGTCTGTGTCCAGCTCTGTTCCCACAATTCAAGACACACACAGACTGGAGAGGGTCCAAAGGAGAGGCACAAAAACTATCAAAGAGCTGCAGGACCTGCTCTGTGAGGAGAGGTTGAAGGATGTCAGTCTTTTCTCCCTGGAGAAGAGAAGGCTCAGAAAGAATCCTATTCCAGTAGGCCACTACTCAAAAGGGCAGCTACAAAGAGGACAGAGCCTCTCTCTTCACAACACACAGAGCCGCACAGAGAAGACAGGGGGCAACAGGTACCAGGTTGTCGACGTAAGAAAGAAATTTTTTACCGTGAGATCAATTCCTAGAACAACTCCCCATCACTAGAGGTTTGCAGGTTGTGCCCAGACAGGATGCTAGGTAATCTCCTCCAGGTTCCCCTTCTCATGGACCCCTTGGACCAGACGGTTATTTGAGGTCCCTTCTGACCTAGGCTATTCTATGGTTCTATGATATACTGGGTTGATGTGATCTCTTTTTTAATACTATCTGAAGTCCTCTACTGCAGGTGCTAATTAAAAGACAACTCTTCAAATGAAATATGCAGGTTTGCTCTCATTAACACATATCTCATTTGCAGCTCAGTGGATTCCAATTGCTACTAGCTTATTACACTGCTTTTCAACTTGCTATTTAAAAGATCTTTAAGCATTCCCTCCTCTAAAATTATGGGGTTTTAAGATACATATTATAAACTTTGCCCTTTTTATATCTCACTGAAGAAACTTAGCTGTTGAACACCAATTATAATACTATTTTCATTGCACACATCTCAAGTAAGCCAATGTAATCTGAGTTGATTATTGTATCATAAAACAGTGTTACCAAGATACTTTTCAAATCATGACTAAAAGAATACAGAAGCCTAACAATCTCAAAACCACATATTGATTAAATTTTAGTTTTTAATTGGGTTGTTGGTCTGCTAAAGGAAAATAAAGGAGAATCAGCTTTCCATCAAGTCTAAATTACTTTTTTTAAAAGATAGGCTCATTCTACATTCATTCTACTGTGTTAATTAAGACTTGCACGCCTAAAGTAGCAGATTACTTGGAATGAGATATGGACAACATATACACAACCCATGCAAAAATGTTACTTTATTGTTAGCTCTGTATCAGAGGAAAAACCACATGCATTTTGGATGAGAGTGTGAATTCTAAAACAGAGAAGACATTTACTGTTTTGTCACATTATTTATACCTTGAATCCAAAAATTAAAAAAAAAACCAAAAAACATTTTTCAACCAAGTGAAGTTTTTAGAATAACTTTTAAAAGACTTATTAGCTTCCTCCCATATCATGTAGAAATTATGTAGAAAATTAAGAATAACCATTACATTGATATACAGTGAATACGCTTAATGGCCACTCAAAGCTTGTAGAAAATTTTCCTAACACTGAATATCAAAAGGAAATAAAAATAGTTACTGTAATATTTTATTCTTCCATTTCCATTTTAAGATTCTGTGAAATGGAAAAAACACATTTAGAGCAACACTAGATAAATGAAAGACATATTTTACAAATGTGGCCTATACATAACAGTATAGGCAGACAGTGCAAATTAAATTATTTTACTAGAAACTAGTTTACAAGACAAATTCACAGTAACCTGCTGGTCAGAAAACAAAAAAAGGTGTATTAGATAGAAATGAATGACGGTCACAGTCAGTACAGAATACTGAAATGCCCAATACACTAAGTTTTACAAGGTATTAGTCAGCTACAGTTCAACAGTTTACTGTTCTTTTAACTAATATAGGAACTGTATGATTTAATGTATTTTACAGATACATAATTCAGATGACCTCAACATTTTCACTGAAAATACACTTGTACCATAAACAATGAAATACTACAACCCACAAGCCCTTTGAAGATCACTTTGATAACTTTCCCTTCCCACAGGAGCTCATTACTCTCCCTAGCAAAACATAAATACTCATATACCCACATCCCCATGGCATTTTTCTTTATAGTTTTAAATTCATGCATGCAATCTTATGGTTTTCAGATTCATCTATCGGTAAGCATAGAGAAAATAAAAATATATTTATTAAAATATATAATTACGCATTTATGATTGATTTAAAACCAAGTAATTATGTATTGCTTACCAAGTCCTAAAAGGTCAATAGTGGGTTCTGATGACTTTTTTGGACTTGCTTTAGCTTCTGATTGCTGATCCTCTTTCTTCTGTGGCTTGTAAGGGAAAAAAAAATAAACACAAGTAACCTGTCTGAAAAGATTCAATGCTTAAAAAATTCTCATTAAAGACGCTGCTTCAGTATCAGAAATAAAAGCCCTTTCCCATGTTTATCATAATGAATTTGATTTGTAATGAAGTATGTGGCAGTTAAGGTTAAAATGGACATGGCACATGACTGTAAAAAAATTATTGTACTTTCACTGGTATGTAGTAAATTTTTAAATAAATCTAAGTTTGAGGATAGGTTAAAAATAAGCTGAAGGCTTAAACTGAACTGCTGCATATCATGCAGTAGGCAAAAAAGTTGTCTATAATTTATCAATTCATTTTAGCAACCAAACTGCACAGTTCTGCAGCACTGAAGAGAAAGAAATACAGTTTTAAAATCTCAAATTTAAAAATTAGAGGCCTACTAATGACATTAATTTGCCTTCCTGCAAAGAACATCTGCAGAACATGCAGAATATACAGATGCTGAGCACGGATGCACACAACCTGAGTTCACTGTTTTTTCCTTTATAAACCTGAAGGCTAATAACAGCATTCTTCTTCAGAAAAAAGAACCCCTAGTCTTTTCTCACCTAGAGACTTCAAAATATATGATGATATTGATGTGAAATTTGATCACGAAAATTACTTCATAAATCTGTTTATAGTTCTTCTCATACCAGTATCAGGCTGATCCCCTGAATCCATCAAAACACCCATTTCTAAAATGAACACCAACTGGTTTATAGCAGTGACATGACAAATGTATTCCCTCACATGCATTTAATATGCCTTTGCTCCATACTCATTATGAAAACCTGAAGCAGACTAACTGATCAATGAGTACAGCCTTTAACCAGAAGAGAGTACCCAATAACAGTGGTAGAGCACTGTCAGGCTGGACACTGTGCTGACACCGACAGAACCTGCTTCATTCACACCTTTATCACAACAATAACGTGGCTTTGACAGGGTCACTGAAACTCCTGAGATTGCTGAAATCATTAAATCTTAGTATTTAGCTTTAGGAGAACTTTAAAGTTCAACACATGGTTATGAAGATCTCCTGTTTTAGGTAATAATTTACTTTCCTCCTCTGCTGCACAAGGGGGATAAAGAGCAACAAGCTTGGTGTTTGTAAAGAACAGCGAGGAAACTCAGGAGTATTCAAAGGCAGCCCAGGAGAACAGAAGCCTGTTACGCTACTGACACTCCTCTTGCATAAGCAAGGCCCCACTGAAAACTTCCAGCAAAGAGTCCCAATGAACTGAACTCCATTCCTCCAGCTACTACAAACAGGTATGATCACACACAATCTGACCCTTGCTAATCTCTCAAGAGATTGGCATCATACTTGTTTCCTCTTGACAAAAATCCTTAGGCTGACTTTACATATCTTGCTCAAGATCCAGCTGTTTGGGAAAGAGCCTGATGAAAAAATAGTCCATGAATTCCCTGATTCTATACTGTATTATAACTTTCATCATTGTGTTTATGATCTGGAGCATAGCACACTGATTCCAAAAGCTCCAAAAAGTATAATTTTTGAACATAAACCACGACAGCATATCAAGAATTTTTTAAAAGCGACAATTCAAAAGGAACTTTTTTACAACTGACCATCTCTCAGTAAATATGCCATAAACCAACAAAATTATTATTACAAACACTAATCAGAATTAACAGTGAGTATTTCAGAACAGAATTTGCCATAAAACTTTGCACATTTGAGCCTTCTCCACCTCTGTAAGAAAGACTATGGATCACAGAAGCTGTAAAAAGAAGAATTTCTGACATGCTCCTTGATTTCATGAAACCAGCTTTTTTTTTTGTTTTGCTTAAACACCTTGAAAATTCTGAATATAGAATGATTTCTTTCAACCAAAAAGAAAAACGTTAGAATTATATTAAATGTGCAAATTTTCATTACTCCATATTAGATTTTTGTAAACTACCTAAAAGCACAAGTTTGAAATAGTTTAAAGCTTGACAGATTAGTTTTGAATGCAAACTTTTCACAGAAACCCAACACTTCGGCATACATTAATAAGAACTAAAGAGAAAGAGTTCAAATAGCACTTTCTTTTATTTGGTACTTATTACTGTGGCAAATTAACCTAATCACCTAAACTAAAAAATTAAAAATATGGGAGGAACAAATAATCTACTTAGGTACTCTGCTTTGTCAGTGAACATTTTCAATAAATATTAAATGCATATTTCTGTTTCATCACTCTCTAAATAATAAAGGCAATGAAGCTAAAAGTAATAAAAATATGAATTTCTATAAAAATATGATCCCTTAAATACCCTTTTCCAATATCATTACTATTACTTCTTGATCAGCACTTTCTGTCCCATTTTGCTCCCCTTGCCAGTATGTAACCTACTAGATTTTAAGGTTACTTCATAGTTAGTTACGATAGAAAAGCTGCAAAATTATTTTCAAGCTCGTTAGCACAGCAAATATTTCTAGCCATTAATATTGCATTTGTTTCATTGGTGGAGATTTTCTCCTTAAAGCACTGTTCAACATCTTTACAGCTATACAGTTTTCACCAACATTCTAACCTTCAGTCTGAAAAAAATGCGTTAGTCCACCTAACATTTACCAATAACTCATCTGTACAATAGCGGACACACAAAGCAATATTCAGCAGCTATCTGAAACAGAAAAAATCTTCCACTTTAATTTTATTTGCAATATTATTTCGTTCCCCCCACTCTGTCACCATAACAAGCACCATTTCCTGGAATTTCCTATCCTTCTGTCTGAGATTTCAATCCATTCTAGAATTTGGTTTGCCTTTATTTCTGTTTAAGATGCTTCATGGCACACAGGAGGGCTTTTGTGCAAATTCAGAAGACAATTGTTTGATGCTTAAGGTCTTCCATGATTCACAAATAGACAGGGACTTCTCTAAAGTCACCTACACTTAGGCATAAATTAAGTAAGGTTGGCACCAGTGGGATGAGTTAGAACAAGAAGCTTGCACACACACAATTATTCTAAAGAGCACCTAAATGACCCCTCACTACCATGCTGCTTCTTGAGACAATCTTGTTCTCTGTTCAGTCCCATGGACTCTGCACTTTGGTCCACTTAAAGTAGGTATAATGAAAAGCAAAGCCTTACTTCAGTGCTCTGTAGCAGAGATCACGCCGTATTTCTTGGGTCTGGAGGAGAGAGCCTGAAGAGGTCTCTTACAGCCCATTTAATTCTGGCATAAACAAGGTATCGAAACTCTTGGAAAAGAACAAAAAGGAACTCACGCCGGAGTCACTAGAAAATTTTATTTCAAATCATAAAGAGAAATGTGTTGTTCAATTTCTTTTTAGCAGCTTTGCCCCAGTAGGACTCATACATGACTAAGCTTTGTGTAGAGAGTGGCCTTTCGAGATGTTAATGCTAAGTACTGCACTCAGTGAGCAGAGAAGTTTGCAACAGGGAAAAAAACCTGCATAACAAGGCAGTGACATTTCTTAAACTTACTGTTTAATTTAGTGTTGTGTTTTATCTAAAAAATACCACATTTTGTAGAGATGCAAGATAGCATGACAAATGCTTAGGAGTCTTGCTACACTAAGATTCGTCTCAGTTTCTATTACTAGTCTGCTTGACTCCCACAGCAATTATTTTTACGTATTGGCACCAGTACCACATAATCTACTCCTTGTTGTGCCCTTTGGAATACAACTGCATACAATTTAGGAGACTAAGCAGCATTAAGTAAACTAAAAATAACATTAAAAATGCGATATGAAAAAGGGAAGTAGAAGGGAGCAGGTACACAATTTTGTGCATTTATTTTCAAGTGGAGCCTTCAAGGTTACTGGAGCTACTATTTTTTTATGACATTCAAGATTGTCTTAGTAATATATGTGGGTTTAGGGAATGAAGTACATGGTTATAGCAATTCCTAGATATATTTACTTCAGGTCGTGTATTAACAGCTTCTCGTTCAAAATCATTTTTATGCTGCTAGTACATTCTTCTGAAACACTGTCCTTGCAAACAGCAGAGCATCAAGACATCTTTGATATGCAGGCCTTTCATGGCCATTTTTCACAGTTGTCACTAATGGCCACTACATTACCCTTCAGGGTTGTTCTCATGTTGGAGAACTACTATGAACAAGCAATGTCTGCTGCCTTAAATTATTTAGAAATTATTGAAAACAGTTTGTTTGCAAATATCACTGAAAGAAACTGAAGCCAGGACAAGCTTCCACAGAGTTGATTCTTTTGCATCCTCCATGTGATTGGCTTATTTTCTAGCATGACTTGGAATTTTTTACCTAAAAAAACTTGAGTCCTTATTATGAAAAGAGCCACAATAACTAATTTAAGTTACCCCTTGTTCAGGAGGTTTTAGATATTTTTGCCAAATTAAGAAGACAAATAAAGACTTGATCTTGCAACCTCTTACAAATATTTTTACCTACAAAGCACATCTTAACAGTAGAGGAGCAGGGACACACTCATTCCTCAGATCCAGTATGGGCACTATAAATTTTTGCAAACCTGCAAATGACAGGTAACTGGGATACAATATTCTTCCATCATTTTATTTTCCAATGCTGTCGTTTTATTCTTCCACTCAAGTATACTCTTCTGTCACTCATATCTTCAAGGACAAGAAGAAAGACCCAGGGAACAATTGGTTGCTCAGTCTCACCTCAGTACCTAAAAAGGCCATGGAACAACTAACCTGGAAACCACTTCCACACACATACAGGACAAGAATGCTAATGGGAGGAATCAGCATGGCTTCCTCAAGAGAAGTCATGTTTGACCAAACCAACAACTTTTAACAGTGTCATGACTGGCTTGGCAGACAAGGGTGAAGCATTGCACAGCATCTTCCTTTACTTCAATAAGGTTTTTTGATGCTCTCATTTAATTCTTTGTTTAGTATCCAGTGATGACTGACTCCCAATCTTATACACAAATCAACATATGTCTTAATTCTGTCTGCTGTACATCTACAAAACAATAATGTGACAATATGGTGCTAATACCACATCTGTAAGTGATCCTTACATAATAAGATTAATCATCTTTCAGTATCTAAAGAGCAAATATTTAAAAGTATTTATGAACTCCTCATAACTTTACCTCGAACAAAATGAACAGCTGAGAAACTATGTCTACACATAAGAAGCAGCATCTCTTTCCTATTTAATTAAAATGGAAATGCAGAAATGAATATTCAGACCTTTACTGAATTTCCAATACATTGTCACTGTAAATCAACTGGCTTGAACTTACTGGATAGAAATTTATATGCTGGTAATCTCCACATACCTCCACATTGCACCTTGGTCAACTTTTATGTTTTGAGCTAAGAAACCATCACAAATAAAATTCAAAGGCAGGCAACAGTGGAGAAGATCGGGTCACCTCTAACTTACTTGATTTTAAAGCAACCAAGTGCACAAGCCTACTTTAATCTCACACTGAGATGGATGAAGCCTTTATTAGTGGAAGCTGCACGAGCCAGTCTTCCTGTAATTCCTAGAGATACTGTCTATTATTTCATTCATCTTACTCATTTCTCTACCATTAGAAAATGGCAGGGTTAATAACTTATCAATCTTGTTCATTTACCCACAATATCAGCTCTAAGATTTTAAGGTAATTTCCAGTCTATCACATTTTGATAGAAAAGCTACAAAAAATTTGTACCAAAGTTTTGAGGTTTATTTTACTGCAATTCTGACTACATCCTTACAGATGAAAAGAACACCATTGTCAAAAACTTCCCAATTTACAGAGAATGAGAAAGTTTGCTATTCCATCACAGAAGAATATCTTTTAACACAGCAACCTGCATTTAATGTTGCATTACTGTACTACCCTCCTTTATTCTTTCTTTACTAATTTTGTGCAACAGTAGAAGTTATCTGAGGTTTAATTTTAAAAAAAATGGGTAAGAACACCAGGTTAGGCCAGTCAAAAAAGAAAAAAAGGTCACTAGTTTCTACTAGGTCTCAATTTAAAAAACAAAGTTTCATTTTATAGAAATCAATATTAGCCTATATTGAGCTCTCACAATGTATTGCCCCCAATATACTACTAGTTACACCATCCTAGTCCAACCAAATTTATGTGAAATACTTCATTGAGTTAAATGAAACCAAATAGATCAGCAAGTAACAGTGTTAACTACTCTATTCACATATTAAGTTCTAGAGTTGATTTTACAGACTTGTGTTTCTCTCTTATATGTTACGCCAAACAAAATTATTAGTGAATAAACCTGTCTTTCTGACAAGAACAAGGGAACTGAATGGTACTTTATACCATATATTTTGCAAACTAATTTTCTGTATGGGTCTTGCTGGGATGGAGTTCACATGCTTCACAGCAGTCGATAAGGTGCTATACTTTGGATTTGTGGCTACAATACTGTTGATAACACACTGGCATTTTGGCTGTTGATGAGTAGTGATACTTTGATAACTGTATAATTTTAGTTTTGATAGCTTTGCACAATTATATGGCTTGTTTTGCTAATTTAAGCAACACAACATCTAAGCACCTTGTTAAGTACATTCAAGGACTACACACAGAGGCATACCTACACACTTAAGAGTCAGCAAGACTTCCCTATTGGCATATTTTCTTCACAACCACCTTCTCTTCCCTTTTTCTGCCATTCTACAGACTTTGTCAAACAGATGCAAGGAGCACATTACTCAAACAAATTAACCTATACACAAAATTTATCCTGCAAACTACAGTGAACTCCCAAATTCAGTTTTCCCACTGAAGCTCAGTGTACACAAGCTTCGAAGCTCTGAATCTGAGTATTATAGTTTTGCAGTTGACTCATCCAAAGGTAAACTCCAATGCCCTGGAATGGGCAGCAATGCTTTCTCACAGAAACTTGGACCACAAGTCTGCAGGAGATGGGATTGTGAAGAACTTTAAGTAGCACCTGAAGCATAAGTCACATACTGTAGGAAGTCCAGTGTGTCAGTGGGATATTTCATCAAATTTACTTCAGCTAGCTATTTTTGGAGATAACCATTAAATAAGTGATTCCTTTTGCCTCAGAAAAAAAGAAAAAAAAAAACCAAAGCATTGCCAAGTCAATCCTTCTTCTTCCTTTGTACAAAGATTATAGTAGAGCACATGGGATGTTGCCCATAGGGGATATGGTTATATTGACAAAAAGGAGGGTCAGTACCACCATGACTGACTGTCACACACCTATTAAATTCACATACATAACAGGATGCTATCAGGTCTATAGCTGCTGTCACTGATGCTCCCATTCTGCAAAACAAGCTTGTTGTCCTTTACCAACTTTTAGCACTGTGCCCAAACACATCTGGCTAAAATGGTCAGGGAAAGACAAGAGGGAAGTGGAAAGTTTTACACCAGCTTGGTTGGTTGACAGAACAGCAACATAATGAGGTATTCTGGTAAGTGTTACACTTTGAATGATAAAACAATAAGAATATTCAGATCTAGCATCAAATACATTGCTCTGCAGTCAAACCCATTGTCTTTTCAATTACTATTGTAGTAAAATAGGAAAATAATCCACATTTGTTAAATGAGTAAGGACACTAGTATCCTTTCAGAACATTGTTTAATACAATCATACATTCCAGGGCCTACGGTCAATCCAAATTTATGGGCTACTCTTCTGCACATCCCTGTTCCCCAGAATACTCTTCACTGACAGGTAGCTGAGGGCATTTTGCAGTGGAATTGACAGTCATGAAACAAACTTTTCTGGTAAGGCCTGGTTCAACAGTGCCAGCACACAGTGAAAATACTGTAGTTATTTTTCTTTATAAAGGGGAGATTCAAGTTACCATTTTCTGCTTCTGTTATCGTCATATGATGAGTCATTGTCATATGTTCAGATTTTAAGGGTTTAACAGTTCTAAAAGACATGACACCCAGTAGAAATGTAAGCCACCTCAAATACTTTAAAAACAAGCAGAATTTTGCCAAATCACAGAATCACGGAATGAACTAGTTTGGAAAAGACCTTTGAGATCATGAAGTCCAACCTATGACCTACCACCTCCTCATCAACTAAACCATGGCACTGAGTGCACTACTACAGGATGATAATGTAAATAATTTAACAGATTTCAACACCAGCATTTAGGATTATCATTGACCTTATTCTCATTTACATTGTGTGAGAGCATTTAAAGTCGTAGGATATATAGTGCAGAACACAAGCCATTTGACTAACAGCTCTGAAGTAGAAAAACATTACAGTCAAAACAGTTGTAAATTACTAATCTAAAAATGTCTCCTACTCTGAAGCAAGGTATCAGTCACTGTCAAAAATCAGATTCATCAGCTGTCCAGTCCACTTATCTGCTCCTATTTTCCTTCATATTTTAATATTAAATACAAAAAATACTTGGCGCATTTTCCTCAGTTTTTCACTTTAATGAAAGATTCATATGAATCTAGAACTGTTTAAAACACATCTGATGCATTTGTAACTTATATTCCCTACCTTAACTACAAGAAGCCTTATGAAAGGTGAAGATCCATCAAATAATTTTGGGAAAAGCACTTCTAACTTACTTAAAAGCAATTTCCAGTTTACTCACTAGAGCTCATACATGCCTCTACGGTTACCGAACAAAAGCTTTCCTTTGCTCTTATTACACAGGAATTGTATGCCTTGTGCATAATGCAATTGGATTCCTTCCCTCTTCATTACCTGCTTGCAATAAAACTTGCAAGAGAGCATAAACATTTAAGAATTGCCATATGAGAAAATAATGTTAGTAATTTACTATCAGCTTGCAATAGGTATGTGGATATGATTTTTCCTGACACTTATGCTATACAAAGTTTAGTCTATATCCATTTACAGCATTACTCATGTAGGCATCCTAGAATTTTTGAAGAATGTATTTATAGCTTTCATACCTGATATGCAAATAGGTAAAAACTAATCTTTTCATAATATTTAATTTAAATGGCATTAAAGATGAAATGTGCTATTCTGTTTACCCTCCTATAAGATACCAGCATATTTTTTTCAGACTTGCAACTAAAGATGAAGAAACTTAGAAATCAGACTAACTCTGCAGAACTCAGGATACTTTTAGCAAGTGATGAACTCCTATTTTGCCTAACTAGCAAAAAAGCCAGAAAATCGATGTACTATATTGAAACACAACTTCAACTGTGGTGGTGTCATTATGAAGTTGTATAGACTACAGCGACTCAGTAATCAAACACTGATGCATTTCTAAAAAAAGAGAAAAACCTGCATGTCAACAACAACAAAAAGCCACCATTCTTATTTATCAAACTAGAATTACCTTCAACCAAAGAAAGAGCCAAGCCAAGGTGAAAATGTAAATTTATTGTTGAAGAGCCTATTGTGATTATTTCAGTGACTCACAGACACTGAACTACTCACACTCACCTGGGTAAGACTATTTAAGGCATTCACACTAAGCAAACCAACAAAACTAAATCGCCTCTTGTTGCTGCTAAATATGACTCTGTACCCATGAAGGTCCTTCAGTCAAAACACATATCCAAATGAAAACTTTTTAAAGTGGTCCTTGATCTAAATCTTCACTTTAAAAAACTGGGTATATAGATTTTGTTAGATTTTCACAGTTAGAGCAAGGTACTTGAGCAAGATTATGTAAAATGCATTATATCTTTAGTCATTTGAATTTAAAACTTCATGGCAGAACTAACAGACCCCGCACCATAATCTTATTCCCTTAATGTGACTTTATCTGGGTTGAGGCTAATACACTAATCATTTCCTTGAAAATGGATTAAGACTATTCCTTTGTTCTTACTTATTGACCAAACAATTGACCAAGCATTGTATTTTAACTAAATTTAAAATGTTAGCTCAGATCTCATTTACTTTAGTCAATGTATTCCAAGAAGGCTTTAAAACCTTTCATGTCTTATACTTAGCTGAATTAGTTTAACTCCTTTCTAATGATCAGACAATCTCAAAGGCCCTTTTACCTTGCTCAAAATGATGTATGAACCATGTAGAAGTATAATTTCCTAAAATAAAGTTGGGTTTCTTTTTATACTTACTGCTGAGACTACAGCAAACTATCAGAGATAAATCCTTATTCTGATATTCATGCATTAAATCTATATAATAACAACCACATTTGAAATACTAGTTCTATGCATTCAGATTCAAATATATTAGGTTGCTAAAGCTGAAAAGTTCAGAATAGGGTCTGAAAAAAAGAGGAAAAGCTCTTTTCCCTAAGTTTGATACTCGAAAAAAGAACGGGACGATTGCAAGATGATTGCTAGGTAATGCTCACAACAAGTAGTAGCAACTTCAAGCTGAGCTAGGGATGACAAGACTGCAGAACAGGAAAGGCACATAGTCTAAGTGCAGAGGTATTCAAGTTTTCCAGAGATTTTGGGGGCAAAGACTTGAGTGGAGTTTGCTGCAGCTCTAAATCTTCAAAATTACTGCATTTGAGCCCAGAAGCAAGGACATTTTTACAAGGACACAAAAGGCAGAGGAAAAGCTGTTTATCAGCCCTTTTCCTATTTTGTATTATCTTGTCATGAAACTTGATTTAGATAAAATGTAAGAATCCTGCTTTTAATCCAATAAAACCTGGGGTTTACATCTTTTAAAAGAAATCACTGTGAAGCAAAAAAATCTAGGCAGATCCATCTTAAAGCTAATCCAGTGTCCTGTTACAAGATCTATAAATCGGATTAGAGTCAAAGTGTTTTAATGCATCTCAGTTTGTAAGCTGTGAAATGCAATAAACATGGTTCATATTTTTGTTAGTTATTTTAAATACACATTCAATTTTTGAATCACATATTATGTTTATATGAACACAGCTTACAAATTTCTCCTCAATTTCTATTGCGCTCATTAGCTTCAGCAAGATTACAATAATGCAGCTTTATTAGTTCCAGTTCCTCATTAAACTATTTTCTTTTATAACTTTCCTTCCAAAAACCTTTCAAGCAATACATAATACAACATTTGTATACCCAATCAGAACTAAAGGGCATTAATGTGTAATTACTTCTTCATATATTTCCAGACAAGAATGAACTATTTCAGGCATGGCAACTGACTGAGCTCATAGTAAAGAAACAATCACAGAAATACTTTCCATCCCTATTCAAGAAGGTATGCTTTTCAGTCTTTTCCTTAACTATAACAAAAGTGCTTTTTTTGCTGAAAAATGCTTTTTGCATGAAACATCTTTCAGTATCAAGACCCTACACCCTTAGCCAGTAATCAGCTCATACCTTAGATCTTTCCAGGTGCTTATATCTTACGCACTTGTTAGTCCGGCATAAAATGTGCTACCTGTTAACACACGTGAGTGTGATCACAGTAATTCTGTCTCCAGCAGCAGCTGTTAGACATGCTGCCTTTGCAAATAGCTGGCTCCTAGATGCTGGTCTCTGCAGGTTCTGACCCTCAGAGACCTGCAGCCTCTTTCCAGTGGCCAGCACCAGCCTCTTATCCAACTTGTCTGGTATCTGAACTTGAAGTTTGCAAGTGTTCACACACAGATACAGAAGAGACAATGCACTCAGCTCAACAGTTGCAAATAGCATTTGGAAAGAATACAGAAGAGCCTGCAGAGATCAAGTGAAGGCTCAGGCAATCCTACTGCCCAGCAACCTACCCAAGAACCAGCATGTATGTGACTGACCCTTTTTCTCTACTTCCCCTGTACTTCCTCATGCCTGGTACACCCCAATCCACCTTGTTTTCTCTATTCCCATTTTGGTCTCTGTCACCTAACCATCCCATAATAAGTTGCACACAGTATTCTCTGTCTCATCTCCAAATTCTTTTCTCTCTGCATCCCACAACAAGTCCTATAGCCTATTATGCAATCATCCCCTAATTGCCTGGGATTCCTGGAGAGAACCTCTTTCCTTGACCCACCACTACTTTCCTTTGATGGACTAGAAGAAGATCCCTGGCTCTGTTTTTAGTGATGAGATTACTCCACTTTGCCTTCCTGTTGTTGTTTGTATGATTCTTACAGTCTTTATGCTTTAGTCAGTCTTGCAGCATCTACCTGAATTGTGTTTCATATAAACAACCTCTGAGTTAGGACATTTTTCTCAGAGTGTTGGACTCATACATCCTACTGGCATCGTTTCTATCATTACCACAAACAGTATAATACAAACACTTCATGAAGTCTAAGCAAACTATGTCTCTAGAGATGCATTTGAAAAAGCCTCTCAATCAGCGCCATGGAAATTCAGTCCTTTCAGGGACAGTTAATCAGACTGAAACAGCCTCACAGGTTAATTTTTCTTACTTCTGTATCAGCTTGTTGCTTTCTTTAACTACTGGAGAAGTTAGGAGAGAGCTGATGAGTACTTTATCATCCTCACATACAAATACATAATTCTGTTTCACAAATGCAGAACTTAGTGAGAGGGAGGCATGTTCAATAAATACTTATGCATCATTAGCTATATTAGTTTCTTCTGCCAGTCAAGGTATTTTTCGCTCAATTTTGTTCTCATTTCAAAGTTAATCACTTTGAAACAATTACTTTAAAAGCTAAGTAATTTTAAGCTATCATATGCAATACCAAAATGGATTTCTTTTTACTTGGGCAAACTCCATTTTCTTTGTCTTCATCCTCCATACCATCAAAATCTTTAACATCAACTATCAAGAAGCACTGCAGCCTCCATCTCAGCTGGAAGTGAGTCAAGCTTCTTTCTGGTTCTAATCCTCCAGTTTAAATAATGTGAACCTATATGAAATTCCTATGTTTTCTAGAATGGAATATTTAAATCATCCTTACAAAACATAAGGATTGCCAAAGCTTTTTATATTCACAGCTTCAAAGATCCCAAACTTTTAAAACTGGCTTTTCAAAGTGATACAACAAGGTCTCTGATTTGTTTGTTCAGTCAACCATTTCAACATTAACGCTAACATTCAACACAACCTGTTTTATTTACACCACTAAAATAATCCACGTTTAAACTAAGGAAAAAGATCTAATGATATATACTTACAGGGTAAACTGAGGGTTAAGTAGATAAGACAAAAAATCTGTATGTTCTCTTGAGCAGAAGGTAACCATGTTAGTACACAGTGTAAAATACACTTTCTGCCTAGCAGAAAAGCCTGAAGTACCTTACTCTGACATGAAGTACAATATTCCCAAATTGAGATACAATACTTGCTGAGTAGAGAGGCAGGACAGATTTGTTTTGCAACAGTACAGTGACACGCCTGGGAAACAACCTCAGAACTGCCCCACCTTCTTCTAGCTGCAGGTACCAATTTTATAAAAGAAAAACTTCAAGTAAAATGTAAACACAAGCTCATCCAGTTGCAATTGTTTTTTCAACAGAGCCAAGAGGCAATTTGTTGCAGATGGGTTAACATTTCTGACTGATATATGTAAGGAATTTAGAATTAAAGAGCTGCCAGTTATTTGAACAACCAAGCAACTAGTAACTTAATTTTGCATCACACTTATCTGACAAAATTATGTAGAGAGACCTGTCCATTTCCTTCAAATTGTGTTGAAAGACCCTGCTTCCATCTTTTCTTGCTTCTACCTCTACCAGGGCTATAGTGCTGTTTTCCAACTACTTTTGATCCAATTTTGAGAAGACATAATTATGCAACAGTATGAATGTCAGAGTCATAGCTGTTCCATGCAACTGGTCAAGTGCCAAGAGCAACTATCGAAACACAAAAAATTTAACAGTCCAAAGAAATATTCATTTTAGCAAAAAGGCACACAATCAATACTGATGTCAACTACAAATTTGAACTGGAAGACACTCAAAGTTGCATGACACTGGAAGATTGCTGAAACATAGAATTATTATTATTATTACTGTTATTATTTAAAACCATTTAAAGCTTAAGCTAATGTTGGATATTTAATATTGCCAGTGACATCTAAAATAATTTTTTATGAAAAATAAGTCAGTATCTTTACTCTTCAGTGAGATTCCCACATCTGACAGGGTTTCCCACTACTTCATTGCCTTATCTTGATGGTCATACACTGGACTGAGATTAAGCACGTTCTAGCTTAAGCGTAGTAAAATGAAACTGAACACACAAAGAGACTTGATTACTTTGCCCACGCTCCAGTACTTGCATTATTTTAGGAAAACAAAGGAAACCTATTATTCAAAACAAGATAAGATTATTATTTTGAGTGACATTATTTAAATTGAAGTATTTTTCTTTTTATCAGCTGCATCTTATTCAATCCTTATCCTTCTTTACATTCAGTTCCATGTATCAGAACCACTTAGGTAAAAGAATCATGCATTTTGTTCCTGCACATTTAATTGATTGTACACAATCTCCTAACTAGTACTATAATTTTTATAAAACTTTTGGATAAGATTGTATATTTGCAGTTTCAATCATGCATGCTCCTGTGGTTTCAAATGTCTCAGCATGTCTTTTTTCTAAAGACATCATCCACCCATGAGTAATGCTGCTTTAATTCATGCTTGTTTAAATATGTCCACTTTATTTTGCTCAATATACAAATAAACATATGTAATGTTGTCTTGATTGTCTCAAAGTCACCAGGAAAAAAGATTAAGCTTATCACAAGCTGAAACTACCATCTGTTAATAAGTATTATCAACTGAAACCCAAGGCAGTATTATGTTTTGAACCTGCATGGAGTAAAACTGTAACTGAGGATCTATTAAAATTAAGCAAACCTAAACCAGGTTTCTGTTAAAAACAGTTTGGCAAGTTAAACAAAGACAAATTTAACCAAAGCAGCCCTTACTCAAGCTTGTCCTCATTCTTTTTAGATTTTACTTGTATAGAATTTAAAAGAATTGCATTAAAATACTGTTCTGCTCCAGACCAGAGTTGAGAGGATCAAGCTGATACTGAAAACACACACTGGGCTAAAGAAAAAAAAAAAGTGATACCTTTCCTGAATGCTGACTCCTTTTCCAACATTAAAAAGATTAAATACTTTTTTTTTCTGACAAAAAGAAGTTTCTTTCATTGCTTCTACCTGCAATATCTATTTCTTAATTTCTTTGTCTACAACTTCAAATACGTAATAAGAGCCACAACAGATGAATTTCATTAAGTAAGGCTATTTTTCAAGACAATCCTCAAACAGAAGAAGTCCTTTGTTACCTGCAAAAGGAATGAATAGCACAGCTTCAGGAAGAATCTAATTTGATTTGCCTTTCTCTAGATTAGCATTAAAAACAACCAAAGAACCCAAAATAATCTGATCTCTTCTGTAAGACTGAGAAGGTATGATTAGAAATGTAAAACCGGGCTGGGACAGGTCTATAGCCCATAAAATGCAGACTGAGAGAATAAGAAGCCTTAAAACCCTTCAGGCTTTGTGGGGGTAGGAGGCAGGGAAACAGGTTGCCCTATGTCTTATCAAATACTCCTAAATCCTGAGCTTTAATTCTTATCTACTTAGTCTGAATTTGTGAAAACAAGGACTAAGAATATAAATTATGTATTCCACCGGAGAGCAAAAGAGGTTTCCTATTTTTCTGCTCCTGTAATAAACACGATAGCTTATTTATTACAATTTAACGTAACATTGCATTTTATATAAAAATCAAAAGGAAAAAACACTGAAAAAAGAAATCACTCAGGCAAATAATGCTTAGACGTCTAGGGAAATGTTATTAATGATGGTTCAAGTGATTTAGCAAATGTATCAACAATAGAGTATCACAACAAAGAAAACATTTAGAATAGTTATAATTTATAATATTTATAATTCTGCATTTAAATTACCATTCAGGTCAGTATTTGTGAATCCAATTATTCCTACAAGTTGAAAGTAAACATTTAAACATACCACTTTCACCAAACTGGTTTTTAGGCAGACACAGAAAATTCTGCAGGCTTCCATTTCTTCCATGCATTCTTAAAGTATTACTCAGTTTTAAAGAAGTGTAGAACACTAGAGCACTATTTTCCTCCAACTCATTTGTCCTTGTACAAAATTATGACAATCGTAACTTTTAATACTTTGGATAAGTAAATGACATCCCAGAGAACTAAGCAGGACTGATACTTCCTCCTGCCTCAACTGTCCAGGCAGGTTGACTTTTGTGGGAGTTTAGGCTGTCTTTGGGGGGAAGACAAACACACCATCCTAACAAGCTACCTTAAGTTATTCCTACTAAATGAGTATTTGGCACATTGTTTTACCTATATGAAGGGGAAACAATGCTAGTGTGTTGCCCCACTTTTATTTGAGGGGTTCTCCAGTACTTTTTAAATATAAATAAGTCTGCATCTGTGTAATATGGGCCATCTGGTGCTGGCTGGTACCAGCTGACTGAGAGGCAGCAGCTCAGTTACTGCCAACTTTAATTTGCCAATTTAGTCTTCATTTTGGGGAAGAAAAACAGCATTTTATATACCACCACTGAAAAATAACCTCCAACTGACCCATTCCTGTCACTTGAAATAACTTTATACAAAAACAAGAACCAGTTTCAAACTCAAAATGCAATAATAAAACAAACTAACTCACAGTGTCATATTGAACTTCAGTTAATCAAGTGTAACTGCTGCAATCCTTCAGAACCATTCATCATCCTGCTATGTTCAGCAGAATGAAAAAAGTTTTAACTTTGAATGTCAATACTAGTTTGCAAATGCACAAGTACTTAGTGGGGGAAAAAAAGCAGTTCGTTCTTTACATCCTAACCATTTAACTTCACTGTCCCAGTACAACACAATCTTGTCATAAAAGGGTTTACTTCAATAACTCAGATGTGGTTTCACAGTAACTATGGTCCTCAACATGCAGTATTTTACAGTGAAAACACAATATTTTCATGGTAGTACTCAACTCATGTGAAATCTCTAAACTAAACAGCAGAGAAAGCTACACAGCGCTGAACCCAAACACTTCCAAAGCATTCAGTGTCACAGACTTCGCTGAACTTTCTAATTTTGGATATTAGAAATACTTACCAAGTTTTCCATGGACAGCTTTTGAAATAACTTCTGGCTTAATTCTGGATTGTTAGCACTGCTGCGCACCACATTTTCTTAATTTAAAAAACAGATTACATAAAAGGTTGAACCCAACAAAAATCTGAACATTGAGGCATATCAGTTTTCTCCTTCTTTACTCTGGGAGCACTCCAGAGCCTCATAGCATCATACTTAGTGATGCCTTTATTGTTTGAATTTGTACTGCAGAAGTACATAAATAGGTATGTCTTGAAAAAACTAAACAGTCCTAGTTGCTCTGAAATTCAAGAAGTCATTCATACAGCTCAGTCCAACTTCTCCGTTCTAAACAGTGCTAAGCAAACACCTTTACTAAATGAAGTATTATTCCTTATACTGATTGATTGCTTGTGAACACTATTCCTCAGTTCTCTCTCTGCATCTCTGTTTATCCTTGGGGCACACAATCTCCCCAGTTCACACACAGGCTATGTCCCAGCCATGTCCCTGATTGCTCAGCCCAAATCATCTAAATGCACCCCATCTCCTACCTTTGTGTGCTTCCTTTCAGTGGAAAACAGGTTCAAGGTGGATGGGGTGCACACAGAGCCTGCTCCAGCCTGCTGCATGAAGAAGTAGCATGGAGCTTACCTAGTGCTCCTCTGTGCTGAAAGAAGAAAATTTACCTGAACTATCTACATGTTAAATTTTATTTCAGAAAACTACTATGACGCTTTAAAAACTCTCTCATGCACAAGTAGAATACTTAGGCTCTGTATTCTTTTTTAAAATCAGCAAATAATTCCAAAATGAACACATCCAATTACTCAAAAATTGTACAGAGTAAACATGCTAGAAATAAAAAAGGAGTTCAGTGGTTTACTCTGTTCCTGAACAGAGAACTCGTTCAGTCAGCTCAAGCAGAAAAGAAAGGGAAAAGAAAAAAAAAGAAAATAATGAAATCATAGCTGATTTGGGAAATTTCACTACCTTCAGTTATGCAAAAGAATAATTAGTCAGAAGAAAGCTCCTCAGCAGCTGATGAAAGGGCAGGCAGGATGACGAAGTTTAAAAAATGGCTAGCAAAAGTCTAGCTGTTTTTTCCTGCCTATTAATTAAAGATTCTCCTGTGTAACTAGCAACAAAATATGTAAGCTTGGTCATCAAACTACAGACTTTCTTCCCCTCCCCACTAATAAAATGCACTCCTACATAATGAGATTTACTTTTTTAGTCAGTTTAACATCTCTTAATCTTAATGGTCTTAATGTACAGAACATGTAAAATTTGCTTTCATTACATGACAGTGTGCCTTATGCTATTATCCTGCTGTTGGCCCATAGGAAACATTAAGAAGCACACAATTAGCTCAGTTTGATTATTTATTCCTGCAATTCAACACATTTTTATATTGCTAAAATTTGCACTTCTGTTGCTTGCAAACAAGCTGGGCTTTGAGTGAACATGTCCACTTCACATAGCCTGGCCCTAATTTTCATGTCACGAAAAAGTACATAATAATTGTTACAGCAGTTTTTTGCAATTTTTTCCCGTTTCTCCAAAGTAACTGTAAGGATAAGGTTATTTTAAGGAGAAGCACTAAGGAAACTTGAGATCCGCAATTGTGGAGATAGCGTAGGGGAAGAGGGAGGAAAGACCCTGGGTAACTTACACAGGTTTCTTAACTTTCTTCAATTAGACTGAAAAAAACCATTACAGCTGCCAGTAGCTTGGCAATGTCACTTATTTTATTAAGAGTTCTACAGATCTGATGTGGAACATCTTGTTGCTGGCTGCATCCAGTAAAATGCTAATCACTGGACTAGACTCAATTGGTAGCTGACATAGTAAGATCTTGTTATACTACAAATTACCCAGTAATTTCATCAGAGAAAGTGAACAGCCCAGAAAAATAGAGTGAAACAAATATCCTTGCTACTCACTATTCTGCAGTAGGTCTCTCTGATCTTGAGGAAATCTTACACTACATCTGAACTCTTCAATGCAAACACTCATATAAAAATGTTTTCCCTGAGACCCACTTTATGCACATGACGATTCTTTACTGTAAAAAAATTTCAGTAAGAAAACTCACTATTATTAAATCAGTTAAAAGATAATTTTTTGTTCTTTTTACTTATCAAAACATGATAATCAACAAAGTGTCTTTTATGCCATAATTATGTGACACACTAATGCAATATTGTGATCATAAGTTTACTAAATCAATACTAAAAGCTTTCAGTAATATTTCAAAATGCAACAGAAATCATGCTAGACATTTAGATTACTGAAGGCTAAGAATCAGTTAGTGAAAAGATCTAGTTAGTGACGAGACAGGCTCTTAAGTGGATATAGGAGCAAATAAGTCAGTTCTGTGAAGCAGAGATAAGAACATGAGAATCGAATGTGAACATTTTAAAATTTTAGGATGCATACTCTTGTTTTAAGAGCTAAGAAATTTAATCTCAACAAAAGATAAAATTGAAGTCATTAGGAACTTAAGACTTGTAGGAATACATGACACTTGTGAATAGATCTGAAATTTTCTCTAGATCCATCTTTTACCAGTTTAAGACCTCAATTTTTTTCCATCTTTATCAATTCTTGTATAGGATGGCTACAACATTGTTTGAATTACCTTAATCTAAAAGAAATCTTAAAATTGTGGCAGAACTGCTTGCTCATATATTTTAAATTCATTAACTTCCCAAGCCTGGAATGTCTAGACTGGAGATAAACCATGGCTGCAGCAAAGGCAGCCAGTGACTTTACATATGAAGTGTGCAAACTTCTCATACTCTGTTTCCTCTTCCTGGAACTGGGAAAAATAACCATCTACTGCTTGATGTGGTTGCTGAAAACACAATACTATGGTCAAGATTCCTGAGCTCCCCTGCTGATTCAGGATATTTGAAAGATTTTATAGACAGCCTCTACCTGGATGTGAAGTGTATCATTATTACTGAAATACTAATATTTATCAGCTCTCTAAAGCAGAATCACACCACAAAAGCAGCAATGTATTATTACATATATGAAAATAAAACCTTTTGATTTTCTATGTCACCAACACTTTCCAACAGAAACAAATATTTGACACAGGTCTCTTTCCTTTGGATTAAAGAAAGCCACTACAATTTTAAAATGTGTAAAGTTTACAGTCTAAAAGCAGTTTATGTTGAATGAATGATCCTTGAAAAGCCCAAGCTTGAAGAATGTCTTAAATTAAAAAGATGACACACAGATGAGTTCCATTTGAGCAGTCACTGCTGACACATTAATAATGAAATAAAATATGCTGCAGTACTTCAAATATTTTGCAGCTGTTACAACAGCACTATTATTTAATACAGATATATTTACCAAATTCCACATTTTGTAGTACAACCATTTAAAATCAAAATACTTCTTTTTATTTGCTTAATCATTAACTGGTAATCTAATGACTTTTCAAATGTAAATCTAATCAGTGGCATTAGAATAGTTTTTTATTTCAAGTAGTAGGACAATCCCTCAGCTGTAACTATGCTCTGTTGTCACTTCCCCTCACTAAACCAAGTATTTCCAGCCACATAACAAGGTTCATGCATCCTTACAAAGGAAAACCTTCTCTCTCCCAAACCAAAAGTACATCTTTGAGCTCTAGAAAGTTAAGGTTTCCAAACCACAACAACGTTTTTAGCCTTTGTAACAAAAGTATATTGTTATAAGGACCACAATAAAACATTTAACTTGGCTGGACACCCCTGTAAAACTTCAGTAATCAACAATTCTAATGTTTTTATTGTCATCCATAAACTTACTTTAACCTCATACCAAATCAATAACAATAGCTCAGTGAAGCTTCACTAATTGTCATAATAAAATTTAATTCTGCACTAACTCATTCCAAACCTGATTTCTAATTTAAGAAAAATTATATTTGTATTGGGGAGGGGTCTTTTTCCCCCTCCAAGTGTGCATGTATTTATTTTTGTATCTTGCTTTATTATGTAAAATGAAAAAAACTCGATTTGAAAACTGAATTAGGAATATGTCTGCAATCATAGTCTGTGAACACACAACATTTGTCATAATTGTAACACAGCACTATCAGGGAATAAACTGACAGATGGAGATGCCAATGCATTCTGCAGACTACAATGCAGACCTGAACATACTAATGGATTCACAAGATCTGAGAGATGACATCTATATTAAAAGAAATTATTATATTTAATACAAAAATTACCCATTTCATTTTTGTTTAATACAAAAATTACCCATTTCATTTTTGTTTAATACTAACTCTCTACAGAAGTGCACATGAAATTTTAATTGCACCTATATTCCTAAGGCTGCTCATTATGCTTTATCATAGCTGTGTAAAGAAGCACCTTAAGTGCTTGTCATGTTTTGTGACATGATCTAGTTGCAAATTTGCAAGTTACTTAGAGTTACTTATTAAATTCTATGGATTATACATTTACCTTTAAAATGGATTCATTTATGAAAGACAGTATTAGATGACAATACAGGACTCAATAAAACTCAGAATTTTCTGGACAAGAATAGCAATGTTCCATGACCATGAGGTTAGCTCGGCTGGTCAGAGCATGGTGTCAAACAGCACCAAGGTTATGGTTCAATTCCCATAAGGGCCATTCACTTAAGAGCTGGAGTTGAGGATCCTTGTGGGTCCCTTCCAATTCAGACTATTCTGTGATCTTAAAAACCTTAACCAGGTTTATGATCTGAGCTTAAACCTTAACAAAGCTTAACTCATTTGCCTCTTCCCCTAACACATTCTTCATCGTTTGGTCAACCAACCTTTGTATGCAAGCAACAGCACAAGCAAACAATTCATGTGGATTAACCAGACTATAATTCATATACACATACACACATGTGTGTACATATATGTATGTACACACACATTTTTTCCCCAAATCTATGAACATATCTAATACTATGTGCCACTTTTAAATAAAGAAAAAAAGAAACTCTTCTTACCTTTTCAGCTGCTAACTGTTTTGATGGTTTTTCTGATTCTCTCTCTCTCTTTTTCTCTTCTTTCTTTTTTTCTTTTTCCTTCTGCAAAAAGAAAAAGCATTTTGCTAGTACCCAATTTGCAAACATATTGAATGTCTACAGCCAGCCATACAGAATACAAACAGAGATCCTCACTTACTCTCTTTTAAATCATAGTTTATGCTTCTATCTGCTCTGCTTCCAGAAGTGACTCATTTTGCTCAAATACTAATACTAAAAATACTGTGACTTTTAGATTCTATTTGAGAAATTCACTTTTTCACCTGCTCATCTGCTTTTCTGCTTATAAGAAGAAAGAATAAAGAACCAGTATTGCTTGTCCTAACCTAAGCAGAGCTGAAGAGAAAATCTCCATTAATTCTGATAACCAGTGAGGGTGGATGTTAGCTGCTCTGATCAAAGAACTAGACTAAGGTAATTTGCATGCAGCTTTCTCAAGCAAGGTACTAATTTTTAAAAGCTAATCTAATAGTCTCAAAAAATATTCCTGAATGTAAAGAAGTTGCCTTGGGCCATATGACAGGCCAGCTGAGTCATAAGACATTAAGTTGTTCCAGAAAGTGAAAAAATAAAAATCCCTTTACTTTGAATGCATCATAATGACATAACAGAAATTTCTTCACTTTAGTTTTTAATGAACGAATGTGCCAAAATTACTGACCCAGTCAGACTGAAGCAAAGCATAAAATATTCCTTAAGGAATAACATGAAGAAGATAGAGACTTTCTAGGTCAGCAATTGCTTTGACAAAGTGTTAGTCTGCCTGCATTTACCTAGTACAACTACAGTGTAGTACTAAGTGAGTATATTTGCACACTAAAATGGATGAAGCAAGGGTTTACCATCTGTAATAAAGAGGATGAAACAGTAGCTCCTAAATGTTCTTTCAGCCCCCTTGTATCCCTTTGTTCAAAGCTTCAAAACAGCTTTGTTTCAGAAAACACTACTGTGTAGCAAGTTTCCCAATATTAGGAGGAAGGTTGAGAGCTTAGATAACTGTCTATGCAGCTCCAATATTAAAAATAAAAAAACTTACTAGGTTACAGTTTGTGTCAGTAAGAACTGTTTGTGGGGTTTTTGTTGTTTTTTTAACATCAAATATATGTTTTATATATAATTTAAAAATTATATTTAAAATATTAAAATTTTTATAACATGGTATTTACTTAATATAGTTCTAATGCTGAGATGAAGGGATTTTTTTGCTGGTTTGGGGGGTTTTTTGTTTTGTTTGCTTTTGTTTGGTTGGTTTTGTTTGTTTTTTTTTTAAGGTGACCAGGCACAGGGGAACCCATTCTTCAAAACTTCCAATAATCCATTTTCAAACCTTTTACCATATTTACCAGATGGACTGGGGCGGTCAAGTCCCAACTAAACCATGTGAATTATTTCATGAGGCATTAACCTGAACACTGAGTTGCTGGAAAATGAGACTATCACACCAAGCACCTGGTCACAAGCAGCAGAAAGCAATGATCACAGTAATGAAACCCCAGTAAGGGAATTTGGAACATGTGTTTTGACGAAAAGAAACAGAGACCAACTTAGATTTTACTGAACATTGGGAACACAAAAGTGAACACAGCAGTCCAAACTAGAGGCCCTGCCAATACTGTATCTCACCTGTGCTGGTGCAAGGTGTTCAAGAAATGTCCATATGACTGGGACAAGTATAGAGCAGTATTTTATTTTGAGGTCATATAATAACCTGAGACTTACAGTCTCACTGAACTAGGATTACAAACGCATAGCCAAGCCTTTCAATGAAGCTTAGCCTTTCTTCCATCACTGCTTCACTGACCCTAGTATCAGCCTGCATTCTAATACACACACAAATTATACTGTCAGAGCAACAGCTTTTCTAAAAGTCTTTCACTCTCTATTCCTACTTCCCACTCCAACCTTCTCAAGTTGAATAACTTAAATAAACATAATCTCTTCTCCCATGGAAACTTAGACAACTGCATCAAAAGAAGTGTGACCAGCAGGTCAAGGGAAATGATTCTCCTCTGCTCTCACAGACTTTTTGCTCTGGGGCTGGGGCTCCCAATGACAGAAGGACATGGGCCTGCTGCAGCCCAGAGAAAAGCCATGAAGATGACTGGGGGCTGGAGCACCTCTCTCTGAAGACATGCTGAGAAAATTGGGTTTGTCTGAGCCTGGAGAAGAAAGAAGACTCTGGGAACACCTTGTAGCAGTCTTTCTAAAGGGGGCTTCAGCAAAGATGGGTAGGGACTCTGTCGGGATAGTGACAGGACAAGGGGGAATGGCTTTAAACTAAAAGGGGGCAGGTTTAGGTTAGACATTAGGAAGAAAATTACTGTGAGGGTAGTGAGGCACTGGAACAGGCTGCCCAGGGAGGCTGTGGATTCCCCATCCCTGGAAGTATTCAAGGCCAGGTTGGATTGGGCTTTGAGCAACCTGTTCTACTGGCAGGTGTGCCTTGTCCATGGCTGGGGGTTGGAACTACGTGATCCTTAAGATCCCTTTCAACTCAGTCCATTCTATGACTCTACAATTCTATGACTTGGTTCCTCTCAAAGCAGAGTTGTGAAAGCAGAGTTCAAGTTTTTGCAATTTTTCAGTATGTCCTGATTTCCAGTTTGACTTCAACATTTTTTTAAAATATGTTTTGTAAAAGAAACCTCACTTCTGGAGTAAAAAGTATCTGGAAATATTTACTCTTCAAGACTTCAAGAACAAGGAGGGTTTGCAGCATATGAAATTTCATATGGCAAACACTCCATAAAGGTGACCAAATATAAATATATGCCTCTTGTTGCCCTTAACAAATCTCTGATAGCTTAATAGTGAATATATGAAGACTTAAAATAAACTGTTCTCTAGTGTTTCTGTCTCCACACCTCAGAGAATCTACAGAAACAGTCTTGAATCCCAGCAACTTTATTTTCATTCATTTAATTTTCAGTGTGGATTTGAAAATCTGCAAGTCCTTCATCTTCACACTTCCTAATTTCAATATTCAAGTTTTCTGCCTCAGCTCCATTAGACAAAAATGAATTCAGACTAAATAAAAACATTTCTCAGATGTTGCATTCATGCCAGAACTTCAACTCAAGAGTTTCATTACTTGCAAAAGCAGTCAAAAAGAACTGCGAAGATAATGAAATTAAATTAACTTTATATTGGTCCTAAGTCCTAAGCAAAGATTATTTATTTTTTTTCTAAGTTTCATTTCTTACAACATGGCATACTAATTTCAAAGAGGAACTTTCAAAGTGAATGCATCAATAGAGGTGGATAAGTTAGTAAATGCAAGTTTCATTCTTAGTGGCTGCCACTACTTCTGGTACAACTTAAAACACGTCAAATTCAAGAAGGTTTGTGGTCTTAGTCCATGACACTGTCATTTAAATTTTAATTTATGTTTAAATATAGCTGAACTAAAATAATTTATAACTTCTGTCCAAATTTTCTGTATTTAGAAGGAAGAAGTTTGATTTGTGTTCAGATCATAAATTATTTCATATACTGTATAGTCTTGATTTAGAGTGAAGTATCCAAAAGAGTCTAACACTGGGCATTCACAGTCTAAAAAGTACATTTCATTATTGTTGCAAATTGTGACATTTACTGAAAGTTGATTATGTTATCTAAAGACTCATCTAAACTCTAAATGTAATGTTAGTACACACACATATCCCAGCAAGGAGAGATATTAAAACCAGTATGAGTCAAATTAATTCTATATTTGTCTCCATTGAGAATGAACTAAATGGCTGGAACAACACTCATAATTTATATTATGAAACAAGCAAGTAATACAAAAAATTACCAAAAATTATTCCTTATGAGACAGGACAGTGTCACTCATGCCCATTAGCTGGGAATTACGTGGGTTTTCCAGTTTTGTGACACTAAACCAGAGGAGAACCAGAATTTTGACATATAAACACCAAGAGGTAAAAACCACACATGTACTTTGCCCTGCAGTATTGGCTCTTTTCATTTAGCTAGTCCAAGAAAAAAAAGGAGAGACATATTTCAAATGTGTGAAGTATTAACAGCAATTCAAACTCTCAAGTTACCTCAGTGAAATTACTCTATAGAGATGTAAACATTTGTGCAAAGCAGTAACCTGATAAGAGTTACACCCAAAACCAATATACCTCTGCTTTGCTCTTCTCAGCAGCAGCTTGCAGAGAAGGAGAAGATGCCAAAGGCTGAGCAGCATCAGATGATATCTGCACAAAACAGAGGAAAGAAATGAAAAAGAAAATAAGCAAGAACAGCTAGGAAGGAAGGCAGCAGAGACAGCTAAGAGACATGATTTTCATTCCTTTTTTTTTTTTCCAATAATCTTGGTGGTGGTGGTTACACAACGTAGAAGAAACATAAAGAGGAGACAAAGTTGGTTTTTTTTTCTGAGTACAATATTTAAAGGAAATTTATCAGGTAGGAAAGTGTGACTTATAATGAAATTCACAAGAACAGAATATAAGAAAATGAACCTGGATAAAATCATATCAAAGGCCTAAGAAAAATAATTAGGTTTCATCCATTGTTCAATTTTTATCCAGTGTAACTACTGAAATATTAATGTCCTGAAGCATGAAGGCACACTGTCCCAGAGGAGGGGGAGAGAAGAGAGTGCCTTTGTTCTTACTCACTGTAACAGAATATTTTTATTAAGTGAATGCAAAATAACTCTGAAAGTTATACATTAATTAAAGTTCTAATTAACTGTTCTCTATGAGCACTCCAAGTACACAAAGAGTTTAGGGTTAATATTAAGCCACATCTTAGCATTAGGCTGAAGGATCTCCCAGACAAGTGACACTTCTTTTCTAGGAAGTGGTATGTAAAATTGCTATTAACACCACTAGACTTCCAGAATTATCCAAAAGGTGTAAGTTATATATGCAACAGATAAAATTTGCTCAAAAAAATAGGATTTCTCTAAAGGCATTTTCATACATCTTCCTATCCCTTTTTTATGCATAGCTGATCACTTTAATAGAAACATTATCTTTCTATTCCTCTTATTATAAAAATGCAACTGAAATACATTTTCCAAGTATGTAGAAGATCTTCAGAGCTATAAAGCTGACACTTCCACACTGTTTTGTATCACCTCTATTATCTAGGATGAAAATTTAGAAATAAATGGAGCGATAACAAAGCAGGTCATTATGTTGGACCAAATAAGCAATTTAAATGACATGTTTTTACTTGGTCAAAAAAAGTAGCTTACACTAAATGGAAATTGAAAACTGACAAAAAACCCCATCCTAGCTCACTTCTAAATACCCCATATTTCTTACAGAAAATCCTACCAGTATCTTTAGTTATACAGCTGGAATATTCATAGAATTTATATATTTAGTATTTTTACTAAGTCAGAAACTCTATCTACGCTGGAATGTGGTGTAGAGCTGCAGGAAAGATATTTATAAGGTTTAATTTTAAACCCAAATTTTACCTGCAGAAATATGAAACAGAAGTCTCATTTCTAAAGTTACTGCTTTTAAATCCTCAGGTTATTAGCAGAGTTATGGATACACCTGCGGCAATGAAGCAGTTTCTCAAACAGTAGCATTCTGTTGCTATAGAAACATTGGGATCCTGTTTATTCTGACTGCACCACATTGTAACCAAATAATGTCAGAAAATTTATTAGGTAACAATACAATATATTGAACTATGAACTCTAACATCATACTCCTTACTGAGTTTTCAATTAGATACAAATGTCTAAAATTCTGATAATGAAGCATCTTACATATACTTTTAAGTTGCTAAAGATACAGTGGGATTTTGGGTTTGGAGTATTTTTCATTCTTTTGTATACTTCAGGTTTTAGGAAAATTTAAGCTTTATAGCTGTCACAGGTGAACAGCAGGTAACAGCTACTCACCACACAGAACCAGATAAGCAGAATTTCATTAGGGGGTTAGGGGGGAAATCAGCACTATAGGTGTTTGTGTCAATTTCCATCCTCCCATATTAGTTCTCAATCTTCAAATCCTCTTCATAAATTAAGGGATTATCTAACCTAGAAGAAGGCAACCCTATGAAGGTCTGAAAGCAATTATTATAGTTTTGCCAATCAAGTAATGGAATCCTAGAACCAATGAAGAGGTGTCATGCAAGCTATAAGCAGGGGACAGAGTGAAAAGCAGTCGCTGTTTGGCCTGGGATATGGAACAAGATGTACAAGTGGAGAAATGCCCAAGCATAATGTTTAAAGACAGCCAGCAGCATTACAACACTTCATGCAAAAAGAGCACTTGCAAGCATGCTTCACATGTGCAAATATTCAACTAAGCAAGAGAACAAAAGCCGTATGACTGAAGCTAAGCTTTAAGAGAAAACAAATTACAATGTATAAAGAACAGATTAAGCTTATATGATGAAAGCAACAGTACAAGCTTGAGCTGCTGAACAGCTTTATCACCACTGCATCGTGTTGAATTTGTTATCTACCAGGCTGCACCAGATAAGCTGTATGAAAAAATCAAATCAAACTGAGTGGCTAGACAAAGCTAAACATGCAAGTGTTATCTACCTAGAATTTTTTTAAGACTTTGACACCATTTTCCAGAGCATTCTCCTGGAGGAACTTGCTGCCCATGACTTAGACAGGTGCACTATTCTGTGAGTACACACTGGCTGCGTGGCCAGGCCCAGAGAGCGGTGGTGAACGGAGTCACAACCAAAGAGTGGTTGGTCACTAGTGGGGCTCCCCAGGGCTCAGTACTGGGACCAATCCTGTTTAATATCTTTCTTTTTCCAGGATCTGGATGAAGGAATGGAGTGCACCCTAATTCAGTTTACAGATGTTACCAAGCTGGGCAGGAGTGTTGATCTGCTGGAGAACAGGAAGGCTCCCCAGAGAGATCTGGACAGGCTGGATTGATGGCCCAAGGCCAAGAGAACAAGGTTTAACATGGTGAAGTTCCAGGTCCTGCATGTGGGTCTTTTGGGGAAGTGACTGGAAAGTTGCCTGGGAGAAAAGGATCTGGCAATGCTGGCTGACAGCCACCTAAATTTCATCAAAATCCAAAAAGCAATTTCCAGCAATATTCCAGAATCCAACACACTGATTCACTCTGATAACACTTTCGTACTATGCTCTGGAAAGCTGTCAACTAAAGTTATCTTTGATTACTGGCACTTTAAAATACCCAACAAAACCAGTGGTGACCCCTTTAACCAATCATATGCACTGGTAGAAAAAGAATAAAGTTGTGTGATTGAGTGCATTACGAACGTATCGCAGAATGACAACATCATTTTAATTTTTAACTGAGGAGTAGTTAGGTCTTTTGACTCTTTGCCTAAAACAAACAATGACGGCAAGGAGCAGTTTCTTAAGTTTTCACATTTCTCACTTTTCCGCAAAATTTCAATTGTGTTTCAGATCAGAAGACTTGCAGTTATTTAATTATTAGCAATTCTTGAATCTCCTTCCATTGTGTTTTATGACTCCTTTTCAGAAAGGTGATACAGCAAAAATAAACATTTTGTATGATGAAATTCAATATTATCTTTAAAGCATCTGGTACCTTCAGAGCAAGAAATGACATACACATGCAATAGTATTGTAAGACTTCATTTTTACCTACGGTCTGTGAGAAACCCTTTGGTGCACAAAAAATTGTAAAATCAGAAAAGGAAGAATCTGCAGATTTACAGTATTAGTCCAGCTCCCTGCCTCTTTTACATGGCAATATGTTACCTGTCCCCATTTCCTCCCTAAAACACTTCTGTATTATCTATTATTACTTAGTAGCAGCACTACCGAAATACATGCTAGGTTAACAGTTCACATTAAAAGCAACAAAACAAACAGTACTTGGCCCAATGTCTTGCACCAGACTACAATTCCAAGTAAAAAAAGTAAGCTTTAAACAAGAACTAAATGAAGTTATCAGGAAACATAACACACAAAATCTCAGAATATTTTTACTTTAATTTACTTTGGACTAACAATTTTCTGATGGTACATAACAGTCATATAAACACAATCAGTCATTAAGGTGTAAGTACTAAATAAAGTTTTCAGCTGCTTTTATTGGTAGTTTTTCCAAAATCCTGCATTGATGCTATTCATGCCATTATTTAGCCTTTTATTAAAAAGGACTCAAGTTGGAGCTTTATAAACCTACACTAAGCCTCCATTTAAATATGAAATGTAAAGTGCTATCATGCAGAAGATTCAAGAGATTAAAAATGAGTGCGTTATCAAAGCATTCAGCAAGTTTGCAGCTGAACCAAATACAAAAGTGCCCTCGAGTGGCCAGTTCATACACACACAATATGCAGGGAAATAACCTAAATGAAGAGGACTATTCTGTTTTCATTTGACAGGTTTTAAGTTCAGCTCCTACATATGGTTTTTCTTATTTCAGCAGAGTTTTGACTTTATTACTGTATATCTCCAACAAATGCTGACAACACTAAAATCAGTAATTTATCTTAAAGCAGTAGCAATTATAGACTGCTAGCAGATGCATGTAAACACACAATCAATTGCTTGACTTTTTTTTAAGAGGCCTATTCTTGAAAAACTGAAAGAAGTATAAGAACATTATTGTACTATTAATAATACTTATCTATGAATTTTTGGAAGTTCTTTAGGCTAACTGGCAAGGTATTTTTTAAACTACTAAAATGTCTCCCTGTGCTGGATTTGGTTGGGTAGAGTTAATTTTCACAGCGGCTAGTGCAGGGCTTTGTTTTGGATTTTTGATGAACACAGAGGGTTGATAATAGTGATATTTTTGTTACTGCTGAGCAGGGCTTACACAGATCCAAGGCCTTTTCTGCTTTCCATACAGCCACACTGGCGAGGAATTTGGGGCTGCATGAGAGGTTGGGAGGAGGGACAGCCAGGACAGGTGACCCAAACTGACCTAAGGGATATTCCAGACCATGTGACATCATGCTCAGGATACAAAGCAAGTGGAAGAAGGAGGAAGGGGAGAACATTCGGAGTGATGCCATTTGTCTTCCCAAGTCACCATTACACATGATGGGGTCCTGGAAATGGTTGAACACCTGTCTGCCCACAGAGAGTACTTAATTAATTCCTTCTGTTGCTTAGCTTGTGTGCATTACTTTTGTTTTCCCTATTAAACTATCTTTATCTCAACCCACAAGTTCTCTGGCTTTTACCCTTTTCATTTCTCTTCCCAATCCTGCTGGTGGCAGAGTGAGCGAGCAGCTGCGTAGTGCTTGGCTGCTGACGGGGGTGAAACCATAACCCTCCCCTGTTCAATGCTGTAACACTGGACCCTGTAAGAAAGGTTCAGAGTCCCGTGTTTCACAAACCAGAGCAGTAGCTGGCTATGAAAGAAGCCAGTACTGCTTTTCTGTCAATATTGTGAACGCACTCACCACTCCTCCATCCCTTCAGAGTCCCCATATTTGTTACAGGAATAGGTGAATCTTATGCACAAGTCAGATGTAGTTCTGAACATGTGCAGAGCTATAGACATTCATACCATTTACATTAAATAGAGATGCAATTATACACTGTTCTGGGAAATGCAGATATATTTAATAGACTTGAGAATGAAGTATTTTTTTTCCAATTCTAACCAAGAACATCCATACCTATGGTTACCCACTTTTTTTTTTTATTATTTATTTTCTCCTGTGATAACTACCTCTGTAAAATATTATAGTCACCATATCTTAGCTAAATATTGACACTGGATAAACAACAGATGCTTTTAGTCTCTTACTCCATTTCTCCTGTCCAGCCTAACCACTGTTTTCTGTATTTGGTCCAAGGAAAATTGTCTTTAGTGAGATTTTCCCAGCACTTTAGAACAATACCTTCTTTTCCCCTAAGTGGCTTGCTCTGCTGCATGCAAGACCATTTACATTTTCAAGATCCAAGTTAAACTGGCAATGTAGTCACTAGAGATTTGGCAAAGTTTTTTCTACTTGGACATAGCAACTTATAGCTATGTGGTCCAGCCGTGTGAAGTATTCCCCAAATTAAAGGAAGTGGAGCAAACAAGACCCTGCATGTGGGAGCTACTGGGAATGCAGCTAGCTTGCTGAAAATCCATAGTCTGGCTTCTCCAACTCCTTCGTTATTCCACTGCTTGGCAAAGTGGTGCTGAAGGGCAGTCACCAGTGGTGCAACCCGGGCATTGATACTGGGGCAAACACTATTTAACTTCTTCAGTAATGACCCATGCAGCGGGACAGCATACAAGTTTGCAAAGGGTGTAAACAGAGGAGTGGTTGATGCACTCTATAGGAGTACTGCCATTCAGAGTACCACTGACAGGATGGGCCATCAGGAACCATGTGATGTTCAAAGGAAAGTGCCAAATCTTGCACCAGGGGAGGAATAACTCCATGCATCAGTATGGGCTCAGTATTAAGTGGTTGGAAAGTAGATTTGCAGAGAAGGACCTAAAGGTCCTGGTGGCCAAGCTGGGCTCAAGCTCACATCATGGCCAGTTCTGGGGTCACAAGTACCAGAGAGACATGGGCACACTGAAGCAAGTCTGGCAAAGACACACTAAGATGATTAAAGGATTTGAGCACCTTTCAGATAAGGAAAGGCTTAGTGAGTTCAGATGGTTTAGTCTGGAGGAAAGAAAACTGGGGGATGGGGAATAGGCAGGGAACAAAGACTAAAGCAGAAAGTCTCTGTTGCGTGTACCATCCAAAAACAGGACCAGCAGGCACTGGACATAAATTGAAACACAGGAAACTCCACTGAAACATAAGAATAATTTTTTTTTCCTTTACTGTAGAGGTGGCTGAATACTGGAACAGGTTGCCCAGAGAGGTGGTGGAGTCTCCAGCCCTGGAGTTATTCAAAACTTAATTCTACATGAGATTAAACAACCTGTTCTAGATGACCCTACTTGGAGCAGGGAGAACTGAATGATGTCCAAGGGTCCCTTCAAACCCGAGCTATTCTGCAATTCTATAATTCAACCTGTTGTGATGCATCCTCCCTTCCCCTGACCCCGCCCCTGTGACCCCCCCAACTGGGTGTGAGTCAGGACCGCCCCCAAGTCCAGGGATTAAAAACCCCAGCAGGAGGCGGAAGGGGTCTCTTGGATTCCAAGCTCTATGGAGCTAACACCCTCCCCCCGGCTCTCCTCTTCCCTCCCCCACTCCCCAGTTTCCCCCCTTATTATTATCCCAATAAACCCCTTGGAACCTGGAATGGAAGAGCTGCCTTTCTCGAACTGCCACCATCTACCAAGACCCCATCTAAACAGCTTCACAGTCCACGGCTGCTGACGGACTTCTCTGCATGTTCAGGTTCGGCAGCAGCTCTCCCCATGCAGCGGGCGGAGGGCTGCTTTTGAGCCCGCGCCGCTGCATCAACCCATTCTAACATAATGATCTTGAAAATAATTTACCCTCCTTTCACTATCTCTGCCCTCAAGTCGTAATTCTTGTATGGTATTTCAGTGCTTTCTATTGATGCCTATCTTGATTAGCACATTCTAAAAACACATTCTATCACTTGATTCAAAAGTTTTTCATGGACCACAAAAAATCCCGGTAGAGTTATTGCACTTTTGGGAGGGGTAACTAGTAACCTCTCTCCATGACAATGACAGAATGCTTCTGAATGCTGGCTGGTACAAACTGAAATGTTCATGTGCCTGTCATACCCCAATCTGTACATTTTAAGATGCCTACCTCACATACTTTAGTGCAGTAAATGTATTACAGATTTAATCTCCTTTAAGATAACTTTCTGGAAAGTGTGCCATCGTAATCTCTAAACGCACAACACATTTTAGCCAGCTGGCTAAGTTCATACTTCTTAAATTATACACCATGTCTTAGGAAGCCATGAAAAAATGTAGACCCATTATTCTTTTCTTCAGTAAACTTAAGAGTTACATGAAACTTCTGCTCCATACATAATTAACACCCTTTCTTAAATATAGAAACTTTGTTTACTATTCTCTAAACATTGTCAACATGTGATAATATATTCCCACTTCATGAACTGGAGTAGATTGCACTAGTTCATGATTTTTGAGACTGAATGTATTCAAGATCTACTTCAGTTGAATCACCATCCACCCTGAATAAGGCAATTTCCATATGCTTTCTCCTATATACTTATTTTTATTAAAAGCTACAGAGATTGTTTGCAATGATACCTACATAGCTAACCATTATCCTCACTCAACAGAGTGACCTCATTGCTTTTCTTCATTACTGGTATGGCATAAGGGTCATTGTATTAGATTAAAAAAAAAAACCAATAGTTGAAGAAAGGTTGTCTTTTATTTCACATGAAAGAAGACGTGCTAAGTTGTTCTTTTTGTTTTTTTTAATTTGGCAAGTATGATTGCTTCAAACTTGATTTCATGAATCTCTGTGCAACTTTAGTACATTTTTAATTTAGCAGTATGTAGTTATGGTCCAATCCAACTACTACAGTTGTGTACCAGAAACAATGTTTTTTAGTGCAATCCTGTGCCTCAAGGAGTCACCCCAGCAGCTGTTACTCAGGAGCATTTTCTAGACAGATTTTATTATTTCTGAAACCTTGGTTCTAAAAATTGCACATTTTCTCATTATTTATTGGTAAGCTGTGTAATGATCCACTTCAAAGCTAAAGTCCTCCAGTCAGTAATTTTGGAAGATTTTTACTAACTCCACAAAAGCTAAAACAAGCAGGATTTGCCATTTCTTTTGGCCTCTGCATCTAAGATCATAGGCTCATTAACAACTGTTCCTCCATGTAACCATTTGCATTGCTCTGATAAGTATTTGGGACTCAATACAGAGATTATCAGTCAAGATGAATACTCTGTTCAGACATTACTTTCATAAAACCACACATTCCAGAACATCTCTCCACGGCTCATATTTGTCTCACTTACATTTAGTGCAACCATTCTGAGAAAGTCCATCAAGTAATTTATACATACATACAAGTTCAGATTCTTGGGAAAAGGTGTTTGTATAATTGTAAGCTGTGCTCTTCAATCTTCTTCTTTTAAGAGCATTACAGGAGACAATAAACTAAAGGACCATAAAAGAGTCCAAAGCAAACAACAGGTTTAACAGTCTTCAGGACTACAATGGTTATAGAAGAAACTGTTCTGCATGCTTTACCTTTTAGTTCTAGGATTGTTGTGTACAAAAAAAACCTTATGATGAATATAAAAAAATTTGCCTATGGTTGAAAGTGATGATGAGGTACAATGTTGAATGTTTGGAATGATATTCCAAAAGTTTTGTGTCTGTACTACTTGAAGGACAGCTTTAAAATCCAAAATCACCTCTCACTACTTGACCTATGGCAACTGTCCGTAGTTAACTACAGAAGCAACGCAAGCTCTGCATTTTATAGGCTTTAAAGGATAAATGAAGTGAAACAGCAAGCATATTGCACAGGAAGCTCTTCTTGTTACTTGTATCTTACATGCACCATTTATAAAGATGCCCTAATTGTTTCACTGCTATGTGAAGTTTGACTTATTGGATTCTATGCTATACTTTACATCATTCAGAGCTTGCATATGCCTAAAAATCGAGAATGGGGTTTGGCAGAAAATTAATTCCAGGACAACAGTATTAAGCTGAAGATACTTGCTAACAGCTACTGCTGCTCCTAAGTTAATTATTCAAAGAGCAAAAACAGTTATTTCCAATAAACAATACCACGTCACACGTGTTATTTACAGGACAATACATTGTTCTAGGGTGTGAGCCTCTGAGATCTTTTTTATAAATAAGCCACTAGCCTGCATTGGGTCTGAGCAAGAAAATGAGCATTACTATTAACTGATAACCCACTTAAAACAGCTGAGCAAATTGTACCATACGTTTAGTCCTGAACAGTGATACAGAACCTGCATCTCACATTTTTCAAAAAATGGCAGATCAGAAAACTCCGATATATATGCAATTTAATAGATTTCAAATATTTTTAAAGTCAAGTTGCTTTCAGTCAGCGTTAAATTATTCTAATGTGTGTTTGATTCCTACTTAAATGCATTACTCTATTTAACATGTAACTAGCCAATAAGAACACAGATGCTTTTTTCCCCACAGCTTTATCCTGCATCAATTTTCAGTGAACCATGAAAAAAAAATTCATATTTGCATATTTTTAGTCTGCATGTTTGATGGCACTACTGGCCTCTCCACTAGCTAGGTTTGCTCTTGTAGTGTGCAGCTCTAAAAACCAAACTTAGTAATACAACAGTCTTGTCAGAAAACAAAAGATCTCACATAATTAGGAATAAAAAAAAAATTGTAACAAAAGACAAATTTGTAACTCACAGTAGCAAATGAATCCTGACAGTAAAAAACTGAACCTTGACATATACTCCCAAGCTTCAATACACAGAACAAAAATAGTAGAGAAATGTACTGCTGTACAAACTTGAAAAGCTTATGAACTCACCAAAATTACACTAAGAGAAATATTATACTTCATGTTTTCAAGCAATCTATTCTAAACAACTTTTATGCTACAGGAAGCTTTTACCACAAGCCACTTGCAACAGTGGATGAAATCTCAGAAAGCCCCTTAAATTTTTACATCACCTTAGTGAAATTACCACATTAAGGAAAATGATCCTTAGGCATTGCAGTCCTGTTTCTGGACTTCTGTATCACCTGCTTATATGCAGAAGGAATTCATTGTACCAAAAGACAATATATGCATGTCTCTCCAACTTAAACTGGTCCTAATCCAAGCAGAAGGCATTTCTGTTCCAATGATGATAAGAAAAGGTGTGCTAAAAAAGCTCATGTGTCCCCCCAGTAACACTAATTTAAATTAAAAATAGGATACAAGGTGCTCTCTGCAAAAGTAAGTAGGGTGAATAAATTTTCCAGAAGAGCTTGCCATGGTATATAGTACTGACACCCCACGCTTTACACCTACACTTGCACTTGTCCCTGTCAAAGTTCATTGCCTATTCAGGCAGAGTAGTAAGCTACATGTTAGGACATACTTAAATAATGTAGGTACAGAGGAGCGTATGTTTAAGTATAAATACAACTATATAAAGAAAAAATGTATAAACTAGATAATATGTTCAAGAGACAGATGTATCAAAAAAAAAACCAAAACAAAACCTAATAAGACTGGGAACTTCAGTAATGGTTCAAACTCTCAAAACTGCTTTGCCAGAGAAGTACTCCTCAGCTTACTGTAGTGAACACAGAGCTACAGGATTTAACAGCAGGCTCATCGTATTGCCTGTGTTTGCTACTACAGTGCACCTCGCTGCTAGCAACAGTCTGGAATTCAGCAGAAGGGCTCAAAACACTCTAGGATTTCTCATCAAGATTTACAGAGAATGAGGGAAGACCATTTCACCAGAAATAGTAATCCTGTCTTATCCCTTTAACACGGAAAAAGGTAAATAAAAAAGACTCAAGCTATACTGTTAAACAACTACCCATCAGTGAAAGACACAATATAAAATGTCATAAACAAGTTACCTGTTGGATCATAATGCTTTGCTGACATAAATGTAATAGACAACATGTAGAACCTAGGAACAGTCTTCAAGAGATAGAGAATAAAGCACTTAGCTCTGAGTCAAAAAGTTTTCAACTGTTAAAAATATTTTAACATACATAATGTTTGTTACATTTCTCTTATGTAGCTTTCAAAAAAAAAAAAGTGACAATTCTTAGTTAAAGTGTTTACTTACATTGAAGGCATTCATTGCATTTTTATCATAATACTTCTTCTTTTCATACTTATCCCTGATGAAAAACTCCACAGCTCTGGAAGTAGCTAGTTTAAGGAAAATATGCATTCAGATAAATAGTAACAACAATCTAAAAACCTCATTCGTTATTCAAATTTAAAAAACTGCACCTGATTAATCTCATTTTGTATTTTTAAAACAGCAAAACAAACCACTCTGCACAGAACAACTGCTATTGCAATGCCCAAAATTAGCTTCTTTGTACTACACAAAATGAATTAGTTTAATCTCTTAAGAAAGCAATATGAGAAATAAAGAGTATAAGCAACTCAGTGTTGCACAGTTAGGACATTTTCACCTGGTATTTATAATCTACATGGCTGTAGTATTGAAAATACTTGAACAATGGTACTCATATATGGTAAATAATTGTAGTTCACTATCTTAACTTGGGAAAAAATACTTTCTCTTCAGAAAAAAGGTGAAGTGTATGTACCTGTTCTCTGATTTGCACAAGTAATACCATTTATCAAACACTGATCATGAACACTACTCTGAGATCACTAAGTCCTCCATGAGAGTCTCCTCTTACAACAAACATCTCTGTGGAAAGGAAAAAAGCTAAAACAACCAGTGATAAAAAGATACTGAAGCAAAAATGGAAATAGCAGCAAGCATATTGATGTAGAAAACCAGAACTGACAATCCAGTAGCTCAAATGCAAACAGGAAAGCTAGCTGTTTTCCTCATTTATTTTCTCAGCTTCATAAAGCAGCTCATCCAAAGCAGTGTGACTACTTTAATTTTAGTAAAGCTGACTCTCTAGGATCTGAAGAATAAATTTTAACTACTTTGCCCAGCAATGTGATTATCCATTCAAAAACTGATATTGCAACAGTGGAAGCTCAGACTCGTTGCCTCTTAAACTTCCAAAGCAATTTTTCCTCAATCAATGGAAAGATAGCTTAGCTCCACGAACTATGTCCTAATCTTAACACTGGACTAGAGCACTCAGTCACTTCATTCTGGGCATCAAACCATATTGTTAAAAATCATAGCTTCAAATTGTATGCAAGCGTCACCTAAAGTTACAAAAATCAAAACATTGCTTTCTATCTCTTTCCAAATATATATAAATTGCATCCTGAGCACTTTGAAGATATAACTGTCTTAGTACTAATACTGCAAAAAATTATTCACTCTGTTGTTGGAAAAAACCATTTTTCAACATGACACTAAAGATACCATACAAACCCCCCCCCCCCAAAAAAAAACCCCACCACAACGATCCTTAAAGTTAGCTTCTACACTACAGCATCCTTGCCAAGTACAAGGGAAGGAAAAATATGCTCAGAAAGGTCACTCATGATTAAGAAGCAGAAACAATGAGGGGTCTTTAGCAGGAGATTTTTGGACAGATCCCACACACACATTTCTCCTGTGTCTCCACTTTACTACCTTAAAACTAGAAGCATATTACAGTGCTACAGGAAGTTAAACACTAATACAGATGAACATATACAAAGTAGATCATCACATGCAAAATATTTTCATAGTTAGTCCAAAAGAATATTCAGACTATGAGAATATTCACAATCAGAAGACAGATGACATACTAACCTGATTTTGTAGTGATACAATGAGCAAAGAAAAAAGGCAAAAAACACCCATAACACAACAGCTTGTCATGAATGCCAAGGAGGTAAGTAGCTGCCAAAGTTAAGGGAAAATTGAGAAAAAAAAATCAGAAAATGCTGGTATCACCTCTCCTGGTAGTGTAGTTTTAATAAAGAAAACACAGGCAATGAAATATACTCAGTTGACTAAGTCTACCAGTTAGAAGCTAACAACTATTCAAAAGGGTATGCAATTAATTGAAGGCATATAGTGTGAACAAAAGAATTATTTTGAAAGTCTAAAAACTAGACTTTTGATCTAATCTGACAAGAAAAGCTTAAAGCATTACTGTTTCTCCAGTAGTAGCACCAGTGAATTCAAGTTAGCTTCAGTAAAAACAAAATATACATCTTCAAGATCCATTTTTGAGTAAGTTTTAGTCAAAATATTTTGGTCATATGGCTCAAATAAAGTTCTAGAACATTGCAGCTGGAATACTATGGTGTTAGCTGGTTCCAGTTACTTTTTTCTTATGAGGATATATGTTTGATTCAAAAGCTACTAGAATATGAAAAAAAAAGGTATCTGTTTTGCTCAAGTGCATTTTACAATGAAGAGTCTAACCCTTCCAAAATAAAATCTTCTGGCATAACATATTGATTGTAGTTGCTAATAAACAGAAGAACCAAAATCACCTTTATATATAGCAAAGTCTCTTTATCAGCTCCTGTAGCTGGGGAAAGACTCAGCTCACTTAAGAGTAGGTGTTTAGGATCTCATTATAATTAAAGAGCTCCAGTAAGATCAGGTGAAGCAAATCCTACTTATGGAGTAACTTCACAAAATCAAGAAAAAAGGCCAAATACAAATTAATGCCACTATATATATATATAGTGATTCAGTAAAGGTATTTTTGAGAAAAGTTATTTATTGCCAGTAGACAGTTTTTCTCCCAACCCTTCCTGTCCAGATACCTAGTGATAATCACACACAAACACTACTGGTGGCCATCAGAGAAGCTGGGTTTATTTATGTATTCCCATGCTAGTCACCTAGAGAAAGAAATCCATGCTTCACTTGAAAAAGATGTAATGGCTTATTTTACTTTACCATTCAGCTCATTATTTCCTGATCAAATGCTTCTAACTTCAGCTGGCAGTTACTCAAGATAAAGACAGAATATTCAAGAGCTCTCCAGTATCACTCTAACTTCCTACATACAGGGAATTTATGAAGTCACCTCTTCTGAACGCAAAAATAAATGCTGCTTGCCAAATCTCATTACAAAGTAGATTTGCTATGACTGAAGTAATTGAAACCTTTTCTGAATTGTTCTCAACTTCCACTGTCATTTCTTATACAACAATATCAATGAAATAAATAACATGAGCTGACAAATGTGGCATACAGTCATAACATCTAAATCGCATTAAAAGTCATTTCAATGTGAAAGCCAAAACAAAAAGGATACTGATCTGTTTGAGGCCTTCGGAAGTTCTCTGGCAGATTAGCTTCATAGAGTAGTCTTGCTTTAGTATTTCCCATTTCCTGCATGCACTAAAGAAAAGTAGTAGAAAACAGTTAGTTCACGTCCATTGATACTTTAAACCCTGAAACAGCCAGAATGCTACTGGAGTGATTAAATGACATTACAAGTTTTTAACTTGTAGACCTCCCTGTTGCCATATGTCTTTGGGAGATATGACCATGGCACAGGAGGGCTGCCTGCCCAGACTTGATGGACAAAAGCTAACACTGATGCTGTTTGCAGTGTAAACTAACCCATCCAGGGAAAGGTAACCATTGACCTCTCAGGATGGCTCTTCAGACCATGAAGACAAGGAGTAAGAAAATTTGTCTGATGGCTGGAAGAGGCTTCAGACTGGAGCATAGCTGGAAGAATCAGTGCCTGATACATCAAAAGAATGCAACCAGACATCACACAGATGTTTGAGTGCTACTGTCCTGTCCCTAAGTAAAGAGGCATACAACACTTTTTCTACAGATACTACCAAGAAGTAAGTTTCAGAGTCCCTGGGGCAAGGTAGAATACATCTAAAACGTTAGAGCTAAACCAATTTCTGAAGTGAGTTTTATGAACTTAGGCTGACTACACTAGAAATATGATACATGCAAAAGCTGGTAGGATGGTAAAACATTTAAGTTGGGCATCATGATAAATGCAAGTCCTTTCAAAAGTACTCCTGACATCTCTTCCAAAGTGGAAACACATTTGAAGATATTTTACCTGTATTTGCTCTGGCGTCCATTGATCCAAGTTGACAGACTTGACCCTTGATATATGAACCCCAAGATTTCGATGTATTCCAGCACATCTGATGCAGATAAAAACACCAGTGTTCCAAGAAGCCCATCTTGGACCTAAAAGGAATAGGGAAATAAATCAGTTGTTTTCAAAAGTCCATATACTGTGAAGATTTTCTTTGGCATAACTCTATACTGACATTGTGAATGAACAGGCTTGAATAAAGGCTCGCAGTTCCTTCTCTAGAATACCACTTTTAAAAACCTCCACTGTTAACAATTTTATTCACAGATTTCCACTTCTAAATAATGTCAAAAAACTTTAACTAGTCAGGTTTATCTAGAAAGTTGTATGTTGTGTCCATTTCCCCATCTTCAAAACAACCCAATAAACAAACTTAGAAAGTTGGCTTAGTAGCAACAAGATTTTTGCTTGCAACTTGAGTAATCCTTATGGCTAAGCCTCAGATGAAGCATCAACACAAATCAGTAGAAGTTGCTCTTTTTCTCCATTTAAAAGCTTTTTAAGACATGCATCTGTACTTAACTTGAAATTAAATGCAGAGCAATCATATTAATGCAACAAATCCTTTAATACCTCATATAGCACAGACTCTACAACAGCAGCATGCCCCTCCTTAAGGAATGATTACACAGAGATTTGCAAAACCAACTGATAAAAGTATCTGCCCAAGAATGGTGGGCAATGGAGTATGTTCAGTATCCTTATTTCTAAACTACAGTATGAGTTGCCATTCACAGCCCAATGGATTTTCTAACAGAATCAGGCTGATTTATGAACCTTACCATCAGCTGTGCTCACATGTTGAGACAGTTTAAGTATGCTGGCCTGAATTATCACTTGAAATTACTATCCAGTCTCTAATTAAACATATTTATATCAATTTATTCTGTCACCACTGTTAAAGGCACTACTTTGAAGTCCATCAGGTTCTGAGCTCTAAGAAGTTCAAAGATTAAATAATTACCATCAAAAGTAAGAAGGTACACTGAAGAGTTGGAAAACATTTCAAGCAGTTATTTTCTGCTTTTGCACGACAGCTGCGCACCTAGACCACTCCTGCAACTGCAGTAGTTAGCATTTCAATAATATATTGCATGAACCCTTTCCTGGGACCTACGAAAGAGCTAAAAGTCTTTAGCTTAGGACTGGGCTGATCTGAGCCCAGGCAAGCACAGAGCTGCTCACTCACCCTCCTCTCCTACAGGACAGGGAGAAAAGAGCAGGAAGATGAGAAGACTTGCAGACTGAGATCACAGTTTTACTAAGTGAATCAAAAACTGCACACAAAGGGGGAAAAAGAGAAGAGAGGATTTCTTCATTGCTTCCCATGGTCAGGCAGCTGTCCAGCCACTTCCTAGAAAGCTGCGCTTCAGCACCCACAACACTTGTTTTGGATGACACCACCATAACCAAGAAGGTCTCTTCTTCCTCTTCCTTTCCTTGAGCATTTGTTGCTTGAGCACTTTATCACACAGCAGGGAATGGACAATTAGAGTCAGCAGATGTCGCAGCTGTGCTCCTCCCAGTTTCTTGCCCACCCACCACTCGCCCTCTCAACTCTGGGGAACAGAACAGGAAAAAGAAAAGCTCTGATAGTGTTCAAGCGCTGTTCAGCAATAGCCAAAATAAGAAAGCAGGAGAAATCCTTTAAGTTCGACTCCATTCTTTAGAGTTGCTACTTGAAAATCCCAAGACACATTCACAGTTCCCCATATTTGTTGCAAGAAGCATTACTCTTACGAGTGGAAATACTGACTTTTAATGTAATCACCTTGCTTTTATCTTGTTCAATGCCTCAAAAAGTCAGTTAACTTGATGTCCACTGCTTGACCTTTAAAACCATAATCATTAAAATGACTGGCAGTTTTCAAAATAAGTGCTACTATCATAAAGGCAGATTTCAAGGGTCAAGAGATCTAAGAGTTACCTACCAAAACCCACAAATCTTTTCCCACACGGCAATTCTATGATGCAACTACTACTTGAGAGATAAGAATGGTCAGACTGTTTGTAATGTGTCCTAACTACTTTAACAACTAGCAACCTACTGATTTGCCTTTGTGTCTTCTATTATAAACCACTACAGACACAAAATACTCTTACACTTGCTAGATTTATATTACACAAAGGCCCCACTTAAAATTTATGCCATTTTCAGTTTTAGTGCTCCACGATAAGAGTTTTGCAGGTTATTTGCCTCAACCTATTAATCAAGTTTCAGCTAAAATAGTACACCAGAAGAAACTTAATGAAAAACCTTAGCCACTTCATTGTAGATCAAGTACCTCAGTTTATGCAATAGATTAATCTATGTGATTAACCTATTACAGCTTGGAAACAGGTAATATAAAGTCTTGTGTGCCTAACAGCTTCTCCAGTTTTTCCCTCAAAGTATAACCCATGTGTCTTCTAAAAACTGGAGCCTGTTTTGATCAGGTTACTACAGGGACAGAAGGTGTTTAACTATAGTATCTATATGCTGTCTAAGTTTTTATCCCTATAGGGTGTTTACACAACCACTATGAAATTCTCATGACAAATAAGTTTGTACAACTACACATCACATGAGTTTCCCATTCTTCAGGTACTGCCTCAGCTATGAGATCCCAGACAGGCAAATTCCACTTTAATGAGACAGGACTGGAAGGAGGTCTTGATATGACTGAATTCTAAATAAATTAGGAGAGATTATTAACCTTGTAGTTAAAATATTACTTTTTTAATAAAGTTTCAAGTGTAAGACAATTTGTGAAGTAGCTGGTTTCTCCTGGAAAAGAACAGTTTTGTGTTTTTCCAAAAGCTCAAATTTCATTAATTTGTACTTATTTATTAAATATATTAGGGAAATCAAATATGTTTAAGCAATTAAGGAACAAATTAAACAGTAGAATAACACGCAAACCTGAGGCCAGACAGAAATGTTCATGTGTAACCTCTGAATTTAATTCTGAGTAATGACAATATGCAACATTAAACACTTTAAATGAAAAATGTTTTCATTAATACAAATCAATCATAGCCACAGTTAAGCTCTCGGCAAGAAAAGTCAGAAAATGTTTTCTGCGTGGGCATCAAACCAACTATGCTCAACTCATACACACAGTGAACTAATGCTCAGGCTGCAAACTTTCCTGTGCAAAAAATGTTAAACAGCAATTTGGACTGATTTATTAAACAATTTACAGTTTTGTCAACTCTGTATGAAGTCAGGATCCTTATTTCAGTACACAGGCAATATTTTGCACTAATAGAAATATTCACAAGCTTTTTTTTATTGGGTCCTTAAAGATACATTTGGTTTTCTTCAGAAAAATTTACAATAGTAACTTGGTTTAACTGCTGTACTTATTTTGTTAGCCAACTAGGAAGAGAGATATTTGGCTTCAGAAATGAAAAATGGACCTCAAGAACCTTGATGACTGCTATTTTACACTATTTAAAATACCTTTACATGTTACTAGTAATGCTATCTTACCTACCAAGAACTGCACTATACAGTGCAACTTCAATCAGCCAATAATAAAATTAAATTCTTGTCATGTTTGACATAAGTTTTAATAGAATTGTAATTTTTTTCTTCTGAAAGCCATTTGGATTTTTATTAGAAGAGCTGATGTGCACTTCAGCAGCTTTCTGCATCACTCCAATAGAAATATACTCTTGAAGTTATTTCTTCAGTCATTTAAGATACAGATAACTGCTTAGAAATATTTTCAGTCTTTCAACCCTTACTAAAGTTAATTTTAAGAAAAAAGCCACAGGACTGAAAATGACCAATATTTATACTAGACTATATACTAGAATATTGGGAAGTCCCTGGAACGTTGCCTGGCTGAACAAAGGAAAAAACTTCAGCAACCCAAAGACAGATTGCTGCTTCCAAGATGAGAATCAAATTTTTTTTCTTCACTCTAAACTTTCTTCTCCATATTTCTATACATAGTCTACTGATTAGACTTACATTTCCTTTTCAGTTCTTAGCAGGTGGCTGTGAAGGTGTATGCTATCTTCCACAGAGATCATGACAAGATTTTGAATGCATTAGGTCATACACAGTTTAAGGAATCCTTAAAACAACTAGGTTTTTTTTAGGCCCGTAAGGTTTATTGTGTGTATTTAGTCTTACTGACAACTGTAATTCAGTTGCCTTTGTAAAAAGGAGTGATTAATTTTGACTAGAAATTTTAACATAGCACAAGTGCAAGTTTCTTGTGAGAGCTAAACAGAAAGGTGGATTTGAGCCATCATATAGCTTCACAAAAATTAATTTGCAGTCTTTAACATGTTAAATGGAAAATACTAAGCATCATTTCGCAATATACTGCACCTGGCTGGGATGGAGTTAACTTGCTGCACAGCAGCCTCTATGGAGATGTGCTTTGGATTTGTCATCAAAACAGTGCTGATAATAGTCATGCTTTGGCTAGAGCTGGACACTGCTTGCACAGAGTCAAGGATTTCTTTTCTATCCCCACCCAGCAGGCAGAAAGTAGGGCAAGAGGCCAGGAGGGCACAGTCAGGTACATCAGACCCCAACTGCCCAAAGGGACATCCCAAATGGATATTAGAGTTCAATCAGGTGCACAGAAACAGTACGGACTGTCACGTATTTATGGTATTTAAAGAGTCCTTTATTAGAGATCATCTGGGCTCTAGGAATGAATAAAATATGTAGCCACCAAAAAACAACATAGCCTATTATATCTTTAAGTTTTCAGAGTTTGTAGATAACTCATCAATTTAAGAAAAAACCTAGAGATTTTATTTCCAGTTACAGTAACTTCCATGCCAGTATTGTTATTGTATAGAAACAACATTCTCCCTACTCACAGAAATATCTATAGCTACTAAAAAGCTGTGAACATTTCAAAACCCAACTTCAGCTGTTTAAAACTTGAGCAATAAAGAGCTTGAAACCAATTTACACAATTTTAGATAAAAGGCTTCAGATAAGTTGATTTCAAGCCAATTTTTAAATTGCTGAAAAAGTTATCCAATCTCACATGCCATTTTTTCATTCTAAAATGCACATCAAAGTGTGAATTTTGTGAAAAAGGCATCATTTTTACATATTCTCTGGTGAGGTGAAAGCTTTTCTCTCAACATATTTCAAAATTTTTCCCACTTTTCCCTCATACTTCTCTTTTTTTCAGCATACAATTTTTGATGACAGATTTCTCCTTCGTATTATTTAAACTGGACTCATACCTTGCACATATTTAATGTTTGTGCACATATTCCCAAATACCACTTTCTTCCCTGTCCCCATTAACTCATGCAGTAAGGACCATGTGTTCTACTCCACTATTTCAGAAAGAAGCTGATTCAAGAAGCCACAATAAAAATTCATACATGGCTGACAAACCCTTCTTATGTACTTCTGCATGATACAAACATCTTTTTGTGCATACAGCTGACAAACATCTTTGGGCAAGAATAATTATGGGAATTGTAATGCTGAAGCTGGTATAGTGCATTTTTAAAGGAAACACAACACAAAGTACATTAGTGTTTGTATGTCCAAGATTTAAGTTTTACTCCAACTGCTCAACTTTTATTTTGCATCAGTACACGCATAGTACTCCATCAGGTACAAAATAAGGCTTACACCATATGGTTTGTTTAAAATGCTGAGGGAAAAGAACTTTTATCAGCATTATAAAAAATGCAAAAGCCTCATATACTAACTGTATATTAATCCAAACAGTCAAAACAGTGTGAAACATTGTTTTAGCTTTCCATTTGATTAGTTAAAAAATCTTTTAATTGTTTTAAACATCTCAGTCAACTCTCTATCCTCTACTCAGCTTCTACCTGAAGTAAGAAATTAGTGAGAAAGGCTATACACTATCAGGCAAGACAGGGCAGGAGGAGGAGAACCTGTCACACAAATATGTTAGCAAAAAAAAAAAAACAAAACCAAAAAACAAACAAAAAAAAAAACCCAAAACAAAACACCAAAAATACAATGGAGACCAGAACAAACTAAAAAGAGGCAAAATATAACAAAAGTATTTGGATATGACATAACTGGGAAACATCCACAAAGGAATAGGTATAAGATCACTATGGATTTGATTATGAAGTCAAATGATGATGGTTGCTTCCCTTATTACAATAATTCAGAGTTTCCTTCCATCAGTCCACTACCATCTATTCAGCTTACTGTAACTGTAGTTAATACTGAAATACTCCTTTTGCTCAATATAGGTGTTGCCCCTTCTTACAAAACATCTTACAAAGAGCAAGCAAAGCTCTGAATCGGGGTAAAGAGAGAGCAGGCATGCTGCCTTTCAATTTTAGATGTGCTGTCAAAGGGAAAGACAACCATTTTACACCTCAACAAACAATTCTGAATCATTTACAGTATGTGCATAAAACCAGTTTGCCAGGAAACTAGTAAGTTTTGAGACAAAGTTTTAAATGAAAAAAGCTTGTCAAAACTAAGTAAGTCAAAAAAACTGAAATAAACTAAATAAGTAAAAAAAACCTAAAATAAAACTAAATAAGTAAAAAAAAAAAAAAAAAAAGCTTTTCAAAAACTTAAATAAGGCTTGTATGATAGAGGCACATAAACACAAAGTTGGTTTTCACTTTACATTCTTGCAGTTACCAACTAGAAATTCTACAAGGAAGAAGCCAAGTATTACACTTTAACAGAGTACCAACTTTGTATCTCTAATATAGTCTGTAGCAAACTTCTCTTGGGCCAACATCTTTAAAGACTTCTGACAGACTACAATTCTTTTTTTCTCTCAACAGCACCGTGCCAGTCCTTTAACCACAAAGCACAGTGAAGTTACTTTAAGTCTCGTTTGTTTCCCCAAATTCTGCTGCTGTTTGACAGACTTGATTTGCCAAAGAACTGGCACCATCTTGTGGAACAGAGAATTAACTGCAAGAAAATCTACACACCTGACTCATCCTGAGTGGTTGGATGATAGCCCGTTAGCTATCACTTTTGGCCAAAGAAAGACTCAGTCGTTGCATCGATCCAAGCATACCCATGCAGTGCTCCCTCTGCATTACTCCCACACCTAATTCATACTGCTTAAGTGTTCTGCTACTCAAGATTTCAACCAAGTTAGCAAAGAATATCTTTCAAAAACATCTGTAACTTCTCCAAGCTGAGATAAAAATAGATTGTGAACAGGAGACAAGCACCCTTGTCTAGCAGAAAGAAAAAGAGAGAAAAGAGAAAAGAAGGGAAACAAGTAAGCAGCAGTTTTATTTTATGTAATTCAATTCAATGCAAGAAGATCTGAGTTAACACAAAACAGTCCCTTTCTGAGAGTTTGGATGGAAGCTGCCTGAAGTCCAACAGCTGCAGAAGTCTTTTGTTGTCAGTTAATGTGGGATATTAAGAAGTTAAACTGAATAGCCCCTGGCAGGGGCAGGAGACTGATACTGAGGAGGCAAGACTATGTTTACCTTTTGCATAGGTGATTAGCAACAGAAGTTAAGCAGAGATGATGGCGATCATCTCTGACATTAAGAAACCAAGTTCATGCAACGCTAAAGCTATACTTTGTAACAATATGAAACCATAATGTTTTCTGTACAATAAAGGAGACTTTGCATGAACCAGGCTGAGTCCCCAAATCAAACGCCGACATCCCTTCTCCAGTGGCTACGCAGGGAAGAACAAAAGAACACGGCAGAACTTAAGAGAGAGTTTAAGTCTCTCCTCAAAACATAACACACTAGAGACAGAGATTAAGTCAAAATAATACTGAAATACCGCAAAAAAATAATTTACTATCATCCATTTTCAGTCTAATGCTGCTGGTTCAAAGACTATCTCTTACTAGTTTCAATGGAGGCTGCTTAGTTTTTCCCCACAAAAGGTAGATCCACCATCTCCATTTTTGGTTCACAGACTCCTGGAGTGGATGGGGCAGGAGGAGTGAAAAAAAATCCTACAAGAAAGCACCACCCCCAACACAAAAAGCTTATTTGCAATGTTAATGTCCACTGAAACAGACTGTGAATTAAACAAATCTTTGAAAGAATAAGAGATCTTGCATAAAGACCTTGAAGCAAAGGAAATCATGCAAGAACCGCAGTACAAGAATCTTTATTCTGTAAAATGTTCTTCAAGGCCTTTGAACTTTAAGTCTTTTGAGACTACTGATAAAGGACTATTTACTTGTCAGTTGATCCACTGATTTAGTTTCTGATTAAACAGAACAAATAGCCTGAAGCATATTCTTGTGTCACATCTACTCCCTACATTAGGCATAATTTATTTTCCTTTACAGTAGAAGAGGCTTCTTTGCTTTACCTCCACACCCAACACTGGGAAAGCCATGCAAGCTCAGTCTTTATGTGCTATTAAGGTGTCAATGTATGCAGCAAAATACTGTTTCATATAAACAAAGGCAACAAAGGGCCGTAGCTCAAATGATAGTTCTTAGCAGTCTCGTAACAGCTGGCTTAGTAAACCTGTGTTCAGATAGTCAAGACCAGAATCTGACAATTTAAAATTTACCACATTTAGAAAAGTGTAACAGGAATACAAACAAGAACTGTCTGTAACAGGCTGTTTTCATATTTTTAAATAAAATCAAACTCAACAGCATGAAGTTGCACTGAAGGCAGACAACTCAAGTACACTGTTCCAGAGCCCAGCTTAATAGCAGCTAAAATTGATATGGTTCAAGGTTCCCACTGCAGGAACAGTGGGAAGACAAGCCTTAGAAGCAATGCTTAGCTATTTTTAGCTAGTGTCTGGTAGGTGGTAGAGAGTTTCATGGACAGAATTCCTCCAAGTTTGTCTTTTGGTTTGGATAACTGTTTTTCATGAAAGTCATCAAAAAATCCATTAAGATTTTTTACAGACCTATTCATAACTCCAAATATGCTCTGTAGAAGTATTATGAATTAAATTCTTCCCTTGTACAACCCTATCCCACCTCTGGTAAGTCAGAGAGAAAAACAGGTATCAAACAGTTTCAATTATTCCTTCAGCTCATTTATCCACTTGCTTCTGTAGCAACTAAAATTGTCAAAAGCATTTCAAAGAAATTTCAAGGGTTGTATAAAGGCTCAACTAGAAAAGAAGTACAGTGGCATGAATATTCCTTTAGTTTTATGTTTAAGCCACAAAATCAAGTGGCTGGCTTCATAACTACTTTAATTCTGGAATGCATCCAAGTAACTTCAAACAGCAAAAGCTTTATACAGAAAATTAAGTGTGGAATATGAAAGCACAGTTTGTAAATCAGAGGGCTGGTTGGTTACATTAGCTATCGGAGATATACACGTAACGTAAGTTTATTCTTGAGATGAACAGATTTGTCTAATAGCCATTTGGTACAAGCAATTGATTCGCCCCAATCGAGCTTAGAGACACTTCAGAGACCAAGTCAGAGAAGTTGGTATTTGCTTTATTCGGTGCACCGGATGTGTGGGAATTGTTTCCACCAAACACACATACCTCAGTACCCCCAAAGACACAGTGTTATAGGTAAAATCATGAATATTCATTACATTCTTCAGGATAGGAGTGGTTATACAAATTACTTCTCATAAGTCATTAATATTACTAGCGATTTCTTGTGCTCAATGGCAAAAGGATTCCTTTTGCCCCCTTTTATCTTTATAAGATTAAGGGAATCCACAAGGCCAGAACTGACGAGCGCCGTGCTGGTGGAAGGGGCAAAAGCTCAAAGAAACAAGAATGGTTGAAGTGCAAATAGATTTGGGTTTTCTATTTGACCACTCCTTTCTCACAATCTTGTAAGGTGAGAAAGTGAAAGAATTAATTTCCTTTTGCCTTATTAACAAATAGTCAGTTACTAAAAATCTTTTTGACTGAAGATTGTGAGAAGCTTGCTTTTCCAAAATAAAGTCATTTTATCAAACATTAGGTGATTATAGGATACAAAAGCTAAGTTGTGAAAAAAAAATACAGTATTTGAAGTTCACCATAAAGTTATATAAATACATAGTCGATCCCTCCTCATGTAAATGAAGAGAAAAAGATTATGATCTCCCAAAGTTTCCATTCCTGACTTGGAAGTACTTCACACATCAGGTTTCACCCATTCTCACACTGCCCAGGGAAGCAGGATCATAACCAACTTCTGAACTATCCAGAGAACAGCTCCCGACCCTTGGCTGGCAACCATGCCTGCTGTGCTCACGCCTGGTTAGCATGAGCACGTGTGTCTGTGACTGTAGGTAAATGTGCAGAGTACACAGGACACAGCCACAACACTCTTACCAGCCTTGCGGGATACTATCCTGCTACAGCACCCTTTGGAAAGTTAAGTCAGTGCCTTAAGTATCAGAGATGACAGAGCTGCCAACCCTGGCACATTCAATAACCTAACAGCTTCAGAAATAAAATTTCAATTTGGCTAAGGGGTAGCACTCCAATTTTATCCTGCCTGTTCACTCGTAAAGAGAAAGACTGCTTGTGTCAGAGTTCAGGCTGCAAGAATAAGGTGTGCAAGCTGTCATTTCCTGTCATTCCCATTTGGTACTTTCTAAAAAAAGACAAGGTTTTGTAGCATATTACAGTATTAGTAGGAAGCTTCTGGAGCTGGTCTTGACTCCAATTATTCCCTTGTCAACAAGGAAATGCTAAAACACTGTTTCATGTTTAAAGTTTGTATTCTTTTTATATGCAGAAATAAAAGGGAAATGGGGAACAGTGAGCTCTTACAAAATGTTTTCATAAGCTGATAGCTAAGCATTAAGCAAAAGCATCACTAAAAAGAGAAAGAAATGCGTAAATCTATGCTACTCTGTTAGGATGTAGCAAACTCCCTGCATATCCAGGCAAAGGATAAAGATTATATAAGCACCTGCTGCAAAAAAAGCCCTTCAGTCAGCAATTGAAGTTCTTCCTTTAACTATGACAAAAACCTCAGAGATATGATTTGTTTGCAATACAGGCTTATAATGTAGCCTGTTTGCTTAAACAAGAATTAACCTTTTTCTACCAGAGGCATTATCTAGCCATTGCATTCATCAGCTTCCCTTTACCATATCTCCTCAATAACTGAAGAGATCCTTAAATAAAAACTCCACAAACTGTACAACCTCTGTTCAGTCCCCAGTGACTCCAGAGATGTGCTTTCTCATACATTACCAAGTAGTAAATGCACCCCCATAACCCCTGCAACAAGAACCTAAATCTTGAAAGAGATGCTCAGAGAAGCCAGACATCCAAGTTCCTCCGTCCAAGAGCCATGGAATTAGAGTCATTAAGGTTGGAAAAGACATCTTGGATCTTAAAGTTCCACCATTAACCAAACACAGCCAAGTACCACATCTACCTGTTCTTTAATACTTCCAGGAATGATGATTCACCACTTCAGGCACTGGAACTGGGCAGCCTGTTCCAATGCCTGAGCAACTTTTCAGCGAAGAAATTGTTCCCAATAACTAACCCATACCTTCCCTAGCACAATTGGAGGCCATTTCCTCCTATCCTGTCACTGGCTGCCTGGGAGAAGAGGCCAACCCCCTCCTTTCAGGGCGTTGTAGAGAGTGATTAGGGCTCCCCTGAGCCTTCTCCTCTCCAGGCTTAACAACCCCAGCTTCCTCAGCCATTCCTCACATGACTTGTGCTCCAGACCCTTCACCAGCCTTGTTGCCCTTCTCTGGACTCATTCCAACACCTGAATATCTTTCTTCCATTGACAGGCCCAGAACTGGACACAGGATTCAAGGTGCAGCCTCACCAGTGCCCAGTACAGAGGGACAATCACTGCCCTGGTCCTGCTGGCCCACAATATTGCTGATACAGGCCAGGATGCCATTGGCCTTCTTGGCCATCTGGGCACACACTGGCTTATGTTCAGCCTCTGTCAACCAGCACTCGCAGGTTCTTTTCCACTGGACATCTTTCCAACACTCTGCCCCCAGCCTGTAGCACTGCCTGGGGTTGTGACCAAGTGAAGGATCCAGCACTTGGCCTTGCTAAACCTCATACAACTGACTTCAGCCCATCTATTGAGCCTGTCCAGATCCCTCTATGGAGCCTTGCTGCTGTCCAGCAAATCAGCAGTCTCACCCAACTTGGTATCATCTGTAAACTGACTGAGGGTGCATTCAGTCCCCTCATCCAGATCATTGATAAAGATATTAAAGAGGACTGGACCAAATACTGAGCCCTGGGGAGCCCCACTACTGACCAGCTGGATGTGACCCCATTCACCACCACTCTCTGGGCCTGGCCATGCAGCCAGTATATATCGAGCAAAAAGTGCACCCGTCCAAGCCATGAGCATGCAAAGTTAAGTGCCAAATTTAAGGCTCTACACACAGTAGAAATACACTGAAATCGACTATAAGGACCAGCCAGATAGCTTCTTGTACCAATCCTCTCTGCTATATTGGTTTGTGCAGGGATGGAGTTTATTATCTTCATAGAAGGCTCTATAGTGGGGTGTTCTGGATCTGTGAATAAAACAGTGTCAATAACACACCAATGCTTTAACTATTGCTGAGCAGCACTTGCATAACATTAAGGCCTTTTCTGCTCTTCAGACTGTCCTGCCAGTGAGGAGGCTGGGGGTGGGCAAGAGGCCAGAAAGGGACACAGCTGAGACATGTGGCCCCATGTGGCCAAAAGGATATTCCATACAACGTTGTGCTCAGCAATAAAAGCTGGAGTAAGAAGCAGAAAGGGGAGATGTAGTGAGTGACTACATAACTGTTATATGTGATGGAACCCTGCTTTCCTGGAGAAGGCTGAACACCCACCTGCAGATGCTAAGTAGTGAATTAATTCCTTGTTTTGCTTTGCTTGTGGGTACAGCTTTTGCTGTACCTGCCTTTATCTCAGCTCCTGAGTTTTCTCACTCTTACCCTTCTGATTCTCTCTGCCATCCCACCGACAGCACCTCCACAACATCCACATTCCCTGCAGAGATATTTACCTACATTCTTCCTCTACACACTGTCTCACTTCCTCTTCAGGTTATGTAGATCAGATCAGGCAGATTGTTAGGCTGCACCATTCATCTCTCTTACCTACAGAGTGCCTATTGGCCAGTTCTCAGGCACAGGAACAGCCTACCTCACAAATGCAACTCTAGTCTTGGATGACCCCTGGAACAATATCATCAATCTCAGAGCAGAACTTTCAGTAGAGCTCAGGGTACTAAATTAACAGAAGACAAGGGGAAAAGAACAGCCCGAAGAGAACAGACAGAATCAGGCCTTTTTTCCACTTGAAGCTGCAGTGGCATAGACATAAATCCTTACCACGAATGGCTGGGACCTGCATGCAAGGGTAGCTACACCCCAATACTGCATTCTGCCACAGTCTCAGCAAATGGATCACATCGTGGAGTGCTTCAACACCCATCCCTGAAGCTGGGTTTGGGTCAGTACACAGAACAGAAAGTACCTGTGCTCTGTGAGATGTATCTTTTAAAGAGCAGGTGTTAAAAAACTTCTGTATTTTCTCAGTCCATGAATAAAAAACTATAAAATAATCTAGGCATAAATGGACTTCTTGAGGTCATTTAGACTAATTTGATGTTTCAATCAGATCTAATTAGACCATGGTGCTTAGGGCTCTGTTCAGTTATTTTGAACAGCTCGAAGGTATATTCCACCATATTTTTAAGGAAAAACTCAGTCCAGTATTTAAAAATTTTCTCCTTTTTAAACCACAAAGTAACTTACTTCTATCCAATTCAAATGCATCATGCCACACATTAAAGCTTAAATGTGCTTTGCATTTTTCTAAGGGCATCTTCTTGCTTCCTAAAACTATGGTGGTGTGGTGGTTTTGATTGGCCCAAAACATCAGTGAAGTGTTTTTAACATCTAGGAGAAACTGGGACCCCTCAGAAGCTGTTGTGGTAGGCCTGGGGAGGTGTCTGAGGGGTGGGGAGTGGCACAAAGATGGCTCCTGTGTGTCCTGAGTGCAAGTTCTGGAAGTTTTTACATCAAGTCCAGCAGAGCCAATCTCTGATGGCTCTGAAAGTGATGGACATGCTACCAGCTAAGTTTGGGCCAAATGGAAGTGCTGGTTACACCTCCGTGAAAACATATTTAAGAAGAAATCAAAACAAAGTAGGTACGCACTTCTTTCACTTCTTTGTAGTTGGAGGAGGAGGAGGTGGAGGTGAAAATATGTGAAGGAGAACAGCATGGAGACGCCAAGGTCAGTGAAGAAGGTGGGGCAGGAGGGGCTCCCAGTGCTGGAGCTGAAAACCCTCTGCTAGCCACAGTGAAGGCCATGGGGGGGCAGGAGGTCCCCTGCAGCCCATGGAGTCCACAGGAGTGCAGAAAATCACCCACAGCCCACGCCAGAAGAGCAGGTGGATGCCTGGAAAAGACTGTGAACCAGTGGGAGTCTCATCTAAGAGTTAAAACTGCAAAGGCCTTGCAAAGGAGAGAAAGGCCTTGCTCCTGGCATGGAAGCAGCCTGGCCTCGGCTCAGGAGAGTCTGCACAGCACCCTATGGACAAAAGAACTCATGTTGCAGCAGGATTCCGGCGGGATGTTGCTCATGAGATTGGACCCACGCCAAAGAAGTTCTCAAAGGACTGTCTCTCGTGGGAAGGACCCCTGGCTAAGTAGAGAACCTCTTTTCCTGATTGGACTGACCAGAGGACCCCTCAACCTGCCCCGTCTGTGCTGCTGGTTTGGAAAGAGGGAAGGGGGGTGAGTGCAGAGACTGCTTCTTAAGAGGGTGGGGGTGAGAGCAGAAAAAACTGTCTGAAGAGAGAAAGATACAAGTAAAGATAAAAAGTATTTGTAATAGAAGAATTATGGTGATGAGTAAATTTGAGAATCTGCTCTGTAAACTGAAAAGAAACCCCACACCCTGCCCCCCACCCGGCTTGCTCATCGTAAAGGAGGAAAGGGGGTGAATACTATGGGTTCGTAAGAGGGAGGCGGGAGTGAACAAAAACTGTATGAAAGGTTTATTTTTGCCTGCATTTATCCTCCAACTCTGTTAAGTAATTAAAACACTTTTTTGCAACTTTAAGCTTGGAGCCTGGTTGCCCTCTTTTCGTGCGTCCTCCTGGCAATGTCCTGTCTAAAACCCATGACAGTTGGTCTCCTGCGAGATACTAAATTAAATATAATTCAAACGAACACAGTTAAACATTCCAGCATGACAGCAAATCATCAATACTCAGACATCCTTATGTCAGCTACATGTGACTGAGAAAGAAAAGAACAAATTTACTTTTAAGTAGTGTTCTTCACAGCTGATTTAACTGGATTTGTGTTTCAAAAAAATGGAGAGAAAGTTCAGAGGCCTTTTTGTGTAAGTTACTTTTCCAAAGTGATCGTCTGTACTTTGGGTAGAAAATAAGTTGTGGTTGTACAATACTTTTCCACAAAATATCATTTTCTTCAGATAACAGAAAACAAATGACATACAATACCAAAGCAGTTATCTGCATTTAGTCTGGAATACAGAACTGTGAGCATGAGCTCAAAGTAGGATTAGGGTTGCTTGAGAAGTATCAATTCTCAAAATGCACTCTCAAGGCTTTGCAGGACTCTCAAGCATGAGATCTTGGATCTGTTGTATTTTAAGTCTCATTTAAGACCAAACACTAGATAGAATCCTTTCATTCCATAAATATATTTTTGGAGTAATCTTTTTAAGTAGGGACTTAATGAACACCCAAGCTTCATAGAAATAGCAGTAAACAAGGCAAGTGGCAAGGGGTATTTAGCATCACTTCTTTCAGAAGTTGCTTGCTATATGCTGCAGAACACACAGAAAAGTGAACTAAGGTTTCACAGTCTTTATTAATGGCAATGACAGTTACTTTGTACCAAGAACACATAAGAAACCCTCAGCAGTTGTGGTGCATTAACCTTGTCTGACCATCACGCATCTGCCAAAGAGGAGGAAATAAGATAAAAATATCTGTGGGTCAAGATAAAGGAAGTTTAATAAAGAAAAGCAAAGGCCATGTGCAGAAGTAAGAAGAAAATTATTTACTCTCCTATCAGCAGGTGATATCCAGTTCCTGGGAAGCAAGGGCTCCGTACACAGTGGTTGCTCTGGAAGACAAATACCTTAACAACAAAGCCTCCACATCCTTCTGCCTTCTCTTAGCTTTTACGGTATCACTTGTTACAGCCTATCCCTTAGGTCGGTTTGGGTCAGCTCTGCCGGCTATGTCCCCTCCCAAACTTTTGTCCACCTCCAGTCCAGTGGCCTTTGCGGGGAGGGCTGGAGAGACAGCTTTGTGCTGCACTTGCACTGCTCAGCAACAGCTGGAACACTGGTGTGTTATCAACACCTTCCTAGAGCTGCAAAGCACAGCACCGTAAGTACTGCTACGGAAAGTTAGCCTCCTCTTAGACAAACCCAGTACAGCAGTCCAATACATTTAATGTTGAGGATAATCCAGGTATCACTTGGCAATGAGAACAAAGACCAAAAAGCCTGCACTCAGCATCTTACTGACATGTCTCTTTGTTTTAATACATGCTTAAGTGCTCAAGCACACTTCTAAAGATATAAAGGGTGCACACAAAGTGTGACATTTGCTGTGTTTAAAGGGATATTTTTGTCATTCTACAGATAACAGGCAACTGAACAAATACTCCCTACACGTACCTTAATGGGATAATCAGTCCCTATATTCTACAAGCATCATTATTTATCAATAGACTGGTTGTTTCTATAAATTGTTATGAATGACAAATTTAAACACAAATGACTTGAGCACACATTGCCAGGAGCTTATTTTAAATGATCACTCATTCCTGATTGTCACTCACTGCCATGTTTTGAACCCACCTACAAGTTCAGCTGCATCCAAAAATACCAGGTTACATGACGAATCACTTCCATCTTCTTTTGCAGAATTTCTTATACAATTACTACTACCTTTAACCCTACCAATGAAGTCCTGTACAATGAAGCTTTATTAATTTTCATTCAAAGACTTCAGTAAAAATGCATTCGATTATTGTATAGCAATCAATAGCTGAATGTTGAATATTGCATTCCTTTTCTATCTACACAAGAGAGAAAGTTACCTACTCCTCTTTTATTTTTTTCCTTTTTAAACACAAAATGACAGCCAGGCACAGCTTTCAGGGAAAGAACTGTGCCTTTACCAAACCACACTTGCAAAGTCAGTTGCTTGGTAACACTGCCTCCAACTATCACACATGGCTGTCCACAGCTTCACTCTGACAGGCACTGAGCTACAGTCTACCTCTTTTTCCTCCATCATCTACCAGAAGCAAACACCTTTCTCTCCTCAAGAGAGAAAAGGGGCGATTGCCAATTTAAGGCTACTGAGATAGGCAGAACACAAAAATCACACAGATCAACTTGCCCTATAAAACTTCCCACCAACTCCATAAGCTACAAATGCATCCACATCTACCACAGACTTGCAGCACAAGGATGTTCTCTGATCCTCCAAGTTCTTCCTCCTCTTCTCATCATTACCTCAGAACAGAAAAGCATCTGGCTCCTCTGGTCAAAGGAAGACAAATTTCATCAGTATTTTGGATAAGCAGGAAACAAGGCAGGAACTCAGGTTCTCTTGATTGTGTTGTTTCATAGCACCAGGCAGGAGCTTCTTGACAGTATGTACTCAGACATACAAGTTTATCACCTAATGGAAAGCAACAAGTGATCAAGACAAGACAGTGGAAGATAAGCAGGAGTTAGCAATATATCACATAATCAGAGTCTACTGTAAACAAAGATGACCACAAATAGGTATCCATTAAAATTTTATATTTGCCAAGTTATCACAAAGAAACTAAAGCAGTTTTGTTTGAATGGATTTTTGTGAAGCCATTCAAGAGAAAAGTGTTAAGAGAACTAACATTGCTCAAGCTCTCAGCAAACATGAATCAGATAGGAGGCCAGAATGAAAGAAAAACAGAGATCCATAGTAGTTTCCTTTTTGCCCCTGTCTTCCAGAGGAAATCATTGCTAGTCATAATACTCAGTTCAAACCAACAGTTCTAAGATCCAGGGAAATTGCTGACACAAGGGGCACCAGCTCTAAGCAGCTTTCTACCAGCTCTATAGAGCAGTTTAAGTTGTGAAGGTATTCTCCTAGCTGGATTTAAACAGCATTTCAGTCAACACAAGATATCAGTAACCCTTCTACTGTAGACTATCAATTCCCACGTGCTTCAAATGGCTAGATTTGGTTCTTTTTGTCTCTGGATGCACAAATCACAGCAAGATTTCTTTATTTCTTGAAAATTCAAAGCGCTACTACAGTCTGTATTTACTACCTTTTTAATCAGTTTGCTTTCTCATAAAGGACTTCAACTTTTAACGAACTTGAATCTGCATAGGCTGATACTTGCACTCTGGGGAGAAAAAGGAAACAAATTACATGGTATCTGCAGTGGGATTGAGGATCAGCTTGTAAGTGATACAACAACTGAAATGGATCTGAAGTAGCAGAGACTGGAAGGGACCCTGGGAGATCAGCTAGTCTAAGCCCCTCTGCTCAGAGCACAGAAAATACAGCACATTTCTTAGGGCTGCTCCCAGTCAGATTTTTGGTGCTTCCATAATGCATGCTCCACAGCCTCTACAGGTAACCTGATGCTATTCAACCTTTCCTGGAGTAAAAACAACAAAACCAAACCAAAACAAACAAAAAAAAACCCCTTCCTATCTTTCAATGGAATTTCCTGTGTTTTAACTTGCATTCATTGCCTTTTGGTCCTATCACCGGATATCACAGCCAAGTCCACCTCCATCATCTTTACTCTTGGTCACCAGGTATTTATACACAAGCATAAGAGCTCCACAGCAGCCTTTTCTCCTCCAGGTTAAGTAATCTAAGTGCTCTCAGCCTCTACTTGACTGTAAGGCACACTAACCTTCTGCTTCATGCCACTTTGCTAGACTTGCTCCAGTCTGTCCCTGTCTCTTTGTACTGTGGAGCCCAGAACAGGACACAGTACTACAGATGCAGCCTCACAAGTGCTGAGGAAAGGATCTCCTCCCCTCACACACTGACCACTCTCCTCTGGAAATTCAGTACAAGATGATGTTTGCCTTCTTTGTGGCAAGGGTGCATTACTGATTCATGACGAATTTTTGACCCACAGCATCTCTTCTGCACAGCCAAAACCCCCCCCCTAGGGACAGAGCTGTGCATTTCCCTTTGTTGAAGTTACTAACATTCTTGCTGGCTCATTTCTTCCACTTGTTCACTTGCAGGCTCCAGAGTAGCAGCACATCCATCCGGTTTATCAACCACTCCTCCCAGTTTTGCATCCCATCAAGCTGGCCAAGGGTGGGGTCTATCCTGTTGCACAGGTCATTAATGAAGATGTAAACAGTGCTAGCCTCAATAACAACCCCTGAGCTACACCAAAAGGGACTGGCCTCCTGTTCAACTTTAAGACGTCAATCACCACCCTGAGCCTGGCATTTTAGCCTTTAAGCCATTTTCAATCCACCTCACCGTATCTTTATCCAGAAAACATTTCATCAACTTATAAATGGGGAAGTTACAAGACAGTTTCAAAAGCCTCATAAAAGGTCAAGTTAAGAAAACACCCATTGTTCTCATCCACCAAGGCAGTCATCTGCCTCGGTTCAGTGTGGAAGGTTATCAGGTTGGTCACACATTACAGCCCTTTGGTTAATCCGTACCAACTACTGCCCATTGTTTCTCTTCATGTGTTTTCAGGATTATTTGTTCTGTCACCTTTCCACGGATGGAGGCAAAGCTGACTGGCCTATGGTTCCCTAGATGTTCCTTCTTGCCTTTTTCAGAGATAGTAAAGACATTTGCCTGAGCCCAGAGCCCAAGAACCATCTCCCCCGTCCCTGCCAGTCACTATGACCTTAGTTAATGAGAGTCACCACAAAACTACCTTGGCCAGCCCTGTCTCAGTCCCGGCTGCATCCTATTAGAGCCCACAGACTTGTATACATCCAGTTTCTGTAAGTGATCCCAAACCTGATCCTCTTCTACTACTGAGAGTAAGCCTTCCATGCCAAGAATTGCTGAAAGCAGTCTTGCTTGTAAAGAACAAAGTGAAGAAGGCACTGAATGTCTCAGTTGTTTCCACATCCCTTATGACCAGTCCCCCTTCCCATTCAGGAGCAAGCCCACATATTCTCCATTCTTTTTTTTTCTGCCCATTATCTGCACATGCCTCCCTCATTGCCATTCACAGATCCCTTGTCATATTAAACTCCACATGGACATTTGGCTTTCTGACCTAGACACATCCTTGCATGCTCAGACAATGTCTCCAGGCTCTCCCTGGGCCACATGTCTCTGCTTCCACCTCCTGTATGTTTCCTTTTTATGTCCAACCTTTTTCAGAAGCTCCTTGTTCATTTAAGCAGGACCCCTGGTGCCTTTGCACCATTTTCTATTCATTGCGATATGCCACACTAGAGCTTAAAGAAGCAGTCAACCAGCTTTCCTGGCTCTCTGCTCAGAACCATCTTCCAAATGATTCTTCCAAGAGGACCCTTGAGCAGAACAGAATCTTCCCTCCTGAAGATCATGGTTGTAATCCTACTCTTTGCTTTGCTGTCTCCAATTGAGATCCTGAATTCTTCTACTTCATGACCACTGCAGCCAACACTACTTCTAACCTTGACATCCTCAACCTGTTGTTCCTTGTTTGTAAGAAACAGGTATTCAACCACTTGTTTTGAGATATGGACATCAGGTATGCCAGAAGCTTACCTTAATTACTTATTCCCTACTGTGCTGTTGCTTCAGAAAATAATAAAGGTGGTTCAAGCCCCCTATAAGCATGAATGGCTCTGAACATTTGGCTTGAGTTGCCCAAGGAAAGCCTCATCACTATTCCTGACCCATAAGGTCTCAACTGGCTCACTCATCTCCAGGTAAAGCTGCAGGTAGCCCCACTGCTCTCAGAGCAAATGGCAACTCCCCTATACCACCATCCCAACCTGCCCTGCACCTGTACTTAGCCATTGCAGTCATCTAGCTGTGAGCTATCCCACTCAGCAATGCCAATAAAAATCATAGCTCAGTCCTAACTCATTTTACTCTGCCATAATATCTGAAAGCAACTTGCTGACAGTACAGCAAAGATGGATTTAACTAGTCACACATTCATCGGGCTAACTCTTCAGAACCTACATATGAAAATAAGATATCCCCAAACAACTTTACCTGTTCACCAGGCAAAGTCATTACGTCTCGGAAAATTTAGCTATGACCTCAAGAGAACACTATGAAGTACCAGAGCTCCTAAAGTAAAGCTGAATCATGCTCAAATGAACCTCACTGAGCCAGTCTAAGACAATGTGACACCTGAGCTAAATCAACTGCTGACTACTTCCTGAGTAATGTCTGATAATTGACTCTCTTAAATCCTATAGGATGCATGCATTAAAGAGAGTGTCACCTTTCCAGGAAAGGGCACTTCCCTAAAAGTCTGCTTATCACATAGATATACCCAATTGCTTCATCTGTATCATGTACAAGGACCTCTTAAGGCTGCAGCACAGTTGCTCTTTCTTTAAAGCATTCAGACCAAAGAGGGAAGATAGCATCACTGTTCCACAAGGGATATTCAGGAACAAAGCAAAGACCAGTTGGTATAAACAGCATCCTGCAGCAGCAGCAGCAGCTTTTTTATGTCACTGAAGAGTGGCAGAACCACAGCTTTGGGACCACTTGAAGACACACACCTATAGCCCTGACCGAAAGAACTGAGGTGTTTTTCACTTCAAAAAGGTAAGAACATGGTCTCATCAATAGTAATAATCACTTTTCAGGAACTGTCCCACCCTTATAGTCCACACAACAGAAACAGCTTGGACTGCCAATAACATCTGAATGTAGGGCAGCATACTAAGCACGTAAGGATTTCTGCATCTGTATAATACACCTTGGAGAATATAAAGTTTTGCAACATAATAAAAAAATTTTTAAAACAAGTCCCACAAGTATTTTTATTAGTAGTAAGAGGTTGAAAGGGACCTCTGGAGGTCACCTAGTCCAGCCACTTGTCACAGTAATGTTAAGTTCAAAGTTACATTATGCCACTTTGGGTCTCATCCAGTCAAGTTTGTTTAAGTCCTGAGTAATTGAAATTGCACCCACTTGGGTAAAAAGCTTTCAAGTTTGCAAATAACCCTGCTCTATTACCAGCTAAACATATTTCTTGTGACTTATTTGAAAACATTTTTCTGCACTGTAAGAGTCAGGAGGTGGTAACAACCCCCTTCCTTACAGGGGCCACTAGTGTCACCCAACACTGCAACACACCAGTAACAAGTCCTAAGCTAAGGCTGCCATGCTTTTTGTCTCCCAGCAGTGAGGTGTCTTAAGGGCTCTCTTCTTGGGGAGACAATTATCACTCTAAGGGCCATAACAGCAACTAATTCCTAAATCTCAGTCTCATTGAACCACACTCAGCAACAGGTAAGAGCACACAGAACAAAACCAGAGAATCGAGGTAGTTTTATTTAGTAGCAGGGAATCAGGAAAAAATCCCTGGTAATAGCCACAAGAGAGACTGAAGGGAGTTTCTGACCCCTAAGGGTCTTTGAAGGTGCTATCTTTGACAAAAAGGCCAGAAGACTAACAGCTAAGTACCAGATTATCACTAGGACTTCTAGTGATACAATTCCTTACTGTTATTAGAGTTCAAGATATATCACTCCCTTTGCTAAGCTTAAGTAAGAATGACCCTGAATCAAAGTCCTTTGCCTTCATTATTCCTCATGGAAGGATACTGCAAAGCCTCACTGGACAGCCAGAGGCCTCCAGTTGTATCTGTCAATTCATATTCCAGTCTGTTACGCTCACATGATCTTTACCAATCTGATCCCACAGAAGCAATGTGAATCTTGCAACAGAAACACAGAAAGAAGTACTAGCAATTTCTTGATGCAAGTGACCCGCAGTAACATCTGATATTTGCAACAACTGATACAGAATATCCATACAGCACAATCAGCTACAAGTAAGCTAGTACTTTGTGTTTGAACTTCACTGTAGGGCTAGAAATTACACTGAAGATGATGTGTGGAACTGATCTCCAACATAATCCAACTGTGTTCCATTCCCCCTAGTGTCCTCTCAGGGATTTTTCCACCTCAGGAGAAGACAGGAAAGATCTTCACCTGAGGAGGGACAGCAGCCAGTGCCTTGCCCTAGTGTGAGCTCTGTTGATGAGCTGTCACAAGGCTCTCTTACACTGATAGTGAGCCAAAGCTGATGCCTTGCACAGGCTGAGGGCAGTGAGCTGTAGTTATCCATCTGCTTGAGGTTACACCTTGAGGAAAAAGTACACTATTTATTAAATTTTTATACAGGCAAATTAAGACAGTGAAGAGACCACACATCAAACAGGTAAACAGTAAAAGCAGCTTCACAAAAAGTGATGATCATACACAAATATTTAAGTTGGTCTCCCAGCCACAGAAGAGATCATATGCAAGACTTAAATGTTGACATAGAAGAGTCTGAACAGCAGTAAAAATATCTGAAATATTCCAGATTTCTTTTGATAGCTAGTTTTCTCACTTATTTAAACTATATTTTTCTCTCCCCCTCTGCCAAGAGACACTGTGTTTGGGTTTGGTTAGTTGTTAGGGAAGTTGAAGTTCAGCTCCAGCTACATAAACATAGGTACTACAATCTTTCCTGTCCAGTCTCCCCACACTCCTAAGAGCCTGCCACTCTTCAGACAGAAGGCCAAGTCTTCACATACAGATACTCAATGACTGTACAGGACAACTATAAACATTGAAAAGTATTTTCATTAACATTATAACCAAAGTAAACTGATTTTAATTTGGTTGAACAAGCAACAGTGTCAATGTGCTTCTTTGTACTAAGATTCTGGTAACAGTTCATTTGAACAGGCTTCTAGCACTACAAGGCATGAAGTAAGCAAATGTTAAAAAAAAATCAAAAAACACAAAACAAAAAAAAAAAAACAGAGTGCTTCCTCTGATACAGAAATGTACTCACCTTTTCTGAAAGCCCAAAACATCTACAATTGTTTATACAAAAGTCTGCAAGTTTCCAATTATGTTATTTTAACTTGATTACAGTTTAAAAAAATTCTCAAGCAGTTGACAGCTCAGGTAATTGCCTTCTTGATAGGGAGATAAATTTACAAGCAGACTTCAGTAGTCAATCCATTTGTATTAAAGACAGTGTCCTAGGTTGCAATATAGATGTATTTGAGTATTCTATTACCACCAGCTGTGGGCTGTTAGCTGCTATCAGCTGCTAATGACCCACCCCGGATGACAGGCAATGGGCCATCAGGGACCCACCGTGTGACTCATGGACTTATCTCACCCATTGTGGGATGCTTTGCCCAGGAGGGAGGAGCCAGGTGTTCCCACCTGGATATAACCTGGCCTTGGAACTGCTTGAGGTAGCCCTGTCTACTGGGTTCCCAGAGGACAAGAGCTACCACTGGACCTTCAGCTGGAGACCAGACCTTCACAGGATCACCACTTGAACTGAACTACTTCAGTTGGACTGCTACCACCACCCTAACAGGGTGTCAGGTTGTATCTGACTTTGTCAGTGCTTTTCCTTGTATTATCTCACTTATTTTTAATTTCAATCTTGACTTGTGATCTCCCACTGGTTTGTTTTCAAACCAATACAGACAGCATCCAAATACAAGCATAACAAACAGAAAATAATGTCAGAGAACACTCACACTTTTTTCTTAGAAGGGGACAAAATATTCAGAAGAATAGAAGGACTGTCCATCTAAGCAAGCAAGCCTGTAAACTGAAGGCAATTAGTCTTGGTCTAGTCCAACTCTCTCTGAAAATGGGCAGCGTAAGACTTTGACTACTGCTCCTAAGGACGTTTGAAACCAATCTCCTTTTGTGCTTCATCACACACTTCAACTTCTAAGTACTTGATTCAGTATTTAGTATCAACATCCTAACACCACCAGCCTTGCTGCCAAGCAATAAAAACACAAGCCCAGGAGACTTCTAGCATGTTATAAGTAGGTACTAATGACACAGAAATAGCAAATTATAACCCCTGTAGTCAATGGGTCTCTAACTGATGGTAACAGTTTGGGGTTTTTTATTTTGGCTTCATTTGACAGATTTCTAAGAGGGGTTATTGCTTAAGGGATTCAAATATCAGTATTGAAACATGAAAAAATGCATTACCCTCCCTCTACAGTGAAAAGAAAAATTCAAATGCTTTACAATAGCTTTAAGCATAGTTCACACACCTGACTCAGCTTCTCCTATATCCTTGCAATTCCTGCTAGCTTTACTTAGTTACACAAACAAAAGGATTACAAAGGAATTTCAGTTGCCTCTCTTTCAAAACTTCAGGGTGCTACTGTCAACATACCCTATTTCTTACAAATACCAGAAGCAGTAGTGTAACTACTTCCTAGTAACATAACACCGGGAAGACATCTACTGCCTTATGTAGACAGCTGTTCAGATAGGGATGTAAAGAACAGGCAGTACGCAGACAAGAACTGCCTTGTCAAATGTCATCCCAACCTCCTCATTCTTCCAAAAGTCTCAGTGATTGCAAAGACAGTTCCAGAATCTTTGATTTTTAGGCTTCTTCCCCACAGAAGTATCATTTAGTCTTTCTGAGAGCTGCAAGATTTACAATTTGAAGGAGACATATGGCAGCTACCGTCTGGCCCTACAACAGGTAGCTTCCAACACATTTTAGCAGCAACAGTCAGATTCATAGCAGCTATTTTAACAGGCAAAAGGCTAATACAGAAGAAAAACCACTTCCAGAAATTGTTGCCTGAGTCAGCAATCCTAATTTTTACTTAATGCTACTCTGGCAGATGTGTCCTCAGCTATATTCTCCACCTTCCAAAACCATTCAATGTATCTGCATACCTCATATTTGAAGAAGTAGACAGAAATCAAAGGGTAGATTAGTTCTCAATGCAAGACCACTGCTAATGACAGAAAGATTATTTTGAGGAAGACTAAGAAATAGTTTTTTTAATTCTTACACAGAGCAAGCATACAATAAACACTGGAAAGGTGCATGCTTCAGAGTTCCTCGTAGGCAACGCAGATGGTGGCCCTATGCCTGAGAGCAAGGAAAGCTAACTCACTAATTTAGGAGTGATAGGATGGTAGTAAGTCTCAAAGAATAGCACCTAAAACAGACATACAAGTATAATCTGCAAGATTTCCACAACCCTTGAATATGACTATTTGAAAAGAAGCCTATAGTAAATATAATACTTCAGGTTTAAGAGACACTATAATATCTAGGGTGAGAGAAAGGAATTAGTGATGACAGCCTCTTAGCTCCAGTTAAGTGCGCATGCTGAAGTGACAGCTATCTGAAAGACCATACTGAAAACAAGGTTTTTAAGTATTGCCAGAATAAGATCCAAGACAATTGCAACTCACTTAAAACCACCAGAGTGAATCACTAAGATAATGTTACCCCACAATTAGGTGGACAGAAAAAGAAACAAAAACCAGAACTTGGAGGGTCCTCCTGAGCAACAGAAAGGAGAAGGACAGACAAAGGAGCAAAGTTCACACAAGAGTAGAAAGTAACAGAAACTAAAGCAGACAACATTTCAAAGAAAAAAGAATAAATTATACTAAGAAAACTAAAAATATGCTGAACTAGGGTAAACATTTTGTCATGAAGGGCTTCATGTCAGTTTCTGCAGAATCCAGAATGAAGGGACTCTCCAGTGGAATTGACCATAGGGAACTCCAGACTAGTAACAAACACGACCAGAGATGAAAGTGATGCTGTTAGTGTTGCAAGAGGTGAAGGAGACTGTCACTGGCTGGGCAATGTCACACAGACAGCTGGCAGGCTCTGGTTAGCTAACAGAGCCACGTTAATAGCTGCTGCCTCAGACAGCTCTGCATTCCAACCCTAGCAAACTACAGCTTTGCCAGGCAGCAGCAAGTAATGAGCACTCAAACACCATGGATTAAGCATGAAATATACTAGGAAAAAACAGCTGGTTGCAGCCTTTTCATTTCTTTTGGTAAATAAGAAGTTTCAACGAAGACTAATATAATAAGCAGGAGTTCAACAGTGGCATTGCATGCTCATGACAAGCTTGATTTTCATCTAAACAACTGATAAGGTTTCTTTTTTTTTTCTGAGCTGTCTTCTGGAAGTATACAGAAATCCAGACTTCAGGGTATAGTGGAGGCATCTCAACATTGTCCACACAACTCTTCTTCCCAGAAGGGAACTTCCTAAACTTCAAGTAAGAAATCTACACAGACTGTATATGACCACATCTCAGTCAAGTGCCTTTAGAAAAGCTGCAACTAAAGTAAGTTTATTATTCTACACTGTCTCCTCCAACTATAAAAAACCACCCCAAACATACACAGTACAAGCAAAGTCAGATAGCACTATAAAGCTAATATGATCCAAGATTTAAAATAAAAATTGCTACAACAGGATGAAGCAAATGCAAATTAAACTTGAAGGGAGAAATAGAATAAATAAAAAAAACCACCAAACCACAAGTTCCTCACATTGCATCACTCAGGATTTTCATGCCAGCTTTCCTGGGGGACAGGGTGAAAGCAAGCCATGCTTCTGGCATACAGAGAGACAGCAAAGGAGAAGTTGAGCAAAAGGGAAAAGCAAGAAGTTTTCAGAAGTGCCATCAGATTTTGGAAGGTACCTAAGTAAAACAATGTACTAGAAAGTTGAAAACTGAATCAATATGTACTAGCAGAAGACAGCCTGGTCAAGAGGTTGGTAGGTCCTCCAGAAGCTGAACAGAAAAAAACCAAATTCAAGATACACCAAAGCTTGATCTTACAAAAGAATGCACCAAGGAAAAGGAGAGTGAAAAAAACCCCAACTAATTAACACAAATATAAGGTAAAGGAAGATGAAAGTGCCAGCATTGCTGAACTGAAAGGGCAAAAGATACCAAGCACCAACGGCTACAGAGACTTACAAACATTTTGACCAAGTGAGAGTTAGAGAAAACTCAGAAGACAGAACAAAAAGTAATTGGGAGAATTCTGGATTCTAATCTTGAGCAACACAAGCCCTAAGGCCGATCCTAAAGAACAACATACATATGGAATTCCATCAGCAAACAACTCCAAGCAGCATTCACGACGGAAATTCAAAGTGCCAACAATGCATAAAACATAAAAATGTGCTTTTTCCAGAAAATCACTGATCACAAAGAGTCTTTTACATGGTAACCAGATGTCAGGGGGCAAGAGGAGCTGTGTTAGAAAATGGTTAGGCAGAGTTACTTAGGAAATATAAAGACCCATTACCTTTGGTGTAATCCATACCAAATGCTTCTAAGAGCTTATATTAGGAAAATACAGTCTTCCTTGTGATTGTGCACTGTATGACTTGGGTGCACAGTGAAAAAAAATATGCACAGCTAGGAAGAGAATTTACAAACACAGCACCATTTCTGGTTGCTCAAACGAAGCTCACTGTACTTCACCTCCACTTGATGTAGAGAAGGACTGAACAAGGCAGCTCTGGCATTAATCATATGGTGAACCCCTAGTTGTTATTCAGGAAGCATTACACTTAATAACTTACTGTGCAGTCACCTTATTTGGGGTAATATCTTAATAAATTGACTCTATATCAAACACGGATGTGCTACATTTTTCCACTTGAAAGCCACAGAATCCAAGGTAAATACGAATGCAAATACACATCTACTTTTATGCAGGAAAAAAAAACAGACTAAAGCAATGTAAGATTTGAAGTGATATGATCTTTAAAATTTCATTCATCACCAATGCCACATCTGTGACACGTTTAACCAGTCAGACATCCACATTCACAGAGCCTGGCATTTTGACTGAGTCAGCACGGCAAAGTACACTGTTTTGGACACTCGACATTCAACTCATCTGGCACCTACCCCTGGCATCGGCCGGTCCCTTCCCGAAGGCCACAGCCCGCTCCGGATCGATACCTGGCAGCGCAGGAAGCGGACGCGGCCGTGAAACTTCAGGAAAGGGCTGGGCCAGTCATTGCATAAAGCCCCGGCTGGGGGCTCCTCGCTGGAGGACAAGGCAGCTACTGCCCAGCCCCTGGCCGAGCGGGAAGCGGCTGCACGGAAAGGGCAGGCTGCCTGCCTGCCCGCGCCGCCGCTGTCCCCGAGCCCGACCCCGCTGCCGCCCCCGGGCCCGACCCCGCTGCCGCCCCCGGGCCCGCTGCCGGGAGGAGCCGCCCGCCGGTCCCGCCGCCCCTGCGGACGTGGCGCGGCCCCTCCCCGGGCCCCGCAGCCGCCCCGAGCCGGGACCCGCCGGGGCAGGGCAGCGCCGCGCCCGGGCCGAGCCCCCGCGCCCCGCGTACCCTTGGCCTCGCAGTCCGCGCAGTACTTGTTGTCCTCCTCCCGCAGCAGCTTGGCCAGGATGGCCTGGTGCTGCTCGTTCTGCTTCTGAGCCTTCTCCCGGCAGGAGCGGGTGGCCATGGCGGGGCTGGAGCGCGGCTGGAGCGGGGCCGGGAACGCTCCTGCCCTGGCGCGGCCACGGGAACCGGCGGCCGCGAGCGCCGACTTCCTCAACCGGAACTACTTGCGGACGCGGACGCATCCGCTTCTCTACCTCCCCTCCCGCCCGCTGCCGGGACGGCGCGCGCGCACACGCCCACCCTCGGCCGCGACAGCGCCTTATTCCGGGGGTGACAAATAGTCCGCCGCGTCCCTAACGCCGCGCCGCCATGTCGCCCCTTGGCGGAGCTTCCCAAAGAATAAAAACCGCCGCCCTGGCTGTAGAAGGGCACGGAGCTGTGCCCGGGAATAAGGGGTCACCTGATGACCCCAGGTGATGTGTCCATCCGCCGGCGCGTGACCCCGCCCCCCAGGTGGCGCCCGGGGGAAGGGTGGGGCCGGCGCGAGCCGCCGCACCTGTGCGCGCCCCGCCCCGCCCCGCCCCGCCCCGGGCCGGCCGTGAGAGGAGAGGCGATGGGCGCTGTGCTGCAGCCCGCGCCGCTCCCGCTTCAGGCAAATAGCCCGAAACACGCAGCCACGGGATCTGCCGAGGCATTGGGGCACCCTCTGTCCTTGGGGCAGTTGTCTCTCTCTCCAGGCCAGTGCTGGCGCGAGAAGAAAAAAGCACTTACAGCCTTTCGATTGAATGGACACTGCCATAGCTGGAACTTGGCCTGTGAGCGTTCTGCAAGGGTACGTGTTTCTGTCAGAAATAAAGCTTTACAGGCAGTAGAGACCTTACAGTAAGGAAACTGGTGCTTTTCCACTCCTGAATAGGTGGTGAGTTGCTCTGGGGAAGTCAGGGTTGGATCCTGTTCTGTGAGTTGGACCCAAAGTACCTGCAGAAAAGCATGCCCCAGGCTGATTTTCTGGGACCAAGACTGCACCTCTGCACTTTGCCCCTCCAAAATACTATGTCTCTGCTGTCCCTTTCCTCCATTTTGTATCAGGTCCCTTTGCCTCTGTTGAGAACTCTGTTACAGTCTCTTCACCAGTAACATCCTTTTTGTCAGTTCAGTTCTTTTTTTTTTGCCTCTAATCCAGCCCTTCTGCAAAGAGCTGAAGCCTATATATAGCCTACAAAATACTTATGTGAGGCAGATGGAAATTCAGGTCTTTTCCCTCTCAGCCATTAAATTACTGCATCATTCTCTGTATCTTTCTCAGAGACAACAGTGTATCAAATATCCCCTAAGTCTGGAAGAGTTGCAACAGAAAAGAAGTAATACACATCAAGTTAATTAGGAGTTAAACCATGACCTAATATGGGAAAATGTGTTTAGATCTCCCTTAAATAGAGAATTAAGGTCTGCCTATACACTGGGAGAGTCTCCTGGCCAGTGAGTTACTGGGTATGAGGCTGCAAAATGAGGATATGGAATAAATACATAATTCTGATAGAGGGTTTAGCATCCTACTTGGAGCAGGCATTAAGAATTAAAACCAGAAATACAGAATGGCACAGCAAATTTGAGCTCCAGCTGCCTTACAGTGCCAAAATACAAAGACTTGCTGCAGCAGAAGGTGTGTAACACAAATGTTACTATATCCTGGTATCTGCCATCAGTGCTTGCCTAGGGACTCAATTATTGGAGCACAGTAGTCCTGCCTGCTTAAACATGACATTAAACTGGACTGGCTTTTTCTAACTGAATACTTTACCTACAAGCATATAACTGTTTTCTAGCCCAAAGTGGGTTTAATTATTGCTCTTTTTTTTTCTTTTTTTCTTTTTTTTTTTTTTTTTTAGAGAAATCACCTTCAGCTAGAAACTGAGCTTCTACTCCTTCCTGTAATCCCAGGACTCTGAGGAACAGGATGCTTTTAGAAAGACAAGAGCTGTTGGTAGAGATAGAAAAGGACATGAACTTGCCTCTCATATGCTAGGTAAGCAGCAGCATTGCCATTTTAGAAGAAAATAGTAGTTGCTTTTCTGTGTGACAGACTTGACCTGTAAGTTACATATAGTCTGAAACTCTCTGCCATATCGCCAGAAGGCATTGAATAGCTTTAAGTTTAATTTAATGTGCATCAATTTCTCTGATTCTAAAAGAAATATAGTGATGCTTGCCATGAAAAGTGGCTATTGATCCAGCTGCTGTGCTTTAAAAAACCTACACAAGTGCAGACTTTGTTTCGTATGTGCTTTTGCCCTTAGTGCCTTAAACTAGATGTTATATCTTGATTGATGTGGGATATCATCTTCTAACTGTTGAGCATGAAGATGTGCTTCTTGTGTTCAGCTCTGAATATTATCCTTCTAAGTACTTCTGCTTCTGTAATGTAGTAAAGATATGAAATCACCTGGTTCACCATGGGATGAGATGAATAGGTTATTAATATTTTAATAGATAGTGCTTTGAAAACAGCATGCTGTAAATACATCATAAGGTGTTTCCCTCAGAGCTCAAATGACTTGAAGTAGAACAAAAATGTATCCCTTCTGTACCTTTGCTGCTTTTTCTAGATCCTAAAGAATAGCAGAATATTGTAGGTGTGAAGTTATTGCCGGAAGCATTTTTCAGAGGGGGAAAAAAGGAAGAAAAGATGTCTTTCATGATACAGTATGATTTATGGAATGAGTTCAGGTCTGCCCACACCATGCTGTGACGTGTAGTCTAGAGAGGCCAGAGATGTTGCTCCCTCAAAAGAAGATATACAGCTGTCATGCTGAGCCTGTCAGCTTGGTGCCCTTTGCTTCACCTTTCATTAAGCCCTGTAGAGCATAGCCTATGCAATCCAGTTTTGGAATTGTTTAAGTACATGCCTTGTGTTTCAAGACCCATATCTTCAGAAATGAGTGAGTTTCACGAGGCTAACTGAATTTTCCATAAAGTAACTTTTACACTGGAGTTCTGTGGTTTGCAATGCTAGAGATTGTGTTGTGTTCAATAAAAGCAAAGATTTACTCAGCATGAGAAAAATCTCTCCCTAATTGTCACTGCTTGTCATTCTGCAGGCTATTCCACTGTTTTGCAGGGATACTTATAGATAACTTGTGAAGTTCATGTTGTCTTATAATCTGATAGCTGAAATTCACTGAATCTAGACACCTACCTTATTCAGAAATCATCCCATAAATCATCTTTAAATAGTATTTACTAATCAGGACAGTATTAGCATAAATTTGATTTAATGGGGAAGAATGTTTCAGGTGCAAAGTTATTAACTGGATTGAAACCAGGTGTTAAAATAGCTGTCTTTCTCTAATGCCTCATCTTCAAATATCAAAGTCCAGAAATAAACGAGGTTCCAGTCAGAGTTGTTGAGAATTCCTGATTCATAAGAAAGCTTGGTGCTTCAGATATTTTCATGGTCTTAAGAAAAAGTAATATATTTACATCCATATACATACATACATATATATACACATATATATATATACACACATATATATATATATACACATACATATATATATACACACACACACACACACACACACACACGCATACATATGTACATATAACTTCCTGGAAAATGGACATTTCAGTAATGTTTCTGAAACTCAGCTCTTCCAAGTTGGCTCCCCAGGCTGCAGAGTCTGGGCAGCCCATGGTGTCAGATAAAGTGGTAACTGTGGTCCTTGGCTGGCAGAGAATGGCAGAACCTGAAAAGCTGACTGTAACCACTGTGTTTCAGTTAACCCTTCAGATGCAATTTCTATCACAAAACTCAAGGAAATCTTGAACTATGAGCCAGTCACCCTGTTTACCCTTGATGGCCAGTGGAGAGAAACAGACATTCCTGAAGGTAGTTTGCCATGTTCTCTGACAGGTGTCTGACTGGGGTGAGCTGAATTACCATCTGGAAGGGCCTGTGTTAGAAGGAGGGGAATTACTTTCTTGATTGTTTGTGTCTCCTAATTGAGAATAAAGGGTAGAGAGGGTGACTGTCTCCTACCTGAGTGGGCAAAAGATGGACATTTAAGAAATGGATTCTCAGCATTGTTTTTAATTGATGGGAATTTTTTCAGCAATGTACTTTGTGTAGGAAAATTTCTGCCTAGCTCTAGCTCTGATATTTTCAATCAGAAAAAAAAACAGAGAGGAAGCCATAGTAACATCACATCTTTAGCAGAGAGCCTACTACTATACCAAGGGTTTCCTCATATTTTTAGTCTTTGTTTAAAAAGAAGAATACAGCCCTGAAAACAGATGCAACAGTGTTAAAAGGTTCAGTAATTTTTACCAAAAAAAACCAAACCCCAACAAAACATAACAAACCCCAACAAAACATAACAAACCCCAGCCTTTGAAAATCAGAAAGTTTAGTTTTCAAAGTCCAATTTTAATTCTGCCTTGAAAAACCTTTTTAATGTTAATATACAAGCCACAAGTATATTTGAACGTAATATATTAATTTATGCTTTACAAAACCTAAGCTATATAGGACAGAATATATTGATGCAATAAAAAGAATCCTTATACAATGCAAAAGATGTTGGGTACAAGACTTTCTAAACTATAGTTGAATATGCTATATACACAGGAGTAACAAGATCATGTCTCATCAGCCCCAAAATGGGTATTATGTGTTTGACAGCCTTGTAGGGTCATTGCAGTGGGAACTCTGGTTGATAAGGATTGTGGGCTTGCCCCAGGAGTGGCATGAGTCATGTGTTCTTACATGACTTACATGACAGATCTTAGTTTGAGCACTGCCTGGCCAATAAACCAAACAGTGATAGTGTCACTCCTAAGATGGTTAAACAGTATTAAAGGACTAAGATTTATAGATGAGACTGCATTTTCAATGAATTCTAGTTTCTGTACAGCAACTTGACTGGAGAAATGAGATATTAGAGGCAGCAAATTTTTCTTCCTGTTTCTTGGTTCTTCCTTTATTTCTATTCAGAGACCAAGCATCTGCTATTAGATGAATTATTGACATTATAACATCTCAGATAAGGCAGTCTAATTTCTATAGCTGCTGAGCATTTGAAATATACTGAAATGGAAAGATTGTGGTGTGACTGCAATTCTGAAAATTGAGACAGAAATTCTGATGCTTCACCAACAGTCTTGTTTTCTTGAGAGTTATTAGTAAATCTGCATTTTAATTGTAAATACAAATTAATACCTGAGGGGGAAACTGCAAATTAAATAGAAGGATGACTAAATACATTTCAATGACCTTTGCTGTCAGTCATAATCGTGTAAGCTCAGAAAAAGAATACTGTAGAGCTAATATGCCCTGTTATGTTTTGAACTAGTGTACGGATTAGGCCACTATATTCTCATGTGAATTATAATGTAGGATAGTGTAGGTGTAGAATATAAGGAAATGTAAGCTCCATATGGTTCCAGTGGAAGCACGGAAGAGATCTTAAAAATTAAATGCTTTGCACTTGCCAAGATCATGGTGTATTTTCGGGTTTTTAAGGCTGTTTGTATGTTTCAGTCTGAGTCTTTTCATTTCAATTCATCTCATTTTAAGACTGGGTTTTCTGAATAGAGGGACTGTTAGATGGAACTCTGTGAGTCACACATTTGGCTCAGTTGGGCTTTGAGGATTAGAATACCAGCCTTAGGTATCAGCAGTTGTTGATATCTAGCTAAGAAGAAGAGCAATAATCAGATGTAAAATCAGTTGCAAAATCATAAATTTGAAATACTAGGGAAAAATATGAAAAGAAAATACAAAGAAGGGGAGCTGAGCTCCATTGTTTCTCCTGTTTCACGTCCTGCTGTGCAAAAGGTTAGTCTTCGAAGCTTAAAAATGTTTTGTTGATGGGTAAATGATTAGATAGACACTAAAGCTAGGACAGTTTTTGATCTTCACAAATATTAATTTTAGCTCTTCAACAATAGGAACTGTGATTCATGTGGCCCATTTTTTCCCTCCAGTGAAGTAATGAGCTTGCAGAGAGTGTGGGTTAAGGACTAGCTGATGAATTGCAAGTTTCAGACTTGCAGACAAAATAGAATCTAGATATACATAGCATTTGAGAGGTTTTTTTTTCTCTACAACATTATGCTTTTCCTTCTCTTTTCTGCAGTATTCTTTAAATACTAGTGTGAATAAATCAGTGTTTATCTTGTCAATGCCCTTTATGATAATGAGTGATTAATAATTGTGTGCAATATCTTGTTTGGCAGTCTGCAATGGTCCTGCCAATTCTACCTACTTTTGTTTTAGAATCATCCTCAGAAAAGTGCAAAAGTTGAGGGCAAACATTTTTAATACTTTTATTTTACTTTTCCTTCTTTGAGATAATTTCACACTGGGGGAGACTGAGGGGGTAGGGTTATAGCAAATCCTACTGGTTTCTGAGTGTCTCTGAAGTCCAGAGATGCTGAAGGAGAATCATTTCTACTTCAAAAGCAGGATATTTTTAGTGAGCAGTGAGTCTTTTATCAAGAAAAGAATGTCCATAGCACTCACAAGCTGAGCTTATATCTTCAGGAAAACATTTTTTCTCAGCTACTGGATACTCAAGAAATGAGAAAAGTGATTTGCTATACAAAAGCAAAAAAATACGCTCTTCCTTCAGTCCCTCTGTGATCTATCACTTGAGAAGAAACATATTTGGATGTGTTCCCAGGGCACTGGCTACATCTGGCAGATAAAAAAGTCTCCTGTGTGTCTGTCTCTTGAAGCATGAAGCCAGTGATGGTTGATGTGATGTTTTCCTTGGGTTTTGTACAAAACGTGCAATTATACTGCACAGGAAGTGTTATGTCAGAAGAATATGAGCTCTGACTCCAGGAATTTGCAGCTCTCAGAGAGCTGCATGGCCCTGCACAGGGTGTGCAGGAGAACAGGAAATCTCTGGACAGGCATCTGACTGGGATTCCCCCCAGCTGACTAGTTTGCTTCAACTTTTTAATCCTGGCTTTAGGCTGACTCTGGAATTCTCTCCAGGTCAGATCAAGTTTTCACAGAATAGGAAATATTTTGTGGAAAGCCCCTCATAACTAATTTCTTTTCATCAGGAGTTTTTCTCTCCATGCAGGATCTATGTTAGTCCTTTGCCCCTGAGCTCCTTCCTTTCCTCTCCTTGTTGTGCTGTGTGGCACTGGTTACTTCTTACCTGCCATGTTTGTCTTTACTGACACAGGCCCACACATATACATGTCATGTAAAATAGAAAAATTACCATTCCAATGTCTGTGCTTTTATTATTACAGCATCTTTGATATCAGAGTGCTGCTCAAAATACTTGTACAGAAGAGCAACAGGGATTTTCTAAATGCAGTATTATTTTCATAGTTTAAAAATAGGCTTCTATCTTTAGAAAGAATATTGAATTTTGTCTTTTATGGCTTCATGATTCGTTGTTATGACAGACTTAATCAATCTGATGAGTCCATGTTCAGTGTTCTGGCAAATATAATCAGTGTTTTCTTACTCCCCAAAGGCATATTGTTTCTGTGTTTATTTCATTCTGATTTTTTATCTGGAAAACATATTTCTTTTTCTTGAAGTGTACAGTTCTGAGACATACATTGAAAGCCATGGGTTTAATTTACTGACTGTGAAATGATCTTTTTATTTAGGAAGTCAAAGGAGAAGGTTATTTGAACAAAAAGTCTAGCAAGGTAATTGGGTGTAGAAGTCACAGAGAGAAACGGGAAAAGATTGATCTTTTAAGAATCACAGAGCAGATTTAAAGACAGTTTGTAGTAATAAAAAAGACAGTTAGAAACTCCAAGACAAGTCCTATGCCTAATTTCTAAAAATTATGTACACGATGTACACTTGTTTTAATGCCAGATGAAGATCTACTTTCCACAACTCATTTCTTGTTTCTGAACCTTCATTTTGTGTTTTTTAATGTCACTTGTCTGCTGGATTATTCGAGGGCCTTCAAAGTGCAGAAAGATGGTCTATTTTCAGGTTTTACTTCCCTACATAGTTCCAGCATGCAGTGCAAGTCTTTGGGGGTGGGATTTGTCTCCTAAAAACATGGAGCTTGTAAGTGAGTACTATAAAATAATGAATAAAATAGAAAGAAGATATATTCAAGACTAAAAAAATAAGTACTATAAGTGTATCTTATATGTGATGTTGAGACTACTAAAGAGGATCATTTAAGAAGCACTGTTTTTTTTTAAATTAATTTCAGTAACTGATTCTGTGAAGGCAGGTATAAGTGCATGGAGCAGCAGAGCTGAGCATTTCTTTTCCTCAGCAAGTGCAGGACAGAGCCTGTGGTACAGAGTGGGGTGTACCTTTCCTGTTGCAGGAAAGGCAAGAAAAAGCTACGCTACACAGCAGCAAGTGCTGCTTCATACCATTAGCTTTGGTACCTTACTACACCCTGCTCATTTCTTGTTGTGCACAAGGGGTCTCAATTAATCAGATCAGTTGCAGGAATGACCTGGAACATGCAGAGCATTGAAATAAGGTATCCCACATAACACATGAATACTTTGTGTGTCAGCATAATTTAGAATGAATTGAATGTTGTTGCAACACCGCACAGTTAATAATAGTCTAGCGCTAGGTAGAACATAATTATTTGCTCTCTAAAGGACAAGTTGTAATAAGCAATGTTGTCCTTACAACTCTTATGACTGAGATCATCTCTGAATCTTCAGTTCATATGACACACCCAAGGTTAGCCATTATCTCTGTGTATTCTTACTATCATAATCTGATAGGACTTGAATATCCATGCATAGAGCATTCATATCCATGACAGCTCTTTAATGCCAGATAAGACTTTTGGTATTCTCTTTACTTAGAGAATAGTAGCAGGTTAGCCTTAGCAGGAGGCTCTTAATAAGTGAATTGACAATAGTTAAGCTTAAAATAATATGAGAGTATATTTTAAGTTATATCAATTAATTTAAATTTATAGTTATAACAAACCTTAGATCCTACCAAACTACAAAAGTTCTTAAATTCTGGTAATCATGCAGTTATGTAAAATGCCGTCCCTTTGACACATTATTCCATAGAAATCCTAATTTGAATGCCAAAATAGACTGCTGAACTCCTTCAACTCACTCAGGGGAGACCTGTAATGATAGTATGGCTTTTAACCAATGGAAAAATGCAAACCAAGTATTTGTTTAAATTGCATCTGATGGAAAGGTATTGTTGGACAGGTGTCTTTCTCTGCTATTTCTATGGGAGGTGTTTTTTAGTTTGACTACACTTGGATGTTAATAAAACATTTTATTTCATTTCAAGTTTGGGGTTGTTTTCTGTGAAATCTCTCAAGATCAGCAGTAATTATGGTTTTTCTGTGTCCCTGAAAAGTCAAAACACTGCAAGGAATTCACAGTTTCCTCTGGTTTTAGCTGAATTTCACTGCCTGAGCCTCAGATAACCAAGCAGCAAATTTCCCCGGGTGTCACTCCAGTAGTGGCATTTATCCGTGTCAGTATTATATAAGTTCCTCCTTATATTCTTGGTGACTTTCTCCCTTTGCATTTCAATAGTTAAAGACAAGACTTCATGTCCTTTGGAGACATGACAGATTAACTAAGCTCTTTAGGTGGCTCTCTAATTTCAGGGTGAGTTGCATGACATTGACAGTGTAATTTAAAACTACAATTCTGAGCTTTTTAATCTCTTTTTTTTTCCTAGCACACATTTCCATAAGCTACTTGTATCATATGAAAGAAAAAATATATTCCTATGGCTTTTTTTTTTTGACTGAAGATCTAACTCCCCAGTTGAATCAGCCTCCCTTCTACACCTTACAATAGTGTAACCAGGCAGATTTGTCAACACATGTAATGTGGGTTTTCTTGTACTTTCTTGTGATCTGTCTGGTGGCTGTAGTCAGAGATAGTATATTTGTCTGCATGAAATGGGTATAATCCAATACAGGTAGACCCAGATCTGGTTTTGACCAAGTCATTCCACCTCCAAGGGCTTAGTTTCCCCATGAATATGATGAACATGATGTACTGGTCTGCCTTTAATGTGATACCAGATTTACAGAGGTGAAGTGCTGCTAAATAACATTTTATCATCAAGTCCTGCATCCCTGGAGCTTGGATTAAGGTAAAGGCGTTTGCCTGGTGTTCATTTGTTCTTTCTGAAATATCTATCTGCTTTGCATTTATTTATAGAAGATGGCATGGATTTTGAAGTTCAAGGAAACACTTGCTTCCTGCACTTGAGAGCAGCTGCCTCACTTTGTTGACCCTTTACAGCCTTAAGATGTCTTAGCTACAGGAGAGTTTCTAGCATGATTCATCCTGGAATTGAAGCTCCCAAGAATATTCATCAGGGGAGCAGAATTGAAAAGTAATGAGGTTTTCCCACTTCTGACTCTGTTTCTGGCTGAGGTTGAATACCCCATGTGTCTTAGATTCCATATCTCTTACGCTGAAGACTCTACTTAGGAGTTCTTGCCCCTGAAAAAAACAGGGTGAAGACTGAAGAGCCTGCTGAGCTGCACTCCAGCCAAGAGGTGCCCAGTGGGTGGGTACCAGTTGGGCTTGAAAATGCATGCGCTGGGTGCTCTATATACTTTGCTTTAGCTGTGGGGCTTATACAGGTGGAGGTACAGCCTTCTGTTTTACTCCTAAAGCTGCCATTTTTTATCTGTGGTCAAAACAAGAATAGTATTTTCTGCTATGGAATAGGTGCTTTTAAGTAAACTAAAAATAGAGAGTAAATATTTTAAAATTATTTTCACTTTTGTTAATACAAATTTGGGTAAAGGAAAACATTTAAAAATATATCAGATGAAATATTCATGGTTGACAAAATTTGAAGCTTTGCTATTAGTGAATGATTGCTGTGAAGAGTCCTTTTCCTTTAAATTTTCAAAGATAAAAAATATCCACAGATTAAATTTGTTTAAATTGTACTTGTAGCATAGACACTATGAAAAAAATATTGTTATTACAAAAGCAAATAATTTGATAGTAAATTGGAATGAAGAAGAAATGGGATTTCTCCTCCTTCAAATAACCTGATTTTAATGTTAATGAAACCTTAACCAAAAAAAAAAAATTCCTGGAAGGGTAAAAACTGAAAAAAACTATCAAGCATTACAAAAAAGAACCACTTTAAAGTGGCTAAAAGAGCCTAGGGTGATGCTCAAGCACTGAGTTTTATTCTGGTCACACACAGATGTACTTGCTCTGAGCAAGGTGTGTAAGACCTGACTAAGTGTGCAGATGCTGTAGACAGTCTGAATGTGACACACATGGTTTAGTGTGTTAAAATCTGAGGGTTAGCTGATTTTTTCAAGAGGTCACTTGCCCAAGGACAGCATGTGTTTGTTTTCTCCTCAGTCTAACCAAGAGATGCAGCTTATTGGTTATTCCGTGTTTCTCTCATCCTCTGTGGCCTTTAGTGGAGCCCAGTTGCGTAGCTTTTTCTGACATGTGCCCCTGTGCTGTATGAAATAGCCTGCAGATATTGACCAGTAGGGAGTCTGAGAAGCAGAATCCTTTCACAAACTGATTGACCTCCACCTGGCTGAACAGTGTTATCTCAAATTTTGTTTAGATGTCTCTAGTTGTGCAAATTGTTATTGATGTTAAGTATGCTGGGATGTTTGTGTTCATCATCGATTCTCTTCAGGTATTTCAGCTTGCATTGTCTTGTATGTGCAATGAAAAGAATCCTTTCTTCTTACTGTAAGGGTTTAGGTGAATAATTTCTCCAAAATTCTTCTGATACCTGTCTCATCTTTGAGGAAGAGGACAGAGACATGTTGATGTAGCAAAGAATACACACAAAGAATGCCAGCAGCCTGGACTGCAGAATGGGACTTCAGGTCTTTGCTCTGGTGCTTTCTCAGGCTATATACAGCATACACAGTTCTCTGCCTTTAAAAATATCTCAGATTAGCATCCAGGAATATTATATTAATATCTGTACATTTTGGAGAGGTAACATATGTGAATATATAATATTTTGAGATATAATATATATTATATCTCCCACCATCAGCCAGCTAAAGTAAATTCATTCACATACACAAACTTCATTGAAGTCTTGTTTTTCTAGTTCTTAAAGACACTTCAGCCACAACTGATGTGGTTTAGTTCATATGACACAGCCTCTGAGCACTCTTGACCACAAAAACTGAGAGAACGTTGATTACTGAGTATTAGGCTCCATGTATTTTCCAAATTCTTCGCGTTGTTTCCTGATGATGCAAGGGAAGCATTCTGTGCCAGTTCTGTGACCATTGCAGAACAGCAATGCAGGCTACAAGTAGAACAGCAAATGCCATGAGGTACAGAACCTGCACAAGCCTCAACTGGATGAGAAGAGTAAGAAATATGGGCTGTAGTTGGCCAGGGATTGGTTTTTAATGCCAGGGATACAGCAAACTGTGAATACCTAAGGAGAAATCAAGAATGACACAGTCCTCCATCCTGTTGTTTTTGCATGTGCAATTAGAAGGCAGGAAACAGATCACAGAAATTAGATATTGTTCAAATTAGAATTTCAGGAGAAAATAAAAGTCATAATATTGGATAGGCAAAAGCGAGGATGCACCTATGACTGTAAATTTTGAAAACAGAACTAAGCAAAAGACTGATATACTCAGAGATTTCTCCACTGAGAAATATAACTGCATCTGGCAGCATTTCAAATTTTCTTCTCCCACTACTCTAAGCGCATAATGATGTTGTTATTACAAGTGAGAAATACCCAACATGCCTTCTTGTGGCTTCAGCTGAATATTTTCAGTGAGGAAAAAATACATCTTTATTCACACTGGATTCAGTCTCACATACATAAAGTCACTAGAAATGTACAGCTGTTCAGGTCTCTCTTAAATTTACCCTCTAAATTACTTTCTTTAATGATGTTTATCTTTTTATTAACGATCTTTTCCCACTTAGGAAACACTACAGGTCCACTTGACTAATTACAGCATTAAATCAACCAACTGTTCAAAAGAGTTTCAAAGGAGCAGCTGATCAAATGGTCCTTAAATGATTTCCAAAATTTATACCTTTTGTCTAGCCCTGTCTCTAGACAATTTACTTTGTGTACAAGACATAGAACTGCTTGAGAACACAGGGTCTGAAAGAGAATTGTATTGAAAAACTATATAGACTTAAAAGATAAACTATCAGACCATGGTAAGAGAGAACGGAAGACTGAAACAAAAAATTGTCCCACTGATGTTCCACAATGTCTTCTACCAGAGGACTTCTACCCAAAGCACTTGGTGATACCTTTGTCAGATGAAGGATGCTGGCCTAGCTGAATTTTGGGCATAGCTCTAGCAGACATTATCAGTTCTGTTACAGTTTGGTGTATTCCACCAGGATTCCTCTTTTTTAGCTACAAAAATAGGCATTTGCTAAACAACGTCTCAGATGTGGTGAAGAGACATTAGTATTTGCCTTTTAAACCAGTCTTGTTCTGCCTGTAACTTTTTCAGTTTAAAAATTCTATAATGTATTTATAAACTTCATGTACTTTTACTACATAAAATATTTTATTATAATTGTTATCTATGAAGTTTTGATGTATTGGGAAATGGTTTCATAAAGTGCCAACCTCCCACGCATGGATGAAGTCTGAAAATGATTCTGTATTAGGGGGGTGTGTACATATCTATATATGTGAATAAGGATGTGTAAATGTATGTAGATATTCATGTTCTAGAAAGAGCTACCATTTTTCTTTTCAGCTCTGCGTGGGAGGCAGTTTCCTTCCATGGAGAGGAACAACACTCATCTATTGACCAGAGAGAACCACGTGACTGGTACTCAGCAGGAAATGCCGGGAGTCCAGACTGCTGCCTATGTAGTGTCTGAGAGGACAGCAGGGGTTTAGCAGCCTGCAGAGCCCATCTGCCCTGAGAGGACAAAGCTGGGATGCTGTTAAGCAAGCTTGTGGGTTATCCTGCATCTACGTGGGGCAGCAGGAAAGCCAGGTGACACACACACTCTGCAGCTGCTTCGGTTTGCCCAGCCTGTAGCCAAGGAAATTAGGGAAAAGAGCTGAAAGTACTGGGAGTGAGGCAATGGGAAAGGATGATGAATTTGGGATTGGATAAAGCAGAGAGGGCGTGTGAGAGGGGTCTGTGGCAGCTACATGCTGGGTCACACTGTCCATTCCTCACTGTCCGCAGGAAACTCAGCTGACTGCCTTCCCACAAAACTTGCTCTTGCTCTGTGCCAGCAGGGACGCACTGCAGTGTGTTCTACTTCTCATGGACTAAGGAAAAAGCTCTACATACCAATCAGTGTCAACAAATTACCAAGGCATCAGTAGTCAGGTTCCAACACACTGAACCCTTCCCAGAATCTACAGTAAATCCAGGTCTCTTGTCCTCGAGTTTAGAAAAGCAGCATATTCATGCTAAAACTGCTTCTGATAAGAGTAACTTCCTTGGAGACAGCCTAACTTTTAAAAACCAAAACTAAAAATGGGCAATGACACAGGCTTAAGGAAATCTTTGTTGTGTGTCCAGAACAGTACAACATCCAGACCACTTCTGAAGTTCTACAAATATGTGTCTGGCTGTTGAAGTACAGCAGATAGAAAGGGTTCTGCAGACTACAAAGTAAAATTTGGGTTGCTATTCCCAAATTAGGTTGTGTGAGAATTTCCTACAGATGAGTCAGCTCAAAATGTTAGAAGGATTTCTTGCCAAATTCCTGTATGCCCACTCATTATCTATTCCATACCTTACCATTTCTGTCCCAGCAATCAGATGATGAAGCAAGCGCCATAATACATTAGTTTTCTCCCAAAGGCCAGAAGGAACTGTTCTTTCCTCTGGACAGAGATAACAAACCAACACCTTGTTTTCCAGCGCCACTGTGGTCTAAATGAATGCCAGCACCATCATTAATGCTGCCTTGCCATCAATCCTGTTTCAACACCAGCACTGCAGGATTTGCTGCAACAAGGAAAAGCCTATAATAAAAGATCAGTTGGATGTTACAGTGACTTTGACATACTGGAATGGATGGAAAGACTCCAGAAATAGAGACCTGTTTTCTGGGCCTCAGGGTCCAGGTTAAGTGCAGGCCTGGTGCAGTTCATGTGGAGAATCCCACTTCTGCCTCCCCTCCGCTCCATAACACAGCACACTAGTGGTCGCCTCATTCTCCAGCCATCCTTATTTCAGTAATATGACAAAGTGAAAATACTTATTCTTTCCTTGCACTCCAGCGCTGTTTTACTTTCTGGCTTCCTTTGAAGCACCACAGTAGCTGCCTGAATCCTGCACTGAACATTCCGTGCTTTCCCCTCACACAGAGTTTGTGGAGCCCTGCAGGCCTCTGTGATTCACCCAGTATTATCCACAGCTCTCTACAAACGGTTTTATAGGAAGGACCATCTGGTGGTCAGCTGCCCAAATGCACATTTGCTGCCTTCTGCACCTGTTCAGTGTCATTCGGCCTCTCCCTGACAGGTGCTTTCCCATCAGAGGTCTTCCTGAGCAAGCTGACAAAAGGATGCAGCATATCTCCTGAAACAGTGGCGGGTACAGACACTTTTTTGAGATTTCTGTTCTCAAGGAGGAATAAATCACAGCTTACCTTCAGCGTGGAGATGACAATAGGACCAGAAGGCAGCCACCTGGCTCTCTGAGCCCTTTTACTCAAATCTCTCTGCCATTTCAGAGGTGGTTTTGATGCCCACAGTCATTCACAGGTGAGCCTACAATGTACCTACCAGTCAAATGTGTACTACTTTAGCATGGGGTTTCTCTGTGCAAACTAAGACAACAAACCGTAAAAGCTTGTGTGGGGACTGTCCTGACATACCAGAATGTCCTGACTTGACAAACAGGACAAGAGCCACGTGCTCTGAAAAAGCTAAATAATGTAACCTAACTGCAAAGTCACCTTCACCAAATAGACCTTGAAATGAGTTTGGGTTTATGTCTAAAACTTTCAGGGAGACTGGTGCTATTTCTTAGAGGCATCTCTTTCTCCCTCTGTGCATCTCTGACTTCCCATAAAAGCGAGATTTTAACAGAATAATGAACTTAAATTTGAGAGTCAAATGCAACTGGAGAAGTTATCTTTCTTGACTGTCGATAAGATCTTCACATACAAAAATGCCCCATATTATCAAAAGATTTCCTTCAAAGAAAGGAAGCAGAGGGAGAAATACCTGAAATTTGTGATAAATTTTATGAAGTGTCCTGTTACTACTACAGAGAAACTAAGGGTAGCACCTATTGCAAAAATACTTCAAGGATGGCAAAAAGTAAAAGTGAAATTAAATACCATGCAGTTTAATAATAAAAGAGCTGTAGCTCTCATTATCAGGCAAAAAAACCTCCAAACAAACAACAACAAAAAAAAAAACCAAACCAAAAACATCACCAAAACTAGGGAGAACGAAACAATATACCTGCCAGATCAAACAACTACCTGTCATTATACAGCAGTCCTCTCTCAAGAAAATAATCTGGGAAAAAATCTGTCTGAAAATCACACACACATACCATAGAACTTTTAAGTGAAAGCCCTGGGGTTAAAATAATCTAAAAGCAGGATATTACCTGAGCTAAGCAGCACTTGCTTGACTGTCTTCTAAGACCTGAAATTTTCCCCAGCTTTCAAATGGTAACTGGAAACACACCATCCTTTGTTCTTTAACCTATCACGAGGAAGTCACACAGACTAAAGGTTTGCTGAGCAAATATAGGATTTTTCTTAGTCTGCCAGTTTTATTTTGATATTGGCTCCCTCTCAGCAGCGCATCAGATAAGACTGCTTAGTTGTTAGCTTGATTCACTTCACCCTTATTAGGGAAAAATTCCAACTAATTTGTAGGTTTGATACTTCTTGTCACCCATGTATAAGTATATTCAGTGTTGCCCTCCTGGTTGTATCATGCTGTAGGCATTTGCTTGGGAGGTGGATAGGCAGAAGGAATTTAAAGTCCTAAGTTCAGCCTTTTCCCCCTCATTTTAAGGCAAGGTAATTCCCTTTTACAAGGTGTGTAAGAGCTGGCCCTGGACATCCCCTTCCCTGCCAGCAGTGTTTGGGAATGGCGCAGGCAGCAAAAGCACTGCAGATCCTGTTGCCTCACTGCAACCCTCCTCCCTCTGAGGAAGGGAGTAGTTCACGCCTCATGTTCACGACACCCTGGCTTCCCTTGTCACCTCCAGGGAGCTGACACCTAATGCATCTCGCTTAGGACAGCTGTTTAAGCAGCCTTTAAAGTCAATGGGGAGGATGCCCTTAGAAGATCTCCATTCACCATCTGCAATGACAAACTCATCTCCTCATACTGAGACAGACTACCTTCTAGAGGCATCTCCCTGCATTGTAACTAGGAAGGAAGCACAGATGGCTACATAAGTCACTTAAGTTTAAAACAGTTGATTAGGAGAGAGTTCCAGTGTATGCTATAGTTCAGTATCTTGCTTCTAGAACTAACCTGACCACCATTGCATAGCTCACCTGACTTTGTCAGAGGCTAACATTTGAGAATGACACCTGTTTTGATGGGCCATGTATGTCAGCTTTAATATAAATTAATGTTTTAAGTAAGGACCTTAAAGAGCTGCTCTGAACACTCTTGCCCTAAAAATGGCAACATTAAAATATGTTATTTTTTTACAGGCACAAGACTGTGGCTGACTGGGAGATTTAATGCCCGGAGAATGCATGTCAAAGACTTTGCTGCTGTAAGCTTTAATTGGCACTTCTGATGTTATTTGAGGGGGGAAAAAAATCCATTTTCACAGCAAAAATGCAGAGATGCCCGGTATTTGTAAACACATATGATCAAAATCATTCAGCAGCTTGGTTTCCAAAGGATGGGAGGCCAATATCTGCGCTGCCCCCACACTTCAAAAGTCAGTGAGTAACTCCAGCCTGTTCTGAAAAGGTGTCAAGGAGAGATATTAAGAGAATTAAGCTCTTGAAAGCTTTCTGGAAAGCAGTGGCTGGGAAAGAGGTCCAAGTAATTCCTCTCAGGAGGAACTCCATCGCAGGGGGAAAAGATGGGCAGAAAGATGCCCTGTCTCTGGTCTGATGGAGATAATGGAGTTAATCAACACAGGAACACAGAGAAAGATGCTCAATCTACAGGAGGTATAAAACATTTGTAGGAAACAGGACTTCATTAGTTCCACCCCTAAGAGCACTCATTTTAAATAGAGCTCTTTTCTCACTATTTGCCATTTTGTAACTAAGATTCAGTTTCTACTGGGACACCCTTTCTGCAACAGGAGTGTTGGGGAAGATGACTACCCCCAAACAGGCAGCAGTCACTGAGTTGGAAGAGGGAGTACAGCCATACCCACATTAGAATGTAGCCTGCACATCTCAGCTGGCCTGACATGAAACACCAACCACCAGCTAAGCAGAGGTATTTTATCTTGCATTTTGCAAAAGCAAGAACACGATCACAAATGTGCATGATTTTGATCTCCATCAGCACATGGAAACACATTTCAAATAATTTCCTTATACTCTGATATACTTTATGCTATGTTATTGACTCATGAACAATTACAAAAAATACAGAACTACCAAATCTGCTTCTCTTACAAATAAATGCAATTTTCCTCCTTTTCCTGACATTTCAGACAAGATGGCGTGGTGCTTTTTCAATAAGAATACCAAAATAAGGGTCATAGAAAGACATGTAATATATCTGTCACTACAGATCACTGGAATTTGTCATCATTTATTGCAGTCAACAAATAAAGTTGTTGTGGTTTGACCCTGGCCAAATGTCAGGCACCTATGACATCTGCTCTCTCCACTCTCTCCTACCACACCTGGGCAGAGGAGAGGAAAAGAAGTTAACACACAAAGGGCTCAGGAGTCGAGATAAGGAACTGGGACAAGATGCACCGAGAGCAAAAGAGGCTGAATTTAAAGTTGCAAAGTGATTTATTGCTAACAGAGTCAGAGGATAAATGAGAAGTAAAATAAAGCCTTCAAAGACACCGTTTCTCTGCTCAGCCCCCTCCCTCCTCCCCACCAGCAGCACAGGGGGACAGGGTATGGGGATTTGGTCAGTCCATCACCGAGATCTTCTTCCGCTGCTCAGGGAAAGGAGTTGTCCTCTGTGTTGCCATGGGGTCCCTCCCACGGGACGCAGCTCCCTGCAAACTCCTCCAGCGTGGGTCTACTTTCACCAGCAGCAGCCTGCCCAAACCTGCAGCAATGTGAGCCTCCTCCCATGGGCAGACAGTCCTCCCAAAACTGCCATAATGTGGGGTCCCTCATCCACGGGGTGCACACCTTCAAGGCCAGGCTGCTCCACCTTGGGAGCAAGGCCTCTCTCTCCACTGGGACTCCCACTGGATCACAGCCTCCTCCAGGCATTCACCCACTCTGGCATGGGCACCTCCCCACAGGCTGTGGGTGAATCTCTGCACTCCCCGTGGACCCCATGGGCTGCCGGGGGACAACCTGCTTCACCATGGTCTTCACCATGGCTAGCAGAAGATTGTCAGCTCTGGTGCCTGGAGCACCTCCTCCTCCACCTTCTCCACTGACCTTGGCATCTCCATGTTGTTTTCCCTCACATATTCTCACCTCCTCCACCTCCTTCTCTGGCTAAAAAGAAGTGTGTGCACCCATTGTTTTGATTTCTTCTTAAATATGTTGTCACAGAGGCGTAACTAACATCTCTAATTGGCCCAGGCTTGGCCAGCAACATCCATCATCATCAGAGCCGTGAGAGTTTGGCTCTGCTGGACATGATGAAAGCTTCCAGAAGCTTCACACAGGAGGCATTTTTGTGCCCTCCCCACTAGCAAAAACTGGGCCAAGCAAAACCAACACAGTAAAGATTTATAACAACATTCAATGGTCCTTTACAAACATATGCTACCATCACAGATAATTTACCATGATTTTATGTTGTATCTTGTGTTTTAACTTATTAAAATCAACAATTAAATACGTACTTTCCAAACAAGGCAATATATAGCAAATATTTAACTGTAAATTGGAATGTCATGTATTTTGCAATAAAGTAATTACGGTGTAAGTCCTTCAAACGAAAAAGTCTTCGTAATTTTAATAATGTACCAAATGTATCTATGCCAAGTAGCAGAAACAAATCAGAGACAACCCACAGCAGAAACATACAGATTTTTAGTAAACAGAGCAGCAAGCATCCTGCAATACTGCAAGAATTTGCTTACACACACAAAACAAGTTTCCTTTGTCTCCCAGAAAGTTAACAGGAAATGGATACAACCCCTGCTGCTTTTTACTGTTTATACTAACAAAAAACTACAAAAAAAGATTCAATCAGTATTTATGATAAAAACATATCTATGGCTAATCTAATAGCTAATGCCACAAGCCAGTTTCTTACCCTAATGCTAACTTCCAGTGCATTGCTAATAGTAATTATCTGGGAAGAGCAGGAAGACAGCTCCAAAAACATGCTGAAGTGCTACTTTCCTAACTGCAGACACTGCAGGAAAACAAAGAGAAATGATAATTTATACCCAATTTATACCCAACAGTATCATTGTATCATTTGTTACATTCAAACCATGATTGCTTTTGACAGGTACCACAAGACATTTTGCAGCATCATAGGATTTTGTGTTTAATTATTGCTGGAGCCCAGGGCTCCTTTTTTGGTAAATGCCAGATTGCCAGACAATGTAAGAGGACCCCTTGGCATTCACTCTTTGGCTCTTACACATTATTTTGCCCAAATGTTCAGTTTCCTGTGTCTTATTGACACATTCCATAAACAAGGTAAGCAAATACTTGGTGGTTATTGGCAGCAGCCTGGGAGGTGGTAAAAAAGGCCTGAAGTTGCTCAAGACTGAAGTGGTATCCTCTATTTCCCAGGCACCAATTCCTTGTCAGCTATTTATAACAGCCTTTTTATTTTAGGAAGTATTTCTTCAACAAAAGGGCTGTCAAGCTTAAAACAGGCTGCCCAGGGAAGTGGTTGAGTCACCATCCCTGGAGGTGTTTGAAAGATGTGTAGATGTGGCACTCAGGAACATAGTTTAGTGGCAGACTTGGCAGTCCTGGGTCAACGGTTGGACTTGATGATCTTAGAGGTCTTTTTCAACCTAAATTAGTCTGCAATTCTGTTTTTTGAAGAAAAGCAAAATCCCTGCCTTTATGAGACACTCTGTCTTATTGGAACAGATGAGAGTGCTCTCAGACCTCCCAGATTTATCTTCCAAATCCAGGTATTTCATGGATACTGGCAGGGACTGCCTAGGACCTGCCTGAGCTCCGACAGGAAGGACTGTCTGTGGCTGTGATAGCAGCAGTCATCACCTGCATGAAAGAAGACAAGCAGGGGCCTAGACAGCACTTGGGTCAGCCTTTAATCACAAAGCTGAGGGAGACTGAAGATAACCAACTGAAATACAAATGATGGAAAAGCAAGTCCAGTTCCTTGTATGCTAAATCAAAACAGCATAATTCTGATTCCAGGGAGGAGTGCAGCTGCAGTCAGCGCTAAAGAAAGCAGTTAGATTTGAAAATCAGGAATGCCAAGAAGTGGAACGAGGTAAACATTTCATGAAGTGTGTGCTGGGAAGGGCAAAACCTGGTATGAGAAGATAATGAAGTCATGCAACAATGCATGGAGAAGATTTAGAATTAAAAAATAACTGCAGTATTTTACTGCCTCTTCATGAATTAAGATGTTAAGCCTATTAATGATGATGCAGAAAAGGCGGAAGCTTCCAATTAAAATTTCCACTTCCTATTTGAGAAGGTGGTGTATTGTGTGAGAAAGTATTTTCCAACCCACCAGCAACTGAAAAGGCAAAACATTACTTGAAATAAGTATTTTAACAAACAGCATATATTAAAGATAGCTGACCCAGCCTACCTTTAGGTAACTGAAAATGTCAATAGATTGTGGGAAGATCTGTCACACTACAGAAGGGAAACTATAATGAGTTAGATATAAATACAAACCAATTTTCCAATATCCAAATCATGCTGCAGAATTTAAAGGTTCAAAATATAATTACAGCTAGTTAACACCATTTATGAGAAACAGACTTTCAATAATTTCGTTTTGCTCATCATTTTTGTAGGGAATCATCACAGTGAGACAAACATCCAAACTCACAACCAGAGCAAGACTATGTCCATAACATACACACTGGATACACAAACTGTCAAATTTCAATGAGGAGCTCCCCCACTGGCTGCCAGTCAAGGAGTTTTAGGGAGGCTGCACAGATTTGGGACAGGACCAACTCAATTCAATGCTCTAGTTAAACCACGCAAAGGCAAAGCTGGGCAAAGCCCACACAGAGGCAGAGTAATGCAAAACCCACACCATTTTCTGATTCTGTGACTAGAGAAGATCCATTTGTTCAGGCTATCAAAAAGTACTTGCAGAGAAATAAGAGCACATGTTCACACATTTCAATAATGACAACTTACTCTCATTAGTAAGTACCCACACAAGTGGTAGATTTGCACTCAACTACTACTCCAGTTCTTAGAGCTAGGAAAGTTCTTGAATGAAGAACTGAGCTCAGTCTGACTGAAAGATGTTTAGATTGATGCAAGATAACTTAGTTTTAAGACCTGCGATATTAGATCGTCTAACACAGTTTGACCATAAGGTTTCAGAAAGTAATGATGTATTTTTCCCCAGCAGCATTTAGCCCATGTGAAAAATGGCACCTCCACTTACAAAAGAAAATGCAAATAGCATGAAGAAGACAGTTAATAAAGAACAGTGTTCTAGCATTGCAAATAGAGTGCCTCTACACTACTTTCAATCGAGAGCTGACCCTCTCCAAATTAAGCCTCCATTTCCATTGTGCTATCTACAGTCCTCAGTCAGAGACAAGACCATCCTTTCCCAACAAACAGGAAAAAACACCCAACCCACTGCAATGGGGACAGAGGGGAAGGTTCTTGAGTAAAGGGGCTTTTACCAGGGAACCACTGTATGGAATCAGTGACCTACTGATCTCCTCGGAGCTGGTTCTACTTCTGATGAATGGCATCCAGGTGCATGAAGTGCAAAGCTCTTTCAACACTTTTACAACACCATGTAGATCTTTAAGTTCATAAATAAATACAAGCCCTTATACATCTCAATAAGCTCCTGACTACCAATTTCACACCACTATACTTGCATTTGTACTAGCACTGTGTAAACAGCATTAAAAGTCAGGCAGACATTGAGCCACTAACAGCTCCACCATCTGAGCTGCAGCATTGTGTTTATTTACATTGTGTTGTTCAGAAAATTCACCCCAAGAATGACAGAAACAAGAAGATCCACAACAAATCCAGGTGAAATTTTCTCTGTGCATTATATTTTTCAACAACCAGAAATATTTTATTAGCAATACAGATAATTAAATATTAAAAATCTATACAACGTCCTTTTCTCTCCCAGTCTCCAAAACGTGTAGGTTCAGGGCCTCTAGGTCCACCCCTCTCTTTTGTAGTAGGATTGATTCCATCAGGAAATTCTAAAATAACAGGAAAAGTTCATTAAAATTTCTATACTGTTGACAGATATAAAGATGTCACCATTTATGATGTTTTCCTTTTAGTTTCAACTTCAAATACAGAATCAATTCTCTTTTGTTTTGAAAGGCAACCTTGAGTTAAACATTTCCCAGAGTCCTACAAAAGTAATTTCAGGTTTTTTGACTACAATCAGCAATCTGAATGATCATATTCAGTTACGCAAATACAGAGGCAAGTCAATGTCCAGAGCCATTAAAGCAACACAGTTTCTCAAATCAGAACTTAGATCATTCAGGTATGCTGTACTTACTAAAACTCCAGGTCACTTTGTTTAGGTCTCTAATTTTTAGCATTCTGTTTTAATTTTAGCTTGAATTTTAGTCAATATTTTATTAGTCTTGTATTTAAAACATCCAGGTTGAATGGCTGACCCATCCAAGCTGGCCTTGAGCACTTCCAGGATGGGGCATCCACAGCTTCACTGGGCAGCCTGTTCTAGTGTGTCACCACCCTCTCAGTAAAGAATTGCTTCCTAACATCTAATCCAAACCTGCCCTCTTTCAGTTGAAAACCATTGTTCCTTGTCCTGTCACTATCTGCTTGTATGAAAATTCCCTCCCACTCCCTCCATTTTATAAACCCCCTTAAGGGACTAAGCCCCCTTCAGGCACCAGAATGCCACAATTTGACCTTTCCAAAGTCTCCACCAGGTTGAACAACCCTAGCTCTCAGCCTATTTTTGTTGGAGAGATGCTCTAGCCCTCTGATGATCTTTGTGTCCCTCCTCTGGACCCATTCAAACAGGTTCATGCCCTTCTTGTGCTGAGGACCCCACAGCTGGATGCAGCACTCCAGGTCTCATGAGGGCAGAGTAGAGGGGGAGAATCACCCCCTTGACCTGTTAGCCACTCTACTTTTGATGCAGCCTAGGATTCGGTTGGTTTTCTGGGCTGCAATCATACACTGCCGGATCAAGTCCAGCTTTTCATCCAATCCCCTACTCTGCTACAAAAGAGAATCACACTGCTAGCTCATGCTACTTTCTTAAACACAACAGAGCTTTCTGCACCTCAGCCAACATTCTTACACTACTCAGTGCACCTTTACTCAAGGCCATCTCCTAAGAATAGTCAACTCAGTCCACCAAGCCACGAAGTACTTGTGGGCACAGCACCACCCTAGGCTGAGTCTCATCCTGCACTAGACTGTGGGGCTCCCAGAAACTCACAGTACCCCACATGCCCCTTGCCATGCTGATTCTCCAGAGCTTTCTGTATATACACAACTTGGGACTCCCTCAGTCATACCCCCTAACTCAGCCCTGGTGTAAGTAATGAGGTGCAGGGTTGAAAATGAGAAAAGACAACAACAGAAATTCTGGACAGCGGACAAAAAGACAAGTGATGGAGGGAAACTCATGCAGCTACAGGCCATAGAGGATGACATACTGGCATGCCTGTTTCATAACTGATGCAGACCAGGAAATGAAATGTCAGTATTTAAGCACCTCTGGCAGTACAAGGAGTGCAAATGCACCTAGTATTATTTTGTACCTGTCAGCATCCCAATATCAAAGTACTACTGGTGTGCTGACAGTGGATGCAGATGCTCAAAAGATTTCTCCACAACAGCTAGAGAGCAGTGGGAATACCAACATCCAGCTTCAACTCTTAAGTCTTTTCCTAATAACACAACAGTTTGCAAACTATGGCTGGTGTTACATGTAAAAAAATACATAGGTGCAACTAAAGAAAACTTAAGTCTTGCTCCAAACCTGGAATGCCTAAGCAAAGAACAAAAGATGTTAATTACACATTTTACATGAAGCAGTGATGGCACTGATTTTCCTGAGAATAAAAAGACAAGAATTAAACAGCTGCTTACACAGTGACTCCAAATGGGAGTGAGTTCTCAAGTGAGCCACAATCTGAAATTGCATGCAATCCTTTTGGAGATGATTCTATAATACAAGAATGATGACACTGTAATACAATAATATAATGACAAACTTGTGGAGAAATTTGTGAAAGAAGGAGAAGCGTAAGTAGGTTTTCACCATGATGCAGCTTTCCCAGTGGCTGTGGTGGCCTCAGGGAAATGCATGCTGGAATTGGAGGCCTTTTTTTAGCACTGCGGCACAAAAAATGTCATTTTACCCTGTATGAAAAGAGGTGACTTCTGTGGAAGAGTCTCGGGATTTTGGATATGAAATTAAGGATTCTAAGGTGGAAGAACAGGATCAGTTTCTTAAATTAATTTCAGGAATGATTCATCTTTATGCTGCTATCATTCAACTCTGGTGGCCTTATGGAAATAAGTAAGGGGCACATCCTCATGGACTGAACTATGCTTGGCACTTGCTTGGATGTTGAATGTGGAGCCTTCGAGGGATATGACAGTTATACTACTTTTTAATTTTCTGGAGATGGGTGGCAATGCTCTGGTGAAACAGTATCACATCCAGTTCTGGAAAATTATTTTATCCAAGTTTATCCAAGGAGACTACAACCCAAGAACTGAAGCAATTACCAGCTCTGTACAGAAGGGCTCAATTATGCGTTTGAAGGATTTCATGAAGTACTGTCTACAGATGAAGTAAATTCTGCATCCAATGGGCACTCTGCTGCCTTCCTTTTGGAGACTATAGATCAGTCTGTATTTCTTTTCCCCAGGATGTTACTGCTTTCAGACCTGGCTTCCTGTTTACATGGTAAGGCAGAACATATTCTGTGTATAGAAAAATGAGAAGAAAATATTTTATCAACCTGTTCATGTTTAATTCAAGAAGATTTATGTTGGGCAGAAGAAACCTGTGTTTAATTTGTTGCAAATAATTTAGTTATTCTTTTCATTGCCTCTTTGTAAGTTCTTGTATCATAAATACTTGTTTTTAAAAATATAAAAATAAAAACCACAAACCCACCCAGACTACTGTGTTCACCTGTGGAGCCCCCAACACAAAAGGATGTGGACTTGTTGGAACAAGTCCAGAGAAGGCCACTAAGACAATCACAGGACTGAAGCACCTCTCCAATTAATACAGACTGAGGGAATATGGAGAGAATTGGGCTTCTTCAGCCTGGAGGAGAGAAGGCTCTGGGTAGACCTTTTAGCAGCCTTCCAGTACCTGCAGAAGGCCTATAAAAAACCTGGAGAGGGACTTTTTACAAGGGCATGTAGTGACAGGGCAAGGGGGAATGGCTTTAAAATGAAAAAGGGTAGGTTTAGATTAGCTATTAGGAAGAAATTTTTTACTGTGAGGGTGGTGAGGCACTGGAAAAAGTTCTTCAGAGAGGCTGTGGATGCCCCATCCCTGGAAATGTTCAAGTCCAGGCAGAACAGGGCTTTAAGCAGCCTGGTCTAGTGGAAGGTGTCTCTGCCCTTGGCAGGAGGGTTGGAACTTGATGATCTTTAAGAGCCTTTCCAACCCAAACCATTCTATGGTTCTGTGATTTTTCAGTCATTTTGTCACCTGAGTATTTATAGTAATCTATTGATATACTAAAAAGCTTGTCCTAGAGACCTCAAAATTGACAAACATGGGTTATTGCTACTGATGAACTGTAGCAGAACATAACACTATGGTGAGTTATACAAAGCATGACTATCACTTTTAGTTAAGTGAAGATGGCTAATTAAAAAGAAGAAAGAGATTCTTTCTCCCATCTGACAAAAAAGGGTATGTTCCTATTTAGTTCAGCAGTGATGCATCTGTGCCTCAATCTTGTCAGGTTCTCTACGTGCAGCCCCACTGAGGTCACCAGAACACAATATGAATACCAGTTTGTTAGGTCTGCCCAGGCCCCACCAAGCTGCTCAGTAAACTCAGTACCGTTTCTTTTCAAAACACTACCTGCAAAATTAAGAAATGCTGGCCATGAAACACAGCATGAATTGGAAATATTTTGTGGACTAATAAAACAGGCCTTTTGAATAATACAAAGTAGCTGGTGCCCTGGTGAGTTAATTGGCACCATTTACAGCTGTACTATTATAGACCAATACCAGTTACGTTTCTCTGAATCATGCAATGGTTTGTGGTGGAAGATACCTTCTGCATGCACTTGGCCCCAGCCCTGCTCAAGGCAGGACTGGTACTAGGTCAGGACAGCCAGGCAAAATTGCCTGTCTCCAAGAGCAGAGGAATCCCAGGTTCTCTGGGTGACTTGTTACAATGTTTGACCACAGCTGTTCTTAAGACTTCTTCCCTGGTGCACCATTTGCTCTGACTTGTGCCCATTACTCTGCCTCTCTGAGGTTTTTTCAGAATCACCAAGTATTAGAAAAGGATTCAAAAAAGTGCTGAATGCCTGCCATCTTCCTAAACTGACATCAGCATAGCATCTCACAGTCTTGCTTTAAAACACAGCTTTCAATTTTGTAAAATAAGACTTACTTTCCAGGGGTTCCTTCTCCATACTGGACTCTTCTGGTTCATCAAACCGACCTACAGGTAACTTTGGTTTCTTAAGTGGCTGCTTGGCAGGTTCAGATCTTCCTCCTGGCTTAGAGCTGGAGCTGCTCCTCAAGTGGCAAAGAAATGATGGATCTATCAAGCAAAAAGACACGTGTAGTATAAATGTGGGAACTCAACACTAAGTAACTCTGTGACTGCCCAGAGCACCACTGAAAAAAAAAAAACTACTTCAGGAATGAGGGAGTGGAGGACAGGAAAACAAACTCAAAAAATTATTTAACATTCAACTCACGAACACCTACAAAATCAGCACAGTTAATTATTTTTGGCCCTAGAAACATATGTAAGCAAAATTGTGTTGGTTGTGTAACTCAGTTCCCATAAACAGTGTATTTTAAACTGCTTGAACTTATCTTTGCTGTTACTTTCTTGTATTTTAGATTCTTAAATAGTAATTATGCTAGCATAGACCAGTACATTATGTTTTCCAGGAGAAATCCTAACGTCCCCCAAGAAACCTCCTGATTTCCAGGTCTTAGCCTATTTCCAGCAGCTTTTTAGTCAGAAAACCCTTCTGCTTTCACAGAGGAAAGTTAAAAAAAATAAAACATTGTTCCCTTAGTAACAGGTTTTCCAGAATGTCAGCAGAGGACAGTTGGGTTTCCCTTAGGATGGTAAAATAATTCAGCTAGTAGTCAAAAGCAGGAAAACTTTGAGCACGTTTAAGTTCAGTTATGCAACTGCATGCAAATGCTTTCATTAAAAGCATTAACTTTTTTCCTTTAAAGTCCTACTAACTTTGGTTAAAGTCCTACTTTGAAGTCCTACTAGCTGATTTTGGTTATAAAGCTAAATGTCTACAGTAAGCATGAACTATCCACTAAAAATATTTTAGCTAAGGACATGTACCTAAAGCAGCTCTGACATTTCTTTAAAGAAGATTCAAACAAAAATCCTCCCTGTACCAGCTGGGTGCAAAGGATCTGAAAGAACTACTATTCTTGATGAGGAGAGTGAATGAGGAAAACTTCTCAAGCAGTGTCAGTTTGACTCACCTAAATATACACCAACCAACAACCCACCTGTATTCCCAGAATCAGCATATTCATTCATTTTAAAATACCACAGCTTTAATATCAAACCCTACAGCCACATAAACTGTATTATGCCTGCCAACTGCTGCCAATGCCCCAAAGGTGTAATTCTTTTTTTCTTTAAGCATGACACAGCAAACTATCAACAGTAGAGGATCTAATCTGTTGCAAACATTGGGTCTTTCTACTCCTGCCAAGCTTCTTGTCATTATTCAGTAAGCTAAAAGAGAAGCTAGCTAGAAAATTAAATTATAGCTGGTATCCTAGTCCAAATTCAAATAAAAGTCAGATTAAGGTACTGGTGCGAAATTTATTATCTCAGTCACCAGAGAACAGGCAAAATCCATTTTCCTTGATGGGTTTGCTTGATATTCTTGACCAAGATGCACTCTTCTTGACAGAGAAGTGACAAAAGTTCAACATTAAATATCTCTGGAAAATATATAAGCTATCAACTTCATCAGTAAACCACATGCTGCAAACTCATCTTTGATTCCCTCTTCCTTTACAGGCTGTCACAAAGCCCTCCCATCTATTAATGACATAATTGAACTTGAAAAGCAGTTGAAAATCCCAAGCCTTTGAAGCTGCTGCACTGCAATATCCCACCTTTTGATGTGGCGCACAGACTGTGATTTATGGTACCAAAGCCATCCGTGCAGTGGGAGCTGGGCACACATCTCAGGGCTGCTCTGAGGATTAAAACATCAGCCACATCTTGCCATGAACCTGACAGCCGAACAGAGCACAAACACCTAACGATTTAACAGCTCTTCCATTAACATACAGCATGCTGGTTTGTTTGAGGAGTACTGTACCAATTGCACCACAAAAGCTCAGCGTTTGACAGAGAAGGAAGTACCCTGAACAGCCCAAGCTGAGGCCTGTGGGACAGGCTCTGTTATCCATAAACAAACCACCTGCACTTCCTCAGGTGAACGGCACAGACCAGTAACTGCCAGCACCACAGCACGTTCCCTGCAGCTATTCTACAAACGTTAAACCACTGTTTAACACTTTACTGCCCTTAAAAAGTATGCAGCAACGACAGGGCAAGAAAGCCTCCGTTATAACAGATGCAGCCGACAGCAGTAGGTTTGCAATATAGGGGAGAATATGAATATCGGGGGGGGAGGAAGGGACGGCAGGAAGAGCATGGAAGCTGTAGGGCAGTGGAAGGTGTGGGGAAGCTGCGGAAGCCCTCGGCCGCAGGGCCCGGCGGGCTGAGCGGACGGCCCAACACCCCTCACCGCCGCCATCTTGGCGCTCTCCAGCCCCCCAGCCCCGCCGGCGCCCGCGCTCTGCCCTCGCTCGTCACTCGCGGCGGGAGGAAGGGCAGGGGAGCCGGGAGCCCCTCTGCGGCACAGCCCTGCCCCTCCGGGCCCTCCCGCCCTCTGCCCGCCTCTTACTCGCTGCGCCGGGCGCGCCGCGCAGCAGCCGCAGAGCCATGGTCGGGACGGAGCCGTGCGGGGCGGGCAGCACCGGCGCGCAGGCGCCCAAGGCGGCGGCGGCTGCAGCAGCCGGGGCGGGCGGCGAGCGCGCCCTGGTTCAGAGCTGCTTCGGCGGCCTGACAACTCCCCCGAGCCCCGGGCTGCTCCCTGGCTCCGCTAAACGGAGGCGAACGGCGCCTGGGGAGCCGCGGTCCCGCTGAAGGCAGCTACGGGCTCGCAGAGGTGCTCGAGAAATACGCCGTCGCTCTTCTCTCCATCCCTCGGCAAGCCTGGAGCATAAGTCATCTTCTTTCTTCCATGCGCTCAACAGTTTAGCACTGCAAGAACCCATTTCCCCCAGTGTGTAGTGCAGTCAAGCTCGGGTTTTGGGTTTGTTGGGGTTTTTTGTTGGTTTTTTTTTTTAATAATAAAAATATGTACATTGTTCAAACAATAAACAAAGGCCGCTTAGGATATGAAGCAACTCTGGCTGATAGGGTAGTGATGTACAGACAGTGTTTGTCCTTTTAGACAGCATCTTTCTAGTTTCCGAGTTTAACCAGTGAAGTTGCTTTTAACACTCAGTATAAACTTAACCCTGGGATCAGTAACACTTGTGTCCATAGAGTGGTCCTCCAGTTAATTAGCTACAGTTAACGTTTTGAATATGGCAACATTCGCTTTTTGTCACTTTTCAAACTTCTCCAGCTAATCTTGTTCTTATATAAACAGAGTTTACTCTGTCCAAAGATACTAAACTGCGCAGAAGATAACTTGGCATTTTGTGTTCACATCTGAAAGGTTTAAGAAAGTAAATCTTGGTAAATTAAGAGCGGCAGCACTCTCTGGAGTTTACTGCGCTACATCTGGCAGTGCCTACACACTGAAAGTGATGAAATTTAACTGGCTGCCTTATGAGTGACATTTTCTCAATCAGCCTTTTATAACATGGTTAATTAGACATTAGAGACTGGAAATAATGCAAACCCTTTTCTTTATTCTAACAGCAAGATGCTGGGCCTCTAGATCAGAGAGAAAAAACATGAATGCAGAAAAAAATACTCTTCCGCTCAAAAATGGCAAGAAAAAAAACCTGAACAGATCTCGTCACGGTTCAAGACCTTATCATTTATGTGTTCCATACAGAAAAATCTAACATGAAATCCTTCCCTTAAAAAAACTCTCACCAAACTCTCTGCAGACACGAAGTAATAGTAAGCTCTGCTCCTGAACAGTTTAACACAATCCATGAAAAATCATATATAGTGTATGTATGCATACATCATATGCACATGCATACATGTCAAATTTCAAATGGTAAGAATGAAATAGCAACAAAAGATTAATGTGGTACTGTTTACCCACCTAAAATTTAACTGTCTTCAAAACATATTTCTAGTCTTTATTTATTGTATTGCTGTAAAAATGCAAAATTCACTTGTAATTCCTGAATTATTCATTTCTAGATCTTTTGGCTGAGGAGGTAATAAATCTGAACATTGGTAAAAACCATTGTAGCATACACCACAGGATTTTTCCACTTTGTAGTTAAATTGAGTGTTTTCATTTCTTATTTTCCTTCTTCTGTTTACTGATCAGTTATCTTTTGCACTGCAGCTTGCCTTGCAAGACGACACAATGTTGTATTTAGCTTTGCTGTTCTAAAAAGTGGGGAATAAAAGACTTACAGCTAGCACAAAGCCTGCAGCAGGTCAGTTCAGATGAGCCAAATGGATTAGTCTTGGGGGCTATCTGGAAAGCCCCACAACCAGCACTGCCCTGGGCAGCAAGGCACTGATACTGCCTGAATGCCCCCTCTGCCCCTGAGACCACATCAAGAACCTTGGTTATCTGAACACCACACCTGGTCAGGGCTGGGCAAATAAAACTGGCTTGGTAACAAGGTTGTTCTGTAGTTACAGAGGAAGTTTTCCATCAATGTGAAATCTCTTGGCTCTGCTGCAAAGCCTGGTGATTCCCAGAATAACATGAGCTCTTTTTCCAAAGTAGTAGCAATTTCTGGATCTACAGGAATGGAAAGTTTAATTTTTATCAAGGATTCAAACACAACCGAAGGAATTAATTTATATAAACTACATACAAGCAGAAGTTCAGACATGATGTCATTTTATGCAATGATCTCCTACTATCACTGAGAGCTTTCTGAAATAACAGTACCAGCCTATTGCCTTCAGGGAACAAGAGATTGACAGTTCTCAAAAGGAAAGTTAAGACCTCAATTCTTACCTCTTGTTCTGTAAGCAGCATAACTCTCTTTCAAGCAGCTGCAGGATACCTGCATAAAGGAGAGGTCACTATCGCTAAAGGAAGATGAAGCCCTCATTCAAACAGAAGAGTAGTGAGATGGAGAACTTTACAGCTGCTACTGCATCAGGTGATACTGACTTGTGTATACACAAGTCTGTATTTCTGTCTAGGAAAGACAAGGCAGAAAAATGCAGGAGGAGGGGGAACATGCCATGCAACACATGCACAGTTGTCCAAAACATCCCAGCCTGCATGTGTTGTTCAGAGAGCAACTGCAAGTGGCCATACAGTCTATAAGTAAATATGAGCTTCCTATGCTTCAAGGACATCACACCTCTCACTGCTGTCTAACAGCACATTCCTTTGGGACTTTGGGATGTCAAACAGCCCTCACAAAAGCTACAATGCTGAGAGGGCTACCAGACCACATGTGGACTAGGCAATAAAAATTAGGGAGAATTAATTTAATGTTATCTTAATTTGCCCTGTTCCCTGATAAACGAACATGCAAAAATCACATGATTTCCTGCACTATCCATTTTCCTTGAAGAATAAACCAAATTTAAGCTGCCTTAAAAAAAGGTGGCTATTTCTGCCAGGATATGTCTATTTTTCTGATCACAAAAGTATGCTTTACACTTCCAGATTTCCAGAGACAGAAAGCAAGACAGGCATTTTCCAATAGTGACAGAGTCATCTAAATACTTGTTTACTAAGAGCAATTTAAAGTCCTCATTGTGAATCAAGGAATATTTTGTAACTTTAGCTCCCTTAAACAGATACTCAAAGTTAAGCCAGTAGCCAAATACTGTAACACTGTTAAACAGACAGTTGAGATACCAGAACATAATTTAAACATTTAGAGCTTAGCAGCAACAACATAATACAAAATTATTAATAAAATAGGCATTGTTATAGTGAGAATGTATTAAAAATATCTTTGTGTGATAAGGATTTGCCTAACACAACTCTAATAAAATATTCGTTGCAGTGTATACATTGCTGAACTGTAGATACTCATTTGAGCATACTGTAAGTTATAGGGAAACCCCCCATATATTAAAAAGACTATTATACAACATTCCATATCAAATGCAAAATGACTTCATTATAAACTATTATTGCTATATTCATTTCAAAAATACAAAATTATTAATTATATACAAAAAAGCCTCCCCAGAATTTTGGTAATTAGCAGAACATTTCAGTTTCTTTAATTGCTTTCATTAGAGTAATTTGTTCATTTTATTAACACCAGATGCAATAACACAATGCTAAAAATAAACATGCATTACACAACAAATTTATATTTTTCAAAAAATGTTCATTACAATTAGCGTACAATTAGTGAATGCACATGTAACTCTTTTCCTCCACCTTTAGTGAATTATTGTTTGAAATGGAGAAAAGGGAAGGAAGGAGAAACCAAACAATGCTATTCAGCACCAGTAGAAAGTCAATAGACCTTTAACATTCCTGTGTATCAAAAACATTTCATCTGTGTCACTAAACAGGTAAAGTTTACAATATTGTCTCATTTGAAGATGTATTGATTTATATTTACAATACTTTATAGTCAATAAAACATTTTAACAATATTTAAAAATTGCTTGAATTCATAAAAGTATTGCAGAAATTTATAACATTTACTTATTTTAAGTACATACAAGGAAGTCCATGTAAAATTGTCCACGTTCATCTGAAGAACTGACAGACTAAGGAACCATCTTAATTCAGTTTGCAAAACCCCAATTATTTGAAGGCAGCTATCACTGAACATTCAAAAATCCTTAGTTGCCATTTGCTTCTGAAAACATAAGTTCCAGTAATAAAATTTGAGTATGTAAACTAACATGTTTTTGAGATCAGTAGAAAATATATTCCCACAGGCATAACATATTTCACAATAACAGTAATGATTTTGTAGAAAACTGTTAAGCTGTAGCAGATACAGTAATTTTCAAATATCCAGTATTTTAGCAGCTCATTGTGTTTCCAGTTAAACTTCCTACAGTGCTAAAATACAACAACTGAACACGTAAGACATTATTAGAATTTTAAAATCCAATTTATTTTTGGCATCTAAAGCCTCTTGTAAAATGTAGCCAAGTAACATCGACTTCTGTTGTCTGAGAGCCAATGACCAACCAAACAAAAGTACACACTGTGCTTTAATCTCCAAATAATTAGGTACCCAAAATTAAGAAAAAGTAATAGAAAAGTAAAAAGAACAAAATAAAAAAATATTGCACAGTCACATTACCTAGAAAGTAAAGTTGATGTTAAAAAGCCCTAAGTGTGGATGATATAAATTATCTTCCATATAAAAAGTATAAATATCTCTTAAAATACAGCTGCAGCTATACTTTAACACCACACATTATCTGAATTCATCCGTTAATGAGGTAATAACCAAGTCTCTTATAATGCTTTTCTCTATTGAAAATATTTTAGGGCAGCAACAAGAAAGAATTTTTCTAAAAATATTTCTGAATCAAGAACAGCAATGTGTGCAGCTCTCCCTATAAGAGAATCTGCTGTATTGGGTAATGCATTAATTACATTATAACGAACCAAATTACATTCCTTATTTTGAAGAACTGGCAGAAGCAGGTTCTGGATCATTTCAGCATAAATTGGTCCTGTAGAGGAAAAGAAAAGTTGTACTGTGTGAATTGCCAGAAACAAACACAATTCTTTGACCTTGAACTCAAAATGAACACATTCCAGAGTCTAATTTCCTCTAGAAGTGTTGGAAAAATAATTTGAAGCTATGCATTTTAGTATTTGTACATTTATAGTGAGGATGTACTTACCAGTATTAATTTATTACACTACGTAAAAGTTACTTGTCAAGATATAATACTAGAATGCAATTATGCTAGGATGTCTCAACAGTAAATACAACAATGGACCCTAACTGATTATGGAAAAATTACCTTTCCTTTCAGTGTTGCTATTAAGCCACAACTAAATACAGCCCAGGGCTTGATGCTACAATTTGATATCCTCAAAAATAAAAGCTTTTTTACCTCCCTGTTCATGGAATAGTGCATCAAGGGCTGCGCCTATCTCACTTAACCTTCAGCAAAGTCTGTAAGCTAGAAACTTACTCAGTCTCATCTGCATCTGCATGTAATACAACAGGACAGATACAGAAAGCAATACAGCCCCCGCATGGATTTTCCCTCTATTGCTACAAAGGAAGCCTGGAGTTTCTAAACACCTAATACAGGTGTCTCAGTTAAGCACCCAAAATTAAATGGGAGGAGATTGATACCTGTGAGGTTTTAACCTGAGCAATTTGTTTATTTTGCAGGATATTTATTACCTGATTGCTTATCCTTTAAAGCTGTTTTACACATCTCAATGCGAGCAGAATGATAAGGAACATAACGATCCTGCAGAGATCCTACTAACACAATGTTTTTGAAGTAATGAAGACCTACAAGAAAGAGAAAAAGGCATCACTTACAGAAAATCCCTTGATTACTACTACCACTATGCCTTATTACTACAGAATAATAAAACTTTTTACAGCTGAAATCTGGCACTAATTTGTTACAAGATCTTGCACAAAAAAGGCAGAAAAATCAATTACAATAGGTAGAGCTACAAAACATTGAGATGTTTGGTACCAGCCTGTCCTCTGTACCTATTTTACACACACTGCCATTGCTCAGTTGTAAAGTTTCCCATGAAACTGAGTATGGTTCAAACCTTCATCTTGTTTCTTTGGAATACAGTGGTTGGTTTCTTGCTATACAGAAGAGAGTAAAGCCTCCACATCACTCAAAGAAACCTAATGGTGGATGGTGCCTTGTCTTCACTGATGTTTCAGAAAACAGCTGCATTTGAATTCATGCCTAGAACCAACACATATATGATATAGGCCACCTAGTGCCTCTGTTAGACACTGCCTCACTGTGAGGTTTAACCAGCTTGAGCACAGGGGCAGGATCCACCCAACACAGCCCATTAAGTATAATTAAACCTTGATAACTAAATCCAGACTTCCTACTTATTGGACAAGCACACTAATAGTAGAACGATGTAAAAGGTAGAAACCCCCAGTTATAATGTAATTACAGCCCTTGAAGACATTTAATTGTTATGTTTTCTATAGAAAGCTGCAGCAGATTTCTGGTGCTGGCCATCTGCTTTAGGCCAAATACAATGGAGCACTTTAAGAAAATACACTGCCTTTGCCTTAGAACAGCCCCTTCTGAATATCATATTTTAGACATAAATATCAGGAATCTTTCATTATGAAAAAGTGTTTGATCGAAATCTTCAGTAGGAGCAAAGAAGGTATATAAGGGTATAAGTGAGTTTTACTGTTTACCTATTCTTTATCCATTGTGGCGTTAAGCAACAGGAAAATGCGTTTAACAGGTATGTTCTTTGGCAAATTTGAAATATAGAGCCACAAGCCACCATACAACAATGTGGCTGAGACCCTGACCCTCAAAACATCACCTGCTGGATCCACAGCAAGTTTTAGTTTTTTGCTGCCTTAGGGATTTTCCCAGATGCAAAGACAATGTCCAGAGAAGATACCACATTAAGCAGCAACAGATGTTTCTTCATCTTAGACCCCTATTTTCCTATGTGATTACAAAAACCAACAGAAGTTGCAAAATCAGGGCTATACTTCTCAACAGTGTTGTCAATCTGTTGCATTTACCCTAGCGTTTAAGTGAGTTCTGGAAAGACTTATGTTTAGAATCCCTATAGAGAGCAGTACATAAATTCTTGTATTGAGAATCTGAAAAGAGGAATTGTGCAGGTTGGGAAATCCCAAATGCCTCTCACCTTGTGTCTGAGAGTCAAGCACAACCAATGCTGTATGCCCACTGAGTGAAGAAAGAGATGGCAGGACAGAAGTAGGCCTTGTACCGATATCAAGAGTTAAAGGCACCAACACCTACAGTGTACCTACAGTATATTAACTCACCCCTCAAAGGAAAACTTTCTTCCTTCTTTATGAGGGAAGCGTAAAACTTACTTTCTTTTCTCCTTATCTAAAATTATTAATTTTTCACATCTCTTTCTCCTTTCTCCTCCAACCTTTCCTTCTCCCTTACACCGAACTCACTGAAGGACCTGGAAAGAAGATGGTGTATGAGGCTGTGGCCCAAATTACAGCTCTTTCCGTATCTTTGGTAAGAAAGAAAAAAGCAGAAACTGAGCCTGAAGACTTTTCTATTCATTCTACCATTTATGGGGAACAAAGTCTGAAACATACATTGTGATTCTTGAGACAATGTTATCCAGGCCTTTCAAAAATCCTGTCATATAAAGGTTTGTCATCAGAAAATATGTCACATTTCTACAGCAGACAATAGTACTCAAATGACAGTGTCTCTAGTAATGTTGAGACACATAACACAAATGCCATGAAACACCAATTTTTTTAAGCCAACTGATTAATTAATCTGATTATCTCTTAACAGAGGTCCCACAGTCTTATTCAGCATCCAGCATGTAACTTCTCACATAACTTGTTTATACTCAAATATTCATTTTCAAAAGACTGCAAAGCTAGATTGAGTTTGCCTTTAAATACCAGTTCAGACTTAAATACTACCTTATCATCCACAAAATCACTCGGTGATACTAGGTTCTGAAGAGAAGGGTAAAAAAACACCCCAAGTTTTTCTAAAATCAAATTTTGATCAATATTCCTTAATATTCCGATAATTTTTCTTGCTTATTATTTTCTGCTTCTTCCAAGTCCTATAAATTTTATATTCAAATATGTCAAGAGCTATACGTCAGTCTTTTCCTGCCCGTATCTTTGCACTGTGTTCTCTTAACAAAATTCCAGCTGTCACAGCTTAGAAATATTTTGATGTAGAAATGTGTCCGGATTTTTCACAAAACACCACAAGCATCTCTGGCTCCACAACTGCTTGACTGACACACATTCACAAACACCTGTCAGATGCAGCCTCAATAATTTTATAATGCCTAATGGAAACTATCCCCCTGTTAGCATATTATCCACTGGAAAAATGCGTTCTCGGCAAGCAGCTGAAATAAGAATATTCAACGCAGAGAGAACTGTATGAATGCTACAATATGAATAATCTAATCTAATCTAAGGTTTAGCTATTATGCTAAGTACAACTTCTCCTTCCTTTATGAAAATGAGTTTTTGTTTTCCCTGACCATCTTAATGAGGTAATAAAAGTCTAATTAGCAAAAGCTTCAAAGTAGAATTTTACACTTATAATATAGATAAGAAAGGCAGATACAGAAACAGATAATCCTGTATGTATAGTAATGAACTTTACTCGCCATACAGAGGCTCATAGGTAGATATTAAATAAGTCCCCTATTTATCTATTGGTGTAGTGGCTGCACTCAAAGTCTGCTCATTAGCTGGGAAGAAGTGTCTCAAGGTAATATCCTACTTCTGCAACAAAAATCGTTTACTGTTTGCTTGAAGAATACAGGACTAAACTAACTCTTAAATATTAAAACTGAAACAGGAGCTTGTTGAAAAGAATTCCCCCCTTTTTTTTTAGGTTTCCTATTCACATTTATACACAGCTGCCTTTAAGAGACAGGAATCATTAACAAAGCTTACCTGCTTTTTTACTAAGTTTATATAAGAATGTCTGTCGTGGATCTGAATGGTCTCGACATGTCAATTGCAATAAAGAACCAGACTTCTTCCATTTCTGCATAAACCACAGTCCTGCATTGTTAGGTACAACATGAGTACAGATCCACAATAAAATATGAAAAATAATTAAACGTAAGTATAACATGTAAAGTTCACAACTTAGCCTCTCAGATGTTAATTTTACTTTTCATGTAAGCATTGTCAAGCTCAGAAACAGTTTAAATTTTCATTCTTTATTCTTTCTTGTCTATCTATATAATGAAGCATGAAGGCCTTTATTTCCATTAATGTACATGCCTGTCCACAAGAAATAACTTCTAAAAAAGTGTAAATATGATACTGTTAGCCAGAATATACACATTCTGTTTCAATAATTTATATAATATTAGAAAATTTTGATGTTCAAAAACAACAGGCATTACTTCTCAGATTTCTAAACTGAACTCTTTATATGTAACTTGAAAAAAGGAAGCAGAATTTTCTCAGAGAAATACCATAGTATAATATTTTCTATGGTGCTGTGCTCTCTTTATTAGTTAATGAGCCAGGTGGCTAACTCGCTTTTCAGAAAATCTTGTCTGCCTCACCATCCACATCTGCAGAAACACACTGCAGGTTGTAAGGCATTCTCGAGAGAGAAAAGACACTAGCAGTTCAGAATTATTTTAATACATCTTATCTAATTGTTTGTCAGATTAAGTAGATTCAAATCCAGTTTAAAATAAATTGAGCTGAACAGACCAAACTGGAATTTATTTATGCTGTAACAGAAAACCTGAACCAAGCATCCTGGAAAATACTTATGCTCATCATTTCTTGCATATCCCTTTATTTTTATAACCCTTCTCTCTTCTTATGACAGTGAAATTTGCAGTTTGTCATAATCACAGTAATGCAGAAATGTGCACCCCACATGAAATTTCAAAGACAAAGTTGCCCCTAAACTTATACTATTGAAAGTAATACTTCACCTGTATTAACAAGAGCACTGCTGTTGTAGAGGGTACCAAGATGTGGTCCAGACAGAGACAGGAAGGTATGAAGTTTGTTGAGGTAATACTTGAATCGATGTCTTGTGAGCACTGAACGGATTATTAAATTACCCAGTGAATGTCCAATAAAGCTGTTTAAAAAGAAAAAGCAATATAACATGGAATTTTATGGCAGGATTTTTTTTTTTCTTTTAACAGAGAAAAAGAAAACCGGTGTCATGAAATGCTAAAAGAGCCTAGGAAGAAAATTAATGAAAGGCTTCCATTCAGAACCTATATTTTATGTCATACAGAATGCACAGCTTGTCCATCTCTCTAACGCTGCACAACTCATTACAAACATGTTCTGAACTCCTCCAAAAATATTTTATACAGCATTTTTGAAAAGCTAGCAGAAACAAACTAGCCTTCCACCAGCATCTACCACCGAAACCCAAGATTATTTCTGGGTTCATTTCCCTTAGCACCAACTATTCAGAAAATATTTTATGAGCTGTGCATGACTGAAAAAATCACTACTTTGGCATGTGATGACATGCAATATGATAGATGTACAAACATTACTGAAACAATCTAGTGGAGACAAAGCCCAAAGGCAGTCCTAATAAGGGGGAACACCATTACTTCTGAACCTGGTTATTTAAAAATAGAAGCAACATCTCAGATCTGCTTAGGCAGTTGGGCCAAAAGAAGTGATTATCAGCTAGAGCAAGCAAGTGAAGAATATGTGTCTGTCAGAAGAATATTACTTCTAGGTGTTTCCCTGGTTAAGCAAATTCCCTGGTTAAGCAAATTAAGGGACTTTTTAGCTTCTTGTATCTAAGGATAAATATTACTTAATCTGAGGTGCTTACTGTCATATATCCAAAACTATAGAAAAGATTTCTTTAAAATAGACACTAGAAAATTAAGCAATTCTAGTTACTATGCTTACAGATCCCTGCTGAGCTAAGGACCATACCAGACTAGGCACTGACTTAAAAAGTATATGGTAGGGACCAGACTCAAAATGTTAGAAAGAAAAAGTGCCTTCCTGTGTTACAGATGCAATCTCAGGACATGGAGAAAACAGAAAACCATCCAAAATCATGTACAGTAGAACTATCATTGCTGGATCACATATGTGCTACAGTATTAGACCTGTAAGATCATCCTTCCTTGTCTGCTCTGTACCACTACAATCATCAACAAAAGTAGTTAAAGCAAAGTAGCTGAAATAAATTCCTGTAATAGCTGTGTAAAATACAGTGCTAAAAGATTACTTGACTGTTTAAATGCTTCCCAAGCAAGAATCTCTGCCTCAGAAAATACCAATTTAAAGGTAAATAAAAAAATTCAAGCATTTGATTATAGAATGGCAGAGCCACCCTGAACTCCTAAACTATGAAATAGTAATGCATTTCTATGACAGAAAAAGGCTTTTTGTTCATTATTAATACATAGTTTAAGCATGTAAGTATATTCTTCTCATTTGCTTTTACTACTAGATTTTCAAAATTACTTGAGTATGAGAAATTCTTTGCCTCAGCTTGCTATATTTGCCTAACCAATTTTGAAATGAAAGATTATGTATCCTCTGTGGTGTCAGCACAACAGCAGTGCATTTGCAAAACAAAACACTGAGCTGCTCTCTGGAATACTAAAATTTAAACTATTCTCTCGGAGTACATCATAAAATCCACAAAGGAACAATAAAACCACAGGTTTCTTTAAAAACAGGTACATGCCCAAATACAAGAAATTGAGTTGATCCTGAAGATAATGTGCATGATGTAACTGCTTTTGATTAAAAGAGATTGTTTTTTAAAGAAGGCCTGAACATTAGCAAAGATATTCTCCTGACAGTTCTCTGATAGTTCAGACAGTATTTACTAAAAGTCTTAAGAGGATGAGAAACTTTTATATTGTACCATACCATAACAAAGGGCATTTTCTGTGAAAAAAACAGCAATCCATCTATGAACTCTATCATCCCTAAGAATACAGGCATACCTAACCCAAAACTTCAGAAACATGAAAGATCCATTTTGAGGAAAACTGGGTGCTCACAATCAGCTATGTGAATGTACCTCAAAGATTAAACACTTGTACTTACTTTCAAAAGACTTAGAAATATGACAAAGGTTACAGCAATATACTGTAGTCAAATTGAGATGCTAAGGTGAACACATAACAAGCCTTAAATTTTTTTTCTGATAAAGAAAGCTTTAACAAATTGCTCAAATAAAAAAGGGGAAGAAAAGCCCTTCAAATAAGGTCTTAAAAGTGCAAGACAGGGATGTAATCCATCCTGCTCATGGGATGCTCTGCAAAACCAATGAACACTAGGTGGCAATATTACAGTCTTCTGAATATAAGGTATCATTGGCACAGTGAAGTTCACAGAATTATAGTTTTTATACATGCTTTATGATACAAGTCTACCAGTTCAGATCATACTAGAAAATCAGATGCAGTAAAACCTCCTTATTCTGTGCCAATGAACAAAAATCCTGTCCAACTATAAAAATTCATGAAAGGAAGAAAAATCAGTCAAAATTCATAATCAATGAGGTGCTGAAACAACAAACAGATGTTTTAATACATGCATAGCATTAGAGATTTTCTTTTTTTTATGAGCCAATGTTACTTAGGGAAGAGGATGACAAGCTGATTAACCCATCTGAGGTCAAAGTCCAATACAAAGTCATCAGAAATTTACGTAGGACCTGGCATGTGAAAAATGGTTTCTGAAACAACACTAGAAGAGCAGGTGGTTTATTCCCTAACTGTGTGATTACCTGGAAGGGCTTCCATTCTTGCAGATACTCAAAACTTGAACGGGTATGACTGAGAAATTCAATATGCCTCAAAGTTGCATTAACTTTGAAGGTGGCATTGGTATGAGTGGGTAACCAGTCCAGATGACCTCCAGATGTCCCCTCAACCTAAAGCATCCTGTGATTCTTTACCAAAGAGCTCTTTTATATGACAAATTTCATTTGTTTTGAATCAAGCTTCCAGCTCATGCTTGCTACACATTTGTAGTGAGAACAAAGATTTTGTTTAAAGATGAACAAATGTGTCAGATAGTGAATTGCTGCAATAACTGGTATTGGCTCTGGAAGTACCAAAAACGTTTAATGAAGCTGACACTATTCTGATGCTACAGGGAGTGTGTTTTCTCAGTACAGGAATGTAGCACAGTAAATAGGATTTCACCATTACTTGAAAGGATGAGACTGCATTTATCCAAATAAAGGGCAGAATTTCAGAACACCTCTGGACTTGTCTTGACCTGAGCTGATTTTAATTTGTTTTAGCTGTGACAACAATCATCTGCCAGTGAAGCAACAAGACAGATCTAAAGTTGTTTTACTTTCACTACAATTTCTACTAATAACAAATAGTTATACTGTGTGGCTTGAAATGTGTATCACCAGAATAAAGTGTGGTGTGGAAGAGTGTAGGTACACGTTGTCATATGGCAGAAGTCCCCAATGGTCTATTAATGGTGACTGTAGGAGCACAATCGTACAACTCAGGACAAAAAGCCAATGTTAGGGACAACAGAGAATAGGAGGAAAAAAGAGTGAATGGGAAACAAAAGAAAAAGCATATGGGCCAACTGGAAATGTAGAAAGATGAAATTAATCTATCCAGACCCAAGGCTAAGGAAGCCAGAAGACCCACCATGAATATCATTCCCCTTACACTGAAGCCCTGGGATGCTGACATCCCACCAATTAAGCAAGACAGAATCCACCAGTCTTAGGATGTCACCTTTTTTTGCCATACAAAATCACAGATCTGGAGACTGATGTCTAATCTGACTGGGCTACTGAGTAGCATTTGTAGAGAGAGCACTTCCTTTTGGAGATGGGGAGATTTTATGAGGAGAAATCAGCGTCATTCAGGAGACCACAGATAACTACTACAAGGTCTGCTTTCTACAGTGGCATAACTAAAATGAGGCAGGAAAGCATTGGCTACTTGAGCAGAGGATTTCTCAACAGGGCTCTCCTGGGCTTTCTGGGTTGTCCCTTCAAGGCCTTGCATAGGAGCATGTCTTCCTGACAGCTCTCCCATGTAGCTACCAGGGAACAGCTACAGGATTTGCTGGCAGATTTAACTTTCTCATAAGAAAAGCCGAGGTTGAGAAATGAAAACTTCTGCTCCAGTAGGGCCCAAGCCAAGTATACACCTTGAAAAGGAAACGAAAAGAAAAATCTGTAATTTTTTTTCTTTCAAGTGATGAGTAACAAATAAAAGTGAAAAAACATTTACAAATGGAAATTTTTATGAGAGAAGCAAACCAAATGCAAGCGAGTTCAGTTCTCAGGTATGGACAGTGAGAAGGTAAGTGGGTGGGTTTGCTCATTACAGCTCTCAGACAAACATGTGGGAGAGAAGATCCTGGTGTGTGCTGGTGGGTTAGAGAATTCTTCTCTCCCATACCAAGGGTGCTACCATGTAGTCTGTGAGACAAAAATATGATCACACAGTGCTTTTTTAATTTTTACATCAACAGTTTAGACGAAATTAAACATATCAAATGTTGCCTATCTCAAAACAGAAATGTTTTTTAAATAATGAGATTATGTTTAAATGTTTCAGATGTTTCCTCCAGCTCAATAAGGTCAACCAAACACATTTCTATGCAGAAACTTGTGTGAAAAGCATGTGACTAGCACATCAAAAAACCTTCTGGATGTATAATTTGAGGATGCCTAAACAAATGGATGAAGTCAGGCTTGAATCAGCTCCTTTCATCTGTTGATGAGCTAACTTCAGCATCACTGCTGAGTTATTAAGGTAGTCTGCCCAAATGGTGCACCCTACTTTGGGAAAATATATGCAGCAGGCATTCCCTGGAAATAAATGTAAAAGAAAACAGGAGCACACAGACTGTGGTGAGCTCTCTAATAACATGTAAAACATGCTCTTTAGCAGATAAACAACCAGAAAACATAAAAAATGATGAAATATATTTTCATGCAGATGCCCTTCAACATCACAGGTAAGATGAAAGTGCCCTGTAGGAATTATGAGACAAACAGTCTGCTATGTCATACTTGGTGAAGGGACTATAAAATCAGAAGGAAGATAACTTCATCCTGGCATAGTACTATTACAGTTTCCTTTGACTTTCTCAAAATACTATGTTTTTCTGCAGAACCCTATTATGCAGGATTTGTGGAAGCACAGAACAGCAATTCCTTAAATGTAATGCTTAACCTCTGCCCTAAAACCACCAATAGATGAGCTTACAACATTGTTCAGTCTTTTTCATCTGGCAATTCCCTCTCTGTCCACTGTACTCCTTTCCCCTACTCCTCCCTCCTCCCAAACTGCTTTTTCCCATCTCTCTTTTGGCCTACTCCTGAGCATCACAGTTCAGAACAACCCAGGGCTCTGGTTTTAAGTTTATTTCTGTAAATAGTATAGAACAGATATTACCTGATTTTTGAAAGGGTTAGATTATAAATTTGTATATACTGTATAATTTCATCTAAAAGACGATCTGTCATGGAATCAAAATCAGCAAAGGTATCATTCTGTAAAATAAAAGAAATAAAAAAATAATAACTGTATTTTCTAATGCAGCAATATACATTCTGCATTCAGTCTGAATTCTTATTCCCCAGTGTTTTGATCAACAGCACACAAATAAAAGCATTGATATTAACTCTGAATACAAACCCTACAGCTAGTTATTTTAAATTTTTCATGCCATTTTCTTGTAACATGGAATAATGCAATACATATTTTACTGTAAGACTACTTTCTTCTAATACACCAGAACAAATCTTAACATTACACGCCCAGCCTTAGTTCTAAGCCATTCTCTACACTTAAGATTATCTGTAGTGAAACAGAAGACCAAACTGCATATTCAGAATTAAATCACACTGCCCATGAAATAGAGATGAGACAATTACTGCAACAGCAGTCTACATTAATACTGTTTACTCAAAATGAAACAAACAAACAAAATCCTTAAGACCTTATCCCCAGTTCGTAGCTGATTCTCTCCAACGATCAGCAGCAAGAAATTAAAAGAGATAAGCAAAGCCTGCCTAAAACTTTTCAACACAAGTTCCAAAGGATCTGTGCTAAAATCTGAAGAGTTCAACATATTGGTAAATGATCTGGGAAAGGAAAGAAGGAGATGAAGTATCAGTCTATAGGCAAAACGAAATATTCAGGATAGTCAAATCTAGAACAAACCAGAATTTCAGAAGAATCCTATATTACTGCATGCCTGGGTGATAAAATGGCAAGAAATGAAAACCAATGTTAGGTAGGGAAAACCTGCCCTAACTGTATATGCAAACAATCTATACATCTGTGTTGCATACAATCAGCTATGTTGGGAAAGCAAGGAAAGAAAATAGCAACATAACATTTTGTCAGTCCATAGTGCACAAGCATCTTAAATGCCCTGTCTAGTTCTGATCATCCAATTTTAAATGGGAAGAAGTTTCAAGAGGGCAGGGAAGGGTCTCATGGATGAACAGAAACTGTTTCACATCTAATTGTAAGAGATACTAAATGGACTAAGTCTCTTCAATTGCCTCCTGAGGGAGAAGTTGAACTTGTTTATAAAACACATGATTAACTGAAGCAATGAATGAGGATGCTTGTTGAGTATTTTTTCCAAAACAAGCTGTAAGGTAAGTTATTTCAATTTCCTTGTTTGCAACTGAATTACTAATGTATATGAACCACAGAATTAATCTCAACTGTATGCTGTGGATACAGAAGTAAAAACATTCAAAAAGAATCAGCCAACATTAAGGAGAAAGGTCTGTCAGTAGCTATTAGGCTCAGGGGTCACAGTGGAATTCACAAATCAGAAAGTCTCACAGCTGCTGACTGACACAAACTATAGGGCTGGAGAAGAGAAAGCCTGGCTTGGTGCCTGTCGAGCCTGGTTCACAAAGCATAACAGCAGCTACTGCCAGAAAAATGCTACTGCAATAAATGAAGCTTTTGTTTGAGCCATTGACGAGACTTTGTTCTAGTTCATCTCTGAAGTATGTCTAGTACAATATGTAACACACATACACAGACAAAAAGTGAAAATTGTTCTTTTGTGCTTTGTCAAGTTTACTTCTTCAGAAAATAATAAAATTCCCAGAAGTTTAACAGAAGAGGTAATTTGATATTGGTTCAATGTTACGATGTAGATCTCGCGGTACGCTGACAAAAGAACAAGAGACAGGTATTTTGTATTTCTCAGGACCCCTGAAATAACACATCTCCCTTCTTGCCACACCAGTTTTAACTATTACCATTTTTACCACTAGTATTTAGCATATTTTATCCACAATCCAAACTGCTTAATGCTGAGAATTTAGGAGACACAGTATACACAACAAAATGGCAGCAACAAATGTTACCCCTTAAAATATTCACCTTCAATACCATACAAGATTTTGAAATTACTTTGACACAAGCCACAGATCAAATCATGGATTCCATGAGAATAAAATAAAAATACACCAACTGTGGTAAACACAATAGTGCCATTAAATAAATGTCTGAAAGTTTACACTGTTTATAGCTTCACGAAAATTCTTTTTTAGTTGGCAAATACCTGATTCCTTTCAGACATAAGAAATTCAATTCTTCCTCCAGGCAGCCCTAGCTCAATATAAGTCTTCACTAATCTTAGATCTGCGCTGTTACCTTCAAAAGAAAAACAATCAAGAGTTAGATTCTGCAAAGTTAACTTGAAATAAAAGCACTCAGAATACTGAAATGTATCTCTGGCAGAACTTTGTATTTAAACACAGCTAATGATATTCTCAGCCCTAATTAAAATTCAATAAAACTTTGAAAGATAAACTACAATGTCAAATTAAGTGACAAAATGGTCTATGAAAATGACATTCAATGTAAACACTTTTGAAAAAGCAAAGATGTAGGAAGTCATGTTTGATTTTGTCTTAGCATCCAACTGATACATAGCACTGTGAACATTACATTCTTGGAAACCTAATTAATTTTGATAAAGTCAATTAAAGAACTTAAAGCTAGCTTAAAGAAATCAGTGAAGGAGCATTTTCAGAAAATGAAAAGGCAGAGTGAACTGTCAGCAGATAAAGATACTTTTAGACTGGTACCCAAAACAATAAATGCTAGTTTAACTAGCATCCTGAAGATTTTTCCACATCAATAAATCATGGATGCTTTTGAAGAAAGAGTACCTTTTCTGCCTTAATTAGAGAACAGGGTTATTTATATCTGTCATTTATAGAAAATAGCTTGTATAAGCTTGTCATTTCATTAGAAAATTCTAACTCTGTGGACTTTCCTAAGGCTTCAAACACATTTTTTTTTAACAGGCTTCTTGGTTAAGTTAACTTCTGTGCCGGTTCTACATACAATAGCACTTGAATATCTACACTAGTAAGAGGGAATACCTCCAAGCACTATTTTTAAAAGTGCTTAACAAAGGCTGCTTTCTGTCCAAAGGAGGAAAGATAAACTATGCTGTTATTTTATTTTTTTTAACTTAGGAATTTGAAAAATGAAGGAAGTGCCTGTGCAGTGCTGGTGCACCCCAATACTTTATTCTACTGCCCTCTTGTGCTTCCTTACACTGTTAATTTAAGAAGTGTCTCAAAAACCCACAAAAACTGGAGGGGATATTGTTTCTTAAAATGCATATATGCTCTGAATTAAAAGCAGCTTGAATATATTCAAGCTATTTAAACTTTATAATCCTTTCAATTAGCAAGAGATTTTCTCACTTCTACCACAGTAGAATCTTTGTCCTTGGAAATATTCAAAACCCCAACTGGGCTGCATCCTGGGCAACCTGCTGCAGGTGACCCTGCTCTGAGCAGGGAAGTTGAATGAGACAATCCTCAGTAATCCCTTTCACCTTCAACCACTCAGTGATTCAATGACCTACACTTTTAAAACCTTATCAACATTTTGCTGCGTTTTACATGTACTATTTCTTTTTCCTAACAAGATACACATATTTCATTTTCCTTGACAACACATCAATTCTAAAGAAAACAATTTTGTCAGTAACTCCATACTATTACCACAACACGGACAAATTCCTTTATGACATAAAAAACTGAAAGATGCACCTTATGTGAACTATGGCATGAAATAGACTTATGTGCAAGGAAGTTTTATGAAAGACAAAGAATTCTAAATTTAACAGATTTTATGGAACATGTTGTCAAATGTAGCAGTACAATGTCAGATTCCCATTTCCCTCCAGTGAGCCTGTTTTAGGTGTTCAGAGTTGGAAAGACAAAGCTAAATCTCACTGGTAATCTGAATTTGCTGTCTTGTACAGTATCACATTTTCCAGCATACCATCTAGGCCATGGACACAGACTATAAGATGTATTCCTTCTTCTGAACACTCATCCTCTTCCATACTGAAATAAGGTGTTGAAGAAGCCAGCTTGAAAACATCACTATACATAAATCCAGGAAGTTTAAGTTGCCTCAATTCTTCTTTAGCCTGTAGGAAACTGGAACAAAAAAATACTTATTATACATTTACTATTGCTAAATAAATATGGGGTCTTCCAGAATACAGTTTTCTACAGTCATTTTGCTTTGTATTCTATGTAATTAATATGAAGGAAAATATATTTATTAAGCAAATTCTTCAAAATATTTTTATTGCAGATTCCTACAGCCCCTTTTCCTCTCTAACAAAAACCATATCTCAAGCTCTACTCTCTTCTCTTCTTTGACCATCTCTACAAACTCTCAAGTATTTCTGAAACCACTGAAGATTCTGGGTTCACTGTGGCCTTGAGCAAACAACAGCTTTGTTTACACACAGCACCAAAATTACAGGAATTATGATAAATCAGAAGCCAAGGTTAAGATTTTCACTGACTTTTGATAATTCTTGCCAAACTCATTTCATAGGTCAGCAGAGAGCTGAAGTCAGTGCTGTAATGTCTCACCATAAGGTCCCTGTGGTAGGCTGAATAACTCGTACTTGCTTCTGAAACAGCCAAATCCAAACTTCTGATCTTTTACATATTATATGAAGGCATACACTGTAAGGTTTTTAACAGCTGAGATCTTCACATGCTAGGAGCTCCTTGGTTTCTCCCTCTCTTCCCCTTCCCTTAGTTTTTGTGTATTACCTTCCTAATTGCATATCAGTTTCCCTGCAGCACACAAAGCTTTCTGCTTTCTTATGCTTCCTTAATCCGTCTGTTCTGCATGATCCCTCACAGCATCAGGCTATACCCCATCCCCTTCTGCAGGCTCACTGTTTCCCTCCCATTCTACCTTTTGTTCTCTTTTTTCCCAGCTTTATCTTTAGCTCATTCCTCACTAACTGGCAGGAGCAGGCTTCAGTGAAGTCAGCCTGAACAGAAACCACTGCTGGCAGCTGCTCTTATCACTCTGCAGCAGAAGCTACTCGAGTTTGTACTCAAGGCATGTTTTCTGAACTGAACATACCAAGGTTGGTTCTTTATGGAGCAGATCATACCCTCTGGATTCACAGTTATCTCACGTTCCAGGGGACTCTGCTTTTCCCAAGGCCAAGTCCTTGATTTTATTCCAAGTTCACTTTCATTGTTACAGAACAGCCTGAGAAGTTTTTGCTTTTCTTTTCCTCTCTCCCATTCCACACCAGTATCCACTGTACCGTATTTCAGAAGCTAATTTTTTGGCCACTTCTAACCTTCTAAACTTCCTCCACCTGACTGCTCAATCCTTCTTCCTGTTCTCAGCTGCTTTTCACAAACTATCTGGTCTTTTATCTTCTGCCTAGTCAGCATTTATTTCTACCTCTCTTTTAAATTTTCCTCTCTCTCATAGCAACATTTTACTTCCAATACAGTGGCTGCTTCCCATGTTAATTTAGGAGCAGGGGGTTATCAGGTAAACTCCTATGTTTACAGCAAGAAGAGGTACAATCTGGGATCCCTAATGTTCCTCTAAATTTGGCTTTCCTGGTATCCAAACTGCAGTGTAATTTAGAGCACTGACGTCTCCAAGGTGTTACATTTTTGATATTTGAAGTTAAGATTCAAAAATAAGGCCATTACCATAGCTTGCACTACACATTTTCTTCACTTAATTCATCAGATGGACAACCAATTACACAATGGTTTTGGGTTTACGTTTTTAAAGTCAAAGCATATTTTCCCATGCTTGCTATTTTAACAATTTCCATTTCATAAAACACCATTTTTATGCTCAGTAGCCTTTACAACATCATTCTTCAGCTGAATGATTATTTTCTAAACATAACACAGAAAAATCCTGTTTTGCTTGTTTCTCAAACCACATGAAATTACAAGATAACTGATAGAAGAAGTTCAGTGCTAAGACACTTTTTATCTGAACATCTAGAACTTGCTGTTACTTGGGCATGCAGAATCCACAAGCCACAGTTCCGGGGGCATCCTACAGCCCAACCATGCTTCTTTTTCCCTTCTCTACTATATTAACGTAATTTCTGAAAGTAAAAAGCTTGTTTAAAACAATCACTTACGCTAACATTTGAGGTTTTGGGGATCTTTCATACCAGGAAACAGCTGAACCTGAGCTGTATGATGTGCTGCCTGGCTGTTGTGTAATTGCATCAGATTTATTCTTTGAAGAAGAGATAACATTGCAGGGAGAGTCTCTCAGAGAAGAAGGGAAAGATAGACAACCAGGAGTACAGACAGGGGGTACAGTCATTATGTCTTGCAGGTGTCCACTGTCAATCATTTCAGATCTCAGGCCTCTCTCATCTGCTAAGCCATGATCCTGGTCAGCACTGCAAGCTCCATCTGATATACTATAATCTGTTTCTTCGTAATACCCATTTTCAATCATTTCTTGATCCTCCTCTTCTTCCTCATCTTCTTGGGAAGAGCAAATAATTTGTTTTTCATATGCTTCCTTTTGAGGGCTAACAGGATTGCTGTTGTCTGCAGGCCAAATATCTGAAATATCTGCGCTGCTTTGAGAGCCAAAATAGTTTTCAACAAGCCCTTGCTTTACCATGTCAGCACTACCAGTAGGAGAAGGATTATCTGTACCAGTTTCACTTTTAGCTACTGACAGCTCTTCAGTTGTGCCCTTTAGTTCTAAAGGCTCATTATGTCTTCCTTTGTTTGTTTTTTCAACCTCGTACACTGCACTTACAGATGAAGAACTTGAAACAGCAGATGGCTCACCCATACAAGTTGTTTCCAAACACAACTTAACTGTTTCTTCTGTAGATCTAGGATGCCTTTCAAGGTCCTGAGAGTCCTTACAGGTTGTGCCAGGGCCTGTTTGTGGGCTGTAACTTTTCACATTAGTAGGTGTATCCTCATCTGAAACAACCAAGCGTGACAGATCTTTTTTTCCTGAGAGTGAGGAATGTGCAGACAGAGTTTTGTTATCCAAGTGCTCTGAAAATACAACATGCTGCTCCTGCAAATTGGTGTCTGATGTTTTACTGTCATCACATTTTGGCAAGTCTATTGCTCCTAGATGCAATACCGTTTTGCTGTCACTTAGCTGGCATTCAGGTACAACGGATAACTTTGAATTCTCATCAGGTGACAGCTCATCATCATCTGAAGGCAGTGAATTTATGGACGTCAGGGATGACTGTATTTCACTTACAGCACTTGTACTCTCAGTGCAATGGCTTTCTATTGTGTTTTTTATAGCACAGTCTGGTTTTAGTAACTGCTGAGGAAACACTCTCTCACCATTGTGTGCACTTTGTCCATGAATATTTTCAAACACATGATCAGGGTTGGGGTGAGTTGCGAAAGAACTTGGTTCACTTTCTACACCTGAATCTGAAAACCTAGAAGAGGCATTTGTCACACTAACATCTGGTAATTTAGTCATGTCTCCACTTGTAGATAGTTGACTTTCTCTTGTTGAAAGAATAGGTGGATTACTTTTCATTTTTGTCAAGGTGTCACTGGTATGCTGACAGTTTCTCTCATGGACCGCCTCCTTTTCAAGCATGGGTTCCTGTTCTCCCAAATTCAATTTATTTCCGCATTCTGAAGACTGAATATTGGGTGTCAGCAAATTCTTGTCATGCTCTCTAACTTGTGGAAACTCAGCCCCAGTGTGAGCCACACCTTTCTCCTCTTCATAAAGATTCTTATTATGTGGTTTGACCTCGATTGCGCTGACTCCTGAGGAAGCTGGCTGACCTCCTTGACAGCCTTCAAGTGTACCTTTGTGTTGTAAAGCACTATCTGCTTGAATAGCTCCAGAACCTGTCTGGGAGACAGTCGGTCTATCAAAAATAGCCTCATTTTCACAGTGCACAGGACTACTTGGACCTGGTTGGTCACCTTCTCTCTTGTCAGTCTTCTCCTCAGGTGGCAAAAATGGAAGTTCTCTTTGACTTATTTGCCTGATGCAGGCCTTTGTATCACAAGGAACTCCACCTGCTGTAGGGTCCAGCCCTTCGTTAGCATCAGATAAAGGCCTGCCATCTGACTTTCTACAGGTATCTTCCAGTGCTGCACTTATCAAACATTTGTATCCCACTAAGACCACAGAGTCCTTTGTGGTCTGTTTTATGACTTTTTTTGTGTTTTCAGGTTTCATTGTTTTCATAAGCTTAGTAACCTTAACTTTGGATTTATTTGTATCTTCACCTTTCCCTTTCAAAGTTTTTGTTAGCATCTTTTCAGTTTCTGAATGCCAAAAGATGGAGGGACCTGCAGGTCTTATTTTCAGTTCTGGGCTAGTAAAACCAGCAACAAAACCTTCTTCAGCTTCAAATTTATCCAGTTTACTGGACTCTGCCCTTGGAAGACTCTGAGCTACCAACCAGGGTACATCCAGATCTTTCACAAAAAAGAGGAGGAAAAAAAAAAGATGATGTTTACAATAAGATTATGCAGATAACTGATGCTATAAAACGCTAGCAATTATGGAATTTTACACATCCTCAAAACTCAACTTAAACCCCAAACCCTCTCAAATAAATGTGGTCCTTTAAAGCCAGCAAGAAATTTACAGAAAAATACTCAAGGTTTACATAATTTTTGCTCATTTCTTCAAAAAGGAAACTGTACTGTAAGGCATATTTACCTTCAGTAATTGAATCTAAATACCGATCTTCAAAGATAATAGGCAAGGAGTTCATATCTCCATCTAGTTCACTGCATTCAATAGGGAGGGGTGGAAGAGAACTGCAGAAGGAAGTGTTTTTGATAGCTGCGCACATCTGTAGATGACTTTGAGCACTGAAAAAAAGGAAGCAGTCCTCCATAAAAACAACTATTTATCTTTACATTAACAGCAATTTCCAATAGTTTAATTCCTTTTAGTAGAAACTTTTTTACTAATTAACTATTAATATCTTGATTATTTAATAACTTCTTACATAACTTTCAGTACTTTAAAATTATGCCGAGAACATATGTTTCTCTTGAATTTTTAATGTATTTTTGCAATGCTACTTCTACACAACATAAGCTACAGAGTAACAGTACTACATGCTATACACTGTGGAATTTCAAAGGCTACTCACTGTAGTTCTTGAAAGGCAAGAGCAGCTTGCCTAGGATGCTCAAAACAAAAGAATGCTTCAGCAAATCTGCGCACCTGCAAGATCCAAATGAAGTTAGAGCTTATTTTACATTACAAATCATTTTAAAAAATCCACCAGCATTCCTATGCATCAACGTATCATTTGTATGTATAATACAGTTCCTTTTTTTGTATGTTCATTCTGGGTGGGTGCCACAGACAAGACTAGTGACTGAAACAAGAATTTTCATTAGTGCTCCGGATAACTGGGAGTTATATTAGATTCAACTGCCTGCTGAAAACTTGATTTCCAGTAAATCAATCATCCCAATCAGGCTCACCTGAAACAGTAACACACAAAAATATTATGGGCAATTTTAATAATAAGAAGGGAAATGACTGTTCAGGTGACTCTTCTGAATAAGCCTCAGGATTACTTTCTGAGGCAGAAACCTATTAGATATTCTGCAGTCTCAAAATACACAGAAGTGTTTCAAACTTTCCATAGATATTCTCTAGCCCACAGTAAACTACTGTGCAAAAGAATCTTGTTTGCAAAGATTTTGGCTGGAAATGATGAAGATGGTAACAGAATGTACATTAATTATAAGCATTGTATTCAAGACTTAATTAGATGCCTGAGGTCAATAAACAATATGGTACTGAACTGCTATTTAATAACATAGGGGAGCATATTCTTTAATCATCAAATATATTAAATCATCAATATTTTACCAACAAATACATTCTCAAACAAATAGTGTGAATCATACAGCAATTTACTCAAACGAAAACATAATCAATGTCATGAAAATGCAGTATCTAGAAAACCCAAGGGTTTCGTAAGATGGAATTTCTCACATTTCCAATATTATATATAAATATGAATTCAATCTATATCCATTTTCCTTTTGAAACTGCCAAATTACCTGCATCTAAAAAAACCCCAAGAGAATGTGCTGTGCAATGGCTGTGGGCAACAGCTTGTTCATTAATTTGTTTGTATCAATTAAAACAAAATTTCTATTCCACTTACAGAGTCACATATGTTAGTCTACTGAATCAGCAATTTATTCACTAACCACTTCCTTGCCTCCTACTCCTTTATTTCTTCGATATATTCTGGATCTTCCTCTTAAGTTATGGAGCTTTCTGAACAGACTGTGGGAGTTTTCAGTGTGAAGCTGGCATCAGACCTAGCTCAGTTCCCTCAGCTCTTTAACTCAGAGCTGCAGCCAGCATCTGTGTCCACCCTGAGGACAAACATGGCTCTACAAAAATCTTGTGCATGAGTGGGCAAACATCAGACTTTCAGGACCACATTAATTTTGTCCAGAGATAAGCACTTGCAGGGGAGTTCATTTTCCTTCCTGATACATAGCTCAGAATATTTGTGGACAGTATCACATGGAATAAGTTCTGTAGCTTCTACACTTTTCTGTTTTCTTAATACAAGAAGAACTTGGAAAAAAAGTTGTTCCAAGGTGCTTAAGAAAAAAACCCAACCCCAAATCCAAATATTTAGCCCCCAGTTTCTAACCTGCACTGGAAGCTAAGAGTCCTGTCCCAACCTCCCAGAATTTAATGAATTAAATGAAATTAATCTCAGTCATAACATCATCTCTGAATAGCCAGGCAAAATGCTCAGGCAAAAAGAAAATACTAAATTTAACACTTCCTTGTAAATGCAACTTCTGCTTTCACCAGAACTCAATTTGCTTTCCATCAGAATTTGTTGTTAGGAGTTTATGCATAGACCTCTGTGATTAGAATTGGTGTTCCCAAGTAATTTGCTAAATTTTCCTAGGTGGCTTTTCTAAACAGACATCTGCCTTCCAAATACTTGATTTTGTCAGAGCTAATCCCCAACCTTTCCCCCAGAAAGGGTGGACTGTTATACAACAGACTTAACAGATAATTTCACTGCTTAAAACCTGGATGTGAGAACAATTGACCATGGAGAGTGGACATCATTGTTCTAAATTAAGCAATTTTAAAATTAATTGAAGATCCTAATCAATCAGGTTAATAGTTACAGGAATATTGCCAAACTAGTACATGTCTGTGGTATCTGTCAAGAAAGCAAGTGAGGTAGTTTTGAGTATAGATGTGAACACTTTACTACATAAAGTAACTAGAGTTATATGGAGAGTAGATCTTTAGAATTCTGCACTCACTCAAACAGAAAAGGAAGGATTTTTTTTTTCATTTGCAATAAAACCCATCTGTAATTGTTTAGGCAATTCCAGTGCTTTTGAAGAAAATCTCATTACCAGCTCCAGACAGCTCCAAGTAGAACAGCAACAGTATAAAACTAGTTCAAAGCAAGCTCCAACAGCACGTAAGTCTTTCTTAATGAGTGAAAAAAACTCCAGTCAACAGTAGTTTATTATGTTTAATTGGTGCTTAACTTATTGAAGGACAAGGTACTTGCTAGGACACCGTTAAACAGGCTCTGCAGAACCAGAACGACCGGCAGTGATAGTGATGTAGGCTCTACCAACTTGGGCTGAGTCCACAAGGACTTTGCAGGCGGAAATTGAAGCTGCTACTCCTAATCCCTACAGACTTCCTAAAAGCATGGATTTTATGGTCCTCCCAATGTAAACAGAAGAACTGTCTATAAAAACTGCTGTGGGATACATATTGTGTCTCTGCATATTTATGAATAGCAGTCAGAGATCTTGGTTTTCAGCTCTCCTATTTTAGGACTGATCAAACTGAAATAAATAATTTTGGAAGAGTATGTTCAGACCTACCAGAAGATGTCACTACAGGACAAAGAGATGAACTAGTTTAATCTGCAAATGTTTTGTAATCTAAAATTACATGTATTTGTGAAGTGTTCACACAAACTCATCCAATCTTGGAGTGCAGAAAACAAGTGCCCATTTAAAAATTAAGTAATACCACCTTGCTGGTGCTATCTAAGATGGCTCAGGTAAAAATCCCTTCTCAATGCTGTATTATGCAATTCTTACAGAGTCAGCCTGCTTGCTTTATGCTATCAGGCCCTAAATAAAAATGTTATTTTAGAATTACCCATGCCTTGCATCTCCTCTTGAGTCTTTGACAGATCATAGAGTATCCATAAAGTACAGTGACAGGTAACAAAAGGAGTTAGCATAACAGCAACTCAAAAGGACACAGGTTATGCAGATGTGAAATCAAATTATAGGGAGGAAGAGAACTCCTATCATAATTTTTTTCAAACTGGAAAGCATCACAGAAGTACCTTTAATATGTGCAATATCTCAAATCCCATAGTACAAGTAATACTTTGATTTATACTCCCTAAAATAATTGCAGTAAAACACAATAACTAAGGCATTTATGAGCTAAGGAGGATGACTGACATAACAGATTTCAAAAGAACCACATTTAAGAAGATAAATACATAATCATTAGCAGTGTCTTTTCTGAAGCAGTAAAAATTAATATATTAATTCTTCCTTTGGTTTTATTAAATATAAATTTGTACAAACACTAACATACCAGGAGCTGAATGCAAGTGCAGGTTAAATGAAACAGTATTCTTGTTTCATACCTTCCGCCAGTTAACTTGAGGGATTCCAGAATTTATATGAAAAGCACAGAAGGTAAGTAAGATTCACAGACAGACAATAAAATTATCCCTTTCCTATGGCTAGCACATCAAACAAATAAATAACCCTTGCATTCTTTCTGAAAGATTCCATTTATTCTCCAGAACAGGCTATTTCCACAACCATGATTTCCTCACTAATCAATGTGATTTATCCAGTAAGAGTAGTGCTTTAGTTCATACTTGAATATATTTCACCATGGGAACAGCACTGCTGTGGATCTGCTTGCAGAGAGCCCAGAGCAATTGCACACACCCATAGACAGACCAATGGCACTGTAAATGTGTTTTACATACACATGCATACTCATATGCCAGATCATTTCACATACATTTCTTCTATAAAATCCCATGTAAGAGACTTTTCAAAACTTATTAATGTTAAAAATTCTTAATTCTCCCTTAAGAAGGAAATACACTGTTTATGATGTAAGCAGGCAGCCTAAATGCAGCAGAGAAGTAAAACGTAGGGTGGGCACTAGACATGGCTCCCACAGAAAAGTACATCAGTCTGCACAAATAAATCTTATTCCACAACTGCAATCTGCCTTCTGAACTGCATTTCTTATTCAAAAGAACAGTGAATTACTTGGTTCATATACATAAATAATATGTTTTATGCATTATATTCTAACAACATACATTATACACAAGATAACAAATGCAATGCAACAGCTCCCTTTACAACTCCAACCAGCTTTCCCAAATAGAAAACTGATCATCTGGAGCCTCATTTTGAAACACATTTCCATAACAATGTATCCCAGTAAGTGTGTGAAGGCGCCAGAGTCAATACTTACTCTTAACATGTGATGCTCTTGTGCTAGCAAAGCTGTGACCTCCTCTTGTAAGGTAATGACCTCCAGAAACTGCCCCCAGAGAGCCATCAGAAGTGAGCAAAGCTGAGCAAGATTCATATTTATAAGTTCTGCCAATTCATCAGGATTTTCTATTTTCTGAAGTCAGGAAAAAAATATTTACATGATTCACTGATGAAATCATAATGCACAGACAGGAATAAAAAAAAGTATACTTTATCTCAGTGAGAATTTTAATTTAAAAAGCAACTTCCGAATAAGAACTGTTTCAACTAAGTATGAGAACTGGATCAATCTATGTTACAGCAGTAATAGATTATGTTGTATTAAATATTATCCAGCTGCTTTTTAGAATTAGGATTCCTGACCAAAAATTTAAGCAATAATTTCACTTATGGCAAAGCTAACTGGGTTCAACTGTTTTATTTTCTAACCATGTGCCTGAAAGGAAGAGGAATTGGGAAATAAAAAATTAACACTTGCTATGTTAATCCAACTTTGATAAAATCACAAGAATTTAATAAAGACATCTCCATTTCAGAATAGTTATAACTCAAAATACCTTTATAAGATGCTATATATCTACATACATTTTAAGCATAGTCAGGAAGCAGTGTTACAGCACAGCCTTCCTAGAACCAGATCACACCAAGACAAATTCAGTGTGAAACAAGTTTTTCTTTCTTTATAACATACTGTAATCCTGTGACACAGTCCCACACCAGCCAATTGTATATAGCTAGGCTTATGTTCCCAGCCATTTTAGAAAAAAATAGTTTTTCAGAAACTCATTGTAGGCCCATAAGGCACTGAGGCAAAGGGTTTAAAATTAAAAGACAGTAAAGACTCAACTCGAGCAGTATGACAGAGCTAGTAGAAAAAAAAGGATTAGAAATACAGAAACACCAATTTAACCAATAATAAGAGAAATAAGAGAAACTATTGATGAGAACTGTACAAAAGAACAGAAAGAAGAAAACAGAAAATGTTTATATTTTAGCAAGTTAAGGGAGAAACTAAAGAATTCGGAGAACTTTTGTGAATGTAAAAAATATTTTAATACATAAAGTAAGATTATCAGTTGCCCATAGAGAGCTAGCAATGCTGAATTTATCTCCAGTTATACAAATTACATCCTTTTACAAACCGTATTACATTTTCTTGCTGTTATACTACTACTGCAGTAACTAAAGGTGAGCCAACTGTTCTTCCAAAGCTGGGCAGATGGCCCACTTGGCAGCAAAGCACAGATAATCTTTTAGGAAGTTTTAAAACCTGTCCTTTCAAACTTTGCTATGACCAAGAAATCAGTTATTCAGCTGGGATTAGCTCTGACTAAGAAGAGAGATGGGGAGACAAATCGAAGCCATTTGAAGTACATAGTGTTTCCTTGAGAATGTAGGAAAAACAGGAAAAGGAGATAGCATCAGAATGAATACTTTCAGATGAGGGGATGACTTGCAGAATCTCCTTTTGTACAACCTACTACTACCATGTATCACTGTGTCATTGTTATTTGATACCATAAAACCCCCAAAAAATCAAATTATAAACACAGAAAATAAAAATGTGATTTTCATACAAGTAATCCACCTTTCTACAACCTTCAGTTTCATGATATAAAAAGCTACATGGCTACTACTGACACACTAAGCAGACAGATCAAGAGTTATGTTTTGGTGTCAGTTGAGCAATTTCTCTTTGGAGGAAAAGCTGAAGTAAGTGCTAGCGAAAAACATACATGCTGTCATTCCTCAAACAAACAGTTTAATCCCAAGTAGCATATAAAACCAGCACATTCTACTTTTATAGTTATTTCACTTATTTAATACATGAAAAAAGCCCTGTACCTTGACTTCTTCACACAATTCTGTAAGACGAATTTCTACATCTATGTTTTCTGGAAAGATGAGAGGACATATTCATGAGTAATGTATTTTCCAAGTTGCAGAGTGAAACCAATTATCTCACAAAACAATTTTAAGACATAAAAAAGAATTCATCAAATAAAACTCAAAGCCATATTAAGTGCCATAGCAAGTTGTAAACTTCCATTAAAATAATTTCATAGCAGTTTCTGAGATTGAAGACAGAACATAATTAAGAAAAAGGTTTGCAATTATCACGATTGCTTATCATGATACCTTGTCAAGGACAACAATTTTCCATTCAAAATTAAATTTGAAAATACTGTCGTTTAGATGATACAGTTTTCAGATTATGCATTGATAGCTGCTGCTATTCAGCAGCAATGTCATAATTTAAGACCAAGGTAATATAATTCTTCTTCTACCAGATTTTCTAGAGAAGCCTTATTCCAATATCAATTTTGCAAAGGTATATTATTTACAAGCTACACAAATATAAATACAAGTCTTTAATTGGATGAGGAATTATTTTTTAGTCAAATAAAACTGTTCTTTAAGTGATCTTTCTCTCAATAGCTCAATATTAAGAGCAAATGAATCTAACACAGTATGGCAGCTTTAACTGGATCTGAACCTTGAATGACTCATTTATGAAGAAAACAGATTATTCCTTCATGTAGATGTTTCTCCTTGTTAAACAGCCCTGTTTACTTCAGGGTATTTGATAAATCAAATAATAATTTGGTGTTACATTTAATTTCCTTCTGCATCTGAAGCACAAGTAATAAGAGAACAATTCATAAACTCCAAAACTGCCTGTAACAAGTATTTATATTTAATTTTTGAAACATAGTATTAAGGACAAAAATGTTCATTATTTCTTGAAAACACACAGCAACAAAACATGCCTTGAAACCCCCAGTAGTAACTTCAGGGTATGGATAATGAACAAAGGTTTACAGAACAGCAATAATGTGTATACTCAACTTCTCTTTGAATTATGCCACCTATACTTATTAAGTATATATTGATATTCAACTGAATAGCATTCATCATACTTAGGTTTGAACTTAATGCCACACAAATTAATTCACAAAACTCAAAGTTCTGAGAAAAAAAAAGCTAATTGCAGAAATGTACAATGTTCCCAGAAACAAGTTTACAAAAGCTGTTGAAGGAAACTACATATACCTTTTGCTACATAGTACTTGATAATAATTATTCTGAAAATATGTGAAAATATTTTAAGATATGATGCTGCTTTTGGTGTGGCCACACAAATTTTGTCATTAGTGAAAAAATTAAAAGGTTTACTTATGACACGATACCAATTATTTGTTTGTCACCCTTCAATTGAAAATAGGCTTGTTGAGCAAGATTTAAAACTCTGAAATCTAAAATCATTATAGAAAATCCCAAACTATATTAATATTCCAGTATTAAAAAATTAATATTAAAAAAGAGAAGACAGAATAGAGCTAATACAACACAAAAGGAAATGAAGCACTTACATTCTACAGCAGTAATGTTCACCCAGCAAACATCTGATGCAATTTTGCGGGCTCTACTAAAAATCAGTTTTGTTTCCTTTTTACAGTAAAACCAAAGCACACTTATAGATGATTAAGCTGGTGACCTACTATGAGACTGAACTGCCATTATATTCTTTTCTCAACAGAAACTTCCTTGTGCTTAAACAGCACTGTGATCTTTTGTCCAGCATCAGGCCCACACTGACACTCTCCAAAGGGAGAATTGGCCACGCAGATATGGACAAATTTACCCTAAGCACTCATAATGCCTCGTGTAGTGTTTGTAAGAATTAAGTCTTGAGACACCAGAAGCAATCTGAAAGATTTCTCAGGAAGAAAAGGTATTAATTATCTTTAATTATCTAAAAAACATAAAAGAGTCTGTGTTGCATTAAACTAAGCTATAATTTTAAGCTATTTTTAAATGTTGATGACTGACTGAACTTTCAATCATTTTTGTTTAGTAAAGTAGACCAACACTAAACCAAAAAACAACAATGATGTTTCATTTTATCCTCTATACTCAGCCTAGAAGTAGATAGCTCAATTCTGCAGTTTTCAGAGTTCAACATATGTTCTCTATGGCTGATTCTTGAAACAATTTCTTTCTACAAATGATGTAACATTTTATATTATTAATAAGAATATAATATTTTATAATATCAATAAAAATCTGAGGGATTATATCACCTGCTTTGGAAACATACCTAGGTAGGCGAATCTCTGGGTTCGTGGATATTTTCTTCTGAGAAGGCGTTCATAAAGGACCTGCATGCTGGCCTTGGCTAGTTACAGGGATTGTACACACATGACTAGTTACTACACTCCTTTTTTCACCTGTGATTTATTATTTGCCTTAAAGTTAGTAAAAGAGCTTATTGCTAGCCTAGCAATTAGTGCAGTTAGATCAGTACATGAAAACATACCATTTTAGTGTAGTTTCTAGATTAAGTATCACTTGTGATACACATTAAGGTAGCATTTTTGATTTCCTGAAACCAGTAATATTTAAATGCTAAATTACAGTTACTGAGTCCAACAGTTGTCTGCACATGCTTCTGCAAAATCAGTGTCTTGTGTTAAAATTATAAGACAGAGCAATAGCAAAGCAAACAGAAAAAACAAAATTAAAGAGATAATAATTTTATCTTAAACAAAAAAGTGGTGACTCTGAAGTTTAAACAGGACTGGATATTCTCTTCTGCAATGCCCATTTAAACTTCACAGATAAAATATCCGCTATAAAATAGTTCATTTACTTAAAAATTAAAGAAAAAAAAAGCACAAATTACAATTGTGTACTTTGTGAAGTCCAGTGAGCCTCTATTTCTTTATAGACATTACAGAAACACAGCTTTCTTTTGTTAACTGTTGATGGATTTTAGAAACATTAGCGTTAATAGTAGGTATTATTTTTCATGAGGAAAATGTGAGTAATAATTAATGTTTACATTATTAGTACTTTTTACTATATCAGTTGTCCCAATCAATGTATATACAAAATAACTGAAATAAATGAAAAATATATTTATAAATATGAAAAACCAAAGTAATTCTAGCAGAGACATAAGAAAATGAAAATAAAAAATTAAACCCAAAGAAAACAAACTGTCAGTAGAATATGTACAATGAATGTTAAAGCTAAGCTGTAATTTTCTCTTCAGGTATTTATTTTGAGCATTTCTGTTCAAAACTACATCCCTAAAGGTAACTTAAATTACCCACAGAGATGAGAAAAGGTCTGATTCAAGTTCCACTGAAATTTATGAGTGGTTTTGGTTACTTCAGTGAGGTTGAAAGATACTACCCAACATTGCATTGCCAGTATGCAACTCAGTGGCAGCTTTTTTCTATTACATAGATATATATTTTGAAGGAATGTTTTTGGGCAACTGAAGATCATATCTGAAACATTTAAGTATCAAGATTTAGTCTAAGCCTATCCTTAGAATGACACTAGTGCCATCAGACTCAATATATTGAACTGGTAAAGCAAATCCAGAGAAGGGAAACAAAACTGGTGAAAGGTCTGGAGCACAAGTCCTGTGAGGAGCAGCTGAGGGAGCTGGGGGCGTTTAGCTGGAGAAAAGGAGGCTCAGGGGAGATCTCACTCCTCTTCTACAACTGCCTGAAAGGAGGGCATAGTCAAGTGGGGGTTGTGTTCTTCTCCCAGCTAATAAGTGAGACAGCAAGAGGAAATGGTCTCAAGTTGTACTAGAGGAGGTTTAGATTGGACATTAGGAAAAATTTCTTCACTGAAAGGGTGGTCCATTGGAAAGGGCTGCCCCGGGAATGGTGGAGCCACCATCCCTGGAAGCACTCTAAAGGAATGTGTGGTGGTTTTGATTGGCCCAAAACATCAGTGAAGTGTTTTTAACATCTAGGAGAAACTGGGACCCCTCAGAAGCTGTTGTGGTAGACCTGGGGAGGTGTCTGAGGGGTGGGGAGTGGCACAAAGATGGCTCCTGTGTGTCCTGAGCGCAAGTTCTGGAAGTTTTTACATCAAGTCCAGCAGAGCCAATCTCTGATGGCTCTGAAAGTGATGGACATGCTGCCGGACAAGTTTGGGCCAATTGGAGGTGCTGGTTACGCCTCTGTGAAAACATATTTAAGAAAAATTCAAAACAAAGCAGGTACACACTTCTTTCACTTCTTTGTAGTTGGAGGAGGAGGAGGTGGAGGTGAAAATATGTGAGGGAGAACAGCATGGAGACACCAAGGTCAGTGAAGAAGGGAGAGGAAGGGGTGCTCCAGTGCTCCCGGCACAGGAGCTGAAAACTTTTCTGCTAGCCATGGGGAAAGCTATGGGGGGAGCAAGAAGTTTCTCCTGCAGCCCATGGAGTCCATAAGGATGCAGAAATTCACCCACAGCTGACGCCAGAGGAGCAGGTGGATGCCTGGAAAAGACTGTGAACCAGTGGGAGTCTCATCTAAGAGTTAAAACTGCAACAGCCTTGCACAGGAGAGAAAGGCCTTGCTCCTGGCATGGAAGCAGCCTGGCCCTGGCTCAGGAGAGTCTGCACAGCACCTTATGGACAAAAAGACTCATGTTGCAGCAGGATTTGGGCGGGATGTTGCTCATGAGATTGGACCCACGCCAAAGAAGTTCCCAGAGGACTGTCTCTCGTGGGAAGGACCCCTGGCTAAGTAGAGAACCTCTTTTCCTGATTGGACTGACCAGAGAACCCCTACCCTGCCCCCTGTCTGTGTTGCTGGTTTGGAAAAAGGGAAGGGGTGGGGGGTGAGTGCAGAGACTGCTTCTTAAGAGGGTGGGGGTGAGAGCAGAAAAAAAACTGTTTGAAGAGAGAGAGAAACAAGTAGAGATAAAGAGTATTTGTAGTAGAAGAATTGTGGTGATGAGTAAATTTGAGAATCTGCTCTGTGGACTGAAAAGAGACCCCACACCCTGCCGCCCTCCACCCGGCTTGTTGACTGTAAAGGAGGAAAGGGGGTGAATATTATAGGTTCTTAAGAGGGAGGGGGAGTGAACAAAAACTGTATGAAAAGTTTATTTTTGCCTGCATTTATCCTCCAACTCTGTTAGGTAATTAAACACCTTTTGCAACTTTAAGCTTGGAGCCTGGTTGCCCTCTTTTCGTGCGTCCTCCTGGCAATGTCCAGTCTCAAACCCATGACAAATGTGAATGTGGCACTTGGACATGTGGTTTAGTGGTGAACATGGTGGTGCTGGGTTAATGGTTTAAAGACCTCATGATCTTTAGAGATCTTTTCCAACCTAAATGACCCTATAATTATATGATTTGGGAAAAAACAAATTTTGACCTTAAAAGCAAGTTCAGTCTTTCCTTTAATAAGCTGTTTCCCTCTGTATAAAGATAACTCACAAGAGAAATGTAGCAGTAACTGGAGCAGTATTTTTACTTCTATAAAGAAAAACACCTCAATTTCTACTGTTTTTCTATCTACAGATTTGTAATACACTCCCTGAATTTTTTTCCCCAAAAAATGGCTTTGTATTTTGTAAAATACAAGTGAAACATTCTGCCTTTGAATCATTAACTGACCACATCACATTTTTAAAATATTTTTCATATCTCAATGACCAATCTTACTGTTTCACTATGCTTAGTTTTGACACTGGTAAAGTTAAACAATACAAAAATCAATAAATATTGTCTACAATCTATATAAATTCCAAAAGATCTTTTTTGTTTGTTTTAAATAGAACGTGACTAAAAAAAGTATATGCTTGCTGAGGAAAAGTCTAAATCGTTCTTTACAATGCCTGTCTATCTTCCTTTTTCACTTCCACTGCTCTTCAAGTTCACAAGTCACAGCTAAGCTCTCTAATACCTCTGCATTTTACAGAAATGTAGCATACATGAACATTTCTCCACATTACATGTAATACTTTCACAGTTACTTTTATCATATGTGGTTGGCTAAAAGTCTTCATGGCAATCAAGTCTGTTTAAAAAGTTAAATAACAAACTGAGCCAGCAGCAATTTTTTCTTGTAGGTCATTTTTCATTTAAGTTTCCAGTGAAATATTCTTCTCAAAGCTTACAGAATTATGATTTTTCTACAAATATGCAATGTTTCCTTATAAGAAACAAAGAAGTGCAGTACACTACTTGGATTAAGAGCTTCTCTAACTTTCTCACCACTAACCACAGTGATTTGAAATAACAGCACAAATCAAGACCAAGAATAAAAAATGTATTTCCAAAGATTTAGGCTGTTATCTCCTTATTTTATTAGAGATGTGACAGTACTTGTTTCTTTTTTGTTTTTTCTTCAGTTATTAAATTTCAGATCAATCCAAGCAAAAATATTTTCGATACAAAAGAGATATGCAATCAATAACGGTTAGTCTAGAAGAGGTGTATTCTTAATGAACATTGACAAGGAAGTGATACATTTTATGAAATTGAACATACCTAGTTCAATACGGTGAGAAGAGGGGAGCTCCTTTGTTATTGTAATGAAATACCTATGCAACCCTTTGAAAGCAAGCAGCAAAGTGGCACAAAGCGTATAGTGGAAATTATAAGCATGGCTGAGGAAAGACTCTGAAACAACAAAACTGCAACCCTAAAATGAAGAAGAAAAGGCACATATTAATTTTGTACAATATATGAAGTGTTAGCAGAATGACTAAAAAGATAAGCAATTGCCTCTTTTCACAAACTTGATCCACATTTTTGTGATTTTCAATGGATTGCAAGACATTTAAAAAGAAGGTTAAACACAGTACTGTGAGATTTCCATTTGTACATTCCTGAAGCATGTAACATAACCTTTTGGAACAATTTTTCTCATTTCCCTAATCACATGGCACCCCAAAATAACTCTAATGAAGTTCATTCTTTACCAAGTAATATTCCTGCAGAAAAGATAAAATTCACACCACACAACAGAGTACAAACGAAATCTTAAACTAATATATTCTTACATCTGCTGATAATTGTTTTGTGTAGTTATTGCCAAAGACCACACTTTCAAGAGAAGGGATCACAGAATCCCTGTTTTGTGCTGGTGCATTCCTGTTCAACCATGTGTTCTTCACTGGGCGAGGAAAACTGCAAAAAACACAAATGAATTGATAATCAGAACATACTGTTCCTTGTTATTTCAAACGCAAACTTCAATTAATTTAAACAATATTTCCGAAAGTCTGAGCCAGAAAGATAAATTTTGAATGATAAGAGGTATGAAGCATTCATTTTCTGCGAATTTTACTGTGAGGACTTAACCTCTTAAAAGCGAAGCAGTAGGAAGAAGTTGAAAGCTGTCACACAAACTTGCATTGCTGTTTTCCTAAAGGATGCCTGGCCTCTGCCTGCTGAGGAGGAGATGCTATCCTGAACCCCTGGAATAACAGAGCATCCTGCAACAGTAGCCTTGTGATAACAACTAGGAAAGATGAATGAAAAATGAATGAACGCAGGAAGTGGGGACTATTAGATAACAGGCAGAAATAAGCAATTACAGGTTAATAAAAAAGCGCAGGTTATACAGGACTCCAGGGCTGCAGCCAAGTGGAATTATCTCTTCTCTTTCAAGGGAAGTGTTAATACTGGTTGTTCCCAAGAGAAGGTGAATCTGAATGCTACTCAGAAAACACTCAAGAAGTGACCAACCCTAGAAAGGAACAGGCGTCAATAGTGTGAGCATGATCCAAACCAAAGAGCAAAATGTCACCCATGAAAGCCCAAAGGACAAAGAGGAATGACATCTGCAATTCTCAGGCTTTTCAGAAAGAGGTGTTCCAGAAAAGTGAGCCAGATATGGATACAGCAATTATGGGGGAGCCCAGCTGAAATAAAACACTGTAAATTTTAAAGTTTCTTCCTCTCCCCATCATAAACTGATTTAAAGGACAACTTGAATACTTAAAATAATTTTGTGGACACCAACAACATTCTACTCTCAAGATAACAAAAGCAGCATAGAAGTTGCTGTTTTGTTTCTGTATCTCCTTACACCAGCTCTATCAAGTTGAGGTTTAAAATTCAATAGCACTATTGTATTATCACTTCAAAAGCCAGAAACAGAGGAAAAATGTGTAGAAAATCCCTCAGATGTACTGCAACTTTTTAAAAGGTCAGTAGGGGCAAGTATGTTTCTGACTAAAGATTAGTATCAAAACCTGGTTTTCATTTTCTGACAACAAAGTGATCCATATAGGTTAAATGCCTGAATTTCACTTGTGAGACACTGTAACCATGTACGTTTTACATACATGATGCTACTTTAAGTGCATTTAAGTGCATTTATCAGCTTGTGTCTTCAACAACAATAATTCCCACCTCCTCAGTACTTGTTTCTCTCCCAAATAAGACAGCCATCTCTTTAGATGTGTCAGTTCCTTTACTATATAACCACGCTTAAAACACATCACCAAAACAATTCAAACCAACGTGGAGGGAAAAAAATAGAACAAAAAGCCCCACAAAAGGTAGTTGAATCCTCCAAACCAGCACAGCCCTACTGCACAGAACAGCTGTCTAACATACACAGAGATACCACTTTTCATGATGTGAAGACAAGCACAAAGAGTGGGAATACCTGAAGCTAAAGGTCTGGGCATTTATGACACAGATTGGACTTGAATATGAAGAAATTTGAGGGCAGTAACCTGGAGTATTTGAAGACCATGAAAGAAGGAAAAGACAGATATGCAAAAGAAGAAGTTGTGCAAAGAACACTTTGTATGTGTGACTGACTATACAGCCCTTTTTCACACAGAGACACAAAGTAAACAGAGATTGCAAAGGGTGACGCAAGTAGATGAAATAAAAAAGCTCCAGCAAAAATTAGCCACAATCTTTTTGAAAGAGAAAAGTAAATTCTCCAGCTGCATTTACAGGAATAAAATAGTAAATGTATCATTTGCAGATATCATTGCCATTCCAATTTTCCAACTGAAAACTGTGCAGATCGTTAACAGAAGGCACCCTATGTGTATTAACAGCAGCTATTTCAGTCACTGTGTAGAGTGAGCAGCAGATCTTCCCTATTAGAAAAATTCATAAATATTTATATACATAAATATACATATATAAATACAGATACATATAGAAATACATTCCTCTGGTCTTGGGCATTCTCTCTCTTCTACCCTACACACTCTTATATCTAATTAAAAAATCCCTGAAAATTTGTTTCAGATAACTTTAAAAACAAAATGTTTCCCATCCCTCTAGGCCCTGAATTCAAAAATCATCATAAAAATTAATACTGTCCATAGATTTAGCTCCTTCCTAATTATTCTGATTTTATAATGTTTCCATTTGGACATCCAATAATTTATTTGCATTATATTAGCAAGAGATTACCTTATCAATGGCTGATGCAGAGCAACCAAAGAAGCATGGACTATAACCGATATGACAGAAAGGTGGAAGTAATCAAACATAACATTGACATAATGATGAAGGCCCTGGTGTAAGTTAAAGTGCAACTTTAAAGTTCGGCTACTAATTGGCTGTAGTGTGCTCAGGTCTTCTGGTCTAAGAAGAAATTAACAAAACAACATACAATTAGAACAATGATATTTAAAGTGCAAGGTATTTATTAATAACTGACACAAACAGCAATTTAGCATAGGTCCATACTTTGGAATGCAATGGCATCTCCCCCAAGGGAAAAAAAAATCAGAATGAGACAAACCAGTTATGAAATCTTAACAGACTTCAGCACTGGATTTCTTTTGTACTATCACTTATGTCTAATATGAACACACTACACCGATAAATGTTACAGATTTAAACAGTTAAAAAAGTTAACATATATTCTTGCTTTGATAAAATCTTCTATATTTTAACTTACGAGTAGTCTGTATCCGTGAAGTGTAAATCTAATGTTAGCAGAAAATTCATTTCATTAAGCGACTCCTCAATCTACAAAGAAATTGTAAAAGCATGAAATCTTTCAGGTCCCTTATTCGTACTAATTCAAATTGTACATAACAAAGCCTAAATTATCTGAATATAGTAAATTTGAATGGCAGATTACCTTCCTCTCATCTAACAGCATTTTTACTTTGAAAATCATCACATCATTCACAGAAACTTCCTCATTTTTGTAGAGAATCTGAAATGTTTTACTGCAAACTATATTGTCATGGACTGAAGCAGGAAAGGCAAGATCTGAAGCACCTGAAGAGAGAAACAAGTATTAATATAACTGGAAAACTCAGAGCACCTAATAAGTGAACAATAATTTCTATCCGTTTCATGATTACTATTAAAACTGCAACAACATCAATAATATCAGTGGTTTTCTTTTCAGTCAGCAACCAATGAAGTTTGAAAGAGTACAATTTGTTTCAAAGAAACACTATCAATACTTTTAACATAATTTGCTTTCAATGCAAATTCTGAAGAATTTTTGCTTTGTTCCAAACTGAAGACATTATAGGCATCAAAAAATGTAATAAAAATCCTAAATTCTGTATTGTTTCATCTAGCATTCACATTAACTTGCAAGGTTTAACCACACTGAAAACTTAATCACATACAGATGAGGCAAACAGGTTAAATGACATACACCACTCAACTGAATTAATCAAGAACAGAGGTTGTTTGTTCTTTCCTTCAAGATCTTTGCATCCTACTCAGGCCGGAGTAGTTTCAAGCTTATCATCTGAACCTTGCAAAGCTCATGCAATATGACACTTCTGGTTTCAATCCAAAGGCTCATCAAAAAGAGTTCACAAAAGTGTGATAAACGGCTGGGGAATACTTTGCTGAAAAAAGAAGAGTTAAAAGACTTGCAGAAGAAATGAGAAAGGGAATGATGTACAACAGTTATTGAGGAAATATTTAGCCTAAAAGCAAAGGGTTATCACACAGGAAGTATCATGATTGGTTCTACCCTCTGAAAAAAACATAAAAGAAGTTGGAACTCGGAAGAACAGAAGTAACAGAAATAATACTGACACTTTCTTATAACTCCTCTTAAAAAATGGCTCAATAACATCAACGTCTTCCAGAACACAAAGTCTCAGAAATTGTGTAAATGAGGGTGCAAAAGAATTTTTTAAATTCTTTTGATTCTTCTTAGAAAGTTACTTCAAAGGAATCCACATGAGGCAAAAAAAAAATATGCAGTTTGTGGTCTACAGCTTTGGGGCCTCTGATAGAATATTACTGCCCTTGGCAAACATTCCCTCTCTTAGTAACATCTTAATTCAACTTCTCTTCAGAAATGTACAAATACTGGGTTTTGCTGAAGTGTTTTCATACATATCATCAGTTTAGGTGTCTTGGACAAAATGATTACAAAGGCTTACACCATTACAGTGTAATTCCCCTATGTATAATGCCACTTTGAGCTTATATCCATCTGTGTCATCTGTTACAGCTGAAGGGCAGAGCAGGTATGGTTTCACTTGGCACATAATCTGATATAACTGCACAGCATCAGCAAAAGGGATCTCCCACTCCTGTCTGAAACAAAAGAAGTAAGGGAGACAAATGGCTGAGGTCCCACTTCCCCTGCAGTGTCCAACCCTGAGTTACAGCCCTCAGCTCTGCTGACTTCAGTGTAACACAAACCAGCACTCCCAGAAGAGAGACAGGAGCTGCAGAGAAGAAGCTGAGTCAGGAACAGGCTGAGCCACTTCCACATGGGGAGTAAGGTCTCACAAATGTGAGGTCATCAAGGCAGAACTACTGTTTCTTAAATCAACGATGAGTGCGTTGATTTAAGAAACTGGCCAGGACTATTCCCAAGCTTCTATGCACACAAAAGACCATTTCCACAACAGAGAAGAAAAAATAGTGGGTTTTGTTTTACTCTTGCATATAAATTACCTATTTACTCTTACATATAAATTTACTAGGTCTATTTTTTATTAGATATATGGATTTATATATATATTTGTAGATTTATGTTTTACAAGATAATTTACTCTTGCATCATAAAAACAGACACCTCATTTCTTCCTAGCCTGCTTTTGGTTTTTTCTGCCCCTTTTTTTCCTTTGAAAACCAGCCATGAATTTTTGAGAGAAGGAGGAATTCAGAACATCCTCAAATCTGAAACAACCTCATAAAGGCTAAAAATACACACGTTTTTCTTTTCATTTTCTAGAGCACAACTACATCTTCCTTCAAATTACAAGAATAATAAAAGACCTTCAAAAGGCTGGAGCTAAAGCAAGTGAATTGCCTTATCATATCTGTAATGACACTCATGCTGGGTCCCGAGCAGTTCTAGTGAACTACTAAAGGATGTGGGAAATAGAAATGGGAAAAAAAAAGCCTTATTTAAATTAATGAAGGACTGCATGCAGAGCTGGGCAAGGGGTAAAAGGAGATTCAAAGGAACAGGAAGAAGACGAAAAACTTAGACTATGTATTTGACTTGGGGAAATAAAAGGAGGAGAGAGATCAAACAAATGATCTGTGGGAGAGGGGAAAACACACCTAATGTAAGGAAACTGCAGGTAACTCGTGCAGAGTCTAGGGAGAGCTAGATCTAGGCAAAATGATTTTGAGCATTAAAAAAGTATGTTTTACTACTGGATGTTTACTAGACCCAAATTCTCTAAACTACATTAAACTTTGTCTTTGAAGTGGAGTAGTCTTGGCTCATCAGAAGTATTCATTTATCCCACAAATCCAAGAAATATATAGGAAACTTGACCAAAATTCAGTAGCTACATGTTGCTGTACTCAGAGTTAATTTAAAAGCAGCCTCAAAAACACAGGTTTCAGTAACATCCTATCACATTTTCTCACACTGTATTAGGTTTTTCTCCCTTGAAATTCCAGTATTTCCATGTCACATTTGAAAACTTAATTAATTTTTTGTTTTGCACATTTTTACACCATGCTGAGGTATGGTCTACACAGAACTAGGAGTGCACTAAAAGGTTTCTCTGGGTTCAGTTTGTCTGGACATAGAAAACAAAAGAGAATGCCAGGCTCAAAAAAGAAAAAAGATGAGGGAATAGATAATTCTGTTCAGGGAGTTAAATCAATTTTCAAGTTTACCACTAGAGAACAAGAGTAGGTTTGAAAACTGGATCCTTTCACAGCATTCTTTTCAGAAAAAGAATGGGCTTATCAATCTGTGTAAGAGCCTGTATCTGAAGTTCTCCACTACTTTGAAATATCTATTTAAATGAGATCTGCCCTTGGTCACGCCCTTAGCCTGAAACATGGAGAAGACTGAGCAGATCAGTGGAAAAAACCAGAAGACACTAATATAAAGGAATCACCATGTTTTGCCACCAGCAGAGGCAATCAACAGATGAAAAACAGTAACACAAATTCTGTAATCAACTTTTAAGTGCCATTGTTAAGAACAAGATATATTTGCATTCTGTTAGTAACAAAATGAAAAACACTTCTATATAACAATGTAACACAAAAAGTGTAATCCCTCAATTAGCAAGGCAAGATAATGATCTGATTTACTGAAAACTTTTTGCACTTACCAGTTCCATGTAATAAACTAGCTTCTAATTTGTGTGGAATTCTTGGAGGAATTTTCATAGATGCACGAATCTGGTAAAAGCTAAAGCAAAAGACAGTGATTTGCAATACATGCGTTACAGACCATCTCATTTACAACACACAGATATATTGACAAAGGCAAGAATGGAGAATGATAAGGAAGAACAGGTCAAGGAAGTGTACAAAGCCTAATACCATCTTACCTGACTCTTTATCTTGTTATTTTTATTTTTTTAATCGTTAACCAAAGCAGTAGCCAAACATGAATGAAAAGAAGTCCCAACACAGCACTAGTTTTTCCACACCCTGCAGAGCTGGGGCAAATACTTGTAAAGACATGCAGTGAACTACAGTGGAAAACTGATATGAATGAAAAATCAGGATTGTCAGCTACACTACAGTCATCTTGGAAGGATCTACCATGTAGCACATCTACAGGAGTGCTATACTCAGTTCTGACACTGAAGGAGCTATTTGTGAAACCGCAGTTTGTGAAATTCCCTCCTCTGGGATCCCCTGAAAACACACCTCTTACCAGACACTAGACTGCCTATGGCCAGCGGTTATGCAAAAGTGCAAATAAAGGGTCACACTGGGCAAAACATGTCAATGCCTTTATGCTATCAAAGGCAGGAATTGCAAGCTTCAAGCCTAAAATTGAGAAAAACCCTAACACAAGTCTTTGGGGTCTCTGCCCCATCTATCTCTAAACCATTTTTCATCTTATTCAGCTCCATACCATTTCCAACTTTGATTTTCATCTAAGAAAGCCCTAATTATCCCCAGACTGATTTTATGGAAGCCATAACACAAGCACCCACAAATACACTTAGATGACACATTCTAACCATCTCATCCCATTTCAGATAATTTATTTTTGTTTGAGCGGTTAGCTTCAGCCCCTCAGTGAGCTGATGTGGCCTACCACGTAGCTCCACAAACACTAACACCAGTGAAAGGGAGGAAGCACAAATGCTCACAGGGAGAGAGGAAGAAAACCCCTCTTCTTTTGGCAGAAGCATGGTCCTAAATGCCCTTAGGAGTATACATTTACCCTTCATATCTCACTCACAGTGTACATCCAATCACAGTCAAGATTTGCATCATCCCCAAAAATCCAAATCCAAACCAATCTATTTGTGGTTTTCTGATTTTGGCTTGTAACACTTCAACTAAAGCTCACGATCCAGGACTTCACTACAGCTGATGGGACTGTGTATTAGCTTAACAATCAGCCAATGAAAACATTCTTAATTAAATTCTTCCACAAAACTAAAACGTCAAAGAATGCTTTATAATGAACCAGTATCATTGTTAGAGATAAGAAATGAAGTGATTCCTGCTTTTTTAAAAATAGAGCAAAACTTAAACTATTGCAAGCGACTAGAAACATGTTTTATTTTTGAAAACCCACAGGTCAAACATGATTCCAAATACGCTCTCTAAATGATTCATAAATAGTAAATTAATTCATTTTATATTGGGTTAAAGAAATATAAATTAATATTACAGTTTCACTATAATCTTCTCCAAGAGTGTAAAGAATAGAGAAGATTAAGAGTGCCCTCTCAACATTAACCCAGGAGGATGCAGTGTAGTACACTGATGTACTCCTTTTTTCTGGGTTTGATGAGACTCCTATCATCCAATGAGTTACTCATTTCACCTATACTGAAGAAATATGATACATTATAATGTAAAATAGCCTCAGCAAGGAGATACTTTCCACCAGCCCCTGCTTCACAGTCATTTTTGGCTTCACAGTAAACATTTGTCAAGAGCCTGATGCCTGCCCTACCACTGCTAGCTGCATCTTCCCATGATCCTAATGACCAGCCTGTCATGCTAAAGCATGCTGCTTGTTACTTCCTGTATTAAAAAAAGAATGTAAAACTGTTGATATGGTTTACATGAAATATTTTGTCTCAGTAAGTTTTCTATTAAAACATTGCATCTCAGTAAGTTCAGAGACATGCCACATATTTTAATTAATCTCATCTTTAGCCTACCAAACTGGCTCATTCTATTAGACTTTAAAAACACAAAATCTGCATCATTCTCCGTTGATGTTTAGAAGCACATGACAGCTCTGCAGAGCATAAATTTAACAAAGGCTTAACAACTTTATCAAATGTGGATAGATTACTGAATTAGGACTGTAACAAGGTAAAATAAAAAGGCAAGATAAAATAAAAACTGAGCATGGAACAGAAAAAAGGTGCAATGGGATATTCCTGTTACTTAATCCAATAAGACTCATTCACCCTAAAGATACTATTAAGTAACAGTTTACAATTTGTGCCTCAAAGAAAACAATCAATAGAATTGTTCATGCTTAAAATGTTATTTGTGAAACCAAAAGGCTGTTAGGACATCCTTACTTTTCCTATTATTTACTTGCAATTAATCAAGAACAGACCATTCTATCCTTTTTATTCAGTAAACCCTTTACCTGCCTGATTTTTTTATTTGGGCTAATGGGGAGATAAAGGTGTATTGTTTGCTTGTTTGAGACAGGTGACTCTAAATTTTCAGCAGATTTATACTTTAAGCAGTTTAGAACATAAGACATTCACCTGTTAATCTGAATAATAAAATCTTGTAGGAGTTCAGCTCAGGGCAAATATGTAAATATTAATTCAAAATCTTATGCCTAGATATATGACAAAATTATTTAACTACATCAAGATAGTTAATTCGGAAAAATAGCTTCCTACACAGTATTTACCTGAATTATTCACTGTCACTCATCTTTAAATGCTGGATTTATTAAGGATCTATCTACAAATGAAGAGCTATTATACTGAAACATGATAATTGATTCACAAAGGCATTATATTTGCAATCTGTAAATAAGGAAATACTTTTCAAAGTTATGATATACATTTCTCATTTGACAGCAAATTTTAAAAATAATGTTAAAAAATGCATCAAGTTTCATCACTCTTTTCCCAAGGTCCTGCCTTCCTCATCTTTCTATCGTTTGTTCAACCCTCTAATCAATTTGTGTTGCAATGTTTCCATTTCTATTACAAAACTGAAAGAAAACCAAGTCACTTAGAATTATTTCCCAGCTGTACCATTAACATTGTTTAGTTCTCACAGGGACAACTGACTCATAAACCTGATCTATTGTATGTGCTTGGGCCAACACATAACAATTCAGTATCAAGGACCTGTTACTCACCTATCACATTCAATTGACCCAAATATCCTTAAAACACTCCATAAATAAGATCTGAGTACAATCAGCTCTCCTCTGTCTCATGTATCAACTCTCCATTATCTAATGTAACAAGAGAATGAAGGTATCCTGAGTAGTGGAAAATCCCATATGATAACAATGCTGAGATCACACAACCAATGGTACAGCAAATTGGCCCAAACTGATGAAATAACCTCAGTCTAACAATGCTTTCTAACCCCAGTACCTTCCAAAAGGTGGCATATGCAGACTTAATCACACAGTTGCAGGCTTACCACTAGAACTTTTCAGACAGTAACAGTTTGGGTCCATCGGTGTGTCTATACTAAATTGCCTTCTTGAAGCCCACTGGAATGGAGAGCCCAGCACAGACATCTCAGAGCATGGCCTGTGCTGAAGCAAAGCCAGTGAGATTCACATGCTCAACCTTGGTACAACACAATTTCTCGAACACACACCTCTAAGTCCCAGGAACATGACAGGGGAAAAATCAAACTGATCCTGCACCAGTCTAGTTCATTGTCAAGTCCTGACTGACAGCAACCTAGAAAAAATATTCTAGTGATAACAGACACAGGGGCTTCAGGTTCACATCAAGATTTATTTTAAACTGTTTTACAGAGCAGAAATACTATAAAAAGAAAATAGCTCAAGCTTTGCAGCCAGCATTAAAATTCCAGAAAAATGTTAGAGCTCTTAAAGCTTAGATTGTGTTTTTTATGTGAAGATTTTTGAAGAATAATTTGAAAAAAATCCGTTACAATCTGTCTCTTAATCTCACTTTTGACTGAATTACAAAAGAAATGCACCATTTTCGGATTATTAAGCGTTGACATTTTTCAGATAAAGAAGTCATAAGTATTTTGACAAAGATGCTTTAAAGCTGCTCTGTTTTGAAGAAAAGAATCAGTGGTATTCAGAAAGCTGGTACACTGTAAGAACATTAATCACCTGTAAAAACAGCAACATACATCAGACTATCATTTGTGCCATTAGTTCAAGCAGAGTAACTGTATTTCACTAAACAAGAATAAAACAACAGAAATAGCACCAAGAACTCTAATTTACAGTATGATAGAAAACACACTAAAAAATTAATCGTGAGCAAGAGCCTGATATGCATTAGTTTCTAAATTACCCTGATAGATTATGCCATGATGCTTAGAATCACCACCTGATAATTCAGCAAGATACATTTGGGTGATCTTAGATGATAGAGCAAGGGTTTGGCACTTTAGAAAGGCTGGGCTAATGGCAGCTAAAGAATTTGAGCCTTAACATAAGTCACTGCAGTAGAGGCAGTGCAGGGAACACAACTGGATGAAGGTCTGATACCACAAAAAGAACAGATTTTGAATGAATCTTTAGAACAGCTTTTTCAAGACAACAAGCAGCTTGCAACAGCTTGATGTTCATGGCATTGACGTGATTTGAAGGACAGGCTCCACAGGGAGGCTGAGTAAATGAGACTTGAAACAGTCTTAAGGATACTTAAGCATTGGAACAAATTGTCCAGATAAACTATGGAATCTCCACTTATGGAAGCTTTCAAGATGTGAGGGGACAGAGCTCCAAGCAACATGGTTTGGATCAAGTTCTGACCCTCCTTTCAGCACGAGGTCGACTGTATGATATGCTATTATCCCATCCACCCTGAACCAGTCTATGATCCCAGAAGTTAAAGGAAATCTGAAAAACAGGGTTCAGCAATTGACAACATGATGACTGAAAGGCGACACAATAAAAAGCACATACGTTTGGGAACTGGTACGCAAAAGAAGCTGTAGACACATCTATGAATACAGCATATTCCAGCTCCTGGTTTTCCTGAATCTACACAGGCAAAATCCTTCTCAACAGCTGATTTACTTGCTTCTCTGAAAGGCAGCATCTTTTACTTTCTATTAAATTTCCAATGTCATAGATTTAGGAAAAAAAATTACCTACAACACCACCTCTGAAAATTTGCCAACCCCTCCTTCTCCAAATGCTTACAGCATTTACCTTTACTTATCTTCGCCACAGACATGATGTCTAGGATGAATACCAGATCTCTTGATCTAGTTGCACTGCTTAAAAGCTTTATCCTGAAACAGTTCAACATCCATCCCCCAAAAGGTACCTTTGCTTTTGCTTTACAATATGGGAGATAGTCGAAACATTTGACAAGTCTACTGAGACAGCATACACAAGCAAAGCTGAAGTGGAGAGCTTATAAATATTCAGCTAATTTCTGTCAAGCTCAGTCTACACAGTTGTTCTTTAGTAAATATATGCATGTACCTGCTCCTGTTTGTTTATGTCATTTGGTCCTCAATGTAATTACATGCAAATACATAACCACGATATTAAAACGTTCAAGGATATCTGGAGCTTAGTGTCCTCACTACAGACCTTGTAGGAAAAGGTGTTCTAGTTAGAATTACTGCTCTCCTGTAGGCAGAGAACACCTCTACTGTCCATCCTGTATAAAGGATTAAGTCTTTTTCATCAAGCTGCATTAAAATCTTGAAGATTCAAAAATCTGGCATGTGCCAGAAAATGCTTTCCCACACAGGAAAATTGACAGGTTTCTTTTTTTAATCCCCACTGGGTGGGAACTTCATTTAGATAGGCATAAGTAAGGGGTTTTTTACCACATTTGTGAAAAATGGTAATTTATAATCTGAGCAGGAAATAGGTTTATCAATACTGGAATGCATCTTGCTACTGACAAAAATGGAAACATACAAAGTAATAGTGATTTGATTTTTTAATGCTCCCACATGGAATCACAAGGACTGATGTGTGCAAATGCAGTCATAAAGTACAACTGTTATTAAAATAAAAAAAAATCTCATGCATTAAAAAAAGCATACGAGCATTTATGGCAACAGCTGCACAAGAATTTACTTGAAAAACCACTTGGTTTGTCAGCTAAAGAACATTCCAAGGCAAGTGCACAGTCTGAAAAAGCTTCGTGACATACTTCATTGTTGAGGCAATACTTTTTTGCAGTTCCTCTCATCAGAAGAGGAAAGACAGAAGTGTGTATGGCAGACTCTGAACTTTCCTCTTCCCTAAATCCCACTGCAGTCACTGCACACTTAAATGCACTCAGTCACATTAACATGAGCAAGCACTGAACGTCGTGGACTGCAAAACTCACATGCATATTGGGTCACCTGCAGGGCAGATTCTAAATTTATCAGTTAACCAAATGGAAGAACAGCTGTGACTCTGTATATGCAAAACCCTGGGAGAGCTCTTGGGATCTACTGAATGCAGCGCCCCATTGAAAACACACCCTGCGTTGGAGGAAGCCACAAGGACTCCTCCTTTTTCCAAGGTGAGCTGTGGCTCAGGCAAGCACAATTCTTTTGGCGCGGGAGAAAATAGAGCACTGCTTTGCAAATACAGAATGTGGCACTGAAATGAGGAACTGCAAGGAAAACAGACAGAGGAGCGAGTCTCTGGAGGAACAGGCAGCTCTGGGGGCAGCAATTCCACAAGGCAGCATCAGACTGACCCTGGCAGAGCTGTGTCTTCTACAGATTACGCCTCTTCCCACGGAAGCAAACCACCACTAACAGAAACTCCTGCTGCAGTGAGAGGCTGAGTCAGCAAAATACTGACAGGATCCAACAGTGAGAAAAAACATTCCTTTATTTCTGTTCAACATCCCTCTGTTCTACAAGATAACCAAGCCCCTTGCTGCTGGAGAGACCCTACATCCCTAATTCTTTCACAGATTTATAAAAAAACATCTTAAAAGCAGTAAAGACATTCAGCTTTTTACACAGTCACAAGCCAATACTGACAAATGCCAACATACTTTTCTAGGCAATCTGAGTACACCTTTAATGATTAAAGCATTTCATATGATTGTGGAACACAAATACTCCACCTTAAATATTACCACAAATTTGCCAGATTTTTTGTAACCTCCTAAGTATTCTGTAAAAAGGCAAACTGGGCAAAGAGGAAAATCAGAACAGAAGTAAAATAAGGTGCAATGGAACAGAAATAAGAGAATACAAAAAGACAAAGCACAAGCAGTAAAATGTTGATTATTGAAGTGCCAAACTAAGAAGAGAATTGGTTAGACTTGTTCCCCACCAGGAGACATGCACAGTCATCTATAAAAATTTAATCAAACCAAATCCAGTTGAGGCCCACAGAATACCAAATGGACACCAAACTAGTTACAGGGTTTATCTAGACAGGGAATTATTTAATACATGTACAGAACACACAAAAACATTCTTACCTTACAATCACTTTGTAATAAGTACTTCTAATACGGACCAATAGGAGATTACACACTGCTATAATTGTGGGATTTATCAGAGAAACTCTAATTCAGATACTTGAGCAGCAGGAAAACTATAATGCCAAAAAGACTATGATTAAAATCTTTTATCAATCCCTTTAATAAAAAATCCAGGTATTTCCCAGCTGACCTTTATTAAGATGAATAACACAATGGGCAAACTTACAGGAAATAGGTAAGAGGTTCCCATTTATTTGAAAGAAAGTTTCCTTGAAAGTTAATTACTTTTCTGAAGTATCTCCCATGTGTATGGCACACATTATTTCTGAAAATTAAAGTCTTATATATAAACAAAATAGAAACTAGACCAAAAATTTGATGAGAGTTATTTGGGAGACTAATACCTCAATTAAATCACAGCAGCTTGTTATGAAACAGGATTAAATACGTAAAACAGGAGAGAGGGGAAAAGAAATGCAGCTGGAGATTTTGCCTTATTATTACAAAACCCTTTCCTCCACATTCTTTCCACAACACACACTCAGGCAGAACTCCTGCAATGGTTATGAGCATCTATTAAAAAACTTGAAAGGGGAATAGCTTCAAATAAATATTGCTTTTTTAAAGAGACACATAAACATGCAATGCTAGATTAATTCTTATTTAATCAAATGTATCTCATATTAGCCCATATTTACAATTTTAGTTCCTCCTTTATTTCCTGTTTTTACTGAAGAGAACAAGAAAGAAATCATACTAAATTTCCTTACATCTTTGAAGTACAACAGTCCCATAAAGTTTATCTTCAGGAATACTGATTTCCCATTTTATCTTACAGCAACTTTTCAACTCTACTTATTTAGCTTGAAATTATTTTTCATTTGACTTTTTGATTCAGCACACTAGCCTTCAAATGATATATCACAATTGTTAAACCACTTTGTGGCTTAGAACTTTTCAGTTTTCTGGGAAGAAAGGTACGGTATGTTAGGCTTTCCTGGTATCCAGGGTTACAATTTTACAAAGCTTCACTCCTTGCAAACGGGCATCAGTTTTTACTAAGACATATAATGTCTCAGTAACGTGCCAATTTTCAAATCAAAGTTTTGCAAACACAACAGATGGGAAACCAGAAGACAACTCATTTTCTGGCATTTATTAGTCTTTCAAATTTTTTAAGTTTTGCAGCTGTGCAATTCTGTTCCGCTCATCTGTCAGTAAACAAGTATACAAGCCTCACAATTCACTTTGCATTTTATTTTAATGAAAGATACTCTCTGTTTTAATAGCAAATACATCATACATTTAACCAGAGATGGAAAATCAGGTACCACAAAGAAAACTGTTGCAAAAAATCACGACAAAAGAGCTCATGTGAACTACCGTATCTTATGTAAGATACATCAAAGGTTATCACTTTCATCCCTTACCAACATCTTCATCTTTTCCCCTGTAGTAAGCTGTGTCATTCATGGAAGTCACATTAGCTCCTGTCATTCAATTTTTTAAATTGAAACACTATTGTTTCAAATATAACACACTACTCTGAAATGTTATTAGGACACTACGAAGGAAAAGTAATCCCTCAGAATTAGAAGCATCTATCTTTTTCCTTCAAGCAAGGCACATTTTTATGAGTCATTTAGATCTGCTTAAGCCAGTAGAGCCACAGATAGAAGCATTTTGTAGACCAAAACCTTTTTTATATATTTTAGTTCCTGCTCAAATAAGTTTTGATGTTCCATAAACTGTATAGTAAAACAAACCAATATGCTCATCCACCTGGAAAGGGAAAAAAGGAATCCAGTAGGGGCTATTACAGAAGGCAGGATCACACAGCCAGGGGAGGAAGTGTTCCCTTCAGTGACATGACATGGGCCTCAGACAGCTTGAGCTAGGCCCAGGTGGGGCTCCACACTCAGAAATTATATGAAGTTGTACTGCCACTTCCAGTAAATTATTTATTTCTTCAAGAGTTTCAACTCCAAAAACATTGAGAACCAGAACTGCTGACTGTGCACTGTATTTATGCATTCATTATTAAAATAAATTTTAGGAAATAATCTCAGAGAATATTACCAGAACAATGTCACAAGCAAGAAATGAAAAGTTAGCAGTGTAAGTCAAGACCTGTTTCTCTAAATTACAGTGATCCTACAAGCTTATGAATGTGAAAGAGTAAAGTGAGCATTCAAGATTGGAAAGCAAAACCTCTACTTCTTTCCCCTTCATTAAAAAAATAGTTGCTGTTCTTGAGCAGACTTTTCTTTTTGCCATGACAGAGCCACCTCCTCTGGCAAAAGCATCTTCCATTCTCCTAAGACCTACCCTATCCAGTACACTCACAAGAATTAACTTCTGATTCCAGTTTAAATAAACGAAACAAATTACAGGGGAACAAACAGACTAAGTAGCCAAATCCCTTTTTCTCTTGCCAGTTTCCACAAGCTGGATACCCTGAAGATACACAGTGCCTGCTGAACCTGTTCAACAAGTAAAAAAAAATTAAACAAAAAAACAAAACAAAACAAAAATTTCTGAAGTGTACATTTTCGCAAAGGCTTTTGTTTTGAGAAAACTGTAGCAAGCATTACAGAAAACCTCAAACAGTATCGACAATATTTTGAAATAGATTTTATGTAGGAATGTATTCAGTAAAGGTAGGAAACAAATTGCTGAAGAGAAGGCAAGAAAAAGTACTATAAGAACAGAGAACAATATGATCAGGAAAAGAGAAAAACTCCATAAAAGAAGCAGTAACCATAGTAATATGACTGAAGAGCAGAGATGATCATCAAGGTGATATGATTTACTTTCTATGTACACTGAGGACCCTCCAACTCTCCATGCATCTGGGTATCTAAATCCTTTTGTTCCCCTTATGAGGTAGACCTCCCACCACTGCTCCCTGTAACCTAGGATCTGCAAAATCCACTGAAGAAGAATCTGAGTTCTCCTTGCATTGTTGGAAGGTGAGGGTTTCTGATGCTCTGGATGTCTTTCCATCATCTCCTCCCTTTCCCTTTCAGAGCTGACCTACAGAAAGGGAAGTGGCATTCTGAAGGTGATTAGGGGCCCTTTCTCCAGCAAGTACCAGAGCTCGACCTCTCTGTCTTCTGCAATAATTTGATTCCTTCCCTGTGTCAGTCAAGCAAGGTGGCATCTGGGAAACCCTATCCTTTCTTATAGTAAGGGAATGTCAAGAGTAATGTCTTGAAATTTAGACTGTACTTTTACAATATAAGGACTTCTGCAAGAAATTAAGTTTAAGGAGTTCTGTTTCCCCCTCTTCCTCTGTCCTGTGTCCGCAAGCACTCAACTTTTGCCCCTGCAAGACATTTGACTCCTTTCTCAGTTACACCAATGCACCACTTGCAGAGCAGTTCTGGCCACTGGTCAGACCCAGCAGCTCCCCTTCCAGCAGGCAGCTCCAGCAGCTCAGCCAGCATAACCCACGGGGCAGGGCACTGCATGGCACGAAGCTGCCAGCAGCAAGGGAGGCAGAAACTCTGCAAACTTGGCACCGCCAGGCGAGCTCTGTATCTCCACGAGGGCTTAGGGAAATTAGAATTGACATACCTGACGTCTGTCATAACTCTGTATCCTACGGGCAGGGATGCCAAGTCAGATGAATGCAGAAGTTCAAACAGAGGTTTTGTTTCAAAACATACTAATCTCTGGGCTGCTCTCACTCAGCGGATCATACTGACATAATGGCTTCTCCCATTCCAGAGACGTCTTCCTAACACGGAGGCTGGAACTTTTATGGACGTCTCTCTCAGGACACAGTCCAGGATGACAGTTAAACCAACCCAAAAGCTAGTTGGTGACAGAAGTAGGCATCCCATTCCTCTTCTGTACTTTATACTCCTTCTGCACCACCACTGACAGAATATTTATCTGATGTTGATGTGGGCCAAGAAGATGAAAAAAAATATAACCCAGAATGATTCTTGTTTTGCCCATTTTTTTTCTGCTGGTTTACCTTTGAGCTGACCAACCATAAGGTAAAAGAGCATTACTGCAGGCACACAGAAAGCACCATAAGCAGGATCACCCTGCTAGAGTGCCTGCTAGCCAACAGATCTCCCTACCTATAACATCTACACTATTAGCCTTTTCTTCCTGCCAGCTTAACCCACTCTCCAACTGTACTGCTGTCAAAGTGAGTCCATCTTACTGACCTGTCTGCAGGAGCAAACAAAGAAGGAGAAGATCATGCATATCACACCTTTTGGCAGATTCATGCTCAGGCCAGCTCTAAATGCACAGATGAGAATGCTGTTTCACACCGGATTTGGGTCCATGGCATCACTAGTGGGCCATGCTGGGGATATTCTCACCCCCTCCCCCCACCAAAAGAGCCCCCAGTGCTCAGGCACAACCCTCCACATTAAAGAAAGATGCACAAGTGAAAAATACACCTTTTTTTCATACTCCCCAGTCTGATCACCTCCAATAGCTTGGATGCTACCTGTTGCAGTAAAAACACATGAAAATAGAAAATGATTAGCAGGAGAGGTCTTGATCCCTTAATCTAAGGTATTCATCATATTTTTTTGAGAAAATATGAGACAAATTTTAAAGCAATTTCAAAACTTTGCAAATCAACAAATGGAGTTATGTATGGATATGCATGAATATGATGGTGCAGCCTAGTGGGCCTCTAAGTATTTGGAGGTCTTTTAACCTTCTTCCCCCATGGCCAATGTGAGTTCAAGAGATTTTGAAGCAAGCATCTGACTGAAGTGGAAGCAGGGAGTCTGAGTTTGCATCTAGTGGTAGGACTGAGCCTGGTTCCCTATTCCAGCAAAGCTATATGCGCTCTGCAGTATGTGATGATCCAGTAAAGTGCTGTTTGTGATAACAGATCAGGTATCCATAAAGGTGTTACTAGCTTGTATGTGCAGCAAAAGAGGCACAAAAAGACACCATTTCAGAAACTTCTGCTGTATCGTGAGGCAGTCAAGACTCTGAAACACAGGATGAGCACCTTTCTCCCTCCCTTTCCTGAGATAGCTATGGATAGTGAACTAACTTAAAGAATCACAGTTCTGCTGTAACTACTATGTGTATTAACCAAGTACACACAAATAAGGCAAAACACTTAAGAATGACAGATTTTTCTGGGTTATGCTACCATCTTCCAGCATCAGGTCTGAACTGTAAGACTATGCACAAGCTACAAGCTTCTGCACAGAAGAGTGTTAACACATGAAACAATCTCCTAAGTAGCAATTTTAGTGACTAAATATGTATTCAATGCAAAGTTAAAACTGTTAGTGCTGTCAGATGCCACTCCAGAATACTGAACACAATAAAACTCAGTTTAGAAAGAGAAGGTGCATACTCAAGAAATCATTACTGTGATGCCTTCAGCTAACACCTATGCCCATTGTACCTTCATATTATAGACAGCTGACAGCTATATGTTCCACAGAATAAAAGTATGGGCCTTCTCCAGACAAAATCCTTTTATACTCATTATTGTCTTACACTGTCACTCCCTCCCTCACTAAATTAAATTCATTGACCATGTTTCTGCTGACAGACTTCATGGCAAGGCATGCTGATGTACAATCTTTACTTTTCAGTGTGAAATGGTACCTGGTCTTACATACACAAGACTCCTATTTCTTCAATTGCATAAAGAAGGAAGGAATTACAGAGACTCCCCAAAAGCAGTCCTCAAAGGACAGTAAATTAAGCCATATCACTTTCACACCAAAGAGCTGTGCCTACCATGGCACTGTCATGTCCAGAAAGACAGCAAGATGGCATAAGTAGGCATCTGAACTCTATCTTTTTGCTCTTAGAAAATGGAATTTTGCCAAACTGAATGCCTGGAGGATATGGGATGCCATAAGACAGCTTTAATTCTGAGTGAAGAAAATGTTTTCCATTGCAAAATAATAATTTCAATTGCAATAGTTGTTATTTTTAAAATGTCCAAAAGTACTACTTAAGTCTAAGAGCTAAAATCTGAATAAAATTAAGGTGATTTGAAATCTGTACCTCATATCTAAGAAGTTTAGAAGATGCAAGGAGTACCCACGAACAATACAAAACACTGAAGAAATATTTTTGGAATATGGGGAGGATGCAGGAAAAACCACACCCCCAGGACAACTACAACTACCAACTCTTAGCTATAGTTCCATGAATAATGATTGAAGAAAGAAGCAGCTGTACAGTCATCTTTATGGGTCAGAATATGTAGCTTAAAAATGCAGCATCAGGATCTCATTTAGTTTCTTAGGATGAAGTATAGTCTTCCAGGAATTAACATGGGGAAGAGCGGGAAGAAGGATTCAAAAGTAGACGTCCAATTTACAGTGGCACTAGGTGACCCCTAGACAAACTTCCTTTTGTAGGTGGAAGTCTCCTAATACAGGCATGGCACTTCAGATAACTGAAGAAGACAAGCAGAATAACCTCCTCATGTCTTCATTTCCACTCATCATATGCTTCAAAAAACCTTGATTTCTCAGTTAACTCAAAGGAAACAGTGCTCAGTTTTCCACTTACTTTTCTAACCCCTACTTTCAACAAATCTAAGGCTTTTTATTTTAGAAGAAAAGATTCTGTCTTTTAAATTGTTACTGCTCTTTGGGACTAGACCATGTCATTGGTGTCTCAGACATCGTGCATCAGAAGGGCTAATAGGATAATTGATGATACTAACTTTCAACTTCTGAAGCAATGTCAGCTTAAAACTTCCCCACCGCTCACTCCCAGTGTTACCCATTCTTGCCTCAGAGCAAGCAGGACCCATGGATGTGCATCCACTGATGAACTAGAATCAGAAACTGATCCACTTTTTAAAAACAACAACAACAAACCCCAAAAATATTTGCATTATTTTTCCTAGACAGACTGTTCCCTTGAGTTTACAGCCTAGCCCTTCAAATCATAAACCTCTGTAATTGCTGTCTGTATTACTGTAAACCATAAGCTGAAGAACAGAACTCATCTTACAACTGACAAATCTGACAGCTTTCTGCTCTCTTTGTAAAGACATATTACATTAAGTAAAGATCACAATATAATACTTCAAAAGATAAGCTTTTCCTGTCAGAAAGCAATTCGCAACACTTATTTCCAGAAAAGTATGTCATACAGAAACATGGTTTGAAATTAAAAGTATGTCTGAGCTGTATGAATTAAAAAGAAAACCAAACAGGTGAACTTGAATGTTCCTTGTCCATCAATAGTTTGTTATTTGATCATGTGCTAGCAACACAAACCATTAGCAAGGGCTACTTCTTCATCTAAGGACAAAACGTTTTCATTTCTGATATAGCCAGGAGGAAGAAAAGTGGTCCTACTGGAAGCATATGTTTTGAATTTTAATTTCCTGTTAAAAATTTTACTAACGTAACAACTCACTGGATCCAGAAAACAGATGCAGAAAACTTTTCATATATTGCATTGTTTCTCATGACATTACTGCGTAATCATAGTAAGATTCAGTAAATTTCATACTCTGATCCAGAGTTATTTTCTTTTAAGCTACATAACACAGCCATGGTAATGTGTGTGCCTGTTGTGTGTGCATGCATTCTACAGACAAAGTAACAAAAGATTAGTGACTAAGAACTTAACACTGGGATTATCAGAATGCACAGAAATGGGGAAAATGTAGATTAAAGCCATTTTTAAAGCAGACCTTGCAGGAATGTATGTACTATGCTAAACTACAAACCACTAGCTGAGACTCTTTAGCTCATTAGATTTGCCATTTACAGGTGAAAAAGCAAAGCACAGCTCCAGGAAAATGAAAACCTCATCTTCTCAGAAGTGAGGGTTACCAGGAAACTCTTTTCACTCCTCTCACTACCCACAGAAAAGATGTAACTGTCCCAAGTTAGATATCAGGATCCATCATCCTGTGGTGGAACATAGGAACTTCAAGTGAGCACTACAAAGTACTGTGGCACTTTCAATAACCAGTTGCTTGGAATCAGACATTCCCAACACATTTACACCTCAGTTCAGGACACATATGAATGCTGACAAATACAAACCATATATGTAAAATGCAGAGGGTTAAGCACCCACAGTCCACAGCAGAAAACTGAGTGGCAACCTGTTCTTACAGCAAAGTCTTTGAACTTGAGCTTGAACAGCTTTAAGCTGAAGGACAGTAGAGTTAGATATTTGGAAGAAATTCTTTTACTCCGAGGGTAGTGAGGCACTGGAACAGGCTGCCCAGAGAAGTTGTAGATATCCCATCCCTGGAAGTGTTTAAGGCCAGGCTGGATGGAGCGCTGACTAACCTGGTCAATGAAAGGTGGCTTCCCCATGGCAGGTGGGTTGGTACAAGATCTTTCGTGTCCCTACCAATCCAAGTCATTTTATGATTCTATGCAAAGCTTGCCAAGACTACTGACCCACTATCAGTCCAGGAGAGGTGCTACTGGTCAACAGCTTTAAGTTGGATTTTGCACCACGGACCACTACTCTTTGAGCCAAATCACCCACCCAATTTTCCACTCAACTCATTCACTTCTGCAGTCAAGCTATGTTATGTTTCCTTTATCTTTGTCAATGTCAGTACTACAGTTCCCACACCTTACTGAAGCTTTAATGAGCTAAGATGACAAAACAGCCTGAAACCTCACTATCTCAGACTATCATTCTCACAGGTCACAAACAAATACATTTCTTTAATTCATTTTGTCACTCAATCCTTGCATATCAGTCACTGTTTGTTCAAAAACTCCTATCTTCAAATCTCACAAGTTCAAAAAAAAAGTTATGTGAAACCTTATTTGAATGTAATAAGATAAAAATAAATCAATGGAGCTGTCTGGAACAAGTTGGGTTTAAAGCAAATGGCACAGTTATATGAAAACATAAAATAGTTGTATTACACACATAAGACAAATATTCTATTATAATGAAATGTCTGCATTGTCTTGGAATACAAACAGTTATCTAAAGGTAAAGAAAACAGTCTGCTTTAGAGGGTCACTTCAGAGACTAATATGGTTTATCCTTCAGATAAACAAGATCTTGAGTGATGAGAAATTCTGGCTCAGTCTGCATTATTTAGATCAGTTTAGATCAGCAGAATGGTTTTGAGGAACTTCCCCCCATGACCCAGGTTTGCTGCATGCTGATTCAGTTCACTGAGAGCTTTTCTGTCATAGAACCTGGATGTCTCCTGAAGAAGCTAAACTACTCTGATCTACCTGTCACAAAATGCACTTCAACTCCTGGGGGCACAAAAAGGTCTGAACCAACTACTGGTATGAACAACTTTGAATTACACTCATAATACAAAACATCTGGTCCAGAAGATGAGGTTAAAATCTAGTCTGAAGTAACCCTGGAACCACACAGATGTAGGGAAATCAACACTGCCTCTAGTAATTAATTCTGTTAATACCAAATTTAATTGCTAGTGTAAACACAGTCGTAAGTGCTGGCAACTGTAGTGTCACTACAAATACAGACCTAAGAAAATATAATACAGTTGGATGCAAGAGTTGGCAGATTTCTTCAAATACTTATAAAAGCAGGAAAAGAGGATATTGGGGTATGTGGACTGTACTGAAAGGGAAGTGGGGAGGGGAAAGTGCCAGAAATTCCAATGACTAAACTCAAGTCAGTTCATATTTAGTAAAAGGGACAAAAGACTAACTTCTAAAATACATAAGGGTGAACTTTCAGACTGATAGAGTGATTCAATGCATAAGACAAAGCTGTAAAGAAAAACAACTAAAACTGATCAGAAGGAAATTTAGGCTGGAAATTATGACATCTCCAATAATCAAATAAGCAAGAATCTGGATGCATTCTGCAAGCAAATACTTTGGATAAAAATCTACTAAGTCTTAAGAAGGAACTTGATGTGATTATTTGCAATAGCCAACATTTTATTCTACAAAATTCAGAAGGTCATGATGTTTCTAACACTGTGAGATAAGCATGACACATTGGGTAGGCTAGAATGCACACAATACAATAAATTCTGTACTTGATTTTGGTGAGAGAAACCATGCTAAACACAGTGGTAGCTCAAAAATAGGAGGTTAACAATGCAACTAGGATTTCCTTTTCTGTTCATTCAATCCATTATCCAAGACCTCCTCTGGCAACAAAAGTATTACATCCCATCTGAAATAAATACAAAGACAGTTCCCAAGAAAAATACTGGAACATACCCAAATTGAGTTTATTGCAATAGTCACGTTTCTCGGTCTGTCAAATTATTCTGGAAGTTCTCTCTTCTTCACAACATTAATTTCTACGGGAATGTGCCCAGAGTTAAAGGTTCAGCTTGAAACCAGAGAAGTCATATCTCCTCATGTCACTTTTCTCATTATGTCAGCATTATCCCTCTCTGAACTTGCCCTGTGAATTTACTGCTTTTTATCTTACTGCAAGTGTAAGCTAAAAAAGAAACATGCCAGGTAAAGCACTGGTAATTATATTGCTGTGCTTTGCTTCTCAACTACCTTTCTAAGGAACCATTTGAATTGTAAGGTTAAGACAACCAACACACTTTCTTCTCTTCAGGTTCTCTATTAGGCTAAATGTACTGCCATGTTCTACCCTTTCCTTCCCAACCAATTTCAGAGATTAAAAAAGGCTACAGTTCAAAAGACTGTGCTTTTTTATTGAAGTAATTAGAATATTCTCAGTGTATTCCCAGACCTCTTAAGCCTTCCTTAATCCTTCTATTCCAATGAAGAGTGAAATTAAAATTTTCCAGAAAAAGGAGACAGCTTGTTACATATACTTTCATTACATGTAGTAGCAAACATAATGGGTCATCACTTCTGTCAAAAAAACCCCTAATTGTACTGAAGACAATACTCAGACAGACACCTGACTTGAACTATGACAAGGCTAAAACCAAGAATGTATTTTCTTATCACCAAAATCTTTCTGAGGAAAGTTACTCTACAATGTTTTGGAAGAAGCAGTTATCATAAATCAACACTGATACATCTTTTTCTGTCTCTGCAAACACTGATACAGTCTAAACCCTAACATCCATTTTTACTGTAGTCTACTGGTAGATTGACAGAAGGCTAATGTACCACAACACTACAGGACCAATAATCTTTATTAACTCCAAAATAAGCTACAGAGGATTACTTCCTGCATAACAATTGGAAACAAGGACCTCAGAAAGTAATCAAGGGCAATTAGGTAATATCAAATGAAAGAAATGTGAAAAAGACTTCTAGAGATGAAATGGAGTAAGAGGAGAGTCTAAAGAGGCAGTATGGAGTCCCGTGTAACTGGAGGCACAGCACAGTGAGAAGAGAGAAGCTGGTGAAATTCTCCACTGCCAAACTGATAAATGAGTAAGTTAATTGGGGCAAGACCATTTCTAAAATATTGAAGAGAAACACCTATCATATTTCACACAAAAGGAATTACAGAAATTAAGATATGCAAGGGTAGAGGCCTAGGTAAGAATATAATGTACTCTCTGTATCTACAGGTTTTCCCTTGTCTCCAATTAGACACAAATATTGTATCACAACTTAAGTTTTAAGAAAAAATTATTTGAGTATTTAATTTTAAATGCTAGAAAGAATACGATTTTCCAATACAGAATAAAAAGAATTCAGACCACTATAAAAATAGCCAGTAACACATGAAGCAACACCACATGACAGAGTACCCAGTAAGGTCTTTCCAACAGCAGCCATCTAATGCAGTAAAGTCTGGAAGAACAAGCTACCTACCCTCTTTGAAACAAATCGACATTGAAGAATTTGTGGAGCTCCACGGAGAATTCTACCATAGCCTGAACTTCACTCATGTTTATGAGGATGAAGAAGTCAAAACTTGTCAGCACCTTAGTTACTGAAAACAAAGAGAAAACAAACTATTTAGAACACAAGCTGGGGATAATGCCCATCTGGTCCCAAAAAGGACAATGCTTACACACAGTTTTGCACAGCTTCCTTAAATATGCAGTCCCTGAGGTAAACAAGAATATAGGATGTACCAAATCCAGCTCATAGTAACTTCTACGTTTCTTGTGAAGGAATTAAATGTTATCAGAGAACCATCACAACACATCATCAGCATAATACAATCCTGGCACTTACTGATACCTACACACTGCAGCTCTACCCTGGTACTTGGCTGGAGAGGGAAAAGTACTGCCGACAAGGAGAAAAAGAGCATGGGCTGCTTCCAGCCCTTGCTGGTGCAGAGTGACCATGCAGGCAGCAGCTCCTCAGCTCTGGCATGAGGACAGGAACAGCTCAATTACAGTGTAGCCAAACAGTAAAGAGAAAGTGTCTGACCAGGTCATGTAAGGCTTTAGATGGAGAGATTGCAGGGGGAAGGCAAGAGTTAAGGAAGGCAACATGCCTATTTTTAGTCAATTTTTTTTGGTAGAAAAGTGTAAATTCTTACTGTCATCTTTACAGCCACAGACTGGCAAGTTCCTGCTAATTTACAACTGCCTGCTGATACCTAAATTAAAATCCTACGGATTTAACTAAGTTCTGCTGGTCTTCCTTCAACATTATCAACTAGATTAATAAAACAGACTACATTTTCTGCAAACACTTCTCTTCAAACTTCCCAGTTTCTGCAAGCATCGTCTGGTTTCAGGACTAAGCAAACCAAAAAACCTTAAGCAGGCTATCCTTCATGCACATTAGTCCATTTTCCTGGCTCTAATGCAGAAGCAGTAGACACTGTCTGGAATTTGAATGAATTATGGGGTTTTTTCTTTCTAAAATTTTGAACATGCATTTGGGTGTTTGTGATGTAGCAGGCAGTACTACTGAGACTGAACCAGAGTATCTGGCAAAAAAGTAATCATTGTAGCAGAGATTGGGTAGCTGAAAGCAAAGTTACCTTCAGGGGCACAACCTCTAGCCTACCAACTAAATTATCTCAGCATATGACTCAAGGTAAGATTTCTCTTTCTGTACTCATTCTAGAGGAGCTGAAAGGCTTCAAGTACCATAACACAGGTGTAGATTTTACACTATAAACAAGACATTAATTCTGACCTTGGTTTAACAGCCAGTACAGGGACTCTGAATGCACTTTACAAAAACACAGCAGTACATTACTGACATGACAGGGGACAGGGGAAGAGAAATTTTTCTGCATTAGGGCAACATGAAGAACTCAGATCAAAGGCCCTTACTGCAAGACCAAAACTACAGAATCTAGATGATGCTATTAACCCAGCTTGTCTAAAAAATCTTGTCATCATCAAATTTTAATCAAAGGACTTCAAGAGATTAATTGAATAATGCCACAAGTTTTGCTACAGTTTGTAGTAGCAAAGACTGTAAAAACTAAAAGTTTGTAGTAGTTAAGACTGGCACTGACAACCTACAGGGCTTTGCAGCAATTTCCTCTTCCTCTGCTTTGCCTATAATATTGTGTTCTCTGTGGTCTTCAAAGCTAGAATCAAGATGTTCTGCACACTAATTCTCTGGGGCTGCAATACTGCATTATCACATAGGCATCACCTACCAAAATGCAAGTGTATCTTCTGCAAATGAAACCTAATTTGCCATGGAGCAGAGATCCAGAGATCTTAGACCTACTGTGATCCTTGGCTGCTGGGCAACAAATGCTGTGGGCTGTGCATGAAACTGCCCAGTACCTCAGAAGAAAGCCACTTTAAAGCAGTCAAGGAAAAGCAAAAGGATAAAAGTATGGATGCCATGGGACAGTCTCACCCAGCTTGCATTTTGATGAAACTACATTCTCAAGGGAGGAAGACATTACAAGGCTCTGACTTCCCGGTGCTGAGACCCTGGACAGCTTGCCTCCACTAAGAGAAGGGAAGTAGTAGTTGTTGTTGAGCCATGTTCAGGTTCCCTCAAGCTCCCAGCAGGAAAACCCAGAATAAACCAGAACTAGTCCAGTTAGACAAGCTCCAAGATCCATTTTATGAATGAGTTAATTCAACAAAAAACTTAAGAGAGACGCATTTTGCATCACTGCCAAAAGGGCTGTCCAGTGAATTTATGGTATTTCTATTGTGTATAATATGCCTCTAGCTAGGGCCACTCCCTCCCTTCCTTCTCTATTGAGCTCACTTAGCACTCCCAGCCAGGCCACTAAAAATCGCCTGGCAGGCAATTTTTCCCTGCAGACCAAGCACAGGGTCCAACAACCACAGGCCTGCATGACACAACACTGTTCATTTTAACCCAGTAACACAGCTCTTGCTCAACTACACACAGTATTTGGAAAAACAGCGTCTATGCCTTGCTCCACTACCAACTGCAAAACGAGTAAGAAATACTGTGGCACAGTTCACAGAACAGCACATCCAGCAATCAGTGCTGCAGCAGGTACCCAGGGCTGCAGCTGTCAGCTGACCACTGGGATTAGTTTTTCTTTGTTGGGCATCAGCTTGTTCCACGTGCACCTTAAACTGAAAGAAGGGGAACATTCACTGCCCTGGGCTGACATAAACCACATCACTACTCTTCTGCCAAAGTCTTTCATATCAGTGCAAAGGAAAACAGCACAGAACAGTTGTAGTTCTGTGAACTATGTAACAGAAAGTGTTATGCAGTGATTAAATATTTTAAAGGAGAAACTTGACTTGGGCAATGTCTTAAATTTGCACACTAATCACACAAAATCCAATAAAAAAAAATTAAACTCACGTAGAGGTATTTATTCTATAGATTCCTTTCAAATTCACAGCTGTGCTTCACAAACTTGAACTACATCAAAAGTCCACAACTAATTTTAATACTAAATGAGTTTACTGTTGTATTTAAAGCACATCATTAGCATTGGGAAACCAAGCTACTAAACAGCATGTAAGAAACAAAAGAATCCTTCAGTAGGAGATCTTTACATATGAGAAACAGAGTTTAATGCAGCATATAAACCCACATCAGAAGGTCTGATAATAAATGACAATACCTTAATACACAAGTTAAAACAGGAGAGTTCTAAACTTTTGGTAGCTATTTAACATTTATGATCCAAACACCATTTCAATATTCAAAAGTATTTAGAGCACTGACACTTAACATCTCCAATAGTTAAAATGTCAGTTAAAGCCACTTGATCCTACACTGAGGGTCAAAACTTTCCTTTCCTTCACACTTCTGAGGATTTACTTATCTTCCTAAGCTGGAAAATCTCCTATATATCTTGGCCAGTCAACGCTGTCCCCACATTAGCTCACCACTTCTTTAGTTATCCAAACTAATTTTTCCTGAGGCCGCAAGACAAAGTGGATCACAGGATACCATATTCTAAAGGTTCTTCTGAGGGAAAAAAAAATGCTTCTTGTGTTTCTTGTTTCTATTTTTTTTTCCTAAATCAATCATTTTAGTGCTACTTTACAGCAGCTGCATCAGAGCATCTGAGAGTGAACTGAAAACACAGAAACCTCCTCAACCAGCTTTTTTTTCAGAAAAATGATTGTGTAACACTGCCATTAATCTAGCTTTTTGCACTGGGAGCTGCAAGACAGGACTAAGAAATGAAACTGCAAAAAGATGTTCAAAGAATGTCTTACCTGCACTGGTAAATATTCCATTTTAGTATGTCAATCAACCAGTCTTCCAGTTCTCCGCTACTGCTGTCAAAAACATACTGCTCGAACTAAAAAACAAACAAACAAACGTCTTACTAAGAGCAACATCTCTAGGATGTTTTAACACTTATGTATTTCGTTCTCTTTTCCTGCATTCTAATAACAAACTTTATCGTGACTTCTCCAACAATCATACAAGAACTGCCTACCAGCATTCTCCAATCTGCCCTTGGGTCCTGCACTGCAGTTTTTGGCTCTCGAAGTGTAGCAATCTGATATGTATTTTTACAAAATAAAGTAAAAAAAAAAAACTTCTCATGAAGCTCTGGCAAAGCTGACGTTGCTATATCCAGCCAAACCATGCCTGTCTTCCCCAAGGAATTCCAAGAGGCAGCTCCCAGGGGACTCTGGTACATGCCCAGCCACCCCACAGCCTCCCCAGTCTTCAGAGAGACTCCCAGCTCACCAGCAGCAACAGCAATGAAGAGGTAGGAGGATATTCTGGCCTGAGTCATCAAATACAGCTCAAGCCCCCACGCAGCCTTACATAGCTACCAGGGAGGAGACAACTGATGAGAACAGGTCTGATGAGATTCTCCTGGTAAATTTTATGTCCCTTCTCCACAGGAGACAAAATTCAGGGGACAATGAGGAGAGCCTTAAGACCACAAACCCCCTTTCTTAGAGCAAACACTGCAGTTAGGTCAACACCACCTAATATTCTAAAACTCACCCTGAAGCTCTTGAGAAACCACTACCTTAAAATTTCTTATTAAGAATCAGTTCATCTTTCCTGTACTCTGGAACGATTAGAATACTTTAAAAAATAAAATAAAAGACCAGTAAAATCTCTTTTTTATCTGATGACCTTTACATTTCAAAGACATAGAAAAGAGAATGCTTAGTTCTCCCCTCTTAAAGGAACTTTGTATCTTTTCTGTATGTGTATTTCGGAGAAATACAAACACAAAATCTACCACAGCTTGTGCAGGCAAGCTGTGAAACTAAGCTGGCTTTGCCTTAGCTTCACAGGGAAGAAAACAGAAAGTAGAACGTAAAAATCTAGCCAAAGAGAGAAAACACGCAAAATTCTGAGTAGCTGAATTCTAGCCTTAGATTCGGTATTTTATAATCAGTGGAAATCAAAAGTAAAACTACAGAATCTGCAAATGAATCAAAGCATTCATTTTTCTCTAGTCTGTTTCTAGCTTTCATTTAACATTCTTCAAGTAGTATTTTTGTTCAAAGTTGCTGTAGGAGCTCTGTACACCTCCATCCCTGAGCTTTTTTACCCGTCCTCTTCCCCTGTATGCTCAGAGATCCAGCACCTGCCAACACAGATTCAGCAACCATCTATCTCTGTGCTGATGACTCACAGGTTTGTCCCCTCCACCTGAGAACTGCCTTCAATTCCAATTTTAGCTGTTTCTTGGACGCTGACTTCAGCTGAAACTTAGTGTGGTGAAAACAAAGTTCTTGACCTGATGAGCAAGGCTATTCCCAATGCCTACTTTCTGAGAGTGCATACTAGCACAACCTGACTGGAAACCTAGACAGTGTTTTTCATTTGGGTTCTCATAGACTTTTGCAAGACTATACAGAAGACCTGCCAATTTTTTGTGCATGTGATTAGAAATATGTCCCATCTATCCATACACCCAAAACTCATCCAAGCTAATATCCTTTCATTTTAATTACTGTGAGGCTGAAAAAGCATAATTCACTGCATGTATTAGTTCAGCATGGTGCTGCAAAGAACCAGCCTGTTATTTTGATCATTTCACCTCTCTCTGCATTCCCTGCAGAGAGAGCCTGGACTACTGCATCAAGCAGTAACTCCTGTGTCCTTTGAAATCCTTTCACAGCTGTGCAGCACCCGGTATCACAGTGTTCTGGTTGAGTCTAGAGCTTCCCAGCACTAGAAATAAACCCTGCTTTTCCATAATTAAAAAGGTGAGGATGTAGAAAAGAAATAGTAGTTGAATTTTGGATTGCATAACCATCATGTTGTAAAACAAGCAAACAAACAAACAAACCCCTTAAATGGAAATATCCAGAATACCTTATTCAATTCATTATCCCAATTTTAAAAAGACAACATGATCACCAGTAGAAAAAAACTTCAGAACAGACTGCTTTATATCAGGACTTCCTAATTATTTTTTTTAAAGCTTCACAGTTATAAAAAATTATGTGAAGTAAATAACTACACATATAGTTAGTTAAATAATGACCTAATTTCATGGGCTCAGGACAAAACTCAACAATTTTCTTCATGCCTGGTTCTATAAGTCTAGACTACTTCCCAGCTAACCACAAGGTTTGATTCTAATAAAGCTAATGCAAGGTATCTATGACATTTTAATAGGCTAGATAAACAACCAACTTAATCAGGCATTAATATTCGAGTTTTCATACTTTTTGCTTTAAATTTAGCACCAATATCTCGTCCTCTATGCAGCACACTGATAAAAACAACACACTCACTGCTTTGAGCTGACAACTTGATTATTCCCACTGAGCACAGAAGTCATTAAGATGTTGCATTTATTTCTTTTCTTCTCCCCTATTAATAGATCATACATGTGATACAATAATTCATCTTGAACCCTTATTAGGCTTATTCCCTTCTATCTTAGCATTGGTCTTTGTCTGTTTGACAAATGACACGTTATTTCTAAGGTTCCTCATTAAAAAGTTTAACATGAAAAGTTCTGTGAGAGTACAGTTAAAAGCTCTTTCTTATTGATGTGTTCTTCCTCCACCACAAGAACCCCTGCTGCAAAACAGACCCCATGCTTACAGATTTCTGTATTTTTCCTCTGTATTTTTGAACACTAACTTCAGTGTCTTCTCTCTTCCGCCAACAATTTACACTAAACAAAAACTGTGTCATCTCTGAGATCCCTTCTCTTCTTTCTCATTAAAATGGATTGAGCAATGGTTTCAACAGTAAATTGCATGGAAAATGGAACCAGAACATGAAAAAACCAAACTGAATGTTTTATTTGCCTTTTACAAAGACTTTCCCTAAAAAATAAAACCCACATTTTAAAAGTTATTAAAGGGGTATGAAATAACTGGCACCAGTGTGACTGCCTTTGAGTCAGAAACAGCTAAAATGGAGCATTTTGATGATAAGCAGTAGCAGTTCAGGATATGTGCTACTACATTATACCAGCCACCTTGTCCCAATTTGGTCCCATACACTGGCTGAGAAAAATGAACTTCCACAGACTCATGCTAAGAACCAGGGAGAGTGGACAGTGCATATCAGCAGTAAAGCTGAGCTACCTTAATAACAGTGATGAAAATAAATACCTCTAACTACAGCAGCGGTAATGTATCTAGAAATAAATCTGCAAATGTAAAAATAAATCTGCAAATTAATTACTTGTTTTGCTTATCATTTTCCATTAATGAACTCACAATCTATCTTTTCCTAACCTATTCAGAAGAGCACTATAAAGGGAAAAGCAAAATGAAGTGCTATACTGAAAAACCAAAGTATTTTGGAACTTTACACGAAAAGCATATAAGGATCTTACAGTAAATGAAAAAACAAAAACCCAATAAATTGCAGGCAGTAGTATTTTGGCTTAAAAAACCGATTTGTATAGCTTAATACATTCACCTTCTCATAACTCCTGAGTTTATGAAGGATGTATCAGATAAAAATTAATAAAGTAGGAGAGGGAAGCTTACAAAAATAATTTGGTTATGTCCAATGGAATAGGTTATCCATAAAATACCGAGGGTCTAAATGCACTTAAAACATACTTCATTTTCCTACTTACACAAAGGAAGAAAGCTCTCTCTCTTTGAATTCCATGTCCCAACAATGTCATTTAATGAAAAATAACTTTCATATGGATAGATGAATTTGGCATTAAAATGTCTGCAAATGACTGTTAATGTCATTACTCTGCCATATTTTATGACTCAAAAGAGTCTCCAAAAGAAAGTTGAAACTTCTCTCCCACCAAAAGCAAACTTATTTTCAAAAAAACCCTCTGATTTCAAAAGATATGAAAAATAAATGTAACTGTATATGATCAGTAAATTATTTTTAATAGGTAATAATAGTAATCCAAGAGGTACTACTGTCCTCTGTAAATAAAACTGCATAATTTACAGAGTTGAATCATTGTTCCAATACCTGCTCTGAGGTCATTCTTTGAAAAGACAGTGAATACAGTTTAGATTTGACAGGTTGATTTTGTATTGGAAGGCTTTATGCCAAAATTTACTGTATTTCCTCCCACAGTAGACATTAAGTTAGCTCAAATGATACATTGCATACTCTTATTAACTTAAGAAATGTGATAGCTTGGCTGCCTGATCGAAGTTACATTAGGGATAATCTGATAGTAAATCTGATCCAGGATCAGTGGTCACAAAACCACTTCCTTGGTAGTTCCTACAGTAATAGCATTGGTGGTGATAGGCTGGATCAACCAACACAGAAAAACAGTGATGCCAATTTATATTTCTTATATAAATTCTTAATATAATGTAATTATTCTTAAATAAATGTAAGTTCTTTCAGAAATGCACAGGAGTACTGCATCAAAATCGATTTTATTTTTCAACACCTAATGATAATAACCCACCATAAAGGCAGCTGATTTGGGGCTGGCTACGACATCTTTAAAAACATAATCCTTGATTTCACTTTTTTTTCATAGAATCAGAGAATCATTAAAGTTGGGGAAGACCTCTAAAATAATCAAGTTCAACCTTTAACCTAACATTGCTATCTCCACCACTAGATCACGTCCTCAAGTGCCAATGCGACCCTTTTTTTAACTCTTTCGGGGATGGTGATCTCACCACTGCCCTAAGGCACCCTTCTTCAGTTTGACAACCCTTTCAGTGAAGAAATTTTCCTATCTAAACCTTCCCTGGCACAATTTAAGGCCACTTCCTCTCATTCCATCACCTGTTACTTGGAAGAAGAGACCATCTTGCTACTTACCCTCCATCTTACCCTCATTCCAGGTAGCTGTAGAGAGTGGTAAGTTCTGCCCTGAGCCTCTTTTCCTCCAGGCTAAACACCCCCAGCTCCCCACAGGACTTGTGCTCCAGACACTTTACCAGCTCCACTGCTCTCCTCTGGCCTCATTCCAGCACCTCAGTGTTTGTCTAGTAGTGAGTGGACCAGAACTGGACACAGGATTTGAGATGCAGCCTCATCTGTGCCAAGTACAGGGGACAATCACTGCCCTGGTCTTGTTGGCCACACTACTTCTGATTTCCTTGTGGTTTGGCTTCCAGTTTCCTACCATTTTAGCAAAACAAATCAAGGTAAGCATTATAGAACATAAATTTAGGTTCGAAGTTTGATTCTTTGATCTTCAGTGCAAGAAAACCCCAAACCTAAAAACTGTGAAAATATAAAACATTGTTTTTAACTTCTCATAACATCTGCCCACTGCCTTTATTCACTATGTGGCTGAGAAAAGTCATATATTCTTATTTTGTTCTTCTTTTGTTAATGATTTTCTGATGCTCTACAAGACCCTCTCCACAACTGACACCTCTTCTAAGACCCTCTTTATACCTCTTCTGCTACACAAAACATGCATTAATTTTACAGTCAAATCCATATTATTCTAGTACAAAGTGCAATTTAGTTATGGTTGAATGATACAAGTGCAAAGTTGATGGACAATTTAGCAGACTGCCACTGCAAGCAATGACCTAACAAGGTCATAAAAAGTATTTCAGAATGTGCATTAAAACTTTTCAAAAACATATTGTAGCAAACAAACATCTATATACCTATTTGGCCTAAGACTTAAGCTCTCTTGATACTTACTTATCTTCATACTGACCAGGTAAGGAAGAGACATACTTTTCTCTGCAACCTCACATAGCACCTCCAGCAGCTTATGTTGCACACCTTCAAACCTAAGACCACCAAGTTGAAACATATCTAAACTTCTAAGTTCGCTTAGCTATTAGCAAAACCAGTCAAGCATAAGATTTTAATGCTTTGTCCTTAATGTTCCCCACTTTCTTTTCTACCACTGAAGCCTGGAGCAAAACAGATCTGACCTAACAGCAAAAAAACCTCAAACAAAATAAAAAACCCAAACAAAACAACAACACCACCAAAAACCAAACAAAATTCCCACACATAAATAAAACCAAACAACACACATTCCCCACTCCAAACAAGAAAAAAAAACCCCAACAAACAATAAAATTTAATCACTCCCTACTTTTTTCAGCTGTTTAGAAGAGAAGGAACGAAACACAGTACGCACAGTACTGTGTGTGCTTTTCTATTGATAAATGCTCAGGCAAAGAAATCTTTGAAGAAACAAGTGTCAAGTAAAGATAACACTGATCAGCACTGGTGGACAGCTGTGATGGTAGATTGAACAAACCAAGCAGAGCTTAGCATGCACACTATAAGAAGACTGGATGTCAGTAAGCACTTTGAAAAAACAGTACACTATGTTATCAGCAGCGAAGTCTTTAAATGATTTCCTTTTGCTACCCTTGCAGACTTGCTCGCACCCACGCCACAAACAGCCATCTCTTCGATTGTGCTGGCAGCTATGGGAGGCAAAATGCCCCCAGCACTAAACCAAATCTCTACAGCTACTCTGGAGGCTACTTTGTAAGTTATTGGTGGTAGGGGGTGGTGGTGGGGGTTGGTTTCGTTTGTTTTTTGGTTTCTTTAATTTAAACAGCAACATTTCACTGATTTACATACAGCATGGTTCCACAAACAGCTGCACTGATCTATCTCAAAGAGTATGCCTATATTAACATCTAACTCTGAAGAGGTAAGCAAGGGCATAGCAATAATTTAAGCCACCTTTGCCTGTGAAACTACACAAAGTCTTCCACACTCTAAAGAGCTTCAGAAGTTTCTGCCTCAGGTGCTCATTCACATCTTCCCAGCATCAGTACATCGCCCCCTCAACACTGCCAACACAGTGCTCATGGGACAGCATTTTAAAATTAATTAGTTACCATTTTAGAATAATCTATTTTTGCAGAGCATGATCAGATCACTTCCTTATCCGGTTTCAAAGCACAGCTCCACAAATAGCAGTGCCATCGAGCACAGGGAAGGGAAGAGAGCAGCAGCACAACACAGCAGTTCCCTGGCCAGTTGTCCCCTCAGCCTCCGTAAGCCAAAGACTTGGCACAGCAAAGCAAAGAGGTCTCAGTAGCAGTGTGAAAGAAACTGCCCTTTCTCACAGCCACTTCTGAGGCAGTATTTTTATCCTCCACTCCTTCCTTTGATTCACCTCAAAAGTTGAAGAGCAACCCTCTACCCCTGCCTCACTTTTTTCATGGAAGGACACAAGCCCAGAGCCCAAGAAGAAGCTCAGTCTAACTTCTCCCCTGCTCCACAGGGCAAGTTCTGCTCTCCGCTCACAGACCTGGCTTCCCAGGGAGGTAACATCTCACCTGGGAACCCTCCCTGGCAAGCCAGACCATTTCCTTCCAGAGGGAGGCATGGAAGGATGGAAAGCCGAGCAGCTTCCAGCAGCTTTGTTCCAACAGGCCCAGAAACATGCTCTGCCTGCAGAGTTACCAGCTGACAGATCTGGCACCAGGAGACAGGAACAATTTTTGCTGAGGAAGGGCTCTTCTGCTCCCTGTCATGGAGGAAGAGAGACAGGGCTGCCCTAGTCAGCACACCCTGCTCCACCTGAGCTCCACAGGCTGCAACCCTCTCTGAGTGAGCTGGCATTGCTCCTACCCCACTACAGTGCCAGAATATCTTACTAAAGAGTCCCTATTAAACAGACAAATATAGCAGCATTACCAAATTCAGTTTCAAGATTTGCTTTTGTTTATTTTGCAGCTTGAAGGCTTCATGCCCTTCTTACCTCCTGCTCCTCGTGTGGCATTTCACTAACAGAACAACGCTGATGTGTGAGAAGTTGCTAAAAACACTGACATAAACCTAAAATGGCAAGACTCTATTTCCAAAATAACACATTGGAAACAAAACAAATCTAATGATCACCTTTAGTAACTTCAATGGGCAGACTTGAAGGGTGACATCAAAACAAATCAGAAAACTGTTTTCTGAATTAGCTTTAAGCATCACCAGTGCTACTTAATTTTTGACAATGTTTTGTACAGAACAGTTTCTGTTCACTCCTTTTCTCCTACCATTTACTTGTCATGTTTAGTTAGAAATTCTTGTACTAATGTTTTGTAATCATTAAATCCCTTACATGCTGCTTTCAAATTTTCTACAACTAGAACAAGTAAAACCACCCCTTAAATACAGCATAACACATCCAGGGAAAAAAAGGCCCAACAAATAGGAAGCAAAGTCATCAGAGGCTTTCCCTACCCTGCTGATAGCATGGCTGGTTGGTTTTGAAACAGGCTGTTTTTCCTTCCTGTCCTACCAGAGAAGGACAAACTATACTGCCTGGCCATGAAAATTCATCTTCCTAACTAAACTCCATCAGCTTTTACACATTTGAATCAACAGGGAGGTAACACACCTGTTAGAGCTTCTAGTCACCAACTCAAATTCAGCACAACCAGCAGCACTAGCTGGCACTCAAACCAATTTCAGAGCCATACAATGCACCTTCCACAGAGAAGGCTGTCTCTTAAGAACACGTAAAATAAAATTAACAGCAGGTAAAACCCAATGGCTCAGAGCTTCTGCCCCAGTAACAAGGGCCTTCGTAAGAAAAAAAAATCCAGCATGACAGAATGGCGACAAACATGCGATGTAGGTCCTGATTTCCACATTTCGGTGGAGTATTGACCTCACTCTTTACAAGTGTTTTTCCTCCAAGCTGTTTTACATATAAGGCAGTGAAATATGTTTTCTACTATCCATGGTTTATCATTTCAGTACTTCAAATATCCTCATTACCTTGGCATGTTTTGATATGGATTATTTCACTGAGGTGAGGGACTGAAAATATAGGCTCTAGAATTATCTGATAGCTGCTATAATCTCAGAATTTACCCAGAAAAATCTTTTAAAAACATATAAATGCATTTATAGAAATCTAGATGGGCCACATATAAATAGGCAAGCAAATATAATTAAGTTTAAAAGCACTAGATATGCAACTCTACCACCTCCACCACTAAAACCTAGGAGCATGAATTACACTATTAAGACTGATTTTTTTACATGGAAATACAAAATCATTATGCAGAAAAATCATCAAACATTAATGGAACTGACAGCCTGGGTAGAAAGTACAGCTTCTTCTACAGAAGCACAAATACAACAACACTTTCCTTGCAAATTTCAACAGAAAGAAGACAAAAGATGTACTGCAAGCCATTTTAATAGGAAAATTGAAAGGGAAACCTTGCTTATTAACTTTAGAAAATCATCTAAAGCATAAAGAGAATTCAGTTTATTTTATAGCTAGAAAGCATGATAAAGCATTATCTCTCAACATCCTTTATGCAACAGGTAATGAGTGATTCATGGCATCGTCAGTAAGAGGGATTAATTCATGAGGTCATAGCACGTGAACAAGGTTGTGATTATGGTAAGCAGACTTGCATCTGGAAAACAAGTCAGTTTATTATTTCAAAATGTCAGAGGTCAAGTGTAAAGCCTCCTGCACAATTAACTGATGAATACTGTAGATTTCTTCTCAGTTCGGGGGTATGGTGTATACAGGTTTGTGATTTATTTTGTAAACAAGATTCAGCAAACCACATGCACACATAGGTATGTATATATATATGTATAATTCTATAGTATTAGAGGTAACAAATTTTTAGCTTTTCACTAGAAAACTAAAAATAGCAAAATGTGTATAGATTTTTTTTCTGATACAAGACTTATAATTCAGAAATGTGGGCTTTTAAATTTATTTTCATTTTATTTATAACAATTTTATTACAAAGAAATATTGCAAGTGAAACTTTGTATCATTTCCAACACAATTGCTTGCACAAGATAAGGTTCAAAATTCTTAGCAATAAAAATGTTCCAAATTTCAAAACCTCTACAGAAAATCCATTAAGAAAAAAGCATTGAAATTTTCTAACAAAAAACAGAATTGAAGTAATTTCAATCTGCTTTAGCATGTTCAACTTTTGTTCTACTTGTAAGTTGAGCTCTGTGAGATTTGATTCTGTTCCTTATTTCTCTGCCCGTTCTTTCCAAGAACAGTGCTGTCACCAATTTCCTGCTTGAAGTAAACATAATTTGCTCACCTGACTTCTTCCTGACCACAAATTATGGCAAACTTATTTCCTCCCTTTCAGATTATTTTTCTTGTACAGTCTTTGTTGTATACTCTTGTTACCACAAAGGTTCCATGTATTGTTCTTAAAGGAAGACAGTTTGTACAACAGACTTCTACAAATACCAGCAACACCACATACCAACCACCACACCAAATACCAACTGCTTTTGCTATAAATGAATGCATAAATATTTTATTATGATCATACTTCAACAGTGACTTATTTTTCTATACACAATACTTAATGAGATGTATCTGATGAATTAATGTGTTCAAAAGGTGCTTAGCAAAATGCTAGAGAAGGCCAAAACCAGCAGATGCGTAGGAAACATAAAATCGTGTCTTGCGAAGGAGAAAACACACGGTGCACTAATGTTGACAGAATGTAAGGAAGGACATACTTTACTATTTTGCCTAGCTGTGGTAGAAAAACATAGAAACAGCATTTTTTCAGAAGCATAGAAAGAATGTAGCAAGCTCACAGGGACCAAAAATATTACTTTTGAGTGGATTTAACCAAGCTCTCATTCCTATTTTACAGTGATTGTGACTTACAGACTCATAGAATAGAATCATCAAAGTTGGAAGAGACGTTTAAAGATCATCAAGTCCAACTGTCAACCCAGCGCTACCACTGTAACCAGTAAACCATATCATCAGGATATAGGAACATAAAAAGCTTTTGAAGATTGCTATATAAACAAACTTTTCATTAACAAAACAACAACAACAAAAAAATCCATGCTTGTTCATTAAGAGGAATATTGAATGCAAGAGTTAATCATTCATAATTCAATAAACTCTGAGTTATGCTCATAGTTAACCAGAAGAAAGTCATGTGCTGGCACTTGACACAGTAATACTTATTTAGGCTACAGGCTCTCTGAGCAATGGCCTGTCAGAGGTAACTGACATACAACAACAGGCTGGCAAAACAAATATCCATCAGGGACAATGGCTGGTCAACACACAGGTGCTACTCACCTTTCCTGACAAGAAAACAAAGCACTAGTGAGACTGTACTTCTCCATAAAGAGAAAAAGGGGATGGGGGAAACCCACACAGCAAAACTGCAACTCTTCCACCTTGATTAACAAGAGAGTATATTCTGGCAAATCCTATAGTCTGTAGGGACTGCGAGATGAAAAAGAACGAAAGGACTTCAAAACAGCAAACACGAAGTACAAGATGAAACAGTTACTAAGCAAGGATGAGAAACGTTAGTCTTTATCAAAAACAACTTCAAACACTGAAACAAGGTCAAAGTAAGAAGAATTCACAACCGTTGATTGTAATTCTCACACTGAGGTCCATCTTTGGTACTGATTTACCTTTCAAATTTGTTCAGAACAGCAGCCAGGCCAAGAGAGAGACACAGACATCAGTACTCTCAGCATTACATTTATAAATATTTGGGTACCTGCCTCCTAGGCTGGTGTAGGCAACCAGGTTCTCTTCAAAGAAAAAATAGTACAAGAGTCAGAGCTCATAAAGGGCTCCCATACCTTTACCTGCAGTAGTTCAAAACCTTGCCACTCAGTAATCCGTCTCACTCCTTTGCCAGGACTTGCTTTCCTATGCACCTCCCCAGCCAGACAGGTGGCTGTGGCATTCATATCCCATTCTGATTACTTCCAGCAAGAGAAGCTTGCACCAAAACACGAGACTGTAACCTGTTGAGAATGAGATACTGATAGAAACACCCTGTCAAAGAGTGTTTATCATATCTCAAAACCACAACGAAGTCCACTAGAACTTGTCAGAATCTTCCTCAGCAGATAACTGACTAGCAAAGTCAACAGGGAATGCCAGAGTGAGCAATGGATCTCAATTTTCACATCTCTCCCTGACTGGGAACTGAATTCACTAATTCTATGAGAGAAAAAAGTGCCAGAGACAGTCCTGGAACTGAGCTTTGAAACCCAGGTACTGCCAAGGGAAATGTTAAAACCACAAAACTGCAGTGTCAGGTAACAATGTCACATCCATCATCTGGGCTTTGTAAGAGATGCAAGGGCTTAGCTCTTCTGAAATCTGAACAGAGCCCTAAGTGTTATTTTTGAGGTTTTACTTAACTCAAAACAAAAGTAAATTCTATTGCAATGGAATTAAATTGAATCATCAAATGTGTTGGTTTGTTTGGCACATTTTCAAAATCACAGGTCAGAAGACAGATTTCGGTTGCTTTACTATTACTGATTACTGTTCATGTCAAACCTTATCCAGGCCAGTCACACTGACTGTAATTTGAATTGAAAGTAACAAATCCATTTTACTAATAAAGTGTTAATTTCAGACCAACACCAGTATTTTCACGTATCAGACAACTCTTACCAATTGTGTAGGACTGTATTTCACACAAGGGATATTTAAACCACTCCAAAGAATGAGCTCAAATTCATATTCTCTAACTTTTATCAATTACCAAAGGGAAGCTTAAAAACTGACTTATGCCACTTACAGGGGGGAAAATGAGTGGTGGGAAAATGAAAACAAGTTGGTCCATCCAAGGAAAATGCAGACTAAGATTTATAGCTGTGCTCTGACATATCAAATGCAGGTACTCAAACTGTGACTACTGGCACAGTCATATGGAAGAAAGAGAACTAGATGACAACTCTGTGCTTCATTCATTTAAAGTATTTGCAAAGATACAGCCAGAGCCCAGACTATTGTTCACTTCCTACAAAACAGTTCAGTTCTAATGGGCAATGAACTGTTGAACAGAATAATAATAACTATGCTGGAGTACCTAATTTGTTCCTCCACAAATCCAGAATTCTTTCATTATAAAGAACCTGTAATGTTCTAGCAAAGCAAAGTTTTACTGAACCAGGTTTGGGATGTGCTATTTCTACTTTGGCAAGGGCCAAGCAATTTTATCTTCACAATCAAAATGCCAAGTTGCAGTTATTTAATAGATGAAAATGTAACACGTTCCCTACCAGAGTAATAAAGATTCCGCAGCATTTGCTACTTGTTATCGGGCAAGCAAACCAAAAGGTGGTGCCTGTGGATTTTAGCTCAGGCTTTGTCTATTTATAAGACATTAAGCTAGTTGAAAGAATCACTTTTAAAAAACAAAGTAAAACCCAGAAAAGCAAAGTAGGCATTTATGTCCACGCTACTTGATAAAATGTAAGATCTCAAACAGTAGCTTGTTTACCTTTCAGTCAGCAAAATCCACTGCAACCAGGAGAAAGGGGAAGTGGGCTTAAACACATCAGCACAAATACCTCTTCAGTTATAGTATAACATGACTGTAAATCCCCCAATTACAATTTTTAAAAATCTGTTATGCTATGCAACTTCTTTTCCAAATAGTGTGTTTGCAATGCGTAATTGTCAAGCAAAGCTTTCAAATAGGTTCTGTTGGAAATTCTGCTTAAAATAATACAAGAAAGAAAGATTATTTCCACCAGAGCGCTTACTGATCACGCAAATCCTGCCGAGCGCGCCCCGAGGTTAACCGAGCCCTGACGAGATCGTACGCACGGCAGCGGGGGTTACGAGCATCTGCTGAAGGCACAGCAGCGCCGGACACAGCGCGCTGCCCGCTCCGCCGGCGGTCCGCAGGGGAACCGGCTGTTCCCGCTCGGACCGGGAGGGCGGGAGCCGCCAGTGCCGCCCTCCGCGCACCAGGAAATAGCTGCGAGTTATTCCTACCGCTCGGCCAGCAACTTTCCACGTTGCACGCAGAAACCGACATTAAAAAAAAATTTAAAAAATTTAAATGAACGCCCGCCCCTCCAACACTGTTTCAAACCCTGTGAGGCTCCGGTATTTCTCAGGAAAGGAGGGAGGGGAAAGGCACCACCGCCTCCGGCAGTCCCAGCACCGCGGCCGGCTCTCGGACACTTCGCGGCGGGGACGAGCGGGATATTATTTCTGACCTGTTTTCGGCGCTGTCTCGGAGCGACAAACAATCAACAGCGGCGGCGAAACGCTGCCTGGGCAGAAAGTTCCCCGGCCACGAGCCGCTCCCGGTGGCCACGAGCCGCTCCCGGTGGCCACGAGCCTCCCCCGACCGGGGACTCGGGGCAGCGTCCCCCGCCCCGCGGCGGAGCCGGCCGAGACCCCCGCCCCGCCTCGCCGCCCACCCGGCCGGGCTTCGGAAAGGCTCCCGAAGTTTTCCTACCGGGGTGCGGGGAGGGGAGGTCAGCCCCACACAAACAAGTCCCCCGCCCGCCATGCCCGCGGCCCCGGAGACAGGCCGGGCACGGAGGGGTGCCCGCCTGTCCCAGCCCTCCGGGAGGAGACGGACACGGTCCCGCCGCTCTGCCCCACCACCCCGCGCCCCCTCGCCGCTCCCCGACACCGACCTGGGACACAAAGGAGCGGCCGCCGCTGCCCGCCGATCGCCCGTGCTCCCCGCGGAGTCCAGGCCGCGGCAGCACCGGGATGGCGTAGCGCAGGCATCCGACGCCAGCGCCTGCTGCTCCCGCGACGGCCCGTGCCGCCGGCGCTCGGTCTGCGCTGGGCGGGGAGGGAGGGGGGGAGCGTTGGGAGCCGGCCGAGCGCCGCTTCCTGCTGCCCGGCGCCGAGGGGCCGCGGGGGCCGGAGCCGCCGCCGGGGGACTGCGCCGGTGGCTAAGCAGAGGCCGGTGGTAGCGGCCGCATCCTCGGCTCCCGCGCCGGGCTTTGCGCGCCGCCTCGCTCCGGCTCCGAGGAGTCTCCCGTGCGGCTCCTGCGGCGGCCGCTGCTGGCAGCGGGAGCCCCGGCTCGCCCCGCGCTGCGCCCGGCTCGCTCTCGTGCTCGCGCTCCCCCTGCCGCCCCGCCGGGCCGGGCCGCGGCTCGGGCTCCTCCCGCGGCTCCGCGGGGCCGCGCCGGGGTGGCCTCGAAGGGCCGGGAGACCCCCGGAGCGGGCGGGACGCGACCCACCCCGGGCTCGCTCCTGGCTGCTTTCCAGGCGCGGCCCGCTCCCCAGAGACCCCGTCGTGGCGCACGCTTACGGCGGGGGAGGCCTGCCTTCTGTCGCGGCCGCCAGCGCTGCCTGCCTGGTGCCCGCTGACCCGGCCTGGGCACGGAGCGGAGAGCAGCCCGCGGGGAAAAGGCTCCCTGGGGTGGTGGGGGAGAGCGGAGGGGCAGGACGGGCTGTGGGGCACCTGCCGGAGGGTGCAGGACTGGAGGTAATGAGCCTTTATGGAGAAAAAGTTCTCGTTTCTGTAGTAAGACTTTTTATCAGTACGTGCTACCAAATAGAAGTAAATCGGCTCTAAACGGCACTAATAAAACATTGTTTTTAGCATTGAGGAGGAGGGATGCTGGGTACTACTGTCTCATTAACAAGTGCGACATGTGGCTTGAAAATTAGTTGGTTCCGAGAACTGTTGCAGACAAAATGATTGTCTGAAGAAAAATCCTATTATTTTTCCTCTTCTATCTGCTTGCCTTTATCTGAAAAAAAAATCCCAAAACTGAATGTAAAGAAAGCTTGCATAAATATAGTTTTTCAGTCTCCCAATATGGGCTTCTTTCTCAATGTGAAACCTAACCCTGTAGCTGTTTTGCAGAGAGAGGAATTGGAAAGCAGACAATTTGCTTTTAATTAAAGGCGTCTTTTCGTCCAGTCAGGTGGATAGCAATGTTAAATTTTATGGTAGTCTTTGCACAGAATTCTTTCATTAATTTTGTCACCAATTGATTTGGGATCCAGACATGCAACCAGAAAATTGATTGTGAAGTCGGGGAGCCAGATTGATGCTGGGTTGGTTTAAGTCACAGAGGGATGAGAAGCTGATTTCTGTGGGGTACCAAAAACCAGTTTTGTGAGGCATTCTTGTGAGTTTCAGCACCTTTTTTTTCTGAATGTGACTGAGATTGTACTGCTGGCCGAAATTTACTGTAGGTTGAACTCGTGGCTATTTGGAAATATAGTTTTTGTGAAAGAGATTTCAGTTCATGGGTGATTAATGATTTAAATGAATCCTGCATCTGATTTATCAGGAGCATTTGAGTGTCTCAAGGCTTTTTTATAAGGCAGTTTTGAAAGCATCAGTGGGTTTTGTCCTTGGGTATTTTGCGATGGGCTTTAGTAATTGCTTTGTGGTCCCACAGAGTGAGTTCCAACAACCAAAAAAATACTGGATCAGTTTGTGCATGGCTGACAAAAAGTCTCACCAGGCCTAAACACGCCTCAAACCTACCTCAGAAATACAGCAGCTTTGTACTAAAAGATGCTCAGCACCAGATAGTGCCTGTGGATCTCAAAAGCCAGATTTTGTTGTAGATGATATGGTTGCTGAATAGTCCAGAAGGCAGCCTGACAGTTTGGATGGGCTTTCATATCTGCACGTATAAATTCTTATCTGGCTTGTAATTTTTTTGTTATTTTATCTCTCCTTAAACTTGTCTGGACTTCTGCTGTTGGGAGAATGTGTCTTTCAGGCTTCTTTCCCATTTGATGGAGAAAGCATTTCTTGGTAATTGTCTTGTCCACTGATATGAGCAGAAAACTGGCAGCTTGTTCCCATAAATGGCAGAGGTCCCATTAGAGAAATCTAATTTCCTCCCTCACCAAAATCCACTTGTGAAGATGTATCATCAAGCATCCCAGCTGCCAACCTTGCCCCTCTTTTGCATGTGGCAGTGAGTACTGGGAATGAGGTCCACTGATATCCCACACACATCTCATGTGCTTTCTGGTGCCTCCCTGTTTGTCCATGTAAAGAGGAATAATCTGACAGCCCTTCTGAATGAAGACAACCTTAGGGAACAACAGCCCCCTCAGTCTCTGTGCAAAGCTGCCTTTGTTTCCAGGAGATTTTTAAAGTTTGGGTGCTATACATAAGAACTTCCACAAAAAGGGCATCCTGTTCAAGCCTGGATACACTGATAAGCATTGCTTATTAGAGATACCTATCATGAAATTATGGATTATTCTCAGTAATAACTAACATAGGGAAGCCTGAAATTAATTGATTGCTTAGGTATGATGTAGGAGACCCTAGAAACCACTTCTGCAATTTGGGTTCTGATGAAGCTGTCTTTTCCATGTGAAATGAAATTAAACTCTTAGTTCATATTGCTAGACTGAGCATTTTTACTAGTCCAGGATCTTGTTAAAAAAATAGGTTATTGATTTATGGATGTGTCTGCCAGGTTCGATAATACTAGTCTGTATCCTCTAGCTAGCATCAAATTCATGCAGACTAGGAAACAAAAGCAATGGAGCCACCAGCAGCTGAACTGAGAAACAGGATTGGGAACCCAGATGCAAAGCCACATGAAAGCAACTGCATGGCTTCCAGTTTCAGAGCCAGCCTGACCAGTGATCTTCCTGCACTGCTCCTGTGTGTAGTATAGACAAGCACACCGTGGGAATAATGTGGTAAAGGGCTAGTGAAGCCAAGTGTGACCACCAGTCTGGGAAAATCCTGTGAGGCTCAATCCTGATTACTGGGAGAAAAAAACACCATAGATATTCTGGCAAAGAAGCTTGGTAACAGTGTGCACAAGTGGTTGGTGTATCAGGAGGCCATTCAAGAAGAGTGTGAAGTAAATAAACAGTTTTTCTGAGAAGCTTATATAAGTGGACAAAGAGAAAGCTTAAATCTCAGAAAAATTACCAGAGGAGAAAACATCAGGCATAGAATAGGATGATAAAGATTGCCAGATTTGGAGTGAACAGGGATGGTTTGTGTTTTACTGTGTCTAGGATTTAAAACTGGGTAAGTATGAGTGGAAGAATTATTCCTGTCTGAGAAGCAGCTGTTGATTGTGCTTGTTTGCTGTCAAAATATGGAAAAATGCTGAATGAACGTTCAACTGATTGCTCAATAAAAACAAAATTCTAGACAACTGCCAGATTTGGCTGTGTGCCCTAAATGAATATCCAGATATAAGATACACAGCACTAAGCATGTTCATTTTCGTATAACAGATTTGTGTGAAACATCCTCTGCAATGGCTTTAATCATAAGAAAACATAGAAACTAATTACATTTTGAGAACATTTTGATAACTGTATGTTGAAAACAGTGAATGAAAAGATGCTTCTGTGTACTGCAAGGGATTGCAAAGGTCTCATTAGAATATATAATTACAAAATCGTAATTAAACTAGTATGCTACTAAAATAGCATTACAATTACAATTTTTTTTTTTCTTTAAATAATTTGGTCAAAACAATCTAAAATAGCTTTTAAACTATTACATAATAAATAGATGCAATATTTATAGGATTCACAGAAGATGGGTTAAAATCTACTTTTCCTCATGTGGCAAATAATGGTAGCTTTTTGGTCATTTGGGAATTGCAGAGCAAATGGGGGAAAATTAACAAATCACGTACAGAGGATAAATGAGAGATACAAAAATATGGCAATAGAATTTAAAAGGTCAGCTTCCTCTTGTCAGCAGAGGCTCTCTAAAGGCTGCTCAAGATGGGGAACAGTGATGTTGCCACCTTCAGCTTGCATGGTGTTAGGTTGATGCAAAAATAAGGAACTGGCTTTTTTAACACACAGCATGCTAACAGAATTATAGGATAACCTTCGCACCATTGCTGTAGTCAGTGGTTTCAGACACAGCCACAGGAATTTACGTTTAGATGCCTTGACTTTAAATAAGGGACCTTCAGAAAGTGTCGAAGTGGGTAGAGATGGGATTAAATGAATGGACACAGGTTAGGTGTTGAAAGTGTGCAAGTAAAGATGGGAACAGAATTAATGCAAGAAGATAAATTATTGAGAAGTTGTAGTTGAAGAGGGAGAGGAAATGATCCAAAAGTAGAACTACATTTAAAAGAAAAAAGGGAAGCAGAGAACCCACTAGAAGCCTGCAATGCAGGCTTGCAGGGAAAAAAAAACATTTAAAATACAGTGTGTTAATTACCCTTTTAAAAAAAAGAAGAAACAAGGATATGGGAGAAATGTAGTCCATAGGATGTTGGAACAAAACACCAGTAGTCGGTTAGAAATGCTGGGAAAGACAGATTCTGCAGAGAAAACTGCATTTGGGTTTGTGTTTCTTTACATAAGAAATAACTGCAAGTATCTAGGGCATGGCATATGTTATATTAGTGTTCATCGTCTGAAAGACAGTGAGGGAAGGAGATGTAAAAAAATAATTCTGAGTCCCTTAGCTAGGATTTAAGAAAGTAATCTACTTGAAGATTTGTTTAAAAACTCTACTGCTAAGAGAAGCTACAGCAAATACATTTGCATTAACTGTCATTGCTCTTTAACAAGTTACCATATATCAAACCTCAATATCTCAATGCCATAATACTTAATAATCATGTCAACATGTAACAATTTCAATTCTCACCCTTTTTGGAAAGGCAGCAATATAAACTAATTACACTTTCCCCAGTGCAATAGCAATAATTTTTGAGCAAGTTCTCATAGGCAGTGATGAGAGAAAAAAGTGCCCTGTTTGCAGGGTGTGGGTGCACTCTTCTATGGAGTCTCTGAAAATAGGTTTCTCCAGGTTGTTCCCCTGCTCTGTCATGGGAGGGGTGGGGCCGTGTGCCTCTGGCCACAGCTGCACCACATTGACATTTGCCCCTCCTCTCAGTGATGCCCAGGGCCTGGTCCTGCTAACACCCAGCAGTGGTCAGGTCATATGTCAAGTGATTTCTGCCTTGGAGCCTTCTGCCCTGGCTGTTGGAAGGATAGTCCATAGCCCAGCAGATCTGACCTTGTTACTAAGTATTTTCTTGTACTGAAATCACATTTTGCTTTACCCTCAGTTGCTCTTAACATTAACAGTTCTCTCATTATGCTGTGCATTGTGTATCATAGAGCACAGAATCATAGAATTGTCAAGGTGGGAAAAAGCCTTGAAAATCATCAAGTCCAATTGTTAACTCAGGACTACCATGTTCACTACTGAAACATGTCCCCAAGTGCCACATCTAGGTGTCTTTTGAACACTTCCAGGGATGGTGGTTCCACCACTTCTCTGGGCAGCCTGCTTCCCTGAATAGCACCATGGACTTATGTTTCCACCAGAAATCTCTCTTTATCATGTTGAGCCTCACAAGATTAAGGTTACCAGCTCTTCCTGTAAGGTAACTTCACTTGCTAACTGGTGGTTTCTGAATTTGTTCCAATATTCTGTAGGATTCATATGGAGGAAAACACAGTATCTGAAGTATAAACTGGATGGTGCCAGATGGAATGAGACCACTGCATGTACTGATGGGTCAGTTTGAATATCCAAGTCAAATGCCCCACAACTCTTTCATTTGTGTTTTGGCAGTATAAAATGAGATTTCCACAAACAACTTTATATCCAATACCAATTCCGTGATATTTTGGAGTATTATCTCTCTTGTGTTATTTGCTTGCATTTTTCTGAGGTTACTGGTAGTTTATTTTTATCAGTGGTGTTCCTAGTTTCTCTGGAGCTGTGCTTTCTTTCTCCTGATTTTTTTTACACAATTTGGATATAATTTCTAAGATTAGTTAAAATTGTTGTATTATTTGTTGTATTGTAAGATTTTGCTTCTGAAATATGAACGAAAATTGTTAAGACCAAACCTAAAAACAACAGTTAAAATATTCAACTAGATGCTTTTCCCCCACTTTCTATGTTGCTATTTATCATTGGCTTTTGTGTACAGTATCTTTCCCAATCTTCTGTTTGATTATGAGCTCTAAGTCTTATAATAAAATTGACAAGAGAGAGAGAGATAGAAGCGTGGTGTAACAAGACTGAAGGAACGAGAAGAAAAACCTTTTGGGATTCAACCATGTTTTGCTCACTCCTTTGCTCTTTTGTGTTTGTCAAGGACGTAAACAGTCATGTATGCCCTGAGGCCAGAGCTTAAAGAACATGAATCCTGCACTGGCTTGTTATAGGACTGGCACAAGAGATCCCCACCATTGTGATTACAATCACATAAAAAAAGAAAAGAAAGTGCGGGGAAAAAAAGACTTTGTGGAGATTTGAAGGTGACTTAAAGCATAAGCTTCATATATTTACTTGATTTCCTGAAAATGGACCCCTGTTAGTGGAAATGTTTTAAAAACCTTGTGTACCTCTTTCGTGTCAGTCAACAATGAAGTTTCTAAAGTGTGGGAGTACAAAAATACATAATGTAGGTAATCTCAAATCTATGATATTGCTGATTTTGAAATATGTTAGTAGGAGGTTTTAATACAAACAGCTGTGTGTTGTTTTTTATTCAAATTTTTGTGTTTTATATTTACTTAGAATATGAAAATCACTAAGACATCCTGATGATCTTTCATTGAATTTTTCAAAGCTTCTGTCAAGTTTGCAACCTCAATTGTTAAAAAAATGCATCCCTGCAAAACTTAAATCATAATGCACAATTTCAGTACTGTCAGATCATTTGTTTAAATCTACCACAGCTGTACCTATATATTGGATTTAAAAAATACTGTCTTGAAAGAGAAACAATTGCTTAGATAGGAACTTCTGAAATGCTGAGATCTTAAGATCCTAATGACCATAACAATTTGAAACAGGTCAAATGCCATCCTGAAACAGCAAAGTCCAAAGAGACATTGTATTTTTCTAATATCAGGTAAGCACTTGAACAGACTCAGTGGAAATAAAGGGCTTTTGCAATAAACTACTGTCTTTTTCAGAGTTAATGTACGAGAAATAATATTCTGATGGTCTCTGGCTCTTGCATAGCATTAAATGTCATTCCAAGGTGAAAAAAAAGTTGCATCTGAGGGCAAATACTTTCATTATTACTGCGGTCAGTATGATTCCAAATTTCTCTAACTGTTGAAGTCATCTCATCTTCACTGAATCTGAAAGTGTTTTAGGTTTTAGTTGCCCTGGAGAAAAGTGAGTATAAGTTTCGGGAAAAAAGTTGATGCTGTGTCAGGGTAGCCCCCCTTGTATCGCCAACAGAAGAAGATATTATTCATTTAGATATTATATTTAGTAATTTTTCTCTTCAGCTATCTCACATATGGGCTGGTTTAGGTATCTGCCAAAGTGGAAAGCTGTAATATTCATTCTATAAAAAGGATGAGCAAAAGCATCACAAATTCTACTCACAATCAAAAGTCATACAAATACTGCCCTTAGAAATACAGAAAAAAGAGGTGTTTTTCAGGTTATTGTTCAATTTTATGCTACTGTATTACTTCAGCCAGTTCTGACACAAAATTAATTTTGCAACTCACTAATAAAATGAAGGAAAGGTCCTCATCATCTACCATGTCTGCTACAAAATTCTTATTATTTAATTAGAAGTCTCACATTGTCTGGGATTTGAAATGCTTTATTGCTGGTCTTAGACTTATAACAATAGGCTGGGAAATATGAGACCCAGAAGCTGAGACAGCTACAAAGCAGGAGAAACTTATCCATTAATTCAGTTTTTTTTTAACTGCCAGATCTTTTGGAATATTGAAGTGGTAGTATGGAAAAAATAGTATACTTTTTCAGGTAAACAAAAGAGTTCCAGTCAAGATTATGGCTTTTACTACTGTCTGGTCAAGACAGTAAGAGTAATTGAAAACAGGTTTTCTGCCTGTTTGTGATTGCCTAGATATTGGGTTTAAGTACCTCTTTATATTTTCTTCATAGCAGGTGGAGCTGAAATGGGCAATACCTTGGCTCTCCCCATCCCATTCCCTATCCAGAACAACAGAGGGAGAAGCAGGTGTCTGTCTTTATTGCTGGTACAAATCCAAAGCAAGCTGCCATTAACATCTCAGAGAATAGTCTGCATTAACAGAGCTTTTCCTGAACGCCTGCAAAGATACCTTACCATTGTGTACACAAGGCAGACACTGAAAGAGCTTATCCCATCACTGCTAAATCAAATTAACTGTTGCTAAAGTCAGATAAAAATGATGGTTTTGCACAAGTTGCTGCACATCCATCCTGTGCACTGGTATAGGGACTGAGGAGTAATACCATGAAACTGCTTAGCTGGAAAATGACCCCAAGATACAACATGTTTTTAATTCTTCAAAGTGCAACACTGAATTGTCCAGTATTAGGTCTACACACCGTGGGGCTTATCATGGTGTTAAGATACCTAGACATGAGCGAAAGAATTTGGTAAAGAGGATGCAAAGTATGAGAAGATCGATAAGCACATAGGTACAGCTCTACTACTTAATGCTCTGTGGTGCAGAGCTCTGAACTAGTACTGATGAGACTTAATTCACTCTGCTCTGAGTTAACATGAATGTGTCACCCTCAGGACTGCTGCCGATAAATCTGCCTTTAGAAACCCCATACAGCCTCAGCAACCTGGACCAGTCCACAGGCTTTACAGTGCTGGCAGCAATGAGCCTCCTTTAATGATGGGTACATGTTCAAAACCAGGCTGTGTACAAAGATACGTCACAACCTCCCTGTTCATGTGGCCCCGCATACTGGCTGATCGGATCATGCTTAGTTCAAATTATCATTTCCACAATTTGGACAAGGAAGAATGAGTGAGTTTGAGGGAGAAGAAAAACGTGATCCCCACCATGGAGTATGATAGGCTCACCTATATCTCTTTTGCACAAAGAATGTAAAATTTGTGGGTGGGTTTTGTCACACAATCCCTTGCTTCAGCAGCAGTGCTCAGAGGATGTTTTTCCTCTGCTAGAGGCCAGTTCCGCTCAGTCTTTATTATTATTTGTGCTATTATTCTGTTTGCAGTGATGGGAAAAACCTTCCTTCAAACTAGCAGTAGACAGTGTTTGAATGCAATAGTATATATCTAGTTATATGATAAGAGATGGGAAGGTTTTGCCTGCACAGGTGGGCGGTTCCTTTCTTCAGGAAGATCTTTCCTCCATGTTCATATCTGAACATCACAGTATTTATGAAGTTGCAGCCTATTGAAAAGGATTTAAAACACTGCTCTTGCTGATGGGACCCTGTCATTACATTCATACATGATTTTGAAAAGTAATGTACAGATAACTAATAAGCAGCTTTCTAGTTGCTTTCCTGTTGAAAACAATTTTATTACAAAATTTCACAATATGCAAAGTTTACTGTCTCAAAGATTCAGCTAGCACAATGGATTCTTTTTTAGATAGAAGTCATTACTTCTTTGTCATTACACAGTTATTGCTATGTACTGCAAGCAGAGAATTACATTATACCTTACAAAACCCTTTTTTCCCCTATCAGGTTCATGTACAACAGGATTTATTCCTTCAACAGTAGTGATATTCTTTGAAGAATAAGGTAAAATAATGTAAAGTCAGGATGTGATGAAGTTAAATGCAACATTTTAATTTTTCACCACACTCAGGCAGCTATTTCACTCACATTGGATGCCTGCAAAAATGCTGAATTTAAATAAAAGACAAGTGCACCAGTGAACTATAAGATCATGTAATGAGTTTCAACATTACTGATAAGACTGGGAATTTAAATACCTACATGTGTTCCTTGTCATCTTTGCTGAGACAGACGATGCATGTTTGACCGCCTTAAGTATTTGGTCACTGCAAAGCTCTTTCTTTCTTCACTAAGATATTGTCAAGAGGAAAACATCCCAGTATCCAAACAAGAAAACAAACAGCTCCATTTTGTTGTCAGTAGTCCAGGATCATATTCCAGCATGGTACTCTGAGCACCATTATGCTGCCACTTGCCCTGCTGGCATATGTCATGACAAGGCGTCTGCAATCAAGGCAGCAGATGGCTTTTTGGGTTGCCTAGAATCAGGGTTGGCATGACACATCATTTATGACGCTGCAAAGAGAGAACAAAGTATTGGCATGAACCTAGTAACAGACCTCTGGATATTGAAAGGATTCTGTATTCCATGAATCCCTTAACACAAATCAATAGCCCCCGAGATTCTGAAGGGTTTTTCTATTTTGTGCTTGCTTGTTTCATATCTGGTGATGCATATGCATTCAGTCCATAACCCATCCATTTAAGCCCAATTAAAGACAACTGTTTGGGGAATATTTCAAGTTTTGACTACACTGGTGAACAGCACAGCATGAGCTGCCTCGAAAACATCTGTGACTGCTGGGCCAACGATTGAATTGCCAACACTCAATTCTTGGCCAATTCATTTCATTCTGTTTTGCCAAGCTCCAGAGTGAAAGCAATACAATTCTGAGCAGTAATGGCACAATGTTTTAAATCCCTGAAAGTTTCAGCATTGCCGAAATTTCATTTCTCCACTGCCACTTGTCCCATTTTCACTGTGCTATTTCCAAAAGAAAGGAATGAAATGGAGAAGAATACAAACCTTCAGTATGCCTCCTCTGCCACATCAGCTTGAATTGTTCTGGGAAATGTTTCCAAATTTCATATTTTAATGCTCACTATACACTGGCTGAGAGCATTCCATGGAGGAATGAGTGGTGATACCAAGGATTAGAGAAAATGTACTCTCTTGACTGAATTGCTTGTACAGCCAAATGCAGAAACTGTGCGTGGATATCAATCACTGCACTTGCATTAATTATGTGATGCTTCTGCAGTGGATCAGGCCTTTATGCCTTAAATAATCTGCAATTAGTATTAAATGACTCTTAGCATGCATTACCAGTTCAATTCTGAGGGTGAGGCCAGTTATCAGAACCTCACTCAGATACAGCAAAAAAAAAGTCTTCTGAGGAAGAAAGGGAGAAAGGAACAAAGGAAGGAAGGAGAGGGAATGGGAGAAGGTTTTCAATCACCTTCTCTTTAGAGCTGATACCCTCTCTAGTCCTACTGTGTAAGGTCCTCTTCACTTTGGAGTGAGGTGACCAAGAACACAAGGTTTACAAAACAGAGGAGAACAGACACCCAAATGTTTATGGCCTGCAATCATTAGCAGAAATGTCATTCTTCTGTAAGGTGTTTCCTCTCTCCTGCCCCTGTTACCTGTTCAATTCATTTTTTGATATCTACTCCTTGTAAATGGACTGAGTGCTATGGTTTCTTCCATTACTATGAAAAATTTACCTCATGGTTCCTATACCTCTCAGCCTCCTTATTACCTGTTATATATGGAAATGGTTAGGAAGGAAAGCAGAAACCCCTTGTTTTCACTCCTGAAATACAAGTTCTTCAAATTACCAATACTGAGCTTTAAAAAGGCTGAGGTTTTACCAAAATAACTGTGGCCATATTAACCTTTTTCCCCAGGTTTGAAACCTTTAGAAATCACTTCTTCCAGCTTACATCTGTAATGGAAAAGCCACAAAAATTATGTACTGTGAGCAGAAGGTGAGATTGTCAAGACTTCATGAGCAAAACCATGAGGTAAGACAGGACAAAAAGATCAGAAAAGGTACCAGACAATATGAGAGTGAAAATGGCAGTAGTGCCAGCTAGAGCACCTTGGCATTTCACATAGTGAAACTAAGTCAGTGAAATGCACACACAAGTACCAGCTCCTTAGTTTTTCACCCCTGATGCCATGTCATCATGTGTAAATGTGCTTGCATACCAAGAAGCATGCAGCAAGGATTTCAGTGTGCTTTTAAAAAAAATTTGCCATTGAACTTGTGCTGAGTTCAGCTGGGGTGGAGTTCACTTTCATTGCACTGTATGCTGTGGGGCTGTTTTGGGTTTGTGCTGAACATATGGTTGATAATACAGAGATGTTTTTGATATTGCTGAGCAGGGCTTGCGCAGAGTCAAGGCCTTGTCTGGTTTTCACATTGCCACACTGGTGAGGAAGTTGGGGCTGCATGGAAGGTTGGGAGGAGACACAGCCAGGACAGGTGACCCAAAATGACATAAGGGACATTCCAGACCATGTGACATCATGCTCAGTACATAAAGTGGAGGAAGAAGGAGGATGGGGGGAACATTTGGAGTCATGGCTTCCCAAGTTTGTCTTTCACAGTTTGTCTTCCCAAGTCACTGTTACATGTGATGGGGCCCTGCTCTCCTGAAGATGACTGAACACCTACCTGCCCATGGGAACCACTGAAATAATTCCTTGTTTTGCTTCATTTGTGTGTGTGGCTTTTGCTTTCCCTATTAAAGTGGTTTTCTCTCAACCCATGGGTTTTCTCATTTTCTTGTCCTTTTCCTTTCCAGTTCTCTCCCTGATCTTGCCGGTGGGGAAGTCAGTGAGTGGCTGTGAGGGCCTTGGCTGTTGACAGGGGTTAAATCACAACAGAACTACAGAAGGCTCAAGGTTTAATGCTTACTGGAAAATGGAAAGGAGACCACGCTGCAGGTAACATGACATAATCTAAATATTCCCACATATAGTGCCGTGAAAATATGAATGACCCATGAATAACTGAAAATAACACAAGGGTTAATGAGCCGTAATAGCTTTGTCATTGTAGTTGTGGGATTACAGCCCTCCCTGAAAAAAACGGGGCTTGCAGAGGTGTCTATAGCAAGTCACATCTCACTGCAGTTCCCCAGTGCCACACCTGCTGTTTAGGGTTCATTGGACCAAGTGAGGCACAGAGGAACCACCACAGGTGGCAATGCACAATCTAGTCATGGAAATGGAGCTCCCACCTTGGTGTCCCCATGAGGGTTCCCCTGGGAGCAGGAGACCTTTCCTGCAAGGTCTGCCAGGGCAGGGCCTGGCAGCCAGAGCCCATTCCAACACCCCAGCCAGAGCAGGGCAGCTGGGGTGCACTGGAACAGCCCCGGGCATTGGGCACATCCAAGGGCTATCATAAGAGCCTCGGCCATGGGGAGGTGGGGGGGCACTCCAGGGGCTGAGCAGGGACAGTCAGGCCCCTTAGTGCCTTGGCACAAGCCATTTGGGTATATGTGCTCAGCCCCACTGTTGGCAGTCCCCTTGGGATGTGGGACTGAGACAACCTTGCCTCTGCTGGACTTCCCATTTGGCGGCTCCTAGCAATAAATCCAGGCTGTTGGGAATAATAAGCTTTTCCATTATAAATTACATTTTTCTTAGCATGCTTAAGAGCCAGAAGTCATATTGTGAATGCCCCATCCCTGGAAGTGTTCAAGGCCAAATGGGAGGGATCTTTGGGCAACCTGGTCTAGTGGAAGATGTCCCTGTCCACACCAGGAGCTAGATGAGCTTTAAGGTCCTGTCCAGCAAAAATTGCTTGATTATGATGATCGTGAATGGCAAGGGGGTTGGAACTAGACAATCTTTGAGGTTTTTCCTCCCTACACCATTCTGTGATTCTATGGTTCTATATTTTATGGGATATCATTTTCTAGGAATATAGTTTGTTTTTAATACATGATAAAGGTCTTCTGAATGTTTTGTATTATTACTTAGAGTATGTTAAACTCCTACATAAAACACACAGAAATTGCTATATCCACTAAATTTTTCTTGTCACTTTTTATGGAATATTTTAGTCATCGTATTTGTTTTCTTATGGATTGCGACCACAGCATATTTTTAATTACTTCTGATATGGAGGTTAGTCTCCATTAACAGGAAAAGTTTACTTTATGAATTAAAAAAGTACATACATTTGCAGCAACAAAAAAATATTTTAAAATCCTCAAGCATCACAGTACTGGCGATAGCTTTTACCAATATTGGATAAGTTTAATCCAAGTTCTTAAAAGATGACTTTGATACATTGACTACAGATGAAAAGACACAGCAATATATTAAGTGATGTCTGTCATCAATCTGTTCTAATATACGTCCTCTTGTATTTCTCTAAGTAAAACCTTGGGCCTAATTTTCTGACATGTGCTCTTGGTAGAAGGTAAGCAGTGGCAGGAGGAAGCAGTGCACAAATTGCTAGGTGATATACATCGCCTTTGAGATACCATCCAAGTAGCAAGTTTGACATTTGAACTCAGACATTAATTCTGGGATGTGGCAGCTCCTGTTCTAGTTTTTCATTTTCCTTTTAATTGCTTTGCTGTTTTTCACTCTTTTTTTTCTCTCTCTTTTTTTTCCCTTTTGGACAAGAGATTCCACTTTGTGATTTGCAAAGCAGGACTGGAAATATGACTCTACCTATTATCTTATCTTGGCTCTGACTGCATTTAAATTATCGATGGTGTTCAAATAGGCTGTGGTAGTGCAGTACCAGCCTCTTGCAATGGGAGAGGGATGAATGTGGAATCAGCTTGTTGGAGAAGGAGAATCAGCACATCTGTTGTCTGCTTGAAATAGTGTTCAGGATAACAATAGGAAATATTGAAATTGCAGTAATTTACTATGATGTGTCTAAACATTACTGGAAAAGAGCTCATTAGTTCTCCACCTTTCAGATTGTGAGGCACAGTCCTGTGTTGAGGAGCTCTGCACTAGCCTTGGACTTGGATGGCATGTGCCACAGAGAAACTTGAATTCTTGATCTAGTGAGATCTTGTGGGAAGTGAGGCATGACATAAAAGTTGGAAGATGCTCAATTTACTTAAGACAATTCATTAATTTTTATAATTTGCTACATAATATATTAGACATAATATTTTTGAGGACATGAGGGCAATGTTTCACCTCTATCATGTCCATCCATGCAGGAACAAGTTACAGTGACAGGAAATATGATGTTAGAATCACTTGTTTCCCCCCTAATTGCCTAGGAAGTAGAAACTATTTGCTAATATTAACCACTAATTAGTGAAATTATTAGAATACAGTCTGTCTGTAACCTGATAGGAAACTGTTTTGGAAAATTATCTATCCAGGCCCCATAATTACTGACAGTCCACTCTGTAGCACAAAATGGGATTGCATTGTTATAGAGTCATAGAATTGTTTGGGTTGGAAGGGACCTTTAAGATCATCTAGTTCCAAGAACCCGACCATGGGCAGGAACACCTTCCACTAGACCAGGTTGTTCAAAGCCCCATCCAACATGGCCCTGAATACTTTCAGAGATGGGGCGTCCACAGTTTCTCTGGGCAACCTGTTCCAGTGCCTTACTACTCTCACAGTAAAGAATTTCTTCCTAATAGCTAATCTAAATCTACCCACTTTCAGTTTAAAGTCATTCCCCCTTGTCTTATCGTTACATGTCTTTGTGAAAAGTCCCTCTCTAGCTCTCTTGTAGGTAAGCTGCCTTTAGGTACTGGAAGGCTGCTATCAATCTCCTGGAGCCTTCTCTTCTCCAGGCTGATTATTATGTTGAAGATATTACCCCAAACAAAGTATTTGTTGCAAACAAATTTTCTTTGTGCTGTCAGCAGGCCTGCAGCACAGTTTCTCTGAGCTACAGCAAGCCTAGACAGGCCAAAGCAGCTTCAAGTAACTTGGATCCAGCATGGTTAGCTATCTAGTGCAGAGCTCAGAGCATGTTGGGATTTGTGCTCTGCTCTTCTGTTGAGAGCTAGCTCCCACCTAGCTCTTGCACAATGTTGACAGGGTTTGTATGACCAAAGCATTTTATGTCTGGATGGGAACATCATCACTGAAAGGTGTAATTTAGCTGGAGTATGACCTGCCCACACTAAACCCTGAAGACTGCATAAAAACTTAGCTGTGGTTATGTATCCTTTCCAAAGCCTCTCTGTGTAAGACATTGCTATGCTCTGCAGCAATAGCTCCCGTGGGGACTTCTCGTCTACAGTGACATCTATTAACTTAAGTAATATATTATTAGCACTTCATCTTTTTTAGGTCCAGACAATGCAGTGACTTAAACTGTTAGCCTGACTATTCAAACAGTCATTGCTGAACTGGAACTTCTGAGGGAAATGTGAGGAGGTCCCTTGGCAGATCAGCAGCAGTGGGAGCAAGTGCAGATGGCAGGCAGAGGGCATATGAATCCAAAAAGGGCATCATCCACATCCATAGCCAGTAGGAGTTTAAAAACCCTAGCTGATCTGGTCCAGCTCAGTTAAATGTAAATGTAGTTTTACACAGTAAATAATTAATTCCATATGCTTCCTACTTCATGTTCTTTTCTTTGCCTTAGCTAAATCATGTCTCACTTTAAAAAGCAAACAGAAAAGCTAAATGTCAGAAGAGTTTATTCCAGATGAGTGATACAATTATTAACAAGCAAGTAATCAAGCCATCAGATAATATACAATTCAGAGCATACATTTGACATTTTGACTAAGAGTATAAAAAGTGCAATTAAATCAGTGCACTTCCCTAATAGAGTACTTGCTTCAAAATTCTGGATGGCAATGGTTAATTTGTAATTATATAATTAATAATTTTTAAAATTACAGTTGATCACTGCTATCTGTTTTTGCAGAAACTCATTAATGATCTTTATTGAAACTGGCTATCTATCACAAATATTGTCTTATTAGTTAAACTTTTAATGGAAATTTGTATGTATTATAAATTTCAGAGGCAAAACTATTTGAAGGTATAATATTAAAGAGATAATATAAAGAGCCATTGCAAACAAGTCTAGATGTTAAATAGCCTCAAATATATTTTATTCTCAAGACAAACATAGGAATTTTTGTTTCAGGTCTGTAAGCATGATTTATATCTCTTCTTTATGTAGAGAAGTCACAAAATATAAATCACTGAGAAATAAATGTGTTTGGTAACATGCCTTGCCTTCACCAATCATAAAGATTAAATTAAATTGCAAAACTCCTGTAACATTCATGAAATTCAGATTTCACAATTATACATTGTCTTAAAATGTCAGAATGATAATACAGTCCAAGCAATTTAAATACACATTTCAGTTGCTCCCCTCCATGTCCCTAGTTTTACTTTTCTATCATCTGGCAGTTGAACAAATTGGAACACTACAGAAGTACATCAGAAAAATATGTCATTTATGTACAATTACTCTTATGTAGTATTGCTATAAGCCATGGGTCCAGTTAGTCAGGTGCAATCCACTGAAATCATATATCAAACTCATCAATCCAACATTTTAGAGTAAAATGGTTCAAGAAAACAGCTGCTTTTGAAACTATGAACTGGTATTTTCCTTCAAACCTAGAGTCACACCAGCCTAGTGGAGATGGTTTAATCTTACTCTCTTGAATAGTTGGGAACATTCAATCTTCCTGATGTTTCTCAAGTGAAGTTTCTCAAGGAAATTTTATTCTAAGTCTGAGTGGACTGATGGGCAATGGAAAACAATAATAGAAAAAAAATAGCCATGAGACACAGTAATCTGAGAAAGTGAAGATATTTTACTGTGTTTCAAATACTTAAAAAAGACATAATTTCAAAATAGGTATGCCTAGAAACTGCAATTAAATAAAACCAAAGCATGATCAAACCTGAAGCAGAGTTGAGTCTTTGGCTTCTTTACTCTTTAGTGTGGCTAGCACAGGTCTTTCCCATGAGAATTTTCTCGTGTGTTTTATTAAACAAAGATAAAGTTTGGATGTTATTAAAAACAGTGTCTCGAGATTTGGACAGTTCAGTCCTGGCCAATCAGGCCTAGGGGGAGGTTTCTGATTGACCAATCTCGGTGACCTATGAAAATCTATATAAGTTGGAATCAAAATAATAATTTTTTTTTCATGCCACGCTGAGAATCTGGGTCTTTTTCTGTGCTAACGGCTCAACAGCAACACTTTAGAACGGTTTCATTGTGTTACAATGACTGAAACTTGATTTTCCCATAGGAAGAATATGTTGTCAGTAGACAGGTAAGTACCGTGGCACTTTGAACCCAGTTATCTTTTTCTGCTGGCAGCTCCTGTCTGTGCTATCTTAATCCACTCCTCTGCCTTTTCAGAGTTTTATCTGAAAAAAGAATCAAACTCAGACTCAGGAATCCTATGGGACCAGGATAGGACTATTAGTTGAAAAATATTCAGGGTCTGCAGTATGTCATTCCTGTAGTTACAACAATAGAATTAATCATAGAGGCTGGTGACCAGGAAGCTGTGAGTAAACATTTGAAATGGACTTGGGCCGAGGTTCGTGTCAGTGATCAATGTCCTGTTTATCACACTAGGGTAAAGCTGGCATTGCTGATGCTGTGCTCAGAGACTACATTAATTACTATGCCATGGATAAGTTGCTTGATAGAATAAACAAGGTGGTGATGACACAGTAGGTCCCTTTTTGATGAGTATAACTGACATTTGCTTGTTAAAGGGAAAAAGAAATATCCATACTGAAAAAGGAAATGTGGCATATTCTTTTGAACCTTCCTCTGATAAAAGTTTAGTGAAAGACATTGTTTTTTACCCTCATGTTTTCCCCTGTTCTCTATTAACTTGTATTTCAGTAAGGATGTAGATAATACAGTGTGAACCTCTCATCAAAAAAGGAAATTATTTTTGCTGAAGCATCACCTAGATGCTGATGCTGTGTTTGATCTGTGTGTAGATTCAGCAGTTTTGGGGAAGAACTCCATTACATTAAAGGGACACACAAACTCACACCACTAATAGGAGCCTAAAAGAGGATTCTGAGAACCCTAAAGGGGGTGTGTGATGGCATTAGGTAACATTGGTGTGGAGGCCAGTAGGCCAAGGGAAAGGATAGAAGTCTATTTGCTCTGCGCTGCTGATGTAGTGCTATAGAGGATACAACAGTCCAGAATGCAACTTGTAATTTAATGGCCTCCATGACCATTTTGAAAGGTCTCGGGAGCCACTGCTATACCTTTGTAGTCCAAGCACTGGTAGCTTAAAGCTATCTCAGCTCTATGATGTGTGCTCAATTGTCATGTTCTTTATTATGCCTGTGGGTACACAATACAGATTGTCTCCTGTTTTTCTGAGGGGAAAAAAGGACCTAAATTTAAAGCACACTGGCTATATTTCAATTATGGACAGATTTCTTTTCAGCTGAAGCAAATCACTCTTCTTGACATGCCATCAGAATCACAAGCGACTGACCTTCAGGCTACAGTGCAAGAGATGTCTATTTTATTGAGCAGCTGATTGACTAGTTATAGATTTTTTCCTTGGTTTTGTTTTTGCCAACAGCATATCTAATTTGAGTTTTAATCTTTTTATTCAATGCCCAGCTGTCTTAGCAGTCCACTTGAAGAACTAACATATGAAATGTATAAATTTTATGTCTGTTGTTTGTAATTAATCATCAGTGATTATGATGAGTAATCATCTATCCCATTTAATTCAGTATCAGTTATGGATGTATATTAAAGTTGCTTCAGCCATCTGCATATTTTTTCTGCCAACTGCTATTCAGAGACCAGATTTTGAAGGCATTTTTGAGAAGAGAAAGATGGCCATCTGCTAATCTTGACCATGCAAATATTTTAAGATACGTTGATTTGATTATGTAATGGAATTGTGAAAAGGGAACCTGATATATGCAGCTGAAGACTGTGTTATCAGTTTGTTCATCAATAACTATTTAGTAACTTCTTACCTTTTTCCCTTTCTAAATCTTGGAAATTTCCCATTTCTTGTTTAGACATGTTTGAAGCTTCTGAAACTGTACACTATTCAAGGCAGGATATTTTAGAAAGAGTATACCGTACCCTGGTAAAGGACATAAATTATTTCTCTGTTTATTAATCCAATCCCTGTAACAGTTTACTATTTTTAATTTGGAAAATGCTGTATGTATTTATGGCTAAAAGTATATTATCATACTATTTTCATTGCCCATTTAAGTGGTAGTAACTAGTCAGCATGTAAGGGGTTCACTTTGGAGTCTGTGTTAGGTGTTTTTACTCATCTTTAGACCCCAGCTTCCTCCTGAGCCATGAACGAGTCCATGTGAGTAAGGATCTGGCTTCATAACATAGAAAAAGTGTAGTGGGAGCAATCTGCCATATCCTCTACCATTTCCCTACACTATCTGAACATTGTATAAGAAAAGCATGTCTCTTCTGTCAGATGATGCAAATTCAGTAAAACTCTTTTTCTTCAAAACAATGCTAATCTGACCCTTTACAATTTCTTCTTCTCACTGTGAATCCTTTTCAGTCTTGCACTTAAAGTCTTTAACTAGGCAAGACCTACAACTTTTATTCATGGGAAACTTTTTATAAGGGGATTTGGTGCAGCCTATAATGGATTCCCAGCCCACTTTATTAGTTTTGTTTTGGTTTTACATGAAACTAATTTATTTATCTGTTCACTTACTGAAATCTGATCTTCAATTTTGAAGCTGAATTTTCACTACACTGAGTACAGTGGTCCTTTCTTCTGACTATACTTTCTGATTAATTGTGGACTATACACAGAAATATCTGGCTATTTCCACCTACTGGAAAAAGCCAGAATTAAATGTATAAGTAAAGTTCACTTGTAGCCCAATTATAAATGTAGTAAAAAATAGTTTCTTTCAAATAACTGATTCATCCTTGTGGGAAAAAAAATATGGAAAACACTCTTAAAGAAAGAATGGTTTTGAAAAGCCATAAAGAATTAGCAAGATACTAAATTATTTTAAAATGTTTATGCAAAGGGATTCTGTATTCCTGAATTAACTATTAGGGTTTTTTACATCAAAAACCACTTTTTTTTTTGTCCAAAACTCTTTTTTTGGCAAAAGAATTGTTCACTAAAACATTTGACGCAACCCGAAGAAGTGAAAATTAATATTTAAAAAAATCTTGTAGGTAACTGTCACAGATATTTTAACACCCGATTCCTGAAATATCATCCAATAATCAAAGAAGTTACTCTTAATTTTTTTAATGTGTTAATCAAATGTTAATAAAATCCACATATTGCAAAAGTCACAATATCACGCTAGACTTTTTAATTCAGGAAAGATAGCAAATTAGACAAAACTATCATCTCAAAACACTTTTTGGTTGCTTTTCTTTTACTAATAGAATGAGAATGGGAAATGTTTTCCCTAATACTTGGAGCTATCTTACTTTCCTTTCTAACTAAATCAACCTTATCAAGGAGCTAGAATTCTGCCAGGCCAAGATTTTGCCCCAATCCCTCCCAATTCTCTGAGCAGGCCTGGGTCTGGTACTTAATAATGGATTTATTCAGGATTCTTTCATCACCATTTCACTCATAAGCTATATAAAGGGCAACAAAGAAAAATGAAGTCATTGCCTGAAAAGTCTTCACTAAAAAGGCCTCTTGCTTCTTCCGAGTGTTATAAAGTACAGCTGCTGTGAGAGGTTTACTGTGTCTGTTTAATGTAACCATATGTCACTGCACATCACTTACTGCACACATCTCTTTTATTAGAATCAGTGATTCAAACATAGGTTTCCATGGGAGATCATGCGCACTAATTTTAACTATTTATCCTTCCGTGGAAGCATTGTGCTCTAATATATTCACTTTTTTTTGGCCTATAATTAAATGCTGCAATTTTGTAATCTATTTTTTTTCCCCAGACATGCTCTAACTTTATTAATAAAGTGGGCAAAACACCAATAAAAAGATTTAAGAAAAATGTGCTTGAGCATAAATGTTTGGACTGTTAATGGTACAGAGTTCTTTTTTCTTTTTCCTTTGTGTGTTCTTTTTCCAGTGTGTTCCAGTTTCAATATTTTCCTTTAGTTGGCTTTGACTAATCTTTTTATAGTATAACATACATGGAGCTGCCGATGCAATCTAAAACAGCATGTGACAAGTAGCAAGCAGCCCATCTAATTTTAACCTTCTCTGCCTGCATACATGTTTTTTGTCCTTGTAGCATTAGAATTGCTCATCTGCCTGAAGCTGAGCACTGCAGTCACATAAATACCTAAACTAAGCACTGCAGTCACATAAACATGTAAGAAAGCACATTCAGTTTTAAAAGCTAAACTGAAACAACTCGGATGTTGGAGCAAAAATAGACTTAATAAAGCCTGCATGGAAGTCTACAGCATGGTTAGACAACAAGAATTGTCACCCTCATTCAGTGTGTTGTTCCTCATACTTAGAGCATTTAAAGGAAGATTTGATTTCTGATGATATTTCTGTTCCCAGTTTTGATATTAATGTTTCTGTTGGTCTCTGCTCTTCAGCACAAATATTCTATCTGTTTCATGAGAATACCTAAAATCATAAGTACAATGCAATGTGAAGAAAAGCAAGGGATCCCTTTGGCAGTGTTGCCATGTTTTCAGGAAGATGCATTTAAAGGAAAATCAAGAAGGGGGAAAATAATGAATCTGAAAGGTGTAAAAGGGAAATGAAGCAGTGAAGAAAGGACACCATTTGATGAGAAATATTTATGCTGGTAATATTGTTTTCTAGTTGCCAGTCATTCCCTAAAAGTCAAATTATGCAAGAAAATCAAGAGTAAGAATATGAAAAAATGATATTTTTTTAATATTAAAAAAAAAAAAAAAGCATGGTCTGGACATGAAAACTACTGGTGTCTGAGAAATCAGAGGTCAGAGCCACAGAAGAACTTTCCATAATGCAACTTTTAATAATATTTGATGTAAGATAAAGATAGAACTCTAGTAAGTATCTTCTGCATCTGCAAACTGGACTGGGACTTAGATGGAAAGCCTACTAGAAGGTGGATCCAAACAGTTTTAGGTAATGAGAAGTCCACTTTAGTCCACAGGAAAAAAGCCAAAGAACTATAGGTACCCCAGGAATTGTTCTGGTAAAAACAGACCTGCTCAAAGACTTCAGGACACATAAAAGAATTGGTGGGGATTACCTATGCCTTGATTTCAATTCTCCAAATTCTTCATTAGCCCCAGTTTCAGCCTGTAGGTACTTATGTGGATCCTAAAAACAGGATTGAAAGAAACCAGTAAGCTAAGAAAGAGGCCATCTGGAGTAGGAGCACAGATAACAAAAGACTTAGGAAAAAACCACTGACAGTGCTTTTGAAGGACTCTCAGATAGGTCATGCATTAAGTCTGGGAGAGGACAGACTTGTGAGTCTTACTGAGTTTTAAGTGTTGAGCACCACAGGGGGTTGTATGAAGATCTTTAGGGAGGAAATCTAGGCACCCATGTATTCTAGCAAAACAGTCAGTGTTCTGGGCAGAAAAGACACTGAAGCAAAGGGGGGTTCAGATGGTACTGTTGAGTGAGTTCTCATTGAAGGCATCTAAAACTCCTTTGTGTTTCAGATCCAAACTCCTGTCCCTTTACTGCTCTGTGCTTCATGTAGTAACTTCATGTTTTCTAAATGGCTTAATAATTTCTAGCAGTGCCTTGGAGCCAAAACAGCTGGTTCTTATAAATCAAAATTAGAATAAAATGGAAAGAGCACTGTTAGGTCAATTGCTTTACTTGTTTGCATACTGCAAACTACAGGGATACATTACGACTCTGATGGATCTGCTTTTTTTAATATTGTGGGCTGCCTTGTAAAAACAACAAACCAAAACCCAAACCACTTCTTCACTACCACTGGAACAGCCTGGAGCTTTTAAGACAGGAGGGAGTTTTTTGTATTCCTGAGACCACTAATATTCCACTCACCATGTTTGGTTTCATTGTATTAACAACTCAGAATAATTTCTACAGATGGATGAAAAAGAAAGAAGCCAGCTGGTGTTTCAGAGAAACCATCAGTATGAGGGTTAACAAGTCTAATGATAGTTGAAAGTAATTTTAGGTAAAATTTTGCCTACTGGGTGTGGTATTGCAGCAACTTATACTACCTCAGGTTTGGGCTGTTATATTACTACTCTCCTCTCCCAAAGCCTTAAATAGCCTTCACCCTACACCTGCAGTGCTGGCTTCCTTTGCTTCCACAGGAAGATCATCCCAGGAAATAAACGATCATGGAATGACTCTTACTAAATATAAAGCAAATAGTTTTCTATTGGTTCTTTATACAAACTGCTCATATGCAGTTTGTATATGCTCATATGCTTATATGCTCATAAGCTCATATGAGTGGTTTGCCAGGGCAGTGGAGGCTGGGAGGAAAGCCCTGAGCAGCTGAGGCTGATGGTCATGTAAACTGAAAAACCATGCTGTCTGCTTTAGCAGTTCTCAGATTTTACGCTGTTATTGTGGACCTGCTGCAAAGGTGATCCATGTTAGCATCCACAAGCTGGTGAGAACCCTGCTTTTTGTAATGCCTGGTGGTGCTGAAGCTAGTGGAGTTAGTTACTCATGTTTTAAAATTAAACAAGTGTCAGCTTGATCTGGCCTCACTAGGGAAAAGAAGTTAGCTAAATACTGCCACCCACATTGAAGTAAATGCAAAAAACAAAAAAGTGAAACTTCTTTCACTCATCTTCTTCATGGTCAGAAATCTGGCATGGTACACACAACAACCATGTGTAAAATTCTCAGGGTCACTTGTGCCCTTTTTTCTTATTTATCAGCTTCAAAGATGCATTCTGATTACCAAAGATGTGCCCAATTTCATTTTCTTATTGTGAATCACGTGTTCAGTTTCTTTTAAAGGAGTTCATGTAATACCCATCAAAAGAATATCTTCATGTGTCACGAAGAATTTGATGATCCAGTGGAACAAACACACAGAATTTCTGGGGAGAACCAGAGCTCTCTTCAGGCACAAGGAGTATTTAGATAATTTTCTGAGGTTACCACATGCTGTTTATTATTATTAGCCACATCTGAACAGTCAAGAGAAAATGTAGTAATCTCTGAAAGTGTGGTGTAGATGGAAACAACCACCACAAGCACAAGAAGCGTCGGAGGTGAGCGTAAACATATGACAACTTTACAGAGGGCCTTGTCTAGCAGGACAGACCACCAAGCAATGATCGTTCTCAAAAATTATGGCACCGTATCAGCATCTTTGTGTCTCCTCTCTTTATCTTCTACAGGGAAATATTTTTACATGCATTGGACTGACCTTTAGAACTAAGTTAGTTACCAGAACTGAGAGAGATAACAAACTGTTTTGGAAGCTTCAAGTCAGTGGAACTCTCCTGCAAAAGAGTAGGGAAAAGGGACCCTTAAGAATTACTTGTACAGCCGGCTAACACAGCGAAGCTGGCTCTCCTGGAAATTTAAGGCATTCTAGAAAAGAAAGTCTTTCAATTGGCTTTGAGCAGGTTTTGAGTCCACAACTTGTTAAACAGTCTGAATTACAGAAAAATCTGCTATTCGCACTCAGATTGCAATGGGAATCCAAATGAGGCATTTTTAGGCTGACTGGCAGTGACCCTCCCTTGATCTAAGCATAGGGGATTCAGAAGACTGACTGCTACATCCATGTGTCTTTTAGCTCAGGCACAGACTTGACTCGCAGCTACAAGCTTACATTGTGAAAGTATCTGGGTTTTGTAATATTTTGCAACCCACATATCCTATGTACCTTTTAAAGAAATTACATCTGACACATTCATAAATTGCTGGCAGTGTTGGGAATGGGGTGGTTAGGGTAAACAGATTTCTTCACATCTCCAGGACTGTCAGGGTTAGGGTCAATGCAAAACAGCAGAGCCAAAAGCAAAATGCAAGTCTGGCCATGGTTATGAAGCTTTGTGCCCTGGGCACTCGGATAGGAGAGACAGTTTCTCTGTTATTCTCTCATCTCAGAGGTGGAGTCGTTCCAAAGAGAAGAACTGAGTCACCACACATCACTTATGAAAAATTAATCCTCCCAGTTGCTGTCCTTACCTAAATGCTACCTGTGTAGCTTTCACAGTGACACATCTTCCTCCTGCTCGGTCTGTGAGATGTGAGGAAGTGATGGAAGGCAGAGTGCATGGTTAAAGAGTTTTACAGTTCATAGGGTCGAAAACCTTCATGCCATAAACACAGACAATAAGAGAGCTGAAAGATAATAATGCCTTATCTCATGACTCATATGATTTGGTTTCTATGGATTTTTCCCATCCTTGTAAGAAAATGCTTTGCGATTTTTTTTTTTGTAACTTTCTTCCTGATTTTTTCATTTTAAATGTCAGTCAGAGCATTAAATGAGAAGAGGTAATTTGTGTTTGACTTACAATGGTTGTAACAGAGCATAAAAATGTGCATGATTCTACCAATCAGTGACTAAATAGCTTTTATGAGCACAACTCTTTTATCTGTACTATGGTGTATTAGAACATATCAGATACATAAAAACACATGAGGTGTAGTAAAATAGAAGATGCATCAGAATAAAAGACTAGAATAAAATTAAATAGATGACTAATGAAGATAAAACAATTAAGCAATTTGAGTTTCTAATTGTCAATAAAATAGTTGACTATTGTAGAGGAGTGTTACTTGTTAGATGACTTAACATGACATTTTACTTACACAGGCTGATGGCATATTACTTTATCTATACATCTGTACACAAGGGAAGCAGGAAAGACTCTTAGGGACTAAGTTGTAAGAAATAAATATGAGAAATCTAGGCTGAAGACAAATTTTAGATAGGTATTTTCATTTTATAAAAATTATTTTTATTGATGAATCTGGAAGACAAAGGAGATACATTCTTGACTCACGCACATCATAGCTGTTCGAAATAGCTGTCGATAATATCTACATGTTTTATAACCAGAAAGCTTGTATATAATAAGTTAATACTTGGTTTTTGTCCAAAACTCCTGAGTATGTTTAAGCAGGGAATCTAACCAGCATGTCTGGGAGCCAGCTTGCTTGAAAGCAGAGCACATCACTGAGACTAAAGTGTACACAAGGTGGAAGCTGGGACAGGTTACATGGGAGGAGTGCAAAGGCATTGCCCAGGCATGCAGGGAAAAGCCAAAGCTCATCTGGATTTAAATATGGTGAGATATGTAAAAAAAAATTTCTGTAGGTACCTCATCAGCAAAATGAAGTTCAGAAAAATGTGACTGACTGCTGAATGGGGTGGTTGAAAAAGAGCATGAAAACCGCAGGTAAGTAACTCAGTCTTTACTGAGCAGGTCCTTCCCCAGACATCTCTGGGTCTCTGCTGACTGATTTTGAGGGAAAGACACACTACCATACTAAAAGAGGATCAAGTTATGGACTACTTAAGCATTTTGGATGTAAAGATATTCATAGGTCCAGACTGCATGCTGAGGGAACTGGTCAACTTTATTGCAAAACTAGGCTCTATCAGCTTTGAAAAGGCTGTGATGATCAGGGCAGTTTCCCACTGACCAGAAAAAGGAACTTTCAAAAGTGTAAAAAGGAAGCTCTATCTGTGGAACAGCTACAGGACACTTGGCCCCAAGTCAAAGTCAGTTCCTTGGAAAGTTATGGAGCAAATTAACTTGGAAGCCATTTCCAAGGGCATGAAGCCCCAGAAAGTGACTGTGAGTGGCCATCATGGATTTATGAATAAAATGGTTATCATGAGTATCTTCTGTGATGAAATGGCTGGCCTTACGAACAGTGGGAGAGCAGCAAATGTCATTGACCTTGACTTTAGCAAGATTTTTGCCACATTCTCTGACAGCATCTTTAAAGACAAACTGAGGTTTGTTCCAGATAGGTAGACTGTAACACAGGTGAAAAAATGAGCTCATGGAGTTTGTAGTAAAGTTGGTGTCTAGTAATAAGTGGTGTCCTGCAGGGATTGATGCTGGGTAAAAACTGTTTAACATGTCTATTGATGGCCTGGATGATAGGGTGGAACACACCCTCAGCAAGTTGGCAGATAACACCAAGGTGGGAAGAGCAGTCTGCATGCTGGAGGACAGGGCTGTCCTGAAGACAGACGTTGATAGGCTGGAGAAGACCTCGTAAACAGAAACCTCATGAAGTTCACCAAAGACAAATGCAGTGTCTCTCACCCAGGATGCGAAAATACTGTCAATCTTGCAACACTGACTGAGTGGAAAGTACGTTTACAGATGGGGACCTCACTGACAAGAGTTTGAGCTAGAATAAGAAGTTAACCCATGGGGGTGTGTGGCACTGTGCTGTGTGGCACTGCCCAGAGCGTAGACAGCAGCTGTGGGAGGGCATCCTTCCACTCCTTCTGAAGCTGCTTCTGGGGCACTGTGTTGTTCTATTTCACAGTTTTTACTTGCTTCATCTTTCCCTGTAGTTCTTTCTAATCTGCATTGGAAGCACTAGGAAAGCCTTGAACATTGTGATTCATTTGACATACCTACTGGAAGTTTTCTGTTGAAAGTAAAAAAAACCATTATAAACCACAGATCATGAAGGTACCTGCTATTGGTCAAGAAACAATCCATAAAATCTGACAGCTGCTGTTCCTCTCATTACAGAATCACAGAATCTGTAGTTGGAAGAGAACTCCAAGATCACCGACTCCAAACCACGCCCTAACACCACCTCAGCTAAACTATGGCACTGAGTGCCACATCCAGTTGAGGGGAAGGATGGGAAATCTCTGCCATTCCAGCATTGTCGTGCATATGCTCTTTATCTCAGGAAGGCAGGCTTTCTAATGTGTTTATGTATGTAAACTCATAACAAACTAACAGTTTAAGAATGCTAAATTTTTGCAATAAAGTGTCTTCGCCATATCATCGTGAAAATCGTGTGTTTAATGCTGCAGGAAACTTTTTTTTTCCTGGGAACATTTTGAATGCTTTCATCTCAAAAGAAGCCTTGACCACTCAAAATTTTCTGCCAAGGTTGTTTGTATAATTTGTCTTCTCTTTCTTGGATGGAAACCCTGTTTATTTAAATGTTTGAGACAGTATATATCTTTTTAGATTACAGGTGAAATTCTGTACATCTGAACACTCTCTAGGCAGTAATTTTTTGGTATCCTTATTATCTGAGTGCATATTATGTACTGTATAGAAAGGGGCTTTATTTTTTGATTTTTTTATTTTTTACTAAGGAAAGTAGCTATTTGTGTTAGAGTATTTACATTAATTGGGAAGTTAATTTGGCCAGCTGTCATACACAAGCCTTTGGCTTATGCAACTCAAAAAGAAATGACTCACATGACACCCACTTTTCTAACAGAAAAAAGATTATGAAAACAAGATAATGCTTTCTTGAATAGCTACTTGAAAGTCAGAAACTCTTTATTAATTTAGTGAGATGAAAGATTTTCATGAGCAATGTTATTTGGATTTATTTGAAACACATTTTGAACATTCAAAATATAAAAAGTTACTCTTTTGAATACAGCTTAAATGGAGAAGGTTTATTGAAAAATTTATCATCATGAGTTCTCTTAGTTATGACCTTCATAGATAATTTATGCAGATAATAAACAGTATGCAGGTAATAAACTGCATCAATTATCTGTAATATAGCAAACAGGATCTATCTCTCCACAGCCCTTCTAACACATATTTTTGGGTATTTCTGGTATGTTCAAATTAGACTTTTCTTTTTATTAAGGGAAAGAAGAGGTTAGAAGACTAGAGCAGCCAATAAATGGATTTCTGTCCCACCCTCAGCTTTACAGCTTTCATTTCCCTGTCTCTGTGTGACACTAAGATTTTTTAGGCTCCTTCAAGAACAGACTTGCTTGCAAAGCAAACAGCAGCAGCATATGTTTTCTACAGAGGGGTAAGAAAAGCTAACCACAAGCACTTCTTAATGAATTGTTTTATTTTGCAGTTTTTTCATTTCCAGATTCTCAAAATCTCAAATAAATACTCCCTAAGCAAAGATTGCAAAGTCAGAGTTACTTGCAAAGTAACAATACCAGTTTTATTTTAGCTGATGCCTGTAAGAATTAATTTTTCTTTCAGAATAATAATGGAAATCTATTTCCCAAAGATGCATTTAATCACTTAGATGCTAACAAGACAAAAACTTTACTAAACATGTTTTATTTCCTGTATGTTATGTATTTGGCGAGTACTGAATTTTTTTACTTAAATTATTGTGTCACGGTGTATGCATTTCTATGAATTCCATACATTTTAAAAAAGAAAATGGGAAGCTGCCACAATAAACATATGTAGGTGGAGCCTGTCAATTCTGGTTTAAATAGCCAACAGGAATGTCACACTCCTGTGACAGAGAAAATAACAGATGCTGAAGATCCACAGAAATCTGATCTACAGTGACAGACTCCACGCTGGCATACAGGAACATTACAAGAGCAGCAAGAGGCCAAGGAAGAAGTGCAGTATTCTCTGGCCAGGGAATGAGACTTCACTCCTTAGCAACTATTCCAGCTTTGAGCCTCTGCTGCATGGGGACACGCCTGGAAATACTCATTAGGCAGTGCTGATAGAACACTTTGACACCTTGAACCCTCCTGAGAGCCACCAGCTCCCCAAAGTACACTTCACTGTGTACTTTGTATCCCTCACTGTGTCAGAAAAAGTCTTTGTGTACAAAGTATCCCTCACTGTGTCAGAAAAAGTCTAAAGACACATGGCTGTGTTCCCAGTTAACTTAGGTAGCTTAGTTAGCTCTCTGCTGTATTTGTTTGCTGTGCAAAGCAGTGGAGGAACTTTCAACCAAGGCAATGAATTCAAATAATAACTGGTGTAGTGTGGAACATTCCACTGAATGAACTTGTACATCTTGACTGTGACTCATAGCCAGCCCTCTTGTACGTCATGCATAAATAATCTTTTCATAGTTTTGCAAGTCACCACGCAAAGGAGAGAAAGAAAATGTGAGCAGATAGGTTTTTGCATGAAGATTATCACACCCAGAATGGACAGGGCCTCTCCAGAGCCAAAGAAAGGCCAAGCTTTGCATAAAACTGCACTCTCTGACCTTCTCACTTCTGCTTCTGCTTGTTCCCACAGTACATGTTCCTTCTTTAGCTGCCAACAAGTATCAGAGAGAGACATAGCAGGACAGCTTACTCCTAATGAAGCTAATATATCAGGCTGTACACCAAACAGCAGGTAGCCTTTTTTAAGGTTTTCTTCCTATCCAGACAGAATGGGAAATATTTTCTTTTAAAATAAACACTGATAGTTTGATCTCATTGTGTGGCCCTGGGCCTTGCCCAAAATTTTGAAGCGGCACCTCCCTTCTCCCCACCCCAGGTGATTGCTGCTGTATCACTTCTTGGCAATACCTGTGCCAGCTCTGAGTTCAGCTCGTCTGCATGACTCAACAGTAATTACTCTGATTTGTGATATGGGACTTTGGCACAGGAATGGCACATGAATGAATCATGACTTAATAGACGAGCTGTCTGTTTCTTACATATGGCTTTAGTGAGCCATTGTTTCCTGTTGTCCTAGATTTCTAAATGCATCTACCTTCACCCACACAAACCTGCCATTGCTATCAACACAACTGTCCTGCTTCATACTGGTTGCTTCCTGCACACCCACGCAGGCACACCTATCCATGTGCACACATTTGTGCGTGGTGTGGTGTGGCCTGGTAGCCTGATAGAGACAGAGGAAGTGTGGACATCATGCAAGAACTAAAAATGCTGGCGGTGTAGGGATGAGGAGTTGCACTCACGTCCTTCATATACGTATCTTTACACACCTGCTTTTCTGTGTTGCATTTTCCTAAACAGTCTCTTGCACAGAGCATAGTATTTTAAAGAGATAAGAAAAATGCCGATATAAAAAGGTTTCTGTACTTTGCACCGATGTAATGACTGAACAAGGACATCCACATTGAGGCAGTTCTAGAGTAACAGTTCAGGCCAGAAAGGTATTTTCTCTGTGTGGAACAAAGCTCATTTTCTGAATTTTATAGAACACTGAGAGAGTGTTCTAAAGTTATTGCCTCAGTTTGTCATGTGGAATATATCCTTAAATGTCATTAATATATTCCAAGTGAAATAAGACTTGTGCAAGTGTTCAGAAAATAACAACTGACTGCATGCAGGTATCACATTAACAGTAAAAAATAGACAATGGTTATGTCCATTTTGTCTGTTAAGGAGAGCAGTATACTTGACATGTGGTGCAGAAACCCTTAGCTCAGGTGCATCCATTGTCAGCCATCCCTCGCCATTCCCACCATGAAATCCTTATAAGAAGAAAGGTCAAGATGCCTACCCACATATCTTCTAGTCATGTTCCACTACTCTGCAGTTCTTGGAGACTAACAGTGTGGAATTTTTCCTAGCAGAGGGAGCAGTGGCCATGCCAACATAACAGGAAGAAGGGGAGTTGGGCTCTTTCCAAACTGGGTAAGCTGGGACTCCTCCCTTTCTCTGCTTCTGTTTTCTCAATGGCATCACCTTCAGGTGCAGCTGAAGGAGGAGGGGAGAACAGCTTTTATAAGGCTGTGGTCACTTTTCAGGCAGGTTAGATGTAGACTGTGGGCTCTGCCAAACACATCTGAGGGGTCTCATTGGCTCTCCCTGGCTAACTATAATGATGAACTTCTAAAATATGGAAAATGTTTATGAAGGGGTAAGGAGGTTCTTCTAGATTTTGTGGGATAAAAGGTGCATCCTGTGTATACATTTTATGTTACAGGGACCTAGGCAATTTTTGGACTGACACAGCAGAGTTAGGCAAGTGACTGAACATTTTTTCCAGTTTCTGGGCTCTTACAAAGATCCTCAAGAGGAAGGAAGGTGGGATAATCCCCACAGCTTGCAGTTGGCCACTATCCTGTCCTTAACAGTGTACTTCTTCATGTCTCTTCTTATTCATGTCCTTTAGAACTTAAACTTTTCAATTCTTTTCTATATGGAAATGTTTTCTTGAATCTAATTACTTTTGGCACTATCCTATGAACTCTTTTAATTTCTTGTTTAAAATGAAGCCAGTCATTTTATGCAAAAGATAGCCTTGTGTTACTGACAATGCGCAGTTGTTGCCATCAGGTTCACTAAAAAAAAAACCAACAAACCAAAAACAAGAGAAAAAAGTAGGTCAAGAATTATTTAAATGAGAAGACAGGTTTCTCAGTGTAGCAGTTTTATTTCAATACACTGCCAAATAAAATGGTAGTTTACCACTGCATAAGGCGTGCTAAGCATTTCAGCTACAAATTCTGTAATTATTTGGCCAGCAATTTCAAGAAACCTAGCTCCCAGACCTACTGTCTCAGAATTTATTTCTCAGATAAACCAATCTCTCATTATTATGGATAAACTTAGAAATTAGACACTTAAAAAGCAAATTTAGGGAAAAGTCTCTCTTTTTTTGGTAGCATAAGTATATACTGTGAATTTTCTCATCTCATTTTATAGAAAGCATCCTCAACTTCTTGGCTTAGGTAAAAAGAGTAATGCCAAGTTCATTACAGCAGTAACAAGATCATCAGTTCAATAATTACTTGTTTTCCAACATCTTTGTGCTGAGTATCCTTTTTGGCTCAAGTGCATAATCCCACCCTTTCTTTGAGTGAGAAAAATGGATTAAACTTGTGGGAATCATCTATCTAAATCATATTATGGAATATGAGAAAACATGACAACAGATCTTTCAAAGCCCTTAACAGCCTGGTATGAGTGCCAGCATCAAGATGATAAATGCTAGCTTCATAGAGAGTGGGTTTGGTAATGGTGGGAAATGACTCCAACTCTCTTCCAATAAAACAGCCATTTTTCAGTTTTTCACTGTTTACCTTGTGATTTCCATAAACATCCATCTCAGTGTGAAAACAAATCTGTCCCTTCATGCTTTGCACAGACTCCAAAGATCAAGTCCCCAGTCAACAGAGGCTCCTTCTTTGTAGTGAGTTCTCAGAACTTGCAATGAGCTGACGGATAAAAGGTTGTGTTTGTCAAAAATTAGTATGGATGGCAGTGCTTGGTATGCATTTTCCCTGATTAGTCGCATAGTTTCCTAAACATTTCTGAAGATATTGTATAGGATCTGGAATGCCAACCAAATCTCAATTCTAAAAAAGGGGAGAAATGTTTTACCAAAGATAAGCATAGAACAGCTCTAATGGATGATCACTATGGCATAATAACAGTATTGTGTGATATCCCATCATAAAGGAAAGGAGGAAAATATCAGTGCCATGAGCTGTGCATGTAAAATGCATGGTATAATAATGGGATATAAGGCAAAGGAAGCTTTAGACTGTAACTGAATTGCAAGGTTAAAAGAGGATCCAGCAAGAGTAGACAGATTGGAAATTGTTAGGACAGATCCTGCATGTATGACCATTACACTGTGCAAAAAGGAGATTCAGATCTACATCTCCCTCAGTTATGTTTTTTAAAAAATAATATCATACTTAATGGAAAAAAATAGGTTTTTATAGCAGAATTATGATTATGGTAATATAGAACGACTACAACATACCAGCAATACCAATACATCACATTCTAAGGTTTGATGAATGGTTTTCAGAAAAAACATAAAATCAGGATTTCTGACATAATCTGAGGATGCTCTTTTTACATTGCAAATCTCCAAGTTCAGCTCCTTCATGTCTCCAATAAACTAGGAGAATAAGAGACCCAGAGTGTGTCTGTGTGTTTGTGGTTACCACACAGGGTAAGGCTGTGCTATCTCATCCCACAGATTTAATGACTTTTTGAGTGTAGTGCTACTTACAAAAAACCCTAAATATAATTCTATGCCCTATAAACAAAGAGTAAGCAGCACATGGACTCATCTGTCTTCCGTATACTTCCATGGTTTGAGTATTCAATGTGCACATTTTATGTATCTCAATATTCACAAAAAACAGCTTGAGCAGTTCACAACTAGTATGACTTTTCCTCAAAGCACTGCAGGCTGCACAAATACCTAAGACTTCAGCAGTTTTGAAAACTCAGTGTTGTAAAGGTTTTTTTTTTTTTGCCAGAAAGCATTATATATGTGCAGAGATTTTAAATATCTCTAGAAATGCCTGAAAGGCAAACTGGGTTGAACAGATATCAAGCTCTATTTGAGACAGCAGAGGCATTTAATGCAGTCCTCCCATAGCCTTCAGAGTAAGTGAAGTCTACATCATATTGTTTAATGTCTTACAATGGGTGGGTATATCAGACTTGTTAAACTTTTTTGATAATACAGACATATTCTGCACTCTTAATTTTATTGCATACTTGCAGCTATTATCATGTTGATATTTTCTGGCATTAAAGTGTGTGCATAGCAAAACAAACACCACAAAGACATTGCTTTCAGAAGGATACAGCATATGGATTTTATAATATTGGTACACTATTTCCTTACTATGTAAATGAAAGGTTTGACTTTGAAAAAAATTCAACTTTTTATAAGACTTAAAATGAATGCAAGGAAATCAGAATTTAGAATCAGAACTATTAAAATATGACATATTTCTTAATGATTATTTATTATTTAAGATTTTAAAATTAATTTCGTATTTATTTTAAAATGGGAATAAATTACTTTCTGATGTGCATAATCTATTTTTCACAACAGACTTCCGTATATACTTAAAAAAATAAAGTTAACAATTAGGGCTTTTTAGAATTTCTGAACTGATACTAAGTGTAACTTCATCTGGTTAATTAAAGGGGCAGTTTCTGGGAATAAAGATGAGAAATAACAAATACTTCACTGTTGTCATCTGTGAAAACAGTAACAAATTCATCTTCCCAGTCAGGTAAAGTACAAAGAATATTGGGAGAAGTAGGAGAAAGGGGGGGGTGAAACTTAGATGGACACTTAGGATCGGGTAAGAGACATTTATAATTAATGAATATATGCAACATACAGTGGTGAGGTGCTTCTCCAAACATAGTTATACATCTACTCACTCCGGAAGGTTCCTAGCACAGTTGTCACTGTTCCTATTATATTTTTTATCTGCTTCTGTGATGGTTCTCCTCCCAAGCTGGGACATAGATACTGACATTCAGAAACTACTTACTGTATATAACTCTGAATAAAAGGTTTTGCTTGTCAAATGTATTCTACAAAAATTTAATACCAATTTATTATGAAAAAGTCCCACATTTTGATTCTTCTTTGAAATTCACGGTATCCAGTTTAAATGAAAATGAACACTTGGCCTCAGTTCTTGGTTTGAGTAAGGGAAAGCAAAACTATTAAATGTGTTCAGTGACTTAATGGACATAGAAGAGCAATATCTCTGATTTCTTTCTTTTGTAAACATGTATATATATTTAGGGGAAAAAATGATAAAGGCTAAAACTCTAGTCCTGCTGAGGACTAGAGGAGCTAGCAGGTTCCAGTAAAGCCAGGATTTTATCCAAAGGACTGTTACAGCACTGAAAACAGAATGGTCTCAGCCCTGGGATAAATTCAAACTCTAAGAACAGGTCAGGTTTCTTTTTATCCTGGAGGACTTGGGAATATTTCCAGCCTTGTAAACTCCAGCCACATCTCCTGATCATCATGGGTCACCTCTGTGTCAGAATGAGATCTCATTATTCACCACATCTTCCCTCATCTCATCCATTCTTTACTTACTCATGGAAAACCTCTTTTTTCCTGAGGAAACTAAGCTGTGAGAACTAGAAGAGAGCAATGGCATCCCCAAATGAGGTCCTTGTTCAGAACAACTTAACAACTCGCACCGCTTAGGATGGACTAGTTTTTTAAAAATTCCTAAATCATGGATTCATAGAAACATTTAGGGTGAAAAAAACCAAAAACTCTTAAGGTCATTGAGTCCAACCATGAACCTTACCTGCCTTATCCCTGAAATGACCCTGCCAAAAGCTGCATGCACAAAGGAAGAGATGGGAGCTAAACATGCTGGTCCTGTACCAAACAGAAATATCATCATGTCCCAGATCAGAGTGTTAGGGCTGTGTGCTCTGTCAGCCAAACAATTAGTACAGGCTAGGATTTCTGGCTCTATAGCAGACCTGAGCATGAAATTATTTCTTAAGACAACCAGTGAACACTGTATGAATCGCTTTTTGCCAATTCTTCTTGACACAGTAGTAGTAGCGATCCATTTTTCCCATGGGCTGAACTTACAACATATGCAACAGCAGGAAAACTTCATCTAATGGTATTCTTTCACTGTATGTACTTATGTAAAACTAAACAGGGTTTCGTCTGTCTCTGTACACTCCTCTGAATTCATGATTGCCTAATAACACTGCTTGGTAACACTTCTTCTTTAGCTACCCAAACTTAGTTTCTAACCACAAAACCAGAGTATGACAAAATGGACTTCATAATTTACTGAATACAAACTTCCTAAGCATGTCTTATCTCGTGAACAAATAATTAGTTTTCCTCCATGATACTAAAGAAATTTATCAGCTGGGCTATGCATTCAGTGATAATCTGAGAAGCTGGAGTAGGAAGCAGCTGCAGAGTATTGTGTGACAGCTGCCACAAAGGCAACTTGAACTCTGGTTTGGGCTTTGCCATCTGCACGCTGCAGCAGCTGGCTTTTGCTCCACGGTTTCCCTTAAAATACCCATCTATAGCTGTGTTGTATATTCTGCACACTGTGGTAACCGTGCTTTTTTTTCTTGCTCTTTATCTTGTAAATCTGCACCCAATAAGCAATTTGAAACCCACCAGGAGTGTGGCTGTCATGTTACATGTGAGGCAGTGCAGGAGACAGAAGAGAAAAAATTGCTGTTTTGCAACACTGAGCTCAGCCCTGGAGGAAGTGGACAGATTCAGAGTTCTTTTCTTAGATGACCCTTCACTAAAGCATCCAATGATTATCTGTTCACATAAGGAAAGATCTTACCCATTCTTATTTTTTCATTTAATTTATAGCTCTTGATGGATAATTCTTTCTTTCTGAGCTGCACAGAAGCTGAAATAGGAAGGAAAGCTACAGAAAAGCTTGGAGGAACACTGCTAATCAAAGCTGTTGGAAACTCTACCTTCACCAATTGACACACAATGTACAGGTGCTCAGTGTCAATATTCATCTTTTCTTTGTCCTTTTTAACATTATTTGCATCCTATAAATTAGTTGATCAGATGTTACAAAAGGCAGCAACACATATTAAACAATTATGTTATCACATACCATGTATTTATGAGTAATACATTCTATGATCATCATGTGTGTAAAAGTTTCTATTCCACTCTGGTAAACAATGAGCTGGACTCTATTAACACCTTCATCACCTTTTAACTGGAGTAGTGTCTACAATAGGAGGTTGCATTTAGTTACATCTAATACAATCCTTATATTCTAAGGATTGCATTGTTGTAAAGCAACAACAGGAAGAGCATATTGCAGTGCATTATAGTCCACTCTGGATGGCCTTTTATCAGCAAATGCCATAATCATACAAACCACCTTAGGGAAACCTCCTATTTTGTTATATTTTTACAAACAAGATAGTCAAGAAAGATAGAAGCCATTTGAGGAAAGGATAAATCCTACCAGCAGAAGAACTCTGTGAAAATAACCTGCTAATTCCACAATTTTCAGTTCCTTTCCCATGAAGTAAATGGAAGGATGTTTCAGATCCTGAGGCTGACTTTTCAAAAAGAGATTTAATGGACAGAAATAAATACAGGGAAAAAAAGATGAGGAAACAGGCCAGAGGAGAGGAAGGTGACAAGGAAGCAACACATGCTGAGGACAGCTGAACTGAGATGGTTTGAAGAAAATGTGGGGAGGTGTCTGGAAAGCTTATTAGTTAACAGTCATCATAAATTAAAATAGAAACAGTGAAAATCAAAAATATCAAATGCCATTCCCAGTGTATGTCATGAAGGAAGCTGCTCTTTGTATTTACTCACATGTGGTTGAATTTCTCTGATCTGTGGACACTGCCTTTTTGCAATAGAAGCCCAAGCCCATGTGGACCATACCTGCTGCCCCAGGGCTGCGTGTGCCTTGTGGTAGGACTGCCTGCTCCTGCCTAGACCCAGTTGTTCCTCTGGCACTTTCAGGTCAAGTCCAATACTGAGGTTGCAGAAAGGCCAAAATCCATGATAAAAGGAAGGGGACGACCATGAGGACAAGGCAGTGAGGCTGTGTGGTGACACTGTGCAAAAGAGGTAGAGAAAAAAATGTAAAGTTAAAATGTGGATTTGGAGATGCCCCTCCTTAAGCATCTGTGATCATACGAGCTTGTGTGTGTATCAGAGCTGCTGAGAATGTAGTTTGCAGCATAAGACAATACCACATAGACAAATGCCTGTGTTTGAAGATAATCTAAACCCATGTAGTTTCTGAGGACATAATTCACTGATCTTCTGTATGTCATTTACTTGCCTTTGATGTATGTGAAATGACAGTGAATGTTTGAAATAATTTCTGTAGAAGCAATAAGCTGCTGTTACTATCTTACTGTTTGTTGTCTCTGCTTAACAGGTATACAACCTGTAGGAATTATGAGTTGCTACAAAGGAGCTGCCCTGGTCTTTTGACAAACATTGTACACATGTTAACAATCAGAATGTTTGCTGCACCCATCTAATCCACTGTCTCACATCTCAGTCCACAGAGTCTACACACTGTGAGAAGTCACAGTTGAACTTTGTCAGCCTTGCTATACTTGACAGGAGTGGTTTGTGCCTCTTTTTGGTACGCTCAGTTTTGCTTGAGGTAGGTTTTATTAAAAGATTACCAATTTTTTTAAGGGGAAAGATCAGTATGTGTTTTAACTGAGTAGCCTAGCACTGAAATCTATGCCATATTTTCACTTTTAAGGTTTGTTCAAGATTTGAATGATTTTTTTTTCCTTGTATATTGTAATTTGTCAGGGTATCATTCAGTAACTTGCCATAAGTTTTAAGCTTTGCCACTCTTGCCTTGGGTTTTTTTTTCAGAGTTATGTTTGCAAATCACCAACAAATTTACTCAATTACAATCTTTAGGTACCACTGTTACAAATATCCTTTTAGTAGCAGTTTTACAGTAGTGCTGATCCTCCCAGTTAGGCTTTGGACACCCATGAGCAATTCCTGCCTCTGGGACCTGAAGTCTTAAACAGGCATGATGGAGAGAAGATGAGAAAACCATTTGCAACATATGAATGGAGGTATCTGGATGTGAATAGAACATGTATTTCTGACACTTGGGATTTTTTTGGGTCCTTTTTAGGGTACAGAAATTTTAACATACTGTCGAGGTTTGAACTGAGGGTAGAAGATTTAATATGAAAATAAGAAACAGTTTTATTTTTGCATGAAGAAAGATAAAAAGAAAGGACAAAGGAGGAATGAGAGGATGAGGATATCAGAATGATTTATTACTTAGCAGAGAGTGAGGTAGAGAAAAACGTCTGCAATCTAGACTGGATGTAGAGTCTTGAAACACCTTGTAATCTTTGGGATGCAAAGCACATGCAAGAGCTCTTGGGGCAAAAGTGGCAAGAGGAAGTTTGCTAGTGTAGAGTTGCTGCATTTGGTGTGTGGGAGAAGCTGCTCCCCTCCTCTGGCATGGTCTGATTGTGCAGCCTTACCCTTCTTCACACCTGGCCTGCCCTGGAGCAGTCAGCCTGACTTTCTCACCTTTTCTTGGGATGAGTGTCACAAGCACTGCAGGCTGAAATGCTGAGGCTGTTTAGATGCCCTGTAATGGCATCCTGTGGTTGTGCCAAATACTATTTGGCGCATAACTGTTTCTGAATGAGAGGATCGCTCAGATATTTGGGGGTTCAAGAGCATCTATCCAGATAGTGAAAAAATAACTGAACCTGAGCATCCAGCTAAAGTCACTAAGTGCAAAAATGTGTGCTAACATTCAAATTGGTTTTGGCAGCAGCATGGCTGCTTGTCAAAAGATAAGGAGATAAAGATTATGTACTCTAAATGGATTCACTTTGGTCCCAGTTCAGCAAAAACTGTCCAACAGAGCAGCTACAGTTAATGCGGCATGATAACGTGATTTCCATTGACATCTTCCTTCTCTCCATTCCCTCCTCTAGCAAAGTGATCAAAACAAAACAAAACAAAACAAATAAAAACTCCCACCCCAAAAACAAACAAACAAAGCCCCCAAACAAAATGCTTTATGAAAGTTTATACATTTATTATGCATTGTGCTTTTTCAGCTGGATGATTGGATTTGTATTGTTATGGTGAAGAGGGCAACTGACCTGAATGAGGACTACTTTTAATCAGGTTTAGCATCTCACAATGCTCTTCTTACCTCTCTGTTTGGGGTAAAGAATGGAATTAAGGTTTTAATTATGAGAAAGTGATATTGATGTATGTTCTGTTTTTATTGTGTTTGGTGTCATCATCAGCCAATGGACTGAAAAAAAGCTGCATAAACACATCCCATATACAGGATACCACATGCTTTCAGAACAGTGAGCTCATTTTCAAATCAGGTGGGATGTATATTGAAATTGCTAAAGACTTTAGTTTTCCTTTTTTCATGACCTTTTCCCATTAACATAAAGGTGAACATAGCGGTTTCATATTCTGCAGCAGATGTTCCCTTGCAGATGATTTGTTCTGTTACATTTTATTGCTGAAAGAGAAGGTGGAAGTGATGTTGTAATGCCATTAGTTAAAAACCTAGTAAGCCTCCCTTACAGAAAGACCCTGGGGAGTTTAGTAAGCAAGAAATCAATAAAGAAATATCTTATCAGGAAGAGATAATCTTCTGAAATTGATTGAGGATTATCTTTTGTGTTATTTTTTAATGGACTCTAGTGAGCTCTGCATCACAGATATTTATTTATTTTATATAAAAAAGATTTACAACCATTCTGATTAAAATTCATACAATAGCTTGCAAAGTAATGTCAGCTGGGATCAGAGCCATAAAAAACAAAGAAAAACATTCTCCATTTTTTGATTTAGCCATAATATTTATAATATTAAACATTGCAATAATGCTTAGTATAGACATTGTTGTATCTGCTTGCAATGCTATAAAATTACTTTGAACCAAAAGTAGCCATTGGAAATAGATAATGTGATCTCCCATGTATAAATGTAGAAATAAAAGAGAGAAGAGTTAAATGAACCCTCTGAAACAGCCAGAAAATACCAGGGACAGAAGTCAGACATACATCAGTTCTAACCCAGATTTAACTCACTGCAAGAACAGCCAAGACCAGAGGGGTGCTAAAAGGTAAAACAGTTTGGGCAACATTATCTATAACCAGTGAAGTGGAAACATAAAATGTAGTCTTTGTGACCTTTACATTGGTTAACTAATTTTTTTCTGCTTATAATATTCTAGAATGTACTTCTATATCTATTTCAATATAAAGGGAAGGCAGAAAAACACAGATCTAACCATTTGATACAATCAACACAGACAGAATAAACATGCACTAAAATGGTGCTCCATGACAATCTGCATAGGAAGAGTCCTACCTATATTTGTTGGCTCACATTCCTCATCTCTCCCCTTTTTCTCTGGTGTGTCTCTTTTGCTTATCTCTAGTCTGCCCTTGCTAAAAAGCCCCCCAAAATAGCCATATTTATAGCCACTGACTAATGTTTTAATGTGGTTCTATATGCATTGTTTACTTCAGCTGATAATTTTTGTTCAGATCAGTATTAAAAAGTTTATTGAAGCTTTCATTATTAAGACATAATTTCAAAATTTCTGCTGCCTGTTTGCCTGGGAGAAGTCACTTCTTACAAGGACAAGTGAAAACAATATAATTCTGTTTAATGCATACCCTTAGCATAGTGGACAAAGTGACTTTTTACAAGAAGTGGTAATTTTTTAATGGAAAATTTGAAAAGTTTTTATTTTGTTATCCCTGCTGAGAATAGTAAAGCAAGATTTTCTTTCTATTTTGCAGGACATTTACCCAGTATCATTTAATACATTCTGTTGTGGGTGAAATCACATCATTTTCTGAAATGCATACATACTAGTGATTTAGAGATCTGTAATATTCATAATCTCTAAATAACATTTAACCTAAAAACAGGCACTATTTCCCTGTGTGGATTTCCTTGTGGAAGTTTTATATATGCACACCGAAGTGCAGGGGTTTCCATGGCAACTAAGGGTTTGCAGAGTATTCAAGAAACTCTGCAAGTTAAAATTAGCTTAGATGGTCATGCATAGATGATAAGGGCCCTGGGCTATGTGAGTCTGTGCAAATCATTTTTGCGAAATTTGGTAGAGGATGTTGCAATCTATGCCCAATGTATAGGATGTGTCAATGGATAGAGCCATCGCAGATCTGGAGTGAATACAGAGACCTGGTAGACTCTGGACATCTGAGATAAATAGACTGGCTTTTAAAATACGTTCAAAAAGAAAACCTAACTTTTAAATGTTCTAGAGAATGAGGAAAATTAATTCTGATTAATTAGAGTTAATGGAAATCAAACAGCTTATGTACCTTCTTCTTTTCATTAAGTGAAATTGTTCTTAAAAGCATCCCAGTTTCTTTCTGAATATCTTTTCCTTTCCTGGACACTCTGTAGGTCGACTCACTCCACAGAGAGACCTCTAAGAGACCATAGATTTGTGTCTCCCAGGCCTTTGTTTAGAGTAAACATTTGTTTAAATAAATTCTTCTTATAACACTGTGGGATCTGTGGCAATTGGAGTAATACTATAATTAACTTGTTTGATCTGTGTCTGAACTTGTCTTATGTCCCAAGAAAGAGGAGTATTTAAAGATACTACAATGGTGACACTATCTTTACGAAATAGAACAGTTTGTAATTACATAACTTTGTCTCATCTTGCCTGATGCATTGTGCATCCTAATGTAGGACATGGTTTTATGTTTTGTGGACACTATATCCTGAGGAAATTAGAGATACTGTTTGGGTGTTTCTCTAAATCAGGAGGTACAAAAATAATTAAAAGGTATGTTCTTACTTCTATTACAGTCAGAAAGAGATCTAAGGAAGTTGTGTATTTTCTGGTGATCGCTTTAGGAGATTAAAATGTACAGAGTCAGTTGTGTGTCATTGCCTGCTTTCTGTCAAAACTACATTAAAAGTTATTTTTAAATTGATTACCACTTCATAAAGAGTATAGGATAATGAAAATGCTTTTTCACTAAATCAGCTAGTTGATTGAAGATGCTGACATTATTTCATAGGAGGAGTTACATGAAATGCTGGGAGGAGATGTTTTTCACCCTAATCTAATTATTTTGCTAATTTCAAGAAAGCATAAATTCCAAAAAGTAGAGTTCTCTCAAAAGTGTTTTTTCTTCCTCTGTGATGACTTCTGTATTGCTACAAAAATACACTCAGTGAATTCTAGAAAAAATACATCTGTCAATAAAGCCACTGAGAATTAAGGGATCATTGTCAATATGGATGCTCTTTTCTGTGGCTGGATGTTGAAAAGTGTTCTCAGTCACAGACTTGCCTCCTGTTTCCCATCAACCTGAAAAAGAGCCCAACACCTTGTGTGCAATGAACAAATTGTAGCAAGAGTTGTATGATGCTCAGAAGCATCTAGGCACTGAAAAAAAAAGCCATGTTAAGATGCAGGAGGAAAAAGATTCAAATAAGAAGAGGAAGCAGCTATTAGCCAAATGAGTGTTGCAGTTTCACATATATATGCTGTATGATGTAGATCAATCTAACTCAGAGAGTCTGTACCTTATATAAGAATGAGAAAAATTACAAAAGTGAAGCAATGTCTCTGCACTGAAGAGAGGCTGAAAATACCAGCACTGCATATTTTAGCAAGAAGACAAGGATACATGATAAAAAATATCTTAAAAGCACATGTAAAAGGGAGACGTGTCAGGACTACTCTTGCTGCAAGATAGTGAAAGAACAAGAAGACAATTTACTATTTAATTTCCCCCTTTCCATCTCACCACAGAGAAAGCAGCTTTGTGGGAGTTGTTGCCTAACTTCTTCCTCCTTCCCTGTCTCATGCTCTGTTGTGGGTGATAAGGAATTGTAGCAGACGATTGACAATAGTGCATTGCCAATAGGCAGAGTGTTTTATCCTCCTTAAGTTACAAAGGAGCCAGGGTAAACCCCTCTGTTGAAACAGGAGGGAACAAGGCATCAGTCCTGACCAAATCTTGGTCTGATCCATTAGGATTGCACAGCATCACACCGACACACTGTTTCTACATCTTAAATATAAATGTATAGCATTTTCTTCTATCTTTTTATGTATTTGGTATATGAAAGCACAGAATGCTGTTTATTAGAAAGAACTGGAAAGACATGCAGCAAAAAGCTGTATGTTACAGCGAGTTGTTTGAGAAACAGCTGCTTTTGGAGAAAATAGGTGATTGTATTAGCTGTGCACTTGTGCAGTATTTTTCAACTTTAAGTACTCATTCCAAAGAAAAAGATTGGTTTTGCACAAAGTTATTTTCAGCAAGTTGTAATTTGGCCAGATCAAAACTGATTTTCATCAACGTATTCATATAATTTTCCTCTCTGAGGGCTATTTTCCTAAAAAACCAATTTTCTAGCCAAGAAATTGCCAAACTGCATCTATTTAAAAGCATACATATGTAAATACACACACAAATACTTATAATACGTTTCTTTACTCATTCAAGATCCAAAATTGCTTTATCTTGGGCTACAGTGACCTGCATCCAACAGGCACAAATTTTCTGGAAGGAATAATTGGGAAAAAAAGACCATTATGGGAGCACTTCAGCATCTGTCTGAAAATGTTACCGCTAGAATATTACTAGTCAAAATGAAGAAAAGCACAAGTGGCCATTTTTTCCCCAAATATTGGTTTTTACAACACTGAGCAGCAAACTGACTTGTGGATTTTACCCTATAATTAGCCCAACTACAACTGAGGTACAATTAATGAGCTTTCACAAGTTGTACAGGGGATCAGAACATTATGGACATTGGAATGAGAGTATCCTATGCAAACCACATGAGATGCTATTTTAGACCATTCTACTTGAAACAGCCTGGCTGCTTTGGCAAACAAAGCCCATCAGGATCTTTTCCTTGCTATATTGTATACAGGAAGTGAATGACAGACTAAATCCTAACAATTAGGGCAATTATATCTTTAACTTAAAGGGTGGCCTTAGGAGTATGCAAGCTATAGCTCTGCAAGGCAGTCATAAATCACCTGCCATCTACATTAATAACAATAACAGTAATAATAACTAAAGATGAAATAGGATGTGACCTGCAGCAAGAAAAATGTGAGTGACATAGGGAAAGTTTCCATGGGAACAACATAAAAAATTCTAAAATATCTCTGTGTTCAGTGAGAAAAAATTTGGTCAGACATAAGCTTGTCTCGCAGCAGAGTTCCTTTCACAGCTAATGGGCTCACTGAATAGGTGCTGCCCAAACCCTGTTAGCATCACTGCTTATGTTTAACCTACATGTCTGCTGTCTCTGTGTTCCCTCCAGCAGCTCTTATAGCATCTGCTGTGCAAGCAGCAGGCAGAACACATGCAGACCAAGCAGGCACATTAAAGAATTCATTACTTATTCAGGGGGCTTTCATATCTGGTGTCAATCAGCTACTTTGAAATAAATGTTCCTGGGCAAGGTCCCAGGCTTGTCTACGTCTCTGATAATTGAGATACTTCCATTGATTTCTGTGCGCATCATGGGGACTAACTTGGGAAGGGAATAAAAGAGAGCAGGAGTGAAATGTCTAGTTGTATTCTTTGAAATGTATAAATCTGTATAAATGTTGTAAACATGCTTGGTTTTGCCAAACCCTGGTATCTATTCACAGAACAACTGCAGCAGAAACAGTGGAGAGTCTGAAGACCCATTTTCCTGGCTGGGCTTCAAGTGCTTTATGTTCTCTTCCTTTAATACTTGTCGACTTTTAAATTCTGGATGGTTTTTTTGTTTCTTGATTCTCTGTCTTCCCACGTTTTCCAGGCTGTTCACCTGGGTCTCCTCTTCCATCTCCCGGCTATTCTTTCAATCTTTCTTAGCATCCCTCTGAGATTAATTTTTGTTCCCATTGTTTTGTAGGCAGCTCATGGACATTAGTGTAGTACTACATTTCTGTAGATGCTCTTCAAAGATAGTGACTTTAGAATGTGTAGAGGTGAAGTCTCCATCACAGTCTGGGGAGCACACAAATTTCTCAGACTCAGGGTTTCCCTCTCTCAACCTGATGGTTACTCCTCTTTTGGTATGGTCCCTGCCTGGCTTCGCCCACACCTGCCCTGGCTCAGGACCCCATGTCAGATGCTTGGGGCAATCAGGCGATTCCCCAGTGATGCCAAAGCAGTGCCAGGCTGTCGCTGTTGAGCGGCTAGCTGAGGACTGACCCAAGTTCTCAGACAAGGAAAGAGAGGAGAAAAGGAACTTTATTGTTTTGAATTCCATATATATAGAGTCTACAGAAGTGCCCCAGATTGGTCAGCCCGAGACCTCCCCCTAGGCCCAATTGGCCAAGCCCAAACTGACTCAATCCGGAGAAACTGTTTGCAAAACATCCAAACTTTATCTTGTTTATGAAATATAGCAAAATGTTCCCACGGGAAGAACCTGTGCTAGCCACACCAGGCCTGTTCTAGGGGACCTCCAGTGTGTTGCCAGTCCTTGCTCCAGGCAGGCTCTTTCAAGGCCTTGCTCCCTAAACAGTATCAAGTATCTACCCTCTCCAAATTAGCCGTGTTGTCACAATCCATTAAAGACTCGTCACCATCAATATTCCATTTTAATCTTAGCCTTTTGGAATAGGAGTTGCATTTTATGTGGTTTCTACAAAGTAGTTTAAATAATCTGTGTAAAATTTGCTCTAGCCCTGAGTGTTTAAAGGTTAAGAGACAATATTATTTTCCTCATTGGTGCTGGTACAGAGATGGGCAGATTCCCTAAAGGAAGGTCACTGCTCTCTCTGGAGACCATAGTCCTTCCACCTGCATCTGCCACTCAGTGCTCTGGGCTGAGAACTGCAATCCAAGGTCATGATCTGACATTTAGGACATAGTGATTTCCCTTCACTGCCAGAATTGTGTCCAGAGAAATGGAAATCTCAGCTGAATCATGTAATGTGGTGTGTGTTCTCTGGAATATCTGTTTTAAGGTGGCTGATAATGCCATAAGGAAGAACACCCATCGATCCTGTACAGCTGTTTAATGTTTTTGTATGCTTACACAGATAAAAGATGAAGATGTATCAGTGCTTGGGGGAATTACAGGATGTACCTACACTGTGCACTGTGAACATAAACTCTTGTCCAACCCTATGTGCCAGCTGCCCACTTTCTTCAGGCCTCAACCATATTTCACAATGGTAGAAAAGTGACTATCAGAAACTACTGGAGAAAACTTGTATTCACAGTAGTCCCCAGTGTGTATTTAATCACAGTGTAATTCTCCATATTTACCCAGCAAGAAAAATACTATGGATCAGCACTTCAGAATGTGGATGTCCCTCAGTTATCAACATACTATTTCACTGAGTAAGTGAATTCAGCATCCCTGACATTTGAGAAATTTTATGAATATTAATAAATGCAGTTATAATTTAGTGAAGAAAACCTAATTCTATATCCTCTCTACCACTTTGAAGCACATGCCAGACCACAGCATTTGAATGTGTATACAGCATGGTATGTACTTACCCATTTTCTTACCCCTGCAGCATTTACAGTATTTTCTTGGCCTCTTTGCTATGAGATATACATTTCAATCCAAGTAATATTTTTTCTACTTCTGAATGTTAGAGAGAATCCAAGATTATTACTGCTCTGGAGCATGTGATAATTTACAGACATTTTCACCTTTGGCTTCCATTCAGTTCAATATACCTAGGAGAACAACCCCCCCCCCAAAGAAAAAAACCTGCTAAATTTGCAGTGTCTCAACCCTGGTTGAAAAAGGGAAAAATGTGGCCCGTAAGGGGTGATGCCAGTCAATTAATTATTTTCTTCAGCTGTTTTACTGGTTTGTGATAGCTGGTTGAATAAATTTTTGGGATTAATTCAACAGGGAGCACCAGGAAATTCTGGAAACTCTCGCCCAACTAATGAGTTCCATCAAGCCCATTTCAGTGTGTTTCCTTTTCTTCATAATGATTTAAAGTATTTGTACAAAATGTAGCAGAAGGTAACTCTCCCAGGAAATTCCCAGGGTAAATGTTAAGATTATATCATGACTGAAATGCCCAGCAAGTTTTTTAAAAATACAGACTAAATGAGAGATTTAACTGCATGCATACACAAAATTTTAACTTTATAACTCTCCTGCTCAGAAAGAATGCAGGGTGTAGAATTATTCAGCGAGCATAAAGAGAGATAGACATACATTAAGGCCTGTTGGGGAGCCAACAGGAACATGCCTAAAGTCCTCACCTAGAGTTCAAGTACCTGACTCAGGACTTGAGGGAGTGTCCTCCCCACCTCTGGCATCCAGAACATGGAGTCCACTCTGGTGATCAGGCCTTAACACCACATCTTGGGAAGAATGGTCAGGTGCCAACCTTTTCAAATCAACAGTCAGGGTGGTTACAGGTGACGTTACCACCACTCCTATTTTGTATGTAATAGCACACAAGTTTGCACAGCATATGTTTGTCCAGCATATGTTTGATCAAGCTGCAATTTCTTCTTCCATCTGTAGGGACTGACTGAGGTCCAGCCGCTCCGTGTGTGCTCCTGGCTACACTGCATGCAGAGAGTGATGCAAGATTCGTCAGGGCAGAAGGGAAGGATACAATAAAGGAGTGTGACTTAAACATGAGAATTTGGAACTAAATGCCAAAAGAATGGATCTTGTTTCTGGTAAGGCTGGGAATAGCCATCAGTCCACAACTCTTTATCCAGCTATCCCAGCTCAGTCCATAATCACTCTCCTGGCTGTTGCACTTGCATTTGCTTTTCAGTTTTTCAGTTGTAACAAGAGGATTATTGTGTTGCAAAGGAAGTGAAAACTCCACAAAATCCACAGTGTTAAGCCAATAAGAGATGTCAGCTTATAAAAAATATGGGATCACAATAGAGAAATTAACAAAATGTCTTTATGTAATTAAAAGGTGGACAATCATTGACCTGTGTTTTATTATTTCTTCCAAAGATACAGAGTGCAGAAAAGAATGAAAGGTCATCTACGTCAGATGAATAACAGTCAACATAACACAAGAATGTAATGCTTGTTAGTACTTGACCAAATGAATTGTTCTGATATTTTTGCAGCAAAACTGTCTTTAAGCAAGGTGTGGGTAATATTAGAGCACTTGAAAGCAAAAATTCAAAAAACCACATTTCTTGAATATCTCAGCAATATAACTAAAGATAGAATCAATACTGTGACTTCGTGTGTCTTAACAACCTGAATACTCACAAATATGAAAAAGGCCAATAATTAATTAATCTATGCATATTTCCATCTGGAATTATCAATATTAAGCAGTACTAATATGTGGCAAGAACTAATTTAATTTATAATGAATGAACAGCGTAGTGTGGGAGTGTGAGAATCTCAGCATTGGTGATTGTAAAACTCCATCTGTTGGACAGAAAAGTTAGTTCACTAATCAGGTTGCCACAGGAGGGTTTTTAGTGCCCTCTTCACACTGGAAAATGATTTCTTAATTTAAATAATTCCCTTGCAATGAAGCTCTGTTTTTCCTGGACTCACAGATGCCAGTTCTGACGTATGCCCATTTATCTGGTAAAATTGTATGTATACATATATATATATATATATATGTATATATATACACACTAAAACTTTTCCAGTATAAAAATGTCACAAGAAATCCCACACTCTGTCATTATTATGCCAGGAAAGGCTTCTCCAATATAGACCCAAACTCATCCTAAAAAAATTTTCCACAGGCGGCATTAAATGGGATTACGGAGGAGGCTTAAAGATACAGATAGCTTGAAAATAGGAAAATTCCTGAAAAAACCTATTGAAATTTCATAGAACCGGAGGACACTGTGTGTCAAATTTGAGCTGCATTACCTTGAAAATTGTGTTCAGTGTCCTGGAGTATTATTCTCAATTACATCAAAGCATCTGCAATACTCTGAGAAATATCCTAGAGGTACAGGAGACAGCCTGGCTGACAGTGAGTGTAGAAAAGATTCTGTCTCATATTTATATGCTGACTGTATCAAGCAGTTTTGCTGGTACTTCTGTGCTCCAGGACTGCTAACTAGTTCAGCTTGAATGCTGGAAGTAAGCACATTTATGAAGTATCCACGTGAGACAGTAATTGAATGGTGGAACAAGTTGTGCATCCTTGGAGATAAAAAATCTTGACAGGTCCTCAGCACCTGAGGTCAGCCCTCCTCTGGGCAGAGGACCTCCAGAAACCCCTGCAAAGCTGAACTAGTGCATGAGCCTCTGTCACACCTTTGGTAAACTCACTACGCCCCGACACAAGCAGGATGTTTGTGCTCTTCAGTCCAGTACATTAATTATTTTAAGATTTGTCTCAAGAGAACTCAGACAGAAAATGATCCTTCAGATTGTTAACAAAAATCTAAATAATCTTAACAATTCAAACATAACTCTCTGTCTCAAATAGTGACTATAGTACTGAAAAGAGCGTTGCTTTTATGTACCTGTGTTTTCCAGACGGATTCACAAGGCCTTGAGAGATCCTGGTTTAGAGATCCTGTAAAGTCATCTGGTTATCCTCAAAATTGCTAGTTCCAGGTAGGCAGCTACTTGCTCACCCGTTCCCACCATCTGGTTTTATTCTTAGCCTGGAAAAACCTTGGTTAGAAGAGACAAGGTAGTTAATTTTCCATGCCCAATTAGTTCTTGTTTTTCTTACCTCCAGAAGGGAGGGTGATTTTGCAGTGGGATGTCTGTCTGCCAAGGACTGGCCTGGGATCATTAACTCATTTCACATGGACTAGCAGACATGAGATAGTAACAACTTTTGTTTGGCTCTGAGTAAGGATGAGCACTGACCTAGAAGAGGCAGGAGTCCTCTCCCACGGCTAATCCTCTGTGCCACTGCCTCCCTCTTGAACATTCATCTTCCCTCTCAACTATTTAAAGTGTGCTGTAAATCTTTGCAGCAACTGGCTGCTCTCCAGAGTGGCTGCAGCATGCAATACAGTCTGCATAACCCAGGCAAGATCACCAGTTTTGTGAAGAAATGTGTTTGACATCTCAGAACATTGTAGTGAGGCTATTTTTATTCCCTCGGGTTTTTTTTTGGTTTTTTTTTTTTTTTGGTGCGTAGCTCTTGTGGATGGAAATGAGAATCCGGTACATAGGAGACGTTCCTACTTGATTTTTGTGGGGATTTTTGTGACTCCTGATTTGTGAGCCACAATAGCAGCTAAATTTCCATGCCTGTCTTCCTAATACCTTTGCTGGAGGCTTTTTTTGATTGCTACTTACTTTAGGAAGGCATATGAACAAAGTATCACCCCAACTGTAAGCAAAGGTAAGAAATCTTATGGTATATTACAAGACATTTTACTGTTAAAAATACTGTTAATTCAACCTGACAGACAAAAATTTAACCAAAAGACATCCAGAAAGTATAGCATCTTTGAATAAAAAGACTTACCAAGTTTGTTGCACATGGAGACCAGCGGTGGCAAAAAAATTGGAATTAAAAATGTAGTAACAACAATTGTCTTGGCCAATCCAGCTATAGAACATAAAAAAATAAATGAGAAAGCAGCAAAACAAATTCTATGACATTTGCAGGAGTGAGTGACTAATTTACACATGACAACGGGAAATATCTAATCATATCTGATGAGATACAGTTCAGAAAATTGCATCAGTAACATGGGAGACAGAGAAGCTTATACCACTACATAATCAACATGGATTTATTTATAGGCATGCTACCTTCCTTCTTAAGTGAGTTGCAGTAAAAGATTTGCTAGTCTTTTATAGAACCAACCACTAAAAAGTGAATCAAGATGAAAAGATGGTAAACTCTTTTCTGCTCAGCCTCAATCTTTTTTGTTTTGTTTTGTTTCTTAAAAGCTCTTCATGTAGTTTTCCAGAAGAACTATCTTCCAGATACCACTGTAAGATTTTTTTCGGAATTCATGTGGTCTTGCATTTATCTTAAACTGTCTGAGCACTTGATTCTTCACATTCTTTCAGCACAAATAGCTAGTTACAACTATAAAAACTAGATAGAAAGTAACTATCAAACCACTTGCTCGTGGCAGTGAAAGCCCTTCTCACACTGATTCTCAAGGACAAGAGACGGAGGAATGAGGCCTGGAAATTCTGAGTGCTAACAAACACGGGTTCCAAGGTGTTCTTAAGATGTAGAAATTCTGCTTGAACAAACAGTGCTGTCACCCCAGGAAGTTCTGGAGTCTCTCTCCTTGGACATACTCTGGTCCCAGCCTGCTGAGACCCTAAGCAATCTGCTCTGACTCTGAAATACAATTCTGCATCAAGAAGAGGCTGGACCAGGTGATCTCCCCAGGTCATTCCTGAACTAAATTCTTCTATGCTTCTATGCATTTTGGATTCTTTTTTAACATCCATTCTGTGAGGCGATCTTTGGGAATACTCTCCATATACAAGAACAAAACTTCCATCCCAATATCTTGCACTTCAAAAACATTAGGAAACATCAGGAAAAAAAAAAATTCGCTTCCTTCTCAGCCCAGGCCTGGGTTTTTTTTTAAGAGTACAACTGGGTCTAAGTCCTCTGAAATGTGTTCTGGCTTTACAAGGGCAGTCTTCCCTTTTTGAATTTTCAGTATTCCAAACTATTTAACTATTAAAAGATAAGAACAGCTGTATCAGGTCAGATCAAAGGTCCATCTGGCACTGCATAATTTCTCTGGCCAAGGTATTAGTGGATGCCTAGAGAAGCATGTAAATGTAGCACAAATACATAGGAACACTTCTCCCACATATTTTCCCAGACAGTAACTCTTTTTGATACCATAAAAATTTTAGCATTTGCAATGGAGAATACTGGAAGTGGTGGAAAAGGATGCTACTGCTCACCTATGAGTTGTATGGGGAAGTGCTGTCTGATGCTTGTTTTGAATCTTCTGGCTTCCAGCTTCGATTGGTAAACTTGGTCTTTCTTCTGCGAGAGCGTGACAACTGTTCTTTGCTCACTTTTCCATACTGCTTAGACTTCATTAAATCTCATATCTTTAGGCTTGAAGAATCCTCATTCATTTAATTGTTTTCCCTGCTGAAACCAGTTCAAACCTTTGATCATCCCTGCCGTTTATACATCAGCAGTTTGATGGTTTCTGCTTTGCTCACTATCGTTTTCCTCATTTCTCCTAACATGCAGTGTGCTTTTTGCCCACTACTGAGCACTAAGGTATGTTTTCATAGCTCTACCAATCACACTACCAATAATTTCCTAGAATGGTAGAAGCCACAATAAATTTAGGACTGCTTGTTCACTGCCAATTATTTCCTCTTTATTTATATGGAATTTCACCTGCCATTTTGTGAAATGCTTACTAGGTATTTTGAGAACTTCCAACAATTTATACCCTCAGCTTTCACAGAATCACAGAATTACAGAATTGCAGAACCACAGAACCACAGAACTGTTAGGGTTGGAAGGGATCTCTGGAGATCACCCAATCCAAACCCCCTCCCAAGGCAGGGTCACCTACAACAGGTGACACAGGAACGCATCCAGGTGGGTTTTGAATTTCTCCAGAGAGGGAGACTCCACAAGCTCCCTGGGCAGCCTGTTCAGCTCTCTGCCACCCTCGATGTAAAGAAGTTCTCCCTCATGTTGAGGTGGAGCTTCTTATGTTTTAGTTTATGGCAGCTGTTTCTCATCCTGTCACTGGGCACCACTGAAAAGAGTCTGGCACCCACTTCTTGGCACCTACATTTGGGCAACGCCTATGTGTTGATTAAATCCCCTCACTCTTCTCTTCTCCAGACTAAAGAGGCCCAGCTCCTGCACTCTCTTCTCATAAGACAGATGCTCCAGCCTCCTTATCACCTTTATGACCCTCCAGTGGATCCTTTCTAGTAGTTCCTAGCTTTTTTGAACTGTGGAGACCAGAATTGAGCACAGTTATGCATATGTGGCCTCACTAGGGCAGAGTAGAGGGGAATGAGCAACTCCCTCGACCTGTTGGCCACACTCTTCCTAATGCACCCCAGGATACCATTGGCCCTCCTGGCCACAAGGACACACTGCCAGCTCAATTTTTAAATTACAAATTTTCATTTTTATTGCTCAGGTAACTTTGTTTATCTGCAGATGTTACCTCCCCATTATACACCCTCCTTCCAGATCACATCTGTGAATATTTTGAATGTCACAGGCTTTTGCACAAGCATCTGTGGGACTTCACTAATAAGTTTCTCTCTTTGAAAATTATAATGAAATTTTCCCTTTGATTTCTACTTTGTGGTTGTCGTTTTGGCAGCATATTGTTCAGAAGCTGCTAGTTGTGGCATAATGGTGGGTTCACTGGGAGAAAACAGAAGGAATATGTTAAAAATCTTTTGTGATTCTTAGTTTTGTCTCAAGGAATTCCTTCCCAGAACATTTTTTGCAACTCAGTATCTCTGCTGACGTCAATAACCAGGTGTAAGTGGAAGTGCAAAATCGGTGCAATGAAAATGCAGGCCTTAATTATATAGTTTTTAAAACTTACAAGCTTCTAAAACTATATTTCAAGTATTTAATTCTTGTGTTATTTTATATATTTATGTAATTTATACTTCTCATAAGAGATAAAATAAAAAGTTTTAAAATTTGGAACAGTTCTTTTGATACAGAACATGTCTTGAAGATGAAAATACATATTCTAAATGTCATCAACTCTACACAGAGGTCTGTGTGTGCCAGCTTTCTGTGGTTCTAATACCAACTTTGTTGAATCACAGCTTTCATTACAAAATGAACAAAACACCCTACTGTCCCTATCCCAGAGCTGTTTAGATAGTCCTTGAATAAACATGAAACTATATAGTGATGCCCTGAGTCTGCAAAAATCCTGAAATTACTTTGGGAAAATCTGAGGACTTTGGAGATTGCCATTAAAAAAACTCCAAACACTATAAAAATAGCTATTTTTTTTTCCCAGATGCTACAAAAATCAGAATTTCTCTGCTATTTTTGTGTAACGAAGTAAACATATATGCATATTTCTTTCTTTCCCTGCCCTATCAGGATCTCTCATCCTCTGTTTTCTCCATGGGGGAAAACTTGTCCCTTTCTTGGGTCCAGGCAGCTGGAGCTCGACTGGGCTGAGGATAGGAGGCAAGATGCTGAGTCTGGCCAGGGAAGGCAGACCAGAAGGAAGGTGGGGAGTGATGGAGAGAGTCTGGCCAGTCGCTGTTTAAATTAACCATACACTAATTTTATTTCATGAGTATTTTCACCTGTGAACCAGTGTTGTGATGCACATATGCTAGTGTAAGAGAGGGAAAACCTGATCCCATGTAAATCAACAGATATTTTCTTACTGGTATCATGATCTCTTTCAAAGGATATTTAATGATAGTAAAATGAATTATAGTTACTGCAGTATTTAGATATAAACATCAACACAACCAAGTACCATCATGTCAACAATTACTACTAGTTCAGTTAATGTAATTTTGGCCAGAAAAGAATCTTAATATATTTAGAGATACTAGAAACAGAGAACAATATAAAAGAATATTGTCAAGACTAATTAAACTCTGACTGAAAAATACTTCCAAATTTGGGGTGTTTTTTTGTTTTCTTTTTAGTTACATGTAATTTGTATCCAGTTCTTGGTAATAATATTTGCTGTTATAAATGAGAAATTCTTCACTACATTTTATACTCAACAAATAACTAATCAATAGCAGCAGAGCCTGTTTCTGATCTTATTTCAGTTTTTGAGAATCAGTATGAGAAGTAGGTGGACATAGATGAGATCAGAGTAGTAATCTCTGCTGAAACACAACAGTGTTCATTGCAATACTAGCATAGTTCTGCTTGAAGTCTGCTTAACTTTTCACTTTCTCCACCATTCCACTAGAAAATAAATTCTGCTGTATTTAAGATAATCTGAAACACTGATTGTAACATTAGGGGATAATTGCTGTCTGACATTCCTGGAGACAACATACAAATCTTCTGACCTAGAAAGAAATAAAATAGGAATGATATCAAAACATAGACCTTCATCTAAAAGTAATGGGAACTGCAAGCCTCATCCACAGAAAGAATTATTATGACAAGGGACCATAGAGTTAAGGTGGAAGCTTGTCTGGGCCCTTGTAGAGACCATCTCTATTTGTGCTCCAAGAGCACTGCTGAGGGGTTTGTTGAATTTTGTGACTACATTGGACAGCCTAGGTGTTCACAAATTGGCTGCAGTGCCGTTACAGGGAGGTTCACCTGGAAAGAGGATTGTGCTGAGCAGATGAGAATCTGGCCCTATGAATTCCCAGGTTTCTTTGAGTGACCTCTTCTAGAAAGAAGCTGTTTGGTCTTTATGCAAAACAGCATTTGACAGCTTGGAAAGAAAAGCTGTTTTTATTTCCATGCCAAAATTCATAAAATTCTGGGCAGAAAAGTACATTTTTATGATGAAGGTAAGAATTTAAGGTAAGAATTTATTGGATAATAAATTATTTGTTAAATTCCAATGATGTGTTGGAACCTGACAAGGATTATAGTTTTGCTGTCAATTCAATTACCCTACACTTGAGGAAGCTGGTTTAATTATTTGTTGCTGGTTGAATTAAAAGGCTCTTAAGTCAGTGCAAGTTTTGCCCCTGATGTCAATGAGATCAGTCCCAGGTCCAAGTTACCTTAACTCTTAGCATGATTAATAAAGAGCAGGTCTTTCAGAAATGCCATCAGTCACAGCCACACAGTTAATCTTGAGCTGACAGAGCCAAACACAACCTAACAACAAACTCACTCAAGTTAAGACAGTGCTTATCCTGGAGTCTGGTGAACTACAGGGAGAGCAGTGACCCTTACACTACAGGTAGGGATGAAAAAGGTTGAAATGCATCAAGCAGAATTTTGTTATTGTAAACTGAACAGAGAATGTGGCCATAAGAAGCTGAAGTCACATGAAAAGACTAAAGGCACAATTTAGAAAAGACCTTGTGGGAAAGAAGTAATTTTGCAGGAGATAGGAGAGAGATCAGCAATAAATAAGAAGTAATGTTGTTCCTGCTGCTCCTCTCCAGCTGTGTGGGGAAGAGCACTGTAGGGCTGGGAGCATCAACCACAGGTCCTTTGTGAGATCAGGCAGGCAGGCAGAGGCCCCACTTTAACTGCGCATGTTGGACTTCAGTTTCTCCAGTTCCAAAGCCTGTTCTTGAGACCCCAGTACCTGCATCTATGTCACAAATACTTTTCAGAGGAAGAACAAATTTGTCTAGTTCCTCCTAAAAGTCCTGCTCAAAAGTGTAAGCCAGTGGCTTTGAGCTCCTTCGAGCCCAGTCAGAAAATAAACACCAAGAAAGGATTTTTCACTTAATTTAGTCATCCTGAATTGCTGTAAACCCAACCCTGAACTGAGAAACCTTCTTCTCTGCCACATTTCATGGCTTCTTCTCAGCCAAACTTTGGTTTCTGTGGTTTTTGCTGGATTGAGCCTTCTGAAAGTCCAACTGCAGCCACCTCACTGCAAACCTTTTCATCACAGAGAGCAAGCTTTATATCTGCAAGAGAAGCTGGGTCCACCTAATTTATTTGCTATTTCTCTCCAGCCACATTCTCAGAGACAGCTGTACGAATACCTGTTTTCTAACTTAAGCTGCACAGAAGAACAGGAATATAAATTCAAATATTTGAGGAGTGGAATGTGAAGTCAGGTGTGTAAGGACACCTTCACATGCCAGCAAGGTGATGACATTTCTACATAGTTCATTTTCAGGAGATAGTATTTGAACAAAGTCACCACTGGTTAATTAATCCACTTCCAAAAGCTGAGCAGTTAGTGTTTAGATGATGAATCCCTGAGCAAGTGGCTAAACAGCAATCACTGTGCACTGAGTTTTTCTGAAAAAATCTAATTCATAAAAGTCCAATTCATAAAAGTGACTTAGAGTAACATCAAAATAGTCAGATCAGGTAAACATGAGTGTTAGTTGGATGGGGGCTGTCTCTGTGACAGCAAGATATGTAAGATACATACTCCATCTTTGCAAATTTACATATTCTTGAAATGTCAATAATATTGACTAGATCATGGGGGTATTAAATCTGCTACCATTAGTTTGTGTGTTAATATTTTTCTGGCTCTTTCAAGGTGATGTGATAATTATTAGCAGAACATCTAATCAGGAATTTTATCACAGATTGTGAGTTTTCCTTCAAGATGAAGACATCAAAATGTACAGAGAACAACCAGAGGCTATTAGTCTTCTGAAGAATTTTTCTTTTGCCCACAAAAAGAATAGTGAATGTGTTTTCCCAGCTTTAGTTATATAGTGTCTCCCATGTTTTATTTCAGTAAAAATGGCTTTTGAAGATTTTGTATTGGGAAAATACTCCAGACATAAAAGAAGTTCCCCCTTGAGAATTGCTGCAATGAAATGCAAGCAATAATAGATTATAAATTGCTCAGAAACAGAGATTATGTTCTCCAAATTTCTCTGAGCAAGGCTCACCCTCTTTTGAGAGGATGATGTGTGTGTCAATAACCCCAGACACAACAGATAGCAGGTATCTTCACATCATGTACTAAAAAATATTGCTAACTTATTGTAAGGTGGTAATACTTAGTTCCATATCTAACTACTGGAATGGCTTTTTATTTCTTAATACTGTCTCAAATAAATTTGCAACACTAAGCAGTCTCAAAGGCAAAAAATGCCACAGCTTATATACAACAGAAGAGATGGTTTGGCACCTGACTCTTTTACATTCCTTCCCAATCTTCTGGTATTCTTTCCAAGCTCTAAGTGCTCTCAGTTGTTCCTTACCATGCCACATTCACATGTCATTGCCTTCACTATAGTTTCAAGTGACTTCCATGTACTGCTCTTCCTCCTGCTCCTTATAGACTTCTTTCATGCCCTACATGTAACACTGCATGTCACAATGGAAATGCCTTCTGCATGGGGGATAAGGCACTTGGGTGTGAGGTGATTTGGGCAAGTTTCTGGTGCAATCAAATTATTATTCCACTTTTCTTTTTTAATTATTTTTTTAAATTGACAGTGGTTTCATCCTGGTGTTGATATATTATGTTCACAGTCATGCTGGACCAAAAGAGTCGCTGGGTGCACCTTTCTGTTGAAGGGTGAAAAAATGGTATCATCAAAGATGCTCTGGCTTAGGCATCAAAATGAGACATTGCTCATGGCAAACTGTTCCTGTTTGTGATCCAGACCCACCCTTTCTAACAGTAGACATAAAACTGTAAACCACATTAACATTGAAATGATAAATATTGGGAATGTGACTTATAGCAAATTGGGATGAATGGGATAGTTCCTTACCCAGTCATTTCTCCAGATACTCATCAGACAGCAGAGATTATTGCATTTCCTATACCCCACACTTTGAAAAATCTGGAAATTTAAGCTATTATTAACCACAATATCAGTAATGTAGAGAAGATGAAACCTTACAAATGTGATGTATAAACCCAACCTAGAACACTCATCCATACATACCTACATGAATTTTAACTGTGGTTCCTATCAGGAGCTTCTGGTTTTTTAATCTTTTTTCCTTGGTTTTTTCATGCGTACAGGTTTTAGTTTCTCTCTCTCTTTTTACATCCATGTGAACAAATATGAGTAAATGTCTTTGTGTGTCCAAGCATGTGTAATAGTCTTTGGAAAGGCAGTGCTTTATCAATGAAAACAAAACAGGAGTAACCTATGAGTATAAGTTAGTGTGTAATGCCTTGAGGTTAGAATCTAAGCCATGAAAACCATTTTACGTAATCTGTTTTGTTCAGAAAAACCAACTGGGACCTCACCAGACAGGCTTCTCCTGAGGCCACCTGGTGAGTAAACCAGTGAGAAATGGAAATGCCTTCTTTATAGGCATGGATCCCCTTCTTCCGAGAGCTTTTCTTCTTAACACTGTAACAGAGCCACCAGCTTCCTCAAACCTTCTGATACATGCAATTCATTGCTCTGCCTGGCTGAACAGCAGACCCCACCATTCAGAGACCGGGATTACTGAACTCACATTTTCTAATCTCCCTGCCCTCATGCTGGTGAAAGAAGCAGCTTTTATTTGCTCTCTTGGCTTCTTTATATTCAGCTGGCTCCAGAGATCCGCCCTCAGAGCCCACCAGAACATACATGTCTGTCCAGCCTCCACCTCCTTCCCCTGGCAAGATTAAAACCAGCCCAGCAGCCTGCACCTCCCTCTCTGCTGGGTTCTGGTGGGGCAGGAGCAGTTGTCTGCACCCACTGCTGCACTCCTCTGTCGGACTAATGAGAGGGAAGCAGGCAGTGTGACAATATACACTGCGTATTCACATGAGAGAAGTGAAGAAATCCAGCAGTGAAGATGAAAAGCCACTGGTAAGAGAACAACTGGGATTTAGAGGCATCTGTAAATAAGAGATTAGAACAGTGAAAGCTGTCCTTGACAGCATTACATGAAGGGACTACCAATAGAACGAGCTTTATTGACGTCCTTCAGTATAAGGCAAAAATAAAAGGTTGTCATGTAAAGAAATTGTCTTGTCAAATCTGTTAGTAAATTCTTGTTTTTTATACTTTTAATATTCATGGCTTGGGGGAGAAATTTAATAACAAAATCTGTCAGAAACTTTAGATTCATACTGCAGTTTTCTTTCTGTTTACAGGAAAATTACAGCTTTCTCTTACCTGTGTAGTTTTCTGTGGTCTTTCGTCTCAGCCACAATCCAGCACCAATCAAGTAAGGAGACAGATTTTATCTACATTTTATCTTTGTGTAATTTTGAATGTCAAAAGAATTATTCTCTGTTTATGCAAAACTAAAATCCTCTGTAACTAGCCATCACACAAAGGGAGAACTGTCTATGTGCATTTATTGATGGATGGATGGATGGATAGAAGGATGCATACGAAAAAGAGGGGAAAAAGCAAGAGCTGTGTGTTCTGCTTTAAATTTGCTATTAGATGTATTTTTAGAGCAAGTATTAAAACTTGGATATAGGTGATAGATACAAGACACAAACCTTCCCCTGTCTTGCAGTGCTTCTAGTTAGATATTCTTCTGCTACATGTCGCAATAAACTGGTTCTACTTTATTTGCTTGGCATAAAATGTAAATGGCTGGATGTCAGCCATCAAAGAATTTCTCATCAAAGAATATAGAATGAGGCCTTTTCTGAGGTGCAACATGTCAACCTGAATGTTCTCTTTAAGCCTATGTTGTCACAAGGAAACCCACATTTAGGGTTGAGCCTTTGCAGCACACAAGAGGCTCTCTGTAGGTTAGAAATGTTTCTCCTTCTAAATTCCACTATTCATTCTTCCCTATCCACACTCTACTAACATTTTCAAAATTGTCTTGGTACTGGACTTGTACATGGTTCTTAAACTGTTCAGATAAATGCTTATTTTTGCTTCTTCTTTCCTTAAGTCTGGGAATCTTGTAGGTCTTATGGTTGTTACAAGGTTTTTTGACAAATAATATTCTGAAAAATTGGACTTTTAAATTTAGCTTCCTAAAACAAATTTCTTCTATTATCTTGTTGGGGTAAACAGAAAAGATTTCTAAGTTCTTCTTGTCCCCACCCTACATTTCATGGAGGTTCATTTTCTGATCAAATCTGGCACAGAGGAAAGTGGGAAAACTTGGAATACTGGAGAGGATGGAAAAGGTGCCAACAGATTCTGAACAGCTTCTTTAGTTGGCATGAAGTTTGTTTAAGTTTCCTTGGCACTAGGGAGACTGTTGATTTAGGTAACTGGCCTTTTTTTTTTTAAAGTTTGCTTGAACCGCCAAAAGTTCCAACCCAAAAGCTCCTTACACAACATGCCTTCTTAAGCTACTACTATTTCTCAACAGCTCTGCAAGAGAAGAATTACTGTAACACTCTCATTTGAAGGCTTGAAAAGAAATCAAGTAGTATATCAGGTTGCCATTTTTAATTTGGAGCTCTCTAGAAATAGAGGATTATTTTCTTAGCACTCTTACTTTACTGAGTACAGTTTAAATTATATACCTCTAATTATTATTATTTATAGATCTATTTAATTCATAATAATCTTACAGTTGCTTAACCTGATTTTCTAAGGTGATCTGAGGCAATGTGCAGGCACATGGTTAGTAAATTCGCTTTTTTTTGCAGGACTACCAGTTATTCTAGGTGCCAGTCACAGAATTGATATCTGCCCAACAATCAGGATTGGCCAAGATGACTTACCAGGCAAGTAGCATCCTGACTTTTTCAGGAAAAAAATGCTATTCAAAAAATTTATCAGGTTATATTCAGCTCTGTGACAGCACAATTCTCTAATTAAATTAAAATGAAAGTTACATTATGGACATGTACATTTTTCTCTTGTAGGCTTTGACCTGATTTCTCAGTTCCAAATAGAAAAAGCTGCTTCCCAAGGAATTATCGAGAGAGTAGTGGGCTCTACTTCTCTACAAGTGGCTTATAAATTGGGACCCAATGTAGACTTCAGGATACCAACCAGGTAATGCCTTCCTTGTTTGGCTTTAAAATATAGATATTTCACAATCTTATTGTTTGAGGGGTAGATCCTCCCACCAGCTAGATCACCTATTTTGAAAAGCTTTTGCAAGGGGAAGGAGGAATTCAACTATTTTTCCTTCATTGCCACCACCAGACCAGACTGATTCTCTAACAGCAATTTCAGGGACTTCCACTTTCCTCTAACCAATGATATTGTTCAGAGTCCCTCAAGATTTATGATACTAAGGGACTTACCTCTAGAAAGTAATGTCAGAAGTTGTTGATAGCTTGAAAAGAAATAGGGAGGCAAAGAAAATGTAACAGGAGGAGAGGGAAGGAAGTTTTCTCATAACAGTGAGACAAAGAGATCTTTGTGATCATGTGAGGATTGCAGAGAGGAGGTAGGATCTCTGCATCACTCATTCTGTGGTAAGGTTTCTTTTGTTGTGTGTTTGTTTTAGATAACAGGTACATGAATGTTCCTGGCTGATTTATGGTCACTTAATCTATAAAAGTTGAAAATTATTATTTAGCATGTCACAGTGAATTTGTGATAGAAGCCTGGATTTAGGAATCTAATTGTGTTTGTGCTTTACAGGCCAGACTTGCTGCTGGTAAAGGAATAGAGACAGTACAGCAGGGTAGAGAAGTCTTTGCCAAATTTAGGCAAGTCTGGATTCTGTTCCAGCACCTTACGTAATTAAGAATGCCTTAACTTAGCAATTAACCGGCAGGACCATTAACTGGACTACTGTTTCAGCTAGGAATAATTGGATTGTAAAGCGTTTCTGTCTTACTCCACCTATCACTGACAGCTTCTCTTGCTGCAGTCCTTCCTGGCTTCCACCTTCATACTCACCAGGTTAAGCTAGTTTAGAGCTTAAGTGTTTGGTTACATTGGACTCATGACTACTTTCAGTCCCAGACAAAAATCAGGGCTGCTAGTGCATTAATGTGACTCCAAACACAGACAGCAAATGGGATCATCACTTCACTACAAGCTGGAGATACTCAGATAAAAGCAGCAATATTTTCACTTTTAGTAGAGTTTAGACTTATTGCTATAGATGGCTCTAGTGAAATATGTGCTTGATATACACAAGTTATCCCTGAACAAGCTTGTATCAGCTGCCTTACTACAGCATCTGAGCTCACTCCTGCCATTGGGGTCAGCTCAGATGCTGTAGTAAGGCAGCTGATACAAGTTTGTTATATAGCAGGGAATAGATTAAGGTTTGAGTCCTAGTCGTGCTCTAGTGCATCAGTCTGCTGCTCCTCTGCCACCGAGCCCGAGCTCGGTGCTCTGCTCCAGTGATTTTACAGCGCGGCCCTCTAGGTGGGAGGGATGGGCAGGGAAGAGGAGGGCGGGCCGGGCAGGGTAGGGCAGGGCAGAGGAGCCCGGCCCGCTCCGGGGAGCTCCCGGAGCTGTCCGCGCCCGCGGTGCTGAAGCTGCTGTGTCCGAGGCTCTCACACAGGGATCACCCTCCGGCCCCTGCCTCCGGGGCTGTGTGCTCCTGCTACATCGACAGTGGGGGGAGGAAAACATAGGGCGAATTTGGCAAAAATGGCCAGCGCGGCTTTCCTGATATAGTCCATGTACCATAGGAGCATTGCGGAGGGACCCTCATCAAACACCTTGGCAACAGGCAAATAAATTTTTAGTCTAACGTGATGATTGTACTAAGGCAGAGGAGCCCATTTTACAGTGGCTATGTGGTATGGAAATGAGAGCTCAATTTGATGGGCATGGCTCAGCATATTGATTCAGTCTTCGCTGGAGCAATAGCTTGTGCCTTGGAAAACTCACGGAGCTTCCTTAAATTGCTGCTGAATTGTAGCTTGGTCTTTTTGGTGCTCAGCATGCTTGCCCAGTATATCCCAGGATGACCAGAAATGATTGCATACAAGTCATAACTTAGCTTCTCCCATCATCAAAATAAATTCCCATTGGCCAGTGCTTCTTCTAGCGTAAAATCTGCTGAAGGATCAATACAGTGTTCTCTGTGTAATAATGGTGGGGAATAACTTTCTGTGGAACTGTCATGACACATAGCTATTTACTCTAGACATGGTGAAACTCATCATTTTTCAATTTAATCTATGTACATGTGGTAGGTGCCCACCAGATAGTAAGTAAAGAATTAATCCTGGTTATTTGGATAATAATTGTCTTTATTTTTAAAGGAAAACTTAAAAAAGTATATAAGCCCAAAGAATTATGTTCATGATACATTTTTAAATACGTGTTAAAAGGGCTAGTTATCTTTGTGCATTGGACAGAATCTTAAACCTTTGACTTTATAGAACACACACACAAAATAAAGAGGAAGTTTATAAACTTTTATCCGTAAACTTGGAACATCCTGAGAATTTCAAAGGCTGATTTTCTGGCTTTTTTTTCCCCTGAGAATAATGCTTCTCTGTGAAATAATGCTCCTTAAGAGCATATCCTTGAAGGTCTGGCTTTTCTACATTCAGCCACCAAAGTTCTTCAGATGCTTTTCCTTTTACGTTGCGAGTAAACTATCCTACATAGGTATTGATGATGACACCAAAATAGAAAAGACAAAATGCAGCTAAGAAGCTAATTAGGTCACAAGAGAATTAATTAACTCAGAACTGGAAGTTCTTGAAGAATAAAGATCAGCTGAAGGTAATGAGTCCTAACAAATGGCTTCTGGTTAATGACTTAGGACAGATGCTTTTAAAAGAGCTGAGCTAAGTTTTATTGTTATTGCTTGTTCAATTGCTGCCAGATAGTGCCTGCCAGGTCAGCGGTGATTCTAGGCAGCTTCAGGAGGTGCAGACATGAGTGTCTCCAGACTGAGCAAAAGAACCCTGTGTTATCATGAGAATGGCCACAGCAACTTCCACAGCTGCCTCCAGTGCATTGTGCTAATTTTTCTAAAATCTTAATTTAGCAAGGAATAAGTTAACTCAGTGAGCAATGGAGCTCAACTAAGAAATTAACCCAAAGAAACAAATTTAATAAATTTAATAAAATAAGCAGTTACTCTGTAGAATTTAAATAGGTACATAGTAAACCTTTTAACATACTCTTCTGCTCTTGAATTAATCCTGAGGTCAGGAGGATGGGTCAGGGCTTTCCTCACCATAGCCAGATTACTTATCTTGGTTGTATTGAAGCCTGGGTAGGACTTAGCTTTGAAATCTCAAAGAAATCTTCCTGGTAAGTATTCAAGCTATGTGATCAGTAAGAGCTTCAGGTATTTATGAAAAAGAATAAAAGAAACAGTAGTGTTTCAAAAGTCTCCCTTGATGAACTACAAATGTTTCAGACTTCCCACCCTTCTATACTTAAAAAATTTAGGCAAATATTTAAATATCTGTTAAAAAAATTGACCTAAGCTTGTACTCATAAAACAGTTAAAGCAGTTAATAACAGTATGAGTACATGAGGAAAGCAGGACTGGAATGCTTTCTAACAAAATTAACTTAAAAAACCAAATTAAATAAAAAGCTCTGATGTCTTATAGCCCTAACAATTTTAAGTGGATAAGAAAAGACTCAGGAATAAATCTGGGTTTTTGGCTTGAAATATTCTTCCATATTAATTATTTCTTTGCTCATTTACCTGAATCTAAATTTATAATGGGCTGATTCCCTTCCATAAATCAGTGGAACTGGAAACAACTATGTTAAAAATAATTTACAGAGATATTTTGAGCACTTATACAGCTATCAGATGTTCAATAAGGTTACATCTTACATCAATAAGGTTACAGAGTCCATCACTCGTCACTTGGCAGTGAGATGGAGGAATAACTTATCTACAATCGTTTATTTAAATATCATGCTAAATTTGCCATGGTTTCCAAATATTTAGCATTTTAACTTGCTGACTTTGGAAGGGTTTTGCCTATATAAGGATTACAGGCTTTGGAAAGAACTGTGTTCTGAAATGCACTGAAACCCCTAAAGGATCATTACTGTTGGAGTAACTGAGATGAGCATCTTTCTTTGCTTTACTTGTGGAGCTCTAGGTATAAAACTTACACAGGAACAGTCCCCTGCAGAGTACCTTTGTAGTGATGGGTCATGCTCCACTGTGTTGAGTCATGTTACTGGTACTGAGCCTTTACTCTAAACGCAGCAGTTCTTCTGATTTGTTATTAACATTTTTAAAAAATGTAAATACTTATCCATTTTTCTGCACTAGATTTTATCTTTAGTGTTTAACATACATTTATTATATTTTAGTTTTCTCTTACCAATGACATAAGCTTTTACAATATTTCTCTTTGTATATCTCTTGAAAAAGTGAACATATTTCTTTCTTATTTTAATGTCTGAAAAAAGAAGGAGAACCCATATAATATCTTGAAAAGTACTAACTCTATAGCAGAATATGATGCAAAGGATTCATTTGCCAATCTGGAACAATCTTCTAATCAAAAAGTATGTTTACATACTAGGGTTTTTGGTTTCTTTTGTTGTTTTGGTTTTTTTGGCAGTGTAGTTGTGTCAACTGAGATGGGATGAGAACGTGTACGATAGTTTAACCAGTACTGCCATGACAGCAAAAGTTAGCAGTGCAGAGAAAGTCTGAAAACCTCTTCACAGAGGCTCTGGAATCAGTACTGCTTCTTTTAGGCTCGGTGTATTAGATCCCCTGGAGTCACTGAACTTAACAGAGAATGTTGAATGTCCCACAGGGGCTATTTAAAGATTACCTAACAATACCACCTTCAGTGTGGTAGTAGAAAAACCAGCTCTTGTGCAAGAACAAATGGGATTCAGCAACGGAAGGGATAAATGACCCACCTGAGCTAAGATTTTAGCAGTAGAAGAGACAGAAATACGTTTAGAAGAGATATTATAGAGGAAGGCCACAAAGGGCCATAAAAGATGCTCTGAAGTGGATCAGAAGCTTAGTAGGAGTGAAGGTATGTCTGGTTAGGGAGAAGAAGTATCTTTCTGGAGCAGAAAAGAATATACAAGCTTGTTGTGAAGGCAAGAAACCTAAGACAACGAGGGACAGGGGACAGTAAACACTGCAAAGTGCTCACAACAGAGGGAAAGGTACAATATCCACACATTGACATTGACGTTTGAGATGGCTAGATACAAACTGAAAATAAATGATAACAGAACACAACCAGTTAGATAAAATCCTATCAGACAAAACCAGCTGGGGCAGACTACTTCATCCTCAGTCAAAAGTGACACAATTCAGAGCAAAGAACAGACAGATTAAAGATACTCTCAAGGAACTCCCTCTTCCAACTTTGTATAGTTCCACACCTTGTATAATGAGCTAATTTTTCAGCTAAACATTCTCCTTCCTTGCACACTAGCTCCCAGGGGTATGTAAAAACTCGAGGGGAAAAGGAGAAACACCAGCAGTGCAGGTACTTTATTCCTAAGGTGAAGCTGCTGCTGCCGCTGCCAGGCTTGCCCTGTCCTCACTGAAATCTGCTGAGGCTGTGCCGCTGCCTGCTGGAACATATCTGCACTACAGCTGGGAATACCACAAACTAGGGAGATTGCTTCTGGAAGTACTCTCTTTCTAAATCAGTAGCCATCATGCATACAGACTAAGAGCTAACTTATTCCATTATTCTGCTTTTTCTCCCCCCCATAGCCTAAATCCTGAGATTCGCTAATACTGTCTAAACAGCTGCTGGGATAGGATTGACCTGCCACTCAAAAATCATCTTTATTCAAAATATCTACTTGTTTGAGAAGTTATTCAAATGAAAGCTGGAACAAAATAGCTCTGCATATCTTCATGCTTAAGAAATTCATTCAAACTTAAATGGAGGTAGATGGCAAATAATGTATTGATGTCAGCTGGATATGACACAAGAGTTTCATGAACTGTAAAATACAGAAAGACCCATTTCCTAAATATTTTACTGGATTCAGTGATATATTTGAGATAAAAAATGATATTACTCTTTTGCAGTGACACAGGCAGTGCTACCTGTGTTTCCAAATCTCACCTTAGAAGAGTTGTTAAAATACGAGATGTTTTATATGTGGCAAATCTATCCCCTGCTACTTGTATGTCACTGTTGAGGCGCTAGCTGAGGAATGACCCAGGTTCTCAGACAAGGAAAGAGAGAAGAGAGCTTTATTGTTTTGATTTCCATATATATAGAGTTTACAGAGGTCACCCAGATTGGTCAGCTCGAGACCTCCCCCTAGGCCCAATTGGCCAAGCCCGAACTGACCTAATCCGGAGACATTGTTTGCAAAACATCCAAACTCTATCTTTGTTTATGAAATATAGCAAAATGTTCCCATGGGAAGGACCTGTGCTAGCCACACTTGTAGTCTTTGAATGTCACAGGACATAATGCACTTCCAACATGGGTTCTCATCATGCATATATTTGTCAGTGAGTGATTTGTTGAATGATTTCTGCTGAAGGGACAGCAATACCTTAACAAAAGGGTTATTGGCAGGCTGAACAAGAAAATGCATTCACAAAAGACATTCTTATGCCTTCAAAACTAAATCAGATCTGCACTATCTCCCTAGTCAATTAGAAAGGCATGCTATGTTGACTGATTTTATCAGACTAATAGTGGGAAATAGGAAAATCGTAGGATATACTTTCTAAATCTGAAATAGGATTTTGTTGTTGCTCCATCCATTACTCTTAGAAAGGGTTTTCATAAAAATTTTAAAACATTGGAAAAACTGACATTTCTGAACTCATTCATTTTGCTGTTAATAAAACCTTGTTCTAGGACTCAGTATGGAGAAAAGCATTGATATAAGAATGGTTGAAATATGGTTCCACTGAGTAATGGTTTATCATTACTCTGTGGTGATATGTGGAGGTTTTCAGAGCAAATACACAACAAACGTACTGTGTTTTAATCTTACACAGTGCCATATATTCCAATGGATTGCCTGATGAATATTCCTTTCTAACCACTTTCCGGATGACTGGAGCCACACTTCAGAAATACTGGACTATTTGGCAGATTCAGGATTCTTCAGGAAAAGAACAAGTTGGAGTGAATCTCAATGGTCAAATTAAAAGCGTTGAGTTTTCCTATAAAGGAGCTGATGGAAGACACCATACGGCATCATTTTTGCATTTGCCTTTTTTGTTTGACTCCCAATGGCACAAGCTTATGATAATCGTGGAAGCAAACAGTGTCACACTTTTTATTGACTGTATTAAAATAGAATCCTTAAACATAAAACCAAAAGGGAAAATCAACACTGATGGCTTTGCCGTGCTTGGAAAACTTAAAAATAATCCTCAAATTTCAGTTCCGGTAAGTTTAAAAATCTTTTATTTCTGCAAGAAGTTTTTTACATTAAATGTGGGGTTTTGTTTGGTGGAATGCATGTTTAAATTATTTCTGAAAGCAGAAATGGCAGAAAATAACAACTTATTGGCAAGTAAGTACTAGCTGTGCTTTTTAAATTCTGCACATTTGTATTTATACCTTGTAAATTAAGACATGAACCAGGTTAAGTCTAAGTTTCAATAATGAAAATTCTTAGACATCCAAACATTCAGAATTGTTACAACAATTTTGAAATAAAAGAGTGAAGTGAGGCATAATTTTAAACTATATCTCACACTCTTTGCAAAAAACTGTGGACACAGGTTAACCAGTGTTGTGTAAACTTGAAAGGGAAAATATTGCTACAAAAGAAACATCGCATGTTTCATCACCTCTGTATGTTTAGTTACTGTATTGCACTGGATTGAAATCAGTTTTACTTGTGAATCCTGGCAGAAAACTACCCCATGTGTCTGAAGGGGTCTGCCTTGCATGTTCTAATAGATGTGGATTAGAAGATTTCGATAGCTGAAAAACTACACTAATTCTGTCGAAAACAAGAGTTAGTCTTTGAAAATGTCATTCAAAAATAATCAGCTGGAGCTGATGATGTGACAAATTAGCATATTAAAATTTAGCATATGTATCTTAGCTTTGCTAACTGCTCTGAGGGATACTTACAGATGAATGGATAGCTGAGATGATGAAAACACATTACACATATTCTATGCATGTTACTAGGATGAAAAAATTCTATGCCAATATTGTTTTCCTCTTTGGAAAGATATTTAGATTAAATGTTGAGAAAGCTGCAGGTATTAATGCAATAATTTTATAGCACCTGTTACACAGTGCTAGAGCAAACTGTGTTTTGCAGGGACTTGCTCTTTTCAGCAAAGTATACAAATGAGGAACATTGATCACCCAGGGCTTTTCAGGCATCTGGTAGGGAAAAGTGTCTGGCATTAAGTTCTGCCTTGCCCATGTTTAAGGCTGTACATCATTAGGCACCGGTGTAGAGCTACATTAACTGCAGGACTGCCTCTTTTAAGGATGAAAGAACAAAATGGAATTAAATAATTTTTACAGTTCACCATTTGTCATGCAAAATCTTTGTAACTTTAGCATGTTTCTGGAAGATTCAGTCATATGTAGTGTATTTTATGAAAAAAGTAAGATCTTCCCATGAAGTAGGCCTTCAAACATGAGTATGATAAACACTTATTGACAAAAAGAATAATGAAGCACTGGAACAGATTGTCAGGGAAGACAGAAAGTAAGCTGGACACTATATTCTTAAACTGAGATTGGATGTCTAATAATATACTTTATTTTAGACAGAACTGACTTAGGACTCACTAGATTGAACTGCATGGCCTGTGCTGTGGAGCCCAAAATGACAATGGTAGTGGTTCAACCTGATATTACAGGATTATATAATTGCCTTAGTTCCTGTGATTTCAGAGGCATTACCATGGTTTTCTCATAATAGACACTAAACACTTTGCTAGAAGCAATTCTTGGTCATTATTTAATTGACATTTAGTGCTGCTAACTAGCTCAGGCAAGCTACATGACTTGTAACATTTAAGATGAAGCTGCTTGTTAATATTTGCTTAGCAGGGATTAATTTACACCATAGAACAGATTGTGTCCGTGTACTGCAAAAAGTCACATCTTGGTTTTTCTTCACCCTGTGAAATCTCACATTCAGAAGGCTGAACCCTTGCTATGGAAAGTCAAATAACACCAGAAATGGCTGTGCTGTTCAAAGGCTTTGAAACAAGGTGCAAGGAAAATGAAGCTCTAAGAACCTATTATAGAGATGTAGAAAAATGGATAAAACATGTTTCAAATCGCTCTAGAATGAGATTTAAATATATGTAGCTTATTCTTGGTCACTTAGCAAATGTACAGTTGATAGCAGACCTCTCTTAGAAGAAACATAGATATCCTTGACAAAACATTGTAGAAAATCTCCACATGAAAAATTGCTTAGCTGAGTTGCACTTCCCTGGGAGGGATAAGCAATTCCAGAATCATCACCAAACATAGCCCAGTGGGATACAGGGAGTCAGTTCTCCCAGAGGAGACCTACAACTGTGCTCTGAGGGTCACAGTTTTTCTTAAAGCCTATGGTACTGCTAAATGCATCCCTGTGACTGATTTTATACCAAAAATACTACCCTATGTGTTTAGGTCTCATTTGCATCTCACTTAACCTTCACCTCTCTCACCTAAAGCACTAATAGGACAACTGAGTTAGTGGTTGGTGTCAAGATGTTTGAAGCTGTGGGCATTTGCAGGAATTTCTGCAGAACTTAAGAGGACAAAAGAGTGAACAGAGAGACACAGTAAGTTGTATCTACGCTAAGAAATTAAGATGAAACAAATCCTTTAGGAAATCTGTAAAAAATATGTCAGGAATATTGACCTATGGGTCTTAAACATCTGTTGTAGTTTAACAGCAACTAAGCCCCACACAGCCACTTGCTCACTCTGCCCCATGGTGGGATGACAATTGAAAGAGTAAAAGTAAGGAAATTGAGATAAAGACAATTTCACAGGTAAAGCTAACACCATGCACACAAGCAAAGCAAAACTCTGCTTCCCAATGGCAGGCAGGTATTCAGCCATCTCCAGGAAATCAGGGCTTCATGTAACAATGACTTGGGAAGACAAACAATATCACTTAGAACTCCCCACTGGCCTTTCCTTCTTCTCCCAGCTTTTTATTCTGAGCATGATGGTCCGGGACATCCCTTGGGTCAGTTGGGGTCACCTGTCCTGGCTGTGTCCCCTCTCGAGTCCTTGTGCATCTCCAGTCCCCTTGCTGGTGGGGTGGGGTGAGGAGCAGAAAAGGCCTTGAGTCTGTCCAAGCACTGCTCAGCAATAATGAAATCATCCCTGTGCTATCAACCGTGCTCCCAGCACAAATCCAAAACACAGCCCCATACCAGCTATTGTGAAGAAAATTAACTCTATCCCAGCCAAAAATAGCACAACATCTACAGGTTTAAAAGGTCACATTTTAATAACTTTGCTTTATGATTACCCCTAAATTATCTGAGGTTCACTTCGGAGAACTTTGTGCCTGTACTTAATAGCACTGTGTATTGATATCAATAGAACATCTACAAGAGACATCTTCAAAGCACTGACATCCTTTAAATCAACTTAACAATCAACAAGAGCATTGTGAAATACTGGAAAGGGAAAAGATGCCTTGACAGAAAGGTTAGAACACATTGGCCCTTCTCTCACCTCTCCTTAATCAATGGGAAGCCAGTCACATCTTTTGCTACCTTGCCACCAGAAGAGTTTTACTTTCCATTTTTAGAAAGTCAGAAAGATTTCATATCAGCTTTTGTTTTATATAGCTTCAAGACAGACAGAGTTAACTTTCTTCTTAGTAGCTGGTACAGTGCTGTGTTTTGGATTTAGTGAGAATAAGGTTGACAACTTACTCTGTTTTGGCTGTTGCTGTTGTATGGCTGCTTTGTAGTATTAAATTAGTATTAGTTTTTTTATATGTATATTATGGTACTCAATTGGAGACTACTATGAACTCAGGAAGGTTTGAAAATGAGAAGTGGATACAAGAGGGAGAGAATTGACTTACAGATGATGGTGTCAGATAACAGGTAACAGAAACAAGGATACTGCTTCTGTTGAGCTCTACTCTCAGCCCTTTGGAAACTGTGATGACTACAAAGCAAACAGAACAGTAGAGATGTGATAAAGAGGATTTCAGGAGGGGCAGCACTGAAGTGAGAAAGGTGAAAGCAAAAAAAAAAAAAAAGCAGCAACTTCAGCAACTTTTCAGCTTTTGGATCTGTGGTGTCTTGCAGATATTTTAAAGGACTTCAGACTCAAAACATTTACTAGTCCTAGCAGTCAGTAAGCAACTAAGTCAATGTGAGAGTGGTGGCCAGTCTGCTGTCTGCATCAGTTATGGGTTGGGACTGAAGAGCACAATCCCACAGAAGGCAGCCAGGAAGCACCAAGACATTATGTTGCAAGAGTTATACTGGGGAGCTACATTAGCTCATGGAACAGGAAGAAATAATAAAAAAATAGGGAGGCAAAGAAATGAGAACTGAAAGACTCTGGACACTCACTTCTATTTTCAGCTTCCCAGGAAAAAAATAGAACCCTGGTATGGAAAAGATTCTGATTTATGATATAACAAGAAAAAAACCACACCAAAACTTTCTTTCCCCCTAACTCCTCAGCCATCCATAATAAAAAGAAAGGAATAAAAGCCTCTGAATGTTATCATCAAACTGAAAAATCTCTGGATAAACCACTCAGTGGTTCATAAGCCAGGCTGATACTATATGAAATGTGAAGGGAAAACAACACAAGACTTTAAAACTGAGATACAATAAATATGCACAATTTAATATGCTTTTGGCATTTGAAATTCCACGTGATGCATTATATATCAATGGATATACTTCTGAAGCTCTGTCTTCAAGTGATTTGGTAACTTTCAGCAGCTGGTTTGTTTTTTGACCTATATAGCACATCAAGCGAGTTTTGGTGGCAGCTTCTGAAAAGAGGTTTACCTTAATCCTGTGCTGTTTTCCAGACCCAAATACTAAAGTTTGAAGAAGATGTGAAATTTCACAGAAGTATTCAGTTGCAGTCTGTCACCAGTGTGCATATGAACTTGCTTTTCGAACTTCTCACACTTGGACCATATTTCCATCCTCGGATCTACTGTTCTGCATGAGCACAACTATCCACTTAGAGAAAAAATTTTTGTGTGTCTAATAAAGTAACCATAAGGAAAAATGCCAGTGTTTATACAGATTATGAAGAAAATGACACCTGACGAACCTCTCTTAAAATTCCTCGGCTGGTTTATATCCTCTCTTTAAAAGACCTCCATAGTTAGGGATGGGGGAATACAGGGCGAAGCACTGCTCCACCTGTTGCTATTGACATTCAATAACTAGCATTTAACCCTCTCCGTAGTGTGCCAGTATTCCTCCTCTTACGCCGTCGGCCAGCGTGACCCCCTGACCGGAATTAACATGATCTTTATCTTCTCTGCCAGTTCGAGATCCAGTGGATGGTGATTCACTGCGACCCCCTGCGACCCCAGCGCGAAGGCTGTGGCGAGCTGCAGACCCGGGTGAGCGACCTGTCCTGCCCTGCCCTGCCCTGCCCTGTCCGCGGCTGCAGCCCATGGGACTCTCGTTTTTTCTCCCCCTTCTGGCCGGAGATGCTCTTTTTTACCACATCTGCCTGTTCAGTGCTTTTAGAAATCCAACCCCCCAGAGCAGCAGCAGCCGCTGCCTCATTTTAACCCTTCGGTGACTTGCTTTCTGCCTCTCCCCCGGCGGGCCGCTGGGCTGGGCCCCCTGTGGGCGCTGTGTCTCGCAGGCAGAGGGGCTGTCACCGCCGCCTCCCCGCATCGCCGCCGCACCGGGAGCCTGGCGGCGGGAGACCCCGGGCACGCCGGGGTCGGTGTCCGACCGCACAACAGCCGCAGGGCAAAGAGTTAAGGCGCTGCCGGCACTCCGTCCTCGCCTGCCCGGCCGCCATCCTTCCTCCAATCCCCGCGACCCTGCCCGGGGCCGGGCCGCAGCCGGGAGGGGCTCCGGCCGCGCTCACCTTTCGCCCGCCCGCCCCGGCAGCCGCGGGCTGCTCCCTCCATCCATGGCCCCGCGCCTCCTGCCCCTGGGGCTTTTCCTGCAGGCGCTTTGCCTCGGCCTGGCTCAAGTAAGTTTGTTCTGACTTTGGCTCTGGTTTTTGTTTTTCTTCCCTCGCAGATAACCCAGACGGGAATCGAGGTGAGTGCGAGGGAGCGGACGATGCTCGGGGTGCCGGAGCAGAGGGACCGAAGGCTGCTCTGCCGTGCCCTGCTGCCGGCCCGCCGCGGGCTGTTTGGGCTGGGTGCCCCTCAGTAGCTGCGGGTGCCCCTCAGTAGCTGCGGGTGCCGCTGCACAGGCGAGCTGAGCGCAGGGCGCTGGCACCGTGTGTGTGCCGACCTGGTGAGCACAGGGCAGGTGACGCTGGCGGGGCTTCAGCTCCACATACGCCTTCCGCTGGATGGATTATTTCGGGTGTGTGGAGGAAAGGTGTCCAGAGCAGCAGTGCTGTGGCGAGCAAGGGATCAAGCTCAGGGCCCGGGGCAGCCTCCTGCTCACAGAGCCCTGTTGTGGGCCGCGGGCAGAGCTCACTCCAAGGAGAACAGAGCCCCCCATTATGGGCATGGAGACCTGCGACAGCCTTTGCCTGAGTTTCCTCAGGCTGGCGGCGCCTGCTGCCTCCCCTCGGGAGCCTGGCGCTTTGAGAAAGTGCCTCTGTAGATGTTAATGTAATCCTGAGCAGCCAGGGGAGACTGCTGAGCCTGTCAGTGAAGCAGGGAAAGGGTTGTTTTAAATTTTCGTCGCTAGTATGAACTCTCAGGAAGACGGTCTCCTTTGTGTTGGCTGAATGAGTAGTTAGAGTAGTGTAGTTAATTTCAGTGTTTGATTCGCAAAGATCACTTTTATTTCTCCCACCCTGTCATTGCCATGTGGCATTCAGACCCTGCTGAGTGGGCAGTGGAGTGCTCTCGCCTCGCCCTGGCCCTGCCAGCATTGTGGGCAGGAGGGTGGCTGGGTCCAGGGAGGGGTATTTAACACCTTCCCCATTCCCTTGGCAAGGGCAGCACTCCCCCATAGGGACAGTCAAAATATGATACAGGGCTGGTGATACGCATGGAGGGAGAATGCAGCTCCTTGTCACAGCTGTGACCTTCTGACTAACCCATAGCCTCTAACTGTGCTGGTCCCCCCAGACTGGCTCAGTGGCTTGCAAGGCTCTAATTGCTCCTTTTTTTTCACTCCTTGTCAGAGAGGTCCCCCTGGTCCACCAGGCCCCCCAGGTCCACCAGGGCCACCAGGAGTTCCCGGTATTGATGGCATTGATGTAAGTGTTTCCCATGCCCTGCCTAGGATATAGGAAATGCCTTGAGGTGTATCTGTGTTGTGTGTATGCCTTTCATCCCGAGGACTACCACAGTCCAGATATATGTAGGAATTGATGGGTTTCATACTCTGTAGTGGGCTGGAGTGAGGGGAGAGAGCAGCTTTTCAGATTATCTTTGATATGAAAAACTCAGGATTATTTATTTTATGTAATCAGCACCATATGTTGTGATTGTCTGTTATAAATGGGGTGTAGGGGTTTAATAAATCTTATCTCAAAAGGGATTACATAGAATCACTCATACTAAATCATGATAAGGATTTGTGGTGTTATTCCTGGTAGGACCTCCTATGTGTGTTCCCTTGATTCCTGTCAGAAGTTTCTGTGATGCTTTCTGTTAGTCTGTAATGGTGATGATGTGGATTTAATATTTGTTTTCTACATTAAGAGTCAGTTCAGGATTATTTCTGATAATCTGTAAATCAGTGATTTTCAAGAAGGACCACAAAGGTTGCTGTAGTTCTGACTAATACCTTCCTTTTCATATCTTGGTAGGGGGAGAGAGGCCCGAATGGCCCCCCTGGCCCACCGGTAAGTGATTTCAGCTACTCACATTTGCTTCTATGAGAGAAGAAACTTTTGAATTTTGTTTCTGCTTCCCTCTGTGAAACATGTTTAACTGTCTGTTTAAATCCTGAAGGGTCCAGATGGGGATGCAGGCAAACCAGGATCCCCCGGGTTGCCTGGAGAGCCGGGAGCTGATGTGAGTACACTTGATTTAATAGAATTTACTTTAATTTTTTTTTTTTTTTCCTTTTTTTCCTTTCTTCCCCTCCCCCAAGAATGAATAAATAAAGCACAGGGGCTGTCAGTGCTGCCACATGGCCCTGGAGAGGGTGCTGGACAGTGGTCTCAGGGAGGAATTGTGCTGCAGCCTCTGGAAGCCACCACTGGTCTCAGGACAGTGCGGGCATGAGGAGGGTCTGCTGATGCATCTTCCCGTCCTGTGGAAAATAATAGAGAAGATCAAAATTTCAACATCATCTAGTGTTGATGGCCTGTTAGGTCGTACCACTAGAATAAATTTGTGACAATAAAAATGTCTTGAAACGTTTTTGGGAAACTCTTTATATTTCTCTCGAGAGCACTGTTAGAAAGCATTTCTTGCTATGAAGCAAGGTTGTTGCATTAGTACTTAGATGTTATGCCAGGAGGTAGGCAAGCTTATGTTTAATTTACATAAGCTTTTAAAATTTTAGAAATTTAAAATATCAAAAATAAAGATTATGTACAATAAACCAGTGTATTAGAGAGTATTGCAAATTATATAAATTAAAAAGCCTAGTATCTATTTAAGGTTGCAATGCTGTTAGAGGTTAATGTTAAATTTCCTTTTGAAAAGAGATTAGTGGACACAGAGCTGGAACAGTCTTTAATTAAACTGTTCAAATTTTTTATCTTTAAGAGGAAATGGGCTTTGTGAGTGACATCTCATACCACTTCACTTTTCCTGAAAACATACAAGCCCACAACCCATTTGTGTATGTCAAAACCCCATAAGCAGATCTTTAAAAATCATTGCCTCTTACAATTTTCACTTAAGGCATAGTTTTATTTTCTTTGCCAAAATTCATGTGAACACAATTAGGTGAAACAGAACACACTAAACTCAGCTCAGCTTTTTCTATTTGTTCACACTTATATATTCCCTCATATTAGTGGATGAATGAAAATATAATTAATACTAGAGTACAGTCTTCTGCAATATTGAACCTTTTTTATTTTCATTTGAAGAAAAAAATGTGAGACCTTATTGTACTTCCACTGTGCATTCAACTTTTAATTGGGGTTTTAATTTATAATACCTTCAGTGTTTAATTGGTGAGGCAATTATAACTTTTTAAATCTCATTTTATTTCAAAAATTATTTCAGTGTCAGGTTTAATAGACTGTGAAAAGGTACTGTACAGTAATTGCTTGTAATGATCATGTAAGCTTTAAAAATCAAATTGTCGGAACAATTGTGTGAACACTGAATTGCTGGAAGAGTACCAAAAGAAGTGGAAGTGTGCTAAAAAAGGAAAAGTGTTAGATAAATGTGAAAGAAAAGCTTTTTTGGGTATCTGGAAATTTCTAAGTCATATAAGCTGACTATAAATTTGGAAACAAAAGGCAAAGCAAGAACTCCAGATGAATTCTTGCTTATAATATCATGGTTCATTTTTATTTTAGCCAGATAGACAAGTTCAAAGGGTAAATTTAAATCCAGCCTGGCAGATTTGTTGGTTTTTTTCCTTATGTTGTTGTCAATGAAACTTTTATTTGAAATGGACAACACTGACAGTTTTTGTTTTTAACCTGAGCCATTTAATAAATTCATCAATCTCCCATTAAGAGGAAATAAGATCATGTGAGATGACATGTTTAATTTAATTATCATTTAACTGAATAATTTTGAAGATACATATCACACACACTGATGTTTGTTGCCAGAAGCTAGTACTTTGACCTTGTGCAGTTCTATCTGTACATATAAATAAATATTTGGATTGCAAGGCTCCTGCAGTTACTAATTTCATTTAATAGCTTCGTTCTTCTATGTTTTAGAATTTTTTCTGTTGTGACAAAGGAAAACACATAATCCTTGCATTAACATTGTATACCTTACTTCCAAAGGGATTCACAGGACCTGATGGCTCACGTGGAGCCCCAGGACCAAAAGGACAGAAGGTAGGAACAAAATAAGGCATGAAATGATGGATTTTTTTTAAAGCAACATTTTCGTTTGTCTGTATGTGACTAATAAGATGCTGAAGCCTTTCTTTGAATCTTAAAGTATTTATGGAACACATGTGCACTTGGCCCTTTTCACACAGTACCAGCTCTTCCATTCCCATAGCCAGCAGTAAGGAATGGTGGCTGGCTTTACATTGTTGAGATTAAGGTTGAGCATCTTCAGTAATGGTGAGGCCCTTTCCATCTTGTGTTACAATTGTGTCATCGTAATATACAGTGGGAACCAGAACTAGCAAACCTGACTTCATCATCAATCAAACAAATTATATACAAATCAGAAGTCAAAGTAACAAGCATGCTTGAAATTTTGGGGCTTGGGGAATAAAAGGCCTGAGGCTGTGTTGTTTTAATGCTGAGAAAGTCTTTCCTCTCTATCAAGTCTTACTGAAACCAGTGTAGCATTATGAAGCATAGCAAGTGAATAATACTTGCTTGAAGCATAGCAAGTGAATAATACTATGTCCACTGAATGATACCCTCCGAAAGGTGAGAGAACATCTTCCTGTATATTGCTTAAAAAACATGATGCTAATGCCTCTTAAAAACTCAATTTTTATCTTTTAAAGGGGGAGCCAGGACTGCCAGGTGCTCGTGGACTGCCAGTAAGTAATGCATTCAGTATATGAAGAGGATTTTTACACCTTAAGTATTAATATGAAGGTTTCTTACCACTAAATGGAGTGAAGAAAAGCCCAAACCTATTTCTGAGGTTTCAAAGAACTCATAAGTTATGAAAGTAGTACTTTAAGGAACCTTTTTGTCTTTGTATCTAAGTGTGTGAATATTACTGAAATATATTGTGTTTGGTTTGTATGCTGTAGAAAAGAAAGGAGCATGTGTGATGTGATCCCAAGTTTTTGACTTGTACTGTTCTTTTCCTTCTTTGTAAAAATGCGATGGAGATGAGAAAGCCCATGTTTCATTTGCATGTAGTAGCCTACAGTTATTCCTGTTTTCATCTTCTTGCCATGTGTTTAAATGGCATCACTGAAGTGTAAATTCTGTCAGACTCCTTGTGCTGTTCTGTGTGAAAACAAGCTAGTGTATGAGAAAGGAAGTACAAAGGATGCTGTTCCAATTGGCATGCAGATGGATTTAACATCCATTTTTAGGGGCTGAAAATAATTGTGAATTTTAGGAGTTTTGCAGGTTGAAGAAGTGAATGATGGTTGGCATGTAGAAATTTAGTTTAGGAAAAAACCTCAAGGTAGATGAGCAATGGAACAAGATGACTAGAATAAATTATAATAAGAATGAATATAATTAAAATCTAATTAAAAATATGATTAAATTTGGAGAAATTATATAAATTAAATATAAGAGGTATTGTATTCCAGCGTAACACTCCCTGTGTATTTGTATTTTTGAGCTGGTCCTATTAACTCTTGTTAAATTTATATTAGACAAGTATTTTGATATTTGGCCGGAGAGAAAATGATAAAGTTATTCTTGAAGGTGTTATATTATAGACATGTTCAAACTCAAGATGAATCAGTTTGTGGCACTTTAATTTTTATGGATGCTGATTCTTACCTGAAAATCTGGAAAATAGGTAATACTCTTGTAAAGGCTGGCTGATCTGTGGGCTCAATATGTTAGCTAAATTTAGTCACAGAAAGTGGCAGAACTGAGGAAGGTTCTAGGTAGACTGAAACCCCTGCATTTTTCTGTTTGAGGCTTGAGGTTTTTTGTTTGGTTTTGTTGTTGGGTTGATTTTTTTTGTTTGTTTGGGGGGTTTTTTGTTGTTTAGTTTTTTTGCTGACAACTAGACAGGCAAATAATTTCTGGGTTGTATGCAACGCATTTTATAATATCTAGCTGCAAACATGAGGTAGTTAAACTCTGTCAGGTAGGTTTACTCAGATGATATGGGAAAAAATGATTAGAGGAAGGGAGCACCTATCCTATGAGGAAAGGCTTAGAAAATTGGGATTGTTCAGCCTGTAAAAGACATGGCTTAGGGGTGACCTAATTGCAGCCTTCCAGTACCTGAAGGGACCCTACAAGACAGCTGGAGAGGGACTTTTTACAAGGGAATATGGTGGCAGGACAAGGGAAAATGGCTTCAAACTGAAAGAGAGGAGGTTTAGATGTTAGGAAGAAATTCTTTGCCATGAGGGTGGAGAGGCATTGGAACACACTTCCCATCCCTGAAGTGTGCAAGGCCAACTTGGATGGGGCTCTGAGCAACCTGGTCTAGTGGAAGGTGTCCCTGCTCATGGCAACTGGAACTAGGTAATCTTTAAGCTCCCTTCCAAACCAAGCCATTCTGTGATTCTGTGATAGGAAAAATGGGGAAATAAAACTGAATTACTGAAACACTTCTTTAAAGTTCTGTGGTATTTTAGCCTGTCAACTGAAATAAAAGCTGAGTTGGGGAAAACATACATGATTTTAGATCACCAGTATCAAAATAATGCAAGAATAAATAATTTAAGACCCTCCAGAAAAGTGGGAGTATAAAAAATTTATAAAGAGGGTTAATATCAATTTAGAGGTAGAGATGTTATGTTGAGAAAGCAGGAAACTGGACCAACTTGTCACAGTAGAATGCTGATTCTTTTCAGAGCAGCAGGACTTTTGTCACCGTATTTTGATACTGCAAAAGCAATAAATCTGATAAGATTTTGGACCACTGTTCAAAGCTCAGTGATTTTGTTTGCCCTGAGACTTTCAGTCTTAAGGTGATAACGCTTCACTGAACCTCAGTAGGGATTGCCTTTCTTCCTCTGCTTAATAAGCAATTGAAGCTTGTATTTTCAGGTGAATCTGCAGGAATATTTATAATGAGGAAATGAGAATTCCAATTCATTTAAAAGAAGAGAAATGATGGATATACTTAGTCATCTTGTGTCATTACCCTTGTATTTATTATGATTAATTCTTAGACCTGACATGTTAGGAGGAAGTGTAGTGAGTGATTTTGTAGCTCTGTGGTTGTTAACCCATACATGCTGAATCCATATGGAGAGATTAGTGCTCAAAATAAATCTCTTAGGAAAAATAAATCTCTTAGGAAAGTCTGTATAAATGCAATTTCCCCTCTGATGAATGGCTGTATGCTACTGAGGAAGTTCTCCAGCTACGGGAAGATTCTCAAAATGGCCAGCACTGGTCATCTGACCTTCAGTGAGATTATACCTACTAACAAAACCCACAATAATGAAAAATCAAACCAACAACAACAAAACCCCCAACCCCCGCCACCAAAACAAACAAAAAACACCCTGAAAAACCCAACAAAAAACCTACTATAAAAACAGAAAGAAAAAGACAAAAGCAAGTAGAACTGGTAATGCTGGAGTGTCATGGTTCTAATTTTCAGATTCAGAGACTTTTGGAGAAAAGTCTCTTACTACAAATGTGAAGTAATGGGGCTGCTTAACCTTTGCAGTTCTTTGGTTTGATCCATGAAACCTCATTTACTAGAAACATAGTGAGCACAATTATGAATCTGCATACTAGCTACATGATTAATTGAGTGCTTAGGTGTAATTATGCACTGCTTTGAATATTATCAGTGGCTTTTTACAAGTGGAGCAGTCCCTGGATAGTTAACCAAAGGCTTCGTTTCTCACAAAACCTCTTGTTTAAGGTTTTAAAATACTCAGTGAAAATCAGGAGCCTTGGATACAACACTAACTAGTTTTAAATTATTATCAGTGTTTTTCATGCTCCTCCAGTGGCATTTATCAGCCAAGTTAGGACTTCTGGGTGTCTTCAAGAATGAGTATTAAGGACATAAACTTCTATATACAGCATTTGCTTCTCTGCTTCTTCACCTTTACTTCCCTAGAATGTGCTCTGGCAATCTTCAGTTACCATCTTGTTTCCCCTTGTTTTTTGTATTTTTTTTCCCTGCTTCATCATTTTGTTTTAATTTATTGTCTTTGTCTCATCTCTTCAGTGGATAATCTTTCAAATGATGGGCTTAAAAATTTCAGAGAATTCTTGGGATTAATTCAAGTAATTTTTTTTATTCAAGTAATGTAATATACTGATTTCTCTGACCTGGCCCTGATAGAGGGACCTGGGGTGGCTACATTAAGTGCATGTACTGCACCCTTCAGTCCATTCTCTCTTTTAATTCCCTCTTACTTTTTTATGAGCCAATATGTTGCTAGTGGTCTACACATCTGACATATGGGGAGGATTGCGTGTATTTAGTGATAGAGAATTTGGAAATATTTCAAGGTCTACTAAAACACAGCGTCCAGCACAGGATACACATACAAATACTGGACTCTTGGTGGTGGATGGCAGGGATACTTACCAGATCTACAGGGTGGGTGTCTCTGAGGCAGGTGATTACAGACCCTGGATTGCTGCCCTGGCCCATGCACTCCATGTGCTCTGTGGATGAGATGAGCACCTCCAGAGCAGGCAGCAAGCACCTGGGGATGTAAGGCTGCAAGCCCAGGCTGTGGGAAAAGGCTTTCCCTTTAGGACACAGACAGAGGCAGGAGCGTGGGCAGCTGATGGGGACCAGGAGCTGCTCTGTGTATGCTCTTGATGATTGGATTGGATTGCCTTGGAGCTCTCAGCTTTGCAACTTGGTCTGCTTGTAGGAAGTTCATGGCCAGAAGAGTGGAGTAGCACTGTGAGGGGGGAGGCATTGATTGCAGTGGGAGAGTCTAATTTGCAGTCTTAATTAAGGTGAAGAAATGCAGTGGAGTGGGCAGCGGAGGGGACAGCCTTCTCCTGGGCTACTGTGTGGGCTGGACACAGTAGCTGTAGCTACTTCTTTTGGTATTGTGGACCTTCCCTGCCACTGTTAGGGGGTGTGTGTTAGGAAGGGGTACTCCAATGAGAACCTGCAAGCAGGTGGTTTCCTTCTTTCAGAGGCAGGTGATAACATTATAATATTATAATAATATGTGATAAAGTGAAAGTTTGATTTGTATAGTCAAATATAGATACATATAATATGATGAATTGCAGCATGGAAATGTGAATCAATAGGAAAGGAATTCGGTAGGTTATGCAAGCTTACTTTCTCTTGTGTATTAAATGGTTAAAATTGAATTATTCTGATGAATACTTGACATTTTCCCTGTGTTATACCGACTTTTCTAAACAGCCTTACAAATACAATCCTAGATTGATATTCTGTGGCTTTTTAATTCACATTCAGTCCAGGTGCCTTATTACATTAAATCTCCTGAGTATTTAATTATATTTGGGTTTTTATATTCTATATATGTATGAAACAATATCACCTATGCTGTTCTCCATAAAATTTTCCATTTGCTTTAATAGTGCAAGACTGAGGGGTCTAGTTTCTTAGAGGAAGCGTATCATCCAAACAGGCAGAAACATATTTGTGATTTGGACACTTCTTGTTAAAATGATTCAGAGCAATACTGATGGAAAATGTAAACAGCAGAAGTTTGGTGTTCTTCCTGATTACCGAAACCCATAAGTTTAATAGATTTAGGCTCAGGGACGCAGTGGGGGGAAAAAAGTTATCCTTTATTGTAAATTCAGATGTACCTTTAGAAGGAAATTATTATAGCATAGATATGTTTATCATGGTACTTGATAATTAACTAAACACAAAGCCTTTAATGTCTTCATTCCTTTGTGGAACTATATGTGTTGGTAAATATATGTAATGATACTGCAAGGCAACTTAGTAATTTAATTTTCTCTACTCATACCAATTACCTAATAGTAAAATTAATTTTAACACTACTTATACAAGTTTTCAAATTGATTTTGCAGAACCAAATGAGGGGGTTTTCACACCTTTTTTATCCCAAATACTCGGTTCCTGGAAAACAGCCTAATTAGGTTTGGAACTCTCCCTGTATTTCTGACCTTTTTTTCATATTTTGCAGGGCAAGGGGCTTCTTGGACCACCTGTAAGTATTAATTTTGCAATTCATAAATAAACTGTTCAATGAATCTGTTTAAATATTCAGTGAAGGTATTATACTCTAATTAAAAGTAGTTCAATGAAAAAAGATACTGCTTTAATCCTTATGTTCTATGTCTATTATGTTTGTTTTCTTCAGCTGCCACTGATGTTGTGTAGGTCTGTGGTATATGGGGAAAGAATATTGGTGTCTGAAGGCATAGTTTGTTGTTTGTGAGAATTACATGTTCTCAGTCCTTGGATGGTTGTTACATAGGTATTACATGGTATAAAAATACTATTTGCCTTGGTTGTTGTAGGGTCCAGCTGGTGCAGCAGGACTTCCTGGGGAAGTAGGTCGTGCTGGTCCACCTGTAAGTACTACTGTGTTTGTTGAAAATGTAGGTTTATTCAATTGCTAGATGGTACTTACAGAAAAAATGAACAATTACTGGTCCTTCTAAATACTAGTTGGGTTATCACAGCATTTTCAAACAGTTTTTTCCTCTGCAGTGATCACTGGTAGAAGGATTGTTTGAAGTGCATCAGAGATAAGAACAATGAATAGCATGAAGTCAGGGCCACTGTTAGATTAGAATTAAATGTTCCATGGAGTGTCCTGTACTCTACTTCTCTTATTTAAGGAAAGCTGAAATCAAAAAGCAGACCTGCCAGAACCTTAACTACTTAACGACTCGTTTTCATTTGTGTATCAGTGAACATGGCAATTCAGTATTTCTTCTTGGTCTCATTTTAAGTGTGACTGCATCTATTGACCTTACTGCTGAACTGTGCACTCAGTTTCACCACACTGACATATTATGACTCCACACTTTACTGAAATGGAAGTTGAAGCCAATTGGTATTTTTCTACTTGAAATCTGAAATAGCATTAAAATTTTGTTTAATAAAGCCTACCTTTTAGTGCAATTATATAAATGAATCTAAAAAGAATATTAAAAACTGCCGATTTGTTTCAGAAGATGAACCATTTAGCTCACTGGCTTGTCTGTAGGAGGGGCAAGGATGGACGCCTAGGGATGTGCAGAGGCTATTTGTAAAATGGCATTTTTCTGTTGTACTGTCACACATTCTGGCAATTAGTTGGTAGTTGAGAGACTGCCTGAATCAGAAATTGCATCTGTGATGCCTTTTCAAAAGCTGCATGTGAGTCTATCCTCCATTAATGTAGTTGGTCTCTGACTCCATTTACATCCCAAGCCTCCATAATATGTTGTAATAATGAGTCCCACAATGTAATTGTGCATTGCATGGGAAAGAATGGCTCTATAGCTCATGCCTTGTGAGAATTAAATGATTTTTCTGTATTCATCTTATTAATTGAATTTCTGATGTAATAAAATATAAAAAATAATTTTGAAATGACAATATTAAGTTAAAAGGTGATCTCTGCCCAATTACTAGATTTATTTTAATTAAAAACATTCAGAAAAAAATAATTTGCTGAGGTTCCAAATTGTCTTTACTTATGAGAGCGCTCAGCATCAAAATTTCACAAACAGGAAAAAATTCTAACTTTATCTTGGGCTCTGAAAAAGTGGGTTTTCCACTCTCTCTTCTTTGGGCACTTTTGCCAGTTACTAGGATTATTTTCATTCCTAACTTAATAGGAGTTATAGAGGAGCAGTGCATAGATGATCTTGTGGTCAGATGTTTCAGCTTTCTAAAGCAGGTGAAAATGTATTGGTATTCTTCTGGTTCCTATTTCACAACATGGTTGCTGTGCTACTAAAAAAAAATAATTTTCCTGTTCTATTATGGGAGCCATGTTGTGGGTTAATGTTTTAATTGGCTACCTAGTCTGTCATTCTGTATCCACTCAATTTCTTACTGTTGTTGTGTGGTCTGAATATGTGACTACTGGTTGTCATTATTACTATCAATCAAGTAAATTATTTTACCCTTTTTTAAGGGAGATCCAGGAAAAAGAGGGCCACCTGGGCCACCAGGACCTCCAGGTCCTCCAGTAAGTGATTATGTTTAATATATGCCTACATCTGAATTTTGTGTTGTTGCTGCTTGAACAAAACTTCTCTCCAAGTTCTACAGCTGAATATTGAGTTTAGGATTTCAGGAGGATTTTGATCTTCCATTTAGAAAGGAAGTTTCTAGTGTTTATGATTATAAAAAGGCAGTTTGAAATGCAGACTGTGTAACTTCTCTCATGATGCCTTCCCAATTCTGTAAACTACAAATACAGAGGTTTTAAATGTCCCTGCGAATCATAATACTGTAAATGTAGTCTTTGTTGGTCCTCACTGGTATTACTTCGGCAGAGGCAGGCTTTTCTCTGTTAGGAGAAGAAAAAATTAGTATTTGTCTCAGGAGACAAAAGGATATGATTCCAGATGGGTTGAGTTCTAATATCTTTCTTGCAATCAGGTCTGCTACTTGCAAGAAACAGAAGAAAGCTTTGCAGCACTGCTTTGCCTCTCCAGGGGAATGGTTACCTTTTTTAGCCTCTTGGGAGGAGGGATGTGTGTTATGCCTTTGTCTTGTGGCAATTTACCTGCCAAGAGAGATAAAACAGAGAGTTTGGCAGACACATCTCAGTCTGGGTGCTGGGAAATGCAAACCACTGTGCTAATGTCTTTTTAAAAGCTGTACTGTTCCTTTGCTGGGAACCTCCTCCTCCCCACTCCTTAGGGACAAACCCTAAACACTTACACTTTATTTATGCCATGCTTCTTGTTTCCATGAAACTTGACAGAGAATTGGCAGAGGCATTAAAAAAAATAGGAATGATAAATTTTAGAAGAGTAATTAGGAAACATGTTTGATAATGGCATATGCTGCTTTTTTTCCTTAAGGTTTGTCCTTTTTAGGTTTCTGAAGCACCATAGTCCTACTCCAGTTGATGACATTATGGAACCAAATACTCTCGGTGGTTTTTTAAATGCTTCTGTATATAAGGAGACCATTCCTTAAGGAGCTCATTCCTTAAACTCCCCTGTGCTTTTCTCTGAAACAGTTTGCTCCCTCCTACTGGGCTTCAGAGAATCCAACTGCTGCTGTGAAATAATCTTTCTCCCTGTTGTGCCTCTTAAGCTTCCTGTTAGCTTCCATCAAGTATTTGATTTAATATGAGAAATGGCTTTCCCCCCACTGAGCCCATCTCATTGTACGCTGATGTCTAGTTTATTGCAACTGTCATCTACCAATACTTTTGGGAAGATTATTTTCCCTGTAAAAGTAATTTTCTCTGCAAAGACCCGAATATTTTGCTGAATGGCACTAAGTTATTCTTACTATAGAAATTGTCCTTGGCTCTATAGGAAATTGATGGGGTTTGGACATATTAGTTCTGTATTTAACAGAAAATATGTTTGAGATAGTTTAAAAAGCAAAAGAAGTATTTTTTGTTTTTTTGAAAAGTTGATCTAAGTTAAAGGACAAGACATGCAGTTCTACAATAAAATCCTACAGTTTAAGTGCTTTTCATGCGAGGGATGCTTAGGTTGATTGTATTTCTGATTCCAGGTTTAGATGGTAGTATTTTCTGTTTTTTCTAATGACTGTATTGCCTAATTAGTCATGTCTGGTTCTTTTTCTGTTGCTAACTTTGATTAATTGAATTTAGGGAACGATTGGCCTGCAAGATGGCGACTTGTTGGTAAGATTACTGTCCATGTTTTTGTTTGTTTATAAGTAGTGTCAGACAATCTTATTCAGCCTATGTGGTAATAACTGTGTGAATGCTTTTTCAGTGTCCCAGTGCTTGTCCACCTGGCCGTCCAGGACATGCTGGCTTAATGGGTATGAAGGTAAGAGAACTTGTTTTTTCCAGCATTCCTTACAGAGATGCTGTCTCAAGGCACTAGGGAGGGTAATTACTGACTTGAAAAAAGGGCATTTCACTGTTAATTTCAAAAAAGATTGCATCAATGTGGTTTCTTATGATTATTCAACCCTTGACTGCCAAAATAACTTCTTGTTGTTGAAATCTCTTGCTACTCCTCTAATCTTCAGGGTAAAATTATGTGTGGTCTTGAGAGGATTAGGGTATGTGAAGGATTGATTCATTCACTTCCTGGGCCATTTGTAGTCTGACTCCAGAAACTCTAAATATTCCTCCCAAGTCCTTAATCTTTTTTACTTGCTTTTCCTGAGAGACCTGTGACATACTAAATTGAAATTAACATGTTTTGAGTCTCATTTTAGCTAATTTTTTTTTTAATGTATTCCTTGCTGGTTTATAGGAATGCTGTTGGCCTGAGGAAATTTTTATGGGATAACATAAAAAGAAATAGTAACCTGCCTAGAAAAGCAGCCTTGTTAGATTCAGAGGCAGATATTTTGAGCATGGTACTTAATATGTAGTGTTTCCTAGACAGGTGCAGAAGCAGTAGTGAATGGAGGTTGAGAGGGAACATAAGACAGCTCTCAGCATAGTCTATGTCTGTTTTGCAAAACTATATTTTAATTTTGGATAATCTTTATTTATTTAGGGGGTTTTTGTTTGTTTTAGGGGCAAAAAGGTTCAAAAGGAGAGTCTGGTGAACCAGGAAAACAAGGTTATAAGGTAAAATAAAAAAAAGAAAAAAGGAAAAAACTGCTGTTGTTTTTAGCAACCGAATAGTATTTTAGCGTTATCTTCAAAAACACTCATATTTTGTTATAAGTATTAATTGTTTTAACAGAATGCATTAAGTGATGCTACATGTCATAGTGCTCCAGATTAACTAAAAGCACATCTCTGTTCTTTATTTACATGTACTATGTATTTATTATGATGCACAAGTTTAAATGCAAAATAATTCCTCAAACTTACCAAGTTAGTTGTTCTGCGGCACTGATGAATAGTTACATGAAGAATGATAGAGAAAAATATGTTTGAGAGGGAAAGGACATAGTATACGTTCATAAGCAAAGAAAGATATAACTGTAAAGAGGCTAAGTCAAATTCAACTTGAAAACTGAAATGTACAATCTCTTGAGGTGTTTCATTTCAATTAACCTTGTTATAACCTCATTAATACTGAAATATTTGCAAGAAAATTTCAGAGTTGCATAGCCTTGGCCTGTGCTTCAATGCTGCAGGGAAAAAAAATGTTAGACAAAGCTTTTCACACTTTTAGTCCAGAAAAACAAGAAATCATAGAATGTGAAGGGGTTGGAATGGACCCTAAAGATCATCTAGTCTCAACCTGCCTGCCCTGTGCAGGGACACCTCCCACTAGACCAGGTTGCTCAAGGCCTTACCCAACCTGGCTTTGAACATTGCTAGAGTTGGGGCATCCACCACCTTCCTGGGCAACCTGTTCCAGTGCCTCACCATCCTCCCAGTAAAGAATTTCTTCCTAATATCTAACCTAAATTTCCCTTCTTGCAGTTTGTACCCTTTACTTCTTGTCCTATCACTACAGTTCCTGATGAAATCCTAAGGAGAATAATGTAAAGAAAAAATGGAATGACAGATTAAGTGTAAAATATCATTATTCTTTATACTGAGGTTTCTTTGAAATTACTATTTTGACTAATAATTGAGTGGAATGTGAATGGAATGAATGAGTATCTGTCTGAGGAAGTGGTGTGATTTCATTTGGATTTCTATCAAGCAGGACCTGGTGGCAGAAAACATTAGGTAGTAAATGTACCTCATACAGTGAGAGAGCAAAATGCATAATATGGATTGGCTACAGATGTATTCCTTTTGCTTTCCCAGGGTGAAGAAGGGGACCAAGGACCCAGTGGTGAAGTGGGAGCTCAAGGCCCTCCAGTAAAGTATTTCCTTTACTCATATGCTTCATAATGGCATATCATTTTTTCATATTATTGTAAAAAACCAGATAATATAAAACCTCCATGCAGTTTTCTGTTTATTCTGCTATAATATCTATGAATGAAAGTAGAGTTATTTAAATCCCTCCAAAAAGCTACATTATTGCTTGGCACAAAACTCCATATAGTTCTATGGAGAAGCTAACTTTAAAAAGTATTTAATGTCCTAAATTTTGTGCTGTGCCTAAATTGTGAAAATAGTTGGATTTTCTTTTTCCTTGTCCTTCCTTTTCGTAATTTTGTTGACTCTGACTTCATCCTTGTGAAGGAGCTGTTGAAACACAGTCAATAGTGAAATTTAGACTTAACTAAGATTTGAGGATGAAGTAGTAACCACTGAAGAACAGGTTGTTTGGTTTTTTTTCCTGAAGTTTTTTTGTCTTTTGGCTTGCAGAAGAAGTATCCTTCAATCATACCTAGTTATTTTTTTGTTCTGCTTCACTCTGCTTTGTTCTGGCACATACATCCTCCACTTGTTCCCTATGAGGAGCTCTTATAGTTACCATGGCTGAAAAGGACTAGGGAACAGAATAATGGGGTCATTCTAGGCCGGAGAAACAGGCATAACACCTTTAATTTCTATGGTTTGTTTTCTGATGGGGTCTTACGTTTTTTTCTTAGGTGTGAAATTATTTATTTAGTATTATTGGTGTCCAGATGTGATATTATACAGGAGCTTACCTTAATGCAAGTGACATCTAAATGCTTAATTATGACATTCTCTATGAACATAAACATAAGACAACATAAACCTCTGGATTATGAATAGAAAAAGATAAAGAACAGACTGAGTGATGGAAAAGGTACATTCCTTCTGGTGCTTGATCCTGGAAAAGTATCCCTGAGGCCCAAGTGCAGACAAAGTACTTGTGCAAGAGACAGCTTCTGCAGTCTGAAAGACCTGTGGGGACCAGTTCCTTTTACTCAGTTTGATAAAGTTCTTCAATCACTGTGAAATAACACAGAATTAAAAACCAATTAAAGATTGACTTTCCTTATGGGTTTTTTTTAATGTGTTACTCATATCATTTCACTGTACCACCAATTGGTGATCTTACAAGCAAGCTCTGAAAGAGTTGGTTTTTATTAAAATATAGGATTCACAATATGCAGAAAGTGGTATCAGATAGATCACCTATGGAAAAGAGAACAGACAATGCTTTAGAGGCACAGATGGAGAGCCTGTAGACTCTGTTGTATCTTATATGTTCCTTACATAAACAAATGAAAGGGATTAAGTATCCAGTCTCCACCACAGCACCTGCAATCCAACCTATGTATTGCATTGACAAGATTTGCTTAAGATAGCCTCCCCTGGGAGAGCTGTTGCTTTTGACAGAAAATACTGGATATCACAATGTGCCTACTTCCATCTTTGATCTTAGAAGTAGGATTAGACTGTGTTCATCTCCCTTGTGGGGTTGCTGTAGTCATCGTTGCATTTCCATGATTTTTCCCACATTTTGGGCTGACAAGGCTTCAAATGTTCCGTGTAAGTTTTCATCTAACTTTGTGAGGAGCAAGTAGAGGCTGCCTATGTAGAATCTTTCTTTTATTATTGGTCAGGGAGTAGGTTTGCCTAAGCTTTGGGAAAGTGCCTGTAGCTGTTTCAATAACAGTTGTAATGCACTCTTTTTGCAGGACAAACATATTATTGTTGAGGGTTTGGTCTCTGCAGGCAGGAGACATCCCATGCAGTTTCAGTCTCTTGGGAAGAGAAAGACATTGAAGCCAAATTTCCCACAAGATTATTTTGAAGGGTAGTGATGATAGTTGTGATGATAGTTATGATACATCCTGCTGCACTAGGATGTCTACTCAGTTTAACCTCGTAGGTGTAGTGGACATACAAACTTAGCACTTGTACTCTCAAAAACCTTGCTCTATTTTGTCTGCCTCTGGAGTTCTATAAAGTCTCCTCCATGTGTCCTTTACCCCACTTAAGACAGTTTAGCACTTTTGGAAATCTGGCTGTCGTGTTCCTTTCATGCAAGCTGCAAGTGAGAATGTTTCAACTCTGTGGTAACCAAGAAGAAAAATCAGTGGGGTTTTTTTTGGTCCTTATCGTGTATTTGCAGTTTTATAATACAGCCTGATAGTATTGTTGTTATTTTTAAAATTCTAAAATTAGTAAAATATCAAATTACCATTTAAATTAAGTATTATTATACAGAAGTAGTTCAATTTTTCCATTAATATTAAAAAAAGAGTAAAATAAGCATAAAGAAAGAAAGTAGAACTCTTCAGTCTTCTGTCTGAAAACTAGGACTGTTATGATGAGAAGAATGGAGTATGGTTTGAATATGCTTTTCTGTTTCAGGGCATTCTAGGTATCAGAGGTATAACTGGTATAATGGGACCTAAAGGTACCAAAGTGAGTATTAACCTTTCTTTCTATGAAAATGGCCTATATTTAAAAAAAAAAAAAAGGTACACCTCTGAATGTTTTTAAAGCTTATTTCAGCATCTTTTTCATTTCCCCTGCATTTTCTCTCTCCTGCCAGCTGTAATTCCATAGCTACTGTAGGAAGCTTTCTTCCTTCTTTGTAGGAAGAAAGGCAGCTCAGTCCTAATTAATGAAGTACATATACTCTTCATGCTTTTCCCCCAGCCCTTGCATTTATGGTAGTTTTGTATGTCTGCAAGTCTGTAATTAGCAAGATAGCAAGGTATAACTGTTATAAACTGTAGCACATTTTAATTAAAGCTAAAATATATTAAGTAGTCCTTCCGGTATTTTGTATCTTCCTTTTTGCTGCCATCATCCCAGTTTTTGTCAGGATTTTTTATTGAGAGTTTGTTCTTTTTTTCCATTATGTCTTCAACGTCTCTGTGTCTTAAACGGCTGCCAGTGGGATTATTATTTATATGGGCTCTGACTTTGCTGGGTAATTTCCCTTCTGTTTGTCAAAGTGTTTATATCTGTTATTTCAAAACTGGCTGTTACATTTCCAGTCTTGTGGTCTTGCTAAATATATATGGTGAAAATTTCTGAAAGGAGTAGAATGTAGCAATCCTGCCATTGTCTCCTTCTCCAGAAGTCAAATTACATAAATCTTGTGATCATTTGTCTTCAGAGACAACATCAAATTTCTCCTGATTATGAACCTTCTCATGAATGATCCTTCCTAACCTCTTGGACATGTTTGCTAAGCTATTACTATCTTCCTTTGCTTTTCTGGCCTTTGTATGTTCTACTTCTTCATAGTTATTTGCCTACATTTTCTGTACTGTTTTGTCTACTTGAAATATTTACTACACTTGTTTGACAAAGGAGTTCTCTGTTCTCTCTACATCTTTTTAAAAACATTTTTTTCTCTCCATTTACGTTTATTTACAGGGAAGTGATTTCATTGTTTCCTTGAAACATATGTGATAAAAATAGCTGCACTGCACTTGATGATTTCTCTTCACATTTTGATGTTATTCTATTTTGGGGTGAAGGCTACAGTATTATTGAAGAAAACACAGAGATTTTTGAAGAACCATGTAAAGGTCTACCTCCTTGCTAGATTTTTTAGGGAATGATCTGAATGTTGGTTTTTGACTGATATTTTTTCATAGTTAAAACAGAGTGGTGTCGCTGTTGAGCCGCTAGCAGAGAAAAAAGACCCGGAATCTCAGCGTGGCATAAAAAAGAGAGCTTTTATTATTTAATTCCAACTTACATAGATTTTCAGAGGTCACCCGGATTGGTCAGCTGGAAGCCTCCCCCTAGGCCTGATTGGCCAGGCCTGAACTGTCCACATCAGAGAAACTGTTCCCAACAACATCCAAACTTTATCTTTGTTTATAAAACACAGGAAGAAAAGAGAAAAGTTCCCATGAGAAAGGTCTGTACTAGCCACAGAGTGGCTTTCATAACACCATAAAAAACAAGATAGATGAAGAAAATTGTTATTATTTTTCACTGGGGCTATAAAACCCCCTCACCTGTATAGAATTTGCAGCTCCTAGAAAACCAAGAGGACACATCAGTTGTTAGTGTTTCAGCAGCTCCCTTTAATGTCTTATTTTATCTGTTTTGTAGGGAGCTCGTGGTCTTGATGGTGATCCTGGTCCCCAAGGTCTTCCTGGTGCACCTGTAAGTAGAGTGTAGGTTATCCAAACACTCCCCAGTTAGTGAAACTTTGTGGCTGTGAATCAAAAAAGCCTCTGATTAATCCAATTTTATTGATTCCCCACAGGTGAATAAATGATATTACAGTGGTATCAAGTCTATAATCTCTTAATGTCCCCAAAGAATTTGAGGTAGATGAAGCCATTTTAAGTTCTTAGTATGTGATGGTTACTTCTTCCTTCAGAGTCCTACTGTGCATTAGGGTGGCTTGGAATTTTTCAGATATCAAACTGGAACAACACCTGTAGAGGGCAATTTGTGCAATTTTTGTTGGAGGTTTTTATTGTGTATGTGTTTTGTTTGGGTTTTGTTTTCTGTTTTTGGTTTGTTCCTTTTATTTTTTTTCTTAAATTCTACCTTACTCTTTGCTTTTGCAGCTGGAATTTTTGCTTGGAATAGCTGGTAACTGTGTTAAACAAACAACATGCTTTGCTTAGATGCTCATGAAATCCCAGGTGATGGCTTGAGCTCTGTTTTTTAAAATGCTGCAGTTTTAAGAAACCACATTTTTAAATATAGTGTGATTTTGAGATGTCTTCCTTCACTAAATGTGAATTGTACTTGTTGATTTTCTGAGAGCGTTAGCTAAAAAATGCAAGGAAATATTCTCTGGTTTTATTTCTAAAACTTTTTTTTCTGTAGGGGGATCAAGGACAGAGAGGTCCACTAGGAGAGGCAGGTCCAAAGGGAGAAAGGGTGAGCACAGACATATTTTGACTCTTGTTGACTTTCAGACATTAGTTACTTAAGAGCATATAAACAGTGTATAATGAGTACTGTCAAAATAAAATATATCTGAATGAGTATGCGTTGACATTCTTTTAATCTGTCTTTCAATGTCTTCAGCTTAATTTTTAAAAATTATTGTTATTATTCTTAGGGTCCTCAAGGTACAAGAGGAATAAATGGCCTCCCTGGGCCTAAAGGAGAGCCTGTATGTATATTTAATTTCTTCATTTGCTTCGTGTGATGCTAATTTGTATAACAACACTTGGGCAAAATCTCTTCAAAATTACATTAATGTCTTCTTCTTTTTTCAAGGGCTTACCAGGAGTTGATGGCCGTGAAGGGATCCCTGGAATGCCTGGAGCAAAAGTAAGGCACAATTGGCATATGTCTGTGCTTTGTTAGTGCCCTAGATTTGTTCCCTCATTTGTGGCTGCTGCTCATGGCTTTATGCACATTATTAGGGTAATTGAATTAACATTCCTACACTACAGATCCAAAAGTATGTCAACCCTCTGTTCCAGAAATAAAATTTTCCCCCATGTTTATTTGCATAAATTACAACTTAAAATATTTTACAGGGTGAACCAGGAAAACCTGGAGCTCCAGGTGATACAGGGCTCCAGGGATTGCCAGTAAGTATCAGGTATTTTACCTTTGAAAGCTAGGCTCAGTTCAAACCATAGAAAGGCTGTGTATAGGTAATTTGTCTGATATTAGAGTATTTCAAGTAAAAATCTAAGCAAAAGGCCCAGGGGAGAATATGTGTAATGCAAGGGGAAATTCTGCTGTGTGTATCCAAAATCTTTGCACAAAAGTCTAGATCTCCTTAAGGTGCCACTGTGAGGAACTTGGTCTTACAAAACAATTGTGGCCAGGATGTGACTCCTGTAGTGTTTCTCATATCTGAGACCCTGTGGATACTGTGGTGTGGCTCCACAATTAGGGCTGGTCTCATTTTCTATTTACTAGGGCCAAACTATTCCCAGGCTGAGCAGGAAAGGCTGAGCTGCTAGTCTAACGTACCTTCCATGCACAATCATCCTTTGATATTCTGCTGGCTCAGAACATCTGGAATGCATCACTCTCATGCTTCTGTCTGTGGGCAGGGTGGAGTTTTCTAGTGTATCCCCCTGTGGTGAACTTACAGGGAATCAGTAGTGCTCTATGGACTTTTTCAGAAGGTAATCCTCGTGCATTAACTAAATAAGTTTGAAAACAGTGCCAGTTGTCAAAAACTAAATAGAAACCTCTTTAAAACACTTTGCTACAGAAGTAATTGCTGTGAGGAATAATGAAGGAGCAGTTTTAAAACAGAACTGGAAGTAAATTTGTCATACTAAGTGAACTCTTAAGCTTGGAAGACAATTTGGTAAGAGCATACTTGATATGACCCATTGCAGGGAAGTAAGGAGGGAATGAAAAATGTCCAAAGGCATCTGTTAAACGCTGCACTTCCAGTCTTAGCTGGAGACTCAGCTCTCTCATACTGGGACAAGCATGTATTTCTAGTCGAAGCCAGAAAGAGTCACAGCTCCTCACTTTTCCATGCTACTTTTGCAGTTTGTGAAGGAAGAATAATACTCCTTATTTGTTACTTTTTGTAAACAAAAAGAATTCAAGCTTGGTCCATTATTGAATAAAAGTGCTTCGATATCAAGATATACTCAAGCATGAGAAAGATGCTTTTTAACACAATTTCCAATCCCCTTAACAACAAATAAATGTAAATCTTACTTCTTTCAGGGTTTACCAGGCTCTCCAGGTGTGAAAGGTATTCCTGGCCCAAAGGTAAAGCATCTTGAGTATTGTCTTTCTTATAATACTATATTTGTGCTTATCAAGTTTTAAAGCATTCAATGAAATTGTACTAACTTTCTCTTGTGTTAAGAGGCAAGCCTTTGGTTGAAGGAATTAAATATATTTTTTAATCAACTCTAGTCCTGTGCATTTCCATTATTCTTGTGGTACCTGGCATGGTTTTCATTATTCTAGGTATTAAATAATACCTAAAAAAGGCCATTTCCTTTTAAATTTGTGGAAGTCATTGCTAGAGGAGGATTGTGACATGCCTACCTCACTACAGTTTGGAATGAATGATCTTGTAATAAGAACAATATTTATAGCCATCCTAAATTGATTCAATCACAGAGGTTGTTATCTCTATTTAGGTAGCACAAAATTGCAGCATCAATTCCAATTTTGTTAAAAAAAATTGTAGTGACATTGAGACTGTGGAATGTTTCAGACAATGATGCTTAAGTAATTTAAAAAGAAAACTAGACTGAGACATGATTTTTGTCTGAAATTACATGGAATGATATTGCTTTATGGGGATTGAAAGCAGCGGTCAAATCCATTTGGGATTTGTCAGCACATAAACGGCAAAGTAACTGAAATCTGACTGTTGAAAAATTAGAAGGGTTTGGTCAAAATTAAAAGAACATTAAAATATAGGTGGAAGTGAAAAAAATACCACAGACTTTTTTTTTCCCCCAGACTTCATTGCTGTCCTTGTTTTAATTTTTTATGTTGAAATGGAAGAGCAAACCATTGGCTTAGCTAATATTTTTCATCTTGTGTCCAACAGGGTAATAAAGGTCCTCCTGGGGTGCCAGGGTTAATGGGAAATCCTGGTAAACAGGTAAAACTTAATCTTACACAAAAGATCTAGAAAAATGTGTAAAAAAGTAATGTTTCAAATTTGTTGCATTTCAAATTTCCCAAAACAGGGTCAACAGGGCCCAGAGGGAGAAGCAGGTCCAACAGGACCCCGGGGACCACCAGTAAGTATGCAATAAATTTCTAATTGAGCATGTGTAAAATTGCAGTATCTCCAAATAAGGTTGCTGAAACTAACCACAAGGTAAAATTATTATTCATCACAAGTTCTAATTTTTGAGGTTAATAGAAGCTCTTTAATCCCCTTCAGGAGGATGTGCATCATCACGTAGAGAAACATGTCCAGTAATGTCCTATGATTGTTTTTGGCTTTGGTGAAAAGTTAAATTTTAAACCTTTGTTTATATTCTTCTTGTCTTTGCTTTTAAATATGCTGCATAAAAGCCAAAACAGAGGAAGTAAGTGTGGTATGAGACAAAAAGCTGGAACCAAACTCTCGTTCCACTGCAACACTCTGGTTGGCATTATGAATGTAGATATAATGGTGTGAAGAATAGCATTTATCTTTAATTGGAAACTCTGATGTTGTAATTTCTTTCCCTGGAGATTTTCCTTAACATTAGAAAATTTGGAAGACTGGAGAAATTGCTGCTGGGCAGGTAGTTGCCGCAGGAAATAAGTCTGCTAAGAAAAGTGAATTGATGACATTGCTACGGCTCAGTTTTGAAGATAAAGGACAACTGCATACTGGAGAGTGTTGGGTACTGCTTTCTGATTCTCTCTAGAGGGGATCTGACATGGTTTGAAGCTTCATAAGGCTGATCTAGTTTCCCTTTGCTGTTAATCCTTCTGGATGGAGGGGGATGAGAGGGTCAGTGATTTGAAGAAAATTTTCATGTACAGATACTCACTCTGATAACATTAACAAGGCTCCAGGCTCTGTAAGCAATTGCTTTTTCAGGCTTCTCTCTCACCACTGATACCCTAGGGATAATTTCCTGGAATTTTCTGAGCTTCTGCTATCATACAATGACACAAGTTTTGTTCATGAAGTTGTAGGGTTATTCTCATACAAGGCTTAGTGAGCTACTGTCTGTGATATATTTGTAAGGGTCAGGAATATCTTCTCTGAATTAGCTCCTAAACATACACCAGCAGTCAGCCAAGTAAGAGATTACATTTTTTTCTGGTTTTGTTCTGTGGTTTGTGCTATCGTGTGCTAGATGCATTAATTCATGAGATCACATTTATTTTGGACAGTCTTTGCATGACTGCTATGTCCACAGCTGCCTAAGGATGATACAAAAAAGGGATTATAAAAACATTTACTAGGATGGAATGCAGCCATCTTCAGCCTCCCAAATACCCAATTTACAAACATTTTTTTTTGTTCTTTGTGTTTAAAAGTGTTGGGTGCACTAGAAAAAGTTTTCAGCTCTGTTCTTAGGCTGATACTGTACACTTGTGACAGGAACAAGAATTATAATTGAATCAGACCAAAGTAATTGCCCACTCTGATAATGCACTGTAATCTGCTCAACTATTCTTTTAATCCTTTCAATGTGAACATGAATTTACAAAATCAGCAGTCCGAAGAACAGGGGTTGACACACAAGGTTAATTATTAGTAACCCTGTAGATGGACAGAAATACTTAATGCAGATTAAATACAGTGATTTTTCCTTTTATCACTCTAGAGACCAGCAAGACATCTGGATTCCTTGCCTTTATTTTCTTTGTATTTGCAAAGTACACTCATTTTGCAAAACATGTAAACATTAGAACCAAAGCATGGAAAAAAAAGCTTTTGATCGATATGACATGGAGAAAGGAAGTAAATTATTGATTATAAAGTAAGTTTGTATGTGGTGCATCAAACAGTAATCTACTTCTCGTCTCTGGTTCACTTAAAGCTATAAAGAGAGCCTTGAATAATAATTAGTGTGTTGGCTTCCATCAGCTTAAGACTACAGGCAGCATATGACTGGAATAACTTTCTTTTTTTTTTTTTTTTTTTTGAGGAACACTTTACATCTACACAAAAAAGGGGCATGATGAGGGTTTTTTGTTTAGGAAGGACACAGGGTTGAACTATTGGACTTCAGAAAGCTTTGGTCTAAGCTGAGTAGATATTTATTTTCAGGGCAGAATAAAGAGTGCTTTCTCTTTCTTCTGCAGCATCTACGGGCGGCAGATACAATTGAACTTCAGCTTTTCAGATTCTGCCCTTACATTTCTAGGAATTAAAAAGTCTTCTGGTTAAATAACTCTACGTACCATGATTTTCAAACTTCTAAACCTAGAAAATTTGGCAAATAAGTAGAGAAAAACAATTTAAACTTTTCTAAAGAGAAATTTTCTTTTTTTTTCCTTTTTTTTTTAAATTTTCCCATAGCTTTAACATTTGCTTGGTTTTGACCAAAGTTGCATAACCAAACACTTTCAAAGCCTGAGGAACTTACGGCTACTATTCAGGTATTCTTCTTGGTCTATTTCTTCTTATTTTGAATTATCCACTTTAGCACTCACTTCAGTTCTTCTCTTTCTCCTTTGCCCCTTGGTTCGAGGTCATTCTTGCTATAGAAGACTCATGTGGAAGTCAGGAGTGGCTGGGCTTATTCCTTTGAGAAGGAAAAAGCCATGATGTTTTGCAGGATATGGGGAATTTCAGTCCCTTAATATATTGGTTGCACAGCAACAGTCACATGAGATCTTCTTCACTTCCCTTTTTCATTTACCCCTTTTCATTGCATTGCAACTGGTAAGACAGCATGACTGGTAGCTCCAGAAGGGCCAGAATTCCAGAGGAAAGGACATCTGGTGGAGGCTTGTGGGGGATAACAAGGCTGTCTCTGCTGATGTGGCCAGCAGGCTGGTATCTGCATTAGGGAGAACCAGCGTGCCTACTTTTGTGCTATGTTTTCGTGCTGTATTATTTATACTTACAAAAGACATCTTTTTGAGAGAAATTTTTCACTTCATCTAACGTGTAGTATTTTGAAAAGTTACACAAGGGAGCAATATCATCAGTGACTCTGTGGGACAAATAATATTTCTGTACTGTTTGCCAAGTCACTTGTAGAGTCCTCTGGCCTAAAACATGCTATTTCAGAGAATTTTTAAACAACTGCTGGAATGTAGTTGGAATGATACTGTTACTAAACGGCAGATGCAAATTTTGGCCTTTTGCAAGTCTGTAGACATCTACAATTTCACAGGAAAGCTACTAAATATTTGAAAACAAGATTACTAGCTCCAATTAAAAACTCATGGCAAACTTGTGTGTTGGGAGACTCTTTTTCCTCACCTCTGACAAATATCCCTAGGAGAAAATGGCTTTTAAAAGTATCATTTTAGTATATTATTGCTTTTCCTTGAAAATCTTCAACTGGCATCTGAGTGGGTGGGGGGAAAAAGTTTTACTTTTCATGTGTTTAGTAAACCAGAAAAACAACTGGAGCAACATGGAAATTTTGCCTTTCATTTCTAAATGAAACATATTCTCCAAAACACTCTAATTGGTTTGTTGGTTAAACTTATATTTGCTTCACATTAGCCTAACCAATCCAAGTAATTATCAAACTCATTTGTGATTTAAACCTTTCTAAGTCAATCATCATGGCAGGTGGCCCAAAGGAAGGAATTCTCAAATATGGGAGTGTCATTCCTAATCAGTGGAATTTGGTCATGCTCCCTAAGCTGCTTAACCATTTTCTTTCATATTTGCTGAGATTTAGTAATCTAATTTAGTGTCTGCAGAAAATACTGACCCCTGCCTCTGCTTTTTCATCCCTTGCTTTTCTTCAGCTATTTGACCTATAAACTGCTAACATTTGGAGAACCTGTATTACCCCCTGTGGTTTTGCAGAGAGCTTTTAATATTGAAGTAATCACTTAAAGTTCAATACGTGTCTAGCAAATTGAGCAAACTTGATGTATATGCAGGCCAGCATTTTTACACGTTATTTTATAATTAGGAAGTAATAGATGTTTTCCCAACATTAGCAACAGAGGCTAAATATCCAGCTGCCTAAGATTTGATACCACAGGCCCTCTGAGAGACTTCTGAGGGGCCCTGGTCAGTTGGGCTGAGTTGCTCTCTGGAAGTGCCTTCGTTTCACTATAGAGGGAAAGCCTGGGCAATGCCTTGGATTTAGTACTCAACTATTAGACGGCCTAAAGTTACAGGAGAATGCCATTTTCAACATCTTAAATTATTTTCATCTAAATAATTTTCTGGTCTTTAAAGATATTTTTGTCCTGCCTATGCTGAAATGCATCTTTGGTTACCCTGACACTAACTAAAATGAAGCTTTTCTATCCCATTCTTTTTATGTGACTGCAACTGAAATAATGGGTCACTTTCTGTAGCTGGTAGCTGTAGTGAGGTGGGATGAAATGTCCTTGTGTCAGTTTTTATGATATGTATAAACTGATATGTATATTCCTTCCATGATATGTTTAGGAATTAATGGACATGTTTTTTATACATCATTTCAGACATGTTCCACAAGTGGTGTTGATGTTTATATTTAAGGTACAGCTAAAAGAGTTAGTTAGCATTACAGAGTTTATAGCAGAGTCAAAAGGACAAAGTGCATTTACATCTTGCCAAGTATTTTTAGTCCAGCAAACCTAAGCCTCTAGATGAACGTGACAGAACTTTTTGGCCCTGCTGAATTCTGCAGCATGGTTTGTCCAGGGGTAGCACTTTTCCTCTCACGCTTGCACACTACAGATCCCAGTCAAACTTGATAAGCTCCAATCCTCTTCAGTTCTCGTAGTATCCACCCCATCTTCCTAAAGGACGTGACCAGATTCTTGTCTGATACCTCTTTGTTTAGCCCTGCACCTCCAACAACTTTCTTTGACTTTTGGGCATGGTAGACCTCTGGATGTCAGCAGAAATCACAATGTTGGCTTCTCCTAAGCAGTGTAGATAGTAACCTGGGTAAAAAATGGATTTGTTATGGAGCTAGTTTGCCAAAGCTGTCCTAGACTTCAGCTAACACTGTAGACACAGTCAGAATGAAAGGTCTCTGTCCTCTAGACTTAGCCACAATATCACTTTTGAAGACAATGGCAGCTAGTGGGCTGTTGCTTGTGCCCAAAACATGGCACGGTTAAGAGGAGGGAACATTTCATGGTACATCTACCTCTTACCATTATCCTGAGCAGTACAGTTTAATTATTACTCCGGAAAAGTTGCAAAGTTACATTTAAAATCTCAGAGAAAGGTATTTGTATATTTACTCTTCTATCAAATAGTATTTACATTCTTGGATGCTTTTCAATACTGCATTGAGGGTCAAAGAGTCCTGTTGATGCTTCTGTGGATAAATCCTTGAACTTAATTGAATATTTCCTCTGAGATTTTGCATGAAAAAAATTTCATAGGTTAAAGTCACACAAGTGTATAACTGATAAATGGGTTACATTTTACAAAAGAATTTTAATATAAAATTTTAAAAAATCCAAAATATACTTTTAAAATTCTTCTTTATTTTGCATGGATTTAATTTTCTATGGCACTGCTATGACATATATTATTAAAACACTTTTTTAAGTAGAAAAGGATTATTACAATATATGCTGTGAATTGCCTCTCAGGTAATTCTAATTAGTGTTTCAATTATCTGGGCAGCTAAGTGAGATGCAAATTACCTGGGGTATATTCTCATTCTTATTGTTGTTCCACTCAGTTGATAAACAGGAAATCAATAAGCCAGTGAAACTGTCTTAGCATGCAAATTCATTCTGTAAGTCTTTGTTTGTGAGAATTCTACAAAAGAATCAAGTCTTCAAAATTTCAGCGAGGATGAAAACCATTCCAGACAGCCTAAAGGAAGGTCTACTGTAAGTCTTGTGAGGTTCTGTTATGTATGTTACATTCAAAGGCTGAATATAGTTTTAACAGAACTGTGGGAGAGACATTAAATTTTTGTTTAAATATATGGAGTGGTTCAGCAGTCATGCCTTGGAACAGAGGGCAGACAGGTTTTGTTGTAACCACAGTCTAGTGCAGGAGCTGTGGAAGGGCTGCATCCTGGTGGTGTTCAGACTTGCAGTGCTGTGCTACAATTTCACACTTACCTTTTGCATGTGCCTTTTCCTAGAGCCATAGAATGTTCACCAGCATGGATGCAAGCCTATGTGTCCCAGCTCACTCCAAACTAGAGTGGCTGCTTTCCCTCCATAAGCATTTTACCTCTAGGAAAAGTATGGATTTTGAAGTGTGTCAAAAGTGCTTAAAACCATCCAGATTCTGGTTGTCCTTTTGTTAAAACCGGTGCAGCATGCCTGTTGATTTGTGGGTAGCCTGAAGCTATGCACTGATGCACAGAGGGCTGCTGTATGGGAAAGGTAGGCTGAGGACATGGCCAGACTGCCTTCTGCTCTGATTACTGCCTGTGGTGACTTACAGCACAGAGGAACATTTCATCTGACCAAGTACAGATGTCAGCACCTGAACTAGCTATTACAGAAACCCTTCTATAGGCTGTGGGGAAAATGTAGGTGCTTCTAGGACAAAACTTGTGCTGTATTTTAAATGTTTATGTGAGGAACATTTCAAGATACCTTTTTTTCCTTCAGAACCATGATTAACCAGCTTAATGTATAAACTATTCTAAGGCCATTTCAATCAGGTATAACTTGGAGGAAGCATTACAGTCTTTCTAGTTGTATCAGGGACCAATGAGATTCTTATTTCTTTGGGTTTCAGTTCCTCTCTTACTTGCTAAAATGCAGCTGCAGATCTTGCAGTAGTGGCCCATAATTTGAAATAATCTGTCCTTACAGACATAATGTCAATATTTACAGGAAATACTATGCATTTGTATTCCTGTCTTCTGTATACTAACCTCCTTTTTTACCTCAGAAAAGCATTGTGTTTGACAAAGTGCCTATAGTATGCATATGACAAAAGATTTTTCTGCATTTGAAAATAAATGGCAGATTTTTCTTTAATTTTGTATGACCAGTAGACTTTTGATGTTCTTAAGAGGTTTATTATATGATTTTAACTTTATGATGGTTATACTGCTCTTGTTTCTTCTCTGTATAGCAATGACTGTTTTGACAACGATATGAGACAGTTTTCTAATGCTGATCATAATTCCAGTCTTCCTCTTTCCAGTATCAGAAATGTAGCAGTATTCCAGGTCAGAGATGTAGTTCAGAATTTTGTGATTAAATAAAAGTTTAATTAATTTTCTGGCTTGTAAGGGGAAGGTGAATTAGGGGGCATTTTTCCTTTTTTTTTTTTCCTTACATGAAAAATCTTGAGATTATGCAAAGTGCTTTAAAGTAAAAGTTATTTTAACACTATAGGATATTCGGAGGAAATGAATGGAAAAGTCTATTTGTGTTTGGTTCTGTGATCTCTCCAGGATACCTAATTATTTCTTGAATTGTAGAGTTAGCTTTCCTAAGCTTGTATGGGAAGTTCTCATTGCATTTATGACCTAACATGAAAGGCCATGTCTTCCATCTCCTTTTATGTAGTATGGCACAATATTTCACAATGTTGTTCTTACTATGAAAAAAACTCTATATTTAAAATTATCCATTGCATGCAGCGCTAGAATGCTAAGATTTCCTTTTATCTAAAATTTTCCATGTTATTGTATAGCAGTTTATCAACTTACATAACTAATAACTTCAATTCTCAATATTAATGGTCTTGAATGTTATATCTGGATTTTATTACAAACAGCCCTTATGTATTCACACAGTGAAAGTAAGAAAAGTTTCTCAAGTGAGATGTAGGCTTGTGTTGGGACATTGTTTAAATTTATCTGTCCAGGTATATGTCTACATGTGAGAGTAAAGCTATGAAACTTATGGAGCTGCTCTGGGAAGTTTGATCATAAGAGACAAAATCTTTTGAGAAAGATACTTCCATTGAAAAATTTTTAAAAATTTTTGAAAGTTTTTCTCAGTGTCAGATTTACCCAGAGTATATATTCAAATGGCTGCATATAGAAATGGAGTTGTAATACTAATGTGAATATGATTATCTGAATGGATAAACATGTCTGAAGTGAAGATATAAAGATGCAATAAAGTACATATTTATGCTTTCACTATTATAAATAGGGATTTTTAAAACTCACCCTTTGCTATACAGTCTAGACTTTTTTTCAACCTGAATGAGTTTGTTAAGCACTACTTCTGAATTCACTCTTTACATTTGTCCTTCGGGGATCAGGTGCTTCAAATACATGGTCATATAGGAGTTCAGGTGATGAAATAAAGCAAAAGGCTAAAGTTAAGTGTGCCTGCCAGAGTTGCCTTAGTGGAGTGAATGTGTTTGTGACAGGTAACTCTCAAGTGTGATCCCAGGAAGGGAACTTCATTGTGCTGAATCACTCAGCAGACTGAATTAGCGGAATCATTTAACACCATATAATATTATATGCCATTGTTAACTAAAAATGTTTACTCAGAAAGTTTCACTGATTTTCATGCATATGGTATTTTTGCACTATGAAACGGTTTCTATTAAACCCAACTGCTAAGCAGTGTGAATCACTAAACAAGAAAAAAAAATCCTACTTTATTCCCTGATCACAGGAAGCATTTCAGGAAATAATATTGTCCTTCTATTTCTGCTTCCAGGGTAGCAGAGGGGAGACAGGTCCTGCAGGTCCTCCAGGTTTACCAGGGAAATTGGTAAGCAGTTTATTTCCATATTCAGTGCTTATGTTTACTTTCAAGGAATTATGGTATCATCTGGAACTACACTTACCCATTTATCCATGCAGGGAACTGAAAATAACATTGAAATGAGTGGTGGTTCAGTTTCTTTTTCAGTCTTCTGTGACTGTGCTAATATTAGAAAACGCTGTTTTAAATTTCATGGAGACGTGTGTGACTTTTCCTTCTACTTAATAAACCCACAAATGCTATGACGTGCAAAGCTGAGTTGCACTCTCCTGTGTGGGCTGCGTGTACCTGGGAACAGGAGCACTGAGAGCCTGGCTTTCTGCTGACAGCTACGTGAGACTAATGAATGGAGCACATGAATGCCACCTTTTACCAGAGCTGCAGCAGTATTTACACAGTATCAGTCAGAAACATAGCTGGGGAGGTCTTGGCTGAAAGAGCCTACTGTTACAGAGGAATGTGCAAATCACAGAGTGCAAGATCTTGGGAAGTATTTTTAAGAGAACCAGACTATCGTTGAGGGACTGGAGGGTAGAAAACCCCATAACTCATTTCTGTTGTGATTGTCAGCAATAAATTCATAATGAGATTCTGTTTAAAAGTGCTGTAGTTTGGATCAGCCCTATTTGCATCAGATAATCCTCTTTCATCAAGCTAAGTCTGTTTTGTGATAAAGGCTCTGTCCAATCTGCTTCAGGGTATGACCTTTACTTTTTCATTGTAAACCCTATTGGCTAAATTTACATCTTTGACTTATTTTCACAGGGTCCCCAGGGAAGTATTGGACTTCCTGGACTGCCTGGTCCTCCAGGCCTTCCTGGTGGTAAAGGTGATCGGGTAAGAAATTCACTCATACACAGAGACTGCAGTTCGATGTCAGGAGTAAACACAATAAGTTGAGCACTGTTTTCAGCTTTTCCATTAATTAATGTCTGTTTCTTTTTTTTGTAGGTAGTTATCTTAACTGCTTGAAAGTAGTGCTCTGTGTGCCCATTAACTACTTGTAGCTCATAAACATGTATAGGAGAAGTCTTGACCGTGTCACTTAAGGGACTGAAATAAGATTACGGGTGTAAATATTAATTTGGTTTTTTAAATTTGAATCATTTAAAGACCTAAACCATATTGCAAATCATTGACACAGCTAGATTTGAAGTGGTCAGTCAGGGTTTCTGGTCACTACAGAGCTTTGAAACTTCAACCCTCATCCACAGTAGAAGTGATGCCTACTACATGTGTCTTAGGACCTACTATGGAAATGCACATGCTAATGCAGCTATTGAGACACCTATGCATACATCAGAATTACAGGATATAAGTACTTCTTCTAATATTTTGTTAAGAGGGAAGAACTCTCACATACTGCAGAAGATATCTAGCTTTGCTCAGTAAACGTCAGTGAAGACAGTACATAAATCCAAAGATGTTTCTTATCTTCTCTTGGTTATAGGAGTCTGCGAAGGATGGAATTCACTTGCCGGACTTCTGACATACTTGTTATAAAAGTAGTCTGTTCTCTACTGTGTTTCGTTTTTCTTCCTTGAGGCACACGTACTTCAGAATTAAATGAACTACACTTGTGAAGTGCCTCTGACATTCTCCTGACAAACAGGACTGGACTGTTGGTCAGACATGGGTACAACTGCTGTAGAATATCTTAGTTGAACAGAGGAATCCTGTCCTTGATATGCTCCCAGTGTACGTCATAGGGTTTCTGGATAGGGCTTGCTGTTGTCTTTGGCACTTTGGTTCTTTAAAACAAGCTTCTAAGTCTTCGATGTTGTTTAGGTATATTTTCATGTTTGTTTGGTTTAGTTTGAGTTTTTTTGAATGCTGAGATCAGGAAGAGATGTTTCTAGGCACACGTAAGTATTGACTCAAAGCAGTCTCTTTTTATTAGATTGGTAATGATTCATACTTTAGACTTCTCCAGAGGGAGATTGAAGGTACTGAGGAAGCAAATGTGGAAGGAAAATAACGTTTGTCGCACTGCTGACAACCTTCCTCTGAAGGTGCCTGATATTCGTCATTTGCCATATGAAGGATCTGGATCTTTAAGATAAAAAGTAGAATGTAGATGCTGTAAACATACCTAGAGAGATTCAGGCTACAGCCAGGAGGTTTCTACTTACCTAAATGCCAGATGACAGTAACTTATGCCTGTACCTTTTTTAAAAGCCTGAGGTCTGTGCAAATAACTTAAAGTTGAAAATCCTATGCTAGGAATTATCCTGTGATCACTTTCTTAGCTCTCCATCTGTATCTTTGATTCATTTTTCTTTCAGTTGCATAGAGGTTGGACTGAATCTTCTGGGGTAGGCTTAGCATGGCTGCAGCCTTGCCAGCAGCACTGACTTTCAGTATGTATTCTAAGTCACAAGCCTGGAGAGCATTGTGCCACTTCCCCTTCTCTTCAGCTTCTGCAAATGCATCAGTCTTACACGAACAACCATGTCAGGCTGGAAATAGGCATCTCTGTAGCCTGTTAACCCTGGTCTTTGGGTCAAACCCTTCTAGGAGTAAGTTCCAGGCTGAAGTAACCTTTTTTCCCTTTCTGATTTCAAAACTTCATGGTTTTGTACACAGGGATCCTATAAAGTTCTGTTGTGTAACTATATCTGCACGATAAAAATTGATGTAAATAGCAGCCAGAAGCCAGTAGAATACATGAACTTGATATATCAGTAGTCATTCTTGATCCCAAAGCTGTTAAATACTGGGTACTATCTGTAGGTACCTTATCAACATGCAGGTGATGACCACTTGAAGAGTGAGCCACCACCAAAGATAGCAGCAGAAGTGTTGTTACTGAAGTAATATGTAAAAGTGGGAGTTGACAAAATTCGATGCATATAATAATGATTGAGTTACAAGCATAATATAATGTGCTAATTGCAGGGTGGGTTTTCAGGTTGGAAAAGGAGGTCACAGCCTAGGCCCTGGCCTCCTTTGGAGCCTGAACCAGACTGCCACTAGTTTGGGCAAGGAGCTGAGTGCATCAGTCTCACACCTGACATGGTCTAGCAGAGAGCGCAGTACAAAGCAATGTAAGAGCAGTGGCTTATGCTTCAGTGAATCCTACGGAGTGGCTATGCTCACACAACACTGATAATGGCCAAACCCCAGCGTTCACCACTTAGGCTGTTTCTGATTCATGTATTTTGAGTTGGTTTCAGACACTCGGGTTCTGTCCATTTTAGTAAGTTGTACAGCACCAAGCTGTGTGCCAGACCTGGGCACTACAACATGATCCTTTATGCTGCTAAGTAATTAAAGTAGCCCCTGGTACAGTTTTGGAGGATGCTGACAGGCAGTTTTGCAAACAATTCTTGGGTATGATTTGAGAGGGATTTTTGGAAATAGATAGGCACTATGTCAATAAAAGTGAGTATTTTCATCAATCGAAATCTTGTGTTGTTGCCTCCATTGACACTTTTTGAGTCGATGTAGAATAGATTCAGATAGTTTCAGTTGTGATTTTTGTATTCACTAATACAAAGATTACAGGCCAAGCCTCACAAAAGCAATAGTTTCTTCTGTGTCAGCCTTATCTATTGGCAGTTTTATTGCTCTAAGGAAGTGTAAGGGGAGGAAAAGAACTCCCAAAATGATGTTAGGTTGGAAACCAATGTCTTTTTTGTGTAATTAGAAAACCTTAATAAGGCACAGTGTTGAGAACACTTCAGACAAAATAGTTTCAGTGTTGTTTGACAAAGTCAGAATGTTAAGTAGTTCTGTGATTTATACTCCTTAGCTTTGTGGATAATTTATTACTAGCTCTTCATCTTCAAGAACATGAGAACAAGTGAGAATTCATTAAATCTGTAAAATTTAAACCAGTCTGTGTGCCTATATCTTATGTGAATTTAATGGATCTCTGAAATGGGAGAGAAACTGCTGCATCTCTCTCTGATTTACAAAAAAAATTATCATGCACAGTTATAGTTCTTTTGGAATGCGTATCTTTGAACATGTACAGACTGCAAAGAGTATTAAAAGGATGGTGTGACTTGTTTTCTAACAGAATACAAATGCATTTTCCTAAATGATATACTGTTCTACAAATACAATAATTTTGCTATAGAAAAAATTATGTATGTTTTAAATTAATTAGGTAATTAATGTATTACTCTTTGTTTCCTGCCTGTCCACACAAGTACTTTTTGTTAGAGGATTCCAAGATGATACATAATCTAATTTCTTTTTAAAAAGAAACATTAACTTTAAGATCAAAATTCTAGACACAGTTTTGATAAAAGACGTTGAGAATTAAACATCACACAAGACAAGATTGTGACTGTATTTGTGGATGTCTCTCTGCTTATCCCATATTAGCAGGACCAGTATAGTCTACAGCAATATGGAATTATATAATAGTGCTAGAAAAAGCTATACACTTACTAGATTTATTTACTTCTAGCTTCCAACCAATTTCCAGAGCAGACCTGTAGCAGCTGCAAGAGCATTCGTCAAGTAAAAGGGAGATCTGCTGTTTGGCAGTCAGAATCTGTACTGTCCAGTGTGGTGGTGGATTATATGTTCCATACTAGTACTTAGCTTCAGTCTGTCACTTAAATTACATAGTAAGATTTAAGTTCTTTCATTGTCATTCTTAAAAATTTGCAGCTTTAAAGGTCTCGCAATAATATGAGATTGTAGGATTGAAGAACATTTAGTATGTTTTTTAGCCTGAAGTTTGAAATTCTGAATACTTTTTTTTTAATCTTTAACCTTTTAGGGTTCGGTGGGTGAACCAGGACCTAAGGGTGAACAAGTAAGTCGTGTTAGAGACCATGGAACTTTAAAGTCACAATACCACATGCCACAGTACATCATGTTGACTAAATATGAAGGCTGACAGTATGTCTTTCTTTGATATAGGGTGCACCTGGAGCAGAAGGAGATGCAGGAGAAAAGGGTGACTTAGTAAGGCACTTTTTTTATCCTTTTGCCTGATATAATATTTTGTTGTTGTAAATTAAAAATACAAAGTATTGTTGGAGTGCTTCAGGAGTTATATTTTCATCATTGAAAGTCACACTTCAGTTTTATACCAACTGGCCATTGCAGAGCACAGCAGTTCTATTGGCCTTGTTACTGTATTCCCGCTTTTTGTAAAGCGCTCTGAAACATGTTCTATTAGGTGTACAATATCGTCCAGACTGCCTTGAAGGAAAGGGATGTGCCTGTGTTTGTGTATATGTATGTATGTATTTAGATACACATATAGGGACTTTATATATATATATATATATACACATGCATAGACAGATGAATAAATTATTGGTGTTTGAGGCAGTGAGGATAAGAAAGTAGTTTAATTCAAGTGAAACAGAAAGAGAGTTAATAAATATCCTTAATAATGCACACTTAAAGGGAAGATTTTGTATTGACTTTCTCTTTGGAAATGTGATTTGCAACTGGCTGTTAGAGAGAGGAAAAATGGGCTGAGAAGAGGCTGTGGCACTGTGACATTGCATATAGATAGATAGATAGATACTGCATAGGAGTATGGCATGTTGTGAATTGACATGGGCAATGCCTGGGTCATGTGCCCTTGGGTAAAGAGGGTTTATTTCTCTGCCAAAAGAGAACCCCCTAGTCTAGTGCCTCCTATGGGGCCTTGTCCAGCAAAGTCACAACTGATCTTTTTAAAGGAAGTAAACTCCTTTCTATCCAAAGAGCAGTAGTGAGGTTGTGTGCTGGAAATTAGTTTTTTGCTACAGGCTGCAATTCTGAAAGCCTTAGTGAGTGAGATGTCCAGTAACTGAGCATTACAATCACTCTACAGATTCTCAGGAACTCAAGATGGGTTGTTTAAGTGTGCTGCCAGTTAGTCTGGTTTTAAATGGATAACAGTTATTTTTCATTCACTTATGCCATATTTATTAACGGCCAGGCCTTTGATTAGAAACCAATTATTTCACCAATGGCATGTAGGAACTGGGAAAATAGTTTTCAGAAATCTTGCGAAGTTTCTTCAGTGTTTTCATACTAAACTATTTCACATGTGATTACAAGATTTTGAAAGGTTGGTGTTTTTTTTCCCAATTGAGAGGAAAACCTAAAAACTCCTGAATAGTGAGATTGCTATTCTCAGTCAGGTGATGGAGAGATTTTGGTATTGTTCAAGCCAGGAATAAAATTGCTGGGAATAGTAACTTGTAGGAATTTGACTTCTTCAAGGAAATTTAGTTAGACACTTGTCTGGTTTCTATTGCAGTTTTTTCAGCATTAACACAACACTGATATCCATAGTTCTGTCACTTTTAAGAAACTAGAAAATCCTGGTTAAATAATGCTTCCCCTAAAGGTTTCCAAGAAATCTGCTAAGATTTTCCTGTCTTGTAACTAGGTTGGAGAGGTTAGAGCCATGTGTCTAATTCCAAGATAAGCAATACAAAACCAATTATAACAAACATGTTTTCTCATTTGCACCTTACAGAAAACTTTTTGAGAAAGGAATTGTGCAAAAACCACTCAAAATTAGGGTTTTATTTTCAAAGGAATTGTAATTAATTTGTGGTGCAATTTTGCATAAATTGACTAAGTATGTGAACTTTTATATTGGAAAAAAGTCATGTCAAATTTACTGCATTTGTATTGTCTGTGATAATGGAGACTCTCTTCTAATATAGTTTGTTTTATTCTTAGGGTGACATGGGATTACCAGGAGCAAAGGGAGCTGTAAGTATAATGAATAGCGTTGTTACAGAAATACAGAGATATAGTAGATGATATAGATGGTTTTCTGATTTTAGGAAAAAAAAATACAAATAACAAGTTAAATTGAATGAGTTTTAACAGATTTCCTTCTGTTTAAATTTTAATACAGTTAATATTAAAATGAATCAGCTTTGGAAAGGAATTAGTTTCCTGAATTCTAACTCTGTAAAAGAAGCATCATTCAGCAGCTGGCCAACTAAGTTTTTTTAGAAAGAAAATGAATGCACTCTTTGTTCGGTAGGTGTTGTATAGAAAGGAGGCTCAGTGCAGTGGCTGCATGCCACTGTTAAAAAGCTGGCAACAGGATTGTGATGTCTGTGAAACCAGAAGTATTTATGCCCCAGATTCATTTATTTTATTTTATTTTGTTATTTTATTTTATTATAATATTTTTGATTATTTTTATTTTATTTCAAAATTATAACTTTGATGTGGAAGGTGAGCAGAAGCTTGTGAAATATAACTGGAGAGTTGAACTCATTCTTTTATTTCAGGATCACTGAAGAGTTGGATTGTAACAGCATCTGACAGTATGGGCTGCGACACTAAAATACCAACAGTTCTATCCATGGGGAACTGGGGCTGAGCATAACAAAAAAACCTGTGCTTGTGTTCTTAGTGTTCTGGGCAACTTTGGGGCTAAGCGTATGCAATCATCTGCTAAGCATCAGCAGTAAACACTAAAGAGTGTTTACTGCTGATGAACATCTACGAGAAGGACATGAGGAAGAGACAGAGTAGAGGAAAAATGCATAATTTTTTCCGCCTAGATTTTTTAAATCCTCTTGTCTTGATGAGACCCTAGAGTGCTTATCATCCCAGTAAGTTTCTTCACAGGAATGAGTAACCTGTCTGGGAACCTGATAACTGACCAGGCTGGGGCAGAAAGGAATGGTGGTGTCCTAGTTGTATAGTCCATAAAAGCAATTATTCTGCCTTAATGTATCTATCGGAGCATATTCTTTGGATTTTCTTCTGATAGGGACAGCAATTCCCAATGTGCTGTCTGGGATGCAGCACAGATGGTACCGAAATGGCTCCATCTCGTGGGTTTAACTGATACCGCAGCTAAGCAGTTTGTTCTTCAGCATCACATTAAATGGGTATTTTTATTTTTCTCAGTAGATTTTGGAAGTTGTGAGTATGTAGCATTTTTTTTCCCTGCTTGTTTTGGGTTTTGTTTCTGGCCTTTTTTTTTTTTTTTTTTTTTTTTTTTTGTTAGTAATACTATTGACTAATAGGAGTAAATGAAGTTGTATTGAGCATCTGTTGTGGTTTGACCCTGACTGGACACCAAGTGTACATGAAAGCCATGCTGTCACTCCCTTCCTTAACTGGACAGGGGAGAGAAAATATAAGAAAAAGCTCATGGGCCCAGATAAGGGCAGGGACAGATCCCTCACTACTTATTGTCATGGGCAAAACAGACTCAACTTAGGGAAATTAACTGATTTATTACCAATTAGAGTCAGAGTAGGAAAATGGGAAGTAAACCAGTGGGGGAGCAGCTCCTCCCCCTCCTTCTACACTGACCTCAGTGTCTGTAGAGCTTTTCCTCTCACATATTCTCACAGGCTCTTCTCTGGCTGCAATTATTTCTGGGCAATAATTTTTTCCTCCTTCAATATGTTATCCGAGAGACATTACTAACATCAGTGATCAGCTTGGCATGGGCCAGCAGGTCTGTCTGGGAGCTGGCTGGGTTGGCTCTGCTGGACATGGGGGAAGCTTTTGGCAGCTTCTCAGAGAAGCCACCCCTGTAGACCCCCTGAGGTCAGAGGTGCCTTCTGGCACAGGTCTCACACATGGTATTTAATAACTCTTGGTAAATTTAGTGGAGCAGAAGCTATAGCTTTGTTTACTCAATGTACTTAAGTGGACATACTGATGCAGTCGCATAAATCCTTTCATTCCCCAGGGATCAGGAATAGCTCTTTCTACCCCTTCCGTGAGTGAAATAAAGTGGCGCTGCATCTGTTCAGGCAGTTTGTCAATGTCAGTTTGTGTGAGGATGTTCTTTCCTTCTACCAGCAAACTCAAGCATAAGCACTAGAACTAGCTTTGGCTCAGACAGAGTAAACAAAGCAAAAATGTGTGTTCCCAAACAGCTTGGGGCTACACAAGAGAGGCTCATACTGTGGTACCCTCTAAAAAAGGACATAAAAGGCATTTGGAGCAAACAGGGAGCTGGAATCTTTGTAACTTAAGCAGCATTTAACGTCTAGAAATGTTCCACGTTGGCATGCATGAAAGCAGAAGTAGAAACCAAATTCTAGAGATCTGTTCCTTGACAGAAAGCCATCTTGAGCATGTCACTATAAATTCTGGTTTACCTCTTTTGACAGAATAGATTATTTTTCCACTTCTCCCCTTTCAGTGAAGAATACAGACCTCTTAAAAATCACGCAACTACCGACTCCAGTCGCTTATTTAAAAAAACCCACCATTCAACAAGTGTACATTTCAGCACTCATTGCTTTGCATTTGTGAATAGCTCCTGTTACCATTTGATATGTCAGAACGAGTCTGTCACTAGTATAGCAGTTCATTGAAATTCCTCTTTTTCGTTGTCAGGTTGGTAATCCTGGAGACCCTGGTTCCCGTGGGCCTGAGGGAAGTCGAGGACTGCCTGGCATGGAAGGGCCACGAGGCTCACCTGGACCACGAGGCTTGCAGGGTGAACAGGGTGCTCCAGGCCTGCCTGGCAGCGAAGGCCCAGCTGTAAGTACTGTTTTCATGTATCTTCTGAATATTTATTTGTCAGCCACACCACTCCTTGTTTTGCATGTACACGTGCCAAACTGAAGTGCCACAGTGGCCTGAAGTACACTGTTCCTCTCATCAGATGTGTACACTAGAGCAATCTTAGGTTGTACACAGCTCCATCCTTGGCACCGCAGCTTTCAGTTCAGCTCTGCTTTCTCATGCTCACCCCACCCGTGTAGTGTGCATGAAACCATGTTTGATACAAAGGAGCATCACTCACAGACTTCACCTTGCTGATCAAATTGACATCACCTGGGATAGTTGCAATTGCAGGAGCTGGAACACCTTTTAGTGACTCATGGATTGTTTTTGGTTGGAATACAGTTAAATTTCTTCATAGTGGCTTGTATGTGGTAAGGTTTTGGATTTGTGCTAAAAATAATCTTTACAGCACACTGATGGGAATAGGAAAAAGGGTAGTGGCCTCAAAGTGAAAGAGCATACATTTAAATTAGGTATTAGGAAGTACTTCATTGCAAGAATGGTGAGGTACTAATAAGTCACCCAGAGAAGCTGTGGATGCTCCATCCCTATAAGGTTTCAAGACCAGGTTGAATGAGGCCCAGAGAAGGGGGGTTGGAACCTAGATGGTTTTGAAGGTCCCTTTCTGTGATGTTTCAGTTACCCATGAGCAGTGTTTACATAACATCAAAGCCTCTTCTGCTCCATACACTGCCCCAACAGCGAGTAGGTTGGAGATTCACAAAAAACTGGGAGGGGACACAGCTGGCAGAGCTGACCCTAAGAGACCAAAGAGATATCCCAGACCACATGGCATCATGCTCAGCAATTTAACCAGGGGAAAGCTTGTGGCACTGGTGAGCAACTGCTTTCATTTGGATCACTTACCTCTTTTGTATTTTACTTTCTTCTTTCTCTTCTTCTTCCAACCCCCCCTTTACTTCTTACTTTCCATTTGTTAAACTCTGTTTTCATTCCTCCATGCCATTGGTGCAGGCTGAGAGTGTGAAAAGCTGTGTGGTGTTTTGCCGGCTGGGTTTAAACTGTGACAACCAACTGGCCAGCACTTTTTGCATCATGCACATTTGTAAAATGTGTGACATCAACTGTTTTATTAAAACTCTATTTTTTAATCCCAGGGAAAAGAACCAAGCGATCAGCACATTAAGCAGGTTTGCATGAGAGTCATGCAAGGTAAATATGCTAAAAAGTATTTGATGTTTCTTTGCATTTAAATTCGAATAATCTATTTCTGTGGAGGCAACCAAGATTTTACCCACTCTTATGCAGAACAAATTGCATGGCCTCAACACAGGGCCTGGCAGAAGATCTTTCCACATGTGAATGTGGACACAGTATGAGGAAGTCCCTTATTTATAAATGCCTTGTAGCCTTACCTGCTACATACATAAAAGTCCAAGCTTCCCTTGTACTCACTGTTAGATTGTTGCAAACAAACCCTGCAAAATAGGTAAAGAGAAGAGGGATGCAGAGAGAGGCTTTCTGGAGATAACATTAAAATTAAAGCAATAGAGAGATACTCAAAACCCTAAATATGTTTGCTGAGTTCTTGACATACACAGAAATCTGAAGCTTTTCTAATATGTTTGGGTACATGGAATTTACTGAGTTGTGTTTTCAGGGCAGCATAAATTTCTCAAAAGAAACTTTACATGTTATTGAAGATGCCTTTTGGGATATTATACCTCTGTAATGTTAAGGATTTACAGAATGAAATTGCTGCTCATGATTTAAAAATTTTCAGTAATTGTCACTGTTTTTGATACTGTTCACAGGGTATTTTTTTTTATTCTATAAAGAGGATAAAAAGGTCTTTTAAAGTGGTCTCTTGAAAGACAGTAATATTGAGGAGGCTTATAGTGAAATCAGATTTGGTGCTTGAATTTATTCATAACTATCAGAATTAACAGCGAAGACATTGGTATGGGGAAAATCTAGACTGTCTTCATTGCACCCCTTTTGAAAGCTCCTATAATTGTCCATACTGCCATATTCAAAAGAGAGAAAAGCATAGGAATAGAAATCAATACAAGTGGGTCCTTGGAACCTTGTAATCTTAAAGAGAACTCCAAGTGAAGTTCAGCTCCTCAGGCTTTGCCCGCAGAGAGCTATTCCTTGTAGATCTGCTGGCTATAATTCCTATTTTAATTCAGATCCTAACCCCCCTGGACCCCATCCCACATCATCTTAATATTTCTCTATTTGTGGACACAAAATAACTAGTCTTTCCAAGTCCTGCAGACTTTAAAGCATATGTCATATGGAGTTGTGTGTGGCTGTATCCAGAGAAAGTTATTTCTAAAGCATGTTTGGAAGATGGATTGAAGTCTAGAACAGAAGCATTAAGGAAAGAGAGGACTGCTTTTATGCTGCTGGAGCAGTGGCCTGCAAGAAGGAGGAGCAAAGGGAAATAGCCAGCATAGTCTGTCCTGGGGAATGGCAAGCTGATCCTGTGCCTGCTTACCAGCAAAGGTTCTGCTGATTTACCTTAAGAAAAAATCAACATAAAATGTTCAATTATTTATCAAACCTGAGCTCATAAGCACAAGTTTGAGGGTTTCTTTCCTTTGAAAAAGAAGGCCTGCACTTACCAGGCAACATACATAACTGACCTCATACTTTTCCCTTCTTGCAAAAATGGATCTTGACAGAATTAACATGTAGTAATGAGGAGAGCTATTTGCTCATGAGATTGCTGCCTCTTAAAAGAGTAAGTTTCTTACAAATGGTTGAAATTTAAATGACATAGAAAATTATAAGGACATTTCTAAACGAACTATATACGTTCGAGTCATTTCACCCTATAAACATTAAATATATTTTGCAGAAAAAATGCAGTTTTTTCTGCACCATGTGCCTGTGCAGCTTGCCACTGGTAGTGCTAAGATAATACCTTGTATGTAATAAACTTTGTAAATAGTGATGTACAAAAAAAAGGTGCTGTAGTGTAATCTGTCAGTTCCTGTAGCAGAGAATGTACATTCTTCTTAAGTGATCATGGAAGTCTCTTTGTTCCTGTTCACTTACTCCTTAACTTTGTCTTCCTGCTCATTGCAGAACAACTAGCTCAGCTGGCAGCCAGCCTTAGAAGGCCAGAATTTGGTGCTCCAGGTCTTCCTGGCCGACCAGGGCCACCAGGAGCGCCAGGACCTGCTGGTGAAAATGGTTTCCCAGGACAGCTTGGCCCCCGTGGCCTTCCTGGCCTTAAAGGTCCCCCTGGTGAGATTGGTCGTAAGGGTCCAAAAGGTAAGAAATTACCCAACTGGCTTTCACTTGGTGAATGCTTTACATTTTTTTTGTTTGGTGTTTTTTTCTTTGTTTGGTGTTTTCTTCTTTGTTTGGTGTTTTCTGTTTTCTTTGGTTTTTGTTTTTTTTCCCCCTTCCTTGGTTTACAGTTTGTGGATGTGTACATTGTACACATGTGAAGTCCAAAAAGATCCTGAGTTAGGAATGTAAGTTTCTGTTTGCTGTAACTGTTGTGTCAGTAACCACAGTGATTAAAAGGCACATTGGCTTGGCTTTGGCAAGACTGGTTTAGAAATCTGTTTTTTAGCACATGAGATGTACAAAACCTCTAAATTCCATGAGAGTGAGAATCAATGTCAGGACTCTGACTGAGCTGCTTACTTCTAGTTCAGGGCAGATGCCTGTCCTTTCTTATAATGTAGTAGTCACTTGATGACAAAACCCTCATGTGATTCCAGCAGTGATTCTCTTTCCTCCACTCAGCCTGGTTGTTGATCTCACTTCTGCAGGCCTCATGGTCCCAAGAGCTGATGTAATCAGTCAGATTCATTCACTAAAATCTAATCTACTTTTCTAAATTGACCCAGTTTATCACATTACAAGGAACTGATAATAATCTGCCTTTTATTTGGGTATAATATTTGAGCCTTTTAACATCATTACACCAGGTGCCAGAGTCTATTGATTCTTTGGAAAGGACAAATCCATAATAAAATTGACTTATATTTTACACAAAACCTTTGATCTAAATTAATCTCTTCTGTTCATGACTGAGACATTCTATTCTCCACCAGAGGATTACAGGATAGAATTTTCTGCAAAGTCTTATGACTACCATGTATGTATTAGTTTCTATTCAGCAGTGATTTTGATTTGTTTTCTCAAAAGAAGGTCTTAAAAACTGTCTTTCTGCACAAAGCTGGTCTGTTGCTGGAGTAAAATGTTTACTTTTGATTCAAGGTTTATTTGAAAGTAAAATATGGCAAACCTTTGAGAGAAGGAATAGAATACAAATAAAGCAAAACTTAACAGCAAAATTGCTGGAGCTTTTTTCTGTTTTAATTCAATGTATTGTCATCAGCAGAAGAAACAAAAAACAGAGATACAAAGGTGATGTATAATGTATGCAATATTTGATTCAACACGCAACAGGCTATGCTATGTTAATATTAAAAAAAGAATATACAGAGCTTTAAAAACCCCAAAAAACAAGCAAGATAATTAGTTTGGTACCATAACTGTCATCAAATTCCTCGTAGAATTCCTTGTAGAACATCAAATCAAGTTACCTTGTAGTAAACCTTGAAATACCCTTACAGATATAAGGGAGGTGGTGAATGCTCACCCACAGAAGTCACAGGGGTTAACTGATTTTTACCATCCATTTGGAGAGCTGTCTGAGATTTCGAGTGAGGGCAAAAGGATACTTGGACATGTGATAAATGGGAAGAGGAAGAAGATGTTGAGAATGGATTAAAAAAAGGTCACAATAAATTGGAGGAGAAACACAGCAAAGTGTAACTACACAGCACAGCAGAAAACACAAAGGTACAGTGCTTTTACCAGCAGCAACAATGGCAGAATCAAAAAGAGGTGTCTCCAGGAAGGAGATTCAGTGACGTTAATGAGCAATCTGGGGTAGTGAAGGAGTATTTCTGTTCAGAAACAGAAGTAAAAAGTTGGAGATGTTTGAGATAACCAGGAGTAAGCACAATTCCAAAGTGTTGGGTAGCTGGAAAAAGCAGAAGTACATATGGGTAACCTGAACCAGTGCTTCGAGTAGTGGTATTTATAAAGACAGGTTGGATCTCTGTGATGACTGGGTAGTCTGAAGCATGGAGATAATATTCCCCCTCTAGTGCCCTGTGTGCATCTTTTAGTAATACCTGGACTCTTGTGCTGATTCCTGCATTCCTTTGCAGAGCTTCCTTATTTTCTACTGTGCCATTTCTAGGCAAGCCAGAAACCCAGCAGTCTAATCTAACTTTCCTCACCACAGTACAAGACAGTATAGAAGCATAAAATAAAGCTCACTTAAATGTTATTAGGCATAAACTTTTGACTTGCAGGAAAAAAAGGTAAAAAACCCCAAAACCAACATAAGGTATTCACAGTTGGGAATATTTATAGTGTTGTAGAATAGATACACTGAACAGAATTTGAGCTTTACAACCCAAGCAACAAAATCTCTTTCTCTTACCAAGATGATTCAGGTTTGGAGCAAGATACAGGCTTGAGGAAAAGCTGGGTGTCCACCAAAGGAAAGTTCCCATGATACTATTATATGTTAAAAATTTATTTCATGAAGGTAAAACAGTGTCTTATGTGGATATCAACAGAATACTGTCACTTGTGCAGCCACATTCTCTTTTCTCCTCTGCACTGGCTGTCTCGAGGACCAACACTTGGGAATTTTTACTTCTTAGCTGAGCTTTCATGGTTCTGCAGAAGCGACTAACCTCAGTCTGTATTCCAAAGAGCTTGAAGTCCTGGGACTTTGGTTTGTTCCTATTATATAGACTGTGACATATTTCATGTGGTATTTACTAGGTGGTTTCTTTCCCCCCCCAACCTGTGTGCTTCTGAGTATGACTCAAATGGGTGAAAAAACCCAATCAAATCCTAAACATTTTACATGGATGTCTCAGGACATCATTGAAAGGTGCTAAGAATACACACAGCCAGCTGAATTCTCTGCTTATTAACTATTCACTTCTGAAAGGGAATTTACTGAAAATGATACTCCAGGCAGACTATAACTAATGTTTCATGAACTTGCTTTAGGTGAACCAGGAGAAAGAGGAGACAGAGGATTTCCAGGCAGAGGCCTGAAAGGTTATCCTGGACCAAGAGGTCTTCCAGGTAAATAAAAGAGGGTGAGGATAAAGAAGAGATGTAGTAAAAATATACTCAGAACTGATACTTCAAGCAACTGTGAAAAGGTAAAAGGAGTCCATTAAGCAATAAACTTCCAAATTACAGTGTTTCATAATTTTGACTTCATAGGTGGTGATTCAGTCAGAAATAAGAATTAAAAACTCTTTTTAGTAAAAAGCAAAAAGCTACCACCTCATTTATCTTGGTGTAGAAATACTAAGAAAAATGTAAAGAAAGCATTAAAAAAGGAGGCAATTACAAATACATTAATAAAATTTGCCTCTTTTAATACAAATTTTATTTTATATAAATTATATACACATATGATTATATATAAAAATAAACAAAAAAAGGTCTCAGCCTCAAGATTATCTCACTGGCAGGCACAGCAATCTTCAAAATCTTCACTCATAATTTAGGATATTGTTTTATTTCTGTGGTAATTAATTTTAGTGCTATATAACAGGGCTCCAGGAGAGATTCCTGCTGATGGATGAAGCATGGCTGGCCTCTAGTGGCCAGGGAGTGAACATAAAGATGTTATTTTCATTAGTATTTCTACAGCATATTTCTGTGTTTATATAGTGAGAGAAGCCACCCAATTTTCTTCTATTTGTGAAAAAGAAAAAAAAAAGTGTAGTATTTACTGATCCCAAGGAAGAGCTGTTTTCTGTGGAAATCGATCATTGGAAGAAGCTTCCTGAAATCACTGTGTTTCTCTTCTTTGTTGATTTAGAAGTAAAAAACTACTTTAGTGCTTAGCAGATCCAGTCTATACATCTATTTCCCCAACCATCTGAAGGGAGAATAAAAATGAATTATTGATACGTCTTTTTCCGGAGATCTAATGAAGCTCTGTGGTAGCAAGTAGCATCTACCCTGCCCTAGGTATTGGCAGCAGGGTTGGCTGAGTGCCCTGCAGAGCTTTGTACAGCAGCAGACCTGCACCAGTACAGCTGGAGACCACTGGCACTGACATGTCATTGCTGTAGCTGTGTCACTGCAGATTGGGTGTCTGGTAGAGGAGAACTGTCCCTGTAAGTTGGCACTGCTCTTGGGAATCCCCTGAGAGCAGAGAAAAGCCATCTTCGTACAGCTTTTAAGGACAGGATGTTGAGTGAAGCTAATTATGCTAAGCAAATCACATGCTGCCCATGTTAAGACCTGCATCCTCTTTTCCAGGTGAACCAGGCAAAGCCAGCTACGGCAGGGAAGGCCGAGATGGTGACCGAGGTCCCCCTGGGGTGGCTGGGCAGCCTGGGGTTCCTGGTCCCCCCGGCCCTCCTGGCCCTCCCGGGTACTGCGAGCCAGCGTCCTGCAGGATGCAGGCAGGACAGAGAGTGGGAAAGAACATGAAAGGGCCCTGAGTGGGCAACGCAAGTGCCACACGGTGTCAGCAGCAGCTTACATCCTGCACAGGCAGCTGAGGACAAAACAACGAATGAAGGAGAAATGCAGACTCGGACAAACGTTTTAACCAAGTTTTCAGTAAGGTGTTTTTAACACAGTGGTGGTTTGTACGTGCTTCCGAAAGGAGTACTTAGCAATACAAGCTGGAATAATGGTGCTTACAGAAATACACAGGTCATGCCTTCTGGCTCTTTCTCCTTTTGGGGGGAATGAAAGGTACTTGTCTATTTTTATTTTTATTTTTGTTTTTGATTTTGTTTAATAAAGAGTTTCTGTGATTTTTTTTTTCTCCTCCCCTACTTAATTCCTATGTATGATGTACAGTGAAACAACATGTCTTCAACCATCAAATAAAAAATGATAGTTTATTTACTGCAGCTGTAGCTATTCTTTTATACTTATAAAATAAATTCTAGCACCTACCCTTCATGTACAGTCACTTCAGTGTACGTACGTCTTGTACAGAATATGCTAAAGCTCCTTCAGCTCTTCAGTTCAATCACAGAAACCCAAGTGGAAGGTTGTTCTTATGAAAACTTGCCACCCCTGGCACCATTGAGCTGCCCATCTCTGTAAAGGTACAATCACTGGGTTCTCATGAATAATCCATGTGGAATAACCTCTTGATTTTTGACTCCAATTTGGGTTGCATTTGTAATTTCATACAAAGCCCATTTCAGCTTGCCTCTGTCTATGTGAAATTAAAATAAAAAACTAGTAGGCACTGTCAGGGGAGTTTGAAGTCCTAGAACTATGTAAGTTCTTAGAAAAGATTACAACCCCCCAAATAAATAAATAAATAAATGGGGTTTTTAATTTTGGTTGCATTCACTACTGATAGTCAGAACAGCCAGAAGGCAGCCATTAGATGGCCCAAGTTGCCTTTTCAGATCCTCAGTTTTTAGAGGAAAATGTGCAATGTCAATATTCTGCTCCTCTCTGTATCAATTAAACAATTTGTGGTTTGACTTTACCTCTCTGAAGTTTATTATCTCTCCAAGACAACAATGAAACCATCCTATTATATTTCCTTTCTTTTCATTATTAGCCAAATTTTCCCAGATAAGCTTTAGCACACTTGTGTTAAGCATGGGTTTTTTCCTAGCCCTTAACTGTCTGGTCATGTTCTAAACAGTTGTTTGCCATGTGACAACAGAGAAATAATACAATCCATGGAGCTCCGCATTTTGCATATAACATGTAAGATAACACTGAAGGGAAAATACTGGTATAATGTATATTCCAAAAGGAATTACTGAAAAAATCTCCCTCAAACCAAACTGATCTCCTACATTAAATGCTACAGGAAGTCACCAAAATAGGCAAATGCATAGAATTTAATTGTTGATGAACAAATCCAGAAGATTTCACACAAGGTGAGTGGCTTGGGAACACATAAAGGTGTTTTCAAAAGTTTTTGAATTAGGTCAGTTTTTACTGACTTAGGGCAAAGTCCTCAAAAGTACTCCTTACGTGGTGGAACAAATAAAAGACTAGTGAAAAAAACCGTCGTTTCACCAGCAAACTTTTATTTTGACTATAAAGTGTGTAAAACCATTGAAAAGAAAAAATCCCACCTGGTAACAGAACAAAAATATTGTTTTCTGTATGTAATGCATAAACATACGAATCAAAAGAAGCACCTTCCCCCTCCATTTAAGTACAATTGTGAAGTGCTTTAGAAAATATAGTCTGAAAAATGCATTAAATTCCACAATGGAAGGAAACTCATGTAGGAGCAAAAATATTCATATACAAAACCCAAATAAGAATTATTACAATCAAACAAATTCAACACTGAGAGTCAATTCAATGCAGAATCTTTATAAGTGGATGTCTTAAGATTGTGACAGATTTTCTACCTTCAAGCTGACTCACAGTTTTAACTTAAAATATAGAACTGAAGAAAAAACCCTCAGGCCCATTTTAAGTCTTTATGGGATGTGTAGGTTAATCTAATTCTCAATTCCAAATCTTACACAAGAATGGAAAAGAGGTACTTGACAAATGGTAGTCTGTATACAATAAAATACTAGAGACTGGATTTTTAGTAACAGCACATTCAAGTAAAATAAAGATTTGGAAAATAAAGACAGGATTAAGAATTTAAAACAAAGAGGAATTGACTATGGTGATACAGATAGAAGCTAGCTTTTAAAATAAATTTAGAAGACATAGTGCAAAGAGACTGAGAGGTTTCACAAGCCACTGTCAGTGTGCCACCAATTCTAACCAGATGCTCCTGGAATCTCAGTGAAATTCTGAGTAAATCTTGTTCTCATCTCCAGAGTCAGCATCATAAAATTCTGTGAGACTATTGAACAAAAGACTAGTGAAAATCCCTTTTACCCATCATGATTTACGTCACCGCTTCTGATTCTGGAGGTTTAATTGCACTGTGATGAATACATCTTCAGTGTAGGCAGGAACCCAGAGAAAATAGTGATGATAACCAGTGCACAGACTTGTTTAGGTTGGACAACACCTTTAGGATTATTGGGTCTGTTAACCTGGCACTGCCAACAAATTTGGTGGCCTTCTGACAGGGTTACAGTGGTGGTGGATGAGGGAAGAGGGAATGACATAATCTATGTGGACAAAGGGTTTGACAGTGTCTTCCTGTCTGGAGAGACATGGATTTGACAGATGGACCTGGGTGGCCACATTCAAAGAGTTTGGGTCACTGGCTCAATGTCCGAGTGGTGACCAGTTCCCTGGGGTCCATACTGGGACTGGCACTGTTTAATGTCTTGTTGGTGCCATGGTCAGTGGGATTGAGAGCATCCTCAGCAAGTTTGCCAACAATACCAAGCTGTGCACTGCAGTCAACACACTGGAGAGAAGGGATGCCCCAGAGGAACATGGACAGGCTTGAGAAGTGAGTCCATGGGGTCCTCAGGAAATTCAAAACGGCCAAGGACAAGATCTTGCACATGGGTTGAGGCAATCCTCAGCATCCATCAATCTAGCCTGTCCAGATTCCTCAGTTTAGGGAGCCTTGCTATCCTCCAGCAGATCAATGCTCTCGCCTAGGCTTGGTGTTGTCAGCAACTGACTGAGGCTGCCCTTGATCCCCTCATCAGATCACTAATAAAGATACTGAACAGGACAAACCCCACTTCTGAGCCTTGTAGAACCACACTAGTGACCAGCGGCCAGCTGGGTTTAACACCACTCTCCACCACTCTGTTAGTAAATATTTGTAACAGTGCTGCTTAATACTGCACTAAGAGGTGTATGTGTTATACATCTATAGTTTATATACACATAGAATTAATATATGAGTTTATGTATAAGTTTTCTGCCACAGCCATCACTGGGTTCAAGCAACTCAGTATGAACTGCTACCAAAAAATCTCGTGAATGTTTCACAAAGGCCAAAGTCTCTGTAGATGAGCTCCTAAATATGTATGAAACCAAGACTAGGGAGGATTACACTATGTTTTGTGTCCTTGAATACCCTAGTCATGATCTGAGTTTACCCAGAGCCAAGCAGAGATTTACAACAAAATTCCTTCAAAAAGGAAAAGTGTCAACAGATGGTACTTTGAAGGTTACTTGAAGGACAGAGGGAACAAGAAACCAAGTTTCCCAAGAAACTCTGAGTTTCAGAGACAACAGTCTCAGTTCGTCCTGGCAGAACAGAGCATTTGTGTTCCACATACAAATACTGCATTTCGGCAAATATTTTAAAATTGCTTAGATAATTGGGTGAAATGTGTTTGCCTGACCTGCTCATCACTGTATTATTACTTGGCCATGTGGCCTCTACTTCCTTTTTACTCAAAAAATGCAGTTGCTGCATCTCCTTTGCTCACAGGTCACAGGTAGAGAAAAAATGTCTATATTTTCTAGGGCATGTTACCCCTATATGATTTACTACAGCTTCAGTTTTATTCTCCTCCCTTCATTTTTTCTTATTCCTGTTGTTTTGCTTGCTGCCTGTGCATTCAGAAGGGTGAATAAACCTGGCAGCTTCAGACAATGAACAAACCAAACCTGCTGAAGTCACTATGAAATTGAAAGACAGAGAATCAAGTTAGTGGTCAAATTATTAGCTAGCCTCCTTTTAAATGCCACTGGCATTTTTCCTCCTGGGAGAGTTAGGCAGCAAGAGAACAATGAAAATGCCTCAAGTTCCCTAAAGTTAAATGGTTCAGTGAATCAAATGCTTGAATAAAAGTGATTATGTCCTACTCAGGCAGGAAATTTATCTGCATTCAGAGAATGTATGAACTTTCATACATTATATACATATTAAGACCAAGGTTTTTCACTTCTTTTTTTTTTTTTTTCCCTCCAGATTGTAGAGCCCTAAGTTTCACCAGTCTTAGAAAGCACAAGCCTGACTTAAGTGTGGTCAAAATCCAACCTCCCCAAATTCAGCCAATCCACCCTGACCATTCCCCAGAGCTCACTGCAGTGGCTTTGTGCCTCTCCTTTCTCCTGTTTGCAATTGCATCCTCTCTCTGGTGATTTGACAAAAAGGAAAGGCTGACATTTTTGACAGAGCTACAAAGTATGTGAAACATTTCCATTTCCATCCAGAATTCTGTTTCAGATATACATGGCCACATAATAATGAAAAAAGCTATTTTCCATCCACCTAATAAATTTACATTGAACCGAACTTTAAACGCTGCACACCAAAAATACAGGGAAGGAAGGAAGCAACCAGTTGGCATGTTCTGTGATTCATTCAGTGACAGCTGCATATAATTCAGAAATGAAAGAATACAAACAAGGTATGTCATTGAGAATCCTTCAAACATTCTGACTGGAGACAGAATATATTTACATTAAAACTGCAGTAAGTAATTAAATGCATTCATGTTTATAGAATAGCAGACTCAGAAAGAAAACTGCTAAAAGACATGTAGACTCCAATGTTTTTAGCTACCAACTTATTTTGGTCTAGAATCTGTAATGTTTGTTAGCAATTAATATTTGAAAATCATGTTTCCTTAAGGTATCCTGAAGCTTGAATTTTCCACTTAAATACCAACCATGACAAGGTCAGGGGATTAAACTTGTTCTCCATGGCCCCTACACCCACCTGTGTGCATGGAGGTGATTTAAACATTCATCCAGTAAAATCGACCTGTAGTGGACATAGCAGATTTCAAGAAAAATTTGCATGACTTGATACATCCAGAAACGATGAAAAGCTCAGTAAAAACACACCCTAAAGCAAGAATGTTTTGATTTCTGAGTTACTTTTCTTGTTCTAACATCTTGCATTGGTAAAATGCAAGATTAGGCACTGGTTTTATGTAGCCTATTTGGAGAAATAAGTTTATAACATGCTAATTTAGCCAGTGGGGTTTTTACAGGACTTTCATATGAACATTTCAGGAAAAGAAGAAAAAAACGGAGTGTACACAGACATGAAAAATATTTCACCGTTGTGAAAAAGAAGAAGATTCAAAATATTTTATGTGATTATCCATTAATTAAAAACCCCACTTATTTAACAAAGCTGTGCATTTCTAACATCTGTCATAACCCACAACCACCAAACATAAGGGAAGGATGGATAATCAATCCTGCTTCTGTATCACAGTGCTCTTTTAGCATTGAAACCAAATCCAGTTTAAGACAAGAATATTGGTTCTCAAAAGATTTCCAGGCTGCACTGCTGCCCAATTGTGCACAGGATGCTGTTGTAGTTTTTGCTAACCATAGGTGAGTCCTTCCTCCCCTGGAGACAAACATCATTGCAGGGGACATAAATGATGCCTGAAAATGAGATGTCCCACCACTACATATTCTTTTGTAACATACACAAAACACAGTATAATAATAAACACAAATAAAGTCTTAGCGATATTATCTGACAATAATTATGCAAGAAAGGCAGTATTTCTGCAAATACTGCCATGCCAAACTAAAGAGGTTTAAAAAAAGAACATAGAAAAAAGTCAGTCTCAAGAACAAAATCAGAAATACTGACTGCTGTGCTGTGAGAATATGCATGGCTGGGTCAGCTCCTGGGCTGCTGGGCGAGTTATGCCTGGGCATATGCAGCAACCTTTGCACTGAAAGGATGTTTTGCACTCCACCGTGTGGACAGCAGGAGGTCTGTGGCAGCCTTGGGAAAGCTTCCCTCTTAGCAAGTTTCTATACTTTCTTTAGGTAAACTGAGAAGCTCTGTACATAGCTATTTAAAGAAAATCCCAACACATTCTTAATAGGTGATAAAGCAACTTGCCATAAAATATAATAGTCTGGCCCCCAGCTAGGATAAAGCTTAGAGAGCTTTTAAGAAAGGTTTAAGACATTTTGTCAAAGTAATTTCACTTCTGAGGATTGTTGCACGTAAGCAAACCCAAAGCAGAATAAAAGACCTTATGTGACTGGAAAAAATAATCCCTCGTGTGTATTTCCCTGCAGTGCTTACTGCTGCATGAGCTGCTCAAAACAGACACAAAACTGATAAAGCAAATAGCAAAATAGATTAGCACCCCCTCTTCCCTCCCTGGCCTCCTGCCCACAAACTAACACACCAGTCTGAAACTGCAAAGAAATTTCAGGGGCCAAACCTGAAAACCATGCAGAAGCATATTTCCAGCTACATTCCACTTTCAATTCTAAAAATGTGAAGTAGGAGCAAGCCAGTGTGAAATAAAGTTAAGCTGGGATTAACTCTGTTCTATCCCAGTGAAGAAAGTGGCATCTTAAAATAGGTATCGAGATAGCCCATATTAAAAAATACCCGTTTTCTCACATGAGAAAATTAAAGTGGGCTTCTAGCAAAATAAAAATAATGCAACAAGATAATTATCAAAGTTACCTGCAAATCAACTGAAAGAGTTAAAATACATTTTAGAAAGACCTTTATGCTTGAGTCTATAAAAAGAAAAAGGCATCTGTAGGAAACATAGATGAAAAAATAAAACTTCTTCAAATATAAAAAATGTTCTGCTTTCCAATAAGTTCAAGTAAATTAATATACAGCAATTGCATCTGGCAGATAACAGATGCTGGGTTTCAGCAAGCTAAAAGCCCCAAAATATACAGATACCACTAAGGCGGTGCAAGGGTCTATGTACAGCCTTCCAGGACAGGGCTGCTTGGGAACCTCTAAGTCACACAAATACTACCACAAGACAGCACCCTTTTCAATATCACCACAGAAAATGAAGTCCAAAATTAACTCACGAAGTAAAAAATGTTTAGATTATTACATATATTGGAATTACTAGAAAAGTAACAAAAAAAAAGAGAAAAAAAAAAGAGAAAATGTTCATGCAAGATACCTGACCAGCAGTTCCTTTCAGAGAATGGAAACCTGTATGTGGGGCTGTTCCTCCTCTGGTGTCCATGTTTAGACACCGAGACCTGTGTTGGTACAGGGCTTTACTCTCTGGCACAGCAGTCAGTGCCTCAGTGCTCTGTTTCAAGCTGCCTCACCATCCCCAGCACTCCCACAGCCTCGGTGCTCTGAGGACCCCATCTGGAAAGGTGACCAATTCCCAAGAGCAAACCAAAACATTCTGCACAGGCACAGCAGTTCTGGAATGCGAGCAGCGTGTGTTGAGCTAAGCTCGGGCAGCACTGCTTGTCCCAAATGCACCTTCACCCTGCAGAGCCAAGGATGTGCTGGCATGGAGAAGGGGCAGCCACTGCCTCCCGAGGGATGAGGGGGTGAGAAGAACAGGAGTTGTGAGGACTGAGGACTGTGTTTGCCTGTGGGCTTGGACCTGCCTCTCCCCATCCTCACAGGGAACAGCTAGCACCCTGACCCCTCACAGGGTCCCCAGCTGCAGGGGGTATTGCAGCTCCTCCAGGAGGTGGTTTCATGGTATACCTCAGGTTTTCTGCTGCCCTCCTGTCCCAGGTGTTTACTCTCAGCCTTCCATCCCTGTGTTCCCTTTAGCATCCTTTTGTAGCAAGCACCTCCTCTCCTCCAAACACCTAACAATGAACACATCAGGGATGTGTGCTTTCCCTCTGAGAAAGCATCCTGAGCACCCCAGCTGCCTGGGTTAACTCTGTCACCCCTTGCTCTCATCTTGCTACTCTGCTCTGGGTGCAAGTGCTAGGAACTCTATTCAGAACAAATGCCAATGTGCTTCTTTTTCTAAAGACTCCCACCAGTCATTCCTTGACTGCTTTTAAGCAAAATCCTGAAGTCAGCCAGATTCATGTATCACAACAGCTTATCTGGAAGCCAGCACTTCCAATCTGGGAATGCTTTCTTGGCGGCTCAGTATTGCTCAAGCATGAAGTCATCAAAGCCACTTCCTTGTCTGATGTGGGAGAGTGGCTGACCTCCTATTGATGGGATAAGAGCCCTCAGTATGGCTGTGTACTACAGATGCATTTTGAGGTTGTAGGTCATAGATGTCTGTGTTCTCTCAACAGCACCCTCACTTGCTATTGCACTGTACAGAATTCCACAGGACTAACCTAGGATCATCTGTTTCCTAATAATCAGAAGTTAAATTTTAGCCACCCCTACTCCCTCCTTTTCAGAATCAACCTCTGTGTGATTGATTTTCTTCAGCTTTCCTTTTGCTCAATCCTTTGAGCTCTACAGGATTTACACATTGTTCTGTTTTGTTCATCATTGACATTGTCTGTTCCTGTAGCATTTACTGAATGCCTGAAAACTGGATGCTGTTGTGCTGTAAGTAGTACACCTTTCAAGGAGGGTTTTGTATTTTTTTTTCCAAATTTCTCTTGAACTCAAGACATTTTCTGCCACCAGTTATTAGGATCTGTGAGTTTTGCACTCTACATATTCTTCTCAAGCTTATTTCAGCATGTGGCTATTGCAAGAGGAAGAGGGAAACAGTGCCACCATCAAGATTAGGGTTTTGTGAAGTTCCATTCTTGAGCTATGTACTCACCACCCTCTGCTCTAAAGCAAGGGTCACCTTTGCTGTAGGCAGACTTAATGGCAGAGTAGCTTGATTTCAGCCCTTAGTAGCCTTACTCAGTCCACATAATGGTTAGAAGATGTGCCAGTCTGGAACACCACCAGCAGCCTTTTACATTTAATATCTGGGGTATACATAACCAAAACTAAAGGAAAATACAAGCACCTAGCTGGGACAAAATCCAGTCAGGAGAGACACAGTGATTTTCATGTCAGTCTGAAGCTCATAGTTGGATGGGATAAGGAGATCATAAACACATCTTTGTTTCCTTCTTTGCCATCTTGGATGTGACTGAAATTGCAGGCAGAATTCCTGGTGCACGGCAGACCCTTTTCAGAAGGTGTGCTGGAGCCTCCTTGAGGGACATGAATGTTTAGTCTAAGCAGAGTTCCCAGAGCTCCAGCTCAGGTCCCACATTCGCCATGAACAAATACGCTTTGTAACTTCAGAAATGTATTTTTTCCACTTCAAATTCACCACCAGCAAGAAGAATAAAGCCAGCTTACACATGGAGGCATACATAATGTCTTAAGTTGTAATAAAATAATTTTTGTTTGAAGAAAGAAGTTTATGAAAATTATTTGGGCCTATTTTCTGTTCTAAGCAAAATAAATATGAGAAACAACACATGGAATGCACTCTTGAAAATATATGACATATGTCATCATTATGACACTGCAAATAACAGAAAAAGGCTCAATTTTGTGCCTTACAAATCATCTATATACCATGCAGTGTCAAGAGAAAAAAAAAATAAAAATGCACCAAATGTTTCAAAAATTAAATTAACTTATTGGGAAGAGTGGAAAGTGACTGTGAACCCAAGTGTCTGGGGAAGAGGGTTTTTATTTCCTGCTGGTGCGTGACCGAGTCTGTGACACGTGGTAATAGCAATCTGCCGGATTGCATCTCCCGTTGGCTCCGGGTGGGCCCTGCGGTCCTGGTGAGCCTGGTGTTCCTGGTGGGCCTGGCAGGCCAGGAGCTGGTGAAACAAAGGCAGAATTAGCAGAGTCCTCAGCAGAGCACATGCAGTGCCCTGCATTTCATCACCAACATCAGCTGCACTCCAGCACATCCATGAGAAGGCAGGTGGGGGTGACCTCACGCTATGACCCAGCTCGGGAGGAAAAGCAGAAGTGTAAAACCAGTGTTAAAACAGGAGAAAGGCCTGTTAGTTCATAAATAACAATAGCAGAAATAAATCTGGAGACTTGTACCTGCAGGGCCAGGTGATCCAGGGTTACCAGGCAGTCCAATTCCAGGCTCGCCTCTTTCCCCTTTCTGTCCTCTATAACCTACACAGAATAAAGATATGAAAATAAGAGCACCCCCTTATTTTAAGTAGTGATCTTCTTTACATCTTGTTGACAGGAAATTACCAAGACAAATATAATTGGGAAAGCACATGCTCACTTCTCTTTTTCAGAAACTGTTTTGTGTTTTTTTTTCTTCCGAGACAGCTCTTAAGTTTATAAATTCCTTCTGGAAAATATGAGTATTTCTAGCAGTAACTGTTGCATCCTCTGTCAAAGGACTCTTGCTTTGTTCACTTGCTGGACCTTTCCCCAAGATTTTAAGTTACCTTCCTGAAATTCCCCTAATAAAGAGCCAAATGCAGACTCTACCCTCTCTGTTCTGCATAAATCCTTACACTTGCACATTTTAGACTGGAGACTGGAAACTGGTAGTTTTATGCCTAGACATTCCACTGTATGCGAGAAAAGAACCACTCTGTGGCCACTGTTGCCCAGCTGCCCTTATGTGGAATGACCCAAGTAGCTGCATATCATTTACAAGGTATGATTACTAATTATATTTTGAATACTTGAGTCCTTTTTCTTCACAGGCCATAGTTTTGTATTTATCTAAATAGCTTCCACCTTCTCAGCTGCTGCAATTCATGCCCAACCTGTTTCTTTTTCCTTGAACTGTTTTTAGAAAGTTTATTAGTTGCAAACACTTTGGCTTTTTTAGAACAGAGGCTACTGGTAAAACATTTTCCTTATTATTTCAAGTTAAGAACCCATATACAAATGTACCTTTTTTTGTTCAGATCACGTAAATTATGCAGGAGAGAGGATGGAGGCATTTTTACAGGAACAAGCATGAAACCTGCCACAAACCCTTACTTCAAAAGGGCTTACAAGGAAACCCTCTTCTGTCCCCAGCTCCTCAGATGCTGGCATGTAAGGTGACAAAAGTTGAAGATTCATTTGCTGATTTTTGGTCACATTTGGAATTAAATTTGTCCTGCTTCAGGAACCAGTATATTTCTAGCATCACCTATGCCATACAATAGAGCTCTTCCTCTTGTGAAGAACTGTAACTTAGTTTGAATTAAAAGAGAAGACCACAGCTGTGTGAATCCACCTGATGTCTCATGAAGATTAACTGGCACCGGCAAGGTGGATGGCAAAGGTTGTCTTGTCAGTGGGCTGTGGTCTAAGGCAACACTACTGCCCTACAGGATATTCCAGAAGGAAATTACTTTGAGGGCTGTGGGTACCAATTCAGGGTTGTTACGACAGACACAATGCAGCAGGGATGGTACGCAGAGTATTCAAGCTTTCTATTGCACACAAGCTCATTATACACTTCGGTAGAAAGTCTGTTATCTGTTGCAATCATTCCAGCTTTCAAAATGGAGCATCAATCATCTTGTTCTTCTCTCAGCACCGCAACAAGGAAATTACAGTGAGGCAAAATCATTACAAAATGCATGCAGAGTGCCATACATAACATAACATAACTAAAAGAAATCGACAGTTTAAAACCTCACAGAACCCCAAATTTAAATAATTCATGCAGTCCATGCATTCTGGTCACTGAGTTGTGTTAAGCAAAAGTATACAAGGCATATACACACACACAAGCTATAAAGACGCAGGAGAAGGAATATGCAGGTATTTGTATTGGATTTTTAATCTTAGATTTACTCTCCAATGACCACAGCAGTATTTGTAACTACACCAAGTTGGTTTGCTCTGAAAAATCTTGCGCAACTTGTAGTATTGCTACTTTTTGAAAAGCTCAACCATACAACCACAGGATCCATTATGTGTCCTATTTATTTTGTATTTCTCAATGTTTTTTAATTTACAGTCAACAGTTACATTGCATTTCTCACTATAAACCCAGTTAACTGTAATTTTACAAAGGAGTACTGACACTAATCACTTGGTTTGCATTTCTTTAGTTATGGAGAAGAGAGAGAAATCACAGATACCATATATCACATTTAACAATCTCTTTGATAACCATTACTGCAGGTCTCTGACACACCGTAATTGAAAATGAGCGAGATAGACAATGATTCTGTAAACATCACTGGAATACAAGACAATAAGGAAATAACCACCCACAACAGGACAAAGAGCAGCCTGCCAATGCAAATACATGGGCCAGGGTAGTGGTAAACCATTACTGGCTGTATCCAAATACACAAATACACATGCAAGGGAGTAGTTTGTACACGGTGGCAGGTAAGTTCTGCTAGCACTGAAGTTTAATACAAAAATTCCCAGATATCTTGTCTAACAGTAAGGCTTTATTTCATGCAAGGGTATTAATGAACAGACTTATATGTAAACAATGTGAACAATGTAATGTGTAATTCTGGCAGAAAAAGATTTGATTTTTAATGAGGTATATTTTGCTCAGAAGCAGGGCCATGATTACACCTCCAGAGGGTATCACCTTCTTTCTGAGCTTAGACTGAAAAACTCATACACAGTCAAAGAAAATATTACCATACACATAAATCAGATTTTGATTTATTGTTTTTAATGCAAAGGCACATATAAGATGCTATCTACTTTTCATGGTAGAATTACAATCACATAAGAGGCACCTGCTTAATTCAAAAGATAAGTGTTTTAGCAGAGCCCTTCACTCGGGTTTCAGAAGTTTTATTGTGATTTCTGCAAACCCAAAGTTCAGTTAGTATAAAAACGTACCCAACATGGGTAGTTTGGCAAACAGTTGGTAGCAGTATGTAGCAAGTTTGTGTTCAAACAGATGAGCTTCTGCTCACAGATGAGCAGGAACAGCTGGAATACAGCTCTCAGTTTGGTGCTCCCCACAAACATCACGGTCAAAAGTGTGACTACTGCAACACCCTCAGCTCTACAGGGACATGACACAAGTTCATGTCTATGAGCTCAGAGGTAAAAGGTACTTAAACTGCTCCAGAAGGTATTCCACCTATATCATGGGGACCCTCTTCCATCAGCATGAACAATGCAGCACCTGAAACTAACATGTCAAGTATCTAGAGAAATCTGAGGTTTTTTAATACAAACTCAAGGAAAAGAGATTAACAAAACAGGGAACAATGAGCCCAAAGTATCCACTGTGTTGTACTGTGCAAATACTCTGTGTTCTTAAAAAGACTGTAAAGCAACAGAGAGGGTGCTAAGATAAAGCCCTCTCATCCAGCCACCAACACATGTTCCGAATTCCTTTTGTGTGTTACAGCTCTCTCAGCTGAGAGGGAGCAGCTAGGTTTCAATCTAAGTAGAAAGTTCTTTCCACAGCACAGAACATTTTACAGGAGGTATCTCTTGAAACCAGTGCAGCTGTTTCAGATGAGTGACTGCATCTAGACAACATCTGCTGCAACGGGTTCCTGATGGCAGCCAAGGTTTCTACATGCTTCCACCATACAAATTAATAATTATAAGAAGAGACATAAACTTCACAATATAGATTACCAACAAAGATAAGGAGCTTTCACTATTCGTTGCATGGTATTTTTATTTTCTGAGCTGTGATGTCTGATTCCTCAAGGCTACCAAAAGGTTTGAGGACCTATAAAGAACTATTTTCCTAATTTGATAAAAAGAGTGGATTTTAATTAGGATGGAATCTTTTCTCTATTGAGAAAAAAATCAAGTCATATTAACATAAAGGATCCCTCAATTGCTAAATTATCGCAAGGTGCATTTCATTTAATAGACCAAAATTCACTTACTATTAGAATTTTAATAATCCAATTAAGTCAGTGGAGTTAATTGAGCTAGGTCCTCTAACACATGACAAGCTGACTGACTGTTTGCAGACAGATGACATTGCTATATCTTTGTAATGTCTTGAAAGAAACCTTCTAATTCTCTAGGAGACATTAACATATCTTAAAACTCATACAGAGTAAAGTTTCGTCTGTTCTCCCTTAAGGAGATGCTGTACATTTTACCAGCAACTCTGCCTCAGAGTATCAGCTTACTGTTGCACATGCCATTGGTTATTTTTTAAATGAATATAGATATATATAAATACAAAAATCTTGCATTTGCTATTTGAATACCAATTATGTGTTTCATAATTTAAGTTGCAATTCTTTGTTATATTTTGCTTGCATGCTATGCCTTTAATGAGACCATCCTATAAATTTTATCTACCCGGACCACCGGGAAGTATCTGGTGAACAGTATGAACAACCTTGCTGAAGGCCAGCAGGTAAAAATTCTGGACTTCCTTCGAAGGAAATGACTCTGTACATAAGAGTCTAGAAATTCTTTAAATACACTTTTTGAAAACCATGCCTACAATTCCAAAAGTTAGTACCTGTGTTTTCTGCTTCTGGGACTAACCCTCTACCTATTGGTTTGCTGTGCAGAAAGAGATTCTGTCAGAATCCAGCTAAATAATTCCTGACCAGTTTCCAGGGGAAGTGGTACCATGCTCAAGGTGCATGGACAGACTCCTGTGAATCCACAAATGAGGTTAAACACCTCCCCAGACACACAGTAGCATCTGCCTTTCCAGCTGGCTGGCTTTAGCAGGCTCTGCATGCAGCATCACAAGCAGGACTTATTCACAGAGGTCCTGTTAATTGCTTGCCAAAAGCATCTACTACTTCTCACTGTCTGTGTGGACAAGTGACTCACTCTGCAGCCCAGACATGTATTACTGCACACAGCAAATCCCTGGAGCTGGCTATTTGGGCTGCACCCAAGTGAGAAATATAATAAGGAGTGTCTGTCAGTCAATACCAAGTGTGTATTAGGACTTGTGCACACAGCATGCTACCTTGATGGCCTCAGCCACACATGCACGTAATGTGCTTCTCCAAGAAGTCTTGTTTGCTATGTATTTTATGGCTGAAGAAAAGCTGGAATATAAAAGGATACTTTTCAATCTGCTCAGAGATTTGAATTTCTTTTTACTCTTGGCACAAAGCACTAACATGCAGAGGCACAACTGAGGAAGGTGTGAAGGATATTTTTAAGTGTGCTCCTCTTACAGGACTGTCTCTTATTCGCAGCATAAAAAAGGAGGCAAAGTAAACTTTTGGTTGTCTTTCCTTGGAAGTGTAATTTCATATATCTTTTGATGCATCAGAGAAGCAAATGCTTCTCACTTAGCTTACCTTTTACTAAACAAAAAGAAGTATTGAGCATTATCGGTAAAGCAAACGGAAATCCTGTGTACATGGGGCACTATTTCACTTAAGCATAAGTTATGGAAAAGCAGCTTTTTTTGGTTTTTTTCAAGCATAGCTATCATCTTTTAGTCTTGATGGTCACTATCTGGAAATAAACTCTAGTGCAAAGTTTCACTTCCCAGAGGCATCTGAGGCTATCCAGTACATACATCATCATTGAACAATCTGGCACTGACATTGAAGGTGACTATTTGCAGGGATCTGAATATTTAGGTAACGATGAAGTCAGTGTTGTAAGATTCTAAGCCTTTTATTGTTTTCCTTGATCCTTTATTCTTGTTCTTCTCATTCTGAGCTCATCACATTTTTCAAGCTTCTGTCAGGGGTTTGTGCTTATCAATGTTAGTAAGTCCTTATTCTTCTGATAGCTTTAGGATCCACACATCTTCAGCTTTGCTCTCATGTTCTTCATTCCAGTCTGACTTGCTCTGACTCCAGAGCAGACCAAACTAACAAAAGATAATAAAGAACTACCTACAGATAAACTGCAAATTACATATTACCCACCCACAAAATATTATTAATTGATAAATTCTTTTTTCCTTTTAGTCTGTTCTCCTCTTCCTTTTAATCTCTGAAAGGCTGAATCTGCAGTAGAGCACAACTACAATGAACCTGGATCCTTAAAAGCTATTTTTGTAGTAAAAGACAGTTCAGAGAAAAGAGAGTCCTATACTGTCCAAATGTATTGCAATGCACAAATTACTGTTTGGAGTATAGTGAAAAACTGATTACTCTCTTTTTTTTTTTTGGTGACAAAAGATTCCTTCACCGTAGGAAGAATTCATTCAGTAATACTTCAGTTTTCACTGCTTCTTAAAGAAGAATATTTGCCTTCAGTTTTTCTTTCCCTGTATTGTCTCAGGATGAAAGCACTCAGACTAGGAGATCAAATTTTCTTTCTTAAATAACATGGTATCTCAATATGAAGTTGGATCTAAATAGCTAGAGTGCTGGCATTGTTTTTCTTCCTTATTCAAGTATTTTACAGAAAAGAAAATAACTGCTACAGTAGTTCTGTCAGATTTAAATATCTGTCAATAATTGACTTTATAACTGATTAGAATAAAATGCACTGATTAGGAGTTTTTAATCAGTAAAATCCACACATTTACTATGGGTTAATATTTAGATCTGGTCTGGAAAAACATAAGTACATAAGTTTAAAAGTTAATCATTAGAAAGCTATATAGGTAATCCTGGCTTATTTAATAGTTATTAGCAAGTGTATAAGGATCTCAAGATACAACTAACAGGAACATTTTTTGGAATTCCTACCTTGAATTCCACGTTCTCCTGGTGGCCCTGGCAAACCATCCTTTCCTGGTGGCCCTGGTGACCCATCTTTTCCTGGGGGCCCTGGTTTTCCATGAGCTTGGGAGGCAAGCATTGCAGCAGGCAGCTTCAGCTGGGATACAAATTGAGCCATCCTTTCTTCATTAATCAAAGACAAGAAAAAGTGGGTAAGAAATATATTAAAAATGCAAAAAATGGGAAAAAAAAATCCCAACCCCCCACCTAAAGTTTCTGAAAGTAAGGTGTTTAACCCTTCTTAATGTCAAGGTATTAAATGCTCCAATAAACACTGGCAACTTCAGTTCAAATGCTGATTCATGTCTGAGTCTATAGCCTTTGAAATAATCAGAATGAATTTGTATTAAAGTTTCTATTACTACTCTCTATTACTAAAGTATTCCAATATTTTAAATGACTTCTGACTCCTGTTCATGGAAGTATTTAAAACAGACAGAATAATTAGTACTTAACACACTGATGGAGGGCTACCTTAACTGTTTGTAACTCATATTAAGCTGCAAAGTAGAGATTAAATACTGCAAACAGTTCTTAGAATGTGCTGGAACCCTAAAAACAGTTGTAAAGAACCTGAAAGTGCTCAGCAAAGATTATTAATTGCAGATATTTCAGAACAGAAATGTTCATGCTGCTGGGACAAAGTGCCCTCGGTAACATTTTAGTGTTCCTTAGAGGTAGATAAAATAGATACTAACCTTGACTCTGTCTCATTTACACCATATTAAATCCCTAAACATTCCACAATTTAGTGGGTATGTACTGTGCTGGAGTTCTAAGGTGTAAGAAAAAAATTAGAACAGAGAAGAGTGGGCATCAAACAAAAAAGAAGGAAGTTGATAGAAGGTAAGCACAAGGGAAAAAATGCCAAATATGGAAGACCTCTGGGAACACTAGCAAGGTGCAGAAAATGGAATAGCTATGAAGATAAAACTCCATCATTCTCTGGAGGCAGGGCACCTTCTAATACTTTCTCTTTGTGAATAGACTAAATACTTGTTACCATTCTATCTGAATGGGAAAAGGAGGTGACTTCATTCAAGAAACTGCTCTTGAAATACATAGGGGGTTGAACTCCTGAGGGGTAGCACCCTGGGGAAGGGTGAAAATACATAAAATGGTAGCCTTGTTATAAAGTGAAAAACTGCCTGAATGGGTTAAAAAGTCTCAAGCTTTATACGATTTCTTTTATCCCTAAAAGACAGCTTGTATTGACAAAATAGCAAAGGATAAGGAAGATAAAAGAAATGCATTTTTCAATGGAAAAGAAACTACAGTGAAGGTGTTGTGGCAGGACAAACACCCCCCCCCCCCCTTTTCTCTCTCTCCCTGATTGCTGGCCGAGATCGATGGCTCAGATTAAGTCAATAGCTTAATCCGGACTATCAATGCTGGCGTCTGGAACTCAGAGTGAGACACTGAGAGAATGTGAATAATTTTCAAGTGACCGCAAATACACACTCTTTTCCCTATAAAACACCACGAAAAACTCAGCAAAAGTAGAAGCTTTTCTACATGGACATTGGAGCGTGAAGTAAAAGCTTACTCCCCTGAGTTCGGACGCAAGCTCTGTGGTTACTTCCCGAGGGATTGAGAGAGGATCTGGTGCATCCCCAGCTCCAAAAATTGGATTTGGTAAGAGCATTGGTTTCCTAAATTGTATTCTTCTTTGCTAGCTACAATAATATTAATAGGTACCTTTTTCATTTTTTTAGCGCTGTATTGTTTTAATCTCCCTATTTTGGGCAACATATATACATGTTTGTTTTAGCTATAAATAGCTCTTCATGTTTTTGTGTAGTAAAATTTGTCTAGTTCTTTATTCCGTTCTCACCTGTGTCTAATAAACCATAATCTATTTTTACATTAGACATAAATCGGCTGTCTTTATAAGAACTTATGAGTCACACTGGGTTTTGACAGTGCTGGTCACTGAATAGGTTTGGTCATTAGTTGTCATAGGCCTAGGCAACTGGTAAATCAATCCACCCTCTGTTTCCACTCGTGACAGGTGTATATCTTGTTTCAGACACCTATCATAGCCACAGCTTTTCTACCATGACTAAGGGAATGCTGGGGAAGAAAAATATTTCCTTTTCAGATTAAGGACTCATCTAAGAAATCTTACATAACACAAAGACCTTGGCTGAATCCGGTACTTGCCTAAAACTGTGCCAGAAGATGGTGGTCTGGTAGGGAGCTCTGGAACTCAGCAGGAACATTTGCTGAGAAAGCTGCTCAGCAATTTAGAACTATGTGACTGAAAGCCATCAAGCCTTTCTCTCATTAAGAGAGTCAGCCACTAAGTGGGTAAAATAATGAGGTATTTCTATGGTCTCTGCTCTAGTAACTCTTCAATGTCCTAATGGTATGTTGTAGATACTCATGTATCTGCAGTAATGTATGATACATAACCGTATCTACAATGACACATACCTATGCTTGCAGTTGTGATTTGGAGCAGAATACTTTCAATGCTAATCTTTTACATGAGGAAATACTCTGGTTAACAGATACTGTAACTTCTAATTGAACAAAATCATGTAAAGTAGACTTATTAAACATAGCTACAGCAACAAGGCAGCTGCTAAGTCCAACTTAAGTTAAATTACATGTAAAGAAATTTATAGAAGAATTTCAGATTTAGTTGTATAATACTTCCTTTTCTTACCTTCAAAAACCTTAAGAACCTCTAGTTTGATATATTTTTTTATTTCTTCAAGTGAAATTGCATCAGCCTGATGAGGAAAAAGAAAGGTGGTATGTATCAGAAGGAACATACAGAGGGCACTTTATGATGCTATAAAAATAAGAAATGCTCAAATTAGCATTACAAATATAAACCTTTCACTAACAAATAAGTGTTTTAGTATATTTGTGTTATTTCCTTAACTGCAAAGGCCACTTTACTGCAAATACATAATACTATAAAAACACTAATGGCCTGAAGTGGGAGAGGCACTGTCAGCTGCCAAGATGAGCAGGATGTGATGTGTATGGAAATTAACTTACACAGGACTGTAAGGATGTCCAGTGACACCACTCTGCTTTACTTGTCTTTCCCATCTGCTAGCTCCTCACCTGCCCTGGGGACTAACTGCCCTGATGCACAGCTGACCAGAACAGAACCACAGCACCAGGAACCTCACTGGAAAAGTGGTTTAGAACTTTACCTTATCTTACTGAGGTCAAAAAGGACACACAACACGGATGTGTGTGTCTGTGTGTACATGCAGACAAATCAAGATATCTACAACTGGAAAGCAGCATTTCACTGTCTTTTTAAATGCTGATTTCTGTTCGACTGAGAATTCATTTTGGCTGCCTCCTATTCTTTCCCAGTTGCAAAGGCTTAGACTTTAGCTCTTAAGCTTATGGAAAATGTGAAAATTAACTGTACTGAGTAGACATATTGATATGCAGGAACTAAATAATTAAAGTTTATCCATAGAAGATGCTTTAAAAAATAATTAAAAATAAACTGCCTCATCTGGGTGTATTTTTTTCACCTTAACTGAACACTGAAATTATCTGAGGGAAATCCTTAGTTTTTCTAATACTGTGCTATTGCCCAGTTGAATTTCCACCACTCAGCACATGCTACATTTAAACTGTCTGAATTCACAAGAAACCATGGTAAACCAATATTTACTTACTGGAAACCCTGGGGGTCCTGGTGAACCTGGGGGACCTTGATGACCTGGTGATCCTGGATAGCCTCTGTCTCCTGGAGGGCCAACAGGACCCACATCCCCCTTTTGTCCTGATGGGCCAGGCCTCCCTCGTTCACCCTGTGGACCTCTGTCCCCTGGAATACCCTGATCTCCCTGTGTAAAATAAACGCAGAAAGAAAACAATTGCACATAGAGGAAGAAACCTGAAAAGACACTCGAGACTGCTAAAGAGAAAATTCTTGCCTGTTCAGAAACAGATTGAGTCAATGCAGCGAAGGTAATTTTACAGACTGAACCTTGCCTCTGAAAATACTTTTTGTTTTCTTGCACTTTTATATTGAAATCAATGACAAAAGAAAAAAAAAAAAAAAGCTTGACTCTCTAATCTACTTTTCAAGGACAGAAATTGAGTATAGAAAGTTTTTAGCCCTTATACAGGGATCTACAAATGTCAGTTATGGCATAAGTAAAATTTAGGTGCTCAAATTCACACAGGCACAAGACACCAGGATTTTCCTGTAACTTTCCTTTGAAGCCTATTTTATGTCTTCATTTACACAAAATTTTCATTCATCAAAGTTATTTCCAGTACCTAAAGGTGGCCTAGGAAGATGCTGGAGAGGGACATTTAACAAGGGCATGTAGTGACAGGACAAGGGGGAATGGCTTCAGACTGAAGAAGAATAGGTTTAGATGAAATATTTAGAAGAAATTCTTTACTGTGAGGGTGGTCAGGCACTGGATATGTTTTCCAGAGAAGCTTTGGATGCTTCAGCCCTGGAGGTGTTCAAGGCCAGGTTGGATGGGGCTTGGAGGAACCCAGTCTCATGAAAGGTGTCCCTACCCATGGCAGGGTGGCTGGAACTTGATGATATTTAAAGGCACTTCCCAGCCCAGGCCTTTCTATGATTCTATGATATATAATTTCTCAGATTTATAACCCTGAAGTGTAGGTAGAGATAGCTCTTCTACTAGAGATAAAGGCAGGTTTCTCTAGAACCATGGTGCTATGGCACTGTGAAGCTGATGCTTTCTTGCTAAACAATCCACATTTTACAGGCTGCCAATGTGTAGGAGGCAAATCAAATACTACAGGAACTTTTCAAACAAACATTTTTTAACTGCCTCCAGTGTTTTTTTTGTGTTTTGAAAAAGGTCCTTGTAAAAATTCATAAAACCAGGTCATGTCTTCCTCGAGATTCCTCTTTAAACTTTCCACTTTCAATTGTACAAAACTCAGGATATTCGTGCTTTGTGATCACTGCCTAAGGTGCTGATTTATTCAGCCCTTCTCCTTTCTAGTGTTCTCCTATCTTTTGTATTTTATCTTGTGCAGAAGGAACAGCTGTTTTTCCTGGGTTTCTACCTGCTCTTGTCCAGCGGGTTCACATTCTGTGGTTGAGGCATGCAGATAATAGCAATAAATGAGCCAGCCATTAGTACTTGTATCTGTTGAAATTATATGCAATCTGATTTGTGTAAACCATGTTTTCAGCTAGTTTGCCACTCAGTTCATAAAGTAGTAATAACAACAGTGTTTAGTCACTCAAATTAGATATGAGATTATTTCAGCCCAGGTGGCTTATTCCTTCTTAAAATGGATTCTATGAGGACATTCTTACATTAGACAAGAAAACCTCAAGAGTTTTATTCTGTCCTTCCAATTTTGATGCTTCTGTTTTCTGTAACTACAACAGCTGGTCTCAAACTAAAAGAGCATGCAGGTCAGCAGTAATAGTAATAGCTGCAAGAAAACCTTGCTTTATTTTCTGTAATCATTGCAATCTCTCACAGATGCAGGCCTGTATCCTTAAAGGCAAAACCCAAACACTGTGAACAGTTAATATTTTAAGGGATAGTTTTTGTAATAATAGTTAAACTCTCATGTTTCTTCAGTGTCATAAAGCAGCATTTCCTTTTCCAGAATAAAACAGGGAGACACTTTTCTGATTCATCAAATAAATGTGGTATCCATTACATTAGAACATCATGACTTTAGCAATGTTATAACAAGATCACCTTTCACATATACATACATATGTGTATATATATATATACACACACACACACACACACACACACGCATACATATATATGTATATATAAAAACTCTTCTCTCAGCTCCTGTAATCATTCCTGCTCACCATGATCTTGTTACCATGAACAGAACTGTCTGAAGAGCTTGGAAAGCAGTCAGGTACTGCACTGGCATTCCTGCTGCCCAAGTGTGACAAGCTTTTTTTATATAAAACATGATTTATGTTTGTGACATTGAAAGGATGACAACAGGGCAAGTTCATAGCTTTTGCAAAGTCTGGCAACAACACAACAGGATTAGCTGCTTTCCAATTTCCACCTATTGATCAGTTTACCACTGTCCAGCCAACTGTGTTAGAAAGTCTATAAAATGTGTTTTTCCTCTAAATGCAGAAGCCAATTCAACTCTAATTCCTTAAAGTGCTGTCTAGGACTAAACCTCTTAGATGTCTGTGTGACTATTTGAAGTTCACAGAGAATTCATTTCTTGATTTTGCCTACAAGACAGGTGCTGATGAGGTGTTTAGATGCTCAGTAAAAAAAGTGATCATAATAGGGACTTACACGTTCTCCTTTGGGTCCTCTGTCTCCTGGTCTCCCCACAGCACCCTGAAAAATGGTTTTTGAAAAAATATAAACTTTTCAATTAAAGGCTTTGTTGTATATTCATATGTTAGCAGAACAGAAAGCAACTGCCAAGGATTAAGAGCTACAGTATCTGTGAAGAATAAAACACATAAAAGCATGTTTTCTTACCGGGGGACCTGGCAATCCATCTTTTCCATTGATTCCCTAGGAAAAAAAAATAATGTTTATGTATTTTAAAAAATAAAGGGTAAAGCTCAATGTTTAGTGCCGTATCAGTAAATATTCTGAAGCTGGAGAAGCAGCAGTTAGTGTGGCTAGAATACAGAAATACAAAAAGGATCAAGATGTGCATGAAATAAGCATCCAACTGTCTAATGAGCATCCAACTTCAAATGACAAATTATAGGGAAAATTTGCAAATGTGAAATATTTGTGGACATTTATATGCACTTTTTCAGTCCCAGCTAGTCATAATGCAACCATGGGAGAGATTTCTTTTGTTCTAGATATTAGTCTTGATGCCAAATTGCCCTTCTGCTGTTACAGAGATTATGCCTTACTATTCTGTGTCCAGATCCATTCTTTGGTCCTTAGGACTTGTCACAGGGCATAGTTTTGCTCTCCCTGGGCTAAACCTTCCCAAAAGAAGATTGTTGCATTCACAGCACCTCCTGGAAACTGTTCCAGGCCCACATTGTCCTCCAGATTGGAATGTGACATGATCTGAGAGTCTTAGCTAGTATGGGCCAAAATCATGTCAGAGAGTGTATTAACAATTGCACAGTGCCAGATAAATGGAAGATAAATGCTCTGGTAGTGTTTAATTTAGTAGGATATTTATGGATCTGCTCATGTAGTAAACTCAGAGCTGCTTCACTGAGTGAGAAAGGACGACTTGTATGAGCAGAGACATCACAAATATTTCTTTCCCCTCTTATACCACAAAGTGCAGTTTTGCACAGATTAGGCACCTTGGGCTAGTTTGCTGCTGTAGCTGCAGAAATTGTCTCTTCTTTCAAGGCAGAAGTGTAATGTGGAGATGTGCTGACAAGCTGCAAAAGTCTGTTTCTCATGCTCATCCCCAAAACACACCAAGGTTCAGGGGAGATAATGAGCCCTGCACTACCCTTGCTGAACCCCTTCTAGAATATAAACTAGGTTTTTAAAACTAGCTCAGACACTGCTGACTGCACTGCTGTCACACTTTTATTACATAAAGAGATCAGATTAAACATCTCCTAAGTGAGCACTACATGCCTCAGCTGCAGTGTTGCATCACCTGTATACACAAGAGTCACAAAGTTTATTCAGTCATAAAGCACACGCTTCTCTATCTAAACTGAAACTGAGATCCTATTCTGCCACCCCATCCTTTACAGACTGTGTGGAGTGTCTGGGTTCATATTCTTCCCCTTGAAAAAGCACAGGAGGAACCTTTATGTCAATAAGATCCAAATGACCTTCACAAGACCTTTAAAGGCAGCATCTCAGTAGCATTAATTATTGAAAGACCATGATACAAGGAATTCTTTTCTGGATGGTTAATCCTGACCACTGCAGCTCTGTGTTCTTCACATGTTACCTACTCTAACACAAAGCAAGATGTGATGTCCTTTCTTTCGTAACTTCTGATAAACTAAGACACATGCTGTTGTAACAAACATATATATTCAGTATAAAATTGCTTACTGGTTTTCCTTGTGGCCCTTCTGGACCAGGGAAGCCTATATCTCCTATAGGCCCTCTTTCACCCTAAAAAAGAAGATAACACACATATAAATCTGCATGAAAAATCTTGCATTAGGTGCTGAAATATTTGTTTGTTATTGTTAACTGAAATCTGTACTTACAGGTTCTCCTGGCATCCCTGGAGACCCAGGAGATCCTGGCTTTCCCTGAAAAAAGAGAGTATTACAGATGCAAATTAGTAGGAAGCCACATAAAATTTTTCTCTATGTCAAAAATGAGAGAATATATCTATACAGATATATGAGTGAAATATCCATGTTATATTTCATTAATGCTTTAAGATAGGAAAAAGAAATATTTTACCACGGGTTTTTTTTTCATATTTAATAAAGAATCTGGCTCTTGTGTTAAACATTCAATCCCTTGGTTTTCTTTACCATTCCTGAACACTGAGATATTTTTATGAAATTTTCTTTCAGAACACCATGATTTCCATATTGAGAAGTCATAGTCAGATCAAAGTTTCTCACTGTATATGTAAAATCAAGATTTTTTCCTTCAGGTATTTTCTAGTCCTGATTTTTTTCTTTGTATCTGACTTTACTACTGACTTAATGCCTTTTTCAAATTCTCTCCATGCTCTTTTTTGGCCACTTTTATTGTCATTTCATGTTCAGCCAGCCAGAAATCACAATCCTCTCTTATGACATCATTTAAATGCTGATTTTTAATGTCTCTTTTTTAATAGGATGCCTTTCTTTTAACAGTTTGAATCTACATTTCCTGAAAATATCCTTAGACCAGATCCTCAGGTGACTTGTACAAGCGAGGGATCAAACCCACCAACACCAATGACAATTTTGGGAACAGCAGGACTGAGGGCTTGTGTTGAGGAAATAGGCATTGGTGGAAATGCTTGCAGAATCTCAGCCCAAGCTTCCCTGACAATCCCAGCAATCTCAGCAAAACCCCAAAGACAAAATAATAGGTTTATATTCCCAGATGGGAAAAAGAGTCCACTATTCAATCTAGGGAAGAAGGACAGGTAAGGAAGACAAATTCTTTCCCAGTAAGATATGTGGATATGTCTCAAACTTCTCCTAGACTACTGAAAAAATTTTGTCTTGCGTGTCTACTAGTTTGTTGATTAAAACTCCTTAACATAAAATGTAACAGCAAACAATTTATTTCAGGAGAAAATACTTCATTTCAGCGGATTTTACTAGAACTAAATGTAATCAACACAATACAACTCCATCAGTGAAGGGACCTCATTAAATACTTCATATTCAACTTGAATAGAGAGCATCCAGTAACTTGTAATATATACAGTGGGAAATTCATAGGAAATAAACAACTGTGATCATTCTAACCAGCTACAGCATTATTACTACTATCAGTGTAAAATCTGTTTCAGAACAACAAACTTTGAAACTATTACATCTGCTATAAAACTCAGAGAAATACTGTGGGGGTTCGGCAAGCTGAACCCACGGGCTCCGAGTCCCAGGCCCCTGTGGCCAATGCCGTTGAAATCGAGCTAGAAGAAATGGCAGAGGATGCCATTTCAGGGGACTCACAAGAGATCGAGGCCTGGGCCGTCCTCCCACCTCCCTTTGAAACTTTGTGTTAAGTTGATTGGCCCAAAGTTTGCTGTGCCCCACCTTGTGCCCTTCCCCGTTGCTGCCTGCCCCTAGAATTTTCTGTTGCTGCCCTGCTGTTATTGGTTCTTTGTATTCCCCGCCCTGGTTATTGCTTATTTGCTCCCCTTGCTGCCCTTCATGTTGTACCGAAGCCCGTTGGCTTCGCCCCTGCTATCCCGCCCCCGGAGACCCCGTTCCCTAGTTTAAAACCTTTGTTTCCCCCTGCACCTCGGGTCTCTGGACTGAGGCTTTCCTCGACCTTAGACCCGCTGTCTTGCGAGCAACCAGACCTTCGGGCTTTGCCCCAGGGTACGGCGCAGACAGCATTCCCAAGAGTTCCTTAGGCTCCCCTCGCTTGCTACTCCTTTAATAAACTGCCTTCGGAACATCTTGGCTCTCTGGACTCTTTTATCTCGGTGGCCACCGACGACCTGCAACCTCCTCAGGTGGGGCTTCCCCTCTTCACGCCCGGAGGCAAAAGGGCCCCTGGGAGTGGACAGCGCTAGCCACTACCGGGAGGAGAGATACTGGGGTTGCCGGACCGCAGCTCCGCTTTTAGAGAGCTGAGAGCGCTCCACTAGTGGACTGAGCCGGTCAAGGCGAGAGGGTCCTGGAAACCAAGAGGGACTCGGGTCGTTCCGACCCTCATTTTTTTTTCTTTTTAAATAACAACAACAAAATACTTTTATTTTCCCCTTAAATGTGCAATTTTTTTTAGGAGAACCCAATGAAATTAGGCTATTTAAGATGATGTTCTCTCTTGGAACTCACAGTAAATAAACTAAATCAATGCCTAATGGAAATGGAAGTGCATAGACACAAACTTCTCTTTTTTTCATGAAACAGATATTTATAATTTAAACAGCTCCAGAATGTATTGGTAGCTGCCCAAATTTAATAATAAATCTATTTGCATATAAATAACTCCATATTGCCTCCTGAAATATGGATAAACTTTTTTATTTTTTATTAAACTGTGAATGCAATCTAATATCTTCATTTCCTTTAGGAACACAAATGAATAACTATAATTTCAATTTATCATTAGTTACATTTACTTTCACCTACAACAAAGTTTCTCGATGACTTTCAGCAACTTCACTGAATACCACATGTAAATAGCTGACAAAGCATTCCCCTAAAGCAAATGTTTGATCGACTTGATATGCAGATCCTTGTGGACTGCAATAACTAATGTTCATAATTTTTCTTTGTGATAGAAAGATGCTCAGAAATTTGTGCATTCCCAGGAACACAGAAGACATCTTTATGTATATTAAGCAGAGCCAATGAGAAGAATCTCACATTTCTTAACTAAAAATATGCAGCTTCAAATTCCAGCTTTATCATGTACTCACACCACTCACTCTCGTAATTTTAATAATAATACGAGCCCTTGCTGCTATTAGAACTCTAATTTCTTTCGGGAAAGCACATAATCTTCATACCTGCCTATAAAGCATGGGCCAAGCACTGGTGTTTTACAATGATTCAGATTGCAGCTCAGCACTTTGCTTGACCCATTTTTTAGCTTCTGAAAACCTGAGTTTTCTTTAAGGAATCGACATACATACCGGTGTCCCTGATACTCCTGGTGCACCAGCTGGTCCACGGTCACCCTGAAGAAAGGACAAATCTATGTTTTAATAACAACAGTCTAAACAGAAGGTTGTTGGATTCCCATTAAAACCTGAGGAAAGATTATTCAGTGAACTGAAAATGAGGACAAGAGTCAGGCTAAATAATAGTATTTATCTGTGCCACTAGCTCATTTTACAGACTTGTGCAAGTAACCAAAATCCTCTGTTTAGGTTCTCTCATATAACGTTTTCCTTTAACTCTGCTTGAGGACTCCCTTGAAAAGGAATGGAAAGACTTAACTGTAGTTCTCCAAACAATCAAAATCTGTGGTCATGCCAATGATGAAAATTTACACAGGGTAATTCACTTTCACATCAACATCCCCGTATTTAACATGTAACTTTTGAAGAAGATTTTGCTTTCGTGCTACCCAGTCATCAAATTACTACAAGTCAATGTCCTCTGTTTTCTTGTGCCATGGTCCTTTCAGGGCAAAGGTTTTCATTATTGCACAGAGCTGCCTTCATCCGTGCTTCAAGGTAGGACAGTGTTGGTTTTTTGGCTGGAACTGATGAGTTACAGGCACAAATTCATCTTTCTTGACAGGATTGTAACCCAAAGCAGACAGAGCTGAACAAGTGGTAAAACTCTCCACAGAGATATTTAACTGCTGCTGATGTGCTGGTCTGCAACATTATGCTCTGTTAGTGTAACGTTGGTTAAAAATGTAAGAAAAAATCAGGCTCCTTGTTTCTATATTCATGTCAGAAAAGTCCTGGCATTGTTAAGGCCACACTAACAGGAGAATATTTTTCTGAAATGAGTTTATGTTACCTGGAGCAGATTTGTTAAAGCTCTGTAAACATAGCTACAGGCACATGGTGTTGTGCAGAAGAGCCCAGGGAAGTGTTGGGATTTCTGGTTTCTGTTCTTATAAGCAATGGTGGTTTGTCTCATCCTCATCATTTAACTCAGGTGCACAATGATATGCTGGTGATTAGAAAGACTTCACTCCTTTACACAAAGTGTAATAGATGACAAGTTAAATATCTGAGCTCGTGTCAGGAGGAAGCAGCTGACAGGACACAGCTCAGCCTCTCCTGCTCTGGAGGCTGGAAGAAGTCACTTGGTGAGAAGCACAACATGCACCTCTGAAACATGGAGTGGGGAGCACTGAGTACCTGCAGCAGGCAGGGAAGTTCTCTGGAGCACTGCACTCTGCCCCAGTGGTTATTCTGGACCCAGAACGTGTGGTGTTTTCCCTGCATGCTGGCTGTGACAGTGAAACTAGAAATTCCTAACACTTCCCTTGAAACATTTTTATTTTTCTTCTCAGAATTATTTTGGTCCTTACAGCAAAGTGGCTTGCAGCATGGCTGCACCAACCACTGTCAGCACAGCTGAGGGAAGGACAAAAATCCAGAGGACACAAAGCTCTTAAGGCAGTTCATGAAATGATCATGAAATTACAGCCAACATTGTCTGTAGAAGATGGCATTCTGCAACACAGAGGTGCATAATATCTCTAAATTAAAAACCAGCATGCACTATCCTGTTGCTACTGGCAGGCTCTGAGATTCTGTTCATTTACTTGCACCACAAATATGGAATTTTGACCAGATTTAGTTGAGGAAGTGATATTTTTAGTTTGGGAGAGGGCCAAACACTCACTTAGCTGGTTTATATGATCTGATCCATTGCTTATTCCCTTTATTTAATTCCTGCCCCCACTTTGTCTCAGTTAGACCTGTAATGTCTCCCTGTGTTTGTTCATTTTGAAATCAGACTAGTCTTTAATTGCTTGTAAATTGTAGACTTGCAGAGCAAGAACCATCTCATGTAATTTAAGCATCTAGTATAAACACCTACCTTAGATCTTGTCACTTCCCCTCTCTGAGCAAGTAGGAGTAATGCACAGTGATATTGAGAAAGAAACTTTTAATTTGCATTGCTATATGACGAAAAATAAGTTTCAGTCAACTATTTTTGTATGAAGTCATTGAATAGCATGACTCAAAAAGCTGAAAAATATTTCTTTAAAAATTTACTCCTTTTTCTTCTTAAATTTATAAGATATGGGCAAAATAAAACCGGTTTTGCTGACAGAAAATATATTTTCAGATTTTTTCTTTATTTCTCTTCTAAGTGTTGCTTACTTTGCTCTATTTAGAAATGAATACCAAAATTTTGAGTTTTTTACCCTTTTATGACAAACTTTCTTTAAATTCACAATTAGAAAGCAAAAGGCTGAGAACAAGAGAGATGGACTGTAAGCATAAGATGACGTTCAAGAGAGAACAAGCACCATACATAGAAAAATATTAACTATATTACTATCAAGTATAGTACTATTCTACCATGAATATTACAGGACCTCCTACACACAATTTTCCATTTGCAGAAAATGTGTGTTCAGTGAGTATATGATTTACACCCACAGTAAAGCAAAAAGGAAAATATAAATAAATATGCAAAGATTTTTCACACAGAAACATTAAATTACACACAAAAAATAAATCAAACAAGGCTTCAGAAAACATTTAGTTGCAGATAGTGGTCACTAAGAAGTTGTGACTTCTTTTAAGAGTCCTACCTTTTCCCCTGGGAGTCCTTCCAGTCCTGGTAATCCCATTGGTCCTGGGTCTCCCTGTTTTTCCATTTTTTTAAATTAAAAGATTGCATACATTAGAATTTCTGTACTCTACATGGGAAATGTTGAACAGCAAGCAACAGCAGATTATTTAACTTGAGATTACTAAAACAGCTAACCAGTTATTAGGTAAACAGATTTTGTTATGCCCTGTTTTACTGATTTGCAAATCAAGTTTTTCCCAGAGGCTCTGTATAAGCATTTGGATCAATGGCTTAATTTTGATAAGAAATGTAATATGGACGACTCCACTCCAGTGCTCTTGCAAGCCAAGGTCACCTCTGAAGCACCTCCAGGCAGCAGAGCACTGGGGTGTAAGCATCCACTGTCAACCAGAGAACCAACTCCCAAGCAATTCTGTGCTCTGTCCCTAAACAAAGGTTACTCTGCAGCAAGGGGCACAGGCTGGATCCCTGGGTAGGTCTTCAAGTTTTGAAAGAAAACTGTAGATATGCTCCACTGGAGAAATTGGCTTAACATGTAGAGTAGGGACATCCTTTACAATTTTTTTTTTTGAAAGAAAACTGAAAATTGACCATGGACATTTAAAGTACAGCCAACAATTCCAGTATTTCTGCAATTCTCAGTTAAATCAAAAGCCATGACAAATTGCTGTCTGGATTTCCTGAAGGGTCTGACAGATCTCACTTTTCACACCTGAACTCTAGTAGTTGGTGTTTTCTGAGCAGGAGGTGGATGCTGGTACAGAAAGATGTATTCAGCTTCCAGGCATTATGGTGAAACAAAAAAAGAGCCTTTATAAATTTTTATGTAAACAGATTATTAAACTGTTTTAGAAAACTGTCTCACAACTCCATGTTTTGCTGTCACTGCTGAGAGGTTTTGGTTTGGGTTTCTTATTGTCGTTGAGAAGTACCATGTATCAAACTATTTGGGGAATTCTCTATCAAGAACAAAAAATATATACATACCACTGTTCCAGGATCTCCTTTTGGACCCTGCAATAAAACCCCAAACAAGCCACATTTAAAGAAGAACAGTTACACAATAAGATGGGTTTTTCAATGACTGCATTGTGAATATACTGTGCTAATGCAGTGCATTTTGACTAATTTTTAATTCCAGCCCTCTCAGCTGATTAATTTAGTATAAAATCTTAGTGATATTTTGGGTTTTGTTTTGCTGTTCCAGAATACAGAGAAAGACAGCTCTGTTATTCGGTGCCAGCCCATAATTGTGGTTACCAGAGAGACAATCTTCTCAAAACAGAACTTGCCTATGATGCTAAAAAGGAGGAGGATGTAAATAATTCCACAGCATCTTTGGCTCCACAGAACCAAAGCAACAGTCTCCAGCTGCAAGGTGCTGCATCTGCAGTGTGAAAGACACCAGCCCTGTATCACTCCCGAAATATAATTCTTAGTTTACATATTTTTCTGCACTGTAGTTACATGTAGTGAAACAGAGACAGAACTCAGATCAGAATTCATGAGTTTCTCATTTCTGGAACCAAATTTCATCCACAACAAAACTATGTCTCCACAAATTTTAAATACAGTATTACACATTTTTAGATAATGGGACACTTTCACTAAAGAGTTCAATACCAAATTATATACCACTTCTGCAGCCTTTATTTGCTAGGATGAAATGCTTTAATCTAAATAAATCACTCTCCAAAATGGGCTAAAATGCTTGGTAAACACATAAAATCACAGATTTTACTACATAATAATCACATCTTTATTTTTTTAATCTTTCACAAATAGAATCAAATTACATGCAACTAACCAACCTCTGTTTATGTGTCAATTAGCTATTAGAAATTAGATTTCTGAGAGCACTTACTGGAGGTCCTGGTGGACCTGGATAACTGGCAACACTCACACCTCCCTGTAACAGCAAGTTTAAAAGTTGAGTTGGGCCAAAATTGGGTGGGGGTCAGAAAAAAACAATTAACATTAAAGAGAAATACCTGCAGTTTATATAAGCTGCTCATTCCATTTCTTTCATTGTAAGGCATACCCTTTAAAGCATAAAAACCAAGTAAGTGTCATTTATGAATTATAAAGGCAGAACTATTGCCCTGTTCAATAGTTCAGCAAAATTGCCCTGTAGCTCAGCAAAGCTGTGGTATCCTTTTTGTTCTCAATTTGTCAAAGATTCAAGATTTCAGAGGAACATAAGATATACACCAACACAGCTTGGGACTTGATTTTTAAAAAAATTATAAACCCAGAAGCCTGTGAATTTCTCAGTGTACATTTTATTTTGATATTTATTATTATAATTCTCCAGAATAAATTTTGTGTTAGGTACTATTCCAATTAATTTGGAGTCCAGTCAGCTCCACAGACTTTCCCTAGGTTGCCTGGTTTCTCTGTCCAATCAAGTATCCAAGCTGTCAATTTTACTCTAATAACATTGAATACCAATGTTAGCTAATTTGAGCAGGTTTCTAAGATGGCTTTAGTGACCTGTACTTACTCAGAGATGAATTGCAAAAAAAGAAAATATGGAATAGAGAAACCTTTTGGAAAAAAGACACTGTTACCTTCCTGCAATATTTTATAAGATCAAATTTTTATTAGATCAACAGTCAGGTCTTTATATTAAATTACATGTTACTCACAAGTATGTTGTTCCTAATCTAAATTCAAGATATAAAACAAATGTCTCACCGGAGGCCCAGGTGGTCCAGGTTTCCCAGGAGAACCTTCGCTGCCCTAGTACAGCAAGAGATTCATGTAACTCATTTACTGTAACTGGCCACATCTATTCCACCCTCAAGCTATGATGACCATAATGACAATAAACAAGAGATACAGTCAATGAGAGCAGGTAATACTGAGAATAAATTGTCCTGCAATGTTCCTGCTTAAGCTGTAGGGAAGATATGAATCATTACTTTGTCCTAGTTTTTATTTTGTTAGTTATTTTAGCTGCTTTATGTGTAGTAACTTCCTTATGGCAAAATAGCAGTGGTAACCTGGGTTAGGAAATATTTCATATGTACCATGAGGGAGAGGAAGGAAAAAAAAAGAAGAGTTGTTAATATGAATTTCCAAGCAACTGGAAGATAAAAGTTAACATTCATTTTATGCACTGTATATTACTTTGCAAAAGCCAGTCCTCAGGTGATCATTCATATCTAAATAAAGAAGAGCTATAGTTTCAGAAGTTAAGTTTACTTAGAAACATATTGAATACAAATTGAGATTTTTTAAAAGAATCTTCTTTTTAAGAGCTGTAATTAATATCTTTTTGGTTTTTACTGTAAAATATTCATCTGTTGTTACCTGTATTTGTGGCCTTTTCTGCTGTTGTGCACTGAATTGCTTATATTAAAAAAAACATAGCTAGTGAGGTTTTTCCCCAGCAGAATCATGGGGTCTGTGAATAGTAGAGAGTTGCTAAGGTTTCAATTTAAAATTTCCCAGACAGTTTTTTCAAAATCTCACCACTACAATTCAGATAAATACACTGTATCATTTTGAACAAGTCTGTCAGGATTTTTCACTGACTTTGTTGGATCTTATTAAACGTATGTCAGTGAGACACCTAAGTCCCAAATTTAAAATTACTAAGATGGCAAAAGTTAAGCTGAGTTCAATGCCAATAATTAGCTCAGCAGAAAAATGTTTTTCTAGCTAAACATTTATACTAGGATAATTTCCAACAGGCCCTGCTAATTGATAGAAACTGTCAGCCTCTCAATAGTGGTCTGGAGAACTTAATGCGGAATTAAAATACTATTCCTTTAGAAAGCATATTATGTGATCAATTCTCAAGCATGTCCCAGATGAAAGAAGGAGAAGAAAATTACTGGGGCTGTATTTCAGTTTACTTCATTATTCTTCAGCCATCTGACTTTTGCCCTTTTAGAATGATGAGACACGAGCTGTAGAGCAGGGGCTTCTCATTCCCATCTGGGTGTGAATTGTGAACAGGGATTTAACAAAGACTTGTGTTTTGCCTTCAGTTACATAAAAAGGAAGTATATGGGGTAAATCTTAGTTACTGTGATTTGCAAGGAGACAACTCTCATTCAAATTTCAGACTGAAATAATTTCAGAGCCTTAAAAAATAGTTTTCTTTCTTACTCATACCAAAATTTTGTACGGTATTAGGATCCCACACATGGATGTGGCAGTGCTATGCCTGGAAAATTCCAGAAAACTACTGAAAAAAAAAAAGCTGTATTCATACACAAAATGTGGAAGTTTTCCTAGAAAGTATTTTGCAGCAAAGTTTGTCTCTGCTGTATTGCACTGATCACCTGATCACTGATTCTTACCCAAAGAATGAATTCGATCTCTTAGCTTTGATGGATAATATCAAGTTCCTGATAAAAGAGCGCATAAAAGTTTGAAAAAAAGCAGTGCTACGAGAGAGTAAATTAAGTATAAAGGAGGTTTACATATTTTTTCAGAGTAACTAATACCCAATAACTTTCAGTACTTGTGGAATTACTTTTGAGTATAATAATGGTAAAAGAATGAGAAGTGCAGCAAGTAGTTGCTAGTCATATTCTATTTTATAAACATATTTTCACTTTCCTAAACTTTACCTAGAGAAAATTCTCTGCAACTTACAGATACCGCAAGGACTGCTCTTCAAAATATAAGCCCATATGGACAGCATTGCTTGGGGAAAGTACTTGTGTTGAAACACAAATAAAAATTTGAAATGTATGGAACACTCTTGTTTGCACTCTTGCATTTGTTTAAAAAAGTCCCAAACCACAGTGCAATGGGATGGCAAAACCTTCACAGACCTTCACCAATACAAAAAGAAGGAATACCTTTTCTCCTTTTGCTCCTGCTGGACCAGGATGTCCAGGTCTTCCTGGGATTCCCTGCATAACACAGAATTGTTTGTATAAGTCAGGAAAAAATGAGTGTTTAAACTTAACTTAAGCTTTTAAAACCTGTCTTTTTTGAAGGTCATTAAAACCTAATTATGCTTCTACTTCAGGACTGAATATTTCTCCTCTCTTTAATACAAGAGCAGCGTCCTCCTGATAAGTCCTTTAAAGGGTAAAACTTGTGTTTGCTGTTGCAAACATTTTCACCATGGCAAACTAAATGTGCTGATTCTAACTGGCACATCTTGATACTGCTGAGGATCATGTTTACTGCTAAAATGACAATTAATTATTTTTGAAAGAAGTACTAGTATTGTCATGAAACCTAGGAATGAATAATGACCATATTAATGTGATTCCATCCCATATGTAGAAAAGAATATTTGAAAAAATTTCAAAGAGGACATTTGCCAGTAATACCAACAATTTTAATGATATATTCCAGTGTCTTTAAATATTGTCAGATTTTTCTCACACTTTGTTTTTGAAATGAAGTCATTACTTTGTTTTGGCCCTGATTTTTTTTTTTCCAGAATGACTCATAGCCGGAATTATTTTTAGATTTTATTACTTACGTGACTATAACTTTGGTAAAATACATAATTCACTGCAAGTTTACACATCATAAATCATGTAACTGCACAGATTCTCCAGTAATGCCAAAATTACAAACCTATTTAAGTTACATAAACTTTGAGTCCAGACAATTACAGTATTTTCAGTAACATCAACACCACTACGGTTTATTTTACTAGAGGCAGAATGGGTAAGATTTTATTATTACTCTCCTAAAAGACAAAAGAAAGGCAAGACACTAGGCAGTTATAGCAACCTGTGCAGAAATAAATGAGATCACAAGTGATACCACACACTTACAGATGGGCCACTGGGTCCTGCAATGCCTGGTAGTCCAGGAGAACCTTGAAGACCCTGGAAATCAAAAAACCACATGTATAGTTCCTCTCCCACTTATACCGCAAAAATACTCATATTCATCATGTCCAGTAGTACTATAACTATACGACAGAGCATTTTCTTCTAAAATGTAGGCATTTTTTTTAGTAATGGCTAAAAAAATAACCATCCCACCAGGCAGGGAAGAGATCCTCATTGAACCAGGTGAGAGGTAACTTCTTGCTTGAGTGATAAACACCACTTGTCCTCCAACCTTTCACATTGTTAGCTTATATTTTGTAAATATTTTTGAGTTGTGCAGTTAAGAACAGATGTCTAGCTTTCCCTTAGAGATTAATTTTCTATTTTCTTTTATTCACAGGCTTTTTTTTCTGGTGAGAAGGCATTTACTCAGGCTTCTCAATATTAACTGATGCTATCTAAATGAAATTATACTTTCTGTCTCATTTTTGGTTTAGGTTTTTTGATAATTGAACATGACATTTTACACAGCATGTAATGATCTGCTTTCCTGCTTGTACTCTTTTTGTCCAAAAATCAATGGACTCTGGTATCCACTTACTAAACACACAGCTCTCCAAGTCACTACACTGGACAGAGGTGGGATTTGAGACAAACCTATCAGTGGAAGCCTTTCCTCTGCAACACCAGGCTTAAGTGCAATTTTAGATATGTAGAAGTCATGTACTAATGAGAGCTAACCACTCTTGGTTCCCCTTATAATCTACAAAGGGAAATAGATACTTCCAAGCAGTGATTAATTACATCTGTCCATCTTCCGACAAGAAAAATCCCCTCAGAAAAGGTGTATTTCTCATTTTAAATGCAGTGTTTAAGAAGAAATTACTAAGGAAGCGGCCTAGAAAGCCACAGAGGTCGGGAACCCTGCAATAGGTGCTCTGAGGGAGAGACTGAGGGAAAAAACTTGAGAGAGAAATAAATCAGCAAAAATGTAGAGTTGGAGAGACATTGATTTTCCTTTCTCGCTCCTACACACAGAGGATATTGATCCATCTCTGCAGCTTTTCAGAGTGGCAATATAACTGCTAATGTGCCCTCTGTTCCTTTTGAACTACTTTACTCTGATGGTACATTTACATGGAAAATTAATATGAAGCCAAAGGAAAATTTTCTGTAATTCTTACTACTGATATTAAGAAACCCTCCCCTGAAAAATAAAGGAGTGCTTTGAAAAGGAAGAGAAGAAGTTCAACAAAGATTAAAGGGTGATTGGAAAGCATATGGAAGTTAATGAGCACATTTCAAAGGGCTTCAGGTGGGCTTCTCAATCTTTCTTCCCATTTCTTCTCATTCCAACAAAACAATAAAAGTTCTAGAATTTGTAAGCAAAGTTACTTTTAAAACCTTTTCATACATGTTTCTGAAAAAAAGATTCATTTTCACCCTCACAATGCCATAACCAAAAGCTGCTGCAAAACATTGGAACTATCAGAGCTAAGGCAGCTCAGCAGCTCTCAAATGGTGAAGAAACATGTAACTAACTTATTAACACAACATTAATGAAAAATGGACCATGAATTTTCCCTTGACGCCTTTAAAAAATCTGCCAGTCATAAACTTGCTTTTACCTTATTACCTTCTTAATTGCCTGCAATATCTTTGGGTCTCAGCCTTTTAATAGCATTTGAATTGTCAAAATTATTTTGCTAATGCCTCACCCTGCTAGGGTAGACTGGTCGAGGTATCCTACAGGGCACACAAAAGTGTGCGTTACTTTCCCATTTATTTTTTAAGTAAAATTCTGCATGAAATTTGCTTATGGCTGCCCCATCCTTTATGGAATATATTCTGAATTTCACCTCAGGAGGCACTTGCTTTTATGAGAAGAAAAGACTTAATGAGCTCTATAAATCACATAAAACCAAAGAAAAAAATAAGCATGATACTTCAGGCTGACAACATGCTGAATTCTGGGGCAAAACAGTAGCAGGAGCTGCATCTTTTTTTTTTCTCACATAACTATTTACGTTTGGAAGCCAAAGACCCTAATGAGCATTTTTTTTTTAAACTATTCTCTCATTCTATTACTCTTTAAAAATTCTTAAGATATCATGGCTTTAGTGCCAAAATATGTGAAATGCTTATAAAGAATTGCAAACCCCTCAATCAATGCACTCTAAATTCCTTTCACATTTTCCAGATGCTGTGTCTTGTAACCAGCACTCCTAAATTACAAAAGAGTAGGATGTGTTTAATGCCAGTTAAATATTTTGTAGTTTCAAAGTGTTCACCACATGTTTTTTTAATGGGCTACTTATTTTAACTCCTTCAGTTGGCTAAGGACACTAAGAAATTAATTTATTTTTCCAGATTAATTTGCTTAATAGCTTCAGCTGTGGTGATGTTATTTTTTTCCCCACAGATACTGCTCTTGAAGCGTTAGCTGCAAATATTTCAATTTAAAATGAAAGCTATAGCAGCTACTTTGGATTTAGCACCACAAGTCATTTGCCTTTTTTCCTTCTCTGTAAAGACATAAAAATAACTCTAAGAATGCAATATATGATGCAAAATACTGTAAACACTTTCAATTCAGCCCATTCAAATATTTTTCAGTTTCTGCTTAATAGTAGTTGCTGCTGTGACCATTCCCATCAGATTATTTGCTTAATGGAAAGTTTTCAAAAGTGAATTCTAAAGGGGAACCAACAAAATGAAAGCAAATATGTTATAAACAGGAAGTATTTTTTGAAAATATTTGGCATTAGCCTATTTATTGCTCTATCCTATATCCTTAAAGATTAGCATGTAAATGCATGTGAGGCTTTAAAATACACAAATGAGCAAAAATTCACAGATAAATATTAAATAGATGTTATTTAATTGAATAATAACATTTAATCTTGTTGAAAAATCAGACTCAAGAGCTATTTATTGCAATACATGACTATCTCAGCAGTTTTAAAGAACAAAATAACATTTCTGTGCATTTAATTTTCAGTCTAGGTCTTTTCTCAGGTTCAGCTAAGAATGCAACCGCTGTAGAAATGAAATAATTTTACCTCATCGCCCTTCTCTCCCACAAGCCCAGGAAATCCACGTTCACCTTTGCTTCCCTGTAAAACATAACATTCAAACAAATACTTTCTATTAGAGAATAATGAATTTCATGCTCTGTAGGGCATTTTATGACCCACATTTAACATATGCTAGCACAAAGCCCTTACAGCCACAGTGCCTAAAACAGAAAACAAAGGCTCAAAACTATCTGAAAGCTTTAAAATATACCTCCCAGCGAGATGAAAGGAAATGAGTGATTTGTACCTAGGAGGCAAACTAGTCAAAAGGCCTGATGGAGACATGAACACCAAAGAGTTTAAATGCTTGCTGAAATGAAGACAGTTCACTTCCACGGAATTAGGCTCAACGATAGGAGATATCTATATGCCCAAACATGTGGCTTTTGATCTGATTCCAGTGAAGCAGGATTTTGATTGATAGTGCAAATTCAAGCCCCAGGGAAATGCCTGTGTTACTCCCATGGGATCAGGGTGCAAAGGCACAGGGTGCTCCAGCCGCTGCACACTTGAGGGAGACATGGGAAGTTTGCTTCTTCACCGCAGGATTCTCGTGTGACTGACTCACCTAAAATGAGCCTATAGATAGCAGTGCACCACTGGGCAGTCAGACCTGAGCCAGCTTTCTTGGAGGCACCACACAGAAAACCTATCCAGGCTTGGGACTCAACTCAGGCTATTTTGCTAACTTAACCTAGAGAAAAGGCAAACTGACACATGAAGAAGCCTGAACCATAAAAATAATTTCAACCTCTAGACTGCTCAGATGCCACAGGGATATGGATCAGTCAAAAAAGTCAGCACTGGCAAAGGTAGGAATCTGGCCTTTTGCTTTTAACAAGCAACAAAGCAACGAAAAGTACTCTCTTCAAAACTTACCTTTGGTCCTTCTCTACCAGGAATGCCTGGAGGACCTCTGGTGCCAGGATCACCCTGTGGAAGAAACAGAAAACTAAGTGACAAATATTTTTATGACATAAATCTGATCCATGCAGATCAATCTATAAACACTGCTTCCTTCCTGCCTTTCTGACCAACTCTTCATTTTACCCCAAAGCCCTCTTTCAGTTCTAGCTCTCTTCTAAATCATACATATACTTGTTCAGAGAGCCTTCCTTGTTTTCCTCCCCATCTCTCACACTCTCTACTCAAATCATGCTAATATGTTTTTAGCTTCATTTTGGATAGTCCCAGACACACCTGTTTAGGTTTCAGCAGACCATCTTGCTTTTAAGAACTAGGTAGAGATGAAGGCTACTTGTTACTCTCTCCAGCTTCAAATGTATAGTTATTAAAAAGTAAATGACCTCTGCTTTGCTGAGAGAAGCACTTGCCAGCTATATTACAGTCATATAGAAGTGCAAACCACAAAATACAGAGAAATGGAGAATGCAGCATAAAGAATCAGCAAGAGAGAGACCTCTGACAAAGAGGTAGAAGAGCATGTACAGCAGGAAGACAGTACAATTACAACAGAAAGAAAGACCTAAAATAAGATTTGGAAATGAGAAAGTCAATAAAGCCTAAGTACATGTATTAATAAAGAACAGTAGAAATGATGTGTACTTTTCATATTGAAAGCCTCCTGAGAACAATTTTCATTTTGGAATATTGCAGAACACTTCAAATTTCATTATTTTTCAAAATAATCTTAGAAATTCTTGACTATTTTCCCCATTTGGTACATTATTGAAATTAATGCTACACAGTAAAGTGGAGAACAGGGTATATTTGTAACAATTCACACTGTGGACTGGCTGTGCTGAACAGGCACTTGCTGCCTACTACCTCACATGCTGTTCGAACATTATTTCGCAAAATTTCTACAGAATACATTTCCTAAGTACTTTTAAAAAACAAAACAATAATCAACAAAAATCACAATACTATTTTAGGCTAGTCCTGTAAGTCAGAATTGAACCTATAGAAGCTTTCAAGTGCATATGTTTGTTTAAAAAGCATGTGTATAGAAAAAACCAATATATAATCTCTGAAAAGGTTTACCTTCAGTATAGCACCCATGTCTCCCACAAGTGGAAGTGCAACCTGAAATTAAAAAAGGCAGCTGCAATTAATGTTTTACACAGCACTACTAAATCTGAGGTGTTTTCATAGCTTCTAAACTTTATATTGTTACACAGAGGAGATTATATATGTATTGGTTAAAGCTATTTTTTAATGAAAACTCAAAAGAAAGAAAAGGTTTTCAAATAGAATTAAATATCACAGTCCATCCAACCTATCGGCTATAATTCGTCACTACAATTTCAGTGAAGTTTCTCAAACCACGATGACAGCACAACTCCTGAACTTACTAATGTTGCTGTTTTTGTAGCATATCAGTAGCAACTTAACGTTACTGGGATGTCTCACATTTTCACCTGATTATCTTCAATTGTCTTCCTCCTCCTTTCTCCCAGGCTTTGACTCTACTGTCAACTGCAGCACAAATTCTGGAGATGCCAAAGCTAACTTCAATAAATTAGCTCAGATACTGGAAATAATCCAGCTGCAGCAACACGACCAATATATGTGATATTTTTTCCTGCCTTTAAACATTAGTGTGTAATAATAATTTAGTGTATAACTCCTTGGTGCCACCGCTAAATTGCTACCAATACTGAAGCTAACCCATTTGAAGATCAGTCAGTGAATGGATCTACACCGTACTGAAGTACATCCCAGATTTCCAACACCTGCCATTAAACTTATATTTAAAGATTCCCTGTAAAAAACTCATTGCACAGAAGCCCAAGCCCTCAGTGTGAAAGGGTCCTAACTCCATCTGCAAAGAGCACACCTGTACAAGATCAAGCTGACTGCATTTGAGCCACACAGCTCTGCTCTGTGTGCAAAGCAAGTCCAGCCTGACAGCAAACCCCTCTGCAGAGCCATAACTCTGTGTGCTGATCTCTGAATAAGTGTATGATATATGCTGGGATTTAAAAAATGTTAAAATCCCAGCCTTCATTCTCCAGACTCACTCTTGCTTGCTACATCTTCCTTTAAATAATGTTCTTTCCAAAGAGAAGAGTATTTCAAGAAAGCAAAAGGCAATAATTATCCTGTTTGTGAATTTTACCATTTAGACTTGTCTGTTTACCGGCAGCATCAAATATTTTACTTACATTTAGTTTACAGTGCCTTCCAGACGTATTCTACTTATGGATTTTGGTTCTCCTTATTAAGCACTTTATGCTCATCTGTCTCAAGTTAAATCTTGTTTACTTCAGACAGCCTCTGAATTTTGATTATATCTTCAAAAATCCAGAAATCTTTCCCACTCCAATTTCAGAGTTTATGTCCATTTAACTAAACCAAATTAAATCACTGACAAGAATTGAGCATGGGAGAGACCTTTCTTTCCACGTTTGATAGTAATCTGCCGAGAGACACTCAGATCCATGATTTTTGATAAGCATTAACTACATAGTATCTAATTGTAAGCATTTTTTCTTGCTTAAAGAAGCATCCTGAAGACAGTCTCAGTTTTATTGAGGCCAAGGTACATAACATGACTAGTTTCCTGTCTTTTCCAAGAATGTATTTCCACTTTATCTTTATATCACTGGTTCTTTGAGACTTACTTTGCTATGTCACCTCATATAAATATAAAATATTTGGACCAAAGCAAATGCAAAAGCTTTCTCTGTATACGTACAGGGTCACCTGGAGGGCCTGGTAGTCCTGGTTTTCCATCTCTTCCTGGAGTGCCCTAGAAACAAATGTAAAACTTGATGGCCTTAAATCATTGATAAGGGACACGTTACTTTTTCTTGTATATATAGAAAACTGTCACTTACATTAATACCAGGGGTACCTGGAGTTCCTGGTAATCCTGGAGGTCCCCTAGGGCCCTAAGAGCATGAAAGGTCATTTAGGATATAAGAATATTTTCCTGTAGAATTCCTAAACTAAATTAATGCTTTTTGTATTAAAGAGAAAACTTATATCCTACCTGCACACCTGCTGATCCAGTTGGACCTATAGGACCCTGTAAGAAAACTCCAAATAATCAATAGTTTCATTTTCTGGGATAAAGAAGATGAACTTCATTTTTAGATATACATGGGTAACTTTTAAAATTCAGATTTGAAAATATGGTAACTGAAAAAATGATCTTTAGGATTATTATTTTAGATTAAGAACTCAGGGTGAATATCTAGTCACCTTTCACAAACATGTTCTCTTTATACCAGAGTACTGTCCATAAACTGAATTGTATCAGCTGATGCACATTGGTCGACTGAAGAGAGATTGCTTCAGTCACTGGAGTAAAACTCTGTAATTATGAACCACCTACCAGGTACACCATCAATAGCAACAATTTTTTTTTCTGAATACTCTGAAGACACTGGAAATAGTTTTATTTAAAGGCACTGAAACACAAGAAACCTTTGAAACAAGCTGAATAACTGAAACAGCTATTGCTGTACAAATTATTCATGATGAATACTTTAGATGTCTGTATAAATGTGCTTCATGTTTGAATTTGAACTGCACAGCAACACTTGAAGCAAACTGGGAGCTGGGAGTCAAGCCAGAAGGGAGTTAATGGCATGACTTTTTATAATGCTTTGTTTGCTTATTGGAGTTTCTCAGTGATGCACAGCGAGAAGCACAAATTCTGGGTGTTGGTTTACTTACTGGTGATCCCTGAATGCCTATTCCAGGGGGCCCCATCTCCCCAGGTGCTCCCTGTACACCAGGCAGTCCTCTTTCTCCCTGTGAAAGGCACAAGGCTTTCCATCACAACAGCTCTGAAAATGTAAACTACCATATTAGCTTTTTAAAAATATTTTTAGAAACAGAAATAATATATTTTGCATACCTTTGGTCCCCTCGGACCTGGGTTTCCAGGGACACCGGTGGGACCCTAAAAAAACCCCAAAACAAAACACAAGAAAAACAAGGAAAAAAACAAATTATGTTTTGAAATCCAAGAGAATAACTGAATTTTATTGCCAAAATTAGCCAGCCTTTAGAAATAAACTATGACAAGTTTACATGTCTTCCTTGTTAGTGCCAGCATCGCTAGGATCATGTGTGAGTCTTGCACTATTTCTAGACTACATTTTAGTGCACTTATAATACCACTGTAACATATATTTTGATTTCAAATTTACAATAAAAAATACTTGCTTTGTGTCTTTAAACTGGAAGTGAGTAGTTTTAGATTAGGTATTACAAACAAACTCTTTACTGTGAGGGTAGTGAGGCACTGGAACAGGTTGCTGAGAGAAATTCTGAATGCCCCATCCCTGGAAGTGTTCAAGACAGGCTGGATGGGGCTTTGAGCAACCTGGTCTAGTGGGAGGTGTTCCTGCCCATGGTAGGGGGTTGGAACTTGATGATCTTTACGGTATCTTCCAACCCAAACCATTCTATGATTTCTTTCATTGCACAGTGAGAATTCTTTTGCTGTTGCCCCTGCAGGAAAGAAAGCCAGAGAAGTCTTTTCAGATTATGAACTTACTGGTGTTCCAGGCAAACTTGGTCCAGGAGGCCCCATATCACCTTTTGGACCTGGATGTCCAGGTGGTCCCATAATTCCACCAGGATCACCCTACAAAATAAATTTGAATCACTAATTGAAATGTGAGCATTTTCCCCTCAGAAAAATCTCTAAATATTATCAAGGTTATCATAGAAAATTCCAGAACTTTGAGAAAATATAGAGAAGAAAAAAGACCCTGATACATTCCTTCAAAAAGTTACAGAATTGGAGGCATGGACCATAGAACCATTAATATTAACTAGTATTCCCTTGGTTTTCCATGCTTGCAACGATCTGATCTACATTTCTTGTTCCCCAGGCTTCTAAAATGCAGATTTTCCTTAAACCCTGCCAACTAATTCATAGCAACAGCTGAAACAGCAGCTGTCTCTCCCCAGCTATTAACCACTAGTGCTAAACCTGTGGTCTTCAGTGTATTCCTCTTTACACCTCTATTCCTTATTCTAATACATGCAGTGTCTCCTGTTCCATATCTCTAAACTCTTGCTGCTTACACAGTGAATTTGTGCCTTTTATTATGCTCTCCTCTTGTCTTTTGCAGGCTCCTGCACTATCCTCTGTGATCCTTTCTGAATACACTACTTCCCATTTTGCAAGATGATGTTTTTGTCCTTGTTCCAGTTATTTTCTTTGTCTTTCTTTCAGCCCACTTCTTCAAACTGGATTTGATTGGTTTCCCTTGTACCCCACAATGGATAAATACCACAACACATCACACAGCTCAGAGCACACCTGTATATCCTCTTTTCTCTCCTTTTTTACATTCAGTACATACACACATAATTTTTAGCTCTTGCTGATGCAGCTGAATTCTAACTAAGGGATTTCTACATAGCAAGACACAATGTCCTAAAGAAATCCAGCTGTGGTTCACATCTGAGACAGTATAGCTGCCCTAGAGCTCTGCCAAGATGAATTGTCTGACTGTGAAGTGGGATTGTACACATTAGTCTGGGTAGGGCACTATACTGAAAAGGTTGTTCTGTAGTCAGGACCTGAACTGACATTTCTGCACCACACAAATTTGATGTAAAGCACAGTCCAACCTCCTTGAAACATTAGTTACATTATTAATCTAAAGAGCAACTGGGTTGCTTAACTAGCCTGAAGCATCTCCAAATGCAGAGATGTTTCTCCTCCAAGACACAGGGGGTTGCTGCTGGTACATTTTAAAATCATTTCACACAGCAGCCATACAGATGCTCTACTGAAGGATGGAAGGTTACTCATGAAGTGACAATTTAAAATCCTTTAACATATCAAGTTTAATTAAAACACTTAAAACATACCTTGTCTCCTTTAATTCCTGGGTTTCCTGGTACCCCATGCTCTCCTGGTAAGCCCTGTAATTAATAAAAACAGAACTGTACATTTTTACAGCTATTCCCTTAATGTTTATATTAAAATACAGATGAAAATTAGTTTACACTGGATTATTTATGGTGCTTTAGTATTGACTCCAAATGTTAAAGGCTGTAAGTTAATGAATGCTTCTTTAATTAAATATATGAATCATTTTTCTTTAAGTGAAAATGTAATCATCAAGGTTATTTTCTGGATCCTCTCAGGGCAGAAAGACAGAGACCAAAAGGCTTATTCCTTCTATTTGAAAGTAATTCCAAGTCTTGAAAATAAATCATTTTTTTCAAGGAAGGCAGTAGCACATAAAAACTTGAATTTTAAGTAAGTGTCTCATCTTTCTTGCCCATGGAGGGCTGCATGATTTCCTGTAGTAGTTAATTATTCAAACTGGTATCTTAAAAGCCTCAATGAATTCCTACTCCTTCACATTAGTTAATCCAACAAATCCCTTTAAATGTTTTAGATACGTAATGGACAGTCAAACGTTTTCAGTAAAGTATGCTCCAGCCTTTCTTTTGTCTGAATCTTCTCATCTTTCACATTTTGGTTTTAACTTCAGTATTTTCCCTTGTCCTTTTCATGAAGGATTTTTATAAATGCAGAGAAATGAAGATAAATGAAATAGATTAAAATCTAAACAGAAGCTATTTAAATAATAAGTAAGGCTTAAGGGGGTTCTCTTACTATACTGTAACAAATACAGAAAACTTTTTCCATGACCCTTCAATGTTATTCAACTATTTAGTCAAGGGTTTTACTAAGAATACCAGCAATTTTCACAGTAAAGAATAAAGTGCCCAAACTGGACAGTAAAACCTAAGTATGACACTTAAGCTGGACTGAAAAATTAACTTTCTGAGAAAAAGACAAGGAAACACATATTGTTTTAATTGTTCTTCTCAGTGTAAAACACAGTTTTTGAACACTGACATATGACAGATGACAACATTTTCATGCCAGTAGTGAATGTTCAGCAGCTGTGTTTGCTTTTTCTGCTGCATTCTGTACTTAATACAGACAGCTACTTGTTACACCCAGTCATCCAAACTAAAACCATAAGAAAGAGAAAAAAGTACCGTAATGAAGAATATTGTGCTTATACCAACATAAAATCATTTTAAAAATGGAAATTTAAATTGAGTCATCATGGCCTACCCTATCCACTTTTGATATTGGTATAAAATACATACAGTCTTTTTTCTTTCTCTTCTTTCCTAAGGATTTGTCAAATTTATTTTTTTGGTTGGACCAAGCTCAAGTGGTTTTCTTATCTGCTAGATGACTCTTCAAAGATGTAAGTTAATGTAAAACAATTTTCAAACTTCCATAATTGTCATCATACTGCATAAAATGAATTACTATATTTTTTTAATATACAATGTTTCATCTTTAGTAGATAAAACAAAACAAGGACCTTGAAGCTAAGCACAGTGTCTCTATAATATATTTTAATTTATGTTTTTACATACTAGAATTGTGTGCACAAATATGAGTCTTCAGGATCATCTATATCTAGGACTTTCATATATTATACCTAGTATTTATCTGTTCATAATGTCGCTTGATCAGAGAGCCATCAAAACAGCAGTTTCAAAAGAGGCAATTATGAACTCAAGTGGGATGATGGCAACACAAGCAAGAGAGAAATGCAGTATTTTGTTATCTTTCACAGTAGGACGGGTGATTTATACATAAAAAGAAGCACAGCAGAGAAGGCTTACAAAGTATTGTATAGAAAATAGGTAAATCAGACACAAATGAAAAAACATATGCCTCAGCTGAGTAGGAAAATAAGATACAAAGAAATTGTCAATAAGTAAGATAGCATAAAATGACTACATGCAGATTTAAATACTAGTGTTCTTTTCCCTTGACAAGAGCTGAAGATGTTGTACTCCACTGGTTGCTTCAATTATATCCCTCAGACTTTTAGCAGGTCAACAATAAAAAGTCTGCCAGCTGTGTACCGCTCAGAAGGGTATTTCAATATTAATAAGGTATATGACTTAAAAGTCTGTTCAAAATAAGAGTTCTCTTCCACAACGTAATCTCAGAGCATGTGTGGAAGGGCCTAAGACAAAATACAGCAACACCAGCTTCTAGATGCTTCTGTTGGCTAAAAAAGATAAAAAACAAAACCACACACACAGAGCAATGATTGAAATCCCAGTCTTTTTCAAGTGAGTGGCTGAACTGCTAGGCTAACGCTAAGCTTTTTATTGTCTGCTTTTCTTGATCCACTTCTCAGATCTAACCACTCTTATCTCCAAGACGCTACTTAAAAGCCACTTTGTTGTTTATGGAAGAAAGGAGGTATAAAAACCAAGACAAGGGGGTAGGTGCCACTTTTTAGATTATGTGACATCACTAGTATTGTGGACTGAAGCACAGGGAATAAGGCAGAACAGAGCTGTTTGCACCTTGAAAGAGGGATTGTGCCATAATTTGGAAGGGAGACAGGCAGCCACAGCCCCAGAAGAGGCTTCTGATATATGTGGGTGTCCAGTCAAATGCATAGGGCTCTTTCAAGTTTAGAATAATGGTGCTTAATAGTTTAGGATATTTCCTGGAGAATCCAGACTGGATTGCTATTTCACCCATGCTCTTCCTGCCCAGAGGTACAAGGGTGAAAGGTGTGCTGGATTTTAGGGGAGGTGCCTACCAGTTTGAGAAATCTCAACCAGCACGCAGACTCATCAGCCTGCTGCCCAGTGGCATAATTGCTACAGGTACAGTAAAATCCTCATGAAGGAGACCCTTATCACCTTGACAAACCCTAATCAGTTGGCAGACCTGAATGTGGGGTACCCATAAGCACAATAACTACAGGAACATTCAAACCTTACTGAGATACACCACTGCTTGACAGTCCCAACCCACCAGTTTTGTACAAGCAGACTGCATCCTTGGGGAGTCTTGCCCAGTAACATCTGTGCCTGGTAACTCTGAGCAGCTGCACAACACAAACCAAGACAATTTGTTGCTCAACCATTCCAGCTGAGCACAATTTCCCTGCTAGAATGGGAAGTCAGGACCCAATGAATACAATGCTAACAGGGGAATGAGGGAGAGATAATCAGAAAGAGTAAAAGCTCTCATTTCAGTGGTTCTTAAATAAACCCCAATATCCAGATCCACTTCAGGCTGTCAAATACTGCCAGAAACAGGATACTGATGGTTTACTGAAACTAAAGATAATGGCCTGCTGAGGAAGCCATCCAGTCCTACTGTGCTTCCACACCTGATTGGTACAGTGCCACCCACAAAAGGAGCCCCTATGGGAAATACTGCAGCACTGCTGCACTGGCTAACTGCTCACACACCACACTGCTACAGCTGGGAAAATGGCACAATACATACAACTTCTCCTGGCAGTCCTCTGGGTCCAACAGGTCCTGGAGGGCCTTGAAGTCCCTGTGAAATGATATAATGCACATCTGAGGTAAAAGTCAATAAATTATTGTAATATGGTATAAAGCATTCTTATATATAAATATATTAAAATATCTGGCATTCAGAATTTTCTTCCACATGAAGTAAGAAGTACAGAGTTTGCTCATTTTTCCTTACTCTAATGTTTAATTCAGTAACTCTTGTGGGCTCATATGTACAAAATCCAAAGTATGGATACAAAGCAAATGCAAGTAAATACAAAGGGAATACCTAAAGGGAGAGACATAAAAGAATAAATCAAGATTTCAAGAATCATTTTTAAGACAACAATCTTGTGGCTTCCATAGCCACATCCATTCTCACTGGGCCTTTTTTCATTACCTAAAATTTGCGTACTATCCAACACTATAGTGTTGCGTGGCAGTTAGATTTAACCGTTTCCAATTTTACCTTTGATACAATTCAAGGCATCATGAGTGATTCTCAAGATTATCTGTGCTTCAGTTACTTTCTCCGCAGTCACACAATTGCAGAACGGGTAAAGTTGGAAGGGAACACAGTGGGTTATCTAGTTCAACCTCCCTGCTCAAGCAGAGTCATTCTAGAGCACATTGCAGAATTTCTTCAATATTTCCAGTGAGGGAGACTCCACCAACTCCCTGGGCAATCTCTTCCAATGCTCAGTCACCTGCACAGTAAAGAAATTCTTCCTCATATTTAGGTGGAACTTCCTGTGCATCAGTTTCTGCTCATTGCCTCTTGTCCTGTTGGTTGGCACCACTGGGAAGAGCCTGGAAACCTCCTCAACACCACTGTTTAGAAACTCATAGAGATTGATGAGGTCTCTTTCCTGTTGACTTTTCTCAAGGCTGAACAGGCCCAGCTCCCACAGCCTTTCCTTGTAAGAGAGACACTCCAGTCCCTGCTGGACCTGCTCCAGGAGCTCCATGTCTTTCTTGTACTAAGGATGTTAGAACTGCACACAGCACTCCAGATGTGCCTCACCAGGGCTGAGTAGAGGGGCAGGGTCACCTCCCTCGACCTGCTGGCAATGTTCTTCCTAATGCACCACAGGACACCATTGGCCTTTTTGGCCAAAAGGGCACTGCTGGCTCATGGACAGCTTGTTGTCTGCCAGGACCCCTAGGTCCTCCTCCACACAGCTGCTTTCAAGCAGGTTTCCCCTAGGGTTATTCCTCCCCATGTGCAGGACCCTGCACTTGCCTCTGGTGAGTTTCGGACAGTTCTTCTCTGCCCATCTCTCCAACCTATTGAGGTCCTTCTGAAGGCTGCACAGCTCTCTGGGCTATCAGCCACTCTTCCCAGCTTTGTGCTGTAGGGAACTTGCTCAGGAGGCCTCTGCTTGTCCAAGTGCTTGTCCAAGTGTTTGATGTACAAGTTAAACAGTACTGGGCCCAGTACTGAACCCTGGTGAACACCACTTGTGACAGACCTCCAACCAGATGCTGTGCCACAGATTGTGACCCCCTGGGATCTCCTGTTCAACCAGTTCTCAATCCACCTCACTGTCCACTCATCCAGTCCACACTTCCTGAGTTTGCCTACAAAGATGGACTCAAAGCAAGGCAATGACTGCTTTGACATTACCTGCTGTCTCATAGGGTTAACCAAAGGAACTGCAAAAGTACTGGCAGTGGTTACTCCTTGCCTCACTGATGGATAAAGACAATACACCCAGCTACCAGTGGATTTGTAATTGCAAAATGGGTGCTTATATTCTTGAGTGACAAAATAATATTTGAGCATTGCTTAAATATTCCTTTCTGAATGACACTGAGAACAACAAAAACCTTTTGTAAAATCTAAATTTTATGTAAAATAGCCATGATCCAAGCACAAGCTTTTGATGTAAACTACTTGCATTCTTTGCCCATTAACACTAGCTAAAGAGTTGATAGCATCAGAGTCCTCTTATGGAACAGCATAGAATGCAATTGCTATTGGATGAAATAACTTTCACTTACCATTGGTCCTGGATTTCCATTAAGACCAGGTGGTCCAAGGTCTCCCATTTCACCCTGAGGATATTGTTTGAGAAAACAAAAAAATCCAAGTTTACTGCTATGTCTCCCAATATCAGCTATGTATACAGGCAGTGTATGTAGTGTGCACAAGTCAAAAAATACCTTATTTCCTTTTGATCCCTCCATTCCAGTCTCTCCCTGGAAACACAACCATAAGAAGTTAAAAATTTAACTGAGATCAATTAAGAGTTTCATCTGCTACCTTAAAATATTGTAATACAGTTTGCAAAATTAGATATTGGGAACACATTAAAGAATTTCTGATGCCTTTTGCAAACTCTGAAAGGCATTTCTCTTGCAACCTAATTTTGTTTGCAGGTTTTCCCAATATTTTAAAGAAAAAAAAGTTTGAAAATACTACATTTGCTTGAGAGCTTTTCCAGTCAAAAGCTTATTTTTCACCACTACATCTCTTCTGGAACCCAGCATTCACCTCCAAAACCACACATTACTAGAGTAGGACTTTTTATAAAATGTTAATCACAAATATTTGAGCAACCTTGGGTTTTGTATAAAAAATCATAATTAGCTTTTGTCAAATATCGTAAGAGAGGAAAATATTAATTAAAAATAAGTAACATAGGTAAAGAGACTCTTACAGAATGAGTGTTCTGTACAGAAAACATGCCCTGAAATAACAAAGAAGTTAAGCACACATAAAATGGCTGTATGAGAACAGCCTGATGTTAAATGCCACACAGTGGCATCAAAACAGTGCAGTTCAGGCCACATAAAACTTTTTGAAAAATCTGAAAGAAAGAACCTTCAGAGAATTAAAAAACCCATGTGCTTCAAACTCAGTTCATGGACTGCACCAGCAACAGAAATTCTGAGGATCAGGGCATCTCTGTTTTTTATTTATAACCTGTGAGACTTGATGCATATGTAAGGAGATATATGTATGCTATCCCACATAATCCCTGTATCTAATGAACCTTTACAAAGAAAAGAATTACAGAATGAATACAGTATGAAAGTAATCTCAAATATAAATTATTCACATCAGTTCAAAACATGCTATACTTACTGGATCTCCTTTGTCCCCTTTCTCAGAAGGCTCTCCCTGAGGAAATAAAGGAAAGAGGTTAACACAGATTTATTTAAAATGGTAAATAGTCCATATTTCTGGTTTTGATGAAGAGTCCTGGAAAATGTGGCTATTTAAAACCTGTTTAAAATACAAATATATGGGCTACAAAAGTTTACTTGAGGGATGATGCTGATTTAATGTCAAGACCATGACATCTGTGATCCTTCTAAGCAGAGCACAAGGGAGGGTCAGGAACAGAACTAAAGAGAGTGATCACACACCCAAACCTGAAAAATTCTCAAACACAAGTGCTTTATAACACACAAAACCATTAATCTGTGATACCAACAGAGTAAAAATAATGTTTCTGCCTGCATGAAAATTATTTATACAGAAGGATATGACCAAAGAAACCAACTGAAAGCCTCACAGCTGAATGCCAAAACACTTATTAATCAGTCAATTAAGAACTGTGTACATCACATGTTCCTAGAAAAGCAAAATACACACCTGTTTCCCAGTAACACCCCCACCTCAATCACACTGGAGAATTTATGTTTAAACTAAAAGATACTAAATTAGAAAGTTTATTTGTAAATTTTAATACTTTAAAGCTTCATATTTTTTTCATACAGATATTGAAGATTGCATTAATAACTTGAAAAAGTTTGACTGGCACATAATTCATGAGGCAGTCTCTCATTATAAACTTTTATAAAATATAAAACTCGTATTAAGTAAATGGTTTTAAAGCCAAGGATTCTGGAAGGTGGTAGGCCAGGGAAGTCCATTTGCATATGTAAATACTATTCCAAGGAGGGGCTTGAATAAAGTACTAAGGACATTTAGAGACTGACAACTTTTCCTATGCTCAAATATATTTTCTTGATCCCATTTATATTTTACAAGATTTCATTAATAATCAGTACATTTAGCCAACTTCCAGTATAACACATGACCACAGAAATATGGAATTGACTTACCTTTTCTCCTTTTGCTCCAGTCATTCCCAATTCTCCTTTTTGACCCTTTTAAGAAAATTTATTGTATTTAAAATCTTTATATTCTGGCAAATGTAAATAAACCCCTCTTCTTCTTTAAATGTACTTTGTTCTGCGTGGGCCACAAAATCTTAACTATTATTGCAATGGAAATCAAGTTTCAAACATCTGCAAATGAATTTAAATGACTGTTTTCAAATGCAGGCTTCTCAATAAAACGTCAGTTCTGTCACATATCCAGAGCACTTGTCTCTTCTCTTACAAGTTTGAAAGGCATGCAATTGTTAAAGTATTGGTCAGCTGTTTACACAGGACAGATGACTATAAACAGTATAATGCCATAAGGTGTGGATTCAGAATTTGACTTCCATTTAATTTTTAGAGGCTGCCTATGAGTATTTGTGGTATAGAAAGTCTCAGTGTTACAGAGAAACAGCTTTAAATATTATTTACTATTCAAAATATTTTTTGAATGTCAACTTTTTCAGAGTCTTTCCCACATAACTGGCAGCACAGCTCATTTGACTTCTCAGACAGCATTCTAGAAACCATACATAACTCTTTCAGCATTTTCCCTTTCTACTTTCTCCTAGAGGAGAAAGGATCAGATGCTGCCACTGCAGGATATCACAATGAGTAGGGTATTGGACTACACAGATCAAAGTGTCAGTCATCCCAAAAACCTATTTCTTCAAAGCCCATTGTGACAAATCAAAGACACAGTGTTAATGGTGGCAGAGACAGGTTAGATAGGCACTTTGAAACACCTCCAAATTGATACCAATGCTTACAATGTCTCCCTTCTGTCCTTTAAGTCCAGGTGTCTCAAGTAATCCTAGTAGTCTTGTATCACTCTGGAAAGAAATTTCACCACAAAGATCAGAAAAGAGAAAATGTCTCCATTTACTTACAGTGATTCATTTATTTACCGTAACAACTTCCTGTAATTTACCAGTTGTAAACTCAGAAGTCCTAATTTACTGCTAGAAAGGCATAATAAATGACTATGCAGTACAGCTAGGTAGTGTATTGCAGAACACATCCTTTATCAAGCATTCACACTCCTGCCTGACTAGCAGAAGATGAACAAAAGCATTAAAGGGAAATGTCTATGTTGAATATTGCTATGCAAATTGTGATTTTTTTAAGCTCAACACAAAGAACATATTTTTATGCTCATTGTTACGATACATTTCTCAAGTATGTTAGAAAAGAACAAAAACCCCCAGTTCTATAAAAAAACCCACAAGCTTTTTACTTTTGAGCAGCATGAAATGCAAAAAAAGAGTAGAACTAATTGAAGTCTACTACAGTAGTAAGACAAAAGGAGAGGGAATGAACACGATCAACAGGTTCCTCACATTGCTCTTCAAAGAAGACAGAGAGATTAAAGGACCAGGAGCCCAGGTTGTATGCTTGCTGAGATGATATTGCACTGCATTTATTTACTCTTCTGTACAAGGTAAAGACACAATAAAATACAAAGCAAATGGCTTCATTTTCACAAAGTCAGACTCAGATTTCCCACGGGGAACATGTTTTTTTGCAATGACAAAGGGAAAAGCAACAAAAACCCAATAAACAGAAAAATGAACTCCAGTCTAGATCCAAGGAATCCAAATCCTAGAATATGTGCCATTGGGCTGAGCAGGAAGCCTGAGCAGGCCAACTCCCCTTGCATGTTCCAGTTTCCCTATCTCTAAGATGGGAAAACATCATGATGAATAGAAGTGCCATTTACACCCTGTTAATATTTCCAGAAGTTGGTAACTAAATATATATATTGAATAAAATAATAATTGTTTTAGAAATGTTGATTTCCCGAAGGATTTTCTTTGGTGTTTAGGGTTTGTACCACTATTAGTGCACTAATTACTAAAATGAGCTTCAGAGCAAGAGGCAGATACCCAGATACCTAAGTATTGATGAGAATACCAGTGGACTGACAACAATCCAGGTGTCTGTTATTATGAGTACTCTACAAATTATGATTTATAATGAGTTGGGGTCCTTTTATGCATATGTGGCATAAAAAGACAAAAAGGCTATTAGACCAAATAACTACATTTATGGTCTCTGCATTTTGATAGGTAATTTCCTCTTTACAAGCAAATGTAAATAAAATACACCAAAGCAAAAAAAAAACTTAGTTGATAATGAGTTGTTCCAGAATAATCTAAAATTACCATGAATTATAATGGTTCCGAAAAATTTCTTGAACAGATTGTGATGTAATTTTCATTTCTTTGTGTTTCAGTTTCATTTTTATTTTTATGTGTTGGAGAATATTTTAGATTAAATCGATGATTAAACTCATCCTTTCCAAAGATGTTTAAAAGCAAATTTGGCTAAATAACCTTATAGCTATGTATGGAAAACTGGTAAGTAAGAAGGATGACAAACAAAGGCCTTGAAAGTCCAAGCAAAGGATAACAGAGGCCTGAGAGTACATAAATGTAAACCCTGAGGCAACATTTACCCATCTCTGAATGAATGAAACATACAGTATGGGGCAGAACTAGTTTCCAGGCAGAAAGAAGAGAGCAAAATGCATTTATTGAACACATGCAAAGCATCTCATTTACGCTGAAAATGCAAAAGACATAACAAGGAGGAATACAAAAATAGTCACACGCCTTGCAGGAACAGGCACAAAGGAAGAATGAGGGAAGCAATACTCCGGCACTCTCCCACCCCATCAAGGATCACTGCTACTACTTATCCTCAGCAGGTTCCTCTCACCTTCATTAAAGAAACACTGCTGATCTGGGTTTGCTGTTCAGCACAATTTGCTGCTGCAATCAGCAATTGTATTTATAGTGCTCTCTTTCACTGTATACACGGATCAAGTAAATTATGCTTTTAAAGGCTTGCACTCCAGCCTCCTTAAAAATCATTCCGATAAAGTGATTGATGCTGACCCAGAAAAACCCTGGTTGCAATAAATTATTTAAATACATTGGGCAGTTACCAATACTTATTACAGCAATCAGAAATTACCATACAGCAATCAGAAAAATTGCAAATAATCTGCTAAGAAACAGAGAAATTAGAGAAACAGAAAACCCAGTAATAATTATGATGGGTCTTAAGAGCCACCACTTTTCTTGGTATCAATTCCTCATGGTTCCTAGAAATACCTGCACAAAGAAGCCATATTAATATCTTCAGGAAAAGAAAAAGGTGTTAAAATACCTATAACAATTAAAATGTGGTCAATATGCAAACACTTTAAACACCAAACCAAAAGAAGATGTTGTGAGATCTTCAAGAACATGCATAAAATTATGGAACATTACATCACCATTCTCTGTGCTGTAAGGAATCCCCTAAAAACTCAGAATATCACTCAAATATCATTTTACCAATGCAAATAACTGAGGCACACTGAAAATTTGACACTGGAATGTGAAAGACTGCTTGCTGTCTCCAAGGTGCTGTGGACAAAATCAGATTTTTTCATACTATGTAACAGCATGGTGGAAAAAGGCGTTACAGGTACATACATCTGCGTGAGTGAATCGATGGTGAAGCAGAGAAGCTGTGCTTTTCTTTGGAAACCTCTTTGTCTTGTCCTTGATGGGAATATCCCATTCCCATCATAGAATGTATAGGAACTAATACATTTGTTGTACCAGTTGGAGATTTAAGTTGACTCTAGGAGGCTCTGAATATTTAGTTAAAGAAATTTTGCATATTTAGAACCTTCTACTTGAATCAGAAAGCCAGCTCCTCTTTCATCTGGAATCAAACAGCATTTCCTTGCTGAACAGTTAATTGCTCATGACAGAGTCAATAAAATCTTCAAATTAGACAGCTGAAGGAAGAAGAAAGTTGGTAAGGCATACAGGATTTAAAAGATTATTAATTTGCAGACACATGCCAGCTGGTCTACATTTTTTCCCAGAATATTTTCAATTAGGAAATACAAGCCACTTTAACAACACTTAGAGCCTCATAATGATAAGAAACACCATTTTTGGAGACAGATGTGTGTAATTTCCTTAAGATCACCACTGTTTGTATTTCCTCTTGCAGAATTAACCTTAAGGGGACTATCAGGATAAAAGAGATTCATAAGGCAGAGGTGAGGAATGAGTTAAAATAAACATGGTATTGATAGAGGAAACAGTGCTGGTATCAGTGAAAGCTCTATAGCAGGAAAAATAAACTGGTAAGGAAACCAAAATATATAAAACTCGAACACATACATATGAAACAGCAGACCAAATACAGAAACTAAGCCTCCAGGCATGAAAATTCTCTATGCTTAATTCCGAATACATGCTTCTAAGGTGATATACTGATTTGGAATGAATTAAATATCAGAAATAACAGAGGAATCCCTTCAGTGATAAAAGCAGCTGGAAAGGTATGTTTGACATGAACTGAACTCCAGAATTCCTATTCAAGGAAAGATTTTAGCGCTCATCTGGGAATGTTATGTGAGAAAAATACCCTGAATATACGTGCTTTTTATACTCATGCATTCTACTATTAAAAGCAATTAATGTCCTCCAGGCTTGACCTGCATGACTTAAGTTGTGATACACACATTCACCACTATACTGGGCAAATAATGCTGTAAAAGTGTGTCATCAATCTTTGAATAAAATAGTTTTTTGGTCAGATAGGTTACATATTCCCAAATCAATTAAGCAAACTTCTGTATTCTCTTACAATGGCAGACACTACCCCTGCTTAAAAAATTTGAAATATCTGCAGTAACAGTGTAAAAGCTCTGTCATGCTGAACACCGTTCTATGCAATTTTAACTTTTTTTTCCTATTATTCTTTCAGCTGCAGGTGGTTTTATAATTAGCACAATATTTTTCTTAGTCCATAAACATAAGGAAAATTCTTATGGACTTCTAGCAGATTTTTTCAAAATTATACCTCCTTGTCTTTCTATTTTACTCTTAGAATCATGACAGAGTTGGTCAAGAAAAAATGTCAAGTACAATTTAGAGCAATTAGGTTTAGAAATGGGGAGCTGATGCTTCACACTAACAGCTAGGTGGTCCACACACCTCCTTTTTATATATACCAGTCAAAACTAAGTAAGTAGAAGATGGATGGGAGGCAACACACATGGCAGCAAGATAGATGACACAGCAGGTGTGTGACTGGAGTGTGGACTGAGACCGTAAAGGGATGCAGAAAGGGAGCAGGGAAGAATTTACCTTTTGAATTAATTTGGAATGTGGTTAACAGGGATCAAGACTGTAGTCACTTCTGCCTTAGATATTTAGGTCATAAACCTACACAGACACTAAATCAAATCTCCATACCTCATTATAATGCTTGTTCCATGATTCCAGAATTCCTTCTAGTCCAGAAGGGCCCTATATGGAAAAATACACATCAGAAGGTCATTTTAATTTAACTGATTTTATGTTTACATATCTGTATTTAAAAAGCAATAGGTATGTAAAAGAATTTTGATTTTTATTTGAGTGTACAGTAAATTATTTTCTGTAACTTGATTATTTCTTTTTTTTTCTGGCACAGAGGAACAACAAAGTTAGTTTTTAAATCTCTGATTTTTGAAAATCATCAGTGTAGTTTCAAGTGAATTGTCTGTCAGAGAAGGCAGAAGTGAAATCTATATAAATTTTAATATAAGTACTTTCTGGTATGAACAACGCTCTTGTTCTACTGCATTTCAAAATTCTTTACACTAATTTAAAGCACAAGTTCTGATGAAGAAGCAGCTCCTAGTGTGAGGAAACCGATAGCTTTTTAACTTGAGAGTACAGTAAGTGAAATTGAGGAATGCCAGAATTCTCCACAATATTAACTTCCTAGTTTCATTAGCATTGCAAGTTTGTACCTAAATGTACTCCTTTCATCAAGAAATTCAACAGTGAAAAAGGAACTTCCTACTCAAATGAACACTTAGGACAGAAAGACTGAAAAATATGCTTGGGAAAAAAATTTCTGACATTAACCAACCCCACCCCCCCATTTTTAGACATAGATATTTTAGCCAAAAAACATGCCCTCAATGAGATTTTTAAGTTTGGTAGATGGACCAGAACACAGAAAGCACAGTAAAGAACTTACAGACTAAGACTCAAATTTACAAATTAGCATAGTTAGTCTCTTTGAATTGAAGCTTTCATGTAATGCAAAATGAACTACAACCACTCATGATGGCTGTAAGAAACATTTGACTGCATTAATAAGATTATATTATATTCAACTAAGTCACTTAGCCTGATTGACCTGGATGCAACACAAATAGGGCACAAAAGCAACTCTCTTCCTCTGGGGCTTCTTATAATTACAGTTTACCCTCCATAGCTTTTGTCTTAATGTGGATATTAGGAAAATTGGGAAGCCACATGAAACATCTCAGGTGTCTCACTGCCTCCTTCTTCCTGACATTGGAAGAGAATCAAGGCAATAAATTTTTACATTCATGTTAGTTTGAAGTGAATTGTCACTTCAAATTTATGTTAAAAATGAGATCAATATAGTCATGATGTTTTCACTGAGATCTCACTCTACTCTGATTTCTGAAGTTAACGGCAGAATTTTTACTTTGATATCCACATTAAAGCTAGCAATCCAGAAATGCGACTGAAGTGTGATGACACTGCCTAGAGTCTCAGCTTCTACACTATAAACCTGCTGTGTTCAAACCTTGAACCAGGATCCTTGCAGGACTCTGAAATCCTGCAAGGAGTCAAAAATAAGATCTTATTATCCCTTTTCATTTGACACCATGTTCCATGTTTCTTTTATTTTTTTTTCACAACTGAAACTGCTTCAGCCACAAAACCCAGGAAGAACTTAATACTGTATCTGCCATCAACCCCAAACCCTCAGATATTATTTGTACATAAAATAAATAATTTTTGACTAGATGAAAAGTACATTGTACATGTCACAGTTCTGAAAAACAAATATAACCTTAAACCCCTCCCAGAATTGTCTCATGACTAAGACAGTCAATGAGAACTTTAAGCCTTTGGGTTGCATTCTTGAATATGCCACAGCCTTTGCGTTACCAGTTTAGTATTTCTGTTTTCAAACAATTGACATAAATCTAATAATTTGATCTTTCCATCATTCTTTCTGTAATAAAAACTAGTAAAACAAGTGAACAACAACAGAAAATATTTTTATTCAAGACTTTTCTTCCTAAACCAGTCTCTTCCCTTCCACAGTCTCACAACACAAATATAGTTGCACAATCCACTCTGAAGTCTCTACAGACAAAGAAAGAACTAGCAGCATTAGTTTGGAAGTGGAGAAGCAATGAAATTAACAGCAGTTGAAGAATTATTGTACCAGCAGTTTCTAGCTTTTGAATGAGAATTTTGCACATCTGCCACTTTGAAGCTCACTTGAGCAGGGTTTCCTTTTTCTTTTTTAATATCAAGTTGTGTAATTGAGAGAAGTGAAGCGCATAGAGAGTACAGTTGCATGAATAAGAAAAGAACTGAAAATGTGTCCTGATTGTTTTCCAAAATTGCAAACAGGTTTCAGATGTTATTTCTACAGACAAGGCAGGAATAGAAGCACAGGTGCTTCAAGGGAAATAGCACCAAACTGTGAAATTACTGGGGTTCACAATATATTTTCCTCCCTTAACTTTTATAGTTCATCTGCATTTCTGTAAAGATGAGACTGTTCAAAAAGTCTACCCAATCTCACAGCCCATGCATAAAATGGGTAACAAGTAAATTGCACTGGTTTCATCTCAAAAATAGGCCATTTCAGAGGACAGAGCATGCAAGTGACTCAGTGAAGTTCCTTTATCCTTGTATTTCACATTGGTGTCTGCCCATTCAAAATAAGACACTGCTTTTCTGATTATTTTATTGCAAAACATCGAGAAACTTGTCAGTGCAGATCTACAATATTGTATGACAATTCCAAAGAGAAAATGGAAAGAATGATGAAGGCATGATGTCTGCTGTAATAGAATACAAGAAAAAAATTACATTTTGATATGGATAAAGAAACTTAATGCATAGAAACAAGCAACATGACCTACCTTTGCCAGCCATTCCCACACTACCAATATTTTTCTAAGAAGCAGCTGAAAGTCCAGGAAAACCAGAAATGCTACTGACAGTTTTCACTTATCAGTGCTTTGATTTTTTCTTTATTGTAATTAAGTGATAACATTCACTCACTTTCAAAATACTGGTAGAGAAATGACAGTATTTCCTGAGGCAGAGGAAATGAAATTTCCAAAGTGAGCTGCTGGCTACTTAAGATAACTAGTTTGGTGGCACTGACACATGTATTGAATCACAAGACCAAAAGCGTATGTAATTAAACGAAGTTCAAGTGAACTTCTTCACAGCATCACGTGCAATACCAACGAAAATGAAACCCTATTTCAGTTTAAAACTTTAAGGACTAACACAAAGCTAGTCTTCCAAGCAAAAATACTTGAGAAGATAAAAGATATGAAGTTGAGCCTCTTGCAAAAACTGAATTATGAGCTTCAAGGGCTATAGCAATTGTGAAATGAATTGTTACATCTATTGGTTGAAAACAATTGCTTAGCTTTGGATGTATTGGTTTCAGAGAATGAATAATTTTGATTACAGTTTACTAGCCTGTGATTTAGCACACCCTAAGTTTCTTTCCCACCTCTGCCACAGATAGGTTGGACAAGATCATGTTTGGCCTGAACAGGCAGTCCTATGTTTCTTACCTTTACAAATCAGTGCTAACAACATTTCACTTCTGCCAAACAACAACTGGGCAAAGTCAGACTCACCTCAAAGAATGCTGTTATACTGGTGGAAGTCTGTAGCACAACTCTAGCTTAGCACTCTTTTGATTTTAAAAACAAACTAAATCACTAAAACGCGAGTTGTTGAGAAATGGAATTCCCTGCAGTCTTAACAGTCCCAGTAAAGACAGAGAAAATTTGGACAGAAAAGATAAAGTCAAACCACAGTGGAGAAACGAGTATAAGTCCTTTTTCTGTCCTCCAGCCCATCTATGTAAATAGATATACCTGCTGATTCATGTAAAGGTATAAATAAATAAAAAACCTCCAACCTCAACAGTGACAGACATCAGTGAGGCATTTGCCAGACAGAACAAACAGAAAAATAAATTATCTTCTCCTAAGAGAACTCTAGACAAAATGGGGCAGATAGCAATTTTACAACCCAAGACCAGAAAAGCACTTTGCCTAAGTGAAGAGTGCCAAAGTGGTCCTGTACATCCTTAGGCTGAGGATACTCAGGTCAGATACATTTCATCGCTTACAGTGCAGGCGACAGCATGCTGAAACAAACTGCCCAGAGAGGTGGTGGAGTCTTCCTTGCTGGAAGGATGATGCTGGAAGACGATTCAAGAATCATTTGGACACAACCCTGTGCTTTCAGATGACCCTGCCTGAGCAGGGAGGTTGTATCAGATGACCCACAGAGGTCCCTTCCAATCCTACTCATTCTCTGATTCTGTGATTTGCTTTCAAAATAAAAAGGTGTGGTATCTAGAAAGTCAGTGCATTCTACATAATGCAAAACAAGCTGTGGTCTACTGGGGACCCCTTCTGTGTTGCTGAATCCCATAGAGTTTTTGTTTAGCAGCCATGGCAGAAGAAAGCAATCAGCTCAGTTCTTCAAAACTGATCAAAATGCTGTTCTTAAAACCTCATAGCATCTTATTATCTTAGTAATTCTTTTTGTTTCACAAAATCAGCATTTCAATTTCAGTGAAGAGCCATGCTGAGCAGGGTAACAGCATGTGAAAGAGACAGTCTCTCTTTCAGAAGACTTTAGAAGAAAATGGAAGAAAGAAAATATATAAAATACATTTGAAGGGTAGAGATATTGATTTTACAATCACAATTTTCAGAATGCTTGCGAGAGCAAAGTGAATAGTGTGTTTAACAGGTTTTCACTGCTATCCAGGCACTTTGAAAGTGGAGAAAGGGTCAAAAAGCACTAGAGGGAGCTGCTGCTCCACTCGGATTCTTGCGTTCAGCACAAATTGCTACCCACTGGATTGAGACAGGTGTGAGCTCACATCTCGACTCTCCTGTACTGAAATAACAGAACAGTACTCAAAAACAACATCAGAGAGCAAGGATGTATACTATAAATTATGAACCAGAAGGGAATCAAAGAACATTTTAGAAGTCTGTAATATATAACAGATTTTAAGCAAATACTCAAAGGAGGAATATATTCTGTAGGTTTACAAAAGTATTTTATATAGCTGATCAGTAAAAATCCTCATTGACGCCTTGCCTTTTGTGAGCACAGGATTTGCTCCAAAGGGAAAAAAAAATGACACAAAAAAAAAAAAAAAGGATAAGGGAAAAATGACACAAAAGAAAGGATATCTGGAAGAAATTTCATAGCAAGTCCCACTTTAACTGAGTAGTTTCATTACCAGATGCCAATCAATCTATATTTCTGACAGTGATATAGGTTTTTAACCAAAGCTGTGCAGATGATGTTAAGGGACTAGAAACTCACTCCAAACATTAATTTTACTGAAAAAAAAATCCCCAGGAATTAGGTTAGGAATAAAAAGGAAAAAGATGAGATATTGAGAGAAGGTTAGAAAAGTCTTAAATGCAGCCATGCAACAAGTAAGTTTTCGACTGTTAGAAAGTGCATTTACAATCCTGTCACATGAAAGCACAGCATGTATGCTAACTGCAATTTTTCTAACTTTCCAGTTTTCTTTAATTTTACCCTGGTCTTTTCCCCCACAAATCCCTATCTGCACACACTGTTATTAGGATTGTCCTCTGTAATAAATACCCTGAGCACTGTATTTTGTCCACCAACTTCTTCCTCAAAGAAGCAGGACTTTCCTACTCCCTTTTTTTTTTTTGTCAGTACTGAGCACTGGACTGTTCTAATATCTGAATTAAATACATAGCATCAGGGCATAAACTGATAAATAAATTAGGTAAATTTATTCATTTCAAACACACACTGTATGCTGTAGCTACCCTAACAATTAATGACTGAATCTCCTTTTTATAAAAAAAAAAATTCATATTCTTTTGAAACATCAGCCAAACCCCAAACTTATTTATACTGAAGAGTCTAATTTTTACATTTTCGGTCAATCTGTTAACCACTTTGTACCCTGTGTATGCCCAGCTTATGACAGCAACCACCCTGCAGGTGTGACTGTTCTTCAGCACTTTGGAAAGGCCAAAGTAAAGGCTAACAATGCATCCACATGCATGAAGAAGCTGCCAACTATTAGGAGAGAAGGGTGACTATAAGCACAGCAAAACTGAATATGGTTTGAGCCTTGAAAAAGAGAGGGGGAACAATGCATCATGCTGAAGTTTTTTTTGGTGCATACAAGCTGTGGCCCTTGAAATATGGGGATACTGCCAATACACGTTAGCAGGCATTTCTGCTTTTAGAGTGTGCCTTTTCTATGTGTTATGTTCTCAGTCTTGGAAGGGAAACACAAGATGGTGGTATAGCTGTATTCAAAGAAGGGAGTGCATCAAGATAGTGATACCAGAAACAAACACTTTTAAACCAATATTTAGGCCATAGCTGCCTGAGGAATGCTTTTCTGTATGTAGTGCTAGGCTACAGTACCCAATACAGAGTTGCTTGTAGTGATGTTGCCATGCTGACAAAGTTGAGCTTTCCACTTGCTGTAAGAAAATCTGAAATTTGTCTTAGTAATAGAAGCGCAGTTTAGCTTCCACTCAAGATTTCTGGTATCTCTGTCAAAGATCATACATCTTCCCAAGCCTGACTTGCCAGCAAATCTAGGCTGGCAGAAATCTGTGATAGAGTAACAGCTTTTCACTGGCTCACAAAAAACTAAGTAGATTAGGACTAACGTTGACCTCTGCCATGGTTTGCTTTTTTATCCTTTAAAGGTTATTTTGGGAAGTTGTATGAAGAAAGATTCTTCATCACTCCTTTTCTCTGTTTGGCCTCCTGCAGTCTGCAGTACCATTTCAGCATTAGGACTGTGCAAAAGAGTCAAACGAGCAAGGTTGTTCAATTTTATTACAGCCAGGGGAGAAGAGTGAGTGGGAGGGATTTTTAACTGTTTGGTTTTATGCAGGATAAATGAATTCCATAATAAACTCCTCTTTCTGAACACCTTTTGCAAGAAAAAATTATTTATGCAATTAATGCAGTTTTTGTTTTAGATAAGGGTAGATGACATCTGTTTCATTTTAGTCATTTTATCCCACGTAGCAGTGCATTATTCTCTTCTCTACATATAAGACGAGGTTGAAGCATATGAATCGAATGTTCAGATGCATAAACCGCTAACCTTTATCCATTTCAGGTAAGCAAAAGAAGGGATTATTAGTTTTTTTGTTTATATTAGGAATGTAAAGCAGCAGAAGTTTACACAAATAGCTATTTTGTATTTGTGCATGCCAGCATTTTTACAATATAATATATAGAGATTTTACACATATGACCAAGTCTTCCTCTACCAAAAGAAGGCTGCATTCATTGAAGACTAATATACAACCATGCCTGACTTGAATTTTAAATCCTTTATCTTTAAAAAAAAATAGAGAAGAAAAAGAAAATCCCAAACCTCTTAGATCTGAGCTAAACCCCTTAGTTCTTCATATTACAAATCCTTTCATAAAGTCATGTATTTCTTAATCTTTTTAATTCTTCAGTCAACTCATTTGAACTACAGCTGAGTGCTCATTCCAGTGCTGGGTATAATCCTCCCCACCATTCAGACAGTTGGCACATGCTTCACAAAGTCCTTCATCTTTCAAATTACCCCTCTGAGACAGAAATTATCCCTTCTTCTACAGAGCATCACGCATTTTGCAAAGGGAATGAATGCATAGTATTCACAGTTAGCATACATGGCCAGTCTTTCTTTGAAATGCCAATTTCTCTGCTGAAGTTTCCATCTTGTTCTTTCCCTCCTACGTAGTCACTCATACTTGTGGACCCAGCCTTTTATTTTTGCTGTATCAAAAGACTACCAGTAGTAGCTGTTTGATACAGCAGAGTACACACAGATCAATTATTTTCAACTATAATTGTGATCCAGTAACCTGCTACAAAAAAGTAAACAAAATCTGAGGACAGAGTGACAATTTCCCATTCCCCTCATTAGTTACTCACAGGAGGTCCTGGTGGCCCTGGTTTTCCTGGAAGGCCTGGTTTGCCTCGTCTCCCCTGGAAACAAAAAATTACAACAGACATTTATAAATGCTGTGGTTAGGGGCTGATTTGGAACAAGAATTTTAAGAAAAGATTTATTGCCTTATGTACTAGCAAAAAAACAAACAAAAAAAAACCCAACCCAAAACCCGTCTAAAATGAATACTCTGTATCAGTCACTGCAACACTATCTAATTTGAGTAGTTCAAGGATTGCTTTTAATAGTTATGACAAACTATATTTGCATCCCTGTAACATTTTTTGTCTCATTTTAAAGCTTTGTCTCATGTGTGGGTGCACATTCATAAGGCTATCAACAAAGCATCTTGATGAGGTGTAAAGAAATTGTATTTGTCAGAATACACCAGAGCTTGGGACGTTAAACTGTGCTCCAGCAGACAGACTTGCACAGTCAGGACACAAGTGTAATATACCTCAATTAACAAACACCCATACCCTTCTTTGCTGGGATGTGATAATGAGCACAAAAGCCAGAGATTTATTTGCAAAAACAATTCACCTTCTTTGTGCAATTACTACCATCTGTGTGTATACAATGCACATGCAAAATCACTTGCATTAAAACTTAAAGTCCATAAACATCTACTTAAGGGAGACTTTCAACTCAGTTTCTAAAAAAACCATGCGTATGTAACTATTACAATTTTTTAGTACAGAGTTTGCTTGAACAACTGTTTTCACATATGCTTTTTTTTAAGGAAGATCAGCATAAAAATGAAAGTAATTTACAGGAATTAACATCATTATTGTCAAGCTGAAATGTGATGCACATTTTTTAGAAACAGCAGCTGAGAACAACTAATATTTCAGTGCAAATGGCAAAGAAAAAGAGCATTATATCCATTAAGAGTAAACTTTTCCCTTGCATATGGCAAATGTAAACTAACATTAAGCATTACAGGGCTGTCCTGGTGAAAACTTGGCTTAAAACGTGAAAAAATTTAAATTCTTGCTGACAGCTCGCAATTAACACATAGGGGTATTTCCGTAAGCTATGGTCCCTGCTTTTAAGTCTGCTTCTGTATTGTATTAAACAACAGTCTCACACAGACTGCAGAAGCAATCTCAGAACAGAAAGTGAAATCCAGTTTCGCTATTTCCAGGTGAGAGTCCAGATCTGTAGGAAAGCACTCATGCTCTGCATTTCATTAATCTTGACCTGAGGGGAAGAAGATGATGACAGTAAGGGTGGAAAATCCCTCTCCCTCACACCCTGCAGCTCTCCAGAGGCTCTCCTGAGAGAGGTAGGTATTTGAAGCCCTTCATGCTGAAGAACAATCATAACAAAGATCGTGTAGATGTTTCAGCCACTGGGTTGTGCCTCACATGTACACTGCCACCACAGTTCCATGAATGTCCTCAGTCAGTCAGTGTGTTTTAAGGGCAGTGTGAAACAAAACCACCTCAGCATATTTGGAGTGCCAAATTCCTGGGTCTTAACTAGCTGAGACATGTGTTATGTGCTGAGCTGTTTAATCCCACCAGTACTTGCACGTGCAGGGCTCTAACTGGGGCAGCTCGGGGTAAATTTTTAGAACCAAAATACAGTACTAGGTGCCTAGTCTGGGCTCAAGGCTACACTGGCCCTTACTCTCCACCCCCAGCATGTCCTGTGCTTGCTGGTAACACTGTGCCTGCAGCCCTGGGGCCAGCTAGAGCTGGGAACTGAGCCGGGATAAGATGGAGCAGTTTTTGACTTTGGCCAGTTCAGCGATGCAGTTCACTGAGCAATTGAGGAGCTTGCCTGGCCTGACAGGGCACAGCACAGGGAAAGGGACACATGCACAAGGAAAGGGGACTGCAGTTAGCTACATCTGTACTTTTGGACTGATCTCCACTCTGGAAATACAGGTGCAAACTAATATTTCCTGATTATTATTTTTTTTAAAGTAAACTTCCCTTAGAAAGTATGAAAACCAGATTGAGAGGTAATAATGTAAAAAACAAAGATAAATTACTCCATACTTTTAAAATAGTCCCTCTGAGTTATAATGATCGACAGTGTTGACTTCTTGAAGCACCTTCCTTTTCCTGTTTGAACTTATTTAAAGTATCCTGAGGATGACACTTAAAATCATAGCAGTCTAAACAAAGTATCAAGGAAGTGTCAGGATGAAGAAGACAGGGCTTTGACTGGCAGACACAACTGTGAACGAGGTGTTAATTACACAGGAAAACATGGAATATATTGGGCAGGCAATTTTATCTCTGTTTACAAGACAAGCTAAAATGTGATTTATGACATAGCAAAGAGAAAACTTGATGAACTTCCTGAAAAAACAGTTACAAAAAAAAATTTGGGGTTGTTATTTTTCACTGTCATTTATTAATTACTAGAACACATACCCAGTGAAACACAAAAGAAACATTTGCCCTACTTTTTATCCAACCATTATATTATTAGTTATTATGCAATGTTGCATGTAAAACAACCACACAGATCAGTATGAGGCATAAGCTTTTTATAGACTAATAAAAGTCCTTTTTTTGCCTCCGAGCACCTTTATAAACTGTCTGGTATTTCAAATTTAATACAGAAATATTTGAAAGGCCACTGCCTTTCAGCAATGCCTTTCAGATACAGAGACTGCAATGCTAGGAATACCTAAAACTCCACCTACTTGTCAGCACTCCTGCTTCTCTACGACTTCTCAGCATCAGCCGGGAAAAAAAATAAAAGATATACTATAGCAACAGTGTAAGTAGAAAAAATTAGTTTATATTTTTGTTTAGGGTAATTAAAACAATTAGAAGAATATTTTTGACAAGCCCATAATGATGTTGCCTTGAGCAGACCATAAGCCAGACCATGACTAAATATTTACAGTTTGATTTTGAGTCATGCTTCTGGCAAGAAAGAAGTGAAAAACATCTGAGTGCCCTCTCTGGTTCGTCGAGTGGGCTTAGCAGAGAGCCACAGCTCCCATCTCCTGCTCAGCAGTGTGTCTTGGCAGCCCCATGAGAGCTGGACTTGGTGCCACGCTGCTGTGCATAGGGCTGACAGCCTCCACTGGAGGCCGGCTACCTTTATTTAGCTGAGATCACTGAGCAAATACTGAGGTTATAAAACCACTCAAAATAGAAACAAATGTCCTAAGCATCACATCCTTCCTTCGACTAAATAAAAAATGCAATACCACCTACACTAACTTAAAAACAATATGAGGTGTCAAGAAGTTGTCTAATGCTACTTACAATATAGGAAGAACCAAAACTGGTTATTTCCTTTGTGCTGCATACATTTTTTCTGGCAATCAATGTGATAAGTTTTCTAAATGTTACTGATATTGTATGCTGTCCCCTTGACTCCTGAATTGCCTGCCCCCTACTAATTTGTACAGCTGGCTACTTTCCTCTTTCCCAAAGGACAGACTTCAGCTAGATCATTCAAATAACCAATCATTCAAATAACAACTGCTTGGTTAGGGGCAAAAAGAGATAAAACACTAAAAATAAAGTAAATGAGAAAGTATGTGCTGCAGGAAACCCAGCTGAGTGCCTAGCTGAAGCACATGGTCAGCTGCATTCCTTATTCCTCTCTTCCTTCACCCCCTTTCTGAATTGAAATGACTTGATGAACATTGCCTGACATGAGATGGAAAGCTGTTCAGAAGAGACGCTCTGGCCATCCTTCCATAGGCTTTGTGCTCTGGTTCTGGCTGCTGCCCCTGGGCACTGCTGCAGGTCCAACATACAGTGCAAGAATTCAAGATCTGTGCTGTAAATCCCTGCTATATCTTGTCATATCCATCTATTCACATCTCTCTAACTTTAGAGGAGTAAGATTTCTAATCCTAGTGTTTAAAAATAAGGTGAGGATTATTTAAGGATAAAATCAAGCAGTTATGTAGGAACACTGACATGATTTATGGAATTAATAATTTAAAAAATCTACGCTTGAGTATGAAGGCAAAAGTTCTTAGAATAAGCCCATGTGAATTTTCAAGGCAAAGTGCTAATTAGTGGTTCTTGAAACACATAATCACACTTCAAAACAGGAACTAGTTCTAGGGAAAGTAGAAATCTGGGCTTTAAAGTCTTAGCTGCTGTAGTTGTTATTCAAGACTAATGAGGTTTATGTAATTTGTTTACCAAGATAAACTAAGATTCTCTTGGTTAGTCCTCAAAACCAGAGTGACAAAGGCACAGATATAACCAAAACAGGAGGCAGGTGGAAAGACCCCCATCCCAGAGTGCCTAACCTAGGGATGCAGATCAGCACCTTGCATACCTGAATGCAGCCACATGAGTGGAGCTCTGGGCAGTTAAGACTATTTCTCCAGATGCCCAAAGTTACCACCAAACACCCAGACAAGTTCCAGTGCCTACACTAACTCAGATTATTGCAAGAGTTTGGACATTCTCTCCCCTAAACTGAAAATCTATATTGGAGACAATGAAACCTTTTTAACTTCAGCAATACAGCGTTAGGACTTAAATGTACAATTCCTTCTTCAGTCCTATTAGCTCTGGCCTTGAGGACATATTATGATAACCAGTATATTACAAATTAACCGTGGTATTAAATGTTAAACCTGAACAAAATCACAGGAAATAAGGCCAGAAGGCAAGAAATTAAGCCATTTGCAGAAAACAAGTGCAAGTCTGCTCCTCATATCCCACTGTAACTTTTCACAGAAACACAGCTCACAGAAGAATGGAGCACACAGAGCCTAATCCCCTGTTTTGGGAGAAAAGTCAATAGAGAGCTCCTCACTAATGCAGAACCATTCCTGCACTCAATCTTGGGTTTCCAAAATAATTTTAGGAATGATTTACAAAATCTCTAGTTTCTTCATTGTCATATTAATACAACGCTAAAAGGGAGTGCCTAGGCAGACTACAGAAAATTCAAATGCATTTAACAAACAAAAAAAAGTCCTTAAACAGGTATCGCAATGCCAAGTAGTCGAATGCCACAACTTTTTTTGCCAACAAATCACTAGGTAAAATCCATCACAAGTTTTCAAGTGCATCCATAAAAGCTCAATTTTAATTCATAATCACTCAAAGAAATAGTTCTCAACTATATTTAGATAGTATATACCTTAATTTTTAATTGTGAGAAATAATTTCTTAGTCTCTCACGTTTATATACCTTTTGCTAAAAGACATTAAAGAAATAATAAGAGTACTTGGAAGAGCATCTGAAAATTCTAAATGAGCCTCTTAAATATTAAAGCATTTCTGCTATTCCATTAAAAGTGAGATTTTAATTTCTTCGTTGGAAATTAACAAGGGAAAAACCAGAACTTTTCTAACTGACAAATCTGCCTTTAGCGTTCTAAATTACAACTGCTAAATGTCAGAGTGAAGGAACATACAGAACTCCAACTTAAAGCTGAAATCACATTGGAGCTTTGCATTCTTAAAAACAACTTACATCAAAGTCAAGAGGGACTGAGAAGATTAAAAGACATTCCAAAACTCCAGAGCTTTAGCTGTGAAGAAAATGTTTTGCATTGTGCCAGGAGGCTGACCTGCAACGCAGACATTATCATTGCTCTGTAAAATTTTTTTTACAATTGGTTAAGTACAACATTTACTCACTGAACTAGAAAACAAATTACGTCAAAGAAATATGTAAGTTCTATAAATCAGATAACTGCAATCTGAATTTAAATTAATTTTGATGTCATCTAAATAATTATATTAAGAAAATCTAACAGCTCTCCATCCATTTATTTATGAAGATTTTCCACTCTGTCATAACTTTATTCATGCTTGATTAGAAAAACTTGTAATCTCAGAGAGTAAACTGATTATTAGCATAAAGTCAAAAAATTGCAATTCCATTAGGTCCCTCCAAACAAGTAATTTTAGTGAAATCAATGCTGAAATACTAGATATGACAACAGACTCTCAGTTTTATGAGGTGTTTAATTTATTACTAAGATAATGCTAAAATAACTTCCTCTTAACTCAAGTATTTGGTATTATAAACACAACTATTGGAAATAAGGAAGTTCTTTCAAAAATATTTACTTCAGGACACCTGCAACATCCCAAGGAATACAGAGTCAAAAATATGGCTGTGATATTGTACAAGGATTTGTAAATGCTTGAACTCAATTCACCACTGGAACCAGAGAAACTATCATGATGGAAAAATAATCCGTTTAAACACATATAAAAGATTTTTAAAAAAAATCTTATTAATCCATAAAAATGAAGTTGTTGGCAGCTATGCTGAAGTTAGAGCTAGTCAAATAAAAACCACAGAATTGTCTGGGTTGGAGGGAACTCTTGAGATCACTTAGTATAATCCCTGTCCTCAAGTAGGATCAACTGTCCAGGGCTCTGTCTACTCAGCTTTTGAATATCTCCACAGATGGAGATTGCATAAACTCTCTGGGCAACCTACATCAGTATTTGATGAACTTCACAATAAGACAGTAATTTCTTGCATTCAGAGAGAATTTTCTGTTGCGTTTTTAAAAAAAAAATCTGCCAATTGCCTCTTGTCCTGTCACCAACTACTACTGAGGAGAATGTGTCTCCCTCTTCTTTATTCCCTCACATCAGGTATTGACACACATGGATTAGCTTCCCACTGAGCCTTATCCAGGCTGAAGATTCCCAGCTCTGTCAATCTCTCCTTTTATGAAACTGGCTCCACTGGCACTTTGCAGCCCTCTTCTAGACCCCCTCAGGAAATCTCTATCTTGAGGTGGTCTCACAAGTGCTGAGCAAAGGGGAATGATATCTCCCCTGACCTGATGGCAATGCTCTTTCAAATGCAGGCCAGGATATTGTTGGCCTTTTTTATACGACAAGGATGCACTGCTGGCTCATGGTCTGCTTTTTGTCCAAATCGTTCCTCTGCACAAAGGTTTCTTCCAGACAGTTTGTTTCCAGTGTATGCTGATATCTGGGGTTATTTCTCCCTAGATGCTGAGTTTTGCATTTGCCCTTGTTGAATTTCTTGTGGTTTCTCCTGCCCCAGCTCTCTGCTACAATTTTGCCCCATTTTCAGGCTGCTAACGAGGACACAGGACAGTACTGGCTCTAGTAGTAGCCCTGGGATACACCAGTCATCTCCAGCTGGAGATTGTGCCACTAATGACAAACCTCTGGACTTTGTTCAAATGGTTTTCAATCCACCTCACCATCCACCCATCTAACCTGTATTTTGACAGCTTGTCTATGAAGTTGATGAGGTAAAACTATGGGAGATAATGTCAAAGGCTTTACTAAAGCTGAGGTTGACATCCCCTGCTCACTTCTCCTCCACCTAGCTAGTCACATTACAGTAGAAAGCAATGTATTTGGTCAAGCAAAATTTCCCTTTCATAAGTCCATGAAGACTATCCCAATCACCTTCTTGAACTCCATGTGTTTGGAAATGGTTTCCAGGAAGATTTCCTCTTTCACATTCCCAGGGACTGAAGTGAAACCTGTTGGCTTTTAGTTCCCTGCACCTTTCTTTGTTTGTGATGATAGAAGTGATATTTGCTCTTTTCCAGTCTTCAGGAACCTCTCCCAGTCACCATGACTATTCAAAATAATCAAGAGAGGATTGTAATATGCGAGGCCCCCTGGACTTAGACAGCTGTGTCCTCCATCTGGGTACAAAATTCTGACAGCAAACAGCTGTCAGTGCTCCTTCAGTAGTGCTAGGGTCCTGTGCCTTGGAACTACCATCTCTACGAAAATTTTTGGAATTCACAGAAGTATTGTATTTTAAAAATCAAATCATTTTCAGAAAAAATAGTATTTATAAAACATGCATCAAGTTCAGGGAAAATCCCTGCTACAAAGATATCCAGCTGAAATTAAGCAATACAAGACATTTGGAATTTTATTTTGGAAATATGAACTTCACTACATTTAACCACATAGTGAAGGCACAGTCTGAAATACTCCATCCAGGCTGTAAACTAGAGGTAGTAGAATTTTTTAAGAATACACAGCGACATGACAAAATTGTTTGAAGACTTTAGAAAATACTTTGCATGGGAGCTGAAGGCCCATAGTTGAATTTTTTCAAAAATAAATGGAATGGTGATTTGATTATGGAGAAAAAACTCTAAATAACTCTCTAATATAAAGAAGGCACTAAAAAAACCCCATTTGCTGAAGGCTAATGGAGGATCAGCTACATATCTAGTGTAAAATAAAATGCATATTTTGAAATGTGTGACTGACAAGAAACACTGGAAGTAAGAAATCTAGGAGACTTGCCAAGAACCTGTTGTTGATGTTCTTTCAAGTGGAAACTGGACTTCTGCAAAAGATGGACTTACCTAGAAAGTGCAGGATTATTGAGAAAAATAATAGTTGTGCATAACACAGGGATTCAGGAAGATGGCGTAGTTGCCCACTGTGGTTTAAATTCCATGCAATTCTAGGTTAGTACCCAATCTTACTATTTTTTGTGGGCCAGTAATACTGGATCAGGGACTTTTCTGAGCAATGTGTAATTACCTTCTGAATCTCCTGATGTCATTCTGAGCGCTTGTGTAATAGTATCAAGTTGCTGCAGCAGTAACATGCCTGAAGCCAACGTGATGGACACTGAACAGTTATGGATGAACGTAGTGCCTGCCCACAGAGTCGTCTCGTATTTCTCATGCAGGGATGAGGAAAAAGGAATGAGAAGCTGTTTCTGCTGGCCCACTTCTTTCAGTGACCAGAACTCAAACCAAAAGCTCCCACTGAGCAAGGTCTCATGTCTAACACAAATCACTTCACTATGGATAAAAAGCCCTGAAACATTATACAAAGTCACGACTTGCAGAGCAAGAGGAAACACTAGCCTTTTTTAAGAAGAGCAACTGCTTGAGGGACTCCTACAGCCTGCAGGAAAACACAACATTGACTAACAAACATGAATGGCAGTGGGTAACTTGGAGAAAGGAGAAATGTAAGGGCACTACATGATCATACAAAATTTAACTGCATTCACTGAAAACATCACAACACAGATGCCCTTTAAATGAGTATCATGTAAGTTTCAGGTTGATTGAAGAATCAGAAATAGGTTCACTGTGTGCTCTCTGAATACGGCTAGGTTGTATGTAAACCAATACTCTTGAAAAATGCTAGATTATTAATCTATTTGTTTATTCAGGAAAGGAGTATTTATGCGTTTTGCTACTAGAGCAGTATGAGAGAAATAAAATGCTTATGAATCCAATTTTTATCATCACACTAATTTTTCTCCATGACTGCATTACTTCAAATTTTTAGCAAGTTTGCAATTTGCTCTTAAGAAGAGCCAAAAAATAGAACATGCGTCTTGATACAGGGTTCTCTAATGCTGCACAGAGCTAGTCAAAGAACTTTCAGGGCTTCATCTCTCTCCTTCTGAATGATCTCCCCACACTGCATGTAAACATATCACACCAGTGTACTGCTTTCTGCAAACCTTTTTATTCTTCAGGATATCTGGAAGGCATCTAGGGAGACCAACTAAGATAATACTTCCCGCATTTCTGCCATCAATTTCCATTGCTGACCATCATTTAAACAACTAAGAACCTAAACTGCTCTTTCACTGGGAGCAAGATTATAACCCAGGGTGATCATACAGTAGTAGTACATCAGATCACCAAGACACATAAAATGACATATTCAGTATTTTAATAATTATGCCTTCACTCAAATGACTCCATATAACTATAGCTACAGTGCATCTATCAGACAAAAGCTGTTACCACTTTAGTTCAAAAAATGTATTCATCCCCATTTCCACTTGAAATAAATAAACCACTGACATCATCTAATTAAGTGATGATGTAAATTTGCATTTCTAAGCCTATTTGATGTATATGTCAATAAGCATTTTAATGTTGACATAACTTCGAATTCAAAACCTACAATTTGTTACCTTTATGTTTATTATTAACTCCACTTATTCTATTTCTATAATAATTAGTATATGTATTTTCATGATGCAATTCTTAATGTAGATCATTCCTGTGAGGTGAAAGAAATACTACTTCTCAGACTTATTCCTCTTAATAGGGGTAGAATTTTCCTAATTCCCTCTTTAGTGAATGCAGGAAGATGTGTGCCCACTCTGGGATCTTTGGTATTTCTTAGTAGTTCTAATATTAAACTCTGAGCTGGGTTGATACAATAAAACCTCACTTAAAACTCTCTGAATATTAAAATGAATGCTCTTTTCCTTGCCTTTCTACTAATTTTCTATTGCCACTATTATTTCTTTTAGTTGTCACTAGCTCTAACATGAGCTTTCTATATGTTTGTTCAATATCGCCCTTAACAGTTAATTCTCCTCAGTTCCTCATGCCTTGCTTCAATGTGTATTCTGAGGTCTATAAGTTACACACTTATTGATTTTCCTCTCTACTCCTCATTAATTTAAGACCAGTTTTCAAAGGAGTTGAACACTTAAAAATGCTCCTGATGTAAGTGGAAATTAAAATTTTGAATACAGGAAGTATTGTATGAATGACAATTAAAAAAAAAATCATGTTCTGAAAGTGTGGCACCCAAACTGAACAGATATTTTCAGGTGTTTCTGGAGTGGCTTCTTTTTCCCTAATATGTTACAGTTCCAGTCTTCAGCATGGACACAATATCACTTTTAGGCCTGAATAATATGTTGGAGAAAAAAATTAGTTACACACTCAATAATATGCTTTAATCACCAAAAGACAGGCCATGAGAAAAGCAATAACTGCATATAATGTGAAAAATTTGGAGGATCTGCTGGAAGTAGAACAGAGGAACACGACATCTATAATTGAATAAAAAAGAGCATTTAATAGCCATTAGATGTGCACTGTCCTGTTTGTCATTAAACAGAGCAGAGATCTTGTTACAAATGGTATGTTATTGTGTAATTAAATGTATTGGAAATGGAAAAGCACATGGGAGTTGAATTAAGAGTGCCAACAATGTTGTTAATGGTTGGGCGGGAGTGGCCAGCAGAAGGAGAATTGTGAGCATCTCACTGGCAGAAAGATAAAGACAGATGCTGAGGCTCCACAGTCTGCTGCTCCCATTGTTTGGCTCAAGGCAGCTGTGTGCATGGCGAGACTACAAAACCATCAGTGCTCCTGTTTTTATAGATGCTGGAGTGTGACAGCAGCTCAATTTTATATGTAAGAAAGAATGCCCATGATGAATGTATCAAGCCGCTAATTCCTACTGCAAAATGGAAAAAAATTGAAAAGTGTATCCAAATACATTTATCTACCATTAAGTATAATACAGTGTGTCAACTCTGAATTTTTGCTCTGAATTCATGAAAGAATGAAGAAGTTCCAAGACTGAAGTTTCTAAACCACAGGAATAGTTATAACTGTTCCTAAAGGAGAAGTATTTCCTTTTGCAGATTCAATACTCCATAGAAAAACTCTATGATAAAACTGGATACAAATATCTTTTCATGGTATCCTGTATATTTAATTGTGTAACTGTAATAGTCATGGTAATTATAAAAACCTTAGTAAGGATGTTAGTATGGTAGTGGATATGCTTTAATTACATATTCATCACACAACTTTGAACTCTCCATTACTACACTGCCTTTTTCTCAACAGGTTCTCAATCCTTAGTGAGAAACTTAAATAAACTCAGCTTTCAAATCTTCATTTTCAGTTTAAACAGAATTTAGTACTATTTTTAAAACTTACAAATCAACAAAAAACATAGTTTGGGGCCTAGACATCATTACTTATTTTGTCCAAGAACTAGTCCCCTGTTAGTTTTATTACTATAACTGGAATCATTAAATTAGCCTTTAAAAATTCACTGTAGTTTACTAAGATCAACTATGAGAACCACTAAATCCTTTTACTTCAGATATTTTAACTGAGATTTGAATATCAAGATGCCTAAATAAACCAAGAATTATTGAGACACAACTTCAAAACTGCAAACTGAGCATACACTTAATTCATAAAAATATTGAAATGCTGGAGTCTTAATATCTTCCCCAACTTTTAGGAACATAGTAGATTATAAATTCACAAAACTGAATTCATTCTTGCAATAACACAATCATAAAGATTCGTTATTTGTTCTAACAAATTATCAAATTCAGTACATCAGGGAAAATAAAGGCAGAATAAGGAGAAACCTGTCAATCAATTACTTCATTGTATGAAAATTCTGAATAACCAAAGGTTTATTTAATATATTTGCCATATTCTGCCCCCTCTCCCCTTTAGTGTATCATATGTTTTTTATATGTATGTTAGGTGCTGACACTTGCATAATGGCATCTAAAAGCCCTGGGTCAATAGTACTGGTTTCTGTTAACATTTTAGATATTGACCCTAAACTCATATTTTTGTATACCTTAGATTTTGTAAGGTATAGCTCATCCCTGCTAAAAAAGTGGAAACTCAAAAGTTTTCATATTATTTCACCTAAAATTACAGCAGAAACACATGCACAAAACACAATGCAATACATCTGTGCTGCCAGTCATTAAAACACTTTAGATGGTTGAAATTGTTAAATCTCCTTCAACTGAAGAGAAACCTCAAGTGTCAAGGCTCAGTTTGTTGTCAGCATGCTTCATACTCAGCTGCTACCTTACCATTTTTTATTAGTGCTCAGGCACAAGTCGCACATCAAGCTGTTAGCACACTCACCAGTTGTTCACCAAGTTTACTCACCCTTTGACCTTCTTTGCCAGGTGGGCCTTGGGGACCCTCCAGCAAACCCTGAAAATACAAACATTAAACCATTATAACATTCAGTGCTATTTTCATTCTTCATTTTTCTATAGAAGTAAGACTAATCCAAAGATCCAGATGGCAAGGCAAGGCATTTATTTCTAATACTAAAAATTAGTTATTCATCACAATTCCTTCAATGTTAAATTACGGTTCAAGAAAAAGTGCAAACAATAATTATTAATCACATTGCATCATACAAAGGCTGAATCCTCTGGAACAGAAGAGGTAAGTCAGCGCTAATTAAGCATAGTTATATTAAACTACAATATTATAAGAACAAATAAGATTTATCTTGTTAAGTTAGGATGCCATAAAAAAAAAAGAAAGAAAAGTTATTTTAAATGAAAGACAACTTTACAACTCAAATTCAAATATAGGCACTGAAGGGGGAGGGGAAGGCAGGGAAAGGGAACTAAATATAGCAGAAGGCCTTATGCTTGCTGCATCCTAAGAACCAGCCCTGTGCTGCTTCCTCTGCATGTCTGGCTCGGCTTTTCAAAACATTTTAGTGCCTCTTCTCTCTTTCTCTCTCTCTCCTGACCAGGCACAGGAACTTTGAATGCTTTGAATATATCCTTGACTTGTGAGCCTTCCTTCTGATCTCAGTGCAAGGATCTGCCTCTTTCAGTCACAGACCAAATCACAGACTAGTTCTGATGCTTTGAGGCTTTAATTTTATATCTGATTAATGAACAACATAATCATAAAGCCTCCAAATAACATCTCAGAACAGTCATTCCCCCCACTCGCTCTTTACTTCATGAGTCACCTTGGAAAACAATTTAAAAAATTACTTTTAGAAAGCAATCTGATTTCCATTATGGCAACAAGAAATGTGAAATCAGTTTCGATGTAATCAGCAAAGAATATGTAACAGTTCTGCTTTGTATAATTAAAAAGGCTTGCATTTTATATTGCATATTCTTACAGGGTGTCAAAAAATTAAAGAACTTGCATTTTGTTTATTCAAGAATTTGAAATAATAAAATATTAAAATCTTTGAGATTACTCAGACTTGTGTATTGCTTCAGCTTGAGTTATATCTTTGGTCAAATTCAAACTCATTATTCAGAACCAGTTACAAACATTTATTGACCCAGTGAGGGTGAACTAAGGCCCCCTGACAATCATGATTTTTAAAAGTACCTAGATTTTAGAAATGAATTTAAGAAGTTCCTTTATGATCTCTAATTCCCATGATAAACTTGAGAAAGTAAGTAGGCATTCCAAAGCTACTAGCTCATATATCTTCAAGTAATGTTTTAGGTTGATTAGTATGTAGTCTGACTTCAATTTTAAAAAGATGAAGTCGCTTCAAGAGCTTTTACATTCCTCTAATTTCCCCACTTTCAAACATTGAAGCTAAAAATATATCTCAGACAGTATTTCAGTATAGGATATTTCTCCTATTATTTCAGTTTATAATGTGAAGAGAATAAGTTTTAGGATCTTTTGCAAAGTTGATGCACACCATTTCCATCTTTCACCGTAAGTTTATGGAACTAAAATATGCATGAGAATGTTGTGCCCAACAAATAAAATAATGGGAAGTTAATTACAGTGCAAGATATATAGCTTATACATACACAAACCCATAAAGCACTATGTCAATGTGACCTCTGTGAAGTTTGTTTACTTTCTCATCAAGGTAGTGTGGAACTTGCAGAGTATTCTGTCTAACTGTGAGCAATATTCTAATTCTGTAAAAAAATTCTGGGAATTCAGGAAGAGGTGGAATTTTGTTTTGTTAATCTTTCATTTTAGTGACAACTTTATGCAGAGGAATGAGATGAAAACCTGCAATGTCTGTTTTATGGGGAGGAAATACTGAGCCTCACATATCTGTACAATAAGGCTCCAAGAGGACAAGAATTACACAAGAATGTAACTGCACAACAGTGATAATTAATAGCCAACATTTTTATCCAAGGAGTACTTTCATTCTTTTTCTTCTCTCTACAATATTATTGTTAAGAAAAAGGAACTAGATAAGGAGATTTATCTTCAAGGAAAGGGAGGAGAGCTGTGTACAATTGGTAGCTAGGCAGGGAGGACTCCCCTGTACAAGGAGCCACATCCTGATATTGAAACTGAGGTAAAAGTTCACACCAGCTTCAGTGGGATCTTCGGTTTAAAAAGTGATAGGACAACAATGGCCATGTTAACTAACAGCTCTAAAACTGTAATAACTTGTCCAAAGCAATGACTTAGCAATGATATCTCTGCTCAACATTCACTGAAAGAGATCCTGGAAAAATAATTGCAGAAGAAAGCTGCCAGAGAAATCAAGAAGAAACCTTCTACCATAAAACATCTACCGTTGAACTCCTATAGTATTTGGCAATGAATAGAAATATGTGTTTGCAGGAAGGCAGACTAAAGCATCTACTTAGGTCATATTCCTATTTAATTTCTGGAGATCTTCCTTTGGAAATCAAAGATCAGATCTGACCCCCTCAAACCATGGATAGCACAGCTGGTCAGAGGAGCCAACCACCACAGATAAAGGGATAGAATACAGACTGAATATACATATCTATATCTATAGCTATCTGTGGTCCATGGGATATGCTCTGGATTGTATTCAAAACATTTATGTCAGAAGGCAATCTATTCTACATGTACAATCTCCCCAGGAAAAAAACCTCCAAAGCAATTAAAATCATAGAACCATACAATGGCTTGGGTTGGAAGGGACCTTTAAAGGTCATTTAGTCCAACCCTCCTGCAATAAGCAGGGACATCTTCAACTAGATAAGGTTGCTCAGAGGCCCATCCAACCTGGACTTGAATGTTTCCAGGGATGCAGCATCCACCAGCTCTATGGGCAACCTGTTCCAGTGTTTTACCACCCTCGTTGTAAAAAACTTCATTATTATTTCTAACCTAAATGGACCTTCCTTCTATTTAATACCCCCTTCAGTTTTATTCCTTGCCTTATCTCAACAGGCTCAGCTGAAGTCTGTCCCCACCTTTCTTATGGGTACCCTTCAGATATTGAAAGTCAGTTGAAATCATTCACTATGTGTCACTGTCACTCTGATACTTTTGAACTGGCAAGAGCATGGGTATGGCAATGAGCAAAAGAATATCTCAGAACAGCAGAAGGCACTATGAGGTATAAAACCAGCCTATTCGCCTGATGTCAGGCTGGCAGGAAAATATGATGCATCCTTCGAGGTGACCTAACACACATGGGATTTTCTTGACTCTGCCAGGCCACCTAAGAGGCTGGAAGGTGATAGCCTTCTACCTACTTCATGGAGTAGTGAATTCAAATAACATATACAGTCTACAAAGTCTGTTCCTGTCATGGACCAAGCAAGCCCCTTGGAGTTATATATTTGAAGGAGATTGAGGAACATGAAGTGTAAATGTCTCAGACATTACCAGGTAGCTTGGGTAAAATAAAAGTCAGTAAACTGGAGATGTTCTTAAGTGCATCTGATACTTAAAAACTCTATCAAAGTGAGTGAGGATGGCTATGAAGAGAGATGAAACATGGGTGGGCACAAGAGGGTTGTACAAAATCTTGAAAATGAAGAGCAGAAACTTGTGAATTCCCTTTTAAGAGGTAAACCATAAAGGGAAGTGTTGACAAGAGAAAAGATGCTGGTTAGAATATAGAATTGAAAAAGCAAGAATATTATGAAGAACATGCAGACAAATATTTAAACCAAATATCATCAAAACTTAGTCTAAGCCTTAGTTAAGGGAAGCTAGGAAAAAACAACAGGTTTAAAAATGCTACAGTAGAATAAGTTAGTTTTTAAAAGAACTTGCATTGAAAATATCTGTAGGAATTAACATTTTAATATTTTAACAGCTAATATTTTTTCAAGTGACAGGAGATAAAAACTAATAGGAATTATTTAATTTGAGACAATAGAAGAAAAATATGTTGGGAAGTGATAGAAAAATCAGCTAACAGTCCAGTCAGTTAAGCTGTTTTAAGTTTCAGAAGTTGTTAGTTTAAAGTGTATGAGCGTGGAGCTTTCAGGTACCGCTTGCTGTAGAAGGGCTAAAATCCTGTCATGTGACTCAGGAGGTACAAAAGCATTTTTAAAAACCTGATACATCATGACAAGCATCTGCAGAGACATGGTGGAGGCATCATTAATAAATTTAATAACTCAGAGTAATTGCCTAAGAACCAAATCAAACCAAAGTTTTTATTGTGACCCTGTGGTGAAACAAAGAAAGTAAAAAAAAATTTAAAATCCTAGCTGAAGTGGAAGAGTGAGGTTACTTAAGCCTCATGTTATTTCTCATCGAAGATTGTGGCTGATGCCAAGAGAGCAAATATCAGACAAGTACATATATTTTTGGTAGTCTGAAAGTTGCTTCGAAATATAGCCGATGGTTTTTGAAGCAGAAGGGTAGACAGCTGCCTTATATACATGTATGTAGTGTTGCTGGAATATGTTTCCTTCCCAACACAAATTAAATATAATATGAACATTAGCAATAAAGCAGGTCTAATTAAGGCACAAAAATTATTTCATTTATAGACTGGTTTGTGTGTTCTGTACACAGGCTACTCTCATCCAGTTTCTCCTTGCTATGAATTCCAGCAAACACATGACCTCAATTTTTACAGAATAAACACTACTAGACAGGGAGAAAATGTATGTAATTTAGTGACATGAGTTAAACAGCGACAAAGTCTAAATTAGGTATGCAGAAATGCCTTGTGGCAATGTAAGAATAGGTCATTTTTTAACCATTTGAATATGCAAGCTTTTTTAATGATAAAACTTGCTACTTCAAAATGACCTAGATATAAGAGATATGATATTTCCAAGCAATTTCAAAACGTTATTTTGATAAACAGAAAGGCATAGCTCCACTGAAACAACATCAACACTAAAACATTTTTAAAAGCAAACTGGCAGGCAATTCCCACTGCAGAGGATTGATGTAGTTGTTTAAAGCACAGCTCTCATCAAGATAAAGAAATGCCATCACACTGTTGAATAACATATTCAATGATCCCTCAGTAAACTCCAGAACTACAGCAGCACAGAATAACAATAATCAAGAGTCAGGTAAAAAGTGACCACAGATTTTCAAATTCCTGACATAACACAACGGGTGGTCACAGTGAAGCACTGCAGCCTGACTGACTTGAAGAGCACTCCCTAGCCACCCAAATACTCCTTGTGGGATGGATGGCACTGCTGTGGCTGCAATGATGTAAGAATGCCACAGCATCCCAGACAGGATGCAACAAGATGCAGTTCTTAAACGCATCTACTTTTCTGGAGGTGCTTGTAGAGAACAAGTTCTACTCTGCAGATCATGACTGTATCTGTGATGCTTCTGCCCAATTTTGAAAATATTTTCCTCTTTGGTCTCTTTGTACCATATTGAGAGCAAATGAATGGCTTCCTCTCAGGTAAAAACAGACTATCATACTCAGCAAGCAGAGGAATGGAAATATGAACAGCTTCCCTGCAGTCAAGATGGTCAAAATGTTGGTTTCTCAGGTACCTTCAAGGCAGTTTACTTGCTGCAACTGTGCTGCTGCCCTACCTTGAACCCCAGACAGGAGGGTGAGGAAGGGCGAGACCTTAAAATACAATTACGATAGTTTCCTCTTCTTGTCCAAAAGACTGTCCATCACCACCCACACAGAAGCCTACAGAGCTTGCAGACACACCTGTTACAAATATGTTAGAATGGGAAAAGTGGCACAGGAAAATCACAGAAGGATGACTAATTTCCTGTTGTATTACCATTTATGAGGGAAATTAGACTACCTCTATCTTAAGTATTTCCAAACATGACCTGATCTCATTCACATCCTTACTGAAGTATGTTGAGACAGCAAGTGGAAAGATTTGTACACTATGCTCAGCCTCTTAAACTTACTGCAGTGAACATACCGTTTTGCTGTTACACCACTTTTCTTTCTAAATTGCTTTCAATCCATCTAATTCTATGGGAAAGGAGACAGCATTTATCAGAAGTATTTCAGTCTGCCAGAAAGCATGCTCAGCTACATTTTAATGATAATTTATTACTGGAGCAAACAGAAAACATGTTCCTCACTGATGTCATTATTCTTTGGGTTTGGCCATTTCTGTAGCTCTCTCTGTTAACTTGAAATGTACTTCCCTACAGAAGTTTCAAAGGGAAATAGGAAGGTTAATTTCACAGAAGTTTATACTTCATGAACCTAGTACTTTTAATAAACATAGGTTTATTTGTTAAGCAAAAAAAGTAGCATTTAAAATTCTGAGGAGTAAATCAAAATTATTTGTTACATTGATGTCTACTGCATACAGGATAATTCTCAAATCATTATTCCAAAGAAGGACATATAAATCACATTCATGCCAATTTATCAGAGTAAGAATTTTTAAAAAACAAATTTGCTCTAAAGTTTACACTTAAATCTTCACTGGTGCCTTCAGTGTCAGTATTACTGCAGAAAGAAGATAAAAACTAGACTGTAACTGCTAAAACATCTTCTATTTCACTAAAGGGGTAATCTTAATAGCATCTGCTTCCATAATTAAAAAGTGCTTTTTGAAGAAGAGAATATTTGTAAGTTATACCGTGAGAGTTAGAGATTACTATATTTTATGAAAAAGAACTGAACAGTTTAGTATTTTCAGGAAATACAAGTCCATTAAAAAAGCTCATATAGATAAAATTCAGATTTTCCTTAAATTATGTGTATGAAGAGATTTAGAATGAAAATGTAATTTTCAGTCTATACTTTCTTTAGTTAAATAGAACTGCTTTCCTTTATGTCATTACATGAAAAGAAATCGAGGGTAATATTAGTTGAGTTGCTTACTATAGGAAAGTGTGTGTCCTTTTCTTTACCTTCACATGAATAATTGAGGAGAAAGCTGTGCAATCTGTTACTGATGTTTGTTTAGGAAGGGGAGAGCCAAAAGTTATAGTGGAGCTTGCCCAGACCTGAATCTGCAACTTCCTCCCACAGCCGCCTCCACACGGCACTTGTGCGCCAGCTTCCTTCGGATCGATTTAACCAGACCTAGGAGCCAACATTCCAAATATCTGTTTAGTTAGCAAGTCCTAGGGACTTCTGTCTGTGACCGACTTAAGCCTCGGCTTCTGAGTAAACACTTGGTGCCATCTGGATGACTATTTTATAACTCCTGAAAGGGATAGGTTCGCAGGAACGTAAGGATGGACGCTCGTTTTCCTCAGGAACTAAAAGCAGCGTATCGAGTGTCGAGAGGAATAGTTATCATATATTTTACAAGAGATGGCTGTGCTACCTTCCCTCACCTGTCACTCTTCTGACACGGCACGCACAGGCTTAAGCTGGGGATACCAGAGCGGGCAAGCTGCAGAGCCAGCTGTGACCCTGCAGAACACAGTCCCCAGCTTCTGCCCCTAAATCCCACATCTTCTGCCCTAAATCCCACATCTTGACAAAACCACATGCAGAGCAGTACAGTCTCTCCTTTTCACTCGCTGGAGGTTCCTCAGCTACAGTACAATTTATCAGGGAACTCAAAATTTAAACATCCCCCACATATTGCTTCCTAAAGTGGACAGAATAAAGGAAAAAGGTTCAAAATACATTCCCAGCATTTATTCATAAGACACCGGAAAAGTACTAAAGAAGAGAGAGATCTATTACTTACAGAGCAATTCAGAATATAGCATAGAACCTAAAGGCAGCATAAAGAAAGGCTTAGAATCACTCATGATTTTGGACTAGTCCTATAAAACCACCATCATAACTGAGAAGAAAAAATAAATTAGTATATCTGGATTTGGGTAGTGATAACTGACTCTACAGAAACACAAGGAAACTTTACATCCTTAATGAAAGGGCTCAAATATACACATATATATGTCAAATTTACAATAAAATGTATTTGCATGAATAATGCCCGAGTCAAACCAATATACTTGGAACTATTGATATTGCTAATTTCATTAGGATCCTATGCGAAGCCTATGAACTTTATCAAATATTTCTTCTTAGAGCTTAGCATATTTTGTGTTACAAATGCCGTTTCTTTTCTCTAATTCTTCATGCATGATTGATGAAATTGTATTAACAAGACTTCCATATGTGTCTTAAATAAATGCACAGAGACACATGCAATTCTAATCCCATCTCTTTCTCAATGCTCTGCTATTGCTGCAAGTGAAAAGTTTTGTTAAGTGTTCATGTTGTTAGGATTTCAGTGTGAAATCTTCTGTTAATTCACATAAAACGGGAAGATCCAGAGCTCCACTTTTTTTCAGACACACTTTCTGAGCTATGAAATTTCAATTTCAAACCCATAAAATAATTTTTGCATCTTAAAAAGCAGTGATATTATTTTGCCTGTTTTTCAGTGGGCATATGCTCATCTACCTAATAGGTTGTTACAGCTGTTCGGTATTCATGAATTCTGCCATACATTCTGCCTCAAAGTATCCCTCATTCCATACTATAATGGCTATATCTGTCAGCTGAACACTTAAAAATACATTTTTTTTTCCTCCAAGTATCAATCACTTCATTCTCTTCCATATTTTCTCATGTTTCCCATGCTTCTGAGCAGCGGGGATTTCCTACTCGCTAGGGTTGCACAAACACTTTTAGACACAGAGTCACTGACATCTTTTAGACTTTTGCAGGTACCAATGGCACAGGCAAAAAGGAAAAAACAGGAGTTTCCACTGCTTGCTGTTACATACTTCTGTAGATTACCTACAGGCAGCTCTCCCTGGACCAACCAGCTGCTGCAGTGAAGCAGTCTCAGTCTTTTGCTACCTTCACACTCCCTGTGCTAAGGACAGAAGCATGGTAGAAGTCTGGCTGTGGCGAGAATGTTCTGACCCTAAACAACACTACTGATGGTCTAGTTTATACAGAAATCAGAATATGATAGAACTCATTCAATTAATTCCACTGAAGTATGATACCTGTGTATATACACAAGAATAGAAAAGCTGCACAGGGCAGTAGAGCTCTGTATCAAGCCATCCTTTACCATCTGTCTCAGCATGCAATTGCACTGGGGCAGAAGGTCGACGACCCAGGCCCAGTTGTACAGTTTGAGCAAAACCATGTCCCTTTTAATATTCCCTCCCTGCTCAAAAGTCATATTTGAGACTTTGTTCTAACAGTGTGTTATCATTTTCACTCCTCTTTCCTCCCTGACCCCCAGCATAGTAATTCATCTTTTAGATAAAAATAAATAATTTTTACATTAGGAAAAAAAAAAATACTAGAAACAGAGGACAAATTTATGACATTACGGCTGAGTCCCAAATGAACAGAACATTTTAAAACTTTAACAGGATTCATAACTGAAACCCTTACGTCATGTTTTGGCTATAACAGCATGAATGGTTCTGATATAGTAAGTTCTCATTAAGTGACACATGAACCGTGATATTATCTGACCTACTATTTATTCACAGCAAGATATTACATCTTCCTTTCATGATTATATATTGTAGGAGTCACAGCCACACAGAAGTCACACAAATAAAACCACTCTGAAAGCTGAATTTTCCCCTAGCCACCATCACTCATGTCATTCATCTTCTTTTAGCTCTTGCCAATAGAAATGCACAACTATTTACAGTGGCAGAGAGAGAAAGCCTTCCTGCTGGGCTGTATATTCCCACACTGCTGTAATCTGTCTTCAAACTGCTAAACCCATTCACACTCACTCTTGTCTACATCAGTTATTAACATCCCACTAAAGACTGTGTCTGCTTTCCTAAAATTTAAATATTTTCTTTTAAGAAGTGTGAAGACGACCATCAGTGAATGTACCAACACAGAGACATCTTGCTGTGCTGGAATTGACTGAACTGAAACATTTGCACAGCATCCTATAATCAAAGAAATGCAATTCTTTGACAGTCCATTTTATGAAATGGATCACTTGAGGTACAGAGGAGTAAGTTCAGTCAATCTGAAAGCCGCTTCTGATTCAGCAGCATGCCGTGGCAGCCAGGAGGGCCAACTGTGTCCTGGGGTGCATCAGGCACAGCATGGCCAGCTGGGCAAGGGAGGGGATTGTCTTGCTCTGCTCTCCACTGGGGCAGCCTCACCTCCAGTGCTGGGGGCAGTTTTGGGTGCCACAACATAAGAAAGATATTAAACTGTTAGAGAGTGTCCAAAGGAGGGCAGTGAAGATGGTGAGGGACCTTGAGGGGAAGAGCAGCTGAGGGAGGAGCAGCTGATGCCACTTGGTCTGTTCAGGCTGGAGAAAAGGAGACTGAGGGGAGACCTCACTGCAGTTACAACTTCCTCATGAGGGGAAAAGGAGGGGCAGGCACTGATCTCTTCTCTGTGGTGACCAGGGACAGGACCTAAGGGAATGGCCTGACATTGTGTCAGGGGAGGTTTCGGTTGGATATTAGAGGAAAATTCTCCACTCAGAGGGTGGTTGGGCACTAGAACAGGCTCCCCAGGGAAGTGGTCACAGCACCAAGCCTGAAAGAGTTCAAAAAGCTTTTGGACAACACTCTCAGGCACATGGTGTGACTCTTGGGGATGGCACTGTGCAGGGCAGGGAGTTGGACTTGATGATGATGCTTGCGGGTGCCTTCCAACTCAGCTTATTCTGTGATTCTTGATATCATACTACTGATCTCTGAGTATGATTCCCAGGAAAGCTAAGTGTCCACAACTGCAACTTAAGACAATGAACACTTTATAAAAAGAGACCTAACATACCCAGGTATTTCTATCAGAACAGATGTACTAATTTTTCCATCATTTACATTAAAAAATGCTCAAAAAGACTGTTCTATGGTCTTATAGCACACACAAAATAGATATTCTCAGGGTTTTTTTCCTATATTGTATTCAGACATGTCTTATTTGTACTTCATTGATGCCTTCAAGGCCTGTAAGAATCTGTCTAAAGCAAGACATATTCCAAGGCATCTATTACTGTAAAAATCCTATTGCTGGTTAGTAACAGTATTTTGATAATATATTAACTCTTCCAACACACAGCTTGTATGTTCAAGAACTAAAGGACATAAATGGACCTCTTTACCTCTAGCAAGACATGAACTGCTGCGAAGAGTCACTGATCTTGGGACACAATACTAACTTCTTCCCAGGAAATCAAGATCAGGATATTAGATTTCATAATCCAAAAAAAAAGCACTCTAAAAGATAGCAACTTAATTTTGACACTTAAGAGTAGAATTTGTCTTCATTGTATAGGTCTCTGGTTATATCCTTCAACGTTTGTAAGATCTAATGAAGATCCTTGCTGCTACAGATCTTAGAAATTAAGAGAGGGAAAAGACTATATACAATCATTTACACTATTAATGACAGTTCCTTTGAAGTTTATTTAGGATTACATGGGTAATATGAATAGTGGAGTGTGGCTCATTACACTGAGTCTGGGGGAAGAGTTATTCGTGTTGTGAAACTACAGCCTGGGAATTTGGAAGCTTTTGTCTTTTTTTTTTCCCCAATTTTTACCACACTCTTTTGCACCATTTTGAACTGTTTTGTTTTTTTTCCAAATAGACTGCTCTGAATGGGAGGGCTTTTCATCTTAGCTCATGAGCAAAACCACTAGAATACAGGCAGGATTTATTACTTTTATGAAGCAAACAGGACATGCCCTGGAGAGTTCTGGGGACACTTTTCTTCAGGCTTTGTACATCTGTTCTTGAGGCCAGTATCATTTCAAGGAAATTAAGAACATGTTCCACCATCCATACAGCATTATCTAGCCAGAATACAATACATGAGTCAGTTCTATTTTCTGGTGTACCAGAACCTCAGAAAAAACCTGTTAAATCCACACTTAAGAGGTCTTTGCTTGATACTTAAAACACAGCTAATCATCATGTCTGACCTCATACGTTCGTTTTTATTTTTTCAGTAAATCACGTGAAAGTGAATAAATGAATTCATGACCAAACTAATGACACAGACTGATACAATATCCTAAAAGCATTGATCACTTTTGCAAGCTTTTAGTGAAAATTTTTTTCCCTAAAAACAACAACGGAATTCTTCCAGTTTAACAAGCCTACACTATTTACACACAGAATAAACAACATATCCCTGTTAGCATTTGGTGGGAAACAAAATGTTTCAAACCTGCTTACTTTTTTTATATTTACAGAATTCTCTTCATGAGTCATACAGAAAATGTAGAGGCACTCTGAAGAAAAGGAGTAAAAAATAAACTTTTAGGTTTATTAGTGGAAGTATTTACATTGCAAATAAGTGAAAAAAAATGGCAGCATTTCTTAGGGATTTTCTTTTGGCTGATTTTGTTTTATATGTACTCACACTCAAGGCAGCTGGTCCTGGAGGTCCTGCATCTCCCTAGTTAAAACAGGAGAGGAAATAAATCAAAAAATCTCTTTAGTTATACATAAGTAACCTCTAGACCTTTTAGAGAATATGCAGCACAGCAGAAGTAATTTCAGTATAATTATCAAACATGTTGATTATGAAAATATGGAAGTAAAGTGATATTCTTCTCTTGTAATGGCATAGATATACACAGTTCATCACAGGTTAAAGGGAAAAAAAACCCCAGGCCTCTGCATAAATGAATCACAGCTTAAAAAAAGCAATCCTTCAAAACACATTTCCATATGTCAAGTTACAAGCTGCAGCTTACATGCACAAGGTGGCCGCTGAAGTCAGTGTGACAGCTCACATATGTAAAGACATCTGACTGTGTAAATATTCACAGAATTAGGTCACTGAGGTACAAATCACATCTGAGACCTTCAGGTTTAGTTCATTGGAGCAAATTAACGTACCCAGAGAGCAATTCAGAGCACCGAATTTAGGCTTTTGCTCAGAACTCCTTTTAAAATTCGTTGTGATGAAGGGTACTTGTCTTTTGTGTTTACAGTTAGCCTGTACTCATATTCTTCAACCCTTAAGCTGCACAAATGGCAGCAGTGGGTGTTTGCCACATGTAGTAATGGCAATGTGCTCAAAATTGAAGAATATCATGCACACTCACACATACATACAACTTAACAGATTAAAAAAGGTACCTTTTCTCCTTTTGGACCAGCCATACCAGGACTACCAGGGTCACCTTTTAGTCCCTGGGTAAGAAAAGAAATGCATATTTGTTGTCATCTGTGAAAAATATTGGACAAAATCCTGTAGCACTGTGAATCAGTACATACTAAACAAATAAGCTTTAAAATTCGATCACATTATTAGTACCATCTCAAAATTCTTTATTTTCATTATTTTGTGAACAGAAAAACATCTATCGAAGACCACATGTGTCTTCAACACATAATAAAACATACAAAGCCAATCTACTTCATTGTGCCCTGTTATGGCAAGTAGTGAGTAAAAACGTGAAGTTCCTTTGCAGTCCCGGTAGGTTGGTGTCTTGCACAGCCAACAAAGACAAAGCAGAATACTAGGCAGAGTGCTAGTACATTCACTTGGACGCTGATAAAATTGGAAAAGAGGCAGAGGTGGCCAAGGAACTGCAGATTCTATGTTTCAAGTAGCAGCGCTGAACTGGTGAGCTCCAGGAAGGTACAGCTCAGAGCTGCTGCACATCTCCCAACACTCTCATTTTCACCATTGTTAAAAAAGACAGTTGGAGAAATAATTCCTTCATACCTCCTTCTTTACTACTGCCTTCAGCTGGAGAAGCAAAAAGTACCACCTAGCCTTACACATCACATACACAGCAATTTCAAGCTTGCAGGATCAGAGTGGTTTGGGTTGGAAGTGACTTTACAGATCATTGATTCAACCTCCCCTGTGGTGAACAGGCACATTGTCAACTGGATCAGGTTCCTCAGAGGTCTATTCAACTCAATCTTGAATGTTTCCAGGACTGAGGCATCTACAACCTCTCTGAGAAACCTTTTCCAGTGTTCACCATTTTCATTGAGAAGTATTTCCTACTTACACCTAGTCTGAATCTACCCTGTATCTCTTATAGAACTCTTCCACTAAGAAATTCTCACCAGAAGCACCCAAAAACCCCCAGTAAAAAAGCTTTAGTACCCAACACACAATCTTTGTTGCCTTCTCCTTGCTGCAAAACAAATGGAAAAATGAGAGGTTTCAAACTATGTCCAGAAAATTCAAGCCATTCTATAGCAATGAATGAACTTAATTCTTATGCTGGACAAACCTACCAGGAAGTCATTTTTGTTTAAACCAAGAGATTTGTCTTGTGCCCTCCTTTTGATCACTGCATCAATGGACGGGAGACCGTGCATATTGAAAGTCACAGACACCTCTGCAAGTTCAAAGATTGTACTCAGAAATGAAATGGGAACAATGTAGGCAATACAGGACTGAATCATAATGAGACACTCCACAAGTAGGCCACCATCATTATTATTCTGGAGGTTAAATAGGTCAAGGATAGAAAATATTCATTTACATCTGAATTAGGGTTTGCAAACTAAAGTTCTTCCCAAATCCCCCTTTGTCCTTTCAAACTCTCTTCCTCAGTTTGCAATTATTAGGAAGATACAGACAACTGGCACGAAAATGGTAACTAACATCTGTGCCTTGGTGGGTACAGAAACATGAAATCAGTGAGTGTTCTAAATACTGCGTATTTGTGCAACTTCACTTCCTGCTAAAATTACATTAATTCACCATCTGGAAGGAACATCATTTAGAACTATATGAGCATTTAAGTACCCACTTTGGATTAAATTTGTGGTTGTTGTAAATACCCCTGATTTAGCTTTGATTTGTTCTTTATTAAGCTTGCCAAATATGTAATAGTTAAATCAGAAGTAGTTTTGCTGTTTGAACTTAAAAAATGTAATAGGCAGATGGATTCAAAAACCAAGCCAAAAAATTGCCTTCTTTTTACAATCTGCATATTTATGACATAGCTTTAATATTGTCTCCATTTGCCACATTTTACTTTCCACCTCCTTCTGAAAGACTGCATAAAACACTACCAATCCATATTCTTAAAGCCATTTTAAGGGATTTTCAGGTATGCAAACTGTATGGATTTGGTTCAAAAACAATACTAGCAAACCAGCAGCTGAACAATAGTTATGAGTTTAAGAATCAGTTCTTAAGCTCCATGTTTACAGAAGAAAGAAGATAAGGCTAAAAAAAATCTGCAGCTCACAGATGGTGACATATATCTGTGTGTCTCTACTGAATAGAAAAGGCAACTGCAGATGAAAGATACTGAGCCTGAGCCATGCACTTTCAAACTATGAACCTTACTTTTTCCTAATTGCTGTGTTTAAAGCTTTTAGTAGTGTTCCTGCAAGAGCACCTCAGTAAGGTATGCTGTCTGACAGCTACTGCAGAGATGATGACCACAGCAACTGACCTCAAATAAAAAGGACAAGGGGAAACTACATGTTTTACAAGAAACCTTACAGTGTTTGAAGGAGGATTTTTAAGGACCCAGTGTTATAGGCCCATTACAAGTATTTCTGGATCTCCTATACATTAAAAATGCATTTAAAAAGATTATAATCCTAATAATTTCCAGACACTGTGAATGCTTGCAAAAAACACATTTGGGATTGAACCATGCTTATTCTTCCCTACAGTCACCCTTTTGATGCTGTTGAGAGGTTTAGCTGATGGTCACTGTTTCTCAAATGCCGTAAGAATTCCTGTGCCAAGTCAAATCTGTAGTCCCTTTGAGCAGAGTACAGTAGGGTATCCTGTCTCTGGGAGACCAGAACAGGATGCTTCAGTAAAATGAATGGTAGTTATCTAAACAGATATAATTAGGATTATTTTAGACCAAGCCTTTAGTTAGAAAAGCTCATTTTCTGCAATGTTTTAGGAGAACAAGGTCAGTTTTGAAAACAAACAAATTTCTATTGATCTAAGGAGTCTGTTACCATATTTGCCAGAAATTCAAGAACAGATTAAAAATTCCAGCAGCTCTCATAACAGAGAGTAAATTAATTGAGTATTGAATTCTATCCCAGTATAATTCTAGCTTTTTGGAACCAATATAATCATATACATTTGTGAGTTCATGAACAGTCTTCAGCTGATGCATTTTCTCCTCTAAAAGGACTAGAGCTAGGTCTTTTTACAGGTCACAATAAACTTACACTAGGGTTCCTCTATGGAAGGCAACATATAAAGCAAGCATTAGAATATGTATGTGTAAGGTTAATTCTAAGGTAACAAGATAACAACACTGGAAATAGCAGAAATGAGAAATGTTATGTATATATATACATACATATGTATAAAAATTAAGACAGGTAACTAACACAATTTCCAACCAACACATAAATTACTGGAACAAGTATATCACAACTATCAGAAAGGGTGTGAAGTCAGAAAAATTTGGGTCAATGGGGCAAAGATTAAATTAGAGGCAGTGGCTTTGTTTGGAGGGGATGACAATCTTATTTCTTCTGGTGGAATGAATGAAAACCAGATAAAACAGGTAAAATGCACTACCAGGTACTCTGCTCAATGAAAACAATGCAAAGATCAGCTGGACCTCAACCAGAGGACTCCAGCAGTTCCTTGCAGGAGCCAAATGCTGCCTACTGGAATTTCACCTATTTGTACAGCATAAACTATGCTGCACACATGTGGCAATGGAAAATGCAGTCAGATTGCCATAGTATTTTTAGAAGAACAGGTTTTCAATTCTAAATGATACCATTTGGGGAAAACATAATTTGTCATTTGCAATTCCACTCAAACCAACAATGTGCAACTACATTATTGTAGATCAGTTCAGTTATCTCTACTGAGTAACAGAACTTGGAAATTCTGTAACCGCTACGAACAGTGCTATGTTTTCTCCACAGAGCAGCCTTAAAATCTAAGGTAACAACTGCTTCAAAGTCAGCTGTACAATGCCAACTTGTATATTTTGGGTTAATGTTTCTCATTTAGCTCCAAACAATATAGTTTTTTCGGTTTATGTCTCATGTACTTTTAAAGATTGCCACTGCTCTTTTCTCCTTAATGGGATTTCAAAACTTCAGACTGGTACACCACTAGAATTTATTGGACCCTAAGTAACATCTATTATCTCCTAATAGATAGATCTTCCTAACACAGTTCTCAGACTCTAGGTATAAAAAAATATCATCAGCATCTTAATTTTTTCAAGCAATGGGACTCTTCCTTTCCTATCCAGGTATTTCCTTGCAATGCTAATACTAAGAGAGTTCAAGATTAGACAGACAGGCCCTGAGCATGTGAAGGTAAACAACTATTACATCAAGACACTGGATCCCTTTAAAAATGTTCATACTTCTCTTTACCTTCTCCTACAAGCATAAAATGAAAAGGTCTAAGATGTTTTCCATCTTTCCATTGACAACCTGGGATTCTTCTATTTCTTGCTGGACTTTAGAGGTCTGTCCTTTGACATCAGGTATGTAAAGAAAAGCATTTTATGTAGGAAAGTTCTGGAAAAGTCACTTACGGTATTACCTTCCCCAGCAAGAGAAATAAAAAGAACTAGTTAAACATTTGATTTAATGCATATACACTGGATTTTAATTTCAGATTTGTTTTATTTTTTTTTACCACTTATAAGAAAGACACTATTTCTCTACTAGCTATGCATGACACATGCTGACAGATATGACAAAACTTGCTGTTTTGACTTACTTTTGCTGTATGTTTTAATTTATGTCAGCAAGACAGTTAATTGGCAGTATCCCATGGTATTCATTCCTACCTGCCCCACTGATCAAGAAAACAACATGACTCAAAAAAGAGTCTAAAAGTTTCAGTGATAAAGATTTTCTCTTCATTTTAGTTCAACAGGCAGACATATGGAACTTATTCCACAAATATTTTAATGGATATTTGTATTATAAATTTGTCCTTATTCCACATAGGCTATGAGTGTTTTTATCAGTTTCTTTCAGACAGTGTGTCTATGAAGCTCCACTTGTTACAGTGAGACAAATGACAGAATCACTAATGCTGGAAAAGACTTCCAAGATGAGTCCAACCTTTCACTGATAACCACCTTGTCAACTAGACCAGACAATTCGTAACTCCTCAGCTACAAAAGCAAACAGTTTCCATACCCAACTGTAAAATAAAATATCCAAAAGAATGGTGAAAGGAAACAACATGTAAAAAAAATTACAGGATTTAGTGGCAGCAATATGGCCCCTGAGTCAAGTGGCTAAAAGAGTCTCAACGGATGAAAGAGATACTACTCAAGAAAAATGGCCTTTAATTCAATAAAGGCAAATATCTTCTTACAGATGTGGACATCTCCTACTAGAGGACTATATCAATAATATATTGAGTTATCTATAACTACTCCTAAAGAAACTAAAAACAATGGCAAACACGTGAGTAGTATTTATAGTAAGTATTCATGTTGTCAGATGGATTTTGAGTAATGTCCCAGGCTGGGACATGGCATTGTAGATCTTGGCTCAGATTACTGGAGTGATAAACTGGGAGATGTGCAGAACAGTTAAATATATTCACAGTTCCCACCTCCAAATCTGGTTTTCAATGAGATTAACTAAGACTGTTAGCACAACCAGGGAGAGAAGAGGGAATTAAAACTTTCTAGGTATATCATCATTGCAGCCTAGTCTACAAATCACATCTGGCTTTCCCTCTGTTATGTTACTTCTTTCTGGCAAGAACTTTCTGTGCAGCTAAGAAAATACAAGAAGCAACAGCAGGCAAAAGTTTTCTGTGACACCTATTTTTCTGATTTTGATTAAAATACATTCAAATATGTTTCTACCATTTGTTCAAGATAAAATGTTCAGTCATCATCTTCTTGTGAGGATGGAAACCCTCACTCCCCCAGGCAGAGACAACAGCTGCCAGCATGCAATGCCACTAGCTTTAAGTGTTTTTAGGCTTTCTTTATACAGCACTGCAGATTACACCAATGTAAGTAGATTATTTCAGAAATATCAGATGTTACAATTCTGTATGCAGAACAAGTTTGAGAGAGACTGATAGCAACCAAGAGTCAATGACACATAGCACTCTAAATTTAAAGACTGGCATCTCCATGCACAGTGATAACTGAATTCAAAGCATTTTATGAAAGTGTTCTTAAAAAGGAATTATTTGTGGATTCAAACAATACAATGTTGTACTGCCATGTGCAGTTTTACTTCTGTTTTAATGTTTTAATGACAGTTCCCATAATAATAATAATCTACTATTTAATGACACATTGCAACAGTTCAGTAAATATTTAAAAATATAAATGTTCAGTAATTTTCACTTTCACAGTGCCACTATGTTAAATATGTCCTAGAGCTAATCAGATACTTGGTATACCTTACTCTTCCTAAAAGGCTGATGGAACAAGATCTCATGTAGTAAAGGAGATCATGTAAGACCAACACAGAAATGTCACCAGAGCTATGGAAAGAACCACAGATGTGTTTTTTCCATGCTGTCAGCATATATGTATGCATGAGAGAAGTATACAGTTCACCTTTACAGACAGTCAGGCTACAAGAGTATACCTCTTCAAATACCTAAATGTAGTTCCAATTTAGTATACAGTGTATGTTCTCACATGAAAGAGATCCACTATTACTTAAAAATAGCCTGATTTACCCAGCCTTAAATTATAATAACCTAAAAGAGGAAAAAATATTTTTACGGTTATGGTATGCATAGAAAGCCAGGTGATGTAAAAAGTGTCATAATTATGTAGTCTGTTTTACTGCATTTTCAGTAGACTGAGACAGACTGCCATAGTATTTTTGTGTCAAGTGCTGGCCCTTTTATTCTTTTGGTAAATGTGCTCAAACAAGTATTGCTGAATGTATTTTCCAAATCCTGTATCTGGATTCTAGTCCTAATGTCAGTCATTCCCCATCTGTGAGATGCTCTCCGCCTTCAACAACACTTTGCAACTGGAGAGCCAACCATATCCAGCACTAACACCTAAAGCCAGGGTAACCCCCAACAAAGTCAAGAGGGAGAATGACAGGAAGAGAGTATAAAGAAAACACCTTGCTTGTCTTTATTATTATGGTTTTGAAAATTTTTCTTTTTGAAATCATGCTGGTTGTCTATTTTAGTATTTCACTGGAAAAAGAATATCCGATTTTTTTGCCCTCTCATCTTGGTTTCATATAAACAAAAATAAATGAAAATATAAAAATAGGCAAAAGTAAGACTTATTTTATATTCATGCCTATACTGTAGGTTCAGGTTATAACTTGAATGTGAACTTAGCCATCAGGATTATCCAGTATTTTTTAGATACAGATTATACTACCTTAAATATGGACCAGTCCAATTAAATAAGCAGGCAGTCAAATCTGGCAGTGTGAAAAAAAATTAAGTTTTGATTCTATCACAAGTGACACATGGCACAGTAAGTGACCCACCCAGAAGTGGTTAACAGCTTGTGTATTTTCTTTTTCAGAAACCAAAGCTACCAAACCATACCTTTACCCTGCCTATAAAAATACCAACTTTTCCAGCAGATTATCTAACAAGGAATGCTTCTCATCTATATTATGTTTAATCCCCATGCTTGTTTTAGTTTGTCTCATCAGTCATCAGCAGAGATATCATGGAACCTACCAGATCCTCACCCACAGCCCTCCTTACATGAAGCCCTAAGAACTCCTGTGTTACATGAATGCTTCTCTTCATCCCATATCATCTTGTGGATGTTAAATCTCCAGGCATACACAATTTCTAAATCCATCACTCTTCTTACATAAAGTCTGAATCACATTTCTTAAGCATCCACCCATAATTTGTCGATGTTGAGCCGCTAGCAGAGAAAGAAGACTTGGATTTTCAGCGTGGCATAAAAAAGAGAGCTTTTATTATTTAATTCTAGTTTATATAGATTTTTCAGAGGTCACTCAGATTGGTCAGTCAGAAACCTCCCCCTAGGCCTGATTGGCCAGGCCTGAACTGTCCAAATCTCGAGACACTGTTTTTAATAACATCCAAACTTTATCTTTGTTTATAAAGCACAGGAAAAAATTCTCATGGGAAAGACCTGTGCTAGCCACAATAATTCTGTTTGCATTTTGACAGTTTCATTATCGTTCTGTTTACCTCTGTTCCATGAGGGCCTTCTGGTCCTGGTTCTCCTTTATCTCCTTTTTCACCCTAAAAGAATGAATATTTATTTTATTATATATACTCAAGGTAAATACTAACCCATGATGCTTTTTAACAGGAAAGGCATTTTACCATTGTGGTCTGTTCTACATACACATTGCTGGCTGCACAAGCAAAACTATTTCTTACATTTCAACAGAAATTCTTTACAAACAAATGTCCCTGAAGAACATCTAGTACTCTGATAGGTACAGTTCTCTGTATTTCATAGTGTCATTGAACAACCATAAAGACTCACAGAAGAAAAATGTTCTTGTTGTGTTTCAAGAACGTGGTGGTAAAACAGAAATTTACACCAGGGAACTGTTTAGGTTTTGAAAATCATAATCTTGATATTACAATTTTTTTTCATTCTGAGAGTCAGTTTTGTTATCAGATGCTTAAAATAAGTGTTTATTTAAAAAGTCCTCAATATTATCATTTGTCTTTTACTCCTACAGGCATATGGTTCACAATTTGCATTTGAAAAATGGAAACTACTTTTGTTCTGGAAATTTTCTTGAAAGTATGAATATGAGCAACATTATTAATCAAAAGAAAAAAAGTTCCTTCAGAATTGGCAATAGCTGGTTCCTGAGTTTGCTCATGAAACACTGACTACAAAACAAAATATTCTTTGTGGGATACACAAAGGAATTCAGTTCCGTATTAACTTTAACAACCATGCTATTCTAGTTAAGACATGTTTCATCAAAGTGAATAAAATACACCTGCTAAAGAAGCATAATTTAGGGGAAAATATCTTCCAGAAGCAACAAGCCTAAAAAGCTCTATAATTGCATCTCTGTCCCTCAACTGAAGTTTGTCAAATCATAGTAAGTAATCATAAAGTAACATAATTCCAATAGAAGTGCAAGGACTGAAATAGAGTCCAAGCTCTTCATATAAACCAAAGAAAATAAACTGCTCTTCACTAAATTTCCCTTATCTCCAGGGGACTACATTTGTGTGAGCAGAACCTATTCATTATATCAGCATCATCTTCATAATTCTGTTAGGTAAATGGCATTGAGCTAAGATCATTCAGCTAACTCTATTAGTGACGCAGCCCTGATTCAGAGCTATTCCTCCAGTGGCAATGACAGAGGGCATTTCATCTAATAATCAGTTTATCAAAATGAATTTGTATGAGCTTTGTCAAACAACTGAAGCCTACTAACAAATTAGCAGCAGCAAACTGTGAATTTAATAATCCCAATCACAAGATGGCTTTGCTGGTTCATTGTTTCCATCTTAATACGTCTTGTTGATAAGAAACTTAATGCTACGCATTAGCTTGAATCATAGTGTTCAGGTTTTCCCTCAAGTATTCCCTTTCTTGCTGATCAACCCCTCCCCCCCAAAAAAAACCCATTAGATAAATCTGTGCATTTACTGCAAAGTTCAAATGACACCAAACAGTTACAGGAATTTAACACTTATTATTTTAGAATGTTTAAACTATAGAGTCCTCTTTGTTCCTTGGATTAAGACACTGGTTGAGATAATAATTTTCTTTCATTGTCAGTTTAAAAAAAAACCCAGTTGAAATCCCAGGTGTACTATTCTTTTTTAAATAGCTCACTTAAACTTCTAGAAGAAGTGAAAAAATGACATTTTACTTTTCATCACTGTGACATACTGAGCATTTAGTACTGCTTTTGGGATATTTCAGCCAGTATCAGTTATACTGCTACAATCTTGCAACTGTTAAAAAGGTATATTCATATATTTGATTTATCTCCTTATCTGAATATATTTCCGGAAGATTTACAAATCATTCCAATTTATGGATCTGTTTTTCTTCTACGGCTTGTGTATCTTCTTTCACATTTCAAGAAAAAATGATGCAAATATGTACAGATTTGCTTCAGAAGTAATAGCATCCTGCAAATGCCTTGATGTATAGGTGGAAACCTAAGGTAAAAGCATCTTGTCACAATTTGTTATGCAACATCTCCGTTGACATAAAAAGCTAAACAGAGAGCCTAACTAAAAGATGACCGTTCCCTCACCCTCACTCATCATTTGCCTAGATGTGATATGAGCAGTATGTGTTGGTGAAAGTGCCTTTTCCTCTACAGTAGGCAGACAGTGACTTCAAAACGCTGCCAGGCAGCTCTAGACACATGCAAGTGTGGCTGGTGAATGCAGGGAAAAAAGAAACCTCCCTTTCCTTATGATTTACACAATATTTGGATTTAAGATGTTTCTCAGCTTCTTTGACAAAATGATAAAAAGCACCTCCTGTTAATGAGCCTTGGACCTCTGCAGAGTCCATGGCTTTCTGCCAGGTGTGAGAATTTACTATGAACATATTCAGATTTTTTAATGGAGTACACAATTTGTACTTGCCAAGCCTGTTTTATGGAATGTCCATGTTCTCTGTGAAGCCAGAATTGAAACCAAACACAAGTCCAATTTTTACAATTTATTCTCACAAGAACTCAGCCAAGTCATGCTCATTTCTGTCTTTATGGAGCACACTATACTGCATAATTAACAGCTTAAACTCTAGCCAATTTGCAGAGTTGATGAAACCACTCTGCACTGTAGAGGAGGCTGTTAATAATCAGCATTGTGGCTTTGTGGCATTGTACCTTAGACATTAGCAAAAAAGAGAGAAAAATGTGTTAATGTCGTTTTACATGAAATGTTCCTGCCTGCTTACACTACATTCAGATGAGACAATTACAGACTGTTTATTGCAAAAACAGGATGACAAAACTCTCGAGTCTTTTTTATTAGTTAACTAAAACTAACCCAATGTAACAGTGAATTATTTGTATTTCTTTGGGTGAATCCAGCACTCCATTACCCTGATGGAACAAGCTGATGGGTTTGCTCCAGAATAATTGCTGCGAGGGATTCAGTCTGCTGTGTGTAATAGTGGATGCACTGAATTCAGTGATAGCATTCTTTAATTAGAGCCAGGGGTACATGCACAGCCTCTGCAAGATGACAGTACCAGCTTCCAACTCACTTGTCCACCAAGATTGCCTCATTTTCCTTGCACACTATGTTCCCCATATTAGAAAGGCAAAGTAATGTATTCGGAAATACAATACATTAATACCTAAAAATTGACCTGAAAAGATAAAGATTTTTCTGCAACATTGCCTTGTTAATGATACAAATCAGGAATTCCTGGTATCATTTCCTGGAAGAATTTTAAACTGCCATTGTTAACACTTGCTGAATTACTCTCTGAAGTATGCAAGCCGTATAATACCCGTAAGCCAGTGAGGACACCTTATCATTTTTAACCTCTGAAGCTCCATGATTTTACCAACATATTTTTAAGACAGTTATGACTTCTTGTTTTTTTAATATTTTTTTGTATTATCCTATAGCTCTGTCTCAGCAGAATGCTCTACTTGATTTTTTTTCCTTGTGACCATATCTCCATACCTTCTTTTAAACTGATCTCAGCTCACAATAATTGCTTCAGCTTATAGATTTTTTCCTGAGAAAGTTAGGAATTTAAAAAATCTACATCTTCAGTTAAAAAAACCCCAACCTTTGTTTCTTTCTGATTTTCTGATAGAAGTCTGAAGAGCTGGAGTTATGAAGAGCTGCACCCCAATAATATTCTTACTGCCTGACCCGTAAATCCTCAACTGAATATGGGATAGTATGCCTTAGAAAAGTTGCAATACACAGGGTAAAGCACCTCAGGACTGCTGAGACACTGTACCATTTAAAAGGAGTGGAAAGCAAGGCAAACTAACGATTTTGTCTCAGTTTAGACTGGGAAGAATTATGCAAGGAAACAGAAGAATGACACAAGAAGCTCATTGTCAAACAGGCTGTAACTCTGTAGCACATAAGAGTATTTCCTAAGCAGGGTCAGAAAGAGACAGCACCATACAGTGCAGAAATACACTTCTATTTCTAGAACGTGCAAATCAACAGTGATGATCAGGAATGATGTCACCTTGAAGCCTGTGTGAAGCCAAGCCCACATATTTAGGATACTCAGACAAAGCAATAAATCAGGTGATCACAAAGTATCATAGGGATCAGACAGCTTAGTAGATACACTTATCAAGAAACAATGACCAAAAACCTTCTGATTCCAAATTGTGCCATCGCTGTCTTGTGAAAGAGTCATAAAGAAGTGCTACACCCAAACATTCTGGATACCGTGTCAGGAGAATGATCCTTCCTTCCTGTTTTTTTTACATAGACTAAGCAATCCTGAAAATATCCAAAATGGCTAATTACTGCTTAGTGTCATGTGTCACATTCCTAAGTAAGCTCTAAGCATTTCTAACCAAGGAGGCCATATAAAGGCAAATTACTACCACAGCTGAGGGCAAAACCTTAGGCACAGAACAATCTGAATCTATGCCAACCCAAGGCTCCAAAGCTGCACCAATCAACTGTCTTATGTCAGCAGGAATGAGGAAGCCATCCATTTTCATTCTTTGTAGGAAAACCATAAAATGCAAAATTATTTGGATCAATTAGAACATCAACTAAAGAAAAAAAAATAGCCCAAAAAAGTCCAACTCAAAACTCAAGTCCAATAAAAGTTTCAGTGCTGTGCTCTCCAAATGGAGAAATCCAATGCCCAAACAACAGGAATAAGCCCTGTGTGGCAAGCACAGATTCTTCCCATGGGAATTTTTTCTCTTCTTCTTCCTGTGTTCTATAAACAAAGATAAAGTTTAGATGTTACTGAAACGGTCTCTGGAAACATAGGCGGTTCAAGCCTAGCCAATCGGCCTAGGGGGAGGTTTTGAAATGAGCCAATCTGGATGATCTGTGAAAGTTTATATAAGTTGGAATTAATTAATAAAATTAGAATTTTGCCACATTCGAGAGCCCGATTCGTTCTCTCTGCTAGCAGTTCAACAGCGACACCCCTGTAGCGCTATTGCAGAAAAGTATGTCAGTATTGTAATGGATCATACAGCACATGGAAATCTGTAACACAAAGACATGTTTAAAAGGCTAAACTCCATTCTCCATTTGTCAAATGCAATCTGAAAAAAACCCAGTTATTCTGGATTACTTGCCACTGAGAAAAGTGAAAAATAGCCGCTAGTTCAGGGCATCGTATTTTTCTCTCTTCTCCAAAGTAGAATGATGGAAAGGGTGAAAAAAGGTTAGGAGGAAAGAATGAACATAGGACATGCTGGTGGATCTCAAATATGGGAAAAAATGCTATAAATGGGACATCAAGGTTTCCATTCTGACAATATAGATTTCATTTGTAGCCAAAAGTATTTTTGGGGCATAGGGGGTGGAATTTGTGTTAAAAAGGCAGCAAAGTACTGTAACAATTAAGATTAAAGTGAATTTGCCCTAACTGTAGATTTTGCTTGAGAATGCTCTAAGCAGCCTCAATGATACTCCATTGTATGCATGTCTTCATGTGGGTTAGGCAGATATAACCCTAAATACTCCTCCAGGATAACATTTCCTCTCAACTGCTCCTTGGTTCTGCTATAGCTGCTCTCTCTTGAAAAATGTTTTAAAGTCACATGTCAAAATACTTTTAGCTTTTCTTAGGATAATGGCCTTGCTAAGTAAACATTACAGTGTTTGCAGGGGGTACATGTCTTAAGGAGTCAAAACTCTCCCATTTAATAAATAAAGTCACCTTTTTTCATGAAGGCATTGAAAGACAGACAAACATTAATAAATATGCCAACAATATACAGAATGAAAATATGACTGAGATGTTTGCTCTGTCCACGTGCCATTTTTGTCAGACACAGTGATTGAATACTATGAGTTCAGAGATAAAGAACAGCAAAATAAAAATTAAACCAAGTAATGCAGACAAAAGAGGAGTAGACTGATAGACACATTCTGAAGAGCTAGCAACCTCTTTGGATTGAAGGACTCTATCCACATTCATTCAAGTAGCTTAGGCATACTTTCATTTCTAATACATTCTTCATGAAAGTTTAACTCTCCCATTGCAACATCTACAATAAAACAGTCTACTAATTCCATGGCACCCTGACAGGCAATAAAGTGACTTCAGCCACTGCCTTATTGAAAACCTTTAAAACATAGCCTAGAAAACTATGATTGAGAACTAAACCTTAAATAATGTCCAATTCTATTATTTCATATTTAGAAAATGCCATAGCAAGGGTACCAGCAATGCCTTATTGAAAACACAAATGAACAATCCTATGATCTCTTAATGTGCCCCTTACAGACCTCTGAATCTCCCCTTGGTTCTTATCTTCAAAATAACCCTATCTTGTGGAAATCTAAGAGACTGCCTAACATTCCCTAGTGCTGACCAGAGCTATTAAAGTTCATTAAAGAAATGAATACTAAAAGGAATTAGGATGTACTCTGATAAGTGGAAAAAAATAAGACACACAGAACACCTTTTCATCTAAGATACTTCTTAAGATAAAAGAAACATTAAGACACAACTTCATCCTTTTGGGTAATAGATATTAGCCAGCACAAGAAATAAAAATACTGAAATTTCGGCTAACCCTTGCTTGCTACAATGTATGCAAATCTAATCACAATCTCACATTTAGTTTGTTTTTCAATAATAAATGTCCAACATAAATAGTAATTGTCCCAATCATACTTGAGATGTTTACTGCATTTTCTCAGTTGTTAAGTTTTGCAAACTTTGTTTTGTATGCTGTCCCACCATGGCTCATTCTGTCATGACCATTTCAATTTTTTTTTTTTCTTTCAAACCTTTCAATGTCAAGGAGGAAAATATTAACAAAATCAACAATCAAAACTCCACTCTTTATGGTAATTACTTGATCACAGATTCCCAGACCTAACTTGAAAGAAAAATTCTTTACCCAAGATTAAAGTTTTATTCATAGAAATAAGAAAAATAGTACAACCTAAAGCTGAGCTATCTATCTGAAAGTGGAGTTTCAGTCTCCTAGATAATATGTATTCTTAACATTCACTTGAATATATTAATACTCTCTTCAGAAAGTATCATCATTCAAGCAAAACGTGTTTAAAAGGAAGAGTCACTAAGCTTTTTCATGGTGATCTTAATTTGCAAATGCTACTTGGTATTTCTATGCAAAGGCTTTAGTGGATATAAACCGCTTTCTAAAATAACTCAGAGCTTCCCAGAAACACCCAGTATATATTTAAAAAACTCAAACCTCCGCCATTCTGAATAGTAATGGATTTTCTGTTCTTTACTCACTCCATCTGGCCGAATTCTACAATAATTTCTACACACAGAATATCACACCAATTTAAAAATTGTACTGCACATCCATTATTGTGCTATACCTTTCCTCATAATCCGAAAGCAAAAGGCTTTCCAAACGATAAAAACTCCTGAATTCAGTCAGACAACTCATGCATGCATCTTTCCATGCAGAGGCCATACAGGGTACATTCATAGTCCAGTTTGCCTCCCCTTCTACAGTGTCTCTGGCTAATCTCATCTGGAAATATAAAATCAACAACCAGTTCTGTGAGTCATCAGTTACATCCAGACTTGACTCCTGGCCAAGAGCATGTCTTCACTTTCCAGTACCTCATATCTAATCTAGGTTTGGATTGTTTTAAATATTTCTTTCAACATTTTTAACTTGAGAAAGCTTCCTCTTTTTGTCACTGTAAAAAACACCGATTCTGTTGGTCAGGAAGAACTGGAATAATCTTGAAGTGAGTCTCTCAAATACAAACCACAACCAGACCACAGACAAAACCTTTTTCATCTCTCGACAGAGCTTCCACTTTGATTCAGGCTATTTTCACAAATACTGTCTCATCCTGCTCTCACCTACCTATTAGGAATATCATTGCTAAACACTGTTCATCATTTATCTTCTCCTTTGATGGCTCTCATGCACACACACTTAAATACCAGGACATCAAAGTGCAAAACCCAGTGCACAGCTTGGCATTGCAAGGCTTACTTGAGGTCATACCATTTATCCCCATTCAATAACCATTCCCTTCAACCCAATTCTTCTCTAGTGTTATGAACACAAAATCGGCCCAACAGGTGTAGCATAATTTTTCATATTATTTATTTTTTAATTAAACAACCAGGTCTGATTATTCTGTAGGTATCCATCTTCTGCCTCAATTCTTACATATTAATTATAACATCTTTTGGTTTAAATAAATGGTCTGCCCTTCATACATTGCCCAACATAAGGGAACCATAATACATTTCAACTTGCACAAGTACCTGAGCTTTTACAGGATTTTTTTCTTACATCACTTGTGAACAAAGCTAATAGCTGAATTTGGCTCTGAGTTTTCCTCACCGAAACCCTCAGTAATTTTAACCTTAGGTATCTTGTGTATCTATCAATAGATTAAAACCTCAAAAGAAAAAACTGCCTCATTCAATGAGCACATTATTTTTCCATTTCTTAAGTAAATACTAGAAATGGATTTGACTTTCAGCTACAATTGTTTAAAATTCTATCTGCCTTTTAGTGCAGAGGTTTCTGTTTATACCGGGTTAGCGTTAGTGTTGAACGAAGATTTTTCCGTAGGAGGAATAAAGTAGTTTCTTTTCAGGGCTTGTCTCCTAAGGCAACCAAAAGTCAATCTGTTCTTGACAGCAGTTGACAAATAGTATTGCTTTCACAGAAAGTAGTATTTTTTAGACACGCTTACTTGGTTTTGGCAGGATATTGCTATTGTTATTTATACTCTAGAAGATGTTCTGCAGATGGTTAAAGCCACGTCAAGTGTTTGAACAAGCTGATGGACTGCTATGTCTTTTCTGCCAAAGGCTAGCTTTATTTCTGTCACCATCAGAATAATACCTTTTTCTGTAGCTGCGACTATCCACCATGTTCGTCAAGCCCACACAGACAGCAGTACCAGTTATCTCCATTTTCTTAGACTACAATAAGTAGTTTATTAAGGTCATAGAAATGCATACTTTAGACTAGAAAACTGGTGTTAAAGCTCTCAAAAACCCTGGTACAATTTAAAGACGTGGTATGTTCAGTCTTCCGATGGATATTTATCTGAGGTGGAGATTTGATCTGTGTTCAAAATAAACACACCTTGCTCAGTCAGACTTCACTAAGGTCAGTTAAAAATATAATTAGAAAATTAGGAAATTTCTGCCTTTTGCACAATACTTAGTAAACAGAGATTTAATGCAGGAAGTTTTCTCTCCTTTTGAGAGGATCAAAATCAACAGCTCCCACTTTCCTGGCAACTGTCCATCCAGTCAGCCCATATATATTGTATGGGTACCATCCATAGAGACAACTATATTTCTCGTCTAGATGAACCACCATGCAGCGAAGTGCAAAAAAGCAATGAGTCTAGAATAAATAGGTGGGACAATGTTCTGCAGCCTACTGAATGGAAGGAATTATCTTTAGAAAGGTCATCCTGCAAAATCTGAACTGCATCTACTGGCCAGCTACCAATAACAGAAGGTGTTTAACTTACTGCTGGCCTTCAATAAGTGTGTAAAACTCGAAAGTGTACCAGGGCATAGCCTTTTTCTTCATCTGTGCAAAATATATACTGGTCTTGCCATACCATCAATTATATGGTCTCTGTAGACATCTAGGTCAACTCAGTCTTTATCTACTTTTCACGTACTGTCACAGAAAGTCTCAGCAGCTATTGCAAATTAGTTGCTCTTCTAAGCCAGCTTCTTTGGCTTGTTAAACTAAAATTTAACAATACTCAAAGATGACAAAAGAGCATATTGTAAAAAATAGCATCACAAAGCTGTTGATTGGGTTAGCTACAGCAGCACATCTTTCTGTACAATTAACCATTCTTGAATTTCTGTGCAGATCCTTTATAAGCCTTAATACTCTTGACTTCCATGCTATGTTATGTCAGGACTTGTTCAAAGTGTTTTTTACTTATGTCCACACAAGCACAGAGTGTGGCACAGAGATAATTTATGGAGAAAAAGGCAAGAGTACAAGATGTTAACACTGTATTTTGTTGGAGATATTCCACAACTACACTGAAGTAACTTTGGTCTGGTTTCATGAACTCAAGAGCCGTTGCAGCACCTTAGGCTTGTTCCCAAAGTACATCTTTCAGTGTAGCTTCATCCAAAAGGAATCATACTATTCTTCTCCAACCCAAAAACTTACCTGCATAGGTCTGCAGCACCTTTTAGTCACTAAAACATGCCTATTATTCTGAAACACATTGGATGCTGAAGAATAGGCACATACCAGTCTGGAGAAACAGAATGTGCTGGGATATAAACCCAGTAAACAGAGGCACTTTTTTAGTCCAAACAGTTCCCTGACTTTTTCATTTTACTAGGAATCATACAAACAGTTGCAATAGCACAGGGGCACTGAGGATAGGAAGAAGCAACTGGAAAGGAGGAGACTGAGGAGGAAGACAATTTTTATCATTGACAGTATTACACTAATAAACATCAACTACTCCTAAGTGGAGAAAAAAAAGAAGTGCTTTGGAGACTGGAGACTTAGATATACTTAAAGATGTATATTGCTGTGTTGTAGAAAAATCCACATCTGTCTTTGCAGGCTGTAGAAATATTCCCCTGCTCACATGCACACACTGAGTTCTATTTTTAGTGTATCAATGAAAACAGTTCTGTCATCTCTTCTACAGTTCTGTCATCTCTTCCACAGTGACCATTGTGTAGCCATATTGTTGTTTTTTCTTTCATCAAACTGTGTTCATGAATTCTAATCCTTTTCCTCACTGTAAACAACTCTCACTCAAAATTGCAAAAGCCCGTATACAGAGCCCATTGACTTAAACTTGTTTAAGAAAAAGAGGATAGACTTCGATTATGAAAAAGATAGAAATTACTTGCTATCAGAGCAGTGAGGCACTGGAAGAGGCTACCCAGAGAAGCTGTGGCTACCTAATCCCTACAAGTGTTCAAAGCCAGGTTGGACAGGGCTTTGAGCAACCTGGTCTAGCATAAGATGTCCCTGCCCATGACAGGAAAGTTGGAACTAAATGAGCTTTAAGGTTTCTTCCAACCAAAACCATTCCATGATTCTGCAATTTCACCTACAAATTTAGGTCCTTGCACTCATACCTATTTTAGAAGTATTACCTAAAAGAATTTTCAAAGAGGTCTCACAATATGGGACAACACAGTAAGAACTAAAAGGCTGTATAAGCATGTATGCAATTCATGCTAAACGGTATTTTCACATATTACAACATTAGTATTGCTTATTAGATTATTCTATTGCTTCTTCTCATTAGATACTTTTCAGTACACTCTTTTCCATAAAGAATAATCTTCTGCAACAGTACAGACAACATAATTTCACTGACAGTTACACTAGAGTGTACTGATGGCCTCCTTGCTGTGGAGCCCTGCCAGCTCTGTCTCACAGTGTATTTTTGCTCCCAAACTGCCAGAAGCTGCCTCCCTTTTGGAAGAAAAGAGACTCAGATGTCACAAGACCTCTTCATTTTGGTATGTTAAAGTAATACACTGCACCTGCCAGAAAGGATTCAGTTGTGCTTAGTCTATTGCTGCAACATCTTCTTACACCAGAGCCTCCTTTATGGCTTGAAGTTCTGGTAAAAAAAGCTTTTCTTTAAAAACTGCAGTGCAGTAAATCAAAAGAATTAAGTCAGAAGTGATTTTATTTAGACATCTATTACTATGTAGGTTACTAAATATTTTCATATTTGTACTCTATTTCCTTTCAGGGGATGAATTATTCTAGTACACACGTAAATATGTGTGTAAACATACAAGCTTAATAGTGTAAATGTATATTTTCAACTGGAAATTGAGGAAATACACTCAAAGTTAAACCTATCACAAGATTTGGGATTGAGAAAAAAAATCTCCCACCTAGATTACTTTGTCAGAAAAAAACAAAAACAGAATTACAGCCATATGAAATGAATTTGTTGTCCTGGCTAACTGTAAGACCAGATCAATGATACTTCCTGGAGTTATCCGGAGCCCACAAGATCTGTGAGGAGCTGAAGTACTCATGTTCTGGTACACTGTACCTCCAATGCTTCTCGTAGCAGTTCCAGTTAAAGACAACTCTTCCTTCATCTCTACTATTTAAAAGTATTGCTGAAATTTAAAAAGCCTTTGAAACAAAGTCATCTAGGCAAAGAGAATGGACAAATATGCATATGGGTAGGTGTCTGCGCAACAGGAAGGGTAAGTTATGAGCCAGGAAAAAAGGAAGAGAAAGGGAACAGATAATCCAGAACATGTAACAAAAAATAGCAAGCAGATAAAAATATTACAGAAACAGTAATAAGAAAATAAATTTGAATAAAAATGGCTGGATATTGAACTTCAATCAGACCTATTTCTCCAACACTGCCTTGTGGGAACACTAATATGTTGGGCTATTTCCAGGCTTCTCTCTAATCCAATTGAGGGCACATTTAGTTTGCAAATTATTTCTATTCTGGCATTTCTTATCTCTTGATTCAGCAATCATCTTTTTAAAATTCAGTCTGTTCATATTATTAAATAGTAAACAACAAAAGTAATCTGTCATAATGAATAAGGCCTTTCACCAAAGTTCATCTGTAGAGTCAGAAGACAGAATGTTTTAATTCACCACAATAAGCTTTATCCCTTGAGCAAAAAGACTAGGTAGCGTCAGCAGATAATGAACACTATCTTTGGTGAGCCAAAAGCTCAGGCTGAGCTGTGGGACACCTTCCATTCACCACAGAATAGAAACAATTCACTAGCCAAGCTATCAGAAAGCAAGGAAAACAGAAATTCTGTATTCTGATTTTGACTCTGAAAAGGGGTAAGATATGCTACTTCCAGACAACATCCAGACCACATGGCTCCTGGAAGGCAGCACAGTCAGATGGAAGAGTTAGGGTGTGCTACAAATTTCAGGTTTATTTCCACAATATTACTGATGTACATCACTCTGTCTTCAGAATGACTCTCAGTCTCTTGCTTCTCTCTCAGAAATACACACACATTCTTCCTGTTTTTCCCAAGTAGCCCACTTAAGGTCCGTGCCCATCTCCACCCTCCCTACTGTACAGAGGTGCCCTGACCCAAGCCCCAGCATTTGCCCCACTGGTGCTACACAACCCTCAAAGTTGTTAAATGGAAGCTCGCACCTCAAAATGTCTGCTTAGACAGAGGATGATACTGTGCTCTCTATCAGTGCCAGTGGACATTTCTTTGCTCCTCCCGAATATTTTCTCAGCTGTTAAATGTGCATCATTCCTTACAGGTAAAAATCATTACAATAATTTTAAATTAATTACCCTTTATTAGCTACCAGTCAAAAGGCTTACAGCCTTGTTTCAAACTACTAAGTGCTTTCTAGGCATCTATAGCTCCAATGACATCCAGTCATTTATCTCTGGATAAATCTTCACAGAAATCTCCAATGTGGCACAGAAGCCACTGTTACTGGAAGCCAGCCAATCATCCAAATGATTCAGCACCCTGCTCACACTGTTAAACCTCACATCTCAACAGAGTGTCCCCTAAGGAGGCTGCAATGTTTCTGATACCCCACATACTCATCAGAACAGGCATTGCTGTTTCTGCAGAACACTGCATGCACTTTCTTGCCCAGAGCTCCAAATCTGGGCCTACCATGCCAGAAGCTTCCTACCTTGTGGGATCAATTGGAATTTGGAAAGCTTTGTGGACCAAAGTAAATTACATAATCACAGAATATCTGAGTTGGAAGGGACCCACAAGGATCATCAGAGCCCTGAACCCTGTCAGGCTCAAGGACTGTTTGGACAATTGTGCTCAATATGTGCAAATGGCCATTTTCAGAACTTAGGACAAGAGTACATTTCTAATGCCAAAACCCCTTCATACCTGCCAAAAATTACATTTCTAATACAAAGTAGAAAAAGAGCTTGAGAGTCCGCACTAGCATTTATGTATTGGCAAAATCAGTTTTCCACTAATCTCGTTCTCAGCAAGACTTGGAGTGCTGACACTCAAACATCAAAGAAAACTATTTTGAAATACATGACAATCTGGTGAAGATACCAAATTATGTAGGATAAAACAGATGAGGATGAACTGTGACAAACTCAATACAGGCATTATAAGATGAAATGACATGGCAAAAGGACAAATGAAGCTCAGCATAGCTATACATCAAACAATGAAGACTGTAAAATCCTTACATTCCCTATGTAGCTATAACACCTGTGAACACAAAAACAACTCCCTAAATGCAATGACTGGTAATGGCCAGTTCAAAAGGATCAGGAATGAGGTCTTGAGGCCACAATCAAAGCTAAAGAGAGGATAGAAAAGTCCCTGTGGGGAGACATGAAGGCATAAAGAATAAACCAAAGAATTTCACTGTGATATTTTGTACACTTAAGTTCTTGTCTTTCCCGTCTTTAAACACTGGAACAGAACTCACTAATATCCAGAAGCAATTAGTAAGGATGATCTAATACAGAACATTTTTCTTAGCAGGAGATACTAAGTAAGCTGGTGTTCTTCAATTTTGAAAGAGACAGCTCAGGAATGCATAATAGAAGCTTATTGGTTCGCGATTGATACGGAAAAGGAGAACAGGAATCTCCCAAAAGATGTAGGGGACACCAAATCAAATTAAGAGAAAGCAGGTTCCAAATAAACGAAAGGAAGTTTTTCTTCAAACACAAAGATAAACAGTGAAATTCCTCACCACAGGATATGGCAGATGCTCAAAGTTTACATGAATCCAAGAGAAAACTGTACTTGCTAGTGGGAGAAAAGTCCACTGAAGACTACCAAATTCACTGAAAACACATCTGCTGAGACACAGTGTCAGATAATTGGAGGCTGGAGGAGTACTATACTTGCTTACTTTGCCCTCATGCTTTTCCCCAGGGTGCCACTTCTGGCTATTATCAGAAGCGGGATGCTGAGCCTGATGAACCTTTAATCTGATCAAATGGGTATGTGTAAGTAAATTAAACAGTGATAGATTTTGGGACCTGCAACTTGGCCATCTCTATCATTTAATTGATAGACCGCAGCTGCAAAGGTTTTTTGCAGACATTTCAATGAGTCCAATTAGCATTTCCTCATATTATTCCCAGGCACAGTTCAAAAGTTAGCATAAGCTAGGGACTATTTCCACCAGACACTATTGATTAAGCCTGTTTCTAAGGGCAAGAGCATTAAACCGTAGGAAAATGACCAGATCAAGCCAAATACCACAGAACTACTTGATAAGTCCTGATAATGTTCAGCTTACTAGAATGCCAACATGACTGCATTTATTCAGAGAGAAACTTCCTGTAGAATTACCAAGCTTTTCCTTTTTCCCCAGAATATCTCTGATTACACATGATCTCCTTGGTAACAAAAAGAAATCTCAAATAAAAACTTGTAACATTTAACCTCATATGACTTAATGAAAATAAAGATCTAAAATGCTACCCAAAAAAAGGTGCAAAGAGGTGACTAAATTGTTGAAAGACAAGAAAGAGAAAACTCCTATACTTTCCTATATAGTATTAGGACACAAGTATGAAAAATCTTTGTTCACATTTATATCCAGCTGGTAAAGCACTCTCTCTTGACTGCATGACATAGGATTTAAAGGTTTTCAAAAATTCTTCTCCCTGCCCCAATGAAGCATCTGCACTGATGGTTAGCACAGCTAAGAGCCACATTTTCAGCACAGTGGCACCAACTTCACCCACATCCAAACAAACAAAGTAACAGAACTCTAAGTCTATAATGCAAATTTCATATTCTTCCATTAGTCCAAAAACATTAAGACCAACAGGTACTGTCTATGGTTACACCAAGATTTGCAGTTTACGGAATTTACTCTTCTAATCTTTTGCTCAGACTGAAGCATTTCTAGCAGAATCTACAGCTCATACATAGAAGCACTCTACTAATACCCAGGTTTACTAGCTGCTCCTCTCAATTGTAGATTTTGAGTATTTTTAATTTTAGACCTTTGTGGTTCCTGACTGTCTTCTAGCTAGGCACAATAGCTTCTATTTTTCAAGTAAATTGGAAGCTTCCTCAGTACTCGAGCTGTCTGGTTTTATCACTGAAATTTATGATACAGACATTAAAACATTAGAAACATGAAATAATGGCTAACTTCAAACCAGTGTGTTAGACCTAGGAAAGGTGATTCTTTCTTCATTTACTCATGCTTATTTAAGAAAAGCATACTGAAGACTGAAACAAAAGACTACACCTAGGGACACACTGGAAGTTTATAGCCTTGTGTGTTCTGAATGGATAGAAGATAGAAGAGTATTTTATTAGGTGTGATAGGATGAAGTAGAAAACGTTGAACCTTCAGGAAATCTTCTTGACACTAAGATCTACTAGGAATTGCCTTCTAAAGGAAATAGATGAAGCCTTATTTCCTGAAATAATTCTAATTGTACTGCAGAAATAGTAAATATATACAAAGAACATCCTGCATTTTGATAAAAATCATCAGATGAAATTTTTTTCTCCACTTAGCCTGGACAAGCCCCAGACTCCTCCTCTCTTCTATATATACACAAAAGCACAATTATGACATGCAATATGTAAAGATTGAAAGAAAGAGACTCTGGAAATAATAAGTAATTATCATTATGGTTTTATTCTCAAAGATTCCCTTAGTCAAATACATGTAACTTTTTAATCAACATCATTTTACTGAGAAGCACTAAACACAGAATTAGAATAAAATAACTTAACCAATGATGAAGTGTTTACAAGTGCATATCACAGCATGTAAACTGTTCATAGCTCAGGTACAATGACATGCAGTTTTAAAATCCTCTATTTCAAGCATGAGATGAAAGACAATATGCTTGTCTTGAAAACCTCAAGGAAAAGTTGCTGCTACAAAACCACTTTGGGCAACCTGTTCCAGAGCTTTACTGTCCTATCACAGAAAACTATTAACTGGACATTAAAAACAAAAAAAGTGTTTGTTCAAAAGGAAACTATCTTGCGGATCTCTATGCTTATCCAATTAGAAATAAGTGTGATAGCTTGCATAATTTTGATGCTATTAACAGAAAATGGCAAAGTCATTTAAGATAATCTCATCTCCTGTGTTTTCATGAAGCGAGTCTTTAGTTTATTCCCTTTGTGTTACCAGGATAGAAAGTGCAGACCACTGGAAGAGGAAGTTACTTACATAATGAGCAACAGTGTTAAAATTAAAAACCCTTTCCTAAAGGCTACACAGAATCTTCCTTGCACTTCCAGTCCACTGTTCTGCATGCACTGCAGATGCACAAACAGAACATTTCTCTCCTCCTTGAAGCAACGTCATATTTTTGAAGACTTTTTACATAGTTCTTTTCAGCTGACTCTACACTGCGTCAATCATGCAATCCTTCCTCAAAGGTTCTGTGTTCCTGAGCATGAGTCATTCTCAATGCTTTCCTTCCAAAATCCTGAAGCTACGTCAATACCAAATAGCTCAGGACTTTTTAATTAGTGTTGCAGACAATACTTCACTTTAGATCACCTTAGTAAAAGTCTATCAGTTGCAATTCATTTACCTGTATTCAGCTTCTGATCTAAATAATCCTCAGATTTTAATTTCTGCACAGATATTATTCGATTCAGGTTTTTTGCAGCTCAGATTTATTCTCCCCTACAAGTAGTTCCTCGCACTTATTCTTTTTATGTTCGATGCTATTTATTTTTTTCAGGCTACATCTCTGACTTACCAAAAACATTCTGGATTTTAAAGCTTTCCTCTAGTTATTATCAGTACCTTCTGACATCCTATCATTATGAAATGTAATAGTCATATTTTCTATCCTATACTGTAAAATTAAAATTCTAAGCAGTATTAGGAGAACAGATCCACACGATATGGTCTGCCTTCTTGGCAGCAAACCAATTACAACTGCTCTCAGCATATACTTTTTCAGTCATGCTATAAAACAGTAAACCAATGTTTTTGTTGCAGTTAGAAGACTATCACATAAGACTGTCAGTATCTAAGTAAGAGAAAGAAAACAGAATACAAAGCAGCATTAAAATAAATTCACAGTGTATTTCCCTTGGAGGGAAAACCTGCAGCATAATACCTGCACACACAGTCTGTACTTCCCTTACCTCTACTGGCTTCTCTAAGAGAGAACCAAGTTCAACCATGACCAAAAAAGAGAAAGGCAGAAAAAGACTTTTGGATCCCTCAAGAAGAAACAAGTGTGGCAGAGAAACCCTTAAACAGCCTAATAGAATCTCCCTCAGTAATTTACATGGGAGATGCTTCCCATAATTGTAATGTACAAATGATCACACACTGTCACCTCAGTTGTCTATATCTCTCTGATGTGCCCAAGGCTTACTCTGCCAATGCAAGACCTAATGCAATAAATAACTATTTTCATTTGGTGAAACAAGAGGTATAAGGCTGAGTTGGTTTCAAGTATACAATCCTACGGAATGATAGGGTCACTAAAGCAAAAATACAGGATGGTTCATTTCAATGTACTCCGGTGGGGGAGTTTGGAATGGCAAATATCCCACGTTGAGGCAGCTGTGTCCCACCCTAGGTAATAAATTGCAAAACAGAGTGGAGTGTGCAAAAATTTTGTTCCTTAATATGCAATATGAGGCAGAATTTTTGGTAATAGAAATATTTTTCATTTCAGGCTTTGTAATCATGATTGTTACACACAAATTAGTATAACTATTTTATTTTGTGCTGCTATGTTAAAATGCAAATGTGTTGATAATTTTTTTATACAGAGTTTATTTTTTTATACCAGCTGAAACTCTACATTGTTATTCTTAAACAATCATTTGAATAAAAGCTGAACTGAATAACTGCTAAAAACCCACTTCCCAGAACCTTAAAACACACACTTCCCACACAAATATAATGTGTAGCATCTGATGAGACAAGAAAAAATTATTTTGAGTGATCACTGGTAAATAAAGATCCTTCCAATCTTATATTTCCTTTAATTTGAAGGAGAGTTGAATGCGACATTAAAAGTTACACTGGAAGTATTTTTAAATGGGATCTTTTAATTATCCACTGAATTTATGTGAGAAGAAGAAAACAAATGGTCTAAACATGCTGATTCAGCTTCCACATAAGAAAAATGTGACCACCAGTGGCTGGGTCATTTTATCTCTGCTTTAAAATAAGGGAAATCAAGCAAAGAGAGTGGCAGAAACAGCTGGAACCATGTGTCTGTGCCCAAACACGATTTATTCATAAAACTCGAGGAGAGCACAGCACAGCTGCAGAGCAGTTATGGGGGGGAAAAAAAAAAAGAAAAAAAAATCCACAAGCCCTTCAGAACTGATGAATAATGATACTACCAAGGAAATAAGATCTGTCAGTGGAGTTAGAAACACTCAAGCTTAACAAGTGCCTTTTTTTTTAGAGGCTGAATCCTCACATTATAAATGTTAGTTGCTATGGATGCTGCTTTTCACTTCTGATATTTCTTCCTTCTTGGCTACTGTGATACTTCCTCCTGAAAAAACCTTCACATTTTAAAGCTGCTTAAATTCTGTTAATCCATAACATGCTTTCTTTAAAATATGAACACTGGAAAGCTGTCTGACACTTCTGAAGAGGTATGGTAGGTGAATGAATATATCCATGTCCAAAGCAGCCCAACTCACAAATATATTGCACTTTTTTAAATTCAGAAGCTGCCACCTACTCTCTGTTTTCATCAGTTTGAATATTGCCAGAATAGCAGTTTCTGCCATTCTTCACCTTTATTATATATAAATTCAGCAGAAATCCTTTTCTGCACCCTTTTTAGACTATGGGCTGAAGCACAGAGAAACTACCTATGATTCAAGAAAAGACTCTTATTTCAGGTTACCTAATCCAAACTAGCCAAAATTAATGATAAACCAGTAAATAGGCTTGAACATGGTTAAGAACTGAAGTTACAACCATAAACTATCACCACAGTTACTTTAATTCCTACTAGAAAGGCTAGTATCTGGCTCTTCCTTCTACTTGTCCCTCAACACAGATTTACTTGCCTTCGATGACCTGTGAAGACTTACCTGTCCGAAGTCACATAAGATTGGGTTGCATCATCTAAAGCCACCCAATGCTGGCATTCTCTCAGCCAAGAAACCCTTCCACAAGGCCAGTTTAGCTCTCATTTTAATATAAGCTATTGAAGTATTTCTGGCCACTACAGAGGTTCTGTTGATTCCTCATAAAACTTTTTCTTAGGGGGAAAAAAAAATCTAAAAGAAGCCCTGATGGCATTTGGTAAACACATAAAGAACTCCTTGTTCTTAAGCATTTACATTGCAAAAATTTTAGAATTTTACTAATTAAAGGGTTAAGGCAGACTTTCAGAACAAAACTCTACTTGGTTAGCCATATATCAAATTATTATACCAATAAATAACATGGACAGAATAATTTACCTTTTTACCTTCTTCACCTTTACTACCTGGAAAGCCACGTTCACCCTGGAACACAAAAGGATAAAATACAAATCTCAAACATAAATATTGTTCAAGTAATTGTATTATGTATGTATGAAGTAATTTGGATGCTGATTGCCTCTTAGTCAAAAAGGTGTGAAAAGTCTAAAAAAATGATATGGCTTTCCATAGTTTTGTCAATTAATAGGAGTCATTTATTTCTCCATTCATCCTAAGGGATTTTCTCAGTTTTAAAAATTCTCAACTATTTATTGATCCTAGACCTGCTTATTACAGTCCTTCTATTCTTCTGCAGAACCAATTTTAATACATTTATTCCTATTAATACCTTCATTTTAATTTTTAAATATGACTAGTCAACTGTGAAGGACTCCAACCCAGATAAATTGAAAAAATATACAGATATGATTTTTGAAAAGAAAACTTATTTCTTTTACTTTGAAAATCATATCCTATTACACAAGAATTAACAAATCAAAGCAAATAACAAAGAAAGCTTTCTGTTTCTCACAGAAAGGGTGAGTTTTAAAATATTAACTCATGCTCAGGTTATTTCAGCGGATTGAGTTCTTTTTTTGATGGTATTTCAATAAAAGGCCTGTTATAATGCCTTTTCCAGCTCTAATTTCCTACCCTTTAGCTCAGAAAAGGATCATAATGTACAATCACACGTTAAAATTTTCATTAAATGCAGTCTGCAGTCTGTCTACATTATACAAGAATAACACCTGCTTTAGGTTTTTATTAATGAATACTTGCATGTTTTGTGAGACATTCAGAAGACAGATGGACAAAATTATATACAGGCAGCACAAAACCGACCCATTAAAAAAATTCCAAACTTTCTCTTTCTCCCTCAAATCATCTAGTAGGAGAGGATTTGCATGTCTTTGCCAGTCTTCTGAATTCAGTCTCATGGGCTCAGCACAACACACATGATTATTATACATCTGTAGATGAAAAGAGTGGAAAACTTCCAAAGTAAAGCTCATGGTGTTTTTATAAATTCCTTAAAAAAAAATTAGACAGAGCAATGTCTAAACATTCTTTCACCCTTCAGAGAGTGTAATTTCCTTAAATAGAAGTCTAAGGTTTAAGTGTGTTCAACTAGAACAGCTGGTTATAACTTGCAAAAATCCTAGCAGCATTTTGTCAAATCTTTCAAGTAATGTATTATGTACTGATCATGTACTACACATCTCGGAATTAAATTCAAAGCTTTGGAGGTGTGCAGAAGAATAAATTATCAAATAGTTCTGGACTTTTCATCACCCACCTACAGTGGCTGCCATTTGCTTTTTTATTTTGGTGGGGGTGGCTCATACAATCAACAGCTCAATTTTAGAAGCAGGCCCAAGACCAAGTATGCAAAATGGTATCTAGTGAAATAAACTTCCACATGTCCTCACCTAAAAATGAGAGGCTAATTCCTGAAATAATTTACAAATGTATATGATTTCTGTTCTGTTCATCTAGTTTCCTCTTTTTATGAAAGGCAGGACCAGATGTTCTTTTGAAGTCACTTCCAACCTGGGTTGCTCTATGATTCCCATTCTACCCCAGCTGTTGGACAGACAGACAACACAGCTAACATTTATTTTAACAAATTCATAGAAGAGTTTTCTTCCTTTGACTTTCCCATTTCTGTATTTACTCAATCCCAAATTCATTATATGAAATTTATTCTGAGAGTCAACATTTCTCTGATTGTAGCTTGTGTTCATTACTTCTCATCCTTTCATAGTATACTCTGATAAGAGTCTGACTCTGGGTTTCTCCACACGCACCCAGTACTTACAGAGAGCAATGAGTCTGCACGCCACCCACCATCCCCACTTTCCAAATCATCTCACCTTAAGGCTGAACAAGGCCAGCTCCCTCAGCCTCCCCTCTTACACCATGAGCTCCAAGCCCTGCCAATCTCAGGGGGCCTCTGCAGGACTCACCCCAGTGAGCTGCTCCTCATCCTCTCCAGGGAGCTCCAAAGTGGGTGCAGAACTCCAGATGAGGTCTCACAAGCACACACCAATCACTCCTTATCTGCCAGACATGCACCTGCTAAGGCAGCCCAAGTTGCCTTTGGCCTTGTTCAAAACAAGGGCATTCCGCAGGACTCCCAACTCCTTTTCTGTAGAGCTGCTTTCTGGAAATTTGGCACTGGGCCTGTACTGTGGTATGAAGATATTCCTTCTCAGAGGCAGGACCTCATGTTTGCCTTTTCTTAACTTGATGAATTCTGGGTTAGCTCATTTCTCCAGCATGTTAAGAATATCTTTGCTGCCCTACCTTCCATGGCAGGTTGATTACTGACTACTGACTACTTCCCTGCATTTGATAACATCCACAAAATTGCTGAGAACCCCATAATCCATGTTACTAATAAAGACATTAAATAATATTTGCCCCAGTATTGCCTCATGGGGTATGACACTGATTATTAGGTAGCAGTCAGACTGCATAGCATCATTCCACCTTTGACCCCAATCTTCCACCCACTCTGTTGCCCACTGATCCAGTCAGAACCTCACAGTTTCTAGTATAAGTCTGAAGACTGTGCCAAAAGCCTGGCTGAAATCAAGGTATACAACATTCAACGGTCTCCCCTAATCCATGCTGACAGTCATTTTATCAGAGCAGGCGATCAGGCTGGTCAGTGTGATTTGTCCTTGGAAAATCCACACTGGCTGTTCACAGTCACCTTCTAGTCCTTCCTGTGTTCAGACATGCCTTCCAGGATTTGCTACACAATGTTTCCAGGAACAGAGGTGGGAGTGACTGGCCTGCAGTTCAGTGGATCCTTCTTGAAGATGGGCGTGATGTTTGCTTTTCTCTAGATATCAGCGACCTTCCCTAGTCATCATAAATTTTTTATAATGACAGAGGGCAGCCCCACAGTGACATCAGCCAGCTGCCCCAGCACCCCTGGATGCATGTATTTGGTATCTTGCAAACATCCAAGTAGCTTAAGTGCTCCTTAACACTCTCTTCTGCTTCAGTGGGCAAGGGTTCATTATCACACTCTCTGCTAACACGCTTAAGTAACCTGAGAGAACTGAGGGCAAAACTTATTAGGGAAAAAAACAAGGTGAAAAAAAACCCATGTACTGTTGGCCTTTTCCAGGTCCCCCACCCCATTAAGCAGCCGGTCAACATTTTCTTCAGCTTTGTTTTTGCTATGGATGCACTTGACAGAAGCCCTTCATGCTGTCCTTAAACTCTTTTATTAGTTTCAATTCCAGATGAGTTTCTGCTTTCCTAGCTCCATCACCACATGCTCTGGTAGTTTCTATGTTCCTACTGGGTAGCTCACCCCTGCTTCCACTGTTTACTTTCTTTTCTGTCTGAGGTCAGTCAGAAGCATCTTGCTCATCCACGCTGGCCTTCTGCCATACTCACTCAACTCCCTGCAGAAGAGCATGAAGTGTTCTTGGGGTTCCAGGAAGCTGTCCTTGAAGATTAACCAGCTGGTCTCCTCAGGTTTGCAGGACAGTCTCAAACACTCCTTGGCTTTCTCTTTGCCAGACTCAAAAAATTTTTCTCCTTGAAACTCAGATGCCTTGTTTTCTAGGCCCATGAAAATAAACTAATTCCCTGGTGGACCCCCTCTGGTTTCTCAACATTTCTTGTGGAAGTGAGGGTGGAGCATTCCCCCAAACATGACACAGCATACCAAGCACCACCCAGCAAAGAAGCAAAAATATCTCCCTCTGATCTGCTAGGTGCAGTTTTAATTATATAGTCCAATGTGTGCTTTATTTTATTCCAGTAGGAGAACACTGTTAGCTCATAATTCAGCCTCATGTCTACCTCCCCATCATTTTCAGCAATGCTGCTGTTCAACGAGTCAGTTCTCTGCCTGTATCAATGTTAGTGATTAACTGATGCCTTATGTTTCAGAAATAGTCCAGATTTTTTGCACATATTTGAATTTAAAAAAAAAAAATCCAAAGTAGAGAAAATAAGAAATAGAGTAAAAAAAATGTAGATAAAGAAGTTTAGGAAGTTTCCTCTTGATGGTATAAAAGTATATCAGTATTAGCTACTGGTAACTTACTTCAAAGAATTCAAATGCTGCAGAAATAAAGTGAAATTTTAAAATTACCACATTTATGACTGACTTAAATTCTCCTTTCTGTGGCAAAATTCTCATAATAAGTTTGGCAAAACGTTTCACAGAGTTTTTTTATGGACAATCATTGATTGCTCATCTTGATACTACAGGACTGCTGATTTGATTTTTGGTGTTTTAAATATGCCTGCAGTACAAGTCAGTGAGATCCTGGCTTTAAATGTAGAAATTGATAGACTGTGGTAAGCTTGTTGAGAAGAAAATGCTGGCCACCTCATCTGCAGAAAATAAGTTCCTTCCTTCCTTCCTTCCCCTTGTGCTGTATTACAGGAAGTATCTGCCCTAAAGATACACAAATTGCATCAAGGTCATGTTGCAGAACATTTTCTTGAAATTTCAGTAACAACAAAATAATGGGGATTTTTTTTTGTGTGGTCTCTTAATTTGTTGAAGCAGCAGAACTATTTCCCCTACCATTTTTCTAAAAGTAATTTGTTGGACAGACATTAAGATTTAATTCCAAATATTTGCCATTAAAAACAGCTGCAATCAACAAAAAATCTGACCACGAAAAGAAGCAATTTTAACAAGTGTTGCCAGCAAGGTCTATAATACATATGTCTCTTTTTGCAAGTTCTGGCCTTGTAGAATATTCCTACAATATTCCACTTCTTGAAAGAAGCAAGATTAAAATGGAAGAGTGGAAGAAGTGCTGCTCCCCATCTCATTTTGCTGAGATCTCAAGAATCTCATATTTCAAATTTTTGTATCTGCAATCTTGTACTTGGAAAAGCCCGTACAGTTTGAAGACCTAGGCAACTGCTCTTAATGCAAAGTAATCCTACTGGGCAGGTTTGTACCACAGCACCACATGCTCTTTCTCTTTTGAAAGAGAAGCCAATAGTAAAGTTCCTCTGTCACATTATGCAACTCAGAAACTGGATATGTAATTCAAGTACAATTTATGTAGATACTGGCCAGCTGGTAAAAAGGATGCTGAGACTGCAAATGGTTAGAATGAAACTTTTGTTTGTTTGTTTGGGTATTTATTTGGTTTCTCTTCTACCTTGGAACCAGTAAGACTGGGTTTGCCAGGAGCACCTACTTAGCCAGCCTCCTCCTGAAATAAAGTGTACACAGCCATCATTTCACAGGCCTAACTCATCACTGAGTTAAATTAAGAGAAAAAGGCATGTAGACATGTATTGCTTCTCATTCCTTTTCTATGGAGTAGCTGAATTAATTTCTAGGGTTATTTATGTCTGTTAACTTGTATTTGGTTAACATATGTGGCTAGCACAGGTCCTTCCGGTGGGAACATTTTGCTATGTTTCATAAACAAGATAAAGTTTGGATGTTTTGCAAACAACTTCTCCGGATTAGGTCAGTTCAAGCTTGGCCAATTGGGCCTAGGGGGAGGTCTCGGGCTGACCAATCTGGGTGACCTCTGTAAACTCTATATATATGGAAATCGAAACAATAAAGCTCTCCTCTTCTCTCTTTCCTTGTCTGAGACCTTGGGTCATTCCTCAGCTAGCCGCTCAACAGCGACAAACATACTTTTCACTTTCGAAATAACAGGCCATTAACAATTACAGATTATCTAATTCTGCAGCAGATATAGCTGTAGGTTCCTTCAGATAACTGGACAACAAAAAAAATTATGGAATTTTGATCACAAGAAAAGCTTTCTAACGCTTTATTTCAGGCCCTATTCAGACGAAGACACTCCAGAAGACGCTTGCCTACTACCCAAGTACCTAAAACCCCAACAAGTGTACCACAGCTTCCACTCTCTCCCCAACACCTATGAGGCACTTGAGCCACAGGGATCTACCTTAAACCATAGGTCTGACAGGGAGCTGTATGTACAAAGCTGACTGCTGCTTTCCAGGCTCTGCTCAAAGGGGCGTTTCACATCTTTCCTTCATCTCCAAGTGGCCAACTTACTCAGCAGGGAGAAATGCAAATCTTGATCCTGTGCGACCAGAAAGGCTTGTCCTACTTCCCAAGTGAATGTTCTGTATATGCTGTTAATTTACTGCACCCTCTAATCCATGTTTTAAAAAAAATAGCAAAGTAAGTAATCTGTAAACTTGACTGTCACCCCTGGCTCCCAAATGACTTTCTCCTTATACTGCCCATGAAAATTAAGGATCTGATTTGAGTTTGCAAATTCCATTCAGGGAAACAGATGCTTAAAAGTTACATTTAGAAACTGAGCATAAGTAAAACCAAAGATCTTGTTAATAAAAAATGTATTTAAAAGGTAACTATTCAAGCTGAGTAACACAGTAAACTTCAATTTTTGAATACCTTCAATATTTGAATAAGTATTTGAAAAAAAGAAAAAAATCAAGAACTCTGAGTGGAGAGCTACAGACAATTCAATTCTGCATTTAATATATAGTTTTACAAGGAAAAGTTATCATTAAAAGCCTAGTAATATCTCATTTAGAATTAAAATATTAAATATTGCAGTAATTTCCTTTTCTATTCCTTCTTAGTGAAGTGTATTAAATAATTACAGACTTAGTGAGAACCCAGCTCTGCCACTCAAGGCTAAAAACCACCTTCCATATACAGATTCATGAAATATGCCACCATGAAGTACATTAATTTAGGTCATAATTAAACTATAGTTACTGAGCTCAATTCTGGTAGATTTCATCTGTGCTCATATGACTTCAAATAGGAACTTAGAAGACTTATTAAAAGAATCTAAAATGAAATTCTTTCTCCATTCCATTCATGGATCTTATGTCCTTGACAGAAGTTGGCCCAAGTGACTTGCATACCATCCAACTGAGTTTTCTGTCCAATCCAAAATTCAGCAACAAAAGAAAGTTTTGAAAGTTCACTTGTTTGATTCCAAGCCAAGCAGGAGACAAATGTCTCACAGACACAAAGAGAACAGAGACAAAGGAAAAACTCCAGTCTCTCTTAAAAACAGAAAGAGCCAATAAAAGAATGATTGTTCATCAAAATGATACAAATAATTAAGCAAATAAATACAAAGTTCTCGCAACATATAACAATTAAAATACATCTTAAAATAGTCTGCTAAAATGGCATTTTTGTAACTCCACTCATGGCACAGTTTCCAACATCTTTCCAGCTCTCCTCTGTAGCAATACATGGTACCATACTGGGGAAAAATTCTAATTAATCATTATAAGTAATCCTTAGCCCTTCATTTTCTCTAGATTTACAGGATGGATTGTGAAAAATTATTCATAGTCTGTTACCAGATAATAATGTTTCATCTTCCCTGCTATATTGGATCATTGTAAACTGGAAAAACCTCCCCAAAACACAGTCACAGGTTTTTTGTGGAGGCAAGCCATAGGTCTTTTGTCTTGCACGGTTTTCAGTGTTCTAAAAATCATTATTTCTTCAGCACAACAATGCAAAAATACATTCCTACATCAATACCAACAATATAGATTCTTATTAAATATAAAGTGATTGATGTTGTGAATGGTTTAACTATTTTGGAAATACATGGTGTGTTTATAAACATGGTCCTTAATATATTTATAATTTATTGATTTTGCAGGTTGTAATTGCACTGCAACACCTTCTATAATTAGAGACTTGGTTTATACCTAAGAGTTTTCAAGGCAGAGTAAGATGCTTTGTATCTGTGTACTTAACAACCTTCTTGGAAGGCATTTACACCAGTTTTTCTACCTTGACTTCCACATTTAGCTATTTCCCCTCCCTAAATAAAGGACTTTCACAGTAAAAAAATTTAAAAGAATAAAAGGAGTGGCTATCTTAACATACAAGTTAACATACATGCACTTCATCAAGGGCATTGTTACCTGTATTGTCAAATAATATGGTGTCAAAAATGAATTAGGAACCACATTATCCAAACACACACACACACCAAAAAAAAAAAAAAACCCAAAAAAAACCCCCAAAAAACAAGGGTTGAAAGAAACTTTTATCAATCCCTTGGAATGCGTTTTGCTATTTGGACTATTTTAGGCACTAACAAGATTTATAATGGCAAACATGCTGGGACTTCATGGGATTCTCTTCAAGGCTGGGAAAGAGAAACAATTGCTGTAAAATACTTTTAGCATTTTTTAGACATGATTCTGCAAAATTAAAAAAACCCAAAAAATTAAAAAAAATAAAGCTACCAAGAAGCAGTCAGATGCTCCTCCATTCTCAATAAGAAAACAAAACATTTTTACTTTTAAATTTACTGGGGCACTGCCAGTAGCTTGATTTACAAAATAGCTTGGTACTCTAGGGTTACTAGCAAGGAAACTCATCTTAATAGAAGCAAAATCAGCATGGTCAAACACTACTTAGTGTTTTGATAATTTATGGATATGTGCCTTCCATTAGTCTAAGTATGCCAGACCCTTGGAATAATCTAATAGCCTGGTGTTTTAAAATGAGGACAACTATTTTTAGCATTGCAGAAATGGAGCGGAATGTTCAACAATGTACTGTCAGTGGGCTTGAGCAGCATCTTCCCCTGTGGAGCACGTATCCAGCTACTGCAGAGCCACCAGCAGGGGCAGAGCTTTGCCTTGAACAGATAAGAATCCCACACCAATTACAGTGCATTATATGACACCTTTCTTAACCTACTGGAATATTTCCTTGTTTTTTTAAAGAGGCTCATGTTAATGGTTAGATCACCTGATAGAGTATTAGTTACATAAAATATATTCAAAAGGAATTTATTAAAACTTGCCCCATGAATTTCCTGGATTAGTCGTGTCAAGAAGTTTCTGCTGAATATTATGGCATTTTGGCTTCTCTGCATCTGCCAAGCCTTTCATTCCCTCTTGGTTACTGCTGAGCTACCAGGACTTCCGGAGTACTTTATCAGTGCCATTCCTTGATGCAAACTTGATCCATGTGAGCAAGATTAAGATCCTCCCTTAAAATAACCTGAAGAAGAAGGGCTTGTGACAGGTAAATAGTTCATTTCCTTTGCTCTGTCCTGCTTCCACAGCAGCCCCAGTGGAGCAGATACACCATGGTTTGGCCAAGGGGCTCAGGGCAGGTTAGAGGACTCATGTTAGGTAACTGCTCAAGAGAAAGGCAAATGACAATAACCCTATTGATCTTATTTGTATTTTATAACGCAGACTGAGTTCAGGAGGCACCTCATTCCCGTCCCTTTCTGTTACCCATCTTTGGGACAAGACTGACTTGCCTATCCATTCAGGCAATTAGATATTAATATACTCCGTATTAAACGACACTTGAAAATCTAGGTTTTGGTGCTTTGTATTCAGACTAAAGAATCAGCAGTTGGAGGCAGCTCAGAGCATCAGACATGGCCATCAACATGGCCACAGGGCTTCTTACTCCAGGCTGCATTCTCTGTAGTTGTCATTGTTTCCTTTTTTGCTATTACCATGTCATAAAAAGCACACCACTCACATAATATCTATATTCAAATACATAAAGCATATCTATATTCAAATACATAAAATATTTCATACATAAAGTACATAAGTCAGAAGTTTGTTCATATATTTTCCTTCCACAAATTATTTCCACCCAACAGAAGAAATCAGACAAGTTATTCTGAAAAACCAAAGATTAAAGGATCACTCAATTTATTGTCATGCACAACTACAGGCAGGTATGCTGCCTTTTTTTTTTTTTTCTCTTTTCTTTGGTAATAAACTGACTGAAGTGTTTGGAACGTATGTCAAGGACTGGTTTCTGCGTCATCAAAAAAGTATCAGCAGAAGCAGAGCCTCTGCTATCAGCAGGTCGTCTTCCTGCATTTGGCAAATACAAGTGGTATTCACTGCTACTGCATGCCCTTGAAGAGGTGACAATTTAAAAATACGATGCAGACACAAATTAAACATGGGCTTGAGAACAATCCAGTTCAGTTGACCTACATCACACACAGAACATGAAAAAAATGCAAACAAAATCCACAAGAACAACTCCTGTACAGTAGTGAGAATGGGCGAAAAGGCCTCTGGCTGAAAAAGTTCTCAAAGATTTATAATGTCTTATCTATAAGCAGTTTAGAAAATTAAGTCTAGCAGGTTGGATATTTCTATTATCTGAAGCAACACAGTAGAAAGAGGTTTGAAGTGACCTTATACTCATGGACAACTGGTAGTTTATTACAACTATGTTTTTTTCCCTTACAGCAGATCTGTCAAAAGGAAAATTGCCTGACCTACACACCATCTATTAATTTATTGCTAATCCAACCATAATATGGTGTTAAAGCAAATCTAAATCCTATTAAAGTTTCAGCAGAATGGGAAATTAATCTAATTGGCCTTGCTCAAATAATATTTGAAATACAATAATGTTAATGTAGGTTAAAAAGCATTATTCAATATGAACATATTGCTGAGGTCTTTCAAAAATAATATAATATATTATGACTATTACACTCAACATAATAGTTGGACCCCCAGGTTTATATTAGGAATGTAATCAGCATTGGTCAACCTCTTAGATCTCGGAGGCTATTCTTTATCAGAGAACTATTATCATCATCATCATCATCACTATCCATTTCCATAATCTGAAGATTCAGGAGGCAGATTCTTAGCTGCTACAAATGTAAGTTTACACTGAAAAATAATCTGTCCCACAGACCATTAAATACTAACTTCAATGTTTAAGCACACTGATATTAAATGAAAAAAACCAGTAGAAAAAATACGCATTTAGGGTGTATCAGAAATAAATAGAACTGCATATAGACTGAAATTTCTAATCTAAGAACTAACTCACATCAGCACTTTTTCTGAAATGCCATATTGTTAGTGTGCTTGTAGCTGCAAACTTCTTTTCAACTACTGATAAATAAAGTAGTTCAAGGTACAGCTTCCAGGTCTCCACTTACACATAGATTTTTAAGGCTTTCCCAAGAATGTCTCTCCTCACTTCCACAATGGTGCTATTGGACATTTACTGTATTTTGGAGAGAGGTTAAGAGGATATACCAAACACATATCTAGTACTCCAAGTCCCCTGGACCAACCAGAGAATCTGGGATCAGCAGATCTGCTGTCAGCACAGGAGCCCTGGACTTGCTCCCTAAAGTTGTCTATTTCCAAAAATTCTGAGCACCTCTGTGGGTAATGATGACATCTCAGCCTAGCAGGGTTAAAATTTTCCTTTTCAGGCTTTTCTTAACCTCTTTGAGGCTTATCAGCCTACTGTGCATACCACACCTGGGATGCCTGACAGAAAGCAGCTTGTCCGCTATCTGAAGGACACAGGCTTTTTGCATGAGTTTTAAACTATCCTCTCACTAAAACTTAATGTTTATTTAGAAAATCAACAATACTCTGACACCCAATTCTCCAGCTGCATTCCTTTCTCATTCTTCCATGGTTCAGCAGAAATACTGCCAGTACTGTTTATTCTAGAGGGTGGTATTTCTTCTGGCTATTTGACAACACAGGCATTATAACCCTGTCACTGCAAAGAGTCACATGTTTGTTAACAGATTCTGAAGTCTTACCATTTTCCAACTCATGGACTGGATACCAGAAGACAAAAATGCTCAGACCAAAGTGTGAAGAAATGGGGTGGGGAAGACAAACTGGCCACAGCCACTCTTACATTACACATCCTACCCACTTAGGTTCCAATTAATCAAAGATGATTGGTAAAATCATCCTGCTACTCTTCTATTTTCATTGCTGCCTTTGCTAGGAGAATTACTATCATGGCACTGACTAAAAAATGCTGTGAAGATCATGGTGTCTTCTACTCAATAAAACAAAAGCAATCCCTCCCCCCCCCAGACCGCCATTGAGACAATCTCTCTCCAATTATGCAGAGTGCTGTAATGCAGCTTACAACAAAGATGCAAAAATTAATTAAGGACAGCATTGTACACATTGTATGTAATTTCCATCTGTTAAACAGTTTCCCACCTTTGCTCCTCCCTCGTGGCCTTGGGTGCATCTCTACCAATACTGTATGCTCCACTGGGCAGGGAATTTCTTTCACTCCAGGTGTGTGCTACACTGTCTGAGAAAGTCCCAAAACCTTGCCATGCTATGGGAAGACCCACTAACACAGAGTGTAATGGCCACAGCCCAGAAGTCTGGCATTCTCTTTCTATGCATACTTTTTAAATGAATTTTCATTCTGCAAAGTGAACAGCTATATAAATATTTCTTGAGATATTACATAATATTGAGAGTTATTGTCAATAGCTTAATAATATGCTGTTTATCTTCCATGTGTAAAGGTAACAGGTTACAACTATTAAACAAATTCAACAATTAATTAATTTCTCCTGCTTAGTGTTTTTTCAAACGCTGTGGGACAATCGGAACTGTCATTCACCAGAGAAAAGGAGCATAGTGAAAGGGGTATTAATTCTGAAGAAAATGGATTAACTAACTTCTCAGTATCTGTAGAAAAAAAAAAAAATCTGTCTTGTGTGAGGTACTTGTTAAACACAAATCAAACACCTGTCACCCAGCTGGGCCACGTGTGTCACTGCTGAGCCATCTGCAGGAACACACCCGCGCCAGTTGCTCTACTTAGTGTGGCCTGGGAACAAGAATCCATTAGACAGAAAGTCAACAGTGGAATTAGCAGCACTTTTTCTTCTAGTGCCCTTCCACTTACTTGTTTGACTTCTTGTGTTTCTATTTTTGGGAGCCTCATGCCAGAGCAACAGTGCTGACTGCTGATTAGACAAGACTTGGCCCAGCCTCAGTGTGTCACATTGATTTAATCGGTTCAGACTTGAAACATGCAGGATGGATTTTAGGTGTTTATAAATACTGGCTAGCAGTAAGAACTAAAAAAATAAAAATACATTCTGGTTTGCGATACCTATGAATGATTTTATTATATTAATACAACGGAGTTTTTATTTCCAACAATTTGGTAACTATGAATTTAAAAAAGCAATTTACATTGGATTGGGAATATAAAACCTGTATTATAATTTTAGGGGGTTTGGAGGGAAGAAGAATATTCATTAACATTAAAAATGCACATCTGAGCACTTATTTAAATATTAATAACACAACTCACCCACTAAAAAAAAGGCAAAGGAGAGTGAACAGGCCACAGGTCACAGCAGCCAAAAATATAATCTATAACCTCTATGTAATTTGTACTACATGAAACTAAGAATTAAAAAAAAAAAAAAAAAAAATCTAATGTGCTACTCCTAATAGGAGTTCCTATCTAGGGAGAAACTATTCTTATACATAATATAAATGAAGAACAATAACATAAGTTATCCATGATTATCCTATTATAGATCACTGATTCATCAGATCCAAAAATCTAGTATTCTGTGAAGTTCAGTACCTAGGTGCCTCAAAGGAAGGCCAACAAAACTTAGCAAAATGTGTCAGACAAGCTTTACAATGCAGCTGTACAGTGAGAAAGTTCCTTCCTCCCCAATTAGTCCGTTTCCTGCAACACACTGCTGCCAACTTTTACAGTGCAATAACGGGTATTTTTCTTAAAGCTCCGCATTCTGATGAGATGGGGAAAGTTCAGAATATCAGTTTCAAAACCTGCAGTCTCTAGCCCTCACAAATGAACGGGAAAAATCACACAAGACTAAAACCTATGTGCCACAGAAACCTTCCAGAAAGAATCCAATAAACACAATTTATGAACAACTGAAGAAGAATCCTCAAGCCTCCCCCCGCCTTTTCAAGCTCTATAAGGTCCTGACTGAGGCTTTTCAAGCACATTTAAGAATCCCAGAGCCAGGCAGAATCACAGCTAGAGTATTCATGACTCTCTCATTAAGGAACAAAGAGCTGCATTTAATGAGTGCATTATTTAACAAGCACATTATGTTTTACTTCCACGTTACATAACAGGCTAACAAAGGCCTGCCCTGCATGGCAGTGTGCCACACTCCTCTTTGCTCCCAGCATCCCAGACCCCTTGAAAATAACCAGTGACCTTTGGTGGCTTTGGCCACACCTCACATCCCATCACAAAGGCGGCTGCTGCACTCCAGGGCCCCATGAGCAGCCACATTCTGCTGGTTATTTCAGTTCCAACACAAATACCAGAGGGCACACATACCTCCCACTCTTATCTTACCAATGTCACTTGCCTGGAGGAGCCCACGGCTTTGATGCCAAGCAATACAAGGAGTAATGTCTGGCTCCAAAAACACATTTGTACTTTTGTTCTACTGAGACATACTAATCTGATTTTGAGGGAACCCATGAGAGCACAGAAGACAATGCCGTAAGTTTCCTTAGATGGGACCGAAGCACATTTTCTTTTCCCTCAAAAAGCAATGGTTCTTTAATTAAAAAATGAAGTCTCTGCTCACCAACACCTACAGCAGTCACCAGCACCATTCCCTCTGGAATGGAAATAACACCCGAGCAGTGTCACTGCACGCCAGGTAATTTGATTCCACAGGGCCTTCTATTGAGAACTGAACTGCTGTCGTTAAGCTCAGGAATTGAAAAACCAGGGAGCTCAACAGTTCCTGGAGTTGTGAACTGCAAAAATCACCTAATAAGGCAAAAATAAGTCAGCACAGCAGACAGCTCTCTGGAATCAAATTTATGATCAAAGGCTATTCAAAACACTTTCTTGTAATGCTAAGGAGAGAGCAAGAGCAAGCAAGCAAGAACTATACATGCTGAAGCAATGAAACAAGTTTTGGAAAACATAATGGTCTAAAGTGTATTTTCCAAGTAAGATAATTTATTTCATTTTTAAGCATATTTATGCATTACAAATCTATTGAGACCTACTATTTTCATATAGATCCATCGCTTGAAATCAGATGTATATTAATTATATGCTAAGACATTACTGAAAACTCAAAAAGAATACAAAACTTGTAGAAAATTTGTTGCTGCAATAGATGGCATCCAACTGCCTGATTTACCATCACCAGCAATTCTCAAGCTCAAGGTTTTAAACTTAGTAGTAATAAAGTTTCCAAGTGGACCACCACTGTCTTCCTTTCTTTTTTTTTTTTTTTTTTTTTTTTGAGGCCAATACATTTAATTGTTTACCCATAAAAAACTACATTTTAAAAACTTGTACTCTATTTCCTGTTAGAATATTGTTTCAGCTTTACATTCTTATAGCTCACCACTCTCCTACTTAGAAAAGATTTGAGGTGTCAAATATTTTTCCTATGTTACTGATTATATTACTTTCTATTAGAGACTCCAGAGCAAAGCAGCACAAAGATTTTTCTAAAGTTACATAACTACCACAATTTATGTCCATACACGATCTAAGAATATTGACAAATAACTGATTAGCAGTGATGGGAGCTCATAAATTGGACGGCACTGAATAAAAGACAGATAAACTGAGTGAGATGGCTTTAAGCAGTACCTATCCTGTGCTCCACATGCATTTTGGAAGTTTTCTCAAAGACGCTGATGAGCTACTTCGGAAATATCCTGATCCCTGTCAAGGATCTGTACAGGACATGAAATGTGGAAGGCAATATGTCCAGAGATCCTTCAAGACAGCTGCAAGGAAAAGACTGCATTACTGTAAGCTCAACACCAATGTCTCCTCAGATTTGTACATTTACGTGAGTGATTAATGCTCCAGAAGCATATGCTGAACTGGCATTACAGGCCATATGGCTCTTGTGCAAAGTTAAATATGCCCTGCAAAATTCTAGAGTTTCCATGGTCTAGCTGGAGCAACGGGGCAAGCAGGTCAGTGGTCACAAGGATCTTCATGATGACATGTTTTGATTTGGATGCACATTTAACAAGTTTCCGGTTGTGAATTTCATGACATAGCTGGCCCTGAAGCCCTGACCCTGCAGTAACTCAGTAGGGAGATGGATATTAAAAATATCTCTGAAAGCAATTTGACGTCACATGCTACACTACCATGTAATTTTCTTTTTTTTTCAAAATTTTTAATTCACGTATAAAAATAAAATCATGCTGGAAAACAAAGCACTGGACATTTCTAAGCCATGTTTTATACTGAGCTTAAAATTACTTATTAAAAAAATAATCTTATAATGCAGCAGTTTTCAAACTCATTTTCTCAGCTACCACTAAGGGAAAGGAGTGCTCTTCCCACCAGGCAATGCAAAGTGAACCATTCAGGAAGTGTCATCATGATGCTTGGATGTAGCATTCATACCTCAAATGGTATCTATATCACATTTTGGGTAGCCTTTCACTAGTAATTTCCTTACCTGTACCAAATATAACGGGAATCCTATTCCAAAAGGCTAATCAAATTTATCAAAAATGAAATCATCATTGGTTTCCAGATAAGTTAAAACTGAAGACAGCATGGTGATATTGGACTTGAGGAAACTGAAGTTCCGGATAACTATAGGATACAGTTAAATTAAGAAAAACACCGCTATACAAACAGCATTATTTATTCTACTACTATTATTTTCTAGCTCACAAAATACGTAAGTTTAAGCACATTTTTTTGATCATCATCACAAATACACGTGCTTGAAAAACAGAAGGACCAATCCTTTTACAGATACCTGCGGAACAGTTTCATGTAAACTTCATTTCATTTAAATCTCACTTTCATGACTCAAAGTACAAATAGCACTCATACAGTTGGTAGAGCTCTTGAAATGTACACTTAGTTTTTTCTCTGGTCTGACTTTGAATATAAATCTAAGTTGTGTAGCAGTAAATACTTTTTGATTCACATAAGTATTTCTCTTTTCAGTCTAAACTATTTTATGACCATACTGCAGGAGCATCTATAGAGTGCTGTAGCAAATGCACAGCATATTAATTATCTCATTGCTTCAAGCTTACATACAAGACCAGCTATTTTAAAAAGCTTACTCAACATATTTATTATTTCAGGAATACTGTTCACAATCCAGATTTCAAAAATTAGTGCAAAAAACTAAAACAGTAAAGCCATTTGAAATTCAAATATTGAAAGTGAATGTTGTCACAAGTATTTCACAAAATGTAGTTTATGAAACGTAGATACATCATCTCCATCACTGTAAATTGTATACTATGAATCATAAGAAAGCAACTACAATAGAACTTTGGATAAAGGGGGATTGACAAATCCAGTTTAATTTGGTAAACGTCCTGAATTTTCTGAATTATCTATCTGCTTACATCAGTTTTATTTTTCAGAATGTAGTCACTGTTAAAGAAGAAAAAAACATTTTCATAATGGAAAAAATTAGAAAAATATGGAAAGGCCAAGAATAGAGCAAATTACTCACTTTTCTCAGCTTGAGTCCTTTGAGCTTTACTGCCATCAGCACATCCTCAGAAGCATAAGGCCTTTCTGGCTAGCAGGACTCATAACACACATAAGCCATAGAATCATTAATGTTGGAGAAGACCTCTAGGATCAAGTCCAACCCTTAACCTAACACGGCCAGCTTCACCATTAAACCATGACACCAAATGCCACATTTTTTTAAAACTTCAAGAGATGTTGAGTCAAACCACTTCCCTGGACAGCCTATTCCAATGACTGATTACCCTTTACGTGAAGAAGCTTTTCCTAATATGCAATCTAAACCCACCCCCCCCCCCCACCCGGTGCAACTTGAGGCCATTTCCTCTTATCCTGTCACTTGTTACCTGGGAGAAGAAATCAACACTCCTCTCAGGTACTTCGAGGTGCCTGGAAATACACCATGAAAGGAAGGTCACAGAAAGGCTTGTGTTGAAACAGATCTTGAAGATCATCTAGTTCCTACCCCTCTGCCGTGGGGTTAGACCATGGCCACTCATTAGACCAGGTTGCTCAGGACCCATGCAACCTGACCTTGAACACTTCTAGGAATGGGGCATTCACAACTTCTCTGGGCAACCTAGTCCAATGCCTCACCACCCTCCTAGTAAAGAATTTCTTCCTAACATCTAATAGAACTTAGCTAAAACTCTCATATTTCAGTTTAAAACCAACCCTCCTTGTCCTTTCATTATCTGCCCATGTGAAAGGTAGAGCTCTTTTTTTTAAGTCCCTTTTAAGAACTGGAAGAAGCCATCACATGATATGTTTTGTGAAGAGTCCCAGCACAGAACACATGCCAGGGAAACTGACCATCTGTAACAACCCCCCAGTGGGTGCTATGGAAAGGACCTGCACAAATACAACCTGTATGGACCTAATATGACATTATAACTTCAGTTAGGGAGAAGCCTGTGGGTCTCACCATGAGGAACATTGCCTCACCATTTCAGTATTACAGGAACACCAGGAAAATATTTAAACTTTTTTTTTAATAGAAATGCTTTACAGCAGTGTATTGACCTTGCTCAGGTTATGTCAGCGATGTAACCCTGCACAGTACTAGGTGAAGACCATTCTTAATGGCTAAGCAATCAGTTCTTGTTGCCATAATGAGTCTAACTGCTAGATCAGGATTGGCTAATTTGTGGAGCCTGATCTGCAACAGATAGGTGACTGTCCTAATATACCTTAAAGCAGTCCAGTCACCTCAAACCTCCACTTCAGGGACAGATTTAATTTCCCACACCATAACCAGCACTCTGGCTGCAATCCAATTATAATAAATGGCTTCAGAAGTGTATCCAGAGGCAATTTCACTTGCTATTCACCAAAAAGAAGACTAACACAGTGCTTCCTTCAACACATCTCTTCTGTTCTCACAGACTTTGCTGAACATTGCTAGAAGGACAGAGTCTAAGGTCTCACACACAGGGATTCAGATTAACCACAACTTCCAGTTGTTCTTGTATCACAGTTTGACAGATACCTTGAAGAAGTGTCCCCAGAAGGCTGAGCTACAAATCAGTCCTGATTGCAGGAAAGGGATCATGCCACTGTATTCCATCTCTTCTGACAGCCTACAAAGGCAGCAAGTTTCCCTCCAAGGGAAGACTACTACCCTCTTATTTTAGAATTATAAACAAACACCTCAGAACTGCCTCCTCTGATAATCTCAAGAATTTGTCCAGTTGCTCCAAGTAGGTTTTACTATTTAAAAGAAAAATCTCCTAAGACAGTTCCCTGAAAAACGATGGGGATGAAGGAACCAGGTAGGTGGACCTCAAGTAGACAGTCACATATGTAATGGTGCTGACTATCTACTGTGTTGTGACTTCAGGGGCCTGAAGTAGGGCTCCACAGGGTCTGCATTAGATTCTTAACTCTCTAGATTAGTCACAAGCACCACCACACTGACTGCTTTTCACCTGAAGGCAGATGAGACAATAAGCAGTTTTTGAGACAATCTCATTTTTTACTTTGGCAGCTTAAAAGAACTGCATCAGAACAATCCACACAACTGCAGAATTATGTCCAGAACATTCCTCTGTTTTCTTTAGGGTGTTAAAGCTATTCTTATGTTACCCTAGAGTCATCAAGCCTTAAACTATGTCCTCTGTATTAGCCTTCAGCAGATCCAGCCTCTTAATTGGCAAGAACCTCTTAGAAGTCTACACCACTTCCTTGTGCACCTATTGGCCAGCAGACTGTTGCAAACCCACTGCAGTATTTAGGGAATGCAGAATTACGCTGTCAGTGATGTTATGTCTTAGAAGTGACAGAAGGCCAAGTGTCACATTTGAAGACTGAACAATGTTCAGACTTAAGATCCTTGAAAGTCAAGGCGATATATGAAGCCTTACAGATGTCTCACCATTTACCCAGATCTTGAAAATTAAGTATATGAGCATCAAGCACTGTTTTGGGAGACTGTCCTGTTAAGATTCTCTCAAGTAATAAAGTCCATTGCATAGTATTGTTCTAAGTTTAGTTCTTCACTACATCAGGTATGTTTGAGATAATCAGTCTAAAGAAACAGGACTTCCAACAGCCAAGTTTATCTCATCCTAAGATAAACATCTAAAATAGGTCAAACAAATTGATATTGTTGCTTGCACATAACAACTTGAGTCAAATCTATTGCTTATTTATTCTCTGAACCTTTCCCCAGTGAATGAAGTATAAGCAAAGGAGTATTGCAGTGGATAAGTTTTGGGTGTGTTATAAAGAGCATCTCTGTTCTTTAAAGCCTCAAACTTCATTTACATTAAAAAACTAGCATAATTTCTTTTTCCTTCTTCCTGTTTCTAACTAGTGACTCAGGGACACATCTGCACAAAGCTCAGAAATACACAGTGCAGAAAACATAACAGCCATACCCAACAACAGACAATGTGTTAAAGGCTTTAAGAGGATAAACAAAGAGCAGTAGTTCCTCAGAATGCTCTCCCAGCACTGCACAGTCTGAACCTCAACATCCTGAAATGTAGGAGATACTTTTGCAAACAACAGCGTTTAAGAGTATTTTTATCATAGAATATGCTGAATTGCAAGGGACTCATCAGGATCTTCAAGTCCAATTCCTGGCCCTGCACAGAATACCCCAGGAATCCCACCATGTGCCTGAGGGTGTTGTCCAAACGCTCCTTGAACTCAGACAGGCTTGGTGATGCTCCTCCACTTCGTTGCCTTTAACTCTGTGTACAAAGTTAGTATCCAGAACACCACACTTAAAGCAGCACCAAAATACAGGACTACAAATTTATATAGTTCTTGATCCATCACCTGAGACACAGCATGTTAACCCCTTTCACAACACGAGGAAAATATTCATTGTAGCTTCAGAAAGGAGTTAATGCACAGAGCACTATACTACTCTGCTTATACATGACAACTCCAGCTAGCAGAAGCTGGGCAGCTGGATCTCAGTTTCTTCATCTAGCTATGCATGTACAAAATACTTGGCTTTCTTTTTTTATTTTAGAAGTTTTCAGATTTGACAGCTTCATATTTCATGGTAGTTAATTTTGAATTTGCAACAATGGTATTTTATATAAGCTGAATTAAAAGAGTTGTAATGTTCAGAAGAAGTACAATGTCTTGATATTAAATATGATCTGACTGTTGAGCTTCATGTAAACTAACAGGAGCTCTGGGATTTGGCCTGACAATGAATTTGCAAGGCGCTTAGCAAAAAAACCCAAACAATATTAACCATGGAAACTGTAATAATAATAACTTGGACTGGAAAAGCAACATAGCCTGGTAAGTTTAAAGCAAGATAACATCAGAGTAGGAGCTACAGAAAGAGCCAAGGGAAAATATAGCTTCATTCTAGGTCAATCACAATCTACAATGCTTTACAATAACTCTTTCCATTAATTCACATCTAGGAGCACAGTAAAGTAAAACACTGTCTATCTGGATCAAATCAAAGGTTTCTCCAGTCGATTACAGGACTACAATTGTGACAAGAACAGATGTCTACAGAAAAATCCAACAACAAGGCAGCCATAAAGACTTCTCCAGTGGCCTTCCCAGACTCCAGCCTCTTGGAGTTCAAGAACTTTCAGACAAGAAGACTGATACACTGCATGGATTTTTACTCCATTCATTTTCTAATACATTTTCAGACTTTTCAAGTTCCGTGGCAGTGTTCAGATAATAATACAATAATACTGTAATAAGAAGAAAGAGCCCTTTCTGCCCTTTTTGAACTTGCTGTCAGATAGGTTTGATGCTCTAATTCACACACTGAAGAATAAAATTGATAAATAAATAAATAAATAAATCCCTATTAATCTTTTCTGCTCCATTCATGACTGTACAGAGAACAGAACATGTCACATATTTCTTATTTGCGCCTTTTTCAGATTGAAGTCCACATTGCCACAACTTAATTGGAAGATGCCCAGTGCTCTTGATCACTCTTGACACCTCTGAATCTTTTCTGGTATTATTAGATTCACACTGAGATGTGAGAAGCAGAACGGTATACATTATTCAAGTTGCAACATAATATGGATTCATTAAAAATGGTGACATTAAAATGCTTTTGCTTTGTTCCCTATTCTCTTCCTAGTAACTCCTAAATACTGTTTATTTGACTAGTATTACACAGTGAATCCGTTTTCCTTGATCTGTAATTCCAAGATCACTTTCCTGAATCGTAACAGCTAGTCTAGAGTCTGACATGAAATACATAATGCTTCCTTTGTTTTCCTCTTCATTTGCATCACTTGACTATTGCTTTCTCTGAGTTTTACATACCACTTGACAATTCAGTCCCTCAATGTTGCAAAGTCCTTTGAACATTTTTTCAGCCTGTTCTCCATTTTTCTACCATATGTAACTTAACATTAGCAGCAAATGCCTTGATTTTAACTCATAACTTTGGTAATACTATACATCTACCTCCCATTTCTAACAAATCACAATTTGAGAGAAATACTAAGTAAAAAGAAAAGACAGTTTCATAATATTATATCCCATAAAACCACAGATTTTAAACCTGACAGCAACAAGCTGTTTCCTCAGTGTTATGAGGGCTGTCTCCATACTGAAGATGCTACATATTAGACTTATAGACTTCCTCTAATACAAGTAAGTAGCACTGAACCAAGTAAGTACACACAACTGTCTTAATGTGCACACTAACATTCTAAAACTAAGTGAAACTTATCCTTGAAGACACTGGTAGGCTGGCATGTCCTCCTAGCCATGGCTATTCCAAATCTTCGATTAAGTCAGTGGTGTTTATCTCAAGCTCTACCAAGCAGACTGCTGAGTGTACAAGAGCTCTTATCTAAGCCAGCAGATCACAAACTGGGCAAGTGGAACAGATAGCTTCCTTTAGCTCTGTATATAATCCCCACTTCTTGGAAAAAAACCCACCAAACAAGCATATCTGCAGACAATAGTACTGATCTGAACAGCTTTTTCAGTGCACCACAAAAACACAGCAGTGCAGGTAAGAAATTAATTTTCTAACAGAAGTGATCTATCCTCCCATTTCTGTAAATATTTACAGCGATGCCTCTGTCATAACACTTCCTGAGAATTAAGTCACATATCAACATACATGAACATACCTTTTCGCCAGGCGAACCAGCAACACCATCCGGTCCTTTCACACCCATCTCACCCTGCAAAACAAATTGGTCAATTAGAAGCTCTACAGACTTCTGAGGTCCACAACAACTAATCCAGTCATATCAGACTCAACAGAAAAGCATCTTCTACCTGATTTTTTAATAATGCAACCACTGGGGAGGAGGATGCCTTACATGTAACACTAAAATCAGCAAAATAAATACATTTTACTGTCAATTAATACCTTAATCTGACAAATACTTGCACATCCACATTTCCATAAAAGCAAGTCCACTAATTTAAAAGGAATTCATTGCAACAGAAGAGTGAAACCAAGAGGGTCCATTTTCAGTTCTACACTGAGAAAGCTCAACATGTAATACAGATCCATCTGAAGTCATGTACCCACAATATTTTTGAAAGACGCTATTTAAATTCAGTTCCTCTCTCCCTGCCTTTCATCCCCTCAGAGAAACAAAAACCCAAACCACAAGCAATCTATAAGAAATTTTGAGTTTTGAGAGACAAATAACTGACTGATCAGGAGCGTTATGGAAGAGCCCAGCAGCTGTAAATTGGACCATAAGTCTTAAAAATGACATAAGAAAACATCAAACTCAGAAAATTTGCTAAATAATGTCAAGTATAAGGTTTAAAAAATTTAAAATAAAAAGCTTTTGGATGCTAGAGGAATACAACAACAGCACTGAAACCACATAGTCTTCATTTAATAACAAAACATTAGGTGTGTCTACTTCTACCAAGAAAAGAACATTCTCCAGCAAGAATAACATCATAACTCTACTCTGAAGTGAAGTTATTAACCTTTTTGAAGTTAAGAAAGGGGCAGTGACAGTGGCAAGAAGTACACAACAACAGTGTTTGTTATATTCCAGAATCATAAAGGTTAAAAAAGACCTCCAAGATCCTCAAGTCCAACCTTTGACTGAACACCACCACATCAACAAGACCACAGCACCAAGTGCTACATCCAGTCATTTCTTGAACACCTCCAGATATAGTGACTCCACCACTTCTCTGGGCAGCAGATTCCAATGACTGACCACCTTTTCAGAGAAGAAATTCTTCCTGATGTCCAACTTGAACCTTCCGTGGCGCAGCTTCAGGCCATTTCTTCTTGTCCTGTCCCTGGCTGCCTAGGAGAAGATACTGATCCCATCTGGCTACACTCAGACAGTTACAGAGAACAATAAGGTCACTCCTGAGACTTTTCTCCAGCCTAAATAATCCCACCTCCCTCAGCTGCTCCTCACAGGACTTGTGTTTTCTGAGCATGTCCTCAATCCCCTCACCCAGATCATGGATAAAGATATTAAACAGCTCTGTCTCAAAAATAGACCAAAACCCTGTATGTGCAAATAGCATGAATCCACTGGCACTATGAAAGATAAAGGTTACCTTATCTAATCATCCACAGAGTGGCTCTCTTATCTATGTGCCCTCTGCTCCCTTATGCCACTTGCCAGTATTTTAATACACCAGAAAAGCTTTGTTACCTTCAGCAGGGTATTTTTATACACTGCATAGTCTAAAATTACAGAGTCTGCTATACGCCAGGAAACCTTTAGCCTGTATGACTTACTAGCCAATTAACCAAGGTATATTTACACTTCTGTTCCACTAACTGCAGACAGACTACCCATCTTGAAGACAATTATTTTCCACTGCAAATTAGATCTGCAAGTTATGCTTCTAATTGTGATTTTAATAACTACAGGCTGAAAGGTTGTAGTCTTTCATGCTTTTATGAATATAAATATCAGATACTGTAGGTATCTAACAGTATTCATAGAAACAGAATGACAGACTAAAACCAAAAATAGAGCAAATGCATATTTATCTTTTCTTTTTTTTTAATGGCATTTTATTTTCCTTCTGCAGACCTTAAAAGTCCTTAACAAAAGCAAAGGATATGAAGCCAGGAAAAACTGTATGTAAGGTGTAGTAACAGTTAGTAAGGCAGTGGAAAGTAGCAGTACAATGCTGGCATTTATAGGTTATGAGATACACACAGTATAACAACACCCAAAGGTAGAACTGTGAGCTGTAAGTCTACTGCCAGGCTTTACTACGGGTGACAGTGAAAATCCTTTTCAACTGAGCATAAGCTATTTATTGAATAAAACACTTAAGCCATAGCACTTTTTTTTTCCAGAATGTGATCTGTTGCAAGCAATAGGATGGCTCCCATACTTTTGACAATGCTTGTTGTGGTAAAATCACACAGACAGTGTGGAAATTCAGCAGGTTGAAATTAAAAATTAAAGAAAAATGCTTCTGTCAACTTTTCATAAAGCCAAGCCAAACAAAATTCTTAGAAAGTGTTTGCAGACAGCAAACATGCTTCTTTCTAAAGCCATAATCAGCCTTCTTGCTGAGGTGGAAACCATTTTACACATCTGAGACTGCCTGCAGTATTACACTTGTGATCATTTTTTTACATTAATGACTCAGAGAGTTTCAAAACCTTTGACCTTTAACTCTTTGCACCCTTGCAGTCTTTATTAAGCACACCTGTTGTAGAACTAGAAATTAAATGCTAGTAAGACACAAAAACAGTCATGGACAGCAAAGATACATAGCCTAAAGACAAATATGGTGATAGAGAAAATGACAAACTGATAAATAGTTAACAAATTACACTCCTTGATCATATAAAGCCGAAACCCATTCTTTTAAGAACATATTTTATTTAAACACATTATTTTGTCTTCTAAATTGCGTGTCTATTTACAATGCATTTACACTGTTATAGGCTATGGAATTAATTTATCACTGTAACATTTAATCTTGTACTAACCTGGAGGAGATGATGATTTAAATACTAAGACAAAAGCAAAAGCACATAATAGAGTGGCATTAACATGGCCTAGAGCACACACAGCTATAGTATTGCATTGCAACATTGCTTTTGTCTACAATGGGGACATACTAGTTCAGACAAAATTAGTGATATACATCAGTTGTTAAAACACCCCTTAACCTTAATCAGGTTTGGTTCAATAAGATTTGATTAAGCAAATTAGCTTTCCCAGTTGTCATCTTTGTATAGTCATGTGTGCATTATGTTGTGGTTTAATCCCAGACAGCAACTCAGCCCCATGCAGCCACTTGCTCATTTCCACTCCTGGTCAGATGGGGGAGAGAATCAGAAGAGTGAAAATGAGAAAGTTTGTGACTTGAGTTAAAGACAGCTTAACAGGGAAAGCAAAAGCTGCACACACACAAGCAAAGCAAAACAAGGAATTAATTCAGTGCTTCTCATGGGCAGGCAGGCGTTCAGCCATCTTCAGGAAAGCAGGGTCCCATTACATGTAATGGTGACTTGGGAAGACAAACACCATCACTCCAGATGTGCCCCCCTTCCTCCTTTTTCCCCCCCCCTTTGTATACTGAGCATGATACCATGTGTAGGGTATGGAATATTCCTTTGGTAGTTGGGATCACCTGTCCTGGCTGTGTCCCCTCCCAACTCCTTGTGCACCCCCAGCCTCCTCACTGGTGGGCTATGGTGAGGAGCAGAAAAGGCCTTGACGCTGTGCAAGCACTGCTTGGCAAGAATGAAAATGTTCCTTTGTTAGCAACCCTGTTTCCAGCACAAATCCAAAACACAGCCAATACTGGCTTACTGTGTAAGCACAATAAAATCAACTCTGCCTCAACTAAAACCAGGCAGGCCACAACATCACCAGAAATGTCCAGGTTAAAAAAAAAAAAAAAAAAAAGTATATTATTAATGAGAAAGAACAAATAAATTCACATTCAGAGAATATGTTAAGAGAAGAAAAACTCATCCCAAAGGCAGCATCACTCCAGGGTTTCCCTGGTTCTGCGGGAGCAGGAGTGAGTATATAGAGCAGCAAGTATCATCCCCGTTAGTCCCAGCACAAACCCCCAGCTGTGCTCTTTCCCATCAGTGCAGGGGCTCAGCCTCACCCTGACCTGAGCTGGGTGTCACTGGTTTAACCCTGCACTGCTGCCAGTGACTGCTGGCTGCCCTGGCAACCCATGACATTCCCCCACCCCTCTGAGCACCTCACAGTGGTGAGGAGTCGCTGCCACCATCTCCACTCCTCAGGAAGACTCAAACTCAGGAATGAGATTAATACTGCAACTGCAAATATGGTAACATAGAAAAGAAGTCTACATTCAAGAATTTTTTATAAGAAAATAATTAGGTTGAATTACTAATGATATTTTCCATGATGCATTTGATAGCTTGAACTACTAGAAGGTAAAATCTAAGTTGGACTATCCATAAATTCTTAGGTTTGTGAGCATGAAGCATTTCCTTCTGCTTACTGTAAGATTTTACTCTACTACGTATACTGGCAACTCCTGATTTTGTCCTAACTGACAGCCAGTCATATTCTGCTCAATTTGCTTCTTTTTCTTGCATTCCAGCTTCCAGGTCCCTATCAATAACCTCTGCAACAAAGACTGACCCAGAAAAGAACCATTCTCAAGGCTGCATAATACAATCGATATGCTTTAAGTGGAATCAAGTGGACTGGATTTTAAGAGGAAAGTCAGAGGAGCAGGAAAGAAAGACTAGCAAGGAAAATAGGCAGAAAGAGCTATTAATTTGTTCTCTAGGAGTTTTTTTTCCATATTATTCTATTACAAATATTTTCCTAGTGCAATAATATATTATATAAACCTATCTCTACCAATCCCAAAATAGCCTTTTAAATGTCTTTTTCCTTAAGTAAAATTTAAATTAATGAAGTTGAATAGCAATCAGTATCTCCATGGTGTGCATCAGCAGGCATTTTAATATTTAAAAGCACTCTGCCTCTGGCTTTTTGGTCCCTAGTGCACTTATAGCATTAACCAATGACCTATTAACACAGCTTGGATTGGTTTAATGTCATATCAAAATATTTAATTCTGTTTAGATTTCAGTTTAAAATATTTCATGGGCACTAAGTTTGCTTAGAAGAAGTAAAAATAGAAAACAGTTAGCTTTTTAGCCTCTTTGAGAGAGAAAAATCAGTTTATATATTCAGCGTATATGCAATCATTCCAATTACAGACATTCTGTCTTTCTGAAGAATTTCTACATATTGAGGACAAAACAGGACATTTACCACATTATCAAAAGATATTCGCTAACAACAAACATGCGTGTAAGACTCTGAGTAGCTATATACCATGCTGAAGTAGTAGAAGTTGCTTCCAAAAGAGAAAACATAGTAAATTTCTCACTCAGATCGGCAGGAAAAAACCCTAGCTGTACAGCAGATATCAAAACGTGTTAAATCACAGGAGGCTTCCAGCTGCCTTGTGTCCACTTGCCACTTGTGAAATACACTGTGCTAACAATCAAGCTGCCATGAGAATGACACAGCATATTACTTAGATACAGCCTAAATCATACACTTAGTAAGTAGCAAACAAAGTTGGTCCTGGTGACATCTTCAGTTTTAATTATTGAGAAATTAAAGAACAGGAGGTGGTCCCTTGCTGCAGAAACTGATCTCCCAGCAAAAATATTCTGCAGAGCAAGCTAACTACTTCATGCCCAAAGTACCAGAGATAATACTTCTGAGTGAAGAACTGTTCTCATGAAGTCATAATGGGAGGCCAGGTATACAAGTAGGAAGTTCATTCACACAAATGGCATAATTTTGATCAGTGATGCTCCTGTGCATTCACATGCACAGCTTGCCAGAGATACGCCAATATTTGCATGAATGCTTGTCCCAGTGAAAATATAGCACTTCAGCTCTTTGGGCCTGCAATATATTTTGGAATTTGGCTCAGACCTGTTTAGAGGTACTAATATGAGCAAGAGTACAGGAATTAAATGGAAACAGGCTAATAATTAAATTGAGAGTGTCCAAAAATGGCTTGCAAGCTATCATACTTTATACCAGTGATAGCTTAGATATTCCTGAACAGTCTGACCGCAGGGAACAATGACATTAGACTGAAGGGAAGGGCAGTTTTGAGGCATTGGGATATAGCCTAATATCAATTTGTGTAGGTAGAGACTTCCTTGTCAGTCCCATAGCAACAAAAAAAGACATGTAAATTCAATCACACAATTAATTAAAGTGGATGGGAAATTGGAATGAGACAAAGTAAAATGAAAGGATAAGGACTGCTTAGCTGAAAAAGAGATAATATCAACAGAAACAGAAATTCCTCAGGAAACAATGAGAATTTTATTTTTCATTTTTGCCTCATGAAAGAAGGCAAAAAATTAACATTTTCACTTGGATGTTGTAATGGCAATGGCATTTAAATATAGCTAGTTGGATGCCTATAGTAATATGATTTAGAAGCAAAAGAAACAATAAAATGAGAAGCTGAGCACAAGCAAAGGGGGAAACAGACTTAGGAAGCACACACAACTTAGACAAGTCCTGTTTTTTTGTAACTGGCCAGCAAATTCATCAAGAAGCTGTCTATTTAGTGTATAACGTATTACAAAACACTCAGCCAGAGTCTGTTTCCTTTATTTAATCTGACCATATATCATGTATCCTGCATGTCTGGAATGTTCTGGAGTCTTTCTGCGTCTTCAGGTCTAATTATTGATGTAACAAGGCCATCATTGAGAATGAGTGTTACTGAAAACTTGCGTAAATGCAGAGGCAATGAGAAAAATGGTACTAAAACCTCAGAGAATGTTGCATTCAGCTCCATCATGGCAGGCACTATTCAACACAGGATTTGTTTTCTCCCAAAGGTCAGTGAGCCAATCCTGATCACAGTCATAATGTGCCCTCCATCCAACCCGCCTTCTCCATCCCCCCCAAAAAGAAAAAGAATCTACCCACTGCAAAGCCAGGAAGTAACAAGTACTGGTCAATTATACGAACGTTCAAATTAAGTAGCTTTCCACCTGCTTGCTGTACTATCCATGACTTTAACCTGTTGATTCATTCAGTTTTGTGAAAGAACATTCATAAATGTCAATATACTCTCTTCAGGCTAAACTGCTGGGTGCAGCAGGGTTCATTGACTCTTAGACAGTTCCATGCATTGAGAATCCATGCAGTGAGACTCTTTTTGTAAAACAAGTGGGAGAACAGAACCAGAAGTGACCAGAGACACTCACATGCTTTCTTTAGCAGCACTATGCTTTGCCTGGTAAATACTGCTAACTGGCTGGGAGATTAAACAGTAAAAAAAAAAAAAAAAAAAAAAAGAAAAAAAATCAGACTTGTGAAGCTCCTTTCTCATCTTAGTAGCAATAGTAGTCTAAATGGATCAGGTCAGGAGCAGAAAAGCAGTTTCCCAAACAAATACTAGGAAACTCCCTATGCTGGTAACATAGGCTAAAGCTAAGAATTGAGAATTGTTCGATACACTCAGACCTAGGATCAAAACTTTGTGATTAAGTCTGAAAACTGTCAGGAGTCCTAGGTTCAGCTGGACGATAGAAACTAATGTGACTGAATTTTTTTTTTTTTTCACCTAAAGACAGAGCTTGTATCAAAAGTGAAATACATATTGGAGGGGAGAAGTTTGGTGGGGGGGACAATATACTATCAAAGAACGCTCTTAATTTCAATCAACTGTGTAGATAAGCCCTCTCAGAACTGGATCCTTTTCAGCCAGATACTACAGCTCTAGGAACAGCGCTGGCTGTCTTCACAAACTACTTAAATTCACATATTAAATCATTTGCTGTAAAATGGATACTGGATTAGGATACTTCCAACATAACCTCTGGATTAGGACATTCTAGGAATCTTCCTTTCACACTGCATTCCCTGAACTGAGTTCCTATTCCACTGTCTTTCTGGCAGATTTACAATTGTCTATTCAAGCTGCTCCCTCTACTAGCACACAGAAAACACATTCCTAGACATGTCTGAATTCAGCATCCTCCAACAAAATTTAAGGAATGGAGTGTGAAGGAAAAACATCTAATATGTTGACCTACATTATTAGGAAATCTCCAAGCTACATACTATAAGAATGTCATGGTAAATGTTTCAGAAAAATTCAGAACAGGCCCAAGGAAAGGACCTACTGGCCTGTTCTAGAGACTTGCCAATGTCAGATTCTTCTCGCTTCCCAATTAAGAAAGTTTCAGGTATGAATATTGTCAAAGAATATACTGAGGTCATATTTCATACCCTCCTACTGTTGATTGCAAGGATGAATCCACCACAGGGGATTCTGTCCATCAGCAGTGGTGTAGACACGATACGGAAAAATTCTTGTCAGACTATATACATGACTTCTGTGTAGGGCATGGTGACAGGGCTGGGGAGGCATGTGCTTCCCAGGCAGGTAAACTATGTTCCAGAGAGTTGATGAGGTGACCCCAAAGAGAGGCAGCTGTAAGATGTTTGGCAAGAAGCTCACAGGCAGAGCCAGACACTGACTGATCAAGGATCTAACGTGTTCAGGGAGATGCCTTTAAGGAATCAAAAAATCCAAAATAATTCCTGTGTAAGGAAGATAAGCCAAAGATAAAGACTTGAAATTCAAGTCTTTAATAAAGAATTCAAGTGATATTTTACCTTTTCACCTTTTTCTCCTTTCTGGCCCGGCAAACCAGCTACTCCTGGCAATCCTGCTTCTCCCTGATTTTAAAAGAAATAAAGAAGTCAACAAAGTAGATCTAAAATATATTTGGTTTGGTTTCCTGTCTTTGTCACAAATGCCTAACAAAGCAAATGACTCAATAAATATAGTGCAACACCCAGGAGAAGTATTAAAAGAAAACAAACATTACGTAGAATATAATTTATTCTCAAGTAAAAACATTTACACTAAATAGAATGCCTAAATATAATTCTCATTTTTACCATGGTAATTGTTGGGTGTATATTCAAACAATTAAACCCTACTGACCTCTCTAACTTTACATTAACTAACTCCAAAACATACTGTTCAGTAACTGGGAAATACCATGTAAGTACATTATGATACTACAAACCATGAATATTTTTTCATGACTGCAGAAGAAAAATCCAACTGTTTTTATACCTAGCAGGATTAAACAGCGTGATGCAATAAAAAGCAATAGGAAAAATTTATACTTTATTTGGAAAGCAGTAGCATTTCTGTGTAGATTCTTGCTGCATTCCTGGAAGCATGTATATTTTTCTGGCATGAACAGTCACTGGTGATGAAGTCGTAGCCGATAACCTCTCCTCATGTGGGCACTAGAATAAAAAGATGTTATGGTTTTTGGTCCAGTTTGGCTAGTAGGTAAATACCATCCAAACACTAGTTTTAAGTTATCTTCTGTTTTAATACCCTTGTACAAACCACACATGGAAGGTGACAACAATTTCCAAACAGAGAAATTGTAAAAAAATGAAGTCTAGGTATTGTGGTCCTTCTGTTCTAAAATAGATGCCAGTTAAAACAGATATGGCTGTCCCACTTCTTTCTTCCAAAAGAGCCCAGACAGAGGAATAAAGTCTCCCAGAATTAGAAGTGAAATAGCAAATGCCCATGGGGAAAAAACCCAAAGACATTACCTCTTGGTCTCATCCTGTCCTCTCCCCTGCCCCAAAATGCAAAATATAAAAGTGAGTGTTAAGGAAAACATCTTTGGGTTTGGGTTTTTTTGGGTTGGTTGGTTGTTGTTTGTTTGTTGTAGTTAAATATTGCTGGCATACATAGTGTGGAAACAAACAAAAAAGCCCCGAAGCCAAGATTCACCTGTCTGTGACTCCTGAGAACCGAGCCAACCTGAAGAAATACTACAGGACAAGCCAACAGAACCTGATAAATTTCAGCAGCTCTCATTAAGATGCAATGAGGTTTCTTTCTAACCTCCTGTCAGAGAAATTCCCACAGGATTTACTGCTTAGTGTAGAAATTTGTATCCAAGTGTAAATTCCTTCCCTTAAACTACTGAAAATGTAGCCATTATAATGGGTACGGAAGTCGTGAAAAAATAAATCAGAAAATGGAATGCTAGTTTCAATATGGAAGTTATTAACAAGTGGCCCAGCATTTCTTACATCTTAAATGTAAGACAATACAAATGAAACTGATGATGCTTTTAGCTATGTAGCTGAATGAATGTTTAAGCGATATTAATAAAGCCTATTGTGGAACTTTTTGTGTTCATATATAATTAGGGTTTGTTTTGTTCTTGCTTTTTTTTGCTATTGTATCATAACTACTCAATAAATTGTATTTCGAAGCACCAAGTGGAACCCACAGAAACTTCATTCGTTCCACTTTTCCATAATCTTATACATTCAGGAGAAAGCCTGAATTACTATCAAGAATATATTTAGAAATATATTTGAACGATAAATCGTTATTTAAAATTGAAATTTCACCCTGAAATTAGATCATGTTTCTTTCATACTTCTGAGCACCAAGCAGTTGTCAGTTTCCACAGTCTTCTGCTCTTCTGTTCTTAGGCAGATTTTTCTCTCCAATCCAGGTACACTTTCCCCTGTCTCTTTATGGATGGGTCCTTCTCAGTAAGTCCTTCTACAGAAAAACCTCTGGGTTTTTCTGCTGACTACAAGATTGGTGGTGTTGGTACTGCCCACTGTCTCAGAGGAGCCTGATCTTACAGACGATGTATAACCAGCAGGCAAATAATTTAACACATTGTCTTTCTGAGGCTTTTTTGTGGTTTGTTTTTTTTCTTTTTAATGGGCTAGATTGAGCAAAACAATTACATCTACAATTCAAGCATTTGTATTGTTCTACTTTGTATTCTTCCAGTTTACACTGATTCTGTCCATCCCAACAAGAGGGAAAAGTGAACCCTTTAAACTAAATCAAAATTTTCCCTTATGTTAAACAATATATACATGTCAGCATGTGGGTTCTAAAGAAGAAAGTAATTCATAGAATCACCAAGGCTGGAAGAGACCTTTAGGATCAAGTCCAACAGTCAATCTAGCACTACAACTTGCTGGTTATGAAAGACTCATTCCTCCATCTTATTGTATTAATATAAAGAAAATATGCTCAACACCATCCTATTTCCTTTCTCTTCCACTGTCATGAAGACTCTTTCATGGGCTTTGTTCATATCATCTGTAAAACTTCATGAGATGCAATTGTTACTGAAATGGCCTCTGTTGTTTGAAGCCATCCTCAGGTCATTGCAGTGATTTGTTTCCTACTCCCCACGGCTTCCTCAGTTACTAATTAGACATTAATCAATGTTAAGAAACGCATTTAAAAAGCACTAACAGCACCTAGTGCCTTTTGCTGACATTCCACTATACCATTTATTTAGGCAGCAAGAAACTATGTACCATGACTCCAGATATGGAATTCATTTTTAGAAGATAATTAAACTAACACCTCCGTTGAAATTTCTTTACAACTCTTTAGTTAGAAAAAATAAAGCAATTTATTTTGTATTAACATTTTAATTGTAACAGACATCTTACCAAGTCTGCAGATATTTCACAACACGTATCTTCTGTTGCAAGTTGTGAATTACAATAAACTGCTAAGTGATGAAGTTCAATCTATTAAGAAATACAAAAGAAATTAAGATGAGGTGTAAAAAAATATGCATTATGGCATGCTTTTTCTTATCTTGGCATTGTAAACGTTCTCTTTGAAACACTGCATATTTCTGAAATGCTAGAAAAAGACAAATCCAAAACAATTACATGGCTCCTCATTTAAGGAACAAATTATGCAGTCTATTACTTTGATGTAAATCACATTTCAGATTTCATTTATTTTCACGTAAGTTGCATCCATCTGTATTGGTCTTGCTATATTACACAGACATTTTAGCCTTGCAGACATCCCCTGCAAACCTTCTTTTCAGGAATGTAATTTTTCTTGGCAGGGAACTAGAGGAAAGCTTTGACAAGCTGTCTATCACATACATCTAATGCTTTGGACAGACCTTTGTCTGGACATTGCCACTAAATCACCTAAAGAGCAAAAATCACAAATTCTGTACATCAAGCTTCTGTTTCAGAGACTTTGGGTGGATTGGTGAGATGAGAGGCAAGTAATTTTAACTAGCTAATCTTATCCTCAAATGCCTCTTTCTGCCTCAGTTTTATATCCTCTTCATCTCCCTCTTGCACTTGGCATTGAGAAAAGTGACTGCTGGTACAGGATCCGCTCTGCTGCCTGAACAGAGGCACAAAACAATCTGGTTTTTCTCCTGCATGCTATTTGGAAATGAGGAGATTGTACACACGTTTCAAATGACGTTGAACTCAAGACTTAGAAAATAAAATGAAGCACGAGCTTGGCTCCGTGAAGTAAGAGCTCTGAGCCCAGGCCAAAGTGCTTAGTGCCCCACAGGAACGACTCCTCCTGCAGTGCTGCTTTTGCAGTTACAATGTATTATTTTCATCTGGAACCCTACAGCGTACGTAACATCACTGAAGCTTTCTGATGGTTACTGTAAACTCCAAGGCAGATGCTTTAAACCTGGTAGCTGCTTGTCAGTGCATTTAAAACAAACTGACTTTTCCTGAAGATTTCAAATTACTTGCTGTGAGCTCTCTGCATGAGGAAACAGAAGAGAGCATCCCTGGGACAGAACACAGCCCAGAATGTTATGGGGTTTCCTTGTGTAGTTCTTGCACCAAAGGGTGAAGGAAACACACCTCCAGCCACTTACTAATCCCTCCCTCCTGCATAAGGGAGAGACAATTCTGAACAACGTACTCCTACTTCTACATAGCTGAATTACTCTAGAACACCTCAATACAAAAGTAATAAATTATTTTGCGTCTCCCCTTCATCAGAGACAGAAAAAGTGTAAGATAACTGATACAAACTTATAAATAAATCTTACCAAAGATGAAAGAAAAAAATTAGCACTGCAAGTTATCTTTAAACATAGAAATAATACATCTATGGTAATTAGGTGGCTCTTTCTCCAAATTAAATACAGAAAAACAGACTCCTTGAACCAGGACTGAATTTTATGCAGTTACTTTAGTAACAGCTTTGTCTAAGCAGATGCTACAACACTGAATAATGTTTAGAGAAAAACACTTAAGGACTGCAAATTAAGAATACACACTCAAAAATAATGACTGGGTTTGAACGTTTTATCTACATGATTCTTTACAACTGTGTTAGTAAAAGCATGGCTAAAACATTACTTCAAGTTATCTGTTTTTCCTTTCATACTACTCACATCTACAGGCTTATCATCCGCAGCACGAGAAGCAATCAGTGTCCTTCCCTGCAAGTCAATGGTGAATTTTTCATCAGTCTGCTTTCTCTCAATTAAATTACAATCCAAATAGAGGGAAATGATCCCTGACTGCACGCTAATACCAAGCTTATGCCACTGCCGATCAAACAATGGATAAATTTCTCGACTCTTAAAAGCGTAGTGCAGTATATTTCCCTGAGCAGATTTGGTCATATACTCCACCACCTTTTTTGTACCATCCAGAAGGAAAGAAATCTGAAAGCGAGATAAAATAAAAGAAGTGGTCATTTAAAAGTTATAAGAAATAAGCACATACATAAACTATATATAATAGAATTATTTCAACTACATACACTGGGCAAGAATTATGTTGTGAAGCATTCATCTATGTAACTTGGTAAATACATATCAGCTATAAATCATAACATACATTTTATTCTACTTTGCAATCTAAACTAGATTTGCTAAGTCTAAAATAGATTTTGCTAAATTTCTGTCATTCCTGAAACAAATTATCAGTTATTTCAGAGCAATCTGCGTATCTCATAAAACTTCAGCTAAATCCAGTACTGAAACATCCATTACTATATGTGGCACATTATGTGGGGGAAAAAAGAAAAATAAACTTATTGAAGAAATAAATCAAAGATGACTCTAACCTCAGGTGTGTCATACTGATTTAAAACTTGCCATATATACCAACGCTCTTTCTTGGTATTTCGTCGTATACGGAACGTAGCAACTAGATAATATTCTTCAGGAAACCCATTTGGAAATACTTGCCTGGAACAGGAGGGAGGAAAAAGATTTCTTGTTATGCTAATACAAACAACCACTGCTTAAAAGGAATGAACAGAAATAATTCCAGGTGAAAACAAGAAGCCAAACACTTGCTCCCACTCATACAAATTCACAGGCCTCAGCATTTGAATTGTTTCTTCTCAAAAGTAAAATTCAGTGTCTTTGTAAGAATAAATGACTGATAATTTTAATTAATTTATTTTTATTCTAACATTATTAGCATCTGTGATCAATAGAAATAGTCTAAAATGAAATTATGCAAAGTGAATGCCTCATATGGAAGTATTTTACAATATGGCTTTTCCCAATTTATTGCTTGAGATATTTGAGTAAGTTTTGTAGACGATTTGTAGAATAATCCCCATCCTTGGAGACTTTCAAAACACAGCTGGACCGGGCTCAAAATAACCTCGTCTAACTTTCAAGTTGGTCCTGCTTTGAGCAGGGATTTGACCCTGTGACCTCCATGGGCAATGACTTGGACATCTTGAGCATCAGGACAGCTGGACTTTAGCAAGCTTGAAAAAAAATAAGGAATGCATTTTAGAAAAAAATATTTCTGTCGTTTGATTTTTTTATTCCTTTCTTACCTAATATACATCAATGTCTCTAAAAAAAAGTCTGACCTGTATCACAGAATGCACTGCAACACCACTTCTATGAACTATTTGAAAAGTTTGTACCTCAGCTCTACAGACTTTGGTAACCATTACATATACACTAATTCTGTACTAAATAAATTAGAATGGTACAATCAACTTTTTTCATTTGAAGCTTCCGCATTTCAAATTATTTCTTTTCTAAGACAGAGGTGAGAAAATTAAAACCACAGATCTTTACACAACACGGGAGTAGCTAAAGTGTTCCTATAGCTGTTTGCAAACAGCTATCCACAGTGCAAAAAGAATTCCCTGGATCAAAGCTCAGGAAACCTGAGGACCCCATGCAGCAGAAAATTTTCTTCCATTTTATTTCCCACAATCATGTGAAGTAAATAGCTTAGTTCTAAAAAAAAAACAAATGGGATTATAATTATAGAGCAATGTGCTATAAAGCTTTTATTAAAAACAAAACAAAATCAAACTAACAAAAAAGGTGGAGCGAAAGAAAGAGCAAACACTACAGCTGATGAAACAATAACCTCACAACCCTCCAAGAAATTGTTGTACTTAAGATCTCAGGAAAAATGCCTCCTGTGCAGAGAAGCCTGGTCTAAATCCTGCCAAAGATCTTCTTTAAGGACTAGCACCTTTTTAAGTTCCTTATGTGGGAATCACACTTCTTTGGCTTATTTCCCACAGCTGATTCCTGTTTTATCCCAGGACTAAATTGGCTGCTGTCCCACATTGTTAGTGGACCCACATGCTGTTGTTCAGCTATAGACGTTGGAAGGTCAAAAGACAAGGCAAAAGAGAATAGGCTCGGCTGTACTTAGATAGATTTCATACTATATATTTCAAATATAGCATAAAGAACATGTTTCATGATTAATAAAAAAAAAAATACCTTCACTGGGAATGAGCGTGCCTCTGCAGAACAATAAATTATCTAGACATGGGATCAACCCTGTGATTTACCACACCCCAGGCAGGCTAAGGAGATGGTATCTCAGGTTTACAGCTGCAAGCTAGAAAGGATATCTGGCTGTAAGAGCATCTGATTAGCTCTCCAAAATCAATTAAATTTCCCTGCTAAGCTCCATACTGGGGACACAGGGGAATTCACATTAATGGGCAAAGCACAGACAACTGTGGAAGAGAAATGATCAGAAGTCTTCATCTGAAAGAAGGGGAAACCATGATTGCTAAATTAAGCCCAGAAAACAAACAGAAGGAGTCTTTGGGCATGGTAGCATTATTTCTACACACAAACACACACCCTCCACTCTATGGCTTTTTACTATAAGCCTTCCTAACTCTCTCAGAGCGACCTAGATGTATGACAGTATTAGGTCTTCTAAAATTCTGTTTCTTTCCGAATTTTTTCAGATAAGTTTGGTTGTGTGAGTATCCATGATATGAAATTACCTTAACTGTTTATCAAACCACTGAGGACACAAAATAAGAGCTAAGATATGGGCCAGTATTATGAAAACCAGCAAGAGCTCACTCTTACTTTTCTTACCTTTGAGCTGACAAAGAAGACTGATTTGCAAAAAATGAGAAAAGCAGAGAAGATCAAATAAATTTCTGAGGGCATTACACTGATTTCAGTGAAGTCAACTAAAGATGCAAGATTTAAGCAGAACTGGACCAAGGATAAATTCAGTTAGATTCACAAAATAGGTAGGAAAGTACCTCTGGAAGTCAATGGATCTAACCTTTTGCTTAAAGCAGGGACAACCTGAAAATCACAACAGGTTACTATAAGTCCTGTCCTGCTGAGTTTTGGAAGAATCTAGAATGGAAATTATTCTACAGCTCTTTGGGAAACCTGTTCCACTGTCTGGCCAACAAACAGTGCAAATTCAATGTACAACTACTGTGTACCAGAGATATAACTTAACAGAACCAGCATCTTTATTTTGCGAAGAGTTATCATTGGTACCTATATGAAGACTCCATGGCAACCAAAAAGTCATAAATGGATGAATTAAAGTATACACTTAAAACTCAACCCTTCCAGCCAGATGGTGAACATGAAATGGAACAAAATGATGGGATGAAATACCCAGAAAACTATCAGGCTATCTACTACCATACACAATTTCCCCTATGAATTTGCTCCCTGAATGGCCTCAAGTAACTGTAGCAATAAAAAAGCAAGCATTGAGCATTGAAGTGGCTTGGGTATAGATGATCAGTAATACACAAATACACAGTGATATTTAAGTATTATTACCATGGTATCTTCTACTCTGTAAAGTCAGTTAAAAATCCTCAAAAATAGGCAAAGTATGTACATGCTTAAAACAATAAATATATAATGACATTTGATGGGAAAAATAAAAGACCAAACAGAAACATGAACATAAAACCTCACCTTTGAACATGAGAAAAGCCAACCCAAAATTTTATGGAAGACTGAATTTGGAATTCAGAAGTTCTTTGAATGTTTAATATACTGTTTCGTCTGATCTTATTTACCAACATTTAAAACCTGAGAAAACTTATGAGGTATTATGTATAGGGTGAAAATAATAAAGGAGCAGCATTAAACGTTAATAAAAAATTCAAAGGCAAGTTGTTCCACATGTCCACAGCTCAAAAAGTACTCCATCACAGAGTATTTACCATTTCCACATGGCACAGCATAAAAGCAATAAGAAAAGGAGAGGGAAAAACTGTGAAGGAAACCTACACCAAGCTCACCTCAAAGTCTACAGATGTACACACAGCACAAACAGAGAACGTGAACTTAGGGTAGTGGATCACAGTGCCTACACCAAAAGCGGTAACAGAAATGACAGGTTTCAAGCAATTTATAATGTTACAAAAATATGGATAGCAACTGGTAAGTGTGCAAATTCATCTACAAAGACAAAACAAAAGAAATTACAAATTAACATAGACAAGCAGATGAGGGTACCCTTGGCATCTGGTCTCTCAACCAGATGCCTTTTTGGACAACAGTGGCTGAATGAAATGACACACTCAGACTTGGGAGCAAAAAATCTGAGGTCATGAGAAGGAAATACCCTTTCCAGTGGAACAATAGTAAGTTCTAGCACTCTTGTTAAATTTCCTTACCAAACCAGCCACCCTTCCCAGATGACTGCTCAAAGCTTTAAGGCTATTAAAAAGGTGCCACCTTCCCCTTCTACACTCAAAACACTCATGGCTGCTGTGGTTTGTGTTGAATCCAATGCTATCCAAGCTTACTATGTGTGATTTAAGCACAGTCAATGGCTTCGGCACCTCTGGGGACATGGGCAATGTTCCGGCATCTCTACACACATCTTTGAGTCACAATGAAGCTTGGGTGGGAGTCACATGCCTGCCTGCTTAAGCCATGGTGCTTCTAAATGTGCCTGGAATTTATGCCCAGATGCCATGGGAAATCAGTTGTCCAAAATTACTCATTTTAGGTGCCACTAGGGGTTGGGCGGTGCTTGAGAGTGGGCAATTTGAATTATTCTCAGACTCAGGCACCAAAAGTATGACTAAATTATACTTTAGGTGGAATTCTGACAGTTCGATTCTCTCACTCTGTCCATATTGTCAGTAGCACATAATAAAAAATTAAAGTTGATGAATGGAGCACTGTGTTCTCAAAGTGAAGCACACCCTTGGTGGAAACTACTGAAAACAATAGCAGGAATTGAAGCACATGAACTGAATACAGAGGTTTGAATTTATACCACCCTGGTCTGCTGTACTGAAATGTACTGTAAATTACAGAGGCCCCAGCTGGCAAACTGAGGAGACCATCAATAACCAGCAGGAAGATTCCCAACAATATAAGGTTTTAGATATGTTACAAATCCATACATTCAGGTATTCTTAATGTTTCACTGGTTGAAACGTGAGACAGATGCAGCCAGAATGGTAATAAATACACACTAATGTTCTTGCAACAATTGTGTGCCACGCTATCAAAGCATGTGTATACACAATGTTCCAAAGGCTTTTGTTGCATTCTTCTGTTTTTTACTGGATTAAGTGCAGCCATAATTTCTCCTAAAAACAGGCGTATATTAAGACTATACATTATGAGGTTACCAGAAGAGCAGTTACAGGAATGCTGCATGAACATTACCACTGCATTTGTTCATATCTTCCACTGTTTATAAAGATTAAGTATAGAATGATTTTTGGCAAAATATTTCCTTTATTCATTTGTTTCCTCAAAAGTTCTTGTAGATACCAGCTGGAACTGCTAGTGCTAGCATACTAGAAGAAGTAATTATGAATGAATTAACTGTGTATTCACTGTGCTATAAACAGTTTTAGTTCTATCTTTGTAAAGCAGCATTGAGTTACCCGTATCAAATTTAGTAAGGCAATCCTTTATTTACCTTTTGTTTTTATTTTTAAAAAAACACTAATGGAAAAGCAGCATCTATTTTTAAATCTGATGAACTCTAATTGTTCCACATCGAATGAGAATACACTACAGTATATGATAAACTTCCGTATTTACAAGTATCAATGAAGCCTTCAGCCTGCTGTATATCTTCCAAGAAGGGAAAGATGAGCCAACTTACATTTCCTGAGAGTGAAGTGAGAGATGTTTAGAGTTTATGGCAAGACATATCTTTTCCAGCTGACATATACCATTACCTGTTATATGTCACTTGTAACATGACAATGTTACAATAATTTGGTGACCAGATCTCAAGGAGTTAGTTTAAAAACCTTTCCTATGTTGGGTAATGATTTATTTAGTACTTTGTTGATGGAGGCACTGAAATGTTAACCTTTTCATGTTTGCAAAAAATTTAAACTCAGATCCTATTATTAGTAAAAAAGTAAAGCTCAGGTGGGCCAAATACAAAAATCTCTGCATTATTCTCAAATTTTCTACAACAAATTGCTGTATTTTCGATTCTCAGTTTTTAGCTAACTTGACTGATAAAATGGGAGAACAAGAATCAACAAGAACAATTTACCAATCCCTGCCTAGAAAGGGTATTTCAAATTCTTTTAGAATAAAAGCTAAGAACAGCTGTCTTTTCTGTCAGAATAAGAAATAATTTCCTTCCCATCCATCTTCCTCAAATCACATTAAGATGCACTATATAGTTTCATGTTACATTAGGCCTCAAGTTGTTTTCATACGACACATTATATGATGCAACTCAAGGGAAACTATTCAGACAGCTTAAGAGTTATTAATTACTTAGGGAGAGCTCAACCTACTCATGAACTGTACAGCTGAAAGCAAAGCTGCAGATTATTTTAACATTGAGAAGAGGGATTTACCTAATATTTCATATGCTTCAGCATGCCTCCACTTTCATTTACAGAACTGGCATAGATTAGCTAGCTCTTTTAATATACAGGTTATTCAGAAATTTTTTTGGAGTGAAAGTCAATGTTACTGATATAAAAATTTTAAAGGGCTTTTGAAGAAAGACTAGTTTGAAAGAGGCATAGAAATACCCAAATTATTATGCCTCCATGAAGTACTTTACCCTAGGGTTTCCAGCAGTATTCTGTACCCTTATTTACAGGCATTATTGGAGAATTTCTGGCCCTAATGAAGTTAAAGGTCAATCTTCCTTTGATTTTAAAGGTAACAGGATAAACGCCTGCTTTCCAAGTTTAGCCTATTTCTGTGCATTTTAAGTTTTCTGGAAAAAAAAAAATCAGCAGCAATAATAACACAATTTAAAGCAGTAATATATAATAATGGACATTGGAAATGCAACAATTTTTCTTCTCTTTTCCCTAAGTAGAAATCTGCTGAATTTTGATGAAGTTTTGAGACATTTCAGGTGAACATGAAGAATTTTTGAGTCTTATCTTGTGGAAGGCAGCTTACAGCACTTTTGATAAAGTTACACACTTGCTGGTTTGAGCAGCATGAGGCAGAGGGATACCAGAAAGTGCTGTCGAATTGCATGATTCAGGGAAAGCAGATGGAAAGGAAATTTTTTCCCTGTTTGAAAGAACAGGAATCCCATGTTTTTCTTTTTGCATTTCCCATCTTTCAATTTGTTTGTTCTCTCATCATCTAAGCAAAAAAAAAAAAAAAAGCAGTCTGAATGCATCACCTGTGTTCAGCATAAGCAGCAGCACCACCCATGTACACTGAAAATATAAAAACAACCAAGAGAAAATCATCTCTTTTGAACTCTCATAATTTCCTGTTGGGAATTATGCTCTTCCCACATATATACCTCATTCTACTTTCCCTTCCCTGTCTGTAGAACTTCAGACACATGCATCCCCCATCCCTAGTTTTCTAATACGTTTCTACTTCTGCGATTCACTTTAGGGACTGAAACCAACCTGCACACATGAAAACATTGTTCAGCATGAACATCCCGGTGCTTTTCCTTACTCAGAACCACAATAGTAAATCAATTGCCTCCATTGAGAAACTTACTCAGGGTCTGATATATTTCTCACAAGCAAGACATAAAAAAACCTAAACAAAATTTTCTCCTTGGAGATTAATGGCAGAATCCAGAGAAGTGTGTTGATCTGTCCTTTTCTTCAGTGGGTTTGTGATTGTCTTCAAAGATAAAGTGTTTGTTTAAAATTTAAAACTAAGACGTGCTTAAGACAATGGCAGAGATTTAAGTTGTCTTCACCTCATTCAAGAATTGTATCAAGCTTTTTGGTCTTTGGAGATTGTGCAAAAATACCACTTTGCTGTCCTAAATATCCTAAAATCCAATTGTGGTGCTTTTTCACAAACGGCAACCATCAAGAGAAGAGGATGAGAACTTAAATACTTAAAAAGGAACTTTGGCTATTTCTTTCAAAATCTAGCTATGTTTTCATTTTGACATTTTAGGAGCTGTTTCATAACTCACGTGGTCCTTCTAGTTAGCTCCCAGAAATGGAACAAACACAACAGGTCCAGTTATTGGTCTGTTATGTGTCAGATTCTGAAGTCAATGAGATATTAAGTTCTTATGCTAAATATGATTATCTACAGTGGAATGAAATTATTCAGCTGATCAAGAAAACCGCTGAAGACATTAATGAAAAAGAATTTATTGTAACCTCTGACAGGCAACTGACAGAGAAAATTGCTCTGCACACATTTTTACATTCTTCGTACTCTGCAGCAAGACCTATGGTACATAATTTATTTGTATATTTAAATGGTTGCTATTGTCTGGAAAAGTAAAGAAAATACAGACTACAATAGGCAATTTGTCTGTTGGAGGCCATGGTCATTCAGTCTGAAGACAGAGAGAAAATGCACTTCATATTATGAAAAGGAGGGATGACATCAGTAATTACTTGGCTTATATATCCATATAATCTTCCCTATAGGAGTAAGAAATCTAAGCATCCATTTCTCCTCAGACATTTGTACAGACACCTAGAGACACTGACCAATTACCACAAACAGAATGGTCTCTTTAGTTTGGTACACAGGAGGGCAAGTCAGCTCCACCAGAGCTTCAAGCTGGGAGACTCACACCCTTCTACTTCTCACGCTGGGGTTTTGGAAGGCACCTTGTGTATTTCTGCATGACATCATGCTACCCAACCTAAAAACGTTGTTTCCATAGAACACTCAATTTCTTCCTGTTTAGTCTCCCCTCATCCCCATCCCAAACTTTTGGTAGCTTTTTACAATGAATCAATGGAACAAGTACTAGTGAAGTGAACTGCTGATTACACTTGGAACAGGCTCTCCCTTTCCTTCCTGGGCTCATTCTGCCAAGTCCTAGACAACCCTGGCTGATGGTAAAGGGCAAACCATCTCACAGGCCAGCGTTCCTCTCACAAAAATGCTGAGTGCTCACAGTGAACCTAACAGCATGGCTGGTAGTGGAAAGGGATGTTTTTTTTTCCTAACCTCAAATAATTGTCTGGATAACTAGCCTCATCCTCTTCAGCATACAGGACTGCCTATAAATAAACTCTTTCCTGGCTAAAGTTGCAAGGAGGCTGTGCTAAGAAATGCTTCAGAAAAAAGGCACAGGCAAGACCAAAGGCACTACAGACTACAACACTGTTATGAATGGGTATATCTACCTATCTTGGTTCCAGTTCATCTCCCCAAAAAAGAAGGTGTAAATAGTGAAGATTGAGTTACCAACAGAAGAGATCCGAGTAAGAAGGAGGGCTAATGATACCAGATAGCAGGGTCAGACATGAAAAAGTAGCTGTCAGCTGCAAGAGTGAAGCTACTGAGAGAACATGCTTTTGCTTTAACACCCCCTGCACACAGCATGACTAGTCTACGCATATTTAAGCCTGGTGCTCTGCTTACAATTAGAAGGATAACTAGATAAATAATGTGCTCTTTTACAGTATATAAAAATTGTTAACTCACAGATTTTAAGTGAATGAATATGGAAAATAAAAGATCAAAAACCTTATTTGCATCACATCTTACCAGCTTTTTGACTTACCAGCATTTTCAGAAACTGGAAATTACTTTTCTTGAGTCTCAGGACTCAGACTCTCTAATTAATGCCCAGTTAAAAAGAAAAAAAAAAAAGAGAGTATATACAGCTTAGGCTGCAACTCTCACAATTTCTGTAATAATGAGATTTTTTTGTAAGTTCCAGATTAAATGGGGTTAAAAATAAATCCAGTTTAAAAATACCCACATTGCTATCTGCTGAGTCATAACTATATTTAACAGGATGGACCAAAGACCTGTGACTTGCTAACCCTGTTACTATCAAACCCAGCTGGGAAAGGGCCAGGTATGCCATTTAAAGTGCTAGGAGAGAAACAAAAAACAAAGCTTATAAAGAGAGATGGGGTGTTCCATCTGGCTCAAGACACAAGTGTTGAGAGGACACCTCAAGCAGCAATACGGATAAGTCATTTTATTAATAAACATTTTATTTAGATTAATTCGAAGCTTCACATCACAAGAACACACCAAACCCAACTTGAAAGAGTGCTGAATATGACTGTGAGTCCTTCTCAGACTGGGGAATTAAACTAGGTGTCTTATATCCAAACAAGGAAGCTTGATATGCTAGGAATTTACAAACTTTCCTCAAAACAGTGAAGGCTCCACAGGAAAAAAGCTTTGCATTAAACCAATGCATCAACTATTACAAATTGAGGTTAAATTTCCATGCAAAAATAACAGAACTGCAATGAACAATCATCATATTTTTCAACAGTAAGGCTGAGATTGAGATCTATATTGCTGATGAAAATTCTAAGAACATCGTGTTACCTAGTGCATATATCAGACTAGTGGACAAAATGCAGAAAAGTTGTAACAGTAAAGAAAATATCACTATCATCACCAATGTTTTGCATTAAATAAAATTGTAACATTTAAGTACGCAATGAGATGCAATATTCTGGAGGATTTTTGGAAGCAAATACTTAGTTCCCTCATCATCCCATTTAAAAAAACCCTCAATTTTGATGAATTTGCTCTTGCCCTATAATTTACATGGTTGACAATGGAATTTACATACCTGATATCATGGGAAACTATATTCTTAAGGAAGAAAACCTGTTAACAGTATAGTTTATAATACAATCATAGAAGCCCAGAATAGTTGAGGTTGGAAGGAACCTCTGGAGATCATCTGTTTCAACCCCCTGCCCATGCAGGATCACGTAGAGCCAGCTGGGTAGGAGTAGACATTTGCTTGTGTATTGGACAAAAATCAATATAAGCTGTTTAATGAGATGACACTTAATTGTGATAAAAAAGTTAGGATGCTGTAAGAAGTGTACTCTTAGGCATAACATGGATATGAGTAGTGCTAACTTATTTTTAAGGAGAAAAAAAGAAGTAAGGCTGTGTTATAATCCTTTGATCTTTCAAGAACTGTAATTGCTTAGTCAGTCACGACTTTCCCCTCCACGAAATCATATCAGCTATCTTGAATCACAAAGTGGGTTTTTAGTGCTCCTAACACTTGCGCGACAAACCAGTCTTAAGCTTTTGTAATTTCCTGGTAGCATAGCGTATCTGTCTCCACATATTAACAGTAATGCAATTATTTATCACTTTCTAAATTTAAAGAAAGTCCTGTGGAAAGGAAAATAGCCTATCAAAAAAAAAAAGAAATAATTTCAAAGTGTATTCTCCTTTTTGAATTAATAGATATCTGATGGCATTTCCTTTTCAGACATTCAAGTCATCATATACAGCTTCATTACTAAAGTACTGCTAGAACTTACATTTTATATTTAGTCCTGTTGTAGTACGTTTTCTTCTAGTACATCTGTCTGTATAATTATTATTAGTTACTGTCTGTATCAAATATTGTCCACATTTCATACTAGAATATCATGTCAGAAACATTTTCAATTCTCAGCAACTTAATCTCACAGGAGATATTAAAAAACCTCAAAAAACTACTGCAATAGAAGACTCAGCTCCCAAACCCCCTTGTTTCCAAATACCACTTCTACCTACAAAACAAGTGAGCATTATCTTACTGGTTCTGTACAAGCCACTGCTAGATGTCAATCCTGCGTAAGAGCAACCATTTAATGCTGCAATTGCACATGCTACACTTCAAAGTAAAGTGCATCCACCACGGAGGGTCCTTAGTGCAAGAATTGGACCTGGAAGGGCACTTCTTCCCTGCAAGTCTTGGCAATCAGTACCCATTATTATATGTGCTCCTGGTGAATACTAATATATTTCTTGTTTAGTTTCACAGATTAATTTAAAGTTGCAGTCATCTAGCATTCAGAACTGCTCATGTAAGAGCCAGATCCAGTAACAGGAAAAAAACGTGTGTGGAGTCATAGCACCTTAACATTGCTATTTGTGCTGTTACTTCTCAGGAGTGGTCCGAAGCAAACCCCACATTCCTTAACCAATGGATATTTTATGGGATATGCATGCAAATCTATTGGAGTAAATCAATACTGTTCACCACAGATTATGAGAATACACATTTCTCACCAAACTCTCACAGAATCACAGACTCACAGAATTGTTAAGGCTGGAAAAGACCTTTAAGATCAAGTCCAGCTTTGTACCACCACCATGTTCACAAGTAAACTGTGACAGTTCTCAAGTGTCATATTCATATGTTTTTGAACACTTCTAGGGATGTTGACTTCACCACATCCCTGGGTAGTCTGTTTCAATGCTTTACAGACCTTTCAGTGAAAAAAAATCCTAACATTTAATCTAAGCAGAACTCTCAGCAGCATTATCAAAGAAAACTGAGTAAAAGAGGTAAATTGAAGTTTTTCAAGGACTTCAACATTAACATTGTTAATACAGTTGTATCAATAATTGGTAGTCTAATCCCTAAAATAAAAGATACATGAATTCTCCTATAAAAATTAAAAGCATAGTGGCATATTAGGAGCCATCAACAAGTTATTCAAAGCCTAAATTGTCATGCCCAATCCCAGAGTATTTTGAGGATTTTTTTTTAATAGAATTCTGAAATACTGCAACTAGTCACACTGACTAAATCCAAAAATAACTTGATCTCTTGCATGTGGTTCTGTTAATATACCAATATCTGAACATCGTGCCTTGTTTCTACACATTACAGATTGTTTTTCAAGTTGAAGTTTATTAAATCATTCCAAGTTTTGAAATGGGTTAGTGGCATGACAAATATTCACTTTAGACAAGCAAGACTGCAAACAGAAAACTCTGTACATTTGTGACTGAACTCAAATTGATACCAATTGAAATTGATACCAAGTGAAAATCCAAGAGCATGGACTTCACTGCCCATTCAAAATTAAAGAAGAGTTTTAAAAATTTTGTCAATTTATCTCCATAAATAAGAAAATACTTCATGGCATGATGATAAAAACTGCAAAGAGCTAACCACATAGAAATGCAAGAGGCCAAAAATCTTTTAGAACCAAATGAAAATAAATGAAAATCAGTGTAATGAAAAAAATACCAGGCAGTTCCACTGTGAGACAGACCATGAACTATTTTTAGATATAAAACCTAAAAACTCAGAGGCAAGGTGGGGGAAGGGTATGATATCTCTACTACATGTTTAAACAAAAAGCCCCATTATAAATACAGATATATCAGCACAAACATCTTTTTGTAGGTACAAGTTTAGTTAAGAGGAGAAATGCCTGATAGCATAGCTAAAGCAAACTAGATTTAAAAGCGTTAAATCACAAAAGCCAGAAAAAGAAAGATCTGATTTATTACAGGGTTGTTTGTTGTTTTGTTTTGTCTTCAGTCTGCTGATAAATGACTTTTGAAGCCTGTGGCACCATTGCTTCAGCTAGAGAAATTATAAGCATTTTATAAAGACACTTGAATCCTCCCAGCTCAATCAGCAAAACTGATAAATGATCTTTCAGTGTCTATATGCAACATAATGGGGCTACAGTCTATCCTCAGCTGCATGCATTATGCCCAGCAGAGATCAGTGAATTCTGTATGGTTGCATAGAGCATGGCTGTAGATATCATAGCTATTCTGGTTTTCCAAGAAACTTCATCTGTACTGATTTTGCAACTACATTTTTGTTCTAAGACTATCAAACACAAACCTTGTTAAAGACTTAGGTCTGCATCCTGTTTGTACTCATTTTTTACAGACTTTTGCTTCAAAAAAGATGGCCAAGATAAACCCAGAAAACATTGCAAAGATTTTAAAAATCAGCATGTCTGGCAAGGAGTAAGAGGCGTGTAAACTTTTCTGAAAGTTGTTCATACTCTGGCATCACTTAAGGTTCCTTCAGCTAATATACTGGTAAATTGAACAATGCTTGGTAGAATTTGCGTTCAGTTTTTTGAACAATGGCCACTGAGAAGCATCTAGGTAAATTTCTTCTGCCGAATCTAGAAATCTAATAACACAGTAACTTTGTCTAGCAATTGCAGTATCTATGCAAAGATATGTTTTAGATTTTGCTATTTTAAAAAAGAAGAAAACTGAAAAAGAGTTTTGGCATCCATTTCAGATGAAAATAGAAAGGAATTCCCTGCAGGAATATATAGTAAAAGTGAAATTGCAGATGCCGTTGTTTTAATTGGAACACTGTGATTGCTTACCACAGGGCAGGTTAAACCATTAAAAACTGAAGGTATAGTTTCAGGGTTTGTTTTAGCTAAAGGCACTGCTGCCAGGGCTGGGGGCAGCCTATCTTGCTCCTTCCCCGCTGGGACTGCTGGAGATGACACAGCCATAGGGATCAGCTGCCAGCCTCACTGACCAGAGAGGCTGCTGCTGATGTGTAGGAAGTGAGATGAGGCTGAGAGCTAGAGATGGGCCCTGTGAAAGCAAGCTCCTAATTTTATTTTCTTCCAAATATTATTTTTGGCTGGACAGATTTGTTTACAGCCTGCCATGAGGCATACAGAGTTCCACAAAAACACTGTTGGTCTCCTGCACACTCTTGTTGTAGACCAGTGCTCTTAAAGTACACATCTCTCAAAAGCCTCTTCCCTTTATTTGCAAGTGCTTTACAGCAAGAGCATCATCACTGGGAAGAAAAAGGAAAAGTAAGACTGGTTCATCCCACAGTGTTTTACCAATTCAACTGGTACAACACAGCCCCACTAAGTGCTCCACTGTCAGGGGAACACATTACACATCAAAGAATTCCAATTTGTTACAGTCAGTGGCTTAATTCAAATAGATTTTCTAACTCTGTTCCCTCACAGCGTGCTTTCAATGTAAGTACTACACATTTTTAAACGTACTCTTTCCCTCTGCCACCTGTCTTTACCTTTGCTTTCCCAATTCTTTCTGCATAGTATATTACATGTTAAATTGTAGGATTATTCGAACTCAATATAGATGGTAAAATCCATTAATACCTGAATTTTGAATTTTATAGAAGTTTCCATATTTCTTGTAAATTGTCAGGTAGAAACAAGCCCAAAAATGCAGAAAGACATTCACATGTGATCATTCCTTAAAAGAAGCATTGGTATGTCATTTTATATGGTGAGAAGTCCCATTTTGCTTCTTAGTTGTGGAATTAAATAATTGGTATTTGTGAGGCAGGTACAACACCAATTTGGTCTTTGAAAAATAATTGCTGTATTTTTCTTCTTTTTAATTTCTAACATGGAGTAACTTTTGAACTTTCGGGAAATAAACACAAAATACACTATTTCAGGAAAAAGAAAGATTGAGTCATTACAGCTTCTGATCCACAGCTTAGAAAGACCTGAAGAAGCATCAGAATTTGTACTAAATCCAGGCTCCCACACTCAGGAAGCAAATTCCAAAGAAAAGGCCTTTTTCTTGAAAATACCCTGCAACCAAAATACCAGACATTTCAGTCTTAGCATTGTTGGTTCTAACTGCTCAAATGACCTCAAATAAACACATGATATAGTAAAGGAAAGGTATTTTCTTACATAGCAAACTAATATTTCCACTGACCAAAGGCTAGCAGTGCTTTGTGTAAGCACAGATAAAAGCTGGTTTGTAACTACTGGCTCAAAATTGGGATAATACCTCATTGCCATTTTCAGTCATGCTTTAAAAATCTTCAATGAATTTCTTTTGAAACTGGTGATTTTCACATCTATCTATTCTATATTACATTTAAGAAATATGTATAAAACCTCCTAAAATACATCTTAAGGTATTTTTCAAGAATGTTAAAACTGACTCTGCTGCCCAAAACAAATGCCATGTGCAAAAAAATTTAAAAATCATGCCCATGAGGACCTTCAGGGAGAGCTGAAGTTTATGAAAGGAACTCAGTATTTTTTAGTTTGGTGAAGAGAGAGGTCTCAGAAAATACAGCCAGAGAACACACAGCAAAGTAAATGGTTGCAAAGCCACGTAAGGATAGGTGCCTTTGAGAAAGCAAATTGCTGGCTATGAAAAGGCTTCTAACAGTGAGTACAGAAACCCCCTCCCTTGATGCCAAGCTGTGCTCTAGGAAAATGGAATTCCCTCCACATTACTTTGCGATTAAAAAGGTTAGTGCTAAAAACAAACAGAAAACCCCACATAAATATTCTTTCATCACCGATTTCTGTTCTTAGCAGAAAGAATCCTCCCGCCTGAATTCACTGAGGCAAATGGGAATAGTATTTCTTCCCCCACTAGACATCCCAAGGAGGTGAAACACTTTCTCTGAAATATGGCCTAAGCCACAGCTCTTCTGGCAGCAGTGAGTAACATCATTGCTGGGGGAGCTCGTAGTCCAAATACAGTCAAAATCCAAGCTCTTTTGTAGTATCTTACAATGAAAGGGGAAGAATTCCTAAAGAGTCGTGAGAGTAATCCCAACTGCTGTAACTCAGATCATTTAACAGCCAGCTATGATAATCTCCTCAGTAAATTAATATGTTTTGTCAAGCCAAACAAACTACAAAATAAGAAAGCTGTGACTTATTTAGATTGTTCCATGAAGATTTGCTAATCATGAACATCCATTTCAAAAACATTCTGAAACTCAGCCGAAATCAGCTTGTTATCTCCTTTATTGGTGCTTTCAGAAGAGGGAAAAGTGCACCAGCAACCCAGAAAAGTGAGAATGAGGAACAACTGATGCCTGCTGCATCTTTAGAGAAAGACAGTGAAATTAATTCATCATAGAGCTATTTACTCTAAGGCAACTGAAGAACAAAGATTAGCCTAAAAGGCCTTATGTCCAGAAGTATTGAATATTACTGGCAGGTCTAAACGAATGCTATCAGCACAAAACCCTGTGCTCCTTTGTCAGCAAGCTCTGTGCCACGCTGGAATGCACTACATAGGAATATATACTGAAATCTGGAGAAAAAATATGACTTTATAGTGTATTTGTTGAGATAAAACTAAAACATGATATAATTACTATTATTATATGTTTCTATGGTGTGATTATGACTATATAATTAAACTGTCTGCCTAACACTATTTACTATGAGTTTATGACTCAAAAGCTCAGTTACACTATTTTCCTCAGGAATAACTTCTGTTAAAGTCCACATAAGAGCTGCAGTGAGCAATTCACAGTTTTAATCAGGAAAATATTACTGGCATTACATTAATAATTAACAGTCATTTACATGAAGCATAAGAAAAGCTATCCCTCTGCTATCACAAGACAAAATATGTACAGAACTCCACCTCAGAAGGAGATAAAGACCTGTAGCTGATGTCCAACATAAATAAACGTAATCAATTTCCCAAGCTGACAGTGCATTGTAAATTATTTACAACATATAAATAGGTGAAACACTACTCCAGGTCCATTGAAAAAAACCAAAATGGCATCACAGAAGAAAAATGGCCCAGCATAGCTTTCTATTACCCACACTACAACTGAATGAACGAAATGCAAGAGGAGATGTGCCAAGTTACTTGATACTTGCTGGTCAGCTTAATCAGATACTCTCAATTTCCTGCAGGATGGATAACAAACACTGTTCTGCTGCTTACTGCACGCCACATCTACTAAAATATTTTCTGAGGTAGAATGATCCTGAAAGCCATCTAATTACACAAGGAGCCTGGAACACCACAACCTGACATAATGTAAGAGAAGTAGATTTAAATAAAAATAATTAATTAAAAGATACTGTTACCCATGTTGTACATGGATAACTGAGATGCTAAATTATAAGGTTATGATGACAGATGCCCAAGTTTCTGACTATTCTCTGTTGTATCCCTACCATGTCAAAATGCAAAACTCGACTTTATGCTCCTGACTGCCCTCTGCCCTTATTTTTAAAAACCATCTTAGAAGTTCAGAAGAGTTTAAAAAATAATACATTTTAAACAAAATTTTGTAAAGATATTTGTCCTAAGTGTTATTTCAACATCAGAAAGCCATTTTATATTCAACAAACTGAAATAATTAAGAATAGAATTCACTTTTTTAATGACATGCATTTCTATGAAGAAAGGTTAATAAAGGATAAGCATGATTATTGCCATGAAGAATTAGGATTTAACAGAAATTCTACAATGCTTGAATGTTATTTTTAGTTAATATTAGTATGTTAGTTTATGTTAGTATGAAAATATTTTTGATCCTTTTATTATTCAGGAAGATATATGTAAGAGGTACTACTTACTTCCACAGCAAGCTGACTGAGAATCTTATCTTGTACTTTATTATCATCAACAACATGACACTAATTTTCTGCCTAACTATATTCATACATTAGCACTGATATGCATTTTATTAATAATCATTTCAGTTGCTTCATCCAGCTAAAGTATTCATCCATTAAATATGCATATTTTTAGGGGAAACGGGAAAGATTTTCTCTTTAGTTTTTCTTTAATAAGGATACACAGAAGAATATAAGAGAGAGGGAGAGGAATGTGAGAACCAAGAGACCATGAAAGCTCTTCCAGGCTTATCTTCAACTGGAATTCTTTAGCCCTTGCCCAAGTTACAGTGACAATGAAGAAAAACTAGCTATTTTTCTCTCCCTTCAAAAACCTGATGAGATAAAATATAGGAAAAAAATAATTTAAAAAAACCATTGTCACTTTCTGAAGTATTTTCCTTGCAATTGCTAATAGTTAGGGTTTGGTAGGTCTCAGCTATCAGCCATGGTGTGAATTGCCCATTTTCAGTGCCCTCACAAATAAACGGTTTTCAAAAGAAGAAAAAAAACCATAGACATTAGTATTCAGGCCTACTAAATAGAGAAAAAAGAAAAAAAAAGCTTTATGTATTTTTACCTCAACATCACCTCTCAGATCACTTCCAAAACCATTCATAAATTCTTAGAAATCAATACTTTGAATCAAGAATTTTACGTGAAAGTAGTATGAATTTTAAATAATTCACCCTTTTGCAATTTCTAGCTCCTCTCTACTCCATTTTGCCACTGATTTTCTTACTCTTTCAAAATAAAGTCAGCTTATAAGATGCATTTCTTAGCACTACTTACTTAGCTTCTTATTTGTAAAGGAAAATTGCTCCACATTTTTTGTTACTGCCTTGATTTTCTACTCTTTTAAAGTCCCATGTTTCCCTCAAACCACCATACATAGGGGGAAAAAGGGTAAAAAGTGAAAAATTAATAATTTAATTTTTTTAAAGAAAAATTTTCTTACTAACAATCCCTCAAAATATTTTGAGTAAAGACACTTATGGGTGGTACCTAATTTCTCCTATTCCTCTTCTAAAGACAATTTGGATAATACTGGAAAGGTCTTAATAAAAGAAGAGCACTCTTCGTGTCAAGTAATTTTATCTAGACATTTTTCCTTTGATAGATAACGTCCAAGGTATTTTAAAAAAGACAGTGATTAGTTTAACTTTGCAGAATTACACAAGCATACACATTTAGCACTTACAGTGTCTAATACATCAGAAAACCTTGGAGAATCTAAATATTCTAAATGGCTAGATAAACTCTTTCTTTAATCATGCTCCTGTCACTGAGATCACTTTGTGTTGTGTCTCAGTGGTTTTAATTCTTCTCTTCTTCCTGTCCCCTGGCCTCAAGCTACTCACAGTCCCTCTCTGCTATGCCCAGGATCCAAGCAAAGGCAAGTCCAAGGGCCAGGTGTATTTTTTACTAGGCAAACTGGAGCCAGACCTCTTGCAACAGAAAATACCTAACCTGAAGACATGGGAATACAGTTGCTTCTCTTGTCAACACAGGAACATGCTGTACAGAAACCACAGTCCCATGACTCAGAGCACATCTCAACCAAGAAGCTCTGAGATGATTCTTTCCCTCCACTGAGCACAGGGAACTTGAAACTACATTCCTAACTGCTTCTTGACATTTCCTTGTCCCTATGCAAACTTAAGTGCATCTAATCCAATTGTGCCTTACTATCTTTCACCGTCCTTTGGACTTTTTGTGCAGTCTCTGCCTTTCATCCCACCCTGTGCCAGAATAGGATATGCCTGCTTTCTCCTCTACACTGAGTACCCACTATTCTGCTGCTACTCAAAGGCAAATTGTGAACTCCTCGAAAATAAAAAAAATAGCATTCAAGAAAATGGTGATACTCTCTCTCTTTTTAATCATGCCAGCAGTAATGAGAGGACAGACAACTTCAGTGAGGGGAGATTAGTATAATAGTTCCTGTCACAGCAATTTGTTTCTTTTGTTTTATATTTATGCATTAACAGTAGAATTTTCAGTATAAGAAGCATGATTTGAGAAAGTGCTATTCTCAATTAACTTACTACTTAGATACTCCTAGATTCTGGAAAAAAAGCACACCAAAATAAAAATGCTTTCACAGAAAAAAACTCAAAATGTCTGAAAACAGACATACTGCTTTCTGCAGCATCCTTTCGATATATGTTCCACTAGTGATTCAGTTAATTAGTAGCATTAAGTCTGACATCTATCTTTTAAAGCTAAGAATGAGTAGTATCTTACCTTGTATCTCTGATGAGAGGTGCACTTCCCAGTTTAAAACAGATCTTTTCCCCTCCACAAGATGTTTGCCTTAAAGAAAAGCTTTCTGCCAGATCAAACCCTGCAAAATATGACACATTATGATATAATTTAATGGAATTTGAAAACCATAAGTAAATAATGATTTTAGCACACTTCAACGCAAGCATATTAGCATTTCTAGAGTACAGACTGACAAGCAATTCTGAAAAGCAGACCTTGAAGTCAGAGAAACTTTCAATATTCATTTTATTAAAACTATTCGTGCAAAATTCACTTGGCAGATGACTTTATAATCTGAAAAATACATTTGTTAGGTCCTTTTATCATCTGAACTGATAAGAATCCAGGATGATTGGAAAAAAAAAACCTAATTGGAGATTAGTGTGGCTGCCGAACTTGAACCAATACTTTCCAGAAAAAAAAGTTCCAATTTTAACCTCACCTTTCTAAGAGCAGCAGCAGCTTTTGGTGCTTGGGGATGGCATTCTGTCCTATCCTTTCAATTTTAAAGCCAGCTTCAGTCAGGCTATGTTTACACCAAGTACTAGCCAATTAATATAGATATCCATATTAGCTCAATCATTTACCTGCAACACCATGACTGTCTCTGTTGATTTGTTTGAGATGACGGGCAACAGTTTTCATTAAAGGACACACAGCACCTTCAAGAGAATACAGTTTAGTATCTATCATAAAATATTATAAACTATCAGGAGTTGAACAAACTGTCATGACAGTGATGGCAATATTGACAGGAATGTTTCTTTCTGTTTTTGAAAAACAGCAATCAACCAAATTACAAAATCTAAACAAGAGCAGATTTTATACTACACTTCCAATAATATAAGCAGATAGAATTTGTATCACATTTTAATTCAGTTGCCTTTGGTTAAAAGTTCATATAAGCAATACAGCCAGAAGAAAACCATTAAATTTTTACCATGCTGTTTCCATTAACAACACTCTATAAAGCAGTAACATCAGTTCCAAGTTCTTCTTTTATTTCTGACTGTATTATTAGAAAATATTTTCCCCCATTAACAAATATAAAACAATACTGTATTTTGAAAAAAAAGGTTGAAAATTAAGCATGGGAGTAAGTCTGAACCAAAGTAATTTTGTAAACAGACAAAGTTCTCAAATATGGAACATAGTAAACTGAAGTTAAATATAACTGAAAACCTTATATAAAACACTGTAGTATTATATGCAATATCTTACTTGTATGAAGTCTTTTACACTCATTTTTAATGGATACATAGGAATGCCCACTTTTAAGAAGCAAATACAGAGAATTGTCACTTTTGTGCAGGGGTCAGAAATAAGGCTCGCTATTTAACTGATTTTGTAAATTGCCCTGCTAAATCCTAATAAAACTAGCAAATGAAAGATGACAAGTAATGATATTTGGCCTGTAAGCTTATGAAGCACAGAGTTTTGTGAGCTGATAGTTAAAAAGATGTCCAAGGTGTATCTGAAGCTGTTGAACAGGGAACGTCAAGTCACTTTCTGAAGCATTAGTTCAATGAAAAAAGTAAGGAATGTCCTACTATTAACCTGGAAATCATGTATATTTAAATATTTCGTAAGAGCATCCAGACCAAACGCTAGCATTCAAAATAGCTCTATTTGTAATCTTAAAGCATATGAAATTTGTCATTAATTCTGTAGTTATATAGAAAGCATCCTTCAAAATTAATTCAAAGATAGAATTCTTCAAAACTCTTAAATGCTAATAAATATACTTCAGTATTTGATCTGGATTATGAATGGCTAATTGGAAATAACTAGTAAAAATTAAACTAGACTATATATAATATAGACATAAAGACACCTCCCGATAATATGGTTAATGAAAGCTACATCTACTGTTTAAAGAATAGAACGGGTGAAATACGTGGGGTTTTTTTGGTAAAATTTGTTAAGTTCCATGTCCCTCATATGTACAATTACATCTAAGGTTTTACTGCTACACGTAACATCACAGATTAATTTACTTCTAAGGCTCTAGGAAAATAATTTTTTTCTTTGCCTCATATAGATCCATAAATATGTGTATATACATATTTTTCCCTATACAAATAGATAGAGTTTCATGAAAAATGAGATTAAACATATGCATGAAATACTCCATAAATTCCCTCTCCCCAGAAGAGATGCCGAACTGTAAAGAATATTCATGTTGAAAACTCTGAAGTGAAATCTTTCATCATTCTTCATTTGCAGGAAGTTTTATATAGTGAGAAAAGCATTCACTAGAATTACACAGTAACATAGCAATTTCAATACACCAGTTGATATTTACACACACAGTATGGGACAGAAACAGGTTCACCTTAGATACCCTTTCGTCTACAAACCTCAACCTTCAATCACATGAAGATTATTAAACTATAGACTTCTATATATAGCCACTCCAAAACAGTGAATGTCGTTATGGTAGATTTACGTAAGTATAGCTCTAAAAAATAAGTTGCTGTAAAGGAAACCATTTATGGCTGAAGTCGCAAAAGAATATCAGGCATACATGGACAGATGTTTTTCTTACATGTTTTCTGCCAAAGGTTTTTTTCAATAATATACAATAAATGTCAAGGCAGATTCTCTTTTTGGTTAAATTCTCAACAGTACTTAAAGTAAGAGGAGATAGATAGTACTTACGTCAGTTTAGGGTAAAATCAGTAGTAAGCTTTAGAGAACCCGAGAGAAAAGTGTGCTTAGTTTTTTCAGTTTTAACTTAGATGAGTGTTGAGCAGTGAGAGGCTAGAAAGTTTTAGCTTATTCCCTGCAGCCACTTTCTTCCAAGTCCAAATAAAGACTCAAGCCTTAATTTTTGTGTTATCCATATGATAGCAATGATTCCTCACATGCCACAGACTGGACTGTGGACCTATTTTTATCAGTGGCATAACAGTCACAGCACAGACAGGCCATTTAAGTGTTAGTTATTTGTATTCCACATCCCCAGAAGAACTGAAAGAGTTACTGTGAATCTTCTATCACATGCTACTGATGTACTTCTTTACTCCAATGCTATTCTTTTTACCAGAGAGCTAAGGGAAAACTCTCAGATAACAAGACCAAACCCTCTCCATACCAAGACTGACAACTTTCATTATTACAGATTGATGAAATTCTTTCTACAGTTACAGCTCATACAGTTAACCTCTTCCACGATTTTTAGTACTGCTAGCAGATCCTTAAATTTTCTTTAGCCTGAGACAACACAGGCCGTTTCCCCATTTAGCGTGTGGGTAGCTGAATGAGGAGGTCTACATAAAAATATTTGGGAAAGGAAAAATGATAAACTCTTACTACTAATCCAGGTACAGAAACCATGAACCTACCCACCCTGTTAAAATACATTTCTATAAAATTAATGAAATAGCAATAAGAACAAGCTTACATTTATACATTAGATTGCTCTGCACATGATAAAACTTAATCTGTGTGGACCAAACAAAAAGTTCATATTAAACAAGTGATATCAAAGGTCAAGTTAACTGATCTATAAATTACAAGTTCACCTATCCATAAGACAAATTAGACCTTTATCTTTATAAATCAATGAATTCTAGGTATGAGCTCATTAATATAAAATCAATCTAATAATTTTGAAAATATTTATTTATGCAGACCAAGAAGATACATCACAGATCATTCTCTTCTCTCTTTCTAATAAGATGAAATTAAGAATTTTTTGTTTCCCAATATCATTATGAAAGGAAAAAAAAAGGGGGCATTGCCTCTAGACATATCTGTTGCAACATGCAATGGCGTGTTCCAAATTCCTGGAATTATCAGGACACCTGTTGAAGCACACTGCAACTTCCATCTAGGCACCATGCTCAGCTATCCATTCCATGCAAAGAAAGACAGAAGAGACTGTGGTGTGTGCTTCAGTCTCCCTCTGACAGATACCTCTTGTGTGCACTTCCCAAGTGGGCACTGTAGCTTCCAATAGCAGTCTTGGCTTCTCTAGGTCAAGTGTAACCTGTGCTGGCTAGATTCACTCCACAAGTACCCATGCGTTACTTAATAATTAAACATCATGTTCAGGTGAAGGTTTTAGCTGCCATCTACCACCACTGAGACGTATGTTGCAAGGGTACTGAAGCTTCCATCAGTAAGCATGACCAGCCTAATGAATGGAGCTAAAGAGCAAAGGCCAACCCAACATATACCCACATCCTATGTCAACTCAAGCTTCAGGCAGAAACCCATATTAGCCAAGATTTTTTCTCTTACTGGATCAGGCTTCATAAACACACAGACATAGGGAACCTCTTCAGAGCTTGCCACATGCAAATATCAGCAACGACATCCTGTGAGTCTACCTCAAAGGTATTTGTACTGAAGATAAGCAGACCCAGCTGGCTTGCTTTCAAATAAGGTCAAGAATTCAGATTTCCTACATACCTGTAGCCTGAAGTATAGAGGCACCAGGAAATAAGATGTGATTTTTTTGTATTCCCTTTTTTTACTCTGTAAAGATCATATCATATTAGAACATATATGTTAATTAAGACAAGGGTGAGAAGAATGAAGGAAATGTGATACAGTCAACTTCGAGTCTGGTGACTACTTAGATGGTTATGAAGTAATGTAACAGCATTGGCAGGCAGAAATAAGAAATCCAAGCAATGGAGTTCAAGGATAAGGATAAGGATACTCATGCTAGTCCCCTGGAGGACTGTATTCTCCCATGAAGAAGAGTGAATAGTGAAAAACAGGACTTCATAATATTTGAGACAACCAGCACCACTTCACTAAAGACAAGTCTTGCATGAGTAACCCAGTGGCCTTGTACAATGGAGTGGACAAGGGAAGAGCTATAGATGTCATCTGGAGTTCTGCAAGGCCTTTGACAGGGTCCCCACAATATATCTGAACTGGTGACACAGGGATTTGATGTGCAGACTGCTCGGTGGATGAAGAATTGGTTGGACAGTCACATTCAGAGGGGAGGGGTCAACTGCTCAATGTGCAGATGGAAATCAGTGACAAGTGGCATCCTGTATTGGGACCACTGTTATTTATTAACTACATGAATGACATAGATGAAGGTATTGAGTGCACCCTCAGCAAATTTGCAGATGACACCAAACTGAGTGGTGCAGTTGCCACACCTGAAGGACAGGATGCTATCCAGAGGGACCTAGACAAGCTTGAGAATTGGGCCCAGGGGAATCTCATGAGGCTCAACAAGCTCATGAGGTGCTGCACCTGGGTCAGGGCAAAGCCCAGTATCAAAACAGTCTGGGGGATGAAGGGATTGAGAGCATCCCTGACAAGCATACTCATGGATGAAAAGCTGGAGATCAGCTGATGGTGTGTGCTCACAGCCCAGAAAACCCATCAAAAGAAGCATGGCCAGCAGGTTGAGTGAGGTGATTCTACCCATCAGTTCTTGTGAGACCTCCCCCACCTGGAGCACTGCATCCAACTCCAGGGCCCCAACACAAGAAAGACATGGATCTGCTGGAGCAGGTGCAAAGGAAGGCCACAAAAGTGCTCAGAGAGCTGGAGCATCTCTCCTGAGAGTTGGTGTTGCTCAGCCTGGAGGAGAGAAGGCTCTGCAGAGACCTCACTCCAGCCTTCCAGCCAGCAGGCCTATAAGAAAGATCGGGACAAACTTTTTATCAGGACCTGTTGTGACAGGACAAGGGGTAATGGTTTTGAACTAAAAGAGGTTAGATTTAGATTAGACTTGACAATGATGGTGGTGAAACACTGGAAGAGGTTGCCCAGAGATGTGGTAGTTGCCTCATCCCTGGAAACATTCAAGACCAGGTTGGATGGGAATATCAGGAATATGAATACATTATATATGAGAGTTACTGTAGACTCATTATCTTGATTTTGAGAAGTATCTAGCTGCACTAAAACATTAAAACCAAAAAGCTGAACTGATTTGCATACTTGACACCACTCACTGTATTTGGGTTGAAGTGCCTATCTAAAATTATGATCCATAGCCAATACTTTTCACAACACATTCCATGTCAAAAGGCAATGGCAATTCACCATGCCTGACAGTCCCAGGACTTTGTTTATATTACATTTTTCATGGATTAGCAAGTGACTTTAAAAATCAGTAATTGTAAAAGAAAGTTGAAAAAGAAGCATTGATATGGGAATGAGACAAAGTATTAATATTCTTGATAAAAAGCACTCAGGAATGATCAAATTAGAATTTCGTGCGTCACTACAGAAAGAGCTCACGTCCACACTCAAACGCCAAACATTCCCAATAATAATAAGTTGACAACATGAAGAAAATATTCTTGAAGTCAGATCAAAAATATGCCTGTGGAAAACTCCTGAACCCTCTCCCCTCAGATTTGCTATATTCCATCATGAGAAGTGAGCGCTTCCTTCTAACGAACGCTCAGCATATCAAAACCACTGGACAAGTGAGAACTGAAATAAACCCTTGATGCGAATCTAACGGTTACTGGCACGGGCAGAGATGAAGGAGGACTTCTCTGATAAGATCCAGCATACTCTCTCAGCCTCTTTTTACAATACTGGTATTTACTCATTACAATACTGACCCAACGAATAAGTCACAAAGTATATTCAGTATGCCTGCTCAGAAAGCTCTCCCCTTCATATGCACACAAGTTAGTCCTTCCCTAAACACACTTCTTTCCCTCACTACTCTCAAATTTACTCTAATTTACACTTTTCCATGTATTTGAAGCCATTCCTTTAGATTCAAGTAGATCAGGTGAGACATTTCAGATCTCATCATCAAATACATCTCAGATCCCATCTAAAGGTGCTTTGTTGGAAAACCTTTCATATTAGCAGAGTGAGAAATAAATGCTATGCATATGTTGTTGAAGGAACAAAAGCAAAAAGTCTAGGCAGATGTTGAAGGACAGATGCTGATTCAAACAGGATTGGTACATAGCAGAGAATAAAGGCCCAAGAAAGAGTGACTGAATGCAAGACACAAAACCAAAAAAACCTTTAGCTATTACTCTCTTCTTGAAGTAAGCACGTATCCAATTTGTAACAGATTCACCTGCAAACAAATTATCACACTGGAACAAGACAACTTTGCAACATGGAGTACTTGGCTCAGCTGAATAGGGCAGACTAACAAAACGCTGGCAGAAAGATCTATATGACTTTTACTGCTGCTCTGTTACTGAGTTCATTATTTCCAAACTCCTGCTTCCTGGCCCATAACTTGCATTTCTTTTTTGGATGGTAACCATCCCTACAAACTCTAGTAGAGCTTCTTCCCTACAAACTCTAGTAGAGCTTCTTTCCTGTTATCAACTGGAGGCTTAACTCTGGGCTTAACTCACACACCTGCTGTTGTCAGAGTTGCTCAAGCTGGCACCTCCGTACTTGTTATTCCTCACCATCTGTCTGTACCACCACAAACCAAAGAATTGCACACCGTCAGCTACTCACAGGACAGGTTCAATCTCTCCTCTTCTTCCTAGCAGTTCGATTGGACCCATATTCGACCCATCTGTGGCAATCAGTTTAAGGAAAACTGCAACTTCACTGCTGGCTGCTTAGTCACAAACTTCTAACAGAATCTAATGCACAGCTGAGATACACTGAACTGCCAACAAAACGTGTATCTGCCACCTCTTCTGTGGCTGGCCCAACTATTGCTAAGGCATCATTTCATTAGGAAAAAAAAAAAAAAAAAAGAAAAGAGACAATGCTCCCTGAAATTTTGTTTTAACATTTTTCAATTTATAGTTAGGGAACCTTCTGCTCTCACACCATTTCAGCATTTTAAAAACTTTCCTTCTGCAACCCACCACCTAGCAATGACAGAGAATAAAACCTATTTTGCTTCTTTCAGACAGAATGATTTCACGGCTATGATGTAGGGGCTTGCTCTCTCAGAGGGGTTAAGAATAATTTATCAGTAGAGCACTTAGCCTCACTGCCCTAAAAATATAAGGGGAAAAAAGACTTTGACTTAAATTCAGACTCTTCACAATGCATTATTATTACCTCAGAGCCCACACATTACACTTATTATTTATTCATTATTACTACTTATGGTTTCCAGGAGTAGTAAAAGGATTATTATCCTAGTCATGGACTTTTTTAATTTCTTGGGCCTGAGTTTCAAATGTGTTATTGAGATGCAAAGTTTTTGTGTATGTTTAGTTTCTATTATCTTTCATAAGATTTCTGGAAAGGAACAGCGTTATTAAGAATTAATTTCATTTTTGAGAAAAAGACCCAACTCAATTTAAACAGCAATAAGCATGTTCCCCTTGTTAATAATTGTAGGAAAATTATAATAAGTTGAAGTACATGCTGAGGCTGAGCAGTTCTAGAAAAGTGATGTCCCTTATTTGACAAGCATGTTGTGTCTTTAAGACAGAATTTATCACATTCTGGAGAGTTAACGTAGAGTTTAAGAGAGAACACTACATAACATGGAAAGTAAAAGAAAAAAACCCCAGAAATATAAGAAAGTTTGCAGAAGATGAGTAACAGCTTTTAAGTTAAACAGTATCACTATATTCCTTTCCCCCATCGTCTTAGGAAGAACGGGTTTTTTTAACTCTGCCTGTATGAAACGTATGACCCAGTCTAGGGGTTAGACTAAGTATAGGTGTGGTTAACATGAACATTAGTTTAGGTCAATGTGATAACTACTCTGCTCTGATAAAGCCACATGATTTTTTTCACAAAAGTTTTGCAAGCTCTGATTTATAATCTTGTTTTCTACATTAGGAAAAGTACAAAACAAAACTTCTGGGAACTACAACTACCTTCAAACATGAATCTCCCAAGCACAGGAAGCAGAAAGGCTGCTTTGCAACTGCTTCAAATTTAGGACATTTCAGAAAAGTGATTTAAAATAATCTTGTATAATTTTATCTGTTCATATTTTTTATTTTCTATGTGTGTTGTTATTTGCTAAAAATTTTTCAGTAGTGAGATTTATGCCTTTGGTCTGTGATGGATGAGAAAAGTGGAAGTACCTGTCTGGTCACTGACAGCCACAGAAGTAGAAACAGGAAGGAGGAAGACTGCCATACAAAGCCAAACTATGCAGGATCCAGTGTACTTCATCTCCCCCTGGACACATGGGAACAAATAGCTACAAATCTGAAACAAAAAATAAGCATATTTAGAACAATCTCATCTTATTCTTCTCACCTCACTCTGTCAGAAAACTGCAAACAAGAACTCTGTAACTGTGAAGAGGAAGTCGCTAGTTACATGAAAGTGTATAATTTATCTGTTTAAGGAGCTACAAAAAAAGAGACTTCTGTCAGTCTAGAAATAAATTATAAATATACTTGTTTTTAGTTCTTTATTAATAAACTCAGAAGTAACACTTTAGAAATACTAACTCGGAGATATTAGTTATTAAGGCACTGAATTTTCATTTCATTAGGAACTACTAATTTTCTTTTTTATTTCTCCCCAAATTATTTTTCACTTTTCAATATATTAACTAAACTGTCTGATGTCACAACACTTCCAGTGACTGCTGAAGTAGTCCTCAAATTGAGCAAAGGCAACATGCAATTGCTTTGAGTTTAACCACAAAAGAATCCAAAATACGGTGATTCTTCACCTTGCAAAGTGCCTGGAGCAGCTTATCTTGAATTTCCACTTTAAATCTCACAAAAGGACAGTCTGGCTTCAACAACATAAGCTGGTACTGTCATTAGGGGACAAAAGCTTTCTTCTATGCCAACTGCCATGTATAAATACACATGAATTTAATGAAACACAGACAACATCTAATATTTTTCTAATCACATTTTTTGTAAGAAAAGCGAATCACACACCTAAGATGCAATTTTTATAATTCTTTTCACAAGGCACCTTATTCATCATCAGAGCTATTCTGTCATGGAGTGACAGCAACCACATCATGATTAACTTTTCTAGCATTCCCACCAGCGGCAAAGAGAATACATGTTCAAATAAATTATCATTTAATTTCCCGCACCTGCTTTACAAGCAGGCATCGGGAATTCAGTAGAGCTGCCGCCCCCGAGGTCTGGCTTTCCGAAGGGCTCTGATCACCAACACCTCCACCCCCTCGCTACCGCCGCACCTCCGGGCTTGGCTCCTCTGCCGCCGGCTGCTCCACGAGGCTCCGCTCCTCGCACAACCTGCGCGCCGAAGCCCGCGGGGCGCCTGTGGAGCGACCCGAGCTCTGGGCAGCACAGACTCTAACTCGGTAGCGCCAGCAGCCTCGTTTTTCTTGGATCGAGCCGCGTCTGCCGGAGGGAGGGCTCACCACTCCGGGCGGGAAGCGAGCGGGCAGCTCTCCGGCGCGGCTGGGCGGGCACCGGGCAGCGCCCCCGCCCCGCCGCCCGAGCCCGCTCTCCGGCCTTCAGCTCCGCGCCTCGCCCCCGGGCCCGCTCCGAGCTCCCGGCGCCGCGACCCTCCCGTCTCCCCGGCCCCTGCCTGCGGCGCCGGGAGCCAGGGGAGCCCGGGCAGCAAGCGAGGGGCAGGCGCCCGCCGCCGCTTCCTCCGCAGCCCCGGGGCGGAGCGGGGCCAGCAGCCCGCCCGGGCCGGCGGCGCCTGAGAGCGGGTGGCCCCGGTGCCGCGGGGCGCTGCGGCGGCACCTGCGCCGGGCCGGCAGGTGAGGGGCCGCGGCGGGCCGGGGGCGGCGAGCTGGCCCCATCCGGCCGTGAGCTGGCCCGCGGCATCCCCGGTGTGCCCGAGAGCGCTGCCCTCTCCCCGCAGGGCACTGCCCTCTCCCTGCAGGGCACTGCCGCCCGTGCCGCTGCTCACTCACCAGCGCGCTCCCACCAACTGCATGCGGCCACCCCGCACGCCGGCTAATTGCAAGGACACGCACGCTAAGAGGTAGGTTTTTAAATGTAAATATATGCACAATCAGCATTGTGGCAACTCGCAACAGTTTAATCAGTTTTGTAAATTACTGCTCATTTAGTAGGGCTGTTTTTATTAGCATATCTTAGCATATGCATGTAGTCACCTACTAACATAGATAATGTATTTGCACCATCATGAGCAGAATACTATAGCACAGGCTGAGTGCAGTACATTACAAACTTACGGTATACATCATGTTTATATAGACATAGGTAATATTAACAGTGATAAATGGCAGTTTTGGAAATCAAAACCAAAACCTCATGAGCAAAAATACCACAAAACAAGCCAGGAATAGTTTAGTGTGTGTGAGTGCATACATATATGATGTTTAGATAATTGACTACAAGTAATGAGTGGCTTACCTTTAATTTTTTTATTAGTCTGTCCCCCAGAAGCACTGAAAATGCCTGTACAGCGCTGCTGTGGTGCCGAGGAGTTGCTGGAGTGAGTCTCCAAAGTGTGTTAGAGGGGGATGCAGCTCTGTCCTTATTAGTCTCACACAGTGTGACCCTCCCACTCAGTGAGTGCAGAATACTCTGCAAGAAAGAGCAAACAGCCACCCAGATGCAGATTTTACATAATCATATGTGTATATCCCAAGTCAGGTAACAATGTAAGAAATGTTTGGATTTTTTTTCTCCTTCTCCCTACCTCTCTGAAAAGCTCCCTCCCCCCACCCCCCGACAGTTCCATAAATTAGACTGCCATGGTATGAATGCATGAATGAAAGAGTATCTGGTTTCTAGCTGTAAAGAACCAATTATGTACATTATTACACTGGCAGAAACTAGCTTTTATCTTTTAAGTGTAAGCATACATTAATTTTATATACTTTTATATGCTTTACCATAAATTTAAAAATAAGTCAGACAAGAAACTAAGAGACTACACCTATTTATGGCACTGATGCTGTAATGCACAGTAAATTACTGAAATTTGTTTTGCCTTTTAAAATCTATCATTTATGAACCTGAATGTTCTTGCACTTGTAGTATCATCTGTCTGTGATGAAATGGTGAGACTGAGCACTGCCACTGGCTATTATCTGTGTGCCAAACTGCGCTTTTGTCAGGTTCTCCAAGTATGCTTGTGGCAGGTTTGCATATTGCATTTTAAAGATGTGAACCAGATTGAGGGACGGAGAGAAGTAAAATGACTAGAAACAGATATACAGAAGACAGAGCAGGGCTTTAATGAAATATATGTCTTTTTTATATATGTATATCCAAGACATATTTTATCTTTTCCTTGTTGAATCATTCTGACAAGAGAAAAAAGGAAGGTGGTCATATGAAAATTTATCAGCTTAACATCAATTTAGCCAATTGGTCTTCAGATCAGAAAATTCATAGGGTAAACTTTTTTCTAGCCCCAGCTCCCATACCTCAAATCCTCCCACCCACTCACCAGATTTTGGAAAGTGTTTCCTCTTTTCAGTCAAGATAACTAGCCAGGATAACCAACAAATCACATGGAAAGACATGTTTATCTTCCTGGTTTGAATTTCAAAACAGTTGTTGTTCTTCCCAACTTAGAATCACAAGAGAAATATGAAATTGCAGCTTACGTACACGTCTGCTAGGGTGTTTTATTCCACAGCTTTGCCACAGACTTGTGGTGTAACTGTAGGCAAGTCACACTTCTTGCTTGCTCATTCTGTAAATTATGGAAAGTAAAGCTGTCTTACCTCTCAGGGTGAGGTGCAAGAGCCCAATCCCACAGCTGACAAATCCTCAGAGCACTCTTCTTCTTCAGACTGTTCATTTGATAAATGCTTCAGTGTTGAGCCCTAATTCTGTGTTTCAAGCAGAGCGGTGAGATCCTCAGTTGAAAGACCCTTTGTAAAAGCTCTGTCCCTAATGAAAGGCATGATCATTTCTTAATTTGAGAAGAACTTCATTTCTCATTGCTCTTTCAAGCTACAAAATACTAAAAAAAATTTTTTTTACTCCATTTTACATGTAGTAAATACCTGGATTCATCTGCCTTACGTGAATATAAACAGTCTCATTAATTTCAATCAAATATAAATTCTGAAATAGCTAATAATTTTAGTTGCATAAGAATTTGCACATACAATCAGTTTATCCTTAAAGAAATATTTCTGTCTCTTAGAATTTCAGTATTGCTTCAAAGTCCAGACCCAAATAGGGTCTTCATTTCCTGTGATGCAATAATGAAACAATTCCTAAACCAAGGATGTTTCTTCACTTACCAAGATATGGACACTACAAATGGAAAATTACATACCTTATTTGGACCATGCCCACTTCAAGAAACACTCCACATCTGCGTAAAAGCAGTAAGTAGAAGAATTAGAAACTGCTACAACCTTCCCTGACTAACACGTATGCTTCCTGTACTCTGGGCCAGATCTTCAACTAAACAGGATTATTCCAGTTCACATAAATCAAAGGAATTACAGTGATTTATACTAGTTGAGAAGCACCACATGAGGGACTGCCATCATATGTATTTATGGACAACACTGTTCACATTAATAAAAACAGTTTGAATGACTAGTGACATGAAAATTGGGAACAAGAAAAACCTTACTGTTTAAAAACCTCTATCATGACCCCCAAAGAATGGCTTCCCTCTGCCTCCCATAATATAAGAAGCAAAGCCACAGCCGGCAAAACATGTATTGTTGCCATAAACAGCTTAGAAATCCCAAACACCTGAACTCTTCTTCACCTGCAGTTACTGATGCACTCCAGAGAAAATGTCTATACATTGTCTTATCTGCTTTAAATCCAGGAAGGACTGGAAAAACAGATGATCTAAGCTGGAGCACCGTCAGCAAATGGATGATATCCCATTTTATCTTTGCAGTAACACATTTTTCCAGCTATCTGAGTTTAGCTAAAGCACACAGAAGACAAAATTAGAGCTGGATCCAGGAAAGAGTCAAGAAAAATACTCCCAAGAAGCAGAAAGAAGAGAAATTTAGGTTTGAAGCCATAGTTAGCACAGACATGCAGAGAAGGTTCCATCTCTGCGCCAAGGGAAACTGCTCCACTGAACAGCTTTTACTACAACTGCAATTGCAGGCAAGATGCAAGGGGAAAAGGTGAGACAATCAGGGGGCTAAGGCACTAACTTATTTTTGTAGAAAGTTTTTCTTTACTGCTAACACTCACTTTCACCCTTTGTTTCTTTTTTTGTCATGATTAGCTATCCAAACCAGCCAAGTTGCATAATTCACTCTGTCTGTGCAGTGTTAACAGATTTGTCTCCATCTTGTTAGACCCACATTTTAAACTTGCCTTTCTTACAACACATATGCAGGAATGAAGCTGTAAACTTGGACAAAACTCTTTAAAAGCAGCAGTATCCTACTTGAAAAAAATTTTGTAAAAGGACATTAATTTGAAACGCCCCTTACCATGCTGTTTCTCACTGAATGTAGTGCTCAGTGTTTCTGTTCTGTTGTGTAAGCCCTTACGTGGCATTGTTCCTTGCCAGATGATCCTTTCTGCCCTCTGCAAGATTTGCTGGTCACGACAACTGCATTCCAGTGAAGCAATTAAAATATAAATGCTTTTAAATACATGAGACTGAACTATAGTGAACTTAGACAAAACAGGTGGAATCCCAGCCCTGGGGAAGTTAATGGAGATTTTAACATTGATGCAAATGGAGCAAAAATGTCACTCAAATGAGGGCACTTTGGCAAAATTACATGAACAGGGAATTATTTATATGCATGTGCACACATACTAAGCACTCCTAAGCAGCAAAGCCAACAGAAGAGCTGGATGTCACTTCGTTTCTGCTATAGGAGACAAAAAGAGGCAAAAAACCCCAACTGCTACTTCTTCTACTGCATACTTAAGCAGTGCTCAGATTTTCAGTAGAGGGGCCAAAAAACCTAAAAAAAAAAAAAAAAGAGAATACTTATCACTATACTTTTGTGGTATTTGTTTTCTTGGCTCAGGCATTTTCTCCGCTCTTTGACACTTTACAACATGTCTTAAAATAACCAATTGCTAGTAAATATAATGGTACAGCAACAAAAAAAAAAAGAAAGAAAGAAAGGTATGTTCTTTATCTTCAATTCCAATGCCAGTGATAAACCCAATCTCAAAAACATAATAAGAGATGTTGCATAATTCACAATGTTTAGTGTTATCTGGTCCTAATATGTTTCATATTTTTATTAGTGGCTTTTTAATTCAAAATGCATACATTTCAAAGTAAATAAATCAATGTCTGATACATTGCTTATATTTGCCAGTTGCAAACATGCCAACTGCAAAGTTTAAGATCTTACAAATAGACTAGGCTGTATGAGACCTGCAGGCTTAATAAGGAGAATTATTTCAGCTCAGAAGGCTAAATACTCTGCCTGTTTTAACTTGAGCAAGATGAAGCATGGATATTAAATTGTAACAAATAAGTCTAAGAGTTTTCAAGTCTCAGTATTAGACAGTGTCTCCTACTGTTGTGTCCTTTCTAGCTGGCTAATTAGCCTAAATATGATTTACAAATTGAATACTACTGTGATAAAAACCCCAATTTTAGGTCCACTTACAAAGAGTTTCAAATCTTCAGAAAGTAATGTGTATAATTGGCATGTGCCATACTAACTGGTAACTGATGTATTACGACTATTAGTTTTATCAACATAGTAGCTACAATTATATTAACACATCCAGGATTCTGAGTTCATGCAGTGCTATTTACTATTATGCTATTTTAATGCTCAATTTACATACTCTCAAGCAACATAAAAATGAAATAATAAAATGACAAGTATTTTATTCATATTTGTTGCTGAATAAATAGGCACAATAACATAGAAAGTCATAATAAGTGAGTTTTTAATATGTATCTCTATACTCGCATACCTTATTTGCCTGCCATCTAGGAGTAATATTCTCAGGGTTTAACCATTACACTTTTAAGTTAGTACTTTTGTAGATTTATGTAAGCTTGATGTCTGCCTAGAGCTATCTAGACATGGTCTCCGATGTAAAAGAACTCTGAATTCAATAGCATCTAAAAGGCTTCAGCTAGAAGTAAGACAGAAGTACATGCAGAAAGGGAAAAAAAGATCTGTCTGTCACATGCACTCTAAACCAGCCTACTGACCTATATGTTGCAAGTCAACATTCTATGCCACCCAGTGCATATATGTATTTTTGGAAGCTGAGAATTTCAACACTAATAGAAAATGACAGTCCAAAGGAAGAACCTATCAGACCATGTTTGCATGACTATTTGTATGTTTATGCACAGTGATTCAAATAAATTTTACTGTTTACTAGGAATGCAAAATCCAATGCTAACTCCTAGAAAGGCCTCTATTTAAATAAATGGTAGGATCTTAAAATAAATGTAGCCATGTAATGTATCAAGAGTAACATTTGCCTCAATCTCTAAATTATTTATTTTTGGCACATCAAATCTGCTTTGTACACAAAGGAGAAATTTAATTTTGGATCAAGACCAAGTGATTTAGCATGAACATGCCATTTTGGTGAAGCCTGGAGTCACTATGAACTGCTTTGGTTTCTACCCTTTCCTGGTAAGTGGAATCCAGATATATCTTGTTGGTTATTTTAATTGTGTGCTTAATCTTGTCAATTAATCATTGATTAATTGTGTTGGAACCAATTATTAATGCTGGAACCAACTATGTTCAGACAGCTTAGAGTGGCATCCTGCAACTATTTAGTGAGGCTATAATTCCATGTGAAAAGAATTTTCACATTCTAACCTCCTTGTATAAGCACACGACAGTGGGTTTTTGATAAAGGAGGCAGGGGGAAAGTAAACAGAGAGAGAGATGAATTAGAGAGGGGGATAGATAAAAAAAAGAAGAAAGAAAGAGAGAGTTCACCAGTCCTGGCTCCAGCATTAATCCAGCTGATGTGCCCAGACTTCGTGGAGGTGCTTCTCTGAAGGTAAGTTCCCCCACCCTAGACATAAGTTTCTTGCTTTCTAAGTAAATTAGTTGTCATGTGCAATTTGTTCTTCTAGACCTTTCCAGAAATGGGTCAGAGGGCTTCAGGGATCTTGGGTGGTTTTGATCCTCCCTTACAGTCCATGCCAGCTTCTTGACCTCACTCCAGTGCCAGCACTGTATGGTGTTGTGCTTACCTCCAGGAGCCAAAACAAGGACGTTTTTCCCAGAAAACTGCTGCCCCACCTCCATATGCCCCCCCTTCTCCTGCCACATCTTGTTCTTTCTCACAGTGTATTATTACCATCAACCCTTGGATACCTCCATCACTATCAGTGCATGAGACATATACATTAGCTCTTTATCTTCTGGGCTTCTACAAGGGGAAGACAGTTTTCACAAAGAAGCATTTTTTTGTAACAAAATTTTGTTTGTCCATATTTTTTTTAGTATGAATAATCATAGCTTGACATGCTTTCAAACCTATTTGTGAAGAAGTAATTTTGGTTCATGTGTTAAAACTAAAAGGTCAGATTCGTGAAAAGATAAGAACTCACAAACTGTTACAGGACTGAGTTGCTCAAACACTCATCAGCAACATTGAGCTTGTCTCTCCTATTGCAATATTATTCCATTTCCCAGGACTTAGAATAGAGGTTTCTTCTTTAAGGAGCTGTTAATAAGTTACAGATACTTCACTGCTCTTTAGGGATTTTTAAAATTTACTTTCAAAGAGGATTTGACTCCTGGAGAATAAAATTAGAAAAAAAATTGCTGAAACAAACTAAGCCTGTTGGCAGGAGTAAAAAAAAACCCCAAAGCAAACAAACAAAAAAAATCCCCTAACCACAGAAGGCCTGTAATGAGAAGAGCACATAACCAAAACCAAGAGCTTGCATGCGGCACACATTTGTTCTTACACAGGGTTTATCATTCCCACAGAATTATTTCTTGCAATCAGAACCTGGGTTTGACTGCCAAATTAGCCTAGCCTAGTTCCAAATGACAAATCTGGCAGGCCTCCTTCAGAGCCCTCCCTAGTATTGAACTTTGCTACATAAATCAGTGGGAGTCTGAGTGTATCCCATGGCTGCCTGTGGTACATCACAGCAAACCTCTGGAGAAGTGTTCCCAGTGCACAGGGAAAGAAGCTGTCTACATCCAAGCACACTTCTGGAGTTACAAAACAAAGGATTACACATATTAACTTGATTTTATGTGTTCCTGTGGTGTGAAGACCACGGAGTTGCTAAACCAAAAGTAATTTAATCACAAGTTTAAATCTAGTTTTAAACATTATGAGTTAGTTCAGGCCAAGGGAATTGTGAAAGTGAGTTTATGTTCCTGGCTACACGTTAGCAAACAGCAAGTGGAGGGAAATCTGACCACAAGTCGTGTGAGGCACCTGAGGTGTCTAAACTAAAGGTGTAATTTCCCTTAGGAAATACAGATTTGAGATTAACTGTTCTTTACAAGTGTCTCTCTTGATTTTAGAGTGACAGTGTTCCTAACTTCAACCTGACACCTTAGTTTCTGAACTGAATCTGTACATGGTAAAAGGTTTTATAGAATCTGTTGACTTTCAACCAGTTTAAATAAACTTTAGGACCAGCACGGCTTTTAAATACCTTTAGATAAGGTGATCTTACATACTTAGGAATATTTATATACTTTTTATGGCTAAAAATTAACTACAAAAATTACCTACACTACTACAACACAAATTCACAATTATGTAAATTGTTCGCAAGGTAAATTGGACTGACACTAGTAAATAGAGTCAAATTCTATGTACAGAGGACTTAAATGAATATTCCACAAGCATTACCTGCAGCAGACATGATTAACTAAGAATTTTCAGTTACATCTACATAAGGTCCTTCCATTTACATTCAGAGCAGCTCTCCTCAGGAGTCTCATTAACACAAACTTACCTCGGTCTACAGCAAAGGTGTGCATATCCTTTTTAAATGCAATCTAATTTTATTATCTAAGAGATTATAAAAATTTTAGTAGTATTTTCAGTGGAGGACTTCCACACCTGTGGTTTTATCAGAGTATTAAAGATAAACATTACAGTTTGTGAAAGAGCATTCTCCACTTGTGTTTTAGATGGTCTCAGGCAGTACTGACAGGTACATAACTGCTCAGATCCTCACCTTACTATAATTTCTCTCATGTCATAAGTTAATTGAGAAGTTTTAAATACTTCCCAATCTATGTCATTGCCATCATGTTGAGTTCAAACCCTGTCCCATCAAACTCCCCAATCCTCTGTCTTGCCGGCATGATGACAGCTTGTCTCCAGACTGGAGAGAAAAGGCAAGAAAAACCATACAAGGAAAAGGAGCAGGAGATAGGATGATATTTAACACATGGAAGGCTATCATTTGTCACCCATGTAAACTGAGACATCTAAAAAATAAAACACCAAATTAATTTAGTGATTTCTTACTCTATCTTTGAATTATCTACCTATGAGAGTCAGGAGCTGAGGCAGTAAGACAAAAAGGAAGAAACAGAAGTGAAAATTAAGATAGTACCATTTGATATAGGGTAGTCAAATGGATTGAGCTAGATTCCTTTTTCTCTCTTTGTTAATGAAACACAAGCTAATCTTGTTGCAGCCAGATTAATTCAGCCTCTTCCAGTGTATAGTACTATTTAAGCCAGTTCTTTTTTTTTTATGTTATCAGTTTTAAAGTCCTATAAGTTTTTCCATTTATCAGTAAATGGAGACAACAGTGAAGCATGATTATATGGTTCATTCCAGATGTGTAAGTGGGCATGGACAAAAAAAGTCTATAAATCAGACTGAATTCAGGATTGGATCTCACTTTTCTGATGTAGCCAAGGGATATGCTTTGGATTCCTAAGAAATATTTAATCATAATTAAGCCATAATTATCGGGAGCCATAATTTCCCCATCTTCCCCCATATTTAAGCTTCTTTTCTCTGAAGTTAAAATATGTATTAAAATGTTTTCATAACTTTGAGAGAGTTGAGAAGTGCATTTGACAATGATTTACAGAAAACCTGTCAGCATTAAGAACAAGAACACTGCAAGACAGGAAAAAAAATGAAAATAAAAGGTATGCCCTTTAATAGTAAAATAACACAATGAGAAAGCACCCTGAAAATAGCTTCATCAATTTAATTTCTGTTAAGTAGCACTGGGGAAAAAAGTCACTATGGTTCACTTAAAAATGGAAACAGTTTTAAACATATTTAAAAAACCTTATCTACAAATAAATTTTTGTCATTCCTTTCCTTACTGTTTTTCCTGAAATAAACTTTCTCCCACATGAGTGATCCCAGTTCCATTAATGAACTTGGCTTTTGCTGTCAGATTTGCTTATTTAGCCCGTGGTTGTTCTCTCCTGTGTTGCTTGCAGGATGCCACTGCTATATAGCTCCACTCTATGATCTCACTGGCGTGAATGAGCAAAAGGGAACTAGAAAGTCAGTGCAACTAAAACATTTCTGTTTTTCTGCTGAGTATGGGAAGTGTTGGTAAGTTTTTTTTATTTAGGAGTTTTTATTTAGAAAATTTTGAATTCATAAGTCAGTGTATGCTTTGGCATAGACTTCATTTGGGCCAGAGTGTCACACCTGCTATTACCTTCACTTAGCTGCTGTTGTTGGGAGTTAGGAGTATTGGAGACCTCAGTCAAGCCAGGATTTCACTCTAAACAGAAAGTATGACCAGTTCTTTCAGTGATCCTCAGAGGACAATTAAAAAAGAAATACACCAGAAAGAGACCACTTGCTTGGATTATGATATGCCTTCAACTGTTAAATAGCCTTATGGTATCAGAAGTCTTATTTCTATGGACACACTTGGGCTATTCTCAGTTCTTTCTGAGTCACGAAGATGGATTGAGGAGCTTTTGTTTCATTTAATCTGTTTTGCTACAATTTTTGCTACAAAGCACTGTGGTTATGTGGGAGGTGTGTTTTTCGGTTGGTTGGTTCCAGTCTTTTTTTGGGAACCATTCCTGCTCATTGACATCAATTAGCAAGCAGAATGCTTGGATGGTGGAAGCTAACACAATGGCATAGTTACACAATCAATACCATATAAAGCAGTAATGCAGCTACACTGCTGCTACTTAGCATTTCTTTCTGTTAAATGCCATCTTTTCTAAGCCATCCCAGTGTGTGTGTGAAGCTATTACCTCTCTTAAAAAGTTTCAACTTTCCAAAATGCTGTATACTGCTCAGTAAGGTTAGTCCTGCAGTATTTGCTCTTGCGAGTGAAACTTTATATTTGATTTCACTGTATCACCATTTTTCCTGGGCAATCTAAATTACCCTACAAAAGTAGACATACCATTATTTCCTACTCAATCATTTTCATGTCAACAGCAAGCTATTCACAATGTTTTCTAGCTGAGGAAAGCAAAGCCTTGTGCTCAATTTACAGATGTTTATCTAGCAGTAACATGATAGTTTTGCAACAGGCCAGCTGAGCAATCTCCAAATTTTAAGGGAATGTTCTACATGTGCGAACATTATTTTTCTGACAACTGAAAAACTGGAATGAGAAAAGTAGTATTCAGAGAAATTTTGAAGTTGCTTAGCAATGCCTCAGCTAACTTGTAACTGCTTATTTTTCAAAAAATACTTGATTAGTCACTACTATCATTCAGAGCGGCTTTCTCATACAAAAATGTGCACTGAGACTGCGCTTACAGACCTGCTTTATGTACAGAAACAGTCTGATTCTAGTGGCAGTCACACAAATACTCTCAAAAAACAGTATAGATATAGCTAGAGAGCTCCTGTTGTGAAGGAGAAAATAGCTAGTAACAACAAAAATTAATGCTTTACATTTATTCGGAAACCTATCCTTTGGATGTCAGGTGTGTTTAAAGAAAGCGCTCATATTTTCAACACATTATTAGTGTACTATTTGTTTGAACAATGCCAAAAGTCAGCACAACTAAAACCCAAATGGAATAAAATCTGGTAACATCTGCAATGGCTGGGGCTTCAAAGGTCATCAATGTAAAACCACACATGATGAAGCAAAATAATTGCTGGAATGGAGGAAGGAGAACAGTCGCTGAGGTCTGTAGGTACATAGAAGAGAGACAGGATTGTACAAACTCTTATTAGCATGTCTGTCATGCAAAAAATAAGAGAACAACAGACTGGAAGATGAAGGTGAAAAGATCAACAGGACCAGATTTATTATGATTTTCTGTCTCTTCTTGAATTACCAAGTTCATCAGAGTTGAGAATGGAAATACTGTGGTTGCAAATATTGGAAAGAATGTTTTAGATAAGTTAGTCATATGATAATAGGATTCTTTCTTCAATATATAGTGAAGAAATAGCAGAGTTTAGGTGAGCTCCAGTTGTGCATATTTACAGAAATGGAAATTTTTATGATGGCACTGAACGATAGGCTTGAATGCTTTGGAAAGCTATGGTGCCGTCAATAGTGACAGAGCTCGACAAAAAAAAGTAAGACTTGGAAGAACTCATTTTAGTTTTGAAAAATTTGATTTAAAATTGATATATACTTAACTTTAAAAAGATAAATCATTCATATATTACACACCAGCTCCCGAAGTTCTTGCTATGCTAAAACTTCAGCGGAAATGCAAAATTTCTCTTAAGTAATTCCTGTGAGATTTGTCTCTCCTGAGATCTCGGGCAAACCTCCTGCATGGAAAGGACTCTGGAGAGCTGCACCGCGGGAGCCCTCTGGTGGAGGAGAGGGGAAAATGCCCCGAATCTCCAATCGCCAAGCAAGGCTCTGACACTTAAACGGGATTTTTACGCCTAAAATCGCAGTGCTTTGCAATTATTAATGAATTTAAAATTATTTATTTGAATCACCGATTACGAAATAATGAGTTTCGATATCACTCTTGCTCTGTTAATAACGGCTGTTTTCCTTCCCTCCTCCAATGATTATTCAGCTGCAACCCAAATAGGAAACCAGTTTGCCTGCAGGAAATAAATGAAACAGGAAGCGTACATTGAACTAAATCCCTTGTCAAAAGCATAGAAGAAAAAGTATTACTGTAACACGTGTGTATCTCTGCCGTTTCCATTACTGGGTACAGGGAACATTAAGGCTTAGCAGTAGCTTGAAGCCGTAGCATTCCTTTGGGTCTGTAGAATAAACATTATACAAAGCCAGAACTTTCAATATTGAAATAAGACTCTGAGATTGCTCCTCACTATGTACATACACATGCCTGGCTCTACACAGTTTGTTTTGAATCACAGAATGGTTTGGGTTGGAAGTGACCTTAAATCATCTAGCTCCAATCCCCCTGCCATAGACAGGGACACCTTGCATTAGACCAGGCTGCTCAACACCCCATCCAAGATGATCTTGAACACTGCCAGCATTGTGGCTCCACAACTTCTCTAGGAAACCTGTTCCAGTGCAGAATCAGTTCTTTTGACTCTATGTGTTTAAAAATTTTTTGTCTCAGGTTACAGGCATATACAGAGCAGTGTTTGTTTGTATCTGTATTCACTGACAACTGAACTGACAAATGATCCACATAGTTATAGACCATACATTTTAGATAGGACAAAAATGGCAGAAAATCAAATAATTTGCTCTTCTGTGAAATCAAAAGTACAGAGGTCAATACTGCTATGCCACTACTAATTTAAAAGGCCTTAATGACAAAACAGTCAGCAGTCATACTCTTATGCCATTCTTCCTCTCTGGGATATTGCTTTGTACTATTGCCCTACTATTCAAGGCCTGGTGCAATTGCTGAGAATAATGATTTCCTTTGCATTCTCTAAAATGTTATTTTCTATCTAAATACAGTTGCTGTGTCAGTGGCATTAATCACTGACGTGTTCAGGTAGGAAATTACTCTTGAGACTTTTCTTGTCCAACCTCTGCTCAAAGCAGGGTCACAATGAATCCAGACCAGTTTGCTCAAGGTTTTATCAGTCAAATTTTGTAAACCTTCAAGAATAGATGTTGCAAATCCTATCTGGGCTACATGCTCCACTGGTTAATTATCCTTACACTTTTCTTCTTTCATATATCTAGTCAGATCCTCATATTTTATTTTAAGTCTACTGTCTCTTCTCCTGCTGTGCCCCACTGACTCCATTGTGTGGCCAGCCTCCCTGCCAGGCTGCTGTTGGGGCCCCACTACCATCTCTTCTGTGGGCTGAACAAGCTCAGCTCCCTCCCCTCTCCACACAAAACAAGTGTTACACACTCAGACACCCTGCTGACCCTCCCCTGAACCCACTCCAGTTTATCAGTCTGTTTCTTGAACTGAGAAAATTAGATTCATCAACTCTTAACACATGGAAGCATTAAGGCTACTTTTTTCCTTGTTTTGAAATAACAGGCAACTTTTTGTGCTCCTGTTTCTACTGTTCATTATAATGTAAAAATAATCTCTTCTATGCTGCTAGACAGCCCTTAATGCTCAGGATTCTTTATGCAGTCCATATGCTATGTTTAAATAATGTAGATGACTTTGAATCAGTCTTCTGAGCCAGAAGAAATTCACCTTTATCATGAAGATTGCCCTCTAACACCATCAAATCAACAATCCAGCCTTTGTTGATGTCCTAGAACAGGCATACTGAGCTCAACTAACTGAAATATAGCAAGAGAAATGAATGAATGACTGTACAGCTTCCTGTATTGACCTTTTAGTGCCAACAGCAAATCTTTTGGAAAACAGGGAAAGCTGAACAATCTTCCCTTGCAAATCCTGTCCATTCTGGCACTCCCCTGCTTAGGGCCTTCTGAGCTGGAGGCTGCTTCTCATACTTAGTGCTTAATACTGCTTGACAGACCTCTCATCCATGAATTTCTTTATTAATTTTTAACATGCATACTTGGTATTCCAATCATCCTATGGTAAGAGTATCTTTTTGTTTAAATTTTAGAAAGCACTCTCCTTCTGTCTGCTACTGTTGGTTTACTTTATGCCCTTTTTTTTTTTTTATATGAGCATGACTAATTATTCTCTATTCTCTGTTCCTTGTGCCAGTCAGAACCTCTAAAATTCTATCACTTCTCCTTGAGCAGCATCTTTTCCAAGATGGTGATTCCAAATTACTTAATTTTTTCTGCGCACAAGAAGGTATTCCTCACTTTGTTCACACTTATTCCCTAAACAATCTAAAATTCAGTGTAATATTTTGACATGGACATCAAAGCAGCTCACTGTCCATGGAGCATAATGATGATTACACCATGTCCTTCTTGGTAGTATCAATACTTAGATAAACTTACTGGCAGATTTTCTGTTAAATTCAGGGGGTCAGAATTTAATCTATTGTTTTCCTTACTTTCCATGTTGTTTCCTCAGTCCATCCTGGGAAGATCTCAAAACATTTTCCTTCCAAGTTTATGCCTTGGTTGGAGTTTTTCCATGTACGAAAGACTAACAGTATCTTTAATAATTTCAGAGAAACATGCAGAAAAGAATACTTTGGATGTTCTAATATGATAAAGCAGTCAGTTCATTTTTTGACTAGTACGATAAAAATACTGTGGAATTCTCTTTTTTTCCTCTGGAAACATCAGGCTGAAGGTTTCATGGCAATATACCATTCACACTCATTTTTGTTGTGGGAATGTTCACACACGTCTGTCATGGAAGTTTCTATTGCTTTTGTTCTTAAAAGTTCATACAGAACTATAATTTACCTACAGAAAAGCTTTTAATTTTTGAGTTAAAAAAAAAAGAGAGCTTTGAAGGTTCTAATTGTTTTTACAGCCCTCCTTAAAGAAAATAACCTACACTCTCTGTGTCATGGAGAAATTAATCACCTCTTTTGCCCTCATACTCCTTTTCTAAAATTCTGGTTTTGTTCAAGTAAACAAACCAAGAAACCAAGAATAAGAAAGAACCTCCATAAGCATTACCATGCAGTTGCTAGTAATTCATGAAAAGAAAAACCACTCTAAATTCTTCCATAGATTAATTCTAAATTTCTGACTCAACTACTTATTTTCATTTGTATGTTGTGACATTTAGAAAGATGACCTCTGTTCCAAAATAAATGAAAACTCAAAAAAACCCCCCCAAAAAACAAGCAATCCTTTAACCTTCAATACTACTGCAACAAGAAAATACACATAAATCTTAGTGCACAGATAAGCTATTCTTCTCCACCTTGTGACAGTTCTATGCTTTAATAAAGAGTTTAGTAGTCCCAAACTATGCCAGTTTTTCCTTTGCATGTCAGAAAGTCACAAATTGTAGGGGCTGGGCTTGCCATTTTAAGTACTTCAATTATTATGTATATCAATTATACAAATTGATTTATATAAATTATTTAATTGTATTTATTATAAAATTCTTTTGGAGAATGACATGCTAAATAGACACAAAAAGTGAACTGATGGCACAGAAAGCCTTTCTTTAGCCTCCAAAAGTGCTGATCTAGCCTTTGACTTGGGCTACCTGGAAAACAGTGGGCCAGCGCTGATGTGTATGCTGGGGATGACACCACTGTATGCTTACCTGCTTCATGTATTTTTTCCCTAAATTCCACTAAACATTGAGGAAATCTTACTCCCAACCCAATGGGACCATCTGTTTTCCTCAGAATGACATCATTGCTTCTTTTGAAAACTGTTTTCTTCCCTATACATACCCAAAAAAAGAATTGAGCTGATTTAAACCAAGTCAAACTGAAATTTTCATAAGGTTCATAAAACCATGCTTTGTCCCTATTTTTAATGTAAATGTTGAGTCACTGATATATCAGTATACATTTCTACTGATATTAAGAAAGGTTTAAGGGGAAAATGAGGGTTTTTTTAGTGAAAAAGAATGATAGACTGGACTAAATCCAAGCACTCTGAAAGCATGGGCATGACTGAGGATCTTGAAACAAGGTAACATTTTAGGATGACACAATACAAGGAGCAAAGGTGTAGAGGTCGCATCAAAATGTTTTTTTTATATTAAAGTAGCAATAAATGACATCCAAGTAAAGTTTGTGGATGCAGCAGAAAAGCTAAGTCATAGAGTGAAAATTAACTATTAACAGTGTTTATGAAGAAACCCAAAGCTGTGCTACTGGTCAAATAAGACTAAGTAAGCACTGAAGTACAGTGGTGGAAGGGAGATGCATGTATGGACCTAATATAGCATGACACACCAATCTCACAAATCTAGCTTGGTCTGAAGTAGTGGTAAATGAACTACAGCATCAAATTAAACAAAAGACATTTCAAGAATTTACGGTCAATTTTCTTCACAAAAGTTGAAGGACTTAAATCCCCCATGGTTAATTTTGTGTACTTGGAGAGTAGTAGGTCCAGTGTGTTCTGTACTATAGGGTTTACAGGTTTTACCAGATTCTCTTTTCCCATGCAAGCTATGAAAAACAATGAGATGAATTTTGTAAATAATAATTGCACACCTGCTGTTTTCCTCATCTGTTTTGGGTTTAAAGCAGAGAGTGTTGGGAATTGTGTGTTGTAGGACTTCAGCCAATCACCCCAGGAGGTGGGTGACCACTGACCAATCACCTATGGCATTTTAGCACATACAAGCAGAAGTTGTAAACAATAAACGCTCTCTCTGCTTGCCACTGGATCTGTGTCTGTGCTGCATTTTTCCAGCATTTAGCTGGGTACTACAGCAACAACATAACACAAAGAATAATTAAAGCTTCAAGACCATGGCATGTTTGTCAAATATTGCAAAATCCAGTTTCACTATCTTCTCTTCTAACATGAGAAAAAAATAGAACAAGTAGAGTTAATAGGAGAATTTCAAAATATGGCATTGCCATTAGCCCACACACTTTCAGCCCCCTTGAAACTTGGGGGATTATCAAGTGGTGACACAAGCAGCTCAGTCAAGCAAGAAGGAGCACCTGTTCCCTGTTGGTATGTACACTATCTAGTTCAAGTATGACTCTAATCCCTTGTCCTGGCCAAAATGAAGATGGTGTCTTGTTTCATATACTTTAATTTCTATAATACCAATCCTCTTCTTTCTCTGTCTTTTTACCACATGAATACTTTAATAAAAGTAAATTCCACAACTTATTAAGCAGCTTCTAAGATATTTTTCATCATTTGGATTTATTTCTTATATACCTAACAATTACTATAATGGTTCTTTTTAGAGAAAGATTTTATTTTGTAAACAATATAATTAAAGGTTATTTTAAAATAATGTATTTTCTTTGTAACACAAGGTTTTTATAATTTTTTTTTTTTCCGCATTGTGTGAGTCTCTCGCCTGGGAAAGGAAAATGGTGTTAAGGGAAGTCCACTGATAAAATTCTTTGTTTTTTCACACTATGGCTGCAACCACCACAATGCCTATCAAGTTTTGTTGAGGAATACAGTAACAGCATTCTCTTCAGACTTAGTTTATTTTCATTCACACATTATCTCAATGACTGGCAAAAATGCCCCCCCCTTTTTTAGGTACAATAAAATTTTTTAAAGAGACAATTATTAGCTTGCAGTTATCAACCCTACCTACAAACATGCCCAAAAAACCTTTACAGAAATCGCTTCACTTTTTATTTTCTTCTCAGCCTTGACCCCATACATGATGCCCTACACAAGTACTTCTATCTACCACCACTGTTTAGTGCATTCAGTGATCTTGCTGCACATGATGGCATCTTGATGAAAAGCTTTTATTAGCAAGAGAAAAGATGCATGAAAGAGCACAAGACAAATTGCTGTGTCTAGGCACAAAAAGAGGCATATCCACTACTAGAGTGTAGGAGAGAACAGCACAACAGGGACAACTGTGAGATTATCCTATAAACCCTGATAGCTTATCCTGGCTGTTGGAAACACAGCACTGGTGTACAGCACTGCAGCCAACGCTAACATTGCTGATCATGGGGATCCCAAGCACTCAGCGTGGCACCACACTATCTTTAGCTTGTAGGTGATCAACAACTTTGATATTAATTATGCAACTTCACTGACTGGCTCATACCACAACCATCTACCTTCTCTCAAGCACTAAGTCTCTGCAAAAAAGTGAATATTTGCCAAGAAACATCTAACCAATGTGTCCTCAACAGTAGTGCTGTCAATAGATATTGTGAGTACTCAGAAATCTGACCTCCAATTTATCCACAAGCACCCTCTTACAGAAAGAGCTGTGTAAATACAGTCATGAAAAATGTTAGTGTTAGGTTCCTCAGGAATAGTAACAAGGGATGAAATTTCCACCTCCTCACAAGAGTCAACACATCAGTTGAAAACCATTTTTAAGACTTATGTTTATAGGACTTTTGCTGGCACGAGGTGTAGACAAAGGTCATTATTTGAATATTTTAAAAAATAATAGCTTTGCTATTAAACTGGTTTTTATGTGTGCTTGACTTCTGCAGTGTCCCACCCAATGGCAAAAAAAAAAAAAATTAAATTGATCCTCTGAATTTTTTTGCATATAATTCCTCAGATAAAGATTTGCTGATTTTATTAAAATTAGAGATAAAATTATTTGAATTTATAAACTATGGATTTTAGGGAACAAGAAAAAGCATTCAGAATGCTAGTGGTATCATGGCATTGAAAAAAACCCCAACATTCAGGTACCATAGTGGTAACATAAGAAAAACTTCCATTTTGCCTGTTCTGTACATGAAAGGATTACTTCCATTCCAACAAAACCAGAAGTTCTTCCTTTTAACTATGAATTACATAATAATTTTATACACAGGGACATGACTTTTTTTTCTGAAACCTTTAAAACCTTGCCCATTACCCAATTAAAACTAGGTCATCAACCATATTTACCAAACAGAAATGGATCTGACAGAGTGATGGGAATTTCTTCAATATTACCATTTACTGAAAAAATACAGGAAGATTTTAACAAAAGACTTAAAGATTGGATTTTTCTGTTAGTGGAAACGATATAATTTTGGGGGGTTGATTGATTTTTTTTTAAATCTTTGTTAAACTATATAAACTCAGCTGTTTAGAAGGGAAAAGATTTTTTGATCATGCTGAAGTTAGCCTTATGGCTTATTTACTATAACAAGTTAAATATTTATGTTACCATTTCAGTCAAAACAAAAACAATTGCGGTAGCGTAGAGCTATAGCATTTCTTTTTTTTTTTTTTTTAACATCAGCCTTAATTCTTAACCAGTTACAGGTCCCTGATGTTTTGTATATCAATATTTTATTGATAAAGGTGTGCTGTACAAAACATAAAAACTTTATATACTCCAAGGGCAAATTACTTCCCTTCCCTCGTGGGAATAGTTTATTTTTAATGTAGTTCTTTAAGGTTTTTAATTCTTCATGGGTTCTTAGGCAATTTTGAATTATGACATACATATTTAATAGCAATGACATCCAGGGAAATATTTTCTGTGGTGGAGATAATACACACACATTAATAGTAAAATATACAAAGAAAAATCTCTAAACCTCCAACAATTCAGAAGACATTCACAATCTGCTTACTGACCTGTAACTAATTATAGTTTTATAGTATCTGCTGCTTTTCTCATCAGACTACAAACTCATTTGGATTGTCATGGACTATCCACTTGGCTCATGAGCTGCACAGCCACTGCACAGCCACCTGCCTGCTGTCCCTGCCCTAACACCAAACAGAGACACAGCACAACCACCTGCCCCTCCAGAATGAGCCTCCCAAACAACACCACTTCTCCACTGCAGATCCTTCCTTGCAGTGCTACAAGCTCACCTAAAAACTGCACCCATGACCAATCATCCAAGCACCTGGTGAATATTCACTTTGTGAGAACAGTGCAGGTAGAAGCAAAACAGTAACTTAATATATGGCACAGGTATTTGCCCCTGCAAGCAACGTTTTCCTCCATGACTCAACATAGCCCCTGCAGATACCTATCTGCAAGGTTTGCAAGCTCTCCAGAACCCTCCTCAGCTCCATTATCACTTGTTTCATGAATACTGCCACATGTCAGTGCCTTCCACACTGCCCTGACAACAAGCTGAAAAGTACAGCATGAGTCCACTGCTCTGAAGCAAGGCTTCCAATTCTCCTGTCCTCCCAAACACAGGTTCCTTCTTGCAAAGCTGCAAGCCTATCTGAACTCCTGCTGCCCCAACCACCCCATGCACAGCTTGTGAGCATTGTTCACAACGCTGTCACAGTAAATTGAAGCCCAGCAAACTTTTAGTCCCTTTGCGAACAAAGCTATTCCACTATGCACACCACCAAGCATGTTTTCCTGAGAGAACTAGTCCACCTGAGCACATATTTCAGATACCCTGGATATATCTCACAAGCACCACCACACACTATTGTACAATTTAAATGGCCCCTCATACAAATTAAGGCTTAGCAGGGGCAAAAACCAGCCCAGGATAACAGCCCTTTCATCAATACATCTCTCAAGTCTATGAGTGTTGCAACGTGTGTCCTTCCCCTGATCCCTCCCCCTTGACCCTTCCGGACTGGCTGATGTGAGCCAGGACCGCCTCCTAACCCCACGGATAAAAGCCCAGCAGGACCCGGAACCGGGGCTCTTTGATTCTGGGCTTCATGGAGCAACTGTCCTCCCCTGACTCTCCTTTTCCCTCCCCCACTCCCCAGTTTCCTCCTTTATTATCCCAATAAACCACCTGAAGCCTGGAATGAACAGCTACCTTTCTAGACCTGCGGTGCTTCCACACAGACCCAGTCTAACCAGTCCCACCGCCCGTGGCCAAGAAGAAAACATCCTGCGTGTTCCGGCTCTGGGGCAGCCCTCCCCCCCGCAGCAGGGGAGAGCTGCCCTTGGGTACTGCACTGCTGCATATGAGCCCCCACAAAGTCCTTTCACTCACCTGACCTCGCACTTGGTTCACAAACATTGTTGACACCAAGAGCTCCCATCACCCCCACGGGCCTCACAGCACTTGGAAGTTCACTCCTCCTGGGCTGAGCTCCCTGTGCCCAAATCAGTCTGTTCTCACAAGGCTACAAACAAAGTGTCCAAATTTCAACCTCCTCTTACTTGGCTCATGAGTATGAATTTGTTCTCACAGCAACTGGAAACATAGAAAATGTTATCCTTAGTTTCAGGACATGAATGTGGCCACCCCTGCATGCTGACAAGTCTCTGAGCCCCTTGTACCAAGGGAGGAACCAGCAAGATTAACAAGCATTTTCATGCCTTAGCTGCCTGTGCACCCAGCAGACAGCCGGCACAGCATGTGCACTCCAGACAGGGCCCTAGGCTACCCACGGGCACTCCTGCAGGCAGAGCCCTCTGCACCCAACCTTATGGCCTTAAGCTCAGACAGGGGACATTCAGATTAGATATTAGAAAAATGTTCACTGTTAGGGTGGTCAGGCATTGGAATAGGTTGCCCAGGGAGGTGGTGGCCACCCTCCCTGGAGGTGGGCAAGAGGTGTCTGGATCTGGCACTGGGTGATGTGGTTTAGTGGTTACAGTGGCAGTCCCAGGCGGATGGTCGGACTGGACGATATTAAAAGGTCTCTTCCAACCCTGATGATTCCATCATTGTATGCATGCAGCACTTAGAGCAAAGCAGAGACTAAGACACGCGGCAGCACCTTGCAAATGAGGTTCTCCCACTCCCTGTGCCACCAAATCCACACTCTCAGGAGCACGAGCTCCCCAGGGCACCTCCTAACCCCACACCCCTCCGGGCCCAGGGCTGCCCTCACACCGGGCACGGCACCCGAAGCGAGGCTTCCCACCCGACCGCGACCCTGCCCGAGGCTTCGCCCCAGCGCGGTCCAGGCGAGCCCGGGGCAGAGGCACCGCGGCGCGGGGATCCCGCACACCGTCCCGCACATCCCTGCGGGAGCGGCCCGACCCGCCGTACACCTGTCCTGACTCCGGGCGGCTGCAGGACACATCTGCAGGGAGATGGTTTAGGTACCTCTACAGCAAGAAGCAACAGCAAAAGAATTGAAAGTGCCTGATACCTCTTAGCGCACCTTTAACCTTTCCTCAAACCCCTTCGTCCCCTCCCGCTGTCCCTCAGGCAAGAGTCCCCGCGGACCGAGCGCTGCCCTGCCTCTGCCTCCCGGCCCCGGGAGGGAAGGACAGGCAAACCCTTCTCGGGAGCAAGAGGTGAGGACAGCTTTTCTTCACCCCAATTCCGCCTTCCCGCCCCCCGACAGCTGCGCTCTGCCACGGGACGGGGCCGGGGGACTCCCGGCTCTCGTCACTGCTGCCCCCCGGAGAAGTGCCTCTCTCCCGTCCCCAGCGAAGGCGGTCCCTGCGGGCCAAGGCCCGGCTGAGGCTCGGCGCGGAGCGCGGGCGGGACGGAGCCGCGCTGTTTGCAGCGGAGCGGCGGCGGGTGCGTGACGTCAGCCGGCGGCGGGCGGTTGCCATGGTGACGCGATCCGCCCCGCTTTAAGCGCCGCCTCGGCAGGCCGGCCTCACTCCCGCTGACGGAAGCGAAGATGGCGGCGGCAGCGTCTGACCTGCTGACGGGATGGTGCCTCTTCGGCCTGGCGCTGCTGGTGAGAGGCGGCTCTCCCGCCCTGCGGCGGCCCCCTCGCACGTTCCTTGCCCTCCCCTCCCTTGGGCCGGCTGCTTCTCCTGTCTCGGCCGCTCGCTATTCCAGTGCTGGGCGTCCCGCCCGGTTCTCCTCCCCGTGTCCCTGAGCCGGCCCCGGCCGCCAGCGCTTCCCTGCGGCTCCCGCGGGTGCCTCGGTGGTACCGCAGAGCAGAGCCCGGAGCGTGGGCTGCCTTGCCCTCCTGCCCGGCGAGCCGCGCTGCTTGTTTGTGTTTTCGCATGTTCCGTGTGAGAGCGGTGGTGTTGTTGCTCAAGCTGCTCATAAGGAAAAGAGTGACCTGTGTGTGGTCAGTGTAGTGCTGGTGCTGAGTGTTCAGGTAAAAAGTGTGTTGATGGCATACCAGTCATCCATGCAGGGTCTAACATCAGTACCTACTTGCTGACGGTGTTATTTTACAACTCATACGTATTTTTCCCTGTGTATTTCAGGCCATTCTAATTTTCTGCTGGGTTTATGTGCGCAAGTATCAGAGTCGGCGGGAAAGTGAAGTGATTTCTACCATAACAGCAATTTTTGCCTTGGCCGTTGCCCTTATCACATCAGCGCTGTTGCCAGTGGACATATTTTTGGTTTCATATATGAAAAACCAAAATGGTACATTTAAGGTATGGACTTTCAAAAATCTTAATTGCCTCCTCAAAATATGCGCATATTTTGCAGAAAGATGCTATTGGGTTTCCAAAGTCTTTGGCACCAGTACTAATACCTTTTTTAGTAACTTGAGTTTTCTTAAAGCGGGGTACGAGTACCATGCATAAAACACTAATTTCTGGTATTTGAACTGGATTTCAGTTTTCACTTACATATTTTCTTAGATGTTATACTCATTTCCGAATGCTTGTTCTTTCTGTCATGCATAAGACTGAGTGTACTGTCCTGAATAATTAAATTGCGCAAGTGTTGTTTTTCCAGTGTATCGTAATGGGTCATTGTAGAATAAAATTCGTTGCACCTTAGTTCAAAAATAGGCCGTGTTGCCCAGTTGTAGTTTGGGATTATTTTAATTATTTGTTTTGCTAGCAGCAAATTTGGTACTGAAACATTTAACTTATAAAGATTTACTGTCCTAATCTACCTACAATGTAAAGCCTGAATCAATAAGCACACTTTTAAAACAGGGAAAGCTGCAGAAACCCTTGGGGGAGGGGAATGCAGTAGTATCTCTTCTTGGCTGATAAAGCCTTAACTGAACTACAGTATTTATAAACTGTAGGGGGTTGCTGTGCAAAATGAATTTTCTAATGAGATGAGTACTTGCTATTATCTACTCTAAGTATTACTGTAAAAGATCTTCCCCAATGCTTCAAATATTATTTTAATTTTCAAGAAGAGTTCTTGAAGGTGTTGACCTGGTGTCTTTGTGAGGACACTTTGAGTAACAAGAGGTCAAATTGGAGGATGAGGCTAACTTGAATAACAGCTTACTTTGGTTTGGAGCCTGCCTGGATCTACAGTAAAAGTTGTGCTCCTGAAACATGATAGAGTGGGAGAAAGGTAGATGCCTGCACACTAGACTCAGAGGCTGCATTTCCTTCCAGCCTGACTTCCAAAGGAAGACATAGGTTTTGCCAGATCTCTGTACTGCTTCTAAACTAGCTTGCAGCTAATACGGTGCTTTTTGGCTGGTTTTTATATGAATGCAAGTCATGAGAAGTCTTTGGAATTGAGCTGTGATGTGATTGTCATCTCTGTTGCTCAGGGGTAATACAGAATAAAGTAAGCCATTATTCAATGTTATTCTGAAAAGTTTGTGTTTTCAGACCTTGCTTGTTTGGAATTAAAGTGGATATAGGAGATGGAAGAGATCTTTCATATGTCAGGGTTCGAGCAATTCAGCAATAATAATAGTATTAAGAAATACCCTGAGCCTGAGTACCTATAGGAATAACCATGATGCAACTAGATCCAGCTGAAAAATGCACATCTTGTGGGGATTAAGCGGAATTTCCTGTTGCAAAGGACACGTATTTTGCTAATGTATGCTTTCTCTGATTTGAAACAAACCTGTGAGAACAAGATACCAGAGGTGGTCATGCAGCCACTACAATTTCTTAATTAAGGAAATATGAGTACAAGAAAGAAATTTACTTAAAATACTGTTTTATCGTGGGCTAGAATTCCTTGTTAACAGCCACATGCTGTGATATGATGAGGTGGGTAGATTCTATTTAAAAATTGTACTGAGAGGAAGCTTTCATGCTTGTGGTAAAGACTTTTTCTGTAAAGAACCTTTTTGTATAGTCTTCTGAGATTCTTTGTCCTGCTTAGGTCCTAATGTTTGAAGATACTTCTCATGGCTTGTTAAAATAAAATTGCTCCATACTGCCTTACCAGAAGCATTCTTCTGTGTCTTCTGTGTCTTCTAAGTCTCAGCTGAATTCAATTTCTAGCTTTGCAGCAATGACATGAGATCCATTGACATTAATGCATTTGATTTAAAAACAGGTGTTGAAATTATGGTGTAGAAGTACTAATGTGGCCTTCAAATTTAAGTGACTCTGAAATCAGTCCGAACCTGCAAACCTATAGGTAAACACAGCTTTATTGATTTGGTAATTTCAGTTTAGAAGTAATGTTGAGGTAGGAGACTGACAGCATCTTAAAATGAGGCGCATGGTGTCCTGCACAGGGCTGGGAGTGGGACTCAGTGATCCTCATGGGTCCCTTCCAACCCAGCATTTTTTATGATTCTATGGTCTTTGTGAATTGTTAAAGCTTTTAAAGTGTCCTGGATAACATGTGCTTCTTTCCTGCTACTGCTTCACAAGTAGGATACATTGAATTGTGTTTAGAATATTTCCTGGAGATTACTGGCCTTTCTCTGGACTATTCTTTCAAACCTGACACTTCCAACACCCTGTAACTGATGCTGGGGTCCCAAGGACTACGATTCTGGCAAGAACCCTTCGTTGCTTCAGATGGGCAGAGTGAGTGAGTTAAGTCTTTAATCACCTCAATGTCTTTTTGAGGCAGATCCAGGTAGCAGATGTGGATAATACTCTCTGTAGATAAATTAGTAGTTAATCAAAAACCGTTCCAACTGGATGATTTTAGAGCTGATGCCAAAAGAGTAGTGGCGGTTATCCAGATTCTAGGTAAACAATTTTTCTTCTGTATGTACTCTTTACCTCCCAGCTGTAATTCTAGGTATCAGCATTAAGAGTGATGAGAAACAGGGGTGCTCAACTTGAAAGAGGTACTATGTGGACTTGGAGTTCATTTTTAATGTATCCGACTCTACTGCCAACTTGCAGATATACCTGAGGATTTTCTGTGAATAAGCTTGCAGCAAACTTTGGGAGAGTCATGCCATACTAATAGCAGAAGCTAAATTGAAGATCTTTATGGTTCAAAGATCTCACTGAGAGTTGTGCAAGTGTTTGGTGACAAATGAAGATGGTATGTGTCCTGGCTACAAGGACTGGCTAAACTGTAATACCCAAGCAGAGTATCTTTCTCTGAAGGCTGTGAAAATTATGCTGCTTTTTGGAGGAAGTGTTGTGTAACCCTTTTCCATTGTATGTATGCTATGCCTTGGTCAGCCTTTGTTAACTTGAGATTTTTTCCATGTCACCAGGACTGTTGAGATACTGTTTTATCCATCTTTCAATTACTACAAGTTATTCTTTATTGTAAACAAGTCGCTTGTAGCATTTGGTACATAATGGTGTCTCTCACCATATTTTGAGACTTAACAAATATTATCTTCCAGTTTTTATACTGAGTGAATTGAACTCGTTTGATATGAGCAAGTTTTGCACAGTAGATACATACTAGAATTTACTGCAACACCTTTTCTAGAGGCTGGAGTTACTTTGATTCATAGTACTCTTAAGTAGGAAAGGAGACTTTTAGTTTTAATACTAATGAAAACTTGGGTATTAGCTTGTAAGTGAAGTCCTGATAATATTCACCAGCACCACTTTTAGCTCAAAGGTTTTTGGCTGTTAGCACTGTCACTGCTTTAGTTTGTTTCAAAGGACTTCAAATACATCCAGTTGCATCTGATCTGCTTGATCTGAAAGCTTGTTGGACTTAAAACAAGCACATAGGAACAGAAAACCTCACCATAGCTTAAAAACGTAATATTGCTGCTGGAACCTCAGATGTCTGGGTCTGACCTACAAGTCTCATAAATATTTAAAGCATAGCTGATGCTGTCTTGCAGCAGGAAGACTGCATGAAACAAGGATGCTCACATCATCCTCCTGTCTTTTTTTCCCTACAGTTGTTATAGTAGGAGGCAGAGAAGGTGGTGAAACTTTGAATTTTTGAAATGTATGAATTCTTGCTATTATATGAAGTTAAAAGCCAGTGACATTTATTTCAGTCTGGTTAAGACTGAGTGTGTCACATGCCTTGGGTGTCTGCTGTTAAAAGCCAGTTGTCTTAATGATTCAAGGAGTAGCATCTGCTTTAAGGGAGATTGTTTTTGCAGACCATTCAGTTATGGTTTTTTGCATCTTATTAGGGTGAGGGAGGTACAACGCAGTATGTAAATGCGCAGAATACAAAACCATTAGAAGTGTCCAGGGTTCTTTATTTTTATGAAGGTGTTAACTGAGAAGTCATTGTTCACTGAGACCATCCATCCTTCCTAAGTAAGAATTACTGTTTGTGAAGTACTAATACTTGGCCAAAACATTGATGGTAGGCAGATGGGGCTGAGATGTACATGCTTTTGGATGTTACTTTCCATCTGGCAGTCAAAATCCTTTGTCCCATTTTGGAGGTAACATGCTGGAAGATCTGAGATGTGGATATGAAATTTCATCATATCTAACCATGCTAATGACTGGTTCTCCAGTCTTTTATACTCTATCTTCCTTTTGTTGGCTAAGCTTTGGGAGACTCTAATCAGAAGAATGAGTGCTTCATCTACATTTGATGAAGCATCACAGATACTGAACCCTGTGATGTTGTATAACTTTAAGCTCTATTAAGGTACAGTTGAGGAGAATGGAAGCTAGCTCATTGGGTTCTCATCAAACTCTTACAGGGTCCAGCAGGGTCAGTAGAAATGTCACATTTAATGGGGGCAAAAGAATGAAATTCTTGGCTGTTTCCTCACTAAAAAGTGTGGAAAGTCAGATTAACATGCAGTGGTTTCATTTGGGGAGGTTATCTGTACAGCTTAAATAGTACTGTTCTGTTGAAATATGTTAACATGAATCACTAACTGGGCAGAGTTGCTGGGAGAAGAAAGACTCTGCTCAGTGATTACTGGGGGAGCAAGTGTTCTTCATAACTGATTTTCTATGAGTATAATTATAAAATGAATCTTCTAAGGGAGCTTTGGTTTTAGCATATAAGTAAACTCAAAGTGTCTTAAACTGCTTTTTAATATCTTTACTTACATAGCAACATTTTACTAGCATATATGCTTTTTACACTTGTTTTGAACATGACTTATGTTAAGAAATACTTAAGCATAATAGTTTAATACAGGTAATCATACTCATTGCACATATCCTTGCAAGTTGTGCCTTTCCTCTCAATACAATGCATTGTTACAGGTATTTTAAAGTTGATATATGCTTCCTAAACTGCATGGAACAGAATGAAGTACAGCAGAACAGTGTGGAGTGTCTGAATTCTGCAGGTTCTAAGAGAATTTGTGGTCACATTTTGACACCTTAAATTGTTTGTTGAAGGCACTATGAATTTTCACCTTTCTAGTATATTGTGCTTCTAAGCTATTTGCTGTATATACTGTAAGCTTGGATTGTGATGGATAGAAAAGAAAAAGCCCAGATCTAGAGGCCATCCAAATGAGTTGTCAGCTGAATCCTGGATGTGCTAGTTGAGTAAAATCATATACCCAGCATCTTGATATGTCACCAGAGATGCTGAAATTGTCAGAGCTCTGTCACTCACTAGGTAGCAGTGCTTCTTGCTTTTGACACTTGCCTTTGAAACAGCTGATATGAACTAGTTACTGCCTTTGAGTTGCTGATGGTGAGTGCATGTGCATAATTTGCCAGTTAGAATAAAGTTTTGCTTTTTAGATTGTGTAAATGTGGGGCTTCAGCTACTGACTGAAAGCTGATGTAGTTATGATATACCAGGAAATAGGCTTGCATTACATATTCTTCTTGTGCAGAGTAATGCAAAGTTTGTATGCTGAGGCAGATGTAAGTGATGGTGAAATGCACGCATATTTGCATTTTGACTTTGTGTAGTGTAACAAAGCAGCTCACTATTTTAATATGGTGTAGTGTATGTTTCCTAGTATACTACTCTGGTTCTGTATGTGACTTAATTTGAAAAAGCAAATGAAAAGCAGTTACAATGTCTGAAGTTCTACACCTTTATTGTGTTATAAAAGCTTTTCTGTAGCTGAAGGAGAAGCAGTTCTTGGGCAGAAAAGGCCTGTTGTATTTCCATTACTAGGTACCTCTTCCTGTACAGTGGCTGTGCCTCTTAAACTTTGGCTCTTACTGTTGCTTTTCTTGCTTATTCTTGGTTGTTGTGCATTTTAAATGTCTCCACTGGTTATAGGAGAGACTTTTTGTCCAATAGTTACTTAGAAGCAAATAATGCAAGCAGTCCAGTTCAGTCTTGGTTTTCCCTTAGGCAAAATTAAAGTAAGCATTTTCTAATTTTTAACAAGAGGAAATTTTAATGTTCTGTATACATTCTTTACTTAATGCAATCAAATTATTTTGCGGTGTATTTTAATGCAAATGCCTAGAAATTTCTTAGTTAAAATGCTTTCAGGTGTGAGCCTGACAGTCTTCAAAGATTGGGTTTATTGTGTACCTGACAGATACTTCAGGTGCTGCTCCTGCCCCTTCTGCTGAAATATTTTTCATCCTTTCTTTTTGCTGATTAGATGTCAAAATGGATGTATACTTTTCTACTCAAATTCCAGGTGGATGATAATCTAATTTAGTTCATGCAGTGACTTTTAAAAACTTAATGTAAAGTGACCTACTGGCAGCCTTATTATAGTAATAAAAAGGATGGTGATGTTGATTTTCTGAGAAGGTAGAAAAAGTGTTTATGGTATGTCATCAAGCCCATGTTCCAGAAGACTTTATGCAGTTCTGAAAAAACTGATAAAGCAAGTGCTGAAGTGTCTTTGTGTCTTATGGTAGATTTAGATAAAAAGAAGAAATTTATGGTGAGGTTGATGGTCCTCTGGAACAGATTGCCCAGAGGAGTTGTGGATGCCCATCACTGGAAGCATTCCAAGATCAGGTTGAATGGGGCTTTGAGGAACCTGACCTAGTGAAAGGTGTTCCTGCCTGTGGCAGGGTGGTCTGGTGAAGGTCCCTTTCAACCCAAATTATTCTATGATTATGTTCAGACACTCTTGTAAAGATACTGTGGGAATTAGCAGAACGTATGTGGGAGCTGCCAAAATTGCTTAATGTTCTTTTGGGTGTAAACTCTTCCTTTTATGAAACTGTCCTACGCTTATTTCTGTTTGCCCAGTGATTTTTCACTGTTGCTAGCACTCTAGCATGTAACTCTTTTGAAGTAGTTTTTTTATCTCTCTCCCTCTATTTATGTTCTTTAATGATAGATTCTTGTGTAGTCTTCTTTTATTTCACTTGATAATAAATGCTTCTATCCTTTATTGCTAGGTCTGGGCTGATGCTAATGTTTCAAGGCAAATTGAAGACACTGTACTTTATGGATATTACAGTAAGTATTTTAACCTTTTTTTTCAAGTAATAGAACCTTTAAGTGAAGGCATAAAGTTTTCAGAGGTCATACTGGATTATCCCTTTCTGGTTAAACCTGAGTCTTATACTTGGTGCCCTCCAGAGAACACTATTTATCTTCAAGAGCCCCCTAAAAATGCAAATAGACTGAAGGCCAGTTCATGAAAAGGCTAACAGTTTCTTTTATATAATCTATGGTTAGCATGTTTCCTGTGTGTGTATTTCGTGGTCCCTTGAGGGAAACACAGTTTTGCTGTGACTTTTATGGCACTTAGGGTATGCAGCAGTGTGAAACTTGGCTACCATGTAAAGAGTTCATGTACCTATGAGTGTAACTCTTTTAAGGGTTCAGATTCAGCAGCTACCATGTTCCAAGTAACACTTACTGTGAATGCGCATAAAGTTGATTCAAGAGCAGTAATCCTAAATAGGACTGAAATAAAAAAAAAAGAAACAAAAAAACTTTGGTTCACCAAATCTCTGCATAGTCTTAGGTGGCTTTTTAGTTGTCCTTATGAAACTTATGAGAAGTTTTACTACTAATGGGTATATGTAAGAGGTAGCTATAGAATAGTGCTCAGCATGGTTTGAGTGAAATGCTTGTCTCAATTAATGATGCAAACTCAGAGATAAGTTACCTGCTTTTGGTCACTTTTCCTAAGACTTGAAGTTTTTTTTCTTAGAATATTATGGCTCCTTTGAATATATTTTTTTAGATCAGGAAGTGGTTTTAAATAGTGGACTTTTCTAAATTACAGAACATTCATTGCCTGCTAGGTGATAATGACAAACTAGAATAGGCTTCACTTAGCATGAAAATGCATTAAGTCAGAAGTATTAAGAAACGTCTCTGTTTTCAAAAAGGAACTTTTACCATAGATTCTTCACTATATAGTAGTGGAATTGCCTTATACTTGCTTTCTACTCTTTGTAGTTTGCTAAGGTCTTCTTCAACAGACCAAGTATTTCATAACTGATAAGGTGGAACAGTCTTCAAGCTCTTCTGTGGACCATGTGCTATAGATTTGTGAGATTGATGAATTTCTGTAAGGTATTTTGGGCTAGTTGAATGTCTTGGTAAATCTTAAACTAATTTTTGCAATAAATTTAAACTTAAAAATGGAAACATGCTTTTTTTTTTTTTTGGCCTGTCTGGACAGGTCTACTTGAAATATTGTAGGACAAATGCCTTATTTCATAGCATATCCTCCAGATGGTGTTAGAGATTTAAAGATGGTTTTAAAAACATTTTTCTCTTGTCATCTTAGTTTGAGCAGATACACTTTTGCATAACTAGTTTATAACTAGAGTTACATTAATGTGAGCAATAATACTAACTTATTTTTCAAAAGTCTCCATCAATCATATGTAAAACCACAGTTTAATGCCTCTCCTGCGTCTAGTACCCTGCTGTTGTTGCACAGCAGAATGACGTAACTGAGAAGGAAGAAGTTAAACAACTCTTCTATTGTAATGCTACTCTATTTTTTTCTATCTTAGGAAAGTATTTGATTTTTTTTTAAACAAGCAGGATGAGCAAAAGTGACGTAGCCTTTTGTATTTAAGAACGTGAATACCAGTATTTTCTTATCTCTCCTGAAAATGGAGAGAGAACTGTATAGATCTTATCTGACTCCTGTAGCTGGAGTGACAACTTACAGTATTAATAAGTTGTGCACTCAGGTTGTTGTCCTTTAATCCAAGTCACTTGTAATTGTAACAAGAGTTTGGAGACTGTGATTTAACTGATGTTTTAGAATATTAATCATTACTTTGCTTCTTGGATTGTTTTTTACTAATAAAGCTGTAACTAAAAATAGAAAAGCTATTTTGTTTTTTCTGGAGTTGTTAGCTTCCACAAAAAATGTTCTGTTCCTCATACCCACTTGATTTCTTGTCTAGACTCATACAAAAGTAGAATCAGTTTCTATTGGTACAATGGTAAATGAGATACCTTTCAGAGTGAAGCTTGAAATAACTGTATCTTGAAGTGGGATTTCAGTAGCCTAAAAGCTTTTCTTAGGAAAACAATCTAATAATTGCTTTGAAGCTATAGTGGCTTAGTGTATTACTTCTTCTAAACCCAACTGTAATAGAACATGCCTCACAGTACTTTAGTGATTTGAGCAATGATCAGTGGTTGGCAAATGCTCTAAGAAGGCATGTCAGTTTGTTTGGAAGGAGAACTTTTCAGAAAGGGTTGGAAACTGTCCAACACAGCTTGCTTTGTATCACAAAAACTGAGGTTGAAACAAGTGACCGTAACCTGGTGTGTGTTTTGTAGTTCTTCTGCTAGTGAGTACTACCTGTTGGAGTCATCTTGATGTTCAGTGTCTTTTGATGAAATTTTGTGAATGGTGAAAGGATGTTATTGGTAGATTCTAATCTTTTGATAGACCAAGATCTTGAGCTGCGTGTATTAGTGGCTCCCAAATACAGTGTGGCAAGGACTGTGCTAAATTTTATGTGATCTCTTCATATGTACTCTAAAGTCTATGCTAAAATTTAGATTTTCGATTTCCTTTTTAAGTCAGCAGTAGTATGGTGATTGCTAGGTTAAAGTTTCTAAGTAAGAATTTATCTAGAAGGGTAAGTGGTATTACTTGGATGATTTTTACATGGAGTTATGTCTGCTTGCTGTAAATGTTTGATTAGTCATTGACATTGAGCCATTGACACAAGAATTTGGGCTTCTAGGAATTAAGTGCAAATCAAACGTGATTTCATGTTTTCATGGTCTGGTTCTAGGAGAAGCCTTTCTAAATACTGTGAGAGGTCCATAGCTATACTTGACAAATAGAGTGGAGTTAGATCTACAGAGACACTCCCCTAATTACTGTAATTTTTCTGGAAGGAACATGCCAGAATGTAAATTAAAAGTCTGTCAGCATTGAAACTTACTGTGGTGCACTGCTTCAAACAAGAGTCTTACTTGAATTTCACTACTTTTTTGTATTCCTTAACTTCCACTTGGGAATACAAAATATATGTTCTTCCAGTCTTGAAAAAAACTTACTTTAAAACATTTTTCATGGGTTGTAAGAATAATATGTTTAGGAAGAAACACTGATTATAAGTTTCTTGAAGTAGCTTGTAACTTCTCAGGAGAAAAAGTGAAGGAGTATGTAACAAATCATTGTTTTAAGCAACTTAGTAATTTTGATGTTATGTAATGCACTAGGATATGATACCATCTGGAAAAGCAAGTAAGTTTTGTGTGATGTAAAAGACTTCTGATCATATAATATTCTTGAGCCTCCTATAGTCTCTTAAAGGGATTTGAGGGAATATTGATTTTTGGATACTCAGTTTGAAACCTTTCCAGTTCTTCTAGAAGAAAAACAAAAAAATCCAACAAGTCAAAACATGATAATGGGACCATTGCTATTATTACTTGAAGACTACTATGAGGTGTAGCTTTCTCATTCTTAAGGTATCTTTGTATTGATATGGTGCAAATCAACAGAATGAAAAACTTGAGATAAGAATTGTCTCTAAGGAACAATATTACAACAGGCAAACCTTATGAAGGAGTTCTTCCTGAAAGTTCCTTAGACTTGGACAGTAACCACTGTTGTACTGGCCATATAGTAAAGCATTCTTCCAGTGGTAATGCTTCAAGCTTCTGATATAACCCAGAAAAATGTTTTGAAACAAAAGTCAAACCAGCTGAGACAATGTGTTATGCCACAAGGTCACAGGGGAGTTAGGGGAAAGGGAATATCTGTCACTTCATTGACTGGCTGGTTGCTGCTGCAAGACCTTCACTTTTGTAAGTTACCTTTTCAGGGAATAAAAAGCCCTTTTATTGGGTAGGACAGCAGGCAGTTGGAGGCTTGCCCTCAGGTAACTAAGTTGTATGGGCTGATGAAAGGTGCTGCATTTCCTTTTTCTTAAGTTCTGAAAATTAAAATTCAAAAACCAGATGATTAGTTTCCTGTCTTGTTGGTAGGAACTTGGGCAAATCTGCTGAAGTTACACAGAACTATAGAATATACTGAGTTGGAAAGGACCTATCAGGATCCTCAAGTCCAACTCCTGGCCGTGAGTAGGACACCCAAAAATCAGATCATGTGCCTGAGAGAATTGTCCTGAGAACACTTTGTGAACTCTGTCAGGCTTGGTGCTGTGACCACTTCCCTGGGGAGCCTGTTCCAGTGCCCAGCCATCCTCTGGGTGAAGAACCTTTGCCTAATATCCAGCCTAAACCTTGCCTGACACAACTTCAGGACATTCCCTCAGGCCCAGTCCCCGCTCATCACAGAGAAGAGATCAGTGTTTGCCCCTCCTCTTCCCCTCTTGAGGAAGTTGTAACTGCAATGAGGTCTCCCCCTCAGTCTCCTCTTCTCCAGCCTGAACAGACTGAGTGACCTCAGCCACTCCTCATCTGGTTTCTGTAGTATAGTAGCAAACACAATCTTTTGCTTCAGCTATGTGAGTTACAAATCTAATTTTCCATTCTAACTAAAAAAATCCTCACAGGCAATTTAAAACCACTTGATTTATAAACAAAAATGTCTGTCTTGGAATGATTTGCTTGGGAAAAGCAAATCTGAAGCTGCCTTTTTTCTCTGCTCGTCCTGTAAAATTACTATGGTAACCAAGTTTTTCAACAGATAAATAGCAGAGCTTTTGCAGTTGTAAGTGTAGATTGAAGTTTATTCTACTGCATGTATATAATACTGCATGCAATACCTGAAGATCTGTTCAATGTATGATTCTGTAGTAGTTTACCGGCAACAGATAACGTATTCAAAGGTTGGATCTTGCAGTTTTTTCCAAACCTTAATGATTCTGTCTAGAGAAATTTATGCATAGAGTTTGTAGGTAGTCTCATTAATCTATGTGTTTCTTCCTTCTTCCTTGGAAGAAACATGGATCACAGTGCCATTATGTAATGAACTGAGGGCATACCTCATGAGTAAGGTATGCTGAACTTAGTGTAGTATGACTTGTAAGTGAGGATGTTTCTGTGCTTGTGGTGACCTCTGTGGGCTGATTATTCTGATCTTGGATTAATGTTACATGTAACTTGCCTAATTTTCTGGCCCATTGCAGTGTGGATTTAGGAGTAGTCTGAAAAAATGGATTATAGATCTGAGAGTCTTGATTTCTGGAAGCATTCACAGTATTGTAGTATGACTACTCTGGAATGTCTAGGAAGGCTGCTTTTTAGAGTTTGAAATTTCAAGGTGTTTTACAGCCCTAAATGTTATGATCTTGGCAAGTGTGAGAGTTCATGAACTGAGAACTTCTTTCTCTTTCTCTGTTACCATACTAACTCAGTACTCTAAACAGCAGATACCTTTGACACCTTGAAATATTTTTCCAGAGAATGAATTCTTTAGATATAATTACTGATTCATGTTTAGATTCAGGTGTTGATACTTTATTTAGCCTCTATACCAACTGCAGTAAAAAATGCTGAGGTAGATTTCTTTGGAGCATGTGGGCATTGTAAGGAGTGCACTAGCCATGATAAGACGGTACTAACTTAAGTTGGGAATAAATATATTCATGGAAAGGTGTTAATAAGTCATGTAAAATGAGGCAAAGATGAGAAATAGCCAAAGATCACTGGACTTATGTGGTCTTGAGTATTTTTCCTTACTCCTTTAAAGGTGTGATTTTGTGCTGACACAAGCAGTCTTGGTTGTGTACCGCTTCTAACATTGTAGTAAACTGTTACAGGATACTCTTCTTGTGGGGTGCAAGTCCTGTAACGTACTGCTTCACAGTTTTAAGTTTCCTAATGGACTTCTGAAATGTTCATAGTATAAGATAATTTAAAGTATTAAAACATTTTCCTAAACAGTCATGTTCTAAAGCATGTTTAACTTATAATAGAGAGCTGAAGGTGTAAACTTGAAATTTTCTACCTGAAATTGGTCTTTTTCTCTTCATACCACTGGCTAATCAGTCCAATTGATTTTGACCAGCTCTCTTAATGTCTTCAAAACATGACAGTCAATATTTGTAGAGACATGTGTTAGACCTTTCACTTTGTTATGATTCACCTGTGCATCAGCATGACTGTTTTGGTTTACTGGCTACTCAGTTAAATACCTGTTGCAATCTCCAGTTAGTCCTTCCTCTGTAAAGGGAGTGGGAAGTGATGATACTATATTGCTACAGCTTGTTTTGTTTTGTGAGTTGATGTTATCAGTTAGCAACAATGCCTTTCATCCATACTTGCATTAATAGCAGAATCTGAAAATTAGTCCAGTGAACAAAATAGCTTTAAATTTGTTTCATTTTACCTGTACATTTGTATGAACAACCTGTTATTGGGTGGCTTAGTTTGCTTTTATTCACTATTCTTTAAGCTAGTGTGCTAATATTGTATATCACCTGCATACAGTTGATTACTTTTAGTCTTTTGTTATTGCTGAATTGAAGATGAATCTGACATCCTTAGTCTGAAAGGTTTAACTTTATCAAGTCCGTTGGCGTTCACGAAACAGTAATAGTTTGTGTGCTGGCTAATGAATTTTACTAAATATTCAATGCTTGAAATTAAGAGCTAGAAGGAGAGGAAATGAATGTTTTACTCTATTCCTTGAATTACTATGCAGTAAATGAAGTGCCAATGTAACTGTCTCTTCATTTAATTAAATTCTTCCTCCTAGCTCTGTACTCGATCATTCTGTTCTGCGTCTTTCTGTGGATTCCGTTTGTCTACTTCTATTATGAGGAGAAGGAAGATGATGATGGCAACACATGCTCAGTAAGTTTACTTTAGCAAATGCACCAAACAATGAAAAGACAAATGAATACAGGCCAAAAATGAAAGCAAGAATTATTGTTTAACTTAAATACTACAATGTTAATACAATTTCTATGTCTATTACTATAGTTCCTTAAAAATCTTGGAGCAGCCCTTAGTAAGACATAGTCTGACATTGTCTAGTGTAAGTGCTGTGGTCTCACATGAAATGACACTTTAGTGAGATAAGTAATTAATAGTTGCATTTTCATGAATTCTTTAAACTTTCTAGAAATTCTTTTGAGCAAGATTTCATATATAGGAAGCTCAAACTTCTTATGTGAGACTTTCCTTAGACTAGAAAACATATATAGTGACAGCTTTTACAGCAGAGAATAGGAAGATGGTTCTGATTCTGAAACAGATACTCAAATTTACTGTCTTTCTATTGTGGAGTTTACATTTTTTTCTTGAAGTAGGCAGTAGTGAGTCACTTGAAGCTAACACCTGTGTACTTCTGTTATGCACTGACTTGTGAGACCTTCCATGGAATATAGTAAATGCATGCCAGTAAGGTGCTACTTCTCAAATGAAAATACTCAAATGAAGATTCTAAAGAATCTTAATCATTGGTCATGATTGTTTTCCCTTCTGTTTAGTTGTAATCTTAGCATGAGAAGACTTTTAATAACAGTCGTAATATAAAGTATTAGTAATAAATATTTTCTGTGAGTGTATTTGCACTGAACAAATATATCCAGGCTTCCAGCCACAGCGGCTCAAATGCATAGCTTATGATGGAAGCATAACTCCATGTTATTGTTCACAGTTCTCAAGCTACGAGGCTCTTCAAGAACGTACATTTACAACATATGTAAAACTACTCATGCATTTCATTGAGTTTTTTGTAGAATACCTGCTATGCTAAGTATTCTTTTTCATAGTTTGCACAAGTCCCTTGAAATTTCTTTTATGTATTTTAGCCAATGTATTAACTTTCTCTTTAATTTACAGCAGGTTAAAACTGCACTCAAATACACTCTGGGATTCATCATGGTTTGTGCAGTTCTTCTCTTAATTGGGTAAGTATTTGTATTGAGCACTGTTCTATGCAAGATATATTTATCAGAGTTTTGCTCTGTGCTTCTAAGAGGTAAATTATGGTGCACTCCATCTGTATAATCTGCATTAGCTTAATCACTAATAGGGCTTAAGTATCCTGAGGATTAGGTACCTGAAAAGTAAGAGTTTAACTGGAAACTAAAATGGTTTTCTTCATTGTGGAGGTACTTATGCTTCCAAGTTGACTGAATGTGCAGTGTGAATTAAAATCAAGGACATGATGGCTTTGACACAACTACATTGATGCTTCAGTGTAAAACAGATAGTAAAAAATTTGTCCTCATCCCTGTTCATCAAATAGGTTTTTGCCTTTCTCAAATGCTTTTTCTGAAATGCGCATTGCAAAACAGGAAAATTATTACAACTTATGTGCTTGTACTTTCCTAAATGGAAATGTTGTCTGAAGGATCTAAGAGTAGTCTGGGGTTATGCTGGACATAGTTGTGCCTTGTATGATAAAGGTTTTGCTGGCATTTGTTTAAAAGGCAAATATTGCTGAAGTGAATAACCTGTTTGCAGCAAGTGCTGTTGTTCTGACACTCCAAGCAGTAGTGGAAAATTGATTTTGGATCACTGTTTAGCATCACGTGCACACCAATACTGAATGTTTCTAATGTCTGCTGTTTCATAAGCTTTTTAGCATTTGGCTGCAGCAATAAAATTGGTAAAAATTACAAAATGTATGCTAAAATTATCTATATCAAAGTACTGGAGTGTGACGTAGAAACTAGAGTGAAATTAATGCTTCCAATTTTATACCATTTTATTGGAATATTGTTTTAGTTTTGGTCAAAGTTAAAGATACATTTCTAACAAGTCTCTTGTCCTTTTAAGTGAAAGTAAGGTATTTGCTCTTATTAGAAATTGAAGGAATTTGTTACCTTAATCATGGTCTTGAAATATAACTAAAATTTCTGGCAAAAGCTGTTTCTGACAATTTGCTCACATCATAGGTATAGATAGATGTATAATATATCCAGTTTAGAAATTTTGGTAGTGTCTCTAGTAGGTGTCAGCTGAATCCTCAGTAGCTCTAAGCATTGTTCCTCTCTCCTAGTAAGACAGAGCTTGGTTCTTGACTCCCTAATTGTCCTCTGTACTGTTAGCCTTATTCTTTAAAGTCTTCACAGCTTGTAAATTGCAGTGGCTTAGACCACTCCCTTTGATACTTTGCCATATGACAGTGAGACTGACTTGTAACCCAGAGAGCTGTAGTACTTAGCCACTTGCCTTTGGACTGAGTGACTGAACAGTGGTTCTCCAGAGGTACAGACTTGAAACCCATTGATAAACAACAGGAGTTTGTTTTCCAGTTGGAACAATTTTACTGCTATTATACATGGGGTTACTTGCACACTTTTAAGCTGGTAATAATTGAATTGTGGCAACATCCTAATGCCCTCAGAATTAAGCCTTGTTGCTATCTATGATGCTGCTAGAGAAAAAGGTAATTCTTGTATTTCCCTTTTAAGTGAGACTGCAAGACTCCCTTCAAGGCGAAAAGGCTCAGTTTCAGAGGCAACTGAGGTGACTCTGCTGAAGAAAAAATTGAATTCTATTTCTAGTTTAGTTACGTATATATTAAGTAGCATGTGTCTCAGTGTTTATGTTCATGCTTTTTTCTGGAGAAGTTATCTGTCAGAGTTAGTTGTTTTTATGGCAAGGGTAGGGACTGGCCATTGAAGTCCCAGTGTGATAGGAGACATTAAAAATATTGGAGCTGAAGCTTCTATAGGAGTGGTTTGACTGAATGTGGTAGTGAAGACCAGTCTTGCAGTAGCAGGGAATTCTCTCACTGGCGATCAGGACCAGAGCAATGTTAGAGTAGAGTGGAATTTCATGTACTGGGTTTGACTCTAGGTGGCTAGGCTTAATGGACTAGAATATTCCTGCACACAGGTTAAAAGAGTGAGAGGAGTTGGAATATTTCCTCTTAAGTGCCTAACAAATAGTCTTCCTGTGCTTACGTGACTAGTGTCTCATAGCCAGACAGCCTGCTCTGATTGGTTTAGTAAGCAATCTGTATAATTAAAACAGGTCAATAAATAGCTTTAAAGGTCTGCATAAAAAGATTTTGCCTTTTCCCTGGTCAGCAGTCCTCAAATCCATTGTAAAAGCTGTATTAAGCTCAAAGTTTGAGTGTCTTATTCTTACCAGGATGTTGACCTTGCTCCACTAGACATCTCTGTGACTGTTTTGGGAAACAAATCTGTTTTGTGCCACATGATCTTGGAGGTTTTTCTAAATTGATAACACAGCTCAGTGAGCAGGATGTTGTTCCCAAATTGTTATCTGGAGTAGTGTTTGCACCTTGTACTTTATTTGTCTGTTACAAAACAGTTGTCTGGCAAAAGTGTGCATATCTGTAACACTTAAATCCTCTGCACACAAAGAACTTGATGCAGAGTACCATTAAGAGCAAAGTATAGGGCAGATTTATATTGGGATGCTCAGAACTCATTTCTACGTGTCGTACTTTTCCCTTCTCATAAGTTACCTACTTTCCTTGTACTTTGTCTAATTTTCATGTGCTTGTCAAGGGGCTTGAGGTGCTGCAGTCTACATTAAGGCACCCTTATACAGCAGTCTGGTATGAAACAAAAATGTTTGTTTTGGAGGCTAATGAATGTTTGGTTCCAAAATGAGTGCTACTGTGACTGTCAGTGTTTAGATTAAACTGGTTACCTTAAATTATCTATGACCTTTAGCTCTTAAAAAGCTATGAATATGTCTAATTATCGTATGAGTAGTTATTCAAATTTTATCTAAGCAGAACTCACTTAAGGAAATGAGTCTAAACGTGTTGTGTTGGAAAATAATTTCCTAAGGATGAGAGTTAATGACATTCTTTGATTTAAGGATCAAACTTCACCCATCTGTACCTGTGTTACTAGCCCTGCCAAGAGTGAATAGTTTTAAACTGGTTGTCTTGCATTCACTTTCCTTGTTCTGCAGCCTAGATATTGATCTAGATTTTAATCATAATATACCCAGGATGTGTTTTTAACAGCATTGCAGTTTGCTTCTATTTTTAAAATTACCACAGTTAATAATTTGATTTTTGTCCAGAGTTCCAAGTATCAGACATCACAGCTGAGCTGTTTTGTTTGCCTGGATTACCTAAATCTTCAGCTAGAGCTGCAAACCTCTGCACTAGTCTTTTTACTCTATTCAGTCACTGTATTGCATCACAGTGATGACAGGTAAATGAAGGTATTTGGTGTGGAAACCTCTCATTCTGTTGATGACTGCTATGACCCCCAGCCTGCATTGACCATATAGTCAACAAAGCAAAATAGCCAAGGCTTTTGTCAAATTTCTTCTTGCTTACTGTTCAAGAATAAACCTAAACTGTGTGCTGTGCTGATGCAATGGATAGGCTGTTTTTTGGAGATCCTTTGGGAGTGTGGACTGGGTGCAGGTCTGTGAATGGCTAGGCTTACTAACTGTCTCCTTATGGCCTCTGAACCTAGAGACAAGTCTGTTTAAGTGGTTAGTAGCCTTCTGACTAGTTTGCTACTAGTTGAGGCACCCTGTTTAGGAGGGGAAATAAGACTTCTGCTTGGTTGGGACTAAAGTGTGTAAATTTATAACTCCTGGGTTCCTTTCTGGGGCCTTTGGTGCATGGAACTTGAGCGGGAGCAGAATCAGATGTCCATCTCCTTCAGTCAAGGTTTATCTGAGTACTAATTTAAGAGTATAATGTATACAGTGGCTCCTGCTCTGATTAATGTCCTTTGACATGCTGGTTGTAGGTAGTCATAGCAGAGGAAGAAAAGCAAGGAGCTTATAAATATCCTAAAATGTTCTTCTATCTTGTTTGTTCCCTGCATGTGGTCCAGGAATAGAAAATCCATAGTGGTGCTAAAATAAAAAGGACTTGAGCTCACTTATGTTCTCATAGTCTCCTCTTTTAACTATTTTTAGCAAATAAACCTGCAGTTATTTCTTTCTATCATTTGTTAGTAGAAATGTCACCCAAGTTGCATTTAATACCTAAGTCTTCATTTTGTCTAGGTGCTGCTTTACAGAAAGAATTGCTACTACAGGCAGATACAAGAACTAAATCTGAAGTTAACAAGCATGTGTGAACTTAAGCAAATGCTAGCCCTTCATCTGCCTCTTGCACAGTTAAGAAGCTTCTTTAAGAAATTAAAATCTCCACTTTTAAAATGTCAACTCTTATTTTTGGCAGAGTATCAGGTTTTGATGTAATGATTATAAGTGCACGCAGTTGGTTTAGCCCTAACCTTTGAAACATAAGCATATATTTTGTACTTAGTTTGAGACTGCTCCTGGAGTATGCATATTTGTTTGAGACTTGAAGCTGGGATCTAATTATGGAGTCTTTGTCATACAAGTCTGAATGGTATTTGTGGGCAGTCTTTATGGACTTCGGTTTGAGTTCTTTCAATCTTTGCCTGAAGTGTTTCCCTTCAAATCTGGCTTCCTTATGACTTGTAGGCATTCTGTTTCATGTCTCAAAGCCATGGTTTCAGTGGTTTTTTTGGTACGGAGGTACTGTTTTTCCAGCTATTGCAAACTGAGCTGTTTTGTCTGTAGAGGTGCTGAAGAGTTACTCTTATTAGTTGACTTTAGATGGTGAGACTAACACCAGGAAGCTTTCAGCTAAGAGACTGCTCTACCTGACATTGTTCTCTGAGCATTCTTTGCTAGTCTGCTTACTGGAAGAACAAAAATACTTAATGAATTTCTCTGCAGCTCAGTTCTCTGGGTCAACTACAGAACAAAGAATGCAATGCAGGAAGTGTGTTATTTTAGTTGGAAGATAAACATGTCATTTCACATTTTAATGCTTGTTTTGGAAATCACTAATTTTGGCTTTCAGAAGTGTATATTTGTAAGAGAATTTGTCTCAATTGACGCTTAAAGTTTATTTGCTCCTCTGCATATGAATCAAATCAGGATAGTAAATCATATTACTACATCTTTTAATGATACTTGCATATAGGGTTCTTACCTCTTTTAGGACAGGTAAATAGAAAATCACTTGGTCATTGACCTCAGACCTGACTCTACACCCTTGTTCATGTACTCTGCTTATCTAAATGCAGCTTTTGAGGAGAATGTAAATAAAATGAAACACTGTCTTTTCTTCAGGAATGAATGGATTTCTGTTTTCTTGATTTGGAAGTAAAAATTTTTATATTTGACTAATTAGGGTAAGATACTTTTTTTTCTCTATTACAGTGCTTTTGTTCCTTTGGATATTCCCAACAAGAAGAACTCCACAGAGTGGGAGAAAGTGAAGCTCCTGTTTGAAGAATTTGGAAGTAGTCGTAAGTTTGAGATCTGTTTTGAACTTTGCATGAGTTGCTACTAACTTCTGTCACTTGTTCATTGACTGAACAAGATAATTAACTTTTTTGGTGACAGTTTTCTAACTTTTCCCTCACTGCTTACCTACAGTAAGTCTTTGTAATAAGAGTATTCTTCCTGTTCAGAGAAAAAAAATTAGAGCTGTCTTGAAAGCACTGCCAGCATCTCCTCTCTGTACTTTAAATACAGTCCCCATTTGACAGCACGGACTCCAGTGTTGTGCCCTCTGATATTTATGGTGAGGAGGGGAGGGTACTTCTTTCTCTAGTCTTCATTTAACACAGCTCTTAAATGCTATTTGGATGAAGTTCACTGTCTCTTACGGTATGGTGAGTGTGCATCATGTTGTGTGACGTTCTTCAATCATTTACCTAATGAAATGCAGTACTGCTGCTTACTGTAAGAATGAGACAAGTGAGTGGTTTTGTCAATTTAGACAGGAAAATCCTGTAGGTGTTACAACTTCTTTTTGCTCTCCTAGTACTGACCTCTTCTAAATTTGTTGTTTGCATTTGTTACACTTGATGCTAGGGATGTAAAAAATTGTTGTAAAGGCCAAACTCCATGAAACAGTATTTAACACTTAGCTGATGTAGTTCATGTGCTTCACCACGATATGTTTTCACGGTAAAGGTGTGAAGGAAGTGTTTTATAGGTGAGCTAAGACAGACTTGATGTCACTTTTCAAATGTATTCAAAAAAGGGTAACTAAAAGTAGTCTAAACAAACATTCATCCCAATGCCTAAGTACTCCATTATTTTGTGCCTTGTGCTTGATCAGAGTATTGGTTTCTGTGTGAATGTTTTAGGATACATTCATGCAAGCCTTTGTCAAGTCATATTCTCCATTATTCCCGGAATTCTGTACTGTCTAAAAGTTCCCTGCAATGACATACACCAAACACTGACAGAGCTATCTTACCCCTTCAGGGCCCATCAATTTTGTGCACAGTTTGCTTAAGTATTCTCTAACCTTGTCCTCTTCTGCCAAGAGTACATATTCCTTCCAGCATTACTCCCTGAGCTCTGTAGTCTGGGTTTCCTGAAGTCTGGTCTTGCTAGTAAAAGATTAAGGCAAAGAAAACATTCAGTACCTCAGACTTTCCATGGAAAAATCCTGTCTCACCAGGTCCCCTGCCTCACTCAGCAAAAGGCACCTATTTTGCATCTTCTTCCTCTTGCCACTTAAGTACTCAAAACTTTTCTTGTTTGGTTTGACATCCTTGCAGAGTCTTTTAATTCTAATGTGCTCTGTGCTGTAATCTGTGCTTGTAAGCACAGGAGGTGGGGAGGACAAATCCATAGCTTATTGAATGTTTTGGTTGTCTACTCGTTGGTGTTTCTTTTTCTTTGCAAATATTTTAACAGCATCGGAAAAAATGTTTCTTAAACTGTCTATGCAGGTAGTGATAGCCGTTGAGCTAAGATGTAAGCTAGTTTTTCCAGGCCACCTTGATATGACTGTAACAAAGTATTCGGCTCTGTACCTGTTTTTGCTATGTAGTACAATAGATCCAATGTTTATTTCTAGGAATGTAAAATGACTAAGATGCTGGGTTGGGATGTGAATGTCTGGTTTTGTTTTCTATCAGCATTCTCTTGTGACTCATAGCTTAATAGGATAATTCAGACTGAAGAGACCTCAGGTCAATTATTCAAATCTCCTGCACCAAGAAGGAAGCTGTAAGGTCAGACCAGGTTGCTCAGGGCTTTATCAGCTAGCTTTTGAAAACCCACTTAATTTGGAGACTCTTTCATCTTATTGGGAAAAAAATCTCTTCCCTATTGTGAGTGTATGTGCTGTCACCCATTGTCTCACACCCAACAACTATGCATGGCTGAAGAGCCTGGGCTCCACCTCTTTGCTAAGCAGACAGGCTGTATTGGGCATCTCCAAACCTGTCTCTGTTCCAGACCAAACAAGCCTGGCCTCCCTCAGCTTCTCTGCACAGTGTGTGCTCCAACTTCTGCCCAACTTTAGTTCTTCTCTTAACTTGCTCAGATTTATCAGTCTTGCCTGTACCAGTGGCCTCAGAACTGGTTGTAGTATTCCCTATATGGTCCCTTCCTTTAATAGACAAGCATGCTGCTGTTGAGACAGTGCAGGATGCCACTGGACTTCTTTGATGACAGGGCTCACTTCTGGCTTATCTTCAGATTGCTGTCTCTCAAGACCTCCCCCTCCCCGAGTTTTTGTAGAACTACCCCACAGACAGCAACTCTGCTAAAGGTTCTTTTGTGTTCCAAATGCTGGAGAAATAAGGACATAGTTCTTGCCTGTTGTCTTTATTTGTACCTGTTGTCCTGTTTTTATATTAATTTACCCTTTTCCTTTGTCTGTCTGCAGTGGCCCAAGAAATACAAAGATCTTGAGACAATAGAACAAACATCCAACACCATCAGTTGGTAGTGGGATTATAAAAGGAATGCAAACTCATCCACTGAGGCAAAGCCTGATAATATACTTCTGGTATACAATTATCAATTTTTCAGCCAGTTAGTTTCTTAATGTTCCATTGAGCATAGTTCAGACTTTTAAAATGGTTATTAAATGTTGGTTTCAAATACTTGTACAGGAGGATCATCAAATGTGGTGTGTAAGTACATTGTGTGATATGTTAGAAATAGGGGTCACTAGTGTGGTTTTTTTTTTTACCATAAACTTCAGAAACAAGTCAAATTTTCTGAGCTACTGAAGGGAAAATAGTGCTAGGTTTATTTTTGTGAGGTTTTTTTTGTTTGGTTTTTTTAATGCGTTTTAAACATAGTGCAGCTATTTGAAACACAGGAACATACTGCATTTAGCTCTGGGGAAGTTGTTTGATATTATCCAGCAAAAATAGCAAAGGAGAGATTTAAGCTGTGAGGTTGGATTTTGTTGTGCTATTCTATTAGTTTTTGGTAGTTTTGGAAGGAGGCCTGTAGGGTTGGTCAGAAGATGGGTGCAACTTCTTACAGGGGTTAGTTATGATTTCTCAGTTTGTGACTGCTTGGTGCTGTGTTCAGGAAATAACAATGGAAACTTGCTAATGAATGGAATCAGGCTACTAATTCTGTGTAAGTAGGAATAAAAGTTATTGTACTCTAAATCCTTGAATTAACTGGAGGGGAGGACATGCGGGAGAACATTAAACTCTGGTTATGACTGAGTACAAACATGAAGTTGGTTGCTGAAGGTTAATTTACTGTAAGGCTAGATAACTATAAGTTTCTATGTTAATGTTTAACCAAACCGCTTGAGATATCTTGCCATGGTGAGGTTAGGGACAGACCTGTTCTGAAGAATTATGCAGAAGGTTTTAGGAATTAAATGCCTCTTTGGTCACTCTTGTCCTCTACTAAACCTTTTAATACTAGAGTTATAAGGCTACTCCTTATTCCCCTGAACTTTTTCCAATTTGTTGGTCTGTATGTACATTGAGTGAAGCAGAGGCTTTTTTGGGTTAGTTGAAGGATCCATGCTTGCCTGATTCTTCATAATGCTTCTAGTAGGAGAAATCAGGTGATAGCAAACAAAACTAAGCTGAACCATCCAGAACGCCTGTGAAAGTTGTGCAAGTTACCACAGCACCCTGGAGAGGCCAAAAATAAGTCTTGAAGGGGTATTAGATAGCCACAAAGGAACTTGCTCCCATAGCTATTCAACCATTTGGGTGAATGCAACTTCTATGAGCTTGTAACAAAGACAAGAGTCAGTCCTGGATCCTGCAGTTTGGGAGAGAGATCTGCTGTGGTCAAAAAGCTCTTCTAGGTAAATTATTTGTCCAAGTTATGGCCGGTATCCATGTCTTAAGCTTTTTCTTTGTTCTCATGAGCTTAAATCTCCTCTGAAAACTAAATTTAGGAAGAAGTGTTTTTATATATCTACTGTAAGTATTTTCAACAGGCTCTTTTTTTTCCCTTTCAGATGGCTTGACTGCACTTTCATTTTCCATTAGTTCTTTGACTGTGATTGGAATGCTGGCAGCTATCACTTACACAGTAAGTTGTTATGCAAATTTTTTAAGATTTTTATCCTTCATTGTACTTGCAGTTATCATTGGCTGTAGCTTGTGGAAAACTGTCACGCTAAAAAGATTCAGCTGTGTCTTGAGCTCTGGATTTTCATGGTTTGAAACACTCATTCTAAATTTTTGGAAAGAGAGGAGTAACTTTTTTGTTGCAAGCTTAAGGACCAGTGTTTTAGTACTGAGCATAGATCAGACTTAAGTTTGTGTTTATGCAAGAATATGTCACATTACTTATGACTTGTAACACATTCACTGACTTCTCTTGTTCTTAAGCCTTTCTTTCTTCACCCAGAGAGAGAATTAAATGTTGCCTTATTTTAATTCATTGAGCTGTGGCTTAGAGTTGTTATGTGGTGAAAGTACTGCAGTACTTTCTGTAACTTAGAGGGACTTGGAAGGATTCATTCTGTAACCAATTTTTAACAGTATGATTAAGGCTATTGTAGTTCAGCTGCTTGACTCTTGCTTTTATGTAGGAAGAAAAGGAACTGTTTTAACTTAGCTTTGGCCAACATTTAATGTTTATGTGGTCATCTGCTTTTCCAATCTGCTCTGTTTCTTCATTCAGTGAATAATCAGTGTGTTAGTAATGCTATGTTTTAATTTGTCATCAAGGTAAAATTTTGCAAAAAGTAACCTTTAAAGCTTACGATAACAGACAAAACTTTAGAGTTTCTCAGAAATTACTGTTTTTCTGATAGGTTGTAATATTTAAGTTCATGTCCTTGCTAATATCAAGTTTGCTTCCACTGCAGCCCGTTTCTAACACCAAGTTGTTCCCATGTAGCTTTCTTAGTGAATTAAGTGTCTTTGTAGCAATAGTTCATGCAGTAAATTATTTTAAAGTGTTGCTACCCAAGTAGGTGTTCTGTTTCAAGCAAACTATAAATGTATATAACTCTCCTAGAAAAGGATTTGACAAAGAGGGAAGGGGGTAAGGTACTTAGCAAATGCTACCTTTAGACTCTTAATTGAGTAACAAATATAGCTAATGATTTTCTGTCTGTCCCGCTGGTCTAAGTTACAGCAGAATTATGGAAGGCAGTTCAGTACAGGTTCTCAGATGTGTCAGAACCCTGACAACTTGGTGGCCATCAGGGTCTGTGCAGTGGGTGGGAGAGCAATAGGGTGGATCAGCTAGTGGGTATCTTAGGAAAGCTGAATTACTCTCAGCCCCATTGACTAAGGGCTTTAACCTAACCCAGATGATAAATTTTATTACTTCAAGCCTTTTGTTGAAGTGGCATGGGTCATTAAATTATTCAGGCTATCTTGCTGACATCTGGATCACATGATAGTCAAAAAAGATCTAGACCTTCACTTAGCCTGTCTGATTTTGTTTCCTTTAATTTGTTTCCCTTAATTATAGAAGGAAAGATTAATTTCTTGTTCACCTACATTACATTGAAGAGTGCATGTAGTGTTATTTCAGCTTCCATGAGACTAACATTAAGAACAAACTCATTAGCTATGAGAATATCATCAGTGTTTTGTTCAAACAACCAAGCATGGTTTTTATAACTGTTAGCAAACATCTAAAATGTGAGATTGTGAAAATAAAGCAACTTCATTGCTGACTGAAATGTAAACAATTTATGACAAAAATCCTAGCACATCTGGCACTTGATTATATGGTGTAGTGGGCATGGTGGTATTCAGTTGAAAGTTGGCCCTGACAGTCTTGGAGGTCTTTTCCAACCGTAACGATTATGATTTTTGGAGTTTTTTCAATTTATGGCTTGTATTTCTTTATTTCAATGCTATTTCCTATTTGTTTTTGAAGCCAGATGGGTTGTAGGCCCCATACAGCTGAGTATCTCAATATGCTTCTGTCCTCAACACTAGCTGAACCTGGAAATACATGGCTTCTATCAGCGTTCAATAACTTCAGTGTTCTGTGTTGTCTGTGTTTTCTCAGATGAAGACAATACCTCAGTCTTCAATACTGTTGCTTTAGTGTCAATGTATTTTTGACTTACACAGATACTGAGTGATAAATGAGGTGAAACATCAAGCATGAGAACTAACTCATCTGTTTGCCTTAATTACTAAGATTTTTGGGCTAATTTTTTGCTCTGAAAACTTCTACTGAGCTGTCCCTGCAAATGCCTAGAGTGTGAAATACATTTCCTTTATTTTTAACTGCTGTATTTCATCCTTCTGGAACTATCTGTTCTGTTTTACAGTAGGTGTTAAGGGAGAGTAGGAGAAATGGAGGAGCTATTTTACAGAAGTTTTGGGGATGAGCTCACACAGGAGTGGGTTGTTATCTACCTCTGATGTGAGTGTTTTGTCATGGTTTGCAGGCAGTTGTAGAATCTTATGCTGAAACACTGAGCTGGCTTTGATGTATGGGTGGACTGAGGTACAATTGTGTCGCAGACAGTGAAAACCAACTATTAGAAAGTCTGTTCTCAAAGTTGGAGCTGTTTTGTTTTTGGGTTTTTTTATGCTCTAGTGCTTTTGTAATACCTTTCCCACTATCAGTGATGGTCAGGCTTCCCTATTTAAGCTATTTTCACCTGTAATAGCATGAACAATGCTGTTCTCATGGTCTGAAGAGTGAATTGAGTGTGCCCTTGACACCATGTGGATGTCATGTACCTGCATTCCAGTTAATGTTGTGGACTGGACTTGTCCCAGTGTTGACATAATACAAAAAATACTTCAGTAATGAAAATTTCCTGGGGTGTTGTACTTCCCTAAACCTCAGGGAGAGGTTGGCTCAGTGTGTAGTGAGTCTTTACCAGTTTGGATTACTCTACTCACTGTACTTCAAAGGAGGAAAACATGATTCTGGAAGGAGTAACTGTTTTCTCTTGCTAGTTTCCCACATCTTTGCAATGTGGGGTTTCTTTTTGCTGTGTTAGACTTACATTAAAAAAAAAAAATCACCTCTAGGTGGGAGAAAGACATGAGTGCACAAGCAAGTGTGAGGGATGTTCTGTAATGCTTGCTGCTGACTTTGGACATCTCAAGTAAGTAGCTAGGCTCCTGTGTTTTTCAGGTAGCCTTCTCCTGCCTATCAGATTGTTTATGCCAGCTTCTAAAGGTGGGAGACCTTTGTGGTTAGTTACCAAACCACTCTTTGATCATCAGTGTTAGTTGTTCTTGTTTTTTGATTTCAGAAAGAGAATACTGTTATGTAAGAGTGAACACAAGAATAAAGACACATATTTCAAAAATTTCCACAAATGCTTAGTAGAGGATGAAAAAAGAATTGATGGGGACACCATATGTGGTATCTGAGTTCCTGTGTCTCTAGACAGAGGTGACTTGTGGTTTATACCAGTGAAGAGTTTAGGATTTGTAGTACAGACATAGCTGAAATTTTTTGATGTTCCCCTGACTTCTGCATATCCTCAGCCTGTTTCAGTGCCAGAGTTGCTATTGTATTACTGAAAGGAAGCTACAAACAGGTATCTGATTTTCTATATACTCACTCACAGTAAAGAAAAATATCTATTCTAAATGAATATCTAATAAAGGTTGTATTGTAATAAGCAATACAATAGCAAATCCTTTGATACTTAATTAAAAATGGCTTTATATTGAATGCCTACAATAACACAAAATACTAAAAATAAATAGGAATGCTGTGCCTGCAGTGACTGCAGTTGACTGATTTAATCTTAAAATGTTATTTATGGAAGAAGCCATGAAAGAGATGAATCAAGTGATTTTATTCAAGTCCCTGGCAGTGCAATTTATCCATTCTACAATTAGGTGAACCTATGTTAACAGTACTGCTTTGTGTGGCCTTCAGCATGAAGAATTAGGTTTTCGCTGCTACAAAATTGAATTTCTATGTTGTGTCAATATACAGTACTGTGAAAAGTTGTGGGGGGAAGGCTTTGGCATTGTCAGCAGGTAGCCTTGAATTTGAGTAGAAATTGAGAGCAAAAGCTCACTTCAGCATGTGTGTGCTCCCAGGTGTTCTTTATGAAAGCATATCCTCCTGCTTCCACGGGAGGAGGGATACAGCAGGGTGGTGTTATTTAGATTGTGAATGGCTGCAATTTAAATTAGGAACTAACAAATTTACCCCAAGGACTAATCTAGTTAAAACCTATGTTTTAAGGATCAGTGTGGTGTTCGGGGCTTCTCAAGGCCCTGATTGATTTAATATATTGCTCTAAAGTACATGATGAGCTGCTAATGCAATGAAAACCAAAATTCTTATCAGACCACACTGTATTGTAGCATTTGATATGTTGGGATTTGCAGGGTGAAGGTGAAAGTTGAGGGACAACACAAATTGAAGCATCATGCTGGACCAGAGTTGTGGGTAACTGAGCACTTGTGTTATTGACTATGATAGAAAGGTAGGTAACACTACAGTTCAGTGGCATTGTCATTATGTGAAATTGCTGGGTTCCATTTTTTGTGGCTTCAAACATCAAAATCACTGGGCTTGATCTAGTGATACATACATAAAAGAGCTTTTCTTGTCATTTGAGGGAAACTGCAGAGTCTTGCTTTTGAGTTGTGAGCTTTTCCTCAGCATTTCAATCAGTTAAGGTAAAATAACTGTTAACTGTTAAAACTGAACTTGCCAAAGAAATGAAGCTTTTCTGTATGAAAAGTTCCTAATCTCCTCAATTTCTGTGAAATACTAGTTAAAAGCTTTGGGAGGTATTTGTAGTAAGTATTGATCCTGAAAGCACCTTATCCCATGTAAGTGATATACCTTATATTAAGGTACATCACTGGGGAGGCTACTAGTGTGGAACTAGCCAGCTTAAGGAGTTACTGCAGAAGTTGCTTTTCCAAGAAGAGGTCAGGGAGAGAACTCAAAACTACTTTCATTGATAACTTAATACAGAAGACTGTGTATGTTTTTGGTACCTACCAAAAAGCAATTATTATAAGGATTAGATTTTAATTCAAGTTTCATGCTTCCTATGAAATATCTTCAGGAGTTAAGATCTAATACTTGAATAAAAGAGCAAATTAAATGTTTTGTCGTATTTCTTAACACCATGTCATTCAAATGAGAAGATGAGATGCAAGGAAGGTAATTAGGGACTAAAAGGAGTGTTTAGAGGATTTTAACTCCATGCTTTAAATGGAACACAAATTGGTTTGTTCTGTTTAGTTTTACATGTGATGACACTTGGGACAGTTCTGCAGAATGTGGCACCAGTGTTTTCTCTGGGCTATAAAGATGTCTGTCTGTGAGCTCTGTGGTTCTTGAGTCAGAACCTTTTTCCAGCAGTGTTGGTATTCTACAGGAAAAACAGAGCTTCTCTAACACTTGATTGCAAAGCAAGAAGAGAGGTGTCTAGCATGAAGCTGAATATTTTGGCAGTAGAAGGATAATCTAAAGCAGACATCTTTGTTATATTTGACAAGTGTCTCACCTTGTTAAAAATTCCGTAACAGCGAGTTCTCAAATTGCTTCCTTATGTTTGCCCTGTAAACTTTTGTTTTATTAGTTTTGGGGTTTTTTTCTTTATTATGGCCATTCCAGTGAGCAGTTTTAATTCCTAAGGTACTTGTTTTATTAAGATGTGGGCACAGAACTGAATTGTCTAAATTTCCTAAAAGCTTGGAGAGTAGCAAGCATATAGGTTAGGAGCAAAGAACTCAAAAATCAATTTGATGTGTGGTCAAGCAAAATACTTTTTTTTTCCAATGCCATGACTTTTTCTAATTGTGTTTAACAGTCTGAGTGTTGTTTCTAGACCTTATTCATATTGCCACAGATATCTTTAAACATAATTCAAAATTCTGGATGCAAGTTTATGGACAGATATGCTTGACAATTATGTAGGTTCAAAAGTTTTATTCTGAAGAACGTTTTTGAGCTAAGCTACCTTGAGTAATACTGTTCATATCAGCCTTTAGCTCTTCACACACTACTATACTTTTACAGCATACTAACAACATCTCTTGTTGGTGATGTGGCTTCCCAAAAACATGCATCTAGCAAAGTTGCTTACTTCTGTGAATGGATATAAAAGCTGCAGTTATGTTTCTTTTGACTAACTTTGATCTGATCTGTTTTAGCATGTTTTTTTGGAATACAATACTAAAACTTCATGTTGTATTTCCTTGCTGAATACACCAAAGAGCAATCTTTTATTGATGGTAATTGACACTTTTGAAGACCAGGAAGGGACAAGAAAGATGCAACTAGGGAAGATGTGTATTCTAAATTTTTAACTTCTTAAGGGGAAATAATAAAATAGTGTAGGTGAATAATGTAACGTGTGTAGTATTGAAGTACAGTGCTTGATACTTAAAATTTTTCTGTAAGAAATGGGAACAAGTGATCTTCAGGGGGGCTCTGCAAATCCACGACCTTGATTTCTACTGACAGATTTTTCTGTCTATAAATGTGTAATTGTAACAAGGAAATTATAAATTAGGCCTGCAGTGCTATGCTGGTTTTGGCTGGGGGACAGCTGGAAACAGTTTCACAGATGATGTAGTTTGCATCTATTCTTTCATTAATGTGTTTTGAATTGAAATGGTTCTACGTGGCCTTAGGTATTAGAACAATAGCTGTTGTTGGCTTCTGATTGCTATTTGAATTCAAGGCAGAGTAACGTATTATTCATACAATGATAGGCAGATTAATTTTTGAGTGATCTTGTGCATCTTATTTAGCATGTCCTTGAAGGATGGTTATAATTGGCTTTGTAATTTTTCCAAACATCTAATAAGCATTGTTTGATTTCTTTTGAAACTAAAAAATATCCTTTTTTCTCTGTCCTGAAAGATAAAATGTTAGAAAGCTTAGTTTATCTCCTCACAAATGTAATGACCTTTTCATACCTAATTTTTGTCCAGATTATGATTTGCTTTTCTGCAGTTGACATTAGTAACAGCCAAGGAGCTTAAAACCTTTTAGAATCTGTCTAACCTTAAAAGCACATGTTCACTAGTGATATTCTTTTAAGCAGACATCAAACAGCTATTGAGAAATTGAGATGTTAGTAGCATTCATTGTCATTACTACATAATCACTTAAATGCCAATTCTGAAATAGAAAAGAAATGTAATTACATTTCATTATGTTCACTTCTTTATGAAGTAGTAAATAACCAGAATAGCAAACCAATTTGATAGTTGTTTTAACAGCCTGATTCTTACTACACTGTTGGAGAACCGTAGATATTCAAGTGGTGGATAAATGATTGTTTTGTACTTTGAGATTTTAATATTGGAAAGGAGGTTAATCTTTTGGTTGTTAATGCTTTTCTAAGCCTGATGAAGCAGTATAGAAGGTGGCAGCTAGGCAAAATAACTATGGTCAGTATTGTAACTGAAGCAGACTTTAATCTTTATAGATGTTTTGTCCAGCAAGCACAAGTTCACAGTGTATAGTAGAACAGCTGTAGTTTAGAGGCTGTTGTATTTGGTCTCTGTATCTTAAACTTTGAGAGCATTTTTTTTCCACTTAAACATTGATGAATAAGGGGTCTGTGTGGTGGAGAGACAACATTATTATGAGAAATGAAGATGAATGTATAGCAAGATACCACAGGGGTGAATGGTAAAGAAATGGAGAAACAAATGCTTAATGCAAGATTCATGTTGTGTGCAGCAGATCATGCAAAAATTGCCAGAGTGAATGTACCTGTTCTGTTTCATCAATCTGTTCCATGCTTTGAGATGTTGTTTATAGCAAAATTATTCAAAAAATTATGTGTTCTCATAGCAACTGAAGATTGGATGGTAAAACTTCCATATAAAATCTGAAATTTTACCAGATAATGTGTTGAATGATTTTCAAATCCGTGTGGTGTAAGGTTTCTAGAGGAAGCAAATACACAACTGTCCGTGAGAACTTGTGACATCTTCAGATGTAGGCTTTCTCCTTTACCCCTCATAATTTAAGACAAGATATATGAACTGCTGCCACTATTTGCCATGCTTAATGATGTTCTGGAAATAAGATTCTTGAATTCCAGTTGTTATTTTTGAATGAGTAGGTAGTCAGAGATAGACACATGGCTTTAATGTAAGAAAGCAGTTGATGAGTCCTTGTAGAGTCAGATTACTTTTCAGGAGAGCTGTGCAGTCAAGCTGCACAGAGAAGGTACCGTTTTAATCAAGGTGGAGTCTCAGTTCCTCTTATACAAGCTCAGTGTCGCTTGTGTTGGTGTGACACCTGAGGTGCACTTCTGTTGAGGCTGTTTAATTGGACTGACTGATGTGCTCAGTCAGAAGCAATGCTGGCAAGAGTGCGTTGTATCCGTATGAAACTGTTCAACATAAGCGACTGAACTGTGTCAATTGCTGTAAACAGTAGAAGGTATCCTGTGACCTCCCTCATGGTTAGCACAGTTCAAATTAAGAGCTAATTAGGCCACTAGTATATGAAAATATCTTCTATACCAAAATAATTCCTTAAATGAAGTGGTTTTTTTTACTGGGATATTTGTATTGAAACAAATTAGCTCATATGTGACTGTATTTCTTAAATACTGGATATATTAAAATAGTGAAGCTGTTCTTAACTTGAATAGATGCATTTTTGTCAGTCTGGTTGGTAGAATTGAACATTTTGTCTTTCATGGTCACACCCTGAGGAGAAGCATTGAAACAAGCTGTTGTAAGAAAAGAGGAATTTGAATATATTTGTCTTTAATGTTGTGAGCATTTTTTATGCCTTTGATACAGTGGTTGTAAGAATTCTTTTTTTAATTTGGCTTTTTTGTGACTTCACTAGAGGGCACTGCTGTGCAAGAAATGTTTGTCAATATTAATTTCTACAATTCTTGCCCAAGATTATATATACACCTTTTAAAAATCTCTGTGATAACCACGTTAAAGCTATTTGCATGATATATAGAACACTAATAATAAATGGAATAGGAAGTCATTCTGGTATGCTACACAAGTACTTTCTGATAATTTATTGAATCATAAGTTTATTTCTTAAGTATCTTTAACCAGAAAAAGGTTCTTAAGCTATCGTCATTTATAGTTCTGGTTGTGTACCAAGCTGATGAGAAAAAATTTACTTGTTCTGTTTGATTGCTAACAAGGAGAGATTATCCTTTTTGGGCTACAAGTTAATCATTTGACCATTATTAGCTGAACATAGCAGATACAGAAAATGAAACATAATCAACTTCCAGTTAAAATAAAATACCTGATGGCTTCAGGCTTTTTGTGGTTGGTGTTCAAAATTAACTCATTTAACTCTATTTTAAAGTAACTTACTATACTAATTTTAACATGGTTTTGCTGTCCTCCTTATAACTGATCTATGTGCTTATGGTTGATGATTAGGTTTTCCCACCTTAATGCTCCATTGTAGGTGAAACCCTTTCATATTTGTGCAATTTAGAAAGCTTACTCTAGAGGTTATGGTTTCAGTGGAAAACCTTTCTGGATCTTTTAAATACTCAAGGGCTTATCCCTGAAGTAGTTGCTTGATGCAACAACTTCAGTACAGCATGATTTTACAACTTGTTGCAACTTCACTTATGCTCTGCTTTCTGTGCTTGAGTGACTGTTAGTAGCATAGCAGGCAACTAATAAGAAAGACTTCCCTTATCTACCATGGGTTATGGGAGTTCAGCAAGTCTCAAGTGTTGTAACATGCTGAGTCTGCAAGAGACTAAGCTTCAGAACAGCAGCTCTTCCTTCTAAATCTTAACTGAATGACATGAGAGTAGCTGAATCTGCTGAAAGATGAGAAGGGATGGGACCTGGGAGAAGTGGAGATTTAAGCAAATTAGACACAATGCTCATGTAATTTCTCAAAAGGCATTTAATGCTCTGTCTGGAGCATGGAGTATATTTGGGTTCAGTGGCGTACTGAAAGAACAGGTAGAGAATGCTTCTCATTTCTCTTTGGTGCCAGCTGATACAACATAAAGGTACTGAACTAGTTGTTGCATTCATGTGAGTTACAGGCTCCTGCTTTAGATGCATTTATTTTCAAATTACTCTCTCAGACTGAACTACCACTTCCATGAGTAACCAATAAGACAGAAGTCTCAAGAGATTTGCTTAGGCTGTCCTTTTAATAGGGTTTGGAAGCTGTGTTTTCTGTTGCAGTAAGTTGTTCAGTGTTTTTCCCTTATCCTTTAGAGAGGAAGGCCTTATACTTGAAAAAGTCTACAAAGTCTAAGTAGGAACTTCATCTAGAGATGTTATCTGTATTGCCTGTGGGCAGAAACTCAAATAACAAGACAGCTGCTCATGGGTGATGCTTCTAATTTGTAGTTAATAGGTAATGAGCTCTTAGGATTTGGCTTTCCAGCCCTTAGGCTAAATGATAGTGGTGATCTCTTGTGTGGAGCACTTGTGGCTATTCAAGAGAGGGGAATCTTCTCTAAAATAAGTTGATTTAACTGTAAGTCTAGATTATTTTTTTTCTGCTGTAAAATGGGGTTTCAATGAAGCTGATCAGGCATCCATGTAACAGCAGAGATAGAGCCTGAGGCCTTAGAGACCTATCCTTGGAACACGTGTTATCAGATACCAGCCTGAACAGTTAGTGTTTAGTACTAGACTCAGTTCATTTTGAAGAACATATGTGACAAAACCCTGTGTATGCTGTATCTGACTGTTGCATTTGGATGTCTGTTTTTACTCTTTAGTGCAGTGTCTCTGATTTGAGTTAACACTTCTAGACAAAAAAATTATCTAAAAATAAGTCCTGGAAACTGTTGTTTCAGTGGTGTAAATATGTCAGGAATTAATTACCTGTTTTATATAAATTCTTGTACATAAATTAACTTGTGTTAACTACTTTAAAGGCTCTTTTGATTTTTTTATTTATATTCCAAACTTTGAACCCATGATTTGTTTCAGGACTGAGCCCTCCCTTGCCTTTAGTGTACAGCTCTTGTTTTCCTTTGCCATCCTCAATATATTGAGGCTATATCATGCTGTTTGCTTGTTAAATTGCAGATGCCTAAAATAATAGCCCTTGAATAATAGCCATTGAATAATCTAACACTTGTACTAACCCAGGGGATTAAAACTTTGTCCAGGGCAGTATTGAACTTCTGTATCAGCCTGAAGGGAATGCAGCCCTGAAAATGAGCTAGTACAGCTTCTGTTCAGACCTGTGGCACATCACATGAGATAACTCATCTTTCTGTTCTTCCTTCTATATATTGTTATGTTGAAGGAGCAATGTGTCTTTTTTTCACACTGATGATGGGAGGGTTACTTGCATAACTGTCCTACTATTAGTATCTTCTGTATTCAGGGAAGGAACTTAGACAGCCTTAACCACTAGAGCAAGCTTGATGTTCAGGTATGTAGTTCACATTTTCAAAAACAGCAAAATAATACATTGCTTTGAGAGTTGTTTTGCTTTGTAGAAACTTAGACTGAGCTTTAAAGCTCTTGAGTTTCATTTCTTAACTATTTCATAGAGTGAATGCTTGATACATTAATTGATATGTTAGCTGTTTGAAGAACAGGTGGAAACCTCAGATGTTGAAATCTAATTACTGTTAAGCTTGGGTTTGTAAAATGGTTTAGGCATATTGTCATAGTAATCTCTTATGTGTTTCTACATACTGGTACTGGCTGGAAATGTTTTGGGTTCAGAGAGGGACCTCAGATAAATTGCAACCTGTACTCTAGTTTATGATATTGGGTGTTGTTCATATGTCCTCAAAATTCTGGAGTCACGCTGCTAGCTGACCTGAGTTAGCTCTTTGGGCCCAGTATTGGCCCAATACTATTTAGTCGTCATAAATAATCTGGATGATGGGGTTGAGTAATCATATAGTTTGAGAAATGTGTCACACTGGGAGGAGTAGATAAAACAGGGCCACCATACAGACACTGACAGATGGGAAGATGGAGTCAACAAGAATGACATCAATTATAGCAGATGTTAAAACTTTTTCTTGCAATGGGTTAATTCCAAGCAACAGTTCATGCTTGGGTTTGATCAGCAGGGAAATGGTTCTGCTGAAAAGGAGCTGGAAGTCTTAGTGGACAGCAAGCTGAACATGATCCAGTAGTGAGCCTTGCAGCAGAAAGGCAAACAGTGTCCTGGGCTTGCATCAGCAAGAGCATAGACATTTTCATTGTACCTGGCACTTCGAAAGCTGACACAAATTTATGGGCAGTTGTCAAGTCCAGTCTGAGTTATGGCATATTCAAAAATACAATTTAAAAATGGACAGTGTCTTTCTTTGGGTTCAATGCACAAGGCTTTAATATGTTGAAGTAGGTTTCTAAGCAGGTCAGATTGTGTCTTGTGTACAGGAAGCTTGTGATATTGACACCATGTATGGTGACATTTTTAACACAGTAGCATTTGTGTTAAATCTATTCTCAGTATGAAATGTAAAGCTGTGCTTGAAGAAAGGAGTGACATTTCTGTGAAAATCTAGAAAACTACTCTTCAAACTTCCTGGAAGTATTTAAAGGACTTGTAGACATAGCACTTAAGGGCATCGTTCAGTGGTGGACTTTGTCATGTTAGGTTACTGGTTGGACTGGATGGTCTTAGAGGTCTTTTTCAACCTAAACAATTCTCTGAAGTTAGCAAGTATTCTTATATCAAGGACTCTAGAAAAAACTGTGTGTGTTAATTTCTGAGAGAGAAAAGAACTTTCCTACTGAGCTCTGCGCCAAGAACAGCATATCATCCACAATAAACAATTTATAAGTTTATGGCTAATGTCTCTAAACTGCTTGGAGAAGCTTCTGACCTTGGCCTTGATCTGTAAGAATCATAGGGTAACAGAGAGGAAATAATGCCAATTTGTTCTTGTTTACCTTGCCTTGAATATGTTTCTTTTTGTGTTAGTGGAAAGCTTACACACCTTGTGTTGGAAAAATTTGGGTGTACTGTTGATGTAGAAGCTGGTAAAAGACTTTGAATGGTATGGAATTTCAAATGAGGAATAAATTCCAGTGTAATTTATGAATGTGAATGGGTATGTAAGCAGTCTTGGAATGTAACCGAGTTCAGGTGTTCACCTAACTTTTGCTGCCATTTTACTGCAGAATTTTGGTTTTAGTAAATTGGATACTTTCTACCCAATTTTTATTTTAAAAGCAAGGTGAAGACTACTGGCTGCAAAGAAACTGTGTGTACTTTGGTTCTAAAACTATTAAAGTTCAATATCTAGAAATTCCTATTTTGCACAAAATGTTGATTTTGATCCAAAAGGCAATTTAAGCTTTTTGGAAGCTATGTGATTTATGAAAAACAAGGGCTAGTTTGATAAATCTTCAATGTACTATGCTTATATGAAGTATAAGCATAGTATATTTGTTATATTCTTAACATGTCTGAGTGATCATGAGATACTCAAGTACCACTGGAATGATGTGGGATGCTGGAATTCACATAGCATGTTGGTTGTGTTTTGCTCAAAAGGGTAAAGGAGTTGGTTGCCTTAGTAAGAGTATGCAGATGGGGTAAAAAAACCACTCAGTAGAGATACACTATAGGTACAACATAGAGCAGCCTTATCAGATGAAAAGATATGGCAGAAAATTTGAGTATGTATGTTTCTTTTTATTTTAGGCTTATGGTATGTCAGCTTTGCCTCTAAACTTGATTAAAGGAACTACCAGTGCCGCTTACGAACGTTTAGAGAACACTGAAGATATTGAAGAAGTGGAGCAACATTTATTAAGGATTAAATCAAAGGTAAGGCCTTCAGTGTTCTCATTTTCTTAATGGCTTTTTTTCTCCTTGCTCGCTAGTTTATGGTCATGCTACAGAGTCATTGTTCCAGAAAGAATAGCAAGTCAGAAATTAATAGCTTGCAGTTATTTGAGTTATTTGGAAACAAATGTGGTAATAGTGATTACGTTCTCTGTCAGTCCTGCAGAAGTAGTTATTTCTGTTAACAAATCCAACTCAAAACTTTTCCAGGCCTACTTGGATGACAGAGATGCTTTGTAGATACTAATGTCACTTAGACTGCTACCAGAAATGGCATCCAGTTTGTTGACTTACTCACTGCAGTGTAGTTAACACAGGATACTTGCCACATAGAGCTGTCATGATGTAGATTCATCAAACTGTTTATCATCTTTATGAATAAATTACCGCTCCAGATACCTTGCTTCCCAGTTAATGTACCTTGCTGTTACAAATAATTTCCTTATGAGAAGCATACATATGGAAATCTGTTCTGAGTCCTAAATATCCCTAGCTTGCAAACACCATTTGTAAACCCATGATGGCATCACAGCTAATGAAAGTACTATGCCTCATGTAAGCAAAACACTTTTAACAGCCTCTCAGTGTAAGCCAAAGGAGGGTAAAATTTCTTTACATATAGGGTGATGGGGGAAAATCTCCCACCTCTTTTTTCAACTCATTTCAGAGAATGGTTTGACCAGTGTTTTCATAGCGTTGATTGGGGAAAGTGACATTGAGATGCCTCTCTTCCATCATGGCAGTCCATCTGTGCAGTTGTGTGCTCTGTGATAGTAGACCTCAAAGATGTTGAAGCATTTCCAACAGTCTTCCTGTGATACTTGGCTTACCTCTACACAGTGTGGGCACCTTCAGTGTTCTAGACATTTTGTTGAATAATGAAATCTAGAAAGTAGTCTCTCCCAGTTTAAATTTATCATGTTTTGGTTTTGCACAGAGTATTACAGCAACAAAGGCATCCCTTACTGAAATCAATATGAGAAAAATGAAAAACCTGTGACAAATGGATCATTACTTTAATACAGAAGACCTTGGTGGATCATGAGAATTTGCTTGCAACTGGTCTTGTTGTTTAATATGGCTAAATAATAGGATCAACAAGTAGAAAGTCCTCAAGTTATGTCTATATTGTAATGTGACCTTTAGTATTAACGTTTTCTTGGTTTATGGGTTATGGTCAGAGTACTGTCTCATTCTGTAATTGAAATCTTAGTTCTTCAGTTATATTTTTGCATTAAGTTGTGAAGGAAATGTGTTACGGAGAGTACCATACAGTAAAAACTAGAAGTATGAAGATATGCTACAGAGATTCAATATGTAGTATGTTCATGTACCATTAGTGCATTTGGTAGGTTTATTTCATTAGTCTTAAATAATTGAAGCTTGGACTTGAAGATTGGGAGCTTGAGCTGTTGCCAAAAAGTCCTTTTTAAGTGGCAGAGGTGCTATACAGGGTATGGTGAATGTGTTCCTATTAAAAGTACATTGTGATCTCCAATTCAAGTGCTATGTATGCCTGTAATGTGGTCTTAGGCTCGTAACCTTTTTGACAAATTTAATTTTCATTTAACTTTGCTGGTATAAAGTGTTACACTATTTGTAGAAATGATCTTTTAAAATAAGAGAAAAAATGAATAAGGAACTTCAAAATTCTAAAATACAGTTTTAGTGTATTTCCTACTATATAAGAATCTTTTTTATCCAAGTATGAATTTGTAATACACTAGCATCCATATTAGAAACAATCTTGATTCAGCTATCTGATGCCTATTTTGTTGCTTTGGCTTATTACATATAACTGAGATGAAAGGATGTGCTACTCACTTTAGAACAGAGTGTAATGGTCCCTGCTCAGTGTTTAAAGGCTTAAAATTAAAATACATTCTTAAACATAATAATCAAACAAATTATCCGGTACATTCAACTAATTCTTGGGATAATGCTGCCTCTTATTTGAGCTGTGTTTCTTGCTCTTTACAAGAAACATAGCTGAGTATCTAGTGGAATGCTGGAAAGAAAATAAGTGCCAAGCTGGCTATATAGGCTTCATCATGGAATTTAATGGGAAGTGATGTCTGAAAATCACCGTGTTCCACCCTCCACAAAAAACACAGACCTCTTTCAGGTTAGATCAGATTATTCAGGTCATGGCTGTGCTTTTAAAGCATTGCTAGCCATGGAGACTATCCACCCTGTAAATATTTTAAACATTTTCTTTGTGAAAAGTGGTTGCTGACACCTAATAGGAATTCTTCTTGTTGGAGCTTTTGACTTTTCCTCTTCATCCCCCTGACATTCATAGAAATTTTACATGCATGGATTATATACTACAAATTCTTTAGAGTTGTAAATAATTAAAGTAGCTGTCAAATCTGTTTTCTTGATTTGGTGACTCTTGATCTTTTGCACTCTTTTTGTAACCAGTGCAGAGATGGTCGTCCTCTGTCATCAAGGGATAGACGGACTTTGCAACAGCTAGAGGAGAGATTAAGGACACTTCGAAGGAGAGAGAGGCATCTGGAGTCTATTGAGAAGAGCTGGTGGATAAAGTTCTGTGAAGCTATTCGACCTCTAAAGGTAAAACTTTTTCATTTTTTGATACTTAAATTGAAATAAGTTCTAACTTTCTTCTTTTCACATAAATCACAGGTCAAGTTTATCAGTTACCATCCACAATATCAACTGCTTTTTTTTTGTTTGCTGCAGTGCTACACAATGATAGCCCCACAGTGAACTCTGAGCTGTTGGAGAACCTTTTACTTTGCCTCAACTCTGATTAAGATTAAAAATGAGCAAATCCTAAGTGATCTACTTTAGTGCTACTGCCATAGAAAATCTGAATATCTTACTTTTTTTATCAAACATATGAAAATGAGACGAGAAGGAAGAATTCTATAGCTGTCAGTTAGCTTAGGTTAATCTAAATTACATGTATCCAGCAGAAGTGAGAGAGACTTTGATAATATATGCATTTGGAACAAGCATCTTACCAAGGAATTACTTGATAAATAGGAAGCTAGCTGAATAGAACTTAATGTCATGATACTTAACCAATGCAAAGGAGATGGTTACTGGGGCAGAGCTTTTATCTTGGTCTCTTTGATCTTAGGACTTTGATTTTTTAGTAGATACCTGGTTTTGAAAATTAGTACTTTTATGAACAGTATTGCCATTTAAAGTATTTCTTGCCAACTAGATGTGGGAAGACGTTTGAGCATTGCTTTCAACTGTAGGCTGCTTTTGGGAAAGCTGGGGAGAAGGGGGCTGGGCTGTAAACAATTTCATCAGTCATTGCTGCAGTTAATGCTGGGTACTGATGGAGATGGGCTGAAACTGCAGCTGAACAAAAGCTTTCAGTGTGGAATTCTTAGTGGAGTTATCTCGCTATGATACATTATAAATATAGACTTAGCTCTTTCATTGAAATGACAAATATCCCTAACATTCATGTTAACAGTTTGGAGACTTCCTTTTGATTTAAAAAATACCTACAGAAACAACACAAGCTGTATTAAGTTTTCACATAAAACTTGAATCTGAGAAATATATTGGCCATATATTTTGTCTGTAGGACTTTAACAGTTCACTGTGTTCTCACGGGGTAGCATACAATATCATTAGTTACTTACAGCTTATAACCTACAGACAGGATGGTATTCTGGTGTCTCCTTGTTTTTGTGGTTTGAAAGCTTTTTATTCTCTCAGTAACTGTGACACTCACTGTGAATTGTTGACTCATGAATCAGAGGCTAAAGCAGAGTTGCAGGTGGTTAATTTTTCCTGACAGATTTTCAGTTAGACTATGGTTGTGCTATGAAGCATGCCAGAGAACTTGTTTACTTTGGCTAGAGCTGTCCTGTGAAGGTGGCAATGTCTATCACTTAATTACATCTTAACTCTTGCAGAGCTGTTGCACTGTTGCTTTAAGAGCATTTGGGATGTCTTTGCAGATATATAACTTGTCAATTGTTCAATTAGTACCTTTAATGAAAAGGTGAAAATCTGTTCAATATCCATATATAGTACTTCTGTTCAATGTAGAAGTGCAGAATGTATCTTTGAGCTTTGCTTACTGTTTTGCAACATTTTTACCTCCAGTGCCTTCAATTTGAGCAGCAGTCACATTCTTTAACAGTAATACCCAGACTTCGAGAAATTCCATTTCTTGTGAAGCAAGTACTAGATAGCGAATCCTATTTCTGCTTGGTCAAGGCACCAATCTCTAATTTCATTAATTAAACCTAAATGCATGCATATAGTTAAGGTTTTCCACATAATATAGTAAATACAGGTTGTGCATACTGTTAAATGCTATGTTCATTTAATGTAATGTGTCATCTCTTTTTTTCTTAATGTCACTTTTGACTTAGGGGTAGGCTTGTGTACTACACTAGAGCTTGTGATGTACTTGACAAACTGTGTTTAACAGAGTACATAAGTTTTGTGAGCACTTGTCTCAAGTGTTTACCAAATGTTACTGTTTTGAGTGTATTTAAGCTTTTAAGTGCTCTAAGATCATTAGTTTGTTATTGGAATCAAGGTGAGGATTCATGCATCAACTGCAAACACAGTTAAATGCTTTTAAATTTTTACTTGTAGATTGTGTGGGGAGTATTCTTCATCATCGTGGCACTGCTCTTCACTGTGTCTCTGTTCTTGTCAAAGTAAGTACATTTCAGCATTGTCCCTGACCATTAAAACTACTTAGTTCCTGCTCTAACATAAAAATTGGGGTGGCTTGCTTCAGGAGGTCAGCCCCTTTCTTTTCTATTTTATGTTTCTGTCAATAGAGCTGCCCTTCTCATTATAATAGTATATATATTGAAGTGGACCAAAATGTGCCAAAACAAACTGAAGAATATGGTTCAGGCTGAAAACAGTTATAAATTTTTCTGCTGAATCAGCATATATGTTCAGGAAGTTTAATACAGAATTATTCTGATTGCTTGAATGAACCTTAATGCATGGAGGTGCTTCTTTGACTGAGTAGCAGGTGCTAAAATTCTTGCAGTAAATGACATGTATAATCCATTTTGATGTGCATTACATTGGAATGGTTTCATGGAATTGAAAGCAGCATAGCCAGCTGTAAATCTGGTTGATTTCAACAAGGATTGACATTAACCAGAGGTCTCAAATGTTGGCATTTTTAATCTTTCAGACTGGGAAAATAAGCTTTATGACCCAAACTAGGGAAAAGCAAAATGCTGAGGAGATGCAGGAATCACTGTATCTTTCACAGAACAAGTGCAGTGAGTGTGGTAAAGCAAAGCATGTGTCTGTATCAATGTTAGACAGCTGTCAGTCTTTGGGATTAGTTCAGTTTTGGTTTTGTTTTTTTCTTTTGAGCTGCCCTTAAAACTAAAGTCAAAACTCTGGAAGAACTGCAGTACTAACCCACTTTTTCTAATTACTGCAGTTTGGACAAAGCTCTGCATTCAGCTGGCTTCGACTCAGGATTTATAATTCTAGGAACTAATCTGACCAATCCATTGAATATGCTGTTACCAGTTCTTCAAAGAGTAAGTAAAGAAGTGGTGATAGACATAAGGATGCTCATGTCTTCTGCTAAACTTCTCTCCAAGTAATTAATTAAAACAACATTGTCTAAATGTGTGTTCAGTAAAAGCAAGGCAACTTCCTTATTAATTTTTAGGTATTTGTTATTGATGTGAAAATCTTGGGTGGATGGAAGCTAGTTTGGAGAAGGAAGGTGGTGCTTGAAACTGATTTTCACGTGATGAGAATACAACAACACGTGTAGTTGTAACAACACGTGTAGTTGTAACAACACGTGTAGTTGTAACAACACGTGTAGTTGTAACAACACGTGTAGTTGTAACAACACGTGTAGTTGTAACAACACGTGTAGTTGTAACAACACGTGTAGTTGTAACAACACGTGTAGTTGTAACAACACGTGTAGTTGTAACAACACGTGTAGTTGTAACAACACGTGTAGTTGTAACAACACGTGTAGTTGTAACAACACGTGTAGTTGTAACAACACGTGTAGTTGTAACAACACGTGTAGTTGTAACAACACGTGTAGTTGTAACAACACGTGTAGTTGTAACAACACGTGTAGTTACTTTTAGTTATGCACAGAATAAAAGCAGCTTTGTCCCATATTCTAGATACATTCTAGTTGGTGTACTGGATAGCTTAGCCCTTTTCAGTGAAGTAAATGCAATTTTTCACTTTTTAATATATTGCACATTGAAAAATACACTACAGCAGGCAGTTACATGTTATAGTAAGGCATTAGTCTTGGAAGCAAACCCAGCATAAACATCACTTCAGTAGAGTTGGAAGGCAACATACAACAAGGCAAGGCAACATACGAAGTCCATATACAAATAGGAATTTGTCATGAGTAAACTGAGAAAAAGAAAAGCCTTAACATTAAGCTAGTATTTTATTCCCTCCCAGTTGAGTTGTTATTAGTATATTCTTGGTGTAATGGATCAGTGCAATGCATTGCTTCCCCATGGTTTTTAAAACTACATCTAAGCTTGTAGTTTACTGAGAAAAGTAGTATTCAGAAGTAGTATTCTCAAGCTTTTATTAATGTAAATTTAAAAATCAAGTTTTTTATGCAAATATGATTAGAAAAATGTCACAAATAGGATGTCTGTGTAGTCCTAAAATAATTGTTGCCACTGTGGGCTTGCCATTCTGTGGGCATATTTAAAATAATTAAGTATTTCTTGGTCTAAAAATGTATAACACTTCAAAATTAAGGCATGTCCTAAATTAATAAAAATGCACAGTGCTTTCCCAAACTAATTGTCTAAGCTCTATTAGCACCAAGGTATGTTAGCTATGTTTGGAGCCAGCTATGTAAACCTTTTAAATAGGACTCTTACTACCTTACATATAAGCTATAGAAGTAGAAACTACTTATTTAGCTTTAAGTGGGAGAAGAGTTTGTTTTCTTGTCTTTTTAACTGCTTGTGTTCTTGTTTTAGGTTTTTCCACTTGATTATATTCTTATCACAACTATTGTTATGTACTTTATCTTCACTTCAATGGCAGGGATTCGCAATATGGGCATATGGTTCTTCTGGATAAGGGTAAATACAGCTCAAGAGTTTAGTTTCTAATACTCAGATATTTAACAAATATATGCTGTTGAATATGTTGAATATTTTTCTGTTGCTTCATAAATATGGGATGTTGCCAATAGCATTGTCTGTATGCCTAATGAGTGTTAAGAGCCTATTGTACAATTTGGTCTGCTTTTGGAAGGTGTTTCTTTTTGCCAAATTATCAGACCAAAACTTGTATTTTCATTTGAGCAATAGAGTCAGCTGACTCCAAGTGTTTAATCAGTGTCATTTTGGCTTCTCACTTTTCTAAGTTAAAGCCATATGATTGATATATTTGAAGTATTGGTAAACTTTATGGTCAAAATATGTAATGTGGCATCCAGTCAGAAGTTTCTGAATTGCCATCCATGTGACAAGCATGTTTAGCTTTGTAAGAGAAAACAGTGCAGTGTTGATAGGGCTACCTAAATATTATGCAATTAATGTTACTGTATTTGAACAAGCAGCTTTGTATGCAATAGCATGACATTCATCTCTGATGCTTGGTTGAATATTTCCCTGCTAATGTGCCTACTTCCCCTTTAACATTGTCACCTTTTCATTTGGTGACACTCTAGACTGATGTAAACAGTGACCATCAGTCTTTACAATGAGTTGTGAGATTAGTTGTTGGTTTTGGTGCATTTTCCCCTTAGTTGCCAGCTTTACCCTAACATGGTACTCAGGTTGAGCCCTTGGGAAATACAGAGTAGAGCGATGTCTACAGGGCAACAAGGAGGGATTATATTGTTCCCTGCAGTGTTAAATGGACAAGATGCCACCGTATGGTGTGCAAATTTCCACAGAGCCTGGGAATGCTTTCTCATAACTCCATTCTCTGTTTCTAGATCTCATTGGGGGTATAGTCATAGATGACACCACACTTTACCAAAGGACACAATATTCTTTAAAAAACCAATGCATGGTTTGTTATAGGTGACAGGCAGTTTAAATCTGGCTACTAACTACTAGTGTATAAATGTTTTTGGGCCATTAATACAAAACACCACTTAATTTGGTTAAATAGCTATGCTTTGAAATTTAGGTAAATACACCTGAAAACCTGCTTTGAATCATTGGAATTAAGTTGGCAGAGGATAATTTTAGCAACCTCCCACTTTTGGCAGTAGACTTAAATCTTATTTGAATTATAGAGATTTTTAAATGCCTTAAGAAAAAAAGAGCTATTTCATTGTGTTAACATTTGTTTTTCTGATTTTTAGCTTTATAAAATCAGACGAGGAAAAACTTCGACCTCAAGCACTCTTATTTCTCTGTATGATACTTCTGTTGATAGTTCTTCATACAAGTTACATGATTTACAGTCTTGCTCCACAGTATGTAATGTATGGAAGCCAGAAATACCTGGTACAGGTGAGATGTAATTTTTTTGTGTTTAAGGTTTATTTTCGGCATCAAAAATGTACTGTTTACAGAAACTTTTAAAGTCAGACACTTTTTCAGGTTTTGAAGAGACTTTGATAGCCAGTTTTTTAAATACTAGTAGGTCTCCTGGTAATACGTAAGCCAGAAACGGATTGTACTGTACATTACACAACTTAATTCCTAGGTCATCATGAGACAGTGTGAAACTGAGTTTTGCTTCACTCTTTCTAGTAAGACAGTTGATAGCTTCCACTAGATTTTGTACTGGTCTGCTTAGATTGCTGAGTGACTGCAGTGAGTGTTACTTTTAATGTGTAAGGCTGTGTACAGAATTAAATCAATACTATTTCAGTTTATCATTTTTATGTGCATATTTATGAGGAATGACAAAGATAACTTGGTACAGTAGAAAATAATCATCTGAGTGGAGCTAAGTGTGTTTTGAATAATCACACTTCAGGCACTTTGGACTTTGCAACTTCATGAAACTCCATGCAGTTCTTGCGCTGTAAAGTATTCTACAGAATTAGGCAGTTAAAATTTAGTCTCTACTTTTGTTATTGCACTTTTGTGTACTTCAAGGTTTTGGGTTTTTTAAGTCTTTCATCTTCTTTACCTGAAGAATTACATTATTGTATTTCATCTTAGTTTGAGTGGCAGCCTGCATATTTATGGGGAAGTTCAAAGTTACATATCCTAAGCATCTTGAGAGGTTTCAAGGACAGCTGTTTATTAAGGTCTGGTATCTTACAGGGGTAGTCTAGTAGATCTGATCTTGCAAATGTAGACAACTTACCACGTCATGAGCTAGTTGCTTATTCTGGCCCAATGAAGCCAAGATCTCCTGCTGTGCTGTCTTTGTGAAACTTAAACATCAGACAAAATAGTTGGGCTGGAGTGGTTGAAAGAAGGGAATTAAATGAGACTGAAGGGACTGGATGCCACTTTGAGCTTTTGGAATATTTCTGATAAGTCTCTAGAAGGATATTCCTGGGGTAGGAGAACACACTGCTTTACAAAAAGAATGCAAACAAAACACCTGCTGATTTCCTTCAGCTGCAACTATTTAGTAAATTTTGTAACTTAACTGTTAATTCTTTCAGTTTAAACAGTGGATACAGAGTAGTTGGGGCAGAAGGATTACAAGGAGAAATTGAAATTGGAGTAGTAAATATGCTGGAGAACAGGAACTTGACCAACTTAAATGTGTTGCATTGATGTGGTAGGATTGTCAATGCAGGAAATGTAGGTGGGAAAACAGAGCAAGTTTGTAAAAAACTTGGCAAAGTAAAACTTTGCCAAGTTTTACTTTGGCAATACTTGTACTAAAAGTGTCTTTAATTACAGGAGTGTTCATGGAGAACAGTGGAGGATTCAAAAAATGCTACTTTACTGCTGTCTTTACATCTGAATTGTCTGGTGATGGGCAATTTGTCATCCTTATATCAATCCAAGGAAGTGTAATGCATTTTATTAGATTTTATGCTGAATATAACTAATACAAAATAGACATACTTAAGCATCTATAAATTGGCTCAACCTGTCAGAATTAGGGTAGTAGCAGCATGAAACTAAGATGAAAGTGAGTTTAGGTGCCTTTACATAGAACTCCTGGCATGATTGCTTACTGTTTATGTAGCCTAGAACTTCATATAGCTGTATCTCAATTTGTTATGAGTTCAAGTCACTGCAAAAGGCAGCTTGCTTTTCTTATGTTGTAGAATGATTGCATGCCTCCAATTACAGTGCCACCCAGTTAATGTGGGTGTAAGTGTGGGAAGAACAATTTCATTAAGGGTCCTACCGAACTAGTCTGTAAGCCTTGCAGTGACCTGAGAAGAGAATCCTTTGTGATAAAGTTTGTAGATGGAGGATTTGAAGAGAAAAACAAATAATAAAGGCTGTAGATAGCAGTTTGTTTTGCTTTATGAATAAAATGTAAAATGTGTATATTGAGGGCAGCAGAAGGATTGAGACTTAACAAACACTTGAATGTTAGCTGTTTATGACAAATAGTATCTGAAGATAAATACATAATTTGTAGCAAAAAAGGGTCAAGAGAATAGAGCACAGCGGTAGGAAGGCTCTTTTCATTCTTGCAGCTATTGAAATACAATTCTGGTCAGCACTGCGAGAAGGAGTAGCTGGGATGGTTGAGAAGAGCTGTAACTTTGTTTAAAGGATTAAAAAATGTTCTGGTTAAGATAGTCATCCTGAGTCTTCAGCTTCTTATGTATCATTTCAAAGAGCTGTGTTTAAAGTGCATAATATAACTTGAGTGGAAACTGGTTTTATTGTTAAAATAACACCAGGCACAAAGAATATGCTGGTAAATTACATCTGGGCTTCTCTCTGGCATACCAAGTAGATACAAGGATTTCAGACAACATTTAAAGAGTCTTTCAGAATGTACCAGAAACATTTTCAGTGTCTACCTTGATAACTGGATGTGAAATGAGGAGAGATGGAGCCTTGGAATGAAGAGAAGCAAGAGATCTTTCTGTGGATGTAGCCGTGAAGAGGTTCTTGAGAGTTATGACTGGGTGATTACGGATTTAGGAGTGTCCAGGAACATACCCAGGAGCAGGGCTAGTGAACTAGACATGGCAAGCTCCCTGGTGGTGACAGCCCTATGCACCAGTTCACTTTGACAGTCCAGGCTTTCATTGTGCTCTCACAGTGCAGTTGATTTCATCTTTTAACACCACTGGTAGCCAACACTGTGTAAGAACCAAGCAATAAATGATCATTGTTCCAAAAAAAACTTAGTGGATGGGTGGGCTGATAAACATGTGTATGACAGTCTGGTGGCTCATAGACAGTGTAGAAGGACTATTTCCCTGTTTGCTTTGCTCTACAGTAATTCCCATTCTAGTAATGTGTCAAACTAAATTGTAACCACGATCTGTAATAATGCATTAGATACATTAGATTCCTGTTTAAATCTTGAACTGTTTTCCTTTGGAGACTAAAAGCTCTTGTCAAGACTAACAATTTGCAAGTGCTGGTGACTTATGTATATAAAAGTAGAGCTTTTTTGAGGCAATTAACATTAACTAGACCTGGGCTACTTGCTTTATTCATTCAGGCCACTGGTATGTTCAAGTCAGATGCAATTCATCAAAAATGTCTTCAGCTGTGGTCTGTAGGGAAGTTGTGAAAATTTCTTTTGGGTACAGTGCCTTCATCACCTGAATCCCTCTGCAGGGATTTGTTCAACTTTCATAGCTCTTCAAACACCAAGGATAGCTTGGTTTCACCTCTTGAGGCAATTTGTAGTATCTGTTAATCAGCAATTAGTCTTTTCATAACCTTTCATAGAGAAAGAGGTGTATCCACATTCTGACCACCTTCTCAGCTTTCCAGCAAAAGCTGAACTTTGTCCATACTTGAGTCTAGTTGCCATTTCTGTTCATGAAGGCCAAGGGTTATTTTGCCTTTGTCTGAAAATAAGATCACTGCTTGCTGATATTTGTACCTAGTGGACTTTTAAGACCTGATAGACCCAGACAGGCATTAAAAAGCCAGTATTTGCCATAAGGAACACAGATAATTTTTCCTGGTTGAGGACCAGAACAGCAACAATCACTTTCTTCGGTCATCACACAGCTAATTTGGAGGAGTGGAGCTACATTGCAGGACCCAGAGTGTCTCCATTGTAAGCAGCAGGAATCCAGGAGTATCATTCCTTATATAGCTACATGTGGAGACAGATCTTTTCAAGTTCTTAATCCTGAACATAAGCAGAAACTAATCATTTGGGTGTGACAGGCTGTATCCTAACCCTTTATATAATAACTAAAGTGTCCAAAATGTGTTGGCTCTTGAAGCACGCATACTGAGTTACTGTATGTGGTTTTGTCTCATGCTTGGCCTTGATGCATCCTGGTTTCAGCCTTAGAGTAGGTGGGAAAACAGAACAACAAAGTTTTACTCTGGCAATACTTGTACTAAAAATGTCTTAAATTACAGGCCTGTTCATGGAGAACAGCGGTATAAGACCTGGAAAAATGCATAGATGTTGTCAAAGCCCATAGGTCTAGCTGTTGTATTTCAAAATCCTATTAATATTCTGAAGTGAATAAAGATAAAGAAGACAAACTTTTCAAATGGCCATGCTGTAGTCTTACTGATTTCTTTAGAGGGCTTTCTTTTTAGGAAGTCATGAGTGTGCAAGCAAGTACAGTAGGTGAGAGACCCTTCGAAGTGAATCGGGGTGTGAAGAAATCAGTGTAGTGCAAAGGATATGCATTGGGCTCTGCTAGAATTATTCTCTGATTGTTCAAAAATGTGGAACACAGGGTTCCTGAAAGGGTCTGTTTGCTGAAAGGGTCAGTTTTCCAAAGATTTGGGACATTTAACAGGTACATTTGGGTGTTCAATAGTTCACTTAAGCATAATTTGTCTTCTTCCATTCTGGCTGTCCCAAGTATGTTGGATGATATCATCTGGGTTTTAGATCAGAAGTAAACTGAATTCATTATTATTATCAATCCTAACACTTCCATGGTGTCTTCATCACCAAAATTGATTTTCAAATTCATTTTATGCACAGTTTAAAAGTTTGATTTCAGAGCTCAATATATTTTTCACAAGTCTTCAAGAACGCAAGCTATTAATTTTTTTGTGAATGAAATCACACTTAGAAATGTTCATATTTTACCACTCACAGCTTATTCTGCATATGCTGTTAAAAATAATACTTTTGAATATTCTTAGAGATTTGTTAAAGCCATTTTTATAAAATCAATTTATTGGAAAATCTATTCAGTCTTTGAACTGTAATTGTCTATGGAAGAACATTGCTAGTAGACTAGTGTACTAATTTTCTGTATTTATAATGTAGAGTAATAAGACAATTGATGGCCAGCCAAGGAATGTGACACTTGTGTCTAAAGACTGTGATGCAGATGCACCTGAAGGTAAGATAAATTTTTTTCATGTATTTCCAATGTGATAGTCGCATGCTCAGCTGTAATAAGCAGTTTAATATCTCTTCATGGCTTTCCTTTGCCTACTATGAAGCTTTGATGTATAGCTAAGTCAAAAAACTGTCTTGCTTAAAGTTTATATTGTTCATTTGAGGGAATGACTATTTTTAGGAGAAACCATGGGTAACAAAGCATTCCAGTTAACTTTGAAATCTCCCATTTGCCTTAACGTGTATGTAGAAGATCTTAAAAATAAATCCCAGCTGTTGAATAGCTTAGCATTGTAAGTGTCACTTCATTGTGTATGTTTATCATACAAACATGCAGAGAAATACTCTATTCAATCTCTCAGTGTACTCAGGAAAGCTAAGGTCTGAGCTTCTCAGTGAAATTCAAGATTCTCCGTGGAAACCTTCAGATAAGAGGGTTATGTGATTTTTAATGGAATGTAAGCATGGGCTCTTCCATGGGCAACACTACCAGTGGAACTGCAAATCTTAGTATTTTTCTATAATCCTCTTAATTTATTATTCCATATAATTTCCAGTGTAACTCTTTCTCTGCTGTGTTACTAAATGTCCCCTTTTTTACTTGTTTGGGCAGAGGATGTATTATGGCTTTTCTGGAGTTGAATAGTGACTAGCAAGTAGATGGATAATGCTGGAATGTTCCTTGACTTTCTTTCCATCTATGCAGGCATTAATGTTGATGGTTTTTTGAGAGAGAGAGAGAGACTGGTAGCATTTTATTTAGTGCTTATTCCTCTATGAAACTTGATTAAGGCTGTGAATGTGTTTTAGCCTGCTTTCATTAAAAAAAAACAAGCTAATTGAAATCATGCTGGTTTTATTTTTTGCAATGTTACTTCACACGTCCTTTCCCTCTGCATATAAACAGTTTTTTCACAGTTTTAATTGCAGGAGCCATTGCAATACTGATGGTGCTTTTTAAGGTCACAATCATATTGATTGCTTTGGTCTCTTGTGTAAAAAAACTGATCTCAGCAAAAGATTTAGGGCCTTCAGAATGGCCTCCAGATTTTTTCAAACCCAAGTCTTCAATTGTTCTTACTCTGGCCAACTTTCAGCTCCTCTGTGCGAAGAGTAGTTGCATTGTGTGTGCATTTATATTCTTACGACAATGTTTGAAAGTGTTAATTGATAGAAAAGATAAATACTTGTCCTGTATTCTCCCCTTATTATCAGTACTCTGTAACTCCTGATTTTTTGATTGCTTCTGGAAGTTCTTAACAGCCACTCAATTTTTCTGTACTTTTGTTATTTGAAAATATAAAGTGTCATTTATTTTTGTACTAGTGGAGATAACTGGACCATTAGTTCTTTGTTTCCTAGTCTGTCAAGCAAGTCTCTTTTCCCTTGTATTTATGCTTATCTTCAAATGTAGTATGTGTGTGTTTGTCTCATTCCTGGTGGTTCATAGCATTTCCCAAAGGTGATAGACATTTTTTTTTCCCTGTTTTCCCCTATACTTCAAATCATTCATCTATTTTTAGTTGCTATTTTTAGACTTAATGCACTTTCAAGTGTTTTGATATTTTGACAAATATAATTGTTCAAGTTTAAGCTGCCCTATTTTTGTGATTAAAAATAGAAGCACTGGCAAGATTTAGAAGAGCAAATATGTTGTCTTTCAAAATGAGATCACTTTATCCAAGTTGTACAGATCTTTGTTTTCTGTAAACAGCTTCTTGACTTAGCCAGGATCTGCTGAAAGCAGAATATGCTCACTGGCATCGATAAGCTCATTGGTATTGACCTTTGGGACAGAAATTAAAATAGTCTGATTTCCTCAGACTTTGCTTAATTACAGAAACTGGGATTGGATTTAAATAAACTCATTCAATTCCACCCATGCTTGAATTTTTTTAATACTTGATATTTCTTTCTTTCGTAGTTTACTTTGATCAATGGAAACAATATGCCGATGCTTAAAACTAGTCTTCTGATGTACCGAACACAAGTTGGTCTGTGTAAATAATGGCTTTGGTTTGCCATCACCAGCATGTTGCAGTGACTTTATCTGAGTCATGGTCTCCTTTCTTGATAGAGAAGAGTTGGAGAAGGTGTTTATATGCTGTCCTGTGCTAACCTAGTATGAATAGAGGATGGATGGATATTTCTTAAATGTGAATGTCAGTGTGATCAAAAGGCTTAAACAGAGTTGTATTAACTGTAGATGATACATTCAGGCCATTCAAGTGTTTTTATAAATGAAAGAAAAGTTTGTTTTTAATACTCAACTTTAAAAAAAGAAAGTTGCATTAGTGAAAATATTTTATTCATTATTTCATCCAGTCAGTTTCAGAAACTGGAAATGTAATCCTTGCCTTCAAATATCTGCCATTTTTAATACCTGGTAACAAAACTAATGAAATGAATAGATGCTACTATTGTCTGATCAGCCAGTGCATCTTGACAAGTCAAACTTATTTCAAAGGTTGGAACTTAACTTCTCAATACAATTTCTCTTGTTTTTAAGGATATTAGACATGGGCAGAAATAGATGCAAGTAACTTTAAGATAAAGGTTAGTCAAGCACTTGCAGGTTGAATTACCTTCCTTATTACTAGGATTTTATGTAAACCAGTGAACTGGAACTAAATGCAAACATTGGTTTGTCTCCTGAATTTATTTTGTTCCATTTAAACTGAATTAATATTCACAGGTGTTTTTCCTTAAACTTAAAACCAGCTATGACCTTTTAATGGCTGTGCTGATAGATAAACTTATAGCAACATGCTGTCTTATTGAATAGTCAGATGTTGAAGATACTCTACTTACTGTTACTAAGTAAATTATTTGTTTTCTGAAATGGTAGAAGAGACCCGGTCTTGTTGTGACAGCTAATACTTCAGGCTTTAGTGGGCAGTGTTTCCTGTAGATTTGTTTCAAACTAATGTTTGGCTTGGTCCAAAGGACAATTTTACTTCCAGGAGAAACACAAGGCAGTTAAAATGCAGTCTTATAAAAAACCACGTTCTTGAGTATTTATAGTTAGATATATAATTTGTGGGGTTTTAACGTTATCTGCTTTCATTCAGCAAAGCCTGTCTCTGTTAACTCATGATATGCAGGAGGTGAATCTGTTTTATACCCAATGACAAAAGCTGTAGTTGTCTAACTACATGAAACAGAACAGAAGACAAAGTAATAGAGCAGGGTACATTTTATAGGTCAAAGTACCTTTTTGTAATTACATTTAAACATCTTGCACAAAAGGTTTGTGTTCTGGTTAATTTAAAAAGCTTTTTAAGTAGTCTTTCGTGGGCAGCAAGTTTAGTATATTTGTAATAGGCAAAATAATTTTTAGTTTTCAGTGTTCAATACAGTTGGGCAAAAACATCATCTGATGATTGTTTTCAAGGCCTAATGACAGCTGAACTGTTGGGTCCACCATTCAGTTGAGCATAAGATAAAGCAAAGGAGTTCAATTGTGTGATTAAGGCTCTTGCAGCAGGACTAATGCATTGAAAACTTGGTGTAGGTTTAGCTAAACAGATTAATGGGATTTAATGTAAATGAGCAATGACTCAGCTGCAAGCCTGTATGCAAAACTTTTCCCAGCCTGAACTATGAGATCTGATAAACACTATCTCCCTCTTTCTAGACAAAAATAAAAAGCTAGTTTTTAAGCATCAAGTACTTTAATGTATAACTTGCTCTGAATCCCACTTGGATTCTCTTCCCTCTTTGAGGAAATGAGCCTTGCCCAAGGCCTGTTACATGCTGGGTACAGTCTTATCTGCTGGTCCTTTTTGTAGACCTGCACTGACTTGGAGTTACATGTAAAGTGGGAAAGAAAAAATTATCTCCATTTCTAAGGCTTTGAACTGAGAAGGTCTTACTGTGCTAACCTGATCTGTGCCTTCTTCTAAGATACTCTTGTTACCTAGAAGTCAAAAAGTTCAGGACCTCAGGCTTTATTTTTGCCTGAATAAAGACTAGATATAGAGATTATTCCAGGTGGAAAGGAGCCCCAAATGCAAATGCTAAAATAGCAGCATATTCTGTTTTTTCTAGAGAAATGCAGGAGGCATGCAAAGGGAAACCACAAGCAAGTTGTTCAGAGCCCTCAATATTACTAATTTTCGATGAAGGGTTGTATGACCACAGATTATCACTTCCAATTGTTGTTTTAAATTAATTAATTTGAAAAGTTACGAAAAACTTCACATAAAATGAGGACTTTAGGGAGGACTCCATTTTCCTGTTGCTTTAGTGAATGACCTTACCAGTATTTTACCCTGAACCTATGCTTATACCTAACACTTTTGAAGTCCTCTCTAACCATAAGAACTCTGTATAGATCAACACAACGGTTCATGTCTGACCAAGGAAAGCCCAGTTTGGCACCTGTAAACAGTATGAGTAGCTAAGAGTGCTGTAAATATCTTTTTGCACTACATTGTTCACTGACACACAGTTGTAGATAAATAAATTCCTGCAAGTTTCTTTCCTAAAGGAAGAGATTTTGATTAGAATGAAAATAATAGGTTATGCTGTCTACTGCTTCCTTTCTAGAATTTTGCATCCATGTTCATCCCTAGAGTATTGCCTTTGATGTTTATCACTGGCTATTCCTTTATAAAAACAATTGTTTGCCTGTAGTTACTTAAAAACAAGGTTTTCAAGGGTGACTTGGAAAATGCCTCTTGGAGAAGTTCAGATGTAAGTTGGCAATTCGAAGGCAAGAAATAAGATATATGGCTTGTGTTTAAACATGTGTGGCCAGGGTTTGTAACTAACCTGAATTGTACATAGTGTTTCAAAAGATCTCTAGTTTTAACAAAAGCACTGAAAACACATTTTTCTGTCAGCAGGCTGATCCAGTAGTTTATTGCTTCCCTGTAGAAACTGGGCATTATCTCTTTGGAATTAAAATGGCTTCAGATTTAGCTTTTGGCTAATGCTGTACTTTACATGCATGGACTTGTAGCATTAGTATTTTCCTCACTTGAAGGTACTTAAACATTAAAATCAAATCATCCTTCAAACTTGAAGAAAATGAGATTAACAGGTTTAGTTCTTCAAATCTCATTAAATGTTTTTCACCTAGTCTGTTAATACATGTAAATCTTAGCACCCTCAGATTCTCTGTGACCAAAGTGAAATAGAAACCTTACAGCTGGGTGAAATTTTGCAATTATAATGCTATAACTGTGCTAGGATGAACTCCAAATGTAAAATGACCAAATGAGGACTCACAGGCTCTCTGAATGTATAGAGGGAAGTGGTGAAAATTCTTCCTGTGTTTAGCTAAAGTTTGTTTGTGCTTGATTGGTTGTAAGATTCAGAACCCTCTTTCTACAACTAAATCCTGCATTCATACATAAATGCAAATCCTGTTCATACATGTCACTTCATTTGAATTTGGCAGTTGGAAAAAAAATGGCACCCAAATTACTCAATAGGACATTATTTTCATTATTTAGCGTTTAGAATTTTTGATTAGTGGCTTTTTTTCTTCTTTCAGCACAGAATCTTGGATCTTGCTGGAAGCCTTGTTGTGCTATAAAGCCATGCTGGCTCTGATGAGACTTGAAAATTCTCAAGCCATTTAATGTAAACATTCATAATGTATAATTATCATCAAGAAGTTTTGTGACTGCTGCAGTTCATGTACTGTAAAATAACTGCAAGTAGCTGTTGGTTATCCAGACTTGTAACTTTGGTTACAAAATCATATCTGACTATTTGTTATAAAACCAGACTGATTCACATTGATTACATCATTTTTCTGGCTGTCTAGTTTTATATCAGGTTGTGTTTGATCTGCAGAGACACCATGAGAATACAACTTATCTGTAGCTTGAAGCACTAAAAAAAACCAAGTTTGGCTTCTAAATAACTTGTCCCAAATAGCTTTTTCAGGATCCTCCTAAGTTCCTGGTTTCCAGGTTCCTGCCTTCTCCTTAGCCTGCTAAATCATTCCCTTTGTTAGGATTTGATTCCAAACCTACTGAGTAGCTTCTGTTGAATAAAGCAGCTTTTTGGACTAGACTTTATCTGGCTAGACTTTTGGTCTCTACAGGTCTAATTTAGGTGCCATCTCATTACCACTTCCAGCTAAGCAAAGAAAACCCACACCAAAGCCAGACAACTGGGATGAAACAGCAGGCAGCGATTTGTGCTTGTATGTTAGACCTAGATTTTAAAAGATTTTAGATAGCTGAAAACTGTTGTTTAATATCTAAGTGATTCAATACTCATGCTTCTGTAGTGCACTGTAGTACTTCAAAGTGCTGTCAGCTTGAAGTGTTGGGAGCTTAGTGATTCATATCTCTTTAAGTGCAGAGTTATTGTAGCTACAAACGACCAGTAGGGAAATATTGTCAGATTCTTGCTATATGTGAGTAATATGTGTTCCAATATGCTTTTCAGCTTGGTAAGAGAGCAAAGGTGTAATTTCATTGCAAAGTTAACCTTGGAGCAAGTGGTGCTGAAGCTCTTTAATACTTCGATTATTGTGAAAGCTGAATGAGCGATGAATTGAAATTTAGGCAATTTCTGGGAGAATTTAGCTGAGAGAAAGATAACTGGTGTGGGATGTCACAACCCAAAGTTGTAAAAGCTTTGTATAGGAGATTAATTTTAGCTTGTGAAACCAGAGAGGTAACAGCAGTGGAGGAGCTGGGTTGTGAAGTGCAAAGACAGGCTTAACAGCTGAATGAGGCTACTATTAATTCTGTGTGTATATGTATGTACATAAATATATGTTACAGGAGAGAACAAGGAATAAGTGGGGATATGCCCAATAGAATATGGAAAAAAACCCTTGTAGAAACTGATGAATAAGGGGCAATTAAGAACAGTATTTTTTTTTCTGTTTATCCAACAAGAAAAGAAAGAAATACTGTATTTGTGGCTGGGACAGCTGTTGCTGCCATTCCATGAATCTGTTTCCAGAGAAAGCTGGAAGTGATATGTGAAATACAATCTTTAACATAAATTTCTGTGGACTCTGGAAGCACTTGAGTGGCCTTAACACATGAAAAATGTATAAAGATGTTAGGTTGTGAGATGATAGGTGCAAAAAGGGGAAATTTTTAATATACCTACTAATATCCTCTTGTAGAGGCTCCTGGACCTTGCTTTGTCTCAGTAATTTTATCTGTGACCAAAACCATACCTAGAAACTGCAAACTGCAGCTGCTTTTTGCAACACAGCTCTTGAATTATTGGCAGCCAGGCTGTATGAATAAGTATTCTTGGATACCTGAAGCCATGCCTTCAGTACTATTAGGGTCTGAAATTTTGCAGTGCATATATGTTCTTGCACGTAAGGATGCAGGTTTTCCTTTGGAAGAAAAGTATTTTGAATGTATTTTAAGTAAAACTAGCTTCTGCTTGAAATTGGGGAATATAGACTTCATCTGTCTTTGGATAACATTCTCACTTTGGGTTTTCCATCCAAAATACCATTGTGAATTAGATTTGTATTGTCTCAATACCTACCTTCATGTAATTATTTTGATCATACACAGGACCTAAGAGGTAGTCTGGTCCAACCTCCAGCAGGGGCAGGGAGAGCATGTTGATCACATCCATCCAGCTGTGAATGTCTCCACAGACAGCCTGCTTCAATGTTTACCTATGCTGATTGCTTCTCCTACTGTTTAATAGAAATATTTCTTCCTGCTGTTCTTTTATCTCTTGTCCTGTAATTATGCAGGCCTAGGAGGAATCTCATTTAATGCTTTGTATGCCCCCACTAGATAGCAGAGGTAGCAGTAAGACACACCTGCAAGCACCTTTACTTGAAGCTGAAAAAACTCATCTTCATTGTATGCTGTGTGCTCTGAGCTGTTGCAGTGGTCCTCCACTGGATTTGCTCCAATAAGGCTTTTGTACTGGGCAGCCCAAAATGGCACCATTGCAGATGCAATTTCAGTCACAGTGGAAGAAGTGATCAGTTCCATGGACATTGGCTGCATTCCACATAGTGAAGCCTGATATTCAGTTACATTTTTGAGTTATAGATGAACACTGGTAACTACATGTTTTGTTTGTGTACTGGGAGATCAGGTTGCTTTCTGCAAAGTTGCATTATATCTGGTCAATGCTCAGCCTGCACCATTGCATGGTGTCACTTTGTCCCAGATTCCAGACTTCTGTCTCTGTTAAACTTTGAGGACTGTTTCAAGGGGCTTGAAAAATAGCCCTTTTCTAAATCTCACCATCTAGTGTGTTGGACCTCTGCTCTCCACTTCTCCCCAGTTTAATCTGGGGATTTACAGAGGATATAATCTGTTTCACTGTCTAGTTGATTAATGAATAGGTAAAACAAGTGTACAGTATTGACTTTCAAATAATGCTAGTGTTTATAAATTACATTATTCACAACAGTTTGTAATTCTTCCCTAAGAAACTATTTCCTTCTACATGCTTTTGTGAAAGCTCACTGTATTTTGAGATGCAGAAAAGATGGACTTCATCAGTAAGTTCTCATAATTTGAGTTTTCAGTGCACAAAATCACATTTTAGGCTTTAATATTTGGTTTTGAACAGAATTATCATTGTATCATCTTAAGCTAGCTAATTCACTTCCTGTAAGAAGCCTTAATTTGAAAATAGTACATTGAGTGTGACCATTTCTAATTTGCCATAATGAAAAACTTCATCAGTGGACTCAAAAAATGGTTGACTCTTCTGGCAGTAATGACTATTAGTATTTGTCATTCTTTGTTTAAAAAATGCTTTTGTCTTGAATCCTGGCTGTTGGCTTTCTTCCTTTGTCAGCACTACATATGTACATAGAATATGCTATTATTAGTACTATTAATATTTAAAAATACTATTAAAAGTGGTACTTTTAAAATAGTGGCAGGTATCTGTTGGAGGCTTGGTAGCTTTCCATGTGTACTTTTGTTCCATGTGATCAAGATACATCTGTAATATTCACATTGATCATTCTGGATAACAAGTGGCCATCTTAATTCAGGTTATTCATTATAACTTATTCCTCCATATGACTCAATTTAGAATAAGTTGATGAAAAATGTCATGTCAGCCTATTAAGTAACATTAGTTGAGAAACAATAGCTAAAATTTAGTTATCTGCTCTTGTGACACATTGCATAGAAACATTTTCGCAAGGTCAACCTGTTCTAAAATATTTATCATCGTCTGTTTAATCCAATTATTATAAAGAGCCATCTGAAAGTCTTTTAGGTGTTTTTTAATTCAAGTAACCAGCTGGAGAGCTGCAGATGGTATTGACAATATTATCTGCAATTATAAAGCATCTTCACTTTACTGGCATTTCTTACTTAGATGGCTGCTAAAAGTCAACTGTGTAACTGCATAAGTAGCATATCACTCACAGCTTTAGAAGGCAGGATGTCTGTACTTCAACTGCCCTGGAGAATATTTCCAAACCTGGGGTCCAAACTTGAGGGACAAGCAGGCAGTTTCTGGGTTGCTTACTTTTGCTAGTGTTCAACATGTTTACATAACTTACATACCCGTTTCAATTCCTGCTCTGAAATGGGCTTTAGGTGGGATTTGAAGCATAGTATAAAAAACCCAAGAAAAACCAACCAGGAAATGACATTTTACCTTAGCATGAGCTCAGTGTGCCCTTCCTTGCATTTGAGAGATTAATGAACTGGGTCGCATTTCCTGCTGGCCACCTTCTAACATGACCCCTTGAATGCCATAGGTTCACTGTCCTACACAAGCTTTTATGCTTCCTGTCTGTGTGTTGAAAATTCCAAGGTAATTTGATTCTTAATTTTAAAATCCAAAATTTTAATTTTAAAATCTATCTAGAAATGAAGAAAAATACAGCCACAGCAGAAAATACTACTTCAATATTCATGATGTTAGAGGAGTATGGTTTAACCAGTACTGTCAGATCTTGTGTACAAATAAGCCCACTGTTATTTGGGTTGCAAAAGGCCCAGTATATTTTGTGTATACTACTCAAGATTGTAGTTGACTTTTGATTTTTTTTTTTTTTTTTTTTTTTTTACAAAGCTTATGCTATCTTGGTAGAGACAGTTTTTTTTGAAGTCCTGAAATGAGTTTTAATCCAGAATCTGCTTTGTATGACTGATTTATATAAAATGGGTAGTGAGTTCCCTTTTGGACAGATTCTAGTTAATAACTGACACATCTGCATGAGATTGTTCCCAGTAGTAATGGGGTTACCTGTGTAACTGGTAGTTTAGGGTTATCTCTCACAGTCACTTTCCCATAACAACAGGTGTCCCTTTTGTATACCTTCTTAGTGCAGGAGAGTAAATTAGATTTAATAGAGTGTGATCACTAAAATATTATCCTACCATATGGTATTTAGCTGCTTTTTTGGTTGTTGTTGTTCTGTGTTAATCAGTACTGTTTTCCTTTCAATTTAGATCAGTGTGTTGTCACTCGGACATACCTCTTTCTTCATAAATTCTGGTTCTTCAGTGCTGCCTATTACTTTGGGAACTGGGCATTCATTGCAGTAAGTATTTTCATTTTGGAGACCACTGAATCAAGTTGGATAATTTGCAGTAGTTGTCATTGCATCATTTGCATCACCACAGTCCAATTTGTTCTACATGTATTGCTCTTATATGCCCCTGAACTGAATAACAGTAACACTTTCTACTTTAAATTTGCAGGTCTTTTTAATTGGATTAATTGTTTCATGCTGCAAAGGCAAGAAATCAGTCATTGAAGGTGAAGTAGATGATGATGATTCAGATATGAGTGACGATGAACTGTCTGTTTATTACCATTGATAGCCTTTTGCCTTCGGGATGAAAAAATGTAATTTGAAGTTTTGTTGGGAGTCATGCACACATGGAACTTGTATCCAAATAAGCATCTTTGCACCTGTAAAAATTGAAGAAATAAGTGTACTCACTTAAAGGGATAAAAACCTGAATATCACTTTGAGTATCACTGTTAAGTAAGAACAAATGTTGAAGCTGAGTTTAAATAATATATAGAAAATATTGTTTTAAGATTGAACGTATATGTAACCTTCTGATGTATAATTTGATGAGCTGTTGTAACTATTTCATAATTTAAGATGCTTTTCTGTTGACTTAGGTTTTCTTAATTACTTTCATGCCTAACTTGTAGCACTTTTTTATTCATAAATACAACTAGCTGAAATCCTGCAAAGCAGTGCAAATATTGCAGGAAAGATTTGGATGAAGTTTACACTTTCAGAAGGGCTTGACTTAACTTTTGCATTAGTTTTGCTGGGATTTCCCTATAAAACTATAGCTAACACGAAACTGTCCATTAAAGTATGCCAGAAACATTACTTAAATGGTGAGTTTCCAGTCTGTGAAATATAAGTCTTTTTCATACTGTTATCCCCACTGAGTTACCGTGGGAATCCTCAGGTAACTATGAGGTGGCTTTTGCACTCTCAAAGGTAATCATTAGTGTAAATTACAATGTTCAGCACTGTTGCAGTGTTTTAGTGCAGTTCAGTTCTGAAACTGCCAGGTGCCTGATTTAGTCATAACCAACAGAATAATTAAGATGTGATTAATTTTTAACTTATTTTTCTCTTTAATGGAAATTGTCTAGTTTGAAGTTTTCTTTCAATATTTAATGTAAATGTTGTCAATTTGTTTACAAATAATATGTTTATATAAACACCGTTCAGAAATATTTTTGTCATTTGTGTTGTCTTTGTAAATTAATCTTATTTTAGCTATATAGTTACTGAGCTATATTTCTAAGGATGAAAAGAACCTTCATATATCCTTTGACAGACTCTGAAAGAGAAAATGTTTACAAAGACAGGTTTTTAAGCTTCTGATGCTACCTGAGGGACATTATAGTCTATGCAAGCACATGGAAATGTAATTAGGTAGTCTTTTTTATAAGACTAATTGTTAAATAGCTGTTAGAATGTAGGGGAATTATTAATACTATGTCCTGCTTACATGTTTGCAAACTAAAGTTATTTCAAGATCAGTCTGCCAATATCTGCAGTATTTCAAAACAGCAGGCTCTCAGGTATTTCTGAATTTTAATTTAGTTGCAGTATTGGAGGAAGTCTTAGGTGAGCTGTGCAGTTAATGCAAGAACACAGATATTTGGACTACAGAAACAAAAAAACCTGAAGTCTTTTAATAAACCTTCTGTGCCAACTGCTCCAATAATATAAACGTGGAATAATCACACACAGAATAAGCTGAGTTGGAAGGGACCCACAAAGATCATTGAGACCATCTCCTGGTGTTATAGATTGATCATATCTGTCTGAAAATATGTAGTCAGGTCTGCTCAGCTATTATCAATCAATCTGTTTGCTACCAATGTGACATTTAAAAGGACAGAAATGTATTCTAACGCTGACGTTAGGTACTGAAATTTGACTAGGCAGTCTGAGCTCACTGACTAGGGCTAGCTGAATATCATCTAAACATGACAACTGGGGAAACTGACAAGGAATTAGTTATAAGAAGTTCAAGTAAATCAAACAGAAGGTAGAATGTGATGCTGACTGTCTGCAAGCTGCATCCAGAGAATAGCAAGAACTTGGAGTATACTTACTTGTAGATGCCCTGGTGGAAAATTTACATGAGCTTATTTAAATAAAGTTAACTGCTCAGATGGCCTCCTTTCTTTGTGGATTTTATTCATTCTTCATTTTCAGTTTTTACCAGTGGTAATTGTCACTGTCTTCTTTGGCTGTATCGTACACAGGTTTGTGTGTAACACAGTTTTGCTGAGTTATATGCATTCTACCTTAACTTTGCCCTGGGGAGATCACTGCGCATGTGAGGAAGGTTGTCAGGAAGGTGTTGGTTTTGTGCCATGTAGCTGCTTCATGCTGTGTGCAGGCGTAGGGGATCACTAACCAAGTGCCTGGCCAGTGCCTAGGTATATGTTACTATAGGTCTCTCCTGTTCCTAGCATTTCCTTGATTCCCAGGTTCTTACTTACCTAATCCTGTTTCCTGTCTAAATAGTCTATATGCAGAAATACAACAATCAGCCTTTGAACTGGTGACTTTGTCTCTTTACTTGGAGGACTCAATAAGTACCTTTTTTTAATCCAAGTATTAATCAGATTTGTAAGTAGCCTGTTGTTAATTGCAGCTATCAAGAAGCAGGCTTCTGTAGGAGAGTTCAAAAGTTGTTTCAGACATCTGCTGTCACCCTCAGTCATAGAAGCAGTAAATAACTGCCAGCATTTATAATTGGAATTATTCGTCACCTGCCACATCCTCACTAAAATTTTTCAGGAGTTCAATGAACCATTTGACTGACAGGGTTTTAAAAGATTTTCTATGCACTAATGTAATTGTAATGAATATACACACAGGAATTCATCTCTAAACACTTCATGTGATGGAAACCTGACATTTTTAGCTGTGCTGTGCCTTTAAAATGAACTAAAGGTGTTTTTGAAGTTTACTGTGTGAAGTCTCCAGCTGTTTTTCTACATCCATTATCACTCAGTCAAGAAACCTAGCAGTGAAATTTAAGACAGCCCTGACTTAAAATACTTGGCTTTGATCAATACTTGCAGGAACTTTTAGGAAAGAGAACCTTCAGTATATTTTCTCCTAGTTGCCTCTTGTGTGGTCTTAAATACTTGCAAATAAAACAATTAATTACTTTTCATCTGCAAAGTTATAGTGCTGCTGTAGCAGCACATCTCACTTATTTAGCTGTTAGATATGAAATGATAGTCCAGTTTTCTGCAGGTTTGGGGGCAAATTTGAACTTTGCTGTCGTGTTACAATGGTGCTCTACCTTGCAAGTGTCATCTGACATCTTCAATTGAATCTTCAGAGATCTGTTTCTGAACTAAAGTCACTTAAAGGCATCATAATTGTTTCACTGCTTTCTTCAATGAGTGATATTCAAATCCATCTCTGAAGTGTGAGCTTTCAGAACTTCTGCAGGGCTATTGCCAGACCTGGCTTAAGCTACATTTGTTGTTGCACTTTTCCAGTTAGCTTCTACCATTTTGGAGGTTCGTGGACATTGAGAAACTAGAGAGCCTTAAATCTTTCTGACATGTCAAACAAACCATGATTGCCAGGAATATGTTTGATAGAATTCAGCAACATGTGCCAAATAGGTCCTTATTTTGCTACTTGTACTATAGCGATTCGTAGTTTATCCAGAGTTACAGGTCATAAGCACAATAAAGCCTGTAATTGTCTGTCTGTTCCTTAGCTGAAGCTGAGAGTATGCTGCAGATTGCCTGCTGATTGTCACAAACAAGTGAAAAGCCTTTCCTGGTAACGATGAAAAGAAGTATCTGCTAACTTCTTGTATTTTCTGTTTTAATTCCAGGAAAATGATTGCAGGGTAGGCTTGAGATTTTGCTCTGAAAATTTTAGTCTACTTCTGGGTAGAGTGTACCTGTACCAGAGCCATGCAGCATAGGATGGTAATTGCGTGTGCAGAAAAAGTGACTATTTAAGCTGAAAGCTAATGAACCTTTTCAATGCTTATGATTTGCCTCTGAATAATAAGTGTAGACAGAACTCTGCAGTTTCCTTGAGATGTGTTCTACTGCTTAGAAACTGTAATTCTTGGGGTTTTAGCTGTTACTTGGTGTTGTCAACAGAAGTTTGGCTTGGACAGTGGCCTACAACAGGGTTTTGAAAAGCATTATCCCCTTGTAGAAACTATTATGTGGTTTGTCCTAAAATAATGGCGACTCTTATGCATAGCAGAGGTACAGTTGAAGTGTTTAAGGTAACTGAGTAACTGATGAAGAGTAGAAGGTAACTTTTTTCCAGGAACTAAGCAGATATTCAGCCCCTTATGACAGCACTGATAGGGTTCTGGGTGTGGGTAGGGAAATAAAGCGTTGCTCCTGAGATAAAGCAAAGGGAAAAATATTAATCCCTTTCTGAAATTATTAAAATAATTTGAAATACTCAAGTTGTAACATTTTTCATGCTCCTAAGTTAAAGATTATGGTTCATATTGAAAATATTTCTTACATTAGTGTAGCTCTGTTTTCTTGTAACCTTCTGCAAGGTCATTTTTCTTGCAGATAAAGCAAAGAAAGGAAACAGAATCACTATCTCTTCTGCAAAGGTATATTTTAACTGTACTTCTCAAAAGAAGTAAAAGCCTTGTTTTGATTGTGGTAAGAAACAATTTTCTGTTAATACTCTAAACCAAATTCTGCTTCTAAATTAAGACACTTGCCAATTCTGGATAATTAAATGAATCAGAAATTCTAGTGTTCTTCATCAGCTTTAGTGAGATGTGGTTGTTACAGAAATTATCTGGAAGTTAGGCTATTTTTAACTTCTTCCTATTCAGAGAGATTGCATGAGTGATGGCACTTCAGTCAAATTTATAGCTATAAAGAGGGTTATTTCTTCTAAATAAACGGACAGTTTAAGCACATTTCACAACCCCTATTTATAGTTTTGTTCCAGATTTACCTCTTGAAATGTGATATATGTAGGGGGTCAGACAGAAAAATTTTGGTTTATGGAGAGCTGGTAATAGAGGTAAGCCACAGATGTGGTACATGTGATCCACCTGTGTTAATGTTGAGTCCTTTTTTTCGTGTCTTGTAGACATCTGTGTTTTGGGGTTTTTTTTTCACAAAGAAAATACGCAGGTTGCCAATAAAACAAAACAGCTTAAAATTTTTTGCGCATTTTTGCAAGACAATGTCAAAATCCTTACCATGAGAATCCAAAAGTCTTGCATAAAAGTGGAGATTGTGATACATTCAAAGTAAATATGAAGTTGAGTAAGTGTGTAGTTCCTACTGAAATTCCAGTCTGGATATGGTGGTTTTCACCAGAACTTCCTGCAAGAAGGTAAAACATAGATTAATACCTTTGCTTCTGCTAAGCTGACTAAACATTAATCATGGGTGGTGAGTGTATTTCTTCAACCAAGAGTACTTTAGAGTCAGGACAGCAAGGACTTGCTGTCAAGGTCTATGATACTTCTCACACATATAAGCCCCTTCCCAAACTTACAGCTTATGGACTTATTATTGTATTAGGCTTTTGAAGCGATATCCTAGGACTAAAATATTTGATTCTGACACTTAAGTATATAATTTAAAGGTACCATTTACATCCTAAGTTTAGAATTATAGAATTGTTAGAAAACTTGGAGGAGACTTAAGATTATTGGTACAACAGTAAATCTAACTCTGCCAAGTTCACCAGTAAACCATATCCCCAAGCACCATATCTATATGTTTTTGAATTCTGAGTTGTACTTACTCTTGTCTAAATTTTAAGTTAGAAAAGTGCAAATCTACATCCTAATTTTCTGCTGACTTTACATTCCTTCCAAATAAAAATTATAACATACTGTTGACAGGTGCATCTGATTTGCATGGAATGTTCTTTTGGAATAGGCTAATGAAGAAAACTTCAGTTTATTATACAGAAAAGTGTTTTGTTCTATTTTGAGGTGCAAAGTCCTGAACATAGAACAGCTACTTATTTGAACTTAGAAGTCAATTTCTTAGCATGGAGAGAAAAGAAATCATAACTGGAAAATATGAACTCCAGAGGAATCTTCGTTTTCCCAGCTGTGAAGCAGGTACTTTATGTTTTCAGAAATTGGTATCAAAGAAATATTTTTATTAATTTCCTTGACTAGACAGATAATGCCTTTTAAGTTGTGCAGAGATTGATACCAGTATTATTTTAGGGTGAAACTTTCAAAAATGTTGAGTGTAGCTCCTACTGAAAACAATGATTTCAGATCCTAGGGGATTTGGAACATACTGCATTGTGCTTGGAGTATGTAGGGAAAATATAAACCCAACTGTTTTCCTTTCAGTTAATGGAGGAATTAAATACATAAAAAAATGCTTTTAATGAATAGAGTTGAAAAGGCCAGCAGTTTAAGGTATTTGAAAGTACATTCCTGAAAATTTAATACTTGACTAATGCAATCATTGCAGGCATCTGTAGGTTTCATACTTACCTGGTCATGTCCATGGTTCTGAGAGGGAGCAGAAGGGTATGGTCAAAACTGATTGCAGATCAATCGATTGTAATTTTTCCTGAACTAGCTTTGAGCATAGTGTTAATAGACTTAGTAATAGAGAATGGGGTTTTTTGTGGAGACTGTTTTTATTCTGTGACTTTCTGTCCTGTGCTGTTCAAAACTTGTCCAAATGGTACCTGACAATATTCTGGAAGAGGCTGACAGCTCTAGGAAGCAATTGTTCATAGAAAACACAAAGGTTGAGAGAAAAGACTCTTACATGTGCTAGATCCGTGGAAGAACTTCAGGCTTGCACCACGGAGCTCCACACTTGAGGCAGTGTGGTATCTAACAGCTCAGTGCTGCTTCTCTCTAGGCCAATTTGCTTTGTGGGGAGATGTAATGCTGCAGGACGGGGTAAGCAAAGCTGAGTGCAGAGAAAGGAGCTTGCTGGTTATAGTGCAGGACCTAAACCTGGTCTGTAGTTTTCTAAGTTTTGATCTATAAAGAGGCTTTCATTGCTGACAGAGAATCAGATTTCTCTACTCCATCAGTGACAGCCAATCTAGTTGAAGTTGTCCCTGTTCATTGCAAAGGAGGTTAGACTACATGACCTTTAAGTTCCCTTCTAACCCAAACCATTCTGTGCTTCTATTTATGAAATCATAGAATCATATTCTTGTTGGCTTAGATCTCAAGAGCTGTATCTCCTATTTTGGAATGCAGCAAAGACAGAGCATTTGGTAGAAGCTGAGTGGGTGCTGATCCTGGATGATTAGACCTTTCATTTTGGTTCTGTTCCATTCATAGCAAAGGTAGATTAAAACAGGTGGGCAGAATTTAGTCTGAGCAAGTACTATCTGAAAACTGAGCCATTTAATTTGAGCAGACTTATTCCAGGTATTTTTAAAAACTTATTTAATGATTTGGTTTACCAAACTTTCCAGATAATCTGTAGTTAAGATCCGTTGTATATTCAGAGATGTCCTCCTCTGCAGATGTGCCTAATATCTGTGTTTAAAGTACTGATAGTACTACCAACTTCATTCAGGCTGGCTGCAATACCCACCCAGTACTGCTAGATCATGACACTGTCCTCAGTGTGGGCAGAGCAAACTTTTGGTTTTGCACCTGGAAATAAATCCTCATCACTGTGCTTTGAGGGAGAACTCTTTGTCCCTGCTGTTGAATTTGATGTATTGCAGACTTCTAAACATCTCTTGATGTCAAAAAGGAAAGTGGAATCAGCAGCTTCTATAAGCAATTGCTCTGTGGTGTGTCCACAAGGCAAGGGTGGTTGCGGTGGTCTGACCAGAGAGTAGTGCACCTGGCTGGCAGCAAATTATAATTTTTTTCTGGTTTTGGAAGCATTCCAAGAATAGCTAGATTTGTCCTACAGGTTTGAAAAAAGGTCTGTTGTAACACAGTCCAACCTAAAAGCACTCATTCATTGCTCATCCAGCTATGTTGTCCTGCTGAGCAAAGGGTTTTTCCATGCTGTGGAGCCAGAGCTACCACGTGATGTGTGTGGAACCAGCACTGATGTGTAAGGCTTGCTGAGCAGACAAATGGTGCCAGTTCCAAGTGGTAACAGTAGAAATCCACATCCTACCAACAGGAGTCCTTCCTTCTTTTGGTGGTGAATCATGTCTATTTTTTGTTTTAGAAAAACTCGAGATCAGCATCCTGACAAGCTGGCATCCTCCTACAGTGGAGCAAGGAGCTGTTTTAATGCCTTTCAACTGTTTCCACAGATTTCCGGTGCCACTGCAGAAATCATGTGAGGATGGTTCTGTCTCATCCTCTTAGCTATGTGTGAACAGGTCCTGTTTTGACAGGTTTGCTGGATGTGTCTTCACAGTTCTCAGTAAGGCTCCCAGGTCCCATGCCAAAGACACAGTGATAAGTACGTCATTCAGATTTGGCAAATCTTTCATTGGGCTGCATGAATAATGTGGAGAAGGGCTGCTCTTCACGCATGTGAATTTCTGTCTTAAGGAATGTATTGAAATAGAAATGTTTTTATATTAGTGTCCTGTTTTAGGCTAGTGCCTGAACAAATCTTTGTAGCAGCAACTCTGAGCTGTCTGATATGATGGGGATGTTTTGAATTGAAGAGCTCATCTCATAAAAACTTAGCATATCCCTCCTGATATTGTTACTGCTAATCTAATTCCATGTGTTTCTGAAGAGCCTTATTTATATTTACCTATTCATTTTAAATTAAATATAGGACTTAACTTACTATTCTCCAATAACAATTTTTTAAGCTTTGTGATTTTTCCATTTGTTTTTCAGCCTGTATTTTAAAACACTTTTTCAGGACCTTAATCTAGTCCTGTGGGCAAATGATCTTTAAGGCTTTGAGGAATCCACTCATTTTACACAATAAGATTGCAAAATTTGTTCTCAAGTAGCGTTGGTACTCCACTTAAGTAATGTGGTTGTGTAGTTGAATTCTCCTAAGTTATGACCCTCTCATGGATAAAAGAAACTATATGTTCTGGCTATACCTGGTGCCCTGTTGATGCTCTCTATGTATTGTTTGAGCTCTTTCCAAAACCATTCCTGGTGAGTCTTTTGCAAATCCTGAGCTCTTTAACTGCAAAGATTATGCTGCTAGTTGACAGATGTACTTTATTTAATTTCCCTTACATTTCATCACAGCTCATACAGCATCATTATTTTTTGAAATATGCCAGTACTCCTAAATCTGTAATGCTCCTGTGTGAGCATTTGCAGTTATAAAACTTTACGTGTTGGACTTGACTGTTAAATTGTATGGATGAGTTATTCTCCATACTATAATGGATTCAGCTAGCTGCTCTTGTTCCTGCTGTGCTGAAGAGAATCCTGCTCTGTAGTCACCTACAGTGGCAGTCATCAAAATGGTGGAAAAAATAAAAACTCTCTAATGTGCTCCACTCAGGAATTTGTCAGAGTCTCTCTGAAGTTGCCCAGTCCCAGCAAGTCATAGCTAGTTTTTAACTATGCTTAAAGCACTTTTGGTTGTTTGCTGTAGAGTTATTATCTTCCAAGAGCAAGTAATGAGTCATATTGTTTGCATCTTATGTGTTTATGTGGTTAGTTCTTAGTTATGAAAAATACTCTTCCACAGCCTTGAAGTTTAGTTTTAAAAAGTTCCTAGGTTGGAAATAGTTGTGCCAAAGCATTAAAATAACTTTGCATATGTCTCATCTTGCCAGAGATAGGAATGTGAAGCGTAATTTTCATAATGTGGACACTTCTGTAACATTAATAAAATGTGTAGTTTGCTGTAGCCTACAAAATTTAGTGTAAATTATGTTGTATTTAAACACAATTCTCAGAAGTTATCAAAACCAGAGAGGGAGCTCTCTTGAATCAGTGTTTTTTTTTTTTTTTACTACTGAAATGCAAAAGCATACATGCAGAAGTGAAACAGTGCCTATTTGTATTAAGAACAATCCTACACTGTCCCTTAGGTAAGGAAGTAATAGGATGAGGATGAAATTGAGTCATGCTGAACTGCTTTAGTAGCTTGCTGCCAAAAGGGACTCTCTCTGCATATTCCTGCAGTATCTAGTGTTTGCTCCATCTGTTTGTGAGCTCAGTTTGCTACTGTAATAGTGAAAATAAACAGCAACTAGGGGGTGGAAAGGAGGGACAAGTACAGCATGACTGGAGTAGGGTGATGATCTGGGGAAGTGTAGTGACTGACCTTCAGGACAGCCAGCAAGTGATCACATCATATGGCTCTTGAAAGATTTTTCCATCTGTGTAAGACTCCAGAAAGACTGCTGTGAGAAGTAAGGTACTGTATGAAAAAAAGAGCAATGTCCGTGTCAGGACTGCAGATTTGGATATTAAGGTGGATGTAATGCTGTCTTAGCTACTCTGGAGGTCACTTGTCTAGCTAAGGGAGACCTATGTCCTAGGGAAGTCTGGTTGCCAAGGGTTTCTTTTCTTGCCCCTTCTCTTTCTCTGCATCTGCATGCCATCATCTTACATAATTTGTACTTCCTTACTGGTAATATGTGGTGTCTTTTTTGGCTTCTTCTTCCTTTTTTTTTTTTTTAATCAATAGATCTTTTTTGAATGTTTTGCCATACCATGAGTTGAAATAAAAGTGGTCTGAATGGCAAGTGGATAACATGACATTTTTCACACAAAGATGCAGCAGATCTCTGGAATGCCTTGGCTATGCCAGATCCCTTCCATGTTGTTCAGGTGTCCAGAGAGCAACAGACTTACATGGATGAGGGAACGGCTGTCACCCACAGAGAGAGAAGCCAAGTTTTTTTGACAGGTCACCACAAAGGAGTTCTTGAATTCTGCTGAAGCATTGCAGGGCACACTTGATCCTTGAGGGTCCACAAGGAAGTGATGAGACAGAGATGAGCTGACTGACTTGTCATCACCTGCCTGTTCCATAAAATGCAAGTGCATTTGCACTGCTTGAGCAGGTGGGCTCAGAACTCACCATGGAGTAAGTCAGGCTTAATTACATGCCTTAAGGGGGAGCTCAGAACCATCTTTAAGACAAAACTGAAAGGGAAGGGCTTTAATTACAGTAAAAGACAATCCTGTGAACATCAGAAAACAGGGAAGGACTCCCCTGTGACTCAGGGGTCTCAACATGCATTGCTAAGGCCATCAGAGGATTTACTACATTTTTGTTGTCCCAGTCTTCACTGAAGGGGTCGTTTACAGAGTCCTGTGTGCTGGTGGCTGAAAGATTTAATGCAGTGATGATAAGCTTTGTATGAAGGTGAAACATATTAAGAGGGTACTTCAGGAACTTTCAGATGGGTTAAGGCTGTTGAACTTTGTCCTAAGTTCAAACAGATTCCTCTGCTGCTGCCTGCCCAAAACCTGTCCTGCCTCCCCCATTCCCTTGCTCCCCCCCAGAAAAAAAAAAAAAGGTTGATGAGATGTCAGACTCTTTCAGCTATTTTGGGTAAGTCAGCAATGGTGTGTCACAACACTGAAAAAAATAGCAAGTCAAGTGTTTCTTTCACTTGGAGAGCTGAAAATAGTAATCAGAAAAGGCCAGCCCCATCAGTTTCTAAAAAATAATAGTTGAATAATTGGTAGGTACCTGGAACCTTGCTAGCAGATCCATACTAATTGCTGTAGATTGACTGAAATCAGTTTTCTACCCTGAGAAAGGTATGGGCATTGTGGAAAGGGAAAGGCATTTTTACAGTCCTGCTGGCATACTGATAAGCACCCTGAGGAAACTTACTAGAGCTTAAATGCAGAAGTGTTTGGAGAACTATGCTAAAAAGGTGTTAACTGATCATTAATAAACCAGGAAATATGTGTCAGGTTGGGTATTTCCATCTTCCCTATATTTGGTATTATACTACTGTAACATTATGATTGGACCAGGATGATGAAATGGAGAGCAGATTCAATAAACCTGCAAGTAATTTAAGTCTGAGCAGGAATAAAAGAAAAAAAGTTTTAAGAGCTCTGAGAAATGACAGGAATGGTTGATGTGACCTGACAGAGCCAAAATGAAGAACAAATGGCTACCAGTTCTGGCTTAGAAATTTCTCTGAAGATTACAGTGCATTACAGGCTGAGCAAGTACAGTTCCTGGCTACAGTGTTTTGCACTACTCAGCAAATTTATGGGAACACATAAATGGGTAGCTGACCTGCAAGAACTGCGAAATCGTTGTTCCACTTAACAACCATAAGACTTTACCTGGAATACTTCCTGCTGCTCTTGGTTTGCTCTCATTAAGAAGCATGTGAGCAAATCAGATAAAATTCTTGGGAGGGTAACAGGAATGATTAGGTGTCAACAAATGACTAGGAGGGACAGGCTGGATGAACTTCTAGAATAACTGTTCTAGTTGCAAGAATTGTAAAGTTTTGGAACTTGTTGTTTAGGAAAATTATGGAGTCTGGCATGGGTGATCTATGTCTAACCTGTCCTTTTTTTTTTAGAAGAAAGATGCCTATGTCAAGGGGCTGCAAAATCCTGCATTATCCTGCTTAAATTTTTAAAGACAGGCTTGCAGTCATGCTAACCTGTTGCGGTTTAAAGGATATTACAGCAGATCTTACTTGAGAGCATCTGCCCAGCCCAGTTCAGCGCCTCAGTGCACCAAACCCTCTGTCCCAGGGCTGGACACTGTGCTCTCACCGGCGGGGGAGCCATAAGGCTAGCTCTGGTTTCGTCTGTTCTTCACAGCCAGCGGTGGTGAAGGAGGCAAGGAGGGTCTACACACGGTGTCCATGGAAGATTTTATTCACATGGCTGCACAGAGGCCAAAGACCTCCCAGAGGCAGAGATGCCTGACAGGCGAAGACCTCGCATGCAGAGACATATGTGGTGCATAGACCATGCACAGACAACAACATGGTGGAGGGTGAGGAGTTTTCTAGGGAAACAGAGAGGGGTGGGGACAGCACATTGGCCCAGTGACCTTGGGCACAAGGGCAGTACATGGGTGGAGTTAGGGTACAGGAACCAATAGGGGAAACCCGAGGGAGTGACCAGGACCATGTGGGGTGGGGAAAGCAAGACAATAGGTGAAGGGTAAACACATTAAGAAATGGATGGGGAAACTACAGCTGTTTTCACAACACTAACCAGCACACGCTAGAACCCATATCTCTTAATTAACATCGGTCTTGTGATAATCTCTTCTTCATGTACAATGCTTCTAACCTGCTATTCAAGATTTTCTGGTAGTCTCTCTATTACTCCCTACAGGTGAGAGTATAAAGGAGATTGGAGGCAGGAGCGTTGAACTATATTTTATAGCACAGTGGGGATTTAAAGTATTTATAGGTGTATACGTTATGTGTGTTTCAGAGGTTGAATTCATGCTATAGCAAGAAGCGGCCCATCTGATGGTAATTTCCCATTTTACTGATTTGTTCAACAAGTAATTAACTTTTTTTTTTTCAAATATTGCTAAGGAGTAGATGAAAAGATTGCAACTCTGACTTCCACTGATTTCTCTTTAAGAGGGAAGAGAAAAGCTGAATATCCATTGTTGGTGACTGCCAAGATAAACTGGGATAAAAATAAATCTTTGAAAAGCTGTAAATCAATTTCAGTGACAAAAAATCACTAATCGAAACAGGCTGGTTTGTGACAGAATTTCTGAAAGTTAAGCAAATAATGCAGAACAAATCAAAATGTGATAATATCCTGCACTTAAGTGATGTATCATCCCCCTCCCTCCTCCTCCCCCTGTTAAATAGCATTCATGTTCCTCTTTTCACATTAGAACACTGATAGTAAGAGCTATTCAGTTAAGACAGCAAGAAAATGTTATCCATAGAACCAAGTGTAAAAGTATAGAAAAATGCTGTGGAAGAAAATGCAACTGATTTAATGACTTACTTGACAGGTTAATGACTTGACAGGTTAAACATTCATCTTCACTGTCTGTGCATTGCTTCAAAATAAGCTTGATTATATGTTCCAGTCTTTTCTTTGGAATTGAGTTCAAGCTATTTTATGATTTTTTTGACTCTTTGTTGTACCCCTGTGAAAGGCAGATAATTACTTTTTCCATGTTTTTTGGAATTTCTTCCCTTCAGAGCCCTGATCTTCATCAGCTCTAATACAGAAGAATAGACAAAGAACACACCAAAAATTTTTCTAGTCCAGAGTTCTGAAAGTTCAGAGGTGAAGATGTGATGTATGAGATACTTTCTAAAACATCTCAGTGGTTCAGTTGGATCTTGCCTTTCCTCTCCTCTTCCAGGCAGAATTCTTGCCTTCTTTTTGTCTTCACTTTCTTTACTCTTCCTCTTGTAATTCATGTACTGAATTTTTTTGTGATTGTTATCAAGAAACAACATGTCTCACTTTACCCTAGGCTTTCTCATTTGAGTCTTCTACACTTGGTAATTTGAACCCATTTTTATTTCAAGTACTGATTTTTCAAGTTTCAGGCTTCTGAACAGATCATGAATTCTTGTCCTTTTTCTGCTAAAGGATTTTTTATTTCTTTCTTCCTGTGGTTTATACTATCATTCTGTAGTAACTGGAAAAATCATCTCTCCCTGGCCCACCATATCCTTGTCTCCCAGCTATCCTAGCCAGCAAATTTTGTTTTGAAAGCTATGTTCTTAAAATCTGTGCCCTTTCTTCCTTGCTTGACTAAAAATACGCTAGTATCATTCCATGGCCACTTGTGTACAGGTTTGCCTCTTACTGTCGTCTTTTCAACTAACTTTTCATTTTCAATTTATATGAATGAACTATGGGAAAATCTTTTTCTTTTCTCCAACTTGGCAGAGGTAGCCCACTATTTTTTACTCTATGACATTGATGAATATTTATTGTATTGTACTTATTTCCACAATGGAGATCTAGATAGTAAGTATCACTATGTTGAACACATCAGAATTTTTCAATAGGTATTTAAAAAAAAAATTGAAAACAACAACAGAAACAAAAACCCCCCAAAGACACAAACAAACAAGAAAACCCCAAACAAACAAAAACACCCCTAAATAAAACAACTTGACTCATCTGGTCTTCATGGTTTGGTGCTCTAAAGTAGTCCCTATAGCATGATGAGGGGCTCAGGTTTTTGATTTTTCTTTTCCTTCCCTTCACGTCCTCTAAGTTTTATTGGCTTGGATGCAATGCCAGTCTGATGTAGCTGTTTGGTATTTAATTGATTTACAGCCTAGACAGATTGATTTGCTGCTTAGACATGAGTAACAGTAATTGGAGAAGGATGCATGGAGATGTTGATTGGGTATGACTGTAGGTGAAGACCTTACCTGGAAGATTTGGGTTTGGCTTTCCTTTTGGTCTTACTTTCACTGTAGCCTTGTACTCAGATACCCCAGCTGTGTGTTTTCTTTTGAGCTGGTAGCAGTCTTAGCGAGAGTTTCAGCTACTGCTGTCTGAAGTGACTCAACTGGATCAAAGTCAACAGCTATTGAAGGAGAGGTTTACACTTTCCTGTTTTAGTGGTGACCATGGCAGTCAATACCAGTCTTGCTGGCCTAGCTGCAGTGGGCTGAGCATGACCAGCAGCTGAGCATCCACCCAGCTGTCTGCCCAATTTCTTCCATTCTGCTTTCCCCCCTGCAACAGGATGGGGACGAGAATCAGAACAGCAAAACCAGGAAAGCTTGTGGCTTAAGATAAATACAGTTTAATAAGGAAACAATCTGTGCACACAAGCAAAGCAAAATAAGGAATTTATTCATTACTTCCTATCAGCAGGCAGATGTTCTGGCGCTTCCTGGACAGCAGAACTCCATCATGTGTAACAGTTACTTGGGAAGACAAAAGCCATAAAAGACAAAAGCTGCTTCCTCCTCTTTGCCCAAGTTCTTATTGTTAATGTTATATGGTGTGGACTATTCCTTTGGTCATTTGGTCAGCTCTTCTGTCTGTCCCCTCCCAAATTCCTGCCCACCCCCAGCCTACTCAGTGGGAAACAGCATGAGGAGCAGAAATAGCTTTGGTGCTCTGCGAGTATGGCACAGTACAGCCAGAACATGGGGGTGTAATCAGTGCTCTTTTAGTCACAAATCCAAATGATCATGTACTTCAGATCCAAATTGGAAAAGTAATCCACTTGCATCATTCGTCTTTGGAGTCAATAATAAAAATCACTTGTTCATTTCTCAGAGGTCTGATACCTGGGAATTATTTAAAGGGGGTGGTGTTGGTGCAAGCCTATGGACAGAACATACTGTGTGATAAAACTTGGGCTGGCAGTAAAGCATCCCTTGGCCATTTCGCTTGTGGGGTGAAACAGTTGGCATTTGAACTGCTCTGAACTCTTCTGGGGTCAGGCTCTGATGTTTCTTGCTGCAGGGGGATGGCAGGAGGCGTCGGCCTCACAAAACAAGGTCCCTGCAGTGTGTATCTCCACGAAGTCCGGGCCGGGTGGCCCCCGGGGTGTGCTTAGTGTGGCGTGAGACTCTGGCCACAGAAATTCCAGCAGGAAATGTGGTAAGACAAAAGAACATAGTGGACCCCATCTCCATTCTGCCAGGGAAGCTTATTTAGGTTCTTCAGGGGGGGTTGAAGGGAAGGGAAGAGGGGGAGGAAAGCAGGGGAAGGTCGGAGGGGCTGACAGCTCGGAGATGGAGACTCTGGGCTCCTGCCGGCATCGGCTTATAAGGGAAGGGGGAGGGGCTGCCCCCCCCCCCCCCCCCCCGGAGCTAATCCTGGGAGGTCTGAAGGGAAGACAGGCATGGGAACACACCAATAGATTTCGGGTACAGCAGGGTCCATATTTCAAAAACAGCCAGTGTACATACAAAGCAGGGGAACAAAGGAAAAAACCGCATGGAGATCTGAAAATCACATTGCTACAAGGCTCCAAGACTCAGTGGGGCTTAAAAGAGCCCTTCAGCTGTTTTTTTAGCTTTCTGTATTGTAACTTTTTACTGTATGGTGTCTTACTGCCAACAGGATCGACAAGAAGGGCTTTTCCCTTCACCCCTCCACTGTTCTGCAATTGTGCTGTGCCTAGAGGACTGCTGAGGAAGTGGGAGAAGTCTGAGGGAAGAACTGACACCATGTCTGTTCTGAATCCTCATATTCTCATCATGTCCTGCCTGAATTAATTTATTCCCTTATGATGCTGGCACAAATACTTTCTCTTTTGCCCTAGGTTGTTGTGGCTAAAATATTTTTGTATGTCTTAAAGCGTGTCAGGTTCTGAAACTGTTCCCGATGGGCACCCTAAGTTTTCAAGAAGAAATGGTATGTTGTATATGACTCACTTTGGCACTACTTACAGATACCTGCCTTGATCCTAATTAGAAAATAAGCAAGCTGTGTGTCCCATTCTTAACTTACTGCCCCTATTCACTTTGCAAGGACCTAAAGTATGTAATTCAAGCCTGTGTAAACCCGTACTGGGTGCTGGAATGCTTGAATATAATGACAAATCTCTGCACCATTATGGATTTTCATTGTTTGTGAAGAAACAGATGAGTGGACACATCCTTTTGTTGCAGCTCCCAGCACTTATTTCAAAGCATCATTTACTGAAGGGTCAGGACCAACAAAGCAGAAATTAAACACCAGATAAAATGGAGCCTGTTTTGCCATGGCAGCCTGACCATTCCCATGTCTCAAGAGCTGCTTGATGCTGCAGAGCAATTTAGCTCTTTGTTCTGAGTTGCTGAAGTGATGAGGGATGAAAAACAGTAGTTGTCATACTTTCTTCTATTTGTATTGAATCTTATCACTGCAAATCAAGATCCAAATATTCCTTTCAAAGCCGTAGCATGTACACAGCACTTTCTTTCTAATTTCTGTTCCTTGAGCCATTTGAATTATTTGTGCAGCATGACTAATAACATTCTCATTAAATTTTCCTTGTTGCCCTATGAAGATTCACTCTGAAGGCTAGTATTAGTTGCTTTGTTTCAATGGATATTACAACTAAAATATTGGCTCTCAAATGAAATATATTACATTGAAAAGCTGTCAAATGTGTTCAACTCCTGTTACTGTAGGAATTCATGGGCAGCTGAAGACTATTTTATATTTCTAAAAACCTTTCCTTTCTTCTTGGAATCCCATTTTATTGAACGAGGAAGCAAGTTAATGTTTTGCTTCAGAAAATATTATCCGAAAGGTCAGTACAACAGGCCAGCTTCCTTTCTCTTAAGATGTGTAATGACAATGTAGAATTATCACTATGAAAAGAGAAAATAAGGCTGGCTCTTGTGTCTCCTGAGTCAGTTCTTTTCCTGAAGGCTCTGCTCTGATTCAAAGATTCACGTTGATCTTAAAATGTCATATACCATTATTCTACACAAAGTTTGTGCAGGAATCTGCTGCAAATGAAATGCAACTCCCATCTGCTGTTTCTGCTCTAGTTTCTAGATGCAAAAGTAAACCCCAGCTCCTCCTCACAACTTGGTAATCAAATATGCTTGAGCTCGTATGTATACACTGGGCTTTGGACAAGGCTTTGAAGTATGAAGAGTGTGGAATAATTGTATTCTCTAGCCAATTTCAAATCAGTTTGGGAAGGGATGTTGCACATCACAAGACAAGAAATCATCAGAACATCTGTAATTGAAGATAATTTTCCTTGATCTTCTAACTGGAAAATAACATAGCAATTTCACTGTCTGAGAAGCTTCAGCTTTCAAAAGGATAGAGACAAAGATCCTGGTATTTGCAAAAGAGTACCGGAAAATTTAAAAATAAACACTAATGATTGAAGTGGTCACATGGCTGAAGGCCCATAAAAATGTGTAAGAGACTGGGACACTTTTCATATGAGCAAGTACGGACAGAGCTGGGACTGTCCAGCCTGGAGAAGAGAAGGTTCAGGAGGATCTCATCAGTGTAGAGAAATACCTGAAGGGAGGGTGCAAAGAGGACACAGGCAGGCTCTCTTCAGTGGTGCCCCATGGCAAGACCAGAGGCAGTGAGCACAACCTGGAAATTTCTTTTTTCTTTTTTAATGTAACTTACCCTTTTCTGCATAGCAGTAAGGCTCTTGAAAACTCCTCCTGTCTCTTGTCTGCTCACATTCTGTCAGTTCTCACTTTCAGCTTGCTTCATCATCTGTTCAGTCTCGTGTTTTATCATCTACTTGAGATAAATGGTCTCCTTAGGTGCTAATGTCTTCATGCTCAAAGTCAATCTTCCCTTACTGACCTTGATGAAATAAGTGATGAACCCATGGCTCGCTGTCAAGTGATCATGACAAGTGCCTTTATGCTTGTCTGTGCCTATAATAGCATTTATACATGCATGCAGACATATATATGCATTCATGTTTCTGTTAGCCATTACACATGCTAATGTTTGCCCAAATGCCCCTACAACTTTCCTGTCCTCATCTCGTTCCAAATTTGCACTCTTCACCTGTGACTAGATTTACTCAATAGTTGACTCTTAAGTGGTAGGAATGAGAGCACTCTCCTTTAATGGCTTTGTGAAATGTCAGCAATAATGGAGTCCAATCATGATCTCCATCTCTTGGGATTCCTGTAGCACAGAAAAATGGTCCCTGCTCCAATATTGCTCAGCATCACAGTCTGAGGACTTCAAGCAGAAATTAAGCTGAAGCCCACCTATATTTGCTCATTACTAAATGACACACTTGTTATTTAAATGCTTTCTTCTTCCCTTGTTCATATCCTTCATCGTTATATATTACTATAGGCTTCATCGTTATATATTACTATAGGCTTTAGATTAAGGTATTAATGATACAGTTGGGTTTTTAAGGTATCCAGAATAAGTGACACAAAAAGGTGGTACTTTGCAAAAACCTATTTGTAACAGCTCCTTGGAAGCCATGTGAGAGAGCACTCTTGTCATGCTGAAGAACCCTGCCTGAATACTGATTTAAAAATTTCTCCTCAGCACTTCCTTTACTATCGAGAGTATAGTTTCAGTCTAAACTACCAATTATATGAAAAAGAAAGCATAGCCTTGCTTTGCTTTACTGTGACAGGTTAGGCTTTTTTTGCCTTCAGCCATACTTCATATCTCCATTATTGCAGCAGAACTTCAGAATGTTAAGAATAGTATTGATTTGGGGGAACTAAGCCTGCTTTTTAATGAATACCTTGTGAGACTTTAGGAGGCCTGGATTGAATATTTTATTATTATTTTTAAATTTTATTTTAAAATGTTTTAAATTTTATTTATTTTTATTTTTATATTATTTTTTTATTTTTATTTTTTTAAAATTTATTTTATTGCAAGAAGTGGTATGCATACAATAAATTCATCAGGTCTCTTTTCAAAAGACTATCTGAGCACTTGCAAGAATCAAGCCACATTAAATGAACCAAGATTTCCTTTCATAGCCTTAGTAGTTTGTGTAGGCCTGTCTCCTTCCCTGCCCCAATGGCAATGAAACAGGCCAAAAAAAGTGAAGATTATCTACATCTAGAGTTGCAGATGGTCTTGTTTGCAAGCAAAAATGGTAACTTTTGTCATGAATCACAGACTGTGCTGAGTTGGAAGCGACCTACAAGGATTATTGACACCAATGTCTGGCCCTGAGCAGGACCACCCCCAGGAGTCACACCATGTGCCCAAGAGCATTGTCCAAATGCTTCTTGAATTCAGATGGGCTTGGTGCTGTTCCCTGGGGAGACTGTTCCAGTGCCCAACCACACTCTGGGTGAAGAACGTTTTTCTCATATCCAGCCTAAACCTCCCCTGACACACCTTCAGACCATTCCCTTGTTCCTGTCCCTGGTCACCACAGGGAAGAGATCAGTGTCTGCCCCTCCTCTTCCCCTCACCAGGAAGCTGTAACTGCAGTGAGGTCTCCCCCTCAGTCTCCTCTCCTCCAGGCTGAACAGACCAAGTGCCCTCAGCTGCTCCTCACACAGCTTCCCCTCAAGGCCCTTCACCATCTTTGTTGCTCTCCTCTGGACACTCTCTAACAGTTTAATGGCTTTTTTACATTGTGGCACCCAAAACTGCCCCCAGCACTGGAGGTGAGGCTGCCCCAGTGCAGAGCAGAGCAGGACGATCCCCTCCCTTGTCCAGCTGGTGATGCTGTGCCTGATGCACACCAGGACACGGTTAGCCCTCCTGGCTGCCAGGAGGGCCTATGAAAAGGGAGATAAGGGAGATACCTTATATGTAGCAAATATTTCTTATAAGGGTTTTTGCAATAAGTTATTTAAAAAATGTGCTTTTTTTTGATTGCTTTCCAAAGGGGTACCAAAGGCCATTGTAAATGATGTGGAACCTTTAAATCCTGGTCTTGATAATTTTAGAAATTCAGGAGCTCTGCTAAATAACTTTTAACAGCTAGTTTTAGCAGGACTTTTCTGAATTGGCAGTAATCCAACCCATTGACTCATGGTCTTAGAAAGTGCTATGGATGATTTGTCTAATGGCCCAGCATAGTGCTGCAAAGAAGAGTAAATCACAGCATGAAAGACTTGGATGTGTGACCAATGTGTTTTGTTCACTGGGTCAGCAAGTAATTAGAGGGAAGATTCAAGCCCTGGCACACAACTCAAGCTAAAGAAGAAAGGTAATGCCATCACTATTATCTATCAATCTTTGAATGTTTTCTCTTTGTCCCCTAATCTCATCTACATAAAGTCTAGCATTAACTGCAGCACTCGTAGGAGTCATTCCTATCCACAAGTACAAAACTAGAAAGATCTGAAGAGTTTGCACATCCTGTTATATCATAAGTCTTTCTTCATCTCTTTTTTCTGTCTTACGTTTTGTTTTAGAGCATACAAAAGAAAAAAATTCCTTGCTTCTCTGCATGTGTGTATATTTAGGAATACTTGGATAATCCGGGTAAGGAAGGTGCCAGAAAGAAAATTCCTTTCAATTAAGTTTATTTTTGAAAAGTAAAATAGATTTTTTCCTGTCTGTACAGAAATATAAGGAAAACTGTAATATATACCTTTTTCTATGAGAGTTGTTTGATAACTTTTTTGAATGCTCTGTTAGAGCACATACCTGAAGAGGAATGGGAATGAGAAAGGTCTTTAAGTCACATAAAACTTGAAACTTATGTGAGACTATTAAAATGGCTTTTACGCTGTGAGTTAGACAAAGGAATAATTACAGATCCCAACTACACAACTTAACCACCAGCAATAAATAAAGACCTTACTTGGATGAATATTTTAGAAGATGGCTGCACCTTTTTAAAAATAATTTGTAGGAATAGATTAACTGCAGTGTTAACTTTAGGATTCAACTACTGTCTTCAGTCTAAAACAGCAGGTATAATCCACAAATGGATTTTTTTAAATTAAAATGTATAGTGTTCTAAAAGGAGAACCATATTCTTGCAGGTACTTACAATGTGCAATAGAAGTCTGACATAGATCCAATAGAACCTATCCAGTTCTTGCCTGCCAGAAATAGAGGAACTCATGGCATAATAAATGGCTTCTACATCCAAGAAAAGAAAGAACAGAGCATGCAGTGTCAAGTTCTTTTCTGCAAGGCTTCTTCTTTATCACTTCTCTTTCTGGATGCTATTTGTTCCAGCCAGACTAATCAGGTGTTCCAGGCATGGCTGCTCTGAGTTGATGAGACACCACTTAAACCTTTGATATAGCAGCTGAGAATTGAATTTGCCTGATGGCCACCTCTTCCCTGACACTTGCTTAGACCTTCAGTTTCCTTTCCAGACTCAGTTCTTTTTGATTTCTAGGGAGAAATGGTATGTCACATTGTCTATTTTTTTTTCCTGTTCTTCTTAGAAACAAATGGCATTAAATTTAAATGCCAAATACCTGCATTTGGGATGCATACTCTTGCTTTCTCTGTTGTTCAATTAGGGAAAGCTCAGTTTTTAATTGAACTTGTTTACTCAGTGAGTACACTCTATGAGAGGCTCATTTGCCTCTTCATCATTAGTTTTTATTACTATTACCTCTACTAGTGCCATCTTTTCTGTTAATGCCAAGATGCTTCCCATGAGACTGGTTTTGCACAGAGGTAGAGAATAAGGTGTTCATTGTCTTCCACTTCTTAAAAGGCCTGCCTCTTGGCAATAAATAGTAGTATTTCACACTGTAAAGCTGGACTGACTTCTTGCAGATCTGTTGTTTCACGTATGTGAAGGCTTTTCCAGGATCCTCTGTCCATGAAGTTTTAGCTCTTTGTAGTTGTTATCCTTATGGTAGTTAGGTAAGCGAGTAGGCTTTTGGCATAACTATCAATTACTCAGTCCTGTGTTAGGCTTCAGTAGATTTGTGTTGTTGAATTAATAGGTGTTTCCTCTTTTGTTTGTAAAACCAACCTTCTTTACTCAACTTACTATATTCTTATCACACAGTCACTCATAATATGCAGGGTAGGTTTTACTCTGGGCACTCCTTCTCTCCCAGCCCTATGTTTTAATTGTGCTCTAGGTAAAGTTGGATTGTGTTGCTTTAGCCTTATCCAGTGAGGTGAGTGAGAGCACAAATTCACATCTTCCTTTTCTTAATGCCATAGATACTTCAGTGAGCCTGTCTTCTCAAAGCTTTATTTCACTTTGCACTTTTGAAAAAGAAAATCTTAATGAAATTTGCTTCAAGATGTTTACTGCTTCTTGGACATTGTAATAGAACCTCTGAAATGCTGTGCTAAAAAGACTTGCTGTTGTGATGTGAGATGATGCTGGCTTTGTTTCATGGATAGCATGGATTTGAATTATGACACCATGTTCTCAGTAAATTATTTTGAATTTTTAATTTGACAATTTTTTTTGTCATCAACAGTAGAAATAATTAAACCCAGAGAAAATCCTTTTTCATTCAAGAGCTCAATATATTTTCTTAGCCCTCAATCACTTGCACTTCATCTAGTGTTGGAAATGTGGAAAATTAATTCCACAGAGCTCCTAAGAATGACTTTCATGCTGAGGTTGTTTAAGAAGCAGAAAACTATTTGCTGTCTCTGTAGCAATCAGATAAATCCTGTTGAGTTTGAATACCCTGTTGTGGATACGTCAAAAAGAAGATGTACTCTCATGCTCCTCCAAGTGCTTCAGTGTAGCACTTAGCTCCCACTAATGTTCACAGAATATCCATTAGGCTTGCAGCCACTGAAGCTGACTCTGCAACTAAATTTTACTCATCATTGCCTAAATTCTGGTACATTCAAATCACTTAGTTTCTATCATATAAAAGTACTGGCAGAATTGACAAAATAGACATTTGCTTTTGGAAGACAGAAGTCCTGATACCTATTTAGATGTCATTTAACGTGATTAAGCATGTAGCTTCCCTCCCCTTCCTCTTTTAGAGACCATTGACTTAAGAATCAGGGACTATGATGTTTTTCCACTAGTCCTTAAGTTTTATGGTCTTGTAATAAATTCACTTAGTACACACTACTTAAAAATTCATTAAGTGAAAGACAGAAAGCAGGAAAGGCTGGGGCTGTACAGGCTAGTATTTAGGGTACCTGCTGGGGAAGCAAAACAGCATCATTTTATTTCCTGCTCCAATGAATACTTAATATGAAATACTGAAATATTCATTGGTAAGTGGAAATGGTATCTGACTACATAAGAAGTAACCTCTAAGACTGTATGAAATTAAAATCTATGCAATCTTACAACAAGCCTGAGGAAAAAAAGGTCCAACATCTGACATAATGTATAATTAGCTGGTTGTTAGAAGTACTGAAAGAAAACTTGCTGACAGTGCTATTGAGAAATGTCTTTATGGGCTTTTATCAGGAATTTAAAGGAATGCATATTAGGTATAAAGTAAGATATATAACTTACTTCTAGTAGGCCTGATGGGACCATACAAAAACATTATTAAAAAAAAATTACATTTTAATTCTAAACAGCTTGGTCAGTTCCAGAACAAAAAAGAGACTCTGAATATTAAACAGTAGACTAATTCTTCAAAAAGAAATAGTGACATTTGCAATGTGCCATGAAGTGATGACCACTGAACTAATTTATTTTGGTGGGGAATTGGTTATTCTGCACATGAATATTTTGCTCCATGAAGTACAGGACAGCAGGCAATATATTATAGTGAAGTAGAGAAGTCCAGGCTTTCTGTGAGGGCCACATAGGTGGTAACTCATAAAAATGTGTTGCTCAGTGCAATCCATGTCCTAATAATGAAGTGGGAATTCAGTTATTGGGAAGATGCAAGTGATAGGAGGCTGTAGATGGATGGGCATGTCACAGAAACTGCCACCAAAATTGCCATTAGATGGAAGCCTCTGTTGGTAGCTTCAGCTGAAAGGTCAAATCCTTAATGGAGAAAGAAATTAATCTGATGTTTCTTTCTTGCCTGTTGATAGCAATTATTCTGATGGATCTTTTCTGCCCCTTTACTGATCTGAGGCATTTGCACTCCGTGGCATTTTAAACAATTCAGATCCCCTGTAAGTTCTCATATATTTGAAGCACAAGTAGGTGGTGCGTAGGAAAGGTGAGCAGCTCATCACTCATTGTGCACTTCTGCCAATCAAACACATCTACTTTTTTCTCAGTGCAAAAACACTGAGTACAATTTTGATCCTCTCTGAACAATTTGGGGGAATATCTTCTATAGTACAGGTCGTTAGCCTTTATACATTACACTCTTGTTTGAAAGTAATATAATCATTAACTTCACAGGTTTTCTTCTTTGCTAGTAGCCTCTGAAAGATTTAAAACAAAGGTACTTGTCTGAAAATGTTTGATGATATCATATAAACATGTTTGAAACTATGGCTTTTTGTGATGTTTTAGAATTCTGTATTCAGATCATTATTATTTATTGAGAAATCATCATGTTTGGGGGGTTTCTTAATCTCTTATTAAGTGATATAGAGGTAAGGATCTATTCTGTCCTCCCAGTAAATTTGGTTACAAAATTAGCTGGTGTTTGGTTACCATGGTGATAAGATTTTTTTATTGCAGCTTTGGTCTTTTCCCCTTTTATTCTTTTAATGAACAAATGTATGCTTTGAGACTTTTCTTAAGCTTTCATAGGAACAAAAATTTGATGTATAAAATGTTCACTAATTCCAAATGAAATACTGTATCATTGTGGTCAAGAAGAAATATTTGCAGTGTATCTTTTTTCATATTTGAAAGTAGCTTCCTTTTAAGCTATTGATCTAAGCAATAAATGTCTAAAAATAATTGCCAAAATAGGCAACTCAATAAAATACATTAATATTCAAATTTCAAAACTTCCTCTTTCAAATACCTTCTAAATAACAAAAGAAATTCTGACCTCTCCCTCTGCAACTGCTAAGGACACACACTGTTATTATTGAATCATAGAATCATAACTTAGTGATAATTAAACTTCCTGTGATCATATATTGATGTAACTGTAATGACCACAGCATACATACTGGAAGGAAACTGGAGGGGTCATGTTATCTATCTTCTGCTTCAAGAGTCAGTTAGATTATTTCTTAAAGGTATTTCCGTTTTTCATTCTTGCTGACCTGTAGCCACAACTCCACAGTTTCTTATGGATCAAAAAGAAACGGAGGGAGTACATGCAAATGCTTGAAGCTCAAATGTGGTAACCTTGGATTTACATTCTTTATGTTTGCATGCACGTCGGGGAAGCCAAACTGATTGTATATTTCCACAACAAATTCTGTTGCCATATAGCCCAACTTCTGTAACAACTATGCACAAAAATAAGTTTTCAGAGATACCATTACTTTTGTGACAGCAGCAGGGAGAAGAGAAAGGAAGAAGGGGCATTACAGATGCACACAAGTGCAGGACTCTTCTCTCCTAGAGAAGTAGTATTCTCTACAAGACAGCACTCCTACAGTCAAGTCAATTTCTCCAGTCAAGCTAGTGAAAATTTGATTAAATCTTTACTCTGTAGCTTGATTGTAAGATCCACAGATGCCAAGATTAAGAGAAATTCAAATTAAATTTCGAGTCTTCATGCATTTTAAACCTGAAGACATATACAGTACTAACAACAATGAATAAATTAATTGGAACTTTTTAGGAGGATTCAAAAGCAAGATGTACAGCATGTTGGAGGTGAGTGGTGTGGACAGAAATAGGAAATTACAGGCAATGTAAAATTGCAGAAGTAAAATATTTAATTAAATTTTTTGTGATTTAAATGATCTGTCACTGAATGCTGAGGCCTGGACTTTGGTAGAGAAAAAAATGTTTCAGGTAAAAATGAAAGCTGATCTGTTTTTTAGAGCAAGGACCAGCATGACGGTCCAATAAGGAGATGCTTTACACTTAAATCCCTGGGTGTGGGAAGCCTTTTTTTTTTTAATTTGATTTTTTTTTCCTATTATCTTGGAAATTAAAAAAAAAAAAGGCAGCTAGAAAGTTCTTCTTAAGGTAGTATTTAAAAATACCCCTTTTTTTTTCAGAACAGCTATAGAGACAGTAGAGACAACACAATTTTTTCCCAACTTTGGAACATTTTACTTAATTTCTAAAATCTTTTCTTTGTCTTTATGTTTTCTTGTATTTAAAAAATATTGTCATTTTGTTTATAGTCTAATAGTTCAAAATAACTTTGCAGTGACTAAGCTTCTCAGCTATATCTGCATCATGACTTGTACTTTCCCCCAAGGATCTCTAAATACTCAATTGGCTTATTTCATTGTCTAAAATAACATTCTAGATTTCCAGAACCCTGCATAAAACTATTTTTTCACACCTGTGCATTGCAATCCTGTAGGTCTGGTTGTAAATTCTTTCTTTCGGGAACATAACATGTTGCATAGATGCAGAAACCCATCTGTGATCTTTGCAAGCAAAATTTTTTAATAGCCCTTAATCCCAGCACAGTAGGAAGACTACTTGCATCTTCATGGCCAAGAAATTCCCATGCCATGCCAGAACCTTAGTTGACAGACTTGAAGGCAGCAACTACATTAGTGTTTGAGTTCAAAGAAGAAACAGGTGTTGGACGTGAATCCAAATCTGTAAGTTTCTGCTTACCATGCTTGGAGTTGCACTGTGGAGAAGTTTCGGCCTGAGTTAACTGAAATGAAATCCAAGGTGTGCTCCAGCCATAAGGAAATGTTCACTCTCTTGACCAGATCAGAGGTAGACTAAATCAAAACCTTCAAAATTCAAATACTGTGGATATATATCATGTTCTCAGCACCAAATAGTTCACTCTACAAATCCCTCCTGTTGCAAAGCACTGTTTTTCAATGTAGGCATATACTTCCAAATCTCTGTTTCTGTCAGATCTGTTAAAGGAGGAATGAACACAGTAGGCTTGATTCCTTCCTCCAAATCATATTTGGTTCAAACTAACCTTTTTCAGGTGTCCCATTAACAGTAAATCACAGCCTGTGCACCTCTGACTGCCTGAATACTGCAGTAGAAGTTTAACAGCAGAACCTCATCTTGTCCCTTGAGATTTAACCTTATCACAAACACTTAAGGTAAGGAGAAGAGAGAAAATTGTTTACAATTAACCTCATTCAAAATACGTGAAGTCATCTTTATAGTGAGGCACAGGAAACAAAAAGGAGTGCTACAGATTTTTCCTGTTATTCACTAAATTTTTTTTTGTCTCCTGTTGACATTTGGCCAAGTGGCAAAATGACACTGTAATAAATTAGTCCCTTAATGGATTTATTAGGAGGCTAATCAAGATGTTTGATGTGGACTTTATTAGCCACAATTTCAATAATTGGGCCCCTTAACAGTAAGAAAATAAGATAAACATTATTTTGTTACCAAGCTTGCTTTCACCTTGCAAACACAGGGAAAATATTCTTCAGAAAATTTTGCCTGGTTTCTGATACCTTTTTTCAGTGATTTTTCATTAACTCTGTCACACAAAGGGTGAAGCAGTTTAATTTATTTCTAGTTCCTGATTCAAATACTGCATGTAGCAATACTGTCACTAGCAATTCATAGCATCCTGCTGTAAAAAATGGACTCCTGCTCCACTTAAAAGATGTCCTGAAGCTGGGGCCCAGCATGAGACTGTAATTATTTGGGACTTCTCTGTCTTCCCGTTTCTTGGGGATGTTTTTTATCCCATACTTTTTTTTTGTTTGTTTGTTTGGTTGCTTTTTTTTATTTTGGGTTTGGTTTTTTTTGGTGGTTGTTGTTTTTTTGTTTTGTTATGTGTCCAGGATGGTTGCTGCCCCCCTCCTCCCTCCCCTGGCTCCTGGAGCATCGCGATAGGTGAGAGCCAGCCCCAGATTTTCTGCGAGAAATGGGAGGAGTGAGGGGCAGTTGTTTCCCCTTCTGGTGGAGGATTTGGGCCCGGGAGCCATGGATTGTGATCTCTCTCATGAGAGATAAAGCTGCTTGGCTTTTGCCCATTTTTCTTCCCTCCCTTTCCTGTCGGCACAGTGACTGGAGCTTACTGGCTTGCTTCCCTGCTTCTCCGCTGCTTGGAAGGGCAGAGCCAGGGCATGATGCACAGAGATCCGGGAATACCCCGTTCCCTGCTGGAGGGCTGCTCCCTCTGCACAGCCCAGACCCAGGGATCAGCCATGGCCAGTGAGACACCCAGGGAGCGATGCCCTGCACGCTGTTCTCTGTTGCTCTTTCAGGGTGTTTGGCTGCAGCCCATCTTGCCATGTGGAAGGGCACAGGGATGGGCTGCCCCTGTACGTGTAAAGGAAGCTCCTCTTCCATCTTTCCCTGCCGGCTGTGCTCGCCATCACCACGTGAGAAAGAGACAGCTCAGCACAGCGCCCCCTGCAGCCGCGGGGGAATCATTGCAGCTGCCCTGCCCTGCTGGGAGCCCACAGCGCCCCTGCCGGCTGTGACCGGAACTGCACCAAGGGGGAAGGTGGTGGACAGCCAGAAGGCTCTGACTGGGTTTCTGGTTTTGTTTGTTGTTGCTGTTGTTGTTGTTGCTTGTTTGCCTTGTTATAAACACTAGTAAAGAACTGTTATTCCTTTTTGCTTATCTTTGCCTGAAAGCCCTTAATTTCAAAATTATAATAATTTGGAGGGATGGAGCCATATTCTCCATTCCAAGGGAGGTTCCTGCCTTCCTTGGCAGACACCTGTCTTTCAAACCAAAACACTGCACTAGCTCCTGCTGGTGTGACAGATACTAGCTCTTTCCCTTCTTTGTGTTTTCTGGTAATGGCAAACACCCCTTTTTGTTTTGCTTAAAGGAAAACAAAAAAGAAAAAACCAAACAAAAACAACAACAGCCCCCCCCCCCCCCCCCCCCGACAATCCTACTTGATGTACCTGGGGGAAAAAAGGGTATTTTGCTCCTGCAGCCTGTTTCAAATGGGAACCCCAAGAAGGGAAGAGATAATACATGTCTTTCTCCAGAACAGCTTGGGCCATGCACTCTCAGGGAACACACTGAAGTGTAGGGCAGGGTGGGCTGGGAGAACCTACATGAGGACCCTGCAGTTTATGCTCTCCATGGAAATATGTTGTTGGCAGGAATATGCTTGTTAGCAGACAAAGTAAAATCTTTTTTTTCCTCTCTAAATGAATTTTTACTACTAATAGTTATACAAATAAATTTAAATTGTGTCCTAATAAAGTTTTGTATCAACAGGAGGTACACAGTGGAAGAAGGGATATAATTTAATTTTGAGGTTTTGGCCTGTTGAAGATCCTGCCCCAACACTGCAAAGTCCCCTTATATCCCCAGCCCTGAAGGAGGAAGATGATCCTTAACAAAAGTATCTCCTTTTTTCAATCCTGTCTGTGCATCCTTTGTTGGTATAGGGCAACATAGGTCTGGAGCTTTTGTCCTAGCTCTTGTATATATCCAATAACAGCTGATAATTTTTTAGAAAACAGCAGAGAATGTAAAAGAACTTTTACTGCAATAGCAACAGTCTTTCTGTTTCAGTTTGTGTTTTCTGAATCCTCAAATCACCAAGCAAGAGAAGACTTTTGTACCCAGAGGACAGAATGAACCACAGAAGTTATTTTTGTCTTAAGTGGTAAGTCAACATGAAAGCAGTTAGCTTATCCTGCTAACAAAAGACTTAGGTTTGTGTCAGTAGAGCAGGACTGAAGTTATCTGTACAGTACCATGGGAACCCATATGAAAACTATGAGAATTTCTTTCAAACACTAACATCCGGACCTTGTGTGAACCTAATTCTGAGCTCCCTTGCACTGGGAGGGTTGTGTTTGAATCTCTGAGGATTTGTGTGTGCTGCCTTTAGCTTTTGGCCTGAGCTCTTTTCCCTTTCAGTCTTTGAGTGAGAATGTACATAAGCAGCTAAAAGATGATGGCTGTACCCTCAGAGTTTCAGGAGTCAGAGGGATGTACAGAGGGTCTGTAGTGGGGGCTTGTGCTACAATGTTTTGTTACAATTTCTCTCCCAACTTGACCCAGAATTATCAATTCCACTTCTCCTGTTTGAGGTTGTGTCTTCCCAAAGGGATGTAGAGATCACCTTACATGGTTGAACTGAAGTCCCAGCTCAGCCAGCACACACTGTGTGTTGCACTGGAGGTGTCTGGAAACTTGCAGAGAGCAGAATAGGACTTACCTGTTTAATACCCTGTCAGGACTCAGAAAATTATGACATGAGTTTGGTATTGAGTTACTTATGATGATACATTTAGATGTATCAGAATGCATTCAGATATATGCCTTCTGACAATATCCCTTTAACCATTTTGCTTTTGTGACCCATTTTTAAGCTTTTCCCTGTAACCAGAAAAGTCAGGAATATAAAGTTTGTTTATTGGGATTTTTTTGGGTTGGTTGGGGGTTTTTTTGTTTGGTTTTTTGTTTTGGTTTTTTTTTGTTTGTTTGGGGTTTTTTTTTGGTGGTTTTTTTTGTTTGTTTGTTGGGGTTTTTTTGGGTTTTTTTGTGGTTTTTTTTGTGGTTGTTGTTTTCAGGGTTTTGTTTTGTTTGGGGTTTTTTGTGTTCCTGTTTTTGTTTTGTTTTATCCTCCCCTCTGGCTTTACTTTCAAACTTAATATAAACTGGTAGTAATGTTCTGGTGTTTTCAGTCAATATCAGATCTAAAGTTTTTAAGATAAAGCCCCATGATTAAAATTTATGAGCTGGCAACACCAAAAATATTCTTATTTTAGATATAATTTATATGGATGTTCAATATAATTCTTTTGTCTATAATCATGGTTCCTCTTAATTGACTGCTTAGCAAGTGATTATCCCACTAATTCGTGGGGTTTAATATCTGTAATAAAATAATGTTTGCTTTCTCTTTTCTGAGATGTTCATTGGCTCCAGTAAGTGTGGACAAACTTTTCTCCACAGCACAGAAAAGCTGTTCTGTCAGTGGAGATTTTGTACTTAAGTAGCAGACTGTAGTGAGAATTTAAAATTATTGATTTCCAGGGTGAATTATTTTTTGAAGATTTATGCTTAGAGCCGTACATTCAATGTTTATATCTGATGCCAAGTTGCAGGAAAATACTCCTGACAGTGTTTTCCTTGTGCCCTGTACTGACTGATTGAAATTTACAGCCGACCTCCCTGACAGTAATTCTGTCAGAGGATCAGTCCTTCAGGCAAATTGCCAGCTCAGACATGAAAGTCAGAAATGGAAGAATGCAGAAAGCCTTTTGCTTTAAAACTGTACAGATGTAAATTTTCCCTGACAAAGCTGGCATTGTGGGCTTCTTTTGCAGCTTTCTCCTTCGTCATTTTTCTTCCATCTGAGGAGGGGAAAAATGGTATTTTTCTTCTCCCGGAGCATGTCCAATCATACTAAAATGCAGTTGTACTAAATGCCAAGGACTCATTACTGTTCTTGAAAATTTGTCTCTCTAATGGAAATTTGTGGCCTCTGAGAAAGTTTCAGTTTGTTCCGAATTCCAGGTATCAAAATTACTTCAAAATGTCAAAATAGAAGAGTTTCATTACAAATTAATCTAAGGAAAAGATTATTTTCATTGTGGGGTTTTACTGGTAGGTCATGGCTGTTAAGAACTTTATGGCCATCAAGTACAAAGTACTGTAAAAAGTGTCACTGATTCAATAGGACACACTTTTTTATTAACAAATTGATATATGGGACAATTTCACAGGCATTATGTTGCTGAAGGTGCTGTTTTTTAAGCTGGAAAATACATTCAGCCGCGTAACTATGTTCTACCTTACAATTTGTTTTTAGTGTAATTAACAATTTACTTCTCTACCCGTACTCTCTACTGGCTGTTGCTGTGTACTGTAGAATAACTACTGTGTATTAAAGATCAAGAAGATGAATCTAGAATTTAATGAATAATTAACACACAGATTTCATGGGTAAAGTGCCTTGGAAACCCCAGGGATGAAAAGTACTATGGAGAATTACTACTCTGACAGTTAGGGTGAATTTATGTTGAGCACAGACATGATCTCAGTTCAATTCCTGCTCCTTTTGGACCCCTCCCAAGTAGTCACAGGTAATTTATTTAGACTCAGGTCTTTGCATCTGGTCCCTGTAATAGACCACTGCCTTTATGAAGGTGTTCTTCACAGAAGCAGTCAGGAAGATGAAGTAAGATCCCTTATGGCCAAAAAGCTAACAGAAAACTCCCCCAAGCAAGAAGCAGCAGATGAGGCACTCAAATTTATTTTTCTTTATTGCTAAAAGGGAATACATTACACATGCATATATATGTATATGGAACTAAGAATTTATTGTTAGGCCAGTGAATACTTTAAAAGTCTAATCAAAACACACTAAACATTTATTATTAGTCCAGTTTCAGGAATACCAACACTCATCCACATTGATTGAAAAAGTTAAAAAAAATGCTTCTTCAACACACTTAAATAAGAAAAGCCTACAAATATGGATCTTTTTCCTTGGGTATCATGCTTGTCCTTCCAATGTAGCTTGGACAATGCAGGCTGACAGCTTCCTGCCTCCTGGAGCAGAGGGGCAGGACGTGTTGTGACAAAGAGCCAGCATCCTGCTGTCCTCAGCAGGAGGAGAGTGATACTCATGGTGGGGTTTTCTTCTCCTCAGTGATTTCCTTCTCCTGAGCTGCCAACTGCAGCCTGGCAGCCCCCAGCCTCACACAAATTGCTGTGGTTTGTCAGGCAGTGGCTGGGGGACAGGGGCTGTGTGTGTGTCACCTCCTCCCAAGCAAGGCCACCCCCCAAGCTGAAGCTGGATCAGGGGAGGTGGCAGTCACTGGCCTCAGCACAGGGCTTAAACCAGCACCACTGATCAGGTTCTCCTTTTTGCTCTCTGTTTTATGTTATTCTCTAGTTAGCTTTTCACTAGTAGACTTGGTACTGAGCCACAGCTTTGTGATTAATTCAGGTTTTGCTGATCTAAGCTTATACTTCTGGCCAGTCTTTTATTTGGCAACAGCAATGTTTATTTCATTGTCTGATTTAAATACTGTCAAGACTTGCTTGAAAAGCACCAGCACTGCTTAGGTAGTTCACAATATATGACAAGTGATATCCATAACATAAAAACTAAAGATCGTGTTTCTAACACAAACACTTTAATTCTTTCATCCCCAAAATAAAAGTTGCTTACAGGTAGTGATGATGTCCTTCCTCTAGGGAAAACATCAATGGAATCCAAAACTCGTCAGGAAGCTTTCATTTGACAGCTGAGTGCATTATGGGGAATCAGGCTGGGCAGGAGGCCACTAAAATAGCTGTAGAGCCTCAAAGCCTCACCTGTGCTTGCAGTAGGTCACACACAAGGAAAAGGCCCTGATTATCTTTGAGCTTTGCTGTCGCAGTGCAGGAAGGTGAGATACTAAGATGCTGCTAACACTGGTCCTGATGAGAAGCACTGGCCAGTGATGCCCCTGAGGGTCCAACTCCAGGGACACTATGAGATGGCCAAAAGGCACTCCTGCCAGCAAGTGTTATCACCTGAGCTCACCCTTCTACCTATTTTCTACAATAGGATTGACATAGTCCTTTATACCATGTTAACATTCAAAATTATCTCGTTTGCCTCCTCTAGCCTAAGAGAAAACCCCTTAGTTCCATATCTAGAGTGTGTTTTCTTCTCAAGATTTTGAATGTAGCAATAAGCACCTTAAATTGCCTCTCCTGGAAACTTCACTAACTTGGAAACTGTCCTGAAGAGAAGTGCTTAGTTAGTTTCTTCCAAATAATGAAAATCAGATAATTTAAAGATTTGTTTGCTTCACGGCACAGGAAAACCTAGCTGGGTTTCCGCCTTCATATAGTTCAATGTTGCATGTAAGGCACTTATTCAGGATGCAGACTTAGTTCTACTTTCTCAAGGAAAAGGATTTCAATTCCATCTCTTCTCAGTCCCATCTCCTTGGACAACGTCTCACCACAGGACTGTTAGAGGATGAGAAAAGGAATTAAATTCTCTGCCCTAGAAGTTGTCACTGACGTAAAATACTCAAATCCTTGTGTCTCCAAGTGTGGCATGGCTGTGTATCCTCCTGGTTTTCACAGCTCCCTATATGTGGGAGAAGGCCTAGATTTGGCTTCTGCACCTGGGTGGGTAGTATGTTTACAAAATATTCATCATGAAATTAATAGACCTATAGACACATAAAGAGGTCTTTATTTTTAGTATGCTTATTTGAAATACAGAATAACCATCAGAAATCACAAACCGGAATAAATGGAAATCTGTTCTAGGGATCTATCTGTCTGTCTATCTATCTACGGTGTGTAGAAGAACCTCCATCAATTTTTCTTTATCTACGTGATATTAAGTTCATAAGGTACATGTATTTTGGTGCACACTTCAATTAACAGTTTTGTATGACCAAATAAAAAGGGACTAAACTGAAAAGTGATAATTTAATTTATTGATTTCTCTTAATTGTTAATCTTGGTAGAGACGATTAATGACTTTAGAACATGGTAGAAGGTTCAGAGCCCTGGAATTCTGTATTTTGGATGGAAAAAAAATACTGATGGATATAAAGAAAATGAGTGAAACCTGAACAATCAAATGAGATTTAATAAAAAAAATTGCTCATTTTCCTGTGCAAATAGTTCTATTGACTTTTGCAAGACTACTATGAAGTGAAACTAGTAATTATAGCTGTCAGTTTCTGAAAAATTAATCTCTTCCTGCAACAGAGAACTGTCCTTTCTCCTTCTGTGTTATACCGTTAAACAACATCAATTTCTAATGGGTTGTTTTTTCTGCAAAGAATTATTTCTGACTTACTTGTACACTTAGAAGAGTATGTCTAATAGTAAGGCTAGGTTTAGATGAGATATTAGGAAGGAATTCTTTTCTGGAGAGGTGGTGGGGCACTGGAACAGGTTGCCCCAATAAGTTGTGGATACCTCATCCCTGAAAGTGTTCAAGGCCAAGTTGGACAAGGCTTTGAGCAACCTGGTCTAGTGGAAGGTGTCCCTGCCCAGGGCAGGGGGACTAGGACTAGACAATCTTTAAGATCCCTTGCCACTCAAAGCATTCTGTTGTACTGTGTTCACGGTGCTGATGCTCTGGGCTTACGCACTGACGGTCTGTCCTAGCTTCTTAAGATAGCACCATGACAGATGTCTGAGCTTCGTAAGACTGTCCCTTTGTAAATGCTATCTCTGTCCCTTGTTGCTTACAGCTATTCCATAGCTGTATCTCTTGCGCTTTTGAACTTCTATTGCTAAAGGAAGGAGAAACAAATGAACCAGACAACTACAAACCCTGATATCTGGATTCAACAGTGTGCTACGGTATAAGAGGAATTCTGATGAAAACAATAGTCGAAAAGTTGGAGGTGAAAAGGAGTAAAATCCAAAATGAGGTAGATTAGGCCACACAGGCAGCAGCAGGGGCTGTGGTTGTGCCCCTGTGAGGAGAGGGTTACCCAGGCTGCAGCCCATGAGGTACCCCCTTGCCAAAGCAGGTGGATATGGCCTAAAGCAGCTGCAACCCATGCCGAGACCATGTTGGAGCAGAGAAAAGAGTGATGAGGAAGGAGTAGACAAGAGGAGCTGTTAGGGTCTGACCCCAAACATCATCCCCCATCCCCCTGTGTGTCTCAGAGAGGAGAAAAGGTGGAAAGTTGAGAGGAAAGGAAATAACTGTAGATGTGAAGCCAGCCTGGGAATGGAAGGCGGAGAGGCGAGGCAAAGGGTGCTGTTTTAATGTCCTATTTTCTCCCAGTCCTGCTGACTAGGGCGGAAGCAGGAGGGTGAGCAGATGGGTGGAGTTTTGGCTGTTAGCCAAGGCTAATCCACCACACAGATTAATCTCACACCTTCCTTTAATAGTACTTTTTTACCTTTAGTAGCTGTAGTCAGAACTTGATGTCCTGGAAAAGCGCTATTAATCTTACTTCTCCATTGATTTGTGATGACTGTATGTGGAAATCCAGTTTGAATTCCGAGCAGCAAGGGAAGCTGTTACTGAGATTTTTTTCATAGAATCATAGGATGGCTGAGGTTGGAAGGGACCTCTGGAGGTCATCTGGTCTAACATCTCTGCTCAAGCAGCATCCCATAGAGCTGCTTGCCCAGAAATGTATGCAGATGGCTTTTGAATATCTCAAAATATGAGGAGATGACACGACCTCATGGGGTAACCTGTGCCAGTGCTTGGTCACTCTCACAGGAGAATTTCTTCCTTATGTTCACACAGTATCTCATGTGTTTCAGTTTGTGCCTATTGCCCCTGGTCCTGTCTCTGGGCACCACAGAAAAGAGGCTGGCTCATTCTCTGTACCTACTTTCTTCAGGCATTCATATGCATTGATAAGATTCCCCACTGAGGCTCATCTTCTCCAGGCTGAACATGCACAGCTCTGTGCTTTTCCTCACAGAGGAGATGCTCCAGTCTATTCACCACCTTTACAGCCCTTTGCTAGACTATCCATTATGTCTCTCACGTGCAGGGCAGCCCACAACTGGACACAGCATCTCAGATATTGCCTCACCTGTGCTGAGTGGAGTGGAAGGATCACTTCCAAGGACCTGCTAGTAGCACTCCTAATGCTGCTCAGACACCACCAACCTTCTTTGCCACAAGGGCTCATTGCTGGCTTGTGTTCAGTATGGTGTCCACCATGCCCTCCAGATCCTTTTCTGCAAGGTTGTTTTCCTGCTGGTGGTTCCGCAGCATACACTGGTACCTGGGCTTGTTTCTTCCCAGCTGGAGGATTTTGTATCTCCCTTTGTTCTTCATGTGGTAAGCTCTGTCAGCCCATTTCTCCAGGCTGTAGAGGTCCTTCTGGATGGCAGCAAAAACCTTTGGCACTTCTTTTATGGGAAGAAAGAGGATCAAAGCTGTTGAAACATTCCAAGTAGGCAGTTTTCACTGGAGAGAGAGCTCTCCAATAGCCACAGAGGGCACAGACCCCATTTGAAGTTCAATTAGGTAAGGTTTAGAAAATTTTAGTTAAGAATTTGTTTTACCTTTGGAGTAATAAAATAGTTTTTGTTCATGCTGGCTATCAAAAGAATAAAATATTTGTCTGGCAAAGGGTCTATATCACAATTTGCCCAATTGAGTAAGGGAGCTTAAATGAGAAACTCAACTTTTAACTTCACAGAAATGCAGCCAGGAAAAATGTAGACCTGAGAACCACATCTGATGTGAGTTGCATACCAAGTGCGCTGAAACATAAGGCACCTTGTCTTCTAGGATAAGCTGGTACCTTTAGTTAAAGACAAATAAAAACAATATATTTGTGTTAAGAACTATTTGCATATGGGAAATTGCAAAGGAAATATTGACACAGAAACAAATCAATATGTTGACACCTGCTTGGTGAAGACCATTTCCATAATTAATCATATAATTCTTAACACATTTAGTAGACAAATTATAATGAAAACTATGCCAAATAAGGTGGGTTTAAGGAGTTTTTCTATCATTAGTGCTCCTGGACATTGTGAATTCTTTCTGTCAGAGCATGTAAAGGTAAACTAGGGAGCCACATCTAGATACTGAGCAGTAAATGAGGTACTTGATTCCTGCAGTGTTTGCTAACTTCATTCTGCCCAGTCAGTGACAAATCCACCCGGTGTAACTGATGTTGCATGAGCACCCTGTCTAATCCCATTCTAGTTGGAGCATAGCAGAGAAAGAGTCTTCTCCTAATCTGAAGGAGCATCCAAGGTCTTGTAAATAAATCTGCGTAGCTAAGGCAGCCACAGGGTGGTGACAGATTGGATGTGGAGGCAGCTCTGAGGGGCTGAACAATGTAGAGGAGACTTGATCCAATCAAGATCCTTGTTTAGGAAATCGAATGCTGCCTCAGAGGGGTGGAATGCTTGCAGGATGGACAAGGACTGTGTAATAGATAACTACACTGACAAAGGTAAATTAGAGTCCTAAATATCCATGGTTTGTTGTTGAGGGACAAAGCCCAGAAACCCAGGCAGTCGACGCTGTGGTATTGCCCAGCGCCCTGCTGGAGGAGCTGGACTCTTCCTCCTGGGAGGAGACTGAAGAAGGAGACACCGCGCTCTAGCCCCTCGCCCTCCTCCCGCAAAGTTCAATGAGTTTGGGTTGGTTAAAAGTTTGGTTGTCCCCTCCTATGTTTATGTCATTCATCTCTTGGTTGCACCCCGGTTCTGGAAGGTTCTGTATTGTTCAGTTGATGACTGGATATTATTTCTGTCCCCTCCCTTGGAAATATTTGATTTGTTCCTTACCCCGCTGCCCGCCCCACCCTGGGTCCCCATTTGCTACCGTCCCTTTCCCTGCCCCTTTCCCCATCCCCTAAAAACCCCTGCAGACCGTGTCTGTAGCCTCCTGTCATTAAAGGTGGTTGTGGCAGGACCCTGTCTCTCCGCCTCTTCACTTCCTGGGCTGTTTACATCGCGCTGTCAGTGCTGCTCGCTGTGAGCTGAGCTCTGTGCCCTGGAAGGGACCCGTGTTCGGCGGTTCCCCCTCCGCGGGAGCTAGCCGGTGTCGTGAGCTGAGGGCAGGGCAGAAAACCCAGCCTAACACAACAGTTTGTGCTGATTTTGTTTTCAGAGGCAATCTCCAGGTGATTTTGGTGAGCCTTTTGTTGATGTCAACAGGATGCTTGTGAAGAATAGTTATTTCAGCTTTAACATATGTAGACTGGAGTTTCACATAGTGAGAAATATATGAAAGAAACATCATAATAATCTACACTGGTGAAAGTCGTAACATAGATCTATACATTATGAGTGATATTTCTGGACTTAGAAGCCAAATTCAGAGATGATCTGCTGAAGTTTAAGTAGCAGAATTTATATCTTCATAATATTCTCTAGTATATGATCTGTATCTCTTAGGCTAGGTATATTACAATCTTGTATTATGCCATTTTTTAAATTGGATCACTGCTTGCACTAGAATTTTAGAATTTACTTCAGAGTCTAGCAGAATTGTGTGAGACAGTCAAAGCAGAATGGCATTAATTTCAAAGAATGGGCTTTGAGATTCTTGTATTCTCCTTTAGTATGGGAACATATAAACCAGCAGAGATAACTTTGTTATTACATGCAGTGGGCCAAATTAAAAATCTCAGGTTTAAAGGTTGCAGTGTAAATGAATCAGGTTCTGTAGGAGTAGAAAAGAAATAAAAGTAATAGCAGCTCAATCTCCTTTGCATCCATTCGCATTCACCTCTCTTTTAAGCCCAGTGAAGCTGGGTTTTAATGAACCATGCATTCTGGTTCTAAAACACTAATGTAAACTCTTACAGCTTTGATTAGCAGAGCCAGTAAGGTATTAATTTTTAAATGGGATGTTTTGTTCAGGGAAGCTTTCTGCCAAAGTTAATCTTAAAGTCCTACTTAAGATGGAAATCTAAACAAGGTGCCAAAGAAAAAAATTAAATAGAATTGTCAGCTAAATTTTACTAGACAAGATTATATAATGAAGACTGTAATACTCCATTACAGTGGAGTTCTACTCTACAAATTGCTGATAAAACACTAAAACATTTATTAGACTCAATTATGCATATCTGAAACCATTTTGTGGAGCTCTTCATTTAGCCATAGTTTTTAAATGAATAAACGAACAGATGCATTAACTCCCTTGTCCACTTCCCAAGCCCTTATTCCACCATTGGGTTTGCTAAACTGAAGTCTTCTGTGCTTATTCTACAAATCCCCTCACAGAAGATGGATTCAGAGCTGGATATGGTCACCTCTCAGTCTGCACAAGGGCTTAGACAAAAACAGCAGTGCCAGCATGACACACACGGACTGTCCCGGTTTTGTCTTGTGCACGGATGGTTTGTCACAGGCTGTTTAATCTGAGTCATTGTAGAGTCTGGGAAATGGGTGGCTGTTTAAAACTAATTTGAAATTTAATGGCTGCCATGACATGGATTAACCTAAAGCAGCTAGCATATTCTTGAGTATACAGAGGTTCATATTTAGGAAAGGATTCAGTGTTTTGACAGAAGATTAATTTTCCCCCACACTTAGACAATTGCATCTCAGAGTTTCAGTCACAAGTTTGCCTTTGTTTTAATTTGATAAAGATTTTTCTTGTTGGTTCTTTTATGAAGATCACCATGTCCGACTCAGTTTGAAAATTCCTTAACAGTTTATAATTTGTGGCCATCTGTCAGTGGCCTGGTAATTCATAATGACTATTTTCTGTTCTCAGGCATTAATACATTCCTCTGAAGCATCTTTTTCCTAAGCCATATAAGTCATTATAATTTACCCTACATCCATTATGCTTTAATTACCTTATCATCTGTGCAGATTATGGTTCAGTATTAAAAATAAAAGGGAGATTCACAATGTTTGTCAGAAGAAAGTGCCCTTTTCGCATCTTCACCTGCTGTTTATGTTTGCTCCAAATTAGGCTGAGGTTCATAATTGGAAAAATGAAAGAGGTTGTGTGAACTGAAAATCAATTTGATGCACAGGAACACATGGCACAAAGAATGCTTTCTTATGAGACATTTCTGGGTTTTGCCTTTTTATGTCCCTGTAATTATTTATGCTAATTATAACTAAAATATCTGTCCCTTACACACACATGAGGCTGGCAATTAGACGTGACCTCCAAGCCCAGAAACTTGTAGGAAACAAGTTAGAATTAGAATGCTGCATCCAGGTCTGTGCTTGTCCTGGAACAAAGGCAGCGTTCTAACTCCACTATGCAGAAGCACAGTTTCAATTTAGAGCAAAGGATTTGGCTCTTCTAGTTATGTACTGTCCAGTTATATCATCAGAAGGCATGTTTAAAACCCCTTTTGGCTGAATTTACGCCAGATCCTTAGCTGAATAAATTGCCTTGTTTCTGAATTCAACTGCTCTATGTTCACGCACCAGCTGAAGGTCTTGATGGATTATGAGCAATTGAAAGTATCTGATTACCTGAAATGAAGGGTGATGACCCCTCTGTAATATGGAATGGAGACTCCTCTTGGTTGGGAGCCCTTCTCTCACACTTCTGGATGGCAGACTTCCCTGTTTCCTCATTCCACAGTTCCCACTCTTTGGGAAGGCATCTCACCCTGAAGATTCAGGCTGTGTCCCTGTTTGGTCGAAGAGTCAAGACCAACAGCATTTTGGTGCAAGGTCCTAGCAAAATTCCTGCCAGGTAATTTTGAATCATGCATAGAAATATGCTCCATCAAGAAAAAAGAAAACTCTGTGGAGGGATATTCTTTACTACTTTCTTTAGAAAACTAAGGCAATAAAAGTAACTAAGGTAACATAGATCAAACTTTTTTTTCCTTTGGGCAGTGGTGGACAATACCAAAATTATGGTGCATTATTCAGGGTAATATGTTATTTGTGTGGCTCCATCAGTTGTTTTCAATTGACTTTAGCTGATGGGGTAGAGCTGTGAAAGAAAAATGGTAATGTCAAGAAGTTAAAATATTCTTTTCCCTGCAACATGTGGAAGCAGCCTTTGACTTCCCAAGTCCTACTCTTGAGGGGAAGGATAGGTGTTAATTTTACAATCTTGCCAGTTCCACATGCTGTTAACTTCATGCTATGCCAATAATTGCTCTACAATACATTCCCATGGTGTCTTTGTTCACCACACTTGGGTCTTTACCCTTCTAGTCCTGTATGTTTTGACTGTTGTTTATTTGGTTTTTATTTTTTCTCGCACATGAGTTCTCATGTATCAAATGGCCTAGATGTATCTTGATGCAAATGGGAGACAGGAAGGCCACAACCATGTCATTTTAGACAGATACCATGTCAAATAAGGACATGTGGCACATTGTGGCAAGTGACTGAGGCAGACCTGTGAAATGAAGCAATTTGCACCGATTGTGATTGCCAGCAGAATAATTTGGAAAAGAGTAAGATTGCTTATAAAGTTTGTATCAAATCCTTCAGATGTGCATAATGGTATATTTTTGATAACATTCTCGGCTGCAATGCTGTTATTCATAAAATAATAGGCAGATTTGTAAGTACTTCAAGGTCTGAGGACCATGTTACATGGCTGAAACAGTTCCTTTAACTGTAATGATTGGAACAGAGATCATAGTCAAGAGAAATCATACTTGATAGCCTTTGCTGGACTACCTAGAATGCTTCACATTGTTATGTAAATTTGAATTTTTCTTGTAAAGTTATATGGTGAGGAGAAGTATTATATGATAGGCCAGTAGCTGGAGTTATGCACTAAATTCAGACTTGCTGCACTTAAGTCAGAGATCCACTCAGTGTCTTAATTCTTCAGTTACAAAAAAGCACAAATATATTTGCTTAATTAAAGATTGAATTTTGTACATACTATGGTAATAAGATAAAAATATTCTTAAAATCAGGTATTCCCACCCCACTATTCAAGGTTATGTGTATAGAGTAACCTTCTGAAGTGAAATAAAGGCAATTCCAGATTGGCACTGCAAGAGCCAGCTGGGATCTAGAAACCCTGTGTCTCTTTTTTGCACAATGCACATCCAAGCTGAGACCACCTGTTGATTTGGATAAAATGTCAGATGGCATATTCTATCTTCAGATCTTGGTTGGATGTCCATATTATATTTGAATTGTGCCATATAGGATGACAGCCTTTTTCTTCCTTCGTGCAGGGATCTTTGCATCACACTTGACAGATGAAAGCAAGTGAAATGTTCTATGTCTATGAAGTGAGTAGTTAGGTTAGCATGACCTGGATTAGAAGGGAATAGATTCCAATCTCTTCTGAAATGAAGAAAGATTTTCTGAAAGATGCTTCTAGTTTTATCCTATCATATACACTGATTTTGATTAAAATGTTTTTTGAGGTATTAATGAGGTATGACGATATGGGTGATATTGAGTATTAAAAATGTATGTTTATATTTTTCCTTGGATTAAATGTCTCTCTATTGGATATTGGATCTTGCAGGTACACTTTTGGTGAGGGAACTGTTACTAAGTGACAGTTTTAAAGAAAGTAGACTTTTTTTAAGGAGTGCTATAATAAACAGTTCCAAAAATGGTCTAGAGATTGAGTAATGTACTGAAGAACAAACACTAAATAAATGGTCTTTTTAGTTTGCAATCCTTTGGTGTTGCATCTTATATTTGTTTGCACAGTGTTTCATACTTTTTATCTGTTGACAGTGTCATAAACATTTAATTAATATAAATTACAATTCATAATATTCTGTGATAGTCCTAGAAGACCATTACTTGAGGACAAATGAGTAAAACGAGAAGACAAGTTTATGCCTAGTTGCTTGGCAAGATTAAATAAACTAATTATAAAGAATGGAAACATAACTTTTGTGAACCTGACTTACATATAGCTCTATCTGTTCCTACAAAGATAAATAACCACAACCCCACCCCAAACAAACAAAACAAAAACCAACCAACCAACCAAAAAAACCCAAAACCAAAAAAACCCTCCAAAACCTTCCCTTTTAAATTCTGCACCAGAATCAAGAATTTGCCTCAGCAATGACTTTGTGAGACTGAGCTTCCTAAACACTTTTGAAAACAGTATGCTGGAGATTATAAATGAGTGACTCAATGCTTTGGCACACTCCTGATAATGTGAACAGTTGGGACCCCAGCTATCAGCAACAGATGGGGAGTGCTCAAGCTTTGAATGTTCAGTAGGAGACCACAGTAATTCTGTAAGCATGCCAAGGAAAACATCAAGTTGTAAGAAATAATTATTAGATTTGCTGTCTTCTAGGCTCTTCAATCCTTAAACTTGATATTCAATGCTTTCCTTCATGTCCACCTGATTATTGGGTCTTCATGATCTTTTCTTATGAAAAGCAGTGGCAAAACTCACACCAGAATGAGAAGTACCTCTCGATTTCCTACGTCATTTTTGAAAAGGTCAACTTACATTGTCTTGTTTGGAGATTGACTGAGGATGTTTTATGTGGAAGTTGCAAACTGTTTGGACAGTTTATTATTGACAATATTAAAATCATTTTACATGGCTGGCAATACTTTTCCCACAGCACAATTTATGAATGTCACCAGCAGTTTCATTTATATTTTGGCCATTTCTACCAAGCTGTGTGCTGAACATCCCATCTCTCTATTGGGCCACAAGAATGGGTAACAATGTGGAACAGACTGCAGTGATTTTGATGTTCTACTGACACTCAGCTTTCTATCACCATGCCAGCCTAAGAGACTAAATACTTAGGCCATTGTCCAGGGATGATTGAGGCATGTTTGACTGCCAGCCAGATAGAGACCATACTGTGCTCATACTAGTACTTGGAGAAAGCATCAGTCAGGGAAGAGAGGCTGAGATGATACTTCTGGCAGCTTTTTATCAAGACTTGACATTGTATGTGGCTGCAACACTGAATCCTTATTTTCTCTTAGGTAATCATTTTGCAGCATCCAGGGCAGGATTTTATGGGCACTATTCTGTTTTCTGTGTGTAAACCTTGCTCCCTGAGCCATCAACCATTGAATCAACCATTTCAAGGCTTCATTAGCCCTGGGGGTGTAACCACAAGCCTAACTTGTTCAAAACATAAACAGCTAGGACAGGTGCAGCTCACACATGAAGTAGAACCTTGCAGTGTTGCTTATTACAAGGCTACCCAAACTGTTTGGTGGCTTCCAGATGATTGCAAGACATCAATTTTCACTAACAGAACACACACTGTGTGTGAGCAGTCAAGTGGAGATAAAAAGGGCAGAATTCAGCCCAGATTATTGGAAATCTAATCAGTACAGCTAACAAAGTTTAAAATGCAATTTATCTAACCAAATTCAGATGTCCAAGTGATTTGAAATAATCCTGAGTCACAACTGACTCTACTGGATATATCTTTCTTGACCACAGTAGGAGCTCAGACACCTCATATCCTTGTAGGCATTGCTGTGTACACATCTAAAGGTAGTGTTTTAGTCTGAAATCTTATCACACTTTGCCTTTCTGGGTCATCTTCTGACATTACTAGAGTACCAAGATTAGAGCAGAGATTGACCTTCAACAATAAATAAATGCTTTTAAGCTAGAACATTTTTTCCTAATCTTATTTTTCAGTTTCAGGTTTAGAATATCCTGTGTCCTGTGAAATTACATATGTTTTGTAAAGACATCTCCTTTAATGGGCACCATAAGAAGACCAAGCAAAATAGTATTTCTGACTAATTGTTAAACTGTGTGTGTTTGTATTCTTTAACCTAAAATGAATTTGGGCTTAACTATTTAAGCTTAACTATTAGAGCAAGCAATCATTCATGTCAACTTGTGAAATTAACAGCAACAATAAGCCTGCATTTGAGAAGCATAGATGTATGCATAGCTAAATCTATATCTATATATAATTAGGCATAGCTTCCTAATAACTAGTCATTGTTATTTTTCCAAGAGGTATTTTGGAAAAATATATTAGACTTAATTGTTGCAGTATAAAGAACAATAACTTCTCTATGAGACTCATCAGTTTGTTGGTTAAGTGCTCCAAATGTCAGAAGTCTGTTTGACCTCGGCTCTGAAATCTACCATAACACACTGCAGTGAGTATTCTGTGGGCATCCAATGTGTCTGTCCCAAAAGCCTGGGAGACCAGCTAGAGCTCACTGAGTGTGACAGAGCTGAGCTGTGAATTCTGGATATTGTGCTCCCCTTGTGATGGGCAGAGGGAGAACTACAAGCTGTGTCTGACTCCCTGGCAGCTTAACCCTCCCTGTAGAGACATGCGCAGAGAGATGAAATAGTTTTTTCCTTGAAGAGCATGTGATAAATAGTCATGACAGCAGTCAAAGGAAGGAAGATATTTTTAACTTTTGCTCAGGCACACAGCTTAAGCAATCTTGTGCAAGATAACAGAGAAAATCTGTGGTGGAACAGGAACATGACTTTTGATACCCTGAGTCACAGTGCAAGACCTTGCCAAGAACATGCTTTTCCTTCAGGGAAAGTTTCCTCTTTTTCCATAAGAATACTTGTCCTGTAAAAGTAGGATGATGTCAGTTCCCTGTTGCTTTTTAATATTCCTGCTATTATGCGACTGCTGGTCAGACAAAGAATATCAAATAAATAAAACCACCTCCACATATCAGTAATGTACTCTTTTATTAATCATACTGAAGGTAATTATTTTAAATGAAATCTGAGGTGGTGCATTTTTCTAGCTTTTCAAGTGTGTGAAAAAAATTATTAATTCCAGCATGGAAAATAAGTTAAGTAAAGGATAAAAATGATCTGAAATCTATATATTCCACAAGGAATGAGAAAAATAAGCAAGAACCTTGCCAGTCTCTTAATGAGGCAGTGGGAAGTAAAAAATATCAATAAAGAGTCCAAAAGAGCTGATCTAAGCAATGATCTAATGAGCTCCTATTTCATAACATGAGATTTTTTCTTTTAAAGGGGCATAGTCAAATAAATAATCTTATGCATGATCTTGTTTTAAGGTCATTCTGATTTTGTGGAAATGTCCCTAGTTATGCAAGCAGTTATTTTCTTCCTAAAATATTTCACTTTAGAAGAAATTTGATAAGACAGTAACTGCTTATAGACTGTTATGCCCTTATTTCCTCCCTAATGTTTGTGCAGGAGCCAAGAAGTCTTTCCATAAGATTTTTTTCCCCCCAATTAATCTTAGTAATTTTCTTGTGATGTAAGCAAATCAATTGCTTGTAATAAAATGGGAATTAAATGCAATTCAAATTTTAGGAATTTAAGTGGGCCACAGATCTCTTTCTGACATTTGACTAATAAAGAAAGAGAGGAGTGTTTCATCCAGATCCAGTTATGTCCCCAGAATTTCTTGTTTCAGAAATATAATTAAAAGATTGGTGATTATACTTTGATTTTCCCTTGTTTAGGGATTGCTGCTTTGATATCTGACTAATGCCTTGAGCTGAAGTTCCACTTCTTTTCTCTAATCCTTTCCCTCCCTCTCTCCTTTTCTCTCTCCCTCTCTTCCACTCTTCTTCCCTCTCTTTTCCATGAATCTTTTCTTCCTCACCCTCTTTTGTTTAACCAGTGCTTCCAAACCCCAGAATTCTATTCTGCAACAGAGGGAGGGAACAAAAAGAAGTGGCCTAGAGAAAATACTGTTTCCATTTTAGTTCTGGCCATACTGCATGAACAGTATGATTATTCCTGACATCAGTTGCCTGACATCAGTTCCGTATGCAGCTCTACCTTTGAGAAAGCAGTAAGTTTCAACGAGTAAGAGGTGTCTTTAAATGGAAAAAATCTATCTTATAGTTGGTCAGCTATTAATCTGAACAGAGAGTTTAAGACTTTCAGACTTGTTGATTCATATATCAAAAGCAAGGCTGCGATGTAAAGGTTTATGGCTAAAGGCAAGGTAGGTTAATTACTAACCAATGGGCTGAATCCTAAGTAATCTGCAAAGTGATTTAAGATTTAAGTTTTATATAATGGTGATTAATTAATTCACAGTGTAGATTAAGACCAGGTAAAGGGGAAAAAATGCTGGTGGAACAATAAAGATGATAATTTACTGTGGTTCTATAGAAACGTTCTGTTCTATTTTCCTGAGATGCCCGATAAGTCCCTGAGAACCAGGGACTTTTTGTAAGTAAACATACCATTGTTTCTACTGCCATTTGATGCATAGGGCATAATTTCCAAGGCGTTTCAAGATAAGTCTCAGTCTATAAACATGAACTGTCTTCCTCAACCAACTCTTAATTATAACAGATTTCTAACTGGAGCAGTTAACTTATATATGTGTCTTTAGATTTCAAGGTCTTTCTTACAGAAGTATGGTACATTTGCCCCAGATTCTGCACAATGATCTCTTGATAAAATTAAGGGTATTCTTAGTGGAAATAAATCCTCATTTTCAGACCAAGAAGGGATTTTACTGCTGATAATGACTTTCAAATAACTTTGTTTTTCTCCATGAGCTTTCAACCAAAATGTCCTTCCTCTTTTCAGATGAAGCTATAGGAAATATAAATTGGCTGTAAAATCTGAAGTTTAGTATTTAGTTTTACCAGACAAATAGATTTATTACACAGATTCCCTTCCCTTCCCTTCCTTCCCTTCCCTTCCCTTCCCTTCCCTTCCCTTCCCTTCCCTTCCCTTCCCTTCCTTCCCTTCCCTTCCCTTCCCTTCCCTTCCCTTCCCTTCCCTTCCCTTCCTTCCCTTCCCTTCCTTCCTTCCCTTCCCTTCCCTTCCCTTCCCTTCCCTTCCCTTCCCTTCCCTTCCCTTCCTTCCTTCCCTTCCCTTCCTTCCTTCCCTTCCCTTCCCTTCCTTCCCTTCCCTTCCTTCCCTTCCCTTCCCTTCCCTTCCCTTCCCTTCCCTTCCCTTCCCTTCCCTTCCCTTCCCTTCCCTTCCCTTCCCTTCCCTTCCCTTCCCTTCCTTCCTTCCCTTCCCTTCCCTTCCCTTCCCTTCCCTTCCCTTCCCTTCCCTTCCCTTCTCCCTACAAAGCCATAGGTCTGAACAGAACAGAAGCAAAGCAGGGGCAAGGAGAGGGAAGCCACTGCCAACCTGCAGAGACAACAGACCTGTACTCCAGCCTGCTTGTGTTAGGACAGAAGGAATTGACTCTTGAAGACTATATTGTCTATCAAAATAATTTTAAAATTATCCTCTGTTCTTCAACAACCTTTATAGGTGTTACGTTTGTTCCTATTATTCCACTTATAAATATCCTTGGGGTTTTTTTCGAAACAAATGCTGACTCTAACCTGGATTCCTGATCTTGACAGCATCTGCATAAGACCATTGCCTGTTATGAGGCCAGGATAGTGAAACTGTAGGAACAGCACAATCAGAAGTCATTAACCCAGCAGGAAAATCATTTGCTTCATTGGCTATGGGTGAATATAAATTGGTGAGATACTGAGCACAGATTGTCCCTTGTGAGTGGCTGAAGCCACCCATTTCTAAAGAATTGCCAGCAGGTTGGAGGCAGTAATTAAAAAAAAAATTATTTACTAGCGTAGCTTTAGTTTATAGAAACAGCAAATGATCATTTCAGTGTATGCCATAAGGAAAGTATTCTCTAGTGCAGCTTTGGATTCAATGCCTACATTGTGATTTTCTTATTCTTATGAAGGCAATATCCATAAACATTGATGGAACATATCTGGTGATTTGAAAGCAATGACTGCAATCTCGGGTGAAAATTTGCATCTTTTAGTGCAGCTGAAATCTCGAGTAGCCAACGATAAATCAATGCAAAAAGGCCCTAAATTGCTGTAGATATCTATAACTGTTTCTTTCTGACTGTAGTCTAATCTCTATTGAGAATATAAGTAATGGCTTGTGTGTGTTATGTGAAAACCTCTCTTTTCTGAATTCAAGAAATATGATATACAAACACGAGTTAGATGAAGTAAGGCTGTAACTCGCACTCTGTGCTGAGTTGCTTTATATTGAACAGTCATTGAAATTCTGGTCATTTAAATTCAAAGTGAAAAAAGATGGAGTGCACACCATTTTCCTTTGGATGCTATTCCCCAGCCAAATAGATGTCAGAGATATTTGCTGATTCCTTGATTTTAATTTCCACCTAATTGGATTCCATTGCTCCTAATTTTATAGACTTTTACTATTCTAAAGGATTAATTTTCTTTTAAAGACTGTACATGGGCATTATTAGCAATTTTTTTCGCAAAAAAATATGCTATGCCATTCCAGTTTCAAGTGGTTGTACTGCTCAGTCTATAAAGACTTACTGATTAAAGATGTCATGCCAAATATATGCAATATTTGAGGAAAGAAGAGAGTTGACTATAGTAGTGGGATGTCACACAAAACTTTAAAAAAGAGTAAAAAATATAAATTCCAGGTTACTAAAGGAATTTTGCTCTGTCACTCCTAACCACCCTTAACCTCATTGTCAGTTCTCAGTCCTTTAGAGCTGAAATCCTGTGCAGTTTTGCCTGGGAACTATTTGATTTCTATGTTTAAAGCAGGCTCAGGGGCCCCACACAGGGGACCCTTTTCCTATCTTTATGTTAACTCACAGCCCATGATGTCTCCTGAAGCCCATTTCTTTTTTCTTATGACATGTAGGTTTGTTTTGAATATTAATTTACCTATCAGAGGTTGCATTCAGCATACCTGGTGAAGTGTGTGTAGCTGACACCTGGGGAGGTCATGGTTAGTTCCATATGGCTTGACCACACCTCAAAACACCCCACAGTGCCCCAAAACTGCAGCCAGAGTGACCCTTGGATGTGTCCAAGAACAGGTGAAAGCTGACAGGGGCAAGAGATAACTGTGAATTCACCTGAGGAGTTATGTGAGGACACATCTGAGGAGACACAGGAGACATGCAGAAGGGGACACTGCTGGGGTTCACTCTTGGAAAGGAGTAAGCAAGAGTGCCTCTGAGGGGACTGTGGCCATGGGTGGCCCATGCCAGAGCAGGGACACTCCTGAGGAGCTCCAGCCATGAGTAACCTCTGGATGAGTACAGGGGCAACAAGAAGAAAAGGAGTAAGAAGAAAGGAGGGGCAGAAAGAAGCCATTACATCCAGACTCCAAACTCCTGCACCATCCACCGCCTCAGCCAAGGCATTAGGAGGACCTGAGTGTAAGCATACTGAAAATATGGGAACTAGGATGAGAAAGGGTGGAGGGGAGCTGCTGGAGGGAGAAGGGGTGGGCTGAAGCTGAGCTTGGGGAAAGGAGAGGAAAATTTTTCCCACTGGTACACCATCTTTTCTTTATTCATCTACATCTCTGAATCACTAGATAAAAGTTCATGTACATTGCCACTAAAGTAAATTAGGTACAATTCCATGAGTTTTGATTGTTTTGCCTGCTTTGATAAGGCCCAGCAGGGCAGGGGCTCAGCCTTGGCAAGGCCTGGGCTGGGTGTTGCTGGTCTGAACCCTGAGCTGGTGCTGGTGGCTGCTGCCTCCCTGCTCCAAAGTGGCTCTGGGGTGGCCCTTCCCCAATCCCTGCCTGGCTTACCAGTGCCCTTTGTGTGTGTGTGTGTGCCTGGGGGGCCTGGGTACCACTGCCAAATGGCAGCTGACAGCCTGGGAGAGGAGAACAAGCAGTCCCAGGACTAAGGGGAAGAAAGCCCCACCATGAGCACCATGCTCCTCCCACTGAGGACAGCAGGGTGCTGGTGGTTTGTCATAGCAGCTCCTGTCAGTCTGCATTCACCAAACTGTGTTGGAAGGATGAGCATGATACCTACCCAGCAAAAGGGGTCTATATTTGTAGGCTTTCCTGTACCACCAATTTTTGAGGCGTTAAAGGCTTTTTTTAAAGTAAATTTGGACAATGAGTGTCATTATTCCTGAAACTGGACTAACGGTAACTGATATATTTTTATTCGACTGTGAAAGCACTCATCAATTTAGCAGTGAGTTTTTGACTCCTCAAATACAGTTTTTTTCCTTTTGCTCTTAAAATTTTCGAGAATAGCAAAGGAGGGCAGACAATAGGCAGACTTCCTGCTAGCAGATTTTTCACATGGGGCTCTGAGCAACAGAGGTCATCTTTTTCACCTTTCCTGTCTCCTGCAAGTCTGAGCTTTGGTGGCAGGATTGTCCTTTTTTTCACTGGACCTTGTCCAGAGAGTGCAGTGCCACTTCTTTAAACTGCCAATAAAAGGATGTCCCCATGGAAATGCAGGACTGGAGGAGACCCCACAGGATTATCCAGCATAATCCTCTCTTCTGAAGCAGCATAAAGATTCATTCAGAGATGAATATCAAAGGCATCAGAAGCCTTGAAAGAAAACATTTCTACAACTTTCCTGACTGGCATTTCATTCTCTGTGTCCATTAAAGTTTATCACAACAATCAGGATTTTTTTGCCTTTGAAATTTATTTTTTTATACATTTGTTCAGGTTTTCTGGACTGTGGGCAGCTCTGACAGAGCAATAGTGCACTAGTTCCAGTACAGATCAGTTGCCAAATTCCAAACACCTTGAAAATGTAGGCACAGAACAATGTTACAATGGATTCACAGTTCACTAAGGTGAGTCTGCTGCCCAAACAAGAATGCATTTGTATACACTCGAATTTAACAGTTCAGATTCCTAATTTACCTGTGCAGATATCTACCCTAGAGTCCACTGACCATCCCTGCCTCTCCAGCTTGGTGTTCCCTACCTGGCCTGCTCCTCTTGGTGAGTACTTAAATGGAGATCCTACCCATATTTTTCACTGCCTCTGTTTCCCTTCATCACACTTCCCTTCCCATTTCGCTTTCTTTCACTGATTTAAACCCCTCTGACCTCTGAAGCCACATCATGTCTCTGGCCCTGCTCTTGCAGCTAAGCTGAAGTGCCACGTCTCACGCCTACTGCTTTTGGCGCAGGAGCAGCTGCTGCTGCTCACCACTTTGAAGTGGTCCATGCAGCACTGCTGTTTGTATTTATGGTGTAAGAACAATTGATCTAGGTAATATTATTTTGGCCTTCTCAGAAGAATGTGTCTCAAGAGAGTTTCTAAATCCTTGCTAAGGCAAGATACATTATACCTACTGCCTCCCTTTAATCCGTTATGCCAATTATATTGGCAGACAAGGACATTACATTGGTTTGACATCATCAGTTCTCAACACACTCAAGTGACCTGTCTTTTATCATCTTACTGTCTTCTGTTCCTTTTGAATTGATTGTTTAAGAGTTTGTTCCAGAATCTTTCTGGGAATTGAAGTCAAGTGCTCTGTAATTCTCTGGATCCTTCCCTTTCCCCCTCTGCCCACACACCCCACACCCTCCCGTTTCAAAGATTCTTTTTTCTAGTCCTTTGGGACTTCTGTGGTTGAAACTAGGTAAATTTCTGATAATGTTCTTAAACCCAAAGGAATGAAAATGCTTTGTCTTATTCATTTTCCCTAGTGCTTGTGGTGAATGTCATAAGACCCTGCCAAATTGATTACATTTATTTACTAAATATTGAATCTCTTTTTTTTGGCTTACTTTCCTGCTGATTGTTAAATTTAATATTGTTAAGCCTCAGCAAACTAATTTTGTGAGGACTGAAGCCCAGAATATAAACAAGTTTTCTGCATCACTTGTTATTGCTCTTTTTTTCCTGGTCCTCTAACTTTTTTAGAGCAAGGGGATTCCTTTAGTACTTGTTGAAATGTATTTTACTCATAGAAGAAACAAATCCTGTTTGACAAACTGTAATCTTCATCCTTCCTCCTTCTTACATGCCTAAATCTAAGCAGAGAAACAGTTCCTTAGAGATGCATAAGACTTCACCTTTGAATGAGGCAATGTGTCTAAATATCTGGATTAAGAAAGATAATTAGACAAACATGAGGGGGAAAAGTACTGTGTTGAGATTAGGAGCAGCACTGTCTGTTAGGCATAATCACTGGCTTCATGCTTTTTTAAAACTGATTTTGGATCTCCTCTGTGGTTAGATTGCTTCTATCTTTGTACCTTTCACACTAGCATCTCTCATAAACATAAAATCCATCTATGTACTTTGAATATTTCAGTCATGCACCCTGGGGGAGGACTGAAATAGTACCAAAAATAATCTTTCATGTGGAGAGCAAAAGCGCCTTGTATGAGTCAGAAAATATTTCTGTAGGAACTACTATTCCTTTAAAATATCAATTTATATTTATGTAGCACCTTCCACTGAAAAATCTCCATATTTTTGCAAATGCTAGTTGACTTTGCTATGGTGAATCCTAAGAAGTAGGAAGAAAACACCTAAAGTTTAGATCAGGACAATCATAAACGGGATAAATGACTTACCTAATGTTACAGAAAGCCTCTGAAGAATCAGGATTAAAAACCAGGTTCCTAGCTCACAAGTCTTTGTCTTGTTAGCCTTTCTCAATATAAATAACAGCTTGTAGTAAAATTAACTTTTTAAAAATGGTGTTAACTGCTTTTATCTAATAAAATTAGGAAAATAAATAATAATAATAAAAAAGAAATCTCTTTAGTACCCATCTGTTGCAACTTCCTTTCAAGGACTTGGTCTGTAGAGAGGCTTCACTGGTTATACAGGATTTCTTTCTTTTAATTAGAACATTAATATTCCCACTGTTTCCTTGGCTTCTAAGGCTAATTTTAATTCTTCCCCCTCCACTCACTTGGCAAAGAATGTGAAGACTTACTATCAGAATGAGGTTCTGTATGCAGGGCTTTCCAATTGACAAAACATAAGGCTGTGTTGTTATACCTGTTAACTTTTTTTTGTATAGCAGAACCCATGCAGACAAATTTCACATTATCTCTGTACCACAGCAGGATTCATTTGCTTTGCTGCTTCACTCCCCTGAGCAACGTTTTCCTGTATTTTGAACTGAAGCAAATTATGTAATGAAAGTGTGTTTAAAATGGTTGCAATGCAACAAAAAGTTTACCTTTCCTAATAATAATAATAACAACAATAACAATAATAAGAAGCCCGACCAAAAAGCATGTTGCTTAGCAACATGACACACGGAGCTGAAGGGACTGCTGGAGTCCATTTAAATTGATAAGGGTTATCAAATTGATAACTCACTGCAGATGAGTGACGGAGCCACCCTAGCTGGCAGCTCTGACAAGCAGCTGGGGAAAAAAGCATGGCAAAACCCCAGAATTACTGATAGGAGAGGGCTAGCTGAATTTCATGATGAGAGAGGTGGTGTAATACCACAAAAGAAAAGAAATACTAGAATATAAGGAAAAAGAGTGAAGGGAAAAAGCAAGATAAGAAAATACTTTTAGGACTCCATTCAAACAGTTACTCTGGGCAGAAAATATTATTAATGTTCATCCCTAAACAATGACAAGAAATAATTCCATGTGGTAAATGTGCAGGGACATGAATAGGAAAATTTGGGTGTGTGCATTTGCACAGCCCACAGTGTAGTGATCCCTGCACTTGTTCACTCACACTCTTGTGTGGACTCGAGAGGGAGCTGGGAGCCTTAGCTGGACATGTTTTAGTGACCTTGTGTCCCTGCTGCACTGCTTAGGATGGGAAGAGCACAGCAGCAGTGAGACAGTGTAGGGACTGTTCCTCTATGCTCTGTAAATTTGATGTGATTGAATATCCATACCATTTGAATAAACATGAAAACAGAGGCCATATCAGTAGTTGTCAGTGTGTGCACCTTTGAGATCACGAGTCAGTCATCATATGATTTAAATTGCTACGTGGCTACCAGATTTTCAGCTCCAGTTTAGATATGCACAGCCACTGAGGGTGTCTGAGGTAGGCCAGGTGTATGTTAGAGCAGGTGTGGGACAACAAAGAATGTTTACATTGAACTCACTCGTACTATGTCTCTCACAGGATCAAGTATTCCCTTTCGGTAGTCCTTTGCAGTTTGTACTGAGACTATCTACGTATGAAAGTGTGCACATCAATAACTGTTCATATACTTTACATTTCTTTTAGTACTTCTTGCCTGAATGCTTTCAAAATGCTTTAGAGTTTTAATTAAAAGGAAGGAGTATGCACTGTGCCCAAATTCTGCTTACTCTAATGTAAATTCCTAACTGTGTGTACTTTAGTGGTGGTGCCAGATTTACACCACTGCATCTGAATACAGAATGTCAGCTGCTGTGCCTGCACCGATAGCTTTGGATGTGCAATGGCAATCCACATAGCAATGGCTTCACTCTTTTCCCCTGAAAAATTATCACCTCAGGGGGAAAATGTGGCAACTCCATCCAAAGCAGTGTAGCTATTCAAAATGGGCTAATAATCTTTTGGGAAATGATAAAAAACCCCTGTATATTGGGTTGTATGACTTTAAGAAGTGTACAAATTATGTATTTGATTTCAGATGATTAATTATAGCAATCCATTTTGTACTACAAGGGAGAGACATTTTAAATCACATTTGTTATAATTTCTAAAACTGAAATTGATTTAGTATTTTGACATGATTCATTGTTTAGGTACTGATATAAATTTATATGTTTCTTTCTATTTGAGGGAGAATACCAAGTGTCTTTATTTTCATGTCTTATTAGCTACTGCATAAATATGTGAAAGTGAACAAAAGGGTACTTTACATTCAAAGCCACTAAATACCTCTAGGTCAATGCCATGTTACATTATTTATCTCAGTATATGTGGGGCTTAGTCATGCTTTCTAAAGAATTTTTTGAAATGTGAACAGATATTATTGAATACTCTCCACACTGAATGTAGTAAAAATACATGTAGTACCAGTCTTGAGAAACAGGAAAAGAAGATAGTCTTATCAATTGGTCTACTGGTTAATCAAACTTAGATCTGTTAAACAGGGGATCCCTAACTGAGTTTTTTCTCATCTGTGGTGTGTAGGGTATAATATTTGAACACCATAGCCCATTTATTTTCTCCTCTGAGTATTCTCTCTTGGTAGACTTTAGTAATGATGTTTCTGTCTGTGATTAAAGCTTTCAGCTGTGCCTGGGTGGCTAGAACCATCTGGGTTGAGGTCAGCAGGCCTTTTAAAACCATCCTGTGTTTTTCACTGAATGTCACCTATAATAATACAATATATTTGACGTCAGTTTTCAGGACCTTCTCATTGATACGGAGCATTGTGGTGTGTGTATTCAGTAACACGTATTATCAGTGTTGGGCCTAGAGACTTCTCCTAATGCTAAGTCAAGTTCAATATCCTGATCCCTGCTTGCCCTTCCTGTTCTGAGCTCAGAGGTTCTAAGGTTATGTCAGCATTGCATAGCTGAACTCAGTGCTGTGGTTCCGCAGCTTGCACCAAAGCAGCTAGCAGAGGGGTGAAAAACAGATGTGGTCATGGGACAGTATGTCCAAGATGACAGCTTTCAGGACACCAGCAGAGGTGCATATACTGGCATGGATGCATATTAGCTCCTGCAGAGAGAGACTTCACTGCTTTGCTCAAGTGGACATAGTTTAAAAAGTCTCCTGCCAGTCTGCAAAGACCAACTTATTAGTACCTACCCTTCTTCAGGTACAAGAGAACCAGTAGCCCGTCTCATCTGTTCAGTGCATGAAGATTTCTTAAGGTTGCTTTGAACAAAATCTGTTAGAAACAAGGAATCATCTGTATATCTACTGCTTTAATGCTGCCAGTTTTCCAGAGAAAATAAGTGGCATGTATATTTTTCTCAACAAAACAACTTCCAAAATCCGGCAGTCTGGGAGTCTGTGTTGCCTATCTCCCTCTTCAGAGAAATCAAAGGAGAAAAAACTTCAAAATTGACCACCACTGCTTGTGTCACCCTGCGCACTGGTGGCTGTTACCATATTCTGGGATAGCAGGAACGGGATAGGCACTTCTGTGGAACCAACGACCACAGCTTGCAGGCAGCTGTGTCAAGCCTGGCTGCTTCCTGCTTGTGTGTGCCACTTCTGGGGGTGGTTTCACTGCTTGTATCATTGAGATTGATGATGTACTGTGGGATAACTTCTGTTCTCTAACTTAAAAACAGCTTGTGTGACATAATGTCTATGGTCATTTTACCTAGCAGTTATCAATTTTTAAAGGGTGGCAGCTGTCATCTCATGCTAGCTAAAATGGTTTATTTCAGAGTTTATTGCATTTCTGGTCAGTTTTGAAGAGATGAGGGAATAGAATGTCCTTTCCTTTTCTGGTCCTCTATTTTCTTTCCCCCTTGCTATGCTAATTTAAGTGCCAAATACAGTGCCCTTCTCTTTGAATGCCAGTCTAAATCTGCTGCAGCCTAGAGTTGCTATGCGTGTTGGTCTGACACTTTCTAGCTCTTTGGGCTGTGTCAGTGCCAGGAACTGTCACCTCGGTTGCATACACTGTGTTTGCCTCTCACAAGTCTTTAATAATGAAAGAATTAAATAAATAAATGAAAGAATTTATGTAGGTGTTTTGTTGTTTTTTTTAAAATTCGGTTGTTGGGGATTTTTTAAAACTCAGCTGTCGCCTCCTTGTTAGAAATGTTCTGTTCTTGGTCTTGAGAGAGCTCTTAAATCCAGATATGGTGGGTGGCCCAGATGGTGCCTCAGCTGAAAAAGGAGGTCTTGAATAGAGTGGAATATAATACTCAGCAGAGCACAGACCACTGCTGTGTCTCTTGGGCGTTAAGGGTACCATGTATTAACCACCTCAGAACAAATCAATAAATGAACACAATTGCTGAGGAGAGTACAGAGAATGCATAATGGGCATCTATGGCTAGCACAGGTCCTTCCCGTGGGAACATTTTGCTATATTTCATAAACAAGATAAAGTTTGGATGTTTTGTGAACAACTTCTCCGGATTGGGTCAGTTCGGGCTTGGCCAATTGGGCCTAGGGGGAGGTCTCAGGCTGACCAATCTGGGTGACCTCTGTAAACTCTATATATATGGAATTCAAAACAATAAAGCTCTCTTCTCCTCTCTTTCCTTGTCTGAGAACTTGGGTCATTCCTCAGCTAGCTGCTCAACAGCGACAGGCATCAACTGTGTTATCAGGACATGCTTCAGATAATAGTTTTCAAAAGACATCTGAGAAAATGACCTACTTAAAAAAGACATGAGAAAAAAGCCAAAACTAGGCTTGTGCCCATTTCTGGTGGTTATTCCAGTGGAAATTTAAAGACCCCTCAGTGCTTTCTGAAGAGAGAGAAAGAAAATATGGCATTTCTGTCCTGTACTCCATCTGCCAATTAAAGTGACTTTTAAGTTAAAAACTTCATGTGAGTTACTGCCAGAGCCACAGTACCTACTGCAGTTGCCAAAAGAGGCATTTACAATGCTGGTATCTTACTTATTCCTATGAATCCCCCTGAGATGAAGACAGCACTCCACATAACCCTAGTCTTTATTGGAAATTACATTTATAGATACAGAGTTTTATGTAGTAATTCAGTTTTGTTCCCACTGTGACACTCAACCTCTCCTTGTCATATCAGTCTCCTGTAGGAGTTGATAGAGATGTTTCTCTGCTGCCTTCTGTGCTCAGAGAAATGTATCTATTATCAGGGCTTCTGATAACCTGAGAACAGAACCGAAAGGAATTCTTCTGTCCAAAGAAATGACAGTGGTATCCAAATAACTAAAAATGGTTGAACTGAATTTCTCATTCAATATAACTCTTATTTTACTGTTCACCCATTTTCTAAGCTTTCTAAGCTTTCATAAATTAAGTAACATTTATCAAAAAACCTGGCAAGAAATCTTTAATACGTTTTGAAACAGGCAGATAGGGACACATCTCTCTTTTCCACTCTGTGTTAAAAACTGAGAGACACAATTGAATGCTCTTGTATGTTTACATTTCTTTCAGATTATAATGGATAACATTTTCATCAGCCTGTGTACAACTACTGTAATGCTTACATGGGAGCACATGTGAACACACCTTCCACAGCAGAGAAAGTACAGCTCTATGCACCTTTCACCCCTCTAACTGTTAATTTGCTAATGAAAGCATCTTCAGTGCAAATGAGGAGGATATTCTCAATATGACAGAAGACCTGCATGATAACTTTGGTATGTGGTCTGGAATTTTTCCCATTTTAATTTGAAAATGAGTGATGTCAAGGACTGAACACTCTCAGGTTTGTAAATGTTTGTTTATTTTCGGTTTTATGCAGCAGATAACACTTGCTGCAGTTTCCAAAGGAGCTGCTTACAGTGTTGGTATCTGTTATATGAAAATCCCGTGGGCTGGTGTGTGATGAAGGCTGTGTTGTCAGCTGTGGGCAGCATTCCTGACTGGGCCCCAAGAGTTTTCACCCTGCACTTGCAGCACTCAGCACATTCAGCAGCCCCTCTAGCCTTGTGTCATGTCAGCTGTCATCAGCTGGGACATTGACACCAGGGAAAGCTGGAGGGGAGCTTGGAGGTAATGGAAAATTGAGACTGAGCTGGGGGACTGGATTGGGAAACCTAACGGACCTGGAGTAAAAAGAGAAAGGTGAGGAATAATGTTGTTACTTCAGGTGAAACCAGCTTGTGAAGGAAGAACTAATTGGCTAATCCTATATTGTGAAACAAGCTAGTGCCAAGGCTAGCTGGCCCAAGAGAAAACATGTCAGAGGCAGTTCTGGCAATTGATGGATATGAAGTATAAATGAAGAACTTGTGGGATCAATGCCTATTCTATTTCCTATTATGGACAAAATCTGAAATTATGCTAACTGGCTACTGCAATCAGTTGTCCACTTCAGGCTGCATGTGTTTTTTCCACTACATAATACTTTTCCTCTTGACTCATATGACAAAAAATGCTTCATAAGGAAAGATAAAAAAATATGTTAGAATATTTCCAAGGCTGAAAAATCAAGCTTTCCAAAGTTTTGGAAATACCAAAATGCCTCTAATAAACATACATTAAGATAGCCTTCAACCACATAACTGAATGCTGTTTTCCTGGGACATTTGCCTCAGTCAGTGCATGCAATAAGTAGCCTTGGTTTTTCAGTCATGATATCTCCCAGTAAAGAGCTTGTCTTACAGTTCAAGCACATCAGGTTTTTTGCTAACCATAGTGAAAATCATCTGAGGATGTTATTTTGTTAATTTGTGTAGGGAAAATTACAAAAACTCAAACAGAAGAAGAGGTTATATATTAAGGGAAGTGTAGTAATGCAATATTCAGATCTCCATGTGCTCCCTTTGTTTCCCCACTCAGTGTACCATTGGTTCATTTTAAAATATGCTCTGCTGTACCTCAAAACCTATTGGTATGTACACTCCTGCCAATCTTCCCTTTGTCCTCCTGGGACTGGCTCAGAGAGAGCCAGCCCCTGCCCCCTCTCCTTCCCTTTAAAAGGCAGAGCCTGGATCAGCTCGTGGTCTTCCATCTCTGCGTTGCTAGCATCTTCTCCCTGCCCTGTCTCCCTTCCCCCTTCTCCTTCCCTGCACCCCTTTTCCCCGTTACCCCAAATAAACCTCCCTAGCAGAACAGAGATGGAGTCCAGTTCTTCCCTCGTCTCACTATATTCCTGCTTGAATTGATGTGGTTGGAAGACTCACGCCATGCCGCAGAACCTCAGGGGCCACCCGCCCCAGATCCGGTGAAATAACACGGACCAGGGACCTCGGTCCGGGGGGAGCCGGCTTGTGCAGCCCTCCCGGACTGTGATACATCAGGGAAGAAAGAGCAATCAGAGTTATTCTGAGTATAATCATAAGCACATGGTGGACACTGCCACAGTCAGTTTGCTGATGCTAAAAGGACAAAGTTGTGTGGCCTGCAAAGAGTCTGGCTGTCTTGCCTTAGACAGTCTGCTATGAAGAAGAGCTATAGCTGTCACAGAGGTTTTTATTTGTACATTCTTTTATCTTTGTTAATGTTACTATTATTCTGTATTTCTTATCCTATGAACACATTTTATTACTATTCACAGCATCACAGAATCAACTAGGTTAGAAAAGACCTTTGAGATCATGGAGTCTAACCTAGCACCACCTTGTCAACTAGACCATGGGACTGAGTGCTACATCCAGTCTTCCTTAAACACCTCCAGGGATGGTGACTCCACTTCCTGCCTGGGGAGCTCATTCCAATGCTCAATCACCCTTTCTATGAAGAATTTCTTCCTCATGTGCAACCTACACCTCCCCTGTCACAGTTTAAAACTGCTTGTCCTGTTGCTGGTTGTCTGGGAGAGGAGACCAGCTCCCACCCAGCTACACACTCCTTTCAAGTGATTGTAGAGAGTGATAAGGTCTTCCCTGAGCCTCCTTTTCTCCAGGCTAAACAACCCCAGCTCCCTCAGCTGCTCTTCACAGGACTTGTGCTCCAGACCTTCACCAGCTCCATTGCCCTTCTCTGAACTCACTCCAGCATCTCAACATCCTTCCTAAATTGAGGGGCCCAGAGCTGGACACAGCACTCAAGGTTTGGCCTCTCCAGTGCTGAGTACAGGAGAAGAATCACTTTGCTAGTCCTGCTGGCCACACTGTTTCTGACACAGGCCAGGATGCCATTTGCCTTCTTGATCATGTGGGCACAGTTGGCTTATGTTCAGTTAGCTGTCCATCAGTACCCCCAGGTCCCTTTCTGCCTGGTCACTGTCCAGCCACTCTGTCCCCAGCCTGTAGTGCTGCAGGGTGGTGTTGTGTCCAAAATGCAGGATCTGATACGTGGTGTTGTTAAACCTCATGTCATTGGATTGGGCCCATCTATCCAGCCTGTCCAGGTCTCTCTGCAGAGCCCTCCTACCCTCCATTGGATGAACACTCTCCCCCAGCTTGGTGTCATCTGCAAATTTGCTAGTGGTAGACTCAAATCCCTTCGTCCAGATCATCAATAGAGACATTAAACAGGACTGGGGACAGCACTGATTCCTGGGGGACACCACTAGTGACTGGCTTTAACTGGCTGCCAAGTTAAAGAACAGCCTCTATTTCTAGCATTTTTCTTCAGGGGGCTCCAAATGACACTTACTTATGGATAGAAGTACTGTCACCTCTTGTTTCTTGGGCTGCACCAGCATTCAAAGATCATCTAGTAAATGGGATTTATCCATGACAGTATGGACATTTGTTCAAACTGCCAGTGGCTAATTCACTGGTACATGCTCTTAAGTCTATTGGATTTTGCTCACTCTTTTACCTGAGCACTGGTCTCCAATTTAATTAATTACTGACCAGTCCTAGCAGTATCTTTTACCCTATTAAATTAATCACCTGCTCTTTCTTCAAAGCTCAGCTGGCTTTCTATAGTAATAAAGAGTTACTTAATTTAATCTGAGCCCTTTTACAGTGCTTATCACATTTAATCTCTCTACCAGACTATCTGTGAAGTTGACCTGGCTTCTCAGAAAAGATTTCCTCTTTCCTTGTAAGTGATTTCTTGAGTGATGCCCCATTTTCAAGGAGACAGCATTATTCTCTAATGGCTCCTTAAGAAATTAGCCCTCTTCTTATGGAAGGGTTGAAGAAGTCTGGGCAGCAGCTTCTTTATCTGGCACACTTCCATTCCCTGTGAATGGTAGTTCTCTCCTCAAGCCCTGATTCCACCACTTTGATGACTGCAGTCTTGACCTTTTTATGAACTTTTCTTCCATCTCCTGGAAAGTATGTTTGAAAATTGTTTCAATTTATGGTGCCTTGCTTGACTGTGCAAAGTTTTTTTCTGACAAACACAGGGGCCGGTTAAGTACTGTAAGGGTCCTTTATTTGTCCTTCAGATTTGCATAAGAGATTGCAGATTTGAAATAGAAATGGTTTTGAAGGAATATAACAGTTTAGAATTTTCAGGTACTAATTTTTGCAATACTTCTAACAGAATGTGAGAAATGACCTTTCTTCCTGAAAAGCATTTAGTCCTTAGCAGTCTGTTACCATAACTAGCCTTCAGTAAAAATAGTCCTTTAAACATAGCTCTTCTGGAGTCCTTCACAAATCTCTAAAGTTTCCCCAATGATGATACTAAATTGAGGGAAATGTAATTTTTCAGACAATCAATAATATGCGTGCAAAACTTCCTGACTTTAATAATTCATATGAGCAGCATTCAACTTAACAATTGTTCATCTGGATGAATAAACCACATGGGGTAGTAGCTCAGCTGGAGTAAATTAGTGTAATATTACTTCAGTCACTGGAGTTACAGCATTTTAGACCAGTGGAGGCTTTTGTCACACATTTTTATTTAGATTTTTTTCATTTACTCTGGCATTCTTAACTGTAGTAGATGGCAGCTTTGCATAATTAATTCATTCATCCAAATAGTTCCCTTGGGAACTATTCCCTAACTAGTCCCCTTGGAAAGTAGGCAGGTATAGTATTCATTTTACAGATGATTAACTAAGGTACAAAGTGATGCTTTTCAAAGGCATTGACATTTCTAAAATGTCCACTGCCTTGATGCTGGAAAAAATTGCATCACAGTATTGCAGAACCATCGAAGTGTTGTTTGGAAGTGACCTCTGAAAGCCTTGAGTTTATACTCCTATCTGAAACAGGACTTGTACCAGAAAAGGCTAGGCATGGCTTTGTCCAATCAAGTCCTGAAAACCTGCAAGCACAGAGTCCATAACCTCTCCAAACAACCAGAATCAACACTGAATTGATCTCCTGATCTTTTTTTTTCCTTCTCTATTATTTAATTTGAACTTCCTAAACCACTGCTTGTGGTGGTTGCCAATCTTCATTTAACTTTAGGTCCATCCACAACTTCTATAAGTCCCATCTTACCTACTTTTCTATCAGATTAAACCAGCCCAACTCCTTCTACCTGTCCTTGTAGGCCATGTGCTCTCAGCCTTTGACTGTCTCAGTAGCCCGATACTGGACCCTCTCCAGTTTCTTAATATTGGATTTATCCATTATATCTTGCCCTTCTGTAGCCTAGTATCTTTAAAAATTCATTCCAAATACAAATACTGAGTCATTTTTCTCAAAGCCAACCAAGATAATTATTATTAATATTTTCCAAGGAATTTAGGAGCCAAAAGAGATAGACAGAAGATTAGAGAGATTTTCAAAATTACCCAGACATCCATCAGCTTCTGTAAGTAACTAGTATAATCTTGGCCTGCTTCCTACTGACTCCCAGGCAGACCTTCACTTACATTATATAGTGAAGCTTTGGCCCCAGTGTAGCTGCTTATGGAACAAAAAGTGGGTGGATATAGATTAAAATCAAGATCAGGGTTTTTTTGTGGAGCAAGGATGCATATAAAGGTTTGTTTGGAATGGTTTACTATGACTGATAACCTGAAAGTAATGTCATTGTTGAATCCACCAGAGATTCACTTTACTATGCTTGCAAGTGTTGTTTCAGTCTGGGTATTTGTTGGTTTGCACACAGGCTGTTAACATTCTTCATCTTTATCCCTGTAAATATTCCCAGAAATAATATGGAGGTAGTGTATGGTCTTTGGATATTCAACTTCTAGAATGAAGTGACTAATGTTATTAACATCGTTTAATTTATTTATATTGCCATTGCATCTGGGAGGTGTAGTCATTAACCAGAGGATCTACTTCAACTCCATGCACTGTTTAAATGCAGAACAAAGAAATAATTCCTGCTCCAGCCCGTGTTCAGTGTAAGCATGAGGAAATAGAAAGCAGATGGGTACAAACACAAAAGTAGTAAAATGACATTGGTCAGAAGGATAAGCAGGACTGTCAGGATACCAGAGGATACTGTGAACTTTTGTAGGCATCAGTATTGGAAAAGGAGTGGGTCTCTCCTTTGTGGAAGAAAAATGGGATTGAAGTAAGGTCTGAGAAGAAAGAATAACAGCCTTGCATCGCACATATTGAGCATAAACTAATGGCAGAACACCCATCACAGGACTCCTATGTGACAGAGTAAGGTTTCAGTGCAGACACAGTAAAGGAGATAATTTTATCTCTTAAGTTTCCCTGTTGGCTGGTGAAAACAGCTGCTGGAGGTGCAAGTACTTGTGCTTGGAAAGGTGGAAGCTGAAGCTACCTGTGGATAACTGCTATCTCTGAAAAAGCAAATGTGTGAAAACTGAGGAAGATAGGAAACAGCTAGGTGCATGAGCAGTTAATCTAGGACAGTTCTTTTTGTACCCTAGGAAAAGGTGGGAAGCAGTGGAGATCACTACATTGCAGAATACTGGTTTTGTCCCTCTTCCTTCAGCTGTGGCACTACTATCATTCCCCCCTTTGGTGTATCTGGCTGTATCAGCTTGACAATATTTCTCCTTCAACATAACAGAGCCACAGATTCAAGGAAATCATCAAGACTGAAAGAGACCATCAATATAATCCAGTTCAACCATCAACCCAGCACAACCATAACCACTCCTAAGCCGTATCTCCAAGTGCCACATCCAGACACCTCTGGAACACTTCTGGAGGTGGTGATTCAACCACCTTCCTGAGCAACTTATTCCAGTGCCTAATCACTCCGTCAATTTTTTTTCTTATATCGAACCTGAAGCTCTTCTGGTTTAGATTTGATATCAAAAAAAACTTAGGGCCATTTTTTCTCATCCTTACACCTGAGACATGTCAGAAGAGACTGATCCCCACGTCACTACAATCCCCTCAGGTACCTGTAGAAAGGGATGAGATTTGCCCTAAGCCTTCTCTTCTCCAGGCTAAAAATCCCCAGCTCTCTCAGCAGCTTCTCATAGCACCTGTGCTGCAGACCCTTCTCTGGATTTGCCCAAGCACCTCAATGTCTTTTTTTTTGAAGTGAGGGGCTGGGCATGATCCCCTGGTTGTCCTGCACATGCTGTGGTGGCACTCAGGATGATCTGCTCCACAGCCTCCCCTGGTACCAAGGCCAGGCTGACAATACAGGCTGATCATATTTCCAACCCTTCTTGTAGATGGTGCTACATTTGCTAATTTCCAGTATACTGGGACTTATCTGGTTAACCAGGACTGACGCTAAATGCTTGAAAGTGGATTGGCTCTTTTGCCAGCTTGTTCATTACTCTCAGGTGAATCCCATCTGGGCCCATAGACTTGTTGGAGTCCATTTGGCATACCAGGTAACTAATCATTTCCTCCTGGATCATGGGGCCTTCACTCATCTCCCCATCACTAACTTCCAGCTCTGGGAGCTGAATATCCTGAGGATAACTGGGTTTGGTATTAAGGACTGAGGCAAAGAAGGCATGAAGTACCTCTTATCTTTTCTGCAACCCCTGAAACTGTGTTACCCTCAGCCTGGCTCTGTTGTGTAAATTTAGCAAGGTCACGTGAGTCCTGCAGCAGGCTGCAGTGTTCTGCCATGCAGGGGGCATGCAATGATGGCAGTCACTTTCACCCCTTTTGCTGTTGGCTGTTGAGATGGTACTTAGCCTTCAGGAGCTGCAGCGAAGTTTTGACCACCTGGATAAGTTTCTGTCTCATTAACCCCTTCCATTATTTGTCAGCTCTTAGCATCAGGAGGTGAGCAGTAGGAAAATCATGGGCAAAACAGCCATTTAATTAACACATTAGTGCACCATCTGCCATACCTTCCTGACTCACCAGAGAAGATCTCTGCTCTTACTGCCCTCATTGTCCTCACTAAATCTTTATTAAGAGTTGAGAGATGGGGTATTTTAGGTATGAAATGTAGAAAAAACAGAGAGGCTCTTAACATATGATGAATGACATGAGCAGTTATGGTAAAAGGTCATATCCTCATAAGGGGAAGGAAGTGGGCAACCAGAGAAGAGGTTTAGTGGAAGACTGGTGGCTGTGTGAGAGGATAAGAGCTGTCCATACTGATTAATGGCTCTCTCAGACTTATTAAAAAAGTCATTGTCTCTTTTAATATTGAATAGCAGGGAGTTGGGTGCCAGTTGGTTCTGGTTTTGCCTGTGTAAGGTATCTTTGTTGATTGATCACTGTGAGAAAAAGGCTTTTGTTTCAAACTTGAAAGTTTCTTCTGAAACACTGAGAGATGTGCCTAGAAAATGAAATATGTCTTCCTTGTCCAGATAGCCTATATTTAAAAATTATTCCTGTGGAAATTCAAGTAGAACTAAAGAATTTAAACCATACCTGTGAGTGTGGACTCTACTGTATTGAGGGAGATTTATTTCTTAATATGTTCCCTAGCTACTGTATTGAGGGAAATTTACTTCTTAATATGTTTCCTCTGGGAACACCAATAGCATTTGAATCTCTGAAACTAAGTTTTATCAGAATGTGTACACGAGAGAAAATTTGCTGTGAGGAAGAACAGAAATAAAGGGGCTCAGTAAGAAGACTTCTGCCTGAAGGAAAACAGGGTTAGATATTTGAGCATTCTCTGAGGACAAGAGTCTTTCAATGACATTTTGAATTACTGTCCCCTCTGAGGTTTGTCTGTATATCTACACTTTGTCTTTTGTACCATCCTGCTGGCTTTGACTACATTTGCAAGCCCTTTGTTTCCCGAGATTTTCCCCTCTTTCTGAGTTATAGAAGATGTTCTTGAGGTTCTTGCTCAGACACTCACAAGACAAGACAAGTAAGACTGAATCTTCTCAGAGCATTTTGCCTGACCCACAGTCCAGAAACCACTAGTGTTAAGCCCATGTGCCCCTAATAGTCTTTTTATGCAAAAGCATGCTGAAATCCTTCTAACATAACAGAATCCTCTTCGCATAACCTCTACATTTTGTAAATAAATGTGGATGGCAGAATTAAAGAACAACTGCTTGCAGTTAGCTTATATTGTTGTAAATTAATTTTCATTTAAAAATGTAATGAAATATTTATGGTGATAAAGTCTACATCTCTTTGATCTTTAATAAGATATAAAAGATAAAAAGATCATATACATCTTAATATGCTATTCTTACAGGTCTTGTTGAACTCATATAACTCCACAATAAGACAAGCATTAATAGACAGAACAAGTCACCGAGAATGTTTTTCTACCTGAATAGTTAGTTTTTTGAAAGCTTATAGCACATGAAGTTTTTCTTATTACAAACCAACTAGTTCTCCAAGGTGTGTGACATTTTAAATGACTTTGTGGAACAAAAAAAAAAGAACCTTTTATTGGATTTTTCTCAATTGTGTTGCTGAGTTTGAGGCAGAGCTATGTGACAAAGCTCTGAAGCACACTTTTTATTTGTTCTTTAACCTTACCTGTGAAGATCTTAAGATTTTTTTCCTGCAGTTTGTCTTTCATAAATTCCTTTCTAGACAGTCTTTTGTTTTTCCCTTCAATGTAATGTCTCACCCAGACATCTAGCACAAAGACTTAAGAAATGTCAAGTTAACACATGTAATCTTTGCTCCAGCTTACCCTTTGCTTTCTAGCCAGGCTCAGGTTCTGCTACTGCTTGTACATAATTTGATAGGGATAATCTTTGCTTGTCTGACCCTGACTATTTTATTCTTGTCCTACAGGCATTTTGTCTGGCTTCTGATACTATCAGACATGACAGATTCTTTCAAGTCCCTAGAACCAATGTGCAGTTTTAGCTACCTTGCTCTGTCATTTCATTTCACCTTACTTTGTCTAATTACTTCTTTCTGTGCCTGAAAGCCTCTATTTTTACACTTGGATTTTTCTGCTAGAGGTTTATATTAGCGTACCTTTATTTTGTACCTTTAAAAAAGCCAGCACTGTGTACTGAAGCTACATGTTGTTCATTTGATAGCTGAGTTTCTTACATGAACAAACAAATCATTTAAGGAGTAGTCTGGTATTTAGATTTAGGGCCATATATCTCTTAATTGTATCTTAGTTCCTCCTTCATTTCAAATGTAAAGGCACATTGTCATTTACATTCGTATTTTAAAGCAGAAAGGTCAAGATGAAAGTCTTTGTCTTCCTACTTTGTCTAAGAATGACATGTCTGGAGGTCTTCAAAGAACTGAAGCTTCAAGAACTGAAGCTCTTGATTAAAGCTATTGTTTGTTTTTGGGTAAAGCATAAAAAAGTAGATAGACTAAAGGGGGTTGCTTTTTTTGTTTGATGAAATCAGACAAAAGATAAAATTAACAGCCCAGTTAGGCCCTTTTCCCTGCAAAGTATTAATGCTATTACTACTGATGCACAGACAATTCCTTTTATGCTTTTGTATCAAATACTATTCCCCACTGTGTCTTTTAAAACCTCAGTAGTTTGCTAGGGCTGTACAGCAAGTCACTGCAAACTGTTGTTGTTGAATTACTGAACATTCGAAAGTGCACTAGTAAAACACTTTGTTATATTCCTGTAAAAGCCACCATGGCCATAAAAAAATCAAGTCCTTAAGTCATGTAGCACTTTTTGAAAATCTACAGTAAATACCTCAGGAAAGCAGCTCACGCTGTTACCAACAGCACTAGAGATGTTTATAATCATTTATAATACAACATGTCAAGAACAGACAGACCTCGCTTTACAAATTTTGCATTTGGCTACATGCAGTGAGCACTGCATAGACTGCTATAAAAACGTGGATATATTGAAAGAATATTCATCCTTTTATTAATGATCCTGTGGAGAGGTTTTTACATTCTTTCATGTATTTTCTTGCAGAAAATGTCCACTTGATCTATTATATCCAATAAAGAGACCTTGTTTGCATTGACAGCTACAGTCTTGGAAACAGATAAATGAAAACTATCAAAATTAATGTATCAGTAATGGTTATCTTTCTATTCTTTAGTTCTGGTATGTCAGAATCCAAAAATACAAATGGTTTTAACGAATCTGAAGGAAATCAGACCCTATTTTTGTTTTACATGGTATTACTGCCATGCACTGCATTGTAAAAAGAAGTGAGTTGTTGCAAAGGGCTGAGATGTCTACCCTCCAGACCCAGACTGTCAGCCCTCCTCCATCCTGGGGAGCAGCTGCTCACTAGAGTAGATGCTCTGACTTCAGCTATTGGTACTAAGCAAATAATTAGTTCCCACAAGTGACTAAGGACATGAGGACTTGAACCAAGGGCATGAACTTTCAGTTCACCTGAGGGGTAATACTGTAAACAACTCAAAATAAAATGCAAACCTATTAATGAAGGACAGTTAATAATAGTCCTAGCTGTAAAGAAAGTCTCCTGATTGTGACTGGACGTTTTATAAAAAGGTTTTGAGTGGTGTAGCTCTGCTCTGACTGCAACAGCAGTGTGAGCTATCAAGTAAGTACATGGAGGTTACATGGGTTGCAGTCTCCCTTAACTTAGACCTTGCACTGAGTATATCTCTTGAGGTAATTTTTTTTTAAATGCTGACCCTTTTTTACTGTCATCCTTTGCTTGTATATCTATGAGAACTCAAATGTTTTCAGAGCAGAGACCTCTTATGAAGTGCAGGTACTGCAGATGCATGAATTGCAGATTTATTCACAGCTTCTACTGTCAGATAAGCAATAGTAATTAAAATTATTCCTGATGTGCTTCATTTCAAGTAAGCACCAAGCCTTTTCACCTTAGTGTTTCTCCTTGCAGATCTATATCTGCTTAAAAAGCCGTTAAGGCCGGGCAAATAGAAAGGCTTGTGCACACACACTAATTCTTGAACAATCTAAGTATGGGAGATCTATAGCTAATAACAAGTGACTATGTGGAAAGGGATGCTTAGGGTCATTACAAAATTACAGGCTGAGTCTGCCAGCTAGTTGGTGGTTTTGATCAGTTCAAACATTTGGTGTTTTATCTTCATTCAAATAAATGTATTTATACATGCTGTTCCTGGCTGCCAGATGTCACTATAGATCTGAAACCTGCAGGAGGTTTTGATGCAGAAATGACTTTCGGGAGATGTGGTGGAATGTCACATGGAGTATTTGTCATTGCAGTAATTAATTTAAGCAGTAATGACCTCCAGGTCAGGTAGATTCTTATACTTAATGACTGTCTGAGCAGCAAGCATTGCCTCAGACCATTAGCTCCTCCAGACAGTCATTTAAGTGAGACTTAACTGCCAGTCATTCTTGCCCAATATTAACGATACTCATAACCAGTTTCCCAATCATTCAATGGTAGGGAGTGCTACACCTTTGTCATCCAGAAACAGTTTAAAAGTGTGATACTTTACATAAAATTTCCTAAAAGAGTGGTTATTTGGCTAACAGTTTACAACTGATTTGTGCCATAGTAGGGTGTATCAGATACTCACCCATTTCCCAATACTTAATTTGATTTGATGAGAAAATGCATGCTGAGACTAAAACATTTTGTGTTTAAATAATCTTCCTGTGACATTATGGTATGGAAAATAGCTGCAAGCCAAACTGCATTATGACAAATCATGTCTATTCATATTTACCTGAGTCCATAGCAACAGATGTTTTTGTCCTACTGTTTGAAAACTAGTACTGCCTGAGCTCATATAAGTGCTGTTTTTAAGAAGTAGACTCAGGTAACAGTTTCTTCTACTGTGTGAGTTTAAAGAACAGTTTAGTGTAGCATTTGTTCCATTACAATATCTCTGTACATCTTCCTAGAAATCCTGAAAAGGTCTAGGATGCATAAAAGAGCTGTGTTCCATTCTGCAGCAATATTTATTTGAGTAGACTCCAGATTAGATGGCAAGATAACATTTTCAAAGTTAATTCATGGTGCCTGAAATAGAAGAGTTTGCAACTCATGGTGATATTTCTCTTCTTACTTTGCCAGTTCAGGGTCTATAGTGGAGATAAACACCTCTGTGTTCTCAAGGTATTGTGACACCTTTGCATTATTCTTACTCATAGAATATGTTTGACATCTGACTTTATGGAATTCCTTTTTAGACTGTTTAAAACCACCTAGGGGTTAAAGCTTTAATCCCAATGCCTTTTGAAGCATCTTTTGATTCTGTCCAACATTTGTCACACTCTCATCTTTATAAACCCTTGTTTATCTGTCAAAAAAATGAAACAACCTCTTCTGTCCTACATCTCCACAATTTTCTCAAAAATCTCTCATAATTCAGAAGCATCATGGATTATACTTGTGTGAGGTTGTTAGGAATGTTGGTAGGAAAAGAATTCTGGAGGTCATCTTCCACAGAGGTAGATCATGTGCCCTAGACCTCTGAATGTCTTAGAGACACTCTCCACTTTCTCCACATCCCTCTTGAACTCTGGGGGACCAAAACTAGGCACTAGAAATGGTTTCAGATGCATTTCACCACTGCTGAATAGATGGAATATAGTTTTCCTTGCAAGCCATGCTCCTCCAAAAGTAACCTGCTATATGAACTGCTCTATCATGGGAGAGCATGCTTTTCACATTTGTGCCTCCTCTCACCTCTTCTTTGAAAAAGCTTTCAAAATACAGTCTTATAAGTTTCTGCACTCAGAAGAGTAAAAGCAAGCTCATGGGAAACAGATTTGGAATATGATTAAGTGATGGCTGATCAAGGGATCAGCCTTCTTTCTATTGCAGGATGTGGAAAATTTGTTGAAAATAAAGTTGATTTGAAATGTTGCCTTTTTCTCTGCTCTGTGTACATAAACAGTTACACAAAAGATTGGGATTTCTTTTCCTTAATATTCTGTAGATTACTTCATTTTTGTGCACAACTCAGCAGCAAGTTCAGACATATATTTTTAAAACACTGTATTCAAGAATATCAACCTGTTACCCTGACTTGTGTTTCCAAAGTATTCAAGGACACTAATAGACATAGCTGTCAGAAATCACATCACTCGCAAACTCTGTGTAGATTCAGCACATCCTTCTAAAGTGAGTGCTGTTAAACAAACCAGCCCCAGCAGATTTGTTAAGCATTATCATCTTGCTTTAAGCTTAATAAAAGTGCCTTTTTCTGCAGGCTTGAACCTGGAGAAAATGGGACTGAAAAATCTCTTTCCGATAGGTGAACATCAGGCTAAGACTTCTAAACCCCTTGGTATTGGAAGATAGTCGGGGTCATCCAAAATAAGTCAATTCCACAAGAATTCATGTGTCATGAGTATTAGCTCAAAGGGAGCTGTGGAAGCTTGTGGCTAGCACAGGTCCTTCCCGTGAGAACATTTTGCTATATTTCATAAACAAGATAAAGTTTGGATGTTTTGCAAACAACGTCTCCGGATTAGGTCAGTTCGGGCTTGGCCAATTGGGCCTAGGGGAAGGTCTCGGGCTGACCAATCTGGGGCACCTCTGAAAACTCTATATATATGGAATTCAAAACAATAAAGCTCTCTTCTCTCTTTCCTTGTCTGAGAACTTGGGTCATTCCTCAGCTAGCCGCTCAACAGCGACAGAAGCTGTTTTGCTGAAAGATACTAATTACTATATTGTATTGAATTGTGCTGTATTGTGCTAAGCTTCAAGTGCCTAGTTTTGGTGCCCTCTGGTTCAAGAGGGATGCTTCATAACAATAATTGTCAGGCAAGTAATTCCCACTATACCTGTGAATAATGTGCACATTCCACAGGGATTATTCACAGCTCTGAGGTCCAGAAAGTGATAGAAATGTTCTCCAAGGTTGTTAATGACTTTTCTTATCTTCATACCCTTTCTTATCTTCTTTCATTATCTTCATCCCCATGACTACTAGAGACTTCTGAAAAGTTTTGAATTAGACCAGTATTTCTGTGGCCTCATGACAATATAATCATGTTGCTGTGAGTTTGGGAGGTAGGTCAAGAGCAGCCTTCAGCAAACAGGACTGCTTTTGGTATGAGAGACTGAAGGAAGTGACTTTACATGTATTTGCAAAATCTCACTTTGAGCTTTTTTTGCTCTCTGTTTGGCTTCAGTTGCCTTATTTGCATGGCAGCAAGGAATTTCTGGATCAGCCCAGCAGAATGTGAGTTATTTTATTCAGCTGTGGGGGACAGGCTGCTGTTATTGCAGGCAACTTTTGCCTGAGCATCACCTGAGATGAAGGCTGGATATTGAAAAGAATATGACTACTTGTCATTAAGGAGTGTACTCACAGTTACCAGGAGTGAGCAGATAAGCCTGCAGGAATTTTAGGAACCAATGTCTTCCCTTGCCCATTTGAATGTTTTAAAGTCTTTATGCAGTGCACAATTGCCCATAGTATGAACCCACAATATAACAGCTGGCACATGGGATGCAGTAATTAAAGTCAACATGGGTATCCTTTTAACAGTAGCTTAACCAAGGTAAGTGTCAAGTGTAGCATTAGAGGTAGGAAGATATTTCTGTATGTGCTTCATCTGCATACATTTATAGTAATTGAATGCAGAATGACCAGAAAGTTCCTCTGTACCCTGAGATTTTGAGTGACAGGATTTGAATCCCTCAGTGCAAACATTAGGTCATCTTTTTTCCAGTTAGCAGTCGCATAATTTTATAGCAAGTTTTGTGATTTATGTGATAAATTTATATAACATTTCATTTTACTTTACTTTTTTTTTAATGAAGTATTTTATAAAAATTCATGGGTTTCTTGGAGTGTCGCCTGCTTTCAACAATTTTAAGATGTGGACAAATACGTGTCATGAGCGTTTCAGGCATGGGTTGCAACAGCAACCAATAGAACCAAGCAGGAATTGTCAGTTATTCTGTATCCAAGTCCTTTTTAGGTGTATTCTGTGACTGACAATGTCTGTACTTCTGCCTCCCCTCTCTATTATTTTTGTGTCCATGTCTTGCTCTGTTGTGTACCTCCTTGGCTATAACTTTTATCACGTTATGTTGCAGAGTGCCTGGCCCAGGACTATTTTTATTTTCTGTTGAGTCTCCCTGGCAGAACGACTCATTTGTTTTCTTGTCTGTATGTGCTATTCTCAGCCTATGCCTTATTATATTCATCTTCACTTAGTTGTATTTTTTTTTCTTTTTTCTTTTTCCTAAGAGCCCCTGTGCTTCTAATCCATAAGTCATTGCAGGAAGGACACACTGATTGAAAACCTCTCTCTCCAGGCAAAATGGTAAATTGCTTTTCATTATATGATTCAGATTTCTTGAAGTCTTCAAGTTTACCTAGGTCCACTTTTATTGAAAAAAACGCAACAACATCCAAAGCCCAAGAAACAAGTCAAAAATATATTTTGAGAATGATGTTGAAAGTAAATATTTTATTTTGCATATATTTAAGTGAAATTTACTACAGGAGTGCAAAACTATGATTTTTAGAGGCAGAGTAGATGTGTTTATTGCCAAAAACACCCAGATGATTTCCTGGTCTGGCAAAGAAAAATGCAGGAGAATTTCAGAAGTAGTTTCTTGCATGGCAGCAGCAAGGATTGTGTCTCGCCTGGGGTTCACAGTTTTGCTTGCAGGAGTCTAGGAGTAGATGGTTGTGGGATGCCTGATGCTCTTTTTTATAACTTGATTTGGTGAAGAGCCAAATGAAGAGCCCCAATGAGACTGTACAGGAATCTGACTTTCTGGAGTTACTTGTGTAGCAAAATCTTTCCTGCACAGATGCATTTCTATTTTTAATTCCATTGGTCATGCACTAATGAATTTCTTTCAAAAGACCAACTCACTTAATAAGGACACACTTGAATTTTGATTTTATAGACAAAAACTGATGCATTTCTTAGCCACTGAAAACCAGCATGTGTTCTTTGTTCATGAGGGTATGGAATAATGAAGAAAATAATGAAATTGTTGTCAGATATGGAAGAACTTGGAAAGCACATTTCAGTGTCTTCCCTAATGCAAAGACATACACTCACAAACACATGTAAAGGTCAGGGAAAGCCTCCAGCAGCTGTGGAAGTTAATTCTCTTTGTTTCATTCTATTTTTAATATTTTGTTTTAATTTTTTTTAAGTTTACTGCAATTCCCAAGCACTTATCCTATCTGTAAGAGTTATGGAAGCTCTAGGCAGAGAATAATTTCATAGCTTGCCACATTTCTCACACCTGCAGTACATTGTCTCCTGTCCTCATGCTTGTACCAATCTGTTAGGATGGCATAGTTTCAAGTTGGTCAGACTTGCCCTAGGAAATTAAAGAGTCTGCCAAAATTAGTATGAAGCAAGGAAGAGGATACTCATGAAATTTTCCCCCCCCTTCAGAATATCTCAAATCTGCAGTATCCGTGTGCTGGAGGCTTTTTGGGTTAACTTCTGCTCTGTGATACTTCTGCAGAGCAGGAGGAGCCCAATACATATATTTCTGTCAAACATTTCAGATTACATATGCACTGATCCATCCTCTCAAGGAAAACATCAGTTTGAGATAAATCATCCAAATCAGGCATATAGCAACTTTGATTCAAAGAAAGATGTTTCAGATGTGAAGTTCAGGTGAAAAGCTGTGTTGTGTCTGTCTTTGCTCAGCTCTTGAAAATCTAACTAGTTCAGGGCTGAGTGACTGCATTCAAGATCAGACTCTCCACATGAAATTGTTCATACTTACTACAGTTTCACAGTTCTTGAAAAGCCTAATGCTTGACACTTAAAGTAATGGTTTTGCTAGGCAGGAGGTGCTATTTTTCCACTTCTGGATTTTAAAGACAGACTGAATGCATACAATAAAAGATTACAAAGATGTGTATATGTGACATAACGTATCTAGGAAACGCTGCAATTATGAAAACCTAATGACTAGTTGTTAAAATTGCCAGAACTCTAACTGCAGGCAATATAATTTATTTTTTTTTATTATTTTGCCTGAAAGGGAAGCTTTTGGAAAAGTTCCATACAAGACTGAAATTCTCAATGTTTCTGGAAAGTTTCTATGGTATTTGGGACATTGATAATGATAGCTGAGTTCAACTTTTGCCTCCTGTCAATCGGCTATTCTTGCCAGAGACTTCTTACAAAAGAGGAAAAAGAAAACAAATGTACAGGTGTATTTTCCTGACTTATGTGAGAGCAGTATATATGTAAAGAGATTGATAGGATAAATTTAATCCTTTTACATACACATCAAATGTGCAAATACCTATTTATGCTAGCATGAGGAAAGAGCTAAATAGACTTTTCTTGCTTTGCTTACACTGGTACGAATAAAAGACAGTTCTGATGAGATCTATGGATTTATTCCAGATTTATATGGTATAAAAAAGAACAAAACCTGTCCTAATTTGCTTTTCTCTTCAAGTGAGCTGATTTACTTGCAGTTCAAGTAATTTGTATTCTTTCTATTTGGGAGTAAATTTGTAGGGTTCTCACGTAAAAGAGAAGGATTTTCCAGTACTCAGGAACTTGAAACAGTAAGCTTATGCATCTCCAAGAATACTCTGCTGAAGTGCAATCCCTGAACCTGTGTATTTCAGAGAGTGCCACAGCAAATGACAGATCCCCTGCTGACCAGAGCAGACACTGCTGCTCCTCTGATTGAGTGGGTTCCAAATTTTGATGCCTGTACCTGCATCTTGCATGTGGGAATTAATCCTCAATCTGACTGTATTAGAGCTGACAGCCCTCTAGGCCCCTCCAGCTGTCACCAAAACAAATTCTTCTCCAGCCTTCCTGCCTGTCCAGAGTGCCTTAGGCAATAGGGCATACATTTTTCTTGTTTGTGTCCATCTATGGTGACACAGATGACAATGTGGCTGCAATAAAGCTGAAGCATTCCCTGGCAAGCAGAACTTGCTGGCTTCTTTTTCTCATCCAGGTTAATTCCATTTTCATGATATTTGACTCTGATGCTGTGGTTGTGTAGCAAGAAGCTAGAAAGCCTGCTGGCTTCACAAATAGGTGCTGTTGGTCGGAGGAGGAGTTGTCAGTCAAAGCTGCTGACTGGTGTTTCATAAACATTCACATCCTGGAGAGAACTGGGGGTTGATTTTATGAGCTTTGATGTAGAAGTGGAACTAACTAGCACACCACTGTGTGTCAGTTCACAGAGAGGGCAGATAGACATCTGGGACACAAAAAGCAGCTGCTGAGATGAGCCATCCCTTTGAAATGCTAGTAAACTTTGCAATAGTCACTCCTTGAATCAGGAAATCAGTGAATTGTAATAATTTGGTTCCTGATCACTGTGAAAATCTTTCCATGACTTGAGTAGCTAAAGGTTTTTTGGAGAGGCTGATGAGACAAAAAGGCAATTTAAGCAGCCTTACTTAAGTCCTCCTGTCTCTTTTCAATCTATTTTAGACTCTTTTTTTTCCTGTAGCAGACCCCTCAATCTTTTCAATACCTTTCCTCAGGCAGCAGGCTGGCAAATAAGAGTCCACAACAAAGCTCTTAGTGATTCCATCATTCTTAATTCTTCAAAAAGAAGGACGGGATATTGGACTCCTTTTTTTGCACTAAATGGCTGAGACAGTTCACTTTGTTTTCCCATCCTTCTTACATCTCAACAATCAGTACTGCTGTCAAGAAGGTATGGCAGGAAGGTCAGTGGCAGAGGCAGACTCATCAATTTGCTTCTGGAAATTCCAGATGTGTGCTGCACATCCCAAATGGTGCCAGGCAGAGGGTAATGTGCACCCCCTAGCAGTTTTAGGCCTGAGAGAAGGACAGAGGATTAGAGCCTTCACTTTTCTCATGCTTTGGAATAAGGACTGGCACTAACAGGATCTTCATGCTGGAGTCCAGCGAAGGTATCTGGTTATCTCTCAGGCTCAGAAGAATGAGAGTGCACAATGGTAGGATATGCTGGTGCTGGGATTTTCTTCTCTGATCAAAGGGAATTACTGTGTTGCTAATTGCCTCATTTCTACTTGGGCTTGCAGAAGGAGGAGATGGAGTTATGCCTGTCCACACACTAAGCTCAGGAATTTAGAGCAGGAATTTGGTGGTGAAAGAACTTCAGCACAAGTGGAAAAGGACATGTTGACAAGCTCCCCCAGGGCACACATCTGGCTGTATTCCTGGTGGAGTTTCAGTATGGGAGGCTGAGAGTGTACAGCTCCTCAGGAGCTGAGAGGAGGAATCAATTTCTGGAAAAATGAACAGGCAACCTCCTGGTACTGACAGGTCTGTTGCTGCTGGGCCATCCCTTCTATATGATGCTGTACTGCCTTGGCCTTCCTTCACTGCTTGGGCCTGGCAACCTGCTGGGATACAAAAAGCCACTGTGTGCTGTCCTCTGCTGTCAGACAAGGGAAAGGAGGGTTGAGCAGCCAGCATATTCCTATGCCTAAGACCCACAGAGGTTTGATGGGAGTGGTGGACAGAGCATCACCTCAAGTGCTCACCTGCTCTGTCCCAGAGGAGGCTCTGGGGACCTTGAGCAAAAACTTTCCCTGTCCAGCCTTGGCATTTTCCACAGCATTGCTAATAACAATATGATCTAACACAGTCACTGTGTAAAAATAAGATTCAAAAATACACATCACTTATATTTGAAAATGAATATATTACCATCCTGAAAAATTATTCTTACTTTTTTTTATTGTTATGTTTTAATAAGTGGTTAGCACTTTTTGAAAGAGATATTTTGGAAGAATGGAGAATACATTAGTTATTCACTTTCAGAAATACAAAAAAATACATCTTTCTTAGTCAACAACGTAATGAATGTTAAACCCAGTCATCTAGCTTGGGTGGAAAGGCAATCTGGAAATTTGATGAAAATTATAACTGCATCAATTTACCCTATAAAAGACTAAAATCAATATCTAAGTCATAGTACAGGTCACAAGTAGTCAAAACACAGTGATTAATGAAAGATAAATATATCCTGTTGTCTTTGGTCTGTGTGATAAAGTCAAATGTGGACACAAACTGACAAGCATTTCCTGATAAAACAGTTGGTATGGCAGCAACTATTTAATTACCTGAAATACATATTTGCAATCAGACAGGTTTTCTCAAATAATATCGCTTGCTCAATGAATTCACCTATTCAGTGGAAGAGGTCTTCAAGCAGAGTGTGTTCTATAATTGTAACCAAGTTAAGACGCCAGGACAATGGCAGTGGATGGGATGGATGGACCACCAGATGGGTAAAAAACTTTTTGAATTCAGAGAGCTTGTGGGTTTAGAGGCAGATTATTAATGCAACACTGCAGGGGTATCTTTTGAGACCTGTCCAATTTAACCTTTTTGTCAAAGTTGCAAGGTAATGCATTCTTATCAAGCTGGCAGATGACATCAAACTGGGGCAACCAGTTGGTATGTCCATGAGTGGCATGTCCAGGAGTGCCATGCAGAGAAATAGGAGAGATGGACCAACAGCACGGTGCAGAAGAGAGGTACACCTGTATCCTGGGCTTCTTTTGGTTTATTCTTTTTCCATAATAAACCTTTTGTTGATGCCTTTCATTCCAAATTATTCAAAATCAGACAACATATATTGAGAATTCTCAAAGGACTAGCTTTAGGAAACTACACCTCACCAGAAAGTTGTCTGTTTGTCTTTGCTTGCTGATACAATGCCACAGAGCTGGCCAAGATTGGAAGTGAATGTTCTGAATGCAAAATTTCAAAATGGAAATATATAAAAAATTACCTGAGAACTCAGGGTTTTGTAGTCAAGTACTTGCCAGCTAAAAACCCACACAAAATGTGCTATTGATTCCATAGCTGTAGGCAACTCTGTGGTGTCTTCGGATCATTGAAGTTTCCAAAGTTCTCCAGTGTTTTGTGAATTTAGGTGTACTGAAAATGGAAGAAGAGGTTGTCCAACAGAGATTTCAACTTCTTATTTAGACGTAAAAACTGGACCCTCTCTTGGGAACTCATTCCAAACAAGATGAAAAAAGGATGTTTTGTTTCTAACCTTTGGAGACTTTTTACATTGAGTTCTTAAGAAGTTCTGATGCATACCTTGAAAGCTGTCACCCTTAAAGATTTTTCCTTATTAAAATAAGGTACCTCTTGCTATGCAAACATTAATAGCTGAGAAAAGAATGATCTTGCTTTCCCTTACCAAAATTAATCAATTTCTTTACCACCATCCCAATTTTAGAGGAACATAGGTTCTTAAGTAACCGTTGTAAATAAAATAAAAAAACTACTTAAAATCTTCTTTTAATTCAATACACATATCTCTTTAATGGGCTTTTTAAAAAAATAAAATTTTCAGGTCAAAGTTAAATAGTCTCTTTACACTTTGAATATTTATATAAATGTTATAATACCTTTTAACTGCCTGGGTAATTGTCCCTGTTGCCATTTAACACCAGCAAGCTGCCCAGCACAGCACAGCTGATCACCCACTCCCCCACCAGTAGGATCAGGGAGAGAACTGGAAGGGTAAAAGCTACAAAAATCGTGGGTTGGGATAAAGACCATTTAATAGGGAAAGCAAAAGCCATGCACACAAGTAAAGCAAAACAGGGAATTAATTTAGTGCTTCCCATGGGCAGACAGGTGTTCAGCCACCTTCAGGAGAGCAGGGCTCCATCATGAGTAACGGTGACTTGGGAAGACAAACACCATCACTCCAAATGTTCCCCCCATCCTCCTTATTACCCCACTTCCTATACTGAGCATGATGTCACATGGTCTGGAATGTCCCTTAGGTAATTTTGGGTCACCTGTCCTGGCTGCATCTCCTCCCAGCCTCCCAAGCACCCCCCAGCCTCCTCCCCAACGTGGCAGCACAAAAAGCAGAAAAGGCCTTGGCTTTCTCTAAGCCCTGCTCAGCAATAACAAAAGTACCTCTATATTACTGACCCTGTGTTCAGCACAAATCCAAAACACGACCTTACACTAGCCACTGTGAAGAAAGTTAATCTACCCCAGTCAAAACCAGCATAGCCCCACCAAAATAGCCATCATCTTATAACATGGTACTGAGACAGCTGATTTTGAACCCTTTTTTTTTTTTTTTTTTAAATTATGTATGATGAAATTATGTATAGCTATTTCAGACCAAGAATCAAGTGGGGGTCTTTTAAAAGTTTATAATATTCTCTTATTTTCTTAGTTCACAGATAATGAAAATATTCTTTTTTTTTTTTTTTCTTTTTTTTACATGGTTTTCTGTATGGAACCTGAAAGCCACCATTTGTAGCACATATTAGGGTTGGACAGTAACACAAAACACTATTCCCTCCTTTCTCATCCTATGATAATTGGAGGGTTTTTTATGGTGTAAAAGATTATCTTTTCTACTTCTGTTTAATCTCCTTTGAGAATTGGTTGGTTTTAAATTAATTTGTTAAGGGAGCCATTGAGAAACCATCTTTATGTTTTTGTGTCAATTATAGTGCATAATTTCTTCTCAGACAGCATGGCCTGAGTCTACCCACTACTACTGGCTTTATCTGCTCTGAGAAGGGACTGTCTTTCCTTCTTTGCATAATTATTTTCTGGTCAGAGGACAGCATGAGGAAGCTGGAAAGCCTCCCCATCTGACTCATCTCAGAAAGGTTTGAACCACCACCTTCTGAGTTTCAGGAAGGCATCACACAATATCCCTATTAAACACACTTGCCATCTTCTCAAATCTGGCCTTTGTGTAAACAGAAATATGGAGGGCTGGAGTACAAAACTAAATTAGCTTGACTGTTGCCCAATAGTTAGGAGGTTCTCATGGAGTGAGAAATCAAGACTGCAGTGCCAGGCAAGCATTCCTGTTCTATCAGACCATTTGTGGCTGAAATCTAACATCAGCTCAAAGCATAACAGTGTAATTTTCCTGGCTCCATGGCTCTGTCATGCCTGTCTGACCCATATTTAATCTATCAGAATGTGCTTTTTCACAGTCTACTGATACTTGGAAGCTTAAATTGTCCTGGGTTGTGGTCCTTTACCACTCAGGAAGATGAGAATCTGGATAATCCACACACAGGATTTAGAGGTGTAATAATAAAATTATAGGGAAAGTGAATACTCTACTTGAACTGACATAAATGTTCAAAAGAGGGGCAGGCAAGGTAGATTCTGATTAAGTAGTGGCACTGTGTGATAGTGAGAGCAGCTCTGACATTCGTAAGACTCTGAAATCTGACATAGGACCCATAGTCCCATGTCTCTCCGGAGTAGTAGCTGCAGGCAGGATATCCCAGAGCATTGCAGAAAATCCCCTAGAGCTGGATTCCCATGTTAAAACACAAATGGCTATCAGTCTAGATGTGGTATGAAGTTTTTGCTTCAGTTTGCGGTTCCCATGTAAATGTTCCAAAAAATGTAGAACATCTCATATTAACTGCATCTTTCTTCTAGTAAGGGGAAAGCTGAATTGGCTTTTAGACTCCATTGACTGTATTGACTTGTTCTTCAGTGATTATAATGGGAGTTCAGACATCAGCTCACAAGTTGATGTCTAAATCTTACTAAATCTGGTGCTTAATTTAGAAGAATTTTATTGTCCTCATGAGGCTTTTAAATCTTTGTGCAATCAAGCTGTACTTAGAGCACTGGCTGGGTCTAGCTGGGCTTCAGAGGTGCTTCTCTTTTACTTAAAGTTGCAAAAATAACCTGAACAGCTATGACTGGCAGAGTTAGATTGCCCTGCAGAGTTCTGTGCTTGAAATATAGACAGGACAATGTTTTGGTTAGAATTCTGAATTAGATATAAAGGATTCTACCTATCTGTCTTTAAAAACCATAGCTAATTCTTGCTTGATTTAAGAATCTAATTACTAAAAAGAGCTCTGAAAATCTTTTCCTGATACATATTTCTTAAGAAGAACAAAAAATAAAGTGGCTGGGTCCAAGGATACACTGAATAAGAAATTGAACATACATACTAATAAATTACAGTTTCTTGTTTTGTACTATGAGGTCCTTCAGACATCACCTTTTGCAATTTCCTGAATCAACAGTTTAGGAACATAATCCAATAAATCATTGAACTGATAATGGGAAAAAACACTAGTTTTTTGCTGTTCTTAAAACTAGATTTTTAAAAATATTTCAATATTTCAGGATTTGATCCACAAAAGGACTTGGATTTTTTGATGGTCAGCATTGCAATATGTCAGGTTTAGGTGCCTGTTTCTCATGCTTGCCTCCATATGTTGAACAATGCACATTATCTGCTTACACAGTGCACACAAAGCAGACATCTCCAGCTGGACTTCCCAATAGCTGACTGAGATCATCAACAAGAAAACAAACATTGAGACTAGAGCCATTTCTTAAATCCCACCTCTATTGAGGTGCTTAACCCATAGCCACAGGCATGAGCAGACACAAGCAGCAGCTCCCAAGCTCCCTGTCCTCGGTGCCCATTCTAGGTTTTCAAGAAGAGAGTCAGGAAGTGATGGGCATCACTCTGAACACACATCTGGAGGAAGGATGTTTACAAAAATGGAAATAAAAACTCAGAATTCAGCAAACTCCCAGGGTGTGGGAAACACTACTACTCTATTTAAAAGGATTCACATAGTCCTTGCTCACTTTCTGACTGTAAAACCCAGTCAGTGGGCTGCAGAAAGCTCTCTGTCAGTTTTGGTGCACCAGTGCAACTTAAGAAAGAAAGTCAGCATTCACATCACCAGGGAGAAGAAGCAGCAGGAAAAAAAAAGTTCAGTGTACTCATCCAGAGAATTGCTTCAGAGAAGCTGCTGGTGTCCATTTCTTGCTCAAAGAGATGGTGATGCCTTTTCCATTAAATTGTTAGATAAAAAAGTGAAAGTTTAAGTACTTCTGAGTTGTTTTTTTCTCCTACTGAATAAAAAGGAATTTTAGAAGCTTCCTTGTTGAGTTTTTCCTTTTTCTACATGGATCAAACAGAATACTCTAATGAGTTATGGATTTACTGAGCTCATTTAAGAACTTTAGCAGACTTGAAAAAGCTGTAAAGGACACAGGGATAGTAGAAATTTCTACATGGGAATTAACTGAGCATGAGTTTGTAATCCTGAAAAAAAGGTAACTGTGGGGCTAATAACAGTAACTTGTATAGTTGAGGGAGGAAGTTGAATTGGTTAAAGTTATTAACTGCTCCTCATAAGAAGTGATGAGGTATAAAATGACACTAGTGAAGAACAAACAAGAGGATCAGTACTGTAGCATAGTTAATTTGAATAAGTCAGTGCCACAGGATGCTCCAATGCAGCCTAAGAGGCAATTTTGTCAAAACCAGATAAATGGCTCTTTATCTTACAATTGTAATTAATGGACAGAATACTTCAGTGGGAGTGCTAGGGATGGTAGCCATGCCTATCTCATCAGTAATTGAATTTTTCTTAGTGAGGCCACTTTGCTTTCCTTGCAAAGAAAACTGTTTCTGAAAAAGTAAGTAGAGAAGGTTACAGCATTGCACTGTTTGAGACCTGGCTAGAAATGAATCACAGCTCCCCAAGCACATATTCAGCTGGGTGCCTCTCTGGATTCTTCCCTCAGCACATGAGAAGGGGCTTGATTGCACAAGTGAGTCCTATGACACTCTTTTGAACGAGGGAAATAAAGTTTTCTCATACAAACTGCTTTTGGTGGCTTATCCAGAGATGCAGCACAGCCTGGAGCTAATGCCTGAGGAACTGAGAGTCTGCTATCAATGCATGTCTCCATCAGCTGATTGCCAACATAGATTTCCGTATCCTCTTGTATAACCCAAAGGAATGCATACTCCTGATGCTGTGATGGATGCCTACTTCTGAGTGGGAAGCAGACCTTTTGTTAAATCTGGTCTCTAACTGCAGGACTGCCTAGCAACTATGGGAGACAGAGACAAGCCGAAGCATTTGAGGGCATTTCTCCTGATGCAGGCTGATTCTCCTGATGCTTGGAGCTTGGATGGTTTTTGTTTCATTGTTTGTTTTGTTTGTTTTTAAAAGAGATTATCCCAGTTTAATCCTGTGTAAAATAACATCAGATGATTTATGTCTTATCATGATGGAAACTAATGATGATCTCAAGGGAGGAGTGTCAGGACAACACTTCTAAGAACACCGATTCATTGATTGTGAAGAAATTCAGACTCAGTAGTTAATTAAGTGGGAAAGACCTCTAGCTCTTTGTGTCTTTCGTCCTAAATCTTCATCATAAAAAGTCATTAGCATTACATATATGCCAACATTAAACCAGTGGTACTCCAAAGGTGCATCAGAATGGCAGCACTGCTATCCTACCTCTCAGCCCTTGTAGCACCACTTACACTCTCCTCCCTTCTTATTTCCAAGAGATATTCCAGAGTATGAGCTGAAGTTTAATAGTGACTAATTCATAGTTTACCTCCAAGTTTCGGGGTTAAATAGCATCACTTTGGCAGAGGTCCATGTAGCAAATAATTTTGCTAGCAACACCAAACCCCTTTACACAGCCTTAGATCTGCAATCATTGACATCTTGAAGTGCAGTCTGAGTGATTTTTGGCTGCTCATCTAGATTTCCTGTATTCACTGCTTTCCTACACTGAAAAGTCCAGGCCATATTTTGTTTAGCATTAACTTGTTGGAAAAAAAAATCTTTCCCTGAATATGCATGTAAAGAAGAAGACAGAAGAACTGCATATGATTTTATATGATTGCTAACGTGTATTTAAACTGTTGAGAAAATCAAGCCTTTAATAAAAAGGAGTTTTTGCCTTTGTATACACACCTAGGGAATATGTATTTTGAGTTGCTTCTGGGTAAACTCCAGGCTGAGCTCAGCTGCCTCAGTCCCCTCTAGTGCTAGTGGCAGCAACACTGGCTGAGCCCTCAAACACCTGAACCTTTCTGTAGCTGCAGCCGGAGCCCAGCTGAGGCAGCCAGACCATGCAGAGTGGCACTAGCTGGCAGGCAGATGCAGGGCCCCTTGTCATGTCTGTGTCTCAAATAATTTAGGGAGTCCTGACTTAATTTTTATTTGCATATAATATAATGCCAAACATCTGCTCAGTGCTTTACCAACATTTAAGCCAGTGCATGCAAGTTTGTACTCTCCTGCCGGGCTCAGTCTGACATGCATCATTTCAGAGACATTGATCAGAAACTGCAAGTATGAGTGAGTGGCATCTTGTTTATGGGAAACGAACTCTGCTTCAATAGGAAGCAGTTAAACCAGTAGGCAAATAAACTGGGTTTCAGCATGCTTTTAATTTCTAAATATGAAATACGTAAGAAAATAAAAATGCCTCGCATTTTCTGCTCAGAGCAGCACAAACTCTAAATAAAGAGGCACTGCATGCTGCTGCTCATACACTGAAAGCACATCTGTGACTGACGTGTGATACATAAACACCCAGGATAATGCTAAACCTGAATCCACTGGGTTATTAATAACAGCACAACTGGGTCAGCAGCGCATTGAGTGTAAACTGATTTATCATGTTTCCTGGGGAAGTTTGCACCCTACCCCAAGCTTTCTACAGTTGTAACTAGACCTCCATTGAACAGGAGTTCAGTGATGTAAAGCTTATACAAATAATTTCTGCATTACAGTTATTGAAATACCAAGGTGTTCAAGATTTGTATTATGTTTAGATCAGCCAAGGAGGATGCTAAGGCTGGTATCTGGATTGAGGGGTCTAAGCTTCCTGATTTGGGCTCAAAAATTAGAAATTTTTTAAAACATGCTCTGACTGAGATTTGCTACCATACGGAATGAAATCCTTAAAAAATGTGCAGTTTCTGCTGTATGTAGTGAGAGGTTTTTGGTGCACTATCTGGTCTGAAAAGTTAGTAGGCTGCATAGCCAGCCTTGCCATCTGCCTCCTTCTGCACCAGCCTCTTGAAAAGGGGCCAGTTCTGTTTTACTGATGTATCACAGTATAGAATGATAGAATCATTAAGGTAGAAAAAGACCTTCAAGATCATCAAGTCCAACCTTTGACTGAATACCATCTTGTCAACTAAACCACAGCACTAAGTACCATGTCCATTTCTTGAACACTTCCAGAGATGGGGACTCCCCTACTTCCGTGGGCAGCCTGTTCCAATGCTTAGCCATCCTTTCTGTGAAAAAAATTCTTCCTGATGTCCAACCTGAACCTCCCATGATGCAAGGGAGGCCACTTCTTCATCCAGTAGCTGGTTGCCTGGGACAAGAGGCCAACCCCCACCTGGCTGCAGCTTCCCTTCAGGCAGTCATAGGGAGTGATAAGGTCTCCCCTGAGCCTCCTTTTCTCCCGGCTAAACAACCCCAGCACCCTCAGATGCTCCTCAAAGGACTTCTCTCTAGACTCTTCACCAGCCTTGTTGCCCTTCTCTGGACATGATCCAGCACCTCAATGTCCTTCCTAAATTGAGGGGCCCAGAACTGGACACAGGATTCGAGGTGTGGCCTCAGCAGTACCAAGTGCAGCGGGACAATCACTGCCCTTATTCTTCTGACCACAATATTGCTGATCCAGGCCAGGATGTCATTGGCATTCTTGGTCATGTGAGCACTTCTGGCTCATGTTCAGATGCTGTCAACCCCCAGGTTCTTTTCCATCAGGCAATTTTCCAACCACTCTGCCCCCAGCCTGTAGTGCTACATGGGGTTGTTGTGACCCAAAGGCAGGACTTGGCACTTGGCCTCGCTGAACCTCATACAATTGGCCTCTGCCCATGGATCCAGCCTGTCCAGATCCCTCTGTGGAGCCTTCCTGCTCTCCACCAGATAAACATTCCTGCTCAGTTTAGTGTTGTCTGCAAACTTACTGCAGTTGATAGTACTACATCTAACCTCTAGACACCTAAGCCAGTTATTGGACTTGGTACCAGGCTGGTAGCTCATTATTTTTTACTTGTTTAAACATTTAGACCCTGAAGAATCAGACTAGAGAAGTCTGCACTCAGCATGAGATATTCACTCAAAGCAGGCACAGTCATGCTCCTTTTTGTGACTTAAATATCTTATGGACTGGGGAAAAATCGTCAAACTGAAACACTTTCCTGAAGGTTGGTCCTAAGGTTGATCCTAAGTACTTTTCTCTTAACAGATGGATGCTGATCTTCCTCCACCAATGCTCTGGGTTACGTTCTCACTGACAAGTCTCTATTCTCGTCTTTTTTCTTCCTAAGCATATTGGTTGTCATGTTTTCTTCCTCTCTAAGATCTCTCCAGCTAGTAGGCTGCAGCATACTCAATTTTGTACAGCAGGATCCAAAATAGTTTTTGAAACTTTTTTCTAGAAATACAACATCTGAAGATTTAAGATATCCTTCCATCTATGTCCCCCACAGCTGTGCTGTAGATGAGGAAAGATTTTTGAAGATCTGTTTTTGATTCAAAGCATGGAAAAGGAGATTTATTCTTCCTATTCCTAATTGTTTACCTGTATTTCTAATAATAATAATGCTCTGCTCTTGATTTAAAATGAAACAGACTCAGTTTTTTGAGTTTGGTTCATTGTGTGGGTTTTGGGTTTTTTTGGGTGGGTTTTTTTTTAATCTAAAATACTTAAGAATTTCTTTATCTTGAGCTTCTTTTTTCTAATACAGCAACAAGACTATGCACAGATGTAATGAATCTAAGCCAGCATTTTCTTTGGGTGTTGTGCATTGAAACTCAACTTATTTTCCATTATTTCTCTTTCTACAACTAGACAAAAATTCTTATAAAACAGAACAATAGTAATAGTATTCTGACAAGTCCAATTAATATGGTACATTGTCATAAACGAATACCTAAGAAAATGCAGAATGGCTACAAGACCACTGATATGATTTAGAAACTCCTCGCAGAAGCTACTTACAACATGCTATTAAAACTGCAAATACATATTCAATATGTATGTTTTTAAAGCATATTTTATAAAGATTAAAATTTAAGAGAAACAATATGGAATAAAATGCACTAGGAAACTGATATGTAGACAAAGGTTTATTTACACCATACAACATTTTAAATATTTTATACACAGCTGCAGCAGAGAAAGCTATTCTGAGCTTTCCAGAGAAAACTGCAATAATAAAGATGTGAAATATATTATTCATATAAAAGTGAGATTATTACTTTATTGCATTTAAAGCAATGAAGAATGTAGCTCAACAGACATTCATTTAATGACAAAAACTTTGCTTTTATATTATAAAGTAAAAAGTGTAGTAATGGCCAAACAGACTGTTATAAACTTTAAAAACTGCATAAATATATACATTGTGCTTCATGGTGAAGTTTTTTGAAAACTAAACCAAATGAAGCTGTTACAACATGAATCGTTGCTTGAGGTTTATCTATAAAGATTACCTTACAAATCCATTCCACGGGTACTTACAACACACGATGGTAAGAATTGTACACCTGGTTCTCCACTAGCCGCACTAGTGGGAATATACTGTACGAAAAAACCACTGACATTTGGCACAGGAAGAGCCTGACATAAAGGAGTTGCAATGTTCAGACAGGAGCGTCAGGATTGTCAGGATTCCCAAAGTCTCTTTATTGTCAGTGCAATTAATTATTTTCATTTTTTTTCTGTTTTGTTCAGTTCGTTTTTGTTAAACTTCTGTTTGAAAGTCACCTTCTTGCACGTCTAAAGGCAAGTTCAGACACTTCTCCCATTCTGCTGGTCTGAGTTCTAAAGCATCTTTTGCCTCTGTGTCTAATACATTTATCGTTGTATAGTGTTGGTAGTCACCTGTGGTTTTGAAACTGTCCCATGGAGCCTTGCTCGGTCCTGAGTTCTCCTGAAGACCAAAGAAAGAAGAATTAAAATCAAGGATGAAATAATGCAGTTTCCATTTATAAGGCTGATTGCTGACGTGCTGTCATGAGACACAGAAACTGGAGAGGTGAAATGGCTTTGCAGGGAGCCAGGCTGGCGGGTGCTCGGCACTGCTGCGACTTTCTCTGTGAACAATCAACACTTTGGCAGGCTCCTCACCTGAGCTGCCAGCTAAGCCCTTTCTTTCATAAGAACCAACGTACGTGAGGAATGGGCTGAGAGATCCAGTACCAGTAGCCATCTTTCTAATAGTAGGAGAAAAGTGGGAGGAGAATGTAGAAAAGAGGGAGAAGAGAAAGGAAGGTAACTGAGAAGAGTCTGCTGCCTGAAGAATGGAGTGGTTTGAAACAGAGACTGCCAGCTGGATTTTAAACAGTGGCAGGTGCATGACAGAACCATGGAAACCTTGAAAATGCTGTGAGAACCACCTTGCCTTACAGGCTGATGAGCTCACATATATCAGGATTAACAGACTGAAAGGGGGTTATTTTCTACTGAATGCTTTTTTTGCTTTTTTTTAATGCTAAGTTTTATAGGGCAAAAGCCTTTATGGACCAATTTAATTATTGATTTCTGCTGTAACATGATGGGTGGGATTTAGTTGCTAAAATCCAATATTTTTGCACCATCTAAGATGCCTTTGGACTTCCTGCTTGATCTCCAATTATCTTTCATGAGAGGTGCATATCTTCTTTGAGTCCTGTATCATCACTGCCTGTACTGTGCTGTAAACCAAGACCTCTGAGAAGGCCTAAAATAGCCTGAGATGCCTATATTTAGGTACCTGGATCACTCTCTGACTGTCTCACAAACAGACCATTCCTCTAGGCAGCTTCTATTAGCAGACCTTTCAAAAGCACAGCACCGATGCGAAACAGTAAACACAACTCTTCTACTGAGATTCCCTTTGAGATTTTGAATTAATTCAAGCTTTATGTGAATAGCAAATCTCAAGTAGGGAGACAAATGCAAACTTTACATGTCAGCTGATCTCAAAAAGGGGAGTGAGTGAGAACTTGATACAAAATAACACATATCACAGATAAAGGTTCATCAAAGAATCAGGGCTAAATTTCTGCTGGATTAAGATGATGTAAATGATGTAAATCCATTGGCCTCACATCTGCTTAATACCTCTTCTTCATGTCTGAGAGCAGTTCTTCTGAAAAAGTTACAGAATACAACGATTCTAGCTCAGTTCCATTTAATATACAGTTTTCACATTATAAAATTATATAGAAATTATTACTAATCAAAATATTACTGATTAAAATATGTAAGACTAAATTAGCTGTTTTAATTAGGTGGAATAAACTATTTCCTTGCTCTCATTATCAGATGGTGTCAGGGTGTTATGCATGTCTGTATGAGTGCGTGTGTATAAATTTGAAATATGATGATAGCAGCCTCAGCTCAGGACAATTTAATTTTTACTTTTCCCATGGTAAATATTTATAAACCTATTATGGAAAAGACATGGCATTACAGAGATCTCATGTGCTTTCTGGACCACCTCATGTATAGGTAAATCTATCTGGACTTGTTTGTAGTATCTAATATATTATCTCCTTGCCTAGCTACAGGAAAAGCCTGATTAGTCAAATTGTATCAGTGAGCTGCTTTCTCTATACAAAGCCACCTAGACACAGCAGGCACATACAGATTTGAAATGTGTTCCCTACAGCTCAATTACTTGTCATCTCTAATGATGTTAGTGAGTTAATTAGGGTCTAATTTTAGAACGCAATAAGCCTCATTATAGGTTAGATTATTGAAAATAGCTTTTGTTCTTCTTTCTGAGGCACCTAAAGGTGAGGTCTTCTTGGGAAATGTACTGAAGTCAAAGGGCTCTTGTTTCGTTGTTGTTGTTTAGAATCCACCATATTTTACATATAATAGAAGGACACTTACCATACTGCCTGATTTTGGTACATCCCGAAATCTGTCCAGAGTCTGAAATTTCTGATTTAACTCTTGAAACAATTCCATATGCCTCTTTCTTGTATGCATGACCTTCTGCAAAATGGAATATACTTGCTTATATTTATAATTGAATCTGGGTTTTTTTTTAAGAGAAGCATTACTTTTTCCAACATAATAAAGTAAATTTAATTTGGCAGGGCCACCTTTTCCCTGTAGACTTGACCAATGGAAGCAAATTGCACTTGCCCTTCTCTCTGCTGAGTTTAATGTTCCTCCTGTGTACAAGAGACTGTTTTAATCCCATGTTTGTTGAGCTGCCGAAACTAGGGGAACTGTTTTTATCCTAGCTTGGAAGTATCCTGAAGGTAAAGGCAGTTTCTCAGAAGAATATTTCTCGTGCACATTAAGAATATTTTCTAGAATTTCTGTTTTCAGCATGGACGCTTATATTTTAATTTCTATAGGAAAGCAAAAGCAGTCTGTAATGGTCCCTGTTGGAATAATTTTTATGAGAACGCTGAACTCAGAAATCTTGGCTCAAAATGGAAAATCCCCAAATGTTATGTCTTTTTAATTAGACATCTTCTTGTCATTCAGATCATCATAAAATGCAGTTGTAATTGCATTCATATTAAGAAAACCAGGAACAGTTTTTCAATTTTACTTGCTTTCTTATTTCATGGACAAAGAAATTGGAAACCACCCTTCCTCTCGCCCATGCTGAGGGCACTCTTCCACAGAAACAAATTATATGGCACTCTGGTGCAAAAGGGGGAGACCCCAAAGAGTCCTCAGAATTCTCACACCTTGGTGCACATCCCTCAGCCATGTATCTCCCTGGGCAGCTACTTGGAGACTGAAGCTTGTTTTCAAGCCTAGATTGTAAACTCTGCCCATCAGAGTTGTTTTCAAAGGAATTCATGCTCTGTTATGGATTCAGAGCAGCCTCTGGAGCAAAGCTGAAGGCTGCTTACTGTTTGACCAGTCCCATGGTTGTGGTCTGGATGATCAGCGGATGGAGGTCTAAGGATGCTTCTCCTCTGTCCAACAGTGGATGGGCTCGGCTTTGCCTTTCTTAAGCTTTTGCAACTGCTTGAACTTGAGCCAGGGGAGCAACCAGGAATGCTGATAGAAGAGGTGCAGGACACAGGCCTTCGTGCAAGTCTGCTAACTGAAAAGCCTGATTTTCCCTGGAGTTGTGGGTAAAGCCCTGCAGACTTATCTAAGTGGTGTGACCCTTTCCATCCAGTAACACTCCTGCCAAGCCTAGGTTATGATAAAATGGAGCGGCAATAGCTGACCCTCAATATTCCTTTATCAGTGCCCATTTTAATTTTATCTTTTATTTGCATTATGTCTTTAGAGGTTTCATGAAACGTGGCTGCTCTTTTGGCCAGGCATTTTTACTGCTATGTTGTCATAATCACATTAACCTTAATACAGCCACACAGCAGCTTGAGAACTTGTTTGACTTCTGAGAAAAGGAATTTGGCAATGTTTTTCACAAAAGAGACATAAGACACGAGCAATTAAAGGCGTATTGACTTCAGCTGTGGGGTGAATAAGGGAAAACCTTTCAAGTGCTTGGTAATAAACTCCTTGCAAAATGTAATTTTGATAGCTGATCTAAATTTATGAGCGGAGTTTCACTTAGGTGACTTCCTAGGGATTCCTGTAAGATACTGCTGCTATGGTAGACAGGAGTATAGCAATTTTCATATACATAAAATTTAAAAATGAAAGATTCTACCTCAAAATTATTATTGGTTGAAATTAGGAGAAATGGTCATGGGAATAAAACAGTTTTGGTGGGTTAAAACACTAGGTCTAAAAAGTAGGAAATAGCATAAGGCTATGAAACAAGCATCTCCATTTGGAAACTTTTTAGTATTAGGCCAGGAATACAGAGAATGCTACTTTCTGATATCTCTTCCTTAATCGTGTACCCAAGATGTCATTAAATAGCAAATATGAATAATGCAAATGTCCTACTCAGTTCATTACATTATTCCTGAGGAGAAGCGGGTGGGAGGAGAAATAAAACACTTGCTCTGGGAAGTCTGCCAGAAAAAAAGTCTTTAAATTTTATTCTTAATAGCAGCATGAGTGGTACGAACATGTACCTATGGATCTTTTGGTTACTTTGTGTTTTCCTGGCTTCCATTCCAAAGTTCCTACCCACTGACACCCACCCCCTCCCTATTGCTTATAAAGAACAATCTGAACTGAAAGTGCAGTAACTTACATTTCCAAATTTAACTCTCAATTTCTAGACTTCTTTAAAATTCCTTGCTAGAAAGCAACACTTTATCTCCTTTTTAGAAAATATGCTCTGTTGGGTAACTCTTTTATGAGAAAACAATCTACAAAGTATTTGTAGGGGGGTAATCTGTTTTCACTATTAAATCGGCAGTGTGGACAACACCACTTTATTAATCTCAGAAATACATAAGTTTTAACAGCACAAAGCTAGAGATCTTGACCACTAATACTAGGATGACTGCGGTAGCATCAGGATCTGAAAAGGATGGAAAATTAATTTTTGCTGCCCTTTGTTCTTTAGGTCCAGCTGCGAAATTGTCCATTGATGCTGCATCTCCACCCGAAGCACGTGAGTGAGCCACCAGGCTCCAGACACACATCTTCTCGTGGTGTCTCCTGCAGGTTCCATAACTCTTGTGCCCCACACCCTAAGGGGGGATCATGCTGAATTGACACCCCTTCCACATTTCTCCCCTTACTCAAGTCAGCTAGAGTGTGTGTTTTGAAGAGATTACACCTTACTCTGATGAGCACCTACTCACAGAAAAGGATTCAGTGTGGATGGCTGTAATCAAGATGGGGACTTCCAATGTAACTGTGTACCCAGCTTGCTTTTTTGTTTATTATAGGGTTTTAGCTGAACTCTAACTCAAGACAAATATACTCATGAATATTTCATGACACCCAGCCTGGAGTATTATATTCATCTTTGGGGTTCCCAACAAAAGATCAACATGGACCTGTTGGAGTGAGTGCAGAGGAGGGTTACAAAGATGATCAGAGGGCTGGAGGACCTCTCCTATGAATTCAGACTGAAGGAGCTGGGGCTGTTCAGCCTGGAGATGAGAAGGCTTCAGGGAGATCTTCTAGCAACCTTGCAACACCTAAAGGGGGCCTACAAGAAAGCTGGAGAAAGACTTTTTACAAGAACATGTAGTGATAGGACAAGTGATGGCTTTAAGCTGAAACAGGGTAGGTTTAGATTGGATATAGAAAAAAGTTTTTATCATGAGGGTGATGAGACACTGGAACAGGTTGCCCAGAGAAGTTGTAGATGCCCTATCCCTGGAAGTGTTAAAGGCTAGGCTGGATGAGGCTCAGCCTGGTCTAGTGGAAGGTGCTCCTGCCAATAGCTGGGGCTTGGAACCAGATGATCTTTAAGGCCCCTTTCAACCTGGCTATTCAGTGATTCTATGATTATGGTCAGTATTATGAACAACAATATCATCATCATCATCATCATCATCACAATGTCATTTAATTTGCTACATTGTCACAGGTAAAAATGTTCTCTCTCAAATATTGTACAAAGAAGCTAAGTTAAAAGAACAGATGGGGGAATGCCTTCCCAGCCCTCTAATGGAAACATGCTGTGTTTTCAAGATGCTATAAGTATGATCAGTAGCCAAACTTGGGAACAAGAAAGAATTTTTCCCTCCAGACATATTTGTTTTTTACCTTTGCCTTTAAGAGATGTCTACAGGTTAGTAAGAGAATGATTTTAAACTTTTGTGAATTATAACGTTATTATAATAAACAGCTATGGCAGATGAAATTCTGAAAGAATGCAGCTCTGGCAATCAGTGATCAATTTAGCAGTATTGCTGGTGAAAGTCTACTGATCTTTGGAAAGGAAAGAAGTCAGTCTGGTATTCACACTTGTCCTGTGTATCCCTGCTCTCCTTCAGAGCCAGAGATGACTTGAATCTTGGGGATCAGGGTAATAAGGCACTTTTCTGAATTATTTGGCATAAATGTTATTAACAGAGTAGATCCAATGAATGGCTCATAGAAATGAGAGAGTGGGGTAGCTGGGGAAATTCAAAAGTCAGACTATCTCAGAGAATTTAAAGGTAATTGTGATCTTGAATCCTAAAATGCATGTCAACAGTACCGTTTACCTCTCCTGTATGCCTTTGTAATTGCCAGCATACACCTATTATAAAGTCCTCCTGGGAATTTCTACAGCATCTGTATTTCTGTTCAACTTAATTAAAATGAATTTTATTTGATCTGACAGCTAACTGTTAGTGCTGAGATTTAATGAAAAAGCTACCTGTCCAGCTCTAGAGAAAAAATGACAGGAGCTGGAGGGCATTTAGTTGGGGTTAACACAGCCTGTGGCAGCAAGGATCCAAAATGTCCAGACCAATAATTTTGCTCATGTTTTGGACACCACACTGGAACAATGAATCCAAACTTATCTTTAGTAATAGCAAGAAAAGAGCTGTAAAGCTGTTTCATGTTGACTGTTCATTTGGCAAACTTAAAAGTTCAACTAGATTAGTCAGTGTTTTACAGAATCTAATTGTGGACAGTATATTATGTAGCAGAAATACTTCCTGCTCATAGACTAAGCCCTATTTGTTACACTCTGTCTTTTTTATTTTTTTAATTTTTTCTACATGAAAGGATAATTTAAGAATGTAATGGGAAACTATTTAAAAACAGAAAACAAGATACAGGTGCTCAGTTTTGAGATCTCCCTTTCTAACCAGCTTGAGATCTATGATAAGTGCTTGCTAGTTTGGATGTCATCTTTTTCTCTCTCCCTTTCCTTGACTGAGACACAAGTTTTCTAGAACAGAACCACAGAGTCACAGGACTTTCATTATTTATAATCCATTGCAAAGGCTCTTAAAACTACATCTGTATGTCTGTATGCATTGGAGATAGCAGGGACAGCGTATTTTGTGGTGTTGTGTAGTCTGGCTGTGTTCACATTACATAGCAGCTGGATTTGAGCTTCTCCTGTGGCTCTTGGAGAAAAATCGCCTTTCTCATGTTTATTCTTATGTATATTTATTGGTTTTCCTTCAAATCATTTCTATTAAGGCAAATGTTCCATTTGAAGCCATTAGAACAGTCGTCTTCTTTTTTAAGTATGAAACCATGACTCTCTAGTAATAAGTCAAACATGTCCAAGACTATTTTCTGCCAACATCTAACATGGAATGTTCTCCATGAATACTAAATTCTATTAAATTCTCTTAGTGTCCCAAATAAGAGCTCTAAAAAAAAATTGTCTGTTGTGAATGGTAGCCAGATTGAACTGAGTCCCCAATGACACTCAAGAACTTCTTGGAGAGACAAAGGTGGTCCAGACTAAACTAGTGAACGTCTTCCTAAAAATGAATCCATATAAAAGCTGGAATTTTGGCACCCAGGAATATTCCCTCAAATGTCTAATTTAGTAAGATGGACATAGTCTGAGTATTTGTCTTGTATATGCATAGAGACACGTGTGAAAGGTTGAGGGGGTAAAGACTGCTGAGATAGTGTTAAAAGGAAAAGGACAGGGGTAGCCAAACTTGTCCCAGCCTTGTCCACACTGCAAACTTAATATTTGTTACCTTCAGAACCACATCCATGTCATTCTATGATTTGGTATCCTCAGAAATGTGAAATGGCATAGTCTCAGAGAGTGCCAGCTTGCACTGGTCACAGAAAAGGCAGAGGAAGTGTTAAACATTTAAGTAGTATGTTCAATCACTTTTGCTCTATCTCACCTCCAGACTGTATCCTATTTTTCAGTCAAGCTGCTTTGAGGTACCCAAAGAGCAGCATTTTGGCCACACTATCTCAACTTTTTTTGGCTTTTTTATTTTATTTTACCTTAGATAGACAGCCATGCTATGTGTAAGGACACAGGAAAGGCCATAGACTTAATTAGAAAAATCATACAGCTGGGACGTGAGATGGGGTTTGTCTGCATCAATACTTGTAAAACACAGTGGCAACTGGCACAGTATTGCTGCTGCTCTCTGTTCCTCAGCAGTTACTCCCAGTGGCCCCATCATTTCCTTTTTACAAACAAATACACTTTCCTGCATTTTAATAGCAATTCTAAAAATACTAGGCCATGGCACAGCAATGTTGCAAACGAGTTAAGAAAAAGGTGTAAGCATCTTAAATAAAAAACAATACAAAGCTGGGAGGAGTGGGTGATAACCCAGAGGGCTGTGCAGCCCTTCAGAAGGACTTCGACAGGTTGGAGAGATGGGCAGAGAACTGTCTGAAACTCAACAGAGGCAAGTGCACCTGGGAAGAATAATCCCTTGCACCAGGACAGGCGGGGGGCTGACCTGCTGGAAAGCAGCTCCGCTGAGAAGGCCCTGGGGGTCCCAGTGGGCAACAAGTTGTGCATGAACAAGCAGAGTGTCCTGGTGGTCAAGAAGGCCAATGGTGCCCTGGGGTGCATTAGGAAGAATATTGCCAGCAGGTCGAGGAAGCTGATCCTGCCCCTCTACTCAGCCCTGGTGTGGCCACATTTGGAGTTCTGTGTTCAATTCTGGGCTTCTAAGTACAAGAAAGACGTGGAACTCCTGGAGCAGGTCCAGTGGAGGGCAACAAAGATGATTAAGGGATTGAAGCATCTCTCCTATGAGGAAAGATTAAGGGAGCTGGGCCTGTTCAGCCTTGAAAACAGAAAACTGAGAGTGGACCTTATCACTGTCTATAACTAAAGAGTGGTGTTGAGGAGGTTTTCAGACTCTTCTTGGTGGTGCCAAGCAATAGGACAAGAGGCAATGGGCAGAAATTGAACAGGAAGTTCCACCTGAATATGAGGAAGAATTTCTTTACCGTGTGGGTGACCAAGCAATGACACAGATTGCCCAGAGAGGTTTTTGAATCTCCCTCACTGGAGATATTCAGGAACTGCCTGGACACAATCCTGTGCAATGTGCTCTAGGATGATCTTGCCTGAGCAAGGAAGCTGGACCAGATGACCCTCTGTGGTCCCTTGCAACCTGACCCATTTTGTGATTCTGTGAAACAATGTGAGTCAAGAGAAAATATGTAACGGGAATCCTATTTCTTGAGAGTAGAATGTGTGCAGCACTGTTGGTGTTCATTTGGTGTTGGATTATGGTCTTGAGTGACAGGAAGAATGTTTTAGGATGTGTATCCACAGAGAATGCTCTCATTGTGAACAGCATATTTCTACTTTTCAACAAAAAACCCAGTAAAGTTTAGAATTATTTATATCACTATAAGACTTCTGACCATATTTCTTGAATTTAATTTTAGAGTTGCTTGCTCATCAGAATTTTGTTATTGTTTCATGATTTTTTTCTTCCACACAAATATTCACCTTCTTTGAAGACACAAATAATGAATTATATCAAAATACTTCTATGCATGAAGAGACAACCTATGTGAAAATCCCATATTATGAACAGCCCCTTGAAAACTAACTGCTGTACTCCTTCTGGTAGAAATCAGAGAAAAAAAACCTCAAAAAAATCTCTAAGAGACTTAATCATATTGACTGAGATAGAACAAAATGGTCATCAATGAACACATCCAAACCTTCTCACTCAACAGGATCTAAGTCGGAAATTGTGGATATCCAACCTAAAGAACCTTACATGAACCTAATTTTTTATATAGCATGTGATCCAGAAGCTTTGACACCTGAGGTACTTCATCATTCAAAATTTGACACATTCATAATCACTACTTGGATGTGAAACTTGTATTTCAGTAAAGTAATATTGAAGAAAGATAAAAGAAATTATTGAAAATCTCTTGAACAAAGCAACCCTTTGCAATGATATAGCCTGCCCTACAAAAGTGTCAAACTTTTTCAATAAGTAGATAGCCAGCCAAAAAAAAAAAAGGAAAAAAAAATCAAAAAAACCAAACCCAGATGAAAATGAAGAGGCAAAGAATTTAAAAACTGAAATCATGATGGTTAATATTGCAATATGACAGTTTGGTCTCAGAATATTTTGCAAACAAGTTGCACCAAAGTAGTTTTAATGAATTGTTCATCATGTTCTGTACAGCACCAATTGAAGAACCCTATTGCATCTACTATGCCAGAAGGCTAAAATCTGCTAAAATGAACACTTCACATTTACTTTTAGGAAAATACTTTTAATAATCAGGAATAATTCAGTAAAACTTACTTCAAAGTCAAGGTCCGAATAACGTGATTTTCTTCTCTATTAAGCAGTAAAGAAAAAGAAAAAAGAGGTTTTATTAACAAGGGGACTATTCAAATCATATTAATGAGTCTAAATAACATTCGTGTTTTCCTACCAGGTATATATTAAGTATTATGTAAGAGGATATAGATTTTATCTTGATAATTTAAGATTAATGTGTGACTTTGCATAGTTTATTAGACCAGTATCATCATAGTTTCTCTGAAATAAACTGGATTGCATTTCACTGGGATGCATAATGTGCATGTTATTTGCATGCAATTGAACCTGTTGGTGTATAAAATATATCTATTTCTATACTTCCTGTGGTATTTGAAAATTATCATCATATTTATACATTTTTATACAGCTTTCTATACATATCTATGATTTAGATTTTTATAGGTTTACAGAAATTGATTCTTTCCTATATCAGGCTTACATTGGTACAACTCCATTGATTTTAATGGAATAAATGACAGCAAAATCAAGCCGAAGCCATGGCTTCACCTTGTTTGTTTGCAATGACAATCTGAATGGAGAAAGCAATGACTTTGTTTTAAAATTATGACAAGTCTGATTCAAAGCATCTGGTATAAAGCAAGAATGATTTACTAGTGAAGTAATCACTTGTAAAAAATGCAACAGAATATGATTGCTTAGACGTCACAAATAATTTAGTACAGAATTTTTTAGATTCCAAAAGAAACCAATTATAAAGTCAAATTACATCAAAAAGAAGCAGAAATATTAAAAAGAAGGGATAAAAATATATTTTTTCTTTTAAAGTTGGAAATTAAATGGCTTGCAATAGATTAAAGAGATGTAGAAAAAAGAAGCTTGGTTACAAGAACTGAAAAGAATGCAAAAACTTGAGAGTGGAAACAAAAGACACATTAATCTTCAGGAAGGAAGGTTAAAGATGGAAAAAGTACTCCCAAAAAACCCAAAAAGGCTTGCTGCTGAAGTTTAATCCTAATTTTTATGATAGGGTATAGTGGCTTTAAGTCATGTTGAAGGAACCTTTTCACACTGCACTTAATTTCTTCAGTGAAGAAGAATCAAACTCACTAAGTCAAGAGGAATAATGTTTCTGATTTTGATTTTATTTGGTTTAACAAACCTGCAGGTTTTAGTAAGCTGCTTTGTTTTCCTGAAATTAAAAGGAATGATTTTACAAGTCTTCCAGCTGTAGAAAGTGGAAGATGTTTGGTCTCTGAGCCCTTGATTATACCACTTTGTGACATGTTGTCTGGTTTTGCAGTAAAATTTTAATGCCCCAATACACAATAATATAAGGAATATTACTGTAACACTGTTGACATTCTGATGCCTAAAGGGCTATGAGGCTCTATAAAAGAACAGTCTAAGTTAACCCAACCAACAAAACAAGCTTTGGAGAAGTTATCTTTAATTATCAAGGCTTGATTTAAAGAGAATCTATGCATTTGTGATGAGGAATGATCTACTTTTAAGGAACAATTAGACCACACCTACCACTGAAAAGGCTCAGTGGTTACAGAAGAAGAAACATGTACAACACACAATGAGATGAAATTTATAGGAGTAGCTTTGAAAAAACACTTGAAAAAGCTATTTTTAAGCTAGAGTTCAGTAATAAACATGATACCATTGTGTCCTAAGAAAAAAATATAGCAAAATTAGGAAGAAATGTGCAGTTTGCTAGGTACTGGGATTTGTAAAATTGAACATTGGATTTTGCTTTAAGTATGCTCGATTGCAGTGAAAATATTCCTGTCATAGCTGGATTATTAGGTTTTGCTCCCAGACAACTCTATCACTGTTACAATGGTGAAAATACATATCTAACAGACTGCAAAATATTCAGTTGTGCTTCTGTCAGAGAGAGAGGCAAGTATTGCAATTCTGCTGTTAGTTCACACCAGTTATGACCAAACAGGTAATATACCACAGGTTTATCTCAGTGAGGATTTTTCTAGGGCTCAACAAGAATCTATCACACAATTATTTTAAACTTACGCAGAAAAGAACATCTGTTCTGCGCCTGTGCTTCACCTTTTTCTATGGCTGCATACAATGAAATACAGCACAAGTAGTGCCTGAGCATATTCTCCTACGACATAAAATGTGTGTAACTGCCACGGGAGCAGCAAAGGTCCGCAAGTTTTGAACCACTGAAAGTTATTTGCAATATTGTCACTGACACCACTAGGTACACAATCAGGTCCTTCTGGCAGCTACATCATTGTCCTGAAATGACTGCAGTGTTAGTTTGTGGGAGAGGGAACACATTCTGAAGCCTGAAGTCATTGGGAAACTTACAAGGATAAAGGAGCTACCCTTCAGTCTCAATTGGAAGTTGACATTTTACTCAATTGTTCTTCTAGTTTCTGTATGATATATAACAGCCATGAAAATAATTACATTAATTATGACTGCATATATTCTTTTTTCTTATATGAAGTTTGTTACTTCTCTTTTGGCTGAGGAAAATGGAGTTTTCCAGACATACCTAAATGCTTTCAGAAATCAAGCATCTAGCTCATTCTACACATTAAACTAATAAAAGGCAACTGACTGGAGTCAGAAAGGAAATTTCCTTGTGTCAAATGAGGTGCTGAATTAATCACACCAATATCCTTCTTTTCAAAAAGCTATTGCAGCTGCAAAACTGAGAATTATTTTAGCTACATAAAAATTACACTGGAAATTGGTGGGTCTTTTCCAAGGATCAGTTGGAGATTCGCTTGAGTATTAATGCTAATAGAATAGTATTAATGCTAATAGAAGTAACAAATAACTGTAAAAGATACTATGTATGGTTTGCCACATTTTGTATTTGACCAGGCTCTGCTGTGATGTTTCAGGAATGATATAAACAAGGGCAAGTATAAAATGACATTTCGGCTACAATACCTTTCCTAAGTCATTAGTAGTTTAAGAATTTCCTTGGGAGGAGCTTATTCTGAAATCTAAAACGTGCTGTGGCAGTGAATTCCACAATTTAAATATGTAAGACATAACAAAGGAAATTATGTTGTTTATCCCTTTGACATTTCCTTTGATGTTCCTCTTTTTTATCTTGTAGGAGATATGAATAATCGTTTCCTATCCACTCCTCACACATCTGTTCTCCAAGCTGAAGAGCCCCAAATGCTGGAGAACTGCAAGGGTAAGTCATAAAAGGACTGCATAGAAAACTGAAGATCCATGCAATTAGTCAGTGGCAGGGAGTTAGCTGGCATAATTCTGAAAAAATTGAGGGGTATGGGTAGGCAGTGAACAGCAATCCACGTACAATTACAAATGCTACAAAACAAGAGATCAGTTTAATCAGACAAGGGTGTGATAGACTTCTTTGTACAACTCCAGTGACAGTTCTCATTGGTGCACTACACTGGCAGAAGCCAAATCATGCCTGTAAACTGGGGAAATATCAGAGGACAGCAGCAGCAAAATGTACTTTGAGGAGGAAAGGATAAAAGGGTGAAACAGATTTGTTTAACATGGTCTCTGGAAGAAACAAACACAGAAGCTTCTACAGAAAACTTAGAAGGATATAAATACTGATAAACAAAACTGGTATGGGAAAAACCTGGAAAAAAATCAGAATTGGTATTGGGAAAAAAGTAAGTTTATATAACTATGTATTAATCTGTTAAGGGAAACAGTGTAAGCCCTTCACTCTAGTCTTCAAAGTGAAGTTTGACTATGTTTTGGAGAAATATACTGTAGAAAGCGTTCTTGCACTGATGGAAAAGATCTGACAAGAAATTTTCCATCTCTGATTTCTATGGCTCTTTAATTTTAATTGATAGAATCTATTCTATGTAGAAAAAACCCCACCCTTCATGCCAGAGCCAAAATGAAACTCTGTGAAAAGAGATTTGCTGTAGTAAATTATTTTAAATCAATTTTCCTTTGTGGTAATCATGTATAGCTTCTCTGTGTAATTCCAGAACAACTTTAAACTCTGCTGAGGGACAAAAATAGAATTTCGAAGAATAATTTCCATACACCAGCACACACTAATTTGCTGGCACCAGGAAAGAGCTGCTCCTACTAAAAGACTATTAAATCCCTCTCCATGTCTGTAAAATGGCAAATGCCTGTTTTTCTCCTTATTCTATTTTGCATTACACCACTATCTGATTAATTACATCAGATACTCCTAAAGATATATTGCATTGTGCAAAGCATGATTGAAACCAGAGATACCATATTATAGTGAGGGCTATCACCATGCTTCCATTAATATAAAGTCTTATTATCAGCAGTTTATAATTCACTCTGAGATGAGATTTGACATACAAGATCTTAGCCTGAGGAGGACTTTTTCCCCAGAACAAAAGTAAAGAAAAATCTTTTTTGACCCTCAGAGATATAAAAGTGGAATGTGGATAGATGTTTTTGATTTAAAATGCCTTTTGTGCGTATATAACTGAAAACCACTCTAGTTTCTGAAAAGAAGATTATGTTGGCTACTAGTTCATAACATGAGCTAGACATAATTCAAGCAAATTTTCATGAAAAAGTGAATTTAGTGTGGCAATTTTAAGTTTTTAAAACATGCTAGCATGTTTAGTATATCAACACACAGCATAAACATAACTTCAAGGATCTCACTTTAGAAGTATTCCGACCAATTATTGTGGCTTGCTTCTCCCTTTTTTTCTAGAGCAGCCTGCATGTGTATTTATTCAATCAACTAAGACCACTTGCTTTGTGTTTCTGAATTCTTTGGGGGAAAAGGTAGCTCTTGTTAAATAAACAATTATAAAGTCTGCAATATATGCTGCACTTTATAATACTGACTAAAATTTCAGATCTTTATATCTTCAGTTACTACTGAAGCTCTGCTTGATTCTACCCCCACTTCTGTATGGTAACCTGAAAATAAGTTGCATCAATTTCTGAAGTTAGAGGAATCTGAGATCTACTCACTCAAGTGAAAGAAAGAGAGGGTTGTTATAGGGCTAGACTGCATTTCACTGAGAGCCACAAAATTGGCAAAAGCTGTCTCCACAGCTTATTGAAGAATGAAATAAGGAATGGGAGGGATAGAAATCTGAGATATAGAATGCTTGAAAATAAATTCAATGTGGAAACATGATAAAGAAGAAATTCCTGTGGTGCTCCTCTCTCTCTATTTTTGTTTTCTTTTTTTTTACTTCTCATGTCATAAATCAAAATGACTTCACACCATTCTGCCTGATGCTCTGGTACTTTATTGATGAGATTGACTATTTTAACTTTGTATTTTTTCTCTTCTTTCCTGGCTTGGGGATTTTTTTTTATTATTATTATAATTTTAGACTTTGTTTCTTCCCTGCTGTTTTTATTTCATTCTTCTTAATACGTTCATTTTTAGCTTTTTCTCCACTTCTGCTGTATTTTTCCCCTTCTTTTAAATGTTGTTTTCCCTCCTCTTTATCTATATCTACCTTTACTTTTTCTTTGCACTTCACTACCTTTAATATATCCCTTTATTTTCTCAGCTGTAACAGTATTTTCTTCCTTAAGTCCCCTGTCAGTGATTTGGCCAAGGACCTACAGAGTTGACTGTCTCTGAATGTATTAAGAGCTCTCATAAATGAATACAGAAGGACTATTTTGGTCACCCAATCAAGTTACTACACATAAAGATCTCACAGCAGAAACTGAGGCAGAAAAATAAAGAAGATATGAGGCTGGAAAGAGAATTCCAGTCTTTTACATGGCAAATAATTTGTGAAGTCCTTTCCTTCCTGTTCTAATAGAGCACATTACATTTTTTTCTCTAATAAATGTTTCTATTGCATGTCTTTGCATGTTCTTCATCTTAAAATTGTCTATAGTCTTTTTCTTCTTTCAGCTGTTTTCCATTTCTGCTCACACTACACTAACCATAGTAGTACACTTGAAAGAATGTCCATTCTTGTTCCACAGAGGTAACGATGCAAGTCTCTTCACAGGTATCTACTTGTTCATCCATTTTATTGCACAACTAATAGACATGAATTACTTATCCTGAAGATACGTCCCCCGCTCAGCTTCTTCCTCTGCTTTTAAACCTCCTAACTTTTCTCTGCATCTAAGTGTCTGGGAATGCAATTCTTCACTTCAAAGTAATTTCATTTTAATGAGCACATCACTCTTAGTGTACATTTTCAAAACAAATACCATTCTAAAAGACTGTATTGAGTGTTTCCTTCATTAAAATCAAAACATTTTGAACTGAAGGAGGATACTCCAAACCACTTTGATGCCAAAGTAGCAAAGCCAGTTTTAATCCATGCATATAAGGGATGTGCAGGAGATTAAACAGGTGTTTGATTAGTCCTCTTCAGAAATTCCGTGATGTGCTAATATGCCTGCCTGTGCCTATAATCACATAAGTATGGTTGGGTGCATACCAAATAAAATAAAAATCACAGACTCGCACATTGGGAATCTGTACATCCTTAAATTTATACTTATCTGGGCAATACTTGTATGTAAATATTACAGCATTCTCAAGCTATCTTCTGAAAACTGAAGTTCTTCTATACATAATAAAGGATTAAATTGTTCATACCTAAGAATTTCCTTCAGAAAAAAATATAAAAGTTTTAGAAGAAAATTTGTGGCATGCAGTAGGATTCATCTGACTAAATTTAGGACATCAACATTTTTTGTGTTTGTGTTTGGACTACTCATTCTGGCTTCCTCTATGGAATCTGAAAAGAGACACCTGCACTGAGGCATGTCATTTACTTTGTCCTGGAGCAGATGTCTAAAAGTGGCCTTAAAATGGCTATTTGTCTCAATTGACTCTAAAGGGGAGCCAAATGTGAAGAGCTCTTTTTCCATTTCAGAAGGGGAATGCTTACATTTAGATATATAATGTTAGGGTTGGTGGACCCTCCCTTCAGAATTAGAAGTCAGGATATATGTCTTTTGTGCTGATTCTGTAGTTGTGTTCCAACTACAAGCTGATAGGAGGGGGAACCTTTCTGCTGCTCAGGATCTTCTCCTTTAGAGCTAGTCTAGTCATGCTCCGTCAGGAAAAAGGTGGGCAGGGTGATCTTAAATGTCCTGCTGCAAGTTTTGCTGCTCCATAACTTTTGACAAAGCCCTGTCTTTTGAAAAGTCTTGCAATCTTCTAAAAAACAAATCCTTTGTCCTCCCTTTTTTCCTTTGCTTAAGGCATCAATGAAAGTTAATCCAACTGGCCAGCTCCAGCCAATACCATTTTGGGCATTACCTCAAGCCTTGCCTCTTACACATTGTATATGTAAAAACACAATCACATTCTCTATCTGGCTGCATCTGTTTATCAGGATCTGCTTTAGACTGATTTTATTCTATACACAATTTTTTTCACATTCCTATCTTCAGTTCAGCGCAGCACACCCTTATCTTCAATTCAGGGCAACACATCCTCATCAAATAATGAAGAGAATCACAAAGGCAGAGACAAAAGCCAAAGCAGTTCCTTTCATTTCTGACCTGCCCTAGTATCTGCATTTTTTTTGTAATATATGGGATTTTTCTGGGTTTGATGAGGTTTACAAACATAACTGTCTACAGTTTTCTGGGCCAAAATACAGCCTGCTAAACCTAATGCGTTCCTCAAGCTAGAAGGGACTAAATATTTACTGTCTTATTATACTTTAATACATTTTCCTCTATATACTTACTAGTCTCTTTTGAGCATAAAAATGTTATATAGAATGGTGACTGAGATTCAGTGTCTATGTCCTGTCTTGGAGATAAACTTAAAATATGATACAAATACACGTAAAAAATAACTCTAAGGGAGCAGTAAATTATAGATTCTCAGGCCTATATTCCAAAGTGGCATCAGGAACTATTATTTTGTGTAAGATGAAGTAATTATTGTCACTATTCTTATAACTTAACTAACATAGGTTTTTTTGTTTGTTTTGGTTTTTTTGGGTTTCCTCCCTTTAATTTTTTTTAGGTGTCCTAGATGAACTTTGTCACCAATGAAGAGAAAGAGGCATCACCAGAAATTAATTTAGAGTGGATGGTATGGTGGCACATATGTCGATCTTCTCAAAGAATTATGAATCTTCCTCACATATCTCACCCATATATCTAACCTTAACTGGACTGGATTTAAGTCTCTATATCTGACAAATATCATCTGAAACACAGTATTGTAGATAAGTGGGAGAGGATACTTCTTGAAGGTGACCTTAACTATTCTGCTTCTGTGGTTGCATTAAATTTGAGAACACTTGTGCACCCCCTAAGATCTATTGACAAATATACTTGAACTAACTGGGCATGCACTTACACTATCTTTTAGAAATAATTTTGAATATTTGTTCAAGAATTTATATATTCACTTTAACAACAACCAAAACATGGATAATTTTTGATTCCTTACAGATGCCCACACTTCATTTTATATTAATTTTTCAGTTAAGTCTTGTAAAAACTTATGGTAGTACACACACAATATAAACAGCACAGAAAATATTTTGCTTTCAAAGCTTATAAAGATATCTCTTGAAACTAAATTCTGATCTTCTACTCAAACTCTTCATAAAACTTCACCTACATAAAACCTCAAGTCCATTTTAAAAGGAATGTCCGTAAGTATCCACCATTTATGAAGTATCAGCTACAGCTGCATCTAAAAATTGAAAAATCAGGCCAAGCCTCTGTTTCCCTACACAGACGGGTCCAAACATTGTAAAGTAATAATGGCTTCAGGTTTGCACATAAAGTAGAATTTTTTTTCTCATGTAACTTCTTTCAGAGAATGAGTGAGTACCATGGTTTTTTCATTTGTCTTTCTCTGTCCCACAAAACGCCACGTTTCACAACCTCTGAAATGCTGGTAAAATGTACTCCCAATTCTTAAGGAGGTCCAAGTATGAAATTAACTCCAGCTCACTGCTGGCTTTCATAGGTAAAAGCTTTGTTAGCATGGCAATATTTGACACTTGGGTCTTAAGAATTTATTTAAATAGTTTTCACTTTGATAATGCGTAAATCCCACAGACAGATTGTAGCAATAACTGAAAGCCTTTTAAAGGCTTTTCAGTTCACTTTTGCAATCTGACTGAAATCTATGATATCCACACGAAGCCCACCTGTACCTACTGCACACATCAGTTGTACCAATGCCTGCATGCACATGCAAACAAAACTAAACCAGTAAATGGTGAGCTGCTGGATGGAAGAATCCAAGACTTACACCAATGAGAGCAGAATCAGACCCATCATATCTGAGATAGATATGATTGTCAGCAATAAAACTGCAAATATTTTCAACTGCATGTGCTTGCAGGTAGGGCCAATGATTAGCACTTGTATTTTGCAGGAATAGTTTTTCTTCTTATAGAAACACAGAATTTTCCAGTGGACTTTACCTGGTATGTCACGAAATCCTCTGCAGACGTGTGGAATGTTAAATCTCCAGAACTATATTGTTTCATACAGACTGGCTCTGAAACTTTAGTCTTGTTTTCTAGGTATAAACACTTCTGATAATAAGAGAAATATGAACAGCAGTGTATGATCCCAAACAATAATTTATACTAAATTAAAACATTAGCTTCACCCCTTAGACACAAGACACAATTTATTGTCTTATCATAAAATTAGAACAACAGAGCATGCAATTTGTGTATGCACCACTGACCTCTAAAGAGCTCATTGATATTGTGGATCCAGTTTCACTTCTTGATAATCCTGCATTGTCATCCAGCTCTGAGGCAATGAAATTCTTCACTGCTGTGCGGGGCTCAAATGGCAAATTCTGCATATGTTCTTGGGTAGGAAGATGCTGGTCTAAATTGATATTAAATTGGTCCATAACAGAGGGATTCATATTGAACTCTGGATTAACTTTGTAGTGCAACAGCCTTTCATGAGGCAAGGTATCCATGCCTATATTCATTTTGCTTTCATCTTTCAGTGATGACTGGGTATTTACTGAGCCCCGGGGCATGACTATGTAGTCGCTTTCTATCATCCGTTCTTGAGGATGGACTATGTCCATATCTGCACCTCTCAAATTGTCATCAGTGCATAAATACACAGTCCTCCGCAGCTCACTGTTGTCTTTTTTCAAGCACTGATTGGCCAGTTCACTCATGCTCATGGGCATGTGGAGACCTGTTGGTTGCTGGATGATGACTTTGGAGATGATGTTGCCGGGCAAGGTTGAATAGCTCATTCCTTCAGGGTTAGGTCCCTTTTCCTCCTCTTCATCATTTAGTGAAATTCTAGAAAGTGTTCCTGTTATAGTGGCTGCTCTGCAAGGTCCAATGTCTTTATGCAGAACTGTGGGTCAGAGAACAGGATTCTTACAGCATGAAACCATGGCAACCTAACACTGTTTTTTCTTGTGGCTTTATCTAGCAGTGCTTCCTTTACCAGTTCATCTTCTTAAATCTTCTTTCCACTTATTAACTTCCATTTTATGAATATTGGTTTTGGAGCAGCTTTTGTGTGGTTTTGTGGTTTTTTTGTTCCCTTAATCTCCTGTGTATAACTGACACTGATCTCTGACTAGCTTCAGTCATTTATATAAATTAAAAACACTTCTTCATTTATTCCTACTGATTTACATAGATTTTAGGTGACTTACAGCTTAAGCAAAAGCCTGCCATGTGGAACTCATTAAGGGTTTTCAAAAAAAATACACTATGACACCTGTACTGTCGTTATTAACTCCACATAACCTCCTGGAAAATGTCAAACCGATAGTAAGGCAGAATCATTTTGTCAATCCATTGTACTGACCTACCGTAAGATTATAACTATGAACATGTGTTCCTAAGCTCATAAATGTTCCTTTTCACTGACTTTTTAAAACTCTTCTCTGTTAAATTATGTTTTAAATAAAAATGACAAAAAGTTACCACATTGGGAAGAAATTCCATTGGTATCAGAAAGAATATTTTTCTGCATCTGGTAAGGTTATAAAGAATATAAACATGTTTTGTAGAAGAGTTATAATCCATTTTTTCTCTAGGCTTAGACCTTACTGGTCCAAATTGTAGCAACATCCAGCAATTTTTGTTGGGGTGAGTTCCACATATAAAAGTTACTAATCCTGTCATAAAATTTAAAATTTCCAGAAGCATTGAAGGATGGATTCAAAAGCAAAGCATTTATTCAATCACAATTATTCATCTTAAAAAAATAAATGTGAGTCCATAATTCAACATTTGTGATGAAAGAAAAAGAAATAAAGTAATCAATTACTGGGCTTATTCCAGCTGGTGTAAGGGTGCAAGGATTTTCTGGTCCTGGCTGAAGATATCTTAATTCACACCAATGCTGTTTTATGCAATAAAATCCAGCTCATGGGCTGATACAGAAGGACAACTTGAAGTATCTCAGGTATTATATTTACATCCCTTCTGGTTGCCCAAGGGCTCTGATGACCCAGATACCCCAGTACCTGCCTGTCAGTTCACTGCCTTTTTCTGTGGCAAGCAGCTCATAAGACATCTGACTCTCCCTCCTCACACAAAACTAACTCTCATTTTTCCATTATGAAAAGAACAATTTGCTTCTAAACAACAGTACACAAATACTTGAATTCAGTGCCTGCTTCACTGTTTCCAGTGACACTTGTTCAGACATTCCAAACTGTGCTCTATCCTTAAATTTTTCATGATCAGAAAGTGAGTTCAAATGCTTATCTAGTAAAGCCTGTTCATAACTGCATTCAAAGTCAATCTCCTTTAGGTTGCCTCTGACAAGGCCTTCCGTACTGCAGAGCTATGTTATCAAAGGTAAGAAGTGGGAACTATGTGGATCAGTGCTGGATTTTTGCCTGCTTTGGATGGTGACAGACATGCATCTGTGTTACACTGTATTATCCTGCTCCCTTCCAAATAGATGTGCATATTAAAACTGATCCGTAGGGAAGAACTAATTCTATACTGCAAGAAACACAGCTGGCAGCTTTTTAAAGGCGGGTGACTGGAAACTCAGGCTTCACCTTAATGAGATCAGCTTTCTTGGCTCCTCATATAGCCAGTGAAGAGAGAGTGTCCTTCAGGTGGGTGATGCAGAACAGCTAAATCAGGCTTCTGCTCTGACTCACCCTGTGGAAAGGACACACTCTCTCCCTTTTCCTTTACTGAAAACTGAGGGTGTTTAGGCAGAACTGTTTCCCTAGGAAAAACTGTCCTTTAGAAGTATCTCCTAGATTAAAAAAAAAATTTGTAGAGTTTAAATGGTCATTTATTTTATACTGCACTTTATTTAAACAAGGTTGGCAAATAAATGGCTGAAAATGTGTTACCTTTAATATATGGAAACAAATATAGCTGACCGATTAAAGATCACACTACCAAAATATCTTTAAAAAACCTGCAACTTTTCTCAGTAAAGTGGAATAAAACCTAATTTCCTTAAACTATTGTTGATTTCACTTAGAGTCCTAAAAACCATACTCTCTTTAAAATGAATGCAAATTGATGCATTCTTCATATACATAGCTTTCAAGATACACTTTTTTTTTTTTTTTTTTTTTGTTAAAGCAAAATGATGGTTTCCCATTTGCTTGTGTACTGGGGAAGGAAAGTTAATGCATTAAGCATTATCTACTTTCAACACCTACTTGCTTTCTAATAGGCAGTCATAGCTTTGACTACTTTCCAACTGCTGAATTCTAGTTAAAGGCTTTTGTCAGAAAGTTAAATAAGTATAGTCATACAGTGACATAACTTTTCACTTTTTCTATTTTTTAAATTAACAAATATTTCCTATAAACATCTAAACCCCAATATTTTTCTGGTTTTCATTTCACCTGGAACTCATTCAAGACTTCTATTTGTTGGCTAAATACTCTCTCAATGTTCTTACCTGACCGACAAGCAATGTCCACATCCTTCTCAAAATCAGTCTGTAACAAGAAACAGTGAAACAGAACAGCCATTATTAATTAAAAAATAAACCACAATACCTTTTTGCCAACTAGCGCTTCCAAAATGTCCTACTTACAGGGTCATAGTCTCTTAAAAGTAGTTTCTTGTTGCTGAGAAGGTGAAGTGTATTGTTTTACAACAGCAGAGCTTTACAAAGTTTCCTAAAGTATAACTGGGTGGTTTTCAAAGTATGCTGCCTGACTAGAAAAAGTAAAATAAAATAGGTGGAAGTAGAGTATATAATTTTAATAAAATGATATAGTGTATTATTTTTAATGTATATGGAAGAATAACTTCTACATCTCATCAAAGGACCTTCTTTAAGGAAGCTTTTCATAGTAATTTTATGAAAAGAAGTATGAAAAATAGCCTGCAATACAAATTACTGTGAATAAGTGTAATCCAAATAGACCATCCTCTTTGAAACTTTATTAATTTGTTTTGAAGTGGTTATTTGTTACAAAACATTGTCATTTCTTGCTACTAATGTAATCATATAAAATTTTTGTACTCCTTGAAAACAATCATTATTTATTTCATTGTGTAAAAATTAATTGTGAGAACAAAGAAAGAATTTTAACAGTTGGAAATCAAAGCACACTTTTCTGGATTAGACAAAACTATTTATTCTGTTGGAGAATTTAGTTACTTTTTATTTTAATTTTCCCAAGTTTATTCCATGAATTCAGTGAAACTCATCTCTTTTCTTGCTTGTGAAGTCCAAACATTAAATTCTTTTTTTGAGCCATCATTTTGAAGGGCATCTGCTTGCTGTACCTTGCAGTTTTGCTTAGCCTTGCATGTCTTTAGGGCCTGATTCTGTCCCCATTACAGTCAATGATAAACTTGTTCAAAGTGAAGAGATGAATATGTTTTCTTAATATACTATCTAACAATATTAGCAAAATTCACTATCTCCTAGTTTAACACACTAGATTCCCCCTGTTGACTCTCTAGCACTTTCTTCTACTCTTGTTGGAGAATATTTTTAAGGCCTTGTGAGGGGAAATACATCAGTACTCTTTACATCAACACTACAAAAAGTCACAATCTATTATTATAATATTTAAAATCCTCTTATGTGAGAATCTTTTGTCCTAAAGAACACTAGTGGAAGATACTAATTCACTGTGCTCCACTAAATAATCACACCAATGATTTAAAACTAGATAAGCTATTTAAGCAAGCAGATAATGACCTTAACAGTCTTTTGCTTAGGTGTTAATATTTCAGCTATGCAAACTCGCCACATATAATACAGTAAGCTTTTTCTTTTTGTTAGGAACACTAAATTCATAGCCAAAGAACAAAATAAAAGCTAACCATTATTTGGGCATGTCCATTAGGAAAAGAACTTGAAGAATCTGCATTGATTGGATCCTGACAATTTCTTAGCCGACATCTGAATGCATCTTGAACCTGTGAAAAAAAAAATCTTATACTGATTCTTATGTAACATCATATACTCCTATCAGAGATAAAATTAAACCATATGAAATACAATCCATGACTTTTCTTTGGCCCACTTAATAAATCAGAAGCAATAAACATAAATGCCTATTTCTGCCATTTCATACATATGTTATACTTTGTGGCTGCTACAAATTCTGCCAGTCTATCACATCCAGACGACACATTTAGATTTATGTATGGCCGGAATTAGCTACTAGACAGTGATTATATGGTACTTAAGCCAAATCTGTCTTGGTGATAGTATTTGGCTTTGTCTTCTCATTCACTTTGGTACAGGTCTGATAACAGGATTAACAGATATACTGCTAATGATTGCAAGAATAAGTGTATCTTCTGCTTGACAGATGTTTGATTCTTGAAAGACAGTTCTTTATACTTATTGTAATCACACAGTTATTGTAATCAGTTCCTAATAGTTATTGTAATCTCCTAATTTTATTTTAAAAATAAGTCTACTTGAAAGATTCCAATAATAATCTTTAACTCCATGTACAGGGAATCTAATGCATCTCTTCTAGGAGTAAAACTCTTCAGATCAGAGAAATATCTTCAATGTGAGCACAAGAAGGAAAGTGGACTGTTTGGACAGAGACAGATTTCTTGAAAGTACAAAAGGAGGTTATCAGAAATCACTGTTCATTAATATGATCCATACAGTAAATTTGAAAACTTGTCCCTAAAACATAGCGTATTTGACGAATCATGTTTATAATTTTTAAAATACTATTATCCAGCCTTTAGAAACACGTGCTTCAACAGAGAGGCACATTCAAAAGGGAAAATGAAGTTTCTGTTTGTTGACAGCAGAATGCAAACAAATTTTACTGTGTTCTCACACGTACAACAGTAAGGATGGCAAGGCAACTTTTGAAATATAATGTTTTACAATGTGAATTTTAGTTCCAGAAATGCAAGTGTCTATATTAAATATATAATCATATTCCTGATTGAAAGATGTGACTTCGAAAAACAGGAACATGGCTGGATGATACAATTTCTTGTTCAAATATAAAAGTACTATGAAGGAAATATCTATAAAAAACTACATTCCATTTATTATCTTTAAAAATTACTTGATGACTTATTCAGAATAACTAAAAGGGAGAAAATTGTCTTCTACTTATGGACATTTTGTGAACAGCAGAAGAGGATAATTCATTCACTGCTGCTGATGAGAAGCTGTCCCCTTTAAAAGTATCATATTCTATCACAAATTGTTTAGAAGCTATCACAAAAGGGAAAATGAAAAAAAAAAAAAATTTGTAATAAGAAAGCATTTTTTTAAATGGCTCAGCCCTCAAATCACTAGGACTGCTCTGTAGTCTTGATAAGTGACTGTTGCAGGTGGAGGGAGCCAAATATAGGGCAGAAAGAAAAATGAAGCACGGTGGGAAGGTTTGGATTGATTTCAAAACAGTGAGACTTACCACATGTTGCAATTTAAAGTGTGTTGTATCGAGACTCAGATTCTGTTTTTAGGCACTACACTTGCTTTGGTTTTCCATGTGTTTGATGTTAATTTAATTTGGCATCTCCCAGTTGCTGCGAATTTAATCCAAGTCTTCTCTCACTTTATCAATGCTGAAGTTAGGTCACACTTCAGAATTTTATACTCTTGGATAAGCACTGGCATGGTGATTTGACAAAAAATAAAATAAAGAATGCCTTGTTCAAAGCATCCCCAGCTTTGCTGAATCTCATCTCAAGGTATAATATACTTGACCCCAAAGCATTGTTACTTCAGAACATACAGTTTATCTCACTGCACTCAGGTCTCCCCATTTTTGGGATTTTGTGTTCGTGGAGGTTCCCCACTTCTGACAGCTCCAGAGATCTCAAGAATCTCATGTTGTACTTTCAGTGCCTTCTACATTAAAGCAGTGAATCTTGATTTTAGGATCCTCTTAAATGTGCATGTTTCTTACAATCCTGAAGTGCAAGCAGCATATGATTTGAAGATGTTAACAGAATGTCGAATGTAGCATTATCCATGATACTGACATATGCTGCAATTTCTAGATGTCCTCACCCAAGTCAGAATTAAAATGGTTGAACTTTCTAAATACCAGCTTATTCTTCTAAACTGCTTGTTCAAAATTGTAGAGTATGTAAAGACTGTGCTGTCTTTACATTTTAATTGGAAACATAATCTTATTTTTTCCCCCTGCCTTTTAACATCAAGTTACAAGATTTTCTCATAGCCAGGCAGAGCAGGAGACAGATGTGATGAACGTGCAGATACCAGGGAAGTAGTTTCCTTAGCAACAGTAACCAGCTCCAAGCTTTTGTAACTTACCCTTGCCCTACTCTTGTATTTTATTATTTTTCTGCTGCAATTCTGAAATGTGGGCTCTAGATGCCAACGGTGAATTTAATCCAATTGCTCTCTTCTCCTCAGAGCACAGCTAAAGAAAAAAATACGTGTGGGTTCCTCCCATCACCAGCATTAACATAAGTTACTAAATGTAATTCAAATCAGCTTTAAAGCATCTTGTGTTCAAGGAGATGAGGCAAACTGTTTTGCTGAGATAGATAAGCTTCAGCGGTAACCCCTCATATTTTTCTCTGTTCTGTGACACATTCATCATCGTCTTCCAATACCCAATTAAGTGTTTAAACAGCAAGGTGAGGAAACAAAAAGAACAACTCTGGGCTCTCTGTGCTAAAAAGACAACATAAAGCAATAATATCTACCTATTTCGCATTTTTCTTCCAAGACCTCCAAACAGACCGTGAAAGGTCTTATGCTTAAAAATTATTATATTTATTTTAGAAGTTAAGAAATAGAAGTATAGAAAGATTTGATGTCTTTTCAAAAGACACAGAATTGATGGTGGACAGAAACAAATGACACATCACATAGCTCTCTTCCAGTTGTATGTCTTATTTGGTGAAAATCCCTGTCTTCCTGATGCAGCCCCTATTGAACAATTTCTTCAACATAGCATGTCAGAGAAAGTAACAAATGTTTCTATCATTTATGTGTATATGAACATAACTAAAAGGAAAAAAGGGGCTTTTACATATAATTGTAGAAGTCTGTGTCTTTTTGTGGTGTAATGACAATAAAAGCATAGTAAAGCAGGGCTGTCCTTTTTGAATTTTATGGTGATATATTCCACCCCATATTTTTTTTCCTTTGACAGTCAGAATTATTGTTTTGCCTGTGCTGGCATGCTATAAATATTAGATCAATCTTATAGGCTATAACTGAGATAGCTTTGTAGCTGTCGTCAAGAGTGACAAATATGTTGGCAGGAACTCCTTGACAGGCACTGGCAGAGCTAAATGCTTTTGCAGACAACCAAAAGTAACAGACTACTCTTTCAGCTGGAGGTACCACATGCAGCACAAAGACTGCACTGCTCACTCCGCACGATGGCCACTCTCTTGGCCAGTACTCACCTAAGGGTCTCTGCAGCTGGAAAGCCAGACTCTAGAGCCAGACTGAAACATAACTTACTGGACTTACACCTCTCTCTGTGTAGTAGACAACTATGTCTTTGCTGCTGCAAAACTGAACTGAGTAAGTGCAGACCATACACATTTTTGAAATTAAAACTGATTCAAGTCCATCAGCTTCTACTTCTTTGTGCTTCTTGAAGAAATTTCTATTAATTTTCTTTTCCCATATGAAAAATATTCCCTTAATTAATTCCTCAAGTGTTTTTACCAGTTTGCAATTTAAATCTGGAGGACTAAAGAAGATTAAATGTATTCTGTCAAATAGAGTTCAATCAGCAGTATGCCTAGGTTTCTTTGTCTTCCACCAACAGCACTATCATAATTTTGACTGGAGATTATCTCCTGATTAGTGAATAAGTTGTCTCTGTACATTTACTTTGGCCTAAGTTGTCAAGACTGAAGAAAAAAACACCTCCTCCTTTTTGATAAGGGAGATCTTATCAAACCTTGGTGCTTTTTAGGCCTCACTGGGAAGCCTGCTCACGAGGTCATTTAAAAAAAGCCAAAAAACATGCAGATACATTATTTAGCTACTCAATAAAATGCCTTTCTTCTAGAATTTCCATGTTAGAATAGGGATGTGTAATTGCTAAGACCGACTTGCAGGAAGAACTCCTTTTAGTTGTTAAACAGAGTAATGATTTTTGCAGTTAGATTATATATATATATATTTATATACTTTTATATATATCTAAATTTCTATATCTGTATCTGCGATTTGCTAAAAAAAGTGAAGAAAATAAACCATAACCAGCTGATTGCCTACACATAAAAAATTAGGATTCTAAATTCCTGTACAAACATGTTTATAATCTGATATTTTTGCATACTGCTTACACAAGAAACAGTGAGTTACAAGTGGCTCCAGTCAAGGTATCCTACAAATTTGAAAACTGAGTTTACATTTAAAAAAGACTAATTCCACCTACTTTTGAGCATGGTCAGACAAGAATGTTTCTATGGGATGTTCAGCACTATTGAAGCATTCCCTTCATGAAGGGAATGAAGCATTTGCAGCAAAAAACAGTCATAATAGGAAACCTGTCTTTAATTCAAGGCTTAGGGCATTGTTGGAAGATGTTTGTTGGTTTTCGTCTTTCATCAGCAGTCAAAATACTTTTTTTTTCCCAATAAGCTTCTGCATTACTGCACTGACGCAGGCTTAACTGCTCCTTTTTTTTTTTTTTTTTTTTTGTTATTTTATTTTATACAGTGCTATGCTAAGTTATATTTAGAACTTCTCATAAATTTTGGTCTTTTTTTGACAAAATCAATGAGTGATAACCAGGTATATGTTTCAGCCTCTCTGGATCCTTACAAAAGACACAAGGAAATGGAATTAGGAGACAAGAAAATGGAATTAGAACATGAGGAAATGAAATGAAATGAATAGGGGAAATCAGAAAAAGGTTCTTCGCCCTGAGGGTGTTTGGTCACTGGAACATACTTGGTCATGGTTCCAAGCCATGGTCAGAATTTGAGGAGTGTCGGGACAACACTCCTAGTCATATGGTTTAGTTTTATGTAGTTTTTTGAGAAGCAGGGAGTTGGACTCAATGATCCTTATGGGTCTCTTCCTATTGATGATATTCTGTGACTTAGTGAAAGACCATGCTGTTCATACTGCTTTGGTTTTGAATGTTTCACATGCAACCTTGAGCAAAAGGTATATATTTTAAAATAAAAACTATTCCCTAGGACAGTAAGTGGGAGGTGGTATGCCCTTTCTAGGCTAATTAATCCATCCAAATGGATACAAAAATTTCATAGACAGAAAGAACAGTATGAAACTACTATTCTTCCTACTGATAACAGATGCAGTGTCTTTTACCATTATACTGACAGAATATGTGAAATGATGGCTTTCAGATTTACAGATGAGACTACCCTCTTTCACAGATATAAATCATATTGGGGAAGAAATTGCTGAAGAAAATAAGGGTATTGCAAGACAGTTCTACATAAAATAGATTTTTTTTGAGTATTATCTCTTATTCTGCACATATTTTTATCCTGAACAAAAAGAAAAGTCAAAGGAAGAAAAAAGAAAAGGTACTGAGGTAAGCCCCTTTCAATGTGAGAGCTCATAAACCAAGAAATACAGAAGTTCATAGCCCCGAACAGCATGATTAAAGTGGGAAGGAATCAGGAGTGTGTAAGTTGCTAATTTCTGCAAGATACTGATTTTTTTTCTCTTAAAATCCAAAACTTGAGTATTTGATAAGATAATCATGTATGCATACTGTGAAGGATAGTGATATAAATCTCATGCAAAGTGGTACAATACTGAAAGAATTGAATAAATTATGTCACTCACAATTATTTTTCATTAATATACTGAGTTTCAGTGTTTAAAAGGTGTCAGTGCTGGAAAGAGAAACCCCTGTGTGAGATTTCTAACTCAGCATTGACAATAAACCTTTCCTGAAACATCTTCCTTGTTTTTTTCAGTCCTGAGGTGCTTTCAAATAACCCTTGTCCATCCCAGGGAAACCTGCTGGGCAGTATAATTTGGTTTACTGGTGTGGTAAATATCCTGAGGATGATAAATGACAGCACACAGGTATGTCTGTGGACCAGGAACTACTCTGCAGTCCAACTCCAGCTGCTTATTTTTGATGGAGGGCCCCATTACCACAAATCTGCCAACAAAGCTGTTATGCTACTGCTCTTAAACCCATCTCAATAAAAAGTGGGGTTAGTTAGCAGGTTAGGCAGGTTAGAGGAGATGTCACTAGAGCCTGATTAAAGAGCACTTGTGTAGGAGCTTTGCCATCAGGTTTCAGTGGTGATGAATCCTGCGGCAAGTGGCACTGAGCTGTGAAGGGCAGGCCAGGGTACTGCTCGTCCTCACTTCTCTCAGAGCACTCATCTGTCTTCATCCTTGCTGTCCCCATAACTTTAGTAGGTACCTGAGTTTGTAGATCTGAAATGGTAGATCTTCACCAACATAACCCATCATCTCCTTGTGTCCTCTTTCAGGGACAGTATAAGCAGAAAAAAAAATTGTGTCCGAATCTGTTACAGAGAGTGTAAAAATCTACAGCTTTTGGTCTTCAGAAGGGCATTCATGTTTGCATTTTCCTATACTCATTGGGAAAGACTAACACTTAAAAATAAACTGTACTTGGGATTAATTAAAAGACACCTTGAATTAAGTTGGTAAAGTTTTATACTGCTATTTTGCACTTGGAATTAACTGATCTTCTCCCTCTCTTTCACTTTTTCTCTTTTCCACTTTCACTTGTTCCTATACATCTCACCATAAAATATTTTTCTTTCCATTAAACATATTTCTGCAGAGCAAGCTGTACATAACATTAAAGAGCAGTTGAAAGATTAACAGGAGCACAGCCCTTTGGAAAACCGGGAAGCCATTCCTCACCTCCCTTCGGAGAATACAATGGACCATGACAATAACAAAGCCTTGTAATGAATCAAATACTGCAAAAAGTATCTGAAATAATATTGATCTTTTGTCTGTCATGGCCAGAACTGCAGACATCCAAGTCAGTGCTAGAAGTGGCAACACTACACAGGAACTCCAAAGGGATGCCCTATTGAAAAGAAAGAGAAAAGCAGCATTGTAATATTGTAAAAAAATATTAAAAGCTCACTAGTAAAATAAAACATATTTAAGGATGTCACTTTATCAATTTAACTTGAAAATCATAGACAAGAATGTAGTAGTTGCACTTTATGTTCTAAAGAATATCCTGTATTCAGTTAATAAACACATTTGCAATTTTTTTTAAAGAAAGTATTTAAACATGCTTAGCACTTTATACAGTATTAGCAAACACAGTTGTCATCATCAAACTATTGTCTCACATGCACTGTATAAGATTTGTAACAAGAAGATGTAAATGATCAGGACTAACATGGCATTACTGGCGGTGGTGGCTGACAAAGCTGTTGTTGAAACTACTCCACACTTGGCACATTTGAGCGTCAAACCGCTATGAGGCTCACTCATCTGACTGCAAACAAACAGAACACCCACAAAAAGAACAAAATATTGAATTGTCACCAAAAAACGTTGCTACTGAAATTTAGCTTTTAAATATGATGTCATGCAGAAAAAGTAAGTAGACTTATTCAGGATGAATGCTCTATATTGTTGCAAAACTGTATTTTATACTTTACATTATTGTTAGCTTTAAATGTTAATGCTATGGGGCTTAATTTCATGCAAACTCTATTTCTTACATTTAATCTAAAAAAGGCCCCAGATGTGATCAAAACTGCTCAGTACATTGAAGTAAACACAAGCACGTGCTAGGATAGACACACAAAGTGAAATCCCTCTATTCAGACCTACTGAAGGAGTGTTGCATCCAAACATGCTTGAGAAAAAGCACAGGTCACTTAAAAAGGAGTGTGAAGTATGGACCATTACAGAGCATTAATAGGGAAAGAAACCTGCATAATTTTTTCAAGCATCAAATCATTATGTGCATACTGTATAGTCAGATTAGTACTAGTGACCTGCATGGCCCATTAATATTGGGAATGGTTTTATTCATGCCATATGAAGGTCTGAATACAGGGCTTGAAATGTATGGAATTTGATGAAATAAATATCAGTTGGTACTATAAAAAGGGTGACCTGTTTTGCCTTTTAATAAAACACAGTACACAAGCATTAAGCTCAAAGCATTTTGTATAGACAATTGTACCTCTGCACCTGTCAGAAGAGTTAAAGGACAAAACCTGGAATTTAAGTTTTCTTTTCCATACAGCATGCATTCTTGAATCAACTAAATAAATATTTTTCCTACTCCTTCTCTTTCTGCTATGAGAATGAGGAATAATCATAACTGACTAAGATGTGACATAGCTGACAGGAAGGATGTTTTACTATTCCCAGCTGGAAAGTGGTCAAAGTGATGAAGATAAGAACATTTTGGATTTTTTTTCCCAGTTATTTCAACCAACTGAATTATTTTTTATTGGCAAACCCAGGACTCACAAGAGTGAGTCTCAACAGTGTGTTTCAACACACTGTCCAAATCAACATCAAATACCAGTGGTTTCCACTTTGGTAAACCAAATGATGATTTTCCATTAAAAAGTGCAGTATATTTCTCATAAAAAGGCAGTTTCTTCCATAAGAAAACAGTGAGAACCATGATCTTTTATAAGATGATTTTGGGGTGAAAAAATAACTCAGTGAATCCACATCAGTTGTCATTAATTAAAAATATATGTTAAAGAATGAACTAGAAAAATGCCTTGGGTAAGTATAAGCTAAGTTTGGAAAGTACTTTCTGTCTTTGCCAGGCAGTGCTTCAACATTATTAGATTGGATTATTCTCTTTACCTCTATAAAACAGCTCTGGATCTTGCAAATAATAATAGAACTTAATGTGCATATAAGCCAAATGTAAATTTTCAGCCTGGGCATTGGCATATGCTTTCTCTTTTGCCAGGAAAAGGATTGAGATCATGATTGAGATTCAGCAACATATTTTTTACCACTTTTTTGATTCTCCATATGCTTATAAAGGTGGTAAAAAGCATATGGAGTTAGTATATTTTGCCCCATTCACTTGTTTTAAATCCTACAGCCAAACTTTTGACTAAACTTTTGAAATATGTAAGTCCCATATTTGCCAGGAAGAATGAGGTTGCCTTCCTGAGCATGGCTGGCAGAAGATACTTGAGAAATGAATGACAATCACCTTTCTAGAGGAAATCAAATGATGAACCAATTTCTATGCCCCAAAGAATGTCTTGAGAGATGTCATCTGCCAAGTAGTATCAAGGAATGCTGTTGCCAAGCCACCATCCCATAATATCACACAAGTTAGGATTGTTTCTCATTAGGGTATCTACATCTTTTCCCAGAATAGCTGGAATAATCTCTCGATTCTTTATCCATTCATTTTAAAGCTAAGCCATTTTAAAATAAAAGACTTCCTTACTAAGTTGCACAATTAGGAAGTGAGTTATTTGTTTCATCAGGAAAGCAAAGTATAAGCAAACAGATTTCTATAGCCTAAAACTGAATAGCTGAAAAAAAATCAGTTAAATCTAAGTTTGAATATCCTCACAAAATGTACAAAGCCAAACCTGTGGCTGTTCCAGCTCCTTATATCACTGGAATCAAAGCATATGTGAATTTGAATTGGTGATTACTAAGTCATTGCTACTTTTGAAACAATTTGGTAGTTTAACAATATTCTAGATTTCACTAGTGTTATTACAGAGTTAAGAATGTTGATGGAGCATTTTAGAAAAAATTAAGGTTATGAAATTAATACTTGCTAATGAAAAAAGAAGAAAACAGAAGAAACAGAATTAAAGGGTTTGGTACATGTTTGTCAAAATGATGGTGAAATAACTGAAAACCAGGCTAAACTGAATTAATATGAAATGCAAATCACACCAGCTGAAGTATTTATCATAAGTGTACTCAACAAACTCTTAACTATTAGGAATGCCACTATTAGTTACACGGTAAAATAATTAAAAGTGAAACTGCAATACATTTGCCTACAGCAGTAATACACAGTAAAATGAAGATAAAGTCATTTATCATTGTTAGAAATGTGGATATTTGCGGAGTTAAATTACAAGCTGGCCCAAAATACAATCCTAGAAAATATACTTGAAAAAAATAATTATTCAAAGTTTAAATATACTTTCATAAGCATTAAAAAGGTGATGATCCACTCCTGAAATATTTTTCTCCAATATGCTATCAATTAAGGTTTGCTGCTGCAATACTTCAAATCATTGTCACCCACTGAAAAACAGTTTCTGATACCACCATTGTCATAATCTTTTCTTCTCATGATAATAAACAGAATTTTAATGTAAATGCAAGTAAATAATCAATAACACACATTTACCTTATTTTTTCTTTTTTAACTTTAAGCTATGTTTTTTTTTTTTTTTTTTACTTTGATGTTCTGTTACACTAATTTAGAAAATACACCTGTGTAGGTATTATGTGGATGTAAGAACAAAGATAAATTCTTAATGCAGTCAAACAGGCAGAATAACATTGACCTAAGTAAGGGATATAGTGCTGTAAAATATATTTTATAACAGTTAACACAAATTAATAACATTTCTTACCATAGTGATTAAATTTGACAGCTAGACAAAAATAATCAGTTCCTTCAGTACATACAATTCATAAAACTGTTTTCCTGACTGCAACAGCTTTACACATGTAACCATCTTGTGATACCTGTGCTCAGATTTGTTTAATCCTCATTCTGATTAACTTAATACTGTTGTACTTGTGTTTTATTATGTTTAGTTTGTTTAGTTGCATTCCCTCAGGATAATGCAACAGCAGCTTTTGAGATTAATGGAATCTGTTAGAAACACTGTAACCCTGATATAAAAGTTCACAGCACAATCAAAAGCATTTTTGGTGAATATCTGTAATTGAAAATTGATGATAAAATTCTAATATGCTTTAAAATAACCCAATTGTTGCTTACCCCGCTCTGTGTTTGAGCTTTTTATCTAGGATTCCATCTCTGGAAACAAGTTTATTAAATACCAAAATGCCAATCACCATGTTGACCTGTCAAACAGAAGACAAACAGTTGATCTTTCAGTGCCTGAAAGAAAACATTGTATCCTGTTACTTCAGAAAAAGGCTCTTACAGGCCTGCAAATTGCCTCCTCTTACATTTCTGAGTATTCCTTCAGAAACTGTGTAGCGATGTCCCTGAACACACAAAAAGGTGGTATTCTCAAAAGGGTGACACATACACACATCCTGCAACAGGCTCGTTTTTGAACCTTGAATTATGCCAGGTATCAAGCCATACATGTACACATGTCTGATGGCCAGAAGCTTGAGCAATATAACTTTAATATTTTGTCAGTTTTCATTGCAACAATGTATCCTATTCCAGGAAAACCAATCCATTTGAGTTATCTATACAGGGAAGAGCTAGTCAGAGCATGGGATGACTGTAAGCATGTTCCTTTCTAAACATTTATGGCCCATGTTGGTGTTCCTACTTATGCAGAACCAGCCTTTGGTTTTCCATATCTTCCTGCACATTAATCACTGTCTATGTCATTCACCAAAATGTCAGTTTTGAGCCTTGTTTGGCTGCAGTTTACTATTTTTGTGGACCAGATGAATTTCTGGGATGTCTGCTTAGCTCTATTAAAGTAAATTGTGTTATGATCACATACATGGATTCAAGACCTAACCTAAAAAAAATTCAAGTGTCAGACTTTGGCTCTTAATGGACATACTAATGGCATTTAATGGACAACTTAATGACTGTTATTATCCATTTGTATTATTGAGCTGAACTCTATGAACCTGTCTCTGCATGCCCCTGCAAAGAGGTAATACCAATTTTTGAATCTAATTACTAAATGTTCCTTTTTTTTATTTATTAGAGAAGGATAATCCTTTTTTCCCCTTTCAAACTGGTTTTTCAACATCCGTGCCAAAATACCTAATTGTTACTAGTCTGCCCTGCCAAGTCTTTTTCAACTTTATTTGCAGCATTAACATTTTTCAGCTGCTGTTATATAATTCTTTGGCTTCATACACTTAGGCTTAAGTGGCTGCATGGAACAGCTCCTTCCACAGCTACCAGCTAATGGTAGGGCAAACTGCGACTGTGAACTTCAAACATCTCTGAACAAAGACTTGCCAATTAAACAGAGAACATACAGTTACTTCCATGTGAAAATTGTAACTGGCTTTTTGTAAACATCCTTGGCTCCCCTACCATGACAGGGACTGTGAGCTGTACAAAAGGATCCTGGCTTGACTCCAGGCAATGATGAGACAAACTCTATGGGAGTAGTAAACATCCATTTCAGGAAAATTCATGGAGCTGAATAGCTATATCTTTGAAGACTAGTAAGACTGATTGCCTTTTACAAGAGAAAACCAGAAATAACCGGTGCAGGTAGAGTTATCATAGTATAAAATTGGTGGAGTGGAAAGAGGAATTAGATTCAAAATCTTTAAGAGAAAAATGCTAAATAATTTTTTTGTGAAAAAACCATACAGACTGCAGAGCAGATGACTGATAGCCAATGGCTATCAGTAGGTAGGATGTAATTCGCCTTACCCTGAAGTAGACATCTGAAATACTTCTGATGGTTTGATCTCAAAAAGTATGTATTTTTCTTCACTGACAATGATATATGGCTGGGATAACTAGTGTAGATGCAGAAATCTACATTGCAGATATCCACAATTAGGCAGAAATGAATCCTACACCTAAATGCATGTCCAGAGACTTGGAAGATTTATACACAAATGAGTAACATTTCCCAGCTATGACAACTTTTTTCTTTGCCTTCAAAAGCAGTAGCCATGGAGAACTTGCTGGCAGGTTCCACTCCTTCTGTTGCTTTTGCTGGCACAGCAATACCCTGCCAAGCAGCCCTCTATCAAGATTGTCACTGAGTTTCACAAGGCAGTGACAATTGCGTAGATGCTGCTGATAATAACTCCGTGATGCCTGTAACAAGTTTTCTGTGCCACTAATCAGTACATTATTCTTTCACAGCTTACTGTGTAAACATGGAGAGATAATTGGTATAAAGAAGTGATACAATCAAATGAATCATGCATTCAAAATACTGAAGGTATGTTAAACAACAGTGATCTCAGTATTTACAGCAAAATGCAGTGTTACTTTTTAGCTAAGGTTTTATAACTGAAATTGCACTTTCCATCATTTCATATGAAAATACTGGAAATTATATTCATGTTTACCAAGACAACAGCAGCTGCAGGTCCAACGAAAGCATAAAGTAGCCCTCCTTCCAGAGACAGCCAGCAGCTGGAAAAAACATTAGAGAAGAACTAACACAAATTAAAAATAAGTATAACACATTGTCAAGAAAACATTAGTAATTATTACAACATTTTTTTCTGACATGTGAGATTCATATGCACACACAAAAAGGGATTGCTTTGTTGATATGATGATGTAGAGAGCTGAAAGATATTTCCATTACCAGTGGTTAACATTTCAAAGTCTTTAATATGAATTAAACATAAACTGAAATGCCAAAACCGTATAAAAAGCACAATAGAAAGTAAGTTTGCAAATATTTATTGAATCTCCTCTAACCATGTGTACTGAGTTAACTGAGCAGGCCTTGCCAAGGAGGTATCTAGAAACACTTCTAGCTTACCATATCTGATAGTTCTATACTTAAAAGTGATGAAATGGTAAAGTACCTGTAATAGAGAACTTCAGAAAAAAACCAGGTTTCTACATATGCTGTCATTTAATATTTCCTATTATAACTACATCTTAAAGACAATATTTCCATTAGAGAAAAATCATATACTATATATGATCTAACTGTTCTGTATTCTCTGTAATATTTTGCAAACAATTTAAATGTATATTTAAAGCATCTGAAAACTGTATTTTCTGGAGACCTCCTAATCTCAGAGAGTTTGTCTTTCTGCATTAGGGCTTTCACTGAAAACCAAACACAGAGCACTTACAGAATCAAATTCTAAATATTTGATATACTATGATGCAAAGCTTTTCATATCTGCAAAAGATCAGGAGCTTCACACACTGAAGTAAATGCAGCTGTGCTATTTTCTCAGTGATTACACATTCAAAGAACAACATGTTTATTTGAATGCATGATCACACCTACATATAAGAAAACTTAAGTATATACATTCAAATAATTTACTTGGATTTCACATCCAGAGACATTCACATCAGAATCACACATATCTTCTTTATTTTCCAGTAATGGTTTTGTACTTTTCAAAACCAAGTAAATTAAATGCAAGCACATCATAATATTAATGGTCTGTTAAGGCTGGCATTCTCACTGCAAAGAATGAAAGTGTTTCTCATTGCAATGAAGCCATGTGAAAACTGTCACATGAACCCAACTGCACCAGTGTGCTAAATTCTGGAATGATAAATGGATGCAAATAGTTCCTATCTTCTTCACTATTAAACATTAATACATGCCATGCTATTCTACATCCTACCTCAAAAACCAACTACAACACTAATGTTCAATTTATTTTTGCAATGTCAAAGAAAAATGCTTTCAAAAATTTCTGCAGTTTTTCTTACTATTTTTTCAAAAGCTAGGATTTTATCATCAGTCTGGGAACACAGATTTCTGAGAGGGGGGAATGCGTTCACAGTGCACTTGCTTACCAGTATGAACTTTTAAACCTAGTGTTGATGACCACTCTAATTAGAAATTGTAATTAAAATTTTCTTGTTTATTGGCAGACAGAAGCATCAGTTCATAAAAACAGTTGATGTATTTTAGTTCAAACATAATTTCAGCCACCTGTGCTGAAAAAAGGGTCAAGGAGGGTTTTTTTCTAAATAAAAAATAAAAAACAATTTCTAGAACAAAATTCTTTGAGACCAAGGGAGAATTGTTGCTTCCCTTTTCCATGTTCTCAAGTAAAATGGTTGTTCAAAAGAGTGATTTCCACTTAAGAGGCAGAGCTGGAAAAAAATACAGAGGTTGTGCTTTTTACCCTAATCTCTTTTTTACACAATCTGAATTTTCAACAGCGTGTGACATCATAATTGATGTCACAAATTTTGATGTCACATCAAAATTCATTTTCCCCCAATCTTTTTCTGTTGAAGACATTCTGAAGATAGATTTTCCTGGGCCTTCTTACACCACAAGGCAATTCTTGTAAATTTTTACAATTTTTTTCTTCTCCTATTTCCTTGCTCTGATAGCTTTTTTTCCTGTGCTTTATAGCTGTTTTTATTTTGTTTTCCTGTTCTGTCTTCTTTCTCTCTGATGTGCACATAGCAGAAAGCCATACAAATTGATTAGTATTAAGAGCAGCCACTGGTGGCTTTATGAGACCATGTTACATGGTCATAAAATTCTGCTGAGTGATGAAGCATCTGTACACTTGCTCCTGTGTCCTGAACATTTTGTGAGTTGTTTGATGCTCTTCAGGTGAATGGTCCCTTCTCTTAAGAGAGCATGGCAAGAACATGACTATGACACAATTTTATTTTTTGCTGATGTAACAAATTCCTAGAACTTATCTGCACTGCATGTAAACATGAGCAGGTTTAGTAAATTTTAGTAGTGGTGCTTTCATAGCTCTGATTGTCTGAAAAGAGATAGCAAAAATATTTATTATAGAAATAGCTGGAAAAAGCTATTAAACTTTCAGATACACTGATCTTTTCCAGATAACTTGAAATATCGAAAAACTTGTCTCTGTGGCGGTTTTTTTTTAATTTATTTTTGTTTGGTTGGTTTTTGGGGTTTTTTTATTTTTTAGGAAATCCCTTCAGCTTCTGTATCTATATCATTACAAGTGCCTGCATGAAATATTTTTCATATGTAGTTTTAAATGTACAGAAATATAACTGTCTGATCATTAAGACTCAGAAAAAGACAGAAATCAGAGACTGATGATCACAGACATGGCTCCAGTGTGAACACTTAAAGCACTCCCATCATACATGTACCATACAAAACTGAGAGGTCCTGCAAAGGTTCTTGGACCTTCTCCCTCTCCATGAGTCTCTTAATGTGTGAGACTACAGAACTGGAACAAATTCTTTAATTTTCACTTTTAATGTCCTCCATTTAAAAAGCTCCATTTTCAAAATGAGCATCTTACAGAGCATGAATAGTTTGCAACAGGGCGTGTTTCTGATAGCAGCATGTGTGTAATTGATTGCAGCCAAACAGCCAAAATATAGTGCAAGCAATTTAAAAAAATTACACAAGTGCTTTAGTTATGGTAGGAGGAGCAGGACAGGAGCTCTGCTTTTACACTGCCCAACAGTTGTCATGAGACACAATTCTTAGCTGCCTTCTGGAGTGGGACAGCACATCAGCTGGTGATGGAGGAGGAATCTCCACTCCTTGTCTTCACTGTTTTCCTTATATAATTCTGATGTCAAATGCCAAGAAAATATATTTTCAAATAAGATGAGAAAGCTATGTTATGGTTCTATTTGTCCCTTGTACGCCTTCATTTGTTCTTTTCTCCCATAGTACCATGTCAGCTGGATTTGGATCCTGGGAGAGGACCTGTTACATGTACAGAGATTTGCTCTTTTTTCACTTTCCAGGTTACTCTTTATGAATGATTTGTTGCTCTGTGGGAATATTTCAGAATATCCTCTTTTAAATATGCATTCAGCCCAGGAAGGAAGCAGGAAGCAATGCTAACTAAAGCAAGTACTCACACATGAATGATTTCAGTAGAACAAATGCAATGGCATTAATTCTACAAGGGACAGAACTACATCCGCAGTGGGGTCTGGACATTGTTATTTTGTGATTTGTTAAATCTCACAGCCTAAATGGTTTTTCAGTTGTGGTTCAAGGACTAAATAATAAAAAAAGCCAGCAAGCTGTACATAGTTTAAAAATTTCAGAGTAGTGGGTTCTCAATGTAACATTCAAAAGGGGGGAAAACCACTGTTGCACTTTCCAGATCTAAGTGCAATTTAAGCACTTCAGTCCCATAAGACATTCCTCATTAAAAAACTGAAGATGCACACTGTCACAGTTTAAAACTACAGAGCTTAGTGTCTGGAGCCAGTACTCAGGAGGCAATTTGGTTTTGAATTCTTACCCACCCAGAGCTGGAGTGCCATGATGGTGAGACCTACAGGGAAGGGAGGGGGAATCCTGATCTCACTCAGTGATGATGCTAAGGAGAATAATTAAATATTCATCGAAGCAAGGACTTGACCTAACTCATCCACATCTCTGATGAATGCCCTCATTACCAGTCTACAGAGTCATATTTCCTCTCTTTCTGTCCAGATGCTTACTCAATTTCTTAGGCAACATGAGGAGAGCTCCAAACAGGCTGACCAAAGGAAACACACTCTTGCATACGTAATGGTGGTTGGAGCACTCCACTGGCAGAAGGAAGACTCAGCTCCTTCTTCATCAGAAGACTGAAGGGAAGCCTCTCTAAGGAGTTAATTTTCCAAGGCGCTAAATATACACTGGAAAAGCCAGACAGCTAAACAGGAACTCTCTTAGTTGAGTGTAAATGAAGCACACAGATTTCCTCCTTGCTGTCTCTCAAATACAGTGCAGTCCAGGAAATGGGCTGGATTAGGCTGTCCAGGTGAGAGGGGATGGATGGGAGAACTGTTTTGAGGTGTTTGAAGGGCTTTGGCTCCAAGCTGCTCAGGGGCATTAAAGTCGAGGTACCTGCTTGGTGCGCAGAGAGCTGGGTGCCAAAGAGACTCTTGCCAGTGCAGTTTTGGCCATGTTTAAAGGCTGGCAGAGGCTACCCATAACATTTAACATTCTCTTTTGTAAATCTATGTAAACGTTTGGTGTCTAAGAGGACCTGCTCCTCAGTGTTTCTTAAAAGCCTGCCATTTCAAAATCTCAAACAAAATCTAGGATTCCTGGTGCTTTGCTGAGCTCCAAGACTGGCATGCTGCTTTCTCTTTGTTCTTTTGTGGATCACTCAGTGACTCTCAGGGCAATTCCAAGTGTGAATGGATACCTGCAGAGCCTTTAGAATATGCTATGCAGCTCCTGATGGGGGAGGACAATCTTGATAAGTAAAAACATAATTTATCATTTCAGATTGACTTACTAGTGAGCTGTTCCATATCCTTTTGTCTTGGTAAAGCCTATTGATATTGCAACCACTAATGCTGGCAGCCCTGAAAAAAACCAAAACAGTAATAAACATCAGATGCTGAGTAAAATATTTCTGTTCTGCCTGGACAAAAAATGACAGGGCAAGCTAATGCAAAATGGACAATTTTACATGGAATGAATTATTTAATGAAGCACACTGCAATTGTAGGATTTGTTTTTCTGAAGCACTGGTGGGGAGGAGGATGCTGTTTTCTGCCCACAGTGTACTGCTTTGATGTAGCTAAATTATGGTACATTTGACAGGTCTTAACTAGAAAGAGGTTTCATGAATATTCAGAGAATGTTTTTTTCTTGTTTTATTTTGATTTCTTGATATTACACTACTTTGCTGAAAATCTTCTAAAATTTTGTTAAAATATATTTATAAAAAAATGCTACAACATACACCAGTGTATCTTGAGCTTGAAATACAGCACAAAGGCTTCTAACCTAGTTTCCTTTAGTAACATGCTGTCTACTATCTCTCAGTTTTACTGAAGAAAATGATAATATTCTTGACATTGCCACTACATTAAATGTTTCCTTCCAATGATTCTTAGGAAATTAATTTTACTGACTTACCCCATCCAAGGCACAGGAAACGCTTCCTTATGAGCCGCGTCCTAATTTTGCCAGTAACAGCCATATATGACTGCCACGCTTCTGTCAAAACCCAACAGAATGAAGCTAAGAAGAAGAAGTGTAAAAATGCGGTGGTTGTGGTGCAGATGCCCTGCAGGGAGCAAAGAGAAGCTCATGCTGAATACTTAGGGACACTCATTTCTGTTTTCAATTCAAAGAGTTGTCATATTCTATCATCTTGACCTTTATCCTTAGCATCAACTCTCCCTTTTCTCCCTTTGTGATGTGGTGGCCACAAAGAGAGAGAGAAAGAAAGAGCAATGTTGATGGGGATTAGGCAGAAAAGGTTTTGACTTGTTTTCCCAAACACTGAGTGTTCTGAGAAGGGACAAAGCCACAAAATAAATCATGCCAACAGATTTTTCTCTACACATTTTCTTTGACCAGGGACCATTGCAAGGCCATTCTCTGGTAAGCCAGTTGCAAAATTACTGATTATAAAATCTCACTGAGCTGAACAGAGAAAAGCAGGGATACAAATGCTCCTAATTGCCAGTTGTATTTTATTTCTCCCTGTGAAGAAAGACCCTAATTATACATCTAAATCTGGGGGTTTTTTATTTTTTATTTAAATCTTATAGAAAGTTGACCTCTTGGAACATACTGCCTTAGATATTTTTAGGCAGGTTTAACTATCATAACCTTAACAATTACCCTGGATATTGTTTTTATGGGTATGAGTCACTTGTCATCTGAAAAGTATTTTGAGCACATGCAATTGGCTTTCTTTTGTCACTCTAGCCCTTAATTAAACTTGACATTGTAGCTTACATAAATGAGCTTCTTGGCATAAATGGTGACCTGCCCTCCACTGTGCTGCTTAAAATGCCAGTAGCAGGCTACAAAATGCAGTCTGCATAGTACCCCAAAAACAAAATCACACCAGTAATGTTGAGAATAGCACAATTAATCCTTAGCACAACTTAAACAGTCAAAGTTATGTTAAGATTAAAAGAAAATATAATTCACACCCCCAACATCAATGATATAAATCATGAAAAAATGAAAAATTTAGGTATTACTTGATGATTATTTCTTTATTCATCATACATATCTAACAGCTACACTTAGCTTTTTATTAAGACTAGTCAAGATTTTTCACTAAAATCCCAGTTAAGCAAACTATTTAGGGAGAAAATATGCACATTGCTAGTTATATATAGGTGCTTGCATATACTGTTGATTCAAGGCTGATAGGAAGGATATGACATACATGACACCCATATATTACACCATGCATGTTTTTTAGTTAATTTTAAATTCTTAATTACTTTTAAATAGGTTTTGGTTTGAATTTTCCGTGGTGTTAATTTTCCCAGATTCTTATCTGAAATCACTTGTGCTGGTTCACACCAATATCTATCTTAAATACATAGCTGATAGTTACTCCAATAGTTACCTTAAACACATAGCTGATAGCTGATACCAGCTGACATCAACCTCCCAACTTTCAAAAATTCATGCACTTGAAGAGTTAAAATGTAATGATTTACTGCTATGAATTTACAGATGTGAAAAACACATTGTCTTCAAATCCTGGGTCAAATTGTCAAATTAAATCTAGAGGAAATGGGTATATGCAAAAGAACTGTTGTTAATTTTAAAAAAGCAAGTAATGTAAACTGGGAAAAAACAACAGATCCTGAAAATGCACTAGTTATTCCATCCTAGGCTTTGCCATTGGTTCTTTTGTTTTAGTGTCCCTAAGGTATATGGATTCATAAAATCTATCCAGTTAAAACCTGACTAATAGCAGTATTTCCTGTATATGAAAAAAAAAACCCAAACCCAACACTTATTTAAAATGAAGCTTCTGCAGTGAAACACTCAGTAAATGTAACAGAAAATTCATAAATGTCCTTTCTTTTACTAGCTGGTTCATATGTTATGAATTCCTACTATGCAATTTTTATTTGCTTTCCTATCAATGTTCTTGAAAAAGCTAGAGAGTTCTGTTTGAGCAAGAATTTGACAACAAAATTACTTTTGAGGAAGAGTACAGAATCTTTTAGGGAGGAACTGCATAGGTAAAAACACAATATTACCCTGAAAGTGAATATACTATTTCTCTTATAAATAATGCATATACAAACAAATCCTGCTCACTTTGGTGAAAACATTGCTAACTCTTATGGTTCACTTGAGTGCACACTGTAGGATTTAATTCATAATTTATCCTTTGTATTGAAAAAAGATGATGATAATCTGAGACAAATGCGGACATGGCTACTGTGGAAGAAAGAACTCTGATGAAAATGTTAATGATCATGTTGAGCACAAAATGAGAAGACAGAAGCAAGTCTTATGAACAGCGATTTGTGCTTTAGCTGGAATATATGACTGCTGATTATATCTATCTCTTCTGAGCGACAGGCAGAAGTCCTTAATGAACAACAGTGGCAAGTCTGTATCACTGATATAACAGCGAATTTCAATCACATGCCATCAGAAAGATGCAAATCAGCCTTGAAACACCACCTAACAACCGCTGAGTGTGGTGACGGATCCATGTGCAGGCAGTGCTTGCACTGAACTCAGCCTCCCTCCCTGCAAAGGAAGCAGTCCTGGCAAACAAAACTGCCCCCTCCCAGGCACAGCCATGGGCTCAGCTCAGTTGTCCAATACTCCACGGGAAATCTGGCTTTTATGTACTTCCTTATTCTTCCCCTTTGATAAATAAATAAACAAACAATGCTGTTCTGTCTGGAAAAGCACTGTATCTGGGAAGTCAATTTCCAAATAGAAACAAAAAAATTCATTTTCCCCAACGGCTGTTATTAAATAGGCCACTGAACATGTCCGATTTTAGGAAGTATACATTAGCATTTTTTCTTTCTCACCGGGTTGTGAACTATTGGCAATCCCTCCTTCCTCTCCTCTTCTTCCTTGGCCAGGGACCACCATCTCCCCTCACCTTGCTGCACATGCAGCAGCATCACTCAAACCCTGTGGCCCATCACTCACAGAAAGCTGCAGCGTGTCAGCCTGCCTGCACCAAGAGATAGTGGTGCACATCTCCCCCATTGCTTTAGGAGGAGATGTTTCTCATTTGCTTCTAATTCTAGTTTATTAACACTCACTGAATTAATTACCTGTGCTGAGCACCTGTCAACTTGCAACATAATTAAGTTTAATAGCCTAATTTATTCACTATTTCTTCAAGCTTCTGAAATTAAGTCAACTGTTAGTCTAACTTACTCTTCCTCCCATTGCACTTGTTCTCGGCTCCCCATATTTACTTATAAGTGGGGAAGGGAGTTTTTCTGTCCTCAGAATGCAGTTTAATGAACTTTTATTGAGTCCCAGGTGTTTAGCTACCTGAAATATCTAAGTGAGACCATTCATCCCTTTTTAATAAACAATATACTACTGAAAGCAAGAACACACATCAGGTATCAATTTATTTCCTTCTCTCATCCTTGTAAGACACTTACTTCAAATGAATGTACTGAAGCACAGCTGGGAACTGTAAAAAAAAAAAAGGAAAATTCAAAGCTACTTTTTGATTAATATTTTTTATGTACTAATGATGAGTAAAGTAGAGAATACAGCGACTTTTATGACCTGCAAAAGTAGGTCATAAATGTAAAATTAAAATAAGAATTTATTCTCTGAGCATCTGGCTGTTGTGTTTTGGGTTTTTTTAATAGAACAATGGTATTTTTTAATAGAAAAATGGTGTGGGTGGTTTTTTTAATAGCAGTGTCTTCTGCTATAGATCTTCCACATAAAGGCAAAGAAGGTTAAGTAAGGACACCTGATTTGTGTTCTCACCCTGAAACAGGTTCTTTTTCCATCAACGAACTTGTTGACTGTCTCTGGGTTCTGATAAACAGTGTAAAAATTAAAGCTATTGGAAAATGAACATGAAAAATTAAATCTGTATTCGTGATAGCAAAATGAACAGGGCTAAAATCCACTCAGCTGGATTATTTAATGAAGTAGAAATGAGAGGTAACAGAAAACCATTTAAATAATAAAATTTCTACAAGATTGGAATCTTGCCCTTGACTTATCTCTGAGGAGATAAGCCTAAGGAGATAAATTAAATGGATGCTAATTTTATTCTTATGACATTCTGATCATGCACTGAGTTCACAAAGAGCACTTAAAGACCACAATAACACATAAACAAAACAAAGAATAAACAAAACAAAGATAATGTAAAGGACATAGTTAAAAGCAGAAAAATAATTCTAGGACAAAATTGGTATATCTTATTGCCTTTGTGTGACTCTTAAGCCATCTACTATCAAAGAGTGTATCTTTTCCTTCTTTAAATCAAAAATGTAAATTCATAAAAGAAAATACTGCTTATTTTTCCCGATTTTATTTTTTTATTATCACGTATTTTTTAACTGATTTGAGCAATTTGAGTATCTTTGCCTCAGAAACAGCAGACGTTGTCAGAATACAGAGGTACAGTATATTGGTCAGATAATATTGAATGATAGATTAAATACTGATTTATAGACTAAACTGACATATTAGAATAGATGCACATACAGAGACTGTGAGACAAAGAAGTAAGAACTTTATTTTCAGGAGTGGTTTTCTGGAAGAGGGATGGATTTTCAATAAGAAAAAATATGGCAAGGGAGGCTGTCTCTTCAGCTGCAAACCTATTTGAAAATGTTAGGACCTTAAATTCCTGAGAAATCATAGCTGCAGTCTTCCAGGTTTCTTTTCCAGGATCATTAATATTGCTGACACCATAAAGCTTTGATGGTACCATTTAAAAAATCCCATGTTCTTTTCTTTTGACGGACTCCAGTGCTACTAACACCTTTTTCTCACTCAAAGAACTCAGGAATCTGATACTGATAGTGAAAATAGCACTACAGTGGAAATAATTATTCTAAAATAATAATTATTTATTATTTTAGAATAAACCAACAGCTATGAAATTATTTACTTTAATTAATTCAAAGAAAAATTTTATGATCTTATAAAAGTCTTTTCCTTAGCAGTGTGTCCTTAGCAGTTGAAAGCTCAAGTGGTTTAACTTCATTACATTTTGTTCTTATTTGACATGATAGCCCAGAATAATTATCATTTGACTTCATGTGCAATTGTGTGATGAGATCTGCACAGTTAATTATTATTCTGAAGGATTCTTTATGTGGTACAAGACAATGTGAATCAGATCCTTTACGTGGATTTTTGAAGCAAGCTATTTTTTCAGTGCTACAGCAGTAATCTTTGAGTAGTTAGGTGATCTGCCTCACAGAGATAATGAGTGATAACTAAGGACACTCAATTTTTTATCCTTCTACTCAATCAATCTACTCTATCCAATCTACTCCATCTTGCAATCTTCTACTCTATCCAATCTACTCAATCTTGCATGTTTACCCACAACATGCAAGATGCCTTTTTAGGTTCTGATAAATTGCATATAAGCTGGCTGTAAATGACCCAGCTGTTTCTGCAGTTCCTTTGATGTAGTTTACATCTACACTCCCAAAAAAAGACATCTTTATCAACAGCATGGCAATCTCACAGAAATTTTTTCAGTATCAATTTTTTTTTTGGTATCATGTACAAATTATCCCAAAAGTCACTAAACTTTGGGACCATTTCATGTGCCCAGTCTCAGGGTGCAATATAATTTGTTGCACTTTGATTTAAGATTTGTTTTTCTTCTCTTCTGGAATCTGTCCTTTTGTCTGACAGTATAATCACAGTGATCCTACTAGCAATAGTATAAATGTAAATGGAAGAAAACTTACACCTTAAATTGTAAGTTTTCTCTGTGTTTGTGCTTTCCACATGCACTTTTAATATGTCTTACTATTTTCACCTTAAGTTTCTTCAGATACTTTACTAACAAATCCAGTTCTTGCTCTTGTTTTATCAAGATTTAACTTGAAGGTGTTTTTCAAAATCACCCCCAATGAGTAAAGCATTTTACAATCTCTTTTCACACTTATGAAGACTAGTCAGAACGTCTCCCATTTTTTCCCAGGTGCAGAGTTCAGCAATCAAAGTGCTGTTTAAATCTGATCCACTAGAAGTATATGGAGCCTTCTTTTTAGCTTCTGCCCTTTCTAGTTACTTTTCTTCAAAATTCTCCCCTGATAGCTGTCACCTCTATCACTCATATCAACAACTTCTGCATTTAAATCTGATACAGTATAGTTGTACTTCCGCATCCCTCAGTTATGTCTATAGGCAACTGCTGGGTTTTATTCAAAATAATTCCTCTGCTAGACACTATTCTTCTCCAGACCTTATAATGCACATAGCACAAAATAATTCTATCAACTAGATGTGAAAGGATAGTCTCCTGTCTTTTGCGGTGGAAAAGAATTCATTAAAGTTGCTATCTGCACATGCAAACCTTCAACACTCTGTCCTACAGCTGAATGTCTACACTAGTAACAGCACAGGTATCCTCTATGCCCTGGCATGTGCATACATTGCTAGTGAATTCCTTGGCACAGTTTTGACCTGGGCTAAAAATTGTCCTTCCAGCCCAGGCCCACAGAGAGACTGAACGAGAGCCTGGCCAGGAACCCTTCCTGATGGTCGGATTGCACACTACATCCTCCTGCCCTGGAGGGCTTGGGTGTAAGGGATGGAAGCTGTGTTGTGCTAATTTGTCTTGAGGCTATAGAAATATTTGTGGCTCATTTTGGTTACTGGGTGGGCTAGAGGCAGAAAATCTAGTGGTATAATTCATATTATGCTGAGCTATGACTAATATATGAGACAGTAAAATTAATTCCATGTTGTTTACAGCATTCTCTGGAGATTGTCAGTACAAAGCTCAGGTTTGTATTGTTTAACTCAGAATTGCTTTCTTGGTGACACGCCCACAGTAAATTGAAAGCCAGGTGGAAGACAATTCTCCTACGATTTTGTTACACTTGTACTCATTTTAGTCTTCCTCCTGGTTTGGATTGTTATTGCCAGGTTATATTCAGGCAAATGAGTTCTGCACAAGCAGTATCACAGAACAGGTTACTCAGAGGCAATTTAATTTCTTCAATTACAAAACCTGGCAACAGAATTTCTTCCCTTTCTGCCTTTGTGCTGTGAAGATGAATATTTTTCTGGGCAGGCAGGAAATGAAGGAATAGGATCCTCTACTTGTTTACAGGATTAATTCAGAAGTCAGTGGAAAGACTCTCATTAATTTAAGTGGTCTTTGTAATGGGTGTTGCACCTATAGAATCAGGGATGAAAGGTGCATGAGCAGAGGCTTGTGATCTTGCTTCTTATCTTAAGTGTTTTAAATGTTTACAAAGTACCGGATGAGTATTTTCCTGGTAATTGAATATGGCCTACTTTACATCATGAATTTATTGTGTTGGCTTTGATGTTAAACACTTTAAACAAGGTAAATGTCAACTCTGTCAGGACCAAGTAACTTAATATTTTAACTGTGACCTCAAATAAGTGTATTTTGAAGTTGTGAAGCTCAGAACAAGAGGTTTACAGGCAGATATAAAAGAAAATAAAAAGCCCTTTAAAACTCTGAAGCATAAAATCAATTTATATAAAAGTTTTTCAATTCCTTCTTGCTTAATTAGTCTCAAATTGTTACCACAGTGTTGTAATAGTGATGCCTCCCTGCACCAGAGAAGACTGTTTTTTAATTGTCTTTTTTTCCTTGGTGGTGGTTTTTTCTATTTTTTTTTATAACAACTCTTTTGAATGCAAATTAATAATGCTCAGTTTAGGTAAAAAGTGGAAATCACTGGTTTTCTCTCTTAAAACAACTTCTTCATTACTGAGCTATTGAGGAAGGAGAATTAAAAAATTAAATTGAAATTGATGGTACCTTGAAATATTGCTCCATAAAAACAGCTTTGTGAGGTTTTGCATTACCAAGTCCAAAAGATTTATTACTTAAAGAAGGATAAAATATAGATTTGTGGATAGAATACAGATTTGGTTTTTTGAATTGATGGGCAAGTAAAATTTGATCTTTGAAAACGCTGAAAAATTAGTTACGTACTTGTACATAATTGTGGGTAACAGCAATATAGAAGCAGAACTAAAGGTGCAGTGTGAACAGAACGGACTGAATTCATATCGATGAATGCACAGTTTGGCCTGAAAAGTCTCTGTAACTGGGTGATTCAGAGGAGAAAAGAGAATGCATGCTGGCTGTCAGATTGCTTCTACTGGGCTGTCAGAAACACCTCTATTTACTTGGGAACTATGCAAATTAAGGTGCTGATTATGGATAAATAATAAAAACGCTTCACTGATGTTATTACACCTAGATTTTCAGGACAGTTGTTTCTCAGGACCTCTTTTTAGGCTCTGAAAATTCTGTATTGCCTTAATTTTAAATTATGGAATGTGGAGTGCGTGCTCTTAAATGAAGACAAATGCTCTTGGCAGGTTTGAAGAGATACAATAATGACACAACTACATTAACAGTGAAGAAAAAGCTGTTTGGCTATAACATATGATATGCTGTATAATCATTTCAGCTTACTACATAAAGATATTCAGCTTTTTAAATCCCTCTTTGGGTTGTTGCAAGTAGAAATATTTGTTTACCTTACCTATATGGCTATACCTGTTTGGAGAAAAATGAAGAATACAAGAGCCAGTAGTCAATTAGTATGATGAGCAATCCATGTTCCAAAGGTCCTGAGTCTTCCTAACTTTAATTTATTTAAAAGTTCATAATGGGGGCTGTGTGAGTAGCTAGGGGCAATGAGCCAGGACTGGTAATGAAGAGGTGGCTGAGCTAAGCACAAGGGTTACACATGAGTCAGCAATGTCAACAAAGAAGAGAGTGGTTCAGAGCACAGTTGAGAGGGATCTCCCTACGGAGTTCTGAGAAAAAGAGGAGGAGGTGGTGTTCAGGCACAGACAAAGGCAAGGAATTGAAGGAGCTTCCTTGAAAAGATAGTGTAACACAAGGGGGTAGTATAGTGGATACTAGTATGTAGAGATGCAGCCAGTGCAAACTGATGTCCTGATAAAAAAAATTATCAGGAAAAGCTGCCATTAGGTAGACAGAAAATACTGCCTTGTGTTGCCTCCCAGTGCAACACATTATTTGAAAAAAATTTTTCTTCTAAGGAAATGTGGTTATCACTTTAGTATCTTTACTCTTAAATCAGATCATCTGTTTGGTCTATTTTAGATTTTGACCTTATTTGCTAACAATAAAATTGCTGTAATTTTAGGGAGATTCCTCAGCAATCAAAATTACGCCTAGAATGAGAAGTTCAACAACAAAGCCTGCAGTTGTCTTTCAGTTAGTCTGATGCGATGATTATAATCCTGCCATATGAAAACAGTCCATCTTCTTGTCTGGGATACTGGTGTCAGCAAAGATTCCCTCTCTGTATATCTGCAACAGTTTCATCCATTTATATGATTGACTGAAACCATTGAAGCAATAGCTTTGCAATGCTATTACAACAGTGCTATATGTCACCTACCTTTATCCTTTTTCTGTTTATTTTTTAACCATGGTTGTATACATAGGTCTTGAAAATCTTTACATAAGAATAGTAACAGGAAAAGGATATTTTGCCCCTAAGAACATCCTCAGTTTCAAGCATGCTCAGTTTTCCTCCAAGGACAATGTCTTTCAGGATGAGCAGTATGGAGACAGCAAGAAATGGTCTTTTTGAGAGAAGTAGTTTAAGTCCAAAACAGACAGAATCCAGGAAAAGGGAGATACTATCTACATTATTGTGGTAATCCAAACTCTTCTCATACCACATAACTTCAGTTTACTTTTCAAAAATAACAGAAAAAGCAAATTTTTTGAAGATCCACTATGGTTACCTCTATTTGTACTGGTTAATAAAATGGGTAAGAAAGCATTAAATCATCCTGCAGCCAGCTGGAGTGGTACAGAAAATGTATATATTAGTAAATTTCTTTCTACTCCAAAATAAGGTGGCCACATCCAAACTGGTCCCTTGCCAGTTCAAACTATCCTGAGCTTGGGGAATTGACTGGGATAATGCTAGCTAGTGTGGGACAAAATCATGCCAGGAGGCATGCTAATGAATTCAGAGCATGGATGAGTTGATGCCAATGCTTGGGGTCATGCCCACCCACAGAGCCACATAGAACACTTTGACTTTGTTCTCTTACCCAGTAAAACATGGGGTGGGCTTGAGCAAATGTGGTGGGCTGACCTGGGCCAGCAGCTAAGCACCCACCCAGTCACTTGATCACTCCCCCAGCAAGATGGGGAAGAGAATCAGAACAGCAAAAGTGAGAAAAACCTGTGGGTCGAGATAAAGATGGTTTAATAAGTGAAGGGAAAAAAAGCCTGAACTAAGTGATGCAAAGGCAATCACTCACCACCTCCCACCAGCAGACTGTTGCCCAGCCAGTCTCCAAGCAACAGCCACCTTTAAAAGACCAGTGCTGGTTGTACTGCCAAGCATGTTGTCACACAGTATGGGACAACCCTTTGGTCATTTGGGGTCAGCTGTCCCAGCTCTGTTCTCACCCAGCCTCTTGTCCACCCCAGCCTCCTCACTACCAGGGCAGCTGAGAAACAGTGAAGGTTTTGATGCTGTGTAATCACTGCTCAGCAATAGCTAAAACATCACTGTGATAGCAACACTTTTTATTCAGAAATCCAAACCACAGCAACATACAGGATTCTGTGTGGAAAATTAGCTCCATTCCAGCCAAACCCAACAAGGGAATCTAACACTGAACCCAAATGGAGTGTGTGTGTGCAAGTGTCTCCACACATGCCTATTAACAAAGGGGAACAGATGCTTTTGAATACATTCATATAATGTCTAGACATACACACACAAACAGGTACTTTTAGAAAAAATTAATGCAAATGCATCTGAAAGTTTTTAATGGGATACACATATGTATATATGGGATACATATATGTATATATGTAGTTCACCAATTTTGACTGTTTCTTTTAATGGAAAACCTGATTTTTTTCCAGAAATATATATTCTTTCCCTGTAGCCTTAGAATCAGAACACATTGTCACACTAGAAAAGCAAGTGGAGGGAGAGTGACCCTTGGATGGCTTATGCATTGCAAAACAATATTTTCAGGAGACAGAAGACAGAGGAGACTGCTTTACAGCTCTATATCAGATCTTGTCAACCTGTGTACGTGAGAGTGAATGCAGAGTGAGGGGAAAGAACAGAATCTCAACTTTGGGCAACTGGCAGTATCAATGCAAACTTATACAATAGCATTATGAATCACATTAATTTCTCTTATGGTAATGATAATAATTTCTAATGCCTTTAATGCATTAGCCATGGGTTGTTTCGGAGGCCGTTCATTTTTTTTGGTCATGCAGAGACACACGTTATGGCAATGAAGCTGCCTCATCCCCAGGTGGCTTAACTGTATCTGGAAGAAATTCCTAACAGAGGGCTTTATTTAATATAAAACATAGCTTAAAAAGATAGGTTATAAATTTAGAGTCCCTCTAAATACAGAAAAGGGAAAACATTGAGTAATTACTTGTTTCTAATGATATGAATGAAATCTCAACGATTTTTAGATAAATGAAAGATTGTAGAGCTATGGATACACAGGAAGCAGTTTCCAGTCACTTTGTACCATCACTACTGGGATGATGGATAATTAGATAATTCATGGAAGCTGAAAGAGAAAAGCAATAGTATCCACAACCAGAAAGAAGAGGCTGTGATCACACATGTATATGGAAGTTTGATTAAGAATGGGAAGGAGAACAATAAGTTAAAAAGTCATCTAATATTTTGACATTGGTTTCTATTAATTGATTGCAGAAGAAAAAAAATGTCAAGAATTTTTTCTTATAAAACTGAAACCACTTATGCTGTTAATACCGTTGCATTGTCTTCCAGCAAGGAGGAAATTCTGTGTAGTATCACATTCATTCAGTTCTCTTTATCTGCTATGTTAAACCAGTAGGATAAAAGGTTTAATATTTATGAAAAAGCAGTGTGGAAACTTTCACAATGATTCCTTTAGCATGACTTTAAAAATTTGTTAAGTTGTGATTATTAAAGAAGAGCACTATGACAACATAACTGTTTTAAAGGAACAAAGAATGAAATGGTTTTGCAGAACACTCATGTGCAGCAGCAGGAGTTGTAACTAATAAAATCTCCTCTATCATATTACTTCAAGCCAGGTTTCTTAAATATGGGGAATAGCAGTCTTTTTATTGGCCCCGACTTTCATGCCTGTATCCCACTTCCCTCTGCTTCTTCTCACAGAGCCATAGAAAAGATTTCGCTGAGTTAATCCATATTTGTGATGTAAGGTAAAGCACAATCTGGAGGACGAATGTGGGACATGATTACTTTTAAGACAGCACTGGCTCCTCACAGATATCGGAAAGCAGAAGGCTCTTCCTCCTATATGGACTAAATACATTCTCCTTATGGGAATCACTGTGACGAGCATCGTGAGGACCCAAATCTCTCTGCAAGGACTCATGTCTACTGGTTTCACTTTTGTTTGACTCCTAGGGAGTCTAAGAACATGAGTTTCCTGCTGGGAACAAAAGAGGTTTCCAAATGAGGAAGGTAAAATTTTGTGGAGAGAGTGCACAGAGATTTCAGCAAGATGATCTACAGAGAACGAGTGCCTAGCAACATGATAGCTTTCTTCAGGAGGGCATTATCTATGCTCTTAGATAATGCTTTCCAAGGAATTTGAAGAGCTTCCCATTAAAGATGCCTACAGCAATAAAAGAGTTACAGTGTCTCAATATTTCAGGAAGCAGGAGGAAACTAGAAAGTCTACAGGATCAATTTAATATAAATTAAATTCAATATAAATTTCTGAGCAGTGGACATCTAAGCAGCGACAAGAGGAAGCAGACAGTGTACAAATTCCCCATTATGAACACTTCTTTAAAATGTATTTTATTCTTGTATCCCATGAAAGAAGATGGCCTGAGATTCCCATAATTATTTGGGCTATTTAATCTGCTGTTCAACTCATAACAGAATAGTGGCCACTTAAACACACAGAGAAAAGATATTAATGTTTTATAAGAAGGTGATTTGTAGTCTCTAATAAAGTGTATGAGATCACTGTGTGAATGAACATGTATTTTACCAGAGAGGATGGACTCACATAAACCTACACCTTTATTGCTTTTACTTCAGTGTTGTGAACTGTGCATGCTCTGTGCCTATCTCAGGCTGGAGTTTCCTTGAGAGAGGAAGGAGGCCCTGGTGCTCTCCCTCTGTGCTGGTGTACTCCAGGACAACTGCTAAACATGATTGCCAATAACAATCACTCAGGGTGATGCCTTGACAGAAGTTTAATTCCAGTAGTGTCTTTACCCCAGGAGATTTAATATAGCTTTCAGCATACGTACAGTAGTGAAAGTCAGGTAGGAAAAGATCAAGTGCATTTCCTGAAGGCTTGTTTTATATAATAGTCAAAGGGCAAACAGAATTGCTCAGTTTACAAAACTGCTAATTTATCTTCACCCCACATATCAGAAGAACGCCTGATTTTGCAGTGCTACTTACCCAAATCTATCACTGCTTAATAAATTACTCATGTGTTTCTGGCTGGCTCTTGTCATTGATTTTTGTTCTAGTCAGCTTTAAGTGTGCTGCTATTTCCTCATTCTTTCCTTCATTAATATTACCTTCTCAATCCATCGTAGGAATGTAGTTTCTAAAGATAAATTGTTTTCAGCCCTTGAAGGTGGCAGTGCTGTGATGGCTTTATGGTAAGTGCCTGCTACTAATTACTTTAGAACTACTGTTGAATCAACTTCATCCAGATGAAGTGGCTATTTAGTGGCTTCCCCCCCCCACCCCCCGTAAATAACTTAGCTAATTTTAGCCATTAATTTTTTAAAATATTTTTTTACTATTTTATTCTACATTTAGTTGGCCAACTTGCTGTCTATATGTGGCATGAAAGGACTGGTTGATATTACTGCCATTCTTTTTAAAAAAAAAAAAAACTTTTCTGATGAGAACACCCATTTTAATTACTCAATTGATCTCAATAAACTACCACTAATATATTTCAAAACTTCCTCTTAGAGTTTCTTATTCTAAATCAAAAACTATCCAATATTAAATTTTCAATTAAACAAATTGCAGAGTTTATAGTATTTGTAAGAAAATTGCTGGTGCTTAAAAATATAAGCACATTCTGATGAAGCTGAAATGATGACACTTTGGCTTGTATCACAGCACTCTGGTTTTTGCATGAAACATAACAGCCAACAGGATGCAGCCGATCATCTGCAATTTTGTCTGAGGGTTGGATACACATGAATCAGTCTCATCTATGGTGCTTTTTAAAATTTACTTCCAGCTATTGTGAGTGACTGTAAAGACAAACAACTCTGCTCAGGATACAAATAATGTAATTTGCATTCAAATAAAAATTTAAGGGTTAGAACTAGGATGCTCAACCTATTATTTTATTTTTATGTCATTGATACACAACAAAAATTGAAATGTGGAATTCGCTGCTTTAGGATTTGAAGGTAGCCAAAGAGAGAAATGAGTTTAAAGTGCATTAGAGAATAGCCTGACTGATGGATGCTTTGGATGGAGTCCTAGCTCAGAAAATCTTTAAATCGCTGACTGCAAAAAGTCATGAAGTCATATCAGAGATAGGATCATTCATTCCCTGCTTCTGTAGTCTTTCGTTAATGTAGACAGCACAGTGAACAAGGCAGACCACTGAACAGAGCTGATACTGCTGTTCTTATGTTCTAAAGCTGGCAGGTAGCAAAATTATACTAGATAATTTTAAAAATCAGGTCACTTCATGAGGAATAAGAAAACTTCCAATGTGAAGAAAATCCCTTTCACCTACAGAGTTGTGAAAACAAGCACTCTTCTGCTGTGTGTTTACACAAAGGTCCAGATCCTCAGTAAAACTTGTCTGTGCAGGTAGCCCAGACCAGCACGAGCTGTATTCACTCCAACACTGCACAGGACTACCATTCTCACTTCACTAAGTCATCACTCTTCAGTTTTAGCTTTTTCCCTTCCAATAAAGAACGTAAGTTTCAGACCTACTATTCTTAAATGAAACTTTGATTTAATGTATCTAAACAGGATTTTCAAAAACAAATTTCCTCTAATTCCATAAAGATTTGTTTTTCCTTTGTGAATTTAATGACATTTTGAGGCAGTCATTTTGGCAGTTCTCAGGTTATAGCTCTATTTTCTGCTTGTTTGTGGGCATTTTTCATACAACAGCAGAAGAGAGAGGCAAGGATATAGTGAGCCAGAGATGTAAACCTGCCAAATAAGGAGAGCTTAGGTGTAAAGTGTAATATCAGAAACTACTTGTTAAGGTACTGAAAATGAGTAAATCTGCTACTACAGTCAGTGAAACTGCTAGCTGGCTGGATGACCTTGGAAAACTTTTTTATTTTCCTGCCTGTATTTGCCTCTCTCAATGATAAAACAGTGATGATACTTGCACCACCCTCATCAAACACAGACTCAAAAAAATGTATTTCTATGGATATTTGGAGTAATTGGATTGCAAGTTGAATGTATCTTTTTCTTTTCCTAATAACTTTTTCTCGAAGAAAGGAAAAAAGATGTAGTGGGATGTCTTTGAAATATCTGTTTAAGGGAAAGGTCAAATATAAAGCAACCACCCACCTACTCTTCCAGATTCGACAGGTGTTTGTATGTGGACATTGTGTTTATCTTTCTATCAATATCTGTCACTCAACAGAATAATGCAAGAAGGAGAAGAGAGAGACAGAAATTTTTTTAAAAATCTAAATAGGTTAAAAAATGTTGCCACAGAGACCGCTTCAGACACTATAAAAATAGCTTCATGTATTGTTTGATATTGTCCTTTTGCCTTCTGCTATTCAACCCAACTGAAGTAGACAGCCTCAGCAAGATGCCCAGAGTCATCAAAGGCAAAGTAACAAGTCCATGAAGGATCTCCCAGGTTATTTTGAATCTGCATGGCTATCTGCAAATCTGGGTTTAATTATTTAATTCAAAATCTAGTAACATAGCTTCTGGAAGCCAGACCAAAAAATTTGGCTCTTTATAGCTGTTTTATAGGAGCTTCCTGAAAATTCTATAAATTCTTTTCTTTGAAAATGAAAAAGTTATTCATTTGGCTCTTTATAGCTGTTTTATAGGAGCTTCCTGAAAATTCTATAAATTCTTTTCTTTGAAAATGAAAAACTTATGTGTGTGCTTATATTTCGGGGTCTTGGGTAATTTTTGTGAGTTGAAAAATAAGTAGCATTCTTGAAATTGCTGGCTGCTGCTATTTATTTCTCATAGTCTTATTGCATATTTGTAGCCAGTAAAAGCTATTTGAAGGTTTTGGGGGGGCAGATTTGTTTGTTTGTTTTTTGGGGTTTTTTTTTAAGCAAAAGAACAAACTGATGACAAGAATATTAATTTAGGACGAATTTTCTGTTAATAGAAATATTGGGTTTCACATTCGATTTTGATACAAGAATCATTGCCTGGTCTTTCTTTTATGTGCTAGACACATTTCTTAGACACATTTTTCTACTTTAAAAATACATATTTCTTTTTAGTTAATTTGTAAAGTAAGTTTTTAGGAAAGGAATGCTTCAGGCACTGAAATAGACATCTTCAGAAAAAAACCCTTAAACAAATAAAAAAGAGAAGGAATGTATATGTTTGTAACAAAAATTCACAACTGAGAATAGTAGCTGCACTGCTTCCCACTCCTCTTGTGGCTTAACCCCATTAAACAGGACCAAGTGAGCCTTGCATTTGTTTAGTTTATCCCAGCCATTGGACTGCCTCACCTTGTTATAACCCAGTTTTCTAGTCCCTGTTTTGAAATTGACATGACGGGCATACTTAAAGATCACTTCTTCCAGAGGTGAGAGGTCTGAGACATGTGCTTTGTTGTGTTAACAAAGCCACCAGAATTAATGGAATTGTATCTGCCAAAACATGGTCATAAATTCTAAAGAAGTAATCTTCCTAGGGCAACAGAAACTGAATTGCCCTGATCTTCGCTCTCTGTGTGCCTTTTTGTACTGGCAAGGGGATTGCTTACCACAGGAAATTTGAAAGCCATAATACTGACAGATATTTTGTCTCCTTTGCCTGTGGGGTTGAAGTTTTGTGAAGGGAGGTTTGCAAGGCTCATGTTGCCCTCAGAGCTGGGCCTGGGTTAGAACTCCTGCTGGGTACAGATGGGTTTGAGTACAAAGCTCACCCTGATCCACAGCTTTTGCCCACACTGTCTGGTCAAGAAATTTGTTTTGACTGTTATTTCTGGTGTTGGAAAATTTCAGTTTGACCACTAGAAATAAGTTGTGTCTTTACAGCAGCAGATGAAACAATGGGCTGGGCAGTGGTCTATGCAGTTTTTTAGAGGAGAGGATTCCAGCCTGCAGAAAGATGAGGACAGTAAGCAAAAAGAATGTCCCCATTTGAAAATTTTTTCAGCTGAAGCTAAATTATTAGGCATCGTTGTTATACACGGTCCACCTACAGTGACACAAGGAGTGGAAAGAAGCATGCTGTCCAAAGGAGGAATAAAGAAAAAGAAACCTTGCAACACTGCTGCAAGGGTGAATTAACAGCGAAAGAGGAAACTTCTGAAAGAAACTCAATTCCATCTCTCTGCAGTAATGAAACCAAGATTACAAATGCCTATTTGATAAAGGATACTGTGAGGGCCTTGCTCTGTCTAGAGACTTCAGCGGCATCAGGGCATTGCAACAGCTGGCAACATCAGGTGAATGTTCTGATCCATAACACAGGTGACACTGATGAAGACCCCATATGTCCCTTCTCAGAAAGTCAATGGAAGAAAAGGACACAAGAAAATACAAGGGACTTCTCACATTAATAGGCAGAAAAAAGATTTGATAATGCCAAATCTATTGGAAGGTTCCAGGAGTAAGAGAGGGTGAAAAAAAATAAACAGATTTTAGCTGCTGCAGTTCAGTCTTGCTGAACCCTGCAAAAACAGAACAGTTAAAAGCAGACACTAATAAAAGACAAGATAGCTGATAGCATCAGAGATGCTAGTTTGCCAGCACAGCTTTATTTAGACCCAGATCTCACACCAGGAAAAGTGAGGTCTCATGAAGCCTTAAAAAATAGCAACACAGTTTACATGCTAGCAGCAAAAGAGGGATTTTATCAGGCAATATTGAGGAAAAGAGAAAGTCACAACTGTGAAGAATTAACTGAAGCCCGTCAGGGAAGTTTTGCATTTATAAGGACATGCAGACAAAACCATTTGCTGTCTGCAGCTCAGTGGGCATTAAATTGAATGTCAGGGATCAAAGTGTTACTGCAGTCAGATGTTAGTGTAGGTTCCTGGCAAATCCACCCAGTTAAAGAATCACTGTACACCTGCAGGAAATCCCTTGTCAGGAAGCTGTGTATCTAATGGGTGTTGGTCATGGATCTTCACCACCTGAACACCTCTAGGACAATCGTTCAGACTGTCTAATTGCTAGTGCTTGTCCACTCTCTGTAAGTAGAACTGCTTGTGACTCAGACATAGATTCATCTCTAGCTCTAAATATCAAAATATATGACCAGAATATGTGTATTTACAGCAGAGATTTTAACAGATATGGTAGATCATTAAATACAGATTTGAGGTCCAAAAAATGGGTATCTCTGTGACTGTAAATATGAATTGGGAAATTAATAAATGTGGCATAAATGAAAAGAAAATTCAGACTTTTTAGAAAAACCTTTACTATCAAGGGTGTTTCTAATTTTAGACAGTACCTGGCTATGATGAAGAAATAGAGAAATTTTAAAGACTATTTTTAATTCTTACATTTATAGGGTCACATACATGACTTTAAAAAGTTGCAGGAAAATGTAAAATAAAAGAACCATTCTAAGACTATGTTTTCTTATAGAATTATTCTCTAACAACAGCCATGTTGGGTACAGCATCTTGTAATCAGCATGCCATAAACAAACATATAGAAAAAGTAGTTGGAAGAAGACCAGGCAAGAGTTAAGCCCATGTGAAAAGCCTTTCCAGAAAATGACTGACAACCTGAAGTGGAAAAGGAGATACTAGCAGTCTTTTTTTTTTTCTCTCACATTTTAATATTGAAAAAAATATTAACACTCAGTGGAATTCTCTGGTTCAAATTTTTTTCATGACATTCTACGTTAGACTTCAAGATTTTGACTGATTTTTTTCAGCACTAAATGCAAAGGCAAAAACATTTATGACAGTGGCCACTATCCACTGCTTAAATTAAGGAGCTACCAACACAAGAAAAAAGGCTTTAAAAAAAGATTTTCAGGTCTACATTGACCTTGTCCTGGAAACAATTCCAGCATCTGACAGTTAATTTCAGCAAATTAAGAGATGAATAACTAATGGACTAGACCCGCCAGAAAACTGCCAAATTCTGCCAAAGAGAGAAGTATTATTGAAGTCAGCATTTAACAAACTTACTATTGTTTTAAAAGGACTGAATTGATTGCACACAACTGATGGCCAAATGTTGAAGAGACAGCACTGTCTTAATCCATATTGTACCTCTGGAAGATATCTCTTCCAAAATTTGAGTGACACCAGGATACAAGCAAAGTCAGTGCACCAAGAACAATAACCTATATGGTTGTTCTAATTGAGTTCAGACACTAGGAGAACAAGGTGACGGAAGTCAGCCAACAAAAGAATATACCTTGTCAGATTCTAGAAAACTCTTTGGCGAGGGGTACAGAGTGTTTTCAGTGTTGTTATTTTAGACTTTGTTTTTGTGCTTGCTGTTTTGTTTGGGGTTTTGTCTGTTTTGTTTTGTTTTTCCTAAGAAGAACATAGGAAAACTTCTGTAGCAGTGACCTTGCTGGATATACCAACTTGACTACAGTTTCAAGACTTCATCACATGCACACAAATCAAATCAATATTTCCAAATTGCAGACCATGACTAGACTAACAAGCTAAGGAGGGATAGGCTATGGGTTCCAATACCTGGCTGGTGGCTATCCATACTGCTGGAATGCTGGCATGATCTTCCCATGGTCTCTGCCAAGCAATACCACTCTGTGTGGTACTCATCACATTCCACTGGACAGTAGAGGCCAAAAGGCTGCACAGATACAGCCTGCTTCTTCTGGAAGGCAAGAGCTCGTATGGATTGCCCTCAGAGCCAGACAACAGCTCCTGGCCCATTTAATTAATTACAGATGTACAGACAATGCCAAAGTCTCTGAAACCCTTGCAACAACACATGGATCTTATTTTCTCTTTCTGAAAACATTTGATTGATGCTTCCATAACTGCCTCAAGGCTTAATTTAGAAGCCAAAATTTTCCGAAAGTTTTCTATCATTTCTTTTTGGTCAAACACGTCTGGGTAGTTATTATATGAAGTATTACTGATAGCCCCTATCTCCACCTGCATTTGTGAAGTGAGAAAAATAATATTTCTCTCCACAAGCACTGTAAGGACAAATATAGTGATGAATGTGAAACTCCAAGACAATGAACTGTGAGAACTATGTACCTTTGAGTCAGAAGATTTTAGGGAATTTTAAGACAAAGACCAGATGAATGCATTTCTTAATTATCACTAATATCTTCATGGAAAATGTTATAAAAACAGACAGCTTGCTTTGTCCTCTTCCAGATACATGGTGTCAGAAAATAATTTATATCTATATTTCACTTACATACGTAATAGTTTTTATAGTAAAAGACATATTCTTTTCAGTTTTTCCAGATTCAGCAATAGTAACATTTGTACTTCTCCCCTTAACTTGGCTGTGTATTACCTGTGTGTGGTTCAACTACAGCTGTAACCTTTTCAAATTTTCTACTACTTGAACTTCTTTAGCCATTGCATGTCTTTGTACTTATCCTTTCTCTTCATGAATAAGCACTAAGTGCCTTTGTATTTATATACCTATATGTCTTTTTTCTTAACTCTTGCTTAATATGAGTTAGAAGTGGGAATACTCTTGTTCTCATTTGTGGCATTCAGACTTTCTTTGAACAGCAATAAATGGTTACATTGAGTCTTTGACAGTAAACAGTCAAGCCTTTTATTTAAGCCTTCCAAATAATTCCAATTTTTCATAGTGTAGTGTTTTCAACTAAAATGTTTTCTATGTCCACAATGTACCTGGCAGACCTCCATTTTTTAACAAGACCTTTCTTTCATCCCTGCACTGTTGTGTGAGATTACTACAGAACTAAATAGCGGTTTGGAATATTGCAAACCTCTCAGTCCAAATTCTCTTAGTTTATTGCCCTTTCATATTTGCTGATGCCTTGCAAAATATATTAAGGCACTAGTGCAGAGCAATTAAACTGGAATATTATGCAAAAGCACTTTCATCTTCCATATAAAATATTAGGGATCAATTATTCTTTTTATTCACTGTAGATGGAGCAAAACAAATTATATGAAAGCAGGAAAAATTTAGTTCATCTAAAAGGAAAAAAACTTTTGGTCATGTATGGGCATTTAAATTCCACAGACAATTACAGAAGCATCAATATAAAAAAATTGTTTCTACAGGCTATGATTCAACATTAATAAAGTCATTCTAAGTGCAAAATGATGGATAAGATGGTGTCAAAAAATTGAAGAACTATTTTTAAAGCCTTATGTAAAGTATTGCATGTAAAATGGTCTTAAATTCTGCAATATTCTTCTTGTTTGAAAACTGTTCTCTATATTTGAAATGGATGATCAATATCAGTAGCAGCTCACAAAAAAGCAAGACAGTATGCAAGTCAAAGTAGACATGAGAAGACCAAGAGTCTGCCTCTATTGGCTGAACTTCTCACTGAGGCACCTCTAGATGCTTATGTACTTTTATTATTTTGGTCTTCACTTTGGAAAATCCCTCCTGTATTGCACATGTAAACCCCCTTCTTTCTAGAGAGTGTGTGTAAGGGTGTGGGTGTTTGTGTTTGCTACAAACTCATTTCTCATACTGCTGGATGAACGATGGTTGTGTCAGAGGGCTGTTACACAAGAAAAACAGGAATACTGTTTTTCCCTCTTCTACATTAGTTGGTTTTGCTTGTCTAGCAACTTCACATTTCAAATAACACTGGTCTCTGTCAATACAGATGTTGACTGTAAAGTAATGAAAAACATCCTATTTTTACAAGCAAGGGCCAAGATGGCTTACTCGACACTAAAAGGTACACTGATCAAAGTCACTTGGCTATTATTGTTATTGTTACTGGCTATTTTATGCAAACAGGTTCTCTGCTGCTTCACCTGATACTTGTATCGCTTTTGTCTAGAGCTTTATATTCTCTAGTCTCCACTGCACAAAGAAAACTACAGGCTTGCCTCAAAGACAATAAAAATTGATGACTGGCTTTGGACAATTTTGATACTTGTATATTCCCAGGGGTTTAATAACAATTTAAAGCACTAATATAATTATATGTGCCTTTTACATCACTATTAACTTTTAAATTGAATTAATGATTTTTTGCTCTATTTTTAATTATTTTTCCTTTTATCTTTTTAGGTTTTATTTAACTTTTAATGTTCTATTTTTTCCTTTTTTTCTGTTACAGCCATCAATCTCTTCTGAATAGGCTCTTCAGCATTGACACTCTCCTTCTTTCCTCTATTGTCCTTTTAGCCTCCTTTGCCCCAGGCATTCTTCTCAGACATAAAAAAACCAGCCTTAGTATTCCTTATGCAAATTTCAGATTCTTAATTAGTGAGGGACACAGCAAAAAAAGGTTGTGTTTATCTATAGCTTCATTCCAGACAGATGGATTTGTAATTTTATGTCCTATAAAAAAAAAATTTATTTTACCATACAGATGACTGTAAGCCATTAAGTCCTGTAATCATTAAAGAAGGAACATAGGCTGTCATTCCAATATTCTGCTGCTAGCTCCTACTTGTTCTATGTGTTACTGTATTTTCAGCAGAAACCAGATTTCATGGATGATGAAATCTAGTCAGCTAGCCAATGTATTGGTACTCTTTCTGCATTAATGGTCTACCCACTTTACATCATCTTCTCCACTTTCACTTGAAATGCTAGAGTGTCTCTCCTGCATTCTCACAGGACAGGAGCTGTCAACTCCTCAACAAATCAGAGGGCGGGACAATCACCAGCCATATGAAATTCAACAAGGGAAAGTGCAAAATTCTGCCCCTGGGATGGGGCAGCCTTGGATGTACTGATAGACTGGGGTATGAGATGCTAGAAAGCAGTGCCATGGAAAGGGAGCTGGGAGTCATGGCTGATGGAAAGTTAAATGTGAGCCAGCAATGCCCTGGCAACCAGGAGGGCTAACTGTGTCCTGAGGGGCATCAGGGACAGCATTGCCAGCCAGGCAAGGGAGGGGATTGTCCTGCTCTGCTCTGCACTGGGGCAGCCTCACCTCCAGTGCTGGGGGCAGTTTTGGGTGCCACAATGTAAGAAAAACATTAAATTGTTAGAGAGTGTCCAGAGGAGAGCAACAATGATGGTGAAGGGCCTTGAGGGGAAGCCTCATGAGGAACGGCTGAGGGCACTTGGTCTGTTCAGCCTGAAGAAGAGGAGACTGAGGGGAGACCTCACTGCAGTTAAAACTTCCTGATGAGGGGAAGAGGAGGGGCAAGAACCGATCTCTTCTTTGTGGTGACCAATGACAGGAATAAGGGAATGGTCTGAAATTGTGTCAGGCAAGGTTTAGGCTGGATATTAGACCAAGGTTCTTCACCCAGAGGATGACTGAGCACTGGAACAGTCCCCTCAGGGAAGTGATCACAGCCCCAGTCCTGACAGAGTTCAAGAAGCATTTGGACAATGCTCTCAGGCCCATGGTATGACTCCTGGGGGTGGTCCTGTGCAGGGCTGGGGGTTGGAGTTTATGATCCTTGTGGGTCCCTTCCAACTCAGTGTATTCTGTGATTCTGTCATTCTAGGATCATGCCATATAAAATTTCTTTCAATTATTGTGATAACCTTGCTGCTGAGGTAGGAATGAAGGCTGCTTCTATTCACCTGGTTTTGGTTGCCTGGCTTGAAATGTGGCTTAAATGCTAATATATGTGATGTGCTTACATTCATCAAAAATAGGAAGAAAGCATAAAGGAGCCACAACCTTGCTTCACAGTTAAGGGAACTTGCATAAGATATTAGAAAACTTCAGAGATATAAATGGACTTTTGTCTAACCAGTTAATTATACAGTTCTGATGTTAAGTTGCTCCTTACTCTATTTGTGCAGGTTAATTGATAAGTCTATATAAATGCAAGAATCAGATTTTAATGGTTTTTCCAAAAGAAGTCCTTATCGAACTCTTTAGTTTTACAGAATTATAATGAAGTACATAAAGACCTTCTTGGTCTCAAAAATGCAATACACTTACGGCTTATTTATTTAAAATGTTTAAAAAATTAAGTTTCCTTATTGATCAGAATAATATTTTTAATACAACAGTCTACACAACATTTTGTAATGAGGTCTTCAGGAAATGATGTAAGTCATATGCTGTAAAATAAATGGGCAAATGAGAAGTGAAAAATATTTATGCATCATATCATGCTCTCTGCACAGCAACTTAGCCAAGAAAATGTGAACAGGTAGAAACCTCTTGTTTTTCTTTCTATAAAGAAGGAGGGGGAATAGTGTTCAGACTGACTTGTACAAGGATGAATCATATTTCACAGTTCTGTTAAATTTTGGCTTTTGTGCTGCAAGGTCCTTCAGTTAGTCCTACCATTCAACTGATGACTCTAAGAAGTACTTGAGAAAACTTCAGAAGCAAGTATGATCAAGTAATTAAAATATTAACTAATTTTGCCTTTTGTGAGTTTAAAGAACAAAAATATTGCTGCCTGCCTCCCTCCAAGAAAACCCACATTCACTCTTTAGTCTTTATAATTGGTGAGATATGAGGCTTACAAAAGTAAGCCAGATCCCTCACCAGATAAAACCTGAGCTAGTAAGGCCAGCCTGGAAGGTCTTTTTATGTCATAATTTTCAGAAGAGTTTACAAGTTTTAACTTACATTTTACCTAGTGTGAGTGATGTGAATTTTTGTAATGACCGAGATGCAAGGGATAGTACTTGCACAGTATGCGTGGGCAGGTAAAGAGAAAATTGCAAGTCTGATTCTTGAAATGGAAAAGCTTGTACAATCTTGTCAAGATAAGGACAAAGACTGTTATAAGCACAGATTTACAGGTATGAGAGAGAACACAATATTCTCAGTATTGGCAGATGCTTCTCTTTGAGTGGCTGTCATTAGTCTGCAAGCACGTGAAAATAAACTGTCATCCTCTACTTTGGAAAGGATGAACTTGGTATATGAAAGAAACACAGCCAAGCTGATAGTGGGATCTAATCATTAAGCTACATAATGTAAAAATAAGATGATTTTGAAGAAAAAAATAATCTTAAGGCTTCAAGAAATTTCCAGTGCCTGATGTTCATTCAGAGAGATTTGCTACACAGTTTACTCTGCTAGAATCAACATGCTTCTGTAGCAGTAAGTCTTCTTTGCCAGTCGATCAAAGAGAAAATTGAGAGAGAGAGAGAGTGGCTGTAAAAAAGTTGGCCAGTAGTTGATGGAGTGTAATCGAGCGTAGCTGACAGACTACCAGTAGCTTGCTATGCATTCTTCCCTTAAAACAAGACACTGCTAATGGTTCAAGCATAACATGCAGGAGTTTCAAAACCTCATTTACTAGCAGACTTAGCCAGTAGCTTTTAAAAGCTGGCGTTCCTAGGTACTCTAGTGCTAGAATGAGGACTCTTACTGTGTTTGGGTTTGAGGAGGCTCCCTCTTCCCTGGAGGCTCCATGGGGCAGGTTCTCTAAAACTGCTCTGACAAACTGCTCTTCCTCTTCCAGTATTGTGACCTTATCCACAGCCTGCAGCTAGGTGTTTTCAGTGAATATTTCACACCTGGGTCTTTTCTCAGTGGGAAAGACTGAAAAGCTGTATTTTTGGAATGAAACTTGAAAAGGTACTCTATTGCAGCAGAGTAGCAGGATATATACTAGCAATAATTCTGTAAATCACTAAATAGGCATTTCCACAAGGCTTTGTATGGTGTCTCCATACTCACCAGCGCAGGTCACTAAATGAGTTTCCCCTGCTTGACTTGACAAAGGATGAAGGCAGGAATAAAGCCAAGTGAGAAAAGCTAGTGATGTACTAAAGTCATGCTTGTTGCATCATGTTGTAATTCTGTTTGATGATGGAATGGAAAAGGAAGATATGTCCTGGCATTGTAATGCTGAATTAGACAGAGAAACCTTGCTGCCTACACAGAGGTGGATAAAAACATCTGTCATTGCACAAGTCCATTCTGAAATATTATGGTATCTGGTTGTGACTTTGCTGTGTTCAGGTCTTCCATTTTTCTCAGCTAGCCAGGTAAAAATTAATAACTTCTATCCATAATTGGGTTAGCCAATATGCTAGAAGGGATGGATGCAAATAAATGCAGAAGTGTAAACTTAATCAATTGCTGGAGACTCAGAAAAACTTTAAAGATGTGTAGAAGATACTGAAGACTATCCTGAAAGAAACATATCTGATTTAGTCATAAACAGCTGGGAAGATCAGCAGTAAAAGCAATATTCTTCTTACTGTTTCAGTAGTTTATGCTCAGACTTGTCTTCAAGATATTTTAGAATAAACTTGACATTTATGGAAAATATTCTGGCAGTAACTGAATAATTTTGATTTTGAGAAACAGATCCTTTCAGAGTTTCCCCCTTTAAATGTCAGAATGTTTTAATCTTCATTACTTTTATACTGGAAAGGATATTGGAAACCTCAGAGAACACCATGACTGATATTTTTACTGATCAACTTAGAGCACAGGAAAACTCGAAATCAATGTAGAAATATAAAACAGAAGATATAATACTGTGCTACCTACACAATGGTTTTCTAGTTTTACTTTTCTCCCATGAACTTCAATGATTTAAAACAAATTTTTAGTGCAACTTTTCTTGTTAATTGCTCTTGCAAGAGGGTGACTGTTTCATGCTGCTGTGACTCCTGGGAGACTATCTGAGATACTAACCGAGCCTTGCTGGCTCACCTTGGCAGGGAACTTGTTAGCTCTCTCCAAAGGAGGTAGGAAAGATAATTTTTCTCGGATATCTGAGAATGCAGCCAAAGAAAGGGAGATGGAATGAGCTGGAGTTCATTGTTCATTTCTGATTAATACTGTGTACTAATACAAATTTCCAGTAATGAATGAATTCTGATGCAGAAAAGCCCATTTTGAGAACTTAGGGACCTTCTGTTTAGAATCTGAAATTATCACTGCATTTAATATATATTTTTTTTATTTTTAAAGACTTTGAATTATATTTTCTGAATAGGTTAATTGTCTTCTCTAAGGCTTTAACTCTACAGTTTCCATCAATACGGAGACATCAAAAAGTCACTAATTACCATAAAACACACTGTCATTTGTTCAAAACTCAGACTCAAAATAAGATGACAAGAATTCTCTGACATGTTAATGAATTGCATGCTGTTTGTACCTGCACACTTCCATTACTCTGCTTATCACCATATTTTCAAAATACGAACAGTGGTTTAATCTTGTGGCTGACACAGCACCCTGACAGTGCATGCCCTCTGCACCCTTCTGTAATGACACACTTTGTAAACATTTCCCCACATTCTTCCAGGAAGGTGGAAAACTAGCATATGTTTTCGTTCTTTTTCAGGATTCTGACTTGCTTTAAGAACCACGGACCAGCCTGGCCTCAGCCTATGTATCTCTCTTGAAGCCAGTGGAGTGAGCTTATTTCACATTAAGTGGAAACTCTAGCACTGTGTTTTAATTCCACGGATCGCTAGACCTCTGTGAATACCTAGTAGCCTTTACTTTATTATGCATCTAGTTAGTAAATCTCAGATGTTCCAGGACATCTGAGGACAGGTCTTCACATGTGGTGACAGCGACACAATTCAGGAAGGGGCATGCAACAGATGCACACACAAATCTTTCCACTGTAGTAAGTTTGGTGCTGGTCTACACGTGGCTGCTGGAACACCCTGTTATTTGGTGTATCAGAAACAGGGATGCTGCGGGTCCCATTACTGGGCAGGGGCAAGGGAGGAAGTGTCCCCTTTTTCTTATTCCTGTAGTCTCAGCTGGTCCAGCTATTGGCTTTGAGATTGGTCTTATGCTACTGCCATAATACAACACTGTGGCTAGCACAGATCTTTCTTGTGAGAACATTCCGCTGTGTTTTATAAACAAAGATAAAGTTTGGATGTTTTTCGAACAGTGTCTCGAGATTTGGACAGTTCAGGCCTGGCCAATCAGGCCTAGGGGGGAGGTTTCTGGCTGACCAATCTGGGAGACCTCTGAAAAGTCTGTATATATATCGAAATCAAAATAATAAACTCTCTTTCTCTTGCCACACTGAGAACTTGGGTCTTTTCTCTGCTAGTGGCTCAGCAGCGACAACACTGGGCTGAGAAAATCATATTGAAATGATCCTACAAGGGCTGCTAGACGTAGCCTTCTGGCCATTTTAACTCTACAGCTTTATGATAGAGGACTGAACCATTTCAGGGAAAAAAAAAAAAAAGGCAAAAAAACCCCAGCATGAGCAGCCATGTTAGTTACTAACCTAAAATTGTTAAATCAAAGGCAACGTATGTAGATTGATGGGATGTTCTTTGTCAGATGAAATTATATAAACCAAATCTGAAACTACCATAAATTGGCCTGATGCTGGCAAAGTCAATGGAAGTTAGTCTGCTTATTCCAATAATCTACTTGGCTCAGGGCCTTGTGGTCTTGCCTCATGAGGAACTCATAGCACTAAAAATTGCTTCATTTTAAAAAATAATGATCTTATATAAAAAGTAGAAAATGTGTATTGCTTGAAATACATTGTCACCAAAAGGTGAAGAAAACAGAAAAGAATTATCTACATCTATTTGTAATTGGTGAGATCAAACATGAAGAGTCAAAGCAATTAAAAGATTTCAGTGGATTAAAACATTGTCACAGGATAACAGTCTCCCACTGATAGATTCTGAGGATATTTACTTTCAAAATAAGAAATATTAAACAGTAGCAAAACACTTAAACAATCAATTAGTTATTACTGTACTGAGAAATTAATCAATTAAAAAGGAAAGAGAATAAATTAATTGGTGGTGGGTTGGTGGAGTTACCAGTTAAAATAAAGACAAATCTTTTGGTTGAAAAATTATATTTTGTCTAATTAAAACTCAAACTTTGCACACAGTCACAAGAAGGCAAGATGAGAGCCAGGGACAGAAATGAACATGTGTGTCTTGCTCCCCCTACAAAGTGGGAGGACTGACCTGAACTTGGAAAGGCTCTCTGTGATTTTAGAGCAAGCAGAAATGCTAAGCTTGCAGCGGTGACCTGCAAACCCCTCCTTAATGCTTTCTAATTTTCCAGTTTAGACACTGCTGACTCAGCACACTGATATTTGTGCACACATTTTTTCAAGACTCCCAACTTTTTATACACTTTGAACAGTGGAGTCTAGCCATCTTATGTAAGGGCACAGATGGCATTACCTTCAATGGCTTTTCTGACTAAAAATTTCCATATTACTGAATTAACACCTAAATTCTTGCTGTGGATCTGGGCCTGAGATAACATGGCTGGCTCAAATACTGCTCTATAGATACAAAAGACATGGGATTTTAGACAACCATTGAATTAACTCAGTACAAATTTATGTGCATGACGTGAGAAAATACATTATGCACATGACATTTTATTTGTTTGTATATGTCTGTTGCTCTAAAACATATAGTTATTTTTTACAGTTGGTCAAAATTTTAAATTCTTAACTTCAATGTTGTTGTGCAAGACAAAAGTATTAAGAGGTCATATTTTTAAAAGAGTATAGTAGTTTGAGTTCACTTATGAAACAAATATATTTTCACCATATAAGGGGAATATTTATACATGCAAGCAATCTGGCAGAAATAAAAGTAATATTTTGGGGTTTGATAACTCAATTAAATACCTTGCTCTTATGTAATATACACTGAAATCAGTTTAAAATAGACTATTAATGACTCTACAGGCATCTTTCTCCTCTATGTCTTCACATATTCAAGAATAGAACTATGAATAAGGTTCATAATAAAGTTCCTAGTCAGCAAAAATTTAAACTCTCTAGAGTTTATTCTCTGTGCTGCCACTGCATTAACAATGGTATGCTCATTTAGCATTTAACAGACGATTGTACTTGACATTATGTACGAAAAGCTCTAATCCTGAAAGCTTGAGTAATCTAAAACCCATCCCTGACAAGATTTCACTGCTGGAAGCCTAATTTCAAAATGTCAGCCAAGGCTGAGGAGCCATATATTCCATGCTCATCAAATGTAAAAAATCCATTACAAACTTTTCAAGATCTGCTATAATCTTGCATGCAACCCTGGAATGAGTGTGAGACCATACAAAAATGAAAAAAGGTTGCCTTTCATGCTATGTGATATATGAAAATGAGGCTAAATAAGGCTAACAGCTTTCATTTGCTTAATTGTACAGTCTGTAGCCAAGATTTATCTTTCTGCGAATTAAATGATACTTCTCAACTATTTAAGTGATTGGAAATCTATAAAAGCTCTGGCTTAAAACACAACTGTGAAAGTTCACATATTGGAAGTATATTTCTTCATCTCAGAGTATATCATAAGTACATCACAAGAGAAAGAGTATAATGACAGAAATTTAGAAAGAATCTGAATATCAACATCTTTATCAGCCTGATTTCTTTTTCATTTAAATGAAACTTGACACTGTGGTTAAGAAACTAAAGAAATCTGACAGATATGTTAAATGTACCATTTCAACCATCATATTTTGTGACAAAATGTGTATAGAAACCAGTGTTAGAAAGTAACACTGATGAGCACGCAGACCAGTCAGTGTGAAAAGCGTGGTATGCACAGTTTGTTCCTCTGTGTGCCAGGGAGCAGTGCTGTGCACCAACCCCAAGACCTCCCTGGATGCAGCGCTCCATCACTGGGAGCAGTGGGGCCATACAAGGGTCACATTCACACTGTCTGCTATGCACAAGTCTGTGACCAAGGACCAGCCTAACTGCTGCTGAAAGAGTGTAGCTGGTGTGTATTTAGGTAAGATTGGAAATTCTCTAAATATATGATTACATCCTATTACAATCAACCAACAGCACATTCCTGTTATGGAAAGATAATTAATATCAACACTTTCATGCATAAATGCTTGGAATGTTATAATCTTTGTTTAAGAAGGTGTTAATGACAGGCAGTTTGGTTTCAGACAGGATCAGAAGGGAAAAACAGTTTTAAAAAACTGAATTATCTCAAGTAGCATTTGAATTCCACAGATGCTTCTTTGTATAAATTAGTCCTGAATTTTACCATCCACTGGTTTCAGAAAAAGCAGGAGACTCCTAACCACATTTTAACATTAATACCTGTAGTACAAAACTTGACAGTAAGAACATATGAATTTATCCCTTTACCAAGGCACAGATTCAAGAGGTAAAAAAAATGCAACATTAGGTATTTTTTGTTGGGAGGTTTGCTCTGTTACTGTAGTTTTGTTGTGCTACCAAAAAATAAATCAAAATAAATCAATTCTTTCTACCTTAAAGGTAGAGAAGGTACTGAATATCACGCTAAATCCTCTCTGTTACATGAATTTGTGCTTTTACATGGCAAGACCAGTAATAGAAAAGCTGCAAAATTAAATCAGTTTAATATTGCATTGCAAATCTATACTAATGTTTCTCCTGCTGAGATGGAAGAATCTAGAGGCATAAAGAAAGTGGCACAGTCACTCTAAAGAGCCCAACTTGTCACTCCTTTTTGTAAAAGGATAAAAACACCCACTGTCCCCTGGGAGCCTTTAGGCAAATCAGCCCCACTAGCTTCTTAAAAAGGTGAATATGGCATCCTTGTCAGTATTGTGATTGCTCACAGAAAAACTTAATAGAAAAAGTAATAAATTCATCTGGATATAATGTCATGACTACTTAACATAAGACATGACTTCTCAGATCACTGAAAAGCATCTGCATGATTGCACAAAATAAGATCCAATTCAAGCTGCTTGCCCACGGACCTGTAACACGTTCACAGCTTTTATTGCCATAAAAATTGCTGTACTTCTAACAAAAACTGAAATTCCATGAATGTGAGACAAACGATACAGCAAAACACATGATGTATGGAACCAGGTGTCAAATATGTAAAAAGATATCCAGTGTGGTGTTGCAGTAAAAGCTTCACCTGCCACTGTCACCCTCATTAAAAGGCTACATATTATTCTGAACTCTCAAATATTTCTGAACAAAGGGAGGCTTATTATTAATTGAATTCTTCAAATCGGTTGATATTAATTTACCTCAAATTAGACTGAAGGGATATATAGATGATATTACGCATTAATACGCATTAGAATATTGCAATATTAAACAAAAAGTTTTGATTTTTTGCTTTGTTTTCAAAAGAAAATAGACATTTTAACAATTTTCAAACATATATTCAAACAAAGCATGTTACACCACATTACATTTTGATTCAACAGCATATATTGTAGGTTCCCCATGTCCCTGGGTTGAAATATTTTTGTGAATTCTTTATATGTACCTAGTACATTGCCTTTGTTTTCACCATTTGCTCGTACTGGAAATGCATCAATGTTGCATTTTGAATTCAAGATTCTGTGCCTGGTTGATCTGAACTGGTTGATCTGCCTGAACTGTTTCCTACTCTAATGCACACTTGCAGATTCCATCATATTCAGTGGAAGTTGTGTATTTTATTTGAAAAAAAATATTATATAATGGATTCATTTTTGGAAAATCCTACACATGCCAGCATACACAGGCACACGTGCACACATATACATGCACAAAGAAATGTTCTATAGGATTTAATGGTGTTCTTCAGAATTTATTCCAAACTGATCTGGAATTGTGTATTTTCAAGAAATGCACTGATTCTCCGAAAATCTAAAACAAAGCTACAAAATTTTTTTTTAACAAATAATGGAAATACGAAACATTCGCCCTTTTGAAAGAAATATACAAGACTTTTCCATAAGGATGTTAAGTATATGGACCATGAATTATTGCTCAGGAAGAATTACTCAAAAACTAATTGTTTCACATAGCTGGGTGATAATGGTTACTTCAGCTTTTTCAACCTGCCACAATAATTGCAACAAAAGACCTATCTTAAATGGAATTGTTGCACAGGTGGCAGACCTCTGGTGGGGCAAGAATTTACTTCAGAATTATGGTCTGATTCAGTTGCAGGCACTACTGACTATGAAGTTCTGTTGATTCAATGTCCTGCTTTACTATAGTTTTGTACAAATGCTTAGATCTTTTAATTTCAAATACACTCCGCAACCCAGTGTACAGAAAACTGTTCCATAAGAAAAGATGGCTTAAAAACAATTTTAAAAAAAGGGGGTTGCTATATGCAATGCAAAGACAGATGTCCCACAAGAAATCAAGTTAATACAATGCAAATATAAATTTTGCTTCTGTGTGGGATCTGCCAATTAGTTTTTCATGACATTATATAAAAATATAGCAAATGTATGGTATGCTGTTATTTTGGCAGGCACAGTCAATACAAAATGGTGTTCCTTGGATAGGTCCTATCTGGAACACCTTAGCCCTGTCCCAGCAATATTTGTGAAACTCCTGGGCCTTTCTCCACTCTTGCTCCAACATACTGCTGAATAAATAGCCATCATTTCCAAAGCACTGCAGGGTTTTCAGCTTAATTTCAGAGCTCTTCAGGATTTCATTCTACACAGCCCTCATTATAATCTGGGGGCATTGTGCAGTTTAGAAAGCACTGTATGGAAAATCTGCCCCTAAATGAGAGTTGGGAGGGAATTATTCCCATATTTGGAATTAGAGAAACCAAGAGAACAGTACCTTTTCTATTACTCTTTGACAAGCAGCTAGAATAAATTAAGAAGGATATATTTGCTAGTGTATTCAGGCTACTTTGTGCTGAGCCCTTGAAACAAAGCAATTGTAAACTTACTGCTTAACTAGGCAGCAGAGACTTTATGGCCTGTTTACATTTTGAAAGGAATGCAAAGGAGTTGAATTAGACTTCAGGATTGATTTTCACTGTTTTTCACTCTACCTAGTGATTCATACTGATGTGTTGTGGTTGTGATGGTTTTCAAGTAGTTCTGCGGTTACACTTTTCCTGCCATTTTGCAAGGCTTTACTGGCTGTAGGTACAAGTTAACACCCAGCCGTGTTCAATGTTCTTCAACCAGTCCACAGTTTAACATTGATTTTAAAAGGTAGATTTTAGTAAATACAAAAACAGGAAAGTGACATGATGTTCTGAGCATCTATATAATGTTCTAAATCTCTGACAACACAGAGATAAAAAAAGGCCTAAGATCAGCCTGGAAAGTGGGTGTTTAATAAAAAATCTGTTTAGTTATTTACTGAGTTCAATTTTGTCTGTTTAAAAAGTCTCATTCTGTTAACAGATTAAAAAAACACTCCACAATTTTATAAAGGTAGCTTTGATTTTGAAAAGGTATTATTAGCAATAAATTAAGAAAAGAATGCCTGGCCTACTTTAGAACATAACAGAGCACTTGAAAATACAAGTACAGTAAGGGAGAGAGTGATGCTCAGCTTGCTAAAAAAAATGCTATATAGTGTGATTTCCTATCACAGACAATGAAGACACACAGGAACAGGACAGTTGCATGACAGGATGGATGGTTTCCTGAAGGACCTTCAGAACAGGCTCTTAGATCATTTGGCTATTTTACACCTGTGCATGAGGCAGTTTCTAAGTCCTACTCTGTGCCATGGGGCTGCCAGAGTGTCAATGGTGCATTAGATTGCTGCCTGGCTTATGATATAACCCCCCAGCTAGGGCTACTTAATTTTGAGTGATTCTGCAATATGCAAAAATGTTATATTTTTTTATATATATTATGTTATATACAACATCATTGCATACTATAATTTTATATTAAATATATAGTAATATGATCTTTGCTCCCCACTGTCTTTTAAACTGTAGCTCAATAACAGAAAGAAGAACAAAACATTTCTTATGTGAAGCACTGCAATGGAGAACTGCTGGCACACAATGTATGTCCCACTGGCACACAGTAAGAGTCTTACTGAGCTATCACATCTCATAACCACACTTTATTTCTCATTTTTCTATCTGAGGCAGAGCTACTGCATTCAGTGTTCATAACTGAGCTTGCAATGTTCAGCTTATCCTTGCTGAGAAAGGGAATTTGATAATTTGAAGGCAACAACAGAAGAGGGTAGCCATTACTCTAAAGAGATTATCTGTTGAGAAGATTGACAGTTGAGTGAAAAAAGTGGACAAGAAATGCAGGGGGACAAAGCAAACAGGAAGAAGCCCTGTGTAGAAGTCAATGAATTCCCAAATATTGGTTTGATCATAATGTTGGATGACAAAGAAACAAAGAACTGACATCAAACAATGCACAGGATGAGGAAAGCCAGACCAAAAGCAGAAGATTACAAATTAAAAAAGCAAGGCAAGCAATTAATGAAGAAAGAAGGGAAGAGAACTGAAGGGTAGAAAAAGAAAGGATGACTGATGAAAACAGAAACTATATAGTGATAATTTTTCTTTCCTAATCTTTATTTTGAAAACAGATTATTTTTTCCACATGCAGGCCTGAAAGAGAAATCTCTCCAGTCACTATGACCACTCCTTGCAAGGAATAGATAAGAACATAAAGTACAGCCTTCAAAACTAGGAGCATGCCCCAGAGCAGGTGCTTGGCTCCTACCAAGACAATCTGCCTAAAAAATTCTCTCTCTTCTGTAGTAATGCAATATTCAGATCTCCATGTGGCTTCCTTTGTTTCCCTGCTCGGTGTACCATTGGTTCATTTTGAAATATGCTCTGCTGTACCTGAAAACCTATTGGTGTGTAACCCTCCTGCCAATCTTCCCTTCGTCCTCCTGGGACTGGCTCAGAGAGAGCCAGCCCCTGCCCCCTCTCCTTCCCCTTAAAAGCCAGAGCCTGGATCAGCTCGAGGTCTCCTCTCTGGGCTGGCAGCCCCTATCCCATTCCTGCTTCCCTCCCCTTCTCCTTTCCCTGTGACCCTCTCCCTCGTACCCCAAATAAACCTCCCTGCCAGAACAGAGATGGAGTCCAGTTCTTTTCTTTGTCTCACTGTATTCCTGCTGAATTGACATGGTTTAGAGACTCATGCCATGCCACAGAACCTCGGGGGCCGGGTGCACCAGATCCGGTGGAATTACACGGATCAGAGACCCCGGTCCGGGCAGAAGCCACCCTGTGCAGCCCCCCCGGACCCTGATACATCACTCTTCCTTTCTGACAGCCAGTGACAGACATGATACCCTTACTCCTGCCCAACAATCATAAAATAATGGAATTGTTAAGGTTGGACCTCTCAAGTCCAACTGGCCATGTAGCACCACCACCACGCTCACCAGTCACCTGCATTTTTCACAGTAACTAGGAAATAAAATAATTTTACTGTGACTTCTTTCTCTGCAAAGTCAGAAGTACCAGAGTTCTGTTTTCACAAAAAAGACTTTTCCTTGGAGCAAGGGTTGGTGCTCAAGAGAAGAGAAATGGGTTGCTGTCTTGTCTACAGAGCATGTTGGTCTGCTCTTCTCCACTCAAACTCTCTGTGGCCTGGAAGGTGTCACATATGATTAAAGACACTTACAAACACATTATCTTAGTTTCTAGTATTTTTCTTCCTAATTAGAAGTAATTAGCATATGTAAACATTCTTTTTCCATAATGCTTTGAGCTCTGCTCCAATTTAGATTTTGGTTTTTTGAAAGGTAAATAACCACAAAAATATTAAGCAAAATGCAACATATCCCATAAAGCTCAAAGAAACCTAGATGTTTACCATACAGCTTCAGATGGAAAGCAAATGTTTCTGTATCATTTTCAGTGTGTGTGACTTCAAATTGTTCCTAAGTAGCAAAATTATCATTGACTGAGCCCAGGCATTTTATTATATACAATTTATGACTTATTAAATAATGCAGTAGTAGCCTTTTTAAAGGAAATAAAATCCCTTCAGTTATTTTAAGTCATTAACTGCATGGCTAAGCACATGATTAACCCCGGGGTCTATGTCCCACTGAGTTTTGTATTAAAAATTCAATGTATATGGGATGCAAACAGTTCCCATCTAAAACAATATGTACTAACAGACTATCTGCAGAAAAAAAATAGTGTCTCAGTGGGAGGATTTGAATTTTTATCTGGCACAGAGATATCCATGTGGAATGCACAAAAATCAGAGAACATCTTAGAGCAGTGAGTATCTTAGGGAAAGTAAAAAATGTGCTCAGCTCCTTATGACCACACATGTGCCCTTCTAACTTGGTATTTGTAACTTTTAACTTGTAAATCCCCAAGGAGGTTTTTCTGTCAGATTCCAGGTGGAGCAACAGACAATAGTCCATTAACATGGAGCTCTGCAGGAAATGCCCAGCTGGCCAGAGCTGCTAGAGATTTGAATACTGTAGCTGAATGCTGCCTCTCTTTCTTATGAGTTCCTGTGCTTTACCATCATCACAAAATTGTTCACTAGTGAAACTGAAATGCTGAAAAGTCCTACAAGTTTAGAAGGTAAAGCTGGTATCCTCTAAGCTGTCTTTATCTGAAAGCAGAAAAGGCCTGTGTAGAAGCCCCTGAATTCTGAAATGTTGGCTTTTGTCATAATACTGTTATTTGTATGCACCAGTATATAGAGTAGAAGTCGTGACCTTTCTTCTCTGCTGTATGTTTCACTTGTATATCAGCTTTTGAGGCCTAAATATTTAACCACTCTAATCTGCTCTACATGCAGAGTGCTCAGTGGGTGACACTTCCAGACCAGTCGGAAACCTCTGCTAATGCAAAAAAATAAATTAATTCTTTGGTTCCACTCATGTGTGACTGTAATCAATAAGAGAAAAGTTTGTCCCCTTCACAGCACTACTGCTTCTAGTACAGCTTTTCCCTGTAGGTGACACTACCCTCACTGCTGGGTGGAAACAGAGCATCTTTTTTGCTCCATTTTATCTGTCAGAGTTTCATGTCCAGCCTTCTTCATAACATCCACTGTTTTTGTGTACCAATCAACATTCCTGTGGTGAAAAACCTCATTAATGCAGAGAAAACAGTCTTAGTACAGCTGAACGGGTCCTCACTCTGTTTCTACAGGACAGCTGACAGATCTCAATGTGCTGACATTGAGAACAGAGTGCAAGGCTGATACATTTACTCAAGCTTATTCCTGTGGGAGGGGCAAGTATGAAATAAGTTGAGATTCTGACCGGAGGGAAAAATAAAATAAAAATGTTTATATCCATTAATAAATCAAATGGAAAAATTGTTGATGTTGGAAATATTCCCAGAGCCTTAATGGTAGGTTTATTTTTATCAACAACAACAATAATTAATAATTAATGCTATATGTCTCTCAGATGCATCTTGGCAACTAAAATTAGCAAGTATAAATTGTTATATTTTAAATGATATACTTAGCAGGGATGTCTCCTACAAAATCTTCTAGACTATATCCATCTCCATCACACTCTGGATGACATGATATAGCCAAATGACCTCTGGAAAGTTTATCCGTATTCTTTGTGCTCCTCTGCAGGGAATTCCCTCACTGATGCTCTGTGACTGCACAGATCAGATAACTCTGCCTGCAGAGCCAACCACTGCAATTGGTGCCATCTGAACACACAGCAGCATCCCTAAACCAGCTTATACTTACAGGTTTAGAGCAGTCTTGGTAATGTTTTATTATAGCTCTATTCTCGTATTTCAGAAGCTACAAAAAACAAAATCCTCCAGCAGACCATGGTGAGAGAACCAGACTGCCACAGGGGAGTATTGTGCATATGAGTCTAACAGGAAGTTTAGAGAAGAAGGAGGCTAGGGACTGCAGTGGAGGCCTACTTGTTTTGTGCATTCAAAATCATCCATTTTTTATTCCCTAGTTTTCAACACCATTTAGGAAAATTCCTTCCAGGAGTTTAAGCTTTTATAGTGCACTAGCAGATTTCTGCCCATCAGTTTCTAAGGGAGACAAGTGAATCCAAGTGACCTAAACCAGTCCTTCTAGATGACATATGATGACAGATATAAATATAGAGAACAGAAGGACCATGAGCTTAGATTAGCAAAATCCATGTGAGTTCTTATTATTTAACACTAAGACAGTGTATCACTCACAGATACCAACGTCCAATTGCACTGAGTGTAGCATACACATATCTCGAATGGCAGTTCTATAAAGTGCTCCTTTGACAAAAAAACCCTTGATTTGTTTCTTTGGCTCTGCTTTGCTTATCATACCTATCCACTGAAATATTGAAACTTCAATGAACTGAGATCTCCAGAGGCTCCAACACATAACGAAGTCATCATGGCATAACAAGTGTCATATGAGCTATATCAATAACTTGTGTGCATGCTCCTAGCCATGGCAACTGCAAGGCAATGCTGTTTGGCTTAGTTCTGATTCATTTCAGGCTTTGCATTTGCTACTGGAAAAATGTGTGCACTGGGAATAATGACACAACTAGAAGTTTTGAACACTCCCTATTTGCAATTGGCAGAAAATTTCCTATAGTTAAAAAGATATGTCTGATTATGTAAAGGCTAATGTTTAACTAGGACAGATACATTCTTTAGGTATTCATGGACTATGATTGAGTCTTCTCACTAAGGTTTAAAAATCTGTGTAGAATATATTTTTACTAGTGTTAGGTATTACTGTTGAATCTTCTTTCCAAAGAGAAGAATCCTTTAGAAATGAATGGAAGCAGACACTTGATCAGGTTTAAAAGACTTAAATATTTGATTCTGCAGTGATTTTATCAGCTGCAGTTTCTGAATAACAAGAGACAAACTGAATCTAACAATAGTTCTGGTCCATCATTAATGCTGTCTTGATATCGAGGTCTAACTCTTATTCCTAGCAAGACCAGTTTTCTACCATTGTAGTACAACTGCAATGCCTTGTCAGATCATTCAGTTCAATGAAATGTTATTACTATTCTGTATTTACTTCAAAAGATAAGCAGTGCCAAAATAAAGGTTTTATAGCAATAATTAAATTGCTAACACTCAAGCCTGAATTCTGATTGACTTGACATAAGAGGATATACAGTAAAAGACATAGACTTAAAAGCCCTCTTAAATATAAGAAGTGTACAATCTCAATGCAAATAACAACAGCTTTACAATTAATCCCATCTTTTTAAAACCCAAGTTCCAATAGCTGTACGTTCTGACACATCAGGTTTTGTTCCCCTGTATGGCTCAGCTAAGCTTGTTAAGGAAGCCATTCTTATTCTAATCTTTCACCTAACTTTAAGTAGTATTTAAAGAATAATACATCCATTTAGGTTTCCAGCTCAAAGAAATTATTTAGCAAATATGTGATAGGTTGAAGATGTGACTTTTCATGAAATGAAAAGCACAGAGCACAAATTAATATGCCATGCTACTAATTAGAGACAGATATGTAATCACTTACTAATGGAAAAACATTTTGTGCCAACCTTATTCATACTTCCTTCCAACTGCTGGACTACTTGTGCCAGATATATTTCAATTTTCTTCAGGAGAGAGAGAGATACTAACATGGTTTCCATCCTGTTTTTAAACCCAGAAGTCTAGTGCAAACTGAACTTTCTTGACATTACAGAAATTCTATCAGTTTTAACAGCTTGAGGCCTTTTTATTACAAACATGTACACTTCCCTGCAGAGTTCTGGAATTCTCACAATTACATTCATTAAAAATGTCCATGATTATAGCCAAATACATGCTTTGTAAATTTACCTTTACAGTTTTCTTTCAACAATTATTCTGAGCACAATTTTCTGTTAAATTCCACAAAATACCTACTTATTCATCCAAAATGTCAGTTTGATACGAATTTTGACAAAACCATTAGAAGAGAAAAATACTGGAGCAGAGTTACTGTCAAATTTGTCAGAACCAGGCTTAATGTCTATGGAATGACTCACTGAGACTCAACAAAACAAGCATGTATGTCCATGAAAACAACAATAAAAAGGTCATGTTTCAGCAGCAGTCTAAAATTAGAGGCATTACATGCCTTTTACATTAGCACCAAGAGGATCTTTAGGTACATCATTTTGGGTCCCTGGTCAAACCTAGGAGTCCATTTATTGACAAGCTGAGCATCCCTCTCATGACAAAACCCTTCTATGATTCATTGGTTTTGGCACACAATGAACACTATTTATTTCTCAAAAAGAAAAAGCAGGAAAGGTCAGAATTTGTGTGATCATCGTTTTCTTTCCATCTTATTCTTAGTCTTGGTCTAGAACAGCGATTTGCATACTGCTTGTCCCACTTCCCATGAAATTTCACTTAACATCACCTTGATAGAAAGTGGAAATGAGAACGGAACTCTGATCAGGCCAGTCAGAGAATCAGATCAATCCCATAGTAATTTTCTGATAAAATACTCTAATTGAGTTGACTGCAAGATATAAGGCCTAAAAACTAGGAGAATAAAAGGAAAAAAATGCAAAACTGTACAAATGAACTTCATAGTGCATGTCAAGGTTAAAGCATGCCATATGTTCCTAAAAATACGCAGACACAACAGGGAGTTGTAGTGGTGTATAAGTAAAATCTAGTACAATAGGTAGACAATCTTTTGCACCAAATTTACACTATTGGTTAAATGGTAGTCCTTTAAAAATGATTTTGTTTTCTATTCATTCCGTTATACAGAAAGAGTAATGATGTAATAATTATTGTTGTAGGGCATAAGATTCACATTGCATTTATCTCAGAGTTGTTATTTTTGAGGTATTACTTTACCAGAAACCTATACAAAAAGGTCTTCCTATGTTTCTGTATCTATTTGGGTTTATGTGGCAAAGGTGTTCTATGCTTAGATTCCTAGAAAGGGTAATTCACATATGCAAATACATTGGAAATTCAACTTTCATATTAGAATGAAAATAACCAAGTAACTTAATGTTGGTTTTGGTGGTGGTGTTATTATTAATTAAGCCCTTTAGTCTTGTGATGTCAATTGCCATGGTAACACCATTTTCCCATAATTCTTACTATTGTTGCATAAAAATGTTTATTGTTTTCTCTTTCTTAAAGTAAGATTATGTATGTGAAAGACATGAACATTTAACTGTTTGTAGATTGATCTATTTCCTACTGACTACTCTCTATTTCCATTGAAATGCAACAAATAGGCAAAAGAGAGGGGTTAAAAAGGTGTGAAGCCCAAAAATAGCCACTTGAGTCATCAACAGACTATCTGAAATTATTCAAACAGGTGTTTGTTAGAGAATTAGCTATTTTCCTTAGGGCTGTGGGGTTGAATGCTAGAGGAGAAAAAACTACGATAAACAGACCATGAAGATCTAGGAGGAAAAACCACAGAATTTTGGGAAGAGTAGGATGGCAGAGAGCTACTTCAGGAAAGTCTGAGCTAACAGAATCTAACAGCAATTTGTCAGTGCTTATAGAGAGGTCACTGACAAGATGAAGCCAGAATCTTCACAGGGATGTGTAGTGGGATGACAAGGGACAGTGGGCATAAAAGAAAAAAAAGGAGGTCCATACCAGATATATGGAAAAACAGTCAAGCAGGGGATCATTTCCCAAGGGAGATGTACTTTGTGCACACCTGGAGGTTTTCAAGACTTGACTATTATATAAAGTCCTGAGCAACCCGTTTTGCCCTAACAGCTGACCCTACCTTGAGAATGAGGTTGGACAGATTTTCCAACCTGATCAATTCTGTGATTCTAAAATAGTTCAAAGAGCTTTTTAAAAGGTTCTGGGGATTGGAGACAGAGAACACATGCTCCTAATAGCTAACCAATTTCTTTCCTGAAACCTGCTTACAATCAAAATGTCTGTTTTGTTTAGATATAGCAAACTGAATTATAAAGTTGATGTATTTTGAGAAACAGTCTGACAGGCACTTTTGAGAAGAATGTTACCTTCTCCTTCGAGGCAGGTAACAGTAACATGACTGACAATGTTTAGTGATCTTGGGTAAGAAATATCTGCTCCCAGAGGTTCTCTTGAGAGTCTAAAAGCAGGTAGTTAATTCAGCTGATGTTAACAGGTTTTGTCAGAATTTGGCATGGTAAAACAGCATTGCTTAAACAGACCTACTTCTGTAATAGTTATTCAGTTGAGTTGGCTTTTCTCCCTTTGGTTGTTTCTGAGTTTCTAAACACACAGCAGACAGATGTGTGTGGTGCAGTACACTCTGACTCCTGACCTATTTACTGATGTGTTTCTGGGATGGATGACCCATACCAGAGACTCTCTGGGTCAGCTGTTCAAAAAGCTATTACACAAAGAAAAAGATGACTATCAGCAGAGTACATGTTACTTTGGAAGTTGGATACTGACAAAAATGGCAGGATATATTTTGCTGGGCTTCAGCTGCTTAAATGGAGGGTATTCCCTTGAAGTTCTACAGAAAGACTTGAAATATGGAGTGCTACTGCTTGACACACTGAATTCCCTACTTCCTCATTGATTTTCTAACACAACCTTAATGCTGTGTTAGCATCATTTCTCTGTTCATTCCATCTGCTCTGAGGTCTCCCCCGCTGTTTCCTAGGAGATATATTGCCACGATGCCTGCATCTGTAAGTCAGTGGCAGATATGGGGCAAGAGGCATGTGCTAAGAGGCAGCATTAGTATCACCTGAACATTTGCAGGTTTCTCAGGGGATCCCACCACCCACCGTCTCTCAAAACCTGAGGGAGCTCTAGTTTCGCAGTCAGCTACTTCAGAGTGCCATGGGAAGGGGATGCTGTGGCTTCTCAGCTTCTTTCCACTTCTACTTGTGTTTCTTTCAACCTAACACCTCTATTAAAAAAATGCTAAAAGTAGGTTATTTTTGTCCAGTCAGCCTATTTGGTGAACATTCTAATCTTATTATTGACACATTTTTATGGGGTTTTGCTTGTTTACAATGTCAGGCTACTGACAGTTTATTTTACGGCGATCAGGACAGGCCTTTTTCATATACTTCTGAAGTACGGTCTAAGGGATGAATTTCAAAATATAATAGAAAGCACAATAAACTGAATATTGCAATTAAACATGGATGACACAGAATATCAGGGCTAATAAATCTTGCCTTAACATCTTCCTTATTCTTTCCATGGCAGGCACACAGAAACCTGACCATGGCTAACAGAATGTACTGAGTTTTATGGCATTTTAAAAAATATGTTTTAAAAATATTTAAAAATATGACACTTTCTCACACGTGACCCAAACTTCAACAATGAGCCCTTAATTATAGTCAGAATTGCATTATATAGAAAATAATTAACTTTTTCTCATATGTATAGGGAATTCTATGGTTTATTTCACATTGTATTTATCTTTGTTTACTTCACAGTAAAAAATAGATATAAAGAAATTGTTTATATCAAACAGCAAATGTGGTTTTGTTTAGGAAAAAATGTGAAAAAACCAGGATATTTTCTGGATGTATACAAAAGGAAAGAGAATTTATGAAAAAAGATCCACATAATATTTATCAATAACTTATGGGGGGTAGAGAATCTACTCATTAAATGGGATCACAAGCACAGTAAAAGTTTATAGCTTAAGCATTAAAGGTCCACATATGGAAGAAATACAGCCATTTTTCTTGATAGCAAGAAGAACATTAGGAAACATAATATAGGAAGAGTTATGATACAGTGAAAGCTACAAATCACTGATAGATATTTCCTAAAAATACCTGTCATTCTCTTCAAAGTCAATATTTAATGCCTTTGTAGATAGCAGGGACATCTCACAAATAACAGATATTTGAGCAATTAGCTTATAAATGAGAAGTTTTACCCTGCCTTAATTCAGGAGACCTGATTTCAGAGTTAAAACTTAATTCAGTTGTTAAAGTCTAGCAATTGCATATTGTCAAGTTTAAACATGACTATGTGACTAACATTTAACACCGGAAAGAAAACAAGAGACAGAAAGAAATGCTAAAGTAAATTAATATGCTTCTCATGCATAGTATAACACCAACTATATTTAAACTAGGTACATAATTAATTTCATAATATTTTTGTAATTTCAGCCTTCAGTGACTTGTATTTCAAAAGAGGATCTGACAAAACAGAAATCTTTTACACAGTCTGAAACGTTAAGAAAGCTTTGAATAAAGTTTTGTGTTTTGAAAGGTTTGGGGAAACATAATGAAAAAAGCAGAACATTTCTCAGCTGTGTCCTTCAACAAAATGCACAACATGTTTTGCTAAGAATGAACAAAAGGGCAAAGCTTTTCTGTTGACAAAAGCCGTTTTGCCATCCCAATCCAAATATTCCAAGAGAAACTCCCCTCCATGATTTCCATCATGAACTACTCTAAAACAAGCTGAAAAGATCCATGACCTAGACCTCTGTTCTACTGTTTGTACCCTTGGGTTACTGAAAATGGACAAAAAAATCACTTTTAAACAGGTAATACTAGAAATGGAAAATCTGTTGTAGTTTGAAAGAATATAAATTCCTTCTATATGTCCTCAGCAAATATTTTGTCCACTTCTGCCCATGGGAGGTGATCGTTTTTACTGAAAAAAGTGAGAACTTATTTGAACCAAAGGGAATGTAATATTCGAACTCACTTAGCTTTCGCTAAAAGAAGCTTTTGCGAAAACATTGATGATATACTCAGCCTTCAAAGAGCAGAGCTAAACCTAACTGACTAGAATATCTATGATTTATTTAAAACAGAAAGAAAATAACAAAAATCTGCACTTATCTAGACCAAGACACTCAGTATTTTTTTCTTTGTCATAGATGTCAATGGGTGTACTAAAATGAGCCACAGAAATTTCCTGGAGATTAAATAGCATTGAAGTGAATAAAAGTCATTGGTGAAGTGTTTAATACAGATAAAGGAAACCACAAACTGCAAACAAATCAACAATATGCTGTTTGCTATAAGTACATCTTTGGTATTCTTAATTTACATACTGTTCAACTTTAAACTGGAATTCAGCTTTGACAACATTTCCAAGGACCTGCTCCAAAAGGAAATTACACAAATATAGAGCTACAGACAATTTAAACTCAGAGCAAAACTTAAACATAGAAAAAAGGGATATGCTTCAGCACTGTGAATATTAACATCATCATGTGGACGTTAATTAGGCTCTCCAATAACACAAGAATAGTATAAACAAAAGAATGAGAATGGAACAGAGTAAACAAACTCAAACTTGGCATATTATGTTTCTCAAATGTTCTCCAATACACTTAAAAAAAAGAGCTCATCTTCTTGCCATAAAACTCTACTTCAGCCTTTATTCAGCAAATAATTTTTGCTGACTTGAATATTATAGTCTTAATAAAATATTCCCAAGATTTCTCCCCAAATTAATAAACACTAAAAACTCATATGGTTTTACTTCTAGTAAATAATAAAATCTCAGAAAAAAGTGTAAAATGTTTTTAATCTTAAATCATAGGTCAGGACCTGATTTTCTTTCTAAAGTTTCCATTAACAGATTTAATTTTCCAGCTCAGCAAAATGAAGACATAATTTTTCCTACAGATGCCAGTATTGCAATCTAGCTGTATGGACTAAAAATCCCACCCTGGCTTCTTGGGGTCATATATGATCTTGAAAATGAAAAAAAATCATGACTTGAATCAAACACATCTGATGCCTAAATACATCCCTCCTTACAAACACCATGAAGTCATATCCAGATCTGATTGCTTCAATTTTAATAAATTTTAACTAGACAGTGGCTTTAGCTGGCCATTTTTTTGATGGTGCATTCACAGGCCAGCCTCTTGGAGCTAAAGTAAATTCAACGATCAGTCAACATTGTGATAAAAATAATTTTGGTTTGTAACGAGGAATGCCTTGCTGCACATAAAAAATGTATTTTGCCTTTGATCCATTAGAGGTGCTCCCTGGCTAGAAGTTCCTGGTTGGTAGGTGAATCAAAAGCAAGATGTGGACTCAAAAAGAAGACTAGTGCAGCAAGAAGTGGTATTTTGCAGTAATTTTTTCAGATGGTACATTCAAAATACAAACTTTATGATGTGTTTCTTTTCTATTATTTCCTTTGAAATCTGCATTTTTGGATCTGTTGGTCTCAGAAATATGTCAGTGTAATATCTCTGTACTTTGAGGAGTTCAGGAAGCAGAAGTGAGGGAGCTGAAGGAGATTAATAGAAAGGAACTCGATTAAGGGTGGGTTTTAGTTCAGAGTTCCCTGAGTCAAGGATCAGAGAAAGGCTGCTATCATACCTAGGAAATGTGTTATCCAACACAGTTATTCTGAAGCCCTCAGACTCTGATTCTACAGTGGCAGTGTACTCAGGAACTTGCAGCTACTGAACCATATCTATTCTTGAAATGCATAATAAAATAGTATATATGACTATGCATGCTAGTGCTGAAACTCTAGGGAGGATTAATCTTCTGTACTCTGGTACTCTGAAGTTGCTGGGACATTGCTTTTTCTCCCCCTTGAATAAAATTTGTGAGAGTTACATGGGTTTCTTCTAGAAATCTATATTTTGTTTATTTGTACCTCTACACACCTTCAAGACTTGAAAAAGATATTAATATCCTGATTTCAATAATTATGTTACATTATCTGCTGGAAATAACTATGCTTGGTTTGGATATATTTTACAAAGTACAGCTATGTGACTTGCATTGAATTTATGAGACTTCTGGCAGCTAAACCGCTAAGTACATATTTGAAAAGAAGAAATTATTAATTACAGGTGTGTTGTAGAAACATCAGTTACCCTATAGCAGATGATGAACATTCTTTCATTTGATATTAGAAATATTAAGATAAGCAGTGCATTAAGTAGTTTAACACAGAGGGAAAAAGAACTAGTTTGCAAACGCTTACTCCTAAACTTAACAGCATTCTATCACATATTGCCCAGTCAACCAACTACATACTGTTTTCTATTCCAAGCAATCATGTAGTGATGGTTAATTTTAAGCAATCACTTATTGCCACTTGTGCAAGTTGCCTAGCATCACCAGGCATTGGGTGACTCCTCAAAACAGTGGCAAGCCTGCTGTTCTACAGGAGAGGGACAAATGACAATGATGTTCAGAGAGCAGATTATTAATAAATCAGCAATACATCACTAAGTAAGGTATGCAGGGTTATTACTTTCTTATAGCTACATCAGTCAGAGATCTAACAGTTCTATGGCTTGTTATGATGTCTGTTTCTGGACATTTTCAAGAATCGTGCTCTAACTTCTAAGCAATTTCTACTTGCCTTTCGAGTACCAGTGTGTTAATAAAAAGACAAAAACACTGTAGCACAATCCTATTACAACTATTATAATGAAGCAGATTTTGTGCTTTTGATGTTGAGCCTTTGAACTTTTTTGCTTTGAAATTTAGTTATAAAACACACAAGTCTACCACACAGAACACAGCTTATCTAGAGGGAACAATACCAAAAGGGATTTTTGGAAGGGGAAAAAAGACTATGAAAGACAGTAAATATTTTCCCTTGTCTCTTAGTATTTTACCAAAACCACCAAATCCTATGAGTATAGGACTAAATGGATGTAATTATTTTAAGCTAAACATGAATAAAACAATGATATTAATCTTTAATGGCAAATTTAATATAATCCATCTCATACCTTGTTATGTGTCTGAGTTTGTCCAACCAGGATAAGGATATTTGATGAGATAATGGACAGGCAGAAATTGATTAGAATTATGGACCTCTCAGATCTGATGTACCTGTTCAAGTAAACAAAGAGAGGGTACAACTTTTCTAAAAGGAAAACAACTAGTAAGTCAAACAAAGCTTTGATTTAGTTCTTGAATTAAATATTGGAGATACTCTGAAAGAGTGGCGATTTCTTTCATGTGCTCAGAAAGAGTATTAGAGAGCTATCACAATACAAACATCAGAACTATGATATTCTGATAGATATTCCACAATTTCCTCTTAGAATCTTGGTATATTTTAAAAAATTATCTACCAATGATTCTTTTGAAAACTGCAGGCAACACTCTTCTAGCACCACACTGATAATAATGGGCTTACATGCATTCATGTCAGGAACTTCTTATGCTCTCTGCTTGTCCCTGGGAATATCCACAGCTGGCACAGACCACTCATAATTACTAACTTCAGAAAAAATATGGTGATTTACACAAACAGAAGATTTGGTCCATGATGCATAAATAAGATGCAGGTTGGTGGATGATATGACAGTGAATTTTGAAACACGTTATTGGGATAACATTAATTTTGATGTTTCAATAGTACTGTAATATCTTCATAAGACTGGATACCAAGAAATAGCCAAATGTGTACAGAAAGATTAAATTATAGCAGTGAACATCACAGTTACCCTTGCAAACTTATTGTATTCATTTTCCAAATAAGTTTAAGATGAAAAAGTCAGATAGTCTAATCACATATTTCCTTTCAAGATTCAAGGGTTCTCATTTTTCTGTATACACCCTTTTATATGCTATAGGACAGAAAGAGAATGATTACGGCTACAAGGAAAGTACCTTTCTGACTTGGTTTTTAGAGCTGTTGACAGTAAATGTTGACTACTAAAATAAATGAAAGTTAAGGGTGCCCAGTTACTCTTAAGACCATGCCATATCTCTATATATTCTATGGCCTCTACTATATGCTTTTCACTGGAGTTCAGTTAATATTGATGTCTCCTCCTGAGCTGTACTCCCACAGTTGACTCTGAGGAAGTAATAAAAAAGGCCGTTGAACCCACAAGAAATGCTGAACTTTGGACATGAAATTAATTGTACTCCTTTTTGCTCGCATATCAAGTGATACAGCATTACATTTTTTTAGTTAGATGGAGCAACCCTGATACCACAATCCACATTCTTCCTTAAAATATAGCAACATTCTTAAGGCTAGTTCTATGTATTTGCAAACAAATACAGAAAGTCCAGTGCCTTTGTTCACATAGACAGCATGACGCTACTTTCTAACTTGTTAACTTTTGATTCACCTGGGCCAATTCCCAACACTGAGCATCCATGGACTACAAAGGGCATTAGTGATTGAGTAAATACAGTGCAAGCAGGAGCTCACAGCACTGACTTAAGCCATAACAAATAACATTTATGTTATGATTTTCTGCTTAGAAGTTCACAGAATCATAGAATCGCTTGGGTTGGAAGGGAACTTAAAATTATCTGGTTACAATCCCTTGCCATGGGCAGGGACACAATGCACTGGACCATTTGCTCAAAACCCCATCCAACCTGGCCTTGAACACTTCCAGGGATGGAGCATCCACAACTTCTGTGGACAACCTGTTCCTCACAATAAGGAATTTCTTTCTTACATCTAATTTAAATAATGGAGTAGACCAGCTCCACTGAACATGACAGTATTTCTATCCAAGTGCTAAATATATCAGGGAGTGCAAAAATAACACTATAATTCTTCAGATGGGAATTATATCCTGAAATACTCTCATTCTTAGTTTTGACAGACAAGAACTGATAATTTTTACAGTCTTTTATCATAACTTATATAACTAGATATTCTTAATAATTATATATATTTCTAATACTTTTGTGGTACATAAGAGTGATAGAGAAATAGGTGTAAAATTTTTTTATTTCATCCCCTTGTTTCTTATTACTTTCATAAAACTCTGTTTTTCTTTTATTATTGAAAAAAAGTTAAATGAGAATCCATGTTAACTTTTTAAAAATAGTTATTACCTTGCATGACTTTTCATCTTACTTTTGAGTTTCTTCTGCACTAAGACATCATGCTATTCCTCATTACTTCTCACATTAATTTGCTCCATAAGTATTTATTGCACTTTTAAGTCAATATAATATTTTAATGTTGTAAACTCAGGATGGAAAGAAGATCTACACTGGAATGTACCACTTCACTATTTAAGACTATTTAATTTTGTGGTCTTTATTCAAACTTATAACTGATGTGAATATACTCAAAATCACTTGACTGCACTTCCCTAAATGTGCAACTTTGATATGCTTATTTTATCACAAATAAGTTTTGTTTAAAAATGTAAATGGGAGAAAAGCAGTTAAAGGCATAGGCCAGAAGCCTCACATATATATATATGTGATGTGTATATATATATATATATATAAAAGCCTTATATATAAGAAATCCTCTTTTCATTTAGCACTATGAATACCCCACCAAAAGAGCAACATCATTCACACTGAAGAGGAGAAAGAGAAGAGTTGGCTATACTATCAGGTCAAGACAGTAAAACTCATCAATCACATCAGCAAATTTAGGCATCAAAGCATGCACTACATTTGTCTTTTTTTTCGTTTATTTAACTTTCCAGAAAATAAATGTGGGATCTAATGGTCTCTTCAAATCGCAATTCAACTAAATATAGCAATGTATTTACATTTAGCTGTCTCAACCCATTACATACCTCCATAATGCTGCATAGACAACTGCTAGAGTGATCAAGGCCAAGCAGGAAAGACCACTGCCTACTATTAAGGTCACTGAGGGTGTGCCAGATGATTCCATGATCTGTAAGTTACAACAGACAACCATGAAGAAAAAACATCCTCCAGCAATAAAACCAACAAGGTAAATGAAAAAAAAGCAAGAAAAGCAAAATTAAAAGCAGACAAACTGCCACAGATAGTTTCAGTAATATTACTTAGGAAGAAGAAATCAACTTAATTCCAAAACTGATCCATACATAACTCTGAGATCTGCTTAATACATTCCTCAGAGGCCTTTGAGCTTTAAAATGCCTTGTAATATTTGCATGATACTTTGAAAAATAAACTAGTAATATTACAATGTAACAGGAGACTATGATGTTAGCACAAGTTTAAACAACTTTCCAGTTAACATTAATTAAAATATGTATTTCTTTTCAGAAATAGCAATATTTAGAATTGTGCATTAAACAAACAGCTTGGTTTCATTCTAATATATTAAAGATCATCCAGTAATTTGACCCAGCTTGTTGCAGAATGTCCAAACTTTCTGACTTCTAATAACTTTGACTTCAATCCACTATTCTCACATGCTTAATTTCCTTGGGCCTATGACTGCCTAGAAGGAATGGCAGGATATCTATGGCAACAGTATCATAAGCCTTCCATTAAAAACTCTACAAATTTAGAATTATTTCATTTTTTGAAATGAATAATGAAAATAAAAAATGAAAATAAATGAATGACCTTGAAAAGAAGCTAGCTTTCCCTGCTGTAAGGGAAACTATTATCTTCAGATACCAGGTCAGTTTTTTCCTCTCTATGTATATGTTCTCATGTTCTGAAATATACATAAGTATTGCTAATACATATAGAAAAAATAGATCTTAAAGTTTTAAGGATATCATGCATGGTTTACCAAAATGATTGTTAAGCTTCAGGGATGTATTGTAAATTACAATTATCAAGATAGCTTTTGTCACACAAATAGGATATAAGGCACATGTACTTTTAGGCCAGATCTCAGGCAGAAAGTAGTATTTTATTTCAACCACTTTTTTTCCAAACAGATTTACTTTGCTGTTAAGAAGAATCTGCTCACATGTTTCCAAAATCAGGAAAATGAAATCATGCTTTAGCAAGATAACTTCACAAATATTTGCTTTTCAGCTATTTTTACATTCAATAATACTGGGAGTGTCTGCTTATACACTTAATGTTCCCTCTTTCTCATGAAAACTTGATTATTTTTCTTACATCATATCAACAGACTACATAGAAAATCTGTGCTGAAAATGCCCAATGCAGATCTGCAATCTGTTTAACTACAGTATCTAGGGTTTTCCTACCAAGAGCAATAATAGAGACCTGTACGTTCCCTTAATTGTTCAATACAAAAGTTTTCTACACATTTGCACCCCAATTACAAGGCTTTCTCTAAAAAAAAATTATAGAGTTCGAAAGCATGCTAATTTCACTAGGATTTAGTTATATCACAGAATCTGGAATTCATTTATCTGAGACACTGTAGACACCAGGAGACTAACATTTGACTACCTGCAATATTTAACAATTCCTCAATGCAACGCCTGCAATATACCTGAGAGGAAAGCTGGACCAGCTCCCCCCTCCCCCCGCAGTCCCCCCCGCATTCCCTTTTGCATTAAAACCGGATTTTTCCCCCCTTCTTTGTTACTTACTATTTCTCTAGGTTGCTGAGCCAAAATGGCGAAGGTAGAGAGACGATCACATAAGCATTTCGTATGGGATGCATCGGTAAGCACAGTTTTACATCCCTGGGTGGACCAGGTTCCCAAAGAGTCGTTCCTGCAAAGGAGAGAGAGAGGAGGGGGTGGGGGAAATGGGGGTAATTACGCCTGACGGCCGTAAGGTTCCGTGCGGAGACAATGCAGCGGGGAGCGCGCCGCGGAGTTGCCGGACAGCGGCGCGGACTTGTTGTGGGGCAGGGCGGGCAGGGCGCGGAGCTGTCCGGGCGGCGGTGCTGAGCGCCGGGCGCTGCTGCGCGGAGCCCCGCCAGCCGCGGCAGCAGCCGCCCCCTGCGCTGCCAGCCACCTCCGAGCCTCACCAGAGCACTGCGAAAAACTCATCGGGGGAAGAGGGGGAGGCTTTTCCTCTCTCACTCTCTCTCTCTCTCTCTTTTTTTTTTTTTTTTTTTTTTTTTCCTTCTCGTTTCCTACCGGCTCAGTTTCTGGCCTTTTGAGAAATGTGATGTTCGGTAGTTGCAGTGTCTTTTTTGGTCCCTTTCTTTTCCGCCCCCCCCCCTCCCCTTTTCGTGTGTGTGGCTAGGTTAAAAGCATGTGGTTCTCAAACGTCTGTCTGGGTTATGCCAGTTGGACCGGGAGATGCTGGATCTTCTGTTCTGATTGCTATTTTTGCTGAGGATTTGGGGGTTTTTTTTGGTTGTTGTTTTTAGCTATCAGCCTTAGAAATTTCACCCTGGAAACGGCAGCATCAGATGCCTCCAACTCTTGCCTTAGCTCCAGCAGAGGGGTGGATTTCAGTACAGCAGCACACATCACCAAAGAGACACACGAGTTCGCCCTCCAGACATCACTCAGTCAACTCGCCTTTCCCCGGCTCCCTCCCCCTTCTCGATTCTTTTTCTTGGGGTGGCAGCACCAAGCTAACCCCAAGCCAAAGCAATCGTTTGCTGGCACCTTTCACCAACCACCCCTAAACAAAACAAGATGATTAACACAGCCCCCGAATTCAATTAGACATTCAATATGCTAATGCGAGGTCTGAAACCCACCCCAGCAGAACAATAAAAATGGTATCAACCCACGTTTTCTTTGTGCAAGCAAGAAGAAGGAGAGGGAGAGACAAAAAATCATTTCTCCTTTTTCCTGAACTGCAGTGGGGAGGGAAATAATGTCTACAGGAAAAAGGGGTTGGTTTCAACTACAGCAAACATATTATCTTTACATGTGTTATATTTAGAGAACAACTAGGTTTCTTTCATCTTTTTTTCCCCTCCTTTCATGTCCAAGAAGCAACTGCAGTGACTCTGCTGCCAGCAGCAGCATGTGTGCTGTCAATTCCTGTCCATTTCACCTCAGGTCACTAAATGACTTTAAAATAAAAAGAAAAATAAAGGTCGAAGAAACAAAGTGGGGGAATAATAATTTCCAGTCCCTGTGACCACCCTTGTGTCACCTCTCCTGCCTTGACAACACACCTCTGTAAGTGATTCTATATGCTAGGGCCCTCATGCAAAGGCAATTTATTATCCCAAACCTGCTCTCAGTGTGCAGTTCAACCCAGGCCACCTCAGCATCTTGTGTTACTAGTTTTTGAACACACCAGATGTAACCCTTACATACTATTGTCTTCGAAACAGAATCCTATAATAAACAAAACAAACAGCAACTGAGGGAAACAATTGAGAGAAAATCACCAATTCTTCAAGCCACTAAAGCAGTTTATTAGCTTTCCCTCGCAAATTGTGTCTTTCAGAGAGCCATAGGCTAAATCAACATCCCCTCTGAAAAATATAGTTACATATTTTAAATTCAGAAGCATTATCTTCTGGATATACTTGAAGAATTTATTTTATTAGCTTTCTTGTCTCTTCTCTTATTGTGACACACAGTTATGGCCAAATGAAATGCGTTTATCTTTGCTGATTAAATATCGAGGATTGATAGCTTAAGAGAAATTGACATATTTGAAAACAAAAGGATGGTATTATTCATCCTGAGAATAAGATTTAATAAATTGAATTCACTCCATGCTGAAAAGCACTGGATACACAATACGTCCAGTTAGCACTAAATCCTTGCAGATTGTGTCCAATGCACAACAGTTAGACAAGTTCTAATTATAAAATCACAAATACCAGTTTAGTTTAAAACAAAGAATCTGTTAAAATTGCAATTATATTTAAATGACTATAAATCATGGGCAGTCCAACAGGTTTAGAGTGCCTCATTCAGTTCTTCAAGTCACTAGAAATACAAATTTCCAGTCACAGAGTGGATGAGCTACAAATACACTACAAATTTTGCAAAACTTCTTCAATACAACTGAAATTTTTTGTAGAATGTCCAAAAGCAGTCTGAAATGAACAAAGCAGTCTGTTTTGGATTCAAAAATAAGACACCAATTGACATGGCAGGAGCAGAGTCAGTCCAATATGGACAGTTTTTATATTTTATTATTCTTTTTTTTCCAGTGATTTCATTTTTTCAATTTCTTGCTTAACAGCATTATGTTTGTATATGGTGCAGATGAAAATTCAGTCATTAAATAAGCTCATTCTCTCTCCTCTAACCAGTCCAGTTAATAGGAAAAAAATGCCTCATTAATAAATATGTTTGTAGCCTGTTGAAATTACAGCTAACAGAAGCTGCACAGAATGTTACACTAAGTCCATGAAGAAGATGGAGTAATAAGCAGGACCAGAAGAAAAGTGTAACTGAAATGGGTTGCATGATGGTTATGCCAGCAGAACGGCAAATGCATGATTACTAATTCCCTCAGAGATGCTGGTAATTTTGATTTGTTGAAATAAAGCAACAATTTGGTTTTACGTATAAAGTAAATAAGGAATGGATATACGGAATTAAAATGGATATATTGCATTTAGTATATCTCAATGCAACACTCTTTATGAAGTCCTCCATTTATGATCTATCCCTCTTATAATGCAGCTGTTCTGGTCTAATCAGAATCTATCCCATACTTAGAAGTTCCATTCCTTTTAGGTGTGATTTTCTTCGACTATGTGTCTAACATTTAGGGTTATCATATGAATATGCAAAAGGGAACCTATTATTCCTGTGGATCTTTCTTGTTATGCAGAAAATTATAAAGGAGTGACAGGTACTATTAACACATGTTCTATTTATATCAAGGGAAACTATTGAATTGAAAATATGTAGCAAATATAGATGTAGGTTCATGCCGGTTATTGGCAATTTTTGTACTCTTCTACTGAACCACAGATGATTTAATCAACCTGGCAGAATTCCCATGATAAAATCAAAGGAATTCCCAAGAAGCATAGATTCACCATTGCAGATCTTGTGTCATCCTGCAGTTGAGGCAGGGAAAAAAAGCAGGGGGATCAGGGATGTAGGTGGAAAAAGCCTAAATAGGACTTAATTTGGGCCTATGGATCTGTGGCTAATACAGCATATGCACCAAAAACACCCTCAGTTCCAATATTTACCTGTAAGTATGCCCTTCTCCAAGTAGTCTTACAGCTAGTGGAATGTTGGAGTGTCCCTTTCAGAGTTTAAGGTGAACTTCTTAGCTCTATGCAACAAAAATTATGGCCAAATGACGTACAGAAAATTATTTTAATTGTGTATGATATAGAAGGAAAAATGTGAGGTTTACTCTTTGATAATGTATTATGCAATATCGCATAATTATGCTCACTATTGAAAACAATGATATAACTACCTCAGATATCAGAATGGAAATGTGGTTTAGAGGACAGGAGAATCTTTGTAAAACAAAAAAATTGACTGACAGACACAATTGTCTATCTGACAGACTGACAATCACCCACATTTGGTACTCTAGCAACTGTTTCCCTTATTTGGCATTATTTGTCTTGGTCTCATGATATGGTTAGCCACTTACTATTGATTTTTTTTATAATTAATAATATATGTCCCTCACTAATTGCATTTTTTTTACTTTAACTTCCTGATATAAAAAAATCAGTTATGACTTTGTTATCAAAGCCACTCACCTTATAAAGGACTTCACTTCATATCATACACTGTCTTCTCTATTAATTTATTTTGAAGAAATATTTTTCAAATGGAAGATTTTAAAATTTTTAATGGAGATTCTGTGAGACAAAGGAAGCTAACGACACTTAAGCTAACACTTTTTCCCAGACTAGCAACTAAGTTTTGGTTGTCATGAGCAAAGAGTTAACACCTTGCTATACATCTGTGATGGTAGCCTCTTTGAGTCATAGTTGATAACTATTGTTAAATAAGGATAAAAAAGCTTTCTGACCATTAAGTTATATTTCTTAAATATCAGCAAGAAGTTGTTATTTAAGTATTTAATTACAGCTTTGTAGAAAGCAAACTACACAGAAGTTAAGAAATTATATTATTTCTGCTGATATGATGTTAATTCTTCTTAATTCTTGTGTACATACATTTCTAAACTTTTCTTTTTTCCTGTTCAACTAGGGGCTGTTTTTCCTTTAGGACAGACTTTGGTATTCCAACTCCATTCTCAGTAAATGATAAGAAGCACACGGAAAATGCAGACATCAGAATTTTTTTAGCCTAGCAAAAGGCAAGAAAGAAGCTCATGCCCCTTATGAATAGCAGGTTATATATATCACTGTGCCTGTTCAGATACGCTAGCTGGCACATTAGTGAAGATAAAGTCCTTTCAACACCTGCTTGCTTCTTTACACCTGGACCTAAAATCCCAGGGAAGTCACAGGGAAGGCTCAATGCAGGATATAGCTCAATTCTTTCAGCTGAGCATGTTTATATATCTGAGACATGACCTAACTCTTAGCATGCATAATTTCTTCTGTGATCAGTCTTATTCCTATCAGCAATATATGGCAACATCTGGTTTATCTATACAGTTTACCCTAAAGAAAAAAAAAAGACAAAGAAAATGTGGATATAACACACTTTCCTTAATAATGTCACACATAAAACTACAGTTTAAAAAAGTACTGTTTACCCTGAAACGGTTATTTCGATTAACATTAGGTCATTATGACTTAGGGCTTTCTTTCCCCTCCCACAATTAGAAAAAATAATGCAAGAAATTGTGGAAACAAAAAGAAATAAAATGGACAAAACCAACTGCCTTATGACTACATGTCTGAAATACTGCAAATGTCCCAAAAAGGATGTCTGAATTTGTGTGGTATCAGAAGAACAAACTGGGTGATGAATATCTTGCAATTGGATCTCCAACCAGAATACTATAGGGAGTTCATTTTCCTGAACACTAAGGCCACTTTTCCAATTCAGACATTGAATTGTTTAATTGTCCTCAAAGACATACTTGTGAATTTCTTTTTTTGTCAAAGAAAATAGAAATATTTGAAAATTTAATTTTCTCACTGACCTTAAATTAAAAATAAATCCTATACGGATAATTGTTTTGTTAAATAAATGTACATCTGGGCTGGAAACCAAGTTTTATTTTAATATGATTTAAACTAGGTGAGATATTAAACCCTAAAAAGTAGAATATGTAACAGAGCCACTGTAGTTACAAGCATACATTGTTAGATTAACTTTCTAATAATGTGCAACTTACAGAAAGCTCCATGGGAAAGTATCAAAAATTTCCTTGGTTATCTGTTTGGCTACTATAAACAAAAGATTTATCAAAGCGGAATTATGGAAGTGAGTGCTAATGCTTGCAGTAATATTTTATTAATTCCTATATTTCTCTGTCCATACAGTTTAGGGCATGATCTAGCACACCGCATGTTTGAATTGTGCTGCAATCAACAGTGGCCCTTCTATTAGCATACTGCAAGAGAATCAATGTGTAAAATGAAAATAAATTCCAAATAAATTGTATGACAAAGCCAAGATGAAACTAATACTATAAGTTTCCTGCCTCCTATTGCATAGCTCTTGATTATTGGTCCTCTGTATACTACTGCTACTACACAGACTTATCATTATTAGCTTCATGAGATTCATTCATGTTTTTAAACAACACTGGATAAACAACAATCCTTCAGCTCTATTTCTGTATCTTAACAAGTCTAGTGGATTGCATTTGAACAAGAGCATTTTCCCCTCTTTCTCAAAATTATAGAGAAAATCTCCTAAGAAGATGAGTATCAGTGCATTAAAAATTTGGAAGGAAACCAATCACTTTTTGGAGCTTTATCCCTGTCTGTAGATGGTCTCAGAGACCATCTACACAGTTGAAGTCCTGGGCATTACCCCTGTGTACACCATTACGAAAGAATGTTGGTATCTACTTAGAACTTCTGAAAAGTATGTCTTCTTTCCTCATGGACCTCCAGAATGACTGGAGCAGACAAGAAGCCTCACTTCCCTTCTGGGTTATCTTGTCCCTTCCTATCTTGTTTAGGAAATCTCGTTGAGTTCCTAGAAACTATGTGAAGCAAAGTTCTTATTGAACCCAACCAGACTTACTGTGTCAAACTGGCAAATGATATAATTTGTGAATCTGTGTTCATGAAAGTTCCTGTTGGACTCAATCAGACTTGAAGGGTTTAAACAGTAAACCACATTATTTGTGAATCTGTTAATGAAAGTTCTTATTGACCCTGACCAGATTTACAGTGTTGAACTGGTAAACCACACAATTTGTGAATCTGCAATTGATAGTGATACCCACACTACTGGTGCATCTGATATCTCATTGAATGCAGATTTACAGTGCTGAATTGGTTATAATCAGAACGTAAGCCTAGCTGCACCCAGCCCCTCTGATCTCTGAGGACTAGCTGGAAAGCAAAAGGGTTTTTTTCCTGCCAAATTTCTATACTCTTAATGCAGCACACTCCTCACAAAATCAGTAAAATCTTTTATCCTCTTTTGTTTAGATTATAAATATGTATGTAAATTTATGGTGAACTAAAGAAAAATTGTCATGTAGTATTTTCCAATCGATCAACCTACAAAATCTTTCATACTGTACTATTATTCACAGGGACTCCTAGCAAAAATGAACCTTGTAAATTGTATATTGCCAGAGGCTGGGAAAGGTTAGGGGCTAGGAAGTTTATCCTGGAAATTAAGAATGTCAAAGCCTGTATGAGGGGAGTACCTATTGTTAATGTTTCTTCCAAAAGACAAGCAATAAAGTGTAGTACCATTAGTTCAAGTTTCAAGGCCAGCATGATGAGAAGGCAGAGAAACAGGTGTGAAACAGAATTGAGGGGAACAAAAGAGACTTGGCTTCCATCAGTGTTACTGTCACAACATCCTATGCTATCCTACATTAAATGGGCAGACAAAACTAAAACCACAGTATATGTCCAACCTCCTCAGAGTGTGCTTTGGATTAGGCTCCAGGAAATAATGTAGGAAAAGTAGGAAAAAAATTAAGCCACAAAATAAGAACGGCAGAAGCAAATATGTTAATTGGTCGGACACTGAAATGATGCACATTGCTGTGGTGATGCATAAGACAGTTGAGGTCTCCTTTGGACCTAGATGTTAACCAGTACCTTTCAAAATTTTGAGTTAGGTTCACCTTGAAGATGAACAGTGGAGAGTCTTCCTTTTATCTAACAGCTCAATTGTTCTGAGATAGAAGAGGAAATTTAGTTCAATTTCCTGCTGTTATTGAGGGGAGTTGAATAGACACAAATTTGCAGCAGATGATCTAACCCCAAACTACAGTACATTCTGGTGTGAGAGTACCTTCACCCCTTCTTGTTGAAGCAGAATTATGCATTGGGCCAGAAGGTAAAGCAAAGCATGGACTTTGTAGCCAAATTGGAAGGAGACAGGGTTTGGTATCTGAATTCCAGCTCCTGCTCCATTGAGTGTTACTTACTCTGCAGATTGAGCATTCAAACACCAGTATTACATGTCCTCTGAAGATCCTCAGGTTTCATATTTGTTGCTTCATATCATAGCTGCATGACTAAGAACCCTCATAGCTGTCAGCATCTCCTCCCCTGTATCTTGTGATACCACCTGCTGCTCTTACACAATCCTACTGTGTATCCCACAGCTGTTACCCATGGGTTCTCTGAAGGGCATGCTGCAGGCTATGGCAATTGGAGATTAATTGCCTTAGCGTACAATTTTAAAGAAAGAAGTAAAAACCTTTTCCTGTCTCCTCACACTTTGAAAACAAACTTAAGCCAGATTGAGATAAAAGAATCAACCAATCAAAAAACTGGACACAGTTACAAATGTTTATGACACAACAAAACCCAACCCAAACCAAACCAAACCAAACAAAAAAGAAAGAAACAAAACAACAACAACAACAACAAAAAACCAAAAAAACCCAAAACCCACAAAAACCCAACAAACCCAAAAAACCAAACCAACCAACCAACCAACCAAACAAACATAACACAAAAAAAGTCCCTGAAATTTGCTCTACTGACATGGAGATTATGTCTCCCCTTTTATCCAGCTGCTAGTCTGCAAGATTTCCCAAACATTTAGTTTATAAAGAGTTCTGTTTTCTCTATGTGTTAGGCCTCAGGTTCTGTCCTTTTTCTTGTGTAAAACACTTGCTTTTTATATCCAATCCTTTTTTTGTAAGTCCTTCCCAGAAGCCTAAACAAATCTAATCTCTTTTTCTTCAAATGCATTGATTTCTTTCTTATTTGGGAGATTATCTGACCACCCCTTTTAATTAAAGTAAGTATTCTTTTTCTTCTTTAGAGATGTATCTGTTAGATCAGATGTTATCTTTTGTACCTGACTGGCCAATTAACAACTGCTTCAATCCTTATCTCCCTATTCTCTCTTTGGTGAGTCAGCATGCATCCTGACTGAACCTGCACCAAATCTTTTATTGGTGTTCAGGCTGCACATTAAAAACACATTTGATACAAATACCTCAGTAGGACAAGGGCGTACAGCTTGCTATTGGCTCTTGACTGAGATCAGACACACAGTAATTAGCCAGTCTGAGGTGACAAGGGGTTGTAGGGACTGATGCTTAACATCTTCAGTTAGGTACTTTCTCTTCAGCAAAAAACCTTAGCTACAGAATTTAAAACAGACTGTAAACAGTCTTTCCCTTTCTTATAACCAATATTTAGTTATATTAGGAAAGAACAGGACTAATGGTGAATAGAAGGAATTAGAGAAGCTTCCTTACTCCGAAATGTCCTACAGCCCAGAGATTTCATTCTTATAGCATGGAGATTTAATTCCAACAGCACAGAGATTCATTCCTCCTGAAATGGTTCTGAATCTTGCAAAGATGAGGCCTCCCCTTGGGTAAGTCTCTTCTGTCTTGGGTGAGCTTTCTTACCATTGAACTATCAGACAAAAACCCTACAGTATAGGTCTTCCCACAGGTCCTGTTCATGTTTTATGTATCAGCCAATTCACTGTGAAGTAAAGGCGACAGTCAGGAACAACAGAGAGATGACCTGCTTAAGTACCTTGTTGAGAGTTAATGCTAAGGCTCTTCTGAGCATGTTAGAAGAAAGACTTGATGGCCAAAACAGTCTAACATAAACCTCATAAAACCTCTGGATTTAAGAATCAGTGACTGGAGAGGTGGTCTGGCAAAGTCCATGAAGGATTGAGCAGTGGGTGCCTCCCTACCTCATATGATAACTGAAACTTAAATAAAATGGGGCAGTGCAACAAATCTCAGCAAGCAGTTGAGACACAGTGACTTTGTATATGCCCAGCTAAGAGCAAATGTAATGCAATACAGCTAAACACAAAGCTTTTTGATAGTTTTTGTGATCTGGTTAAAACCAAAACTAAACAATCCAGATGTTGCTAAGCTGGTATATGTAAGGTGTATATTGAAAACTCAGTAATTCACAGAGCTATCTTCTATATCACTATAAAGTAATGCATCTTTTTTGTCTTAACAATTTTAACTTTTATTTTAAGATGTGGGAAAATCACTGTGGTTACAGAGTCAAATAAAGTCAAGTACAGATTTAGGAAATGGAGGTTCTCTCTTAAAAGGAGATGTAAGAGACACCTCCTTAGTGTACATTTTAGAGTCTTCTAAGTTAGTCTTTCCCTGAGGTTCTTCTCTTTCAGTCAGGTTTATTACCTTAGGACTTATTAATGTGTCTGCTCAGCTTCCAAACTCAAAATGATTAGTTTGAATGTAGTCTCTTTGGAGTCCAGCTATGTGAGCTACTGCACATCTGAGTCTTCCTGAGTGTATTTACAAACCAACTGCCCAGAAAGGTAGATTACAGCTAACTGCTTTGTTTTTAATACCATTTCACACCTGTGCAATGGTAGTGTTGCTTAAAAAAAAAGCCAGGTGATGACGATAATCTCTGGAGATAACACCTAAAGGGTTTCACTGAGGTTTTGCCTGTGAGGGCATGGAAGAAGGACATGTGCATCACACTGCACAAAACATGAAAACAGACGCTGGGGAAAGAATGCTGGTCTGCACTGTGCCACTTCTGAACAGTGAGCTTTATCTACTAGGGATTGTGGCCACTCAATAATAAGAGGGCATATGTTGCAAAGGAGGCCACTGTGGTCAACAAGGCCCATAAGTGGATTCTGTGGACATGCTTCAAATTTAATCTGCACATGTACAAGATGTTCGATCCATTCACAATGCAACAAATAATTTGCACTTGTAATGACAGTATATCTGGAAGTCTCAGAAAAATTTTCTGCACTGAACGATACATGATTTAAGTCCTCTTACTCCTCTGGTAAATCCATTTCAGCAAGTCACCTGCCAGCTAGATTGTGTGTTTAGACAAATTTGACTGCTGGCATTAAAAACTGAATAAATTGGTTAAGAGATTGGACAAGTGTTTTTATTCACAGTCTAAAAAAAGAGGATAGAGGAGGTGTTGGGGAGTATGTGCCTTAACTAGGTGCCAAAAAAAATGCCTGTGTGAACAAATGAGTAAAAATTGCTGGCCTATCCTCTTCCATCTCCTGAGAAATTTTTTGTTTGTTTGTGTCTTCCTGATGGGAAACAGCACCAATACTCTGCAGGTACAAGAGTTGTAACAATGGGCTTGTCTTCTATCCACTGACAAAGTTGGTATAGTCTCCAGCCTTCAGGTATGGTAGAAAAGGACTGAAAAATGTGTCCCACAATAATCAGTGTTAATACACTAATTATCTACCCACATTATATAGCTTTCATCTGAAAGCCTTGAAATAGAGAGACAGTGTCATCATGAGTCATACATAAGGCAGAGATCAGCCCCAGGACTGAAAGCCAAAATAAAGATATGAAGGTAAATTACTTCTATGTTCAAAAGAAAATACACCCAAATATAGTGCTATACTTATTTCCTTCTATCTCCACACAGAGGTAGAGATGCTTACATGGAGGTAGAGATGCTTTGCAGTACTTTTGATGTTTACAATGCCATATCACTTAGGATATTGAAAGTATATGTATCTAAAACAAAGTACATGTGTCTGAAACATAGACAGTAAAATTATTCAGTTAATGTTGCAGTTTTTGCAGAGTGGAATCAACTCTCATTGGCATGAAAGGCATATCACAAAATGTCTGTCTGTCTGTCTGTCTGTGGTGCGTCACATAGATGTGGCATGCTTTAGCTGAAAACTCCAAATCTGAGATGCCTTTCCCTTTAGTCAGACATAGTGTTGCAAAGAGAAACTGCTACAGAGCCTTCCTACATTTTGAAGTAATTTGCATTCTGTTATGCTCTCAAGCTACTTGATGTTTTAAAAGTGCAATAAATAAAGAATACAATTAATTTGGATTACACTACTTGATCTGAATTATACACAGACTACTTAGTACATGAAACTTATTAGCTAGAATATATCTCCTAGAAATTACATAATGAGAGCAGTTGCAGTAATTGTCTGCACATGTATAGTATTCAGGGAATGTCATGAATCCACTTCATGTCAGTGCATGCTGTATATTGATTGGACCTGTCAACTTCAATGGAGTACCCTCAGCATAACTCACATCAGAAGCTGGCACTATATTTTGATATCTCAGACAGCTAAATGATATCTAAAATTACATATGAGCAAACATCTTTCTATTGACTATGCATCGGAGAAAACTCATGCGTATATTTTAATTCAAAGATGCTGGAGCATGTCAAGCGCATGATGTGTTCTTCAGTTTATATTAGTTTTCGGCAGGGGTTTGGAAATAGCAAAACAGAAAATATGACTACACCACTCTAAAAAAGTCTGCGGTATGCCCACATTTTGAATGCAGTAAGCAGTTCTGATCTCTTCCTAGCTCTAACAGATCTAGTGGAACTAGAGGAATCTCTCAGGATATGGGACAGCTTCTACAAGGTAAGTCCCTCCAGTCTGGGTAACAGGTGGTCAAGGGAGGTCTGATAATGTTTGTAAGAGTGCCATGGTGAAAGTGAACCAGAAATGATTGTTATTCCTTGTAATATTAGATCTAAAGGCATTAAATGAAGTTATTAGGTTGTATATTTAAAACAAACAATAGGAGGCTTTTTTTTTCCTCACAGGGCATAGTTAAACGATGGAAATTGTCTCCACAGGAGGTTACAAATGACAGAAGATTGTGTGAACTGAGAGAGTGATTAGATAAATTCACAGACAACAAAAATCTTTTAAGGCTACAGCACACAAAGATAAAAAATCTGACTGTACATCCCAAATCTATTGGAATTTAGGACGCATACCAGAGGAATAGCTACTAAATAAGTACCTTGCTACTAGGCACTCTTCTAGGTATTTGTTAACAGGCTCTGTGGCAGGCAGGATGCTGGGGCTAGACTAATCTTTTGCCTGTTCAGCCCAGTTTATGCTTAGGTTATTATTCCCGTTTTAAAGAATTTGCTTTCAAATTAATTGCATTTCAGTTTGCTGGTTGTTTCACATTGCTTATGGGTCGCTGAGGCGAGCATCTCCACTGCTGGCACAAATGGCAGTGAAGCTTTCTGGTGCAGTGCACAATGGGATTTCCCAAACCAGGGAAATATCAGGGGACCGAAGAGAGCTGCCAGGAGCCTGCAGCTTGTGTGGCAGTGGCTTACAAGACCTGGGCAGGCCCAGAAGCAACAGTGACCAAGCACTGCCCCCACCTATGAAAGAATCCCTCAGGAGCACTATGAGTCAGGGTATGGCATGGCAGTTGGCGCAGGGCATGCAGGAAGGGCACTGAAGCCCTGCAAGCTCAACCAGGAAGCAGTAGCATCTGCCTGGCAGAAAGCTAGTCTTTCTAAGCTCTGCACCTAGCATGACTGATGCAGCTGCCCAGAGTGCTCTGGGGGGAACATACTGACACCCAGGAGTCCGCTGCAGGCTGTGCTCTGTGGAAGGCAGGAGTGAGCACACCTGTGGGAGGTGCACCCAGGTGGAGGAACTCCCAATTACTGACAGAGTGTTAAAGAGAGACAGCACTGGAATTTCACCCTACTTTCCCTGGGACAGGCCTGACAGGCAGAGAGGATGCACAATATGGAGGATTCGCTGTCCGCTTTGCCCTGGCTGAACACAGTTATATAAGGGAGAGGGAGCAACGGCAACAAGTTCCTGCCTAGAATAACAGGCACATTTTTTCTGTGACTTTTCCTGCCCTGGCATAAAATGAGGCTTTGCAAGTGGAACTGAACAACAAGGATGATGGTTCGTCTAGCTTGGAATTTTCACCAAAGTCCTGAAGGGAAAAGGAGTCAGGAAGACCAGAAATCCCTCAAGAAGGAAATCTTAAAGATGCAGGAGCAGGCCATCACCACGTGCCAAAAGACAAACTGGTTCAGAAGACTGGTCTGTTTGAACAGAGAGCATTGGCTGGAGCTCAGGGTAAAAGAGGGAGGGTATCACCTTTGAAAGAAGAGGCAGGGAACTCAGGAAGACTACAAGGATGTCATGAGGTTACATAAGGAAAAAATTAGAAGGGCCAAAGCCCAGGTGGATGGCTACTGTTGTAAAAGATAACTAAAAAATATATCAGCATCAGATGGAATCCACTAAATGGTACTGAGGGAGCTGGTGAAAGTGTTCACCAAGCTATTTACAGTTATTTACCAGTATTCCTGTCTAAGCAGAGTGATGTCAGCTGACTGGAAGTTGGCAAATGTGATATCTAGCTACAGGGTGGACCAGAAGGAGGACACAAAGAAATACAGGCCTGTCAGTGTGGCCTCCTTCCTGCTCCTCTGATCTCTGAAGCAGATCATCCTGAGTGCCATCACACAGCATATATAGGGCAAGCAGCAGATGAGACCCAGCCAGCATGGGTTTAGGAAAGTCAGGTCCTGCTTAACCAACCTGGTCTTTGCAACAAGGTGACCTGCCTAGTGGATGAGGGAAAGGCTCTAGATGTAGTTTTCCTGGACATTAGTAAAGCCTTTGACACTGTCTCCCACAGGATTGTCTTGAAGGCTACTTATGGCTTGGATGGATGGACTGTTCACTGCACAAAAACTGTCAGGATGGCTGGGTCCAGAAGCCAGTGGTCAATGGAGTTAAATCCCGTTTGTGGATGGCCACTAGTGGAGTTTCTCAGTGCTCAGTACTGGGGCTGGTCCTGTTTAAAATCTTTATCGATGTTCTGGATTGGGAATTGAACTCAATTATTTCACAGACAACACCAATTTGGGTGGGAGTGTTGATCTGCTAGAGGGTGGGAAGGCTGTACAGAGAGGTCTTGACAGACTGAATCGATGGGCTAAGAATGACAGCATGAGGTTCAATGAGGCAAAGTTCCAAATCCTGCACTTCGGTTAAAACAATGCACTGTAGGACCACAAGCCTGGGGCAGAGTGGCTGGAAAGCTGCTCAGCAGAAAGGGACCTGGGGCTGCTGGCTGGCAGCAGCTGAACATGAGCCAGCTGTGCCCAGGTGGCCAAGAAGGCCAATGGCATCCTCACCTGTATCAGAAATAGTGTGGCCCGCAGGACCAGGGCAGGGATTGCCCCTCTGTACTTGGCCCTGGTGAAGCCAGACCTCAAATCCTATGTCCAGTTCTGGGCCACTCACTACCAGAAGAACACTGAGGGGCTGGAGTGACTCCAGAGGACAACAAGGCTGGTAAAGAGTCTGGAGCACAAGTCCTGCGAGGAGCAGCTGAGAGAGCTGCAGTTGTTAAGCCTGGAGAAAAGGAGTTGCTCTCTACAACTCCCTGAAAGGAGGGTGTAGTGAAGTGGGAGTCAGTCTCTCTTCCCAAGTAACAAGTGACACGACAAGAGGAAATGGCTTGAAGTGGCACCAGGGGAGGTTCAGATTTGACACTAGGAAAGATTAGGCTAGTCAAGCAATGCAGTAAGATGCTCAAGGAAGTGATGGACTCACACTCCCCGGAGTTATTTAAAAGACTTTTAAAAGTGGTATTTAGGGACACGGTATAGTGGTGGACTTGGCACTGATTGCTTAATAGTTGAACCTGATGATTTCAGAGGTCTTTCCAACCTCACTAATTCTAAGATTCTGTGATTCTATAGGCATATTAAACCCAAAACACAGTGCTGAGACAGCAGTATCTTAGCTGTATCTCAGTATAAAGTTGAGGTGCTATGACATCCTAAACTTACAAATTTAATTTCTTGGCATCACATAAGTGGACATTGAACAGAATTTAATCTTTATTGCTTTGAATTAATGTTTTATCTCATATGAGAGAGAATTTCTTATATCCTTAAATTTATAGTATAAAATGGGATTTTACAAGTGCACTCACATCCTGAAATATATTACATTATTCTATTGAGATACGTATTTGTATATATATTAGACATAAATAATAGATGCTGCAATAGTGATATTTGTTATTGTATCTTGTCTGATTTTGATATACTTCATAAGGTCTACTTTTAGATTTACCCTATTGATGGCTTCACACTTTTTATTCTGTGCATGATCTTAACTGTTTAGCACTTATACAAATACTTGCTGCATTCTTTCACAGCATTGCCTTTTTCCCTTTAAAATTACACCTCCTGACCCTTAGAGTGGTCAAGTCTTTATCCCAAACCAGAAACATCTACTCTGTATTTAAAAATGTCACTGCTTTTAAGTCCAATACCTACTAGTCCTGCAGGGCTTGAGGCAATAACTTGTAAAGGCAAAAATCCTCAGCTTTGCAATTGGACTCACAGACCTTGCTTCTAACCCTGCAGGGCTGTCAGCTATCAAATTTTGAAGTCATGACATTTTAAAGAAAATGTACAGAGGAGTTATTTTATAGGAACAGAAAATCATTTTTAACTTACCTCAGAAAATTTTTATTGCTCTTTCTTGCCCTACGCTTTCAATGAGTAAGATATCTAGTTTTATAGGTGGGTGCATATGAAAACAGTACTAGTAAATGCTTTAAAGAATAACTCCTTCTAAAGGTTATGTGATAGAAACTCACACAAATATGCTAGCACTTCTGGAAAAATGGAGGAATGAAGCACTCATTGAAGGTCAGAAACGCAGAAACAATGACCTCAGCTGTAACTCTTCTTGTGTTTTAATGTCTAATATCTTTTTATCTTTCAGGCCATCTAACATTAAAACTAATTAAAATGATTGCAGCATTAGTTGAATTAAACCATCCTTCATTTTCCATGATATCTTAATTAATACCAATATGTATTACAATGCAAACTAGAATTTCCTGCAGATACCTATAAAAGAATTAGAACACTAATACTAGTACTTCTTGATGAGATTTTTAAAAAGCCTGCTTCAGAAAAATATTAATTCAATCACTTTAAAATTGCAAATATTTGACAGCTCCACTCTTCTATTTTCACAAATCTCCAATTTTTAACTCAAATTTAAAAAAATCAAAATGAATAGATTTTAAAAAGAATTAATTCTACTTCAACTGAACGTACTTTCTTCAAAGTTTGGGTTGTTTTTAATTTTTTTCATTTTAACTTTGGAATAACTTTCTGTGGGTAAAATTCAGATTTTTAGTGTAGGAAATGGAATTCACAAATGCCACAATCTATTGCTTCTCAAAGACCATGGATCAGCATAATATTTAAATATGTCTATAACTTCATATGTCAGTGATTTAAACGGATCTGCTCATATAGTCAAGGGTATTCATATGCTCAACTTTCTAGTGAAATCACAGTTATTTCCATCTCAGAAACACAAAATGTCAATGAATTAAAATTCAAAAGTAAGGATCAGTGGTCATATATTCTATATGGCAAAATACTATGCTGCCATACTTGATAATCAGAGCAGATCATTCTTGAATTTTAATCCTGATGACCTTTAAAAAAATGTAGATTCAAAGAAATTATCTTTATAGTATCACTATAATTTCAATTATTAATATAAAATATTATTCATGATTAAAACCAGAGTGCAGCAAATACTGTAAACAGATTTATGTTAATTTAATAGCTTTTTGCAACAATTTGCAGAATTAGCAATCAATTCCAACTTGATTGCAAATAGTAATGATAATCACAGAAACATGTTCCTCTATCAAAACATATTTTAAAGGCCCCTCTGTACATGTAATGTAATTTCTCTCCCTTATCAGCCCCTCCTCTCCAATTTCTAAAAGAAAAACGATTGATAATACATTCCAACCTTGTAATTTCCATGATCTAAAATTATTTGTCTTGATTTTTCTCAAATGCTTCCGTTCCTAAGAGAAGTCACTTGAAGTCCAGAGTACCTACACAAGATTATTAGTATGACTTGTGCTGAACATCCAGGAAAAGACCTCCCCCCTTATTTATTTGTTGACAATATCAACAGGCAATTAAATATTTGCTAGTAGTTGCAAAAATGTTTCTTTGTTAAGCAAAGTTCATGCTAACATTGCCCCACTTAATTGTCAGTCATTACTGTTCAATGTCATTGGGAAAGGTACATTTATTGGGAGAAATGCTGGTACAAGTCCTGGCAGAAGTCAATAGATTGCAAGAGAGATCATACTGCTCTACTTTTTGTCTGGATACTCTAGTTCTTCGATGAGTGAAACCATGTGAAACTCATGTAAAGTTTCATTGCCCACATGAAACCATTTGACTGGAGAGACTTCCATGGAAGTACCTATTAGAAAAAGGAACACTTACATCTGAGAGAAAAAAGTTTTTATGCAGCTGCCCTTGTGCTACTCATAGTGTAAAAATGAGAACTGTGGCATGAAAGGGAGGACTTATTGACAGGGGATACAAGGATGGCAGTGCAGCTCAAGAAAGACCATGGCCTGGAGCAGCTATGAGGAAAAGAAACACTTGAGATGGGTGTCAGGAAGAAGCGAAGATTATTGCATAATGCCTCTGAGCATATTCTGTCCAAGAAATTCTTTTATGTCTGTACATAGCAGATGGCACTTTAATTAAAAGTTCTTTAAACTTTCCCAAAACATCTTTGTGAGTTCTGTGTTCAGCATGTTTATGTACCTCCCCCAGCAAATTAACAGGTTTTCAAATATCTTGTCCTCATTTAACAGTGATGTATGTGAACTTCTGCTCCATGACAAAGGACAAATCCAGCACTACCTGCATGATGTTAATACAAGTTTTGCTCAAGCCTGTAGTAAATGGGGTGCGTACAAAGGGTGGTGGAAAAACTGAGGAATGGGAGAAGAACATGAGGAAAATTGGTCTTGGATATGAGGAATGAAAATTCAAGAGTTTTTGACAAATAAGTTTAATGTCAGTTTATGCTTTTAATAGCATTAGGAGTTAGAAAAAATAACAAAATTATGTAAATATGATTTTATCTCAAATCATGGGGAACAGGTGTGTTTGTAAGTACAATATTTTGCTTGAAACACATTAATTTCTTATTCAAACCTAAATGGATGTTGTCTTTTAATCAACTTTGTAAAAATTATTTTAGAGATAAACTTAAAGACTAAAAAAGCTGCAACATTAGATTTCACGAATGCTTTAAAAACAGTCTGCCATTAAACCTTGTGTTTTTGTCTTAAAATTAAATTGTTTACATAGTATTTTTTCCTTTGAATTGGCAAAGGAAACCTTGATTTACAAGACACATCGCTGTTCATATAACTCAGACTGAGCACTCACACAGTTTTCTATGCAATATTATACATGTAGATAGTCCCATCTTTACATATTTAAGTCCAGGAAGAATCTGTTTCTAATGCTACCATGCATATAATGAAATGGTGTTTTCAAAAGCTGAAATGCAAACAACAATTGCAACCTTATTGTTTGGTAATTCTGTGGATTGTTTCACAGAATTTATATAAGAATTTATGTGAGTTTGTGCTGCTGTAGTCAGCACACAAGTCTGCTTCTTTATCTGTAGTCATGTTTAGAGATTTCCTGTAAAATTGCTGCCAGAATCTGCAAAGGTCACACTAAGATTTTGTGAAGGTCTTTCAGGATTTGTTGCCTTTGTATCCATGAGGCAACATATCAAACATAGCCAAAAACATAGCCAAAAATAAATGCATGCACTGTAAGCACTGCTTTCCATAAGAGGTAAGTTGTCATATTAATGAAGGGAAGAGGCCTCCAGCTATCTTGTGACTCCTACATTTTTCGTTTTACCAGCTTTGGGTCCTTTTACAAATGCACACCATGCTTTGTATGCAGAGAACTAGAGTAATTGTTTCTACTGTTCATTTTTAGCTTTGGGTAAATGAAAGGAGGTTGCTTCCTGAAAGAAAAGACAGTATATAAAGTTACCAAGGCTTTATTTCAGAAAAGCAAATTCTTCACTAACTCCCATGGGAATTGTGTGAAAAGCTCATGCAAACAGAATGTGTATATTTTTATGACCCTAGCTATCAAGTTGCAGCCACATACAATATTTCGTTTTGTATTCACTAACAACCACAATTGCTCCTCTTTCCAGCTAATCTTTCATCTCTGCAGTTCCTCTTTGGAATCTCATTAGATTAATAGGTAACTAAAACATTGTTTGATCATATTTCTCAACCAGTTTTTTCAGCTTATGAGTCAACTCTGCAACATACGAAAGCCACGTCATTTTTGCACTCACTTCCTTTATCATATTTTAAAAATTTAGTGCTATAAAAGGATCGATTTCTTCCCACCTTCTCTTCTGTGTCACAAGGTAGTAGGTATTTTAATTCAAGAATAGTATGACAAATAGCAAAACTACACAGATTTCAATCTCAAACTGAAAGATGTGCAAAATCCAAGATCCAACAAATAGGATGGTTGGAGGATATGCAGGAGAAATTAAGTCTTGAAAGACAACCAACAACAGCCAGAACTGGGTTACTGGATTCTTACGATGCCAAAGTGGGCCCAGGTCAATATTTGGCATTTGGTTATATATTGTAGACAAACTGGGATCTGATGTTTAGACTTACCATCTTCTACTCTGATTAGTATCCTAAGAAATATGAGACAAAATATTCCCCTTACTTTGCAAGTCCAATGAAAATATAAGTATATATGTGTCTAAAGAATATTTTGACAGTTTAGTCCTCGACTGAAACCAGGCATCAGGGCAATGTCCAATTTAACACACAAGGTTTGATGAAAAGGCAAAGCAATTGGAGTGAGCACAAAAGAGAGCAACGAAGAAGATAAAAGATCCTGAAAACACAAACTATGAGAAAAGCTATAACAACTGGCATATTCAATTGAGGGGAAAAAAAAAAAGCCTGAGAGGTAACATGACAGCAGTTTTCTCATGTATAAGAGATTGCAAGGAAGAGAAAGTACTGTCCTGTTCTGTGCCGCCAGAGACTGGAAAAAAAGGGCTGAGATTAGACTGAAGTAGGAGCTACTAGGGAATACTTCCCAGCTGTAGACACAGTGAAGCCTTGATCATACTGCCTTGGGGAGCTGCTGAATCTCCATCATCTCAAATTTTTAAGAGTAGCCTACAGAACAGTCTACAGGGAATGGGTCAGAGGCTAGGGTAAGCGATCTCTTGAGTAACTTCCTTCACTATGTGCTATGAGCTAGTGATTTCTGCTAAAGGGAGTTGGACTCCTGAAAGTGCTGAAGTGCCTTCCACTACCAATGACTGTAATAGGACGGTGCTGTATCTGGTACATTTGAGCACAAAATTGGGAACTGGACAAGGTAAAAGCCTGGCAGTTTATCTGCATGGCTTAGAAAGCTGTGTGACTTCCCCTTTTTTTTTTTTTTTAATTGTTGTTTGCTTGTTTCAGGATTTGCACAGATGTGACCTATTAGATTTCAGAACTGAGCAGAACTGTTTTACAAATGCAAATGTAAGATCCAAAACCAGCTGAAGTAAGCAGAAGAGTTTCAGCTGGCTCTGACAGCTCTGGAGCAGGTCTGCAGTGTGTGTGTTCAAGGTCATATATGGGCCTCTGTGTGTGTGTGCTGGGGAGAGGAGGAAGGAGACATTTCTCCAGCCGCTTACCCTGACTTTGAAGTGTTGGCTTTGTGTAATTGACTCAGGGGTGTATTTAAACTGCCTAATTTAGGAATTGAAATTACTATGGCATTCAGGCTTAGAACAGAGAAAGTGAAACAGCCTAATCTCTGGGGTGGACAGGCTCCCCATTTGCCAGTTAAGAGACTTAATCTTTGCCAGTTAAGAGACTTAATCTTTGCCAGTTAAGAGACTTAATCTCTACGTTTGTATGAAACACTTATAATCTGAACGCACACTTTACAACCAAATTGAACATCTTTTTAAGCATTGGGCTTATCTTAAGTGTCTGAACAGTGCTTCAACAGGAACATAATATGGAACATAAACCAGAATATCATGACTCACAAAAAAAGGAAGTAAAGTTTAAACATTTAAAAGGTCATATTTCATTTTTAGATGATGCAGAAGCTATTTTATATGTTCATAACAATCAATTGGAAACAGTTGAATTTTCTTAGTAATTTGTGAAGCTAATTAGTTGACACACTGAGAAATCTAAGCTATAAAGCATACCATAGTCAAATCAATGATAATAAATTCTTTTTCAGGGTTTTATTGTTCTATACAGGAAGAGAATAATATTGCAGAAAATTGATTTTCTGTGGAAAAGTTCCCTTGTTAAGTATTGTATTCATCATATTGAAAAAACAATGAGATTTGTAAAAGGGACTAATAAATAGTTCAAACAGTATTAGCAAAGTTCTTTCCACCACAGAGTTAAACTCAGTCTGTGAAATTGAATGATGAAGTGGGTCAGCGATCAAATACCTAATTTTCTTACACAGTGACCTCCTGTGAGGTACAATATTCTCTGTGAAGTTATTCAGATTTGACAAGTCATACCACCTCCAAGAAAGTGGATAAGGCCCTATATTGCGCATTTTGTGATTTGGAAAAACACATTCTTTTTTAAATTATTATTCTCTGCATACAACTCCTGTTGAGTTAAATAGAAGCTTTGTGGAACAAAGAAGATATGAGATAATACTATAGCATATTACTTATAAAGAATTTAAAAACCAAAGCCTAAATGACTGGCAATTAGAAAGGACACTTTTTATAGAAGTTGTATTTTCTTATCAAGTATCAGAGCCCTGATTTCACCAACAGGCTTTGATTATTGTGATGAGTTTAAAACTGTCTTGTTCCAAAAACCTCCTCTGTGACCTCTTTCCTCCCCACACTTCCCAGAGGGTTGGCTTCCTGTCCTCAGGGTCACTTCTGATCTGCCAGAACTGTGTACCTTTTTGACTGCTGGGAAAACACCTATGCCATAAGAAAAAAGGTGTGTAAAGCTAGGACCTCCACGTACACACACTTAACTTGCTGTCTCAGGGGTTGCACTGAAGCCCAGACCCCTGCCCTTGGTCCATGTCTTTTCCATGCTCTTGTTAGGATGTCCTTGGCCTTGCACTATGCCAGTTCCGACTTTGCCTTGCTGACTTGACTTCCCAGCTTGATCTCAGACCTGTCACATCACTGCATGCTGTCTGGTGATCAGTGGGCTATGGCTGAACCTGCACCTTTCATCCGAGGTTTTGCTGTCAGCCTCACCTTCCCTTGCGGAGCTACCCACTCCTAATGCTCTCTGAGGTCAAGGTGCCATATCATAATCCAAGTACATGTAGTCAGGGGACACGTATTATGATTGTGGCCCTGAATGAATTTTTTTTTCTCATTTTTGTCTTAATCCGTTGAAGGCAATCAAGTTTCAGCACCTTTCTGAAGAGGCTGGGATCCTTATTAACCAGCTTTAGGAAAAACTGTATTATCTCGTACAATGAGCAAATGTTATGCAAATTAATACAATACATTGAACAGGGAAGGACCTTGAGATGTCTTTTCCTATGGTATTGCAAGAATGGCTTACAAATGTCCATTAATTAATTATACTAATCACAGGTTTTTTTCCTATATAACAGGAAACATTCAAGTTCTGTTTGATTCTTTCATACTTTCTTTGAAATCTTGGCCAGGCAGCAGGACAGGGTGCTGACACTCAAGGCAGATAAAACATCCTTACAGATTTGCATACTAGCAGCACAATGATCCCTTCCCAATGCATCTTATTGTGTAAGCTGATCCCAGTGTAATTTAAAAATTTTTATTTGCACCACTAAGATTTCTTTTTCTTCATTTAAGAAGGATTTTCTCTATCACTCATATTTTACACATCTATCCTGAGCTCTGGTTTAAGGCAGGTCCATAAACACAGAGCTCTACCATGATCCGGTGTATAATGAATCCCACAGATAGATTCAGCATTAATAGAAAAGAACTGATTTCTTAATGGAGGTGAGATAAGCACCAGGAAATCTATCTTTTCTCCCTACTAAAACATGGTGGGATGCAGTGTAGATTCTAGCCATATCTGGGTTAGCCCCTTGAGATTGGAGAGTACTTAGCACCGTCAGTGTTCTGTGGCAGACCTAAAGCTTTTTGGCTGAGACCTGGATGATCCAGGGCTACTGGGTAGGCACTGTGTATTTATGTTGTGCTGATCTGCTTAGCACAAGAGGAAAATCAGACACAGAAAGTCATAAAGTTTTGGTGTGTGTGACGGATGTGACCCTTAATATTTGTACTGGCATTATCACAAGGGGAAAAAACAGTTTTAAAACATCTGTGTGTATTATGAAGGGGAGAGAATTTCTCAGATTTGTGGTCTGTGAGGGGATGGAGTTACCTGTGTCTCACCTGCCAGGACACTGAGCCTTGCAGCACCAGGCTGCAAGTAGAGACCTAGGTAGGTTTCAGGCTGAAATGAACCATAGACAGAACACAAGAATTATGGAACCAGTAAGTAAACTAGATTATGATTGTCTGTAGAAACACAGGTATGCCCCATTCTTGCAATGTGAAACAATCTTGGACTGTAGCCTGCTTTCAGGGCTATGTCCAAATTGCTGATGCAGAAGATACTTGGAATGCAAACATGACACAAATGTGCCCAGAATCCAAAATCTCCCCCTGATTCTGTTCTCTTCAAAAGCAATTTGGTTACAGAAGCAGGGTTTATGCAATTTCACCCCTCTAGCCTTATGAAAGCTATTTTTTTTTCAGAATGATTCAACTTCAACAACAGTAAAAGAGGTTGTGGTTGAAACTTTCTTCTTTGAGGAGGATGAGTTGACATAAACCTCCAGGCATTCGGAAGGAAAATGAGGGTAGAATTATAGCTTCAAAAGCAAAAACTCTTGAAGGCCATCACAGATTTCATCATAAAAATCTACAGTATAATAGATGTGTGCCTCATTGATCCTCCTCAATGAAAGCAACTAGACAATAGTTCATAAACATGTAATGTCATCTACAACTGTAAAGTATTGAGTTAAGCCTCACTGAGATGTCTAATTTTCCATGTCTATTTCTACTTATGTACCCAACAGTGAACATTAAAATCTTTCAGGTATCCTTCTTTAATAGTTCCTTCTGTCCAATGCAATTGTCTCTCCGTCCACTGCATTGCCTATTATGAATCATATTTTGAGGACACTGGTTTTCCCCCTTCTCTGTTGATTTGGGTTTGGGTTTGTTTTTTGTTTTGTTTTCTCTTGTTGTTTTCATTTTTGGTGTTGGGGGGTTTTTTTGGATGGACAAATTAATTTCAAGTTCTATAATTTTTGTCTAAGTTCTCATGAATGAGGGACTTGTTTTGGTTTTGCTCAATTGGAACAAAGCTGGTGAAGAATATTTCAAGTCTGCTTTGAAGTTCCTCTTAGCAGATAAAGAATGAAAAATGGTCTGCTGACGAGCTGCAGCAAGGGTTTTCCTCTGTAAGTTTACTGCAACATTTGATATTACAAACCATGAAATTCTACTTTATACTACTGAAACATGTCTGGGAATTACTTGTATTACACTTGAATGCTTCTAACAGACTGAACACCCTACAGACAACTTTTAATCATCCATGTGGAGTCAAACTTGAGGCATCCCCAGGGCTCAATAATCAGCCCTTTGTTATCCATTATCAATGTGTAACCACTGGATATTTATCAGTCATTATACTAATTACAGCATGGGAAAATGCTTTCACTTTTGCGCATACACTTACATGGATTGATTGATTCCTCTGCTACCGCTGTAAAAACTTGAAGTAACTCAGGAGTGCTTTCTAGCATCTGTGACAAATTGCTTCGATTCTCTTAGTAACAAAGTAACATGCTCACAGACGTTCCTATTTTCTTGGCTAGGATTTCATACTTTTTCTCTTCAAAATAGCAGGTGATCATGTCCTCATTATTCTTCATGTTCTTCCTGCTTCTTGTACTCAAGCTGCTGGTTAAACTAAACAGTGCTTCAAACCCAAGGAAATATTCACTGTCAGGTCTCCACAAACACAGTTATGAATCTGGTAGGATTGATAGGGAGTGATTGCTGCCCTGTACAGGGCACTGATGAGGTCACACCTCGAGTGCTGTGTCCAGTTCTGGGTCCCTCACTGCAGGAAGGACATTGAGGGGCTGGAGTGAGTCCAGAGAAGGGCGACAGAGCTGGTGAAGGGTCTGGAGCACAAGTCCTGTGAGGAGCAGCTGAGGGAGCTGGGGTTGTGTAGCCTGGAGAAAAGAAGGCTCAAGGGGGCCTTATTGGTCTCTACAACTGCCTGAAAGAAGGTGGGAAAGTAGTGTGGTGGGAGTCTTCCCCCAAGTTATCACGAGAGAGGGCAAGAGGAAATGGACTCAAGTTGCACTAGGGGAAATTTAGATTGGACACCAGGAAAAAATTCTTCGCAGAAAGGCTTTTCAGGCATTGGAATGGTCTGCTGAGGGAAGGGGTTAAGTCAGTATCCTTAAAAGTATTTATAAGATGTGTAGATGTGGCACTTAGGGACATAGTTTAGTGTTGTACTTGGCAGTGTTACATTAATGATTGGACCCAATGATCTTAGAGGTCTTTTACAACCTATGATTCTATGTGCTCTATTAATATCCTAACTATGCTTCAGAAAAACTTATTCATACTCAGTCACTGTAAAAACTTGTATAGGAGCCTGAAATTAATTTTAACTTACATTTCTCTTAGATAATTTATTTGATAATCTGGGTGGTTTTCTGCTATTCTCTTGAACTGATAGTTGTCTTATTTGCCTTCTGATGGGCGCTTGCTCTTTTAGAACTAGTTTGGTATCAGACCACAATACATTACCAAACTTTCATCGTTACAGTCACCAGCAGTTCCTTGAGAATCCAAGCAGAACTTTTTCTAGTTAGCCTCCTACCTGTAGCTGTCTTTGACATAAGTAGATACTCAATTCTTTGTAAGAGGTGCTTTGAAGTGTTATTTCTTGGTTCCACTTAATTCTATCCAAATGAGATTGTCTTACCTCCTATGGCTTGATCAGTTCCACAAAAATTTCTCTGCAGATGTCACACAGGTTTCTCTTCTCCAGGCCCTGATTTTTAATCTGTACTTGCTTCTCTTCAGTAATCTGATCTGTCAATGTGGGCCTAAATTTCATTTGTATGCTGATGACAAACAGATTGATGTTATAAAATTAGCCTTTAATATTCCTTCTGTCACATCTGTGCCGCCTGCTTGCCAAGCTGATGACAAGGCTTGGACATTTAGAAATTTTGTACAATTTAATGCCTCAGAAGCATATGATACTTAGGGGGAATAGGCACCATTTTAAATCCTCATTCTTTTCTAAAGCTGCCATTGTGGGCTCACTATAAAGAATTCTGCAACAGTGAGGACTGAGAATCCAGATCTCATAGCACTAAAATCATATGTGCATTTTTATACATCACAAAGTGGTGGCAAGTGTATAGCAGTAGAGTTCCAAATCAATATGGTACACACCCAATAACAATAGTCAGAACAGCAACTGGCAATTTTGAACTTGAGAAACTGAATTTAAATTCAAGAACTATTTTGGCACAATTTTCAGAGTATCTTTTAATTTTATGTAATTATAGATAAAGACTTCTGCAGCATGTTTTTTTAAACTTATTTGGAGAGTTTCAGTGATCTTAAAATTATTTTTACACAACAATTAGATTCACATGAGTAGATGGCATCAAACTCAGATGCAATCCCAGTGGACATACAAGGAATAGTGTCTCCAAAGATAGTTTCTGGTAGAGCTCTTTGAAAAAGGCTGAAGTAAAATCTGAAGCCAGGTTGATGTTCTCTGGTTCTGTGTTTTATCTGAATATGAAGCACAAGTCAGAATTTTTTTCTGTTGAGTTTGGCTTCTTCAAAAAACAGTCACTTAGTTTTAACAAAGAACAGGGCCTACTTTTTCAAGTAGTTCATGTTTTACAATAGTGAACCAGCCAAAATCTGAGAAATTTGTGTCTAAACTCTGAAAATCAATGTTTCTTTCAATAGGGTCTGGAATTCAAGGCAGACTGAAAGTTTGCATAAAATTTACACAGTCTTCATTTCCAGCTTTTTCTTTCTTTACATATGAAATAAATTTCTAAAAAAAACCCCAAACAAGTCCATAAAAGTAATCTCTTATCTCTACATGAAAGGAGGTCAGCTGATTATAGGTTCTCATCGCACATGTCAGAACAAGAATAGTGTGTTCAGATGGTCTGCTATGAATAAATGCAACATATATTTTTCATGTAACAAATTTTTGTCATTCTCATATAAGGTTTACTGAATATGTAAGGTTCCCCCCCCCCCCGGGATACCTAGACAAGAACTTTTTAGGTATTTTAAATTATTTCCTCTTTGTCAGCATGACAGAGGAAATCTTTTCCTTACTTTCTTTGAAGCACAGGTATTTAAGATGGAAAATTCCTGAATATTAACCAAAATAGGCCCAAAATCTTCTTGTTACAATGTTATTTATTCTCTTTATGTTCTATAAATTTGTATTAAAAAATAATTTATCCAGTATTCTAAAACGAAAACTTCTTAACATTTCTTAGGAGGAAATATTTTTATTGTGAGTAGCGGTTTCTCCTGCTGCTCCTCTGCTTAATTTTGTTCCTTATCACTTCTCTTTGTAACAGGGAATACGGAAAAATGCTGAAAAACATAGGGGAAAAAATTCCTAAAATAACTATACTGCTTGCATGTAATTTCTCATATCCCATTGCTCACTGCATTGATTTTCTCTGTGTTAAAAGCAGGGTTTCCTGTTCAAACAGAGCTGATGGTGGCAGACAGTAAACTTGCAGCTGGGCTGTGGACTCCCACTGGCAGGTCAGTGGAGTAGTAGAGTTTAAAACAATACATCCCTGCACTGCCCTGCTTTTCCTGGTGATAAGAATGGCAAGTGGTTCAGGATCTCATCAGGAAGATTCTCTGGGTCAAATCCACAGCTGTAACATGATCCTTAATAGTAAGACTTTGGGTTAAAGCAAGCAGAAAAAAGTGAATAATGTGGTTATTGACTGAAGCTGGACTCTGCAGAAAAGAGAAGAGGAACTAAGAAATTTAGGAACTAATTCACTCTATCTGCTTCTTGATGTGGTACAAAAAGAGAGCCATTTCCACTTCCAGAATACACTGTGAGCATTTTGGAGGTGCCTTAGGTGTGAAGAAATGTCACTGGCTACTGAGTACATGCAAAAGTATTGCTCCCATGTAGTCAACCCAGACCATAAACTTTCCATGAAAACTGTAAAAACATTCATATGCATGGATATGCTTGGCATTTATTCATAACAGGAGCCTGTACTGTCTTTGGCATCGCAACAAATATCTTTACACAAATTTTTATCATCCACAGTCTTAAGTTAGCCCCAGGCAGTTCAGAGCCACATGGAGTTTAGGCTTGAAAGGGAGGGCAGACAGCTGAGAAAGGGGCTTTACTCCACTCTCTAAGATGAAAATATTTCACTACATTTGGATCACTTATTAAGACTAAAAGTCTGAACTTCTGGTGTTTATGCTAGCATATTCTTTTAAAGGTAATGGAAAGTATACATCAATGTAAAAGATGCTTTAAGATAAATGTGAAGAATCACTATTCCAGCTATTTGTTAAGAGAAGACATAGAAATACATTTTTATACAGGGTCAAATAAAATTCAATACCAGCATACCTGCATATCTCCTCAATTTTGATTGTATTTGCTTAGCTGTTAAACCTAATGCCTTTTTAATGTCACTCGTAACATATTGAGCTAGTTTTGCTGGTGTGCTTTGCTTTGCTCATTTGCACCTCTTCAGCTATGCACAGCAGGCATGAACTGAGTTTATTCAGCTGATTAAGGTGATTGGCATCAATGTAGCACTGTGAGGCAGAATGTACCAGTAAGTGTGGCCCTTCTCTAAAAAATCAACGTCAAGGGTTGAGCTCCCTTCTACCTCTTTAGCAGGCTAAGGGGGAATACATAGTTCTTTATTTTAAATATAAAGAAGGTCACATATTTGTTTGTGTTTTTCTGTGACTGTGGTCATTGTTTGTAGTTGAATGAAATTTTGGGCAATTTGACACATTTGTGGGGAAAATCATGTGTGTATATAGTAAACTCAAATGCCAACATATCAATTCAACAAAGCATGCATACAGATTTCACCCTCGTTCCCTCACATTTCTGAGCATTCAGATGGTTTTGTATGGAATTATAGAAGTGCTATGCATAAACTTTGTCTTTGAACGGGATGCTGCTCCACACTCTGCTTTGCAAATGTCCAGAAAATTCTGGGTCAATGGTTTTACACAAAAAATATTCATAATTGGGCCAAGCATCCAGCAGATTCCATCTGAATAGCAGAGAAACTGTTTTCTCTGACTTTATATTCATTTTATGCATAAACACTGGTACACTATGTTTTAGTCCTTCATAACTCAGGATAGGTTGTTGATGGACAACAAAAATCCTGGACATGTATTACCAAATCTTGCATTGTAAAGCCTTGAAAGAAAAGCCTCAAAATACATTCTTGCTGCTGTGCAAGATAAAAGGAAGAATTGGGGAAACAGCTGGCTCTCCAAATGTTGATCAGCTCCTGCCTCTGGCTTTCCCAGCCTACCACAGGAGATCATCAGATGGTTCTGTCAATGTTAAATACAGACAGTTTTTTTGTGAGTCATATATAGAAAAACTTAATAACCTGCAAGTAGTCCAAGGTCTACATATATTGTGTGGTAGAAAATTAAGACAGTGTCCCTTTAAAAAAAGATACTAAAGGATTCAGCTTTTCCCAACAATACTTTGACATTAACAATAATTAAACAGAAAATTTTAACATGACTGTGAAAAATTCAAGAGCATCAGAAATGGAACATCTGATATGAGTTTATATTTATGTAGTTGGTTCCAATTAGGATTTTTTCAAATTAAGGATTTAAAGTAAAACTAAATTGAAATTCTAGTCATGTATCTGTAATTTAATTCAGAATTATTTCCACAGTTTTATAAGGTCTTCACTTTGGAAAGGTTAGGGTTTGGATCTAGAGTACACAGCAATTTAAAGTTATTGGAGCACTTCACAAATTGGGGTTCTAATTTGGAAGAATGAAGGTCTCCTAAAAATAAGAAGCACACCAATAATTTTAAATTATTTTCTCATTTGCAAGCCCAGAATCCATACCATTTAAAAGAAAGACATGTATTACAAAAAGTGAACTGCTGCAGTAATTTCAAATCAGTGAGTATGGTGTAGAGCCATCCTGAGGCACTGAAGTGCTACACATTTTTATGGAAGACTTTCAATCTTAAAGAAATAAGCAACTCTAAGAGTTTCTTCTCTGCAAAGCCAAAGACACAGTGAAGGTGTTTGAGATAAGCAATATCTGTAATGCAAAGAAGTGTCTAAACATTTCAGATGCACACAAAAACCACCTTGGTATCTGTGAATATAGCTGATAGCTTTGATTTTCCTTATTTTTAGGTTTGACCATTTATCATCATTTTTATTACATATAAAATCAGTAGATCAGCCTACCGTTGATTTCTTTTTTCTCTAAGAAAGTGTGTCTGTGTTTAATTTTACCTTACATTTATACCTACATGTGTATAAACAAAAGCACTTCTTATTTCCCTGTTGTGAGAAACAGAGTGTAGTGATCCTGGCCCTCATTGATAATACAAGGCACGAGAAACAAGTTTATACACATTTGTGTGTGACACTATGTCAAGGATGTGATCACAGATCACAGATCACAGAAAGTTCATAGTAGAAACAAAAAGATAAAATAGTCTCATTACCATAGTCTAAGATCTCATTTAGCTTCCATGGCAAAGCAACAATTCTGTTCTCCATCTCTGATCCTGCTCTATGTCTGTTGGAATTAATACTGGGTTTTCTTTGTTTGGAAAACTTAATCTTTCAGTCAGCAATATTATATTTTCTAATTTGTATGTTTTTATATTACCATATTAAACTTTATAATTCCTCATTAATAATTTTTAATCCCCACTAGACTTTTTCTCTCTGTGTAGAACTGTCACTATTTGCCTAGTTTTTGAAACCATACATATTTGACCTCATAATATCTAACCTCTTCTTATGCAAACCCAAAGATCATCCCTGTTCCCTGAGTAGTGTTTACGGCATAGATTCCTTGATGATTTTTAAACTTCAGTTTCAGTCCTCACTCTGCTCTGAACATTTCTTTTACAGGTTCTTTATGATCTATCATGTGATTCTGATTATAGCTTTCTGAGTTTTTTTTTCCTTCCACTGTGTGTGATCTCAAGATTATTGATCCTTCCTGAGTATCTCAAAAAGAGGGTCAATATCTACAGCTTTTTCATCTCTTTTGAGCCTCATCTAACTGTTCTTTAGGCAGTTTCTTTGGAGTTCCTGTTTTCTTTGCCCCATCAATTATGAAAGTTTTGAAAGCTCACCTCTTTTGTGCCATATCTGCATATGAGTAGCTCTAAATATCACATTCATTTAGGTCACACTGACTTTGCGACTTTTTCAACTAAGTTTCTTTTCCCTTTACAGATTGTGAAAGAAATATTTGGAAAAATTAACACGGAAAAAGCAGGTGAAGTGGGCCACAGAACAAAATGGACCAAAAGAAACTGATCACTGAGTGGAGTTAGTTTGTAGCTAACTAAATAAGTTGCTGTTGAAATGAATGAAGACGTTACCAAAGTCACTAAAAATGAGGGAAAACTACAGAGGTTTAAAACTGTGTATCTGAAAATAATTTTGCAAGTGAGGTCAACCTTATTTTTTTGTCAGAGGTGGTAAAGCTTTTGTACAGAAAAGAGAAGCCATTTTCCCAGGGTCATTCAGTATTGCTGGGAATATAATGTGTGTTCCCAGCCAATTGAACTCTTTGCTTGGCAACTCTGCTACCAGTGCAATCTATCCAAATCACCTGCAAAAGTACCAGCTTCAGAGGAAACAGAGACAGGAATATCACACAGTGAACAAATATTCACTGCATCCAACAGTGAATTCCTGAGATGCTCAAGAACACTCAAGGGAGAGATCAAAACTGGAATGGTAATGCTGACTTCAGTTTTCATGTTGCTTGGGGAAACAGATTCAGAAAAGGACTGGAGTATATTAATGAAGGACTTGATAGGCACAATGGACTATCAACTCTGCACTTTTGAGAAACTCTACAGTTCACTGACAAAGTTACTTTTAGAAAAACCCATTAGATTTCCCTTATGCGTATGTTATAACATATTTTCAAAATGGCAAAGGCCTCAGGATTAAGCCAAAGTCTATAACAGTATTCTGGTTTTCTTCCTTTTCCTTATTCCAGTTTCTACCTACAATGGCTAACTCTGAACGTACTTTTCTCTCCCTCTGCCATTCATTCAATTAACACTTCTTTTCCGTGCCTGTCCTTTCTACATATCTCATCTCTGAGTAGGTGGTGAAACTTTCACTTCTACCCTACCAATCTGGAAATGTCTCTTCATTTACTTTGAGTCACTTTCATTTCAAAGTTATGTCTCCTGTCTATGATCCTTTGTATGACCTACACTAAGAAGAAAAGTACATACTTGGAACATCTCTTGCATATATTACCAGAGAAACTCTTGGTACTCGAGAAAGAAAAACAGTCCTGCTTCTAAAATCTTACAGTATAAGAGAGAAAAAAAAATGTTACCTCTGGTTCAACATCTTAAAGTAATTCAATCAATACAGTTTTCACTTTGCTTACAACATGTTAATTTAGGTGTCTAGCTAGCAGAGTCTGTTTTTCCACAGAAGTTCACACTTTGTTTGAATATTTTCTTTTCCTGAATACTTCCCAGTTAATTACAGTATAAGACACTTCTCCCACAGAGACAGGTTCTCAGCCTTGCCTCTAGCACACATTACGGTGTATCTTGTCAGCGTTATGCTTGGTGTTTTCCATGCTGTGCCTGGAGTCAGTCCAGCCTACTGTCCTCCTCTGAGTCTGCTTTCAGCCTCACCCACCCGCTCTGTTCCTTTCTCCTGTCTGCCTGCTGCAGCAGTGCAGTACCCAAGGGCAGCTCTCCCCTGCTGCAGGGGGGAGGGCTGCCCCAGAGCCGGAACACGCAGGATGTTTTCTTCTTGGCCACGAGCGGTGGGACTGGTCAGACTGGGTCTGTGTGGAAGCGCCGCAGGTCTAGAAAGGTAGCTGTTCATTCCAGGCTTCAGGTGGTTTATTGGGATAATAAAGGAGGAAACTGGGGAGTGGGGGAGGGAAAAGGAAAGTCGGGGGAGGACAGTTGCTCCATGAAGCCCAGAATCAAAGTGACTGGGTTCCGGGTCCTGCTGGGCTTTTATCCGTGGGGTTAGGAGGCGGTCCTGGCTCACATCAGCCAGTCCGGAAGGGTCAAGGGGGAGGGATCAGGGGAAGGACACACGTTGCAACAGCCTGCCACTGTGAGTTGTGCTTTTATGTCTACTGATCTAAATATTGATGACTCACCTTTTCCCCCTGAGTTGTTTCTCCTTAGCTTCCATACAGAAACACCCTTACTTTCGTTATAGTGTGTGTTATTTCTGTGTGCTTAAGATGGTTAAGTTCTTTGTAAGAAGCCCAAAACATATATTACAAATCTTATACTAATACAATAGAATAATAATGATACAATAGAAGTAGTAAAAAATGTAGGTAGGTACAATTTTGTCAAAGTTAGAGTATAATTTCAGTTAATGTTAAAAGTACAGAGAGTTTGACTACGAAGACAAAGCATAGGCCTGACCTCTCTGAAGTCAGTGATAGTAACATTTGTATTCAAGAACCAGATTTTGACCACCAGGTTATCCCTACAAGGAACTAGGTACTCAGACCTCTACAAGCTCCATTTCTGTTGGCTTTTGAGTGACCTAAACACAATTCTGAAGGAATAAACTAAGAAAATTTATTTTCCCTCATTTTTAGTGCAGATATACAATATGGATTCTCAAGAATTCTTTTGACTTAAACTTCTGAATTGTAAACACAAATGCTTCCTATCTCAAAGCTGTTGCAAGTGGAAGTTACAAATTTACTGTAATACAAGGCAAGTGAAGATCTGAACAAGATTTAACAGCATTTAGTAGCAACTTTTCCATTCGTGTCTGTAAATACCCATTTACACACATTGGTGTAATGAATTCATGTGCCAAAATACGGGCAGTTCAGTATTCATAAAAATGAATTGCTTTTAAAAAATACATTATTTTGTTAATATATATGTATATATTTATATTACTGTTTTTTTAATTAAGACTCCACTTAGCTTTCGTTTAAAGGTGACTCAACTTCATTTTAAGTATCCAATTTAGCTAGAGAAGTACACAGGACAGCTTATTGAGCCATGGCCTAATCAAGGAGAGTTCTATTTACATAATTCATTTTTGTGTGTATTTTGCCACAGTTTTGCTCTTCAAGTGAATAATTTTCTTATAATTAAAAAAAAAATTATCATTAAAAAAAAATCTCCAAGAATGGCTTGTCAGCTGAGGGAAAGTGTTATTCTTCCAGACATTTTGTGTCAGAGAAGTAGGTAATGAATCTCTCTGATCTTTCTTTGGAGCACTCCAGATAACTGTGAACAGGTTGAATCAGATGTCAGACAGATCAATAGCTTAGAGGTGATGGAGTCATTGGATGAGCTCAGCGCTAGCAGAAGAAAAGAAATGATCGCAGGAAATGTTTACAGGGAAATAGAAGTGATTTCAAAGTAACATAATAAAGGAAAACTGAAAATGCCGCTAAGGATAGATTCTGTAGAACTACTATATACAGTCTCTCTCCAATGTAAATTGGAGTGATTTATATAAACAGGTTGTAACTGAGGAACAGAAACAGATGATCAAAATCAAAATATAGTAAACTGAGAGCCTTTGGAAAAAAATGAAAAGTACCCATGCTGTTCATCACCTTTCTCATATTAGTCCCAACACCTTGGTATTAACTATATTGAGGCTTCCTGGATCATATGCAGCTAAAGTATATTTTCCCAATAGTGAATTGATCAAAATTATACCTAATAAAGTAGAAGTCTAAGAATACCAAATGCTATGCAAACACTCAATTAACTTCAAGTAGACTTTTCTCATGTGGCCACTACCATACTATCTGCACAGTTTTGTGAAACAATCGGAGAGATAGGTTGTGATTAATGATGCTTGGAGATATGAACTTAGATTAATATGATTTTTTTTCCTCTCTTTTTATGTTGTAGTGCCTATGAAAACATCCTGAAACTATTTGCAAATGCAGGTTGAATTTCCTGAGAAGATGTGTCTGGAAAAAGTATTGCAGAGAAAATTCACCAACATTATAGTCAAAGAGATGTAGCTCTCTTTTTTCTTATCCCCTGGGTTAAAGCACTGCCATTGGATAGAGAAGGTCTTGGGGGCATTCCTCTGTATTTCTGGAGGAACCTGAATGCCCTGCTTCTCAACAGAGTGTCTTCCTCTTCCGAAGGAGAATTTTGGAACAAAACCTCTTAGTGCCTCAGGCTGAAGCAAAAGACATCAGCAGTCAATGAGCCAGAGAACAGGCATGTTTCACAGGCACTTTTACCAAGAAGTTAGGAGGTAGGTAATTTCCCATGTAAAAGGAAGGAGGTTTATAATCTATTCTCCTGTGAATATTTAATCATAGGTATGAAACAGAGCTGTACCAATACTGACACTGAGATCATCTTCCCACTTTCATTAATTCATTTCATTAAGAGTTGTTTATAGTTTCAAACATGGCTTTTTGCCCTTTCCATTTACATAACTAGCTCTCTTCCCTTTCTCCCTCCTCAAGATGTATTCATGGTCCCATTCAACTCACTATTGTGTAATTGTGATGTAGAGCTTTTGGGAAGCAGATTGCTAGGTTTTACAAGATCCTCCACAAAATGTGTTTATCTTAAATTCAAAGGTGCTTGTTACTTCCCAGCAGCATGCTTTCCTTCATGGTACTCCATTTGCAGCCTATTTTTCTTGTCTTACCATGGTGAGATTTGTGAGCCTTTTTCCTCGACTAGAAAGACAGTGTTGTGGCAGGACAAACCCCCCCCCACCCCCCCCCCCCCTTCTCTCTCTTCCTGATTGCTGGCCGAGATCGATGGCTCAGATTAAGTCAATAGCTTAGTCCTGGCTATCTAGTCCTGGCGCCTGGAAGGCCAAGGTGAGACACTGAGAGAATGTAAATAATTTTCAAGTGACCGCAAATACACACTCTTTTCCCTATAAAACACCACGAAAAACTCAGCAAAAGTAGAAGCTTTCTACATGGACATTGGAGCGTGAAAAGGTCTTCTCCCCAGGGTTTTTGGACGCAGCCCTGTGGTTACTTCCCGAGGGATTGAGTGAGGAAATCTTAATGCATCCCCAGCTCCAAAAATTGGATTTGGTAAGATCATTTGAGTTTCCTAAATTGTATTATTCCGGCTAACTTATAGGTACCTTTCTTAACTTGCATTTCAGCTAGCTCAAGCAAGCATTTATTGCATTTTTAACTATTGCAGTGTTGCAATTATGCATTCATTGTGTGTTTATGTGTGTCAATCTGTTCTATGTTTGTATGTTTGTTATGTTCTGTGTCAAATAAATGGTATTTTTAGACAAATCGGCCAGATATCAAAGAATCTTGCGAACGGGACTAAGTCTTGGGGAACTAGCTATCTTAAACTCTATCAAACTGCAAAAATTCATAAAGCTCCTGTCTCCCTTGCAAGACAAGTGTAAAACAGAGTGAAACAATATAACAAAATAATCACAGCCTGATATCTTGACACTGCAGTTCAACACATGTAAGTGAAACAGCACTGATACACGATAATTTTGCAATACATCTATGGTAACATTATGATGCACTTATCAGAAAGCTGTAATTGGGTATCATTTCACTGTGACTGGCTGCAATTTCATCCACTGACAAAGCATCTCTTTCAGCTTTGTGAATCTGCAGGATTCAGACTCAGTGCAGCAGAATCCAACTTTCTGGCAGTGAGGTACACTCTACAGAGGACACAAAGGTTTCCTTCACACAAAAGCAAAAAGAGCAAGCTATTTCACTTTTTGTCCACAGGGAAATAGCACAGTTTAAAGATACCCAAAGAGTCAAACTTGTACTGATAAATTCATGCAAGCTGTATTTTGGCCTTTTGTGATCTGTTGTTTTGTAATAGGAAGACAGCTTTTTATGAGAATAATCTGTCATTAATTACAGACATTGCCACAGCACTTATTCCAAATTTTCTTGCATTCAGACCTTTTCCTTCTGTGCTCAGAATATATTTACTGTAGCTTTCTTACCTTTGAGAGCACATTCAATGTACTAGTTATAACCACACTGTGACCCAAATGAAAGAGATAATGGATGGAAATGAAAGTATACATTTGATGTCTCTGATGTCCCTATGCATGGCTATGTAAGAACTAGTTAACAGAAATGATGAATCTGAATTTTTCTGCTCCTAATCAGCCGGAAGATCTTTGTCATCTTCTACAGGAGCTACTGATTACTGATTTAGAAACCTGCATGGGGTTTGAGGTGTAACACAACAATGCAAGTGTTGTAAGAAACATTCTGCCTGCTCCTTGTACTTTGAATACCAAGGAAATTCTTTTTGCTGAACTACACTATAAACAGCTCTTCAGCAACAAATGGATATATTTGTCAACTGCTCACATTTTTTGCAAATTATCTAGTTATCAAAAAGGCTTTACAGAAATGCTGTATCCATTTCCTAAATTGATACTTTGACAAATTTTTACTAGGAGGTGGACTTTTAAGATTGACAGAATTCAGCATGAGTTGTCTTGATTTTAGGTTAGCCTTCAATAACTTTGGGACAATTTAAACCAGCATCAACCAAGTTTAACATGATTTCAAAGAAATTCACCATATTCTCCAGCAAAAAAACACAAACAAACATTTACAGTTGAAGCAACTCCAGTGATGTGTGCATTTAGTATAACTGTGCTGATAAATTTAACAGAGTAGAATGTAGTCTCCTACTTGCCCACATCATTATGCACAGAAGTTACTTTCCCCCAAAAAAATCACACTCATGGAAGCAGAGGAACCAGTTAGGCATTTCTGAGGCTACTTCATACCATGCTGTCCATTGTGATGGTTACTTCCTTAAATGCATAGGGCTGGATAGCAGGAGTGCAGTCACTACTACAGATTTTGAGGAGATAAAATTTAGAGCGATCTCTTCTCGAGGTCATTCGATACCTTTGAAAAACAGAGTGGTCTCCACGCATCCCTGAGCATAAGGCCAACAACTTTGCCTGTGTGTGACATGGAAATAAGTGTAGTTCTGTACTGCAGTTGTCTGGAGCCAAAAACAGTATCTACATTCAAAAAGCTGAAGTTGCTCTTCAGCACTTTAAAAATGCAAATGTTCTCTACTCAGGGCAAACCACATGAGATTCACTCCACCTGCTTTGCACAGATCTGACTGTACTGCAGCTGGGTTTACAGATGTTCTCCATTGCTGAGACAATGCTGCACAGTCAGAGCATATTAGTGAACTGAACTCTGAAGCTAAAACTAGGATAAATAGCTCATTTGGGTTAAGAAGGTATCTTTTATGCTTGATAGTTATTCTTTTGTTGGAAGAATGGAAAATAATAGGGCAAAACACTTGCCTCACTCATTTTTTAAGTCTAGAAAAACTATGGAGAACTCCTAACAACAAAACCTGCTTCACTGTCTATCACTGGGAATGTGATAGGCATTTGCTACACAGCTTGTACAGACAGGGCTAAGTGGTTAAAATATTGCAGACTAGCTTCCCTCTCTCCAAATTAAAACTCCCTTTGCTCTCAAAAATAAAATTATTAAAGAATAAGCGTTTTACTAATACTTTCAGGTCATTAGGATCAAGTAAGAGTCACTATTACCACAGTGCAAAACTCCCAGCAGAGTCTGTTTATTTTTTTAAGACAAAGCAATTTTCAAATGGAAGGAAAAAGATAAAATAGTGTAAACAGGAATCACTCCGAAATGAATCTTATACAACACTTGTAAGAACATGACACTACACAGTGGAGCAGAAAAAGGTCTAATTTAGCTTCAGCATGTGTTCTGATGTGGAAGAGAACACAGAAACAAGGCAAGCCTACAGTGATAAATCTTTGGATATCCTTTGAGGTGTCAGGGACTTGGGGACTTCCTGACTTGGAGGTTCCTTTTAAATCCACTGTACTTAATAGCATTTATAGAATCAGTGAACATGCCTAGGAGGTTTTGGAATTCATTTAGATTTTTGGCTTCCAGAACATCCAGCACATTCAGCTCCGCAATTTAATTACATACTAAGTGGAAAAGTGCTTTGCTTATTTTAAATCTCTAACCTGATAGTTTTATTAAGTGCCTACTCATCTTCCATTATTGTTTTCTGCTTTTGCAATGTTTCTAGCTATTCACAGTGCTCCATAGCCAGTGCCACCATCTCATTTTGTTAATTGACAATACAACCTTAATGTCATATTCTTTCTTTTCAGGCATTAAAGTTCATTTCATAGAGATCCTATGCTACATTTTGACACAAACTTAACCCACCCTATGTTATATTTTATGGTAATAATGAACCCCACCATTACATTACCTGAGTAATTATCTTTCACTCATCAAATTTCTGACATGTTTATTATGCAGAAAATTGCAATTCAATTGTTGCATCTTACTGCTTAGGCTCCCAACATATAAAGAGAAATACCAATACCACTGATGTTTTGCCACCTGATTGATTTAATCTTTTTCATTGGAATTACTTTTTTTGGGTAGTTCTTCACTGCTATTCTTTTTTCCTATGACAGATTTACCTTCACTTTTCAGATATGTGTCCTTATTATATATATGCTATTCTATATCTAACAATTTTTCATACATTTTAACCTTCCTTATAATGTTTGAATTTGAAGTGCAAGTAGCCTAACCAATTCTGATTTAGGGGGAAGTCCATGTCTTTTGGTTGGTTTTAGTCTAAATGTCTTTCCATTTTCTGTATCTTCATACAGTAAATGTGGATGATTCCCTACAAGTAATATGGTTTCCTATGTCTTGCAAAGGACACTGTGAATATTTGAAGTCTTTTTACAAAGGAAATCCCATCTTTTTACATTTGGTTAGCATTTTACTTTTGGGTCTTATCTTTTACTCCTTTTTATGTCCAAGAGCCTACACATCATACTCACTATTGTGAAGATGATGTATAAATGCTTTGGATGCTCCAGCATATTTTCATTTAGTACAGAAGTCAGGCATCAATGAAATCTCAAACCTGTCTGCGTGCATTATACTAATTGCTGTTTGCCTAAAAAATTTTCCACTTTTCTTATCAGTGAAAGCAATAAATCCATTCTGAAGGTGCTTGTGTGTTCTCCATCTCTTCTAAAATATTTTCAGAACAGCAGTCAGAAGTAAATGAAATATAAAAATGTCTTCAGTTTTGGTAGAAAGGCATTAAATTTATGTCCAGCAGCACCAAAAATGCTTTATGACAAATAATTTTTTAAAAATGTTTCCTTGGTGGTTTCAACAGGGATAGGAGACTATTTCTTGAAACAGAGAGAGCAAATAATTCTGTGATTTTCTTTCACTATATGGATTTGAAATAAACTAATTGGTTTTTTCCTCTCTGTATGTTAGATTTTAGGTATTTTATGATCAATAACTCTACTTCTTTCAATCACATTGTGATACTGAAGAAGTCCAGTGGTCTGTTGGAGGCTTCACTATTACACTCCATTATTTGACAGCTGGAAGCATTTTTCATGTAAAACATGAAAGAAAGGTAATTTTGAAAATTTTTACAACACCCTCCTAGGAGAACACTCCTAAGAATGTTGTAAGGAAGAGGCAATATATGCATTCAATGTATGTTGAGTTTATTAATAAAAGGACTGATTCAGATCAAATGAATTCTGACTGAGTATGACCATAAAGGCTCTAACTGAACTGCATTGATGGTTTCTCATGTACCTCAACCACTTACAGCCAGCAAGAGGACTGCTAGACACAGTGTGAGTGACTTCAAAGGAGAAAGTGTATATTAGGAAGAAATTACTATTCATAGGGCTTTTCCACTGCAAAAAGATATTCAGATATTTGTCTTCTTTTTTCCTTGTACTTTGGGTTACAATGTCTCAATTTCAATAATTTTCACCAATGGGCTTCCCTCAGTCACAAAAATGTTTAAATGAAAATGTTTACCTTTGAAAAGTGCATTGGGCTTTTTTACCTGAAAATTCAAACCAGACTGTTTTTCTTTATTTAAAATTTACATGTAACGATATCTGTTTATTATCCTAAAGCCAAATTGTCTTTGAAAGATGGCAATAATCTCTTGTGCTCATACAATAAATTATTCCTAGCTATTGCCACTTGCAACTATACTTCAATAATTACAAGAATAGCAGGAAAGATGAATATGAACGATAATGTTAAATAAAAAACCCACAGAAATAATATTTGCTCTTGAATTATTCCTTTTGACCAATGTGTATCCAGCATTTAAAATAAGGCTAATATAATCAATTTTTAGAGATTTATGATAGACAAGAATGAGATGGCATATGTGGCCATTTAGCTTCCTCTCTCATTTTCATAACTTACAATTGTATTTTAAGAATCCAAAAGTCCACTAGATAGTGCATGCGATTCAAAAAAAGCAGCGAAGAGTAAAGTCTCACCAGAGAGAGTTGCACCAGGTCATAAATGATACTTAAGAGTGTCAGATGAGAAAACATGGTTGTTTTCAGAGTCCATGAAAGTTGTTTTCCTTTTAGATAGGAGCATTAAACTGACTGAAAAAGATGGATAGAAACATCTCCACACTCACAGGCCAGTAATGTCTCAATTTTTCTTTTGCCTTTAGTGTTTTTTCCTTAATAAAGTGGCACTTACTGTTCTTTATGATGTGGATTTTATAAAGCACTTTTATAAAGCCTGAGTTTTTTATATATATGAAGTAGCTACATTAATGGAACTTAGTGACAGCATAATACCAATAACCACATCTTATGCAAAGCTAAGACAGCTCTCCAAGAAGTGCTGTCATTTAGCTTGTCAGGCAGAGCAAACAAGCAGTATCTACCTGGTGACCCTGGCTGCAGTGTCTTAGGCTGAAGGATGGAAGGCAAAGTTTTGTGGTGATGATTTTTTTCAGTAAATATGCCATTATAAGTAAAGGCCACAAGGTTTGTGTTAACCTGACAGTGTGAGGACACAGGACAGGTCTCCTTATACTGACTTGTTTTAGTTGTGAAAACACTTTTATAGCAGACTAAACATGCCTTCACTTATCTTTAGCTTACAGTAAAGGCAAGTAGTTATTTTGTGTGTGAACTGAACTTTCTGATTGCAGAATAAAATGCACTTTGGGAGAGTTGGGACACAGAATAATACCAGAGTTCCCACACAAGAAACACAAACTGCAGTTAACGCAACCACAAAACACAATCACAACAAATCACAGTCAATCAATGGTCATTACATGCTTGTGGCTTTGTAAATCAAGTAAAGCCAGCAGTGGAGCTAACAGAGGACTGATTGATTGGGAGCCAAGGAAAAGAAAGGGCATGTGAGCAGACTGTGTTAAAACACATATAAAAATAAAACCATGCATACTCAACACCAAGGAGGCAGCAGTTTCCACCCTGAACATTGCACTTTTCCCGTTGATGCCGCAGAATGCTGATATGTCACTGTAACCCTTCCCCCTGTTCTGCCTGAGGAATACAGACAGCATAAGCTTAGGACACAGGAATATTCTACAGGGAGTCCAATTCTGGAGAAAAGGTGCAAATAGTAGGATTTTTTTTTGTATAACAATTTTTCCTATTTTAATAATGAAGTTTTTCTGCATTAATTTGGTTTGTGATTACTCGCAGCATTGCAGCTGAACTAATGACAGATTTTTGTCCTGATAAGCCCGTAAAAATTTCAATTAGACTAACCCCTTAGTTCTACATGTGTTTGCTCCCTTTTGCCTGCAACAAGATTTTGAGTGTTACAATAGATACCAAAACGAGAATGGGAGAAGTTTCACAAATTTCTCTTGGTATTATGCACAGAGTAAATTTCAGATTATTAGTAGTACTTGCAGGGGACAGGGACTATTCTAAGTAGCTGTCTGAAGGTAATGCATACTTCTGAGTCAGTCACACAGTATAAGCGTAGAAAATGCAGATGAGAGTAGGCTCATCATTTTGATGGATGGACCTTGTTTCATTTTTATTTTTTTGCAGCTATGCTATGTTTCTTTATGAGAATGGGGCTGGCAGAAATGTAACTGCTCGCTTTGTCCTGGCCATTTAAGTGGCAAGAAAATCTCTGAAGAGAAGGATGATCACTTATTGTCCAGCAGCATTTGAGCATACACAGCTACATCTTCTAAAGATGTGACAGAAAGTGTGAAAGCTCAGATAACAGGCAGCCTGGAACAAGATTGGGTATTTAAGGAACCAAAGGACAAGAGCAGGAACACAGACTTTGAGGTGACATTTTAAAAAGAACTTTTCTAGGGACCCAGCAGGAACTGCAGTTTGCTGTAATGGAGCATTTGCCTTTTTAATTTTTTTTTAATTTATTTTTTATTTCTTGTATTACTTTATATCACACATGTTATTCCTCTTTTACTTTACAACACTTGCTGATGGGAGATATTTAAATTTATTTAAGCACAAGATTGGTACTTGACTCAGAGCTGCTCTTCCTGCATCTGCCTTTTTGCGATTCCATGTTTTCTAAGAACAATAAAACAGACCCTACAATAATAAAATATCCTAGGCAATGTCCATTCAAGGTCTGCTTTCACCACTGGAAAATATATAAAATGTGGTAAATTTGTCCTAAGTATGTTCAATCATTTTTTTAATTTGAAGACTCTTCGGTGAACCAGCTGAACTCTGTTCTGTTTTAGACACTGCTAGAACACTATTCTTAGCTTCCTTATTTACCCTTTCCTGTACATGCATCCCGTTTAACAATATATCTGCCAGCCTAGTTGCATCACATGAATTGAAACTTGTTTTCATACACATTTGGAGAAACACACCAATGGTGATACATCACGGAAATTTCTGAATTGACTTTCTTTTTTACAAAAACCAGTATCTTCCAACAAATCAGTGTTTCAAATTCTCACCTCAAAGGAAACAGGCTTCCATATTTCCAAGACAAGTAGCATTTTTCAATGTAATTTTGCAAATGCCTCTTAATCTTTTTTCTTTAATTATGTGCACACTCCTTCAAATTTAATATCATCTTCAGATTTCATTAATGTGTTCTTTTCTTTTTCTTTCAGACTACTAATGTAGAAATTAAACAAATATAACTCTTGCCAATTCTTGCTAACAAATGCCAACTATTAGATTCTTCTTCCTAATATGCTGCTGTTTAATATTTCCAGGTTTTGTACTCATTTAGGCAGTTTACAGCATGCACGGTTATAATCTTATTGAAGGCAGTACTGAATCAAATTTTAAAACTGAAATTTCTGAAGATGCCGTATCAAATGCCTCATTAGAATCTAAATGTATATGATCAACTTCACCACCATTGCCCATTAATTTTGTAATTTCATCAAAATAAGAAATGATGTTTGACTGATGAATTCTAAATTCTCACTACGTACTGTTCATGACTGTCATGTCACAGCTATTAATGATGGAAAATTTATTTCTTTGCTTTACAAGGCAGTCAGATAATATTTATGGTATCATAGCTGTCAGTATCAATCTTTTCAGGAAAATGTGCACTGCATTTATTTTTCTTGATCTATTTAGTACATTTTCCTTCATCTATAAGTTTTTAGAAATGAGCATTTGTAGGCTTACTGAAGTCAGTAATTCCTTTGATCTAAAAGAAAGCATGTCCTTGCTTTTGTTTGGAGTATCATCAACATCTTCATGAACAGAGCTTTTAGAGGACCTTCTTTCATAGATATGTAGTATATAAGGTCAACTGCTATATACTAACCATTAATCCATGGACATTTGGTCCTGTTTACAAATATCAACACTCTCTTGAGAATAAACATGCCATTTGTCACCCTTAATTGCCACATAATCACTAAAATTTGATGGCTTTTCCAGAACCAGAGGGTAACCAAGCACTGGACCAGATTGCTGAGAAAGGCTGTGGAGTTTCCAGCCTTGTGGCTACTCAGAACTTGACTTCACGGACCTGAGCAACCTCCTTGAACTGGACCCATTTGAGCAGGGGATTGAACCAGATGACCTACGGAGGTCTCTTTCAACTAACAGGATTCTGTGATTTTATAAATTTAATTTCTTGAATGCTTAATTTTCAGTCTCAAAGGTTAGCGAACTTCCTGTAGTCATTTGTCCTCATGTCAGCGTTACTTGTGCATACAATGCTGTTCATTTTCTGGTATTTAGTCCCCATTACAAAGAAAGATATTATATACATATATTTCAGCATTGGTTTATATATATTTTCTGTGATAACACGTTTTGTAAAAGGTGCTTTTTGCTTCAGTTTTTTAAGATATTATTAATTTTTCTCTTTTCTACTGTCTTTTCCCCTCAATATTTTTTCTCTTAAAAACACTCTACTAATTACTTTCAGTTACCATATTTGACTTACTATCTAGGCTAAAAAGAATACAACATAAACATGAGTATACATCATTCAAATGTGGTAAATTGAAACTTGATGATATTTTAAAGTCCCATCTAATTTTGGGCATCATTATTCCCTTGGAGATCTAGCATGTGCATAAATAAGATTTGAATATGCCAGTTTTTTCTAAAACACATACTTAACTATATTATACATTTTGGGAGCATGACTTTGAATCAATCAGTAGCTCAGATACTTTTTTAGGGTGTAAAAAGGCCCAAATTTGTGGCATATTGCATCAGTTCTCAAATGAATTTCTATCTAATGATTAAGTATAATTTGATCCAAAAATCAAAATAATGAGCTAGAAGAAAATCCTTTCGATACTGAGCCTTGCCCTGCCAAAGTGAAAGGCTGCTGGTCTTGTTTCCCAAGCTGACTGTACCTCTAGATGTGTAAAGCAACCAAAATCTCTTATTCAAGAGAAACAAAGCAAGACTTCTTTACGCTGCAGCTTTTGTAATTAAATTTCATAATCTTAGTAAGTTCTACTGTCTTATGTTGTTGTTTCTAGCCAGATTGTACCACCAGACAGTGTAAAATTGTTCCAAATCTTTTCACTGGAACTGACATTGGACCAGTTCTCTACTTAATAGCGTGACCCCTTCCTTAATAACTATTATTTCTGCCTATTAACATCTCTCAAAATCCAGACTACACTGTAATTAGAAAACTTCACAAATGTGAGAATTTGGTTATTGCTGCCCTTTTTAATTTGTAATGAGCTGATATATGTATGCTATGTTGTCAACACAGTCTTCTCACAACTGATTCACTATAATCTGCTTACACTTCTTAACTGAAAACATATTGTGTTAGTATAGCTCTGCATTCTTCTTCTTTTTGCGGAAGAATAGAACTAAACAGTTGAAAACTGTTGGGCTTGAGCTTTGTGTACTGCAAGCATGTGCAGTTGATTTGAGACACTTGCACAAATTTAAATCAGAGAAGAATTTAGCACGATTAGCTCCATACCATGTACTCTGAAAGAAAGTCAAGCTTGCTGATGCATACATCAAATTATTTTTGAAGTTTGATACCCTATTCCTCATCCCAACAACAGCTACTTCCATCTTGGTATATTTACTACACTTCCAAATATATCTGCAGTTGTTTCTTTCATTTTGTAACACATTTTTGAGAGGCCTAAAGTTTGAAAGTAACTTTGCAAATTATTTTAGAAAAATATTTAGTGCTAATCCTTTACTACCGACTTGTAATTTGTGTCTGTAAGCATCTTTGTGACATGATTTTGTGCAACTCGTAGTGAGCAGAAATCATTGAATTCGGATGTAGAATTGCTTAAAATACTTTTCTAGCCAGCCAGGTAGTTAAATAGTTCAGATAGAGATTTGCAGACTGTTTAAAACTCAGCTACATAACCATGGATAAAAGAATATATTAAAATAGGCCCTTTTACTTATGTAGAGAATCTCTTTGTTTAACATTCAGCCATGCACTTGCCATCAAACCTGTTTTGATTGGATATACAAATTAAAAGCTACTCCTAAGAGTTACTGAAAATGTTCTCTAGAATACTTAAAGAATAAAATGTGCTTTGGTTACATTCATTGGTGGTCAAACATTATTTGAAACAAAATTACATGTCCATTACAGTTACATCAGGATTCACTTGATTCGTGGGAATATCACTGGAATTACAGTTATAAAAGGTGAAAACATTAAAGGTATTGTAGTGACACAGAATCCCTGTAGCATGCCTTAAGAACTATGACAGCAGAACTATTGCTGAATATTTTCCCCAATGCAACAATTAATTAAATTAATTCTACTGAGTCTTGTCTATTTTTGGAATTTTCATATGCTTTTTACTTAACGAGAACATAAATACTTATTATACTATAATCTATAGAATTTTTAAGATCAATAGAAATTTATTTTAAAATTAAAAGACAATGATGACTTTATAAGAATATTTATTGGACCATCTATTAGGCACAAGAAGTCACTGAACTTGCAGACTGAGCAAAGCTGACTTGCTAGAAACAGACCTGAAATTCTACATTATTCTACAGAATTCTTTCACTTCTTTTTCACTGCTGTGCATTTTACTACAGATGTAACTTAGAGAAGTGCTTCTGAATTTATGAATTTTCAGTACCTGTATGAGGAAAAAAATATGCTCCTTCAAAAGCATAAGGAGGCTTAACAGAATGAAGCAGAATTATGCCCAAAGATGGATTGGTGTATTTATTAAAAAACAGACTGTGGCTAGCACAGGTCTTTCTTGTGAGAACATTTTGCTACGTTTCATAAACAAAGATAAAGTTTGGATGTTTTGCAAACAGCGTCTCCAGATTAGGGCAGTTCAGGCTTGGCCAATTAGGCCTAGGGGGAGGTTTCTGGCTGACCAATCTGGGTGACCTCTGAAAACTCTATATATATGGAAATCAAAATAATAAACGCACTTTTCTTGTCTGAGAACCTGGGTTTTCTCTTAGCTAGCGGCTCAACAGCGACAACAGACCTATTTTTTTCCAGGAATACTTTCTATTCCTCAACATTTCCCCCTTCTTAATTTATTAAAAAACATAACTTCATCAAACTGGGGCAAAAGTACCAATGCTAAGAGTTTTGTTGGACTTCGATAGTGAAAATTTCTGAAAACTATATATTGTGAGGTACATTTCAAAGGCAGTATTTCACACTATAGGGTAATATTTCAGAGAAATTTATGTATGTAAATACAAAATGAATTAAGAAAGCAAATTACTAGATGAATGTGCAAATAACAAAGTTCGGCTTAAAAGCAACTGATCTTTTTTTAATGAGACAAAAACCGAGTTCAGAACTATGAACTGACACTATCACTTAACAATTAAAAATGTTCCCAACACTTAATCTCTGGTCTGCAGCTCTCAAAACACCTGAAGTGTCCAAGACGTGCATTTTTACAGTGACTTAAGCCGTATTCAGTATCCTCTGGAAGAAAATTCAGAAACCTTAAGGCCCCAGCAGTTAATAAAGAAGTATTGAGACAGATTCTGGACATAAAATTTCTGAGAAAAATCCAGCCAGTCACAGTGGTGAAGGCTGTGGTACACAAAGCTGCCACATCCCACCTGGCTAAAGGACACAAGTTCTTGAATCAGCACCTGTGCTTGGTTGTGGAGGTGAGTCTCTGCATAGCCTGGTGCCTGGGCACCTTGATGATCCAGACTGGGAATCTATTGCTTGCACCACAGATGGTTTCTGGGATTTATGCAGTTTTCACAATGAGGAACAGAAATAGCAGGAGTACAAATGGTGTGTGCATGGCCTTGTCTGGCTTTGGGTATGAGACATGGGCTGGAAATATGCTTGAGAAACACTCCTGGAAACAGCTGGGAACTGCCTGCTGAAACATACTGTGCACCAAAAATGGTTTAGTAAATCCTGAGCAGGAGAACTGTCCTTAAATAAGCCTTACTACTCGGCAGTTTCCTTGGCTACAGAACAAAAACCAAGCAGAGTTTTTTATTTAAACCATTAGAATAGCTTGTGATCCTCAGAACCTTTAGTTTCAAAAGAGGCCATGCTCTTAAAAAAAATTGTAAACAGATGCCTGCTCACTGCCCCTCTCACCCAATTTATTCCTGAGCTCTGTGAATTTGAGCTTGAATTTGAATTTTAGCTGAAACTAACTGCACAATACATGAAAGGTGTAACATTCCCTGGTATATGTCCCTATTAGAAAACCAAACCCAATTAGATGGCTTGACAATAAAGAAATAAACAGGTCATTTAAAATTTATGCAGGTTGATTACTAGGATTGTAATTTGTTTTGTATTCTTTGTTTAAAGGTTATTTCAATTTCTCTTCTATATGTTTATTGATAATAAGAAGTGATTAAGCACAGAACGAGAAGCTTTAAAAAGATTTTCATTTGGCACATAGCTACACACAATGAAAAATTTTGGAAGCAACCAAGGGGAGCTCAGGCATAAGTCCAGAAGAAGGGTGAGGGACAGGGAGGGAAGGAGATCAGGGACAGCACAGAGCAGGGGCAAAAAACTTAAGCTTTAACCTTGCCAGCTAATACCACGACATTTTAATTTAGGCAATAGGGTGGTGGGGAAAGGAAAAAATACCGAGTTTACTCAGGCCAAACTCATTCAAATGACTAAACTGGAAGTTTGAAAAGGAGAATTTATTTTCTTTCTACCACCTGCATCCTGTAAGGCTCCCACTCCCCATTTATGATTTCTGAGACAATTGTCCCTTTAGTCTTCACACCCTGTTGATTCGTTTCTTCTTGACCCTTTTGGGAATGGCTGGTAGTCCTACTTCTTCTTTTTCCCCCTTCTATTTACTCTTCCCTTTTAAGCCCACCTCCTTCTTGTTCAACAGTCTGTCTTCTCTTTTCTATTCTCAATTTCTCTTTCTTGCCTCCCTTTTGATACCACTTTTCCTCTTTTCTCCTTTTCTGGATTGCACAAAGCATATAATCTTTCAGTGTTTGCTAGTGTATTTAGTGAACCCACCTGTTACTTGTTTGCTGTAAACTGCTTCAATTATGCCAGTGAGCACACTAGAAAACCACACCTCTTGGTGTGTAATGTTTTCCAAATGCCTCAGGAAGGGAGAATGCCTGAGCACTTGCAACAAAAGATGTGTAAAAGAGAAGGGGAGTGAAGAAAGAGGAAAGAAACCTGTGCAGAGCTGCAATTACTGGAAGTCTTTCTACTGATGTGGTTTGATGATAAATGTCTGAATCAGAGAGCCTTCACAGTCACAGGTGTGTAAAGCCACCTACGCAAAGTAACTCAGATTTTTTATGTCCTTTACAAATGCTCTCAAGCTGCACTGTGGTTTGAACAACACTTACATTTACCTTTTGAAAAATGGTGTGAAGAAGAAGTATTGCTGCCACATTTACGTTTTTATAGTATGGCTTGCTCTGAAACTGTTAGAAGAGATTGCCTGGCTGAAAGCCTGGCTCAATGATTCCTGGAGGATATTTTTTTTCTGCAGTATCCAACTACCATATGGAGTGCCAAGAAGCATAAAAGAGATTTCAGAAGCAATTCTATGATTACAGTTACTATACATTAAAGGCACAGAAGAACTATTGTAAATTATCTGTGCGGTCCTTGCATAATAAATTACTTTGCTCACATCATGGGTGACAGGCTTCCATTACAGATCATTTTGTTTAAATGCATGGCAATCTCTTTAAACAAATGACTTCTAGCTTCAGAACTCCTGTGATTCTGACAGCATCTCATTCCAACACTGCAATTAAACGTCTCCTGAGTGACCTTGAGCAAATTATTCTTCACCCCACTGTCCTGGTTGTCTACCCTTCTGTGGTCTGCCTGTCTTAGGTATTCAGATAGTGACAATCACCAGAGCAGAGAGATAATTTTATCACTTTTTAAATTCTTAATGCAGTGGAACCTATACTAGTCTGTAGGAACTTCTGCAATAAATACTTAATAATAATAATTAATCATACTAATAGGATGAATTTTGGAACACATGAGTGGCAAGAAAGAGTAAGAGTCAATTATTTCAAAGATTTGGACCTGAGGATGAATTGCAATGAGCAATGGTTGAGGACCATACAAGTAGCACCACCTGTGAAAGCTTTGACTGAAATGAGTCAGCACAGGGAGGACAGAGGGAGGATGAGAATCCTATTTTCCATAGCAACCTTCAACTCTCTTAGATATGACACTATTCTTTTCTCTGATAAAATTGTGGGATATTTTCTATGATCACTTCTTTGTCCGTTGAAAGTACTTCTGGCCACAGCCACTATCCAGCTCCTGGGCAGCACTTACTGCTCCTCTTGGCAATCAGCAAACTATGCTCTGTATCCTCCTCAGAGCCTCTTGGGGTAGTTTTTGTTTTCTATTTGTCACCTTTTGGACCCTTTCATTAATTGGACTTCTACCTCTGTAAGTTCATAAAGCCTATAAGGATTTCAGATTTTTTTTTTTCCAGGAAAGTCCCAGTAGAAATACACTCTCCAGTTCCCGGAATAAGCGAAGTGATGTTCTAAACTTCTCAATTAATTTGCAGAGGATGTACATGTACTGAGAGAAGCAGGTGTTTTACAGCAAGCAAACAAGAAGCGCAAGATTATATAATTTAAAACTGCACCAAGCACAAAATGGCTGAATTAAGGTTACCCAGCTTCAATATCATAATTTTCCAACTGTCTAGAACTCAAGTGGTCAAATGAATACTAGTTCTTTTACCTTAGGGTTTCTTGGTTTTATGTAGCTTCTTAGGTTTAAAAAATAAACAAGCCAGATTTCTCAACCTCTCTGCTTGAAATCCCCTTATATTTTACTGACAATCCTCTAAAGTTTAGGAATTTTGGTGTTTTTATTTTTTCTCCTCAGGTTCTGAGGGGAGTGCATAGCAGTAGTCAGAGCCTTTTCACATTACAGTGTATTTTCAGTGCACTTGTTTTTCTTCTCTCCTCTCCCCACTTCTGCTGCAGTCTCCTTTCCTTAAACACCTTTTTACTCCCTCCCCCTCTACTGTTTCAAATCTGCCCACTTGGTTTCTCTTGCCAGCATCTCTCTCTCTCTCCTACTCATCATGCCAATATTCCTCCTTTACACACCCCCAAGTCTTCCTCTTCACTCTCAGGTTTTGAAGCCAGGCTGGTTTTTTCCCTCAGGCATCAAGACACAGGAGTTTTCCTCTGTTGATTTCCTATAGCCAAGCTCCACACCAATATTTTGGTGCCTTTAGAAATCATTTTAAGAACACCTCTAATGCTTAGGACAGAGTTGATCTTCAAAAGGTTAACAATCAACCACTAATAAAACTCTACATAATATATTCTGTTACTTTTCAGAAATTCCTATCTTGGCTTCACACAGTATAATGTTTTCACCAAGGTGCCTACAGGCATGTGTTTGACACTACATATCCTAGGCCATAGCATATGAGACTTAAATCTTCTCAATGAGCTAAGTTTAGATACCAGGGAAAAAAAAAAAACAAACCACCACTTTGTGTAAACTCTACACAAAGAAATAACTGATAATTTAGCTTAAATTTTACCCCCTTTTTTTAAGGCAGAGACCAATACCTGACATACACGTAATAATCGGTACAGTCAGACAAAGTTGTAAACAAATGAAAACTTTGTATTATATCAGGAATAAGAAAATAATTTTAAAAGCAATCAATTTTAAAATTACAGGCCTAACTGTGCCCCATAATGCATAGATGTACACTGTAAGTGATCTTTCCTTCCCATGTTGTGTTACTCTCTGTACTTATCTGTGCAACTGTTCCCTCCTGCACCTGCACAAACACCTGAGAACTAGGGAGCTGGAGGCTGAATCAGAGGTAGCAGTGCTAAACATACCTTTCTCCTGAGTCCCTTCCAGCTACTGCAGTTTGTTGAGATATGAATTCCCATCTCTGAAGGACTGGCTTCTCTCCTTGCTGGAATGAAACCATACCCGAGGAAAAGATGTGGTAAGAACCAGGGCCCTGAGGGCACTGCCAGGACAGGATGTCCCTATCCTGCTACAGTCCTGGGGCTCTCCCCACCTGCCCACAGCCCAGAATCCCACATCATTTCCCTTGAGCCATCAGCCCCTGCCTCAGTGACACCACAGCAGGGCTGGTGACCAGCCCTTCCCAGCCCTGCCCTGCCTGGCCTTAGGTTACCCCTGTGCTCACCCCTGGGCTCACATCTTGGCCCAGTCTCAGCCCATCCTTGTCCCCATGGAGGTGCCCGATGCCCAGGGCTGGGGCTGCCCTCAGCGCCCCCCGGCTGCCCTGCTCCTCACTGGGGTGGTGGAATGTGCCCTGGCTGCCAGGCCCTTCCCTGACAGACCCCTTTGCCGCTCCCTGACCATGACCCCAGGGAGCTGGCTGCTCCTGCTGCACCCTGACACCATGAGCAGAAGCCCTGCCTGTAGCCTTCACCTTGCTGATGAAAGTCTGAAATGTTAGGGAGCAACAAGGCCAATCTTTAATTCTGTTACAAACAAACCAGAGTTTCTCAGAAAGGTAAACAAAGCAATAGAAAAAGACAAAGGCTGCCTCATGCATTTTATATACTGAGGAACGGTTTAGGTGAAGCAGAAATAATGAGTTTACTAGGCTTCGCTGATGAAAGGAAAATATTAGAAACTCATAAGTGCAAGAACTCATAGGAAAGTTTCTTACAGATAATTATCATTATATCCTTGGACACAATGCTTATTTTTCTCTTCCAGACATAAATAGAACATAATAAATAATAAGGAGAAGGTCGATGCAATGCATCATTTATGTTGGTTTTAATATCTGGATTCCAGGAAAAAAATAGAAAGTAGTTTTAAAGCAGTCTGAATATATGTGCATTTTATGGATCTTAGTCAAAAGGGCAAAATACACCCACATATTCACACATAACACAAACACACTTTTTTTCTAATTCCAGACTGACTTTTAAAGTACTTTTATTTAATATGGATGCAATGGGTTTGGGTATTTTTTGTGATTTCTCTGGTATTCTTAAATTATTTTAATTGGTTTTCCTTCTAGATAACAGCATCTTCTAAAGTGTAGCACAGAGTATTTATTACTTTCTGGACAGGGAGGGTAGTCATGATCCTAGGGTCCCTAAGGAGGGAAGCTGGCAATCAGCTGATGAATACACAGTGAATTATTGCCTGGAAAGTCATGACAGCTGAAAAAAATGTTAGTTATCAAGACTTCAGGCTTAATACAAGAAATACAAATAATCTAAGCTGACTCATCTGAATCACTGCAAAGAGTATGTATCTACTTCTTGTGGCAAGGAAGATGTATTTTGCATTTTTCTGTCTACAGAATCTCACACAGTTATTGTGGAACAGAGAAACTGTGTGGCACAGTTATTGACGCACACAGAGAGAAAAGAGGAACTGAGAGGAAATAATTTTTTTTTATCTTTCTGGTTCTGTAGTCTCAGTGCTAAGTGGTGTAAGTAACTGCATTTATAGACACAGAGGATCTGGAATCTATAGTGAGCATTTGTCAGAGAAGAAAGGCCAAACTAGAATTGCAGCTTGAAATATAATTTCCAAACAAGATTACAATTGCAGTCTTCAACATCCCCATGAGAGGAAGCGAAAGCACAGGTATTGATCTTGTTACTCTCGTGACCAGTGACACAACTCGAGGAAGTGGCATGAAGCTGAGTCAGGGGAAGTTTAGGTTGGATATCAGGAAAAGGTTTATTACCCAAAGTGTGGTTGAGCACTGTAAGAGGCTCCCCAGGGAAGTGGTCACAGCACCAAGTCTGGCAGAGTTCATTAAGTATTTGGACAATGCTGTCAGGCACATGGTGGGATTCTTCAGGTGTCCTGTGCAGGGCCAGGAGCTGGACTCGATGATCCTGGTGAGTCCTTCCCAATTCAGCATGTGATATGGTTCTATTCTATGATTCTCTGAGAATTATGAGAATATGTCTGCCTTGCAACTATGAAATAGCAGTCCATGCCAGTCCATATAAGTCACAACTTACAAATATAAGATGACTGCCAGGATGGTCCAATTGATTAAGAATAATCCCAGCCAGTTACAGTGCCTCAAAGTGCTGCCTGCTATCACAGCCAGATTATTGATCATTTACCCAGGGCCCCAGACAAGCAAAATATTTGCTCCTGTCTTTCAGCACAGGCTGCTTTTCCTGTGAGTGGCCAATATCACACTTTCAAGCTCCTAAATGAAGTGGAAAGATGCCCATAATAAACTAATAGTGACAAGAACAATAGAAATGCCACTTCCTCTTTGGAGAAATTAGGAGTGGAGAACAGTGTTTTAAACCTCACCAGGACTGATCATTACTGACTTTTCTGAGCTAATGAATAAGGGGAAAGAATTAAATCTATTTTAACTCAGATAACTTTCACATGACAACTGAGAAGCTCTAGGACAGGTAGAAAAACAGGCCACAGATCTGTGAACTGAAGAAGTATATTGTAAGGGCCTCATCTCAACACACTGTAGTTAATAACACTCCTTCTGGTTTCATAAAAAAAACCCCAAAAAAAACAACTTAGGGACTTTTTCCTTCTACTCCCACTCCTATTCTCCACCTCCCACTCCTGACATATTATAAGAAAAATTTCAGACACATGATGGAACAGTTGATTTTTTTTTTCTATGACCCACTCAATCAGAAATAAAAGAAGTACCACTGGTAAAGCACCACAGTGTATAGGCAGCAGAATAAGCCTGATTGTCTTTACCACAGTTGAGAAAGACACTATAAATGAGCCTGTATAATTCTCCTTGTCATGTTGTAGATGCTACACAAAATTCTACACCAAGAATTTGTTTTCTTGGATTTTGTGGGAAGAAAATAATAAAAATGGATGGTAGAAGTACTTAGGAAGTGAATTTCACTTCCATGAAAAATGTAGAATATAAATGTATCCTCTGAAGTAGACAAAACTAAGCCATCTTGCTTTCTGTCACTTTCTCACAACAAACTATGCAATAGAAGAAGAATATAAATCTCTATTGGCGACAACTATGAAGAAATATTAAATAATTCACTAGATTGCTCCAGAAGGCCAGCAGGTGATGGCAAAACAGCACTACCTTTGCCTTTTCTCAGTGTGATCAGAAACAAAAATATAATACACTAAATCTGGATATATCTGTGTTTATATTTAAATAGGAAATGAGGAATAATAAGAAGAATTATTTTAGTAGCTCTCTAATATCTTGAGCACAGCTCATTACTTAGGTTATTTTAAGAGGTATCTATACCACTATTGTCTCTCTAAATGAAATTTAAATCTTCATTGAACATGAAAAGAATTGAGAAAGATAAAATGTCTTGGTCAGTCCAAACACTTTAGAATTAATGAGCATTCTCTTGCAGCTTATTTAACAGTGTATCTCTAAATCATGGAAATTACATAGGAAAATACCAATCTATTTAATTTAATTATAAAAAAAAATTGCATATATGCTGAGGAGTTAATAGGACTTCATGTCAAGAGAAATGAGGGCTAGAAAGTGACACAAAACTGCCATCATTTTCAGGAGGAGCTGCCACTGATGACTACTGAAGAAATGAGTCAATGAATGCTTAATGAATCCCTGCTTTTCTACTCAGGCCAAGCCTGATTTACTGGCTTGTTTCTCTTCCAACAACATAAATTTGCTGTATAGGCAGAAAGTCTTCAAGGCAGAGATCATCCTACCTGTGAAACACTGGATGTGTGTTTGTACAGGTCCTACAACAAATCTCAATCCCTTCAGTTCCACCTAGAGGCACGAGTGTACAACAGCAGCAGGAATCATCCAGCACGGACCGACGGACAGACTTGTGCAGGGTAGGGGAAAAAATGAAATGTGTAAACCACGAAAATGTGAATTTTATGAATTTGTGTCTTCTTGTCTCATTCTCAGACCCAGCTGAAGTTTTCCCTGTGTTAAAAACATTCAGAATTTTGTTTCTGGGTAGATCCTCTTGTGGCTGAAGCATCGGAGCTGACCTGCAGGTGCTCCACTCTCATTATCCGATCACTCGGTCATGGAAGGGACCCAGCTAGCTCGGGATGGGGACACACTGAGTACATCCAGGTACATGAGCAGAAAGAAGATCAGTATAATCACGAGTCCCATTTCCCGAGGTCAGTTTGGTCAACTGGAAAGGTCTGTTTCTCACAGGAAGAAAAGATGAGTATGTGAAAAGGTCTGCTAAAATATACCTTCATATTGAGTAGGTTCAGGGTGTCTTTCCTTCTGTATCTGCAGAGAACTCTGGGTTCCCTGATTAAGCTACTGGAAAGGAAAATGTTAAAATGATAAAGCATTTATGTGACTAAGTTTTTACACCTGTGAAAACCACTAATTTTTATGACTCCTGGTTTTCCTGTATTAATATCCAGACATACCATGACCATTATAATACTCTTTTGAATGTTATCTTAACGATGTACAATTAAGTTATGAGCTGCCAAATGTACTCGGAAATGAATAGTCAAACATACACGGTGCTGAAGTTCACACATATTTGATTACACCTCAGACACAGCACAGAGTTTACAGGTCACACTCCCATCTGATATGGTCTGGTGTTACTTGGCAGATTTCAAGCTACACTTTATTATAGCAGATGAAAATGTTCCTCCGTATCTATTAAAACTCATTAATCCAGGCATTATTACTGAAGACTAGTCAATAAATACAAAAAAAGTAATTTCTGCATAAACCCATGTCACTTATATTTGTAGCATTTCCTACCTCTTTTATTAGATATTAGTCATTAGTACACTACATTAGTAGTGTAGAGCTACTTCCTGTGGAAAGCAGAAGGACAAGAGGTATTTCAATACTTTTAAGACTAGACTCTTTGCATTTCAGTGTTTGTAGCCTCAACAGAAGTAAAACAGCTGTTGCAGAAACTTTTCAGGCAAGTTTCCTCCCAGAGAAAATGTTTCATTTAAATCTGCTCAGGTGAATAATCTTTTGGATCAGGTAAAATTTTTTCATATCTTCAATTTCAGCTGGAGAAACTTTGAGATTTAACTAGTCTATTTACTTTCTTTTTTAAAGTCAATTTATGATCACTAAATCTAAGGTAATTTCATAGGTAGCTGTTTTGCTATCAGTGTGTTTATTGCCTGACAAAATCAACTTTTGAAATGGCAACATGTAGCATTTAGTTCTTGAAAATAAAAATTACTATCAGCTCAGGAGTGTTGAAATAGTGAAGTTCCACCATTTGTGCAGTACAGTTCTAAGCCATATTTATCTCCCTACTAACTCTAAAATAGCCTCATCGAAGGTCAAATCTGACATTTGTATTTAAGAAGCACATCTAATTCTATTTCATTAGAAGATGCTTTAACAGCTTTTTCCAAATCAATTTTGACTCAAATAGATTACCACTTAATTCTTTGTCCTCCTCCACATCATTAATGTGTAATATTGAATCCATGTGCCCTAATTTTGTCACTCATCCTCAAGAACATGAATTCAGATTGAAAGTGCTGTGAAGAAAGGGTTACTAGATTTTCTCTCCCTGACTATCTATTCTGAAAGAGAACTTTAAATAACCCTAATTTGTTAAGTCTAGCAAAACAAAGACTGAGAGATATTTGAGAACAGCAGTTCTATCCATCAGGAAAATAATGACGGAAAGAGGGGTTTAACCTGGACAACGTTGGCACATGGACAAGTCACAGTCTAACAGGTGTTGTGATAGAGCTTTTAAAACCAAATCTTATGAATTGATTGCCTGCCAAAGCTGGTTGCAGTGATCCAGGAGGCCCTGTCCAATCCTGCTAGACACAGAGTAAGAAAACACCATGATAGTGTTGAAATTACAGTCTCAGTGATGCTATGAATTTCTGCTTTCTCCTGCATTATTTTGGAAGGATAACGGTAGTATATGTTAATTCTTTTCTGGGTTTCATTTCTTCAAATATGAAAAAATGTTAATTAATGAACCATATACAAAGGAAACTTGTTAGCAACTTACTCTACTAAAACAAATCTTAAGTGGTTCAAAGATGTATCTGTATTTCTGATGAACAGGTAACTGAAAGTAAACTGGATTATGCTGTTGCATATGACCTTAAAAACCAAATCAGTCTGTCTTGAAGTTTCACCTTATCATGGGTAAGGTGAAAAGTTTTATATCCACTGCAAACATTTTATGTAATAAATAAATAAAGTTTTCAAATGTCTTACATATGAAATTAAATTTAGAAAGAAAGATTGTACAATTTAAAAATAATTTATCATAGGGTTAGTCCTTTATTAAAGAGACTCAGAACATCTGGATTCAGAATAACTCAAAATTCATTTCACTGGCACCCTTGCAACAGAAATATATATGTTGTAACTTAATGTTAGGATTCTGTTCTGACATTTGAAGGTATGGCTGGCATATTTGCATAAAAGTGTATGAAGAAAATGAAAAGTGAAAGCTGAATATTTGCCCAATGAAAAAATGTCTTTGGCTTCACTGTGGAATATATGTATATTTAATTACAAGATACTGTATGTACTTGTAAAATTCAAAGGGTGAGTGAAAAGAAAGTGGTACCTTGAAGCATAACATTGCCTGAGCAATTCTGTAGCAAACAGTGCCAGAGGCAGTGTGGTAAGTACCAGCACATCCACCATGGGAGATAGCCATAGCACTGGATGTTTTCACAAGAACTAGGAGAGACAAATTTTGAATTACTGCCTTTGGGTCATGAATTTTCAGTCAGGTACTGCATGTGGATTTGTACACAAGGAGAGATTTTGGGGGAAGGAGGCAGTATGAAGGTTTGCTGTTCAATTCAAAGTGTTACAGCATATGATACAAGCAGAAAAATCTTGATTCTGCCTTTACTTGCCTGCTAGGTATAGAAAAGATGCCTGTGTGTTTGGAAATTGGTGTAAATGCAGTTAGATAGTAATGGAGAAGGGATGGCCTACATGGAAATATTATTTGACCTTCCCAGCATGCACATGAAATGCACAGGTTTTCTACAATGTAGACAAAAGTCACCCAAGTCACACCTTACTGATGTTCAAAGAAATATTTCCTAAATAAAGTGGTTTTAGTACTCTTGTAAACAGACTTCGAACTAAAATTAGTAAGACAAAAAAAAGAGTAGAAGAAAAACTTTAGAGCAATCTAAATTCCACTAATTTTTCTGCTATTTTTATTTTGGTAGTAAAAGTTCAGATAATAGTATATCAAGCATGGAGAGCTGAAAATTTTTTGGAGTAGCTCACATTAAAGGCTTCCATCTATTTATTTTACCCTCCTGTTATGTAATAGATATGCCTACATCTCATCTCTAAATCTGAGAGTTTGGTATTTGGGAAGTGTGGCTGGTTGGGAATAGAATAGAATATTAGGAGAAAAATGGTGCTATGGATACAGAGCTATCTGATTTAATACTCCCTGCATTTATAAATGACAAGTATTCCTTAACTCAAAAATATGCACTGGGTACCTTAGATATTCCATCATTTATAGAAATAGTTATATTTATTTAACTCTTTTACCCACCATAACAAAAAGACATGATGTAGCCTTGCAAAAAGGAAGACTATATTTTTTTAGGTGTTTAAATATTTTAGAGGCACTGACATTCTAATTAAATATATTGTTCATCAACATGAAAACCTGATAGATGAATAATATGCTTTTCTCAGATAATAAAATGGACACAGTTTACAGTAGCTTCAGGAATATTTAAGAAGTCAAATAAATCTTTAACTCCTTTTTAATGATAGGAAGTATAGAATATTTGTTCTGAGCATCAGGGCACTGATGTTTAGCAGTCTGGCTGACTGCTGACATTAACACATGCTTAAACTAGATCAGAAACACAGTTCAAATATTTGAATTCTCAAAGCATTACCAAATAAAGACAAACTTTAAAAAGAAGTATTCACGTCCTGTGAGTGAATATAAGGAAGACATAAGCTAAAAAATTGCTACAGAAAAGTTAAGAAAACGACAAATACAAGCTTTCTGCAGAAAAAGAAAATTACAGGTAGCTACTTGAATCACAGTTTTTTCTTGGATTTTTTATGACCCTTTCTTGAATGTAAGAACACAGAGATAAGTACTGGTATTTTCATAATCTATTAGAAAATATGGTAACACAAATATTCTATAGTCCTAATGAATGAACCAGATTTAGTCTACTCATGTACAATATAGGGGAATGAAGTGGCATATGACAATGCTCATTATATATATTTCTAGCTCTATTTCTTCTTTAGGTTATGACTTTCAGTCAGACTGTGAAATTCAATTATAAAAATTGTTGGAGTATTGCAGGCAAAAATATACATCTAGAGAAATGAATAGATCTGTGTATTTTATAGCACAGAGATAACGCAATTTTCTTGAAATTATACAGGAAGATTTAAGAAATACAACATGAATTGAAATATCAGGAAAAAATACTGTGTACAGGAACTTTTGCTGATCAGAAAAAGCAGAAGTATATTTAGTACTAGCAATGGACTTTAACAGATTACTTCTTACAGAACCGCTGACTCAATAAGTTTTCTATGTTTTCTTGACTGAAAGTCCCTCTCTATAAAATCTGATCTGTCCAATTCCACCTGAGGGTTACTTCAGAGATTTTTTGAACGTCCACAGTATAAACATAGAAATAAACTGTAATATGAAAGTAATTTTTTTTACCCGCAGATTTCCCTCTGAAGTCACTGTTGATAGTCTGGAAAATATTTGCTCAACTTTTCCACTGATTTTATGTGGAAGACAGAAAAATCTTATGGCTTAATAAATTTTTAACTTCTGTGTCCTAATTCGTATCAGCTTTCTCTCAACTGCTTCCATTTCTGCTACTCTGGATCAAAGACTAAAGGAAGGCAGGCAATTTCATTGTCCACATACAGCATCTTCAGTCAGAGTCTTCCTTTAGTGAGTCTCACTCCTTCATTTAAACACTGACCAAGACCACTGACTTTCTGACTGGGAGACCTCCCTCCACAAAAACAGAAAAAACCCAAATAAACAGATCCCAAATGTCCGATGCAAGTGTAAAGCATACGCACACATATGCAGGTAGTAAATTATTTGACCAGTATTCAGCAAGGAAGAAGTTGCTATTCTTCCAGTGTCAAATATTGAATGAAATTAATTTCCTGGCATGTGTACTTAAATAATCTTAATCACATATCATAGTCTTAATCTTATATGTCATAAGCACATATAGTTAAGAAATTACCATGGTCCCAAAAAGTGCTTTTATTTTTATTTTAGTCTATGGAAAATTATTCCTTTGCCATGATAGCAGTGATAGCAGTGATTTGTCTCTGAAAATAATGTCTCCTGAAACAATCTTAGTTTACAGAATCAGAAAAAACTGTCCTGCCTGTGCTGAGTTGTTTCTACCACAACTAGGCAGATACCAGTATCCAAATTGGCGGCTGAAGGAAGCGTAGATACATCAACTCCACACTGCAGAACACTGCAGAACACTGCAGTGAATAGGCGTGGAAATAGTTTATGAATGTTATCTTTCCCTTTGCATCTAGATGTCATTGGAGATAGCTGGCATCTGTAGTGATACCTGAAATATTGTTATCAATGTTACAGAGCACTGGATGGGAAAATCAAGGAAACTAGAAATAGCAAAATGTGGGATGCTTCTTGGTAAGTGTTATTTCGCAGTTCATCACAAGTCCAATACTGAAATGTTGTCATTAGTCACATATACTTGTTGCTGTTTTTATGCACACAAGAAAGGCTTAAAGCTGAGAAAACCATCTTCCAAATTAAACAACATCACTATAATCATCTTGGTTTTAGTGTTTCCCCTTCTCAAAGGGAGGGTTTTCCTCCTTACTTTCAAAACCACACAGAATAGGAAAACAACACACTATATAAAACAAAAATTTTATTCTGAAAGTTTGCATCTCTCTGTACACCTATGGGACAATCTGGAAGGTTTGACAATATGTGATGGAGGACTTACAATATTTTTTTTAAATACTTCTAGTCTAATTTTTAACAAAGCATATCAAAATTTCTAGTCCCATGTTGATGTCAGCTTCAACTGTGCGAGCTCACAGATAATCTTGAACGTTGCCCCCCTGTAGATTTCAGATAAGGACATGTGTTTAATCAATCTTAATCTAATACTTTGGTGAGATGTGAGTCTCAAGAGAAACTGTGAAATGGGCAAGTCACATATGAGAATTATTTCTTAGTGAACTAAAACATCAGAATCTTTTTGAGTTTCATCTGATTTTTTAAAAGCACCAAATGAGTAGCAGGAAAATGCCTGATTTGGACCAGATTTGGACTGATTCTAGCCCAGAGAAACTGTTGCTGTGGGATGGGCATTAAAAAGCCATGTGTTTAAATAACGTGATAATCATGGCATAGAAAATAAAATTCACAAAACTGAGAGTTAGGTGTTTAAGTTTCTTTGAATAGTGAATAGGGAGAGTTAGGTGCTTGAGGACAGTATTTACAGCAGCTTTGAATAAAACACAGATAAATGGATCAATAGAAAACTGTGAAGTGAAATGTTAAGAATTCCACTTAGTAATGCTTACAGGGATCCACACCTGAAACCACTTTCCATTCACAGATAACAGTGTCATGCAGATGACTGGCTGATTCCCTTTTAAATGAAACTGCCAGAAAGATAGAAGCAGTGTTGTCTCAAACACCTTTTACCTCAAAGAGGGGACACCTGGATATTAGGTCCTCATCAGACAGAAAGATTTCATAAGCACCTTATCTCTCAGACTGGAAATTCTAGATTGAAGATCACTCTTTTTACAACTTGTTGCACTGAGCCGCAGTCTGTATACATATAATATAGAAATATATAATTCATAGAGCCAGAAAATGACAAATAGGGAGACTGATCCAAATGATGATGTCTCTTCCCTGGAAAGTTTGGGAATCCGACTTCAGGGACTTCTTATATATTTGGCACTACAGGACCCCTGAGAGTTCACATGGACTCAAAAGTTGTAGGTTCAAAGTCTGCATCTGAATTCTTAGTGTTTGACCACTGTTGAAGTTCAACAAGCACATCTGGGCTTCAGATTTCTCATTTGCAAAGTGGCAATTATTTTATTTTTCAAAATGGCACTGACGAGGGCTAGCACAGCATCTTAGCAGCCGCAGCACTTCTTTTACCAACACTTATAGCTGGGGAGAGTGAATTAAAGAAAATGTGCAGCTTCAGTACAAGTACATGAGGAATCATCTCATGGTGCACAGCTTTGGTGCGTGCATCTTTACCAATTCCAGCAGTTCACTCCCACAGGAACAATTACTGATCAGCACAAATGACACCACTTGGCTTTCAGCTCTCTGACTGAGAGGTCAGAGGACAAGGTTGTTTGTCTGCTGCTTGTTTTTAGTCATAAACCCATCCTAAGTTAAATGGAAGTCACTGACAGAAAATATGACACTTCATAATGCCATTCTGACGCAGACTTCAGAAAAGTGCTGTAGTTCTTTTGCCCTTATTTGGACAAAGGGTTTAAATGTATTAAATTCTCCCCTGTATCTGTTGATGAATTTTTGTTCCAGGGCTTCTCGATGTCTCTTCTGGAGTTTTATTGAGGAAGGAAGTGTACAAGTAAAACAGAAAATGAAGACTTTGATGGTCAGTAAGACTGCTAGAAATGCCTTTTTCCTGCAAAAGCAGATCTCGGTTATAATAAAATCCAAAATTAACTTATCTCTTTATAACCTGCGTCTACTCATGTCTGCTTAAACTACTAAGTTATTGGATGTCATCACTCTTCTCTGTCCTTACATGAGAAATGCTTTTTAAGACAGGAGTACACTTGGCGTTAAATGTATCTATTTTTTCTTTTAAAATTTAGCTACAGTTGTACTGTGTATTTTAACAACCTACTGAAGTTTTCTTTCAGCAGAAAAATGATAAAGAAACTTTCAGTTCAACAAAGCAGGAGTTTAAATTTAGGTAAACAAACAGTACTAATGACTTGACAGACAAGCTCATTTAATGCACAGATATTAAACTAAACTCACATAGATTGAAGATAATGAACCTACTTACATAACTAATTGGAATGCTTGCTGTATAACATTTTGCTATATTATTGTTTTGGTTTACATTTTTCCACTAAAAATTGGCAGTAGAGGCTAATCTGCTCTTCTCATAGCTGATGAAAAAAATTACAAGTGCCATTGATATAGTATTTAAAAAAAATTCTAACATTTTCACCCAGACAGAGAGCAAGTTGAAAACACAAGGTACATTAGTTAAAGTATTAAAAAATTACTTTATATGTCACTATCCCAAAAGATTGAGGAAAAAAAAGCACAAATACAAAAATAAAAATAACTTTAGATAGATATTTCTAAGTCAACTGATTGTATGCACAAGAGAAAAATAAGTAAATATTGAATTATTTGTTAGCCAGAACTTTTTTCCTCTGGAAAGAAATATGATCCTTATGTTGTTCATTGCCTTTTTACCACTCAAGTAACTGCTTGGGAGTTTCCACACGTTTCACTGATTACATTATTTTAAAGGGCAAAATATCCCTCAGACTAAAATTTCATTATTTTTACACATCCTTCTGGAAAGAATGCATAAAATGTAATAAAAATGTGATTTAATGATGATCAGCATTTATGTCCTGTATAGCATACTGAAAAAGAGCCCAAAATATGAGGTTTAAATGACAACTGAGAGCAAGCAAAACCCAAACTTGATAGCATGTGGAATTACTCAGTGCATTCTGCAGAAAAACAGTTTTGGCATATTTATATGACACAATTCATGAAACACTTTTTATAATGCTTCTGATACTGCTTTATTTTTAATTTGTTTTCTTGCTATGTAGTTTTGTTTGCTGACACAGGTAATCCCTAATACATTTAAATGGGTTCTCATTGTAGGTGTGAGTGCTAACTGTCTTGTTAAATTAATTTCAATTCACATGACAAAATAATGGTGCCATATCAGTGGGTAGGGGAAAGGCAAGTGTAATGTAAGCCATTCAGTTCTAGCTTTCATGTTTTAGAGTACATCACACACTTCAATTAAGAAAGGTTAACAAGGTTATTTCTCAGCTTTTAGCCTTTAGGAACTTATTTGAGAGGCAATCAAAATCATTGAGATACAACTGGTATTAAAAAATCATGGGTAGTTTGGGTTCTTTGTTTGTGTCACTATGCAGAATCAGACAAGATTTTCTGCTTCACAAATGTCAGACCTTCTCATTATTAAAATAATACCGCAGAGGAAACTATACAGCTTGAAGTGTTAGCCTGATTGACTCTTTGCATGCACAAAGTCATAAACGGTACACCGTGACAGGAACTAAAATCTGAAAAAATCTGAAAAACTATTTAAAAACCACACAAAATGTTGTGTTGCAGTACAACCCCCCCCCTGCAAAAAAACCCCAAAAAGAAATTAAAAAAAAAAAAAAGTTGTCACATATATGAAATCCTGGGCTTGTTTTCATTTCACAGAACACAGTAATACAGAATATAGGATCTACATGGCTTTAAAACACATACTGGAAAGTCTGTTCAATACCAATTATGGCATTCAAAAAGCTATGCAAGATTATGGTAATATCAGACTATTTCATTTAACAGCTGTTGTAATGAGAATGGATTGACTGTACCACTTAACCAACTTCATTGCAATCTCTGCTTGTTAACTGCGATATCATGATGGAAAGCTGAAAATGTATTAAAGTTTTTTCACTTCATAAATAGGTTTGTAAAGAGGGCAGAAAATGCCTCAAAATGCTTTTGGGAACATAACCAACCTTTTAGGATCACATATATACATTTTTTTTAGTACCTTACCCAAGTGTGGAGATAAGGTAAAACATTTTGTTATCCCCTGATTCTCATTACAAACTATGTTCTAGAAACTAAACATTGTGTTTCAGAGCATGTCTTGTTCCCAATGAGGACTCATTTCTCATTTTACTTTATTCAAATCTGTCTATCAAATGGGTTTTATATTTCCAATATCAACTTTATTGAATGCATTGCCTGTCCTCTGATAAGATACAGCTACTTTGCATGTTGTCTTTGGAGGATGTTTCCTTCATAAAGTTACTGATTGTCACTATGTCCTTAACAATGAATTTACAAAGTTGGAAAATGTCTATCTCCTAGAACTACAGACATAACAGTCTGTAGTTATTTCTGAATTTAATTTATTTCTGAACTTCTTGCTTCTATATCATGTCAATAATGTCAATAGCTTATATTCAATATTTTAAATTATGCTTATTATTTTTACACAGCTTTATTTGTAGTTTGATGGTCAGAGCTATCTCCTGGAAAGATAAAGCTGTGAGAACCCCTAGTACTCCACAAAGACATTAATCTTGTGTTATTTTACAAAAGGTTATCCTTATGTCTTTACTAGGTATATGTTTACCCCAAGGACATAATTTGAAAATCCATATGCTGAGGTAGAAATTGATATATAGGACAGAATTCAATTTGGTATTGAAATTTCTAAATTTAGGTACATATAGGTATGTAAAATATTTAAGTTTTTAGTCAAAGGACATCTTGTCAGTACAGTCTACAGAGCCTAGAGGACAGTTCACCTGTACATGGTACCCAATGACAGTGGCACTTGCAGACATACACATCTGAGTGTTTTCATTTTCTCAATTCTGCAGTTAATTCTGCTGTTAGCACTTGATTTAATTTCCTACATACAGAACTACTAGAGAAGTTGTCTGGGGTCTGTACCTTCCCCTGCTTTGAAAGGCATTTTTTCTTCTGTCTTCTGTACATATACCCTGAAATTGTTCTACATGCCCGTATTAAGGTATCTAAATTGAGTCTTTAATATTAACCCTTAAACCTAGGACCTATTCAAAGCCATTAACCTATCCAGTATGCAAAATATCTCCTCTTAAACAAAACTAAACAAAAAGAAACTCAGAAGAACAGTTATTAAAAACATGAGCTTTAAAGTTGACCACTGATGACCTATACCTCAAAGTCAAATACAAATAATATCAAAAACTTATTCACATCCCCAGAACATTGACCTGGGTTTCCCTTGGTTTTGTGATATATATTTTCTCAGAAACAATTTGATTATTCAAAGTAAACCGAAAATGTAAAGGTCTAGTCAAACCAAAAGGAACATTAGTTGTACAGGTTATAAAATGACATTTGGATAATAGCTCAAGCTGGCAGTAGGAAGAGAGGTTGTAAGAGAAGAGTATGTCTAAAATAGAATGCCCAGTATCTACAGAAACTCCATACACAGCAGAATGTAATAGAAAATACCTTCTCACCTCACTCCCAGCTCTCCCTGGTTCTTCCCCACAACTGTCTGAACAAGCAACTTCTGTTTTCCAGAGATTAAGAGGGTTTTTGTCTGGGATTTCATCTTGTATCATCATTCTTAGATAGCTGTTCACCTACACACCAGTCTTTCATGGTTCCTTAAAATGACACACAAGAGTTGTTTCTATTTTTACTGGAAGGTGAGAATGAATCCAGGATCATGTGGGTCCTTTTACAAGTGCTAGACATTTTCTAGAGTAAAGAAAAACAGGTAATTTTGGTGGCTAGGTCACAGGGTTGTGGACCTAAGAGCACCTTGTTCTTTAATTTTGGCTGAAACACTGACTCACAATGATATTTAGACATCCATGTATTTCCTTGACCGTGATGAATCTGTTTCTATCTACTAGAAAAACCTCAGAGGAAAGGAATTTTGTGTCTAATCAGTTTTCTTGTGTAAATCAATTACAAAAATATCAGAACAGAATAGTCTACTTCAGATGAAAAAGCAAAAATAAAACATATTCTAGCAGTCAACTGTACAGGAAGAGAAGTAAGGAAAGATAGACTGATGATAGGCAGATAGATAGACAGAAAGAGATAAAACCAGGTGTTTTGCAAACTTAGCATAGCTTTTCTCTTGCATTTGCAATGTAGAAGAGGCAATATAAAAGGGGTGTTTGTTATCTAATTTAAGATCAGTATATGTTCTCCAATATAAAGTACATTGAGAGCATGCAGAACTTGACATAAATATACATTGCAGTATGCAGAGAGTGCTTTGCTGTGTAATACAATAAAGAGATAGATGCTTCGTATTTTCCACTGTACTTCTCAAGAGCGTGGTGATAAATATTTTTACATGCTTTATTCCTCAAAGATTTTAATCTCTATGTGCACATGAAATGATGAAGTATTTGTGTAAGCACATGCACAACTTGTATACCTAAAACATCAGATATCTGACTGTCCACTTGTCGCTGTTGAGCGGCTAGCTGAGGAATGACCCAAGTTCTCAGACAAGGAAAGAGAGGAGAAGAGAGCTTTATTGTTTTGAATTCCATATATATAGAGTTTACAGAGGTGCCCCAGATTGGTCAGCCCGAGACCTCCCCCTAGGCCCAATTGGCCAAGCCTGAACTGACCCAATCCGGAGAAGTTGTTCGCAAAACATCCAAACTTTATCTTGTTTATGAAATATAGCAAAATGTTCCCACGGGAAGAACCTGTGCTAGCCACATCCACTTATAAGAAAAAGGGAGAGGGATGGGAAAAATGGAATGAAGATGTCATGTGCACAGAAAGAGATACTGAATTTCTCCTGTACATGCTTCAAATTTTAGAATATAAACTGCTTAAAAAGAGATTAGACTACTTCCTGAATGCTGCCGACTCTTGCTCTCTTTTAAGAATTTCTGTACTAGCGGCAGGGCACTGTATTGGTTAAATGCAATCAAAAATTTTTCAAATGAAATAATTCTTTTTTGTTTTAAATATTTTTTGTTTGTGTGATTATCTCATATTTTATGTATTTCCATTATAAGCTATTTTGATATATTAAAACCATAGCTTATTTTTGTGAATAACCCTTAAAATTGAACAGGTATCGAAGTACACACTGACATTTAAAAAAGACATAACAGCTCTATATTTTAGTCAAAATAGCAATTGTGATGTAGTACAAACCTAAAGGATTTAGTTTTAAGTCTGGTCAAAATAATGTACTCTTTACAGGCTAAGCATACAAATATATCAGATTCATTATAAGTAGTGATCTTATTTTTCTAGTTCTCTATTGCTCTGTATGTCAGTATATGCAATTCCTTAGTTACTGCCATTCATGTTGATGGAATGACTCCTGGATTTGTGCCAATACCTGTGATGTGATTCTGGTTCTATTGAAGGCTGGGCCTTCTATGGATCTATTGGTAATCCTCACATCAGGATCATACTGATGTTGTCACAAACTGACAGTAACATTATGGCATTTAAATACACTTTTTTTGATATATGCAAAGATATTTTGCTTTGCTTCTTCCATAGTTATGGGTAGATAGAAGAGAACAGACAACCACTAGAAATTGCATCATTAGGATAACATGTAGCATCAATAATCATAACTATAGGCTGTGAACTTTAGAATTATATTATATACTCCATTACTTTGAATAATAACACAGACTGCAGAATGTTATCTCCAGCACATGCACTTGAATTCATTTGTATATTACATTTAGTTAACTAGCTATACAAGAAATCTCTCTTACTCAACATTATCAGAGAAGATGATGATAACATTAAAAAACCATCACAAATACACCATGCTTTCAGCTAAAAATCTATTTAGCCACAATCTAACAGCTATTCAATGCAACAGTTTGGGTTGTTTCTTTTTTTAAATTGCTTTGCTTGGAGCTGTTCATCTACCATATTACCTTCCATTTAAACTCGCTTAAATCCTGATATTCATTTGAATTATTCTCATTAAGGTCTGACCATCCTGCATAGTATAAGCTTAATAAAAGCTCTTCTATTCAAATTAAGTTGTAAGTTGTACAAATATTGTCCTTGCAATCTTTAAATAATTTCGAATTTTAAGAGATAAATCCCCACACATTATTTTTATCCTTGTTTCTGGTAATTTCAGTTTTATGGTTAATTCCATTAATATCAGATATATTTCTTTAATCAAATGTCACATTTTATCAAATGCAACACTGGCCTCAAGTGTTTCTGTTTTAAAGGAATTCAACCAGCCTAGCTCATAGGAGAGAACGGTAAATTGACTTGCATTCTCACTAAGTAGAACGGCTATATTAACTACAATAAAAATACAGTATATGGTAAACCTACTCCACATATAATCTGTCACAAACTGGAAGATAAATATAATTTGATATATATACACACATCCTATGCTTTCTTTGTGCTGGAACAGAGTGCATGATGTGGTCTCATTTAATGACTTGATGTTCTCTTGATCTGTTTACCTGGTACACACCAAAAAACTGTTTAGGCAGGATGAGATTTTAGGTACCACAGAAAAAAAAACTGGAATGGAAGCATGGGTAACTAAGGGAGAATCAACAAAAAGATAGCAAGACAATGGTATATTTTATCTCAGGTTTTGAAACATGATGCAAGTGCACAGTTACTATTTTACTAATACTTCAATTTATTTTTCTGAATATTGGGATGCTTCAAAGCCTGAGAGTCTTAAACCTGTCTTCTTTATCCACTCTGCACTGAATTTTTTGTCTAGATTCAAATTCTGAAAACATGACTCTTGACAATAACTCTAAATTTTAATGACAATGACCTCTGGAAATCAACCATACAGAAATATATTTTTTACTGTTCTTTTCTTCTTTCTTTCCAAAGGGTTATTTTTTCACCAAATAAACCTTTTTAGAAATTTTAGATTGAATACTGATCAGATTTTGTCAGTGAGGACATAAACATTGATTGACGTCATGAACAGGCACGTGAAGGTCTTTGCTTCCCTCTAGTGACTGGTCTAGGAAGAGATTCAACTGAAGCTGCTCATCCTACTCAATTTTGGCACAGAGATTCAGCAAAAGATTAATTATGTGTAAAGACACCTTAAGAGGTCAGTGAGATGCCGATACAGCATTAGAATGTGTACATTTTTGATAGAGATTGATAAAACATGGCAGATTAACGCTGGACATGTGATTGACTGGTTTTGATGAAGTTTTGTAGTTTGATCAGGCAGAGATACAGTTTCAATGTTGACAATTCAAGAACAACTGTTAGAGTTGGAAGATAACCTCTAAGATGCATTTCAAAACACAATTTCAAATATCTATTTAAGGTCATTTTGTCAAAAAACACTTCCTGTAGTAAGACTGACCAGACTTCAATAAATTACATGATGTCCGATTTATCAGAGTGAATACTTATTAATTCAGGAGACTTAGATCCACACATTCTGAAGTAAAGATAAGCAAGCCTGTACTCTGCAAGTGCTAAAAACCATATTGTATTATATTCTCCTTATCACATTAATAAAACTAGTTATATGTATACCAGTTGTACTTCTTGTTTATTTATTTATTTTTAACAGACTGCAAATAAATTTAAAAGTAACAAAAAATATTATTTACTTACAAGCAATTTTAAGCACATGACCTGTACCCCTATTTTCAAAGGAATAGGTGCACAGCTCTTCTCACATGGACAAGCAAATGTTCCCCAGATTATTCTACTTCTTTGGTGATGCAAACAAATTTTATTTTTATTTAAGGATGGTATAATAAAAGGACCTTTAGTGCTTCTGTGCTACTTCTGTTGGCTAAACAGAGCTAAATTTTCCAAAACAGACAACAGTGATGAGATCATAAGAATAAACGAGAAAAAGAGAAATAATATTATAAAACTATTTAAACTTCAGAGAACTGCTTCATGGGAGAAGAATTATACTGGCATTGAGAACACCTAGAGAACACTCTCACTTAGGACTGAGGAATTTGGAACTCTAATTCTACCACGGTTTAATGAGTGACCTTGGAGGAATAGCTTTGCTTTCATTATGCTCTAGTTTCCCCTAGCTAAACCAGGGAGGATGGTATGGACGTCTGTGTTAAACTGCTTTAAATTTACAGGTGTAACAACCTTTAAGAGGTACAAGATATAAAAGAGCAAGGTTGCTAAACTTTTGCAGTTGCAATTGGGCTATTTTGTGCTTTTGGAAGCTGTACTTTATTTGCTAAACACTGTTTTCTCCTGTAAGTCAGCCCAAGGCAAGCACCATGCTTGATCTGCAGACCCTATCTGTTGCATTTCTTGGGGAGGTTTTATTAGGGAAAACAACAATTGCATTTTATTTGACTTAGTAACATCCATGAATTTTTCTGGAAACATAGATACAAAACCAAATTATGACTGATTTTTTTCTTTAGTGACATTCATTCAAACTGCTCAATTATCTCTTGTCCTCATTAAACACTAAAAATCTGTCGAAAGTCCAATTATAATCTTTAAATTCGATTATGATGATACAATCACTAGTTCTTTTTAGTTACATTTCAGAATTTTAATTGCCTGATATTACAAGAAACCACTATTTTTAGTTTGTGAAAATCTACATTTACATAATGGCAATAAATAGCAATTGAGTTCTCAACAAATGGAGTTGATTAATCACCGAGTAAAAATTAAAAAGAAAGTGAACTTATTAGCAGGAATTAATTTGATTTCCTTTTTGTGTTATAAGTCTCAGCAGGCCATGGAATCTCTGTTCATGGCTGTGTAGGTGTTAGCAAAGAGCAGTGTTATAAAAAAAGTACTAAATTATAAATTCCTCCCATATATACTGATTCATTTTGTGTATGACTTAAGGAAAGCAATTTTGGTCTGACTCTTTTTCAACATAAAGATACTCCATTTATATTGTACAATATTTCAGAATTAATTTTCTGCATTACAGTATAATCTTAGCAGTTTGTGAATTTAAACATTTTTAAATTTAGTTCTTGCATGGCTTGTATGGTTTTCCACTTGATCGGATCTGATTCAAATCAGTCAAAGCCTTTTGGTTGTCTGCAAGGGACTTTGGATCAGGTTCTTCATTTCATACTGTTTTAATGAAAAAGAACATGATTCTGTAATGTCTTCCAATTCTTTATGAAGGACTATCAGGAAAAAAAGATTGTGTAGTGTGCCATTACACAGGTTCCACTATGGAAAGTTCTTCATAAAAATAGGCATCCCACGAGGCATTTATCCTTTGAGTATGTTCATGACTGAACATAAGCATGGAAAGTAACATGGAAAGAGAAGTTACTACCTTGAAAAAGGTGCCAAAAGTAAAGTCTGACTGTAATACTCTGACCAACAAATCTGAGCTCATTCAACGGAAGAAGCAAAGCTTTAGTCAGTAGGTATTGCCGAACTATACTTACTGTCATTCAATTCCCCATATCTTTCTGGGGACAAAACTAATATGACTGTGAAGTGATACAAAGTAAGGAAAGACTACTATGCATATTTCCAGAAGAAAATTCTGACTTAGGATATTCTAATGATTTGATGATTAGCTTGACACATTTTGACAAAAGGTATAAAGAGTCTTCTTGAACATATTTCCAAAGGTTTGGAAAGAAGCTAGGTCAAAAAAATCCAAAAACTTTAGCGGCCCATAGTTCTAGTTTAAAAAATCAAAGTGGAGAGGAGAGAGACATAGCAGATCAGTATTCCCTGTCAATTTTACCACTGGGCAACAAAATGCAAAAATTGTTTTTTGTTATGCATGCAACTTTATATTGTAAAGCTGAGTTGCAGAAAATCACAATTAGCTGATAGACTCTTGTTTATTTGTATTCAAGAATGCCTTTATGGACTGTTTCTCCAGATTTGTATCCAGGGACAACGGGAGAAAAATAATTAAAAGCTGTAGGGGATAATTAAAAAAAAAAAGTAATTGTAAACTTTTTTTAATCCTCTTTAACGGAGGATGTTACATTATGTCTGGAGTGTAATTGTGAAGTTATTTAAATGTGTACATTTTGTCATTTTGCATATATAGGTATTCATACTTTCATATAGCTTCAGGGTAGAAAACCTAAACCACTGCCAATGTGAACTTGCATAGCAATAGGGGAAAAAAATAGATCAGATATACAACTTGTCCTAATCTAAAACTGAACCAGGTCAAAATTCTTGCAATATTAAAAATTTCAGCTAATCGTATTGTACTTCTTCCAACTGTATAGTCAGCAGGCACAAACTATTATGAGCACACATGTGGTCAAATAAAACGCTGTCATACTGTTATAACATCCTTCTGCAGCAACTGGCAGAGAAGAGCCTCAGAATACTAAAACCCTTTCCTTACCCAGCGCTGTGAGATGTCATGTTGCACCGCATACAGGTGTGGAGCACACCAGCAACAACTGACTGTCCTGTGGAGAACACATGTGCCCACATTATGTCCAACACTTTTCTAAAAGAACGAACATCAGCTGCATTGTTTTGCTAATCATTTGGTGACTCTGGAAACGTCCATGCGAGATATCACTTCCTCCCAGTGACCCACTACATCTACCCCACGTTCTATGCCCTCACTGCAGTAGTGTTCAGCTGAGGGTTGCATGTGAGGATGGTACTTCCGATGCTCAGTACTGTGGCACCTACCTTTACAGCCCCTTATGCTGTTTTGAATTCTGCACCCTGTTTCAAGATTCCAGGGGCTGAGTCCTTGAAGACAAGTGACTTATTTTGCCAGGCCAAATTTTCACAGATGCTAGAGATCCATTGTGCTCCTTTTGACTGGGAGAGAATTAATTGTCTTCCCAGTGGCTAGTATGGGGTTGTGTTTTGGATTTGTGCTGAACCCAGGGTTGATAATATAGAGACATTTCTGTTATTGCTGAGTAGGGCTTACACAGAGCCAAGGCCTTTTCTGCTTTTCATGCTGCCACACTGGAGAGGAAGTTGGAGGTGCTTTGGAGGTTGGGAGGAGACACAGCCAGGAAAGGTGATCCAAACTGACCAAAGGGATATTCCATATTACATGACATCATGCTCAGTATATAAAGTGGGAGGGAAAAGGGGAAAGGAAGGGTGAGGACATTTGGAGTGATGGCATTTGTCTTCTCGAGTATCTGTTATGTGTGATGGGGCCCTGCTCTCCTGAAGATGGCTAAACACCTGCTTCCCATGGGAAGTAGTGAATTAATTCCCTGTTTTGCTTTGCTAGTCTACCTGCTTCTGCTTTAAACTGCCTTTATCTCAACCCATGAGTTTTGTAGCTTTTACCGTTCTGATTTTCTTCGTGATCCTGCTGGTTGGGGAGTGAGCAGCTGCGTGGCTTCTGGCTGCTGGCTGGGGTTAAACTACAACATCCAGACAGACTATGTGTTATGGAACCTATCACAGATATAAACATCAGAGATGGCAACAAAATTCAAGAGAACTGTTCAGAATGCCACAGTCAATGGCATTTTTTAAATGGAAATGTATGCATGCATATACCGATTCTTTGACCCCCTGGGCTTACAGAGCCTTACCCATATCTACATAAAACAAAACAATACTAGGAAAAAAACACTGACAGTGAAATGGCTAAGATTTAGGTTTGGCATGGTGACAAACATACAAACAAGTGATCAAATAAAATACAGAGGTGCTGGGAATCACCTCCCCAACCCATGAATATTTTCCAAAATATGTCAGACTTCCAGCAAGACACCTTGTGAGTAACACACTTCAGAGGAGCTGACAGCCATGGGGCATGGGCTGGTCCCATAAGGCTGAAAAGTGCATTTCAAACTCCTTAAGTAGTTTATATAAAGAAAAAATTGAAGGGCCAGTTCCTGAGGTCCCCAGGTAAATGCATCAGACCGTTGGATCACTTGCTGGTTGAGACTGTTTTTCCTGTCTCCCTATCCTTTCTTGTTTTCCTTTCCACAAAGGTAGGAGGGGCAAAGGAAAAGCTTTCAAGTTTTATTTCATCTTAAAATCTTTAAAATCACTACTGCGAGTTAGGAAAGTCAGCCCTAGTACCTGACCAACTCCTTTTCTTTCTCTTTGTGGACTGAGACACTTGAACTAACGTATCACAAACAGCTCCTGACAGCAGGGATTGTTTGCTCATGCCAGATAATGCAAAGCAAAAAAGACACAACTTCGTCTGAATTTTTTGGTTGGCTGGTTTAAGGAACTGAATTGTTTCTCCTTAGAATGTTAAGCATAAAATATTCCAAGCATTTCCCTATGAACTAAAGGGAGAGGCATTCAGTATCCTAAGACTTTACTGAAGGCAACATTTAGAATATGTTTTCTGAAATGAGTAGGTGAAGTTATTACTCATTCCTGGGGGAAATACCTACAACTGATGCTACCAGCTTTGTGTAAGGAAGCTGGAAGTATCAAAGGAAGCACTAGAAATCATGAAAAGCCTGGTTTTAATCACCAGAGACAGATGTGCTTTATATTTTGGGATAATCAACTGAAATAAAATGTTGAATTATTGGATTGAGTTTAATACATGACATATTATTTTGTTCTTTAGTTCCACTGTCTCAATATTGCACACGTTTGACTAGATGCCTACGGAAAGGGCACAAGGCTACCAGCTTGATAAATGGGAAACCTTGAAAAACATAATCAGAGGGAAGAATCACCAAATCTCATAGAAGGAATGGATTAAAACTGCTTTTACCAAAGTTAGGATGACCAAATCCTCACAGATACCAATGGCAGTAGAATAAGTTTGATGATCTGGTGTGATTAAACAGCTCACATATCAAGAACTTTTTTCAAGGATGGATGTCAGGGAACTGTAATCATTGACCAATCTCCTGAAAAGCATGTCCAAAATCCAGGTAGACAAAGCTTTCCTTGCTGCTGGAGAAGTATTAAACTGACAAGATCAGTGGAGGGAGTATAATTTACCAAATGTGAACTTCCAGTGCAGATAAAGATGTGGGAGAAGTGGCTATAAAGGTGGAAAAACCCATTAGATGTCGCTGCTGGCTGGATACCAATGATAAAGCAAACACAGTTTTCATCTGAAAACCACTTAATTTAAAACACCCGACTCATGACAGACTACAGATTAGCTAAGCACCCTCAACTAAAGCGGACTACTTTTTGTTGGGTTTATTCCAAAACACTTGCCAAGTCCTGGCTATGCAAAAATTATCCAGTTTGGAAGGACATGAGTACATCACAGCTCTATAGGATTTGCAATGTGAATTAGGCTATTAATCCATCAAATCCAGTTGCCTGCTGGTGAGGATAACTAATTCCTGAGACTTAGAAAAAGTAGGGAAAAAAAAAAAGAAAACCAAGCCACCAGGAACCCAACATAATCATGAGCACCTAACCACTTGTATAGTCTTGTACATATTTATTTGTTTTGATTTATAAATAATAGAAACTGACTCAGCATTATAGAGCTTTCATGACTTAAAACTCACAATGTCAGAATACAAATTCTGAAATCCTGACTAAATACAAATGCAAATACAAATATAAATAAAATGGTCCAAACCCAAAGGAAACAAAATAATAAAAAATACAAAAATAAATTTTGAATAAGCTAACAGTAGAGATATTCTCCAAAGGGATGGAGAAAAAAGTAGGAGTTTGCTCTTGCTATTGCACACTCTGATAAGAGATAAAGTCACGTTCTCAAAAAATATCACACATACATGTGCAAAACAAATGACAGTGGTGTCCATGCAGACCTGATTGCTGCATCACATCTTACTGGGAATATTTCAGGGCTCACATCACTTTTAAAAATGGACGCATCTCCAAGGACACCCCCACTCTTCACATTTTTTAACATATTCAATAGCTACTATTAAATAATGTGCCTAGAAAAGATATCCTTCAGAACACAAAAGCATGTGTTTCTCCCTCAAAACCTCAGACTATTTTACGTAAGCTTTATGTAAATTTTAGATGCGTCTCAAGTTCACTTTTCAATCCAGATTCTGAAGCATATTGAAACCAGTATGTAGCACTGAACTTCTCCATAAACAGCAATACAAAGAGAGATGCAAAACAAGTGGCAAGTGCAAAATGCATTTGTTTGTGACTACTTCACACATTCATCCCAAATAAAATTTTTAATCACATTGTTAAATCCACAACATGGTTTTGGGGGGTTTTTTGGTTTTTTTTAGTAGTCTAATTCCATGCAAATACACCTTTGATATGCTGGACTGGAACAGTGAAATCAGAGCATGCGCTCTAAATACACAGTGCTTAAAGTAACACATATTAAAAATTATAAACAAAGCACTGTACCACTCCTGTATAAGCAAAGCATAGTGAAGAGAAACCAAAGAACATGTTCCAAATCTTTTGCATTCCGTGTGCTCCTAATAATGAATAATATCATGTTTTTCATGTACTTCATTCCACAGATTTAATGGAAATCAAACACTGTGGTGTTACTGGCAAATAATGGTATTATGATTATATTGCAGAGGCACAGACAATGGTACTACTTGTATTTGGAATGGTTTCTAGTATCATGTCCAAAGTTTCTCATTTCTATACTATAATGTTGTTTCTCAGCCATCCATGTGCAGATGTAAATCCAAGCTCAAGGATAAAAACACTCACAAAATCACAGGCATGCAAGTTCTAACACTGTAGATGAGTCAGTATTATAAGACATATATAATATACCTGGGGAAAAAGTACAGCATCATCTTTAAAAAAAAAAAATATGGCAACCATATAGGGATCCTTCTTGAAACACTTAATCTGCATCAATGCAAATTTCACTTTGACTTTAATGGGAGATTTACTGTGAAAGATTAATGCAGTAAATTACAGCTCCACAAACTTGGGATTCACTTTAAACCACACCTGATTTAACCCATTTGCTTCCTTACAGCAACTTTTTTTTTTTTTTTGCTATAGAAGAGACACAGCGAAAAATGTAAAAGAAGACTAATAGTAAGATTTCACTGCTTAGTATACAGCTATTATTTTAATAAACGTAAATGAAAATTTGAACCAACTAAAATGAAGATTGCTGTGGGGATCACACTTGAAAATTGTATTTCTCCCTGCAGTAACAGAAATGGGAGTCTTCCTTAATTATTTGTCTCATCAGTTACCCACTTGCTTGTTGCCCAGCAACTACCATGAAGGAACTACAGTTCTTAGCCATTCTCATTTTAATCTCGAAAAAGTAGATTAACTAACATTACTATGTGAGTAATCTCTTTCTGCTGAGATATTGTAGTATTTCAGTTTATATATCTGCAGAAAGGAAGCCAAGTGACTGGAGAATCTAGTCCTTCCACTCAAGCAAAGGTTCACTTTCTCTGCCCTTGTAACAACCATTAACTGACCAAGTACTTAAATTTCATTCGGTACTTTGCAGTATTTGAGCTACAGCAATAGAAACAAACATCTGTCACTTACATTCTTGAATCATCCCACAGCACACAGTAGGGATTCAATGTGCCCTACGAAGAAAACAAACAGACCTATTAGTTACCAGTACGCAAAAGTATTTGTCGTGCTTTACCTAAAAATTTATTTGGGTCTTCTCCTACAACATCATCCTCATAATCTGACGAAGTGATGCCACTGAAATAGCAAAAGCTTAAGGTTAATTCTTATGGGGTATTTAGAAAGTACTTGAATCTCAGAGCAGAGTATTTGTGCATTCTCTGCTTACATAAGGTAAGCATAAAGTTTTCTATTTGTTATATCCTAGTGGAAGTAAAATATGAGATAAAAGTTAATAGATTAAGCAACTTGACCGAACATTTCTGGTGTGTTTAGAAGAAGAACTTTAGACTCCTTAGGAACTTGGGTGTCAAACCACTAATGCCTTTAAATTGTAAGCGTATGTTGGGCAAAATGTCTAGAGGTTGGGATTTCAGATTCAGAGGCCCCATACTCAATGCCCAAAGGATTAGTCAATTAGGTCCTGAATCAGCAGAGTTTTTTCTCCAAGTTTTTTTGTTGTTGTTGTTTGTGGTTAAGCTTTATAATACCAGCTATGATCTCTTCAAAGTCAGAGGAAGATTTTTGATTTGCTTTAAAACAGAATGGGAATCTAGAATTTTATTAAAAATCACTGAACTATGGAGAACATTTTGGGAAATTGAAAAGTCTATATTATTCCTCATGTTTATTTTACTGCTGAGGAAGTGTTGAGACAAAATTTAAGTTCACTCTGATTGCCTTAGAAGTACTTAAAACTACTAAACTATATTCCTGATCATCATAAGCATTAGATATTCCCAGGAGTCATAAACAAATTATATAAAATATAGGATAAAACCACATTTTTGAAAAATCACAAGTGAGTTGAAGAAGCAGATGGAATTCACTATTTTTGAATGTCAATGCTAGTGAACAGTATATTGCAGTAGATATAAAAGTACTTTCATCTAAACAAAGCACTCCTTAATATTTTATCCTCAAAAGTGTTTTATTTATAGAAAAAACATAGGAACCTGTAAAGTAAAAATCTTTAAATATTTAAATTATTCCATCTACCTCTTTATCAAAGATAAAAAAAAGATCCTTCTGGAGATGCTTGTGAGAGAGACATTTAGGGAAATTTTGAACCTCTACTTCAGTATTTTGCTGACTGCATTGGATTTTATGGGCATAAATATTTAAAACCAACATATACTTATGGCACTTTATATTTACATAGCACTGTACAAACATAAATAAAGGATGCTCCATCCCCTGAAGTATTTATAGTATAAAGAAGAGAAAGGGGAAGAGGAAAAAGTACTGGATAACTGGCTAGTTGCGATTCAGAGACAAGGTCCTGCATCACTAGCCAAGAGCTATCAGATACATTGATGGATGAAAATATAGAAGGATAAGAATCAAGAACAAAAGAATGTCAGTGCATAATTAACTTTTCTTTAAAATGTAATTTTATAGAGAGTATTAATTTGTATCGTTAAATCTGGGTGAAGAAGTTCTACTTGAAATCTGATATATGCATATTAAAAAGGTACTTCTGTAGCTGCATCATAACAAGGCTTTGCATCTCTCAGATCTAAGACCTATCTTTCCTAGCAGTGGACATCATACAGTTTCTGCTTGCTATTCCCACAGTGCAAACAGAATGAATACAAAAACACTTTCAGCAGTCCATTATAAAGAAATCAACAAAATAGAGGGAAATAAAAGCCTTTGCAGAAAACTGAAACACGATAAAATTGCTGTCAGATCACACACTTTGCTCTCTTTGAAATGTATTTAAATGAAAAGAAAGCGTATGTTTGGTCATTGCAGTCACTAATGAGAGATTAAGCAGAAACATGGAAAGAAAGGATAAAAATTATTCCTGTTCCTTAAGAAAGTCTTGTGTGAGGGTTTGTTCCCCCAGAAGTCACAGCTTGCAAGGGCACAGCACCCTTTCAGAACTTCTTCCTCTTTTGATACATGATCAAATACCCTTCAAGCACTGCAGGGACCACAAAGAGCTTGTTTCTGTATTTGCTTCTTTGCCTTTAATATGCTACTCCGTTTTTCACAGCCTTTCTGGACTACTTCTTGGCAACATCACAGTGCTGTTGTAGAGCGGCTTCCAACAGCCATGGCTCTCTGTGAGGGCAGTGCTCTTACCAGCTAATTACTCAGCTGCAGCTAAGGAAGCAGCGACTGTGTTCATTAGTGTTTACAACCGCTGTAGCATTGATTTATATACTACAGTACATTGATATCTCAAAAATGGGCATATGTGTGTGAATGTGTATGTATATGTATCTCTGTCTGGCATATAAAACTGTACTTTCTAGATGTGATTGGCAACTTTGACAGCTAGCCAGCACAGTGCCAGCTGTGTTTCGTAGCCGGGGTTTTCAGTCTCATTGAAAGCTTCACGTCCTATGCTACTGCTGGCTCATTATTCTAGTGGCCCTGGAGTAAACTCCTGTGCTGTCAGAAGGTGAGAGTTTGTATTCTCTCTAGAGCAAATAGGATTTTGTTTGAGTTGTGCATTTTTTAAAAAGATTCCTTTGGTGTCTCTTTAATCAAAGTACTAGAAAAATGTGGCCATATTCACCTTCATGTTCACAGTTTATAAGACCAAGTATCATGTTCTCTAAATCACAGATCACAGAATATTCTGAGTCAAAAGGAATCCACAAGGATCATCAAGTCCATTTCTTAAGTAAATGGCTATATGGGGATTGAACCCACAACCTTGGTGTTGTTTGTTGTCAGCACGATGTTCTTACCAACTGATGTATTGAAACCAAATGGTGCATTGCAACCCACATTCCACTTTGGTCAGCGCTCTTTTATATTTGTATTTACCTACAAATCCAAACACCATGCAATGTATTTCTAACAGCACATGTAACTGTAGCTTGTACTTCCTCCAAAAGACAATCTTCCAGTTTTATTAATAAACTGGACAGTTTTGATATAAAATGAAGAAATTATTATAATTTTTTGATAAATTGGTATTTTAAGCCTGATTTTAATTAGGCATATTAACTCTTTTTAAATTATCCATTTGCCCATCTTTTTTTCATGGTCTTTTATCTATCTACTTAATTTTTTTCAGTAGTTAAGAACGTAAAAGAACAAATGTGTGGATATACTCCTATATATTAGTAGGCATGCTCTAAAAAATGCTTTAAAAATCATTAAATCAATTTGCAAACAAACTGTTCTGAATAAATGAACAGCATTCGCAAGAACAAAGGTTTGAAAGGAACAAACATAACACTGAGACATTTAAAAAATCAGATGAAAGAGAATGTATTTTATTTTCTGTTTTATAATGAGTCTATTTAACTGACATGATGTTTAATCTGTATACCATTAATAATGTTCAAATATTAAAGATATAGTAACAATAGTTTTATCTTGCTGTATGTACATAAAGCTCGTTCTATGGTAATATATTATAATTGAATGAATTCTTATTTTCAGCTGAGAAAATTTTAGCAAAGAAGATTAGAATTTGATTCAGTGTAAAGGAATACTCAAATCAACAAAATATTATTTCTATGCATCTACAGCCTTATTTCTTTAAACCAAAGTTCCATTATGAAGGCTATGTCTTGAAGACAAATCACCAAATGTTTAAATATATTAAAATTAAATAACTGATTTGTATTCACAGATTTTCTAAAGCTATATATTATTGTATCTGCCAATTCAGCTTGTATATTCAGGTGGATTGAGATCCTACAAAAATACAGTATGTATGTAAGTTTAAGGGCTGAAAATTTGATCCAAGCATTTGATGCTTCTCTTGATGGATTATATTATGGAGAAAAACTGAACCCAAAAAAAAAGAAATGCTCTGATATGTATTGGCAAGGTTATTACCTTTTTGCTTTGTCAAGTTATGAGCTCATACAATATTAATTAATATTCTGTTACTGAAAGGTTGCCAAAGCAAGGTGATCATCAGTGTCTCTAATCTGATCTTTTGTAACAATGAAGTTTAATTTCCAAGATTTTCAAACTTGGCAAAAACTTGCTCTTTAAATTAATCACAGGGAGAGAGTTAAAAAAAAAAAAATCCCTCTCTAAGAAAATTGTAGAATTTAATCTTCTGGGGATATCAGTTCAAACTTTTATTAGTCTAGACTAGTCTTGCCTCTGTTGTGCTTGCTTTATTAGATTGTGTTTGGCTGACAAATATTTTCAGTGCTGATACACTGCTTACTAGTATTATTTTCTTATATAATTTTTAAATTTCTTTTCTTGCATGTGGCCAAATTAATGAGAATTTTTTCTTAACTACTACCCCATGTGCCACCTTACTGCTACTTTTGCAAGTAGTGATTTCAATTTCAAAATGCAAATGTCATATTTTCAATTTGTGTTAGTAGCTCCCAAACATTGTTAAAATAATAGATTATAAAATCTAGCATTGAAAATTACCATAAATTTTTTCTAATAATGATCTTAGTAAGATCAAAACAAGTATTCTATTTCAAAGGTGATTGGTTTTTTCCCTGATATGTAGGATTAATTTGTGTTCACTTCAGCAAATACTTTGTAATGTTTTTATTGAAATATCTGAGAGGAACAAAAGTTATGTTGAAGACTGATCTTTTCTCCTAATATATATGATGTAACTTAAGTTTGAAAGAAAATAAAACAGAAAATTAAATCTACATGTCCTAAAACATCTTAAAAATAAACAGAAACAGAGAACCATAAAACCCCAAATTGCCACAATTTGTCATAAATACACTTTTAATGTTATTGAAAGGTAAGGAGTCAGCTCAGTTTATGTTCCTCTGTTCCTTTTTTTCTGCCAAAATTTCACTGAGATGCTCTTGGCATTGGCATTTTTCTGGGAACTGAATAACAGGTCATAATGACCATTGATGGCTAAATAGTTTCTTCTAAACCTTGAGTAAAATGCAAATTAAAGATCTGGAGTTCAAAAAAGTTTTCTTCATACTTTTTCCCAGACACACTAATTCAATTTTGCTACTGACTAAAATATCTGCAACTTGTCTAGCTGAATTGTATCTATATGACCACTTGAAAAACTGTTTATAACTTAAACATTACAGCTTTAAAGATTTTTGCATAACACCACTATTTTCAAAAGCTCGAATAACTGTCTCTTTCAATTTACTCTTTATGACTATATTCAAAGCAAACTCTAGCTCTTAATAACATAAACAGTGATAGTTTGTATTTTGTGCCTTCACACAAATACTTGTTATTTAACATTATTTTCCCAATACTATATAGGACAAAAAATTTTCCACAAAATATGTATTTTATTCTCCCTGTGAGTGTTGGGAGACTGCTGAAAACACAAAGAAAAAAATATTAAGATTTTTCATATATTTGGAAATAAAGTCTTTTTTTCCGATTCAAAACATTTTTAATGTGAGATTAAAGCCTGAAAAATATAGAATTTAAATGATTACACAAAAAATCTCCAACATTTATAAAGACTGTAAAATAAATTGGAACTAGAGCATTTTTGTAGTCTGCTACAACATGTAAAGTATAAATTGGCTTCTATAAAGTAATGAAATAAAAAAAGAAAAGGCCTGAAGAACTGTGTTGCATTATGACCAATGCAGGGAGCAAAAAGTTAAGCAGTCAACACAATGCTACACTGTCAGTTGTAATCATGAAAGTACTTAATGGAAACTCTTCTGTAGAAATTGCTGTTTAACAGAAACCCTCAACATTCACAAAACAATTAATACTTTTTTGCTTATACACATGCATGAAACAAGTATACATTCCTTTCAAAGATTATTACATTATTCCTGGGCTTAAATTTTAGAAGGTAAACTCCATTTTATTACCTGATATTTAAAACAACACTACTTCTTTTCTCTCATGTAATCTGGCAAATACTTTTGTAAAAGAATATCTACTATCCTTGTACTTACATTAGACAGATGGGCCAGCTCTATCTCCAGGAAAGAATCCGTAGTTTTAGGCTCAGGTCGTATAGTAACAACAATGATTTTTGAATTAACAACTGTAAAATTCCTGTAAAAAATGCAAAAATTGAAAATTTGAGGGTTTTTTAAGGTTAAATGAGACTTCTAATGTTGCATTTAAAGATTTCATGGGGTATTTTCTGTGACTTCAGCTGACAAATATTAAGGGAGAAAATAATCTGAATGTTGTGAAAACACTTATTTCTAACTGTACTCAACACATTGAAGATTGAAAAGCATCAAGGGTGCAGGTGTGCAATTCCTTTAAGTACAATTTATTAATCAGAAGAATGTATTGATGATACAAACATTCTATGTATGTTTGAGTGTATGTCATCTACCTCAACACAGACCCACTAGATACGTTTTATAAAAGATGGTAATTTTTCTTCTGAAGTGCTGTTTTGGAGTTTTTTCTGACTGTTAACTGTAAAATCGTGAAGAGAGATGAGTGCAAGGAGAAACTGCACACTTCTGTTGATTCTGTGCTCATGAAAAAAATACGTGTTTCCGATTCCAAAAAAGCCATTGTACTTGGTGTATGAGTGGGCAACTTCATGAGCTAAATACTTTTTAAAATTTAAACCACAGTTGTGCCCTGGCTAAAATCCTGCCAAAACCAATGCATTTTTTCTCATATGTACGATTAGGTTTGGTCTTACATTATTGTACCAAGTTATGCAAAATAATAACTTTCTGTCAATTTTCCTAATTCATCATCAATTTGTCTTTTCATGTAAAATGTGGATCACTATATGTCATAGCAACGTTTCTAGGACAGACCTAGTAATGCCAAGATTATGCTAGTACAGGCATAAATACATGTTGACACGATGTTTGTGTCTGAGATCCTTGGTTCTTAGGACTCTGTCAGGTTTAGAACAACCATCAGTTATCAGCCTGTTTCTGGTGATCATTATGTTATTTACTTTGTATGTAACGCTGCTTTCCACACCTCACAGGAAGACATATTCACAGGGGGATGTTATCAAAGAAGAAACTTGGCAGTTCAGATGAAACTACAACAGACAGCATAAATATTTTTGTTGTTGTTGTTGTTGTTTAATTGTTTATTTTCTCTGGGGAGTTTGCATTTAGGAGAGAATTCCATTTTGCTGGATCATTGAAACAGGAATTACCATGACTACAGTAATAGAAACTTAGCTCAGCAAGCACTTCATTCAGCACAAGGAATGAAATTGTTCTTCTGGGGCAAAGTATGAGTTCTACTCCAATTTTATTCAGCCAAATCACATAATGGAAATATAATGGAACTGACTTTCTATTTTATTTAATTCGTATTTCTTCCCTTTGGTTACACTTTAAAGTCTCACACATTATTGACAAAAACATATTCATCAGGCTAACATTTAATGTTTAGCAAACTTTCAGCATATTCTGTAGAATTACAGTAGCTGAATATCTAGAATTCTTCCCAAGCAAAGTATAGTTATAAAAAACCAAAATAAAACAAAAACCCCAGAAAAAAAAAACCAAACCTCCGAATAAACAAAAACCTGATTTCTCTAACATGATGGCAAGTGGAAATGGTGCATCTATTAAGAGATTATGTCAGTTTTGGAAATTCATGTCAACTAATGTAAATACTGCTACTTCAGTGCTCTTTTATAGTCAGTCTTTCTGATTGAGAAATTTTTCCTTGCTGTATCTCATTTTGGTGCAGTTCTGCTGGTTCTAGGGTGAGATGTGAAAGAACATCTAAGTGCCTAGTTTGTAATGCCAGTACATCCATTCTACCTCAGTCTCAATAAAACTCTACCAATCCACTTACATTCTCAAGAGCCCCTAGCAGACTATTTCACAAGAAAATAAATATAACTGCCTATATTGCTGTGAAATGAAAACTGCATCCCTCATCGCTGTCCTGTCTGGGTTGAGTGCCTACTTGCATATTTCATATTTTACTGCTTGGACAGCCCGTGGAAGAATACAATCTGGCAAGTATATTCTAAAGTATATTCTAAACTCACACAACATATTAAGATGGCTCTGAATTAAAGCTCAAAGCTTTGTAGTCAAAATAATTTCAAAAATTTCAAAAAATCTCAAAACCACTGGTGCAGTGCCACTGTTATCGCTATTGAAGATACATTTTTTAAACAACAGCCTAGTTCTAAGACCACTTATCCGGGAATTTAAGTAATCAGCTTTTACACAATGTCCTTGGATATTTCAGTTTCAGTCCCTCTCATGTTGCGAATGACATAGAATGGGAATGATCTATCTCACACTTCCAGGGAAAGTGCATTATCTTACAGGTTTTTATGGTGGAGAGTGACTTCAACATTAACTCCTTCTCCTTCATCAAAAATAATCTAAAATTCAATGTTAATGAGAAATGAAATTATACAGGATGGTGTTCTGCTGACTGTCCAGAAAGATGCTCATCAAGGTTAAGTTTAGAAATAAATTATTAAGGAAAAAAATTAAATTTCTTGGAAACTATGGTGGAATAAATCCTTGAAGATTCAAGATAGCAAAGTTTGATTGAGTAAAAGCTCAAGAAATGCTTTCAAAACTGCTTTCCTAGAGCTTTTTTCTGATCTGAGTTAATAATGATATTAATAAAATAGAGGGTTTTTTTAAACTGTTTTCCTACCAGGGTATAAATTTTGAGGCTATTCTTTTATATAAGGGAAATCATATTGATCCTATGTGATATGAAATTCATGTTTTCTTTTCTTTTTAGAAAGAATCCATGTTACTCAAGAAGAATGAGCTTATGAATAAGTGATGTTGCTTTCTCAAGACAGCATGATTGAAGTTATATATGTGTAAAAGCTGTATACATTGCAGAAAAATTATGGATGCTAAAGCTGTAATGTGATTAAATAAATGCCAGTCTGAGGTACTCCATCTTTCGGAGGACCTGAGGAAATTCAAGGGCCTTTTTGGTTGTACGGCACCTGAAGGTTGGGGTTAGGAATGATGTTTCAAATGGGGAAAGAGAATATTCAGTGAAGAAAATTTTAGCAGGAAATTAATGGTGGCTGTTTATGTGAATAAAAGCTTGATACAGCAAAATCATTTATTCTTTATATTTTCTTATTTTTTAAAGGAAAAGTTTAAAACTATTTTACATTATGGCAATATGCAATGTATTCCTTCAGAGTGCTCAGGAGAGAAATTATATATAATAGCTTTTAGATGAGTATTATACTGAGAATCAATTTTCTGTGAACCTAACAATAGCATAAGTGTGCTCAGGGGTGCAAGAGCTTTGGAAATAATACTCAGTCTAGAGTTCTGAAAACATTCTATATTTCAATATCTGCTATTAAAAAATCCGTAAGACATTACGAGAACAGTGCAATGCAGCGAAGTATATTAGGAAATATAATCAGACGAAGTTTATTTACTTGTGCAGGGGAACAAAAGAGTTATTCTATGTTTATGAGGAAGAATCTTTTCTCTCTGTTTCCGTAAAATCTTGTTTAAACACTGATGGCAAAATTCTCGGAATATACATGTAGTGGTAGGACTAAATACAAGTCCAAAAACTTCTATATTAGTGCAGTTGCAAGTTCCCATCTCATACTGAGTTTAATTACCTTTAATAGACTCTATGCTAGTAAAACCAAGAAAAATCAAACACGTGGTAAAATGCAGCTAATTTTGGATTTTGTGAAATATATTGTATAGGCTGTCCTAGATAATGAAATCCTCATTTTACTCACAGAACACCTGTGATGTACCAGATGGGGATTCTGTGTTTGGTACTTTGGAAGACTTCCCCTAGAGATATACTGAGATTTTTGTTTGTTTGTTTATTTTTTAAAAAAGAAGTTCATTGTGATGATGCAAAAGTTTGCATACCTTCTAGTGATAAAATTAAGGAATGTATTGGAACACGTCACCTTTATTATTCTGGAAACTACAATCAAATATTTTCTTTATTCCCACTCTAACTCCTGCAAAGCCAGGAACTGAAATCACATGGGAACTGGTAAAGCTTTCTAGATATCTAACTGCAGTTGATTGAAATCACCTTTATTATCAGGTTGTCAAGGTAAAAATGATGTGGCCTTCAAACTCAACCATGAGATCATTTTACTTATTGTAAATTGGTTTAATTTTTGATCATCTTTATTTCCACCATTGATATATATTTAACTGTCATTTTACTTAGAAAAGCATCACAAAAGATACTTATCCAGAATGTTTTTTTAATTGTGCACTGCGTTGTGCACTTCTAGGAATCCTAAAAAATAGATGATGTTATGTTTCTTCACATCTTACAGTGCTTGCTCCATAGCCAACAGAAATGCAGTGAAGCACTTCATTATGTTCAGCACTAATATGGTTATTACATAACCAGTAATATTTATTGCAGTTAAGCAAGACTAATTCTTAGAGTAATTAATATAAACACATGTAAGATGACATTTTTTCATTGAAAGCAAACAAGATGCAAGCAAACAAGAATAAACATTTTCCAAAGGCATGTACAAAGGAATGTACAGAAACCTTCATTCATGTACCCAAACAAGTGTAAAATGGTAAAACAGACCATAATAAAGATTGGTTTAAAACCTACATGTCAGTTCAAATTTTCAGAGTATATAAATTCACTCAACAAATTCAGCACTAACCACAGTTACAGCTTTTTTCCAATCTCAAATTACAGAATCTTAATATCACCTAGGTTGGAAAAGATGCCTAAGATCATTAAGTCCAACCTTTCATTGATCACCACCTTGCCAACTATACCACAGCACTAAGTGCAACATCCAGTCATTTCTTGAGCACCTTCAGGGATGGGGGTTCCACCAGCTCCCTGGGCAGCCCACTCCAGTGCTAAATCACCCCTTCAGTGAAGAAATTCTTCCTGATGTTCAACCTGAACCTCCCGTGGCGGAGCTTGAAACCATTTCCTCTTGTCCTGTTGCTGGTTGCCTAGAGAAAAGGCTGACCCCCACGGGTCTACACCCTCCTCTCAGGAACTTATAGAGAGAGAAAAGGTCACCATGTCTCTAGGCTAAACACTCCCAGTTCCCTCAGCCTCTCTTCTCAGGACTTGTGCTTCAGGCCCCTCATCAGCTCTATTGTCCTTCTCTGGACATTATCCAGCCCCTGAATATCCTTCTTGCAGTGAGTGGCCCAGAACTGGACACAGGATTTGAGGTGTGGCCTCATCAGGGAGCAAGTCAGAGTACAAGTAGACAATCACTGCCCTGGTCCTGCTGGCCACACTATTGCTGATACAGGCCAGGATGCCATTGGCCTTCTTGGCCACCTGGGCACGCTGATGGCTCATGTTCAGCCTGTTGTTGACCAACACTAACAGGTCCTTTTCCACCAGGCAGCTTTTCAGCCACTCTTCTCCCAGCCTTTAGTGCAGCATGGGGTTGTTATGGTCCAAGTGCAGGACCCAGCACTTTACGTTGTTGAACCTCTCACAATTGGCCTCGGCCCATGGGTCCTGTCTGTCCAGATCCCTCTGCAGAGTTTTCCTGCCCTTCAGCAGATCAAAACTCCCGTTCAACTTAGTATTGTCTGTGAACTTACTGAGGGTGCACTTGATCCCCTCATCCAGATCATCAGTGAAGACATTAAACAGGGTTGGCCCCAATACTGACCCCTGAGGAGCCCTACAAGTGACTGTTCACCAGCCTGATGTAGTACCATTCACCACCAGGCTCGGGGCCTGGCCATCCAAGCCAGTTCATTACCTAGTAAAGAGAGTATCTGTACAAGCCATGGGCTGCCAGCTTCTCCAGAAGAATGTAATGGGACACAGTATCAAATGTTTTGCTGAAATTCTATCTGAGAGAACATTAAAATAGCTGAATGTGTCAAAATACATTCAATAGTATTTAGTATCTTCATCAATGACATCAACAAAAGGATCAAGGGCACCTTCAGCAAGTTTTCAAATGACACCACAGTGTCATTGTGTCACAGTGTCATTGTGTCACAGTGTCACTTGCTGGAGGCAAGTGATGCCACCCAGGGGGACCTTCACGGGCTTGAGAGCTGGGTGCATGCAAAACTCATGAAGTTCAACAAAGCTGACTGAAAGGTCCTGTACCTGGGTTGAAGAAATCCCCGGTATCAATACAGTCTGGAAGACAGAGGAATTGAGAGCAGACTGTCAAGAAATACTGGAGGATACTGGTGGATGAAATACTGAACATGAGCTGGCAACGTGTGCTTGCAGCCCAGAAAATCAATTGTATCCTGGGCTGCATCAAAAGATGCGTGGCCAGCAGGGTGGGGGAGGTGATTCTGCCCCTCTACTCTGCTCTGGTGAGACACCACTGAGTGCTGTGTCCAGCTGTGGAATTCCCAGCACAAGAAAGGTATGAAACTGTTAGAGCAGGTCCAGGGCAGTGCCATGAAAATGATCAGAGGGCTGGAATCTCTCTCTTATGAAGAAAGGTTCAGAGGGGTTGCTGGCTTTTTTTACCAATATCTGTAGTGATAGGGCAAGGCACAAAGGTTTTAAACTGAAACAGGATAGATTTAGATTAAACATAAGGAAGACATTTTTTATAACAAGGATGTTGAGACACTGGAACAGGTTGCTCAGAGAAGCTGTGGATGTCCTGTCATTACAAGTGTTCAGGGTCAGACCATCCACCAGGGTTGGAAGTGGCTCTGAGCAGTGTGGTCTCTAGTGGAAAGCATCCCTGCCTATGGCAGAGAGTTGGAATTTTATGATCTTTGGAGCTCCCTTCCAACCCAAACCTTTCAATGATACTATAATTCTATGAAAACAGTTTGAAATTGTGACTTCTTTGATGTACTGTTTTAAGGCCATGAGATCATATTTTGAATATGACTGCCATGGGCAAAGAAATACGGCATGATACACTTCCTGATGAGGTAAGAGATGTAAGCTTAACAGTTTCAGTATAGCTTCATGATAAAGAAATGCATTTCATTAAGGAAATACAAGGGACTACATTCCAAAGAAAAGACTAGCAGTACCTGGGAATATGTAGTATATTTTTATATAGCAGATTAATAATTACTTTTATTCCTCATTCACATGCATAAGAGAAAATAACAGTGTTTGTTTCCTTTTCAAAGGCACATTCTAGGAGAACTAGATTCAAATAATATCAAACAAATTCAGAGACAAAGTAGGATACATTTGAATTTCTAAAGACTTCATTTATGAATAGATATATATAGATTATTAGACCATTTTGCTTAAGTAAGTCACAAAACCTATCTGTGAACTGAACTGGACAGAGAAGTAGTTAAATTTGCAGTGTAAATCAGTAATCATCTGAAAGAAGAACAGACAAAAGCAAAATAATTTGGGAACCAAAAAGCACTCATAATCCATAGTGTTTACATTGCTATGCTTTTATGTCCCTGTTCTGCCCTTATTCCCACTACTTGGTATGGTATATTTTCTAGGGAAAATCTAGTAAGGCATATAAACCTCAGTTTTCTAATGAATGAAATAAGAGCCCTGAAAGACTTTTCATAAAAACAAATATACAAAAGCCAATGTTTACATATTTTTTTCTTTAAATTAAACCTATTGACCTCTGAAAGCTGAAAAGGCATGATCATAGACTGTGGTTTAAAAAATAAAGGCCCAAAAAGTACATAGCTGTATTGATGCTTTCCTAGGACTGGAAGATGTTTCTCTAAGGTCTACCAAAAAGAACTAACTCCAATAGCCACTTGTCACTAGTTCTTTGAGTATGGGGTAAAAAATAATCTCTTACAAACATCTCTTCCTTTTTGGCTATTACAGAAATTGGTGCAACAAATGGGAAGTGCTTAGTGACATTTCAGAAGTGGACAGCTGTCATTTATACCATGCCTTAAGCACAGATGGCTCCTGCCAGCACTTTCAGGCTTCCAGGTGTCCTGTCAGGACATCCCTGTTCAAATTGTGTTTTACCTCAAGAGATTTCTGTCCCTAATATTGCAGCTACTCACTGCGCGGTGCACTGAAACTTTGCTAGGAAGTAGTTTTTAATCTTCTTCAGAATTACCTTTTTTTTGTTTTCAGATAGATTTCAGCAAAAACCTTTTGCTTTTCTATTCTTTGTTTCAAATACTGAAGTTTTGTTCCCTACAGAGTGGGGAAAGGTGATCTGGTGGCTTCCTTACTATTATCTTTTCTAATTATTGTGAATTCATTAGCACCTATTGTGATATAATCTGCATGTGTTTCTTTTATCATAAAAGGGTATTAGTAGACCAATGGTGCACAGGATCCTGTAAAATAAGATAGTATTCATGGACCACGAAATTATCATAACTGGTAATTAGAAAAGAGGAGATGAAATATTTATTTCCAAATTGTCTTTTGTCAAGTATGGAAAGGAAAAAGTAAAACAAGAGATCCTCCTATATATTTTTGCATGTGTATGGCCCTCAAAACTGATATACTCCAGTTGCTCAGCATACGAACGTCTTGTTTCTAAAACAGATCCTCTCTATAGCTCTGCTGTCCCTTCTGAATACAATTTGCACTGAAAAAACCTTGGAAAACTACTGCAAGAGACTTCTGTAGAAGCAGAGCAGACAACTTTAGTACATCAAGTTATGACGTCATTACAAGATCATTTGTACACACTGGACAAACAGTAGATTGAAGCACAAGTATAAGTGGCCTGAGCATTAATGTACATCACTGCATATACTTCTGCTCAAACATTTCTGTAATTAAGCTTAATATACATTACATAAAATACAAATTAATCCAATTTGATGAAAAGGCTATTTCTATAATATAAGTAACTAAGCATGAAAAAAGATGACTACATGTATATACATTATAAATGTAATGAAAAAAAATATCCAGCAGTATGAATATGCAAACAGTTTTGACTGTCTGCTTTTATCTTGATATATAGTATAATTATGATCCTGAAATAGGTCAATTCACATTGTATTTACAAAATTTCTTACCTCAAAGTGGGCAAAATGAGTTCTAAATTTTTGTATAGCACTGCTCCAAGTACAAATACAGTTGATTCATCTAGTTCTGAAAAGAGTAAGGAAAAATATTTTAAAACTCTCTTTTCCAAGCTTTTATCAGCATAAAAACTCTGAATACCATTTATTTTTGTAAAATAAGTTTTATTTTAAATAAACCATCACAATTTTGAATTATATCCTGGAAGTCTGTTATAAAAACACAACACTGTAAGGAACATATCAAAAGATTTAAACCACTGAAAATCCCATTTTCAAAAAATCCATCATTATATACTGACATCCATGCTAGTTCATTTACCTTTATAATTAAGCATTCTCAAAGAAGAATTTAGAGTTTAAGGCCTAGTGAGTAAATTCTCTAATGTCAGAGATCTGCACTGCAATGATATTTAAATTGTACCTGAAGTTAGGCTAATTTGCCTGCTGAGCTTCCTTCAGTAAGAGTTAGGTTGGAATGACTGTCTGCTGGAGCACAGCAGCTTCAAGGGGTTCAGCAGAGCTACACTTCAGCTCACCTCAAACCATAAAGATTAAATTCTGTGCAAAACAACTAAGTAAAGCATCTTTGTCTCTTTGGTGTAGAAAATAATGTCTAGGATTTGTGCAGCACTTTTTATTCAAGGTGCTGAAATTAAGCCCCATTATTTCCCTCTAGGATAAACTAAGGGTACTGTATTCCTTTTGAAGAGGAATAAAGAAACCACTCCTACATCATAAACTGATCCCATGAGACAAATTCAGAGTTTCCTTGCTAAAGCTAATAAAAAATTCACATGCTGATATGCTTTTTTACCTGTTGACATAGGAGTGAAGATATTTTTTGGAATGACAACCCTGTCTTCTGAGTTTCGTGCCCAATCAACCATTCCTTTTCTTCCTTTCATGGGGAAATTGATGTCAGTTAAAACAGATGCAGCAGGAAGCTTCTGAATACTAGCCACTAGCAAGAGAAATCACAAAATCAAATAAAATTTGTTTTCATATGTTAAAGCATCATACAGTGACAACAATACAGCAATAACAAAACTTTTAATGATGCATTCCAAATAAAGCAGGAATTCATAGCACATTAACTGGCTCAGAAAGCATAATCTTTTGTTTATTATGCAGTTCTACTATGGATTAGTTGTGTGGTATTGATCGTAATATTTGTCAGCTAGATTCTGATTAAGTTTCTTTACAGGGATTACTGAATGTACCAGCTTATATCCTGAAATTCACACATAAGGACATTGTGGTGTCTTCAGAGCAAATTCTAAAATGGTCAAATGTGACAATGAAAGGAAGAGAATGCTGAAAAATGCTTTGGGAAACATAACTGCTAGATACAGGCTAATGAAGCAATAACAGAACTTTTATCCTCTATACAGGCACAATTTAAATAGCTCCATTGAGGAGATTCACATATTAAAAGACATCATTGTTTTAACACAAATGAAAGTAATGCGGTATAGCACTTAAAATCTTTTCCTTGAAAGAATAATCTCCATTTTGAATTCTTAATTATAGTTTTTCCACTAAAAAAGCCCAACCCCCTAGCAACATCAGTGTTATATCTATAATGGATATAGCAAGGCAATAGAAATAGGTATCAAATCTAATAATAGTCAGTTTGGAATTTTGTTTACTCATTCTGGTTTTCTCCCTGTTTTCTAACTCAACTATCATCTGGAAATCAGTTTCAGCTTTGCTGTGAAATCTAAGTACAACTCCATGGCAACACTGTCAGTGTCTAGTAAGACTCAAACTACTTTAAAGGAATTGACAGGGCTGCAAGCGTTTACATACACTCAGAGAGACGACAAACAACACATTTGGAGCACTAGCTCCATTCCTAATATAAGCCATGCTGATAGCCATTTCCTGTGCAATGCCCTTCCAAATCAATTTATGAAGAGGCTAATGTAGTTGGAAGAGTTTGGATATCAGGACTATACTTTGATCTGCATAACGATTTCATTGCAAGGGCTCTTCAAGGGGGTCAAACATAAATACAGTGGGGGACAGCTGTAGAAACAATCAGAACATCAAAATTAAAGAAGAGAACCATTAGGTTTCTCGTCAGAAGATTTTTTTTGAAAGAAAACTGTAATTCAAATCCAAGAGAAGAGTTAAATGAAGAAGTTAACAATATTAACTCTACAAATGTATTCCTTAATAACTGACTCTTATTTTCAAATTGGACTGGTTATGTATTAAAGTATCACATTAACGAGCTGGTACTTGAGGTTGTTTCAGACTTTCCATTATAAAACTATCATCAGGGCATTATAATGCTAGTTACAATCCTCTTCAGGCTGCAATTGGCAAATCCATTCCCAGTGCTAAGGGGATGCTTAGTGTTGTGAATTTTCAGGTAGTGTGTGGAGGGAATAGAGTTCAGGTGTTTCAGAATTACCGGGGCATAAAATGGATTATGTGCTTTCACATGCAATCAATGGTTACACAGAATATATTAACATTGTAAAAATGGATTTCTTTCTAGTCGTTCTTAAAATGTAAAAAAAAATTCGTTTTCTTTTCCACATAAATAAAATTAAACTAACAGTTATTTAGTTTTCAAAATTAAATACAGCTTGTTTAAGACAACACTTTTTTTTTTATTCGCACAGTATTTATCTGTGCATCTACCTATCAGTCTATCTAATTAGATAGTAGAGCCTTAATATTTCATCCACCTTTCGAATGACAGTTCCCTTTATTGAAATAGGAAATCAATGTTATTCAATGGAATTCACTCTGCAAAACAGAAATCCACTTTAGGACTGGATAAATAGTAAGGGTCTAGGATAGCACTCTCTGTATTTTAAATAGGGCCATTTATCATGGTACCTAAACAATACTCAGAACCAAAAATTCCAAAATACTTGTTAATGTTTAGGTGATGAATAACAAAATCAAAACATAAAACCTAAACATTTGAGTTTTGGCTTATATAAATATATGTGTTTACTAGGCAGTGTTGGGTTTACAGTTAGAATCAATGATTTCCAAGCTCTTTTCCAACCTGAATGATTCTATGATCCATATCTTCCCACTGATGGTTTAGACAAGTTTTTTTTACTTACAATCATAAAAAAGTCTTGCTTATCAAGCCGGATTTCCTTTGATGACAAGGTAAGACACCTAGTTGATCAAAGGAAGCAAGTTGATGTAATCATTTTGAATTTCAGTCAAGCTTTCAATGCTGTCCCTCTCAGCATCCTTCTGGACAAAATGTCCAGCACACAACTAGATAAACACATCATGTGATGGATGAGCAAGTGGCTCACAGGTCAGGTACAAAGGGTTATAGTGAATGGGGTGATATCAGACTGGTGACCTGTCACTGGTGGAGTTCCACAGGATTCCATCCTTGGCCCTTTTCAATATCTTCATAAATGACTTGGAGGCAGGACTGGAAGGGATACTAAGCAAGTTTGCAGACAGTACAAAACTGGGAGGAGTTATTGACTCACTCTATGGCATTCTACTGCAGCAGCCCTGCAGAGACACCTCAACAAATTAGAGGGCTGGAAAATCGCCAACTCCATGAAGTTCAACAAGGGAAAGTGCCAGATTCTGCAGCTGGGATGGAGCAGCCCTGGATGTAGGGACAGACTGGGAATGAGATTCTGGAAAGCAGTGCCATGGAAAGGTACCTGGGAGGCCTGGGCGATGGAAAGTTGAATATGTTATTAGTGAGCAGTGCATATTCCATGTCCTCCCAAGTCTGCCCCTTTTAGATCCATATAAACTATAAGGTCCTTGTTTAGACACTTTGCCGAATGATTCCATGAAGATGTGCCTAATGTGGCTCTGATGCTCCAAGGTGTAAGATAATTTAAAGGAATTTGACTGGAGGCAACTAGTTCTGGTCTGTCAACACTACCAGGTGGATACAAGAAATAGTTTCCACCTCTTCAGTACCACTGTAAACTGTATTTTAAACTATAGGAAAGCTAATACTCTTATTAAATATTAGTTTATGACTCATTTCAGTGAAACTTTGGAGCATGATCAGCTGTATTTCCATTATGAAATGAGGCTCTCTAACTCAGTTTTAATCTGCAGCATAAAATGATTATTGTGAGCTGAAAGTCACCAGGCCTTATAGAGGGGAATGTATACAATTAATGTGCTGGGATATTCATACATCAGAAACTGAATTGTGAGTTTCTTATACATAGATAATAACATGTCATTCACTTTGTACTTTATTGTAGTCTTTTTATGTTAGTTTTGTATTAAAAAACAATGCTCTAAATACTGGAACCCAAGTGATTCAGATCCGCAATTTCCAAACAAGCACTATATCTTCTCATTTGAAAAAAACCAGGTATTTCTCACAGGTTTTTTTTTTTTAAATATTATTTTTTATTTTAAATCACCATACCAAAACATCATGTCCTGAATTCATGAGATGGAACACTTGGCAAACAAGGACACTTTTAGGCACTGTTGTATCAGTATTTTTTTTTGTTTATACAAACATACAAATTGTATACTACTGGAAAAATAGTCAAAGATAAAATTAATAATGATACAAATGTAACATGGGGGGAAAAAGATGAAAAAACATAAAAAAGGAGAAACGAAAACCAAAATTAAAATTACCTAAGCAGAAGTTGAGGAAAATCTTCATGTGTCATGCTAAACTAAACCCTTCCAATAGAGAAAATTCTCTTTTTTATTTATTTGTATCATGGTAATTCCTGTGAGTCCTACCTGCTGTTTTGGGCACCACAATATAAAGATATTAAACTGTTAGAGAGTGTCCAAAGGAGGGTGACAAGGATGGTGAAGGGTCAGGAGGGGAAGCCATTTGAGGAGGGGCTGAGGTCACTTTGTTCAGCCTAGAGGAGACTGAGGAGAGACCTAATTGTTGTGCTCAACATCGTTAAGAGGGGAGATAGAAAGGCAGGTACTGATCTCTTAGTCTGGTGACCAGTGACAGGATTTGAGGAAATGGCCTGAAGTTGCGTCAGGGGAGGTTTAGGTTGGATATCAGAACGAGGTTTTTCAGCACTGGAACAGCCCCCCCAGGGAAGTGGTCACAGCATCAAGCCTCAAAGAGTCCAAGAAGCATTGTACAAAGCTCTCAGGCACATGGTGTGATTCTTGGAGTTGTCCTTCACAGGACCAGGAGTCAAATTCAATGATCCTGAAGGGCCCCTTCCAACTCAGTATATTCTATGATTGTATCATTCTGCGATTTAGTGCAGGTGCTTACTGTGCACAGCTGCAGTGCAAGCTGCAGGTTGAGCCCTGGATGGTGGAAGCCTGAGACAGGAGGCTTCTTTGAGTATTTTTTTGATGCACTTTGGTATAAACTACAAGACAGTACTTCAATTACACATAAGAATACATACATATTTGATGATTCCATAATAATTATTGATTCAGAAAAATCCATGTAAGTAGTCTAGTCTAATCAATTTAGTGATTGCTTTGAACTCTAATGGATTAATTCTTAATATCCTTTACAAATACATCTCCTTTTCCCTTTGCTTCATTTTCATGTTGCAGTTGCAGACAACCTGTTTGATACTGTTCTACTGAAAATGTCAGAAGTCTCAACTGCTCATACCACAACCAAGTAATATAAAATACCTTTGTAACTGATTAACGCCAAACTGATAGGAAGAGAGAATTTTCCATCACTATACAAGTGATCTGGTTACATACAGTAATACGCGAATGATATTTGCAAATTATTTGGAACAGCACAGGAGTAGTTAATTAACGTGTCAAGAAAATTCAAAATGAAAAAATAGTGTCGTTCTTGTATGAGTAGCTCTTGTAGGTCATGGCCTAGAAAAGAAAAGCTGAAATGTATTGCCTTGATACTTATAACCCTGAGTGAGTTATAAGCTGCCTAGTTAAACTTCTAGTAGCTGTCTGCTTGATCTGGGTTGCTAAACAACAAAAAGATAAGGCAACCAAGTAAGTGGCATGAATAATTTTCCTCTTCTCTTTAGTATTCATCCATTAGCCTCCTGTGTTCAACAAAAATGGGTAAAATTTCAGAATTAGCCTCTTGACTAATATTAATCAATTTGAACAGAAAATCAGATTCACTGAAAGGCATGACAGAAAAACAACTGGATGCTTGCTCATGGACTAAATGCAACTTCAGCTCTCACAATAGAGATTCAGGTTTTAAAATTACAATACACCCAGGACACCCACCCCAAGAGTCACACCATGTTCTTGAGAGCATTGTCCAAATGCTTGTTGAACTCTGGCAAGCTTGGTGCTGTGAACATTTCCCTTGGTGCTGTGAAGCCTTTTCCAGTGCCCCAACGATGCTCTGAGTGAAGAAGCTTTTCCTAATATCCAGCCTAAACCTCACCCACACAGCTTCAGGACATTTCCTTGGGTCCTGTCACTGGTCACCAGAGAGAGGGGATCAGTGCCAGCCCCTCCTCTTCCTCTCAAGGGGCAAGCTGTAGACCTGATCTATAGGTTGCTACAGGTGTCTCCCCTGAGCTGTAACACCAGTTCTGATTCTTCTTTCTTTCAAGTGATAATATTCTGGGTGTCTTTTGCTTTACAGCACAGTAAACATGTTGATGTGTAATTTGCAGTAACTTAAGATACAGAAATTGATATAATTTCAGTTACAGACAACAGAGAATGACTATGTATATTAGCAGTATCATTTGCTACCTTCCTATTCTATTTTGACTTGCTCATTTATGGTACACTAGGTACAATTTATGGTACAATTATTCAGCATTTAGTAAACTTGAGTTCATCACTTTTTGATTTTTGAAACAGACAATGTTATAATGCCCTTCTGGGACAGCTCCTGCTAAATTTATTTCTGGATAAAGTAGAACTGCTATTGCCACAGATGATTTTAATAAGGAATATGAAAGGATTTTTTTGTTGAAATTTAGAATACTGAGCATTTCTGCAAAACATCTCTGTTTGGAAGACTCAATTAGAACACTATTTATATATTCCCGAATTATTCTTTTGACCCTCAATGTGAAACCTTTGTTTTCTATAGAATAAATAAGCTTATTTAAGTCAGCCCGTGTTGGATACATGGGGAGCAAAGTCTTGCCTGGATCATCAACAAAGAGCCAGATGGAAATATTGAAGAAGATATTCATAACAGATTGATTCTATGTATCTATCTATCTATCTATCTATCTATCTATCTATCTATCATCTATCTATCTATCATCTATCACTTAAACCCCATGATTTTAAAGACAATTTGTAACAAAGACAAACAGTGAAACACCCATTTAAAGGAGACTGATTTTTGGATCTCCAGATTTGCTACAGAGCTCTGCATGTGAGCAAGCTTGATTAAAATCCTTCTCGCAGTACAAAGATAAACCCACTTCTTACCACCTACAAGATTATGTATAACAGAAGGACTGTGGTGAAGTGGCTTCCTCTTACATGAACATGAGAAAAACAAGGTAGTTTTCCTTCTGCAGATAATACTCATGAAATCTTCTCACAGTGACCCAACATCAAACCATGTTCAGAAAAATGCTCCTAACAAATCTACTACTTCTTATGACTATCCACAGAAAAGCGATAAATTCTTAAATTAGAACCTACTGCTCCACGGGCAGACAAGACACACATGTCCCTGGAAGCTCGCTGTGCACTTGCATTCCTGAAGCTCATCAGCCCAAAGCAGCTACTGTCTCACTATTCAAGCTTTGGGCAGCAGGACACAGTACCAATACAGGCAAAAGCAGATGTAGACACTTCACAGATATTTTCACTAATCAAGCATGAATTTTGCATGAATCCTTCCTTTGGTGTCAAGCAAACTGTGCCTTAAATAGGCTCACTGTTAAGAATAATGTTTTGGTTAATCAAGAAGCTATCTTAACAGTGATCTCTGAATATTTCCCTTCTCTTTTCTATGCACAGTGCAGTGCAGAAGAGAGTTATGCATTACCACAATAATAAGATTGGACATGACACTCAGTGCCATAGTTTAGTTGTGGTGGTGTTAGGGCATGGATTTGATTCGGTGATCTTGGAGGTCTCTTTCAACCCTGTGATTCTGTGATTCTGTGATTTAATATGATCAGTATGATATATAGGACAACTTAGAAAGAAGAATGGTTTCAGGCAATGATCAGGATGCATTTGATATAAATGCAGACCTTTTCTGCTACTCATGTAATTAAAAAAAAAAAAGGTCATAGGCAGCAGGCAAGTATTTTCTTTTGGTTGTGTGTACTTTTGTTGTTCAGTACCAAATTCTGTATTTGAGGAAAAACTCAAGAATATACCAATTTCATAGACTCATGAAATATCACATATGCACATGCAGTCTCACAAGTGATTTCTGATTGCACATCCATTATGATAACTTTGTTCCAGGTATGGAAATAAAATCTAAAAATTAAAATTAGAAGTTCAAACAATAATTAGACCATTAAAAATCGTTGTTATAGACAGTAAATCTTTCTTTAAAATAATTATGGAAATCATAAAAGTTTATTCCCTGAGAAAGTGCTAGTGCATGAAAACAGCTATAGCATCATAGAATGTACATATGTTCCAGGTACTATTTCTGCATGTTCCCCTGGGCAGGGGGAAGCGTAGCATTTTTGTAATTTTTAATAATTTTTGCTATTTACTAACTAGTAATGCACACTGTAAGTTTAATATCGCTATATGAAGATGGAAAATGTGATATGTAAAGAACAAAATCATTTTGCTAATCTGTATCACAAGTTTGAAGAAAATCCAGTTGAACTAATGAAAATGTAAACACTTTTTTATGAGTAGTCAGAACAAAATGTATTTCACAATAAATGGAATACTTCCTCAAATAAGTGATTATTTAGAAAAATGCTTAAAACACTTGGTAGGAAGCTGTACTTCAGTAATTAGAAGACAACTCCATCTTCTGGGCATTATTTTGAAGAAGATAAAGATATGAGAAGCCAAATAGTCCCAGAGCCACATCAAAGGTGCTCTGTTTCTGAAGGAGCTTTATTTGCTTCCATTCCTCTTAGTATTACCGTGCATTCATGCTATTAAAACTATGGTCTCAGGCAGCCTTTCTTGCCTTGTCATAAAACACTTCTAAAGGAAGACAGCATAAAGCAATACAGAAGATGGAGACTGATGCGGGAGATAGAATAAATTGGCATTTAAGGGCATGAGTTTTAATTTACAGACATAAAGTTGAAAACCATGGGCAATACTGAGGGGGCCAGGTCACCGGCAACACCATTTTAGATTTGCTAGGCAGGGAAGGTGCAGAAACCAAGTATCTTTCAGTCACTAAGGTGACTGGAAAAAGTGTCTGTGCTGATGATTTTAGCTGTTAACAAGAGCAAAGAGAGTGAGACTGAAGGCGATGTTAAGGTAGTGAGCTTCGGAGGTGGGAATGATGATGAAGCAGAGAAGGCAGAAAGAAGAAAAGCTGAGACTGAGAGATCATTTACATGTTTATTTATCAAGCTTACTCGTGGCTAGACATCCAATAAAAAATATTAAAAAAAGATAAGGAGGACTTGACAGAGGACAAGAGATCAGTAAGGACGCAAACATACGAAAAGCATTAGCAGGGAATTGATAAAAATATCCTATGAACATTCCATTGCTAGGGGTGATGTCAAGCAGAGGTAGAATGATTGCTTCCCAGAAGTAGTAAACTGAAGCAAAGAAAAGATGGCTATTGTTTTACCTCTAGGGAAATGATAACTAAACCTATCATTCAGAAATCTATAAGGATGTTGGCTAAGTTATGCAGGATGTTGAAAGATAATGTAAGAAGTAAATTCAGAGGCATGCAGACAGAAAATTTGATGTAGAAAAGCCACACACTGAGGAAAAAAATAAACAATGAGAATCAATATATGTTTTTAATCACAGCTTTTTGTAGCAAACTAGAAACAGATCTCTACTATTTTTATTGTTGAACAGCTTTTTCATAATCATACAGAATGGTATTGTGAAGAACTTTCAAATAACACTATGAGAAAATTAAAACTGAGAGAATTGTAAATTACTCTGGCATAGAAATACAGAGACTACTAGTATGAAAGCAGCTAGTGAACCCTAAACAGTGAAGATCGATTAAAAGCCGTATCCTGCAAAACAGTGGATATGGAGGAAATTATTGCAGTTGGCTCCTGTTTTTACAGCAATCCACCAAGAATGTATAAGTTTCTCCATTTTTCTTTCCAGAAGCAGAAGAAGACAGTGCTTTCTTTACACTTCAGCTCCATAAAGATTGAGAAATTAGACAGGTAAGATCCTCAAAAAGCTCAAGCCTTTCAGTATGTTTACTAACCAGATTGGTCCCCTCTTTAAATGCATCTGCAGTTGCTTTCTATTTGAAAAGCTGGCCAAGTCAGAGACAGACTTACTGGTCTATCATTTCTTGTTAGAATACTGAGCTAATGTTTTGAGCACTTGAAGTAGGGCAATCTGCATGCAATTAGGACCCCCTTTGAACATGGGGTTCCCATCTGAAGGCATTATAAACAATGCCTTACCCTGGATGAGAATATCCACTAGGATTCAAGGCTATATCACCATCAAAACCTATCTAGGAGGAAAGGAAGACCAACCCCCTATTTGAACATTCATTTGAAAATAGGCACAATATGTAAATCAAGGATTCGAATGGAAGGCAGGTTTGTTTAATTCATCCCAGATAACTGTGAGATGTCACAAATTAGTGCTTTACTAAATTCTTGACTCTGATCATTTAGGAGACAGAATTTAGTTATAAACTTAGCATTTCCCGGTCAGCATCAGTCTACTTCTCTAGTGGGTATTTACCATTCTGAGTTTTTGTATTCAGCATGATGCCCAAGCTGTCAGTACCAGTGCATACCCATCACACACACACCCCCACACACACCCACACACCTGTACAGCTTCAGCTGCACCTACTCAAAATCAGCTGTGAATTTATGCAACTTTATAGCTTAGATCAAGCTACAGTGAAAAGGGCTGTGAGAAGTGGGGGCTCCTTCACACAGGAGCTGCACTTAAGCTGAATCTGCTATGACTGTGCATAGCTGTGTATTTTCGTTTTCTGAACCTTGACCTGATGATTCCCTATCAAGGTTTAATGACCTCAGACCTACCTTATGGGCTTTTCTGGGGACCACTGGACCAGGTCCTGACCTCGATGCTTTGATTTGACTTCTTGGTTTGATCTCAGATCTGCCTCATCATTATGGACTTGTCTGCTGATGCGGAATATTAGCCAGGTCTGGCTACCATCACAGACCTTCTTGGCTCTTCTTGTTTGGATGCTGTGGGACCTCACCTTTGCCAGTGAGGCCAGTGTGTACACCCTGCTGTCTCCTGTTTTCTCTCACAGAGCAGCCTACGCTTCTCCCTGAATCTAGCAGCTAATGAGCATATGCTGCAACACTAAATGCCTTCTAGACAGGCTTGAGCAGAATCACACAGAAAATAGGAAACAGAACTGTTAGAAAAAGAGATCTCCTGTGTCTCAGTTTCACGTTGAGGCCATGATTCTAACCTTTCTCACAGGAGTTCATAACTAGGTCTTTGTATTCTGGAGGCATGTCTAATTCATCTTGAATATTCTCCATGGAGGACATAAACTGGATTAAGATTTGCTTAAGGGATTGTAAAAGGTTGTCCTGGGGCACTGTGAAATATAATTGCCAGGATAATGCACACATGCTTTATTTAGATTGTTTACATCATGCATGGCAGAACAAAACCCAGTACCTCAGTGGGACATAGAGACACTATCCAATATAAGTAGTAAGTAATACTAATTAGACTGAGTTTGATTTACTTGTTCACATTGTTGAATTCTAAATTAACTTTAATAACTCAGGAGAAATATCTCAGTGTTATTATGGTCATTTCAATAAAACAACTCCACAATGAGGAGATGCTTTAAAAAAGATCTAACTAGAAAATTTGGCCCATAAAGAATGACAGAGCTTGGTTATTATGAGCTGTTATAACGCAATCATATGAATCACTATGGCATGTGGCCCTTGTGCTCAGCTCTTGTTATCTAATTCTGGTCATCCCACCATCTCAGCTTCACCCGCTTCTTCCCTCCCACTCCCCCCAAATGAGAGGCTTTTCACGTTTATCAAAGTTGTGGGAAGAGGAATGAAAAAAGATCCAAGTCTTTAAGAAGGAAATGGAAACAAACAGTCAACTAGTCAGCTAAGTCAGATGTTATACCATTACTGTTTCCCTTGGCAGAATTCAGGTGCCTACATGTTCATTCACTTTGAGTGCATTTGATAGAGAAAGATAGAGATGCCTAATTAGGGTTGCTTGTGTTGCCTTCCCAGTGTTTTAAAAAATCATCTGAATTTTGATGCACAGTGAGCTTAAACTGTAAATAGGATAACTGGATTAACCCTTGCCTGTACCGATGGGTACATAAAATGCACATTATTACTGAGCTCAATGCCAAAACTAAACATAGAATGTGGTCAAAATAATCAACTCAAGATATAACATAGCATTTTACCTGCAGCAGAGAGACTTCTAAGTCTTAAAAATGTCTATTTGGCTTCAGACCAAATTTTCAGATGCCCTTAGAGTGCCTTCAGTTTTACTTCTACATGCAGTAGAGAACTACCAGTTTGGACAGTTAATGTGTAGAAAGTACCGTGAGTAAGAAAACGTCTCAGGTTTTCCTGAGGGGTGACCAGTACGCCTGAGTCGTGAGGAGCTGTCATTGTGCCTGGCTCTGCGACACTTTGTTACTAACACAAGAACCTAACCGAACTCTGTGCTCTCCTTGGCACTACATCCTACCTGCAACCTATTTTCTCTTACAGCTATTCCAGTACAAATTAGGGGTTTATTGCTATTGTTCTTTCTTCAATTTCTTGTGCTGTTCACTGCAGTGTGTTTATCAGAATAGGAGTCCCCCAAACTGGAACTATAATGCTTTGATGAACTATCCCTTATTTTCTGGAAATATTGCCTGTAGCTGGAAGCTCTATAAAGTTAAAATGTGATTTTACATTGTGCAGTATTCTAGAAAACACAATTATACTTATGATGGAAAGTAGAAAGGAAGAATTTGCAAATGTTGTTACATAAAAAATCATGGTGGTTTTTTTTAGAAGGACTATCATGAACATGAAATATAGAAATAAGAAGCAGGGATAGAATGTTTGTTTTCTATTGATCAATGGTTTTTGTGACCCTCTAAAACAAAAAAATGGCTTCAATTAATTTCCTGTACCCGAAAGTCCTAACACAGAGTGATTTAATGTATATTCCAGAGAAGCTATAAATTTATTGAAAATTTTTGCAAATTCTTTTTAAAATAATGTATACATTCAGTCTTGAAAAATTATTCAGTGTCAAGTATTCCACACCTGAGTCCAGTTCTGCTATGACTGCCATACCTTATTTGGGGTATCTGTAATTATCTCCACAGCTAGATCTAGGAGATAGCCAGAAAAAAAAAAAAAAAAAAGAAAAAGATTTCTTGCCTTCCAATACTATTTGTATTATAATCTGTAGTCAAGATGGCTTTCCTAGCACAAATCATTCCCTGGAGAACTGGACAATCAAAACATGCAACTATCTATGATCCTTTTCCTCCACCATATCCTGATTACACCATTGTTACCCAACAAACAGTATTTTACAGAATCCTGGAAAGAAAATTGCTTTTTTTCCCCTTTAGTTATTTTCCTGTCTCTGCTCTGTGTAGTTTTTTTCAGTGCTATTGCTTTTATAGGATATTTTTTATGTACTAAATGGGTTTTCTGTCTCTAATCCCAGAACATCTAAATGGTGCTTTATTGGAAACCAAACTGACTGCACTCTGGTGGCAAACATTCATGATAAAATTTCTAAACTGAACAAAAAAGGAACAAAGTTAGGGGTCAGTGTAAGGATGCTCAGTTATTTGATAATATTTCAAAACGGGAACTTTTTTCAGAAGCACAGATGTGGTCAGCATAATCTGGACCAATCTCAATATGAACTGTGGCTATTAATTAGATCTTTCTGATTTAGAAATCTATGCTCTACAGTTACATTATGTTTATTGCAAAGGGATATTTGAATTGCAATGAACCATTTTCAAAAGGTGCTTAAAGACATAATTCAGTAAAGGAGATTTTCCGTGTATGTGCTGGGACAATGTACTGGTTAGTGCTTGGAGAAAGAAATTAATTTGACATAGAATAACTTTTTTCCCCAAAACTTACACAAACGCATCTGCAAAAGGTGTTGGAAGGAGGATACAAAGAACTATAGGCCTGTCAGCTTGACCTCCATGTTAGGTAAGGTCTTGAGTGAGCAAATCCTTTCGAGTGCCAACATGGGGCATGTGCAGGACAACAACGGGATCAGGCTGAGCCAGAATGGGTTTAGGAAAGACAGGTCCTGTTTGAGTGACCTGGTCACCTTCTATGACAAGGTGAGCTACTTAGTGGATGAGGGAAAGGCTGCGGGTGTTGTCTACCTAGACTTTAGTAAAACCTTTGGCACTACCACCCCTGGAATTCTCCTGGAGAATCTGTCAGTCCAGGAATTCAACAGGTGCACTCTTCACTGGGTTAAGAACTGTCTGGGTGGCTGAGCCCAGAGAGTGGTGGTGAATGGAGTCACATCCAGCTTGTAGCCAGTCACTAATGGGGTTCCTCAGGGGTCAGCATTGGGACCAGTCCTGTTTAATGTTTTTATCCATGATCTTGGTGAGGGGATTAAGTGCACGTTCAGCCAGTCTGCATATGACACCAAGCTGGGTGGGAGTGCTGGAAGCTGGAGAGCAGGAAGGCTCTGCAGATGGATCTGGATAATCTGGACTGATAGGCAGAGAAAAATGGTATGATGTTCAATAAGACACAGTGCCAGGTCCTGTACATGGGTCACAACAACCCCTGCAGTGCTACAGGATAGGGGCAGAGTGGCTGGAAAGCTGCCCAATGGAAAAGGACCTGGGTGTGCTGGTTGACAGCAGCTGAACATGAGCCAGCTGTGCCCAGGTGTCCAAGAATGCCAATGGCATCCTGGCCTGTATCAGCAATAGTGTGGCCAGCAGGACCACGGCAGTGAGTGCCCTTCTGTGCTTGTCACTGGTGAGGCCACACCTTAAGTGCTGTATCCAGTCCTGGGCCCCTCACTGCAAGAAGGACACTGAGGTGCTGCAGCGTGTCCAGATAAGGGCAAAGGAGCTGGTAAGTCCTATGAGGAGTGGCTGAGGAAGTTGGGGCTGTTTATGCTGTAGAAAAGGAGGCTCAGGGGGGACCTTATCACTCTTTTCAGGTGCCTGAAAGCAGGTTGTAGCCAGGTGGGTGTCATTACACTCTCTTAAATAACAAGCTATAAGACAAGAGGAGATGGCCTCACATTATGCCAGGGGAGGTTTAGGTTAGATATTAGAAAAAATTTCTTGAATTAAAGGGTTCTGAAGTACTGGAACATTCTGCCCAGGGAAGCGGTAAAGTCCCTGTCCCTGGAGTTATTCAAAGATGCGTAGATGTGGCACTTAGAGACATGGTTTATTCGTGAACACAGTGGTGCTATTTTAATGGTTGGACTCCATGATCTTAGAGGTCTTTTCCAACGTTAATGTTTCTATGGTTCTATGATTCTATAAACACCAAAAATAGAGCTGATGAGAATTTAGCAGAGGTGACAAAAGAAGTAAAATCAGTAAAGTGAAACAGCTCATCTAAGCATATGATAGGAAAAAATGAGTTTTATTATTCAACAGAGGTATAAAATATTGGGAATTATACACAAGATAGGATAAGAGGGGGATGAAAGCCCTTAAAATCTGCAAGTATGTTTTAGTAAGTAAATCCTTGGGCTTTTTAATAATTTTGCACTAAATTTAGGTTATGTTTATGGATTTTTTATATTATGCCTTCTTTTGCTTTTAGCTTTTTCTGCAATAGATCAATTCACCATGGGTCCAAATGATTAAACTGAGAACAAGGAAACCTCACTTGAATAGTAACTTTACTTCCTTTTCTTACATTCCTGGGAAAACCCTAGCCACCAACTACAGAATCATTTTCTCCTTTAGTCCAAACTTCAGTATATTACAAACTGGATCTGAATGAAAAAAATTCTGTCAGTTTATATACTTCTTCCAAATGAAACTATTTCAACATGAAAGATTAAGATGGCAATATAAATACTAAGTCCTAATGTTCTGTACCACCAAGAGGTTCAAATGCTGGCAAGAAACATAATAATATTTTGGCAATTTAACAATTTCTAGCTTGTCAGACAGCCTGTGATAATTGTCTAACACAGCTGTGAAGTAACATAACCTTATTTAAGATTTTTTAAGGGAATGTTTAGCTATACTTCAGTGACGCACTAAATAAAAGAAAAAATCTGAAAAAAAAAAAAGGAAAGGTACAGGTTGAACAATCTCATTCCATGCCCAGCTATATCTAGGAGAGACTTTAAACATTTCTAAAACCACTGACAGTGCAGATGAATGTGAACATAGAGAATGCTGAGGGACAGGTAAAAATTTGGATACCGTGGTATCAATAGAAATTATATCTATAGGGAAAAAAGCCATTAAAAATGTGCATGGGGCTCTCTAGACAGAGATTCCTTCAAACCATGCATTAAAAATCTCATGAGTAAATATGCTTTAGAAAATTTAAAGAATAACAAAATTATGAACAGAATAAAATATTCTAATAAGTGCCTACAAGAAACAAAAATTACCAAATTACTACACATTTACTTGCCTCCCTATTTTAAAAGCTTTAAAAGAAAACTTTTAAACACATTCTTTAAGTACATTCAAAGAACCAACACATATAGTCAACAGACATAGTGCATCTAATATCTTGTCAAATCAAATTAAAAAACAGTATATACATAAACACTTCAAAATCCTCTGACCTTTGCTGTTGAATACCATTTCTAAGTAGAAGAATTAGTCCCACATTTGAATGTCTTGCCCTATTGATGTGCAGTCTCTATGACTTAGCTTTATGAGAGTTTTGGGTATCTATAATTTTAACTTCTGAAAATTATTTCTAAGTAAAACCAGAAATGTAAAATAGATGATGCAGTATAAAATCACTATCCATGTCTTCCAGTAGTGGAACTATTCATCCAAGAAACAGGTATAAGTTCAATTTGGCAAAGTTAAATGACATTCATTTTGCAGAAATTAACTTTTCTTTGTGCATTGTTGACTGTGAACGGAGACCATTATTTTTCATTGCCTAGATAGTGATGCAATTTTCAAAGCTAAATGAGCATTAAAAACATTCATTCCATGCTTCTGCAATGAACAATCTAAGATAACTAATGACAAAATGAGACATTCCCTTTAATCTTTATGAACATATTCTATCCTCTTGAGGTTAAAATGAGAAAGGAGGGGATAAGCTTGCTATATTTTTGACAAATGTTTCTCTCACAAACAGGAGAAGTCTTGTTGTGCAGATGCAGCAGCCTGCCTGCCTGCCAGCCAATCCCTGAAGATCCAATCATCCTGATGACTGTCCCACAGTTTCTTCCCCTTGGGCAAGCCAGTCTCTTTTCATTCCTCTGCTTTATTGAAGATGAGATTGTGGTGCCAGTATAGGTAAGAAATATGTTTCACCATAGGGCACAATTCATACACATATGAATGGGTTTCCAAGTATTTGCCTTTGGTATCAGCTCACATTCTAGTTATGCTCCTCTACAACAGGATCAGAGAGAGGATTTTCTGGACAAGTGACTATAGCAATATACTATTTTCCCATAGGTGTTCCTGAAATCTATCTCATGTCAAAATACTTGGCTACTGAGTAACAGAAGATAGCATGAGGCCGTAAGATTTTAATAGCAATATGTTACAGAAAACAGCATATAGCTAACCCTGCTATTAATTAAAGTAACTGGTGACCAAAGTTAAACACCTTATTTGTTAGAAAAAAATTCCACAAAATAGGCATTAAATAACAGCATAAGCATTGAACCACAGATTAGATGAAAAATTGTTCAAGCAATGAGATCAAATATCTTTTCTAGAAGACCATTTCCCAAACTATATTAACAGAAGATTTACAGAACAGTGCTGCCTGTGGCTGATTACATGTCGCAGTGATTGTAGAGAGTGTTTGTTTAAACAAAAAAAGAAAAACAACCACAGCAATATCAATCTATTTGGCACCACTGCAGGGTGATTTAAGTATTTGTGCATACCTAGTGTCATTCAAACACACTGCAGGCCACAGAGCTGTACCACATATTTTGAGTGAGGAAAAGTTTTTTCTCTCTCTCCTTCCCACTGTAATGGAGACTCAGAGCGTGGGGAAAAAAAAACCCAAACCAAAAAAGGTATATTCAGCTGTACTAGAATGAACCTCTGATTTTTATCATAAATCTTATCAAATATTCTTTATCTCCGCCTTCAGACAGAGCAGCAATTTGGATCCTAAAATTCACAGCTGAAAGTAAAACTAAGGGAAAGCAAAACTAACACCATGAAATGAGTGAACTTACAGGTTCAGAAATCACAAGGCACAAAACATACCTCAGAACTTTCAGGTCCTGTTTGTATTTCAGCCTATCTAGTACATGGACCCTTTGGGATGCTTTGAACTGATCTTACTGACACTGAGCTCTGTTGGCATTATACAGTTTTATCTTAACAGAATGGCAGAGATATATGTAGTATCTTTGGTCTATGTACTTAAGTCCAACTTTACACATTAAAAAAGAAATGAAAAATGACAAAAACACGATTACTCAGAATTGTATCTGCACATGTTTATGGCTTTGAAGCTTGACCTCAACAATATCATACAATCTCACCACCAAAATAATTATTTACCATAAATATACTTTTCTCCAGTATTATTAATCCACTGCCACTGTCATGAAACTGACTTGAAAAATGAAATATTTCTATCCAGTTTGTTACCTCAATTACTATGTTACCTTCAGGCTATGCAGTTTGAAAACCACAGATCTTTACCACTATTTGGAATTAAAATCTACAGTCATCACCAAGGAAATCATACTTTTTCAATATAGCAGGTTGATTTGTCTAATATTCTGGATGGGAGCTCTTCCCCTCTCTTTTCTGTTTCTTTTATTACTTGGTTGGTTGGTTTTTTGGCTTCTTTATATTTTCTTTGTTTTGTTGCTGTTTCTATTGGGGTTTTTTAAATTATTTTTGTTTGGGGGGTTGTTTTATTGTTTGTTTGTATTTTGTTTTTTTGTTTTTGTTTTTGGTTTTTTTCTTGCTTTTTCTTTCCCCACCCTCGAAAGGCCAGAAAATGAAAAAGACCTTTGGCAGCTGGTCTGCCATATCATTAGCTTGGTATAAACCATGTTAACTCCATATTCACAATGGAGCTTTGGGTAATAGACCTCTTTCTGACAAAGCACAAGTATCATGCAGAGCTAATAGCAGGCTTCATTCCCATTTTAACTAACTTATAATTTGTAGGGGTTTACTTTAATTCTATTTAATTTCCCTTCTTTCATTTTCAGTAGTGAGTGAGTAACAACATGCTGTAGGAATCATTAAAATTGAGAGTGAAGTTTGGTATTTGCAGTACTTAGCCACACCATCTTTAGCTGATGTACTACAAGGTGATGGCTGGACACTCTTGCGGCAACTCTTTCAGGGACAAAAAATCCCAGAATGAGTCATTAATCTGTGTAGAATTGTATATTGTTATTGGACTGTGGTATTCTTGTTTAAGGGGAGGACTGTATTGTTTGGAATATCTTGACACTATACCTCATTGAACATGACTGTTTCACTTGACACTACCTTACTATGAAATGAAATCTCCTGGGTGTGCATTGACTCCATTACTGCAGTAATGTAAAGTTACCACCCAGACGCTTAATTTCTATCCCCTTAAGCCTCATTCTACCTGGAAATTTTTGGAAGTCACCTATTCACTCCTCTGTCCGAGGCAACAGAGTGAATAAGATCAGATATTTAATTTCTCAGGACAACAGTTAAAGGCACCAGTTAAAAAATGGCCTGTCATACAAGTTGATTCCTTTAGAAAACAACAGCTTTTAATTGCTCATTTGAAAAAAACTGAATGATTCAGAAAGGAGTTTACAGAGGTAGACATTTAGGAATGATACAAGAATATGAGATACATAAATATTGTAAAAAGGAATTTCCACAAACTGGTTGTAGATATTACTTTCTGTTTCAGTTGGAGGCATTTTTTTTATGAGACAAGAGCCTGGATATCTGCATGTTTTATAGCTTCCATTTCTTTAGAACATTTTACTCCACTTAATAAAAGGTAGAGAAGTGACATACCTTAGATTGTTCCAGTTTCCTATAACACCCATTTAAAAATACTGAACGTTTAATTTATTTAGCTTTATCTTTAAGGTTACTTAATAAATCGTATACACAAAACTAACTATGGGATTATGACTTACTAAGAGTACAGCTAGGGAATCAAATTAGGTTTATATCCACATTTGTGAAAATTGTTTGATAAAGATTCATGTAGATATTCCCCTGATATTTGGAATTTTTAATCTTACGTAACGGAGAGCTGTATTTTCTCAGGAACATTGAGTATGTAGCTTTAGAAAAGAGAGAAAAAAAAATCTACTCATTTATGGACTGTTCACAGCAAGTTTTCAGGAAATGTGAATCATTTAATAAGCTTATTTTATACTGAGAAAGAAATATGAGCTCTCGAGCATTTACTTCAGGCATTAAGTCAGATGCAGCAATGAGCAAGACCTTCAAAGTGTGCATGAAGTCTTTCCCCTTTAATCAGTGGAGAAAGCTTGAGTCTTCTGAAAGCCAACATATTGATCTGATCAAGGAATTGCTGAGACTGCTGCAAAGGAAATGATATGAATATATATGGAGCAGAAGTATATAAGAGTATAAAAAAATTGCAATTGACCTTTCTCTGTAGTTTCCCTATTCTATTATCTATTTTTTCTCTTCTGGAAGCCTTTAGCTACAGATTTTTACATATGGTTTGAGCAAGTAAAGAATACAGAAAGAGGAGAGTGATACTGGCAGTGTGTAAATCTTAGAACCTGAAGGATTTTTTGAGGACTGAAGAAAAAAATGCCATAGGTGCTCCCTTTCACACAAGTAGAGCATCTGCTCAACCAATGGCATACAGGTTTGGGGCAGGAAAGGCTGATGGGCTACATCTGAGTGTGAAACAAAGCGGATGAGAGCCAGAAGCCAAAGTCACGCATGAAAAGAGTATGCAGCAGAAGGCAGAACTTAGAACTTCTCTGACAACCACGTCTGCAATCCAAGAACAAGAGTGTGACCAACTATGAACCACAGGACAAGGAGAAAAGCATTAATTCTGCCGGCAAGGGCTGGTTTCTCAGCTGGACCATTCCCTGAATGTTTCTTCGACAATATTTGGGTAGCTGCCATGAATTAAACAGTGTGGATAGGTGTAAGACAGTTCTGAAGCCTCCATTTTGCCCTTTTTGATTCATGTTTATAAACACAATAATAAAAGCCAGATTCTAGCCTGAAACAGGAAGACTATGGGCACTGGCTCTTTCAGGCTGTTTTGAGAAGAAATGGAAACAGGCAAAAGTCTATGTAGAAAAATTATTTAGTAAAATATAAGGAAAGATTTTTACCTAAATATTGATTACTTTGGTGTGTAGTTTATTAGTTATTCAAAAGAGAATATAAATATTACATGAATTAAAGAGGACTTGTGTTTTAGTATCTATTAGGAAAGTATTTCATTGCAAAACCATGCAAGTTTCACTTTATTTTTATCTTGTGAAAATTTGCTCCTGACAAAAAACACCCATAATTATATTAATCATTACAGAGATATTTACACATGAAGTATGAGACACTACAAGGAGTGATTCTTGTTCACCTTCTTAAAGTAGCAAGCGCAATTCACACAGTGGCTTAAAGGTGAAATTTTCCTTTGGGAAAACATGGGATACTCTGGAATAACTTGATGGAAACAGGAGAGAAATCTTAATGGGTTTTTTTGGGTCCATTCTACAGAATTTGACTTTTTATTTGTCTGGCAGGTGCAATTTTCTTTCTATTAGGAGAAAAAGTTGAAATATTAGCAGCTGAAGTTTTATTAACTATAAATACTCACTTTAAAATTTAAAATACTGTGCTTTAAGACTACACAGTGTCAGAACAAGAAGTAATTTCATTACAAATTAATTCTGAGTATATGTGCCTAAATTTATTAAAATACTTGGTTCCTGAATGAAAATTTTAGATGTTTTCTTTATACATCTGTAAAAGTTAATATCAAGGCTGTGGCTTTTTTTCTTCATTGTTCTCTTTAACATATTTGAAAAAAGACCCTTTCAAAAGTTTAAATAAATTCAGTCTCTTGGTATATCTTAGGCCAGTATGACATCAGTGATAAATGAGTCAGAGGATCTCGAGTGCTGCATTGAACATACACCACTAATTCTGATACAAAAAAGATAAGCAGACTAAGGCAGATGCCATTCAGATAAGTAAACAAACTATATAATGTGGAAAAGTTTCTAGAAAGTATAAACAGGATTTACAGTCTACAAGATGTAAAAGTCTTATCCTGGGATAAGGGGAATAATAGGCAATAACAGGCACAATAACAGGCAGGAATCCAGCTTGCCTATTTTCTAGCATTCCCGAAGCTCAGCATGTCTACCATTGCTCATGTCTTATAGCTAGAGTAGGCACAGTTTCCAAAAGCTTCCTTTGTCACAAACATTTCTAAGTGTCTCTAGCTAGGACTTGAAAATTTTAAGATACAGTCCATAGGCCTGCAGGATTATTTAGTGTTTTTCTAAAATTTCATGGACATGAACATGGAATGGGAGATTGAAGGTGTAACAATAAAGCATGCAAAGATAGGAGACAACGGACATTTTCAAAAAATTTTCTACCATATGGGATCCTAGACTGTCTGTGAAGGCAGAAATCAGACTTTGTTCTCTGCCAGTGTTTATAAAACTTATGAAAGCAGCTCAGTTTCAAGTTTTAAATGAAATGTTAATTACTATACTGAATCAGATTAGTCATCGGAGTACCAGTGTCACAGCAGCCATTTTTAAGTAGAAAGATAACAGGCGGTTAGTTAAAAGTTGATTTATGCATGGAAATATGGTTTACACCTCTTCATTTTTTCATATAATATCATAGCTAGCTGCATTTACCATGTACACATACATCTACTTGTTTCTATTTTTTCCTTTGTAGGACCTTGGTCTCATGCTTATTCAGAATTAAATGTGCTACAGTAGAGTTACGAATCTTTGTTTTTTCCTGTGAGCAAGATTAAAGAGAGATGTCAGCCTCGTTTCTCTTCGTATTCACTTTTCAGTTGTGTGCAAGTAGTCCCTTTTAACAATCTGTTCTCAAATATCTGATCTAATAATTCCAGTTCTCGATCTGATTTTTTGTTATTATTCTTTATTTACTTTTTATTATTTTGTTTTGTTTTGTCGATCACGCAGCTCTGAACCTCTCTGCGTTTACAGGTTTTATTTACAAAAAAAGCACTCCTCTTTGCTTTAGATTACATGAATCAGTGACACATGAGCTAGTCACTAGGCTGCCTTTATAGCCAGTGGCAGAACTTCCACAAGGCAATCCATGCCCTTATTTTAGATGTCTGAGATGGTATGAGTTGCTCTCCTGAGCAGTACTGTCCCTTGATTTTAAAAGAAGCTTAGGGTGACTTCAGCAAATTTTGTGATGCTTAAAGTAAGTAAAATGAATCCAAACCATATAATCTAATTGAAAAGAGTGTTGCAAGGGATAACTACTAAAAATAATAAAACAAAAAATCAGTTATTTTCTTTATAATGCTTGTTTTGCACACTAATACTCTTCTTTTCTCTGAATGGTTTGAACTACTCCTGCTTACATGCTCTGTCAAAACTGAATTTAATCTGCCTGTGGATATCCTCTCCTTTTCATTTTGCTGTACCCCCTGGAGATCTTCAATCTTTCCTGCCTTTGACTAGTCTAAATAACTTTATGACATCTGCACATTTTATAAAATTACTCCACATTCATAAAATTAACATTAACAAAGAGTGGCTTTTCACATGCTGAAAAATCTGGTTTTTTTCCTTTCAGTTCTAAATAACATCCATGACAACATATTGCACTTCAAGATTATTTGGTTTTTCATTAATATAATTTTAGAGCTGTAGGCTAATTTTTGACAATAGAATGTCCTTTGACCATTTTTTGGCTGCTGCTCTTAAGGAAATTTATTTGTCAACATAAGGAAAATTTTCCCTTACAAAAGAACCTGAATCTCCCATAGAAATACATATCTCCTAATACTGCTCCCTATTTCCAGTTCAACATTCCACCTATGCCTTCAAAAGACAGTTATGCCTGTGGTACTCCAGTCTTCCAGTCTAGAAATTTTAAGTTAAAGGTTAAATTTTTCTTAATAGCCCTTCACCCACCTTTTATTACACATCTTCCAAACTCTTAATGGTTTGCAATGATGAGATCCCAAATCAGTCAAAGAACTGAGATGGATCTGCTCAGGTCTTTAGTGCTCAAAAAAAATTCAAAAGGCTATTGAAAGCCAAGATTAATTCTTTAATCTAAAACCAGGAACTCATCTTTTAAAACAGACAAAACTGAAAGCAATTGGTTAACAGAGAATGGTAACATGGTTTAAAAGCTTTCTTCCCCACTGCATGTTGTATCCTTGCAGGTGGGTCTGCGCATTCAGTGAATTCAAGGACTCTTGAGTGGTAGCAAAAGCTTCTGTTTGTTCACACTATCATTTTCCTGTGCCTGCTCAGCTGGTCCGGAGGAGGAGGAGGTGGAGGAAGAAGAAGAAAAGGAGCAGGATGAGGAAGGAGGCTTCTACCTCCTATTAGAGGCTTTTATTTCACCTAATAGTTTCTTAAAGGAATATAATACAGAGCGCAATGATAAAACAAATACCATCTGTCCCCACCATGCGTGAACAAAGCAAATTGTTGCTTTCACAGTTGTGAAGTTTTTCATAGTATATTCTCTATCCTTGACAAATAAGCTAAGAGGAGATGGGCCTTGCTTTAATGGAAATGCATTTGAATTGTCTGAGCTGCCTCAATAACCCAATAAAGTACGGATATTGGATCATCTGGATTTGAAACCAGTCTTTGATGTTTTGTTCAGAAGAAATGAAAAATTTGCGTTAAAAGCCATCACAAGAAGTTTAACAGGGGCATGGCAACTGTCCTGGTCTTCTTAACTATTTTCAAATGTATTGTAATGTGGTTTATGATAGCCTGACATATAGTTAATGTAACTTTTTCATCACTTCCCATTTTTCAAGAATGAGAATGTGAATTGGAGAGTCATTGCATGATGGCTGTTGTGTAGTAACTTTTTAAGCCACAGCTACTTGTTTCTGTGTCTTGAAAGAAAGAGAAAATAAAATCCCCTCTGATGAAGATCTCAGGGGATTAGCATATCTGTGAAACACAAATAGGTGTTCAAATTTTATATTTACTACTATTCAATTGGAAATGTCATTCAATTAGCAATGAACTTAAACCAAGAACTCTGTGCATTACTGTGAAATTTGCAACAAAATTGGATTTTTTTCTCTGAAGCAGCAGTTCATATGTAGTTCATATTTAGCTCCAATTTAGAATAATTTTTCTGAACTTTAAAGCGATGCGAAAATTAAAAGTACAGCAAAAAGTATTTAAAGTATGTGATAGCGCTGAGAGAATATGTTATGGTAAATAACTATTGATTAAACAGGACCCCTGTTCGCCTCACATCTGTGCCTGGAGAGCTCATAGAATCTATTCTAAGGCAAATGGAGGACAGGGAGGTGATTAAAGACAGCAACACAACATCATCTTGGACAAGTCCTGCCTCACCAACCTAGTGGTCTTCCGTGATGAAGTGACTGCATCAGCGGACAAGGGAAGAACTACAGGCCTTCTCTAAAACCTTTGAAATGGTCCCAACAACATCCTTCTCTCTAAATTGGAGAGACAAGGATTTGATGGGGGGACTCTTAGGGGAATGAGAATTTAGTTGGTCACATCCAGAGGGTAGTGGTTCATGACTTAGTATCCTGATGAACACTGAAGACAAGCGGTGTCCCTCAGGAGTTCACGCTGGGACAAGCACTGTTTAATATCTTCATCTATGACAAAAGGATCAAATGCACCCTCAGGAAGTCTGTAGATGACACCGGGCTGAGTGGTGTGGTTGACACACCTGAAGGATGGGATGCCATCCAGAGGGACCTGGACAAGCTCAAAAACTGGGCCCATGGGAACCTCAAGAGGTTCAACTAGTCCAAGTGCAAGGTGCTGCATCTGGGTTGGTACAACCCAACCCCTGGCATCAACACAGTCTGGGGGATGAACTGATCAAGAGCAGCCCTGAGGAGAAGACCTTGAGGATGCTGGGGGATCAAAATCTGGACCTGAGCCGGCAAGGTGTGCTTGCAGCCCAGAAAATCAATTGTATCCTGAGCTGCATCAGAAGCAGCACAGCCAGCAGGGCAAGGGGGTGATTCTGCCCCTCTACTCTGCTCTGGTGAGACCCCACCTGCAGTGCTGCATCCAGCTGTGGGGGCCCCAGCACAGAAAGGACATGAATCTGTTTGAGTGGGTCCAGATGAGGGTCAGAAAAATGATCAGGGGGCTGGAGCACTGTTGCTATGAAGACAGGCTGAGAGAGCTGGGGTTCTTCAGCCTGGAGAAGAGAGGGCTTCAGGTAAACCCTATCGCAGCCTTTCACTATCTGAAGGGGGCCTATAAGAAAGATAGAACAAACTTTTTAGCATGGCCTGTTGCAAGGGCAAGGGGTGATGGTTTTAGCCTAAAGAGGATAAATTTAGACTAGAGATAAGGAGAAGGATTTTGCAATAAGGGTGGTTAAACACTGAAACAGGTTTCCCAGAGAAACATTCAGGGTCAGACTGGATAGGGCTCTGAGCAACCTGAGTAAGTTGAAAATGTCTCTTCCAACCCAAACCATTCTATGATTCTCTTCTATGAACTACTGGATTGTTCTGTTTAAAGAAGAATATTGGTAAAATTTGTGTCTCGTTTATGCACAATATCTGCTTCCTGCATCAAATGTGTTTGTCGACTTAAAAGACTATTGTTATAGATAAGACCTTACAAATTTATGAGCTCTTGTTGGTACAGAATAATTAATGCTAAGACCAGTCAAAAACTGGATAATTTATTCTTAGTTGAGATCAACATAAATGTTCCCTAGATTCCAAGTACATAGGCAGTCAGAAAGTTATGCCAATGGCCTGAGGACAATTACACTAAAACTGAATTATTCCAGATACAGTCCTTCCTTGTTAGTGAAAATAAGAAATTACTCCTTGCTGATAACAGCCTTCTGTCCCCATCTCAGCATGTCACCTGAGCTGAAGTATTCTGATCAATGATTTGCACGGCAGTGACCCTGCCCTTTTTTGATGGCTGACCGAGCATAGGGAGGATAAACTCATGCCAATATATCAAGGCACAGGGCTAGGTAGTCAGATTAAACCTATAAATCCATTTTCAGTTTTCATCATTCATTTCTCAGTTTCTTTCTATTCCTTTGATGGTTTTATAGTTAAGAACAGACCTCCTGTGTGCCTAAAAATATCTTATATGTGGGAAGAGGAAGATAATCAAAAGAAAGACTGTTAAGATTCTGCAGTTATCTAAACTAGCCAGTGCATAGCACAGTTTCTGATTCAATTGGAAAGTTGTTGCTGTTTCCCATGTGAGGTCATGAATATTTTGAAACACAGATTATTTGAATGCATCTTCTTAAAACATTTTCCCATTAGTTTTTGGAGGGTTTTTTGACAACAAACAGATTAGAACACACTGCAACATGCCAAGCAGCACGGACTGGGCTCTTTAAATAAGCTGATCTTCTTATTTTGTCATAAAAATGTCATGGAACAAACATTTCAAAAAAGATACTTTTCTTTATAAATTTGTGCAGGGTCTAGCATAATGAAGGACTGGACAACTGGAAGAAGATTTAAGTGGTATTACAGTGCAAACAGTAGTACCACAAAAATAATAAATCATTGGTTTAAACCCTACTGCAATATTTTAAACATTTTAAGACTGCCAGAGTTCATTTTGATGATTTCTTTGACATGTCTCCAATACAGGGTTGTGCCTTACCGGGGCTAGAGTTTACAGTCCTGTCACTCTATAATATGAACTGGAAAACAATAATAAGTATTTATTATTGCAGAGCAGCAAGCTAAATATTCAATAGGGACAATCCAACATTTTCCTCTCTTTATTCTGCCAAATAATTTCAAAATGACTATAGTTTCTAACCAATTCTAATGACTTGCTGAAGAACTGACTGACATATATGTGCAGCAAGATGTTAACTTAAAATCTAAAAAAAATGTATTGACACTGGAAGTTTTGCTATCAGAGAAACACATATTTTGGGTTTATTCCTTACATACAACTTCCTAATACTTTCCTGGCACTATAAACATGCAGCTATAGAAAGTTATTAAATAACAAAGGTACTAAACAAAGACAAAATGCTTAGAGAATATTTTTTGAAACTAATATTTTAGTTGATTTTTTTGAAAAATGCTGCAATACTGTAGAACATTTACGACTACTAATAAATGTAATTGAGTTGCTAAGCATTTTTATATTTATTACCTGGCAATTCTCCAGTAGCAAAAACAAAGTTTGAAAAATATATCTGAATAAAATTTTGAAACTGTTAGACATAGAAAAACTAACATAAGGTTATAATTATTATGGCAACTAATATATATTTTTTAAATTATTGCTTATCTTTGCTGATTGTTATCACACCATATCATGTGCAAAGACTTCTCTTTGGGAGAATGCAATATTAAAAGACAATGTCAACAAAATAAACACTTCCCAAGCTATTAAGTATATTAATATTATCTTAATTTATGCAATTGTATAAATTAACATTTGAAACACTGTGTATTCTGGGAACCCTCTAACATGTACCTACAGATCATAGTATCCTGGTGAGTATTTTCTTAATTTTGATTCTAAAACTTTGCATTTAGATCTTGAGATATAAAGAAATCCAATGTGTAAGCCATTCTGCATGTGCTAAACCAGACAGAAGATAACCAAGTAACAGACAATCTGGAGGAGGAGGATCAGCCCAATCTGGATTGTGATAGAAGCCACAACTCTATAGCACATGCTTGCAACTTCTGATTTTCAATAGGTCATAAATTCGATAGAAGAAATTTCTATTTCTTACCTACATTTCCAGTCATTAGGTATGAATTCTGAAAGTCCATCATTCCCATTCCAACAATGTGTATAAAATCTTCAATCACCTGCATTAACTCCACTGAGCCTGGATAGATCTAACAAAGGAAGGTCAGACATGACATTAACTATAATATCAAAATGTCTACAGCAGCAAATACAAATAAAATCCAAATGCCATCAAAATAAAATTGAGATGTAACTGTCAAACTGTTCTTCCCATGTTTCAACATCGAACACTTCCTGTTACTGTAAAATAACCATTTTGCTATTAAATCCTCATGTAAACAGACACTACTTCCATTAAGTTACGTGAAATCAACTTTACACTGGAACTGTGGAAAATGTTTCCTCTAAGTCACCACACTTATCAAGAACTTACTGGACATTACTTTCGTTAACGGTTAAAGCATTTTATTATTTATTAAGAATAATTCTATGTAAAGTATTCTTCTTTCCTCTGGAAGATATCTTCAGTAACTTCAGAACTATTGATACAAACAGCTGAATGCAAATCTTACTGTGGCCTCACCAGCATGATAAACTTTGTTGCATTAATCAACAAGTAAGTAATTTAAATTTTCACTGGTACTACTATTTTCATTGCTGATATGGAGTAGTAGAATCATAGAATATCTGAGGCTGGAAGGGGCCAATGGAGATCATCTAGTTCAATCCTTTGTGCAAAGCAAGATCAACTCTAGCAAATTGCCCAGGAACACATCCAGATGGATTTTGAATGTCTTCCAGGAAGAAGACCCCAGAGCTTGTCTGTGTAACATGTTCTAGCATTCAGTCACTCTCACAGCCAGTTTTTCTTATACATAAATGGCATTTTCTGTATTTTAATTTTTGACCCTTGTTTTTTATTGTGTCACTGAACACCACTGAGACTTGGTTCAGTCTTCTTTACTGCTCCTCCCCTTCAGGAATTTTTAATACTGCCAGGATACTCACTTTTCCAAGCAAAATAGTGTCAGCTATTTCAGCCTACCCTTGCATATCAGATGCTCTAATCCACTAAACATCTTCATGCTATTTTTCTGAGCTCATTCCATTATTTTATGTCTTGTACTAGCGAACCCAGAACTGGACACAGTAAACTAAAATAAATTGCAGTAGCTTTGGCATCGCTAATGTAAGCTCTCAATTTGGCTTTCAAAATGATAAGAACTAACACATTTCCAAAAAATGTAATTTATTTGCAAAGCTGTAAGCTACTATCAAAACCACTCATTTTTTAATATTTAACAATAATGATTCATCAGTAAAACAGCGCTAAAGATCATAACAGTTATTATTAAGACTAAAAGGTCTGTTCATATAACATATACAAAAAAATCCTTTTTGGTTTTTATTTCCTGTTATGAATAAGACAATTTCCAGTAACAGAGTATCTTGCAATAGAAATATAATGGATGACCTGTTCATGGTGCTTTTTTCTTCATATGAGTGAAATGTCTGAATTTCACTTTATAAGCAATATTCAACCCATTCTTTCCACTCCTGGGACTGCAGACTCTAAAAAAATCCTATAGAGACTGTAAATTCCAGCATGCTGCACTCCATCTTCATCTTGCTATATCTGTCTAGATCCATAGCTGCTCAGTTCAGGACAGAGAATTTTCAAGGTGCTTTGTTTTCTACACGGATCTTTTTATAAAAGGTAGGGCAGTAATACTGTTTTATAGAAGATTTTGTTGAGACTAATATCCTAACAGGCTGCAAATGCTGCTTCAGGCAAAGGAAACTTAATGTCCATTTTCTTAATGATGAATTACTGAGGTAGTAAGTGTGGTTTTTGCATCCATCTCATTCAAAGAACACGCACTCACAGATTATGTACTAAGGAAAAATTTCAGTGAGAAGATTTTTTAAATGCTAGTTCTTGCATATAAAATTTTAGACTAATAAACTGTTGAGCAGTCAGTTAAGTAGGTATTCTGTGGTTTTATCTGTCTGAAGTACTGGTTAATCAATAGGATGCCAGCAGATCATGATGGAGAATATGCAGAATAGCTCCTGTGTTTTGAAACTCGAGTATAAACTTATGCATTGTGGATTGAAATGGGTTCCTGTGTGCAGTGCTTTACATCAGCTCTTAAAAAAAGGCAAGTATTAAAGTGAGTGCTGCTTATCAGAATGCTATATAACCTGTAATTAATGGTTATCAACTCTTGGAATTTAAGCTAGGAAAACAGATGTGCTGAGGCATTGCAGCTGTATACTTGACTGAAAGTTAGCAATTTGCTGACAGTGAGTAAGATTTTCTTTCCAGCAAAGAATCTAGAAAACAGGCTAAGAGATCTATGCTAACAGTAGTTGTGGAGTTTAAGAAAACTATGCAAGCTGGCAAAAAGGTTGGTTAGACTGCATTTAGGTTTGCAATGTTTTATTACAGAAAATGCAGCTGAGTGGCTAAACCAGAAACAGGGTCACCTTTAGTCACTAGTGCCTGCTCACCCTTCCTAGCTGGTATAAAGAGCTACTTGCTTCCAAAGTTTTTTTGAGACTGCTTAAGTAACCGCACAAGAACAGTAATAAGACCAGTGTCATTGGATTTTTTGGCGGGTCATATCTCAGTAGTCTAAGATCTAGTGAATTCCCTAGCTTTGTCACCAGGAACCTATTGCCCCACTGCTCCTGTGTTCAGCTCATCTTGGCGGTTTTTCGGTTTCCTGCCTGCCTACCAGTGCCGTAAGTACATCTGTGAGACAAGGAATTACCAGGCAAAGAGAAGGAGCTATGGAAAAGCAGGAATAACTTGTTCCCTCTCTGTTTTTCAACACTACTCCTTCTACCAGCAGCAATGAAAAGAAGGAACTGGAGATTTACTGTTCCTTCTTTGTCTTCACATTCTCAGAATTTCCTCTTAAGTGCTGTCATACCCTAACCTATGGGGTCAGATGGAAGACATGGAATGGGTAAGCAGGCAAGGTGGAGGTAGAAGACAAGGTTGATAATACAGGAGTGGTATCACATCTGTTCATTAGTGGGGCTAAAATAATTGCTTAATATTGGTTTCCTTATCTTTGTGCTGTTTATGGAAACTGCCCACATGCATGTGATTTTGCTGCTTCCATCCACCACCACCAAAGAAAATGACACACTTTGTTTATTTTTGTATCTGGCTCCTATACAGAGGAGCAGCAAAAGAAAAAATACGATTCCCAGCTGAATTGCATTAGGTCAGCTGCAGTGTCATGTTCTACTGCAAGGTTTGAATTAGTAGTGCAAAGTCCTGATCTTCCCTTTCTTAGTGATATCATAAACATGAATATACAGAACTGATGGTAAATAGCTTCAAAGATCTTTAAACACCTTGTGATTTATTAAGAACCACACAAATTTCAAGTATCTATATAACACAGTCACAATAACTGCACAAGAGTAGACCAAAGATCCATATAAGTTATTTTCTTGCCTTTGACAGTGGCAAAAAGCCAATGTCTAAGGACGAGTATAAATAGGCAGGAACATAGTGATTCTTTCTTTGAAAGCCTTGCCCAGCCTTTAGCAGTTTTTTTGCCAAAGGACTAAGCAAAACCAAGACTTTTCTTTCCTAAATTTGCTTATTTACCTTTTCAACTTGTGTCCTTTCAGTGCCAAAAAGTTCTGCAAACTGGCCTTCTATAGAAAAACTATCTCCTATATTCATTCTGAATTGGCCACAATTTGATGTCCTCTAGTTATTTTTGAAGAACCAGAAGTGTGTAGATTAAACATCTCATTCTCCAAATCACTCCTGATTTTAAAAGCTTCTGTTGCAAGTAAATGCACTTGACTCTTTTCCATACTGAAATATCTTGCTTTGTTTACTCATTCATCATATACAAATGTTTACCTGGCTTTGTGCACCTCTACAATTTTCCCTTTTTACATAATTATGTTCATCCCCATTGTCACTGTTATTTATATCTGAATAAATTTGACAGTATTATGGTCATGTTAATGAACATAAATATTAACATTGTCCAGTAATTTCCTGGTATAAGCGTGTCGTAAATTCTCATATCCAAGCAGAAAAAAACATGGAGTATATTTGAATTTTGAACTCTTTTATCATACATTAATGATTTTTTCTAGATTTTCCTATGTTATAAAGTGTTATCATCCTATCTAACTTAGTCCAGAAATTGATCAGTGCTGAGGATCATAACTGCTCTTCTAAATACGACCTTTTGTAAAAGCACTACTGTTTGCATTTCTGTAAGTTGCTTGGTGGTGTTGTATGAGGCCTTTGGGTGAGTTGTGATGTGTCGTGTTTAACAAAAGCAGCATTGCAGCTAGGCCTTATTAGCATTTTTCAGCTTTCGTATGTATTTCATGACAATGTCCAAAGCAAAGACATAGTGAGTAATTCTATGGAATGTTAATAAAATATTCTATGGAATGGTTATCAAGAGAATCATCTTATATTCTAAAAATAATTTCAACATAAGGAATTAGCCAGTGCGTCTTGGAATTGCTCCTTTTTTAAAAGGATAATTTTTTTCCCTCAAATATTCTCTCACTTATGATTTGCTTTCAACTACAGCATTTTTAACCTGATTTTTGAAATCATATATTACACTTCATCAAATCTTACCTGTTGTGCATCTTCCCATTTCTCTTTGTTTTCTTCATCTAAGAGATTACTAATGATTTGAAAGAAGTTCTGAAAAATCAATTAAATAAAAGACTAAGTAAAATTATTTCAAAGATATAAACGACCACATCCTTAGTCTGACATTAAGAAAGCTTTCCTTTCTCTACTACAGATGCAGTTTTGCAGCCTATTTTCTGTTAGTGGAAGAGATGATGTAGCACAGTAATACATTAGACTGATAAGAGGGCACATATTTAATGGTAAATTTTTAATTTTTGGCTGTATAATTAGGTTCCACAGTACCACTTTGTATGAAACAAGAACCCTTTTAAACTTGCTAAATTTTTAAGTGTGATGGTGTTCTATTTGCAAATTACTCTCATTCCAGAAACTAGACAATTACATATTTTGCAAAAATCCAAAGTACATTTAAGAAACACCAGTCTCAGGGTCTTTAGTTTCTATTCAAAATGTGAAAACGATTCTTAATAACCATACATATGGCATTCAATGGCATTTCATTGGTAAATAATGTTTCAAATCAGATGCTTCTTACTTTTATATGTCACACTTGCCTCTATTCCTTTAGGAATTCAAACATAAAAGGTATAAGTAATTTCTGTTTCTTTGACTGTAAGCTCTTCATTTTTTTTCCTGATTCTCCTATACATTTAAGCATAAGGAAATAAAAAGGCAGGACAATCAGATACAAATCATACATTTTAAAAATCCCTTTTCTCCAAATGTTTGTGGAGGAATATCCTTTCCCAGTTCGTCTGCTCTGTCTAGCAATTTGTATTCCCAACTTTGTCATCCTTAATAGCTAAGAATTTGTGCAGTCTGTTCTCATCTCTGTACCACATTTTGTGCAGAATGTCAATTTTGTCTACAGCCTGCCAATTATAATTTATCTGTTCCTTCATAAAAGATACATGTAGTTTCCAGTGACCTCAGCTGAAGAGTGCAATTAAGTTCCCCACAACTTCCAAAAATCTTCAACTGAAATATCAACCATGTGACCCTGCTGCAACTCAGATTAATGGTCATTACCTCACCTGTACTTACTTTTTACCCATTTGGGGGTATAAAGAGGACTTTAATAACGTTTCAGCAAGAACAAACTTTAACTCACTGTTAATGAAAGTACAAAGGATTTGACTGCACAGTGACTGAAACTGGACTAGAAAAACTTCCAACCTTAGTGTATGGTGGGTATGCTTGAAAAGATGTTAATTTCAAAACTGAGATATCACAGATGCTTTAAGTGTTTCGCAACCATATAAGTAAAACATTTTAGGATGCAAAATTGAAGAAAACATGCAAAAACTGATTTTTGACATAATAACATTCTTCCAGTCTAACCTAGTCCTAACACTAAGGACTTGACAAAAAAGAGGATTTATCGTTGCCTAATCATTAGGAAGTTAACTATGCTAACTATGAAGTTCACGTGGATAAAAATTTCTTTAACTTGACCAAATTTACTCTTGAAGTGACTGACACTTTGCTGAAATTAGACAAAATAATCCTGTACATTAACGAGGCGTTAACTCTTCTCACTGAAGTCAGCAGCAAAGTATCCATGAGCTTCAGTAACACAACAAACTTAATGAAAAGAAACAAAATAGCTCAGCAAGCTCCTGTGAAAATTACAAGGAAGCATTTGGAAAAGATGGGAATTAATGATAGGATGTAAAAGTAAAATGTTCTCATGCTTTGATCCAATTTGCAGTGATACTGAAGAAAACTTGCCAGTCAAGCTGAAGATAAGACAAGTATATATGGCTACATACTGCTTATATACCTGGAATACTTTTTATCTCTTTCAGACACTCAGTAGCAAAATAAAGCACAATGGAAGGAGTAATGTTTGGTTTTTGTCACAAAGGAATTGCCAGTTTACCCAGGCTGGCAAATCACAATTGTGTAAATGCAACTTCAGCTAGCAAAAATGTACATCTTCACTGGTCTTCCACATAAAATAAACTATACTGGCCAAAGCAGTATGGCACTATAATTACATTTACTGTAAGCCATTGCAATTTTGGCGAAGACTTCTCCTAAGTAGAGTTAGCCTTATGAAGATTTTTGCCTGAGGAAAACACTTTTCTAAACATGGTAGTTCTCCACTCTTCCAGAGCAAAACTGTAGAAATACAGCGGACAGAAATTTTAACTTTAATTTATTAGGGCATCAGTAGCAGTCTAGCTGCAGCAGGATGGAACTCAGTGTGCGATAATTTATCATACTACGGAGTTGTTTTGAAGGTAGTTTTGAATTACATTGCAGACACTGATTCCCCTGCAGTCTAAGCCTTAATTGCAAAAGTATCCATGTCTATGTTATGAGATCTATCTGAGAGTAGCCTAGATTGCATGAAAATGCTCAGGAGTTTAAAATGTTTCTTGCTGATGATATATCACATGGGTTTGCTAATAATGTTATGTGTTAGTTAAATTTTATGTTTATTTTAGTTACAAAAAGCATTAAAATTATCAATAATTGACAGAAATATATGTGAAAAAGCTTATAAATAATCCTAGACTGAAGCACAAACAAAAGATGAGCAATAACATCTAATATGTATTTTTGCACTTGCCAATGAAGTGTAAATTATGTAAATGAACTTAGTAACAAGAATATTTTTCTTCTTGAGATATTTTTTTCTCTATTTCTATCCCTGGTTGGTGCCATATTTATGGTAGCAGTGGAGGGTGAGATGTGTGTAGTTTTTTCAGTCAAAGTGCTTTTTCAAAGCAATGCCAGTGCTTTGTGAATTAAACACAGATGATCAAATGGATTGGCTGCCTCCATAATGAATATATATGAGATACACTTCCAAAATGTGACAGAGGAAGAAGGGTTAAAAATTCTTTGTCCTACTTTGGCTACTGTCTTGTTTATTGCATCAATCCTGAAAAAAAACCCCATTGTCCTTTGGTAAAATGATTGACAGGTGTGAAGGCTAAATTTTAGAAGCATTATGGATTTGATCTGAGGGTATTACTGCAGTAAACATGACTTCCCTGTAGAATCAAGTTTCTTTCATAGCAGGGTTTACATATTACTGAACTGGCCACTGTAGAAAATGTTGGTACAGCCAGAACCAAACTTTTAAGTCTTTTATTTTTTTGCCCAGGCTTTTTTGATGGACATGCCGGTTACAGTTGGGAATGGACAATTACATTTTCCTAATTTAATTTCCTTCCTTTCAATTTTTTCTTCTGTAATACAATGGCTGCAGTTCTCTGTTCCAGTCCAAATTCTTTGACCCTCTCTGCAGGCATAAAGCTGTCATAAATCCTTTTATACAGCTAGAGAAGAATTCCTCCCTAGGAGGAATTAATGGATAGCCTAGAGTCACCTCCACTTTTGGACTTCAGCATAGGAAATGTGTGTGTGGGAGGGGGAAGGTGGAGGGAAAAAGGACTGGACAATCCTGTTAAACCCTGTCTGACAGCAATGGTCCCTGTGGCTAATATAAAAGGGATTATATTGATCTAACTTCTTTGAGGAGAAACCTTTTCTCCTGTTGGTTGCTGCATCAGGGGATTGTACAACTCACTTTGTCATTCTGTCCTGAAATGTAGTTTCTTTCCTGCCATCCTGTCCTTAGAAGGTAGTTCAAGCACTTTTAGACCAGTTCTGGATAATGTTCCAAAATGTTGCTTACATTTTGACTTTTAAAAATCCGTATTATCTTCCTGGTAGAATCATTCTCTCTAAGTACAGTGTCCATCTCATAGCCTCAGTGTACCTACAGAGGGTATTTTACAGAATTCCCATATTAAATGAAAGACCTTGCTTGAAGAAGAATTGAATGACTCTTGTCTTGGAATTATTTCTGCTACTGTAGTGATATTTTCAGACTCTAATGCAGGACACCTTCTTGTTTAACTAACTGCGTCATACATGGTTATTTCTGTTCCTGACATTGTATGTGCAAGTATACATAAATATCGTTGCAAAAAAAGGTTAAAAGAGGCAAAAGTAAAAAGAGTAATGTAATAAATAACTTGGCACTAGATATGCATACCTTAAAAACTTTATTTTGCTCTTGGTATTGTCTGCCTAAACAACTAGCATTTTCTATGCAGCGTATCAGGCAGCAGCACCTTCATTTTGGATAATTAGCTGGAAAATTTCAAATTTGATCTCACTTTTCTGTTCATTCATTTTGTTATGGAGTCTCTGAATCACAACTTTTGCACTATTCATGAATATTAATATTGGATATAAATCAGAGTTTATAGGCATTTGAAGGACTATCCATGGATAGAATGTATAAGAAACAAATATATTCAGACAGATATACTTTTTCTTTCTCAGTCATAATTCAAGTGATGTTTTTGCATGGATCTTAAAACATACTGTTGCCCATAATTCATCACAATCTACTTTTCTGACACCATGCAAAATGATAAATTATGACCTTTAAAGGTTTTAAACCCCACTCATGCTTTTCTGGTAATTTCTTTAAAGCTAAAGTCCATCAACTAAGAAATTCTACTCTTTATCTGGTTAAGAAAATAGAATGTAATTAGAACACCACATAAAGCTTCTTCATAAAGAAGAATTTTCACGCAATTTTCATTTTTACCTTTTTTTCACTTATTTCAATGATGAATTAGGAAGTATGGAAATATGTGATAGTGAAAATAAAAAATAAATTTGATACTCCAGAGTATGGTAGAATATGACATATGTTTACATATGGGAAAATCCCTGTTTGTCAGGAACTGGCAGTAAATTTTAGGGTGTGTGTTTCTGAGCCAGGATTTCATTTTAGATTATCAGAAGCCAGTAAAAGGAACCTTTCGTAATATATCCCCTGGGCAAAACATGGGTTTCATTCTAATTTTACTTACTTTCCTGAATACTGTGCAATGTTGTGAGGTTTTTTTGTTGTTGTTGGTTTTTTTGGGTTTTTTTTTTTTAATTTTACCTTAGCTTGCAATTTGTTAAATTTTTTTTTGGTCCTTTTTTTTTTCTGACTTGGAGTTAGGGTGTATTTTTTAACTGGGATTTAAGAACTCTTTGTATTTAGGCATGCTAATACTGAGATATAGTTATTTTTCTTTGGTTTGAGAAATTCTTTCTTGTTTCCTTCAGAATACAGTTTACCAACTGTTATTTTTTAAAATTTCTTCATTTTCATTTCTAAATTATCAATTAAAATTATTAAAATAACATTTAACGACATTGTCAAGTTCTGCCACAATACTATTGTGAATTTTGAAAACAGCTGTACGCTGCAGAATTAAACTGAACTTTTGGCACTGTCATCAGTGGGAAAATAATCAAATGATCTCTAATGTATGTATGTAAACTGCAAATGACCTGATCTGCTAGGCCTATGAATAAAATCATTTGTATCAAGCAGTTTCTCAAGACTGGTTCTAACAAAGACTTTATAATGCCTCTGAAACATGAAGAAGTCACACTGGACTATCAGATTGCTGACTGCATGTAAAATTTTCAGTGAATAACATCCTGCTTAATAGTAAAACTTCATGAAAGTAGGAAAAGATACTGACTCGCATTCAATTTAAAAAAAAAAAAAAAGGTTTGTTCAGGATACTTTTTGAAAAACAGTGTTAAAAAACCATTACTTTCAGCTGGCTACAGGCCAATACAAGAAATGCTGGTTTTACTAAGGAAGCTAATTGTTCTTTGTGCATAGAAAAACTAGAAAAGTGAAAATATAATAGCAAGTCTTGAAAACTTAGATGTGAAAAAAAAGTCTTTCCCAAGATATCTCACTTCATCTGTATGCATCTATTCCAAAGTCTATTTATAATTTATGCTTACCTTTACAAAAATATGTAGGCATGACCTGCATTAATAACTTCATTAGTAATTTATGAAGGATCATTAAACTGTCTTTTCATAAATATTATACACATCTAACTTCTCAGTATTCTTTTTCAGTAATCTACAGTCTTTGGAAAGTGTCTAGAATTCTCAGATATAGAAGAAACCAATATCTTGATCTAGAAATCCTGAGAAATATTTATTTCAATCAACACTATGGAATGAGTTGTGCAGCGCATTATGTGGAAATAATTATAGTGGTTTTAGCTCTGACAGAATTTTATTTGTCCTCTTGTGTAAAGGTTAATCTAACAAGTGAAATAGAAAATTTATATCAAATGCGCTGTCCATCACTCCTGTGCACTTTTAATGAGCTTTATTTATCTGAAATGAAGAAGCAATGCCAGAATTACATAACATTGTGGATAGATTTTGAACTGAAATGAACAAGTTTTGAACTGAACTGCAACAAAGAACACTAGTGAAATGCTTAGTGCCAAAAAATACCAACACCTCCCATCAATCAGACCAAACCTTTAAAGACAAAGATCAGAAATGTTACAAAGGAAGTATTTTCCATTTTTCACTGGCTGCATTGGTTTGGATATTTGTCTTAATAAATATAGCTGAGTCTTTTTCCTATTTTATACTTGGATCTTCATTTTATGTGAAGAATGCTTATGTCTATCATGCAGGAGACTTTAGTTTCCTTATTGGGTTAAACAGTTGACACACAGTATACTGCAAAACACTGACCACAACCTCATCAATTGAAACACTACTTTTACAATGTTTCTCTTACCTGCACTCCATCAGATGCAGGGATATAACTTGCTCTTTTAAATGTGTCTGTAACATTTCTGAGAATTTCCACAGAAATTAGAAGGTCCCCAGCATAAAAATTTTTCCTCTGCGTTAAATCCAATAGTGTCTTGGTTACTTGGGACATGCCATCACCAGCCAACATCCTCTGACCCTTGGCAAGATGCTCTTTAATCTGTACCAAAAGAACAAAATTAATATCAGAACCTACTTTACTAAGAAAACAAGTATGATAAACTCTAAACACAGAAAAAATATTAAATAGTAAAACTGGCAAAAAAAGTTATCCTGTTAAAGGTAAGACAAAACAGTAGTCTATGATGATAGAAATATTATTTTCATCAGAGAATCATCAATTTTATACTGAAAGCCTCTGAATTTCTTGTGTTTCACACATTTGCTTCTTGGAACTCCATGGGCTGGACTGCAGCTTTAATCTCTTGTCATGATGCAGCAAGGAGTTGGCCTTCATCACAGGAACATCTATGCAACCACGGCTGCCACTCATTTAACAAGTAAGAGCTCTGAAAGGAACAAATGCTAAGAAAGTACTTGTTATAATCTGATTGGGATGGGAAAGTAGACCCTTCATCTCTGCCAGCCCAGCTTGGCTAATCAATACAAGAGAAGTGGTTTCGTAGGAAACTGATTATGGTGCTCCCTTGTGTAAGCACTAACACAAAGGTTTTGGAACAATCCTGTTTGTTTTTTCCAAGAAATGCAAAATAAATTATGAATAGCTCCTGTGTATCTGCCAAAAGAGCATACTTCAGCAGTAGCTCTCCCAGTAGATCTGTTCAGGGCTAGTGATCCAAAACAAATATGTTAGAAGTAGCCTCCTGATACGAAGCTGAACTTGTGGATCTGATTAATTCTCAAAGCTGACTCAGCATCCCAGGAAGATGCAGAATGTATCACAAAGACAGGACAAGGCAAGACAAGGCTAAAAAAAGAGCACATGGGTTAAACAACCTATTTTTAAATATACATAGGAATTTATGCATAAAACCACAAATTCTTCTAAACTGAAAACTAAATTGTCATAGAATCATAGCATATTCTGAGTTGGAAGGGTTTTAGATAAAAGAGACTTACCCAACACAGACCTCACTCTCAGCAGGAGGGCTCAAAATTCTATGCAATTGGCAACTAAAATGCTGTCACAGTCTTCCAAAATGTATCTTCAAATGCTTTTTAACTTGGTCTTATAACTGACATATAGAGGTAAAAATTACTAATGTAACACACAGTTGAACTAGATTATATCAAAAGTCTCCTCCAACCTTGATGATTCTATGAACATAGGGTAGTGATATAGAAGAAAGAGTGTAAAGATACTTTTTGCCACTTTCAGATATTCCCAGACACTTTGTGTCAATATGCAGGCGTTCATTATATAAAATAATATATAAGCATACCCTATATAATAAAAGCAGCGCCATGTTTGAAAGGGTTGAAAATAACCCTAATAAAAAAATCAAATAATCCTCTGATATAGGACTTCAAAGCAGCTGGTTGGTTTTTTTTCATGCTGTTGGTTCATATTTTGATTACATTCTCAACCAGTCTTCAGATAAACTAGATATATGAAACACAGCTGAGGCTGGGCGAAGTGGCTGCTTCAGGTTTCCTCCATGGCCTAATTCATCTTTAAGAGCAGCTGGGGATTGTTATGAACCACAGCTACCTTGAAAAAAACCCTAGAAATACTTAAGGCTTGGGAGAATACCTGCCTGCTGTATCATGAACTGGGAATGAATCTATTCTATACCATGAGTACAGAGGTACAAGCATAATGGTATTATTAATATTTAGAAAAACATCCATGAGAACTAAGACCAATAATTGGTTTGGTTGGTTGGTTGCATTTTTCAAACAAATACTTCAGGAGACACACCTTCCTTAGTCCTCAGAATATTGCAATACAAAATCAGACAAGAAGTGTGTTTGCAGAAATAATTTTATGCAGTTTCTATTCCTTTTAGAAGGAGATTTTTAACATAATTGTTTAAGAAAATAATAGTGAAGAAAAAGGTGTGAGAATGAAAGGAAATAAATTTCAGTAAATTCAGGAATCAGATATTGTACACATAACATTATGAACTGCTTTCTTGGGAACAAGTGAAAGCAAACATAAACTTGATTTGTATCTTTTCCTGTGAAAATTTTTTGTGAAATCGTGCCATTTCTCTCATTTGCTCACACATTATGTCTCAGTGGCAAGTGAAAAGAGTGTCAGCCAGCACAGTAACGCTAAAGAATAGAACTTTTGCTGTACCTCGTCCACCTGTTCCTTACATCAGAACATATTTCCAGATTTTGAGGATTAACAATATTCTGTGTACCTTTAGTAAAGGCCAAAAGACATACAACATAAAAGGCAGTCCATAAAGCTGAACTCCCAAATCTAACATGTGCTTCAGGACGTAGTGAGGGAATCACACAATTTAAAGCCAGGGTTTAAGAGAGAAAAAAACCCCACGTTCTCTTAATATCAGTAATAACAGCAATTGATCAGTCCTCATAAAAACTCTACTGTGCTGTTATACTTACATAAACACTGGTAGGATGGCTGTTGAACTATTTAGCAAGTTATTTTGTAGTGCATTATTTTGCTTTCTTTTGTTTCATCTGTACTTGCATCTCCCATTTGTTTTTCCCTATTCCTGCAAGGCTTTAAATTCACATTTTAAAGATGGCAGAGGCCAAGTTGTTGATAGTTTTGGGACATAAAAAGCACACAGAACTCTTCGTATCAGCTGCTTTTGGAATGCAAATAATAAATCGAAATGATCCTATTTTTGACTAGTTTTTATACTTTTGAACAAGTAAAGCTCTATTTTTAGTAAAACATTTTGCAGATCTCTAACAGCAGAAGTGGGAGCTGTAGTATGGCCTTCAGTTCTTTCAGGAAGACATTTTGATTGCTTTTTGTATGTAGTGATAAAAAGGTCTATCAAGAGCCCACAATGTCACAGGACTAAGTTATTAAACCTGCTTCAAAAGTATCTAGTGTTGTGATGCAGGTGGTTCAAAGTAGCTCAGAATTACTGGCTCTTAAAACCACAGCTCAGTTTGGAACTCTTTTTTTTTTGTTTTTAATGACATACCCAGAAAGCTCAATTTCTCAGCCCAAGTATCCTTTCTTCACTCAGAGCTTCAAAACCACCTTTTTTTCATTCTCTCAAGCTCCAATCCAGAAGTTCCTTTCCCTGATTCTTAGCTACCCCTCCAGGCCCACACTGCCTCGAGTTAGACTAGCAGCATATCCTTAGAAACAGTATAACAAAACAGAAGGTTGGAATGTGTTTAGGTAAGAAAAGTGGGTGAAAATTAGAGGTAATTAGGAGAATTTTTTGACTAACACCAGCAAGCAATGTACAGGGAAAAATTAACAGCCTCTCTATTATCTGTTTATTGCAAAATGTATTTTCTTCTTGTAAGACAGCTTACAATTCCTGAACACAACTTCAAAATCACAGGCCATTCACTCCGTTGATGTAAACTGGTGTGATATTATTAAAGCTACTGAAGATGTTCAGATTAGTATAAATTGAAGGTAGTGAATTATTGCACAACTATCACAATAATCTTTCTGCATGAAAATACAGAGTATTCTGATCAGTAGTTAGTATTATGTCTTTCTCACCATACTGCTTATTTTCTGTGCTATGGTCACTGTGATATTATGCACTGCCCAAGAAAGCTATTTTGGTCACCACTCTAGGTCCTTGTAGTTCTCTGTGTGAAGGTCATTTTTTAGTGGTCTTACAGGCAGGCTCATTAAAAATAAAGTTTATGAGCTGAGAGATAGTGAAATGAAGCAGCTGTTAAACTGACACTTCAGTTGTCAGCCCAGCCTCTAGCTGCCTGCACTATATAGCTTCATACTTGAAAAATTACTGAAATGTTTAACTGGACTTTGACTCAGGGTCCAACTGCCTTTGTCCCCCGATTTATCAGAAAGTATGATATAATAAAAATGACTCTTTACAAAGTCAGATCCCCTAGGCCTCTGGCATTGGAGTACAAATTTATTACTGCATAGTAATTACTGCAAACTTAACAGCTAGATGTGGTTTAAAAGGACAGAAAACAATGAACCCTCAAGAAACCTATAAAAGACTGAAAAGAATTATTAATTTGAAGAGTAACTACACCATCAACCATTTCTCATTATGTTTTAAGATGATGCTGGATTCATGGCTAGATATTACTAATGATATCATTAATACATTTTATGGTAGGGGGAACTACAAGAACCCAAATTAGGAAGCCTAGGAAGAGAAGTGAGGAAAGACAGTATGAAATAAAAATATATCCTGAAATTGCTCATAATCTGCTAAACACTTTGCTTTTCAACTTCAGAACCCAAGACTAGTATTTTATAGAGTAGATTTCATAGTGCTCTTAAGATGCAGAAGTTGTAAGAATATTCACATCACACCAGTAATGTGATGTCATTGTGAGAAAGAGCTTTCATATTTGAGAAAATCTCTATTACAGGCTGTTTTTTTCTGATAATCAACAGACAGTCCTTTAACTGTTTTGGCACAGAACTTTCATTTATTTCCCTCAATATAATAAATTATTTATAATTTATTTGCCTATTTTCAGGCTGTTTCAGTGTTCAAGAACATACTTTCATCCATCTTTTAAAAGAAACCTTATAAGGTCTAAAGATAGGGCTATGAATCTCCAGGTATGCATTCGAATATTTATAACCTAATGTCATGCAAGAGATGTTTTCTGTACATTCAGTATTTTATGGAGTAGATCGCTAAAGCAATAGAAAGTAGTTTTCCACTTTGTCATCAGTGAAATTAGTTAGTAGTCTCAATCTCTATCATGATAGCACACTATTAAATAAATATTTTGTACAAAGAAGACAATAATATATTTGCTTTGTGTACAGCAGAAAGCTGAAAAAGTAATTGGTATACATTGTGTCAAGGAAGATTAAGGATATAAATTAAGGAAAAATTTACAACTGTAAAGGAAAGGATGTACCACAGTTTACCTGAACAGACTATGCACACTTCCATATTGGAGGCCTTAATAACAGCCAAGAAAAACAAAATCCTGGAATAACACAAGTATAGCTGATTATGATAGAACTTAATTTTGGGCTGGATGATCTCACAAATTTCTTTTCAGTTTTATAATTCTGTAACACGTCCCTGAAAGTGTTCTGAAACCCAAACTAACGCCTCCTACAGTTTACCCCAACCAGAAAAGCCAAAGTTTAAGAAATGCCCTGAAATTGATCTTTTGCCTTCCTGCATTTACACACTCATGGTGTGCAGTCTTCTGAGCCAAGTTATTGCAGAAAGTGTGCTTCAATCTGTGCCACAGTGTACTCAGCTGAAATCACTACAGTCCAATGCTTCAAGGAACTTATTCAAATTGTAAATAGATGAAAAGAAAAATGAGGATGACTTCACTGTATAGAAACAGTCATTCCACTGTCATATTCTTCTTAATATTTTTAAGCACAATGTTCCTCAAAATAGTGATTTGGTTTTAGAGAAGATAGATTAATTACACAGAATCCTGTGCTCTTTTAGACATTAATCTCAGGCAAACTGAATATCTACACAGATGTCAGAGAAACTGAGTGTGCTCTTCTATATGTGATCAGGTTTACTGAAGAATCTTCAAAAGAAATAATCTAGTATGTATGGAGGTTAAAAATGTTTTTAGAAGAGGAATGTGAACAGCTCAGAGGAATGTTTCATCCTTTCTGTACCTTTTTTCTCTGCCCTCTTTTACAAGAAGACACCCCCTATGTTGTTCAAGAGATTTTTTTACCACTTTAACCCATTACATAATTCCTTTTTTTAATAATATCATCAACATCATCATCAATACTGTCAATTCTAGCCCTTGAGCTATAACCACTAAATAGATAACAGAGAGAAAGTAGTTATACAGTTTCAGTATTTTGATCTGTGCACAGATCCAACAAAACATTTTAATGGATATTTTGAATAGATAAGACTGCTCTCAGCAGAGAAACAAATTACTCTAGGGATGACAAATGAATAATCATTGAACAGATCACTTTTTTTTTTGTTATTGTTGTGTTTCTTGACCAGGATTTATATTATTATTTTATTAAGTACCACTCTTAAATGCTCCAATTATCTGTGATTAAATCCCGTTCACATCGGCATGCTGTGTGAGAGATCTTGTTGTTGTTATTGTTGTTTCTGTTTTTAACCAGAGGGCATGTCTTTAAGATTTGTGTTATCTATGTATAATGCAACCTGACAAGAGCAAGAGTTGAGAGGAAAATGAGAATGACGACTCTGAGAGGGTTGTTTTCATTCTATAACAGACATAACATTGCTTGAGGTAAAGTCTCCTGGTTCTCCATCCTGACTGAATGGCTGAGGCTACGGGTCACAAAGGGATGTACTACAAATGAGTTGTCTTTCATTTTTTATGCTGCATGGTCATCCTGATAAATATGTGTCCATAAACCATAAAGCTCTGATAAATATTTCAGTTTGAATGCTTATTTGATTTTGTTTCTATAGTCATATTCATGACACTCACTTCTGCTTCCAGGACAAGCCAAGAAGCCTTTTTCAAGGAAATTAGCTTTATTGGGGAGCCCTAATTTCTGCATGGGTGTACTGCACATGGTAATAAGCAAGACAAAAACCCTTGGTCCCTCATACACTTAATAAACCATGGTGGGGGAATACAGCCAATGAAGTAGTGGACAAAAAAAGCAAGGGAATGATTGTAGGTGTAAGATGCTGTGACCACTTCTTCTCCTGCTGCCAAACCAAACTCTCCCAGTCATTCTGCAGCCAGTGCCGCTTTCAGTTGGAATGAGGGTTCCAGCCATTCCAGTAGACTTTAAGGGAAAATTAGATTAAATCTTTCTTCATCAGGTTCTTAAATGGCATTCTATTGCTTTACCTCTGCACATACCCCAGCGAAGTTCACCTGTGGCTGCAGTGTTGGTCGGGTAGTTTGGAATATCAGTGTGATCAGGGAACACTCAGCTGCTCACTACTGCAGCAGAGACAGCAGCAGCAGCAAACATAGGAGCACATTTCATTTAACATATTAATCCTCCATAAATGTGTGTGTTCCAGACATGGATTCTGACATAATAGTGGGGACTTTTCTTTGAATTTAACAAGTGGGATTGGTTGGCTGTTAAAAACTAGGTATTCAAAAGCAGAAAGGAATAAAAGGAACTCTCCAGGTTGAATTAAGTTGTGATGTGCTTGTGTAGAAAAGCAGATAAATGTTTTATCCTACTGTATAGCATCTCTAAGACTGAAGTGCATGTATATGTTGGCATGATCAAAGCATCATAGAATTATTTTTTAGTTATTATTTTGAATTATATAGGTTGGAAAAGGACCTTTAATATCATTGAGTCCAACTGTTATCCCAGCACTGTCAAATCCACCACTAAACTATGTCTCCAAGTGCCACATCTATACGTCTTTTAAATACCTCCAGGGTTTAGGGCTTGACTATCTTTTCCAGGAAGAACTTTTCCTAATATCTAGTCTAAACCTTCCCTGGAGCAACTTGAAGTCATTTCCTCTTATCCTGTCACTTGTTACCTGAGAGGAGACCTCCTTTCAGGTAGTTGTAGAGTGCCCTCACCACCAAGCCAACAGTGATACCAAAGTCATTAGATTTTTTTTCCTGAAGTTTTAATCTTCTGTGTAGAGTGGGAAAATGTTAGGGAGGCAGGAGAAAACTATTGCCTATCCCAATCTCTTGATCAGTTGCTCTCTGATGAAAGAAGAGTCTGTCGTCCTCCAGACAAGACAACGGAAGTGACAAAACAGAGCTGCAGATTCTGGCCTTCCAAGGGAAGCGAGGAAAGGAAAGCAGATCATTTACTGATATAACATCCCTGCCTATCAAAGGCTGTGAAGGTGAAGATGAATAGCTGGTGTATATCAGTGTAAATACTGACTGAGGAAGAACAAAAATGTTGGTTTTGAGGCCTCTGCATTCAAATCTATAAAACTAAGCCTGGCTGGTTTATTCTGCAGCTATATAAAAAGAAATGAAGCACTAAACTAGCAAAAAAAAAGGAGCAGTAAATTTTTTAGGAGGAAGCCTTTCATTCCCCAGAGTACAGCAGTCATTTCAGTGAGGAGTACATGGACAGGCTGATATGCTGCCCTTGTAATATAATTTGGAAAAACAAAATCATCTCTAACGAGCTGCAGCTGAGCAAATCATTATTCACCTCAGAGCTCTTTTTATCAAATTAAATTTTAGCCAAGCACTTGCAAAACTGTGAATAACGCTGCTGTGGAAAAAGTTGAAACAAAATTATAGTATGAGCAGAAGCAGCAGAAATGCATTTTTATGGCTATATTATTAGTTTGGTATGTAAAGATTCACCTGCATAAGTTCCCATGCTTCTTTGTAAGTGCTAATATTTTGACATCAATGTGATAATTCATATGTAGATTTTTCCTTCCTAAATGTCAGTAGTTAAGAGATATTTTAATTTCCAAACTTTCTGATAAAAAGCAGCCCATTTTGCATGAATGCATGTTGTATTAGGTGCTATATCACTTGAATTGGCACTGTGTTCAGCTCTGGGACCCCCAACATAAGAAGGACACACACCTGTTGGAGTGAGACCAGAGAACGACTACAGAGATGATCAGAAAGATGGAGCATCACTCCTGTGAGGAATGGCTGAGAGAGTTGGGATTGTTCAGCTGGGGAGAAGGCTCCAGGAAGATCTTATAGCAGCCTTCCAGTACCTTTTAACAAGAACATGTAGTCACAGGACAAGGGGGAATGGCTAAAAACTGAAAGAAGGTAGATTTAGATTAGATATTAGGGAGAAATTCTTTGCTGTGAATGTGGTGAGGCACTGAGACAGGGTGTCTAGAGAAGTTGTGGGTGCCCCATCCCTGCAGATGTTCAAGGCCAGGTGGGATGGAGCTGTGAGGGATCTGATCTTGTGAAAGGTGTCCCCCAAAGGTGAGGAGGGACATGGCAGGGGGAATGAAACTAGATGTTTTTTATGATCCTTTCCAACCCAAACCATTCTATGATTCTACGAAATTACTGTCTTATTTTTATCACAGCAACTAAGTATAGAATTTCATCATCCAGGCTAGAAAACTGTGCTTCATAGGTTTATAAAATGGGCTGTATTAGTAGAGATTTTCTGATAATATTGGAGATGTCCTTCAGGAACAAAGTTTCTTGATAACAGGCTTTAGTCTTCATTTTTATTCATGAGCGTAGTTCAAATCTCTTCCAAATCAAAGTGTCCAAAAGACATCTAGAGGAAAACTCCCTTTAGGCAAAAAGGCTATTTTAGTGTGTGGTAAGACAATAATACATTACTAATACTTTTTTAAGCAGATCCTTCACAATATATTTTTTTTTGTAATTCAATAAATCCCATTGCTTAGTATGAATGTGTAACAGAGTAGAAAACAGAAATAACTTACATATTCAAGTATTTCCTCCATTTTCACAAAATCAGTTTCTAATACTCCATGGTAAGATTTCATGTGTTAATGGTTTTCATTAAAAATGGTCAGAAAAGCTTCAATATTCCATTCCTAAAAAGCTCATAAACTGTGAAATGTAAAATCTCATTTTATTTTTTTTTCATAAGCTCCCATTCAGGTCTTTAGTTTCTTGGGTTTTAGATTTTGGGCAGCTGGGGAAGCCAATGGTTTCTTGTTTCAGTTTGGGGTTTTTTGTTTTGTTTTGCTGTTTTTCTAATTTAGGTGGCTATTATCCATAGAGTGGATTAAGAATATATGGAGTCTTTATGCATCTTGGAAGTTGGATAATGTAGGATATTCCTGATTCTGGGGACTTGCTTCTTAGTCTTATTGCTTTCACTGTGCCCAATTCGACAGGCTTCAAGAGAGTATGAAAGAAAAATGTCAGTTTTTTTTCTTGGATACCATCTGAAGTAGGTCTGTGGGCTCCTAATCACTGATTCTATTCTTGGTCCAGCAGTCATGCATATCTAATCCCAGTACAAATTAATTTCTTAGTCTCAGGAAAGATTTTACCCTGTTTTTCCAAATAAAGTAGAAAAACCAAAACCAAACCTCAGAAGACACTGGTCCAAATTAGCCAAGTACTAGGTAAAGCAGACAATCCTACATAAAATAATTAGGCAGACCATTTTCTGCTTCCAGATCAAAAGAAGATAATGAACAATGAGGAGCATACTTCATAATATTATGCAGACTATGTTTGGGTCATTAGATCATCATCTAATCTGCCTTTCTACATATAACAGTCCATTAAGCTAGCAACAGATACACTTTAAAGAGTTTAAAATATGTTAGTTAGACCAAAGTAGTCCAGTTTTCAGAAAATGAAACTATATGCTAAGGGTAGGAAGAGAGAACTGGCTTTAGCAAGGCCCATAACTTCTGCTATACCAGGAACTGATTTGGCAAAATTGTCTGAAAACCCAAATTACGTCTATCCTACAGAAGGGAAAAATCCTCCAAATTCAGAGAATTTAATCTGGAATTACAGAAAGGAAGGAAGTTCCTCACTATTAACAAAAATCTGGGGATCAGTATGTGACTAAGAACTTTCCAGAAGGAACTGAAGAAAGGCTATCGTCTGCTACTAGATTTTATTAAAACTGATGACTTTACTTCATCTCCATCCACAATAAAAAAGACACTTGGGAGAATTTCTTGTAATCTCCTCTTTCTCAAGAACACATTTTAACAAATTGCACATCACTGGGCAAAATAATCTCAGCTACAATGATTGGTAACAGACTCAAAACACCATGCTTGACTAACAATATTTTCTTAATGCAAACCTGCAGATACTGCAAAGACATTAGGACAATGCAAGAAAACCAGAACAAAATCTGGTGTATGATCTGTGATGTTTCTTTTTCTGCTCATCAAGTTATTGCTTGATCCTCTAGGTTATGATTCCAGGAGACAAAGTATGCCTATTTATCACTTTGAATTTTCCACTTACATTGCTTTAGGAAGAATAATTGTAATTAGGGTCTTTAAATATAATTATTAGACCTAAGAAAATAATTTCCCAAAGGTTTATTTAATGGATGTGGGCATTTTTGTCCTTCAAGGTGCTCAGTGAATAAATTTTCTTATTAGTCAACCAGCTGTATAAGCTGGTCAAACAGTATTTGTTGGATTCATTTGATGATTGATTTGTACCAAATGTTGGATAAATTATTCCTGACTAATTGGTTCTGTTACTCAAAGAGATCTAATTATCATCCCTAGTTTTAAAAGGAACCTGTACTCCACAGTGCACAAGGTAAAATAACAGAAAGTACAGGCTGTACATTTGTAGCATAGCTGACATGCGTCATTCTCTTAACTGCTTTTCCTCAAACTCCTATCGTGTAGGACACGGCGTCCTTGAACAACATAAACTGACTGCTGATCTCCACAAAACAAACCATTCCCCTCCAGTATTTCATCATGCTCAAGTGCGTAGTCTTTTCAGAGGCCCTGTGGTTATTATATTTTTACCATGCCAGGGATTTTCTGAGTTGTCCTATGGAGATGTAGGAACATTAAGAAGGAAGAGTGGCTAGGCACTAATTTGGAAGACGTGAGGTATATTTCCTGCCTAATTGGTCTCAGTTCTCCATCAACAAAAAATGAAGATATAGTACAGACCAATCTCAAGAATATATTGAAAAGATATATTAATTTAAGACTGTGAATTACTCCAAAACTGCTGCAATAGAATATTAAGTATGATATTGATGTATGTATCAAAAAGTGGTCCACAAGTCCAGACAATATAACTTAACCCATAGAAAACCCTATTTTCTTCTGAGGTGCCATAACCCGTGTCTGAAATGCGAGGGCATGCAGTAAGTCTGCCTGGCACATACTGTAAGTGACTGGAAAAAGCTATGTTATTCATGGTGCTGGGGGTTATGAGCAAAGTATACTATCTTTAGCACTATGGGTATCTTTTTAGCTTTAATGACTCTCCATCTATACACATAGACTTTCAAAAGGATTTTGAGATTAAAAGATGGTGAAATTTTACCATGATTTACAGAGCTACTATGTTGGTCTCAATACAAGTCTTGAGTTAAGCTGAAGAACATACACCACTAGCTGGGTTTCTGTTACTTTAATACTGCTTATTAGGGGTTGAAATTTGTCCCATGTCACTTCCAGGTGAACAGTAGAGAAAATTGTAAAAATACAAGAAGCTTTGTGCATGAGGCAGTGAACCTACTGTAGTTGCACACAGTAACGAAACAGTCTTCAGGGCTCAATCACCTGTGATTATGTGGTAAAATTCTACACTATTTATAGCAAAGAACTGTGGTTTCCTCATGTTAAACTCTCTATCCCTCCTCTGTCCTAAAAAATCATGCTTTTATTGCCTGCTGACAATAGCCTCTCTGCTATGCTATCCTCTAAAGGATGGGGGGCATTGTCTGGGAGTGTGCTCACTGCTATGGTCTGAGATGATGTCAGGGAGCATCTAAGAGATATACAGATAAACAGTGCAGAGGACTAAAAGGATGGCTTCTAAGCTTATTTGCTAGTATAACTATAAGCTTCCAGTTCAGCACCTGTGTAGCCAGTTAGCAGGGTCTGTGGCCAGGGAAGTATTCTCTGGCTCCCATCATATTAAACACTTTTCTTAAGATAGTATTTTCTTAGGCACAGCATCATGTGAATTCTACTACATGATTTCTGGTTCTAGATCATATATGGCTTGTTTGGAGGACAAAAAGACAGGCACTTGTCCGTACAGAATACATGCTTTAATATATTAAATAATGTATTTATATCTATCAACAGCTTTATATCAACTTCAGGAACATAATTTTTTTGAATATGTATTTACTTTTATATATTGCACATAATAAATGAAAGGGATTCAGCTCAGACTCAGATTTTATGGGAACAATTCACAGAATTGAGTGATACCCCCCCTCTATTCCTGGTCTCGGTTGGTAAAATAACTTTATTGGTAAATTAAGAACACTGAGACATCTCATAAATGCTTTCATAAGCACACATATTTATTATAGCAACACCGTCTGTCAGCAGCTTCCTTACAAAGCCCTATTTTCAGGGATTTATGGAACTGACATATGTATCGTAGGGGGACAAGCCTACATTTGAAGGGCGATGACCTTATAGGTCTTTACCTCTATTTTCTCTGATTCTTTAAATATGCTGCGTTGTTCACTTTGAGAAGCAGAAAGATGTAAGACAGACCAATTTTCTTTGTGAACAGCTCCCAAGTGTAAAAGAAGTCACTTTTCTTCCTTAATCTGTGTGCATATGAAATAGACTTAAATTTTATACAGCAATAAGATATGTTTAGGTGCTTGTGTAATTTTAAAGAAGCTTTACCTATTTTTAAATGTTCTTTGGCAGAAAGAATATTTCACAGTGTCATTTACTCATAATTAATATTTCCAGAAAAGAAATATAGAAAAAAGGACAAATCTGCTCTTAGTGAGAAATGTCTTCTTTTGTTCAACTAGTCAGACATGAGGCTCTTGAAAAAATCACCAGTGACTACCAAAGCTAGCCAAGTAAGTCAAACCACTGAATAGCATGAAACAGCATTTCACACTGAGTTGCAAACTAGCATAGACATAACATATGCAGCTGTTGCAAAATAATAAAATACTAAAATTATTTAATGCAAAACTATTACAGCCAATTTAATGTGTTTTCTGAGCGTGAACACTAAAGGGAGAGACAAATATGCAGGCAGCTCTGTAAAACAGAAAAGTTTCTGTGCAGTGGGGTAAATTCCTTTGACAATCTATTCTGTCCTATTTTAAAAATAATTCTTGCTTTGGCCTACTCTGAAACTGAATCCCAGGCCTCAAATAAATTGGATCTAGTGAAACAGAAACGCGGCTCAAAGGAATTAATCAAATTCTCCTCTAAGTAGCAATCCAGATTTGAGGAATGACAGCCAGGCTACTGGTTTTCAAGCAACCAAAGAATGCTAAATATGTTATGGAACTGTTGCACTTGGTTGAGAGGCTGGGAAGTTATGAAGCACAGGGCTGTATTAGTGTGCCTCTGCTGAATGATAAATGGAGTAGTGGCCTTTGGAAAAGGATGCAGAGTAATAACAATGTTAGTAGGATATATCATGCAGGCAAAAACCATTGTCCATGAGAATCTTCAAAGGTTCACTAGGGGCATAGAGGGTAATCGATATACCTAACATATACTATGGTAGCATATTTATAAAGCAATATATATAATGTATTACATCTATCCATATAAACACATGTAGGCAGTACATAAATGTACAATGACTATGCTTTGCAAAGAAACTTTTTGTTAGGCTTTTTAAAAAAAAATATTCCTTCATCTAGATTTACTTTACCTTTTCCAAGACACTGCAATAGCTTTACCCTATAATCATTTCCTATTGTTACATTTGAAGGTGAAGTTCTAAGCTTCATAGCAAAAAGAAATATCATTCCTGGCTTCCTACTCTGCAATTAAAGAATTCATGGTATTATGAAATTCTCAGCAAGTCACTCTTCCACTAAATCTCATTTATTCACACCTCATTTTCTAATAAACAAAAATATGTCTTACCTCTGACCCCTATAAAAATTTCACATAGTGGACATGAAAGAAGGGAATCTGATTCATTTTTCCACCTCTAAAATAAGACAAGGCTGATTTCACAAACACCAGCATTATGGAAGATCAAAATAATATCCATTAATATAAATTATTCTTTCTCATATCTATTTTCCTCCTGGCATTGCTTATCAGAAAGCTAAGAGTAAATAAGTAAGTTGCTTTTCACACCAATGATTGGTAATGAATAAACAGAGCAAGTACTAAAGCTGACTTTGCACCTACTGAATGCTGCAAGTGTCTGTACTCGTTTGATATGCATCTAGCAAAGCTTGGATGTTCCCAAAAGGCCACTCCATGAACACTGAGAGAGCAGCGTCTGCTAGTGGTGCCTGAAAGACACAAAGAAGACAGAAAATATTTATTTAAGTGAGAGCAACTGGAAAGAATGAACCTTATTTAATCTATACCCCATGCTATTTTAAAGGCACACACAGAAACAATTTCATGCAATGATCATCAGCATATAGAGAGTGATATAAGATTCTGAAACACATTTTAATGTTTACTTGATTGCTTTTTAGCAGTGTTTTCTTAATTAAAAAGGTTTTTATGTTTTCCCTCATTTTCATCACTTTGCCTGATAGATCCAGTCAAATTGATTTCTTGTCAGCTTTTCCTCCCTGGCTACAATGCTCATATGTATGTATATACATATGTATGTATGTATACAGATACATATATACCACAGGCCCGTGCATATATGTAAGCTGTAGGAGACAATATATGTACATGTGTTTATATGCATGCACGTGCATAAGTAAATATGTGAGGTTTTTAAAGACATAGTCACATATATGCATATTTATATAAGTCTAGTAATAATTTATCTAGGACACAAGGCAAAATATTTCTTCCCTTTTTTCTCATCATAAAATTTCAAAGTAGTACTGTACCTGTGGCATTGAGAGGACATCGATTGAATGCCATGTCCCCAGCTGGGGTCCTTTTCCACACCATTGACATCAAATAGTCTTCAGGGCATATTTCATAAGGTGCTGTCATTTACAAATGAGAATTTAAATAGAAACATTAACATTTTTTTATCAGAAAAACAGGTGTTTAATTTTATCCTATTTTTTCGTGAGATGTGTATATTAACATAACTGGGGTTAATTTTAATTTGAAATACAAAACCATAAAAGGGAGAACCCTGAAATTTTGCATATCCATCTTTGTGATGGTATTTATTTCCCATAATCCATGTCTCTATTCTCTCCAGCAAACAAGCAAATTTTAGGTTCTAGCTGCCATGCTTTTGATTCAAAGGTTTGCATCTTTCCTCGTTGCTCTATTTTGATCAATAACATTACGCAACTATCAGAAGATGATGAGACTTAAACTGCAGTAAGCTATGATGCTTATCTTAAACTAAAATTCGTAAAGACTTTTCTAAAATTGAACCTGTATGTGAAAGAATCAGTTCTGAAAAGACAGTTGAAACATTTAATGTGCTAAAAGTGCTAAATAAGAGCTGTATATTCTGAAGGTTATTATAAAAGCAGTTTATTTCTTTGAAATGTGTTTCAGTACAAGTTGGTAATTAAGAAAGTATAGTCAATAATGTGGGACTGAGTGTCTATAAAACAAAATAACCTTTTACTGGTTATTGCAATACCATTTAAAGGGAAAAATATTGTCACAATTTTGTAGTAACAGAACTGCATGGGGAAAAATAAACTTCAGCAAATGCTTCATGTTTTATTTTAGCATGGTCATGACTACAGATTCCTTTTGGTCTTTGTATGTTACTGTAGATTCCAGTTTATTATTTTTGAGAAAATTAGATTAACACAGAAAACATCTGGCTGAAGCCATCTCACAATTTACATCACTGACACATTAGTTACCGAAACCTAATTCACTCCAAATTCAGCAGAGCAAACCAAGAATTCTTTATTATTATATATATTTCCAGAAAAAAAATTTAACCCTGCTGTATTACAGCAAAGCGGTTACAAAACAAGAAAAAAGAAAAGAGAAAGGAAATTCATTCTAGCAGATGGTGTGATAAGGCAGAAAGCAATTCAGTGATTCACCCATGGTTGCACGGGAAATCTTCAGCAGAGGCAGGAACAGACTACAGATTTTGCCTATCCCATTACCTAACCCATAAAATCATCCATCTTCCCGGTTTCATACTTCGGCTGACGGAAGTGTGAGCAAGGGAACTGAGTAGACTTTTGCACAAAGCTGTACTCTCTCTTTGTAGAGGACAAAGACTACCTAGCAGATGGCTCAGTAATACTAATATGAATCACAGTTGGGTAGAAAAATTGCTTGCTAAATTTGCCTCACCATCAGCATTCCTGAATCGTAAATCAAGACAGTTGGTGCTGCTAAAAAAGCAAGAGATCCATTAATGGCAAAACCCAAAGAAAGTCAGTTATATTCATAATCTAGAATACTAGCCCTGCTTCAGATATGCCCACAGAGTGAATACATCAGGACAGTGTTACACTGGGAAAAGCCAGATTTTGATAAACATAAGCCATCTGGTGACATAAGCAAATGCAATTACCATTCTATTATGACCTTATAAACAAAAGAAATGTTCCTTTTTGGGGAGCGTAAATTAACATAATATGGAGGTAATATTATAAATTACATAAATTTGCTAGAGTTTAGAGCTTTTTGAGAACTATATTTGTCATGCAATCGTGGCCATTTCAAACATGTTGTGTTCATTAAGCAACACTTTAGGTGCTGTTTCTCAGAACTAAAACTCTAACTTCCCTCCACATACTGAATGTTAAATGTGGGGCTTTTTCTGGAAAAAAAAATATATACATGCATCTATATGCACACTTAAATACACCATATTTTCTCTTTTACATTAGCAAGTCATAGGTAATATCAGAGATTTCCCACCTATTTGGAAGGGTACTAGTGTGCTTTTTGCATTAAGATTTTCAGAACTCAAGATTATATTGAAACTTTAACCTAGTACGTGATGTAAACAGTGCACTTGTGTGTTGTGTTCAAGTAAAAGGCACTCCCCAAGACCAAGAGTTAATCAGGAAAGAGGTGTGGGAGAAGCTGGAACTGGAAGAGAGTTCGCTTAGAGCTGGCAAAGAAGTTTTCCTGGTCTGAGGCTGACTCTTGGCCTTTTAATGCCTCATACAAGGATCAAAGGATCAAGGAATGCTGCGGATAAAACAAACCTGTTCTTACCAAAACTAAAACATTTCTGGCAGAGCTTACTCATCAGGCATCCACCCACATTAAAGCATCTGTGAGGCTGCAACCGATGTTGCTCATGGAGGCATTATAGTCACACGGGACTGGTACCATATCTGAGTTTAAAAGCTTTGTTGATCCTGCTGGCTCTTTTCAGGACCAGTTCAAGTGTTTCTGTAACTATGGCACAGTTAATTCATAATACACCCACAGATAAATGTGAGTTTTCTGTACAAAATCATAGAGAACTACTAGAATTTAGAAGCAAACAGCAAATACTGAGCTAAAATGTGCTATCATTGTCAAATAAAAGGCAAGCCTCTTTCACTCATTACGTGAATCAGCAGTATCTTCCCACACAGAACATGCACTCAAATGTGCCACATTATACCCGATAGGCCTGAATTCATCCCACATAAGCACACACGCTCAACTAAGTCAATGGTCTAGAAGTACAGTCTTCTTCTGACATTACTGGAGAGAGGACCTGCATGTCCCAGAGGCAATTGACCCACCTGGGATCTGTGGAAGCTCTGTACAACAAAGCATGAGACACACATGCAGCCTCACAGGGTTTACCGTCTACATGGGCAGATAACAAACAGGGGAAAGGGTAACAAAAGGATGAAGCAAGTTAGCCTACAGCACACAGTAGCTCAAGTGATGGTAGAACTACAGCTCTTCTCTTGAATGCTTATTCAATGCCCCAGGCAAAAATATTTTAAACAAAGGCAATAGGAAAAAAGCTTTTGAACATCTTATAAAATAGTGTTGTAATCAGAGACAAGACAAAAATCAAAGGTTTAATTTTATTTTTTAGCTGTTGCCAATTATTTGAATCTTCTCCCTTCTCATGTTCTATCTTATCTATCTAATATTGCTCTGAAAAAAACTTCTACTTTCAGTAGGAAATCATCAGCTAGTCTTTGGAAGCAGTTGTGCACTCCTGTCTTTGTGTTAACTAACAAGATAGTCTAGCATTGTTTTCAGTAATATTTTGGTCTAAAAGATTCCTATATTAAGTCTTTTACTACTGAAAATATGCTTACAAGAAAAATACTGAGAATCTCTTTTGAGTAAAATCCGGGTAAAGCATTAATATTGGAAACATGTATAGCGTTAATAAAGATTTAAATATTATGGAATTAAGTATTTCTGGAAACCCATACTGTACTATTGGAACATGATATATTCTTAAAGCTGCCATATGAACATAGTCCTATTTTTGTAAAAATAAATTTACAGAAGTCTTCCATCCTGAATAATGGTTCACTTTGTTTTTGGTTCCCACATCTCTTCATTTCTACTGACACATTTGGTGGAAATTGCCTTATTTCTCTTACACATTCTTCTACAAGTTTCTGGTCATCTTCCCATGTAATTCCATATCAGATGCAATTTCTTTTTTTATCTAGCTGTCTCCATTATTCTTATGGGAGAGACCTAGTGTTCATTCATCTTGTGTAAGTTTTCTGTGGTGACTCTTGAGTGACTAGCCACTTACCAAACATAGAAGATTTTTTACTTTCTTTGATTTGTTTCCAATTTTCTGAAGTTTTCTCTCTGAGAAAAAAATATTTTGAGTGCAGAGTACTGCTGACCTACTAGGAGTGAAATTTAACTTTAGACATTTGGGATGCAACAAAGGAGCAATAACTGAACTCAAAATATCTTCGGATCTTTGTTTTTCATTCCCAGATTATTACACAATGGAAGGAAAAAACCACACTTTCAGAATTTATAGCTGTGAATAAAAACAAATCACAAAGAAAGGTACTCAAAATTTGTCCAGAAACCAAGATGTTTGAAAAATCAACTTTCAGATAGTAGTTCTGAGCCTGCCTCTCTTAATGCTGCTTATATTCAGCTTCTTTGAATGTAATTCAGTCTATGCCCAAACCATTTGAGGAGAATCACCTATAAACTATGAAGAAAATTTTGCATAATGTTCAGATAATGCAGAACTCAAACTGCAGAAGGTCCAATCAAGATTTTCAGTCATCAAGTAAACAGGTCTGTTTGCAAAGCATTTTATTTACATCAGCCACCATAATAAAAAAAGGCTTTATTAGCTTTTTGCTTCCACAATTTAAAGCAGCTATAATTTAACATTTTGTAAGTCTGCAGACCTCTAGATGATACAAGCAGGTGCAGTTTCATACCATATACAAAAATATTACACAAGTCTATACACCTGAGGAACTTGTTTTATGCAAAGCAATGCTAATACAAGAAAAAGGATCAACATTTTAGTTGCTCATGTTTTTCAGTGGCCTTCGCATTAGAAGAAACATGTGAGACAAAAATAGCTTTTCTAAGCTATTTTAGGGCTATGGAAGTAAAGCATAGAAATAATGAAATTCGTATTTTGAACAACTCTGTATAGTATTTTCCAATTTTACTTCTTGTTTATAGAGTGTATATCTGTATATAATTTTATAAAATTTTGGTAAATTATCCACTCTCTACATTTAAATCTGAGACTCTTTAGTAAATGTCTTAAGCATTTCTCAAGTAATGCTTTATTTGCTTCTCAAGTCTAGAAGCAAATAAATCTGTAATTCCTGTCTAATTGTCTGCACAAGTATAGCTTGTTAAAAAGTGCTTTAATTAGTTATAGTTTCTATAAGCACACTGATTCTAATCTGGAATTAATAAAATTAATAAAAAAAATTACCAAATGGCAAATAAAATTCTGTATGCATTTGACTTGTAAATACATCTGTAAAATACATCTGTAAAATATTTTATTAACAGCAGGTGGCAACCTTTGAAAATTGGACTGCAGCAGCAGGGTTTTACTCTTAAATATATAAATGCAAATTATTTCAAGAATGGTTTTATAAGCAGAAGCTAGTTCATCTGACTGTCTGTTTATTGAGAAGATTCAAATTAATCTTCTATTAGTGTTGTGTTTTTATAGAGGAAGTCTGCATTACCTATGGAAATTAGTTTGCTTAGGAATCCAATACAAATACTATTTTGCACTGCTTTTCAAATAATTAAATTTTTATTAAAATTAAAGAGATCATTTAAAAGGCAAGTTAAATTCGGTTAATCTCTACAGTACAGTGTTATAACTTTCTAACTACAAATAGTCTTCTTATTGTTCTTCGAATGCAATGAGATTAATTGTTCTGCTGTACTGCAAATACCTTGAAAATTGTTCTTTGAATGCTATCAAGGGACAAACATGCTGCCTATGAAAAATATGGGCTTGATAATGTAAAATTCACATCTGATAAATTTCTCATTTCCTGACCCAAAGCACCCCTGCTATTTAAGTCCTTCTCTGACTACCAGAGAACAAGGCCAGCTAAATGTCCAGAAGCCAGATTGATTTTTTGCCGCTTCCTGGCTTGCAGTTCAGATCACATAATTTCCCAAGTGAATGGCTAAAACATCCTACCCTACTAACACCTTATTTTGTTACCTTTCAGCTATCCAACAATGCATTCTTTTACTTTATGACAATATGCATTTACTGATAAATATTATCTGATTCACCAGATACTCTTCTTTATTCATAATTTTTGAAGAATATCATAATTACACTTTTATTAGCTTTCAGTGGGAAAGACAAACCTGTTGGGAGGGCAAAGTAAAAACTGATACAAATTAATATATCCAACCATTATATTAAAACAGGAAAGATGTATTTTTTTCTTTTAAAATTACTTTCCTTTTTATGAAATGCTGCTCATGTATTCATTTGTTCGTTCTCTACACTACTGTAAGGCTCACTTTATCCCTTATTTTTACTGCACTGGAATTTACTCCAAATGTATTACAGAGACGTCACTTGATAAAAGGAATTCCAAATTATGAAACGAGCCCTGATATTCTCAGATACAGTGCATTCAAAGAGACTTTCCGTAGCAAATTGCTCATGCTCCAAATACTACAGGCAATCAAATATTTTTCTGATACATTTTTACTATGGTATTTTGCTTTATTCAAAACACAATGCATTGTTCGTATGTCCAATAGGGCTAATTTGCACCTTGCTGTATAAATAGAAATCTACAGAGAAAATGAGCAGCGACTTGTCTAAAGCTGAGCCAGATATGGGTCTTTATGGCTATTGCTCTACAGACATTGATCTTGTCTTTCCTAAGGATTCCAATTAAAGTAAGCCATATTGTAGTGTAAATAATAACAGCAATTATATTTTCATCTCACCGGGACACCTCTGTTCACTGCACCGTCGGACTTCCTCTCCGGTTCCTTCACATTGTTGCCCAGTCACAGCAGCACCTTGACAGATCCTTATCCGCCTCTCCCAGCCACCATCACAGGATTTGGAACAGCCACTCCAGTGGCCCCACTGGTTCCACTGGCCATTTGCTGTTTGGAAAAATATAATTACAGTGGCAACATGATGACAGTCCTAATGGAGAGTTAATATTTTTTTAAATTTATTTGTATAGTGCTGTTGTACAGTAATGATACACATTTACAACGTGCATAAGTACCCTTAAAAAAAACTAATTAAAAATATTTTTGCATGTGATACTTTAAGATCATGATTTTTTACATGCTCTGACAGAGAAAATGAAGCTTAAAGGTAAGGACATACAGAATCTGTACACCCTGGAAGGCTGCTTTTGTACTGTCAGAGGATCTTGAAGTAGTCTCAGCACAAAAGGGAATCAGTTCATATACACTTGCTTTCTAGGTTCATGAATAACTTAAGTTTTTTAGGCTTCAAACATATCTGCCTAAAACTGCTGAATGTCTTTCAAACAGAGATAAAACCAAAAAGTTGATGTGCAGCCTTCATGCAGCCTTCATGCAGCCTTCATGCAGCCTTCATGCAGCCTTCCAGGGCACATTCTTTAGCTTTTTACCTCATCAAATATAAAAGAATGAGGCCCCAGGACTCACAGAATCACAGGATTGTGAAGGTTGGAAGGCATCTCTGGAGATCACCCAGTCTAAACCCCCTGCCAAGGCAGGGTCACCTAGAACAGGTGACACAGGAACACATCCAGGTGGGTTTTGAATTTCTCCAGAGAGGGAGACTCCACAAGCTCCCTGGGCAGCCTGTTCAGCTCTCTGCCACCCTCGATGTAAAGAAGTTCTTACTCATGGTGACATGAAACTTCTTGTGTTTTAATTAATGACTTTTGTTTTAGCCTCCCTGTGGGTGCAGCTGCTGTTGGGTGCTCGGTACTCACCGGTGCACTCGGGGTTGTAGCACTCGCGGCTCTCGGCCCAGGGCCCTCTGCACTCGGAGCCGCCATGGGCCGCGGCCGTGCACTGCCGGCTGCGCTGCTGGGTGCCATTGGAGCACGTCACCGAGCACTGGCTCCACGAGCTCCACTCCTGCCACTGTCCGTCCACTGCCGCCATGGCCACAAAAGAGATGGACACAGCACAGTTACCACCGGAGCCAGGCAAGTGACCACAGCCCCTCAGGCTGGGCCCAGCCTGGTTTCTTACAGCAATCAATTACAGAAACCAACATTATGAGCTGCTTTAAAATAATTTAAATTTGTTTTCCTTTTTCTTCAAGTAAAGAGTGTTTCATCTCCTCTAATTGTACACTGATATAAAAAAGGATAAATAATGACTTGCTCACATACAGTTTGAAGGGTCTTATTAAAAACAAGGCCTTGTAAAAAAGACTGGTTTTTTTATGCAAAAGCCGAGAGGCGTTGTTGTGTCATGTTAATAAACCCCGAGCCCTTTCAAGTGATTTATAAGAGCTGCAGTGATAGTTCAGATAGTCAGATTGTAAGGTTATTGGTCCTGACTGTGAAACTAGATATCTTTAGCTGAACAGGAAAAGGAAAATGGGAGTTACCACTTTTCATCACATACTGTGTCTATTCTCTATACTTACAATGCTGAATTTATTTTTATCAGTCATCCTGCCTGTAAGGTAAATAATCCCAGTTCTTTGACATTCCTTTGATATAAAATGTAGCAGGACAGAAAACGCCTGCCTTCCTTCCTTATCAGATCTGCTGTTGTGTTTGCATATTGCATAATCTTCTTTCTGAATGTGTCAAGTTAAATGTCTAAACAATATGGAAATGGTGAACAGTTCTGGATTTAGTAATTTGTATTAGCCTGTGCATTTAAGCTTAAATGAATATTCTCCTGAGTAAAGGTTAATGACTGTTATTATTAATTTCATATATCAGAAAGCTTCTTGAGGTAAATGAAAATATTAAAATCCAAGATAATAAAAAATATAAACCAATTAAGCTTCCATACAAGTGGAAAATTATATGGTCGATAATAATAAGACTAGACAGTATGTTTAAAAACAGGCAAGCATTATGAAATGTGTTATGACTAATTGTGCTAACTCAGGATCCTGCATTCACACTGACTTCGGCAATCAACAGTTCCTTATTGTCACTGCAGTTAACTGTAAACTCAAAATGCAGGTTCTAATAGAATTTTGATTAATACCCATCCTTGAAAACCTGGTTCTCTAGCTACTAGTGCCATATAAGCACCACCACTCCAAACAAGGAATTTCACTTGGTGCACTTGACAAACCCTGTTTTCAGGATTCTTCTAAAGGAGAGTTGGAATAGCAGCTCCCTAAGTGGATGGTGTTAATAACTGAAATAGGAAGCAGAATCCAAAAGTTAGTGATTAAACATACTGTTCTGTATGGGTGCATCACCATTCAGTGAATAATGGAAATAAACTATTTCTCTATTGTCAGACATTAACTACAGAACATGTCAAAGATACTATCCATATCCTGGGCCCAGGATCTCAGCATCAGTGAAATAAAGGATGAGAGTTTTTGAGGCTTTTCCCTAAAGTTCTGTATTAAATATTCTATGTAATGCCTGGTTGTGAACCGTTTCTCAATGCAGATGCCTCTGAATCTATGAAGCTATGCCCTGATAATTTATTCAGGAGAAAATGGAAATCTTTCCAAACATAGAAGCTAGTTCCACTCATTAATCATAAAAGGTTTATGTGAAGAGGAAAACATTATGGAAATTAAATTTCAATGCACCCTCTTCAGTTTTATTCATTGCTATATAGTATTATTTAGGGTAGGAAAGATCGAATCAATTATTATACTGTCTTTGGAGAAAACTCATTCCGTGCCTTCTCATATATATTTCATACATCTCGCTTATTTATCTTCAGGAGAAAACAGCATGTGAGTTTTCGATTTCAGAAATACCCTTAACAAAATAAAGACTTCAACATAAAGATTCCCTTAAAAAATTGAACATGCAAATTGCAGCAAATCTTAACATTGAGCAAGATTTAAAGTGTTACTTTTAAATGTAACAGTATAGAACTGACTCTGGATGTCATTTAGGTACAAATGACTGTTCAAAATACATAGTTCTCAAATACTTGTTTATTTTGACAGATTAGGTGTAATATCTTTTGTGTTTCTTTGTAATACTGAAGTGAATTGGATGCATTACTTTCTTTGCTGTTTCACTGGCCTTTCTCCTGTTGACAACTCTGCTTCAATCTCTTGTATCATATTAGTTACTTTGGTGTACATACACGTATAATTGCACTGCTGCCAATTTGGCCAAAAACTGGATTAATTCAGAATTTTTGCAGCTGCATTCAACACTTGAACCTTTCCCCAAATTTTGTCCTGAAGTTGGAGTACACTTTGATGAGAAGCAGAAGCAAAAAAGCAAAGTTCACATGTCACAAAACTCTCAGAAATTTAGCTTTAAAAAGGCTCTAAGTTCCATTTTTCCCTTAGTTTCAGTTTTCAAAACATTAAGCAACCATTTGCTAATGAGATGTCTGTCCATCAGTCCTTTACAGGAAGAGCTCTGGTCATGGAGAATCTATTTACAGCACTGTTGTGAGCTGTGGAGAGGCAACAAATCCACTGCACAGGCAGCCTTCGTGCTGTCAAACAGAACTCAGGAAAGAAATTTCCTACAATACTGCCACCTGACACTTTTTTATACTTAAGTATAAGAATCAGTTCAATAACCATAAATTATTATTATATATAATCTTCTTTATGGTTATTGAACTGCTTGTAATAGTAAAGTATTACATGCGCACATACATATGTATACATACGTGTGCATATATATATATATATATACGTGCATTTTGAAAAACGTGGTCTAAATTAATCATAATCTAAAGACAAAAAGTTAAATTTTGAAAGAATACCTTTTTTTCGTTAGTTTCAATTTTAGTAGATGCAGATTTTAACATGAAGCCCATGCATTGTTTCTTTGGTTAGTGATAATTTTTTGGAATTGTTATAGCACATAACTCCCAGAAATTAGGTACCTAACATCTGTACCATAAGGACTTAACTGGGATTCAAACAATGCCCTAGATTGTGTGAGTCTTTCTGTCTGTACACACATAAATAATATCCATTTTGAATAAATTAGCAACTTAAATATTATGGTTTCACAAATATGTTTGTTTTATGATGAATAAATAATTACAATGAACCTCCAAGCAAAAGAATTTCATACAGATATGGTGGACACAAACTGTGTGACCTCTGCATATCTCTCTCTTTAAGCCACACTCAGTTGTTTGGCTTTTGGTTCTCTGAGACCTCTCTTGAGGTCTTGAATCAAAATTTCCTACACAACATTCTGTACCCTACAGAGTGAGCAGCTCAAAGGAAGTAAAAATTGTTTGTTTGTGTCCTGAACAGTTACCATCCTGACTATATACATTAACCATTACAGTCAGAATTATGAACAATATTAACCAATATAGTCACTTTGGATAATGTCTTTTTTTTCCTGTGTGCAAAGTGCTATAAAAGAAATCACAAACAACCCATATCAAATGCACCGTTAACAAAGCAGAGAGTTGCTATATGAGCTCACCAGGGCAGAGTGCAATATTGCAAGGTTTGTGTTGTGTTTCAGGTCCATCACATGATCTTCCCCCATACTGGGGAGGTATACATGACCTTGTCCTAGTTCTTTGGCCTCGACCACATGTGAATGAACACAAACTCCAAGGTGACCATTCCTCCCAAACGCCATGTACTGCAACAAACCATACAGATTTTAACCAGAAACAGACACACAAGTAACAGAAGGATTTCAAAATAAACAAGATCAATATTTTAAATCGGAATTATTTCACCACCTTCAAGGAAATCAGTACATAGGTAATCATTACCATAGAAAAACAAATACTTTTAGAAGCTTAGTTAAGTTCAATTTATTCATACTTTTTCTAAAGTCAATTTTAAAATATACTTTGAAACATTTTCTTTAATCTGTAAAATAATCTTACTACCACAGTTTCTGTTCTTTGACTCTTTTAAGAAAGATGACTTCCCTTTTCAGAAGTTACTTATGACATCTTTGGTGCCTGACTTGGTATGTTTAAAAGCCCTGATTTTCAGGAGGCTAGTTTTGGTGAAAATCAGGCATATACTTTCTGCATCAAGGCAACTCCAAAAACTAGAAGCAATCAAAATTAAGCTTTCTTCTGAAATTTTAGGAGTAAATGCAATAATTTATTACTGTGTCAATATCACAAATTGGGGCAGTAACCTTATTTTTTTCAATTGTTTAAATTCTTGTGGAAATATGGCAACAGATGTGCTTGATTATCTTTCTCAAAAATTCGAAGACCACATAAATAAAAGAGATATTTGCCATTTCTTTACGTGAACATATTCATTGATTTAACAGACACAGTAATACATGCTTTACTCTTAGAAAAATGTTCAACAAACTGCAAATACCTTCAGAGTACACAATAAATTACAAACATATACCAGTATTTTTTATATAGAAATATCTAAGAAAATTAATATAAGGAATCATAGAAAGTTAGTCTTTCTCTACTTTAGGCATTTTCTATTATAGGAAAAACTCATATACAATATACATGTGAGCTTACATAACATATGCAATCCCTTTACAGAAAAAGTGTAGTGAAATTTTCAGAACATTCTCTAATATACTATATTTAAGCATTACTGGTAAGATGATTCTATACATACATTGGTAAAACAGTTCTATATAAACTGCATAATACTGCAAAGCAAACTTTACTTATTTTTCTTCTGCTTAAATAAGAGCAGTGGCACAAGTTTAAATTAGGCAATGTGAGAATAGGAATGCAGTGATGAGAACTGTTGTAATGTCAGGCCTTTTAAAAATCCAAAGACTTAGTACCCAGACTGAACATCACACTCCGTATCACATAATTCTGTTTCTGGAGCCCTATCTGTTTGAAGGGTGTCTGGAGGGGGAAACTCTGTTTAACATCTGAGTGTATCATTGGTAATGATTCACAACATTACAGAAGAAATAGATTTTCTGTTTTGTCCTCACTTTTTTCATCACTGTGAAAAAACTTCTCACACATAGGTTTCCTTTGCCCTGAAGGCACGTATCACCTGTGCAGTTTCTACAAATACAACCATTTTCTTGCAGGGATCAGAATAACATTTCCTGAGGTGAAATTCAGTTGCAAGGCTGTGGAAGGACATTCAGCTCCCTGGCATATTCTCACAAATTCATCAGTAAGATCAAGGGGAATTCTGCAAGCAAGGTAAGTTCTATTGCCTTTCATTAAAAGTAAAAAAAGTCATTTCAGATAGTATGTTGAGATAAAAATTTTGTTAGCTAACTTCTGAGAAATTTTACCTGACAGAAAATGTCAGGTTTTATTCAGGGAAGATTTTAACACACTGGACAACAGCTCAATTGATGAAAGGTTTTCATTTGGTCACGTAAAAGTGGTCAAAAAGACCATGTCCCATATCCTTATTAAAATTATCTTACTCTAAATATCACATCCATCTGCATTATATTAAAAAAACCCCTACCCTCAGGAACAGTCCAAATTAATGTTAAAATGACAGATTTTAGCCTAGTTGGTTTAGAACCCTTGATTAATTGTGGCATTTTTGTCAAAACCAGAAAGTCTAGCTCTTCTAAAAATAGTAAATTTATGACTATACCTGCAGATACCTTTTTTAATTTCATCTGTTCTCATCAGCTACTATACTTTGACAGCTATTTTGATTCAGCTATATGATCCAAAGAATTTTTTTTCTCACTGGCAAAGTACTAGATACACATCCAAACACATCTCTAAGATTCCCAATTTTTATCATATGAACAAAATTAAGGAGAAAACAATTTGTCAGATCAGATTCCAAACAGCAGCCAGTAATAACAATGACATAATTTCACCTCCTGATGTCACAATGGTTGACAAAAATGTTAAGATACAACAAGAATTTTAAAAAGTATAAAACTTAGATAAACAAAACTAATCCCAATTATAAAAAGATTATTCTCTAGAAAAATGAACTGGAAAGGTCTTGACTCTAAGTAGACACAAGATGAGATTTTCAGGGCATATATAAGTTAAAGTCTATTGCTTAATTTGGAAATTTAATTCTATGCTGTGAAATTGTTCTAAGTTAATTGTCTTTATTTAAAAATTAAAAAAATATTTAGTCAGGGGCTCTTTAGAGATACTGTCTTAAACCAAAAGAATGTATATTTCTTCTGGCAAGAGCTTACTGCATGTTAGCAGCAATACAGAACAATTCTTCTGTGATTTTGGAACTGAACATAACTGAAAACAAAATGTTTCATTTTGGGTGGACTCAAAGCAGCCTCTATGTGTTTGTGGTTTAAATTAAGCTGTGCCAAAAATCATCTTCCATGACAAATTTTAGCTCATTAAGTAAAAATTTCACAGTATCTTCTTGCATCCATAGACTTTTATATCTGAAACTAAAAGATCAATAACAAAGGAATAGGCATAGCACTAAAAAACAAGTGATGTGAGCAAAACAAATATCAAGAAGAATTGATCTGTTCAATGCATTACAGAAGTGCCCCGTACCATCCAGATTAGCTTTAAAAGAACATCTTGATTTAAAATTTCTTACACCTGATTTTTCTTTCTTTAATACTATTTTCTAAATACAAAAAACACCCTATAGCATCTGATGAATTATACCCAGATGAGCTATGCCAAATTACACCAGATGGAGAGCTGGCCCGCAGAGGAGTTACTGTTTTCTATAACACAGTTTCAGATGCAAGATTCATTATTTGGGACAAAAATATTCAGATTATTGCCAGTTTATCTGCCAAAAACATTGCTAGCACAACAAGTTTGGATTACTGCAGAGCATCTTTCCCTTCTCCCTGCCATTGTGTGAACCTAATCATGTTGAAGTGAACACCCACGGTGTTCATAACACGCAACTGCTGTGAAGTGGGAGGAGGCGTTAGGCCATGCTGACCTTCATCCTACAAACATATTTTGGGAGAGTTTTATTGGGTTTAAATGCTTTTGATGTGTTCAGCTTGAAATTGAACAGATATTGAAAAACTATTATGGCCACTGATGCTTCATCATAAGTGCTGCTGGCCCAGTACTGTTTAATATCTTCATGAATGATGTAGACAGTGGGATTGAGTGCACCCTCAGCAAGTTTGCAGACACCACCAAGCTGGGTGGTGTGGCTGACAAACCTGAGGGACAGAATGCTACCCAGAGAGATTTGGACAAGCTTGAGAAGCAGGCCTGAGGTGAATGCTATCAGGTTCAACAAGGTCCTGCACATGGCTTGGGGGGAAACCTGGTTTCAACACAGGATGGGAGATAAAGGGATTGAAAGCAGCCCTGTGAAGAAGGACTTCAGGGTGCTTGTGAATGAGAAGCTGGGCCTGAGCCAGCACTGTGCATTTGCAGCCCAGAAAGCCAAACACATCTTGGGCTACATCAAAAGCAGCATGTCCAGCAGAGTGAGGGAGGGAATTCCGCCCCTCTGCTCTGCTCTGGTGAAACCCCACCTGGAATGCTGCATCCAGCTCTGGGGTCCTCAGCACAGAAAGACATGAACTTGTTGGAGCTAGTCCAGAGCACTGCAACAGAGATGATCAGAGGGGTGGAACACCTCTCCTATGAAGACAGGATAGAAAAGTTTGGGTTGCTTAGCCTGGAAAAGAGAACGCTCTACGGAGACCTTACTGTGGCCCTTCCACTACCTAAAGTAGGCCTCTAAAAAAGATGCAGACCAGCTTTTTGGCAGGCCCTGTTGCAATAGTATAAAGGAGAGAAAAAAGAGAGGTAAGTAAGACTACCTTAGCATATCACACCAGCCAAAGTATAGCTTTTGAGCATAAAAATGTTTGAAATGGCTTAGTGTATTCCTGCTCCTGCCATGTGTTGCTTTACCCATAAGCCTAAAAATGCTAAACTTCAGCTAAATTTTGTGGTAAAAGGTGCTGAAGGCAATGGAGAAGGGGAAATTGAAGCTGAGATGATCTGCAGCCATGGCAATCCCATGTTCTTTCCCCTTAAGTTTTAGCTGTGTTAGAAACTATTCACTAAACTGAAATGAATCAGTAGCACTGTAGTAATGGATCCTAAGATGTCCCCACTCACAAAAGAACCAGTGACAACAAAAATTACATGAGCTAGGTTTTGTTGTCTACTATGCTGCACTTCTCTAGAATAGTATTGGTCGGAAATAAATAACCAAAAAATTACGTAATAGTGGTTCCTTCATTATTTTGCTTGAAATATCAGTAATACTATTCTGAAATTTAAAGTTCTATTTCAATACATACATTTATACAAAGCTGGTGAATCGTAGTTTCAAAATCTTCCAGGATATTGAGATCACAGAGAAATGTATTCCCTAACATCCCAGTGCGTATCTTGGACAGCATATATAAGATATAAAGTGTATATAAAGAGTATATAAAGGCAATAGAAAAACAGTCTGAAAGCTTTGCATTAGTATTTGCAAGTTTAACAGGTTCCTTTGAAGCCTATGGTTAGATGTATGAAGTATAGTAAAGTAGGTAATTCTGCATTTTTTAAATGAACTTTTTGATTAGGAAACATTCCAGCTCTCACAATGCCCCCAACCTTTAACTAATCATTTTGTCAAACATCTGTTTTAAATACACTACTGTACAGACTATTTATTTTGTTATGCATGGACCAGGGATAAGCCTGAACTATGTAACTCTCTGAGTCAGGATACATAATAGAATGAGGACAGAGGCTATTTGGGCTAATAATTAAAGGAATGTTTGAAAAATTAATGGAGCTATGCCTAGGAAAAGCACACTTCTAAATTGCTAATCTTGCTTACTGCTTCACAGTAGTGACCCTGTAGTCAGACAGAGAACAACATAAATTAATAAAATTATTGTAACTGCATGAAACAACATGCAAGATTAAGCCCAGAAGACTAATTATTTAGGAAAGGTAACTCAAAATACATAGAGATTATCAGAATCAGCTGTGGTGAGCTGAAAAAGAAAATATCTTGGCAGTGTAGACACTAAGAATTGGTAGTCTTTACTCATACTGGGTATTTGGAAACAAAGGCTGTATCCTGAAGTGTGAGGGTACAAGGAAACCGCTGCTTTTTGACCTGAGAAATGTGGAGCAGTCATTTTGGGTGAGCATTGTTTGGAAGTTTGTGTGACAATATACCATATCTAAGAATTAACTTCTTTCCAGTTTAAATTTTATAGCAAATTAATTACCTTGGCTTTTGCATTACCCGGATTTGTTTTGTTTTGTTTTGGTATGAAAAATTTGTATCCCTTACTGGAGAGAAGGAAAATAAAATTCTGAAAATCAGGTGATTTAATCCTGTTTCCTCTTCTTAGTTGATACTTATTAGCAAGAAATCAGGCAGAACTGCCTCTCATTGTGAGAGATGGACTGTGTTTTCATATTCATTCTTCACATAGTTTCAAATTGAAATTCAAATCTATCTTTGATTGTTTGCAATGTTTGTTCATTTCTTTTATAGTTCTCTTCTTTCACTTCTTATTTTTGTTCTTGAGAGTTCTTTTGCAGTATATCCCATCTCTGGAACAATCTAAGCTACTCAAACTATTTTAGAAATAGCTGCCATTTTTGTATGGAAACATTTCCATGTGTTAAAGTTTTAACACTTCCAGAGTATTAAAATTCAGCTCTAACTAGGCATTTCTACTCTGAAATATTGGAAAATCTCATGTGAATTGCTTACCTAAAGCACAGCAGAAAAGCATTAGATGTTGAGAGCAATTCTTATTACTGTCATGCTTTATCAAGGGACAATCTTGTAAGCTGCTTTCCATTACAGAAACTCCCTAAGTGCTTATAATGCTGATACACAGACTCTGATGGGATCACGTATGCACTTCCCATTGGATATTTTTCAACACACAGTAACAGTACAAGAGTTGATTCCGCATATTACTACTCATTGAGATAAAGAGTTCTCTGTGTATGACAGTTTAGTTTACTTCAAAAAGGTATTGAGCTTCCCCAGCAGCTGAAGATGGCTCACCACCCTCTTGGGATTAAATGTTACAGAGACCTGAGGAATTTATACATCTGAAGGATGGCATGTAGGTTTTTTTTTTCATTTCAGTCACAGTAGAGGAAAATTAATGTAGTCACAGGCCATATGCCCTTCCTCTTGCTTCCCATCATAGATTAATCAGATCCACAGGTAGAGTCTAAAGAAAGATGTGCCCTTTCAGCAGCTAACTTAAATGTGCCTGTCTCTTCTCCTTAGTGTATAACTACTGCTGAACTCCAACAATGTCCAGATCTCTCAGACAAAAGGAGAAGGGAAACTGTGATGCAAGATACTGATGACCTTTACCGTGTGTCAGATATAAGAGTGTTACTTTTGTCTGATCTTTTTTCCTTTGATTGGTAGCTGTTGCCCTTTCTTGCCAGAACAATGTAAAGGGAAGTCCATGAAGACATAACTGAGCATAGAACATTGTTTGGCCTTTTGCCTAGAAGAGAGTATTCTAAATGGCAAAACAACTGCAGTGTCAAATAATATAGGTTAACTTAACCCACCCTCTTAATTAGTCTCTCCTTCTTAATGCATTCATGATCTGGGTTTCTTCCCTAGTTTGTCTTTGTATTCATGCTACCTTCTCTTTTCTGAGTGAAAAGGAGAGAATATAGACTTTTGGAAAAAATACAAAACTGTCAGAAAAAAAGGTGCTCTTGCTCCATATCTTGACTGTTCTGAAAATAAAAACAATAACCTACATGAAAAAAAATCACAGTGAATAGAATTACAATTCTCTGCTTTAACTGAAATGCCCCTATGAAATCCATGTTAATAATAATAAAAAAAATATATATAGTTTCAAATTCTTATCATTATACAGTTCAAAAACATCCACAATTTTATTTATTGGCTGCTAACACTACCTGGACAGAGGGCAGTGTTATTGCAAACCCTTGATTCTCTTAAAGGGCCGCTGCAGTGTGTCCCGTAAGGTGATACACAAGTTCTGGTTCGCACCTGCGACCCTTGACCACAAGTAACTGAACACGTACTCCACTGGGCCCACTCTTCAACACCAGATTCACCTGTATTCAAGACAACAAACAAACATGAATATAGACATAAGTATTAATGACACAAGTTTGGTGGGGTTTTTTTTGCTGAAGCTCATTATTATCTGCTCTTATAAATCAAAGAAAAAAGTACCACACCAAAATAAATATTTAAGAGTTTATGGAGTAAAGCAGCTGTGAAAATGCGCAATGAATAGAAAATAAAGACACCCACAATGCTGCAAATCACATAATGCCTGTCTGAGGGGAACACTTTGATGTCTTAGCATCATTTACAACTTTATGAGAACTACTGCCCTTCAACACTTCAGAAACAACACTACCCTCAGAATTCTAAAACAACACAGACAACTCCTTTTATATAACAGCAAAGGATTTATCTTTGATGTGTATACTTATCCCTCTAGAATTAAGGCTCAGTAACAGTTTAAGGAGCCCTACCAGAAAGGGAAATCCCATGAAGAAAACCCGAGACAAACCAACCCCCGAACGTCTTATATTTTCTTCAGTAGAGGAGAGACATATAGCATTTGAAAGAAGTTCCCTGGCAAGGAAAAACACTTTGTTTACTAAATTTTAACCTGAAATGTGGGATGGGAACTTTGAACATTTCCTGCACAGATCTACTCCTTGCTTTTGACCTACAGGTGTGTTGAATTCTTGGGTGTGCCAGACCTCATTACTGCATACAGTATACACTATTGTGTTCAAAATTGTCAGGTGTTTTTTATTAATGCTGTACATCAGAAAATAGGATTTTTTTTTTTTTTTTTTTGAGAGATGGAACATTCTATTTTTGCTTTTTGAAAGCAAGCAATGCATAAAGTCTTTGCGCATGTATGCTCTGGAAAGAATGCTTAAATTTAATTGTCATGAATAGCTATACACACAATTCTGGAATTCCTTTCCCAAAGAAATTAATGTTCATAAAACTAGATCCCTTGAGTATTCTCAGAAAGCAAATGCAAAAATAATGTGAATATACCTCACTGAACAATTTGAGTAAATAATTGTTCATTGATGTTTAGCTTCTTCCATTAAAAATCAGCATGTAATGTAAAACAGCAGCTGAAACCCCCATTACATGCTTGATTTTTAAATAGATATCCGTTTTGAAACAAATAGGATTTTCTGTTTTTAAAAAGTAGCATGATACAATCTGCAGACTGGAACAGCTTGTTTGAAATTTAAGTTATTTCAGCATACTTCTAGTCTTCCAAAAGTTTTGATACTGATCACGATCAAGGGATTGTTTACAAACCAGGAATATTCTGGTGTCAACTTCCAAGAATGCAGTAAATCTGTGAATCTCTTAAAGCTTTGGGTTTTTTTCCCAGAGGTCAAGAACAAAACCTTTGCAAAATTATTTTCTCTGCTAGACTTCTAAAATTCGATTCTGAGGCTATTCAATGTTTTTTTTTTTTAAAAAAAAAAAAAAATGGTGCTTCTTATTCAGTGAAATATGTCAGCGAAAAGACAGAATTAGCACACAATTCCCTCTGTTTTTCATAAAATTATATGCAATTCTAAATATTTCTATGGAAAAGCACGAAACTGTGATCTTACTACACACAAAAATTCCCCAGTGATTTTTGTAGTCCTTTGCTTCATTTATTAGGTGAAAAATATGAAAAAAAATCACTGATTATTGTCTTAATAATTTTTCTGACATGAATTTAGCACTTTGATTAGGCACTTAGATGGCTTGGGTTCAGGTTAGATGACAGAACGTGCTAAATAAGTTTAACATGTATGCAGACATTAACAATTACAAAATATGTACTCTAAGCCCTATACACATGGCAAAAATACCTGTATTACTGTGATTTCTAGGCTAATATTTTTTGTCTTTTCCTACATGTTTGAAATTTGACTTTGCCTTTGCTAAAGTGGTTTAGAAAGACGGTCAAACAAGAAAAAATGTCTAAACTACGTTTCTCAAGATGTTCCTCATGATGTAAAACAGTTGTATATACTCAGTGTAAACTATCCATTATCCAAAACAGACATGTTAACAATGCACAGCTAATAAAATACAGAAATTAGGAATAAAAAAAATTAATTTTTTGATATTTTAAAGTGATAAAAACGTTACTCTTAATCCTTAGAATATGATGGAAAATAGCAGCAACATGATTCTAAAACTGTTGTCAGACTCTTGCGTGACTGCATTGAGTGAATTTTTAAATTAGTATTATTTATTAGAAGTTCTGAGCATATATGTACTGTCCATTCAAAAAGGCATAATCTCTTTATATATTTCATCATATGTAAACATTTGCTGGAGAAAGATCCTCCACATTAACATGCTGTATAGTACAAAAAGAGCAAAATGAAGAGAAAATAAAGAACAAACTTATCCCACCAGCTGCTTTGCTTCCATTTGTTCCACGCATTATGATTTTTTGGTAATTTTAAAATTTTCAGAGTATTTTTTACCTCTGTGTCAGGATGATTATTATTTATTTTAGAAGATTTAAAAGAAGGGAAATGTCTTCACAGATATATAATATCATTGTTAATTTACCATTTTTAATTTAAGCACATAAAGACTGCTATATTTTCTAGAATAAATCTAAGTTGACTACATAATCTGGAAATATATCTTCCATGGTTTGCTTTATCTCTTATCCATTTTCTTCTTTTCTAAAATGAAAATTTAGAATGGGCTACTTTATTTTCCTTCTTTTTTTCTCTTATTTGAGAACTCTCAAATTTTTATACCAATCACATTAAATTTACTATCTCAAATTAGCTCTTAGCAAGCTGCCAAACTCTTATTCTCCCCTGCTGTTTGACACATAAGAGGAAACATAACTTACTGTATTGAAGACCTCATTGATCTGTGTAAAACTTACCTGCATTATACTCTCTAAATCCCATAACACCTAAGGGAAGGATCAGTCCAAACACATAAAATGACAAATATAGAACAATAAATTATTCACACATTTTTTTTAAATAAATGCTTTTACTGCCTCATATCACTCTCCAAAACCAGCAAAATGCATATTTTAATACCACATTTTAAAACTCTTCCATTCACAGCAATATTTGGTGGATTAAGTCCACAATACTAGCAGTATTAAATGATTTTCATAAAGCTTTCCCAGGATATTTCTCTATTCCTATCTCTCTGCCTTTTTAAAACATACAAACATTTAGTTGCACTTTTGTATCTGTTTTATTATTACACAAAATAAAATATCAAGGCTTAAAATATAAAACCTCATAAACTCATATCCACTTACTATTAAGGTTTCTTAGTAAATGGATAAATTAATATCAGATAGGTATGTTAGGAAAAAACCTTATGAATCAGCTAAAGAAGATATCACAATCAGTTTATTGCAAGAAAAATTAATGCATTAGAGGTGAAGAAAATATGCAATGATTACTAAAAGGAAAAACAAAATGAAGAGATGAAAATTAGTATGTCCAGAAAGAGCACAAGTATTACTTAAAACGTGTTAACCTACAGCATGGAAAACATAGATTTCCCCAAACTTGGGCATCTAAATTTATATGCTCATACATCTCACATGCTTTCAGAACAGCACCTTGAAAACCAATCCTGTATAATTTTGAACGTTCATCTCCCACTCCACACACACAATGTATTGGAAGGTGAAAAATGCTGCATTTGTAATGCAGTTCTCTAACACCCATAGTAGATGCACTGAAATGCATGACTAGAAATTATCAAATACAAGATTTGCGTGATCTTATTAAAGTTTTAGGGATTTTTATGGGGAAAAAACCGAGATAATTTTACTTATTTTTTTAGTAATTGTATGAATTCAAGAAGCAGCATAAAAGCAAAGGCGTTATTCTATGTAGTAAGCAACTAACATTCTATGTCTGAGCTAGGTATGTAAGTGATAAGATCTACTTGCCTAAACAAAAACTGCATGGAGACCTAGAGAATTCTAGGCTCCCTTCTTCCAGTGCATTTGCTTACAGTAGTATCTGGGAGTTAGCCATAAAAGAAATCCTATAGATTAATAGGACGGTAACAGACTTTTTTGCATTCTTAATTTGTTACCAAACAGATCTACACTGATTGACTATACATGTACTTAGATTGCTTAATATATCGATTTCTGCAAATTTGTTAAGTAAAGCACCCTACTACTAAGAAAGTCAACATGCAACATAGCTAGAAGCAATTATAGCTCTTCTACTGAAGTGCATAAAAATTGGAAGCATTATGTATGACTGATGCAGGCATATATTCTAGGTTAGTAATTATGGAATACAGAGTAAGTTGTTTCAAATCCATACAAAAATTATGGGGCACAAGATTGCCAATGCAGTAACTTACTGGAATGGAGTGTGTTGGGTACCAATAAAGAGTTGGATTTTACCAACAGATACACAGATCATTACTGAAGTCAAAATGGGCAGTAGTTTTGGTGTATGAGAGCTTAATTCAACTCACAACTGAAATTTTATCATTGACCTCAAAGGCTGTTGTGGTAACTGTTGGTAAACAGGCCAAACAGGTTTGGTGGTTTTTTTGGTTTTGTTTTGTTTTTCTGGTTTTTTGGGTTTTTTAAATTAATTCATCTCCAGGTTTCCAATATCATCTTGGTATCTTTAGATAAAGAAGATGAACTTGCTCAAACAAAATTAGAAAATATGTTTTAGATGAAAAACTGTTAGATAATTTGCACATCCAATTAAAAACTACTTACGGCCAATTTCATTTAGCAATTATGAATCTGGAAACTAGAGAATAGAGTGTCGTGCTGGGCCAAAGATAGTGACTGCTGAATGCATGCACATTAAAGTCACCCCAGTAATTAATTAATTTGATAAATGCCTAATGCTGGGATTAGACAGTCTATTTATAAAGAAATTTTGAAGTGTGTTCTTAACATCTTTGGAAAAAAGTTAACATGTCACAGTGAGCTGTCCTGTGTTTTATACATGTGAGACTCCTTTTACTACTAAAGAAATTCATGCTTACACTAAATGATTCAGTATCCACATTCACAGTGCATGTTTTCACACGATTTACCTAATTCTTAGCTACTTTATTTATGGACTTTAACTGGTGAAAAAAAAAATTAAATGATTCAAAAAAATTATCAGCTTAGAAAACTGACAAATATGCAGCAAAAGATTATGGAAACATGCAGTGGTCTTGCTAAAATTAACAACAGTAAATAGAAAAAATGTAACTGATGTATTACCAGTTTGTGCCATAAATTTAGCAGCATCAGCTTGTTCCTGAGGGACCCTTTTCTCATGAACAGATCGAGGTCGCTGACTTTTAATTGTATGATCTCCCATCATTCCAAATTCTAAAGACAGAATAAAGGTTTATGAAAGCTTGTGTGTAGACATTTCTCAAAAGTCACATACTGTCTCATGCAATATGTTCCTAAACATACCTGGAAGTAGCTGGTAAGAGTCAGGCAAGTGATCATGGCAGTTAACATCAACTTAACTTTGCTACACTCAGCTTTCAATAAATATTAAAATTTATGTCTGCAGATTTTCCAATATGATTTTATTTTATGAACCAACATTCCATGTAGTGACACATACTATAAATCAGCTGTATGACACGGGACAAAAGCAATTATTCAAATGCAGACATTCTATTCCTTTATTTTGGATCAGTGCAAACCACACCAGAAAATTACTGTGACGGTGTTAGACACTGCTGTTCTCTGGCAGAGCCTGCTGCTCCTCCAGAGGACTACTATTTCTGCACTCATCTTTGAGCCTGATGAAGCCTTCAACAGAGATAACGAGTCATCTTTGGGAATGGTGGCAATGGGAAATAATTATAATTTATTCAACAAAGGGCTTCATTTTTAGGCTGAACACAGCAGAACAAGTGCTTGTGACCTGTTCCCTCCTTGAAACCTTTCAGTTAAACAGATTATAGATCATATCTTACTCTCCACATTGATTTTAATAGGGAAAACCTATGAAAAATCAGTGACATAAAGGCCCAGAGTGTGGGAGATGAGTGCTTTAGTTGTTTATCCTATCACTGCTGTAATTTTCCCTCTCTTGTCCTGTGTAAACCTTCTAGACTTCTACCTTACTTCCACTTTTCCTTTCTGTAATGAAATGTGGAGAGTTCTTTGCTCTTAGAAGGGGACTGCTGTGTCTTCAGCACCGTTCCCTATGATCCTCCCAGGCACACACAGCTGTCCACAGCTTAGTGCTTAATATTCTGTTTAAAAAGACAAAACCTGGGACTCTAATTCAGGAAGCGTGTGCTGGGAAATGTGGGTTAACATTGAAACTATTTCAACTACAATCACATAAATTTTCTGATGAGGCAGAAGGTGTCTGAAACACTAGGAACACAAACATTTAGAAACACCCTTCTGCTGGAGGGTTACCTTGCAAATGAAAAATTCAAAATTCTCCTCAGTTTGTAAAGGCATGAAGATAATAAAACTTACCTTTCTGCCTCAAAACCCACAAAACATTATATGAGATATAAATATCACTAATAAATATTATTTGCAAACACAATGTTTTGATAAATCATTAAACACATTAAAATTTATATTTAGAGTAAAGCAACAAGAAAAGGTAAACTGATTTTTAAGGGGTCAATCAGAAGAAAGAGTTTTTTTCCTTTCTAGTAAACTAATAATGTATTTCTCCATATTAGTGTTTCTTTTTGTAAATATTCATTAATGGCACCACTTAAAATATAAATTTAATTATTCATTTGAGAACAGCGATGCAGTTTGCATTCTAAAGAGAATATTTGAAAATCTAATTAATAAAATATATTTTGAGGATTAAACATTCAATATTTTTAATACATCCCAGAAATAAAAAGATAATTAAATTACAGATATATATACACATGTAAATATATAATATAATATATATATATGTATGTGTATATATACATATGTGTGTTAAAAATTTTATTAATAACTTTTTACAAAATGCTTCTCTTCTACAGCTCCTCTGATTTAAGATAGTTTTTTATTCTGTGGAAAATCTCTTACTACAATCAATATTCTAATGCAAAGAATGATTAGAATATTTTTACAATTTTTACAAGGTGTAGTACAGATGACACATTAAAACTGTAATTAATAACATGGTAATGGCAGGAGACTTCACATAGCTTTTCCCCCGAAGAGGCTGTCACAGCAAGGCGTGTTTACTCTGAGTTTGCTGCCTGCATGATCTCTGCTTGTCAGGCAATTTAGAGGATATGGCACCATTCTTGCAGAAGACTTAGTTCTACTTTTTAAGTTACAGAGTGCAATAATGGGAGACTTTTGCTAGAGGAAGGCTTTCCAGAGGCATACAGGGAGGTGGTGAATGTTCTGGTCCCAGTCCTGCAGCATCTTGTGCTGGGTGTGAGCACATGCAGTGTCCTGCAGGACAGAGACTGCTGGTGAAGAGACAAAGGGATGTCTGGGAGATCAGTTCTCTGGGCTGTGGATAATACCTGAAGTGGCTCCAGTCATAATGATGGAGTTACAAATACCACCAAGCATGATAACAATGCCTCAATTTTTTCATTCTTCCACTTACCAACAACACATTTTCAATTCGCTTCAACTACTGCTGATGGTCTTTGAGATGCACTTTTCAGCTAATCTCCCTTTGATATATTACGTATTGATATTGTAAGTACGTATTAAAGATAATTTTTTCATTACACAGATAAAAATATTTTTTAAGAGTTTTGTCAAAAAATGGAACCAGACTTATGCAATGCTCTCATTTTCATATTCAGCTGAAGTATTTAACCGAATGCCACATGAGAACAAAAGCAGTACCAGGAAATGCAATGTACTGGCATGGGTGAGGCCTCATTAAAATTCAGGCCTCATGAGAAAAGAAAAAAAAGGATCAAGTGCATTTTTGTAATGGGATCAGAAATGTCCGCTTTCTGTGTATAAGCACAAACAACATCTCAAAATTGTTTAATCTAAGAAGCTTAGCAGTAAAGCATTTTATAATAGAATGTCCTACTTAAGTTTACAATAAATACTAAATAGAACAAAACTTTCCTTCATTTTCAGATCTGAGGTAATGAATGTAGAAGGTGAACCCATTATGCAGTTGTTTTCCCTCAATACTTTCACAGAGAAGTATTTAAATGCTTTCTGGGCAGGGAAAGCATTTTAGCACAAGTCTGCCTAGGGTATGACTAAATGGCACAGTAATTTCAAGGACCTGTTTGTGTGGGAAAGGTGGTAAGAACCATCCTAATGCAGGCCGTGTCTGGCATAGAGGTGTACTGCAAGGTCAAGTCAGCATGATTCAAGACCTGATATCTGGGATATAATATTCGATATTTGAATTGACATTCTGAGTGAAGGGATTTTTGTCATTCTCACTCTTTTTACCTAGCTCTTCCTGATGAAAATAAGTATTCTAACCCAGAAGAAGGTATTTTTGTAGCCATTATTTTCTGAAGAGAATTTTTTTGGTGATGTCTGTCGCAAATTTTATTTGGGTGAAACAGGACAGTTCTTTTTTGCTTTTACCTCAGACATTGATATGAATCATATTATTTGGTTAAATACAGGGGGAAAACAAATCCTTTCAGCAACAAACAGGTACATGGTCTAATTCAGAAATGGGCAGTGTGATTCTAAGTTAGGCCTGGAACAGGCAAGGGTTTGAGCCTTTTTATTACATCATTAATGCTATAATCTACACAGCATGAAGGTAAAACTCATAAATACCTCAAAATGTAAATAACGAATAGCATTATGGGAAACCTTGAATGGATCATTTTAACCAGACCAAGACTTAAAATAAATCATAACACGTTCCAAACATTTGTGGTATAAAACCTAATGTTTAGTTATCTGATAAAAGAATTTATTCTGCTGTCAGTGGTCCTTTGGTGGCTATAAAAGTACAAGAGATCCCTCCAATAGGATGCCTATTTTATCTCTCCTCAGCTCTACATAATGGATCAGTACTTCAAAGTATTTTAGCAATGCATATATTTTAATATGGATGTGATGTATCATTTGGTTAAGCATTGGAACGGACTGCCCAGGGAGGTGGTGGAGTCACCATCACTGGAAGTGCTCAAAAATGATTGAATGTGACACTTAATGCTGTGGTTTAGTTGGCATGGTGGTGTTTGGTCAAAGGTTGATGATCTTGGAGGGCTTTTCCAACCTAATGATTATATGATTCCATGATTTCATTTTACATACAAGCTGAGGCATGTAATATAGTTCCATGCCTTCTAGGACAGAAAAAAAAAAATTACAATTCCAAAGTTTTCAGTTCAGTATTATTTGCAACTCTTATCACTAGTTCCATTGGCTTTATTTTTATTTTTATTTTTATTTTTATTTTTATTTTTATTTTTATTTTTATTCATGTTATGGGAATTTTTATTCCTATTGAGTAACCTTTTTAGGGTTTAAAGGAGAATCTAAAATCTTGCGGCCAGTGTAGGTGTACGTTTTTAGGAGAGAAGAGAGGTGCCATGTGCTCTCTGTAGGAACAAAGAAGAAAAAAAAATCTGTTAACAGTGTAAGAATGCAAACTAGGACAACTGAGCAATACAAAAGAAAAATGCCAGCTTTGCAAGGTTCTACTCACCAAGGCTAGTCTTTGTTTTTTGACAAGTGGATATTCTCTAAAATTAAGGTAAGTGTCAAGCAGATTTTATGCCTAGGCTGTTTTATAATATATAGATATGATTTTATTATATATTTTTTTTTGTTACATATATATCCTAGTCATCAGATGACATTATAAATCATGATGGTTTGGCTTTCATGGCTATTTTTTATCACATTTCATGGGAACATCACAGTGCAAATGTATTATGGTGTACCATCTACTATGAATTGTGCTATTTATGGTGCAGGACACACTGGCATTAACATAAAAAGCCTTTTTCAGCATAGTAGTTGGTGATGACAACATGAATGAACTAAAAAAAAGAAAGTGATTCTGAGACCTTTAGAGTTACCCCCTTAGGACATGTACAATGTCAAAGAACTTCTGAGAGTTGCTGAGTGTCGTCAGCTTGTATGGAACCGCCTGGAAATATGGAACAGTTTCCTGAAGGCTTTTCAAAACCTTAAAAGCAAGAAGAGGCAGTCGATTCCCCAAAGTGACTGTCATTTTCTTTCACCCACAGCACTTTGGCAGTGTGATTCATACTATTCTACCCACTCCTGAACTGTAACTAGCCAGATGAGTGTTTTCATTTACTCTTGACTACAGAATGAACAGAATAGGTCTTACAGCCAGAATGTGCAATAATGAAAACTGTCTCACATGCAGTAGCATGCCATCCTCTCTGTTCTAACACATAAATGTTTTTCTGAGAAATTATGCAAAATGCTGATGTAAGTCCCAGGTGAAGGAGGAGGAGGGGATGTGGAGGGGAAAAGGAAGAAAGAAGACTACAGAAATATATAAAGAATCTGTTTCTTTAAATAATTTTTTGGACTGCAATATTAACTAATTTCAGTAGATCTGATTAATTTCTGACCTCCAGGAGCCAGCAAAAGTTTTCTGCACATTTGTTTTTAACCCATTCTAGAGGTTCTCACACAAAGATACCCAGCAGTAGCATTACTGGGGTTTTGTCATCACATTGGCAACTGGTCAGTACAATTTCTTCTGGTCACTAGATGGCAGAATGTGTGTTGGCTTAGAAGCACAATTTTGCATTGACTTGAGAAGCTGTGACTTTCTGTTTCATTTTCACAATAAAATTATCTCTCATATATACACATATATAATAAATGTCTCTCCATTCAAAGGACTGAGGGGTTTGGGGTTTTTTTGTTTGTTTGTTTTGTTTGTTTTGTTTGGTTTTAATTTTGTTTTTGTTTGTTTGGTTTTGTTGGTTTTTTTTGTATTTTTTTTTAGTTCTTCTTTGGTAGGACTGAAGATTAATAAAACCCCAAAAAAACAACCAAACTGAACAAAACACAAGCTGTAGTTATTTTGGTTTTTGGGGTTTTTTTCCTTACAGTAATCCCTATGACAGAAGAAAATCCAAGGAGCATTCCCTTTTCTATCTCCAGCACCACTTCACTGTAGCAGGGTACCCAGGCCCCCACAAGGAAGCACTTGTTCTCTAATGCTGCACTGGCAGGACAGAGAGCTTCAGGGCATTAGTGAATACCATCGCTGCAGTACAGATTTAAGCTATAGCTTTCTATGGGAACCCCGTAAAATGATATTCCCTCATGAGGCAGGCAAGTTGCCAAAAGGGTAACGTAACTATTGGCTGAATTAGATTTCCATGGGAACCTTTTCTTAGTGAATGTGGAAAACATTCTTAAAACAGCCTTTGCTTACTTCCTACGTAGATCCTGGTCCCATAAAAAAGTCCTCTTTTGGCTCTCCAAAACCGTATAGAAGAGCTTTGATCAGCTTCAACCTGAATGGAATAATTTCTTTCACGAGAGTGAATTAAGATCTGAACTAAGCTGTATTCATGAACACAGTGAGAAAGATATGCTATTACTCATGAAAAGTTGGAATGGATTTTATTATAGTGGAAATATGAAAGGCAAATGTATTTGTACTAACAAAGTATATATTTTTTAATTGTAATAAATTATTGCATTTTATCAAGTAAAAGGTTAAAATTTGTAGGAAATTAGATACAAGATTTCCTTTCTCTTGCACACAGAGATATCCCAATACATATAAGCATGCACTCTTTCATCTCTCAAAAAATTAGAGAAAATAATTATGTATTCTAAACAGTCAACATATTGTACAAAGGTAAATAGTTTATATTTGTCTCTCGGGAGACTCATTTACTCCTAGGACATAATTTTGGATAAATACTACTGCTGGTATTTTTAATGACATAAGAAATGAAATGTTGCTGAATTAAAATATAAATGATAGCACAAATCCTGAGGAGCTAGACTTTCTCATGGCAGTGCAATCTGCTGTCTCTCTGTGCATCTCCACAGTGACTCTCTTGGCCAGCCATTATCTTTAGTGGGATCTGAACTTATTTATTTATGGCTACAGATTTGATCAGTGAAGAATATCATAAGGATGTAATATTTATTCACTTTCAGTGTGCACAGAATTTTGAAATTCTGCAAACTCTATTACTTGCCTTCCTGGCCCCAATTGCTCATCATCATACACCTAGGCAGGAGAAAGTGAGCATAAAAACCTAGTGAAGTGACTCATACCTGTTTAAAATGAATGTAAAATGTCACCACAGCAGGTACTGTGTTTTCACATGTGCTTTGCAGAATTATAACTAAGCAAAGCGGAAAAGGAGGGGTGGATAAAAGACCAAACTGCAGCTTTCCCTCTTTTTATGTCGATCAAATCTGACATATTTGTAATTATCATGGCCACATAGGCAGAAGATGCTCTGTAGTTAATGTTTTTACCATTCAAATACTTCCCTAGTAATCCATCCCAAAATATTTGTGTTCAGCTAAAAATAACAATACTGATAAAAAAAGCACTTTACATTTTCAAGTTTAACGTTTAAATTGCGTAAATTCAGCAGTATGTTATTCTCTCATATTTTATACTGTTCTCTCAAAAGATTAATGGATGTAATAACACATTAAAGAATGAAAACACAGGGGATTACATTTATATATTTTTGCTTTTGTAAATGAAAGGCTTTTAATGTATTCTCTTGTAGTATTCTCATAATTTTAACATTTCTACTATAATAACTTATTCATGTGTAGCCTTTAAAAATTTACACCATGGTATCATAATAATATTTCAGTATCTTCATTTCTTCTTTATATTTCATACCACTTTACTTCTGCATTAAGTATTTTGCTTTTGTTGTATATTTAATTAATTGAATTACTGATATGGTTAGCCAGTGCAGGAGTTATTTCTGAATGGCATCATTTTTATATAAACAGTCTCCTTGTACTGAACACTGCAGCAAGCCACGTAGTTATTACATACAGGCTAGTATGTGCCCTTTTTTTGTTCTGTTCAATTAAAAGTCAAGAGATGATGACTGAGGATAAACTGTGATTTCCTAAGCTATTGAATTCAATAACTCTTATTTTCTGTTCTAGAAAGACTGAAAAGTAAGTAAACCACAGAAAGCAGAACTCACAAGGACATCTAGACTATTTCCTTGCCCTGCAACTGTTTACCACAGACATTTCTGCAGATGGTTGCCTAATCTTTTCTGAATGATAGAAGCACTCATTAAAATATGAGATGAATTATCTATGAATTTATGACACGGAAGTTTACACTCTGTGAAAGATTCTAAAGCTGTATGAAAAGAAGGAACAAGGATCAATATTTTAAATAACAGGTACTGCAAACTGAAATTAAGAAGAACAGTTAAACTGAGCATGAATGTTGTTTTAGAAGGATAAAGATTCTCGGTGAAGGTAAATGATATTGCATGTCTTTTTAAGAGCATTTTCTTGCTCATTTAAATCTCCTAAATTGTTTTTATGAGAAAATAATAAAAAATGGACGAAGTGTTGCAGGATGTGAATTTTGCACATTACATTTTTATCATTTTTGCACATTACATTTTTATCATATGTGGTACCACAAAGCTGGCTGTTTTGTATACAGACATCATGGGTGGCTGCTAAATATCATGTAGACAAGAGAAGGATAAAAGTAAAGGACAAGAGCCTTAGCTGTTGCAAGATGGCCTGGTTCCACCCAGGCAGACTAAATTTTGTCAGCTAAGGTGGACTAGAAGGTGTTTACCAAAACTAGAGATCTACTCTGAGTTAAAAGGTTTACATAAGCCGTTCACAAGGGTATGTGCCCTTGCTAACTGTCACTTGCTGTTTAATGATCACACACATGCAACTTCAAACATACTATTCCACCCACTTCATCCTGGGGTATCTGCGTACGGCACACCTCCCTGATAGGAAGGGTGTTGCAATGGTTTCCAAAATGGATATGGAAGCTCTTAAAAGGTATTGTATGGTGCTGTAATTTCTTTCTGAACTCCTAGGGGACACCTGTGGTCTTAACAACGATGACTCATAAATAACTCTTCTCTAGTCAACAGAATAACCTTAATGGAAAAACACAACAAAAATGAGAGGAAAACCACTGACTCAAAATTTAAACCTCAGATCAAATTTTCATGAGCATAGAATCATAGAATTGTTAAGGTTGGAAAAGAGCTCTAAGATCATCAGTGCAACCATCATCCCTATGATGGGAGGTGATATTCACCTCTAAACCATGTCTTTGAGTGCCATATCCACACATTTTTTTGACAATTTCAGGGATGGCGACTCCATCACTTCCCTGGAGAGCCTGTTCCAATGCTAAATAACTAAAAACAATCCTAAAATAAATCTAAATCCTTCCTTCACAAATACATGCATGGGATTTTAAATGGGAAAGCACACAAAAGATCTAACCAAAAACTATCACTAAAAATCACTTGGCCCTAGATCTTTCAGGATTTTTTTTTAAATACATTAGATGTTTTCACTGGCTTTAGTAAAAGCACTTTTCTATGTCTCTGAAATTCTGATTTCAGGGTCAGAAGCAGCAATTCATTTAATGTTTTTAAGGACTCAAATATCTCACGGAGCCTAAAGACCAGTGTTCTCCTTCACTCTTACTGCATAATCCACACTTGGAAAAAAATATCTGAGTGCATCTGCTAACGTGTCCTTCCTACCTCTATGGGCTGTGTCAGAGAGTACCATGGCTTATATCACAGGTGTTGCTCATGCAATGCCTCTATAAAAGCAAACTAACTGGTCAGCTGCAGATCTGAGCTAAACAAAGCATAGTTTGTCAAATACCTCCTAGAGAAGTTCACCCTGAAACCTGCATTAAAGAATAACTGAGGTGCAGGATTTCTCACCTACTTAACACCAGACCAAATAACCAATACCAAAATATCTTTTAAAAAAGCAGAAAATTTGACTTAAGAGCAGATGTATTCAATGAGCTTAATCCATCTGATCATGGTGTACCACTCTTAACACAGGAAAAACAGCACTTTACTGGATTGAGAAAATGAATTCATTAGAATCAGTGAGACTATGATAATGATGCTCTACAGGTCTACCAAACGTAGATTTGGTAGAGATTTGGCTCTGAGAGCCATCAATATAATGCTGGGTTTTGCAACATACATATTTTTAAAAAACTTTTAAAAATGCTGTTTTCCAGCCATGGCAGAGATTTCTACTCAGACATAGCAAAGTGCCTTCTGGTCCACTTCACTGATTAAATTAGAAAGCAATAGAAAACACAATCTAGTTGACACAACATTGATACTCATATTAGGGAGAATTACAGGGATGACACTACTGAAGTGATACATCCTCAGAGGTGGAAGAGCATGCCTGTCTTTCCTCAATAAGCATGAAATGAATTTATTTTAGTATTCATATTATTCCTACATTCCAGCATGTTTTAACACACGTATCTTTTAAAATTCTCATGTATGTCCTACAAATAGTAGTGCAACAATCTATACCTTTTGACCTCCACAATGATTAATCGAAGATGTACTCTGTACAGTTTCTCCTACACATGTCAATAATAAGAATAATTTTAAAATGTCTGTTGCATGATGGCTACACAGGTTACATCTCATGCAATTCGTTTCAGCCTGTCAGCATAACATGCAAGGTGGCTACACAAAATCTGGTTTAGCTCACCATGGTCCATCATTTGGGGAAATGATGCCAAATTAGTAAACATATATGTATGTCTGGAGATTGCAAGCAGGGAGTTTTTCAGTGAAGGTGTTTAGTTCTGGGCTTAGAACTATGGCGTTTGCAAAACTCATTACTCTGGGAGCTCTGACTGTAACTTACCACAAATGTATTCTTGGAACGACCTATTGCTTATGGACATACAAAAACTAGTATCTTGTGGAGAAATCTGCAGTTTGTTGTGTTTTACTTAGTGCAAACAGACTTTCCTTTAGCAGCTAGAGACCTGCAACTGGGATGTGTATCACAGTTTATGACTTGAATCTCATCTTGCTACTCCTAACTATGAACCTTTTTCTGAATCATCTACAGTGCTACTTATACATCTGCCCACAGATAGCCTATAAATCTCTCCAAATACCTCTGTTCTGCTGTCTAGAAAGGGATAGAAAAGAATGGGTTCACTACAGAGCTCAATAAAATTGCTTTTATACAAAGCTATTTTCAAACAAAAAATTGAATTTGCCTCAGATTAGGCTTTTGCCTCTTTTGTGCTGGCTCTCTGAAAATAGCCTAATTATTTAGTTACCTGAAAGAAGTCTACTGTAGGTGTGTGTAATGGAATATTTACATCAAAACAAATTCTGAATCAGTAAATTAAATTACACTCACTAGAGACTTATTTTGATCATCCAACCAACAATCAGAACTATAGCTATGTACTCAGATGACCATAGCTCCGACACTACTACCATAATGAACATAATAGACATAATTCATATTCACTTAAGTGATTCACAGGTAACTTCAAAAACATAATAAGGCAAAGGAGATCATACATTCAGAAAATACAGAAAAAAACCCCACTATGTTGACCAGAAATGTTATTCAGCATGTATTATTTGCCTCAGGCAAGAGCATGAAATCAAGAGCATGTTAAGGAGCCTGGAAAGCTAATGTTGAAGCTCATAAGGTACCAGATCTCAGAGGAACAGAAAAAAATCCCTAGCTTTAGACCCAATACAGACTGCTCATTCTGTATCAATCTTGTGGAATATTTTTTACATTCTCCCAGATATATTTAAGTTTAATCTTCTGTTTAGTTACTTCAACTTGATATTCATTCATATCTCAGATTAAATAACGTACTTCTAAAGACTAAAGGCTTATGATTTTAGCAACAACTTTAGCAAATTAAAATACACTTTTGGTTTTTAAAAATTATTATTTGTTTGATACATAAGTAGCAACCTCAAATAAAATCAGTTTTATGAATCCTAGGTTACGAAGTAACATTCCATTAGTTTTAATGAATGTTTTGAAAGTAATGCTGCAATAGGTCTGCAAAGCCTGACTGAACTGGAGTGCTCTGTGCCGGAACTGACTCTGGAGCCCCAAGGTACTTACATCGACAGTCAGAAAAGTTTATTTCCCAGGATAACTGCTGAACCCATTGATGCAAGATGTGGTTATACAAATGCCCACATGCTAACATATGTAAAACATCACCAAAGGATAGCCTGGGTGTGCAAGATCTACCTCTGGGAAAAGTACTTGGTGCCATATAACTGCACATGTATTGAGTTTAGACCATAGAACAGATGTTTCCATTTTGTTCTCTCATGCAATTTATGCTTTTCAAAAATCATTACAAGTTCCCAAAAGACACGAAGAAGCAATTTTTTATGTAACAGATTCTGCCAAAAAATAAGTCATTAGTGCTAATATACAGCCCCCTATACTGGTTGTCAGACTTAGCACACCTATAATTTTGATCACTTTATGGTGCATTTCAATTATTTCCCACTATCAAAAGAATAGACAAGTCTCACTGTACCTCATGGTGTGGTTTTAATACATTAGAGGAACATTACCTATAAATGAAAATACTTTGACCTCCACCAGTGTAAATCAAAAGTAATGAAATAACAGAATTAAATGTGCATATAACTGCTGTGTGAGCAGAACTGACTTCAGACAGATTAATTTCTCTGGTTTGGAGCAGAACACAGGAATGCCAAACCCAGAATAATGATTTTCTAGCTTCTTCCTCTATGTTCTGTTAGATTATGTGGATTCTTATGAATATCCATACTATTTAATGCTTTAGATTATAGGAATAACTGCAGCTAGTTGAAGAGTGATTTCACTAAATCTTTATTAATGATGAGGTCAGCTTGGATTTGCCTCTAAGTAGCAGTGTTTAAAAATGTAATCCCAATAAATTATTCCCAGTATTAAAAATTAGACGTTGCAATATTTCATGAGAAATAGCTCCAGTTGGTACAATATTTTTTCTTGTTGTTGCTGTTCTCTTACTACCCCAAGGCCCATGACTGCTACTGGCTTGAAATGTTATGGTTGTAATCACTGGGTATGTACTAAACTGCAAACTGCAGTTAGGAATATCTGCCACTATACCTTTCAAACAATCCCGTGGCAGGGCCTGGGCAGTCTGCTAAAAAAGCAAGAATTTATGAAAAATAGCAAAACACTTGTGCAGAGTAAAATTATTACATGTGATCGCTGTACAGTTGGCACTCTTCTGAACAAATGCCTGTGGGAATCAAGTAGTACACAAATATTAGTCTGAAAAGAAGGTGCCATTTAATGTACATAAATAAAACGTAAAAAATAAACCTCACTCTAGAGACAACTCTTTTTTTGTGGAAGGAAGTATAAGTCCCTTAGCTGGTATTTAAAGCTGAAGCAAATTTTAAATCCCACACCAGTTTCACAAACTAGCTGTAGATCCAGACTTGAGACTAAGAGTTGGAGAGACGCATTATTTCCATGGTCATCTAACCTCCTAACTCTGGTGGTCAAAACATAGCCTAAGAATTCTGAGTTAAAAGACTTATAAATTGATAAGGATCCGGGGAGTGTTTATGACTAATTTGTAAAGAGTCTGCATAAATACCACTCCTTTAAGATGGAAATTGTTGGCATGGAGTTTCTTCTGGTTTCTCTCCCCTTACCTCTGCAAGGAGGATATCCTCTCACAGGTCGTGGAAAACTTGAAACTAGAAAATTACTTGTTGGACACAGAATTTGGTGTAGCAGAAAGGAGACTTCTGCAGGCTTCAAAACATCAGAAAAAAGTAGCGGTCATATGATTAACAAAACAATATCTAAAGAAGAGAATCAGCCAAGCAGAAAAACGGATGGAAAAAAAAAAAGAAAAAGAAACCCCCCAAGCCAAACAACAGAAAAGACAATCAACCAAATAGAAAAAAAAAAAAAAACCTCAACCAAAACCAAACCATACCAAAAAATCAAAGGCACATCCCAGAAGCAAAGAAAGCACATATGATTATATGTCTGATCAGGGTCATTCTGGCTCTGCTCAATCCAGGAAGATTATGGGGTTGAGGAAGACAGTTAACTTAATCATCAAAGCTTCTGTTTTCATTGGCTGTTTATGAATTTAATTCAAACCATTCTCCAAGTATATAAGCTGGATGGTACTGGTTTTTAACTCCTCTGCTTTTAACTAGAATTTTATTATGTTATATATATATATATACACACACATTTAATTTTATTTACATCATTGTTCACTATTATCTCTAAGCTAAATAACATCTATTAAAAATGTCACAAGACAATTACAGGTGATTATATTGATTCATTGTAACATGATACAGTAAAGCAACAGGTAAACATTAAATCTAATTCAGAAGAGAGTTTACCAACATGGAATTCCGCTGGGAAGCAAATAATATTTTTCATGTAAGGAACTCATTTCATAAGAAAAAGCTGTCTCAAGGCCAGACTTACCAGCTAAGCTAAACTAAGATAAGAGTATCAGACAAAAGAGAAAAAAAAAAACAAGAAGAGCATTTTGAAAAAGTTGAAATAGCTTTATTTCTGTTATTTGTATTATACCTACAATTTGAATTTTATTTCTAATTAAAACAGAAGCCCTTTCTCAGTTACACATTTGAGTCAGCCCCAAATGTATTTGTGTCATGAAGCAAAAAATCAGTTATTCCAGAAATTATATCAGTGAATGAATTTGGAAAAATACAAATTAGAAAAAATGTATTGCATCTATTCAAGCGCACTAGGATTTACGATAAAAGTAAATTATTACCTCCTACATTAGGATTCTTCATAATAGTAAAATAATACCAACTTTACTTAGTGAAAAAGTTATAAAAGAATTATAATTATGTGGGATGTAATCCAAGAATCATAATTACATTAAGCATGTAGAGGGATAAAATGTTAAAGACAATAACCAAATGATAAGCAGCTTCAAACCTGCTCATTCCACCCCTGAAGGTTGTTAAGAAATTAACAATTCTAAATTTATAACAAGTAGGAAATAGTAGCTAAGAATCTTTGAAACCTAAGTATCTCTTCATAGTTCCTCTTCTATATATTCATGTACTGATGGAGGAGCTGTTGATAATTTCTGCATGTGCTGAGGATGAATAAATGGAGCCACCAGGAAAGTGAGCACCTGAAACCAGTCATCTTATTCAGCTTCAGACCTGACATTCTGCTTCATGGCTGTGAATTCTTATCATGTTCAATCTATTGATGATGCTGCTTGTCAGCTGCAGTTTTCATTAGGAAAAAGGAGTTTCAGCTGACAGTAAGGTTTATAGGAGTTCATAAATATTCTGCTACTGTTCAAAACTGCTGCAATGAACTAAAAACAGACATATAGATGCATTTTTGATCCCACATGAAACCTAAGCTATTCAACTATAAAGCATGATCATTCAACGTGTTAATTAAAGAATAAAGCCATCAAATTATATATGGCATATTTCTTCTGACCTGGTCCATGGCAGAACAGCAATTCAGCTCTTCATTTTTTGCTTCTAATAAGATGCTCTGCATCTTCACAACCCTTTCAATGAGATATCTCTGCATACTGTTTCTGGAATGGTTTTATAACAGAAGATGTGAACAGTGCAGGTTTGTCTCCACTCCTATTGCTTCCTTTGGTGACTTGAGCAGAGAGTTGACCTGTGATTCTGTGGGGCCGTGGGACTTAGCACAGTGCTCTGTATGGGGAGATGGAAGGCGGAGCGCCAGGCTGCCCTCAAGGAGCTTGTTTTGAAGCCACTGACAGCCTGATAGGACATTTCCCTTGATCATCAATATCATGTTCCCAAAGCATCTTGTACATCATTCTAAGGTCACTTTGATATAAATAACCAGTGACAGATGAGGCCTGTGGGGTGCTTGTTAGAAAGCCAGTGGTAGATATTTTATTCTAAGTCAGATCAATCGTGGCACAACAAGGTTCTGGAGATCTGTACGTGCCACTGTAGAGCCATAATAAGACCTTTTCTTCTTCAACCACTAAATCTGCAAACTGTGAACAGGGGCTTGAGCTCCTGTTTACAGAGAGTTTGGTAAATCCAGTGGTCTTCACCTAGAGACAGCAAGACTGTCCAAGCTTGGCAAGAGAGCACTGTCTACCTTATGAATAAGAATAATCTCATTTGGACCAAGATTACTAAAGTTGGGGAGGCAGATCTGATCATAAAAAATGGGAGCAATGTTCTCTCTTCTCTCGAGGCAGTCTGTGGCTGCCAAAGGAGCCTGGATAGCACCAGAACAACAAAGAGGCCCTCCTCCAGCAATGCTCACAGCTGCAGAGAGCGGCCACTGCAATGGCCCTTGAGTATTAGGAAGGACAAAACATAAAGCTGTTCCGTGATGTTTGCTAGAAGTCAACAAACACAAGGGAATAAAAATATGGCACATGGCAGAGAAGCTGGATCTCAGAAAAACAAAGACAAATAGACACGTTTTTTTAAAATAGTGTTTAGTTTGTTTTTGTTTTCCTTAAAAACAAGAGGTGGCCTGTTTTCTTCTACTTATGTTTTTATTATTCACTCTTTTAGAAGACAATCATCCCAGCAGTAGTGCTTGAGATCTGTTTGTGTCATTTAGAAATCTTTCCATTTGATAAATATAATACATATATTCTTGTGATTGTTTCATTGGAAAATTGTTGTCCAGCCAACTCAGGCAGTAGACTAAATTTTGGAAAACTGAAGACTATAATTTATTATTTGAATTCTTCAGCTTTACTTTTACTCCCATTGATATTTGTTTCATTCTTTACCGTTATAGCTTTCTATAATCACTTAACTTCAGAGACTTTTCTCTGCATCATCTCCAGTTGTCAGGTTTCATTCATAAGTAAGAACCTCTGAGACACACAGTTTTACCTGTTGCCAGTTTTGGCCATTAAAATACCTCACGTACTCCAGCTCAGACTCTCTATCAGCCCCCTAACTTGCTGTTTGTACACCTAAAATCTCTTTCTCCTCATTCATGTTCTGGCATCATACTATATTCATATTAATTTACCTAAATCGCTCTATTAATCTGTTAATATCTCTAAATTCTCATGCACATCTACAAGCGAGGGGTTAGATTAGATTAGTAAAGCAAAGTACACCAAGATACTGAAGTCATCCAGAAAGACTGCTCCATTCTTAGAATTCCTTCTTTTGGTCAGCTGTGGCTGTATATTTATTCCTTTTGAAATATTGAAAAGACTCAGACATGGTACCCAGCACTGTGGAAACCCACTGTTAATCATACTGCTTTAAGATCTGCTGATGGGTCAAGTTGTGTTTCACTTAACTATAATGTACCTGTTTATTAACAACGTGAAAAATAACTCAAGATCAATAACTGCAAAAGTAAAAGTTTTGCATCTCATTTTCTGTTTCTTGAATGGCAATAGCTTTTTTTTTGCATGGAAAATAGGATTAAAAACTCCAAAGTAAAACAGTTATTTCTACATTGTTCTTGGGAATTACATACTGTGTTTCAGAAACATGTCCAGAGAGACATTTTGGGTTATGAAAACTTGGCTGGCAAGCTATAGAAAATTTGAAGAAAAAAGGAGTCATATAAAACTCCTTTTTTGGACAGATTTTTTTTGACATTTTCTCTAATATCAGTACCAGCACTGTAGTATTTCCTTATTTACATATTCTGCATTATGCTTTGAAACATTTTTTTTAACTGAAGGTCTTTTAGACAAGTACACTTGCTAAGATATAAATCAGGATTAGAATAAAGTATTAGGATGAAATTATGCTTTATACTGTAATTAAAAACTCACATGAAAAATACCAAAATTACTTCAGGTAGGAGTCATTATGCAAAGTCTAAATGGTGAAGTTAGCATAGTGCGTTAAAGAGTATAAACTATCTTGTTTCTGTTAGAAGACTGCCAAAATGCAAGAAATGAGACAGTTTGAATGCACAGGCTATCTGAAAAGAATGGGAAAGGGCACTGTACTACAGCAGCAAATTCAGAAAGACCAATTGTATATTTACTGACTATTTTGATCATGTAAGAAGAGGATGAGAAGCAATGTTCAGTTCCAATATGATGGAAAAGGAAGGAATGAAAGTATATTATTTTTTTCTGCTTATGCACATATAATTAGTCTTCCTTGCTAGAATTCATGAAATACACTTCTGACCCAATTTACTACTTAAAACAGAAATGTTGTACTAACACTGGTAGCATTTTCAAAGTAATTTTTAATGATAAGGGTTTCTCATGCAGGAATCTATAAAAAAGAATTAGGACACACCCTCATCAGACACTAAGGCAAAATTGATTCTTGGTCTGTCAGTTCCATTTCCACAAAGGCTTTCTGCTGCATCCTTCTAGGGAATGGAGCTGATCGTTGCTTGCCCACCAACTTCATTAGGCCTCCGAAAAGTAAAGGAAGTGCCACACTTGTGTTTAGCACACAACACATAGACCTCAGTAACAGGAAACCATTCTTGTAAACTTTCAAAAACCATATATCCACACACTTTAAAAAGCCTTAGGTTTCCACTAATATCAACATATCCTGTATCTACAGCACATATTCAGGGGATTCTATATTTTTTGAAACCAAATTTTATTTTATTTTATTTTACTTTATTTCATTCATTTAATTTCATTTCACTTTTATTAATTTTACTGTATATTAAACAGTCCTGCTTAGTCAATCAAGATAAATCCTTCATATGCTACAGAGCAACATTGACACAGTAATGTAGATGAAAAATAGCCAGAAATAAAAAAGTCAGCAGAGAAAAGTTATACAGAGGTGTAACTTTCCTTTTAGCTGCCCAGTTACTACACCATACACATACTGAAACATATACATATGATCATAAGTAATCTATGAGACAAAAGCTCACCTCAGAGGGGAAAAATTGAATTTTTTTAATATTTCCTGCTCAACTGGTATAGAGCAAAAAAAGTGAGATGATAAAAGTGGAGAACAGGAAGTTCTTATGAAACAGACAAGGAGCTATAAAAGGTGGTCAGTGAGGGGGATTTTGAAACACTAAAAGAAATGCAAATCATTTTGTATTAAATTTGCAGTGATCTTGCCCCATATAGGCCAGTTAAAGTTAATAAATGCAGTTGGTTGGAATGAAACATTGTCAGCTTTGTAACTCTTTATCTTCTCTTTTCTGTTGCCTGGTCTCAACCTGCCTTCATCAAGATCAATACATACTGAGATGACTAAAAGAAAAAAGAACACTGAAATGGGAGCAATACTGTCAGTTTACAAAGATGATATATTTTTACACTTTCTTTAGGTTTTCTCTTCGTGACCCACTATGTACATTTGCTCACTCATGTCTCTCTTTCATACAAAACCACTGTGTGTTTATACACATAAACAGTTCTTATTACTTCAAATGATATGTATTTTTTTCCTGTTTTGTAAAAACAGGGCACATCTATTTTATCTATTTTTTTTCTTTTTCATAGTATGTTTCTTCCATGAACACAGTCTATTTTATTGTAGTATTGCAGAGAAATATGCCTAAGGTAACATTTAGAAATAAATTAAATTCCTTTATCAAAAGACTTTGGTCAAGAAGAATCAGCTCAAGACTTTGATTTTAAGAACATGATGTTAGGGATCATTATGTACATTAATTATTTAAGACTATTCAAAATATACTTGCCACAATGTGAGCCAGACCTGATAGTCAGATTAACAAATACTACAGAATGGCAGCTGTGTAGGTGATGAGCACCGAACATTCACTTGCCTTGAAAAAATACAAGTGATTTTTCCTTCATGTACTGGAAATCTCTCTCACGCTACTGTACCATCCACTGAAATCATGCTGGAAACAAATTTAAGACTTCTACGGCTGAACCACAGCTTTCTTTACATAACTATTGCTTCAGACCTGGCGGATGTTTGCCTATAAACACACAAATTTTCAGGACAAATTTCTTAAGCCTCTCAAATAATTCTATGCTTTGAACAAGTAGATCCCAGGATACTTTCTATAAAAACAATGAAAACTAAGATATAGTAATAAACATAATGATATTAACCTGTCCTGCATGGCCTTATATCATAGTTGTAAGCATGGCTACATTCATTTCAGTGATGCCAGCCCTGACTGACAGTGTTATAAATGGGTAAGTAATCAAGAGAAATGCAAACACTGCAGCTACATTCTTTAGCAACATTTACTACCTCATAGGAGAGCTTCCCATCTTTACCTGATGTTACTGTCTTTAAAATTGCCAGAGAAGTTAAGACATTGCATATTCTACATGACAATGAAGCCATCAATGTCAATCTCATTCTCTGAACAGCTATCATCTAAATTTAAGGGAAAACAACTAATATGCATATTTATATACTTCTATGTGCATGTCCATGTGACTAAATAGGTAAAAAGGTTCTATGTTGTCATTCCAATATGTATGCAGCTCTGATCTTCCTTGTCTCACTACTCCTTCACATAACTCCATCTGACTTACCATCCCAGCTTTCTAAATATATAATTATGTGTTCTTTTGTCGTAATAATATATGCTGACACTGAACATGAAATTAGAAAGAAAGTGAAGAACTACATTTAACGGCATAAAATGTTGGTTCTTAAACCTGTATAGATTATTTGTTTGTAGATTGCACGTTTCTCAATGCATGTTAGACTTGGTTAATTAAGTACATATCTGGGATATCATATATTAACCACTGGTGGGAAAAATACAGGTCAGAAGAGATAACTTTTCAACTTCATTTAGATTGCTTTTTGTGCTTGCAAATGCAAATGAAAGGGACAAGTACACTCTGTCTCTTGCTGCCTAAAGCCACTGCCCATTAAACAGTCTAGATGCTAGGCTTGGGTTAGCTCATGAATAACTACCAAAGCATTTCACTTAAATTGGTGGACTAAATTATTCATTCAGAATTAAAATGGCCCTAATTCATTTTAGCTTACTTGGTAAATTAAGCTAAAAAGAATTAAAGCCACTCTAACTCTGAATGAGACTTGTCCACAAAGTAGAATAAGTAATTTATTTCAGGGTCACACCTTCAGCTGATTTGGAATCTTCTACAGCATTCCCACAAAGACAAGTCTGGAATCTGTCTCCCCATCTCACTGCATGCAGTCCTTATTTATTCCAACTTGACAGCTAGTTTTGTTTTGGTTTTTTTTTAATGTTTTATACTAGTACATTTAGATGTAGACACCTAAATAACAGACTTAAATGTCTATGATTCTCAAAGCAGTAACAGTCACAGACTAGTCATAGACTAGTAGGCATAGACCAGATAGTAACTGGTGAGTAACATGCCTATATCTAATTTATTTTTCTTCCATGCAACCTTTTTTTTTTCTTTTTTGATCCTAACAGATTGACCTGGCTCTCCTCTTCTCCTGTTCCTACATGGAATAGACATACAGGTCTCCTCAGAAAATTTCTACTATTTGTCCAGTGATATTCTACACATTGTGAAGCATATCCTCAAAATCTTTCTAGGCTTTTTTTCCTTTGTGTTTGTAGTTCAGTCAGCAAATTCTAGCACAGAGGCATGCAAGTCATTAATTTGTTACAGCCTATGTAGCCTAAATTACAATTATATAGTCAGGTTTCTGACTTTCAGCATTTGCAGGTTTATTTGCAAATGTGATTAATTTGAATACTTTTTTGGTTATGTTATGATCATGTGGTCCTTCAAATAACATGACCAAGAAGCAATTTAATGTATTTAAGTGTAGAACAAGTCAGATTTAGGATAAATATTAGGAAGAAGTATACATACTGGAATAGAAGTTATCTTCTACTAGCACGTGGACACAAAATTGCTCTGTTATATTTACTAGAGGTTATATCAGTTGAATGAAATACAGCAGTACTGATGTTCACTCTACCCATCCCACCATACCTGTCCACTGCACATGGACACCCCAATCTCCATAAAGCCAAGGATGTATCTTTTTTGCCTATCTATTTTGTCCCTATGAGACACAATACATATGAGAAATTATACATAAATCTTTTAGATGAAAGGAATACACAACCTGACATGAGGTAAACACTGTTCATTTAGTTTTCAGTGTATTAAAACAGAGAGAAGGTTTGTGTATGTTTTAAAACTATCCTGTTGATCTCATCATATTCAGAAAAGTGTGATTTAGCCATCCTGTGACTGAAAGATAATGAAAAAGCAGGATAAATTCAAGACCCTTAATTTCTCATTTCTTTCTTAGATAATAACTGCTTTCAAGAAAAAAAAAGAAAGAAAAAAATTAAAAAAGGAAGAAAGAGAGAAAAAAGAGAGCATGGAGGAATAGGATAAAGGATTTCACACTTAGTAAATCAGAAAAAAAATCCACTTTGATTCAAAGCATTTTCAAAAGCTATGTATATATATGCATTGGTAGAAATACGCTTCTATATAAAAATACATAAGTTAGAGAAGAAGTGTTAAAAACGAAATGGTCATGTAAATTTTTTTTTTTTTTTTTTTTTTTTTTAAATATGTTGAATGGTTCTGTATAAGCTTGGCCGCGAACTGCGCATTGAGCGGAGCACCTACATTCCTGGTCCTATCTATTTATAACTCCTTCCCACGAATGGCATTCTAGATGGTGGCCAGCCCACAACTACAACTGTTCTCAAATGCTGCCACCTAAAGGCTAAACCGAAGTACAGCTAGAATGAAAACAACAAAAAACGCCAAAAACGAGCAAATGGGAAAAGGTTCGCAAGTTTGCAACAGTGGAAGTAATAGACAACAGTGCAGCTGCTGCCTGTATATCCCATACCAAATGCATCCATGTTTAATCCTGTGTGCATTATTACCTGAAAATACTTTGGGGATACGGTTATAGAAATATTAGGGATAGAATCACTAGATTTTGTGTGAAAGGAAGAAAACTAGACTCCATGGTTGGAGAAAATTAATAGATGAGAAGTCTCAAAGTGCAGAGTTCATGTACCTTTTTAGCCCACATGGTTTTAGAATAAAAGCAAAACAAGTTCTGTAGATAGAGGCACTATCTCCTATTATACCAACTAATGAAGTTAGAAAAAATAAATACAATTGTGAGCTTTCGCACTGAAGAAACCTCCCCGACCCCTCCCACCCCCCTTTTTAAAACTGATTTAATACCATCCCTACACATCCCTGATGCATCTACTGCTGAGAATATATTTTAGACCACGTTAGTTTACATTTATAGTAGTATCTTCCCAGTCTCTGACTGGCATCGCTATTTATAAGTGTCCCTCTATTTCACAGTGGGACACCTGACTATGTGCAAGGCAAAATAAAATCTGATGGAAACAAAATAAGTTGTTGAGGTATTTAATGTTTTTTTAAATTGTGACCATGAATTACCCAGTTGCACTGGTCTTGAAGACTTTGTCAAATATGTCCGATTTTACCACTTCCATTGCTAGTTTTCTTATATATAAAAATTGAGTTTAGCAGTAAGAGTACCCAGATTTATTTAATTGTGGGCTAAAATGAAATTTGAATTTAAATTTGTATGACGAAAGGCTGATATAAAATTTCACTGGTTATGCTTCATTATTTTCTTGTTGATTTTAGCAAGTTATTTCAAATAAATACTTTAAAATCAAAACAATATTTAATGCCCCAAAAGGATGTTTCATGCAGCCAACCAATGGAAAACAAGGAGTTCAATGAAAAGTTATGAGAAACATTTTTCATTAGGAAAAAAAAGTTAATATTTTAGTATATCCAAGAAGTATCTTTATTAAATCACTGCAGCAATGGCAGCCTCTGCAGGACTGTCATTCTGTATGTGAACATCCTGGTATCCTTCATGTACCAAGGAATGTGTGTTTTATTTTTATTTCAGTTCTAGTTTTCTCTCCTAGGGCAGTAGCCAAGCTCCTACTCCTCACCAAAAGAAATCAGTAGGTTTGCATATTGTTCTTTCAGGTAGTTGATGGGATTTGCCCACAATACTGTTGACATGACTGGAGATAAGGTAGGCATGGCTGGATACCCAAAGAATACTCCAAGGAAAATTTTTCCTGACAGTTCCTGTCTGGAAAGCCTCTGTACTTCCATCTGGCCTGTGTGTCTGCTTCCCTCCCCTCTGGGGGTGGGTTGTAGACAGAGAACAAATCTGGACACAGGAAGTTGAATCTGCTTCCCAGTTACGATAGTTTGGACAGATTTAAGCAATAAAGAAAAATGGACATTAGCAACCTGGGGAAAAAGCAGATTTTTAACAGTATTACTCAGAGAAATGAATATTACACCATGTTTCCTAGAACACTGGATTTTTTAGCAATTACTCTAGATAAGAAAAAGAGTTTCATTATATATGATGGCCATTATTACTGTTAATGGCAATATCTTCCACAAGGAAGATCTGGCCAGAGTTTCTTTCAAGATTTTCAGTAACAATTGTTAATTGTTAACAATCAATTGTTAATGCTGTGCAGTGCAGGAATTTCTACAGTTAGTGACAGTGTGCACCACACAGATCCTCAGTCTAACATCAGCCCAGCTCAGTGAGCTGGCACACGATAGCACAGTTGCACATATATACAGTAGGGTGGGTCTAGATTTAATTAAAGAAACTTTCCCTCTGGAAGACTATGTAGTTAGGGTGCTTTATGAATGCTACTCTACTTATTCTGATACTGATGGTGTTCAGGAAGAATTATTTGGATGCTTCTGCACACAGCACAGGCATTAGCATAGATCACAGAACACAGATTTCAGTGTGTGCTGCATGTAGATGTATTTAATGGAAAGAATAAGAAGGCTTAATCTCTTCTTTGGGCAATGTACAACTGAAAGAGTTCTGATTTGATCCTTCTCATGATAACCACTGTGAGATTTGAGGTGTTTCAAGTTCCTACAGCTAACAGAGGACTGATGATAACAAAGCAAAATTAAAAAGCAGGTGTTCTCTGCTACATTGCAGCTGGAGATATTATCCCATAAGCTTTTTTTCTGTAAAACTTGTATTGTTTTGATAGTATACTGTGAAAGACTGATAAGCAATCTTGCAGCCTTATTCTGCAACCCTCCTTCTGGCTTAGATGGGGTGTCCTCTAGGCCCTGAGAACTAACCATGAGCTTCTCTCTGATTTCTGTGGATGTATTTCATACACTTCTTACAAGTGTCACATGGTACCTGTCTAATTATGTTTTGTGCGGAACACGCTTATACTGTCAATTAATCTTTTTCTACTCATTAGCCATTTCCATCACAAAGAAGAAACTACAGAAAGCATAGTTAATTGCATAAGAGGCCAATTGAGGACAAATGCAATGTTTTCCCATCACATCCCATCACACAAGGTTGCCATTTCTCCACTTCTTAAATGTCTATCCCTTGCTGCTAACACACAAAATTGAACACTGCCTGTGGCATTTACTGTACCTTCATCTGCTGGATTTAATGTTGTCTCAGCTGCTCTACTCTGTCCCTCAGGGACAAAACCCGTTACCATTCAGAATACTCTCAGCAGCAGAAACAGAAGAACACCAATCTCTCATCCAAACTAACAGCATAAAGGTGATAGCTCACTACAATAGTAGCCTATTCACCTTTTCACTCATTCTTTTTTATGTTTTTCTCATAGTTTATAGCCTTTTCAGTATCAAGCAGGGACCTGAAAGATTAACTACTCTTTACAATTCCTGACCAAATTTTATTAGAAATGAGACAGAACCCAGATCTGCTGCTGGGCAGAGCTGTGCCAAGGATGGAAATTTTATCTCACATAGGATTAACAGACATACAGCCTAAGAAGACAGAGCAATGGCTCAATGATCCAGGAAATGTTTCCGGTAAGATGAAACCATTTCATCTTACAGTACTACTCTGGAGATTTGAAAGTCTGACGATTCAAAGTCATAATGGACAGCAACAAATTTCCAAGTTCTCCATTGAGAAAAAGAATCCTTTCAAGTGTTTTAGTTGAAACTGCTTTTTGTGCAATTTGATGAAAGAATTATTTGGGGAATTGGCTTTGCACATATTTCAGTTGCCTTGCTGATTTCTACCCTGCGTAATTCTGAGAAAAGTGATTTCATCCCAGTTAAGACAGACAAGCTCACTCCAGTATTGTACAATAGTGCTCAAATTTCCGAGGAGTTTTGCAAAGATGTAAGAGTGGAGAAAAGCCGTAGCACTTTAATAAACCAAATTAAACTCCGCAATCAGGTACTGCAGTGGTGCTGGGAACAGCACTGAAACTCTGTGACTTGAATTCCTCTCGAGTTGTAGTACTATGAGAAGTCAAACTGGAACAAGCTATTGACAACATCTACAGCATCGCCTTATTTCATTTGAAAGTTTTTAAAGAGTAAAATTTTATGAATGCATGCAAACAAAACAAAGCTATTTGTAAAATCCTAAAATCTGTGTTTTTTTCCTTTAAAATGTTTCCTTTTTATTTACCATTCTGAAAACAATATATTTACCTAAACACTTCACATCTCATCATTAAAGGTATCAAAAAGACTGCCAGAGTTTGTTACCTCATAGCAGGGCCTTGGACAACTTCCAAAATAACAGTATCTTTAAAGAAGTCTCTATAAATATAGGAAGATTTACTCATTTGGGTCTTTTAACCATGAAAACAGATGTTCTCATTTTTGTAATATAACTTTTAGTACTTGGTAGCAGATGGAAATTTAGTAAGCATTAAGTACTGTGAAATGAGATATGGGAGAGATGTTATCTCTTCTTCATAGTCCCAGAATCTCATAATATCATAGAGTGTGGACATAGACTGTGGTCCCTGGCAACTAAGTTGAGAATAACAGAGCAGGGAATGTTGCTTCCCTATAGTAGTTTTCAAATGTCAAAAACTTCTCTGCTTATTGTATCTGCCATAGGCATTACCCAAATACCTTGCTCAGGTATTCACCTATTCCTGAATGATAAGCAATTCAAAAGAAAATACAAAGCAAGCAGAAAATTCTGCACATAATTTCAGTTTAACTTGAAACTTCTGAACTTCATTAAACTTCAATTAACTTTTCAAAATTATCATCTGTTTTTTATCTTACTAATTTCAGCAATAACCTAAAGCAAGGAAAAAAAGCCATGAGGGAGGCTATGCTGATCATGGAGAACATTCGAAACATTACAAAGAAATGTATTCTCATAACACTTCAATACGTTTTCAGAACTATAATCCTTGGCATGAGCATCATAAAAACCTGTATTATGAAAATAACACAGGAACTGAAGTCACCGAAGCACATGGACTAGCTTTTGCCTCTCTCCATATGATTACCTACTGTTTCACATAATAGACATGAATCAACGCATTATCAGAGGAGTTCAGATTGCGACCCCCTTCACTGTGTAGATTTCTGGTTGATTTTGCTTGGGTCTTTTTCCAAAGCTGATGCAGTTGAAAGCAAAACTACAAGTGGCACAACCTTGCAAAGAGTCACTCACATTTTTGGATAGGAATCCTATTATGAAGGCCTACAGTCAGTGCACATATGTGATGTCTGCTGTCTACCCTCATACTCATCTCAACTTCAAAGCACAGTGCTTGTTTACAAGTTCATCAAACTCTTCCCCGGGGATATAGGTGTCAAGCAATGAAAGGTGACTGCTTAGATGCCAGTGAATGATCTGTTTAGAAAGGAAACATTTCCAAAATGGTGAACAAGAATGGAAGAGTTTCTCTTGTCTACTGTGCTAGTTTAAGTTAGTAATTTTGACAGGTCCCCAAAACATATAACCAGTTTTTAAATTCGTTATTATTTTATATATAAATGGTATTCAAACATTGTTTAGGTATAATTTCCCAAAGGTTTTTGTTGCTCTTTTACATTTTCCCCTTGACTTTAAATAACTTTGTGTGAAGTGTACTTCCTGATTATCTTCTACTTCTGAACACCTAATTTTGCTTTATCTTCTGAGGTTCTGTTGAATTCGTGAGACTATCATTAGAAAAAAAAAACATTATCTGTCTCACCTCTCCATTTCTCCCTTAACTTTCTCTGTTCTTTCTTAATATGCTATGTTTCTCAGCTTCCTTCTGACATTTCACACATTATTCATTTCTTATTCTCTTGTCCTCTCTTCATTTAATATTTCCTTATGAAACCAAGTCATCCTCACTTCTCATCCACCTTTTTTCCTCTGTCAGCTGGAATGTGGCTTTTTTTTTTTTCACTTGCTCTATTATGAAACTGCTCCCACTGTATTTCATGAAAATAACATCAGAGTCAGTATTCTTCCACCAGTTTTCAACTTATTTTTCAGATTCTGGTTGAGTGGGAAGGGTAACAGCAGAAGGAAAGTGTAAACGGAAATTACAGGCAGAATTTTCTGATTCTAATCAGAAACTACTGCTAACCATAGAATCTCTCACCCTCCTCAAAAATAGTCCTTTTAAGGACTTGTGCAAGCTTTTACCCATCATCACTGCATGATCTCTATCATGGATAATCACACCTGTTGATAGAGTACCTGCCAAAACCCAGTAACATAAGAAAGTGAAATCTGGATTCATACACCACTGAGATTGCCAATATAGCAGCCTGATTGACAGCAGGTGCCTTAGTGACTCATGATGGCCACCTGACTCTGCCAAAAATGTATTGAGCATGGTATCCTTTGTGGAAGCATCCCTCCTGCCGACAATGATACTAGCTGCTGACATGCATTGCAAAAGGAGTAAACCTAGCAGACTTCAGTTTACAAATTTTTATTGTTTAGAAAAGTTCAGCAGCATGAGAGAAGCTGGCTGGTTAGAACTACAGTAAAATACCTGAATTCAAATAGACCAGAATATTGCACTTTTACAATCCTCAGGTAGGATGAAGCTTTATCTTGCAACAGCACCTCTCCCCCTTCCTACAGGGCTTCAGGAAACAACTAGATGAAGCCAAACAGAACAAATTTAGAAGTTCAAGTGCCAAATGTGTTGAACTTGTAAGGATGCATACAAGAGTAAAAAGTGGAACCTACCTGAATGTGGTAAAAGCACTGCTGCTTTTAAAAGGGAAAATCCATCTACACCCTTCTTGAATAACTGCACAGTGCCTTACATAATGGGGCTTGAATCTCAGTTGTACCTAGGCACTACCACAAACCACTTGATTAATAATTAATCATTAGCAATGTACATGTTAGTCTCCCTTTATAGCTGCCCGAGTATTCTTATTTAGTGGAGCAGTGCTGGAAATAGAAACACTACAGTACACACTAGCCTCAGGATGCTAGTGAAACTTAGACCAGAGAGCCAGCATAGCAGGTTGTTGTCTGAAATGGCATCAAACAGACCTGTTAGCTCAGAGGCAGCAGAAAGGCAACCCTGATTTATTTTTTTTTTTAATTATGATCATCTATGGAGTTATTGTCAAAGCTACCTTTGAGTGCCTATTTTGGATGTGTTAATGTCACTATTGTTTCAAAGTAGACTCATGAGTCACGCTGATTTTATAAACTATAAAATTTTATAGTATAAATGGGGTTATTGGTTTGCAAATATGACCTTGTCTGCCAGACTAGTTAGTTAATCTGGGGAATTCTAGACAGTTTCTGTATAATGTCTTGAGTGTGTTTTGCATCAGCACAAGTGTGATCTCTTGGAATGTTTATGTTATTTAAATTTATAGTTGTTCTACAATAATTCTTATTGTGCAAACTGCAAATATCTGTAACCCTAAAGCAGGGAATTAAAATTACTTCTGAAAAATACTTAGAGCTTTTTTCTTCTTGCAGGTGTTGAATTAATAGTAACTTGAATGACCAAGAACTAACTCCTTTATTTCAGTGTTATCTTGCCTACAATCAGCCAAAGTAATTACTAGAACACAGTAATGATGCCCTCTTTAGTCTTCACAGTAGATCTTTTAGTCAGATTCAGTACCATAGCACTGGATTTTTAATCAAAATCTGTGGGAGATCTGCTTGTACACAGGTGTAGAACATGTATTTGTCCTCAGCAGGTTTTGGTACTAACAATTACTAAATGTGGATTTGCACTACCTTTCCACACCTGAGTTTGCTTTTCAAATAGAGATCATATGAAATAATATTTATATGAAAGAACAGTATAAAATGGCCTTCACAGAACACTAGGAGAAAAAAATAACAACTAAATTCTGAAGGAGACCTTCCTTTAAAAATGCTATCAGCTTTCCCTCTCATTTGCAGTATTTATAAATTAGTTGTCAATTTGTTTTTGCTATGTAAATATTGTTTACTCCTTGTCACTGTCGCCTTTCAGTTCCTATCACCATAAGTTGAGCACTTAAAATTGAGCTTTGAAGCTTCTGAACAAATGTTAAAAATGTTTTCCACCCTAGAAAATCCAAGGCTCCCTACTACTAATTAGCACTGCTAATATGTTTGTGGCTTTCTTCTTTTTCAAACAGTGCTTGAAAAACATTTGGAAGTGCCTCATATATTTCACCAATCAAAATTATCATGTGTATTATCTTTTTGTATCTTTGATCAAAAGCACCATTATAAAAATAAAACCAGCAGCCCATCAAGTAAATTTAATTTAGAAACCAGCTGTAGCAGACACTATATCAACATTTAAAGATACAGTTAGTCTTCACCAGAAAAATAAAAATAAAACCAAAACCTCTGAGACAAGTTTTATATTCCTCTTTTCCCTTCTTATATAAATGTGCTAAAAATGGGAACCAGATAACTTATTCCTCTGACAAAAAGAATTCTGGATTAATAGAATTGCAAACTTCCTAAAACCACTCTCTTCCTAGTATGCTTCTGCTCCAGCATACTCATTTATCCACAGCAAGCTCCACTGGCAGGGAGGTATACATCTTGTGGCTTCATTTGTTTCTGTTTTATGGTCAAAAAAAGACAATGTTCCGCCTTGAAAAATGTGCATGAATTGAGTCATAAAGTGGGCATACAATGCATAAAGATGCTCTTCAATGGACTCAGTAATGTCAGTGGTTTGTGGCTGTAATTTGGGAGCAATCTGTCGAAGCTAGTTGATCCTCACAGGACTGGTCTTTCAACGGCTTAATACTTTCTAAACTATTTCCACCTGGACAAAGTGAGCATATTAAACATGCAAACAAGAATTCTCTGTTCATTGCCAATTCATACTAATTTGCCATGTTTATGAGAAAAGAATACGAGGAGCAGAACAGTGGAGAAACAGACCCAGTGTACTTTGATTTTCTGTTTTCTCCTGAAACAAGTACCAGCAAAAACCTGATTAGAAAGAAAAATTCATTCTGCCTAATAGGAGTTAGCAAGGAACATATGGCATGACATAGATTGTACACATTGAGACATCAGTCAACATGGCAAGAAGCTGAAGCAACATCCACAAATTACAACCTTAATTGCTAAAAATAATTAAACAGATTGGCAGACATTTTAAAACTCACACATGGGCATCCAGTAGCCATGGAAAGTAAGTAGGACTTGGTGATGTAAATAGTGATGTCCTTTATAATTTTAAATGTTTAACCCTACTATTTAAAATATTTCTTTCATATGTATTTGAGAATTTGAAAACCATTCAAGTCCTGTTATGCCCAAGGTTGACTGGGATAATCTTCCCTAATGCAGACAGTAATTTTAACTCATTCCTTTCTCTCACTGTACCTCTACATACTGTATTTTAATTTTAAATAAGTTGGATATTTATGGTGTTCCAAGTTTTCCAAAATACTGTGCATCATAGATGCCTGTAAACATGCAAAGTATTGTAATTTTTAGAGGAAAGAATTTTTGTCAAAGTAAAAAAGAATTTTTGTCAAAGTAAAGGTAAAATCAAAAGTTGTTTTCATTAACTGTCAGGAAATTAAGACTACAAATGGAGCTTCTAGACGGTTTTTTTCACAACTATAGCCTGATGAAAGCTAATTTTTAAGGAAAAAGGACAAAGTTCTGACCAAAATTTTCCTTGTATCTTTCATCGGAAAAGTGAACACATTTAAGGAGGAAGGAATTATATGTAATTTTAAAAAAATTATTTGTTTAAATAACTGTCTCAGTCACAGATTGAAAGAATTATGGGCAGTTGTACATGCTTCCCTGAAAAGACAGCAGAGTGTTATACATATAACAGCTGAGTCTTCAGTAGAGAAACACCAGTAATTTACTAAAGAAAAGGAAATACCTAAGATTCAGCTTTCCAGTAAACTTTGTCATTGCTGAATTAAATGTGAATGTCATTATAAGTGAAAAAAATAGAGTTGCATGACAACAGCAAAATCGAATGCCTCACTATTTCTTAGCGAAGAAACCCCGCCAAATTAGACTTGTCCATATTCATGACCTCTTTTTCCTCCAGCTCTTCATGAATATTCAGTAAACAACTTTTCTTCAATAGAATATTCATGGTTACGAAAAATCTCCGCAAACCAGTATATGTAGGAGTATTTGCACTAGTATGCTGGCATATTGAAGAGCTCTTTTATTATTTGCAGAATAAACTCATTAACTGATAAAGAACATTCAGTTCAATTAAAAATAGAAGGATCCCTCTCTTACTTGGAAAGCTTGGACCATCCAACCAGGGAGAGCAACTCTGCTGCTTGGCTTAGAAACCAGTCTAAGATACAAACTAAATGATCGGGGTTAGCACATAAACTAAAACACTTCCGTGGGATCCATCTACTGAGCAATTTGATACAAAAATTTGATTTTAAAAAAAAATCAAAACAAACCGCAACCTGCCCACAGAGGATTCAGGCACAGACAAGAGCTCGGCTCCTTAGGAAGCAGCCGTCACCAGCTCTGACACAAACCTGGAGGCGCGACGGCGGGCGGAACCGCAGCGCTCCCCATCAACGCTTCCATCCCCGCAGCGCTCCCACACCGCAGCGCTCCCATCCCCGCAGCGCTCCCGCACCGCAGCGCTCCCATCCCCGCAGCGCTGCCCGCCCGGCCCCGCCGCCGCTAGTGGGAGCCGGGAGACCGCGCACGGCCGCTGCCTGCCCAAGGGCACCGGCTGCGACTGACCGCCTGCCCTGCCTGCCCTGCCTCCCCGCCTGGGGCAAGGTGGCATCCCTCCTTCCCACTGCTTTTGGAGCACTTGTAACTGTTGGAGAGCAAAATCCTGTCGTTTCATAATTAGAGGGTTATGGCCTGAAAAATCACAACTGGATTTTTTAATATGAGCTAAGTCATCATGCTCTAGTGATTCTAGACGTTTCTCTTCCTAGACTCTCTTCAGTTTTAGAGCATCCCAGTGCTCCAGGGTCACAACTTCAGTCTGAGTGACGGCAGGCCTGGTAAGGATTGGTTTGGTTTCTCTGCAGAGGCTCTGGTGGTGTCCTCAGTGCAGAATCTGGCCCTCTGTTAATTTAACACTTCGTTAACTTTCAAAATGTTAACAGCATGACAGCTGATGTTTATGAGGGATACTGAAAGGAAATTCAGAACTAAATGTAGTTCTTAGTATGTGAAAAAGGTTTTGTTAATTTATACTGTTCCTCGCTCCCAAAACTCTGACAAGATTTTATGTAGACGTTGGAAAAAAACCCCGTAGCTTAGAAGCCCATACAACCACCAGACAGAGCCATGTGAGTACAATTGCTCAATAACTATTTTAATACCATTTCTGGGATAAAATCTGCAATCATTAAAATGAAAGCTGACTTTCAGGTGGCTTGTTCAAATAATGTATTTTAGAAATTGGATTTACTAACTGCAGCACTTTATGTTAGCATGTTCATAAGAAATATTACCTTAAACTCATATTCAACTATTTACCTCATCATTATGGTTGCCGGCAATAAAAAATTGTTTAAAAGTAATAATGAAAGATACTTATTTCCATTTTTCACATTCATATGGCTAGTAAGGAAGAGCTCTTTTTTTTACTGTTATTGTTATTATTTGAGATTCTCTAATGTTAAAGAATGATCAGAGCTGGGCATGAACTAAGGAATTACAAAGCTACAAAGATGACAGAAGACACAAATTCAGTACAAAGGATGCGTGGAAATGGAGCTGGCAAGATTAGAAAAGAAATCTGTCACAGTCTCTGATAATTTTTTCATAAGAGAAAATTAGAGACCTGTGGTGAGAATACTTTCATTGTTACCTTGTACCTCTGAAACACAGTATTGCTGTCACTAGTGTGAGACCATAAGCTTTGTACTGGGTTTGCAGGGCCTTGGGCTTGCCCTGTCTGAACTCCTCCTGACTTGCTGGAAGCTGATTTTTCTCCTACAGAGATGTTTTTGGTGCAAGGAGGATAGATCAGGAGCCTATGGCAAATTACAAGTTAATCCCTTTACAGAGACACCCTGCTGCAGGTGCTGGCTTTAAGACCCAGAAGATGAGTGGAAGGATGAACATAATGCCAGGAAAATGGCTGAAACTGGAAACCGTGCCAGTTTCTTAATTTAAATTTAACAATTTAAACTAGATCATTACTATTGTTTAGACTTTGTTTGTATAGAAGAATTGTATACAAGAATAGAAGTACAGAAGTTATATAAAAGATTTTCTTTTCTGTAATGATGTTAGGGAGACACTAGCTAATTGTTTTACAAGAATAAGTAATTAAAAAAAAAAAGTCCAGAGCAACAGGGAACATAGAAATCTTATGAGAAATTTTAGTGGTGAGAAGGAAGGAGGCATGCAGAATAGAAAGCAACATCAGAAGTTTTCCATTTAAAGTAAGAAGTCAGCAATACTTTAGCAGTAAAGAAAGAACTGTCCATAGGGATTACTTAATAAATTGTCTTGAAAATTACTAAAATATCACAGTGATCGAAATGTTTGTGTTGTTATGGTTCTAGGGTGTCTTAAACATTTCCTGTTTAACAGAAAAGCCTACACTAAATCTCCACTGAGCTGTAACTACCGCTTGTCCTGAGAAAGGACAAGGCATTCTGAAATTGTTGGTGAAAATGGATCTCTTACTCATGTCCTCAGGGGGCAGCAGTGAAGCAGACTTTTTCTTCTAGAGCTCCCTGTAGCTGTGGAAAATTCAGTTCCCTGTTCTTCCTTTGCTGTTGATAATGGGGAATTTGCACACTACACACAGCTGAATCTGCCATACTGCTTGCTCGCTCTGAGAGGTTTTCTCTAACACACGGCTGTGGTCTCATTTGTCACTTCTAGATCTCTTCTTGAATAGAACTGCATCTAAAGCAACTAAGGCAAGGGACAAGTGGGATAAATACAGTTACTCCACTTGAGCAATAATATTCTAGATTTAAAGGTACTACCAAGATACAAATGTGCTGGTTAATGCTATGCTTGGATTTGCAGATGCCAGGATTTATTGAAGGCTATCGTAATCAAGCAAAAAGGGCCACAGCACAAGATGAAGTACTGTCCTGTGAACAGTACAGTCAGTGCTTGACATGTCTTTGACCAGAGTTTGATGGTGCTATACCAGTCCTCTCCTGGGCATGGCTGTAAAAATAACATGGGTATCATGGGGAAGCCAGGCACCAGCTGAAGAATTTTACTTCAGTTAATTGCTAGCCAACACAAATTGCTGATTACTCTTCTAAGTAATGGGAAAGAGACGACCACAAACAACTAAGCAAGCAAATAAACATCTATCCTGCCCTCTCCACAAACTCAGCTTCCTGTATTTTCTGCATCAGTTACATCCAGTTCTCCAAAATTTCACTGGAGAGGGGACAGCCAGTGGGGAAGCTGAGCTGATATGCACATCATTTACTTCTGCTCTGAGCAGAATATTTTACTACTACCCTTTGGCCTATGGCTCCCTGTGGCAGGACATCCTCCCCCTCCCCTCTCTCCTTCTGCTTCATGGTGGAACACAGGTAACGCCGGTGGGGTCACAAGCCCAGCAGAAGGTTATCTTGTGGCTCCTGAAGGTCTGAGGGCTCTAACCTTGAATTCATAGTTTAGTATGGAAAGAGGATGTGAAAAAAGAAACAAAGAAATAAATACTGATCGAAAGGCATGTGTTTACAACTATAAAATCTCAAAAAAAAAATCCCAAAAGTAGAGGTTTCCTATGCACACTCTAAAGATGTGCAATGAGCTTCTCCCCAGAGTCTGGACGCAGACTCTGTGGTTACTTTCCTGGGAATTGTGTGAAAGGATTCTCAAGTATTGTCCACCACCAACCAACTGGCTGGTAAGATACGTTGGTTCCTAACTTATATTATTCTTACTAGCTGTTAATAAGAATAGGTACATTTCCATAATTGTAATTTAGCTATTCATAGTTTGCAATCATTTTATTCCTGTGTAAGTATGCAGTTTGTCCTAAGTTTTTATGTCTGTCATTTTCTGTGTCTAATAAATGGCAATTTATATCATATTAGACTTATTCGGCCATTATTAAAGAATCTTGCAAATGAGACCGAGTCTTGGGGTGCTAGCCACCCTAATAAAAGTTACTGCCTGCTGCTAGAAGCCTGAGCAAACAGCAGAAACTCATAAAACTCCTGTCTGCCATGCATAACACTCCCTCTCCCACATACACCTGAGCAGGGCCACGACCTCCTCAGTCTTAATGGTTGGTTGATGCCTGGTGCGATTTCCTACTGCTTTTTCCACTGGTCCCAATTTTGAAGGGAAGAGCACTTAGCCACTGAATGAAAACTCTTGTGCCACATTCCCTCAGGGTCAGGGCAGACCCTGATCTTGAGAGTTTACTAGCACAAACACAGTCACAGTGACTCGCTAGTATATTCTAAATACTTTGACTGCGTACTCTAAAATCACTCACTACTTAAATTTATGTTAGCTGAAAAAGCTTATGTAATGGGTTTAAAACATGAGTATTTTCTCTCTTCCAGGCATGCCCGAGGAGTTAGGTCATGGCTATAAAAATAAATATTTTCATGTACATATAAATATACATATTACGTAAGAAAAATCCAGTGTCTTGGAAACATTCATTAAGTGTTGAGACAGCTGGGCACTGATCAAGAAAACAACCACCCCATGCAGATGTCTGACAACCAGCCTGCTTTTGGGGTGTGACACGAGGATGCTTTCTGCTTGCTTCTCTTATGTGATACATACATGAAATAGGCTGCTGAGGTGGTATGAGCTGCTTTGCCACAAACAGCTTAACCCTCATTCATAAACACTACCTCACAGCTCTGCGTAAATTAAAGCTGAAATAGACTTTGTTTATATTTTAGTGCTTCCTTTATAACTTGTTCAGATTTTTATTTCTGTACAAAGTGATGTGGGACCAAATAAAACAGGATATAATCAAACTGTCAAAGGTTATACCCCTATGGTGATGCTCAGTTTCATAATGATGAGTTGTATTTATTTTTCCCAAGATTAAAATAAAACCCTTCATTTTATCAGTTCTAACAAACAAAACACCCAGATATTTCAGTAAAGAGTTCAAGACCAATTATAAAATATTATTCTTCTCTTACCCATGTGGCTGATTATACTTAAGAATGCATTGCTATGCATAATAGTACATTCACTTAGTCTCCTGCACTGTACATTACTAGGTCTTGACCTTCATGTTGCAGACAATTCCAGTATTTTTGCTTTGTATTCACCTAATATTATATTTTATTTTTTGCTTCTCCAGGGACTGTACCATCCTGTTAAGATTTTTTCAAAAATATTTTTTTAATCAAGTGGTAAATAATTGTTCTTTCTCATTATAAAGATCCTTTTGAAGTCTTCACTTATAACTGTATCATGTTTTATGAGTTTGATTCCTTTTACTTATCCTCTTATTTTTCTTTATTAGAAAATTTATTTTATCAAACATTCAATAAAAAATATTCTTTCAGGTTTAATGCAATGCCAGTAATTAAGTTTATATGTTTGGTATTCTAAGAACCCACTCTGTCTTCCCAGACTTCTGGTGTGCACAGAATGACTCATTTGAGTATGGTTTTTCTCACCTTATTAATTATTCAACAGACCTGACAGTCATTGTGAGATTTCCATTTGTTATTTAATACTGTAAGTCAGAAATATATGTATTTGTTCCTGGTGTAGAAACTGTAGTAGTTTATTGTTTTTCCTTGATGTGTATAGCCAAAGAATGTATCAAGTGAAAAACAGAAGTCACATATCTACTTAGAAAAAAATGGAACACAGTTATAAAAAGCAACTGAAAAAGTCATTCTTCTGTCTATCCTAGTGACCTAAATAATTCCAGACAGGTATTTGTCCAAACTTTTCTTAAAAACATCCAGTAACAGAAATTCTACATCACTGCGCTCCATTCAAAACCCGATCAATTTTTCCTTTAGAATGGTTTTCTCAGTGTCCCGTGCCGCCCTTGAAGCCTGTTATTTGAAAGCAATATATCTCTTTTCTCATCGTAGCATCTATTTACTTATTCAAAGACTACTATGATATCTTCTCCCCTTTTTTTCCCAAGAGTTAACAACCTCAAATACCTTCCTCAGAGGCCATAATTTACCAGACCTATAACCTGTTTCATTGCTTTTCTCTGGACTCTGCGTAATTGCTTTATGTCTTTCCTGAAGCTTGATGGAGTACTTGAGCTGAAACCTTACCTCTGCATTAAGCAGGGTGGAAGGATTACTCCTACAGGTTATATTCCTGTTGACAAATCCCAGTAGGATATTTGCCTTGTTTGCAGCAGCTTAATAACATTGAGTCACACAGAATTTGCCATCCACTTCAAATATGAGATCTTTTCCTGCAGAACTTCTACCCACTTAGTTGTTTTATTTCTTGCACTTAATTGATGATGAGTACTGCATACGTGCAGAACTTCACATTCCTCTTTGCTGAACTGTATCCACTACATCCGTAAGATTTATTAATAAAAAGTATACACTTGTAATTTCGTTGTCTGTAGACACTCATTAGGGAGCAACAACAAAACATTATAATTATATTCTACTGTGAAAGCACAGCTTTTAATTTCATTGATTATGCTGATACTGATAGAGATTTAAGCTATTGAAAAAAAAAAACAAAGTAAAATCAGCTAATATATCTGGAAGGGAACAACACCATTAAGGTTAGAAGACTCAGTGTTTAGATTTTTCTTCTTTTTATTTCACAGAAAATTGCTGAACTGACAGCCTTGGGCAGCAAAGTCTTCTTGTTCATCTACAGAAAAATTCTGGCTGAACAGTGGGGACATACAGTTCTCCACTAATATGTTTTGAATCTTGACCCCAGAGAAACAGCTCCTCGTAGTACCAAGTCAGTTCATTTTCCATAGCCACTCAGTTCCTGGTCAGTCTGCCAGGACAGCCTATGGGAAGAGTTTTGGAATATGGACAATGCTTCTGTAAGGACCACATTAAATGTACAAGCCTATACATTTTTAGGGCTGGTGTGCACAGAAACCTTGTACTATTTTGACAGTACTGATGCAGTTGAATTGTTGTGACTTTTTAGTGTGGATTCACTGTGCTTTTACCATCAATAAAGCCAAAATGCAAGGCAGCAGGGACGCTCTCTTGATTTAATCCTACATTGGTATGGTCAATACTTTCATGGTCAATACAGTTTAGGGGCTTCAACTCGCTGCTTCTGTGAATTCCCCCAGCCCTTCTCTGCACCCCTTTATAGTTCCCCACCCTCCTTTACTGTGATATAACTGTTTTGGGACTGCATTGCAAAGAACATCAGTGTTAAAATTAGAAGAGGTAATAGCACCAGGTTTTGGAGGGCTGCACTGCTCCTATTTGCAGCCCAGCTATACAAGAGTTGCTAAGACAGAACTGAGAGGGGGTAACTTGGAATGCCTGGTGAGAAAACACAGCTAAAAGAGGCAAGTCGTGATAACCTTCTAAAACACATTCCCTGCCACAGAAATGTTAATATCATGCTGCTGACTGACTCTCTAATCCACCTGTTAAACTGCACAGCTGTGGGGGATGGAAATCAGGATCAAAGTTTTACTTCAATGAATAGTTCATTGTGCAAGAAGAAACAGCAATAAAAATGACAGGGACTGAGAAAAGATGACCCCCACAGAAGTGAATTGTTTAGCTGCCTGATGGGTGCAAACCTGTTTAAAATCACACCAGTGAACCATTTGAAAACTGCCATCTTTTACCACTGGATACAACAGGTAGGAACTATCTCTTTCTCAGGAAAGATGTGATCTGGTTTTCATGCATAATCCGAACGCCCTGAGCAGAGGCACATGCCTTACTCTGACCTTCAAAGGGCAGAGTTTATCCCCACTTCCTTTCATGGTGTTTTCTATAGAGTGGTTCAATCAGGTCCTTACTCAGGACCACGTTGAGTTTCATCAAGCCCATTGTCAGCATCTGGCTTTACTGCAGAGCCTGACAGTGCTCTGTGAAGATATCAAAGTCCATTTTAAATGCTTCCTGCTGCAGGGAGCCTATATTCTCAAGGTACATTAGTCTGCACAACATGCTGTACAGTGGACTGTTTCAGTACCCAAGCTAGGTATTTCTACACTGGAAATCTGAAGGACAAAACCAGAACATAAACATACCTTTCCCTCGGGGGCCTCTCTCCTGTAAGGCATTGCACAGGGACTCTGGACATCTAATTCAGTTCAAATGATTTGATTCAGTTAACCAGTGGGATACGTAAAAATGTAAAATTACGCCAACTTTCTTGTACAATTAAACCTTCTTTTTATGAAACACAGGGGTATTTAAGAATTTAAGTCCCACGCTTTCCAGTAAGATTTAGCATCCTAGAACTGTGATACTTAAAGATAGATAACGAATTTCTATTGAACCAGTGAGAGACTAATACTCTAACAGAGCTATACCTTTGGGATCTGGGTTTTATAGATGACATTGAAATAAGGGCATAGGCATCTAAAGTGGGACATAACCAGGATTTAAGAACTGAAATACAAAACACAGATGCCTGAAATATCTAATTTGCTGCTGCCTACTCATGTCTGAATTCTGCAGAGCTCTAAGTTTCCCAAATTAAAGCTCTCATGGTACCTAAAGTTCTACTTTGGGATTTGCTAACAAGTGAAGCACTTATCTTTGACTAAGTCCTATCAGGCTTCACAAACTAGATTATTCTCTACTATGTTTGCAGAAAGGATTCAATCTCTTAAACTCTACCTGAGCAGACCTATTGTACTCTTTTTTTTTTCCTAATGAAGTTGATATGCAGAGTGGTATTTGAAGAGTTAAAGCACTCAGTCATATTTGAAGAGTTAAAGCACTCAGTGGGAAGGAAGCTTTCCTTCCCATACCTGTCAGAGGGGATTTTAACTCTTCTATAACAGCATTTTATGCAATGGCTATTAAGGGGTGGGAGGTGTGGGAGGTGGGGAGAGAAAAAAAGGAATCAGCCCATTTTTGCTGAGGCTATTCCACTTTGCATATAGTAAACTGTGAGTCCAGAAGAGCACATGAAGCATGACCATAACTCTTAACCAGTGGCTTTAAAAACAGATATTGCAAAACACTAAAATGTCAAAATATTTTCATAAAGGGAAATTAAGCTCTCCTGTATCCCAAACTAACCTATAACCACTAGAACACTCTATACGCTAGTGAATCTATTTACGTTCAGCTTTTTTTGTAAACTTTATTTTACAGTTACAGATTGTTTTTAATAAAGAGTTCAATAATCATTAAAAAAAAAAAAAAGAGTAGTCTGAGAATGGGCTCCATGTCTTCCTATAGCAAAATAGTCTGATATCTGCTAAGGCAAAAGGCATGTCAAGCAATCTGGACAATAATTAAAAATAGGTTAAAAGTGACCAAAAAGTTCCATGTCCTGCCATAATTTTCTTGGTGCATTTCCACAGTTACCAGTGCGGTTAACAGAAGGACTGAGTGTGTTCTGCACAGAGGGTAAGGAATTAAAGGACCTGGTGAGAGGGCACCTTCCCCATTTCTGACTGCCAGTGACAGCTAGTCTGTAGTGGGAAAACCCAATTTTATTACAGTGTTCAAGCACATGATTACTTTGTGTGCAAGAGGCTAGGATTGAAACATGCCTGAAATTAACTACATTAAGTATGTTTCTGAAAAGGCCATGTTGCCACCTGAAATTATTTGATAACCAGATCAGTAAAAAATAGTTTTAAGCAGCCACTCTCCTTAGAGGTCTAATGTTTCAATTGGCAAAGATAATAATTTTCTCTCACGAGATAATCTTTCAAGCATAGGGCTGAGATGCCATTTTAGAGAAGTTCATCATCATTTGCATTGCTGTGCAGCCTGTTGCAGGGACAAATATAACTCTTCCACTTCCAATGCTGGCTATATTACAGCTTTCTTTATTGCTAAACACACTTGCAATAAATCATGCCTTCACATATATTAAGGAATTTTTTTTTCTTCATTGACATTGATTGTGGAATGAATGAAAACTAAAAATTACCAACCCCCTCTGCCAAATTTCCAAAGAAATCTCTTAGACTGTCATTTTGAAGAGTTAAGAATAGTTTGTTTGGCTCATTACTTCCAATTATATTACACTGCTGCTGCAAATACAATAACAAACTCTTAAGCAGTTTTGTGTTGTAACGTGAAATTCAACTTTAATGAAGCAGACAGGTTTCTAAGAAATAGGGAGCTCTGCTGGAAACACGTCTGCATGCTTCATCTTTTATTGCTTAGCTACATTTAAATAAAAACATTAAAAAATTACAAGTTACTTACTATGCCTGAGAGTTCCCAGAAAACAAGAAAGAACAGCAAGAAACAACAAATCAAGAAAGTGATAGCAGCAAGCCATCCAAATGCAAGCAGCTAAACTGCTTAAACTTATGGATTTGAGCTCTTTTTTAGTTGAAAGACTTTTTAAAATGTCTGAAGTAATTTACTGAGCAAACATCCCAGTGATGAAAAATTGTCTGATCAACCAATTGAGTATGTTGACACTTTAACCTATATGTACTAACATAATATATTACTGTTTTATCTTGAAGCAAGAGTAGGAAACCTCTGATTAAATGTGGATTACCTATACAAAGTCAATATTTATAAATGAGCTATCCGACCAGACTAATTTTATAATCAGTGAAGAGAAACAGGCACTTTTAGGGTCTGATTCACCTTGTGATTCATTTTGTGTTGAGGAAAAGCAAACCACATATCATCAAAAAAAAACTGATGGAGGCCTTAAGTGTAAATCTAAATTCTAGCACATAGAAAACTGACATATGCTATAGATTATTATGTTTACATAGATGTATGTCACTGTTTTACTTAAAACCTATTGAACTGTAATAATATTTACAGTATCACATAGCTTCTTCTACTCTGTTAGTGTATTTCTGTAAAAAACAAGATGTGTTAAAATCATTAGTGAGGAAGGAACAAATTTTTTAACCTATAGGCTATTGAGTATGAAGAGAAACACCAACTTCATTCATTTAAATACCTTTTTTATTTTTCTCTTGGATTTTTTCTGTGAGTCACGTGTGGATTACAGATGACTATAAACAATATATTTAAAAAAAAACTATTAGAAAAAAACAACAACTAGACAAGACCCCAGTTCAGTCTTACATAAATCAAACTGAATCCGCTGCAGTTTAATTACCATTTTATCAAAAATTAATTTTATATGCTTTGAAATTATACAGTTCTCTAAGGAACTTAAAAAAAAAACTACATGAAACTACACACTATTTTAGCATTTAAAAAGTCCCTAGGAGCTTTCTAAAACTTTGTCATGACACATGGATTATGCTACAGTTTTAATGACTGTATTAAGATAATAAATTAATAGAATTGCAATAATTTTACAGAGAAGATTCTTGCCATTCTCTTATTTACATGCTAAGCTTTCTTGCTCCCCAAATTAGATCCAAAAGTCCTTCAGTGGTTCCTCTGACACCCATCCTCACTGACCTTGCTGCCCCGATGTACTGGATGAATACAGCCATTAGCAGCCAAAGTTGGAGGAACAGACCAGGTTGTTTACCTAGAATGTGCGTTACCCTTTACCTACATAAAAAGAATCAGATGATGTTATAAATAAAAATTTGCAGTCCCTACTTTGTCTTTCTTTACTACATGGAGCTTCCTACTTTCAATTTCACCATCTTCTGAAATACTGTCATCTCTCACATTGCTAAGTTGTACCAGAAGTATTGCCAGTTTTCATAAAAAAGGATGTGACAGTAAAATCTGGAGCAGCATTTGGTATTGAAAAATCCAGTCTGTGTAAAAATGAGATTTTAAGGGCTAAACTGAAAAATACATGGAACATTTCAGCAGATGAAAATGCTTAATAAATGACAATTTGAATGCACATTTCCATCATAAATAGTATGTCTCCAGCAGAGGTGACTATGGCAGAGAAACCTGCCCCATGCTCACTGCTTGTGCACTATTCACAGGACAACAGACAACGCAAAATAAACCCATTACAGACTAGTCTGGCTGCTACGTTACAGACCTACCAGAAGCTTCTCACTCATGAATAAGAAGTGTCTTCATGCAAACTGGAGACCTACCACAAAATATTAGTGACCGTCTAGTGAGTATGTCCCAGGTTCTGTGAAGCAACATGCAAACATCTACAGAAATATTGATTTCTTCATCGTTAAATTTTGTTAATGAACTACAAATTTTAATCCTGATGAATTTGTTCACTGTTTCCCACACAGGGCTGAGCAGTGAGAGCAAAACATTCCACCAAGGTTGTCACTTTATATTCCGGTCATACTGCGGACATGGCTTCTCAGTCCTGGCATTTCAGCCTGTTGAGTCTAAAGAAGTAACTGTTATTATTCTGCTCTCAAAGCAAACATTTTCCACTTGAGACACAATTCCAAAAAAATTAGTGTCAGATAAGAAAAGCATTAATTCATTTTCCAAGTAAATTGGTTATCTAATTTTTGAAAACTTGTCTTGTTTCTGTGTGCAATGCTGCAGGCAAGAGAACCCTTAAAAAGAAAAAAAAAAGGGGGGAGGAGAGATATTTTGCTATTGAAATATGTGCAGAGAGCATTATGGGCAGAGCAGGCTACTTTAAAAAAATGTCACAGTTCCTTTTTTGGCATTGTCCCTAACAGAAGTGGATTATATCTGCATTTCGGATTTTATTTAAAAAAAAAAACAAACATACCTCTCGGTTATGAGGAAGGCTTAAGTATATTTATTTATTTAACTCCATTGAAAAGTAATTCCTGATAGGTATTGTGAGATTTTTTTGGCAACCATATGACAAATTAATTTTTTTCTCTTATAAAACATTACTTCAAACTACAGCAAAACTTGAGAAACAATGGATACAGAGACCATATCTGAAAATTAATACTAACTTCATCACTTCACCTAAGTAATTTTATATGTATACATTTCCTTCCACATAATCCAAATATCTATTACAACTTTTACTGAGTGTCTTTATAAAGTATTTTCAAGTTTTCTTTTGTTCATTGCTTAAAGGAAGGACTACCATAATGAATCAAATTATTTCAATTGTCTCTCATATGAATATGACTATTGTGCATGTTGCACAAATAAGACATTATTAAAAAACAAACAAAAAAAACAACCAAACCCAAAACTGTCAGTTAAAAGGTCTTCACTGCTGGTTTACAATTCCAGCTATTTTCCCAATGCTTTATACAGAAGGAGGAAAATTACAACTAGTGGGTCCATTACAAAAGTATCGACTATAAAGTTAGCATTTAGGAATATCTTCCTGAGCTGGAAACATAAGGCTATCTGAAAAGTAAAATTATAGTGCTCCCACTAGAAGATACAGTTATGAAACCAGTGAATTTACCAGGTTATTCACTTTAAAAAAGTCCCCCCCCATACCCAAAAAAACTCTCCCCCCAACCACAAAACAAAAAATCAAACAAAAAGTAAACCAACCCTCCCACACTTCTTATTACATTTTATACTATTGAATTTCAGTAAATTCAGTGAAGAAATCAAGAAGACACTAGACCTAACTGAAGATCCTATCTGAAGTAGCCTATGTAATCTAAATAAAAGTTTTATACAAATTGTTTTTATCTACATTTTCTCATTGTGTGTTATGAACAAAGCAGCTTTAGTGCTAGGATATGAAAAAAAAGAAATGTGTTCATATTTTTATCTGTAGATTCATATTTAATAAGACACCTAGATGCCAGAATTGTATATCATATGTGAAATGAAGCGAAGTTATGAGAAAGCAAATGTCCTTTATTACAATTCCATATGTAATTTTCACAAGACTAGAAGTCTTATTCATGGAGTCTTGACTAAACCTTAATGTGGGAATATCTGCAAATCTAAATTTATCCTGCAACTTGAATAATGCAATTTTTATTTCTCTGAAGGAATTATTAAACTGTTGGAGATGGGCACAGAAGAATTCATGCTTACACTTCAGCATTGTCTAATTAATGAGATCCCTAAACATTCCTGTAAAGTGACTATTCCTGTCTTTTGATATGGAAACTGATATAAAGGGGTAATTGACTTATTTTAAGGGATCAAATATTTTAATAGCAATATAGCACTAATAATTAAAAACTGACCTTCCAGTTTCTCAAATTAAAAGAAGCTGCTAGTTATAACCCTTTACTGAAAAGATATTGCTAGAATCATATCAGAACTGAACTTTATACCAGGGACAGCCAATATTTTAACAGTTTGCAGAAAGATGAAAACAACCTTTGTTATTTCCTAAAATACAGGAAACTACTTCCCATTACAGCAGCGAATACTGGCCAGCTCGGGGGCAGCTCATTGACTCATGCTGTAAGCAAAGTCATAATTTACTCTCCTATTTAATTTCCTGTGAATCTGAGTAGTGTGGGAGGGTTTCATGGACAATATCTTTCGTGTGAGTTGTGTGTCAGGTTTATTAGATGAGTAATAGAGCATTTTTTTCTAGTTTATGGTCACTGTGCCATATACTAATCATAAGCTTCCAATTTTGGAGTACCTGGTCATGAAGGTATTTTCCAAGCTCCAAACTGCGGCAAGTTATTTTTTTCAGCTGAACCAACATGGAAGACTATTGACTGCAGAAAGACAAATTCTGTGCATATTTTCCAATTCTCATAACTCAACTGACTTCACTAGCCATGTTCCAACTAAATGATGGGACAAGACATCAGTTTGAACCAATGCTCCTTCTCTCCTAGGCTCTCCCAGAAAGGGAGAAACAAACTTGGAAGAAAATGACAAGCATTACCTGACCTGAATAACCAAAAGCTCAGGACTATAGGGGCTGTAAAATATCTTCCCTGATATGTGGATTGTCTTGGGGTGATTTTATGATGATACTCTACTCCTGATCGCCTGCTTTATGCCCAGAAATGAGTGCTGTGACTTCAAAATGAGTCCCAGGGAGGGGCAGCAGCCTTGGGGCTCTTGCATGGGCTTGCTTCAAAGTCTCTCTCTGGCTTGCTCGAGTGCTGTGCAGATCGGACGCTACACTGCTGCTTAGCTAGCTTGGTTTTTGTTAGCTCAGGCAAGAAGTTTTTCCCAGGACTGCAGTAGCAATTCTTTGGTGGTTTTTGTTGTTTCTTCTTGGACTGTTCGGCTTGGTTTTGGTCCGAGATCAGACCATCGGCACTGGCGTGGACCAGTGGGGAGCTGCGGGGACACCCCATCTCAGTCCAGACCTTAGGAAAAGCTGAACAAACAAAAGAAAGGACTCTAAATCCACCAGCTTCCTCTGCAGTGATGACGGGACCATCATCGGAGTTCCACAAAGTTCCCATCTGTTTTCTTTTCCCCCAAGCTGCTGTGTGGACTCTTCTTCCTTCCCTGAGTTTACAAAGGCTGTCTGACATTTTGTTCTTTCTTACCACATGGTGGACAGAGTTTTGTTTCTTTTCCTTCCCCTGGCATTTTGGGGGGTTTTTTGTGGGGGGGGGAGTTTGGGGTTTTTTGGGTTTTTTTTGGTTTTTTGTTCTGCTGTGGGTGGGTGTGGGGTGGGGGTGGCTAAGGTTCTGAAGGTTCAATATCTAACAGTTACTGTTTTTAATTTTTCTTTGTCGTGCAGGTACTCTGTCAATAAAGAGCTGTTTGTTTTTTTTGGGTTTTTTTTTTCACTTTCACTGACCGATATTCATTTCATATCAGTGGGAAAGGATTGTTGAAACCTTCTTCTTTAGAAGCACTCATTCCAGAGCATTCACTCCCAAGCTTGTCTCTAAACTGAGACAGAATATATCCACAGATGCTATCAGGGTGATAAATATATTATTTAAAATCATTTCAGTAACTTTAGTGTAGAAACTAGAACTGTTTCATTCCCAAGTGTTTTGAAGCATAACAACACTTAGTAATGTAGGCCTTGCATCAAATAAGAAAAGCCCTATTGTTTAAAAAGAGTATTTAAAAAAATCAGTTTTTGACATGATATATATACCTTTTGCAAGATTCCACGGCAGACTTGTGTCCTCCAAAACTGAAATATATGTAGAAGCTCCGTTCACGGGCTAAATGAACCTTTCAAGATCTGGTACATTCCAGAGCCTCTTCCCAAGCACAACATTCAAGTCAATTTCATATTTGATGACCAGCAGATGATGTGCATGCCTGGGGGCAACTGTGGTCTATTCATGCTCCCCCAGCTGGCGCATAATGGATTTTCAGTCTAGTAAACAAAAATGCTTAGTCTCAGTTCTGCAGAACTTCACTGAAAAAATACCATCCCATATTTGTCTTGGAGAACACAAGAAATGAGAAAATTAAGACTGTAAAATACACTGTACATCTGATTTCTCCCTTTCTAAGTAATGCAATTCTAGTCCTGGTTTCCTCTGTTCCTGGTGATGGACATATCTCATGCAGGTGCATGTTTTCTTTTAAATCCAAAACTCTGATGCTTAAAATAACAGGTCAAAAGCAGCTATAGTCTGATTTTAGAGGATCACAAGTAGCATTACCACTTAGTTTACCTGTAGGTATTGGTATACTTATCTAAGGCAGTGAGGAGCAATATGAATTAATTATACAGAAAAGATGGTCATGGTTATTCACTGCGATGAGACCATACATTATTAATGAGGCTGATATGCAAATGATCAGTCAGTACAAAAATTATATGAGCTCTTTGCCAAAACCTCGATGCAAATCAACATCTGGTTCAGTCATGGAGGAGAGGCAATCTCATCTGGCTGAAAGTAAACCATCAGATTTTAAAAAACTTAAAATTCAGAAAGGAACCTATAATTCCAGTCTGTCCTAAAAGGCAATCAGTCCTGAGGAGCAAAAAATTATGATGTTAAGGCTTGAATCATTCAAACTGAAAGACTGTAATTAAAAAACAAACAAACAAACAAAAAACCTAGTATAACATTGTGACCTGCTGGGAATGTTGTTTGAACTATTGAAATCGAAAAACTCAGCTGTGCTTCCATGGATAGGTTTATTATGATGAGCCTCTTTTAAACCTGATTTAAAAACCTTTAGAGATGATGCATGATATGTGGAAGAAAGAAAAAGCAATTACAAGGCACCCCCCCCCAGAAGGTGTTAATTTTTTAAAGCATTCTCATTCCCAGTCCCTGTTTTCCTGTTCTCAAGAACCAGGTATTTGTCCGATCTGAACCCCCAAATAGCCCATGTTTTCACAACAGGATTCCTTTTCACCTCACTTTCAGTTAAACAGCTCACACAAATGTTTTGTTGCCTCCTGAGTTTGATTACGGTTTTGAGCAGACATTTAACTTTCATCAATAATGTTAGACAGAAATCCATGGTATTTTCTTCTCAGATTCCCAACAGGTTTCAATGATTCTCTTCTCCTTTACTGGGGAGACAAATCAGAGACTTGTGCTCTGGTGCTCTCAATATTCTCCTATCGATGGGCTGGTAAATGTCTAGACAGTTGTTGTGCGTCTGTACTGCATTACAACACAGACAAGATATATCTTGTATAAGTAGATTGAAAGTGACTCATTTAGCTGAATCTTGACTCTTCAAGAGAAAAGTGAATCATGAAGAAATTTCTCTATGTTAACATATTTAATTCTGATGTGCCTCCTATATATGAAATGCTTACATTTAATTTCAAAATGCAGCACTAGGGAGAAGACATATACTGTAACAATTTTGCCAAGAAGCATCTACAGCATTATTTATGATCATTTTTATTATAAACTTCTATTTATTTCCAAAACGTTTCCATTTATGTCTTCACAGATGCATAACCTAATATATTTCTATTTTAAAAAATACCCTTTGTAAAAAAAATTGGTATTCCACAAGCAAAAAAACAAATTAGGGAGATAGGAAATAATATAGGATTATGTACTAGTGTAGAACGATTCATATTTCTTTTGAAAAATCATTCTTATAATTTCTGTCTCTAAACAATCCCTGCTTTCTGATAAGCGACTGGCCTTATATGTCAAGATTGCAGACTGTGATGCAAAAGACAATGTCAAACAGGGAGTGGCTTTTCCAACAATACTACAATATTACTTTTAGATATTATGCAAATTATTTAAGCTAAATTATCTGTTTCATCTAGCAAGGCTATAATTCTAGCCTATCATTTGCTAAGTCAGAATGGTGTTCATGCTCCTGGTGCTAGTAAGTCAAACATGTTCCCATGTTATATGGATAATTAACCTTTAGAGTTGGAGGCCTACAGAAAGTAAAAATTCTCTTCATAATAATACCCCTTAAAAAAAACTAAATGCCTAAGATCACCAAACACTGTACAAATAGGAATGCTTCTAGATTTTCTGCACTCTTTGTTCTCACATTTTAAATATGGGTAGTGAAAAACAACATATCCAATTAAGTAACTTTCACTCAGACAAAAAATTCATTTATATGATTTTCTACAGCACTTTTTTGAAAGCCTGAGCACAAAGTGGCTATGGGTTAAACAAAGAATATAACTCAAACCCATGACTGAACGGACTAGAAGGCATTGGTACATAGCTGTAGCAGACAAACTACATTGATCCCACAGCTGTTGAAGTATTTAAGTGCCAAATTAGCATCATTAATTTATTTTTCTCCACTACCCCTTCCAGAAGAATACTATCAGCAAAAAAGAAATGAGCAGGCCTTGATGAAAAATAGATGACAAATGCCACTTCAAAATGGATGGAGGCAATTTCCTGTACAGGTAAATCCAGACCCAAACACTTCAGCTCTGCCTGGTATTTCAAAAGAACATCTAATGTTGATTAGCTCTAGCAACTGTTTAAGAATTGAAAACAATCAGTTCAAATTCAAGTAATTTATGCAGGAAATATATTGAGTGTGTTCACCTGAGCAAATCTATCTGCTTTTGTAAGATTCTGTGCAGTAAAGTTTTGGGGTTTTTTTTATTTCTGCTACAGGGAATGTGCACCGTGCTTAATCTAAACATAAAAAAATCTTATTCTATAGTAGTGTCACTATATATAATATTTTCAGCACCACACATGAAAGGTAGGTTATTACCATACTTTACAATACATTTTCATAACATGGAGTAATTTTTATAGGGACATACTTAACTCATTGTCTTATCTCCAAGGTATTTATATTTGCTTTGCCCTGGACACATGAATGAATAATTTCTGATAGGAAAATTTCATTTCAGAAAAGGAGAAAAAGCCAATCCTAAGTAGAAAGGCTTACCTTCTTAGCCCATTAATTTGACATGGAATCATAGGTTTAAAGATTTCTCAGACTGTAGTACCTTTCAGTTTTAAGGAAGGAGACAAAATCCTCATAAAATATTAGAGGATGATGGCAAAAGGAAAAAAACCTATATCATGTGGTTATGTTACAAACATCTATTGTTTTCTCTCTTTCTTGGGCATAGTCCTTTCTTAGGATCACAAAAATACACATTAAAGTTATGTATATAACTTTATGACTTAGGAATTCACATCTTTCTCTGGTAATGTTTTCTCTTGTTCCATCTAAAGTGTACAATCCTATATTTTTTTGATTAACTACTCACCTACTTGATGTGATCATCTCTTCTCTAGTTTTACTAATGGCTACTTATGTTTAATGTATCATCCCTCTACACATTTAATTATTTTCAGTAGAAAGAAGTCCAATCAAAGCATCACTTAAATTATTGGAATAATAAGGATAACTACATTTACATTCAGTAAATATTTTTAACCAAAAGGTTTCATTGTCTTTTGACAACTACTTTGGAAAAAAAAGGGGTTCAGCCACTTTCTGAACAGGATTTCAATTTGAAGTGCTGCTACAAACTATAGGGAAATAGAATAAAAAGACAGTAAATATGCTGTTATAGTTCTGCATTGAGTCTATCCACTGCAGATTTAATTTGTACACATGCAATATGCATTACATTAAACAAGCTATAGAAATAGATATATCTTTAATGCTATTGAAAGGTCACTCTTTTCAGTCAGCTTGAACTCCCAGTAGGCAAATTCATATTCCTAAATCCTATCATCATACCTCTGCTTGCACACAAAGATGTGAGCAACCTCACTCAAGTGCCAAGTGTGCAGGGCCACAGGACTATGTTTTTGTGTTTTCCAAGCTGAGGTGCTGTTGCAGTGGAAGATAGATTTCCCTCCTTTTATTTCAAGCATGCATATAACTTGTTTTAAGAATACAGCGATATGAGTTCTGTGAATGTAATTACTTTGAAATAAGTGGAACATAAATAAAACAAAGTTAAATATAGGACATCATTAACTCATTGTCTTGGCTCCCAAACATTTATATTTACTTTTCCCTGGATCCATGAATGAATAATTTCTGATATGAAAAATTAATTTCAGAAAAGAAGAAAAAAGCCAATCCAAAGTAGAAAGGTTTACCTTCTTAACCCCTTAATTTGACATGTAATCACAACAAGATTAAAGACATCTCAGAGCATGACAGCTTTTAAATGTTTGTATCCTAACATGAAGCAGAATCTGGCAGTGGTGGCTGCTCTGACATTCTTATTCTGGCTTTAGTCATTCATGACACATCTGGAACAAGATCTCTGCTTTTCCATTTCAGGTTGGAACACTTCAAATTAATATGATTGAGAATTTTTTATGTCATGGTCTGTATTACTGTCTGCTTCTCTTCAACGGAAAGACACTTAAGCTCTTAGAACCAAAAATTACAAACCTGAACACTTTGGAAACTGCAGGGTAGAAAGTTCAGGTATCACCCCCTGCCTGTAACCAGGCTTGGTCCAAAGCCTCATGGAGATGAAGGGAGAACTCATGGCCATGTTGGGCATTACAGAAGAGAACTTCCATGGGAAACATTTTATGAGAGACTTGTTTGGCTTGTTAAACACCTTTTGAGAACGAGAATCTTTCTGCAACTGCAAAATTCCACAAAGGTTTCCCAGGAATGCAGAATCATGGAAATTCCATTCTAGCACTGGAAAGCAAGAATATGGTAATATTTTCTAAGTCTCAAGGAAGGAATAGGCAGAATTCAATACAAAGCAGATAACTTCGTTCCTAATGAAAATAAATGGAGCAAGAAAGCCTTGTCTTCCTCTGCCTCCTAAGAGCTACACAGTGAAGATTCTGTGATGAATAAAAATGCAAAAAAAGAGGCTTTTAATATCCTCTTCAAAAAAACCATATAAGGAAATCTCCATTTGCTGTCAGCCCTCAGATTTATAGCAGTTCAGCATGAAGCACTTTCTTTGAAGTATCACTGTAACCCTTTATGTATTATTACTACAAAAGGGACCTGCTGTTCTACTGTTTACCTTTCTTCAGGAATGCCTCCACAATGGCCCTGTACTTGAACACATTGCCTACTGTGCTAATTCTTGAAGAAGATTTTATTTTAAAATAAATAAATGTAGTTCTTTTTCACTCACCCAAACTGTGTTCAAAAATTGAAAACTGGAAGAAAATTGTCTATAAGAATACCAAAGTTGATGTTATCATATGAGAGTCCCCTGTAGATTTGTCTATCCAGCAAGAGGAAGACATGCCTCAGTTACCATGTATCTGCTACTTGCACATACACTGTGAACTCTGTTTACATGAACCATCATTCCACAGCAAAACTAAGCCATATTAAAAAATAAGCATATATATGTATACACACACACACATATATGTATACATATACATTTGCATATCTATTTGTGCATGTGTATACAAGGTTTCAAAGAAAGTGTGAGTCCAGATATACCACCTAAAGCAATGTAAAATGCAACAAACTACCTGCTTTGGCAGCTGCATCTCTTTTATGTCTCAACCTTGTAATCATTTTCTTACAGCCCAATGTAAAGTACAGTAATCTTGGTAAAATATTTTTTCTTTATTAGTAATTTAGAAAGCAGAGATTCTGTAGATCTACCCTTGACTACAGTCATGGTTGTGCTAAGCTGAGTGCCAAAGACTAGAACTAGTGCCAGGAATCAAAGTTTTCCTATTAGGAAACCTTCAGCAGTCAGGATGCTTATCCACAGGGTGTTGATGTCATAGCAGTACAGCCAAATTCAGCTTCTCATAGTGCTGTTTTTTACATGTTTTCTCTTTCATAGTATTTGTAGTCATTTTACTGTGACTTCACTCATGTAGCTGATGCTACATTAAACTGAAGAAAAGAGGACATTTTCCTAACTGGAGAGTGGCTGGAGATAGTCCACATTTTAGGGAAATATTGTAAGTAACAGTAAAAGAAAAAAGAACTGAGCTATAGATGTTAATTTTTATTTGTTCCATTGTGTTTAATTTGTGCCATCTTCCTAACTCTTTCTTTAAAACACAGGTATACATTATTTTACAGAAATGTGAAAAAAATAATAATTTGTTTTAATCTTATAATTTACTTTTTTAAAGTTGTAGTTACTGTACTCCATGAGATGTCTGTAAATTCCTGTATCAGCTGTGCGCCTGATACATAGATAGGGATATGCTGATGAAGCTTCATCTTATTCACTATAGGAATCATTGATACAAATGTCCACCAGAGGAATCTTCTAGTGCATTCAGGTCTTATTTGGGAGGAATGCATCACGTCAGCTTGCATTCAAAAACTGCACATTATCTATACAAACATCTTCTCATAATGTAACAAGTCAATACCATCATACTGAAGATACAGGAAACGCAAAATGCATTTTACATAGCGAAGGATATAGAGACCAAGAAGTGCAAAAATTGGTACTCTATCAGGAAAATATTTATTACTTGTCCTTTGTGACCAGATACTCAGATGATAACAAGATATGGCATCATCAGATTCACAAGGTAAGGGAGTACTGCACCTAGCAGTAGCCAGCTGGTTTTCAGGCAAGATGTGCATTTGGCAGACGCTAGAAGTGAGTTTGCCCAGACTTCAGTTTCCTATTCCTTAATGTTGAAAGCAGTATAATCATATTTAGGAATAAACAGACTGACCTGTCAATTAATAGAAATTAGTATGTATGGAAGGTGGAATGTGGAAGAAAAAAGTTGAAGTGTCGCTGTTGAGCCGCTAGCTGAGAAATGACCCAGGTTCTCAGACAAGGAAAGAGAAAAGGTGTCTTTATTATTTTGATTTCCATATATATAGAGTTTTCAGAGGTCACCCAGATTGGTCAGCCAGAAACCTCCCCCTAGGCCCAATTGGCCAAGCCCGAACTGCCCTAATCTGGAGACGCTGTTTGCAAAACATCCAAACTTTATCTTTGTTTATGAAATGTAGCAAAATGTTCTCACGAGAAAGACCTGTGCTAGCCACATTGAAGAATGAGGAAAATGGGATTTTCCATTATAATAGTAGAGTAGTCTGAAATCTGAATTCTTCTAAATCCTTTCAGCTAGTGTTTGGAAGGGGATGGTAAGAGTAATTCAATTTTACTTTTAAATTATTGTAATTTCTGTCAGTAATTATGCTCATCTGGCAAACCGAACAGCTGGAAACAGGGAGAACAATAAACAGAAATGACTAGCAGCATCTTTCTGAAAGTAAAGTTCTGAGAAACTGAGAAAAGAACGTATGTGGTTTCCTGTCTGTATTTATTTTCTGTGAGCTTGACTCTGCCATCTGAAATAGTCTGCTGATGAGCAAACCATGCAGAGGGTAGTTCAGGTATTCTCCTTTGAAAATGAAGGATGATTTCATGCTATTTCTACAGGGCAAAACCCACCTAACATGTCCTTAAGACCAGCTGCGCTAGGTCACTTCCTGTCATTTCTTCCGGCAGGGGTGGCCCCTTATACACGACTTCAGTTCAAATCATTCTTACCTAGTGACTGAATTTAGAGGGACAGAAAACAAAAGGAAGGAATTTTTGTGCCTTTGTGCAAGAAAGGACAGGAAGTTCTGTCTTCAGACATTTGAAGTTTGATAAAAAGATAGGTCCCCTATCTATCAGGATTGTAGCCAGCTCCCAGACAGTCTTGAACCCAGACCAGCTCATTTTTCAAGATTAGAAAAGCTTCCCAATTGAGGTGTCAGGGAGTATGCTTGAAGCCCAAGAGCCATGTGGAGAAGTCTTAAATGTTACACAACTCTGGGAGTATGGCTTAAAAAGACACTGGATTCAGCAGTGAAGCTTGACAAACATATTCATGTTTCTGCATGACATCCTGCCCAATCTTCTTTTCCTGCTCTAGTGAAAAAAGTTTCCTCTTCCACATTTGTACAGTTCTTTCTTTCTGGGGCTGTGCCACAACTGCATCACTAGAATGATACAGGCTACAATCAACTTATTTTGGGGAGGTAATTCTTTACAGTAGCTTTTGTCCAATGACACTTTTCCTTTTTCCCTTTAGAACTAGGCAAGAGATGGAGAAAGACATGACTCTGTCTCTGGGGTTAATTTGTAATTCATGCTGTCTGGAGAGGTCTCTGTACATTTGAGTTATGCTATATTCTACACAGGCCTGACAATTCTTTGTGTGTAATGTCATCATGTGAAATATAAAGAAAATGAGAACTGAAGTTGCAATTTACCACTGTGAAGAGTCCTGCTCGTTGTGATAAAGTATTTAAACCAAGAGGGAAGATAAAGATATACTGTTCCTTTTACAGTCTGTTGAGACGTATTTCAGGGCTTTCTTAGCTAGAATTTAACAGATTCAGTATTCAATTTCCAATACAAATTTTCCCTTAAGTGAACATTTCTCCCTTCCCTTCCTCATTGAAAATCCAGGATGTTCTGAAAAAGTTCTCATAAGCTAATGGATAAATAAATAAATTGGTACATCTATGATGAGTATGAAATCTTTCTCCACAACATCTCTTTGATTCCACACCAGGAGGCTAGTGTGATTTAGTCAAGAAAATGTATTGTACATGCCAGAGAAAATTTTGTTAATTAACCTATGAATGTTGTTACATGTATTTCTGATATTTTCTAGCTCCTTAAGATAAAAAATGGCTCATTTTAGTATTCTCTTACTCTCTCCAGCAAAATCACCTCTGATAACCCAATCTGATAATTGTACCATATTTGCTAATGGAGCTGCAAGAACCAATATGCTACAAGATTCTGCTCACATTTAGGGTTTTGGAAATAGAGAAGTAGCAGCAAGCAGGTGAAGAAGAAAGAGAGAATTTATGACATCTTTGTCATAAGTAAACACTTATAACTTTGCTACACTCAGATGGTATCCATCTTTTGTAGTACAAATTACCTATATTAAGAGGATAGTGAAAGAAAGGCAGAGAAGCATAGTTCTATTCAATTTATCAGCTGAGGTACTCAATTATTCCCTACATGAAAAAAGAAAGGTACAGACCCGTCAGCTTTCATTACTGCCTTTTTGTCTGAGTGGGCAGACCAACCTGAACTCTAACTTTTGTGTTTCACTTTTTACATTTTAACACTGTCATCCAATTGGGGAAAAATGTGACTGGACTATAAACTGGGACCCGGCAGACTTAAAAAAAGAGAGACACTTGCCTTGACCTGTATAAAACCAAGGGAGGATACAAAACCTGAAGAACTAAGTAGATACTGTTTTAGAAATCAAAGTGATCGGCTGAAGTTTGCATGTGGCACAGAGTCACACACGTGAACTAGCCATGCAGACAAAAATTGTATCTTAAACCCTATTAGTTAAGTCTGAGTGACTGCAGTTTACAGAACTGTACTGACAGACCTGGTCTTTACATGGAACATGGGTATGAATTACTGTGGTTGTAACACCAAATGATAAAAACTGTCGCAGCTTAACCCCAGACAGAACTGAGCACCACGCAACCATTCACTCACCTCCCCCATCCCAGTGGAATGGGGAGAAGAATCAAAAGTAAAACTTTTAGGTGAGCTAAGGACAGTTGAGTAACTGAAACAAAAGCAAAATTAATAATAATAGGAAATAATGATAAAGAAAAGGAGAAAAGAAAAAAGAACAAACTCAGGGGAAAAGAAGTGACGCACAACACAACTGCTCACCACCTGTAGACTGATGCCAGACCCTGTCCTCGCATCCCCATCAGCCCCCTTCTGTGTTACTCCCCCACTTCATATCCTGAGCATGACATTCTGTGGTGTGGAAGATCTCTTTGGCCAGTTTGGGTCACTTGTCCTAGCTTTTCTCCCTGATGACTTTTTTTTGTATCTCCTCACTGGCAGAGCAAGAGACAGAAAAAATGTCCTTGACTTAGGATAAACACTGCTTAGCAGCAACCAAAACATCAGTGTGTTATTAGCATTTTTCTCATACTGAATCCAAAACACAGTACTGTATAAGCTACCGAGAAGAAATTAACTCCATCCCAGCCAAACCTAGGACAGAATTGCACTGGTTGTAACATCAAATGATTTAAAAAAAAAAAAACTGCTTTAAGAGGAAGTACATTCAAAGTTAATCCATTTGTTTATTTAATAACTTATCATACATACTTTTCCTTTGGTATTTTGTTCTTCCAAAGGCAGTGAAGGGCAAGGTCTTTTCTTTATGTGCTGAAACTAGGCTAAGTCTAGAAATGTCAAAAATAATATTTGTCAGTGAGGGCTGCTAACTGATGCTGGTTATGATAATGCACCTGATTCATAAAAAGATGAAGCCTTTTGTTTTAAATAAAAGCATTATCTGCCACTATTCTTTCTGAAGGTCAGCATTTTAGTGCTTTTAAACACAGCTATTTCCTTCAGTGTACTTCTTGGCACCTACTGTAGTGCTTATTTCTTGACCTTCTGCAAGGTAAATCTTTTTCCCAAGTGTTTTTATACTTTGGACAAAGTATTATAGAACTTCTGTGTTCCTCTCAAATTAAAGACATGAAGCAGTACTACTTCCAAAAAAATTTTGCTTCAGCTTTCACTTATGGTCAATCTCTTTAGGAGATTCTGTATTTTTAAAAAAATAAAAACACTGTTTTATCAACCACTAGTTAAAATCAGTCATACAAATATGAAATATGAAGGACAGGGTGAAACCTTCTGCGAGAGATTCATTTTGCAGGTCCAGTCTAAAATTGTGCATGGTACTTCCCACAGAAAGCAAAGGGGATCACAAATGGACTTGAAACTTTGTGCTCCAAGTAGGGAAAAAAAAAAAACCAACCCCAAAAAACCCCTTAAATATTCTGAACTTGCCTTCAGTAACATTAACACATATACATGAATATAAGCATTATATATATTGCAAATTCATATGCATACATGATACAAAACTACAAATGCTATAATTAAAAGCATTGAATGTTCTACAGAAATGCCAGGTGTCAGAATGCATTCAACACAGAACAAGCTATCAGAAGATGCTAACAATATGATGCATCAGGCATAGGAATTTTTATATAAAGGGTAAATCAAGAAGAGATACTCAATTACATTTTATGCCTTAATTTTACTGAAAGTTTATTACAAGGCTAAATTGTTCAATGTAATTTTGGCTGTATTTGAAACTTAAAGTAAGCTAACACTTTTCTCATCATTTTTCTTCACCTTGTTTATCTAGAAACTGCTACCATGAGTCATGCTGCCTGTGTCTAGGTAGTGCGGAATGCTTTCTAAAAATATAGCTTTTTTTTCTACATTATCACCATTTGATATTAATACTATATAAAGGGGGGGGGGAAAGGGTTTTTTCCTTATTCTTTCTCTTAAAAAAAACCCTCAAAGAGACAGAAATTTAACAGTGCATTCTCTTTGAAAGAAGTGCCCCTCTTTTTTTAATTAACTGCCTTATTCTAATAAACATAAATATGAAGCAAATCTTCTTAGCTCATAGTTATGAATATTATTGCCTATGTCTTAAGTGCATAACAATGAAAATCTCTCTTTCCTTATGCAAATGTTTATTTATTTCAGTTAAAAACAAAGTGTATCACAATTAACTAGTTTTTTTGATACTGGAATACCTAATTCTCTTGTTTAGTCCATTAAAGGATATTTAGAGACAGACTTTGCCTCCCTTGATACACAAACAATTATGTATACTAGTTTCTGAATAACTTTGGGTTATTCCAGGGTCTGACATACATCTGGAGAGCCTTAAAACAGATGGATCAGATATGCTTCAAGAACATCAGTTCTTGAAGAATGTAGAAAGTTGACAGGATAAGACCCTGATGTAGCTTTGAAGCTGGCCTTGCCTGGGGATAGCAATTGAATCCCCAACCTCAAGGTTCCTTCCAACCCTTTGTTCACATAGTAACCACCCTCCCTTCAAGAGATTAGCTACTTTTTTGTTTGGTTCTCAGCCATCCAGAATTTATAATTTGGGATTTCTGGGTGAACATACACTCTAAAAAGCAGGGGTTAAAGCAAGTGGCTACAGCTTTGCCTGAGTTCACAACTCATCTAATTGTTTTGAATATGTGTTCTAAGGTTCAGAAGCAGCAGGGTAAGACATGATCTGCCTAGACTGTACATTCTGTCCAGAAAACAATTATATTAAGCACTGGTTTTGTCCTCAGACATATGGACAAAGACTTAAGAAATTTCTATCTCAGCAAATCACTGTATTGAAAAAAATAAGCACATCACTGTACAAGTACTTCTCTGCAGCCCAGTAGTAATTTCGATCGTGACAATACTGCATACTAGCCAGAAAAACATTTGCACATTTTCAATCCATACCTGAAAAGCATGCACAAAAAGGTACTGTGAGAAGTTATCTCTTAGGCTGTAATACTGCTTTGTACTGTCAGACCAGTGATGGGTACATTCATTTTAAAGAGAACTAGGATAACCTTTCAGATGAAATGTATTAAGTGTTCTTATGGCATCCACACCATTAATTTATAATTACAGTGTTCTGAAACAGGACTGAGGCAACTGATCCTGTAAGGCACTGCATTCATAACACGGCTGCACTGGCTTGGAAGGCTAAAAGAGAACTGAAAAGAGGAGGAAGATAGCTTTGTGAAGTTGTCCCTGCTAAAAGCTCTCTGTGCCATAGAACCCATGTCTACACCAGTAACTTAACCATGGCTCAAACTCTGTAATACAGCCATCCCTGCTTTTAGATCTCTAGCACACTATCTGGTACAGATGTAGCTTGAGTCAGCTAGAAGAACTCTTCAGTCCAGACTCCAGAGCCCAGAGCCAGGCTTGAGAGTCTCCCTGGATTAAGGTTCATTCCCAAAAGGCTTTGTAGATGTGACTGCTCTGTTTTGGGCAGTAAAACCAACTGCAGAGATTTGAACTGTGCTTTACCAGCCAGTCCAAGAGTCACTCCTTGCCCATTTCATTTACTAGCATACACTTAGTCAAGGAAATGAAAGTACTTTAAAAACACACTATTAGATCAGTTACTTTCCTCAATAAACTTAGAAACTAATAAGAAGGACTTAATGACAAAATGTTTCCTGTTGTCCACTTAATATATATATTTGATTAGTTATTTTTTTGAAGTAGATCTTAAATTTTTCTGGAATTTCTTGCTGGATCAAAAAAATGTGGGCTTTTTAGTTTGTTTTGTTTAATTTTGTTCTGTAATGACTGAGCAAATCTCAACAGATATAAAAGTATTGTTGTTATTTTAAGATACAGATTAGGTAAACAATCAAAATGCCCCCAAACCAGAATTTTTTCCTGAGTTAGAGATAAGTTGCTGCAACTTCATTAAGGAGCCTGAGGGTATTGCTACCATATCAGCTCCAGGAGGACCATGAGGGAAAGGTTAAGGAAGCAGAAGAAACTCACAATTTGCTGGCAGACCAGGCTGAGATAAATAAATAGCTATCAGTTTCAAAATTTAGAAACTCACTTAATGAATCAGGCATTTGAAAGAAAGAATACATGAGGGGTTTGGAGAAATAGTTACCTCCTTGGAGAGCAGTAATTCCAGTACAGATTAGCAATGGCATTTATAGATTAGAAACGTATTACATGAAATTTCTTAGAATTTGTTATTGGTTTTGCTGAGTGGGACATCAATAAATCTGAACAGATTTATAGTATATAATACACAATTTAATCCATCTGGTTTCAGCCTTTCCCCCTCTCTCCCTCCCCAGTCCCATTACTTTCTAAATTCCAGAACCAGGTAATTCATATTTTGGCACCTAAGAAATGGCAACACGAGAATACAGTGCTCAGAAACCTGAATGTTAAGAATTGCCTTAGTCCAGATAAGAGGTCCTTGTAAATTGATAGTTTGCAGCTGACAGTAGCCATTATCAGATAAGCGTTTAGAGGAGCATCTCCAACTTCTGTGAAGAAAAGTACTGATGCACTTAGAGACTGCAGACAACATCATACTTTCCTTTTCCTGTCAACCTCAGTTTTAACTTTCTCATCTCCAGCATCCACAAGCAAATGTCTGTGATTTTATACTCTTCTCTAAAGCACTAACTCTGTTCTTAACACTGCAGAAAATAACTTAAAACTCTATTAGCCCTTTTCTTGACCCCATGTCCCTTGGCTTCACTTTTACCAGTATGCTTGATTCTTGGTTTAAAAAAAAAGAAGTATTTTGGAAGAAGTCGTTTGATTAAAAAAAAGATTGAGGACTAGTGCTACAGAGAACCTTAACAATGCAGACTGCTGTCTGCAAAGCATGGATTTCAGCAGTAGGAGTGGAAGGTAAGAGGCAGTGGCAATAGAGAAAGTGCAGCCACAAAGGACCTAGCTGAAAGTGTAGAAATATTGACTGAAAGAGTAAATTAAAAAAAAATATGAAAGCGATTAAAAAACATACAGAATAAAGGGACTGAAAGAGAAACAACATAGGACTTCTGCCAGAGGTTTAAAGATTGTTTTTTAAAATTGAGGTAATTATCAGAGAGAGCAAAGATACATTTTCTTATTAATTGAAAAATTGGCTTTTACATATTCCAAATATTTGCTTACACTTTATTCTTTCATGTAACTACAGGGTGGTATTTGAGTCATCTTTCACTCAGATCTGATCCTTCTCTTCATGAATTATAGCTGCTTAATTTCAGCTACCACACTGCAATCTGGCTACTGCAAGATCAGAAAAAAAAAAAAAAATTTTTTAATTCACAGCTGCTGCAATCATTAAATGTTTTCTATATTTTTTAAATAATTTTTGACTGAAACCTGAAGAACAATACTTGGAATTGAATTACAACTTCATTTCAAAGTTCTTGCCATAATTCATTTTTATTGTTCATTAAAATTACTAGGATATTTAAAAAGTGTAGGTTTTTTCCCTATACAAGTGTATGAGCATAGGCCTCAGAGGAAACAAGTGGACAAGAGAATTGAGTTCAGCACTTCAGTTATGCAACTATGCAATAGCATTTTAAACTGGAAATAGGCCACAGAGCATCTATCCTGCAATTTGCTACTCATTGCAGGTCTCAAATCTCCTCCCAACATTTTAAAAATATTTTTAGATTTGCAGGGTAAAATAATTCAAAGTAACACAACAGCCACCTTAAAGAAGGTAAGCAAAAGAAATAACAAACTTTGGCAAGGACAAAAGATGAACACGGTCTAGAAAACAAAAGGGCATATCATACAGCATACCAGCCAGAAAAAAAATTAATTAGTGGCCAAACACAACCCATGCCAGCACTGCAAAGAGCAGTGCAAAATACAGTTATCTTTGAAACAAAATTCAGCTTGATAACCTAAAGAGGTCTACCCAACACAACACAAAGTCTCTTCTAAATTATTATGCTCTAGTCAGAAGTGAGACCACTTGCAGAACTTAAACTAGTGGAAATTATGTTCGATAGTGCTACCCTGGAGCTGACACCACTACCAGTTCTGGGCTTCTGACACATCGACTATATACAAACATAATAAAATGTACACAAATATAAAAATTAAGAACTATGTAAAGGACAGATATCTGAATGGTTACATTCAACTCAAAAGATGTTAACTGAAGAATCAGCCTTCCATTTAAAAATTACTCAGATAAAATTTAGCTTTACTCCAGATGACAGAAATCACATATGACTGAGGTTGAAAAGGAGCCCTGGATGACAACCTGGTCCAACCTCACATATAAAACAGTTGCTCAGGACTATCTCCAGGAGAATCCACAGCCTCTCCAGACAATCTGTGCCAGTGCTCAGTCACTTTCACAGTGAAGAAGTGTTTGTGTGTTTCAGTTTGTGCCCATTCCTGTGGTCTTCTCACTTGTCACCACTGAAAAATCCTGGCTCTGTCTTCTTTGCACCCTCCCTTTAGGCATATATATAAATTGGTAAGATGCTCCTTTGAGCCTTCTTATCTTCAGACTGAACAGTTCCAGTTCTTTCAGCCTTCCCTTGCAGGAGAGGTGCTTCAGGCCCTAAGTTATATTTGTGGCCTCTCCCTGGACTAGGTGCTCATCTCTAGTCTAGAGCAAATGTGTTCTCTGGAGGTGATGCTGCTGTCAGGTACTGCAGATGGAGAGCAAAGTGGGGGGTTCCTGGGCAAGAGAAGGGCTTTTTCTGTACCTACTGAAGACTCAGAACAACTTTTATTCCTTCTCTGCTCCCACTTTCTACATTCATACACAGAGAGGACCTACATCTAAATATGTGTTCTCACAGAAATGTGCATGAAATGTACACACGTTTATATCTGTGCACACTTATCTCTGTCTCACTCCCAACCTCATGAATAGATCATGCAATGCAATGTCACACAAGGAGTGATTCTGCTAATGGAGGAATAAATGAGGATTTGATTATGGAAAACATTTATTCATTTTAAGTGTTGTATCTATCATCTAAAAACTTTACCTTTGGGGACATAAAAATGTACTACATTAGCTGGTTCAAGATGCTCTAGCTTGTGTAGTAAGCAAATTGTTTTAGTAAACTTGATGAAGCTGTTCTCTGAGAACTCCCTGCTGCAGGCTGCTATGGATAGTTCGTACCTAACCTTATTCAGAATATCTGACATCTGTGAGGGCAAAATGCTACCACCTTTCGAGGTTTGCTACCTGCTACTACCATTCTGTTTGAGGCAGTTGTGTCATTTTCTAACTGGGGCATGATCAGCTTGGAAATGAAGTACCCTTAAGAAGACAGGAAATTTGGTTGTACATTAGAAACAGTTTCTTGAAGTACCAAGGATGAAGCTCTCCATAAGAAGGGCTGAAGCCAGCAGGCTAGAAACATGTTCAAAAGCTCATGAAAAGACATGACACAACAATAACACTTTATCTGGTCTACTTCACTTTTTCTGGGCTTTGTTCTTCTTGCTGAGCAATTTGCATTAAAACTAGATGCAACAGCTACCTCTTCTACAGAAGCAAGTGAGCCAAGCAGCCTGGGACTATGGAGATAGCAGGTTTAAATCTCAGGGGCTTTCAGAAAAAAGTGGACAAAGTGTTTCTAAGCAGCCAAATTTACTTGAGGCAGCTGTATCTCAGTGCAAAGCTGTGAAGCCTGGAAACAACTCCTCTCTTTCCTATCAAAGAAAGCAGAGACAAAGAAAACATCTGATCTGTGAACCTCTCGAACACAGAAGTGTGAACAAAAAGTCTGCTGCCAAATAGAAATGAAACGTAGCAAGGATTCATTCTTAGATATGAGAAGTGTATTTTGCATTTAAGTACAAATGTTGTTTATTTGAGAGGGAAATCTTTCATGTGAGGATTACACCTAACTCTCTACTTGAAGAGCAATTTATTCCAGAGAGTGTTTGTGAAGATTAGGCTTTGGTGCACTGTAGTAATACAGGTAAGTAATTTTTACAGGAAAGACTGTATTGAAATGACTGAAGTTAATGAACAGGTGTTGAAACACATTTTACAAAATGAAGTATATGTAAATTAATCATAGAGCAAAAGACCTTGGGACATTCTACAACTACTTTCTCCATACAGCTGGAACACAGCAACCCTAAAGTGGGAATTTATTGGAGGTCCTGAAAGACAACAAGGGCATCTGTACCCACTGTGCATATCCCTTGAAATTCATGGGGCCTGAGAAAAACTATATAAGCTAATAAGGGACTTAAAATACATAGAGGTGTCTTGAAGTGCCTCTTAACTGTCTATCCTCTTCTGTGTGCTGTGATCCCTCCAGCTGCAGCTAAGGGGGTGAGACAATACCAATTAAGCCCTTCCCTAATCCACAGAAATGGAGATCCTTCCCACTTCTTTCTTAAATGTTTTTTCTTCAATCCTTATGGAAAACTTGGCAAACAGGTAGGGCTTTGCAGCATATCCTGAAGGTCAGCAGTGAAGACAAAAAAAAAAAAAAGGTAAAACTTGGCACTAAAACAGCTAAATAAAGGACTGACATCTTGCCACTATTATCTATTTCCATGAGAGGTAAATGAGGTCATGCCTAACTGCATTTATATCAAGCTAAGTAGCCCAAAAGAACAGCTCAAAAAACCCTTTAGGCTTGCCAAGGTCCCAAACGGTCATTATCTAACACAGGACAAATTAAGGGACATTTATTTAGGGACTAGGAGAATCTTTAATTAAGGCGAAGAATAAATCCTGACTTGCAATCCTTATACTTGTTTGGTTCCAAACTGGAGCAGAAGTAAAATGGGTAGGTTAAAAGAAGAGGAAAATAATTTCTTCAGTAGGAACCTGCATGTCTGTGAAGCTCAAAAAGACATAAAACCAGTGAAACCGTCCAAAATAACTACATGGATTTCTTAAACCAAACAAATAGAAAAGAAAAATATCCTCTATTTAATGTTGTCCTAATTAATTCTGCAAGCATTATTCTTGTGCTCCTGTGGAGTTAATTACAAATCAGTTTAGTATAATTAGATATTAATATCCTCAGCAATATTTTCTAATAACTCTTAACAGTATCATTGCTCGATTGAGATGTTTTGTAAGTGTAGGCCAGGTCCTACAATCCTGCAAGAACTAGCTGATTGCTTGCTGTAGACATATTAGACAGAATTGCAGAATCCAGCCTTAACATTTAAAATTTTAATATTACAACAGGATTCATCACATTGTTTGGAAGCTATCTGAAGAGTTCAGGTGCACAGTATTCATGTAGAACAATGCCAATAGTTTTTTCAAAATTCAGAGCACAGCATGAATTTTCCACTCAGCATTTACAAACACTTTAGAAAAGATAAACTGTGGACTGATGTTATCTAAAGCAAGATTGCTGACCAATAACTAGAGTTCTTTGGGAGATGTGATTGACAGGTAGATTTTTCCCAGCCCTTATAGCTCTCTCTGGAGGCATACAGAGACTTGAAGCAAAGTATGGCCACTGCCACTTCAGTTTCCTCTCGAATGCAGGGTGTAAGAGAAATTCTAACCAAAACTCTAAAAGAATGGGAGGAAGATTACGAGAAATTAATCAACATATGAACAACGTATATTGTAGTGTTGCAGGTGAATACAATGTCTTTTCTGTCTTTTGACCACCATTATCCCACAGCTCTACTCAAATTCTTTGAAATTTCCAGCAGCACTTCCTATATATTCAGTAATTATGAAGTTTCTTTCTCCATAATTACTCCTTTCTTCTAATTCTTCATATAAGTCACAACTACAGGACCATCAGTGCTGCATCAGCTCTGTATAAAATAGACAGGCCTAAGTCAAGGCTGAGATATAGAGAGAGCTCTGGGTATCTACTAGACAAATCCCAGTCTTCAAAATATTTTTAGGAAAGTTTGAAATACATAGTTGGAAATACAAAAAGATAACGAAAATATTTTCCTACTATAAACATTTCATCACAGAATTCAGTCCATACTTGGTCTATAAATGTTATATAGACATCAAGAATCATTTTACTTGAGGATGTGACCAACAGTCTTAGCTGAAGAAGTTTAATGAAAAAACAGATATGTTGACATCTTGCTCAATGTAGAATTCAAAAATCCTCCTAATGAAAAAAATTTGGATGATTTTTTTAAGAATTTCCTATCTTTAAGTAACTGTTTTCAGCAAGGTTCAGGCATAGTATTGATATTTGTGCCATCTTTTTGTCAGCAGTAACTGCAACCAGAAAGGACAGCATCAGTGGGAAGACTAGTAAGCAACAACTACCCGCAACCCAAAAAGGGAGATGCTGGGAGCTCTGGAGGCACATGCTACCTGAGAACAGAGTTGCTATTGGGACAAGTTAACCAGTACTCTTTGACACTTGAGGACAGACATTGTAACTACAGGCTCATGACAGGTGGATATATGGAACTTTGTAAAGTGAAGGAAATCTGCAATACTTTAGTGGAGAACACAAATAACTTAAGGTTGGTGGGAAAGTAGTGTGTGGGAAGATAAGGCAAAGAACATGGATTATTTAGCCAGGTAAATGTATGAATCTTGCTGAGGCTAATAGGCACCTTTCTTCAAGAGATGGATATTCTCCCTTAGTAAGATCCATCTATATCTACATCTGTCCTGTGCTATAGAACAAGATTAATTTGGATAATGAAGAAGCCTGCATTAGAGGATGTGGGGAATCAAACTGAGTCCCTTGACTCCTCATTGATTGTCAATTGCTCGGTGAGAAAAATTCTTTCAGCTACGTAGGACTATCTGTGCCATTTGCTGACATACTGTGACCAGGGCCTGCAGACCCAGAGGTGTCAAAGGGAAATTAGAATTGTCTGCTTCATCACAAAGCCAGGATCACATCTGACAGGGGCTCTCAGCTCTATTTTGTGTCTCAATGGCCACTAGGGTCTGAAAAATCTCAGGTTATTTTCAAGTGCTATTTTTTAGGGCTCTACAGCTTTATCTTATGATTCTCTTGTTTGAAGACAGGATACACTGCAGAGGAGAAATCTGGACAAAAAAGAAAAAAAAATGGCTGTAGCAGTGGATAATAAAAAGAACAGAACAAAAGAAAAACGGGAGGAAAGAATAGCAAAGGACCATGTACAAGATTTTTTATACGAAAAAGCAACCCTACCATGAAATATTTTTGGGTCCTCACAAGGACTGATCATGCAGAACTCTGCTTCAACCAAGTGGTTGATAGGATCTGTCATGGCACTTCGTCTGCTTGGCTTAAAATGTTCAGGCTGCAAGCTTGAGGAAAGAAGGGATCCTCTACATATATCAGAGTCAAAATGTAAAATTTTGCATTTGCATGACAAGGCAAATGAGCAGCCTCTCTGTGAACGTGTATTTGAACTTTCATGACAGAAAAATAACAGAATTTGTTGCAGCTCTAAACTGAAAAAATATCTGGGCTGAAGTATGGTAAAATATCGTATCTCGAATTTTCATTCTAAATCATACAGAAAGTTTCCAGATTCCTTCACGGAGTGTAAATTATATTATCCATGACCCAGTACAATAATAAAAACATTTATCTAATTTACAAAGCATGAAAGAATTGAGTCATACTCCAAAGCAAGCACAAGTTTTAGTCCTGCCAGGAAGACAGAGATACAATTGATCTGAAATGCAAGAAAAGGGCAAAGAATATACGTACACAGAAACTTTAAATACACCAGTTAGATGACTTACTGTCTGGACAAACATTCATAAGAATGTAAGCAATCAATATAATCATCATGGAAAAACACTGTATATAAATCATGCAATATATGAAACACTGAAATACTTGAGTGTTTGTAAGTGTAACTCCATGACTCAAATAAGCAACAGGACCACCACCCCACCCCACCCCCCACAGCTTTTTACCTTTTTCTTAATATCAGACAAAACCACTCAGAATAACAGAACTGAACTGGAAATCTCCTAAAGTCGTTTAGACTTACCTCTTACACAACACATTTCTAGTTCATAAATTTTGCATGGGTGGGAAATACTCTACTACATAAGTAAATACTATCAAGCTCAGCATCTTGGGGGATAGTTTAAGAAATAAATTGTGTTATTGGTAAAGACTCCAAGTGATGAATTTACTACTTTATTCAATAAACCATTACAGTGATTAATTACTCTCACTCTAAGAAGGTGTGATTTATTACTAATTTGACTTCAACTAAACTCTATTATCAGACATTAGAACTCATGCTTCATTCATGCAGCTCCATCTACCACGACCAAATTTTTGCTCTTCCTCTGTAATTTTTCACAATGGCTTTTCATTTGCTATACATTATTTTTAATATGTTCAAAGATCCTGTAGCAGCTTTCCAAAGTTAAAATAGCCCAAATCATCAGCTTCTTGCTCACAATACGATTTCAATACTTTACACTTCACATTGCCTAGCAAAGCTCTGTATTCTTGAAAAATAGTTTGCTTCACCATCAGCTTATCTCTAAATTAAGTGATGTGGTCCTTTCATGTGCAGGCAGCATATAAAGTATTCCAAGAAATGCAAAAGTAAGTAGAAATGTGGAATATTATTTTATTGTATATACTATAATTGAAAATCTAAGAGTAAAATTTCTGCCAAGTCTAACAAAAGTATTTATCATCTATCTTAAAAAAGTTGTTCTGCTTTTCTTCACTCTTTTTACACTGATTTATGTCTGCTACTGTTAGTGGAATCTCTTCTGATTTACATCAGACAGGGAGCTACAATACACTTCAGCATTTTTATCTTTTTAGAGGTTTGTACATAATTTACTCTTTTACATTTAATATCATTAAGTGCGCACTCAAAGTACTGTCTGAGATCCTACCTTGAAGGTATTTTACAACATCAATGTTTAAGCAGGAAATTTGCTCAGGGCATTTTTTCTGCCACTAAGTTCAATATAAATATTAATATCTTACTAGCTTTATTTTTAGATTTTAATTTTTAGCTTGCAGATATACTGTTTTAAACTTTACTACTTTAGCCCAGAAAAATCCACCGTGCTATTTAACATAATGTATTTTATGATGTTTTAATCACAATTGCAGACACTTGAATTTCAGAGATATAAATACTGCATTATTTTTACTTCAATCTTTTTATGGCTTAGCCACAGATATATTGGCTTTCATTTGTTTATGAGTCTTTCATATGTTTATGAAATTACATTTAATCTATTCCTACTTTAAAAAACATACTCTGATACCCAGAAGGGAATTCAATTCAAAACAAAGGCATAACCTTTGTAACTTTTTGATAAAAAGTCACAAATTTAAGCATAATTTTTCAGTGAAGGGTGGAGAGTCTTCAACACACACTCAATTTTTTTTACATTATTATTTTTCAGCCAAGCTTTTGATTATCTCTTTGTCCAGGAAAGAACAGAAATATTGTTCAGTTTGTCAAATATTTTGGGTTTATACAATGGGAGGGACACCTAAACTATATAATGTGGATTTAGGGGGTTTTCCAATACAATTCCATTGTAGCATACAAAAATGTGATTGTTTTTATTTCAGTGTGTCCTTCCTGCTAGCAGAAATGCCAGTACTTCCAGAGATACTTTCTATGACTTTCCAAAACATAGTAAGGAGGCTGCTGGAGCCAAACTCATTTTGATGCCAGAGGGACAATGCCAAAGAAAGGACACCTAGGAGTCTCAGGTTAGCCAATAGGAGGTAACACACACACCCCAAAACCATACATTTACACACAAATAGGTGGAACAGACAGCCCAGAAAGGGTGTGGAACCTCCATCTTTGGTAGTTTCCAAGACTTGGGTAGATAAAACCATAACTGGTCTGACTAGTGCAGGGATGCTCCTGCTTTGAGGAGACACACAAGGCGATCTTCAGAGGTCCCTTCCAAACAGCTTTTCTGAGACAGAGTGATTCTACAGTTCCATATTGGCTAAGTATTCTATGAGTGCACTGAATGTGTACCTACAACTCATACCTATAACTATAAGCTATATTGTCCCCTCAGTCTTCAAAGTATAAGGTACATGAACTTGAAAATGGACTTAAAAAAGAGAAAGAGGGGGACGGAATCAGAGACTTTGTCAAGAAGACAGCAGTGGTTAATCCAATACTTTTGATGTTGGCAGACAAATGCAGAATAATTAAGATAATGACTTAATGAAAAAACAGATGCTCATTAAAAAGTGTATCTAGACTATGAATAAATGAAAGTTTAATAGAAAAGAGACAAAAAAAGGTTGCTGTATCAGTGGATATAAAACTGATAAGATAACAATATTCACTAAGTATCAGTGGTCTATTATGGATGAGAAAGGAGATATAGGGTTGCTGACACACTTTAGTGTCAATTTAGGTCAACTTTCTAAAATATTTTCATTAACAACATTTATGAGGGGAAATTGAAAATGCTTATTAGGACAGTAGAAGGAAAGCAGGTGCACAGACATTTCAGATACACTGGAACACAGGATTAGAATTCAAAAGAATATTGAAAATAGAAATAATTTTAAAAAAGGATAAAATTCAAAAGAAATAAATGCAAGATTATCTATATGGAAAAATCCACTATGTCACCAGACACAGTAAAAGAAATGCCTAAGTAGGTCTTCTGCTGGGTAAAAAAATCACACTTCTGTGAAGAATGCATACACCATACTGGGTTGGTTAGGCAGGAATGGATCTTGCACACCACACTCATTCATCTTTTGAGAGTCTCAAGATGGATAAGACCTCAAATGCAGCACAGTTTTAGGCACTGCAATTCAAGAAAGAGATAGGTACCAGCTAAAGGATGGTAATATGAATGATCAGACCAAATGTTTTATCTGCTAACCTAGTCCGAATAAACTGAATTTGGACAGTTGGAGAAAGAGGAGGATAGGATTGTAATGCTCAAGGATGTAAAAATTTCTTGCAAAAAAACCAGAAATATTTTTCCTATGTCCATAGCTGATAAAAGAAGGAACAAATACTCTAATGAGAAATTGAGTGGCAGGAATGATTCAAACAAAAACCAGTAAAACCTTGCCAATGACAACAGTTGTGTAGCATTGTAATATATTGCCCAAGAACACTTCAAAGGGATTGTGGTGGTGAAGGTGTTGTCATTAAGGACGCATTCAAGAAACCCCTGTCAAGCATAGGTGTCATAGCAGACTCTAGCCTGGAGTACAGAAGTAGACTAGATTACTTTATAGGGTCTGTTACAGCCCTCATATTATGCATATATGATGTTAATTTGTTAATTGGTTTGTTTTGGGAGGATTTTTTTTTCTTATATACAAAACTTCAAAGAATTCAATGATTTTTTTTCCTGAAAGCTTTACTTTTAAAGTTTGCTCATAAGCTAATAATACAGTTGAATTCTTCAGCTGTAACTAAAAATAACTTCCCAGATACAATTATGCGTGCAGTTTAGAATTTCAAAACTTACTTATGTAGAGAAAATAAAAATATAATTTTTAATTTTATATTTTTTAAGAAAGAAAGAAGTTGGAATATAGCTAAGACTGTTTCCTGTTGGAAGCAATAGAGAGGACAGACATTTTCTCTGCAATCCTTCAGTGATCCTTTCCTTCATTCTTCTCCTCCTCTTCCCTTCTCTTTCTCTTCCAAAAAGACTTACAGCGCTTTTACAACAGACTTTAAAATTTCTGAACAATTTTAAAAGACTTTAAAATGTAATTTCCAATACACTTGGGTTAATATAAGTTGCAAGAAGACAATATATTAATATTTTCCGAGACTGTAATGGAAGAAAAGTTGTTTTACCAAAAAACCCCATGTTGAATGGCAGAAGTTTTGAAACTAATGTCTGGAAGGAAGTGAAATCTCCTATGGCATGTGTTAATGATGACCAGACAAAATGCCCATATTCAAATGCTTCAGGCACACTACTATAAAAGAACTGAACTTTTCACTAAATAATTTATGCTAAAATATGTATTTTCTGACATTAGTTTTCACTGCTTGGAAAGAATTGACCTGATTTACATAATATTCTTATGCTGAGGATCTGACTTTAAAAAAGTCCTAGCTTAATAAAATGTTTTTTAACACAATTTGCCATTGCATATGTCAGGTTAAGTTTCATCCCAGAGTATTCTTCATCAACCAGTAACTATGGACGTAAGTATTAAATGATGAAAGCCCAGAAGAGTTCCAGAATTATGACAGTTATTTGAGATAGTTAATACTTATATAATAAAAAATACTATTTTTTTCCAAATTTATTTGTCAACATTTCAAACAATGGAATGAGGAGAAGAGGTTGGATTTTACTACCAGACTTTCAAAAACTCAGTAGCAATTATTGTTTGACTAAGTAAGGTAGGACAGAGTAAGGAAAAAAACTCCAAGTGACCAAAAACACTTTTACATTTCAGAAGTCTGCATTGCAGCACTTCAAACAAAATTCTTGGTGTTTGCCCCAGTCTCATTTTCATGAGACTGAAAAACCATGCTTAATATCTAGCACTTCTATAGCAGATCCAATCCACAGACACTAAATTACTGTAACAAATGTTTTCCAAAATTATTCTCATTTTTTAAAGATGGGAAACTGAAATATTCAGTAGTTCAGTTCTATATCTAAAGTACCCATGTGAATCAGACATGAAGGCAGAAATAGAAATAGAGCTTCCTGGATATTAATCCAGTACGTATGATGATATGTACTAAACACTGTTTTCTAGGAAGCTGAACAATCCACGTACTATTAAAACAGATTTTTAATAGAAAATGTATTATTAAATGTAGAATGTGTAAATACAGGTTATATGTTATCATAAAAGCAAGGGCTTTATCTGACTCATTAATATAGGGTATGCAGGCACTGGAGTGACAACAGACAAGCTAGCAGCACATAAAATAGATTATGCTTCCACTTGGTATCCAGTGACAAGTTGATGGATGATAGTATCTGGCTGTTCTCTGGTTCACAATTTAATTATGCTTTGTTACATTTAGAATATCTGAAAACCTGAGAAAGAAATCTAAGGAATAAGAAACACTAATGTTTAGCCACTTCCATACAGACCTTAAAAAAAAAATCAGATCAACTTCAGATTTCAAAGCTGTACATAAACTGTGATAAACCTATTATATTTATGCCCTTTTTAAAAAAAAAAAAAGTTCAGAAGAACAATTGGAATAAAACCATAGCAGTATAAAAATCTTAGAAGTTTGTCAGTATTCTCTAAAGTGCCTTTCTTTTCTGATCTTCAAAGAGAGCTTCTAACATCTTCCCCCAGTTGCCTGTGTATTTTGTCTGGGCTGAAAAGGTCTGATTGCCAAGGTGTCGAAGTATACAACTTTTTCAAGTATAAAAGTCAGAAATCAGTTCTGTTGAATGAAATCTTTGTCAATACAGATAAAAGGTCAGTGCAATTTTATCTACAATATAGGCTAAGGCTGACCCGTGAAGAAATGCTTTGTTGCTTTACAGGCTGCAAAACATAGTCTTTTGACACATTAATTCTCTTCTCAGCCTTTTATCTGAAAAGACATTGGTGGATGTTATAAAAATAAGGCATTTATGATTCAGTGTTATGTATCCCTTCTCTTAGGAAAGCTCAGTACCATCGCTTATATTTTTATTGACTGGTTAACTTTCAGTTGGATGTTCTCCATTTCATATACATCACTATTTCACATATCTATATTTATTAAAATAAAATTGTCAGCTGTTAAAAGGTAGGACAGTAGTATGAAATAGGAGTTACAATTTCAAATGCTTATAACAATCTGTGGTATTAATTTAACAAGCAAAGTAAAGTTTTCAGGCATATTTAAACATAAAAATTGCCCTATGGAACATAGAAGGCCAAGGTCCGTGCGTGAAGTTCTCTGAAAAACAATTATTACTTTCCCCTGCATCTAAAGCAATACATGCAATGAAGACTTCAGTCACTTATTTGAGAAAGGTTGCTGTCAAATTGCCTACATACAAAAAATATGACTAGCTCTAGTTAGGTATCTCTGAAAACACATGCCTAAAGCAGTCTCATAAATAATAGGTGACTAAGTGAGACTGTATTAGATCTGGAAGTACTCCTTCCTCTGGTAGATGAGATAAATATTTTTCAAACACATAGCTGAAGGCAAGAGGATATAGGTATCATACATGTATACCTTTCTGTACACACTGAGGTTTACAATTGCACTTCAAAGATTATAGTCTTTGTGTCATATGAAACAGAATTTTAAATGATGAAAAAAAGTTTAGAAAAAATGTAAATGAATACAGATTATTACAAATTAATTTACGCTTAAGGTGCAAGAAAGCTTTGCAACATAGCTGCCTTCTAAATCAGCCTTTACATTATCCATTTGCAGTACCTAAAGCTATAATTTAATGGCAGTCCAGGAAAAAATTATAAATTACATAATCCATGGATGAATTATTTGTAAAAGTATAGGAGTTAATGGGTGTAAAGGTTTTATAGTCTTGGAGAGCATTTTATACTTAAAGAAAGGGGAGGCTACACTAAACCCATGCCTTAGCACTAAAGAGTGTACACTAACTAGAACTATTAATGAGAAATTAGACACACAGCTCCTATTATTGTTATTGGAATTTTAGTGCTCCATTTTCTCTGTGCCAAGTGAAAGATATAACCCTTAAAACATTGTTTAAAGAAGGTTCTGCCAAATTGTATACTAAAGAACAAGATATAGTTTTTGAGAGGTTATGTGTGTTTCATAAACATCAGCAGCTTATCTCATGTATTATTACTTTAGCGAACTTTAACCAAGTTGCATATATTTCACACATCTTTAAACTCCTTATGGAGTTCTTGGGTCATCTCAGTGTGTAATTTGGCATCTGAAAAGTACTGCTGCATTTAGAAGGCCTTTGCAGACATTTTTTTCCAGATGATTTTTACTGTATGAATACAGACAAGAGATTCTTTCTTGCTGGCAAGCTGAGATACCACAGTCCTAACTTCAGGCACCTAAATTGCTTGTGGAGGTCTCCCCTCTTCCTTTTCCAAATGCTTCTCAAAAAGCAAGATCCTAGATAGCAATCACCTTCTTAAATTCACTGAGGGACCATTTAATCTGTCCTACGGATACAAGCCACACAGTTCATCTGTCACTCCATTGTCCCTCATTTGTCCGTTGTAAAGACTGAGGTCTTACTAACAGGTACTGCAGCCCCTGACTAGCTGGCATGTGCTCCTTGGGCTTCTACCTATCCTCTCTATGAAATCTATGCAACGTTCAGGCCTTCAGAAATCACACTTGCTGCATACCCTTAAATGGATTTAACATCTGTTTTTCCTGTGCTACAACATTAGCTGCATTGGCACTCCAAAAAATATTACCTGGGCAATTAATCCCAGTTTTGTTAAGCTTTGGCTATAGAAGGGAAGAAGTAGGGTTTATTTAATCTGAGAGTCATGTTGTGGGGATTTTTACCCATGCAACAACTTTTTTTTCATTTTGTCTCAAACTATCACACTGTAACATCCCTTATTTTCAAAGCTGTACCCAGACTCTGGCTATAAAGCCAGCTCATCATGGATTTTTGCAGTATGTGTTAATGATAGGCATAACAGTTCCATGGCTGTAACCACCCTGATACCAAAAAGTGGTAAGTGTTGGAGAACATTGAATTTTACATGAAAATTAATTTGTATTTGATATTTGCCCTGACCATATATTTCATTTATCCTAAATAGAAAAAGCTCTAAACCTCTTTTCTTGTGTTTTGAAATATACTGAGTAATATGTGCAATCATACTTAAAATGTATTAGAATTGTATATATATATAGATAGATATAATTTGTCCAGCACTTAAATATAAACTGTCCAAATATAGTCAAATCTTTCAATGAAACATTTTCATAGCTGGTAAATTAGGTGGTCTAACACCATAGCTTCTGTGCAATACACTGCCAAACCGTGCATTTAAAGACAGTGTTGCTCAAAAAAAGCAGCCTTAGCACACTACAACTACAATCTCAGCAAAGAAAGGGGGTTTTGCTGACTTTATGCAGGATTTTTTCTCATACAAGCTTAAGTGGGTCACTATATCTTAATAGTTTACTGGCCCAAGGGCAATTTAAAAATTTGACTGAATTTTATCAGTGTATACAGTGCTTTAATCTTATTGCCACACATTTATGTTAGTCACAGAGGCAAGCTGAGTAATTTCTTTGTGATTAGAAACTATTGAAATTCACGAGGAAATCAATGTACCTCTGAGAGCTCTGGCACTGAGCATATCTTTTACAAATGGCATATGCACTTTGTAGGAGAGCTCTCATTGCCTCACTGGATCATGTTTTTCCATGTTTTTTTTCCTCCTTCATTCTTTCCAACTCCTCCTGATAATTTAACTGCAGCTGTTTAGTCAGCAGTGTCATTATGGGAGCAAGTTAACTCCTTCTCAATCAATACAAGCTTTTCTGTACTTTTTTGTGACAGCAGGATCAGACCACAAAAACGAACATGACTAACAGACCCTCTGGCCAGCTGACACACCACTGTAAATATGTAACTTTACAAAAACCTCTGTTTCCTGAAACTACAGCTGCCAGGGATAATTTGCTTTTTTCTTTCTTTCACAGTGTGCAAAGGAATAAATGCAGGATATATTCCTATCTCCAGATTGGTGATGTGACGAATGAATGCTCTCATGCTCAAAAATAAGAACAGGGATCTGCATGAAGAGTGCAATTCTTGTCAGGAGAAATAAAATCTTAATCTAATGGAAGTTAGTTTTAAATGACACTGAAGAATTTTTGGATTAAGTGAAAAGTTCAGTGGCATACATTTAATTAAAACTGTAGCAATTACCTGACATAAAAACTGTGTTATAAAATTATTTTTGTGCTTTTACTTAAATGAAGTGAGACATCACTACTGTAAGGGCAGACAAAATTTCTCCTGAAACTGTAAGGTACCTGTAAGCAGACTGCACCTGCTTGCATTATCACTGAGTGGACAGTTTTCTAATCCTAGGTAATATGCACACATGGATTTTTGTGTTTGAAGAATAAGACAGCAACACAATGCAATCAGACTCAGCTATTTGCTGGATTAAAGAGCAATACAGCATGAGGGAGAAAGAAGAGTGGGGCTGAAACTGAGCTACAGTATTGTCTGAGAGTCCATATGTCCATGGATCTGAACTAAAGTAGATCCTTCTCTGAACTAGTGCATAGGAACAGTACAACTTTGGGTTTTCAACCATAATACTTTTAAGAACAGAAAGAACAAAAATCACCTTTTTAAATTAGGAACCAATATTTATTAAATGTATTCTTTTACACTGAGGTTCTACCATCAAAATGCCACTGCTGAAAGCTGTTATTATTTACTTGTCTTTCTCAGAAATTGTACTAATAAAAAACAAAAATTATGGACCTAATAAGAACTAGTCACCAAGATAAAGCAATGTAAAGCTTCAGAATTCAAATATTTCTACTCAAAAATAAATATCCAAATATATCCTATTCAAAACAAGAGGATTAGCAGAGGGAGAGAAAGATGGAAAACACAAAATCTTTTGCATAGCAACATACATTGTTTGCACTGAGGGAAAAAAGGAAACAATAAGAGAAAGATACAGGATTCAATAAAGATGATAGAAAGACACTGAAATACATTTGAAATGATCACATCAAGACCTACATTACTACATGAGGGTAGCTATTTCACTTTGTGCATAGGTATTTTTAAATTGCAAGATCAACCAGTAGAGCAAGCTAAGCCCTTGTGATAGCCTCCATTCAGTCTTCAAAAACTGACAGTGGGATTCAGTTGTGAATTACAACCTTTCTAAGAATTATTGAGCAAAATGTCCAAATACATGACATGGTAGGAATATACTTTAGACAGAATGTTAAATGCAAGTTCTATCTTCTTTGCCCTTTCAGGAATTAAAATGATAATGTGCAAACCTAAAGGTGTCATCTACATCTTCAAGAAATTTGTATGTGTTACCTGTTATCCCTTTTCACTGTGCTTCAGTATGGAACTGGCATTAAATGACATATAATCCCAAGCAGGTGTCAAGAGCTTGCATGAAAAGCAACAAAACTCAATTCCAAAATCTCTAGCACCAAACACTTAGCAAAAGAAGTAAGTTTATATGAAAGTTGAACAGAACTTCTCACTGAAAGCCTAAGGTTCCTACCTCTTTTATTCACTCTGAAACAAACCTGTGGGTTTATGTAATAGCACTGATTCTCTCAGGATGGAATTCATCAGGCTAAATTTAGATATCTCTAGTGGTTTACAATTGAGAGTATATCTATCAGATTCAAATCCAGTGGTATTATGAAGTTCCTCTGACTGATTGAAAAGTCCAATCATTGTCAATAGAATCCCTAATTGCTCAGATACAGAAATGTTGAACACTCCTAGGAAGTATATCAGAAATTGGCAGTTTATGGAGGTACTCTTGATTTTAATCAATCTGTCCTAGAAACTGTTTCAAAATACATAATTTTAGAAGTCTTGAAAGAGGCCAGTTAGGTTGCATAATGGAAGCTTAATGCAGATGCTATTCCATGCATGTGATACATGTCTCTAATTTAGGATTTTCTCCAGTTGTACACAAAAATCCTTCAATCAGAAACCAACTTGTTTCTCATACCACTAAATATTTCAATCAGTTCAAAATTCAAGAGCCTAATGAGTACAATCTTCCAATTTTACAAGAACTTGAGAGCTTGATTTCCAGCCTTCTGTCTAGATTTAAGCAATTTGTGTGTTCCCATTTTCACATTTGAAAAACCTTGTACGAAGCAAGAGATATTGTGCTGCTCTTGAAGACAAAACATTACTCATTTCTAATATGCTGGTAGTCGTGAAACAAATTGAAAATAATTTTATCTGTAGGTTTTAGTGACAGAAAACACCTGGATTTCAAGGAGGAAAAAGGATGAATGAAAACCATAAAATCAATGATTCCCCATGCGTTTGACAAGAATAAAATAGTTCAGAAACTCATGTTGCCTGGTTCTTTTTCAGATACTAGCTTGCACCACCCTTTTTGGTCTAGATCTAAAGGGATTTTTATCTTCTGGAGAATGAACATTGAGGATAACTCATAAATATGCTGTTGAAGTATAGAAAACGTGTACATCTATGGACTAGAATCTTCTCCTTTCAAACAAATCAGTTTTGCTTTTGTATTCTTTTATAATCAAGTGTCATGATTTAATTCCAGCTGTCAACTAAGTGTCATGCAGCTGCTTGCTCACCCCCTGCCCCCACCAGTGGGATGGGGACAAAAATTGGAAAGAACCACCAAACACATGGTTTGACATAAGAACAGTTTAATAACTGAATTAAATATAATAATAATGATCATAATAATAACACATCTAGTAATAATAAAAAGGGAACAACAAAGAGAGTAAAATATAACCCCAGAAAGACAAGTGATGCACAAAACAACTGCTCATCATCCTTTGACTGATGCCCAGCCCGTCCCAAAGCAGTGGCCAGTGCCTCCTGGCCAGCTCTCCCCAGTTTATATCCTGGGCTATTAATTCTAAGCTATGCAATATCCCTTTAGCTGGTTTGGTCAGCTGTCCTGACCATGCTCCCCCACAGCCTCTGAAACACTGCTTCGCTGGCAGAGCATGGGAAAAGGAAAAGCCCTGGACTCAAGAGTAAGCACAACTTAGCAACCACTGAAACATCAGTGTGTTACCAGCATCATTGCCACTGACTCCACACCACACCAGGCAGAACATTAATGCTGTCCCAGCCAAAACCGGGACATCAGGGGAGCAAGCTGCAATTCATAGTGTCATGGCTTACATATTTCTGTTTTTTCATATTTTAAAAGAAAAAGGGTAGAAATCAAGGATTGATGGCATGATAGATAAAGGGGAGGAGAGCACCTAAGGATGTGGTCTTCAAACAGACATAATCAAACATTTTAAAGGTCTGTGAATCTGCTTGTGAAGGCACTTAAAATGTGTTGTGTGGATGTTTCCTATACTTGACAGATGTCCTACCTGCAATATTTTTGTGCTAAAAGGAAGCTTTTTTTTTCCTCCTGCATATCCACCTGTACCCACTGTATTTGACTTGTATCATCAAAAGAAAAACCTTACCTTTGCCTGCTATGGCATTGAATGAAAACATCTACAATGTCTCTTTGTTTTCCTTATGTGATATCTTCCACGTGGCGGAGAAAGGAGGAAGAAATACAAAATTTCCAAGGCAATAGAGAGGCAGACAAAAACAGGTAGCAGCAGTTTTCCTCCTGATATGGCACTCCTGACATTTCACCTTTCCCTTTTCTTGCTAGGGGTGTGGTTTACTGTTTTACTGCTGGTTTCTTCTCAGTTGTAACACAGGACTGAAGCTTGGGAAAAAACACCCTCTGTCATTGAAGTGACCTTCCTCGTTATAAGATGGATACTTGATAACTGTGGGTGCCACTTTGATTTCTTTTAATATTTTTTCTATTTTATCTCGCCGAGGAGTTGTCTCAGTTATCATTCATACTGATTTGTGACTAACAAGACTTGAGCTCTTTTTTACTTGTGTTGCGCAATACAGAAATAAGTAGACTTAAAAAAAAATCAAGTATACTACTTAGGGATGGTCACTTTCCATATTTTTCTTGAACCAAACTTATAGCTTGTTATCTCAGATGGCTGATGAGAGAGACAGGCAACTGATGTGCTCAACAATTCTATTTTCTATCATTCCACACAACAGAGCTGGAGACAGTAATTTGGCTTTAGATTTTCTATTTCATACTTAATCTATGAATCTTTTAAAAATATTTTTTGCAAGCCTGAGCACTCCTTCAATCAGCTTCTGGAGTTTCACTGTAGTACTGTGACCTGATTTTCAAGCTAAGAAAAATGTATTGGTAGGTAAATAAAGGTACCAGCTCATTCTTAGAATCACAAAGCTAATTAAAATAAAGAGAGAAGAAGCAACAGAAAGAAATGTCAAAGACAATCTAATTGCCCAATGACACAGGATTCTGATCATGTCTTCCACTCCCTTCCTTCCTCATCTAAAGATATAGAATCCTACAGAATCCTTGTAGGAGGGTTTACAGCTACATGTGATTTTTTTTTCCACATACTATATCTATTCTTTAGAAAAAACTGAATCATAGCTTTAGAAAAATGTAAGCAATGGTGGAAACAAGTCAAAACAGTGCAGTGTTATTGTCAAATTAATGACACTGAGTCACTAATTCAAGAACAGTTTATGTTTCACATATTTTTGTTATGCTTCATTGTGTTTGTAGGTATATCAATATGATGACAAATTAAATGCAAACACTGGGTATAATAAATAAGTAATAACTTTGCCAGGATATTTTATTTAACTATTTATAATCCAACACAGAGTGCAAAAGATTATAGTAATTCCAAGTATTCAAAATGTTTTCCTAAAAAAAACATATATTAGAAATCAAAGTTCCAGTTTGGTCAAAATAATAAACAGAAAAAAATAACATACCAATATTATTTCTATCATTCACCCTATCAGTACTTAAAGGAGTGTAACACAGATGTGAATAAACTTTTTAGCAGGGCCTTTTGAAAAAGGACAAGGGATAATGGTGTTAAAACAAAAGAGTCAATTTACATTAGATATAAGGAAGAAATGTTTCGTAATGAGGATGATGAAACATCACCTGATGGAACAGGTTGCCCAGAGAGGTGGTTTATCCTCCATCCCCAGAAATATTCAAGGTCAGACTGGACAGGGCTCTGAGCAACCTGACTGAAGACATCCCTGCTGGTGGCAGGGGGTTGGACTAGCTGATCTTTAAAGGCCCCTTCCAACCCAAATTGTTTTATGACTCTACAACATTTTGTTTTCCTTATTTACTTTTCAGTTCAATATTTTTTGTGCTGCTAAGAAGAAACTGCCTTATCTCTGTGGGGTGATTTATTAATCACTTTATTCTTAAATCAGAAGATGTAACAGATCCAGTGATACCTGTGGGAATATAGTGCACTTAGGCATTTTCACAAGAACTGTTTATATGTGCATAAAAGTAACTGAGAAAGAAGAAAAACCTGAAGCTCTCTCCCTTTGTTAAAGGCAAACAAGTGTGTCTGCTAAAACTGAAGCTGCATTTTTCAGCTTCCTTTTCGTCCTTGTTTTATATAATGATCACCATTTGGATGGTGATCCAAGTTCACCATCTTTCCCTTTCTCCCTCTCATCCCATCTCTCAAATTTTGCACCATCCTACATGTCTGAGGTTTAGCTGTTTAGCTGCCTGCAAACTAGAGAGCCCAAGTTTGTCTTAACAAGAAGATCACTTGCTGAGAAAGAGGCTAACTGGCAGTGGGAACAATTCAGCTTACTCTTCTGCCCTTCCCTAAGAACAATGCAAAAGTTAAAGAAAGGACAGGGATCTACAATTGGTAGTGTATACAGACATCTTCTGTATTATCTGTTCATAGATATCTCATGATATGGCTGTCTTCCAAATATGCATATATAATACAGGGAACCACTTTTCTTGTAAAAAAGAAGTATTTGCTGGCACAAGTTTTAGACACAATTGAAAAAAATCAGCAACTAAAGCACAGCCCCATCCCCACAATCATGGATAAAGTGGTCTTTGTTAATCTGGCAGAGCTGAAAGGAAGAATTGAAACTTGCTCTCTCCTCCCCCTTGGCTTTGCTTATATCAAACCTCCCTAATTAGACTTCATTTTCATTCTTCATGTATTCTTTTCTGAATTATGAACTTTTTTATTTTAATGATATTAGTTTGCCTAATTTTGTGTCTGAAAAAAACTAATGCATCTCTCAGATTTCTCAGATTTGACTGGACTGATGGTTTCATGAGTAGTAATTGAAAATAATTGCTTATTAGAAGGCAGTTCAGCTGTGAACTCTGATTGTGGTCTCGAGCCCTAGGAAGCAGGTTTTCACAAATCACATGCAAATCCTTTGCAAGTGGTACTTGTTAGCTTCTTTCAGTTGAGAGGGTGAATGGATATGGAGATGATTCGGCTGAGGCAACACAGTCTTGTGCAAAATTCATGCATTTATAAATATCAGCTAAAAGACAGCTAAAATAAAGTCTTCCAGCCTGCCATGTAGTTTCCCTGATATCAAACTAAACAAAACACAATGCCTGTAGAATCATGAGTCACATGGATTATTAGTGATTTTTTAATCATGTTTTCTTTTGGTTTTTTGCATCAATTATTCTTAATTCTAATTATTCCTTAATCTAATAAAAATAACATTGGCTATCCTTGGAGTCCTCCAAATAAGATAATTGTCTTTGAGAAAAGTACCTCAGGCAAAGAGTGGTTGCAGGTACCAAAGGTGACAAATGTGATCAGCTGCATAAACATATGCTCAGCTCTTTAACTGCCTACAGTTTTAATAGAGGCTTGCTTTTAAAACAGAACTGGCACCAAAACTAGTTTGTAAATCACATTAGTTCCATTTACTGTTACCTTGGCTATGCTGAAGAGCAGCCCACAGACAGCACCCTGTTGCAGACAGCAGTTTCTGCCTGGACTGCTGAATCAGTCCTTCCTAGCATTGCCCACTCTCCATCTTGGACAAAAATTAATGCACATAGTGGGCTAACAAAGGGACGGCACTGACTTATGTGTTAGGCCACTGAAATATAACCACCTCGGATAATGAGGACGCCTCAGCCACAGAGAGCTGGTTTATGAGCACAGGGGTTGCCTGGTAACAGGCGTCAGTCAGGTGCCCCTTATCATTTGATGAAAGCTGATCGAAGAGTTGTGCTGAAGGAGATTGGATCATTATAAAAGAACAGTAATTTGCCCTTATGCCTCAAGTTGAGGGATCTGATGCAGCAAGTGTCTACAGCGATAAGAGGCAACTTTCTTTTTCCTCAGTGTAGACGGAGAAAATTATCCTTTTATTGCACCTTGCAGGGAAATGACTGAGCTAGAGCACTCTGGGGGGGGCTGTGCTGAGCCTCCAGGGGCTGTCTGTGTGCCTCCTGGGCTGCTCTAGGCACTACATTGCAGCTTGTTCAGTTTCTTGCTGCTCTGTGTCCTCTTGTGCTTTTTCTCAAGCAGAAGCAAGTATGATTTCAGAAGCTCTGCACGCACCTAAGATGCTCACCTTAATGATAAAGGATTTCTCAAATCCCTCTGAACTTCACTGCAATTCTACTAGAGGTTTTAAAAATGTGGGAGATGCTATGCTGAGCTTTATGCACCTACTACTATAGGTTCTTGTACCCAGAGATCCGACTGAGTATTTCAGAATAAAAGGCAATCTTGCTCACACAGGAAACACCCAGGTGACCAGTGACTAGGTCCTCCAGCAGCTATTTAATAGATAGAGTGCAGGAACTGCTCAGTGAGTTGCTAACATGAAGTCCCATGTTCTAGGCCAGGGGGATGCCTTCTAAATGCCAGGAACTGTTCTGTCATCTTGCAAAGGCCTCTGCAGTATGATTTACATTTTGTTACACTATAATTCAGGCAAGCTACAAATAGAACAAAGGGCAAGACCTAAATAGTGGATGCAGCTAAATTAAAATATAGGCAGAATGCTTAAGACAATTATTTTACAAAAAAGGGGAGGGGAGGAGAGGAGAGGATAAATTTCTTAGGAACCTGAAATTCTTTGGCATGTGACATTAGCTGCCATCTTTTGTATAAGTACTGTGTCCTGGAAATCTATGTATTCCCTAAAACTGGTCACGGTTGTGCAAGTAGGTATTCCTGTGTCTTTAAAGATTAAAGATGTGTGATTAAAGAGTTGACTTACCAACTACCTCAAGACCACAGCTGCTCTATCCTCTGCCTTGGCTGTATTTCAAGGAAAAATTAAAACTGATACAGTAACTAAGTCCTGGACAGGTTTGACAAAAAACAAGTAGATGCAGCCTGGCAGGGAAACTCCAGCTGTGAAAGACAGCATTGTGTCTCTCTGACTCACTTTGGCTGTTCCAAACACCCACCAACTAGCTTGTCTTCCTCCCGCCCTGCTCCTGGTCATGCTGCCAGACCTCCTCCCTCACACTGGCCTTGGTTTTCACTAAAGTCCATTGTTTGCTACTTCAACTCACTGAATTCAAGGAAAACGGTCCTTTTCTTGCTGGTTTAGTTTTCTTCCTGAGTAGTGAACAAAATCAGCTCCACAGGAGCCTGAAGAGCTACAGAGCAGCTGGAAAGTTCATGTCAGGAGTGGAGAAAAGACCAGGAAAAAAAGACAAATTTCCCTTTTGCCAGAAGTACTCTGTTTTGACTGTCTTACCTCATGTCAGGTAATTTTATTTGGAATATTTTGGCTAACAGGTCAACTCCTCAAGCTGACTTTATGCAATTTCTACTTTAAGTCCTCCTCAATCAATACTCTGATTCCCATTCAAAAAGCAGATGCCTAACTTCTATGCATATCATTGTTTGCAACAGAATCCCTTTACTGCAGCTTAAAATGAATACCAGGAAGCCCCCAACAAAAATTTCTAGATATATTCACTCACGGAATTCTACAATGTTGTTCAAATTTTGAGCAAATGAATTTTAGTTATAGAGATGTCAAAGAAATCACATTAGACTTGGAACTTGAGTTGTTGCACTGAATGGTGATATATTTCACGTAAGATAGAAAGCAACTTGATGACAGGGTTACCAAAAGTCCTTGATGCAGAGGCACTTAAATGAGACAGTCAAGGCTCTGCCAACACTCCTCGCAGTAAGAACCACTCACCCCCACACAATACTTTGTGTGAATGTCATGACAGAAAATTAATTTCAAAGTTTTCATCCAGCCAATAACTCTTGTAGCAGCTTAGTTTTTCTGAGAATGTGACTTTGGGAAAGACTTCTACAGTAAAAAGGAAGAATTTAAGTTGTGCTTTTTTCCCTTAAAAGTATATTTATTCCATCTTATGATGCTCTTCAAAGAATTTCAAAGACCCATTGAGTTGTTCTACCTAATTTGAGGCGTACATCTTACTTAAATTTGAGAAAAGCATTGATTTGTCTGCTTTCTGTGAGCCAAGGGAGAGATTAAATTTTATATGAAATATTCTTCTCATATTATTCTCTCTCTAAAAGTCTTTCATTTCAGTGACTAGAATGTGTCTGGCGGGTACTTAGTAATGTCGAGAGCAGAAATCTTCCTAAATTTCTATTTTATTAACACAATAGCTTTATTTATTCTGGAATTGGTTTTCAAAGTTATTGAGGCATTTGAAAATGAAGATCAACCACAGTAGGACTGACAAATGTCCTTGAACATTCTGAATTTCTACATTGCTGCCGAGAAATATCTGAAAAACCTGTTTATCTAAATCCTTAAGCATCTGATTCAGGGCAAGGAGTTGGACTCAGTGATCCTGATGGGTCCCTTCCAACGCAGCATATTTTATGATTCTGTGACATATATTTTTGTAAACTAGCCCTCTGTTTTAGACTTGAAGCACATTTTAAAAGTATTTTGCTTCATGTGTTTCTCAGGTGGCTGTGCAGGGTTGTGCCCAGAGGATGCACCACAGTACATTTTATGAGTCTACTTGTACATGGCACAAAAAACAGAAACAAAGGAGCACATGTTGACCATAGTTGTTATGGGTGATTGTGCTCTCTTTTTGCCAAGTTCCTGTACTGTTTTTAGTAAAGATTAATGAAAATAATATAATCAAATTACAATTGGTGTTTTCTTACTTGGATATTCCACCAAAAAAAAAAAAAAATTTAAACCATCTGTTGATAAGATTTATGTGTGTCGCTGTTGAGCCGCTAGCTGAGGAATGACCCAAGTTCTCAGACAAGGAAAGAGAGAAGAGAGCTTTATTGTTTTGATTTCCATATATATAGAGTCTACAGAGGTCACCCAGATTGGTCAGCACGAGACCTCCCCCCAGGCCCAATTGGCCAAGCCCGAACTGACCTAATCCGGAGAAGTTGATTGCAAAACATCCAAACTTTATCTTTATTTATAAAATATAGCAAAATGTTCTCACGAGAAAGACCTGTGCTAGTCACATATGTGGATAAACCATTACTTTTAGGATAGAATAAAAATTCAAACATACTTTTTTATGCTCAAAACTACATATTTAGGATCACGTGTTCCTATAAATCTTCTGATATTAAGTAGATAGAGTTGATGAACAGTTCAGTATGATGAGCTGTTTAACCATTTGTTGCTTCTTGAAGAAAAGTATCTTTGGAAAAATGTTTTCAGTAATCAGGTCTGACTTTCCATACCCCACAGACAACCCTACCAACCGTATCCCAGAAATACCAACCTAATAGGTTTCAAGAGCCTTCTAAAAGTGCTGTGTTCTTCAGCCATTCCTCAAGACAAGTCTTTATGAATGCAGCAGAGGAAAAAGGATAAATACTCTCTTTTGTCGTGAGAGCTCCATCATAAACTGAAAAACTGTCAGCCAAGTTCTGAACTGCAGGAGAAAACTAAAGGTTTAGGCAGGTTGTTAATCAATTTCCTCGCTTGTTTGTAAAACTGAGACTTGTTCCTTGCCTTTGTTTGCAATAACTGTGTATCCAAAAGATGAGCAAAACAACTATTGTCAACAGAAGTTTTTGCATATGTTTTATGTGCTTATCTGTTTGTGTAAAATGCATCACTTTGTGTGAAACTGAAGCTGAAAGAGCTAAAGCAATAAACAGAGAGAAGAGACTACTGTATGAATAGCTAGTAAGCTCAAATCTGGTATACTGTATGCTCCTGTGAGGTCTGATCTTCTGGAAAATATTGGAAGAGTAGTCAGGCTTTAGAGAAATGCCACAAAAATGAGTTCAGACAAAAATGCTGAGGAATGCCTCCTAAAAGATTACTCAATTATGCTCTATAAAAGGATAAAGTAGAGGTCTCTGTGGTCTTTGAAGGTCATGAGAGACAAATTTTGTCTAGAAATTAAGTGAATGAATGGAATAGAGGTTGTAGTTTATCACCTCACTGAGTGATGAAGTGGGTTTTTATATCCTGAGGGATTATTAAATTAGAAGATGATGTTGCATTTGTTTAGGTTTTTTAATTTGTTTTGGTTTTTTTCCCCTCCAAAACATAATCTTAGGTAAACAGCTAATTATTAGGTTCTGTGGAGGAGCAACAGGTAAATACTATTCCCTTTATTCTGCAGAAATTATGCAAAATGAACCTCTGGATCCCTTCTGAATTTGTATTAAACACTGAGAGAAATTTAGTTGAACATCGGGCAACTAGGTATGGTGCATTTAGTATTACTAAGATAAAGAATATTGTATGTTATCTTTGTAGTAATTGAGAGGCAAATTCTGTAATGATTTGTCAACATTCTCTTGGAAAAGAAATCCATTTTCCATTTTGAATTCACTGAATTTCTTCTATTCAGTGGTAAAAAAAATCCCGTTTCTTTAGTATTTTATAGCCTTTTCACATAAGAATGTCTATAAACATACTAATTTTAACCAATAAAGATGGGATTTTGATTTCCATACTTTTAACTCTGGGACAACTAATTTTTTTATTTTTCACGCACTTCTTGCCAACATACTGAAATAAATACAGATAAAATTAAGCAATGTACATAAAAATGCCTCACAGTACACAGAAAAGGAATCAGAATAGAAGAAAGCCCCCCACAAAAATCCCTCATTTCATCTCATCTGTCTCATATGTTATCAAAATAGCTTCATAACTTCCTCAAGGATTTTTAGATTTGCAAGAATTTTCAGAGAGCTCAGAACTGTCTAAACCTGAGCTTCTGGTCCAAGTTCAGAGAATTTGATGTATGCTTTCTGGTAAAAGAGAATACCTCCACAGACATCTGCGACTTAAAGTCTTCATGAAATACAGTTATGAATTTTCTGTCCCAAGGCACATGCTCATCTATTGACCCAGCCATAGTTTTTGGTGTCCAAAAAAAATGCCTTGAACTTTATTGTTTGGGAGGTGGAATCAAAAGCAGACATGTGAGAGATGTTCTTGTCTGAGTAGATAGAGGAGAGATGAAATAATTCACAGCTATTACAGCATCCTCCTCTGCCTTTTTAGCAATACTGCATCATAGAGCTGTGCACTGTAAAGCCAGTCCCATTTCCTACTGAGAGAGGTAGCTGCATTTCAGTGATGCATGAAGTAATTCATCTACATAGCTTATAAAGCACTTAGAGCTCCTTCGGGATAAAAAGCACTTAAAAATGTAAGGTATTAGTATTTCTTATGTGTTTAAGTTGTCAAATCTTCTTACTTTCTCATCACTCAAATCAGCTTTAAAATTCACTTTTGCAGTGAAACGTACAAATGCTAATTCCCTTCAATTAAAAATCTATTGCCTGCACTTCATTTTAAATGGAGGCAGGTGCTTAGGAGGAATACCACCTCAAATCTTACTCATGCAATAGGCTGTAGAAGGCCAGCTTTCCCTCGTGTTTCTATCCATGTGTAGGAGCAAGCAGTTCTTTTGACTGTCTATGATCTAAAAAGCCTTTTGCTTGGGTCAAAAAAACACTGGGATTTGTCTGTTTTCCTTTTTTGGGATTTGCTGCTGGAATGATAAGGACCATATGCAAGGGTTTGCTACACACATAGCTTCTTTCTCCTGTTCCTCTTCACTCTCCTCCCACTCTGCAAGGATTCACTGAGTATAGGATGCCACAAATGCCAGTTTCTAATCCCTCACCCAAATGTCATTTCAGTAATTCTTACATTGCTGAAGAAAGCTTGTACAAGAATTTCTAGTTAAGTGCTTTAGTGTGATGGGACTGTGTCTGACATTTACATCAGCACTTTCTGTGATTTAAAAGGGGCCAGAAGTGCGTGGGGTGGGGGGACATTAGCATATGTGCCTTTACTGCAGCTGTAGTGCTGAAGTTGGAATGGGGCTGGATATGGGCAGAGGTTGGAGCACCACAACGAAAATTATTTTCTAGACATTATTGTATAATTTTGTGAAATATTGTTCACTTTAAATTATTCTGTAAAGTCAGACTGAAATAAGCGTATTATTACACCAAAGAAAGTCAAAACAAATTGTAATAATTAATTTTTTAATTTAGAAATTTGTGACATTCAAAACATTATGCTTCAGAAAACAAGTACTACAGCCTAATAGCTTTTTTGACTGCTGAAACTGCAAGTCACTGTGCCTTGGAAAGCAGCTGTAACAGCATGATCTGAAGACACATTTCTCAGATCTAGCCAACAATTTGCATGTTAAGCGTCCTAGGAACGCGAAACCATTTGGTCAATACTCTATATTCTGTAAAATTTCTCTTTTAATTAATACTGAAGCTTCAGTTGTAGAAAAAGTGTGCCTAATGATGTACTCTGAGTCTTCTTAATGGAGGACCATCATATGCATTACCAGCATAAAAAAGTGAGTTAGCGACACAGATTGAGCTTTAACTCTGAATTTCCTGGGTTTTTCAAGCTCAAACAAGACCCTTAATATTGCTTTAATGTAGTTTTTGGTGGCATAATTCTTCTTAATTCTGTCCATTGCAGTCCTTTGATACTTTATGAATTACTTATCTCACATTAATAAGGCTTAACATGGAGTATTAACCTCCTATACATTCCTAATTAGTTTTTAATGAATTTTAGTTTCCTTGTTAGAAAAAGAGCTAGCTAGCTAACTACCACAAATTTAATCTCCATTACTGGAGCATAAGACAACCACCCCTGGGGATGCATGTCCTTGAGATTTTCACATTAAACAAGAAGCTTTATAAAAGAGTCAAAGCAGCTTAATATGTGTGTCTTGGCTTACTCCTCAGCTTTGATGGTGTAACAAGTCTTGGACTATTTATAACTAAACATAAAACACTACATAAACTTTCAGAGATTTCTATAATATGTTTAGATACTACAAAAAATTTAACAGGCCAAATTGTTAGTCACCTGATACAGCCTGATACACTGGAGCAGGAAGGGAAGGTGAATTGGTGTATTTTCCAATACATTATTTAGTTCAACAATAGCAACAGTCATGGTATGATATGGTATGGTATGGTACGGTGCGGTACGGTACGGTATGGTATTGATATGATATGATATGATATGATATGATATGTAATGGAAAACAGAATTTCCATTTTTTCTTATATGATAAGCACATTTTTTCCCCAAATAGTTTTTTTTTAATTGATTAATTTTATCAAATGTCAGTATGAGCTGTAATTATTTTTTGTGTGTAGCACAAAGAAATATGTTGTAAATAATTATTTTGCAAGGGAGCCACTAGAGTACAAGTTACAAAAGCTTTTTTTTCAGTCTTTGCAGTGCTTTAAATAAATATAAAAGTGGATAAAATTCATGAACTAGTACATTTGGATTAGTAAAACAAAAAGAACAGCATCTTGTTATGAACTGCAGCAGTAGGTCAGGAATGAATTACAGAAGTTTTCAGTGGCAGCACACAGGATGTTGCTGAAGCAGCACTCAGTGCTGGCATCGAGTCAGAGAAGCACAAACCTCTAAACCCTTTGGCTCTGTTGGGATGGTGCTACAAGAAGGATGTTCTTCATCCTGGTTCTTCAATTTTGGGATTTGATTTCCTTGTTGATTTACCAAAGCCCTACAATTTTGCATTCAGAATATACTGCAGGAGATATGTGTCAGTCCCCTGTGCATCTCCCGGGAAATTGGAAAAAGGTGTGGCTCTCTGGAGTTGATGCTGGAGGTCTGCAGTGGAGAGCTCAGTTTCTCACACACTTGTCTGATCCAACATTGTTCTATCAAGTACACAGGCCTTCTTGTATGTATGATATTTTAGAATAGGAAGGCATCTGATGAAATATAATTGAGTGAACATCTACATTACAGTAGGCTGTATTTGCATGTGTTGGACAAATAGACATTTCCGTTCACTAACGCAAAATTGTATTTGATTAATTCCTGTTTGTTAGCAGTCGGGAGCAAAATTAGATATGATACTGTCCCAAACAGTGAAAACATACACATGTCAAAATACACATTATTAAAACATTTTAAATGTAGAAATCTAGTATGAAATTAAGAAATCCAATATGAAATGCAACTCAAATTAATTTAAACAGTATTTTTCTGAATTCTTAAGTCCTATCCACAGTGTTTTGCCTTATTTTCAATTGGAGAAAGTTTATAAATATGCAATGCTCATCATTCACAATGGGGGAAAAGCCACCGTGCTAGGAAAAAAACAGACAGCTCAGTGTTTTAGCAGGTGAATTTCCAGACCAAAAGCATAGATGCTTAAAACTCTGCCTATGCCATAGATCTTAGTGGGACAGAGGCCTGGCACTGTGTCTCTGCATCACTACTGAATTTCACTCATTAATCTTTTACTTACAAATAATGGTAATAAATACATGGTTATCATGCATCCATTAATTAGACTGCACATTGCATGTTTCACGTTGAGACCCATCACTGTGTAGCAGCTGATGGGAAACAGAACAGCTGAAAATGAAAGGCTATCCAAATATATGAAATGCTAGAGGCAACTTAATCACTGAGCCTGACACACAAAGTACAGACACCATATCCAGATGTGGTTTAGCTGAGTTCACAACCTTATTAACTTAATTCTAGGGGTTAGCGAGCAATAACTTGTACAGTGCAAATCATCAATCCTCTCCATTAGAGACTGTCATCAGCCCATGACCCATCCATGACTGGTCTCAGACAGCATAAGCCTGTCTTGCTTTCACTTTGATGGTTCAGGGGAAAGGGAGTATCCTCTTCACTACACACACAAAAAAAGCAGCAGCTACTGTAAAGTGCTCCTTTTACCTAAATCCAGCAGCAGATGATTGGGGTATAAGAAGGAAGCCAGTGCACTAGACAGATGCTGTTGGATAGAACTATTCATTCTCTTACCTGCCGTCATCAACCCTGCAGTTTTCCAGAGAGTTAAACCAGCCATATCTATCTGCATCCCAGTTTGAAAGAAATACCACTTTTTCCTCACACAGTTCTGAAGATTAGTGTAGAACTTGGACTATCAGAAGGGCTCACATGTGCTTCCTTCTGCTATGCAGAAGATTGCTACTACTCCCTCTCTCCTCTTGTCTCTCACTGACTATATCCCTCTTCACTTGAAGAAAACATTGCTGACATAAAAATATTTTCAATCCAGTCAGAAATACTTCTTCCTGTATTTTATTAAATACTCAATTTCCTGACTCAGAATACTCATGCCTTCTATTAAAGGCACAAGATACAGACCCACCTAGGATAAATGTGGAAGCCAATGAACTTTTTCCAACTCTCCTTTGCTAAGCCATTCCTCTCATCTCAGGTCTGTGCTGGTAGGGACAGGCAATATTTTCAATCACAGTAACAATATATGAGGCAAAATCTAAACCTCTTCAAAGGCCCTATTTATTTTCTGTAACAGAAACAGAGAAACACCAAGGCTAGCTTTAAATACATAAAAATACAATGGACTAAGCAGCATAGAGGTGTTTTTGGTTTTTTGGGTTTTTTTTACAGGATGAATGGGAACTGCAAAAATTCTTTTCTGTAGCTACACAGGTAGATGTCTATCCCTCATTCCTGCTGCTGAGCACTGCCGGGGAATTCCTCCTGGAACTGACCACTAGCTTGATCAGTGGATGAACATCTTAGATTTCAGTCATTATGAATATTGTATATACATACTAACTTTCCATCTGCCAGTACATCATTCTCCTGAGAGAAACCAAGTTGATCCACCACTCAGTTTAATGTAACACTGTTATGTTTACTCACAACTCTTTGATGTATATGCTTTATTACATTTCAAATAAATCTTGGCAGGAATTTTGACTAGTCCCAAACATGCTACTTCTAAAAAGCACACAGAAGCTTCTACAAAAGACTATGTTACCTTCTTCCTATGATTTCTACAGTGAATTCTGATACTTCTGTGATACTACTTCTTTCCTTGACTATCACAGCTGATTTGGCCAAAGGCACAATCTTTCAAGCTGTATCACATGCTCATTTTAAAAGACTAATCCAGCACTACAACTATTCACAAATTTGGGTACAAAAGCATCAATAAAAATGTAAAAATGAAAAATGTGATTTTTAAAAAAGGGCAGCAATATCCTTAGATGTTCAAATTGTCACTGCAGCTTTTTGCAAGTCTTTCAGTAAATATTGATATTTTAAGATTTTTACAAGCTTTCAAATATGTGACAAAATCTTACGCATTTAGAGCAATCAAACCTCTGTTTGATTTCTTCTGTTTTCTTCTGTTGAACACATTTATTTGTGAAATACTTGAGAAAATTATCTAATAACTGTTATATGAAACAATAAGAAGCAAAACAAATGTTAAGTGCACATTGCCACATGAATACTCACGCCTTTTAAATATAATAATACGATTTCCTATGACAGAGGAAGGCTCAGGGTTCTGCTACAGTCACTAGGTGTGGACTATCCATTAAAGCTCATTTTCGAGGACAGACTTAATTAAAAGTTGTATTGGAGCTAATTCATTTAACTTCGATCTTAGCCTTGCTTTGAGCAGGGATACGTGTGTGTATGTGTAATGGATGACCTTCACAGGTGCCTTTAGACCAAAATAATTCTATGTTTCTGAAAGACTTCAAAGAGGAAGATGAAAGGAATGAGGAAGAAGAGAAGAAAAAAGCAGAATATATAATAAGGTGTTGGTTTGGGGTACAAGCTTCTCCATCAGAATGAACAGGCAGTTGGCAGGTGATAAGCATGCTCAAGGGGAAAGAATAAAAAGAAGATAACTTGACATCACCAATTTCCAAGGTGTGTACAGCAGTTCCTTCAGTGTCTGCTTCTGTTAGTGGAGTCTCAGCTTCAACCTTGCTTCCCACCCTAAGTTCCTTTCTTCCTTGAGTTCTCAGTGTCTTCAGGGAATTTTTCTCTCATTGAGATGATTACTGTTGTTTGCAGATTCTTCTCCCGACGGTTTCAGGATGACAGGAAGTATATAACGTTTTGAATGTTATTCAAATAAGTTCTTGATATGACATTGAGTCCTCAGGAGATTATTGAGGTGAAGGTTAGTGATTCAATGCTAAAATCAGCAATACGAGTTCTATCTTTCAGACTGTCTGAAGATACCTTTTGACAAGTTTGTGGTTTTCTTTTTTTTTCTCTATAGCATGTTATGCCTTAACTTTCCCCAGTTGGTATTTTTCTTATCTTGATCCATGCAATCCTGTGCTCAGTTTAGCTGCATATTTGTGATTACGGCCAGACCTGCAGACTTTGGTGAATCTGAATTACTCAAAGGTGCCATGCCTCTTTTTGTTTTGCTCTGTCACAATCCCACATACATAATTTCTGAACTACAAGAAAGAAAGGTTGTTGATTTATGAGAAAGGTGATGGCATACCCAAGATCCATAAATACTGATGTTGATCCCAGGGGTGGAATAGATAGGTGCAAACTTCCAACGGTGCTTAATCTACTTCCCTGTTCGCAGTCTTCACATTATTATCACAACATTATTTAACAGATTTGAGACAGACTTCACACTGCTGAATATTCCAGTGATCTGTTTCCAAAAGTGATGAACGGAATGGGATGGTTGGAAAGGCATCTGTGTATCAGATGCCTTTCCAATCCCTGCTCAGTTTTTGCCAATTTTGCCAGTAGGCTCCTAAACTTTCACATCTAGAATGTTTAAGATCTCAATTCATGTTTATTCATGCATCATTTTCAAACGGTTTTGGATAGCATGGTCTGAAATTATGGATTCCAAACAAATCTGGATGCAGAAGTGTAGAACTTCTGGAGTTTGGTTTGGTTTGGTTTGGTTTATTCATACAAAAAATAAATTAATGAAACACTGGAAATGCAAAAGCAGAATACATGCCTACAGAAAACAGCATGTAGATCGGTTACTAAAGCTGAATAGTTCAGTGACTGAAACCTTAAAAAGACACTTTGCTACTGAAAAATCTTCTTAAAACAGAAGAGTTCCAGCTAATTTCAGAATTAAAGTGTAGGCCAACAACGTTATTAAGAAGGAGAAAGTGAGGAAGGGAGGCACTAGCATGAAGAACATTGAAAATTAATCATCAAAAGTGCATTAAAAAAAAAAAAACCAACAAAACCAAAACACAGAAAAATGTCAGCAACAACAACTACGACAAACTGTATGAAAAGATCAGGCAAATGCTTGCCTGTTTGTTTAGCATATCCAGCTTCCTGGAAAAAGATTTATACAATAACCCACATTTTAATACACACAACTGAGAAGCACCTTCCTATATTGCTAAAAAGATTTCCTAAACAGAGAGGCAGTTTTCCTCCTCCCCATGCTGACCAAATAAACAAATTAAAGTTTAAGTAGTGTACTCATTGTCCATGGAAACATCTTTTTACTGGGAAAACTACTGGACAATATATCATTGCTGCTGAAGCTTACGAACAGTTATTTGGTTACTGAGATATTTAACATTCTAATTTACTTGAAATCTTGTCATATGAGAAAAGGCTCTGACTATTTGTAGAGTGGAGCAATTTATGAATAAACTGATAGTCCCAGCAAGAAACAGCCACTGGAATCTGATTCATATGTAATAAATCACAGGACAAGTCTGTATGTTGCATTCAGCTTTTTTATTCTGCAAACAAGAATGAAAATGGATCTGTAAAATGCATATATTTTTGTTTTACCCAGTAATAACACAAAAAACATAGCACATTAAATTCTTAAGTCTATCAGTTGCTCTCTATATTTTAAACAATTCTCATATGATCTCTTGAATATGTATCTCTTGCCTTGTAAAAGTTACTACCTGTAGTATTCATACTCAGAAAGACCAAGAATCTGAGTCAGAGAAAATGAATGATCCACATGACTCACTGCTTTGATTTTTTTTTTCCAGCTAGTGGTCTCCCTTACTGAGATACACTAATATTAGCCTAAAAGCTTCTTCCCCTTAAAAAAATTGTTTAAGTTCTTTACAAACCATTACCATGATACCATAACTTGAACTGATTTTCTTCCTTTCAGCTGTATGACAAAGTATATTTTAAGAACAACAGGCAATCAAAGTTTGAGGTCCAATCCATCCCCATATTTATGGGGTTTTCAGATCTTTAGTGAAAAGCTAGTTCCACATCAAGTTGACCTATCAAGTCAAACTGTCAGTATGATTCTTCAAAGGAAGGGAAAAGAAAGAATAGCTCAAAGCAAGTGATTTCTATTCCATGAGATCTCATTAACTCAGCTTTTTCTACCAACGGTGTCAGGCAGTACAGTAGTGCAGACCACTGCAGCTATTAAATTTTTACTTCACTGCTGAATTGCAGGGTAATTTAAAGGTAAACCACTATGGGCTGAATGGAATTGTAACCTAGACACTCCCTTTAAAATTATTACTTGAAAAAATGCTCAGTCAGGCAAGAACTTTTTTCTCACCATTTTTCTCACCATTTTTAATTCAGAAGAAACTGAATTATTTATTGATTTCACATGAAACAATAATATTTTTATTATTTTTGAAATCCAAAAATTTGTCTATCTTAACATAGCAATGTCAACCTTATGGACCAAGTCTTACATTCTTCTTTTGAAATATTCCCTGAAAAAACTAGGTGGTATCTAATTTAGCGGGCATTTCAGCTATATCTTATATTATTTGACTCAGAGTTGCAAAACTATGTATTCTGTATCCCTGATTCAATGGTCAGAATGTAGGCAGTCAGAAGACAAACCCAAAAAAGCTACAATTGTAGATTTTATCCAGGTGCTATTCATCCATCTCCACAGACAAGCCCATCCCACTGAAGTGAGGGGCAAACTTAGTCAAGCATACAAATACTCAACAGGAGGTTTTCTGGCCTCCTGAAGCCAAATCTGTCTGATCTAAGCCTGACCTACAGATCTAGATGACCTAGAGTCTGCCTATAATTGCAGATTAAATAGACATCTTCAATTTTTCTTAATACCTAAACACAAACCCATGGTATGCCAAGAGCTGGCTGCATCTTAATCTAGTGGTAAGAGTAATCACCAAGGGAGCACATAATGTTCAGATCTTCTATTCTTGGGAAGGTTATACATTTTGCAACATTAAATACAGAACAAAAGCAGGCCTGAGAGAAAGATTTCCTCAGAGAATGGATGTATCAATCAAATCTAGGGATACATGCAACTCATAACCTGAAAATGGGGCAGATATGGTGATATCTGGATTTTGAAGTTGTCAGCAGTATTTAGGTAGATTGCATGCCAGCTAATGTCAATACAAGCTGAAGGACAAGACTGTAATTCAAGATCATATATTCACATCAATAGCAGATTTTTTTTTTAAATACCAAAACAAATATTCTATCTTCTGTGTTACAGACAGTGAAAAAACTACATGCTGCCCAAAGGGAACCTGATGGTAGAAATGAGATAGGGATAACAGAAAGGATTAGAGAGTAATATCATATCATTAGTTGATTAGAAAGTCAAAAGAACAGAGGAAGGGGTTTAAATTTCAGGTCATGGAGAAGGAGATTAGTAAAGGGAGTAATTGTTGACCTTTGTTCATAAGTAATGTCCCATTTTTGAGGAAGAAAATTCCATAGATCCATCAGTACTTGAAACCATAAAAAAGGATATTAATGCCATTATTTTCTGCACCTGATGGTCAGCATGTACCAATACAGCATAAGAGACTGAGTGAGACAATCTGTTGAGGATCTAATTTAATACCCATATGGTAGGGAACAGTTGAGTTTGTGAACAGTCTCCCAAGGGGAATAAAGTTTAGAAAAGCATAACAAAGAACTTAGCCTATCACTGCAAGAAGATTTAATTTTCATTATTTATAAACGTTTTCTTTTTTTAAGAGAAAAAATAAAATCCTATGGTGTAAGAAAATAATAATACTAAGGGCAACTATGTAAACAAGTAAATTTGTATTTGAACCAATTAAAAACATAGCATACAGTCAACCTGCAATTACAAATCTAGGTAATGATCCATGGTATGAGCAGGATTTTTCCATGTGATTTTAAAGAAGGAGCTTATCTAGTTGACATGATATACCTTACACTGACATGAATCCATATTCATTATTTCCCTTATTCAGGGTAAGACCATGGCAACAAAAGTCTTGAGCCTGACTTTCTGATTCAGTAGGAGGAAGAAAATCTGTTCTTTGAACTTGATACCTGTTGGGTTTAATTCTGTCTTCTCTTTAATTTGACTGGAAAGAGGCTAATCACAATAAAAAAAGGTGCCACAAGACAGCAGAGGAGTGGCCACTGCTATGTAAAGAACTGGGGCTACTTCAGACTCCTAGAAATAATCTGTAATAATGAACTAAACAGAAATGGTGCCATCTAAAAAAACACATTTACACAGTTATCCATATTGTCATGATTATCCATACTGTCCTACTGACCTCACCAAGCTTGGTACTATTTTGGTTCAACCCAATGAACAGTCTGTCTTGGGTGAACAAGCATTCTCATTGCATAGTGTTGATGCATCTGATATGTTTTGCAGAGTGAGAGATTTATACGAATATGAGCAGTGCCATTCCAGTCAGCCTTGGGGTCAGAGAATGGCTTCTAAAACATTTGATGGTGTAGATACAGCGCCAGGAAGGAACTTTCCCTCACAAGTCCTGAAACAAGAGCTCCAACAAGCATCACAAAGATGAACAAGTGGGCAGCATGGTGCATGGTTAGTACAGTGTCCTCTGCATCTACTGACCTTGGTAACTTTGGTCTTCAGATACAACAAAGCCCCATGTACCATCTAATACTGCAGCAGTTATCTTTAAGTTGCACAAAGCACCAATTCCTATATATGCAATATAAAAGAAAAGGCATTTGCCGCCATCCATCATGTTATAAAAATATCAGAGGAACCTCAGATAGCCTAATGGAAAACTGTAACTCCTCTAGCCTGTTTTTCAGGATAATTTTGTACAGCCATGACCTATTTGGTGTCTGTGATCAGGTCACAGTTGGGTTGAACACACTGTGGTGGTATAGCAGCTTTGCTTGTTCTACTGGACACTGAGCATCCATTTAAATTGAAACTAGTATCAAGAAGAAATTTTAAGTCAGAAGATAACATTTAAATAAAAACAATAAAGAAATCTTAACAATCATCCCTTTTTATAACTTCTTAAGTCTTTAGGTTTTTTTAGTTTTCTTAAAAGGCTGTAAATTGTTCTATTTAAAAGGTCATGAAACAAATTTTTAAAAGTAATTATAAGTTACTTACTTATCTTCTATTTTTAACTCTCGACTTCTAAATTTGGAGGGGATTTACAAAAATACTGTTAAAAACAATCCAATATATAACAATATTGCTATTTATGTGTACTTGTCAAAGTGTGAACAATCACATAGGAATATGAATTGAATTCTTTAGGTTGGGGTATTTGCAGTTAAGCTAAAACCCTGAGTAGTTATTACTCCAAAGTTGTTTCTGCAAATTGATCTCATGATTTAATCTGAGGAAAAATCCAATGAAGTAATGGATTTTTAACATCAGAGGCTCAGATGGACTATTTCCCTACTGTTTAAGCATTTTCAAGAGTAAACAGCTGAACTTATGCTCTAGACTAATTAGCTGCTTTTCTAGCACCTTGATTCCATTTGGACTGACAGTAATTTGAAAAACATTCCTTATTTCCTTATCTTTTATATTGGACAGTTCAACCATCGCTATCAATGTCTTTCAACTGTTCTTTATTTTAAGGTACTTTTGTTTCCACTAAATTGACTTCATTCTTTAAACTTCCTAACAGAAAGTATCTGCAACACCATCCTTTATACCTCTGTTGGTCCAACTGATGGGAAACATCAATAATGTAGTTGTGACGCATCAAATTAACTAAGTCACACCTGAAGAACTCTGAATGTGATAGCAACTCACTTTACACCCATTATGATTTCACTTGGCTTGTTAGTCATGCCTTAATCATTATATTTATGTATTCTTTAACAATAAAAATTGGATTTTTATTTTTAATCTGTATTATTCAATACTAACAATGTCCAGAGCATTTTACCTGGCTAAAAATAAAGTTATTCTTGCTAAATAATGCATTGAGTGAATTTGGTAGATCCTATCTGAAACAAACTTAGGAATCCAAAAGGAAGAATGAAAAAAGGAAGACCCATTTCAGAGAACAGGAATGTGGGAACAGGTTCAATAAGAAACTATTCTTTGTACCTAACAAAAAGAATATTCATAGAACAATGACTCCACATAGGCAAAATATAAATCTGAGTATTTCAACAGCAAACCACATGAGTAAGACTCAACATCCTTCAGTCCTTGCCCTGCATCACTCAGGATAGGATTTATATCATCTGAGTTTAAATGGCCACACTGTAGATAGCTGCATTTCAGTGTTCCGACCTGGACCTTCTTTACAACCAATAGAAAAAAGCCATTCTAAAGTGCAATTCATCTTAACTACCTAATTAATGGCACTTTATAATTAAAGGTTGGACCCAATGTTCTTTTGATGTCCTTTCCAGCCTGGGTTGTTCTACAGTTATATAAATTTACTTTTCTTCTGTAAGACATTGACAATAAACAGGGTTTGGAAGATCAAGTCAGATCTTTGAACTGAAGAGATGAATCTCATTCTGCAGCCCTAAATTCCATATAGTAGATAAATTCTTTCACTTTTTGTCCTAGGTTGCAATATAGATGTGTTTAAGTATTCTATTACCACCAGCTGTGAGCAGTTAGCTGCTATCACCTGCTAATGACCCATTCAGGATGACAGGCAATGGGCCATCAGGGACCCACTGTGTGACTCATGGACTTATCTCATCCCATTGTGGGATGCTTTGCCCAGGAGGGAGGAGCCAGGTGTTCCCACCTGGATATAACCTGGCCTTGGAACTGCCTGAGCTAGCCTGGTCTACTGGGTTCCCAGAGGACAAGAGCTACCACTGGATCTTCAGCTGGAGACTAGACCTTCACAGGATCACTACTTCAACTGGACTACTTCAGTTGGACTGCTACTACCACCCTAACAGGGTGTCAGGTTGTATCTGACTTTGTCAGTGCTTTTCTTTGTATTATTTCACTTTTTTTTTAATTTCAATCTTGACTTGTGATCTCCCACTGGTTTGTTTTCAAACCAACACACTTTTTTTCTCTCATACATTCTTTCCAATACTTAAAAGTAGCCTTGGTATAGAAAGGCCACGTTAATATGTCCAAACATCCACCATAATTTTTGAAATTGTGATGACAAGCAGCTGCTATGCTCTGATGAAAATCGCTATTTACTACAAATCTAATACCTTTAGCTTTCAGTGCTTTCTGAGGAGGAAGGCTGTGGGGTCTTGTTTGGAGCTCTTTGTTTATTTTGTTGTTTGCATTTGGTTTTTTTGTTTTTTTTAAAAACTATTTAGAAATCTCCTTACATCTTGGTACATTTCTGTATTTTCTAGGCTTACATGAAGATGGATATAACACACAGCCTAAAATTAACCACACAGCTGTGTTTCCATTCCCCCTCAACCCCACTGCAGAGGAACAGGAGAGAAATCAGAAGACCAAAAAGTGAGAAGATCCGTTGGTCAAGATAGTTTAATAGATGAAAAAAGAAAAAGGAAGAAAAACTGAAAGAAAACAAAGCATGTGATGCAAAGGCAACTACTCACATCACCCACAAACAGACTGATGCCTGGACACTCTCTGAGCAATGGCTATCTTCCTAAAAAAACCCCTCCCTTCAGCTTTTATTGCTGAATGTGAGATGGAATATCCCACTGGCCAGTTCAGGTCATCTCTCCTGGCTGTGTCCCCTTCCAGCTTTTTGTGCACCCCCAGCCAATTCGCTGGGGATAGAGTGGGGAAAGAAAAATCCTTGCTGCTGGGTAAGCACTGCTCAGCAACAGCCAAAACACTGGTGTACTACCAATGCTGTTTTAGTGTCACAAATCCAAATTACAGCAATATGGGCCTGAGGGAAATTAACTCCATCCCAGCCACACCCAGTAACATATACAAAGTTATAATCATTGCCAATGAGATGATTAGTGACCTACCTACTCATGCCTGTAATTTATTCCCAGCTAACACATGTATTTCTATGAAATTAAGTTTAAAAGTGTCAATAATTTGGTGAGAAAAAGATATTATGTTGTAATCCCAACACCAGCCATCATAAAGCAGACTAATAATTACCCTTACAGAAATCCAAAATCATCAAAATACAGAAATGCATCTGAAAGATGGAAATGGTTTTAATCCTGAGTCACAGTACTGTGCAGGAACTACAAGACAGTATCTGAGAAAAATTCTTACTTGTATTGAGAAAAAATTGCATGTATTAAAAAAAAAATTTGCTTTTATAATCCTTATAATTGTTCTTTTGTGATTGAAAGAGAAAAATCTTTCATTTATTTGAAAGACACCAGGAATACTGTGAATATAACTATAATAAACACTGGACTAACACAATTATGAAATATTTTTCTTCTTTTCATGTATCGGAAAAGAAAAAGTAACCTCGGTGAGATATGAATAATGCAGTTACAAATGTATATACATCATAGTTCAATATTATGTACTGTATATTTGTTCTGTCATTACTGTTGTTTATTCTCATAATACAGATTCCTGAGAATTCAAATAAAACATCATCACTTCTAAACACTACCAAGTTAGGTATTTTCCTTTGACAGCCACAAGGAGCCATGTCACACTTATTTTTGTGGTATCCCTGATACCATTATTGCAACTCTTGTATTCTTGAAGCCCCCTGTGCTTGTCAGCATGGACTGACACTGCTGTCAAACTGCTACAAAATGACACACAAAAGCTAAATCAAATAAACCTAACTCTGTCTATACAGGTGTGCCTCTCAACCAGACAAAAGCAATCTTATCCATTAAATCGTATTGATAAAACACAGTAAGACATTTTGTTTTTTCTTGTTACTTCAAATGACTGTATTTGACAATTACTTGCACTGCAGTAAAAGACCCAGACTGGCTCATACAAGGCCAGATGATTCAAGACCTTTTCAAAACCAGATGTGCCCTTTCTGGGCCCACATGTCACAATAAGGTGGAAAGTTGATCAGGCATTGACCTGGTTCTGGACCAATGTATGGCCTTTTATACAGAATTCCGTTCAATTTCTTTACCCTACTCTGAGATGGTAAAACAATTTCTTCATGCTTAAAATTTCCTCCAGCTCAAGGTTAGCATGTCATACTTGAGTGGCGACGGATCAGGGGTAGCTGAATGAGTCTATTATGAAAATGCCTCAAATGATGAAGAACAGACTTTGTCATAACCAGGTAACTTTTCTAATCTTCATTTTAAGGAAACAAAAATGTCAATAACTAAATTTTTCTTTCCTAGTTTAAGCTATTAGGACTCTAATTCCTTCTTCAAAAATATTTCCTGTGTTCATCCATTCCATCTCTAATAAATGAAATCTGTACATACTGAAATGAATTACTAGGTATCTAGAAAAAGATGTTTGCTAGAAAGTTAGATAGAGAAGGCTGTCAGCCTGGACAACAGGAAGACAAAATGGGATGTGTCTCATATCATCCATAACAGGAGCAGCCTGGAAGTAAAATGAAAGAAAAATCCTTCCATGCATCATTTGTTTAACTGAGATAAGTGTATGAACATGAGTGAAATTAGACAATTAATGACAGATCTTTACTCTGAGGCATATGTCTTCACAGTGTATTTATACTCAAAGAAACAAACAAACAACAAAAGGTACAGTGCAGCTGTTGACACTGAGGCAAAAGACAAATAAGGCCAGTAAAAGCAAGCCTTTATTTTTCCATCTGGAAATGTTTGCTGAAATTAAAGCAAAAAATTTTCTTTTTTAAATGGAGACGTATGGCCACTTCACTGTACACATCTTAAACTTAATTTCATCTTAGTCTTGAAAGAGGTCTTCTGGAATGTCACAAGACAAGAAGACCCACTTAATTCTTGCTTTTTCCAGCTTGGCCAGGAGTGTAATGGACCATGCATTTAGGAAAATGCTGTTTTCATGGATTATACTGACACAAGCATTAACGTTTTTCATTTCTGTTCCAGCAGATATATATAGGGTAAAAGGCTTAGATAGATGTAAAAGGGCTTTCCAAATTTCAGGACTTTGGCCCACAGATGACTCTGCTGGGGCACTGATGTATCAGGGTCCAGGAGGGCTGCACGAGCCGGCTCCCCCCCAGTCCGGGGTCCCTGGTCCGTGTAATCCCACCGGATCTGGGGCGGGCGGCCCCCGAGGTTCTGCGGCATGGCGTGAGTCTCCAAACCACGTCAATTCAAGCAGGAAATTAAGTAAGGCGAAGGAAGAACTGGACTCCATCTCTCTTCTGCTAGGGAGGTTTATTTGGGGTAACGGGGAAAAGGGGTGCAGGGAAGGAGTAGGGGGAAGGGAGACAGGGCAGGTATGAGGTGCTAGCAGCCCGGAGATGGAAGACCTCGAGCTGATCCAGGCTCTGGCTTTTAAAGGGAAGGAGAGGGGGCAGGGGTTGGCTCTCTCTGAGCCAGTCCCAGGAGGACGAAGGGAAGATTGGCAGGAGGGTTACACACCAATAGGTTTTGAGGTACAGCAGAGCATATTTTAAAATGAACCAATGGTACACCGAGCGGGGAAACAAAGAGAGCACATGGAATCCTAAAACCCCACATTACTACAGGGCACCACTGAACATTAACCTCTGAACCCCACACTGTAAACTTTGAGTAAAGGGTACACAACACAAGGAAAGAAAAAGTACCCCAGTGCTAAATCTGTAACCATATGGTGCTACCAATAATCTGGTAGTTAGACAGCCTTCAGTTGTTTTATTGTGTAAATCCTTCTGAGTTTGCTAAACTGGTTTTACATCACTACAGTTTTACTAGCAGGACACAGAAATACATTAAGGCATATAACTCAGCCTCTCTGATTCCTGCCTTCCTGTACTGTTATTTTACTGCTCTCTAATTTTAATTAGACCTCTACATTTCTGAAAATTGAGCAATATTAATTACTAAATATTAGGGCAGGAAAAGCAGGGATAGTGGCATCAGACATATATAGGCAGAGATGGAGTACCTTGTCTAGGACAATTAAAAAAGCTTTTATTTTTAAAGGAAGCTTTTAACTGAGGCTAACAGGTCTAAACACACCAATACATCTTCCACAAAACCACACTGCTACAACACTGCTTCATGGACCCTCCCAGAAATAACCCCTACTAATTTAGGTTATTCAAAATACCTCATGCTACTGTATTTCTGCATACAGAGGCCACAGAACCACAGGCCAGCCAGTGAGCTGGTATAATCTGATGCATTCAAATCATGCAACAGCTATGGCCATCAACATTTCAGTATTTCCGTATTATGAGGTTCCAGAGCAATCTGTTGAGAAGTGACAATGCCTTCAAATCACATTAATACAAAGGTAGCAATAATAACTGTTGCTGTCACAATGTACTAATGAATAGTGAAGTACAAATAACTGGAAATAGGATGGAGAAAGGAAAGAAATGTAGGCTAGTGGAAAGTAGAAGATTACACTTTAAAGCACTGCAATAAATTTATCATTACTGACTTCAACCTCAGATGATATTATTCTGAATGTTGTTTATTATGTCTCTGTTACTAGGGAGCTTACCCAATTTGAACCTCTGACATTCTCATCTCTGGAAACTGATACAGAATTTTTGCATTCATTAACCTTAATATGCTTTTATCAGTCTCAGAACTAAAAACAAACAAACAAAAAAGCAGCTATATCCTGAACGGTAAGAGATTCAGCTGCAAAAACGAAAGTCACTGAAACAAGAACAAAAGGTGACAGTAAAAAATGGTTGATGAAATAGCTAGTGAAAGAAGACTTGAGTAGAAAGGACTGAGACTGGAATAAAGTAATCAATTACCAATGGCCAAGGGGCATTTGAAATGTGAAAAGAAGAAAGGTTTTCTTTTTTAGCTGTTGTTTTTTTCCCCATACATACAGAGCATACTTTCCTATATGAATTACTGTTTTCATTTTAGGGATGGGGGGGAAAGCCCTATTACCAAACACACAAACAAACCAAAAAACTCCCTAAGAAAAACACTATGAACAGCTGTTTTGTACTGGATAGCTTTCAAAAGGTAAAGATACTTAACAGGAAATATTATATATTTCAAACTTATAAGCAAAAATTTGGGTATTTCTGGCTTTATGAGGTATCCTGAGAAATTAAATTCTGAGTAACATTTTTGCCACCTTTTTTGCAGCCATGAAGCTTCATTCAGAGCCCAAAGTAAAACAAGTCTGTTCATTTATAAATAACAAGTCAATTGTGATTAATTATTGATTGCCAAAAGTTTCAAAAATATTTAAAATGAAAATTTACATTATGAATACACAAAAGACTTATAAAATCTTACTGAACCTCAGAAGGTCTATGAAATGACTCAGTAAGTCTTTGTCAGGTGTCTCCATCCTGTGAAGTTAGTCTTTACACTTCTGCAGTGGGAGTTTAATGTTGCTGTGCCTCACACTACATAGTCTTGTTTGCACATTCTGACCTGGGACAATTATTTTCTGTGGAGAAGTCTGGGTGACAACGTCCATGCCAGAGTCCAAACTTACACACTACGTGGATAGAAGCTAGGACGTCAAACTCGGTCCAAGCACCCTTCTTGTCATTGATAACTAGTACATTTCAGTCCTAATGTAACTTACTTTGAAATTTCATTTTATTGTAGTATCTGTCTGCCAGCTGAGTAAGATAAGTATGCCAAAACTACAAAGAGGAGGGAAAAGGAAAGGCTGGTTTACAATTGAGAGGCCCTTCTTCTGGTTACTTTCTGAGAGTATCAGGCATATAGCAGATGTAAACCCTAATTTATAAAGTAATAACCATTTACACTTGATTTTTCACTGAGGGAGCTCTCCATGATTCTAACTTCATGAGCTGTTTAAGATATAAATTTTGGAACTGCACAGATGAGCCAACCGTGAGTTAAAGAAGTAACATAAATAGATACATGAATTATCAAAACTTTCATGATGTGTAGCACTTCACAATAAATGCAAAATGACTTATAACCATCTCTCCCCTAAAAGACCAATTATCACACCCAGAACTCCTCTAGGAACTCAGTTCTGATCTTCATTTTCCTACTGCATGCTAGACTGAAATTATGAAAACTATACTATAAATAAATGTTTTGTGTGCTTTGAGCTTTTAATATTTCAGTATCAGTTATGTAGTTTAGAAAAGCGTGCTTTTCTTCCTTTACATGCTTTCTACCTGGCCCTAAATGTTTGGGCCACAGAAACAGCTCTAAGAAATAATCTCATAAGAGGTAATTTTTCAAATGTTCTCCTTTAGGCAGAATTATAAAACAATTTACACATTCATTTTTTATTTTTTAATTATAAATAATGTAGATAAAAACACTAAAAGCAACTGAAGTTCGATGGTTCACTGCAAACACATTTACTTCAGTTTGTGTTCAAAAAGGTGGCAGGCTTCAAAAGTTTGATGTCTTGAGATTTTTAAGGTTCAAGAAGAAGCAGTTTCAAAGATACCTGAATCAAAAGACAACCTGCAGAGGTTTTCTGCCACTCCCTTCCAATCAATGCATGTTATTCGTATACTCCAAATAAAGGAGCATAGGCTTCCTAGGGGTGTCCTCTAACTTTAACTACACCCTAAAATCTGAAATTTCATACTCACACCGTATCACAGGATAAAATAATGACACTTGACTTCAGAGAGCTCTTTCAGTCTGTTATGTATTTCATCATTTAAGGATTATCCAATTAAGCTCTCCAGATAGTGAAAGAAATCTTTATGCTGACCCTGTCTCTAAAAACACAGTTAAATCTAATGAAAGGTTCCTGCATGTTTGAAATTGCAAAATCGCTAAGACACTGAAACTGTGAAGTGTGTTTGAGCTTCCAGAGCCACCTGCTGAGCATCTCCACAAGTGGTAAGGGAGAACTAACAGCTTCACAGGGGCTTACTAAAAAAAAAACCACTGTGGAGAAGACTCTCCTGCTCTCCTGCACCAGCCACTGAAAATGCTGACTGCAGGTGTTTGATCTCCTGCTTGTGTTCCTCCTCGTTTGTGTGCCTGACCTAGTGCTGGGAAAACGTGTCTCTGTCTTCTCAGGAGTAAAGCCATTACACTGACTTTCTACCAAGTGATTCTAAAGTTTTAGACATATGAGAGCCTTCTTTTGTTCTTTCCCTGTTTTTTTGGGGGGTTTTGTTGTGGTTTTTTGTTTGTTTGTTTGTTTGTTTGTTTGTTCTGGGGTTTTGTATTGTTGGATTTTTTTGTTAAACCTGTAGCAACGTGGTAAAAGGAATATGAGATTTGTGGCAGGAAAAAGGGAGACAAGGAAACAAAGTCAGTAGCCTTGTGCAGTATTGTGATAATCTGTCATATATGCATCATTGGTCCTAAAGAAACCAGACAAGACTCCATAAAATTACTATGAAGAATAAAACAAATGTCATCTAAGCACATATTCCCATGTAACTGGCACGTTGCTGCCTGCACTTGGCTCAGACTAGAACAATTACAATTACCAGTGTGTAAACAGAAATAAAAGTGGGATTTCCTAAACAAATACTCTCAGACATCAAAAGCAAGCGAAGACAAAACTGTCTGTGGATATTTCCAAACACATCCTAAACCACCAGGCACACAGTCCTGTGCTTTCTCCTGTCCTCCTCCTTTCAGTAATGCTGCAGTCACTCTGGAAAGCAGCCTTGCTCTCCAGGGTGTGGGGAAGCCATGGCACAACAAGCTCCATGCTGCCGTGGCCAAATTTCCTCTGTGATGTGTCTTCAGCCCTGAGTCCTTCAATCACTGTAAATTTTATTCTTTTTCTTCAGCATGGTCACAGTTAACTCTCCTTTCCCTGCATCTACTTGCAGCATGAAACCAGTTGCAGGTGAATTTAAACTCTCTTCAGGTTGGGAGGGCAAGGAGAATAGCTGCCTTCTGCCCATCCCATGGACCCTGGGATGGAAGGAGAGGCTGTGCCTGGCACTGGTGTTTCACCAGGAGCAGAGCACTGCTGCAGACCAGCTGCTGGGGGATTTTATCTCCAAGCAGAAAGTCACGTAATGACTTTTCAGCACTTCCCAGGTTAGGCAGCTGCTGAGCAGGGGGTGTTTGGATTGCCTAGATACAGCCTTAAACCTGGAGTAACTGGCTGCTAACGTGAAAGCTAATTCTCCATGATGTCTCAATGTGCCATTTATGCTGTGCCACCAGGGAACTCAGACGTGCTGCACTTGCCTACCTGATATGAATTCTCCTTTGATAGTTACCAGATTGCCTATTAGTTAAAGCAGTATAAATGCAATACATGCAGTTTCTATACCACCTGCATATTCACAGTTCTGCCATGAATTGAGATTCATAAACTGGGATAAAAGTTTTACAAACATTGATTTTACAGCAAACTGCCTCTGGGGAAAATCACATCTTTTGTTAAGGTAACAGCCTTCTGCCAAATGGAAATCATGTCACTAAAAATCCCCTTCTGCATTGTCCATTTAATCTCTGCTTGTAATTTTTGCAGGGTTTGTTTTTTGGGTTTTTTTTAACCTTTTATGTAAACAATAATGCTCTCTGCATCCAAAGATAATGCTGGCAGACATCTAGCAATGGGGATGAATATACACAATAAGAAATACCAAATACTTTTTTTCTATTAGATGGGTCTGCTCTATATGCGTTACAAGTTAAACAATAGTAATATAAAAAAAAAGATTTAGATTACCTATTGCAAACCACTGCAATGCTTAGTATTACAATTTGTAGGATTTTCACTTACAAATACTACTTTTATGAAGATATGTGTGAAATAAGATGGCAAAATTACCTAATAGTGTCTTTATGTAATGCTGATCAGTAGCATTAAAATTACAATCAACAACTAATGTAAAGAATATAACTTATCTGTCTGTAAATTTTAATACTAAATGCTGTATAAGAAAAAGGATAAAAAACAGTAACTGCAGTTTTTCCTAAAGATAATTTCTATTTCTCAAGTTCAACTGCAAAGTATCCTCTGTTCCTTCCTCCCCTGAAAGCAGGAGCCATTTACAGACAGAATATGGACAAAAGGAACTTACAAATTTATAGTTTATGAGATCAATTGATTGTAAAAACTTTTGGATTACTGGTCTTCCATAGAAATGACCCTGACTCTGAACCCCACATTGCTGTCTCTAAGAGCTGGGGAAAAAAAATGCAGTAAAAACTTCCTCAGCTAGACATGATTAGTATGTTTTGGTCTTGAGACAGTACAGTGGGAACAGTCTATAGTAAATGACTTTTTCTACAGTCTCAGCTACTCAAGGCAGAGGGACATCACCATGATTATAGAAATGAAAGAGGATGAACTTTTCAGCATCCTTCTTCTCCCTCTTCTATGCAGAAAGGGAGTATACAACTGAAAAGCTACAAATGAAAATAAGTAATGCATTGTAAATGGTGAACAAAGTATCCAGTGGTCAATACACTCTCATCCTGCAGCCTGCAGAAGCACTTTTAATCTATCAGGTATTACATTGTTATTGGTATGCAATATTGTAATTCAGTGTGACCAATGGAAACAGTACTCAGTACTAGAAGCCAGCAAAGCAGCAGGTCCAAACTATCTGCATCTCATTTCAGATTTAATTATTGCAATAACATCTCATTTGCTTCAAGGTATTATAATTATCTTCTCATTTGAAATGGAGTGGTATTTTAATATGAATGTAGTTAATGAGGCAATAGGTTGAAAATGTCCATAACATTGGGCTTTAAAGTAGAACAAACTGTTTTAAAAATTGATCATCACTGAAAGTTAAGTGCATTTTCATTCTGCCAAATGCAAAGTATACACTCAAGTGATTTATAATTATTTTTACAAATTGCAGTGGTTTTAAGTTAAAAATTGCTAATAAATGCAGGCATTAATTAAGAGTTCTTCTGCTGCATTTGGCCATTTAGACTGTATCAGGCCATGATTTAAAATGTAAATGCTCATTTAATTGGAGGACAAGGAGAGAAGAAAAGTCTGTCACAGCAAGCTTTCAGTTCTCCTGTACATTAATAAAATATTCTAGTACATTTGTAATTTATCTAGATGGCAAAAAACCATTTCCTCAATAATGCTGTGGACAAACATTAGCATTTTATGTCTTAATTAGTATCTACTGGATTATATAGGTTCAACATGTATTATTTTTTTAAAATAATACTTTAAACATTATCTATAATTGATTTTGAATTATGAAGTGTTCTCTGGAAACTTTAAAATAAAGTATTATGATGATGATTTGAAGTTTAAAAAAACCCCAAGGCCCAAGGAGTTTCTGCATTACTATATTATAGCCCTGAAACACTTATATCCATAACCTGGGATAAGATGCTCCCTAAGAAAATAAATTATTTTTTTAATGTCATTGACAAAATTTTGTCATTGCTAAGTAACCTATTATAAGCACCTCAGCATACACTAGTTATTTCCCTAAGGAGTACCCTGACACATTGAAACTGATTGCTACCACTTGCTAAACCCTTTCTGCTGCCTGTAAAAGCCTGAAACACTTGGTATTTTGCAAATCAACAATTTCTGTTTGGCCATTAGAGACTTTAAACATTCAAAATTTTTAAAGTTTATGGAGTTTTCTGGTTTTTTTTCAATCACATGTAATATGATCGCATATTCAACACAGACTTCAAGATGACTCAGGACTACAGCAAAAACGCTTTGTTCCTTGAGCTCCAGGGAACAATCACAGGTCAATGATTCTAAGACTTCCCTCCCCCCAGATATAGCAAAGTTACCATGAAATGATTTTTTTTTCCCTGCTTTACTTACATTTTGACTTTTGACCATCTTCCAGATACTTTCCCTTCAGAAACCTGAAGGGTTTTTTTGTCTGACTTCCTCACTGGCATCCATTCCCCATGTTCTATTTTCAACCCAATAAAGCAATTACAAGCCACAGAATGTCTGAGTCTCCTTTTTTTTTTACTTCAATTTACTTTAACGTGAATTTCTGCTGAACTATTTCTGACTGCACCCAACATTGTTATTTGGTAACATTTCATTCTCTTCCAAACTTGCAGAATTCATACCAAAACTAATCTATGAGGAGAGAAATAATGTTGTGATGGACTCCCAATGATTATTTTGTCTACATCTCATATGGCAATAGGACAGTAAAGTTCCAAATTCTTTTATTCAAACTTGAGTCTTTCTCTGACCCTAACAAAACCAAATGTTGGTAGACTTCTTGCCATCACTACCGTTTTTACTGGTTATTGGCTAGATCTGGTGTGCAGTTTCCTAAATCATTTAGCTGTAAAACATCCCTTTGATATTTCTAACACATTTGTCCTTTCCTGGTTTTTCCTTCTCCAATTCAACTACCATGAAGCTTGTTTATTTTTTTGTTTGATTTTTTTTTTTGTTGTTTTGTTTGGTTTTTTCCAAAAAAATCTATCAAAAACTGTTGCACACATTCACCCTAACCTTGAATCTATTAGCAGAAACTGCAAATCCCAATGGGACATATATGCTTTTGCAGTAACTCCTGATTAAGATGTCCCAGAGGTACAAGCTCTGTGCTCCAAAAATATAATACACTTTTCGCATATTTTGCTCTACATGACTTATGCCTGCTGTGCTAATCAGTCATGTCACTCAACAGCTATTTTGGGTTCCTATTGCTTATTTTTTAAAACTGAAAAATCAATTAAATCAGGATGATGCAGAGTAACCTCTTTAGCAGTTTATCATTGTCCAGGAGTGCTCAGGGTGTAGAGCAACTTTCATAAAGACACAGGTTATCATGATACTCTATGGTCCTTCAACTCCGAATCTCCCAGCACTGAGATACAGCAACATACTATGTCAACAGTTTGGAGACTTTGCCCATAGTTCTCACTAATGAACATTTGTAATTTGAGAGTTCAATTTTAACAGCAGGATAACCACTGCTAAGCTGGTAGTACCACTTCATCCCTAATGATTAAGCCAAAAGCTCTTTCTATTTTTGGGTACAGCCACAGAGGCATTGAATCCCACTAAATAGTACACTCCCACAAACATCTGGCTATTCTTTAACTTTCTTGCCATCAGTATTGCTTCCTTCCATCTATTCACCTGCCCAGGAGCTCAGAGCAGGAATGTAATGGGATCATCCACATATCTCACCGTTTCAAATGCTCCTTGCTGTATTGCTGGGGTCTGTTATTCTATATTCTTGCCAAGATATGGATCTACATTCTCCTGCCCACATATGAGGCCAAAATTTAGACAGATGTTCTAATATCTTTATACTGTTGTTCTCCACTTCCACTTCTGAGGCAGGCATTATTTTTATCTGCCCTAACCCACTAGAATCAGACTTCAATTTCTTCATTCTGATAAATAGGATACCAAATCCTAGTATCTTGAGAATAAAGGTTCTCTAATTTTAGTTCTTTGTCTTTCCTCTTTGTAAGTATTACCATCCTTGGCTGTTTTCTGCCTCACTGTCACAGCTTATGACATGTACATGAAGGATAGTAGTTAAAATGTTTTCATCCCACTGAACTTCTCCTGGATGGATGTTGATATCCTCATAAAGATAACAGAATTTTTCTTTCCCTCTGTGCTTGCGCAGAGCCATCTGTAGTGACAAAATAGCATTGCAAAGACATCAGTGTACTGAACATTTCATCCAGCTCTATGTGCAAAAACTAAATGTCAGGTGCCAGATTTATGACTCCAGAGGATATAAATATTCCCTCTCTGGAAAGGTCACACAAGATTATCATCAATATATGAAGGAGACACTGACAGCAGTGTCCATTTCAGTACCTTCAGTTGTTTGTAGATCTATAATTTGCTGTGCAGTTGTTTTACAACCACCATAATGATTAGTCAATATGGGGTAACATTATTTTCTGATTCTACAGTAATGGTCCTTCATGGACGTCAAATCACACCTTTGCCATGACAGAGCAATTTCCTCTGAAAATGGCTTCTTATTTCTGGGTGTATAGAGCTAATTTCTTGTACTTTACATATGCAAGTGGTCTTCACTTTGCAGGATTGATTCCCCATTAGAGTTCTCTAGAATTTGTTAATTACTGCTTGGCTGTTACTCACAGTAAGGAAGCCTTTTTTGTTTGATTGATTGTTTGTTTCCCCCTTTTTTAAATTTAACTGATAGCACTTTTAAAAAAAATTATACCTAGTTCTAATTCATCCTTGAGGATTCACACTGGCTTGCCTTGTTGGTCTGATGGAGTCTTAGTGCCTCTGCTATGATTTTGACATCACATCCAGATGTTTTCCTGTCTAGGATATTTAATCTTTGTATGTTCTAGGACTGAGGATGTTCTCTGATCCCACACCTTTCCCACATAAATTTTTGGCAAAATCCTTCCTTGACTTGTTTCAATTGCATCTGACGCTACCATAGCTCTCTGCAACAAGGCACTTTCCATTCTTCCATGCCATCTGTCTCAGTAAACATAGCTTCTCCAAGCATGGACTCCTGTCATTTGTACATGGTGGGAGGGAAGCTAACTCCTGACTAGTCTTGGTTAGTCATCCTTCCGGGATTTTAATTCTTGCCTTTCTATGTACTTGTATGTTAAACCTGACTTAAGATTAGATTCGTATTTCAGATTAGTCTTTCAAATTTTGTCCCCTATGGCAGCTTCCTTAGAATGCCCACATTATGTGACAAGAACTATTCACAATGTACAGAATATCTACTCCTTCATACTGGCTTTGGACACTTTTAAGGATCTATAAAAATATTTTAATAGTTCCAGTTAAGATTTCCAATTCCCAATCCTGAAGCAAAGGCAAACTTTAGGGAAACACACGCTTTCCCTTACAGTCCCTTTTTCTTTGCACAGTGAGATCAATGACCTCAGAATGCCATGTCCACTGAATTTTCATTCTGATTTTTCCCTCTGCTGCAAAATTCAGACATCTCAGTACTTCAGATACGCCAATACTTCAGTGCTGCAGTGAGAAGTGCTGCAGTAAGCACAACTGTAAGAAACAGAGCTTTCATGTACACACAGGAGTCTCAGACTCGGCTGTTTCCAACTACATCAAAAACAACTTCAATTATGCCCTTAGTCCAGACTAATACATGTCCTTCATGAAAACTATTCTTTTTTTCAGTTCTGCTATAACCTTCGTTATCTTTCCCTAAGAAAGAAAAAGTCTGTTATAGCTGAGAATGCATATCAGAAACTTAAGATAAAGCACATGATAGAAAAACTGTAATTGTTTCAATATCCCCAAAAGTCAATGTGAAGGTTAAACTGCAAAGAAATTCAAGTATGTTAAGGGAGAAACACACAGCATAATTCCCATGCAATCTAAATTCTTGTACTGTAGTAACACCACAAAGAAACCATTTGGTTTCTGTTAAGATTTTCAGAGCTTGTGATTCCAAATCTTGTGAAACTGATTTTTTGAACATATTGCCTTCTTTTTTCTTGCTAGTTTCACACTGGTGGAAGATAACTCACACATTTCTTTACCTTGGCATGTCTCAGAACAGAGTGAAGAATGCCAATGTTTTTGTGAAAGTACATATTTAACCCTTCCACCACTGCTTTTCATTAGCATTTGAAGGAATGACTTTTAAGCAATCAGAAACACAAGACAAAGTTTATAGGCAGATGACGATGATTATGATTATTATTACTATTATACGAACTATTTTTCCCCTAAATTTAGGAGAATTCCAGACATGTAAGCTGTGTCTGTTGGTAGAGGCTGCAAGCCTAAAACTAAAATAGATGATGGGAACAAGCAACTTAAATGTATATTTGTATCTGTCTTACAAAGTAGTTTGGTAGAAGCTGATCTATTGAACAAAATAATTGGTGCAATGGACTCTCTGTCCACACTACATGCATTTCAAAGACTATTTTGCATTCATTTTAGTATGGTCCAGAAAATGGAAGGCTGAAAGAATTAAAATGCACTCCTACAGTTCATCTTCTGGCTTTCATTCTGTAGGAATACATTTTATGAGTTTTGAGCTCATTTCTTGCCATGGATGAAGTACCATAAGTGGAGATGATTCAGGGATCCTGTTCAAAATTGTCCACCCCATCTCCACTAAGATGATCATTCAAGTGAGTGCTAACTTGCCTCACTGATTGATCTAATTAGGTTGAGCTTATAGTAACACTTCCCATCTTCACTCATACGGCTCTCTACGCCTGAAAGTTCATCTCCGTCTCCCCCCACTCTTTGTTCCCTCAGCTTGTACAGTAAGACATAACCTTTTCCTACAAATCATCCCACATTTCTTTACTTAGACCCTCATGTCTCCAGCACTGCTATTTGCTAAATGTTTATTCAACCATGCAGATAAGGAAGATGGAAACCAGCTACCTACACATACAGTCCTTTCTCTAGTTAATTTACTGCTTCCTACTAATAGAAATATGGCAAGAAATTAAAAATGTTCTTACCTGAAAGCATAACTAGCTCTCTTATAATAATCAGCCCATAGGTTTGGAAGTGCATGGCCATTTTGCTGCAGAAATTGTTGATTGTCACTGGCTATTAGAGCTTTTTTTTTTTTGGCTTCCTAAAAGCTTCAAATTAGAGGGCAGAAATGGATTACATCATTTACTTCCTACATATCAAGCTTCTTTTTTGCCCTTATTTTTCTTTCTGAATGGGTAGAAAGACTGTATTTTGCCTTGTGAAATATGGGCAGTTTTCCCTCACAAAGGAAGCTGAATAAAACAACAAAGAAAACTTCTGCAGGACTCATTTAGTACCCTAGGCAACATGGGAACAGCTGAAAAGCACTACTAGGTAACTCTGGCACAAATGTACTAATGCACTAGTAGACTATCCTCAGAGCAGGAATGCATGGATGTTTACAGACTGGGAAAAAGGTACTGTCCATTTTTACAATTTGATTTTGTACACTATTTAATATTTAACATAAAGAATTTTGGTTATGTTTGCTTCTTCTATAATGTTGTACTAAGACACTTTTCCTTTGCATTACCATTCCCCCTCCTGACCATAGCTGTTCCATTGCTCCTAATGGAAGGAGCAGAAGAGGTGCAGCAGACTGAGTGTGGGAATCATGTATTTGACAGAGTTCTCTTCCGGACTGCTCCAGCACTCCCCCTCATTGCACTGCACTGGCTTTGTGGCTTGGGTTTTTTTGGGGTTTTTTCTGCTTTTTATGATAAGCCAAATTCTCTGTGTAGAAGGGCTGTGCGTGTATTGTGCTCGATGTGGCAGTATGAATTCAGAATAAAAACAATCTGAAAGGTTTTTGTACCTTTATAGGAAAGACCCATTAAATTTTGTGAATAAAACATCTGATGATGCAAGCATAGGTTTGGGGACGTGGTTAAATTACAAGGGATGCTGAAGTAGCAGAATGTATGAAGTATTTGACTACAAAGCAGGTACATCTAACCCACTCTATAAGAAAGCCTCAATATTTAAAAGAAGATTTATGGCCTAAAAGCACGAAATTGTAATTTTCACAAAAATGCGATGTTAAATTTCTTTTAATCAGACTGTCTATATTAGCTTGTTCTTAGAACTACATTAGCGAAGTACAAGGATAGTTGCTGGCCTTTTTTAGCCTAACATGTCCTAGCAGGCCAGGGCAATTAAGTCTCTCCATCTTGCACTAGTGGAGTATGCAGTGTCACTCTTCTCTAAAAACTGAAAACCAGAGAGATTAATGTGAAGGGTGTGCACACCTCACTGCATATGATTCTCTTCAGTTGAAGCTGTGAATTTAAATAGTCAAGTAGTTGTCTGGCTTTTTAAAAAGAAGACAGTGTCTTCTGTATTTGTACAGACTAGCAGTAATGCAGTAGAGACCTAAACCAGCTATTCAGACTTAGTTTGTTGCATTTGTAGGACTAGAGATCTGGATGAACACTGGCTCTACTTGGTCAACTAAAAATACTCGCCAAGACAGGGAGATCAATAAAACAAAAAAACCCTCCAAAGCAAAACAAACTAACATACAATCTTTTATTTCAGTTTGCAGTATTTTGACATAAATCAACAATAGCAAACGTAAGCTTCAGCAGATTTAAGTACTCTCTGAATTTCAAATGTTGTGCATGACACCATTTCACCTAAAAAGCCTAAACCAATCACAATAATTAAGTTTTTAGTAATTGACTATTATTCCCAAGATTGGATTAGTTTAGTAATAGCAATGGGCTGAAATTAGAATCAATAAAGAGCAAAAGCTGCCATCTTTTAAGAAATCCTGACAATTCAGAATTTTGTTTAATCTAAAATTATTTTTTTTTAATAACAATATGAGTATTACAAAGTATCCCACTTTGACATTTTTGAATGAAAGGATTTTTTTCCAATTCAAAATATTTCATTTTACCTAATACAGACTCAACACTCTCAAAACCCTTAGATCTCTTTCATGCCATTGATGGTCTCCAGAATTCCTACAATGAACAGTAAGAACTAGCAAGTTACTAACAGTGATACAGAATCAGTCTGAGAACCATTTATGCCTCTGATCTCAGCACATTTGGAAAAGAAGTGCAAATGTTGTGATGCATCACAAACATAGCCTGCCACTAATGCATAGATGTGATTCAACCAGCTCAAAATCTACAGTGGATTTTGGATTTTTACAGATAAAGTCCTGGGATGGAAGGCACCACAGCTCTAGTTTTCATGAGATACTTGTTGAAACAGAAATAAATAACTGATCCAAACTAAAACATTTCAGGTATATCAGGTCAAAAGATTTAACTTGCCTTGCATTGGGACTTGAAGAAATTTCTAAGTAACTTTTTTAAATTTAAGAAAACTAAATCAATTTTATTGTCTCAGAAACCTAATCTTGCCAAATTGATACTTTCTGCTTTTAGTAACTACGTATTATTTTTTCCACTTTTTTGACAATGCTTGAGGTTGAAATGAAGACAGGAATACAGCCAAGAAACAAGAATATTCTTTCTTCCAGTTTCATTATTAGCTACAGTTTGTATTACAAGAAGACAGAAATTAAGTGAATTTTTGGCAAAATCTTGAGGAAAGGAGGCTACCTGAAACCTTGAGTTTCAACAGGGGAGGTAGGCAGGGAACCAGTCACATGTTTCCAGGCTTCAGGGGCCGCCTTCTTGCTTGGCAAAGGCAAAAAGAGCTTGTTTCCAAAACACTGACAAAACCCCTCAGAATCTATGCTCAGATTGTAAAGTTATGCTGGCATTTTCTTGACTGTGTTTATAAGTAGTGATCGTTTCACATAAAGATATGCCAAGAATCACTGGAAATTACTTGGGCAAAGTACCACAGGAACAGCTTATAATATTTTCAGAAATGTCTTTGCATCAGTTACCAGAAGCTCACTGAAGAAAAAGAACTCTGAAGGAAACAGGACTTCAACTAATGCTTTTATCACTGTCTCAAATGGGAAACAGAAGTGACTCCATCTTATGATGCCCTGAGATACTAAGTCTGGATGGATGAGCCACAGAGAAGGCTCTAAGCAGATGTCCAGCCAGAAACAAATTAATCCTCTTCTCTCACAAGAGACTTAAGGTTGTCTAACCTTCAACTCCATCCAAGAGTTTGTTTTCTTAACTGTCTGTATCTGGTTTTGGCCATTTTTTGTTATGTTCATTCATGCTGTTTAGTTTTCAAGAAAGGGAAAAAGCAATGATGACGGAGAGTGATTTTTGCTTTGGAAGTCCTTATGGCCATACGATTTAGCCAAAAATGAAAGCACATTCACCTATAAATAAGCACATACTGCCCTTAAGTTCACCATGACCTCACTGGAAGGTAGGATTTGTGTAATGCATTGACAAGTAACCCCCAAACTTCCATGAAACGACACAAAAGGCTGAGCTTGGTTGCCTGACAGCTCTGTTGTGAAATGCAACTTTATTATGCTTTCTGCCACATGTGAAGCTATACAGAGACATGATGAAATGAATACACAAACAGATTAAAGAGTAAAGAGTATGTATCAAGTAGATAGTCCCAGCACTCAGAGCTATATTGTTTTTTTCTTTGCCCTCACTCTTGTTTAAGTTTTTTTTGCCATAACATTGAGCCATCTCCTTTGTATTCATCAGCACCCTGAGCAATTACAAATAGATAAACCCCTGAGCACTGCTCACCCCAAAAAGCCACATCTGTTTCAGTCAATATGCAGCCACAAATGAGCAACAACACAATTATAACATAGCTCATAACAACTGAAATTCAAAATGCTGCTTACATTGCTGCTTGCAGTGATAACAAAATTATGAGTGCAACAACAAACACTGAAACCGCTCAAGCAAAAAAAGTGAAATATATGTTAGGTTTTTGTGGCAGCCACATCCTAGTGCTTTCTCCAGGCTTTCTTCCTCCCTTGATGCAATTTTTCCCTTTGACCACATCTCACTTTACATCAAAAAAAAGTCATTCTTTTTTGTAGAATGTGCAAATTGGATGTATGGCATGAGATGAAGAAGAGTAGAGGTAACATGAATCTTAAACTGACAAATAAAAGAAGAACTGGAAAAGAAAGTTAACCCAAATGATCTACTCGCACGTATTCAGAAATCTTTGAAGAGCTATGTGCATATTGCAAGTTGCAGCAGGCCTGCAGGCAGCTTTAATTTGCATGAATAGCTGTAGCACAGAAGCGAAGGGCTGGATGACTGGACGACCTTGGCAGCATTCTGAGGGTCACTGAAATGCAGTTTCTTCAGTCAGGCTCAGAGGGGTTTCTTTGATAGGATATATACCAGTGTTTTCTTTATACAGATTTTTCTTTACTTGGCCAAACATAATTACAAAAGTAGTAAAGCTGTAGTATTCTCAGTTGAATTTTGCCTGGTTTAAAAATTTTGAAATTTCTCTCTCTGGATGTTATTTCACTGTATTCTATTAACAGAATGCATCTTGGGATTTTAACAGTATTTTGGGATACTTAGCAGGCCATTGCTACTCATCACGCTGTTAGTCAACATAAGATGTGTTTCTTACTAGATTTTGATTAATTTTCATAAAATCAGCGTGCCCCTTTCCCTCCCACTTCTGAGACAGAGCAGCAGAAAAAGTGCAGGTAGTGTGCTTTAGGCAGCAAAAGTGGCAGCATCAACAGTTAGATACCTGTTGCCTAATTAATTCAAACAGTGGATGCTCACTACCCCCTGATTAATTGTTTTGCAATTTGGCTGAATACCATTAAACTGAACATAGTTATGACCAAGCTTTTACTACAGATAAAAAAATCAAGCTATACATGAAAATATCCTCCTAATAAAAAATAAATAAAGATTCAAAAATAATAAGGGGACAATTAATGTCCCTAAAATTTATACACAAACTCAGTAAGCTTCTATGACAAAAACATCTGAATTCCTAAGTTAACAATGAGGAGTTATATTTTTACTTGGTGTAGTTCAAGTTTGCATTTAGATCAGTGTATCTCATGACCAGGAAGATGGGTAGGACAAGTGTGGAGTCAATAAAGATGATAAAATAACACAAGCTAAAATGCAAAACACATATAGAGCTATTCCACTGTTCCAACACATTTCATCTTCTTAAAATACCTGAGCATAGCAAAGATGAGACGACAAGATGTCATGATGGAGAGAAAAAGGCTCTTCTTATACTGAACTTTGCTTAATTTTACTGACCCAGCAATAATATCTCACAGGCTGATACACTCATTCTTGGTTTGTCGATTAGTGCACCTCATACTCAGAAATGGAGACAAGCTTCTTAAAATGATTCCATTTAGTACAAAATAGTACAGTTTAACTGCACTACATTGTGCTTGGCAAAATGGATTGTCACAGACGTCACTTTTGCATTCTCTTCGTGCTAGTTCCATCTGAATTCAGGGTCCAATTCAAGGTCTGTGTCCTGCTATTCACAGCCCTAGGAAATAATTCTTTTTTGTAAGGGGCATTCTGGTTGAGTAATCTCAGACAGCTGAAAACCACAAAAGTAGACTTGACGAAAACTAATAAAATGTAACAGGAAAAGCTTGATCCATATTTATTCCTAAAAAAAGCTCTAAAAATTGAAATGCGAGAAATCCTTTCCTTATACCCTTTAGAAGGCATTTTTTCCATTAGAAGTGACTGCAAAATATGCCTGGTCTAAGTCCACCACAAAGGAGAACTGCAAAGCTGCATCCCACATAGAAACAGTGAATATGTTGTAATATTTAAACATGAAGAAATGGAGTTAGAATTTCTCAGCACTTCTTGTAGGACTCAGCTTCAAATTAGAATATGTAAATGTAAGTGTCTAGTTTTGAGTAATGCATCTAAACTCTGATTATAGCCCTTGGGAAGCTGGTACAGCCAGTGGAGCCTGGAAAGACAGTCCAGGCTCTACTGCTATCCTGTTGATCATCAGTTTGAAAAATCCACATGAGTAATTCCGTAGCATATTCTCTTCAGCTCAGAAAATCCCCTAACAAGTATAAAAGTGCTATTTATTTTGATAGATCCTCCCATCACAAATTAGAATTAGGCTATTCATTAATCCTGCTGTTTCTCAAAGTCTTTCAGTTTTACAGCATATCTCACATAATATTTTCTCCTTAAAACTCAAGTTTTTGTATTTGCTTAAAGCCATCAATGTCTTATAACTCTTCTTGAAAAAAAACCCTGATTTAAGTACAAAAAACACAATGAAAATATGAACAATACACAAAACAGAAGTGATATGATACACTCATTGTGTAAAGACATGTCATATGCTTTGGTAAATATTTCAAATACCAAAATTTACAACCACCAGTGCTGGTCCTCCTTGATCCCGAAAGCTCCAGTAATTCAATGTGTCATGGCCATGAAAGTCCTCTGTACTTCCAAGGTACCTTAGTTTACCTTGCAAGTCCACTTGATACAGATACCTCCTATTGTCTGGTTTGAGAGCACAGCTGGTCAACATTTTTTGTAATTACATGTATAAATTCTGATGACAGACCATTCCCTGGGTGATGTGGGAGAAACACGAATATTTGTTCGGAACGTAAGTTACAGATTGTATCTAGCTCAGATTTTATGTTCAGCAAAAGCTGGCAGGTTCTTTTCACCTACCTTTTTAAGACTGATCTTCTACATTTGATTAGGAAGCACTTCAGCATACATAAGCTTTTCTATCATTTAGAATGATTATTTCTTAAACTTTTTTATCATCTCATGCATTCCTCTAAATTTTTGGGTTTACATTAATTATATTTTCCATTGTGGGAAGGTAAAGAAGCAACTTCTATTCTTTTTGTCTTTTTATAATATTTTCTTTACCTGTGTTCTCTTCATAAGGAAGTCAGTAGTAAGTCAGTAATAAGTCAACTTATCGCTTGTTGATAAGTAATTCTTTTCACAATAATCATGATTTGCAATGTCACTGCAATGTTTTCCAGAATGAGATGCAAACAAAAAATTCTGAAATAGTCTTTTTGAAGCATTTTTTAAAACAAAACTTTCCAATTTTGTTTTAATTACTTTCTGCCCAGATTTTTTACCAAGGTCAAAGTACCACTGAATGTTTTAAACTGTAAAAAGATATTTTCAGTATTTTTGTCACAGAAGATGTTTCTTCCTTTCCAATTTCCAACACACTTTAAAGTCAAGAGAAACTCAGAATCACAGAATGTTACGGGTTGGAAGGGACCTGATAGATCACCTAGTCCTAACTCCCCCTGACACGGGCAGGGACAGCTCCCACTAGACCAGGCTGCTCAAGGCCTTAAACAATCTGGCCTTGAACTTCATGTTATCCAAGTTGTATTTTCCAACAAGCTCTGCTTTGAGGTCTGTCCAATATTTTGTTTCCTTGGCTCATACATCTTTTGTACGAGGATCTGTCAAGGAAAAAATCTCTGGATAAGTAAAAATTTCCCTACTCATATGCTACTCAAATGATCCCTTGCTAAAACTGCAAACTAAACAAAATAATTTTGTTTGCTATTGTATTTGGTGGCAGTTATAACATCATGAGTAAACCACCTCACTGTTTATAATTATATAAACAGCCATGATATTTCTGGGTCAGTTGACAATTGCATTTGGAGGCACAGGAGTCCCAAGGAGTATCTGAAAGCCATAACTGGCAAAAGCTACATCTGCAGTATTTCTCTATTTAACTTAAGGGGCAATGATTCAGTCATTCAACATTTGTCCACCAATCAACCAAAGGCCAAGTCATTACTTTAAGCCTCTGGACTTAATATGCAGATGTGATTTTGTTCCTTCACAAACTAAGCGGCATTTTTTCCAGACTATTCTCAGCATTTATTACACAATAGAAAGGCTTTTCAGAAAGAAGATGAAATCAGAAATTCACAAACATATTAAAAAACCTCGCCCTTATAAAATATGAGCCTTGAACAAATAAGAAAAAGTAAATAGTGCGATGAGGATAAGTTTAAGCCTTTAATGTATATATATTACTAAGTTGAACAGCTAAAATTCTCTGTTTTCTCACAAACATTTCTAGCTCCTTCAGAATTATTTCTCCTTTGCTGCTGTTTAAATGAGAAGAGAATTAGAGGCTTTTTTTTTATTTGAGCATAATGTTCTTTATTCAGAAGATCTACTGCAGAGATAGACTAGCAATTCAACAGTTTTTTTCAGATGGGGTGTGCTGTCTACAGGGTTACAGCATGGAAAGGGCCAGCTTTCACTCCAGTGTGAACAATGCAGGCTATCTGTCAACAAAAACAGCTAAGAAGAGTCCTTGATCTGCTGAACCTCAAGCTGGCATTTGTCATGCTGCTCTTTCTGCAGCTACATTCTATTGCTACAGCCTAATCCTGTCCTCAATTTCTCCCTGTTAAGTACTCCTGACAGGAATTTATGGCATTATAAGATATCAAAACCATAGGGATGGAAGATGAAATATTTTATGCAATTTTGCATTTGCAGCACACTTTACTTCACTGTTCTTGGTAAGTACTAATGGCACAAACATGAAAAATCCATTAATTTGGATACAAATAGTGCAGTATTTACTCATCAATCTCAGTTAAAATTTTTTTGCTTAAGGATTAAATTTAGTCCTTCCACTTCAAAATAAATAGAGCACCCCCCCCTGCTTTCTGCCCTCCACTAAAAGCTTTCAGTTGTAGCACTTGGAGAAAAAGACACATAAAGCCCATAAATGAGTCAGACCAAACTGCCACTTTAATCAGACTTGTAGCACTTGGCTGTAAAGCACTACAAAAAAAAGTAAGAAAAACTGAAACACCCTTAAGGATAATTGCACAAGCCAGGACTGCCATCATACAGAGAATAAATATTGGAAAAACAATAATCTAGAAAGGCTGATGCTGAGAGAATTAAATTAAATACCCACAGAAGTTAATTACTGGGAAAGAAAAAAAGAGTATTGGAAGGAGCAAAAGAGAAGGTAGACAAATAAACCTGCTACCTACTGAACTTGATTCCAGCTATTCCTTCTCCTATTCCCCATATACTGTAAATTACAGTGGGTACTCTGACAGGAGTAGATTCACAGTATTGCAAGAAAAATAAAAATTTAGCCCACACTTTGTCTACTTTATTGAATTTCATCTGTGTCTGTTTATTGGAATTCTTGGTAAGCACCCCAGTGTTGCAGATTAAAAAATGACAGAACTTTTCTAATTCCTTTTTTCTCATTTGAACACTATTCTTTGGAGAAGACATCCAGTATGCTGACAGTCCTCTTTATGGGCAGTAAAGTGACAAAAGCAGTTGTGGCATTCATTTGGTGCTCATTCCTTCTCTATACAGGCAAAAACCACCCTGTTCTGGATTACAGGTATTTATTTAGAATTTCACATAAAGACAAGAAAATCTAAGATGACATGAGAGCATTTTCTAAGGAGAGGGCTGAAGAATATAAATTGTCTGTACTTCAGCTGCAATTGATGCTTCTCCCGCCTTTGGAAGAAGGACACCTATTTCACAGCAGTAGCTGGAAGTAGCCCAAAGAACATGAAATGGAGTATGGGAGATGAAGTGACGCTACTCAGAAGACTATCAGACATTCAGGAGTTAGTGATCCATGTAACATGCTGTGCTGTCCAGCACTACACTGCATGGACAGCACGGCCTCAGGCCTGTGTTGTGTTACTTTTTCCTTGGCTGCAGGATAAACTGAGAGGACTGATTGTAACAGAGCAGGCTGCAGGCAGCTTACACTTGGTTCTGGTGATTACATCACTTGTGTGACCTTATTTTTGCCTTAAAGTGAACATGCATGTTCTTACAAAAAGTCCGTTTCTTTCAGGATAGAAGCTAGGAACAGAGTAGTTTTCATCCCAAGAAGAGGGCAGAAGACCAATAAAGACTACAGTGCTGGTGAACTTCTGTGTGTTGTGCCCAGTCCAGCAGTGCCTCCTGTGACACTGCACACCTTGGAGTTCTCACACAGGAAGGGCCTTGAGGTTTTCTGTACTCTTTTAACTTACTCCATTAGCTCCAATAAGTGGTATTCCCAGCAATACCTTGTAAGCCTCAGTCCATTTCTTACTGAGATCATAATGAATTCTGCCACTAATGGGGTCTAACACAAAAATACATACAGACTTGGAGTTAAATTGCTCTGAACACTAAAAATCTTGTTACAGTTCTGGTAATATCACAGATCTCAGTGCAGCAGAAATATATTTTGCTCTCCTTGAAAAAGTCTGTTATAAAATTGATACACATCTCACAAATGTACAAACTTTCATTATAATTCCAATGCTCACTTGTTCTCAGAAGCATCTTAATTAAATATCGAAAGGTTATTTCTTTGAGGTCCAATTTGAAATGAATTGAATTTAAAAAAAATATTTTTAGGAAAGCTGAAATGAGCTATAAAGATTTACATAGAAAAACCTTAAGTGTCTTTCACCAAACTATTTCAGCACAGCCCTATGGCTTCAAAACTACTTCAAGAGATACAATATTCTATCACTGTATTGAGCACAGACTGTATCATGTGATCCATGATACCTGGATGGGGGAAGAGTGAATGTCCCATTACTTGATGTTATCAAGGCACCCTTTGATGCTGTCTCCTATGATATTGCTACAACCAAATACTCAAATGTGGACTGGATAAGTGGGTAAAAAGAGAAACTGGCTGGAATGTTGACTTCACAGGGTTGCCATTATAAGTACCAAGTTCAGCTGGAAGCTGGCTAACTAGATGCATCTCTGGGATTGACAGTAGGGCAAACACCCATTTGGGCTGGACAGAGTTCACTCTTAAAATGTTTACAAACAACACCAAAGACAGAGACAGACTTAGAGGTGGACAGCAGTAGGAAAGACAACAGACACAGGCTGCAACATAGAATCATAGGTTTCTAGAATGGTCTGGACTGAGAGGGAGCTTCAAAGATCATCTGTTTCAACTCCCCTACCACGGTCAAGGACATCTTTCACTAGATGTGGTTATTCACAGTCCCATCCAACCTGGCCTTGAATATTTCCATGGATGGGGCATCCACAACTTCCCTAGGCAATCAGTCCCAAAGAAATGTGTAATTTCTCTGGGAAATTTCTCTGGACAATCAGCATCTCACCACTCTCATCATCAAAAATTTCTTCATTTTATCCAGTCTAAATCTACCCTCTTTCAGTTTAAAGCCATTGTTCTTTACCCTGCCTCTATTGAAAGGCTGCAATAAGGTCTTCCCCCAGTCTTCTCTTCTCCAGGCTGAACAACTTCAACTCTCTCGAGTCTACCTCATGGGAAACATGGACGATTCTAACTTTATGTACCAATTCACCATGAGTGTGGGCAAACACTGTATCCAGATGTGTGGCAAAGATACACCTCTGGAGATAATAAAAACTCAGCTGTAAAAGTCCCCGAGCAATTTGATATAATCTGTCTCCCTGGGTGGATATAAATAAATATTTAACGTGTCTAAAACCTAAATCTTCCACATCTTACAGTGAAACTAAAAAATGAATTCCCTTGTCATGCTATGAATGGTTCAAATATCTCAAATATATTTCCTGTCTTTTAACAGAATGTAAAAGAGAAAACATTTAAAGTTTTTAGAAAGCATTTTTTTTAATTTGGTCTAGGTCATTTGGTTATGACCTTTAAAAAAAATGTTTCACTAGGATTAGCTTATTTTTCAAAATGTCATTTGTTGCTGAAAAAAAAGTGAGGTCTTTCATTTTGAAAAGGTCAAAAAGCTTTGACCTTTTCAAAACTCTTAGAAGAAAAAAAACTGTCAAAAAAAGTTTGTTTTGTGAATAGCTGAATGTAGTTGTTGCAACAAAACAAGTCCAGACCCAGTGCTTACATTGAAAACTTTGCAGCATAGTTTTCAGTAAAGACACATGGGCTGACTAAAAAATGTTGACTCTCACCTTTCTTCTGCCTGCTGAAAGCAAAATTTCATTTGCCTTCATGAATAGCAGTAATCTAGCAAGACACAACAATTAAATCTCAGCAATTAACATAGTTTTACTTCCAACCATAACTGGAAAAAACAAGTAGTAATAAAAATGCACATAATTGTAAATATTTAAATATTTTTAATACTGCATATTAGGTATAAAGAAAAGAAACAAAAAAGTTTCTTACTCCACAACAGTGAGCATTCCTGTCTGACTTACAATGTTTTTCTCAGCCTGTCAGAATTGCAGCACCTCTGGGCATGACATTTCTCTTGGATGAATGTCTCCTCCACAGTTTGTTAGACATTGCATACTGATACGTTGTTTCCCCAAAGGTGACATCATTACAAGAGGTGTTATCTTTTTCATGTTGTCAGAAACACTGCCCAGCTTTTATTTTCAGCAATCTTCTTCTCTTATCTTTCTTTTTATTTTTTTCCTTCATTTCACAGAGTATTTCTTTTAATAACATTTTGGACATTTATTGGCCCCTTATGCTACTAATTCAAACAAAATTTCATAAATCTTCTGATTCTGAAACACCAGGAACAAATTCTCCACATTTTAAATAATTAATCCTTTTTATTTTTTTATGGTCATTTTCTGTTTTCCCAAAGATAGGCTACAGCAACTTATTAGCTCATGCATCACACTAGTAAGTTACTTTGACTGAGGCAGACTCCAAACTACTGAAACATTCTAAACACCCATATTCTGTCCCAGGTTGCTTATTCCATTTCTGAGTTACAGATTCCTAAAGAAATAAAAGTAGTATTTAAGTAATTTCATTCCAGTCTGCAAACTGCATCTATGAAGACGAACTTTTATTCATTTGTACACTTTCCAATTCATTCAGAAGTCACTGAACCATGCATAAGCCCATAACAATGTTTTGGACTGCAATACACGGATTTAAAACTGTAAAGGATTGTCATATAAGAAATTAATTCTTGAGAACCTCTTTGACAAACCTGATAAGGTTTTAGCAATGTTACCTCAACAACTATCAAATTGCATGAATCACTCACAAGAGGAGAGTAAGGGGCATTTGCCTGGCTCACTGCAGACCATATTGAGAGAAATTAAGAATTTGAATTCCCTGCACCCTCACATAGCTAGGCAGAAGTGCCTGTAAGAAAGTGATTCAGAATATCTAAAGTTCTAAAACAGCAGATTATGTGAATACCATTTACTTGCTTGGCAAGCAAAGGCAATACAATGGATCATACAGATCCATAACAGACAAGTACAGTCTAAATTGTCCAGAATAATAGGATCAGATACAATGGATCAGAGGTATCCACAACCGACAAATACAAGCCTAAATTGTCCAGAATAATAGAATCAGAACGGGGTAAAATCTGGCAAAAATGTCAAATGTCAAAACTGCAAAGGGTTGCCACACTCATTTCTCTACTTTGCTGCCAATATCCTATGATTTTGATTTACAGCTGTCCAGCAGTATCCCTCACTTGAGCAAAAGCTGTCAATTCTATCAGACTACCATACATAATTATACTGGTATAGTGACTGCCTGACCAACAACAGACTTTTCTGTCTGCAGGCTGTGACAGGGAAACATAAGAAGAGTTACAGGTGGATGCAAGGCTGGAATGTAAGGGTTTGCAGAGCTCCTCCTGGGAAAGATTAAGCTCCCTAAGGCACCCTCCTCTCTGTCCAGCGGCACTGATGTTCCTGGCCTTGTCACCCAGAACGACCACCATAGCAGCACACAGAAAGGGTAGATATTCCCAAGTCTAATTGTATAATATTTTCAGAGTATTATTCCTAATAGAGTTGTACTGCATTACCTGGGTACTAAACCCACTTGATTATAGTTGGGAAAAAAAAACCCAAACAACCCTGTTTGGAGTATTTTAATGTGAATGTTCACTTTCCAGTTAGGCTAACAATAAATACTTCTCCCACATACATGTGATGTATTTCCTTCTGCCGAAGACAAGATTTTGAGCATATCAATCATTAACCAATTGGTTCAAATTTTTTTTCTTTTTGGTTTTTTTCCTTAGCACACACCACCTCTGAACGACACAGCTATACAGCAACCAAGGCACCAAATCACGTCCCTAATGGTTTTCTGAGGAAAACAAGCAAAAACAAACAAGCAAAACCATCAAATGTACCGAGTGGGAATTCTGCAGAAGTATTACAGCCTTTTTAAAGTCCCTCCCTTTGCATCAGAATTTTAACAGTATTAGCTGTAATATTAACTGCCATGGAAACTGTAACTGTTGCTGCAGTGACATCAGCAGCGGTCAAAATGGTGCTTCAGAGAGAGAAATGCAAACACAAGCAGTATTCTGCTGCTTGGCAGCTTGTTCTGGTTTTGGGGTTTTTTTTGTTTTGTTTTTATTTCTCTTGCAGAAATATACAACATAGCTCGGAGATGTTTCAGACTGGCAGAAATCAGTATGTTGTAGCCACCAGCTGTCAGGGATTTGGCATGGTGTTATCATGGCTACTGCTAAAATCACTTCAGATCCATCAGCGGGGGACAACAGCAGCATGAACAGACCAAAACTCAGCACTGCACCTCCTTTTTCATTATAATATCCCAGAGTGTCCTGACCCTCCCTAGGGGGCTGCATCCAGGTCATCAGCACAAGAAAGACATGGACCTGTTGGAGCAGGTCCAAAGGAGGGTCACGAAGAATATCTGAAGGCTGGAGCAACTACCCTGTAAAGTCAGGCTGAGAGAGCTGAGGTTATTCAGCCTGGAGAAGAGAAGGCTTTGGGGAGACCTTGTTATGATTCCTGTACATTAAGGTGGCTTATAAAAGGACGGGAAAGAAACTTTTTAAAGGGCAGATAGTGACAGGAAAATGGGCAAGGGTTCTAAACTGAAGAGGGCAGGTTTAGACTAGATATTAGGAATAAATTCTTTACTTGGAGGGTGGTGAGACTTTGGAACAGGTTGCCCAGAGAGGCTGTGGATGCCCCATCCCTGGAAGTGTTGATGGCTCGGCTGGAAGGGGATTTGATCAACTCAATCTAGTGAGAGGCATCCCTGGCCATTGCAGAGATCTTGGAACCAGATGATCTTTAAGGTCCCTTCCAACCCCAGCCACTCTGTGGTTCTGGGATTCTATGAATTTTCTATATGAATTCTATGAATTTTCATTATATTTGCACTCAGTGCTGCTTCTCTCTTCCTCCCTACCTGCATACCAAGGAACAACCTGGGGTACACGGTCACTCCCACCTGGGCTGAAAAGCCAGCCCTCATTTACAAGCTGGGCACACCTGTTTATTGCTTTCATCCTGTAAGGAACAGTGACAAAAACAAAAAAGATCACTACACTGCTTACTTCAACAACACAAACAGAAATTACCATCAATTATCTGACTGCAGCTCCTCTGTTCAAGGTAAACAATTCAGCCCTTGCCTCCACCTACAGGAGATCTTCTACTAGGAACTAAGAGTTTTAAGAGGGTAAGGAGAATTTCTGCCTTTGTGTGTGTGTGTGCATGTGTTGCATGCCATAATTTCAACAGATAGAAGTAAAAATTGTCTTTAAAAAAAAAAAAAAAGAAATGCATCACAAATTTAAACCTGCTTATTGTGACTGAGACCAGGAATAACATTTGCCATTTGCCTCTTTTTTCTCCAAAAAAATAACTCCAGTGCAACTTCCAGCTGGGGTTTTAACACTATGCAGGAAGCCTGATTTGCAACAGCTGCTCTCTCCTCCCAGTCCTCACGGCAGGAATGGTCATTCTATAACCAGTGAGCCATAACTCCACAAATCATGCATGAAGGTTGTTCTTGCCATAGTGTTGGCAGGAGGCAGGATGCCACAGACGCCTGGTTAACATTTCTCCATTCTTAACCTGGTGCTACCTCAGAGTGCCTGTCTGCACCTGAAGAGTAAGGAAAGACATGAGAGGTTTTCAAATCCTGTGAATGACTAAGCATCAAACAGAAAGCTTAATATGTGGTCTCAGATTTATTGCTGTTGGAGTTTCAGTAAAGGCAGATGTAAGCAGGGACACTCACTTCCTCTCAGTTATGGCCTCAGTGCAGCCCACAGCAACTACACTGTGGTTTCGGGGGAAAAAAACCTAAGTGAAATATCAGTATTGTATTTCTCTCATGAAAGGGCACCTTAAAAAAGTAGCATCTGACTTTTCTTGGTAAGCAGTGGGGGAACAATCCAATTTACAAATATATAGGAATAAAATTTACTTCTGGGACTAGCAAAATTAAATTGAAATATGTTCCAAATGTTACTTTTGTCACTAATCCCATCTGTTCTGCAAGTTAAATCCTGAGCTGGGAATACCATAAAAAACTGAACGGGGTGCAAGCCATCAGAAGCTCATTAAAAGAAGTACTTTTTAAGCACATCTTTTACAAGCACTCTGTATTTATGAAGTTGCTATAAACCAAAACAAATTAATATGAGATATTCATGACATGGAATCGATCCCCAGCTAGTTTACAAATCAACAAAACAAAAATAAATGGAAGTCATAAATCAAACAAATTAATATAATCTAACACTTACTGTTATTTTTCTGTTAATTTGGCAGAATAAAATTAATTTCATTATTTTCACTGATTTCCCACAGTCTGCCTCTCTATAAAGATTCAGCAGCTGGTTTAGTGTAGCTGTTTTTGAAAGCCCAGTATACCCTAATGACTAACAGGATGACAGAGGAGGCTTGACCTGACTACCACTTTCATAATGAAGTTTTGCTACTCATAGAAAAATGCAACTGAAGAGTTGTATTACTTCTTTTAAAAGGAATCTTCCATACTTTCAAACAGTGACCTCAGTAGACATTTATTCCCAAGACTACCCACCAACAAGGACAAAAAGGAAAGAAGCTATTTGGAAAAAAATTATTTTCATGTTATAAGATGGCTGTTTTGTCAGAACACTGAACCAGGGATGTTTCATGAAGCTAAAGCAATAGGATTACCTTTTCAAAGTAAAAACACTCTCTATACTAAAAAGACAACAGAAAACTATTCTTACTTTGAGAAGACTGTAAATATCCCCTTGTTTGCTGGCTGAATTCTGATAGTTACTGTCATACATGCCAAAACACATTTTATAAGCAACAGTATTTCTCTAGAAGTAAAAATGTCTACAGGCCTTTTGCAAATTCATTATAATTTGTAGCTGAACTCTTAAAAGTAAAATTACAATTAATTGCAGTCAGTGACTGCTTCTCAAACAATAAAACTGATGAAAAAGTCATACTTTTTTAATAGATATGGCATCTCATTTCTTAAATTATACAAATGTACTAAAAATCAGTGCATTTTTGGTATATGCAAGTGATTAATCATAGTGTTTACTTAAAATTAATGCAAAAAATTAGTAGATACAGTCTGCTTAAAATATTTTGAACCAAATTTTATTGGGAAAACGTGTGATAAGTTATCAATTGCCCTATTTTCCTCCAGCATTTCTTTAATTTACTTTGTTGAGTTTAGGTCTACCTAGCTCAAGGATCATATTTCTAATACCCTAAGATTTGAGCCTTTACATTTCTCAAATATCATGGGAGAAATAAACCACATGAACAAAAAGTATGTTATTACATGAGTAACATGTTGAGTAATAGTAAGAATATTTTTTCCTTAAAAATCACATTCCACACAGTTATAACAGATACTATGTTAAAAAAAAAACAAAAAAAAACCCCCAATGCCTTAAAATTAAACTCCTTTGTCCTCAAAAAGAACCAAGAAAGGTTTTGCAAAGAGATATTTTTGAAAACCCTTGTTGTAATTTTGTTTTGTGAGTAGTGATCCAAGGTCCATCCAATGGTTTCAGCTTTAAGGTAATCTCCTAAAAATTCACTCACTTCTTGCATAGAAAAACTTCCACTAAATTTAATGGAATTTTGCCTGGGTAAGGACCCTCAAGATTCCTGCATTAGTGTATTATGCCCCATTTGGTAAGTGAGAAAGCAATGACTCAGAAAATGGTAATAATTTAGTTTGGTCTGCTCACTCCTAAATGGCTGCAAGTATCTTCCATTTAAAATTATACTTTTCATAAAACCTGTGTCTTTAGAACTACATTTTGACCAACATTAAGAAGGAAAATAAAGCTAAACAAGGTGACAAATTCATTCTGGTTTTAGGTTTGTTTTTATTTTGTCTTCAACTATAATTAGAAAATCATGGGTCCTCCAGGTAAAATTGCCATAGCAAAGTAAGAGCTCTAAGTTCTCCTTGTTTTAAGAAGCAGTATGAAAATACCAGCTCAACCAAGACATGAAACATCAATGACCTTGTCACAGCCATGACCACCAGCCAGGTAGGTGGCAGAATGATGCACCACAGCTCTCATGGCAAAAAACCCACTCAAGGGTAGTTGTTTACTATTGGGGTTTATTACTGAGGCAAATCCAAGCTGAACTCTTCTTCTATAACAATCTTCATATTGTTGATTTTCAAAATTTTTGTATTTCTAAACTCTAGATGGACATTTATGATGGACATTTATAATGGAATATGTTTTAGACAGCACATAAGAAAGAGTCTTTCATATAGAGATGATATTTTCCTTCTTTTCTTTACAACATCTGTTTGCATAAGTTGCCTAGACATTGCAACCTCTCGAGAAGACAGCAGTTCCTTAATTGTGTAAGCATTTATTGTTGCAGCTTTTCAGCAAGCATCCAATTTTGCAGTCAGGATACCAGTGAAAAGAGTATTCAATATGTCTTTACATAGGATTTCTGTGACAGATCTGTTAACTCTCATTCTATTGCCTTCAGCAGAAAACTACTTTCCTGTGGCCATTTTGTAAACTTCTTTCCATGAGTAAATCGAAGTCGTGCTAAGAAAATGACTGAAGAATTTTTAATTACCTACTGCTGATGCACCATACAATAAAAAAGAGGATGTTCAGAACAATTCTGCACACTTGGGATGCAAGAGATGAGGGGGTTTTGTTCAAAGTCTATAGTACAAAGACTTTATTGCACTGATTAAAAAAAAGAGAAAATGGAATATAAAATGGGTTTAGAAACATTATTGGATAAATTTTCTTCTCTAGGTATTATACGGATTTTATTATATAAAGAGTAAAAGCAGATTGAAAAATACTGGTGTTTACACTACTATTTATACAATACAGTAATTCAATCAGAGATATTTAAACTGAAAGTAAGGAGATTCTAATTCATTCAGGTGACTGAAAGGGCTTCTTGGATTGCAGTTCTGTAACACTACTGAAGTTTTTTTCTTGAACCAAAGGCTCTTTAATTCCTTTATGTAAATTCAACAGGTTCATCAGGAAGGGTACTGAACACACAATTCACCCCCATCCCAGACACCTCTATGGCTGATCATGGGCCATTCTCCTCAAAAACAGGAGCATGCTTTTGAATCCTTTTAACACATTAAACTTTAGTCTATTGAAGAAAACTGGGAAGGCATGAGGGTAGCTCCCAGAAAGAAAGTATTAAGACCATTTATTTATGTATTTGTGTACTTAATACATTGAAGAAACACTTAGGTCAGGAAACGACTCAGGACTGAAATCCCCAGAGCATGGTAATGCTTCCCAGTAGTGCTGACTAAGGTGCTTAAATCTCAAAGAGATATCTAATTTAAGGTGTATTTCTGTGTTCAGCATTTCCTACTGGCTAACTCAGAGTCTCCCTGCTCAGCATGATGCTTTTTCTAAACCCTTTCCTGAAACACCAAACTCTGATATACATTCTACAGGAATTCTTTGTGTTATAGTAACATAGACTTAGATATCAGCAGGTTACAAGTCAGGTGCTACAGTGCTACACAGCTGTGTCTCATCCCTGTGTGACTCCACACCCTTACAAAACTCTTTAAATTCTGATTTTTCAGCTGCTAAACTTGTTCTACTATATAAAGAGAACTATATCAATTTACATGAGTGAAAGGCTGGACCTGATCATGCAATTAGAAGTATGAATTTGTACAAATTCATAATAAGAACTGAATAACAATCCATACATGAAAGAGAAAAAGTGATTAATGCCTTAAAACTGGCAAGATGAACGTCAACATCTAAGTAATGGGCAAGATGAACACCAACTTGACAATATAGCTCTTTTCTAGGTTGCAATTTGTATACACGGCATAACCAAGACCTGACGAATGATTTGTACAGCTCACCTCTCAGCCCAAAGGAAAGAGGTGTTCTGTAAGAACAGCTCAGTTGGTAGTTGTCCTATTACAGAATGACAAGTGATTTGACTGTGATACACAGTGTAAGTGCTTTGTTCTCATTAAAAATGAACATGCTGTGGGAGACTTTTACCACTTACTCTACAGGTATCCACTGTGAAAAGCTAAGATATAATGAATATGTAATTTGAATATGTCTTTTATGGAAAAAACCCCAAAGAGTCCAAAATAAAACTTGGGAAGAGCCCCTAGAGTTAGATATAATTTTGTCTGTTCTACCTACAGTTTTAAATTAGGTGACTTGCCATCTCTGAGCTGTCAGATGTTTTCTTTCAAATATTTATGGGATTGCCATAACATATACTGTGGTATGTGGTGCTGTAATAGGATAGACAAAGTATCCATTGCATGATGTAGCTGGAATCCTATCTCTGACACAAGAAAATTACAAAATCTATACACACCATATAATGTACATGGTATTTCTGTGAGACATTTCTCTTTTATCCTTGGCTATCTTATCTGAAGTCAGTTTGTGAGGATGATTCCTGATATTCTAATCATCTGGGCAGATCCTACAAATACATTATTTTAGGGAAAAAAGTAGCACTGACACAGACTTACTTTTTTTTTTTCCATAGCCTGGAATACTAACACTCAAACATACAACAAAAATAAATTAAAAAACACCATCACATTTCAACTAAAATGCAAAAATGGACAATATTTATTGCTTATAAAATGACATGTTTGTAATCTTGTGATCATGGAATATCCCAGGGTCAGCACAAGTTACACAATAGCTACTTCCACTATTAAAAATTGTCATAAATTCAACTTTTAGTATGTGAAATACAGTATTATAAACATTACAAAACTTCACAATGATTTCTATGTGTCCCTCTGAGATGTCTGCAGTTGCATGTCTGAAAACTAAGGCATATGAAGCATTACAGAGTAACAATGGGCAACAAGTAACATTTTGTGGTTTTGTTGGTGTTTTTTAAACCAATCCTACTTTTGTAAGTATCATACATAGAACATAGAGAGTGTGAGAAGTGCCAGTGTTGGCAGAAGTCTCTCGAAGTTTCATGTGGCTTCCCAGTCATTAGTTCTTTTGAGCTAATTCCATCCAATTCTACACATCCATCAAACCTGCTTATCTGATGAAGTGCACACATATATCTACAACCTTACATCAAATTTGAAGCACAGAGGAAGGCCTGAGCATATTTACAGCAAGAGACAACATGCCATAATGTTATCACATTTTTTCCAGGATCAACAACATTAATTTTCACTTCTCAAAAGGTCAGAAAAATAATTCTTCTTTTATTTTCAATCACTGAACAATATTTTTGGACAGTGCTGAAACAGAGTCAATTAAAATATTTTGATACTCTCTGCTACACTTGAAATTAAACAATTTTAAAAGAAAGTAGAAGTTATTAAAGCAGCCAGATTGTCTCCTTCATGGAGCATAAAGCAAAAGACAAAAGCAGAGCAAATCAGAGACAGAACTAATCAGACACATTAAGAAAAAATTAGTTTTGTTCTACGTTCAGGGGATATATCTGTATTTGGAAAGTTAATAGACTCTGTCATAAACAGTTCACTGCATTTAATTGTTTTTAAACACCTCAAAAGGACTTACACTTAACAAAACAGAAAGGTACTGGAAGACCCATGGATTTGAGCACAGGAGCCACTAAAGAAGTTCCTTTCAGGACAAATCCCCTAATCTGTTCAGATTTCCTGTATTAATACATTATATTTCATTAATGACCAAAACATACAAAATGAGGGTCTAAAAAACTCTGCAGCAAGTTTTAACTCATAAAAAAAGGCTTACCAGTGGTGTGGTGGTGGCAGAGGTCCTACCCTGCCTGTTTTCTATTGTGCAGTGGTGTACTACTTTTGGTTTGGAGTCAGGTACTACTTCCTTCAGGTCTAATAATCCCAGTTCACCTCTGCCCTGGTCTTAAGTGGTCACCTAGCTAAAGAAAATATTTATTCTGAATCTGAGGAAAATTTCATAGTATTTATCTTGTATTGCAGTGAAGATGACTTCAAACATTATACTAAACCACAATTACATGTGAAGTGTTACATGATGTCTGGTCAAACTTCCTTGGGTAAACAATAACTACTACTAGTTTTGTGTATCTGGAACCCAGCCAACACTCAAACAACCTCAAGTATGAAGGGAATAAGGAGTCTCCTCTTTTTCTAAGGCCTCTGCAAATTCAATGCAGAATTGCAGCAGTCCTAGCCAGCACACAAGGGAGTATATGGATTGCTGCCAAGTTCTCTACTCAAGAGCAACATACAAACCAGGAAAGATAAAGAAATGTGGAACAATAGCCCTGCCATGCCCTTGCAGAGATAGCCACTGGCCTGCCGTGCTAGAGATCACTGCTACATGCCACCCCTTTCAAGGGAAGTCACACTGCTACCATGCAAAATGTCTTCCTGTGTCGCAACACAGGAGCAGCTCTGTAAATGTAGCTCATGATGATTTATGGGAGTCCTTCCAAAAGAAAATTATGGTTTTACAGTTGGGAAGAACTTTCAATAGCTCATAAGTGCAAACTTCAAAAGCATATTACTCACTGAGGTGCCTCACTGCCACTGAAGGATATGTGGACCTAGCTAATGTAGCTGGTATGACTATCTTTAATCTATCTCCATTTATTCGCATTTTAAAGGGAACAGCAAGGTTTTACCTTCAAATTAAAAACTGGCTTCATGTAGCCTTTTAAAATTAGTTAAAATCCATAGATAACTAAAGTGGTGTTTATAAATTACAATTTATAAATTGAAAAGAAACCCATGCTCTCTTACTTATCTTTATAGTTGAGATACACACGCATTACACAAACATTCAAATGCACGAAGTAAAACAGAAGCATCACCAGTTTGGATAAGGATGAGGAAATGGCAAATTTGACATTAGTGATCCTTGCACAAGATCAACAGTGTCACTAGGCACTATGTGAGTATAAACTCAGCCAGTTACTTAACTCTTTTTTTGATAATTTAAATTGTTATCAAGAGTTTAGGTCCAGTGTTCTTCTTGTCATGAGTATATAATATTGATATTACCTTCTGAAAAACTGTATTTTTTTATATTCACAGGATCTATTTCATATCCTAAGATACCAGTTATATGAACTGTGTAAAAAATTCTATTTACCATTATAGGTTTAATATGCTCATCTACTTTGCATGAGACATACAGTATTAAAACTCAGAGGTCAGAAACTTTTATTAAGATGAATAATAGAAAAAAAGGTTTGACAGGATATTATTTTATCTCAGTATATAATTTGCAAGTGTATAAGATCTCATCCATATAACTGCAGTTATTTTTAATCATGAAGATCAAGGATTAATCTCTGATATTCTTTCATCACATAAGCTTTTATCATATGTTAATAATATAACTTTATGTAATGTTAGATGTTGCAACTCATCAAACAGTAGAAAGATTAAAGCAAGAAAAAGAAACATATGTAGGCCACACAGAAAAAATATAGATGGAAATAATTAGAAACTAGGAAAGTAAACAGACACAAAATGCTAAGAACAAACGAATGCCATCAAAAGAAATTTAAACATAAACATGAAAATCTGTCACACACAAAATTAGAATACCCCTGGAGAGCACACATTCTTAATGACTTCATAACAAAATAATCATTTCAATAATTAGTTGAGGAGGTCCTTTTACACTGGTTTGCAAATGTACAAAATTATTCTTTTAAAAAAATCCAACCTGTTGTGAGCAGCATTTATTAATAAGTGCAACACAAAAATATGCCCCTTAGGAGAAAAGGCTTTGTAAATTCCTAAACTGGTGAAGATAACGGATGCTTTCAGATGAAGAAAAAAATAAGAATACAGTATAAATTGAGTATCAGATGTTATGTGAAAACTGAAATGTGTTTGAAGTACCTCTTAATCATACCCTTGCCTAGAAGCTAATCAGTTTAAAAAAACTTACCTAATTTTATTACATAAATAATTTCTGGTGTAACCATTTCTCGTGTATTTGTTATTGAAACACTAAGTATAAGGACAAGAGTACATCTAATGGGAATATTGTGAATATCAGTGAATGCTAACTGTGTGAGTCTACTAAAGGGTTTTCTGTTCCAGAAGGTTTCTGTCCCTGCCTGTCAGCAAGCAGCAACTGTCAACCAGAGAGAGCCCTCATCTTTTTTTTTTTCCTGAAGCTGGCGATCAAAAGAGAAGATGTAACCTCCTATTGTGAATTACAAGCATGCTGCCTTGTACTCCTGCAATTCCCCTGCTGTCTGGAGATTACCATGGCACTGCAACATCTCCTAATGTTTGATACTCTGCTTAACCCTCAGCTACTTAAAGAATTTGAGAGGAACAAATACCGAAGGAACAAACACCCTCTCTGCAGCCTCACACCATCACGGTCTGTCACATCAGGAGCGTGAAATCATAGTTTCATAGGAAGGGGTGAGACTCTGCAAAGGACCCAAAAGAGGAACATGGGGCTGTACAAGTTGGGAGTTTGCATGCATTTGACACATTGAGCTGCTTAAAACACATCACGCTGCTCACCTCTGCAGCTCTGACAAAGAAGGGATGATGATAATGTGACAGGTAAGATCTTTCTGTCTGCTTGCTTTTGTGAATGGACAGTGGCATGCCCTGCCTTAGCAAAATAGTTCTCAGGATCTGAAGGAATCAAGGGAAAAGCAGTAAAAGCATGACCGTGACTTTGAGAGCAATGCCAGATGATCTGATGATAAACAGGTCATTGCATGTCTAACAGGTTGGTGTTTCCTTGGAATAAAGTATCAGAGAGTACATGCGTAAGTACTCCTTAAATCCAACATTCAGAATGAAAACATCAGAAGCTTGCAATATTCACATCTTCCTGGTCCCCTCCAAGCAGCAGTCAGCCAAAATACTAAAGCATAAAGGCTTATTTCTCACTTTTTTCATAACTCAGAAATCCCTTATTTTTTGTGGAGGTAAATCTTACTATAAGCTACAGGTTTGATGGGAATTTTTTCTATTCTGAGCAGACACAGATCAGAATTAGAATGCAACAACCTAAACCAGAATTCCATAGAATCATAGAAGCATACAATCATAGCATCATTTGGATTAGAAAAGACCTCTAAGATCATTGAGTTTAACCATTAAACCAGTATGACAAAGTCCATCATCAAACCATGTCCCTAAGTGCTACACCTACATGTCTTTTAAATGTCTCTAGGGATGGTGACTCAACCACTTCCCTGTGCAGCCTGTTCAAGCGCTTTACAAGCTTTTTCATGAGTATTTTTTTTCCTAGTATCTAATTTACAACTCCCCTGGTTCAACTTGAGGCCATTTCCTCTTGTCCTATCGTTTGTAACCTGGGAGAAGAGACTGACCTCCATCTCACTCCAACATCCTTCCATGTTGCTCTAGAGAGCAGTAAGGTGTCCCCTGAATCTACTTTTCAAGTTTTCAGGTTACTCCTCCCAAACTGCATTATCATGTGTCTACTAACTGTCAAAGTACGTACTCAACTAGTTAAGGTTGTCTCTTCCTGAGAGAGAAGAGATAAGCCAAGTTATTGCATCACCTGTGCCCGGAATGGAACTGCACGTTTGACATAATGGCTTCATTTGAATGGCTGAGAAAAATGTATTATATATGTAATACCTTGATTACCAGAGTTCAAGCCTCCAATCATGAACCATTCCTCAAGCTGGTAGACAGAAATTTGTTACCAAATCTTGTATTAGAGAGAATATGTCTACGTTTTGAACTAGAAGATACACTCTTAAATTCCAATTAATTGTTGCACATTTGCTTCCCAAAGCTATTAATTCCTCATTTTCTCCTTGGTAAATTTATTTTTAAAAAAATCTGTAGCACAGATCATCATCACTCTCACATCAACATGATGTCTTTCCTCTCTCACATCAATTACTTCAAAACTTTCCCACTGACTTTCTACTAAACCTTTTTGTAACCCACCTCTCAGTGTTGCTTTATCTTCCCCTGAGCTCTGGCAGAAGGACAATGTTCCTACACTCACAGGGTTTGCAGTTCATAAACAATTACTTGCTGTGGCCATGTATGCAGTCAAGGGAAATTTATAGCAACAGAATTCCAGAAGTTTAAATATCCTAAGAGGTGTCTATTTGGATAAACTGATTTTCTCATGCCAGACACACAGGGAGTCCTTGTCACTAAATTACAGTAATTGGTATAGGTGCTCTCTCACTCTCCTTTCTGGAGGTAGCTCTCAATTAATCTTTCCTGTTCCTATACTGATGAGCTCCATAATAAATGACTCTTGTCTGTATTCTTCACTCAGTGGTTCAATAGCTGATGAGTTGAGATTTACAAGGTAAGTTAAAGAAAAACAAGAAGATGTTTCATTTTTGATAATGAACCTATGTCTATTTTTTACATTATCTTTAGGCTTCCCATGCTCATTGGGGAATACAAAGCTGGCAAATACATCTGGGGAGTCTCGTGGAGACAGCCAATCACATAAGGTTTTCTACAGATTCGTCCCTTCTCTTTTCCTGATCTCTGATAAATTGGCTGACGATCTCAAAGCATTGTATAGCCCACTGCTCACTTGTTCTTCTTTACCCTTCCTTTTCCATTTACCTACTTTTTGATAGATTGGTCTTACATTGGTCTTTGCCACTTACAACAGCAAAGTTAAAATCCTACAGTTCTTATGTAGCATATAAAGCCAAGAAAAGTAAGTTCTGTATCAGTTACAGAAAAAATATATTTCTTGTTTCTCTGATTTTATTTTACAGTCCAGGTAGCAGAGCTTGCAGTCACATTGACACCACCAACCTCTGCAATGTCAAGATGGTAATCACGTTTAAATGGACCCACTGGCCACCTTAATGGAACCATCTTTTCTTTGCTCCTGTATATAGAGAGATACCTTTCCTCTCAGCTCTTCAGATAAAGCCCTAAAATTTCATCTGTTTTAAAAGGTTATTTATGTTAAAGATGGCAGATAATTAGAATTAGAGACTTCAATAGTGATTACTAATATCATAATACCAAGAATCTTTTTTATATTTAATAATGGTATAGGTACACAATGTACTTTCAGATTAAATTTACTGTATATCCTGATTCGCTCTAGGCACCGTAATTACCTTGTAGATCACTCTTAACACAAATTTATTTTCTCAGTTTTCTAAGAGTGTGCTCAATCTCATTCCCAAATAAAACACTGTACTTAATCAGAAAGCAGAATTCAGAGAGAAAGCAAGTAAATGATGAATTAGCCAATACTTCAGGAGAGACAGGAGAATGTACAACTGCCATGAAAGGTAATGGGAGCATTTCACTCCCCTTAGGATTTTGGATGTTTGCTATGGAAAGCATTTTAGTTGGGATTCCTCTCAGTGAAAAGATGTAAATCTGATTATAAACAGTATCTCTTATAACAAAATGGTAACCTCAGTTAATGGAGGCATTGCCAGTAAGCTCTTGGTGCTAAGTTACCGTTTCTGGTTTGCTTTTTTTCGTTTCCCCTCATGCTTCTCCTGACTATTTACTTCTTTGATAGAAGCTTCTGTTGTTGTGATAAAATCTAAAAGTATATAAATCACACAACTATGGCCTGTTCCTCTTTAGCTCTTTCAAACCTAGCAGCCACACACACTAGGAAGAATTGCCAGGAATATCACAAAAACCACTCAATTTCTGGCATGGATTCAAGCCTTTTTCATGCATCCATTTACACTTCTACAAAAATTCAGAGGACTTTATGCAACTCAACATTTATGGAAATAATAATATTAAAATACCACCTTCCACTACTCTTGTCACTGCTAATAGGAATCAAAAGTTCCCCAATTAAACTCAGCTTTCTAATTAAGGCCACAGTATTATAAACTGCTGCATTGCTTTTCCACAAGGGAAAATAGAGGATTAAAAATTATCCTGAAACAGCCTATGGGTAGTCTAAAGCTGATAAATGGAAGAAAACAACAGTACAAAAAAAGGTTAAAATCTTTCACATAACTGTATTTTCTTCTGTAAAGAGGATACCATTAAAAAAACAGTGTCTACCAACAATTACTCTCTCCAGCACCTGAAAAATTACTGCTATGTCTTATTTCTTTAGTAATAGAGAAGAAAATTGCCAAGTTTTTATAGAACCCGAGGAATCACACTTAGTTTAAAGTTTAGACTATGTGAGACTGGCCTGTCTTTTCGATGAATGGAAATACTGACACCACCTAAATTAATCTTAGAACAGACTGAACAGTCAAAACAATACAATTGATCATTGAACATTTTCTTTGTATGATTATACCTTACCAAATTAGGTCACATAACTAATGTTTTACCCCTCCCCAAATCTTCCATTAGTTTTGCTTAGTTTCTCTACAATCTTATCTCCTGAAAGGATTTTCAAGTAAAATTTACTGACAGTGCAGTTTTTCTACTGACGTTTGTGCTTTTAAAGAAAATTAAACTGTATCGAAACCGCCCAACTGCAGATGCTTTACTCTGAGTACACTGCAATTTATAAAAATTATTAGATGTAGTAGATAAAATAATTCACAGTACTGGAAAATCTGCATACATTTTGTTATTTTCTCATAATTTATAGATTTATCAATGACATTTCTAAATGCACAATAAAATCTGGCATTAGCTTAACTTCTGATTTCCATTTTGCACGTCTTAAAAGCTTCTTAAGAGGTAAAATGGCTCCTGTGAAAATCACCCCATTAGTCTCTACTGATCTGATGAACAAGCAAGGCAGAAATACCCATTCATCCTCCAAAATATCTTTTTCTAGTCTAGAATAACTGTTTTCTTTGATGACCATGACTGAGGACTGCGTGGCAATCACGGACAGCTTAGCTTGCAGTGACTGGTGAGGTTTCACCTTGCATTTTCGTGGGGTCTCCAAGCTGTTCAGCAGTCACATCCTGAACCTCAGTGGTTTACAGCAGTGGCACAGCATAAAATACCATGATGGAAGCTGTGACAGTTCATCAGCTGAGTGACAGGCAGTCCAGTATCTGTGCAGTGCAGGTGGCAAAAAGAGATGGAAGCAATAACGTCAACATCCATTAAGCTGTCCCCAAGTGTCATTCAGATCCTTAAGCAACCACTCTGCTGTCTGGATCATCTGGCACAGTACAGCCAGCATAAACCTGCCAATTTTAATATTTATCCAAAGAAAACATAAAAGAACTTTCAAGCAGCCCCTCATCTAAAGTGCTCCTAGCTTCCCAGAAATTAAATTCAGGAGTGGGGAGAAGGGATAATCTGCTGCAGAATCAGGGGGCCACGATGGTGACAGAAGTGACAGCGATACAAGGTCAAAAGCTCCACTAGACACAGCTCTCTCACCAAGCTATTGAAGAGTAGCTCTGCTGAATACATTAAGAGGCTTCACTTTTACACACAGGCAGAGTGTATTTCATGATAGTGTTTTTGATACTTCTAGTCATATAAAGAATTTACTGAAAATGTCTTTTTTTAATACATGAACAAGAGAAAGAATGTGGATTTAACTATTAAGAAGAGGTTTATGTTGGTTATTAGCCAGTAAACAGACAAAACAAAACCAGATTGGAATAAGCAATGAAATTGAGTCATCTCCCTTCTTTTATTTTGCAGTTCAGGTTCAAAAAGGTGGCAGTTATGTGAACACATGCACCCTAACTACTGAACAGATACTCACATGAGGTAAATTGAACCAAAATGGTATTTTAGGGTTAAAATGGGATTTTTTAAATTTGTAAAGCAGTGCCACTAAACTTCAATGGTATTTTATCCATCAGTTGCTGTCTTGTCATGACCTCATCTCCACCCAGTTGTACCATGGATATTTTTGGTGAGCTGCTGACATGCTTGTCAGATCATCTGAGAAGAAGACAGACTCTCCTAACGAAGCACAAGCCACCAAAGCTGGTTTTGACTTCCTCCACTTGTTTTCTATTTTACACCGATGTTTTCCTGTGTATGAGTTCTTGAAAGAGTGACAGAGTTCTTTTGGTGGTGGTGGTGTTTTATTTTTAATTAACATAAAAAAGTCAATTGAATTTATGAAACTTTTAAAATCTGAGGGGTTTATTTCTGAATTTTCCTTGTTTAATAAATTGATAATTCATGTTCCATAAAATCTTCAATGTCCCATACAAACTACAAAATAATAGCAATTTAACTATAGCATTATTTTCATTAAGTAGGCTGAAAAGATTTCAGTTACTGAAAGAAGGATGATTTCAGTCCTTTTTATAAATTCAGTGGAATGGTCAACAAACACCACCAAGAATGCTACAAACATTGGGTTTTTTTACAATTAGACATTCATAAAGAAAGGAGAAAATACCACCAACTGGAAGAACTAGTTATGTTATGTAAAAATTATGGGTGGGGCTTAGGAAAAAAGTACTTGTTACCTCACTTATACATGGTAGTAGATGAAAGTCATTATAGTCACTTTTTTGTAGACTAAATTCTTTAGGGCTTTTTTTCCCTGAGATGTGTCATGATCTCTGTTTGGATTGGCTTGGTCAGACATCTTTAACCATGGCAAGGAGGATACATTCAGCTTGAAAGTATAATGTAGTTACTTATTACCTAATAGACACCAAAGATAGATCAGATTTAATATGCTAGCAAACTAAGCATTAATATGCTCCCCACATCCAGTAAAAAACCCCAAGAGTCTTTGCTGGCATGGTGGGCACCAAGAACAAAAGCTGGTCTCAGCTGCTCTGAAAAGACAAATCTTCAAAATCATTACATTGCATCATCCATCCCATCCAGTCCACACGACACCAATTATATTGATTGGCAGTCAGACTGATTACATGATTTCCTGGTTTTCTACTCACTGCTATGGGCAGGGATATTCTCCACTAGACCAGGTTGCTCAAAGCTCCATCCAACCTGGCCTTGAACACTTCCAGGGATGAGGCATCCACGACTTTTCTGGGAAACCTGTTCCAGTGCCTGACAGTAAAGAATTTCTTTCTAGCAACTAATCTAAGCCTACCTTTTCTCAGTTTAAAGCCCTTACCCCTTGTCCTATCATTATATGCCCTTCTAAAAAGTCCCTCTCCATCTCTCTTGTAGGCTCCCTTTAGGCACTGGGAGGCTGCTCTAAGGTCTCCCTGAAGTCTTCTCCAGGCTGAATAGTCCCAACATTCCCTGCTTTTCCTCAGGAAAGGCACTGCAGCCCTCTGATCATTCTCATGGTCCTCATTGGGAACTGTTCCAACAGCTCCACGCCCTTATGTTAGGGGCTTCAGAGCTGAACACAGTACTCCACTCCAGGAGATTAGGGTGAAACAAATACCAAAGGCCTTCAAATGACCTTATATATTTCTGTACGTTACTAATTCTGAAACTCAGTTTAGGTATTTCAGTTGTGAGCATTGTTAGCTATTCTTACTAGAACAAGGTACAGTGATGATCAAGGCTGTAAATTAGAGAAATTGCTTTGTATTTGGTATCACAAGTAGGAACACTTAAAAATACTGATATTCTCCCTTTTTTCCACTCCTATAGCTTCTATATATAAAGAAATCAATCCCAAACAGCCTACTGGAATAAACAAGCACAGTCAAACCCTCATCATAACCATGCCCAAGAATATCAGTGGAGCACAAAATAATCTTTGATTATATTCTGAATATCCATGCAGCCTGCTAAAAGAAGATTTTGTGACAAATATAAGCAAAAATGCATTTTTTGAGTGAAAATGGAAAAACATCACATTGTTCTCAAACTTCACGTTTGTTCATAGGAATCAATTAACTTCTTTGTGCTCATTACAGTCCTGGAAATCATTTGCTGTGTTCCCAATTAGGTACTTGATGTATGTGGTTCATTACCTAAGGTCTTGTCTGTACGGATGGATGCAGACAGAACTCCATTCACACTCCCTCCATAGAGTCAGGCATGAGACCATTTTGGGCCAGAAGCAATTTAGTCCCATGAAAAAAATAGCACATTCCAGCAAAAGGGCTTTACAAAAAGGCACAGAAATTCACTTATATGCGTACATTGTTTTTGGATCAGAGCTGGCTCATATCCAGAGAGTTCAGAGTATAATTAGAGGAGCTCAGGTCCCCCCTCATCCATTCATGTGGATGTGCCTGAAATCATATTGCATTGCTTCTGCTCTTTAGCAATACAACTGTATTTTTTTTCCCATGGGAGAGCAACTGGGGTACAATAAAACTCTAATGCAGAGGGTCAATACACATCCTATAAACTAACAGCTTCTAAATTATGGTATAATTAAACTGAAAATGGGAATTAACTTCAAAAGCTTCAGCAAAACATATATTGCCATATATTCAGGGTTGCAAAACTATTAATAAATAAATCATCTATTAATTATTACCTATCAACAGGATACCATGAAAAACAGATACCCATTACATGAAAACAGAGTTAGACAACTGATGAGGTAATTGCTCCTCCTTTAAAGTTCAAATTACATTATTAAATTGCATACTATTACTCTAAAAAAAAAAAAAAAATGCTGTTCTGCATACTGTTTATTTATTTCATTACATTAATTGTTATAATGAGGAATTTAGGCACCTTTCAAAGTGTTTGACAACAATCAGGAATGACAAAAAAACCCCAAGCAAACGTGTAATGAGTGATACGACAAGGTGCAATGGCTTTAAACTGAGAGTAGGTTTAGATTAGCTATTCTGAAGAAATTCTTTACTGTGAGGGTAGTAAGGCACTGGAACAGGTTGCCCAGAGAATTTGTCAATGCCCCATCACAGGAAGTGTTCAAGGCCAGGCTGGATGGGGCCCTAAGCAAGCTGTTCTAGTGGAAGGTGTCCCTGCCCACGGCAGGGGGATTGGAACTACATTATCTTTCAGGTTCCTTCCAACCCAAAACAGTCCGTGATTCTATATATTAAAGCAGTTGTCTTCAACATCTACAGTAACTAAAAAAAAAAAAAAAAACCAAAAAAATTCAGTTACCTTCATTCCAGGAAAAAATCCCAATTTGGTATTCAAAACTATTTGGTATTTGCAGTCACAGCTCAATGTCCAAATGAAGATCAATATGAAGTGGTGTATTCCTGTGGTCTGCATAGGGACCAGGTAAGGTATTGTCATGAAGAACATAGGCTGTGGGATTTAGTGCACTCTCGGCAAGTCTGTGGATAAATCAGGGGTGCAGTTGACTCACTTATGGGAATGCTGGGGGATCTTGACAGGCTTGAGGAGTGGGTCCATATGAACCTCATGGAGCTCAACAAGGCCACGTGCAAGGTCCTTAACCTGGGTTGAGGCAATACCCAATGTCAATACAGACTGGGGGATGAGTGGACTGAGAGCAGCCCTCCACAGGAGGACTAGGTGATACTGTTGGATGAAAAATTACATGTGAAGCAGCAGTGGGGACCTGCAACCTAGGAAACCAATTATATCCTAGGGTGCGCAAACTCATGCGTGGCCAGCAGGTTGAGGGAGGCAATTCCCCCCTCTACTCTGCTCTCCTAAGACCCCACCTAGAGTACTGTGTCCAGCTCTGGAGCCCCCAGTACACAAAAGAAATGGAGCTGTTAAAGCATGTTTAGAGGAAGGCTACAAAGATCATTGGAGGGCTGGGACACCTCTCCTGTGTGAGAGGCTGTGAGAAGTGAGGTTGTTCAGCCTGAAGAAGAGAAGGCTCTGGGGAGACCTTACTGTGGCCTTTCAATACTTAGAGGCAGGACCTCATAAGAAAAACTGAGGGACTTTTCACCAGGGCCTGTAGTGACAAGAGGCAATCATTTTCAGTTGAAAGAGTGTAGAATCAGATTGGACATAAGGAAGGCATGTTTTATTATGAGGGTGGTGAGACACTGGAACAGATTTCCCAGAGAGGCTGTGGATGCCACATCCCTGGAATTGTTCAAGGCCAGGCTTGTCAGGGCTTTGAGCAACCTGGTCTGTTTGAAGGTGTCTCTGCCCATGGGTTGGAATTACATGGTCATTAATGCTTCCTTCCAACCAAAACCATTCTATGATTCTACAAATTAGCATAAGAAAGGAAAGGGTCCAGATAAAACTAATATGATAAAACAGATGCCAAACATAATGGAAAAGGTACTTGGAAGTAGTAGTATTACTTATAGTATCACTTCCAGAATAGAAGAATTTATTAAGAAGAATGCTGCAGTGCTCTGTGTGGGCTCTAGTTCCATTAATATTTTTAATAAGATGGCTAACACTAAATATTACATGCAATAATTCTGAGATGGTAGGAAACAATGAGAATTCCCAAATTTCTTGGGACAAATTGGAGCAAGCACAGTGTTCTTTATTTAAGCAACACCTACACAGAGATTGGAGGTACGACTTACTAGGCAGCAGTTCTTAGGAGGAAATCTGGAGCTCTTTGGAATGTTAACCAAACCAGACTCAGCAATATGCAGTAGTTCTCAGCTTAATGTAATACTTATCATCCGTATCATCTGAGAGACATGAGGAGTAATCTGTTTGAACTAGCAGGTGGTTTAAGCTCTGCATCTTGCTTTAAGAACTGCTCTTGCAGAAGGTGGTTTATTTGGAGGCAATCCAGAAAAGAAAAACAGGAATTATAAAGCTATAGCAAGTGATCTACATGGAAATGCTGAAGAGATTGGAGATAATTAACCTAGAAAATGGAAGAGTTATGGATGGAAGGACTTATTTTAACACATTTTTGCAAGGTTCTGTCTAGGGTGTTTACAGTCTTCAGTTATATAAGAGGTACCTACCAGAAAGCAAGAAGGTTTTTTTTTTCTTTATATTCACAATGATTAATAAAAGAATTGGTTAATACAAAAAATCTCTTAGAAATCAAAACCAATCAAAACTTTTATTAAGGACAGCTAGTAAAACAGGTTGTCTGTGATAGCTGACAAATTTGAGTTCCCAGCAATGTCTATAAAAGGGTTAGATGGACATTTCTCAGTAACATTTTAGATCAAGTTCAGAATTTCTTTTGGGGGAAAGAGGAAAGATACAGTGACTTCCCAAGATCCTCCCAACCTCTTTTGTAGAATTCAGTTTAAACCAACTCACTAAGGTAGTGGCAGCACTTCAGATTATACAATACAAAGTACTAAATTTGGATGTAGAAGATATACTACCTTTTCTAAAAACATAAACAACTGCAGGCATGCTTCTCCTAGTACATAGTCCCTTCAAAGTTAGCTTAAATATAAAGTGTATTGCTCGATACTGCAGTGAGACCTCAACAAATATAACAACAGTTGGCACATCAGAACTGCAAACATGACAATTTAAAGGAAAAAAGTACAGTTTGCTCTGATACGACATACACACCTCTTTCCCCCAACCCCTATGAAATACAAGTATTAAGCAGGATAGAGGGAAAAAATATTTCACCTCATAGCATGCCTGGATATGCTGTTTGGAAATCAACCACCAAATAAAAAAAAAAAAAAAAAAAAAAAAAAAACCCAGGAATTCAGAGCATAAGCATTGTAATACACCTAGTATTTTCTACCCTTACTCTGTGGTCTATATACAGCATCTAAGAGATCCTGGACAATCAAGATCTCTTAGATTGAACTCTGATTGATTGTGTCAGTTTGAACTGATTAGTTCAAACAACTCTTGGAGAAATGTCACTCAATATAATGAAATAATGTTCTGAATTCAGAGCGTAGTGTAGAAAAGAAACCAACCCAAAACCAAAACTTTTTGTATTTTTTTTCCATCTTGCACATGAGGCCAGAACAGACTTGAACATCCACAAATTTTCTGTAAAAGATAATACAGAATTTTCTATGCTTGACTGTAGTACTCTTGGGCAATATGGGTTAATATTTTTCACCATAAGTTTCACAATTATTGGACAAGAGAGTTATTGTCTTTGCCCTTGATGTAAACTTTGTTTATAAAAGAAAACAGTTTTAACAGCAAAAATTGAAACGAACTTACCAGAAATCTGGAGTATTTGGGGGATAGAAAAGCATTACACTGTATAGAATAATTAGGGGAGTTTCATAGGAGCAAGAGAAGAGACAGCAGTGCTGCTTTTACTGACACTCTAAGTTCAAAGATTCGAGATACTGAAGAAAGTAAGGCACAGTGCAATTTACTTCTACCAGAATCAAGGGTAAGCTGAAGACTTTCTTCTACTATTGCTTATTTAAAAGTCAGAGTCAGATAGATGGAATGAGAGCTGTGAATATTCATGTCTCAGGATTTTCAAAGACAAGTTGCACAAACACAAAAATGAAGATTTGGATTGTGAAATGAAAATACACTTTTCTTCCACACATATAGTGTGAATCACACATTCTCGCATTTGGGTTTTAAGGGATTTGATTGAATGATTTGATTTCATTTTTTAACAGCTTTTAAATTCTTTCAAGTAAGGAACAGAAGAAATGGCATGTTAGTTATGTAACAAATCATTGATAGGCAAATGGATCAAATCAAAGATTAAAATATAATAAAAATACTAATACAATATTTAGAAAATAATACATGTAATAAAATCCTGACTGGGTCAAAAGCTTGCCTTGAGAAGGGAGGGTGGAAATTTTCTGTATATATAACTTGCTTATTAAAAAGCATCCCCTGAGTTGTGCTAATAAATATTATCTGTAGGAAGTTAAATTATTAGCACATTAGTACACCAAATACCACTATCATTGTCTTCACAGGGAAGAAAAAGAGTAACAACAAGCTTACATCAGGATCGGGATTTATTTTTAAAAGGGTTATATAATACTTCCAGAGGTTGCAAAACCTTTCAGAAAAAAAAAATACATTCGTAAGTTGCTGAGAATTTTACCATAAATTGTTTATGAATCAATCAAATGATGCCATAAGATACTTGTTTAGCAACAGATTTGATAAAAACTACAGCCATAAATAAAATGTGCTAGCAGACTTAGTATTATGCAAGCTTACAGCTTTTGTGGTATCTGATGATTAATTTTATTTACTGTGTTTTTATTATATGGTCTTCAATAAAAAGGCTAAGAAGCCCATCTATACTCTCTTATATCAAACATAATATCAGATTTCAGCTCTGCTTCACAGCCTGTTTCTCATGAACCGAATATCATGAAGAGTAGCACAGATTGAAATCTGACCTTTTACAGGAAGTTTACATACTAGACTCTGAAATTACCGTTAAAAATTAATAAATTTGCTGATGTTTTCAGATGAAATGGAGCTATATATATATAGAATATCTGACCTTAAGTCTTGAGCATGTTAAGGTATGAAAGTCTGTTACTCTGTTGGTTTTATGAATCTGATGGAATCTAAAGTGAAAGGCAGGATTTTACTGCAGATAAATCATTGAAGAAATGTAACTGATATTTTTTCCTCAAGAGCCCAAGGAAGGATTTTATTTGAAAATAAATCGACAATGCAGGAGTGGAATTCTACTTATGAGCAATCACCAAGATAAACAGAAAGAAAAGTAAACTCTTATTTAATGATATCTAAGTCTAGAAAGAACAACTTTATTCTTTCTTCTCAAATATAATGCTGGAAGTTTTTTTCTTTCTATATGTATATACACACCTATATTCTGTACTAAAACCCATGGAATTTTTTTTTCATTTTTTCCTTGTTATCAAAGAACAAACAAAGAGCAACCAATGCAATGTAACTTGTCTTACGCAAACCCAGAATATATACAAAAGGCTGTTTAAATGTTTCTCTGCTAGTCTAATGAGTTATAGATGTAAATGAGGTATGCTCAATATAAAGCATACTTTGGAAAGGGTTTTTCAATGACATCTGCTAAAAAGATGAGATCTGCAATTTATCTGTAGCAAATACTTCAAAAAGATCTATTTTCTCTTAAATTAAGAAATTTCTATATGGTTCTTCTGTAGAGAACACAGTATGCTGGAAAAAAAGAAAAGGGGGGGGGAAAGAAATTTTCTTGACATTTTGCAAACTCTAACGCATTCCCTCAGGCACAAAGTTTATTTTTATGTCTTCCCAGCAAACTACCGTGCAAAAGACCCCAATTTTGTTTTGTTGTTTCTGGTTTTTTGTTTTGTTTTTTTTTTAAAGAAAACCAGTAGTGTTTATTTCTTGTGTGTAAGAACTGAAAAATATGCAGGTCTTTTGAATGACTGCAAGAATAAAAGAAAGCAGCTCTCTGTGTTCTTAAAAAATCAGTGTTTCCAGGACTCATACTTCATCTTTTATATCCTTTTCATTTCAGAGGCCATTGTGTCCTTATAAATGGCATTTCATATTCTCTTGTGGGAAAAAATAAGTATACTTTTTAAAGCCAGATTTTTGTGGACAAATACATGACCATAATCTATTGTAATCTGTTTTCTAATAAAGATTTCTTCTGTCTTCAAATAGAGCCTGACGATGCATCTCTTCCCAGGGGCCTAGGAAATACCATGTTGGATATATGTGGATATACCCTGAAAAGGGTGCACCTCATTTAGTATTCCTTTACTAGAAGTGTCTTGACTAGGAATTAAATGTGTTACAGATTTGAACTTTCTATATACTACAAAAGCAAGCCTTCTAGAATTCAATACATCTCAATTGACATATGTCAGAATCCTAAGTTTTCATTAGCATTGAGTTTTGGAACGTGTAAGAATATACCTGCTAAAGACACTTTAAATCTAAGACAAGTCTTATGATGGTTGGAATTCCAAACCAGACAAGTCTTTTCCAAACATCTAAAAAGTAATTATTCTGTGCCATAAGAAACGAATTAAACTTCTCTCTTGTATAACTGGGGATGTTCTCTTTTATTCCTATATCTGCCTAATCCTTTTTGCCAATATCTCGGTCTCAGTGAATTAATTCTTTGCTTTAGTGTAACATGCTTGGTGTATTTAGCCCTGAGACAATCTAGGGGTGACATAGGAAATCATTGCAGGCTTTCCCCAGAGTATATTCTTCTCTAGTCTTCAAGGAATCAATCCTGAAATGAGAAATTGAGAAGACAAACAAGAAAAAGTGCTGGAGGCTGACTGAAAGACTGCCTTTACCTTAATAGCTGAGAAAAAAGTCCTGCAAAAATATCCTGGGTTTCTGAATATCATGTGACTCCTTAAGATTCCCTCCAGAGTGAAGTAAACGCTTTTTAAACGAGAAAACAGTGATCCCTGGAAAGGCTAAGTTTGTTTTGCAGGCCCAGAATGTTTTCTGGAGCTATTTACGATAGAATTCACCTTACAAAAGAGACTCTATAGAAACATTTATGCACAAGCTAGGTTCCATTTCAGTCTTGCTATAAGCTCTGAAATATATAGCTCTTGAGCGGTTTTTCTATTTTGAAAAAAATGACAGATTGAAAAAATGAACAGAAAGGCTCACCCTGGTGCAATGGTGATGGTTGGTCTAATTTGCCATCCCATGAGCCTTCCCATCCCCACTGAAGTTTGTCATTCATACCCACTGCTCCTTCTATCACTCATGGATCATGCTTATCTGTCATTAAGATGTCATTATCTGCATCCTGGGCTGCATCAAAAGAGGAGTGACCAGCAGGTGATTCAGCAGGTGAATCTGCCCCTCTACTCCACTTTAATGAGTCCTCACCTTCAGTTCTGTGTCCAACTCTGGGGTCCTCAGCACAGGAAGAACATGGAGCAAGTCCAGAGGAGGACTACAATGATGATCAAAAGAATGGAGTACCTCTCCTACAAAAACAGGCTGAGAAAGCTGAAGCTGTTCAGCCTTGATAAGAGAAGGCTTCACAGAGATTTAACTGTTGCCTTCCAGCACATAAAGGGGAGAACAACTTTTTACACCAGCAGATAGTAACAGGACAAGTGGAAATGGTTTTAAACTACAAGGCGAGAGTTTAGATTATATGTTAGGAAGAAATCCTTTCCTCAGAGGGTACTTGTAAGCACTGGAACAGGTTGCCTAGAGAATCTGTGGATGCCTATCCTGGGAATTGTTCAGGGCCAGGTTGGATGGGGCCCTAAACAAGCTGGTCTAGTGTAAGGTGTCCCTGCCTATGGTGGGGGGTTGCAATTAGATGATCTTTAAAGTCTCTTTCAACCCAAAACATTCTATGATTCTATGATGAAAAATACCAAATAAATTTAGGGATGAAATTAATCTACTTTGCCTACAATATTTTCCTTACTTCATGTTCAGAGGACAGAAATTTCTTTTATTGAGATATTTATTTATGAGATCATACAAATTCTTTATTGTCTGATCATAGGGATTTGAATGGAATGTATAATATATATAAAATACATAATAGCCTCTCAGACATGTCATCAGATTTATATAAATATATGTATATATATACATGTTTGTATACAACGCATATATATACATAATGGGATAAATTGATAAGCTTATTTATTAAGTAAAAAGGTGTAACAATAGCATCTAGGATTTGGAAAATAGAGAAGTGTTGCATGAAACTTTACTGTATACTATATTATTCTATACATCTATAAAAATTAAAGACTTGTATATAATGTATACCCAGTTCACAAACAACAAGAAATTCAGCTAGACCTTTTCAGTTTTTGCTTACATAGGGACCTTTTGTTTTGAGTTCCAAATTACTCTTGACATCTCGTCCTCTCTGTAATTGCCTCCAAGTATCATTCACTATTAGTGCTTTCAGGATTTTCCCTTTCCATTTTATTTCAATGTATTTCCAAGACACAGTGCTCCAGTACTTTACAGTACTCTAAATTGTATTATCATATGTCCTCCCCATGTTTCTAACTAATATAAAGCCTTCTTTCTTTTCTCATAGTCCCTACTAGTATTTGCATTTGCTCCTAATATATTGCTAAACTCTAAGTTTCATCAAGTATATTATTTCATCAAGTTCATTATTTTCTTTGTTAAATCACTACTGAAGATACAAGTTCAAATATGACTTTATGCAGATATCAGTACCCCATTGATATTAATTTATAGTTTTCTTATAGCCCCCAGTTCACTTTTAAATGCAATAAAATCTAAACCAGTATGAATTAAGTTTTATATAAGTATGAGTAATATCCATAACTTCTCATTTAAAACTTTAATTTACCCATTTTACAACTCCCCCCAAAAAACGGTGCAATATTTATAATATTAGAATAAAGTTAATACAGAAAGCCATTATAATTAATAACATTTTGTTGCTTTCACACAGAGATATCTTTTCACGTTCTTTTAATAATTTTACCTGTCTAGAAATTGGATTCTTAGAACACTGAAGTAAACTACTTTCTTGTTAAATATTAAAAGATTATTATACAATCCTTTGTAATTTATTTACTTCAATAGTCTATAATACACATTCCCTGAACCACTGTTTTCCTGCATATTCAGATTTCTCACATATGACCCTATTTCTTGTTTGTCAATTTCTTCTTACTTTTTAATTGTTCTAGAATCACCCTTAATTTGTCATTCCTAAAAAGAAGCTTTTAAACTCAGATATTTTAAATAAGATTATTATCATCCCTTTCAGTCTTTTCGGTATTTGTTTTTTCCCTATGATGTTGTTAGAAAATCCTTATTATCTTAACCCCTTTGGCTACCATTAATCCATTTCTCTTTTTATACTGCCTTATCTTTGCCCTACAAGCTTTAACTTTGAATTTTCTTGTCTGGCTGCCTCTTCTCTTTCCCCTTCCAGGGCATTATTCAATAGTGATTCCTTATCTTGTCTTTCAGCGCCAGAAGCTACCAACAGCACAGTACAGCTGTGACACATCACAAGCAAAAGGGAAAGCACACAAGCATGTCTCACTTTGTGTGAATGGTGTAAAATACTGTAAGAAACTATTCATACTTTTTTAATGTAACCTCTTGGCAACACCAAACCTGACTTGCCAAATACCAAACTGTTTAAAAAAATCTATACGTGAAGGATGACACAGCCACAATTATTTCTGAAAAGCTTTCTCTATATTTTTTTTATTAACTATTCTTCAGATTAACAATTTTGGCCATTCTGCACACTGTCATTGTGGCTTAGGTAATTTTTGTAATAATTAGAATACTACAACCTGAAGCATGATAAAGAATAACTAAAAAAAACTCATGGTACATTTCAGTGACTGACAGGAGCAACAAAATTCATTGACAACTAGACTCAATTATGGGTCTGGTTATTTGCTGAATCCTGACAGATGTACAAATGATTAGGGATCAAAACAACCTCACTATTAACCAAAGAGAAGACTGAAATAAAATATACAATTCAATTAGTTTCACCCTGAGCAAGGGATTTGACTACATGACCATCAGAACCCTTCAAACTGAAATTTACCTCTGAGTCTGTTTCACATAATTTCAAAATCATTATTTAATCTATTCACAAAATAGGTCTAAAAGTAAAATGTTAGCCTTAAGCTACCAACCTTAAGATCTCTTCAGTTTATTATCACCTCTGGTTATATGAACACAGTGAACTACTCTCAAATATGAAAGGACCGCAAAATCTTAATATGCATTCATATATTAAAATATCTCAGACATCAGTTGGAAAACTTGAACTCTTATCTTCTTTGAGGGCTCAATATCTGAATCCTGTGCACCACATCACACCAGGGGAATGCTAAAATATAACCAAATAGTGAATATGGACTCTTAAGAGATCTTCCAGAGATTGCCATCAGTTCTAGATGCTCACTTGCAATTAAAAAAAAAAAGTAGTCCAGCTAACTGTTCTCACCCAGCTGGTGCTGTAAATTATTCAAGCTTCCAACCTCACTTACCAATGTTTTCCAGAGGTTACCCAATTCTAACTTTACTTTATACCCATTCATAGCAGAATCTAAAACAAACAAACAAACAAACAACCCCCCAAAAAACCAACAAAAAAAAGCCACCAAAACCAACCAAGCAAAAGAAAAAAAACCCAAACAACAAAACAAAAACAAACAAACAAAAAACCCCACCAAAACCCACTAAAATTAAAGCTCCTATGTTTACAAACTCTTTTCCCATAAATGAAGAAATAGAACTGCTGCAAAGAACACCAGCATTTTGTTAATTTATTTGATTGGTGCTGAAGTGGTTGAGGTTAACCTCAGATACCATTATTCTCTTGTTCTCATAAAATTCTCAGACTTACTGGTGGAGGCATAAATTAACTTTTCATAGCTGTATATGAACAATTTATGCAGAAATATAGGAAATACTCTAATGCACATATAAAGGAATAAGGCAACAAGTTCAGGAAAAAGTAAATTTAGCTTAATGGCATTAGGAAATCTGTTTAAACATTTTAACTGCATATTTCTCAGTGAGATGGCATTGATTTTTTTCCAGGTTACCATGGATTTGTACATTAATGGAACAGATCATTATTAGAACTGTACTACTGAGTTCTGCGGCTGTGCTTACCATGTGACTAATGAGGGATGTACACAAAAATTAAATTTCTTGGAAAACAGAAATGTACACTCAAAGGTCGTCAGGGACACCTGTGTGGACAAAGACATTCATGCATGTTGGCCAGAGTCCAAAATTCATGCTTCTAAATGTTCACCTGAGAGAACTAAGGCAACTAAGGCAACTAAGGCAACTAAGGCAACTAAGGCAACGAGTCAGAGACAGGGTGACTAAAAAAATGAAATGGTAATTTAGAGCATTTTCTTGAATAAAACCACACAGCTATTCAATAATAAAAATTAAGATTTAGTGAATATGGACAGCTTTGAGCACAAGAGTGCTCCCAGCACCATTGCCAGTCAAAAGCACATAGATCTAACACTGCCCTGAAAAGGTCATCAGTCCATCTGTTTCTTTGGCAGAGGTGACAACCAGCCCACATGGATTACTCTCTCCTAACAGTATTTAACATTCCATAATCCTCAAACCAAACAGAGACAATCCCATAAAAATCCAGGGGACAGTATAAAGAATTTCTATGGTATTGTCCACAGTGGGCTTGAAGGAACACAGCAATTATTCTGTGATAAAAAAAAGCACTGATTTCAATGGTTTCTGATCACCTAGGTCCTCCAAATGAAATTGTAAATGATGTCTCTATGTAGACAACTATTTCCATTTCTCTGAGCTTATAGTGAGGTTTATTATTAAAAATTTAAAACAGAAAATGTAAAACATCCATTCAACAATTTGTTTTAATCATTTCATTTGTTGCCCATTTGTACTCACAAATGAAAGTGTTTCCATGTTGTTTATAATTCATATGATTTCAGAGACTCATGTCATTTAGATTAAGGTATTGTCAGATTTGAGTAGACTCCAGTGCATTTACCCAAGAGAGATCTATTAAAAATGTAGTAATTATTTGTGATAGAGAAACAACTGCAATAATAAAAATAAAATCTTGATTAAATGACACCTGTACCTTTGTCTTACACTAATGACTAACTAGCTTGTAACTGTGCTTCTATACCAACAAAGAAATTAATGCTTATTATTAAAAAAATCCAGAAATTTCACTGCGAATTTAATTTTTAAGAGTGTGTGGTTCTTACTAGTAGTTCTTGTGCTTAAACTGATAAGAACCCAAAACCAGAGAACATGAAAGACTCTCTGACTAACCTGCTTCCCGTCAATCCTACTGACATCAGCAGACACTAAATACTAATGCAAGCAAGGCTTGACAAGCAACATCATTAAAATCTTCAAGGTTACTGCAAATGGATTAACTCACAATATTTGCACATGGTCTAGATACCTCTTAAAAGAGGTCTGAGCAGAATTGAGAGCTTCATTTCAAGCAATTAGTGCAGATGACCTGAAATTAGCACCTGGAGAGCCTATGTGGGGACATTCCTGTTCCCAGGGGCCCTAAATACAGGCTTTCAGGACTCAGGACTGCACACTGCACTTTGTTCCCTCTCCGAGCTTGGTCAGGGACTTAGGTGAATGTGTAAGTCTGCTGTGTGACAGTAAAAAGTACATGACCTGCTCATGACCAAACCTCCACATACTCTTGGGAAATGCTATGTATCTGTGAGAGTACTGAGCTGACCTCAAAAAATTTTTGCTTTTTTTAAAAAATACCAGCTACAGAAAAAGACAAAAGACACCTTTCACATATAAATATGCTACTTAATGTATCTCTTAAGGAGGAGGAGACGCAAGTTCATGGTTATACTTAGCCTGAGGAAACTTAAGCCCTTGTTTTCTCTTTTCTGGGATACTGCTCTCACTAGTAGGCAAAGGGCTCATGTTAAGTGCCAGTAGTTTCTGCTATTTCTGTGAAACCACAGCACTGTGAGAAATAACAAAGCAAGATTTATGGGGTCAGCAGAAGCAGCTCAGAGGAAACTGCACTCTGTATTGGTGGTTAAAGTGATTCCTGACTGAGGGAACACTAGGCTGTGGGACACATACGCATTTAATTCACATCCCAGCTTAGGCCACTGCATTTGGTTGCCTGCCTACACTATACCATTAGAGCTGTAACAGAACTTGCAGAAATGAATGAGGCATGGGCTGGAAGGCATATCCTGCCTTTTGCGACTCAAACCTTTTTTGTGCATAAAACCAATGGAGAAAACCGAGGATGCAGATGGCACAGGGCAATGGGAGAAAAAGCCCAGATTTGCTCAGAATCTATAACACGGAGTAATCATGTGCAAAGTAGAGCATAAAGCTGGGAATACTGGACTCCTTGGTGACTTCACCTGGTTGTGTGACTGAAGCGAATGAGAAAAAGATCAGGGGATTAAATAAAGGGATTCTATTACTTTGCCCAAGCTTGTGCACTTCTCAGGCTAGCTGAAATAAGACTGGTTTTGCTTTGTTTTCAGGGCTTTTTCATTTGTAATTCCTACAAAGCTTCTGTGTTTGTTTACTTCACCTGTTTTATGCCCCAGATGTGATAAACTGTAAGCTTAGAGTACTAATAAGACTCGAGCTCTGTGAAAGTGCAAGCTTCTGGGAAATCTGAGGGTTTAGCTGAAAGAGCAATGTAAAGACCTAACAACCTAGACACAAGACAAAGTACAGGGAAACCAAAAGGGAAAAAAAAATAAAAAAAACACACTTAGGGCCAGTATAATTTCAAGGGAAGCTTAAGTATGTATAAATCTTGTGTTAGGAGCTGCAAACCAAGAAGCCTGTTCACTATTTAGCTGTGAGCTCCATCGGGGCAATGTGACCATTTCTAACAGAGAACTACAAGTTACAAATACCAAATATGCTGAAATGGACTTTGTGGCCTGAGGGTCTGTCTTATGAGAGGAACAGTGTGTGATCATTCTTCAAGTTAGCATGCACATAATGTATTCTCTGATCAACACAGCACTTTGTGTCTCCGCCAGCACATCACTGCTACCATGAGCAATGTGTGTCTGCCAAAGGAACAAAGAAGAATACCGGGAGTCTTTTAACTGCATGCCAAAAGGATCCCTGTCCTGAAATGGCAGAATTCCTGACTATATCACAGTACCAGACACTATCTTGGTGTCATATCGCAACACTGTCTTTCAATGGAAGAGATTTAGCATCTCCAGTATTTTTTCCTAAAGAAATCTCCAGTGTACCCTATGTCTATTTGCCATTGTTTCATTTACTTACACATTTTGAATTAATCCATATAAAACAAATACCTTCTAAATCTTTTCAGTCAATATGAAATCTTATTTTCTCCATGCAAATATCTGCATAGACTTCTCTTCAGAATATGACAGTGATTCTCCTTAATTTGCCAGAAAAGATCACCTTTCATTAACAGTATTCACATTTGAAATGTAAAAAGACTGTAAATAATCATGAAACATAAGCTCAGGACTTGTAATGATCACTGATCTGTGATGAAAGACTGGACAAGACTTTTAAATCCTTGGTTGGTATCAGACACGTAACAAAGACCTACATTAATAGGGCTATGCAATTCACAGCATTCTGTGCTGCTAGCAAAATTATTTGCATTTTTTGAGATCAATCTTAGCCAGAATAATAGCAACCAGATCACTGAAAATATCCACATTGATTTCAATGTAAAATGATTTTGTATCGTTTTCTCTATGCAACTGAAGTGAAATACTGGGGTGGAAATATACACACAATAGAAAATAGACCTTAGATATGTAAAAAATCATGTGAAATTATACCACACTATCACTGAAAGGTATTTAGTTATGATTTTTAAAAATGAGAGTTACTACCCTCTGAAACCTAATCACTGCTAGACAATGTTTCAGTAGATCACCAGAACATCCTGCCTCCTTTTTATTTGCAGTCAACACCTCATGACATCTGATTAAATTATAATCCTGTTGTTTAAATGATCTTTCTGCTGTATTTTTTGATAACCTCTACTATGTATACTGACATCCTTTAGGGGCACACATTCTTCCACAGCTCCTATTATAAGAAATATTATCTATCAATACTTCATAATTTAATGCCGCCTTCTTAGGGAGAACTCCCTGACAGTGGCTGTCATCTTAAATGACTGTCAACTTTGTGTTCAGACAGATATTCTAGAGATAAATACAAGCCCAAATTTACACAAAAACAAGAAAGCATCTATTTCTACAGCAGTTGTGTCAGTCCTAGCCAAACATCAGCCAACTGCTCCTAAAGAGATTCTTACTTTTATCCAGATGTGTCTAGTGTGACACCACTTGGTCTTTTTTTTTTTTTCCATCTAGCAAATAGAAGATGCATGTTTTAGGATGCTAAAATTTTGCAACAAATTCCATGGCAGTTTCTGGACACATTCAACAGAAAGGGAAGAAAAAGTACAATGATGATAATGACTGCCATTCTTCATTATTTTAAGTGTATTTTCATCTAGCCCTGTACAATAAATACAGCACTGCAATTGCCATTAAAAGGCCTCAGGACATGTCAAATATTGTCTGAACTTGTTTTGTTCTTCCTGAAGCTTTGTTTAGCTTGTTTAATGACCAGACAGCTTTTGCCTGATTTGTTTAACTTTTGCTTATCTTTTTAGGACCGTATTCTTTCTACAGAGAGTAGCAACAAACAGTTACTCTGTACAGAATGATGTATCTATTTTACTCCAGCATAATGATGCAGTGCAGAAAAGCACAGTCCTGGCAAAGAGAATGCTTTGGGAGCAGAGGTATCCAAGCAGGAGACAGTGGGTGCAATGCAGGGGAACATAAGTCTGGAAGTGCCAGTGAAAGGCAAATGATGGCTTTGAGGATCCCAGAGCTAATAAATAATACACTGATGATCAGCTAAAGCAGTGCACATCTGGGAACTAGTCAAAACTGGGTTCTAGGATAACAAAAGCAAAGAATATTTACTGAACTATGTAATTCAGTCCATATATAGTAAAGTAATTTTTATTATTGATATTTATTGATATTGATCTGTCTGATTGCAATTTAATATCATTGTTGGGATTAATTTTTAATAATATTTAGAGAAAACATTTTTAAGAATAAAATAATCATTTCCTGTTCTAATATTGATTAGATGTATTTCAGGAACCCACATCTTCAATTGAGAGCATTTACCAGCAAACCTGCTTTTAATTAAATCCCATTTACATGAATAATTATGTTGATTCAATGAGTTTATTTATGTACAAGTGAACACAAAAGCAGGAATTTAGTCACGTCTGAAAAATATTTAGATGCTACATCCTGGCACACTTGGATACCCCAACATGTCTTATTTATTCTAGAAATTCAGTTATTGTAAAGTTACTGCACATATTATGTTGTCAGACTAAAACCTACTTTTTTTGCCGTTCTACAGATTTCACATAGACAAAAATCCATTCTCCAAAAGCTTAAAAACACAAAATAGTAGATAAATGTTAAGAGTCTTTCATTCTCTTCATCTACTTCATCTGCAAAACTACCAATACACTCACACTTTCACTTCAACCAGAAAATTCTCAGGGAGAACATGAATTTGATTTTCATCAGAACTATGAGGGAAAAAAAAAACTTTTCAGATTTAGCAGTAATGGTATAATCTATATACTCTAAGTAACTGTGTGATACTGATTGCCAAGCAAAGTTTTGATGTATTTATCTTCATAATATTACTAGAAGGCGAGGCAGTACTCTTATAACAACACTGCAGGGGAAGGAACTGGCGCACAGAAGCAACAAAAAGCATTTACAAAATAAATAAAGTAAGTTTCCATGCCTCACCATCACTTTCAAGACCCGCATTCACAATGGGGCCCTCCAAAATGTTCATCCCAGGGCAGCCCACAGCTGCTGGTGTTTAAGAGCCATAAGGCAACACAAACAAGGTGCACACAAGGGTCTGGATGTTCCCTCACTGGAGAAGCAGCAAACTCTTGAGCAGAGTGAATCCAAAAGGTGGTCTGGGATCCTACCAGCTTGACCAAGCTGGGCACAAGACACAACCAGAGAAGGCATCCTCCTTTTAGATGGACACCCCCCTTTTATAATCTTCTGTGTATAAACTGCCAAACCAGACCTGAATGTCCTGTAAACAACTGCAGCACTTGGAGCCATCCAGACTCGGTGCGTCTGCTTCCCAGAAGGTTCTGCCTGGTCAAGGAATAGGAATATTTTTGATTTTTCCTAAATATGAAGCTGCTCCAATTTTTTTGAAAATATTAAAAATTCAGTGAATATGTAATAATTTGGACATTCATTTATGAGATAGGAAAACACTGATTCTAGAAAAGACTCCAGTTATTTTTAGGTACAATAAATTCTCCCAGAACAATAACCATCAAGCTTCTCTGAGTTTAATTCTGCTTCAAGAGGTAACACTAGTATCTACTGCATTTATGAACCTAAATAATAGCATAATTCCCTGAAGCCCTGTGGCCCCATAAGTAACTCTCACAACTTTATCAGTTTCTGGGATTGGCTAATATCCCAGCCTTGGCACCTTCCTCCTGTCCAGGGAGAGTGAAACTTTATGATACTCTCAGTATTATTAGTGAATTCCTAGACATTTGATGCAGACAGAGCAGCTGGACAAGGCTGTGTACTCACATTACACCTGCAGTGCTGAACATTTTTCCTCCTCTCCTTTGTCAGTGTGAAGCACATCTATCAACCTTCAAACACACCAGTACGGAGCAGCTGTATGTTTGCCAATCACTGCAGATATTGGCCAATGCCACAGAACAAACAAAACACTGCCAAGGATAAAAACACAACTTGTTACAGTTCAAGCTGGAGTGCCCAGCTTTGCAGACAATTGAAATCTTCCATGTGTACAGTACAGAAGAGAATGAAAAGGACAGGATAGAGAAGCAAACACTATAAAAAAGTGAACCATTTAGGATTCAAAAAAATATTTCACTCAAAAAGTTCAGACTTAAGATTTTCCAAAAGCCTTTCAGGAAAAAGTATTCTTACACAAAGTATGTGCAGTATTATTTCTCATAACCAATAAATAACATGAAATACATTCTCTGATTTTCTAAGCTGTAACCTAAACCCCTTCTAACTGCACTACTGGAATGAACTACAAAGGCTTTGCCGATTTATCCCCAGGCACTCTGCGCACACTTTCAGAGCGATCTGCACCACTCTTTAATGGTCAGTGGAAAGCCCTGGATAAACATGTATCTTGGACTCTGTTTTGAAGGATCTGCCAGTAATACTGTAATCAAACATGGTACAGCTGCCTAGAACCACAGTATTATGTAATTGGCTGCTAACGTGTCCAAAAGAGCAGGCAAGGGGAACATGTATCAACCACTTCTCGATAGACCTTTTTTTCTAAGCAAATCTAAACTGTGCCAAACCAGCATCACTGTTTCTCCCCACCTTCTTCTTGTGCCACTTTTTGGTTCCAATGGAGGCTTAGCTGGGCCCTCATAGCACACTTGCCCAACATCAAGATCATCCAACTAAAAAAACCTAAGGTGAATAGTTTTCTGCTTGGCTGGTGGACTAACATAACTCAGCAAAGGGAAAGGTGTAAAGCCACAATGGGGAATCAGGTTCTCACAAGCAACTTGTCATTGCAACAAATTCCTGCTGAACATAAGGTGTATCCCTACATAACTGATGAATGAGCTAGCAGTACATGATGAACAACAGGCACCAGTCAGCTCCCAAAATGTTTTATGTCTCCTGAAGAATTCAAGAGAGCAAACTAGTGAAAACTGCCCAAAAGCGGGTGACATGTCCTCCCTATTGTCACCAATTTTCTATCAAGCTACGAAAAAATGGATGCTATTCAATTTTTTTTTGTTGTGATTCCTGACATTTCTAGAAGATAAAAATAAAATCTGAACTTCATAACTGAAAATAGCTTGCTTCCAAATTTCAGTTGCACACATTTTCAGCACCATCAAAGACATACTGATTTGAGTGCATCATGTGCCTTTTTCCCCCTCCAGATAATGAAAATGAAACTGAAATAAAGCACACAGAGACAGACTAACCAGCTAAAATTGAAAGAAATGCAGTAAGAAGTTACATAATTGAGTTTTCTTTAAAGTACATCTGCTTCACTCCACCAAATGTCAAGGATGGTTTCAAAAGTAAAACTAGAGGGGGAAAAAAGAATTTATAAATAAAAATTATGAAATAATTTCCTTTTGGTAGTATAAACACTTTATTACTGTCTCACAGCTCTTTCTAATCTCATCTGCATTTAGGCCAAATTATATTGATAGAATGGGGAATTTGTCTTGAGTAAAGGCCAGTAATTCAGCCTGTGCAGAGCAAAGTAACATGGATCTCATACCCTGTTATTATTGACTGTTTTTATTAATTCTGATGGTGGCTAGTCTATCAGAAAACTGGGTCATTAATTTGACAAAAACTTATTTATAACTTCTCTAAAAGATTAACAAAACCAAGAATGACTTTGAAAAATTTGACTGTCTTCCTCTTGAGATTAAACTAACATCAGAAAGGGCTCAAACTCTGAAATATTCATAAATCAGTGATGCATAATTTGTAAATTTGTACTTTATATCATGTACAACTTTCTGTGTCCAAAAGAGCATTTTATATTTCTTGTTAACAGTGAATGCAAATAATGCTCAATGGAATTCTGTGGTGACCTTTGTTTTATTACAATTACTGCATATTTATAAATGAACAACTAAACTCCAATTTGAGAGCTACAACAACTTTGAGTTGGAATCCTTTGAAAAAAAACAACTGAATAAACTTCATAAAATTAATTCCCTAAGAAGAGAAAAAGAAAGTCTCCTCTGAAAATTCCTCTGTGTATATCCACACACAAAGCAGATTTTTCCATGCTTTTGCAAGTAGAAAACTAAACAAAACAGCAATATGGATAGATTTGAACAGAAGAGGATAAATTCTTTAAAAACAGCACAGGAGAACAGATTGAATGTAAAACTTCATATAATCACTGTATTATATAAATGCATAAAACAGAAATACATAGGTATAAACTACTGCATAATAATAAAAAATGCAGTACCTGCATTGTGTCATAATTCCGTGTAATGTCACTAAGACTTAGTAACTGAAATCCCCCTATGTAGGCAGGACCTACATCAACTTCTGCTAATGGCTGTTCTATACTGGAACACTTCCACATTTGTCAAAAGCACAAGAAAATCAGAGGACAAGGTCTAAAATACAGTAAACATACTGCAGACCTTATCCACCCAGACAAAGGGTAATGGAAGTATTTGAAGACAAAAGGCACAGCTTACTGGTATGAAAAAGGCCAACCAAGAAGTCATGACTGGTCTGAAATATATGATGGTGCAGTACACAGTCCTACCATGCACTTATTCACTGGAGGCAGCAGCAAGACAGTTTGAATTCTGTTCCCAATTTGGACTCTGGTTTTGACTTCATTCTGAACACTTCATTTGTTTATACACCTTGCCCATTCTTTATCACCAGTTTCTATTTATGTTCTACGTTTCTTAGAGTAGAGGCTTCTAGCAGCATTTGTGCCCAGTTCAGAGGTCTTTCAATGTCTGAGTACAATCATGTACAAACATAGAGCTTTAATTCAAGCAAAAATGGTGGGTTGGGAAACTAAAATCCTGGTTTGGGTTATAACATACTGTTCAACTGAAGCTATGAATGTTTTAAACAAGCAATGAGCTGAAGAAAAACTGGTATTCAAATCCTATACAGGACACCTGTGATCCCTCTGAAGGCAAACATCAGACTGAAGCAGGCTGACCTTTCCCAAAAAAATAAATAATATGCCATCTCATTAGTGTGTGAGAAGTGCTGAGCAAAATGCTGATAGAATCTGTGATACCAAAGTAATTACCACTAAGAGAGAGAGAGAAGTGCATTTACTAATAAAGTATTTAAATAACTGAAAGCAAAGCCATTTTTATAGGCTTTTTTGTGTCATAAAGGAAATGGTCTGGGTATTTTCCTTTTTGGAAACATCAGACAATTCACTTATGGATTGACCCAAGTCCTACTGAATTCCATGCACATACATGAAGTGCTGATTATTCTTGCACACAAACTTCACGTCAAAACAGGAATTTTCATAGTTTACTGACGTAAATCAGGTGGAAATAATCAATACAGCACAAAGTAAAGTACAGTCATTAGTGATAGTCACATGCAACAATTTAAAACAAAGGTAAGACTTTTTGATTTAGAGGTGCTGATCATTAATGCTTTTTCTACAGTGCACTGCTTCAAAAAAGAATTTGAAATCAAACTTGCCTGACTGTGATAAAGCACCCTATTATGAGTTGTTTAGAATGACTCAAATATGTACTAAGAGTGTAAATTTTTAGGGTGATCATTTTCTTCTAGCAAAGTAAGTGAAAATAAGGCATATTATGTAGTACATGGGAATCCATAGAAGGTTTTTTAAAATATTTCCTTCCACTGGGAACCACACTCATAAACACAATCTCTTTAACTGATTCTATAAATGTTTGTATGATGGTTTTGGCCATGATAATTTTAGCAAGAACAATATTTATGTTAAAAAAAAAAAAGAAAATATTTAAAGTTAAATTATTTTTCCTTACAGTCTAGATTTTCACTGAGATCAAACTGCTTGTTACAGCATGATAACAAAACTGCTTAAAACTGCTCATAACCTGCATGGCAACAGGTTATTTTACTTTAAAGCATTTAAAGTAATATCACTTTAAAGCATTGAAACAATATTCTGTAAAATATTATGAAAAATATCTTTCACACAAATTTAAAAGTGTGTCTTTCCATTAGTACTCATCCTCCTCTGTCCCCTGGAACTCACAAATAAAAGGGCCACTGCAAGCAGCAAGATATAAAAATTATTAAGACTCTTCCAAGTATGTCACTGTACTCATTCAATATTTTGGGCAATTGTTTTATTTATTTTTTATTTTGTAAATTTTGCTTTAGTCTCAAACGGTCATTGCACACTAAATACTAAATATTCCTGTAGAAGTATATGGTTGTTATACTCCATTTTGTAATTTCTGATCTTACTAGAAAATCCTCCACTGATTTAATAGTTTGAATCCTCTGATGAAAGCCACGATATGACTTGGTATTACTGACTGTGACTTTCCAACTAGGGAGTCCAGCCTATTCAATGAGCTAGTGACCTCTGGGTATGTGATGAATATTATGAATTCATCTCACATGTGTGCAACAGGAAGTGGGCATTCATGGAATGGCACATGAACAAATGCATACATATAATGGAAGTTCTACAAAACTGTCTGCATTCTACATCTTCCTATTATTCAGCAGTGTGGCATAAATTATTATTTTAAAGACACATCTATTATAGTAAATTCTCTGTTTAAGATATTTCTGTTGTTTTTGAGATTTGAAATCAGGAAAAAATAAATCAGTTACCAAATACTGAGATAGTGGTATACAGTGAGCTCTTAGAACTTCTAACAAAGTAGACAAATGCTACATTTCTAGCGTAACAAAATATCTCTCCTAAATTTATTTTAAACTATCTGAACAAGAGATACAATATTAAGCCTGGAACTCCAAATGCTGAGATTTAATTAATGTGAACATCCCTCCTCTTCTTCTTTTGGATGTAAGTAACAGGACAAAGGATTTTTTTCATTGTTTTAGGCGGGTTCCTGTCAGATTTGGCAGTAAAACATGAGGGGAAGCTCTCTGTAGTTTCTGTCTAAGTAACTATTATAAAATCCCTCAATAATATCACGGTTTTGCAATGGCCACAATGAGAAAAAACATTTTTGGATTCTCTTCTGGATTGACTACACATGAAAACCTTACATGTCTACTAGATTTGGAACTGAGCTCTGTGTTATTGGCAGAAACTTCATTACATACTTCAGTTACAGCACTGAAGACCAAGAGGACAAATTCCCCATAGCCCTTAAATTCAGGACGCTGTCAGAGTATTCATTGAGATCTATTTGCCAGTGTTTTGATTCAGGCTAAGCATCTCAAATATAAATCTACAGAAAAGGATCTAGACACAAGGAAACTAGGTCTAAGGGAAACTGTAGTGATTTTCAATATTGCTTTAATCAATGACACCAAAGATGATCTGCCTACAGAAGAACTGCTGCATAAACCACATATTTCCAAATCATTTTATTAAAAAGCAATAGTTACAGCTTCTTCTTTTTTGACCTAGTTCCTTTCATTGTTCAACACGTCAGCACATTTAGAAACACAATCACCCATTGTATACTTGTCACGTCTTTTGTAAAATGCAACACTTCTTAAAATGGAAAAATTCCGACTTTCATCCATTATCCTAAGCCATTTATCATATTCAAAATAGTACAAATCTTCAGAGGTTCAAAATAGAAACAGTTGGCTTTAATCTAAATGCTCTCTATTTACATAAGGGTTCTAAAATGTGACTGGAAATAGTTTTGGGAAAAGATTTTGCACTTCATACAGTCAAGCTTGATGAAAGCAAATCTGAAGGATGGGAAGGTTTGCATAATACTGTGGAAAGCTGTCAGATCTTTGCAATTCCTTTCCAAAAGTAAATTCTAGGCAATGTCACTACAAAACCTAAAAAGAAATGCACAAATTCATAAAACACAGTCTTACCAAATCTAGAGCACTCTCTCAAAAGTTCATTCCTCTTAAAATTCAACTTACACTAGCAAAACTGTACTTTCAGTTGCCACTATGAACCCTAACAAGCATTTCTTAGTTATTTGTCTACCTTATTTATGCTACCTGTGCCAATCTAACTTGCACTAGATTGTCTGTGAAAACAAAATTTGTATTTCTTGCCTTAATGTTTACTGACAGAAGTGATGAACTGCATCATGTTTGTAGCAAGAATATTCCACACTTGGATCCCTCAGTAAGGCCTTGATCTGAACCACAAACCAGCTTTTTACGCACAGATACACCTGACTGATGTGCCTAATGAGTTCAAGTGTATCTAAAGAAATACACCTGTCTCGAAAATTTTTAGCCTTCTAAGGAAAGGCAAAAAATGCTTTAGACACTGAGTGGAAAGAAAAAAAGCTTACTGCTAACTGAAAAGTACTGTGAGGCTTAATTTGCAAACTGACTGTAACTTTGAGTAAAAATCTGATGAACAATTTCCAAGTACATTAAAGCAAATAAATAAAATGGTGAAATAATTCTAATACTGTAAAAATTCTCAGCAATACGAAAGCCCCCCACACACACTAAATAGAGTGAAAAACAAGCAGATCAAACCTTCCACCTACCAAATGAAACTTCCACCCTGTCTAACAATGCCATTTCTCAAGCTCATATGCAGGAAAACCTGTAAGTAGGGGCAACGATTAAAATATGCCTGAATTTGGACGCAAAATATGCTGGAAATGCGTTTCAGAATTTAAGGCAAGAAAGAAACAAAAAAATGTTTTACCCTAAGCTTTCAACTAAGTTCATTTCTGAAACATGCTTTAACCGGGATATACGCATCCCCTTGGAATTCAGTGTGTTTTGGGGAAAGATGGCTCGCACACCCCCCCGTGCTGGCTCTCCCTCGCCCCCAGCCCCGGGAGGGAAGCCTTGGGAGGGGAATAGAGGCAGGGGCGAGGGATGGCAGCGCTGTGCGCGCTGGCGGCAGTGCTTCCCGCGGCGCTGGGGATGCGCGCTCCGCCCGCGCTCCGCAGGGTCCCGCTGGAGCCGCACCGCAGCTGCGCTTCCTGCGCGCCTTGCACTCTGCGCGCTCTGCGTTTTCCAGCCGAGTCCGCGGCTCCCCCGTGATTCCTTGACTCACACGGCGGAGGCTGAAGGGGCGCAAGCGGCGCCTCCCACCCAGCGCTGCGGCCGCGGACGGACGGGCGGTGCGAGCACCGCGCACCGTGCAGCGGCCGGGGCTGCCTCCGCCTTCCTGGGCACTAATTAGCGCAAAACGATGTTAAATACCATTCCTGCCACTGAAAAAGCTGCTCTAGGAGATTTTTACGGCAGCCGAGCCTCCCCCGTCCGTTAGACGCGCTCTGATCCCGGGCTGCTGGGTGGCGGGAGAGGCGCGGAGCCGCAGGACACTCCAAATGTCCCACTCGCCAGCCTTCCCCTCCCCCGGCCCTGCCCTTGGCCCCTGGCACCGCGGCAGCTGGAGCAAGTTCAGCTTTTCTTCTCCCACAGCACTGGGGCTTGGCTGCCCTTAAAGAAAATCCTCTCCTAACAACGTGTCAATGTTACATTCCTCCACAAAGCAACTTCTATTAGGGGGGCTGGGAGCTTGGCACTGCCTCGCCACAGACTGAGAGCTTTGTGGCTATGCAAAAAACAAGGAGAGAGGGAACATTTCCTGCATTAAAATGCAATACCCCAGGCTCGATGATTTATCCTCCCCCTCCCCCCATTCCTGCATGGCAGCTCTGAAGGACTCCCTCGCCAATAGGCTGCATCTAGAGCCCCCATCTAGGTTCAACCCACGTTTTCCCTGCCTCACAACCCCTCAATGTCCTCCTCAAATTGCCCCCCGCGACCTCCCCAAAATGTCAGACTAAAACAGGAGGTACGTAGCAGAGAGACTAGGTGGAGGGCTGCCATGCTAACTGCTGGACCCCTGTCTTCCCAGCCTTCCACAACCTCCCCCTCGCCTTTTTCCAGCAGGGACATGAAGCAGCTGCTGGTACTGAAGCAGCTGCTGGGACTGACACATCAACCCCCTCCTCGCTAATACTGCAATGAGATTCTGAGCCTTCATCTCCGGGAGCCGAGACTGCCTGGTGAGTGGGTGCAGCAGCAGCCACTGCCCCTTCACAGAGCTCACAGCAGGTTAAACCAGCATGTCCTGCCTGTGCCGTGCCTCGCATCTCCAGGCATCCCAGGCACAGGGTTTGCCCTAAGGAACTGCATTTGCTTTTGGTTTGTGTGAAGGTAGTTGAGGTCTGGCCCAGCTGGGACCAGATGTTGTGAACATTGTCTTTTGGTCAGGTTGCCTGCATGCCTTTGGAAATGTTTTCCTTGCAAAGTGGAGGGATCACATCAAGAAGGCCAAGGTTTTGCAGTTGGGTGCTTGCTGTGAAGAGGTGGTGAGGGGGAGAGTGATTCCTGGCTCACCACCTGTAGGCATTACTGTAAGTGGGGCCTTAAAACAGATGGATCCTACTTGTGAGGAGTTTGAACGGTGCTCAGCAGAACCTATATGGTGTGGCTTAGGCCAGTTTAGAAATCAAAATGCAGCCTTCCCTGCCTTGAGGGAGTGTGCACCTTCTCCAGCCCTTTCACCTCATCTAGGGGAGAGCCAGGGTGGAGAGCAAAGGAATGTTAGTATTAAGGAGAGCCGGCAGCAGGACTTACACACTGGCATGGCATTCAGCCCCCCCCTCCAAGAAGCACCTACCTTCTTTTGGCGGCCGCTTGGCTTCTCTGGTGAGATTGCAGACCTGGGTGGTTTGCAGCTCCTGGGTCAGGCAGCCTTCCGTCTGCTCGTTGAGGGGCAGCACCACGTTATTGAGCAACACCAGGGACTGGTCGTCTATTCCCCATTCTCCCAAATGCTGAGGGCAGGTGCATTTTGTATACATGATCCCACAGGACTCGGTTCTCCCGTTCTCAGATTTCAAGCAGCTCTCCAACCAAGTGCATAACACATGGCACCCAAATTGGCTTGGGCTCACCTTGTTCAACACCAAAAATTCAAAGAAGGATTTTTGGTCTTCTTCTTTTTGTGTAATCCTGGGAAGTTGATAGGATAGACGCGACGTATCTGAATAAAATTCTTATCATACTGCAGAAATACAAAAGCATTCTTGGAATTGCAGAGCTGCATTATAGAATGGTTATTTTTTAAAAGATCCTTTATTTTTTCATGAGAAAAATGATCAAACTGATAAGCCAAGAGGGAAAAGTTGGAGCAGCTGAAGTCCTTTTTGGAAAATTTCAGGTAAATACTATATTTGGTTGGATCTGGATTTTCCAGCGTCCAAGTGCAGTTTGTGAAGTTTTTAGGAAACATTTCACTTACAGAATACGATCCATAAATGACCCCCTTCACCAACGTGGAACACCAGAAGTCTTGGGCAGCATTAAATCCAAACATAACCAGTAGATAGGTGGAAAATATATAAATCAGCAAATTACGAACAGCCTTCATCCTATGTCATTTGGCCTGCAGGAGATGAAATGAAATAAAAATGCAAGTGGAATTCTTCACGCATAGAAAACCAAACTCCTTCCAATATTCGAGCCAGCTGTTTTCAAGCTTGCAGTTAGAGCCCCTTTCAGAAAGAAGGGCAGGTAATTTTTATTTTATAACGCAAGGACCGGGGCTGCCGCTGTGTGCACAGCGCCATCACGTGGCCATCGCCACCGACACGTCTTCCACAGACAAATTAAAACTCAACATCTATCAGATTATTAATAGGAATGTCCTCTCCTCTCTAGGATTTAGTCATCATGGCGTGGACTAGAAATGTTCAACTTAAGTAAAAGCCTAGACGCCTTACCTGATAGACCAAGAGAAGAGAAATTTATTTATTTATTTATTTATTCAAAAAGTAAATAAATCTGCTATAGTTATGTATGTGCATATAGAATATGCACATGCAGAATTTCACCAGAATAATAAAAGAAAGCTGGTGGAATTTGTTGCTATATATTATTTTTCTTTTAAGTCTGAGAAGTAACTGAATTATTACAGACATAATTTAAAAATGCACCAATTACTATTTATTGCAGATGGAACATTATCTCCCATATGCCTACATGCCTTCACCCTGGCCGCCTGGTATATAGAGGTCTCTAAAAAGGCAGAAAATACTGAGATTAATGTATTAATAAAATTTTGACACTACTGAAGAAAGAAACAAAGACAGATGGATGAAACTACTGCTGGTCTGACATGACCACTAAATGCCAGCTTTTTAAAATAATAATTTCAATGTGCTTCAGCCTCTAAGGATATATAAAATGGATCACAGTATTACTATTACAATCAGTAGCTCTATATAACTGGCTGTTCTACAGCAGGATCTCTGCACCTATTGGACTGCACTTGCCCTCTTATTACGAATATCTTGTACTGTCTGATTAGCTCCTGTGTTTTGCAGCCGTGCGCTTGAACAATGAAAGACATATTACATTTTCTCTGCTAGTATCTCCAAATAAAGCTGTTTTACTGCACCTGTCAACCCTTGCAACCTTCCCATGCTCTGTTCTTTTAACAGTGGCCTATGTTAACAGAGCAAACCTGAGTTATATTTACCCCCGTAATGATATCCAAAAATTTCAGATTGAAGGTTTTCAGCATTAGCCTTCAAAAAGTTGCTTATCTCCTACAAATGAGTAGCTTTTCACCTTCTGCTCTTAAATGCAAGCAGAAAGAAGTGATACCAACCTAATTTCAAAACTCTCTAGATTGCAGTCTCTTCCACTGTTGCTCTGTAAGCAGAGGCAGACATACACACAGGCACTGTTACTGAGTTTTGATGTGTGCCTTTGCCTAGCTTTTCATCTCCTCACCAAATAGCAAGGCATCTTCTGTTTCCCATTGCGTAACACACAGCAAGTCACCGGATTAAGCTCCCTTGAAGAGATTTCCGTATCTCCTAGATTATAATGCAAACTCTGAATCCTGAAATGGGCAAAAAGCAGCACCAACTCTAACCCTCTTTATAGCAGAGGTTTTTAAAAAAAAAAAAAACCAGCAGAGCTGCTGCTGGGTCTATCCACATGGTCAGATTTTCTCCTTTCTGAGCATCGACCTCAATGAATAACATGGACCCCCTTCTCCAAATGGAGCTGGTACATCATTTAAGGTTTTAAAAAAGAGAAACTTATTGGGAATTCTGGAAACAATTTCCCCTTTGCTGAAGCACTTTGCAGGCAATGCAGTTCTGCGCAGTGTTATTCAGGATGGTGTAGGCGTTGAAAGCCAATGTGACAATAAGTGTCTAAATTAAGAATTCCACCCATGAAAAAGGATTAATTTTATAATCTGGAAAGTAGAAAGGGAGCTTATTTGCTTTTCTGTTTGAAAAGGAAAAAAGCCTCTGACTTTTTCCATCCTATGTAATATCTGCACTAGAAAAATAAAGACCTCTGCAGTGCTAGGCTGTTTTCTATGAAGAAATGTAATCAAATAGCCCTCATTTTAGTTGTGCATTTGTTCATGCAAAGCTACTGAAACAGAACACTGTCTTAATCCCTCTCTCCCTGTGTGCATTACACACGCACACATGTACACACACACGAACTGAGTGTGCCGGCAGCATTCAGTTAGTTTGCAGCATTTCTAGATGTAGAGAGAACCTGCTCACTGAAAGGATTAAGACACTCAGATTAAAAAGATCTTTCTTTTCTATGGAGGAGGGAGTTAAAGAATGGCCACAGAGGCTTGAGGTTGCCCATTTAGGAAGGGGGAGAATCCTCTTCTGCTGAAAAGAAATGGGCATTTAGTTTGTATATTCCCCAAACTGGATTTTCTAGGTGACACTGTAGTTTAGCCGAACATAGACGGCGCCATCACTCCATTTATTTTTTTTTCCCCCAACAGAAGACCCACTGACTTCTCTTATTTTAACTTCCTATTAACCTAACAATTCCCCCAACCCCCCATACAAATTACCCCAATCGTGCACAAACCTCAGGTTTTCTCGGTCTCACTGGAAATTACTTTCAGGGAAGCAGATCTGTCGCAAGACGGACTTCTCTAACTTTTAAACTGCAGCGCTGAAGTAAATGCGGAGATCATTTCGTATGTGCTGTCTCTCTCTCTATCCTTCAGCAACAGCCTGTCCCCCTCCTCCGCCGCCTCCTCCCCGGAATCCCAAGCTAAAAGCTCTCCAGTCGTAATCCCTGCAAATGGGAAATGGAAATGCCCCGGGCACCCTTACCTTCCACTCCGAAAGCTGTCAGGCTATTTCTCTAAAACACTAGCACCACAGGCACACGTCCCAACAACAGTGATGGAGAGATTCCCCTTCTGACGGAAGCACCGTTTCCCATTTTTCCCAGCTCAGGTTCAAAAGCAAGATTTAAAAAAGCAGCAGAAGATAAAAAACGCAGCGAGAAAACCCCCGCACACCACACGCACACCCCGCCGAGGAAAAAAAGCAGCTTTGGCTCCGGATCCACCAAATCCAACCACATGAAGGGAGAGAAAACAGAAAAAAAACCACCAAAAAACAACCACCTCAAACCAGCGAGACTGCAGGGGAAAAAATGGAAGTGGCTGAGCAAGCGAAGGTTTTTTTGTTTGGGTTTTTTTGTTGATTTGTTTTTTTTTTTACTTGAAACAAAGTCTCAGCACAGCAGCCCGATGCACGGCGATGCCAGGCAGTCGACGGTCTGAGAGAAGGACTAAGGCGCTAGTGCGGATTTGTTGGTGGGTTTTGTTGTTGTTGTTGTTGTTGTTATTACTAATAGACTTATTCCGCCTTCCTCCCTCCTCCTCCCCCTCAGGCTCTAATGGCCGGACAGCGGCGGGGGGGTCCTTGGCTGCCGATGTCGGGGAGCGGTGCGAACGCCGGGCGCGCAGGGAGTACGGCGGGAGCGCGTCTGTGCCGCTGCGTGTGGCTCTGCCTGTGCGTGCGCGCGCGCCCGCCTGCGCGCCCGCGCCTCCGAGCCCGCCCGCCTCCGTGGGAGCCGCGCCGCGAGCGCGCGCATGTGCGCGCCCCGTGCGCGACCCCGGCCGCCCGCTGGGAGGGGGTGTCTGCGTGCGCGCGCCTGCGCCTCGCTCCGCGCGTGTCCGCGGCGCCCCCCGGCGCCAGCAGCCGGGCCCGCGGAGCGTTGCGCGCGTCACGGCCGCTCGGCGCCCAGCGCGTCCCAGAAACGCCGCTTGCTGCGCCCGGCAGGCTTTCCTGGCCGCCGTTCCCAGCGCTGGGGCACGGCTGCGCCCGGCGTCAGAGAAACCCGCGGGCGGGGAGCGAGGGAAACGGGGACGCCGGGGCGGGAAGCTCGCACTTGATCTCCTTCCTCTTGTTTTTTCTTCTGAAGCACAACCTCCCCCTCGCCGCAGCCCCAGGAGCTGTCGGCTCGGCCCCGCGATGCAGATTAACTGATACAGGGCTCCGGGGATAAACCCTCTCAAACTGCCGCCCGCCTCCGACTAGAAACAATAGCAATTTTCTCAGCGCGGCTGCAATTAACGCCGTGTTTGTTCCCTGCCAGAGATAAGGATGTGCCCGATCGCGGCCGGATCCATTCCCGCGGCTGCCGCCGGCCGCCCTGCTCTCTCGGGAAGGGATGTGGAGCCGGCGGGGCTCACCCGGCGCGGTGCCCAGTGCGGGAGCCACGCTGCCCCGGCTGCGAACGGAGTTTGCGAGGCCACAGCGGCTGAAGTGGCGCTGGCAGCGGCGGGTGGGGTCACACGGGGGAGGTTCATGAAAAAAGCTTTGCCACAAACAAGGCACCCCCCTTTCCCTCTCCTTTTGTTTTTTTGGGTTTTTTTGTTTTTCTTGTTTTTTGGGGCTTTTTTGTTTGTTTGTTTTAAATTTTGCTACAGCTGGGTATCGCTGGGTATGCTTTTTCTCCCTCCCCTCCCACTGTGTCCCTCCTGCTCCCCAGGGCGGGTTGGGTTGTCCTCTGGCTTTTCCCGCTGGCATAAGATATCGGGGCAGTCTGCACAACAGATATCCGGCGTGAAAATTAGGAGATGACATTTTAATAAATGCTGTTGTCAGTCAGCAGCTCTCAGCCTAGCTGCCGTGTGCTCCCATTGCTGCCATTCTGCAGAGAGCACAAGGCCCTGCTGAGGTCGTGGGGCAATACAGCCCTTCCATGCCTTCAAAGTTCGTATGAAACACGGCTGAGTGGTTTTGAACATGACCTCCCACTCCGATGAAATGAAAGTTTAAATTTCTGGACGACATCCAAACCAATCAGTCCTTAAAGCAAACGGTTTTCTCCCCTGCAATCCTATTCAAGCCCCTGCAAGGTTTGAATTCCAGTAGTACAGAGCTTTTATGATTACAATTACACGGTGCACAAATTCTGATCAGACGTATTGCTAGTCACAAACCACTTTTGACCAAAGTAAACCAAAACACAGTTATAGCTTTTTACTGTATTTTCCATAGGTATAAGCTGTAAACCACATCTGCTAGCTTTTACACTTATAAATACTTTATATCCCTGTTGTCAAAATAAAACAAAAAATATCTACCCAAACCAAGGAAAATGTTAGAGATGTGCGAGGTCTGTTCCCTGTAAATGCAATGCAATGAATACTGAACTGTTACTGGCTTAGAGATAATCATATTCTCTCACATCTGGTCACATTCCATACTACCTGTGGGTGATCACCATGTTGCTTAAAACACTTTAAGGGAAGTTTGATTTATGTACAGGGTGATTATGAGCAGAACAAATCAGAGGTGTACATATAATGCAGTATGTAAATAACTTTTTCACCTCCTTTATATTAAACAAAGAGCTGTAAGGTAAGTCACGAAGGAAAACAACTTGAATGAATACTTTTACCTGTTTTCAATGGCACTGGCAAGCTGTAGCTCCTTTAATTGTGAGTGGAAATGAAAAAAATAATGAATACACAATGTATGGTAAGCAGTTGTCTTTAGACATCTCCTAGATATTCCAACCCAGTGATTAACTTCAACTTTCCAATTTTGGGAAGACATGGCAATGCAGGAGAGAAATCTGGGAGGGAAGACTCCTTAACTTCTTGTCTACAAACCAAAGGTAAGGATGGAAGGGGCACAAGTCATGCTTGAGTTAACTATGACAGCTGAGGAGCAGAGGGATGGGATGCAATGGGATGGGGTCAGATGGGATGGCAGTGCAGAGCACTCTGAAGATTTAAGATTTGCTGCATTTAGACTTGAACAATACAGGTTTTAATGACTGGAACTAAAAATATACCATTTTTCTAAGTACACAAATACCTATGATTCACTTGCAGGTGTCTTTCTACTTGAATTGAGGCCAATTTGAGAAATTATTTCATTTGCCAGGTGTCATGCAGCATTTGAAATTAAAAAAACCATAGTATTTTGATAGTCTAGAAGTGAGAGTCAGGATATGTTTAAGTCTGCAAAATATAAATAAGTAGAAATGTGACAATAAGTTTGTTTAATTTGGGCATGCAGATCACTTGTGCTTGGAATGGTACTATTTTGTATGTACATTTATTCCTAACCTACAGTCTGAAGGGCAGATGTAAAGCGAGCCTGTGCACATAATTTGGAAATATTGAGTAGATCAATCTTGCTTGAGTACCTCTGTTAAAACCTAGGAATAATGTATTAATGCAGTCCCACACTGTTTCATGAGAGGGCTGTCAGCCCTGTATGGTACACATGGTGCCATCTGTACTACAAAGAAAGTATCAAGGAACTGAAAGAAGTGTTATGTCACTCAGTAGTAGTGTTGTAGGGATAGGCACAACATAGTGAATGCTAAATTTATAGTGCTGCTTTCTAGACTCAATGCAATTGTTTCATCAACACTGGGCTTGGTCCAAACTAGGAAAGAGAGGAAAGTAATATTTTTAAGTAATTTCTGTATTAATGAGAAAAATAAGGCTTATCCAATTTAATATGTTGGATGAAATAAATTAAAAGGCCTATTTAGTTGCTTTTTTTCTCCCAAATCTGCAGAAGCACTTTGAGATCTTTGGTATCTTGGTGACAGCAGCTAGATGATTTCAGTCTAGATTTTAGTGAACATAGCACAAAATTCAACACAGTCAGAACCGGAATTATCACTGACAATTTTCGTGCAAATTGTATAAGGAAGGCCACAGTTTAAAGCAAGTGGCTTTGGAGAATGGACTCTTTCAATCACCAGTCACCCATAGGGACTCTTTTCAAGTAAAGGCCACTGTTGCAGCCTGCAGTGTCACTCCTTTGAGTAAATAAGACAGTCTATCTCCAATACTGAAGGCACACATTAAAATAAGAATGCTTAAAATTGTTTTCAACAAAGACATCATTATCATCACCATCGTCATCATCATCATCATCATCATTAACTGACTCCAGAGTTATACTTAGATGTGTTCTTCTATGTCCACAAGAAAGGAAACTGTGATTACAGACTCAGCTTACAGGTAAGAGTTGAAGGATAGTTTCACTGAGCCTCTTGGCTTGTGTAGAAGTGGCACTGGTCTGTATCTCATATCCCACTTTTCTCATATATGCAAGCCCCTTCAAAGTCCCCTTTGGCAAAAATAGAATTTCTACTCTGCATTACATATTCTTCTGCAGAACACCAAACTGTATTTCCCTGCTCCAAGTCAGGGAAAATGTTAAATCCAAAGCTGGTGTGACCGTTTCAAGAGAAATGCTATTTAATTTAGTGTGAAGCAAAGAAATAAAATGGAAGATGCTGACCATGTTACAGGTATTATAAAATTCACTAAACACCTAGATATGAAAAGAGCAACAGGCTGAGAACAAGTGTAAATTTGAAATAATTTCCTGGACTTGCGCATGTTTTCTGGTCCAGGATGTTACAAACCATTAAGAAATAGTGCATTTCTCTATTAATTTCAGATTCTAAGTGAATTTCACCAGTATTAGATTTCTCTGTTATTAAGAGGAAGGCTTAATTTAATAAATAATATTTTCTACCTTCTCAATTTTAAATATACTTTGAAAGACTATATGATTCTAATTAATTTTATTAGAGAAGTGATTCATATATTCATAAATAATTAATAATGCAGCACCAGGAGATGGTGCTCAAGAATATATAGCATAACTGGGGGGCATGGGTGAATAAAAAGTTCTATTTTGAAATAGAAAAATTTCAGCAAAAATACTGATTTACTTTTGTGAGGTTTATTTTTCATCAGAAAATAATGTCACCTTCCCAATTAATAAAACCTTTGGTTAGTTGACAATTTTCAAGTTGCAAAAGTCAATGATTTGCTTGCTTGTTTGTTTTCAATGTTTGTATGGCTTCTTCAGCAAAGGTTCTAATAAGTATTTTTAAGTTCTGTTACTAGCTTTAAGTATTTTGATGTTTTCTTTTAATCCAATAAATCCAGTAAGTGAGCTAGAAGCAGTGAAATTCGTGCAATAGGTGACACTAAAAGTATGAGCAGAAGGGGTCTGAATCACATGTAAGGCCTGTGCAGCATCCTACCACAGATGGTGGCTTTTGAAGACTCCTGCGAAAGATGCAGAAAACCCAGAATACGACTGGTTTTGACAGTCTGACTTCAGGAAATCTCACCTAGTCTCCAGTAGGTATTGATCTATTTAAGTCTCCAAATAAGTTTAAGTTCCCCTGCAATATTCATTTATCTAGTCTAACTCCATACATTCTTGTTTTTCACATGAGCCCCTAATTGTTTTCTATCTCAACGTTAGCTATCTCAACACTTTTTTCTGTGTCAACATTAGCAAATGCTGAGTCCCACAGCATAAACACTAAGTGAAAACTGATGTTCTGTTAAATTTGTTACCTTTTGATTTAATTATGTGTCACCATATTCTTGTAATAAGACAGAGACAAGTGAGATTCTGGCTTATTCTAGCAGTTATGTCACATATTTTTGCCATGCCTCTGTTTAATATCCTTTTAAGATATTCCAATCTGTTTCCACAAAATTCTGCTTCTATAATTCTTGTCACTTTTCTCTTAAACACCCCCTCGTTTTCTGATATCTTTCTAAGATGTCAAAATCAGTACTGCACACAGCAGTTCAGATCAGGCTGCAGCTCTGATTTTCATAACATTGTTTTTCTTTATCACCTCTTCTTGATGCATTTTAATATCTTGCTTCTTCTGAGAGCTGCTACATTGAAAAGAGGTCTTCGGTTTGCTGTCCATGTCTATTCTTTTTATCAGTCTCCTATGAGAAACTTTGTTAAGCAAGTTTAAATAAATTATGTCTGTTGGTTCTTCTTTGACCACTTCAGTAGTTTACTGATATGTTGAAAACATTCTGTCAGATGGGTGAGGTATCATCTCATGGTCTTGTGAGTGTTTTATTTTCATACTTTTAATTTGCCAGGTACAGATGTCAGATTTATGAATCTTTGATTCCTTGAATCATTCTAAACTCCTTTTATGATAGATGTGAAACATTTGCTATTCTCTAACCTTCCAGTAAAGGAGTTGTTTTTCAATTAGAGATTGCATAGCTCAACTACTTGTTCAGGATTTTCAGTCTTGGTGGCTTCCTGCTTTTCAAGTGATTGATTTGTTCCAGCACCTCTTCATCTGATAGTACCTAATTTTTATTACCCAAGAGTAGATATCTCCCTAACATCCTCTATTGTGAAGACTGATGCAAATAAATCTTCTGTGCTCCTAGCAACGTCCTTCTCCTCCTTAATTGCTATCTTTATTCTCTGAAGTTCCCAGAAGACACAGTAACTCTTAAAAGTTTCTTGCTTGTGATACATTTAAGGGGGCTCTTTTAATTTGTTTTTATATTTTTTTATTGTATGCTTTTTAGCAGTTACCTTTGCTATCCAGTTCTTCCTTTTTACCTCTTTGCTCTTACAGTCTGTGATCATTTCCCTCATTTCCTGAAAGCTGCCTTTTGAGATTATGACAATTCCCTGCTTAGTTCAAGTAGCATCTCAAATCCTTTTATTTCACTCCACTGGTTTGCAACTTACCTTCCTTGTTTATCTCCTCCCCTACCCCTTATGTGCATGCATCAATGGAAATATTCTTGGTTTTGGAAGGAACACAAATGCCACATTTTAAATAACATGCATTCTATTGAAGTCCTCTGTCCAAAGGTTAATGTTGTGACATTTTTTATATATCTTATCTCTTGTTAGATGCATATAACCTCATTATTTTATGACCACTTTATATATTAGTTTGGATATTCTTAATCCTTGACTTCTTTCTGCTTATTGTGATTGAAGTCTAAAAATATGTCTAAACTCTGTTTTAATAAGGATGTCCAGTGTATCAAGCTGAACTCATTGATTTAAGGCTGTTTTATTTCTTCCAAGGTGACACTCATTTCTCAGAATAGTTTTCTTTCAATTATGTGCTGTTTCAAGAAGTCACATCCTATAGTTCTGAGAAACTGTGTCTTTAATCTTTGCCATTTACACATCTGATTTGTTTTCATAGTTAGGTTGTATAAAATTTATTATCCTCTTTTTTTTACCTTTTTTTTTTTTTTTTTGGTGCATCACCTTTAGTATCCTAGTTGTGACCTGTGTTCTTTGACGTGTGTGTGCATGTCACAGGCACGTGACCTGTGCCTTGGACTTCCATTATCAAGTGCAGCCCTCTTCACTTAGAGGGTTTTTTCACACTGGAATTTATTGAATCTTTTATGTACACAGCAAAATTCTTCACAGAACTGGTTCATTCAGTTATTTTGGGGCAGTTTACAAGTAATTGTATGTTTTTTAAAAAATTATTTAAGCATTTATCCAGTAATATTCGTATGTTACTACACTTGCATTGTGACAATAACATAAAACATTCTTCTGCTGGAAAACCTTGTATTTCACTTATTTTGCTTTTAATTTGTAATTTTGTGAAAATATTTGAATTTCTTTTTTTACCAGATGTCATTCTATGGCACATTTCCTGGATTTATACTTCTTCGATTGCATTTTAAATGGATACTCAGAAGTATCTGTATTACCAGGAACACTTGTAGATGACTTGGTGTCTTTTGCCTCTGTTTATTAGATGTTTGGAAGAAATTTCTGGCCTTTCAGTCTATGAAATCAATATTTTCAATACTTTATGTCTTGCATATACAGTTATTGTCATTTGAAAACAAAGTTGTCACTATTTCATGGATGTAGGTAGACTAGTGGAGAGATTCTAACTGGTTATACTGGTGCATGGCTGTAAAGTCATGAGAAAATCATTGCAGTCCCTACATGTGGGCTATGTAATAGATTTTACTAAATTAATTGGAGAATATTTATGCAAAGATCAAAATAAAAATAAGGCCATCATTTTCATGTTAATTATCTAAATGCAGTGAAATCCTCTTTATACTGGGAGGAGTGGAAATATTTTTAAAATGCCCTTTCATCTCTGATGTTATTAATGTACTCTAAAATATTGCCTAGTCATTAATCAAATTGAACTGTGATAAAGACAAAAAATCCCCACAAACCCTGTATCGTTTTGTCTTGCTCTACTAAAAGAAAAGAAATTCAGAGTTAATGCTGAATCCATCTTTAATGCCCTTCATTTTGCTTATGTATGCTAGAGAAGAGTGATTTTATCTACTTCGTGTGTCGTTAACATCACTAATCACAAAGGGCAGTGTTAAAAGATGATGTGTTGAGTTTTTCCTTGCATTAGTGAAAATGAAGCACTGATAAACCTGTCTAGAGTTTAACTTTCTGCTGTAGGAGTTTAGTGTTTAAAATGGTGGTGGTTTAACCCCAGCTGGCAACTAAGCCCCACATAGCCACTCGCTCACTCTGGCCTCAGTCATACTGGGGAAAGAATCAGGAGAGTAAAAGTGAGAAAGCCCACGGGTTGAGATAACGATGGTTTAATAGATAAAGCAAAGTCTGCACATGCAAGGAAAGCCAAACCAAGAATTCAATCACTACTTCTCAGGGGCAGGCAGGTGTTCAGCTCTCTCCAGGAAAGCAGGGCTCTGTTATGTGTAGTGGTTGCTTGGAAAGATAAATGCCATCACTCCAAATGTTTCCCCTTTCTTCTGCTTTATATACGGAGCATGACACCATATGGTAAGGAATGTTGATCAAGGTACCAATGCAGAATCTTGTTTAAAAAACTTCTTCGTGGAAGACTTAGGTTCAAATTCTTTTTCTGAGGGTTTGAAAGCTGGAGGCTTTACTTCTTGTAACGTTCTAAGCCAGCTAAAAGGGATAGCAGCATTTGATTAGGGCTTAGAACAGTTTTTGTTATTCCTCTTAGGCCTCATTCAGGGAGACCCAGTCCCCAATGTCTATTCGTCATGAAACACAGAAAGAGTTAATACAATTAGGATCAGAATTCAAGTGACTCTTTATTTGCTTATGTCTTTGGTTCTACTGAGGGGAAGTACAAAGGGTATGGCTGATTAAGTATGGCCTGCCTGTCCCTTTAAAATAAAGTTTCTGTGATGTTGATTTGAGGGGAGGATTCAGAACTGTGTATCCTGAGCATCAGGAAATGGTAGGTTGAAATGAATTTTTGGGAGGTTTCAAGCAGATCTTTAGTAGCAGTATCCGCAGTTATCTGGGGCTTTAAGTTGCCCCTCACTAAACATGGCATCTTTCTGAGGCACATAGCTCTTCCCAGGAAACTTACTGTAAGAAAATGCTTAATCCTAGCTCAGACTTCCAAATTCCATGCGGAAGAACAGGAGTTGAAATCTCAGCATAGTTCTTCCCTGAATGCTTGTTTGATCCAAATGCATAAATTTTTAGAAAAAATAAATTAATACGATCAATGTTTACAGACAGTATTTTCTCAAATACCCAGTATTTCCATGGAAAGGCCATTCAAGGATTAGCTGAGTCAACCAGGAAGCTTCGCCCTGGGAAGGGAAAAAGGGCATGTTATGAGACTGTGGTACTACAGAGTCAAGATTGGCAAGGAAAGACAGGCTGGGGATTGATAATTTGCTGTCTAGCAAAAGGAGCAGCAGGCATCATAAAAAGCTGGAAGAAGTCCTACTCAAAACAGAAGAGATGATTCTCATGCAACAAGAAACTGACATTTTAAACTCCTTGCCAAAATACGTTGTAGACAATAAATAAATAAATAAATAAATACAAATTTTCATAGACTCAGGGGCAAAATGGGCAAGCATATGAAAGAGAAATGCAACGATGTTGGTGGTGAGGGGGTTGTCAATAAGTGTGCAAAATCAGATCCGCTTCAGGAATTCCCCTGAAAATAAATGCTGAAAATAATTGGAGTTTGGGAATGTAGTAGGGGAGAATTTTGCTCCTCCTGCAGCATTTATAGTCACTTCTGAAACTGAACTGGGGCTGGATAAAACTTTAGTTTGGCCTACTGTGACCATTTTCATCTTCACTCTCTTTTAGTAATTTAATAAAGAGGTAGATATTCAGAGGTGCAGATCCTGGAATCGGTTGAAACTTGGAATCAAGCACTGAACATTATTGTTCAGAATGTCAGGACATCTATTTCAGTTTTAAAACATTGGCTGAATGCCCATAATTGCCTAAAGTGAGTGCTCACTTTTAAAAAATTGAGACTTTAGTCCAGATTCAGATCAAGCTGAGACCCAGGTAGGAAATTCTCATGGTCTTTTTTCTCTATCTAAACAGCATTAGTTTTGCAAATGTAATAATGAAATGTGAACACATCATTATCTGCATTTCCCCCTCCATGTTTTAAAAGAGGAAGAAGTTATGTCCTATTCTAATATTGTCCAGTATCTAAAAGTTGATTGTAATGGGCAAGGCTTATTTTAAGCTTGGGAATAAATTACATACTTTATTGTTTTGGAACAGAGGACTTGGAAGAAGGAAAAAATATACTCTCTTGACCAAATCCCTTCCTTGGCTGCATGGTGGACATCCAGAGTAAATTGTTTCATTGAAGTAGTTTGTTTAAAAGTTTATGTATATGTCAGACACACTTTTAAGATCATATTGTAAAAATTATTAAAATACCTGGAAAAGAGAAACATCACACAGTAACACCCAAAAGGCATGAAGGTCAAATGCTTCTTACTGACATGGCAAGGACTTCTCATGACTGTCAGTAAGGGGTTCATGATCCACAGTTCTACAAGGAGGTGCTGTGAAGCTCAGTTGCTTGGGGAAAGCAGATGTGAAAGTATCATTCAAATTTTAAGAAATGCACTTTTTTGGATGTGTTAAAAATATGTGTTTCAGGTCATTGTATTGGTCTTCTGGCATGGAATTTTAGAGAAATAACTGAGTTTACTTAATATTCTAAAGAAATGTAAAACCTGAGTCAGAGAGTTGCATGTTGGCAGTAACTCAGCTCACATCAATGGCCTTGTATCAGTGCAAAACATAGTGAGAATAGAATCACGCTCTTGATATGTCCTCTGTTCTCAAACTGAAGAGTGAGAGGAGAGGAACACATTTTTATTACCAAAGGGCAAAATATTCTGTGAAAATGTGGGGTATTACTGTTATGAGCTGCAGGTGGCTGTCATCATTCTGAAGAGACACATTTTGACTACACTATAAAAAATAAGAGATACTGTAAGAAAAGTAGTTCCTAAATTGTCAGGCACAAGAAAAGAGTATTTGGAGGGTGGGATTTTTTTGTTGTTTTGGCATTTTTTAAAGATTAATGACTATGGGTGAGTGAGTGGAAGGAAATTACAAAGATGTACTAATTTGTATAGGTATCTACCACTGAATCAAAACAGGCCAATACATAAAGGGAATTAACTCCAGTGCAGTATAGAGCATTTACACCAAATGTATCAGATCTGCTGCTAAAAGCCACAGGTTTTTGTCTGTCATAAATTCTGGCAATGTTATTGGTCCTCCCCTGCCAATAGTGTCTGATTGCACTGAAATATTTTCTGCCTCTATTTCTCCCTTTCTTTCTTTCTCTCTTTTGCCTTTCTTTCTTCCCTCCTTCCTGTATCCACACTTGAATTTGTTAGTTCACTGTTTCTAATCAGTGAATCCTAGACCTTTTTTTGAAGTTATTGTGTTGGTTTGAAGACAAACCAGTGGGAGATCACAAGTCAAGATTGAAATTAAAAATAAGTGAAATAATACAAGGAAAAGCACTGACAAAGTCAGATACAACCTAACACCCTGTTAGGGTGGTAGTAGCAGTCCAACTGAAGTAGTCCAGTTGAAGCGGTGATCCTGTGAAGGTCTAGTCTCCAGCTGAAGATCCAGTGGTAGCTCTTGTCCTCTGGGAACCCAGTAGACAGGGCTAGCTCAGGCAGTTCCAAGGCCAGGTTATATCCAGGTGGGAACACCTGGCTCCTCCCTCCTGGGCAGAGCATCCCACAGTGGGATGAGATAAGTCCATGAGTCACACGGTGGGTCCCTGATGGCCCATTGCCTGTCATCCAGGTGGGTCATTAGCAGCTGATAACAGCTAACGGATGGCCCATTGCCTGTCATCCGGAGTGGGTCATTAGCAGCCGGAGTGGGTCATTAGCAGCTGATAGCAGGTAATGGCCCACAGCTGGTGGTAATAGAATACTTAAACACATCTGTATTGAAACCCAGGACATTATCCACCCCTTATTCTATTACCATCTACACAGTTCTCACTTAAGATAAGGTCTCCTTGTGGTACACAACAGGTTTCCCCATCTGCCTGCATCACCCACCAAGTATAACCAGGTCCTTGGGCAAAAACAACCCCACGGATGGGCTTGCCTTTGCCTGAGGTGGGACTAATCCAAACAGTCTTTCCTAAAAAGCCTTTTATGTGTACCACAGGGACTTTATCTCCATCCACTGTGTGCAAAGGTTTGGACTGGGCAGGACCGGCTCGATTGATAGAACCTCTTGTGTTAACCATCCAGGTGGCCTTTGCTAAGTTCAGTTCCCAATTTTTGAAGGTTCCCCCGCCAAGTGCCTTTAAAGTTGTCTTAAGTAGTCCGTTGCACCATTCAACTTTCCCGGCAGCTGGTGCATGATAGGGGATATGGTATATCCATTCAATTCCGTGTTCTCTAGCCCAGGTGCTTATGAGGCCATTCTTGAAATGGGTTCCATTGTCAGACTCGATTCTCTCAGGGGTACCATGTCTCCACAGGACTTGCTTTTCCAGACCCAAGATGGTGTTCCGGGCAGTAGCATGAGGCACAGGGTAGGTCTCTAACCATCCCGTGGTTGCTTCCACCATGGTCAACACGTAGCGCTTTCCTTGGCGGGTTTGGGGAAGGGTGATGTAGTCAACTTGCCATACTTCCCCATACCTGTACTTTGACCATCATCCACCATACCACAGAGGCTTCACCCGCTTGGCCTGTTTGATTGCAGCGCAAGTCTCACAGCCGTGGATGACCTGTGAGATGTTGTCCATGGTCAAGTCCACCCCTCGGTCACGAGCCCATCTGTAGGTCGTATCTCTCCCTTGATGGCCAGAGGCATCATGGGCCCAACGAGCTAGAAATAATTCTCCTTTATGCTGCCAGTCCAGATCCACCTGTGACACTTCCACCTTGGCAGCTCGGTCCACTTGCTCGTTGTTACGATGCTCTTCATTAGCCCGACTCTTAGGTACATGTGCATCCATGTGTCGAACTTTCACGGTCAGCTTTTCTGCCCGGGCGGCGATATCCTGCCAAATCTCAGCGGCCCAGATGGGTTTTCCTCTGCGCTGCCAGTTGGCCTTTCTCCAGCGATCTAATCATCCCCGTAGCGCATTGGCTACCATCCAGGAGTCGGTGTAGAGATAGAGCCTTGGCCATTTCTCTCGTTCAGCAATATCCAAAGCCAGCTGGACGGCTTTAAGCTCTGCGACCTGACTCGATCCACCTTGTCCCTCGGTAGCCTGTGCAACTTGTCGTGTGGGGCTCCATACTGCAGCTTTCCATTTCCGATCTGCGCCTACAATTCGGCAGAAACCATCGGTGAAGAGGGCATAGCGTCTTTCACTCTCCGGCAGCTCATTATACGGGGGTGCTTCCTCGGCACGTGCTACTTGCTCCTCTGCTTCTTCTGAAGATAATTTGAAAGTCTCACCTTCAGGCCAGTTTGTTATAATTTCCAGAATCCCAGGGCGATTCGGGTTTCCAATACGGGCACGCTGTGTGATGAGGGCAATCCATTTGCTCCACGTGGCATCAGTGGCATGGTGGGTAGAGGGAACCCTTCCCTTGAACATCCACCCCAGCACTGGCAGTCGGGGTGCAAGGAGAAGTTGTGCCTCTGTGCCGATCACCTCTGAGGCGGCTTGGACTCCTTCGTAAGCTGCCAAGATTTCTTTCTCGGTGGGAGTGTAGTTGACTTCAGACCCTCTGTAACTTCGACTCCAGAATCCCAGTGGTCGGCCTCGGGTCTCACCAGGCACCTTCTGCCAAAGGCTCCAGGACAGACCATGGCTCCCGGCTGCAGAGTAAAGCACATTCTTTACCTCTGGTCCTGTCCTGACTGGGCCAAGGGCTACCGCATGAGCGATCTCCTGTTTGATCTGGGTGAAGGCTTGCTGCTGTTCAGGACCCCAGTGGAAATTGTTCTTCTTGCGGGTTATGAGGTAGAGAGGACTCACGATCTGGCTGTACTCAGGGATGTGCATTCTCCAAAAGCCTATGGCGCCTAGGAAGGCTTACGTCTCCTTCTTGTTGGTTGGTGGAGACATCGCGGTGATCTTACTGATGACCTCAGAAGGAATCTGACGCCGTCCGTCTTGCCACTTTACTCCCAGGAACTGAATCTCTCGGGCAGGTCCCTTGACTTTGCTCTTCTTGATGGCGAAACCGGCTTCCAGGAGAATTCTGATGATTTTCTCTCCTTTCCCAAATGCTTCCGTTGCTGTGTCCCCCCACACAATGATGTCATCAATATACTGCAAATGTTCTGGAGCCTCACCCTTTTCCAGTGCAGCCTGGATCAGTCCATGGCAGATGGTGGGACTGTGCTTCCACCCCTGGGGCAGTCGGTTCCATGTGTACTGCACACCTCTCCAGGTGAAAGCAAACTGAGGCCTGCACTCTGCTGCCAGAGGAATGGAGAAAAAGGCATTGGCAATGTCAATGGTCGCATACCACTTTGCTGCTTTGGATTCCAGCTCATACTGAAGTTCCAACATGTCCAGTACAGCAGCACTCAGTGGTGGTGTGACTTCATTCAGGCCATGGTAATCCACTGTCAAGTCTCCATTCTTCACTGGACTTACGCACCGGCCATATAGGGCTGTTAAAGGGTGAGTGGGCCTTGCTGACCACCCCTTGGCTCTCCAGTTCCCAAATCATCTTATGGATGGGGGCCACAGTCTCTGTCTGTGCGGTATTGCTGGCGGTGCACTGTTGCTGTAGCGATTGGTACCCGCTGTTCTTCAATTCTCAGTAGTCCTACAGCAGATGGCTTGTCTGAGAGACCAGGCAGGGTATTCAGTTGTCTTATGCCTTCCGTCTCTATGGCTGCTATCCCAAAAGCCCAGCGATGTCCCCTTGGGTCTTTGAAGTATCCACTCCTGAGATAGTCTATGCCAAGGATGCATGGGGCGTCTGGACCAGTCACAATGGGGTGTTTCTGCCACTCGTTCCCAGTTAAACTCACTTCAACTTCCAGTACAGTCAGCTGCTGGGATCCTCCTGTCACCCCAGAAATAGAAATGGATTCGGTCCCCACATACCTGGAGGGCATCAGGGTGCACTGAGCGCCAGTATCAACCAAAGCCGTATATCTTTGTGGGTCAGACGTGCCAGGCCATCAGATCCACACAGTCCAATAGATCCGGTTATCCCTTTCCTCTACCTGGCTAGAGGCAGGGCTCCTCTAATCCTGTTTTTGGTGCATGATGCTCTCCTCCTGTAAATGTGTTCCTGAGGTCCCTTCAAGAGGATCAGTCATATTATCGTTTCCATTCTGTCTGGGGTTCTGTCCACAAGAGACTGGGGCAGTGTTGTACCTAGATGAGCCTCCTGAAGTGGATGTTTCTGTTTTCAATTCACGTACCCGGGCTGCTAAGGAGGAGGTGGGTTTCCTATCCCACTTTCTCATGTCTTCCCCATGCTCCTGTAGGAAAAACCAGAGGTCACATCGTGGAGTTTGTCTTCTTTCCTTGGCTGGGGGACGTCTGCTCCTGATGGCAGAGACTCTGGTTGGTTTCGGTGTGGCATGGAAAAATCCTTCTTTGAGCTCTTTCCTTAGTTTCTGGTTCTCTTCAATCAAGCTCCGGACTTGCTCGGCCAGGTTTGTTTCCACCGATGAGACACGGGTGCGTAGTGGAGCGGTGACAGTGTCCTCATAAATTCTCAGTTTGTTTGCTAACACGCCCACCTTGTCTTCGCCTTCCCTCCACTGCAGTGTTGCCAGGTAACGAGAGTATATCTCTGGTCCGAGCCACGCGAATCTTAGCCACATTTGTGAAGTGCACTGGACATTATCTGGGCTCTTAGGGAATCTCTCGTTTTCCGCGAAAATGATCTCTAGTACGGCCAATTCCCTCAGGCATCGGATACCTTGTTCTGTCGTGTTCCATTTCCTTCGGTGCATCTGGAGGTCTTCTTTACACAGGTATTTGTCCCGTACACTCGCCAGCAATCGCCGCCAGAGGCTGAGAGTTTCCTGGGTTTTCCCAATCCCCTGGTCAATGACCACATCCTGAGACAGGGATCCCAGTTGCCTGGCCTCACTTCCATCCAGAATGGTGTCGTTAGCTGCGGTGTCCCAGATGCGGAGCAGCCAGGTCAGGATGGACTCGTTTGCTTGCCGGGTGAATTCCCTCCGTAGGTCCCGCAGCTCCCCCAGGGACAGAGAGCGAGTGATGATCTCCAGCTCTGTCTCTTCTGCTTGGTGAGATGGTCCTGCCGCATCCTCATCAGTCACTATGCGGACTGATTTGCTCTTTGATTTCTTTTTCTGGACGGAGGCAACTGCTACGGGCTTCGGCTGTTCTGATTTGGTGATGGTCTGTGTTGAGACGTCGACTGCTCTTTTTGTTCTTTTCCTCTTTCCTGCTGATTTGCTTTGTTTCTCCTCCTCAAGAAGACAAAATATTGTTCTGATCTTCAGCATGATGTACACAATGCTGATCAAAGAAAACAGAACTGACAAAAAGATTATGCCATCCTTAGCATCTAGAGAGAACTCAATATTGTCAAAAACGGCCGTGCCTGACCTGAAATGCTGGAAGAAACCGCTCTCTCCTCCTAACCCCAGAGGCTGGGTGTGATTGCTGAGGAGGTCCCAGACGTAGCAACTCAGATTAGGCCAGGCAGATAAAATTGAGTATACGTTCTGAATGGTATTCATCGCCTCACAGGTTATCATACAATAGGCATAATAAACCAATAGAGCAATTTTCATGCCATTCCCTGGTCGAAACAGGACCAATACGACAGGCAGATAGTTTCCCATTTAAGGAAAAATATAGAGAGCGAGATACAGTACCCATATAGATAAGCTGAGCATCATAGTGATAAGATTTCTGATTTTCCCCAGGTCGTGCCCCACATTGGGCGCCAAAATATGTGTTGGTTTGAAGACAAACCAGTGGGAGATCACAAGTCAAGATTGAAATTAAAAATAAGTGAAATAATACAAGGAGAAGCACTGACAAAGTCAGATACATCCTAACACCCTGTTAGGGTGGTAGTAGCAGTCCAACTGAAGTAGTCCAGTTGAAGCGGTGATCCTGTGAAGGTCTAGTCTCCAGCTGAAGATCCAGCTGGTAGCTCTTGTCCTCTGGGAACCCAGTAGACAGGGCTAGCTCAGGCAGTTCCAAGGCCAGGTTATATCCAGGTGGGAACACCTGGCTCCTCCCTCCTGGGCAGAGCATCCCACAGTGGGATGAGATAAGTCCATGAGTCACACGGTGGGTCCCTGATGGCCCATTGCCTGTCATCCAGGTGGGTCATTAGCAGCTGATAGCAGGTAACGGCCCACAGCTGGTGGTAATAGAACACTTAAATACATCTATATTGCAACCCAGGACAGTTATATAACTAAAAAAAATTCTGGTGAATGATTTATTGTTCTGTTCTTGATGAACATTGCTGACTGTTAGCACAGTAAATGTAAGTAGTGTCACTGAAGTCACTAGATCTATGCTGAATTAATCAGTATGGATTCTGGTCCTAAGAGTCATAATTGATAAAGTCATTCATGTGCTTGAAACAAATCCTGAATGGATGGCTCAGTATAGGTTCCTTAAAACTGGCTTAAGTGTACATCTCATTAATTTTAGAGTGTGTCACCTTCACACAGAGCAACTCAGCTTCAAAATATGTTTGGTCTTGGTAAAAGTATTTATAATGTGATTATTCATAAACCTAATTTTTATTAGTATTAGATTTTTGTCTATGCTTTATATTTTGTTTATCATATACCAGGCTTTTAAAAATTAGTACATTACCTTGCAAAAGGGACACCAACAAATGGAGATAGTTTCAAACACTACACTGTGCTGTATGTTCAAAAGTGACACAAGGTTAAAAAAAATCAGTAGCCTGTTTCCAGTAAAATGCTTAGATATGAACATTTTTCCATTTTAAATACATGAGAGAAAGGGACTGAGAAATATTTAATGATGAAACTACTAAAACATAATATTCAAATATACTGACAAGAAGCTGTTCTAATCTCTTCTCTTCCTGTCTTTAATATGTCTCCCCTGGCTTCTACTCTCTTAGTATATTTAATACAATACTTTCATCCCATTTATACAGCCTTGCCTAATCTTTTTTCTTATATAGTTCTTGCACTCACTTTTCTCTCTCCACCATGTATTTCCATGTCTTTCTTCTCTTCTGTGTATTCAGTATTTCTTCTCATGCTTCTTTTACTCCTGTGCTACTGGCTTCTTAAAAGCATCTATATTGTTAGAATATTTTCCATATTCTAATTTTACAATCTATTATTGCTCTTTGAATTAGATTCCCACAGTATTGTTTCAGCTATGTAGAAATATAGAAAAAAAAGTTAAGGATATTGTTTAATTAAACAGTGACTTTTTTAAGTTAGCAAAAACATCTGACAGTGAAGAACAAGGCTACTTCTGTGACTGTCCCTATAAGATGGAAGTATTTCTCAGTCCCCTTATTGCCAGCATTCCTCAGAAAACTGGCCCATCAATGGGGTATACATTGGAATGCATCTACCCAATTTTGGACTGATAGCTAAAATGTAGACAGATGGATGACATCTTAAATGTAGATGTCTATATCTGGGCTGCCTATTCTCCTAATATGATGGTCAACAAATAGAAACAGGCAATTATTTAATGTTTTTCATTGAATTTTGCTGTAGATCTTAGAAATAAGTTAGATGATTCACATACTGATAGTTGCTCTTTTCCATGTTCTGATGTAAATGTCTGAGGTTATGTCAGATAAACCTTATTTCTGCTATCTCTTATAGTGGGCTGGTAGAGTTAATTCTCTGTTTGACTTCCCAGCTTCTTTGGGCATCCCCTTCCCTAAATCTGTTTTTGTGTCTAATTTGAATGGAAGTCAGACTTTTTGTAACATTTCTCTGCTAGAAGCCTGCCGTTTGTAACAACACATACTTAAGCTGTGCCTTTAAATCCTTCGAGGAAGGTCTTTGGTGCAAGATCCAGTCCTTCCAGTCTGGGAGAGAGGACATAGCCTCCCAAGTCCTAGTAAGCAATCATAAGAATGTCCACTTCTATCTTTTCCTTTTAGCAATATAATTTTTCTGACCCTGTTTCCAGCCTCACTTTCCGCCCTGTGTCTCTTGGTGTTTCCAGTGGCCCCACACCAAGCTAGACTAGGGCATCACTGCAGCAGTGGGGTCACACTCTCACACTGTCTGTGTGTCGGAGGGCAGGCTGAGTGCTCTGACTCCTCCTTTCCCCAGGAAGCAGAATGGATGCAGGCAGCAGATTGCATGCCAGCTTTATGCCTGGCAGAAACCCAAGGAAGTGCTGAGGCTCAGGCAGGATGTCTGTATTGCTCCAGTACTTGCAGCCCCCTCTTCAAGCATGGCAAGGGTACATGGCTGAAAACCACCACCCAGTTCCTGTGTGTAGCTGCTGTCAGCCCCAGGTCTAGAACAGTGTAAGTAAGCCCAGTCTGTGCTCTGGGATCCTCCATGCCTGGAAACAATATGCCACTGCATCCCTGCTTGTAAATTACCAAAAATTAAAAGTATGGATAACTGACCATTGATGATCAGATTACTACTGATCACATGCTTGGAAGGAGGAGTTCTGAAGATATAAGGTGAGTCTTTACAAACATTCCTGAATTCAGGAGGTTTGTGGCACACCTGATGTCAGGAATCCACATACCATTTCATGTGAATTGTTCTGATACCTACCCTACCAAGTGTTGCTGTAGAGGGACTTGCAGGAGTCAATGTCTTTCTTTTTTACTGCTGGTCTGTTAAAAACATTGATGATATGCTGAGTCCTCCGTCTCCCTGCTTGTCTTTATTAATGCAGTGCTCTTCTGCCTTTGTCTCCTTTCTTGAGTTATTGTCTTCCAACATGTCTTAACAAGTTTCTTTAAAGCTATGAACCCTTTGGGGCCAGAGACATGTCTTGTTAAAATTTAAGAAGTGGTGTAGAAGTGATTTTTATTGTGCTAGAATAAAATTTAAAAATAGACATGAGATATAATAAAACTCTGCTCTCATATACGTAGCCACAGTTGGAAATGTCCACCTGAGAGCAGAATGAGGGTCACAGTCTGCAAAGGTCTGGCTTGCTAACTACATGTTTAATAATTAGTAGTAATGTTCACACTTTTAACATAACTGATAGAACTTTGCCATAAATTCATTTTTTGTTGTTTAAAAGGTTTGGTTTGGGATACAATAATGAGTCCTTGTCTAAATTGCATATTGATTAATTAACTCTTTATGATTCTGAATATTCACATTTTCTTCAATCTCATCTTTATTATGCAGAACTCTGTTGTGGTTTAAGGGATGTTAAAGCAGACCTTACCCTAGAGCATCTCTACCCAGCCCGGTTCAGTGCCTCAGAGCTCCAAACCCTCTGTCCCAGGGCTGGACACTGCACTGTCACCAGCCAGGGAGCCATAAGGCTAACTCTGGTTCGTCTGCTTCCACAACCGGCGATGATAAAGGAGGAGAGGAGGGTCTGTGCGTTGTGTCCATGGAAGATGTTTATTCGCATGGTGCAGCAGAGGCCAAAGACCTCCCAGAGGCAGAGATGCCTTGAGGATGAAGGCCTCACATGCACAGACACATGTGGTGCATAGACATGTGCTGCATAGACACATGTGGAGCATAGACAGCAAGATGGCGGAGAGTAAGGGGTTTTATAGGGAAATAGAGAGGGGCAGGGACAGCACACTAGCCCAGTGACCTCTGGGTACAGGGGAGGTACATGGGCAAAGTTAGGGTACAGGAACCAATAGGGAAAACTGGAGGGCATGGCCAGGGCCACGGGGGGTGGGGAAGGCAGGACAATAGGTGAGAAGTACAGTCATTAAGAAAGGGGTGTGGGGAACTTGCAGTATTATCACAATAGAACTCCATTGAGCAATTAACTTTAATATAGTAATTGCTACTGAGCACTTAGAAATAAGGATGTGTGTGGCATGTCTTTTGAGGTACCAACTGCATTAATTATGAAGTTGAACTTTTGCACTAAAGTCCTACTACCTCTATGGTTTTAATATAGAAACCATGTCTCTTATGAAAACATTTCTTTTAAATGTTCTTACGGATTTTTCTTCCTGTTGCATTTTTAGACACAGGATGTTAATTAGAAAACTTTTAAATTGTAGTTGGTACAAAGAAAGAGGCATAGAAGCAAGTTTAATATATAAGGCTGTTATATATTAACATATATAATGTTAATATATAACTCTCAACTGTTTCTGTCGGCTCAAAATCAAAATAATTGTAAAGCTCAGTTTTTGAGTGCATGCATTTATTAACAATAAAATTGCTAACTCTTCTACTATTAGGGGAACCTTCCACAAGACCACATTACTCAGACCCTCATTCAGCCTGGCCTTGAATACTTCTAGGGATGGGGAGTCCACAACTTCTCTAGTAAACCTATTCCAATGCCTCACCACCCTCTCAGTAAAGAATTTCTTCCTAACGTCTAGTCCAAACCTGCCCTCTTTCTGTTTAGAACCATTGCCCCTTTTAGAACCATTGTCACTCTCCCTCCTTTTTTAAGCCCCCTCAAAGTACTGGAAAAAAGGTAATAGGGTCTCCCCAAAGCCTTTTCTTCTCCTTGCTGAACAATTCCACCTCTTTAGCCTTTCTTGATGAGAAGGGTCTGTCATCAAATTAGTGGCTCTGTCATCAAATTAGTGGCTCTCCTCTGGAGTCTTTCCAACAGATCAGCGTCTTTCTTTTTCATTTTAAGGAAAGCATTTTCCCCATTTTTATATTAACTTATTGCTTTGTAAGTTAAAACATTTGGTCACTTGCTCTTTATTCCAGCTGGTTGGTAATAAGGTAAACATAAATGTAAAATCTGAGAGTTTGGATTTAAGAGATGGCTGTGAAATATACACAGTTTTTATGTTTCCTTACAAATCAGATGGAGAAATAAGTGAAGAGGGAAATGGACACAATTGCCTGAAACGATAAGGGAAATGAAGTTTTAAGAATATTTCCTAAGGGATTTCCTTTTTCATGGACTAAACGAGTATCACGGTTAGTTTGCAACTCCCAGTATTGATTAGTCAGTAGGTAACTGAGATGGATGTGGGTTGCTCCTCCCCCCCTCTATTTCCCTTTTTAAGTTTTTGTGCCCTTTACTCGCCCCCCCTTTGGGGGGGGGCGCGGGGGGGGGGAGGAATTTGAAGGGGGGGGTTTTTGTTTGGGGTGTTTTTGGTTTTTTTAGTCATGAAAGGTGGGAGAGTGGAGGGTGAGCTACTGTGTTCAAGAGTTCTGTTGAGATGAATCTACAGTCTATAGATCATATCTTCAATTTCAGACATCACAACCAACAGGCCTTTGGAAAACAGTGGAAACAGAGAAGCAAAATTCACCAGCCCAAGTTTCTTCTTCTGTTTCCAAGTTGCTTCAAAGATGCTGGTACAAAATTAAATTGTGTCTCCCATGAAGTGATACATATCAGATATGTATCTGCTGTGATACATGTGATACATGTCGGATATATCCCAGAGGAGGTTTTTGCAGGCGTGCTGTGAGAGCTTCTGGGAGAGGTATAATGTCTGAAAACTCCTGGTTTTTTATGCTCTTGATATGCCTGGGATATGCTGGTATGATCATGGAGGCCTGAATAGAGCACACCTTATGGGGCTGATTTTTGGAATTGGTTGAAGCATGCTATCGGCATACTCACAGACAACCCAGGTAATGTGCTCTTTTGAATAAAACACTCTCATCAGGGATTATACAGGGATAGGGATAAAACACAATTGACTAAGTTGAGCAATAAATGTATGCACACTCTTTTTCTGAGAGAGATGCCTTTCTGTTTGAATAAGGAGCTCTTTTTCCTTATTTTTTCAGTATTTGGCACATCTCTACCACTGCCAACGTGTCACTTTGTTCTCTGTTTTATTTTTGTGTTATGATCATCTCGTTCATAGGAATGAGGGATGGAGACTGAAAGCAATTCACTGAAGTTCAATTTCATGAGGGAGAAGATGTCCAGACACTGTGAAGGAAAAAAACTTGCAATATTTTATCCCCCTGTGCCCACCCTCCAATTTTTATTGTAACAGTTTATTTTTTAATAGTTTTTCCTTTTTTCCATTTTACTCTTCTCTCATTAAATGTATTAATGATACTACATTGAACAGTCATACTTTTTTCAACTACAGATTTGAAGTGTTTCAAAAGACATCCCAGTAACTTCATGCCATAGACATAAAGATGTTAAATTGCTTTGCCAAGTTAACTAAACTGAGAACAATAATAAAAATGAGAACAGAGAACCTTTTTCTTACTCTATTCTTCAAGGGCAACCTGTGGTGCTTTTAGTGCAGAACCATGACACTAGATGCAGAAAAGCTGGGATGTGTTCAGAGCTGACATCCAAGAAAATTAAAATTATGTGTAATAGAAAGGGAATGAATACTCTGACCTCTTTATACATTTATGCACATTAATTTTTTTTCATGGGAGTAAGTTCTCACAACTCAATAAAGTTATTCATTTGGTACATAAACAGAGATTTAAATGCCTTCAGGATGCAAACATTGTGGATAACATTAACATTATCATAGTGGTTTTCTGTTTTCTTTCGGAGCCCATACTCTTGACATTTGATTGTAATGCTTTATTTTGGTTCAGGGTTTTTTTTTTTTTTGGTTTTGTTATTGGCTGCCCTTCATAAGGAACTGTTATAAGATAAGGGGACAGTTAGTCCCTGTCCTCTGTACTAGGTGGTTGCAATTTGATCTGAAACATGAAAACTGTGAGTGAGGTGAAAAATAAAATGCACTATGAAAATCCATGAATATGGGAAGGTTACAGCATACTAGTTAGAACAAACAAGACATCAAAGCCTTTGCTGCCTTCCACATAAAGAATAAGTTTTAGTTTAAGTACTTAAATACTCAGCTTTTTTATAGAGCTCTCACTCATGTCTTTTTGCTAATTTCTCTATTTTTACTACTTCAATATATTTTGCAAGCCATTTTTCAAGGTAAAAATTGGTATAACTAAATTTACCTTTGAAAAGATTAAATGTAAGTGGTTTAAAATGGGTAGTTTTAAGGGAACACCATCTGGTGTGTCGTTATTAAAAAAAGCCCATGAAAATATTGCATGACAAAATTAATACACAGCTAAATTAACATAAAAACCTAAATTAAAAAGCCAGTTCAAAATGCTGATTATGATTAATTTTGTATATAAGTTTGCATAATTTTGAATCTCTGTTATGACCCCTGGTGAGATGTAGAAGGGATTTTTGTAGGACACACAATATAGCAGTATTTGAGGGGATTAGTAGTACTTGAGGGGATAACAACCAGTGGAAGTCACTCAGCATTTTTTCTATCAGGTTACCCTATTAATAAACATCTATAATAATGAAAGAATTGCAAAATTGGATTTTTGAGGAGGTTAAGTGGGATTTTTATAAGCTCACTTTTTATGAGTGACTTAGAAGTACACTCAAAGTTATGACAGATATGAAGTTACTATGCATTAATGTTTAATCTAAAATACTGATCAAAATTTCTTGGACATTGCATTTTTGTTGACATTTCATATTATTTTTACACTATTTGATCAGGTTGCCTTGGTCACTGAAATCCCATTGCTCTATATCTGTGTTGAATTATGAACAGTCCCTGTAGCATTAGACTGATTAACTTAATAGGAAGCTATGTGCAAAATAAGCAAAAATAAATAAATAACTAAACAAAGTGCACAATCCATCCCTGTCAGCATTCCCAAGACATTAAGTGAAGGACAGTATTGCAATTTCTTAGTGTCAGCGGTTCTGGTTTTGACAAGGTGCAAACTTTGGTTTGACAGAGATAGTCTTCAAAGCGATACAACAGTTAGCAAATACCCTTATATGTTTTGATTTCTGGGAAATTGAAGGTCAGTTGCTACAAACTGCTTAGGGAGACAAGCTGACAGGAAGATAAAGGGAGAACGCTCCAGGAGCCGAAAGATGGAGGCCTTCATCCGTTCTGAGAGCAGCACATTCTGGTAGAGAGGCTAAAGGTGTGTGCAATGAGACAGGGAGCTGCTAAGGCAACTGCTAAAATTATTTCTTCTTACATGCCAGCTTAACCCACTGTTGTAGCACAGACACTGTTCAATGGTTCAGCATTTGGGAATGTCCTGCAAAAGTATTGGTGTGATGCTGCATAGGTAAAATCCTGATAAATGGCTAATAATAGTTACAGGACAGCTTTTAATAAACTGGTAAATATTTGATGTGTTCAGAAAATATGACAATGAAACCTAGATAATAAATGTTAGCATTACAGAGAGTAGGAATCAGCCTGGAGGACTCCAAGCAAAATTGGGTGTCTAGTGTCACCTACCCACATTCCTTTTTTCACCCTATCTCACTTACATACAAGTCCTAGCACAGGATGTGTCCCTTCCTTGGGCCCCTCTTTTTTTGTCCCTTCCCCATAGTAAACAATTACTAGTTCAGCCTAGTGAACTAGTTTGGATCAACATTTTAGATGGCTGAAAGATGGTGAGATAAACCATGCTTAAAGTTCTTCAATTCTCTTTCCACAGTATTCTCCCCTCTCCACTGTTGTTTTTCTGTCTATCCATATATAATTTCTATATGGATTTAAAACATAGATTTCATGTTGTGTGTGTGTGTGTGTGTGTGTGTGTGTGTGTGTGTGTGTGTGTGTGTGTGTGTGTGTTTATAAACACATATAAAAGCCCATTCATCAGATTTTTTAAGGATGTGATTCGGTCTTTAAAAGAACAACTCTTACATATACGTGGTAGTGTCATCTGCATTTAGGAAAACTTGAAAAGCAAGGCATCACCTCTGTCCTTTTTAAAAAAAATTAAGAATTCTGTTAGCAGCAAATGTTTTAACACTTTCCTAAGCAGCAGCCTTCTCTCTGTTGGATCAATGGCTAACTGCTACTCAACTGCTGTTGACAAAAATCTGTAGCCTATCCCTAAAATGTTGCAAGTGTTGAAGTCAACACACAAAGAGTTTGCTGGATCTCTAATTAGCTGGGATGGTTTTAAGCACTGTCTTTTCCCTGCAGCCCAGCTCACATGTAAAAATTTATGGCTCTAAATTAAATATACAGGTAAAATACATGAGTAAGAAAATATTTACAGCTCACACGAAAAAATAAAATTCTTTCCCTTGCTCTTATTTTAATTGTCTTAAAGTGGAGACTGGACTAGGGTTGCCTGTTGAGGAGGTGAGCACTCTTTTTAGGGTGTCCTGAGGGCTGCATTGTAATTACGATGGAACAAAGGTTTAAGAGCAGGAATGCAGCCTCCTGCTTACTGCCCAAATGATATTGTTTACACAATTAAGATGAACAACAGGTTATCTAAGACTGCATAGCCCATCCTCTGTAATTCAGCCCCATAAATCAAAGAAGGAAGAGTCTTAGGGTATATTTCTCCGTTTAAAAAAAAAAAAAATTAAAAAGTGCTCTGATCCATATTTTATTTGGGGTAATTTTATAGTAATATTGGCCTGGTTTAACCACATTGTGAATTATCTTCTGGGCTTCAAGTTGATAAAAAAAGGCAGGTATGGCTCCAAACTCAGCAGGAATTGACTACCAGTGCAGCCAGAGTGAGCTGAAACCCAAGACCTCTCCTTTCACATAGGTAAAATCCTGTATAAGAGGGAGGCATGAGGCTTATAAGTGCAGAAGTCATTGATAGGTGGAGGGGATGAATTACTTCCTATTACATAAATGACACAGTTCGGTAAGAGGCAGAGCTTCTGGGTCCAGGCAACAGTTGAGCTCTAAACTCAACACAAACTTATGGAACCAATGTGTTTTTAAGTTCTATAGGTTTAATTATTCTTTCCTTCCGGTAGCAGCAGCATGAAAATTCTGGAACAAAAAATTGTTGCAGCTGAAGAGAAAAATGCTATGATAAAAAAGCAGAAACATCAATATAAGGATAAATATTTTTACATTTAAGGTTCAAGTGATTTGACTTCAAGTTCAAAAAATGTCCTACTATTTGAAATGTGCAATTTCTATTAAAAAAAATACGGTTAATCCCTCCCACACGGTCACCATCCCATTAACATTTCTACAGTAGCTGGGATTGCACTCTGTGTAAGTTTTGTTAGAGCACTGATTTTAGCTGGGGCTCTGACAAACAATCCTTTCAGGTTAGGGTAAGGGTTATGGCTAGGGTTGGGGTTACTGCTAGGGTTAGGGTTACAGCTAGGGTTAGAGTTAAAACATCTAAAGAACTGCGAGATCCAGGCACACTGGCGCTGGAAAGAGCCTCCCAAGGCCATTGAAAGAAGGCCCTAACATGGCTCCTCCTCCATCTTTCCCAGCAGGAGAAGCCAGTACTCTGCTCGGATAATTAACTAAGGCTAGGGTTAGGGTTATGGCTACGGTTAGGGTTGAGAGATCTAAAGAGCCTCAAGCTCCAGGAACACTGGCGCTGGAAAGAGCCTCTGAAGGCCATTGCGAGAACACCCTAACATTGGTGCTCCTCCATCTTTCTCAGCTGGAGAAGCAAGGTAGTCTGCTCGGGAAATTAACTAGGGCTAGGGTTAGGGTTATGGCTTGGGTTAGGTTTACGGATAGGTTATGGTAGAGACATCTAAAAAGACTCGAGCTCCTGGCACATTGGCTTTGGAAAGAGCCTCCAAAAGCCATTGCAAGAAGGCACTAACATGGCTGCTCCTCAATTTTTCTCAGCTTGAGAAGCCAGGCACTCTTCTAGAGTAATTAACTAGGGCTAGGGTTAGGGTTACAGCTAGGGTTAGGGTTTCGGCTAGAGTTAGGGTTATACCGAGGGTCAGGGTTGAGAAATCTAAAGAGCCTCAAGCTCCAGGCACAGTGGCGCTGGAAAGAGCCACCCAAGGCCATTGCAAGGAGACCCTAACATGGCTGCTCCTCCATCATTCTTACCAGGCCAATCCAGGAAGTGTTCTCCAGAAATATAGTAAGGGTTAGGGTTACGGCTAGGGTTACGGTTGAGTGATCTAAAGTGCCTTGAGCTCCAGGAACACTGGCGCTGGAAAGAGCCTCCCAAAGCCATTGCGAGAAGGCCCTAAACATGGCTTCTCCTTCATCTTTCTAAGCTGGAGAAGCCAGGCACTCTGCTCGTGTAATTAACTAGGGCTAGGGTTAGAGTTTCAGCTAGGGTTAGGGTTACGGCTAGGGTTAGGATTACAGCTAGGGTTCGGATTGAGAGATCTAAAGAGCCTTAATCTCCAGGAACACTGGTGCTGGAAAGCGCCTCGCAAGGCCATTGCAAAAAGGCCCTAAATGGGCTGCTCCAACCACATTCTTACCTCGTCAAGCCTGGTAGTCGTCTCTGGAAATTGATTAAGGCTAGGGTAAGGGTTACAGCTAGGATTGGGGTTGAGACACCTAAAGAGCCTCACGCTCCTGGCACACTGGCGCTGGAAAGACCCTCCCAATGCCTTAGAAAGATTGATCTAACATGGCTTCTCCTCCCTCTTTCTAAGCTGGAGAAGGCAGGCACTCTGCTCGGGTAATTAACTAGGGCTAGGGTTAGGGTTACGACTAGGGTTAGGGTTAAAGCTAGGGTTAGGTTTGAGAGGCCTAAAGGTCCTCAAGCTCCAGGCACACTGGCGCTGGAAAGAGCCTCCCAATGCCACTGCCAGAATGCCATAACATGGTTGCTCCTCCATCTTTCTCAGCTGGAGAAGGCAGGCACTCTGCTCGGGTAATTAAGTAGGGCTAGGGTCAGGGTTACGGCTAGGGTTAGGGTTGAGAGATCTAAAGAGCCTCAAGCTCTCTCCAGATCTCGCAACCCTAACCGTAGCTGTAACCCTAACCTTCGCCTTAGTCAATTTCCGGTGTCGACTACCAGGCTTGACCAGGTAAATATGATGGAGGAGCAGCCATATTAGGGCCTTCTTGCAAAAACCTTGAGAGCCTCTTTCCAGCACCAGTGTGCCTGGAGCTTGAGGCTCTTTAGATGTCTCAACCCTAACCCTAGCTGCAGCCCTAACCCTGTCCGTAACCCTAACCCTAGTCCTTGTTAATTTCCCGAGCTCAGTACCTGGTTTCTGCAGCTTAGAAAGATGGAGGAAAAGCCATGTTAGGGCATTCTTGCAATGGCCTTGGGTGGCTCTTTCCAGCGCCAGTGTGCTGGAGCTCTAGGCTCCTTAGGTCTCTCAAACCTAACCCTAGCCGTAACCCTAACCCTACCCTTAGTTAATTTCCCGAGCAAAGTGCCTGCCTTCTCCAGCTTTGAAACATGGAGGAGAAGCCATGTTTGGGCAATCTTGACAAGGCCTTTGGAGGGTCTTTCCAGCGCCAGTGTACCTGGAGCTTGAGGCTCTTTAGATGCTCTCAACCCTAACCCTAGCTGTAACCCTGACCCTAGCCCTAGTTAATTACCGGAGTAGAGTTCCTGGCTTCTCCAGCTGTGAAAGATGGAGGAGCAGCCATGTTAGGGCCTTCTTGCAAAGGCCTTGGGAGGCTCTTTCAGCGCCACTGTTCCTGGAGCAGAGGCTCTTTAGATCTCTCAACCCTAACCCTAGCCGTAACCCTAACCCTAGCCTTAGTCAATTTCCGCAGATGTCTACCATGCTTGACCAGGTAAGAATGATGGAGGAGCAGCCATGTTAGGGCCTTTTTGCAATGGCCTTGGGAGACACTTTCCAGTGCCAGTGTGCCTGGAGCTTGAGGCTCTTTAGATCTCTCAACCCTAACCCTAGCCATAACCCTAACCCTAGCCCTAGTTAATTATCTGAGCAGAGTGCCTGCCTTCTCCAGCTGAGAAAGATGGCGGAGCAACCATGTTATGGCATTCTTGCAGTAGCCTTGGGAGGCTCTTTCCAGCGCCAGTGTGCCTGGAGCTTGAGGCTCTTTAGATCTCTCAACCCTGACCCTAGCCGTAACCCTAACCCTAGCCCTAGTTAATTATCCGAGCAGAGTGCCTGGCTTCTCCAGCTTAGAAAGATGGAGGAGCAACCATGTTATGGCATTCTTGCAGTAGCCTTGGGAGGCTCTTTCCAGCGCCATTGTTCGTGGAGCTTGAGGCTCTTTATGTCTCTCAACCCTAACCCTAGCCATAACCCTAACCCTAGCCCTAGTTAATTACCCGAGCAGAGTTCCTGCCTTCTCCAGCTGAGAATGATGGAGGAGCAACCTTGTTATGGCATTCTTGCAGTGGCATTGGGAGGCTCTTTCCAGCACCAGTGTGCCTGGAGCTTGAGGATCTTTAGGTCTCTCAACCCTAACCCTAGCTGTAACCCTAACCCTAGCCCTAGTTAATTACCCGAGCAGAGGACCTGGCTTCTCCAGCTTAGGAAGATGGAGGAGAAGCCATGTTAGGGCCTTCTCGCAATGGCCTTGGGAGGCTCTTTCCAGCGCCAGTGTGCCTGGAGCTCTAGGCTCTTTAGGTCTCTCAACCCTAACCCTAGCCGTAACCCTAACCCTAGCTTTAGTCAATTTCCCGAGTCGACTGCCAGGCTTGACCAGGTAGATATGATGGAGGAGCAGCCATGTTAGGGCCTTTCTGCAATGGCCTTGGGAGACGCTTTCCAGTGCCAGTGTGCCTGGAGCTTGAGGCTCTTTAGATCTCTCAACCCTAACCCTAGCCGTAACCCTAACCCTAGCCCTAGTTAATTATATGAGCAGAGTGCCTGGCTTCTCCAGCTGTGAAAGATGGAGGAGGAGCCATGTTAGGGCCTCCTTGCAATGGCCTTGGGTGATGCTTTCCAGCGCCAGTATGCCTGGAGCTTAAGGATCTTTAGATCTCTCACCCCTAACCCTAGCCATAACCCTAACCCTAGCCGTAACCCTAACCCTAGCCCTAGTTAATTACCTGAGCAGAGTGCCTGGGTTCTCCAGCTGAGAATGATGGAGGAGCAACCATGTTATGGCATTCTTGCAGTGGCATTGGGAGGCTCTTTCCAGCGCCAGTGTGCCTGGAGCTTGAGGCTCTTTAGATCTCTCAACCCTAACCCTAGCTGTAACCCTAACCCTAGCCCTAGTTAATTACCCGAGCAGAGGACCTGGCTTCTCCAGCTTAGGAAGATGGAGGAGAAGCCATGTTAGGGCCTTCTTGCAATGGCCTTGGGAGGCTCTTTCCAGCGCCAGTGTGCCTGGAGCTAGAGGCTCTTTAGATCTCTCAACCCTAACCCTAGCCGTAACCCTAACCCTAGCCTTAGTCAATTTCCGCAGATGACTGCCAGGCTTGACCAGGTAAGAATGATGGAGGAGCAGCCATGTTAGGGCCTTTTTGCAATGGCCTTGGGAGACGCTTTCCAGTGCCAGTGTGCCTGGAGCTTGAGGCTCTTTAGATCTCTCAACCCTAACCCTAGCCGTAACCCTAACCCTAGCCCTAGTTAATTACCTGAGCAGAGTGCCTGGCTTCTCCAGCTGAGAAAGATGGAGGAGGAACCATGTTATGGCATTCTTGCAGTGGCCTTGGGAGGCTCTTTCCAGCGCCAGTGTGCCTGGAGCTTGAGGCTCTTTAGATCTCTCAACCCTAACCCTAGCCGTAACCCTAACCCTAGCCCTAGTTAATTACCCGAGCAGAGTGCCTGGCTTCTCCAGCTGAGAAAGATGGAGGAGCAACCTTGTTATGGCATTCTTGCAGTGGCATTGGGAGGCTCTTTCCAGCGCCAGTGTGCCTGGAGCTTGAGGATCTTTAGGTCTCTCAACCCTAACCCTAGCTGTAACCCTAACCCTAGCCCTAGTTAATTACCCGAGCAGAGGACCTGGCTTCTCCAGCTTAGGAAGATGGAGGAGAAGCCATGTTAGGGCCTTCTTGCAATGGCCTTGGGAGGCTCTTTCCAGCGCCAGTGTGCCTGGAGCTCTAGGCTCTTTAGGTCTCTCAACCCTAACCCTAGCCGTAACCCTAACCCTAGCTTTAGTCAATTTCCCGAGTCGACTGCCAGGCTTGACCAGGTAAATATGATGGAGGAGCAGCCATGTTAGGGCCTTCTTGCAATGGCCTTGGGAGACTTTCCAGTGCCAGTGTACCTGGAGCTTGAGGCTCTTTAGATGTCTCAACCCTAACCCTAGCTGTAGCCCTAACCCTAGCCGTAACCCTAACCCTAGCCCTAGTTAATTATCCGAGCAGAGTGCCTGGCTTCTCCAGCTGTAGAAAGATGGAGGAGCAACCATGTTAGGGCCTTCTTGCAGTGGCCTTGGGAGGCTCTTTCCAGCGCCAGTGTGCCTGGAGCTCGAGGCTCTTTAGGTCTCTCAACCCTAACCCTAGCCGTAACCCTAACCCTAGCCTTAGTCAATTTCCCGAGTCGACTGCCAGGCTTGACCAGGTAAGAATGATGGAGGAGCAGCCATGTTAGGGCCTTCTTGCAATGGCCTTGGGAGACGCTTTCCAGTGCCAGTGTGCCTGGAGCTTGAGGCTCTTTAGATCTCTCAACCCTAACCCTAGCCGTAACCCTAACCCTAGCCCTAGTTAATTATCTGAGCAGAGTGCCTGGCTTCTCCAGCTGAGAAAGATGGAGGAGCAACCATGTTATGGCATTCTTGCAGTGGCCTTGGGAGGCTCTTTCCAGCGCCAGTGTGCCTGGAGCTTGAGGCTCTTTAGATCTCTCAACCCTAACCCTAGCCGTAACCCTAACCCTAGCCCTAGTTAATTACCTGAGCAGAGTGCCTGGGTTCTCCAGCTGAGAAAGATGGAGGAGCAACCATGTTATGGCATTCTTGCAGTGGCATTGGGAGGCTCTTTCCAGCGCCAGTGTGCCTGGAGCTTGAGGCTCTTTAGATCTCTCAACCCTAACCCTAGCCGTAACCCTAACCCTAGCCCTAGTTAATTACCCGAGCAGAGTGCCTGCCTTCTCCAGCTGAGAATGATGGAGGAGCAACCTTGTTATGGCATTCTTGCAGTGGCATTGGGAGGCTCTTTCCAGCACCAGTGTGCCTGGAGCTTGAGGATCTTTAGGTCTCTCAACCCTAACCCTAGCTGTAACCCTAACCCTAGCCCTAGTTAATTACCCGAGCAGAGGACCTGGCTTCTCCAGCTTAGGAAGATGGAGGAGAAGCCATGTTAGGGCCTTCTCGCAATGGCCTTGGGAGGCTCTTTCCAGCGCCAGTGTGCCTGGAGCTCTAGGCTCTTTAGGTCTCTCAACCCTAACCCTAGCCGTAACCCTAACCCTAGCTTTAGTCAATTTCCCGAGTCGACTGCCAGGCTTGACCAGGTAGATATGATGGAGGAGCAGCCATGTTAGGGCCTTCTTGCAATGGCCTTGGGAGACGCTTTCCAGTGCCAGTGTGCCTGGAGCTTGAGGCTCTTTAGATCTCTCAACCCTAACCCTAGCCGTAACCCTAACCCTAGCCCTAGTTAATTATATGAGCAGAGTGCCTGGCTTCTCCAGCTGTGAAAGATGGAGGAGGAGCCATGTTAGGGCCTCCTTGCAATGGCCTTGGGTGATGCTTTCCAGCGCCAGTATGCCTGGAGCTTAAGGATCTTTAGATCTCTCACCCCTAACCCTAGCCATAACCCTAACCCTAGCCGTAACCCTAACCCTAGCCCTAGTTAATTACCTGAGCAGAGTGCCTGGGTTCTCCAGCTGAGAAAGATGGAGGAGCAACCATGTTATGGCATTCTTGCAGTGGCATTGGGAGGCTCTTTCCAGCACCAGTGTGCCTGGAGCTTGAGGATCTTTAGGTCTCTCAACCCTAACCCTAGCTGTAACCCTAACCCTAGCCCTAGTTAATTACCCGAGCAGAGGACCTGGCTTCTCCAGCTTAGGAAGATGGAGGAGAAGCCATGTTAGGGCCTTCTTGCAATGGCCTTGGGAGGCTCTTTCCAGCGCCAGTGTGCCTGGAGCTCTAGGCTCTTTAGGTCTCTCAACCCTAACCCTAGCCGTAACCCTAACCCTAGCTTTAGTCAATTTCCCGAGTCGACTGCCAGGCTTGACCAGGTAAATATGATGGAGGAGCAGCCATGTTAGGGCCTTCTTGCAATGGCCTTGGGAGACTTTCAAGTGCCAGTGTACCTGGAGCTTGAGGCTCTTTAGATGTCTCAACCCTAACCCTAGCTGTACCCTAGCCGTAACCCTAACCCTAGCCCTAGTTAATTATCCGAGCAGAGTGCCTGGCTTCTCCAGCTGTGAAAGATGGAGGAGGAGCCATGTTAGGGCCTTCTTGCAATGGCCTTGGGAGGCTCTTTCCAGCGCCAGTGTGCCTGGAGCTTAGAGGCTCTTTAGATCTCTCAAACCTGTAACCTAACCCTAGCCGTAACCCTAACCCTAGCCCTAGTTAATTACCTGAGCAGAGTGCCTGGCTTCTCCAGCTGAGAAAGATGGAGGAGCAGCCATGTTAGGGCCTTCTTGCAGTGGCCTTGGGAGGCTCTTTCCAGTGCCAGTGTGCCTGGAGCTTGAGGCTCTTTAGATCTCTCAACCCTAACCCTAGCCGTAACCCTAACCCTAGCCCTAGTTAATTATCCGAGCAGAGTGCCTGGCTTCTCCAGCTGAGAAAGATGGAGGAGCAACCATGTTATGGCATTCTTGCAGTGGCCTTGGGAGGCTCTTTCCAGCGCCATTGTGCCTGGAGCTTGAGGCTCTTTAGATCTCTCAACCCTAACCCTAGCCGTAACCCTAACCCTAGCCCTAGTTAATTACCCGAGCAGAGTGCCTGCCTTCTCCAGCTGAGAATGATGGAGGAGCAACCTTGTTATGGCATTCTTGCAGTGGCATTGGGAGGCTCTTTCCAGCACCAGTGTGCCTGGAGCTTGAGGATCTTTAGGTCTCTCAACCCTAACCCTAGCTGTAACCCTAACCCTAGCCCTAGTTAATTACCCGAGCAGAGGACCTGGCTTCTCCAGCTTAGGAAGATGGAGGAGAAGCCATGTTAGGGCCTTCTTGCAATGGCCTTGGGAGGCTCTTTCCAGCGCCAGTGTGCCTGGAGCTCTAGGCTCTTTAGGTCTCTCAACCCTAACCCTAGCCGTAACCCTAACCCTAGCTTTAGTCAATTTCCCGAGTCGACTGCCAGGCTTGACCAGGTAGATATGATGGAGGAGCAGCCATGTTAGGGCCTTCCTGCAATGGCCTTGGGAGACGCTTTCCAGTGCCAGTGTGCCTGGAGCTTGAGGCTCTTTAGATCTCTCAACCCTAACCCTAGCCGTAACCCTAACCCTAGCCCTAGTTAATTATATGAGCAGAGTGCCTGGCTTCTCCAGCTGTGAAAGATGGAGGAGGAGCCATGTTAGGGCCTCCTTGCAATGGCCTTGGGTGATGCTTTCCAGCGCCAGTATGCCTGGAGCTTAAGGATCTTTAGATCTCTCACCCCTAACCCTAGCCATAACCCTAACCCTAGCCGTAACCCTAACCCTAGCCCTAGTTAATTACCTGAGCAGAGTGCCTGGGTTCTCCAGCTGAGAAAGATGGAGGAGGAACCATGTTATGGCATTCTTGCAGTGGCATTGGGAGGCTCTTTCCAGCGCCATTGTGCCTGGAGCTTGAGGCTCTTTAGATCTCTCAACCCTAACCCTAGCCGTAACCCTAACCCTAGCCCTAGTTAATTATCCGAGCAGAGTGCCTGGCTTCTCCAGCTGAGAAAGATGGAGGAGCAACCATGTTATGGCATTCTTGCAGTGGCATTGGGAGGCTCTTTCCAGCGCCAGTGTGCCTGGAGCTTGAGGCTCTTTAGATCTCTCAACCCTAACCCTAGCCGTAACCCTAACCCTAGCCCTAGTTAATTACCTGAGCAGAGTGCCTGGCTTCTCCAGCTGAGAATGATGGAGGAGCAACCATGTTATGGCATTCTTGCAGTGGCATTGGGAGGCTCTTTCCAGCACCAGTGTGCCTGGAGCTTGAGGATCTTTAGGTCTCTCAACCCTAACCCTAGCTGTAACCCTAACCCTAGCCCTAGTTAATTACCCGAGCAGAGGACCTGGCTTCTCCAGCTTAGGAAGATGGAGGAGAAGCCATGTTAGGGCCTTCTTGCAATGGCCTTGGGAGGCTCTTTCCAGCGCCAGTGTGCCTGGAGCTCTAGGCTCTTTAGGTCTCTCAACCCTAACCCTAGCCGTAACCCTAACCCTAGCTTTAGTCAATTTCCCGAGTCGACTGCCAGGCTTGACCAGGTAAATATGATGGAGGAGCAGCCATGTTAGGGCCTTCTTGCAATGGCCTTGGGAGACTTTCAAGTGCCAGTGTACCTGGAGCTTGAGGCTCTTTAGATGTCTCAACCCTAACCCTAGCTGTAGCCCTAACCCTAGCCGTAACCCTAACCCTAGCCCTAGTTAATTATCCGAGCAGAGTGCCTGGCTTCTCCAGCTGTAAAAGATGGAGGAGGAGCCATGTTAGGGCCTTCTTGCAAAGGCCTTGGGAGGCTCTTTCAGCGCCACTGTTCCTGGAGCAGAGGCTCTTTAGATCTCTCAACCCTAACCCTAGCCGTAACCCTAACCCTAGCCTTAGTCAATTTCCGCAGATGACTACCAGGCTTGACCAGGTAAGAATGATGGAGGAGCAGCCATGTTAGGGCCTTTTTGCTATGGCCTTGGGAGACGCTTTCCAGTGCCAGTGTGCCTGGAGCTTGAGGCTCTTTAGATCTCTCAACCCTAACCCTAGCCGTAACCCTAACCCTAGCCCTAGTTAATTACCTGAGCAGAGTGCCTGCCTTCTCCAGCTGAGAAAGATGGAGGAGCAACCATGTTATGGCATTCTTGCAGTGGCATTGGGAGGCTCTTTCCAGCGCCAGTGTGCCTGGAGCTTGAGGCTCTTTAGGTCTCTCAACCCTAACCCTAGCTGTAACCCTAACCCTAGCCCTAGTTAATTACCCGAGCAGAGTGACCTGGCTTCTCCAGCTGAGAAAGATGGAGGAGCAAGCCATGTTAGGGCCTTCTTGCAGTGGCCTTGGGAGGCTCTTTCCAGCGCCAGTGTGCCTGGAGCTCTAGGCTCTTTAGGTCTCTCAACCCTAACCCTAGCCGTAACCCTAACCCTAGCCTTAGTCAATTACCCGAGCAGACTGCCTGGCTTCTCCAGGTGAGAATGATGGAGGAGCAGCCATGTTAGGGCCTTCTTGCAATGGCCTTGGGAGGCTCTTTCCAGCGCCAGTGTGCCTGGAGCTTGAGGCTCTTTAGATCTCTCAACCCTAACCCTAGCGTAACCTAGCCGTAACCCTAACCCTAGCCCTAGTTAATTATCCGAGCAGAGTGCCTGGCTTCTCCAGCTGTAGAAAGATGGAGGAGGAGCCATGTTAGGGCCTTCTTGCAATGGCCTTGGGAGGCTCTTTCCAGCGCCAGTGTGCCTGGAGCTAGAGGCTCTTTAGATCTCTCAACCCTAACCCTAGCCGTAACCCTAACCCTAGCCCTAGTTAATTTCCGCAGATGACTGCCAGGCTTGACCAGGTAAGAAAGATGGAGGAGCAGCCATGTTAGGGCCTTCTTGCAATGGCCTTGGGAGACGCTTTCCAGTGCCAGTGTGCCTGGAGCTTGAGGCTCTTTAGATCTCTCAACCCTAACCCTAGCCGTAACCCTAACCCTAGCCCTAGTTAATTACCTGAGCAGAGTGCCTGGCTTCTCCAGCTGAGAAAGATGGAGGAGCAACCATGTTATGGCATTCTTGCAGTGGCCTTGGGAGGCTCTTTCCAGCGCCAGTGTGCCTGGAGCTTGAGGCTCTTTAGATCTCTCAACCCTAACCCTAGCCGTAACCCTAACCCTAGCCCTAGTTAATTACCCGAGCAGAGTGCCTGGCTTCTCCAGCTGAGAATGATGGAGGAGCAACCTTGTTATGGCATTCTTGCAGTGGCATTGGGAGGCTCTTTCCAGCACCAGTGTGCCTGGAGCTTGAGGCTCTTTAGGTCTCTCAACCCTAACCCTAGCTGTAACCCTAACCCTAGCCCTAGTTAATTACCCGAGCAGAGGACCTGGCTTCTCCAGCTTAGGAAGATGGAGGAGAAGCCATGTTAGGGCCTTCTTGCAATGGCCTTGGGAGGCTCTTTCCAGCGCCAGTGTGCCTGGAGCTCTAGGCTCTTTAGGTCTCTCAACCCTAACCCTAGCCGTAACCCTAACCCTAGCTTTAGTCAATTTCCCGAGTCGACTGCCAGGCTTGACCAGGTAAATATGATGGAGGAGCAGCCATGTTAGGGCCTTCTTGCAATGGCCTTGGGAGACGCTTTCCAGTGCCAGTGTGCCTGGAGCTTGAGGCTCTTTAGATCTCTCAACCCTAACCCTAGCCGTAACCCTAACCCTAGCCCTAGTTAATTATCCGAGCAGAGTGCCTGGCTTCTCCAGCTGAGAAAGATGGAGGAGGAGCCATGTTAGGGCCTTCCTTGCAATGGCCTTGGGAGGCTCTTTCCAGCGCCAGTGTGCCTGGAGCTAGAGGCTCTTTAGATCTCTCAACCCTAACCCTAGCCGTAACCCTAACCCTAGCCCTAGTTAATTTCCGCAGAAGACTGCCTGGCTTCTCCAGGTAAGAATGATGGAGGAGCAGCCATGTTAGGGCATTCTTGCAGTGGCCTTGGGAGGCTCTTTCCAGCGCCAGTGTGCCTGGAGCTTGAGGCTCTTTAGATCTCTCAACCCTAACCCTAGCCGTAACCCTAACCCTAGCCCTAGTTAATTACCCGAGCAGAGTGCCTGCCTTCTCCAGCTGAGAATGATGGAGGAGCAACCTTGTTATGGCATTCTTGCAGTGGCATTGGGAGGCTCTTTCCAGCACCAGTGTGCCTGGAGCTTGAGGATCTTTAGGTCTCTCAACCCTAACCCTAGCTGTAACCCTAACCCTAGCCCTAGTTAATTACCCGAGCAGAGGACCTGGCTTCTCCAGCTTAGGAAGATGGAGGAGAAGCCATGTTAGGGCCTTCTTGCAATGGCCTTGGGAGGCTCTTTCCAGCGCCAGTGTGCCTGGAGCTCTAGGCTCTTTAGGTCTCTCAACCCTAACCCTAGCCGTAACCCTAACCCTAGCTTTAGTCAATTTCCCGAGTCGACTGCCAGGCTTGACCAGGTAGATATGATGGAGGAGCAGCCATGTTAGGGCCTTTCTGCAATGGCCTTGGGAGACGCTTTCCAGTGCCAGTGTGCCTGGAGCTTGAGGCTCTTTAGATCTCTCAACCCTAACCCTAGCCGTAACCCTAACCCTAGCCCTAGTTAATTATATGAGCAGAGTGCCTGGCTTCTCCAGCTGTGAAAGATGGAGGAGGAGCCATGTTAGGGCCTCCTTGCAATGGCCTTGGGTGATGCTTTCCAGCGCCAGTATGCCTGGAGCTTAAGGATCTTTAGATCTCTCACCCCTAACCCTAGCCGTAACCCTAACCCTAGCCGTAACCCTAACCCTAGCCCTAGTTAATTACCTGAGCAGAGTGCCTGGGTTCTCCAGCTGAGAAAGATGGAGGAGGAACCATGTTATGGCATTCTTGCAGTGGCATTGGGAGGCTCTTTCCAGCACCAGTGTGCCTGGAGCTTGAGGATCTTTAGGTCTCTCAACCCTAACCCTAGCTGTAACCCTAACCCTAGCCCTAGTTAATTACCCGAGCAGAGGACCTGGCTTCTCCAGCTTAGGAAGATGGAGGAGAAGCCATGTTAGGGCCTTCTTGCAATGGCCTTGGGAGGCTCTTTCCAGCGCCAGTGTGCCTGGAGCTCTAGGCTCTTTAGGTCTCTCAACCCTAACCCTAGCCGTAACCCTAACCCTAGCTTTAGTCAATTTCCCGAGTCGACTGCCAGGCTTGACCAGGTAAATATGATGGAGGAGCAGCCATGTTAGGGCCTTCTTGCAATGGCCTTGGGAGGCTCTTTCCAGCGCCACTGTTCCTGGAGCTTGAGGCTCTTTAGATCTCTCAACCCTAACCCTAGCCGTAACCCTAACCCTAGCCTTAGTCAATTTCCGCAGATGACTACCTGGCTTGACCAGGTAAGAATGATGGAGGAGCAGCCATGTTAGGGCCTTTTTGCTATGGCCTTGGGAGACGCTTTCCAGTGCCAGTGTGCCTGGAGCTTGAGGCTCTTTAGATCTCTCAACCCTAACCCTAGCCGTAACCCTAACCCTAGCCCTAGTTAATTACCTGAGCAGAGTGCCTGCCTTCTCCAGCTGAGAAAGATGGCGGAGCAACCATGTTATGGCATTCTTGCAGTGGCCTTGGGAGGCTCTTTCCAGCGCCAGTGTGCCTGGAGCTTGAGGCTCTTTAGATCTCTCAACCCTGACCCTAGCCGTAACCCTAACCCTAGCCCTAGTTAATTATCCGAGCAGAGTGCCTGGCTTCTCCAGCTTAGAAAGATGGAGGAGCAACCATGTTATGGCATTCTTGCAGTGGCCTTGGGAGGCTCTTTCCAGCGCCATTGTTCGTGGAGCTTGAGGCTCTTTATGTCTCTCAACCCTAACCCTAGCCGTAACCCTAACCCTAGCCCTAGTTAATTACCCGAGCAGAGTTCCTGCCTTCTCCAGCTGAGAATGATGGAGGAGCAACCTTGTTATGGCATTCTTGCAGTGGCATTGGGAGGCTCTTTCCAGCACCAGTGTGCCTGGAGCTTGAGGATCTTTAGGTCTCTCAACCCTAACCCTAGCTGTAACCCTAACCCTAGCCCTAGTTAATTACCCGAGCAGAGGACCTGGCTTCTCCAGCTTAGGAAGATGGAGGAGAAGCCATGTTAGGGCCTTCTCTGCAATGGCCTTGGGAGGCTCTTTCCAGCGCCAGTGTGCCTGGAGCTTGAGGCTCTTTAGGTCTCTCAACCCTAACCCTAGCCGTAACCCTAACCCTAGCCCTAGTTAATTATCTGAGCAGAGTGCCTGGCTTCTCCAGCTGAGAAAGATGGAGGAGGAGCCATGTTAGGGCCTCCTTGCAATGGCCTTGGATGATGCTTTCCAGCGCCAGTATGCCTGGAGCTTAAGGATCTTTAGATCTCTCACCCCTAACCCTAGCCATAACCCTAACCCTAGCCGTAACCCTAACCCTAGCCCTAGTTAATTACCTGAGCAGAGTGCCTGGGTTCTCCAGCTGAGAAAGATGGAGGAGCAACCATGTTATGGCATTCTTGCAGTGGCCTTGGGAGGCTCTTTCCAGCGCCAGTGTGCCTGGAGCTTGAGGCTCTTTAGGTCTCTCAACCCTAACCCTAGCTTTAGTCAATTTCCCGAGTCGAGTGCCAGGCTTGACCAGGTAGAATGATGGAGGAGCAGCCATGTTAGGGCATTTCTGCAATGGCCTTGGGAGACGCTTTCCAGTGCCAGTGTGCCTGGAGCTTGAGGCTCTTTAGATCTCTCAACCCTAACCCTAGCCGTAACCCTAACCCTAGCCCTAGTTAATTATCCGAGCAGAGTGCCTGGCTTCTCCAGCTGTAAAAGATGGAGGAGGAGCCATGTTAGGGCCTTCTTGCAATGGCCTTGGGTGGCTCTTTCCAGCGCCAGTGTGCCTGGAGCTAGAGGCTCTTTAGATCTCTCAACCCTAACCCTAGCCGTAACCCTAACCCTAGCCTTAGTCAATTTCCGGAGAGACTGCCAGGCTTGTCCAGGTAAGAATGATGGAGGAGCAGCCATGTTAGGGCCTTCTTGCAATGGCCTTGGGAGACGCTTTCCAGTGCCAGTGTGCCTGGAGCTTGAGGCTCTTTAGATCTCTCAACCCTAACCCTAGCCGTAACCCTAACCCTAGCCCTAGTTAATTACCCGAGCAGAGTGCCTGGCTTCTCCAGCTGAGAATGATGGAGGAGCAACCTTGTTATGGCATTCTTGCAGTGGCATTGGGAGGCTCTTTCCAGCACCAGTGTGCCTGGAGCTTGAGGATCTTTAGGTCTCTCAACCCTAACCCTAGCTGTAACCCTAACCCTAGCCCTAGTTAATTACCCGAGCAGAGGACCTGGCTTCTCCAGCTTAGGAAGATGGAGGAGAAGCCATGTTAGGGCCTTCTTGCAATGGCCTTGGGAGGCTCTTTCCAGCGCCAGTGTGCCTGGAGCTCTAGGCTCTTTAGGTCTCTCAACCCTAACCCTAGCCGTAACCCTAACCCTAGCTTTAGTCAATTTCCCGAGTCGACTGCCAGGCTTGACCAGGTAAAAATGATGGAGGAGCAGCCATGTTAGGGCCTTCTTGCAATGGCCTTGGGAGACTTTCCAGTGCCAGTGTGCCTGGAGCTTGAGGCTCTTTAGATCTCTCAACCCTAACCCTAGCTGTAACCCTAACCCTAGCCCTAGTTAATTACCTGAGCAGAGTGCCTGGCTTCTCCAGCTGAGAAAGATGGAGGAGCAACCATGTTATGGCATTCTTGCAGTGGCCTTGGGAGGCTCTTTCCAGCGCCAGTGTGCCTGGAGCTTGAGGCTCTTTAGATCTCTCAACCCTAACCCTAGCCGTAACCCTAACCCTAGCCCTAGTCAATTTCCCGAGTCGAGTGCCAGGCTTGACCAGGTAGAATGATGGAGGAGCAGCCATGTTAGGGCCTTCTTGCAATGGCCTTGGGAGACGCTTTCCAGTGCCAGTGTGCCTGGAGCTTGAGGATCTTTAGGTCTCTCAACCCTAACCCTAGCCGTAACCCTAACCCTAGCCCTAGTTAATTACCTGAGCAGAGTGCCTGGGTTCTCCAGCTGAGAAAGATGGAGGAGCAACCATGTTATGGCATTCTTGCAGTGGCATTGGGAGGCTCTTTCCAGCACCAGTGTGCCTGGAGCTTGAGGATCTTTAGGTCTCTCAACCCTAACCCTAGCTGTAACCCTAACCCTAGCCCTAGTTAATTACCCGAGCAGAGGACCTGGCTTCTCCAGCTTAGGAAGATGGAGGAGAAGCCATGTTAGGGCCTTCTTGCAATGGCCTTGGGAGGCTCTTTCCAGCGCCAGTGTGCCTGGAGCTCTAGGCTCTTTAGGTCTCTCAACCCTAACCCTAGCCGTAACCCTAACCCTAGCTTTAGTCAATTTCCCGAGTCGACTGCCAGGCTTGACCAGGTAGATATGATGGAGGAGCAGCCATGTTAGGGCCTTCTTGCAATGGCCTTGGGAGACTTTCAAGTGCCAGTGTACCTGGAGCTTGAGGCTCTTTAGATCTCTCAACCCTAACCCTAGCTGTAGCCCTAACCCTAGCCGTAACCCTAACCCTAGCCCTAGTTAATTATCCGAGCAGAGTGCCTGGCTTCTCCAGCTGTAAAAGATGGAGGAGGAGCCATGTTAGGGCCTTCTTGCAATGGCCTTGGGAGGCTCTTTCAGCGCCACTGTTCCTGGAGCTAGAGGCTCTTTAGATCTCTCAACCCTAACCCTAGCCGTAACCCTAACCCTAGCCTTAGTCAATTTCCGCAGATGACTACCAGGCTTGACCAGGTAAGAATGATGGAGGAGCAGCCATGTTAGGGCCTTTTTGCAATGGCCTTGGGAGACGCTTTCCAGTGCCAGTGTGCCTGGAGCTTGAGGCTCTTTAGATCTCTCAACCCTAACCCTAGCCGTAACCCTAGCTGTAACCCTAACCCTAGCCCTAGTTAATTACCCGAGCAGAGTGACCTGGCTTCTCCAGCTTAGAAAGATGGAGGAGAAGCCATGTTAGGGCCTTCTTGCAGTGGCCTTGGGAGGCTCTTTCCAGCGCCAGTGTGCCTGGAGCTCTAGGCTCTTTAGATCTCTCAACCCTAACCCTAGCCGTAACCCTAACCCTAGCTCTAGTCAATTACCCGAGCCGACTGCCAGGCTTGACCAGGTAGAATGATGGAGGAGCAGCCATGTTAGGGCCTTTTTGCAATGGCCTTGGGAGACGCTTTCCAGTGCCAGTGTGCCTGGAGCTTGAGGCTCTTTAGATCTCTCAACCCTAACCCTAGCCGTAACCCTAACCCTAGCCCTAGTTAATTACCCGAGCAGAGTGCCTGGCTTCTCCAGCTGAGAAAGATGGAGGAGGAACCATGTTATGGCATTCTTGCAGTGGCATTGGGAGGCTCTTTCCAGCACCAGTGTGCCTGGAGCTTGAGGATCTTTAGGTCTCTCAACCCTAACCCTAGCTGTAACCCTAACCCTAGCCCTAGTTAATTACCCGAGCAGAGGACCTGGCTTCTCCAGCTTAGGAAGATGGAGGAGAAGCCATGTTAGGGCCTTCTTGCAATGGCCTTGGGAGGCTCTTTCCAGCGCCAGTGTGCCTGGAGCTCTAGGCTCTTTAGGTCTCTCAACCCTAACCCTAGCCGTAACCCTAACCCTAGCTTTAGTCAATTTCCCGAGTCGACTGCCAGGCTTGACCAGGTAGATATGATGGAGGAGCAGCCATGTTAGGGCCTTCTTGCAATGGCCTTGGGAGACGCTTTCCAGTGCCAGTGTGCCTGGAGCTTGAGGCTCTTTAGATCTCTCAGCACCCTAACCCTAGCCGTAACCCTAACCCTAGCCCTAGTTAATTATCCGAGCAGAGTGCCTGGCTTCTCCAGCTGTAAAAGATGGAGGAGGAGCCATGTTAGGGCCTTATTGCAAAGTCCTTGGGAGGCTCTTTCAGCGCCACTGTTCCTGGAGCAGAGGCTCTTTAGATCTCTCAACCCTAACCCTAGCCGTAACCCTAACCCTAGCCTTAGTCAATTTCCGCAGATGACTACCAGGCTTGACCAGGTAAGAATGATGGAGGAGCAGCCATGTTAGGGCCTTCTTGCAATGGCCTTGGGAGGCGCTTTCCAGTGCCAGTGTGCCTGGAGCTTGAGGCTCTTTAGATCTCTCAACCCTAACCCTAGCCGTAACCCTAACCCTAGCCCTAGTTAATTATCCGAGCAGAGTGCCTGGCTTCTCCAGCTTAGAAAGATGGAGGAGCAACCATGTTATGGCATTCTTGCAGTAGCCTTGGGAGGCTCTTTCCAGCGCCATTGTTCGTGGAGCTTGAGGCTCTTTATGTCTCTCAACCCTAACCCTAGCCATAACCCTAACCCTAGCCCTAGTTAATTACCCGAGCAGAGTTCCTGCCTTCTCCAGCTGAGAATGATGGAGGAGCAACCTTGTTATGGCATTCTTGCAGTGGCATTGGGAGGCTCTTTCCAGCACCAGTGTGCCTGGAGCTTGAGGATCTTTAGGTCTCTCAACCCTAACCCTAGCTGTAACCCTAACCCTAGCCCTAGTTAATTACCCGAGCAGAGGACCTGGCTTCTCCAGCTTAGGAAGATGGAGGAGAAGCCATGTTAGGGCCTTCTTGCAATGGCCTTGGGAGGCTCTTTCCAGCGCCAGTGTGCCTGGAGCTCTAGGCTCTTTAGGTCTCTCAACCCTAACCCTAGCCGTAACCCTAACCCTAGCTTTAGTCAATTTCCCGAGTCGACTGCCAGGCTTTGTCGCTGTTGAGCAGCTAGCTGAGGACTGACAAGTTTCAGCAAGGATGAGAGGAGAGCTTTTTTGTTTGATTTTTTTTAGAGTTTACAGTTGCATTGGTAGCGAGCCTCCCCTAGGCACAATTCAGGCCGAACTCCTCAATCCGGAGAACTGTTTCAAAACATCCAAACTATCTTGTTTATAAATATAGCAAAATGTTCCCAGTGAAGAACTTGTGCTAGCCAAGGCTTGACCAGGTAGATATGATGGAGGAGCAGCCATGTTAGGGCCTTTCTGCAATGGCCTTGGGAGACGCTTTCCAGTGCCAGTGTGCCTGGAGCTTGAGGCTCTTTAGATCTCTCAACCCTAACCCTAGCCGTAACCCTAACCCTAGCCCTAGTTAATTACCTGAGCAGAGTGCCTGGCTTCTCCAGCTGAGAAAGATGGAGGAGCAACCATGTTATGGCATTCTTGCAGTGGCCTTGGGAGGCTCTTTCCAGCGCCAGTGTGCCTGGAGCTTGAGGCTCTTTAGATCTCTCACCCCTAACCCTAGCCTAACTAACCCTAGCCGTAACCCTAACCCTAGCCCTAGTTAATTACCCGAGCAGAGTGCCTGGGTTCTCCAGCTGAGAAAGATGGAGGAGCAACCATGTTATGGCATTCTTGCAGTGGCATTGGGAGGCTCTTTCCAGCACCAGTGTGCCTGGAGCTTGAGGATCTTTAGGTCTCTCAACCCTAACCCTAGCTGTAACCCTAACCCTAGCCCTAGTTAATTACCCGAGCAGAGTGCCTGGCTTCTCCAGCTTAGGAAGATGGAGGAGAAGCCATGTTAGGGCCTTCTTGCAATGGCCTTGGGAGGCTCTTTCCAGCGCCAGTGTTCCTGGAGCTTGAGGCATCTTTAGATCTCTCACCCCTAACCTAGCCGTAACCCTAACCCTAGCCGTAACCCTAACCCTAGCCCTAGTTAATTACCTGAGCAGAGTACCTGGCTTCTCCAGCTGAGAAAGATGGAGGAGCAACCATGTTAGGGCCTTCTTGCAATGGCCTTGGGAGGCTCTTTCCAGCGCCAGTGTGCCAGGAGCTTGAGGATCTTTAGGTCTCTCAACCCTAACCCTAGCTTTAACCCTAACCCTTGCCGTAAACCTAACCCTAGCCCTAGTTAATTACCCGAGAAGAGGACCTGGCTTCTCCAGCTTAGAAAGATGCGGGGGAAGCCATGTTAGGGCCTTCTTGCAATGGCCTTGGGAGGCTCTTTCCAGCGCCATTGTTCCTGGAGGTCGAGGCTCTTTAGATCTCTCAACCCTAACCCTAGCCGTAACCCTAACCCTAGCCCTAGTTAATTATCCGAGCAGAGTGCCTGGCTTCTCCTAGCTGTGAAAGATGGAGGAGGAGCCATGTTAGGGCCTTCTTGCAATGGCCTTGGGAGGCTCTTTCAGCGCCACTGTTCCTGGAGCAGAGGCTCTTTAGATCTCTCAACCCTAACCCTAGCCGTAACCCTAACCCTAGCCTTAGTCAATTTCCGGAGATGACTACCAGGCTTGACCAGGTAAGAATGATGGAGGAGCAGCCATGTTAGGGCCTTTTTGCAATGGCCTTGGGAGACGCTTTCCAGTGCCAGTGTGCCTGGAGCTTGAGGCTCTTTATGTCTCTCAACCCTAACCCTAGCCGTAACCCTAACCCTAGCCCTAGTTAATTACCCGGGCAGAGTTCCTGCCTTCTCCAGCTGAGAAAGATGGCGGAGCAACCATGTTATGGCATTCTTGCAGTGGCCTTGGGAGACGCTTTCCAGCGCCAGTGTGCCTGGAGCTCGAAGCACTTTAGATCACTCAACCCTAACCCTAGCCGTAACCCTAACCGTAGCCCTACTAAATTGCTGGAGAACACTTCCTGGATTGTCCTGGTGAGAATGATGGAGGAGCAGCAATGTTAGGGCCTTCTTGCAATGGCCTTGGGTGGCTCTTTCCAACGCCAGTGTGCCTGGAGCTGGAGGATCTTTAGATGTCTCAACCCTAACCCTAGCCGTAACCCAAGCCGTAACCCTAGCCCTAGTTAATTACCCCAGCAGAATTCCTGGCTTCTCCAGCTGGTTAAGATAGAGGAGCAGCCATGTTAGGGCCTTCGTGTAATGGCCCTTGGTGGCTCATTCCAGTTCCAGTGTGGCTGGAGCTCGAGGCTCTTTAGATCTCTCAACCCTAAGCTTAGCTGTAACCCTAACCCTACCTGTAACGCCAAACCTTGCACTAGTTAATTTCTTGAACAGAGTACCTTGCTGCTCCAGGTAAGGATGATGGAGGAGCAGCCATTTTAGGGCCTTCTTGCAATGGCCTTGGGAGGATCTTTCCAGCGCCCATGTGCCTGGACCTCGAGTCTCTTTAGATCTCTCAACCCTAACCCTAGCTATCACCCTAACCCTAGGCCTTTTTAATTGCTTAAGCAGAGTACCTGGATTCCCCAGCTGGGAATGATGGAGGGGGAGCCATGTTAGCGCCTCTCTTGCATTGCCTTTGGGCGGCTATTTCCATCGCCCGTGTGCCTTGAGCTCGAGGCACTTTAGATCTCTCAACCCTAACCCTAGCCGTAAGCCTAACCCCAGCCCTAGTTAATTACCCGGGTAGAGTTCCTGGCTTGTGCAGGTAAGAATGATGGCGGAGCAGCCACTGTTAGGGCCTCCTTGCAATGGCCTTGGTTGCTCTTGCCATCGCCACTTTTCCTGGAGGTCGAGGCTCTTTAGATCTCTCAACCCTAACCCTAGCCGTAACCCTAATCTCTAGCCCTTGTTAATTACCTGAGCAGAGTACCTGGCTTGTCCAACTGAGAATGATTGAGGAGCAGCCATGTTATGTCCTCCTTGCAATGGCCTTGGGAGGCTTTTTCCAGTGCCAGTGTGCCTGGAGCTGGAGGCTCTTTAGATCTCTGAACCCTAACCCTAGCCATAACCCTTACTTTAGCCCTAGTTAATTATTCAAGTACAGTACCTGGCTTTTCGAGCTGGTAAACATGGAGGAGGAGCCATGTTAGGGCCTTCTTGCAATGGCCTTGGGAGCCTGTGTCCAGCGCCAATGTTTTTGGAGCTCTGGGTTCTGTAGATTGTTTAACCCTAACCCTAGCCGCGACCCTAACCCGAGCCTGGGGTTTGGGGTATGTCTGTGTTTTCGGTTGAGATATCTAAAGAGCCAAAGGCTCTATGGGAAATGGCACTGGCAAGAGTTTCCAAACGCCATTTTGTTAAGGCCCTAACATGGCTACTCTTCCATCTTTCCCAGCTGGAGAAACCAGGTACTCTGCTTGGGTAATTAACTAGGGCTAGGGTTAGGTTTACGACTAGGTTTAGGTTTGTGGCTAGGGTTCGGTTTGAGAGTTTTAATGAGCCTCATCTTCCAGGCGCACTGGCACTGGAAAGAGTTTTCAAAGGCCATTGCGAGAGGGCCCTAACGTGGCTGCTTTCCATGTTTCTCAGCTGGAGAAGGTAGGTACTCTGCTCGGATGATTAAATAGGGCTATTGTTAGAGTTGCGGCTCGGGGCACCTCATCTCTATGGACATTACTCCTGGTTTCCTCCACTTTCTTGGGCATGGTCTCAGTGGTTTGTCTTCTTTTCTGATGCTACTCATTGTTCACTGCGCAGCGCCAGTCTTTGGTTTTAGTTTTATATAGAAATGAAGAAGTTAAAACTAGTATTTTTGTTGTTTTTTCTGTATGCTGGAGGGTTTATTAGAGAAGCTATGTCTCACCTGTAAGTTACCATATTGAAAACATTTTTTTTTCATGCAGACCTGATGGAAAGACTCTTGACTTTGACGAAATAAGCAAGTGGATTTGGTATGCTTTATAAAATTTTGGCTGTTGTCTTATTTATTTCGTGCCATCCTTTTGACCTGCTAAGACCTGCTGGCTGCCCTAATGAGGTGATGTTGTATTCACTGACAAGTTCATAAGAGCAATTTTTTTTTTAACAAATTAATGATTCAGATAAATATTTAGGAAGGTTTACTTATTTGCCGCATCTGAGCGCTGATGTTTCGTACTTTTTTTTTTGGTTCTAAATATCCCCTTGCCTTGCCTTGCCTTGTTTTGCCTCTTATTTTTGTTAAAATCGGTGTCTACAAATCCTCACAATTAAAGTTTATTTAAAAAAAATGTTCTCAATAGTTTTTTAGAAAAGGTGTGTACTGCTGAATTAAGTTCTTCTCTACCTGCATATGAGTGTAATTAGTATTACATCAGTGATAAAGAATGCCAAGTATGGACTACAGGGATGAAAGAGGTCCATCAGTGCATTTTTACCAGGCATTTTAACACATAAAGCTTTTGCCTTTATATATCATCTGAGATTTTGAATTGTTACAATTAGGAGATGCATAATAATTCATCAGTACTGTCTACCCTTTCTGCCTCTTTGTCCTTTTCGTACACTGTCAGCTCATGCTATCTTACTCTGTTTTGGAAAATAAAGAGAATATTATTAAATTTTAGTGAATAACTTAAACTAAATTCTGTTAGAATTATTTATTGTTCTGAGATTCTGAAACATTAGTGTGGCAAATACTCATATTTTATCTGTTACAGATGAACAAATTACATTCATGGTTCAGTGTGATCCATTCATTGGTTCATGTATCCCGAAGTCCTTCAGGCAGTGTGACAAATCCACATAATTTCCCTGAATGCCAGGTTGTGCATGTTTGGTATCTGATTAAGTTGAAAGATGTGTCAAAGAAACATATAAAAATCCTCATGTATAAAAATCCTCAGACAGCTCCCAGTGGCTACATATCTCAGAAATCTCTGGAGCATTTTGTTATTCAAAGCAAAACTGACAGTAATTTACACTCAATAAATTGGTTCCAGATTTGCCTGTTTCAGATGATATCACAAGGACACGATTTTATGTGAGATTCCCTTACCTTTCATCAAAATGTATTCTTTTTTAGAGATTTTCCATGGCAAATGCAGATGGAAGGCAAGACTCGTTGCCTTCCAGAGCATGAAAGAATGTGATGGATTAACAGTTCATATACAACCTATGTTCTGATCAAATAATATCATCTATTTTCCCCAAGTTTTTTGAAAAAGAAGGTTCTGGATTCATGGAAAAATCATGACACATATAATTCATAATGTATTAACAAAGCTTGCATTTGCTACAACCACACAGTCTTTGCAGAGAGGTACAATAAGTTTTGATTTGTGACCAAAGAATAGTGAAAATTAAGTCTTGCAGCAGTCAGGCCTTGACTCTGCAGAAGTAGTCCTTTGTATAGTTTTAAGTCCATTGCTGTTTAACAGCTTTACCAAATAATAGTTTGTTACAAAATTGACTCATTTGGTTCAGCATTTTTTAAAGCCAGCTGTGAAGAAAGACAGCTTATCTGTGTGTAAGTTGTAAATTCATAGAAAAAAGTGGTTTGAAAGATAACAGAAATTATAAATAAATATGAAAATGTGAAATTAAGAAAATTAAAATCTAGACTGAAAGGAGATAAATAGTTTTCTCATAGTAACATCACTTAGACTTGAAACTTTAAAACAAAAAAAAAAGTAATTGAAACAAAAAAGAAAAATATTAAGTCTAGCACCGGGGAAAGGATAGTTTAAATAATGTAATAGTTCTTTTATATTTTGAACTTACCAGCTCTTTGATAATGAATGGCTGTAATTTTAGCAGAAAGGAAGGAAAATGTGCTTTCTTCAGACGATAGTGGTACTTTGTTGGCTGCCTATATGTGTCTGAGAGAAAAATGCTGTTGTGAAGTTGCTCATATCTCTATACATTCCATTATTTGAAGGAAAAATTACTTTCAGTGGAAATGCATTAAGGAGGTCCATAGACACCCATTGCTTGACTGCAGTTTAAGTTGCAGTTGCAGGATAGGTCAACATCTTGTACCTCTGGTACAATCTTACTCTGCAACCCAAAATCAATGAAGCATTGGAAGCAGCAAACATCTCTCCTGTCCTTATCTCTTTCTGTAAAGCAAAGCATCAGATGGCTGATAAAGGTAGAGTTTTTATTATTTCTGTTGGCTTTGTGCCACTTGAGGAAATTCTGTTTTTCCTACTGCAATGTAAGTTTAAGTGACTAATACCTCCACCTTTGACCTTTATTACTCACTTTTTCTTTTCTTTAATTTTCAGAAAGCTTGAGAATATGCAAAATTCCACTATATTTAAGGATCTCAGTATTTATGTACTATATCTCCTTAATCTAGAAAAATATAAATGAAATTTGCATATTTTTCTAATTACTGGGAAAGATATGTTTATAGAAGCTTTTTCTCTTGTATTACAACGTTGATAAGACTTACTGCTAGAGTATAATATTCTTGCCCTTTTTTTCACTTGAAAATATTTATTTGTATGTGTTTGTCTTTTTATTCCTATCACATTGCTACAGCTAGACCTTTAATTGTTGACATGCTGCTTTATGGTGCTCCTCAGAAATACACCAATTCTATTAGAGAGATCAGTGTGTAAGACTCCTTCATCTGAAACAAAACTGATCCCACTGCTTCTTTCTATGTTTACATAGGCTATTCATAGCTGTCTGAAAAAATCAGGTGGTGAAACACTCCAAATGTAAGACATTCGCAATTCCCTGTTCAAGAAAAACATAAGAATAATGCCTATTTACATGGTACCAATTTAATTTTCATTTGAGATATTTTCTGAAAATTATAAATTAGATTTTTCCTGGTCAGAAAGGCATTTATATGCAGGTCTTTATTGTTTTTCTTGCTTTAAATAAATAAATAAATACATAACACATAAACTTCTAAAGTTCTAAATCAAAACACTAAAATAGCAGTGAAGCATTTGTTCCTTGAAAGAAATCATAAAAGATTTGTGCCCTTGTTGTTCTGAAGTGCCAAACATTTTATACAGACTTTGAAGGAAATAAAACCAAATACTAGAACTTTTGAATAGTGAAAAAGAAACTGTTTAAAAATAGCATGCAAATATGGCCAGTTGACAAAACTTCTGGTGCATCATGTCAGATTATTCTGTCATACAAATAATTTACACAAATTCTTCTGGACACATTAAAAAGAACTACTGTTTTCTACTTTTACATATTGAAATTATTCTTTCCATACAGAAAAAGTCTAGGGTTTCTTTAAACAAATTAGTTGTTTGGCAAGGCTCTGGTAGTGGGGTGGCTCCTGTGAGAAGCTGCTAAAGGTTTCTTCCATGTCAAACAGAGCCACTGCCAGCCATATTCAATACAAAGCTGCTGCTGTCCAAGGTCAAGCCCATCAGCAAAGGTGGTAGCACTTCAGGGGTAATGTATTTAAGACAGGGAAAAAAAGTTATTGTACGTGAGCAATTGCAGCCACAGAGAGGAGTGAGAATATGTGAGAGGAACGGCTCTGTAGACACCAAGGTCAGCAAAGAAGGAGGTGAAGAAAGTTCTTCAGGCACCAGAGCTGAGATTCCCCTGCAGCCCATGGTGCAGCACATGGTGAGGCAGCTGTGCCCTGCAGCACATGGAGGACCACGGGGGTATGAGATCCACCTGTGGCCTGTGGAGGACATCCACGCCAGAGCAGACAGATGCCCGACAAGTTGTGACCTCATGGAAAGACCATGCTGGAACAGGTTCCTGGCAGGACCTGTGGAGAGAGGATCCCATGCTGGAGCAAGTTTGCTGGCAGGACTTGTGACCCTAAGGTGGACCCACACTGGAGCAGGCTGTGCCTGAAGGACCATACCCTGGGGACTGGAGCAGTTTGAGAATAACTGTGGCCAACAGAAAGGATTCACATTGAAGTTCATGGACTGCCTCCCATAGGAGAAGCCCCACACTGGAGCAGGAGAAGAGTGTGAGGAGTTCTCCCCCAGAGGAGAAAGGAGAAGCAGAGACAACATGTGATAAACGGATCCCAAACCCCATTCCCCAAGATATCAGGACAGAAGATGAGCTTGGGAAGAAGGGAAAGGTGGGGAGAAGGTGTTTTAAGATTTGGGTTTAGTTCTCATTACCCCACTCTGATGTGAGTGGTAATAAATTAATTTCCCCACATCACATCTGTTTTGCCCATGACAGTAACTTCTGAGTGATTTCTTCCTACCCTTATCTCAACTTCTGAGGATCTTTTAAATTTTTTCTCCTTTGTGCAGTTGAGGAAGGGGAATGGTAAGAGTGGCTTGAGTGGATGCATGGCATCCAACCAGGGTCTAACCACAACAGACACTTATTTATGGGATCTTGTGGTATGGCCTTGCAGTCAGCAGCAAAGTTGCAGTTTAATTAAGCATCACTGCATTTCCATTAGTACCTGGTGATTACACCTTAGCTTTTGGCATCTTGAGATCTTTTAGGAAATAATGTTGACTTCTTGTAACAATGTAACAAAATTTATCACAAGGCAATGTAGGTTGGGATCATAGTTTTATTTTAAATTCATTCTCGTACACATGTTCTCATTACTAGTAGAGCATGTGTTTGCCCAAATAGTCTGTCCAACATTCAAGGATTAACGGGTATGTAGTGAGGCGGCATGGTCAGGATTCCTTGTGATGCCATGGAGAGCAATGAGCACATTGAGTCATTATCATGGCTCTCAGTTTTTTCCTATATTGGCAGCCATGATAGTTTTGGATGTCTTTTTTTTTTTATCCCTTAGGAGCTGACCTCAATTAGATTTTTTATTCTGTCAGTTGTTTCGTTCTCTCTCAGCCCTCTCAAACTTTATGCATAATTTTGATTGATTAACTTTCTTTTGTCTCTGTACCTTTGTGTCCTAGGGTGCCTATCCTAGGGTGTGGGCAGTCCTTAATTTTCTTCTCCTTAGTACATTGCATGTACTAGCACAGAGATCTTGATTTTCTTATCTAGTTGCCATAAACACTGGGGTTTTGACATCCCTCTTCCGCTGTTTCCATATCTAGACACACCCCTCGATTCTCCAGTATCATTTCTGTTGTTCTGGCTGGGGGGACATGACAACATGAGGCCTGAGATTCAACAAGGCCCAGTTGAATCTCAGGTCCTGCACTTCAGCTTCAACAGTCCCAAGCACTACAGGTTGCGACAAGAATACTGGAAAGCTTCCCAGTGGAAAAAGACCTGGGGTAGCTGGTCAACAGCAGCTGACCATGAGCCAGTGTGTGCCCAGGTGGCCAAGATGACCAATGGCATCCTGGCCAGTGTCAGCTGAGGTTTTAAAACCTGTACTGCAGGCAAGAGAGTCCACCATTGTCTGAAGCCAAAGTCTTGATCCTTTCATTAGAAGGACCAGTAGAAGAAGGAGGTGACCATTCAGGCAGTTTTAGTGCATAATTACACAAAGCAGGAAAACTATACATAGAAAAATATCCAGGATAACTGATTTTTTAAAGGAAACAGGATTTGCAGGGTCACTGGTTCCCTGAAAAGAATTTAGGTGATTGGCAGTCTAGGATAAATGGACACGAAAAGGACCTTTTTCTCTGAATCACCGATTTGTTTTTATATTTCTACATGTCATGAAAATCATGAGATTTATGAAAAGGACCTCACATTTGTTAACCTTTTGTTAAAGATATCCATTGTTCATAGCATCCTGAAGATTTTACTAAGTTGATGAAAAATATTTGATGTGTTCTAAAAAGAGCTGAGATTGAAAAATAATTTCTGAAGTGAGTTGAAGTGGTCGGATGAGTGTAATATGGTCTCTTGTGACATACACCTCTGACCAAATATTATTAATAATGGTGTACATGATAATATGGCCTTAGTAGTAATAATTGAAAAATCACCTCATCATTGGAAGATAAAAACAAACGAAAAGCCTAAATAATAACAGTCTGCACAGTAGTGTATAATTTTTCTTCACTCAAGTCTTTAATGAATTTAAGATGACCTGGTAGGAGCTGCAGTTTGCATAACCCATTTTGTGATATGTTATGTCAGCATTGTCTTCTTTTAACATTAATCTGCAGTCATAATTAGAAGTTTGGCTTCATTAAGAAAAAGCATAATGTTAAACATTTACTCAAATAAGAACCAAGCATTCAAGGTTTTCTTTTAAAAAAATTCCTAATAATTCTTGATTATTATAAAGGGTAGACAAATGGCATAAAAATATATTTAAAAAGCATTTTTAGAACCAATAAATTTGTACATAGGTGTTCATATCTATTCTTTCATAATTCTGCCAATTTACCTTAATGTGTATAGGGATACATCATGAAGAGATGAATTTGCAATTGCTGCTTGACTGGGAAACACTTAGCATATTTTTGGTGCCTATTAAAATCTACCCATAAACATTAATAGGGGTTGTAAATGAAAAAAAATAAACTGTGGTAATTTTTAGCACATTTCAGTCAGTGGCACATTTTTCATATTTTTTTGTTTAATTGGCAACTGACTGAAATTTCTGTTACTGCAAAAATCTACTGGAGTTGTTGGGCTACCGTGGGCTAATCTGACATGAACAAAAGGCATATATGATATAGTAGAGAAAGGATTAATAGTGTAATCCTACAAATGTGGGATTTTTTTCAATTGCAATATAAATTTAATATAATGATTTTTTTTCAGATCAAATTCGTTGGCTTTAAAAGTGAGTACAACTCTATGCAATTTTGGAGGGGGGCCCCCTTTCTTATTGATTAATTAACTGAGACTTGAAATGTAGATGTACCAAGGATCTAGGCATCAAAAGATCATAGAATCAGAGTGGTTTTGTTTGGAAACGACCTTAAAGATCATCTCATTCCAACCCACCTGTCACAGAAAGGGACACCTTCCACCAGACCAGATTAGTACAGATTATTTAATTCTTGCAATAAAAAATGTCTAATGGAACATTTATGCATTTCCTATCTGCAATTCAAATCTAAAATGACAGCATGTATAAGATTGGAAGACAAACTGTCTCAGTGCTTACTATTTTTTTCTGCATTTTTTGTTTTCTGATTATCTTTATCTTTGATGATGATTAAAAGAACTTCAGTCTTTGAATTTTTACAAAACAAAGGCTGAGCAAAGTATTATGTCTCTTCCAAAACTGATTTCACCTTTGGTCTTCTGTGTGATTTGTAGCTGAAGACAATTCAGGAGGTGATCCAAATTATCTTTGCATCTTCTCACAGTATTGTTGCAGATAACGAGCACAATTCTTCAATTTTTTTCTCTCCCAGGCTCTCCAGCTCCTTAAAATATGGTTTTCAAAAACATTTCTTCCTCTTTTAAGATAATTTATCTTAATTATTTTTCCTGGAATTTATACCTTGAAGGGCAGACCCTGAAATGTAAATTCCTCATTGACTTCTGTGCTGAACAATCATTCTCTCTGTTTTCTCTGCATTCTCTCTTCCTAAATATTTTTAAACAAGCTGTTAAACTTCCCAGCATTATTATTATGATTTCTAATTCTTTCCACCAAGATGCAGTTGGAATTATGGTAACAGGGTTGAAAATGTTGTTGCCCTGCAGTTGTTAGAAAATATGTTGGAAAAGATGCCTTGCTGTTTCTCATTTACCAAATTGGTTTTTAAATTGTGCATAACTTAACATATTTCACAGAACTTTTTTTTTATTACTCTTCATTTTCCTATAAGAATGGAAAGGAATTACAGTTAACAATTTAAAAATACTGTGCCATTTAGAATGAAATCTTGCATCTACATGTAAAAAGGAAGATACTTGCATATTATACTTCCTTTTTGGCAATCTTTCCTATATAAAATATATGTAGGCAAAATACTGGCAGCTTCTCAGCCCATTGCTAACTAACCCCTTTTCAAACTTAGCCATATCTCTTAAGTTAAAGGGCTAAGCCAGATAAATATGCACATAATATGCAGAAGCCAGATCTTACGCACATACTGCAACCCCTATTATTTACTGAGTAAATGGCATATTTGGAATCTTAGAATTATCTATAAAATTGACAATAATGCAAACCAAAACTTCTATGTTGGATAACTACTAGAAGCTTTCATTTTAAGTGAAGAGTTTTATTGTGTGATCTGGGAAACACAGGGATTAATGGGAGAGCAGAATTATGGATCATCTTTCATGCAAGGTACAATCTCATACCCCCTCTGGTGAGGGTAAGGAGTTTATTACAGATCTACCAGGGTCTTTACCAAAGACAAGGAAAGGTCTTGTTCCCCTAAGTCATTCCTGTAGTGACTTAGAACTGAGCCAGAATTACACATGAAAGATAAGGAGTCGGGAGGATAGTGGACTGGGTTTGAAACTTTTGAATGCCAAAACATTTTTAAATGGGCACATATTACAGTCATTAAGCTGTAATACAGGAACAAAATATTATATAATTCTGTACTACATGATTGTGTATTTTAACAGCTATGTATATCACCATGTATAGTAGTATGGGATACCAACAGGTCAAAGGTATCTTAATATGCTGAATTTTAAGACACTTAATTTCCATATATTACTTTCTATTTCTTGATTTAGGTGAGGAAATCCTATTGGTTTTACTTTAATCTGAAAAATATGCCGACACTGAGCTGATAATTCCTGTGGAAATTCTTGGTTTGGATAACATTTCAGGCCTTACCAAGTGTTGGCCGCAGACAACATGAAAAATCCTTCTTTTCTGTTTACATAACAAACCAATCCACCTCCCCTCTTCTGTTCTCTTATTTGCTTTCATTATCTAGCCATTGACATACTGAAGTAGCTTTCCATATTATTTTATTACTTCAGAGGCAAATGTTACTCTTCATTTCCACATGGAAACACTCACCAACCTAGAGCTGTAGTTTAAGTGTTATTAAGGTTATATGGCTCACCTCCTTGCCCCTTCCAGATCAACTTCACAATTTCACAGAAAATTCCTTCACAACTGGTCTTTGAAGGAGTATTAGAGGTAGAATCCACTTGTTAATGCTTCCCTCAAGCAGTTGCTGACACTATTGCAGTATTTGAGTTTCAGTAGCATTTGCAGTTCAGGTTAGAATGAGGATTATTTTGACATAGGGATCTTGAATAATTCTTTTGTGCTAGGCTTAGGTATGCATGGACCTGACCTCATCTAATACTACTTTTTTATTTTTTTCCAAATAATTTTTGCAGTCTAACAAGCTCTTCTAACAAAGTAATTTTATATGTTCTTTTGTACAAAGAATCTTGTTGTTCCTTAACTATCATTATGTTTCCAAGAAACTAAATACAGAGGCCAGTGGTGACCATATAATATTGTCACATAAAACCAAAAAGAAGCCTGAAACTCTGTGTGAGTAATCTCTGACACGATATGTTCACAACAGGATTTTAGTTAAGATCAGAGAAGTATTTTTGAGATCAACTTCGCAGTTAGCTCCCATCAATGGTGTCACAGAAGTATGCGTTGGTGTCACAGAGGAGGTACCCTGCAGAGAAGGGGTGAAATTAAGCTGACCGTGTTAAGTTAGGCTCCTGGCCTGCCTATCTCAGACACCCTGCCTGCTTAGAAGTATCTGATTCATGTGACCAAAGCAGTTTTAGGGTAATCATCTCTGCATCAACACCAGGTCTGCAGCCCCAGCTGTTCAGCTCTACCAACTTACTCCTACTCTGTGCCACTGCTTGCTAGGTGTAAAAGCAGTGCACTGTCATCCAACAGTGCTTATTGTAGCAACAGAGAAATATGCAAGTTGAAGAAGCTGCCAGGCATGTTGCTGTGCAAAAGGAGGAAGCAAATTGTTTGTTAGTGCAATCATACCCAAGGTGTCTGGATTGCCCAAACCTTGGCTCTATGTTTCTCAGTTTTATTATAAAAGTTTCGGGGCCCTGATCACTGGTTAAAATGTAACAGTTCTATAAATGTTTGAATGCTGCTGTTAGTAAAAAAATAAAATAAGGAATTAATTTCTCACTAGAATAATGTAGATTAGATCTAGATATTTAATTTGTAAATACAGCCCTTGAAATACTGTGAAACACATTTCATAAGCACAAAAGAATAAGGAAATGAATTTTTGAAGGTTTCTGAGAGGCTGTTACTAAATATAGCAAGTAAAGTGCATGTATTTGTTACAGCCCTCTAGTTATGTACACTTATCAGATGACTGCCATACAAATTAGAAAATCGGAACATCTATGGGGTCATTAAGGTAATGCTTTTCTCAGGGTATGATTCAGTCTGCAAAGTGCTGTCTAGGTATTTATATAGTCCAGTTTAAAATGGCTTAAGAAAAATTCTTCTACATTTCACACCAGGACATTGCTTTGTAATTGAATGCATATCATTCTGAGATTGCTTTACAAGTGATTGGCACTCTTCAGGATATATTTATAAAACAGCTCTGGTAAAACAAACAAGTATATTCGAATAAGATCCTGAGGAAGCTAATTTTCTTTCCCAGCCACTGCAGCACATCTGTAATTCTCCTCATTATTGACAAAGCGTTGTCATGCTCAAGCCTATATCTCCTTAAACCTTATAATTCAGCTGTAACCTGTGTTTTATTCCTTTCTTCCTCTTAAATGCCTCCATGTAAAATCTTTATATCCAGTGTGTATGTGCTTTGACTCCAGACTCAACTATGTGAGATATTGACAGAGTATTACAGGTGCAGATATGGAAAGAAGCATGATTTTGCATTAAAGGAGACTTTTTTTTCTGTCCACCTTTTAGTGAAAATGCAGCCACCATTTGGGTTGCTGAGATGAACCAAGGAACTACTAGATCTTTTCCTGCCACAGAGAAGGATGCAACAGAATTTTATTTACATTTGCAAGTTCTGCAAGCAGCAAGGATCAGGAAGAGGCATTTGAAATCTTCAGGCACTGGGCTATCTGGTAGAGATGGGTCTCAGATAAATGCCCCTCTAGCATAAGTGACCACATGCAGTGGTTGCGACAATAATACCTGGATCATTGGGTGCAGTTTTCATGCATCAAGTGTTCCAGTTTGCATATGGGAAGTCATGATATGTTCTTACTGTACGCATGAATGAATTCTTCTTAATGATTTGGAAGCAGAAAATACCACAGAGATATTCTGTGTCTTTGTCAGAGTTTTTCTACATCCTGCAAACATATCCACTAAACCATACATAGAAAGAGAGCATGCCAGTTTAGCTGTTCCTGCAGCTTGGCATGTGCTGGATGGAGCCAAGGACAGTGGTATGCAGAGTTTGGAATGTCACAGGTCGACAGGCTAAAAGTAATGCTGTAGCAAGCCTTAGGAAAAACAAATATATTTTGTCAAAACATCTCAAAGAGTGACTGAATAATTAAAATAACAGAATTCCAAAACAGCTTCACAGTGTTTGCTGGTACATTGGTTGTAGGTTGATTTTGATGGGTTGCACTGGGTTTGCGTGGCCAGGTTTTCAAAGTGAGTGGACTGCAGGCGTGTCTTCTGTGAGAAGATGCCAGCAGGTTCCCCCCATGTCCAGCAGATGCCACCCAGGTCCAGGATGGACCCTGCTCTGGCCAAAGCTGAGCCAATCAGGATGACAGTAATGTCTGTGATAACACCTTTAAGAAGGATAAAAAGTTATTGCACTGATTTAATTGGGGCCAGAGAAGCACAGGGTGAAAACATGTGAGAGGAACAACTCTGCAGACACCAAGGTCAGTGAAAAAGGAGGGGCAGGAGGTGCTCCAGGTACTAAAGCTGAGACTCCCCTGCAGCCCATGGTGCAGCCATGGTGAGGCAGCAGTGCCCCTGCAGCACAGGGATGCCTGCGGGGGACGCAGAAATCCACCTGAAGCCCACAGAGGGGACTCATGCTGGAGCAGATGAATGATTGAGAGGAGCCTGTGCACCCATGGGAAGCCTGTGCTGGAGCAGGCTCCTGGCAGGGACATGCACATCTGTGGAGAGAAGAGGCCATGCTGGGGCAGGTTTCTTGGTAGAACTTGTGACCCTGTGGGGAACCCACACTGGAGCAGGTTGTGCTTGAAGCACTGCACCCCATAGAGGAGTGGCCCACATTACAGCAGTTTTTAGAGAACTGTTGCCTGTGGGATAGACTCATATTAGAAAAAGTTCATGGAGGACTGTCTCCTGTGGAAGGGACCTCACAGTGGAGCGGGGGAAGGACTCCTCTCCCTGAACAGCAGCAGGAACAACATGTGGTGAACTGACTGTAACCCCCATTCCCTGTCTCCCTGAATTGTTGGGTGTGCGGAGGTGGAGCTGGGAAGGAGGGAGGGATGGGAGAAAGGTGTTTTTAAGATTTGGTTTTACTTCTCATTATCCTGCTCTTATTTTGTTAGTAATAAATTCAATTATTATTCCTGAATTGAGTCTGTTTTGCCTGTGATGGTTATTTGGTGAGTGATCTCTCCTGAGGTCCTTAACTCATGAACTTTTTATTATATTTTCTCTCCCTTATCTAGTTGTAGAGAAGAGTGATAGAGAGGCTTTGGTGTGTGCCTGGCATCCAGCCAGCACCAACCCACTACACAAGTGCCCAGCAAACCACTCTCTCACTCCCTCTTCTCAAATGGACAGGGATAAGATGGAAATATTGAAAATAAGATGGGAAACAACTCATAGGTTGAGACAAGGCAGTTTATTAAAGCAAAAGTGAAAGGTTTAACATGACAAGTGAAGGAAAAAACCTCAAAATTTTATTCTCTACTTCCCATCATCAAGCCATGTTTAGCCAGTTCTTGGGAAGCATGGCTTCAGCACATGTAGCAGTTGCTGCAGAAGACAGAGATCATAAATAATGAATGCCGCCCCTTCCTCCTCCTTCTCTTTGCTTTTATATCTAAGCCTATGTCCTATGGTATGGAATGTTCATTTAGTCAGTTTGGGTCAGCTGTCTTAGTTGTGTGCCCTTCCAACATCTGGCTAGTCTCCAGACTACTGATGAAGAGATGGAATGTTGGATAGTGCTGATGCTGAGGGAGCACTTCTCAGTAGTACCTAAAACACTGCTGTGTTATCAACACCTTTCTAGCCACCAATGCAGAGCATAGCACTGTGAGGGATGCTGTGGAGAAAATGAACTCCTTGTCAACCAGACCTAATACAGCATCTCTCTCTTGTGCTGCAGAAACATCTGGCAAGGAGCATGTGACCACTGCCTGAGTATATATGCTGACAGAGAACTGTCAGACAGAGAAGTGCTGGGAAGCCCCTGCTCTCCATTGGGACCTCAGAAATCCTGGAGCAAAAACTAGGTACATTTCAGCTGGGCTTGTTTCTGTAGCTGTAGAAGGTGCAGATATCCCAGTGCTGTTAGTGAGGGCTCTGTGAAGAGAAGCCAGGGCTTCCCTGTGCTGGACATAGCTTGTTCCAGCCAGCTCCAACCCACCCACTGCAGGGCACAGCTGAGCCCACTGCTGAGGTGGGGGCACTTCTGGGGAAAGGTGTTTGGGAAAGAGGTGAAACCATCACAAAGGGAGGAGGAAGGAACAGAAGAGGTGAGAAACAGCAGAGTGAATGCCAAAATGAGAGAATAAGGAGGAGGAAGAGGTGGGGCTAGGAAGATGGTTTAGGTTTTTGTCTTTGTTTCTCACTATCCACTCTTTCATAATGGACAAAAAATTAAATTAGTTTTCTCCAAGCTGAGTCTGTTTTGTCTGCGATGGCAACTGGTAAGTGATCTCCCTGTCCTTATCTCAACTCCTGAGCTCTCTCCACCCGACTTTCTCCCCACTCTCCTGCTGAGGAGGGAAGTGATTGACAGAGAAGATGGTGAGGGTCTGCAGCCATCCAAGGTCAAACCACACCCACCACCCACTGAATTTATTCCCACGTGATCTTGGAAACTCCAGCCTCATGTATCTGGGAGTTCAGGTTCAAGAATATACCTGGGTGTGAGTGAGCATGAAGTGTTTCAGGCAGAACAAGTTGGTTTCCACGGAAACCAACAAGCTAAATGCTATGTGCAGTCAAGGTCATGGAGGAAGTGGAGTCTAGATGGGGAAAGGGCAAAGGTTTACTGTAACATTATGTGTGTACATGTTATGGCATTTCAGGATTCTTTTTTAATTCATTTAAACATAAAAAACTAAATCCTTTGAAGGCACAAAATAGAAATTCTTCAGTGAAATGAAATCTCATGCTACCTGCTGTTATAGACTAATTGCTCACAATCAATGAACTCTTATCTTTTTCATTTCAAAATTATTAGTACTACTTTGGTTATTAGTGTAATTTGGTATTATCCTTTTTTCTTTCCAAATTGAAATGCACCATGATATGCTCTAAAATGAATAAGAAGTTTAATTATTTTTCCAAGGGAAAACATTCAATTTAAGTTTATATTCAATACTCCTGTGGAATACATCAGTGTTATAAAAAAGTAATTTTGGTGTGTGAGTAAAATAATTGAAAAGTATGTGGGGTGTGTATGGTTGAAATGCTCAGCTGACAGCAAATTGATACAAGAATCCATCAGTATCTCATAGTCTCTATTCTTTCTTTGAATGAGTATTCCCTGTAACTCAGCTTTCCTTTTGCTAAACCATTCCTTTCTTCTGTCTCACCCTTCAGATACTTACTTAGACATCTGGTCTCAAAATCTTATTCAGTGAATCACTGATTCCCTTTTGAATAAGAGACAAGGGTCCCATACTTAATAGTTTGGTCTCTACCTACTTTCACTATGGCTTATCACAAGAATCACAGATATCTAGTTATCTATTAGCTTCATTCAAATTCCTCCTGAATGAACAATTTTAATCTTCATAGTTTTGTGGCTGGTATTACCCAACTGCTAAATTAGCCATTTCAAGCAAGTTTATTGAATCATTAGAAGTAGTGCCATTCCTGGTATTCATATGAGCTTTGGGATGATATTCTGGGCTATTTTGAATGTCACTATTGAATTTTCATAAAACATAAGTCATATGGTTTTGTTGGACAGATATTCAGAATTCTTGATTTGGTTAGAATGTTCAAATTTAAAGCTACTCTTATCTGTTTGTGTATTTATAAAAGATGACAAAACTTAATTTCCAAGTTTGAATTTTCATTTTATGTGAATTTTAAAAATTATTATTATTTTAAAATTTAATGGTGACTTTTCAGATTTTCCAATCTCCACTATCCCACAATGCTTCCTACAGTAAAACATCTTTATTTGTTCATTTCAGTCTTGGCTGGTTTATAACAGAGAACAACCAGTCTGTATGGAAGTCAAACATCATTACACTCAATTCTAATTAGCCTGTTCTTCCATTTTCACAGGAATGTACCTCATTCATTTTCATTGTTTGATTGCATCTCACTTTTCTATTTCATCCTTCAGGATAAAGTCTTTCTGGGTATAAGATTAAAGGACTTTTCTTGACCTCTGTATTACTTCCAGATCAGCTTTCTGATATTTAAATCTGAACCTTCTTGGTTTTGCTTATATATACATCCAATTTGCCACCTCTGGATCCTTGTCAAAACACTGAACTTCCTGTCACAGTAATTGCAACTCCCTCTATTTACCTTTTTTTTCTACATTTGCATTCTCTAATATCTAAGCCAGTGAAGCACTTAAGAGCCAAAGGGTAAAATATCTCACCACCATTGTGATGCTCTACAAAATCTTATGGTTATGCAGTTTCAATTATGCATTTGGACAGTTCACTGAATTTTTCCTTCAGTATTCCCTGCAGCTATAAATTGTCTCAAAAGAGCTGGAAGGGAATCAGAAAAACTTTATTCCATAGAATTAATAGTCATGTTTGTTCAGAAATACAAAAGTTGCAAGCATCATGAACCTGAAGGTTTCTCTGCCTTATGTCTGGGCCAGCATCACTATTTATATGCGTCTCATGATTCTGTTCCTTACCCTTTGAATCATTGCTCTCTGACAATGATATCCAGGTGAGGCTAATGATGTGAAGAAAATAGGTTAGTTAAATTATCTTGTATATATAAGCTTCTACTTCCTTGTTTTGAAATATCCTTATTTCTTTAACCTAAATATTTTTTATCAGAAAAGAACTAAACAGGACTGTTTTTCCAAAGTGATCTTTCTTTGACCAGATAAGGGTTTGTTTTGCAAATGAAAGAGACAAAAGATATTTTAGGAAATACTGAGAAAATGAAGACATGGCTAGATATGTACAAAGTATAGATGAAGTTAAAAATTGTACTGACTAGGTCATTAACCATAATGAGTGTGTATAGGAAACTAGGGGAGTGTACATTATCTGCATTCCAGCTGTTGCTCAGTGAGGATGAAGGAAAATGAAACTTCAGCTGGGAAATTTTGTTTCTTTTCTCCTGTGATATGTTTAAAGTACATCTGTTACAAAGTTTAAAAGGATATTATGTCAGAATTGCCAGGAGAAAGATCTGATCTTTTAATTTTATAGTGACTGGAGGTAAAGTTAGATTCTTCAGCCTAGCTGTAAATGAGTTTTTGGGAGAGAATTACATGTTCTGTTCCATTTGTTCGGAAGTTCTTCAGAGACTTACTTTTACAACAGCAATCTAGAATCACAAACTGAGACATAGGCAAGACATCATACTCCTCATGACTACTATAAAGAAGATCCATAATCTGAGATTTTCCTATTCTGAGGCTAGTCCGAAAGATGATCTTCAACCACAGGATATACTTGGCTATGTACAGAAGACCTGGAAATAGATATGGAAAATGGAAGTATGGATGGGGTACCAGGGAGTGATATACAAACATGCTCTGATATGATGAAATGAAAGACAAAAATTCAGATGGAGTTAAAAATGGAGAGAGAGAGGAAGGAAAAAAAGTTATGAAGGAGAATAAATTATGAAGGAGAAAAAGAAAGGTTCTTAAAGATACAGATCAGAAACAAAAGGAGAGCCAAAGAACAATTCTGACATGTTGGATGGGGTGGTTTGTCACTAATGAAGAAGACAGAAAAGTCTGAAATCATTTCTACCTTCTTCTACCCTCAGTCCCTAGGACATAATGAAGCAAATTCTCTTAGAAGCCACTTCAAGACACATAAAGACCAAGAAGGTGGTTTGGCACAATTAGCATTGGTCTAGTAAGGGCACACTCCTGTAACAATGATTATGCCCTCTCTGAGAAGCTGGCTGGCAGGAGGGAGATCAGTGAATGACATTTGCTTTAGCAGTGTCTAGGCTTTTGACAGTGCTGCCTATAGCATCATTATATCAAAGCTGGGGAGATAAGGACTAGATGCATAAATTACAAATAAAAAATAATTTGCTGTACCATTAAAGTTAATGGTTCAAAACCTAACCAGCAACCAATTGTGAATGCTGTTTCTAGGGTAATGCCGAAGTTGATGCTACTTAACATCTCAATCAAGTCTGGTTAAGGGAAAGAATATTTCTTCATTAGCTTTATGTGAGACCTCAGACTGGGAGGACTGCTTGATATACTGGATGGCAGGGCTTCCTTTCACAGAAACCTTGACATGCTAGAGACAGAGTCCAACAGAAACTCAGTAATTCAGCAAAGACAAAAAGCCTTGCTATCTGAGATGGAATAAACTCATGAAACATTACAGCTTGCCAGCCAGGAAGATGCACTGCTGAAAAGGATTGTGCAGCCCTGGTGGACAAAACACCTGCATCAATGAAAGCTAACTGCATACTTTGTTTTTAGCAGTGTAGTCAGTGAGGCAATTATTCCTTTCTCTTTGACACTTTCAGGCCATATATATGATACTCTGCCCAGTATTGTTCCTTCCTATACAAAAGAGAGCTTCAGCAAATCCAAGATTTGTTTAAGAAGATAATTAGGGAATGGAGCATATGATGCAGGAGGTGAAGAAAACGGAATAGTTTTTCAGGCTGGAGAAGAGAAGATCAAGGAAATCTAATTGCAGTCTACTAAGAGTTAAAGGGGTTTACAGAAAAGACATAACCAGACTTCTGACAACCATTCACAGTGAGAGAACAAGAGGCAATAGACACAAATTGCAGCAAAAGACCTTCCAGCAGGATACCTAAAGAAAAAAAGTCAAAACTCATAGGGAGGGTGATTAAGCATTAGAGAAGTTTGCACAGAGAGGCTGTGAGAACTCCATCCTTGGAGATATTCAAAGTGTGACTCGACAGGGCCCTGAACTGCCTGACCTAACTTTGTTCTTGATCCTGCTTTAAGAAGCATGTAGAGAAAATGACTTAGAGAGATCCTTTGCAACCCAAAGCATTTTGTGCTTCAAACACATTTCAGGATCATTTTCTACCATTATTTGTGATGTAGTCAGGTTTCTTGAGTTATTTTCCTGAACCTGAATTCATTCAGCTTCCCGTCTGGGCCACACTCTGAGTTACTACAAATCCTATTTCCTCCCATTTGATCTACTGTTGTTGCTTGACTAATGATTTCCACAGAAGTTGTTCTTGTGATAGCTGGTAAGCCTGAGTTTTGGATCATTAGATATCAGTTATACCCCTGCAACCCCAGAAATACGTGGCCTGAGTGTTGGTCTTTGAGTAACTTGTGTCTTCCCATAGGTTTTCATACTGTCAAATATCTCTATACCTATATATAGGCTTCTATACTTACAGATTGGACCATGATCTGGACTGAGGCTTCGAATCAGGCTACTGCCCTGATTACCCCTTACTGTGCAAATGGATAAGCTGGATAAAAATGTGGAATTTTGCAAACTTGTCCAGCTCTTTGGTTTTTTTCTTGCTTTCTGAAAGGCTTCTCTTTCTTATCCCCTCTAGGCCAAGCATCCTAAGGGGATACCTTCCTCTGCCTATGGTCTTGTTTGGTATGCCTTTAGAAAACTTCCTATTTCTGAATAGGAAGAGGCAACTTGGATCCCCTGCACACTGCAAAATAAGTACTGATTTTTAGATAATGCTTGTAAGGCTATGAATTACTATTTTTACAATGGCATATACAAATGCAATCTCAGATCACCCTGAATTTTGCAACATCAGTTCTGAACTAAATAAAAGTAGAAAGTATAATAGTTCTGTATTTGTATGAATATAAAATAGTATATTTTATTAATTATTATATTAATATAAATTAAAACAGGAAGACTAAGGTTTAATTATCAGCCAGACAATAAATTCCTGCAATTCCTGTAGGGAAGAACAACTCCTTGGGTTAGTACAATTAGTACTTCAGTGACATCAGTCATATGTTATATCCTTTGCCTGTGTGTTTCTATCAGTGTTTCAGCTTTCAAATTGATGATGGTACAACCCTAAACTGAGGTTCCTTAATCACAGAATCACAGAATCATAGAATCATAAGATGGTTTGGTTTGGAAAGAACTTTTAAAGGCCATCCAGTCCAACGACCTTGCAATGAGCAGGGATGTCTTCAACTACACCAGATTGCTCAGAGCCCTGTCCAAACCCAACTTTGAATATTTCCGGGGATGGGGCATCTTCCACCTCTCTGATCAACCTGTTCCAGTGTTGGATCACCCTCATCATAAGAAAATTCTTCCTTCTATCTAGTCTGAATCCACCCTGTTTTGGTTTAGAACCATTATCCTTTGTCTTATTGCAACTCCCTGACAAAAATCCTGTCTCCAGTGAGCCCTGCAGCATCTCTGGAGATCATAGAATCATAGAATATCTTGAGTTGGAACAGATCCACAAGAATCATTGAGTTCAACTCCTGGGTCTGCACAGGACAGCCCCAAGAATCACACCATGTAACTAAGTATTGTCCAAATGCTTCTTGAACTCAGGCAGGTCTGATGACATGACTATTTCTCTGGGGACCCTGTTCAAGTGCCCAACTAACTTCTGGGTAAGGAATCCTTTCCTGATATTTAACCTAAACCTTCCATTACACAACTTCAGGCCATTCCCATGGGTCCTCTCACTGGTCACTAGAGAGATCAGTGCTTGCCCTTCCACTTACCCTTGTGAGGAAGCTGTAGATTGCGATGAGGTCTCCCCTCTGTCTCCTCCAGGCTGAACAAGAAAGGTGACCTCAGCCGCTCCTTGTATGGTTTCCCCTCAAGGCTCTTCACCATCTTTGTTGCCCTCCTTTGGATGCTTTTTAGTAGCTTAATGTCTTTTTTATATTCTGGCAACCAAAAATTAAGACTAATTTCTTGCATTTCAGTTTGTGCCCAGTGCCCCTTGTTCTATCACTGGGTACCAAAAAGGATTCTGGTTCTCTCATCTTCACTTCTTCCCAGTCAGGTATATATTTAATGAGATCACCCTGAAGACTTCTCTTCTGAAGGCTGAACAGTCCCAGCTCCTTGAGTATCCTCTCATACATCAGGTGTTCAAATCCTTGATTGTCTCCATGACCCTTCACTACATTTGCTTTATTATATATGTATCTGTGTTGTACCAGGAACTCCAGAACTGGTCCCATTACTCCAGATGTGAGTGAGGTGCTGTGCAGAGGTAAAGGATTGCTGGCAATGTTCTTCCTAATGCAGCCCAGGATACTGTTGACCTTCCTTCGGAGCACATTACTGACTCATTAATTTGTTTTATATGGGATGCTTAGTTAAGAGTTTAATTTATTTAAATATGCTGTCTTACTGATTGGTGGTAAAACTCATGAAGAACTTCTATTTTTTGTCCAAATTGAAATTATGGCTCTGAGATGGATGCATTACTGTTTACAATCAGCTGTATTTTTATCCCAGGGTTTTTTTTTTTTTTAATGTTTTTAAAGGCTGTGTCAGCATCAAGGGAATTATATAGCATGCATGATCTTAATGAATCATGCATGGCACACGGGTTTTAGCTTTAATGTTAAATGTGATGATCTGACAAAGTTTTTATTACTCCATCTGGCTTTTTACTGACATGTTCCTGGATAGGTACATTTACCTGCAATAACTGTGAGAGTGGTCACATTGGTTGTAATGCTGTGTCTTCCTTGCTGAACAAAGGCACAATGCAGACACATTTCAGAGGAGATGTTTTGGATTGGACAGAGTGATATAAATTTCAAACTGATATCTTCATGTCTGTCACATAACACATCTTTCTTACATTTAAACATTTCTTTATCCTTCACATATCACTCTTATTCCATCACTTGGGAATTCCTGACTAACCCATTCAAGACTGAAAACTGAAGTACTCAACTACTTATACTAGGAAAATGTATTAAAAAAGCAAACTAATGTGCCATTATCTTTCTTCCCCCATATAACCAATATGGAATGTTCTCTATGTTTCATGAAATCTATGTTTATGGATCAGAGATTTATTTTGCCTTTATTTTTTTAAACAGGATACAAAAAAGCCCAGTCTTGTCAGTATTTTACTGACAGCATGAAATTGTCTTGCTGTCCCAGAGGTTAATAAGAAAAAAATCTCTTATCAGACATCAAAGAAAATGCAAAATTATCACAACAGAAAGCAATATTCTTTCATTCTCTAATAATAAACAGTGCACATTGCTACAGGAAACAAATGTACCCAACTGAATAGATAAATCCATAAATAAGAGCTGACTTTTTGCTTTAGCTAAGAAACAAAGTGAAAAATATTCCGCATGTGGCTGAAGCCAAACTGTGTAAGCAGTAGTGAGATTTACTGGAAAACACACTGCTTTTAGTGGTTCTTTAGCCCCATCCACTAACACATTGTGGAAACTTATAATAGAAAGCAAACCCCTGGTTGAAAAGCTCTCCATTTTAAGACGAGCAACACTAAACACTGACAGATAGTATTTTCAGATTAACTTCATAACTAGAAAGGAAGCATGAATTATTAGGATCCAATAAAAAGGTTCACGCCCATTCAGCAGGCCTTAGAGACAATGTATTGCCCAAATCCAAAATGGTGTTGCTGAGAAACTACTCAGCTGCTACTTACTCTGGAATTTCATAAACTTTGCAAGCCTCTCTCCTGGTAGTGGGAAATGGGAGTTTTCTTCTGGATGTCTTTTTAAAGAAATGGGTGAGCCCTGATAGTGCTCAATGATCAAGGTTATAGTTCAGATTTTCAGGGAAGATGTCAATGCTATGAATGCTGAGTATGTCATGTGTCTTTATAAATTCGTTTGGGTAGAGAGGCAATTTGCTGCCTGCTCTCTGTTCTCTGTGTTTTCTTAGTGTTTCTCAGTGTTTTCATATTGTCTTTGGAGAGCAGCAAAATGCCTTCCCAGGGCCTGTTCAAATTTGCCAAACTTCTGCTTAGGAATTTCAGTGGTTATCTTTGGGCAGATGTCTAAATGTCCAGAGCTGGGGAATCTCATGCAGCTTCAGCAAAAGATAACTCAAAAAGAAACAGCTGAATATCTATCATCTGCACTCTAAGTCTTTTCTTTACCTTGAATCATCTGAATTCTGAATGCATACAGGCCTTAAAAAGATCTGACTTGTTTTTCTGTCATGAAAAGTCTAATAGACCTTCTTTTTGATTCAAAGATTTTATTTAATTTTAGATTTCTCACTTTGCAAATGCACTATTACTTTCATTTGATTTCAGTTTGCTGGCATTTTGCTTCTCAGTTCCATTTAGCATCAAACAAAACACTAAACAAGCTACCAGGAATCATTCTGAACTTTCAATAATAATTGCAAAAAAAGTCTTGTAATGCCAGAAATAAGCTAGGACTTCTCTTTACTAGTGCTAATACTTTTTTACTTTGAATGCAAATGAAGTACCTGATCTTTTGAATCTAGAATTGTGATATTTAACATTGTTATCACACCAAGAAATAAACAATTGTTTAAGGAAATGGGTGAGAGTTGTTCTCAGTGCTACAGTGCTGAGTCAGTCATGCAGAACTAATTTCCTGGCTGTCTCTGAATGCACATAAAGCTGCTCTGTAGCTGCTGCTGACAATGAACTAGTGACTGGAAAAAGGAATCTTAAACACAGTCACATCTCTTGACTGTTAAAATCCTTTACACAAAGCATGCTGATCTAATGTACTGTAGTAGGCAGTATCCTTTTTTTTACTTTTTGCTTGTTAGTAAAAGAAGTTTTAATACCTGAATCTGTTGCTAAGTAACCAACTGCTTCCAAAATACATCTTTCTTGATAATAAAACTGGTTTATTTTTCTGCTAATTAATATAGCTGCATTGGAATTTCAACACTGGTATTGCGTAATGGGAAAAATACCCTAACAATAGAAGATTGTCATGCATAATTGAGGATGTCTAATTCATGTAGGGAGCATATTTCATGTCACTTAATCAGAAAATCTGTATTTGAATAAAACTGCCCAGCAGTTTACGAGCAAAATGCAAATAGAAGTAAGATGCCTATGTGAAAAGGGACTTCCCTGTTTCTTTAGGTACATCATATGGTGCAGAAAAAAAGAACTGATGCCTGTCCATAATATATGATATATAGAGCAGGCTCACAGATATTTTTGTTTTCATAAATAAATTGAACTTTCTTGAATGGTGTTTCAACACAAAGATGCTCAGAACCAAAAAAATTCACAAATAATCCACCACAAGTAAAAGAAAAATGCATCCATGTACCCAGATTAACTAAGACTGCAAGAAAACAGAAGATGCCCACAAGTAGCAATAGTGCTTCTAACTTAATGTAGATCTAGTGTTATTCTTCAAATAAACTTTAATGGCTGCAAGAAGAAGAACGTGGGAGGAAAATGCACTCAGATCCAAGTTTGCAGTGTAACAGCCCACACAGGGATGTAAATGAAGATTTGGACACAGGATTCGTTCAGCGAAGCAGAAGGTTTTACTGCCCTCTAGTAAAATGCAGTTACGAAACTGTCTTTTAAAATGCATGCATGCTGAGTAAACCATTTCAGTTATTGTTACTGAAAATGTGATTAGTCTTGGATTGTCATCTCATTGTTTCCATAGTCAAAGAATAAAACATTTACATTCAATCTAGAATGAATTATTTTTGAATTAAGGAAAATAGCAATAATGAAGCACAAAAGCAAGGTCTCTGTGGCTGCATCTGCATGAACAAATCTCATGCCAAATTTTCAGCACTGTTATTAGGAAAAGACTGAGTGGTAGCACAGTGCAAAAATTCCTGAGTCCTAACTACAGGGGAACTTACCCTGTCGTTAGCATTGTATCAGCACTGAATTACCAGCTCAAGAGCAAGCATGATTTGTGTCCTTTAATTTCTGGCAGCAGCAACTCTGAGAATTAAATGGCAGCTGGACTCTTTACCTAGTGCTATAGAGAACTGGAAGACAAGTTGCAGGGAAGCGACAGATTTAAAGGTGTGACACAAAGGAAAAAAAGAAATGAAATCATAGTGTTGTTGCCATGCACATAGCTGTTCCATGCAGTGCTGTACCACTGGATTATTACTAACAAGGATGGAATGAAAGGATGTGTGAGGCTGTCATCTTAAAAAGCCTGGCACTGATAGCGATTGTTGTAACTGTGTACACTGTGACTTGTTATACAGTGCAGGCTCTGCCTCTCAAACAGCAGCAGAAGTGCTTAGGGAAGGGCAAGTACTAAATGCAGCCTCACCAAGTACTTAGTGCATTTTGCCTGCCTGCCTGCCTTCCTTCCTTCCTTCCTTCCTTCCCTCCTTCCTTCCCTCCTTCCCTCCTTCCTTCCCTCCTTCCTTCCCTCCTTCCTTCCCCCCTTCCTCCCTTCCCTCCCTTCCCTCCCTTCTCTTTCTCTCTCTCTCTGTCTTTCTTTCTCTCTTTCTCTTTTTTTCTCTCAAATGTAAAGTGTAAAACTGGCATGCTTTTGAGGAGCCACACAGGCCCTCTGGGAAAATGATATTTTCAATTTTCAACATCAGTCACTGAAAAGTACAAATATTCTGTCAATCCCTACCACTTCATTTGTATTAAGGAATGTTCAATCTCCATATATTCTTATTTATTTAGCTTCATAAATATTCAAATGGGGCTAGAAATGGGGAAGTAGTTCTAAAGTAAATATAAATTAAAATAAACATTAAGAAATAGAAAGAGCTTATATTCATTCATAGAAAAGATCCAAATAGAGGGTAATGTAACTTATTTCTCCTATCTCTTGCCTCCCTCTGCCAGGTACAGAGAATGCCTGGGCAATTTATTGTGCAAAGAGCATCACAGAGGAAGGACTTTCCAACCTGTCATGCATACTTATTTGCATACTGTCTCAAGGTCAACCCATAATCATGAAACTCAGTCCAGTCATATCTTGTACATTGGTGGTGGTCTGAGATCAGAGAACCACAGCTATTTCCTGACCTTTTCTCTTGAGACCTGCTCAGATGTGGGTGAGAAATCAAGCTCTCAAGTGCTCCACAATACCTGGTTCAATGCAGGAACAGATGCAGAGAAGAGTTTTCGGCATTTGTTATGGCATGAAGACTTGTAGGTTGTTTTCCAATCCCAATTCATGCATTCCTAGAAAAAGAGATCTGGAAGGGGCTGTGGGAGACAAACTAATGCCAGTGTCATACAGAAAGCAGAATAATTTGTACCTCAGTCATTGCTGACAAATGCTGACACTAACTAGCGTGTCCTTGAAAACCTCAAATAGCAGCTACTCCAGGTACTCCAAGGTCTTTTCTGTCTTCATTACATAAGATCCCTGATGAATCTTTACTTTTAACTGCTCTCCTGTTTGCAAGCTACTTGACTCTTTTTCTTTAACTCATTGACTAAGTCCTTCTCCCTTAAAGGCTGTTTTACATTTAACTCTTCTAATGATTTATGTACTAGAATAATATGGGGGAAAATATATTGTTTGAGCTTCCTGGAAATAATAAGCTTACTTTTTAAACACCATAATTTTATTTAAATTATGGTTTTTAAAAAGATATTTTTGCCCTTTCACTTAAACTTTCTTAGATAAGGGAATACAGTCTATTTGTTTTAGTTTGAAAATTATTAATTTATTATGTATATTTACACTTCACTGTACATGTGACAGGTATTGCATTATGATCATTTGACCTTCCATTGTACCTTAGTAGCATTATTTATTATCCTTTTGTTGACTTGTTGTTCTGGTACTGAGAGCATATTTGAGGTTTTGAGCTATGTGAGCACTTGATCAGATTTATTTCTGCTGAGTTTTGTACAATTAGGTAGGAGCTGTGTTAGTGCTGTTTCACCTGTGTGAAAGAAACTTACTCTTGTATTAGGCACTTAGATAAAAATACCTTCCATGATCTGTTAGTGCTTGTTAGAAAGCTCTATAATATATTTTACCTGAATTCTGAAAGGAACTGAATGTGCAATGGTGAAAAACAAAGACTTCAGAGAGCCCTCTAGATAGGTATATACAGCCCAGCTGTCACTATAGTCTCCTTTAAGATTCGTTTTAACAGCAGCAAAATATTTTCTTCATAGCTCCATTCCAAAATATGGCCCATATATCTACGAGCCTTGTGCAGTAAAGAAAGAAGTTGGGTGTTTTCAACTGAAAGAATGATAGGTATAAGCATCTTAAGTGAAAAAGTCTCAGTTTGTTTTAATTTAAAGTCAGGACCTGAATACTGCACTGACAAAATGTACTGATGAGGCTTGGATGTCTTTATTTGGTTGCATTGTTTTTAGAAGTCACCATCACTTTTGGATGCATTTCCTAACCTAATCTGTATTTCTGTAGCTTTTCCCCAAACCCCAGATTCTCTAAGTAGAATAAATAAATAATTTATTAAAAAAAAAAAAAAAGGAACAGAGTTTTTGGAAATTCCAGAAATATTTAAAATTACATTGTGACCACACTGTGGCCCATGCATTTCTTGTCCTTGGAGATCTCAGTGTTTCTAAGCTCTCATGAAATCAAATTGTGTGACAAGGTCATAACTAGATCTGAATGAAAAATAGGATTCTATCAAAGTGTTAAAATTTTCCTATCATGAATCATATGAAATTAAAGCCTTTGGAATTTTTTAGGAAAATAAAAGTGCAGGCAGCTTCCCTCCTGGTTGGTACATAAACCACAGTTTCCTCCCCACTCATTCAGCATTTGAATCACAATTTTGTCCTCACAAGCCATCTCCTATGTGAACATTTGATGAGGAAGGCCCTGGTGTGTAAATAGGGAAGCACATATTCACATCTCTGCTATCCCTGATTTAGACCAGAACAGTGATTTTCAGCCTTTGCCCTGTAGACCCCTGTGGTTTTCAAAACAGCAAATAAAAGGCCAACTTCACATATGCTGTAAAAGTCTACAGACATGTGACATTTCTGAAAGGATCCACATCTCCTTTGGGAAATTTATGCAGGTAAACAAACTGAAAAGGACTGAAAAACTCTGGGCTAGAAATTTGGGTTAGTTGCTCTCAGTGGTTACTTCTCATGCTGTTTGGAAGCTCATGTGATTTCTGGATGAAATTGTTTCACTTCATAGGAGGATTAAGTATTCACTGAAGGGGTGTGGCAAAGGCTGTCTTTGAAGTATCTGCAAAATATAGGTAGGAACTATTTAGAAGAAGAACAGCTTGAACAGATGCTTGTCTAGAGGCTTAGAGGCTGTTGTATTCTTTTTATTTCTTTTTCTTTTTTTTTTAATCCAGTGCTCTCCAGTAATAGAACAAAATCTTATACGAGACAAGAGAATGATGAAAATTAAATCACTTTCAGGAAAATGGTGAGATTAAGCTTTCTGTATATTTATGAATCCTGGAAAAATGCTTGGATGAAATCAGCATCACCAATTCACTCCTGTTGTTCTCCCTCATACTGTGAGTCTTTCTGAATCAGTAGCAAAAATAGGAATGATTGAATCAGTGAAGCTGTGAACATTACAAGATGCACACTCCAACAAACATAAAATGCGTGAGTGCCTGGTGAGCATTAGGAAATCTGTCACTATGAACAATTGAAGATGACAAGTTTAAATAGACCGAGGAATTCCAGTGTTAACTTACTTTCAAACAAAATATTTTCAAAATTGTTGTGATCACTTTTTTTTTTTACTGAAGATTAGCTGCATGAAAAATAAGTTAATTTAAATTCCTTTTACATAAATGAAAAAAAGATTCTGGGAAAACCATTAAAAATGGACACAAGAGCATTTGTGCACTGATCACTTTTTTTTTTTTTTTTGGCTAGAACTTTCAAGAACACCTTTCCATGAGTGTTGGATGACTAACCCAATATTGCAACCTCTCATGGGGTACTGAAGGTGCTTAGGCTCAAAAATCCTGTTTTCTGTCATTTTCTTGAAAAGAAGAGAAAACTCTCTGTTTGAAAAGCCTACTGTTTTTATCAGTAATGTATGAGAGTCTCATGTGGGACGGATTCTATTCTGAAAGAGTTCAAGCCCTGCAGAGAGACTATGTTGGCTGTCACAGCCAAGTGGCAAGCATGGGCAGCAACCATTAAAAGCATTAGAAGCAGTTTGCCTCCACGGTACTTTGTTCTGTGAGTTATTTTACCTTGTTTAATTTTACAAAGGAGATTGGAAATGATAATAACGACTAAGGAGAATGGGACTGTCTTGAGATAGTCAAGACCCCTCTCAGTAGGCAGATGGATTATCTGAAAGAGGGAATAAAAATTGCATTTTTTGAAAGCAACTCTAAACTTCAGGGAACCAGCGAAATTGTTTTCTGTTATATTTGTGGGCATAATGTCATCTGCAAGACATTTAAATACCTAATACCCCTTTAGCACCTAACTTCCACTCATTTAGCTAGCAAAATAATTTTGTTGATTTTAGTCTTTAACCTTTAGCCTAAACGGTAAAAGTAGGAAGGAAAATACCAAGGAAATCTTTATATGTCTGTGGACATAATAAGGGTAAGGTGTCAGAAAGTAGGTTTCTGTCTTTCCTAACAGTTAACATACTCTAGTATAAATCGTTTGTAAATGACCTGTGCACTTTCATATTTCAACTTTCTTACTTATACTGCATGTTAGATGGAAGTGCTAACTTAAAAATTAGTCATCCTAATGTGCAAAGCCCTGCAAAAAGATGGATGTTTTGAACATAACAGGCTTTACATTAAACTCCAACACAGATTAGACAAATTTTGGAATTATGTCTAATACTCTTAAGGGGTTTTAGTGATCAAACACACAGTAGATCCATGCTGACATTAGGTCTAGCACATCTAAGAAACACGTAGTAGAGAGCCAGGGTTCTACAGACCTGCAGTCCTACTGGTTTATATTTAAACTTCAACAATGCAAAAAATGATTGTTTTTCAGTCAATGTTGACTGAAAAAAACTATTTTTTCTATAGTCAGCTGTAACTCCAACAGTGTTTCTGGGCAGTCCTGTCCCTGTGTAGTTCACAGACTATATGCTGTATGTATCTGCTGCAATACAGTGCAGCCCTCTTACACTGTAAGTAGACTACTACTTGCAAATTTTACCTTATTGTTGATGTGCTAAAAATATTTCTGCCTTTACCATAGGATATTGACATGAAATCTGTTATGATAACCTATGAAATTATATAAAATTTTAATATTGTATTTTTTGAGAGATTGAAATCAAATTGTTTTATGCACCACTGATTTACTAGTGCTCACTTACCACTGAGGAATGTTTTTCCCCATCCACACTATGGATTTAATCTTAGTCATTTTATTCTCCTAGACTATTTCATAAGATAAGGAGAAGTATCTAAAGCCCATGGCATCTAAGACAGATAAACCCCTGCCTGAGATCTCCTCTCTCTGTCCAGGACTAGACTAGTCAGCTGAAGTTAAGTGAGATGAATCTCATCCACTGTATGGAGGGCAGATACAGCAGAGCTTCAGGATGTAAGTTCCTCACACTTGCAGAGGAATCTGAGAACTTTGGTTGCTGTCAGAAGTCACAATGAATAGTTCGATATGGTTAAGTACAGTGAATAATGAAAAAGCTGTAAAAGTTTGAGTTGCAAACAGATAAACTTTAAGTAATGAACTGGGTGTGAATTTTCACAGCAAAGGACGAAATTAAATGCCTATTTTTGCTAGTAGTCAGACTGCGTGACAAAAAATAGCACTGTCTGGTGCTGGCATCAATGAATATGTGCATTTTAGACATTTCTAAATGTTTGTTTCATTCTACAGCCTTATTATGTAAGGTGAAACAAACAGAAAAAACAAATTGGATCTATGTGGCAAAGTTTTGGTCGCTGCATGAGCAGCCTTTGTGAGAAGACATGAGGAGCTGCCTTAATGCCTGAGTGAGATCCAGCTGGCTCCAAGACAGACACACCACTGGGTAAAGCTCAGCCCACCAGAAATTTTCAGGAGCACCTCTGTGTTAGCATGTTTAAGATGGGGAAAAAATGCTGCACGACAGAAGCTGGGATAGAGGAGTGGGAATATGTAAGAGAAACAATTCTGTAGGCCCCAAGGTCAGTGCAGAAAGAGAGGGAGGAGGTCGTCCAGGCATAGAACCAGATATTCTCCTACAGCCTGCAGAGAGGGCTGCAGTGACAGGTTTTTCCTTGCATCCCATGGATATCCACTGCGGAGCAAATAGAAGCCTTCTGCCTGTAGACAACCCCTGTCAATGCAGGTGAATGTCCCTTAAAAGACACTGTGACTCATGAAGGCCCCATGCTTGAGCTCCTGGCAGGAAGTGCAGCCCATGGAGAGAACAGGAAAAAACTTGCTCCACACAGGAGCAAGTTTGCTGTCAGACCTGTGACCCTGTGAGGAAGGACAGCAATCCATGGAAGGACCCCGCTGGAGCAGTCAGCCTGTGGGAAGGGCTTCTGCTGGAGAAGCTCATAAAGAACTGTCTCCCATGGGTGAGCCCCCATAATGGAGCAAGGGAAGAGTGTGAGGAGAAAGGGGCTGCAGAGATGGAGTGTTATAAATTGACTGCAACTGACCCATTCCCCACCCCACTGCAGCACTTGAGGCACAGGAGGGAGAAGAGTTGGGAGTGAAGTTGAGTCTGGGAAGAAAGGAAGGGTGGGGAGAAGATGTTTTTTAAAATTTATTCTTATTTCTTATTAATCTGTCCTGCATGGCAATGCATTAAATTTATTTTCCCAAGTCTGGTTTGTGCTCCCCATGACAGTTGGTAAGTGAACTCCCTCTTCTTGGTACATGTGTTCATCATTGTCCCTGTGTCCTTTTGAGGAGGAAGAGTGCTAGAGAGGCTTGGTGGGTGCCTGGCAACTAGCCAACATCAGCCTTCGCAAAGTAATAAAGAATTTGTTTTCCGAACCTAAGACTGTAGGAAATAGATGTCAGGAAGGAGACAGAAAAGTAACTTACAGGGGATGAGAATAAAGTCCCCAAAACACTGAGGCTTCATCTATGCACAAGGCTAAAGCAGAGTAATTAGATACACGATTAATCATGGCTCAGTTAACAATCTGAGTCTGTCCTGATGAAACCAGATTTAAACTTGCATAAAAATGTCTGTACAAAGGATGGGCTAGTTTAAATGAGATAAAAAGATAAGACAGTCCAGTGGAACTTGATGGCACAGATTATGAATTTCAGACTAATGTAAAAACAGTCCCTAAACAGTAGAAGATTTAAAAGGTGCTTTTAGAAAATAAATTTCATAAGTTGTTCAGTCAAAAATAATTGTGTTTATTTCTATATTTTTTCACATTTTAAAACTTCTCATACTTTATTACTTCTGTATTCACCTGCATGACTCCTGAATCATTTGGTCTGTGTGAGCCACAGCAGACATGACTGTAGCATTTGAATAAAGAAATTGAAACATCTGAATCAAACTTCCCCTTGCAGAAACACTTGTCAGTTACTGAACTGATCTGTTTCCCCTGTTAACTGATGCATAAGGGATTTTAAATGTGTGCCACTGAAGTGCATTTTAAAAGGTTTTTTAAAAAACCTTTTGTACAACCCTAAAATGTATTTAACTTTCTCTCAATGCTGTTTTGTTAGGCACTTGCCAAAACAAATTTATAATACAACATATATTTTCTGGTTTACCAGTTTGGAATTTTGTCTATGTCTGCATCCTCAGTATTGACAAAACTGAGAATTTTCTAAGCAAAAGGTTAAATTCTAAAGGCAATTTCATGACTTTGATCTTTGTGCACCAATCCCACTAACAGAGAGAAATCCCACTAACCACAATGAGAAATGAGGGTATGCTCCAACAACAGCTTTTTATCCTGAAACAAAATGAGGAAAAGGATTTTGAGGAAATGAAGTGAAACGGGTTGATCTCCAGAATATATAATAAATGCAATGTCTTACATTACAGGTAATATATCACCTGAACTTATTTTTGCCTGTTCCAGGAATGGCTCACTTGCAGACCACACCAATCTGCATCACCCAGTAACAGGAAGCATATGATTTCCTTTGGAGACAGGCAGGGGAGCTCTTCACACTGACATAATGGAAGTAGATGCTTTAGGAATACTTCAGAAAGACCGATGAGACGGATTTTATAATTTCTCAGAAAATGTTCAGATCTTTTTTGAGTAGCTTTTCTAATATGCATGTCAGAAAAGAGAAGGGCTATTTCTGATCTCCATAAAAGAAATGTATGAGTTAGATCTGGCAGTTATTACTATTTCTAGACTGAATTTTGATCTTAGTAGCATATTGCACTGGCTGTTTTGTAATTAGGTGCCATTAAAAGAGGATGTCTATCAAAAGGTTAACAAGGATGGTGGTCAATCTCTGTCAGATTTATTGAAAGCAAATACATTTACAAGTTCCATCATAAATCTTGGTCAAGTAATGAGATTCTCAACTTATTTTCCATAAAGCGGTTATTGCATTATGCAGGCAAAATGTCATGGTACACAACAGTTCAATTTCATCAGCTCTTCACACTGAAATGAAACAATAAACCAGTACTGTTCAAATTTTGATTTATTTCATTGTCATATGTTAGCCTGGAATACATGCATGTGTTTGGAATATTTTGGCAGAATATTTGTTAAGAAACCAGAATAATTCTCTTATTTCTTTTGGAATTCTAACAATAAATTGTCAAACCTTTATTTAAGAACAAAATTAAGTATGAATATTTTTAATATTTTATTTTGAAATGATGACATTAGTATTTGAAATTAATAGAGTTTGCATTGCACTGACATTAATACACACAAATAATGTGGAGAGCCAAATGATGCAGAACTGCTTCTTTAATGTTTTAACTTTTAGTGAGTAGATCTAAACAAGAACTTGCTTCCTCTGCATATCTGAAATAATTAACTATTTAATGCAAGTTGGAGCTCAAGGTGAATTTTCAAAGTTCTGGGCTATAGGTTAATGTTTACCATTTATCTCAAAAATGTTAAGGTATTTTTCAAAGAGCAATTTTTATTTCAATGCAGAGGAAGCCATATAATGGCAAATAGTTTTCTTGCATTTAATGCAGAGCTAGGAACTTTCGATTCATCTTCTTGCACTGAGCAATGACTGAGCAATCAGTTGATATTTAGGGAATTCAAGTAACTAGTATGAGATGCGGTTTTGGACTCCCTCAATTGAAAAAGGGAACTGAAATTATTTGCTACTCTTCAAGGTATGCACTGCTCACAGAATAAATAAAGAGAATAATGTCTTCCAGAATTTTATAACTTCTCATTTCTTCCACCTAAAATAATGCGGGAAATTTGAATTAAATTGAAAAGCAACTGGGGAGAAAAAACTAGGTTGTTTAAATGATTATGCTGCAGAAGAAGAAGTTCTTCCCCATTCCAAGACTATACTTTTCTGTGTGGGTCTAATTACATCTGTATTGAATATTAGGTTTAATCATAAATTTATTTTTAAGCCTATATCTGCTGATCATGGCTACAAAAAACCCACCTTAGTCTAGTCCCCAGCAGGTGGCCATATCTCAAATTCAGCAGTACATGGAATGTCCAAATGCAACATAATGATATCTATTGGCCCTTCCTGCTGTATATGAAATTTATCCATATACTGAAAGTTGTAACTGCAGAATATCCAGCAATGGTGATTGTGCAGTTTCTTGGTCCATCATTTCTAGCCTTCTACAAACTTATTTCTTTCTCCTTTGCTTGTGATTAGAGCAAGTGGGGACAGAGAAAGAAGGCACAATCCTAATAAAGACTTTGAAGAGCAGATTGTGGATCAGTCTAGGATGGGTCCAAAGTAATGGATGTGAAAATGTGAATTTTGTGTCTTAAATCAGGTGGAGATGACCTTCAGATTAGACCCCAGGGATAGCTGTGTGCTGTATTACTCGATGGATATTGTTCCTGAAAGGTGTTACTGACTGCTTTGTTCTGCTTAGATGAGCAAAACAGTCAGACCGGGATTGATGTTTATGCATTATGCATTCATTTTTGGCATAAATTCAGCTTAATGTTTCCATTGTATATATATTTTTCTGCTTTTTTTGCATTCTGTAAAAAGACTGCACAGAGACAATATTGTGAAATTGAGGAAGAATAGTAAATCAGTCAGTTGATTTTGATACAGTTTCTGTCCAGAAAATTTTTAGACTTGAATTAAGCATCTGAATATAATTTGTATTTTTCCTACGTAGTCCTATATTTGAAATGCTGGAAGTGAGCCACAATTTCCTGGATTCACAGTGTACCACTTCAGATCAATATTACCCTGTCTGAATATATGTTATATCTTGGCTGACTACACAACACAGTTTGGAAGCTATCCTACAACTAGATTCAAGCACAGATCCCCATTTATCATGTAAGTAAATATATCATTTGGGTTTAAATGATCATGCCTTTTTTTCTTTTCCCTGCCCAGGAAAGAAGAATTTGATGACTTGTTGAAGGTTTCAGGAAGCCCCACAGAAATGACTGCTGCACTTCATGATCAGTTTGGACACACAGGATTTATGTACTGTGATAAACATGATCTGGCTATCTAGAAACACTGCTTTTGCAGTTTTAATGGCTAAAGGGCAGCAGCAACTAACTACAGGGCTCACAAAATATATGATGATATATTCTCAAGCATATGGTGTCCTTTCTGGATGTTTCCCTTGAGTTTTGCCCTGAAGAGGATTAAAGGAGAAGAAAACATATTTCCTTGGCTAAAATTCTGCTCACTCATAGGGGAAAAAGTCCAGAATTATATTCTTTCCCTATTGGCAAAGTATAGTAACCCTACAGCGAGAAACTTGTGCCAAACATTGTTTCTGTGAATAGTAGATTGCAAATTGATACTGGACAGCTGACGCACAATAGTTGGTGGCAACTCTGGATAGCAAGTATTATAAAACTGCAGCAGTGCAGTACCCAAGGGCAGCTCTCCCCTGCTGCGGGGGGGAGGGCTGCCCCAGAGCCGGAACACGCAGGATGTTTTCTTCTTGGCCATGAGCGGTGGGACTGGTCAGACTGGGTCTTTGTGGAAGCGTCGCAGGTCTAGAAAGGCAGCTGTTCATTCTAGGCTTCAGGTGATTTATTGGGATAATAAAGGAGGGAACTGGGGAGTGAGGGAGGGAAGGGGAGAATCGGGGGAGGATATTTGCTCCATGAAGCCCAGAATCAAAGAGGCTGGGTTCTGGGTCCTGCTGGGCTTTTATCCGTGGGGTTAGGAGGCGGTCCTGGCTCACATCAGCCAGTCCGGAAGGGTCAAGGGGGAGGGATCAGGGGAAGGACACACGTTACAACATAAAACTAAAGAATAATGTAAGGAAACTAAGAGTTATAGTTGCTCTTTCAGAACTCCATTCTGGATCTGGAACTGGAGTCAGAATGATCAGAGAAGTAATGAGGAATGAGGTGTGAGTGGAATAAAATAGTGTTCAAGAAAGAATCACGTATGATGCCATGGCCACTGTAACCCCCTCTCTGTAGCCTCCCACTGCTGGGGTTTTAGCTGCTCGAGTAAGGGGTCCAGCTCTGATATGCTCCAGCTGTGTAACCTTGAATCAGACTGCTGTGCCAGAGCTGTGAGACCATCTGTACAGGGATAAGAAAAGTAGAAAAATTACAGAGAGCAGTAGGACTTCTGATGTGTGATTGCTAGGTGATCAAGGACTCAGTAGAGAAAACATCGACATGAAATGCTAACATCTTAAGGAAAAGAAATGAAGAGAAGGTAGCTGGAGGCTGGTCTAGTCAGGGACAGTCAGGAATTGCCAGGTTGGGGCTGATCCCCCAGTGCTGATGGAGTCGGAGGGAAGAGCAGCTCTGCACCCATGGTGGCTCCTTCAAGCCACGGCCACCAACTCCTCACTCCTCACCAGCACCTGCCTGGCTGGTGAAGGCTTTCCAGGTGCTGGACAGGAGTGTGAGTACCTGTGCTTAACCTAACAGCTCACGAAACACCAGCTGTCTTTTATGTGCATTGGCCAATAAGTAATTGCTTTGTTCCTGTGAGCTACCCATATTTTGCTTGCAGAGTATTTTTGTGCCAGGCTAATGATGCCCAAACAAACTGACTATAAAAGTATTTTGTAGAGGCTAAGAGGTCATTTTATTATTATGCTGGGAAGCCAACATGAATATTTGAGAAAGTAGTAGCTTAATAGGAAAGGAACATGATCTTGGAAGAAGTGATTTACATTTCTAGAATTAAAAAAAAAGTCATCTAGCAGAAGGTACACTGTTCCTGCAATGGATGAAGAATCCTTTGCTGCAGCCATACATCCAGAAAAGCTCTGATGCTCAGAGCTATCTGACATTAAATCATGTCAAGCAGAAGCAAACAGCAATAGAAAAAAAAATCATTGATGTTATTAATTAGGTTGTCTTGAATTCTCATCTGCATTCTAAAAGCAAAGGGCTTATTTCAGTAAAAATCATGGCCAGCTTCTGTAGCAAGGAAACTGGCTGTACTCAAACTGAATTGGGCCCTAAATTTGTTGCTTGGCAAGAGCAGGGAAATGTTTTGCTCTGGTGTCTGACTCCACTGGCAGTGGTGCTTGTTAATCACACAACCCATTACAATGCACTGTACAAGGAGGAATCTCAAAACCATCTTATTGCTGAGCTAAAGGCTATAAAGTGCTGTCTTTTCTGCTAACCAGATTTGTGCTCTGTTGTGTTTAATGGTAGTTGTGCCAGTCTGTGATTACTCACAAATGGTGACTAGAGACTGTGGCTGAGAACCCTGAGTGTGAGTGCAAGGAGGGGAGGACCTCAGAGCTCATGATTTGAAACAATATTTAGGCTAGCTTCACACTGAGCAATAAAATGAAGACAATAACATGGAAAAGGAATGCTGAAAATGTTTAATTACTTTACCCTGATCACCCTTCCCCTTTCCAAGTTGGCAAGCAGGAACTGGAACTTGCCAAACATGTTTTATTTTTGAATCTTTTATCCATTGGCAAATCTGCATGTTGCATCAGACCTCATAAAGGTGTTTTACAGTTTTGAACAGTTTCCCAGCCTGTCCATACCTATGTGTTCATGCACACACACTTAAAGAACTCCTCCATACAGGGGCAACTCTGACTGTGGGGGGTGCGTGGCTGCATCCCCAACTGAATTTTTTAATTAGGTAAAATCTCTCTGAGTCATGCTTCCCCCTTTGCTCAGTGCAGCAGCAGCAATAACAAGGCTAATACCAAGACGAGCTCTGCAGCCCACTGGAGGAAGTACTGTGCACCCATGCATTCCTTCAAGAGAAGGAATCCCCCTGCCCCAGCAACTTCCAACCCTCCACCTAGAAAGCTCAGCAATTACCTACATATACAGTGCTTTTTGGATGTTGGATGCTCCCTCTAAGCACTGCTCTAGGATCTTGTTTAATGTATAGCAGAGCATGTGCATATCAGCAATGTTGGAATACTGATAATAATGAGTAAATGGAGAAGGGGCTTAATCTCATTAAAAATAGATATCTGTTAGTGGAATCATAGTCCTGGCACAGCGCTGCCTGGCTCCTTTTCATCTGGGAGATGGGAACCACAGCAGCTGTGTACACTTGCACTTCTATTGCTCAATTCCTGTCCTCCTTTCTAGTGCACAAACAACCCAACTAGCAAATAACTAATATTTTTTTGTATATCGGCATTCTAGTGAGTGTGACTGATTTAAACTGGGGTATTGTGTAGTAAGCAATGTCTGGCATTACCTGATGGCTGGTGGCTCAATGGAGAGTGATCTTGTTCACATAGTTAAATTACTTTCCATTATTTTATTCAATGAGAAATAAACAGGGACAGTAGCTGTTTTTCTGGGAATAAAGTATTTGAATCCCATTTTTTGAGGTGCCGTGGATGAATGTCACTTCACCACTGAAGAGTTTGAGCTAACTTCCTAGAAGGATTTGTGTGTAGTCTGTCTGTTGCATGCATCTCTGGATATGCTCTTCTACATGGTGTAGCATGGTCCAGAAGTGTCAGCAATTTTTTGTATTACTGTTGTGAATGAAATGTGCTTTCATCATTACTGCGCCCTGGCTGATCTGCAGAGAAAGTAAGAAGTGTCACAGGCTAAAGAAAAGACCATAACATAAAAATAAAAACAATGCACTTAGGAAGATAGGTTAATGTAGTCAGTGTATTTTTAATTTTCACAAAAGCTAATTAATTCTTACCAATGTCTGGCTCAAAATTAAACCTACAAAATTAATTGTTCCCAATTTTAAACATTTGACAATTACAAATCAAGATTAAAAAATAGACCTTAGTGATAAAAATAGACTTGATTACCTTAAAAAAGTCCCTTCCAACTCAAACTATTCTTTGATTCTATGCATATAGAATCTATCCCCAATTTTGACACTATTTTTATTTTTATTTTGGGTTTTAATACAGTTCCTCTGCATATTCCAGCAAATGACCAATGTATATTACACTCATGTCAGTCCTGTATCCAATTTATTTTTCAAATATTTAATGTGGTGAATCATAGTTATCTTAAAGGCCACATTTCTCTTCATTACCTGTCAACTGGCTGTGCTCCATAGCAGCAGTGTTGCCAGCAAAGTCCAGGAAGAATGCATTTCTGTGCATTCCATAGCATATTAATAACTTTAAGACTATGTCTCCTTATCTACTAATAACCCACATATTTCAGCCAGGTTCTATGCCTCTTCCTTTTCTGGTAATTTTACTTCAGTGATGAGAAGTTTTGGATAATAATATTTATCATTAACAAATTAAATTAATGGAATGAGTGACCAAGAATTCAGCAAGAAACTCTCAGATATACATAATCATTATTTTTTTTATCCTGTACAAGATAAGATTTTCTAGATATAAAGGAAAGTGAATTGATATCTCTAGATTAGCAACATACTTTGCCTTTTATGGATTTTGAAAGGCATGAATTTGCATCTAAGGAAACACAAAACCTTATCATGATTTTCAATGTATAATATAGGGAATACTTGTAATATATCAAAACTGAGATTTCAATAAATCCTGATTCTAAAATAAATAGGTCAAAAAGGGAAATTTGAAACTGCACATGGAATTCAAGAAGAAATAATTCTATACCAAATCTTCAGTTCTTCAAGGCTTACATCTTATTGAAACCAAGGAGAGTAAATTTAATATGCTAATAATTGCAATATAATAAACACACAGTTTTTATTTCTCTTTCTACCAATATTTTTTTAATGTGGCACTTTGGAGACAGTGTCATCTGAGGTGGTTTAGGGTCGTTCAAGATTATGTTGAAGACTTCTTTGTGAATGATTTCTTTTGAGCTTTTCAGCTACTGGCCCAAAATTTGAGTTGGTCTTCTATAGGGCTTGTGCATACCTGACATTCCGATGCATATATCTTGGAGACCCTAGGATATTGCAAGTGGCATGAGGAGCTGTGTTTAGTCAACTGTATTGTCTTTTTTAGATAGATTTTTATACCATTTAGCTTCAGCCATCAGAAAGATAGGGGAAGGATTCAATTCAATGTTGATACCTAAATTTTATTTCTACATCTTTCATGTGGCATATATATCATCTGGGTGCAGATATCTCAGACAATTCAGGAAATCTCAAATGGCACTAGGTGTTATTTTGGCAATTGAATTTGTCAATTCAGTTGCCAGGATTCTCACTGAAGCCTAGTTGATAAGAGACTTAAGTGCAATTCAATGCTTATTTACTTACTGGGTTTGTTCTGCCCAATTTGCTAATCTGCTTTAGGCTGTTATTAAATATTTCTGGAGTCACTAATTTATGGAGAAAGCCCATAAAATTAAGGCCTTTTCAAACCTTAAAAGTTTAAGATGAGTTTAGGGGTTTAAAGCAGAATACTTAGGATTTGGATAGTTTAAGACAGAAAAGATAAAAAAAAATATACCACAAGTGTTAAAGTGTTCAGTCGCTTATCACACATTAAAATAAATGGTCAAAAATCAAGATAGAATATTACTTTTATTCTTAGTAATTCATTCCTCATTATACTAAAGTCAACTGTTGACCTTAGCTACACACAGAAAATTATAATTTCTGAGAGCTCTGACATGTTTTGCTATTTCCCACTGCTGCAGCATATGAGGTTATTGCCCTAGCTCTCTGTCCTAAGCAGACAGTATATCTGTTTCTTACTGCTTCTGTTAATAATCTGGTATTTGAACTCAAACGATCACTAATTGCAATTACCATCCTGATCTGAGAACTGCAACACCACATAATAGACATTGCCTACTCTATGTCCCTGCAGTAGGGTAACAAACAGTTGATGATTGTAACCGCTTCATAAACTGCAGCATAAATATAAAGACAACAGGTCAACCCCTGGCAGACATCTTCCTTATGAAAAAAAAACCCAAAACCCTAAACAGTTAAAAAAATCCAAGCCATGAAAGTCAACACAATGAATGGCATGCATTTTTTTTCATTAGAAGGATCACATAAATTAAGTTCATACTGCTGAAGAACAAAGCAGATGGTAATAAATGCCAGATTATTTTTAGAAATCTGGTGAGAAAGGCCATTCCCTAGTTCAAAACATTAAAATCTGTAACTCATACAACTTTATCATACATCTAAATAAATTTAAGATATAAGGAGTTTATATTTCATTAAGACTGAGGGGAGACCTCATTGCAGTTACAACTTCCTCAAGAGGGGAAGAGGAGGGGCAAACACTGATCTCTTCTCTGGGCTGACCAGGGACAGGACCTGAGGGAATGGCCTGAAGGTGTGTCAGGGGAGGTTTCAGTTGGATATCAGGAAAAGGTTCTTCACCCAGCAGGGTGTTGGGCACTGGAACAGGCTCCTCAGGGAAGTGGTCACAGCACCAAGCCTGGTAGTGTTCAAGAAGTATTCGGACAATTCTCTCATGCACATGATGTGACTCCTGGTGATTGTGCTGTTCAGAGCCAGGAGTTGGACTTGATGATCCTTGTGGGTCTCTTCCAACTCATCTTACTCTGTGATTAATAGCTTGGTAAATTCACGGGGACTGGGTTTGCTTTTTTCAAAAGAGAATGCTTTTAAAATTTTGATTTGCAGAATATTTGGAAACTTGAGCTCTTCAATCCCATTCAGACTGCAGGAAATTTCAGAAAAATTTGAATTTTCTGTGAAAGAGAAAATATAATTTTAGATTGAGTTGTTGAAACCTACACTTGAAATATGATTAATCATATTCTATTTTGCTAAAAATCAAGAGCTGTTTTCAGTTATTACAATTGTGGATGTCACATAAACTCTTTAAAATAAAAGTCTGTGCCCACAGGTTTTCCACTCTATCCATACCAGAACTTGCAGTCTATCTACAATGGCACCCTTTTCAGAAATAACATCACTAAATTAAAGTTGGACTGTCTTGCCATGTTATTTGAGTTTTATGCAATAACATTTTATTCATTAAAACCAAATGGAATAAAGACATGACCTTATGAAAGACAGACATCAGAAGACATACACAGGAAGCCCAGAAAGATGATGAGGACTTAATAAAAATGAAACTTCTATCCTCTATTTAATTATAGTTATTTTCCATATTAAAATAACTTCAGTTGAGCAATAGGAGAAAGCTACATTACTCACCCTTCTGTTTTAGAAGGGTCTGTTATGCTGGTTATTAATTATGGTTAGTATAATAAACACGCCTAAGAGTAACACCTCAAATAAATGATCAGACACGTGGAAAAAAGAATTGACCTGTTTAAATGTCAAGAAATTGCACATTTAATTAGTGAGCTTGTTATTTCTCACAAGGAAGATTATCAGATGACAGCATTCATATTTTAATTAGGAGAGAATACCTTTGCTCTCTTCCTCAGGCAGAGTATGAAATTTGTCATGCAAGCTGATTTTCTTTGTGAACTGTTCTGCTCTGACTGCAGGCCCAGACTCTCAAAGGCAAAACTGCACTGAAATAGATAGCATAGATACCTGAACAGCCTGGAGAACCTTGGACATTTCTTTTGACATGAAAATGTATAGAAGACTACCTAATAGCCTCTTCTAGTTGAGGAGATGTTGTGTCATCATAACAGAGTCATAATTTTGCCCATAAACTAAATTTGACTTCAGGCCTGTATAGTTTCCATATACTACTTTGATCCTCTATTTTGATCATTTCAGCTAACTAGCCATTCCCAATCAGAAGATTAATTCAGCACCATTTTTGGTCACTTTTAGTCCTTATGGTTTTTATTGTCTTTGATTCCAGTAGAAGGAAATGGCTGCACACTTCACTCACCGCAGCAGCAACATCTGTTCACTATTTTTCTTTAGTCTCTCTGGCTTCTGCTCTCAGCTCACTTCTGAACCATGTGTCTGTGTTCTTCTATCCAAGCAGCTAACAAGCATTGTGGCTGTTTCTTGTGCAACTCTTTGATGGGCCTCACTTTGAAGACTAACTTCACTTCGTCTTTTCAGCATGAAATTGAAGGTTCCATTCAATATTTAATATACCAGGTAGGTTTGATAATGATGTTGCTTATAGTCTGTGGTGCTCATTAAACAAGACTTCTTGTTAAAAAAAGAAAAAGAAAATACATATATATATATATATACACATATATATATATACATATATATATATGTATATGTACATTATTTGCCACATTATCCTGATGATTTTAGCCATAGCATCCTAGCAACAACCTCCTTTTACAATGAGTTTTTCAAAAGGCTAGTGTCCAGAATGCTTCAAATAGGCTTACTTCTCCATGCAGTTTCTCTAGCTTCATAATTTTTTTTAATGCAAAATATTTTTGATAAGGCTGTTGTCACAAATAAAATGACATAAACCCTACATTTTCTTTTAAGTCTGCATTTTTATAATAGTGTCATAATAGGGAAAAATGGAAGTTCTTCTCTTAGAAAATCCCCCCCAGTAAATTGATGAAGAGTTTTCTAGAGAAATTATTTTCATAGGATGTGTGTTGTCTGAATTTGTCTTCATAAAGTAGATTGATTTTGCTTTTGAAAACTGTGAAAACCTTTTGATATTCCTCAAGGAGAGCAGAATGTCTCTGCTGTGCACTCTGTCTCTGCTCCAGGGACCTTCCACTCTGCCCAAGGGCACAGCTTCAGATAAGAGTCTGGGTGCTGAATTCTTCAGCTCAGACACCATTCCAACAAAGGTGGTATGCTGGCACCTAACTGGCAGACAACTGAATCAGAAATTAGATCTAACCCTCTGACAAGCCAAGGAGAGAATCAGAGCAGCAGGGTGGAGGAATACCACTGGCAATAAGGAGATGGTGAAGTGGAACAGATAGGTGGAAAACAGGAAAAATATCTGGGTTTATTATTCCCCAGGCACATGAAAAATGTTCATAAAAATTATATTAATGGTACATTAGGATCCTTGTTTTAATTGTACATTCACTGTATCACACAGATTCTCTTCTACCTTCTGGTTCTTTAAAATGTCAAAAATATGTACCTCTGTCAAGACTTGAAATAACTGTTATGGTTATCATGAGATGGGAGTAATATTTAGTTACCTAGGAGTTTTAAATCTTTATTCAGTCCATTTTAGTTTCACAGAATGGCAGAAATCTAATCAGATTAGAATTTGAGCCTTATTTGAATGTTTCATAGATAAAAGGAATAATGATATATAACAGCAATTCTACAATTAAATATTTTCCCTTTTTTATGTGTTGTTTTTTGAGGTCTCTTCTATAAGAAAGTACACTGGGTTGGAACTTTTTAATTTATTTAGTATGTGTCTATGTGTTGATTAGCATTGTTCTACCAGCAATGCTGGTTTTGCCTGCATTATTTAGAAATTTGTTATTTACCCATGGAATAAGTGAGCAAACCTACATGGATTACTTCAGATAAGAACAATGAGAGAAACCCTTTGCATTTATCATTGAGGAGGTGAGAAGGCAGAGACCTTCCAATGATGTCCTAATGACTCCCTGTGGCAGATTAGAGAAATATAGCTTTTCAACAAAGTGAAAAAATAGAAATGACAGGAATGCTAGTGCAGTGGAATCTTTTAAATACTTTATACTTCTTAACTCATTTTCACACTCTTCATATGGCTTCTAACATTTTCCTCTGATTTCTCCTTTCTTTGATCATTAGACTATGATATTCCTCTGGGAGATCATAACACTATAGCACTCCCTATGCTGTGGAGATATGCTAGGAAAATGAAGAAGAGAGCTGCTGGGAAATGTTAAGGAAGAGTTCAAAGCCTCATAGTTTTTATGGTCAAAAAAGACTAGTGTGGTTGTTTACCCTGACCACTCCATAAAATACTCCTGAAAGCTTTAAGCCTGTTTTCCAATCTGACTTAAAGCCCTTATGGAAGGATACCATGAATAGCAGTCATCTGTGGCAACTAACCTGGGTCAAGAGAATTGCACATAGCTTAGGGAGGTTTAGCAAGAAGATGTGGGCATGGCTGAGAATGGTATCTTCTGGCTGTTTTGCAGAAAATGCACTGTTTATACTCCAGATATCTCCATTCACTTTAACTCATTAAAGTCTATAAATATCTGAAGGGAGGGTGTCAAAAGGATGTTTCCAGGCTCTCCTCAGTGGTGCCAGCCAATAGGAACACAAGACAATGGGCAGAAACTGATGCACAGGGAGTTTCACCTGAGTATAAGGAAGAACTTCTTTACTGTGGGAGTGACCCAGCGATGAAACAGATTGCCCAGAGAGGTTGTGGAGCCTCCCTCCTCAACCTCGAGAACCGTCTGGATGCAATCCTGTGCCATGTGCTCTAGGATGGCCCTACTTGAGCAAGGAGGTTCAACCACATGACCCTCTGTGGTCCTTTCCAACCCGACTGATTTTGTGGTTTCCTTCAGACTTTATTCCCTTGGTTTCAGAGGTTTAAGTTTCAACATTCTCCACACCCTGCAAAGAAAGGAGAAAGTGCCAGACCATTTAATCTATACAGACATACATATTTCAGCTGCACTGGGCAATAATAGAAATTTACACTAGGGTATCTTAGTAAAAACATTTCATATTTTATTTCTGCCTGGATGCGATAGGATTTTACAGAAATAAAGGACGAAATAACAACCTTAAACAAAACCACATATTCTCCCTTAACCATGTTAGGAAGAGAATTTTAAGAGAATTGAAGGTTTACAAATCTTGCAAAATTTCTGTGAATCTCTTTTTATAATGTTTAAGGGATACTGGTTCTGGTTTCTGTGGCCCATATCTCACAGTCTCTTATCCAGAGACTTCATGCTGAGCTCACACACAGAAGGAATAATCAGTGGCAAGGTTAAATTATGCACCACTCAGGGTAAATTCCCCAGGTTGGCTTTGGTGAAATTCTTCTGTAGTTGGCAACGTTAGTGAAATAGAGAATGTGTCTGCTGGCATACATGATTGCAACACTTGCTTTCTCAGGATTTTTCCCTAAAATACTACTTGTCCGAGAGGCGGAAAGATAACAATACTTTACCAACATAGCTGTGAGACCAGTGAAAGTGTTACAAGTTTCTGCTGTCAAATCAGAGTTAATCCCAAGTAAAATCTAAAAAAAAAAAGAAAAAATATTTTTCTTCTTGAATTCTACTGATGAGGAATGCAAAAGCTTTGCAGGTTGGGAAGGATAGTTTAGCTGTGAAATGGGTGGTAAATTAAAAGTTTAAAGTTCACAGTTTCCTAAATACAGGAACCACGTTTACCAGCATATTTTCTGTGATAAAACTATCCTTGGAATTAAGAAAGAACAATAGTCCCCTTAGGTCATGAGTGAAAGTCACAAATATCTGGAAACAAAGAAACAGATGATAGAAGGAGGGAAATAATTAAAGTACTGTGGAGGTATAAAATGTGTGCTTCCATTTTATGGTAAAAACAAGGAAAGAACAAATTAGTTAGCATTTACATGAAATTCTCAGTAAAGGGAAGTTAAATAAAATATTATTTCTGCCTAAAAATATCTTTCATTTTGCAGATGGTTACCTTCCTATTCCCTGCCTTTCACCCACGTGGGAATACAGTAAAGGGAAACAAAATGAAAAGCAATATAATGCAAAATTAAAAAAAAAAACTTGCCACAATGTATTACTCTAGTTCACAGTGTATTGTTTTATAGCCAGAAAATTCTTAAGATTTTTAATGTAAAAAAAAAAAAAAAGTGACACATTTAATTTATTACTATGCCACAGCTGCTGTGAGAAGTTAGAAACTACACAGGACTGAGCCACTTATGCTCTGATTTGAAAGTCGCCCAAAAAAGGTGTGATTTAGTTACTTCTAAATCTGCTTTTCAGAGCAGCCAATTCCTCCTGCTGTAGTTGATGTGAAACCTAGATGTTTCTAGTGGTGAGACACTGTAAAAAATAGAACACTGCTAACTCAGATATGCACAATGTGAACCAGTCAGTTTGTGTTATAGCTGGCTAGCAAGCAAAAAAAGGTAGTCTCAGAAAATCATGTTCAAACTACTCCTAGGCTTCAGCTCAGTAGAAAAAGGGTGATACTTTCTCTCTATCTATTTAGGTATGTCAATAAGCTTGGATTTTGCTAAAGTCCTCCAAAATGTTGTCTCTGGTGAGTTTGATCCTAAAAACTATTGGCTCAAGCACTGGTAATGACTGGTAAAAACAAAGCCTGCTTTTTTAAAGTTGGAAGACAAAGAATATAGCTTTCAATGTCTAGGAAGAAAATAAATTCTTTTAATTTTTTGCCTCCAAAACAATAACTATCTGACTATTCACAGTGATACGCTATTACTACTGAGACAAGTGTGGAATGGTTCTTCACACAGCAAATAGTAGAAGCATTAAACATGGGGGTATTTTTGTGGTGAATTCAAAAACTAAACTCTATCTGTGGCTAATTTATTTGCTTTAAAAATTTGAACACACTGATGCTTTCATGCTTAATGGAACATGTGTTTCACAACAGGACTCTCCTGGCAACAACTTTTATGTAACATTGATGTTCTGCAAAAGTAGCATATTAGGGCATAAATGCATTGCTAATAAACAGCAATGTAGTAAATGTTTTGTATGCACACAGAAAGAACAAACTTATGTGTAAAGAAAAACATAAATCTATCATGAGTGTTTTCAAATTTAATCAGGTCAAGAGTCTTAGTATGTTTGAGTTTGGGTGCATCAAAATGAGAGAGTGAGTTTAGCGGCTAGAATACAGAATTGAGAATCAATATTCCTAGGTTTTATTCTCTGGCACTTACTTGTTGTGTGACTTTGGGCAAGTTGTTTGAGAGCTTTGTGCCTAAGGTTGTTCATCTTTCAAATGAGATGTTTGCATGATTTATGAGGATATTGTAAGGCTCAACTCTCAGAATATTTGCAAGGAAAGGTACAGACTGAGAGGTACTAGAAATGTTAGATGTAACGAAAGTAATACATTGCCATAGCCAGCTGTAAGCATTTTTTTGTCTTCATGATGGAGCCAAATTGTGACTCTCAAGTATGTCTTCATGCTTCCAAAGGTGGAAAACCATCTCTTGGAGTTTTCCCAGTATAAAACTGACTTCCTGTGTCGCTGTATAAAGCAGAAATTCTTTGTAATTTCTAGTGCCCTTTGGGACTGCACATGCTACCTTTTTGCTATATTGTTTTCAGAAGTCCTGCAGGATGAAGGAGCACCCAGGATGAATACCAAGGAACTGAAAAGAAATTAAAAATAAAGAAGACGAATCTATGTTGCAAGTCATTATGGCAAAAATCCATCTGCTTTAAATAACAAAAAGAAGAAAACAAGTGCCTTAATTGTGCTGATTTATGGTGAATTTATAATTTGAGTAAATGAGAGAAGATGTATTATTTTGCTAAGAGGAAATGGCTATGCCTCCATTAAGAGCAATCTTACTTTTTTGATTGATAGGTTAAAGAGGAACAGGCTGGGGAAGCTCAGGTGAGCCACTACATCACTGTGTACTTGGCAGGGAAATACAGATTTGTCCTGCCAAGAGCATCTTTGTAGAATAAAGTGTTATCCATTGTTAGGATGTGGTGAGGTATTTCAGAAAGAAGAGTATGTGCTGCTTTAACTTATCAAATGACAGATGTGCAGTGAATTAGACTTTTTCTATGGAAAAGCATCTCCAAATAATTACTTGAAAAGTCACCAGGTGTTCTACCAACTGTCAGGATCCAAGTTTATGTCCAAGCTTGGGTCTCTGAGGTGTGAGACAGTAGTGTTATCTAAATAAGTAGAAAGAGCAAAGAAGGAATTGTCACTGAATCCCAAATTGGTGGTGGTTGGAAGGGCCTCTGGAGGTCATCTGGTCCACCCAACCAGACTGATCTAGTGGAGCACATACGTAGTTGCCCAGAACCATGTCCAGACGTCTTTTGAATATCTCCAAAGATGGATACTCCACAACCTCCCTGGGAAACCTGTATTGTTTCTCAGCTACCCTCACAGTGAAAAGTATTCCCCGATGCTCAGACACCAGGTCCTGTATTTCAGTTGGTACCCATGGCCTCTGGTCCCATCACTGGGCACCAGAGAAGAAAACCTGGCTCCATCCCCTTTGCACCCTCTCTTTAGACATATACATACATTGATAAGTTCCGTCTGAACCTTCTCTCCCTAGAATAGTGCCAGTTCTCTCAGTCTTTTTTCATAGGTGAAAGGATCCAGTAGTTTAGTTATCTTCGTCGCCTCTTGTTGGCTCTCATACTGAAGAGCCTGGAGCTGGTCACAGCCCGCCAGGAGAGGCCTCACCAGTTAACAGAGGGTAAGAATCACCTCCCTGTACCTGCTGCCAATACTTTGTCTAGTGCAGACCAGGATAACCTTCTTTACTGAAAGGGCACAGTACTGGCTCACATTCAAGCTGGTGTCTGCCAGCATCCCTGGGTCCTTTTCTGGAAGGCTGAATTTCAGCTGGGTGGCAGGAAATTGCTCATCCTGCGTGCAGGTTTTTGTGCTTCTTCTTGTTACAATTTATGAGGTTCCTGTCAGCCATTTCTCCAACCTCTTGAGATTTCTCTGGATGGCAGAAGAACCCTCAGGCATATCATCCAGTCCTCCCATGTTTGTGTTGTGATCAGACTTGCTGAGGGTACACTCTACTCCCTCATACAGATGATTCAGATTTTGAAAAAAAAATGGAGCCAGTATTGACCACAGGGGTACACTGCTATTAACTGGACTCTAATGAGACTTTCTGTCACTGATCACCATGCTTTGAGCTTGGCCATTCAAGCAATTAGTAACTCACCTCACTTTCTGCTTATCCAGTCCATACATCAACAACTTGTATATAAGGATCTTATGGGAGATTGTGTTAAAGCCTTACTGAAGTCCAAGCAGACAATATTCACTATTCTCCCCTTGTCTACCAGGCCAGTCATTTTTTTGTAGAAGTTTCACAAGTTGATCAAGGATGATTTCCCCTTAGAGTACTCCTAACTGCTCCTGATGATTTTCTTGTCTTTAATGGACCTGAAAAAGGTTTTCAGGATTAGTTGTTCCATCATCTTCACAAGGACTGAAGTGAAGCTGAATGACTTGTAGCTCTCTGTGCCTGCTTGCTCTTCTTAAAGCTAGGAGTGGCATTTTCTTTCCTCCAGGTAATATTCCCAGTTGCCAAAATTGATAAAAGGCTATCAAGAGTGGCCTTCAATGACATTTGCCAGTTACCTCAGTATTTGTGGGTGCATCTCATCAGGACCTGTGAGCTTATGTATATTCAGTTTGCTTAAGTATTCACTGGCATCTTCCTCACCCCAGTCTTTCCCTGTTGTCTCTTTTTTAATCTGGACAGGCCTCCTGATGTTTTTGCCCGAACATATTTGTTAGAATTGAATACTTGAGCTTGGATGAGGTGATCCTTGAATAGTAACCATCTTTCTTGGGTCTCCCTTCCCTCCAGAGCCTTATCCCTCAGGACTCTTCTAAGCAGATCTGTTGAAGAAGACAAAAATCTGCCCTCCTGAAGTCTAGGGTTATGAGCTTGCTTTTCACCCTCCTCTCTGTCCTGAGAAATCTTATCATGGTCATTGCAGCCAAGGTTGCATTTGATCTTCACATCCCAACAAGTTCCTCCATGTTGATGATAGGAGAACCAGCAGACCATCTCTCCTCATTGGCTCAGCTTGGAGGAGGATGTTATCATTGACGCATTTCAGGAACCTATAGACTGCTCATGTCCAGTTGTGTTGTCCCTCCAGCAGATATCAGGGTGGCCAAAGTTCCCCTTTGAGGACCAGATATTGTCCTTCCTAAAGAGATTGCATCTCTCCATTGCAGCACTCCAGTCCCAGGTGCCATCCCACCGTGCTTCCCCAAACCCAGTAAGATCAAAGCCCTGCATCTGCAGAAAGGTCTTTAACCCATCACGTGTGTTCCCCATAATTGCATACATTATTGCACAGGCACTTTAGAGAGGTACCCTAGCATGCTGAGTTCTTGGACAAGGAACTACTTCTGGGATAGTCAGGAAGGTAGACAAACTTTGATAGTCCTCCCAAAACATCCAGGATCCTGGGCTTTGGTGGGCAGAAAACCTCTCTAGATGGTTGGTTTTCTTGACAGTTGTGTGTCTCTTTCATCTCCCACAGGGGAGATACCCATCACGATGATTCACCATTTCTTCCTGGTAGTCTTGCATGGTTTAGAGTTAGGTGAAACAGGTTCTTTGCTTGTAGGCACATCTGGCTCCTCTTCAGCCTTTTTTGCATCTGTAAACCCTTAGATGGGGCAGGAGCCTTCCTTTCAATACCAGAAGTCACCAGCTTGTAGCAGTGTGTGTCTGCAAGTTTTAGTGGTTGATGCACTGCAGCCAAAGATCATTGGCTCTGCACTCTGCCCCGCCCCCTCTCCCTATGTGGCTTATGTTCTAGAAGTTTCTCCTTTGTTCTCCTTATTATTGGTATATTATTGGTGTATTATCTGTATATTTTTGGTTCTTTTGAATTATGTACCCTCCCCTATCAGAAGTCTATTGGTGTGTACCCGTTTCCTTCTTCCCCTGGGCCTTCCCGGGTTGGCTCTCTGGAGCTAACCCCTCCCCTTTTCCCTTCCCTTATAATCCCTTGCAATTCTGTGTTTGGCATTGCAGTCTCTGGACTTCCAGCCCCTTTGTCCGTCCCCTGTCTCCCGTCCCTCTTCCCTGTCCCTGGACCCTCACCCGAAGAGCCTAATAAATTCCCTGGAAGGCCACAGACTGTGTCCATACATTTCTTCGTCCCACCTCGTTTCCCTCTGAGCTTCTGTCCCCTGAGCTCCGTGCTGCCCCTGCGTGCTCCCCGGCTCTGGCACAGCCCAGCGCGTGTCACGGTGCAGCCAACTGCCCTTTGGTGTGGCGTTGGGCCTTTTGGTTGTTTTTCGGGGACGCAACGCCACGCCAGCTTTGATCTTTCTCCAGAGATTGCATTTGCCATGATAATAGTGAGTGCTCTTCAAGCTGTTGAGTCTCAGACAAGATGCTGACTATCTTCCTTTCACCTTCTCTGATGATGAACCTTGCCACAGGAATTTCACAAGCTTTGTAAGGCAAGTAAAAGTCCTGCCAAAGGCCCAGTGATCTGGGTGCTGCAAGTTATAGCACTAATTACTGCTGTCATTTTGCCACTTTCAGCTCCCTATGATAACATAAAGTGACAGAAATGAGGTGACGCAGGCTGACTTTACAAATTCTCCTGAAGTTCTGAAAAGCAATCAGTACCTGGCTGCAGAGGGACCACCACAGAACACAGTGGAGTTCCTGCACATACCATAGAAATTGCTCTCAAAGCATGTTTTGAAAACTTGCTTTTGTCAAAGGGGAATTTTCAAAATTTAAGGCAGCCATGTTGTTAAGTAGCTCAAGAGAATTGTGGAGGTTTGTGCCTCCAAGTTGCAACAGCCAGAGGGCCGGCTGTGGGGGCAGGGACAGCCTGTGCTGTCTCAGTCATGGTGACAAGAAGATCAGCCCATGAGCCCCTGTGGCAATGTATGCACTGACAGAGAAGATCATTGGCCCGCACTCCTCCCCCGCCCCCTCTCCGTATATGGGTTGCTTCTGGATTGTTCTCCTTTGTTCCCCTCTTGGGTTGCACAGCATTGGTTGATTTGAATTATGTATCCTCCCCTTCTATGTAACTATTGGTTGGAACCCTTGTCCCTCTTCCCTATGGCTTTCCTGGTTGGCCTGCGTGCCAAACCACTCCCTCTCTCCTCCCCCTTATAACCCCTTGTCCCTGGAGTTCAACAACGAGAACTGCTGCCGACAGCTTGCAGCCTCTGGAGCTCCAGACCCCGCGCCCGTCCCCGCCTTTCTGTCCTGTCTCCCCATCCCCGGGCCCTCCCCGATGCGCCTTACAATAAACCTCTGGAGAACTGCAGACTGCTTGCTGTGCGTCCTTTCGCCGCCCACGCCTCCTCGCCTCCCTGCCTGCACCTCTTTCTTACAACGACAGAGAATGACTGGAAAACAAGCATGATATTAAAATACTGAGCAAGGTACATATGATACCCTTATACAGAAAAACAACCTGAAAGAAGAGAAGACAGCAGTACGGAATGAAAATAATTTTGAACTGTGCAGAAAATGATACTAAAACACCATGTTAAAAGAATAATTGTAAAAGCTGTAGTAAAGGAATAAAGAAAGGGTGACTGAGATTCTGATGCAACTGGTGCAAAAATGAAGAGAAATGAATGTGATTTGAAGATGAGTGTCAGAAGCTAAAAGGGCTAGTGCAAGTACAACGAGGCCTTAGCCTCCTGGTTTGATAAGAACTTCCTTTTACACAGATAATTTTCCTTTAGAATACATAGGCCCCTATTGCCTTTCTTTATTCTTGCCTCTGACATTTGATTGAATATGCCACAGTATGTTGAAAATACTGTTGATCAATGGCAATTTTAAGGTAAAAATAAAATATAAGCTGTCCATGCAAGTCACAGACATAATAATCCAGTAACTGCTGTAAAATCTTTACGGCTAATGCCCTTTTCATTAAAACAGTTGAGAATATTTTCTGCAAAGTGAAGGTCTTTGATATTGTGTTTAAAGTTTTAGTGCTCCTGATAGAAAAACCTCCAGGAGAAATGATTACTTGCCTTCCATGTTCTACAATCATTGTACTAACAGATCCCTAAATGTCAGATAAAATGTTTTCATAAATAATATATACAACTCCATATTTGCCTTAGATATTGCCTTTTAAAATTCTGGTAGTTATTCACCACTTACTGGAGAAAATCATATCTCTTTGAGTAGATGTTTGAAGCTGGTAGGCAGGGGTATTCTCTGGTTTCAGTTAAACATGTAGTCAAGATATGCTTTCATATTCATGCTTTTTCATAGTTTTTATATATGTTACCACAGAATAATTTCAAAGCTTAAGCATGAGAGAAATTATTACTCATTATATTATATAGTTTTATTGCCTTGGAGAAAATAATAGAACAATCACTTTTTTTTTTTTTTTGCCATTCTCTAATTCTTCCTATATTCCTGAAGGTATATAATCTTACTAAAAATTACTAATTACTACTCATGGAAGTAAAATAAACCCTTTTCAAAGTTTAGATCCACTTTCACATGTGAAACTTACCTAATAATAAACCACACTTTTTTGTCAAGCTTTCAAAAGACATGTTGATTAAATATTTTTAACAATTTAAATTAACAAAAGTTTTAGATGTAAAATGTGGATTTTAAAGCTTAGCCAAGTAAATGTCTCTAGCGTTTTCATAAGATAAGCCTTTTTTTTCTTCCTTTTATTGAATGTGCATTTATAATCTCAAAGCTTCTTTTGCCTTTACACTAAATAATGAAATATGATGGAGGCCAATATATGTGACTTACAATTGTCACTGATTAAGATCAAGAATGTGGTCAATTTTCTCAGTTTCTAGGCAGTAGTTTGTTAAGCCATGGAAATACAAATGCAGTCAGTCATGTCATCATATCCATATTTACCAAAAATATACAGAAAAACTTCTATGTTAAGTAGAGAAAAACTTCTCTGAATAAACACTACATTTATAGTGTTATTTAATTTAACACTTTAAAAATCACTGTTGAATAATAATTAACAGAATTTTTAAAATATGTTTTATCCTTCTGTCGTGTGGAAAATTCATATAACATTGCTTATTACACCTTCACCATCACAGAGAGGCATTTGAATTTTGCCTTAATAAAACTGAGCTGTTCCCTTACGACTTGGAGCTTGCTACAGATGAATGTGCTTTCATTAAAAGTCTGTGTGATCAAATTGCTTAAGTCTGTTTCTCTGATTCTCCACCCTTTAGCGTGAAAGTTGATGACAGACAAGTAGCTAAAAGTGAAAAGCAGTCATAGTACATATTTTAATCGAGCTTGCCATTCAGAGTGAAAAATTCTTATTACAATGTTATTGAAGATCCTCATGTTTGCTTACACATGTGGCATTAATTGGACCCCTGTGTAACTCAGCGGTGCTATAGCATTAAAAACATAGCCTACAACTTGAAAAGTGCATTTTTTGTTAAGGGAAGAACAAAAAAGTTGTTAAGCTCTTGAATGAAGAAGCTTTCCTGGGAATGTTTCTTCGATCTGAAGGTGTCACTGATAGTCACCTGAAAATAAGATGAACCTCCTAAAACATTTCCTAGAACTGTTATCCTCGGGGTCAATGGGAACGACTTCAAAGGAAGTTTCTAAGTGATAGCCATATGGGAAGTTTTCTGCATTTCAGAAGTCACATGGAAACAAAGTGTACCTTGGCACCAGCAGTTCCAGATGATTTAGATGGACATAACTTACATCACTAGGTACAAAGCTGTTGAAGAATGTCAGGTACAGTGTGCATAGATTAAACCACAGCATTCTTGTATTTTCAAACTTTATGAAAAAAGTATTTATATAGGAAATGTACTTCTGAAATGCCTGCATACCCCCCCATCCAGGTATGTTCCATTTAGGTGGCAGGTGGGTGCCACATGGCTGATTTTGATAGAGGTAGGTTGTTATAGAGATAATCTAGATGTAGATGGTAGCTGTCTACAGTGTCAATTACATTCACCAGCTAGCAAACTCTGAACCCTTGTCTGTCTGTACTGCTGATTTGTCAGCTTACTTCCCAGCTGTCATACAGATCACAACAATTAGCTTTCTGACAGATGAGGACTAGTGCTGTTTCTGTATTTAGTCTTTTAAAACAAAAAAAATCAACACCTGCCCCCCCCCCCCAAAAAAAAAAGAAGGGGGCGCAGAAGGAAATGCTAGCACTCTAGCACTAGTCTGCACTAGTTTCATTGTTCCTTCCCTCCGTACTGCTGCTATACTACCCCTGTAACACCTGCTACAGCAGTGAGCATGTGCATTTTATTGTGCTATAAAAGAATACCTCTGGTGGCTTGCAACACACTTTCCATGCTGTTTCAAGGAATTTGAACTGAAAAAGCATAGGGAAAAAATTAGAGTGTATGGGGTACCACAAGCAGTGCGCCCAGGTGGCCAAAAAGGCCAATGGCATCCTGGCCTATATCAGCAATATTGTGGCCAACAGGACCAGGGCAGTGATTGTCCCTCTGTACTCAGCACTGCTGAGGCCACACCTCAAATCCCATGTCCAGTTTTGGCCCCTGCACTTCCAGAAAGACATTGAGGTGCTGGAGTGTGTCCAGAGAGGAATAACAAAGCTGGGAAATGGTTCAGAGCACAAGTCTTGTGGGGAGTGGCTGAGGGAGCTGGGGGTGTTGAAGAAAAGGACACTCAGGGCGATGCTCACCATTCTCTACAATTCCCTGAAAGCAGGTTGTATCCAGGTGGGGGTCGGTCTCTTCTCCCAGTGAACAAGTGATAGGAGAAGAGGAAATGGCCTCAAGTTGCACCAGGGGAGGTTTAGATTGATTTTAGAAAAGATTTCCCTTGTCAAGCAGCGGAAGAGGCTGCCCACAGAAGTACTTGAGCCATCATCTAGTATCTAGTATTAATAATTTGGCCTATGGTCCAGGAACTGGTCCTTGAAGACTTGCATTCAACAGTCTGGAAATTACTGTGATAACTTTCTGAGACTATTCAAACTACTACTAAACTTCTTAGAGCAAACTCATGGTGTATTTCTGTGAAAAAGGCAATGCAGATTAACTGTAATTTTTTTCCTTCAGAAATTTTCTGGGCTTTTCTCAGAAATTAAATAAAAGAGGACTATTTTTCTCTTCTAGAAGGAACAGATTTTTTCTTTAAAGTGTTTTTTCCCCCACCCACTTGCACCAGGACATATGAAAGTAAATCCATCACAGAGATGTTCTGAAACTGTTTATTCCCCATTTTCTCTCTCTCTGTAAAACTTTGGTAAAAGCCCTTGATAGATAAATCAAAAGTACTGACATTGCATGAACCCCACTCTACCTTCTTAAAATCATGCTGTGGGTTAACTTTGGAAGGCAACTAAGCTCCACATGGCTGCTCACTCACTCCCACAAAGAGGATGGGTAAAAGTGAGAAAACTCATGAGTCAAGATGAAGAAAATTTAATAAGGAAAGCAAAAACAGTGCACTTAAGCACAACAAAATAAGAAATTAATTTGAGACTTCTCAATTGGAGGCAGGTGTTCAGCCATTTTTCAGGAAAGCAGGATTTTATTACACAGGAACAGTTACTTGCCATCCCTCCAAATGCATCCCTCTTCCTATTCTTCCTCCACCTTATTAAGCTGATCATAACCCTGTATTGTAGCAATGTGGTCCTGCAGATTTCCATGAAGCTTTTCATTTGTTCTCCTGCTCTGTATGTTATTGGCTGTTTTTGAACTATGCATCCTGCCTTATCAGAAGTCCATTGGTGTGTATCCCTGCCTTTCTTCCCCTCGGACTCTTCTGGATTGGCTCTCCAGAGCCAATCCCGCCCCCCTTTCCCTTCCCTTATAAACCCATGCCAGCATGAGCCTGGGGGTCACTGTATCTGGGCTTCCAGGCCCCCCGGCCTCTTCCCCCTCTTTCCTCTCCCCTTTGCCTCGCCTGCAACCCCCCTTAAGACCTGAATAAACCTCCCTGGGAGACCAGAGACAGTGCCCAGTATGTTCTTTCGCCTCACCCATGTTTCCTGCCGAGTTTTTGTCGCCCGAGCTTCATGCCACACTGTGCGCTCCCGCGTGCTCGCAGCACCCTGGCTCTGCCCCGCCCGAACTGCATGGGGGTTAGCCAGCGGCGACCCTTTTTCGTGGGGTTTCGGGGGTCCTGCCGCCTTCCCTGGAGCGAGAAACTTCACTGTATGGTGTGGGATATTCCTCTGCTCAGTTGAGGTCAGCTGTCCTAACAGTGTCCTCTCCCAAAAAATTGTGCACCCCCAGCCTCCTCACTGGTGGGGTGTAGTGAGAAGCAGAAAAGGCCTTGATGCTGTGAGAGCACTGCTCAGCAATAGATAAAACATCCCAGTGTTATCAACATGGTTTCTAGCACAAATCCAGAATGCAGCACCTTACAAGCTAATATGAAGAAAATTAGCTCTATCCCAGCTGAAACCAGCATAGATCACATTTTGTTTGGGTTTTTTTTCTTTAGAGTTACATCTCTGATTCCTCATACAGAATTTTTGTCTGAAAAAAAATTGCGTAAATTCAAGATAATTCCTATAGCTGCAGAAAGACAGAATATTGGATACGTTAAAAGAAGGCAGTAAAGACATTTTATTAGACAATATTTGTAGAGTTACTGGGGTAGCATCATGGAAAACAAGTGTAGTTTGTGAAATGAAAAATGAAGCATTGTTCCGTGTAATTTAGATAAATGCCACGTGCTGCTTAGGTTTTCTGTGTGTGAACTTGTTTAAACACTTTGAATTAAATGAAGGTAAACTGTACAGGGGGACAGCAGAAGAAAACAAAATAAGAGAAAAAGAAGAGCTGTGCTACAGAATACTAACAACCTTTTGAGGAAAGAAAGGCGAAATCACTAATTGATGAAAGTATCCCAGCACGGTCCCAGTTGACTTGGTTAGGTACGCTGCTCTCTAACTAAAATCTGAGGTCGGAGAGAATATTATAACCTTGATGATGCTTTCCTAAAGAAAAAGGTTAAGGTGGATTTCATCAGAATGAGGCTGTGACGCAGACTACATAAGATGCATAACAATGTGAAAACATGCTTCGACCAGGAAGTAAAAATTGTCTCTGCAAGGTGCAGGAGTTAATGTGGCTACAGAGTAGCTATATTTTGCAGAGTTTGTTTGGCTTCTTCAGCTGTTATGAAAGGTCTTTTCAATTGTTTATAGTCTTTTGAATCTATTCCAGTCTTGGGCAGACAACAGGATAAAACTTATTCTGAAAAGATAAAATGTAAGAGTACAGGAAAAGAACAATAACACCAAGATTGTAAAATCAGACTGAATTGCAGAAATTTTACATTAGCTGATAATCCAAGCTGAGAAATAATATTCTGATATGTTTGAATAGGAACAAGCAAAATATGAGAGGAAACACAGACGTGTGTACACATTAACTTCATCCTGCCTAACCACCAGCTGCCATGCCAGAAGAGCAGTGGTCTTCCTGCAGAACCTGTGTTGCACCCTCTGGCCCCTTTGGGAACTAAACACCTGAATGTTTCAGATACCTCAGTGCCTGCTAAGTAAGCACTTAGTTGCTAGGTATTTGCACAGCTAAATCTCTGTCTGGGAGGCGTAATTTAGAGAGGAAGACTGTATTGTCAGTACAATAAGCAGCTTAAAGTGACTTTCTCACATGTGATTCATGGATCTGCTGTTTCCTTTAACCTTTTATTAAAGAAAAAGTGATCCCCAGCTGGTCTATATCCATATAAATTAAAACTCCATCCCTCACTATATTGAAAAGCTTATTTGCTTGAAGTATTTTTGTAACTTTGGTATCATATTTTCTATTGTCTTCCACTAATTTAGGCTCTACTGACTTCAATTAATTATGAGACAGAGAGAGAGAGAATAATGGCTGTTTATTGATCAGTCTCATTCTCAGTAATTTCTCAGGATTTACCATCTAAAAAGTCTAATTAAGTTGTCTAACTCAAGTGTTTTGTGCCATTAAACACAGTCTAGAATATCTTACTTAGACTTTCGTTGCAAAAGGTAGCATTCATTTTGTCATTCTGGATGAATATTTTTAATATCTTAGGTCATATTTTCATGATAGTTACTAGCTCTGAGGTTTTTGGGAGGAGACAGCCAAGAAATTTTCCAGTTTAATGCATCCGAAGAAAACATCTCTCATGTCTATATTAATTTGAAAAAACCCTCCCAATTATATGCCTGTTTATAGCTATGGGTGGGACAATGGGTGGGTGAATATATGTTCATTTCAAAATACAAATCCTGATAGCAAAGTAAACACTGCTTACATTATAGAAGAAATAATGCAAAAATATCATGTTTCAGTGACTGGCTCATGTTTTAGTTGTCTAGCAGTTTTATAGTCAAAAAAGCATTCAAAATTAGGCTTAATGATAAGTTGTCATGGGAACATTATGGTGTTTCATTTCCAAGTTACTGATCAACTTTCCTCATCTGTACCTGACAGCTGGTAGGTAACCCCAGTGAGGGCTGTTGTTTGCAAGCCAACTAGTTGTATATTTTGCAAGCAGTATTTTAAAGAAAGAGAATAAAATATTGATTTTTTTTCACCAAAAGTGGAATTACAGAGTGCCCTTGAATGCAAATTGCTCTCAAGAATTACATTAGCCATTCACAAACCCCAAGAAATATTATTTCTGACCTCATTACAATAACAAAGCTATCTAATTCTTCTACAAGTCTATGTGCCAGAATCTAATTTGGCTCTCTTTAATCTTCAAAGATAAAAATGTTTAATATTTTAGTAAACAGCTTACAAATTATATCAGACAAAGAATCTGCAATGAATTTCACAATACTCTCTGCTGATCTGTCTTCCATGCTTTCTGTCTCAGGATAAATCACTTACAGTGCTAACCACAATGTTTTCTCACTTCAGCAAATGATATTTACGTGCATTTTGCTCTGCCATTTGTAAAATATTGGAGGAAAACATATGATTTCTTTTGAATAAGACTACCCTATCAACTCACTCTTTCTTTCTTACTCTTTCTCTCTTTCTTTTTCTCTCTTTCTTTCTCTCTCTCTTTCTTTCTTTTCTTTCTTTCTTTCTTTCTTTCTTTCTTTCTCTTTCTTTCTCTTTCTTTCTTTCTTTCTTTCTTTCTCTTTATCTCTCTCTTTCTTTCTTTCTTTCTCTCTTTCTTTCTCTCTCTCTTTCCCTCTTTCTCTCTCTTTCTTTCTTTTCATAGTTGCTATTAAAATAATGTGTTAGGTCAGAAATGAGAGATTATCTGAGTATGTAATTGTACATCATCTTTTTTTTTTTTGTGCTCACACTAGATAGACAATCAGGAGATATCTACCTCAGAGACAACCCTTGAAAACTATAATTTCTTGGAATAAACCAGAATCCTTTTAGAATATATTTGGAAAAATCTTTTATATAGTGCTTTGTATTTCTTTAATGTTTGTCTTTAGTAGAGGTATTAGAAATGAAATAATGATATTCAGATATTTACTAAGTGGCTATGTGAACAGTACCACAAAAGGCATTTAAAAGTTTTGGGACACAGATGCCAACAAGTTATATTGAAAGAGCCTCTCCTTTGAAATTGAGTTCTATTTTTTGCTTGCTCTTTAATTATTTATTATTTATATTATGTTAAAAATTGTGTTCTCCAATTAAGCTTCAAGTTAGACACTCACTGAATAAAATTTATTTCCAGTAAAAAAATTGTTTACAATAAAATGTAAAAATACAGCAACAGTAATAACATTAAAGCAGAATGGGGATCACAAGAAAGCAATTATGTATTATTGGTTTGCTTGCTCGTTATCTCTAAGACATAATGATGCACTTTCAAGACAATTAGTAATTTGGGAAAAAGCATTGCAGTTATACATTGACAGGTCCTGGTAATTTACACAAACATCTGTTTGTCAAGATCAGGTTTTAATACATCTTAAAAAAACCATCTACAATACTGGAAAGCTCCTAATCTTTGAGCAAATACCAAGAAATGACAAGCCAGATTATCAGCTCAAATAGAGCCCAGTATTCTGGATAATAGCTTAAAACAAATAAATAAACAACAACAAACTGAAATATACTGGGATTGGGTTGATGAGGAAGCAGGCGACAGGCATTGTCATCTGATAAACTGAGTCAATAGGGCTTTGTAGGAAATAAATTTTGTCAAGAAATATAATTTAAAAAATGATCAGATAATAGTAATAAGTTTAGGAATTCTATTAATGATAAACAAGACAATCACAGGTATGGTTTCATTTGTGTATTTAACTGTGAAAAAGCTCCATTTGGAGTATTGCATATATTCCTGGCATGCATTCTTGTTGCCTATAGAGGACAAAGTTAATTGCAATAATCAGTATCTTTACAAGGATATAAGTAGATGTAGGTGCAAAAAGACTTTTTTTTTTTTTTTTTTGAAGGACATAAAACAATCTAGGAATGCTCATTAAAACAAAACAAGAATGAAGGTGTGTTTTTAACAAAGACTAAAAGTATGGAGAAATTTTCAAAGTGGTGGATTGGATCTCTATCAGACTGGAATTTTCCAAGACATATACTTTGGCTAAACATGAGATTTTCAAGAGAAAGCTGAAACAACTGGATAACCTATAATACACATGAACTAAAACTAGTTCTTGGGGTATTAAATATAATCAAACCATGAGAAGCAATGGCGTCATCACAGAAGCTTAAGTAGCTATAATAAAATATCTTGAAGAAATTGACTGATTTTTAAGTTAAGCATTTTACTACAGTTGAATCAACACTAGAATTCCTACCAAATACATCCTTAAAAGCACTGACAAATAAATAAATAGATAAAAATATTGGAAATTTTATTGAAAATTACAAAGCAAACACTCAAAAAATATACTATTTTCTTTGACTAATAGCAACTGAATAAGGTGTGTACGATCATTTATGCATCTAGAGCAAGTATTTTAATTTTAGGTTTTAAAATATTTTTTCTGAAGTAATTGATTTACAGATCAACTTGCAATATGTATTTTTGTTCACACACAAAGGCCCAAAGTGCAATCCAACACCCACTAAAGGCTATTAGAAACCTTCCATTAGAACAATAGACACTGTATCAAACATTGAAATTAAATAAAGTGACAAATAATAGTGTAGGAGGAAGCAGTGGAGGAGAAAATTCAGAATAGATATACAGTGGATTATGACAGCACAATACTGCAGTACAATTACTATGGGTGTGAAAATTTCAATGTTACACAAAAAGGCTGTTTGTGAAAGACCTATTGTGAATATGACATGCATTTTAAACTCCTTTTAGTACATCTCTAAAATTAGCTACTAAGGTTGCATATTGTTTTACAAAGGAATTACATGTAACATGGCATTATAGGTGTCAGAAAGGTGGCTGAACATGCAATTCCAACAATTTTTCAAGGCATAAGAAATAAATATTAGAAGTAGCTATGAAATAAATCACAACAATTACTGATTGAATAATATTTGGTCAATGCAAATATTTTGGATTAAAATGTGAGATGTGTCAAAGTTAACAGCAACTGCCTGAATACCTGAAGAGCATTCATTCTTTCCATCAGGAAAAACTTGATCCCTAATGCTATAGGATTAGTTAAATAGCAAATGTGGACCTATCAATTTCCTATTACAAACATAAGAGATAGATTTACTATAATCCCTTTAACTTAATTTGAATGAAAACTCTCTCTTCCACTTTTCATACTCATTCCTCCTCTTTTTTGCAGTGACTAAGACATAAAGTAGAAAATAGCTGTGTAAATGGATTCTGTTCATTTCCTACTTGGAAAGAGAAAAAGAACATTTCACTGTTCATTCTTTTTTTCCTTTTTTTTTTTTTCTTTCATAATATTCTCTAAAACAAGCAGGAGGAAAAGTAGGGCAGTCTTTTGTAAAATGCTTATGCCAAATTAAACAGGCTCGAGGCCACTTTGATGACAATTTCCATTATTGGGCCGAATGAATAGATGAGAACAGAAAGCCAAAACCTACTGTCTAATTTTCTGGAAACCCACTGACTTCTAGTATCTTAGTTCTGTTGCTCTTTCCACTTCTTGTAATTAGGAAGAAATCTGTCAACCCCAGCCACAGACGCCCTGCCCCACCTTCTCTATAGTGCCTCCATCCAGCAGCTGGGTTCACAGCGGGACCTAGAAATGTTCAATAGAGAAAAATGAAATTGCCTTTGTTCAACCCATCCCTGCAAGGATGGAGGACACTGTGAACTCAAGTTATAGGAAACTAAGAGTATTAGGCAAACATAACAAAACCCCCCCATTTCTTCAGAAGAATGTCTCCTACTGTGTAGACATTCTTGGACTGTGCTTTTGCTTCTGCTATTGTGGCACTTACAAGCCTGGATTATTGCAAGTAATACACATGCACACCAGTGGACATATATACACTGATGTCTAGGAATGCGATGCTTGCAATTCCAGAATTACACTGCATGCCAGCAACACAGAGAACATTTAGTAAGAAAATAATGGGGAGATAATACAGATGGAGGAGGAGCAGAGAAAACAGAAGAGTAAACCTGATTAGATTATAAAGAGCGAAATTGAAATGCTGGGTCAGGGGAAATAATAACAACCCCCAATGTCCAACTAGTTGCATCCAGCAGAGGTAGCAATTTCTCTAATTCATCCAGAGTAACAAGCATCTTTCTCTGCAACATATTCCTTTACACACTGAAGTGCTATTCGAGTGTTGCTCAGTTATAACTTATTTTGCTAGCTGATTAAAATGTTGAGTATTAAAACTGGCACTGGTTCAACCATCACAGTTCATTAAATTACTCAGGAGATGTGGACTGCGATAGTAAGGCCCATGAGGTAAAATGAAATGTTCTATTTATCAAATCATACCCTGCTGTGCTATTCATTTGGTAATAAAAACTTTATATTCTCCAATTGTGTCCTCTCTCATTAATGAGATAAAAAGCACAGTCCTTTTATTGGCTTGTACAAATACCTGAACAATCAATCAAAAGCCAACAAAACCTAGATGAAGCTCCTCTGGAACAAAAAGTAAGAGTTTATTGTTTGAGAAATAATTATGCTCCTTTTTATAGTTGCATGGGCTCTTTGCACTAATCAGTCGTCACGTATACCAAAGTGATAAATATCCATTATCTGACAAAGATAATTCTAATGATATAAGGACAAATGTTTCAGTTATGCAGCTCTGATATGTTTGTTTTGCTTCTTTTCTCGTGATTTTGGTAGTGAGGAGGCTACAGGTGTGGGTCTGTGAGAAGCTGCTAGAAGCTTTCTCCATGTTCAGCAGAGCCAATGCCAGACAGCTCTGAGATGGACCTGCTGCTGGCAATGCCAAGCCCATCAGTGAGGGTGGCAGCATTTCTGGGATGTTGTAGTCAACAAGGGAAAAAACCCCTGCTGCAACACCAGCAGAAGTGAAAGGAGAATAGTGAGAATATGCAAAAGCAACAACTCTCTAAACCCCAAGGTCAGTGACGAAGGAGAGGGAAAAGGTGCTTCAGGTGCCAAAGCAGAGATTCACCTAGAGCCAATAGAGCAGACCATGGTGACACAGCTGTGCCCCTGCAGCATATGGTAGTCCATGGTGGAGCAGAGATCCTGCACACCAGAGCAGGTGGATGCCTGAAGGAGGCTGTGACCCCATGGGAAGCCCATGCTGGAGAAGGTTTATTGGTAGTATTTCTGACCCCACGATGGACTCATGCTGGAACAGTTTGTTCCTGAAGTACTTTATCCCATGCGGGAGCAATCTGTGAAGAGCTGCAGCCTGTGGGAAGGAGCAATATTGTAGAAGTTGTGGAGGGCTGTCTCCTGTGGGAAGGACCTCACCCTGGAGCAGGGGAAGAGTGTGACAACTTGTCCCCCTGCAAGGGAGGTGCAGCAGTGATGTGTGATGAGCTCACCACAAGCCCCATTCCCTTTCTCCCTGTGCTGCTGGAGGAGAGAAGGTGGAGACCTTGTGAGTAAAGTTAAGCTACATACTTAGTCCTGACTTTGAAGACCTTAAGACTGAGGGTTGTGAGGCTCACTCTGAACTTGTCTTGACCTGTTTGGAGTTTTTATTTTACTTGGTTTTGCCACAGCAACAACTTTTTTTGGGATCAGGAGTCTATGTCTAAGCGGTTTTAATTTTGTTTATCTTTGTGTGGTACACCATAGTTTTTATACAGATAACAGTAAGAAGCAGTTATTCTGTATAAATTTAAAAATTTATGACTGTAACTTGATAACGTTGCGTGTAGAAATATACGCCTCTCTAAGAGCAAAGGCCCAGAGAACTGGAAAAATAGGATGCAGCATATGGGTGCACCGGCATGGGATGGCAATACATCGTTCACAGCCTTGTTATGGGTCATAATCTCATCTTTATAAACAACTGACCAGTGGTCTGTTAAAGAAGTTCAGACCTGGAACTAGAAAAAACACTGTGAGGAGTAGCAAGGAGAACAAAGAGGAAATAGTTTGCACCATATGTAGCAAATCTGAGTATAATGTGAACTTGCTGACCAATGAAGAAAGACCAAGGTGTGAAAGCAGATCAGCAAATGTTAAAATGAAATTTTAACATCCTGGAAAGGGAAAGAAAAAACCACAAGCATCATAGTCATCCTTGGTGAAGGGCAAGGGACACTAATGACTCATTGTTCTCTACCCCAACAGATGGAAGGCATCAATATTACCACCCCAGAAAGAATTGAAAGGTAATTTAAAAAACTCCAAAGAACGGGAGAGGTAAACTCCAGGAAACGTGTGGGAAAAAATTAAATGGGTTGCTATTAATATTTAGAACTTTTCTGTAAATGAGATTTTTTTTAAAATTATTTTTCTTTCTTGTGGTGAGTTGATTTTGACTGGCTGTCAGATCCCCACCCAACAACTCTTACCTTCCCTCCTCAACAGGACAGAAGAAGTAAGTGAGAAAAAATAGGATAAAGTATATTGTGACTTCAGATAATGACAGAACATCAATTATCAAGTACCATCGTGGGCCAAAACAGATTCGGTTTGAGAAAACTGATCTAATTTATTGCCAATTAAAATAGAGTTGGATGGTGAGAAAAAAAATCTAAACCACTCTCCCCTCAGCACACTTTTTCCCTGTGTTAACTTCACTCTTTCATTGATTACTCTTCTACCTCCTTCCACCCCAAGCAGTGAAGAGGGAGGGGGAATAGGGGATTGTGGCCAGTCCACGACCGGTCATCTCCCATCCTGCTTCTTTTCATGCTTTTCCCCCTCTCCAACGTGGTCTCTCCATGGGCCATGTTCTTTCAGCAGATACCTGCACAGACAGTTTCCAGCTCCAACCCACCCTCTGCACAGCACTGCTGAGCTCTGCCACCACGGTTGGGGTGCATTGGGGAAAATGTATTGAAGAAAGGTGAGAAAATCCCACTGAGAGAGAAGGAGAAAACAAATAAGGTGACAAACAGTAGAGGGTACTCTGAGGTGAGGGAAGAAGGAGGGAAGCAGGTGCTCCAGGTGAGAGAGAAGAGACTCCCCTGCAGCCCATAGAGAGGCCATGGTGAGCAGATGTCCACCCTGCAGTCTGTGGATGACCCCACACTGCAGCATGTGTGTATCTGCTGAAGGGACTGTGGCCTGTGGAGATCCCACACTAGAAAATGGGAAAAGCATGAACAACAAAACCATTAGAGAGGAGTGTTAATGGATTGACCACAAGCCCTCTCCCCCTGCACTCATTTGTTCCTAAGTGGTGCTTAGGTAATGCTGAAGCAGTATTTCTTCTAGAGATTTCATACATTTGTAGGTAATAGAGAAAATGCCACTATAGGGTGTAAGGAAGTAAAGCATTTTCTATAATTAGAGATAATTATAGCTACGCATAATTAGTTCATCATTTTATATATAAAGAGCAGTGACAAAGAAATCAGTGAATAACTTATTGGAAATCACACAAGTATTATTAGAGTAAAAAATTAAATCAAGCTCTTCAGACTTCTAGGCCAGTAACATAAACAGAACATATTCTGCCACTTTGCTAGTGTACCTGTACACTATCTGTTAGAGATGCATTGCCTCCCTGGGATTACATACTACTCACGGGTTAACACAAGAAAAAGATTATCCATCTTTTAGTAGGAACTAGGTTACTTAGCCTGGAGCTTTAGCTTAGGTGCTGTTGGTGTGACACTGAATCATGTAATCCAGAATTACCCCATGTTTTGGGGGGGGGGTCCGGACCCAGTAGCTGCCGTCTGTCAGGTCGACTCCGCCTCCGATGAGTGGAGCTCCTCCTCGGAGGGATCCGGAGGTGGTACTGAGGTCTGAGACCTTCCCCCTCTTCCAGAAAGGTCTGTTAAGTTATGTGATTGATTGGTTCTTGTTTGTTATACCCCCCCCCCCCCCCCCCTTAAAAAGTTTTATTTGTTCTTTGTTCTGTATATCTTCCCCTTGGTTCTGTGTTATTGGACCCCATCTGATGCTCCGCCCCGTTTTCCCCTCCCTTAAAACCCCTTGTAACCCCCGAGCTAGCGGGGTTCTCTCCGTGATTGCTTTTCCTGGCGGATTTCCGTTCCGTTCCCCCCAGTAAAGGAGAACTTAAGGGAGACCCCACTACCGCGACCTCTTATCTCTCGTCCCGTTCATACCGCGCTGCGCATGCCGCTCATCCGGGGCTGAGCTCCCCTCGCCGTGACAGAGCCACGGTAGCAGAGGCGTCAGCCGAGCGGCGCCGGGAGTGGCTGCCAGCCGCTGCGCCTTGTGCCACAGAGTGAGCGCCCAAGGCTGAGGACAGGGCAGATTTCCTGGGCGGACGAACCTCAACAGTTTCGGTGTACTGAGCTGCTCTAGGATCAGATAGACTCTGAATGAGAGAGAATGATGGTGAGAACAAAAACTTCCCAGTATTTTCAAGCAATCTTGGGCATTATATAACATTATGGACAACATAGCTGTATATATTTTAAATGTAGGAAGTTTGGCATATCAACAGATCACTATTATCTGGCACTGGTTCTATAAATGGCAAATTTCAGCTTCCATTTCTTTGCTGAATATTGCTAATTGTTTTGCTACCTACTTCTCTTTTCTACATAATTTGTTTAATCTCTTTATAATGATCTGTCCAGCAACAAAATTAATAAAAATAATAAATTCAAACCTCTTCTAAGCTTTACTTACTACTGCAAATGTGAGCAATTCTCAAGGGGAGTTGGAGAGGAATGCAGAGTCACATAGAATATTCTGAGGTAAGTAGGTAAGAATTAAGATATGCCTGGCTGAGATTAGTTGATGCCTATGTAGAAACATACTGGAAAGCAGAATATTTACTTCTTTAAATATAGACTTTTAGGAACACTTTTTTTCAGTATAAAATTCTCTCTAGCCTCCCAGTGTTCAGAATATGTCTCCTGCAGGTCACACTTCATATGCAGAAGTCCCTTGCAGATACTTCAGATATCCTAAGGGTTTATGAAGGGGCCCTAGGGACTAAAGCTTGTACTTGGGTGCCTAAATTGTACCTCAGGTGCTCTCAGTTTCATTTCAGTTTCTCTCACCTGACTGTGCTGCAGAAGGGTATCAGGACTATTCAGAGAGCAGGGATTAGCATTTGCCCTGAGGTGTTTCTGGAGGGAATCTGATAGGTAAACTCCACAAAGCAGAGAGAGTGATGCTCCTCCCTGGTGGAAGTGTAGGCAGGAGATAAAAGGGAGAATTGTGGCTGTCAGTGTTTTGGTACACGAGAGAGCAGCTGATGATGGAGAAAGGCTCTTAGGTGAGGGAGGGAAGCTCAGCATGGAAGGGATGAGGAGAGGTTGCTGAGGCCTTGTCTTAGTGGAGAACAGCAGGAAGATATGATTTTGTGGGTTTTGAATTACAAATCTATTTTTCTCTTTGTCAGGAAAACAATAGTTTCCCACAAATGATCATTTTTTCATCTTGGCTCTATCAACAAGTCAAACAGATGTATTCATAAGAATTAAAATACTCCTAAATATGTATTGTTTCAAAACATCCATCATTGCTATCAAATGTCCTTGATTATTGCAGGGGTGGCACAAAAATTCAAAATAAGTATTCATGAGATATATTTGGGAGGCATTTTTGCTATCAAGATGCATTTCAAATCTTCCAAATTAATTTAAGAATGGGGGAGTTATAAATTTAGCAAGAGACTAAATTAGACTACATTCATATGGATTCCCATTAATAATAGGAATAGTTAGCAAATTAAAGTGGGTCATTTCAGTAAGGCTCACTAATTTACAAATCTCCAGGCTTATTCATCAAAGTTTCAATATTATCTAGTTGTCATGTAGTTTGAGATTAGATATTTCTCCTATAGAAATGGATTGCTGGAACATTGTTGCTATAGATGACAAAACAACAAAAAATATAAAGAGAAAATCGGTGAATGTGCATCATACCTAAATGAAGAACGGGTAGAAGATACTCGGAAAAAAACCAAGACAACAGTGAAAGGTTAACACTGTGCTGAAACACAAATTGGAAGAAAAAATACCAGGAAGGATATGTAGCACATGGCTTGAAGAAGGATACCTAGAATGAGTATCACCTCATATTATGCAAACCATTCTGAGCATGAAACCTCAAAAGGCAAAAATATCATACTGGCTGATAAGCCAACAGAGATTTTTCAGTGGCAAGAATGAGAAGTAAAAGTGTTTGGATTTTATGATCAACCAGACAACAAACTTTGCAAAGGAACTAATGGCTTCTTACATTTTCTGGCTAATTACTAAGTATAAACATGTCCACACATTCAGATAAATGCTCATTCTTCCCAATGCATTGAAAAAATGTTTTGTTATACATGGGGGCACATTTGCAACTCTGCTAAAATGCATTTTATTGCTCAGTACTGAAGTTTTTTTGTGTTCAGTGATAAAGTTACTTGATGCATTTCTATGAACTGCCAATAACAGTACCTCTTAAGATGTGATCCCAAGAGATTTGTAATTCACTGAGTCTAGAATGCATTTAATTCAGCTTGACCACTGAAGGATACTTTCTTGATGGGAAGCTATAGGATACTGTGTTATTTAGTGGTTTATTTTAAGAGAAGATAATAGGAAAATATTGTATGTGAAAATGGGCTATATTGAACAAATCAGTGCAACAGAGCTGAGAGGTGTTGGAAAGCAGTAGAGTTTAAAAAAATCTGTAAGAGAAATCTTGTGTCTTCCTAAATGTAACTTATATCAAGACTAAGGTGTTCTAAAAGTGAAGTAGAAATAATAAATTTAATAGTTTTTCTTTTGAACTTGAGACTGGTTTATGTTTTGTAGAGAAATGGGAATAAGCTGTATTGTGAAAAAATTCTAATGCTCTTTTTAACACCCAAGTTGCATTTATTTCATATACTTGCTTGAGCTGTTCTTTATCCAAGGTACAGTGAGAAGGGCCTAGAAGTATCTTAGCAGCAGTAGATAGTTTTTGCTTAGTCTGAGCAAAGACTATATATTTGAACTAAATCTAGGTCAAGGCATCAGTAGGAAATTTATACTAGTGATGGTTCACATAACTGAGGAGTTTTGAAAACATCTCAGGGCAATTCATTGTCATCTCAAGGAGGATCTGTGATTGTGTGTCAATTTGAAATTAGAACCCTTAAATTCAAATTTGTTATGTAGGTGCTTGAAGGTGTGCCACGTACTGGATTAAAATACCCTCATGTACCCACATCAAATGTTGTTTTAAAACAGGGAACTTGAATCAGGGTGCGAATACCTTGCAACCTCTCACATAGCAACAGGTGTTACTAATCCTAAATTCCCACTGTAGTCAATGGAATAAAAATTGTATTTCAGTTGCTCAAACTTAAGCCTCTAGTAACACCTGTGATCTTCAGGCTAGCTAATAAGGATATGGGGCTCACACTGACCTGGTGTTATACCTCCAGTGTCTGTCTTGGAGACACTGCATGACCTCAAATGTTACCAGACATTTGTATGTGTAATTTAATCAAACTGGACATCTATTTTCTCTGTATTTAGATCTTAGACTCCTTCAAAACTTGTGGAAATTTATATGTAGATAAGAAGCTAAGCTATTATGACAGCATACAATATAAACTTAGCAAATATATGCATTTTTTATGTATATCCTGCCCTGAAGTACAAGGAAAGACTGCAGTAGTGGTCATAGAACTTGTGGGAAAGAGGGGTGTATAGGACAGGGATACAGATTTATACTAACAAAGAAAAAATTCGGAATCAATAAACTATGCCAAGCTTCTGAAAGATAATGGACAGATTAATTAATCTGAGTTTGAAAAAAAAAAAGTCTGGTCCAACTCATCTAGTTTTTTTTACATGACAAGATCAAAGGCCTAGGAAATTTATTATGCTTTTAACTGTAATAACTTTTTTTTTCTTTCTTTTTTTTTTAATACTCCAGGTAAAGAAATAGATTTTTGTTGACTCTTCTACAGAGGCCTTAAACAATGTTTGGAAAAGTGTGCTAAGAGAATTATTTGTGGTTCACTGCCAGAACAAAAAGATGTACAGAGTGGAGCTTCATTCGTTTTTTTCATTAACAACTGGGATGATGGAATCAAGAGCATATGATTAAATTTTCAGACAACACATAGCTGGGAGGGACTGTAGTCATACTGGAGGATAGGATGAGAATCAAAAATGATCTTGACAAATTGAAGAAATGGTCTGGAAAAAAAACCAGATGCAGTTCAACAGAGACGAGTGCAAGGAACTACATTTAGACAGATATAATTAACAGCATAAGTGGGAAGAAAAACAAATAGTTGTGAAGAAATTAATTCCCTGCCTTTCCAGGGATTATAGCGGATCATAAACTGAACTTGAATCTGTTAAATCATCCTGTCGTGGAAAATCCAAACATCATATTCGAAGTATCATCAAGAATGTAAGAGTGCAAGATATGTTAAGCCTATTTACTTCCCTCATTAATGGGGCAACAGGTAGAGTACTGTCTGGGCAGGTCACCTTCAAAAAGTATGTCTGCCAAAGAGAGGATTTGAATTAAAGCAATCCCAGGCACAGATTGGAGATCTAAAAGGAAGCATTGAATAAAGTATCGTGAACAGGATACCATGGAGAATATGCCAAAAAATTCAATTTTTTCAAAATGTTACTGTTACAGGAAAATACACCATGCTGGCTCCAACAGAGCAAGAGGCTGCTGAGGCTCTTACAGCTCCATGCCATCAGTGCAACCAGTAGCCAACTGAGCTTGTGTCCCCAGCAGGCGCACACACACACACACAAGGCACACAAATACACCACAAACAGACACACAGTTGTCCACACAGACACACAGAACACTGCCACAAACACAGCAGCAACAGCCTTATCTCTAGCTGAGAAGGGCGGAGGTTTGCTAGTGAAAATATATTTATGCATACGAATTTAAATATATATATATGTATGTATAACATGGACGTTCCTCAGAAGCTGGGCTCCAGCATTCAGTTTGCCCAGTAGCTGTGCCTGGGTCCCAGTCTCCCTGGTTTCCAGCACCTGGGCATACAAGCCCCTGACACCACAGCTCCTCTCCAGTTGCTGGTGCAGACACATGACTGATCACACTTGAACACCCAGAGCTGTCTGGACTCCCCTGGTGCCCAATAGTGAAGTTTCCTAGGTTCTCACCCTTACAGACACACACAACAGCAGGTCTTGGCCCTAGAGACTCCAGATCCTACAGTCTCTCCAGAAACTGCTGGCACTCCTCTGGTTTCCTGACGTCTGGCAAAAGTCCATTTCCTCCTGAGGTCTCACCTTTAGAGACTTCTCTTCCCTCCAGATGCCTGAACTATGTCACCTGCGCGCTAGCTCATCTGGCTGAATTTTCACTACTGTTCACACACACACATTCCTACACCAAGGGTGGCTCCAGGTGCTGCACTGTGGACACACAGGCCTCTAACTCAAGTCCCACACATGGGCTGGCACTTGGGTTTCATTCAGTTTGGTCTCTCCAGTCCAGTTGCTGGCACCCAGGCAAATGCACCCTCTGACCACTAGTCCCATACCTATTGCTGGCAGTCAGACGCCATCCCACAGACATGTACACAGAAGGAGTCCCTCCCACAAATAATATAGCTAAAATTTGTGCTGAGCAAATGCAGGGTAGGGCCAGGCAAATTATTTTGAGCAGCAAGCTATCTGCATACAACTAGCCTTTTTTATCTCCTTATCCTTAAGTTTACCCAATATTGTTCCTACTTAAATCATCTGGATTCTCTTCAACACTTTTGGTTCTTCCCTAACCATCCCATTATGAGTCTTGAACAATCCCCAAATGCTCTCCCCTTGCATCCCATAAAGTGTCCTATATGCCTAGGCAGTCACCCCACTCAGTCCACAATTTCCTTCCAGCACTGACTTATTGTGATGAGTCCGCATGAGATACTTATCACTGTGAGTCAATGCTGGAGCATAGGACACATTCTGTGACGCAGAAAAAGTGATAAAGAGGGTGCCTGTGTAACAGGGTCTGAGTGCCAGCAACAGGCATGGGACCATAGGTTGGTGGGTGCACATGCCTGGGTGCCAGTAGCTGGACTGGAGAGATTAAGAGTGGCTTCTTGGATTGAATAGTTTCTGCATGACTAGCCTGGATTTTCCACATTTTTGGATTTGGGACATGGTTATATCATTCACAACAGTCTTAGGACATGTCTCCTGTCGGTGAACACTTTGCCAGACGAGTGAAGAACAGGTGGTCACAGGAAAACTCAGGTTGCAATGAAAGTCCAGAATATTCAGTGGAAATACTAACGAAATGAAAGAGTGAAATACTTGGGATTCTTCCTGAATTTGAGCAATTGACCAGCAATCAAATAAAAGAAGAAAAAAATTGCTAGGGGCACTCTTTTACATGTTCAATGATTTTGTACAGCTAGAGGTCTAATGAATTTCTGTAGAAGTCCTTAGTCCTTAGGCCTTCAAGATTCTTTCAGGTTACATACTATGAAGGGAAACTTCCAACAGCAAGTTCCTTATGTTACTAATGTCAGCACATAACTTTTCTTCAATAGCTTAGTGCTACTTTTCAGCTCGTTGAACAGAGAGTTTCTTAAAATTTCTGTTTATGTAAACAATACTTATCCAGTTAATAGTCTGTCCATAGTAATAACAATTTGCCCAAATTCTACATTTTCCAACTCAATGGAAAGAAATACAGAGAAATAATTTTGATTAGGTCATTCAGTGTTTTGCTAGTACATGCAAAAGCATGCATTAAGTAGTCAACATTAAGAGAAGATATCAGGATAACCCCTGAAAATGCTTTGAAAAATATCATTATCTGTGCTAACGATCCATGGAATCACGTTTTTTTTTCTAACTAAACTGGAAAAAAATATGCAATCTGGTTAAGTTTTGGGGTTTGTTTTTCATTACACTTTTAGATAATTAGCATTATATATAGTTGTAAGAACAGTTACAATCTGTCCTGTAACTTGTCTTTACTTTGGTTAGATGTTGTGGCTAGCACAGGTCTTTCCCATGAGAACCTTCTCCTGTGTTTTATAAACAAAATAAAGTTTGGATGTTGTTAAAACAGTGTCTCGAGATTTGGACAGTTCAGGCCTGGTCAGTCAGGCCTAGAGGGAGGTTTCTGACTGACCAATCTGGGTGACCTCTGAAAAGTCTATATATGTTGGATTCAAAATAATAAAGCGCTTTTTCTATGCCACGCTGAGAATCCAGGATCTCTTCTCTGCTAGCGGCTCAACAGCGACAAGATGTAGTACTTGTTTGGAATTTTAATTGCTGCGTAATTCTTTTGCATATGAAACAGAAATATTTATAGTGTGAGGATGACCTAAAAGTTAGAGATGGAATCCTCTGAGATCATTGATTGGATTTCTGAATTCTGCAGATGAATCACATTAGAGCATTTGCTTCAGATTCCCTTCATGTGATGCAATTTTATTAATATTTATCAGTGTTGGTGTGCAGAAAAACTATTTAATTTTTATGTAATACTTTGTTATATTGTCATGGTGTGTACTGTTTAGTAAATGCTTTAGTTTTTACAAGAAATAAATTACTTTTTTTGTATTTTTGATATCTGTTCCAACAGTTTGAGATTTGTACTGGCCCACTTAAAAGAACACAAGTACTAATATAGCTGTGGATTTTTATGTACATGTATTTGAAAATGATTATGAATTTCATAGAGGTTACATAATCTGCAGCAAATCTCTCACCTGTGCTAGTGTTCTTAGCAGAGACCTTCGTTTAATGTTCTCTTTAGGAAGAACAGACTGCAGAAAACTGACTAATGAAGTTTCACTTCAAGTTCCTAGACATTATCATTATATATTGTGTCATAATCTAAATTACTACAAGTAATTTCAGAATTCAGAGTATGTAATAAAGTGACTTTTCACTCTTATTTTCACCCTTTTCTCCAGGAAAACCACTCAGTATCAAGTTAAAGAAAGAACACGTTGTGGAATAAATAGTAAATCAGTCTATGAAAATTCATGACAAATTCATATTTTTTAAGATATAATGCTTGATTAATCATTGAGTTAAAAAAAACCTTAAATAATCTTAACTAAATCCCCTTGCTGTTCTATGCATAAAACCACTACTTTTTTGTACAAATGATGGTCTATAATCTAGGTGCTCTAAAGGAACCACACAGGACCCTAATGTGCCTAAGTACTGGAAAAAATATGCCAAGATACAATGCTTTGTTTTCCATTAAAAAAAAATATCCAAAATTGGGGAAAAAATTAAGTAACAAGAAGATAAAGAAATCAATAATTAATTAAAGAAATTAATTTACATTTACTGTGCAAGTTCAGGGTAATATTGTCTATTATTAACAGAAAAAAATTAAGTTTGAAAAGAATGCTAACCAACAGAAAAGAATATTTTACATATATCAGGACTATTTAATTATTCATGCAAATAAAGCATCTTGCTAAAGAAGTTCACAGGACATGGAGGACTTGATGCAAGACATACAGGAAAAATGACCTGTCATTTTTTTCAGCAACATAATAATTTTATTAATTACAAAATATCATTAACAAAAAGTTGTTTGGTGCTGGTTCCTTTTTTTTAACATTCTGCCAGAAAAATGAAAGGTAATAAATTTTCTGCGTCTATCAGGAAAAAAACCAACCAGAAAGCCATAAGCTACAATGTCAGCTGATCCTGACTTGGGGCAGAACTGTTTGGCTAAATAACCCTATGAGATTCCTCCCAGTCATATTTTACATGAGAACATAATTAGAAATTGGCAAATGTTTTGAAAAATGCTTAGCTGAAGTAAAGAGAACAGTCATGTATCTTCCATTGTGTGTCCCTGGAGCTGTGTGCATTTGTGATAGTTCTGTGACACAGAACAGTCTTGCACCTGCCCAGCTTTTTTTCTCTTACTGATGTCAAAGTGCATTATAAAGAGAGCCAAATATATTGTCCTGATTTCTCAGACTGTGTGACAGAGTCAATTAAAGGTTAATAGAGTTCTCCTAGGTCTGGCAGGAAGATAGTGTCATAGGAATATAACCAAAATTTGATGATTCCCAGATTAAACACAAGCATATCATACCTAGCAGTGTTCACAGTACTTTGAAAATAAACCTCATGATGCAGGTACCTCATGTATATAGTCAGTCACTAGAAAAATGTAATTGACATATTGGTATGCCATACTGGAATATTTAAGTTTGCCCAATCACAGAACAATTTAGCCTGGACCTTAAATATAATCTACTTCCAGATTTATCAATTTTTCTAATGTTGTTGGCGATATGTAGAATCCAAAAAATGTCTCAAAAAGGAATAAATATCACATCAGTTTCTTCCAATACTTTTTTCCATTCTACTATTTCACAGAAAGAAAGAGATGGAGAGTTCCCCATACTTAAACACAATAGGCTTATGTGTGCATGTGTTATGGTTTTTTATGATTATGTTATTTCCATGCAGCATAACTAACCCCACCTTTTACTGTGATTTCTTTAGTTAAGTGGTACAATCTGCAGGGGAATCTTTCACAGCAGCTGTTCCCCTCCATAAAGCAAGATTCACATCTTAAAGCTCTTCTTCTGCAGATTAAATAGGAAGAGCATGTGAGGCATTCCTCTTATCATAGTTATATATTTATAGATGCATTTTGATGGTATGTTTATGCCGTCATATATACACCTAAACATTTAAAGAGCATCCTTAAAAAAAGAAGAAAACAAAGACAATTCAAGATTTTTAGAAGTATCAACATGACTGGAAATTCTAGTGATTTTAGTGTCATAAAAATGATTTGCTTTACATCTTTGGATATTCATGTCAAAGCCTGTGCAATGCAAAACCTGAATACATTCAAAGTCACTTTTGACAGGCTGCACACCCTGCTGGTGAAGGTGTAGCCTCTTTGGGCCAAAGCCTCTTATTCCATTTCTGCCTCATAATGAATATCTCTAAAAGTATGCCCAAGATATATTGGAGATTACTTAAATGCTAACCTCCTATTTCTGCTGAAATGAAAAAAAGAATTGAACTCCTAAATGATATTAAATTTGCATTATTTTGGAAGCATGGATGGTTTTGATCATTTGATAGAGGCTGAGCATCTGATTGTATGTTTACCCACAGGTTTCTTTGGGAAACCAAAAAAATTATAAAACCAACAGGAGTTTCCTAAGAATAACAGCTTTTGGAATTTGAACACTCAGAATGACAGCCCAGAGCCCTTACCAGCCTCCTTGCTTGATATATTGCATCAGAGTTTAATTTTATTTGAATTTATAATAAAAATGGTTTCACAGACTGTTTTGCTTTTTACAGGACAGTGTTGCAGTGAGTTTAGCTCAGAGGAGTTTGGAGGCTGATATACTTGAGGAAGCCCCCTCGGTCTGAAGAGACCTTTAGCTCAGGATGACAGAAAGATTTTCCCCCAAGACACCTTGCAGTTAGCCTCTTCAATATGCATCAGGGAACAAGAGTATTGGTTTTTGGGTTTTCTCCTCCTCTTTATCCATTTGGAGTTAATAACTAGAATGTTCTACTCTGTTCCTTCTACCGGAGATTTATTATTGGTTTTCAAAGTTCTGTACCCTCCCTCCTTATATCCCCATTCCCTGGCTTCCCTGCCAATCCTGCATCCCCCACATCCCGATTGGTTCTCCCCTGCAAACTGCTCCCATCCCGCACCCCCTCTTAACCCCATGTTCGCTTCCGTTCTGCGCTCTGCGCGCTCCGAATCCAGACCCCTCTGAGCTGTCCCGACCCCACGCACCCCGCGCTGCCCCGCTGGTCCTCAATAAACCTGGATTTCGAGAACACGGAGACTACATTAATCCGTCTCCTGCTTTCCTCCATTGCGGAGACCATCCGCTCCCGTGCCCGCGGCGTCCCGGCGGCGCCCAGTCTGGACTCGCGTGGAGGTTTCGCTGCGGCAGCCTTCTTTCGTGTGGTTTCTGGGTTTGCCGCTTTTCCCAGAGCGAGAAACCTCAGGGCAGAGCAAATGTAAGCTAATACAAGTAGGTAATGGACAATAAACCCTTCATTTCAGACAAGGAAAAATGCCAATCAGGTAGGTAGACTTCAGTCAACAACCACCACAAAACTAGTAAACAAGTTGTGGGATCTGACAGATGGTGCAAAACATTTTGTATGCCCTGGCATGAAATACTTTTTTCCTTCTTGAATTAATTGCAATGCCTGTATTTCTGTGGGGGAACCTAGTCATAACAAAAAATATCCAATTCCTGGGATAATAATTTTAGATATAAAAGGTTCAAATTCATGTTCCTTCTCCATATCAAGCAAAAAAAAAAAAAAAAAAAAGTATTTAGCTGTTTCCTTCTGTTTCCCTGTACTTCATCAAACTACTGCTGAATCTTCAGTGCTCTGTCAGACTACGGGCTATTCTAACCCTCCTAAACTAGTTTTGTTCAGAAATTCTGCCTGCAACTCTAAAATATAAATTTCCCTAATTCCATTTCTGTTGAAATTAGTACACTGTGTTTCAATACTATAATCACACTTCTGTGAAGAAACTTTCATGATTGACTCAGGTTATACATTTATCTCAAAATACTTATTTCAATGTACTTTTCTCTTGCTCACCTTCTTTTTTTTAGTCATACATTCTGATTTTTAGTCATACAGAAAAGAATTAACAAATACTACAAGAAGTACAGATGAATGATTAGCATGAAAGTAGAGTTAAAACTCTTTTGCTCTGAAAACAGATATAGTTAATGGCTTTGAAACACTCACGAAACAGTGTCAAAAAGTCTTCAAAAATTTAACAGGATAATCAAGCGGGGCACCTGTGCTAAGAAGAGGCTTGACAATGGCTATTATGATACAAACAACATCTAAAAATTACATGCCATCTGTACGTGTGTTTGCTTTTATATGTGTGCTTGTGTGCATATCATGAAAAAATAATATTACTTTGGAGACCAAGCTGTTAAATTAAGGAACTATTGAATTAAACAATTGCCAGTTCTTCAATTTATTTTTAAAGACAAATTGTGCCAAGTGGCAAAAAACACAGTTTGAAGGTCAAAACTGTAGTGACATCTCTGTGAAAAAAACATATTGCATTTACTTTTCCCTTCTAACAGTGTTTTTTAACAGCCGATGCTCTTATGTAATGTTGCCAAGTAATATTTATGGTGTCAAGCTCTGTCTCTTCTATTCCTTCATTCATTATTGCTGCTCAGTGTCATTACTTTCCTTTTTCCTCCAGCAGCACTAACCTTGCCTCTGTCCATAAAAGCACAGAATACTTTAGCTTGTAGAGAGTAATGAGTAGTTTCAGTGCACCCTTAGAGTTTAGATCATTATCTAGCACATATTTCCCATTCCTCTGCTTTAATTTTAAACACATTTGTGTACATTTTTCTCTGACATTTTACTTCCAGTGCAATAACATCCCCCCTACAGTCCTTCTTGAATGTATCCATGTAACTTGTTCTGAATAACACTTTTAAAAGAAATTTCAGCAAATCTATGTTGCCAAGTCCAGATGATTGATCACCTGAAGACTGAAACTGCATCAGTGCTGTTTTTGGACTATTTTTTCAGGTTTCTTATCCTTTCTGACCTCTCAAGAAGGAGTATATAATTTTTTGTCCCAGAATTACTATCAATTTTTTTGATCTCACATAATAAATTTTGTCCCATAAGCACTTACCTTGTTTATGTACTCCTGGCATCTTACTCATCGATATCACTTTTTCAGTTCCACTTCTCTGAACTTCTTCCTTTTCTGCCACAACACATTGAATAATTCTCTACTTTTTAAACCTTATCTTCAACCTTGATTTTGTTCATTTTCTTCAACCTCTGAGATTTTGTTGTGCTTAATCTGTAGAACAGTTTCATTTAAATGATCTTTTTTTCCTTTTGCTTTCTTTTCTTTTTCACTGTGACTGGAAACATCTAACACAAGTGGCTTAAACTGTGCCATCTATCATGGCAACAAATATTGGGCAACTTTCTCACATAGCTATATCTGCATATAGTTCGAATGGAGACTAAATCTCCCCCAATTTGTTCAGTATTCTGAGACACATTCTTTTCTGTCACAACAAATTTGTGCATTTCTTCACGATGATCCTTCAAGATACCTGGATGTATTTTCCCCTGTAAACTATTCACTTGTCAGTATGAATATTTTTCATCAGGTGTGTACATTTCACTTTGAAAAGCATGTCAAAGTGAGTGAAATGTATTTTTGGATCATGAGGTTTGTCTTTCACTGTGGCTAAAGTTTATTTAGTGATGCCAACAGAAAATCAAACAAATAAAATGAGAAAAATATCCAGTAATGTTCAAATCACTGTAAGTGATAATTAGTTCTCACTGTGTTCATTTTTCCTTTGAATTTAATTTCTGTGGGTGGTACAGCTAAGAATTATGACTTAAAATTCATATGTTGGATATTCAATGACAAGAAACAGATTATATATATAAATTTATCAAATTTAAAATGATGAATAAATACTGACTGAAAACACCTGTCAATCTTGAGTCATTTAAAGGCTAATAGTTGCCTGGCGCCAGAGCTACAGCTAGATGTCAAAAAAGAGCAGATTTATTATAATGTCACCCTCTTTTCTGGATAACCACCACTACATGTACAAACATGTACAATGTTATGCTAAGTGAAGATTACATGTGTTTGTTCCCTTTTTAGGGTTATGCTTATCACAGATAAACCAATTTACCTCTTCCTATATGCAGAGATCTGCCCTTACTTACTACCACTCTTTATCTCTTTTTTTTTTTTTACTAACAATCTATGCCTTTCCTCAAGAAAACTCAGTATAACTACTATTTATAAAGTTTGCTTTTGCAATTTTTATTTTTTTCCCACTAGCTACTCCTTTTTTAAAAGAAAAATTTTAACATTTAAAAAAATCTTTGTTCTTTGGTATCTTCATGCTCCCTGAACTTTATTTCCTCAGTGTTTTCCTATTTAAAAGTAGATGCTTTACTTCTGAGCTTATGATGTGCCTACTGAGATAAAAATAATCCCACTCCATTTCTATGAATAAACATCTAGCCAATTTCTTCTACTTATCTTTTGCAATCTGTGAGAAAGATCATGAAAAAAACACATAAATGACAGGTCTATGAAGAAAATAATAATAAAAAATTAGTTTCCTCAAAGATTTTTCCAAATGTTTTATTTGCAGGGTGCTGTACTCAATTGAAACATCACATAGATGAGGTGTGTAAAGCATCGGTGTCTTCATCTGTGAAACAAAGCCCCAAAGCATTGCTAGTGAAGATTCATCAAAGTGGTGCTAGCAGAGATTGATTCAGTGTGGCTGAAAACATCTCTGGAGGATGAAACTTCGCAGAGTTTTTCTTTAGAATAGTTTGCATTATGATTCTCTTAAAAATCTTACAATGCTAAGTTTGGGAAACACATTGTACCCCTGTTCAGAGCACTCAATATCTTGGCCAGACAGATGTGTTTTCCTGTTTGCATCTTTGAATGATTTCGCTAAGATTGAGATGGGGCAAGCAAGGGACACAAAAATGGCTCAGCTCTGTTCTGTAGTTTGCAGTATGGAAGACTCCTCAAAAATTAGGGAAGTCAATGCCATTTAATAATGTGGTTTTAGCATTTAAATTCTCCTAATCATCTATTAAAAGCAATTCTATATAGCCTTCAGTGATTTTGCCTCTGTGTAAGAAATGTGCTATGAGTTATATGCTCTATTTCAGTTGCATATGTTGCTTTATTTCATTACAGCGCAGTATATGAGAAGAGTTTTTAATCACAGTTATGAACAGTTTTATTCTCCCAAATCCCATCTTTCAAATGCATAAGAGAGAAAAGCATATTCCACTTCCACAAGGGATAGGGAAGAATATTCTTTCTGCACATATTCCAAGCCTAATAGATCAAATGTCTTTCCAGCAGGATTCAGGCATCTAATACATTTTTTTCCTAGTGGTCTGTAGTGTTACCTCCAATTTTTTTAAAATTTCTTCAGTACTACATAAAAGGAGTTTAGTCTTTGAGGTTTTAAGCTGTAGTGGGTTGACCTTTTGGTGATGCCAGGCACCTACCAAAGCTGCTCTATCCCTCCCCTCCACAAACAGGCAGAGAACAGAAAATATAACAAAATGTGTTGGCTGAGAGAGATCACTCACTGAATATCATCATGGGCAAAACAGACTCAGCAATGTGAGTGCACCCCAGAGACAACAGCTCTCCACAAACTGCTCCAATGTGGGTCACTCCCCCATAGGGTGCAGTCTTTCAGGCTCAGCCTGCTCCAGTGTGGGTTCCCCACAGACAACAGGTCCTACCAGCAAAACTGCTCCAGCGTGAGCTCTTCTCTCCATGGGTCTGCAGGTCCCTGCCAGGAGCCTGCTCCAGCATGGGCCTCCCACGATTTCACATTCTCTTCTCTGGTGTGAATCTCCTCCATGGACTCCAGGTGGATCTCTGCATCCCCCGTAGGCCTCCATGAGCTGCAGGGCACAGCTGCCTCACCATGGCTGCACCATGGGCTGCAGGGGAATCTCAGCTCTGGCACCTGGAGCACCTCCTGCCCCTCCTTCTGCACTGACCGTGTTGTCTGCAGAGTTGCTCCTCTCACATATTTTCACTCCACTCTTCTTTGGCTGCAATTAAATCTGTGCCATAATATTTTTTTTCCTTCCAATATATATTATTACAGAGTCGTGATCACCATTTCTAATTGGCCCAGCCTTGATCAGCAACATGTCTGCCCTGGAGCTGGCTGGCACTGGCTCTGCTGCACATGGAGGAAGCTTCTGACAGCTTCTTACAGAAGTCACCCCAGTAGCCATACCAGCTACCAAAGCCATGCAAACCCAATATAGAAGCCTAATGTCCCACATATCAATGCCCACAAATTTTTTTTTTTTTTTAGAAGTAATTTCCATGTGGGTTTTTTTGTTTGAGTGTTGTTTTTTTGTCTTGTTGTTTGTTTTGGAGGTATTTTGTTTGGTTTATTGAGGCCTTTATATTGTTTTTCATTTTCTTCTCTCTCTTGCATGCCTAAAACTTTCATGTTACTTTTTCTTAATATTAAAGGGAATCTTATTTCAGGAAACCTTATGTATAATTACCTCTTTTCTGTGTAAGGCATTAATTAAAAGGCATTAATTAAAAAGTGGGAAAATAAAGCTGTTCAGTGAATAATTATGTATATACTATGAGGTGGATGTGGTTTGTGTTGTGTTCCACAAGTGTGATGGTTTTATTGTCCATTTTTGGTGACCTTCTAGAGCAAACAGAAGCCTCTCTCTTTTCTTAGGATTATTTCAAGGAAAAGCAAGGGTGCATCACTAGGACTGACATAGCACAATATGAAGCATGGCTAGCTTATATATGCGATTTTGAGATAAAAATAGAAGTCTTGGATGTGGAATGGTGTGCCATGCACAAAGAAATTTTGGAAACAGGAGGAGAACACAATTTTCTGGTGCTCACTCTAATCACAGCATCTCATCCAGTTCTTCTTGCCAGCTTTCACCAATGGAAGCTGCATGTCTATTAGGCAATGTTTGATGAGCTTTCTACTGGCAAATTGTTATGCTATTTGTTAACTGTTTAAACCATCTCCTTAAAGAGGCTATGTAATGCTTTCAAGGCACAGTTCAGCTTTTCATGTTATCACTGTAATGACTCATCCAGTTTTCTAATATAAAACCAATTCTGGCTTGCAACAAATCTCTGGTGATATGGGGACATTTAGGAGCTTGCAATGAAATGAAAGTACTATTTCAAAGTTGGTATTAATGCTGCCTGACCTTGTGCCACTCAATGATTAGTAAGACAAATACATTATTATTCTATGTGTCCTGCTCCTGAGCTATATCACATCAAGAAGACATAAGAGGTGATTTTTTTAATTGCCTATTTTTCTGGTATTTATTCCGTAGAATAGATCTGTTCAGTCTGTGGGCCTTTTCTGTTTTTCCTAATGTTGCAGTGGTAAAGGCAGCAAAGCACCACACAGATACTTCATCACTCTGCCCCAGTGCAGTATCGGAAGGTATAAGAACTAGTACAGATATTCAATAAAAAAAGTTTCATACTTGAAGGCAGACATTTCACTCTTCTCTTTCTCTCTTTCATTCTGAGATCTTAGTGATTCCCATTCTTGATGAAACAAATAATTTTTTTAATTAAATGAGCTCTCACCTTCTTTCATAATTCTCTATGTAAGTCAGCTCAAGACAAAAATTTTTTGTAAATGTTCTCAGAGAAATTAATAATAAACATTTTCTTATTTTTTAATTTGAATTTTCAGAAAAATTCAATCAAATTTTTCAAAAGCAAGTTGCAGCAGTCAAAACTTTTAGTATGTGATGAATCAAAAAGAGGAACACCTGTTAATGTAAATGAAGCCAACTAGAGAAAAGGTATCTAAAATTAGTGAATAATTTTGTTACCATGGGTAGAAAATTATTTTCTGTTCTCATAGAATTTCTTTCACAAATTCTTTTCTTCTTCAGGTCCTCACCAGATATATTAAAGCTTAATGATCCTAAGCCCTTAATGGGCTGTTTGTGTTGTATTCAACAAAACATGGGTCTATGAGGGAGTAAGGATTTCCACTAAGCCTTCCAAGTCTGGGGCTTCTGCCCTCTATGCTTTATTTTCACTTAAAAATTGACAGAAAAGGCAAGAGGACAGATTTACTGCAACTTTATTCAGAGCAGATGGAAGCAGATGAAACTATAAACAGCAAAGTAGCTGAGCATAGAAGTTAACTGAAACACTAAGTGAAGCTGTTAAATCTGACACAGGGACTAAAGATACACTTCAGAAAACATTGTTGCTGAATTAAGCACTGACAGGAAGCAGAAGCTGATTTTGATTTCATAGGACATTGAAAACCAAAAAGTTTTTTTAAAAAAGTTTTAAAAATATATTAAAAAATGATCAGTGTTAATTTAGAAAAGCATCAGATTAGTTGGTCTAATGAGCCTTAGAAACTGCCAGTATAATGTGTTCTTGATTTCCATCATAAAAGGAAATGTATAAATTTTGCCCTTGGTGAGTAAACTACTTTTGAACATGAAGAAATTGTTTCCTTTTAGGGCCCATAAACCTGCCTCTCATTTTATCTGCATAAAACTGTAAATCATAACAAGACCAATTATGAGGAGGGATATTTCTGGAAGTATTTTCAATAATTACAGAATTATGGAACCATAGAATAGCTTGAGTTGGAAGCGACCTTAAAGGCCATCTAGTTCCAAAGCCTCTGCCATGGACACGGACACCTTCCACTAGACCAGGATAATCAAAGCCCCATCCAAAATGGCCTTGAACATTTCAAGGGGTGGGACAGTCACAGCTTCTCTGGGCAACCTGTGCCAGTGTCTCACCATGCTCAGAGTAAAGCATTTTTTCTTAATATCTAATCTAAATCCACTCTCAGTTTAAAAACAGAGTGTGTCAGGCCCACAGACGTGTGCTTTCATACCTCTCAGAAGGGAGCTGCCTGCTGCTACCACCCATCATCTGTTGTGTGAGCTACCAGCTCCTGGGAGGTCTCTGCACTCCCCTGAGGCTTTCCCAATTCAGGACCCACTCCTGTATGTTGACATCCCCCACTTCACTGTTGAATGCTCCTGAAGAAAAACTTGTTGCCCTGACAAGCAACTTCATTACTGAGATGCCTATTATTTTAAGAAGGGTAAGTATTTATTAGTTGCTGTAGTAGTCCCAGCTGGCAACAGTTGCTGTCTTAAGTGCATTACAGCACAAAACATGCTTCAGGTACCATTTGTTTTGCTCCTGGAATGCTAAGCAAAATGGTGCAAGGCTGGCTGCTTATTTACACATCTTTCCCCCTGCCTCTCTATTTCTGATGGCCAGGTTGATTTCCTGCCTGAATCAAGACTGGAGTAGGTGAAAGCTTCTATAATCTGTCATTAACCTATGGATGCCTTGAATTAGTAATGATGCCTTTAACAGCAGTAAGACAATGGTGTCCAATTTCTTTCAATTATTTCCCATTTCAAGCATAGCATGAAGAAAAATTGCCATTTCAATTGCTGTTGTACATATTTATTGTGTTTTCTATGATTTTTAAAAGGGTGGCAGCTGTATTTCTGACATAATTAATTTTTGATTGTAATCTGTTTACAATTGAGTAACTTCATAATTCCTTAAAATGATCATATGTATTGGGTTCGCATGGCACAGTTTAGATAGTGGGGGGACTGTAGGTGTGGCTGCTGTAAGAAGCTGCTAGAAGCTTCCCCTGTACGTGACAGAGCCAATACCAGCTGGCTCCAAGACAGACCCACAGCTGGCCAATGCTAAGTCCATCAGCAATGGTGACAGTGTTTCTGGGATAACATAGTCAAGGAGGAGAAAAACCCAATTGGGCAGATGCAGGCAAATAGAGAATATACAAGAAAACAGCCCTGCAGACTCCAAGGCCAGTGAAGGAAGGGCAGGAGGTGTTTCAGGGACAGAAGAGGAGATTCCCCTGAAGTCCATGGCAGAGACCATGGCAAGGCAGCTGTGTCCCTGCAGCCTGTGGAGGTCCATGGTGGAGCAATCTCCCTACGGCCCCTGGAAGATCCCACACCAGAGCATGGATCCCTGAAGGACACTGTGACCCCATGTGAAGCCCACACTGGAGCAGGCTCCTGGAAGAACCTGTGGACCTGTGGAGAGAGCAGCTCATGCTGGTGAGAAGTTTTGGCCTGGTGAGGGTCGCGTGCTGAAACAGTCTGTTCCTGAATGAGTGTAGCCTACGGGAGGGATCCATGCTGGAGCACCTAATGAAGAACTGTAGGTTGTGGAAGGACTCATCTCGGGGAATTTTATGCAGGACTGTCTCCTGTGGCAAGGGAAGTGTGTGAGGAGTCCTTCCCCTGCAGAGGAAAGAGCAACAGACACAATGTGCAATGAATTGACCAGGACCCCCATTCCCTGTACCCATGTGCTGCTGGAGGAAGAGGATTCAGGAGTGAGGTTGAACCTGGGAAGAAGGGAGGAGGAGAAGATGTTTTAAAGTTTGGCTTTTATTTTTCATTACCCTACTCTGAGTGGATTGGCAATAAATTAAGCTAATTTCCCCAAGTCAAGTCTTTGTTGTCCATAATCATAGCTGGTGAGTGATCTCTTCCTGCCCTAGTCTTGAATCACCAGCCTTCTCTTATATTTTTTCTTCCCTGTCCAGCTGAGGATGGGAGTGATAGAACCACTTTGGTGGACACGTGCCATCCACCCAGGGTCAACCCAACACATCATTTAACTTTGGTAAATATAAAACCCAGGAAAAAGATAAATAGATGTAAATTTTATGAGGACAAAAAGTACATTCTAAATTTCAATCATTCTCTTTGAAATACTCCAAATATATCAACACAAAGATGAGGTCATTTAGAAATAAAGCTTCTTGGCTTTGGAATAGGCATACAGAGAAGGAAGACGTTAATTTGATGTATCCCCACAGTTTCTGTTATGAAAAAATGAGTGTGATGGGGTGACAGTAACTAACATCATCATGTGAAGAAATGACACAATCCATATTCTCTTTTAGGGAATGTAAAAATGGATTGTTGATTGTAAAACTGAGAGGCAGATCAGAGTATGGAGGGAATGGCAATTCCGGTAGAGAAATTTTAAATCCCAGAGATTTCAAAAATAAAATCCAGCTGAATAGAAACTGCAGATTGTTTTGTCACAGGAATATATGGCATCATGCATGTCGCGTTCCACTGAGGGGAACTGTGAGGAGTTCTTTTAGAATTAGATGGCCAGGAATGAAATTAAGGCAACCGAGACAAACTTTGCATCTGAGAACCGATTATTGGTAACAAACCAAAAGAGAAAGACGTAATTGCCCTGCTAAAGAGAGCTAGGAAAGGCAAAAAAGAAGGAAAATGAACAAGGAATGGGAGGGAGAGAGAGGAAACAGGAAAAGCGGGTGTTACCACCAACGGGTCAGGTAGTATGGTCAGTGTCCCAGTGGAAGAGGGTGTAGTATAGATGTTGCCTGCTAGGGAGCCTGTGCAGCTCCCAGAAAGGCACAGCTCCACAGGTACAGCTCCGCAGTGATGAACACCAGTGAGAGGCTCTGCCTCACAGGCATAGCTCCGCGGCGATGGGCGGCCGGACACGCAGTGAATGGCGATCTGACAGCAGGTCCAGAACTCCGGACAGAGTCACAGTGAGGATTGCAACAGCGGAGGCAGGCAGGGTTGGATGCAGATGACTCATGTAGGCGTTGGCCAGAGACACAGGCAGGCAGGACAGGCAGTGGCTGGGACGGGCGAAAGAGAAGGGCACGACACAGGTTACACGCGGGACTTGGAGGTCAGCCGTTGTCCTGCCAGGCACTCAGTGAGAGGAAAGGTGGATATGCAAGGGGCAAGTGAGAGCCAGCAAGAGCAGAAGGGCGGAAAGGAAAAAGAGCAGAGTCCCAAGCTCATGATGCAGTTACTTTTTAGACCCCTTGGCCTCCCAAAGTCTTCCTGCTGACCAGGAGACCATTGGTCCTGTCCAACCTTCCTCTGCAGTCCATTGGTGGAGACCTTTGGCCATCTCATTGGAGAAGCATCTCTGGGGTGTACAGTGCCCCCTGTGAGGTGTTGCCAGTTGAAGTACCTGCAGAGACAAGGCTTCCCCCATCTCCTGGCTGCCTCCTGCAAGTGGCACATGTGTAACCCTTCCCCCAACATGCCTCTGACAATCAGTGTTGAGACAAAGCAAAACTAAAATGCCTCCTCACAATGCAAAATACTGAAACTGAATGATTAAACAGACAGACTGAACATTTATATGCACAGTACGGAGCGTGTAGTTTATTTGAAGTCAAAGATGAGTTCTAATTCTAAAAGCTAATGAAATCAGAAGATCATTTTTGGAAGCGATAGGCACAATTTTATGATGTTGAGTATCTTGATTACCTCAATTAGTTGCATAACATGGATTTACCAGAATTTGCTTGCAAGAGTAATTTTTGGCTAGCAGAATGTGCTAAGGTAGTTGTGTATGTATGTGTGTGTATGTGCATGTGCCTGTGTCCTTTACATTATACCCAGCAATACTTTTAAATATACTTCTATATACGGACATATACATATATATATATACATGAAAAAAATAAATTCATTTTGTTTATCTGTGAAGATTGGTGTCTGCAATGGTGGTGTTACAACATGAAAAGTGCCTGATTCCAGCAGAGCTATGATGTACTCTATATAGAAATTGGAATTTATTTATCTCCGTGGTATCTGAATAAATCATATGAGGACCAATAGTTTCTGCAGTAAATAAGTCACTGAAATACACTGCATGGGACAAGAGATACTCTGCTATGTAGTACAGACCTGCCAGAAAACTATGAATGCTTTCTGGTCTTTAACATAGTCATAATCTGTGAAGGGATTATTTTTTGCTTTTTTCCCTCTGATTCTTTTTCTGTCACTAGACATGTGAATTCAAGAAAAATAATGAGTCTGTCTGCTGCAGTATGTGTAAAACATGTAAAAATTATTATTAATAAAAATATAACTAATTTATTTGCTCTTAGATGAAGCTCTGACTCTCCTGAAGCCAAAGAAAATTGCTTTTATCCTTTTGGACTTTTGTTCAGGTAATACGTTTACTTAAGAGTTTTTTAAGAATATTATTAATTGTACTGACTTTTGGATAGTTATAAACCTTTATAGGTCCAGACTGAGATATAAGAGCTGTTTGTTGCATACAGACTGCTTGCATATATACCATATACCCTTTATGACACACAGTCCTATAATTTTATGAGGAACATTTTAAGTTCATGCTTTCTTTTTGATTTGCTATTCCTTATTTAGTTTGATTACAATTACAGTTTGTATAGTCAGGACTATTATAGAATGGTTTTTACATCAGTGCAAGCAACAGAACTTCTTGGGAGGCTCCTAGATAAGTGCCAAGAATAAAATAAAGTAGATTTTAATATCTATTTGCTATAGTCAACATTTTGATGCGCCATCTTCATTGCTTAGCATTAATTGTAGGATGAGCTCCTACTGAGCTATTTATCCAACTGTAAATTTTATCTAACTGTGCTTTTCAATTTTCTTAGCTTAAATTCTCATAAATTTTTCAATTAAAGGATACACAGAAGAATATTTATGGTGCATGAAGTGGCAGGTACACATTTCCCTCTAGTTAATTTAATACTTTTGCCACTGCCTGTTAATATTCTTAATTGGTGTTTTCAAACAGTAGTTACCTTAGATCCAGATGTTCCAGTCAAATATTTTGAATAAACCCATGACAAAATCTATTAATGAATATACAGTTTTCAAGAAATAGTTGAAAATATTAAGGAGAAAAAAAAGACCATTAGTTTATAAGACAAACTCTATCTATACATGTAAATGTGCTGAAAAATAACAGCAGTTATAAAAATGCTCTGTTTGCATTTTTTTATTCCAGTGTCACTCCACTTTTCTTAAGGGTAGGTGGGATGAATGCATTGTACCTCTAACAGTAGTATGACATGGATCTAATAGACATAACACTTAAAGGGAAACTTCTTTCTCCACCAGCTGGAAATCTGTTTGAACTTCACACTTTAGAGCGGGGCAGATGAGAGGAAATATACCAAAGAGTTGGTTTAGTGCAGCTGACCTACTTTGTGTCTTGTTTTATTGATCTTGTTGTTCCCAACCTCTACTGTCATTAGTTGAGCTGAAAACTGAGGCTTGTGCAAGTGCTACTTTAGCGACTGGAAAGATGATGTGTTAAGCTCCTTTAATTCTGATCACTGTTTTCCTTGAGCACAGTTCCAAGTGGAATGTATAAAAATAATCATTAATGAACCCATAATGTATCTATCCAGTAGATCACAATGATCAGATAATAACAAATTTTTGGCCTACAATGGTGGTTGTTTCTTGAGAAAGCTAATCTTTGTCAGAATCACAGTGTGCTGACCAGAAAAACATATCTCATTTGCCTCCTTCTGGAATATTGGGTCAAAATATTAGAAGAAAAGCTGTAATTATTTCCATGCTATTGATTCTTTCCCTTAAGTCTGAACCCTTCTGATTCAGATTCAAATACCAAATCAAACCATAGCATAAGTAATCTCAACCTCTGCTCAAATACTTCTATCATTGTATATTGTGTTCAGTATTTTCTGTGAGAACTAAAATTTTCTTAGTACCACTTTCACTGCCAACTTTTAGTGATGGCAACATTAGAAATACAATTCATATGGCTAATAACTGTAAATCCTTTTACTGTTCCTATACTACTCCCCAAACCCCTTTTCTTTTCTGTCAGCAACTAAGCTATTATATAATACATGAATGACAAAAGAGAAATTAATATTCTTTGTTCAAAATGTAGGATTCAATCTTCTAAGTACCTGTGTAGAGCCATGTGAAATTCAGCAGGGAATTGTTACTTCAAGTGATGAATTATGTCCCACTCTGAATGGATCTTTTCTGCCATTTAGGTCCTTGAATGTGCAGCAATCTATTTGAAACACTGGGAAATTTATGCCTATTTTCCATCCCAACTTGCTACCTAGTAAAGTTCATTAAAAAAATTTGTCACTGAATCCAGTGGTAACTGGATGGAACCCATGATATCTAGGACTGCACACTATAGTAAAAAGAACTGGGAATTTATAAATAAACTGTTGTTCTCCATGTTCTTACTTGTTTGTTCAACTGCCAATCCTTATGGATAAATTTAGGTCAACTAACAGTTAAATTAGGCAGCAATTAGGTTTTCTCAATAATTAACAGACAAAGCTAGGTTCCTCCAAGAGACACATCACTGGTTATCTTAGCAAGGGTGAGTTACTCTTTAGAGATGTTGTTGGTCTTCGCTTAGAGTTCCAGTTCTTTAAGACATGGATATAAAGAGGGAAGAGACAAGATTTAGACCAAAGGGTTTTTGGAAGGAGAATAAAATTATTCAAGTTATGAATAATCAAAGTTATTAAAACTTTGTATCACTTTCAGTAAGACCAAAGTATATCCAGGGGCAGGGATAGGATGGCTAATGGCAGTGTCAGAATAGAAATGGAAATTACCACATCTGAGGTGGAAACAGAACTCAGAGTTTAATATGCTCTGATCAAGACAGTTACAGATTGTCATTGCAGAATAATGAAAAACTGGCACACTTTTAAATTTTTATGAGTAACTGATTTTTCCAATTTGGAATATAAGTATACCTGTAAAATAATAGGTATTGTACTGTAATTAATAGAAAGAAAAACATAACCCAGAGAAAGAGGAACCTATGTTTTAATTTCAATTGAGTAGAAACCTTTGGAATAAAGTAGGAAGAGATTAATTATAGAAATAGAAATTATAGGAAAATTAAAACCATCTTTAAAAAGATAATATCAAGATAACTTGGTATCTTTATGTGATAGAATAATTGATTCCCTGGATGTGAGAGAAGTAGAAAATCTAACTTATCTTTTTATGAAGTGCTGGAAGTGTTTAAGTATAGAAAAATATGAAAGTGTTGAAGATATAGAATTAATAAAAAAATTGATGTTGATAAAAAGCTAACTAAGGGAACATCTTAAATCTGCTATCATTTATATGTTATATGTTATTTTTATGTTTTGTAACTGTGCTAAATTCTTTGCTTGCAAAAATAAACCAATTTCTGATCTGAAGGTCTTCAGTATAAGTTGTTTCAGGATAGTATTAGGAGAATCGGGAAGAACTACTTGGTTGTGGTCAGTTATAAATTATAATCATAAAACTTCAGACAAAATGCATTAGAAAATGCAGTGCAAAAGTTAAACGTTTTAGTTGATAATTATAAAATTTCAGAAAGACAAGCACTTTAATTCTGTTAAATCATTTATGTTACATGCATACCTTTTTTTTTTCCTCAAGGTCCTTACCAAATTCTTGGTCTAGACTTAGTCCTATAATAATTAGGGCTTATTCATATCCATGGTAAACAGGTGTAGCTGCTCTGAAATCAGTGAACATGCACAGATTTACAGTAGCTGAAGTCAAATAATGATTCTGTTCCCTCATGGATAGACACAGTTCATATGCACAGTATCCTTTAATTATTAACAAGCTACTAGCTTCTTAGAAGGCACTCAAAATACTTTGAAATCATGACAGTCTTGTTTTACAGAAGAATTACACAACTGATTTCATGGCTGATCCAAGCGTTATTGAAATCAAAGACATCCATGAGAATTACAAGAATTTTTCTTTCATATACAGCAAACAAGAGTTTTTCTTAGAGCTCATTCACTTGTTACCCTGTAGGAGCTTTCCTTCATTACCATGGACCAGCTTTCCTTTGTTTCCCTATCAATGCATCTTACTTCTAGGGATGAAACCATTTGTTGTATATGACTATGTGTACATGTATGGGTACACAAACATACACATACAATAAAAAAAGTAATAGGAATCAGATTTCACGGTAATGGGCATGTTTAAAAACATAAATCATGTCTGTAATGATAAAATAAAGCTTTTCTAGACTGGTACTAATTAACAACCCATTTTCTGCAAATGGTTTGTTCTCATTATTAAGCATTATCATTACATACTCAAAGCCATCTCTACTTAGCAATCATATTCAACATTAGCTGTGAGTACTCAACCACGCAGAGCTGACTTGGGTAATCAGCAGTGATGGCAACAATACTTCATGTCCTCAGGCACCACAGTGCAGATGACCAGGCCCAAGAGCTTTTCAATAAAAAGAGTTACAGTAAATATTTCCTCATTCTTACCCATCTCCAAGTTCAGGGTCTTGTTCTTTTATGAGGTGGTTGATTTTCAAGTCAATTCTGAGCCCTTGGCTCCCACCCTGAGCTGCACACTGCTGGAACGTGGGAAAAAAATTATTCTCCAGTTTGCAACACATGCCTCATCCTGTTGCTTGGCTGCTGCTTCCCTGCCTAAAGGGGAAGCAGTCTTCACAGGTGCTTTTTTCTATAGTGAGTAATAGCTCACCAGTGCATTGCTAGTAAAGCTGTTGGGTGCACAAATGCTTGTACCTGTATGCTGACATGCTTTTTCATACAGGCTCATGCTATTTCTTTCTTCCTTCAATATTTGACTTCTCCATCAGAATAACAAGCCAAACTCTATAAAGTGTCTTAAAAGAGTGCTTTTAAAACATCATGAGGCTGAAAGCTTTTAAATAAATAAATATATCTGGATATTTTTATTTTTACCAGAACCTTCTTAAAGTAGGGATTTTGTAACTTTCGGAATAGCCATGTTTTAGCACTCCCTGGTGCAGTGGGGATGGAATTTATTTATCCAGTTCTAAATCAAATATGGTAAAATTGTTTCCTGGAACAGGAAATTGACTTTGAATCTGCCTTTACACAAAATATTTTCTTTTCCATTTTCATTATCATGGGCCATGTTTTATGAATACTGCTTTGTGACACAAATATATGAAGGAATAAGTTCCCTGATCTATTGAAAGAATGCTTCTATAAAATGTATATTTCTGAATTCTGGCCTTTGGATAAATAAAAGCTGTCAAATAACTAGACTCTTTTTTTTTTCTCTACCCACAAAGGAATTGACTAGTGATTAAGTCTTTGTCTTCTTTCATTTTATTCATAGCTTCTAGTTATGTAGCTATTTCACTCAACCCTGATAGACTTCAAACACTTTACTTACTGCTGATTTAACCATACGCATATCTAATTGTATCAAAAGGTTGTGAAGTCCCAGTTGTTTTAAGTCTCTCACTGAAATGTGTGACTGTAATGCTGTGGAGAAATGTCCATTTTTCATTAGTTAATACATTTTATGGATGAATAACAGATTGTCATTCAAATTGATTGTTTCACTTAAAATGTTTAACTGCTGAGGTGGATTGCTTTTGTACACCATTACTCAAAGCAGAGAATATACTTTTTTAGAAAGGTTTTAAAATGGAGTAATTAAATGATATGGAAGTATGATCATTGCCTTACTAAAAGAAAGGCCAAAGTCTGATGACCATTTTTAAAAGTTATTCTATTTTTTTATGGATAGAAATCAGTGTCACATGAATGTTTTCTTTGCTATAAGGTACATCAGGTAAAGGAAAGACTATGGGTTTTTTAAGGATTTTATGTTAATTTTTGTATTATTATTATTATGGGTACATAAAAATTTTATGAATTAAAACTAAATTAAAACTATATTTGTTAGTTTTATGTAAAGGGAAAGATTGCCTCACCAAAAGCTCATATAAAAAGTGAGTATTTTTTAAATGGATACTGGGTACCTTAATAGGTACTATCCATTAAAAGAAGCTGTTGAAAATTAAAAATTATATTTTATTTAGCTTTTATGTCTGCCTAGAACCTGTTCCTCAGAGGCAAAGCAGTGAGTCATTTTGTTGTCCCATCTCCTTGAGGCTGAAGAAAAAGAAAACAGAGAGAGGAGCAATGATGTCAAAATTAGCAATAATGGTAGTGATTTTTATTGAGAATTGAGTCTTGAAATACAGGTACAGAGAAATCCACGACCAACAATTGCAATAGGACAGAAGTTGATGAGCTGGTGACGATGGAGTTAGACCATTGAAACATTTTTGTCTCCATGTATTTCCTTTTTTTTCAGATTTCTGAAAATCATATATTTAGAAATGTTTCAGTTTGTTTTGATTAAAATAGTTTTTTGTATACTTGAACCCTGGGACTTCGTAGTTGAACGGAAACCCTAGATAAAAATATTGCAATAAACAATACTGCAACTGTATAGGTAAAAGCTTTTAAATTCAGTATAAGTAATCTGCATTTTGAAATGTAGAATTTTCACCTGAAGCAAATACTACAAGGTCTACTGAGTGGACTCCTGTCTTGGCATCCTGATTCATAGCACCTTAGCTAAACAGACAGAATCCCTGTCCAATCAATAGGGAAAAGGGGTGCCTCTGGAAAACAATTTTAGAAAGTCTCAGTGATAGGAACAATCACAGAATGACATAATACTTTCATAGACTGCACAGGGACTTGTCTAGACCCAGCAAATAATGAAACACTAGGTATTGAGTGTATTAGAATTAGCATATGAGAGTATGGAGTAAAATATTCCTCCATCAGAATTTACTGATGACCTTGCTTTGCAGAACAGATGCCTAGTAGTTTGCAACGATTTTCTATGGGCCATTACATCAGCATAGAAAATCCAGAGCCTTGCCCATATATCTTTTACTCCCATGTCAAGGAAGGATGGAGGAGAGTTAGCGCTAGTACTTCATTAATGAATACAGCCAACATGAGGACAGAAAGAATCAACTTTTACTCTAATAACTTATTCTAGGAAGGAAAATGAGCAACATACTTGCAGAAAACTGATGAAAACATTTTGACAGAATAAAGTAGTAAGAGCTAGCATTTGGCTTGATAATATCTTTATTTTGATTCTGTGCAGTCATCTGTAGTGACTGCAGGAAGACCAATATATTTCCATGCCTTCTGAAAATTGACTTAAGTAAACATCTCTAAATTGTGCTAAAACCTTTTTGCAGTGATGTTTCAGAGGATAGATACCATGTACTGAGTTACCAAATCCTTTATGGGATGATCAATGGTTTCCTTGGCTCCTTTGATATAAAAAGAAAGAGAGGAAGAAGGAAAAAAAGAAAGAAATTCCCCCAGTGTGTTTTGACTGTCTGACTCTCATAGCAGAGGGGCAGGGAGCTAGAGCAGAATCATTATGCTGATTTGTCTTGGCTAGAAAATCCTCTAGGGAGGGTGCAGTTCAGGCAGGTGTAAAAGCTGCAAAATCAGGATGTGAACCACATTTAACAGTGGCAGCATATGGTGACAAGATGCTAAAAAAGTGGTTTTATCTATGGTGTATCCAGATTCTTAACAATGAAGTAATATTCAGAGGTCATTCAGTGTCACTATTTCGCACAGGGATAATGATCAGCTTTCTGAATGTGCACCTTTAAATTTATTTTGAAGCCACTGATTCTACCTATTTATTTACCTACTTTTAGGCATTTCTCAGCAATTTGCTCTGTAGCATCTGCCACACAGAAGGGCATCGTGATTTATCTGCAGCTCTGAATATATTACTTGTTAACCTTTACGAACACCTAGTGTGACTCATTCCATCTTATCACAGCAGACGTCAGTGGGAGTAAGCATCACTCAACAGGACAACCAGTTTGTACAAGATATAGGCTCATGTACAAAATGTACCCAGATAAAAGAGTCAGTTAATTTTTAAACTGGTAAAAAGAAACATGAATACAACAGTGCAGTCTGCCCTAGGATATGAGCCATGTGCATTGATAGTCATAATAAGGGCATCAAGAACCTGATGGTAGCATAAATACTGAAAAGGAGAAATTAATTGTAATTGTCACCTCTAAGTATTTCTAATTTTAAAAAGACCCCAAAAACTACAAAAAAAAAAGCAGAAAGCAGATAGTTTTAGCCCTTTATGATTATTTCCTTGTACCCAGGAGCTCCAGTATTGTTAAACCAGGCAATGCAGATCTCCTGAGCATTACCTTGTTTGCTGTATTTCTCTGGCTACTGCTAAGTTCCACAGATTTGGGAAGCACTGCACTTAAACAGTTTAACTTTCAATGGTTTTTCCGTGCTGCAATTTCTAAGCTTTTTGTGCTCATAGACTCAAAATTTCCCAGGACATGTACTTAAGTATGCGTACTGTCCTTTGGATTGATTTATACTGTTAGATTCACACAGGTGTCCAAACAACCAGTAGTGCTCTCACAAAACCAAATTTCTGGCAATTTATGCTCAAATGGGCAAAATAATAAATAAAAATACATAATCTGCATAATCTGTTGAACCAATTTAAACATATGCAAGCGAGCAGTCAAAGTTTAGGAAGACTGTTGTTTCTTTCAAGTCAAGATTATTGTATGAGGACAATCGTCTTCAAATTTCACTCCATAAAATAAGTGAAAATTTAGGAAGGTTTCCCAGGAGTTTTATTTCTGAAATTTCTACATTATTTCACCTTAGTGAAGTCTAGTAACTTTGCTGTTAGAAAGACTTCCCCCACAACCAACAACTACAAGAGATATTAGGAAATACTTAAACATCTCAGTGGCTGAATTAGAGGCCTAAGAAAGACAGTAAGTTACTAAGATTTTAGATTTTTAGATGAATTTTGGATGCCTTAGAGACTCTTTAAACAGTCTGCAGGTACCCAAAATAGCAGCCAAAGTTAAATACCCCAAACAAGGCTGGGTGAATATTTTCTTGGTTTATTAATGCAAGACTATGTACGTTTGACTATGCACAACTGTCCAGCTTTTTAAAAAAAATTATATTTCCCATTGTTGTATTGTTGATCTTGAGAATTTTTAATGTATGACAAATTTATGATACCTTAATGTTTTATCTTACTGTTTTGTTGTAGCTAGTTTGTTTGTGAAAAGAAAATTCTACTCCATCCATACAAGGGTAGATCTGGGCATGGCGTGCAAATCACTGACTGTATTGCCCTCATGAAGCAGAGGCTTTCACACTAGAAGAGACCTTTGCAATCCATAGCTAACATGGCTTTTCGGCATTGAAAATGTGAGATAATGAAGTTGTCATAGATTGGATTACCTTGGTAATGATGTATCTGCTTCTGACATAGAAAGTCAGGTTGCAGCATTTACTTTACTTACTTTGTGCTTTGTACTCTGACATGGTATGACTCACATAGCTTCACTTGATATGTCTTAAACTGACACCTTGCCATAGATATGCAAATGCTCCCATTTTCTGAAAAGAGCAATTAATATACTCTTGATAAACCAGGAGTTTTACAGAAAAATACTGATATTTTTCCACATCACCAGGATATAAATAGCATGATACAGAATTTGCTAGCACACTTCAGTATTTATTTAAATGTACAGAAGTACTCCTGCAACAAAAATAAAATCATACTGTTCTGAAAACTGAATTTTGTATAAGACTAAACATGCTGGCAAACACTAATGCTAATTGACCATACACTTTGCATGTATTTTTGTAGATATAACGTATACACATATAAACATAAAATCTGTGATAAATTAAGCATATTGTATTTGCTTCCCAATATCCATTTTTCTCCTTTGCTCTTTGTTTCTGTTGTACATATGGAAATGCTTAGGCTCAGTTGTTGTTTATCCTTATCAAGACCAAACCCATGTTATAACTTGTTAGCATTATTAACTGACTTCTTTTATTTCTAGATTGTCCAAAGTTCTGATTTTACAAACTCTTTTAACTTAATGTCCTTCTTTGCAATTTTTGTAAAAAATTTAATTGCCTTTAGAGACCATTCCAGATGAACAATATGAAAGCTGGAGGTAAACATTGTCAGTCAAAGGGATTTGGAGGCAGAAAATATTTCCACTGGAAATGTTTTTGCATAATTTAAGCTATAGTTTAAAATATGTTTGTGTTTATGTCTGGCACGGTGAATTTGATAGTCCTGTTTAAGTTTATAAATTATGAATGTTGTATTTATTACTACAGATACAAGAAACCAACTATTATATGTTGCTAGGCCTAATTTTTAGCTGGCTGGTCCTCCTTGAAATGGTCAGAATGGGATCCAAAATATGTGTCTCCCCATTAAAAAAATCTCTTAAGGCTCATTAACTCACATTTTCATTTTTAAGTGAAAATGAGTAAATGCTGTCTGAGGTAGATTAGGGCACCTTAGGCATTCAGGTGTCATTTGCAGACAGGATACCTGTATGAAATCTGGGATCTTCTGGAGTAGTAGCTGGGGACCAGATGGGATACCCTAAACTATATCTGATAGCACGAGACATCTATGTATGAGTTCAGTCCTTAAATCAGGGAATACATGCAACTGTTAGTGACTATCCAGGAAGAAAATAAGGAGAAGAGATGGTAAATTTAAAGGAAATATTTTAAAATCTGCTTTGCCCTCAAGCTCTGCCAAGCACAGCACAGAGGCAGTATCCAGGCTTGTGTTTACTAGGTCTTGACCATTTGATTTTCGACTTCCTCTTGCATTTTCCTCTTCTCTTTCTGTGTTTTTTTTACCGCTTAAAGAGAGCATGAGTCTATATAGGAATGATTGTGAGTTTAATTTCAGTAGCTGAGGGAAGATGGAAGAGGTGGGGCACATGACCAAGATGGTCCAACAGGTGTTTGAGATGCATTCTCAGTGCACTTAAGACCCACAGCTCTGTAGTTGATATCCCAGCTCTTTTTTATATCACAGAAATCACAGTACTCCCAGGTCAGCTCTGCTTTGCAAAAAAGCCATGGGATGAATTCATATTCTAGACTTTTGTAACTATATTGCTGTTGATTTATTTGCTCTAGTACAACTACTGAAGAAGAGAGCCAATGCTACTTGAAGAGTGTTTCAAGTGCCTAAGTGCTCTGACACTTTCTTGTTACATCGAGATTATCACTGCTGCTTAGTTTATGCCTGAGATACATTTTTCTTCCTCATGCAAGATACTGTCATGTGTAAATTGAAGAATCCTTAATTCACCTTCATTATAGGTGTGGCACATATTCATTACATGGCAGTGTTATAATACTGGTAAAGTATTTATTCTTAACTGGACAAATCTTTTAAACCATCTGTCTCACATACATTGATAAAATTAGGTTTACTACTACAATGGTACTATAATTTTTTACTAAAAGAGCAATTGCTGTATGAAAATGTATTTTTATATTTTGATCTGCTTGCAAAAACCTTGACTCAGAAGTTCATAGACAAACACTTCTCTTACTGAAGAGCAAAAAACTAATGTATTTCATGTCCAAAATACCTTCTCCTAACTACTGTCTTTCTTATGTATATAATGTGGAATAAACTCCATTTATTCCAACTGAATATGAAGCTGTGTCAATATACCACAGGAAATGCAAATACATCTTGTCAGAGAACAAACAGAAAGAACAGAAGAAAAAAATCTTTAAACTACCAGTTTGGTCATACCAGTTTTGGGCAGGAAGGACAATGTCACTGGATATTTGAAGGCCATCATCTATGGTTGGATAGTTCTGTACTCCAAGAAATAGTTTAAGACTAAGAAAGTGTTGAACCTGACACTTGTCCAATGATAATTGGACATGTCTATATCCCATGCTCTGACTTAAAGGCAAATTTTGCTGTGTAATGAAAAATCCTCTCAGACTAGAGATTGATATTGTCAATTAAGTAATCTAACCACTAAGCGAGAAAGAGAGGACTGAAGTCCCAATGGAGAAACAGAAAACATGGAGTCATCCTGTCGTGGAAAAATGCTTTTTCAAAAGTAAAAGTATCTATTTGAGTCTACTGAAACTCGTGTGTTTATGATAGGTGGTCTGGTGTCTTTGCACATGGTACTTATTTAAAATACAGGCATTACTATCTGAGTTGTTCAGTGGAAGAAAACCCATTTGTGGTGTTTTATGGATAATTTATGTTACATGTTCAGCGTGGGTTTTGTGGGGTTTGTTTCGATGCGGTTTTTTTTGTGAAATATGGAAATAAGATTTTGTAGCAATTGTACAGGAAGTTGGAATTTGTTTTCTGTAACTGGGTAAGGCAAAATAGAGGAGCACTTAAAAAATTATCTGGAGAAAGGATTAGGTCTCCTGGTTTAGGTAATATGAGATCTCTAAGGTAAGAAGACAGAAAACTATGACTGAATATTTGCAGTGGGCTTTATTGATATCTTAATTTTCTTTTCTTTTTTAAAGAATTAGCCTCAATAGAAAAATCTCTGCTACATGGATCAGTCTAAGTTTAGTAGGAAAGAGGTACAATTTAACCCTGAGTGTGTTACTTCTCCCTGTGACTATGTTTATAAATCTCTGTTTCTTGGCACAACTTGTTATATTTATGTGTTACTTCTCATATAGTCCAAATTTTGTGGAATCCAAACATGATATGAAAGAGTAAAACTTTTGAATTTTCTTTACTTCAATATTTATTAATGACAGATTTGCTCACTCAAAATTGAGATATTTTGTTTATATAAAATCTATTTTGCTTTGTGTCATACTTTCTACATAAAGCTTTTCTTTATGCAAATCAGCTGCTGATGTTGAGCATAATCCTGGTTTTACTAAGGTTGATACAATTTTGTATTAAATACAGATATATCCTGCTAATATTAAAAATTCTGTGAAAATTAAATCATTATCCTCATTGTACCGGCATAATTCTGAATGTACAACTGTGTTACAATGTTTACATGTCACTGGAGAAGGATTGGGTGTGTTAGCAGGATTGTGTAAGATGCACTTCTTGAATGGATGACGCATGCAAGGGATGCTGCAGTGTCTTGGTGCTCTCAGCACAGCCCCTGCTGCAATCTCTGCAGTGAGTTACAGCTCCTCTGATGGTGGGGATCCTCTTCTTTTGCAGAGGAAGAAATGAGGGCAGTTAGCCTTTATTTTCATCTCTGCTGTAGGTGCCCCAGGCAGCTCAGACACCAGAACAGCTAGGCAGGTGAACAATTTCTGCTGGGTAAATGCCCAGATTCTATTATTCTCTAACCTGGAACAAGGCAAAATGAAGGTTTACTTTGTTATTCCTTGAATTGAAGTTCAGTTCCTTGTCAGATAAAATTCAGACAACAGACATAATCTAGCTCTTTATCAAGGCAATTTATTACTTTGAAGTCTTTCAGAGAGTGCAATAATTCAGAAATTTCAGCAGAGAATAAGTATGTTTGTATCATTAAGAGCTCCTAACCTGCTGTTTCCAAGATTTTGAAGAAAATAGCCAAGAGCAGCAAAGTGATGGACAGAGATAAATATTCCACAGGTCCAAAAGCTGTCTTCAGAAACTGGAACCAAATAAGCAAACAAATAAAATGAGAGGAATACAGAACACTCTTCAGTAAGAGGAGAAGGGCAAGATACTCAATGAAGGAAAAATGCTTTGAAGCCCTACCTGCATAGGGAATGCTTCTGCTGGCCTCAGTAAAATAATATCTACTAACAGAAAAACAGGTAATCATAACAGATGGACTTCACTCTTAATAAAAGGGTCAGGACACTGAGGTATGTTGAGTTAGCATAATAAAGATAATTTTGTAGTATGAGAATTTTCCTAAAAAATAAATTTGAAGAGAGCCTAGATAGTGGATGGCTTGATAAATCAAGCTTTCTGAATACTGAAATTTTAAAAAAGAAAGAAAAAGGAAGATAGAGCTTCTGGGGTAAATATGTTGCAAATGAAAAAAAAAAACCCCTGACACACTACCTGTTCTTGTAACAAGAAGAGGACTGAAAATTTCAATGCTTTTTGGTTTAGTTTATCAATTAAAAATGAAGACTGGATGCATATCACAACACATATATTAGAAGATAAATAAAAACCCTGAAAATTAAGTCAATAAAAAGTAGGGAGTTTTAACACCAAATTAAATATTTGCCTGTAAAATAATAAAAGAGAGGCATAAAACAGCCTTTCATCAGCTGAGAGTGAGAAAAAAAAATTTTAAAAAATCTTCAAAAAGAAGATTTCTCCAAAGTATGTCCGAAGATATACATCTTTAGATGAAATAAGTTCATATAAATCTCTTAAAACTTAATATATTCAGATTCATGTAGCTACTGATTTGAATGGAATAGCAGAAGAGTCACAGCTCAACAAGATGGCAAGCTGCATTTTCATTCTCTGAAAAATGATGTGCAATTTTTATAACAAATAATTCATAAATATATAACTAGCAGTTTTTTTTTAAATTATCATAAGTATGTTACTTGAACTGTGTGTTATCTAAAGTTAATTTTAATACATGAAATTTAGTAAGTGGTACATACATGAAAGCATCCCTAAAAATAATTTTATTAAAGAAAAATCTCAATTTTAAAATTAAGAAACTAACTGAAGCTTCAAGTAGGAGAAACTCTTCTTAGACTAGGAATAATCCATAACAGATTGACCATTCTAAAAAAAAAAATTGCAAATGAACAACACTAACTAATTTCTGATATGAGAAACTCTAAGATAAGGATTAGAAAGGGGTACAGATCAAAATAGTTTGGTTGCTATAAAATTAAAGATAAATTATTCCAACAGGAAAAATAAATAGACATCCAGATTATAAGTCATTCAAAGAAATTTGGAAACATATTTTCTCCAAGTGCATTTATAGCTGAGCCCAAAAGCTTACAATGTGCTTCTGGAGCAAAACCACAAAAGCTTAAAGCTGCAGATCTAGATGCTTTATGTATCTGCAATGTGAAACGATATCTGCACCCAAGAAATATAAACACCTTTGAATAGACTTAATGTAGTATTGGATGTAAGACATCCACAGCTAACTGTCACAATGGTTAGTGTTCTTTAACCTGAAGATACCATGTTTCATTCTGAAGGAGCAATATAACTGTGTGAAGTTGTGATGGCTTTTTTTTTTTCCTGCTGGGGTTGAAAATGGAAATAAACTTATGCTTGGAATCATTCATACTTTATTGAGGAAAGTAACTTCCAAATAACAATCAATAAGTTGATTGTCACTGTCTGTATCTCTAGTAGGACAGGAAGGAGTCTGTTTCTAAGCTGGTAAAAGATAAACAGCTACTGTCATTTTGATGAAGTTTGCAATGTCTTGTCTTTTCCTGGAAAGCTTGTCATACCTATTGAGTTTTTAACTTGGTACTGATACAGAAATATCAAAAGACATTCCAATGGAGACTGGATGAGTACAAGTGAATGCAAGACAAAAAAGGCAAAACAGAAGGACTGTTTTGTAAATGCTAGTTGCAATGGGAAAGGCAGATATCTTCCTTTAGCACTTGAATAATTAAAGTCAAAGAAAGCCTTTGACTGTGCAGAGACAGAATCTCTAAAAACAGCTCTGTGAAATTTCAGATAGTTTGAAAACTACTGAAAATGTTTACTGGGATCTTGAGGCCACAGTAAAATCACAGTGGAATCCACCTCTATTCAGACTTCTAAAAACATGTCCTTTCCCCATCATTTATTGTTTATGTTAAAATAAATGGCAATGGAATTGAAAGATAAAAGGGATATAATGGGTTAGCATTATTAGATATAATATAAAGACTCAATATTGTTTAATTCATGGAAAAGGGCATGATGGTTACATAGTCAAGGTTCCATCTGAATCCGCATTTAAAGCTTGCTTTTCATTCTTTCTTTCAAATTCCCTCCTAAATCCTCAAGCCTGCTGGTACTAAAATCCGTCTGGTGTTTCTGGGTACAAAACTTTGCAGGAGTTGATATTCTGAAATGATTACAAATATTCTTCTTCTTTTTTTTTTTTTTTAATTTTATTACTGTAGGCTTCAAAGTATGGAATCGACTACTTATGGATCTCTGTAAGGAAAGTAATATAGCCCAAAAGGAATGTAATTGAACACATTTCAGCCCACTATATTTATGCACCATACACATGACTCAGAAGGCATAATGTCAGCTAAACCCATGTATTGGCTGTAGAAGGCAACTCGAGGACCTATGCTGGCTTCCTAAAATTTGAAAATGTGAGTAATAAGAGATTGTCCAATGAGTTCTTACACTATATGTGTGATTGCTTTGTTTCAGAGAGTAGAATAATTAGCTGAAATGAAAGGCAGAGCAGATGTAATTTGAAGATAGTTTACCTAGAAGTGATCTAGAAGAAATACATCAGCAAATACAGATTATTGAAATAAAAAGTTTCAGAAACTCGAAAACTTACAAAAGTGTGTTGACATGAAAGAAGGGTAATGAGAAATTAAATGGTACATTAGAACCTCTTAATGATCTGTAAATGAGGAGAAAGCATGAATTAGTATGAAAGAGTAATGCAGCTAGGGGTGAGAGGGGAAGACTTAAAAAACTTACAAAAGCCAAAGACATAAAAAGCAATGAAAGGGAAAAATGCACAATACAACGGTAAAATAAAAAGGGAGGACTAACTAGGCAGATGGTATTAAGGCAGAAAAGAACTGTGTGTTTCAATGGACTGCAAACTTACTGTAAATTAGCAGTATTATTTATGCTCTGCACAAATAAATCAGGAATAATTCCTTTATAGAGGAAAATGCTGCAGTGCATTACAAAAGTGCATAATGGCATTATTGCAGCTGTGATAATCTAAATTACATTCACGGGGCTAATAAAACATCTTACCTTTCCCTACAACCTCTGCTTCATTAAGCGGAATAATGCTTGTAAGACACAGAAGGTAATTATGATGCTTTGTTTGGCATGGGAGACATCTGGCATAATGCCTCTAGTATTGGGCAGTGGACTTAAAAAAAAGGATTAATAGGAGACACTTTAGAGGACAGGAATATAGATTATTAGGGATGTGAAATAAAGACATTAAGGGAAAGAAGAAACTGAGGCAGCAGTGATATTTGGGTTGAAATACTAAATTAAATGTAAAGTAAATTACAGGGTGATTAAGTATACTTCATGACTACTAATGGTAGAACAAGAAAAAATAGGCTTATTTTGAAAAAAAGTATCTAATTACTATTTTGTTTAGTATCAGCATGAATTTATCAAGTGTCTAGATGACTACCTAGGGAGGTTTTAGGGTCTCAATGCTAAGAGACAAGAATGAGAAGCAAGAGAGTGGATCTTCAAATCAAGTGGAGAAGTCACACATCAGAGAAAATGACAGCATTTTCCTTGGAGCATGACTATTTATTAGCATGCCTGTTTATCCTGTGGGTGTCTCACGTGTTTCTGTCATCACAGTATAAATCCAGGAAGTCACTGTGGTTCCCACCCAGCTGACTTGGCATCCGCAGCAACCATTCACAGCTTATTGTATCTGCAGTTTTGGTGGGTTGACTGTGACTGTCAGATGCCCACCCAGCTGCTTGCTCACTCCCCCTCCTCAAACAGGACAGGAGGAGAAAATGAGATGGAAAAAATGGTTTTTTTGTCAACCTGGTGGCAGAGAGATTCCTTAACAGTTACTGTCATGGGCAAAGTATACATGACTTGGGCAAAACTAATTTAATTTATTGCCTGTTCAATTATATATCAATGATGAAAAAAAAGACAAAACCATGAACAGACAAAAATCTCAAAACCCGCTCCTCATTCCCCTCTTCCCAGGCTCATTTCTGGCTTCTCCCTCCACCACAGAGTACTGGAGGATTTGGACTGGGGGTTGTGGTGAGTTCATAATAGCTCCTATCCACCCCTTCTTCCTCTTCTTGCTTTTCCCCTGCTCCGGCATGGGTTCTCCACTGCTGGCACTGCCAGCACTTTGACATCAAAGCCCAAAATAGTAGACAAGATAGTCCTGGACTGTAATAACTGCCAGTTTTGTAACATCTTAAGAGCAGTGTAGGTACAGGTCATCAGTAATATGTGTCAACTTGCAATAATAAAGGCAAGATTACCTTGCCAGTCCCCCCTGGAGAGAAACAGAAGTTGATTGATTTCAGAAGTGACATAGGAACCCTAAATTACAATGGTACAGGTATATCTCTGTAAGTTTTGTTTCTGTGTCTCTAAAAAGTTAATTAATATACCACTATAGTCTTCCTTTATGTTAGTCTATTAATTATGTCTGTTTTCATTGCATATCTGTTCTGGTTTTCCATTTCGGCAAATTTATGTCCTCCAGCAGAATAGCTTGTCTCAATCAGATAATCAGAAAAACATTTTAAATTATTGATCTATTTTAGACAATCATAGATAATGAAAACAGAGGTTATTTTCTTCAGAACAGGTAAGGAAATTTAAGAAGATGTTTCAGATGTCTTGGGAAACAAATTTTGGATATTTCACCATAACAGTTCAGTTCCTGATTGTGATATTCAGTGCCAGGTATTCATAATAAGCACATTATTTTCTGAAAACATAGGTATTGTAGATGATTTAGTAATCTCGATGGAATTATTATTGTTTATATTTTTTCTACTGTCTGCATATATTCATGTCCAAATGAAGAAGTATATTACCCTTAGATATGTGCCCATAAATCATGAATAACTCAATTTTAGCTGACTTTCCATAAAATTATATTTTCCCTGTAATATGCATGTTTGTATACTGAGTAACATATTCATATATGCGATCATACATATTATGTATATATGAAGTATATAATTCTTGAAAGAACAGAGAAATTAAAAATTAAGCTTAAAACTTAGCTTTCATTTTGGCTCATTTGTTCTTTTTGTAAATAGGCACAGTCTTTAAAACAGAAAATTCCTTGATCAATTCTTTACGTATAGATTAGGATTAAGTGTTGATTTTACCTTGCCTTCCTCTATTTTTTTTTTAAAGAGCTGTTATTCAAATAATACTTGAATATCCTTTATCTGTTTTGTTTAGGGTACTCAGTAAACTTAGATGGAAATGTTATGATGTGAAAATTTCAGCTATTTTAAACCCTATTCTCATAAAACACTTTCTGTATATAGGCACTATAGAGAAAAGTAGCACTTTTGATCACAGCACCCAGCTATTAATTCTTACACCCTATTACACTGCAGATAATTTAAGGTGAAGGGCTCAACTCTGTTGCAATGAGTCACTTAGCAGGTTAAGCACACAAAACTATTGTAAACAGCTTCACACTTTGGAACAAAAGCTTTTCTTTCTTTTTCTCTGTATCAGTGTATCAATTTCTCATTCCAAACGCTTACCTGGAAAAACACTTCATTAGTCAATTATGTTCCTACAGAGCCCTCCCTGTATTGTTATTGCTTGATTTCAGAAGTCCTTCACTGAAGAGGCATGAGCAGGGGAAGTTGCTAGGGAAGGAGTGAGAACAGCCTCTATATTTAGTATCACAATCTCTCAACACTGTTCTAAACAACAGCAGTTTTTCGTGGCCATCATGATGAGCATTTTTAAATCCATATTTGTCCTAAACGCTCTGTGTTCTCTCTTCTCAGATATGTCTGTTGAGCACGGTAGAATCAGGAACACTGCAGTGGCGGTGAGCACATCTTACACAACTGATCCAGCTTCTCAACACAGGTTTGGAAAACGCAGTATTTGTCATTGATATGGCAGAGATAAAGGGCTTGAAGCACAGGCTAGCTGCTTACATTAATGCATACTTTGTGATTTGCACCCTTCAAGCTGCATTTCACCTATATGAACAACTTTACCTCTGAAAATTATTTTAAAAGATGAATTATGAGGCTAAAAACCAGCTATGGGTAGTCCTCCTGTAGCCTGATATTCTTCCTACGTGTAGTTGTAGAGAGCAAACAGTCAGTTACATGTCAGATTGAAGTGTGTAAAATGTTTGCAAAATTCAACATTTTTAACTAAACCTCAGAACTTTCTGAGATTTGTCACTGTCTGTTTGTCTATAATACAACTACACATTTGCAATCTAAATTTTTGATGTTGCACATGGATGCAGAATTACGACTCTATTAGACAAAATTCAAACACTTCTCTCAAGGTCAGGGGAAATTGAATGAAATTAATACTGCTGAAAGTATACTTAGTATTTTTGTAAACTCTTGGACTTTTTTTGTAAAGGAACAACTATTTCAAAGTACTTTGTGATGCTTTCTTGTATAACAGTGTGTTTGATGTATAGAGTGTATTAACAAGTTACATTTTTCCTTTTTTCTCCAGCTTTTTTCTTTTTAAATCTGCTTAAGAGTTCAGACAGCCAGAAGAGTATGTAATAATATTTTAATAGAATTTTCCTCACCTCTTAACACAAAAATGTTATGCTTTAACACTCCTAACTCCTGTTGATATATTCAGGAAATTTTGAACTTGTGACCTGATGAACCAACTTTGTGAGCACATATGTGCATGTGTCTGTAACAGACAGAATGGATGTGGAGGGAAAACAACAAAAACAGCATCTCATAAAGAAATAATGTTTCTTTACTGGAAAATAATATCTAAAAACATTAGTTGATTGCCTGGTTTGGCTTGTCTTTCTTCCTCTTTAAACTTAATATCTACTCTAATATTTCTTAAGCAGCAATGGGAAGAAATTTAAGCTGTTATGTGTTAATGAATTTTACAGAATAAAGTATATTTGTAGTATACATTACTTATTTTGGCAGCACATCAGCAAACATGAATATGCATTGTTTCAGTTTATACTCCTCTCTTTTTTCATTTGTGATGAGGAAAAACAAACAAAACACAAGCAAGATATTCCAGCTCCTTCATCTTTTCATGTTTACTTCCTTTTTGCTCAAAGGTTCCTTATAAATTTAAAGATCAAACCACTTCTGCAAGAATAATGTGGTAAGTACACGATTTGCGTTTTATACAATCAAAAAATCTGGAAACACTGAATATTTGAAAGCTTTTTTTACAGAAGAAAAAGCAGAAACTTCAACTTATTTTAAGAAACATTGAGTTAAATGTACGGTATAACATATGTTCACTGGTATTTTGGCTTCTTCAGATGCCAGAATGCCTGTAACATAATATTTTTTGTTAAGAGGCAAAAAAAAAAAAAAAAAATTGAGGGATGAAAATTACTATCAAGAAAATCTGAACAGAAGGATTTTTGTTTGAGAGTTCATCTTCTAGCAGAACTGAGAAGGAAAAAGGGAATGAGCATAAAGAGAACCATATGGGATGCAGTCACTAAGCTATTGAGCAAAGAACTATAGTGCTCTCCCTTTTAGGTTTCATCCATGCATGAATTTGTCACACTTGTTTGGTTTTCAAAATTATCTATTTTATTTACTGGAGACTCAGTTCCCTTCAGAAACCAGTACAAAATATGCCATGCTGAAAGGCAACATTTTCCGAAGTCTCTGAAAATCCATTTGCTCTCTTTTCCATAAAACTGTTTCTTGGACCCAACCAATCAGCAGATTTAGGACTTGATTAGATCCCCTTTACATGTCAACAAAATTTTGATGCTTGTGATGAGAGTAGGATTAGGTTTGCAATCCTGGGCTAATTATGATTAGGAGGTCTTAAAAACCAGCTTTCCATTGTGTATTACAGTCTTCTGTGTTTGAAAGTCACCATTTCATAACTAGCCCTTTCATTTTTCAAAAGTCATCCTTTAAGAAATACTTTAGTGTTTAGGAAAGTTGTAATGAACTTCGGTGTATAAAACTGTTTCCATCATGTCTTACTGAATTACAGACTGAAGCAGCAACTTGATTCCAAAGCATCAAATGTGTAATAAACTGAGGAGCCAAAACCCCACGTAGTCTTGAATTTTTGTGTATACTTATATACTACCTTCTCAAAGCCTCTGCAAATAGCATTTTAGTGTTCATAAATGTTGTCTACATATATTTTTTTATTAACATCTTAAGAGAAATTGTTGAATTCACTTTGGAAAATGGCATTGCCTTTATCTACAGATGTCTTGAAAATGATAGTGGTGTTGGAATCTGAGGTTTTTAGGAACAAAATATTGTGTAAAACATTATTAGCAAAAGACTTCATGGCAAAATTGCAAAGAATATGCTCTATTGTCATACCACGGTACATAACTTGTCCTTAAAAGAAGCTGTTGGTGGAATCAGCTGCATTAGAATCAGAACATTGAGAAAATTATGCGTCTTTTAGTTTCAGCAGATCTTTTTTTGATAGAACTCAGGCTAAACCTGGGATTGGGCAGCTCTTTGAGCATAGCTTATCCATCTAAAGTCATATTTATTATTCTATTTTCTTACATTACATTCTCTTGGTATTTAAGCAGGTCTTCATAAACCAAATGACTGAGGCTCCTTGGGATTTAGAAGTGCAATTATAGTGAGAGCAAAGTAAACACTGCTTCAATTACCATCATTAGTGAAATATGTGGGGGGTTTTGCAGTGTTGTTATACTTAAAATTTTGTCTAAGTTATTTCTGTTATTATTTGTTATTAAGGATTGTAACTTTACAGAGAAGACTGAAAAATATTTGAACAAGTTTTCTTTTGATTCATAAACTATTTTCTTCTAAATTAAACAAAATTTTACCCACTCACTTTTTCTTGATATAAAAATGACTTGGAAAAAGGAATTTTAGACTTTTTTTCCCCAAGAAACATACCTTTTTGAAAAAGGTAAGTGGGAGAGGCAATGTCCCCTTAGTATTAAAACTTTGGAAAAGAGCTGAAAATACATTGTTGTAGTAGATATGGGGTTTTTTGGGGGAGGGACAAAAACCATCATGTCCTGCCTGCAGGATTGGGAGCTGTACTTTAATGTCATCCATCCTACCTCCACTGTGGCTATGACTGCTTCACCTTTTTTGAAGGTGGACCATGTGGGAGACAGGGTGCAATGGAAGTTTTTGCAGCTTGTGCAAACTCTGGATCATGGATGGAAAGACTCAGAGCTCTTGAAGTAGCTCAGCCTTCCGGGCTGAAAACCACTATTCCTGGAGAGGATCTCTGAGGGGGTGAGTACCAGTGCTTCTGTGCTCCAAGGGGCATACATTAAAGTATTGCCTGAATTTCTGGAATAAGAAAATTAAGAGTGTAGTTATTAGCTCAGTAGAGTTTTAGCACCTGTAAAATTAGCGTAACTACTCTGTCTTTATTCTGATATCACTGAATGTAGACCCCACCCCTTTGTTCTTTACATAGTTTCCTTTAAGTAATAAACTTTAAATTACTCCTTAAAGATGGCTTTATTTGTTTACGTGACATATTTAGTCAGTTGCAGAAATATTTTGGCAACAAGTGTCTTGTAACCATGAATTTATTTTTTGTGCATAGCAAAGCAATTGATTGGACTGAATTAATTTTGTGTTAATGCTGCTTTCACCTGTGCCTCTTTATGTCTTGCTTTAATCAAAGATTAATTAGGAATTGGTAGACACTCTATTTTTTTTTACAACATTGTTTTAGAATTCCAGGCCGCAGACATCCTTGGGGTCCATTTAGGCCAAATTTATGTCTTTATGCTTAGAGTTCTATCAGAGATAAATTGAAGTCTTACTGTTATTAGCTACAGTGGTAATATCTTTCAGTGTGGTGAAGATTGAGTAAATGAGAAATTTTACTTTTTAAATAGTTTAGGCAGACAGAGGGGGAAAGGGGGAAGAGAGGTGAATGTACCTATGTGGTGCAGATTAAACTTCTAAGTCCAAAATTCAGAACTTTAAAATTAACACTGGGGTGCTCTCTAGATCTAAACAGGTTATGTGCTAGTCTCTTTTCTGTGGAAATAAAAGTTTTTATGGCCCTTAATGATATGCCCCTTAGAGTATGCCAAACTGAACAGCTAGATGCTAAATTTTGAGCACCAGGGTGTTTGCCTCTATCCTGTGCACAAAGCAGCCTTCCCACTGGCTAGCCTGTCCATGTGGCAGGGATTGGAACCCATGCCTCTGTTTGCCAGCTGGCTGTTCTAAAGAAATAAGAAATCACTCTCGCTCTCTTTGTGTGGCTGAAAGATTATTTAATTACTTCATACAAAGTGGAGCACATTCCATGGGCAAAATTAAAAGTATATTGAGGGACTCAACGACCTCTAAAGGTCCCTGCCAGCCTAAAGTATTCTATGATCCAGTCAAATTTGCAACTGAATCTTGTGTATATATCTTGAGTTAGTTTTTTTAATTGGTCCATGTACTAGTTATAGTCTTGTCTAGTAGCAAAGAACTCATCATGACATAGTAACCTAAAAAACAAATGAGTCCCACTGAAAGGCTGTCAAATTTCATTCTACTCTGCTGTATTTATAGTAATTGATACCTGAGTTATTGGATTGAAAGTTAGCTATCATGTCTGCAAGGGCTTCATCTTGTGTCATTTTTTGTAGAGAATATTGAAACAGAATTATTTGATCCATGGAAATCAGAACAGGTAGAGGCAACACTTGACAAGAAATATTCTTTATCATCCATTTTTTCTGTGGATTCACAACTTTGTAATCAGGACATTCATTTTTATGTATCACAGTTTTAGATGCCATCATAGAGTGTGCTTAGCTGTAAGCTTCTAAGTAACTTTGGCTATGTTTTTATATATATATACCCATGCTTCAAGATTAATTTAAAAGTTATCCTACTGTACAGAAGCTCCTTAAAATCCTTGTAAATCTGTTAATCTTTTTTCAGCACTTTAGTAAAAGGCAGAGACAGACCCTAGAGTGAAAAATTCGTGCCTGGTATCCAATGAAGCTGGACACTTTGCTTATGCAGCCCAACTAACTCTGTGCCAGGCCACTATGAATTTTGTATATGAAATTCTGAAATATGCTAGCAGTGCAAGTTTTGTTTGATTTTCCATTATTGAGCCCCTCTAGAAATTATAATTAGCTGCATCTCTAGAGGCAGAAGAGCTAAAATATATTTGACTTGGTTGATGAGATATAAACCCATTTCAAATGTAGAAATGATATGTTATGATATACATGAGGAAAAAACTCCCTAATATGCTGGGTTTTGTGTGTGTAGCTGCCTCACATAGCTCTAATTTACAGTTAGTCATTTTCTTCGGTATTCTGTACAGAGACAGCAGATGCTTAGCCACAGCTTTTATATATATATATATATATATATATATGGATACATACACAAAACTACTTTTATAATACTGAAGAGTGGGTTCTGAGATATGCAGCTCAACCCTTTCCATAGCCTAGGCTAGAACCACTGAGACTCAGATTTCTCATCAGGGAAGTCATACTGTTTGATTTCACAAGTCCCTGTCCAACAATATACAGACATCAATAATAAACAGAGATTTATCATGTGGTTAAGAGTTTGCCTAAACCCAAATGTCTAGTTTCATTTGAGATGCCACTGGGTATCTTCCTGGCCTCCAGCTGCTGCTCTCAAAGGACACAGGCCTCCACAAGTCCTGTGTTACATCTTGCAATCCCTCAACAGCAGCAACATGTATATTTGAGGGTGCTTTAATGACATGAAACATCCATCTTTAGGTAACCAGACCTTATTCCAAGGTGCAAGATACAATCTGAGATAAAGTTCTGAATATATAACTACTTGTGTGGTGGTGGGTAGGCATACATTAGTTAACTAAGCTTTCATATCAGACAGTAAAGGCTTAGCCAATAGAGTGTGGAGAACAGTTTGCCTCCCTGTGAAAGGGATCCTAAAGCAAACATCATATTACTAATTATCTCTTGAATCCATCAGCTGCATTTACTAGATCTCCATTTGCTACTATGCAAGCCTTGACAGCTCATGTCTTTGGACACTTTAATGTAGAAACGTGTTTTAATCTTTAAACATCATGCCCTGGATATTTACTCTTAGATGCTAACAGCCAAGCTAGTCACCCCAGGATCTTTTATAGTGAATGGAAATCTTAGATCCATTTCAGAATTCTGCTTTTGATTAGTTAAAGTGCATGCCAGCAGTACCTGTTTCTTTTCTTTTACTGTAAAGGACCCTGGGGTGACTAGCTCAGCCATTAATATCTACTAGTTCCTGAAATGTACCATGTTAGTGGTTCATCCAGCTTCTTTATGACTAGGATTGCTCACAGTCTTAAATTTAATATCATTCTCCAATGCACTAATATACTATAAAGTAAAATATTGTCATGGTTTAACCCCACCTGTCCACCAACTAAGCACCAAGCAATTGCTTGCACACTCCCCTACCCTAGTGGGATGGGGAGGAGAATGGGAAAAAGGTAAAACCTGTGAGCTAAGCTAAGAATAGTTAAAAAAAAAAAAAAAAAAGGAAAAACAAAAGAGAGAGAAATAAACCCTCAGAAAAACAAGTGATGCACAATAGAATTGCTCAGCACTCTCTGACCGATGCCCAGCTCACCCCTCAACAGTGATTGGCCTTTCCTGGCCAACTCCACCCCCCTGCCCATTTATATACTGAGCATGATGTTCTGTGGTATGGAATAACCCTTTGGCTTGTTCAGGTCTTGGCTGTGCTCCATCATGGCTTCATTTGCACTTCTTCACTGGCAGAGCGTGAGACACTGAAAAGTTCTTCCTTTGTAGCAAACAGTGTTCTGCAAAAAACAAAATATCAATGTGTTATCAACATTATTCTCATACTGAATTCAAAACACAGCACTACCAGCTACAAGAAGGGAAATTAACTCCATCCCAGCTGAAATGAGGACAAGTATGAAAAGCTAAAACATTTCTTCCTTGCTGAATTTTTAAGACCAAAAGGAGCTCCTGGCATCATTCATGTTTCTGCTGTCTGCTGGTTTTCTTACTTGAAAAATTATCTACTTAGATTTTTACCAGACTTTTACATTTTATATTAGTCAATTAAAAGAGCTTGTCAAAATTGTACCAGTAACTAATCATTCTCACAAAAGCAATAAAATGATAAAAAAAAAAGAGTACTGATAGCATTTCCAACTAAAGATTAGTTTTATTTATAAAAAAATAAAAAACAAACCCCAGAATAATGTGTTAAAATTGTCAAAATATTTTTTACTATTTTATAGAAAAAATAACAACTGTTTGTGCTGGTTTTGACTGGGATAGAGTTAATTTTCTTCACAGCAGCTAGAATGGGGCTAAGTTTTGGATTTGTGCTGGAAGCAGTGTTGATAACACAAGGATGTTTTCATTACTGCAAGCACAGAGTCACGGCCTTTTTGGCTCCTCATGCCACCAGTGAGGAGGCTGGGGGTGCACAAGGACATGGCAAGAGACACAGCCAGGACAGGTGACCCCAAATACCAAAGGGACATTCCATGGCTTATGGGGTCATTCTTAGTATATAAAGCTGGGGGAAGAAGAAGGAAAGGGAGGACATTTGGAGTGATGGCCTTTATCTTCCCAAGTCACTGTTATGTGTGATTGTGCTGGTTTTAGCCACCACCTAGGAAATAAACTGCAAATAAGCTACTCCCTTCCCCCACCCCCTCTGATAATGGAGGGACATTAGGAGAGATTATACATTGAAAATAAAAATTTCCTAAAATCATGATAACCACAGCAGGAAGTACACAAACAATAGGAAAAAGTTCCAAAAAGGAACGTATCCTACCCAAAAAAGGGCATTCACCATAGGGAACAGAGCAAAACACTTCTTTAAGACAGTGCCCAGTGTGGTCTCCAAACAGAGGCAATATGGTAGGAAGAGCTTCTGTGGCTTAACATTTCCCTCCAGCTACCTCCCTGCCCCAAAACCATTGGAAAACTGGGACAAAAGAAAACCTAGACGCTAGTTCATCCAAATAAAGGGGCTCTGCAGCTGCTGGCTGAGCTCAGCCCTCTGCAATTGCTTGAACTGCCACCTCCGAGCTGTCTGCTTCAACTCTGGAACTGTGCAGTGGTGCTCCAGAGGAGAAATGGGAGGAGGGAAAAAAGCCAGCAGGCAGAGAATAGCCCAAGTCCACTGTGGTTTAAGGGGTTAGCCCACTCCTCTCCAGTGTCCTAGGCAAGAATGACAAGCTTCCGGTTTTTAGCCCCAGCATTTCCTGCTGAAACCAGGTTCCCCAGCAATTACATGGGCAGTATCAAATAAACTGCGTTAAAAGCTCCACCCCCTTTTCTCTGTAACCAGGACAATGATGGAGCACTGTCTTTCTGGAGATGGCTGAATACCTCCCTGACCATGGGAAGTGGTGAATGATTTCTCTGTTTTGTTTTGCTTGCATGCATGGCTTTAGCTTTCCCTGTTAAACTGTCTATCTCAACCCATGAGTTTTCTCACTTTTGTGATCTCTCCCTCATCCCACCAGAGGGACATGAGCAACCAGCTGTGTGCAGCTTAGTTGACAGCTGGGGCTAAACCATGAAAAAATTTAAGGCTACAATATGCCTTCAATTAAGTAAGCAGCTTTTAGATCTTCGTATTAATGCTACTCTGAAGAGATATAGTACAATTTCGCTTCTTTCCTGCCTTATATTAAATTGAAACACCAACTTCCATTATATTGGACTGTGGTACTTAAGTATAGTAAAAAGTCTAAAAATAATGTTAAGCAGGAAGCAACTTAATTAATAAGGATTTTTTACTTACATTTGCATAGCAAGATTTTGGTAGTGGAGGAGCTACAGGGTTGCCTTCTGTGAGAAGCTGCTAGAGGCTTTCTCTATGTCTGATAGAGCCAATGCCAGCTGGCTCTTAGATGGACCCACTGCCAGACAAGGCTGAGCTCACCAGCGACAGTAGTAATGCCTCTGGGATAACATATTTAGGAAGCAGGAAAAAAACCTGTGCAACTGCAACAGAAGTGAGGAGTGAGAATATATGAGAGAAACAACTATTCAGACACCAAGGTTAGTGAAGAAGGAGGGGGAAGAGATGCTCCAGGCGCCGGAGCAGAGATTCCTCTGCAGCCCATGGTGAAGACCATGATGAGGCAGCCCATGGAGGACTCCCCCCTGGAGCAGCTGGATGCGTAAAGGAGTCTGTGACCTTGTGGTAAGTCTATGCTGGAGCTGAGCAGTCAGGACATGAGAACCCATGGGTGAACCATGCCTGAACAGTCTGTTCCTGATGGAGTTCAACCTGTGGAAGGGACCCATGCTGGAGCAGTGGGAAGGAAAGGAAAAATGAAAGTCAGAAGAATTTGCAAAATTTTATCAGTAAATTAGATACTTGGCATGGAATGTTAACTTAGTAAGTTAGTTCCTTATAGCATAAACACACAGTGGTGGATTTTGAGTAAGTGGTAGGGTGCAAGGGAAGACAGGGAGAGACCAAAGAGAGAAAGAGAGAAAGAATGAGGGAGGGAGGGAGGGAGGGAGGGAGGGAAGGAAGGAAGGAAGGAAGGAAGGAAGGAAGGAAGGAAGGAAGGAAGGAAGGAAGGAAGGAAGGAAGGAGAGGAAGGAAGACCAGTAGTCCTGGCTCCAGCACTGATCCAGCTGATGGGCTGTCCAGGGTCCTGGGGGTGCTGCCTGGGCTTCGAGAGAGTACTTTTTTATAGACAAATTCCTCCACCCTGAAGCTAATTTTCTCATTTTCTATGCAAATTAGTTATTATGCACAGTTCATTCTAGACCTTTCTGGGAATGGGTTGGAGGGCTTCAGGGATCTTTGGTGCTCTTGATTCCCCCCTACTGGGTCAGTCTTTGCTCAAAAGTCCAGGACTGCTTCTCAGCTTCATTTCTGTGCTTGAGCTGTTCTCTGTTGTGCTCATCTCCAGGAGCCAGAACAAGAACATTTGTCCCAGAAAAATCCTTCCCTACCTCCATATGGCCTTCTTATCCAGCCACATCCAGATCTGTCTTACAGTGTGCTCTTACTGACAGTCCTTGGTTGGCTCTGTGGCTATCCGGTTATTGTACTGAGACATACACATTAACCCCTTATCTTCTGGGCTTCTACACTGTCCCCTTATGCTGATGAAGTGGGGAGGAGGTAGAGTAAATCAGGCCAGGTGGGGAGAAGGTGGCTTTAAAATTTGATTTTATTTCTCATTGCCCTACTCTGATTTTATTGGTAATAAATAATTTTCCCCAAGTTCCATCTGTTTTACCTGTGACAGGAATTGGTGAGTGCTCTCTTCTTTCCTTCTCTTGATTCACGAGGCTTTCACTATATTTTCTCTTCTCTGTCCAGCTGAGGAAAAGAGTGATAGAACAACTTTGGTGAGCATCTGCTATCCAGCTAGAGCCAAACTACCACTGAAGTAACTTGTATATTTGTGATCCATGAGACCTATTAAAATAATATGACTTGAAATTATAAGTAGGCAGTTAGAGAGAGAGGATAAAATTGGGGATACTACTGAAGGTGAAGGCTTAATATTGAAATGGGAGATATGAAGAGTGCTATGTAGATTATCAAGATGAAAAACTGTATTTCACATCACTAGATAGTCTTAGAATTTCAGTTCTTCCATGTCTACTAGTAACAACTTCCTGTCAAAATTAATAAAAAAATGTAAAAACAGGTTAGGTGGAAAAATGTAAAATAGTGCCTACTTTGTTTTTCATACACAGAAAAAGGGCTTTCTTACTGTAATTTTTCTCACTCTGAGAGTCATTCTTTACATGCACCATTTATGCGACTTTTCAGAATCTTAGTGATTCAGGTGTTCCCATGATTTCTCAGTCGTGTGTCTGAAAATGGAAGTACCTCAAATCAATCATACACTCAAAAATTTAGGTTGTCAAATGTATATATTATTTTATATTCTTCTTACAGTGTTTGAGAACGATCACTATAATGTTATATTAATAAGGAAGTTCTTGGTGACTATGATTTGAGAAAAACATTTCCATAAAATCTGCAAAACATATAGCTTCAATTTTATTGCATTTCCCTGCAGAGTTAGCAGTGAAAACCTTTCAAAATTGTAGTATTATATCAGTGGCATAACTGAAAGGCTTCTAGAAATAAACCAGTCCGATTTACCTGTCTAAGTAAGATGAAATGGAAAAAATAAACTCTATATAGTGACAAGCAATGTAGATGAAAAGGAATTATTTGGCATCTAAAATGTCATTTAAAACATAAATGAGGAGAGATTTTTACAAACTATGGTAGGACAGAACTAGTGTGAATTGGCAGACCTCCACTGATTGCATTGGAATTTTGCCGATTACATTAGCTGAGGATCTGAGTTTATATGAGTTTTAACTTCACAGCATCCCGTAAATCATCAGGAATAAGATGCCTTAGTGACTCAGTAAATCAAGGCAAGATCAAATAATTATTAAAAAATAAATGAGAACTGTTCTTTAGTGCAATACAATTTTATTTTGAATAGCACTTCATAAAAATGCATCCCAAGACACTTTACAAGAAAAGCTATAAATAATAAAATTATGTGGTTTAATAATAAATAATAGATTAAAAGCTGTTAAGGGTGTTGGAGAAACAGTTTCATCTTATGTTTAGAATAGAGGAAAGATTTTGTGGGATGAAACAGAGAAAAGATGTGAGTTTAATCAGAGAGGAAGAAATAGTCAACCTATAATCTGAATAAAAGGACAAGGGAAAAAAAATATTTCATAGATGAAGTCTTATATACAAATACTTCTATATTTCTTTATCCTCTGGAGAGTAGTTCAATCACCAGATAACAGCCTACTCTGGAATTTTGATGTGTCAGGGGCTGGGGGGGCTGCACAGGGTGGCTCCCCCCGGTCCGAGGTCCCTGGTCTGTGTAATCCCACCGGATCTGGTGCGCCCAGCCCCCGAGGTTCCGCGGCATGGCGTCAGTCTCCAAACCACATCAATTCAGCAGGAATATAGTCAGATGAAAGAATGAACTGGACTCCATCTCTGTTCTGCTAGGGAGGTTTATTTGGGGTATGGGGAAAAGGGGTGCAGGGAAGGAGAAGGGGGGAGGGAGACAGGGCAGGTAGTGGATGCTAGCAGCTCAGAGATGGAAGACCTTGAGCTGATCCAGACATCGACTTATAAAGGGAAAGGAAGGGGAGGGACTGTCTCCCCTAGAGCCAGTCCCGGGGAGTTTGAAGGGAAGACAGGCATAGAGAACCCACCAATAGATTTTGGGTACAGCAGAATGCATATTTCAAAATGAACCAATGGTACACCGAGCGGGGAAACAAAGGGAGCACGTGGAGATCTGAATATTGCATTACTACAGAATTTGGAACATTTTCAGGCCTCCTGAAAACTAAACTGTTTTGCCTTGTTGAAAGAGACCATAGTTGGAGAAAGTTTTATCATACTGAACCTTGTACAGAACTTTATGTGGAGAAGAGAGTTAATGTCCCCACCCTCCAGTCCCCCTCCTCAGGATGTTTACAAGAATGAGCCAAACAAGGTATTTGTTTGGTTCTGTGTTAAAAATATCGGGTGAGGAAGATAGAAGTACTGCTGGGGGAAGAGGGGAGCCTGTCTTCGAAAAAACATTCCCCATGGCACAGAAAGGAAAGAATTTTCCTTTACACTTTTCCTTACTCCTGACTTCCAGCATAGCATGTTTTTTTTCTAGGTGCTATGGGCTTCATGCCTCTGCACATGACTCAAGGCTGGGGATTCAGATGCTGAGGGAAGATACTGGTGGTTAGGCATTACAACAGCATTGCAGTGACCAAGTCACTAATGTATATAGTTTTAAGCTAAAAATTATGTCCTTTAATTCTCATATATTTATCCATTCTAATGTGTATATGTCTGTCTTTTAATGAATTATTTTATTATATATATTCCAGTAGGAAAGTTTTCGGACATACACCTCAAAAGATTGGAGAGGGTAAGAAAGTAACAGTGCAAGGGTGATGTGCTGCCAAGTGGCTCCTAGAAATCTACAGGAGATGCAATGATGAAAATATGTCTAGGACAGAACAAAGAGAAGGAATTCAAGGGGTATTCAGGAAGAAGGAGGAATCAGAAAGTCAAAGGGAAATCGAGAGACAGTCTCAGCAGTGTGAGACACACAACGACTCCTGAACAAGATGCAAAATTAGCAGAGCCTCCTGCTGTTCCTTCTCTACCCAAGAGCCTCTTAGCTTTATACTCTGGCCCCACAGTAACTGGCAGCATATCTAACATGTCTGCTAATCCATTTTGAAGAATATTTTGGTAATAAATTCTTTCCTTTCTCCTTATTTGCAAACCCATTATGTTTTCCTGGAAGATGGGAATTGTGGGTAGGAGTGTACAGCTTGTTACCAATCCTTATAAAGTGTTGCCAAACTTCACAATCAGTTAAGCCCCTATGTTTGAAAATATCCTATGAATCAGGCTGACTACTGTACAGAGTCACCATTTACTTTCTCCAAGGCAAGTAAACTGGCTAAATTAAAATAATTTTAAAAATCCTTCGATATGGGACTCCAGACAGCTTTTTGAAGTATTCTGGAATACTGTAAGTTATTAAGTAACAATACCAAAGAAAATAAGCCCTCCATGACTAGAATGAAGTAAATGTAAGTCTATTATACTCAGATTTTGGTAATGTATGCAACATTTGCTTTACAAACAATATGTATTTTACATATAGCAATATGCTATGGATAGATACATGCCAGGTCTCATGCTGGGCATTTTCATTGCTAACTTCTGATCGCTGATGACCAATATATCAAATGTAGTTCTAAATTATAATATATAATATGTTTTCACTAAAAATAAACATCTGTTTTAGGTAATATGATAAAAGTAACAGAGGAATTTAAAGAAGAGCGCATATAAAATTATACTGTTACTAGGAGTCTCTAGATCCATGTTGTGCCAAAGATTAGAATGGAACTATTCAAAAGATGGCATGAATCAGATATTGTACTTTTGTATTTGGGCTTTACAAGCTTAAGGATGTCTTAGCCTCATGTTGAACATCTTGCACAGCTACATTAGAAATTACGGTCTTCTGCTGCCCTTGAGAGCTCAGTTGCCCTTCAAAACACTCTCCATGGCACTTCTGTCTTCTTTATATGTATTTATATTTACTTTTAAAAATTTTTTAAAATTTAATTTTGAAATTGTTATAACGGATCGTTAAACAGAACACTTAGGCAGGCCATGATAAAGGATTTTATTATTGTTTATACCCTCTGATGCAAAATTCATAATATTAATGTCTTCTTGCTATTTGGAATTATTTTTCTTCTTAAAAGTGCAAAAGGCAACAATAGAAAAGTACATTTTTAATGCTAAAATACTGTACAAAAGGATTTTACATGTAGCTACGGTAACAAAACGTTATTCCTGGTGGAAAAGACCTATTTCCCTCACCTGACAAACATCACTTCCATGTACTCATTATTCCTTCATTCATTATTCCAGTGAATAGTTGGGTGACTGTGAGAGTTATTTGCATCTTTCTTCCCTGCCACAGCATTGTTACCTGGGGAGAGTAGGAAACCTTGGTTAATATTATTGAAATATTTTGGGACATGGGGCAGAGCACTAACGTCTGCTGCCTGGGCAGTAATATTACTCCTCATTAAAGCTTGTGGAATTTCATCTCACATTCAATTACGGACGCCTGAAAACTGTTTTCCAGGGACGCCTGAAAACTGTTTTCCAGGCAATCTATGCTCCTTAGTCAAGAGAAAAGGGGGAGGAAATGATCTGTTTCCCCCTTGGGATTTGCTGCTCTCTTTGCATATACTACTGCCGACCAGCTGGAAGATTTTGTTAAGTGACTTGTTGGTCAGAGAGATGTCATATTTAGAGATGATGAATGACTCTGGGCTTCTGCTCTAAGACCTAGCAGAAATAATACAGTAGTCTCAAAGGAATATTGGAAGTTTTATCTGTAACAGCTTCAGAAAAGCAGCCACATTTATGATGCTCTAAATTCTAGACAAGTAAAAGCCCTGCAGTTTTGGGTTTTGTTTAGTTTTTTTTTTGAGCATAACATTTTGTACACTGTTAACCCTTTTGAATATGAATCTAATGGGGTTGACTTTGTTCAATGAAAGACTGCAGGGGTTGGAAGTTTAAGAGGAAGGGGAGAGGTCATACAACACTTATGCCACTTGCTGGTTTGTGCCTCAGCTTTTGTTCTGAGCTTTTTTTCTTATCAGTATGAAAATACATGCTTCTTTTGTAAATATGCAGTTCAGAACCACATCACAAAGTCAAGTCTTACGAGGTATAAAAAGAGGAGACAGCTGATGGAAATGATGAACTATTTAGAAGTTGAATTTGAATTCTATTTTGGGTGAGGTACTTCATTTTTCAAAACCTGCAAAATTTGAAATAGTATTTTTTCCCAAAATCTCTTTATTTTAGCATAATTGAAGACAATACATTTGGTCCTAAGGAATTGGCTGGATGGTCACATTCAAAGAGTTGTGGCCAATGGCTTGATGTCCAAGCAGAGATCAGTGAAAAGTGAAAAGTGGCATTCCTCAGGGGTTGGCTTTTGGACTAACACTTTCTATCATCTTCGTTGGTGGCATGGACAGTGGGAGCCAACCCTCAGCAAGTTTGCCAGCAATGCTGAGCTGAGTGGTGTGGTTGACACTCTGGAGGAAAGCGGTACCATCCAGAGGGACCTTGACAGCCTTGAGAGAATAGGCTTGTGTGATCTTCATGAAGTTCAACAAAGCTGAGTGCAAGATCCTGCATGTGGATTGTGGAAATTCTAAGAACAGCTGCAGGCTGGGTGGAAAATGGATTTAGAGGAGCTCTGAAGAAAAGGACTTGAGGGTGTTGATTGATGAGAAGCTCAATGTGAGAGAGCAATGTGCACTTGCTGTTCAAAAAGCCAAATGCATCCTGGGCTGCATCAAAAGCGGCATGGCCAACAGGTTGAGGAGGTGATTCTGTCCATCTGCTGTCCTCTGGTGAGACTCCACCTGTAGAACTGCATCCAGCTCTGAGGCCCCCAACATAAGAAGAACATGGATGTTTTAGAGCAACTCTGTGGCTGGGCAACAAAGATGATGAGAGGGCTGGAGTGAGGATAGGCTGAGAGAGTTGGGGTTATCTAACCTGAAGAAGAGAAGGTGACCTAATTAAGACCTTTCAGTATGTAAAAGGGGCCAACAAGAAAGCTGCAGAGGGACTTTTTACGAGGGCATGCAGTCATAGGAAAAGGGGAAATGGCTTTAAAGGGAAAGAAAGTAGGTTCAAACTAGATATTAGGAAGAAATTCCTTACTGTGAAGGTGGTGAGATACTGGAACAGGTTGCCCAGAGATGTGGCTGCCTCATCCCTGTGTGGAAGTGTTTAAGGCCAGGTTGGATGGAGCTCTGAGTAACCTGGTCTAGTGGAAGGTGACCCTGTCCATGGCAGGCGGTTTGGAAGTACATGATCTTTAAGGTCCCTTCCAACCCAAGCGATTCTATGATTCCATGATTTGCTGACATATATTGTGAGAAAACATTCATTCACAATATAAAACATAATTTCATAGTCTCTTTTCGATTGGATATATTTATTATTTAGAAACCAGAATCTCCCTGAAGCTGAAGAATCAACACATGCAGGACAGGACATAATTACCATGTATTTTCTGGTGTTTAATGTTCTTTCCTTTATTTGCTTTTCATTAGGAGGGGAAAAAGGGTTTGAACCCAATCAACATGAAAGGATCCTAAAATATCATATGCTGACAGTTGTGAATATTAATTGAAATTCTGGTCTGTGATGAATTTTTTTGACATAACAGGAAATTTGCTTGACTGTGGTATAACTTAGACCAGTTTTCCTTAGAACGTTCCTTAGAACATTAAAATAGATATTTTAAAAGAGAAACCTGAAATTGGAAATGATCATTACGTGCAATATGATTTACACATATTGTTTGCCTATTTTAGACTGAAATATCTTCTTTGGAGAACAACCTTCACTGCTTTCAAGTGGGGCATTATTTCTCCCTGAAATACTGTTCAGTTCCTTTTTTAAGATTTCCCAAATGCTTATCCACTCTAAGGCCTCTCTCATGTACTTTAAGCTTCCTCTGTTGAATCTGATCATGACTTTATTTGCAGGTTTAGGAAACAGTACAAAGTAACAGTGTGCTCAGCATGCTAATGGCAACCAGCTCCATACCCACATAGCCTGGCAAAGTCTGTAGTCTGAGGATGTGTTTCTACTTTGGTAATAATTTTTTTCTTTTTTTTTTTTTAATTTAATAGGATTTAAAAAGGTTTTTAGATGATGTTTGTTTTACTTATAGAGGGATTTTTTAAAATTATACCCTTATTTTAGTTTTTAGAGGATAAATTTTTAGCAATTCATTTACAGCATGTTCTAGCTGCTTGTGATACTTTAAAACTGTTAAACTATTAAATGAAAGTTTAAAAACAATATGCTCGGCACACAGGCAATGATTTCAATGACATTTTTGGTGGAGTTGTAACAGAGAGGCTGGATACACACTCTCAGTGGCTGGGTTGAAAAGACATACCATAATGGCTCCAAAGGAGCTGTTACAATCTACCCAGTCAATGATCCATGAACAAAGAAAGATTTACTCAATTTGAAACCAATACCTTCTAGCATGTTAAAAACAAACAAGTAAACTGTCTTATGCTCTGCTGGTCCACACAGAAATTTCCTTATTTACTTACAGGTAATGCACCTATCTTCTGCCTCGTCCTCAAAGTTCTCTCTACTGTCTTCTGAAGTACTTGAAGGACTAAAAGTGAGAAAATGTTTTAATCTGCTTTGATATTACTGTCAATGGTTGCGGTGATGCAGCCTCATGTTTCATGGACGGCCACCCCACGCCGCACAGAGGGGCAACCATCCGGGTCCGAGACACACCGGGCGCACACATGGCACTGCAGCAGGCGGTGGAACTCGGGGGGACGCGAGTTGTCATAGAGGCGTGGCGAAGAAAGAAGTGTAGGATTGCAGTCTGTGATTTCCAGGGAATTTATTAAGGTCCACAGGTTAAAGGAGGGTTAAAAGGAGAGGGAAGAGGTGAGTGGTTAGCTCTGAAGAGCCAATCAGGGGAAGCCAGAGGGGAGGAGATAAGGAGGGGAAAAGGGGTTACACCAATACATTTACAGCAGAGGAGGGTACAAACTCAGGAAGCCACTAATGCATTCAGCTAGGGAGAGATTTCTAGAACATAAACCATATACAGCTCGTGCTAATATGCATACCCTAAATCCTACTAGCACACTGCAACAAATGGTATTTTCTACTCTTGGGAAGAAGGGTGGAACATCTGCAAATCAATATATTGTTGTGGTTTAACCCCAGCCTGCAACCAAGCCCCACACAGCTGACCACTCCTCCCCCCTGATGCAGTGGGATGAGAGAGAAGTGGAAACTGAGAAGTGAGAAAAATGAGAAAATTCAATCGGTTGACAGTATAAATGCAAAAACTTTGCTCGGAAGCAAAGCAAAGCAAGGAATTAATTCACCACTTCCCATCAGCAAAGATCTCTAGGAAAGCAGAGCTCCCTCAAGTATAGCAATGACTTGGGAGGACAAATACATTCCAACCCCACTTCCTTCCTCTTCCCCCAGCTTTATATGCTGAGCATGACCTCATATAGTATGGGTTGTACCTTTGGTATTTGGGACCTGGCTGTTCCCTACCAAGTCCTTGTGCTCCCCCAGCCTGCTCGCTGGTGGGGTGAGGAGCAGAAAGTGCCTTGACTCTGTATAAGCACTGCTCAGCTATAACTAAAACATCTCTGTTATTAACACTGTTTCCAGCACAAATCCAAAACACAGCCCCGTACAGAGCCCCATACTCTGATGAAAATAACTCTGTACCAACCAAACCCAACATAAATAGTTTTTACTAGTGACTTTAGGAAAATGAGTTTTCATGCCCAGCTTAACCATGGACATGAATGTGTCTTTAGACTAATTATCCATTTTACCCAATGCTTTAGCCCATTGTTTGAAAAAGTGGATTTATTAAGTGCTACGTGTTTAAACAGAAGTTGAATTCTACAAATGTCTTTTATACAAAAGATGAGACAGTGATAAGTATCAAGACATTTGTATTTAGAACTTTTTGAATAAAATTCTGTGGAAAATCCCTAGGAATCCAATATACTCCATGTAAATGGATAATAATAGACGTACTTTTTTCATTATGATAAGTCTATCTTCCTCTTTGTTTTAATGGTATGACACTCTTAATTGTCTAAAATAGCTAAGCAGGTATGATATCACTATTCATTGTTATCAGTTCATTGTCTGAACAGTAACAACCTCAAAGGATGCCAAATTTTCTGAAACATATTTAATCTGTAGATGGAATTTCTATTACCTAGAGGTGAGAGGGTGAGTAATCAAAGCTAAATGCCTAAATTTTATGCGATAAAAGTTAAATGTTACACCTAAAAAACCTGGAATGCCTAGGATTCTTGTTTAATTTTTTTAATTAGGTTTTTAACTGTCTAATAGTCCAAGTCATTAGTACCACTATAATAAAAAGACAATGCAGTCTGAGCTCTGCTGCTTGTCAAAGGGGATCTGGAACACATATTTAACCTGTACAGTGTAAAGAACTGTATATATATATTTAGCAGGGGAAAAATGCTGAAATACTTCACTTTAACCAAAATTGCTTATCTGATATTTGTACAATCTCCACAAATATATGAATGTTGAAAACAAATTGCATAATCACGATCAGAAAACATATGTTCTTCCTATAAATTCTTGATAAATATAATAGAATTGTAGGATTTTAGAATCATCAAGGTTGGAAAAGACCTTTAAGATCATCCAGTCTGACTGTCCATGCAGCTCTACAACTCTAACCCCTAAACCATATCACCCAGCACCCGATCCAGACACCTCTTGAGCACCTCCAGGGATGGTGAATCCACCACCTCCATGGGCAACCTAATCCTATGCCTGAACCCCTAACAGTGAACATTTTTTTGGAGGTTGCTTAGAGGACATTGAACAGATAAGAAATTGAGGTAAGAAATTGATAAATGCTTAGGAACACTAATTAATAAGCAGAAAATATTATCAACTGAGCAATGCAGTTATGGAAGAGTCAATGTTGCTATCTGTCTGCTATCACTAATGTCACTATCATTTCTGCTAGTTCATATATTTTACATTTAAAAAAAAAGAAACATGTAAGTAGTTACTAGCTTAAACATATGGAGCTGCAGTACATATAATAATAGTCCATAATTCTTTAGAAATATACTTATTTTCTTTTACTATGTCTTAAAGCTTAAAAATAAGTTTTGCACATTAATTTATTTGCCATAGCTTTAGACTTTTCTGGGTCTTCTGCAGAGAGAGTGAAAGCTCATTAAATTTCTTATATTTTTGAAAGTAATAGGGCGATAGCTGTAGAAATCTTGAAGACTTCACAAGAATTTCCTTCCCTTTCTTTCTTGTTATGAGGTGACTTTGTTCACAGAATCATAGAATTATAGAATCATTAAGCTTGTAAAATACCCTTAAATTCAATCATTCTACTAACATTGCCAACTCTACCACTAAACCATCTCCCTAAGTGCCACGTCTGTACCTCCAGGGATGGTGACTCAAAGCACCCTATCTCACTTGTGTGCATATGGCATGAGCAGTGAGATGTGCACTTAGGTTAAATGAGCGTAATATTAATAAACAATTATGAGAATGAAGTACTGAAGCTAGCTGTTACAGCAGTGAAAGACCATGAAGTTGCCTTCTACATATGTAGCTCATTAAATTTTAGGGAAAAATCAACTCATATTCAAAACTGTCCAAGAGAACTCTGAGATGAAAAATATTATTTTAAAATGGAGTACTACATTAGTACTTTAGGACTTATATAGAAAAGGCAGGAAAATATTCATAATTTTTCAGACATTTTTTTCTCTCAAATTATGTAATCCCTGAGATAAAATAAATACCTCATTGCTTTGTAATTGCATTTGCAACTGATATTATGGATTTTTCAAATTGCCTTGCAAAAAATAGCAATATTATTTTGAGCAATTAATGTTCTATAATGTATGTATACCTGATAGAGGTATAGAGGTATATATAGATTGTGTGAAAAAGGTGTTATTAAAGATAAAATTGGTGATATTTCATTTATGTTGCTGAGTGTAGATTTCAAAACCCTTACAAGAACTCAGCAGATGCCACTGAGTTTTACAGAAGAGACTGTAAACATATCAGCATGAACTGCAGTATGTGTTCCAGTTCTAAAAACAAGTTAGTGTGTGGCATTTCAACGACTTTTTTTCTTTTTATATTTGGTTCTTGATCTTTTTTCCTATTTTCATGTAAATGTACAACCTTAAACTTAAAAATATTTTGACTCTCATGCATTTATTAAAATTGAAATAATGCAGGAATTCCACTATAATGAAGTTTAAAATAATGTTTGGGGGCTTATGACAAAAGTGATATGACAAAATGATATAAGAAATGCTGTTCCACAGGAATCATGACAGAGCAACAGAGGACAAAGTTTAGCTTGCAAACTGGATTCCTAAACTCTTGAATTTCATAATGCCACTTGTGCTATAGTATAGGAATACTTTGTATGCTTCTATAAAGGACTATTACTATAACAGAAACGTAGTAGAGCTAAGACTTTCTTTGTTATCTTTACTGTTGTGGGGGAGATTTCCTAAACCAACTCAAAGAGCCAGAAGACCAAGCATGTGTTTCATGGCTATAAAAGGAGATGGCATATGGTGTCCCACTTTTTGACTTTGAAAATCTGTTCCCTATGCAGCTGATGGAGGGTGACTATTCTGTTACATGGTGACTTCTGAGATTCTAAAATTTTCTTTTGTTCTCTGCTGGAAGGAAAACAGAAGTCTCTGTGGAGCACAATATTAGATTGGTATTCAGGGCAAATACAGGACTTTCAGTGTGAGGTGAGTGCTCTTGCCCCTTGTATCTGAGGGGTTTTGAATTGTTTTGAATTGAGCAAGATAAGACCTTGATCCTCAGCCTTCCACGTGTTTGTATCTTAGTCGTCAGACATAAGAGTCTTGTTACTTCTCTTTTTCCACTGGCACTGTACCTTAGCTTAGTGAAACCTTTACCATGAAAAAGTGCATCTCTGGGAAACACACCAGAGATGTTGAAGTTGATATTCAGCAAAAAAGTTCTAGTGAATTCTGGGGTTTGCTTCATTAAAGGAAAATAAACACTTCTGGATTCTTTGGAAGCCTCTTCTTGGTTTTCAACCCAAATGCAAGCAGAGAAAGTATTGCTGTTGAGCGGCTAGCTGAGGACTGACCCAAGTTCTCAGACAAGCGAAGAGAGGAGAAAAGGGACTTTATTGTTTTGAATTCATATATATAGAGTTTACAGAAGTGCCCCAGATTGGTCAGCCCGAGACCTCCCCCTAGGCACAATTGGCCAAGCCCGAACTCACTCAATCCGGAGAAGCTGTTTGCAAAACATCCAAACTTTATCTTGTTTATGAAATATAGAAAATGTTCCACGGAAAAACCGTTAGCCACAAGAAAGGATATGCAGTAGAGAAAAATGGGTTAGTAATTTCACACATATGAAATGTCTTTATTTGCCTTTAATTGTCTTTAAGTACATAATGTGTTTCTTCCCATTATGGGAAGTAGGATGGTATGTGAAGTGGTTTATTTCTGAAATTACTAATTTTTTATTATAGACTATTTTGTTATTTATTTTCCTTATATGCTGGATTTCCTTTGTAGCAGTTCCGTTGCGGAAAACCAAAACTTTCAAATGAAGAAGTATCAGTCTTGCCATTCCATAGAAAAGCAATATCCTTTCTGGCTTCTTCTTCTGCATACTTAGACTTTGTCAAATGTATAATATGCACCTGAAAGCCCTTCTGGGGTTCAATTATTGTTTTACTGCAAGCACAATAAAAAAATAGAATATGCTTTTACTTAGCAAATGAAAAATGAGAACTTGGACACCTAATTATAGTGCACTGATACTATGAGTGCTGAGAGGGTTTGCCAGTACTTCTGGGATTTTTACTTTTTTTTTTTTAAGGGAAACATACAATAGAACCAATAGGTCTATTCAAAGGCAAAGAGGGGTGCTTTCCTCACTAGGTAAAATCATGTGTAGTGCAAATACTTGTTCACCCTGATTTTGAAATACTAGCAAACGAAATACTAATTCTAAAGAGTAATAGCAGAATTCTAAAGAAGAAATACTTCTACCAACCAACAAAAAGAATACTGCTTTGATTAACTTCCACCAATTAGGTTCATTGTATTAAATACTCAGTGTCAGAGCTGTTTTTTTCTTTTTTTTCTCTGTCTCTTTACCCAGTTTACTGCCTTTTGAGTTGTAACACCATATGGTTATGGAAATCTACTTTCAGGTAAGGAAATGAAAAAAATTCTGACTGTGCTAAAGCAAATTTAAGTTGTCCTAAGACAGTATATAGAAAAACTTCTGTGGCATTTTGAAATAAAAAAAAAAAATTAATGTTATTACTCTACAACTCATAAAAAAATGAGATTGTTTATTTTATGTATACAATGGGAGATGACAGTACTGCTACACAAAATAATAAAAATACAGAGAGGCAAATTGGATATTTATTTGTGCAGAGTATGAACAAAGGAGTACTCTCACAGGAAATAAAAAACAATAAATGTAAAATTTATAAAATAAAGTAGGATTTTAACTTGCTTCTTGTTTTTCACAAAATGTCTAATCAGACTTTGGAAATCCTTGGATCAAGTACACCACCATCAATATCAGCCTGGTTTTTTCAAAGTGAGTGTTTTTAACAGTGCTGAAAATTCTTATGTAAGATAAATTTCTGACCCTACATTTCATACCCTAAAACACTGAAAAAACAATAGTTTTGCATTATAATTAAAAGTTCTTAGGTTTGGTTTTTTTTTCTTTTAAGATTTTTTATATCATATAAACAGACAACTAGATTTGTTGGCTATTGATCTTCTCTAGTATATGTTTTCTTGTGGTCTTATAAAAAGATCTTATTTTCCTTTGCTTTTTAACATTCAGTTTCCAAAAAGAAAAGTTTATTGAAACTATTTTATCATAGTCTGAATTCAATGGGAACACAACTAAAAGAAATCAAAATTGTTTATTTCCTTCTACTAAATAAAGCTGACCTTTCCAAATCCCTGTGATTTTAGTGGTGAAATATATGTTGGGAAAAGAGAAATCTGCATATTCTTTAGGGAAACCAGCAAAGAAAATGGGCCTATTACAGCATTTTGCTGTGAAAATTTCAATCAAGAGCAGATCATCCAGATTTATAATGGTATGTTTTGTTTCGATTTGTAGATTTTGTAATTGTTCTGAAAGAAAAACACTGTAATTAATTTTAAAAAATCAAAAGAATTATGTTTTCCCCAAGTTATTGGACATAATTAGTGTGATTTGGCTTTTTCATTGTGGGCAAGTCACACCAATACACAAAAGTTGTATTGTAATCATGGCATGAATTTTTCAAACTTCAGGCAAGAAATTATTTTCCACAGTACTTTTTATGTTACAAAATTTCCTTAGACATTCCAGAGGAATTACTAATCTCTCATGTATTTCTGGTGATAAAAGCAGTAAAGTGGAGCATGATTTCCCTTTTTTACCCTGGGTCTCACAAAAGGCTACTCATGGAAGTCAGAAAATCACAGATAAAAGTTCATAGTTCATAGTTCATAGAAAAATAGGTTTAGAAGGGATTCTAAGTTGCTATACAGCCCCTCCCCATATCACAATGGGAGTTTTTTTCTGTTGTTGTTGTTACATGTAATTCCATTAAAGTAGTTTTTATACATGTATTTTTATCCTTTATATTTTATGGTGAAAGGTTTTGTCAATCACACATGTCAGAGTCTATTTTTTTCTTTTAAAATGTCCCCCTTTCTTAGGATATCCTTAGGGAATAAATAGTTACTCCTGATTAATTTTTTTTTAATTGTGTCCATGATGTTATGTTTACCTTTCCTAAATACTATTCAATCATTTTTTACTGAACAGTACATCCTAATTTATTTAATCAAAACTTAATCAAAATGTTGATCATCTGTGTAATCTTTCTCAGCACTTTCTTGAGTTCACTTTTGGGATAGAAAGACGAGGACTACATACAAGATATTGCTATAGAAAGAGCTAAACCAGTGTAGTATAGCCTAATGTTTTGAAGTTTTTTTTTTCTCCTAAAACTCTTAGTATTTTTTGTTTGCTGCCTTAACTGCTACTGATCACAAAGCTGGTGATTTCAGACAATGATTCAGGTCTTTTTTTTTTTGACCTGTAATTTAGGTCTTTAGATCAAGTTACTATAAGTATATATTTCTGACAGAGGCTCTTAATGATGTTGACCATTATATCTGATAATTCAAAATGTCTATTTGAAAACAAATCTAAACCTTAGATTTGCTATTCCAATCAACAGGAAAAATTCATCTCTCAAACTACCCTAGGAAGGACTATATATGATTTCAGAGCTCCCTGAGAGCTAATGGACCAGCACAATACAACACCATTCTCAGTGACAGGACAGCAGGATTGAGTTCACCCTCAGCAAGTTTGCAGGAGACACCAAGCTGAGTGGTGCAGTTGACATGCTGGAGAGAATGGACACCATCCAGAAAGGACTTTGAGATGCTTCTAGGAAGGGTCTGTGTGAACCTCGTGAAGTTCAACAAGGCCAAGTGCAACATTCTGCACGTGAATTGAGGCAATCCCAAGCACAAGTACTGACTGAGTGTAGAATGGATTGAGACAAGATCTGGGGAGAGGGACTTGTGGGTGTTTGTGGATGAAAACTTCATGACTCTGCAATGTGCCCGTGCAGCCCAGAAGGTCAACTGCATCCTGGACTGCATCAAAAGAAGTGTGGCCAGCAAGTTAAGGGGGGTGATTCTAGCCTGCTACTCTGCTCTTGTGATACCTCACCTGGAGTACTTCATCCAGCTGTGGGACCCCCAGTTTAAGAGAGATGTTGACCTGTAGGAACAAGTCCAGAGAAGAGCCACTAAGCTGATCACAGGGCTGGTGCACCTCTCCTATGAAAAAAGGCTGAGAGAGTTGGAGCTATTCAGCCTGCAGATGTTTTCTGGTAGACCTTGTATCAGCCTTCCAGTACCTAAAGGGGGCTTGCAAGAAGGCTAGAGAAGGACTTTTCACAAGGTCATGTGAAAACATGGGAGGAAAACATAGGACAAGGGAGGAAAGCCTTAAGCTGAAGTACAGCAGGTTTAGATTAGATATTAGGAGGAAATTCTTTACTATGAGGTTGGTGAGGCCCTGCAACAGGTTGCCCCATCCTTGGAAATATTCAAGACCAGGTTGGGTGGGACTCTCTGTCAACTGGTCTAGTGAAAGGCGTCCCTGCCCATGGCAGGGATGTTGGAAGTAGATTATTTTATTTTAATAACAGAATCTGTGATTCTGTTATTCTAAGAGGGAAAATACTATTTTTTTAGGGCACATTAGGTAAAACCTTCATCAGCTCAAATAAAACTGCTTGATTTGGCAACAGTGAAATGGTCTTTATATTTAGTACAACTGAGGCAGGGTCAGCATTCCATCCCTTGTTTGCTATTTAATGCTGAGCTGTGCATATCTGTGTCTAGCATTGTAAACATTTCTAATACATACAGGCAAGTTTAAAATAGGATGGCAGAGTGGCAGTTTAAAAAAAACCTCACATCTCACCTCTGCTGTCCTGTGAGTTTTGCCTTGCACCTGGGGTGTATGCTCGGTGATATAACAGTTGGATTTAGCTACAGCAAGTCAGGAGATTACTGGGATCATGTGCTCACTTGGGACTGGGACCAGGATAATTCAAGGAGCAAGAAGTGGCCATCAAATTATGGCTGTTATGTGACTCACAGATACTTGGGGCTTTATTTTCTAGTGATGTGAACAGTCTGAGGTCATTATCCAGTAGAATAGGGGAACTGCTGAGCAGATTTCAGATGCCTCAAGGATTGTTGAAGAAATAGCTTCAGCTGATGAGAAGAAAATGATGAAATTTTAACTTAATGATTCAATTGAAATTTTCTAGTCTTAAACAAGCTCAAAGCTAATTTCCTCTTTTTTTTTTTTAAGCTCAAATTCAATTGAAATTTTCTAATCTTAGACAAGCTCAAAGCTAATTCCCTCTTTTTTTTCTTTTTATGCTCAAATAAAGTAGGCAGAGTTCAGAGTTTGGGAAGGTCTCCTTAGAGACCTGAGTTTTCTAGGTCTCAGCCCAAACTCCAACCACCTCATGTTTATTTGCAACGTATTTTGTCCTATTTTTCACAGGATTTTTTTTTTTTTACAGGTAATGGAAAAAAATGTATGTATTAGCTGATGCTGAAAACTTCTGCTATAGGGACAGCTTTACAACAAAGGAAGCAATAGAGGCTTCCGTACTGAGGTACATATGCTACTGTGACACCCATTGAAAGAGTGTTGCCTGCGGATTGAAGGGGGTGATCCTTTACCTCTTCTCAGCACTTGTGAGACACACCTGGAGTACTGTGTCCAGTTCTGAACTCATCAATACAAGGGAGGTATGAAATGAGAGTCCAAGAGAGTAGAATGAATTCAACAAGCCGGAGCTAAAATATTGAAGAACTGGAGTACCTCATATAGGAGTGTAGACAATGGACTATTCATTCTGGAGAAAAGAGGGCTGAGGGGAACATTATAAATGTGTAAAAATAATTGATCAGAGGAATAAAGAAGACAAACTCTTCTCACAGGTTGCCAGTGATAGGACAGGAGGCAATGGATACAAACTGAAGCATAGAAAATTCTGTTTAAACTTAAGCGGAAAAATTTCTGTAACTGTGGCTGAACACTGGAGGAAGTTCTCCTGAAAGGCTGAGTGGTCACCATCTGTGTATATTCTCAAAAACCAACCAGACATGATCCTGGGCAACCTGCTGTACCTGACAGCACTAGAGTAAAAGGCTTGAATTGGATGCTGTCCAGAGATGCTGTCCAACTTCAGCCATTCTGAGTCTCCTTCCCATTATAGGATGTGCCCTCCAAAATGTTCTTTTAGTTGTGTTCATCCGTGCTGTGTTGAAGATAAATGACTGCTTCAGTTCTTGGGAACATGTCAAAATCTCTTGACGGTCTCAATGTTTTACAGAAGTGTTATGGTAGTTGTGTTTATTTGGGGCTACAATGCATGGGGGTTTTGAGATTTTTCACGTTAGTATACGACATAGGTGCGACAAACATGACTGACTCTTCATAATCAAAAATTATGATAAAGCACACTGAATTTATCCTGTATATGAGAAGTGTGGAGTGTTTCTACTCTTCCATAGCTCTTCAAGTATGACGTTGCAGATAAATGTTCCAGTGAAAATCCTGAAAAATTTTAAGGTGAAATTTTTCCATTTCTGCTTTGGATTTCTGTATGGCCTGAACAAAATTGCTGAAGAATCAACCTATGTGAAATACAATATTTTGTTTTACTTATAAATATTTAATCAATTTGCAGAAAGGCTGAATTTGCAGGTGTGGATTACTGTCTTTCTATGATAAAAGAGATCAGGAACATTATCTCAAATATAAGAATTTTCCCTCTTTTTTTTTTTCCATTTTGGCACTCGACTTTTTATTTTTTTATCAGGAAGAGAAAATGCCTATTAACGTTTATGAACACTGAGCAGGCAGCCTAGACAGTACATGTTTGGATAAGTTTATTTGGGCAGTGTTTCCTGACAGTGACATTTATAGCCATCAGCACTTAGATTCCACTTTCAAGCCAAACTGAGTGTCAGTAATTGTTGTACCATACTGCCATGTACTAGTTTGTAAAGCAGAGCTGGCTAAAAAGAAGCATTACAGTTTCCAGATTTTTTTTTAAAGCTTTTTTGTTCTGAATCAGCCCAAAATGAACAAATATAAAAAAAAAATCTAGAATTTCCTGTGAGCTGGAAGCTTCCCAAATTTTTCAGCTGCTCGGAGAAATGAGCTCTGAGCTGTGATACTGGAAAAAACGCAAAACCTGTCAAAGTGCATGCTCTGATTGTAAGATGCACAGTGTTGAATCCCTTCTCATAATTGCCTCAAGTATTTCTAGCATTGCACCTTGGCCTTTCTCCTTTTTCATGACTTCACACGCCAGACAGTTAGTTGGTGGTGTGTTAATGTGGTAACCAGCTGCTTCTTGCACACGGGTCAAGGGATGGACAAGAAACAAGGGCTTTGCACAGCAGCTGGGGCAGTGCTTTTCAGGGAAATGTTTATGCTGAAAAGATCCCTGTAGAAGACATATTATTGGGTTGCCATGTGTCTTTTAAAAACCTCTTATCATGTAACCCCATGTGGCTCTCCAGTTGTGCTACATCATCTGCTACTCTAATTGCTTTCTCAGCACATAACTTGATACCGCATATCCTCACGAGCTAAGGAAAATGAAATTTAACCAGCTGAAAATACATATTTAGCTGAGGAGGTGAGGGAGATCTCCATTTTGAGTTATTCTCATCTGTTCTACCAAACTTTGAAATTAAGACGAGGATAATTTCTGGGGATGAGGTATTGTCACTGTAATGTATCTGTACATGAATATTTTCTGGTCAAAATTTGTTTCCTTATGAAACATATTAATGTCTGCACTGCTGAAATTTAAATAGATTCAAAGGCAGAAGATGCTAATAGTGTCAGTGACACATATAGGTAGATGCCAATCTGTCCAGAGGAAGAATCAGTGCTGTTCAGAGGTTTTGGAACCACAGGTAAAAAACAAGCAGCATCCATAAAACAGCACAATCTCAAATTTATAATATGTACACATCTTGATCATATGATTAGTTGTTTTTTTTAACTTAAGAAGTATTTAGAAAGCCATCTTTGGGAGCACTTGTATCAAGAAAATATACTAACTAGGGGAACTAAAATTTAGGAATTATGAGCCACAAAACTAGGACCATGACCTAAAAACCACAGTGAACTTATTAATGTAAAAGAAATGGAGTAGAAGTCAAGCCTGGCTTCATGGAAAATGAAGGAGGAGAAAAACACAATGAAACACTTCAGACAGACAGCCTGAGGTAGCCTGGTGGGGCGATGTGAATGAAAGGAAGAAAAAATTGAGCTTGATACAAAGGGCAGAGGAAGCACAGAAGGAGCTAAGGGAAAGAAAGAACAACAAAAGGCATGAAAGCACTTTCCTTTATTCTGTTAAACAATGCTTATAGATTTTCCTAAAAGTTAGTATCAGTTACAGAGCTGAAAAATACACATGAGTTATCTGGCAAATTGAAACGTGTAAGAGTTACAAATTTATTTTCTGTATTGCTCAATTTTTCTCTTCTATTATACACATTTTAACACACTGTGTGGGTTTGGAACCCAGTGGGAAAATCAAATCCACTCAAGTTGTCCCCTCACCGCTTCCAATAGTGGAGGAAACACTAGGAGAGATTAGAAAATGGAATCACAATTTATGGAAAAATCACAATAACCAGAGTGATAGTAATGAAAGAGTGTTTTACCCCAAAAAGAGTATTCATTACTCAACAAAGGAAAACATTTCCCAAAGACAATGCCAGGTGTGGTTTTTTCACACAAAGGCAAAATAACAACTGGCCACAGGCTAAGCCATGTGGTTTATAGAAAAACAAAGGCAGTAAGTCAGGGAGGCTTATAATTTAACTTCCTTTCCCCAGCCCCCTAGCCCAAACACAATGGAAAGACAGGGACAAGACAAAACTTCGTGGAGCCTGATAGGGCTCTGAAAAAGGTCAGGGGAGCTTTTCCTGGGCCTGACTTGGCAAGAGTGGGACTGGAGCGCTTGGTGGTTCCAGCTGCAGCTTTGGCTCTGGCTTCAGCTCCAGTGGCTGCTGTGCTCACCCCAGCTGTAGCTTGAAGTTCACATGGTTCAACTGTGCTCTGCTCCGGGCCTGCTCTCTCTTTTCTTTTTTCTCAGATCAGTGTCTTGGGCTTCCCAGCGCTGTCTTTTAACACCAAATCTGGAAAACTGCAGCTCGGAGGAGTGGGAAAGGAACTGCCACTGGCAGAGAGGGTCTAGCTCTGACCCTGAAACCTGCACATCCCCTGTCTTGAGCCCTGCAAAAGACAGCGACCCTTCTGCTTCCAGCTCCAGCTTCTTTCTGCTTAAGCAACACCCCTGTCATGATGTGGGTAGTGCGGAATTAGTGCTAGAAAGTCCACCCCTTTTCTCTATAACCATAATATCCACCCCTTTTTCTATATTACCAGTGTCATGACCAGATCTTATACCTTTCAACTATATACACATACATACATATGTGTGTGTGTGTTATATATATATATATATATATATATATATATACACACACATATATATACACACATACATATGGCTATACATAACATGTAAGCATTTCAATGTAAGCATTGAAATAATACCTCTGCTATACATAAGCAGAGGTATTATTTCAATGGTCACTGGCCAAGATGTTCATTGGATTCATTTAGTCCATGACTGGTGTAACTGGATCAGTCCATACTCATTGTCCATGGTATTTATGATGTACAATGGCAGTGTTATTCAGCAACCATTATTACATATGTAATTAAACATTGCAGACTGTTCTCAACCAAAAATCAAATCCCCTTGAGTTATGCATTGTGTTTCCCCATCCGTCTGTATTACCCACCAAAGACACCCTAGACCCTGAGTAAAAACAGTCTCGTGGATGTGTTTGCCCTTGCTTGAGGCAGGAATAATCTAAACTGCCTTCCCCAACACTCTTCTAAAATGCACCATGGGGACTTTATTTCTTTCTATGGTACCGAGGGGTTCTGATTGGGCAGGTCCAGCTCAATTGGTAGAGCCTCTAATGTTAACTAACCAGGTGGCCTTCAATAAATGTAGATCCCAATGTCTGAAGGTCCCACCACCCATTGCTTTCAAGGTGGTTTTTAACAGTCCATTGCACCATTCAATTTTCCCAGTGCCTGGTGAATATGATTGGGAATGTGATACACCCAGTCAATACTGTGCTCTCTGGCCTAGATATCTATGAAGTTATTTTTGAAAAGAGTCCCATTGTCTGACTCATGGGTGTTTGGGGTGCCATGTCACCACAGGACTTGTTTTCAAGGCCAAGGATGCTGTTACAGGCAGTGGTGTGAGGCACAGGGTATATCTCCAGCCATCCCATGGTTGTCTCCACCACTGTCAGCATGTAGCACTTGCCTTGGCAGCTTTGTGGGAGTGTGATGTAAACAATCTGGCAGGCCTCCCTATATCTATATTTCAACCATTGTTCCCCATATCAAAGGGGCTTCAGCCACATGCTTGATTGCAACAAAATTTTCACAATTACGGATAACCAGGGAGATAGTGTTTATGATCAAATCCATCTCTCGCTCACAAGCCCATCTGTATATTGCATCTCTTCCCTAATGACCTGAGGCCTCATGGGCCCACTGACCCAGAAATAACTCACCTTTGTGTTGCCAGTCCAGATCCACCTGAGACACTTTAATCTTGGCAGCTGTCTTGGTTTGAAAGACAGGTGTCTGCCAAGAGAGGTTGAACCCTCCCCCAGGACAGAGAATGTGATTTCCTCTCCTCCCTCCCTCCGAATTATTCAATTTTGTAAATCAAGGGCTTTCAGGCAAAGGTATGGGAAAAAAGGAATAGCAGTTCTTTACTAGTATCTATAAACAAGCAATGACAATAATAGCAACCACAACTAGAACCAGAAAACCAATAGCAGATGGCTTGTGATGGCTGCTGAGCCTTTGCCCGTGTGGTGTAATCACGGTTGCAAGCAGCAGGGGCGCTGTTGAGCTCCCGGCCGGGCAGGGCAGGCGTGATGACTCCCGAGCGGCTGCAGGTGGCGCTGTTGAGCTCCCGGTCGGGCAGGGCAGGTGCGATGACTCCCGAGCGGCTGCAGGTGGCGCTGTGGCGCAGGGTCAGGTCAGCGTCCAGCAGCTGGTAATGGCGGGCAGGCTGAGAAAGCGCGGAGGGCAGCGAAACGGCTCGGAGCAGCAAGAAAGCAGGGCGGCAGGGGCGGGCGCCGGCTGTCTCTCTCTCGGCCAGCCAGCGAGGCTCTGCAGTCACAGCAGACGCCGCGGTCTCGTGTGGCAGAGGGCGGGGGGCAGGCAGCAGAGGCCGCGGGACTCTCCCGGCAGCAGCCGCGAGGAAACGCAGCCCGTGGGGAGAAAAGGTTGAATCCAAGCTCACCCAGTCAGGAGAAGAGAAAACAGGGCACAGTTGGATTCCCTCTGGTCCCAGCCGAAAAGCAAAGAGCAGCCTCTCCTCTCAGCGTCCGAACCACGAGAGCGAGCCATTCCAAAAAGGCTGGGTGTTCCCTTACCCTGCCTTGCCCAAAGCACACCTTTTGTCTTTTACAAAAGACTTGATTGCTCTAAACATCTAACTATTTGTTGCTTAGTAACAGGAATGGGAAGAAATTCTCAACCCCCGACAGCACCTCAATCCACCTGTTCATTGTTGCAATGTTCTTCAGTAGCCCAGCTCTTGGGTACAGATGCATCTACATGACGTAATTTCACAGTCAACTTTTCTATCCTGGCAGGACTGTCTTGTCACAATTCAACAGCCCAGATGGCTTTTCCTCTGCCCTGCCAATTGGCCTTTTTCCAGTGGTCTAGCCAACTCCAGAGAGCATTTGCTACCATCCACGACTCAATGTGGAGATAGAGTGTTAGCCATTTTTCTCATTTAGTGATACCTTAAGCCAGCTGGATGGCTTTCAGCTCTGTGAACTGAATGGATCCACCTTGTGCCACAACAGCTTCTGCAACATCCCATGTAGGACTCCATACGGAAGCTTTCCATTTTTGATTTGTCCCTAGGATATGGCAGGAACCATCAGTGAAGAGAGCGTGCTGCTTTTCATTTTCAAGCAACTGATTATGTGGTGGGGTCTCCTCAGCACATGTCACTTGCTCCTCATCCTCTTCTGATGATACTACAACATTCTCACCTTCAGGCCAATTTGTGATGATCTCCAAGAGCCCTGTGTGACTGGGATTTCCTTTTCGAGCGCACTGTGAAGCGATCCGCTTTCTCCACATGGCATCAGTGGCATGATGTGTGGAAGGGACTTTCCCTTTGAACATCCACACCAGCACTGATAGTCAGAGTGCCAGGAGAAGCTGTGCTTTCATAATCACTTCTGAAGCAGCTGAAATTCCTTCATAAGCTGCTAAGATCTCTTTTCAGTTGGGGTTTAACAGGCCTCATATCCTTTGTATCCCCAGCTCCAGTACCCTAGTGGCTGTCCTCAAGTCTCCCTAGGTACTTTTTGCTAGTCTCAAGGAAGGACCTTCTCCCCTGCTGCAGTGTAGAGCGCTTTCCTTCACATCATGTCCTTACTGGCCCAAGGGCTACTGCATGGACAGTCTCCTGTTTAATTTGTTCAAAAGCTTATTGTTGTTTGGGACTCCACTTGAAATAATTTCTCTTCTGTTTCATGAGATATAGAGGGCTTACAATCTGTCTATACTTTGGTATATGCATTCTCCAATACCCGACGGTGCTTAGGAAAGCCTGTGTTCCCTTCTTGCTTGTTGGTGGAAACATAGCTGCTATCTTGTTAACCACATCCATTAGCATCTGATGACATCTATCTTGCCTGTTTTGATTTTACTGTTAAAAATTGAATTTTCCAGGCAGTTCCCTTAACCTTATTTGCTTTACAACAATACAGCTTTCAGGAAGATCTGGATTATCTTCTCTCTTTTCTCAAAGCCTTCTGCTGCTGTGTTTCCCCATACAATGATGTCATCTATGTAGTGTAAGTGTTTCAGACCCTCAACCTTTTCCAGAGCAGTCTGGATTAGTCCATGTCAGATGGTGGGGCTGTATTTCTATCCCTGGGAAAGTCAGTTCCAGGTGTACTGCACCCCCTCCAGGTAAAATCAAACTGTAGGCTTCACTCTGCTGACAGAGGAATGGAGAAGAATGAGTTGTTAGTGTCCATGGTGACAGCACTTTGCTGCCTTGAGCTCTGGTTCATACTGAGATTCCAGCATGTCTGGCACAGCAGCACTCAGTGATGGTGTTACTTCATTCAGGCCACAATAGTCCACTGTCAATCTCCACTCTCCACTGGCCTTAAGCACTGGCCAGATCAGACTATTAATGTATGAACAGGTCTTGCTGGCCACTCCCATGTCCCTATAACCATGACACACATCAGCTATTAAACATTTCTTAATGCATCTACCTTGAACTTTTCTGTTCTGATACCGTATTTAAAAAAAATATATGCAATAACTAGTCCCACTTCTGATATGCCAAACTGAAACTCTCACTTTTCAAAATGCAATCTTTCACCTTTAATGTCCTTAATGCCTCTCTAATTGTCCATTCATTCATCATAGTCATGACAGAAAACTTTGGATGAAAGTAGCTTGACAGTAGACTGACACAATAACTCCACTTAAATATTATTTTTTTCTTTCATATCAGATGTGGCCTATGTTTCTCAATCTATGGTTAAATTCAGATATGTTATTCCAGAAAGATTTATTAGAGTAAACTCTGAAGACTTTTTTGTTGTAAGTCTGTGATATACCACGGTGCTCTTAAATAGCACAGAGACAGAATGCATACCCAAAGAGATCAGTAATCTTGCCCTATTTTTCAGCTATCTGACTTGAACCTGTTTCTAACAGGAAATATTTTTTTGCTGGTCTAAAATATTCTATTAACTTCTGAGCACTTGCTTCAAAATACCTGTAATTCTGTGCTTATTTTCTGAGGCAGCAAAAAAAAATCCATGTAGTTAGACCACCTAAAGAACAACAACAACGCATCTGAGAAGCATCCCTAATTTCCAAGTCAATTGTACACAATTTAAAATTGTCGGATTTGCAGCTCAAATCAGCCCAACAGATACTGGATGCCCAGAATAGTCAAACATACACAAGATACACTTTCAAAAATTATTTCTGTATCATAAAAAGCTGTCAATCTGTTTGCATAATCAGAAACAAGATTTTGGCATTGCCTTATGGAGCTTTACAATCTGGAATATAGAATCTAAGTCCACTTGTTACAGATCCAGTACATTATAAATATAAGACTCTAGTTAAAATTGCAATCGTTAGTTTTATCCCCATGCCATTGTGCCTTGGAGTTTTGATCCTTGTTTGCTGTTTTGATCTTGGACAAGACATCAGTCTTTGGGTTGAAGGTATGCTAAAAACTGTTAGAATCCTTTCATTTGCAGTTCCTTTAGACTTCTGTAGTGATCACGAGGACATTGGCAATCTGTTATCACTATATTTTCTGTATAGCTGCGTTTAATCAGTACTTAAATTTGCCTTTGGTAAATGTGATTAGCTACTAAAAACAGTTTAAAGTAATCCATATGAAAAAAACCCCAAACAAACAAACAAACAAAAAAACCTCAAACCCAAGACAAAGAACCAAACCAACAACACAAATAAATCCTCTGAACAAGAACACTTGGCATTTATCCTCAAGAATTCTTATGCCTACATTCCAGGGGTAAAACTTCACCTGTGTTTGGTTCTTCCCATTTCTCCTGTTTTGGAAAGAAATTACTAAAAGTAGGTAGGTCTATGATGCTTATTATATTTACAAAAAAATATCAGCATAATCCTGTTTCTTTTCTCATAAGAAGAATCAAACAGCTGGAGACTATTTCTTTGCTCTGATTCCAAGACATGTTCTAGCCAGCACTTATCCCAAAGGTCTTTTCTCAGGATATGATTCAAATCTGCATGTGTTCATATCCAGCATGTCTGTCAATGTGTGTCTTTTGTTCTTATGTCATTATTTTTACAAACAGGAACAGTTTCAGCAGATAGCATTCAGCATTTCAAAGCTAACCATCATTTCCATAAGCTTTCCCCTCTGCTTTTAGCCTCAGTGTCAGGCAGTCAGTACTCTCACCAGTTTCAATATGTATAAAACCCACTTTCAAGCATCAAAGAAAGATAATACACTTATACGTGCAGGTTTCTTTCTATGAGGAAAATATTAACAAGAATATATGATAAAGGGTCATATATTTAGCAGAACGGGAGGGATAATGTCAAAATAAATAACTGCACTCTTTTAGTTGTAAGAGATACAGTGAAGCTTAAAGTAATAACTCTGCAAGCAGTTGAGAGACAAATAGCCACCATTTCCTGAAAACACGAATTTTCTTGCACAGATAAGATGCTGTAGGAAGAGGAAATGCAGAGTTCTCTTTCTGAAAACAATCTTCAGAAACAGTTGTAATATAAACTCCTATTAGATTTTACTTAGAAACAAATTATTAGGGTGGAGCATGGCTAGAAACTCATAAAAAGAGCAGACATGTTTTATGATGTTCAGTTGGTAAACAGCTGTTAATCAGCTGCTCCTGCAGGAACAATCTAAGCCTATTTCTCAATTTACTCTGTCTTCCAGTGAGATATTTTTCTGATCGGCATTGAACAACCTTTCCTAAATCAGGTTCCACACTGCTGTAGCAACACATAAAGCAGCAAGAGGTGACAGGAATGGAATAATCCTCTCAGTAGCATAGAAATTCAGAAATATCTGCTCCTTTAATATGGTTTTTTTAGACGATACCACTTTCAAGTGGAATGTTTAATTCTAGTGCCTAGATCTAACATACATAAATTTGGAACATAGTATGGCCACCAGCATCTAACAGATGTCTTTGTTGTGGCTTTTCTTTCTTCAGGCTTCTTAATTACTGAAATACTTAAAATCACAATATGAAAAATAATAAATTTAAAGGAAATAATAATAATTAAAAATAATAAAAATAACCCCCTTAAAACAACAGCAACAATAACAATCCCAAATGAACCCCCGTACTACCAAAAATTATTGATAATTGAGGTCTCTATCTGATACCTCATTCTCTTTTATTTTGTTCAACAATGCATGCATGGTAACACAATCTGGAAGACCCTAACAATAGTGATGCACTAAGGAAGGCCATCATAATCCTAATATTGTCTGTATAAATTGAACTTGATCCAAAGTTCCAGTATAAGAAATTGTTGTTTCTCTGGCCTGAACACTACCTAGTGTAGACTATTAGTCAAGGAGCAAGGAATAGCCAGAGGAAAGCTCTTAATTGAGATCTAGAGCAGTGGAGTATAGAAGTAACTGGAGCTTCAATTTCAAACAACTCTAATTAAGAAAGAAAAAAATATTCTCTTCTTGGTAAATTGGAAACCAATTACTGCTTTTGCTATGGTGTTCTTAAATGTTCTTTCTGTACAGGTATAAATATATAGGATGAACAACACAATATACACCAGAACTGTTTATTAATTGTTGCTTACAATCAAAGGAGAAGTTGGAGAAAGCACTGCCTTTGAGAGGGGGGTTAAACAGAACAAATGCATTTCCCTACCTGATTTTCTTATGAGACTCTCCAGTATTACAGAAACATCTCTGTAAGACCCGGAAGATTTCTTGGTCTTGCTGTTGGCTTTCCTGCAGAGGAGTGTCTGAAAGTAGCTTCAGTCCTTATTCTTGCAACAGGTGAACTCTTTCTATTGCCAGTGATGGGAGTCACCTAAAAATATCATTATTATACAATGAATTTGAACAGTAAAGGTCTTTCCTACAGAAAATGGTTTATACTTTTGACCAGGAGGGAGAATCAAGAAGGATTAAAATGGTTCTAGAGGCAAATGCAGTGATTCAGAAGTCAAAGAGAAGGCTGTGACTGGAGATGGGTACATTTTGGAATGCATCTGTAAGTGCATATAGGTATGTGAGGATTCACAGGTATTTAAACATGCTCATTTCCTTTACATGTCCAATAATAATAAATGACCTTGTGTCAATGAAAGAGAATTTAATAATTTCCACCTTCAATGACCTAGTCTTTGCCCTGCACATATACCATATATACAACTCTATTGCTTTATAGTATTCAGCGCTGGAGAAAAATGCATTCGTTATTATTAGTTACTATCCTGAGCCTTTACTATTCAAATCACAAATATTATTCACAGTATTAATTTCATTATTACAGGTTTTACTTTATTTTGATCCACACTCTTAATCTGATGGTGATGTCTGCTTTTACAATTAAAATGCAGATACAATGAAATACAGAACACAGAAGAGATGCAGGCAAAGGAAAATAATAGAAGAAGAATAAGAAACCATGCCTTCAACCAAAAATTCTTCAAATTATAACACACAGAATTAAGAAATGCCTTGAGACATTCTCAACGCACAGCAATAATATTTCATTTTATTTCACATCACTGAGGGAGACCAAGCCTGAAAGTGAAACATGCACATTTTGTCAGCCAAACGCATCTGATATCTTGACTAAGAACATAAACAAATTTTTCACCATTTAGCAGTTGTTGCTAGACACATAGTAGACACAGTCTCTGTGGTTTGCAGATATTTTTCCCCTCATGAGTTGTCTTTAAACAGAATTTTTCACTTCTCTCAACTTCTTTCCATTACAAATAATTCTGTTTGGATTTCTAGGGACCTAGAAGAGGCTATACCATTTTGTATTTTTGCAGTAGGTGTTATAGACTTTGCAACAATCTTGTTTGTTATGATCACATTTCACAAAGGCCTGAAAAAAAAATGAGCATCTGCCTGATAATTTTGTAGTCACTGGAAAACTGAACATCTAGAAAAATATCACCTGAAATGAAAGAAAATTGGTACGTGAGCTGTGATAGGCCATGATCAAGAGAAATTAAGGCAGTCTGTGGGTAACCACCACCACCACAGAAAAAGTTAAGATATAAAGTCTCCCTTATGATTCATATGATAATACTTTTTTTTTTTCAATTTTACACACACATTTTCTATTTTCTGAAATAAAAAACCACAAAAATCCCCCAAAGCCAAGAAATAAAATACAGTGCAATGGGCTGTGCAAGGGCTTTTGCAGATGGAAGAAAATTATGCTAAAAATTATGTTTAGAAATCCAGAATTTAATTTATCATTTCCCATCCAAACAGAGGGTTTGGACATATGTGTTGAGGCGGCATTAAGTTTGGCATTTGAAGAAGATAAGGATCTTGTTTATAGTAGTAAGAATGAAGCAGTTAACAAGAAAAGAAAATTCTGTTACTGTAGAAGGAATAAGATGTCCTAAAATGGTCCTAATAACAAGTAAATTATTATTTGCCAGGTCATAAATGATCATGTGTCTTAGCCATGGTCATTTCCTATAAAACAAAAAGAAAACTAAGACTAAAACAGAAACTCTGAATTTTTGTGTTGCAGATGACTCCTTATGTAAGAAAAAGGTTAATGATAAATGCATGGGGAGGTCAAATAAGCTCTTATCAGCAGTTGGTCATGGATAAAACCTGTATAGTATGAAATTTTTATCTTAAGCCAGAGGAAGATATGAATATAATATAAAAGTATGGAGATTTTTATTTTCTTTAAAATAAATTGTTCAGACATTTGTGGAAAGTCTGCAAGAGTATGTGTTTCAATATATCTTGTAGTCAGTATGTCTAAAGCTTAATATAAAAAGCTGTTCATACAATTTTCTACTTAAATGCTTGTTTGCTTGAAGATGCAGGTTCTCTTCTTATTTTTAAGGTGAATAACAAAAGCTGGAACAGTGATAAAAAATATGAGAATTTTGGATAATGTTTACAAACAAGATTGAACATCTCTCCCGAAATTCTATCAAATTATTTCTCTCAGCCTATTTGATTTTCAGAATTTTTTTTTTCTTTTAGCACTGGAAAAATTGCAAAGTCCTGTGGAATATTTCATAGAGCTGATTTCTTTAGTCTTCTCTTTGAGTGGAACTTTCTGAACATCATTTAGTAGATTATGATTTTTAATCTCAAAGGCAAGTGTAGAGAACTTCTGCATAAATGAAATTTAACTAAGAATTTTCTGGTTTTCATATAAAGATGTCTAAAAGTCTCTGAAGCCTTTACAAGAGCTATATTTAATTCAGGCACTGAGTGCTTATTTGAATGTTTAAAAAGAGGTTATAAATAAGTTTAAGTAGTTTAGTGGTGTACATTTTTCTTAGAAAATATCTTTTAAAAAGTATTTTATTGACTCCAGTAAGTGTGAAATGATTGAAGATATAATGAACAGTTTATGCTTGAGCGTACAAGGACCCCAGGTATTTATAAATGACAGGTCTACAGAATACCTATGAATGAAAATGACCCCAGGTAACTGAACACTGCTTGTGCAGCAGGTATATACACAACCAAATAATGAAATGAAACCCACAGAGGACTCTAAAGATACTTGATATGAGGTAATTTATGATTACTTCTGGAGTAGAGAAAGTGACATTCAGATTTCCTACAGATCTGTTACAGGCTACAGCAAAACTTGTATGTAGAGCAAAGCAGTAGAATGCTATTTTTAATGTATAACATATAATATGTACATGGTGTGTAAAATTAGGTATGTATAGAAATGAGAGTATTAGGCTGTCTACTAGGTTCATAAGTTTATTTGACACAGAGCATGGTACCATATAAAACAAACCTTTTTTTCTACTATAAATACTCAGACACACTGATAAGTAGTCATGACTCATTCATGTGACCTGACATCAGATGGATTGTTTTTCAGAGACTGTATTGTATAGGTGTGCTCAACCTGTCAGCCTGCTAGGCAGAATCACTACTATGAGAATGATTACATTTTCTTTTTAATAAGTCAGCATTGTAACATTGTCCAAAGGCAGAAAAAATTCTCCTCTCTCCCAAAAAATAGCTCTGGACAGAACATAGAAACTAAAAAGCCTTCCCTTTAGGCTTCACTTACTTAGATTTCTCTAATCTTTTCCCATTATGAGAATTCTTTCATATTTTCTCTTTTTTACACTGAGCATAGTGCTGATTGTCGCTCTCACTGAACTCCTCACGGTGACTATGCAGCAGCAGAGATCGCAGGCAGTGATCTCAGCTAAATGAAGACTAATGCCCAGATTCAGGCTAGACAACTCAGGTCAGTATGCTGGCAGAAAACCTACAAGTTGGAAGTCTTTGAGCCTGCAGAGAACTGCAGGGAATTCCCTGAGAATCAAATAGTTTTATACAGCTGGATCAAGGGCACAACCATAATAAGACAATTCAGGCACAGAGTGTTCTACACTTACACACTTTTTTTTCCAACAGAAGGATTTTTCTTTTTCTCTTTTCATTTAAATTCTCTAACCACAAGCTCTTCAATACAGCAAATGTTGGGGCTGCCAAAATCTCAGATTTTTTTCTAAATGTGATATAAGTGCATGATGCAGAATGTGCCATGCGTAGAAACATATGGCCTTTCTAATATGAAAGCTGTTGCTGCTCTTTTCAGCATCTTGCAGGGACCTCTCTGTTTACTTACTACTCCAGAGCCCAGCTGTTCACAGACCAGTCCATGGCAAATGATTCTGGGGTCCTTCCAATCTCTCTCAGGGACCCCAAAGTATTCAGTCACCAGTTCACTTGCATGCTGGCCTCATCACTCAGGCTTCTTTATTTATACAGTATGGCAAGTAGACAATGAAGCAAAAATCAGGTGAAACCAATCCAACCCTCTTCCTGCTGACCAGGCAGCCACCCATTACAGAGTAGGCACAGAGGATTTCAAGTCATCTAGTGCTCTCTGTATATTAGACAGGGTTATTTTTATTGTGCTTATTTATTATTAACCTTCCACCTGGCATTTATAGGACATTTATACTCTCTAAGTGGTTGCACTTGCTAATCAGCTATTACAGCTGCCAGGATGCAGCAAGAGCAGGCAGCTTCTGCCAGGGCAGGTGATGGGTGGCAGGCAGTGGCAGCAGTGCAAGAGACACATGGGAGGGAAGAGAAGCAGCTCTGCAGTGGTCATTTATTTCAGCCAAGAGTGCAGAATATCGGGTAGGCCCATAGTAATGAGGCAAGTCCAACATCAAGCTAAAAAGCCATGGAGTCACCTGCAAACCAGGCTCTGGGTCAGAGCCAGGGAGGCACAGGTCTGGGATAGTAGAGGGAGATCAAGGGTGAGAGCCTGAGGTTAAAAGCCTCTCCCAGGTGCAGGGGGTTAAGTCACTCCTGGGATTTCTCACAACCAGAGAGAAGCACCATCAAAGTTTTTCCCTGAGTCCAAGCAGCTGAACCCTGGGGGTGGTAGGGAAGGCACTCAGGGCCCTGGAAACATCTAATACTTCCAAGAACTAGATATAAGAGAGCATTAAAGCAGATCAGATATAAGTAGGTCAACCATTCTTGGCTCTCTTTTCCTAGTTTAATTTTGCATTTGCCAGGCCACAGAGCTGCAGCCTCCCTGTTTCCTTTTTACTCAGCTAAACCTAAACTTGTTCACAGGCTCACAAAAGTGTTCTTTACACATAGTGCTGTCATTGTTGATAAGTCACTTAAGACTCACATCCACCTGTAAACGGGTTTTCTTCCTTCCTTGACAAAATGTAAGTCAGTGTTTCTTCAGAAAACAGGAACAGACAGGTAAATGAAAGGAATGGATGTATGCATGTGCACATTTAACCATTCGTTTTGTGACTATGTGGAAGTGTGCATATCTGTACTCAATTACTTTAAACTTCCCAGTAAATTCTTATATCTGAGGAACGGAACTTTCAATAGAGTGTAAGCTATGTTGGTACCACTAGGTTATTGTGCTGACATCACAAATCTTTATCATATACACAACTTTTACAAATTATGATTAATGGTAGTACTTATAATTAATTTTGAAAATATTTGGTATAGTGTTTAAGTCTTTCTGAAGAACTCTCTTTTTTTTTTCTTTTATTTTCTGGGAGGAAACCAAAGAATTATCTTATACTGGATTTCTGTTAAGAATTCCCAATAGTCAGTGGGGTCTTCACCTCCATGGGGGACTGGTCACCTCTGGCCTATTGCAATGCAGGGAGGCAGCAAGGGCAACGTCTGATGGCATGAGCTCATGGTAAGAGAGACATGAGAAACCAGGGACTGAAGATTTGTCTGCTCTCTGTTCAACTTCCGATTAAACATTCTCATGTTTAACGTCTTATCAAAGCTGGACATAAACCCCATGATGCTCTGCTCAAGTCTGTGGATGTAGAAATACATCCTGTCTACACTCAGTCTTCTTTCTGCTTCTATCATAGGGTAACAGTTCACAGTTATCTGAAGAAACTGACATATATTTTGTTTTCCTTTCCTTTCCTTTCCCTTAGCTACCAGAATTAAGAGTTGTACTGCTTTCCTTTGCTTATACCTTGCTTCTTCATTCTGAATTCTTCATTCAGATTCTATTGTGCCATTTAAATTGAAAAAATACTATCAAAGACACTTAATGCTTATTTATAATTCAAGTACAAGTCATAAAATCTGGACTTTTCTTTGGTTTTGGATTTTTTTCTTTCACAGCTGCATTTTGATGTTTTAAAGAATGAGTGGCATCTTTCTATAAATATTGATTATAAAGTACACTGTATGCACAGATAAATACTGTTTCATAATTAGATTTGAAGTTTACAACATAGCCAAATAACTGAGGAAGAATATCACAGAGGAAAACCTGACCAAAATAAATTATTTTCAGTGCACACAAGAGGACAGAATCAAATTGTCAATGGAAATTGAAAACATTTTTTTTTAGAGACAGGATTTAAGAACAGAGGAGAAATTTCAAGTGCATGGATTAGAAAAGTTACTAAGGCTTAGAGCTATACTAATGTGTGTAGACAGATGGAAGTTGACATAAGACAGAAAAAAATAAGAATGATTTTTCAGGGTAGCTCATTTAAGATAATCTTCTGAAACAAATGTTGGAGAGAAGCTGAGGAAGGAAAGAATGAACCTGAAGACTAAGTCTCTCTTTACTTCTGTGGGCAGTAAAGACAGAAACTGGAGCTCAGGAAAAAAATCATATTTTCATTAGTATTATGGACCTTCCTGAGGACTTAGCACTGGCTGTTATTTACTGAGACTTTGCTTTGCCAAGGGTTCTCCCAATATGCAACTATCTCAAAAAGGCAAATTTGAACAACATGTGATGCTATTTTACAGGGTCCAAGGCAGTGAGATAAAGTGAATTAAATTAAGGTTCATCATGGATCAGAAGTTCTGCTATGTTTTTGCACTTAACATCTTATCTACTCTTTTAGCAATTACAGAATATTTCCATTTTAAAAATAGTATGTTTCTCTACCATTATGCTAATTATACTTTTTTCTTAAAGAACCTGGTGTAACATACTTGGCTTATTTTTTTTTCCTTGTGTTATCTTGTAAACTAAAATTCTTAGGAATAAACAAATTTATAACCATACATTAACTTGACCATTTTAAAGAGGAAGATCTACTACACAGAGGAGCATCTGGGCTAAAATAAGGGCAGCTTCTGACCATAGAGATCAGGAAATATTACAAACAATATTAAAAGGGAACGGCAATCTAATTGACATGCTCTATAATTGAAGTCTAGTTATGTATCAGTGGATAAATGAAGCTTAAAAAATAATCAAGGAAACAATAAGGGAGAAAAAAAATCCATTTGCCTTGCTTGGAAGAATAAATCTCTGATGATAAGGGCTTGTGTGTTACAGAAGGTCCATGGTGCCAGGATAAGGAGAATCTGTTGCCTGCTAAACATGCCCAGAGATAGCTTATTTTCCCAAGATGTCTGGCAGAGCTTGAATCTCTAGAGACTGCAGATTTTAAATTAAATTTTTACTCTGTGTGGTCCTTTCTTTACTACTGCTGACACTAGATAACATGGTACATTAACAACTCCCATGGCAGCAGCAGGAATTTTTGGATGCAGGGATCAAACCCACAGTACTATACTGTCAGATTCCAAACCTAAAAATGTCTCTCAATAGAGCTGCTTTTGAAGAAGGAGTGGTTAAATGTAAAAAACTGGCTAAAAGGGAGTGACTGTTATCTTTTATGGTCCTGTGTATGCTATAAATTATGTATGTAATACAGTACTACAAACATGTCCCAAGCAGAAAAAAACCAAGAAAGGAATACTGTGGAGGACTTTGATCTCACAATCACAAACTGTAGCCATTATTTAGAGCACAGAAAAATAAAAGAAGTTTGAATGAAGTTTAGCAGATTCAAGAATAGTTTGTCAGGACACAGGCAATAAGGTGTTTAGAGATGTTACTCATTTTCCCAAGAGCTAAAGTAAATTGAGACAAAAAAAACCCTTTCTGAGTTTTTTTATGAAGAAATGTCATGCACAGGCACAGTATTTACTTACAAGGGTAATAAACTGAGCTTGTAGCTAGCAGCTATAACAATACACAAGTGAAAGCAATCCTTCTCTCCTGTAGTAGCCCTAAAATTGCTTTGACATTGATTGGACATGGCACCTTGCACAGTAAACAATGCTACAATTACTTATCTTTTCTTGAAAAACCAAGCTAAATCCCCTATGGTATTTTTAAGGTAACCTTAGGCCCAGTCTGGTTCTACAGTAATAACTATTTTGTGGGGCAGACTTGACTTATCAATATTTGAAGGCTGCAGTAGAGGAAACAACATGGTCATGACAATGTAGAGAACTTGGAAAGAATGGGTAAAGAGAGGGAGATACTGATTCCATTCCTGACTTGCAGAAGTTTTCAAAAGAATGAAACAAAAGAATTTAGCAACCAAAAGAAGATATATCTTCTATGAGATTTTAACATTTTTTGGACAATGCATTAAAGGTTAGCCTATCAGTTCTGTATGGAACTTTGAAACAAAAGCATATAATTTCTGCTGCTTTACTTACATTGCCTATTAAACTTGGTCATTTCAGTGCTTTCTAAAAGCATCATCTGGTGGTGTGGGGGAAAGTCTTTTCACACATGTGAAGCTTTAGTGTGTGTTAAGAGCTTAAGTGATGCATCAGCTTCATCTGAGCATAATTTTCTTTGAAGTCAAATCTTAAATCCCTGCTGATAGAATCTGAGAGAGAAATTTAGTCCTTGAGACTGTGTGTGGTGAGAAAGGCACAGAGGTGAAAAAAGGCATGGCAGAAAATCACAGCATCAAAGACAGAGGGTCTGTCACAAAGGATGAGGGTGAGCAGTTGAGAGAAGCAGTCAAGCATTGAGAATAATCAGTGAACAGCTGGAATGGCCAAGAGAGACCCTGGAATCCAGGGAGCATTAGAGAGAGTTTAAGTGTGTCAAAGCCCAGGATACTGCTTCTTGGGATTCACAGAAAAAAAAAAGATGTGAGTCAACATTTTTTCAAATGATTTTTAGCTTTAGGGGAGCTTTACATTCCAAAAATCTCAGAAATCCAGATTTCCTGCTAGTGCATCTTCTGGATTTTTTTAAATTTGGACCTAAGTGTTGTGCCCATCTGTCCCACAGGAACTATTTCAAAAGTGCTTCTGGGTCCGCAGACAGATTGTAAGTTTTCTGTGTGTGTATAGAAATACTGTCATTGCAATATCAGGGAGTACCACCTGGAGGGTGTTCACCCTGGACCCCTGTGCTTGCTTGGTGAATAACCCACGGTGAGAAGCACTCCTGAGCTCCCACAAAACACACCCACAGCAGTAAATTGCACAGCACTTAAGTAGCAATAATAGGTCCTCATGCTGTATCCCACCACTGGTGAAGTTATGTACTCTGCACAACTTTATCTCCATGATTAAACAGTAGACACAGCTTTTTAGTTTTCAAGGCTTCAGACCCACTAGGAGCAGGCCCAGGGACTTCCTGGGCAGTTGGCTACCCTTGCCACAACAGAATGCTCTTCCACCAGGACAGCACTAAGAGAGTATGCCTATAACACCCACCCTTTCTGTGGTTCTTAATTTAGAAAATGTTTTACTCCCCTTCAGCAAAAATTCATTTTTTGTGGGAGCTTAGCATTTCTGTACTGCTGAAACCCTCCTAGGATGCAGAAGATTTGGTAAAAGGTAGCACTAGCTACTCACAGCATGATTTTCTACCTCCAAGCCTTAGGTTTTGAGGTTCATCATTCATAATGAACGAGTTTAGTGAGATGCATAGTTTTCTCTCTGGAAAGTGAAACCAGGAGATACTGGTAGAATCAACTCAAATTTATTGACCAGTAGGCAAACTCTTCATAAATACTCTTTTAAGGTTTTTCTTCATAAATTTTCTGAAAAAAAAGTATTTGCTCTAAATGAATCTAATTTTCCTACAGCTTATTCTGCAACAAACTTTTTCTAGAATCAGTTCTCAAATTCTGAATATAGTTAATAAATATTTATTCCAATAGAAATACTTTTTTTTCAATCAGACTTAGTTGCTTACTGTTTTTAATCTATTAATTGCAGGCTGTGGAAATTTTATATCAGCTCATATATCTGTACATTTTTTCCTTCTGTTTCCTTCTCCAGTTTATAGGACTTTACACTCTTTGAACTGAATCTCCTTATGCCTTTCTGCAACAAATATAATGACTGAAATGTCTGAGCTTGGCCTTGAAAAAACTTAAACAATAACTAAAGAATATTTGCAAAAAAGCAAAGAGGGATAAACTGTCTTGCAACCTGCTTTATAATATGTTAATTTGTAGCAACTGAAGATTAGTCTGCCCCACTTATTTTCTGAACCAGTTCCTGCTTGTACCATAAAATTGTTCTCCCCTTGTCTATTAGAGAAAATAGAATTGCCCTCTCTGGCCCCAGTCTTGCAGACAGCTATATCTTCCACTAACAGTTCCATTAACTTCTTTTAAACTACCTGAGTGAACTGACTTAGTTGGGTATGCAAGTGACTGGGAAATTGAAACCTTTGTCCTTAGGCAGTTTTTGGATGATTTTCCTGTCTGGATTTTTGGTCTCTCCAAACCATCAGTCATTATTGAATCATGCAGCTATTTAACAAAATGGTTTGCATTTCTCATTCTACAGTCTGTCTAATTTGATGTTGCTATTGCTAATAGTTTCTCATATTGTTAAATTTAATTTTTGCTGATAGCTGCAGCCATTCTAAAAATGCAAATTATTTAAAAGCTGAGCTTTAGGTAAAAAGAAATAAGAAATAATTTCTTGGCATCCTGAATGGAGAAAAAATTAGGGAAAACATGAAGATAATATCAGAGCACAATTAAAGAATATTTGAAAGTTGTTATTATCCTTGTCTCCTGTTTTAAGACAATATTGTTATAATCAAAAATTTGTCTCATGGTTTCTTGAAATTTGAAGGCTGACGAGGGACCTCTACAGAACTGAGGAGTAGGCCCATGTAAACCTCAAATTTTTGACATGGCCAAATGCAAGGTTCTGCCTCTGGGCTGGGACAACCCCCTGTATCAACACAAGCTGAGTGCTGAATGGATTGCGAGCATCCCCACAGAGGACTTGAGGATACTGGTGTATGAAAATTTGGCCATGAACTGAAAATGTGTGATGCAGCCCAGAAAGCCAGCTGCATCAAAGGAAGCAAGACTAACAGATTCAGGGAGGGGATTCTTCCTCTCTACTCCACTGAGGAGTCCTCAGTACAACAATTACATAGACTTGTGAGAGTGGGTCCAGAGGAGGGACACAAAAATTGCCAGAAGATTGGAATACATCTCCTATAAGGAAAGTCTCACAGCTGGGGTTGTTCAGCTTCCATAAGAGAAGGTTATGGGGAGACCTTACTGTGATCTTAAAATTTATACTTGAGAATCATAAGAAAGAATGAGAGAGTCTTTTTACCAAGGCCTGTAGCGAAAGGACAAGTGCCAATGGTTTTAAAGTGAACGAGGATATTTTTCTATATATTTCGGCAGGAAGAAATTTTTTATGATAAGGTGAGACACTGGAACAGGTTGCCCAGGAAAGTTGTGGATTCCCTATCCCTGCAAGTGTTCATAGCCAGGTTGGATGGGGCATTGAAGAACCAGGTCTACTGCAAGATGTTCCTGTCCCTGACATAGGGGAACTAGACAAACTTTGAAAGTCCCTTCCAACCCAAACTGTTCTATGATTCTGTTCCATTGCAGTTCTTGAAATTATTGTATATGATTTATTATTCTCATTAAGAATCACTCAGAACTAGAAAATTTGCTAAGAAGAAATCCCATACAGAGTTACAAAAAAGTAGAGCCAAATCAATAATTTAAACTATTTTTTGAAACAAAGATCATCTATATACTTATTTACTACTCTCAAACATATTTAAAATTATGAACAAGATAACCATTTTCCTTACTCTTCCATCTACTTGTGTTCCATCTTCTGTATTCACAGAGCATATGACCTGCTTTTGAGGGTCTTTCTCAACATGTCCTGTACCCTTCATGCAGAGATGAGCAACACACTGCTGTGGAAAGTTGAAGCCAGGATCACCTCTTAGGATCAGGCAGAATGACCTGTTGCACCTGGAGAGGAAGGATGGGCACATATTTTTAACTGATTCCCAAAAGCACTATTGGATCTAGGTATGTAGAAACCACAGTTGTTTTGGATCAAGGAAGAACACAGTATTCTGACCAAAAGCAGATATTTGCATGTATGAACTAGTCACACAAAACTCCTCTTATGTCAGTGGAGAGAGCCAGCAGAAAAAAATCGAGAGAAAATTCATGTTTTTCAAAAGCAGAGATTAAACAATTTTGTCACAACTATTTTTTTTTGTTTGTTTGTTTACTAACTGTGAAAGGATTCTAACATGGCTAATTCTGAAATATGATCTTACAGTATAAGCATAATTAGGTGAGAGAAATCCCATTCTTAATGCCTTTGGAGAGAGAGGGGGAAACAGTGTTAGAAAATTCATAGGAATTTGAGATCTTGGAATGATAAATTGCCATCAAACTGTTCTTCCAATACCTGGTTTGCATCTGTGGTTATAAAATTGTTGTGTTCAAGAACCACTTCTGCTGACTTGCCCACGTGTATTGGTCTTGCTCTGTTAATAATTAAGCTAAGGAGAATGAAAACTTTATAATTCTGAAAGAGCATTTCTACACATAGTAGTGCTGAGAAAGCTGCTCTACAGAAATTTACCAGAAATGGTAAATTTACCAACGCTCACCAGAAATGCATTAATCAGTAAAATATAGTAATTCTTTCTGGTTGTATAGAAAACGCTAAAAAAGGTAATTAAAAAAATTTTAAAAAAAATCTGTGAAATGCCATCAGTAAATCTACCTGCAATTTACTCATGGAAGGCTTAGTTTATTTGAGTTATTTGTTGTATAATGTTGACTTGCAAATAATAGGTTTTTTAAAAAAGGTTGAAAAATTTGCCACATGGGTGTCATTGAGAACTTGGTGCCTAATCACAATGCTAATATTAAGTCTCAGCAAGCCAGCACTGTCAATTGCTGCTGGTTGTTTTGAGAATACCATTCGGATAGCACAATCATAATTTTGTAAAATCCATAACCGGTCTACTCCCTTGCCAGATTTTCAATTGTCCAGCTTTTAAAAAGCTTTCTTATGCAATTCTTTCCTGCCAATATAAAACCTATAGACTAGTGGACTGTAAACATGAATTATAATCAGCAAACTGTAAATATGAAATGAATACAAATATAGTGAATTGAGTGTCAAAAGAAATGGCTTGGTTTCTATAGCCATTGTATCAACCCATTGCACAGGAGATTTATTAAAACACGAGACCACTCCTAGCCTTCTGCTCTCTTCTTTTTAAAAGGAAATAAATCCAGAGTTTTCAATTATTTTAGAAAAGTGGTTTTGAATATACAATTAGGCCAAAAAATGCAGGTCCAGCTTTCTCCAGAAGATGTAAAGCTTAAATTTCATGTCTTAATGGGAAAAAAAAAATATTATCACAGCCTTATAGACCTTGTAGCTTCTGCTACTCTCCTGACTATGTTGGCTTGACTGATTTACTTGACAAAACAGTCAACAATTTTTTTAGAATTATTTCCCAATGTACATTTGGATCTTTTTGGATCGCTGTTTTTCAACATCATTTAGAAATTCAATATTTTAAAATATGACTAAAAGCAATTATTTTTAAAAAACTGAAACCTTCAACCTCCTTTTCTATGCCTCCTTCATTCAGTGACAAAGAACAAAAAAGGAATTTGTTACGTTTCTGTGAACAACTGCCTAGTTTCTGTAACATAATTTTCATTATGCCCTGAAACCCTTCTTTTTCCCCAAGTTAAATGTGCAATGAATGTTTGCATATTTGTTCTGAGTCTTTTCTACTCTTCAGATACTTTGTTACTAGTGAGTTAAGTGACTGGCTGTTAATAAATGGTGATGAAGTTGCCCTCTGTGTGATGCTACACTTGGAAAGTATCGAGCTCTGTCTTAGGGTGAATGAGGAGCAAGCTGAGAGCTTGTGGGTTAGAATAGAAGGGAAGACTAGCAAGGGTGACACTGTTGTGGGTATTTGCTACAGACTACCTGATCAGGAGGAGGAAGTAGATAAGGCTTTTTACAGGCAGCTTGAAGCAGCCTCACAGTCACAGGCCCTGGTTCTTGTGGGGGATTTTAACTACCCTGACATTGTCTGGAGGAGCCAGATGGAGAAGCACTAACAGTCCAGGAGGTTCCTGGAAAGCATTGATGGCAACTTTCTGACCAAGTGAGAGGATGATCTCACAAGGAATGAGCTCATACTAACAAGCAGGGAAGGCCAAATAGGAGATGTGAATGTTGGGGGAAGCCTTGGCTGCAGTGACAATGAGATTGTGCAGGGCAGTACTGGGTGAAGAAGAACTAGGCAGCAAGTAATATTACAACCATGGACTTCAGGAGAGGTAATTTTGGCCTCTTCATGGATCTTCTTGGAAGAATCCCACAGGAACAGCTCCTGCATGAAAGAAGGGTTCAGGATTTTGCTTGATATTCAGGGATCAGTTTCTCCAGACTCAAGAATGATCCTTCGTGATGAGCAAGAAATAGGGGGCAAGAGACCTGCGTGGATGAATAAAGAACTCCTGTCATTACTCAAGTATAAGCAGGAAATACACAGGAGATGGAAGGAGGGTCAGGCCACTTGGAATGAATATAGAGAGATTGTCAGAATGAGTAGAAATGAGACAAGGCCAAGCACCATCTGGAGTGAGATCTTGCCAAGGAGTTAAAGGAGGACAAGAAGGCTTTTCAAATAATCAATTACAAAAGGAAAACAAAGAATAGTGTGGACCTATTACTATAGGGAGGGGAGACTGGTAACAGAGGACACAGAAAAGGCAGAGATATTGAATGCCTTTTTTGCATTGGTCTTCACTGACGAGACCAGCCCTTGGGAATATCTGACCCACAGGACCAGGGTAAAGGAATGTTGGAAGGAAGACTTTCCCTGGACAAGGAGGAATGGGTTAGAGAAAATCTGGAAAAACTTGACACCCTGATGTGTAGCAATGTGTGTCTCTGCATTTCCCTCCCCCTTCTCCCTAGGTGGTTTGCTCCTTTGTTCTCCTTAGCTCTGTATGTTATTGGCTCTTTTGAATTATGCACCCTGCCTTATCAGAAGTCTATTGGTGTGTACCCCTGCCTTTCTTCCCTCAGACTTTCCTGGGTTGGCTCTTCAGAGCTAACTCCCTCCCCTTTTCCCTTCCCTGATAAACCCCTGTCAGCGTGAGCTCAGTGTCACAGTGTCTGGTCTTTCAGCCTCCCCGCCTCTTCCCTGCTTTCCTCCCCCCTTCTCCTCCCCTGGAACCCCACCCGACGACCCTAATAAACCTCCCTGGAAGACCAGAGACTGTGTCCAGCACATTTCTTCGCCTCACCATGGTTCCTGCCGAGTTTCTGTCCCCTGATTTCCATGCCGCGCTGCGCTCTCCCCAGACCCGGATCTGGCGCCGGCCAGCCCGCTCAGCGCGTCCGCTCAGCCGTTAGCCTTTGTGGCGTTGGGGGCTTCGGCTGTTTTGTGGGACAACGTCACAGTGATGAGCTCATAGGCATCCACAAGTGCTGAGAGAGCTGGTGGGCACCATAGCCAGGCTGCTCACAATCGTCTTTGAAAGGTCATGGGGATCAGGAGAGGTGCCTGAGGACTGGAAGAAAGCAAATGTCATCCTGGTCTTCAAAAAGGGCAAAAAAGGATGACCCAAGGAATTACTGGCCAAACAACTTCACATAAATCCCTGGAAAGGTGAAGCAGTACCTTATTCTGAAGTGTCTTCTATATCCACATGGATGAGAAAAAGGTGATCAGGAGTAGTCAGCATGGATTCACTGAAGGGAAATCATGCTTGACCAACCTGATTGCCTTCTATGTAAAAACAAAATATCGAATGGAAGATAGGAGAGCAGTGGATATTGTCTACCTCAACTTCGGCAATGCTTTTGACACTCTCTCACAACGTCCTCATAGGAAAACTCAGGAAGTGTGGACAATGAGGTGGATTGAGAAATGGCTGAGTGACAGTTCCCAGAGGGCATAATCAGTGGAACTCATCAGGATCTAGTTGGAGCCCTGTCACGAGTGGTGTCCCCCAAGGTTCAGTACTGGGCCCAGTATTTTTAACTTATTTCTCAATGATTTGGATGAAGGAGAAAAGGCCTCCTCAGTAAGTTTACTGATGACACAAAGCTGGGATGGGTGGCTGATACTCCAGAGGGCTGTGCAGACCTTCAGAAGTACCGTGACAGGCTGGAGAGCCGGGCAGAGAAGAACTGTCTGAAACTCAACAGAGGCAAATGCAGGGTCATGCACCTGGGGAGGAATAACCCCATGCACCAGCACAGGCTGGTACCCTGTGGAAAAGGCCCTGAGGGTCCCAGTGGAAAACAAGATCTTCATGAGCCAGCAGTGCCCTTGTGGCCAAGGCGGCCAATGGTGTCCTGTGATGCATTAGGAAGAGCATTGCCAGCAGGCTGAGGGAGGTGACCCTGCCCCTCTACTCAGCCCTGGTGAGGCACATCTGGAGTGCTGTGTGAAGTTCTGAGCTCCTTAATACAAAGGGACATGGAGCTCCTGGAGCAGGTCCAGGGGAGAGAAACAAAGATGATTAAGGGATTGGAGCATCTCTCTTATGAGGAAAAATTGAGGGAGCTGGGCCTGTCGAGCCTTGAGAAGAGATTACTGAGTGGGGACTTAATCAATGTCTATGACCATCTGAAGGAAAAGGAAGGGTGTCAAGAGGATGTTTCCAGGCTCTTCTTGGTGGTGCCAACCAATAGGACAATAGACAATGGGAAGAAACTGATGCACAGGAGGTTCCACCTGAATATGAGGAAGAATTTCTTTACTGTACAGGTGATCTTGCACTGGAGCAGATTGCCCAGTTTGTAGAGTCTCCATCATTGGACATATTCAAGAACCATCCAGACAATCCTGTGCCTTGTGCTCTAGGATGACCCTGCTTGTGCAGGGAGTTTTGATCACATGACACACTGTTGTCCCTTTCAGACTTACCCATTCTGTGATACTGTGAATCTACGATTCTGTGAATTTGACAAGATTTTTCATAAGTGTTCACTTCCACAGTAATTTTTAATGTTCCAACATTAATCATATTCGATGACATCTAATATCAGATAAGCATCACCAGGCTCTTAACAGATCTATGTTGCTTGTCCATGGTACAATGAACCATGCCAAGAAGTCTCTGATATTTATTGCTACTCATTGCAATTCATACTATTTTTCAGTGACCTGTTGCTAAACAAAGTTATAAGAACCCTATAATTTTATGAATTGGCATACCATATCCCAAAAAGATACACTTCAATCAGAGTATAATGTAGCTCCATGTCAGTGTCTAGGTGCAAATGTATAAGAAGTTTCACCTGCTTTTGTGCTAAATAAATGGTGAATAGGTTCTGAGAGAAAATCACAGAAATTCTTTTTAGAGTCAGGAAAAGTTATAATTTAAATTCAAATAAGGGCAAGAGAATCAAGTAACATAAGAGCTGTTTTGATCAACTGGCTCTCTCAGTGGTATCAGAATACTCTGCACATGGATATGCTTTTCCGCATTATTCCTTTCATTTTGTAATATTCCTAATCCCCTCATTACTGTTTTGTAGACAACTGCCTCTGAAATAACTGGAGATATATTTTACTATGCAGAAGTATATATAAAGAAAGGAGGATAACTCTACATTTTTTGTAGAATCTTTATTTTATTGAAAACCCATTTTGTTTTGGACTGTTTGAAATAAAATGGACAAACAATGAGAAAATGTTCACTAAGGAATGATCCACTGGGGTTGAGGACTAGAATTAATTTGAAATATCTTGTCTCTATTTGGATTCTTTCATTAATACTTGAGGATACTATAAGCTTGAAAAAATAGTTCTTCCTTAATTTATCTTAAGGTATGTAAAGCAGAAAAGACATTGAAAGTTAAAACCACATATTTTCATTTGTTTGCAGTGTGGACACCCTCTCAGGCAGGGTGAAATAGTCAAAAGAAGATTAAATACTCCCTGTCTCTGAATATGTTATGAACTATTAAAGTAAGAGGTATGATTCTGAGAGGGCATATGAAAAAAACAAGTGGAAGAGGCCTTGCAGAGACTACAGCCTTTTCTTTTTTTTTAATAAGAAAACTGCATTGATTTGTATTCCTTCTGGATTTGTTCTGTTTGAAGAACAAATTGGATCTTGAAACAGAGGCCCTGAAGATTCTGTTTCTGTCTTGGGGTGCTGAAATAGCCCAAAAGCATGCATATAGTCTTTTACATTATTTGGGTTATTAATTGGAAAAAAAATGATATAATTTCTTTCTCATTAGTTTGTAGAATATACAATGAAGAGGCCTGTTCTCAGATAAAACCCTGCCTTTGAATGTGTGCCATTTGACTGAACTTGCTTTTGATACGCATGACTTTTCTAATGTTTCCTCTTAAACCTTTATTCTCTTGTTATAAACATATTTTCACAGAATCACTTTCTATTTGGAAAAGAAAAATATAAAAATCTTCAGTGTTATTAGTTGTTCTCATTATCATTATTTTTTACATGTGAAAATGTTCCCTGGTATGGAGATATGAAGGGGGATGTTGCATGCATTTATTTTCCAGTTCTTAATTTGACATTTTGTGAACAAAGCTCAGATTCCAAGGAGTTGAAATCCCTATATGACTACATCAGGTAGTATGATAGACTCAAGTTCTCTATTTATGTTCTTTTCTTCTTCAGCATTTCTTATTGACATTTAGAGTCTTAGTATTGTTGCCTTGTGCTTACATCTGACTCAACTTCTCATAAAACTGGCAGATTGAGTTTGTTGCTTTGCACAGTCTGTGATGAAGTACTTGACAGAGTATCAGCTTACATTGTTTTCATATCTGTGTGCTTCCTGAAACAACCTCAACGACATCACATGGGATATCTTTAAGGTCCTTTTACTCTTTCTTCAAGATTTATAAAATCATGAGGTTTTTAAGATTGCAGGGACAATTAGAATATCTACTTTGATATCCTTTGTATTAGAGGCAATAGCCCATTTCTTAAAATATTGTTCTTTAGCATGGCATCTGTAATTAGTTTGTACTTATTTGTCATTTAGTTTGACTATGAAGTTTTAAAAGGGTAACCATCTTTTAACCTAAGTAAAAAAGCCTGACAGAAAAAAACAACCTAAAGGTTCCAAATATAATTTAATATAATTTGCTTAAAAATATGTATTCTGCAATATTTTAAACTGTAAAGCTTCCTTCTGGGTACAAATTCAAATTAGAACATGTAGTTTGTCTTTCTTGCCTAGCTGTTGACATTTTAACAAGACGATATTTACTGAAACTGCTTGCTTATCACATTAATTTCTAATGTCATCACAATATTTCTTTTGAAAAGCTTTAACACTTTGGAAAGCCACTGACATTTCATCTGTGTGAGGGGAGTAAGATATTTCTAAATTGAAAATAAACTATAAACTGACAGTGGTTTTATCTGTGATATTTTTTCTGGGGTTCAGTTATCATAACAAGTATTTGGTTTCTGATAGGATTATTCCTGCCAATGTAAAAGTAACATAACTGAGTTCAGTGAACTCCTAATGAACATTTGTTATCACCTACTTATCAAAGGATGATTCTTTTCTGATATATGCATTTCATCTCATGTTCTAAGAAATACCCCTGACAATTTTAGGATGATAACTTCTGTATTCTAATTCTCACAAACTTCACTTGTGAATTTTTATTTTCTTTTTGCCAGTGACTTTGTCATGTCAGGGACATATTCTACTTATGAATAAATCAGTGAAAAAAACTCTGGCCTCTCTGAAGAACAACCTTTGTTTGCTGAGTGCCAGTGTTTTAAAGAGCCAGCTGATATCCAGCCAGTAGACTACCACTCTTAAAATTTTTGTTATAACTATCCTGTTTCCTTTTTTCTTGTACTTAAAACACCATCAGTGATCTGTGTGGTCCTTAAGGAGTTTATCTGTTTCACATTACTATGTAGAAGCATTTTATGCTTCTCAAATTCAGCTCAGCCTTCATGAGTTGGCTACAAAGCTGCAGTGTGTTGATCCCAGCTGGCAGCTAAGGCCTCACACAGCTGTCCATGCACCTCTGCTCCAGCAGGATGGGGAATGGAATCAGAAGAGCATAAGTGAGAAAAATCTTGTGTCTTGACTTAATGACAGTTTAAAAGGAAAAACAAAAGCTGCATGTGCAAGCAAAGCAAAATAAAGAATTCAAGTTGCCATGAGCAGGCCAGTGTTCAGCCATCTCCAGAAAAGCAGGGCTTCAACTCATATAAGAGTTATTTGGGAAGACAAAAGCCATCACTCCAAATACCAATCCCTTCCTCCTTCTTTCCCAAGCTTTTATGGTAGGGGATATACCTTTGGTCAGTTGGGGTCAACTGTCCAGTCTGTGTCTCCTCCCCAGTCTGCTATTTCCCCTTCCCTGGTCCACCAGCTGAGGAAGCAGAGTGAGAAAAAGGAAAAAAAACCATAGATAGCTTCAATGGGTTTTCTTGGAGGGGTGGGACAGTGAGAGAAGCAAAAACAACCTTGAGCTGTGCAGCTGCTCAGCAGTAGCCAAAACACTGCTGTGTTAACAACTTTTGGCCACAGATTCAAACCACAACATCATAAGGTCTTCCATGAAGAAAATTAACTCCAGCCAGATCCAGGACAAAAGTCGATTTCCTTCGTGTTTTTACTGGGACTGTTTATTAGAATCTTTGATCCATATCATTCCCTCTCCAGTAGAAAAAGCAGAATAACAGCTTTGACAGCTGAGACAGTTTTAAAGCAGTTAATAGCATTTAACTTCATCAACCCAAGATGACCGTAGTTTTCAGGTCTCACACTTCGCAGACAAGTATTGTAGTAGGTAAATGGTGGCCTCCTCTTGTGGAGCATTTCAGAGGCAGATCAGCCCTCTCATGGTTTTAGATTTGGTTCTTGTTCTCTCTCATTACATCAAGACTATGCATCTGGGATGTACATTGCTCAGGCAAACTGAAACATTTAGGAAACTGACTTGATTTTTGTGGTATTTAGGCTGTGGATTCACAAATAGGCTTGTGTTGCAAGACTGATAAGTACAAGGTTTTAGCACAGTTTCTCAGTGATCAGAGTATTTGTCTAAGACCTGATCTGATTTCTGTTTTTTTCCTAGCCTCTGCATTTCCAGGCTCAGAAGCCTTGCCTTTTCAAGCCATGAACTGCCCTGTGGTTGATGAGAGACTTACATCTCCTCTCTTGAACCAATATGAAACTGCAGCAGGAGAAATATGCTGCACATTACAGAACATTGCACATCAGAAAAGGCAGAGAAAAGAAAGGACCATTATGCAGTGAAAATAACCTGTGTTGTAGTGAACAAACTATTATCAGGTGATACTTCAAAATAAAGCAACTATATTATTTAGAAATTATATTCATGTGCTCTTGATATAGAATTCCCAATTTTCTTTCCCCTTATGTAAAAACAAAAAAGAAGTCTGATTTGCATAAAAATCAAATCAATTTTGTTAGTATGAGCTACCTCATAAGCTGGAATTGAGAGAGGATAATTTTTTATTTACTGCATATTTTTCTTTAAAAAATTACTCCTGAAATCCATCTTTTAGTTAGAGTTTCTAGAGTTCCACTGATTTCCATGGATTTTTCACATATTTAAGGGTATAATCAGATTGACTGGCTACCCTAGAGGTCTAAAAGATCTTTCTTATTTTGACCTTTTTAATGTATTTTATTATTATGTAGAAAGGCAGAAAAAGGCTGTGAGACAGAAGCCATCCTGTTCTGGAGCTTCATTAGCCCAAATAAGTCCTGTTGCATGTAAATGATCTGAGCAACTCAGAGCAATTAGCTTTTCATTTTAACTTGAGTGTTTTAGTGTAGATTGGTAGCTAATCAAGCTGGCAAATTTTAATAGAGTGTGTAAAAAAATTGTTTATGCGTAATACTGTAAACAAGTGTTGCAGATAGGTCTGTACCTGCTTTAGTGCTATAATAAAATAAGCAGTGAAATCAGCATTGCATCCATTTAGGTGTAATTGTACAAATTGCTAGCTAATCAGAGTGAGAAAATTGAGCCACAATTTGGGAGAACAATGCTGTTTGCTATTAACTTGGTATTTAACTATGTATTTAAAGCATTTGGAGATGAAGTCTTTTTAAAAAATAAATATAGATTAATTTTGTTATAAAAAGCATGTCTGATTCTGAGTTGGTTTCATTAGTGTAATCCAGAAGAAAGTCCACTGGCAGTTGTGAAGTTAACTCAAACACAAACTGATGTAAGCAATAGGAGAATCAGTGCCATTTACTTTATTGTTTTCTCCTGTGTTAAGCCATAGGCATTTCATTAAAAATTCAAAACTGGTCAAATGCATAAAATTCCCAGAAATAAACAGCTCAGTTTATCAAGACAGCTGCAGTGAGCAGTTCAATGGATTTTGACATGCACAACACAGCAGGGACTTAACTGGAGCCATGTAAGCCTGGCTCAAAGGCTTCTGGAGTTTTCAACAAGTTCAAAAAAGCTTGAGAGTCCATAACATAGGGAAGGATTGACTTGATGCTTCTTTCCTGCAAATTCTATTTTAAGTTTTGCATGATCTAGTGCTGTGCATCAATTTGTGAACTATTCAGCCTTCTGGATGCAAACTGATGTTTTTGATTTTTACGAGGTATGACACAAAGTAAAGCTCACACATATTGATCTGTCAAAAACCATCTAAATACTGCTGTCATTTACCCATCCCACAGCAGTACTTTTTAAAGCTTCTGCTGCCCTACTAAAAATATCTCAGTAGGTTATATCTACCATATAAACAGAAATAACCTAAAAGATATGTAAAAAGATAAATAATCATCTTGTAATAATGTATTCATAATACTGGAATGAACTTCAGTAAGTCACCTAATACTTTAAATGTCCTAGACAGCAGCAATGTTCACTCAGTTATTTCTAACAGATGTTAGTTCAGCTCACAAGAAAAAAAATGGTAGGATTTGCCACAGTCTCACAAGAAACTTCACTAGTACTACCATGAAACATATTTTTCCTACATGTAAAGTATACTTTTTTGAGACTGAAGCCAACTGTTATTTATTCTATCCACTGTGGTCATAAATAGAATATTCTTTTCTTTCCAACAGCAGCTTTTTGGTTTTCAAGACTATCTCAACCCACCTCAGTATTTTTTAGGCTAAACAATTCCAATTTTTTCAATTTTTTCTCATAGGTCATGTTTTCTAGACCTCACATAGACCAATATTCTTGACTAATAATTCTCATTGCTATCTGCTACACTCTCTGCACTTAATGTTGCAGCATTGGAGCTTTACAGGTAATAAATAGAGGGAAAAAAAAAGGAAATGCGTCTTACAGATAATGCCACTCTTTGTATCTATGTTAATCTCTGGGTTTTTTCAGTTGAGGTTTGTTAGGTTACGGTTTCTTTGACAGCATTTTGACTCATGTTCAGATCACAAGGTACTAAAACATCTACATGATTTTATATAGAACTATTACCTAACCAGATGCCTTTTAACCAAGTTTATGCAGAAGATGAATCACTTGGAACTTGCTTGTGTTGAATTTCATGCACTTGTTTTTTAAATTCTCAAAATTATTTTGAATTTTCTTTCAATCCGGCAGCATAGTGGCTATGCATGTTGGCTTAAATTTTGTGGAATGATTAATAAGAACAGCCTGCACTTACTCTACGAGATTACTGGTGAAAATATTGAAAGATATCTCACTCAAGACAAGAGGAATTTAACTTGACAGAGGAAACAGACATATATATTGAAGCAAATAGGTTTTCTTCATACACACCCCCCCCCCCCCCCAAAGAAAGATGTATAAATGTGTATGTATATATAAGTTCTATTCAGGTTTTATATTATGAAAATATTAATATTCAATACAAGGATAATTAAGAAAGAACACAAGTGGTGCCTAAGTTTCTTTGCTATTTGGGTATTTAGTTAAGATTTAGTAAGTTTGACCTTAGGTTACTCACTTACCTCTTCCGAATCTCCCCTTCCATTTCATTACTGCCTTAGTCTAAATTACTTCAACGCCCATTTCAATCTAAGAAATCTGCAGGGACAAATGCAGTAACAAGGATTGTGTAACATTGTGACATCTACAGTATTTTAACGGGCAAAAAGTTGTTAATAAGAACTAGCTAATGATTGGCAATGGAATAATAGATCAGTAATTGTACAGCCTTGGGGTAAGTCAAGAGAGAATACAGGAGAAAAGGAAGGAAGAGAAGGCTGCTGTCAGTAACCAGACACCATCACAATTCTTTAATTATGTTGTGGGCACCATCACAAAGCCAGACTATAGACATGCACCTTATCAGCTTTTCTTTGTAGTAGCCCATCCATATAATCCTAGTCTGTCAGTTTTTCACAAGAAGGCACTCTTTAAATCAAATCTCAATCCCTAAAGTATATATGAAATTATATTTTTATTAAAAATATCAAAGGTTATATTGCATGAGCAAGGAAGAAAATGGTTTGCACAGATAAGATAATAACATTTCTCTCTTATAATTGAATGGCAAGTAAGCAGAAATAAAATTCGGTCAGTGGATTCCTGGGAATGGTTTAAGAGAGAAATAAGAAATTGGGTTGCATGCTTAAAGACTGGAGTACAGTATTCACTATTGAAATACTTAGCATAATAAGACTGTGATATTTTAAGCAGATGATTGTCATTTTATAGATCTCCCATAGGACCTGCTTTTTAGGACATTATTTTCCTGCCTTTAGAAATTGTCTTTGTACAGTGACTGCAATAAAGCTCAAATCAAATTAAACCAGGGAGGGAATATGGGAACAACTGGGAAAGAGTAAGATACGGGGGTAAGGACATAAATAAAAACCTTTCAAGGTAAAAAAAATTAGAAGCAGAATTCCTGTGGAATCAGATATGACAAGTAGAAGGGGTTTAAAATTAAGATTATTCTTTTCAAACTGTGACAGTTCAAAATTATGAAATAAAAATAAATATTCATACTATTAATAAAAACTATAAAAAATGGGGCTATGAAACAGGGATTTCTTCTGTAAGTAGAGTTGTTTAATGTAGCATCATCACAGTGGTAACATACAAAAATATATAAGCAAACAGTCCCTGCAGGAAGACATACATTTTCTTTGCAACAGACAAGGTTAAAAAGAAACTGATTCAAATATGATTTCATTGTCCACCACATACTTGCACTGACAAACTTCTTGAAATTAATACCAGAAATCAGCCCCAGAAAGCAAAACTTATTCTACTGTTTTTCTCAGCAGTTCCCGACAAAGTTACAACTGCAACATGAAAATATATTATAATCTGTAGTAAATATGGCTAAAAATGAGCTTGAATGGCCCTCCTATCTACTTGCTTCCTGATCCTATAACATTTGATATTCAGAAGAGTGTCCTATGAAAGCCATTAGTCACCAATAGGCTGAGGTAGTCTTAGCCAGACTGGAGTGCCAGAGAATGCTCTAAGTAATCAAATGGAAAACTATGGTGTGGTCATGTTGGGATCCTACACCCATTTATCAGTCAAACTGAAGGTGGTCTGAAGAAAACAATAGACCAGACCCCCCAGGCAATAATGATAACTATCTATGAATGCAGGGCTTCAGTGCCCAAGTTTGTTGGCTGTGTGTATAGCCCAGCTCAAATGCAACCAGTAATGGCTATATCATCCAGTGCCACTTCACATAACAGGCAGCTTGTGACCTGAGACTCTAAATACTCTCCTTTCTGGCTAAACCCTTGAATACATTCTACCAATCAACCTCAGTTTTCCTTAACAGTGACAAAGTGCAAAGAGCAACAGAAAATGACCAACTAAGGCAAAGTGAAAAAAAGTCACCTTCTCATTTAGTACCCATTAGCACTTGGTCTTGCCCCAGCTATTGTAAAGGATAATTGAATTGTTTAATTTGCAGCTGGATTGTTTTAGCAGATTTTTTCCCCTACTGTCATTATCGAATGATAGTTAACTCCCACAAGGGTAATTGAAAATGAAAGTCTGCTTTGCTTTGCATAAAACTGAGCCCAGTTGCTTTGTAATGAGAAAAAAAATGTAGTGCTTTAATCATTGGTGTTTTACACCTGAAAACTGCTACATAAACTGCATAAACACATCTATGGTCTGCTACATATGTCACTCGTGTTTTCTACATTAAATATTTAATTAGATTGGTATCTGAGAAGGTAACTCAAATCCATTTATTTTCATCTGGTGTGAACTAAACTTTGACACTAGATCTCTGTGAATACTAAAAAGACTGTGATTAAGATGACCCATAACAACCAGAAGGATTCTGATACAATTCTGTTTACAAGGAACAAAATTTAAAATCAGTGAAATCCAAGATTAAAACGATTACCATTGCTGAGCATTATCATTCTTCCTCTTAAACTTCTGACCTCTCTCCTGAACTGCAACACCAAATCAAGTTAATTTTATACACATGAGATTAACAAAATAAGATTTTGTTTTCCAAGGTATGTTATTTAATGGAGAGTACTGATAAGATAGTGAGTAAGATACCCCTATTAGCACTCATTAGGAGGTAATAACGATGGACTGTCCATTGATCAGCAGTGGAGAACATGCAACACACCATTCTTTGATTAATGGGAAGACTGCTTGCAGCATGCTTCTTCTCACAGCTGGTCTTGCATTTACTGGGACTATGTTTCTATGTAATGATATAACTCATAAAATGAATACCCATACACTTTATTTCATATTGTAATGTCAACCCACCAGTTTAGCCAGGTAAAATGATGAAATAAGGTGGCTGAGGTCTTGGAATATTGGATGGAGACAAGTAGATATTTTTAAGAGATAAATTGTCACTCTTGATATGTAAGCTTCCCAGGGAAACCAAGACTACTAAGAGCAGGGTGTGATTCAGAATTCAGAGAAACTGGACTACAGAACCTGAACCCTGGACTTAAAAGTTCTCAGGAGATAACTTTTGTCTATTGGGAAGTCAGCATAGGGGAGGTCTTCTCCTGAGGACAAACCTTAAGTCAGTGAACCCCTACGTCCTTTGTAAAACCAAGAAAAATTAAATATTATATACAGTAATTCTGTGATAAGGCAATAGAAGAATCTGTGTCTAAAAGTATTCTCAAACTTAGGTATGAAAGACAGGTTGTCATTTTGTTGGGATGTAGAAATCAGATTAGAGAGAAAGGGTCTACAAGTAAGCAAGAAGAAAAAGTTCAAGAGCCTGGGCTCTAATACATACTTTGTGCCTGGTTGATCAGATGAAGGAATTTAAATTAACCTGCAGAGGGGGATTTCTGTTGCCTTCAGGGTAACATAGCTTCAGTACTGTGGGGTTTCTAGTACTTTGTAATTAGGTACATTTAATTGTATTTAACTTATTTTTAGAATCCTAAATAGATGTTTTGGATTTTTTCCTAAGCAGCTGCACACTGTTAAGCCATTCCACAGAGTTTTAAATATATGAGGCTGGGAAAAGCTTGGATACAACCAGTGAAAATTTGAAAATTAGGTGACATAACTGTCATGCAGTATAGGTAGCTCAAAATCCAAGAATAGCATCTTATTACTCTCTTCTTCAATAGCTACTGACAATCTCAGTCACAAAAGGTTATGTATATCATGAACTTTGGATATGGCACCGAATCATGGCAGAGAAGTCAGGAATGTTCCTTGAAGCCAAGTAATGGGTACAAAGGTGGCTGTGATGGCTTCTCTGACTAATAGGATGGAACAGAAGAGGCAGAAAGCAGTTGCAGCTACTTAATAAAGGTTTAGCAGAACCTAGAGGAGAGTGGTGGGTTTTGGATCAAAATTTGATTTTTGAAGGATTATCTATAGGCATATGAAATTAGATCAACTTTTTTTTCAAAGGTGATCTGGTCAACACTGAGAATCCGTCATCAATATATGTCAGGGATCCCCTGCTGGTAAACACAGCCTGAGAAACTGCTCCTTTTCCTAAGGGAGCTCATCTAGCAATAAATTTAACAAAACCGCCTGGCCCTGTGTAGTTTTCAGTCCCTGATGCTACAGTTATACTAGTTAATAAAACAGCTGTAGTTAAAGCAGATGCATACTGCACCTGTAAATATAGAAGCACAAAAAGCAGACTTTAATTGTAGCTTCTTTTGAACCCAAACAGGAACACATTAATATAGCATAACTGCGCAAACTTTCTTTTTACGTAATAATCCAGTAAAAAGAGTACTACCATTGCTGGCCATGGGCTCATTGTGCCTGATGTAAACAATGTGAAATTCCAGTTCTGGCCTGTTAGGCCGGATATCAAATTGTTATGAGGAATTGTGACATGAACTCAGCTTAATGCTAGGTGTCTCTTGTTAGGATGCACAGTTTAAGTGCCAGTTAATAGCAAAGACCTTGAAAATATGGACACTGGTTGAGGGCAGCTTCCTCAGAGCCATTAACAACACACCAATGGATAGCAAGTGCTCATTGGAAAAATGCAACCTGGTGAACTGGGAAAATACTTTATTTGCCCTAGGAAAAGAAGCAGTAGCAGAAGAGCAGCAGGATAAGGCACCTGCCACATCCTGGAAAAGCAGTACTCCCAAGGATCAGACAGGAAGTAGAATGCAGTTGAGGCAGAGGGGTAGGAATTGACTAGCCTTACAGAAGATCCAAAATTTGGTGGGTGTGGAGAAGATATCCACTGAAGATCCATCTTACCATTACAATGGAGACTAAGAACATCCAGGACTGCATCCATCAGGGCTAATTAAGCAGCATCAAATCCTCAGTATTGCATTTTGGCAGCTGGTGTCAGCTGTGATTGTTAAGGACTGAGTACTTTGAATACAGAGTGATAATTATAATGACTGATAATAAGAACTAGCCGCTAGCAGGAATGGATGTTATTAATGACTTCTAGTTCAGGAAAGTTTAAATCTGGACTAATTTATCAATCCTCTAAAAACTGTGTTTAATTGTTACTATGTATGTTCAGCCATTAAATGGTCTCTAGGACTGTTCTGCTGTATTAATTCCCACGAGTGATGCTTTGTGTGAAAGATTGTTCTCAACAGTCAGACTGGATCCACCTTCTGTGTGGAGGTAGACAGGAGAGATCACTGTGGGGACAGGCAAAGCACTTGATTTTAGGACTCAAAGCTACTTACAGGCTGGAAAGAACAAACAGAAGGGAGAATTCCTTAAACATAATCTAAGAGTTCTTCATGTTAACAAGGGTAATTCAATTGTTTGTTCCATACTTTATGTATTTATTTATGTACCTGACTTGCACTGGGACTAAAATGTCTCAAAATCTTTGTCAATATGCAGCAGTTCTATTGGGCTAAAGAACTAACCTGAAGTAAAATACATGAAATAAAAGACCTGTAGTAATGTGACCATGTTCCCATCGTATGTGTGTGTGTACCAAGTTTGGTGGGAGTCAAGTATGAGCTAAAGCTGCTTTTATGTCCATTTTTCTTTGCAATGTCTCCTACATGTGTGTTTTTAAAAAAAGAGTCTGTGTATAGCTTCTGTTAAGGTACTGGATTGGGCAACTTTAGGAATCTGCCACAATTGGGATGTTACTGCTTCTAGGAGCCTGAGTGGAGAAATAATTCTAAGCATCCTTATTTCTGTTTCTGCTTGAGAAGTAGTTATAATCTAGTTTATAAACCAGCTTAAAATACCTGTGTAATTTCAAGTCTATTTTATGAGGTATTGCAAATATGGCAAACACAAAAGAATTTAAGTTAAAAGTATAAAATACAGTTTATGTGTTATAGTTGCATAGCTGGATATCAGAATGGTATCTCTTACACTTCCAGTTAACTTGGATCATAAATTCCTCTGGGAGTGAGAAATTTCCCCAGGCACTCTTCTGCAGACACAACACACTGAACATGAGGCAAGTTGAATAACTGAGATCCCACACCTTTCACAACAAAGTATTTGAGTAATTGTTGCAGACGGTTTCAAGGTGGCTTCAAGAAGATTTTCAGAGTATTTCCCCTAGGCAGTTTCTGCTCTGGCTGTACTAATTTCATCTGCTCAAACATGTTGATTAAAACCCCAATTTGAGAATCTGACCCTTACAGAAATTCCCTTGGGTATTTTCCTGTTGTAGATTTATCAAAATTGTACCTAGAAAAGGCACTTTAAAATGGTCAATAGAATCTGTTGCAGCAGATGTAGAAATAGTCATGCAGGCCAGCCTTTTGTATATAGGGAAGAGAGTTAAGAGAGATTTTATGTGCAGTTAAGATGGCAAATAACAAGTGGTCATGTAGAACTGGGGATGAGCTGGAATTTACAAACTGAGCAGAATAAAAATTTTGGAAGACTCATGTGAACCAGCTGAAGACACTATAGCAGGGATGCATGCAACAGAGATTTCTGTTTCCATCTGTAGAGCCACTCACTGTCCTGCTTTTGACTCTTATTCTCCACACAAAAGCTGCCCAGTATCCAGATCACAAAAATTATTTTTTTTAACAAACACTGTCTCCGTATGTCTGTGCCACACAGTCCAGATCATCCTACGGCTAATTTCCACATAAAATCTGCCACACAAATAACTAAATGTTTCTGAGCAAAAATTGAGCCAAGCCTTCCAGCTGCAAAAGAGCAATTATGAGTGGCTGAGCCTACCCAGCATCAAGGTCACTTTAACTATTGCACTTTGTTGTGTTATTCTGCAGGTACAGCCTGAGGGAGACTGCAAAAGACTAAAGTGTTCCTTGCAGAGAGTTCTTTGGCCCTGTGGATGTTTTCACCTTAGTTGCCAGACAATTAACAATGTGAGAAAATGTTGTAGACCAATTATTTTTTTAAAGGGAAAGACTATTTATCTGCAGGTTTAATTAGCTCACCTATGTAATTATATACTTTCTTGTTCTGACTGAAACTACCTGTAACTGCCGTGTTTTTACAAGTTGGAGGTATTTCCCTAAGAAAACATGGGTTAAAAATATTTTAAATCAATTAGTTTTTAATAAGTGTTTTGAGATTTCTATTGTTATAAAAGAATAAAGGTCATCCAAAAAGTTCAGACCTTTTTTGTCTGAATCATACAAAATGTTGTTTGTTATTGCTCCATAATACAAGACATCCATCCAGTAAAGCAGTGACAATCCCTATTATATTGTTTAACTAGACAGAAGTATAGACAGTCCAAGGAGTATTCTCATATACCCTAGTGGCACTTTCAATATAGAGGTTAGCTTGCAATGTTGAGAAAAGTATATTACTTGTGTCCAGTATCTGAGACAGTTGAAATATTTTCCTATATTGTGTCTCTAATTAATACCATAAAGCATAATGAAGACTTGTCAGAAGAAGAAGATACTTCTAGGGAGCATGGAATTGTCCAGTTGTACTTAAAATATTTCTTCATCTCTGATGACAGGTCAACATTATACTTTATGGTCGTAATAAAAAATTGGCATGTAATGATCCATTTCTAGAATTAATCAGCAAAAACAAGAGCTTTCCAATTAGTTCATGTATCTAAGGGATTTACATCATTCCCTGACTTCATCTTCTCAATCACAGTTATGACTTGGCTGATGGGAGGAAGGACCTTGATAAATCAGGTGTCCATTGAGAGACATGCAGGAAACATGCATGGTTTGATGTGATTTCTTTGCTGACTGTATTGGACATAGTACTTTTTTTGTAGTAGTCAAAACCTAAGTAGTTTTTATGAAGCAGCTTTATGTGTAGATTTAGGTGCTTAAGTCCTCCTTAATTTCAGTGAGATTCCTGGCAGATCCATTGATGGTAGGGGCAGATTTAAATCTGATTCATATTAAGCAGGAGTCTACTTTTAAAAAAAACCAAAAAACAAAAAAACCCAACACTTTCCTTTATATTAGAAGGAATTGAACAAGTTTTTGAGGACTGTGCTGGGTGCAGGTTCCCTGCTGCTGGACACAGCCAGTTCCAGGCAGCTCCTACACCCCCACACCTCAGGGCACAGCTGAACCCACAACCCAGATGGGGGCATCTTGACAGAAAGATGTGAAGAAAGGGAGAAAAATGCCATGCTGAAGGCTGTGAGAGAGGAGTGAGAATATACAAGACAAACAACTCTTTAGACACTGAGGTCACTGAAGAAAGAGGGAGAGGAAGTTCTCCTGGCACTGGAGCAGAGATTCCCCTGCAGAGCAGGAAGAAAACCATGGGCAGCAGACATCCACACTGAAGCCGAAGGAGGACATGGAGATCTCCTGAAAGAGGCTGTGGTCCACGAAGAGCCCATGTCAGAGCTGGGAGAAAGCGTGAGAGGGAAAGAACAGCAAGGGAAGCAGTAATAAACTGAGCACAGTCCCCATTCCTATTCCCCTGCACTGCTCAGGGCTGGAGGGTAGGTGCGAAGTGAGTGAAGCTGAGGCTGGGGAGAAGGAAAGTGAGGTTAAGGTGTGCTAGCCTTTGCTTTGTTTCTCACTATTGTACGAGCATAAGCAGCATAAGCATTTTTCAAATAAGCGACAATACCAGAATAATCCTAAAACTTATGTAGAAGTTTGTGGTAACTAAGTTATTTAAGTATTTATTTTACATTTAATAATATATATTCTACTAGAACTTTAATATTCCAATTCAAATTCACAGTCTTGGCCTTTGTTTGGCACGAGCTGCATTTCTGACAACCATTTTAAATCCTCGAGAGGGCAGAGCAGGGAGCTGTTTTTCAGTTATTCAAGGGCCTTTTTCTTTCTTCTGATAACTTGCTGTTTTTCAGTTTTTGAGGAAGTGTTGATATTCCCATTAGATCTGACTGTCGTTTTTTATCACCAAAAATGGCCAGTAGAAAAATTACACCACTTTTGGAATAAAACTTCATGTCTGTTTCTTTTCTAAAGAAATCCCCAAAGGTTAATGTTTGTACATGTCATATTCCATGTAACATTTTGGATATTTTTATTGTGTTGTCTCCTCACTTCTAAGCTCTGCGCCACTCTAATAATGAACCAGGATTGTGGGATCAACTGCAGCGCTAAAGCTTTCTCTCCTGGAGAAACCACAAAATCTTTCTGTCCCTGACTGCAGGCTGAACATTCTGCCTGTGTCCTGGTTTCACACAGGAAGAGATTTGAAAGCATCTGCTGAGTGTCACTGAGCAAAACACTCTTTGTGCCACCACAAAGTACGTGCAGCAAAAATCTATTAAAGCAAGAGGAGTTAAACTCAATTTATGCTGGGGAAACAGAAAATATTGCCTAATAATTGTAGGTGAATTAAGATATATATACATAAATGAGCATTAATTTTATAGGCACACCATGGCAAAAAAAAAAAAAGTAATTTCTTTCTTTACTGTAAATGCTAAGATAATATAGAAAGAAAATGAAGTCCTTATTTATTTGGTAAGACAGACTTATATAAGTCTTCATAATGAGCTCAATGATTAAATATATCTAAGAAAATTACAATAACTAGACTTGGAACTAGGCTAGTAGATGCATCATTAATTCTCGGTTCCTATGCTGTGAGTTTTATCAGACTTCACCTCCCCCACCCCCTGAAAAAAAAAAAAAAAGATATCACATTCAAAGAGAGTCTGTGTACCATTAGGAGACCCATAGAAATTATTTTAGTCTGAAAATAGATTACATTATTTTTCTTTAGTTAGTGCCTTTCAAAAGGCATCACATTCTGAACAAAATTAGAATTGGAGTATAGATAGCAAACTGGAGTATAAATACTAAATATTTGACAGAGTATTTTATGGTTAAGTGGTTTAGAGTTGGCAAGACAAATGGAGTGTATTAAGAACTGCTTTCTTCCATAGCAGAGATGAAATACATCCAGGTTCTGTGTACAGTGTGCAAAAAAATAATAGTTACACTGCTGTGAAAAAAGGGGAAACATCAAGGAAATTATGCAAAACAGAAATTCCATAAAACCTCTACTCTGTTTTTTATTTTCTATGAGAAATTTGGGATTTCATAGCATTTTAAGTCTAACATTCCCCTTCATTAGTCAAGCTGCTAAAAAATTAAACAAGGGTAGAAAGTATTTACCTATAGGAATGGTGGAATAGGTTTATTTGTGTCAAGGTGCCTACAACCTATAAAGAAACAATTCAGGCAATTGTACAAAATTATTTCAAATTCTAAAATTGGCATGTGTATAATGGAATTTTTGAGTACAGGAGTTTGTCCAGGCATTGCACACACCTTGTGCATCATTCAGGTGTCTAAATCTAATGCGCAGGTCAGCTCAGGTCACTTCCAGCAGCCACTCTTAAAAAGGTATGGGTCATCCCCAGCTCCAGTATTGTATCTCTTATTGTATCAATATGGATACTTTGGATACCTAGGGGCTTCCTTAAAGCTTTATGCGCCTATCTTTTACAAATAAATCCCATCCTTGTTGCAGGAGGGGACCTGCAGCTTGTATTTTTGTCACAAGGGAGTCCAGGGGATTTTGATATTCCTAGTAGAGATGTAATAGTCATGCAGTATAGCTGCCTCAGATAAGATTATATTTCCTCATAATAGTTTTTTAATAACAATTTCCATGCATTCCATTAACTTCATCAGCATTATGTGATGTACAATGGTAAACCAGTAAGGATGTGTTTGCTCTACTTGGTTTATAGTCTCATTCAATGGCAATAGTAGAAATTATTTAGCTATGTATATTTCTGAACAACATATTGGGATTATAAATCAAAGAACTTATACATTGTGAGTCCTATTCGGATGTAGAAAATAATGAGAATGCAAATAATTCAGAAGAAACTGTGAGGTCAAGCTGACAGTTCTGAAGTTTTCTTCCTTTTACCTGATTTAGTTAGTGCAACCTTTCTACATATAGCATTATGCACAGCATAAACCCATATAGCGTTATTGCCTTGTTACTCTGATACTATTTAGTGTCAGCATGGTTGGTGGAAATCCAGAAACCTGTTTATCTACACAATTAATGATTAAAAGTATATCAGAAGGGATTTAAAATGTTTTAATTTAGTGGAGAAGAAAGATATAAGTGGGACAATATAACAGTCATCAGTGAAACACCCAATGATACTGCGCTGAAACATGTACTAACATGCTTTCTTATTTCTGATGGAAATGCACAATGTGCCAAACTGAAGAATTGATATTTCGCTGGCTGCAGTTAACCTGTCTTCATAAAGAATGAACAAGAGTACACATTTCTGCAGCTTTTTGACATTTTACATCAATACATAAGAATTCACCTTGACTGTATGTTCACACATGGATTTTTATAATCAAGCATCTCTTTCCTTTTTTTTTTTTTTAACAGAGAAGTATAAAATATATTTTCAAGCTGTTACCTACATACCTCTGTAAAAATCACTTTGCATGACTCTTTGCATGAGTCACACATAAATTCAGACTTACCTACTGCACTGCAAATATATAAATTTTGCCGATGTTATTAGTAAAGATTTAACAAATATGGAAAACAGTCCAGGACATGTTATAATTCTCAGACTGGTTAGATATACCAGATGGGATGCCACCATATATTTATGAGAAAAATAAGTTCCTATTTTTGTTTCAGTTGATGATACAGTGTCTGAAATCTTATGTTGTATCCCTATATGATCTCCTTGTCATACTTTGGAAACAATGCAGTCTGTGGAAACATATTTACAAGCTTTTTACTATTATATTTCAATGCAGTCATCATTTATATCTTACTTTCAGAGACCATTCTTTCATTATTAACAGACCAAAACAATCTTAAAAAAAAATTATTTAAATCTGAACATACCCCTTTCTGAAGGGTAATTAGTGAAGAATTCAAGCCACAAAGTGCGATTCAGAGGCAATTTGTCAGCTAATAAATTAGTGCATAGGCTGCTCGAAATTTGAGGTCTCAAATTACAGAGATGGAGGCTAATTCAGTGTTACAGAATTGGAGACTAAAAAAACTGTCTTGGTTTAGGTTTAGAACTATTTTCTGGTGTGGAATATTAAGATCTTCTTATTTACTCCCTTCTCAGCACATCTGAAGAAGCCCACAAAAGAGCACAAATTTAAAATCCAAGACAGTAGGGAAATTACATGCAAATTTTGTGACAGCTAAGTATGGAAAACGTTGCTTGCATATTACATAGTATTCGCAGTATTGCAACACACTGTTGCCTGATCTATCCAGTATTTTGATAAGACTCTTTAATCATTCACTTCTATAAGAGGATGTTCTCTTGACAGCAGTGAGTACAGTCCATTAACTAATTCTGCACATAGGCCACAAAAGAACAGTGCTCTGCATAAAGTGATACAGAGAAACTCAGGACTTTGTTGGAAGGTGTTTGACAGCAAAAATACCAAGCTAAAATTTCACTGGTACTGTTACATTAAAAGTAAAGGATGAACCTGGACAGAATGTTCTGAATTTATAGTAGGTCTAAATCCATAAAAAGATTTTAAGGTATGGTGAATTTGCTTTTGCAGCAACAGAATTTCTTGATGCCACTGCTTACACTTAAAGTAAGAAAATTGGTCAAGAAGGAACCAGAAAATGTTTTTTCTTTGAGAAGTCTGTACTCCTTTAATACAACTATGGTTTTACTACTGCTGCAGGATGAGAAAGACCAAAACTGTGGTGTACATTTGCATGTGTGTGCTGTGTCTCTCCAGAAGGACAATGGTTAATTACTGTTTCTTCCACAGAATTGCTCCAGCATCTTACACAAGACTGCTACATACCAGTTTGGGAAAATAAAATGGTTACTTTAACTTTTATAGCTAGATTACTAGTAATCTGTTGGTATATAAGTATTATTTAAACTGATAAAAGATCAATACTTTTTTATTTTGCATGGTTTACTGACATACTTGTGAAAGACTTTGCAGCATGAAATATAATGGTGCAATTTCAATTTGTTTTGGTTTTGAAAAGCATAATGGCACACAGAAGGTCTACAGTTTGTTACCAAAGTTTAGTAAACAGGAATAAAAGTTATTGCACACATCACGGAGCAGAAGCCAAATGATGACTTGAGAAGCAATCTGAAAGGAATTAGCAAGAGAAATATGCAATCCCTGAAAAGATGATAGCAATTATCTCTCACCAGTAAGGTAAGCAAAGGTAAGAGAGAACCAGCTAAATTTTGGGTGTCCCATGGTCTGTCAATCTAGGACTAATTACCAACTTCTTGAGCAGCGCCCTGTACTGCCCACTTCAATATTTGCCTGCATTTACATGCTGCATTTTCAACGGTGATGTTTACAATAAAATATAGATATAAAAATGCACTAAACATTGATACTTCAATAAAAGTTTTTTCCATCTTAATGAAAAAACCTTTTAAATGTATGTGTTCCCCAGTGTATGCACAAGATATATTGAATAGTTTTGGTCCTTTTCCCACATTTTAATAGGTTTTGCTTAGATCCATGTCATAATTCTGGCCAGAAAAAATTATCCAGCGCATAATGTCTAAATGTTTTCACTACTGCTATTATCCTCTTTGCCCTTTAGAGGGGAAAAAGAGCTTCTTCAGTCATTAGCAGATGCACTGATCCTACTAATTCTGTATCTCTTAATAAACAGGTTGTTCATGAAGTTGATCTGTTTATATTAATTTTTGACCTGTGGCAGCACTGGGACCTTTTTTTTTTTTAATTTTTGAGCCTTCTCATATTACCTATGAGGTTTATGAGTCTAAAAAGGAGCAGAATACCTTTAAAAGGACCATGTGTGGGTTGCAAAGCCTTTCTGGGAGCCCGTAGGGGTCTCTGTGGGACAATCCATATGGCTGCGATTTCTGTGTTGCAGCAGGCATAAAACAGCATCCCTGCATTTGAAACAGACAGAGCTATTGAGATGAAATGACAGAGATGGAAATACTGCTGAAAAAAACCAGTGGAAAGTAGTGTGGCTAGAGGAACAGTAAACTGTAACTGTGCACTTTACTGTCTATGCAAAGCGTTGATTTTGTTGGTTTTTTTTCACCTCTAGTTTTATTTTGATTTGGTTCTTTTCAGAACACTGGAGTGTGTAAACATTAAAATACTTCTTTAATTTCAAGAAGACAAAAAATGGTGATTATTCATGTGTTTTAGAATACAATGTAAATTCTCCTGAAAAAAAGCTTCTATTCTAGGCTTTTTCTACAATTTGTAGAATATGTGTGAAAATAAGATTAAGTTTTCACACAGAAAATTGACTTGAAATTGAATTTAAATTAACTCCTTGTTGCAAAAATAAAGCATCCTGGATTTGTCATGATCTTATTGTCCCATAGTCTGTTCTGCAATGCTGTTCTGTTCTATAGCAGTGAGACTTCAATCTCAGTCTGAGTACCTATTCTACAGGCTTTCACTGACAGCTCTTTAGTCATGACTGCAGTCTATTTTAAATCTGTTTTTTCACAAATTTCATATGGGAATTTGTATGCACTTAATGTGAAAGGAACCAAAGCAATATTATGGCCAATGAAAGCATAATCTTAATTTTCCTGAAGTGCTATACAGAGAAGCTGCAGCAACTGCCTCTGGGTGTTCTTAGTTCTGTTTCACCACTTTGCCATCTGGGGAAACATAAGAGAATCAGTACATCAGATTCTGGATGTTATGCTTTAGAGAGTATGCCTTTTTAACAGATTAATTTTTCCCACTTTTTCCTCACAAATATAATCAGAGGAAAATATTTATCTAGTGGCAACTGAGGTAGCTAAATGCTGCAGCTTTTCTTAGCTACAGATAAAAAGGTTGTAAACCCTGCTTGACAGTGTCCAGTCACAGCATGAAGGACAAATTTTTCATGGACTTTGCATTAGTGTGATGTATGGTTCTCTTTGCCCCCTCCCCCACAATAAATTAACTTCATCCAGGATAGATGTAAATACAAGAACGAGCAGTAACATTACTTGATAATTTAATTCTTCTTCACCGTGTCCTTGAAACTGCTCAAAAAGCATTGCAGTCTTTCAGAGTGACTCAATGCATAAGGTAACAAAGTACTCAGAGATCTCAATGGTTTCACAAAATTAGACAGGCATTGATTTTAAACTGGGGCGAGGGGGGCAGGTTTCTTCATTAGTAACATCTTTCTTTGTATACTAAAGGAAATTTGATGGAATACATCTGTCTCCGGTCTTTAAAATTATAATGCCAATTGAGATGTTTATTATTAAATAGTTGGCATTATTACATGTTGTAAATTTTAAGATTACAGAGTTATTACATTCTGCCAATAAAATTAGGAATGCATGTACAGATTTATTTTCAGTTAAGCAAGAACAGATATGGTTTTAACTTCTTGACCCTGTGAGAATATGCTACCTAAAGGCCTTCATCTGTAGAAATGTCTCAAATAAACATATCCAAAAATGACTGGGATTTTTACTTTTCTGAATGAATGTGTAATGCTTAATAACTCTTACTTGCATCATTTACATCTTACTGTACAGTCTCCATTGCAGAGATAAAGCTCCTTCAATTTTTAGAGGTCTGAATACAAAGTAGGTCTGCCCCATGAGATATAATATTCATAATAAGTTATATCTTTCAGTATGTCTAGAGATTTAAAGGGCAAGAATCCTGGACTGTTGGCTGTGACCACTGAGACATCCTTCTCATAATGGTAGAAAGTACCAGAGCCTTCATCGTTTAGCTGAAGGAACCAACTCACAGGGATGAGTTCCTGCTCCTTTCTCCATCTTGCCTTATGCTCTTGGCATATATGATCACCTGGTGGCCTAAATTAATCAAAGTAGTTGTAACAACTTCATTTCAACAGACCCATGGTGATGCTGACTTTGTCCTCCTTCTGTCAGAGGTATAGGATCTGTCATCTCAGGTCCATTGATAGGGAGATATCATATCTTTTTTCTTCAGCTAATCAAGTACAAAACCCAGGAGTTTCACCACTATCACTTTTGGTGAGTAGAGTTTAAATTGAGACACCAAAGAAACTGCCAGACTAAAACCATAAATTTTTAAAGCTTTGTTAGTATTGGAAAAGTGCAAGGCATGATGACCATGCAGTCCAGTTCACAGCTTGTATTTTATTGGTTTGAAGTCTGTGTACTCATCAGGTGGCATCGCTCTGACTTTTGATTTTTAGGATTTATAATAGGGAACACGGAGTTAAAATATATATGAGAAAAGAAGAGGAAAGCTGAAAAACTTGGTTAGTACAGACACAATACTTTTCAGAGACCACAAATATTTAATTGATTGTTACTTACTAGTAAAGGAAAAGTCTCTTTAATCCTTCTACTTCCCTGTTGGATATAATGACATATCCATTTGGTTTTCTTTTTGTTAATACCATTATTACTGTAACTGTTGTGAACAATTAAAAAGGTATTTAAAGCATGGTTACCCCGAATTCCTCTTGCAGGGACACAGGTCTGCATGAATGGAATATACATTCTTAAATTCACAATTACCAATTCACAGTTGGTAATCACCCTTGGAAATATCACTGCATGTTAGACTACGTCTTATTGATATAAACAGATGTAGTTGCACAGATATATTTTGTATTTCATACTGCTCTTGTCCACAATTTCCATAGGTTTGTATTACTCAGAAATACATGTTGCCTTCTTCTAGGCAAAGTGTCTGAGATGCAACTATAAATATGTGATATGCAGATATGAAAGACCTGCTGAAAACAAAAGCCCATTAACCAATTTTTGGGGGAACAGACAGTTCTGTTTCATGTTGGCTGAAAACTAAGGAGTCCTGGTGATAAATGCAGGTGCTAAATGCAGGTGCTAAATGCAGGTGCTCTGTTTTCTCCTGTAATAAGTGACTCTTATTAAGCCTTAGGCATAACACTAAGAGGCTTCCAAACTTTCATCAGATTTTTTTTTTTTGCTATATTGATTTAGTGGTCCTAGACCAAAAATTAATTTGATCCACCAGACCATACAAGTTTAAAGTCTTCACTAAAAAAAAGTTTGTAGATAGAAAGAAAAAGAGCATGGGTATATGCTGCATGTATTTTTCTACTCTTCTTATCTACTCTTTTTCCATGAAGAAAACTAATGTATACTCCAATAGGATCTGAGGACTATCTGCCACATGAATCATCTGTAACAGTTGTAAAGATAGTTTTGGCTCAGTTTTCAGTATATTCTCTGATTTTTCCAAGACAGAATTTTAACCAGATTTTTAAAATTTAAGACTGGGGACTGATTTTGAACTAATTATATCTAGCTGTTCGCAGAACTAGTGAGAGAACAATCAAAATGTTGTCTGTCACACGTCTGGGACTGTGGGAGTAACCTTTGTACTATTCTTAGGAAAAACATCTTGTGTGCTTTTGTTCTCCTGTCTACATTCATGTGTAACTATTTCCATTATTTAAAACTTGGTGTCCTTGGTACATTTAATATCTTAGTGAATTAAACCCATTTCAATAAAATAAGCATTACCTATTAGATACTGTGATACAGATTTGATTTCATATAGGCAGTTTTAAATAAGCATACCCTGCCTTGAAATAAAAATAAAAAAAAAAAAACCAACCTAAAAACTGACCTGATAGAGGAATATCCCAGTCAGTGAGAAAGAAAATGATAAAAGTAGTAGGTATTCCTAAGGTTCTGGTGAGACATAAAAGAACTCTGTTAGTCAGCCATATCAGGATATGATTTATTGTAAGCATAGTTTATCATCCAGTGGCCATGAGTATATTAGACCTATCAGAAACAGAAATCTGAATTCATCTTCTTTCCTCTATGGTACTTGGAAAATGCTCTGTAACAATGTGTACTGAAGAGAGAGATAACACTACAATACATGTGTTGCATAGCTTAAATTATTACAAAGTCCAGGAACAAATTTTGGCTGTCTTCATTTTTTTCTAGTTATTACTTTATATGAAACTTTACAATTCAGTGATGACAATTATAGGTCAATGTCCAAGACAAGAATACAAGTATGAGTCTGACAGTGAAGATTTTTCTTATAAAATTATATCTGACCATTTCCTTAAAATATTAAGAGTTAGTGACAATATGCTGATTTTGAAGATAAATCAGTTTATCCTGTGTAAGAACTTCTGTTCCATTTGGCTATTAAAGCTGTATTTCCTATTACATCATCCATAAGATAAATAGTGACTATGTGACAGGCTTAAGTATACCATAAAGCCTGAAAAAGAAACAAATATCTAGGACATCCAAAATATATGTGCTAGAAACTAGATAGATCTAAACAGCTCAGCAAGAGGTTTCCATATCAATAACTTAGTCTTCAGATTTTAATAGCTTCAGTGATCTAGGGAAATAGACTATATCCAACAAAATGCAAGTTTATAGCTCAGTGGATGGAGATTCAGTCTTCCATTATAAATAAATGGCATTGCATTAAATTGCCCTAGCCTCTTACTGCACAGCACCATCTGACACTAGTAAAATATTACTACATTACCTTGCCCTTTGTACCAACAGCAGCAGCACATATTGCCAACAACAACTAATTTGCCCCAGGGAACACCAGGTTCTTTCTAAACTGCAGTACACATGAATGAAGGTGGGCTGATCATCTGCTTCCCCCATTAATTTCCAGTGCAAGAAATACTAGTTTTTGTGGCAGAAGGACAGTAATTCAAATGCCAGAAAGGTCACCTTACCAAACCATTTTTGCTTCTTTGAGCTAATCATTCCTATATGGTTATATTACATAATAGGTGCTGATTTACAATATGCAGGTTGTAGTAAGCATATCATGTTTTATTTTATTTTTTGAATAAAATATGAAAAAATAGCACTAAAGACTTTAACTTTTTAAAGTAAATAATCTTAACCATTGAGAAAAAGACATATGGTCTTTAATTCAGTAAATATTTTGCAGAAGATTATGACGTAAGATAGAGATTTTCTCTTCGCTGGTGGACGTACACATTACTCTACATGGGCATTCAGTGTCTTGCACTTTCAGCATTATAAAGTTCCAATTGACGCATTTGGTAAAATTATAAAGGATGAACTTAAAGCACTTACAGACACATGCTGATCAATGTTCTAACATCTGCGTTTGTTTGAAGTATAACTAACACAGAAGGAAACACCATTCCTATTATTGTCATACAATGTATGTGTTATTTGACTTGTTTGGGTTACCTAGTTGCCAAGTTAAAACCTGTGTAAGTATATACGTGATGAGGAAAAATCCTGTTCTGCAGCTCTTTAATCTCTTACAATTTCAAAATACTCTACATAATTATTGCAAAATTTGTCTTATGTTCTGTCCAAAAGTCTTGGTGATTTCATAGGCAATGTGCTTTCAAAATCAATACCTAGGAAAAATATCCTCTGTGAGTTGCTCTGTCCTACTGGAGTGGGTTTGATATATTCTAAGAACATGTTACAAATTGTCTGCCATTGGGATTGGGCCACTGTGCATTTCACAGTGTTATATCTGAACTATATGAAAAGTTAGACAAGCACTATATGACTACGTGACCAGTCTGACAAAATAAGATTGTTACATACATAGACTAGGAGCTCAGAGAGTTTTGCTGTTCAAAATTTAATTAGTTAATGGCATTTGTACCCAGAGGATGTTATGATTTTCATATCTTGGTTGTGACTGACATTTGAAAATTGAGGACATTTTTATACTTGTGCTCCATCATTTTTTCCCCCAGGGCATCTGTTACTGGTCACTGCCAGAGAGAAGACTTTGGGTAAACATACTCTTTGTCAGCGTTGATGAAGTATTTAAATTACCTTTAATCCTTTATTGGATTACTTTTATAACCTTTTAAATATACTTGTTGTTGCTCAAAGATTACAGTTTGTCTAAACTGTGAAATAGTAGACTGCAAGTCTGAAAACATTCATTTTTTCCCTGTTCTGACACTTTCCACTTGCTGTCACTTCATCTTTCAGAAACTCTGCTGTTGTTGGATAGCCTTATGCTAGAAATACATTGTAAGACACCAGTGTGTGATAAAAGCAAAGTAGTCTCTTAATATAGATAAAACTCTATCAGGAAATCTGCACTTTGCTCTGTAATTGTTAATTCTACCACCTCAAATAAAACAAGCCCTCTATGTCAAGTGCAGTTTGGCAATATGACTTTATCTTTGCTAAAAGTCTCTGTCAGCTCAGCTGTGTCATGCACAGATCACCCCTTCCTTCTTTAGATCAGCATTGCTGTTATGGTTGTGAAAAATAAAACAAAACACTGCAATTCTACATTTTCAGCATAATTGATGCAATATTCAGAAGGATCGAAAAATATGTGGATGATTTCACTGATATTTTCTGAGTATGTTTTTTGCTCAGTCATTTAATGATACTGTATATACTGAATAATTTGAACCCAGTAACCCAACTACTGAAAAAAAGGGATGTTTTTATGACAAAAATAGTCATGCATACCCTTACTACAGTCATAGCAATAAAATCAATGTAACTCCCACTTAACAGGGCTGAACTGAAGCCACATATCTTGGTGACCTCTAAAAATATGAATACAGCATTAGGGGATTGGGCATCACTATTCAGTCAGGTTTTGCAACCTTTACTGACCTCAGTGTAGTTACAGCTGTAGGAACCCTGATATCTGTGCTAGGTAGACTAACTTTCTGCTCTGAGCTGTGGTGCAGGCAAATCTCTCAGTGTCTGGAAATGCTGTTTCCAGTTCCTAGTGTTTTTTGTTCAAAGGAAACTTTTATTCTCTTTTTTGCAATTAACTTAGTTTCCTGCTTTGTGAGATTCTGTCTGCTGGTGCTCTAAGTCTTAGAGAAAACTTTTCATAAACATGATCAAAACTATTTTATTCAAAACTATAGTTCATTTGATGAACTTTCTTGATCTTAACTCCCTTTGTTTAGAAACAAACAGAACTATACTCCCAGAATCACTTCTCTCCTTCTCTTTAAAAGTAATCATATCTATCAGCTTCTTTACTTAGTCATCAAGAAAACTCACCCCTTGCTGTTAGGAACTGTAAATTGAATTGCAGTACAGAATGTAAAATATGAAGCTTCAGATAACAAAACCTGGCTGCAATTATAATCACACACACACACACACACACACACACACACACAAAAAAAGAAAAAAAGAAAAAAAAAGAAACCCACTAAAGGAGACTTTTCAAGCTGAGTGCCAGAACAGCAAAACAAAGCGAAAACCAAGCCAAAGATAATCCAGTTATGAATAAAACACTCAGTTTATCTTCTAACTCTTAAGTTTCATTAGAGATGCATTATGAAATATGTTAATGTGAAAGTCTGCTGTGCTTAAATATTGATTGAAGAAGTGATACCATCATATTGTTTGTAGGTTTTATCAGTTTATCTTTCAATTACAAGGAATTTGGGTGACATGGGACAATATGGGTTTGATGAAGCATAAATAGGTCTTGAGTCCTAATTCTCTACCTGCTACCAACCTGTGCAAGTATTTTTTTTGTGCTCTGTATCACGTGGGAATTATACATGTATTTTGTGGGTTAATTATGTGAAAATTCTGAGGTATACTTTCTGAACATGTAGAGTGCTGTGTAAAAAATAAGATCCACACAAGTGTTTAAGTGTTTAAGGACTTAACCTGTCAACACAATATTAGGTGCCTAGTTCACATTTTGCAATTCTGACCTTTTGTGCTTGTTTGAAACTTTCATATTTCCCTTAATCAAGCAGTTGTTTCTTGTAGAATGTGTTAGGGAACAAGTTCACATGGTGGCAAGAACTTTTCAAATGTTGCAGTTTATTATAACTATACTTTCAATTTTGTACAATGCATTTTCCATCTTAAGGACTTATGCTGATGCCTGTTAACATAAGTAAAAATTAATAAGAAAATGGAAGCTTTTATTACCAAAGTTGTGTTGCTCTTTTGGTGTACATGTTTAATTGATATTATTACTCTAAGGAGCACTGAGTTTTCAAAGGTTTTGGTCTGGGTTTATTTTTTTTTTTGGTCTTGATTTGTTTGCTGGGTTTTTTGTTGGTTTTTTTTTGGGTTTTTTTTTTGTTTGTTTGTTTTTTGTTTTGTTTTTTGTTTTTTGGTTTTTTGTTTTTTTGGTGGTGGTTGTTGTCTCAGCTGTGATTTTTTCCCTCAAAAAAGAAAGCAATTCATACATTTTTTAGTCTACATAAGTAATTACTTGTGCCAAAGGACTGAGGCCCACAGCAAGTTCTATGAATAGAAGAGATTGCTTTGTAACTGCATAGAAGGAAAGAATGAGACACTCCGGCACAGTGAGAGAATGGCTTGATGAATTGGTAACCAGAAGGCTCATTTATTCAGCCTTTTGCACCGTTCAGTTTGCAACAACACCTTGAGTTTGTTACTCCATTGCTATGCAGAGGTTTCTCTCAGCTTCCAGCTGCACAGGCCTTTATGCCATTGTCCAGTCACATATGGGAACTGCTGCTACATGAACTAAATATGTGTGTAATACACTGCTATGATTGAGGGAACAAGACATGAAGTAAAAATTAATTCCCAGATTCTTTCACAGATAAACAGCCAGCTGAAGACATTAATGAAGTATTTGATACCTCTAACACAGAAAGTAAATTCAAATAATGACATCATCTCAACTTAGAGGTAAAATAAAGAAGCTATTTGTCATTCGACAATTAGTTTGCATCTTGAAAAGATCAATATGACTCTCAAAAATCATAGGAAAGAAATACACAATAAAAAGGCAAGAAATGGAAGAATAGACATGAAAAAGAATCACACTGATATAAACATTTTTGGAAAACCGGTTTTTCATTACTCCAATCAATTAAATTTTAGCAAAGAATGAGTGGATATTGAATTACATGTTGGAAAGTTACTTGAAAGTATCATTATAAGACCTGTTATAATTCTTTAAAAAAAAATCATCTGCAAAATAAACTAACTAAATAAACTTATGCATTGATTACAAACTTACAGTCCTGGATTTTTTCTTAAACATGCTTACTTGGGGCTAGCAATCTTTTAACAATCTTGACTGTAAGGCTGAGGATTATATACAAAAAGAATGTAGGCTTTTAGTGGCTATGTTGCTGTTTTTAATATAAAATGATTTGTCTAGATAACTGCTGTTTGACTTAGTTTGGGTCTAATCCAACACACAAGGAAGAGAGCAGTGTTTTTCTCAACTTTCCAAAGATTGGGGGGGGTTTTCTTGTTGTCAAACTTTTGTAATTGTTCAGTGGAAAAGAATCAGTTAAAAGGCTTTGGTTTAAGACAGCACAAAATCACCAGGGAAATTCATGGATACTGGAGAAGCCTCTTGATCCATATAATACAGTCAGTAAGGCTGAGACTCCCCAGGGGGGTCTTAAGGTCCTTGTTTTTAGCTTTGTGCCTGTGATGCCTTTTGGACTGGTACCATGTGTTTCAGAAGCTCCTGAAATCATGAGGGACTTGGCATCACAGAATAGGATCCTTCATAAAAAATTAGTGGAGGCTCATTTGATTCCAGGCTATAAAGCTGATAATATCTGAGGGTTTCTGATCTCATATATATTTTTAATAGGAACTGAAGAAGAACTGCTTGCAAAGCTCCCTTACTATAACTGTTCTGTAGGGTTTTCTAAAAATCTAAAAAAGAATGAAATAAAAAATTATTTTAGAAGTCTGAAAATTGAGACTTATAAAAAATCTTTTTTTAAATAAAGCTAAGGTACCATGAAGCAGTATTATTTCATCTTAAAGGATGTCACCGTTTTGAATTTTTACATAAGTATATTTTAATTCAGAACAATTTTCATTTTTTTACTAGTTCAAACTTGCTTCATTGCAGTGTTGTGCACGTTTGTAATTTAATGCTCGTAAATCTTTTCAAATGCTAACTTTGTCATTTAAACACAGATATGCAATTCAATTTGAAAACGTAATGATCACAAAAACCAGGAGGATCTCATTTAGATGAAACAGCAGAGTAGGAGTCAGGCACAATTATTTGCATAATCAAGTATAATTCATTATATTTGTGTGTGTTTGTTTACTCACTGAACAGTTCTGACAACATAGCAACCATGTACAGACACCTGATTTCAGCACAGCAGTCTACTCATGGATCTAACCTTTTCAACACCACTGGTGGAGCTTCTGTAGAATGTAACAAAAATGTTGTTACAAGTTCAAAGTCATACAGTCAGGGAACAAAACCAAGGCAGTTAAGACACATGGTTATGGTCTGTGAAGCAGAGTTCTCTTTCAGAGATGTTTTCAAACTTACACTTCTGACAAAATGCAGTCCATGATGTATCACAAAATACATCTAGGGTGACTCAAACATGTCCATATGCAGAGAAGGGGTTAATATATTCTACGGAAATAATTCCAGAAGCGCTTGGCACAGGATTCTCTCAGAGTGCTTCCAAGTCACAGATTTGCTGTGCAGTCAGTGATTTCAGTTTCTGTCTGTCTTAGTACTAGAAAGGGGGCCTTTGTTTCCAGACCTGTATTTTTTACCCCAAGACAGATTGTCGGAGTTGCAGTTAAATGAGACTTGAAAGGTATTTAAAATATAGATGTTGCAGACTCATTAGATGTTGTCTCACTCCCAGCATTCTCCATTTTCAAAATAATTTCTCTGAATCCAGGGTCCTCCCCAGATCATAGATGGCTACAGAGTTTGTCCTGAAGAACATTCACCTGGGGAGCATTTTGCAAGTGTTACAGCTAATTTCTTTTGTTTAATCTATATTTTAATTGTCAGTGTTTCTTTACACAAAACCTTCTCTTTCCATTTAGAAAGTAGTTTTTAGGCTCCTTTTGATTTGTTTCAGTGCGCCAACATTAACATCTGTACAAAATATCCTTTTGATATGGTTTATGCTTCCGACCCTACAATGTCCATAAAGAGAAATGCTGGTTTTGTTCCTTTTAAATAATATTTTGAGATTTTTTTTCAGTGAATAGAGCCAGCTTTTTAGGAAGACGACTTCTTTTTCCAAAGATGAAGTGTTTTCTGTATCATCTATGAGTGCCTTAATTAGTGCAATGCAGTCTGTTCATACAGAGCTTTCTCTCTTACCAATGAAATAAACACTTAAAATTTGACTGTAGCCTTAAAGCGTCCTTATATTTGCACTAATGTCTGGTAAGAATAATGTTCTTGTATGAAATTAGCATTATGAAATTAAAAATTACATGCCATTTTTCAACATTCTCTTACATCCTCTTAACTGTTAGAACACTAAATCTGTATTTTACAAGTAGGTAGGACACAGTAATTAAATTTTCTTTAGTAAAACAAAACAGGAGATTATTAAAGATTAAACTAATACCTTTAAGTACAAAAATTTATCAAAGCAATGTAAGTAGGAGAGGTTCATTGTTTCTAATCCAGACTGGGTTTGGTCTCTGTTCTCTTTTTCTTAAAAGGGTGATGTATATTTTTCCAGGTGTTGAGAGAACATACTACTTAAATGTAGATTAGTAATAAGAAAAGGCAGTCACGACAGATCAGGTTGTGTAGGGGCTGATATGCAGGAAATAATTTTGATCAGGCACAGTGATTGAATAAGTGTCTTTACAGTTTAAGAATATGATTTCTGTGAAAAATCTTGATCCATCATGAAACCTAACCTTGACACAGAAGTTTTACTCATCATACTGTAGTTACATGGGGAGAAGCAAGGTGCAGAAGTGAGGCTGCAGCACATTCCTTAATTAATTAACATTGGTTATTTTACATGGAAATAACAAAATTATATTACAAACACTTAATGTAACAATCTCAAACTTCCCTGCTGAGACCACTTTGCAATGTTTGGCATTGCTTTTTTTTTTCACAGAACATCCCAATGAAATAACTTGACAGATAATTCTGCTTCAAGCTATGTATTTTGATGGGACAACCTGCTATTGCTTGATACTTCAGGGTAGTTTGTATCAGGTTAAATTTACCTATGGATTAAAGGTGGATTTACTTACAATTTTAAATTACTTCACTTTGAATTTTGGTGTCCTCAAAGGTGAGGAATCTCTCAACACAGGAGTCTGCAATACCTTATGCAAAACTGAAAATACAAGCCTGACTATCACAGCATTAAGCTTTTGAGTGCTTGACTTATCAGTAGATAATTTTACAGGAAGCACTGGGAAAGTGTCCTAGATAGCAAATGTGAATGACCAATTATAAGTAAAGTGCAGACTGAGAGCTTTGTAAATGCAAGTAAATTACACAGATAGGAGTTCTAACTTTGTTACCTTCCCAGCTGCCCTGTCTCTAATATTATTCTAAATTATATTATTTTTAATAAGATTATTTAAATACAAAGCATTAAATCTGTTTCACTGGATTATTTCTATGTGCCAAGATATTAATATAAGTTTCTAATCCATTGATTGTTTTGTGGATATTATCTTCTGTCAGCCTAGCCTTCGATATCAGTAGGCTGACAGTCTTTGTCCACAATGAATTACATTGTTCAGAGGTGTTGATCATTCTAGAAAAGTGTAAAAGGGATTTTTTGCTGGCTTATTGATGCTGGTTTCCCTATTAACCTCTTTTTGAATTAATGAGTTGGGAGAGCTCTCTTGACAAAAGATTTCACACGTGTAGGGTAGTCATGAACCAGATATGCCTGACTTCTGATTCTTTATTTGTATTTCATATAATATACAATTTCATAAGGCATTTGGGGAATATATTGGAATAATTAATAAAGCCAAAGAAGCTGTGGTTTGAAAGTATATTGCATAGATAGAAAAATGACTACATGTATCAAGCTAAATATTTGATTTATTAGATTTATTCCTTCAGCTGAAGTTTGTATATTAACAGTTTTCTGTTTTTGAAAGTAGTGCTGCTGACTTAAAATTCCTAATGAGCATATCTAACTGTCAGCAAGTTTTATCATTCTATATTGCATATATAAAGTTATGTGCCTACTTTGAACTTAAGAAAGTTCAAGTTCAATTTTTTTGAGTAATTTAAACAAAACAAAATAATTATTCCTTGTGGCCATTGAATCACTGACATTTTTGTCTGTACTACAGTCATGATTGCTTCTCTTGACTTGCTGGTTGCTTTTTGCCTTTAATACTCTCAGATATAATCAGACAGAACTGTACAGCTTACAATCAGACTCCATCTTGTTCCAGTTTGCGTTAGTCATGTGTTGTGTAGGGTGTCAGCCCTTACAGTCCTCAAAAAGAGGAGACAGCAGGGTCAGCTGAACCCTGCAGACCAAAGGGGTATTCCTCACCATATGGGGTCATGCTTAGAAGAGTGAGGAAGACTTGGAGTGATGTCATTTGTCTACCCAATTCACAGTTGCATGTGATGGAACCCTGCTTTACTGGAGATGGCTGAACATCTGCCTGCCCATGGTAAAATGGTGGATGAATTTCTTGTTTTGCTTTGCTTGGGCATACAGCTTTTACTTTCCCTACTAAAGTGTCTTTATCTCAGTGCATGGGTTTTCTCATTTTACCCTTCTAATTCTCTTGTCCATCACTCTGTGGGAGAGTGAACAAGCAGCTGGGTGGTGTTTAGCTGTCAGCTGGATAAAACCATAACATCCAGCTAAATATTTTTAACTCATGGATATTGTAAGTTTATTGCTCTTTAGAATCCCAATGAATTACTTTCACTCTAAATTTCTCCTTATGTCACAACCCATAATTGGTGAAGACTTCACCTGATAAACTCCTGCTATTGATATGACTGTTAGCAAGCAAACTTCAGGCCATTTTGTGAAACAACAAATTTGACTACAATTAATGTCAATTCCTGTTTTCTGAGGCAAAAGGTGAAATTTATAGACTGTAATGCAGTCTATTAGTTATACAAGATATTGCTGCATTCTCCTATGGATAATTTTTTTTTGTATATATGTGTAGCAGTGTGGGTATCAGTGGTTCTGCTCTCTCCCCTGCCCCCTCTCCCTATGTGGCTTGCATTCCAGAAGTTTCTCCTTGGTTCTCCTTAGCTCTGTATGTTACTGGTTCTTTTGAATTATGTATCCTCCCCTATCAGAAGTCTATTGGTTTGTACCCCTTTCCTTCTTCCTTCTGGCCTTTCTGGGTTGGCTCTCTGGAGCTAACTCCTCCCCTTTTCCCTTCCCTTATAAACCCCTGCCATTGTGTGCTCGGGGTCGCAGTCTCTGGGCTTCCAGCCCCTCCGCCTATCCCCTGTTCTCCATCCCCCTTCGCTGTCCCTGGACCCTCACCCGAAGATCCTAATAAATTCCCTAGAAAACCTCAGACTGCATCCGTACATTTCTTCGTCCCACCTCGTTTCCCGCTGAGCTTCTGTCCCCTGAGCCCCGTGCCGCCCCAGCGTGCACCCCCGGCTCCGGCACAGCCTGGCGCGCATCACGGCGCAGCCGACTGCCTTTTGGTGTGGCGTTGGGGCTTTCGGCTACTTTTCGGGGACACAACGCCACATATATGTATTGCTAATATCTAATTGTTGAGAAAATTTCTCAGTCATTTTATAAACTTGAAATAGTTGAATATATTTGATGGGGTTCCAAACCCCAAGCTCAGTTCGTGATCGGGCTAGCTGCGGAATTGGAGCCCTGGCGGGGCAGCCCACTCTCGGGGGTGGGCGAGGCAGCCGGGACTGGCGGAACTCTCGGGTAAACTGTGCGATCCAGAGATTGGTAGCAGAAGCAAGAAATGCAGGCAGTCGGATTGGCGGTCCAGGAGGTTTATTAATAGGGTAAGGGGAGATGGAGGGAGGAATGGGACGGGGACTGGATCGGCGGTCCGAAAGTGGGGATTCTGCGTTGTGTTGTCCATTTTATAGCGGGGGAAAAGGGGAGGGGGGAAACCAAAAGGACCAATGGGGTACACAGAACTCAGGATTGACAATAACTTGATTTTATGGGGGAATAAGGGAGGAGGGTACAGAACTTTGAACTTTCCAATCACAGAACATGGCACTGGCAAACAAAGGAGAATTTTCCAGAATCTATCTTTATATGTAATGTGGGAGGAGAAATGAGCTGGACCAATTGCTTCATTCCAAGGCTCTCTGGGAGCACCCCTTTTAGTAAGGGGTGCTTTTACTCCCATGACTCATCCCGCTGGGCACTGCCACTGTGCAGTGGGCTAGGGACACTTAGTTGAGCCAGAGCCATGGCAACATGTATTGAGAAATATCATCACTCAAAAATCCCCTTGCATTAAACACTGTTATTTATCAAAGTTTGGGCTTAATATTTTCTACATTGTAATTAGTTTTGGGGTTTTTTTATTGCAATCAAAATGCTGTTATGGTGATTCTGTGAGATGTGACATGACATAGATCTTACAAATGCACTTTATTCTAAATAGAAGATCTCATCTTTGGGAAGCTTCTATTCTCTTTAGCCCATTGAGGCAAATCTATGTTTACTGATTCCCTAGATGAAGCAGGATGAATTACAAATAGGAGAGCAAAGAGAACACTCTATAAATACACTGAATCCCTTTGGGTACCTCAGTCCATTCTCTTCAGCTTAGCATATTGTCTGCAAACATCAAAGAGGTGCTGTACGTTTCCAAGTCTGCTGGATGATTAGGGAATTATAACTTTACAGTTTTGCTTGCATGTTGGCCTTCGGTATTCTTGAATGAAAAAGCTACTGTAGATTTTCAGTTTTCCTCCATAAATGTTGGATGCAGACAGTCTCTCTTCCTAAACTTTTGGAAGGTGATAGAAGAGAAGTCTGATAAAGGTATTAAACATAATTGTGGATATCATGGTGGTGGACCACAGATTGTTAAAAGTGGGAGGACAGGACCAGAGCAGTCTTCTTTGTTATAGTGTTGTTTTATTCATCTAGACACCTTCATCTACCATTGTTCCTGTTGGGTTTCCCCTTAGGGCTAAATAAACAGGAGGAAAAAGATAATAATCTATCATCCCTGTTCCAAAAAAGAGGTGATATATGGGGCTTAGGCAGAGCACCCTGGACAGACTGACAACTAATGCCCAGAGTTCTTACTCATGCCAACCAGCAACATACGATAGATACCTCACTGAAAAATATTAAAATGTCTTCTGTTCCCAAATGAGCAATAAAATAGACTTGGAGGAGACAAAATAATCTCAAAGGAGACTAACTGAAAAGAAAAAGGGAAGAGAGTGAGTGTTGCACTACTGAAGATGGTAAATATAGTAAAGCCAAAGTATGGCACGAAAGAGACAATTCCTAGTGTGACCAATGCCTCAGCCAGTACATAAAACAGTGTCAGGAAGGGTCTTTGTTCTGACACTGTGTGGCTGTTACAGTCAGAGGCTCCTTTTCGATAATGAAACTTGACTCTGGAACATAAACACTTTTCAGTAACTAAGCACCATAATCAAGAAGTCCTTTGTTAGAACTAGGTGTGATCCCAGTCTAAAACAAAGTTGGAAAATAGGTCAATTGAGGGAGGAACTTTCACAATCTGAAGCAGATAAATTGCATCTTTGTGCTAGAACTGCATTTCTTTTCTCATCCAAACCAAAAATCCAAATTGTTTAGAATTGGAGAAAAAACAAAACCAAGTAGAATCCTTAGAACTCTGTACATTTTAAAGTGTGGAATATTGGAAAATTCTTCATCTTGCTATCTTTGTCTTGCCGGCAGAAATTATACTATCAGCAATTTATCTTTGATAAATTTCCTCCTTGAACCTATATTTCCCATTTGCTATATTTCCCTTTCACTTTATTCGCTATATTTCTGACTTCAAATGTAAGCTTACTGGTAAATGCAATGGGTTCTTCTTAGACATTTTACTTTATACCCATACCATGCTTCTTCTGAATGCCCTTGTGCTAAAGCCAGAGTATTGAATAAACTATTCATTTACATATTAAAGCCTATACATGAGAGTGACCCAGAAACTGAGAATCCACCTGATTTTTTCACTCCTTTTGGTCTTTCTCTAAAACAGTTATCACTAGAGCTGATGATTTTAGTTTTGATACCTTCATTCCATCTTTGCCTATTTCTGTTTGTCACAAATCTTCAGCATCAGATTAAAAAAATTCCATTTTCTCTTTAGATCCATTTTACCTTTACTAATTAACATTATTTTAGTTTGTTGTGTTTCAGAGGAGATCTCAAGAGCTTCATAGCTTTTTCCATCTTGGAAAACTACTACAATGCTCAGATGCAATTAAGATACCAGCCTTGAGGCAGGACAACTTGCTCACTGAAAAACAATGTCCCACAAACCATTCATTTGACCTAGTTCCTGTTTTAAAAAATTCTAGTAGATTGATTTGCAAGATAGGTTTTCGAGTGCTTATTATGAAAAATATGAAATTCAGACCAATTATGAATTCATCCCCTACCTTTGATATGTAGGATTTTTGCTTTAACTTCAGTGGCTGAATTTTGAAACATAAACCCATCTTCCTCTCCCTGCTGCCACCCTCCATGGTAACCAATTCTTCCTTTTTCCCTCCCAGATAAGCTGTTCATGTTTACTAATATTTTTAGCCTGCCTAGGCAAACAAATGTCAGCTCGAATTATTGCCCAGTACTCATGGATATTATCAAGTACTTTGTTTCTGTAGATGTGCTTTCAAGCACAATACTAGCATGTTGTGTGTAGGTTTTTTGGTAAAATAGATTCTATCTATTTGTGCAGTGTTAAAGTACCTTTTTCCACCTTACATTGTGACAAGAGCACATATCACCTGAGAAACTGCAGGTGAATAGGGCAAATGCATCCTTGGAAAATTCATGTAAGTATATAAAAATAATTAATATTTACATACAATCACTTATTTTATTTTTTCTCCCTTCTGTTGTCTTTGCTAGGCTTATTTTTTTCCACTTGTTTAATTCTCCTTTTTTTTTTTTCTTCTCCCTTTCAGTTTGGTTTTCTGAGATGTTTAAAAGCCCAGTGCTTGAGTTTCTGACAACTATGGTTAGTGTCAGCTCTCTTTTCCTTCTTGTGCTGAACCAGCTTTTAAAAGCCACACCGGCTCTCTCAGCAGGTGACTGCTGACTTGTACTGCTGGAAAATCATGTCTTTCCAGACAGTCAATGCCAGAGGAGGAAAGCTGCCTTGTGGCAGTTTTAATGACCTAAATTGAACTGGTACAATTGGGTGAGGGAGGCTTGTGCATTACACAGCTGATTAAGAATTGCATAATCTATAATTCTATTGCACCAGAGAGTGCCAAGTGACTCTTCATGTCAGTAAATGAGGACAATATATTTAGCAGCATGAAAATTCACACTTGAGGCTGTTTCTCAGTGTTTTACAGTTCCTGTATTTTTCACCAAAATTTATAATCTCTGAACAAATAAAAGGATACCAAAAATGTATATTTTAAAATCAGGAGAACAACAATTTATTATTTATCTTTGTTTTCTGACAATAAATCATTGGCATTTTATTCCCATGGTACTAATTAAGAGTGTTCTACAGAAGTGATTTCAGTCATGACTCAGTGGCTCTCAGTCTGCTGGGGAATATCCTCCAATTTCAAAATATATTTTAGATTTTTTTTCTTTTTTTTTTTAACTTTTCTATTAAGAAGAAAGATTTTTAAACTATGGGTGTACTATCAGAGTACTTAAGTTACATTAGGTCATGTGGTGCACTTAGGTTCTTCCTTATTTTCTTTTGGCCATGATAGGAAAATTTCTTAGATGGGAAAGCTCACCTGTACAAAAGTGGGCATGATACTGGAAAAGAGATGTATAGGGATATGGATGAGGGATTTTGTCTGAGTTACAATGCATGAGATGTTTATGTGTTTACAGAGGAGTAAGAGAGAAAAGAACGTGTTTCTCAAAAAAATTTACAGCTTTATTGCAGTGCCACAGAAAAGAAATATAAAGAGTATCTTTTAACTGAGAGAAACTGTTCTCCTTTTGCTAGTCCTTTCCTGCCATGTAGGGCAGATTTTTAAGCTACACAGTCATAGTACTGAAATCCCTATCCAGCCCTTCTTATTCAAGCAGAGCTGTCACTGATTTCAATGGCAACTCTGCCTGATTAAAGAGAATTGAATAGAGCCCTGAAGCAATGGTGTTTTGTCCTTGTCTTTGCACTTCTGGCCCTTAACCATTACTTTTAAAGAGCTTGAAGCAATACTGGCACCAGCAGTGTTTCAGGTGAACGAGCAAAACAAAAGGATAAAAAACAAAACCATGAACTCTTTCAAGTAAGTGCTACTACAAGAAAAGCCAGTGTGTATCATATTAAAATAATGGAAAAATGAAGAATGCATATAAATATTTTTCAACTTTCTGTAGGGTTTTAAACACATAACACATCAACATATCATAAAAATGTGCAAGCTTTGTTACTTCTTCTATTTATATCCATACGAACATGTTAAGTAGAACAGCAGGCATATGCTTATTCCAAGGTTATAAGTGTTCCATTGCTAAATCCATTCCAATATTGACAGACATTAAAGATATGACTAGTTGTTTTGGTTTTTTTTAATTGCCACACAAAAATTACTAAATAAAATATCAATTATACTATTTTATACAAAGAGCTGAGGCAGGGATTCTTAGATTAAAAAGCAAAACTCATCACAGTATTAACTGAGAAGTATGATTGAATAAAGGTTTGCATTGAAATTTTCAATGTTTGAACACAAAGGCCCACAGCAGTGGGACAGATATGACTAAATACAAATACATATATTGGAGTCCAGTACTCTATAGTCTTTAGTAGTCAAGTAAAAAATAACTGCTTTTAACATTGGATTAATACAATTTAGGTCTCTGCTTTCAGGTAGAAATATCACTATATATACAGAAAGGTATTATATTATATCTGACTATTACAGAGAGGAACCATGTACTTTCAATCAGATGAACATATTTATAATACATGTGTTACTATATGTAATGCAGAATCATAATTGTTGGATATGATTTCATCTTGGACAGTGTAAATAATATATATTATTTAAAAAAATAAATATTCTAACATGCTTATTCCTTCTTCTCTTTTCTTCCACTTCTCAAACAATTCATGCTCAGTCTCAGAAGTCCCTGGCATAGGAGTTTCCTTGTCCCAGATTTTACTTCACATTGATCTCCCTCAGTCAAATGCTTATTTATTGGTCAAAGTACTTTTCTTGTCATCTGCTTTATACATTAAAATTATATATTAAAAAATGTGTATCAGTGTTTTCAAAATAAATATATGTCTATTATTTAACTCAAAAGATAGAGAAGACATAAAACTAAGAGTCAATTCAACAGAATCCTGTGCACATTCTTTCTCTTCTTGGTTCTCTTTTTTTTTCCCTAAGGAAGCGTGTTAAAAAATTCTCCTTGGAAACATATCTACCTATCATTCTTTTTTTTTTTTTTTTTTTCTTTTCCAATCCCAGCCTGTTTTCTTTAATATACATTTATCTTTAGCTTGAATTCTTTGTTCAATGATCTCTTTCAGGCTAGGGCCTCTTAGACATATCTGCTCCGTTTAGACCAGAAGGATAGATCAAAGGTCCTGATTCTGGAAGGTGATAGAGAGTTATTTTGACAGAATGAAACCAAATAGGAAATAAATATTCCACAGGAATACCTTATTCCCTCAGCAGTTTTCCCTTTGTGTTAAGGATCTAAGGAGATAAAACAGCACCTAAATGAGCTAGATGTGCTCCATACTTTCAATCAAGAGACTATCGCACAAATAACTTCAATCTATTTGGTATTCCAATAAAACTTACACTGAGATTTTCTGACTTTTTCTAACATTTGGAAGATTTACCAAAATACTGAATTCTGGACTTGCATTCTCCTCCCATAGGCTTTTTTGGGTGTCTTGATGATCCCATCAGATTAAGCCACCACAACTCAATTTATTTTCACCTTTATTTTTGATGCAGTAATTTTTTAGCAAACCCAGAAAGAGAAAAAAATAACTCACTCATTGCAACATGGATTCATGTTTCCCAAATCACATAACCATTCACAAAGCTGGTTGCAATTTATAGGCTGGTGAGTTGTGGGCAACAATATTTCTACTAGGAGAATGTTTTTATGTAGCACCCAGCAGAATACAGTTAATAATGCATTGCTTAGCATTTTGAATAATTTTAGCAGAGGAATAATTTTAGCACTATAAACTTCCTTGAGATGAGTTTTCCCCAACTGATCTTCTTTATGGCTCTGCTCGTAAACTCATGAACTCATTACATATCTTATTGACATACCTCTCTAGCTTTCTTTTCATAATAAATATAAAGCAAAATGAACTAAATTAAAAAGGTGCTCTCCTACGTGAAAAACTTGGAGGTGTTTACAGAATGCATTCTAAAAAGCTCTTTCAATTGAAGCTTATTCAATATGCCTGGTGTGATTGAAATTCATAATAGAGATTTGTCGCTGTTGAGCGGCTAGCTGAGGACTGACCCAAGTTCTCAGACAAGCGAAGAGAGGAGAAAAGGGACTTTATTGTTTTGAATTCCATATATATAGAGTCTACAGAAGTGCCCCAGATTGGTCAGCCCGAGACCTCCCCCTGGGCCCAATTGGCCAAGCCCGAACTCACTCAATCCAGAGAAACTGTTTGCAAAACATCCAAACTTTATCTTGTTTATGAAATATAGCAAAATGTTCCCACGGGAAGAACCTGTGCTAGCCACAGAGATTTGGCATAATCCTGTGAATTTCTGATCTTCTACTTAAATTCTCTACATGGTTACGTTATCTCTTTTGTCTGCTTGATTCCCTCTCACTTTTTTTTTCCTCAAACCTGGTTGACAAAGACTGTATCCTAATGAATATATTTGACAGAAGTAATATTTCCTTAATTATACTGAAAAATACATCATCTGATGTACCTTATGTTTGTATTTCACTTTCACAGGTAGAAAATGCTGGCAGTTCTTGACCTCCTATATGCAAACTCTTGTCGTCTTCCTATTGAATTTTCAGCTGGCAATCCTGCTGACAAAAAGTGTGTGACTTTACATCTGTACTACATACATTTAATTTCTATTACTGTGATTCTCAAGATCATCAGGTTCTTTCTATATTATTTCTAAGCATGGCTTGATGATGTTTCCAACATAATTTGAAGTTAGCCAAAGACACTATGTTTTTAACATCCATGCCAACATCACTAATGAAATTAGTAAATAATAGTGATCTCTGAGCTGATTTTTGATTTGTTGGTAGCCAATCTGATTCCTTTCTGTTTTAGTTTTTCCTGTTTTCATCCTATCTCTTGCAAGCTGTCTATTCACCTTTTAATTCCTCTATTAATATCTGGCCTTTTCCCCCATGTAATATTTCCAGTGTTGTGTCACATTAAACACATGACTGAATCACAGAACTGTTAGGGTTGGAAGGAATCTCTGGAGATCATGTGTCCCAACACCCCTACCAAGGCAAGTCACCTAGAACAGGTGACGCAGGAATGTATCCAGGTGGGTTTGGAATATCTCCAGAGAGAGATATTCCACAGCCTCCCTGGGCAGCCTGTTCAGTGCTCTGCTACCCTTAATATAAAGAAGTTCTTCCTCATGTTGAGGTGGAATTTCTTGAGTTTTAGTTTATGGCCATCACTCCCTGTCGTGTTGCTGGGCACCACTGAAATGAGTCTGGCATCTTCCTCTTGGCACCCACTTTTGAGATGTTTGTATGAATGGTGAAATCTATTTTCAGTCTTCTCTTCTCTAGATCAAGTAGGTCCAGGATCCACAGTCTTTCCTTGTAAGAGAGATGTTACGGACTCCTTATAATCTTTATGGCCCTCCAGTGGGCCTTCTCCAATAGCTGCTTGTTTTTCTTGGACTGTGAAGATGGAACTGATATGGCCTCCAGATATGGCCTCACTAGGACCAGTTAAAGGAAGAGGATCACCTCCCTAGACCTGCTGGCCACACTCTTCCTTATGCACCCCAAGACACCATTGATGCTCCTGGTCACAAGGGCACATTGCCAGCTCAATTTCATAGTGAAATTCAGGTGGATTGTGTTTATCATCTTCCTTTTTTTCCTCATATAACGACTTTATAGAAGGATGGTATGATATTTACTTGTCATAATGCATGTTTTCAAATTTGTATTACACATTTTCCCAGTTTCTGCATTCCTCTGTGTATTATCTTCTTCGTCAAAGTCTTTTTAACAGTCCAGGAGTTTAAGTCTTACTGAGATTGAACTTACAGATGTCTGATGGCTCAGATCATGATTTTCTTGATTGAAAGAGAAGATAAAAGTTTTCAAGGTCTTCATATGATAATACTTTCCTGACATAATGAAATTGCAAAAATCATCTGCTATTAAGACTTAAATTCCAGTTTTCTCTCACCTTTATGAATTATGTGCCTTTTCTCTGCTCCTCCCAGCAATCTCTGTGTTTGCAGGTGACTTGCTCTAGCTATTGTTGTGATCCTTTCACTTGGAAACTTCATACTAGTTTTGGTACCTTTTTCCCCCAGGACATATATTATTTCCAGCAGAATCAATCTCCCCTTTCCTCTGAAGAATTTCACTTTGTCTAGTAGCTTCCACTTTTAAAATCATGGAACATGGAAGCCGATGGAAAAAAATTAGAAAACCCCATCCCTCTGCAATACAGACTCTCAAAATTATTATCACACTTTTCTTTAGAAAACTCCAAGCATCCCTGAACAATCAAGATATGTTACTCCATATCGTTGAAGATTTTAGTTATCATTTTAAGTTTGAACACTTTGGATTTGGCTTTATTTTACTTTGTGTTCTTAAAAAAAGTTTATTTTCACTTATTAGCCTTTCAACTTTGTACTGGCCTTAAAACTAAGACAGTTATTTCAGTTTGCTGAATAAATGTGTAAACTCTTTTCCCTGTGAATATCTGGACAATTATTGAAAATATTTCTCAAGCTGAAGCTTAATTAAAGGAAAGAGTAAGTTTAAAAGCAACTTATTAAGCTTAACAGGGAAACTTCTCCAGCTTTTCCCAGAGTTTTCCAGATGGATTTCTCTCTTCCATACTATTAAGTATATTATGTCTGCCCATTTCTCCTATTCAGAGCAACCACATTAACGGGGAATTCCTTTCTTTATTTATTTGCCAGTTAGATCAATCATCTTCTCCTGTACTACTGGTCTTAAGTGAGAATGAATGTTTTTACTTGCCAAAGCTTAATTGGTTTCAGAATGTTGTTGGACATCTGTGCTCACAAAATAAAAGAGCACTCACAAGAACATGAATTAAATGTTCTTTTTAACACAGTTACATAAAATGTTCTTAAGGTAGGTTAAGTGTACTATGAAATGATATATTTATGTAATATCTGTGTTACAGAAACCTGTGCTTGGAAGTCAAGAAAGCTGCTTTAAATTTTTGTCCAAATTAAAAAAAAAAAAAAGGGAATTAAAAGCTGTTCTGTAGCAGTCTGTGAAACGATGTCTATATGCTGGTAGAACATAATTGCCAAATATGATGAATCCCTTATACACCTCATCCATTTAAGCAACCAGGTCCTTGCAACCATAATTTTAAAAACAACAAATAATTATTAGGATAAGTTTTACACATATTAACTGCAGCAAGATGGTGGAAGACAAATGAAAAAAAATGAAAATTTGTGGTGAAAATATCAGCTTAGAGGATATGTATGACATTAATTATGTATAAGGAAAACCACTGCAATTAATCTTTAGATTCAAGCTTCTGGATGACTGAACTCTTTATCTTTCCATTTGATTACTTGCATTGCAATACTTTTATCTGTTGTTTGCTTAAATAAAGAACGAGTCTTCTGCCAAGGTGTGTGAACATTTTGAAGAGGCAGACATAGTTTGGAGAAGCCAAGTGTGACTAGGAAATGACAAGCCAAACTTTTGAACTGCTCCACCAGAGCAAGAGTGAAAAGGCTTGAAACAGACAACAGCTCTATCTCCAGCTTCCTCTGTCATTCACATCTAACATGTATAATATTCTGTGAGGGATATTCAGCTTCAGATTGGGATGATGGGCTGGCCCTGTACATGGTGTTCAGGGTTATTTAAGCAGATTCCAAGGTATGCTGAACATAAGGTTTATGAAAGTGCACAGGAGAGGTGATGATGACAGCAACAGAAGCAATAAGAAGAAAATAAATTTTGGAAAAAGTCATACCTTAGTGAAATGACTGCATGAACATTTTTAGTTGTCTGAAACTTGGCTATTAGAGACTAAGCAAGCTCTGGAACAAAACTAAGTCTATACATGGGCTAGAAATACCTATGCCTGTTTGGAGTTTTGGGGGATGGGTTGGGGTTTTTTGTGGGTTATTTGTTTGGGTTTTGTACTTAATAGCTATGTAGGAAGTGCTTATTTTGTAAGAATATTAGGAATATCAATATACTTTTAATATTGATTAAAATCACTAGTCTTGCTAGACATTTTGAACAAATGGAGCAATGGACTCTGTACTCTACATAAATTGCTTTCCATGTGTTGTTTCAACTAAAGTATAGTCTTCCTTTGGTGGTGAACTTTTAGAGGTTTCAAAAGTTTTTTTTGAAAGTCTGTATTTATATGTAAATAAAGGAGGAATTGGCTCACTTCATTGGAGACAAGATTAGAAAAAATATTCAGTGGTTCATCAAACATCTTAGAGGCTTTCTTTAGTTTTGTTTTCAATGTGAGTGCCATAGATTTTTAGTTGCTTCCTGAAACAAGGATCAGATCAATTTCTTTCACTATAATTGCTGAATAAACAAACACAAAACCATAATACTCAGCTGGCTGCTGACTTACCTTGATATCCTAATTGCCTCCTGGGGTTTTTGGTGTCATCTAACAGTTCATGGAGGTTATTAGGATACAGAAGTACTTTATGGTGCACATGGACCTTTTACTTTGTTGTCAAACCTTATACCTACCACTCAACAAACCAAGAAGTTAAAACTCCAACTGAAAACATTCAGGGACACAGTGAGGCTACATGAAGTAGAACAAGAAGGTGCTGTTAAAAGATTATCATTATTCAGGAGTGTATTAGTTTGTAAACCAACCAGTGGGAGATTGCAAGGCAGGATTAAAATTTAGTAGGAAAATTAAAAATAAGTGAAACAATACAAGGAAAAGCACTGACAGAGTCAGATACAACCTGACACCCTGTTAGGGTGGTGGTAGCAGTCCAAATGAAGTATTTCAGTTGAAGTGGTGATCCTGGGAAGGTCTGGTCTCCAGCTGAAGGTCCAGTAGTAGCTCTTGTCCTCTGGGAATCCAGTAGAAAGGGCTAATTTAGGCAGTTCCAAGGCCAGGTTATATCCAGGTGGGAATGCTTGGCTCCTCCCTCCTGGGCAGAGCATCCCACAATGGGATAAGTCTATGAGTCATGATGGCTCATTTACAGTTATCAGGGGTGAGTCATAGCAGGAGATAACAGCTAATGGCCCACAGCTTGTGGTAATAGAATACTTTAATACATCTATATTGTAACCTAGGACAAGGAGTCTTCCTAATTGCTCTGGCTGGAGAATTTTTGACGATTGTGTGCTAATATTCATGTGCTAATATTCATAAATATGCTTCAAAGAAAATAAATAGGAATATTAAAATTCTTCCTATTCTCATATTAGGAAAAAGCTAAGTGAGAAATAACCTTGAGGGGTAGCTTCTAATTCTACTTGAACAAGGAAAGGGAAAAAAACTCACCAACTTTGAATCTAAGTATCTTCTGCTTCCTTTAAAATCTAAGATTACTACGCATCAAGAATTACCACAATGAAAAGGAAAAAAAAATAGCATGTTGAACTGCTGAAAGCAATAATTAGAGGTGCTTCCATTATAATTTGTTTCAATGTAATTTATAAATTATTGAATATTTGCAATGGGTTTTCTATGTTATAAGGAGTCCCTTTACTGGTTCTTAAGAATTTCAACAACAGAAACATTTATATATTTTTTCTTTCACTGCTGAAAACAAACCAAAAAGAATACCTGACATAAATTCCTATGGTAAGTACTCTCTTCTAATTCCTTTTATTTTGTCCAGTGCTTCCATTTCAATAAAGAGGACATAATTAGGCAATTAATTTAATTTTAGTATTCAATATCTTATCAAAATGAAAAGTCAGTAGAGTTTTCCCAAGTGCAATAATTCTGTAGAGTACATGTATGAAGTTCATTTTCAAGCATCCAGTAGTGAAAGACTACCATTTGGGAATGAATGATTTACAATACATTTGGCTGAAAAAAGGGTTTTCTTTGCTGCTTTTTTTTCTCTATTGTGCATGCACAACTCACGTTTATGATTGAATTTTAAACAAATATTATTAATACATTGAAGAAAAACTGAAAAGAAGGAAGTTACTGTTTTCTAGTTATTTGGGGTTAAATACCCCAAACATATCTTTTTAACAGAAATGATTTTTTAATAGTCAGTCCGTACAAGCTGTGGGTAAGAGTGATGAATTTCACTATGCAAATATGGGCTTCTTTACAAAGTCTTCTTCATTTCTTCCACTGCATTTATTTTTGTGCTTTAATACTATTGAGCTAGGATTCCCTATTAGTAAAGTTCGTGGCTGGGGAATTGATCTTCAGGGGAATACTGGGTGCAAAAACATAGTGCTATCTCTGTTAATTAGAAGGAAGCAGGCAGACATCATAACTGTGGGTCAGAAAATATTACAGAAATGTTGAGAAAACCTTTCAAATGAGTGAGGGGAAAAAATAGAACATCATAACTTTCTTTATGGTCTTTCTCATTTAGATTTAGCTTTTGGAACACTGATGGACAATACAGAAATAACTACATGAGTGTTGCCTTTAGACTTCCAAAATACCCGTGTTTAGTGAGAGAAGTTAACGAGAAAGACAGATTGAAATTGGTGTGCACTTACATTTTCTATTTTAGCTGAATCTTCTGTTTTACTGCAATATGAATTCCAGTATTTGACATCTCTCCATTGGAATCAGCACAAGATACTCTTATTTCAAGGCAGTTCCTTGGAATTGAGAAGCCTCTTATCTTTCTGTTATTGATCAAAGTTCACCAAAGTCTTGTATGTTGCATATGTTCTCTGACTGAAGATGTCTTAACTGATAATTTATTACCTCTCAGTGCAATACTTGTCACACTTTTCTTAATTAATTTAATCTGATGACATTTGTCAGATATAGGAAAATAACACCATATGTAACCAGGTAAACCTGAAACACTTTTTATTTTTAGTGATTTCTGTTCCCTTTCTAACTCTCATTTTGCCACCCACAACAGAATTAATCTCACCTAACCTTAGACTTGATAAATTGATTGTTTAATCTTAGCTCCATCTAGAGACAATGAAAAGAGATAGAAATGTTTCAGAGTAATTTCTTCTGCCTAATCATGTAGTTAGAGTTGCTTCTCTCTTTCAGTAAATGATGATTCTGTTAAGATACGTACATATCTTGGTGGTGGGCCAACCTTGGACATCCAGCTACTGTCTTAAAGATGACTGAGGAGACAATAAGATGTAAATCCTTTGGTTAAGGATCAGAGCCTGTTCTTGCTTTGCTACTGACAGAAATCTATCTTGACCTGCTACCAAGGGTTGTGAATATATAACAATTAAATGGAATATGCTGACTTGTTACCCTTGTTTGTGTTCTCAGCCAATGGCACAACCCCCACATATAAAATGACTTCATTGCTAATAGTATCAATAAAGTTGTCATGGACTCAATGGTATAGACACAGAATTGATGCTTTTACCCCTCTGTCTCACAGGACAGTGTGGGAACCTTTTGCTGCAGTTTCCCATAGTGCAAATAAAGAGTATTTCTTTTCCTAGGATGACAGGAAAATGTTTTCATGAGCATAAAAATTCACCTGTGTTGAAGTGAAGAAGGGCAGTATGTTGGAGGGAGCTCTGACAGCAGAGGGTAGTACAATAGCGTTAAAAACATGTCAGATGTGAAAGGATCTACATTATATGAGTCAGTCTCAAGCAAGACACCTCCTCTGGGAAGACTGTTTGAAAGGAGGAGTGCAGTTAGCAGTCTAGCTGTGTCACTTCTCATTTATACATTTGTTTTTTAAGCAGCTAACTTGATCGACAATGTCCTCATTAACTTTATTTTCTATTTTCAGCATGCATTTATTATAGCTGATTTACTCCATTCAGCCTAATATGTCTGCTCTTAACTCATTTCTTGACTTTGCAACTGAGACTACCTACAACGCAGAATTTTGCTTAATACTTTCTGAAAGTTCATGTGATGTGCATATCTACTTTGTCTAGGTTGACAGCCATATCCTCTGAGAATTCCAATGAGATAGTGAGTCTTTACCTCCCTTGTCTCTCCTTAGGCCATTTTAAAATAATGGCATTATGTTGGCTACTCTCCAGTCATCTCAGATTTCACTTGATCTATTTTGAAGAGCAGTAGTACATAAAAATGTCCGCCAAAGCTTCTTCAATTTCATTATTTCCTTAACCCTTTTGGACATACACTATTTGGTCATGGCCCAAATCAATTTTAGAAGCCATCTCACCTTATAATAACCACATTTGACACATGTTGTGGTTTAAGGGATGTTACAGCAGACTTTACCTTGGACCTTCTCTACCCAGCCTGGTTCAGCACCTCAGTGCTCCAAACCCTCTGTCCCAGGGCTGGACACTGTGCTCTCACTGGCCAGGGAGCCATAAGGCTAGCTCTGGTTCGTCTGCTTCCACAACCGGCGGTGATAAAGGAGGCGAGGAGGGTCTGTGCGTTGTGTCCATGGAAGATGTTTATTCGCATGGTGCAGCAGAGGCCAACGACCTCCCAGAGGCAGAGATGCCTCGAGGGTGAAGGCCTCACATGCACAGAGACATGTGGTGCAGAGACATGTGGTGCATAGACATGTGGTGCATAGACACACATGGAGCATAGACAGCAAGATAGCAGAGGGTGAGGGGTTTTATAGGGAAACAGAGAGGGGCAGGGACAGCACACAGGCCCAGTGACCTCTGGGTACAGGGGAGGTACAGGGGCGGAGTTAGGGTATAGGAACCAATAGGGAAAACTGGGGGCGTGGCCCGGACCACGTGGGGTGGGGAAGGCAGGACAATAGGTGACTAGTCATTAAGAAAGAGGTGTGAGGAACTTGCAGCTATTATCACAATATTCGAAGGCAGGACAATAGGTGACAAGTACAATCATTAAGAAAGGGGTGTGGGGAACTTGCAGCTATTATCGCAATAGACACACTCTGTATATTTTCTTATTCCTAATCATCCATCTCCATAAATATGGTTTTAGGTATAGTGAAATACCTACTCTGATCCTTTATAAGGCCTTATATAATGATTATATAGTGTATCCTCAATCCCCTTATACTCTTCCTAGGGCATAGACTGCAACATGAAAGTTTCTTCCAAGAATAAGGTTTTGTCCAGAGCTCAGAACTGGGTTACTGAATTGGTTTTCATTCAGAATTTCAATTAATTTTCTATTTCTTTCCTGCTGTAGGGAGGAAGCAGCCTGCAATTGAATTACAGCTGATAGTTATTTTCTTCTTTATGACTATTTGCTGACCAAAAGACATTGTTTTCCTCAATTACCTCAGTCTGCAGGTTTTTGCAGCACTGTCAGGGAGGTAAGAAGTACTTTGCTTCTCTGCATAGACGTGTCACAATCATCATGACTTACTCTTGAAAGAACCTCAAGAAATTAGATAGTCTGTCCTCCCACCCCCGAGTAAAATCATTTGTATTTTCTACTCTTAATAGCCTTCAGCTATGGAGATCCCACAACCACCTTGAGCAATCTGTTCAATGCTTATTTAAATTTTTGATTTTCAACATTTCCTTATTTTTTCTACATAATTCTTAGAAATGAGATTAAAAAATAATATATGCTGCACACATTACAGCAGTTGAAAAACCTCTTAATGTTTCAGCATGTGAGACACTGATTATGCCTAACAAAAGTTTAGAGACAGAGCCTGGGGCTGATCCTAAACACTTACAAGATCTATTTGATGTGAGTTGTCCCACTGAAATCAAGATGACAGCTGATTATAAATATTTTATATTGTCATCAACCAATGATTTTTAGCTGTAAAATCTTTCAGTATGGAGCAGTATGCTAATTCTGAGGTACTTTTGTGAATGCAACACTGATACTAGCTGGATCATGTGCAGGAAGTGAAACTAGAGCCTTTGAATTTAACAGAAAATGCTGTCACTCTCCGATCACAGTCTGAATTATATCCACTTGAAAGCATTATTAGACTAGGAAATCTCTGTACACATCTTCTCTTCCTGATCACTGGACAAAAACCAAAATTATGTTGACATGACTGCTTTGACTTAATACTAGATATTTTTAAAAAACAAAGCAATAAAGCTCTATGGTCCAGACATGAGTCAGTTTAAGATAATGGTCTACATGAAACAATGATCCAATGTGAAATGTCAGTCATGGAATCTTACACTGAGACAAAGTTTCACTTCAGTTACTTCCCTGAGACCACAAGCCAAGATTGAACACCTGTGCATGTACAGCAGGTCATCCAGTAAATGCTGACTCATTACTCTGCTCTAAGTTTTGTGATTATTTTTTGAAGAACTTTTGCTTGGGTTTAATTAAGCATAATAAAGGTTTTGACATTTAAAATTTAAAGAGTGGATTTCAGGTACTGATTGTGGAGACCTACTTTTCCACTTCTCCTTCACACTTGAGTGTTTTGTTCATGCTGTGATAATTTTAAAGACCATTTTAATACCAGAAATTGTACCCTGGAATTCCACAATTTCTAAAGACACTAGCCTTTTAGGAAAATTTGCCTCTGCCTCTTACATTGAAGATTCTAATGGTTACTGAGCAAGTAAGCCATGATGTCTCTTTGTTAAGGTAGGGAGAGGAAGATATACTGAATTACATAATAAATTTTTCCTTTTTCACCGATGACAGCAGATAAAAGTTTCTTTTTCTAATTTTTACCCTGTTTTTACTTGTTTATGTCCTTTGTTACATTAAATCCCAGAGAAGAGGCCCACAGCAGCACGCTTTTTGGTCTTATGTTGTTCATTTTGCAACTTTAATTTTATAGGTCAATTTAACTGATCTTTGTATTGCATTACATTGCAAATTGCAGCCTAAGTAATTGTTATATTTTCCAATTATATGCTGGAAAGCAGTTGTCATACTTTAAGAAAAATGCTTCTAGGAAATCAGAGCCCTACCAGAGCTCACAGGAGGGCTAGCCATATTGCCATTTGTTACATTAAAATTTTAACAGGTGGGTCTCAAAGACAAGGGTATCAGCTCAAACATACTAAGAAATTTATGTGCTCTCACACAAGATGATCTCTTCCATAAGCTTCCCTGGCACTGAGGTCAGGCTGACAGGCCTGTAGTTCCCTAGAGCCTCCTTCCAATCCTTTTTGTGGATGAACATCATATTTTCTAAGCTCCAGTCACCTTGGACCTCCCTGCTTAGTCAGGAGTGCTGGCAAATATTTGGAAGTGGCTTGGTGAGCACTTCCACCAGCTCTCTCAGTACCCTTGTACAGATCCCATCTGACCCCACAGATTTACATATGTCTAAGTGGTGTAGCAGCTCACTGACCTCCAACATGGGGGATTCATTCTGTTCCTCATCCTTGTTTTCCAGCTTAGGGGTCTGAGTACCTGGAGAACAACTGGTCTTACTATTACAGACTGAGGCACAGAAGGCATTACTTCTGCATTTTCCTCATCCTTTGTCACTGTCTCCCTCTGCATCCAGTAAAGGATGAGTTTCTCCTTAGCCCTCTGTCGGGGGTTGAGAATTTCTTCCCATTCCCGTTACTAAGCAACAAATAGTTAGATGTTTAGAGTAATCAAAAGACAAAGGTGGGCTTGGGCGAGGCAGGGTAAGGGAACACCCAGCCCTTGAAACGGGAGTCTCACTGCTCTCGTGGTTCGGACGCTGAGAGGAGAGGCTGCTCTTTGCTTTTCGGCTGGACCAGAGGGAATCCAACTGTGCCCTGTTTTCTCTTCTCCTGACTGGGTGAGCTTGGATTCAACCTTTTCTCCCCACGGGAAAGGGCACGTTTCCCTGGGCTGCGTTTCCTCGCAGCCGCTGCCGGGAGAGTCCCGCGGCCCCTGCTGCCTGCCCCCGCCCTCTGCCGCACGAGACCGCGGTGTCTGCTGTGACTGCAGAAAATCCTCGCTCACTGGCTGGCTGGGGAGAGGGCCAACTCCTGACCCGCCGCTCCGCACGCCGCTCCGAGCTGCTTTGCTGCCTGCTTTCTCATCTCTCCGCCATTATTGGCTGCCACTACCTGACCTGACCCTGCGCCACAGCGCCACCTGCAGCCGCTCGGGAGTCATCGCGCCTGCCCTGCCCGGCCGGGAGCTCAACAGCGCCACCTGCAGCCGCTCGGGAGTCATCGCACCTGCCCTGCCCGACCGGGAGCTCAACAGCGCCCCTGCTGCTTGCAACCGTGATTACACCACACGGGCAAAGGCTTAGTAGCTCACAACCCATCTGCTATTGGTTTTCTGGTTCTAGTTCTGGTTGCTATTATTGTTATTGCTTGTTTATAGATACTAGTAAAGAACTGATATTCCTTTTTTCCCATACCTTTGCCTGAAAGCCCTTGATTTACAAAATTGAATAATTCGGAGGGAGGGAGGAAAGGAAATCACATTCTCTGTCCTGGGGAGGGTTCAACCTCTCTTGGCAGACACCTGTCTTTCAAACCAAGACACCCTCCTTTTTCTTGCTGATGTATTTATAGAACCATTTTTATTGCCTTTTATGGCAGAGACAGATTAAGTTCTACTTGGGCATCGGTCCTTCTAATTTTCTCTCTGCATCCTCACAACATCCTTCTGAGCTGCCTACTCCTTCTTCCAAAGATCATAAACTCTCTTTTTGCCCCCTGAGTTCCAGCCAAAGCTCTCTGTTCAGCCAGGCTGGTCTATCCTACTGACTCATCTTTTGGGACATGGCAATGGCTGCTCTTGCACCTTTAGGATTTTCCTTCTTAAAGAATATCCAGCCTTGCTGGACTCCTTTGCCCTTCAGGACTGTCTTCCAGGGGCTCTGTTGACCAGGTTCCTAAACAAGCCAAAGGCTGACCTTCAAAACTCCAAGGTGGCAGTTCTGCCGACTACCCTCCTTACTTCTCTGAGAAGCAAAAAGTCTATAACTTCATGACTGTTATGCCCAAATGTCCTCTATCCATCCAAGATCACCACCCAGTACTAAAAAGTTACTGCTTGGTTTTATAGACAGTGTGTAGTTATGCTTCTTTGTTCTTTGATGAGGTCATCAACAACACCTGTTAGGTCAGGTGCCTAGGACCTTCAAGGCTTCTAAGGAAAACAGTAATTGGCCTGGCACACAGGAATCTTGAGACCCGTACAGAGTAGAAGAAGAAATATGTTTTATTTTTCTACTTCGTTCACAGGCTCTTTGGGGCCTGACAGTGGGAGGAACGGAAATGAAGCGTGACCCACTTGGTCACAGAGCTGCTTGCTTTATAAACTAGTGTGAGTTATGCTAACCACATCATCAGGGGTGTGAAGCAGGGGAATACTGTTCATATACAGACTCTCCTTGGGTCCTAGGGTTGATGAAACCAATTTTCTTCAGGAAGAATACAGACATTATAGCAAATTCTGTTCCAAGCGCTTTGGCAGAAGGAATCTTAAGCTTGATGATTTCTTCATACTCATTTGGATCACACTGAGATAATTTTTATGCTTTTTAGACAGTAGAGTTTGCTTATTTGTTATTTGCTCTATTGGCTTGCAATTCAATATCATATATGAACTTACTATGTGTGTTCTGCTTGAAATGCATTGGATATTTGTTTTTTGTTGTCTTTTTTATCTCTGTATCAGGTTTCATTTGGTTACCAAAAATCAGATTATCAGAAGTTAACACTATCTTGTCTTGGACCACTGGATGTTGTGGACTGGTAGGTGCTGCTCACTTCTTAATATGAAATAATTAGTCAGAGTCATGCACAATATAAACAAAGATTTTGCCAGTAAATTTGGCAGTGGTTAGTAATATCTGGAAATCTTCCCTATTTACAGTACACTGTGACATAAATTAAATTTTGTAGTGCTTGTAAATAATTGATAGCAAGCTAATTGATGGCATGGAGTAAAGAGCTTTTTGTTTTTTTCCTGAAAGAATAAATATGTGATCATCTTGATCAGAATCTGAAATCCATTTGGAAACTAACCTACTGAGAAAGTTGTTGTAATGGCCTGGATTAGCTGCTAAGGAAAAAAAAAACAACCATGAGAAGAGTTTAAAGGTTGCTGGTACAAGGTGGTAGAAAGACAAAATAAAGAATAGTAGTGGACATTATTTCTGTCTTATTCACTAATCTCTAAAATGAACCAAATATCTTATGAGAGGCTCTGTACATTATTGTGACTGACAGCCTATGTACTTTTTTTACTATGTTCACCAAATGAGGAAATCTGACAAAATTTCTTATATAAATCACAAATAAATCATATAAATCATAAAACGTATAATTTACTCCTTGAACATTTGTGTTGGAAATTTTGAAAGAAGAGGGTTATATCTGAAGGAGGTCTTGAGACATCTGCAATTTCAGCAGTTATTTAACAGTTTTATGTACTTTATCCTGCCTCTGACTGCTGCTAAGAAGATGTGCATTTACTTTGTTCCTATTATGCTCATGAACAGTATAGGAAATATGTCAAATTTACAACAGTAAGATTCATTTAGTTGGGTACACACTCATTCATCTTAATTATGTCTGACACCTTCACCATTACAAAATCAGTTTCCCAGAAGCAGAGAAACTCACATTCTGTCTCCTTTAGGAATCCTTCATTGAAGGAGACTAGTTATTTCAGCTGTCTGAGGAAGCCAATAGTGTAGTTGAAGCATGGGGGGGGGGAAAATGAATATTCATCAAGAGCAGGGAAATACTATGCTGTCATGTCTGATAACCATAACTCCTAACATTGCTTTTTTGGAGGGTAGTAGGCTATAGTACATAAGATTTTGAAGAAGGAGATCTATAAAATTTAACAGAAGGCAATGTTTTCACAAGTTTTGCCTTCATTTAAATTAATGTTAGTTTGTCAATGAACTCAGTGAAAAACTATATTAGATTTTCTAAAAAATGTTCTGATTTATATTTTATTTATATTATGCAAGGATAGAGATAATGAAATCACTAAAAAAATCACTCTAAGCATCTTAATCACCTGCATAGAATACTAGTTGTAAGCAAATTAAGACACATTACCCTATGAATAATATGAAGTGAAACCTATTTTTGTCTTGATAAACAAATAATGAAATAAAACCATTATTATTACAACCATCATTAATGTAGAATTGTCACACTGTAACACTTACACAATGAATATTTTGCTATCACAAAAGGATAAGTAAAACTAAGTCAGATGCTGTATCATATGAGCCACAAAATATGACTTCTGTATTTCAAATGGTCTTTTCCTCTCAAAGTTAATAATACAGGAGGATGTAAGACCTTAATTTTAAAATTCGACAATTTGTGGAGGATAGAAGATCTAATGAAAATTTGAACCTTAATAAATGCTGATTTACAGCTATATACATAGTAGTTATAAATATCAGACTACAAATTCTTTGTAAATATTTCACCTCTCTCAAAATATTTTCACCTAAAACCAACATTTTGAAGAGTACTAGGATTAGGGAATAAAAACCTGTATTGTACTGTCCTCATCCCAGAAGGGATCATTGCTAAGTCTGTATCTTACACAGACAATCTCAAACTACAAGAAAAAAACTCCTGCTTTTATCTTTCTCTGATTAATATTTCTGAAGAATGAAAGTTTCTTTTAACTAATTTGTTCAGGAAGACAAGTGTAAATGATCTGCAAATAATTTTGATTATTAAGAGTTGGAGTGGTTCTGAAATGACAGAAAGTTGAAGCTGAATATGCCTCAGTATGCCATCAGTAGATTAACTATTTTTCATTCTGTCCTTTACCTGTATGCTTTTTGAGGCAAAGACCTTCTATTGACATGTAAACAAAGCAAAGTTTCATAGCTTAATTTGAGGAAAAACCTTCGTAGTAATATTGAAGATGATGATGATGATACAGCTAAGACAGAAGCTCTGAAAATGTTCAGTGCCCTAATTCAGACAACTGTAATCAGAGGATTGAGCTACATTTCAGTAACAATACTGGCATAGTAGTTGCCAGCGAGCTCGTAACTGCTTCATTACCCATGCTTGACCCCTTGTGATGAATATGCTGAGCCATGACAGATTCAGATGGCAAGGGAACAAGCAAATTAATTACTTTCCTAAATTAAATTTTTCATCAGAATTGTAATGAAAAAATAAAAAATGCCACTAGGAGTTGAAAATGCCCAAACTAAGTGCCAAATTCTGATCTACTGTCAATTGCTCCAGCTTCACAGTGAACTGAAATGTAAATTTTTCCTCAGGCATAGAGAAATATATTTGATTTTCTTCACATATGATCATTCTAGTCAATAGCTCTATTGTGATGTGCAAGACATTATTTCTAAGGACAGGTTTACTTAATGAGGACTTACCTGAGGTTTTTTGTGAAATCAAAAGAGAGCTTCATTCAAGAAGTGGCAAAGCATTTAGATACATTTGAATAAATTTTACATTTGCTTTTTAAAATTGCCTAACTTACAAAACAGATATATTTTAAATACTTCCCAAATTAAATGAGATTTTTCCTGACTATTAAAAGTTTATATTTCACTGAAATTACCTTTTAGTATTTTTCTTTCCATAAGTGGGTAACTTGGTATACTTACTTCAGTTCTCCTATCAAACTGAAAATGTCTACTATTGCACCTTTTTCCAATGATCACTTGGTACTTTGAATGGCTAACAAGCAAACTAACAGGAGGTAATCTTTTCCTTAAATTGATCCAGAAAATTAAAAACAAGAACAAAATCAAAAGAAACAAACAAACAAAAAAACCCCAAAGCCAAACCCTATCAAACCAGAAAAACAACCAAAACCAGAAAAACAACCAAAACCCAAACCCCACAACTTAAAACAGCATATAACAGATAATCAGAAAATTTGTGGTAAGTATTTGTCTTGTTGGAAATGGTAACTTTAAGAAGATATTGACAGGCAAGGTTGAGTTTTTGAGAAAAAACGCTGAACTACGCTGAACTACAGTAATCTGAAGGTGAAATTTGAGGTGGTTGTATGTAAACGGTTGAAATCTAGAATGTTATCTGGCTAAATCTAAAAGTGTTCTCCAATCACGTTCTGATGGTCTCCTCCAGTCTCCACTCATCTTCTGACCCTACATTTGTAATTCATGAACTCTGTTTCATCTTCTTCTTTTATATGGGCAAACCTCAGTTCCTATGAAAGAAAAAGTCTGATGGAAAGGCTGTTCTGGTACATCTAGCTTACCCCAAAAATAAATAACCAAGTCAGAGGCAAACAGCAGTGCAGATAGGAAGTTTAACTTTCTTCACTGTCATCACACATTCTGGACAACTACTTTAGCTTAGACGTCTTCAGTGAGACTAAAGCTAAGTGGGATGTATTCTGTACAGGTGCTTGGTTTGAACCTAGCTCAAGATACAGGAAGTAAAAATCTTCTCTTTACTTATGTAAGATTCAGTTTCCCATCTGTGTACTATCTTTCATCTTTACACTACCACCTATTTGAGACAAAGTGCACCTAATTGCATATTAACATAGTGCATGGAAGAATCATGTCTCAATCTTGATAAGGACCTTATCCTGTGCACAACAGTTCTAAGAGTGGTTAGGCAAATGTAAGCAAGTATTAACAAAGTTTAAATCTTGAACTACCCAATAGCCCACCAAAAATTGCATCTTGAAAATGTAAGTTTCTATAAGCAAGAAATTCAACAACACACCAGACAGCTGAATTCTTGTTTTGTCATTTTGTAAAACATTGAACCTGCCAAGATTTAATTACATGTGTAGCTTAAAACTTCCTGGTGACACTGTACTTCTTTCTAACTAACCAGTGGACACTTAACATATGCTACCCTATGTGTCAAGCCTGGTCTTGGTTTTTTTCCTTCTGCCTTGTAGAGTACAGATTAACTTGACTTTGCTCTGTAAAAGACTGGAGCAAAACAGATCAAGATTGATGGTCTGTGATTTACTTTGACATCAGAAAGGAAAATGTGCATTTTCAAATGCACTAGTGATGATTCATTTACCTTTAGATTAGTAATACCTTGCATATTGCACACTATTAGACATTCGAAACCAATAAGATATCTGTGAAACAATTCTCCACTAGAAAGTGTAATAAAATCTGAAATGTAACTTGGATTCTGCACTGAGGCTCCTGAAGGTTCCATTAAGGTTCTGCTTCACCTAATAATCTCATGCTAGGTATTAAACTGTTTAATTGTAGCTCTTTTGCAGTTTGCCTTCTCCATTTATGGTATTAAGAATATTTCTTTCTGTATAGGTCAGAAATGTATATATCTATACAAATACAAATGAAATACCTTGGAGAAAAGGTTTGATAAGACATGCAATGACATTCAGTTCTGTAAAACGAATACATCCTAGGGTATTTGGTTGATAAAGAACAGAAATAGTTCTTTGCACAGGTATAGAATAGTGGAAGAAATAAGCATGGCTTTGGGAAAATTAATTCTTGTCTTACATACCTTGTCAAACAGTCAACAAATTTGTGAATTGGGGTCAATCCCATTGAAATGTATTGTTAAATTACCAAAAGTCTTTTGACAGGGAAATAACTCTGAAAAACTTTAGATGAGAATAGAAATTTTTCATGATTAAGAGATAAAAAATAGAATGTACAGATAAATTATCAGTTTTCATAGAGGTCAGAGTTCACAGGGGAGATCCACAACAAACTGCAAGACATGCTGATGTGACCTTTGACAACAGTGAAATGACAAATTTTCTGATGTTATTGTGTTATTCATTTTAGCAAGTAGAAAGACGGTCTGTGAATAATCATGAAAAGTTCTTACAATACTGGTGGGTGATAAATTAATTAAACCAAAATATATAAAGAAATAAATATATCACATTGCATAAAAAATATGAGTTCTGAGCTGATCACTGTGACTCAGTCTGAAATCTGGGGGTTAAGGTAAATTGTTCCATATGAATGTTTGCTCAGCATTTAGTAGCAGTAGAAAACAAGCAAACCACCATAATGCTAAGAATTATTTGAAAGTAATAGACAACTATTATATTACACTATAAAGAAAATATATCATGATATGAATGTACATGCTGGATTCCTAAATGTCAAAAAAAAAGTATTAAAATGGAAATGGAAATGTTCAGAAAAAGTGAAATAAAGACAATGCATGAAATCAATCTGCGAAGGAATTACTAAGGCACAGCTAAATAAATTTGGACTCTTCTTTATGAGTAAAATATGTGTAAAGGAGAACTTGACAGAGGTTTATAGGATCAAGAGGGGCATGAAAATTATGGGCAAGGGGACATGGATGATGGGATTGATTTTCCATTGTCTTTTCCAACACAAGATTGAAGGCACGTTAGACAAAGCCAGGAGGAGACTGGTTCAAAACAGAAGGACACGATGTTTCAAGCAATGGATTGTCAAGTGTCCTAGGTTGCAATATAGATGTATTTAAGTATTCTATTACCACCAGCTGTGGGCCGTTAGCTGCTATCAGCTGCTAATGACCCACTCCGGATGACAGGCAATGGGCCATCCGTTAGCTGTTATCAGCTGCTAATGACCCATCCGGATGACAGGCAATGGGCCATCAGGGACCCACCGTGTGACTCATGGACTTATCCCATTGTGGGATGCTCTGCCCAGGAGGGAGGAGCCAGGTGTTCCCACCTGGATATAACCTGGCCTTGGAACTGCCTGAGCTAGCCCTGTCTACTGGGTTCCCAGAGGACAAGAGCTACCACTGGATCTTCAGCTGGAGACTAGACCTTCACAGGATCACTGCTTCAACTGGACTACTTCAGTTGGACTGCTACTACCACCCTAACAGGGTGTTAGGTTGTATCTGACTTTGTCAGTGCTTTTCCTTGTATTATTTCACTTATTTTTAATTTCAATCTTGACTTGTGATCTCCCACTGGTTTGTTTTCAAACCAATACATCAAGCTGTCTTCACTCTAGGAAACTGTACCTGTTAAAAGTTTCACAAGTTTGGCAGAGAATGACTATTAATAGAAGAAAAATTGCAGAACTTCTAAGTTTGGGTATCCCTGGGTATTATATAGTTTAACATCCTTGCTCAATCACGGTCAGCTGCCATACGTTGCTCAGAAATATGTCTCCACAGATGAAGTCTCCACAACTGGTTTGGGCAATCTGATCCTGTGTTTGATCCCCCTCACAGTATTTTCCTTTTCTTATGCTTAAATTGAATTACCTGTATTTTAAGATGTGACCATTGTGTGTTGTCCTGTCAGTTAACAGCTCTGATACAGTCTGGAGCCCTCTTTTCTACCTCCTCAAACCATGTATTCAAACACATTGATAAGAAGATATACAAATGACATCTGTCTTAGAACAATTGAGTACACGGGGGAACAGCCCACTGCAGTGATATGACTTATGATACTGATGCACAATGGTCACATAGTGCTAACAGGAAATCAAAAGTTCACTTTGTATTCTGCCCGAGAATTTCTGTACAGGCTACATAACAAGCTTCATTCATTTACCCAAATATCAATGTTTATAGGCATTTGGAATGGTATAATAGGATATTAGAGATATCAGGAAAGCTAACAAACATGACTTGGAATTGATGGAAGAACTGTTTCCTTGTGAAGCAGTACCTGAAGGCCAGGCATAGTGTTTTAGGTATCTCAAATATGATTAGACAACTCTGCATGTTGTCTAATCATGTTTGTTGTCTGGGCTGCCAAGTCATCACAGATGAGTTAATCTCCAATTTATGTGTTTTCTGTCATCAATCCTTGCCTTTCATAATACTTATTTTATATTACATATTTTACATATTGTAAAATACAATTTACAAATTGTAAAACAGGTGTTAAAACCCCTTCTGTTTATTTTCTTGGCTGTTGAAGCAACAGACTCATTGGTAACAAGAAACAGCGTAATTGAAAGACTTCTAAATTCTTTGGAGCAATACTTGCTTCTTTCTGGATAAAAATGTCCAGAAAAATAATTTGCGTTATTGATAATGTTTTTCTTGTAGCTTAGACTGGCACTGAAGTTTCAACCTGTACCCCTATGCGTGTTAACTCACAAGAAATAATTCTGTTCAATAATTCTGTCACCAGTGCAGACTTCATCAGTTATCAGTCAGACTCATGGAATGACAAACTGTGTCCACTGTGATGCTGATAGATTAGATTGCAATTTTGATTATTTTTTGTAAGAGTGACTTCTATATCATCAAGATCATTTCATCCTAGATTTTGTGTGCCATCACTAGTATTTTCGTTGTTTTTATGTTCAAGTATGTTTTCAATTCAGACATAAAAAATACCAACATTCTGCACATTTTTGTCACATACTTTGCAAAGATAACACATTAATGTAGTATGATTTGTTAAATCTTCAGATAGTTCTAACAACAGCAAGAATAAGGCAAATAAAAATAGAAGTAGTATATTAAGATCATGCTTATTTAGTTTCCTCTTCTTCTGTTTTACCTCTATACCCCCTGCACATAAGTTTTCATTTTAAGGAACTACAGAATAATTTTATGGAGTGCTATAGGGCCACATTGTTGAACAGAAACACCTTAGTTTGCAGCTAAATGAATAATTCCATTCTGCTTTGTAAAGAGTCATCTGGATATCCTTGAATTCAATGCCAACTCCTGACCTTGGCTACATGCATAAATTAAGTTTACATTTACTTGCTTTGAGTCAGTCAATAAAATAGTTCAGACTGACCAAAGACGATTTCAGTGACATTTGTTATTCTTTCTGTAAAGCAGTGAGATATATAAGATCAGAAAAAGGAAAACAAATAACTCCCCTCCAAATGCTCAAATTTAGAAATCTTGGTTTATTCTGGAAGGTTACAGAGTACCTTATCTTAGTCTGGAAAGGTACAGAAACATTCTGACATTATCATACCACTGCGGAACGTCAGTATAATCGATTAAGCTAGACTGGCATGTAATTGAAGGCTATAAACATGACAGTAGGAAAAAGAAAAGATTATTTAGGTATAAGCTAGATAATTTTGATCAAAGGAAAGCATAAACTGATTACAAGGAAACATTCCAGAATACAGGGCACCCTTTCGGACTGCAAAGTAGCCTGTGTGGACAGGTGGCACACATTCTATATTTGAACTTTTAAAAACTAACTCAACCAAAGCATTTTTAACACACACTTTAAAGAAACCGGTAACATCAGAAAAATGGAGAAGATAATTAAAAGTCAGAAAACTGGCACTTGCTTAGTTTCAATCTTGATATAATCCAAATAAAATCTATTATAATGAGAGAGTACAATAAAAAGGATACATGGGAGAGGAACCTCAGCTGTTAGGTTTCTGTGTCAAAAATTGCTATACCAAGGCAAAATGATATCCTGCAGAAAAAAATCAGAAAGTCTTGATTTCTGTTGTTCCACCACAATGCCATATATTAGCACATTCCTCAATTGACACTGAAGTCAAAGTGAAAAAAAGAAAGAAAAAAAATCCCACCCGAACAGAAACAAACTCAAATGCTCATTGGTTTTTCATGTCTTGTGTCCTTCCTGTGATGTCTGAACAGTAAAACAGCCTGCACTTCTTTTCAGTTGGTTTCAGATCCGACTTTTAAGTTAGCTGCCCATTATTATTTAAATAAATTACCATTTCAATCATTTTAAAACAATGCTGCTGACTGGATATTTGGATATTATTTAGAACATGTCTCCTTGGATACCATAAGTAGGAGTGGGAGTGCAAATTCTATATTTAGAGTGCATTTTCTATATGAGACCCTTTACTTTGTGTCACTGTATTTATAAATTACCATTAATGAAAGTCGCCTACTTTTGGGGAGGTCAAAATATAAGAATTCTTCATGACACACAGAGTGTTACTTAAAAAGTATTAGATTTTTTTGTATAATATGATACCTTTTTTTTTTCTTACATCTGAATAAAAGAGAACCAAACTAAATCTTTATTTTATTAATTAAAAATTCTTTTTTCAAATTAAGCTGTTTCTGCCTATTACAAACCAGACCCAAGCCAAAATGCCAAGTAATAGGTAAATTACACCATTCAACAATTTAGTGAGAAAATCATCAGCTATTTCACAAAGAAGAAATGGTGAATATGGTGTTAATTTGGAGATTATCACTCTATCTTATCGCACGGTCACATCTATTGTCTCAAATTACTTATTAGGCAAAAAATGTTCCATGCTCAACTCAGTCTTTTCTTAGGATTGTGTAATCCCGTGCTTGATTTTGAAATCTGTGATCAAAAACAGGCTAATATCAATCTATTTATAACTTTAAATATGAACAAACAATCACTATTTTCTTTGTGTATATCATCTAACGTATGTTAGAGAAGAAATTATAATATTTTTATAATTATATAGATCTTAAGGAAGATAAATATAGAAGATATTTAAGTGTTTTAATTAAAAAACTTTAAGGATCGAAATAGAAATTTGACTATAGAGCCAAGTTTGATAAAATATGAAGATTGTTTTATGCAGTTTCAACATTAATTTAAATGCTTAATTTTATTCATTATCTACTTTCAAAGCTAATAGAAATGCATTTTAAAATAGACAGGAGAAAAAGAATTCTTAACTGGTGATCAGTGATGTGTACTTACTAGCCCCTATGCCAATGGTAGCTCTTTATCATTGTTAGAATTGATTTTATAACACCGAAAATGCAAGAGCATAGAATGAGACCTTGCATATGGAGAGTTTATTGAAACTACTATTTATTTCTGTTATGTGGATTTCAAGCATTTAAAAAAAAAAAAAATCACTACTAGGATGTAGTCACAGAATGGTGGAATTGTTAGGGTTGGAAGGGACTGCTGGAGATTACCCAGTCCAACCCCGCTGCCAAGGCAGGGTCACATAGAGCAGGTGACATAGGAACATGTCCAGGTGGGTTTTGAATGTCTCCGGAGAGGGACGCTCCACAACCTCCCTGGGAAGCCTGTTCCAGTGTTCTGCCAATGTAAAGAAGTTTTTCCCCATGATGAGGTGGAACTTGTGTTTTAGTTTATAGCCACTGTTCCACACCCTGTCACTGGGCGCCACTGAAAAGTGTCTGGCACCATTGTCTTGGCACCCACCTTTGAGATACCTATAAATAATGATGAGATCTCCTCTTAGTATTTTCTTTCTAGACTAAACAGAGTCACAGTAGTGATAGCTTAGATTCTAAAGAATAATTTATTATCTGGACTGAAAACAGATGAGCCAAGTTTTAGCTGAGTGATATTTTTGCTTTAATAACAAATCTTTGAAAAGAGGGCTTCTGTGAAGAATGTTGACCTTACTTTATCTAAATCTCAGGAGAAGGAACAAGATACACAAGAATGTATGCCAAACTTATATTCAACTCAGCTAAGATTAGGGATTTTACTTAAATATCTAAATGTAGCAATTAAATTTAGGAGAATTGAATTCAGGTCCTGTATTTTTTATTTATGAGGATATATAACTTTCACAATAGCATTATTCAGCTAGAGAAAGAACAAGCAGTTTTTTCTTTATTTAAAGCAACAAACTTTTCTGTATTAATTCTATGGTAAGAATTGTGAGGCTGTTTCATAGATAGCAGTCTCTTTATTTTTTTATTTTTGGAGGAGTTAAATGGATTGGCCAATTTTCTCCTTCCGATTCCATTTGTACTGAATGAATCACTTTATTGTAACAAAGTGAGGCCTTTCACTGCTAAAGCTTTACCTATTGTTACCCTTCCAAAGTTTGAAAACACAGCTTTTAAGAGTAAAGTATTTTTGATTCTGTGATTTGGCAGTTGATAGGCTAGACCTACCTCTCTCTGTAAAGCAGGACATTGTTCATTCATAAAACAGATAACGAAACTGAAAAAAAAATTCACCATTGAAATGATTGTATTATTTCTTTCTACATATCTAAGTGATTTTCAAATCCTAAGGCCATTACACTTTCTTTGGATTAGCTTCTGAAGATAGTCTTTGTTTCTGTACTTTATTGAAGTTTGGGCTACATTTTGTATCTAACTGTCCTGTAACTAATAGCTATTCCTGATGTAGTGATATAAAATCCTATCAAATAAATAAATAAATGAATGAATATTTAAAATTTTCCTTTACAGAGATGTCTTTTGCCACTAGAAATATAGTGCCAATGCACATACAAATCCTAATATTCAAGGGCTTTTAATTTGGCTTACAAAAGGGCTTTGAGAAACCAATGAGAACCAGTAGACTTTAGCCTTTTGTCTAGTTGCTTTAATATAGGTGAAAGGCTGGTCCAGCAAAGTATGCTCTATCATCCAGGGGTTTTAACAGCAGTCCAATCAGTTTTAAGCTTTCCTTAGTCAATAAAAAAAGTATTGATTAAAAGATGGATTTTCTATTTCATGGTGCAATGCAGTAATCGGATAATAACAGGTTCCTGCTGTAAGATGTTGATGAGGATATCATTTTATCTTTAAGCTGAATTTCCTTAACATGGTTGCTTTAAACTCAGTGTAATTCTAAATCTTCTATATAATTGTAACAATAAGCTGTTGGGTATAAATATGTATCCAAACACAATCCTAGTAGATGTAAAATGTTTTACCGTCAATGACCCATGGACAAATACCAATGAGCTCAATGAGCTGTAAGTCAATATTGGCTTTATATTCATTAGATGATAGCATTTTACAGACATTGTGTTGGGCACTAAACTGTGATACTTGCTGAATAACATTAATGGCTTATACTTAAAGATTATATGACATAGCTTCCATTTAAAATGGAGCCTAGTTGTGCTTTGGTACATTATAGACATGAAGTAAGTATTGTGTTACTGAAGCACGGCAAAATGTTTAGAGCCCTAAGACTATATTGTGCCATTTTAATGTTGATTGCTCGGTATTTCACTTATCCAGAAGAAACTTCATTTTGTGTATTCATCTTGATCAGGAAGAAATAAAAGAATATGTGTGGATGGTGTAATGTCACTAGGCTTTGGTGCAACAGAAACTTCTATATAAGTTTCAAGAGTAGACAGAGATACTTCTTTTTTAACAAACATATCTCAATTCATGTAAGGCTCAGTATTACATATGTTATTGGGAAATAATGGTGGGTTGTCCTGGGTCTTTAACAGTCAAGGAAATATAGTAGAAGAGCACAAAGCAGTACCCTACAGTATGCTGTACAAGGAAACTATCTGCATAAATTTAAAATAGAGTTTAAAAAGCTTAGGAGAGAAACTATTAAAAGAAGGACTATTCTTTGTTTTAGAAATTAAGTAATCTGAGTATAACACTACTGACTCCTGCTTTGTGCTCTTCTATTGTATTTCCTTGAGCTGGCAGCAAAAGGAAATTGTTTCCCAAGCAGGACTTTCCCCTTCTGAACTCATGCTAGCTATGACCAATGCCCTGTCTTTTAAAATCCCAAATGATGGTTAAAGGCAGTATGACTAAAATAAATGATTCATTTGATGATACTGCTATATTGGTTATCTTAATTTCTAATGCAAATAACAGTCCTTTTTTTTTTTTTTTAATATAGTTTCTTTCCTTGTTAAACTTGTTAAAAGCTTGTTAAACATTTATCAAAATTAATGTATCTATTTTGCTAGTATTTACCAGTATGGAAGATCATTCCAGAATTTACTTCTTTTTTTTTTTTTTTTTTTGGTAGAAAACAACTTTCAATCTGCATTTTCTTATATCTATCCTTCTGTGTTATAACAATATTAATATTTACTGTTTAGTATTTAAATAGTTGCTTTTCATCCTAGAAATATATCACAAAATCACAAAATTGTTGAGGTTGGAAGGTAACACTGGAAGTCATCTTGCTCAATCCCTCTGCTCAAGTAGGGCCACCTAGAACACATAACCCAGGGTCATGTCTAGATGGTTTTTGTGTATCTGCAAGGATGAAGTCTCCCTCTCTGGGCAATTTGTTCCAGACCTCAGTTATCATCACAGTCAAAAAGTTACTTCCTTTTGTTCAGACAGACCCTCCTGTGTTTGAGTTTGTGCCCGTTGCCTCTTGTCCTGTCATTGAAAACACAGAGAGGGCTTGGCTCCATCTTCTTACTCCCTTCCTTTAGGTATTTATATGCACTGATAACATCCACACTTTCTCTAGTGAGAAATAGATGCACTTGATCAGACTTCACAGAGATTATTTGTCCCATCTCAGCATTTGTTTCTTGCTCTAAACAAAAAAAGATATTTTAAGGTCTCTTCTCAAAAGAAATAGTCTCTTCACTGTATCTTCCCAGTAGAACATTTTCGTGCGTGTTCCATGAACCTAGGCTATTTAATTTGTGCAAAATATTTCTTGCAAGAATGATTGATCATTTGGTCATTGAGGGTTTTTAATAATTATTTTTCTGTACTCAAAGACATTGGCTATAAATGTCTGCCTGATTTATCTTATTTGTTCTTAAAAAGCATCCCATCCTAACCTTCTTCACAGTTTACTAGTTCTTCCACCCAGTGACTGAAAGTTCTATGATTCATGATGTGCTCTGTTATAGAAAGTTAAAACTGTCTACAGGGTAGATTAAATAATTCTTTACCTTACCTGCAGATAAGTGACCCATTTTTCCCTTTTGTGCAGGCCAGTGCACTTTGCACCTAATTGCCAGCTTGTGTCACTACCTCAGTAAGTCAGAGTTAACAGGCATTACTACCCAATCTAGAAATTTAAAACTTAGAGAAATTTTTATTTCTTTATTAATAGATTCTATTATTAACTTATTCTAGTGTTGGAACATAGATACATTATGTCAAAATGTTAAAAGATTGAAGAAATACCAACAGCTCGTTTCTTTTAATGATGTGATTATTTCAGTAGGTATGCATGCATCATGAAAACAACAGCAACAGGACAACTTTATTAATATATTTTCTTCTTGACCCCTCCAGCCTATGGGTTTGGATGCTTCTTTGGCTTTTTAGATCAAAAATTGGAAACTGAAGCTGACAATAGTTGAAACTTTAAGTGTTATTTTTATTGATGGTGTAATATATTAATGATTCTAAGGCAAGTAATCAGTACACTTTAATAAAGAGTAGTGCAAATTTGATATTAAAGGACTGTTTGAGTACATGGAGAAAATTATGTCTTCTTTAAGTATTTGCAAAAGAATTAACATTTAAGAGGACAAAGAATAAATACTTCAATTACAAAGTGGCTATAATTTTACAGCATTTTTCCCAATTTTTTAGTATTTTGCTAACTGCTGTGTCACCTGCTCCTTTTCCTCATGTTGTGTACTCCTTACAGAATCAGATTGTCTTCACAGAATTCCTTATACAGTCTTCATTTCTATCACTAGATAAGATCTGAGTCTGTTCAGGGACTGCATGTAGCAGGGTATCTCACTCCATACAGGAGATTATCTGTTGTTGCTTAACCCATCAGATAACTCAAGCAGGACAAGCTGTCTTGTAGTGAATGATTTTGGCACCATGGGGTTAACACTGGTCTGGCATCTCCCAGCTGCCAATAATCATCTTACCGTTGAAGAGAGATTTGGGAAGAGAAGCCAGATTTCTGACTGACACCTCAGTTTACAGCTATATAAGCCACACAAAACTTCCACAAAGCAGAAACCTATACATTTTCCTGGAAGTGTGTGGACTTTCTCCCTTGAATAAGGATGCTTCACGGTTACTCCCCAGGGGTTAAGTGAAGGAATCTGTGCACATTATCATAATTTCAGTGGTAAGTAACATTCAACGCCTAATCAATACTATTTCTTTTGCTAGCTTTTATATAGGTCCCTTGATATAGTGCACTGTTTTATGTTATGCCTCTAATCTACTAGCAGTTCTTTAGTTTTATACTGTGTAGTGAGTAATTCTGATTAAGATCTTTCTCCTGTTGTCTCTTGCCTGTTTGAGAAATAATTCATTTTTATAAATAGACATGATCTGTCATTGTTAGAACTTGCAGGCCAGAGTGATTCCTTAAACTGTTGCCAAAATCTGAGGTTAAGGCAGGGCTTGTCTGAAGCTTCCACTTGTCCCATGGCACCAAAACCACCTCACATGGGTTGGATTCTTTTTACCACTGTCTTATTTGTTTAAGAGCAGATCTTGCTTTCAGAGAGAAAATATATGAGAAAATATATTATGCTGTAGCGAGTGTTTAGAAACCTCACTGTTTAGAAAAATTTTGCCGATATATCCTTAGAGATGAGAAAAAAAATGTAATATTTGATTTTTTGGACTACCGTGTAGGGAGTTTTTAAAGTTAATGTTGACTCTGAGACTTTTCATCTGTGCTGTGGCTCATCTATCTTTTATCTTTATGTTCTTTCTTATTCATATCTTCCTGCTTTGAGTATTTACCTTGCTTAAATAACAATTTTAAAGCAATCTCATTATTGCATTTTCCTTTTTCCTTCATTTTGTCTGTCTCCGGTGTTACATGGACACATTTTAAAAAGACAGTGTTACATTGATGAACGGTAAGTAAGCTCTTAGTTTGCATCTTAATCAGTTAAACAGTGCAAAGACTTGGGATGAGGCTACATCTTAATCATTAAATAGATCGGTTTTTAGGCTTGTTCCTTATGCACTTTCAACCTTGGGTGACTTAAATTCTTTCAAAGAAATCCGACCCTGGTTTGGGAGTATTAACAGCATGGGTCTACGGTGTTTCTAAGCTTGTGAGTCAGAATATAGTCTTGGAACTGCTTATGAATGTGTATTTTTATCTTATCTCCCTTCCTGCCCCCTACCCCCAAACTACAGGATATATCTCAAAGATTCTTCCTAACAAAAAATGTCCTTATTTTTCCAGGGACATCTAAGTTCCTCTCAAAGGTATGTACATTTCCTTCTTCTATTTTATCTCTAAAGCCTTACCGAAACTTACTTAATCACATACAGTACAGAGGTACATGCATGTGATTATTTCTCTATCCCAGGTCAAGTCTTTCACTAACTTATCATGAGAACATTTGACTGAGGTCACACTCCATTTCCTAAGCAAATAAATTCACGTGTCTGAGCAGTTCCACTTCAAATCCCACTAGCTGGTTATTAGCTCACTGTTGCTGTGGCCCTGGCTCAGCTGAGAGTCCCTAGCCCATTACACAGTGGCAGGGCCCCACGGGATGAGTCGTGGGAGTAACTAAAAAGAGTGCTCCCAGGGAGCCTTGAAGTGAGATGCTATTGGCCCAGCTCATCTCCCCTCCCACATTACATATAAAGATTATTTCCAGAAAGTTCGTCTTTGTTTGCCAATGCCGTGTTCTCTGAATGGAAAATTCAAAGTTCTGTACCTTCCCCCCTTGTTCCCTCATAAGATTAAGTTATTGTCAATCCAGAGTTTTGTGTACCCCATTGGCCCTTTCATTCTCCCCCCTCCCTTTTCTCCCCGCTTTATAAGCCTCGTCACAACGCAGAGCCCGCGCTTTCGGGTCGCTGATCCAGTCCCGTCCCGTCCCTCCTTCATCTCCCCTTACCCTTTTAATAAACCTCCTGGATCGCCAGCTCGACTGCCTGCATCTTTTGCCCCCGCTCCTGATCTCCGGGTCGTGCTGCTGCCCCGAGAGCTCTGCCGTTTCTCGAACTCCCCGCCTCCCTCCGAGAGTGGGCTGCCCTGCCGGGGCTCCGAAAAGCAGCCAACCCGATCTCGAACTGTGATCGTGGGTCATGAAACGCATCAGCTCACCCCAGAAGAATTAATGTCTTCTGATTTTATTGGTATTATCAAGCATACAATGGAGTAAGTACTGAAATACAGAATATCTCTTTCTCCACTGGTGGTTTTAAAATGTGCTGTGGAGTCATTCACTTTCTTTTCCTTGTTTACACAATAAATGATTAAATTTGTTTGTTTCTTTTTCTTGAAACCAGAGATTCAATTTTCATTGCCACAGACTGTATCTACTTTCTCTTTCAGAAAAAAATAGCTGCTCAGAACGAGAGAATTGGGAGCCTTTTTTTTAAAATTAGAATTCTATGAAACATAATGCATTTTCCATGTAAGGCTGTTGCCAAGCGATAATGTCTAGCATCACTGAGTTTAAAAACATTGAACTTTTGTTTTCTTTAGAAGTCAAGAAGAAGCAGTCTCCTTATTAGTCTACATTTTCTATATATTTTTTAGGGTGGAGCAACTTTTTGTAATCTTAGCACAACAAAGATTTGAAGCCAATTTATAGAGTACAATGATAAAAAATGATGTCTCAGTATAAGAATCTCATATTGAAAGGCTGTTCCATTTTTACCCATTAGAATTTTATTTTTTCTGTCCTCAAAAAAGCAACTGGCAATACTTTTCTGCTGTTCATGTAATAATATGATACTTATTTTGTTAACATTTATTTAATTATATAGATGACAGATGAGAAGGTGGGAGACATGATACTATCCTCTACAGCCTGAGAATTTTTTGAGGATACAGGAAACTACCACAATATCTTCCAAAAGGGGATTAGTCATGTTGGAAAGTCCTATGCAAGTTGCACAGAAAGGAACAGATTATTCATTGAAAGAACACATGTATTTGGAGACAGGTTCATGTACCTCTCATACAAGTACATTACAGGTTCTGCTCTAATTTCTGCTTTCCAGTCATGCTTCAATTCTCTAATGCTGCCTATATGGTTTTTTACAAATGAGGGAAGAAAAGGGATTTTCCAGGCAACAGTATTCTCTTCATTTTCTTGTATTTCTTAAAATAATCCAAGATCTTCAGTTCTTTCTGGTATGTCTGGAACTCTTTCAAACCGTCTGTCCTTGACTCTGTTCTGTGATGGTAATAATGGTTATGCCCTGGTGACCCAATCTCAACCAACCAAATGTTGCACTTTCTCCACACCAATCACTTCTCTATCACAAAATATACACTGTGTAGCAGATGTAATGGTGGAATAGAAACAGAGAGAGGAGAAACTATAAAAAAAAAGTTGCCTTGCTTTTTTAGGCTAAGTCTGCTCATCATCTGCTGCAGAGAGCTTGGATTGACAGTGGTACTAAATATACTTCAACAACCACCCCGTTAGAGGACGACTGTAACAGATTTGAATTGCTCCACAACAGTGCACCTGCCAGTGTCTGTAGTGTTTGTACTCACAGTAAGGCCTAATGGCCATTTGTTATCTTTGGAAGGATGGACTGTTCTTTTGTATAGGACAATGAAGTTGAAACCAGTCTTCTTTTAGCAAGGACAATGAACCATGAAATTGGGCAGAGACAGCAGTGAATCAATGTAGCTCATACAGAAAGAGAGCCCAGTATTGGAAAGCAAAAGTGTTTGTGGTTTTTTTTAATCTTCATCCTTTCTGTTGCCTGCTCTGCCTGTGGGCATTGCTGTCTTTCAAATGTTTTTCGTGTATTAGATAAAAAACTTAATGACTTTTATGTCTGAAATCTTGACTGATATCTGCATTATAACTGTTCTGAAGAAATCAATATGTAAAGAAACATCATGTTACTGTTCCCATGAGATCGTGGACCCCATTTCTATTTGGGTAGTCATTTTGCCTTTCATATTTTCCCCCTCTTGTCTTGCATATCTCTCTCTGCCCTTATGTTTTCTCCATATAATCTTCTTGAGAAATACAGCTCTCATTTCAAACAATTACATTGTTTTCTGCAGGAAGAATATAAGGTTAAGTGTTTTTCAGAATCTGGAAGCCGTGAAGCCAGATGGCCATTTTGAGCAGAGAGAGCATCTGATGGCTACCTGCCTATCTGCTAGCTGTAGATAGGATACTCAGTGGAGCAGAGACAAGAACAGAGCTTTGAGACCAGAGTGAGAAGCTGACAAAACCAATAATGATAGGCATTTGTCCAGTATGTCCTATTTCCTCAAGTAAAAATTAAAATTCAGAAAAGGTTGATGACTTGTTGAGACCCTCAATCAGTATGCATTTTGCTTTTGTTTTATTACTAGTTTTACTACTCAGGTTCATCAGGAGACTTCTCACATGTGACTGCTTTTGCTCAGTTTCGGTGTTCTTCAGGTTGATTTCGTTTCCAAATAAACTAAACTAAACTAAAATTATATTCCTAGCATTAATCACATTTTTTTGAATTTATAGGTTGACAGTAAACCATCAGAGATGAAGAGAGGGGAGCTAACTTCAAAGACAAAAGGAGGCTTCCCCATTAAAAATAATAATTTATACTTAGAAGAAAAATCTAGTAAAAATCACTATGTGACTTTACTCCCATGAGAAAATGTCTGTTCTTAACTGTGCAATTGATACCTAAGGTAAATGTAGTAGCTCTTTTCCATCCTGATTTTTTTTTTTTTTTTTTTTTTTTTTTTTTTGTGATATACCTAATTTTGCACAAGTTTAAAAGCATTGACTTTCTGCCATCTTCCAAGTTTGTTGTTTGTGTTTTGGTCTACTTTTTTTTTTTAACATTATCTTTGTCTGAGTTATATTATCAGCATTATTGTTAATACATATTGAAAACAACTTCTTTTTGTTTAACTTTCCTGATGATTTAAGGCATTACTGAGATTCCTGAGACCCAAGGAGATAAAATTGGCAGATTCGATGTTTTCCACTTAAATATATCATTAAAAGTATCACTCTTATCCAATTATAAAATGTTCTTTGCATAATTCTTGCAGCATGAACGAAAGAGTTGCACATAACTGAGGACACATCTTTCTCGACATGTTAGCACTCCTGACAGTGGGAAAAAGGGAGGACTTTCTTCTTGAACCAGAAAAATATAATTCTTCATGTAATTTATCTGGAGTTTCTTCACTAAGTAGTCCTTCTGATAGATCTTGAGGAAAACAGGAGACAATTTTTTTAAGAAATTAAACAAAAGAAAACCACACCATAGGGTAAGAGTGAGCAGTGTGAATACAGTACTGAATTAAGCTAAATTAGATTTAATTTGGTGTCTGACATAAATATAGTTATACGTTTATCATTAGTGAGGACACCATCTGTTTTAACAGAAGATGGTGTATTTAACACTGCCACATATATATTTGGGAGGCAGAAAATACCAGTGTGGAGAAAGGTTTGGTCTTACTGTCAGAATTTCTGTATGTGATATTTAAGGAAACCTTCAATATGGTTAGTGAACATTTAATTCCAATTCAGAACAGCTGTATAAATGAAGTAAGTTATGAGAGACTGGTCTATGGGCATCTTTGCTGTTCATCCTTCTGGTCATACTCAGTAAGGCCTTTCATTTAGCACTGATTTTCAATATTGTTTTGTTTTTATCTCTGTAAATGTCTGCATTGCTCATCAATAAAAAGAGCTGGATAGATCCTAAGTGTGTGTGGTGGGTCAACCTTGGCTGGCAGACAGCTGCCCGCCAAGCTGCTTTCTCACTCCCACACCCTTCAACAGGACACAGGTAGAAAATATGATGAAAGAGCTCATGAGTTGAGATAAAGACAGGGAGATCATTTGCCAATTACTGTCATGGGCAAAACAAACTAGACTCAGGGAAAAACATTTTATTTATTGGCAGCTATTTGTAAAAGAGTAAGACAGTGACAAATAAAAACATCCTCCCTCTTCCATCTACCTCTCCTCCTGTTTTTTCCAGGTTCAGCTTCACTTCTGACTATTCTATCTCCCCCTGATCATGCAGTCAAGGGGGATAGAAAATGGGGTTGCAGTCAGTTCATAATACTTTCCCTCTGCTACGCCTTCCTTCTCACACTCTTCCCTCGCTCAAGCATCAGGTTCCTCCCGCAGAATGATGTCCTTCATGAACTGCTCCAATATGGGTCTTTCCCATGCAACACAGTTTCTGCCAGAATGTCTGCTCCTGCCTGGGCTTCTCTGTGCATGCTGCAGATAGAGAAATAATGATGTCAGTAAGCTGTCTTTGAAGAGGGCTGTGTCAACATTTTTGAGAGTTTTTCAATTCTTTTTGAAGGGGAAGATTTTTGCCTCAATATTTTTTGCAGTAGATGGCCTTATAATTGCTAATAAGATTGGAATTATCAGACTAACACCGCACACAGAATGTCAGGAAGCATTTCTGCTTTTAGAAATGGCAGGATTTAGATAATATGTACTCCCATGTTGCTATTACTACAGATTCAAACTACTCTGATCTGCGTTTGTTAGATACTGAATATAGAAAGAAAGTAACAATCTACAAAACAAATGTAATTTAGAATGCTGTACTGGTTTTGGTGGAATAGAGTTAATTTTCTTCATAGGAGCTTTTACAATGCTGTTTTATATTTGTGCCCAAAATAGTGTTGAAAAGACAGGGATGTTTTAGCAGTGATTGCACAGCATCGAGGTCTTTTCTGTTCCTCACATGACCTCACAAGCAAGCAGAGTTGGGCTACACAAGAATCTGGGAGACAATGCATCTGGGACCAGTGATCAAAACTGGCCAAAGGGGTATTCCATATCATATAATGTCATACTTGGCAATAAAAACTGGTCAAAAGAAGGAGAAAGGGAGATATTTGGAGTGATGGTGTTTTTCTTTCCAAGTCACTGCTACGTGTGATGGAGCTCTGCTTTCCTGGAGATGGCTAAACACCTGCCTGACCATGGGAAGGAGTGATTTAATTCCTTATTGACTTTGCTTGCATGCAAGGCTTTTGCTTTCCTGATTAAACTCTCTTAATCTCAACCCAAGAGTTTTATGACTTTTGCCTTTCTGATTCTCTTCCCCATCCTGCTGCAGGTGGGTTGAGAGTGTTGCTGTGTGGTACTGAGGTGCTTATTCCACAACAGATACCAAACCAAATATACACATGTACAGCATTTTCATATATAAATATATATCTGTAAAAAACTGCCTGTTTCTGATTACCATTCTATAAAATTAAATATTTAAGTAATCAGTAGTTAAGCAGATTGTGTCTGAAGTTCTCCTTTCCTAAAGTTTGTTTTTCACTAAAATTCCTATCTTAAATGTCAACCAAAACTTAATTATTTAGGAAGTGTGTTGGTTTGAAAACAAACCAGTGGGAGATCACAAGTCAAGACTGAAATTAAAAATAAGTGAAATAACACAAGGAAAAGCACTGACAAAGTCAGATACAACCTAACACCCTGTTAGGGTGGTAGTAGCAGTCCAACTGAAGTAGTCCAGTTGAAGCAGTGATCCTGTGAAGGTCTAGTCTCCAGCTGAAGATCCAGTGGTAGCTCTTGTCCTCTGGGAACCCAGTAGACAGGGCTAGCTCAGGCAGTTCCAAGGCCAGGTTATATCCAGGTGGGAACACCTGGCTCCTCCCTCCTGGGCAGAGCATCCCACAATGGGTGAGATAAGTCCATGAGTCACACGGTGGGTCCCTGATGGCCCATTGCCTGTCATCCGGGGTGGGTCGTTAGCAGCTGATAACAGCTAACGGATGGCCCATTGCCGGTCATCCGGAGTGGGTCATTAGCAAGTGATAGCAGCTAACGGCTCACAGCTGGTGGTAATAGAATACTTAAATACATCTATATTGCAACCCAGGACAGGAAGATATCATGTTTCAATGTATCCATGCTCAAAAATTGTAGAAGTTATCGTTTGATAAAAACTGCTGAAAGTATAATCCCACATAAAGAAGGATTGCTAAATGAGAAGTAATATTGAATCAAAAAATCTGTGTATTCCATGATATGTGGTTTGTAAAAAATTTGGGTGAGCCAAAAATTTATTTTAAAAGTAATTATTTCATTCAAAGCATACTGGAGTCACAACAATAACAAAATAAAACATACACTCCCCCTAAAAGACCCAAAACTTTCATACTGAATGAGTAACTTCACTGACAGATGTTGTCTGAGTAAAGAACACGTCCCAAAGATTTAACTTTTTAGACTTCTGGCACATTGAAATGGAGCACCCCTTTTCAGAATGAAAATAATATCTACAGCAAAATCTGATTTAATAATAATATGAAATATGAGGTGAATATGTTTTCCCAGATACCTACATTATAAATGCTCTAAGTCTAATTTTCTGATTTTTAAAAAAACACATCAAAGAACATTTTTGTTTTGACTGAGATACTAGGAGACTTTATCATTTAGGTTGTAAGATATGCTCAGACGAGTGATTATCACTGCCTAGTGAGTAACAGTGCTTATCAGTCACTTCTAATTCATGTAAATATGACATAGCTTTATATAATCTTTTTTTAGGATTGATTTTAAAGAGTTTGTCAAAAAAACTATTTAAAGCTGATTTAAGCATATCCTGGTGGGGTTTTTTTCCCCTTCAGTATGCCTTTGGATCACGAGCCTAACATATTTATATTTATAATCACAGGTTTTCACATATCCAAAAACTACAGTATCATCTAATTTTGTTTATTAAACTTTAGTAAGGCTTTTGACACTATCCTCATTAGAGACTGGATTGAAAACTAGCTTGTCCAGAGGGTGGTGATTAGTCACTAGCACAAAGTCCATCTGGAGCCAGTCACCAGTGGTGCACTCCATGCACCGATACTGAATGAAATACTGTCTAACATCTTGCTGAATTACCTAGATGTTTGGACCAAGTGCACCCTCAACTACTTGCAGATGATACAAACTTGGGAAATATGATTGATGTACCAGGTAGATCTGCCTGGACAGGCTGGGCAATTGGTCTGACAGTAAGCTCACAAAATTCAACAAAGGAAAATGTGAAGTTCTAATCTTGCAGAGGAACAACCCCAGGCACTAATACAGGTTAGAAGCTAACTGGCTGGAAAGCAGCTCTGCAGAATAGGACTTGAGAGTCCTGGTAAGCAACAAGCTGACAATGAACCAGCAATGTACCTTTCATGGCAAAGAAATTTAAAAAAATGCTGGGCTGGATAATGGTAAGATGTGCCTGAAGGTTGAGAGATGTGACCCTCCTCCTCTGCTTAGCACTATTCAGACATATCTGGAGGTCTTCGTCCATATCTGGACTCCCCAGTACAAGAGAGACATGGATTGACTGGAATAAGTCCTTCAAAGGCTACTAAAATGATGAAGGAACAGAAGCATTTTTAGTTTAAATATAGACTGAGAAAGCTGGACCTACTCAGCCTGGAGAAGGCTTGAGGGGATCGCATCAATTGGCACAAATTAAAACACATGGAATTCAGTCTAAACACGAGAAGACACTTTTATTTTTAATTGCAGGAATGGTCTAACTCTGGGACAAACCACCCAGAGAGGTTGTGGTGTATCTACACTTAAGCGATACTAAAACCCTGGGTAACCTACTGAACCCAACTGTTTAAGCAATATTCCTGGACTAGAGAATCTCCAAACATTCCTTGCAATCTCAGAGATTCTGTGATACTGCAAGTGTGTGAAATAGATTTTATGCAATAGGGTTTTTTATGTAATAAAATTATATCAGAACTGGAATCTAAGCAGCAGCAGACAACAGCAAACATAAATACATGTATTAAAATAGTAGTTTTTAAAAAAAAAAGTCAGGCAAATTAATACTTTTAAAAACTATTTTAATTCCTTCTTTTTTTTTTTTTTTTTTTAAGTTAGGAATTATTGAACAAAAAAGGAACATCCAGTTTTGGAAATATCAAATATCTGTGTATAGTATAGTGCACACTTTAATTTTCAGGTTGTTGTTTACAGTTGCTCTGTCAAATGTATAGTAATAGTGGAATTCCAGTGATGCTCAGACAATGACAGATTTTGACCAGTGGGAAGGGAGTAAATAGGATCTCTTGTGACTCTAGACTTTTAATTTCTGGAGTTTTTTGTACTGACTTCTGAACAGCATGTTAAAGAGCATTTTCAATGCCTCAAATAGATGCCCTCTGAGACATGACAAAATTAGTCCTTTATGATTTACTATCCAAAAGCTATCCTCTATATTTAGCTATGAAGTGCTTAAAATGTTACTTTTTAAATCTAGTGCATTATTTTTGAACGTTATGATACTTCAGCTCACAATGAATAATCCTATTTAATCAGAGTTGTCTGACTGAGTCAGCTCATTTGCAAAATGCTTTTCATCGCAGTCTATTCCAGTCATTATAGTCCTCAGTCTTTCGTTATCTTCCCCATATCTTTAATTTTAGAGCATGTCAGAACGCCTGATAAGGTTCAGCAGATTGAACAATCGTATTAATATTTGCTGTTTTCAAAGAATTTAGCACATATTGGAAATCTCAGGCACTTAGTGTCTGAGACTTTGTAAGTCTTTGTGTTTTCTTACAATAATAGGAAATATATTGTTAAAAGGGATGGTGGCTAACAAAAAAAAGTTAGGAAGAAGGAAGGAAATCTTGAAGAATCAATTGATGGACATGATTTATGTTACCAAGACTGCACTAGTATTATTCAAGAAAATGGGAAAGTGAGACTTAGAATTTTTATTTCTGTGTTATTCTAGAGGATAGCTTTCATATAATTCAGAGAGGTTTTATAATGCTCTTGAACATTAAAAAATGTTAAACATTAAAAACAAAGCTCTGGTTCATAAAATTAAAAACATTAAAAACATTAAAAACATTCATTAAAAACATTAAAAAACAAAGCTCTGGTTCATAAAATTTCTCCATACAAGTAAACCCTCAAGAATTATACTGATCAAAAAAATCAAGTTTTACTGAGAATGATGAGGTGACTAGCTGCTTCTTTAATGAACAATGAAGTGACTGATAATTTGACATAATCCAACTTTCTTATTGTAACCTAACTTAGGTTATAATGCAAAGTCGATCTCATGCAGAAAATTTAAAGGGTACTATCCATCATGTCTTATGCCTACTGCATTTTTTCTGATATTCTGTTACTTGCCACAGACCAGTGCAGCGATTTTCAGCTCTTCAGTTAATCCTTTTCCCTGTGCCTTTATTCAAGGGCTGGTTCTGGTCTCAAATCTACAGTGAGGGTCTCTGAGGGGTTTAACAAATAACATAATGCGAGAGACAGCATCAAAAGCTTTGTTAAAATAAATAAAAACCTCAGAACACATCTACTGGCTTCCCTTAGTCAACTAAATGGGTGACTTTGTCCTAAAAGGAAACTAAGTTGGTTAAGCAGGACTTTCCCCTCATGCTGTCTGTGACCAATTACTGTGTTGTTTCTCAAGAGTTTTTTTAAGAGTTCTCAGAATAAAATTCTCCATAATTTTACCAGAAACTGCAGTGAGACTGATAGGCCTGTAATTACCATAGTCTTCCTTCTTAAAACTGGGACAATATTTCCCAGCTTCCAGTCAACTGGGACCTCTCCAGAGTCCCAAGACTACTGAAAAATAATAAGAGGTCCCACAATGACATCAGCCAGCTCTTTTGGTACCCTGGGATGAATCCCATCCGACCCCATAGATTTATGTGCATTTAGCTGGAGCAGCAAATCTCAAACAATTTCAGAATTGACTGGGAGTTTATTGTCCCCTCAGTCATGGTCATCCAACACCAGGCTGCCAGGGTCCCAGGGCCCATTACTGGTGTTAAGACAGAGGTGAAGAAGAAATTAAACTTCTCTACTTTGTCTATGTCCATATTTGTGAGATAACTGATCTCATATAATAACAGGTCAATGACAGTTGTGATCTTTCTTTTGCTGTTAACATACTTTTGAAAATCCCTCTTTGTTGTTCTTCACAGGGCTGACCAGCTTAAACTCTAATTGAGCTCTGGCCACACAAATTTTTTCCCCTATAGTGGTGCAATTTGTTGAAAAATCTTTGATGATTCTATGAATGACATTTTTCTTATCAAATATTAGGATTTATTGTTTTATGCAGCATGACTTTTTGGCATTAATCTGAATGTAATATTTCAATTATCTCCCTTCTTGTAAAGTACATTAAATAAATCCCCATTTCTGTTAAATACTATCTACTGTTTGCTTGATTAGTCACTTATTACACAAAATAGACTTATTAAACCATAATGTAAAGAATTCCCATATTAGTCTTACCCATGTCTTCCCTGCCCCATCCCAAACGAAAGACTTAATCAAATTGATTCAGCAAGTTCAGTCCAGTCTGAAGAAGTTAGATCATTAAAGTGAAAAACAGTGCATAAGTAATTACTAAGGAAATACACCTACTCTTAGTCTTGGAAGCAGTTCATCAACAACTTTATATAACATTATAAACATTTATATTACATTATAATATATTTTAATGTAATTTTTGCACTGATTCTCCAGAAATCACATGTAAATAAATGTAAACTTATCTCATAAAAAAAGAAGAACATTTTAATTAATAAACCACCTTAACATTTTCTTGGGTAACATGCCCTTGACAAAACTTGGGATTTTCCAAAAGAGGCTTTCATTTTGCTAGAGCACATTTTGAAAACAATAATTGAATATTCTGTCTACGTGAAATATATGTCCTACTAATTGAGGTTTTTTTTTTTAATTTTATTTCTCTGGTTTATACACAGACCAATAAAGAAAAGATAATGACATATAATGACATAATATGTAAGTTAAGTGAATTTTCTGCATTTATAATTTTGTCACTATAAATTCTAATTATAGAATTATAGCAACATTATCAAGAGGGAAATAAGACATACTGTGTTGACAGGCTACTTTATAAGATGATACTTAATGGTTACCTATAGAAATGTGGAAGATTAGCAAGTTTGCAGGAACTGAAAAAGATATTTGTAATGTATATCATGAAAAGGAAGTATTTCTTTGACAAGAAAGTGGGAGAGCTGTCTTAGTGGAAGTATACTATTAAAATATATATTTGGAAGCAGTGTATTTATTGAGAAGATGTTATAAGTTAAAATGTTAAGATATAAGAATGTATTTAGTCTAAGAATATTTTGGTTCATTGTATTATACCTCTGACTGCAAATCCCAAAATAATCACAATTTTTAATCATTCCAAGGGTGAGCAGGTGAAAGGGCAGCCACCAGCCTTCCATCATTAAGAACTATTCACACTCTGGCTATTTTCTGGGATAAAAAAAGTAAAAATTGCAGGTAAGAAGTAGGAGACACCATATAGCTTGGTTTTTGCAATTCTTTTGATATGGCCCCATATTTTCCCCATAGGATTCTTATCAGGTGAGCAAAAACTTGATTGTAAAGCTGTACAAAAAGAACAGTTATTAAAGGTTTACTGTGAAACTTGAGGAATGAACTGAGCAGAATTCTAAGGGAGCCTGTGATGGCTCTAGTAATGTTCAGCAGTTTTATTAACAGCTTCGCTGATGGAATAGCAAGTACACTGATTAAATTTACAGATGACATCAACCTTTTGGAATCTGCAAGTACATTGGAGTTGAATTCAGAATAATTTTGAGAAAATGGAGAAACCTTCAGAAAAAGAGATGCAATTCTACAAGGACGTTTGCAAGGAGGAAATAATCAGCTGCATGAAATGAGGACGGAGAATAATTGGCTAAGTTATGGAAGAAATTGGGTTATTTTATCTAGAAAAAAGGGAGAAAGAAAGATCAAATAATAGCCTTTATATAGAATATACCTGCCAAGAGTAAAGTAATAAGCTGTTTTCTCCAAGTCACCTGTAAATAGGTTAGGAAGTGAGCACTATTTATGTCAGGGTATCTTATTTTTTTTTAGCTATAAAAATAGTTAAGCATTAGAACACATTTTCTTGAGAAACTGTATGACCTCTATCACTGAAAGCACCATGGCATTGTGCACCTGCTTTCCCCCCTCCTCACTTCAGCCGTACCACACATGGGAGCTGAGATGCTGCATCCAAGTTACTTTGGGAGATGAATGGCACCATGGTAGCCAAGAGCTGTGTGGAATGGGGACCCAGACCTCCAGCTGGTAGTTAAATGTGACTACAATTCAATCACAGAATAATGAAATATTAGAGTGGTTTGAGTTGGAGGAGATCTTAAAGTTCACCTAGTTCCATGCCCCCTGTCATGGGCAGGGTCATGTCGCACTAGACCTGGTTGCTCAATGCCCCATCCTGCCTGGCCTTGAACACTGCCAGGGATGGGGCATCCACAACTTCCTAGGCAACATGTTCCAGTGCCTAGGAAAAGACATCATCATCTTTATAAACAGTGGACAGCCCAGGGCTTGTTGAGCTTTCCTGCACACCCAGGATCTCCTCCTGAGCAGAGACACCTCTCAAGGTTACTTCTCAAGACTGAGAGATTTCTTGCTGCAACAGTAAGTGGTTAATAGTGTCTTAAACTTTGAAGGTTGGTTGAGTGATGTGAGAGATTGATTGTGAATGTGTTCTTTTAGACATAAATGTTGACTATGTCTGGGACTAAGCCACATATAGACTCTCCTCTGAGATGGAATCTGGAATGCAAAATGATATTTCTGAACCTCATGACTCAGTGTGTTCGGGGGGTTTCTCTGACAATTTTGTCTTACCCTGTCCTCTGTGAGGTAAATAATAAAGTGTACCTTGCCATTGAATCTTGATAAACCACTGTTTAATTTCCCATCAAACTTCGTTAAATCACTTTTTTATATCAATGAACATATTTTTACTTGTGTCCTACAAGGGAAGTGAGTCGCTCTATCAATTACAATATTCTTTAAAGAAGATAGGAATGGACTAGCTAATCTTTCCATACTAATGGGGTGAACTAGCTGACCTATTACTGACTCTTTTGGACACACTCCTTTGTTTTTTGGGATAATATATATTTACACATGCTGTATTGGAGCAAAGCTTCATTTAACAAATTCATTTCTTTTATTAGAAACTAAACTACATGACTCATTTTTAACCATGAACCTTTTTGCCAGTTAAAGCTCAGATGTCAATCTGCACTATTGTAATATAAAAATTACTTGTCAGCTACACTACATTGTGTGCATGATCTTAGGGAAAATGATATTGCCAGTTGTGCTGATTCTTATTTCAGTTTATGTTCCTCTCTGTCTTAATTTCTGTTACTCCAGAATATCTCGTTGGGCAGAAAATATAAATCAGGCTCGTGTCCAGGACCTTTAAACTGCTTATCACCCTCTCAAAACTGCTTAATCAGAAGGACATCCTTAGGGTTTCTGTAGAAATTCTATAGTTTGCAGTCTACTGTAGAGTATGTAACAAACGAAAGAGACAGGCTGATGTATCATACAGAGTTGTATGGTATATAAAATCTTTTGGCTCGAATGTTTTGCTATTTACCCTTGCCCCAATAGAGCAAAAGGTGCTGCTTAGAAAGAGCAGTCAGTGAAAAGGGGTAATCTTTGTAAGTGTCTGCAAATGCTATCCCTCACATTGCTCAGAAAATTTTGGCAGCTAAAAATAGTCCAGATAAATAGACTGTCCAGTCAATGTGACTAGATTCTATTTTTCATCGTTTTATCCAAGCAAGGTTGTGACAGACACTTTCTTTGCAATGACTTATAGATGACATATATGCAGAAATTTCAGCTGTTAGTGTAATGGCACTCTGGAATATAATATGAGGGGATATATATGTATAATATGAGGGGATATACATGTATGTAATATGAAAATATACTGATCTGATACATCAATAGATTGGTTATAATGCTTTGATATCCATATCTATCACTGTTTCACATTGACTCTCTCAGAAGAACTCAGAGGACAGGAGAGAAAACGTATTTTAACTTAACTTAGTGTCTGTATGGAAAGCAAGCATTGCTAGCTCGGTGCAAACACAGCAGTTGAAAACAAGTGCAAAGGATTCTCAGAAGATATTTGGAACTGTATGGGAGCAGTCACTGGAAATGGATCAGCCAGAAAATGATTTATTCTCAACATTAACAGAAGGGTTTGACACAGACAAATGGGAATCTATGCTGTGGGCAGGACACAGTGCCTCTGTCTCTTTGGGTGTAGTCTGTGGACTGACATTTTGCCAGGGATTGAAGAGGTGACAATTCCCAGAAGGTTGAAATATCTTTATCAGTATTTCACATAGGGGAAAACCCTAAATGATTTCTGCAATCACTCATAAGTTATCAATAAAGACAGAGTCTAAATATTCTATATCAGTATTAGAAGGAATTGTGAAAGTGTATAAGTAAAATGGTAAATAAATAAATAAGTAAATAAATAAATTAGTAAATATATAGGGTTTTTCGTCTTACTAGAAGAGTTTCCTGCTTATTAAATAAGTATTGTTTTGGGGATTGTGTATAGTTTTCTATATATAGCTAGCCTGAATTAATAAATTATCACCTATATTTTTATTCATCTGTGGAAATACATCTCCAATGCTTTATTGCAACAATGTCAAATATAATATTGCAAGATGTATAGAAACCATTTTTCCCCAATGATTTTTAATTTGGTTCAGTACCTTGAGTGCACCAAAACCTAGGATTCACATCTGTATCTTTATTGATTCTTCCCCTATGAGCCCTTAATCTGAGGCCAACAACCATATATTCTAGAACTTTTCCCCCTTTACTGCATAATCTTCTTGTGAAATGTCTACTGACTGTAATTAGTGGCTTTTCCTATATCTCATGCCCAGCTCATCTTTTCCAGCCTCCCAGATAGAAGTTGCAGAATTTAACAGAACACAAGTAGGCCTCTCTACCCTTCTAATATTTCAGGAAATTTTTTGACACATCTGACATTGTTTGATGTGCCACATTTTTCTAGAAATCACAATCTGCTCATGAAATACAATAATAACAACTCCAAGCTCAGAAAGTGACACTCATGAAATGATTTGGAGAACAGTACAGCATAAATTGTTTGTGATGAGAATACTTCAGTGGATAGCAAGCATATAATCCTTTAGTCCACTTTCATATTTTAATGCAGGCTAGGATTTATAGATATTAGCAGGAAACCTGTACCTTGGTTGATGGCATGGTTATCAAAAGCCCTAGTTCTTCCTGTTTCAAGCACCTGAGGATTATATTTAGGATGTATTAAATATCCAGCTCATTCTAATCATAGGTACCTTGATAATTTTATGACACTGTGCTAATTATGCCTCAGTAATCATGAATAAAAAGTGTCAGGAAAAATATTACTCTGACCGTTGCCATGTCTTTTCTTTTCATGTTTTTGTTAAGAATTTTACAAAACAAAGAGCTTATGGAATCCAGACTAAAATGAAGCCCAGGACACAATATTTTATGTGCTAAGAAACAGAAGGAAATCTTGACTGTATGAATCTGGATATGGAACAAAGAATAATCTTACAGCAAAGAGGTAACAGAAAGCATATGAACTAGGTCACGAGTATATAAAAAGTGAAGCAAAACAGACTTGGGGTGAGGCTATAGAGTTCACTTATTTTGTGCTGGATATATGATTACATGGGATAGCCCTTTTCAGAGTTAAACAAGCTCAGATTTGGTATAAAGAGGTCTTGGTTCAACAGTACAAAAAGCTTTTATCTGGCCATTCTACAGAATACTACCAATGAGAAAAGGCAGGATCAGAACTGATGACAAGGAAGTAGGCCAAAGGGAATTAAACAAACAGAAATGAAAAATTTAAGGAACCTGAGCAATGAATCGGAGCAACTAACATAAATATGTTTCAAGTATGGATTACCAAATTAAAAAAAAAATCTGTGTGTCATATTTATGCATTTCAGAAAACACAATACAGAGAATAATGACATTTCCAGTTAATAATATTAATGGATAGGAGAAAAGTGGGAGGCGGAAAGGGAAAACAAATTTGACCTCCAAATCAGTTAAGGTGACCAGATGAACAATTTGCAGCTGGAAATGATTCAAAGGATGATGATGCAGAAATGGGTGATTCACCTTTGGAAATAAAACCTTAAAATTACAGATTTGAAAGGTTACCCTTTTTAACCTTTGATAGGAGTTTCCTTTAGAATTATTAGATACTAAATCAGTCACAGGTTTCAAAGAGAAAATAGTCAACTACAAATTATGGTAATAGTGTCAGTATACTAAACATGGAAATTATAATTTTTTAAGAAAAGCCATCTGGCACATTCTGAGAACATTAATGTTTTTAAAGGTCATATGTGTCTACTTACTATATTTTAGAGTAAAAAGAACTAATAAATACCACGTTTAAATTATATAAAAACAGATATTGCTAATGAAGTTCTGATATAATAAAGAACATTTACTTGAACTGCACTTAAACTAAGAAAATTGACTTTTCATTGCGTTTCCCTCATAAATTTGGAAAATGTACAACTATAATGGGACAGGCAATACTTTGCCATCCTAAACTTGGCTTCAGTTTATCTCAAACACTTGTTCAACCTCACCTTAAACGTACATAGCTTTTTTTTATCCATTCCTTTTTTTAGCATTCTTTGTCAAGGAGTACTGCAGATCTGCTTGCTATGATTTAGAGAATCAGGTGCACTTGACTAGCTTGAATCAATGATTCTAGTAGCTTCAAATGAAGGTCACAAATCCAAGTAATGGAACAGAGAATAAGCAACTCAACAGTTCCTCCATGCCGACTATGCCACTCAGGTTTGTAGACTTTTGCTATATCCCATTTGTATAATCTCCTTTTAGTTCTCTATACAGACAGTTTAGTCTGCTGACAAGATCCTAGTGACAGGTATTTCCTATTTACCACCAAAATTCAATCTTACAGAAGAAAAAAAGGAAAAATCCCCAAGTAACAGATTCTTTATGTTGATGTTATAAAGAGGTCTAAGAACATGTCATGCTTTGTGTCTGTCATTTTCACATTTGAAAAGGGAATTAATTACTTCCAGTGTTTTAAAATGTAAGTTGAAATTTAAATACACTGATAAAATGTAGTCAGTATTGTCTCCTGAATTTTATATTTTAAGCCAACTTAAACAAAAATCAACAGGGAGAATAGATAACCTATCAGGCAAATAACTGGTGATAGATTTTAACTTGAACTGATTTTTTCTATCTGACTCATAAGTACTGCAAAGAATTTTGGCTTAGGGCAGCATCATGATACATGGGAAATGGCAGCACTAATGGATACCAAAGTGATAAAGATAGAATTCTGTGGAGACTAATTCCTTAGAAGAAAACTAAAACCCTGTAATTAGCAAAGAGTGTGATGCATTGCAATATGCTCAATTTTACACTGGGAAGTACTATATAAAGCACATCTATTGATTAACATAAATCTAAGCTAACAGTTTGATCAATGGGTAACAATGATTTGTATTACACATTTACATCTTACACTGTTTCTATTACTGCATCTCATAATTAATAGTAATTCTCTCATTGGGATATTAAAAAGAATAGTAAGTAGGAGGACAATTTGATTTCTGTACTGGGAAAAAGGAATAACCTTAAAGACCTTCTCTTTGAAAAACCTTATCTTTAAAGATCACTTTAGTTGTTGGCAATAGGCCTGTTGCTGTAAATGTATGTAATGTAAAAATGCAATCAGACTAGCTCTTAGTTTAGACAAATGGTAGATGGTAAATATTTAAAAGTTGAATACTTACTGGAGGAAAAGCACTGTATGAAAATAATGTAGGCAGAGGAACATAAGGTCTTGGTTCTGTTAAAAAAGGTATCCATCAGTGCATAGGACTTTGCATGACTTTACCGCTAGGTTAATACAGAACTTCTGGCAGGATTAGGGTCTAGGCATATGTTTCATAGTTCCCTAGCATTTATGACTTGCTGCTTTGGATCTTGGAAAAGTGACAATGGAGATAGTTTCTGCTTTGCAAATATAAAGTGCCTGCTTTTTGACAAGATCATCTGTGTACTTCATCTTTGTCCTCAGAATCTCAATCTGTGAAGGCTATCTTCCAGTCAAAGGGGGTTATATGCACCCTTTTAGCTTAGAGAACTGGTTCTCACATGAAGTCTGCATTATGATGCTGTGAAAATGAGTGGTAATAAAGGGAATAAACAGTGAACATACAGCAGGTAGAAACAATACGCTGAGAGAAAGTGAGGATTTTGTGAGCTATTTCATACAGTCATAGAATGGTTTGGGTTGGAAAAGACATTTAAAGTTCATCTAGTCCTAATTCCCCTGTGATGAGCATGAACATCAACTCAGCACGGTTGCTCAGAGCCCTGGCCAGTTTGACCTTGAATATTTCCAGGGATGTGGCATTTACTACCTCTCTAGGAAAGCTGTTCCAGTGTTTCATCATCCTCACTTTTAAAAAATTTCACTATCCAGTGAAAATACAAAGAGAATAGAAAACTGCACAAAACTCAGCTATTCTAGTGTACTAACAAAATTAAGAAGCTCAGCTCTGAATCTCAAAGGAAAATGAAAAAAACATCAGCATTCTAAGGGAAGTGCCATCTTCACTATCTTGTGAGCTATTCTTTTGGCCTTTCTGATAACAATCTTTCTTCTTGTAGCTTCAGTCAGACAGGTCCTCAGAGAATGATAGAACATGGAAGACTTATTTCTGATAAGAATTGTTCATAAAAGAGCTGTGGACAATGCTAATATTCTTCATTGTGAAACTCAGATTTCTTTTATTTGAAGCCATGAAGACTGACAGGAATCTTAAGCTGGGCAGCAAAGTGCTGTACTTTGTCTATGACACTGGTATACATATGTATTTATATATATATATAAGTAGCCACAACGTAAAAGTTGCACATATATATATATGTGTGTATGTTGCACATATATTTATATACTTTTACGTTGTGGCTACTTATGGTAAGGTCTGTCGTCCAGCTGCTCATGATTAAATTAGTAACTGGTGATATACTTGCAGTGCTTTCTGTTTTCATTATTTCCTGCATCCCATTAGTATGTTACTGAACCTAAAGGCTTTCTCAGTCTATCTGAAAAATACTGGGGCTTCATAAATATTTCTGTGTAGTCTAATAGCTGTTTGCTCATGAGAAGCTGGATCTCAGAAAGTGTGTTGATTTGTGTTTTGTATCACTTCTCCTCCATCGTGTAAAGATTCTTTTTATTAGATTGATTCATTTTCTTCTATTCTTTATCATTAGTAAGAGTACTTTGATTAGTATAAGTAGCCAAAGAAAAATACTTTATCCCCAGTCAGAGTTCTATTTGCTTTGTGTTTTATAGGTAAATTTGTTTCAGCAAGGATGAAAATAGGAAGTTTTTTACATTGCTTTTTAAATGATAGCTGTTCTAAAATAAAATTTTACTCTGTGGTGTGTTGGCGCTGACTGGAAGCCACAGGCCCATCCAGCTGCTCACTTACTTCCCCTTAATCAAGACAGGGGGAGAAAACAGGGAGAATGGGAGCAAGATAAAGAAGGGGAGATTCTGGAGATTACAGTTACTGTTGCAGGCAAACCAGATTTGACTTGGAACAGTTTACTTAATTTATTGCCAATTAAATATTTAATTACTTATTCAGGTAGTGGGAAAAAAAACCAAAATGGAAAAAAAAACCCCAGACTCAAACATTTACACAACTGGGGTAAACAGCTTTTCCTCCTCGATTCCCAGACTCAGCTTCAGTCCAGACACCACCCTGTCCCTGTTTGTTCTTGCTGCAAGGTGCACTCAGTGCTTTCAGTAGGCAGGGTGGTTGCAGCCAGGACATAAAGGTTTTCCTCTGGTGCTCTGTTCTTCATGTTCCGTTTTTCTGTGGGTTCTTCATGGGCTGCAGTGCCTTCAAGGGGAAGGGGGCTGTGCCTCATCCACCATAAAACATGCCACTTCCTTTCCCCCAACCCTCCTTTTTCCAGGCGCAACTTCACTCCTCCATTCACTCTTCCACTTCTTCCCACCTCCTGGAGCAGCACAGGGGGTGGGGAATGGGAGTAAAGGTCAATCCGTGAAAGCTGTGGTTCTGTAGTTCTGCAATTCTTGTGCAAGTAGATAGAGACTTGTAGACGCTTTAATAGGATGTAAGAGGGCACAGGACAGATCTGTGAGCAAAGGGCTTTGAATGTCTCACAGGAAAACCCAGATGTTGCAATGGAAAAAATAAACAAAAAAATATATAATTGAGGAGGCAGCTGCTCTCATTTAAAGGCTTTTGAATAAAATAAATTGTTCTTCCTAAAGGTTTGGTATTTTCCAGGAACCAATTGAAACTGATTTTCTCTGGCATAATTTTTTTTACAAGAAGTAATGTTTTCCAGGTATATAGTCTGATAATCAAATGCTTGCCAGGACTGGGAAGAAATCAGAATTTTCTTGAACTGTCTTAAGTCCCTACAAGCTGAATAGGTTTTCCTGTTGTTCTTCTGAGAACCAGCAGTGGGGACTTGAAGTGTTTATTTGCTCTTGCTATCAGCACACATTATCTGGCCAGGAGAAACTTATGTCATTAATGTCTCTGAAACCAGTATCTGTGCTTAGTGTCCCCTCATTGCTGTAGAGACTTTATGCTCCTTCATGTTTCTGGAATGTTATGAGAAGTTATAATGTTTTTTCACAATTTCCTACCTGTTAGGTCTAAAAGCTGATACTCTGCAGACATGAGTATGGATGCAAGAAATACTAGGTTGAAGGCAAACATATAGTTTAAGCAGCTATGACAGCATGGTTTTCTCTTTCTGTTTAGACCATGCTGGAATTACATAAATTCTTAATATCAACAAGCTTGGAGTAGAATTACAAAGGTATTAACACTTTTGCTATTACCTGAATACATCAGATTTCAAGAAAGTGTTTTTTATCTTTCTTTATCTTTCCCAGAGAGTTGTGTGGAGTGATTCAAAGGAAGAGTAAGCGCTCCTCCCAATATCAATATCTGTTTGGGAGGATTTACTTTGGTTTTTTTTTTTTTTTTTTTTTTTGCAGTCATCACTACAGAATTCACCATACTGAAGAATTTATGTAGGGAGTGACCATACCCTTCATCACCGAAAATACTCATGATTTAATGTTGGCTTAATGTATATTCCGAAAAACTCCTGCTTTCACTGCAAGAGTGCTACTAACACTAGTGAAACAATGTGTTATTTCAGAAGAAAATATCCATGGCAGGGTTGAGATATACCAGATGACATCAAACCCAGGAGCATACTTCATGCATAAATATTTACAGATGCTTCTAGAGGTCTCTTTTGCAGCAGCCCCTACTAGGATACAACAGCTCAATAAACTGCCTGCTAATATAAATATAAATGGTTAATTGGATTCATAATTATTGAATAAATTATGAACAGATAGATAATATTTTTTGCTTTTCTGCATCTGCTGTGCAAAGTGAGTGGAGACTGCTGCTATTCTGATCTAGCATCACGTATAATCCACATCACATTCTGATTTCATTGATGTAAATAACTACAGGAGGTTTCAAATTTTGAGATCAACTTAAAATTGTTACTTATAGGAAAAATAATTTAAGGGAAAGCAATTTTCTTCATATACGTTATGGATATTTCTGAAGAAATAACCTACATTAACTGAAAAATGCTTGGTATTGAGATGCAAAACTTGCAGCATCTCTTTCAAAGTTTAATGCATAAAAATTCTTTAGAATTGGAATATGTGAGTTACAGGTACTTTTACAGAAATAGCACACAATCAGTAATAAAAGTATCTGGAACTGCTGAATCCAGCAGGCTGATAGAGCTGAGGATGCCACTGCTCTGTTTCCCCAGGTCAAGCTGGCAGGCGCAGATGCATGTACAGGCACAGTACACCACCACAGGGCTGGACACACAAATGAGCACAGGTGTGACACACTCAGCTCTAACACAGACACAAACAGCACCAATGCCCTCACCCTGTTCCCCTCTATAGCTGATCAGAATGGAGGCTCCTTTGTGGGAAATACATACCTACATTTGCAGTGTGGATCCCCCCAGTCTGCCCAGTGACTGGACTCTAGATGACAGGGCTCCCTAGTTTCTGACTCTTGTGTACTCTAAGGCCACAAGGCTCACAGATCCACTCTAGTTCAAGACTCCTCTCAACCACACACATGAACAGTTATGCACAGGAACATATGGCTCCCCCAAAGGAATTCTCCTAAGCTGCTTGCAGTATTTAGGTTGTGTTATTTAAAATAATATTAAAGAAGAATTTCTGTAGTGGTTTGACGCTGGCCAAATGCCAGGCACCTACAACAGCCACTCCCTTGCTCTCCCCTTCCACAGCTGGGCAGAGGAGAGAAAAAAGTTAAACAAAGGGGTCATGAGTTGAGATAAGGACCATAAGAAAACATTCCAAGTGCAAAGCAGGCTCAACTTAGAGGTGCAAAATTAATTTATTACTAAAAAGTCAGAGGAGGATAATGAGAAATAAAATGAGCCCTTAAAAACACCTTTTTGGCCCCAAACACTCCCTCCTTCCCACTGACAGGACAGGGAGATGGGGTGTGTGGGTTGTTTTGGTTAGTTTGTCACCCGAGATAGTCCTCCTCTGCTCAGGAAGAGGAATCCTTCCCCTGCTGCGCCGTGGGGTCCCTCCCACGGGATACAGTTCTCCACGAACTTCTCCAGCGCAGTTCCAATCTCATGAGTCATGAGCAGTCATGAGCAGTCCTCCCAAAACTGCTGCAACATGACTCCCTTCCATGGGCAAACAGTCCTCCCAAAACTGCTCCAGCATGGGTCACTCCTCTACAGGCTGCAGTCCTCCAAGGCCAGGCTATTCTAGCCTGGAAGCAAGGGCCCTCTCTCTCCACCAGGCCTCCAACTGGATCACAGCCTCCTCCTGGCCTTCAGGCCTCCACCCACTCTGGCGTGACCCCTTCCCCACAGGCTGTGGGTGAATCTCTGCATCCCCTGTGGACCCCTTGGGCTGCAGAAGGACTACCTGCTTCATGATGATCCTCTAAATGGCCTGCAGGGGAATCTTGGCTCCAGCACCTGGAGCCCCTCCTCCCCCACCTTCTCCACTGACCTTGGTGTCTCCATGCTGTTTCCCTCACATGTTCTTACCTCCTCCTCCTTCTCTGGCTAGAAGAAACTGTGTCCTGCATTTTGTTTTGAATTTCTTCTTAAATATGTTATCACAGAGGCGTAACTAACATCTCTAATTGGCCCAGTTTTGGCCAGCAGCATGTCCATCATCTTTAGAGCCATCAGGTTTTGCTGGACATGGTGCAAGCGTCCAGCAGCTTCTCACAGAAGCCATCTCTGTGCTCCCTCTGCTACCAAAAACCAGGTCATGCAAAACCAAAACACAGGGATAGGAGAAGAAACATTGTGAACAGCATGAGGAAAACTCAGTTATACAAAGAAAAAGTCTGAGAAGTGAAGAAAAGACAGTAAGCAAAGGGAGTTCCTCATGGTATGTGGAGGTGAAATACACCACTGAGGACTTACCCATGATCTTCATATAAAGTCATTAAATACAAGCATTTTCTCTGATTTTTATGTTCCTCATTGATACATGTGTTTCTACCTGGCAAAATAAGTACGCAGCACCTGCTGAATCACTTATTTCAATACAAAATTAATTGTAATTGCAATTCCAAATTTTTCTCTCATATGCATATGTATGTTCATGAAATAACCATTTGGGTCAAATTGGCACACAGATGCAACAGTGATTCACTAGAAGATAAGTATTGTGCTCCAAGACACATGCTGAAGCTTCTGTTTGGCCCTTTTTTTCTGATTTAATTCCATTGATTTCAATGCAGTTACATAAGCAGAAACATGAATCACTGACTTCAACAGAACTAATATTCATGAATGTAAAATCAAAGTTTTCAGCTTAGAAACAATTTGGGAAGGATTGAAAACAACATGAGACACTACCATATTTTAGATTCCCTTTCCTCTCTGTGTTCTCATGAAGAATATGCTGTGTTGAAAAAGACTAACCTAAGGTAAGGATCTGTCCCAGTTTTATGAAATTAAGTATATAGCTGAAATATGGTTGTGATTATAAAGATGTAGGTGATAACAGTCAAGCTGGCTGATAATTTCTGTAGATAGTCGAGTATGTTAGCTGGTATTTTTCCCTCAGTAGCTGAATAATGAATCTTGATGTCAAACTACCCTAAATTCAGAGCTGCCTTGTAAATAAAGTAGAATCAAGCACTTTGAGATATGATTTTTATCTATACAATATGGAAATATTTAGTGTTCTCAAATTATGTTGTCTATGAATGACTTCATAAAAGACCATTAACATTTTTAGGAGATATATGTATGCATCAAGGAGAGACCATATTCTTTAAAAAGACATTGGGCTTTGAAGAAAGCTATTTTTAGACTTATCTCTAAATGATGTGGTGTCATCTATCAAAGTGACACATTACAGCCATGGGGTGAGAATTATTAAATGAGTAGAATAAGAATAAGACAACAACTTCCAATGTTGGCTAAGTGTGTTGTCCATTAAAAAGTGAGATAACTAAAAGCATTTATAAGCAAAGCTAACAACTGATTTTGATGCATTGTTATTATTAGTAGCAGCATTTACTCTATTGACATTGCTACAATTCTACTGTATTTGCATTTTCCCTATGTAGATACATTTTTTCCTTCTGGATTTTCAAGTGCAGTATAAATATGCAGACAGTATTTAAACAGAATATGAGACCATGGAGGACTAAAGTTTTGCTTGCCATTCAGCCCAACAGACATAGGTAGGGCAATGAAAAAAAAATTATGTGAAATTAGTATACTCTGTGTTTGAGGGTATCACAATTCCATAGGATGACAGAAAGTTGCAGAAGGCTGACTGACTACTTTTCAGAAACATGTCCAAATCATTACCGTTTTCAAAATGAAGTTTTGAAACTTTGCTTTCAAGAAGTTTTGAAACTTCTTTTCTCTGTTCTTTATGAAAAGATGTGGTGCTCTGGGTGCCTTTTCCAGCTGTTTCTCATTCAACATATTTTTTAAATATGGCTCCAGCTTGTCTGGATATTTCTTGAATGAGCAAAAGGGTTCTTTTTACTTCATTGTTTTCATCATAACTAAACATTGGTGCAATTCAAAGATGCTCATTAGCGAAAACAACAGTAAATCTCCAATCTTCTGGAAACTGTGAAGTTGTCTAATGCGACTTTATAGAGTGATTATCAGTCATTTTGCCTTCCAAATGAACCAGTAATTGAGGATTAAGGGTAGGAATCTGAATTCTCAGTAATGTTGCCACCTCAACTAAAACATAAAGTGTATGCAAATGTTTTTGCTTCCATTTGTATGATGGACAAGAGGAGATTGAAAAGTTGTCCATGAACCCATTTATGTTAATATCATTAAAAAGAGACAAAGATGTTGATGACGTATATGCCATGGTAACGAATTGTGTTTTACATAAAAAACTGTGTGACATGTAAAAAATTCAGTCACAAAGGGAAAGAGGCAATGACTCTCCACAAACTGTCTGGAGCCTGTTCACATAATTCTGGACTGATACACCACAGATTGCTAAGAAAAAAGTTTGGGAAAGGAATGTTTCCTCTTTTGCCTATGCTTTGTAAAGAAAGTATTCTTTTGAAAGAAAATGGAAGAACCAGCACCAGTACTTTATGGATATTGGCTTTATGAGCTACTTTCTGAAACAGATCTTTCAAAAATGAAATAACCTGTGCAATGCAAAACACAATTATTTGAAAAATCAAAATATTGCTCCAAACAGTTGAAAGCATGAGTTATAATATGATTGCTTCAGTGCAAAGAGCACTCATGATTCAAATATTGGGAGTGTAAATTTTGTTATTACTTCTTTAACTAAATCAACACACTAACATCAAGATTAAATCTTACCTCTCTGACTGAAAGCAGCTCATGCTTCCAACAGGACAGTGTATTTAAAACATTCATATTCCCAAGATAGATTTTTTTGTTATCAATTTCAACAATTTTTTAAGCAGCTGTGCTTTTGACAATATAGGAAAAATATAACTTATGTATTCTCATTTTTAGTGAAGTTCCAATATTCGAATATTTCAATTTAGTTCCTAAGCACATTGTTGCAATGTGCTAGCTGGATTTAGGGTATACATATTAGCACGAGCTGTATATGGTTTACATTCTAGAAATCTCTCCCTAGCTGAGGGTATTATTGGCTTTCTGAGTTTGTACCCTCCTCTGCTGTAAATGTATTGGTGTAACCCCTTTTCCCCTCCTTATCTCCTCCCCTCTGGCTTTCCCTGATTGGCTCTTTGGAGCTAACCACTCCCCTCTTCCATCTCCTTTTAACCATCTGCAGCCTATTGTTCTTTGTTTGTAGCTTCTGGTTCCTCACCCTTCCCCATCCCCCATTTTCCACCCCCCTTCCTCTCCCCTCACCCTGTGCCCGTGGATCCCTAATAAATCCCTTGGAATCACAGACTGCCAACCTACACTTCTTTCTTCACCGTGCCTCCACGAAGACTCGCGTCCCCCCGAGCTCCACTGCCTGCCGCAACCACCTGCACCCCCGGCGTATTTCGGCCCCGGACGGCTCCCCGTCTCTGTGGCGTGGGGTGGCTGCCCATGAATCATGAGGCTGTGCCGCCGCAGCACATTATTTAAATTTAAATGGAAAACTCTTTCAATTTATAGAAATTTATTGTTTTTTTTCAGTTTTTCACAGCTTGCAGTACATGGGCATAATCACAGCCAAAGTCTGTGAATGACCTTGTGGTTGATCCTTGTTCAGCTCTGGGAAACAAAGTTGACAAGTACTCAAAGGCAAGCAAAATTTAGAACCTAGGTTCTTAGCTTCAAAACTTTACGTTACAATTAATGCAGATAGTGATACCTGAGCTGATAACCTATGTGCTATTTATAACCAGTGAAGCTAAAGCAGAATTGCTGAGGTACAATTCAACACATCCAAATCCAGGCATTAGATGTGTCATATCATAAAGTGTCCCTCTTTACTATGGATGGAACCCAGAATCAACACTCAAATGTGACTGGCTACGCCAGCAGAATTAGAAAGAGAATGGGGTGTGCCACTGGTAGACAGGAATTATGGAAAGTCCACTTCTTTCCATTCTGTTTTTGAGATCAGAATCAGTATAAATGAATTAAGGATAATGATAGCCAGTGTATTCTCTGCATCAGTATTGTAATTAAAAATGATTAATGCAAACAGAAAATATTGCAAGAACCTTAATTTTAAACTAATTTAAAACTCATAAAAAGATTTATTATTTACAGAGCAGGGAAACAGGAAGAAGACATAATAAAATCTTTGGTTAGTCAAATTAATATCTTCAAACAAACAGTTAAAATTGCTTCTTTTCAAGAAGTACTTGACATTGTCTTAAGTTTTAATGTAAAATTAGAGGACTGTGGAATTTAAATTATGCAATATCAATAGTGTCTCTCCTACACTGTTGTAAGTATTTCAGTTTCTCATTATGTAGGGCAGATGATCTGACCTAAGAGGAGGACAGAAGTATTAAGAAAATAGAATAGAATTTATTTTAAGAGTCTCATTGAACTCCCACTGGAGTTGATGGGTAAATGCCTATCTACTTCAGTGGGAGTAGTACTAGACCTATGATAAGCAGGTTGTATTTTGTAATATATAGTATATAGTGGTCCTATAAAATAAGATTCAGAAACTAATTGACCTTCAGGTTGCTCCATCTTGTAGAAAGCAAGAATTTTGTGTCAAATAACTATAGGTTTTCCTAACTTTAGAGGGACTGGAACACATTTTTAAGTAGAATTAATGGCTCATGAAGTTTATGGTCACGTATTTCACAGTAAAGTAGAGACATGAAAAAAAGGAACAAAAGTTGTGAGTTTAGTTATGTGATTTTACTGCACATTTTTCTTCAAATGTATCTTAAACTGGTCAGATAAAACAATGCCTATACCGTATGTTTTTGGAGCAGTCCCATAGCAAAAATAAAGTGAATCCATTGTTTTGTTTTCCTTTTTTCCCCCCCCCAGAGATAGATACTTCTTTTTATAGCATTAAAAGGTGAAGCTTTAACTGTCATTACCTTGTCACATCCTTCTTGTTTCTTTGGCTCTAAATGAGCGTAAGTTTAATCATTTGAGAATGGAGAAACAGCAGCTTTGGACACTAGTTGTATAACATGATAAATGCCAGCTGCTTCAGTATTAATTGTATAATGCTCATGCCTCTAGGATTATTGTAATTTCATTCCCTGGTACTGTGAATTCAGTGTTTTAATAAAAGCTGTTGAGAGAATCAAATGAATTTAAGTGAACAGCTTTGATGATTGCCATTACTATTGCTGTAATTACATATCAATAATAAGTAGTTGAGAAAGGGCTTCAGTTGCATATACAAGTAAGTTTAGAAATCCCCAGTGTGTAGAATGAAACTGGAATCAGACACAAGAATAAGAATGTATGAGAAAGTGAACCATCTCAAGACTGTAGTGGAGGACCCAACATGTAAAATAGCAGAGGCATTGCAAGAACACAGGCGCAGGACGGTGCCAGAGGTCTCAGAACTATACATAAAGGGGTTTAGCTCTTGATGCAGAATGGTGCAACAGTCCAGTGAAGTTGCCTATAGCTGACAGCATATTTGAAAACATTTAAGATAATATTAAATATTTAGAAATAATTTAAGATATAATATAATATACTTGCTGATTTCTTAAGTATTTAAAAATATTTAAGAAATCAGCAAGTATTTGTACAGGGATAAGTACTCCAGAACTGATTATGTGAAATTGATGACCCTGATATGCTGCAATGTTATGTATTTAATTACCATTAAAGGAAAATAACTTTAACATCTGTGTTTGGTTTAACGTTCCACCCTTGAGGTTTGACTACATTTAAAATGCAGCATAGAGTGTCATAAACATACTAAATAAATAAAATATAATATTTGGTAATGCTTTTTTCTATTATTGATGCAAATTGAGGTAAGGTTATAGGACTGAAGTGAATGTTGTCCTTATACAAAGTAAAATTACAGGTTTGGGATTTTTTTGTTTTCGAGAGGAGAAGCAAAATATTTGCCAAATAATGTTCTATGAAGACCAATTACAGAAAATTTCAAACTTTACTGCTCAGAGCTATTCCATACACACTGTTAATATACCATAGTATGGAAGCTGCATAAATCAGAGCACACTATGATTTTTAGGAACATCTCACTCCTGTGCAATCTAGCTCAAAGTAAAAAAAAAAGGTGTGCTCTTCAGAGGTATTTTTATTTGATGCATTTTTTAGCAGCTAACAGATGAATTCCTATCACCCAGCATGGAAGAACTTCATATGAACAGGAAAAAAAGATTCAGCACTCCTGTATCATGATGATACCTAAATAAAGCATTACTTTTTAACTTGTGAAGCACATTACTGCCCAGGTTCCTAATTCTCGAATTTTCTGTTGCTCTGACTGTAAATTTATTTTGATAAGGGATTTAATCGCAGCTTTCTGTTTTTCTTCGCTATCAGATATTGTATGTTGTTTTGTCTTCATATTTGATGGCCTTCTAGGCAAAATGCTGACAAATAAGAGAGGGATTGATTTTGACCTTTTGCAGCTTTGAATCCACAGATGTTTATGCAGATGCTTGGCTTTCAGAAAGAATGGTTCTACTGACGTCAGTGTGGCCACTTCTGTTAAACTTAGAAATTTTTACAGGGTCAGGCTTCAGTTCTGCAGAAATCCAAATGCAAACAGAAGAGGAGATGACTCAGCAAGTTTCTCTCATTGGTATTAATAAAGATTCAAATGCAAATAACCTAGATCTACAAGTACTTGGCAGGTCCTAGGAACATTCAGTCTTTATTTGCAATAGAGGACTTAAAAGCAAAATCATTCTCTTATTTTAATTAAATTTTCTCTTACAGTCAGTGCTTTTCTTTGTATGCATCAGTGGAATTTCTGCATTTCTGAGGTACTGGCAATTTAATATTAAATTGTTAATCATTTGACTAGACAATGTATCTGTTAATTTAAAAGCTAGACTAATGTTATACTTACGTTAATTTCAAAGAATATTAGTGATTAGAATTACCATTAACAATTGAAGATACAAATAAAATAAATAAAATTTATAGATCAATAGATAGCATTATATTTAATCTTTTTATTAATGAATAATTTGTCAATTATTTATTAATTATAAAATTAATTTATATCTACCTATGTATAGAATATAGATAGGTAGATAGTATTGTTCTACTTAATTTAATTTTAAATCCCTTTCAAACTTCTGAAACTTGCAATAAAATAGTGCAGCTTAATGAATTATATATTACAGAGCTAATAATTAAATTTAACCACAATCTCTATAGTCTATGATTTAAAATTCTTATTATTTTAATTCCTTGACAGAACTTGTTTACGTTTTGTTTACAGTTAAGTAAGTCAATTTTCCTATCAAGTTTCAAGCTATGACAAAATAAGTTGAAACAGAAAATTAGTTAGAATTTAAAGTATGTACACAAACTGGGGATAAAAAGGAATTCCAAAATTTTAAGGTCATTCATGTAAATTTAATTTTAAATAAAAGTCAAGCTATTAGATCATGTTTAAGAAAAAGTGGGTTTACTATTCTCACTTGTGGAGTCTTATATGGAATTTATAATATTAATATGTAATATTACTGACTTTTGCTTTCTATGAGGCAATACAAATGACCATGGATAAAGCTATTCTTTAGGGTATAAGCTGGCATCATTTTCTTATCCTGAACATCAGCATATGTACTGGGCTTGAACAAAAGACATTTTTACAACCTGCTTGGCACAGGTGTTGGGCATTAATCAATGTGACAATGGAAACACTTTAGCTGGATTCCTTTCAAGTGTTCTTCTAGCCAATTTGCTCATATTACTTCAATTTGGACTGAACATGATTTTCTTTTTGTAGTTGTTTTGCATAAAAACAAGAAATAACAAAGTCTTTCATTTCATTAACATCTCATATACAAAGGATGAGCTATAACATTGGATATTTCCTGTAGATAACATGATTTTCTCTGGTTATTTTAGCACACGTTTTCTTAATGTGTTGATAACTTTCTGGTATCAAATTAATATTGCAGTAGTGTGGTGAATGGTGTACAGTCAGGTCAAGGGAAATGTGGCCATTCTTATTAAAGGACACAGTTTGCTTATTTCTAGTGGTGAATGATGTGCATATTTCTTCAATGTCTTCTAACGACAGTTTGTCAGATATTGTTTCCAACACAATACATTATGGTGTGTGCTAGTTCTTTTTTCTTTAGATTACATGGGTAGGAAAGACATCAGCTGACTGGGCACCCTGACAACATTGCCTGACCTGTGTCAGTAGTTATCTGAATCAAGCTTGCAGGTATCCAAACAGGAGAAATACTTTTTACATTTATGCCTTGTTGCAACAACAGAACATCTAAAAGAAAGATATTCTGTCAGTGTCATGGCACAAAAATCTGGGTGTTTTTCAAAATTTTGTAGTAATCAAAGGTGGGTTTGTTGGCTTGTTTGATGTTGTTTAAGTTTTCCTCCCATTAGTTCTGTAGGTTGGCAGGATTCTAGTAAGATTATTAGTTTATCTTCATCAGGTTAGTGGAAAATAGCAGAGGATTTTTTTTTCATATAATGTTTATATACTTAGATTGAAACAGCTATGAAAAGCAGGTATTCTGGTACAATTCTTATATTCATCAACTGTTGTGAGGTTCTCAGCACATGTACTTTTAAGGACAGGATACCTCTTAATTCAGAGTGAAACTATGTTATTTGGAAAGCCCCAAGACATTCATGGTAATACGAAGTTCAGTGCAAGATGAAAGATTCCTATCAGTTTTCTGATCCATGCTGGAATATAAGATTCTGTAACCAAGCCAATAATGATGCTTTAACTACATAAAACTTAATATGTATTTCAGCAACGAATTTGTACTGCTAACTGTAATGCAGGTGTACAAAGACTGAGGAAGAAAGTGCTCTGTTTGTTATGGTTTGTTTTCTTTCTGTAGTCTAACAAATTATGTTCAAAAGTATGGGCATGTAGGTCTTTTTCGTTGGATTTATATGAAACATCTCACTGAAAACACAAAATGTTGCTCATATGTAATCACCATCCATGAGCTTCTTCAGTAATCACTTTTTTGGGGAGAGTGTTTCAGAAGGGATGTTTTGTTCAAAAGCTGTGAATTGCCTCTTTGAAATGACTTATTTTTTTACATCTTCATAAGGGTAAAGCTTAGGGAAAGTACTACATTTTTAATCTATGTATAATTTTGATAACCTATCTAGGTTTAAACCAACAGAATAACTGCTATTACTCTACTATGGTATTGGTTATTCTGGACCCACAGTTTTGCTTGTCATTATTGCATACTTTTTCTTCTCATATTCTAAAGATAATAAGCCTCTTGGAGCTTTTCTGATTCAAGTCTTCATGCCTTTTAAGTAAAAGTAAAAACTACTGCCTTCGTGATTGTGGCTCTGATTTAAAATTGTATGTTTTCACTATACTATTAGCACACTTTGAGTCAAGGGTGTGCAGGACTGCAAATATATGACATTGAATGCCTATTACTATAATTTCTGAGTAAACTGTAACACAATATATATTTATTTTAATAAAGAAATGTGTATTTGTTTATTTAGAAGTAATTTATAAAATGTTACAAAGGAAGTGATATGAAGTAGAAGTATTTTACTGTCTTCTGAACTAATGGTCCAAGTCTTATCACCTGGCAACACCAGCTCAGCTGTGATTCATGATATATAGATAAAATATAAGGCTACAGGCAGTAATCATAAAGACTAACTGGCCTCATGAGACTAATTTTCTGTGACTTCCTCAGTAATCCATGCACAAGGATAGGTCCTTGGAAGAGTGATTCAGATGAGGTGTCTAAATCAACCACTATGAATTGTCCTCTAGAAAATATATCTTTTTCCCTTGCTAACTGAAAAAATCCAGGGAGATTCACCTTAAGAGGTCAGTGTTTGCTTCTGTGAATACTCTTCAGAGATGAGGGTCTGGAGGATCCTAGTATACAAAAATATCATTTGGTGTAGAGGCCCTATAAGAACAAAATTAATATCAATTTAAGACTCTGCATTCGGAAAGGGTTCCCTATGAAAAGGTCAAGAAGCTACATGTCACCTGTTTGCTCTGCCTGGGAAGCATAACTGTGCAGTGAGTAACTGAACACTTAGACAAACAAAAAATCTCATCCTATAATTCAAAGAGAAAGATTATGGTAAGTCTTACAGCACAGAGGTCTGTCACTGTTGAATGTGAAACTGCTGAAACTTCTCTACTGAGCTACAGAACTTGAAGTTTTGATCCAATAAAACACTTAGGGAAGCCTAAATGACATGCTAACATCTGTGCCTCTATTTGTGCTTAAATCCAAAACATGCTAAATACTTGAAGTGTCAGTTCAGCATTTTAAATCAACAGGAGGTAAAAATTTCTCAACCTATTCACATTGGATAACACTGACAAACTGATGAAGTTTGGCCTCAGTACTACATATACCTTTTTTCATTTATAGTAAAATGCAATATCTGGTTGTTTATTTGTTCTGGAATATTTTCACATTTTAATTATTTTTGCTTCTCATTTTATTTTCCACTTCTTGCAGCAATCACTCTTTATTGATGATTTTTTCAACAGGGTAAAAGTGAGGCTTTTGTTTTGTTTTCTTTTGTTTTGTTCTGTTCTGTTTTCTCTTAGGAATATCTCAGCTGACATAAAACTCTGAACATTTTTGTTTTGCCTTTGGTTCCTGTGCCATGGAAATGCAATACTGTCAAATGAGGTGATTTTGAACTCTTGCCTGCTGTTGAATATGATATGGCCTGGAAACCACAGCCCTGTAGCCAGAGCCAGCACCCTTCCAGAGAGAGAGGGAGACAAATAAGCTATGTAGAGAGCAGATGTCCCTAGATCTACAGAGATGTAGAACTTGTTTCACATTAATCTCCAAGCACCAGAGGTTAAGAGGTTAGGCTTTCTGGTCTTTTCTCCATGTCACTTGATATCGGTATGAAGCCAATTTCAGTGGCATTATCATTCCCTCCTCCTACACATTCATACAGCTTGACTATTTTTCTTCTCCTTTTTTTCCTGCTATATTTGCATATGGTAATACAACTGGCATGTTAATTTGTTAAAAGAACCAGGAAGATTCTGCATTACTAAGAGAGAAGGAGGATGAACAAAGAAGGTCAGTAGTAATTCTGGCTTTCATAGGACTATCGTACGGGTTTATATTGGACATAGTGACATTTTAAAGCATATTTTCCTCAGCATATTTGTGATAATAATATTCCAAAAATGTCATTTAATAAGTAACATCCCATTACAAGCCAATGCACTTCACAGATTTGAAGCATTAATTATATATGAAGCAATGCAAATTAGGATCTACACTGTTGAGGTCTTCATTAAAATAAAATGAAAACAAAGATCAACTAGAACAAGCTGGTAAAATTATTAATCAAGAAATAGGATTTTATACAAAGTAAAAGATAAAATAAGTCCACTTTCCATACATGAAAAAATGCATTCTCAATAAGGTAAAATGATTATCTCATTTCCTCCATTAGCAAATGTATAACAGCAAAAAGAGTGAGCACTGAAACAATAAGGATGTAAAAAACAATTTTATAACTGTTGCCTGTGTTTACTAATAGAAATACGGAAACTTTTGTCATTTCTAACTTCCCCGTTGTTATTGCTTTCAATTAGCCTCTCAGTACACTGGTTTGCTAAAGGATATTGAAAATGCTGCCTGGTTGTAGTTGCAGTGGTAGATTTCAGTGTTAAAAATTTTATTAGGAAAGAATCATTCATGTTATCACTCTGGAGGTCAGAAACTGCCTAAGACGATCTCAAAGGCTCCAGAATAGTACGTAAGGCATTTATTCAGAGTACCTAAGTATTAACCTTAGAAACATGTGTCTGTTTTTTCATCTAGTTCTGTTTTGTTTCTTGGATTTGTACCTGAGGATATTTTTTACTGAAAAATATAACTTGTAACAAATTTGCTTACTAGAATTTATTTTACTTTTCACCCTTCTCCCTAGGTTAGGGTACTGATGTAATTAAGAAGAAAACCACTGAACTAGAGTATAAAAATTTTCTGTCATGAATGATGATATATAAACATGATCAGTCATACCAAAATCAGCAGTATGAACACTGGAATAAAGTTTCTTGTGTGTATAGGTATTTTCTGTGCTGAATGATAAGTCCAGGATTATATAAAGGATAAGTCCAGGATTATAAAAAAGTTGCACAAATATGATTTTACAATTAAATTAAGAATTCTTGGCCTTTCTGAAGACAGAATTTATAATGCCAGAGGTGTTTTTCTGCTTACACAGAACTTACACAAAATAACTTACACAAGTTGCATGAAATAAAATATTTTTTGCCATTTGTTATTTTGTTTGTATTCTGAATGACTACACGTAACAAATATTTGTTTAGGGAATTTTGCCATTACAAAATTTTAAGTTTAAAAGGTCTTGATCTAGCTTATATGTTTCAGGTTCTTATGTCAGTGACTTCCACTGAAATTCCAAACAGTAAAAGAAAAATATGGATTGTATCATAGCTTGAAGAGCCATATTAATCCTTCACTCTTTCAGAAAACTTCTATTCATCTGAACTTAAATCAACAAGTGATATCTCTCTCAACTTAGTCCAGAGAGATATTAATAATAGTACATATAAAAAGAGCTATAAAAATTGGTAAAGACAAGCATATCTTAATAATTTCCATATATTTACTTAGATAGGAGACAGATTTTCAAGTGTTAGATCACCTATTGACAATCTTGATTCTACTTCATTTAATTATTTGTGAACTATGAGAACAAATGTATGGAAAACCACAGATGATTATTCTCAGAAGTGAGATGCTCAATATTTACCACAATGCCAAAAGAGTTGGCTGTAGGATCACTGACAGCAATTAATATTAAATGTGTGTACAAGCTGGTTGGCAGAAAATTTCCAGTTCATATGGCATCATTCTTTGCCTGGTGGCTTAAAGCCAATTTCACAGTGTACCATACTGATAAGCAGATGTAGCAAAAGTGCAAAAGAGGAGGTTAAGGAATGTAAACATCACTATGAACATGTCATATGATGGAGAAGCATCTCTATCCTCTTCCAGAAGTGCACATGGTTGTGGATGCAGATGGTTGGAAAGGAGATCAACTACCTCTGCCATGTCCACTTGAACTGCCAAAGAGTAGCCATGGAGATCCACAGAACATAAATAAATTGTTGTGTCTACAGTTGGAAAATGGGAAACAGTAATTATTTTGGTAAATCTAAATTTTTGACACCAGGATTCTTGTTTATATATTTGTATTTGCTTGTTTGTTGTGCTTGTTTGATTGGTTTTGTTTCTGAGTCAATGGAACTGAGAGAGCTTGTTTGCTTACTAATGAAGCTTAAAAATATCCTAAAATATGCATTTACTCCCCAAACAAATTAAAATTACTATGAGTATATCAGGATGTACTTTGCTTTGATTTGATTGCCCTTTAGATTTTTGTGCTATTCCAGATCTTTTTTTTTTGATTCAATAGAATTGCTTCAATAGCTGTGTTTATGTTTCCATATTTTCCTGGAAGCTATTCTAGATTGAAGGGTTGAGAGGCATCCTAACACTTTATTTGAAAGAGTATTTGTTTTATTTCAAGTGACCAATTATGACGTGGGTTTGATATAATAAAAAAATTCTGCACTTTAAATAAGGCCACCAACATTCATTCTTCCCCTACAAACATTATGTTCATCCCCTAAAAAACACAGCTCAAGTAAGATTTTGTGTCTAAGCAAGCTGATAAACCTATAAACGTCAGCAAATGGGTTTATAAGAATTTAAAAAGATTTTTCTGATCTAAGTGTTTGGTTTGAGGTGGGGGGGGGGGGAGGGGTTAGATTTGGGTAATTTTGTGGCTTGTAAATTATTGTCAAAATATGAAGAAAGATGCATATGTAGCCGCATGTTAAAAAGTAAGGGGTTTTTTTTTTTTTCTGGGAAAATTTTGATTTGATTTGTATCATCCCACAGGCACATATCTCCTCTTTTCATTTTTTCTCTGTTTCCACTTACTGCTTCATAAGTAGAATTGCAGGCTTGGCTGATACTTTTCTAGATGCTTTACTCTCACTGAATCGCTGAATTTACCCCAACCATGACTACAGCATAGCATCAAACACCTCAGTGTATGCTGGTTTAAACTGCATGCTCCTGCCCCTCCCCTTTTATGTATCTTAGGTCCAAGTTTTAAAAGCTGTGTATTTATTACAGCACTTAAGGGCCTGCAGGCTGAGTCTTTGAGCTACAACATGTACTATTCAGATTATTTGATTTGGGATGGGAGTGGATCTACCATTAGGCCACTGTTTTCTCTAGCATGAAGGGTGAGACACATAAATCTTCCAGCTCGGGCTTTAAAATGAAAGCCTAATTTTTTTTTTTTCTCTACCAAAACAAATAGAAGTAATATCACATTGGAGCCCAGTGGCACTTTCACTTAAGCGTGAATTAAAAAGTGTAAGAAAAACATTGAAACAATACTTCCCTTTATGTTTTTTCTGTGCTCTGCCTTTTTTGTTCTCGCTGCAACAGATGGTAAATAAGACTCAAAAAGAAAATCTCTATACATTAAAAGGAAGATGTTTTGCTTCTTAGTTAATTTTTAACACAGTCAAAGGCAAAGATGGTGTGATCATTAAAAATCAGAAAAATAGATAATTAATTCTTTGTTACTTGATTGCTTATAAATACAAGCAAATTCTTAAAAATATTTTGTATTTCTCACATAAAAAGTCAACCACTTCAGAAATGAACAGTGTTCATGCAGGGGAGGGATTCAATGGACCTTATATTCTGTATATATTACATGCCATTTAGAAACTTATACATTGACATGTGAATAGTTTAATTGATAAGTGCTTTCTGAGTGATTGTTAACTGTCATATACTGTACCTTCCTTCCTGTATGAAGATTTTCTCTTGTGCAGCCATAAAAAAAGCCTTAAACAATCTTTCAGTGTGTTAATGTAATTGAACTTAACTGCTCAACTTTAAATATTAGTATTCTGAAATGAACTTGGTATGTTTTTGAAATACTTTTGTGCTTAATTGCTACAATTCTGAAATGGCCAATATAATATACAGTGGCTATAAGTTATCTAAATTTGCTTTTTCTGGCCTGGGGCATCGTTTGGTTGCATGCAACAAAACTGCCTAAGGCTACTGCATGAGAACTAGAGCAGCACATGTAAACACTGCATGCTGGCTTTACACTGATTCCCAGCAAAAGAGAGAGCTTTTCTAGATGTGCTTAGCTACAAAGCTTTGATAAAGGAATATTTGTGAATAGCATACCATTAAATTAGTTTTCAGGTCTTTTAATATCACTGATTCATGAACTGAAGCAACAGAATATTATTTTGCTATAGCAAAATGTTTCAAAACAACCAAGGAATATATTTGCTGAAGAAGACAGAGTAAAATAAGACAAAATAGAGGATTTATATGTAGAATAGCAATAAAAATATTTTTAAAAAACTGTGAATATAAATCCAATATCATAATACTTAAATATAATAATTCAAAATAAACCATTACGTTCTCGTCATTCTACAGAGACCAGATAACTAAGGAGCAAGCTATAATTTAACTTAGTTACAGTCTTTTTAAGGTGAATATATTCTTTTAATTATCAAGGAAGTTTGAAGGGTTTAAAACCTCACTGAGATCTCTGACAAACATGTATTGGCAAATGACAAAGGATCAAAACTAGCAACAGGTACAGTATTAAAATGTTCATGGAAAGACAAAGGCTGTTCAACCAGCTGATGATATTACCCCATAGTGTTTGCTTCAGAAGATGTGTTTTTAGTGAAAGGCTCCTTATTATCTCAGAATGCTGTTTTGGCTGAACTGCTGTCTACATATCCATTTTCCACTCTCTCTGCCTTATTTTTAGAAAATTACAAAAAGATTCCCCTTTGTTCTGATGTGGAGTGAAAGCAAACTACAAAATCAGTCAGGAAATGAAACTTTTGTTTTCCAGATAGCCTTAGGTCTCAGGAATCAATACACTGTAAACTGTATTATGTGTCTTAAAGTCAGGGGAAAAGTATATGTGCTAGAGAAAGAACTGAAAGACTTCTGCTGGAGTTTCCTCTCATTTTATTACTGCTTAATTAAATTCCCTTAAAATTAAACTGTTTCTCAAATACATCAGCACAAGTGAAAAGAGAATCAGGACCTACTGTTATAGAGGCTGAAGATTCTATAATTAATAACTCCATAAAACTTTTTATATTTGCCAGTGTCTGGAATTTGTTGGATGTCATTTGGCATATTTTCAATTTAATGAGTCTTTCACTTATTCATAGCAGAAAATTTTGTAAATTAAAAACGGTAGCTGCCTAGGCATCAGGACATTGACATCCCCTCAAAATAATTTTACTTAATGGAGTTGTGCTGATACACAACAACATTAGAACAGTTTATGCTACCTTCCTTAGGTAATGTTTGTCCTTCAAGTGAAAAGCAAAACACATATGTGGGTCACCAAACTTGATAGGCAGTATTAATTAAAGTACCAAAAAGCATTGTAGTGGTATTTCTTAAAGGTCTAACTCCACAGGAAGATAAGAGATCACAAGAGTTTGGCAGTACAAAATGCATTACTGGCAATTGTTCATAGACAGGACCTTTGTTTTTCTTTCTTCTGTTAATGGGTGGATAGTCACTAGTGCAAAGTTAAATGTGTGATTGCCATTTGATAGTGGGGACAATCGGCAAATGCTGAAATCAGTCCAACATTAATAGCTCTGGACTTTGGACTGATACAGTCCCATTGCAGTCCCTACACCAATACGGTTTTTCTCTAAACACAGTGTTGCAAAAATGTGGCTGGAGTATCTCAAATCTAAGTGTACACCAAAATTATTATGCATTGTGAGGTGCTCATATAAAATGGCGACAGACCACAGAAATATCATTTGTCTTCTCACTCAGTAATATCCTTGAGCATCCATTCTCTGCACATCTATATAGTGAAGTACAGTCAATGTGATTTTTTCCATGGTTGGACTTAAATATTCTTAAATTTCTTGCAGAACATTGATCTCTCATGCCTACAACATTGAGAATGAGGCATTATTTCCTCAAGGAAAAAATATTAGAAGGCATTATTTCATTAATATATAGCATTTGCATATTATAGGAAAAAAATTTGCTAATTTGTACATATTGCAATTTTTACTTTGTCCAAGCAACTGCAGGTTTTTGGGCTTTTTTTGTTGGTTTTGTTTTTAATATATAACTAAAAAGTATAGGTGAACACATGTTGCAACATATTTGTGTCTTCAGAGAAGTTACTTGCAAATGTGTTGATATGTGGATCAAAACTGTGCATTTAACATAATTTTCCTTTATATTTGAAGCTGTTATGCAAAATGAATCATTATTTCTTCATTTGTAGAGTAATAGTTTCTAATGTTCTCAAAAGCTCATATTAGCATCTGTTAATTGAGACTTGAATTACCTCTGTGGATTGGATAAAGAATACCTAAGTTTCACTTTGCTTGCAGTTGAAGTCCAGCCAAATACAGGTAAAGTGTGGCAGACTTCTTCTGCTCAAATGAATCAGAGGACACATTATCAAGAATATATGCAGTATTATTCTGATTGAAAACATTCTTAAAACAGATGAGTAATACATTATCTCTTAGGCAAAACACCAAGGAATACCAAGCTTCTCTGAGATTATTCCAAAATAAATTATCTGCAGGGTGATAGTCACTAATAACAAAATACTGAGATGCTATACAGGTTGGTATTGATTCAGTTCATGGCATAGATACCTATGACTTTTGCTTACTAACACCACTTCCCAAAGTAATACCCAAGGTGCCATTGGTCTTTTTAGTCACTGAAGTAGTCTGGGAGTTTGTTTTGAAAGGTATAACAAAATAACAAAAGAGGTTACTAACCTCTGAGATTTTGCTCTTGCAGGCTGACATAAACAAAACTCTGTATTTGAGCTCTGTACGTTAATGCATCCTTATTAAATTCTGCATTGGTGCAGACTCACCTTGAGTCCTGCGTGCAGTTTTAGGGTGCCACAATATAAAAAAGACATTAAGCTGTTCAAAAGCATTGACAGAAGGGCCAAAAGGATGGTGAAGGGTCTGGAGGGGAAGCCATATGAGGAGCAGCTGAGGTCACTTGGTCTGTTCAGCCTGGAGGAGACTGAGGGGAAACCTCACTGCAGTTACCACTTCCTTGTAAGGGGAAGAGGAGGGGCAGACACTGATTTCTTTACTCTTTTGACCAGTGACAGACCTCAAGGAAATTACATGAAGCTGAGTCAGGGGAGGTTTAGGTTGGATATTGGGAAAAGGTTTTTCATCCAGAGGGTGGTTTGGCACTGGAACAGGATGCCCAGGGAAGTGGTCACAACACAAAGCCTGTCTGACTTCAAAAAGCATTTGGACAATGCTGTCAGGCACATGGTGTGACTCTTGGGGTGTCCTGTGCAGGGTGAAGAGTTGGACTCGATGAATCTGATGGTTCTCTTCCAACTCACCATATTCTATGATTAGTTTCAAATCAACAGTGCTTAACCCTGAATTAAACAGTTGGCTTTGTATATACTTGGCTTCAAAACATACTGGCCTTTTGTAAGTATGGAGGTATACACTTGCCATAGAAATTGTGTGATTTTTAATTTCATACTGCATACTTCATTCCCTTGCATAACTCATAATTTCCAGGCTTTTCTGGACAATTTCCTAGTGTATGATATGCATGCAAATGAACAGCTTTTAGCCCTCAATTGGTTTGTTTTATATTCAGATTATGTGTGTGTGTGCATCTATAGTATTTATTTTATGATTATGGGTTTATTTATATATATTTATACTCATATTATTTATAAAAACACATCACTACATTTGTGGTTTAAATGGTCTAAAAATGAAAGCGAAAGATAGCAGAAATTAATTCTTATTTTTACCACTAAGATCTGATATAAGCTATACAAAATCAATTAAAGAGTTAGAACTATTTCAGGAGGTTACTTTACCTCACACAGAAATGATTACCCTGAAGTTAAGATGTACTCATTAGCATTGTGAATAATACCATTTCCAGTATCTTAGATTTGTGAGAGTTAGAGCTAAGTCATATGACTTGTAATGAAAGATAAATGTGGTTGAAGAAAATCATCTCTTCTGAGAAGAGGGGCCGGTAACTTTTTGAACTAAAAAGTCGGTCTCTTCTGTCTAGCTGATCACACTCTAATTTTCTGTTCACCACTTTCGCTATATGTAGCATGGAGAGATCCATCTAGTTTGAAGGATTGACAGGAGAATTAATTGCTTAGTATCTGAATGCCTGAAGGTGGAGGGACCTGCACATAATGTTGTAAATAATACCATTACAATACTTCGACTAGACTTTTTAATTATCATCTTTGGTTCAGACAACACATTTTTCATCTCTTAATCTGAGAAGTCTCATTTGCAGACTTAACTTTTACCATGATCTCAATTGCTATGCTAACTGAAGCAGCATATATAATAGAACCAATATTTCTCAGCATAAACAAAATTCATTATCTTCGTGTATTATCTCAGCCTTTTGCTTCCACTCTAATAGTCTTAGAAGTTAGGATCCAACTCTGGAGATCAGTGCGCAACAGGGGCAGGCATACTTCCATTTCAGGACTGTTAAATGCAGGATAGGGCCAAACTCAGGAGCTGGGTGTTAGCTGTTGATAAAATTAGCAGAGGATGGAATAGCACTTGCTTGTAGCTGTTTGTAAGAATGATGGATTTATTCATAGTATCAGCTTCTGCTCCCTTGCTGTTTTGCTTGTGCCTTGCTTAAATAAGCATAGGGCTACCTAAATGAAAACACACAGACTTAACTGACTTTGGAAGATGTAGCAAGATTTCCTGCATTTAGCATTTCCTTATAATGCCTTAGCTAACTGTTCCTTTGCAAAAAGCAGAGGTTTAAAACCTCATCCACATGCACTTTTGGAGAATAATTTAGTACTGCTAGGAGAACAGTCCCCACAGTTTATTTAGAAATTCTGCTAAACACCATTGATGGGATCCGTTTTGTCTTTTTCATGGTTCTTGAACATTCAAGTTCAGAGAGAAAGTTGATATAAGACATTGAACATCAGTATTTAGAACTAACACATTTGCCCAGCATGAGATGCGTGTGAAGAAGACAAAGGAATCAGCATAGATTTTTACAGAGTGAAGATTATGATTCTGCAGGATTATTTCTTTCAGGATATCTGAGACAATTAAAAATTTTTCCCTTCAGGAAGTGATTACATAGGCAATATTTTAAAGATGCCTTTCAGTTATTCTTGACTGTGTCACCAGATTAAATGACCTTTTTTGATTATTTTTACTTGTTATTACTTATTATTACTTTCCTCTCTACAGCCACTATATACCAGTTTTGATTAGTATGTGTTTAGCTAAGAAGCCAATTAAAACTTATAATAGTGGAAATAATTAATGCGTGGTCTCCTTTTTTCTGACATATTTCAGATAATTTTGCATTAATATAGTATTTTGACTCTTCATACTAACAAATAAAATTTGTGAAACCTGACGAAACTTTTTTCCCCCCAGTTATAGTTGTTATTTAACTGTATTTAAGGGTGATTGGGAACTTGGAGGCATTCAGTAGGGGCTCACATTTGGAGGGGGTTTTTGACATTGGTCAGATTCAGCAACATACCAGAATTATTTTTTAAAAATATGTGTCAGTTAATGAAAGATGAAAACAATTAATTTTTTTTAATTGATGTGATAAGATGGATGACAAACATCCTACTTAAGAAACAAAGCAATTTCCAGAGCAACAGTCAAATTCATTCCAGGTGATGCAGTTTAGTTCTTTGTAAATAGTATGAAAGAAGTTTTATATTAATGGATGGGAATATACAATTGTTTTTTTGGGAGCTAATCAGAATGGATTTTACACTATAAGACACATTTTCAAAGCACTGTCTTAAGAATGTTAAATAGCTTCCTCCATATAATTTCTGTCTCATTTTTCTTTTGTGTTTATCTTCCTTTTCTGTTCCTTGGTCATTTTCTTCTCTTTGGTCTGATATGACCTTGCTTTTATCAAACATATTTTTTAGAATTCCTTTTTTCCCACATCATTATTATTTATCCTTTAAATTGCTGTAGTTCCTAGAGCAGGGTTTCTCAAACTCCAGGAGTCATGATCCCTCTTAGGCTAATGAGTATCACCATGTAAACAGAAATGTGGTTGCAAGTCTGGAAATGACCCCAGAAGTGAGAATGGAAATGGGGATTATAAGCCCTGAAATGGAGCCAGAAGCAGGAAAGTTTTCAGAACATTAGCCAAAGGGTAAAGTAAAATGTACCAAACCCTATTCTGCCAAGTGCTGCAAACTCTGCAGGGAAATAATTATCAGAACAAGACAGAACTGGGAGATGATACAAACAAATAGTAATAAAAGAGGCAATTTGGAGAACAAAAATAATAAAGAGTGAGAGATTCTTGGCCAGTTAAGTAAAGCTTTCTTCTTTTTTTTGACCTCCACTTTCTTCTTGAACTCTTACTCCCTCTTAAAATTGTCACTAAGTACTTCAAGCTTTCAAATGTTCTTCTCTCTGCCCTCTCAGGTTGCAGCTTTTCTCCACGCCTTTGTGAAGAAAAACAAGGTTGGATGGTGTGGGAGGGAGCTTGCCTTTCAAACATCCCAGTGTCTTCTGCTGATACACTGGCAGCTATTAAACTGCCTACCCACTTCTCTACTAAGCCATGTTTTCATAGGGCAATACAGGCCATCCCAGGTCAGGCACCATACTGCCCTGCAGTAACAAAACTCACTTCAAAGACAGAGAAAAAGGATGCTGACACTGTGGCTCTTTTATGGGAAAAGGCAAGATAAAGGATCTTGGAGTTCTATATAAGAAATGGCAGAAACTTTGGATACACCACTGAGTTTAATGTAAGAGGTTAGACTAATTTTGCTAGAGTATTTGACATTTCTTTTTGTCTAGTAGGCATTGCATAGAACATTCATTATTGTAATCTTCATTTCTTTCCTAGCTGGAAATTGCAGCATCACCTGCACAAAATACTGAGTAGATTGTTTACAGTTCAGTGACTATTTCAAGATAAAGTTTTATAATCAATTCTTTAAGGGTAAATCAAAAGAGACATGAGGAGAGGTTGAGAGTTTGGATCATAAATTCTTTATCTGTTTCACATTTGAAATGAGCATCTTAAGGAATATCAGAGAATCATATAAAAAGAAGAGACTTCCAGCAGAGAGTAGTGCATGTATTTTTATCTTATGTATTATGTACGTGATTTCTCTATTTGTCTTTGTTAAATTTTGATCAGGTTAATATTATTTGAATCAGTAAAACTGACACATCTAACAGCAAAATGGGATGAGAGAAATGTTTTTCCTTGAAGAAAGCTCAGAGTGGTATGCTCAGGACCTCATAACTGTGCTGTTGATTTTTCTCTCTTCAGTTTCACTTGCTTTACTTCACATTATTTATTTATATAACTCAAAAAAAGTAAAAGGTTAATTTGGGAGAAATCAGTACAAGCTTTCAAATCAATACACTGAGATGAAAGACACAGCAGCAAGCATGTCGTGTCATTTACTTCCATTTGGTGTGTCTGTCTGGAATGAAATGAATTATTTCCCAATAAATGCAACAGCTTTGAGCATAGAAACACACTGAGTCTAAGTGACTTACTGAAGTGTATGTGCTGTGGAAAAATTAATGGACCACCATACAAATTAGGTGGGTAAAAATAAGTTTTGCAGATTACAGCTATGCTTTTCTTGCCGAAGGAGTTGAGGAGCATCCCCATCCTCAGTCTATCCACTGTCGTATTTGAAGTGAACTGTGAACACTGAAAGAGAAATATTCTCATGTAAACAAGAGGGAATAACTGTGAGGACTATTTTATTGGACCTTCTAGGACTTCAGACTGTGTTAGCAAAAACAGTTTGAGAGCATTTAATCTGGGAGCTGTTCCAGTCCATTAACAAATCCCTTGCAAGGCTGTGAGAGATTCATCGTTGTATCCTGACATATGACGTATGGCTTCAATAACTGTGCTGGACACACAGGGTGATGATCTCTCACCCTTTTGAGCAATGACACTGCTACACTAGTATTTCTCTTCAAGAAAAGCTCATAAGTAAAATTCCCAGTGGAGCAAGAAGTTACATTAATCACACATTTGCAAACAGAGTCACAGTGGTGGCTCATCACAAACATGGCATTTCCTTTCTCTTTGTTCCTTTTGGCCTTGACATCTAGCACTGAAATTAGTCTGACTATCTGGTTTTTATTGCTGTTCATTCCATGCCTTATCAAGGAGCCACTTCCAAGCTCTGGACATACTAACTCTCTCAATATGATGAGCAGTGCTGTGTTTTTATGTGTTAAATGGTATTTTGTTTATATGCAGTTAGCAAGTAAAACTTGTAGATTTTGCCTGCTAGTTCCTAGCCTGGATTTTTTTTACCATTAAAAAGTGGCTCACTGGATCAGGCAATCAGGAATTACTGCATTGAGGTCAAACCATTTCTTCATCAACCGGAGAAATATGGCAGCTCCATATGCCTAGGAGCTGTGAACACCTCCTACCTACTCACCTGTGAACATCCTGGAGTACATGGATGCCTATCCAGCAGGTGAAAACTCACTGAGCATCATGCCAGAGTGAGGCATCATAGCTTATTAGATCCTATTTCTATTTATGTGTGTTAACCAACAGCTCTAATGGCTTCATAATTATAGACTGTATATATCCTTATTGAAGAGTGTGTTTATACTTGCCAAAAGATTCCCAAGCAAACTGGGCCAGGAGAAGGGCAGAAGTTACGAGAAGAGAGCAGCAATAAAAACTCAGACAACCAGTGGAACAGCAGACAACCACATACAGTCACTCACTCATGCTTCAGTTTACTGATTTTAAGATGCCAAAGCATTTCAAACTATGTTAAGATTATTTACGTATATAGCCTGAAATAGGGTAGGTGGATAAGTTGTTACAGTTTCACATTGAAGATGCTTAGGTTCAAGAAATTCTGCTTCTACATATATAAATACCTTGGTCTTGACACCAGAGAACAACTTGTCTCTATCAAAAGTAAGTTCTGCCAGACTCTTTTAAACAAAACATTTCTCTTTCTTTTTTGAAGGATAAGCAAATATTTTGCCTTCTGATTGCAGTGTAAGCCTGTCTTTACAAAGGAAAGATATAGAGATTTCCTTTTTACTCTGGCCCTGTGATCAGATAAGAAACACAAGATCAATTTATATTTGTGGATAGGAGTTCAAATCTTCATATTCCACATCTCTAAATGTCTTATTCTAAGGTGGTAGTACTATTAAGACTACATTAAAAAAAACAACCAAACAAACCTAAATATGTTCTCCTTTCTATGTGATTAAAAAAGAGTATATTGAAAGCAGAGATTACGTATATAAGCCTGGCTGTCAAGTCTAATTGATGTTCACTATGTTCATCTGAGGGCTATTGGGTTCCAGTTCATGATGTATGTTTGGTATTTTATCAGTGCATTTGTAAGGTAAAATAGATAAGCAGCCCTTAAAGTCAGCACCAGAAATTAAGCCACTTCTTGTAATTGGCTTAGACATATTCTAAAGGAAGTTCAAAGAAGTACACCAGTGAAAGAGTTCTTTGGTTTGAATCCAATAAGACGTAGATATTAAGTCCATGTATTTCTATGGTCTGACTTTACTCTTCAGCTGCTGTGTGGGGAAATGTCAGCTCCACCTACCATTCTACTTCTGTAGTAAATACTCTTTCATTTTCATTTGAAAGAAATGTTAAAAGCACCTACTTATAGAAGGGGTCTCTACTCTGTGAAATCCAAGTGATGGGAAATTCTCAAACTCTGGAAACTATCTAGGTCAACTACCTGATGAATCTTCAGAACACTACTGCCTTCTGGGTTTTTTTTCAGATTGCAAATGTAAATCCGTGATTATGTAATCAAATTCCAGCTTGGAGATTTTTTTCTCAGAGTTTTGTGAAAACATTTTTGTAAGAGACAAAAAGAATTATCTATGCCCATATTCCTCAGGCACCCAAACTTTCTTGGAACTTCTCTAAAAAAGTTGTCAAGTCTTATTCTACAGTGGGATCCTGCCCAGTCAGCAACCCATAGGCACTTATAAGGATGAATTTTGGCCAAGGAAGCAATTTATCAACATCAGCAGTGCTGACTGCTTCATTAATTGCGTCAACATCGTGATTAGAAATGAATGAAAATGTCCCAAAGTAAATATTTTTTGCTTATTCAGTATTTAGTAGTGCCCACACATTTTTACCTGTGAAAAGTAATTGCAGGTATTAAATTTTTCCAATACCATCTTCTATCTAGTGCTCTGGTGTTTTCTTACTAATTTTCCTGCCTCATAGCCTAAGTGAATAGCAAATCTTTTGAGAGCCTGTTATGTGAACATAATATAATTTATAATAGAAATAATAAAAGACACGGTTCTTTTTCAATTAATTTTTGGTGTGATTTGCATCAGCTAAGTTTAAATGTCTGCAGTCATGGCATCTGCATCTGATCACCTTTGACTCAGTAAACAGCTAAACCACCTGAGGTACTTTACATGTGTGTGGTAATTACACACATTAAGAACTAATTTCTCAGTACAAAAAGAGTAGGAGGTGACTATCTCAAATACAGGGGCTTCTTTTGCCCAGAAAAATACCACATTCTGTGCTCTAGACAAGAATGTCTAGTGTTTAGGAACACTGTATAGCCCTAAATTGATCATGTGTCTTATAACACCCAATCTTTCCATATTCTCTTGTTTAGTTAAGGGGATTAAGTCATTTAGCAAGTCAATTTAGAAAAAACATAGGATACTAACACAGGCAGTTACCATAGTGTTCCACATACATTCTCAGATGCTGATTAACCCCCAGCTTATTATACAGAAAAACAAACAAACTAGTTTTCTTGCTAATTTCTACCAGTTTCTTTGCTAATAAATTAATTTATTAGCAATATCATGTTATTTGGTTTCATGTTAATGATAAAGACAAATATTTATTACCTGTCTGACCCACTGTACTCCTGCATGTCTTCCTGTTTACTGTCTATGGTGCAAAATTAATGTTTAAATTTATTCTTGAATACTTAATTATCACAGCAGGGAGCTTAGGTACTTGACTCAAGGCTGCAGATTTCAGTGTTTTAGGAACAGAGATGAATATGCATTCCCCAACTGCAAAGTGGGCTAATTGTATTTACTTTCCCCAGAAACTGGGTAGGTAAACATTTTGTGAGGTTGAGGGAGACCCATGTGCTATTGTGGAAACTGGGTAAATACTTTAGGTAGAACAAAATTTTTATTATCCTGTCAATAAAGAACTTTCACATCATATTACAAAAGCCTTAGTGGGCTGTCTAAGATAGTGACTCCAGGCAGTTATAAATCACCTTTTTAACAAAAGGGTTACCTTTGCGTCAACTGTGTGAGAAATAAGTATTATGTATTGCTGCTGATCATCCCTGTCAAACATGTGAACTGCACTAATGAGGTCTGGAAGAAATTACCTCTGGCTCTAGCTGAATTATCTCTGCTAGTCTGTAGTTTCATAAAAGAGATTATGTAGTAAAAAGATATATGTTGGGTTGTATCCACATTTACTGTGCCCACAGGAACAATGAACACAATTTGGGAAAGGAATTTTCTTTGTATTATGAAAAGATAATTTTTTGTTTCTGTTTGCCCTGTGGTAAATCACTGGTCATGCTGAAACCACATCAATAATAATAATTTTTAAAAAAATATTGTTAGGTTGTAATTTTTTGTTTGTTTGTTTAATTTAGTTTAATATTTTTTACCTTTTTTTTCTTTGTTTTGTTTGTTTGCTTGGGGGTGGGGAGGACATTGGGTTTGTTTTCTTTTTTTCTGGAGTGAGCTGGCACAGTATGAGTTCCTGCAGAGAGAATACCAGCACACAGAGTTCACATACTGCATAAAAGCAAAGATGGTAATTCAAGGACTGCTTTGAATACTCCTAAAAATCACTGGATTAAAAGTCATGAAGTCTGTTAGGAGCAAGGACAAGGACTCCCAAGTGGCCCCTAAAAGCTTTTTAATTTTTAGGTTATGGATGCTCATCTGCTTTCCTCTCTGGTTGAATGAAGCATTTCTGGTAACCTAGTTGTCCCACTCTGAAAAAAAATCCACTCAGAATCTTCAGCAGCATCTTGGTTAAGGCCATGGGTAAACATGCAGCTGAAGAGTTTTAGTACTTTAGTGCCAGCACAAATTGGATCACTTAGTTTCAAGCTGCTAATCAAATAATAGCTAGGCTAATATGCAAAGGAGAGACACAGCATATAATCAATGTGTATTTTTATAAAGAAAACAGTAAGAAAGTTGTTCACAGTCAAAGGGCACACTTAGCTTGGTAAGTGTGAAAAAGTCACCAGACCCCTATTTAACACTTTGGACTGGCTGAGCTAAGTGCTGACTCAAGCCATTACATGCTATGTTTGGATGAGATAATAAATGTGGTTTCAGAGTGCCTGCTACTGGATCAAAGTACTTCAGCCACATGACTATTTTGTCAAGCAGGTTTACAAGCCTTTGAAGGAATAACTTTTTTTCTTTGCTGACCTTATGCTGGATAAAATATCACCTGTCTGTACCACTCTATTTTTATGCTGCTTCAGGTGTCATCTACCGACTTACAGCAAGCATAAACCTTGGTTAAAAGTACGAAGTCAGCATAAAATTCACATCATCTGCTCTGATTACTTGAACAGAAATACATTCCTGTGCTCCAAGATGATCTGCAGTGCTTTGTGATCCAGCAATAGATGTAGTATGAAATTATTATGAAATGCCATAACACAGATGACTACCAGACTACACCTTCACAGATCTGCCTCTTTTAAATCATATTCTCAGGTGTAGGTTCAGGAGCATATTTTGTCTAGCAGGTCAAAAGTAAAAATACGATGCATCCTGACACCACATTTCACTGTCATGTCAGATGAGGTAGGGTTTATGCATCTGTTTTATAAATGGGATCATTTAAATGACCTGGATGAGGTTAAAAAAAAAATCCTTTTTACTGTTGCTGCTGTTGTTAAGATTTTTTTTTTTTTTTTTTAAATCCAGTGAACCCATTTAGAATGCTCCCTGAGCACAGCTGCATCAGAACAGACTGAGAAAACTGAATACTGCTGTGTAGGCTAAGAATAAATGACTGGGAGAGAGGAGGGAGCAGAAAGTTCTTACAGGTTTTACCACTAAAGGAAAGCATCAATGAGCACCGCCCCTAGGCTCTTAATTCAGGTTTAAGGATTTCACTTCCTAAGCTGGATATCTAACTTTCAGACTTTTGAGCACTTAACATGATATATGTTCAAGACCCTTAACTTTTTTATTGTCTCTAACCCTTGTTCCCTGTATCTGTAGCATAATTTTAATGGTTGACCTACCTATGATTAGCTGCCTGTGGTACCTATGGAGAGAGGAAGATTAGAAGGAAATAGCTTAGATACCAACTTAAGATAACACAGGTTTCAAAAGTGTAAGAACATGTTATATATATTTGCACAGGAAAGTTTACAAAAGAAAGTAGAATTCTTCCTTTATTTATTTGCTCTGCATATCAATCCCTTTTAAAGATGATTTTAGTATAGGTTGGACCTGCTAATTCATTCCTCTGCTACCATTATTCATGTACTGAAGCTGAAAAAATATACAAATACATATTACCTCAGGCCTAAATATAACATTTTTGAAGGGGTTTCTTTAGTAAATTGATTAGGAGCTCAGTGTACTCCAACTCTGCAAGAATGATTGAGCAGCTGCTTACTCTTCAGACACTGATATACTCTAGTATACTGCATATATTTATTAACAAATAAATTCAGAACCTTAGGCAATATAGGTAATGTTCTATTATTGATATTTGCTATAATAAATCATGTGCTTATAATTTGTATTAAGGTATAAAAAAAGATACATGCAATTTTTCAAAATCTAGAGCATCCATTTTTTAATAGGGTATGTATTGAAATGACACCTGAAATGTTGACACTTGAAAAGGTGCTAGTTTCAGTCCCACAAAACAATGGCATTTTCTTTGTATTTTCTGCATGGAAAAAAAATAATTGCCAGTAAGTATTGAGGTCACCTTTTCATGACATCAGTCTAACCAATTTTATGACAATTTACACTATTTTCATTAGAGAAAAAAGGGTGCTGGGTTTGAATCCCTTCAGACACAAGAGGGGCTTGAGCTCTGTGCTGCATCCTAAAGAGGCACTCTAACCACTGAGAGAACAGGGTACTGTGGCCAATATCACATTAAAAGGATAGGCGTAGATGGCTTTTGAAAAATTATGAACTCCACTTAGGTGATTGTAGACCTTGCCAAGGACAAGATCGTTCTTTTCACTTGAATAGACTGAGCCACCTATCTGCTGAACAGAAAGGGTCTTTAAGCTTTTTCTTCTGGCAACCTCTAATACGCTCTCTCCTCTTAATGCCAGGTGGGTTGCAGTGCACCATGCCCTCCTAATTCTGATGCACTTGTTTTACAAATTTCAATCAACATCTGAAATTTAACAAAAGAGGAGACATTAAGGGAATTATAATAGGCCCCAGATGGTAATACAGAAGAGATGTCAGTCTCTCCTGGCATCCACAGGTTTCTAAATTAAGTCTAGGTCTTCCCCTCACTCAGTGTTTTTCAGCTAATTCTTTCTGCCTATTCAAACATATTAAACATGATATCTGTTCTAATTGTTTTTTTTGGTTTTATTTATAGACTGGATTGAAGTATATGAATATTTGAAGAAAAGAAGTCTATTATTCAGCTGTATGGCAAATTCATATCTAGAGTATGAGGATTTGGTTAGACATGCTTTTTTTAGCTGTTTTACTAAGTTACATGGTTAAGGGAATATTTGCATAAAGGCTTAGAGGCTCAGGATAACCTGTTCCCATGTTTTCTCCACAATTTTAAAGAAAAACCTGTCTCATCTAAAAAGCAAATAGATAAATTATTTTTTAAAATTTATTAAAACTCCCTCTAATATTGTGCCTACCTGCTCCTGCAGGTAGAAGAGAACCAGAGACAGCAAGCTGTGATTATTCCTCCTGTTTCATGTTTATTCTCTACTTTTATTCATCACCTTCCACAGTCCTGCCATTTCCTCTATTTAACCTCTACTCCCACTAGAAAAGACAAATGAATAAGAAAGCATTCATTTACCAAAGCTCTGTTAATCATCATTGTTTTCATTTGCTCAGAGGCTATATCTCCACTGCCACCACTCAAAATCTTTGTGCCTTTCAGATCATAAACTGTGCAGGGTGAGCTATTTATCTGTGTTTGTACAGAACACAGCACTATCCCCACTGTGGCCTTTGGGTGCCACCATCCTGCAGTAATAATGTTCATTAGGAAGAACAAAGACAAGTTTATGTTGGAAAAATAAAAGGAATGCACAATGCAGGTCAAGTTTGGGCCTCTGAGCCATCCTTTCTGTTGGAGATTTTTAGTTTTTACTTTATAGACTTTGAATAGTTTTTGAGCTTTTAGATGCTAACGGGGCTCACATCAGTGAACTAAACACCTCTACCTTCAACACGGATTTGTTGTGTTTTTTTTAAAAAGCAATTATTTATCTAAAAAAGAAAAGCAATACTTAACCATCTCTATTTTACTGGGGCTCCCTACACTGGCTTGCTATACTTAGCTGACAATGATCTGGAGTGCAATGCTCAGGTAGTTTAAGGGATGCAGAAGGCTGACATGGCCTCAGCTACATCAAGGTGTGATATGGTCAGGGAATAAATTCTAAAGCAAAACAGAAGCCTCAAGACAAAATCATATTAAAACAGAGTCAAACTTAAAAGTTGCTCAGTAGGTGGCCTACTAATTACTCCAGGCAGGAGGGAAACGCGTTTAGGCAGGAGGCCAGGAGGAAGCACTGTGTTTTCACACTGAAAACACTCAGAGAAGTATCTCTAGTTCTGGTCTCTGTTTACCAAGAGTTATTTATGCATATCATATGAGATATTTGTACTTTAAAAAAAAAAAAAAAAGCAACAACAAAACCAGCAAGCAGAGCAATTGCTCAGCACATGTTTCCCACATTCTGGGGTACTGCTCTTCCTGTTAGAGAGCTCTCATACACATCAGTACTCTCCACAACTGAATAATGATAATTTAAGTGGCTATGTGCAGGACAGGTTTTGGTCTTCTGAATCTGAACTGAATGGAACATCTTGCAGCTTGGCAAGATGATGACAAGCACTTCTGTGTTTTCTGTTGATTTCTTCCAAGTGGTTCCTCAGTATTGAGAAGCGAGCCTTTCATGTCAGTACTGCTTTGACTAAGTCCCACAACATGCTACATATTCATGTTAAATATCACACTGGTTCATGAAGATAACACATGAAGGCTTGTGTCAACTCCATGAAATCACATCTAGAGCTGTAATATATCTGCCCTTTTGTTCTTCATAGAGAGACAATCAGTTGAGTGTTCTGAAATGGTACATGAGGCAGGCATCTTCACCAAATTGAAATCTAAAGGAGGCATCCTGAATTGGACCCTCAATTATAATTGTTTTTAAGTGCTCAGTGATGGAAAATCTTCTGGTGGTTATTTATTTCAGCTGCTAATTATTCTCACTGTTAAAACCTGTGTTTTATCATGTATTTGAATTTGTCTGGCTTCAGTTTCCAGCCCTTGGCTCTTGTTACATTTTTCTCTGTTTCATTAATTAAAGCTGTAGTGTTTTCTACTCATGAAAATAGTTAGGCTCTGACCTGGCAGAGAAACTGTTTTCTTATCTCACAAAAGATTTTGTCATTTTGAAATATTCAGCAGAACAATTTCATGAAAGTGTCTGAAATGTAAACCAAACCCAAATGCAATTGCACTTCACAATGTAAGAAACAATATAGAAATATTGTGTGCAGATTTTTGACTGCTGGAATTTTTAGGGTTTTTTTATTAATGTTATCATGGTACTTCTAAATGTTCTGTTCATTAAACAAAGCTAATCAAGCTCTTTTCATTCTCTCAACCTTAATTCTTTTCCTCCACTCCCTGAAATGTATTGGTAATGCTTTCCATTCATTGATTTGCTTAGTGCAGCACAGGTTTTTCAAATTTTTGCTGTGAATTTTTAAAGATACTTTACAGTGCTGATAAAAAAGGCTCACTTTCTAAACGCTTCTTTCTCATCAATACATAAAAGAGTTAACCCTGCCTCTCTACTCAGCCCAAGTGAGGCAGCATGGGGAGCACTGTGTCCAGTTCTGGGCTCCTCAGGACAAGAGAGACATCGAGATCCTGGAATGAGTCCAAAGGAGGACTGCAAAGATGGTTAAGGGATGGGAAAGATTAGAGAGGGACCTCTTTTATGAGGAAAGATTGAGGGAGCTGGGCCTGTTCAGCCTTTAAAAGAGATGACTGAGAGAGGACCCTATCACTGTCTATGAGTATCTGAAAGGAGGGTGTCAAGGGGATGGTTCCAGACTCTTCCCAATGGTGCCAAGAAATAGGACTAGAGGCAAAGAGCAGAAACTGATGCACAGGAAGTTCCACCTGAATATGAGGAAGAAATTCTTTACTGTGTGGGTGACCAAGCAATGGCACAGATTGCCCAGAGAAGTTTTTGAGTCTCCCTCACTGGACATATTCAAGAACTGTCTGGACACAATCCTGTATAATATGCTCTAGGGTGTCTTTGCTTGAGCAGGGAGATTGGACCCACTGTGGTCCCTTCCAACCTGACCCATTCTGTGATTCTGTGATTTTCCTCATCGCAGTAGCTTTGGAGCTTATGCTGAGTGCCATCTTTCAGTTTGTCCTCTGCTCCTTCTCTTTTTTTTTTTTCCCTTTTTAGACTTCTAAACCCTTTTTACAAGCTCTCCTTTGCACCAAACAAGTCTTCTATTTTCTAACAGGAACGTCCATTTTTAAACTTACAGTAGGACATCACAGTCAAAAAATACTCTTTTGATGGATCTTTCCCAAGTAAGCCGTATATGACCTATAGTCAGCATCTCCTTACCCCTTATATTAATTCCTCTAACAGCCTTTTAGAACTGCTATCCTTGTTATAGCTCTTCACTTATTCTCTAAGAAGTCATATATTTTTCTTTCTCTTTTTTTTTTAATATGTTATTTTTCTTTTGCTCTAATCCTGTGCACCAGCTGTCTAAAAGCCTCTCTAATATGCTTCAGTGATTCTCCTAGGAAGACCTTACCATTGTTTGTCTTTCTCATGAGATATAGTCTCAGACATTTCCCTTCAGCCAAATACCAATTCATACCAGCATATCAGAATTTACTACAGAATTTTCACTGACTTCAGCTGGTTTGCCATTCTCAGTAAAATTTTATTTATGTATGTCAAAGAAAACAGGAAGAAGAAATTCTAGCAGAAGAATAAAAATCTATCCTACTTCTCTGTCTTTATTAAAACATTTTGTGTAACAGATTTAATCATCTTCATCCTTTCGACATGGTTTTCTGTCATCTGAAATATTCTGACATCACAACTTGAACATTTGTCAAGAGATTTTTTGAAAGATGAAAGAAGACATAGAAAGGATGATTAGCCACCTTTTTAGATTTCTTTTTTTATAATTTTGCTCCTGTATTTGATTTACCTCCTGTAACTAAGTTTAACTGGAAGTAATCCTGTGGATCCACAATCTAATGTAAAAAGCAATTAGATATATTTTTTAAAGCAAAGAGCAACAAAATTTAGAACTTTAAGAATAAAATCTTGAGAAGATTGTGAAGATGACCAAAGCACCTAAGTGATGGTTAGAAAAGAGTTACAGTTTTTCACATTTCCCTTAGGTTTCTCCTTTCTGTCATGTCTCTCCAACATAAATATGTAGTTTCCCATAACTAATGCAGACATATTAGAAAATTTACATTATTTACACTTTGTAGTATTATCTAAGACTTTCCCTGAAAATGTTCATTCTAAATAAGTTTTTCTTTAAAGTTCAGAGGACTTCCAAAGCACATCAAATTGTTTATCTGGTTGCAAAATGTGAATTTTAATGCAATACAAGTTTTAAAAAGTTAAACCTCTACTCACAGCAAAAAGTAATTTTCTTGTACAACTACAGAGGCAATTAGCTGTACAACAGAAGACTTCCAAGAAAACTGGGTAAGAAAACAACATTTTTGCCTGTGTTTTGCTGCTACAAGGTGATTAAAACCTCTCACGTGGAGATTTTATGAGGAGTTAATTGCAAGGAGGCCCCCACCATAAAATGGAGGAGCACAACTCGTAGCAAAACAAAAATGATGTCAACAAGAAAAAATGACAATAAAGTGAATAGAGCAGCAAGAGGAACTAATCAGAAGCATATCTACATAACAATACAAGTGACAAGACCAAAGCTGCCAGCCCAAATGCTTGAGAATTCTTCCAGAGAGCCAAAAGCATTTGCTGAGGTAAAAATATCTGCACAGTCTGACATCTCTGATGCAAAAATGAGGGGGATGAGCACTATAATGAGCTGAGAATAGTGTATGGCATATTCCCAAAAGAGGCATGTATTTTTTCTTTTATTTACAATTGACAGAAAGGACTTGTGGGAAAATACCAAAAAAATGGCACTCCCTCCCTTCCCATCTTGCATAATACATTAAAATACCTCTGAATTGGTTTTTTCTCTAGTAGTAAGTCACCAAGAACACAGGTATGTTTTGGGCAAGAAAGCATCATATACTAAATGAATGAAGAGATTTATGCTGAGTAGTTTTCTTTGTTTCACTCTAAATCATGCTCAACCTTAATTTACGCAGCAACATTTATTATTCCACTTTTTATGTCTTAATGATACCAATGCATGAAACACACAGACTCATAAAAACACTGAGAATGAAGCTTTTGAAATGATAATGCTTACATGTCAATTCAAAAACCACTTTCTTTTGCTGTTAGCATAATGGCCCCCCTTCAACAAAAACTCAATATGGTGTTCCCTTATTGTCAGAATAATTGACAAGTCAGTGCAATTATTTCTTGTACACCTAGTTGTATAATGGCAATTTAAAGTGAAAACACACTTTTTCCATTGAGATTGCAAATGGGTAGGTGATATTAGGATAATCAAATGTCAATGGAAATATTTCAGTTCGATTCTGATTTATTACAGCCATTAAAGCAGACGTTAAAGAATAATAAAGGTATCTGCTTGGTATGCCCAGGAGCTATTTTTCTACAGTAAATAATAATTGTCTTAATTCTTTTCCCCTATAAAAATCAGAGGCTCAGAAGAAATGATTGAAACCTGAAAATATTCTTTTCTTTATAGATATTTTAAACCATTAGAAAAGGTTGTTTAATATTCTTTGCCTATGGAATTATTTCACTGAATAACACCTAGTTTTGAAGGCAGCTGACACTATGTGTGAAATCAGGGAAAAAAGCTGGGTCATAAACTAAAGAAAAACTGGCATCATGGTAGGAATGGAAAACTGACCTTTTATAGCAGCAGTAATGAGAATCACTCTAATAATTGCAGTAACCAGATATAGGAAAACAAATTCTCACTGAAAATATATGTTTTAGAATATTTAGATACATCTTACAATATGAATAAATGACCAACATAATTCAATATCCTTAGTGTTCTAGTGGGTTGATTAGGATTTTCAAAATCCTCATATTAATTCTCTGTGAAATGACAAAGCCAATTAGTTGAGTGTTTGCTGTCTGAAAAGAAAATGAGACAATGGATAAACCAACACTTGAATATTTTTCATACAGGAAAATTGTGTAAAGTATTTTAGCTTTGGGACTCAATAACACTCATAGCTATATATATTTTTTAAATTGTGCAAAAATTATTTCATCATATCAAATGGACACTTCAAGAAACACAAGGAGTATTAAACCATCACGCTGTTTTTAGTCCTCATTCTGCATGATAATGGTTGCTCATGTTGTACTATTTAAAGTAAGACTGCCATCACAGAAAGCGCAGAAATCCAAAGAAGTTTCCGCGGTTGCAAACATTTTGCAAATAAGGCAGCAAGCCTTGAGGAGACCATTCATTATATGTTGTGGTAGGAAAGTTACATTAAAGAAGTGATGGCAAAGCAGACACAGCAGTAACACAGAATTAGGTGCTGTATAGTGCTTCAAGAACCATATAGAAAATAAATAGGAGTATGAGTAGCAGAACCAGTAAAGTTCAGCTACCTGTAGATTTGTGTTTTACTTTGTGGACTCTCTGATGTCAAATAAGATTTGAAAGCACACAGAAGTATTTTCTTCAGAATTGAAACAACAGGATCTTTGTCTTTCAGCCAACTACCTATTTTTTCCTAAATTTTTAAAGATTTAATATCTATCTAGACTATTAAACAACCTAAGCAGGTTACAATGTTACTAGTATGATGTCTGAAAGACAGATATACACATAAAGTGTGTTTTAATTCTGTGTAAGAGTTTACAGATGCATATGTTGCTAACATACTGTAGTAGTCAGAAGACGTCTGGTCAATAAATTCAGTGTAATCCAGACAGTATTTCAGCTGCCCTCAACTACACAGGGATTCTTTTGCCATGTATAGGTGACAGCAACATTTTTAATTCTTTAGGCATGTTGCCTGGCCTTTGGTAGAGCCTTAGAAGGGCATGAGTCTCTCATAGGCCTTGGGTCATATCTGACTGTCCTGTGTGATACCTCAAGCAGTCTAGGACAGCTCAAATGGCATTGGACATCACTGTATGAGCAATTGAATGAAGCACCTACTGGCTACACAGGAGAATAAATCTCCAGACTTCTTGATTTGCTGGTTGTGCTGACTAGGGCTCCTGTGCTCCTGTGCTATCTTCAGCCCTTGGGGGTCTAGTGATATTTAAGATGGCACTGAAAACCCTTCTCAGCCTCCAGATGTGGCCCTGGGATGGCACAGGTCTTCCATTGCATCACAGTATCCCCTTAAAAAAGGACATCTACAATGGTGCTGAGCACTTACATGCCGGCAACACCCCTGAGAGTCAGGGACAGTAAGAGAAGCCCAGATACCTTTAACACATATAGGCACTTATATCTATACGCTTCAATTTGTCTGTATAAACTGTCTGTATAAATCTAAAATCTGAGTTCTCACCTGAAATGCATTTATATGTTTACTGTGTAGAGAGGTGAGACTCGTTTACTTCCGATATTAACCAGGCTTCATCAGTGTGGAATTTTCTGGCTCTATACTCATAACAATAATATTATAAGAAATTTTGCTGCAGAAAAATAAACAAACAAACAGACAAAAAACAACAACAGATTAACAAGTTATTTCAAGTTAATATTACATTTCACTTATATGCTCTTATTCTTTATTACATATGGAATACAGCATGGACATTGTTTACTTGATGTACTTTTTTGGGCAAATAGGTTCTGTAAAAAATATGCATTAAAAAAAGCAAGCCAAGTAATAATAAAAATAATAAAAAATACAAGTTATTTTATATTTTCCTTTACATATTTCTGGAGCAGAATCTGACCACCTCACAGAGAAATACAAGCAGGGTTTAAGTAATAAGAGATGTGACAAGCAGCAATAAAGAACCAGGAATTCAAATTACTGGAGGAATTTGAGCGCTACTGCATTAAATAAAGATGACAGTTCACAATAGTATTTTCTGGGAAGAATAGGAACATGTGAAGAAATAAAAATGTAGAAGACTGACACAGACCAAAGTACAGAAATTAGTAAGTAGAGCAATACAAGCCAGTAAATGCCAGAAAATCAATACAAACTCAGAGTATCACATTTATTGGATCCCAGCCACCTCATAATGATTCATCGTCCTTTCCATCAACGCTCAAACTTTTTCTAGTTGTCACAAGTTGGATGGGAGAAAGTTAATCGAGAAACATGAATAAATCACCACGCCATTTTTAGTACTATTCTGATTCTTATGCTTAAAGATACAGTATAGAATTCCAAAGGCATCTCTTGCTGATGACATGCACACCATTGAAGTGTATTCCAGAACTACTGCATTGATTTAAAAGGTAGCACTGAGAATTATTCTTCCTGAGAAAGTCATTTGTATATTGATGGCGACACTAATGAAACACAACATCAGAGCAATGCCATTCAGCTCAATGAAACAGAAAACTTGGAAAAAAGCTGACCAAAAGTGATCCCTTTATATGTTTCCAGAGTATTTTTGATTCTGTATCACACTTTTTTGCATCCACATATTAATCCAAATTATGACACCTTAAGATGTTACTTTTGTTTTCTGTCTGTCAGCAGCATATGGATGCTGCTCAGTAACTTTGTCACTGTACTCTTAATACAAGAATAAAACCAGAAATAGAACAGAGACTTTGCACATTGTCTAACTCTTATTAAGGTATATAATTACTTGTCCAAGCCTATGGCATAAAAGAGAAGTACTGTGGAGATTAAAAATCACTGCACTCATTCTTACAATATCTTGTGTTATACTGAGAATTTAATAGATGTCTTACTGTACTTAGTACTGCTTCTCCTATTCTGTAAACAGAGTACTCAAAAAATATATGTGTAAACAAATGTGAGAAGATGTACTGGTATAACTATGATAGAGCAGATGATATTGGTAACATACATTTAAGAATGACAGCATATAATGGGGGATGAATCAAATGGAGGGAACATAGAACATTAAAATAGCAACACTAAGACTTAAAGAGGAGGAATTTCAGGTACTACAAGGTATCTGGTGACAATCCTATCTTCACTTCAAGGAGTTAACAAAGGTGCTTGATACAGGAAAAAAGTAATCTTCTGTTCCTTCATGATCCTTTACGTATTTCAAAATTACTCATTTCAATGCAAACAATGAGGCAGGATTCATCCAGGCCTTTGAGTGCAATCAAACTAATCTAATGTTGAAATATTAAAACTTAAATTTTAGAAATGTGACTGGGAAAAACTTATGCTGATAGTTTTCCTGAAAAAGGTAACACTGGATTTGAAAAAACACATTGGAATCTATTTAAATGCAATCTGTATCTGAAATAAATACTACGTGAACACTTCCTGCAGTATTCTTTACATCCTTATGGAAAATGAAAATGCCATTTCCAAGAACTCTAAGATTATTTCCTGTTGCAATGAAAAGTAATACCTGACTGTGACAAATTGCTCTCTGAAGGAACTTTCTGGAAAAATAGGCAAATTATTTCTGATAACATGATGCTGCATTTTATTGTTTACTCTCTTATTCTAAATATGTTTGATAATACGTGAAATGTGGTTTGTTGGGTTTTTGTTTGTTTGTTTGTTTGTGCATTTTAGCTTTTAAGAAGAAAACATACTTTTCTTGTCCATTGTCAAAATTTTCACTATCTGTATGGAAACCTGACCCATTTGTTTTTGATCTGTTGCAGAGGAAAATGACTGCTCACCCTTTATTACCCTTTAAATAGATGCATGACATAGGCTATGCAAAGTCTGGAACTTCAGAAACACCTTTTATCTGTACAGAATAATTTTGACTGTAGGCCCATAATGTCCAAGTTTCAGCCGATTTAAATGCATTCCATGAACTTTGGTTTAGGGGTAGTTTTAAACATCTGGGATGTAAGTTGAATTTCAGCCACTCTTGAAAAAATATATGTTTTACTAGAATGCATATTTAATGCCTAACCTGATGAACCTATGTAGAATGAGTTCTGAGAATCATATCCACTGAAGAATGATGTATTTAGAGAAACCATAGTCAATGAAGATTTTTTTTTTAATCACTCAGCTTGACTGTAAGTCACTGTCATAGACAATTTATTATACACAATTGATTATACATCAGTTGTAAATGATTAATATTTATGTGAGCAATCCCATTGTTTTGGGATATTTCATCTAAGGATAAAAGTACTGTGTGCAGTTTTGGGCACCATAATATAAGAAGGATATTGTGCTATTAGAAAACATCCATGAAAGGCCACGAAGGCGAAGGGCCTAGAGGGGAAGCGATACAAGGAGCAGCTATGGTCACTTGGTCTGTTCAGCCTGGAGAGGAGACAGAGAGGAGACCTCATTGCAGTCTACAAATTCCTTTGGAGGGGAAAAAGAATGGCAAACACTGATCTCTTCTCTGTGGTGCCCAGTGACAGGACCTGAAGGAACAACATGAATGTCCTGGGAGGTTTAGTTTGGATATCAGGAGGTGCCAGAGGGTAGTTGGGCACTGGAAAAGACTCCCCAGGGAAGTGATCACAGCACCAAGCCTGACAAAGTTCAAGAAGCATTTGGACGACTCTCTCAGACACCTGGTGAGACTCCTGGGGTCTCCTGTGCAGGGCCAGGAGTTGAACTGGATGACACTTATGGATTCCTTCCAACTCAGGATATTTTATGGTTCAAAGTTTTTTTAAAAATTATTTTAATTAAAATAATTTATTGTTCCGAAGACATGGACAAAGCACAAGACAACAAAATACCCACCATCAGCTCCAGTTTGTTAATCTGCATTTTATTCTCCAGGCAGAGCATGGATTAAGAGTCAAAGAAAACAAAAATTTATAGAGTTCTATTTTAACAAAACAAGTATTAATTCTATAATGTCATGAATGCGCTACCTGCCTTTGACATTCAAAAGTTAAATCTCATTCTAAAGGATTTATGAATCAAAATAAACTTTCTGACCCTTCTATTCTTATTTTCAGAAGAGTCATGACACAGAAATATAAATTTCATCAATAAGTTTGTAACTTTGTCTAGTTTTCTGATATTTTGTTCAAAGCACTGTATAACCTCTTATACAAAGATTTTTTAAATTGTGGTTTAGACTTCTGGTTGTTTGAATTGGAAAGCAGTCAATGCTCATCTTGGACAGACAGAACCACAAATTTTTGCTTTAAATACCATCCTCTTCTAAGGTCATTTGACTGTAAAAGGAATTAAATTGGCCTTTGGTAATGCTGATCAGCTGGTTTCCATGACCTTTCAACATATCCTATTTGGAGTTAAGATGAAAAAAGAAAAATCCAAGAGTGTAATGAGAACTGGCATATTGCAGTGTTTAATAGCTGAATAAAGACCAATGTAAAAAGTCTGATGATAATTAAAGCCAAAGTTTTGTTCATTTGCCTGAGTTGAACAGATTTTTAACTCAATGTTAAAAATTCTTTGCAAACGTATTTCCCATTGGACCAAGAGAATTCATATTAAACATAATCATATTTATATCTTTGAATAATATCACAGAATTAGACTTTGTAGTCAGAAATTTGTGCTTGTCATTTTCAGTTCTGGGGAATACCTGCTCCTTTCTTAATTACAAACATCAAAGAAACAAGCACTTGAATTTCCCAGGCCAATAAACAAACAATTATTATGTATTTAAATTACTTTATTAAGTGTTATGTATCTGAAATAAAATAAAATAGATATTTTATAATCAATGCACATGAAAACATAAAGAAATACATGGCATAATACTAAAATGTAAATATACATCACTCTAGTTTTAAATAGATTATCAGGGGCTTTTCTCAAACAAAAAATAGTCAATGACTTGAGACTTTTATGCTTAGACAAAGTGAACTCAAGTGAAAGGGACTCAATCGCAGCTGAAATGAATGTTTTGTTTTACTTCATGAGGATTCAGAAATATTGATTTACAGTTTGAAGCCATTCCCCATTTTTCTGTCACTACATGCTCTTGTAACTAGTCTCTCCCCACACTTCTTGTACACTCCCTTCAGGAACTGGAAGGGAGCAATTAGGTCACCCCAAAGTCTTCTCTTCTCCAGGCTGAATCCCAATCCCAATTCTCCCAGCCTTTCCTCACAGGAGAGGTGCTCTGTCTCTCTCATCATGGAGATGGTATCCAATAACATCTTGGTCCGGGCCATGCCCCCTCAGCCACACGCCCTCTCAGCAACTGCAAAAAATTAACCCTTGGCCAAAACCAGCACATGAAATAATACTGAAATGGGGCTATGAAACAGTCCAACAAGGGATTCATCTGATCCCACTGTAAGAAGTGTCTGATATGAAAAATCACAGTATTGGTCATTTTTGGAAGATTTTATGATGGAATCGGCTGAAAATCTCTAAAAATATTTTTAAATGAAAGGGGAACTAGAGGTATGAACTGTAAGTGAATACTGAAGGTAGGCAAGAAACTTCTGAGACGGTAGGACATGCTACACTAACTTAATCTCTTTGTGAAGACAGACAAATAATTTCAGTTCAAATAAAAAAGCCTGCTTGCCAGTATCAGGTATATTTCAATAATGGGAATACAGACACTTTATTTTTACCCATCTTCACAGATCTCTTTGAATATCCATTTTTTATCACTAGCGTGGTAATTTTCCCTGCAGTTAAATGAAAATGGGTTTTTAACACCCAATAAAACTTTCTCCCATAAATAAATAAATAAGTAAATAATTTAAAAATGGATATTTCACATAGCATTCTTTCAAAATCTTGGTATCCTTAATTCTTGTTATGCTTAGTTCCTAAAGTTATAAGTGTGGACCATAGTAATGGTTATGATACCCTGTATATCCTATTATTAAAGAAATATGATATAAACAACAAAAGAAATCTAAGGATAGTATAGATATTTCTAGGCTGTTTATCTGATATTTACTTGAAATCTTAACCCTGGAAGTAAATTTTCAAGCCTACCACCACACTGCCCTGACAAGAACAATATGAACTTTGCCCAGGATTGTTAGACTCTTTCCTCCATCCAAATGGGTCAGAAAGATGCCAGGCAAAAGAAGCAACACCAGGAAACAAAAAAAGGTCTGAGACAAAAGATAACTATAGCACATTGAATTTGTCATGATTTTTAGAAGCCTGCCCTGTTCCACTCCTGTAAGTTACAGCTATCACGGTTTTCCCTTAGTCACTCGCATTTAAAGGACAAATCTTATGAAGTTTCCAAAGATAAAAACACTTCTGGCCTAATTTTCTAATGTGCTGACACCCACAGCTGCCTGTAAAATCAGTGGAGGTTTTAGTGTTCAAGGTTTTTGAAAATCAGGCCACTCATTTTTAATTAAAAGACAGATAAAAGAATGTGGAGAAAGAAGACATGTATAACTGTGTTTAGACAGTTGGAGTTTTCTGACCTCTGCTTCTTAGACTCCTCATAATTGTCATGCTGTTACCCTGTGCTCTCCTCATCTGTTTCTTGTGTCCACCCAGTTTTACAGTTTTAGTTCATAACTTTTTGAGGCAAGGTATATATTTTAATGACAAGGGAATACAGGGTGTAGCACAAACAGGCTTTGAAGTCTTGCTAAATACTTTCATTCTTTCTGTGACATTAATTAGTAACAGTAATTATCAGACAGAGATTTCACTACTTCAAAATCTGAAGCAATCTGCACAGGTACTAAGCAAAAAAAAAAAAAAAAAAAGGAATAACCACAGATTTAAGACAGCAAAAGGATATCTGTGACAATACATAGCATAGACTGTCATCCAGTGATGTTTATGTCCCAGCAGCTGAACTGTATGACTTGGTAAAAGTCACTGTTGTCAGAACAGGCTTTTTGAAAGAAGTAGACTTCATAGGTGTGATTCTAGACTGTCTCTGTGTTTGCATTCATCCTTTTAATTTATTACACAGTTATTATTTATATATGTATGTATATATTTGTTTTGTGAAAAGAAAAAATGTTGAATGTAGTTTTCAAATTGTCTCTCTCTCCCCCTTTCATTGATTGCCCCTTGACAATATTGAATTTTATACGTCTTTAGATAGGTATGACAAACATGGAAGTATTTTTATGTAATTTATCTTCCATTCACATTCACAGGCAAAATATCCTGTAGACAGAAACACTGTGTTGTGAAATCCTCCCCTCAGGTTTTGGGACTTTTTAAATTTTGGGTATTTGGCTTGCACATTTCTCATTCTGTATCTAGAAGTCACTCGCTATATATAGGGCCTTAGATCTTACTGCATTTTCTTTTCTGTTTGTGAAGTTAATAAAAACTGTTGTGTTGACAGGTATATCTGACGCTACATTGTAATTTATAATGAAGTAGAGTAGTTGTATACACTAGCAGAGTCTTTCCAGGTAAAACAGACTAGAAGGCCTGAAGTCATGTAATTACAGTCAACAGATAATTTGAAAGTCATGAAAAATTTAGAAGAGAGAGACATAAAAATGAAGTGGAAAAAAAAAAGGGGTTGAAAGCACTCTAAGAAAAGCCTGAGGCATCTGAAGACAGTCATTACTGATGCAAGACAAGGGATATACTAAAGATAGGTAATGTCAAGTGGGAACTATAATGAGCCAGAGTTAAAGCATGGCTGTCTGCCTCCTGACAGACAAATAAACTACTGTAGACCTGCTTAAGCCTTTTAGTTTGCTGATGGTTATCTTTGGGAGGAACAAAAAATTCCTCTTATATACACAGTTGATAAAGTGGGCTGTACTTCGGAAAAATTCTTGGAGCAACCATCATTAGTTCTAAATGGTTATTTCAGGAAATGAGAAGAAAAAGATCAGTTGAAGGGAAAATTCCCAATGCATAATGATTTATTAATAACCACAGATATCTCTTCCATCTGGAATTATCAGCACAGGGAGTTAAAGAATATCAGTCAGACTAAATATTCATTTTTAAACTAAGAACTTACAGATGAATGAATAAGAGGAATTAATTGTGTTAGTTGCTCATTAGAATATTCCTAGTATGTCTCTTGATCCCAAACCCAGTGTAGAAAAAGCTACTGGCACTAGGAATGATCTAGAAAAGGATCAGTAGTGGTACACATACAGTTGCGCTTTACTGGTATGAAGTTTAAGTTGTTTTGCACAGCTGGATTTTCAAGTGAGACCTGATGTGGACAGAAACAGAGGCACTCATGGCTGTAGGCAGTAGGTGTAGCACTTCTTTCCAATAAGAACCAGAGCTGTCAAGCCAAGGACACAGCTCTTATTCTCCACTTATAACTGAGTTACCATCAAATTGCCTTGTATTATTCACAACTGAAGACTTTTAGAGAAAAGATTAGATTTGTTTCTTGCATATTTTACCTAATTCTCAACTGATTAGTTTTGACCTCAAAAGTCCTCCCTGTAGGTTCCTCTCAAAATAGGTAGATAAATACATAAATAAATAAATATTAGATTTTCTTATCTACATAAACATAGACCTGGCATAATTTCAATAATGCCCAGGATTTTTTCCCCTCTTTGGCTGTTTCATATTACACTAGGATTAAGAAGAATAGAATTTTGCTTAAAATTTCACATTCTCTGTCTTGGATTTATTGCCTATAACTTTAGGTGTTTTATTGAGATGTGTCTGTTAGATGCCCTGTTGCTGCACAGAGAGCACAGACAGAAAGATGTGGGTGGCCTTTTAGGAGCTGAGTTGTATTCAAGAGAACTTCTCCTTTTCTGTTGATTCCTGGGGAACTCTAAGTCATCTCCTTAGATTGGGCATTTATGTCTGTTTCCAAGGTAAGATGACAGAAACACTAAAATGCCTCTAAATAGAGACGTTATTTTTTTAGCTGTTGCCCATGACCTAAAGAGGTGGGTGGAAAGAGAAAGAAGCAGGCAGATATCCATGTCTTTAGGACTACTAATCTATGTGTTTCTTGAAAGGGACTCTCCTATGTAATTTAAACTTCTTGGTTTGCAGGTCAGACCTACATAACGCACAAAAACATCCCAACAAACTCCCCTCACCAAAGCCACAAACCCTCCCACCCCCAAACAAACAAACAACAACAACAAAAAACTAAAAGGAAAACAAAACCAACCGAACACAAAACCCCTCCAAAAATTAAAAAAAAAACCCACAAAAAACCAAAAAAAAGAAAAAAATAGAAAAAAAAGTGCAACAGTCCAGATTAATTAAAACTTATATATGTATTTTAGTTAGTGGGCAAACCAGCTATTCATTGCTGTTTTAATTCTTGTTTGCTTTGACAAGGCCAGTAGAGATGACATTGATTGTGTTAAAACTACAAAAGGGTAACCTGCTGTTGTTGCAGCAGCAGAATGTGATTCAGGATGCAGCTTCTCTGTATAATGAATGGGCTTACATTTTTAAAAAATTTCTGTAGTGAATTTTGCTACTTAAACAATTCCAGTCTGCTCTAGCCACCCTACTGCTGAGAGGGTCTACTACTAAAGTCAACAAAATGAACTGTGTCACTGATACTGTTTGTTGAAACATTAATTCAAATTTCAGCTGGAAAAATAAGAAATTCTTTAGAAAGTAGCCCTACTGTCTGTCAGAGTTTACATAGTACTGTTCTGTCCAGATTGGAGCAAATAGATATAACCAAACAAAAAATAAAGATTAAACCCCAATCAAGATAGAAATAAGGTTAGAAATTTCTCAGTTTTCATGTTTTAAGTAGGATTGTTTAAACTGGCATTCATTTTGAATATTGTTTTTCTTTCTTTTTTTCTTTTTCTTTTAATTTTTTTTATTTGCACATGTCTGTTCTTTGACTCAAAAAAAGTCTAGCAGATACTAGTGTGACAAAAAGACTGAAAATGTTAAACTGTGCTGTGCTCAGCTTGTATTATGGAACCACTGGGCACTAAGTGCTTGGCAGGGAGATGCTGTGCCATTCCCTGCATGTATGCTGATAATCAAAGCATTGTATGAAGTGAATGCCACTTCAGTTTTATGAGCTTTTTATGTGACGTGGCATATCAAATCTGCCAAGCAGAGGACCATCTGGAAACAGGTCATCAGAATGGATTCTGACACCCTCTGACAGGCAAGAGTGAAGATGAAGAACAGAATAACAGAATTGGGGGCGGGGGGCAAGAAACCACCCCACCCCCCCAAACTCCCTGGCCATAAACCAATAGAGATTAAGTAAAATAAATGCAGTTTCATTGTGGGAAATTACTTAATAAAAGCACAGATTTACTCAACTGAATTTAAAGGCACATTTTAAAATGTACGTGTTTGTGGTAAAGCTGTTCTTTTGCTTCCTTTTTTCTTTCAGTTACAAAAGCACAGAACTTTCTGGGCATAACAGAATTGTTATCCTTTTTTCCTCTTCTTTTTTCTCCATCTAGGGAATAAAAATGTTTTTTAAAAGCTTTACAGCCTGATGTTCAACACATTGTAGAAACACTCACAGGCAGATTTTTGATAAGGGTTCTGAAGCCATTAGGCTACTGTAGTTCACCTGAGAAGATATTACACAATCATATATCACTGCACAAGCAAACTTGTGCTCTAAATGTCATTCAGTTATTAAAATACCACAGCCCCTGAGAGTTTGACCAAAATGAAGACCTATGAAAAGTGGTTATTTTCTCTTGTTTCCTGGGTTGTTTCCTGGGTTCTTAACACAAATTCATCATTTATATAGACATTCTTATCAGGAGTGGATTATAAATGAAAAATCTTGCTGCCAGAACTGAAGGGTTAAAATAGTCTTTCAGTTTTAAGTCTTTGGGAACTGAAAACATGCTTTGCACTTTGTATGACAGAGAAATGTACATAGAATCTCACTGAAGACAGTCACAGTCTAAAAACATGAACAAAGCAGACTACAGAGTGGTTTAATGTTACACCACAATTCTTCAAATAAATCAATTTAAGAAAACATTTCCACCAGCTCTTTGTTGAAATGAAATCACTCAGGTGGACATGATTGTAGTTCCACTCTCAGGATTCAGTCTCAGGGACTATTATAAATCTCATTCTCTCTTTTTCTCTCTCTCTGTCTGTCTCTCATTCATTTTCTTCCTGCTTATTTTTTGAACACTGCTTGGAAAACAAGCCCTTCTGAGCTCCGGAGATGCTTGAGTGAGTTTCAAGATGGAAATGTTAGAGAGTGGCAAGAGAAGAAGTAAGGATTGCTGCTGATTGGCCTAGCAATAAATGGAAAAAGGAGTATTTTTAATTCTCTGAAACTGGTTATTGCAGAAAGGAAAAGCTCTAGACCCAGTTCTTTTTTATTTTTCCTATAAAAAAGCTGATATTTTAAAATGAAAATGATACCCCTAGGAAATCCAAGACCTTCTTTTCTTCTAATGCATTTCAGATTTCTTCTTGAAGCTGTTGGTGTTAGTGTGATTTATGTGGATGTATTAATACTGAAAAGCAGCAAGAGTGTTATGTCATATGCTAGAAACTCCAGGAATGTTTTTCTTCATCCAATAGTTGGATATTGTAACTAATTATCTAAATTTTTGAAAACAATTACTAAACTCATTCATCTTTAATGATGACTAAGGATAGGAGGAAGTAGAAATTTGTACTTCAGTCCTTTTCTTCAGCCAGACTGTAAGGGCCAAGTGTCAGAATAATTATATAAAATATTGAGGTGAAAATTCTGGGGAAAATTACTTTTTCAGGCATTTCCCTCAGGTATCCTTGGAGAAATACTATTTTGAAGTACAAAAGAGCCAGTGCTGAGAAGCTCCTTGGTAAGGGTGAGAAGACAGAAACTCCAATACACAGTGCAGAATTCCAAAATAATTAACACATCTCTTTCTTTCTCTATTCCTTTGACCCAATCCAGTCCAACAGATCTGTTAGGGCAGTTCATTAGGATCTGAGAGACTGTCCCAGATTTCATCTCTAGTTTAATTAATAAACTATTGGTTAATTCAGGGTGATTCAAATGATCTCTAAAGGGCCATTTGCAAGTTTGTTGATGAGTTTCTCTTTCTAAAATCCATTCTTGATAAATATTTAATTGCTCTATTTTCATAAAAGGACAAAAGTTAGTAAAGAATTTTTTTCCAAACAGAGAAAAAGGGGATAGGAGGTGAAATCTCAAATGGGCTTCTTTTGTTTTACACATCTCATCCTCCTCTATAGAACCGAAGATTAATGGATGACATGCTGCTATTTTCTACTTTGAAATACAGCAATATAGGATTTAATCTTTTTGTTGCCATGACACCGACCAAAAAATGGGTCAGATGTGGTGTTAAGGAAAGATTTTAACTGAATTTAAATATATCCATAAGGACTCTTTTATGATGTCTGTACATTTTAGTTTATCTAGACTACGTACATATAGACCTATATATTCTGATCTATTTATTATATATATTTTTTTTTGATACAGAGGACAAATTTAATCTCTCTTTTGTAGATGGTGAACTAAAAAACAAATAATTATCTCCTCTGGGGAGAGATGGAGAGATGTTAGTGAAGAATATTAGCCCATTGTACCATGGTCTAGATGATCAGCAACCCATTAGTGCTCAGCATGAGAGATCCTTGTTTCATACTGACTGCAATTTTGGCATTTATTTGGAGAAAAGGGCTACCTGAGTATTATTGCTATGTTTCCTAAAGAGCAAATAACCTGTGACAGGCAAAATAAAAGGGCAAAGTGCCTTGGACAGAAGGAGATAGAGTTACACATTGAAAATTAATCACTGGAATCTCTAAATTATGGATTGCAGTGATGGAGAAGTCAGTGAACGGATTTAAAAAATATGCTGGCTTATTTAGACTGATTTATGTAAGAAAATTTCTCCTGGTGCATAAAGAAAATATACAATGAGTTTGAAGAGCGACAGGGAGGGGGTAGGTTATTTAAAAGGAGATATGGAGCCTGAAAAGAGCCTAAAGAAATCGGAGAACAGAAAAAAGAGACAAGTGACCTTTTAGACAAACTATGTGTGCAAAGAGAGGGGAGAAAAAGGAAAAACTGGATTTGGACCAATCAGTTGAAAGACCCTTCTTAACAGCAAAAAGAAGGTGCTCCAAACAAATGCTAATGTCTGATTTGTGAAGTGCTCTATGGATCTGTGTGGGTTCTCCTACATTTGCATAGAAAATAAGCTTATGAATAAATTCCAATTGCTTTATTTAGAATATTGTCATGTAATAGCTTGCTATATCACACACCAGGTAGAAAAAAAAGTACTGAAAGCTGAAGAAATACTCTGTTGAGAAGTAAAGGCAGACAGTGCTAGGCACTTCTAGATATGTTTTCCTACACTGTTTTTTGATAGTGTAAAAGTATTCAGAACCTGGATTCCATCTTAACTAAAATCAGTCCACTGCTCAGTTTTTGCTGAGTTTCAGCTTTTTTATCTCTGCACCAATATAATAAAAAAGGAAGTTTTAAATGAACTGATTAGCTTGATCCTTTTCGGTGGAACTTCTTCCTAAGGAGATGTCTAGGATATTTTATTACTTACTAGAAACAAAATTTTAAACTTGCATAGCGAGCAATTGAAAGTAGTGTTAGAAGATGTTAAATGGGAATCAGGTAACAGTGAAAGAAAAGTAATTTTCCACTCTCTATAGCATTCAATCTGAAGCAGCAAAGGAAAGATTCGTGGTGTAAACTTGGTGAAAGAAAACTTCACTTCTGATAAAAACTCAACAGCAGAATTCCAATCTGCCACTTAACACCATACATTAAGGGAAAATTTTATTTTTACTGGTTATTAAGGGTCAAATAATATCTTTAATTTATGTGCATGTTTGCATCGATACTATGGCATTATGCCTTTGTGTTTTTCTTTTTATGTCAAAGATGAATGTATTTTGACAAGACATAATTTGTCTTAAGTGAATCGAGAAGCTATGGCAGGCAGGCTGGGATGGTCTCTTATGCACAGTTGAGGTTTCTCGCTGCGGGGAGAAGGCAGGACCCAGAAACCTCAAAAACGAGGTCTGCCGTGGTGTAAACCTCCACGGAAGTCTGTGCCGGGCGGCCCCGGGGCAAGCTCAGCATGGCATGAGGCTCAAGCGACAGAAATTCTGCAGGAAACGTGAGGTGTGGCAAAGGAACATACTGGACGCTGTCTCCAGTCTGCCAGGGAGGTTTATTAGGGTCTTCGGGGCGGTTGCAGGGAAGGGAAAAGGGGGAGGAAAGCGGGAGAAGGTCGAAGGGGCTGGCAGCTCGGAGATGGTGACCGTTGGGCTTACGCAGGCATCGGCTTATAAGGGAAGAGAAGGTGGGAGGGATTTGCTCTGAGGAGCCAATCCAGGAAAGTCTGAGGGGAAGAAAGGCAGGGGAACACGCCAATAGATTTATGACAAGGCAGGGTGCATATTTCAAAAAGAGCCAAACACATACAGAGCAGAGGAACAAAGGAGAAACCTCATGGAAATCTGCAGGACCACATTGCTATACACAGTGACACTGTATCTTTGTAAGCACTTAATTATGAGTTTTTGGTAAATCATCCTTGAACAAAGTCTAAATTTTGACTCACTAAACTCCTATTTTGATCCCTGCATTTATCAGAGTGCGCAAAATAGTTGTCTTCAACATTGAGGTAAATCATGTGTTCACTGTTGAAATTTCATGCTCAAGACTGAAAGATATAAAAAATGTATAAATTTTTCTTTCCCACATGAAGTGTGTAGGTGTGTGGGAAAGATGGGGAAGGTGAAGAGATTTGACAAAAGTTGGTAACATAAGTTGCTGCAGCCTGAAGCTGAAGAAACTAATCTCTTGGTGACTTATGTGGGGCTTTTTCATTCTGTCTTGCCTAGCAAGTCATAAAAAAGTCATACCTTAACTGTTCTAGCCAGCTGCCACATTCATGAGTAAGGTCTTATTCTACAAAACTACAGATGGACAGGTATAGAGATACCTATTTCCGTACAGCAGACAGTAAATATTTATTCACAGCTGGTAGGTCAACTCCAATTACTTGCAAAAAACCTTAGCTTCAGTCATTTATTTGGCCATGGGGAAAAAAAAGGCAAAAAGATACCAATACAAAGATAGACTAAATGATATTGGGGAAAAAATAAAACGTGGGAAGACAAAAGTTTAGTGCATTATGCCCCAGTCAGGCCTTATCCTGAAAGATGTTTGGTGAGTTAATTTACTGATATTTGGTTGAAAATTTACATTCCAATTAAATTAATTCAAGTACAGCACATATAACTGTATACGTATTCAGTTATAAAGACAATAAATGAGTCTGGAATCCATACAGGCAAAATAAAGAAAAATAAATAGAAAACTGAGTCAGTATTGCATTTTCTAAGACAATGAACTTAATCTTAAGTAACTATTAATTGTTTGCAAAATGATGTAAAATATTATGCCATACATGCAATAAATGCTAAACATTATCATAATGTTTAAGAATCATGCATTTGTTAGCACTAGAGGCCACTTAAACAGCAGTTATGATCAGGAAACTGTCAAAAAATATTTTTGTACATCTCGTATATGATATTAATATGCAAATGTAAAATGAGGAGGACTGGAAATGTTAGCTTGAGTAGAGTGTTGAAATGTTTCCTGATTTTTGTTTCTGTTTACTACTGAGTGTAAAGCACATTCCTTCTACTGTGTCATTTTATCATAAGATATTAAGATGTAGAGATTCCCCTGCAGTCCTTGGTGAAGACCTTGGTGAGGCAGATGTCCCCCTGCAGCCCATGGAGGTCCATGGTGGAGCAGAGATCTAGCTTCAGCCCATGGAGGACCCCACAGTGGAGAAGATGGTTGAGCACTGAAGGAGGCTGTGATCCTGTGGAGAGTCCATGCTGGAGCAGGCTTCTGGCAGGACCTGTGACCCCACAGAACCAACCCATGCTGGAGCAATCTGCTCCTGAAGGACTGCATTTCATGGAAGGGACCCATGCTGGAGCAGCTAATGAACAGCAGCCTATAGGAAGGACTCACATTGGAGAAGTTCGTGGAGGACTGCAGAGGATGGGGAGCAGGGGAAAAAAGTGAGGAGGAGGAAGAAACACCAGAGACAGTGTATGATGAACAACTCCCATTTCCCATCCCTCTGCACCACTCAAGGGTAGGAGGTAGAGAAATTGGTAGGGAATTTGAGCCTGGGGAGAAAGAAGTAAGGGGAAGGTATTTTTAAGATTTACTTTTATTTATTGCTATCCTAGTCTGTTTAACAGACAACAAATTACATTAATTTTCCCAAGCTGAATCTGTTTTGCCTGTGACAGTACTTGGTGAGTGATGTCTCTCTACCCTTTCCTCAATTTATAAGCCTTTCATCATATTATCTGTCCCCCTTTGCATTCAAGGAGGGGAGTGATAAAACAGCTTGGTGGCCAACCAAAGTTAACCCACCACAGATAGAAAGAAGAAGCTTGATAATGAAACCCAAATATTAGGGTATCTATTTAAAAATTGTGAATCTTTTTGTGTGCCAAAGATGTTTCCTATATGAGGCTTCTTGCTCTGGGAAGGCGGCAGGACCCCCGAAACCTCACGAGAAAAGGGTTGCCACAGCGAACCCTCCACGCAATCTGGGCCGGCGGAGCCGGGCTGCTGCAAGCACGCGGGACCGGGTTGTTTCCCTGACAGAGAAGAACAGGAGACAAGGCAGTTAGGGGATGCAGACTCTGTGCCTTAGAAATCCAGGGTTTATTGGGGTGCAGCAGGGTGGCGCGGGGTCCGTGGGGTCGGGAAGGGTCGGAGGGGACCGGGATGGGTCTGGAACCAGAGGTGCAGAGCACAGAACGGAAGCAAACATGGGGTTAAGAGGGACCGAAGGATGGGAGGAGTTTGGATGGCAGAGCCAACCAGGATGCAGGGGTTACAGGATTAACAGGGGAGCTGGGGAATAGGGGTACAAGGGAGGAGGTTACAGAACTTTAAAAGCCAACAATAAACCGTGGGTAGAAGGAACATTCTAGCTATTAACTCCAAAAGGATAAAGGAGAGGAAAACTCCAGAGCCCAATACTTTTGTTCCCTGATGCATATTTAGGAGGCTAGTCTCAAGGTGTCTTGGGGGAACACTTTTCTGTCACCCTGAGCTAAAAGTCTCTTCAGACCCAGGGGGCATCGTCAGGTTTTTCAGCCTCCAAGCTCATCTGGGCTAACCTCACTGCTACACCTATATATTAAAATTTAGGCAAATACTAGATAAAAGCAGATAGAATCCAAAATGTGGGCTAGAGGTGCACTCTCTCTTTCTCAAAAAGCGTGTTTATACTGCAAAATTGGACTGTTGTTTGCTGTGGATTGCTTTCCTATTAAACCTATTGCAGAAATTGCTTCTGCTCACAAAGCAGGAAGACCTATGCCATAAGGATGTCTATCCCTACTTTTGAATGAAATGGATTGTGACTTGCATTTTCTGCTGAACTTGGTGTTGTCAATATATGTTAGCTTTGCTCCGAGCATGCCTAGTCCATGGTGCCCAGGAGGGAACACAGCGCTAGCAATGCCTAAACCATGAACCTCTAACAGCTCTGTGAAGAAGACAGTTGCATCAATTGGTGCAGTTTTTTGCTGATGCAGAGCTTTGACACCTAACAAGATTGCTTCTTAGGAACAGCTGACCTGCTTAGCGCCATGGGAGATTGTAGGTAAATATGTTCTGCCCAGGGAACTTAGCTGCTGAGTTTGCATCTTAATCTGTGCATTTGTCTCTTCCACAAAGGGTCCTAATAAAGAACTAGGGGCATATCTGTGCAAAATTCCATACTGGGTAAAGGATGAATTCTCACTACACCCCAAGGAATTTCAGGAAGCATTAGATGCCTCAAGCTTGTGATAATTTACTATCCACTGTCATAAACAGACATAACTTTATCCCTGAGCTCCTCTGAAGACTACATATTTAAATTCCATTTCCAGAGCCTTTACTCAAAATTAAGTGTTAAAACATTTCTTTGCAGTTCTTCTAAATAAGTAGAAGGGGGCTAAATTCAAATATTAATATAGATTATTAATATCAAATTCTTCATTCAGTTCATTCTGAGGCCTGACTGCATAACTGTCCGCAACAGTTTTGTTATTGTCTGAGTTCCTGGCTGAGTTTTTGTTATTATCAAAGTTTCAGGTGATGATGGATCTAACACAGCTCTGTACAGCCTCTGAGTAGGGAAAGAAGTTAAAGAGAATTTTGCATATTATACAAGTTATCCAGCTGGGTGATTTTTCAGTCTGTCTGATCTAATTACCTTTATTACCACCTCCTCTGCAAATAAAGAGTTCAGCTTGTCTTTCTGTGGATTTGAGAATGCAGGCGTTTGATGGCTGCACAGAATACCTTAATTTCAGTGCTTGAAATATGGAGACACCACAACTATCTGATTGTGAGTTTTGGAGTGACTAGTGTGGATTTGCTTCAACCTGCTTCTGATGAGAAAGATGTGGATGCTTATTTACTTCTCTTAGTCTCTGTCTCTGTGTAAAACAGGATTTTTTCCCTTTTTCCCTGGTGCATCATATCTCTGCTTGGTGTATCTAATTGATTTTTCTATTTCAGAGGATTGGAGCTTTGCCAGTCTTGTAGGGTCTGCCTGAAGCTTTTTATAGACTTCTCCTTCCTGCTTCCTCTGCTTTCCTTGTGAGTCTTTTCCTATTGTTGGATTTTCTGTATTTAAGGAGTTTTTTATTTAATTTTTGTCTTGTTTAAGCAGGAGATGAAAGGAACTGCTTCCTTCATGTTGCTGCTTTGGTAGGCTTTCCAGGATAGGAGAGTGGATCTCTAGTCTTTCTTAGAGCAATGGATAAAGACAAGATCAATGGCCTGCTCTGTGGACTTCACAGGGAAGTCACAGGTAATTAAAGGGAAGTTGAAGATGCACTAATGTGTGACAAAAACAAATCAAAAAACATAAAAAGCAGTTTACAATAATGTTACCGTAATGAGATTGCAGGTTTTTACACAGAACCTGGCTTATGCCCTCCAGAAGAATTAACAATATTGAAGACTTGCTGTCTTAGCAAGGGAAAGGCTACTGAGGCTACTAAGGGTGCAAAGAAAGTGGTTCTTGGTGTTTTCCTTCCATAAATCCCTGCTGGAGTTTTCAGAAGGGCTGTGTTCCAACATGTACAAGGTATCTTTTCCTAGGACAACTGCATATTTTGATTACCATACAGAAGGAAAGCAAAGGTGAACTGATTAAAAGAAAGAAATCAGAAACTAATTTTCTTTTCCTCCCAGGTATTCCAGACAAAAAGAAGTTTAAGAGCATCCATGTTCCTCCAGGATTTTCAATAGCTTCATAATCTTAACCATATTTTTACTCAGGTTTTAATGAGTGTAATAAAATCAACTTAATCTGAGGTCACAGGAGGTGCAAAGGAAGCTTTTCTCCAATTAAATTGCTTTTTAACATTATTTGACCTAGTCCATAGTTCAGTGCTGATAAGTGAAAACTAAAATAAAAGTGGTATTTTAAACCTTATACACATGCTTAATAATGGGAGGCTAGATAATTTATACCATACTAGTTAGATTATTTTTCTTCAAGTTAGATAAGGAAAAAATAAATATGAAGCTAAAGTCTATGTTCATAAAACCTATGCAGCATGTAATGTGATTTCTTAGGTTACTGGAACTGAAATGAAGGTATTAGCTGATCAGAAATTAATATCATAAAAAGCTGCAAAAATGAGGGGCTTTCGTATTATTTACAAAATAGGTCGTAGTTCCATGAGCTGTTAAGTTAATTTTAAAATTTATTCTGTCATGGCACCAGGCTATTTGATTAAAGCACTGATGCAAAAGCAAAATGGGTAAAAGTGTTCTCTCAGTCAAAACTGATCAAAACTTTCTGAAGGGCTGGCTTGTTCAACATGCTTTTCATTATGCAGTTATGATTTGTGACTGGAATCTGGTATGACACGGACCTTTTGCATCGTAACTTCCTTGTGTTTTGTCAAAAATCTAGTCCTCTAATGTCAACAAGAAGCTGCTGCCCTAATTTGGGAGAATATATCCCTTGTGTACAGAATATATCCCTTTCTGTTGCAGCAAATTTTTTCTTCCCTAAGCTATCTTGATGCCTGTTACTTCAGAGCTCAGTGGTCATACATATATGTCTCTATATCCTAAAGACAAAATACCACTTTTGATTTCCCAGTATAAACAGCTAGAATCAGACAGAACAGAAATCGTCCACTTAATGATTTGCACACTGTGGCAGGATGCTCCCCCCTCCCCCTTCTCTCTCTGATCAGTCCCAAGAAATGGATGGCTCAACTTAGGTTGATAGCCTAATCAAGAGCTATCTGGTGCTGGCAACTGAAAGTCTGAAAAGACACTCCCCTGCGGAATGTAGAGAGAACGTGAGAAATTTTCAGTGACTACAAATACACACTTTTATCCTATAAAAAGCTCACGAAATCTCAGAAAAGGTAGAAGCTTTCTACATGGACATTGGAGCGAGAAGTAATGTCTTCTCCCCAGGGTCTGGACACAGCCCTGTGGTTACTTCCCTGGGATTGAGTGAGGAAGTCTTAATGTATTCCAGTTCCAAAATTGGATTTTGTAAGATCATTTGAGTTTCCTAGATTGTATTATTCCGGCTAACTTATAGGTACCTTTCTTAACTTGCATTTCAGCTAGCTCAAGCAAGCATTTCTTAACTTGCATTATAATTCAAGCAAGCATTTCTTGCATTTTTAACTATTTTTATAGTTCAAGCAAGGTTTTACCCCGTAATTGCATTTTTAGCTATTATAGTGTTGCAATTATGTATTCATTGTGTGGTTATGTGTGTCAATCTGTTCTATGTTTGTATGTTTGTTATGTTCTGTGTCTAATAAATGATATTTTTTGACAAATTGGCCAAATATCAAAGAATCTTGCAAACGGGACTAAGTCTTGTGGAACTAGCTATCTTAAAGTCTGTCAAACTGCAAAAACACATAGGAGACTCCTGTCTCCTATGCAAGACACACACCCTTATAATTCCAGCTAGAGTCAAGTATGAGATCTTCTCAGGTGCTGGAAGAAAACCTCATTAAAGAGAACAACTTCTGAAAGATCGAAGAGTGGGATAATATATTATACCACATCTATACTGTTTTATTAGAATACAGATATGCTAAATCTGGACTGCTGCTATGAACAGATTGGGAGCAACCCTGTAGAGAAGGACTTGGGGGTGCTGGTGGGTAGGAGGCTGGACATGACCAGCAATGTGCACTCACAGCACAGCCAAAAGTGTCCTGGGCTGCATCCAAAGCAGGGTAGCCACCAGGGTGAGGGAGGGGATTCTGCCCCTCTGCTCTGCTCTGGTGAGATCCCACCTGCAGTGCTTCATCAGCTCTGGGGTTCCCAGCACAGGAAGTACGTCAACCTGTTGGGGCGAGTGCAGAGGAGCCCACCAAGTTGATTAGAGAGACAGACCACCTCTCCTATGAGAAGAGGCTGAGAGAATTGGGATTGGGATTCTGCCTGGAAAAGAGAAGAGAAGGCTTTGAGGTGACGTAATTGCTCTCTTCCAGAAGGGAGTCTATAAGATAGATGGAGAGAGTCTATTTACAAGAGCATGTAGTGACAGGACAACAGGGGATGGCTTCAAACTGAATAAGAGTAGGTTTAGATTAGATATTAGGAAGAAATTCTTTATTGTGAAGGTGGTGAGGCACTGGAACAATTTGCCCAAAGGAGTTGTGAATGACCCATCCCCAAAAGTGTTCAAGGTCATACTGGATGGAGCTCTGAGCAATCTGTTCTAGTGAAAGGTGTTCCTGCCTTAACTGTAGAAGTTCTGGTTAAAGTCAATACTCCCTGTGAATGACTATCTGCCATGGCTTCATGAAATAGGTGTGATCACTGCTGGCTCAGTGAAGTACTGACACTGATTTTCTACAGGGTTCATGGAAAAGACAAGGCAATTAATAGTTATGCTGTCAACTTGAGAAAGGCTGTGATAGTGAGAAAAATTTGACAATGGGAAATCCTTTTCAGTAGGGCATGCATTTTCCTTTGTATATTCTTTGGCTGGGTAACACTTGTGAAAACAAGAGCATCAGAAACCTGGAACAAATATAATGACAGCAATAAGATGTCATGCTGATCCCCAAAGGCTTGAAATATAATAGGAAAATGTCCTTTCTTATTGTGCAGTTATAAGGTGGGAAGAAAAGACATTACTGAGACAGGCAAAAAGAGGAATCTCTTTGAATTTATTATGTCTCTACCACAACAAATAGGTGTAGAACATTGTGGATAGTACCACCCAAATATCTCACCAGTTATATTGGGAGTGGCTAACTGAGTAGCAATGAAATTAAGTGAGGTAGGAATAAAATTTATTTACTTTAAAAGAATCATGGAAAATTACCTTTTCCCACACATTTTCATGTTTGTCATCTTCTTGAAAGTTCTAATGCTTCTAATATAAGCATCACTTTTTTTATCAGAAGAGAAACAGAGTGAGATTATATGATTAAAGACTGGTCTCCACAAACACCAGGTGGCAAGAAGCACAATGGCATGCAGGGGAACCCAAATAACCCAGTCAGAGACAGAATTCTTCTTACTGAGATTGTTCCAAGCAGACACCTGAACAGGCCAAAGTCCATCTCCTTATATTTAAGGATTTTATTAATCTTTTTCCTTGTTCCCTCCTCACAGCATTCTCAAGTCCACTCTCTCATCATCACTGTCATGTATACTGCCTCTCACCTTCACATCCCTGAACAGTTTTTCTCATTTGTAAGCATGAGGTTCAGCAGTGAGTCATCCTTTTTCATCCCCTCTATCACCTGTATTAGGAACTTGCCATCAACTTACATTAGAACCCTGGATTGCTTGTACCCTGATGTGCTGTCCTTTGAGCAGGTATTAAAGTTGTCTTATTTCCCCATGAGGACTGTGGCCTAAAAGTGTTGAGACTTCTTCCAGATGTCTGAAGAAGCCATTATCCACTTCTTTCTGCCCAGGAGGTCTGTAGAACACAAAGACCTTGGTTTGCCCTTTGCTCCCCACTTGTAATCCTTGGCTGGTTCATCATGTGCCTCTGGGCAAAGGCCCTCACACTCCCTTTATGTGGTCTCTCACATAAAGGGCAACTTCCCTCCCTGCCCTCCTGGCCTGTCCTTCCTACGAAGCTCACAGCCATCCATGATAGCACTCCAACCATGTGAGGTGTACAACCCCATTCTCATGGGTGCAAGAAGTGGTAGCCCTACCACTCTGACCCTGATTCCTCACAATTCTGCATGTTTGCTCCCCATGCTGTATGTGTCAGTGTACACACGCTCCAGAAAGGTGCACAGTTCTGTCTATTTCCCACAAAAGGTAGAATCCAGATGACATGACCCTACCCTGACAAAATAACCAGAATGAATTGCATTTACTCTCGTGAATGTCTTTGTAAAATTAATTTCTCAGCTATAGAACTATGGAGACTTAATTCTCTCTTTTTTTTTTTTTTGTTCCTCAACTCAGAATTCTTAAGATAGCAGAAAAAAGTCTTTCAGGAAAATCTTAAGGAAATGCAGCATATTCATGCAGCATGTGCATGTATCAAAGAATTTTTTTTTTATTCTTCGTGCATTAATTAACAAATATGTTTCGTATACCAGGCACAAATTAAACTATAGATACTAGGAACAAAAACCCCAAACAAAACACCTGTCTAACTGGCTGAAAGGAGCTGTGAAAAAAGTTTCATTCAAGTTTACTTTGAATATTATTAGATGGAAGAATAATTGAATTAACTGAATTTATTTTATATACACATTTCTTCAGTAAGCTGTGCTATTAGCTTTTTCTTTTTTTATGAAGGATAATGGAAAATTCTGTGCATGAAACAAAGAGGTACAAGTACAAATGGATAACTACTATTTGATGTGTTTAATTTCCTTCTCCTTTAGCTGAGTTTATATGTCTCAATAAAATTTAGTCACTTTTTTTCATCCACACTACATATTAAATGCTTTTTTTAAAGGAAAGAAGTTTAGAACTTCAATAAGTTCATTTAATTTTTTTTCTGGTCAAGAAATAGATCAGAATTGATAGACAGTTGATTGAAATATATCACTAAAATGTAGAAACTTTAAATTAATAAAATTTCAAACAACCATTTTACATGTAGTATATTAGCAATAACACATGAAAAAATTTGATGTCAGGATCAAAATTCACACATTATTACTAATCAAGAAAAAGTATGCACAATTTAGAATATGTCTGCTTTTCAAGATGAATAGTGAATTTCAGTGGGAGGTAGAGTGGTCATAATTGATAAGATACATTTTACTCCGTAAAGTGAATCCTGTCTATAAGGATTTTCAAATTCATACACAAATAATACACAGAATTTCTACCTGTATCACAAGTGAGATTAATTTCTTGTTACCTATATAACTCATTCAATCAGGAAAAAAAATTTCTGGAGCCCTAAGTCTTATGATTCACCTATTAAGTAACCCAACACGAACAAAATTTCAGAAGAAAAAGCTCTCCAGTAGACCTTTCTGCAGCTCCAGCTGTACTGAATTGCCAGGGCAGGTTTTAGAGACACTACTCTCCTGGTTTTTTTTGTTCCTGTTTGTTTTTGTGCCTTGTTTTTGTGAGTTTTTTTAACACTGCATGCATATGTTAGCTGGAAAAATGTACAGTGAATCATTTGCATAATTCATATAAACTCAATTCACGTCTATATTGGATAAGAATGAAGTGAATTAAAAAGACAGACTACTCAGTCTGAGATGGCCAATAAAGCCTTTTTCCCTGCTGAAATCTGAAGATATGTTCATCATATGCTATTCACGTCATCAAAAGATGAATGGAAATTACCATGTCGCTCACCTGTGTTTAAAGTTAAGCTTATCCCCACTTCATGAACTCATCAGAAATTCCTATGCCTGTCAGTTTGAATGATACTATTTTCTATTAAATCTCTCTGCTAGTCTGTAAACTGACATTATATTATATTTAATTCTTTATAACTCTCTATTTGCTTTCATAGTAGTGATGTATTATTTTTCTTTACTATATTCAGATTTTCATCTGTATCTGAAAAACAAAATTATTTTGACTTTTTTCTGATATGGCTCACTTGAGTGATTCCAGCTTTTTCATCAGCATCAACATCATCCTGGTGCTCAGTTAAGTTTTCCATAAAATATATATTTCTGCAATCTGCAAATAGTGAACTGAGATAAGCATCACATTCTTCCCCAGCCTCCAGTGTTTGTCTTTCCAGATATAGTTCTTTCTTTAATAACTGAAATGAATCTAGAGTACTCTAATTACTACAGTCAATCTATATTACTTGATTTAATAATGAGAAGAGAGCTTGCATAATGATTACTTCTTTGCAACTCCACATCAATCAATTGGTGCCAGAAGAAAAGATTCACCTTACTATTTTTCTCTCTTGTACTTCCCAGATTACCTTAGAGACAGAGCTATAAAACAGTGCTATTGGATATAATCCCAGTATGTGACATGGATACAATGCCATAGTACAAGGAAAAAAAAAACAAACCAAAGAAAAAGTCCCTGGACATTTAGACTTAATTTCTAAACAGCAGAGGGCTGAGTTTAGAGAACAGAACTTCAGGATGATGTTTCATACAACAATGGACTGTCACAAGAATCAATTGTTGCATGGAACTTCACATGCAAACCTCAGAGACACAAACAGATTTGTCTTTGTAGTGCTCAGCTATTTCTAAGAAATGTTAAAGTCAGCAGAATATAAGATAGAAACCCCACAGTACCTATTACTTATAAATATAACTTTCAATGGAAATGGAAATGTTTTGTTTAAAAGTTACTAATGTCGATAAACATTACATTGGACTTTAAATTATTTACAATTTGCACTTAGCTGAATTAACAAGACTACTTATTTATAGCAGAATGATGGATAATAGAACACTGTTAATTCTGGTAAGATGTGCCCATTTTTACTGGGATTGGGTTAATTTTTATCACACTAGATAGTATGGGGCTGGGGTTTGGATTTGTGCTGGTATCAGGGTTGATAACATAGGGATGTTTTAGTTTTTTGCTGAGTAGGGCTTACCCACAGGCAGGGTCTTTTCCTTACTCCACCCCACCAGAGAGGATACTGGGGATGTGCAAGGATCTGGGAAGTCACACAGCTGGAACTGTTGACCCCAACTGAGCAAAAGGATATGACATATAGAGTATCATGCTCAGCACATAAAGGTGGAGGCAGAAGGGGACATTGCGAGTGATGGTGTTTTGTCTTCCCAAGTCACTGTTAATGCGTTATGGAGGCCCTCTTTCCTGGAGATGGCTGAACACCTGCCTACCCATGGGAAGTGGTGAATTAATTCCTGGTTTAAATTTGCTTTTGTGCTCAGCTTCTTCTTTACCTAATATACTGTCTTTATATCAACACAGGAGTTTTCCCACTTTTCCAATTCTCTTCCCCATCCCACTGTGGTGGGAGGGTAGTGGGGAGTAAGTGAGAGGCTTTGTGAGCTTAGTTGCCAGCTGGGGTTGAACAACAACATATGTCTTACCCAAAATTGTAAGAAAGCCATTAGGCAAAACAGTGAGTTTAGTGATTACTTCACACTTGGTATATCTGGAAAAAAAGCTTGTGGGTTAATGGCTGTACAGAAAATGATAAAAAAATGAGTTGAATCTCTTTTTCCAGTAATGATGTTGTTATGATATCAAGTCCCAAACAGTTTTTTTAGCACTAGCATATTATATTATAATACTATACTATTTTTCTTCCTTTTCTTATTAGCTTGTTATGCATTGATTTACATGATATTATGTTGATTTTGCATAATAAAATCAACAACATTCACTGGACATTACCCCATAATTATTTGATATATCTTTTCATTACAACTTACTGTATTGTTTAAATAGCTATCATTTTATCTGCTATTTTAATATTGTGATAAGCTATCTCAGGGACTTTAACACAATATTCCTTAATGCTTACCTATACAGTCACATGTGAGACACAGACACTCATGCAGGTAGACTTGTCACTGAGGAGCTTCAGGGAGCCCCCCTGCATTCTGTCTGCTTTGTGGAAAATTTCATTGTTCCTTTTATGACAAGATGTTCCCCAAAAGACTGTATTTCCCCTGATGGGAGCAGCTTCATATTGCATATGGGAGTAGGGAAGGTAAATAAAGCATCTTGAATTCAGCTCTGACAGCCATGAACTTGTGTCATATAGCAGTCAGGCTATAATTTAAAAATGGTATCAAGAATAATTTACATATTGTAATAAAATTAAAATTGGAAAGTGGTCATAATAATCAAATCCCAGGGTTCTATGATTGATGCATGCTAGAAAGGGGCAGAAACTTTATTTTTCCAGAGGGAAGAAAAAATATTAAAACCCAAAAATGGTCCAAAGAAATCTCTTCTTGTGTCAGTAAATTTAGTCAGTCTAAAACATAAGGCTTTACATAAATAAGCAAATAATAAACATAAATTAGCAATGTATAAATTAAATTCTGGATTTCTCTTTATGTCTTTTGACAGTAAGCCTTAAGACAAATCCAAAGTCAGGCTCCTGGCTAGATATCAAAAAACCTTAAATATTACCCATTCCCACACCCAGGGGATAGCTGCAGTAACCGCAATTATCAATAATAACACAATTGAAGAGGCATTCTACAGGGAAGAGGACATTATTTTATCTTTTATCTAATTTTTTATATCAGGCTATTTTCACACTGTCTTAGCAAGAGAAAATACTTCATGCTGACTGAGGTTAGCTGCCAGAGAGAATATTAAGGGATAAATCATGTGCACTTTCTAAGACTGTATTTTACTTAACTGACTTTATCCACATTACAATGGGAAAAAATTACACATACCTGTTTTGAAAAATACTGAGAAATGACAAAACAGTGAACAGAAAAATATTAATACAAACAGAAATGTTCACTTATAAATGCTATTATAGTGAGAAAAAGGAACTTGGAAGATGATAATTTATTAAGATATCATGTATTATTTAGAAAAACTCCCACAGTACACAATATTAAACAATAAAATTTTGTTTATAAAAGAAACAATGAGGAACAACACAAGGCTTTATAAACTGGATTTCTGTGTTTGAAAGAGATAATTTTTACTATACAGTCTGCAGAGAATCAATGACATCATACTTAGTTTAACAATTAAAATATATATTGGAAATGTTTTTAACTCCAGGTGCATTTGGAGACAATTTTTACAAATGAACAAGGCTAAATTGTCTTCAGTGCTTCATGGAAGTCAATGCAGTTAGAGAGCAGAAGAATCAAAACTGCATGAGTAACAAACCCAGCATGCAGTGTCAAGTCATTACAAACCCCATTCAGATCCCTCTTGGCATCACTAAATCTAAAACTACATGGAATATATGAAATAACTGAATCTTGGTTGCTTATCTATTTATAGTGTAAGTTTTTTCTCTGAAAACCTTTTAAAAAAAAGTGAAGGATTTATTTAGATAATTGCAAATGTCTGAATCCAAAATTCTTCCAATTAAAAAAACCCCAAATGCTAGAAAACAGGTCTAAAGGATGGTGGCATTTAAGGCTCTAAGGAAGCAATTCTTAAACCCAGAAAACCTGCTTCTGGTTTTAACTGCTATTAGTCAAAATAAAATCAAAATCAATTGAAATTGTTTTATGTGTGTATGGCACAGAATAAGCATTGAAATAATATCAGATGGAGCTATATTTATCTAAATATAAACCATAAGAAAATTCCTGAACATAAACAAAAAAGTTTCTAAAAATCTTCAGACTGGTTTAAGCCTTTTCTCTTTACATAGCTTGTTCTCCCACAAGAACAAGGACTGGTGATCTTGAAACACCCTCCAGCTGCTTATAGAATAATACATCCACCTCTTCATCCTGGTTGGGTGATCTATAATAGACTCCCACCAGGATGTTGGCCTTGTTGGCTTTCCCCTGATTATTACCCATAGGCACTCAAATTTATTGTTATTAATCTCGAGTTGTACAGCTTGGAGAGCCTCCCCAATATACAGACACCCCTCCACCTCTCCTGTCTCTTCTGAAGAGTTTGTAGCACTCCAATCATACAAGCCATCTCACCCCATTTCTGTGATGGCAACTACATCATAGTTTTCCTTCTGCACAATGGCTTCCAGCTCCTCTTGTTTGTTACCCATGCTGCATGCATCTGTGTACAGGCACTACAGATGGCTGATTTCACCCCTGACTCTGGATTACCACCCTTAGGCTCATCTCTGGAAAACCTGGTTTCATCCCCTTCAAACCTAAAGCCCTCTCAATCAGCCCTGACAATTCATGGGCTAGAATCCTTTTGCCCTTGCTATATAGATGGAGCCCATCTGACTGTAGCTGGCCTGGTGCTGTAAAAATTGCCTCATGATCAAAAAAATCATAATTCTGCTGATGGCACCAGCCCTTAAGCGACTTACTGAGAGTGTGGGTTTTCCTGTTCCTTCCATCGCGCCTTCCTGGTACTGAAGGGACTGAGCAGAAAACAACCTGTGCTCCTGTCCCATCAGCCAATTGACCCAGAGCCTTGAAGTCCTTTTTAATTACCCTGGTACCCTTATTGGCCTCACCACTGCCAGCCTGGAAAACCAGCAGTGGGTGATTATCAGAGGGCTGAATAAGCTCAGGGAATCTCCTGGTGATATCCTGCAGCTGGGCCCCAGGGAGGCAGCAAACTTCCCTGTGGGATGGGTCCGGTCAACATACAGGGCCCTAAGTTCCCCTTAGAAGGGAGTCACCTACGACAGCTACCCTTCTTTTCTTCTTAATAGCTGAGGTTGCTGATCGATCTGACAGACAGAGTGCAAATGGGAGACCCTCCAGACAGACTTTTTAAATTTAGTGTCATCTGCCTGACCCTCTAGATCCAGGGCCTTGTACCTATTCTATTAGGGTGCCTGAGGGTTGGGAGTGGATTCTTTAATCTCCCTGATCAGGGACTCACTTCCATTCCCCCAATCTACCAGGTGTCCTCCTTCTGCCTCATGATAAGAGGAGCAGGATTCCTCTGATTTCTGCTGAGCTTCTTGTCAGGGTTGGAAGTGTGTAACTCCACCAGACTATTTTTCTTTTGCTCTCTCTAATATTCCTTAGCCTTTTCACTTCTTCATTAAACTCTGCCCCAAGGCCGAGCAGATCATTCACCTTTTCATACTGCACACAGGTGTATTTTGCACTGTCCTCCGGTACTACCACCAAGCTCAGACACTCCCTGCAGCCAGTGACATGGACAGATGTGTCCTTCTTGTAGCCTGTCTGCCAGGGTTAGCCCACTCTTGCTAGCAGCAGTAGCGATGACTTTTGACTGCTTGTAAACCACTGCTGGATCTAGTCAAGTAAGGTAGAAAAAAAAAGAGAGAACAAAACCCAACCGAAACAACACACCCACCTAACACACAACCCCCCACCAAGAGCCAGGAGGGTGGCTGCACCCTTTGTGCTCAACCCACCCACATCATCTGCCATGCCACACCCCTGTCCATCCTATTCCCCAGAGCTGTTTAAATCTCCTACAAATGGTCCTGGCACCTCCCCTTGCTCTCATGATTGGTTGGCAAGAGAAAAAAAAAATCTCTGTAGCTCCCTCTGGTACCTAGGAAGGAACCTAGATAGCTGCATCTCAGAGTCTTTTGGACTTCACGTGAGCTACAGACTCTCAGTTCTTGCTGTGAATCCCTCTCTTATGACATCCCAGAAACATGGTGCAATCTGGAAGCACTTCCCTGCTAAACAAGCTCATTCACTCCCTGCCAACTTGGCACAACCTGGCACCTGTTATCAGTGTTTACGAAATGATACTACAGCCCATCTCACCAAGACTGAAGATTGGCAAGTAGAAACTACATCATCTCAGACTATAAATAAAGTCATATTTTAAACAATGAGTAGAACAGGCCAATAAAATAGCTGCCCATAGAATGTTCATATTTCTAAATCAAGGTTTGATATTCTTTTATATAGTTCAAAGGAAAGAATTCTTCAACCTGTATTATGCAGAACTGTAAAATCATTGAAATATCAAACTACTAAAAATGTTAATGATTATGATAGAATTTTTGTTTGTACTGTCTCATGTTTTGCTATTGTCATCAGTGCTTGTGAACACTGGCAAAATCTTAACATTCCCCCTGTAAAAAGTTTTGCATTTTCTGTAACCATTTAGACAAGTTTGAAAGCTATAGACTACTGTACTTATTGTTAGTCATATTGTTTATTCTGAAATCATGAGGTGTAAATGGAAACCAGTAGAGAACTCATTCCATAGCTCTGACAATATGCCATATCACATCATTATATATTTTCTACATATAGCAGTGAATCTGCTCTGTGTAAACCTCTGTAGCTGACTTGTGCTTCTGATTAAAATCTCCTCCTAAAATATTTAGCTGTTCAAAGCATGAACAAGACAGAACTGTACCACATTTTCTTATATCAACCAGGCTTAATCAAAGAATGTGGGTATTTTTCCCCTATCTGAACATGTTTTTCTCTAATTTTTATTCACTACTCTGGTGTTTAGGTAACAAAAATCACTAAACAGTGATCCACAAAGTTAAAGTAAGTTTTGTGGTGACAAAATTTGGGAGCATTTTTTCAGCTGCAAACTACTTCACAAGCAGGGAAACCCTTATTCCTTATTTACAGAAGCATACGTATTGTAAGAGTGTAAATGCTTTCTGGAGCTGCTAATTGTAAGACCAAAATATTATCTGCTGGTCAGATACTGAAAGAAAAAGAGAAATAAGCAATAATGTATAACTCTGTATTTTCATTTTAGGATTCCTACTTGAATTTTAAAGAAATTTAAAAAACCCCACATTATTATATTTAGCAATCCTATGATTTTTAATATATTTATAAAAATATAAATTTCAGATTTTTTCCCAAAAAGTGTGTAATATCTCATAGTTTTTATTTCCTACATTTTCCATATATTTTTGTGCATTTAGTTAAAAATATTATCAAAATGCTTGAAAATTTTATGTTTAGCAGAACTTGGTGTTCATCAACAACACTAGTGTATTTTCTAACACAGGATGTTCATTTAGAAAAAAATAAAGAAAAGAAAATGTCTGATTCAATTCACTAACATTTGATATTGTAATTTCTCAGAGGAAGTGGCATCCCTTTTTTTTAGGTGATGAAAACAAAATGAAGTAGATCTTTGCAGCTACTGTTAACATAAACAAAATGAGTAGCAGTTTTTCTAGTAATGGCTTTCAAACAGGTACACTTTGTTTCCTTTCTAGTGCTCACTGTCTCCTAGGAGATGGACCACATTGTCAAAGGGTACGTGAAACTAAAAATCAAGACAAAATTTATTGACTGAATTGTTTGTTTGTTTGTTTGTTTATATCTACCTTCCTCTCAAGCAAAGCAGGGAATCTGGATTATAAGAGCAACACAGACATAGAAAGAAGAAAAAAAAAAAAATTAGTCCAGTCCAACCATCTGTTTTGCATTTAACTGAATGAAAGAATACCAGGATAGCAGGAAGTTCAAGAGGAAGAAGGGGGAAAACAAATAAAAACAAAAACCAAACACACAAACAAACAAAAACCCACCCCAAATCAAACAAAAAACCCCACTAAACCCCAAAACCCAACAACAAAACAACCAAAAGAACAATCCCCCCAAAAACAAACAAAAAAACCCCAAATAACAAACAAACAGAAAAAACCCACAAAAAAGACAACTTCAACAACAAAATACGAGCAATTAATAATAAAAAACAATATTTGCCAAACCACAATTAGCACCATGAGTTAAGTGAATAGCACCATGAAGTAGTACCACTGAAACGGCAGGAATCTTGTGACCTCAGCACAACCCAGTTGCTGCAGGTCTGTGCCACAGCATCAGATGCCTGCATTCCTATCTCTTGCAACCATGGCCCTCCTATCTGCCCACCTTTCCCTTGGGCTAGAAGATTCTCAGGTTGGCTTGTCAAGAGACAGAGGACCTGGAAGACACTTGTAGAGAGAAGATGAAGAAACCATGATTCCCAAGGCCTAGCATCACAAGAAAGCTGCTTGAAAAACGTCAAAGAAAGCAGGATAAGTTATTTTGTATTTTTTGCTTTTACAGAAGTCAATGGACTCCAGAGCATTCTTGCAACACATTTCTCTTTGCAAATCAATATTTTCCAGTGAAAAATGTCTTCATTTGGGCAATTCCTGGCCAGGATTATATAGGCCGGTTTTCAAGAAAAGCAGACACTTTAAATATTAGATGCTCTGCTCACTTGCTGATATAAAAAATTTTGAAGTGCCCAAAGAATAAAGAGAAGCAATTATCAGCTGTAGTGATGTATTATGATTAGAGAAAGTTTATGCAAAGAAATACAATTTTTCTCCTTTTTGCATTTAAGTAATTTTTTGCTAAAGATATTTTCCCTCCTGAAGAATGATGTCTTGTAAAACGTGGTGCTTTTCCTCTGTGTTGTGCCCTCTTTTCCTCTCTGACTCATACACCCACAAACAAAGCCATGTGCACGTATATGCACACGTGCTCTCCTGCACACTCTTCCAGAGGTTAAAATGACAGCCAGTCTCATTCCAAAATCCACCATGTTATAAGAACAATACATTTTCTTTTTCCCCACAGCACTAAATGATTCAGAAAGGGCTTGCTTCAACATAGCTGTCATTGCACTGCCTCACATTTCTGCCCACTTGCTTCTTTTGCAAAGGGGAGGGTGGCGAGAGCTCAGGGAAGATGAGTGGGTGGTGGTGGTTGGTTTCTATTTGGAGGAAACTATTTGGAAAACTGTAGAGTTCTTTTATCTGTCAATGATATAACAGGGTCTGACATGCCTAGCAGTAGGCAGAAGCAGCTGTCAGTAGTAGTATAATTTATTAGTATCTCTTCTTGAATAAGAGGGCTGACAGACTAACATGGGAGCAAAGGGGAAATCTGCCAAGTCATCGTCTTGCACCTCAGGCTCATCCTGCCGATAGCCCACTGTGGAATGTACACAGCATTAAATATGTATTGATTAATTCAGTGGCACAGTCTACTGACTGCGCTGATAAGGAAAACGGACAAGGCTTTTTTTTCTCTTCTAGCTGAGAGTCCCACGCCCAACATGCTGTCTTCCAGAATCCTCACCAGGAATAGCTAGTGTTGTCCACAAACAGGATGGCCTAGAAGTTGAAAAGTTTTTTGCACATGCTATGTAAAAAAAAAAAAGACAATTAAATAAAAGGTGTGTTGGCTAAAAAAAATGTTTTAAAAATCAGGAACTAGCAATTGTTAATAATTATATAACAAGAAAATCAATTTGGTTGATGACATCATGCTGCCAATGTTTAAGATGAGTATCATCTATAACAAAAGAAGAAATCAATTGTCTGTGCTTATTAGTTGAATATTAGATAGTGGTAGTGAACAGGGAACACTTACTTTTTTAGTTCTTACTAGTGCTTTGGGAAGTGCTTGAAGGAAGGTGACTCATGGGCACTTCTCAGTGCCCACACAGTACCAAGCATGGGGTCCAAATTCAACATGGACTTGTGGTAGCTACTAAATACTTTAAAAGACAATTTTACAGTCACTGTTAAAAAGTCAATTTTAAAAATTTCCTCACATTAGTTCCTGCAACATATAAGCTGTTTCTGTAGCTGGCTTTTCTGGGGGGAGGTTTTTCAGGGATTTTTGTGGGCTTTTTTTCCTGTTGTAGTACATGAACAAAAACTAACTATAGTAATTCCATGTTTACAACTGGTGTTATGGGTTAATTCTGACTGTGTTATGCTGAGGAACAATCAAAATACAAAATCCATGCAGTTTTTAGGAACTTACATTTCCAAGTTTTATGAAAATGTTTACAGGCAAGAGCTGCTTCACTACTTCAGGTTCATTATCTTTAAGAGTTTATTGTGAGCCTTTAAAAGTCTTCACCATGCAACAGAGAAATAGTAGAAACTGAATTAACAATCGGCTCAGCTTGATAATGAAGCCAAAGAACAATTCCTAATTCAATCTATTGTTCATTGATACTGTGCTGTAAATGTTGGAGAGAAAGATAACAGTGATTTAAGGGAAGACTTAAGTGGTAATGGTGTTCAGATTCTCCACAGTCCTACAAACAGAGTGAAGTCTTATGCTGAAGTACTTTTTTAAAATTCTCTCTTTTTAATCCTCTCAGCTGGTGGAAATTATCCATCTTTAATAAGAACTGCACAAATCATTATTCAATGCAGCTAAGATCTGAAAAATGCATTTCAGTGTATTGCCTGTAAAGATTTTGCTGGACTTAATAGATGAGTAGTAGTTGCATTTTCTGGACTTCCAGAAATAGGCATCTATATTAACATTTCTGCACTGGACTTAGTGTTCCCCTCTACCCTCTTCCAGTGATAGGAAAGGTATTATTTAAACTTGTCAATTAAATATGTGGGGAAACCTAGTTATAATTTAATTTCAATTTTAATTTGTTTTTCAAACAACAAAAATATGAGTAATGTTGAATGTTTTGTTTATATTTTAGAATTCAACTTCATATTTATGTAAACCTTGGAGATTGCATTAAACTTTCCTGGGAACATATTATTCCATAATTAATAACTTTGTTTTCTTGCACCCTCCTTTGGAGTGGTCTGTACTAGTGACCACAACTGTTTACCTCAATCTCTTTGGTGGCAGGGAAGAATGCCAAAAGGAACAGAACATGCCTGATCAACATGTGTCTTAAAGACTGGTGCTATCAATAGAGTTTTTGGTTTTTTAGTCGTGGGATGGTTTATAGGACACCAGGACTGCTGGAGACAGATGGGTTTCACCTGTCTAAAAGAATGAAAAGGACTCTAGCCCATGAGTTAACAGGGCTGATTGAAAGGGCTTTTAAATAGATTTGGAGCAGGAAGAGGTTAAAAAAAGGCTTGCTAGAAAGGAGCCTGGGGATGGCATGCCAGTGTTGGGAGCCCAGCTGGATCAAGAGCCCAGCTGAAATGCACCTACACCGATGAATGCAGTGTGGGGAACAAACAGGAGGAGCTGAAAGCCATTGTGCAGCAAGAAAATTATGACAGTCACCATTAGAGAAACTGAAGTGCTGCAATTAATGGCTCTGATCGCTTCAGAAGGGACTGGTGAGGCCGGAGAGGGTGTGGATGCCAGTTACTGAAGGTATCCACATTGTATATATTTATATATATGCATGTATATATATATGTATGTATATTCTGCTAATGGCCTTTCATGCTGAGAGAAAGGAACAGCATGAGGCTGTTGGTGGTGTCTGCATTTGAGCAATAGCTGTGTTTTCTGTCTGTGTTGACCTCTGCAGCCAAACCAGTGTACATGTATTGTGTGTACATGTGCCTGCTGGGAACACACACCCAGCTTCACTCCTAACTAGACCTAGGGACATGGAGCTGTGGTAGCCTTGCCTCTGTTGGAGGAGCAGGTTCAGCAGCTTCTAACAGTTAAGTCTCATGGGACAATTGTACAATTTAAATGCCATTACCTTCCTTCAAAGAAAAAACAAAAGTATTTATTGCAAATTGGTTTTACATGGATGCTGAGAAATGTTTGCTTAACCAGAAAATCTCTTTTGTAAATAATGACTTCAGAGACCTTGAGGCAATTTACAGCTGGCTGAAATGCACATGGAAACAGGAAGAGTGGTTTTAGATTTAAAGCATGATGCTAACTCTTCAGGGCCCCAGTCTATAAAGGTATTTAGCAGTGAAGTTTTCCTTAGGGATATCAATGTAGACATCAGTTATTGGAGAAGACAGAGTGTATATGTTCTACCATTGGTAAGACTGATTCCTTAGGGTGAGTAGGTATTTGTCTTGGGAGGACTCATTTTTGAAGACAGCATTTAAACTGTCAGCTAAAATGAGGTCTCATTGCAGCAGTGTCTACTTACTGCCCAATTTAATTTCTCAGAGCTTCATATGGAGCTTACAATCAGCAGCTATGTGACCTCAGAGTTATAACAACTTGCCTTAGTGAGAGGCTGCTCACCTCTTTCATCCATTTTCTGTCATCTTCATGACAATTAACTCTCTTTGGGTGAATACAGTCTTCCTGGTAAGGTCTCCCTGTGCAGTTCAAGAATCCATGTGCATGCAAACACTCTTTTCTTGTATATCCTTCCTGTTGTTTCCCTTTTCACTGTAAATAATTCACACTCAAACTGCTCAGTGTGTATAAAGAAAATTTAAGAGAAAGTTCTAAGATGTCTTGGAGGCTTTGCTGCTCAAGGGATTCCTTAATCGCCATCTGATCCCTCTGAGACACAGGCAAATAACCTACATCCCAAGTACAATATACCATCATTCCCAAATGTATATATTATTTTATGAGCTTACACCAAGTGTGACAATTTCAGTGCATATAAAAAACCCCATGGTTGAATAGCCCTTGAGACCCACCCTACATTTTCCTTTCATGAAATTATTGCAATGAAAATACACAGCTCTATTCTCTTCAGGCTTTCAAAAAAAAAGGTTTTTAGGGGTGATTTCCACCACAGAAAGTCTCTGCACAGCACTACTTTATTAGTTCTCTAGCACACTTTTATCAGCTTCCTCCCGAGAGCAACTGTATTACCATTTCTCTTTGGAGAAGCACAACCTTTGCTTATAATCCTAAGGTCACACAGCTCAGCTGAGTGTTCAGCTGTTAGGTGGTGTCTCTCTGAGCCGAGTCAATACCCTGATTATGACATAACCTTACCTTTAGTGCCTGGCTGGTTTAAAAGGGCTTCCTTTTCCAGTCAGTTCTGGGTACATCCTCATAAACATAGGGAAGCTTGAAAACTTCTTCATATACTTAGCTGCAGATAAGGGGCAATTTGTTTTAGTAGGACAGGACCAGGGATTTCCAAAGTGAAAGGAAGGGCTAAATATCTGTAATGGTGAGCACCTCGAAGTGACATCCCTCGTGTTCCCCCTCCCTGGCTGTCTGCCCACATAGGTGCCACCAGAGGTGAGATATATTTGCCACTTGGTACTCCTTTCATCATTCCTTTCCATGGCTGTTGTTACACCACTGTTGGGTTTTATCGCCTGTGTTCACAGGCTATGCTGTCTTTGTTGTTAGCACTAGACTTTATGCAGTCTCTTGGCAGTCTGATACCTTTGGGTCACGTACATTTCTCCCTTGTTGCTTTTGATTATGTAACTTTTACTGTTCTGTAGCTATTACTGTCAATGCACTAAACTGAAGTTGTCATTCTGATGGGGACAGAGAAGGAAAAGAGGGAATTCTAAACTTTTAAACCCTTGGAGATGTGCCATAAAATTTCTGTTTAGGATATTTTTGACCTTCTAGTATCCTTTGAGGAATTTAAAACAAGCCCAGTCCTCCTTCTGCTACTACAATATACTTACCCAGCAGTGAATGTCTGAAATTTCAACAAATTCTTTGGTCCCCAGTTTTCTTTCTTCTTTATTTCTCAAAATAAAAATATCTCATTTGGGATACACTATCTTCATCACCGGAAGATATTGTAATATCGGTGAATGCTTCTGGGTTAAAATTAACATTTTTCCTACTTTGTGCTTTTAAATTAAAGGTATTTTTTAATCTATTTGTTAGATAGTTGTGGATTTTTTTCAGAGTACTTCTCTTCCTTAATTTCTTGTGTAAATCAGAGGGATTAATGTCAACTCTTTTTTTTCTTCTGCTCTCACCTTAGAGGGTCTGAACAGGAGTTTGCAGCTCTTGATAAAACAATTTGCTATCCTCTTCACCTTTGCAATCCAGAAATGGTATGTAAATTACAGTTTAGATAACTGTGTTTAAATCCTGTGCTCGAAGTAATGCCTGTATTTTTGGTAATGAGTAATTCCAGATTTTCTACCTAACAAGTCCATGAGGTGAAGTGATACAGTTCTGTACCAATTCATGTGCACCATTTCCTCTTCTTTTACATTGTTTTCTATGTAATAATATGCACATTTGCTTTGATAGCCCCATATATACATATATAAGAATCTCATTTAAAAAGAGATCTCATTGATAATATATATGAGCAGCAATTTTATGCAGCTCTATTTTCTGTTTTCGCTTGACTGCTTTGATGTTTTTTATATTTTTCAGATTGTTTGTAACAGTGCTAACAGAACACTTCAAACTCCATGAAGAGTAAGCCTGAGGGCCTAGTGGCAGCAAGCTTGTGAACTAAAATTAGCACACTGTGAAGTGCATGCTTGCCATCGTTTAAAACTATGGTGAACCATCAGTTACCCATTAAAAGTCAATGTCAATATATAAGATATTTGTAGAGGCATCACCACACTTTGGATCAAACCCAGTAAAGTATTTCTGGCGGAATTGTACAGTCTTTTAAGAGTTGAAAGTTCATTTCAAAAGAAATTCCTGGTAAATTTAAAAAATCATGCTTAAATCTAGATCAATTATCATTTAATTTCTGTTCTTTTCCCCCCAGTTTTTGTTTCTGTCCTTTCCTAATATCTAACATAAAATTTAACAAAAAAGGAATCAATATAGTAGGGCATTTTTTCATTATTGCTTTGCATAATTTTTCTATCAAAAATATATGCATTTTAATTCTTTCAGTGCACAACATATATAATCATTGTACTAATGTTGAGTCTTCAGTCAATTTATATTTTGAATCTCTAATCCATTCAAGCAGTATAATTTGTATATCAAATTGATCCTAAATTTTAAGCTATGTGTTCTAGGTTCATAAAATTTCATTACAAAGCATTTTTAGATCAGCTAAGCTGATGTTCTATGTATCAAAGTCCCATTGGCCTCATATATAGATAGGTCCCTAACCTGTTCCCATTTATCAAACACTTTATTTTATATTCCTTTTAGAAAATGAAAATATCAGCATTATGCTGTATATCAACCAAATGGAAGGTCAAGGTTGCAACAATCTCACAAAATCTTTCTATGTTAGGGTTTTTTTTAATATGAGGTTTGCCAAAATGAACACATTCTCTGTTTCAGAGAACTTCTTAATCACAACTAAAAGATTCCTTCAAAACCATAAACTAACTGATTAATGTGAGCCATAGTATGTAAGCAAGATTAGGTTTCTGAGAAACTGGATTGTGTACATAATATCATATGTTAGTTACCTCTGGCAAATATCTTCTCTCTGATTGTGACTAGTCTCTGCTATGGAAGAGGATGGAGAAAACAGCATTAAATAAGATCTATTTCACCAACTTTTCATCAGGAGAAAAATTATTGTGCAAACTTACAGACAGAGAAAGCCTTTAAACAAAAATTTACTTACAATAATTATATTTATGCAAATCAGTGAATATCTGATTCATCAATACAAACATACATAACTGAAGAAAAGAGGGTGATCACAACCAAGGACCCAAACCATTTTGACCTTTAAATGTTTTAATTCCCAAACTGCAGCAAAAGTTACTTTTCAATAAAGAAATTTAATCTCCTTGGACAATTTCAGCTGAAAGTAAGACCAGTTCCAAGCACTCTATTTAATATCTAATTACCTCACAGCTAGGAAATTACATCTTATTTCAAGGTTGAGTTTGTCTAATTTTAATTTTCAGCCCCTGGAACTTGTTACAAGTTTATCATCAGCTGTGAAGAACCTCTGTTCACTAATATTTTTTTGCCATATTTTCCTTTGTTTAGGGATGCAGTCATGTCTTGAACTTCTCTTTGGCAAGGTTTTAATGTTTTTAAGATATAAAAGGGTTTTTTTTCAGCCCAAGAACCCTATAAATCATTCTGATATTCCGTATTTTCTTCAAAGAATAGACAAAAAAATTAGATACAGCATGGTATTTCCAATGGGTGCAATTGCTTTGGTACAAAATGACCAAAGTAGGAGCATTTCCATTTTACTCCTACTTTTTTATATCCAGGAATCTCATTAATCCTCATAAGATCAAAGTAGAAAGTTATGCTGAGATTGTTGAGTCTCTTAGTCACTGCCTTCCAAGACAGTTTTCATGTTGCCCTTATTTGATTTTCCTCAGTGGAACAGTTTGGATTTAGTTCTTGACTACATATTTTGTTTGAACATAACCAATCCACTGCATCTGAGAACTAGGATGGTCAGTCAGAAGGTATCCCACTGATCTGATGGAAAAACATGAGTTTCTAGAACCATCATAAGCAAGTAGAAGATGGTAACTCCTGGAAAACCAGATCTACCTTTCGTATTCTCCACCATGGTAAATAAATATATTTTAAAATCCATATACAATACACTGAAAGACCTGGGTCCATACTATAACAATATTGAAGCCAGTAAATTTGTCAGGGAGCCTTGAAATCATAGAATCACAGAACTACAGAATGATTGAGGTTGGAAGGAACATCTGGAGGTCATCCTGTCTAACCCTCCTCCAACAGGCTCACCTCAAGCTGGTTGCCCAGGATCATGGGCAAATGGATTTTGAATATCTCCACAGATGGACACATCACAACTTCCCCTAGCAACTTGTTCCAGTGCTCAGTCATCCTCACAGTGAAAAAAGTGTTCCTTGATGTTCTGACAGGACTTTCTGTGTTTCACTTTATGTGCATTGCCTCTGTCACTGGATGCTTTTGAGAAAAGCCTGGCTCTAACTTTTTATCCATTGATAGAATTCCCACTGAGCCTTCTTTTCTCCAGGTTAAACACTCCCAGCTTTCTCAGTCTTTTGCCACAGAATCGTTCACATGCCCCAATCCCTTCATCACTTTAGCGGTCCTTGGCTGAACTCTATCCAGTTTGGCTATGTCTTTCTTGTCCAGAACTGGCCACAGCACTCCAGTTGTAGCCTCACCAGTTCTGAGCAGAAGGGTCCCTCAGCCTGCCAGTAAAACTCCCCCTAATGCATCCCAGGATACCATTCGTCTTTTTTGCAGCAAGAGCACATTGCTGGCTTGTGGTTCACTCGATTTTTTTGCCTGAAAAGATGTTTTCAGACAATTGGCCCCCAATGTATATTATTGCCTGGGATTCTTCCTCCTCAGGTGCAAGACTGCAATTCCTCTTTGTTGAGCTTCTTGAACTTTCTATCAGCCCATTTCTCCTGCCTGTCAAGGTGTCACTTCATAGTAGCAGATCCCTCTGGTGCATAAGCCACTCCTCAGTTTCATATTCATTAACTAATGGAAAACATCAAGGAGATGGCTGGTTTAAAATATCACACCTCTACAAGCCTTAGCTACCCAACTGGTAACCAGCACACTGTAAGGGATAAAGAGATCAACAGTTCTGTGAATAACCTTTCTTGAAATTAGTTGTCTATGTCAGGTGAATCCTTAATTATTAGAAAAAAAAAGGAAAGGGTGGAGGGATGCTGCTTTCTCTCTCCCATTTTCTCTGAGCCTATGCTTTAAAGTTGTAAGAAAAGCCATTTACTTATGGAACTTAATAGGGGAGAGGTGTTGAAAAATGAAGAATTTATGAGTACAAATTCTTCTTTTTTCCCTCTGTGTACGACCTCAGCCACAGCTGCCATGGATAGAAGTGTCCTTTCCCATTAAAGAGTAATCAAAAGGACTGCAGAAAGGAAAATATTAGGGACAAGGCCAAAGAGCAAGAAAGAAGCATTTTCTGGGGAAGGTGAAAATGATACATCTGTGAATTAAGCTAATGACACACACAAAATTCTTCAGTATGTATTAAATTAAGACCTTGTCTTACTGTTATTCCATGGTGTGAAAGCCTAATGAAGCTCTGAATTTTAACTGGGCATAAATATGTAATTATAAATACATATGTATATGATTCTACTATCTCTGGTGGTTAACTCAAAGGGATGTTCAACTTAGATCCTATGGAGAAGCAAACTAAACATTATTATTTGCTCATATTTGAGAAGTCATGGCTTCTAACAGGACAAACATATAAAATAAAGATACGTCTTTTTCAAAGTTTTATTACTTCAGCTATTATTTAACAATACTGATTATAACTTACAGCTGCCCTATTCCTTCCTCATGACTTGTCTTAAAGTTAGGAATGATTTCTTTCTCTTTTGGTAGTCAAGAATATTTCTCAGCTCATACTTGATTTTCAAAACCAAAAGGGATGGCTAGGAGAAATGTACCAACAAGGAAACACTTAGCAAGCTTCTATGAATTTCAGCTTAAGAACAAGTGTGTATCAGAACCTTAAATACCCTGATGTCAATAGAACTATTAAATCCCTTCTGGAAATTGCTGCAATTAAAAGCAAAACTACTGGTACATTTGTGTATAATGTGGGATAGCAGATTCCAACTATTGAATGTAATTCTTAAAAACCTACTTAGAAAATAAAAAACAATCATAAAATTAATGTTCAAGGGTTACTACTAGCATAAATACCTTTCTTTTTTTTAGTGTCAAAAATTGGTCTGAATGACTCACCAACCCTTTGGCAGCAGAACACCAGTACTGTGACATTTTACAATTAAAGCAATAAACCACATTGACCCTTCTTCTTGGTCACTCTTTTTTTCAACCTTGTTGAATTTAAAATGAGAGAAGCATGTGAAAATGAGCCAAGCTGGAACTGCTTTTGAAGATTGTATTTTGTATTGATCTGTTCATCAGAGGTCTGAAAGAGGAAATCTGTAGGTCCTGAGAAAGTTACTTTTTTGTATCTTAAAAAAAATGTGATAGTGACTGCACACTGCAGATATCTTGTACGGACATTTAAGGTATTATGTAGTCTAGCTGACTTTTTTTCTAATTATATAAATAAATTAAATTACATGAATAGTTGAAAAGTGAGTTTTAGTGAATAAACACAATTGACAACTTCTGGGGAAATCATGACATCGAGTCAAAGTTAGTAACACTTGGTTATAAATATCTAATAAAAATGAATATAGATTTAAATAAAGTCTAAGTGTGCAAATACTTTTGTACACACCTAAGTGTACTCATCTGTGTTAAAAAAATCATAAATGGTAAACATCGTGTGTTTAATATGTAATATGTAAAATGTAATATGAAAAATAGTTATTTTCTAACAGACAACATACCTTCAAACCGGTGCAAACACAAAGAAAATATTGGTCTTCACAGGATCAGCATGGACTTCATTGCTTAATCAATAGCTCTAGGTATTTACCATCATGACTCCACTTAATTACTCTCGATCTGAGCTACCTATAAGTGAAAAAAGATTCAAGTTCAAAAGATAATTTTCTAATATTTCATAAAATATTGGTATACTTGACTAAAGTAATAGAAACTATTTCTTGTTTTAATATTATTTAACTGAGAAAGTATTTTGTACCCACTATCTCTGAAAAGCCAAGCATTTCATATGACCAGTTCAGGGGGATTTTTTTGTTTGTTTGTTATTAATATTGACATTGATATTAATCTGGCAGCAAACTACCTTTCTGCAAACAGCAACTGATGTCATCATTTTCCTGGAAAAATTAACGATTAAAATAAAGACTGTAAGAAAAAAAAAAAAAATTAGAAAACAGAAATGTAGCATAACTTTGAGAACACAAGTATGATAGAATAATGATGGGGTTTTTTTCTCTGCCTTCATCTCACATTTTTCTGATCTTGTTCATTTCTTTGTTTACAAGGCCATACACACAGAATTATTCTCATAAATCTGCCTCCAATACTTGATTTTTAGCTACTGAGTAGGTATAGATGCTGTTTACTTCAGTGTTGCCGTTCAACATTTCTGAAATTATATTCTTGGTAAATTACTGGGAATTTTAGATTGCACAGGTTGTGCAAGTGTGGCCTTCACAGATATGTCTTCTCTACTAATAAATGTCAGGAGTAAACAAAATGACTGATAGTTGGGAAAGCATATGTGTAGCGAAACATGTTAAATGAAATAAAAAACAAAGCAGAAATCCAGAGTCAGTGTATCCAAAGAGGAAATGGCAGTGAGAAGCTGAAATGAGGCAAGGTTAGAGTGACAATCAAGGTCATAGAGACACTTGTTGTGCACCCTGTAGCTAAGCATGAATTAGACAAAGAAGGTGAAAATCATGTGAATAACATCCACTAAAGACAGATTGCTAAGTTATCACCTACCTCCACTTAAACACGACACCTAAGGCCCTAGGCAGCTACAATACAAAATGCGTATTATGGGTTTTACTTGTACTGGAGGAGGAATGTGGAAGTCCTCTGGGTTGCTGGTGTTTAGGTAGAAGCCAGAAGTGAGAAGTGAAATAGAAGGTTTTTCCTCTTGGCTTAGAAATGTAGGCAGGCCAGAGGATGCTGCCAGAGGATGCTACCAGAGGTGTGGGAAGAGTGGAAGAAAGAGCAGCCTGGTTTGTGGAGAGCCACAGTGGCCACAAATGACAGTGTGTTGCTCTGATGACACCCTGGCTTCAAGTACAACTAGGAACAGAAAATCCATGGAAAAAATTAGCAATTAAAATTTGAAATATATATACAAAATACGTATTCATTTTTGTTTATTTTTTCACAGACTTCCACCTCTTTGGCAATACCATATTAGTTCTATCACATTTCTGTTCCTTCCAGAGTGGAAGGAGCAGAAGTGGAAGGAACTCTTTTACCCGGCCAAATAAGAATATTTTATTTTTTTTTCCCTACCAAATATCCTTCTAAGCTATTTTTTGTTAGTACTTCTGAAAACAGGTTTTCCAAATTGCATAGATAAATGATGTTTAGTTCTTTCAATTCACAATGAAGCTCTGGATAAATTTTTCTTTTAAATTTTCAAAATAAAAGGGTAGGAAACACTAATTACAAATTAAACTGTTGAAGGAATATGGAAAGTTATCATAAAGGACATATAGACAGCTGTGTAATTATTTTACTTATTTGTAAATTACCTTGTGTAAAAGCCAAATGCCAGCCCTTATTAGGTGTAATTTCTTTACATCATAAATAGAATTTTATTTGTTTGGGGTCTTTTTTTTTGTTTGTTTGTTTTGTTTGGGATCTTTTTGGGTTTTTTTTGTTGTTGGCATGGTTTGGGGGTTTTAAATTTTTTTTTATTTTTTTTATTTTGTAATTAATCTGTGTGCTAGAGAACAGAAAATGCATGAGGGCTACTTTCATTTGTTAACTGGAAGCTTCTTACAAGATAGTCTGAATACCTGTAATTACCTTGTACAGGTAGCTATACAAGAGCCCATCCCTGGACTTGGGCTTCAAAGCTGGTGAGTTGGAAATCATCTTTCCAGGTCATCGACTTCCAGCCCTCTGCAATGAACAGGTGAGGTTTTTCATGCTCATACCTCCTTATCCACCTTGCTAGAACAAAAACAAGTAATCGAATACTATGCCTTTGACATAATTATTGGAATATATTTAAAATAGATTCTGCTATTTCCATGAATTTAAATTTATATTTATATTTTTAATAAATATGTAAATCCAAATATAGTTTCAAGAATCACTACTTACCTTAAATTACTCATTTTTCAGTCATTTTCCCTCTTATATTACCTTTTCATTGTGTTTCTCACTGTTCATCTCTCTGCCATAAGGCTATGTCAATTGTACTGCATAAGAGTGCAGTTACTGAAGAATTTTTCTTTGATCCTTTTAACACAGTGGAAAAATATACATTCCTTCCCAGTAGCATAATTGTCTTTTTTTTTTTCTCAGCTCAGTATGAGAAGCAAAGCTCCTGTAGTTTGAGCAGCTGACAAAATAAAAATGAAAAGTCTATACATCTTTTTTCATTTTTCTTCACAATACAAGAAATATTAGCTGAGGAGATCATATAACAAGCCCTGCAACTGCCGAGTAAACTAGATCCCTCTTAAATAGCATATCCCAGTGGAAGCAGAATGTGCCAATTAAATGATCATCCCAATTACAGGAGGCTCATGGGGATACATTGTGCTGGTGTGGTTTATAATCGCTTTCATTTCATGGATTGATTAAAACAAGAACAGTATCAGCTTCCCATCTTGATTACCTAATAGAGATGATTTATTTTGTATCCATACAGGGATACTTTCCTGTATCTGTGACAAAAATAGTGGAACTGTTTGTACAGTATGTGCCAAAATAAAAAATAACGTTTTTATTCCTATGTGGCTCAGCTGAATTGTTTATGGTTTGATGATGAAAACTCCATTGTCTGAGTAATGTGTTTTACCATCAGGGAAAGAATTAAATATTGAGTTCTATCTTGATCCCAGAGGAATTTAACTGGAAGTATTGATTCTTGAACTGAGAGCAAAGCTCAACAAGTTTTAAACACAGAAGGTGAAATCAATGACCAAAATCATCAGACTTCAGTGGAAACAGAATTTTATACAGAAAAATAAAAATAAAAAATAAAAATGAACTTTTCACCTAAAACCAGAAATAAACCAATCCGTCTTGTCCTTGAGTCAGACACCTGCCTTTGGAGAAACTTGGAAGAGCTGCACACTCTTAGGGAAAAAAATAATTTTTTCACTGCTAAACAAGTGGTAAAGAAGAGGTTATTCGCATGAATATGATGCTGTTTTACTGGATTTTACTTTTTAAAAACCAAAGAGTTTCCCCACAAAAAAATAAACCCAAAATAAACCAAACAAATAAACCCCACAACACGCATACTTTCATATATTTTCACTATTAGGATAATTCAAAGAGTAAGATTTTTCACAGAACAGGTGAGTTGAAGCAAACTAGTTATGTTATTGAATGCTTTTGATGGTTTGTCATTGACTTTTTAAAACTGGCTGAATCAAGCCAAAGAGTGGTTATTTTGGTCACTCACTTCAGGTGTTTCATTACAGTCTGATGAAGAATATCTAAAAGAAATCCTTGTTTCTTATAGAGTCAGTAGGTAACTCCAAGCAGCTAAATTAGATGTCTCAAATTTTATGATGTGATTACCTTGCTGAGAAACAACAGGGACGTGTGCATCTGTATTTTTTATTGATTTTAAGTGATAAAATGATTGTACACTAGATAAAGCATTCAAAAAACTTAAATCCGTACATTATAAGAAACTTCAAAATAAAACCAGTACAGTACCTGCCACATTTCTCTACCTTCAAAATTAGCCAGGAGCTCTTCAGAAGTTTCCACACTCACAACTTGATGTTTTAATTTTGTTTAAATGGAATACATAATTTCAATTTCAGGCAGTTTTTATTTTAAATAACCTTCAATCTGGTCATTAAGACCCCTATTAAATCCTACCATTAATTCCAAGATCTTCAAGATTTAAATTAAGAACATGTTTTATTAAGTTAAACATGGCTCCTGGACTGTCGCTGTCAAACTGCTAGCAGAGTGAAGAACCGAGCTGAAACAGTTGTGGCAAAATTCTGAATTTTATTATTTACTTCTAAAACTTATATAGACTTTCAAAGATCGTCTGGATCTTTGGGTCAGTTCAAAACCTCCCCCTAGGCCCATTGGCCAGGCTTGAACCGCCTATCTTTCCAGAGACCGTTTCAATAACATCCAAACTTTATCTTTGTTTATAAAACACAGGAAGAAGAAGAGAAAAAATTCGCATGGGAAAGAGTCTGTGCTTGCCACATTGGACCTTAAATTTACATTTAGATTTTAATCAATTATGTCAATGTGTACATGTGAACATCTATACTTATTTTGATAGTAATTTTCAGATGACTGTACATAAAAAAAACTTTAAAAGAGTAAGAATCAACAGTAAATACAAACCAATATGAATAAAACAGAACAGACCACCAATGACTAAGGAAAAAATATTTCCAGTGCCATTTTAAATGAGGAAAACTCAATAAAATGTTGCAACAAGGTAGAAATGATACATTAAAGAGTGACTGCAAAGGAGAGGTTCTTGTGCTGATATGGATGAGAATGTGCAGGCTGAACATGCAGTGAGCATGTAGACAAAAGAAAGATGTAGGTGACATTTTGGGATTAAATTCTGCCAATAAAAGTGCCCTTTCATTAACACAGGAATAGCATTCTATCCAAACTCTGAAAAAACAGAGTTACCATTACCCATCCTCACATGTTTACTTGCAGGTAAGGTCCTTAACCGCCTCTTACCTTTATCCTTCCTACACATACCTATAATAGATTGGCAGGACCATTTTATCTTTCCCCTCTTTCTGGATCATCATTAAAGGCTGCTGTACCTCCTTACCTAGCTTTCCATCTTTTCCTTGGCTTTTTAAAAGTAAGCTCCTTTAGGAGACCCTCCTGTTATGAGTAGAGATCCAAGAATAACTGCTCTTATGTTTAGCCATCAGCAATTTAATGTTCCTTTCCAGTCCCAGGGGCAACAACCTGTTTCTTTTATCTCTTATATTTTATCTTTCTGTACAACCACTGCTTCTAGCACCATTTTTCTAACATTTCTGCTTATCCTTGTATAGCCTTCCTTGGAATGTAGTATGTTATCAGTTAAATACAGCTCCTGAAATTTCATTTTCTTTTCTCCTCAGGTATCAAAATCTAGTTAAGTAGTCCATTACAAGGATTTCACCCCCACAGTAAGTTTCTTGGCTTTCCTGATTCTTGAGGGGGAAATTTTCAGTGTGATGAATAAAGAACTAAAAGTGTTACAGCTGTTGCTCTTAATGGGAATGGTGGGATGCTTTCCTACACTTCACATTGTCAGTTCATGTCTAGGACATGTTCGGGGCATGTCCTAGACATGACCCTTTCATGTCTAGGACATGTTTGGGGCAAAACCTAAGTTGTAAAACACTATAATTGACAGTAAAATTTGGAAGAAATACATTTATGTTTTCTTAAATTCAGCTTACAGTGATTGATTTCTTTAGACACAAAAAGAAAACTGAAAAAAATCAGGATACCAGAGACAAACTTTCCCACATCTACTTTGAACAAAATGCAATTTCTAGGAATATCTAATGACTTCCAAATTCCTAGGTCAATATACCTGGTACAAACTTTCCTGAAGATAATTATGTTTTTGTATGTCTAGACCTAGCACACTAAATATGCACAGATGTAAATTGATTACTCAACATTACACAGAATCCATTCTTTTTCACTAAAAACTCCAATCGTAAACATTTCTGTTTCAGAAGGAATAAAATTGCCTTATGTTTCTTAGAAGCTAGAGTTTACAAAAATTAGTACACTTGCTTAAAACATGGTGCTAGTAACACCAAGGTCATGGGTTTGATCCCCATGTGGACCATTCACTGAAGAGTTCAACTGAATCATCCTTGTGGGTCCCTTCCAATTCAGAATATAATGTGATTCTGTGAAAATAGTTTAAAAGAAAACATTTAAAAGTATTTAAAGAAGACAGTTTTGTTTTATTTTTCTGGAAGGAAACAAAACTGGAAAAAGTAGTTCTAATTACTTGCAGAGTATGACTACAGAAGTTGTGGCATCCATCTCCAGAAATGCTGCCATACATATGCTTAATATTAAGCATATGATTTGTCAGATTACTCAAAATTAGACTCTTGTTAAAAGTCCTTGTGGATCAAGCTCTGCTAAATTATCAGCAAATTATTAGCAATGTATCAGTTGGCTCTCTATTTGCCCACTTTTCCAATAGCATTCAGTGCCAGCAGATATGTATGGTATTGCTGGATATGTAAATGGCATTTTTCAATTCAAAATGCAAAAAGTAAGTCATGACTGTAAGGCACAAAACTGGAAAATTTTTGGAGAATTTATAAACTAATGTACCATCATTTTACATACTTAGGTGACAAAAATACATACATTTATTACATTAAAATTGCTTACTGAGCAAAAAAAGCCTACAGCATTTTTATGTTGGAAATTATGTTTACCTTATATTCTCCTACTTGCTATTTCCTTACTAAAAAACCAACTGTTCTAACCCATGACATTTCTGGAAAGAAAAAAAAGAGGAGAAATTGAAAATAATTTTAAAATGTTGTCTACCCTTTTTCTGTACAGCAATTTGCTTTTTTAGCTTGAGATATCCTGATTTAGTCGATGAAAACTTCATGGAAATTGTTTACTTGTAAGAGGAATTCAGGGCTTAATGTCCTGCTTTAGGGATGGTACTCCCCAATTTAGTTCTCTCAATGAGACATTTCAAACTACACTTCTTCTCACTTACTCACTCACTCACTCACTCCACCCTCCCCCTTCTTCCTCCCCCTCCATGAGTGGCCAGAGAAGAGAATTGGAGGCATAAAAGACAAAGATCATGGGTTGAGATAAGAACAATTTACTGGAAACAACAATGAGATAAGAAAATGAGCAGTAAAAACAATATTAATATTGTATTATTACAATATTATTGTCTTACCAGAAAGTATACAAAAAGAGGGAATTATGCACACGCAAAAATGCTCACTACAGAGCCCAGGACAATGAACAATGGGCAACGGGGTCCCCACCCCACTGTGCACCAGAAAAAGAAGCCATTCCTTCTCAGAAGTGAGAGAGAGGGTCCCTTCCCCCTCCCCTGCCCCAGCAATGATGTAATGTGTTATCAAATAACACAGTGTCTTGGTGTATTGGTTTGAAAACAAACCAGTGGGAGATCACAAGTCAAGATTGAAATTAAAAATAAGTGAAATAATACAAGGAAAAAGCGCTGACAAAGTCAGATACATCCTAACACCCTGTTAGGGTGGTGGTAGCAGTCCAACTGAAGTAGTCCAGTTGAAGCAGTGATCCTGTGAAGATCTGATCTCCAGCTGAAGATCCAGTGGTAGCTCTTGTCCTCTGGGAACCCAGTAGACAGGGCTAGCTCAGGCAGTTCCAAGGCCAGGTTATATCCAGGTGGGAACACCTGGCTCCTCCCTCCTGGGCAAAGCATCCCACAATGGGATGAGATAAGTCCGTGAGTCACACGGTCCCTGATGGCCCATTGCCTGTCATCCGGGGTGGGTCATTAGCAGCTGATAACAGCTAACGGATGGCCCATTGCCTGTCATCCGGAGTGGGTCATTAGCAGGTGATAGCAGCTAACGGCTCACAGCTGGTGGTAATAGAATACTTAAATACATCTATATTGCAACCCAGGACACTTGGCCATGTGCTCTCCTGCTGATCTGGGCCAGAACCAGGACACTTAACAAGAGTAATTTGGTGGCAGGACAAATCAGATATATCTCTAATGAAATCCCTGCAATTACATCTTCACTATACTGGGGAAGTGATGGGAAAGCAAGATTATACCTATAGAGAGCACAGAACCACCACCAAGAAAGCAATGCAGAAACACATGGCAAGAGCATGGCTTGGCAAACTTCAGTTATAAGACTTGTACAGAACTTGCTCATATGTTTGGAGGTAATCCTTTGTATATAGGTGACTTCTACTCAAAGGCACTATGAATGGTAAATTATGTGGCTTTTGATTTTCCAACCTTCCATTTAGTACACAAGTAAGAAAAGAAAAAATGTACAACTTGTACATTTGGAACTTGTGTGCTATTTTTTTGTTTTTTCATGTACTTGGGTAGAGGCTTTATATAGTCCTGTATCACTCAAACATGCACATACCAAGAACACTGGGGATATTTATAGAAACTGAAGTGCATTCATCCAGAATGGGAAAACTGTATAGCTGATGCAAATACTCCTGCTGAATTAGAAGACAGAGGGAAAAATCCACGGTAGAACATCTCACAGCTTGGTGTTTAATAGTTAACAGAGGAGAACAAGGCAATCACCATTGTCGCATCTGTCAGAATGTTAAAAAAATTGTTTCACAATGTTCCTTTTGTGTTGCCCACTGGGGGTAATGAATGCTATTCAGTTTTATGATTGTGACTGTTCATGTAAAAAAAAATAAGTTGCATGCAGGAGTACTTATAGGAATTAGCTTTAAAATTTTCATCTGATACAAACCCATGAGTGGTGGTTGATAACAGCTAAGAATTGTGCTGCCATTCAGAGGGACCTGAATATGCCAGAGAAATGGACTGATAGGAATGTTATGGAGATCAGCAGGCAAAAGTGTCAAGTTCTGCAGCTGGGGAGAAATAACCCCATGCAGCAGGGTAGGCTGAGGACTGACTATCTGGAAAGCAGCTTTAAGAAAAAAAGACCTGGTGATCCTCATGGATGAGATCAAACATATACCAGCAACCCTGGAGTATTCTGGGCTGCATTAGGAACAGCACTGCCAGCACTTCAAGAGAGATAATTAGATAATTCTTTTTTTCTGGGTCAACCCTGATAAGACACATCTGGAGTGTCAGATCTAAGTCTTGGTTGCCCAGTACAGGAGAGGTGAAGATGTACTGGAGCAAGTCCAGCAAAGATGATAAACTGGTTAAAACAGTTCTCATACGAGGAAAGATTGACAGACCTGAGACTGTTTAAGCTCAAGTAGAGAAGGCTGATGGAGCACCATATCAGTGTATATAAATACCTGATAGAGTCAGTAAAGGACATGGGGCCAGACTGTTCTCAGTGGCTCCTCAGTGGAAAGAACAAAAACAATGGGCTCAACAAGAATACAGGAAATGTGATTTAAATATTAGAAGAAAGCTCCCTCTTGAGGTTTCTCGCTCTGGGAATGGCGGCGAGCCCAGAAACCCCACGAAAGAAGACTGCCGCCACGAGCCTCCCACGCGAGTCCAGACCGGGCGCCGCTGGGGTGCTGTGGACACGCAGGTGGATTGCCTCTGAGATGGAGAAAAGCAGGAGACAAGGTGATTAAGGAGATGTAGTGTCCGTGTTCTCGAAATCCAGGGTTTATTGAGTAGCAGCGGGACGGCGAGGGGCGCGTGGGGTCGGGAAGGATCGGAGGGGACGGGGCAGTCTGGATTCTCAAGCGCGCAGAGTGCAGAACAATGGTGAACACTGGGTTAAGAAGGGGGAGCAGGATGGGAGGAGTTTACATGGGAGAACCAACCGGGACGCGAGGGATACAGGATTGGCAGGAATGCCAGGGAATGGGGATACAAGGGGGAAGGGCACAGAACTTTGAAAACCAATAGTAAAACTGGGGTAGAAGGAATAGAGTAGAACATTCTAGCTATTAACTCCAAATAGGTTAAAGAGGAGGAGAAATCCAAAAACCAATACTCTTGTTCCCTGATGCATATTGAGGAAGTCAGCTGCAAGGTGTCTTGGGGGAGCATCTCTTTGTCACCCTGAGCTAAAGGTCTCTTCAGACCCAGGAGCCTTCCTCAGGTATATCTGCCTCCAAGCTCACCTGAGTCAAGGTCACTGCAACACCCTTTGATGCGGCTGGTTAGATACCAGCATAGGCTGTCCAGAGAGGATGTGTGCATGTATTCTGGGAGCTCTTCAAAATTCAGCTGGCATGTCCTAAGCAGCCTGCTGTAGATGGCTCAGCTTGCACAGGGGACTTGGACAACCTGACCTCCAGGCCAGCTTCTGACCTCGACTGATCTGTCATTCTGTTATTCTGTGGATAGGTAACAAGGCCTGAAAAGTTTCTGAAATCACTTGACTCATGCAAGTTACAGTTTTACAGAATGCAAACAAGTAGTTGGAGCTGAAAAGTGATTATCTAAAAAGGTAAATAAAAACCAAACCAAAACCCAAAAAACCCCAAAAAGTAGCAGTTTTACAAATTGCTATCTCTACAAACAAATAAAATGTTTCAACTTGAAATATTCTCCATCTTGGGTATTCCAACCAAGAAGAGATTAAATGTCATTGGTAAAATATTAGTTTGGAGCATTTTTTATCAACAAAAAACATGCTAATAATTTTCTGCCTCTTTGAAGACAAATATTCACAAGAAGTTGCAGTTTCCTATACCTGTTCTCCCAGTCTTGCTTTGTTTTTTCCTGACTCCTATAGTGCCTACTGAATAGTGGTAAAGCTGGATTTTAAGTTCAAAAAGCTGTGCTGGCAACCTATCTCACTATCACCTGTTCCTAACACACTGAGAGATGAAAGTGATTTATATGGATTCATAATACAACAAAAAAATACAGCTACCACAGAAGTTTTTTCTGTACTTCATGTTTCTGTGCCATGTTTTTTCTGTACTTCACCCACCTGCTCAGTAAGTGGGAGATAATGCTTTAAGAATGTGATTAATGGAAACCAGGTTCTATTCTAGTCAGACAGAGCTTTTGGGCACCAAATCTATGTCATTCCCAACTATACACCGTCTGGATGATGGATAATGCCAAGCTACTGGGCACATTTTATTCCCCCAGGTTTACAAAACAGTGATGAGAGAATTAGGAAAATACCCAGAGATTCAACTTGCAGATTTTACTCTGGGGACTATCCATGCACAAGGAGAGAGAGCTGCCTCTTCACATTGCTAACTTTATCATTTCACAGGTACCAACAGATTTATCCCAGATGTTGTGCTGATGTCAGCATGACTGCCATGTCTGCTTTCTGCCATCTCTTTTGAGGTACATTGGTACAGAATTCTATCACTTATGTATAGTTATGAAGACAGTCCAAGAGCTGCTTTTGAACCCAGGAATGTATGCCAGAGTCAAAATGAATAATCTTCATAAATTCAATTATTAAAAGGATTTAAAAAATATGATTGTACTCTGGATTACCTACATCTATGTCTATTTTGATGTTTTGGGGGTTTTTTGTTGGTTTTTTTTTTGTTTGTTTGTTTGGGGTTTTTTTGGTTGCTGTTTTTTATTTTAAAGACTATGAGACAATTTAATCCACTGTACTTTAAAGTTAAATAATGTTAAGGTAAAAAAACCAAGGTAAAATATTTGCCAGGAAGAAAAATTTATTGCAAAATGAAACCCTGCATCTTTTTCTAATTGCTAGGAATATCAGGTATGGTATAAGAACAAGGAAGTGTTTTAAAGCAATTTGATGGTTTTCATCATGTAGTTAAAATTTCAAAATTAAGCTGAAACTACAATGTACAAGAATGTGTCAAAACAGACATTGTTTAACATATGCACAAAAAAGACTTTTACCAAAAGAAAATTAAAGTTTCAATGAGCTATAGAAAAAGAAGGTAATGAATCATAGAATCATAGAATCATTAAGATTGGAAAAGAACTCCAAGGTCATCAAGCAAACACCACACCACCAACTAAACCATAGCACTAAGTGCATACTTAGCCATTTCTTGCACACTTCCAAGTCTTGTGACTCCAACACTTGCCTGGGCAGCCATTTCCAGTGCTTAACTACCCTTTCATTGGAGAAATTCTTTGTAGTGACCAACCTGAACCTCCCCTGCTGCAGCTTGTTTCCTCTTGTCCTGTCATTGGTTGCCAGAGAGAAGAGGTTGACCTCCACCTTGCTACAAGATCCTTTCAAGGAGTTAGAGACATTGATAAGGTCTGTCCTGAGTATCTTTTTCTCCAGGTTAAACACCCCCAGCTCCCTCAGTTGCTCCTCACAGGACTTGTGCTACAGACCCTTCACCAGCTCCACTGCCCTTCTCTGGACTCACTCCAACACCTCAATGTCCTTCTTGCAGTGAGGGGCCCAGAACTGGACACTGCACTCGAAGTGTGGCCTCAACAGTGCTGAGTACAGAGGGACAATCACTGCACTGGTCCAGGCTGATACAGGCCAGGATGTCATTGGTTTTCACAGGCACAGCTGGCTCATGTTCAGCTGCTGTCAGTCAGCACCACCAGGTCTTTTTCCATTGGGCCCTTTCCCAGCCACTCTCCCCAACCTGTGGGGATTCTTGGGGTTGTTGTGACCCAAGGACCTGGCACTTCGCCTTGTTGAACCTCACACCATTGGCTTCAGCCATCAATCCAGCCTGTCCAGATCCCTCTGCACAGCCTTCCTACCCTCCATCAGATCAATACTGCAGCCCAACTTAGTGTTGTCTGTAACCTTACTGTGGGTGCCCTGGATCCCCTCACCCAGATCATCAATAAAGTTATTAAACAGGACTTGCTCTAATACTGAGCCCTGGGGAACCCCACTAGCGACTGTCAGCTGGATGTGGCTCCTTTCAGCACCACTCTCTGGGCCCAGCCATCCAAAAGGTTCTTAACCCAGAAAAGAGTGCCCCTGTCCTAGCCATGGACTGCCAACTTCTCCAGGAGAATGCCGTGAGAGACAGGATCAAAGGCTTTACTGAAGTCGAGGCAGACCACATCCACAGCCTTTCCTTCAGTCACTAGGTGGATCACCTGGTCATGAAAGGAGATCAGGTTGGTCAAGAAGGACCTGACTTTCCTAAACCCAGACTTGCTGAGTCTGATCCCCTGGTTGTCTTGTGTGTGCTGCATGTCAGCACTCAAGACAATCTGTTCCATAACCTTCCCTAGCACCAAAGCCAGGCTGACAGGCCAGTAGTTCCCCATATCCTCCTTCTGACCCTTCCTGTAGATGGGCATCACACTGGCCAACCTCCAGTCATCTGGGATATCCTCGATTAGCCAAGACTGCTGGTAAATGTTGGAGAGTGGCTCAGTGAGCTCTTCTGCTCCCACAGTGCCCTTGGGTGAATCCCATCCAGCTCCATAGACTTGTGGGTGTCTAAGTGGCTCAGCAGATCACTAACTGCTTCCTCCTGGATTACAGTGGGTCTATTCTGCTCCCCATCCCTGTCTACCAGCTTTTAAATTTTAAATTTGTCAGGATGGTAACTGAGCTTCTTAAGATATATTTTTGAAGATACAATTTTTAAGATGCTTTTGAGTTTTTAAAATTAATTATCTGATACATATTTAGATAAAGGGTTTTGATACAGAAGCAGACTTCAACCAGTGATTTAAAATATACATCTTGTTCCAACTGAAAAAAAAAAAGCTTAATATATCTGATATCTTGCTAGATGATAAATGCCAGACTGAGAGATAATTAGGAACAATTTCTTTAATTGTCATTGAAGGTAAACATCTGTATTTTTCTTCACAATATTGTGACTACACTTATATTCTAGGGACCAATACCTTGAGGTTCCTGGCTCCATGTGTTAAAATGTGGCTAGTGCCTAGCATTCTATTGAGCAGTCTGCAAAGTAATTGATTCAGATTTATTCTAGAGTCTATGTACTGTTTCCCAAAATGTGATTGCTATTCTGTATAATGGCTTACCCGATAAATGTTGAAATAGACTAATGTTTACAAGAGTAGTATTTCCATAGCTTATAAAGACATATGTGTTGCATCCCCTATGCTGAAAGATTAGAGCAGACAGATAAGGTTGGCAAGATTATGTTTGTACTTCTGCAATGAGTGGTTAACTGTCCTACTATGATACAATATTTTCATTATGTGAGGAACTCATTAAATCATTCAAAAAATCTTTTTTTTGTAAATGAAAATACATGCATTTCAAACAACCAGACACCCAGGAGTCACCCAAGAAGCCAAGTTATTTTACAGATGTAGAACATGCTTAAAGTAAAATAAGCTCTATTAAATACTGGAAGTCAATACCACATCAGTATGGGCTTTCAGTTACCAAACTTATGATGCTCAAATCCATCTAAATTGTACTGTTTATTTAAAGGGAATTATGTGACAGACAAGCTGGAGACAGGTATGTAAGTGCTTAGATTAGGTACACCGTTTGACTAAATATGGATACATATGCCATATTCTTCCTTCGAAAAATAGAAAACTCATCTTTCCTTTTCAATATGCTGTTTTGAATGTGTGCATTAAAGCTAAACAAATTGCTGGTAAAGTTTAGAGCTCAAAGCACTTTTGTATTCCCCTAATGAGCTCAGTGAAATTCAAGCCTCAGTTAAGAAAGGAAGGGGAAAAATGTCTTCAGCAGTTTTCTTAGTCTTTTCAGGAGATTATTTTCAGAGCACTCATGGGGTTTTTTTATCATGTGTAGAAAAAATTTTCCCTTCCCTTTTGCATTCTTCCTGTGAAACATTTATATTGTCATTTTAGATCTCTGTAGTCATGTATAGGTGCTGAAGATTATCCTAATCTTCCAGAGAGTACTCTGAAACAAGAGGGCAGCATGCTCCAGGTTTTCCTGGTCAGTGTAAGCAGTCTTACATGTCAGTTTAACAAGACTGAATGACGAGGCACTTCTTGTTGGAGACCATATGGCTGTTGTTCTACTTGTAGATTAAACAGTGCCTGAAATACTCCTGGGTGCTGAAACTCAATCATCTCTGCAGCTAAACTGCTAAAGACGTCCCATGTTTTAAATCTGTGTAAACTAGAGGTCTCAAAAACGATTTCTGGATGGAGTTTGGGAGCTACAAGACTCTATAGACCATTTCCAATGCATTCAGCATGCAGCCATGTTCTTCTGGAGGCTAAAACATTTTACTAACATAGATATAGGCTGCTTTTTACCAGTTGCACTAAGTGCCTGGAGACATAGAAAGGAACATATAAGTTACTACAGGAAATGTAGTCTGTGGCCCACTTGAGGAAAGGAGGTTTTGGCTGGGGAGTTCTTGTACTTTAAGATTTGAAAAAGCAGATTATGAGAAAACTGATCTCAAGAGACGGAGGTTAGAGAAAGGCAAGTGTAAAAAAAAAAACTATATGTAAAGCTGAACAGTGTGAGTTGAGATGGGCTGGTGCAAATTTGACTTCAAGGATTGAGCTTCATATAAATACTGTGTGATTCAGAATTAAATCTGCTCAAAGTCTTTTGTATCTCTGTGGTATATGGAGCCTTTCAGGAATGGTTTTGTTCACTCCCTCAGTATTTCTATGTCATGATTGTGCTAGAGGCTTTCAGATAATATTGCAATGTCTGAAATTCAATTTGAGGGGAAGAGTCCAAATGGCCATATCAACGTTTGTCCCCTTTTATAATCAGAGCAGGCTCTATCATACCAATAGAGTCAATTGGAAATTCAACCATCAGCTGCTTGGGATGAGATTTCTGCCCCTAATTTATATATCTTCATGTAAGTGGGCTGAGGCTCAGAAGAACATAAAAATCATGAGAAACTACTGGATTCGCGATAAGAAACTGCTGGGCATAGCAGGGTGAGAAGTTCATGGAAGTCCTGAGTGCCCTGAGGTCTGGAAGACTTCACAGATGGTTCAGGGAGATTATGAGTGATTGCAAAAATTCACAGATAATTAAACAGAATATTAGGGACATTTGGAGAGGGCAATCTAATAATACCAGAATTATCTATTAACAATTCTGCAAAAGGAAAATACTCCTAGGTCTTCACAACAGATATACCAAAGTCAGGTTACTCTGGTACCTAAACTGAGACCAATGGCAAACAAGTAATTAGGGATAGCTTCTGTATTTAGAAAAAGATGAAGGCAGAGAAAGGTGGGCAGGAGAAGGAATGGGAGGTGGGCTGGGGAGAAAAAAGTGCTAGTCAGGTATAACCGGGCTGTTTGTCTGACCTGTCTGATCACTGCAATCTGTCCTATGACAATCTGTTGAAGGAAGTTTCCCAATCTGATTTACTAGATAAAGAATATGAAAGTAGACATACCAAAGCTTATAGCTGTAAGTAGCTCCCTTTCCTTTGAAAGTTCTTTGTATCACATTTGGAAACTGTGATGTTTTAAAAGAAGATATTACTAGGTTTTTTCAGCTTTTAATCCTTAAAATATATCAGGAGTGCAAATCATCTCTGTTATTTCATTCTCTTCTTAGAAGTTCTTAGGAGCTTCAGAATAGTAAATTTAAAGTTTCATCTGTTTAAAGGAATAGTTGAAGTACTAAACATTTTCTTGAAGTTTTTATCTCCAAAATTTAAGGGCACGTGAAAACAAACAAACAAAAAATCTGCATTTTAACTTCCTGACTAAAGCTTTTTCACTTTGCAATTCAAATTTTACTTACTTGCTGTTATGATATTGTTACTTCACTGGTTCACTAGTTGCCTAACTATGAAAGCCATGATTTTCTAATTTAAGAGTCAAATAGAAGGTAAGAAAATTCCTGTATTTTTCTGTTATTCATCATAAAGAAGATAAAAAAAGAACAAACCTCATCTTTTCTCTTCAGATATCACCTTCCTAAATACTTATTTATTTTGTTCAGATTCACTGTGCAAAGGAAGATGCCCACTTTTGATTTTGGAACTAAACCAGATCTCTAAACCTTTAAAAATATACACATGACTAGTTTTTACCACCAATAACTGAAGCAAGAATGATGAAAATATCGTTTGATTTTCTGGTTGGAGGGTTCAGAGACCAAATGAACTGGGTATCATGTTTAACAATACCAGAAAATAAATATTGGTCCTAGTTGGACAGCCTGATTTAGTTTCTCACAGTTGTTTAGTGAGCTTATTACAGTGGCCTTGGTAGATCTATTCAGGGTAAGCAGGACACTGGGGATTGTCTCAGGAGTCTACATGTCCAGCCACTTAAATCAGTCAACACAAAATGCAAGGAACACAGATATACTTGAATGTACCAGGTGCTCACTGCATACAGGGGATTTTAGAGTGTACAGTCTTGTCCCAGCAGGAGATGCCTCCCAAATGTGGATGAGATCCCTCTCAACACAAAAGCTAGAGTGATAGGGGCACTGCCATTAGCAGAGGGTGGCCTGAGTTCCTTCCTGCCCCCTCTCTACAAGCTGCTTCGTGCTTTGCCTTAATGTCCTGACCTGATCTGCTACTGGATAAGAAAGAAAATCCTGTCTGACTAAAAATGCATGTTCATCTTCAGAAGCAACAGACATCTTCCTGAAAGTGGCTCTTGGCTGCATACTTCATAAATGCTACCTCTTCAAGAAGTGACTACTAAGGCCAACCAGGGACAGATTTCCGCAGTGCTTCCATGAGCTCCTGGTATGTTGTCAAGATATCTCTGAGCAGAAGACCTTAGAAGAAAGGTAATGAGAAATACAAACAACTTGAAATCTTTTAGAAATCTACAATGCCATACTGTGCTCTACAGAATTATATTGTCTCAACTTTCTTTTTCTATTTTTTTCCCCTCATGGAACTTGATAATTTATATTTTGCCCATTTGTTGGGTAGTTTCCTAGTTTAACAGGTAAGTAAGGATTTATTTTCTTCCCTTCATTTTTTCAATGAAGCTAGAAAAATAAGTCTTTGCTTTAGAATCAATCTAACCATTTTCTCATTTTCAACCTTTTCCTTCTTTTCTATGTCAGTTAGGTTAGCTTAAAATCTGAAGTTTTCTCTAGCTACATGACTTACTGTGAAAGTACTGCAATCCAACAGATTTCAAGTTTCTCTCAGGAGACACCTACTTGACAGCCCTTTTGTTGCTAATGGTAGAATTTAAATGTCTTACTGCGTTTTGCATGTAGCTTTGCTGATTGCACTTTGAAACCCTTTTCTAAAGAGAAAGTACTTTCAAAAATTTGTCCCTTTTCTCTTCCCATACACACATTCCTTGAAATATGCATAGTGCTAGGAAAGACCTACAAATACCTAGTATTGGTGGGGGAAAATAACTCAAGAAACTACAGAATTATATTTCTAGATAGTAATTGGCTGCATAATAATTTGGAAGAGAATTTTGGATAGGGTTTGGGTTCTTTTCTGTTGTGACAAAAGAAGCTGACATATTGCATTCCCATAGCACAAGTCTAATATTTTCAGACTATGCCTGCATTATCTCTAAAGATGTCTCTGTGTTTTTGAGGACTGAGAGCTTCGGGTAAAAAAGCCTGAGGTTGGCAGAAAAGTCAGTCTGAAGCACTTTGGATTTTTTCCCAGATCTGCTGTATCTCTTTCATGCTTTATAGTGACATCAGCATTTTATACCTCAATATTTATTCTAGGGAGGAAATAATTCTCAAAGCAAAATAAACAATGATATCATTAAACTGGCAGTTTTGCCAAGGAAGTAAAATAAGAAATTCCTATATATAGTACATGTAGCATTGGCTGAAGGAAATATCTATTTGTCAAAAGGTATTTCCTGTTTTTCTTTTATTGACGGGGAGGAGTGTGGGGGTAGACCTTGAGAGAAATTTTATCATTTTTTAAAAATACAGGTTTCACACTGTGCTTACTGAGTTCTGATAAGAAGTTCCCAAATACGTTGCAAGCTGGCAAAATGTAAAGCAGTGAGCTCTCATCTTATTCAAAGGCTGTTATTTTCTGGTAATGCCTACATCAGATCTCCTGCTTTCATTCAAGGACCTAACCACCAAAAAAAAAGAGATAAAACTAAAGAGTGACACAAATTTCAGTGTCTTTATAGGTGACTTATGCAACATCACAGAAACATTGTCAATAAAGTAGCTGGAATAAAATTTGGTTCAGTGGTTGTCTGACAAGTTTTGCCAGGGAGAACCATGAGCTACACAAGTTGGAGTGTTCAGTATTTATACCAGAGTCCGCCAAAGAGCTCCCAGAAACAGAATACATGAGTCAGCAGTCCTACATCTTCCTCGAGGACTTCACTGATGCTGCAGTGTGATTATGAATTGCTTGACATTCTAAGATATGACAAAACCAAATTCCTGATGATCTCTACTTCTCTATGTTACTCTAGTTGTACTGCAGATGCTCCTTTTGATGTTATCTGTATTTCTAAGTGGTTAAATGGATCCTGGAGTTTCAGTTTCTCCTCCTACTTTATCAGTTCTTTATTAAAATTTTAGTCCTAATTTATTTAATTAGCAGTAGCTGGTAAAGACAATTTGGAGAGTGTGTAGAGTTTTCACTTCTGCTTTTATTTCGAAAAATACATCTGACTATTTTTATTCAACCCTGAAAGCGTTAATGTAGTAACTATAAAAGGGCAGCCTAGTTTCAGTTATTATAATAGTAACTACAAAGATAGACCAGGGCAGATATTTTGCTCCCATACAGAACAAAAGTATGCAGGAAATATACAGGGAAAAAAATACCAAGGTAACATAATTTTTATGATTTATAAACCCACTCACACTTCCAGTTCTTATTCCAACATATAAGTTTCTCTCTATCTCTTCCTCTTTCTTCAAATATATATTGCTAAAGAAGTTAAATAGCTGCTGAACTGGAAGGTAGTAAATTTAGATTGCAAAAGGAGATATGAGAAAAATAGCGTGTCTTCAGATAAAGGACTGCTTTGAAGTCGACATATGTTCACAAAAATAATTTCACATACTTCTGTATCCTTACAAAGTCTTCATCCCAGATAAACTGTGTAGTCTCATAGACTGGTTAAGTGAAATCATGCCACAGAGTTTTACCAATACCTTTTATATGATCAGTCTACTCTGTATCTGAGACAACCATATTTCTTTGACTGTAGAGGGAGTGCTTCAGTTCAGTGACTCAAATTTAAAGGTAAAGATCCAACTGTTATCACTTAACATAAGCACACAGTTAAAACCCTTTGGAGGTTATGCAACCTCTATGAATACTGAGAATTGTGCAGCAATAGAAAGTTCACTTTAATGACTTATATTTCTTTTTATATGATTTTGATCATCTCTAAACAAACTTATTTTGCACTGTGTCTCCTGATCATATTGTCTTGAAAGTCTAGTTTTTCTCATAACTGTGTCTGGACTGTGATATTCCAGGCTATCAAAACAACTATTCTATATTCAAATTACATCACTTGCCTGGTATCCTTCAGCAGGGATTTAGAATAAGTTAAAGAAAATACATTTGTCCTTTTAAAAGGGGAAGGAGACATTAATAATCATTAAAATATAGAGTACTGTAGATCCAAGAAGGAGTCCAGAGTAAAACCTAAGGCACAGTACTCCCAAAATATATGACTTGTCTATACTGGAGTGAGAACAGCCAGCATGGCAAAACCAAGGGAAGTTGTGCCTGACCAACCAGATTTTTGCCTGTGTTGGCTATGTGGTCAGATGGAGGGAAATCTTTTGAAGAGTTTCTAATAAGGGTACTTATTTGGGATAAGAGTTTCTTAAAATTACATTAATAAACTAAAAAGTCAACTATTTGCATGTTTGGTGATGTTTATTTGGTTTGGCAGTATTTTTTTTTTTTGCTAAAATATTTTCTTCAATATTTTCAGGAAGCTGAAGACAAATCCTAAGCTATTTTGCAGTCATCACTGCAAACTTATCTAGAACACAAAATTATCATGACAGCACAGAAATAGACATTCAACTTGAAACTCAGACAGACAGAGAGAGATATACCTTAGCAGATAGTGCTGAAATTGATATATAAACTAGAAGTAATATGGAATATCAAAAAAGGAAATAAGTAAAAAGAAAATAAGGACAGAACATGGTTTCTTATTATTTTCATTCAATGATTTTGAATACAAATGCCCTACAGGATGATTCTAAAAAGCTCCATTTTTTTCCCAATTTTTTAAGTTGTATATATATACATATATAATTCTAACACATTTTACCTTTAATTAATCAAAACTGTTAAACATAGCTTTACACAATGACTTATTATTATATGCATTCTTTATAACTGAAGATAAATACTCCAGCCTTATGGGGGAAAAAAACCCACCCGAAGCATTCTCTTATTATATATCCACATCTATGTTTTGTTTTGAAGCTGTTTCAAGTGGCTGCCCCAGCTGCATTATTTAGAGCCTTGTCTTGATTCACAGAGAAGTTCTTTTGTGCAAAAGCTAGATTCTTTAGATTTGCATGAAATGTACCATTAGTCCTTGATGGAACAGCCTGATGAAATGAATCAATTTATAAAAAAATTTAGTCTTTCACTGTGTGCAAAACATGCATGTGAACTATAGACAACCGTCCATCTGTTATAGCTGCCAGCTATGCTTCCTGGCAACAGTTGTTGGTCCCTGTATATGGAAGCCAGAACAAGATCTGGAAGAAGGTTGGCTCAGACCTGAGGGCAGACTTCTGTTCTGTCCATTCAGTGACTGTTTCATCTTCTTGCCTTACAGAGATGCTGTGTAGGGTTCAAGCTCTAAAAATGCTGCAAAGGATACCCAGTGTTTGATGCTAACAGGGGCCTTTCCCAATCTGTTGTCATCTTGGAAACCTAAATTTGATTTTTACATCTAGAATCCCTTTTTGCCATCAGCAAAGCTGTCACAGAAGTAGGATTTTCCATGAAATAATTGTCTATTCTTATACTCACACAAAAGGCAGTTTAGGATGACCAGAATCTACTGGGGTATTCTCCAAGAATCAGCTATTCCCCTAACAGTGACCTCTTCATGTGGATGTTGACCAGCTCCAAATGACAAGTGTGTTCAGGAAACAAATAAGAATATTGTTTTATCTTCTTGCATGAAGGACATTATGTGACTGATGGTGGTAAAACACAGTATTTTCATCTTGGTATACTTTCCTGTGGTGTACACAGCCCTGCAGGTGAGGAGGTACATGTGCTGGAAAACATATCTTTGATAGCTTCGAATCACATGCATTATAAGGATATTCAGTCCTCTTTTAGCTGATTGCTTCAGTACCCTTGCATGACTGAGAAGATAACACTGAAGAGTAAGGATATCTCAGTTTTACATGCTACCTTGCTTAGATGGAAAAAAAAATTAATGCATTAGAAAACAGCTGGGCGAAAGCATCACTCAATAATTATCTGATGGAAATGTATTCCTGTTTCTTTTTAATTTTCTAATGCTTTCCTAATTGATTTAGCATAAACAATAGATTTATTTTCCATGCACAATCATATCAGTTACACACATTTCTTCAAATGCTGATATATAGAGCATTTATGGGTAAAGTAAGCATAAAATCAACCCTTCACAGGTGCTTTTCTGTCTTTCTCTAGCCAAGAAGCTTAGGGTATGTCTATACAGTACTCCAGAAGCAGATAAACTGATAGTGAAGCTCTCTTTTGGTTAAGCATTTTGTATAATATAAATATTAAGCTCCAGTCACTTTTGTCACAACGATTCTTGATTAAAAGCCTTTGTCAATCATAAAGTTAAAATCCATAAGGAAGTCTTAGGATAAATGTTCTTACTTATTTACTTTTTTTCTCAGCCAAAATTAAATTAGTATTTCATTTTCATTGTATTTTACATTGCTAGAATTTCTCTCTTTTACATGATTGGGAAAATTTATGAAGGCTAAATTTAACTATACTCTATAGGCTGCTGTTCTGTAAGATTCTGCTCTATAATAGTACATTCCAAGATGGCAGGTACATATTTGCTTTCATTAAGGGTAGCTGAAAATTTGAGGTTTCAAACAGTCTATCACTTAGTTGAATAAATTAAATTGGTTTAATATCCAGAGTTACAGGTAATTTAGTTCTGGGAAATTACACCTCTGTGTCTGAAGCTTGAGTTCTAATTGTAATTCTTCTGTGTGGGTTGGGATTTGGACTAAAATGACATTTCATACTGATACTACAAACTCTCAGCTAATAGTGATGAGGTAAAGAAAAGTGTGATTCTCCTGAGAGGAAATTTGCTTCACAAATCTTTGGGGAACTTTGGACTTGCAGTGTGTTGACATGCTCAAGGCAGAATTTCATCTGGAGCTTGGACACCAAGGTAACAGATTAATCTGCTGGGAAGTGAGACTGACAAGTCCAGGTCCCTTTGGCTGGATTTCTTTTTTTTTTTACTTTGTCTGATGGCAAGAAATATTCACTGCTATTTCTGCTACTAAGAAGATATTGAAAAAGCTAGGACAACTTGTGCTGTCAGTAGAGGTTGTTGCTGGCATTAAGAAGGTTCCTAATAGTGAAATGGCCTTCAATCTTAAGTGTTAACCAGGAAAAAAAGTAACTTACATTACTGTGCAGTATTTGGACACATAGAATCATAGAAACAAAATCATTATGTATTCTGCCAAAGAAGATGAACTAGCTAATATGGAGGGAAAAGAAATCCCAATAACTGAAACCTATAGGAAGGAAGTGGAATGAATTTGTTTAAACTATCAGAGAGGTCAGTCTGATACATTAACAAGATATGTGACAGCAATCTTGGACAGGTGGCTGAGAGATGGGCATGCCACAGAAGAATTTTGCCACGTATTTGCTTTAGCCTTTGCCATGCCATCCTTTTAGCAGAATTATATCTTATAAATCAAGATGGATATTGAGTAAACTGGCACTTAAAGACTAAGCAGATTAAAAACAAGTGTGTACAAATTGTGAGTTCACTGTCTACAAGCAGTCATCTGTGCTATGGAAGAGCAAGGCACAAGTTTATCTGCAAATTCACAGGGAAGGCTCCTACGGCTTTTCCCTTACCGGCGTAGTGTCTCACACCACTTTTTCTTACAGGGAGAACAGGATGAAAGTTCACCGCTCTTATCCTCCCATTTGATGCCAGGAGCTAGTGTCTTTTAAATTGACATTAAAAGATGCTTAATACAGAAGACTGTATTAAAAAAAGATAGTAGTGCTCAGCTCTGGAATATGTAAAAATAAAGCATTCATCACCATCAGTAAAAACTAGTGCTGACTTTGTCATCTAAATCTGAGAGAATCAGCTCTTGGATGGGCTTTTCCAACAGGAGTAAATTAATGGAATCATAGAATGGTTTGTTTTGGAAGGGACAGTAAAAATCATCCAGTTCCACTCTCCCTGCTTTGGGCAGAAAATCTTTCACCAGACTGGATTACTCAAAGCCCCATCCAGACTGGCCTTCAACACTTAAAGGGATGGGGTATCCACAACTTGTCTAAGGACCTGTTCCTGTGCCTCACCAAGCCACAGTAAAGATTTGCTTCCTAACATAGAAACTAAAACAATTCTTTCAGTTTAAATCCATTCCTCCTTGTCCTGTCACTACATGCCCTTGCATGTAGATCCAGCTTTCTCGTAGGCCACCTTTACGTGTTTAGTAAAATGAAGGGAGGATGGTGTCTTCCAAGGAAGACAGGCGGTAGGAAACTCTATCTGAGAGCAGAAAGTCTAAATTTCCACCCCTCTGGAGACCTTCATAACATAAACAAGTATATGGACAACTTACAGTGTTTGTTGAACTACAAAAAGCTGAAATGGCTTCTCTTATATACATGTATTGCCAGTCTTCCATCTACAGACTAGAGTGCTCACCCCAAGGGTGCAGTATTTAGCTTAAAAATGCTACCCACAGGCTGCTAGAAAATAAGAAAAAAATTGGTATTACTCTTATTCCATGCTCTTTTTCTCAGCGCAACTCGTTTAGGACTGGCATTCCCCAATTTAGTGTTTCCACTGAAACACCACAAACCATGTGCTGCTTGCTCACTCCTCCCTCCTCCAGCCCACTGCACTGCACTGGAGAGGAGAATTGAAGGCAGAAAAGGTAGAGATCATGTGTTGAGATGAAAAGAGTTTTATCTTGGCAGCTTGATCTACTTGGCCATTGTTGTGATGCTCTTCAGTACCCTTGGGTACATGTGCATCTACATGACACATTTTTATGCCCAGCTTCTCTACCTGGGCAGTGATGTCTTCCCACAATTCAGCAGCCCAGAGGGTTTTGCCTCTGTGTTGCCAATTGGTCATTTTCCATTGGTTCGCCCACAGCCAAGGCACATTTGTTACCATCCACAAGTCAGTGTAGAGGTCAAATGTTGGCCATTTCTCTCATTCAGTGATACCTAAAGCCAGCTGGATGGCTTTCAGCTCTGTGACCTGACTGGATTCACCTTGTGCTCCAATATCTTCTGGGACTCAATGCACAGGACTCCATACAACATGCATGTAGCTCTACAATACAGCTGCAACTGGCAATAAAGAGAGCATATTGCTTTCTATTTTCTCGTAGCTGATTATGTGGTGGAGCCTGCTCAACACCATCTCGTCTTCTGATGATAGTCCAAATATTTTGCCTCCAGGCCAGTTTGTGATGGCTCGCAAGATCCCTGGGCAATCAGGGTTTACTATTCGAGCTTGCAGTGTGGTCAAGAGAGACCCACTTACTCCATGTAACTTTGGAGGCATGACATGTGGAAGGGGCTTTCCTTTTCAGTATCCAGCCCAGCACTGATAGTCAGGGTGCCAGGAGAAGCTGTGCTCTGGTGCCAGTCACTTCTGAAGTGGCTCAAACCCCTTCATAATCTGACAGTATCTCTTTTTTATTTGGGTGTTAACAGGCCTCAGTTCGTTTGCATCTCCAACTCCAAAACCCCAGGAGCTGTCCTCAAGTCTCTCTGGGACAAAAACTTTTTGCCAAAAACTCCATGAAGGACCACTCTGCCCAGCTGCAGTGTAGAGCACATTTTTCACATCTTGTCCTGTACTGGCTGACCCAAGAGCTACTGCATGAATTATCTCCCATTTAATTTGTCCAAAAGTTTGTTGTTTTTTAGCTCACTGCTTATTATCATTCATCTTCTGGTTCACTTGATGGAGAGGCATACGGTCTGACTGTACTCTGAGATATGCATTCTCCAGAAACCTGCAGCACCTGGGAAAGCCTGTGTTTCCTTCTTGTTGGTTGGTGGGGACATAGCTGCTATTTTGTTGTTTCAGTTTTTAAATTTTATTTTGTTACTGCCTTTGTTCCAATTTTATTTTATTCTTGTCTTTTTTCTTTCCAAGATGATTTGAGGATTTTTCAACCAATTACTTTCTACAGATAAAACTACAGCTGTATGTGTTTTTATTTTAGATGATGCAAGCAAGGGACAGACGACTTGTTAAAAACTTTGGTCAGTTTCTTATCCCTAATGTTAATTAAGGGGACAGTTCATGTTGTGTTTCATAGATCTGAACAATTTGGCCTTCTTTCTAAGGAACAAATTGAATAAAAAAAATCAGTAACACTCCATCTCCTTCAACACCTCTTGCAGAAAAAAATTCATATTACATGACCAGTGTTCTGTATTCAGGTTTTTTGATTGAATGCTGTGTGATAGAAAATACTGTAGAGACTGTGACTAAATCCATGCATATGTACTCCGACGTTTGCTCCTCTAGAAAAGAGAAAAGCAGTTAGGCAGTTACTAATGATCCTGGTGATCACCACTTTGAAAACTTAGGGCAATTTCCCTACCCCAAAATAACATAGTGTTACTAGAACTATTACAAAAGAGATTCCACATAGTTACAATGGTCACAGGATGTGCCTTTTGACCAAATTTGATCTGTTTCTTTTCAGATTCTTTTTCAGATATCTTTGTAAGAAAGATTCTATTTTGGAATGTATGTATATCTATATCACTCAGGGACTTGAATATTTTTTTTAAATTGCAGGTACTCACCTGATAGAAAGCAATTAAATTTAGATATTTATATTGCTAGTAGCTGGTAGGTGCTCAAGATATATACATGAGTCAGTGTCTTATTTACATGTCCAGCCATAGCAATAGAGCTCATGTCACTGTTGAGTTATAAAATCAATGTTGTTATCAATTTGTCCTAGACTTTTCAGCCAGGTCTACTTGCACAGATTTGAGCACTTACGTGATACTCCACTGAGTTATGAATGAAGGCTATAATCTATATTTTTCTATTGTCTTGACTGACTATGTGCTTAGTGTCCTAGAAGTTTGACTAAATGAAAGTATATATACATTTTATCTACTGGGAAATGAAGACTTGATGTGCTTTAAAGATGCATAAGCATGATTTCCCTATTTATTACCAATCCATTACAGTAAGGATTGATTAATAATTGGATGTAAAAAAATGTTTCAGTGGAGTCGATGATTGCATTAACAATTGTATCAAACATTCTTCATAGTATTGTTGCATTTCATTTTCTGTATAAAATGATATATAACAATCCTTGCTGTTGTATCATTGTATGTAATGCAGTACAATGTTAAATGGCCTCATACCATTTCAGCTGCAAACATTAATTTTTCAATGCCATCTTTATCTTTAGGGACTGCCTTTAATTTGTGTTTGCATTTTTGAGCCTGTGTTATTCGGAAGATTTAAAGATTTGCTTTCATATGTATACACACTTAAACGATGTGCTAAGTTATAGCAAGATATTCTGTAGAAATGAGTGGAGGGAATAAAAATTTGTTCAATGATTATATGCTTGCAATAATGCTCTTTTTAGTAAAATACCATTTAAAAAAATGAAAAATTTGTTTATAGTCTTCTGTTTATACTTAGTAAGAAAATAAGTATTTGTTGGTGAAACATTTAAATAGTCAGAGATTGAGGCAATGGTAACCTCAGGAGAACGATAAGAATCCAATCAATTGGTGGCTGTAGGATTGGCAGTGGAAGAATAATCTGTTCTTATAACTTTAATCAAGACCGTTGGGGTGGTGAAAAAGACATGTGGTTCTGGGGGTACATGAGACCAAGATGGCGAAAGGGACTACAAAGACAAATGCTTCAAGAGGAAATTTGGTGACAGCAAACACGTTTGGAGGAAGGAAGAAGGAATGATTCTTAGACTGAAAAAGCACCTGAGTGATGCTGTGCTGATCCTACAAGTCAGTCTGAAACCATTGAACTCACAGGACCTGATGAAAAATTTTTGTGGTGTTTAAGGCCAGTTTGAATAGGACTCTGGGCACCCACAAATAGTGGGTGACATTCCTGCCCATGACAGAGGAGTTGGAACTGGATGTTTATGGCTCTTTCCAATTCAAACAACTCTGTGATTCTATGATTCTACAAAAAATATTCCTGCATATTTAACAGATTTTTTCAAAATGTACTAGCAGTATGTCGCTGTTGAGCCGCTAGCTGAGAAATGACCCAGGTTCTCAGACAAGGAAAGAGAGAAGATGTCTTTATTATTTTGATTTCCATATATATAGAGTCTTCAGAGGTCACCCAGATTGGTCAGCCCGAGACCTCCCCCTAGGCCCAATTGGCCAAGCCCGAACTGACCTAATCCGGAGACGTTGTTTGCAAAACATCCAAACTTTATCTTTGTTTATGAAATGTAGCAAAATGTTCTCACGGGAAGGACCTGTGCTAGCCACAGCAGTAATATAATTTTTTCATGCTCTATATGCTGTGTGCATACAATAAATATATTGTAAGAATCAGAGCTCATGTATTGGTTTGAAAACAAACCAGTGGGAGATCACAAGTCAAGATTTGCTGTTGTGTGCCTATGCTGTTCTAGAGACTTCTCCCTAGCAGAAACCTGTACCATCCCATGCTGTAATCTTATTGGTTTACCCCTTCCTCCTCCCTGGCTCCTCCCCTCTGGCTTCCCCTAGTTGGTTCTTCTGAGTAACCACGCCTCTGTTCCCTCTCCTGATAACCTGCTGAGAAAGCGGAACTCGGGGTTCACCATCTTGGCTTTCCAGCACCCCAAATCCTCTCCTGCCTCTCCGTCCCTCTCCACCCTCCTCTGACCCTTGACTGTGGACCTTAATAAATCCCTGGAAACTCCAGATGGTGATCCTGCATTTCTTCCATCGCCACACCTTCACGGAGTCTCGCGTCCCCCTGCAGCTCCACTGCCTGCTACAGCCACATGTCTGCCTGGCGTGTTCTGGCCACGGGCAGCCCCCTCTACATTGCGGTGTGGGGTGGCCATTTGTGAATCGTGATTGAAATTAAAAATAAGTGAAATAATACAAGAAAAAGCACTGACAAAGTCAGATACAACCTGACACCCCGTTAGGGTGGTGGTAGCAGTCCAACTGAAGTAGTCCAGTTCAAGCGGTGATCCTGTGAAGTTCTGATCTCCAGCTGAAGGTCCAGTGGTAGCTCTTGTCCTCCGGGAACCCAGTCGACAGGGCTAGCTCAGGCAGTTCCAAGGCCAGGTTATATCCAGGTGGGAACACCTGGCTCCTCCCTCCTGGGCAGAGCATCCCACAATAGGATGAGATAAGTCCATGAGTCATGTGGTGGGTCCCTGATGGCCCATTGCCTGTCATCCGGAGTGGGTCATTAGCAGGTGATAGCAGCTACCGACCCACAGCTGGTGGTAATAGAATACTTAAATACATCTATATTGCAACCTAGGAGAGCTCATTACATTAAACCTCCAAATCTAGCAACCAAAAGGCGTAAAGGAAGACTGTAGCTAAATTATTTAAAATGCTTTATCAGAAAAATATTCCAACAGTAGCTGTTTGTGATTTTAGGACATACTACTCTTTTATGAAAACTGTTTTTATGAACGTTAAGTACAGAGCTTTTTGTGTCTTATATTACACACAGGGCTGTATAAGCAGATTTTTCCACATTAATGGATCATGAAAAAATGCCTAATTTTCCATATAGCTATTCTTTACTAAACACAGAAAAATTATAATAATTTCATCAGGATGATAAATTAAACAGTATTATGCATTATGAGATAGAATGAGAGAATATGCTGAGTGTGAAGGAATCCACAAAGACTACTGAAATCCAACTCCTGTCCCTGCACAGGACACCCCAAGACAGCCTCAAAAAAGGATAATTCCTATAGGACCTTTATTTTGCTGACACAAATTCTTCTACTCTCCTGGAATGCACAGATACTTCTTACAAACGTACAACACAGTAGTCAGCAACAGGCATAAATCAACAGGAATTGTTCAGTATTTGTCTAAAATGTTCCAAAGACATTTATGAAGTTTATTAATTACTTATGCTAATGTGTTTGAATACCAGCCTTATAATCTGCCAAAGCCATATCTTGCATTTTAACCCTTCCAAGTTATGTGAAATGAAAAATATAATCCAAATTTGATTTTTTAAGCCTGACTAGTTCTTTAAAATATATGATGCTGTCACTAAAAATTCAAAATTTGACAAAAATTAACAGACATACAGATATCTGAAATAACTACCAAAACTCAGATTCCAGTGCTTGTGAACTTACAGTAAATTTTGAAGTTTTAGAAGTGATTGAGGTAAATATATTTGTTGGGAATTCAACAGAAAATCACATCCTGATTCATAAGAGAATTATTAACAAGAAATCAATATAAGTGACTTTTATATTATTAATCTTTAAGGAGTTTTTTATTTCCTTCCTTTGACTCATCTCTGGGTAAAAAGATGGGGCAGGGTGGAAATTAAAAGCATAAGAGAAGAAAAAGTATTGGTGACAATGCTGTACATAAAATATATTTAAATATCATGGGGATAAGTTCAAGACTGAAGGCGTAATGAAGAAATAAACTAATTATTGACAGCAGATGTAGGAGAAGGTGCAAAAAGGGACTTAAGAAATAGCTTTCACTTTCATCCCTTTGACCCATTTTGATATTTGGTCTTCAAATGTCCAGCTGAGATGTTCTAGGTGTCTATTATTTAGCTTAGTATACTGTTTCCATCACTAACACTAATACATGTTCTCCAGGATGATCATGTGAGCATCGCTACTTTATGCAGTGCCTTTGCCTATGTGTTCCTCTAATACACACAGTTGTTTTCTGAGGATATTCCTGCTACTTCTCCATAGTAGCTGTATGTAAATCTGCTGTTCAATAATATATTGGAGGTTTTTTAAATTTAATTTTTTTAAAATCCTACTAATATTACTGGCCTTCATAATCTCTTGTGGTACCACATTTCAGAAATTCATCAGGGAAAGAAGTATTTTCTTTTCTCTGTTTTAAATGTATTATTTATTTTCTACTAGTTTCAGTGAATTCCATTTAGTTTGACAATGGAGAGATTTGGAGATTAAAAGTCTAGTTTTAATCCACCACTGCACAATTTTCTAAAACTCTGTCTTATTCCTCAGTGTTCTCCTATAAATATTGAAAAGTTACAACCATTTTAGTCTCTCCTAATAAGGCAGCTGTTACACCTAGTTATTGTAGTGGCAGCTTTTCCAAATCTGCCTTGCCTTTCTTGAGATCGTAACAGCTGCACACAATGCTCACTTTTCAAAGTTGTTATACATAGTAAAATTATACCCTACTTCTATTTTCATCTCTTTCTTTAATTTAGTACAGTTTTTTTCTTGACTTCTTGGTGGTATTGTTCTTAAGGAATGTTTTTAGAGACCTGTCAAGAGTGTTCTTAAGATCTTTTTCTTGAGTTTCAACTGCTAGTTTCAACTCCAGTATCATGAAAGTATGGTTTAGATTATTTTCCCCTATCTTAGATTTGAAACTCATGAAAACACATGTCCTAGCTTTTCATTTGTTCATTCCCTTTTATCAGGTCCTGTGTATTTACCTTGTCATCAATATGAGGTGTGAATTAAAAAAAAACCCCATAGTATCAATTAAGATTTTGTTGCATGCTGTCTTCCCCTGGTCATTAATGACAGCGATAAATGAGTGGTAGTACCAAGGCAACACATGAAGAACACTAGCAGCTGAGAGATTTGGAATTTCCCTCTACTGAATCACCCATTTCTTTATAACACAATTTTTTTTCTCTAGAAAGAACGTCTATAATTTCTGTCTAATTTAAAGACTTTCATACTTTCATATATTCAAAATGTACAAAAGATTTTCAGACCCTGAGGAATATGCATTTTAATGGGATGAAATGGTGATTTAACACCCCAAATTGTTCAGTTCATAACTCTCAAGGAAGCAAAAAATTTACAAATCTAAATTTGCAGGCCAGAAAATTAGAAATTCCATATAATAAATATAAACACTTTTGCAGAGAAGTATCATAGAGGAAACTCTTGAAAACCAGAATATTTAACATAAATCCCATTGCTTACTACATCAATGAGGCTTTCAGTTGTAAGCAATTGTATTGTACCAGTCCCCATAAAGGCCTCTGAGGGACACCATTTGTTACAGATTTCCATTTGGATACTGAGCCATTGACTGCTACTCTTTGGACATGGTGATCCAGATAATTTCTTATCCAATGAATAGTCCATCCATCAAACCCATATCCCTCCAATTTAGAGACTCAAATGTGTGGGAATCCTGTCAAAAGCCTTGCAGAAATCAAGGTAGATGACATTAGTTACTTAGAGACCAGCGCAGTCGATCCATCAAAGAAGGATGACCAGATTAGTCAGGCACTATTTGCCTTTTGTGAAGCCATGTTGGCCATTTCTAATCACTTTCCTGTCCCAGACATGGTTTGACATGACTTCCAGGAGGATCTCTTTCATGTTGTTATCAGGCAAAGAGATGAGTCCGGCTGGTCAGTAGTATTTCTTCCTTTCTTTAAAAATGGGCATGGTATTTCTCTTTTTCCAGTCACTGGTGACTTTGCCTGACTGCTCTTTTGAATGCTACCTGATTTTTTGGGTACAATGGAGAGGAGCATAGCAACTACATCACCCAGCTCCCTCAACACCTTGGGATACATGTTATCTTATGGACTTGTGTATACACAGGTTACTCGGAAAAACATAAATGAAATATGGATAAAAAATGCGTAAATGAAATTCATATACTGATAAAATAAATACACTTACTAAAAATAAGTAAGCCATTTAAAAATAATTTTTAATGTCTTTAGTATATGCATGTGATGATCTAAAAATAAGCTCAGTATTCTTGCAAATATCTATTTCAGGCCCTTATTATATAATGAAATAGCCTTATTTTGGAGGTTTTTGAATGCATAGAATTTCCAGAGGCTTGCAGTTATATGAGAAACTCAAAAAAAGTCAGTCAAGATTGTAGAATCTCTGGAATTTTTAAAATAGTTAGTAGGGTTGCTTAGATGCCTGTTCAGGGGTTAAATTTTGTTCCGAAACTCTATCTTTTTATCTTTGTGCCATGTTTGAGACCCCACTGAAAATTAGTGGCCTAGAGAAGAGTGGCATTCATGGCCTGATCAATCCATGACATTCTGCTACTGTCTATGTGTCAAATTTAATGGCTTGTGACAGGTCAATTAAAGTTAGGGAACTCAAGGTTTGTATGACAGATTGGTTACTTATGAAGTGAATTTATATGTGTACATAATGTAATAATTTGCATAGTTAATTTATTGTTGTTGTGAGCATTGCATTTGCTAGTGTAAATTATACCAGTTTGCTGTTCAGATAAAAATGGATATTGATGGATTTGTTTTGACTATGCACAGGTTGTATTTGACTAGAAATTCATCTGGAAGCAATTCTTTGCTGTCTGGTGTCAGATGGCAGAGTACATCTTCATGTCAGATCTGAGGACTGAAGTCAGTGAACGCAGGGAAAACTGCTCAGATCTTGGTACTAGCAGAGCTCAAACTTCTATTCACTGCTTGGGAAAAAGAATCCCACTGCTTGGGAGTAAGAGAAAGGTTTGATTGACCACCTCCACAGCTCAGTGCTCAGGGTTGTCACCAATAGATGTTGCGCAGTTAGCATGGGCATTCATTCAAATTTTATAAATACATGTTTCAGGTAAGAGTTTCCTCAGAAAAGGTTTAAGACGTGTAGGTCCAAAACACTGATGTTTAGTGCAATCTCCTGGAATGTGGGAGATTGAAATTTCTGTGTGTTTTACAAAGGTTGATTTTAAAAGAAATGTCTATTTTTGTTCTGTAGCCATCATAATCACAGTATCACTGGACAAATAGGGGAACACATCTTTACATTTTGCTTTTTTTTTTTTATTCCTGGCATGTAGCTATCTAATTTTATATGTTTAATGTTGATATGGGTTTATCTCTTTTCATGTTGAACAGTTAGGTTTCCGTGTTCCTTTTATGTGTACTGTTCAGTATTTGATACTTAGTACTTACAGTACTTAGATATCTTAGCTAATTCTTTATTCAGTTTAGCCCAGATTTTTAGGAATTCTTCCCTGAGCCTATATGAACTTCTGAGGGATCTATAAATCTCTTCTGAAATAAAGGAGATTTTGTGGGGGCTAGTTTTGAAAAAAACAAGTAGAAGGGTTGGTAGGTTTTTAATGTGTATAAAGGGTACTTATTGGTTTACAGTTGGCTTAAGCTAAATTAACTCTGCCTGCTTCTGAAAGGGACTCTTACCCACTCTCATTCTTGTATCATCACTTGCAATCAGATGAGTCAGATCTTTTATCTTTGGTGTTGGTTATTTTTTCCCCCATGGTGAGTTTCCAATCATAGCTAATCTTGACTTTCTGTAGGGGCCCATGATGCTGATATTGGCTGAAGGAAGGCAGCAAAAACTGTTGCTTAGAAAGGTGAGAATGTTATTTTGGAAAAAATACAACTTTATTTTGGCTAGAAACAGATCATTAAGTAGTACCCTAGGATGTATGCGGGACTTCTCTTTCATGCCCAAATAACTCTAGCCAAGCCAAAAATTTTAATCTGTGTACAAGAGGAGTGTATCCTGTTCATTTGAGACACAATTTAATGTTCCCAAGTCTTTGTTATTCCTTATTATAGAGGTGTAATGAAATACACATTGGTCACCCCTTGAGGCTACTGAGAGGATGAAGCTATATAATGTGTGGATCATGCTTGTTAACTGCAGTTTCATGTTGTGACTACATCACACCACTTTCTGAAAAGTAATGGCTTTCAAAAAAGCTTCTACAGGCTATGCAGGGTCTTTGCATTAACCTATAATATGCCTATTATGTCTCAGCTCCTCTGTTTTGCTCACTCTTTCATGAACATAATATTGCAGACGATGCCAGTGGCAACTTCTGAGCTGGTGTTTCTTTTTTAAAGTGGGAGGCAATTACTGACAGGATGTAATCTGTTGGATTTCATTCCTTACTGTGACTCATTAAAGTGTACTTTACCTTCTGTGAATGCTATAAAGGCTAACCCTTCCCCCACGTGCCCTTTAAAAAAAAAATTAAATATTTGCTAGTGACTATCTGGCAAGTAATGCAAGGTAAACAGCCATTTCTAGCTCATCTTGCTGTACATTTTAATTAATGAGATTGTGCCAGACAGATGAGGACCTGGAAAAAATTAGCAGTTGCATGAAAAATTACATATTTTGTTTGCTTTAAGATGAAGAAACAACAATTAGATTTAGTTCATATTTTTCTGTAATAAACATAAAATTATGTTATATATATTTTAATATAAACCTGTTTGTTTTCCATCTCTTAGAGTACCTTCTGCTCTTATTCCTGCAAATAGTAACTTCAGTGGAGGGATGGTGATATCTAAGAATCTACATGTAGTAAACGTTCATACACTTCCTAATGCATTTAAATAAATGAATACATCATGCATGCCAACAAAAACAGTCTATTGCACTTTAGACAAATGAAATGCTAAGTACTGCAAAGTGAAAAATTATCAACTGGTACCTTCAAATGGCTATAACCAATTTTATGCATTCTTTAACTTTCCTGAGAACAAAAAAAAAAAAAATTTTAAAAACCAGCAGATTTTAATAAGATGTCAGTAATCTTATCCTTGCTGTTCTTTATAGTTGATCTGTTTAGCTGAAATAATTAAATATAAAAATTCTTTCAAAATGAATGAAATAACATGGTCACTTTGAACTGTATGTTGGGTTTTCAGCATTATGTAGTGGAGGCTTTTCACAGAAACTTCTTTTAATGCTTTTTATTATTGTTTTTATTATTTTCGCAAACATTTCACCAATTAAAGCTTAAATAGATGTACAAATGTACATAGTAAGTATAAAAATAACCATTCAATGAAGAGTCTGTAGAATTTAATCCTGGGATTAGTATAATTTTCTCATGGCACTTGCTAAATATTATAAACCCTCCCTGAACTCAACAGGAGAGTCTTGTCTAAATAAACTATATGGTATTTCTATAAAACAACAACAAAACAGCATGTAAAAGCACCTAGAAATAAGGTTCCTAAATTTTATTTAAGAGTAGAAAGGATTTAGAGAAGCATGGGGAAACATGTATAAATGCCTGACTGGAGGGTAATGGAGGTGGAGTCAAACTCTTCTCAGTGGTGTTCAGTGACAGGACAAGAGGCAATGGGCACAAACTGAAACACACGAAAATCCATTTAAATGAAGAGGGTACTTTTTCACTGTAAGATTGGTTGAGCACTGGAAGAGGTTACCCAGGAACATGTCATTGAGTCCTCATCCTTGGAGATATTCAATGTGTTCCTGAGCAAGCTGCTCTAGCTGACCCTGCTTTCAGCATGAGTGGATTGAACTACAGTCTCCATAGAACTTGAGTTTCTAGCGTTCTGTGATGCTGAGCACTTTTGCTATCTGCTTACATAAAGACAAATTATGAGGCTTTCATTCAAGACAGATGCAGAACTTTCACTGAAGGTTTTAGGGAGAGATTTTCTGAAGAATTAATTATTTCTACTTTTTACCATTTACATCACCAATGCACAGCTAATCTACATTAATGAAATATATGCAATTCTAGTTGCAAACCCATCCACTGATGCCAGCAGCTCTGCAATGTAAGTTTCTCATGTCCATTAACATAACACCAATTTAATTGGTTGTGTACACCGCTGAATTTCTTTTTCTCCACTTTAAATACAATTCTTTCAATAGGTTTGTTCTAACATGAGTTTATTAAAGGAAACAAAGGAATGTCCAACTGCGCTCCCCATAATGAGCACCATGAAACCTCACAGCATCTTTTAACAGAGACATATTCTACTGCAATAACATCAAATATTCTAAAATCATGTTAAAATTAATTAAAATTTAAATATATATTGAAAAAGAAAGTAACAACAAAACCAAAAAAAACCGCAAAAAAAGTTGGGCAATTTCAGGGAATTCTGGAAAGGCTGCTGGACAAATAAACAGAAGAAAAACCTTTTAGCATTTCCAGGTAGAAAAAGATCTCTGTGATGTTCATGATCCACTAAATACTGAAGGTGAGAAAACTTTCTGGTGAAATATCATCACATTTCTGTCTTTTATAGAATTCTCCAAGTGATTTCAGTGGTCATTGTCAGAGATATTATATTGTTCCCTATGGACGTAACAGCGGATGTGCTGCAGTCTTTATGTCTCACAAAACTGATATATCATTTTAAGCCAAATAGTTTATGTGTTGTATTGATAAATAAAGTCTTAAGCATCTACTCTGTCTTTACAGTACTCTGTTCAATTATTTTCTGAATATTTAGCTTTCAGTTCCCAGTCTGATCTTAGTGTCTGTTGAATACAAATTCTTAATATACTAGCTTACTGGCAAAAATAATCAAATTAATAATATGTTTTCTTAAGGTCTCTTACAACTATCTTTTCTGATCCTAAAGATTAAAAGGATAGCTGACTATGTACAGAAGCTCGGAAAGTCCATGTAGTTTTACACCTTTCTGATGGCAGAATGAACTTACACAGGTCCCCAGCTACAAGAAGGAGATTCCTCATCTATAAAATGATTTGAAATGGGAGATGTATGGAAAGGCTGTGAATAAGAAGCTTATCACTATCATCTATGCTCATACTTGTAAAATAAAAGTGAACCTAGAAATTTTCCAAGGCAATAGCACAGCATAGTAAAGAAGCCCTTCCTGAATAAAACATTGAATTGGCATTATTTTGTAACTCCCAAGAGGTATTAGCACTCTTAATTATCCAGATAAATAAAAGGATGGAAAAATTATTTATTCATGATTATGTAACTTACAAAGCAGAATGCAAAGGTCAAAAATCCTAAGATTATTGCAAAAATAATCTGGAGTTTTTTAAACACACAAAACAGTTTATTCCTGAATTATTCTCAGGATAGCTTTATTCTGTCACTGAGTTTAATTTTGTTTCTTGAAGTCAGTCATAAGAATGTAGTTATATATAAATGTAGGGAAAAAAGTTTAAGTGATATTGGATTCTTTTATCTGATTTGGAGATCAGATTTCATATGGTCTATAATTTGTCAAGAATAAAAAGAAGACTAATTACAATAATAGAATTGAAAATGTAGTGGTAAAAGGAAGAGACAGAAAATAAAGTATAATTCAGCTCTAAAGGTCTATCCCTTAGATGCCAGCATACAACTTCTCTCTTCCCCAATAAATTTTCTGTGCGCAGAATAAGATAGACTATTATCCCTAATGATTAATTTCTTACCGTTGTCCACAGATTAAAAGACATGGAAGAGGAGATGGGACAGATAAATCATTTTGTCTGGTTAGTAAAAATTTTATGTGTATTTGCATATCTAAATATATGATCCCATCACTGTAAGATTATATCAAATGCTTCAGTTTTAGTTCACACAGGTACCTGTTACCAGAAACTTGAAAATTCAAGATCAGTTGTGAGGAAGGTCAAGTTTGATTAGACAAACTTTTAATTCAAATTACTTTTTATGTCCTTAATTCACAAAATCAACTCAATTAATGCCATACACAAGGCTATTTCAAAGATCTGCTAGTCTTCTGCACTATCTGAATGAAAAGTGTCCCACAAAATTCTGAGAGCAATGCTCTGTGAGTGTGGGCTATCTAGTACTGCATTATTTTTCCCGTAATGTCTATTGATGAACAAAAAATGGCATATTAAACAATTTATTAATCAATCTTTGAAATTGTAGCCCTGTAGCCCAAGAAATATATCATTGCTATGAGTAATAAGATATACAGATTTTTGCCACCACTGAAGCCTGGAAAACTGCATAGACTTGTCTTGGCGTGAACTAAGTTTAGATTGTTTAAGCTGTCATAGTAATTGCTTAATGATCGGGTAATGACTGAGTATCTTGGGAGTTTGGTTATCCTCATGAATACAATATATAATAAATGTTTAACAAATCTGTATGGGATCAGTGAAGAAAGAGCAAGAAAGACTGCATTAGCAAATATGTGAAAGTCACACTAAGTAGATCAAAGAGAAGGAAGAAATCTCTCTTGACCAAATCTGTTTTCTCTCAGTGAAGAACATCCATCATTACCAACTCTTTGCAACCCCTGGTATCCATCTGGAGAAAGGTGGATACCCTCTGGCTTGGGAGTAAGAAAATGTAAGACTGAATATAGCACCAAAAGAAAAAGGGTAAACAGAGAAAAAAGGGGTGTTTGTGTATGACAGTGATAAACTTTGTTGAAAGGGACATTAGTTCATTATTTATATAATAACATTAGTTCTACAGTAAATTCATTGATACTCATGTAAAGCTGTCCTCTTTTATGCATAGTATAATTCTTAATGCAGCATTATATGTTGGAAATTTAAGCACTATGTCAATGCTGAATGTTGTCCTTTGGCACACTGGGTTACTTCAGGTAAATTTTTACCTAGTAAGATTTTGTTTCTGAGCATGTTGGTATTCTTTTTCCTTTTTATCTAGAGATATATTAAAAGTTTTTTTATCACTAAACACTCAGAAACATATTTATCTAGAAGTATAACAACAGTAACGCCCTAAACCCTCACACACTCTCCTTAAAATATATCTCATTTATAAGCAGCTTGTTATTTTTTTTCATTGTATTATATTAATCAGCTTTTAGGATAACTCACTTTTATAATCCTGATTCAACTTTGTCTCGGTGCATATGGTTAAAACATATTACACAAAGGTAAACCAAATTTATACAGGATATATTCCTGAATTTGTATGTACTTTGTTAAACACACTCACACATTCGGAAATATAAACACAAATAAGTTTTCATTATTATTAACCCTAGTTATTTTTCTTGAAGTTCAGTCTAAACCAGTGCTTTTCTTTCAGTACTGAGTTTAATGCGATGACTATGTTATTTAGTAAAAGTTACTACAATTATTTATGTACATTTATAGTGTGGTTTGTGGTTTCATTGTGCCTATGTATTATATGCATTTTTATTGCATGGTTTTGATTCTAATCCACATTTGGAATGTTTTTCATAAGACTATAGGATCACAGTGATAGAAAGAAAATGCTAGAAGCCCTACAGCTTAGTGGGTCTTTGCTGCTTTTTCTTTTTTTTCTCCTTAAGTTTAGTAAAAAGTTTATTCAGATTGGTTTGGAGCTCTGTAGCAGTGTGCTGCGCTCTGCCCCCCTTCTCCCTGCGTTCCAGAGGTTTCTCCTTTGTTCTCCTTCTCTGTATGTTATTGGTTCTTTTGAATTATGCATTCTCCCCTATCAGAAGTCTATTGGTGTGTACCCCTGCCTTTCTCCCCTCGGACCCTCCTGGGTTGGCTCTCCGGAGCTAACTCCTCCCCTTTTCACTTCCCATAAAAACCCCTGCCACAGTGTGCTGGGGGTCGCAGTCTCTGGGCTTTGAGACTCTCTGCCTGTCCCAGATTTCCTGTTCCCCTTTGCCTTCCCTGGACCCTCACCTGAAGATCCTAATAAACTCCCTGGAAGACCACAGGCTGCATCCATACGTTTCTCCATCCCACCTCGGTTCCCGCTGGATTTCTGTCCCCGAGCCCCATGCCGCTTCTGCGTGCTCCCTGGATCCAGCGCCCCGCATGGCTCGCGTGTCCCGGCACAGCCATTTGCCTTTCTGTGTGGCGTTGGGGCTGCGGCTGCTTATCGGTGACTCAACACCAGAGAGCTCTTAGTGAATATTTAAAGCATGCTGATCCTATTCGCTCCTCTTTTGCACTATCCAGAGGTGCTTTATGCTTACTTTTGTAATTGACTAGGTAACTATGTTTAATTAACAAGGTTCTTTTAGTCTGTTAGTCTTACAATTTGCAGTTAGAAATATGTTTGCTTCTCTTTGGAGATTCAACATTTAATGTTAAATTAATGAAGACTAAAGACCTACTGATGACAATAATTATTGCTTATTGAAGAGCATATGCAAGTAACTAATCTTTAAGTTCTTGTTTTAATTTCAGCCCATTGTTTTTCAAATAGAAATGAAATTTTTAAACTTTTCTTTAGAGAACAATGATGTCTTTTGAAATTATTAACATTTACAATATCATAATTTTTGAATGTTTTAGGGTTTATTCCTTGATGAAAATTTTTGGTGCATAATTTCGAATATTGAAAATTCACAATGTTGAAATTGGATTGAGATATTTTCCTTTAAAAAATCTCCCCTTTTTACTTAGACATAAAAGAACTAAATATTTCCTTTTATCAGAATAGTAAATATAAATGTATTGGAAGTTATGATTATGATGCCCATAAATATATTGTTGAATATCCAGTGCTGATGATTGAATTCTTGATACATGTTAACCTAAAAATTATTTGGAAAGCCTCTGTTAGATAACGTATTTTTCTCTTATCTAAATTATAGGTCATATAGTAGGCCAGACATTAACAAGGATGTGCAGGTCTTTAGTGCACTTCAGCAGAGGGCTATAGAGAAACTTAATATTTATGTCTCTTTGTTACAAGTGACAGCTTATATTGGCATTTGCAAATGAAAGTAAAAATTCTAAAAAAAATGGAGGGGAGGATGTTATTTGGCTGACAGTATATGACTTCATTTTGACTGAGATGTAATTTGAATTATTTGATGATACAGTATTCGGATTTTTATTCTTCACTTAAATTTTGCAGTTGCATTAATTTCCATATTCTGTACATACTTAGCTGTCTTCTTCCTGCACCTAGATAATTACAAGTTTAATTATGATATATGATATATGATATTTAATTATGATATATGAACTTAAGTGGTAGCAAATAATATTTTTTTTTACCTTTTCTCTGTGTTTTTAAAAATATTTAATCAAATAACAACTTTAGTGGAAAGGATTAATTTTTATTATAACTGTTTGGGGAAGGTATCCTTTTATAGGATAGCATTAGAGACATCTTCTAATGTTTGATTTAATATTTATTAATTTTTGCTTCTTAAAAATAAATTGTTTCTACTTACTATCCATGATTGCCAATAGTTATAAGCATAATTAAAAATAGATCTTTTAGCAAGATCATTTAAAATTGTAGTCACAATATAGTAAAATAAACAGGTTTTTGTATAAAATCAGGCTTTTTTTTTACCAGGGGTAATTGTGACTTTATTGACCTAATCTTCAAACTTCTTTAAATTTCTGCCCAGTCAATGTTTCATCTGTAGATTTAAAAACAAAAACACACACAATTTTTCAATATTTGCGTTTTACATATTTTGTTTAAGAACACTTTTTTCTTCAACCTAGCATAAACACATTGTTCCTACCCAGTATCTTTTAAGTGGTTCAAATTTAATTTTATGTTACCCACTATTGTTGAAGGTATTAATTATAATATCTGGAGATTAAAGTTCTGGACTCAAATGATGCAGGCAGACAGCTGTACAGTACAGGACTGTAAAAGTGAAGCAGTAAATTAAACTGAAAATTCTACCCTCCCCAAAGGAAAATGATGCGGAAATTTACTTTGTAATGTGTATTTGAACACCAAAGGCACTTATTGACTTTGCTGGTCACTTTTCATTGAGCTGATGCTAGTGTAAATGTATTGATTCCAGGAAAGCTAATTCTGATAAGCATAATTTTACAAAAGATAGTAAAACAATTTTACCAAGTCAATGAACTAATGCCGTGAAAATGCTTCCTTATAATCTGATTTTTATTCCACAGTTTCAACATCTGTCTCAGCTCTTTCATTCATTCCTTCTTTCTTCAGTTCATTTTATTTTTTTGAGAACCAGTTTTAATATGTTTTGTTCTTATGTTGAATTTATTATTACTCACTAATGCAAAAAATTGGGATAATCTTTTCTACCCTGTAGTCCTGACTTTTGACCTTTCAAGTCATAAGATAGAAGCTAAGAAAAGTTAATTTCAATTTAGAAGTTTTCCAAATAATATTTAGAGACAATGATATCAGTCTTTTACTCATGCTAGATGAAGTGGCTGCTTAGAAGAGTGAATTGTTTAATTATATAAATCACTGCTAACAAATGCTCAAACAGTGATTTGCCACCTGGTTTTCCTGTATGTTCATTAGAGAAGATATACTCTAATGTTAATATGTTTCCTTTCTACTTGATTTATTTTCAGTTTCCTTGAATTATTATTTTGTTTTGCTTTTCCAGTCCCACTGAATGCTGGTTTCCAAGTCTAGAAGAATGATTTCTATACCAGATTTTTATTTGCTGTAGAACTGGCAAATTTGGGTTAAAAACAGTTTTGTTAACACATAATTAACTCTTTCATGTTCGGTATTTAACCTTTGTACACAATGAATAACTTACTGTCCTTCTGATGATTTTATTTTTTTCCCTAGAGTGCCATTCTTTGCCAGTAGCAATTACTTCCCTCATTCTTTGTGATCCTGGTGAAGGAGGAAATGGTTCTGTATATTACCACAACTACTCAGAAATTACTCGAAGTGTTTTATTCTCTCCTTTTAGAGGGCTCTTCAGACAGAACATACTTTTCTCCATCCTTGTTGGTTTTCCTCTGTGAAAGCTGCCTTGCTCTGTGCAGGCAGGGCTCAGTGGGAGCCAGCAGCAGCCTAGGGTGGGGGGCCAGGAGCAGTGGGGCTCATCAGGGCAGCGTCTAACTCCAGGCCCTGTCCCACTGCTCCAGCCAGCAGCAGGGCAGCTAGGGGCACCAGGGCAGACCTGGCTCTTGGGAATGAGGCACATCCCTGGAGATGGGGACAGACTGGGATGTTGGCTCATGGAATGATGGGGACGTGGTGGGGCTGTAGCTCAGGCTGGGCCACATATTTCAATGCTAACCAATGCTCTTCAGAAATAATTTGAATGTTCTGGGGAAAAAAATGACAAAAAAGTTGTTCATAAAAATTAGTCTACATAAATACATTAGGAATATTTTCTGTGTCCTTTTGGTGTTCCATAATTGCCATACTTGGATGGTTGTGCTCATTGATACAGTTTTGTTATATAACATCATAAAATCCTGTTCAAAACATCTGGTGTGGAGGTTTTCTTAAATAAAGGATATTTCTGCTGATAAAAATTTCTTCATGCCATCCTGCTTATGGAACCTGTGGGCATGGGTCTGTTTGAGCATCAAAATAAGGAGTGAGGATGATTGAAATTTTTGACAGAAATGAAGGTTTTGTTCAATATAAAGAATTCAGTACTCTTAGTTCACATGAAACATTTTTTTATAAGTTGTTTTCAAAGGTCAACAGGTTCTAGTCCAAAAACCCTGAATCCAATAGCCATGTTTTTCAAAGTTGTCCATATAAAACCAAACAAACTACAAAAAAGTCTGTCTGGCTTTGCTCTGCCATCTTACAAAGTGACAGGTTCTACCAGATGGCTGTTTATCTACGTCTGTTAGCTACAGGTGGAACATGAATGAAAAGCTTAGCCTAGATGCCTCATTATTAATTTTATAAAATGATTTTCACAACTGACAGAAAAAAATGACAGAAAAACTGACCAGCAAATACGCAAACCTTATTGATCCCCTAGGCCATTTTCATGATCTTATTGAACTATTACAATTAAAAATAAATGAGGAAAAAATCCAAATTAAGTGATCCAACTTATACACTTAAAAAATTATAAATTTGTTTCTTATAAATAGTTTTAACATGGTAATACTTGGATTATATCATTGGCTGCCTTTTTCATTGATAGCATTTATGGAGTTTTTCACAAAATATCTACCTCTTGGACAGCAGGAGCAAGCACTGGATTTCCTGGCGTGGGAACATCTCTAGAACATTTTTAATGACAGTTAAACTTGCTTCTCTCTTTGGAACTTGCAAATCCTTAGACAGAAAAAGAGAAGTGCTGAAATAAGTACAGTAAGCAAGGCAACCTTATTGTAGACCATATTTACAAGAGCTCATTTAAAATACAGTTTAAGAATTCTTTTTTTTTTTTTTTTAGCTTCTACCAAGCTCTATCATTGGTTTATGTCTGAAAATTGTCAAAATAATAGAATTAATATTTGAATGAGAGATCAATACTGCCAGACAAATGTGAGCCCCAGCAGATGAGCAGGTGACTATTTTTCTCTATTCTGTGGACAATATCATTGTGTTAATGTCCAGTATCTAAAACGAGGTTTTTAAATATAAAAAACCCAAATGTTAGAGAACTAATGTCTCTTAGTTCAGATTTTGAGTACAGTCAGTTCAAACAGTCCCTCATATAAACATGTAGGTATGAATCAATGTTTGTGATGCAAATTCTGCTATAGAATAGGAAAATTATATGTTTGTAAGTGTCCTAATCAGCATTTCCTGCATGCAAACAATTTCAAAATATTCTCAAATGTATAAACAGTAGATTTTTATAGCAAATTATCAGAAGCTTTAAGAAAATTAATAAAAAATTACTATTTACCTCTCCTAAGTTAAGGTTATTCTGCACCAGAATTTTTGAAAGAGATTTCACAATTCTCACATAACAAAATTCATTAGAAAAAATTACTGAAAGAGTGCACAACCTACATTAACTAATTAACAGTTACTGTCTCATTTTGTCATTCCATTAAAAGTATGAGTTACTACACCAATTTTTTACTCATTAAGTAATTTGATAATGACAGTAAAATTCTGAATATGAACATTCATTAGAATATTGTTCTGAAAATAGAGACATAATTTTAAATTTATTTGTAAACAGCATACAATAAAAGGTGTAGGAAGTTTACTAAAAATATTGAGCGTAAAATACAAATTTTTTCATATATTTTCAGAATAACTTTTAAAAAACAACATAACCTCACAATGACAAATAATGAAGCTGAATGAACTCTGTTCAACACAGAAAACAAAAGTCTGAGATGGGATCTTATTGTTATTCATTGTTATCAACTCTTATCTGATAGAAGGCTACAGAAAATATGTGATGCTCTTCTCAAGGGTGAACCGTGATAGGACAAGAGGCAACAAACACCAGATGAAACACAGACAATTACAAAAAAATATTAGACAGTGGCCAAATGCTGGCACAGGTTGCCCATAAGTGTTACAGTCTTCACCACTGGAGTTATTCCAAACTCAACTGGACATGGGTCTTTAGCAGCATGCTTTAATTGGGTCATCTTTGAGCAAGGTGTTGGATAAAATGACCTCTGAAGATTTATTCTAACCTAAAACATTCTATGAGTCCAAAATTTTTAGTTTTAATAATTTTAACATAAATTAGAGAAAAATTTATGTAAACCTGAATTGGTTTAGCTGTGGTAGTGGCCACTAGTGTTCTGGAATTTTTGTGAAGAGGAAGGACTTTTAAAAGAGTATAGTCACATTTTAGGAATCCAAGCAGTTTTCAGAACTGAGTTGGCTCTTATTCAATTCATAGGTAGAAGTATAATATCAGTGTCTACCCAGACATCCTTCTAAATCTATTTTTAGATACACGAAGAAAACCAATTCAATAGGTTTTTAACTTTAAATTTAATTTTTAAAAGCTGCATGGAGCTAACAGCCTTCATTATGGTCAGATTTATCAGTATTTGGGTAAGATTAGATATAACATTGAAAATTTAATAAATATGTAACTCTTCACACATTAACTCTAAGAAGTATCTTGTAATTCACTCTAATAATCTACACCTCAGAGATACAATGAAATCACATTCTTTCTTATGTTTTCTGAGTTAAATAACTGCAGCTGTTATATTATATTGCAAGGAGGAAGTAGATTAGGCTGTAACTAAATGCTGTTTTGCACATGAAAAAATGTTCTAAGGCCCAGCTAGAAACCATTGTTACTAAAAAACAGTCAGTGACACAAAAATGCTGCATTGAGGTAATCAGTAGAAAGCATGGTGAAATGAAAATGTGAACATTCATTGTTAATTAATTTGATTTTTAAGACAATAGCTCTAAAATTGAAATACTATCACTAAATATATTATGTAAATGCTGTATCATATATAATTTTTTTTCATTTCACAAAGTTATCAACATTTAATTTAGAATCATTGCCCAAATTTTGTATTAGGGAAAATATATATTCTTGAGACCTATACATTAAAGACACAGTTTGCTCATTCTCAGGTATATACAAGAATGTATATAAATGGTAAAAAAAAGAGGATACTAAAGCATTGATACTATAATGGTTTTAGCAAAAAAAAAAAAAAAAGCCATGAAATATGAGATAACAGAGCAATTATACCTTAATATCTCTTTTACTATAGCATTTCTCCAAGTTTTGGGTAATTTTTTTATGTTCTAGAAATACCACAGTGTAACGAAATATTTAATTGAAATTAACAAAAAAATGTAGGTTAAGTCCACATTTATTTCAAAGAGCATCAGATTTATTTGGTTAATTTTTCACTGTTAAACCCATAAAGAAATGTTTGCTATGCTATATTTGTAACATCTGTGTAATTATAGTCTATGTCTTTGCATGAGCTGATTGCAAAGAAAGAAATTTTAGTTTTAGACTGAAGTGGTTTTAAAAAATGCATAATGTACTTAACAAATATATAATATATTCATTATGTTGGTTGTGGCCTTTTTTCTCACATTTACAGTTATTTCTGCAAATCAAAATACAAAGATCCAATGAGTAAGGACTGACAGTTTAAAACAGGAGAGCGAGAAGTAAAAAACGGTAGGAAAGTGAGATTCTTATTTCTTGCACAAATTTTAATTTTCAAATATGTACAATCACATTGAAAAATTTTTTGTGCCCTTCCTTGAAAACAACATTTTATAAATTTTTTATCAAGGTAAAGAAAAATGCCTCAAGAAGAGTTAAAGAGAGTTTAAGTCTTAGAGAATTTATCTCAAAAATCAGAAAATACTCTATGAAGTTTTTTCAGAACTATTTTATTGAGTTTATGTTTATGTGGCAAGGTTTGGTAGCAGGGGGTAGAGAGAGTGGCAGAGATGGTTTCTGTGAGAAAATTTCAGAAGCTGCTCCCTTATCAGGCACAGCTAAATTCATCCAGCTACAGGATGGATATGCTTTTGGTCAAAGCTGAGCCAATCGATGCTGTTTGCACTCCCTTCATAACAAATTCAGAAAAGAGTAAAAATTTCTATGCAACAGCAGCTGTGAGAGAGAAGTGAGAAGATGGGAGAGAAACAGACACCATGGTCAGTGAGGTAGGAAAAGAGAAAGTGCTCCAGGCACCATGGTCTGTAGAGAGGACAAGAGTGATGCATGTTGCACCCTTCATGGTGGAGCAGATGTCCATCCTGCAGCCCAAGCAGGACCCCATGCTGTTGTAGATGCCCACAGGGAGCCCTTGAAGGAGCAGGTTTGCTCTCCTGTGACTCTATGGGGAAATGACACTACAGCAGCCTATCCTTGAAATATGGTACCCCATGGAAATGACCTTTGCCAAAACAGTCCTTGAGGAACTGCAGCTTCCATTTAATGGAAAGAGGCAGAAGAGTTGGTTGGGAATGAAGGTGAGCTTAGGAAGAAGGGAAGGGTGGGAGGAAAGGTCTTTGGGGGTTTGCTTTTTCTCATCCTCCTACTCTGTTAAATTGGCAATAAATTAAATTAATTTCCCCAAGTCTGAATCTGTTTATCCTGTGATGTTAATTTCTATGTGACTACCCTGTCCTTATCCCAACCCAGTAATTTTTTGTCATATTTTCTCTCTATATCATGTTGAGGAGGGGGAATGATAAAGAAATTAGTTTGGTGGGCACCTGGTGGCTAGCCAAGGTCAACCCACTACAGCTACAAACTTGTTCTAATTTTTAGGCTTACCAGTAAAGAAGCTCATTTAAAAAAACATAAGAATTTTTACTGATAGCTAGAAAAGTAATGGTAACTTTTTTTCTGGCAACTACTAGGCTACACAAAAACATGACTTTACCCTTAAGCTTAAATTGAACATATTCTATCCAAATAAACAGCAGAAGAAAAGACTTCTTGCTACCATTGTGAAGGCCACTTAATGAATAATTTAAGAGTTGTTAAAAGAAGAAAGAAATCCTAACTTTTTATCTGTCAGTTGAGTGAAACATAATTCATAGACTCTCTGAAATTGTTATTGCTGAAAGAACAAAGCATGACAGTTCACAGTATGGTTCAATGTCGTGGCAATGTCTGCAATGATGACAATGTAGAAAATGGTGAGGATGTTAGGATGGGAAAATCTACCATTCTGTATAACAGCAAAAAATAGAGCAATTCCAAATGCAGCACAAAATCCTAAAAAGAGTTTTAGCAGAACTAGTTTATGATGTGTTCTCTTTGGAGCGCTGTGTTACTAAACACCATCTCTGTTTTTACACTGCTGACCAGTCTTAATCCTTTATTCATGGCTATCTCTAGTTCTGGATATTTCAGTGATTACAAATTGTGTTACAAATCATAGCTTCTTGCTTTTTATGCCCTCTTTCTCACTTTTTGAAGTTATTTCTATTCTCTTTTCAGTACTAAATAGGGAATACCTCAGTCTGGAGTCTCAATACTTTCAATGAAAAAACTGCACAAGATAGCAAAGATTAATTTCTCGCTGAAGAGATCATCTCACTTATGTCCTCAAAATATCTAGAGATTTCCTATTTTTTTAATGTAATCCTGTTTATATAGGTCAGATCACTTAAGTCAAAAGCAATCAGGAAATTTCAGCAAAGCAGCCTACAGATAAAAGATCAAAGTCCAAGTAAGGAAAATTTACATGGGTAGTTTCATAAAGCATTTGCATAAATGTCACACATAACAAATATTTTAAAGAATGTATATGTTGAAGAATGAAATCACAGAAAAAAAAATTAAACTAGTTAAAATCTGTTTTTCAGTAGTTTTGGAAGCCAATGGAACGATGCCTTGCTCATGAGCAAAAGCACACAAAAATAAACATGTATATATGTGAGTGTACTGTGAAAGGACTGTTTTATCTCACCTGGGAACACTGTGACTGTGTGTTGAGTTGGTGTGGCAAGGTTCTGGTAGCAGGGGGAAGCAGAGATGGACTCTGAAAAGCTACTAGAAATTTCCCCCCACACCCAATGGACCCAGTGAGTGAAGTTAAGCCCAGGAAGAAGGTGGGCATTGGTAGTAGAAATGTTAACATTTGATTCTATTTCTCATTATCCTAATCTGATTTGCTTGATAATAAATTAAATAAACTCCCCAAGTCAAGTCTGTTTTACACCATGACAGTAACTGGGGAGTGATCTCTCCCTGCCCTGTTCTTGACCCATGAGCCTTTCCTTTTATTTTCTCTCACCTAAACAGCTGAGAAGAAGATCAATAAAATGGGTTTGGTGGGCACCTTGTAGCCCTTGTGGTAGGGCCAACCTATCACATCATACAACATATTTAATTTAAAGTTGTCATACTGACTTCATTTGTGGTAAGTTTTAAGGTCCGATACATGAAGCCTTTGGAGATTGAAACCCATTAGGCATAATATTATAACTTTGATTCCTGACAGACCCTTCAATGATGCATGTTTCCATATCTGTAACTACTTGATGCAGATTTTTTTATCATTTACATAGAAATTGAAGCTGAATAGCATATAAGTAGAAGTATTATGATGTATTATTTGTTTTAGTTCTATCTACAGCTCTTTAATCTCTAGTATTATTTTCCTATTTTACACAGATGATGCAGTTCTGCTTTCTTTATCTCCACTAGGCCTGCAACAGTTCCCAATTTTTCTTCTAAGCTTGTAGCTTAGATTCACTGAGAAATATAAGAAGACCAAAGTTACCATCTTTCTACTTTTCAAGAGCTAGTCATGTATAAATATGCCTTACTCAGCAATAAGGTACAAATGTGTGTCTGGGGAAAATGCACATTAACTGAAGTAAACAGATATTTATTTTTATTTTTTCAAAGAATATGTGCCCCTCCATTTATAGAGTGGATAAATTAATAACTTTGCCATCTCCACAAATTCCAGAGTTTCCTTTTTTATGCATGTTCTACAAGCATACAGATAATAGTGAGATGATGCCTTTTAAAATTTTAACTTCTATAGCCATATTTAATACTATATTCTCCCACCTTATGTTTCTGTGTTTAGTGATATTTATTCAACTAACATGGGTTAATTTTAATTTGTAAAAAAATAATAGTTTTCATTTCATTATGAACTCTCGTACCAAAACTTGTAATCATTTTAGGATGTAAAGTGTATTTACCAAATTAAAATATTACCCGAATTACTTGATGGTGTTAGCATACTAAAATCACTTTGTTAAAAGCTAGTTTGCATTATCTGGTTTCTGAATCTTTTATTATTTTGATTATACTTGGCAACTTTACAGGTTTCATTTCTTCATTTCATTCCTATGTTGAAAAATATTCCTCACAATTTTTATATATAAAATATCTCAATAGTTTAAGGGGAGAATGACTAACAAACTTAATTAGCTGCAACCTGTTATTTATCAGCATCTTAAGATACACTAAACCAGCAAATTAAAAATATACATACCTTTTCCACTACCAGATAATTATTAAACATTCTATGATTTCATATACTACCATAGGAAGAAATTAAAGCAGAGTTGAAGACTCTTCTTAGTGAGGATTTCCTTGTTTATTCTTATAAAAATCCCCTGTGAAGAGCTGAGAAAATACCTGTATTAAATTTTAATGAATATTATCTGTGACCCTTTTTGCTCAGTTTTATATTTCTGCCTGTCTGAAAGCATAAAATTAAGTCAAAGGAAGCCCCACATGTGTTCAAATCAAGAAAAGCAAAAACTATCAACAAAGTAGAAGAAAAGTGTGAAGTGATGGGCTGTGTAGCTTGTAGCTATGTAAAGAATCCTTCTAGCTCCCATCCACTAAGAACATTGTTCTGCAAATGCTGAGATGTGAGATCAAAAATTATCAGTCTCTTGAAAGGCTGAGGTGCTAGAGAAAAACTGAGCATACTGCAAATGAGGCTGGGCTCTTTTCCCAGCAAAAAGTCTAGGACCTGGAAGGGTTATGCATAAAAAAATTAAGTTTAGCTAAAGAAATAGTCTTAGAGGAATTTTTTTTTAAACTATTATTATAATAATGTTTTTTCTGTATATTACCAATTTAAGATGGTCTTTTATGGGGTAGGGGAGAAGTCTGAAACAAGAAAAGAAGCTACAAAGGAAAAAAAAAGGGGGAGTGGAAAAGAGAAAAAAGTTATTTAATTATCTTCTACTGTAATGTCACCCAAAGATATAAACCCTCTTTGAGATTAATCTCATTTGAACTTTCTGAGACATTTATATTAGCACTATGAAAATGAAGGCTAAATATACAACTTCAGTTTTAAGAAAACTTGAATAAGGACCCATTTACTATGACATAGTTGAGAGAGTATCAGTGAAAGAACATCCTAGGATATGATGATAAAATTCCAAGTTAGAGAAGACTGTAGAGACAGTATAAGAAACTCCTGAAAACCACAAAAAAGCCAGGCACAAAATAAATTATATCTTGGTTTGATAAACACATGCAGTTTGGTCTAAATTTAGTTGTACATTTTCTAGATAAATAAAATTATAACTCTATTCTATATTTTCTATAGAAATTCTTGTTCATTTTATTCAAGTTTGTAGATCACGACTGTTCTCTTTAGAGGCACAACTACTCTTTGTAATCCACTCAGGATTCCCTGATTTGCTCCCATCATCCATATAAGGGAAATTTTGGAAGTCATATCTGCAGTGTTTATGACATCTACATTATGTGGTTCTGAAACCAGGTGAAATGCCTTCTTCAACAATGAATTTTGAGAATACTTTCAGGGCAAATTGTAAAAAAACCAAATAAGCAAACAAACAGGTTTATAAGAGGCTTTTCACAGGAATTGCACGCCATTGTTGCTTAAAAAAAGCAATCAGCTTGTGGGTACTTAGAGTTAGTTAAATGCATTGCTAATCTTTTACCCCTTATATATACTTAAAGAGCAATTTGGAGATGAAGCCATACAACAATTTTTGCATTTAATGAGTTATGTGACAAAAACTCCCTGTGATCCAGTAGATATTGGTTGTTAGTATTCAATTAAGTAAAGGATTTTAATCAGCTTTATTTGATTTACCTATGACTTGATTTAAGTTTCTCAAATTGACTAGATGTCTGTGGCTAGTTTGATTTTACTTTACTTTTTTTTATCCTTTTGTGGCACAACCACAATTTTGCATAGGTAATAGTAACAAGCAGTTATCCTATGTAAAATTAGACAGGTCGAGAAGTGGGCCCATGGGAATTTCCTGATCTTTAGCAAGACCAACTGCAAGGTGCTGCACCTGAGTCAGGACAACCTCAGGTATCAATACAGCACAGGCTGAGTGATACAGATTGAGAGAAGCCCTGCCATGAAGGACTTGAGGGTGTGTAGCAGGGTGCTCGCCTTTCCCCCAGGGCGAGCTCGTCAAGGTGGGAGACCACCGCCTTCTGGGCAGCGTCCAATGCGCAGAGCTCAGGAAGCTGGGAGCCAGAGCCCGAGAGCCGGTCTGAGGCGCAGGAAGAGACGCAGTCTATTTGGTCAGGTTCCCAGAGAGTTTATTGAAGGACCCAACAGAACAAGGACGGGAGAGGAACGCCGACCAAAAAGCCCCGATTGCCCCTGGGAGGTGCCTTTTAAGGGGCCAGGATTAGGGGAGGGCACAACTTGGAAAACCAACCGGGTTAGCAAAACAGGAGACTGACATTTGCATTACCCAACCGAGGGACGGGTTAGGAGGGAACACAGTCAAGAGGCACCAATCCGGGGTCGGAAGGGGAACAGACAAAGGAGAACTTACTAGAAAGTAACCATAAAAGGGGATAGGGAGGGGGAGCTCAACACCAATTAGATTTCAATCCCAGGGTGATGTCTCTAGGTACTTGTCAGTTCCCGGACCTGGGGAATCTACATGAGCCAGAGCAACCGTCACAGGGGTGCTGGTGGGTGAGAGGCTGGACATGACCCAGCCATGTGCACTCACAGCCCAGAAAGCCAACCCTATGCTGGGCTGCACCCAAAGCAGTGTGGCCACAAGGGTGAGGGAGGTGATCCTGCCCCTCTGCTCTGCTCCGGTGAGACCCCACCTGCAGTGCTGCATCAGCTCTGGGGTTCCCAGCACAGGAAGAACATGGACCTGTTGGAGTGAGTCCAGAGGAGCCCACAAAGGTGATTAAAGGGATGGAGCACCTCTTCTATAGTAAAAGGCTGAGAGAATTAGGACAGTTCAGCCTGGAGAACTATGGGGCGACATAATTGCTCTCTTCCAGTACCTAAAGAGAGTGTACAAGAAAGATGGAGAGAGACTTTTTTCAAGAGTATGTAGGGATGGGACAAGAGGGAATAACTTCAAACTGAAAGACAGTGTTAAGTTAAACAATGGGAAGAAAGTTATGTGAAGGTGGAAGGAATGAACAGGTTTTCCAGAGAAGCTGTGGATGTCCCATCACTGGAAGTTTTCAAGGCCAGGATGGATGGAGCTCTGAGAAACCTGGACTACCAAAAGGTGTTCCTGCCTATGCCAGAGGGTTACATGTACATGACCTTTAAGGTCCTTTGAACCCAGGCCATTTTGTGATTCCATGCTTTATGATTCTACTTTAGTAACATAGTGTAGGGAAATACAGGCCTGGTAGAATCGTGGAAGACTTGAGAAGCAGAGACTCTGGAGTTTGAGTAGAGGGACACAGGTACTGGATGAAAGAAGATGGAGCACAAGCACAGGCACAAACATTTCAAGAAGCATTTGGACAATGCTCTCAGACAAATGATATAACTCTTGGGGAGTGCAGGGCTCAATGATCCTTGTGGGTCCCTTTCAACTCAGTATATTCTGTGATTCTGTGAAATAGTAGTAGAATTTTACTTAAATATATATAAATGTTCCTGGAAGGATTAAATTTTACACTTCAGTAAATCTTGTAAATATTTTTAACAAATATTACTGTTTTATTGATACATCAGATCAACACTGCTATTGAATAATATGCTGCCTAAAAAGAAAAGACAGGAAAACAACCTCATGTTCATGAATGTCTTTCAAAACCTTATAAAAATGTGTGATAATAGTTTAAAGACTGATCTGAATCTCAAAAAATGTAGCCATACTTGGTTCTAGTGAAGATACAGAAAGGTGTTTCAGTATTCCTTGTTGCATGGAGCTGCTGAGAGAGAAGTGATTATTTTTATTCCATCTTCTGATGATGCATAACAGTGTTTGGAATTTTGATATGCTATCTTTGGACATGTTTTCACACTCTACTAGAATAAGCTTATTTTCATGTTTGGGAACAGACTGGTAGTAATGAAGCAAGTACTTGTGTGGAGAAAAAATAATGAAGGGGGATGGGAACAAGAAGCAACATAGTATGGGTCATGATATAAAAAAGGACATCTCAGGCATACAGTATCCTAAAGAAAGGAGAAGTGCATACATTTGATGAGAAAAAAAAAATCTTTATTTATCTAACCGTTCATTTTTAGTCTTCAATATTTTTTCCCCGGTAGAAAATTTAAATGGAAACATAGAAGTACAATTGACAGCTTTAAAAATAATAAAAAAAAAATCACATAACTATATACTGTTAATTACAAACCAAACATTTTCCACCTGCTGAGATTTCTACTCTCTGGAAAATATCTATGGTGACTCCATTACCTCCTCTGAAAACTTTTGACTTTAATTGGGAAATACTTTTCACTAATGCTTTGCAGAAAATGTTAACAGATGCATTTCCCTCAAAGGTTAAATATCAATCTATTTTATGAATATACAAAAGTATTCAGAACTGGTGATTTCCAGAAAAAGCAAGTTATTTGGGGGAAACTTAAGAAAACAAAACAGCACAAAATTTTCGTCCCAGAGAAGCCAATGAAAATTTAATTCCTTCAGTCATTGCAAAGATAATTTCTGGCTTACTCATCCTCTTTCCTGCTGGCTGCTGCATATCTAGGTATTCCTCCACTACTTAAAATATTTTTGACTCCTATATTATGGATAAATTCAAACTGGATTTTATAATTTAAAATATTATCTTATCTTAGTTTCATTCTGTGTCTATATTCAGTTTAATTTTGTTTCTCTTGTTATAATTGCACGATTTTCCAGATATGCAAAAGGCATGAAAGCTTATCACTGGAGTATATTTTGACTCCAAAGTGCTGGACCTGTTTTTTAAGTAAATGTGGTGGGTTAACCTTGGCTGGCTGCTTTCTCACTCTGCCACCACAGCAGGGCAGTGGGAGAAGATAAGAAGAAAAACTTGTGGGCTGATGTAAGCAAGGAAAGCAAAGTTTGTGCACAGAAGCTAAACAAAACATGATTTTTTCCTCTACTTCCCCTCAGCAGGTGAAGTCCAGTGACTTCCTGGCAAGGAGAGTCTCAGTACATGTAGCAGTTACTTTGGAGGGCGTCACCTTAACAACAAATGCTGTTCCACTTCCTTGTCTTTCCCCTCAGCTGTTGTTGCTGAGCACAAAGTGGTATGAGATATGAGACATCCTTTTGGACAGTTTGTGTCATTTGTCCCAGCTGTGTCTCCTCCCAAACTCTTGCCTGCCCCCAGTCTAGTGGCTGTTGTGTAGGAGTTTGGCAAAGACAGCCTTGATACTGTAGGAGTATTGCTCAGCAACAGCCAAAATATTATCAACACTCTTCCAACTACAAGTAAAAGCAAAGTACTATATGGGCTGCTGTGGGGAAAGTTAACTTCATCTCAGCCAAATCTGATACAATCTGTAGCCCTTATTCCATACCATTTGCATAGTGCTCAGATCCCACATAATTTGACGCATTTACGTATCTTCTGTCCATCCAACTGTATGTTTCTTATTCCTGAAATCCCTTTTTACCAACACTTTCAAATTATACACTGTCTTTATGATTTATAGATTCTGATTAACTACCCTGTGCCTTAACAGAGAGTGCTAATTTTCCCACCCTATGGTCTTTGCCACTCCACAAAATATCCAGAAGAGCAGACTATGATTTGGGACTTATGTATCTCAGTGGTTGTCCAGGACAACAGAAGCAATATGCTTGATTGCTGAATGCCAACACCAGCTTGATATGGGTAGTCACTGCACTCACCCAGCTCCTTGTGAAGCTCACTCTTCATCAGTTGAGGTAGTTTTTGCTGTGTTACTTCGTACAACATGAAACTCACATCATTGTTTATTTCTTCCCAAGGAAGAAAAGTCTCTAGAAAGTAGACACTGGATCCCCTCATCCTTCTGCCTCATTTGCCAAGTACACCCTGAGCAAAGACAATCATACAACTGCTTGTCTTTTCTCAGGTGATGGATAATCCACGCTGTTTTTCCCAGTCTCTCGCTGCAGGAGCTCTGTCTCCTCTCACAGTATGTAGGGGCTCTGCCTGGTGTTAACCAACCAAATACCATGAGGAAAGAGTACTTCAAGGACCCAAAGGGTCTGAATGGACTTTTGGTGTAGCCACCAGGTATACAGAGATTAAAACAGTTGCCTACTTTGCCTGCGCTCGATTTGAAACATTCAGCATGGTGAATGTTTCAAATAATGACTTTTTCGTGTGCCATAAATATATGGTTTATTACTTCAGCATCTGAAAGTTGATGAACATATATCTTGGACACTTGGCTCTGAAAACACATTGAATTCACAGTCCCAGATCTGGCACCTTCTTCCTCTGTATCATAAATGGAGTGTCAGATGCTTAATGATAGAATATGTACAGCCAGAGCATGAAATGAGGGGACATTCAGTCCCACAAGTGGTATGAAAGCAAACTCTGAAAATTGTCATGTGGAGATGTGAACAAGCATATCAATAGTCATAATTCTGATTAGAATTTATAATACATTCAATGAATATTTAAATTTAAAATTAAACTGAGGAAGTTGTTAAAATCATATTATATGCTAACGACAGACTTATGAAAATGAACAATCCTGAGACATCAGATCAGTGCAACTTCAACAATTTGAAATACGGCTACAACAGGAATAAATCACGATCCTTTGTGTATAGGATGTACAAAACTATTCTTAACAGCTGCTTATTTAAATTTTGTGAAGTCAAGATAAGCTATATAAGGCATATTTAGAATCATACAAATATAGGAACCTAAGACATCTAACCCCAATTTTGGATCTCCTACACTTTCAGGTTTAACAATATGAGTAAGTATTCAGATGCTTAAATGTTTTTGCTGCTTTCATTCATAATGATACATCAATTATTCTAGCTAGAAGCACGTTTTATTTTCCCAGTGTGTGTACAAATTACTAATGAGATTTTCCTATCAGAAATTCTTTTTGATGGAGTGTCAAAATTTAATCCTTAAGGCATCTCATACTACTGAATCTGGGAGGTCACCTGGAACTCAGATGCACTCTCATGAATCAGTCACTCACATTACTACCTCAAAACTTGTTCATGTAAAAACTGAATGTGGGTTTACTTATATCTTTCATCTGCAGTATCTCATGTTATTCCATAGAGCGATTCGGTATTGGGCAGTACTAGGATGGTATAATCATCTCTACTGGAAATTAGTGAGTGCTACAGTCTTTAATAAAGGGCAGAGGGCACAGTAATAAGCAATAAGCACTTACAAAATATTTTTAATCTAATTTCACTTTTGTTTTCACTTTGGAATTTAAATTATTACCTGAACAGATGCAAGAGTCTACAAGATACACAACTACATTTCATTTAGTTGGCTAGACTTTTCACTCTCAGGACGAAAAGCTGGTACTTTTACCATGTTATTCTTCCCATACAAAACCAAATATTTAAAGTCAGATCACTTATGTATTTGAAAGTGCTGCCTTCTCTTCTCTGCATTGAGAACACTGACATTTAACACAGAAGACAAAAGTTAAGCAAAATGAGTCCTAACCTCAGACACTGAATCAGTTATTTTCAAATGGTCTTCTAACCATTTCTATTAATTGGATGAAATTTGCTGTATACTTCTGTTTTAACTGGGGTATCAAAAGTGATGGGTTGAGTGGAATTTTTGACAGGGTGAGCATGATACAATAAACCATTGTGCCATCTCTAGATGTACAATTTTCATAGATTGTAGAATATGAGTTGGAAAGGACCTATCAAGATCATGGAAGTCCAGATCCTGGCTGTGTGCAGGACAGCCCCAAGAGTCACACCACATGCCTGAGAGCATTGTCCAAATGCATCTTGAACTTGTTAGGCTTGTTGCTGTGACCACTTCCCTGGGGAGCCTATTCCAGTGCCCAGCCACCCTCTGGGTGAAAAACGTTTTTCTGATATATAACCTACATGCATACGTAGTTTACTATCTTATATAGTCACTCTTATTGTCATCTGTACATCTCAAAACACTTCACAAGGGTAACAAAATCTTCATCACTTTACATGAAATTAAATTTTGTAGGGGAAATTATTTAAAAAAAATAATGAAAATAGAGGCAAGAAATTTGAATTTAGGAAGTACATTTTCTAAAATTGTCTCTGGCTCTTTGTTCTTGTAGATGTCTCTTTTTAATTCTACTAAGGGAAGCCCCTGGCAGCATCCTGTTAACAGTAGAATCCATATTAATTACTGTGTCCATGTAGAGAGGCATATAGGTATATACACATGGAGAGATATAAATATATAATTTATAATTACATTAAACTGTAGGAAACAAGAAACTCTCACAAAACATTACAAGTTTACAAGGACAAAGAAGACTTTTTGTGACATACTTCTGGTACGAAAAATGAGCTGTTAGCAATTTGTAGCTCAGCAAAATCCTAAGACATCTTTGGTTTCTGTTTTTTTCTGGTTTCTTTTTTTTTTTTTTTTTGTTTGAGTTTGCATTGAATAGATACAAACTCACTCTACCTATGATTCAAGTAGAGAAATAAAGCTGCTGAATCTTGAGATAAAGATCTCTGCTGGGATTATGTGTCAGATGGGCTTTTTTATTCTTTCCCTACATCAGGGTTTTTTGTGACACTACTTTCTTTGAGTGGAAATAAGATTGCATGTTTAGGTCCTGAATGTGAGATAATATGTGAGGGGATGTGGGCATAAAACAAGCAAGCAGCATATCATGTGTAGAGGGCTAACATGAATGTCACGTTCTGGTGTGGGGAGAGATATTTATTTATCTTGTTATGAGGAACTGAAACATGGAGATGTACCTGTGCTTATCCATCATGGTACATGCAGAGGTGAAAGTGAAACTTGCCTAGTCAAAGGCTAGTGGTTTTAGATGAGTCAAAAGGATGAGGAATTTAGTTATGAAACTTTTGATTCACAGAATCATAGAGGAGGAGGAGGAATGAAGAAGGATCTTTGGAAATTATCTAGTTCGACCTGCTATACATAGCAAGGTCAACCAGATTAGCTTGCACAGACTTTGAAATGAATGTGAGGCAGATCATTGTATTGTACTTGCAATTGTCTACATTAAAATTCCTTTGTTACTGTTTAGGTCAATCTCCGTCAGAATATGCTTTGTAGTCATGAATAACTGATTTAATTTTCTGTTGCTTAGTGATACTACCATGATATTATTTTTATTGTGGTTTATATCATCATTATATCTGGAATAACATTTACTGTCTGGAAATGTGAATAAGAATAAAGGCAATTTTTTGACTCAGTAACTATCTTAAAATTAATACTTTGGGTGACTTGATTGGAAATATGCTGCAATCTGTTTTATCTACTTACAAATGACTAATTAACAAATCACTGGGACATTATTCTTGAATTTATTTTCTTTATCTGTGTGTGGGATATACTGTCAGTGCTAGGGAAAAAAACAACCACCCAAACAAAACCCCTAAAAAACAAACCAACAACTTCCATTATGTTTGTTTAAGCAGGTAAATTTCTGGGTTTGTGTAATTGTCAACACCTGTAAAAGTGCCCAAATATGTGCAAAACTGAAGTAGGTAATGCAAATCCTTCTCTTCCTCATTGGAATATTATTTAAGTCAAAGCCCTTTCTATTTTTTTCATAGCTGTAATTGCACCTATAAGCATTTAAATGTAAATTTTCCCTCATATTACTATGGAAAAAAACAGGATTTATGCATCATTTATAAATAATCTCATGATCCATTCAAATACTGCACTGTAAGCAGCAAGAAAAAAAATCTTGGAAAGGCAGCTAAGTGGCTAGACAGATGGATTATGAGCTCAAAAAGTATCCAAAATGCTAAAAGGAAGCTTGACCTTGACAAAAATGAAGAAAAAGTATGACTAACTCTGCTCATATATCATATACATACATAATTCTAGAAAGGTATCACCTGCTGGTTAATGAGAGATATTACAGGCACAACTAGGACTGCATATGTTAGGACCAAGGTCCCAAACTGCACTGCATGCACTACTGGGAAAAGCAAGACTTCAAAGTTCTGAACAACTGAGAGTTGCTCTTACTCCTGAATACCTGATATCACTGCTTGCAACTGCTCTGCAGTGACAGATGCTGCTGATGGCTGTACTTGACAAGAAAACTTTGCAGATGACAAGCTCAATATATTATTTTTATCTGACTTTAACAAAACATTCTAGAGAAAAAATGGTAGAACTTCATCTTATTTCACATAAATAAAATGCCAGCATTTCTTTTGCCAGTTCTGCAGTAATTTCATTTCTGAAGGACATCTGTACATAAATGTTAGATACTTATGCTCACATTATTCTTGCATTTTTCTTCTGAACATAAAGATATCATTCAGCACAAAGGAGGATCTTCTATGAAAAATGTTAAAAATATTTAGTAATGCATTGCACAGACTGTATTTAATTTTCCACTATATGTGGGCTGTTCATGCTCATAATGTTGTCCTTATTTCTTAACCTGTCCTAAAAGATCAGATCTGAAAGGCTTGTGTGGCTGAAAGGAGGGGGATTTTTTTATTTTCAACCATCAGTGTAGTAAAATGTGGACTCTTCAAACTCCTTGTTGCTATACCCTTAAACCATCACAGCTGTAATCACAGAAGTACATGAAAAAAACATTAAAGTTAGGGTATTTTATTTCATCTGGAAAATCACATGTTTCTCATCTTTTAAACTCAAGCTGTAGACTACATTTAACTTTTCTGTTTCATAATAGCTTCCTTCATGCAGTATCATATGCATTAAATTTCCTTTTTCAACAGTGGACAGGTTTATTAATTTTTAAAAAAGCTTTCTCCATCCGAAAATTCTCATGTCTCCTTCCAGTTCCACAGATGTATCAACACTGCTGATTGTGACACTGCTGGTGATGCCATTCCCATCAGAATTGCTGGCTCTAACAGATGACAAAAGCAGCAACTTTTTTGCTCTGTCATTGCAGCAGCAGCAGCTTATTTCTCCATCTGTGAGGAAGGTTTATTATATATTTAAAGCATATATTCACTGCCCTGTGAACAGCTTTCATAAATTTGGCTCTGACAGTTCTATTCCAGCTCCTATCATCTACACCAAAGAGACTTTATTTAGGTGTGCTGAACATCTTTAAATTTCAATATCTGATATACTGATGATATCTGTAAGATCTCTATCACACAGAAGTTTCCAGGAATTGATAAATCATATAGTATATAAAGAAAAGACATAAATAATGCCACAGCACCTTGTTAAAGGTGTAAACAAGCTTAAAATAAAAAATCTTTCTATAGAGACAATTTTTAGTATTTGTACATATCTATTCCAGGTAAAGGCTAGGAATATTCCAATTATCTGGTAGGCATTGTAGTTTTTTGAAAGGGTAACATGTGACTTCACATTTAAAGTAGCTGGGCAATTTTTCTCTTGATCAGAAGACTGCATTCAGTGGAAGTTCTAGAAATAGCAACTTCTACAAATAGAGGCATCCGCAAATAGCCCCAGTTAGTGGCCTTTCCATTCATTTGCAAAAATTTACTTCTAAACATATTTAGGCAAGTATGCAGCAACTACTGAAGTTACACATAATTTCCATTTGAAGATTCAGGATCTGTCAGGCTGGTTAGCTTTTTAGCTTTCAATTTGGGTAACAGTCTGTGTATTCAAAATCAAAACGGAAAAAATATGGAGTCCTTCTACTTTAAAGACAGCATGGAGGTAAATACTAGGACATCAAAATGCAATTAAATACCAGGCTTTGTCCCAGGTCTCTGGTTCAACTGCATATTTATTACTTCTGTAATTCAATCCCAGAGGCAGATTTCTCCAAGGGGTAAGAGCCTGGCTAAAAGGACACTCACTGACCTCTTGCTTGGCAAAGACAGGGAGAGAACAATGGTATGGAGTCATCAGTCCATGGTGATGGTAAAGGACTGTAGGTGGTATATAAAATTTCACTGTCCTTCATGGGGAAGTCTGCTGGTTTTGGCTGGCATAGAGTTAACTTTCAGGACAACACTGTCAGGCTGTGTTTTGGATTTGTGCTGAACACAGGATTAATAATAAAGATTTTATTTATTATTATAAATAAAATAATAAAGTGTTTTTTGTTATTGCTGAGCAGGGCTATCACAGATCCAAGGCCTTTTCTGCTTTTTGTATGGCCATGAAGGCAAGGAAGTTGGGGCTGCAGGTTACCCAAATGACCAAATGGATAGTCCATACCATGTGACATCATGCTCAGTTTATAAAGTGGGTGAAAGAAGGAGGAAGGGGGAACATTTGGAGTGATGGCATTTGTCTTCCTAAGTCACTGTGTGATGGGTAATGGGGCCCTGCTTTTCTGGAGATGGATGAACACCTGCCTGCCCATGGGAAGCAGTGAATTAATGCCTTGTTTTGCCTTGCCTGTGGGTGCTGCTTTTCTTTTCCCTAATAAACTGCCTTTATCTCAAACCAAGAGTTTTCCAGCTTTCGCCCTTCCAATTCTCTCCCCCCTCCTGCTGCTGTGGGAGTGAGCAAGCAGCTGTTTGGGGCTTGGCTGTTGGCTGTGGTTAAGCCAAGACAGGGAGGTGAACAAAACATTAAAGAACTACACAGGATGCCAGAGATGTTTTAGTGATTGGGGTGGCTGGACCCTTTTGTTTTCATTTCTTCGTTACTCTGGATTGCTAGCAAAAGCCACACTATGATTTTGGTGAAATGTTGACTCCAGCTGAATTTGTCCCCAAAGATCTTAGGAAAGAACTGAAACTGATGTGAAAAAATATGTTTTTTCCTAGGGAGACATTTGGCACTTTTCTAAGAAACTACAGGATATTATGGAGCAGTACTTAATATACAGCTTGCTTTTATACCTCAAATAAAAATCACATACATTTCTATTGCAGGAGAAAATATTCTCTCAGAAAGTCTAGGTGTGTATTTTCCTATAGCTTTGATGTAAAGCAATAGGAGGTAATGAGAAGAACATCCAAGCTCATATTTTTCATGCGGCTGTTGCTTGAAGAAGAGAGATGGGAGAGATCAATTTCTGTCTCTGTCTTTAAGGTGAGCTACTTCACAGCGATCAGCTTGAATCCTCAGGGGAAGGACAGTAATCCCAGGAAGCATCTTAATACAAGCCTATTGGCTCAGGGACTTGCTTGATTGAGAGATTCCCTATTTCCAGATTCTGAACCTGTCTTGTAGCCTTCTGGCTTTTGACTAAGATGTTCTGTTTTCTGTGCACTGGCAGCACTCAGGTCAGGTTTTTCCCTGGGTAGGCAGAAATTCACATCTTGAAAAGGAATTCACATCTTGAAAATATCACTGAGCCCAGGTAAACAATCCCTGCAGAAATGCTTCTGACATCTACTGCATGAAAATGTAAAATAGCATCAGCAGTGTGCTTTAAAAGCAGATCCTGAAAAAGCTATCTGAACTTCAACCCAAATTCTAGACTGAAGTGGAAGTTCTGCAACAGTTTGCTTTCGGCGTTACTTTACCAGCTGCTTGTTCAGCATGCTGACTGTTTTTGACCCTACTCTGAGACACATAAATCTTCTCTAGTTCTGTCCAGGGAACTCAGGCCCCTGGTTCACTGCCAGACACAGTGGCAACCATGCATAAAATTCTTTTCCCTTTTGGGAGTCATGCATTTAAAAGTAGCATGGCTGTGCCTATTACTGGATATACCTTTTGGCTGGATAGAGCTGTGGGAGGCAGGAAATGAATTGTAGGGAAGTTCATTCTGACAGTTCATTCAAGCTAGATTTTTTCACGATTTTGTTTTTCAGGCCACCTTGAAGAAAAGCCAAAAGAGAACAACTATGACCCAACTTGTATTCTTCTTTTAGGGTTGTGCTTTGTTTTGGGGGGTTAGCAATTCTGTCTAATTCTTCATTGTATTATCAGTAAGTTGGCTTGGTGCAGGCATCTCTTCAGGGGTGTAAGTAGTTAATTTTGGGAGCTTCCTTTCTGTCATTAGTGTTTTTATGTGGGGGGAGGAGGTGGAATGTTTTTACTTTTTGCTCATTCTATCTCTTTAGTCACTGATCCTTTTCTAGAGGCTAGAGGACACTGACGTGTTGTGCGTAATTCCTAGAATCATAGATCCAGGCAGCAGAAGGCAACACAGAGAAGGATGAATCCCATGACTGTAGTGCAGCTACTGATGGTACACCCTATTCATAAGAGACAGGCAAGGAAGGAGGGGCGGAGGTGTTGCCTTCTACATCAAGAGGTGGATTGAGTGTGGGGGGTTGTCTCTGAAGAACAGCAATGAGCAGGTTGAAAGCTTGCAGGTAAGAATCAGAGACTGAGGCAACAAAGGAAATGTTTTGAACTGTGTCTGCTACAGGCCCCTTATCGCAGCCTGTTGATGAAACCTTCTTCCTCCAGCTGCAGAAGGCGTCATGTTCACAGGCTCCAGTCCTCCTGGGGGTGTTTCAACCACCCCGACATCTGCCAGGAAAGTAGCACAGCAAACTGTAGGCAGCCCAGGAGATTCTTTTAATTCATGGAGGATAACTTCCCAACCCAGATAATAGACAGCCCTGCCAGAAGGGTGAGTTACTGGACCTGACGGTCATCAATGGCAAGTGATCTCTTCAGTGGCATCAAGACTGAAGACAGCCTGGGCTGCAGTATACATGCACTGGTGGAGTTTGCAGTTCTGAGGGTCAAGTGAAGACAAAGGTACCCTGAATTTTAAGAAAGCAATGTTTCTTCTCTTCAAAAGTGTTAGTCAGTAGGACCTTCTGGGAAACTGTCCTCAGGGAACAGAACAGAGCTTGCAGATCTTTCCAGAGAGCAGGAGAGCTCTTGGTGCCCCAGGTGTAAGAAATCAGGAAAAGAAGGCAAGAGCTCAGCATAGCTGAGTAGGGAGCTGCCAATCAAACTAAAGGGCAAGAAGCAAATGCACAGGGAAGCAAAGACAGGTGCTACTGACACACCTGAGGGATGGGATACCATCCAGAAAGACCTGTAATGTCTTGAGAAGTGTGCCCACAAAAACCTAATGAGATTCAACAAGGCCAAGTGCAAGGTCCAGCACTTGGGTCAGGACAATCCAGACATGGGTAGAGGGTTCTAATGAGTGAAAAACTGGGTATGAGACACAATGTGGACTTGCAGCCCTGAAGGCCAATCACATACTGGCCTGCATCAAAAGAGGAATGGCCAGCAGGCTAAGTGAGATGATTCTCCCCCTCTACTCTGTCTTTGTGAGACTCCATCTGGAGCACTGCTTCCAGATCTGAGTGCCTCAAAATAAGAATGACATTGAGAGCAAGTCCAGAGGGGGGCCACAAAGATGGTGAGAGGGCTGGAGCACCCCTTGTATAAGGAAAGGCTGAGAGAGCTGGGGTTGTTCATCCTGGAGATGAGAAGGCTCCAGGAAGACCTCATTGAAACTTTTCAGTACTTAGGGGGGCTTATAAGAAAGATGAGGACAGACTTTTTACAAAGGCGTGTTGCAACGGAAGGGGTAATGGTTTTAAACTAAAAAAGAGCAGATTTAGACTAGATAAGAGGGTGATGAAATACTGGAACAGATTGCCCAGAAATGTGGTAGATGCCTTATCCCTGGAAACATCCAAGGTCAAGTTGGATGGAGCAACCTGACTGATTTGAAGATGTCTGTGCTTTTTGAAGGGAAGATTGGACTAGAGGACATCTAAAGGTCCCTTCCAACATAAACTATTCTGTGATTCTAAGGCAAAAGGCTGTTTAAAAATAAAAATGAAGTAAATTTTTAATATTGACAGAAAGACAAATATTAAAAGTCAGGATGTTAGCATTTGGGATGTGTTCCTTCAGACTGATTTAGGAGGGAATTCTCCTAATCAGGACTACAAAAGTCCTTTACTAGTAATGATGACATCAGGGCTCTTTAGCTTCTCTGCCAACGCATAGAAAAAAAATTGTTGATAACTGCTGAAGTGTCGCTGTTGAGCGGCTAGCTGAGGACTGACCCAAGTTCTCAGACAAGCGAAGAGAGGAGAAAAGGAACTTTATTGTTTTGAATTCCATATATATAGAGTCTACAGAAGTGCCCCAGATTGGTCAGCCCGAGACCTCCCCCTAGGCACAATTGGCCAAGCCCGAACTCACTCAATCCGGAGAAACTGTTTGCAAAACATCCAAACTTTATCTTGTTTATGAAATATAGCAAAATGTTCCCACGGGAAGAACCTGTGCTAGCCACACTGAAGTTACTGCCATACAGAGATATCAATAGCCCAAAATCAGATGGATTAGGTTTACTTCATTCTATAGAAAATAGACTGCAAAAGAAATATTCTTGAGCTAGATACAGAACTTTTGCTTATGCAGTAGAAATGTAGGAAGAGACAATGAATGAACTGAAAATTTCTAAAGTCACAGATCTAAGTCACTATTCTATTTTGTAGTGGATATAAAAATACCATTTGTGTCAAAATCTCTTGTCGTGAAACAATGCTCCATTGACATATCCTTCAGAACCTAGTATGTCTTTCAAGCGATGGGACCTGAACATTACTTCAAGACTGAAGAGAGAGTTTGCATATATTAAAGAGATAAATGGACCTTCTGCTTCAAACTTCAAAAAATACAAATAGGAGGAGCTGCTTTACAAAGAAAGGGGGACAATTAACAGTTCTAGAGCTGCTACTTGACCAAAGGATAAATAGAGAGATAGATGTAGGTGCTGTCATTAAGTGTGGAATCTGGATTCAGCTCCTGGCAGGCTGATATAATTCCATATTCAGAAATACGTTAAAGTCATCCAAAAGAACCAGAGTAATGTAATTGGATTGAAAATATGACTGATATAGCTCTTTGAACTCAAGAGCTGGAGAGAAGAAAGGGAAGAGAAGGCTGTTGCCAGAACATGAATCTCAGTTCACTGGTAGTTCCAATAATGACTAAGAACTAAAATATTATTATAAAGGCCTTGATAATAAAAAGAAAAATGTGATGTTTCACTAATCAATAAGAAACACAGAATATCTTAGAAAAACAAAGCATGTGTCACAAAGATGTCTAGCTCATATAGAATATTACCTAGTGTGTTTGAATTTGGGAACAGAGTTCAAAGTTATTCAAAATCTGTTATAAATATGTATTCTCTAAAATAAAAATATCCATATATGGCCTTTTTCTTAATGCTGCAGTTTAACATTATAAAATAGCTTTATAGTACTGGGCAAAAGCAGGGTTTTTTGGTTGTATGCCAGCAATGCCATAACCTTGGCAATAAATTTGAAATATGTCTAGTTAACTTTGCTTGACAAAAATCTGCTGTGCATTTGTAATAGTCTCTCTCCACATCCATTCAGATACAGTGGTGGGCTGATACAGTACTTATAAAACATACAGATCTTTCTTAATGACAGTCCAGAAACAAATCCTTAAAAAAAATTAGGAAAAAAAAATCCCCACTCCTCTTAATTCTCTCAGTCAATCACATTCTTTATAAACATGAAGGAAACTGTAAAGGAAAAAATATGTTTCTTGATGTCTTTCCCATAGAATTTTATATTTCTAATAGAATTTCATATGATGGTAAAAGACCAATTGGGGAAGATATCTCTGCTTTAATGGACGTGATATTTACTTTTAAATGTTCTTGTCACAGGAAATACTCAAAAAATTATTAGTATCAGTATATCCACTTTTCACCATATGTCTTGAAAAGCACATTGTTTTTCCCCCAGTAAATTGAAAGCCTATTTTTCATCTGGCTCTGAGTTTGGTAAGCATTGGTTATTAGATTAATAACTGTTGTTCTAAAAGATAACTCTAGCTGTGCTGACTGATTGCCAAACAGTGACAAAAGAACACACAAAACAAACAAACAAATCTACCAAAGAAGCCAACAAAAAAAATTCCTCTACTAATGTAGATATCATCAAATACTTCAAATGACCTAAGCAATCATTGGTATGGGTTGCCAAGCTGAGAAGGAGTGAATGGCTTCATTTTTATTTCTCAGATTTTCCAGAGGCTTCTAAATATTGGACTGTCATTTCCTATAGTGAAAATTACTATAGTAATTTCCTGCCTATAGTGAGGGCACTCTCATATTAGGCACTGCAGAGTTCTGTTTTATTTCCCTTTTGTTAATCAGTTAATGAATTTACAAGAACAGCAGGGGGAGAAGAAGAAATTATAGTTTCTTCAATACAAGGAAGACAAAGTAAAAAAAGCCGTTGAGAAAAAAAAATGCTGTCTGAATTCAGTGTATGGCTTAGGCAATAATAGTAAATACCTTTTGTTACAGTTTTTACTTTAAGTCCTGTTCAGTCACTTTTCACAAAGATGATATGAGTGATGGCTTATCTTCAGGTCAAGCAAAATGTTAGTTTAAGGTGAGAAGAATGAAGGAATTTAAATAATACCATGTTTGTAGGACTTCTTTCAAAAATCTTTAGCTTGTGCTTTCAGTGTTGCAAATGTTATCAATCCCTAGTCTGACCATGAGTCTCATTTTACTTCTAAATACATGCAATAGCCCTGTCCAGAGCCTATTAATGTAATAGGCAACAAGCCAAAATTGAAGAATAGTGGCTGGGACTAGAACCAGGCCTTTCACTTGGAAACAGATGGGGATCATGTTGAAAGAAATATAGGAAGAAAGAATGAAACAAAGAAACAAATCAAAAGTGCCTCCTAGGGCTATGAAGTACAGAAGGAAAAAAAACACCCAAAAAAAAAAAAAAAAAAAAACCCACCAAAAAAAAAAAAACCAAACCCAAAACAAACCTTCAAAAATAAAACCCCAAGAAACAAAACCAAACCCTAAGATGTAACCTAATTAAATATTTCTTTATCTTTTTTTCTGATATACCTTTGAATACTCATGATCCTTCACATTAAATACATTGACATGACATTCAATTTTACATGCAAAGAATTCCTCTCTAGTTTAGATCTATCCATGGAGCATTTTGAAATTGTTGTATCTTTTACGCCTGTGTTTGATTAAATGTAATTAAAATCCAATCTATTCAACTGATGGGCTTTGAAATGTTAAACATAACTAGTATATGATTGCACGATGGAAAAAAAATAAAAAGTGAAATTAGTAAGTTTTTCAAGCAAAGACGGATAATTTCGATTTGTTTTTCTGTTCTGTCACTGATATTTTTAGCTCTATTTACTGCAAGTAGTGCCCTAGATATCTACCTTGTTAAACCAGGGTAAGTTTGTCTGATTTAGCTCCAGCATTGGTACATCATTACTTGATACAATGTGTTGTCATTCTGCTTTGCCGTTTCTTGTATTAAAAAGAAAATATGGATTTTAGAAAATATCTGTTGATACAAATCACAATTAATAGTGAAATATGCAACAGATGGTGAAACTTATAATCATTCTATCAGACTAATAGTATACTGTCTTCATTTTGGAATTTGCTTTTCCCAAAAGATGCTGTTGGGCTGAAGCCATATTGACAGCTGGTGTGTTCCTAATGTAGTTAGTTTGATATACCTCATCTATTAAATTCTGTGCATTTTCCAAAATAACAGATGACAAGTGCAATTGACCACCTGGGAAAATGCATCTTCAGTAGAAAGCTTAAAATGATCTTTAGTTGTGTGGGATTGTAGAGCTATGTAGTGCTTTTCTATTTTGGGTGACATTATAAACTACTAGCATTCTATCTGCCTACCAAAAGTACAGTAGCTTTTGTACACACATAATGATCAAAAATAATCTCAGGACAAGTAACAGATGCTGTAACTATCATGCTTTTTGAAAACCATGACATGCTTATCAGCTTCTCTCTTCAAATGTGGTATTTAGGAATCATGTTGCAGAGACTGAATTATCAGTCTGAGGCAGTTTTGCTGTAAAGTGTGTACAGAATGTATCCTGCAGAAAGATGTGTAACAGATAGACATTTAAAAGAATCAATAGTTTTTCTCTCAGGTAATGTACAGTAATATATTTACTGGAAAACATTGTGCTGGTTTGTTCTGGTTTTTTCCTAAAGAAATGCACCAATGCATGTTATTGATCCCATTATAAAAATAAGGAATTAAAATTGTTTATAGTTTTGAAAACATGCAAAGTGAAATTTGTATACATTGTACATAGTTTAGATTTACTCATATTCAAAATTCTCTGACTTTTGGAAAGAAATTATTTTCAAGGGTTGTTCAGTTTATTGATGACTCATTTATAAATCTTCATATTCATATATTCTATCATCTATCTATCATCTATCTAGCTATCTATTCATATATACAATAAACCTATGTAATTATTCATTCAAAAGGCTAGTCCTACCAGCAGACAAACCTCTACTACTCTGCTTCTTCAGTTTTTCCCATTATATATCCAGGATAGGGGTTTTTTTTGAGAAGGATTTAGGAAAATACGCAAGGCATTGGACTGGTATCATACATTGGCAGAAACAATTGGTTCACCAAAGCAATGCCCACTTAACTGTTGACTCTTTTGTGGAGTGATGGACACACGACTGAGGTACACACTTTTCAGAGCACCAGTCACTAAGTAAGATGCTGACCCTACTCATTCTTCAGGGAGTCACCTGAAGATTAGACAGAGAAATGTGCTGGGGAGACCAGTGGCTCATGTACTGCCAGGGCAGGAGTGTGAGCTGCAGCTGAACATGGGTGGGGAATGATGATCTTGGGTTATAGGAGTAGAGTAGCTAGTGTTCTTCAAAGATGAAAAGCTGCTTGAGTAGCTGGAAACTGGGAGTTGTTCTTGGGACACATAACCAATAACAAGGAGAAGAAAGGCCGTGCATGAATTAATGTATTACTGCTGTAGGGGGAGGCTTGTTTTGATTCTGGTGGGTCAATCACAGTTAGTGCAGGTGAAATAGAAAGAAAGATTGTCTGGTGAATCCTGCTTGAATTTTAGAGCTAGATGTTTTGCTAAAAAGTACAAGGTCTGTAAGAAAGGGTTCAGGTTTTGGGGGGATGGGGAGCTTGGTTTGCTATCTGGAGCTCACTTTCATTATTGTACTTCCAGGTGAATTTCATAATGGATAATAAAAGAAGCAAGGTGAGGGGTGGAGGGGGGAGAGAAGGAAAGAAGATTAGTACTGGAAAAATACAGTAACACAGAAAATAAATGAAACAATCAGTAAACTGATGAAATCAAAGACCTTTTACATAACTAAATTACCAAGAAGGCATTCTAGAGGGATTATTATTAAAATTAATGTCAGAAAAATCACAGAGTCAGTGAATGGGTAAGGTTGGAAGAGAGTACAGTGAGTCATCGGGTCCAACCTCCCTGTTCAAGCAAGTTACTATGGAACTACTGCCAAATATAGCAATAAAATATAAAGAGTCTGATAATTTAGCTCCTATGCTATCCAAAGTTTACCCATGAAAGTAGTTTTCTAAGAGGATGAATTACTCAAGTAAAAACCAGTAAGAGTTAGAACTGAATAATGTGGTCCTCAGTAACTGCATATTATTTTTAAAAAAACAAACCAGTGAGTGTTCCCTTTTGTGAATATAACCTTAACCTTTTTCACAAGATATTTCAACAGAGACCCAGAACTCATGACAGTCTCATTATTTGATGGATGTTGAAGGGATACGCTTATTTATTTTGCATTTCCCCTGACAAAGGCTGTGGAAAAACTGCATGACTAGCCTCTCATTGTAACGCTTACTTCTCTCAGTTCTCTGCATCACTATGCAGCACTCTTACACTACAGCAATAGTTTGAAGTATCATTTTCACCCAAAGGATATCTTTAAATAAGATAATAAAATTATCTTTAAATTTAGATAAATTTATTTATTTAAATATTTATTTAAATAAATAAATCCAGAAATCTGTTTTACTACTTCATATTGTTATCTGAATAGGCTAATACCATGAAACTTAGTCTGGAAGATGGGGATGAGGTGGGGTACTTCAGGTCAAATATTTCATATAATTTTCCTTTAATTTCAGTCCTGCAAAATTTTGTTACAAAGGGTAAAGATATCTAATTGATATCTGAAAACATTTTTGAAATATCATTATATATTGCCATCATATATAACATTTTAATAAACATAGCTGTCATCTTCCAAAGGATAATTCCTAACCACTCATTGTATTAGTAAATTAATATTTAAAAAATTAAAAAATATTTTAAATTTATTTTTTCCTTCCTGCATTTAAAAAAAAATTGATTATCTACTGTCTTTATAGGACATATGTCTCCACAGATTCCATTTACACAAAATAATTTTTTTAGCTTTTTTATTTTAAAACTTTTTCTAGTTAAGCAAAAAGAGTGCAATATTGCAGGGAAGTAGGCAAAATGATACAGAGCGGCATGCTTCTGCTTTCACTTGAAGCCATCCAGTATTAGGAGCTTATTATGTTGAAAAGAAATGTAAGGTAAGAACAATTAGAGGAGCAAAAATCAAACATCTGAAAAAGAAAAGGGGTCGGAATCCAATCCACAGTCTCTTAGGATTAATAACCAAATATAGTAAGCAGTGCTCAGACATTATGAAGGCACTCAGATACTGTGGTGAAGACTGCCAATATGTGAACCTATGTAGATGGATGATGGAAAACACTTATGCATTAGATCTGTCACCTCCCTAAGTATAAACAGTATTCTACAGTTTTATGAGTAGAGTGTCTAACAAGTTCTTTATTCACAACCATCTAGCAAAATGAATCAAAATGCCATGGATATTACTGCACTGAAGTGAGAATGGAAAAAAGATTGCTTTCAGATACTTTAATGACGAACTTAGGATACAAACTTGGATGGATGGATTGTTAGATAGATCAACTGTTATTTATCCCTGTCTGAAACATAGGTTATTGTGATTAAGATTAAAGTGTAGGTGCTCTCCCACTGGAAGAATTTTAGCAAAGTATAACTACTCAAGCAAGCATCAAAAAACAAAGAAAAGGCTTATTTTACTACTTAAAATCTCTTTCTTTTCCCTCTAACATAATGACACAACTGCAAAGTGGGCCCAATATAAATGTGCATATATTACAAAAACACATTTGCAAATTCTATTTAAATCCTAATTCTATTTCTTATGAACAAACAAACTGGGCCTAATACTTCACTGTGTTGCTCCGGGTTTTTGGATTTTGCCTTTCTGATTCCCCATAGTGTATTTAATTTTTGTTAGTATTGGTACTGGCTTCTAGTGGTTTTAGTTTCTTTGTTTTCCATAGGAAAGGCTCACAAATGCTCTTTGCTGCACTTGATAGGATTGCATCAGGTTTAAAAACAGAGTACTGCAACATAATGTTGAGTTATTTCAATGTCCTTTCTAATAGAAGTAGAAAGAATAATGATATTTGACACTCTTCATTAGGGCACCTTTAAGCTGCCCACATATAGTAGGAAGGCTCTGACTGCAGTTTTAATAACAGAGCTACTTAGGGAAATATCACAATTTTCTTTCCTACCTCTTATAATCTTTGCCTAGGGTTCTGCTCCTGGCCATTGTCAGTGACTGATTTTCAATACACTATAGCAAGGGAGCTGCTCTCACACGAATAAAGCCCCAATTTGTGCAATTAGTATTATGTTCTTCATGACACAAAATGAGCTTCATCCATTCTTACTGTGTCCAGTCTCTGCTGATTACCAGATGTGGCTAATATCAGACACAATGCTGGAATTAAAAACATCCTTATTTTAAGAATAGAAGCAGCTGAGGAGGAAATGCCCTCAGCTACCTGAAGGGGAAATTAAAATCATAACTGCCTAGCATGGATAACTTGGTCCCAAGGAAACATCTGGCTGGAAGCAGGAAAACCAGAAACAACACAATTTCCTGCAAGGGAGTGAAGTTTCCCTTGATGATAAGGTAAGAAATGGTCAGAGCATTGTCTTCTAGCCATCCTGGAATGCAAACACTCAGGGGCCATGTTTGGGCAGCAGGTGTGGTGATGAGGGATGGACCAATGCCACACTGAGGCATCCTATGTTATCACACACAGGACTGGCAGTGGGACAAGAGTATGTAAGGAAGTGGCTTGTGACATAAGTTTGCAGACTCCTTATAGAACTGCTAATGGCAGTAAGACTCCATCCAGTGCATTGTTCATTAATATACTCTTCAATGTGTATTTAAGCAAAAATGTGTGTTTCGTTTGTCTCAAAGAGTAATTTCTGAATGTACTCCTAGTTATCAAGGGACTCTCATTATTTTCTTCCTCAATAAATAACTGGAAGCTGTGTTTTTTTCTCCAGCTTTACTTTTACTTATTATGGCTTCTCTACCAGAGGTTACTCTGATGACAACAGAGTCAGCAGAGTAGGATTTGGGCTTTCCTTACAGAATTGTTTTTGCAACCTGTATTAAAAAAAACAATTGCAGAGCATTCCCATTTGATATCCCTCACATGAGCTATCTACACCTTTGGCAAAAAAGAGTGAAAACTTGTATTTCAGGATAAATACTGTTGGCTGATTAGGAAGCCAAAGCTTTTTCTTGGGTAACTGAATATAGAAAATTTGCACTAACTAGCAATAGGTATCACCACAAACAAATAAAATGAAATATTTTATGTTTTTGTAGATGTTCTAACCAATCTTTAACTTCATGTATGTTACTTGCCTTCCTTGCACATCCTTCAACAATGCATTATTTTTTCTTCCATTTAATGCAACGCTCAGGTCCCCACCAGTTTCAGGGCAAGGAATCAATACTCAGAAGTAGAATGAAAAAAAAAAAAAAGAAAAAAATAAAAGAAAAAAAAAAGAAGGAAAATACTTAGACTGTCAGTATTTTTTGTGGGAGATATATGTTTCATTTGATATGCCACACACACTATGCATACATACACAAATAGGGAGAAAATTATTCAAATATACTGAGTAGCTTGACACAAATAAGTATATACAAAGAAAGAAAAATCAAGACTATCAGTAAGACCATGACCTGATTTTTCCATCAGTTATCAAGTTATGATCAAGGCAAAGACAAAATTTCTTAATGGCTGCAATAAAGAATTTTAAAAAGACAGAAAACTCTCTACACCCAGTAAAAAGTCATGTTGCATCAGCACCATATTACCATTCCATTAGTTAAATTATGCACAGAAAAAAACTCAAGGAAATATGTAAACCACAATACCAAAAAGGTGGACTAGAGTAATTTAAAAATCTTTAAGTGTCTTTCTGTTTCTTCTTTTGAGCCCTGACTGCAGTCCAAGAAAAGCTTACAAGTGCTGCTCAGTCTGGACATTTGGATTGTGAAGTGTCAAAAAGGAAAGTGTTTCATTTGGCATTGTGAAAATCTTAGAGGTACCAATTTACTATGCTCAGAAGTGAGTGGAGAAAAATTTCTTATCTTCTTATTTTTATTCTACTGCTCTCTCTTCTTTAATCCTCTCTAATCCACTCAGAAAATTATCAGCTAGGATTTTGCCCATGTCAAGTTTTTGAACTGAGGGTGGTTTTACTCTAGCTTTGTTCTCAGAAGCGTGACGGCCCTTGGATCACTTTTGCAACAGGAATTGAATTTTTTCCCCACTCTCATAACTCAGAGAGAATTGCAAAAGGATTTTGGATTAAATTCACAGAAGGACTTTATCAACCAAATCTTACCTTACCATTTCAGGAAGATTTCCCACTCAGGCACTGTCTGACCCACAGATATTGATGCATATAAAACTTAAAATTACCTCCATTGTTAAAGGCTTGCTGGCAGGGCCCAAACTGCCTAACCCCAAACAGGTGATTGAGCATTGCTGCAACAACAGAAATTAGATCTCATTTAGAAATAACAAGACATACTGTAGCTTTTGGCACTCTAAAGATAATACCTAAAAATCCCATGAGTATTGAACATATAATTTGAAAGAATTTCTTAAAATACTGAAACCAGATTTCTCCTGTCGTAGTCAATCATGTTATTCATAAACATAACTTTAAATAAGCTGGTTTTATTCCTGCCACTTCTTCAGACCTCACTTGCTGGTGATAAGGAGCCTTTGTTTAACTTCCTGTGTTTCTTGTTGGTAAATTTACTCTTACTTGTTTGTTTGCCAGCATGAATTAGCTTATTGGTATCCTTGTACATTTGCAAATAGTAACCTTACACTTTTTTCTTCATTTAAACAAAAGCTGCTCCTAGAATGTATATTTGACTGAGGTCTAAACCCAAGAGCTTAGTTTTACCCACACTCCCTATCATGAAATATTTTCAGGCTTGAGGTGCTGATTACACTGTGCAGGGTTGTAGCCTCCTCTGTATCAAGCTGGGGATCATGTTGATAAACACCTTAGCCAGAACGGTGAATAATTAAAACAGCTATGATTTAGGACTGTTTAAAGAACTTTTGTTCTCTAAACATCTGTTTAAGCAGCTGTTAATTATCCCAATACCATGCCATTCCCGGTCAAAAGTCTCAATGAAAAGGCCGCACTGCTCAGGCTTGGTATTGGGACTGGGGCTGTTCAACATCTTTGTCATGGCATGGACAGTGGGATTGAGTGCACCCTCAGCATGTTTGATGACACCAAGTGCAGTGCAGTCGACAGTCTGAAGGAAGGGGTTACCATCCAGAGCTAATGGCACAGGCTTGAGCAATGGTCCTGTGTGAACATCACAAAGATCAACAAGGCCATGTGCAAGCTCCTGCACACGGGTTGGAGCAATCCCGAGCACCAATACAGGCTGTGCAGAGAATTGAGAGCAACCCTGAGGAGAAGGACTTGAGGGTGTTGGTTGCTGAGAAGCACAATGTGACCAGGTGATGTGCATTTGCATCCCAGAAGGCCAAACACATCCTGGATTGAGTAAAAAGCAGTGTGGCTAACAAGTTATTTGAAGTGATTCTCCTCCTCCACTCTTGTGAGATCCCACCTGGAGCACTGCACCCAGTTCTTGGGCCCCAGCATAAGAAGGATGTGGAACTGTTGGAGCAAGTCCAGAGGAAGGCCACAAAAATTATATGAGGACTGAAGCACCTCTCCTTTGAAGACAGGCAGAGAGAGTTGGAGTTTTTGAGCATGGAGAAGAGAATGCTCCAGAAATAGCAGCTTTTCAGTATCTGTAAGGGGCCTACAAGAAAGAGAGAGACTTCTGCAGGGGCACATAGTGCTTGCACAAGGAAGAATGGCTTAAAACTGAAAGAGGGTATGTTTAGACTAGATATTAGGAAGAAATTATTTGTTATGAGAGTTGAGATGTAGGAACAGGTTGCCCAGAGAATCTGTGAATACCTCATTCCTGTAAGTATTCATGTGGGATGTGACTTGGAGTAACTTGATCAAGTGTAATGTAATCCACATGATAGGAGGATGGAACTAGATGATTTTTAAGGTCCCTTCCAATTCAAACCATTCTGTGATTCACTGCTCTATACTGGCTATAGAGGATAAGAGGAAAATTCCCATGGCATCTTATTTTAGAAGGTTCTATTAATCCTTTATTTCAGGTTGAGACTGCTGACCACTAGTATAATCAGCTTTGCTATAGTCAGGTGGAATTTGATGCTGATGGCTGGCTGCAACAACATCTATCTGCTGAAAGGTAATAAGAAGTGGTCTCAGCTGTGGGAAACAGCTGCAAACAGCTCCTGCACGTAAACAGGTGGCCTTTAATTGCACACAGGCTAGAGAAAATGAAGCGTACTCTCACAGGTGTTCACTGGAAGTAAGCAGTAGTGATTGCTGCTTTCAGGTGGGTGGTGAGAGGCCCTAAGTCTAGTGTCTGTCATTGAGTGTCTGTCCCCTGGAGTTAGCCCATCTGACTGCAGATGAAAGAAGCTGTTGCCTTTTAGGGAGTTTTGCAGCAGCCACCTCCCTGCACACCTGGGTACTCAATGTGCTCTCATTTAAATTCAAAGGCAGTTGCCCAGGAATTTTACAAAGCAAACATCTCGGGCTCATTTCTTGATCACTGCAACTGTAAGATATTCTTCCCTCTGTTCAAATCTGCAGGCATCTTCCCAAGCTATTTGGTGACCCAAAAAATGAATATAGTATTACAGAAAGGATTCTTGCCACATACAATGAAATTAATATTTCCTTTATTCAGTAAGACCTAGTCTGAAAAATTGTAGGATTATTTTTCCACTTTTATTATGTCACAATGGCATTCTATTGACTTTCAATGACTAATATATGCAAAATTTTCTATTTCTCAGCAGTTTTCAGCTACTGAGACTAAAACTTCTTGAAGAATTTCTTCTCATTAATAGTGAAATGAATAATATTTTAGTCTCCCAAGTTTATTCCATTTCTACTGCTACATTTGTCAGCTAGACAAAATTCTTCCTTGCCATGTAACCTATCAGAAAATTTTATCGAGATATACATAAATTTTGTGTAAGAAATTTAAAAAGAAAGCTGTATTGCATCACTCCACAACCATTTCTTGAGAGGCTCCACAGCTAGGACATGTACTTTTGCAAGTACTGACTGAAAAATCACGACCTTGACCCATCATTGCCAGATTTCAGCCTATTCATAGCCTGAACTGGGTGTCACTGGTTTAACCCCTGTGCCATGGCCAGTGACTGTTGGCTTCCCTGCTCCATCTGCAACTCTACCCAACCCCCTAAGTCATTGCCAAACAATATTCCTCTGTGTGCATGGAGACACTGCCAGGCTGCAGTGGGAGTGGAAGTGAGCTGTGATTAAAAAACCTAAGAAAACTAAACCAAGAAAAGCTCACATCCGAGCAAGAAGAAACCTCTCTACCATGACTACCATAAGCCTCCCTGCAGAGACCTCACAACACTGAAAATTTGCTGCATGCCTCCTACACCAGCTAAAACCATTTTTCTTAGAATGCAGAGGAGTATTAGAATGATGAGCACACTACCTGGGGAAAGGGATCGATAATGGCAGATTTGTCATACATAGAAACTTCTACTTTTAGTATTACTGGTAAGATGTATATTGTATTGATTAGATAATTTGGATAGTGAGTGTTAGTATTATTGTAGCTGGACTAATAATAATAATATTTATTGCATTTTGTCTTCAATGATATAACTTTTAAGAAGACTAAAAATTAATTCTCAGCTTTACATATATGTTATACTCCTCTTTTTCTTTTGTCCATAAGAATGTTTTAACTGTTAACAGCTTCACTAGATGTTCATTTTAGTAGCCCTCTTTCAGCATGATGTATCCATGAGTACTCTTCAGTTAATTCTCTCCCTATAGTGAGTTTCCCTTACAGTCTCTTTCTCCACCTTCACTCACCTTTTCCTATTTGACAACTTTGGAAGTATGTATCTGAAATCCAGACAGCTTAGACCTTCTGCCTTCTTTTATTTAGTAGATCAGTAGTGCCCTTCAAAAGATGCATGAAATTGGTCTGGTGTGATCCACATTCACTAATCTTTATGCCATTTTTCATTTATGTCTCCAGCCTTTTGTTCAAACCTTTTCTAAAGCAGGAGCATACAACTCAAGTGAGTGGTCAAAATCCAAAGAACTTTGACTTATTAGACTGAGTATGTCTCTAATTTCTCAGTGGTCTCCTTCAAATTCTCCTAGATATTGTCATGCCAATACATCTCAGATTCTTTCAGGATTCACTCTACTTGGCCTTTATACTTTCTTTTCTGCCTGAAAGACAGAAAATAGGGGAATTTGGAAAGTGGAGAAGGAAAGGCAAACAATATATGCAACATTTGGAAGTCATACTAAGAGCAGCTGAGGTCACTTGGCTTGTTCAATGTGGAGGAGACTGAGGGGAGACTTCATTGCAGTCTACAACTTCCTCACAAGGGAAAGAGGAAGGTCAGACTGTGATCTCTTCTCTCTTCCCTCCTCTCAGTTACAGGACCCAAGGGAATGGCCCAAAGTTGTGTCAGGGGAGTTTTAGGCTGGATATCAGAAAAATCTGTTTCTTCACTCAGAGGGTTGTTGGGCACTGGAATATGCTCCCCAGGGCAGCAGTCACAGCCCCAAGCCTGACAAAAGGTCATGGAGCATTTGAACAATGCTCTCAGGCACATGGTGTGATTCTTGGGGATGTCTTGTGCGGGGACAGGAGCTGGACTTCCATGATCCTTGTGGATTCTTTCTAGCTCAGGATATCCTATGATTCTAGATTTTTTTCATGTAATTAATTAATTAATTTGTTGGTCTAAGAGGAAAACTGGGCTGAAATGTAACCCACCTACTGTGTAGGGGAGGATCCACCACAAGCAGATTGCTCTGTGAAGATGTGGGTGCATTAGCTGAGCAGGTACCCCTGCCACAGCTGGCGCCACACTAAGGCACCATCTGTGGGCAGGACACCTATGTAGACCCACACACACCCAAAGCAGAGCTGGCCCCGCACTGTTCCTGTGGTGAAGGCAAATTGCAAGCTGTTTCTGTGTCCCAAATGAAGTTCTCAGTCTGGTCAAAGCAGGGCTGTCAATGCCACACGTGATGCCCTGTGGTATGCAGCCAGGATCACTGCTCCTCATCCTGCTCCAAGGCCTCTACCCCCACCTTTTATTAACTTATTTGTTTCTTTTATTTCTGTTTTCACATTTAATCTTTTGTACTTCTCTGTAATTCCCTGGTTAATATTTAAAACATCCCCTTAGACAGTTTTGCATGTTTGATTTACACACACACTTGCACTTATATTTCTGTCTTTGAGAGTGGACTCCACATTCTTGTCATACACAAATGGAAAATATGCAGCTCTGACCAAAAAGCAAATGCTATGCCTCAGCCCCTTTTGTTTGAAGCAATGGCCGGTAGACCACATCTAGTCTATTTTACTACCAAGGGCAAACTGAATTGTCTGAGTTTTCTTAAATGTAAGTGCCATATTTCCTATTCTAAAATCACACAGCACTAGCCCTGTTCAGCAGACATGTTAAAGAACATTGCTTGCTATAACTATGATTGTGTGTGTCAATTCTTACAATACTACAGGACTGAGATTTTCAGGCTCCTCAACTGAAAAATATTTTTTAAAAATCTTAAATTCTATTCTCATTACATGTGTAATAACTTTCTTTTCTTTTTTATATATGAACTCAATATCCCACTTGTCTTTGCTATGTAGTTCTCCTTGCTAAAACCTGATACAAAGTTCTTGAGATATCTTCAGACATCTTAGAGGCATATTATCATTACTATCGGTCTTATCCTTGTAACTATCCACCCCCATTAGGTAGCAAACCCAATTCTTTTATCCTTGTTTTCTTAGGAGAATAAATGACAAAAAATTGCAATGTTATTGTTTCTTTTGCAAAGAGATATTCTCATTCTTGTCAAGTCTGTCTTTATTTCTATTTTTCCAGTCTCTAAGAGTATTTTTAGACAAATCCTTTTTTTCCCCCGATTTCTTTATTCTCTCAGCTTATTCCTGATACTTCTTTTGTTTTGTGGTCTTACTAATATTTTGAGTCTTTGAGTAAGGATCAAAGATGGAAAACACTTTAGAAGGCTTTTGAAAGTGTTAAGTCTTTTTATTTCTAATGAAGAAATAATTAAGGTGAAAAATGGTTTTATATTATTTACTGCTTAGTACATTTTAATATATTCAGTCTTGTGCTAGTTGAGATATTATTGTTACTGTTACAAACAGAATAATTCTACACATGCATTTATGACAAGGAGACATCAAAGTGAACTAATACTGCTCCACATTGGAAAACAGAGAAGTAAATGGACATCCAAAAACCTCTATGAAGTTCAAGATTTTTAATTTTTTTTAATGGAGAAAGAAAGTCAAACACTTACTGCGTCTCACCAAGGTTATACAACTAACTTGCAACAAAACCAACAATGGAGACTCAAAATTTTGCAATTCTCTTTTATTCACAGAATCACAGAATAAACTGAGCTGCAAGGAACCCTGAAGGATCATCGAGTCCAATTCCTAGCCCTTCACAGCATCAGCCCTTCACTGCACCATCCTCAAGAATCCCACAATATGCTTGACAGTACTGTGCTAATATTTCTTGAACTCTGTCAGGCTTGGTGCTGTGACCACTTCCCTGTGGAGCTTGTACCAGTGCCCAACCACCCTCTGAGTGAAGAACCTTTTTCTAATATCCAACCTAATCTTCCGCTGACACAACTTCAGGCCATTCCCTCAAGTCCTGTCCCTGGTCACCACAGAGAAGAGATCAGTGTCTGCCCCTCCTCTTCCCCTTGTGAGGAAGTTGTAACTGCAGTAAGGTCTCCCCTCAGTCTCTTCTCCAGGCTAAACAGACCAAGTGCCCTCAGCCCCTCCTCATGAGGGTTCCCCTCAAGGCCCTTCACCATCTTTGTTGCCCTCCTTTGGACACTCTCTAACAGTTTTTATCTTCCCTATATTGTTATACCCAAAACTGCCCCCAGCACTGGAGGTGAGGCTGCCACAGTGCAGTGCAAAGCAGAACAATCCCCTCTCTTGCCTGGCTGGCAATGTTGTGCCTGATGTCCCCCAGGACACACTTGGTCCTCCTGGCTGCCAGGGCACTGCTGGCTCATGTTCAACTTGCCATGGACCAGGACCCCCAGGTTCCTTTCTGTGGCACTGCTTTCCTATATCTCATTCCCAGTGCACGCATTCATCCGGGGGTCACCCCATCCCAGGTGCAGAATCCAGCGTTCATTTCTCTTGCAGCAGTGAAACTTCCACTTAAGATCATTCATATTGATTAAATAGGATTATCTATTAGTGGACTTAGTGAAGGTTGTTTTGGCAGATGTCATAGACAGATAAAAATAACTGTAAAGCAGTTTGAAACACTAAGAATAGGTTTCAGACTGAAACACTAGAAGATTAAAGAAGAAAGTTGGCTCAGTCCTACAGCATTTGTGTGCATCAATAACATCAACAGAGCTAGAACACAAGAGAAAAAAGAGGACACTAGGATTTATGTAATTGATTTTTGTCAAGGGTAAAATTGCAGAAAAAAAGATCCCACCATATCTGCCTTGTTGGCGTTCCCCTACCCAGATTCTTAACCTTAAACTCTCAATCCTGTTATCACCATCATTAAATTCCAGACAATCAAAACATTCCCTAACATACAGGACTACCACACCACCCACCTCTCCTTCCTTGCCTATCCCATCTGAAGAGTTTATAGCCATCCATTGCAACACTTCAGTTTTGGAAGTCATCCCACCATGTTTCTGTGATGGAAATTTTTTCATAGTTTTCCTGCTCAATGGCCCCCAGCTCCTCCTGTTTGTAGCTCATGCTGTGTAAATTGGTGTAGATGCACTTCAGTTGGGCTGTTGAATCCACCACCTATTTGGGGGACAAGCCCCAATTCCTTTGTGACCGTTCTCAAGCACTTCTGTGGTTTTCTATCACACTAATGACCCTTGGGTCTTTACTGCTGCATGGATCTATATCCCTTACTTCCACTGAGATAGCAGACTGAAGGATCTCGCTACCACAGTATCCCTCAAACACTGATGTATTGCTCCCAGGTTTATCTGTAGCAAGCCTGGGTTTATGCCCCTCCTTGTTCAACTCTAGTTTAAAATTCCCTGCTAACTCCTGTCCCCGCCCTGAGAGAGATTCACAGCAGAACTCCTTATTTGTTAATCAGGCCTCCATCCAAAAACTTTGAACAAATATATTGCTTACACACCATTCACATCACTGATTTAGAGTCTTTACTGATTTGTAGTTTATATTCCTTCAATCTGTAGAATCACCTCTTGCATCTTTGATTATAGCAGTAAAGTGAAAGATTTGGAGCTCTTTGGAACCTTATGGTTCTGATCAGTTAGATGAGGGAAAAGAAAAAGAAAAAAAATATGTTAAACACCAGACAATGGCTTCCTATTCTTGTTTGAGAAATGGAATGAAAACTAGATGTCCTCTAATGCAAGTCCTCTTTTAAATTCTTTCAGTTAGAACTTCACAACTCTTCATCTTTAGATGATAGCCCTCTTTAAAATTCAACCAAAAAGCATCATAACACCTATGTTAAAAATTTTCTGTTTAAGACTACAATTTTCTGATTTTTCACAGCCTATATTTTTAATTATTATTACTGTAATCCATCATGACTTATTTGGAAAATATATCCAATTTCAGTTTACATGCACCAGATGTCTTCACAGGTGGCTCACCATTTTTTCCTTTAGCCAATACCTCATGTTTGCTTGTGTCCTTTGGATAATGGGTTTCTAAAAGTGTGTCTATGATATTATGGTAGCTTAAGAATTAAGCTTGTCTTCCAGCTCTGGATTCTTGGTATTATTTCTGTGCCAGCTTTCTTTAACGTGGCAGGATGGAGGCAGACAACTCTTTTTATAGGTAGATAAATTAGGCTGAGAAATTAAACCAAAGGTAAATAGTTCACATTTGAGCTGTGCCAATAAAGCTGAATGTGGTCTGTGCCACTGTAGCCCAGTAAATAAAACTTTTGCCACTGCTTGCATAAGGTCCCCAGCTGTGCACTGACCGGACAGCGCGAGGTCCACCTTGTCAGGACCTGGACTGGGTGTTGCTGGTTTAACCCCTGTGCTGGTGCCAGTGGCTGCTGCCTCCCCTGCTCCAACTGCAGCTCTGGGGGTGTCCCTGCTGGGGTCAGACATCCCCCATCTGTCACTGCCTGACAAACCCTTGGTACAGAGTGGTGAGGGTGACTCTGGGGGGCAGTGCCAGGCTGTAGCTGTCTGTGTGGGGGAAGCAAGTGAGCTGTGACAGAGAAATATATAAACCCAAACTCAGATATACTGCCAACCTGAACTGGAAGAAATTATCATCCTCATACTTCTCCTGGCAAAGAGCAGGAGGAAAACCCTAGCAGACAAATGCTTGTCTTCCCATCAAAGCCATCAGGGTGCTGTCATCTCATTGCAGCCTGCCATCATTTTTCCTCCTTCTAGACTGACAATGTTTGGGTACCAGGGGTAGGGAAGGGAGAGCACAGCTGCAGAAGTGGTTTGGTTTGGTTGTTTTTCTTTCCCCCAGTACAACCTCTTAGCTATATTGCTGAGTTTTCTTTGAGTTTATTTTAATTATTAGTGAATATTAGTGTAACCAAAGTAACAGTTTCGGCTATTATGTTTAAATATTAATTGAGCTAATAATAAACTGTTAGCTCTCTGTATGTGGTTTCTGCCCTTTTGTTTATAACAAACCCATGACTACAGCACAATTTAGTTCTGAGAATGTGAGCCTCATCTTGACCACATGTGCTAAAGCAGTCTAAACAATCTGAGTATGTGTTGAAGAACATAAGGATAGGATACCAGGACTGGATTGTCTCTACTCAATTGTATATCACTCTATTTGAAGGGATCTGCAACGCAGTTTTCAGGCAGTATCAGAAGCCTAGCTGGCTCAATAACTTGGCTAGGATTTCTGTCTTGTTTTTTTCCCTTGGCATTGCAAAATTGCTGGGTTTTTTCACTTGTTCATGTGCATTCATGTATTATATTATGCATGTAGGTCTCAGACTGTAGCTATTTTTATCTATTATTTATCTTTTCTTTTCTTTGTTGTATTACTTCATCCAATGCCTTCAAAGTTAAAAGTGCATGTTTTTTTGCAGCAACATGAAAGCATATATTTCACACTTCAGTGCACTGAACAATTGCTAATGGCATTCTGATTTAGTCTTACATTTGAATAAGCTTAATTGTATTCTTATTTTACTTAAGCAAGTTGCAGTATTAAGGAAACTCATTAAGGTTGTACTTGCTTCTTCCTCAGGGAAGGCTGAGCCATATTTCTCCAATTACAATAATCAGCATGACAGAAATACTAAAGATCTACTTCACATGGTGTCATTGTCTTCCCATAAAATGGGTCACAGAAACTAAAATATGTAGGGAAGTTATTCTTTGGATAACTTTTAGTTGCAGCAGTACTGGCTTGTATTTTTAATTGGAGAATGTGATACTTGAAAGCTGTCAGTGTGGCACCTCCTACAGTCTGAATTTTTCTCTTTACAAATATTAAATGTGTAATGCTCCAAGTAGATGCTCACAATTTTGCAGTTGGTGAATCCCAGCCATGGAGAAACTACCCTTAGATCTCAGAACTATAAATTGGATCTATATGTCTTTCAAAGAGAAAAGATTCAAAATTATATAGACTACTTAATTTATTTCAAATGTAGTTTTTGGTGTGTTCAAAGGGGTCTGATATCTGAGCCCTTCTGTTCTCAGTATGACAAAACTTAAAACATTTGCTGAATCTGATCTTCTGAATCTTTTCCTCATCTCAATGCAGAACTGTAATGTTCTTTGAGGATGACCATTTAAAACTTTGTGAATCCTAGTATTTCCCAATGTTACAGTATTTTGAAACTTAAAGTCTGCTATAAATATCTTCCTTCAAATACCCAGATACCTGTATTATCCAAGTGACACCTCTTACACAGATTGCTTAAGCTTACCCCACTGCACAAAGAGAAGCATTTCCCTCTGCTTTATGTTCTTGCAGCAGTCACTGTCTGTCAAAATGTCAAAAGCAGAAACTGAACAAATTGCTGTTCATAACCTGTTTTGAGGTCCTTAGTTGAAAATTTTAGCACAAGAGAAATTTTTGCTGATCTCAAGGGAGCAACATGGCCCATGGTCGTTTTGTGGAAATTATATCCATCTCTGTAAGTATTTTGTCAGGTGAGACTCATATTCTTCACAAAATGGAAGAGGCATCTGTTTTAATATCTTTTTCATGCAAGTTTATACTTAATTATACCAGATTGGCTTTTTCCTTCAACTAGTAATGAGCAGAGAAAAAGGAAGGTCTTGTAAAAAAACAAATTGGTTTAAGAATTAAGTTTTGTCAATTTAAGTTTCCAGTGAAAGCAGCTTAAAAGAGCCAAGAGCTTGACTCCTAAACATTCACACTCACACAGAGCAGCACATATGTTTTAATTACTTTAAAACTTCAGCAATTAAATATATTCATATTCATTATATAACACCAATAAAATCAATAAAGAAGACACTATACAGTTTGTGCCATTGGTCACATTATCACATTGTTAGGATTCTTTTCACTGGACATCTCTGAACAGGATAAAATGGTAGTGTTGGTCATGGTAGGGAAATCTGTTGAAAACAGCGTCATGGGCATAAAAGCTAGCGTAATAAGTTTGTTTTAAAATGAATGTACACCTGGTTGGGGGAATTCACTAAAATACAGCATCATTAGTTGATTCAATGACCATAATGTGCAAGCAATTTTAATCTCAAAGATGAAAAAAACCCAAAAGCATATTCTACTGAGGCTACATATCAATCACAATGTAATTAGAAGACTGTTAAATTTGCATGAGGTTGCAATGTCCTTTATTATAGCATGAAGGTTTTAGATAAATATAGACAAATTTCCATAATAAGCTGTTATTATTTTTTGTATTTGCATTTTTCTTGTTCCTTGAAGTTTGGGTTTGTAATGTTAGTTTTTAAAATAAATAAGTAAATAAAGTCAAATTATCTACATCCTGTTGGGTAGAAATTGATGGAAAACAATATGATGCTGCTTATCTGCCCTGATTTTTATATGTAGTTATTCAGTTTAATAGTCACCTGAATTATAATTATCAATCTCAGATATATATGTTCCTGTACTTGTCTCAAACTTTTAAGAAATATTATTGGGAAGAAAGTTAAAGAGCAGATTGAAGTAAAGCAAAAAAATTTTTAAAATAAATGTGTTCCTTTGACTTTGTAATGAAGGTTTTATTTTTTTTCAACAATTTTGAGGTTGATGTCACTGGTTGATGATCTTGTTAAGGTGTCCATTAACTTAGAATATTTAGATATTCCAGAGGCACTTATTATAGTCTCAGTTTCACTAACATTTTCATTGAAGATCACTTCAAAGCTTTATCTCATACTGAAGTTGTTACATGCCCATCTGCGAATATTTCAGTTCTAGTTCAAAACTACTATAGTCATCAGCTTACTGCCTAAATAAGTTTAATATCTATAACAAATTAAATTTAATTATATAATAAAAATTACATTTTATGTATTAATTATAAATTCCATTAAATATACAAATTTACCTGGCCAGAATAATGCCAATTTTTTTCCCACTGGCCTACACTATTGGTATGAGCTGCATTCAAGGTAGGAGGTAGACTCTTCATGAATCCACCTGCTTTCATGTACTTCTGTGTTTGCCATCTTCCTTGTCCATCAGCTGGGCTTCTCTTTTGCTGAGTTTTATGGCCTGACCATCATAACAATGTTACAATATTCACTTATTTTTTTGTGAACAAGGTAGCACAAGTGGACAATGTTCTGTTTATAAATTCATTCTACTGAAAATTCTTGACCACTGAAGAGGAAGAAGCAAGATACAATATTTTTATCTTGTGAGAAACAGTGGGTCCAAACCCCAGAGATAATTTCCTACATGCTATGCTTCAATAGTGTTTCTATTTACAAGCAATCTGCTGATTATATTCCATGGGTTAGGAAAATCATGATGTGGCTCTCCAAGGGAGTTACAGTGTGCTTGGTAGCTCTAATTAATAAATACAGTACACATACACCATAAAACAGGGGCTGGATCACCAGCTAGGGCTGATTGCTGAATAGCTTATCTGCATTTACTTTTCAGTGGTGTACAAGGAGGCATAATTTTGTGATCATTTTACCATTGTATTCATTAAATTCCCTTTTAACTTTTTATTTTTATAGAAAAAATATCAGTGAACAGCATCTTCAATCATCTTGTTTCATTTTTAGCTTTGTACTGTCTTACAGGAACTCTAATGAGTATGTGAGCAAGTTCTGATGAAGATGCTTTGGTATTTTCTTTTCAAATATTGCCACTTTATTTTCCTTCCCTTTTGGCAGATGAAACCTATTTGATTAGTATGGTAAATATTTAATACCTTTTTTTCCTGACAAAACTGGAGCTGGATTATATTAATGCACAACCCATTAATAAAAGGGCTTGGTTATAGTTCATGTTTTTGTCTTCATTCTGGGAGTCCTAGACTTGCAATATTGAAGTCATTCAGGTCAAGTCAAGGAGAAACTGGCCACACTAGCTGGGCATCTAAAGTGCATACTTCATTTCTCGGCATGAAGGTCAGGTCAAGCAAATAGGAAGGTCAGTTTTTCAGTCTGTTAAACTCCTGTGCACCATAAGAAATGTAATCTTATAAAATGGCTTGTTGTGTTAAACTGTGGCTGTCCTAAACACAACACAGCACCTTAAACTTACATAGCTCAAGGGAAGCACTCTTAATTCCAATTACCTTGGCAGGATAGCCATTAGTTCCTTAATTATTTGTGAGAAAGAACTCACCTGGGTTTGATGCATAGCATATTAACTTTCTCTGCCAGAAACAAAGTATTTAAGTTTAAGACTTCTGCTTACTTCTAGCAGAGTAGGATGGTGAGTCTCTCTTAATTTTAGAAAATCTCATTCTCTGACATTGTCTTTTTCTCTTTTCATTGAGTGTAGAAACTAAGTACTTAGAGAAACAAGGAGGAAAATAAAATTGAATGTTAAAACAGTGTTGAAGATCTAGACACTATAGATCACTTCAGATCTAGTCTATATCTATATCTGAAGAGAAATAAGGAAATGGAAATGGAAATGGAAAGTGGGTGCTTTCCCACTTAATTAATTAATTAATAAGGGGTTATTGCTTAAATAACCTCTTAAGCAAGAATTGGTGATCCTGCATATTTCTCAAAATTTCTTTTCCTTATTGTCATCTCTCTCCTACAAATCGCCAGGCATATTTTAAGAATTTCAATAATATTGAAGTAAACAAATTATTGTTCATAGTTAAAGTTCAGAGTTAAAGAATTTGGTTCATTGACTTTCAGCATTGAAAGTGCTTTTCAGCATTGACTATGCTTTTCAGTCTTTAAATGAAATGCTTTTCAGTTCTTGCATTCTTTTCTGAACTTGTTCCTCTTTATTACCACCTTCTTGTACTATAAACACCAGAACAGATACAGCATCTCAATAGTGGTTATTTTACTGCCAATACCAAAATTAATGCAGCATGGCCAGTCTTGACAATATTTTTTACATATACAGTTTGTATATAGAGGGATCAATTTATCTCTTTTGGGCCAAATTTTATTGTAGGAGTTCATTCACATTTATCTCATTATTCAGTAAAAGTGATGGGTTTTTCCCAAACCAAGGTCATAGTTCTCCATTTTCTGCTTTTGTTCTATTTTATTCTCCCTTGTTATTTAACTCTTTGTCTTGTATTTTAGGTCATTAATAGAACTATTTCAGAGCCCAGGGTCAAAACTCCAAGAATACACAAGTAATATTTATATTACTAATAATTTTGTTTGCAGTCACTAGGTGGTGAGGTCACTGAGGTCTAGGACTTCAGAGGGTTTTTAGTCCATTCTTATGTATTTTACTGGTTTTATGTATCTTTATTTAAAAAGTAACGTTTTCTGTTCAAATATCCAGCAAAAAAAGGTAGACTCTACCAATGTTATCAATCATATCTCATTCAGTCTACGTAATGCTTTATTACACTAACTGCTAATGAATGAATACCTGCATGTTAACCAATGTGTACTTAATGGCCTGGTTCATAACTTATACTGTACAAAATGCTTACATAGGAAAAATAAGGATGCAGAGGAGATACCACCTGATTAGTGTACTTTTGGCATGAAGGGAAAAGCACAAAATTTTGAAATGTCCTAGAAAGGTTTGTCTGCTGTAAGGTGTAAAAGAGAAGCAATATTGTACAGTGTCCCCAAAGAAATCTTTTCAAAATACTAGCGTGTAATCTGGAACCTGTGGAAAAAAAAATACGAAGAAAGTATTATTTTAATATTTTTACATATAGAATTCTTAATGTAGTTCTCATGAAGATCTACCAAGAAAAAAAAAGACCATGAAAAATAAACATAGAGTATTAAATTTGGATGATTTAATTTAATTTTTGCAAAGGTGCTATCGAGTAACTTTGGTTAATCATGCCACAATGTTAATATCTTTATATAAACATAAAACTGTTCACTTACTCTGCCTCTTCAATATTGTCCTTCCACGTCTTTGAGCTATGGTTGATATGTTTTGCTTCAAATGAGCCTCGATAAGAAAAAGAATATTTGGTCATGTTTTGTATTTTATGGTCCTGTGACCATTAGGGAAATGTGGATCTTAATGATCTGTGCACTTCCCTGTCAATCATCAGAATGGATTTGTTGACATTTATGTCTTAAACAGTATGTACACATTTGCTGTCAAGTATTATTTTGCTGTACAAATATTTATCTGCCATAATACTGACCATATTAGCATAATCTGACAAATAATCAATAATTATCCGAACCTCTAGAGTCCTGACAGCTAATCCTGAATAGCATAATTGGATGAAGAATGATGAAAAAGATTTATCTGCTATTTGACCTACTTTCAAAGTTCTGCATATATTCTACTGGGTTTCCAAGACTGACAATTTCAAACTAACTCTTAGAATTTCAGAATTTTATCTAAACAAAAATTTCTTGAAGTGGAAGGGGTACTTAGTGCTAATGGATATTTATAAAATCAAGATTCTGCACAGAAATTTCAATAAAAAGAATTCTTATTTTAAGAGCACTTCGGGGATTAATATGTTAAAGAAAATATTACTTTTATTAAATTCGAACTATTTTGCAACATTTATCATTTTTAGCAAAAGGTTTTTTAAGTAAAGAAGCAAATGCAAAATGCGTGATTATGATAAGAAAGGAAGTGGAAAATGAGAAGAGGGAAATAAAAGGAAGATATAGGAAAACAAAACAAAAAAAAAAGTGAAAAATATAGTTAGCCAAATAGATAGACAATCACTTAAAATAATGGAGAACAAGATCTTTCTAACTTTTAAGGAGTAATTCCATCCAAATAAACTTCTTAATAAAATAACCAGATTTCTCAGATTTTTGTGTTTGTTTAGCAAAAGAGATTTCTTGTATTTATTAAAATATACAAACCTCTCATATTTGGGATGACAAATTCATCTTGGAATCAATATCTGAACAGTTCTGAAATATTTTGGACTCTGTTCCAACAGTAGCAGGAAGTAAGATCTTACTCCTTTGTACTGTTGAGCTAAGGCATTTTTAAATGTTGAGGAAGAGATTTGAAATTTACATCTCTGGACGTTCCTTGCTGGAAATATATTTAGTTTACTATTGTGGATTAAATCTGATCCAGTGGTAATTTACTTTTTTTTTTTTTTGCAGCTACTAGAAATGTTTAATTTAAAAAATCCCCCTAAGTCTCATCCTAGACAATAGTTGAAATTAAGCCAGAGTGAGTCTTATTTATTGTGCATATGCATGATACTGCTGGGCCTAAAGGCTGTTTTGTAAATTATTTCCAAATGTCTTGTAAAAGTAAATGTCAGAGATTACAAACTGAATAACAAACTTGTATGCACTTGTTTGTCAGATTTAACAGACACAGCAGTACTCGAATTTATATAACATTAATCTTAAATTCACTGCTTCTATACTTAATATATTCCAGTTTTCATTAACTTGAATGCTTAAATATTTCATCATTTTGATCAAGATAAACCAAAACAATATCAAGAGTGTCGTCAGGTAATATTTTATAAAATACTTTCTTGGAGAATCTTATTTTTTTTTATTAGTAGCTTTTTGCCAGGAGGAAGCAAACCAAAATTTGTTAGCTATTGATTAAAACTTTAAACTAGTTCATCACGTGAGATAAACTGCTATTGAAAGAAAAATTACCAATATATTCAGTAGTACCCAGTAGTTCTTATTCTCAAAGTAAAAGTTCCTATTATTTTTATTCCTGTTAGAGTGATACTTTGTCCACTTAGGTTCCACCAACCCTGTGCAGTGCTACAGGTAGCGGGCAGAATGGCTGAAAGCTGCTCAGCAGAAAAGGACCCGGGGGTGATGTCCAATAGCAGCTGAACATGAGCCAGCATGTGCCCCGGTGGCCAAGAAGGCCAATGGCATCCTGGCCTGTACCAGCAATAACGTGGCCAGCAGGACCAGGGCAGCGATTGTCCCTCTGTACTCAGCACTGGGGAGGCCACACCTCTAGTGCTGCATTCAGTTCTGGGCTCCTCAATAGTAGAAGGACGTTGAAGTGTGGGAGTATGTCCATGGAAGGCCAGTGGAGTTGGTGAAGTGTCTGGAGTTTAGCCTGGGGGAAAAGGGGCTCAGGGGGGACCTTATCACTGTAACTACCTGAAAGGAGAGCGTAGCAAGGTGAGGGTTGGCCTTTTCTCCCAGGCAGCCAGTGACAGGACAAGATAATATGGCCTCAGGATGCACTAGGAGAGATTCAGGTTGGGCATCAGAAAGAATTTCTTTGTGGAAAGGATTGCTAAAAATTGGAACAGGGAAGTGGTGGAGTCACTGTTCCTGGAGGTGCTCAAGAAACAACCAGACGTGGCACTTAGTGCTGTTCCTGGAGGTGCTCAAGAAACAACCAGACGTGGCACTTAGTGCTGTGGTCTGTTTGTCAAATTGATGATCAAAAGTTGGACTCAATGATTTGGAGGTCTTTTCCAACCTAAAGGGTTCTATGATTCCAAAACACACAGTCTTAGCAGAGATGGATACTAATCAAATCTTCAGGTGCTGACACCTTCCATTTTGGAAATTGTTGTCACAAGTTGTCATTAACTCTAAATTTCACACCTAAGTTCTACATTTTTTGTAAACTCAGAGGATGATAAAAAGACTGAAACAAAACTCTGTGAAACTCTAGCAGTCCCTCAGTAGGACTCAACTCAAAGCTCTATTTCTATCTCAAATTTAGCCTGAACTTGGTGTGACTGACATACTAAGTTCAAGGCCAGTAACATCAGGCATAAATTTAAAACTCATAATTCTGGACAATATTGTAGTATATGTCATAGACAACTCAAGTAAATACAGTGGGCCCACATGTCTTCTAAGCCAGGGCAGTATTTGTGCTTTCTGCCTATTTTACTATGTGTTAAAATACCTTTAAATTTTAGTAGATTTCTTTTTAATTCAGCGTTCAATATCATTTACTAGGTTAAATATATCCTAAGAGTGGTTTTTTTCCATATGTAAATCTGTATTTCCTAAGCTATTTAGTGACACTTAAGTTTCTCTCAGTAGTACAGGAATAGGGTTCTTTCATTATTATTTCTCCGTTAAGTTAGTATTTTCAAATATTTGCTATATCAGTTAAATCCCTTTTTGTACCCTTTCAGTTAGATGATATGATGGTAGCTACCTTGGTACTTACTGTCAAATGTTCAAGGAATTTAGCATTGTGTTTTGAGGAATATAATATGACAGAAGAAAATCGTCTAGAACACTGAATATAGGCGCATTTGTACATTATTATGGGATTTATAAAAAAGATATACCATAAAGAGAGTCTGAAATTTGTCTGACCTATGTCTGCCACCCTTTGAGTAATATAGAAGATTAATTTTAAAAAGAAGTACTAACAGCATCAGAAAAAATAAGAATTATAAAAATAAAAATGTGATCTTCTGTTAAATACATGCAGATGGGGTGGTTAATCTGTACAATAAACCTGTGTGTCTACTCTTGAATATAATATCCTCCAAAATGGTGGAAGAACAGATATAAAAGGAAAATTTTTATATTAATTTAATTCCTATGTCACCTGTGAGAGTTTATAACTAGACTTTTTGTCAAGCACACATTCAAGTACATTCAAGTTTATGCAGAAGAGCAGTAATTTTCACTTCCAAGGGGCCAGTCTTTCCCTAGTCTGTTGAAAAGATCTAGAGGACCCATGTTCTCACCTAAGAAGCAACCTAGTGTGAAAGCAAATTGCTGTTACTTACAGTAGTTATGCTGTAGCTCTTCTACACATTTATTTTAAATTTGTCTGAGAACTTAAAATTTGTGTCCCAATTCAAAAAAATGGAAAGACGGTAAATAATGTTGCATCTTGGTACAATGTGTTAGTAACACCCTTCTAGTGAAGGCATGAGAAAATTGAGTTTATACATGCTCACAGACATATAAATGAGTTTCTGCAGTGACCTGGTGCAATGAAAATCTGAATGAGCTGTTTACAGTCTGTACAAGATAAGGACAACTGAAGTCTAGCAATAGTCCACAAATGATAATATAAAATATTGAGAAGGTATCAAATGTAATGTTCAAAATTTAATTCAGATTCTCTAAATAAATCAGGTTACTTACTGTGATGATTGGCATAATTCATCAACATCTAGTAGTTATTTAATACCAACTTTACATTCACAGTCTTCTAAAATTTCATCCAAAGTAGCATGGAATGAGTGCTATTTTTCAGTTATAGGTAATATAGCTGATAAACCATTTTACTCAATAACTCTTCCTGCCTTTGGCTGACGAGGAAAACCTATTTGGGAGTTTTAGCTGTTACTTTAACTAATCATGTTTTTAAATTATCAAGACAAAACTAAACCCCTTTTTTCTTACATTGATGTAAAGCAGGTTCATTTACCAGACTGTGAGAATATACCATTCTTATCATTCAGGACATGTTAGTTATATAAGCTTAGCCCTGAGTATATGGAGTAATTTATCTTCCTGAAGCCTGTGAAAGCAGCTGAAAACTGAACTTCAGTTTAATTTTTCTACATGTGTCCTCTGCTAATTCATACAGTGGATGGCAAGTTTTACTGTCAGAGAAGGCTGTTATGATAATCCTGCATGACCTCCTGAGTAATTTTAAACAGCTGTTTAAAATGTGCTAATTTCCAGGCCAGAATTACTTTTAAAACCGGAACATGCAGCTATTTGGCTATAGTATGACCTTTTGTGCTAAGAAAAACATGCTCAGCAGCAAAAGATGATCTTAAAACATTGCAATTGCCTCCATCCCTTGGCAAAACTAATAGCAAAAATCTTAAATTTTTATTTTTATTGCTCACAGATCTCTTTCCAATTTTTTAACTACCATTACAAGGTAAGGACATTAGAACAAAGCCTAATATTCTAGCAATAGACTCACTATGTCATACAGACAGTCAGCAATACTAGCTTATTTCTACGTAATATTTGTGGTTTTTATATCCAGACATGTCATGTAAACTGGAAATAAATAGAACCATACCTTACAAAATTTTGTGTTCCCATACAATAATATTATCTAGTTTGTTGACAAAGGAGCTGGTTCATATTGACTTGAAAATTTTGTAAGTTTTGTGATGTACTGAGTTCATTTTTGTTGCTGACTTTGTTATACATTATCTCTGGTGCTGATTTGCCTTTGGGTTGTTACCGCATGATTATTTCATGTTTTAGATAGCTTTTGTTGTGTTAGATACTTTGTTTAACTTGAAGTACTTGAAGTACTTGAAGTATATGACCAATGTGCAAATAAGGTTATTGGGTTACAAACTGTAAAGCTGCATCAAACTTCAGGCTTCACCATCTGAAGCTGCAAATCTAAAAACAGTCTTCCAGCCTCTCAGAAAAATAAACTTTGTTTTAAATTGCAGGAATTTGCATTGTACACTAAATTCTGGACTTTTACTGACTATCTATAAATCCCAGATTTCATTCCACTTAAAAAAATTGAGCAAAACTGATGCAGTTAGAAAGTAAGTATATAACAAGACTGAAAAATTTTGTAGATGACATCATGCAATTTTAATAAGGTGGTTCTCCAGTAACAAGCTGGGAATTTACTCTTGTTAGTTTTTCCTTATGGATAAGCTGAGATCAATGAACATGACATAAATCACTGTGGCTAAAAAGCATATTTTGAACTTGATTTCATTACATTTTATTTGGGGACATGGACAGAACACTACTGCATTTAAAGTAGTGTTTAAAGTTAACATGCAAAGTAAACAATTACATTGTATCTCATCAGAGAAGCTGAAGTATATTTTTCATGGCTATGTAAGTATTGATAAATTATATCACTAATTTCCATGAGGATTTATTTACATAATTTAAAATTAATCTTACTACAGTTTACTGTCTTTATTTTTGGGTAGGGATCATTCTACCACAGTTTAAATACCTAGGCACAAGTATTTGTTCCTCAGTTTTGCTCCTGTAAATTCTCCTTTGCCAATCTTCTTAGTCAACAGGTACTTGAAATTGCAGCACCAATTTAAACTTGAGATTAGGTTTGGAACAGATGGGTAGTAGCAGGAAGACTTTTGCATGTTTTGTGTCATGAATTTAAAGCCACTGGTTTCTGATTTAGTTTACCAAGTCATATTTCATGATTGGCTGAGAGAATTCTTCCACAAGACATCTTCACCATGTTCTGGTCGGTGCTTCTAAGGTATGAATGCATGTAGTTAAATCTGCAGTGTTTTGCATTGCTCTTAAGAAAATAAACAATGGTTCATGTTTCAAATTACTAAGAGGAACAGTACAATAAAGCCCTGTTGTGGTTTAGACACAGTGTGCTCCAGTTTAATGCTCCCACTAAAACCATGCACTGTTCTCCTTCCCCTCTCCAGCTGAAAGCACAAAAGGCACAGATCACTAGTTAAGAGCAATTTACTGGAAACAGCAAAGAGGTAAAATGAACAGTAACAGCAACAATACCAATGACAGAGGGTATAAGTCAGAACCAATTCATGTGCACCCTGCCCTCCCCCCACCCCCGAATAACAGACAATGCCAGAAGGCTCCCTCCATCCCATTTTCCTAACCAGAATGTACCCCTTCTCCCTGGAAGAGAGTCCTTTCCCTTGTCCCTGGCAATGATGTGAGGTGGTATGGAATAAACTCTGTGTCCTAGCTATTTCCCCTCACAGCTACTGCAAAGTCTAACCCTGTTCTGGGTGGAATCTGGACAATCCAAATCTGTTTCTTAGGTCTACACACCTCAATATTATTCAGCGTCAAATCTGTATTTGATTCACACACTATTCTGTTTCTTCTCCTTTTTTTCTTAGGTTTCTCATTTTCATTTCCCAAATATATGATCAAAACAGAACAAAACCTGTGAAATGTTCCTGTCCCATTGTGCTTTACAAGTTCTTTTCTTGGCAATGATACATATTTATATCTCACACCTTTATCTTGGGCTAGTGCCAGTGATGCACTATTTATGATGAAACTAGTCACTTTTCTCCTCCACAGAGTTCTGAGCAGTCATTTGACTCTTTCCTAAACATCTATACTTAAAAAAAAAAAACTTGTCCAAGGACACAACAGCAGCAAAACACTGCTGTTTAGAGAAGGGTATATTTACCTGTAGGAAGTCCACTTTACAAAGTCACTTTATATGTAAACATGGCAGAAATTTGCATATATTGGGGAAAAATAAATCACCAAAGATTTGCCTAATCTTAAGAAGAATTTTGAACAGCTTTTCTGAGTCACCACTTGAAAAAAAAGATTAGCTGGGTTGTTTTTTTTTTAGTTATGTGAGGTGGATAACATGCACAGGCACTGAAAGAACCCAGGGACTTCCACCCCTTTTTTTTCAAAATCTTGAGCTAGATTTCCAAGTTTTCTGGTAGAAATCTGACAAAAACTGTGTTTATTGAAAATGAAATTATGCTCCTTTTGCACAAACTCTCACAGTGTTGCATTTTTGCATTTTTTATTTTTCTTCTGTGAACCTGAGTGGATTTTTTTGTATTAGACATGCCAAAGATGTGGCTAGATAGCCATACCTTTTAGTAGGTGCCTTCATCATTTTAAGCTTTTCAGGAGCTGATGAAAATATCATATTTAATTGTAATATTCTATTTTATACCATGTAGATCACCTGTAAGCTCCCTTAAAATCATTTACATCTGACCTAGTGATGATATTTGTTTGAGTATATAGGTGTAAAAGCATAGTTATATTTTTCTGAACACACAGAACAAATTTCAAAATGCAGTTGTTAAGTGGAGAAAACATCAATTACCTAAACAAAAAATCAAACATTTTTAGAATCAGCTAGGGAGAGCTCTCCTTTAGCACATTTAAATGTAATCACAATAAAAATTTTAGGTGACTGTAGAAAATACTTGCTTTTAAAGCTAAACTAGTAGGATAATAAATATCGAATAAAATACGTAATCATTTTGAGTATGGTTTGGATCATCTGGTAATTTGGTTACAATCTAAGATAATTATTTCAATACAACCACATGCAAAGCTGTCTATATAAGAATTTTTATGGGACATCTGCCTTGAAAAGCACTAACTCAAAGGTTTAATATTCTTTGGAGATATCTTCCTCATACTGAGTGAACCACTGTGATACCAAACACTAAATGAATACTTATAAAAAGAAAAACAAGTGGTAGACAGAGAAATCAGTTTTCCCTTTCCTTCTGCAGCATTTGAATGAACAGCCCACAGGAGTCTGCCCCTGCTTCTGGGGTCAGCTCATTGGACTGAATGGGAAACTCCTTGAAAGCCTCTGACTAGGAACACAGATACAGTCTAGTATGCACAGTGGGAAAAGCTGTACTGTGTGAAATTTTGGGAGTGTGAACTATTTGCTCTATTAATAGGCCTTTGAGAACTCCTCTGGTCACTCTGTATCTGTGTATAAAACTCTGAAAAGGTTTGAAAAGTTGGAGTTTGAAGCCAAAGAACTTATGCATGAAATAGATTTCCTAAAAGAAAATTAACTAGGAAGAGAATAAACTTTTATTAGCTGCACTTTGTAATTCACAGACATGTGAGAGGTCTTGTATTAAGCCAAGTTAGTTTTGTCTACACTGCCATGAGAGTTACTAACCTAAGTCAGTGTGTTGGATCGTGCTGCATGACCTGAGTAATACAAAATAATTCAGTAACTGTGTAAGCTCTACTGCAGCAGTCCTAGACCACTGCAGCCCATGGAGGATGATGACAGAGCATATATACACAGTGTAGCTTTTGGGAACCCCATGTGAGAGAAAATGGTCATGTCTCATATTCCAGCAGGTCTTACTAAATAGTTTGTCGCCATCTTTCTTGTATGCCCCCTTGAAGCAGAGAAATGCCACAATGAGATCTCTCCAGAGACTTCTCTTCTTCAGTCTGAACAGCTCCAGCTCTCTCAGATTTTCCTCATAGCAGAGGTGCTCCAGCCTTCTGATCATTTTTGTGGCTCTTCTCTAGACCCACTCCAATAGGTCCATGTCCTTCTTGTACTGAGGACTCCAGAGCTGGACACAGTACTCCACGTGGGGTCTCACCACAGCAGAGTGGAGCAGCAGAACCATCCTCCATGACCTGCTGGCCATATTTCTTTTGACGAAGCAAGCTCACATTGTGATTGGCTTTCTGGGTTGCAAACTGACAGTGCCAAGTCATGTTTTGCTTCTTGTCAACTGATGTCTCAAGTCCTTTTCTCAGGACTGCCCTCAATCCATTCCCTGCTCAGCCTGTATTTGTCATTGGGATCTCATAGACTCACATGCAGGACCTTACACCTTGTTTTGTTGAACTTCATGAGGTTTGCACACACTCTCCTCGCAAGCCTGTCCAGGTCCCTCTGGATGATGTTCCCTCCCTCCAATATCATTCAGCTTGATGTCTTCCGCAAACTTGCTGAGACTGCACTCAATCCCACCATCTATGCCATTGATGAAAACGTTAACATAATATAGGACCTAAAAGAAACCTTTTCCTTTCTGGAGTAGCAGAAAGCATAATCCAGTAACAATCTCATACTTCTTCTGGTAGAGTATGAATCTCCAACCTCTGTGATTCTAATTTAGGTTTTGGGGTTTTTCCAATTACTGAATTAAATTTTACATATTAAAAGCACCACCAAATTTACCTGATCAAGGATTGTAGTTCTGCAGGATAAAGTAAAATATTACCATCATGTGTATATACGTGTTCTATATGTCTACGCAGACAGGTGAAGCAAGACTGATTCTTGTACTAGTGTAGGTGTCTCTGAACAACTTTACACATATTTGATCTTCCTAGGCATGAACTGTAGGGTGAGATTATAGGACAAAATTCCCTCCATTATTGACAACAACATGGGAAGAACTGACTGATCTCTACTACTAAAATATAGATACCGTTAATTCAAAGTTCTCCTCCACGTCAAGAATACCATTAGCATTCTAATGTAACTGTCTTCCATTCCTGGAACTCATATGCAGCCAGGGGAAATCAACATGAAAATGTTATCTTCTCTTTATACCAAATTATATTTTAAGTATTATAAGCCTCTTGAATGCCACTTTTTAATGTTTTCTTATTTACAAAGTGCAAACTTAACTCATGACTTGTCTGACACAATGAAAGCACACTTAAATCGCTTTTCTAAGTTGCAAATCATCAAACCCGAGTCTCTGTGGCATGTGGATATAGTTCTAGTACGACTTAGGCAAAGATATAAAAGGAATAAGTACGTTTTAATTAGAATGAATGGAAGAATAACAGATCAAATACATTGTGTCATATTTGTTATACAGAAAGTATTAAGGCCTTAAAAAAGTTTCAGTTAATTAAGTTAATCAAGTAATTGCTTGACCAGATGTAGGAGGTATTAGCATGGACAGAAAAGAAAAATGAGAGAATGACCTGCTGTATCTGTCTGTACAAGGAGGTTTCAGATAAATGCATACAATTCACCAATGGCTTAATTGTTCCAATGGTACAGAACTCAATTATATGGTTTAAAAAAAAGGAAAAAAGGGAAAAAAAGTTTAATGAGCTGTTCCAGCAGTATAAGTAATTGTTTTCATTCTCATTAAAACTAATACAAGTTCTACTGGATACAGAAGACTTAGGACTGTATTACATCAAATAAAAATGCATAGTTAAAGAGAAACTGCAGCTGAAGCTTTTCTGACATCATTGATAGTGTTTGGGTTTTTTCATTTCTGGGGGAAAGAGTTTGCTATATTCTTCTTCTTTTGGTTCTTTTTCTATGTAAAAGTAGACTAAATGTTAGTGGTAAAAGGAAATGCATAGTCAGTGGTTTTCACTTTAGTATTACGTTTTTAATGGACTTTCTATTCCTGTTAAATTCTGTAACTAATTTCTCAGCTCCTTAACTCATGTGATTTGCAATTAATGGAGCAGTATTACTAAAATCTTGTCTTATGTGATAGTAAGTATTTGATTTTGGCTAATTTACACTTTCTGACACATTCTGAAATGGAATTCCAAAAGAAGTTGTTTTCCTTCCTTGCTTGAAAGATGAAAACATTATAAATGGACGTTTAGTCTTAGGATGTAGAATCAGTCTCGCTAACCTGTCATTATTGGGGTGGACTGACACCATATAGAAGCATACCACTGGAATTCAACACTATTTTAAAAACTGAAAGGATGTTTGTAAAGATAGGTTGAATTTAAATAGTGTGGTGGAGTTTGGAATGCTTGCTTTCATAAAGACAAGGAAAGGGAAAATTGGCATAATAGCTTTCTCTATAAAATGATTGGGAGTTCTCATGAGCATCTGTGATCTTGCATTACTAAAGTGATTCTGATGTAAAACATTAAAATGGTCAGCATACAGGTCCATGACTGAAATAACTGTAGGATTTTAGTCTAAAGACCTTCACATTGAGAGGATAAGGTAGTCTTCATAAGATAAATGACTCTCACAAATAGGAGGATAACCTGTTTACCATGTCTACTGTAGAGTACTGTGTTCAACTTTCCACACACTTGGAGCAAGTGCAGAGGATGGCTAAAAAAATTATTAGAGGGATGGAACACCTCTGCTATGAGGGAAGGCTAATAGTGTTGGGATTGTTCAGCTTGGAGGAGAGAAGGTTCCGGAGTGACCTAACTGTCACTGTACCTGAATGGAGCATCCAAAAAATATGGAAGATCATGTAGGGACAGGACAAGGGGGGATGGATTCAGGCTGAAGGAAAGTAGGTTTAGATATTAGTAAGAAATTCTTTACTGTGAGGATGGTGAGGCACTGGAACAGGTTGCCCAGTGAAGTTGTGGATGCCCCATCCCAGGAAGTGTTCAAGGCCAGGTTGGATGTGACTTTGGGTGACCTGATGTAGTGGATGGCATCCCTGCCCATGGTGTGGGGTTAGACCTAGGTGATCTTTAAGGTCTCTTTCAATCCAAACCACTCTGTGATTCTACAGAGAAGTGCTGAAAATTAAATTTAGCAAGAAAGTTTCCAGTTAGACAGTGAGAAAAAAATTACAACAGTAATGATAAAGAAGTGCTGTCATAGACTGCTTGGAGAAAGGTTGTTGCATCCGTCAGTGGATGGGTCTTAAAAACATATGAAACAATTATAAATCAGGAATTATATATACTTGGGTTAGAGGAACAAAATGTAAGTCTTAAGGTCCTTTCCAGACCTGTTTTTATAAGAAATCAGAATGAATACTTGATTAAAATTACCTGATTATTCTCAAGAGGAGAATTTGCAAAATTAAGGAAAATAAGTAAGAAACAGATGGTAAATATGATTCTGCCTAGAGATGGAATTAGAATTACTTGTTTCATAGGTTTAATTGGAGGGATTACCTTTTTCTGTGACTCACTGAGTTTGTAAGTGTGAATTTCTGTGCTTTTTTTTTTTTTTCTTGTTCTAATCCAATATGTTGGAATGATATATTTTTAAATTAGACTACATTAAGTTTTTTTCATCGTGTGTCTACTATGTCTGCTATTAATTGCCATTTCTAACTGAAATGACATGAGTATGAGCTTCCATTGTATTAACTCACAGATACTGGGGAAATATTAAAACTTGTTTTTGCCTTGCAGTCTGTCCTTGCAGTGCAACAGTAGGATATAGCTGATTATACCATCTCAGCAACACAACCAAATGAAATGATACAAGTTTAGTGATACCAAATTGCAAAGACTGAATCTTCATGTGTTATGTCATGATTTCTGTCTCTGACTTAATGTGAAAGTGCCTGCATGGTCCACCCTTGGAAAATAGTCATGCATGACAACACCTGTTATGTTGTGGTTGTAAATAGTGTGTGCACATCCAATATCCTGTCTGGAGGGTGTTTGCCCAACACCTGTTGTCTTAGATTGAAAAATGCTCCCTGGTCACCTCAAATGATCACGTTTAACATGGTAGTGCCCACCAGCTTCAGTGCCTGTGGTCCGTGTTTTGCTTAAGAGAGCACGTGAAATACAAGAGAGGAAAAAAGGGTGAGAAAAAACAAACACACAAAAACCCAAACCAAAAGAAAAAAATTGCATAACACAACTGTAAACACCAAGAGAAAGAAGAGGGGGAAAAGGCGCTTCTGGTGCCTGAGCAGATATTGACAATGTAGCGCATTGAAGACCTGGCACCTGAGAAGGAAACTGAAGCACATGAACAGCCCATGATTAAACAGGAAGACAAAGCGAGGATGAAGAGACAAATTTATCGGCTAACCATAACTTCCTCATTCTTCCATCCCCCTACACTGCTTGGAGAGTGGGGAAAAATGAGGAGAGTTAATTTGAGCCTTGAGAAAGGAAGGATGGAAGAAGGTATGGTTTTAATTTTGTCTTTGCTTCTCAACATCCAAGTCTGTTTTAATGTTTTCCCAATCTGTGTCTGTTGTGCCCATGACTGTAATTTGGTAACTCATCTCCCTTTTTATCTCAATCCAGGAGCTTTTCCACCTCATTTTATCCTCTTTTTCTGCTGATGAAGAAGAGACAGAAAAGCTGGCTGGGAACTTGGCAGACAGTCAAGGTCAAACCAGGGAATTAGAGGAACACAGCAAAAATGAGTGAACCTGAAAGCAAACCTGAAATGTTTTAAAGTTGGGAATGAAGCCTTGAAGTGGGATTAGGAGCAGTGATCCTCATTGGAGACTGCCAGGTGTCACCCTTTGGCATTCATATTCCTGCCTGGGCCAAGCCCAGAGTCTCCTGGTTGGACTCAGGAACAGCCTTTACCCAGCCAGTGACCAGAGTGCAGGAGCAGCAAGAGTGCACAACTTCCCAGAATGCATGTGGGACTGCACGTTGCTCCTGCCCATGGCTGTTTCTTTAGCTAGGAATGGGCAGTGTGAAGGGTACAGGTTCAGCTGGAGCACCCACATCTCCACAGGAGGGTCTGCATGTGGGAAACCTTGACCCACAATCTGGGATGGGGCTATGTGTAAACGACACTGGTAGGGATTGCATATAAATGCGCATGTGTGTGACTGTGATCTTCTGGGATTACTTATATAAGTGTATTTAGCAAAAAATAGGTTTTTATTAGCATTTTGTAACTGAGCGTATCGCTGATTATCTGCGGTATTACTCATATGGATTCTTAATATATGGTTCATTGACTGCCAGTTAATTAAATGCCATTAATAAATGGATGAATCAATCCTGATTGGATTTAAACTCCATAAAGTGAGTTTAAATTGAACTGCTGAGCATTTTTTCTCAGCAACAACTTGCTGCTGGTCTTTTGGTAAAGCTAATGTTCAGATCTGTAAGGTGTTATAGGTGCCAAACTCTAGTCATGGAAACTACACTTAGTTGTTCAGTATTTTTTCCTAAAAATTTCCTTAAGCCCTTACTGTTTTTTAGTGAATGTGTTCATTAGGGTGGATTTTTATTTCCTAAAAAGAAATATTTGCCAACAGGCTTTGATGTCATTCTAGGTGACTTAGCTTCCGTTACAGATGGTAAAATCTAATCAACATAGTCAATAGCGACAAAATTTCTAAAAAGAAAAACAAAAAAAAATCTGACTAACCACAAGATACTTGATTCTGTAGGCATACTAATAATGTTTAAAGTGACCTATGGTCTCCCAGCTGTCTTACAGATGTCCTTCTACTGGCTTTCCTACATTCTCTAATAGATTCTGTGTCACTCATACTAGAACTGTGTTAATGCCTTAACTGTCCTACTGAGTTCTATTTTGGAAATAGATGTCTTTCAGAAGCTGAGTGAAGCTATAGAAGTAGATTTTAGAGTGAGCTAATTTTGTTTGTTTGTTTTTTGTTAACTGAGCATCTCTTATTCCTTAGAAACCTGGCTATTTAGCACATGTGTAGGTATTTGAATAGACTTCTAAAATAAGGTATTTTTATTTGTAACTAAATCCCACCCTGTGTGTCAGGTACTGAACAACTATCTTAGCCAAAGGCAATTTTGTAAACTGAAAATTAGACACATATAAGTGAAAGGATATTCTTCAGTCTATTTGTAAACATGGATTTTGTAATCAAAGCTCTTCAGGTAGGATTCTTTTAAGTCCCACAGGTTCAAATTTGTAGGAGCTAGCTAGGCTAACATGACATCCAAATTAAAAATTATCCTCATTGGTGGACTGCATTATCAGAATGTCTATTATTATTCAATTTCAACTCCTACGAATTTGGCATTTCTGGTTGCAGAGCACTGAGTATCAACTAAGACAAAGGAACTAAATTTTATTCTTGTTTAGGCTTGAATTAGAGCACAGTGCTGGACATCAGTCCAAACCTCTTCAGACTAAGATTTACTCAGGTTTCCACTTCTCAGATACATTCTGTAATCCAGAGGCTGTTTTGAAAATTGGGGCAGCTGCTCCCTGCAGGAATAGAGTTCAGGCAGTCAACGTTAGACATTTCCTTTCTCCTGTCTATTTGGTTCCTATTTGCAATTTACATGTTCTCACTTTTCATTCTGCTTTTTGTGAATCCCGTTCCAACTTTTCTCTACAGGTTTCTAATTCTGTATTTTGTAATGCCCTTTCAGAGCTACATACTTATTTCTTACATGCTGTAGTCTTGTATGTCATAGTTTCTACAACCATTTGATAGTCTGGCTCTTCATCTTTTCTGGCCAAATCCATCCTTGTGTAAATTGGTGCAGTTTCAGCAAATTAAGCTACTTGACTCCAAGTCTTCTTTCTGTGCAAGTGGAATGGAGAAATCAATTTCTAATTCCTAAGATTGCTTAGAAGATTAATTAGTTATTGTTGTTGCAATCCTCTTAAGATTAAAATACCACATGAAGGAAACTATTATCATATAAATGTTCTTCCTGAAAACATAAGCTATGATTTGTTGGATGACTGTGGATGCTTTCTTTTTGTCTTCTTTTATTTTACTATTTTTTCTGAAAGTAGAAACCCTTCCACAGCACAATTGAATTTCCCATCATCTGGGACATACAGGTTTATAGGTAAAGATAAACAAATGTCCCTTTTTGTTTGCTTTCTTCTTTCTTTTTCCTTAAGCCATCTTGAATTGATCATTGGAACTTGCCTTGTTACAATGGTGTTTATTATCAGGTAGAGGTAAAACGTTGTCTCTTGTTCCCTATAGGTCAAACTAGTTTCAGGCACCTTTCTTGAGAGATTAATTTACATGCAGAAGCTGTGTCCTTGTTGCTTTGTGAAATGAATTTTCAAACAAGCATGGTTCTCACTAGATAAATGACATTTTATGAAATCACAAAATGTGCCTAAAATAACAAAATGGCTTTAAAGCATTTTAATTAGCTTCTGGCAAATCAGCAGATGTAGAGTATCAATGAGCATGCATAATTTATCTAGTAACAGTAGTGTCTGTACTTTTTAGGAGATTGTAACACTGCCTTTTATTTGTGCTTTAATACATCACTGATTGTAATCCTAACACAGTTTGCAATAATTTTAAACAAAAAACTCTCAAAACAGGGAAATTTTAAATAAAATAATGTATCTAGATCTATATTCACCATATAATGTCTTTCATTATTACTAGCTACACTTAAGAAGCTTCAAAGAACTATATTATTAAGATCAGATTTTTTTATTCTGTAATGGTTAAAAAATTACAGAAATTATTTAAATATGATAGCAGTACAATGTTATAACAAGTTTCATGTTATAACAAGAAACACATCAGGAACTTTGCAAATCCTAGAGCACCTCCTGGAACTACTAGGATGCCTAACCACAGTGGTACTCAAACCATTATCATTTGACACCATTTTATATTTCTAGTTTATATATTTGTTACCAGTGGTTGCCTTACAGTAACCTGTAACCACTTTTCTTGTATTTCCTTTATCTGTATTCTTCACATAAGAGGTTAAAGACATAGAGGTATGCTGGCATCTGTTTCCCAAATATCCAGTATCCTTCAATACCCTGCAAGATGTCTGAAAGTCATGAGACACTGAGAGATGTAAAAAAGATACTAATCAGATAAATTTCTCTCTGGAGTGGGAACAGGATGCTAGACAGGATACTGAAATGGCACTGCAAGTTTGTTTTTAGGCAGGTGAATCACATCCATTTTGGATTCCATTCAAGATTTAATTATCCACATTTATATTTCCAACTGTCTGAAACGTCTATGTGATGTTTAAACCTCATTACAATCATTGCACATCTCAGTACAGTCCATGTAATTTGGAAGCAATTCAGTTCACCCAAAAATATTCCTCTAATGCCTGAATCAATCCTTGAGACTCTGGCATTTGAAGTCACTTGAAACATGCTAGGGTGTCCTACCTAATCATCAGCTGCCATTCCAGAAGACCTATGACCCACAAAGTGTCTAATATGGCACTTGGTCCCTATATTTGGGCAACCAATCCTGATCTGGTGGCTGATTAGTGGAATATGCTGACTCTGTTGACTAGACTCATTCATTTACAAGTTTACACACATTTTCAGAGACACCATATTAAGTGTCCTAACCTGGAGGTGGAGTTCTCCTGTAAAAGGCTTTGGCTGTATTAAGACAGCCCTCTAGTTTGTAGCCTATAACCCAAAAGGGCATTATATCTACAGAGGAAGTCATACAAGAAAAAAAATCAAATTTCTGTTTCAAAACACCTATCTGTATCACTCTTCATTAAGTGGTCATCACAGACTGCCACGAACCACTGATACTTTTGTGGCTTAAGCTATTTCTATCTATTTAGAAATTAGTTACTCCATATTATATGGATACAGGGAATCACTGAGGTGCTTCTGTGACTTATTCTGTCAAGTAACTTTTGCCTTTTGGAACAGTTTTGAGATTTGAATTTCTGTCACCAGTGCTTAATTCCTTCCTAGCATGACCCTGAAACTCAGTTTACAAATTACTTTGCTGCTGGTCTTTTCATTTCCTATATGAATTTTTATACCTTCTGCAACTTCCGTTTTGCCATAAGTTAAGGATTCGTGAAAGTTATCACATTCTGAGTTCTGGAAAGAACTCAGAATTTTTATGTCTGACAATATACAGGCATATATTCTGTTGCATCTGCATGGGCCCTGCTCTGCTCCTCATCTGGGAAGCTACTACTCATTTTACAGAGTAAGCTGCTTCTGTTGAAGTCTGTAGTTTCTCTTGGTTAATATTTGGTAGTTAAAAAGAGGAGCTGGGCTCAGAGTTTGGTATTGCAGTAAAGAACTCTGATTTCTTTATTTTAGCTGATTTTGAAAGCTTGAAATTGGTTGTGGCTAGCACAGGTCTTTCCCATGAGAATTCTTTTCGTGTTTTATAAACAAAGATAAAGTTTGGATGTTATTAAAACAGTGTCTCGAGATTTAGACAGTGCAGGCCTGGCCAATCAAGCCTAGGGGGAAGTTTCTGACTGACCAATCTGGGTGACCTTTGAAAACTCTATATATATGTTAGATTCAAACAATAAAATACCTTTTTCTATGCCACACTGAGAATCAGGGCTTTCCTTCTCTGCTAGCAGCTCAACAGCAACAATTGGTAGTAGCATTTCTCCTGCAGAAAGCCAGCAAGAATAATAACGCTGCTGCAGATGTGAGTTTTGTTAGTGTACATATTGAGTGGTTAGAACTTTGTATTGGAACAATACAGTGATGTGAAGGAAAGACCAGAGGATATTAGTGGTAATAAAAAGTTACAGGAAAGTGTTTTGCACTAAGACTAAAGATATATTTCCTCCACTCTTCTAGTTCTGGGGATTTACCAAGTAAAATCTTTAAGAAGCAGTGTACCAAAAGAGGAAAACCACTGTCAACACTAAGAAATTCTCTTCATCAAAACCCTGGGATCTGTAGCAAGATCTTCATTCATTCATGTAGTTGACAGGGTGAGCTGAAGGTTTAAGATATCCTGCTTTTCTCCCGGGACTGAAAAGAAAACCACTTTGCAAGGGAAGAAGATGAACATAAATGATAAAAATATACAGATATATGTATATCAGAGCTAAGAGGGAAGAAGTATGTTGAATACAGTCACAAACACATGCACACAATAATCATCAGATACCATCCTCTGATATACCATCAGGTTTCATCTGCATGAAACAATTATGAATCAGAACCCCAATTCTTTTTTTTTGACACAGTAGAATACAAAAAATAGTAGAAACAATAGGAAAAAGATATGTTTAGGTGACACATTTGTTTGTAAAGCTGCCTTTAACAACAAAATGGCTATCCAGCTATTCACTCAAAGGAAAGCTCATGCGAAGTGTATGTGAGTCCTCATGCAGGCATGCTACGGCAAGTAAACTTACATCTATAATATATATATATATGTGGTTATGTAGGTTATAGATAAGGCCTTTTGCTTCAGCTCATTTAGTGTTATACTTGAGTTTTCACATGTAGAAATTTGTGTGGGAGGTTTGGGAACTATATATCCCATGGTGATTAGATAACAGTGGCAAACATAAACTGCTGATGCCAATATTAATTAGGTTATATTTAGGAAAAATAATTTAATAAAAACAACAATTTACTGAGTCAATTGCAGGTAAGTTTTTAATTTCCCAGGCTGCAGAAAATAAATGGTTCTGCTGTCAATCATCATATATACAACAAATAACTCTTATCTTCCTCTCCAATTCTAATCCTGTGACACCAGAATGATGGTTTCTCTGTCTAAGTAAATCACATTGGGAATTCTCCCTTTTCTTGTTATTGTTGTTTTCTTTATTTGTTTTCTTTTGATTTGTTTTTAACTTGTGGATATGTTTTTGTACATTAGTAGGCTTGTGAATATTTGTTTATCCCAAGCCTGGGATAGCTACTATATTCATGGTTTATATGCTAGATTTTTTAATATTTTCATTTTCATACAAAGAAGTATGACTAATTTTTGGTCTTTCATTAATATTGAAATTAATATGGAAATAACCCTCTATTAATTTTCACTTTAAAACAAAAAATACTAAATAATTTTTAATTAAAAATTAATAGGAAAGCAAAAAGGCTTTAGTGATCCTAGTTACTGTGAATTCAATCTAGGCCATGATTCAAAAAATTATTTAAAATACTACTAGTTCCATGAAGTAAAAGGTTTTCTCGGGGGTTTTGCAGCATCAAAGTAACAAAAATGCTTCTCTAAAGGATATAGCAATTCATCTAATATCTTTATTAAAGTGGAAATTTTTCTGTGCTTGTAAATTTACATTTTTATGCAAATCCATTCATAAGCATACGTAACTACATTTAATCTCATTTATTTGCTATTAGGAATATTCTATATAAATGCGTTAATAAAGGATCAAAACACAGTGACTTTTATTCAGGTGAATTAATTTCCTTTAGTCAAAGAATTTGAAAGTGTTGAAAAAAGGACTTGCTGTAAAAAATAAGCTATACCATTTAGCACTTTGTTTTATATTATGGCCTAATTCAGCTGTTGCTGCTATAAATAGAAATTCTTTCATTGATTCAGATTTGGCTGTAATAGTCAGGAAAATAAGCCTTAGGCACAGTTTTTATTCATTTATTGTTCTTCCAATTCTGTCTACAGTCTAAAACATCCTCAAATCTAAAACAATAAAGAAAGGATTGCATGTAGGAAAGGAGCATTAATAAGTAATAGAAGTTGTTAATCTAAAAATATCATACATATGGTTTACATGGCCTTCAGAAAGGCTTACTTCAGTGTAGAACATGTAGTTTAAGAATTCTTGCCTTCTTTAAAAATAAGTGTTCTCAAAGATATAAATCTTGGATTCCTTCTGTACTTAGGCTTAGATTGATTTAATACCTTTATTAAATGCACCATATTTAACATCTCATTAAAGCATCTGAACTGCAGGCATAGTAACTGTATGTTGTAAATACAGTTTTTGTGATCTAACTCTCAAAATGTTGTGGGGTGATCTATCTTTTTTTAATTCATATGCATGGAATCTGGGTGATTTATACTTCTGTATTAGGTTTGCATGGCCAAGCTTTTGTAGTGGGGCAACTCCAGGGATGGTTTCTGTGACAAGCTGCTAGAAGCTTCCTCCTTGTCCAGCAGAGCCAATCCCTGGTAGCTCCAAAGATGGATGTGTTTCTGGTCAAGGCTGGGTCAGTTAGAAATGGTGGAAACACCTCTATGATAACTCTGGGATATTTAAGAAGAAGAAAAAATAATTATTGTGCAGTTTTAGTTGCAGCCAGAGGAGAGCAGGGTGAGAACATGTGAGAGGAGCAGCTCTGCAGACACTGAAGTCGGTGGAGAAGGAAGGGCAGGAGGTGCTCCAGGTGCCTGCAATGCATGATGAAGCCCATGGTGAGGCAGCTGTGCCCCTGCAGCCCATGGACATCCATGGGGATGCAGAGATCCACCTGCAGCCCATGGAGGAGACACACCAGAGCAGGTAGAGGCCAGGGAGGAGGCTGTGATCCCCTGGGAGGCCTGTGGAGAGAGGAGCCCACACTGGAGCAGCCTGTCCTTGAAGGACTGCACCCTGTGGAAGAGTGACCCATGTTGCAGCAGTTTGGGAAGGACTGCTGCCCATGGGATAGACTCACATTGCAGCAGTTCATGGAGAGCTATCTCCTGTGGGAGGGACCCCACTGTAGAGCAGGGCAAGGACTCCTCCTCTTGAGCACTGGGAGAAACAAAGAGCAATGAACTGACCATAACTTCCCATTCCCTGTCTCGTTGGGCCACTGAGAAGGAGGGAGGGATGGGGGAAGAAGGTGTTTTGAAGATTTTATTTTACCTCTCATTATCCTGCTATGTATTTGTTAACAATATCTCTAATTTGAGTCTGTTTTACCCATTGTGGGATTTGGTGAGTAATCTCTCTCTGTCCTTAACTCATGAACCCTTTGTTATATATTCTCTCCCCTGTCCAGCTGCAGAGGTGAGTGATAGGCTTTGGTGGGTGCCTGGCATCCAGCCAGGATCAATCCAGCACAGCTTCTAACTTGGATGCCTCAAAAACTTAGCATGAATAAATATTTTTAAGTCATTCCAGTCTCCTTCTTCCTGATGTGAATAATTACTTTTCTTAAAATAATTTAACTCAAAGGGTGCATAAGATAGGTCTTGTCTAAATCAAACTGAAAACCAAATTCTGTTGTCAGAAGGAATATGTTTGAGATCTTGACTTGGATAATCATGGCATCTTATTACCTAGAAAAGACCTCTGGGAAGAATAATTCAGAAGAGAATACAGTTAACCTTTTTAAATGTTGAAAAACCCCCTTTCCTGAAATGGAAGTGTTTCAACTGTAAAAAACTTCTATTGCTATACAATATTCAAAGGGACAAGAAGAGTGTGAAATATGCTCATCAGAAATGGAGAACAGCCTCTCATGTGATAAAAAGCCCTTTAAAGAATTTCTTAGTTTAAGAAAAGAAAAGAAGTTTGTGCTTTTAATGCAAAAAAATTGTGACAATAAAATCCAGTAATATTAGTTGCATTTAAATTAATTTCAAAGGTGGACCAAGTAGTTGGAGGCAGAAGATATGTTTAACCCTGGACACGCCAGAAGACATGCCATCCTTAACACAAGAGAGCCCATGCACTGGAATTCATTGGTGATATAGAGAGACTCCAACAGACTAGTACCTTTGAAGGTACTTGATGTTCATCAGCGTCTTGGTGGATATTTAAACATTTTTTTAAGCGTTTTGTAAATTCACATTCATTAAACAAAATATTTTGGTATTGGCTTAAGCATGTTTTACCTCTGAACCCAAACTAGAGACTCGCTTGTATTAAAGATACCTAGCTTTTGAAAAAGCAACAGCTTTTTTGGATGGTATTCATATACCCCTTTTCAGAGGCTTGCAGGGTATTTAGTTGCTTGAATAATCAACAAGGGGGAAATAATACTTTTAAAGGACAATTCACTTGATCTATCATACACATATATTTTAGAAGGAGGTTTAACATCCTATAAAAGTAGTTCTAGAAGTAGATATTTCTGTTGAGTGATACTGAGAAAACCTGTGCTGAATGGCTTAGAATTAAATATCTGGTTTTTAGATGACCCGATTAAGCATTTGGGATTATTCAATTAACCTTAATTTTATTCACACTGAAGTGCTACAGCCAGCCATCCTGTGGCCTTGGATATTCCAGGAAAGTAAAAAGTAATCCAATTTAAGTGGGATAAATTCTTCAGTGTTTTAACAGATATCTGTTTGTTGTATATACAACATTTAAGTATATATTTTGAGATTTCATTTCTCACTGAAAGACCCTATTCAGATCAGAAAATACTCGTTAGCATTCTGAAAACTGCACACACTAGTTTGGGAAGCATGCTAACATGAATGAACATGTCAACTATTATTTTTAATCTTTATCTGTATTGTTTCATATTTTATGTTAGAATCATAGTTTTCCTCATAAACATTGTTTTCTGAAAATGAAGGTATCCATGATATATGCCCCAGATATTTTCTAACTGGTGAAATACTAAGAACTGTGAAGTGTTTTAGTTGAGTTATGACAACCTATACCAGTTCTGAAGGCCATTTGTCCTGTTCTTGGTGTCTAAATTTCTTACAAATGAGGCAACAGATCTGTGCTGGCTTACAAAACTACTGGTTTGCTCAAGGATAGCAAGCACAGAAAATTATGACCAAGTGACAGTCTTTCAAAACAAGTTACAGAAAATTTTCTCCACACTACAAAAACTATAAGAAGACCCATGTCCTTGACAAGAATACTAAAATAGTTCCAAGTGTATTCCTGAAGACAACAGGAGTATGTCTATTTGTTAAAGAGATGTAAATTGGTAGGTATAATTTTTCTGATGCTGTTGACACATAAATGAAGAGATGTTTCAAGTCTAAACTTCAAGCTGTGAAACAAGTACTCTGTAAGTGCAGACAGATGTTTCAGTTTACTGACTACTTTCTGAGTGCTCCTTCCAAAATCATAGTAGAAAAAAAAAAAAAAAAGGAAATAAAACTGTTATCAAGAAGGCTGTCAGTGCTCTTGGACAAAGTTGCTGAAAATTACTTCCTCACAGATTCAATACATTCTTATCTATAAAAAGAGCAGCCCATAGACTCAAACTTTTATTTTTCTTTGGACAAGAAAGAACAACTTAATTGTGGCCATTCCTATATACTTTTTCTGCCAGTCTGTGAAGACACAAATGCTAATATAACACTATCTGATTTCCTTCTGGCTCTTTTTTCTATCTTAGTTCGCTCTCCTGCTCTAAACTCTGTAGTACTAATTCGGGTGTGCTAAAAGGCTTTTCAAACTGGTAGTCAAAGACTGCTTATCTACATAGGGCATCCATACCTGCAGGTTTCTGTGAGTGGAAGAGTCTTGTTACAGTTGTATAAGTATTTGGCACAACAGGAGTGGATTAAAACAGATGTTGGTTGGATTAAACTAGATTTAATGTGCTCCTTGAATCTATTGTGTTCACTTTAACATGGATTTGATACCAATAAAAAGACCAATCATTGTTTTGGGCCCCGTCACAGATTATGGAGCATTTTCTTACATCTAACATGGTACTCCTAAAGGTATCAAGTCTGCCTGCACAAAACTACAGACTGAGCAAACATACTCTAAGTAGGAGTTGCTGGAGGATTCACTAACAAACCACACTATTCTGGATAAAATACTACTGTAGATTAAATCTGTACATATTATCTATTTTGTCTCACTGAAAATCTGGTTTTACATAGCTGAAAAGTATTTATCAATTGAAACAGGGAGAGGTAAGAACTTTCCTTCAAGGGCAGTCTCGCTCATTGCATCCACAAGAGATATTTCATATAGGTGAATTCACAAATATTAGCAGAAAAGTACCTTCTTTAAAATAATGAGAAAATACGGATATACCTTTGCTTGGGAAGGATGTCTGAGAAAGAAGTTTTATGATTCCACTTTTGAATTTCAATTGTCCATACACTCTTTGGACAGTTTTAAACATATCTAGCAAAGGTTTAATATTCTTCCATAGAATTTGACATTTTCCTATAGAATTGCAAATATTAACAATTAGAGCATGAGTGTTAATATTCACTGTTAATAATGTTTAGACAGACAATTTGTCTTTTGAATGTTGAAATGGAGATAAAATCACAAAGATTTTCACTATTTCATTACTTAAATACTTGATTGAACTGTTATTCTTATTTGTTTAGGAACTTTAAAAATAAATCTAAATGAAAATATAGCTCCTTAAAGTTTGCTTTTAAAAAGGTTTTAGGATGTTTTTGAAAACAGAAACTGCATAATTATCCTTTTCGATCAAAATAATAATTTCTTATGGCAGAAAGTATTTCTATCCTCAGACTGCAAAGTTGGCAGCTTCTTAGTTAAATGTTAATTCATCTTTTTTTTCAACTGTAGACTACATTTGTCAGTTTACTGATCTTCCTAATTAAATGTAGTGACTAGATTATGTTTTATATCACACTGCTGAGTCGTTTCAGCCTTCTCAAATTAGAAGTTAATCAAAAAGCAAAAGGAAGACTGGACTCCGTTTTTCCATGATATACTGAAACTTCACCTGCATTGAAAATAAAACTTTTAGTTCGCTTCATTTGGGTCTGATGCTTTAAAATGGTCCCTAGAAGTAAAACCCCTAAAGAAAGAAGTTGTACCATTCAATGTGATAAAAACAAAAAAATCCCTTAATGTAAAGGCACTGAGACAATTTTTGTTCCTGTGTTTTGATATCTGATAGCTTTGAGGGCTTTTTTTCATTTGGGAAACTCCTAAATCCACTTTGTCTTCTGCACCTTCAGCTTTCTGCAGACAGTTAAGGTATGTTTTCTACAAAACTACCACAATATTTGGCTCTCTTTAAAATTATTCTAGAGGAACACAGAAACTTTGTGCTACCAAGTCATCTAAGTAATAGTTTTAAATGCCCTGAAATACATATGGAATCTCAGACACCACATGAACTCATTAACAGACCTAACATTGACTTTAACAAAGGTATGACTGCAATGTATATACATAAAAATATATACACAGATAACGCAGTGGGTTGAGGAGGGGTGGAACAGGCCTCTGCGTTTACCAAAAGTGTCTCTGAGGCTGTTGAGAGATCACTCCAGCCAGCACTGCTCTGGTGCTGTACAGAAAGACCCTTCTCACACCCGAGCTGGTGTAAGGCACAGATTCTCACTCACCCAGAGAGCCGGATAGCTCACGCATTACCAGAGACAAAGAATCCAGAGGCTCAATCAGCTGGATGTTCTAGATATTTATTCTGAAGGGTTCCAGGGTGAAAGAGAGAGGAGACCCTCGGTGTCCCTAGATATAGGGATCACCTGGGATCCGGGGAGAGGAGGCGGGGGAACACCACAACCAATGGGGAGAAGGGATGGATGGAGTCAGGGGTTAGGTTACAGCCAGGGGGATTTACATAATTTGGGGAGGGACTTATCGTGTTACTCAGACTAGGATGTTTCCCACCAGTGAAACCCTGCTGTGCTGGGACCACTTGGCTCCCCAGCAGTTCCTGAGGTGGTATCATCCACCACTACACACAGATAAGAAACTTGCTAGATTTAGGCCATTGATTATAGTATAACAGATAGTGAGACCTTTCCTGGCATTTTTAATAGCTTTGCATCACTGGGGGTAATGTCAGCATTGGCTTATTGTCAATAAAGTAGATACACTTTCACAGAGGGCTCATACATACATGTTGGATTTTCAATAAAAAATCACTTAATTCAAAATTGAAACACTGATATTTATAACTCTAAGTATGATATGTATGACATGTTTATACAAGAAATACTGGAACTAGGACATAATACATTCTTCAATATTTTTGTGTTATGTGTCACTGATCTCAGGCTAGTCCAATGACCAATGGCTAAATCCAACGACTAAATAAAAAGCACATACAAAACTTCATCTACTTTTTTCTTTTTCTTCCTCATTGCTGTGTCAGTGTAAAATTTCACAGAAATTAGGAACAAATCCTATGTGTTGTAAGTTTTGAGGTAAAAAATCTCATAGGACATGAAAGCAAAAATAGAAGAAATTACCTTAAAAACTGAGACTGTGATTGAATATTTCTTGCCATGGATATAAAGTTTATACACACATCAGCCAGACAACGAATCCCCTACTTATAGTCACGAAACTTCCTTTCATGCCTTCCACCCATAAAAATTTACATTTGCTACTTAAATAGAGTTGTGTTAAGTAGATAATAAATAGTTCAAGGATTTAAAACAATTGTGAGTAATTCACAAAATTCACTTCCACCTGCCAAATGTTTGGATCATATGTTGTCGATGTACAGTCAGAGAATGTACCAAGAATAAATTCTGTTGCAAAATGCCTACTGCCTGACATCATATTATTGTAATACTCTGTATTGAGTTAGTCTGAAAGGAATATGTGGATGTGCCAGTATAATGGTTTTCAGATCAGACAACTTTTATCAACTACTTAGCTAATATCCACTCTTAAATTCAAAGAGTGGATGGAAGTGAAGGGTAAACACCAAGGTCTGCCATGCTTATCACTTTTAATTGTATGGTTGGCCAGCCATCTGTATTTTATTTGGCTAGTTCAGTATGTCTTTTTCTTTTGCTCTGCTAATGAATACAAATTCACTGTGCAATATTGGATGCAGTAAATTACACTATGATGGCTGATGCTGTCAGTGAAATGCTAGGCATTGAGTCTGATAATTAAAGAATGACATTTAACGGAATAGCATATCTGGAACTGAATGTGTTTTGCTGAAAAATGAACATGAAGGCCAAACAAAGGTTCTGGTTATCTTTAAAAAGAAAGTTGGCAGAATGAATGGTCAGTGCAGATATGCTGATATCTCTGCATTAGTTGATGAGATAGTATTGCATGGCAGGTTTAATGAACAGTCATAATTTGTTACATAAAATTCAGTTACCTTGAATATAGGTTCACTTTTGGCACTACAGCTTCAAGGAATGCAAACATCATTATATTTTCTTTGCATGTTTTACCATAACTTAGGAGCTCAAACTGTATCATAATTTTTGCTGACATTGTGATTATTAGAAGAAACAATATGCTTGAGGTATGCATAAGGGTCTGTTAGAAGCACAGAAGCAGATCTTCAATTCCAAACTGACTGCTGTGTCTGGTTTTCCTGCTGCTCCCAACTGGCATTTACAAGATCCCATCTACAGCTGTGATCAAAACTTTAAGCTACAAGCTGTTTAGAGCATAAAAAGCTATCATGGACTAATGTCATTTGAGTTTTGATATATAGAGCAAAATAACAAATAACTACTATCTTTATCTTTTTTTGTTTACTTTCTGGTTTAATTCAACTCAACTATTCGATGGACAAAAACAATTCAGTGAATGCAAAAACAAAATATAATTTTGCTCAAAATATTTAACTTTTTCATTGTAACAAATTTAATTTCCATGTTATAAAATATTAAAGGCTTTTAAACTTGCTCAGAATATATACTAACCAAAATCACTGAAATGGACTGTGTAAAGAAGCACTTCTGTTGAACATTTTTTGTTTTCTTGTATTAGAAAGTTCCATTAGATTGCATTTTTAGAACAGTACGTGACTGCTTGATGGAAGTAGAGGTCAAAACCTGGTGTTAATATACCACATCTGCATCAGTTTATCAAAAATCATATTTCCCCAGTAATATTGTATCTGTCTTCATGCACTTTAGAATCCAGTTTGGAAGAAATTTAGCCTCTGGTTGAAACAATACAGGTGTCAAAATCTATTAAGAAGTATATTAAAAACCTTTTTAAATTGTTCGTATCTATATATAAATAAATCTCAAAAGGGAAGGAACGTTTTATAAGCATAATGGTATGTTGCCTGCAAGTTTCTGATAGATATATCTTGGGAAATGAACCTTTTAATTTTACAGTATTATATTTAAATACAATATTGATTCAATTTAACGATATATTGAAATACAATGGCACAATTATTTATTTATCTGTTTTAGGCATTCACATTGCAAAACCTAGCAGACAGCTTGGACTTTTTTCACAGGTGAAACACAATACAAATAATTTCATACAACGTATTGCAAAAGCAGAGTGTCACTCGTGTCTTTGGCAAATTAAACTTTTATGCATGATTTTACACAAAGGTAAATTTGTAAAATTTACCCTTTGCATTGAAATTATTTTATTCTTTTTAATCATAGAATCATTAAGGTTGGAAAAAACTTCTACAATTGAGTCCAACCATTAACCTAGCACAGACTGGTCCACTATGTGAGCTTATGTCAGGGTCTTTTTTATCACATTAAATGAGAGAACTTGTTTAGCTAAAGGCTTTACTTCTAGGATCTATTTTAAAACATCAGGCCCAAATTAATCCTACACGTGCAATACTTACATAAAGCTTAAATCTCTTACGTTAAATGGTATCCTGGTAGTAAAACATTACGTTAGGGACTGATGATTTCCGTTCACTTGTCATACAAAAATAAGATATCAGAACTAAAGTGATGGCAAATAGTTCTCATTTATGTTTTGGTTCTATTGAAGTTTTCTGTAAATGGGAGAAAAACTTTCATTATCAATTAAGGCTACTATATGTTGAAAACCTCTCCAGAAAAATATTATATGAAATTCACTGTGGTTTTACAGGTTCACCCTGTGAATGAGAAATCTTTTGGAGCAATAGAGACCTGAATCCTTGGGTATGACTTGTGTCATGCCCCTCATCTGGGACAACCACAAAGACTAGATACAGAAAGGCACCACTATGTCAGCTGTTTATGCTCAAATCCACATGTGTTTCAAAGTAATGCTGTGTGTAAGGCAACGAGAAGTGTGGAGTCAAGGCAGCATGTAAAGTCGTATGGTCTCCAGGCATATCTTGGATACCTTTATAGTTTAGCCATTTGGAACAGGCATGATTTACTTCTGTGCATACTTTCTGAGGTGAATAACCATGTGCAGAATATGTGAAACTAGCAAATTTTTGCTTATTCTATAATAGAATCATAGAATCATAGAATCATAGAGTCATAGAATCATAGAATCATAGATTGGTTTGGGTTGGACAGGACCTTAAAGTTCACCTAGGTCTAACTCTCCTGCCATGGGCAGAGAGATCTCTAGATGTAACTTTTCTAGATGTTTTCTTAATATCTGTATATTTTTCTTTCTAAATTCTACAAGAAGGTTTTCTTAGAATATAACTAGAAGAAAACAAAAAACAAAGAAAAAACTAAAAAAACCCAAACAAACAAAAAAACCAAAAAATCAAAACAAAAAAAAAAAAAACCAAAAAAGAAAGAAACCCCATGATTAATTGTTTATAAAGGTTATAAAAGTTTTCATTTATTTTAGAATACAGATGAATAAAGAGGTTATGTCATAATCATGCAATGCCTTCACACATGGGAAATGAAAATATAGTGCCTTCCTGTGCATTAGGAGTTTCAAACAGACTAGCAGACAAGAGACTGAGTTGGAAAGTGGTGAAGACTATACCACATTTCCCCAGATGGATAACGTGATTCCATTTTGTGGAGGAAAAAATTTGTGATGGACAGAAAAAGATTAGGAAGAATCTGTCTCTCACAGTAATTGTATAGAGTGCTCATCTGGGAAACAGGCTAATCATGTGTATTTCAGATTGCTCTAGGAACAGTACACATTATTGAATATTTTTTCTAAGCAAATCTATTTCAAGTTGGAGACAATGCCTATGATTACTTCTGAGTGTTGGGGGATGTTTTTAAATGTATTATAAATAATAGAGAGTTCCTTTTCTAATGGAAATTAGCATTCATCATTCCTCCTAGGTATTATTTCCCCTTTGATATGAAAATTTATAAAACATAGGAATCAGTAAAAAGAAGGGTTCAAGGAAATCTCATGTGTTGTTTTAGTTTAACACATGAATGGTAAGGTTGGTTGGTTGGACCTAGTTAAAAATCTCAAAAACTTTTTGAATTGACGTTTGGACACCTTGGTATGTGTCCCTCTGACTGAGGGGTTCTGACAAAACAGCTTTTTTCTTTACCACGTGGTAATTAAATAATAGATTATTTTACTTCCTTCTGGGCTTATGGTCAGCAACAATATTTTTATGCTCAAAAGCCATTCAAATTTTCATAGCAATATGATTATCTTCTTGTTTTTAGATGTTTACTAACTCATTCAAGGAAATGATAAATTAAATTTGCTTGTAAATTAAGGACATTATCAAGGTCTTATTTTTCTTCCATTTTTCAGACTTCATTTTTGGCTGAGACTTTGGCTAGAGAAGTGCAATACAGATGTTTGTCTACTGAACATGAAAATAGGAGATTCAAATATATACGTAAAGGATATTAAATCATTACGATGATAATATAATGAAAAAAAATTCTCTCCTACATCAATGCATAAATGCATTTCAAATATAAACGCACTGTAAATATTCAGATAATTTAAAGGTAATAATCCTGTATCGTGTTGGTTTTATGTGTTTCATATTCTGAAGACAGGTAGCGTTTCCTGCTCATAAATAACTTTTTTAGTGAAACAAATTTTGAACATGAGCCAGGCATCATCATCTCAACTGGAATTATCACCAATGAGAGAACAGCTATCTGAATTCTGTATAAGAACTAGAGGTGCTTTGACAGTGTGAGACCCTATGAAAAGAACTACCAATTGCTTCTGATTGGTTTGTGAACTGAGGAAGACCCTGCTGAGATTGAATTTCTGTGTCTGAGCCCTGTAAGAAACCTGTTACTGCAATCTGGTTATCTAACCTGTGTAAATGGAAGTACAGGATTTCAGTTCAGATAGACATGCCTCGTTTCTGATAAGGAACATGCTTAAATAAGAAAGTGTTACTGAAGTTTGCATCTTGTGCCTAATTGTAACCAATAAAACCTGATCCCTCAAGTACCTCTGTATCAGAATAAAGATGAGTTCACTGTGTACCTATTTTTTGCAACCCTGTTTCATTTTTAAAAATCAGTTGATTCCTGAAGTTGAGTTTAAAGCTTTATGGAATGAAAAAAAAAACCCCAAAAATGCATACTCATTTACTTGTGACGTGGAAAAGAAAAGGATGCTTTTGTGTTATTCTATTTCAAGTTACAAGAGAATCTATTCTGAGATTTAGTTTGAAAGAAACATGCTGCAGTGGAAGAGTGTAGGATCCAGTCACAAAAGGAGCAGGAGGAAATTCAAGTATCATGGGAACATGAGTGAACAAACATGAGTGAGCACAAACTCATAAAAGAAACATTTTCATGTTGAAATGGTAAAGTTAGTTGGCAAATATTTTGGAACATGAGATGGACATCAAAAGAAATGTCTTCTCAGTTATACCAACACAAAATGTTGGACATTCTTTGACATTAAGTTTCCATTGTGTTCTACGTTAGTTTCTATTGTGCTCTACATTTGAACAGCAAACCAAATTTTGAGGAAAGCAAGAGTTTCAGGATCTGGTGAACTTTAATTCAGATTTTGAAACAAAAAGTACATTTGGTGAAATTTATTTATTATTCAATGTTGATTTTTAAATATTGACCAATCCATTTTTATGACAGCTGTACATGGATATTTTAATCTAACATATCTGTTTGTCTGTCTGGCTCTCACTCTCTCCATCCACACACTCATTACTATGTCCGTCCTACGCAAGTATTTCACTGGACTAATATTTTGTACTTTAAACTTCTAATTCCACTGGAATTCTGAGTGCAGTGTAACAACTAATTTAGTGCACACTTTATGATCCTCTCTTTCCATTCATATGTCATTCAGTTGCACCTATTACATTTATTAGAATGTTAGAAGAAATAGTATTACTACCAAAAATAATTCTCCTCTGGGCTTAAATTGTGCAGGCATGTTTCAGAAGCCTTACAGACATATTTTTGAAGGTTTGGGTTTTTTTTAAATTTAGGTTTTTCTGCAAGTTACGTGCACATATATTACTAAAAGAAATAGGGAGATAAGGAATAAATTGGGTTAAACTGTACAAAATACATGTAACTTCAAATATTCCTAACCCTTGATATAGCAGCTATATTTTACAATTAATAAATGAATTTGGTTTTCTTACAGATGTGTAGATTTCCACTTCAGTGTTGTTTGATCCATGCAGGGAAAGCTCCCATTGAGCCACTGATACTTCAAGAATCATGTAATGGTACTAAAAGAGTCACATATTTAATATAATCCTTACAAAGAAATCTTACTCACAGGTTGAATCCTTCACTGCAAAATTTTCAAACAAAATCTCCAAAATATTTCACAAGGCCAGGAGAATTTTAATGAAGTGTGAAGGTGTTTAACTTATTGTAAATCATAGTTCAGTTCTGTCAAATAACTTTCCCTAAAGCTCTGAGTGCAGTATTGCAGGTTCTATGAACAGATTAAACTAGCATTATCTTCCTATGGGCAAAATTAAAGCAGTTCTTCTAACTTGTGACATACAAATCCATTCAGTATTTCTGACAGTTGTAAGAGAAAAAAGGTCAAGTTGTACCCTGTGGGGCCTGTATTCATTCAATTTTGCCACTTGAAAAATACATTTAATCAAACTTTTCAAAGTTTTGGCTTTATAAATTGCTATTTATTTCTGGCCTTTGATTTGCAATTTGCATTTCTTTTTTTACCCACTTCATCACGTGCATAATTATCTATCCAATTCAAAGATTATGAATAGTTTTTGAAGAAGCTCAGGTTTTAAACACAGTTGATGTCTTGTTGGTTTTTCTTCTATGCTCTTTCCAATACTTGAGTAAAATGTTAAGGTTTATCTCCACTTTTCCTTGAAATTCTTCCTGGAGAATAACTTACCATGCAAAAAACACATGTACATGGAAAAAGATCTCCGTTTTGTCTTTTGACCTCAGAGTGTTTAGCTATCTGAGAAAAACAGGCATGGGTAGTGAAATTGAAGCTGACCTCTGAACACTGAAATCCCCTTTAGGTTGAGATTTTTATCTGCTAATTATAGTTTATACATCTCAGCAAAAAACAGATGGTAGACAGAGAAATATAGCAACCAACACAACCAAGGACAGTTTTCCTGAAATATAATGACTGTTAAGAACAATTAATGAGGGGTTGTTGCTCACAGACCCAATTAGAGTGCAGAATATTATTTAGAAAGGGAAAAAAAATATATAAAAGTATGTAGGAAATGCAAGCTAAAAGTTAGATAAATCCTCACAGCCAGCTGACCTGATCTTATGGTTAAACTATAGAACATTTCCAGGATGGTTAGGAAAGTTCTGAAAATAGATTGGATGGAGGAAAAAACAGATAAATAAAACAGGATATGGGAATTGTAGACTACATGTGAATCTTGAAGTCAGAATGAGAATCTCGGAATTCTTTAGCTCTTTCTCGATTAGATAAAGAATAATGAAATGTTCTGGCCCCCTGCAGGGTAAGCCTTATGAAGAATGCTTAAATAAACATTTACCTTTATTTATATTGTTATGTTGGGGATGCACGTCTCCTATTTATGATGCATCCAGATTATGTTCCACGTAACTACATCCTTGTATATATCCTTATATACTCAGTGTATTTCCTGTGTTTTTTAAGGATCTTTTTAAGCTTTACACAGTGTCAGGATGATCATACTGAGATAATTTCTCTTCATCCAAGGAAAAAGAAATCAAGTACCCTAATAACTGCATGAAAAACCTCTGCCTTCAAAGTTGTAAAATTGGGACCTCTATGTGGAGGAGAATTAGAATACACTTGGACAAGTTTTTGTTGAGACTTCAATCTTCAATAATGAGGATGAGTAAATTAACTTAGCACACATAACCCCAGGTGAGCAACTATTCAAGTCCTACTGATAAATTATGTCAAAATTTCTGCATCTGACAATATCTTAAGAAGGCCACTGCTTCTGACTGTGTGTCATCAGCATCGAGATATGATGTTGGTTCCAGCAGCATGAACAAGAGCTGTAGCTACTGCTGTAACAAGTCTGTACTTCATCACGTTCAACACAGAAAAAAAGCACTGAATGGAGAACACCATCCTAACAGAATAATATGACTGAATGAAGTCATTACACAGTTACCCAGAATAACGTCAAATGACCCTCAACCCTGCTTACACTACCTGAACAGCCATGCTTACTGTCAGGACACACAAAAACAGCTGTAATGAAGAAATCTCATCAGGAGACCAAAAACAACAAAAGAAAGAGTAAGTACAAGGCTCTACAGAGAGCTAGGCAGTGATTCCATGGGTAAAATGGCAGCACTGAAATGAGTCTTGCTGCACTTAGAAAAGACAGAGAATTCACATTGTATTTTGTAACTCTTGCTAACAGCAAAGGCACAGAAACTTTATCAGGAGAGATGGCATCTACTGCTATCATTTGTTATATTGCCAGGATGAAGAAAATGTTAAAAGAAGATGAGAAAATGGCCATGAGCTACTGTGTATATGGCTGCAAGGATCATGATTTGTTTGGTTTTTATTGTTTAGCTTTAGTACATATTCAAGGTTGTATTTGTCACCGAAAAGAGTTTGAAAGCAATACTTGCAATTGGAAGAGTTTCATTCAGCCATAACTTTCTAGGCAGTCCTCTGAATTCTTATTTAAATATACAAGGTGAAGTCTTTGCCGTTTAGGAAATGGATGCACTAATAATGAGAAGAAAAAAGAAAATCCTTGTTTTATAATAACTGTAGGCTTCAAACTTTGCTGTGCTTGAATATTATAACTACTTTCTGTCTATACCTGTGTATGTACCTGTGGTGATGGGATATAATTTTCAGTTGTGGAATTCAGGCTCCTCATACATTCAGATGAGATCACTGAAAAGTAGTCTTTTTCTTTCATCTCCAAAAATCTGTTCTATTTGCACCTTCTTTCCAAGCATGAGAAAAAATTTGATAAAGAACTTAAAGTTCTAATTCTATTATGAATAATTTCATTAATTAGTCTTCTCATTTTAGTTTTAATGTTTATTGGTTTCATGTGATTGTAGTAAAATATGGTTAGAACTTTGCGTGCATGTAGTGTTGAGTCCTGTACCGTCCTGGTACTGACCCCTCCATCTTTCCATTCCTCCTCTTGTCATGATCTCTACCCCATCCCTTTGCCTGCCTTTCCACCATCTCTGTTCAGGCCTCTGAAGAGGTTTGTACTGTATTCCATAGATAGTACCATCTACTGTCACAAAGCACATGGATGTGGCCTTCCACATGCCGAGAAAGGGACAATTTCTTCTTATTGTTGCACCTCATAAGCACTGGCTTTAGACCAGATTACTCAGGTTTTGTCCACCCAGCTCTCAGAAGTTTCTAATGACAGAGTTTACTCAAATGCCTTGGTAACTTGTTCTAATGCATACTGATTTCCAATATGAATTTTTGCTGTGTTCACGCTGAACTTCCCCTGTCAGCCTGTTATGATTTTTGACACTGTTCCACCTATCATGTATGTGGGTAAATGGCCTGGCTCTAATATCTTGATGACCTCTCTGTAAATATTGGAAGAATACAATTAGGCCCTGAACAATTCAGGTGGCTGAAATAATTCCTGTTTATGGATATTTTTCTTTTATGTGTGTTGAAAAACTGGACATAGCATTCCAGACACAGTCAAGCATGGTCAAGCATGATTTATCCTCGATGAATTCATGGTGGCTATTCTCAATCCCTTTTCATCTGTCAGTACAGAAATGGAGAAAGGACATAAGCACAAAATTACCTTTTTTTAAACAGAAAGATGCATAAAAAGAACCTTTTTCAAGCTCAGTTTCCATATCCAGTGGAAATAGGACCAGTTTTAAGAAATCAGGTTTGACAATTTCTCTTTACATAAAGAATAAAAGAAACTTCAGAAGGGAGATACTGAGAAGTATTTCCATACCAATAAAGTCAGGAAACAAGTATTCATACTCTCTGGGTGTTGAAATAGTTTTTGTAGAAGAAGGTGAATCTGATTCACTGACAGGGCAGCAACATCCCAAATTCCTCTGTTCTTCTGAAAGAGAAATCTGGCTCATGGACAGTAAAATTTTTCTACCGTATCTGAGTTGTCCTAGGCTCTAATTTCATATTTATATATATCTTGAGGGATGATGTTATAATATGCACAGGTAGATGAAGGTATTCTATTCTACAAATGCTTCTTCACTTGTAAGTATTCCTCTTGTCCAGAAACTTATATGCAATGATTATCTTACAGAAAATGGATTCTTTTCTTACAGAGGAATTTCATGTCAGAAATTACAATAATAATTATTTACTTAAATCTTCATCCAATACCATCGCTCAGTCACACAGCAAATAGATATCATTATGGATCTACTTTTTTGCATGCTTTTTCCCTGGAATTAGAATGAAATATTGAGATAAAAAGAAATGTTTTGGCGAAATATGAAGAAAACTGATCACAGGACTTTTAATTATAGATAATTTTTTTAAAAGTATAGCATGAAATAGTCATTTATCTCTAATATAGTCTTGGAAATATTTTGCTTATACTTTGCTAATAATTGAAACAGTTGACAAAATTCTGAGCCAGTGATCTCTAGACCCTATACAATTCTTTACAGATACTTGTTATAATTTTTAAAGTTTTTAACACAGGGCATCTGAATATTGCTATGTCTTTTGGTGTATTTAGTCCATTATTTAATTATCTTAAAACCATAGGCACATAATGAAGTACGAATTTTCAGATCACGCTGTTTGTGTACATCTTGCTAATTTGGACCTCTTCTGTCTTCATTACAGAATGAACCATACATGATCAAAGTGGTGGATCATTCTCAATTCCTTTCTGGGACCAAGAACATTGTTTGATTTAATAGCTGGGAGACTGAGAAAACCTGGTAGCAATTTAGTCATTAGATGTGGTCAAAACCTCTGCAATAAGCATTATGCACCAGACCACAAAAACCATCTTCCTTCCTCAAGCCTCAGTGCCCTGAGAGGACACTTTTGAGATTCTGCTTCAAAGACAGGAACAGAGTACTGGCAGAGTTACTCACTTGGTTCAGAGAGAATTATTTCTTTGCCCATCATATTTTCACTGAGAGAGGAAGGCATACCTCTTTCAAAGATCTTTACTTGATCTTGAGTAAAATTTAATGCTAGCATTCCTTTATTGGCTAAATACAAATTTGATATTTTCAGTTGCATTTTAAACTCATAAATATTTAATCTCTCAACAACACAGCAGAGTGATAACTTTGTCCTTGTAGAAAGCTAGTCTAGCAACATCTTTACAAAGTAGTGCTCAATTATCTCTCTTTTATATAAACATGCATTGCATTTATGGATAAGACACAAAATTCTGTTTAAAAATATTCCAAACACTGTATTTTTATATAAAAGTTTTCAGCCTAAGGGCTGTCTTTTACATGAGTGCCAGAGACGTAATCCAAATGCTTTTCCTGATTTATTTTCTTTAAAATTATACTTCTGTTTTCTGTTATAAAAAAATGTTTCATGATTTCCAGGTACATTACTGATCCTCCTATGAGATTAAATATTCTATGATAGGCTTGATTACTTTAGCAATAGTAATAAATTTTCTTATATTGATTAATATGCATTTAGAAGCCACATGGCAAAGGTATAGGATATTTATACTTAAAGGGAAACATTTTTGAGAAACAATTTCCTTGGATTACTCTCTTAAATAATTAAGAAATTAAAATTATTTCTGACTTTTTAAAAGCTTTTTTAAGATTCTAGAATTTTTAAAGGGAGACAAAGTTAATTTGGTCTGATTTCAAAAATGTTATGGTATATTAACTGCTACCTTTCCTTTTTGTGAAGGGAAAGGAGACAGAAGAAAAGTAATATAGATTTTCTTGTCTATGTTCCTGATTTGGTGCTTGTAGAAGAAGAAAATAAAGAACTTTCAGACAATTTCCCTACAAATCATTTACATGTGACTGCATAAGAATTATTTAATTGTTTTTTTCCTAGCCACTATGGGCTTAGAAATAATACTTTTTTCAAAAAAAAACATACATACAATTTCTAGAATGTTACTGCTAAGGTCCCAACAGTGTTATTATGACCTCCAAGTTATACCAAGTTTTAGTAAAAAAGAAATGAACAAAATACCAGAATCTATAGTAATTTTTAAATGCTTATCTTATTCTACTTTTCATATAGATAAACTTAATTTGCAAAGATGCCCTATCAGTGTTTAAAAAATTTGATTCCTCATCTCATGAAATTTTTTGGAAAATATTTCTGGAAAATGTCTTCAGTATTACTATTTTAGTATCAGCTGTTAGCTTTAAGTTCACTTTTTACTAAACTTTAATAAAATTCTGCATATTATTGTCATTAGATCAGGCATCTGTTCCTGATGACATACAAGTCATTACCCAGTAACATATAACTAAATATACTTTGCTCAGGTATCTTTTATTTAATATTTTTTCCCTGAATATCTACCTTAAAAAGGCCTTCAAACCTATCACTCAAAATCTCCCATATCCCACTTCATCTCAGTTTTCTTCTGTCAAAGTAATATTTGCTATTAATTATAATTATTTTATCAGGAAGTGTTTACATTTTCCTCATGCAATTCAGGATTAGAGACTACAGAAAATAATTTGTCAATAAAATATACAAATTTAAATAAGATTTGTTCAAGTTGACATTTAAGTTTCCTCCTTACAAAAACAAAGGCAGAATATTTGCTAGATGACTTTTTAAAAAGATAAAACAATTCAAGCCTGTTAGAATCTTTAGTCCACAATAACTATTTAATCTTGTTTTTGCTTTTAACCATTTTAAGAAACTTCCAACTTCTTTTGGTTTTTGTTTATTTCTTATTTTACCTGTCTTTAAAATGAAATTACATCTAGATTATATTATCTAATGAATAAGTTAATTATTAAATAATTTCCTATAAGTCAGGTTGAAGGCCTGGGTTTCCATTTAAAATTAGGAAATTATATTTCTATTAACTTTTCTTTTAATGAAACAAGTTCTATGTATTTATTTTCAGGAGGAAAAAAAACTGTTCAGAGAGAATGAAATATAGCAATGGGCATGATTTTGTTAATTTTTTTTAAAATAAAAGTTCCAATGCCTTAATAAACTGCTGTTTTCTTGCCCTTCAGAAGCTACCATATTTTTTCCTGCCAGTTTTAGAAGCTCTTACTTAGTAAATGTTATTGTCTGATTTATGCATCTCAAAAGACCAAGAAATTGAAAAATAATTATCATAACTAACATTTGTTTTATTTTTTCATCTAGAATTAAGTTATCTCTTTCAAACAGAAAGCCTCTCAAATCCTCCTTAAGCTCTTGAGATAATGTTTAATTGATAGCTAGAATTTGTGTTGACTTTTTGAATGAAGTTGATTTCTTGCGGGTTATGGAGTAGCACCTGATGAGGTATGTATACACTGCTAATGTAATTGAAGAAAGTATAATATTTCAAATTTTAGTATATATAATTTTCAAATGAAAACAAAAAAAATTAGGAAAAATATAAATTAACTTATTTTTCTGTCAGGTCGTCTTATTAGATTATTTTTGCTCACATATTTAAAAAAAAAGTTATACATACAAAGCTCCTCCTTTATTTCTATGTGCTGAGTGACCAGTTATGCAGTATGAAGTGTTCAAGACATATTCATATTTGTCACAAATTACCTACTTGTTGAGAGTTTCTGTTCATAGTTTATTGTACATGTGCTACATATTGTATAGGACTAGACAGGAAGCAGAGAGGAGAAGTGATTTCATTGTCAAGGCTGCTGTATGCTTGGCAGGCAGGACCAATAGGAAAGAGAAAAATTCTACTTCTTTGAGTAAATGGATGCATGCACAGTAGGGTGAACCTCCAGGATCATCGGTTAGGCAAGTATATAAAAGCAGAGAGAGCAGATAATGACATATGCTGAATGCGGTGAGGAAAGCAGAGGCTGAGGCAGAAAGCAGAGCCCAATCTAATATTAAAAAGGGTCAGTGACTACTCCTGTAGATGAGGAAGCTATTGCGATCACAGTAAGGATGTTTGAAGTCCTGAAAGTTGCCAAATCTGTCAGCAAGATGGAAGGAGAAACTGAAAGATGGCAATTTTTTTTTTTAACCTTAGTGTGTAATCAATTTGGTGCAGCAAGTCTTCTGTTCGCTTTGTTCATGTTTCTGTTTTGTGCTCTAGTAAAACTTATATTTTGACAAACTTTGATGCAGCACTCAGTGCTAGCTCCTATTGTTATGATATATGTTGCTGTGCTTGTGCAAACATATTGTATAAACACTACTTTTAGGTGCCAGTAACTAAAGAAACTATGAAATTTCATAAAAAATAAAAATGAAAAATTGCCAATATAGAAAGGACAAAAAAATGCTAATCTTTTTCCTCTACTGTCCCAAAGGTCTATCCTTGTCAAAACTCTTGTGCTGCTTCACGCTCAGAACGCAGCCGCACACCGAGAAGCAGCACAGAAGGGCGAGCATCTGAGCCGGAGACATGCCGGACGCGCCGCGTCAGCGAAGCACGCGGGCGAGCTGTGGCGCCCGGGGGATGGTAGTGCGACGGGAAAGCGGTAGAGGCAAAAGAAGATGTAGGCACTTGAGCTTGGGATTCCATGGGTTTATTGAAGGAGCGACAGGCGAAGGACGAAGGGCAGTGGAGAAGGAAGGAGCACGGAGGGTGGCAGAGGGGCAGGAATCCGGGGCTCAAGAGCCCAGAGCAAAGGGCTGCACAGGGTTAAAAGCGAAGGAAAAAGGGGAGTGACCAGCCCCGAAGGGCCAACCAGGGAAGGTCTAAGAGGAGAAGGACAGCGGTACAGACCAATGACCGTACAGCGAGGGAGGGTACAAAACTTTTAAACCAATGAGGTGCTGTGCTGGGGGGAACATTCTAGAACAGAAACCATGAATGGGACAAAGGTGGGGAAGTGCACGGGACCAATAGACTTGCTGCTTGGTGCATGTTAATGCTTCCAGCCGCAGGGTCCTCTGGGTGGTGAAAAGCCTGTCACCCTAACCATATCAGTGATGGCTTTGATCTCATACCCAGGATTCCTCATCCACTGTCACTGACCCATGCAACTGGTCACCCAAGCTTATTTGCCTAAGGGCCACTGCAACACTCTTGTGAGGGTTTTAGCCCATAAAACCTTTTATTACACCAGTTAATGCAAGCTCCTTTGGGCCAAGATAAAATAGGAGGCAATGTTAATATCCCAACTTTAGAAAATACTATGTGTGTTTTTTTAAGCTGTAGTTATACTATTTCCTTCTCTAAATTAATCTATGTAATGTCGCTGTTGAGCCACTAGCAGAGAAAGAAGACCCAGATTCTCAGCGTAGCATAAAAAAGAGAGCTTTTATTATTTGATTCCAACTTATATAGATTTTTCAGGGGTCACTCAGATTGGTCAGTCAGAAACCTCCCCCTAGGCTTGATTGGCCAGGCCTGAACTGTCCAAATCTCGAGACACTGTTTTTAATACCATCCAAACTTTATCTTTGTTTATAAAACACAGGAAAAATTCTCATGGGAAAGACCTGTGCTAGCCACAATGTAATGTTTAAAAGGAGGAATAAGAAGGGAGGAGGAAATGAAAGAAAACGTCACCACAATAATTCAAAATATTTTTGGGCTGAAGCAAGATCAGTTGTTGGTCTCACTCAAGTTTTCTTTGGCCAATATTCCTCCTGAGGTGTATAATCTCTCTGATATTTATGTGACATTTTGGTCTGGATTCATCTACTTTCTTTGAGAGAGAGATTGGGATCTTTGTTGTTTAAAGCTCCTTTTACATACAATGTAGAGGGGCAGATTTATTTGTAAGTATTCAGCTTTTTCTTAACAGCCTAAAAGGTAGTCTGCAAATGCTCTATATAGTTTTTAAAGTCTAGTCTATTTTACATAGATTTAGCCTAATGACTTCTGTACAGTGCAGCAATTCTTAATTTTCCCTTTTTATGGCAGTAAACTGTTTGAATTTTTCATTAAAAATTGTCTCTCATGTTATAGGTCATGATTATGAGATCCTATTTGTCCCAAGCCATAACCCAAGAAAAAAAGAGCATTCCAAAGCTTCAAAGAATTCAGGAAATGAAAAAACTGAGCAAGAACTTGGTTGGGAACTTGTCTTTCTGCACAGAGGGGAAAATTTTTCCCTAGATAGGTTTTAGAAAAGGTGATAAATTCAGAGTATTTTCCCTTTATGCAAATTTGCAGCTGTATTTTCAGCTTCCATTTCAACTTTTTTCCAAATGAGACTAGGAATTGCCAGTATATTAATCACGCTTCAAATATTTATAGTAGAACAGCCAATACAACTTCAACTATGGCATTGCTACTACTATCCCTGAGGTAGCTCAATTATACTTATTTTGTATTACATGATATAATGCATCAGTCTAAGAGCATAATGACATAATAAATAAAAGCTGAGAGAAAAAGGAAACCTGAAATAATTAATTGAAATAGGCTTTGCAAGAGATGAAGAAAGACTGAAGGAATTAACTAAAATAGTATTTTCAAGAGATGGGAAGACTTACAGCAAAGCTGTGGTTTTCAACCCAAAAATTTCTTCCAGGTACCCCTATCACATTAGAGGCAGTCAATAGCTTCTTGCCGTCTCAAGAGCTATCAATGTAAAATGAATGTACTGCAAATGATGCACAACTGCTCACCATCCAGTGACTGATATGTGGCTCATTCCCAAATAACAAATGGCTCCTCCCATCTAACTCTGTCCAGTTTATATACTGAGCATCATGATGTTCTGTACTGTGGAATATCCCTTTGACCAATCTGCGTTGACTGTTTCAGCTGTACTTCCTCACTACTACTTGTGCACCTGCTCACAGGCAGAGCATGAGACATTAGAAAGTCCTTGATTTACTACTAAAACATCCGTGTTTTATCAACAGTATCCTCATACTTAGTCCAACGCATAGCACAGCTACTAGAGAAGACAACTAACTCTATCCTAGTTGAAACCAGGACAGTCATTTAAAGTTTGGGCTAAATATTAGAAAAAATTCTTCACAGAAAAAGTAGTTTGGCATTGGAATGGGCTACCCAGGGAGGTGGATGAGTCACCATCCCTGAAGCTGTTTTAAAAAAAAGACCTTATGAAACACTCAGAGCCATGGGTTAGCTGAAAAGATAATGTTAGGTCATAGGTTGGACTTGATGATCTCAAAGGTCTTTTCCAACCTAGTTTATTCTGGGATTCTGTGAAAAAAAAAGGAATTTGGAATTGTGAGTAGAGTAATTTGTAGGTGGAAATAGAGAAGAAATAATTATTTTGCAGTAAGATGAATACTACCAGTCGGGTAACCAAGTAGATGAAGTACCCATTACAGTGCAAAAATCCAGGCCAATAATAGCTATAAAGACAGTAAATATTCCTTTAAAATTGTTTTTAAGAAGGCATAAATGCTAGCTTATTTTACAAGAAGCCCCTCAGACTACTAGATTTTTTCTTCACCCCCTTTTCACTGGAACTATTTATTAAAGTGGGTTCCTTTCCTCATAGGTGTTACATATGCTCTGTGAATAGTAGCAGGAAAATATAAACAATTGTTTAACATTTGTGAACCAACAATTGTAAACACCCTCCTTGTGTTTGTATTTATTAACATTCAAGCATCGATAAACAGATCTGATATTTTCCAGTTCTTTCAGGCCAAAATCCCACCAACGCCTCTCAGCATGACTCTGATGTGTTTCAAATGTGACCAATTAATTTTGCAAATGAAAAGCATCTGTGCGGGGTGCACGTCTCAGACTTGAATTCATTTCACACTGCATATATAGTACACTGCATCTCTGGAAACATTTCTGTTTAGAAAATACCAGACAGAGGCATGAAAAGCAGGAAGTTAAAGAAAAGAATAGTTTTCTGGGGAAAAAGCCCAAAACAACTGTAAACCTAAACTTTATTTTAGCATTTTGTGCCTAACATTTCTTTCTTTTGGACTGTTTTCTGAATGCTTAAGAATCAATGCGACTACACATACAGCAATTCTTTCATTCCCTGGAAGCAAGGAGCCTAATCTTAAAACAAACTAAAATAGCAGAATGGACTTGGATGGAATGTAAATTTTCAAAGTCCAAGATGGTGACTGGGGGAAAAGGGAGGGGGTAAGTAAAGAAACAAAACAAAATCAGAAAACCCCCAAACCCAACCAAACACACAGAAATACCAAAACCAAACAACATAAGCCAGAAAAAAACCACAAAGAACCAAATATATTAAGCTGTCAGTAACTAGTGGGTAAAGAAGAAATGGGAAGGAAGGCTTCCCAGTTGACATGTTTTGTTCTAGGTCAGCGTAGCCACAAAGAAGTGGTAAGTAAGATTCCATCATTGAAAGGTAGCTGTGTTTTGGAGGACGAGATTGATCAGGATTTTGGACTTCCTTTCAAAAGAAGCCTTCTGGTTATTAACGTCATGAGGAATAACGTGGCTCTCTATGACTGAAAGAAAGTGATGAAGTAATAGAGGCAAGTTTAGACTCTTGCACCCCTCCACACTGTTACACCATAAATCTCAGTAAGACCTTTTAAAACTGAGCCTAAGGAATTCCTGTTGACTGACATTCAGCCTGCATTTTTCTGTTAGGCATTAATAGAAAACATCTTCCCCAGTCACTACATTCATTACAGGGTCTAATAATACTCTGTTGTAGTGTCTCTCCTCTTTGGTCGTACAAGAAAAAGAGACACTTCCTATCAAGGACTCATCAAGTCTGACACATTTGTCCTGCCTTTAGCCAGCACCAGATAGAGAAATTCTCTACCATGGAGTGAGGCTTTAGAAGATAAACTGCAAAAAAAGTGAGCTTTTTTCACCTAGAAAAATCTCTTTTTTTTGAGAAGATGTAAAGAAGTTCTGTAGTTTTTATTACATTTTGCTTTTAATATACTTTCTGTGATTGTTGGTGTGACTATTGTTCAAGAAACATTAGACTTTTTGCTTGTCCTTTTACTTTCTCTCTTTCAGGCATCTACCATCAATTACATCTCATTGCAATCTGTCCCATAGGTTGACTAAGGATCATATAAATAAGTGTTTCTATTTATCATTTTTTAAATTTGCTGCATAGCTATGCATGCTGTTAGTCAAGTGGTGAATATTTAGGTGTTTGTGACCTTTCTTGTTAAATGAATTTCTCAAGCAATCTAATCATGTTAGTTGCTCTTCTCTGATCTCCATTCAGCTTGTTCCTTTTCCCTTTCCAATCAGGTACCAAGATGTTGAGAAATATGTAAAGTATTCCAGACACAGTCTTAACAGACCTGATAGACAGTGACTAATACTTTCACAATTGATTACTTAATGTTTTGGCATATGATACAAAAATCTCCATTGACCTTGAATTATTTCTTGTCCTGAAATATCACATTTAGAGCTGGAAGAGAAATGTCAATACTGCCAGAAATTTGTCAAAAATTAAATGTTCTCTCTTTTTAAGAAGCGAAGTAGTTAAAAAAAAATAAAAGAAAAAATTATGAACCAAAAATCCCCTATGTTAAAGTCAGTTAAAATATTTCATTTTGACATTTTCCAAATGTTGCAATTTTATCTTTCTAAATGACAAGTCACCTATAATTAACTAACATTTTTACACAGAAAGCTAATAATTTTTTTATGCATGTAAAAGGTCAAAATAGGATATTTTTATAATTCTGAAAGACTTAGTATGCAATGAGATGTAGAAAATCACATTTTCCCAGGATATTCTTACCATAAACAATTTGACATATCTAAAAAAATTAAACTCAGGAAAATGTTCTGACCATTTTTACTCATACTGACTATTTGTTTTCAATTACTTCTGTTTTAACATTATCATCCATGTGTTATCTTCCTACATAACACTTATTTTAGATTTTTTTTCCAATTAAACTCTTTTTGAAGTTTTTTCTTCCGTGCTTTCTAGTTACATTTGTATTCTTTCTCATGAATGCTCACTACACTTTCAATTGCAAGTTTCATTAATATGCTCTTTACTCTCACTTTCAGGTTGTTAATGAAGATGTCTAATAGGACAAGAGATGATTCTGACCCCTGGGGCAGTGTATGATGCTTCATTTCATCTTGAAATGTTGTTCCTGATTATTCTCTGAATTGCCTCAGTCAACCATCATCCACAGGACTTCATGCCTATTTTGAACTGAACTAAATGTCTAAAATTTCTTTGGACATTATATCAAATATTAAAATCAAAAAAGGAAGATATCTCCTCACTCCAAATCCCATATGTCTAGTTAGCTCTCTCTAATTCTTTCTACGGTTCTGTAAAAGATAGAATGCGGTCATCATAGAACAGAATGAGCTTCTGCAATATGTGTTGCTTGTTGATCATGGTTCCACTACTATTAATGCACTGCACATGTAGGCAATGCAATTCCATGAACTTTGCATGACCCAGGGAACTAAGAGAAAGACACTTTCTTGAAGAGTTATTGCCTAAATTTGACATGGTCAGAAGAAAGCAACAGAATTACAGTGCTGCAGTGACAGATCTTCTTCCTCAGCAGTTGCTCAGTGACCCTAAACAGGCGTCTATCTCTTTGCTGGACATTGTCTGCAGCCCTTCCTCTGGAACAGGTACAGACCCATAACATCTGGTCTGAATGTTCCGCATGTGTTTTTGCTAGGCCTTGCCTAGACCTAAAGAAAGGCTAAGAATTAGACAGATAGCAGGGGAACCTAGCCCCTCTGAAATGCTCAGCAGCTTGGCAGCGGCTCGTAGCACAAGCCTAGTGCATACAGACCAGGGTAAGCCCCCCAGTGAGAAAGAGTTGCTAGCTTTTTCATTGCATTTCATTTTTAAGGTGCAGGATGTAATCAGAAGGTTTTTAAAATCTTATGTTATAGAAGAATTAATGCACTTTTTTAATGAGTTAGGAAATCTGAATTAAGCAGTGTTTTTGTCTAGACCCCTAAGTCCTAAAGGTGGCCCTCTCAGGGAATATCAAAGCATGTATCAAAGCATGTTTTAGTAGAAGGATGAATTAGACATGAGAAATTACTAAAGTCCAGAGCACTCTTCTGTCATCCAAGGACGGTGACCACAAGCTGTATTCTTTTGTTCTCCTTTCTTCATAGCAGTTAAGGTTTTACACTAGTCCAAGGATTTATAGGCAATCTTTGTAAGAAATCTTGCTATCTGTCAGGTGAAAGTTGAATTGACTCAGTCCTGAGGAATGCTTGGAATTACCATCAAAAAAGGACCAATGACTATGAATCTCAAGCAGATGAAGGTACACAAAACAAATAAATTTTAATTGCATAATTTACTGCAGATTTAAACTTAAAGTATTATGCTATGGTTTTTTTTGTTTTGTTTTGTTTTATTTGCAGAACTGGTGAAACACCTAACTTTACACAGTTCTTCAGAATCTATCTTTCAGGTCCTCATCTGTTGCAAGCCAGCCATGAATAATTTGTTTCCACTTTGAATCTGTAGGCAAACTTACTGAGACCAACAAAATATCTCAAACGCTCATACTTTTTTTTTTTTTTGATTGATGGTTCTGAACCTTTGTTAGTGATTCAGAAAATTGTGAGTCAGAAAGCAAGACTGACTCACATTAAAACAGTTCAGTGATCTTTTCAGCAAGAAGGGAACAAAGTATTTTCTGCTTATAAATCTGATTCAATATTTCCTTTAACTTCATTTTTTTTCAGCTTCTTCTGGATTCATTTGTAGGACGTGGTTTTTGAGTTTTCTTTTGGTTTCATGGCTTTATTTTGTTTTTATTTTGTGGTTATGTTTTGTTTAAGATTTAATGTATTTGCTTTACATAGCAGGGTTTTGGTAGCAGAGGCAGGGCTTGTGAAAAGACAGCAGGAGCTGCCCCAATGTTAGATAGAGTTAGTTCCAACCATATCCAAAAGCTGAGGAATTAGTTATGCTGGTGGCATCTCGCTGATAGGAAGGGGAAAAAATTCTGGAGTTGTGAGAATATGTGAGAACAAAATTTATGCTGACTCCAAGGTCAGTGGAAGAGGGGAAGAAGCTGTTCCAAGTGCCAGAGCAAAGATTCCCCTGCAGCAGTAATTAAGACTTACTTGCATATTAGAACAATAAAAAATTCTACATATAGTTTTCCAACTTTTGATTTTCACATGCTACCTATATCAGTTTTATCAGCTTTTAGAAGAAAATTTTGTGCAAAAAGTAGGAAAATGTTGATTTCCTTGGTGTACTCAACCTTTTTAAACAAGGAAAGAACTTTATAATAAGACATTTGAAAGAATATTGAACAACAAAGGCCCTTTCCTAGGAAAAAAAAGTGCTCGAGATTTACAATTATAGGCTAAAGAAATAAATCAAGAAAAATCCCAGATTCTGAACAAATATCAAGGGTCATTTCTTCATGCAGAGAATTCTAACTATGTTAGTATTGCATAATGGTTTTCAACTCAATTGGGCTGGAAAAATAGAACGGAAAGGCAGTGAATGATCATTAGAGTGCTCCCCGTGGAGGAATAGAATTTGAAGAGGGAAAGGACCAATAGTTCTGCACCTTCTTGGTGGGAAGCTTTAAAGCAAACATCTAATTTACTACATTTGTCTGCATTCTTGCCCAGTAATTCTTTGGTCAAAGTACCTAGCTTCAGTGAGAAAACCTAAAATAAAATTTAGCAATCCCTATGAAGAATTTTATATACACGAAAACCAGAGATGTTTAAATGCATCAAGGTCGTGGCAAAAATTTAGCGTGTGTGTGGGACCAAAAACACAGTTCGGCAAGAAGGATTGTGCACACAGGCTATAGTACACCACGGTCAAACTGTCTGTGCACCGTAGGCGCAGGAACACTGAGGGAGCTGGATGTACTGCTCTAAGGGAGACATGAAACAAAGAATTGTGGGGCACAAGGGTGCTTACAGTGGTGCTCTGTTGAAATCAATGAAGATATAAAACAAAGATGGAGCAACATAGCAGTCATCTGGTTATGCTCTATCAAGAACCACATAGCTAATAGATCAAAAGAATGATCAGATGATAATAGAAAGCTGAACTTTGCTTCATTAACTCGAAAATACACATTACTTTTTTTGCCCCCTCATATGCTAATGACTAAAGTCACTTCAACTCCACCCAAACTTGAAATGACATCAACTGTAACATTATCATTTCCCCTCCCTCAAAAAAAAATAACATAAATGTAGCTTAAGTGGGGAGGAAGGCCAAGGAAGACTTCATCTTAAACTCTGAGATTGGTCAATGGGGTGAACCTGTCTTTTCTCCCATAGGGATGCCTACTGGGTAAGAACCATACTCTATATGTGCTAAATGATGACCTCAAGCTAGCTTTAATTGGTGATTAGAACTTGTCTATTTAGCGCTTCAGATCCATCTTTGCAGTCAGTTACTATAACGACAATCTCTGAAAGTTTATTTGTCACTAATGCTTTCTATTATCTGTGTACTTGTTAATAAAGTGTATTGTTCCATAAACTGCTAGTGTGAGTCTTTCAAGGACACCAGCAGCAGCCAGCAGCAGAAAATATACCAAGAAGTTGGATGCTGTCACCATGTGACTGTGAATAGGTTAGTGACGCTACCCTCTGATACAGTAGGCTGTTCAGTGTGATGCCTAAAGATTTTTGCTTCTTATGTATTTTTCATATATTCATAGCTCTGTATACTAGTTATGTAGTTCCTGATATTTTTCTACCCTTTCTCTTAGATTTTAGAGTAATAAGATAAACTTCTAACACATTCCTGAAATACTGTCAAGTCTTATTTCCAAGTAGGGGACTTATGAGAAGACATAACAAGAAGTGGGGCACAGAAGGCCTTGGACCATCTCCAGGGGGCTGACCCAGGGATGGGTTACTGGGGCAACTGAATCTCCTATTGGATGTACCTGCTAGATGTCCTAATTAACTAACCTTATAAAATTGAAAAAATCTGATGACCATGTTCCCATCACCACCAGGACACCTGGAAGCTTCCAAATAAAGGTCTGCTTTTTACTTTACTACTTTAACACTGTTGCAAGGGTTTTTTCCCTGATTTTAGGCAACAAATGGGGTCCCCATAACAGGGCACTGACAGGCTGGAAGAGTCCAAGGGTGTTGCCTTTCATGGGGCACTGATGGATTAACCAAATATAAAGGGTTCAAGGAAATCAGATACTTTCATATGACAACACGTCATGACTATAACTGCCTTATGAATATCATCTTGACAATAAGAAGTCTGGTGCAGTAGCGCAGACTCAAAACCGGCCCCCCACGCTGCCTGGGGGAGCCATTTCTAAGCCTGACCACGCCAGGAGGGCTCCTCTGTGGCCGTGGGCTGTGAAGCTGTCTTAGACGTGGTCCTCATAGTGTTGTAGCAAGTTGAGAAAGGGAGCTGCTCCATTCCAGGTTCCAAGCAGTTTATTGGCACAACAGGGGGGAAACTGGGGAGCAGGGGAGGGAAGAGGAAAGGCAGGGCAGGATATGAACTCCATGGAGGCCAGAATCAAAGAGCCCCGGTTCCGGGTCCTGCCGGGCTTTTATCCATGGGGTTGGGAGGCGGTCCTGGCTCACATCAGCCAGTCAGGAAGGGTCAGGGGGACGGGATTAGGGGGAGGAGACATACGTTACAACAGTCTAGTAAATCCCTAACAGCCAAGAATTGTTTAAATACACTATTTTAATTGAGAGTGCTGCTAAATTATTGATTTTGACTTAATCCAGGAACAAACTCCTGAAGAAAAAACACTTTTTGCCTTGTTAGGTTGTTGTTATTGTTTGGTGTGGTTTTGGTTTTTCGTTTGTTTGGTTAATTTGGTTTTCCTGTGATGCCTATTCCTCTGTTATATCTTTCCAGCATAAAATCTTCAGGACACAGGCTCTTCATAAATGCAGTGTTGTGCAAATGGCTATGTTACAAACCAGATGCACAAAGGAAGTAAATCAGCACTCTGTCATTGAAGTTCAGCTTAAGACTGCCAATTAACTGAAGGTAATTAATATGTCTAAACAACAGTCTGAAACTACTTTTTGGATGAGAAGTATTAATAGCTTATTCTACTGTTGAACCACACTATTTATTTGAATTCAGTTGTTCTTTGCGTTTGGAATTAATGAACATCCTGAAGAAGTGCATCTTTTGTGCCTAACCCTGTCTAACAATTTGAAAGAAGCCCTTTCTTCTTGTTTTCCACAGCCTGGACCCACAGTCTTTGTCATGCTCATGGCAACCAAATTGTAGACAAATGGAGACAAGGATTTTAATAGTTTTTTAAAATTGTAACAGCAGTGATGTATCAATAAACAATACTATGAAATCAAATGAGCCACAACCCATAAAAAAATCTGGTGTGAATGTACTAATATAGAGGTAAAAGTAATTAATAACTGAATATGTATTATCTCCCCACATGAGACGGAGCTATATAATTATTACCACAATGAGAAGGTTATGTAGTTTTAAATGTAACATTACAGATTAAAGGGTAATTTTTTTCTGGTAAGTCAGAGTTTCTTGGCAGCATTGAAAATTTAAGTTACAAACCACCCCTATACCAGCTATATCTGATTCTCAGTTAAGATTCAGAACTAGTATGTCGTAGACAGGTTAAGTGTTGTTTAGCTCAAATTCAGTATAAATATAGTACCAAAATTGCAATACCAAAATCTATGTTATACTCAGAAGTGTCTGTCATGAACATTTATAGAAACTTTTTTTTCACGCTTACACAAAAGAAATCATTAAGTTGTTACCTTAAACTTCTGAATCTTTAAAGGAAAGGATTGGGATTTAAGGCACTACTTTATTTTCTGCCTGTTCATTTTACCATCCTGCCTTCAAGATAGGAGTAGCAGGGAGATGGCGATTATCTTGCCTTTTATTCCTGGTTCCAATCATGGGTTTGTATGTAAGTCACCTAGTGTATAAACCATCCAACCATGACTACTGGATGGACCAAAATTGATATTAAAACATGCAGAATATATAACCTGAATTAGTAAGATTGATTTTTTAAAGCTATTTAAGGGATGCAGCCAAACACCTCCAATGTAAATTATTGTTATATATTCTTGCTACAATTCTGTTGCTGCTGTTGTTTTCTTAAAGATAATCTCCACTGATCAACAGATGCTATTGTATGCACTATAAATTATCTTTCCAGAAGATATTTCTATATAGTCTTCTGAAATTATTTTGGTTCTCTAAGGACTTTAAAAACACAGTTGACTGTCCCAAACACTTTTAAGTCCCCAGAAGGACTTTGCCATGAGATAAGCACAGAATGGAGAAACAGGATGGCACTAACTCCAGGCCTGGCAGAGAAAATATCTAGTTAGTACATACTGGGTAACGCATCCAGACAATAATTCCCACTGGGGCAAACTCTGTAAAGAAGCAACTTCTCATACACAAAGAATGAAGAATTTAGGGCCACAAGGAAAACCAACTCAGCAACCGGGCTGAAATCAGCTCTGAGTGGGTAAAAGGTAATTCCAGAGGGGGGAGATCACAACCACCAACTCACAGCTCACCAACCCAAGAATTCCACTGACTCAAAAGAAGAGAAAGACTGAGAATATGGACTAATTAGTGTTAGAAGCGAGGGAATAATTTAAGCAACAGAGAAAGAGAACTGTGTAGCCAATGAGCATGACTTACTTTGTGAGTTGAAAAATATGAAGAGTGAAAAGTTTTGAATGGCCTCAGGATCTGCAGCAATGAGAAGCCCAGGGTGAATGAGAACCAAAGGGATGCCACTGGATCCACAACTGGTGACTATCTTCTGCTTGATCTGTTGATCTCTCTCCCCTGTCCCTTCCTATTTCTATCTCTCTACCTCACATTTAAATAAAATCCCTATTATTGACTTCAGTGTGTGTAGACATAATTTCATGTTTGAGAATTGGTATTATCATTAATATACTTTATTAATATCAAATTGCATTTCAACCAACATGGGAGTTCTAAATACAAGTAAGTTGTTGTCAGTTAATCACCCTGTCTTCCAGCTCAAATATAAATGGACAACAAATCCACTTAGTGTCCCAAATTAATTTATTATTCATATATGAATATAAGGATCTAAACCATCAAAGCAAAACAAGATTGACATTCTCTAAAGTCGGTGTGTTCTCCAGCTCTAGCAGAAAAATCATTCTCTTTCATGTTGGAGACATCCTTTGAATTTCTGGTGGTTTTTCACCAGCTTTTTATCAGCAGTTACATATCAATTTCTGCTACAGTAAGGTCACTTGCTTCTCTGTGTTCTTTGTGTTTTCAAGTGTACACTTTTTGGTCTTCTACTTAACTGGGGGCAGAAAGGGTCAATAAAATACTGAAGTATTAGGGAATTAATTCAAAGAGAATACTTCTGTGGGGGGAAATTCTTCATTATATTTACTCCTGGCTTAAGGGATAAATCTAATGACTTCAATATGCAACGTAATTTTTTAAAAAAATTTCTTCAGGGTGAATTTTTTTTTACACATTTATATGATATTTTGGAGGGGGTTCTTGGGGTTTTATTTGTTTTTGCTTTTTTTTTTTGCCTTTTTTTTAGGTGAATGCACCTATATTAATTATGACTTCATTCATCTATGTCTAATGTAAATATTTGAATTTAGAATCTCTTCCTTCTTTGAAGTAAAATATTTATTTCAATAAAGCATTTGATAGAGTACTTGGATTGAATTTATGTGTCATTTATCAGTATTTATATAAGCCACTAAGTTTCTGAAGGTCCTATGCTTTGTTAAGTTTTCATTTTCCAGTGTCTATGGTAGAATAAAAATTGGAACCCAGTAACTGAGATACATGTGTCCTGTGAAAGTTTTAAGGATAAAAAAATCAGAACAAAGGAAAACATTTCCATTTGCTATATCCGTATTTACAGTTCACACTATTTGCTTCATAATAAGACCCCATATTCTCTTAGTTTTCTGCATTAGTGATGATATGCTTGCATGTTTGTACATCAAGGGACCTCTATCACTCAGCCTTCAGCAGATGGGTTCCAATTTTTATCATATGAGAGGTATTTTCTCACCACCGTAAAGTAAAAAAAGAAAGAATGGAATGCACTGGTCTGGAATAAATCACATCTATCATTCATGGTTGCCCTAAAAACTGCTGTTCAATATAGAAAAGGTAGTTCTTGATTGTTCCATTAACTCCGTCAATTGTAAAGTCATGGTAGACAGGCACAAAACAAACCATGAGGTAAATGTAACACTGAATTTCAAACAGTGATTAGATTTTGTAACCAGGTTCTGTAACATTTAAGACTACAGTCTTGGTTTCGAATGTCTGATATTTGAAAAAAGAGGCTTATGGAACTAAATATTGCAACCTACTAATCAAATGTAAAACACACAAAATTAGATATTTAATTTCTAGAAATAGGCAAACTAAAAATCTGTGGTCTTGCAGAGTTATAGATTTTGTTGAAATAAAATATATGTTGCATTTAAAGAATTGGTTTTAGATTACTTTGAATTATTTTTTTCAGCTTTTATACAGAGCTAGCTTACACATAAGGAACCATTCAATCAAGGAATCATTTCCTATTATGAAAAGCTACCTCCTTTGTTTAAGTTATGAGAAAGTGTGTCTTAGCCCAGACATAATCTGTATTTTTCAATCTTAGGAGCAAAATTTACTAAATCCTTTTAGGGAATTACATCGCTTATTCCACTCACAGGAATTTTGCTCCCAGTTATCATTGTGCATTATTTTCCTACTTACTAGTATTGAATTCTGACAACTGTTGTATAAAGTGAGAATCTGGGAGTACGGAAGGTACCTGGTCTGTCAGCTTTCCTCCTCTCTGTACATTAGACAGACGGAAGAGAAGGTACAGAGTTGTGATACACAACCATAATACAAGGTTTTAGAATAGGAGTGTTAATAAGAATGAGCATTAAGATGAGGAGCTAGGTTATGATGATGAGTCTACACTGACTTTTGAACTAGCAGAGACTACAAGAGAGAGAAAAATGGACATTTGTAGAATTTCATTTATCTATTTAAAGAAGAGATGAGCTAAACGTTAAAAGCCTCTCCATTGACTACGAAAGGAGTCAAGGGAGTCTAATTCAAATATCATTTTCTACAATGTAGGCATCTGTATTTCATGAGTTCATCCCTAGCCCTAGACCCTGCTTTTGCAGCAATGCACACCTTGCATTGCATCTGAAATAAATGAGATTTATGTTTTGAATAAATGAAAGTCACAAAATTTGGCACTCTTCTAAGGAGATAGATTTTAGAAATCTCAAAATGTTCATAAGCTTCAGTCATCCATATTTCTTTGCCTCAGTTCCCCAACTTTTAAAGAGAAATAATACCCTCTCACTGCACAGGAGTTCTGTGAAAGCAAATTAATTACTATTTGTGAAGCATTAGACGCTATAATGATCATTGCCATCAAATAAAACTTGAGGAGATTAATAATTCTGTCTCCCTAGCAGCATTTGAATAGTGGCCTAAGGCTGCATGGTGAATAATAACAACAAAATATTGAGTAGCTACCTATTTACTGAATACTATTAATTGTGTGTGCTGAATGATGCAGGGGTCTCATGGACAGAACAGCACACGTGCATCTAATTAAAAACTGTATTACACTGCTTATGCACAAGAACACAAGATTCCACAGATTGCTTCATTCTAACCTGTTCTAACTTTCGAGTGCTATGCTTTGCAAATATAATATGAAAGTAACATTAGTGTTGCAAATGAAAGGCACTTTCATAATTTTTCAAAATTTTTGATGTTGTGTCCATAGACCTGGAAATGAAGTTGTATCCGTCTATCCAGAAGTATATTTGAAGCACAGTAGAAACTAATGTTAAGTTGTTAAATACTACATATGGTTGAATTACCTTGTAATTGTAAAGGTATATAAGCTTAGGATCAATTTTCATGGATTAACTTGCAAATTCAGACATACAGTCCACACAGAAAAAACCATGAAAAACCATGGCATACTTAACCATTTGATAAATACAGGTGAAGCATGTGGTCTTATATATCATTTGAGGAAAAATAAAAAGAAAAGCAAACCAGAATTTACTATACTGCTGGTTAAGTAGATCTTGAGAGACAAAATGTATCTACCAGAAAATAATTCTGAAAAATAAATTACTTTCACTCTTGACCTAGTACTGATTGATTCTCAAATTATACAAGGTCCCTGTGCTCTAGTATATTATTCACCCCTTTCTGGTATATCTGAGGAATATCTTTTCTTCCAACCAGCAGTTCTCATATCTGAATAATAATTTCAATGTTCTTGGTTCTTATTATTTTTAGAAATTATTTAATGGTCGTAATTACTCCCCTGCAGGTTGTCTTTTGCATTTGTTTTGCCTTGCATAAATAGAAACAATGCCATAACAAAATAGGGTTTTATTTCCTTTTACACTTCAAGAAACCACTTTACCTCTGAGTAGATTGATCTCTACTCAGGATAAAGTTTTTGTTTTCATAAAGGAAAGCTGTTTAATCACTCAGAAAGAAGTTTCCATATTTTTCTGTCTTCCAGGTAGCTGCTATCAAGTGTTGCTAAAGGGCACCATTGAAATTAAATTACACTAGACATTGTGTTTTATATCTATTATGCCATTTAGTTTAAAAAATGTAAATGTGTGTCAGATGTGTGGCACGCTGTGGTCTTTCACATTTGACAAATATTTGTATCAGAAAAAATTACAATATCCGCAAATGTTTCAAAAAAAATTCTGATATCACAATTCAAATGCTTCTTTCAGTGTGCCTACTAAACTTGCCTCTAACCTTTCTCTTATTTTCATTTTAAGCAAATTGAAATGAAAACTCAATAGCAAAACATGAGTCAAAGTCACTCCATGAAATCAATAGGGTTGCTATTATCTTGGACAATCTTCGTCTTTCCCAAAATCTGGGCAAAGGAAGATGAAGCAGAATGAGCAGAAAGCACTAATTTCTTTAAGGGCTTCTTAATTCTGCTTGTCATAAAAGTCTAATGGTATTCATCACAATATTTCACGTGTAATTTCCATGCTTTGCTCTTTGTCACCTTTATAGTATGTACTTTTCTTCCCAAACTACAGCTCAAATTCAATACAGAAAATATTGCATTAAAGACAATTTTTTTACTCTTTTTTTTTTTAGAAATTTAAATGAATACATGAGTATTGAAAGAGTTGTAAAAAAAAAGAAAAAAGAGTAATAATCACTGGTTAACAAAATTTGGACGGTACTTTAAAAAGTGACTTGTTATGAATAAATTATAGGCAAAAAATAAACAACCACATGTAGTAACAAACAGCACTCATTGTAAGTTCAAAATGTCTATAAGAAGTTTAAGTGTTTCATGTTATTTCATATTTAACACAGAAAACTAAAATAACTCAGGTAGCAAAAGTTACGCTTGATTTGCAGCTGAATGCACTGCCCAGTGAGCATATTTGGCTGTTGTTCTTCCTATTTCAGCTCCTCTGAATATTGCTTTTACACAATAGCTCAGTTTAGCTAAAAGATGTGATCGTTTTCCTTTAAAAGAAGAGATGTTCATTCAGATCCCTAAATTTTAAGAATTACTGAAGCTCAGGCTTCCACTTTTCCTTGGGAATTCATTTGCCATCTACCTCTTAGACAGAAATGGATTCTGCGACTTTTTTCCTTTAATGCCTAATTAGAAGTTAAAGATCCTTTGCAGGGATCCTGTGTATTCTGTGATTCTGTGAAATTATGGTGGAAGTCAGATTTGTGGGAGCACTTCCCTTTCTATTTAGTATTTTGCCTTAAGTGAATCCCATGCTTAGGCACCTTTCCCTTTTAAATTCAGAATAAAGATTACTAATTATATTCTTGCAGAGAAAAGCATGAGTCAGTGCTGAGGATTGCAACGTATATTTTTGGACCTTTACCATCACACTTTGCATCAAAGGACAGTTAGAGGTAGACAATAATGTACTTCTAAGGAAGTAAACATACAGATTTATTCCAAGAACAACTTTCCTTTTTCTAGGAAATTACTTCCTAGAACCATTTTTCCATTATTTCACAAAAGTTACTTTCACCTCCCATGGGAATCCGCTGAAGCTTTCCAATTACTTTAGTGGCAGTGAACAAAGCTGTATGTATATGATAGCATTAAAAAAAACAAAACAACTTTTCGTTTCTCATGGCTGCAAGCATATAATTTTTTTTTTTTAGGGGCAATAAGTTCATATTTTGGTTTAAGGTTTTCCCTTAACATTTAAGGTGCTATTTTCAAAACAGAACGTATTTTACATTCTCAAAACTATCTCTGGGATGTGAACAGCCACAATTAACTCCGTATTTACAGGCACTTTCAGATCTCAGCTGAGGTTTTTCTTCTAGGACTTAAATGTTAAAACATTGGCATTGAGGGTAAAAGTCTTGCTGTATCTGAGAATACTATTGAACTAACTATGGACCAGATGAGATTGACATTTTTAAGGTGGATATGTAGTGGAGTAATTCCTCATTGTGTTTCTCTCCCCACAGGATAAATATGGTGCCTCTCAGAGCTGTCACATGACCTGCATGAAAACTGTGTAAAAGATACAAAATTGTATCATTGGTACAAGTGTTGCAAATACATCAATTACAGGAGAGGTAAAACTGGCAGTGGAATGAGCACTGTGTCACTTCACATTGTTGGCAGAGAGATGACTTTTAGCACTCTAGGTAAGTCGTGTCATTGCACATGTCATCAAGAGTCATAACAATGTCATATATTTAACTGACAAACCTCCAACTCCTTGCTGAGCATTTAAGGAGGGTGAATACAACTATATCAGCTGAAAAGGCGGCTGTCATCTGACAAACTGGCTTTCCTACCTGAAAAAGACATATGAAATGTATCAAAATGACTGTTTCTTGCAGATAGCTCCTAGTTCTCTGAGACAGGTATAAAATGTAACCATAATTTGCTGCAGCCTTCCTTCTTTTTATGTCTCCACACCTCAGAGCAGGGGTCACCTGCCTTCTCCAGATGGTACGCCAACCTGTATTTTTCTTCCCTCAATTAGAATTTAAACACACTGGCAACAAGTCAACATGACCTTGCAGAGCCTGACTCTGAGTCAATGATACTCTAGTATTTTTTTTCTATGCACTGTGATGTAAGATCTCCTGGATAACAATAATGATGTAGGTATTTAGGCAAATACTGTGTTTCAGAGATGTCTGTCTCATCTGTCATCCCTGTCCCAGCTGTCTGTTGCTTACTCAACTTCAGTGAATGACTCTAGCGGCTTTGGGACTATGTTATCTGTGTATTTAAAATGTAAAATAGGAAAATAAGAAAGATTTTCAAAGCAAGAGCCCCATGGCACATATGTCTAAACTTGAAGTAACTGATCATTATTGAATAATTTTCTACATTATGTGAAATACTTTCTAATCACTTCTACATTAAGATATACAGAAGGAGACAGAAATTGTTGTTGTCAAAGTCTTCAGACAGTCTGTACACAAAATGGTTCTTTTTTTCTGCATACCACAATAATATGAGAAATAGTGTTCTAAAAACCAACCAACATTATTTACATATTTCTAATAGATATATTTCTATGTATATTATCGTATTTAATTTTCTAACTGTGAACCCAAAGGATAGACTCTAAAATAAAATGTGCTTAACCCCATTAATGACTACATTTCAGTCAAATTGAAATATGATTCTAATGTTTTGCTTACAGAATGAGTAATATTATTCTATAAAGCACAATAACAAGCATGTATTCTACCTATGTATTAATTCCTATTCCTGAAACTTTCAAAGAATACTATTTTTAATTTGTGTGTAAGCAAAATGAAATTTAAGCCCATAGTAATGAAACTATAAACTATTCTGCATACTAATCTGCTTTATTTACTTGTAGTAAGTGCATAGGACAGCTGGATAGACTGAATAAGAAGTGTGCTGCAAGACGACTCTTGTTAAGATTCATGGTAATCTTCAAATTTTTTAGGAAGCCTTTTTTTAAACACAGGGCAAAGCATCATGATATAATAACTCCTCACTACCTGAACAACCCAATATAAAAAAAACTGTATAGAAAGTTGAGTGTTAGGTAAACATGGAAAATAACATTTATATAATAAACCAGTGGCAAAACATGTTGCTGACATTGTTTGCCATTGTTTCTTAAAAGACTCATATTAATAATGTACGAAGAATTAAATTTTCTCTAAGTGGTAAAAAGAAAGGCAAAACCTGTCTAACTGAGTTTTTGAAGATACATTCAGATACCCAAAATGAGGAAATAAGCTATTATGGATCCAAGAAAGTTTACAGTTCTTAAACACACACAAAAAAAAAGATAGCAATGATTTTATAGTATCAACTGAAACAGGTGGGTTACACATAGGTCTGAGGGCTCTTTGCAGTTATAGGACATAATTTTAGGTTCAGTATAAGATCAGACTGCAAACAAATAGCAACAGAAGCCCACAGTTGTAGTTTACATAGTGAAAGCTTCTAAGGCCCCAGAACTCACTTGACAAAATCCCTTAAAAGAGTTTATGTTTTTTTTTCCTTTGGGTACGCTGAGTTAGACACAAGAGAGAAACACTGACAAGACACTCTCAAAAAGTCAAAACAACAAAAAAAAATTTACTGGAAAACTTCAGAAAATTGGGGAACTTCGGCATAAGTTTAAGGCAACATTCAATCAATACAAAGCATTTCACAAAGCATTAACTTAGCAACTTCTAAGGCCATTCCACTTAAGCAAACTCCAACCCATACAACTTAAGTTACTCAAACTTCAAAAAGAAGAAATTAGAAGAAGAAGAAAGAGCTAAGAGATACAGAAAAGTAAAAGTAAAAATAGCTACCACTCCCGGTTCCAATGGCATTTTAGCTGATATAAAAGCCAAGGGAAGGTAGGGTAAAGACATGCTCACCTGATGATTTGGCTTAAGTACCCATTGGCTTTCCTAGGCCCTTCCCCCATCTGGGACTTCTGGTCATTTAGCCACTCAGGAGCTGGGTTAGGGGCTCCAGAGGTGTAGTAGGGAGCATTGCCTCCCCTGTGCCAGGAATTATCAGCCACTGCAGGGCTGGGATGCAGGTGTTACAGGGGGTGGGTGTGTGGAGCAAGGCATCGCCTGGCCAGGGCAAGGCCTGACTTGCTCCTTTCCCAACAGGTGGGCTTGAAATGTTGCAAGCCAGCAATTCCCTCCAGTCTCTTAAAAAGCTTGAAACCATTATAATACATGTTGTAGAGCACAGGTATTTGCAAATACATCTCTACACACAGTAGTTTATACTGCTTAGGATTATGACTGATAATTTTCATGAACAAATTATCATTGATTAGCTCTAGGTGGCCACATCAGATTTAGAATGAAAAGTAAATTTAATAATATTTCATGTATTTATCTCATGCTCCATGGAAAAAAGCAGTTTCCAGGTCTCATGACCTTATATTTTTTCCATTGAACCATGTGTAATTAAAACTTGAAAGTTTAAGTTTCTAAATTTTTTCTCCAGCTGGCCACATTTTCTGATCTAAGTTCTCATTTTTGCCACTTGGGAAGAGAAGCAGAGCACTTTCACATCATCTTAAGTACTGCTTATGAGAGAAAATATTTTTAGTTCTGGAAACAAAATATACTCTTTTAATGGAAGAAGCATATATCTTTAAAGTCACAAACTGTCAGTCACAGAGGGAAGAAATACTGGTTTCACACATTCAGTATCACTCATATAGATGTGAAAAGTGAGCCTTCTAGCAGACTGGCAGTTTGCCTTTAAACAGAAGAGAATTAAGGGGAGATGTATTCTTTGCATGTTTTGTTTCGTTTGTTTCTTGAAAAACTTCATACGTGGCTATAAAAGGTCTGCAGCATACATTTGAACTCATATATTTTTTATATTCTAATTTCAAATTGATTTTTATTATATTTTTGCATAATAAGGAATTTGTGTTTGTCCTGTTTATACTACTTCCCTGCATTTCTTCAGTCCTGTCATGGAAAATACAGTGAAAATAGAATTGGAATGGATACCTTCGTACCTGAATACCCTGAGTGTGCACCATTTCAAGACAGACATCTGTAGTTGTACCACTGTAATATAGTCTACTGTAAATGTTGCATGATGGGTATGAAACTGTATTTGAGACCATATAAGGAAATGAAAGTAAAATAATGCACTTTTATGCATTATGAAGATGGCATTTTCTACCCATCTTCACATGTATAGAACATTAATTTGGCTGATAGATTCTTGTCAAAAAAGTTACATGGATTTAAAGACTCTCATTAATCTCTTATGTTATTGGAGCCATATTCAAGAACATGATATTCATCACCAGCAATATATACTTTGTTATTTTTATATACTCACTCCTCTCCCATACAATGCATACTGAACAACTATAGATCTTAAACTTTATATGTTTTCTCATACATGGCAATTATCTTCAAAGAGGTTTAATTACTGACTCTTCTATGTGAAAGAAGAAGCATAATACAGCTCATACTTGAAAACCGTGCATGGTGAAATGCAGTTGGCATTTTGTTATTTTGATTATCCTTCACTGCTGAAAGATTAGAGAAGAAAAAATATACCGTATGTTGTCTTTTAGTCTGATGCACAAGAATTTGTCACTGACTCTGAACCTCATCCAACTCCGATTAAACTGGGTATATAGACAACCACTGATTTCAAAAGAAGTTGGATTAATGCAGTATCTGCAATTTAAATCTTTGGATTTAATAATTCCAAGCTAAATTAAATAGAAATCTTTACTGTTTAAATCTGATTTAAATAAGATAAAATTTTTCCCACAGAAATGTAAAGCCCAATCATTGTTGTCAAAGTTTTGTATTAAGTTAACAGGAAATTGATTAGATTATATACTTACTAAACATATATAGGGAGGGGGAAAATAAAATAAAATAGTTAAGTGAAATTAGCTAGGAATAGGGATGACGATTTTAAACAGACTCACTTTTCAGTTTCACTCAGCATCAAGCAAATATCTATCTGAAAATGTCAGGCAAGCTACACAAAAAAAGCTCATCTAAAGAATTTGGAAATTAGAAATATCATCCTTATACTATCCTTCTAATGTCAAGGTTATTGGAATAAGCCCTTCATATATGATGCAGTAGAATTTTTGGCAATTTTTTCCTGTTGCATAGATTCTTATCTTTATTTTTGGATGGGCTGTCTTCCAGCGTTATGTAGTCAACAGAGTTTTGTTCATTAGAAACAATTTAGTCCCAAAATCCTCAGCTTGATTTATGAAGAAACACTTCAGAAATAACTAATCTAACATGATTTCGAGATTTTTTGTCCTCAAATTTCTTTCTCCCAGTTTCACACAGGTCACTAATAAAATATTGAGTCTTGGCTCTAGCCATGGAAATTAATCTGGAGAAAAAAGTGCTGTAAATACAGACCATTTATATTTCGCTATTAAACTTTGTGAGCTGTAAAAGAGTTAGTAGATTTATTGCAGAGTGACGGAAACAAGAAGAGGCAATAAGCAGAAAGAATTATTCATTTGTAAGTTTATGATAAAGGAGCTACAATTCTACTGCTCTCCTGTTCTGAGTTGATACTGACTTACTGATGATGTATTATTAGTACTGAATGCTGATATATGGAGATCAGTCATAGAAAAATAATACATCTATTGTTATCAATGCAAATATAATTAATTATGGTAAATAGAGGATACATTATACTTAGTAGTGGTCCATTCAAGACGGTAAAGTGTTTTAGTACTCAGCTGTATCACCGTTCAAAGGCAGATTAGTTTAAAAGAAAATAGTTAATAAATCCACTTTAACTGCCCCATGACTAAAGTAGTTTAAAGTGACAAAAATCTATATCATACTTCCTAGGTAAATTGTAACAAATATTAGAACCTTTAATTTTTTTAGGGAATGTATGCCTATATTCAAGCACATGTAAATTAAAAAAATATATATGCATATCAACATTGACATTAATACATGGTAACACCTATTTTTGAGTTAACAGTTTATTTCTGAGAGTCTGCTATTTCTTAAAATCATTAAACATGGTACGATTGAGTAGCTAACGAAAAGCAAAGCTATTCAAATCGCTTAATAGCCACAAATCCAGTAACACAAAAGATGGCTGACCACATGCTCTTCCCTCCAGTGTCCCTGCATATTCCAAAAATAGCATTATGTTGTTCATTCAAACAGCCTATCCAAACTAAAACATAATCAAAGTTTGGTAAAGCTATGACTGTATGTCTTGGGAATTTACAGAAATGTTTTCTCTGCCGGTATTAAACAGTGTGGTGCTCAGTACCTCAAACCCAAATCCACAGAGCTTCTGAAATTAATCAGCCTGAAAGCCAAATGAATCCCTTGGTTTGATTCTTTCCATGTTGAAGATCCTTGATTTTATTCATGTCAGATTTTCATTTAATGGTTTGAAGGAATAAAAGAGGGAGATGTGCCAGACAATGGCTATCATTCATTGCTCTGACAAATTTAATTCCTGGAATAAATGAATAGCTTTTACATTGAACCTTGAAGAACCTAGCTGTATTTTGACTTTGTATTGCCCTCCTGATGTTTAACAATGAAATCTTTCTGTCTTTCCTAGAAGGCTCATATTTTACAATAAAAGTAGAATGATAGATATTACACTGTACCCCTTGTTTATTTTTTCACTTCTTGCTTTGGTACCTTCTTTTGGTACCATACCTTAGTTCCGTAAGGGCTGCTCTGGAAGCCTTTTATTTTGCATTTGTTAATCAAGCACTGGAATGCAGCACAAGTATCATAAACAAAAAATTAATTACTGAGTACATTTTATCCCTTTCAGAAGTGTTTTTGTTATGTAAAACACTCAATTACATTTGCACTTTTTACAGAATGCTCAGCTGTTGTGTAGCAAATTCTTTGGTTGTTTAGTGATATAATTTCCTAACAGCTAATAAAGGAACATTCAACAACTGAACCACGCACTCAATTTAGATAGGAGCATCCCAATTATTTGCACTTTTTTGGCAGGTAGGCAGCTGTGTAGGCTGGTTGTTGCCTTCTGGCTTTCATAATATTTGTTTAAAACCTTTGTTAGTCTCTCCCTTTCCTGGTAGTTCATTGTCTTTTTCTCTCCACTCATGCATGATGAGCACCACTGATGAACACAAAGCCTGTTAAAATCCAAGCTTAAAAGAAAAAAACCCACTTATTAGTTTGCCTGACATGCCTCTTTGTTATCCTTTACTGATTTCCATTCAAACACTATAGTTTTTCGAAATGTCATAGCCAAATTGGTAAAACAGGCTACTCTTGCAGCTCTTGCTTTTACAATTTCTCTCTTTTCTTGCTAATAAGGGTCCCTCTACTCCTGATTCCACGGATGTGACAAATGTTATTGATTTTCTTATCCAAGTTCATATTTGCCATCCTGTATTTAAACCATGGACATCAAATGTTTTATCATCTTGTCTTTTGACCAGTTTCAGCAGCAAGATCCATTCCTTTTCAGTTTGATGATGAAGGGAGAAATATGGACAACTTGGATTTCTGATCACCTTAGTTTTCAGATTTATCACACATATTGCTTAATACTAATTTTCTTGTTATTCTAGATGCATTATAAACATTAAATGAGATGAGAACGACTGTATTACTTGAAAGAATTGTCTGCCAAATATAGTACTTACAAGGAAAAAGATACAGATTTATCACAAAACAAAGAAACCCGCAAAAAGCCTTGTTTCCAAAAGGAGCCTACCTTAATATATTGTACAAGACATCCTAATGCTCAAAATCAGTTATCATTCAAAAATGCAAGAAAGAGCTATATCTATTCTGCCTGTAGTTAGACATGTGTAGCTTTCCGTGTGTAGTGGAGAGAAATACACATTTCTGGAAAGCTGTCTACAACTAAATTTTGTGTTCATTTCTCATAACACCTCTTCACATTTAGGAATTAAATATTGAATATGGTGACACACTATAAGATACAGATTCAAGAGTTTTATATGTGTTTTATTCTCTTTTTTGGGTTCCTGCTTGGGATTTTAATGTGATGTCTAAACCACTAAAGATAATGTAAGCATTTCATATAATATATATTTTTTATTTAGTGTAATTATCCTGAGATGAGAAACTAATTTACATTATAAATAAGAATTAATCTCTTACACATGACAAAGCAATCATAACATGGTTGTTAAATAATGCATTCAAAGACCTGGAAGGAAACACTTATTTCTGCTTTCTGAATATTCTCAACTCTTTTGTTAAGAAGTAAACATAATCAAATAAAAGAGAATCCAATGCTAAAATAATCCAGTGTTAGAATTTAAGATATATGGGTGTCAAGGGTTTTAGACAGGACATTGCCAGGAGGACGCACGAAAAGAGGGCAACCAGGCTCCAAGCTTAAAGTTGCAAAAAAGTGATTTAATTACCCAACAGAGTTGGAGGATAGATACAAGGCAAAAATTAACTTTTCATACAGTTTTTTTGTTCACTCCCCCCTCCCTCTTACGAACCTATAGTATTCACCCCCTTTCCTCTTTTACAATCCACAAGCCGGGTAGGAAGGCAGGGTGTGGGGTCTCTTTTCAGTCCACAGAGCAGATTCTCAAATTTATTCATCACTACAATTCTTCTACTACAAATACTCTTTATCTCTACTTGTTTCTCTCTCTCTCCAGACAGTTTTCTGCTCTCACCCCCACCCTCTTAAGAAGCAGTCTCTGCACTCACCCTCCCCCACTTCCCTCTTTCCAAACCAGCAACACAGACAGGGGGCAGGTTGAGGGGTCCTCTGGTCAGTCCAATCAGGGAGAGGGGGTTCTCTACTTAGCCACGGGGTCCTTCCCACAAGAGACAGTCCTCTGGGAACTTCTTTGGCATGGATCCAATCTCACGAGCAACATCCCACCTGAATTCTGCAGCAACATGAGTCTCTTTGTCCATAAGGTGCTGTGCAGACTCTCCTGAGCCGGGGCCAGGCTGCTTCCATGTCAGGAGCAAGGCCTTTCTCTCCTTTGCAAGGCCTTTACAGTTTTAACTCTTAGATGAGACTGCCACTGGTTCACAATCTTTTCCAGGCGTCCACCTGCTCCTCTGGCCTGAGCTGTGGGTGAATTTCTGCACTCCTGTGGACTCCATGGGCTGCAGGGGGACCTCCTGCCCCCCATGGCCTTCACCGTGGCTAGCAGAGGGTTTTCAGCTCCAGCACTGGGAGCCCCTCCTCCCCCACCTTCTTCACTGACCTTGGCGTCTCCATGCTGTTCTCTCTCACATATTTTCACCTCCACCTCCTCCTTCTCCAACTACAAAGAAGTGTAAGAAGTGCATGCCTGCTTTGTTTTGAATTTTTCTTAAATATGTTTTCACAGAGGCGTAACTAGCACCTCCAATTGGCCCAAACTTGGCCGGCAGCATGTCCATCACCTTCAGAGCCATCAGAGATTGGCTGTGCTGGACTTGATGTAAAAACTTCCAGAACTTGCACTCAGGACACACAGGAGCCATCTTTGTGCCACTCCCCACCCCTCAGACACCTCCCCAGGCCTACTACAACAGCTTCTGAGGGGTCCAAATTTCTCCTAGATGTTAAAAACATTACACTGATGTTTTGGGCCAATCAAAACCACCACAATGGGATAGATAATTAGCTTAATTCTTGCTAGGATTTGACTCAGCTGGCAACAAATGCCATAAAAGAGGCAAATGCCTGTTATAAACTCATGTTGAGTGAATTTACTTTGTATTTGTTCTTGTTTAGCTGAGAAAATCCAACAATACCGTATTACAGGATTTGTCTTCTACACAAAATGCCACAAGTATTTTGAAATTTTTTCTTAAATATTTTCATTTCATAATACATATTTAAGACATCAACTCTAAAAATACATATTATTTTAATAGTTCATATTGATGCATATACTGGAATTAATCTTTGCATGAGAAAGAAAATAGAGGTCTTAATTGACCTCTGACTTACTTTTGTGCAAACATTTCAGCCTTGCAAAGGGTAAATGAAAGTTATTATTTTTACATATTGCAGCCTTATGTAATCTGAATACACAGTCTTTTCATCAGTATTTACAATTACCCAAAATAATAAAGTGTGCTGGGCTTAGGCTGGGTAGAGTTAATTTTCTTCTCAGTGGCTGCCATGGGGCTGTGTTTTAGATTTGTGCTGAACACATGGTTGATAATATAGAAATGTTTTTGCTATTGCTGAGCAGGGCTTGCACAGAGTAAAGACCTTTTCTGCTTTCCTTACAGCCACACTGGCAAGGAAGATGGGGCTGCATGGGAGGCTGGGAGGAGACACAGCCAGGACAGGTGACCCAAAATGACATAAGGGATATTCCAGACCATATACTTCATGCGCAGTATATGAAGTGGGTGTTAGAAGGAGAAAGGGGGCATGTTTGTAGTGATGCTGTTTGTCTTCCCAAGTCACTCTTACCCATGATGGGGCCCTGCTCTCCTAGAGAAGGCTGAGCACCTGTCTGCCCATGAGAAGCACTGAATTAATTCCTGGTTTTGCTTTGTTTGTGTGCACAGCTTTTGCTTTCCCTAGTAAACTGTCTTTGCTTCAACCCACGAGTTTTCCAGCTTTTACCCTTCCAATTCTCTCTCCAGTCCTGCTGGTGTGGGAGTGAGCAGCAGTGTGGGGCTTGGCTGCTGGCTGGAGTTAAACCATGACATATGCAATCACTAGCAAGAAAAGATAAAAAACTGCATCAAGTATTGTCACTTTCAAATATTGCTGCATGTATTTTAGCGATGGGGATAGTGGTCTCTGAATACAGATTATGGACATACTTCAGCAATTTGTGTAAGGACTTGTGCAATATGAACATTTTTAGAAATTAACTTAATCATGTTCTTTGTATTATTAAAAATGGGGGTTTCACATTATGCGTGATACAAAAGGATGCATTTCTGTTGCCCCCAAAGTAAAATGTCTGATGGTATATAAAATCAGGTATTTTGCTGTTAAAATTAATTTAAAATGTTATTTCATACTACCTTGTAGAGCTTCCATTTTCTAACATTTTTATGGGATTTAACTGATAGGCATTATTCTTAGGTACTACGGAAGAAGCACATGTATGACTGTGTGTAACTTCTCTTAGTAACAGAAACAAAAGAAATGGTTTTAAACAGAGCTAGCTCCTCAGGAAAATAATGGAAAAAATATGTCAGAAACCAAATTCAAACAGTCTTTAAAAATTAGCTTTCCTTGTAAATTTTTTTCTGATTTTTCTCACAGGTGTTTTGTGGCTCCTTTTCAGTATAGAGAAAAAATAAACAAACAAAAACTAAACCCCCAACAGTATAGTAAATTATAAAGCTTATGGAAGCAGTGATTGAAAAATGGTGTCTGTATTCTCTCTGTGCTTTGGACAGTGAGCTTTCATTTCATACATCATTTATAAGTAGCTTCAGTGACTTCACCAAATCAGTAAAAACCTTTTAGACAGAGAAAGTCAGATGTATATATTTGTTCTGAATGTTAAAATCTCCACTTTAATTTAAGAATTTTCATTAAAATCCCTGGTTTTCAGGTGAAAACCTTAAATAGGTTAAGACTGCCTTGCTTGCCTCAGGATTAGTCATTGCCTTAAAATGAGGGTGTATATTTAGTTTTTCAGAAAGCTGGGAAAAATCTACTTTCCCTTTTTATTTTTTTAATGTAGTGCCAGATAGTGGCAGGCTGTTCTCAATTCTAAAGAAAAGAAAAAAGCAAAAAGAGGTATGGAAGAATGATTTAAAGCAATTTTTTTAAATGTAGACCCACATAAAAACAAGCTATTCTGCAATTTTAAGAACCACTAGGCTAGACTGCCACCTACATAACGATCTGAGAAATATTTTTCTCTCAAAAATACTTGAAAATTTCTCCAAATTAGTCTTTGACTTACATTTACTTTATCTCTCCTGACTTGAACCTTGCATATCATGCTGGATTACCATGGCTCTCCCTGTTCCAGTCTCAGCAACATTAATTACAGGTTTGTCAGTCTTCCATACCTTCTCTTTAGGTCCTATACATTTGTTAAATATTTTCCCAGCTATTATCGAGCAAATCCCTTTGTTCTTGTCTTTTTAATTCTACTATAAGACTGGTTTACCACACAGATATGACCTGATCATCCCATGCAGGCTTAAATCTGCACTAGGGCTACTGTCAGATCCAGAGCACAAGCTGGAGTATTGGAATGGCATAGCCTCACCTCAGACTCACTTCCTGGACAAGAGCTCAAACGGGTTAAGCTGCACATGCATGAATGAAATGGCCAAAAAAATCTTGTTTACATAAGAGGTGTGCACCCGGTTAACGATAAAATAAAGTAGATTTGTCTCCCTCTGTTTCTTTTTCCTCTCTTTCACTTTCTTTGTCTTACTAATGTAGACCTGGACCATCCACATGGCAGGACCAATGTGGGATCTAAGGACAGGTGAACTTTCTCCTCTTTCTCTCTTTTCCTCCTTTATTTCTCTCCTGCATTGCTTTGTCTAGGCAAATCCCATCTGTCATATTCTACCTCATACGCCATACTGAAGTTTGTTGTGGGAGTGGGGAGCTTGAAGAGGTGTGTTGCAACTTTTGAGCCCGCAGCTTTGAGTCAGCCCCTTTGAGAAGTTTGTTGTGGGAGTTGAGAGTTCATTGAAGTATATTCTAAGAAATTAAGTGTTGTAAGAAAATAAGAGCTTCTCAGCCACGACTTTTGAGAAGTAAAATTTAAGGGCATTAGCCAAAACTTTTTGAGTCTAAATACTGGGCTGGTTGCTGGAGTTAAGGCAGCTGCATGATAAAAGCATAAAAGTTCCCTGACATGGGGTCTGGTGTCTTTGTTCAGCCTGATGAGAACTTGTAACAAATATCATGTCCCTTCTCAGTGGCTCTTGACAGCATCATCCCTGGTATCACTCACAGTTGTGTAGTAGTACCATAGAAAACAGGGCTGGAAGATGCTATAAAGGGGGATCTTCTCCACCTGCTATGTAAATAAGGTTCAATTAAGCTCAAAATGAATCAATGGTGTGCCTTGGCAGCTAAAAGTACTGACAGAGTCATTGGGAGCATTAAGGACAGCACAGATGACCGGTCAAAGGAAGTGATTGTCCCACTAGACTTGGCATTGGTGAAGTCTCAAGTACTGTGAAGAGTTTTGAGCTCCACAATATAGGGACATAAAACTATTAGAATGTGCTCAAAGGAGAACAACAGAGATGGTGGAAGTACTGGAGGCATGACTTACAAGAAGTGTCTAGGAATACTTGTTTGTTCAGTTTAAAGAAGAAGAAACTGAAGAGTGACCTCATTGCTGCCTACAACTTCCTTATGAGGCAGAGCAGAGAAGGAGGTGCTAATAAAACCAAATTTGTGGGTTTGAACCCTGTATGGGTTATTCACTTAAGAGATGAACTCAATGATCCTTGTGAGTCTCTTCCAACTCAGAATATTCCGTGACTTTTGTCTATCTGGTTTCTCTCTGGTTTCTCATCATAGAACACATGGAAATGGCCTAAAGCTGCCCCAGGGGAAGTTCAGATTGAATATTAGGGCAAAGTTCTTTACTGAGAGGCTGATCAAGCACTGGAAAAAGTTCCCTAGGGAAGTGGTTATGACCTCTCCATGTTTAAGAAGTGTTAAGACAATGTTCCTACACATATAGTTGAATTTTTATGTTGCCCTATGTGGAGTCAGCAATTGGACTTGGTGATCCTTAATGAATCCACTACAACCCAGGATATTCTATTTTAATTCTACTAAAATGGAACAAAATTCTTTTTTCTAATGTATATCAAAAAATCTTTAGCTGTCCTATTTTCATAGACTGCCTGAGTGACTCACTTGAGTGCTTAGCTTTCTCCCCATCAGGATTCCTCTATTTATGCTGAGGCTTAATCTTTGCTGTAAAATGGGCCTCTTACTTCTTGTCTTGTTCATAGTGTAGAGTGCAATTATTTATTTGCTTCTTTGCCATGGTCTTTCATATATCTGAATGCTATTATTGTATGCTTCTGCAATCTTTTCTACTTACTGTCAAATAATACTAGCTCTTTCAAGATTTTGTGTAGCACACATTTTCTAGAACACGATTTTCCGCTCTAACTAATCCAACATATGATTTGAAGTGTGGTGCCCTGATGTGGGCAGGGTAAAAAGGCAGAATCGCATAACAGTCAAACAAGAGCCAGAGCTCATTCCATGGCCCTGAAATAAACAAGCTATAGTCTAAATATCTACACTCTTTAATCCCATAAGGATTCATAGCAAGGATGTTATACCCAGATTGCCTATTGGGAGTCGTATCTGGCCCATGCCAGCCATAAAACTGTGCCTGTAAATTTTCTGGATGCAGACAAGTTGAACCATCTCAAGGAAAACTAGGCACTGTGGTATTAATTTAAACTTTGAGTTATTGAGTAGCAGTGATCAGATCTGTGACCTAATCAGTTGACAGAGCAATTTGGGTTTTTTGGCTATGCCCAGAATTATACAACATTATATTGTAACACCAGTTTGCCTCCAGTCAGGTACATATCGTACCTTTCTACAGTGAAAATATATACCATTTAACTTGCAAAGCTATGGGCAAGGTTCCACATGGGAGCTTTCAGATGGGTGTTAGAAAAGTCTCTACAGGAGTACATTGCAGAACCAGCCTGGGATGTTCCAATAATCAAGTCATAGAATACCCTGATTAATGCTAAATTTATTAGCCCTCACCTTCCTCACAGAAACCAGTGATCTCAAGACTGCTTTGGTAAAGTTTATCTGAAGCAGCTCAAACAGTTAGACAGCAGCATACAGCATATTAAGCAGCCCAGAAAGACAAAGACTTGCTTGCTATCTTGCAGAAAAGACATGCAAGTATAGAGTAGAGAAATTTGGAAGGAAATAAACACTCTTGCTTTCTAGCTAGACCTCAGAGATCAGAGGGGCTGGGTGTGCTGTCCCTAAAAGGGGGATTCATCACCCAGTGTACAATAAGCCAATCTCACACACAGAGCAGAGGTCTTTGTGTATTTCATATTGTGTGAAGATACATCCTAGGTAGTAAATCCACAAAGCCAGCATGTTAATTCTCAAAAATTTACACTATTTATGCATTTTAATAAACAGAAGAGTTTTGGTTCATTTGCTATAAGTTACCTAGTTCTCTTAATTGATATTCTATCTTTTATTGGTTAAATGATAATCTCTCTTCTCATGCTAACTAGTTCACATTCTCAGTCTTTCTCTTCTTTTGAGTTGGATAATTTCTTGAGTTGGTGGGTTGTGTGTTGCAATCTCCTCCTGCTAGAATTACCTGTTACTTAGTTGTGACTGATTTCAGCACAGTTGCTGAGCTGGATTTGTTAATTTCTCATCTCTGCCAAATCCCTTTGATGTCTGTCCATTACCAGTAGCACATCTTTCTTCCCAAGCTGTGCTTTACAACTTTAGGCCTAAACAAACTAAGCAAAACAGTACATTGTTCCCCATCTTTGAGGCTGTGAGGCGTGTTTTTCAATTCACTGATAAGGCAAGAACCTTCTTCAGAACCCATTTCACTTTCATTGTAACGCCCTGGGTTTATTATTAATTGTCTCTGACTCTTGAGATATCAGGTGTCGCTGGGCTTAATTTCTGATTGTAGCTAGTTTGGCATTGTAAGACTGCACATGTTCGACAAGAACTTTTACAATCATAGATTCACAGTTTGTTGAAACTACAGATATACAAATTCAGAATTGCTCTTCATAAATGTGTTAATTCAGTCAGGAATATTCTGCCATCAATCAAGCTTAATTTCACCTGAATATTGTTCGATGCAGCTAGAGGTGCAAGTCTTACCAAAGAAATGTCCCTGTATTCTTCCATGGAGGATTTCAAGTGACAAAATTATACTTTTGGGAGAAGTGGATGTAAGACTGTTGTCAAATAACCTGTTGCTGCTCTCAAAGAGGGGGAAGGGAAGAGGGAAAGGTAGTCACTTCATATGTAAATGAGGGCTTTTGAGTTAATATCTTATTTTGTAACTAAAGAGTGAGATCACTAAGACTGTGGGTCATGCATCTGGCACCTCAGTATCACTCCCTCTACCACAGGGCTGATTGTAGCAATAAGGGTCATTCTCTGCTTGATAATCTATTATCCCTATCAGCAGCCTATAACACCTTTAGCAGTCTATCACAGTAATCCCTTCACCCCATATCTCATGGCTATAGGCCTCATACCTAAGGAGGAAAGGTATGTTGTGTCCATATGTTCATAACAGGCTGCAAAATAAAAAAGAAAATTATGTTCTCTATGCACACAATAGAAAAGGAAAATTGAGGTTATACTGCAGTAAAAAAACCCTTCAAATATTAGATAAACTGTAATAAAAAGCAGGAGAATAAAGCATAAGAGTAGATTCTCTGGAGACCTTAGGCAGCCTTTACTACTCAAAGTCCTTGAGAACCAACTAGACAAACACTGTTTAAGGATGACACAGAATATTCTTTGTATCAAATTAGAGATAGAACAGACAGTCACCAGAAGCTATTTACACCTTATTCTTTGGGATAAGGTCTTTTGTGATCCACTGCAATTCTTCAGTCACATTCTGCAGTGAAATTCCATTTAGCCCACTATTTACCATTTTGAATATATACGCTGATGAGTATTCCTACCCAGATGAAATATTTTGTACTTCCCTCTTTTGTAGTTTATTTCAAACTATTCCTTTAACTTGTCAACAGAGTTGTGTATTTTTAATCCCATATTACAGACTTCTCACTAATTTGCCTAGCTCACTGATATAAGAAATTCTTTATTTCATCTTTCAGGTCGTATTTTTCATTTTATTAAAGCCAAGTATGTGATTCTTACAGTATCCAATGCATATTTACTTCATACCTCCTCTAAGCAGGCACAGAAGTGGAAAATTGCCCAGACTGAGCTAGGTGTTGCTGTTTTAAGCCCTGCACCAGGGCTAGTTCCTGCTGCTTCCCCTGCTCCAGCCTCAGCTCTGGGATTAACAGAGAGGTGACACCCCTCTCCACTGCAGTCACTGTCTGAAAACCATAGCTCCTTGTGTGCCTGGAGTCCCTTTGGGATGATCGGGGACACTGCCAGGCTGCATCTGGCAGTGCAGGAGAAGTAAGTAGAATGTGACAGGGAAACATATCAATATAGCACCAGCCAGAACCCAAGCCTGAGGAGGAAGAAAACATCAATGTCACACTTCTCTTGGCAGACACCTGAACATGCTGACAAGTAACTGTGACCCCCTGTCTCCCATCTTTCTTGAGAAGGACTGAAGCATCAACCTTAGGACCCAGTGGGACACTGCAAAGATAATCATAACATCAGAGAAAACACATAGATACTAGGAAGAATTTACAATCTCCTTTTACTGCATTATTAATGAGATTATGGCCTATAACATGACTTTGAGTGTAAGAACATGCCTTCAAATAATTTCATCTACTACATATCTTTCCTAGATCATAAATATTTAAATTAAATCAAGCAGGAATAACATTTCAGAAGGGAAGATATTTTTTTCTGGATCACTTCCACTAGTATCACTAAAAAAATTGTGGGTTTTTTTTACATGCAGTTCTTCGTGTTGTTAGGTACATGACAAACAAAAACCCCAAAACATTCCTTGTTACTGTTAGCAGCACCCACTGCCTTATGCATTAGGGAGTCCTGAACTCCAGATATCTGTGACCACCACTGATGCTTTAACAGGTAAAACATCTACTGTAAATTGATTCTTTTCCTTTCTTCTGTAAGTGTTTAAAGATAGATGGAGGTCAGATGCTTGAATACAGTCTGGATTGATAAAATACTGAGTACAGATCATAAGGTAAAATAACAATATTTTCCGACTTATGATACAATTCTAATATTATTCTGGGTCTAGTTTCATGTTGCTTCAGTGTACCTAATGTCCATAAAATACATCACTTAATTGTGTATGCATCCTCACATACATGTGCAAAGACCTCCAACTCCATTTTAAAGAAGCTAGAAGAGCCTAGGTGACAGATAACAGTGCATACATGTTTCAGCAAAGACAGTTTCTTTATCAAACCTTGATAGCCATCTCTAGATATTACAGACTCATAGAAGGATACAAATTAGATGTCATCTAGTGCAATGTCTTGCATAAAGCAAGATTAAATTTGAAGTAAGTCCATTTTTTTTCAAGGCCAGTTTAGTTTCATACATGTCTAGAGACAGAAAAATGCATTGGTCACTCATGGTCCATATGATACCCACCAGGAAACTGAGCTCTTTGCTGCAAAGATTCTTTCTGCTCTTTTCAATTCTCACCTTCTCTTTTTGCTACCTTATTCTATCCCAAGTGAGAGACTTATAATTTCCTTTTTCTGAACTTCATGGTTTTTCTTCCTATCTACCATTTCTCTAATTTGTTGATTACCCTTTGATTAACTTTCCTTCAGAATACTGTTTGCTTTTTTTTGTCTAATTACTTCTCTGCATTCATAGGAAATAACTGATATTTACAATTAAAGGTCATACACATAGTGAGTACAAACCTGTACTTCATTTTAGATCCTATTTCTAAATTACATTAAGATTTTTAGTACATCACACAAAAAGGAGACAGAAATATGTATGGAGGTATAAAGAAAAATTTTATTCAAACCATGCTGCAATTTTTGAATCCTGAAATAATTTTTAACAAGTCATCTCAAAAGTTTTAAATTATGTGAGGGGTTTTTCCAGTTAAGGTGTGTGATAGTGAAGAAGAATCTTCATTGTTTAGAAAGTTTTCTGTGGATATATTGTTTCTCTTCTGCACTTGGTTGAAGATAGTAAATTATCTCTGGGCTAATCTACCAACACAGACTAGTTCATTTCAAGTTTCTATGAGCTTGTTGCATATTTTATATTTCACTGAAATTTTACTCTCCTAAGAATATGGCTGGCCATCAATAGTGATCATCTCTCTCACTATGTCAAACATAATGAAAAAACCCAAAGTAACACATAACAAAGCTGATGCTAGAAATTCCTGTGTTTTACTTGTATAAAAACCATGAGTTCTTAATGTTAGAAGTAACTCTAAATTTGACAGGAGTTGGGGTTTTTTACTGTATTGTGGAATATTATCTGTCAAAATATGGCCCATGAAAAAGAATACTACCAATGCAGGCTGCTACCCTGACAAAGTCATTTCAGCTATGACACCAAATGCCATGGAAAACCTACTGTTCATCACTTTTTTAATCTTCTGCTACCAAATAAACTGGAGTTGAAAATCTGAGCTTTCTTGCTGGGGGGAAAAAAAAATTGAAACCGCATTAACTGTTTTCATTCCCTTGCAGCATTATCTGACTAGATAAAAATCACAAAATACAAAAGGTGCAGTGATGGTGAATACATACTGATCTCAATCATGTCCTTAGACAAAACAAGAATTATAAACATCTCTAGAGGAAAGATGGCATACTGTGTACAGAACACTGTTTGTGGCAACTTTGAACTGCAATAGAGAAGTTGGACTATCTTTTTCTTCACTAGAGTCACAAAAATGAAACAATATGTTGAACTGAATTCATCGATGGTAGTTTTAAATCTCTAAATATCAAGCATTGTAGTAAGAGTGTTTTAATTGTTCTGAGTTCTTCTGAGAACCAGTTTCTTTGGAAGGCATTGGATTCTTGTGTGCACCACCTGTTACAGGAAGTCATAAACTAAGAGGAAAATGAGATAAATTGAACTTTCAGGGCATTAGGTAACCGATGATTAGTAGCCATGAACCACATCTGTTTTTATGTATTTGACAGCTTCTCTTTTAACAATTATCTAGTAGTTGCTACAGATTATTCAATAATAAAAAAGCATTTAATACTAATGAAGCTTCTTTATCATAAAAATAAAATTATGATATATCTGTTAAAAATCTTTCATTGAATGACTTTATGTTCTTGCTGAAAGTGAAGCTTTTGGTTTGTAGAAAGAAATCTTTGTGAACTAAATCAATAGTGAGTTTCAGTAAACTTTCCAGTGTCATAAACTAACAAACTCTGATATATAACTTGAAATAAAAGAAAAATAAGCTCTTATAGGTATTTAAGTTCCATATAGGATCATTCGAAAAATTTTGCAATTTTCTTTGTCTTTCTGTTGCTCTCCCTTTTTTTTTTTTTTTTTTTTAATGTCTCTTTTGAATATAGACAAAATCTGTGGTTATTGAATTTTCAAAAATTTAAAACATGAATAGAGTATGTATACTTAACAGATTATAGAGCTGCATTCAAAACACTTTCACTTTTTACTTTTTCTTCTTTTAACCCTGCTCCTCATTTTTGTAAGCCTTTTAATCTGCTCCATTAATGAATGATTTAAGGCTACAATACTGAATTCTTGGATTCAAAACTGGACATATTTCAATGCATCGAAAAATGTTTTTTAACAGGAAATCAAAATATTTTGCATTAATGAATGAACAGATTGTATCTTTTAACACTTCTTTTCACCTCCTTTTTGTTCTCCTACAAAAATTAATAAATATTGTAGAGATGAGATGATATGGAGGAGTGATTTGAAGGAAATAGGACTTTTTTTGGTATATTATTTACCATCAAGAAGTCTGATTAAGTGCAGTACTCATCCCATATACATTGTAGCTTTTGTGATTTGCATGTTAACAGATAAGTCTAAAGACACGCAACTCCGATTATATTTACCACTGTGCAGTCTATTTACTAATGATATGCAGCTAGAGAACATACAGCCTCTGACCCAGACTTAAATAGACAGTTGCATAAATGGGCAGATAAGTAGGGTTTTCAGTAACTCATAGCCTTTCTTTCAAGAGTAGTAAGGCTAAAAAGTGGCCAGTGGCATAGTAAAAATGTCACTGGATGCATCTTTAGATAACTACCTTCTGAAATCAAGCACACTATTCTTTGCTTGTATTTCCCTTCAGTGTTTCATGGCATTATATTTGTCTTTCAATTCTTATCAGCTGACTCCTCAAAACTTTTGCCATCACACATACAATTCAGGACAAAGATGGAGTTACTGCAGTCACAGCCACCAGTATGTCCAGCAACACTCTGTAAGTACTTGCTTAACATGTGAAAGTAACACAATCAATTCTCGTCACTGCTTGATTCACACAAGTAGCCCATCAGCCAAAACATGCTAAGACTTGATTATTTCTCTCATGATACTACAGTTGGATTTTTTTTCAGTCCTCTGTCTGAAGTTATAATATAAAGGGGAGGGGATGTTGGCCCCTTATTTTTAATATCTTTTGCAAGCACTATAGTCTTGCTAAACTACAGAGTCAGTTCATATGAAATTATCCATTGGTCTGAGTAAAATTTCATAACACAATGCAAGTTAGAAGACTCTAAAAGATGAGACTTAAAAAAAGGAGTAACTGTTGCCAGTATTCGCATTATAAAAGAAGCCATTGTAGAAGTCCTTGCCAAAATTTACATTCAATATTACATAAAAGAGGAGAAACAACTTTTTTTGCAGAAAGAACTATTACCTAGGACAATATATTAGAAATAAATATTAATTTTTATTTAAATGAGATAAATAGAGGTTTTTCAAAATTACTTTTTTCCTAAAGAAATAATAAATGCCTTGCCAAAAGTTGTTGGCTATTTTGAGTAGAAACATGTACAGTTATGTAAGAAAGGCTTCTGAGATAATACCAAGAACATTTTTGTAAACTCAGATATGCTAAACGATTTCTCAAGGTGAGTTGAGATGGCTGCCTGACTGTCACATAGCCACTCTCTCACTCCCCCTTCTCAGCAGAACAGCAGGGGAAAAAAGATGAAAAAATTTTATGGGTCAATATAATAACAGGAAGACCACTCACCAGTTGCCATCATGAGCAAAACAGGCTCGACTATGTAAAGATTATTTTAATCTGTTGCCAACTAAAAGTACAGTGGGATGGTGAGAAACATCCCAGTCTCAACTTCACTGCTTCATTCCTGACTCCTTTACTTCCCCTGCCCTGGGTTATGCAGGGAGATGGAAGGGGGAGCTGTGATCAGTCCATAACAGGTGCTCTCTGCCCCTGCTCCTCTCACACCTATTCCCTGCTCCAACGTGGGCTCCCCTTCATGGTCTTCAGTTTCCTTCAGGGCAGATCCATCTGCTCCAACAAGAGGTCTTCCATAGCTGCAGGTAGTTATCTGCTCCACATGGACCTCCATGGGCTATAGGGGGATAGACTGCTCCACCATGGTCTTCTCCAAAGGTTGCAGGGCAATCTCTGCTCCAGCTCCTGATGCACCTCCTCCCCCTCCTTCTTCAATGACCTTGTTGTCTGCAGAGTTATTGCACTCACAGATTCTCACTCCTCTCTCTCACAACTTCAGTTTTTTGGGTTTTTTTTTTTTTTCCCCCCTCCTTAAATACATTTTCCCCCTGAGGTGTCCCCACCTCAGCTGTGCACTGTGATGGGTGGATTGGAGCCACCTGGTTCCATCTGTGTCCTTTACTGGGCAGCCCTGGCATCTCCTCACAGAGACTCCTGCAGCCCCTGCTGCAGACAGCACCAGGGCACCTGCCCCCTGTATACCTGTCTACCTTCATTTTCCCTAAATATACTGTAACTGGAATCAGGGAAACCTTGGATCAAGAAAATCATGCCTGTTCCTGTCCTCCTCTGCTCTCTAATTTTAGCTCAGTTCTGGAAGATACTGTTGACTACATAAAAAGAAATTGAAGTATTTCAAAGTCAGGTATAACTTGAAGAGACATTGACCTGAAGATTTCAAAAAGAAGATTTATTTGTGCTCCATTAATGCTGGCAATGTGAGAACAGATGTAATAACTTTTTATTCTTTTCTGTTTCGTGAAATACTGAAATACTACAGAAAATCTAGTGAAATGCTTTCTAATATAGGGATCTACATCAAGACCTTTTCATGATAGACAGCTGTGTCCAGCACTTTCAGTTAGTTTTATTGAGCTTCAAAATTATTATTTGTGGTTTGTGGTTTTTTTCCCTCAACTTAATCTGTAAATCATTACTCTTAAAATCTCATTCATGTTATCCTTCCATAAAAATGAGCAAATAAGTTGTGTTTTGGTTTTTTGGGTTTTTTTAATATTACTGTGAAACCTTAAGAGAACAAGCTGGTGGCTGTGTGTGATTAAAAATGTAAAGCACTATCATGAATTTAATCACCTTTTACCTTAAAAGGCAAAGTGTTGAGGCTCAACAATGTCTCAAATATTGTTTTCTCACTTCTTAAAGTATACCAGAGGTTTTCCTAGAAATGAAAGCGTTAAATTCTCAGCCATCCTCAGCATTAAGTGGTATGAGAACTTTTCTTTCACACACAGATCAAAGAAGTGATTTTCATGAATATATTTTTTTCTTTCCTACTGAAATTCTAAAGCGTGAAAGCAGAGACTCGTGAAGAACAGGTGGAAGATAGGCTATTTCTAATCTCAAAGGTTATTTTCACCTTATTTTTTGCCACTTTTTTATTTTTTCTTTTTCCTGGTTATGTTTTAATGGAAAGTCCAGGAATACAGGCTTCTTCAGATGTTTCAGTATTTCTTCATCTGGCCTGAAAAGTCCAACAAGGCCATTGTCTAAGCAAAAGTGGCTCATTGACTTAAAGGCTGTTTTTTGTCAATGTTCTTTGAGCTGCATAACTCTTCTTTCCCAAGCTCAGGTGTCAGTAAACCAGTAGGCCCTGCAACATTTATATAACATCATTCAGCCCCATAAAGGCATGTCTGAATTAACTTCAGCATATAAAACCTGAATATTCTACCATTTTCTCTAGGACTGGAAATAACTTGCATACATCTTCAGAGAAGTATCTTGGGTCATGAGAGAGCATTGCCTGATCTGTAGAAGAGTGGCTGTTCAGAGTTATTGCTCTGGTTATGTCAATGAAGAAACTCCAGCCATGCTCTCCTCTTTCTCATGTGGCTATTAGGGATAAGAGATTTTGTTTGGGGCAGTTGAGGGGGGACAGAGAAAAGGAAAGACAGAAGAACTTCAGTAGAGAATATGAAGGCCTATCAGATCTTACATCCTTCACGTGGCCATTTACTCATGAAGGGAGTTGCCCTCTGTTAGAGATTTCCTGCACTTCCTTATTTATTCAAGCTCACCATGCAATATAATGAAAGAAGTTTATTCATGTTTGTTGGGTCTCCAAATACCAAGTTCATACACTGGAATGGATGAGCAGAAGAAATGCGAGAGCAGACAATCTCAGAAACTTTCCTGAATTTGCAAATAAATGTTTTCTTTCTTTCTTTCTTTCTTTCTTTCTTTCTTTCTTTCTTTCTTTCTTTCTTTCTTTCTTTCTTTCTTTCTTTCTTTCTTTCTTTCTTTCTTTCTTTCTTTCTTTCTTTCTTTCTTTCTTTCTTTCTTTCTTTCTTTCTTTCTTTCTTTCTTTCTTTCTTTCTTTCTTTCTTTCGGCTTCAGTACTGAGTGATTCAAATATTTCAGATTACATTTGGAACCTAAAGTATAAGTGCAGTGATGTTACAAGAAAACCTTTCCTTCTTAGATCTGTAATCCAAAATTCAACACTCTTGATTTTCTAACAAGTCACATCTGATCAGGATAATCACTGGAAAACTTATTCATCAAATATAACATTAAAAAAAAATAAAGCTTATCACGTTATTCTGAGTAATCAGTAGACTTTATTTGAGCTGGGTAATGAGTAAACATTTGACTCATGGCGACTTGAACAAACACATTTAGATTTAAGCACAATGTGCATAATGTCCAAATTCCAGTGGAAAAGAGTGATGTATGATGTCCCTTGAGGTCCATAATGGGACCAGTGTTATTTAATATTTTCATTAAGGACATAGGTCAAGGCATCGAGTGCACCCTCAGCACATTTGCAGATGACTCCAAGCTGAGCTGTGCGGTGGACACACCTAAAGGACAAGATGTCATCCAGAGGGACCTGGACAAACTTGAGAAGTGGGCCCATGGGAATCTCATGTGTCTTAATATGGTCTTAACAAGACCAAAGGCAAGGTGCTGCACCTGGATCAGGGCAAAATCAGGTATCAATACAGGCTGGGGGGGATGAACAACTCAGGAGCAGGATCCTGCCAAGAAGGATTTTGGGATGCTGGTGGATGAGAGGCTGGATGTGACTTGGCAATGTGCACTCCTGGGCTGCATCAAAAGCAGCATTGCCAGCAGGGTGAGGGAGGTGATTCCGCCTCTCTGCTTTGCTTTAGTGAGACCCCACCTGGAGCACTGCATCCAGCTCTGGGGTTCCCACCAGGGGAAGAATATTAACCTGTTAGAGCAATATCAGAGGAGAGTCACCGAGTGGAATAGATTAGCTCAGCTGGTTAGACCATGGTGCTAATAACACCAAGGTTGCTTGCCCTGAATGCGCCATTCACTTAAGAGCCAGACTTGAGGATCCTTCTGAGTCCCTTGCAACTCTCCTATGAGGAAAGGCTGAGAGAATTGGGTTACTTTAGTCTGAAGAAGAGAAGGCTTTGGGGTCACCCAATTGCAGCCTTCCAGTACCTGAAGAACCTACAAGGAAGATGGAGAGGGACTTTTTACAAGAGAATGTAGTGACATGACAAGGGGGAATGGATCCAAACTGAAAGAGAATAGGTTTAGATTGGATATTAGGGAAAAAAAAAATTACTGTGGGGGTAGTGAGGTGCTATAACAGGTTATCCAGAGAAGTTGTGTATGCTCCATCCCTGGAGATGTTTAAGACCAGGTTGGAAGAAGCAACCTGATCTAGTGAAAAGTGTCCCTGTCCATGGCAGGGGGCTTAGAACTAGATGATCTTTAAAGTCCCTTCCAGTTCAGATCATTCTGTGATTCTTTGATTAAATTAATTGTATAAGGAAAATTCTGGATATTAGTAACCCATAAAATAAAACCATTCTAAATTAAACTCCGATGAAAATAAATTTCATGGAATTTAATATTTTCATAAACTGCCTGAGTAGAGCTAAACAAATGCAAATTCTCTTGCTCTCTGCTGAAACAAAAGTTGTGGAAATATAATATTAGGACCTGTTTATGATCAACATAGAAAAGAAAACGAACAGGTGAGACAGTATCTGAATGAAACCAGTGCTCAATTCAGAGCAAACATACTGAATTCTTTTGATCAGTCTCATCATGTCTGGATAAAGAATTGCACAATTGTTGTGTGGAAAGTTGAATGTGGGAACCATAGTGGATTGAATACGCTAGCTATCAAGATATTCATGTATTAATTTACTTCATAGTATCATAGGTTATGTGTAAGCATAAATTATTGAAAAAAAAATTTCCTGCAGTCATTTAAACTTTGTTCAACTTACAGGAGCAAATTTAGTTACGTAGGCATTCATCTTGTAGCAAAGTTCTTGTGCATTGTATGGCTGACTAAATGATGAAACCTCTTCATTAAGTCGATTTGAAAGCTATAGTTTATAATATGGGGGGAAATGCATGTCAGGTTGGGTTTTTTAGTGTATGTAGCTTGATTTTTTTTTTATTAATTTAAGCTTAGCCCTATAACAAATCTTTTGAGGGCCTCTCAGATGCAGATATGCTCCTCTCTGTCTTGCTGCATGCTGCAGAAATTTTTTATTTAACCAAATCCATGGCAAAATACTCTTTTTGTCTTTCATGGTGTCTATCAAGATAACTTGTTCAATACTTGTTGGAGCATGCAATTCTTCTGTTTAGATACATTCCCACAGTGAAGAGGTCCATTTCTTCATTCCATATTTAGTATACCTAGAGATGGCAAAAGCTTTATTGCTCAAGTTGACATAAACCTTAAATTTATGGAAAATTAGGAAAAATGCAAATTCAAGCTGTTATTCATACTCAAGAAGAAATGAAAGAATTTTTAAGTGTCTTCATAAGAAAAATCAGCCTTAAAACCTTTTTTTTAAAGGAGTTAAGTTACTGTGAATATTTTCTTGAAGTGGCCTTTTCAGGAACTTTATCTCTCTAGAATAGAATAGATCCAGTTGGAAGCTAACTTCAGCAATTATCTAGTCCAACTGTGTTTCTCCATGTGTTGAATTTCAAGTTTAATTATCTAAAGATAACTGGCTCTTTTGGAAAAATTATGTTTGATTTTCTCTTTGGATGTCTCTAGAAAATCCATGCAAATTAAACCTTCTCTCCCACTCTCCTTGTGAAAATAATAATAATGCTAATAAAAGGTAAAACTGTGTTTCCCTCACATGAATTCAAATTAGATGATCTGTACTCCTATAACCAAATTAAGGATTTCCTCACTGCTTTGGAACAGCATAAGTCACAATTATAAAAATAAAAATTGTCTATCCTGTTGTAATTGATTCAATGATTTCCTTTTTACTGGAAGCTTACCTTAAAGTCTAGGGTTTCCCCCATTGAACTATGTATTTTTTGTTGATTTACAGATTAACAGACTAAGTGAAGCTAATACAAGTACTTTAATATAAATCTTTACAGCTCATTATAATAAATGATACAGTAGTGTTCTATCATTCTGAAATTACTTTGGGCTTCAGATGATCGTCTTCCAAAACCTTCCATCTAACAATAAAATAGCATGGAGTTGTTTGTTTGAATTTTTTGAAAGACGTTTTTGAAACCCTGCAAATAGCAGGGTTTCAAAAATAATGTTTCACATTTGCTCCAGAGATTCACTGCAGTATGGATAACTAGCAAAAACCAGCAAAAATTGACTGATATCAGAAGCTCACAACTTCATGGCAAGGTATCCTTCCTCATGTTGTTCCAAATTCGAGGTCGATGAGTGGATTGGGAAATGCAATCAATGTACAAGGATCTGCCATCCTCCCTTTAAATGATGAATAGAACTATAGGGATCTATTTTGCTACAGGATGTACAAATTTGAAATTTTAGAAATATTAGAAACCATGGCAGTGGTAAAATTAATTTTGGTTTTACCTCTTTTAATAATACCTGCATTGTGTTTGGAGATTAATTTTCTTCCATTATTCATCAAGTATGAACAGTTTGGTTGTGGCTGTAAGGATCATGGCATTGCCCCACCAGGATGTTTCCCTATTTATCTCAAAAGATAATTCTCAGAATGATTGGATGCTCAATGCCTGTGGTAGCTGCAATTTCCTGAATGAGATGGCTGCATTGTTAGAAACTGTCAGGATCAAAACCAATCTTGTAAAAGCTTCTTAGCCTTTTTTGAATGTTCATTTATTTATATGGAAAACATATTACTACAGAAATGTTGATAAGGAATCAACCTAGAAAGACAAAAAATAAACAAATTGCAAGACCTTTTTTCTGTTGTCTCAGCTTCCCAGTTCTCTCTTCACTCTTTATATTACTATTAGAAAATAAGATTGTAAAGAAGACAATCAAGTCCTATTTATTTAAATATTCAAGGAAGCCTTCTGAATTGATGTTTCTGATGATTCAATCTTGAATGTTTTGGTTGCCGAAATAGACATTTTATAAAACTATTCGCACTAAAAAAAAAAAAAAAATCCTGTTTTTCAAACTATATTTCTTTTATGTCTTCAGTCTTATGTGGGGAGAAAATAATAATAATAAAAGTTTGACAATCAGTTACAAACACACCATCTGTGCAGGTGAATTATGAAGGATGTGAAGAGACCTTTGATCCTAACTCTTCTTTCTGAATGGGAATTCATAAAAGCACTTTAGTACACTTAAATTCTAAAGATATAAGTAACTTGATTTATCTACTCCCCAGTTTAAAATGAGCACTTCTCAGGCACTTTGCTGAATTGAGTCCTAACAGAACAGCAAATCAGTAATGTCAGCACTGAGACTGATGCAACAATCGAGAATAAAGATGATTAAAAACAAGAATCAAAGAGTATTTATGATCAAAACTATGTTGCTCATCACAGCTAAGTTCTCTTGGTAGATTCATAAGCTGAAATAAAATGATGCTGTATTTTTCTTTTATAGGTCCTCCAAACATTGAGGAAAACTCAGTGAGGAAAGATTATACTTACTGGATTTTATACCATTAATTCTGGTGCAAAATGCTCTTTTGTATTGACAGTTAAATAAAAAAGTGATTTTTAAGTTCTTAATATAATTATTTTTAGATTACAATTGCCTCATAAAACTGTGTAAATAGTAAAAAGCCAACATAACAGACTTAAATAAACCTTTAATGCTTCTCTTTTTCTTCAGAAAAAGGTAGCAAAGAAGGAAAAATAATCAGGGTTAATTTATGTTACAGCCTAACTGAATCTGCTTACTTGTATGATATTGCCAATTCATGAGCTATTTGAGGCATAAAAAAAATAAATAAAATAAAACCTTAAAGAAAGAAAAAGAAAATTCATAAATACACAGCACAGCTACATTGAAAACAGGAAATCAAAATAATTATGTCTTTTAAACACATAAAAATGCAATATTCATGGCTAACACCCAGATATGTAAAATAAACAGAACTAGGATCACATGTTTTATCAGGTAATAACATATATGGAATGGTCACATTGAAAACATTCCACCCTGAGATCCATCAGTAATGCTTGCTTTTTTACCAAAAACTTTAATTCCAAAACTAAATTTCCTATTATTCTGTGACAGTTGTGCACTTGAGGTTCATCCTAGACACTAAAATTTGAATAAACTTCATAATTAACCAAGAGAGTGTTGTTTTCCCTCCATATGTTTAAAGACAGAATGACACACAGCATAAGAATATTTGAAAGAGTCCTTAGAGCAATATAAAAGTTTTCCATGGCAACAACATCTAAAAGATTATGAAACCCACACTGCAGAGATGGTGCCTGAGGACATCCATTTTAAGATTATAACATGCTTAACCCTCATCAGGAGAGGGAAACATGCCTCCTTTTGCACCATAATGTCAGCCAAATTTAGGATCTAGCCCAGAGCTCATTAGCTGGGATGAATGGATAATCTCATTTAATAATTTGAGAAATTTACTTCTGCACACTTTCCCCAGAAAGCAGACTTTTAAAAGATGCATCTCCCAATGGTGAAAGACTGTTCTCCTTACAGTCATCTAAGCATAAAAAGTAAGTGTTTTCTCATTTTTCAAAAATGTTGGAACCATATAAATATAATGAGAAAAAGGAGCTCTAGAATTTTGCAGTAATATGTTGAGAATTGACAAAACTGTTGCCTTGAAAAATGGTTATTTTTTAATAATAACCTTTAAAAAATTACATTTTCAAAAAAAAAGTTTGCTTCTTGAACTTAAATACCACAAAATAAACTTCAAAGCTAGTTCCTGTTGAAAGGTGTTAGTTCTCCGTAGCAACCAAGAAGAATTTTGTGCAGGAGTTCTGGTGGGCATATTCATTCTGTTCATCCCAGCTACTTCAGAGTAAGAGAGGAGATGAAGTCAATGAAAAGAAATAGTTCCTTGAGGGAAATGCAGAACATATAAATACAGTGTATTTTTGGAAGATCTCCTCTCTCCTTCTGTGAACTATGTAGGTTATAAAGAATATTCTGGACATATTTTCAACAGTTATACAACAGACGTGTTCTCTTTCCTTACCCTGTCTTATTACTAGATTATTAACCATGCATAGCAGTTCTAGCTTGAAAAGACAAGGATGAGGGGGCATATTAGGAAGAATTTAATATCTTTCTGACCTTTTGAGTCTTTTAGTGTGCCTGTATGTATCAGCAGCAGTATATATGTCAACTAGTCCAGTTCCTCTTTTATGTGATGATCTGAGTTGGACTGGAAAGTATTATTTCCCAAAAAAGAAAGTATTTGGAATATGTACCAGAAAGAAAAACTCATGTACCTCACTAGAATGCCACTATAAACCACTTCTTAAACGAGAAACCAGTTTATTTTAACAAGGTTAATCTATTCCCGTATTATTACCTTACCTGCAGTAAATGAAAACATGGAATAGTAACAAACTCTGGAAGTGAATGGCTGATCATCACAATCTTGCTCAAGAACCAGGTAACATTAAAAAGGATCAGTATAATGCCCTTTACTAAGAGCAGACGTGTATTTATGATGCAGATGTCTTAAAAACTCTTAAAATTATTACTGTATTTGGCCATATCAGCCATCCTTTTGAACCTAGGAGGAATACTTTTTGATGAAATAAATTTTCAGTAATGATTCACTTTCACACCTTCCTCTAACGTCTGGTGGTTGTATGTTATGCAATTGGCTATTCCAAATGATAGATTTTGATGAAGAAGATACACTGGAGATCTTTCATTTGTTTTCAATAAATTAAAAATAATTAAAAATATTAAAAAGAATGGTTTTCCTATCCCCAGTTTCCTGTCAGCATTGTAAAAATATAAACATGGGATTTCATAATTTCAAAATGCATCTGACTAACAGAATTTCTCTTTGACTGCATGAGTGTTCCCATATGGCATTCAGCCAAGAAGGCTTTTTCATTGGTGTTTTCAGCATGGCTAAATAAACTAACAAATAAGTTCCTGTTTTCTCAAAGATGCTTAGAGAAAAAATCTAGCTAGCAGTTCTTACAGAAATTTCTAAGACTGTTTTGCCACAGTTTTCAACATTTTAAGCACTGCATATGGATTATTTTTGAAAAAAACCCATAATTGCTTTATTATTTCAGAAAAGGGTGACAGGGAAGAAATTCAATGAGTGTTGCAAATACCCGCAATCATTTCCAGTGCTGAAAGATTTATGGGGTCAGTATGTAATTTTCTTTTAGATAGTTGGGTGACTGGACAGCACTGCTGATATGTAGTCACACTCACAGTACCATGAAAAAAGTGCAGTTGTCTCTTTGACTTGCTCTTTGAAAGACGAGACAACATTATAAGAGGGCCTACAAGACTGTGTTGCTGTAGGAACACCTACTGCACTGACTCAGGAGAGGTAGTTGAATCTCTCTGACCTGTCCATATGACTGTTCTATACATCACTGGTGGAGCAGAGATACAATTACAGATACCGAGATCTGGGTATAAGGTTTAAAGAGGGATATGTCAGTAAAAAAGTCTATTTTAAAAATTAGTCAATTTAAACCAAAATAAAACCTGATAAGTAGACAATATCCCTTTAAGTGGAAACAGCAGCTGTATTCAAGCACAACTATTTCATTCTAAAAGTAATAAACGTGAGGAATAAGTTGTCAGGTAAGCCCACTGAAGTACATACTATAAATGAATTTAAGAGACAGCTAGAAGTTTTTATAGAGTTAGAGGGGAAATTAAAGACAGTGACAAAGCAGGAAAACTACGCTGAACTAACATATAAAAGACAAGTTTTCTGGTTCTTCCCTCCAACATTTCTTTATGTTCATTACAAAGTGTATCTGATACTTGTTTTTTATGTTAGAGAAAGGCAAAAAAAAATGAAGCTGTTTCAAGTGCATTATCCCAAAGGTCCCTGAAACTTCACCTTTACTCCACTTATGGACAGAAAAAGTAATTAAAAAAAAAATATTTTAAATTTGAGACCTTGACTTTACCTAATTTGATGTGTTGTGAAGTTAACAGTGCAAGAAGAACCACCGGTAGGTCACAAGGGAGAAAACACAAAAGAAGTGACTGAACTTACACCTTTCTCATTGTGTTGAGTCATATTTCCTGCATCAGTTTTTGTTCTGATGGATTGTAAGAGTCCTAGAACTGCATCAATAGCTCTTCCCGTTGGATGTAATCCATCTCTCATCAAAGATGGGAAGACTGCGATTGATTCACCTGTGAGCTGGACAACTTCAAAATATGGTCCATACTGTTCAGGAAAATGAAAGCACTGCAGCTGGTCGAAATGCATTTAGCAGAAATGTGGTAGGATTATTTCTACTTTTTTTAATACTGCAGATGTCAATATTTTCCATTTGTCTTAGTAGTTAGGCATTGTTTTCCTTAATTTTTAGTGAAAATATGTAGCAGGAATTATTAAAGTATTTCATTTACCAGAACCTTTTATGCAGAAGGTTCAGGAATTTCAATTTGAACACTGCTTAGTTTTTATAATTTTTTTTTTCTAGAATAAAAAAGTCTAAAAATATTTCTGATCAGCATTTGTGTTTCCATTGTGAGGTGAAATAAAAAAGGAAACTTTGAAAGTTAAGCTTTCTCAGTTGTTCATGTCTCAAGCAACTCTAACAAAAACAGCTTTTCTTAACTGGCAGTTTCAGGATTAGAATATAATAATAATTCCATTCTCTTCATGTTTTGCTGCCGAAACTTGACACCTGCTAAGATTTTGAGTGTTTGGTATTTGTATATCCACACAAGTGGCTTCGAGTGAAATGACTCACCTGTGTATAGATATTCTGAACCTATCATTCTTAATACTTTTACCATGTCTGTCTTCAGCTTGCTACCAATAAAGTACATACATAAAGATCAGAATTTATGCCCATAGGTATTTGCTTATATTTATTGTAGCTCATATATTATATACACTAGTAATTAGTCTTGGGAAAATATACAAATACTGTTTCTCTATATGAAATTAAAATTATATCTGTTGGGCAGTTTTTGTTGAACACTAAAGTGAAGCATTCCACTAAATATATAAAACAAATTAATTGGTATAATGAAATGTTTATCTGTTAATAAGCAGCAAGATTATATCTTGGTTTATGAAAAGAAAGAAAACTGAAAATAAAGAAAAACGTGAGCTCTGAATTTGAGTTTTTATCACTCAGATTCAGTAGATCTGCTTTCAGGTCTATGGTCCAAAGCACAAGATGTAAGAGCTGTAATAGTCATTTATAGCTGGGTATTGCACATCTCTAATCCTCATGATGCTACTTGATAGCTGTCTAACAGTATTTTGATGATGCAGTGTGATGCTGAAACTTAGGATGGCTTGAGATAGTGGCAGAAGGGTCTAAAATGTCAAGTGGGGATTGGCATAATTATGGGCCCTCCAAGCACTTCTGCAGATAATAAATCCACAGTGACAAGAAATGTAGAAATTGGCCTTTGGAGAATGCAATCCAGCTGCTGTAGTAAGAGTCTTCATCTTACTAAAGGATCTAACACAAAAGGGAAATTACTAGCTGCTGCTTTAACACAAAAATAATGCTGCAAAGAATTAGATATTAATTATTTCAAAATAATACATAAATTATCAGCATGCTGCTGTGCATTTCTTGTTCAGAGTTTAGCTTCAGGGTATATTATATTTTTTTATATTTTGAGTTTCTCAGTCTAGCTGACAATGACCATTTAATTTTGTGAGATAGTAAATATTTCACATTTCACCTGGAAAAGTGATTATAGAATTGTATTTACTCAAAATCCTATTCTTTGTAATTTCATTTTTCAGTGTACATAAATAAATGCATATTTTTGTATTGATAACTTGCCTATTTAATAAAACACATATCTTAATCTTATTTTCAGTAAGTGTGCAAGACAAATGCATATATGATATTTTGAATTGCTTAAATCACAATTTATGGGCGGTGAGTTGCAAAAAAACAGGGAAAGGATTAAAGGACAGGTAGTGTAGATATGTTTATCAGAATAATTTATCAGATACGATAAACATATCAGATATGTTTATAATTTAATTGAGACAGATTTGTTGTAGTCAGTTCTTGGTTAAGGTACGAGTTTTGACTCAAAAGGGTGAAATTCACTTTCCAGTGTTATAGTGATAACTATGAGAAGCTGTAAAAGAACAATCTGAGAGGAGATAAGAGAGGGTAGCTCTATGTTATCTCCAGAGAATTGTTCAAATAATTTAAAATCTGCCTCAGAAGTTATTTGTCTCTGTCTCTGGTTGTGAAGGAAGCTAAGGACCTTGAGCTACCATGGTGAATAAAGGCTTCAACATTCATTGTTTAATAGCATATTAGAACATTTTCTAAATATTATCTAAAATCTTATTCAAATATGTGAAGTGTCTTTTCTTGGGTTGTTTTGGGGTTTTTGTTTTGGTTTGGTTTGGTTTTCTGTTTTATTTTCATTTGTGTTTTTATCATTGTTTTGGGTTGTTGTTTTTGTTTTGGTTTGGTTTTTTCCAAGAAGACGGTGTGGCAGGATGCTCCCCCCCTCCCCCTTCTCTCTCTGATCAGTCCCAAGAAATGGATGGCTCAACTTAGGTTGATAGCCTATTCAACAGCTATCTAGTGCTGCCAACTGAAAGTCTGAAAAGACACTCCCCTGCGGAATGTAGAGAGAATGTGAGAAATTTTCAGTGACTACAAATACACACTTTTATCCTATAAAAAGCTCACGAAATCTCAGAAAAGGTAGAAGCTTTCTACACGGACACTGGAGCGTGAAGTAAAGCCTTCTCCCCTGGGCTTGGACGCAAGCTCTGTGGTTACTTCCCGAGGGATTGGGTGAGGACACTGATGTATCCCCAGCTCCAAAAATTGGATTTGGTAAGATCATCGAGTTTCCTAAATTGTATTATTCTGGCTAACTTATAGGTACCTTTCTTAACTTGCATTTCAGATAGCTCAAGCAAGCATTTCTTAACTTGCATTATAGTTCAAGCAAGGTTTTACCCCATAATTGCATTTTTAACTATTATAGTGTTGCAATTATGTATTCATTGTGTGTTTATGTGTGTCAATCTGTTCTATGTTTGTATGTTTGTTATTTTCTGTGTTTAATAAATGGTATTTTTAGACAAATCGGCCAGATATCAAAGAATCTTGCGAACGGGACTAAGTCTTGGGGAACTAGCTATCTTAAAGTTTGTCAAACTGCAAAAACACATAAAACTCCTGTCTCTCATGCAAGACAGACGGTCTGCATATTTGCTTTAAACAGAATTTGAGGATATAGGAAATGAGATGGTCTGAGGGCTATGTTAATGTCTCTGAAAACCTGTGAAAAGACAGTTTAAGATATTAAAGAAAAGATCTTAGAAAAAAACCAAAAATCTTCTAGACATAAATAATTATTGTGACCACATGCTGCAAATTCCAGTTGTGTGAAAAACAGCCATATATATCCTTGTGCAGCTGCAGCCTCAAAATCAGCTGGTACTACCTCTATTGAATGTTGTTTCATCTCTAGGGGCTCACTATTGTCCTTATATAAAGGTTTCTCCAATATAAATGCAAACTATTTTGAAATTAATATTTCTTTTTTGCCATGTAAGGTTTAATGTCCCTATCTGGATGAATATAAATTCCAGTAATAATTTCAGTATGTTCTTACCTCTAATAAATCATTCAGCATTAAGCATTTTAACTGTACAGTTAATTTGAGCTGCCATATATATATATATAGCTTTCATGTATCTTTTGTTCTTTTTTAAACCCTGAAGGAAGTGCAGGTTCACCTTATATTATTTTAAATTAGAACTACAAAATATGAGCAAAATTAAAATTGCAATCACATGATTAATATTTTGTTGATTTACTGGTGGATTCTTTTCTGCACACTTTTGTTTCAAATTACATTACAACTTCCATGTTTGTGATTGTTTGCTATCCACTTTCAGTTCATTTAGAATGTAGATTGAAACAAAGGTAACAGAAATTCTGAACATGTGAAAATACACTGCTGACATTGACTTAACTTGACATAAATGTCTTAAAACTTTAGATACTCACTGTGGATATAAATTATTGTCTCTTTCAATTAGAAGCTATGTATTATTAACATCTTCTAAGTATTTTAATTAGAATTTGATTTTATAATAAGTGAAATTAGTGCAGTAAGTCTAGCAAACAATAATACATCATTCAACTAAAAAAAATATTTACTTATAGTTAAACTCATACATCTAAATAACTATTTACATGCTAAAAAATGTAATATCAAGTTAATAATAAATTAGAGAAGGAAAATTGTATGAAGAAATAATATGAAGCCTCTACTGGAAGTGGTCATGTTTCATGGTGTTGTCAAATATAATTTTTGTAATGGGCATAAGGTCTGTGACACACATGTAATTCTTTGCTTGCAAATAAAATTGTCAGTTTGAATAGCTATTATTTAAAGCAATGTGACAAATAATTGCTCCTACAGTACCTATGTAGAGAGGTGTTTCCTATTTCATTCCTGGAAAATATCACCTCAACAAAGCAGTAGTGAAGGGGGAAAACTTAGAGGAGATAATTTCCCAAAATATCCTGTCCTTTACTCCATTGGTTCTAATAATACAATCCCATGTACATTTTTATGTAGGTGGAAAGTATAGCCTTCCAGAACACTGTTCTTTAGCACAGCTGCATTTGAGTTTTCATTTCATATGCAGAAAGAAAAAAACAAAAAAACCCAAAAGAAAACAAAGAAAAGCCTCCAAAAAACCTGTGAGCACATTCATCTGGAGGAAAGCAGCACAGCACTGACATCATCAAAGGGATCCAGGATCAGGGTGGCACTTACTTCATGTATCTCTGGCCATCCAACAGATACATGTCAGGCCACAGTTATGGCTCTCATTTTCTCTCCAGTTTGAAGAGAACAGATGCCTGCAGTGATGATTCACTCTATCTGCACCAGGGTCTGAGACATGGAGAATAAATCTCTCTCTCTGCAGGTGCTTTTCTGTAACCATTTCATAGGGAGAGACAGTGAAGACTTATTAGAACACTAACCAGTCCTGTAATCCCAGAGGTCTGAATCATGTCAGATGTCTAATTTAACCAAAGAAAATTAGATTATTTTCACCCTAGATTATCACTTCCCACTGAAGAGAAAAAAAAAAAATGTAAAAAAGAAGTCTGATATTCCTCAATCCTGTTAATATTTTTTTAAATATAAAAAAAAATATTAATATAAACATAGAGAGAAGGTTCTGGGGTCAATTCTACCAAAGCTTTTGAAGGAACATTATATACATATATATATCTGTATGTATGTACGTATGTATGTATATACACTCTTTAACACAGCCGCATGTGAATCTGGATGTGAATACTTTGTGGTTCTAAATGCAAGAAGATTCTATACACTTGCTTAAAATAAAACAATGCAAGAGCAATTGTTTTGAAATGTCACAAAGCAGCTTAGTGTTATCACATAGAGGTATAATGATTCTTTCCATGAAATATGATTACAAGTGAATCTCGCTACTTACATGTGCCTTCATTTCTGCTTTGTCTCTTCACACTAATGTTAAAGTGCATGTCAAGCCAGCAGTGTAGTGAAGTAATAATAGCTTCACACATACTGACAGCCACCAGGAAGTTATATAAGGGAGTGAAAATAGGAATTACCAAAATTACTTTTAAAAAATGCTAATTATTATATCACTATTGCTATTTTGCCTAAGGGATAAAAGTGATAAGATGTTACTCTGTAACAATCTACTCCTATGGGTCAGTTAGAAAAAATATTTTTTAAATGGACTACTTTGTGTAATTATGTCTTTTTTTTTTTTTTGTTCACAATACCTCGGGATTTTGTATGGCTTTAAACATGCTTTGCAGTTATGTTCAGTCTCCAAAGGTGATATTTAGAGAGCGAGTTTGGTAATCTTTATGTTTTAATCATTTAATCTTCCCTCAAAGATCCTGTACACTAATTCTTCATTTTAGAGACTGGTGTCAAATAGAAGGCAGGTAAATTTGATTTGTAGTGTATTACCATTTTTATACTCCACTTCCTTAAATAATTCCACATATTTTAAAAACTTCTTTGAGTAATTTGGACTGTCTTTTGAGCCTGTGGTAGTGCAGTTACTGAGTTACATTCAGATGCATGTACACAAATAAAGCCAGCCTCATCTCGGGAATCTCAGATTGATCTCAGATTGTGTGAGAGCCCACAGCTTCTTGAGAGAGAAGGCTGCAGGAAAGATTATGAGGCATTTGAAGCTACATTATTATTCTTAGCTGATTGAAGTATTCATCACAAGTCTTGTATTTGCTGACTGCATCCCTTTATTCTGTCTCTCTGAACAGATGGAAATTTGTACACTTTTATTTCTCAGGACTACTCCACTAGTTACTGCAAATATATTTGAGCTTTGGGATTTTTTATGAACTTTAGTAGAATACGCATTCACTAGTATAATATTTGCAATTCACTGTTTAAGATTTGATTGGTCTCTAAATCAATGTAATTCTTGCACTCCTAAATTTTCAGACTAGAGGGACTGTAATGTTTAAGCTTACCTCTGGCTCACAACAGGGACATTCTGTACCCAGGGCAGCATTAGAGCTGAGCTCAGAATGTGGATGATGCATATGAGCTTTTAGCAAATTGTAACTTTTTCTCTCTTGTGTCTTTAGTTTGCCTCTCTCAAAACAGTCTGTTCTTTTTTAAAGAATGATGCTAAACGATGGAGAGGCTGTAATACCTTCTCTCTGTGCTCTCGCTAATATTGGCATCCAAAATCAAACAGATACGTCCATCTCCCACTGCACATGAGTAAGAGACTCAAAGATCACAGTGGCCTTAAACATTGTTAAGGGCACCAAAGGAACTTCTTGTAAGATGAACCACCACAGTGGGATCTTGAGATAATAAAAGAAGGGAGGAATTAGCAACAGGAAGCCTTTAGCTCCAGGTCTGGAGGGGCAGGTCTGGGTAGCATCCTGTTTAATGCATCCAGACAAAAATTTCCACTGTGGCAGAGTATGGGAAAGGAAGAACAGCTTATACACATGCCATACCAAGTTGTGGGAACAACATCTCTGCTCCATGTATTCCCGAAATTAGGACTGGATAAATGTGATACCCAAGAGGAACAACTCGGGGACACTCACCACTGAGAAGACCAGAAAAAGGACCATCAGCACACCCTCTGGAACCATGAGGTGATGAGAGAATTCTATTTAATCTGTCTCTCCTCACTCTCTTTCACTCCAACTCTTGCCTATTTCTGTCTATCTGTCTCTACCTCATATTTACTATTAAATAAAATCTGCACTATTGACTTTGGCATTTGGTCTTGTTTGCACCTTAATTCAGACAGAGGCATCTCTTAATAATTGGATCATAACAGCATGTCACTGTAGAGGATCCATTTATGTTTATGGTGAGTGAATGAAGCAACACAGACTCTTTATGGTCCATTGTGCAGCCTAACCCAGACACTTGACTTTAAACAGAGGATATCTGAATCAACCTTGTACATCAGGCAAGCACAAATGAAACTGAGTTTGGCAGGTTACTTTGAGACATTGACCCTTCTCCATGTCTGTGAAGATAAATTTGCCATCATGTGATCCAGTGTGCACCATTTCTTTTCTCTTTTGTTAGCTTTTTTATTGTCCCTTTTAGCAGCATTATCTTTGGGAACCACTATATCACTTTTGGAGAAACTACCAGAGAAACAACATGTTTTTAACAACCTATACAACTGATAGTTTTTGGTAAATTTTCATTGCCCTTAACAGTAATATTCCTTTCAAATGAATGCTCTGGCAACTTTATCTACACTGAATTTTCTTATTCATTTCAGCAGTTTTGTTTCTCCAACAAATTAATTCCCAGATTTAATATTAGGACTCCGCACTTTTGATATGGTAATTAAAATATAAAATATACTCCAAAACAATCATTAAAGAAAGTAGAGAAAAATACAGAGATTGTAGGCTTTGGAGAACATATTATACACTTCATTTCTAAGTCTACAGGCAGATTTTCATTATCATAACAGTATCTAAGGGAACCAAGCAATACCATGGCTATATTTTGCTAAGTGCTACATTAATATAAGGAGAGACTCTAGAAAAACTGGCAGTCTAAGAGACATCTGAATAATTAACGTAGCAATGGGGGGTTTTAGGATTCCATGTGCTCCTTTGTCCCTCTGCTTTGTATACCATTGGTTCATTTCGAAATATGCTCTGCTGTACCCCGAAATCTATTGGTGGGTTCCCTATGCCTGTCTTCCCTTCAGACTCCCCGGGACTGGCTCTAGGGGAGACAGCCCCTCCCCTTCCTTTCCCTTTATAAGTTGATGTCCGGATCAGCTCGAGGTCTTTGCATCTCTGAGCTGGCACCCCTTATCCTGTCCCAGCCTTTCCTCCCCCCTTCTCCTCCCCTGCAACCCCCTTTTCTCCGTTACCCCAAATAAACCTCCCTGCCAGAACAGAGATGGAGTCCAGTTCTTCCTTTGTCTCACTATATTCCTGCTTGAATTGACGTGGTTTGAAGACTCACGCCATGCCGCAGAACCTCGGGGGCCGCCCGCCCCAGATCCAGTGGAATAACACGGACCAGAGACCCCGGTCTGGGGGGGGGAGCCGGCCTGTGCAGCCCTCCCGGACCTTGTTACATCAAATTAAAAAAAGGTTTATTTTCTTACCTGATTCTAAAGCTTTTCATAAAGCATGAGATGATTTAGCTATCTGTGGATAAAAACTATCTAATGAAAACTAGTAACAAATGGTGCAAATTTTTTGGAACAAACTTATTGCACCTTTATTATTCTAATGTCTTGATTGTAATCCATTATTTTGGCCAAGCTTCCATAGTAAAATTTCTGTTATAGTTAATGAATCACAGTTTGTTTCTTCTGAGTTAAGTGTTAGTGAAAGATGGACACCTGTAAAATATATATAAGGTTGCCGTAGCCCAATCTGTACAGCTGCCATTTCAGACTCTGAGGAAATAAAGGTATTTTCACAAATGTGCGAGCTATTCATAGCCTTTTATCACAACTTTTACACTATAGGAAGTGAAAACTGATGTCCTTTAAACTTTTCTTGTAGGCCTAAAACTCCTGACTAGATTCAGATACTGACAGGGATTGTTTCAGCGTATCTATCTCTCTGAAACCGAGATGGGAGACCATGCAAGTAATGATCAGGAAAGCTGCCATTCTGATGTATTCAGTGAAAAAATTTTAGTGCTTCATAGTTCTATTTATCTTGGAGGTTCTGTCAAAAGTATTTAGTTAACGACTAGCATTCTAGGCCAGAGGCCTTCTTTCTTGTCATTTTGAGCATCAGCTGGGTGTCGTGTAGGCATGCAAACAGGAATAAACTGCAGGATATTTTTCTTGTAGAACTTCAATAATTGAACATTATAACTATTGTTTCTCTGCTTCCAAGGTGTGACAAGTGCTTTTAACGATAACTAATACTTTGTGTGCTTCATTAATTCTGAAGTGTTATGTGAAATTTTCCTTATTTGGAAGTAATTAGCCTTGTACGAAGTAATTAAGCTCATAAAAAACCTCCTAACTTTCCATTTTTGGTTGTAATGCTAGTATTTCTGTCATGTTTTGAACTTCTGATGCATTTTTGTAAATTATAAGACCAAATATGAATACTCTTTTCTAAAATGTTATCTAATAAAGATTTCGTAAAAAAAAACTTACCAGAACTCCAGAAGTAAGTAATGTCAATATCAATAAAAAACAAACTGACAGAAAAATACCCTTAAGAAGATAAATACTAGACAAAGCAAAAATTAAGGGAGAAAAGTAATTCTTATACACACTGATCATAAGATTTGACTAAAGAGTCTCAGCATGGCAAGATGTTTCAGTCCAAAATCATAATTTTATAAAAGTATGTAGAGGGTTGATGCTGGCCAGATGCCAGGCACTCACAAAAGCCACTCACTCCCTCCTCTCTGCAGCTGGGCAGAGGGGTGAAAATTTATCAAAGGGTTCATGAGTTGAGATAAGGACCAGGAGAGATTGTTGAGATTGTTCACTAAATACCATCAAGGGCAATACAGGCTCAATTTAGAGATATAAAGTGAATTTATTACTAACAGAATCAGAGCAGGATAAAGAGAAATAAAAGAAGCCCTTTAAAACAACTTACCCCCACCCCCTCCCTCCTTCCTGGTGGTGCAAGGAGAGAGGGAATGGGGTTATGGTCAGTTCATCACCCACAGGTTTGTCCCGCTGCTCAGGGAGAGGAGCCATTCCCCAGCTACACTGTGGGGGATCTCCCACAGGAAACAGTTCTGTATGAACTCCTCTGACATAGCTCCATCTCACGAGCAACAACTCCCTGTGAACTGCTGCAATGTGAGTCCATCCCACAGGAAACAGCACCCCTCAAACTGCTGCAACGTGGGTCACTCTTCCATGAAGTACAGTTCTCCACAGACAGGCTGCTCCAGCATGGGAGCAGGCCCCTCTCTCCACAGAGAGGGCTCACAGCCTTCTCCCCGCATCCACCTGCTCTGGTATGGGTGTCCTCCATGCTCTTCAGGTGCAGCTCTGTATCCTCATTGTCCTCTGTGGGCTGCAGGGGCACAGCTGCCTCACCTTGGGTGCACCACAGGATGCAGGGGAATCTCAGCTCTGGCACCTGGCGCACCTCCTCTCCCTCTTTCAGCACGGACTTTGGTGTCTGCATATTCTCCTCACGTGTTCTCCTCACATGTTCTCACTTCATTCTCCTCTGGCTGGAATTAAAACTTCACTGAAACCTTTGTTTTGCTGTCTTCCATAATATGTTACCACAGAGGCGTTGACACCATTTCTAATTCTCCCAGCCTCAGCCAGTGGCATGTCCATCTTCAAAGCTATCAAGGATTGGGTCTGGTGGACATGGCGGAAGCTTCTAGCAGCTTCTCACAGAAGCCACCTCCGATGTCCCCCTGCTACCAAAACCCAGGTCATGCAAACCCAATACAAACGCATTAAGATTTTTTAAATCTAAATTATTGAGGCAGGTCATTTTCCTCGTTTCAAATAGAAAGCTTTTATTTAATTACTTACCAGGAGCCTATATTCCATATTTCTGGTAAAAGTTTCTAATAGTAGAATTATTCCAAAATGTTTATGCGTAGTAAAGGCTTTGGAACACAACAGGATGGGTGAATCTTCATATTTTCATATTTAGTAATCTCGAAAGTACCTTGGCTACTTCTTTTCATGTCTCTGCAAAAGACCCATTTAAGATATGTTAGTACATTTTATGGTCCATTTAGTATCTGATCTGGCTGATAAGACTGCCACTGACATGAACATTGTAACATGGACAACCTCCCAGCAGGAACTGGAATTCCGAATAACTTCATATCTGCTAATGAAGAGGTCAATGGATAGTGCTAATGTTCTGCAAAAAAAGCTCTATAGACCATTAGCAGTTCCTGGAAGCAGCCATACGAAGAGATAGAGCTTTTGAGGTAAGATGAAGATTTTTATTCTGTTAAATAAAAAGGAGAAATAGGTATCATCTTTCATGGAGATAAGTAATTTTCTATCTTCACTTAGTGCCTTAATCAAAAAGATTTATTAGTATGGAAATTATTTTCATCATATTACTGATCTCATTTATAGAATTCTAAACTTATGAATATTATTTGCTAAATAAAATTATTCACAGAAGTTGGAAATACACTGCAGAGATTGGTAGTCAGAGTAAAATGCAAATTCTCTGAATAAAGCCAGGCACAAATAGACAGTTATGTTATGTTTATTCAGATCATTCTGTAATTATGGCAGTACTTTTATAAGTTAGGACTTTTTCAAAACACTGCAGATGTCCATTTACTTATTCCTATTCAATCTGTCTTCTTCCAGCCCTGCTACTATGGCTGCTTGTAATTCTTAGAGGGACAAGAAAGATACAGGAGTGGTTAAGAGACAGCAGGAACTGAATGTAAAATGAGTGCACTTTAAAATAAGACAAAATTAGGGCAAGCTTATATGAAATGTGTCCAGCACATTAATATAAAGCTGATTGATGTTCTAACTTTGCTATACTTCAGGAAGTTCCGAATGTTACTTTGCCATCACTTCTTCAGCAGATTGTCTCCTTTTCCTTCAGCAAATGAAAAACAAATGAGAAATAGAAATGTAATTGTTTTTGTTATTCGGTGTAAGTATTCAGACTTGGTATTTGAATACTATTATTTCTACTTTTTTGTTTCTACGCTTTCTGTGACAAATTCTATGCTTCATTTCTCAGAAAAACAAGCAGTTTTCACCACAGAGACTTAAAGACTATATTAAATATAATTCATATACTCCATGTCATTGAAAAGTATGCAAGATAAAGTATGAAAATAGATGGAAAGCAAAATATTAAAAAAATATGACAAAATGTAAAACCAAATGTTTCTTGTTCAAATTAATGATTTTTTACTAATAAAAATGGCCACATTATCTATTTACTTACATGGCATTCTTATGGCAAAGAGCAGAGAATGTTTTTTAGTAAGTACAGAATGTCTTAGACCAGATACTATGATTCCAAAGTAGCCCTTGAATGAATTCTTTGTCTGACAGAAGAAAACAATGATAGGCTGCATTAAATCAGGTTCAGTTTTATTCATGTTATTTTATAAATTTTGATTAAAGAGCAGAGGTTAAAAGACATTCTGTAATCATTTGCCCTGAAGTCACAGTAGCATCTTTCTCTGTTTTGAAGGATCAGTCTTATCTTGCCAGCAACAGAGAGAAAAGGACAAACTGGGATAAACCTCTGAGTTAAATACACATGAGCTGATGGGCCTTTTCATTTCCTGGCTGTGAATGAAGGAATCTGTTGCTATCATCTGTGCAGCAGCACACAAAGCATGAACTCTCAAGGAATCAATGTTGGGTCTTTTTACAATTATTAAATTACTGTACCATTTCCAAACAGCTTTCCTCTGGGCCATATATTTTGTCCCTAGTAACTAAGCTTGTTTGTTCTATATATTGGAAATGAGACTGTCATTACATTTTTATGACTCTTTTATCTAGTCATGTTGTTAATACTAACAGCATTTTTAAAGGCATAAGGAGTATCTTTGCATCTTTCTCTAATAAAGCCTAGGAGAAAATGCATTTCTAAATTGATAATGTTTCTGTCTCTAATTTAAATACATTTGATTCTAATTCACCCTTGGGAGTGCAGATTGTGGGTATGTGGTGGCTAAGCAGCATTAACACAGTGTATGTTGCCATAATAATTCCTGGGGAAGGAAGAGCTTTAAAAGGAAATGGTCTCCTCATATTTGGTTACATGCTTGAGAGACTGCATGCTTTTCAGCATGCCACTTTCAAAGGCTTACAAACTGCATCTTGAACACTTCACTGCAGACAGTCTGCAGGCCATCACTGGAAACATTATCCCATGCATTAAAGTTATCCTCCTAAGCAGGCAAGCTGAAACGTTACCCCAAAGAATTAGCATTATAACCACTCAAAGCAATTAAACTTTTAGCTGGCTTGTAAAAGCACTGCAACATCAAGGCCTACACAGGGGATCAGGAGTTTTACTTTTCTACAGACTTCAAAAAAATGGTAGTAAAAGTAATGAAAGTGCAATTACAGCAAAATTGTTTATTTAGAAAGTTAAAGGTCTGTTCACAATAAAGTCAGGTTGCTATTATCTTGCCTGAATGATTACTCAGTTTTAGAAAATTCTCACTACTACACCTTCCATGATGCTTAGAGAAAAGCATAATTTATTTTTTCAAAATAGTTTATTCATTAAATTACATATTTAGGATAACTAGAAGAATTTTGTTGCTGTTGTTAAAAAATAAAATTCTTTCATCTGAGAAATGAATACTAACTTGTTACATACTATGTTTGTTCTTCTACATGCTATGTGACTTAACTGTTTCCAAGGATCCCACTTTGTTTTCCCGTTTTCATATTCATTGCTCATTTTCCTCTTCCCCGATGACTACAATAAGCATCTTTCAGTTTTTTCAGCTGTCAAGAATGCTTCATATCAATTAGAAGTTCCATTTTAATATAAATTTCTAACTTATTTGCACTTCATGCTGGGTATTTTTTGTAGCTCCAGTCCCATCTTCAGCACACAGAGGAAAAAATATATCATCTCCTGTATTAAATTTTTTTTTCTTGCACCGAGTGGGGATCCTTTTAGTAACAAATCCTAAACTGCTGTTTTTCTATGTCACCAATGAAATCTGTAAGCTTACATGAGACAATCTTAAGTTTCATTACATGTGAAAGTACACGAGGAGATAACTGTTCACTAAAATCAACTAGAATTTATGCAGTTTCACCAGTTCACTTATTATTTCCTATAATGCTAGTCATACTTCACCCTCACAATTTGTCTTCCAAAGTCCATATGGTGTGCTTTCTTCCTCATGTACTGTATTCATCTCTGTTAAAATAGTGATCAATTTGAAGCAGCCAAGTCCAATCCTTTAACTGACTTTGCCATTTGTCTTTCTTTCTGCTTCTGAGTCCTAGACTCTGTTAATGGCAGTGGAACTCTGTGTGTGCACCAGTAATTCCCTGTGGAAATGAGCTTGCCACCTCCATTTTTTAAGTGCCTCAGTATATATCCATTGTACTGGGCTTGCTAAGTGGCTTACTGATGCTGAAGTACTGAAGCTGCCACTTTAAGTAAAATGCACTCTAATTTAATTAAGTATCTATGGTGTCATGTTATTGCTTTGCTTTTTGATCTTTAAGCTGCAAATTACATTTCCATCCCATCAACTCATTTGCTTTTAGAAACACAGTTAGTTCACCAACTGTATTATACAAATAATATGAACATTCTTTACAAAGAATTCCACAATTTATCAGTGTTTTACACTTCATTAAACAGAAAAATGAATTATATTTGAGATATTGATATATTTGAGATATAAACAAATTATATTTGAGACAGATTATGATTTTAATGCTGAAAATTTTATATAGTCATTTAAAGTGTTCTCATACACATCTGCCAAAGATGTTAAGTAGCTAATTATAATTTTCCCCCTTCAATATACAATAATGTGGTGATAAAATGTATCTTCAGAAGCATCTGCAGGAAGCAGTCCACAGTAAACAAAGTTTAACAAAACAAACAAAGTTGAAAGGTCTGAATTTCTCAGATTATATTTGTTCTTTCTTAATGGCAAAGGAGAAGCATAAGGGTATGATGTTGATTTTAGTTTTTCTTGGTTTTTCTTTTGTCAAGGTCATAAAGGTTGCACTTAAAATTGTCAGTTTTTTCCCGGCACCTATATGGATATTTGACTCCTTGCTAGACTTTGTGTCATAGAGGTTTTAAGTGACACCTATTTTAGCCACTCTTTTACCTTATGTAGATAATATTCACATATAAAGAAGAGCCTCTGGAGAAACTTTGTATCTTGCTTCTTTTTCCAGAGTAGTAACTTCTGAGTTTGAATAAACTAGTAGCCAGTTCTGTCTAAATAATTTTCATAGTAGATAAGGAATCTAAATGTATTTAACCTTCATAAACCTATAAACTTTAATTCATATCCTTCATAGAGCTGAGTTTTAATTCTATGACACTAGATCAGATAAAATAAATTGGGGGGGCAAATTAAAAAAAGCAAAGCAAGGAAGAAAATAATTCAGGAAGCTAAAGAGTAACTAGTCATTGGGAGAAGATTATTTGTCTGTGATCAGCATGAACAGGAATAAAAATAGCAGTATGTTTTTGGAACATTTTTCATATAATCATATTTATACACATATATAAGTTTTAAAATGTATTTCCAGAAGTAATTGGACTGGACTTGGCCGAGAAATTTAATAACAGATTTTCAAATAGACATTTTAGAAGATACTATTAATTTCCTGATATTATCATTAAAAGCACCTCTACACATGTTGACTTTGCTGTGTATGCCAGCCTGACATGCTGTATTGTGCTAAATATACCATTCAGGTTCATGGCATGTTAGAAATGTGCATGCACTGCCACGGACACCTTGGTCCATCTCTTCAACACCCTGTCTGCAAGCATTAGGATCTCCTGTCATTCCTCTCAGAGGAACTTCCTGTCTCTTCCACATGCTCTCCCCACAAGGCAAGGGCTCCTGATCCTGTACATCCTGGTAGCCCTCCAACAGACTTCCTTCAGTTTATTGATATTTTTTCTGTTACTGAGCAGCCCGAAAGAAATATTCAACAAAGGACATGAAGAGAAAGGGTCCCCAGTCAGGTGAAGGTAAAGTCACATGGTAACTCTGCTCATTTTCTGATCAAGCCCTCTTTTGGAAGCTGTTGAAAACCTTTTGATCATTTGCTACTGTTGAACTACAATAATTTCAGCAAAGCTCAAGCGTTCACTTGGAATTTTAAAATACAAAATAAAAATGCAGTTCATCCCATCTCCCCCGAAAAGAAAAAAAGCAAACAAACAAAACAAAACAATAAAATACATTCTCTAAGAAAATAAAAATTTAGATAAATTTTAAGTGGTTTTATAGTTATATAGTTATTTTTATTTCACCTTATGTAGCTTTCTTGTTAAAGAGACCATAGTGCAATTTTCAAAGTTTGATGTTGCTCACTTGCTGGATGACTTTAAAGATATCTTACATCCATTTTTAATTTTACCACAAAGGAAATTCAGATGATAAAGATGTCTGGCATATAGAATTCCCTTAGAAATTCAAAACTGTGATTCACTGATCAATTGAAGATAAAGAAAGAGAAATCTATTTGGTGTTTTTCTTGAGTCATTTTTCATTGCCATCTTATACGTTCTGGTGTACCCTTACACCATTCTGAATGGTATTTTCAATTCTAACAGATTTTTCACTATGCTTTACACACACATGCTGAGTGGAAAAACAACATCAGAATAATATATTTTGTGGTCTATCACCACCATGACATATGCTGGTACAAATGGGCTGAAAAATATAATTATTCTGGGATAGGCTGTGCTGACTTTTGTAGTACATTAATGCTCTGCTAGCCTTGGCATAGAGAGAATGACAATGACCAAGCAGCAAAAGAAATATGTCAAAGACACATGTGGACATATGTAGAATGATGTAGATAGTCTGGCTTTTACACCCAAGAATATACAGAAAATACAGAAATATTAGAAATATTAGAAATATTAGAAATATTTGTAATATAACTGAAAGCAGCTTCCCAGGTTGCCTAAGTTAAATCAGTGTTGGAGATTAGGAGAGAGAGGTAGCTTAAAGATCACCTTTGAGATCACTATTTGCTGCCTCTTCCAGTTATACAACTGCTCCTGGAAATATATGTCAAGATAGAATTTCACTCTTTACATATGGCCCACAAATTCCCTGAAACTATAATGTTCAGTATTTTCTTTATCCAGCACAACTGAAGTAGTTGGACTGGAAACATATTTTGCCATTCAGAGTCAGGTGACCTACAAAGTAGAGAAAAGCTTAATTTATGCTAGAGAAGCTTAAATCTTATCAGCATGATAAATAAAAGCTAAAAATAGAAGAGGGTATTTTAGTGACCTGGGTTAAGCCTTTAAAGATATCTTCATAGAATATAAAATATCACTAAACAAAATGTCACTTGCTTTTCTGTAAGTACAGAATGACGCCACTAGATATCCTTATCAGATTTTCTGCCTTTCTTATGAATTCTTTTTTTTTTTTCATTGAGCTAAAAGGTATGTGGTCACTGTAGAAGTTTTACTTTTAATATCCTTTATTTATTGTTTATGGATGGACTTGACTATGCATTAGAATTACAGTTTGTGTCTAGCGATAGTAATAAGTGTAAAATATAAAACTGAGCAAGATCTGCAATTCCTGTACTGAATCTTATCTTAAAGAAACTCAACCTCCAAGATCACAAACCCTGCCCATATTAAAAAAAAAAAAAAAGGTGTAGTTTCCTGCAATATGTTTCATAGCACCAGATCAGTACAGGTAGAAAAAACGGCTAAAGGAGTCCAAAGAATGGAAGTAAATAATTTTACTCTGTCTTTTATCTAAAATGATACTGAACTTATGCAGACCTTTGGCCTAACAAATTATTAGTCTTGATGTAAGCTTAGAGCTACTAAAGATGCCCACTGAGATAAAATTACAAAGACCTGTCAATATTTTACTGGCTCAGAGTCCTGGAATACTCATTTATGTTTGGACTTAACAATCTTAAAGATTTTTTTTAACCTAAATAATTATACTGTTCTATGATTCAGGGGCAAGCTGGTAATTAGGAAAAATGCCTTTTTGAGGGACGAGAGTAGGGAAGTTTTGGGGGAGGATGAGAATTTGGGAGAGGATGAGCACTTCTTTAGGACATTCACAGAAGGCATTCTGGAAAAAGATTTGAAGAGTGAGCAACAGCATGAAAGAGATGCTCCTGTCTCACAAAGCACCCCTGCTTAAAGGTTTATTAAGACAGAGAAATATCACAGTAGAAGTAAAAAGGAGAAAAATTCCTATGATGGCAGGGAGCCTTTACTTTACACTTATAGTTCAAAGATTTCTTCGGAAATCACACAACAATAAGACTAATAGAGTAGGAAGGTATTCTGTTTCATGCAGAGTGAGAGGATTCTTTCAGTGGAAACAGTCCACAGACATGTAGTGTAACAATTTTATATGGTGAAAGGGAATGCAAAATGTGTAAAGTCATATCCAGAAATACTGAATGGGCAATTTTGGCATATGCAATGTGAATAAGAATTGCTTTCCCAGAATTGAATTTCTCTTTCTGCAATTCTTTTTCAACCCATAATAATCTATGATCAAAACAACACCCTCTGATCAGCATATCATTAAAATTATTTAACTTATTAATTAAATTGGTAAGGATTGAACTTCATATTTTAAAATATGGAAGAAGATATATAGACCTTTCTGATTAATATGATTTTAATGTGTGCTAGATGGAGTACAGAATATCATATGAGACCCTCATTAATCTTAATAGATTGCTGATTATGCAGATGGCAATCATTAGACAGACCTATCCGACCTATTTCAATGTCTGCTATTGGCTGCTAGAAGATGAGCCAGATTCCATAAGTGTCCATGGTTAAATCTTCTGCAATTGTAGTGCTATGATATCAGATCCTCAGTTAACTCACATAAAGAATAAGGACTGCATTTTACAGAACTTTAAGCCAAGATTTTCAAAACAGTTGACTACAGTAACCTTGAAATGTGATTTTGGATACATCTCTCAGTGTTCCCAGGTTTGTAAAAGATAAGCTACTTAGCTAGGTCAGTGGCATTTTAGGGGAAACCTAAGAAATTAAGTTCCAAAAATCTGACATTTCAGTAAAAACTTTAGTCATCCATCAGCTTGAAATAGAGACTAACTCAAAGCCTATCGTAAGATAGACAAACACAAATTTGTTGAATTAATTTCTATTATCTTCATCCTTCAGTGGCTAAATGCTCTTCTTCCCAAGTGCTGCCCTCCCTTAACAGTTCAGGGAACAGAGATCAGGTGAACTCCCCAGCCCTGCAAGTGAGTTGTGGTGGTTTCCTGGGTGCTTTTCAAAGCTACAGAGAGACTTCAAGAACATTGCTTTCTTCCAGGTCTTTCACTACTCAGCTGCTCAGGGGACTCCACTGTTTACTCAGAATTACAGAGTTCACTGAAATTAAGCAGTGAGGAATGCACACTTTCCAAAGCTGGATGGATAATTTGACCTGGGTCTCTCTGCAAAGATAGTGCTTGGAGAAACTTTTGCCATTGCAGAAGGGTGAGAATACAGCCATGAATAGAACATCTCTGTCACTTAGGTCTGGAGTTTTGTTACCCCTTCCCTAGCTGCCTCTACAAACTGTGGCAAATTTTTTTTTATTTTTATGCAGTCACTGCCCTGTTTGACTGCTCTGCAACCTTAGATGAAACCCTCAGGTCTAGCATTTACATCAGAATAGTTTAGCCAGACAATAATTTGTGTGTTTTGGTATTTGGGAAGTAGAAGTTCCTTTGAGCTTCCAATTAATGTGAGCTGACTACTGTCTTCTGCATTGTAGATCAAGGTGGTTATTTATACCCAGTTTCAAACAAAGTGCAGCTGCACTGCTCTGGTCTTATGCAATGTGGGAAAACATGTGGCTCTGGACAATGTTTTGAGAGGAAACAGCACCACAATAATTTCACACTTATGAAGTATTTCACAACAGCAGTTGGCATGCACACGAGGCCATAACGGATAGCTGAGTGCAAACTGTACTCCCAAGAGCTTTTCTGATTAAACCTGTGATATGCATAAAATAATGGATGTCGAAGAACAGAAACAGGAAGATCTGATGATATAGATTATTAGCACCTTAGGTCTCACAACCTGACACAACCAAAGACTTATACATTATATGCCATATTTTCAGAACACAATGGACATGAAAAAGGAAATCAAAGAATCTTGCCCTCATTGTATGCTAGCATGAAACAACTAGCTTAAATATCTTTCTGAGAATAATCCAATCTGCTTCTGAACTCATTGTTGACTCCACAGCAGGGGCCATGAATCAGGGCTACAGGGAGTGGTGTGTATCAGCAAATTGTGTAGCTCTTTGCCACACAATACCAAAGGTTACATATTTCCCCTTTTTAGAATATATTAACCAAAATCCATCATGTTCTTGAGCACAGATACACTAATTTACTTTTAAAGGAAATGAAAATATTTTTACATACAGTGATATTCCCCAAAAGATTTTTTTTTAAATTAATTCCCAGTCCTAGATTTAACATTTAAAGTGTTCTGCCAAAATAACCATTATAACAACGCTGTAAAAAGGTTTACCCATTGATAATAAACTCAAATGTTTTAGGAGTAAATACTGTAGCAATGTGTATTTTCAGATCTCCATGTGGCTTCCCTTTGTTCCCCTGCCCTGTATGCTATTGGTTCATTTTGAAATATGCATCCTACTGTACCTGAAATCTATTGGTGTGTTCCCTTTGCCCGTCTTCCCTTCAGACCTCCCAGGACTGGCTCCAGGAGAGCCAGCCCCGCCCCCTTCCTTTCCCTTATAGGCCGATGCCTGCGTCAGTTTGGGGTCCTCCATCTTTGAGCTGTCAGTCCCTCTGACCTAACCCTGCTTTCCTCTCCCTCTTCCTGTCCCTACAACCCTCCTCCCTTACCCCAAATAAACTTCCCTGGCAGAATGGAGATGGGTCCAGTTCGTTCCTTCCTCCCACTACATTTCCTGCAGAATTTACGTGGCCGGAGACTCACACCACACTGAGCGCACCCCGGGAGCCACCTGGCCCAGACATGGTGGAGATATGCACCCCAGGGACCTCATTTCGGGGGGCTGCCAGGTCCTGCCATCACCCTGCAGCCAGATACATCAAAATACTATGCATTTTTTCCTGCTGGTACTTGTTTCACTGATTTTAACTTGATTTTTTCCTAACTAAGAATTTCTTGACAGTATGGTGGGTAAAATTTAAAAAGAAAATTGCAGGCTTACTGATGAAGGGAAAGGAATATTTATATACCACATCAGTAGCAGGGAAGTGATGACTCACATACTCTTAAATGATCTTACATTTTTAACTAAAAATTGCTGACAATTTCATTAAATATGAAACATTAGATTAATGGCTTCAGAATCTTAAAAATCTTCTATAGCAATTATCCTTAATCTATAGCCTAATTGGACAATCATAAATTATACTCAGGGATAGATCTATTTTCCAATATAGATGACTTTTTATTCAACACATAAAGCGTTAATACTTGTTAAAACCATATATTGGTATGTATTAATTTGTACTAATTGTTTGTACTGTGACTGAAATTATTCTATCATTATTACTACCTACAGAAATACATGTACTGTTGAGTCATTTGAAGTCTAAAATTAGACATAAAATTCACGCATTACAGTAGATGGAGGAATGGTACAGGAAAGGATAACATGATTCACATGTGAGATCATAGGATCATCTAGTTCCAACCACTCAGCCATAGGCAGGCACACCATCCACTAGATCGTATTGTTCAGAGGCTCATCCAGCCTGGCCTTGAATACTTACTTCTAGGAATGTGGCATCCACTTCTCTAGGTAACCTGTTCCAGTGCCTCACCATCCTCATAGTAAAGAATTGTTCCCTGACATCTAATCTACAGCTTTCCTCTTTTAGTTTAAAACCATTCCTTTTTGTTCTATCACTATCTGCTCATGTGGGAAGTCTCTTCCTCTTTTTTATAAGCCCCCTTTAAATATTGGAAGGACACAGTCAGGTTTCCACAGAGTCAAGTCATCTCCTGGCTGAACAACTTAAGCTCTCTCAGCTGTGTTCATAAGAGAGGTGTTCTAGCGCTCAGATCATATTTGTGGCCTACTCTGGACCCATTCTAACATGGCTACAACTTTCTTGTGCTTCCAGCACTTCTGTTGCTCATGTTGAGCTTTCCATTCACCAGAACTAGCAAGTCTTTCTCAATGAGCTCATGTCCCACTCATGTATGGGATTGGCTGGACCCAGGCGCAGCACCTTGCCCTTGGACAAACCTCATGAGGTTCTCTTGTGATCACTTCTCAGGCTTGTCCATGTCTCTTTGAATGGCATCCCTTCCTTCCATTGCATCAGCTGCACTGGTCAGTTTTGTGCAATCTTGCTGAGTGATATAGCTATAATGTAAGTGAGAAAAACTGAACTGGTGGAATGACAAGATCTATGATACTGAAGTATATGTGCAGAAGGAGAAACAGAGGGATTTAAGTGAATTTTTCATACTATCTTGCAGGAAATCTTCTTTTAAGGTGTGTCCTAGCTAGAAGACTACTGAATTTTTCATAGGACTTTTATGATGACATAGAAAATATTGTCAATATATATGCCAATCAGTAGCATGACTAAAAATTAAAATAATGCCCAGAAACTGTAGGATAGTGTGAAAAAATTCAATATAATTAAAAAATTAAAACTTCTATAACATTGCTAAGAAAAGGGAAACAACTAGACAGAAGTTCCATCAAGAAGAGTCTTAGAGTTATTAGTCCAGATCCTAAACTGAATTTAAGCAATACTGTCACATTCCAAACAAAACAGTAGGAAAAACATGATAAAATTATATACAGAATAAACAATATCTTCTATACTAGGTGGATTCACTTTTCCACTCTTGCTAGTATTAGCAATGTCTCAACTGGATCCTCTTGTGGAAGCAGTGGGCTTAAATATTATGGAAGATGCAAACCATCCAGATACAGCCTAATAGCATCGAGAATAATAACATAAAAGATCAACCTAATTTATGGAAGAGAAGACTGGGAGAATACACACTAAGGCATTCAAATATGCAAAATGTACTATAAAAAAAGGTCTGTTTGTAATAAGGAAGATGAAGAATAATGGGTTTAATTTTTATCAGATTTCACTTCATTAAGAAATTAGAAAAATGAGTTTTATAAAAACATTCTATAGATTTTGTGCGATCCTTGTAATAATGAAATATTGAAATGGTTTATAGAAGTTGATGTGTTCATCACTGACTATTTTTGAAATCCTAGAGAATATCTCTCAGGAATGAGATTTATTAGATTAAGACAGGGATTAAGAAGGGAACAAATGACTTTTCTACCTCCTTTCTTATAATTTTATGGTTTCTATGGGGTTTTCCTCCTAAAAATAATACTCCATTAAATATACATTCAAATGGGCAACAAAAAAAATTGTTTTTTTAAATAATCAGAGTAGGCTTCAGGTATTTAATGAATTAGGAAAAAATGTAATAACAAGAGTTAAGAGACTTGTGATTCTAAGATAGTAAAAAACTCCATAAAAAATCAAAACACTTGGACCACTTCTTTATTTTAATATTTCAGGGGATTCTGTGTTGATCCAAGGAGTTACTTCACTGATTCTTTCCAGAGGTCATTTTCAATATAATAGAATACATGATGAAAAAGTATAAGAGTATTATCACTTGGTATTAGTCACAATTCAGAATTCAGAAGTCTCATGTGAAATTTGAAAATCATCTCAAGTCCATTTTAGGGTGTTTGAAACTATTTCCCTATGCATCATTAACCTTTAATTGAATATTGGCTTACTCACTTAATAGGATTACTATTTATAACTCATTTAGAAGAGTTAGAGGTGAAATGTTCATCCAATTGCCATCAATGGTAATTGGGCATTGGTTTCATCGTGGTTGGAAAGTCACTTAGAAGCTTCCACAGCAGCATTAGATATACATATTAAATGTTCACTTTTTTAAAATAACGGACATTTTTACAGTAAGTTAATTACCTAATGCTTTAAAAAACTCTGGGCATATCTTATGTTGGACCTACTGACTTAAGTTTACTTATCTATGTTTTCATTTTTTTCCAAATAATTTTGTTCTTACTTACCTACATTGGTAACATTCTGTTGTAATATCTTTTAAAATTATCTTCCTTCAGCTTAAAAGAGGTTTAAAATCATTAATGGTTGTATCACTGCATTCTTATTTGGAAGAAATTGTTTTATATTCAAACCAAACATTTCTATTTGTTCTGTTAACCTACATTAGCAATTCTGAAAAACATAACTATTTTTCCCCCTCAGATTCTTAAGGAAACACACTCTTTATGAAGATTAATCATAAAGTCATAGAAACATTTAGATTAAAAATCTAATCATAGAGTTATAGAAACATTTAGATTAAAAAATACCTTTAGGTTGGTCAAGTCCAGTAAGCAATAAAAAAAGCCCCAAATCTGTCTATTTAATCTATGCATCTTTACTGTATTTTCTGTTTTGCTATTCTATAAGGTTAATTAATGTTAGAAATACTCAAAATTTCTCAAGTAACTCATAGGAAATAAAATAATAAAACAGTCCACAGGCAATTTCATTTGCTAATATTATAAAAAATATACCTTTGTGTGTGTGTGTGTGTGTGTATATATATATATATATATACACACAAATACCTTACTAGGGATGAGAAGTACACAATATGAAATCAGATTTTTCTTAGAGGTGTTCAGTAAAAGGGCAAGAAACAATGGGTAGAGTCTGAAATACAGAATCATTAAAGTTGGAAAAGACTGCCAAGATCATCAAATTCAACCTTTGACCAAACACTACCTTGTCAACTAGACCACGACACTAAGCGCCACATCCAGTCATTTCTTGAACATTTTCAGGGATGGCAAGTGCACCACTTCCCTACACAGTCACTCCAATGTTTAACTACTCTTTCAGTGACCAAAATCTTCCTGATGTCCAAACTGAACCTTTCCTGGCACAGATTTTGGCCATTTCCTCTTATCCTGTCATTAGTTGCGTGGCAGAAGAGATCAACTCCCACCTTGCTGCAACCTCTTTTCATTTGTAGAGAGCAATAGGGTTCCCCTTGAGCCTCTTTTTCTCCAGGCTAAAATAGGATTTCCCATGGGAAATCCATTTCATAGAATCCTCATGGTTGGAAAAGACCCTTAAGACTGCCCAGTCCAACTGTCAACCCAGCAGTGCCACTGTAATCACATAACCACTAAACCACATCACCCAGTGCCAGATCTATATGTCTCTCAAACATGTTTCCCATATTTCCTGTTTGGGAAATCCCTTTTTTTTTTTTTTTTACAGTGAAGGTGCTGAAACAATGGAACAGATTGTGCTGTCCAGAGTGGTTGTGGTGTTTGCACCATGAGCAAATTTAGAACCTGACTGGACTCAGCCCTGAGCAACTTGCTCTAGCTGACCTTGCTTCAGCAGGTGGTTGGACATCTCCCTAGGTCCCTTGAACATCATTTGTCCTATGATTCTGGGAAAACTGTGCAAATAATTCTGAAGCTTTATTAACTTTCAAAAATATTTGGATTGAGAGACTTTGTACTCAACCTAAAAATTAATATTTTATTCTCTTTTGTGCTCTGGGTATGCTAGGTTTATTCTATTACTCTTTGAAATTGCTTTTAATAACATAAGCCCATAAACTTTGTTTTCTAAATTTAAAGGGTTTGAAAACTTATGATAGTAAAATATTAACTTGATGAATAATTCAGAGTGGAAAAAGTGGTAGAAGTCATAAAGTCACATTTTGAACTGTAGCTTTGTGGTTGAATAATATGACCTTTCACATTCGAAACCATTATTTATGTTTAATCTGCAGTCCTCTAGGAAATTAATTTGGCCCATAGTCTATAGCAGGGACCTGTTTCATAATCTTAAAAGATATTAACTGTAAAGCATCTTATGCTATTGAGACAGGTTTTTTATACAAAACTCGGTATGCTGAAATTTTTACTTTATAGACTAGAAATAGCAATTATTGTATTATTGGCAAAACGTTTGGAGGGCGATAGAAATTAGAGGCATTGAATGTAACTGATAGCTGGCTAAGTTTTTGTAATTAAATTAGTCCTTGACAAGTCACTAACTAGGTCACAGGGCAGTAGAGGATGAAGGACTTTTGCAGCTAATTCAGGGCCTACTAATACAGGATCTTCTACTCAATATTGCTCTCCCTGGACCCTGACAGATAATAAAAGGGAATTTGGTGCCTTTCTCCATTCACATGAGAAATAACTGTATATGGCTATAGTTCTTGAGGCTCATGGAAACGTTCTAGTCTCCACTGGAATCGGGATGAGCATGCAGGAGTTAGTTCAGGTCTTCTACCTTAGTAGAAGCTAGTGTTGGTTACACTGGTTATTAGTTACTCAGTATTCAGTAATTAATTTGCTAGGATGGTGATGGAATTCAGAGACGGAAGCACTGAGACACAAAGTTACTGAGGTTAACTAATGAATAAAGCATGATGAACAATGACCTAAAAAATAAATTATGGAGTGACTGGAAATTTCAATAATTACCTTAAAAAAAACCTAAATCAGTTACAAGGTAGGAGATGAGGTGAATTTCTAGAATAGTTAAACTTCTTAGATAACTGTCTGTATTAACCATACAGTTAATTTAAACTAAGTAATTCACCTTAAATGATAAGCTTCAAAACACGTAAATTTGAGGGAGGTAAAACTTACAATTAATGTTAATAATGCTCGTGAAGAATCTGGATAGCCATAACATCTTCAACTCTATTTTTGAGGCAATATATTAATGGGTGGGGAGAGATGGGTTGTCTATTTTTGTTTGTTTAAGATGAAGGCGGGAAAAATAGCTCTGTAAGAGTCCCAGATATCCTCTTTGTAGTAAGGTCTAAAATCAAAGATGCTTTACAGAGTCAGAACCATTTAGGTTGGAAAAGACCTCTGACACCATCAACTTTAGTCTTTGCTCACCACATTGTCAAATAGGTCATGGCACTAAGTGTCACATCCAGTAATTTCTTGAACACTTTCAGGGATGTTGATTCCATTACCAACCTGGGCAGGCCATTGCAATGTTTAACAACCCTTTCCGTGAAGAAATTCCTCCTGATGTTCAGCCTGAACCTTCCCTGGCATAGCTTGAGGCTCTGTCCTCTCACCTCTCACTAGTTGCCTGATAAAAGAGGATGATCCCCACCTGGCTACACCCCCCTTTCAGGCAGTTGTGAGAGTGAGAAGGTCACTCCTGAGCCTTCTTTTCTCCAGGCTAAACAACCCCAGCTTCCTCAGCTGCTCCTCATAGGTCTTGTGCTCCAGACCCTTCAGCAGCTCCGTTGTCCTTCTCTGAACACGCTATAACCTCTCAATGTCCTTCTTGGTAAGGGGCCCAGAACTGGACACAGGATTTGAGGTGTGGCCTCACCAGTGCTGAGTACAGGGGGACAATCACTGCCCTGGTCCTGCTGGCCACAATATTGCTGATACAGGCCAGGATGCAATTGGCCTTTTTGGCCACCTGGACACACTCTGGCGCATGTTCAGCCTCTGTAACCAGCACCCCAGGGGCTTTTCTGCTGGGCCTCTTTCCAGCCACTCTGTTCCCAGCCTGTAGTGCTGCATGGGGTTGTTGTGACCCAAGTGCTGGACCCAGCACTTGGTGTGGTTCAACCTCATACAATTGGCCTTGGCCCATCAGTCCAGCCTGTCCACATGCCTCTGCAGAGCCTTTCTGCCCCCCAGCAGATCAACAATGCTCCTGCCCAACTTAGTGTCATCTGCAAAGTGACTGAGAGTGCATTCAATACCTTTATACAGATTATCAATAAAGATATGAAACAAACCTGTTCTCAATACTGAGCCCTAAAGAACACCACTAGTGACTGGCCTCCCCTGGATTTAACTCCACTCCCCACCACCCTCTGGGCCTGACCATCCAGCCAGTTTTTAACTGATTTAGTCAAGAGTAAAGAACAAAACATAGAACTTGAGTATAAACTATTTGCAACATACGCACCAATCCTAATTTCTCTGAGCTAGAAAGTACTTTGCCTCTACTGACACAAGTAAGGTTTTGAAAAATATAGGAATAAAGATAATGTTTTATTGTCTTAACAAGTACATTCCTATTTTATAATATCATTTAAAAATACTAACCTCAGTGCAATGAGTGAGTGATAACATAGTACACTGACTAATAAACCTACAAAGATTTCCTGCTTTGATATGCCAGCTATTAGCTAAACATTCTGATTCAGAATAAAACCCCAAATGTATTACTTTCACATTAGAATTTTAAAAATCACTTTTTTTTTTTTTTAAATTAATATCTGGAGTTATTTTTAGATGTCACCTCTTTTCTATTCATCCAAAGAACATTGTACCTACTCTTTGCTTTACTAATGTGTATTTAGAATACAAAAGGAAAATATAAAAAAGTAAATATTTCTATGAATCATCAAAACTAGAAAGACCACATATTGAGCCTTTTGACAGAGTTCCAGAGTAGAAGCCTAAATTGAATGAATCACTGTTTCTTCCTTAACCCCAATTATTATATTGCAGGAGAAATCAGGGCTGTAAAGAGATGGCGAAGGAAATAAAAGGGGGGGGGGAAAGAAAGAAAATAAATCAAGCAAACATTATGTCTTGCTTCCAGAATTCAAAGTTTTAATAAGCACTACTGTTTTCTACTCATTTTCTGATCCTGAATTTTCTATTCATTGGAGCGATTAGGTTCTCAATAAATTAGTTAGTTCTTCATTTTGCTTTTCATCAATTAGCAGGTACCATGTCTTTCTACTTTTGACAGAATCCAGTGCAATGTGGTCAAATAATATTTGACTCCATATGTAATGCTACAATAAATTAAAATAACAAAAAAAGGACAGTTATTTACATGCTCATGGTTAGATATTTCCTAGATGTGTGTGATCTCAATCAAGCTTCTGTCACTGAGGCAATATCATATATGTCTCTTCTGATTTTGCTGCAACTTACATCAGCTTCTTGTGCTGTTGAGAGCACTCTGGGGCTTTTCTCTCAGCTGTGTAATTTCATACCTTGAGTATAGAAAGCTCAAAGAAACTTTCTGCTTTGGAAGTTTGGGAATGCTTTACTTTGTTTCTCTGTTAACAGCTATCAGTTTTTAGTATCATTCACAAACAGTATTTTAGTTACTTCTGAGCACAGCTACCCTGAGACTGCAGAGAAAAAGTGATCTATAATACAAAACAGACTTAACCACACACAAATAAAAAAAGAACACAGCTTGTCTTACTCCTACTCTAGCATTCCCAGTCCATATACATCTGCAGATTCATACAGGCACTCTAGAAGTTGTGAATACTGTGGATAGCTTTGAGAAGGAGAAAAAAATCCAAATATAGCACCCTCTTTCAGAGAGACAATATTAATTTCAGCATTTATGCAGAACATTTACAAAATGTTCACAGTAAATCTTCACAGTAGTTATTGATCCCCTGGAAGAATCTGTTGCAAGTGAAATTCTGATTCCCAGGAAGCCGTAAGACACAGTGCAGACTGCTGAATTCTGTATCTCCAAGACTAAATGATTATGCCTAAATAAATGGAGAATAGACTCATACAAAGTCTCCCATTTGAATTTCACCGGTTGTTTGACTTGATCTTGTGAAAACAATGCAATCTATTTGCATGTACAATTGTAATTCATTGTAGTTGATATTTCTTCTCAAAATCCAAAAGCCTCAGTGTTTTTGCATACAGCATTCCAACACATGAATTTCTCTTAGATATTCCTATCTGCAATACTATTTTATAAAGTAGTTGTGGACAGAAATAAAATTTACTAAGGAGTTTGATTAGGTAGAACTTTTAGATTGAGGAAAACATTTTTCCTACAGATAAATGTCTATTTTCCTAAAAAGCATCCCTAAAAGAAGAAAAACCATTCATTTTTGCTTGTATGCATATTCCAAGTTTAATGTGTTTTCTGTGTTAACTGTTCACAGACAGAGAAGTTAAACACAATCTGAATGGAACACAGGAAAGCTTTTTTTTTATGTCATAATGGTAATAAAACCACAATTCTGTTATTAAAAAGATGGCATTGCACTACTGTGGAAGCAGGGTTCTATGTTTTTTGATTGGCACTACAAAAACTTACATTACTCTATTCCAAATTGAAACATTTAAGGAACTTGTTACAGCTAGATCACACCCATTTTTTCAGTAAAAAACTAAGCCTTATATATCCCTGGATACAATTACTGAGGGCAATAAAATGTACTATTGTAAGATCAACGAGGTTTGAGATGACTATATTCTCATAAGCTAAAGAGGACAATCAGTATGATAATTAGAGCATGTTAATTACTCTCCACTAGCAACAAAAAATGCAAATGATATACAGCAGGAAATTAACAGCACTTACTGCTCAATATTGCATGACTTTTCCATTAAGTATAATAAGAAAAGTTGTTAAATTATAGAAAATAAGAATAGTGAAACTGTAATATTAAAGAAGCTTAGGTTTCCAGTCTGGCTGTGGAGGGAATCATTAGGAAGTTTTCCGAGGATGTGATACTGTCCATCCAGGTTAGGCACACTTGTGCATTACACAGGGGAAATCTTTATGCATTATTTTATTTTCACTAGGTAGAACAAGACTGGCTATTCTGACTCAGCTGGAAGCAGTACAATAACCTGTTCTGAATAATAGCTCTGCTGTAAAACAGTTCAAAAATTTTATCCCCCCCGTTTTTTTTAAAAGCAAGATTGAAGTTGGTTACCGTGGGGATTTTTTGAGAGGAAATAAGCAAACAAACCAATAAGAGCTAATAAAATTCTGAGCCTTGGAATTGTTTAAAAGTGAAAATTGAAGTCCCTTTTAGACTGAGAACTTAAACCAGCACAAGAAAATAAGTCATGGGAGAAGTGTATGATTGATTTTTCAAACACATTCTCAGGACTACAGATAATCTTATCAAAACAGACACAGATTTTACTGTCAACTTCCAATGAGCAACAGATAATGAAATACTGAAATTTTAATCAGTTAGGCATTGTTTTTTTAAAAACATGAGGGAACATCCTACATGCCTATTGCTGGCATGTTTTATGAAGCATTGAGTCAATTCAGAATTTCCCAAAGAATTCAACAAGCCTTCTACTATGATCATTGACATATTCATTTAGGTTCATGAGACTAATCCAAAACGTGTCCATCATTGACACAATGTAAGACAAACTGACATTTTGCAAACAGCTTAATATATGGATACAAGAACACAGATTTTGATAATTTTTTTTCTGTCTGGCAAAAAAAAAAAAAACAACCGACACCGTCTGAGTTTTCATTGCATTACACTACATTTTTAAAAATAGTTTCATTTCCTATTGTCTCAATATTCTCAGGTAGATATTGGCATTCTAGTAAATTGTAAGATTTAAGACATCTACAGTGCTGTCAGTATGAGTGGTTTTTAGGGTTTTATGTATACAATAAGCATCTTAAAGTGCCATAATCACAGAAGTAATGGAACTGAAATTTTTAAAAAGCATTTTCTTGTTTTTAGATTACAACAGAGCCTGTGACTGCTTTTTTTTTGTTTTCTTTTTTCATGTTATCAGGAATAATTTTTTGAGTTGGATAAAAGAGATTTAAAAAGGGGTGTTGTTTGTGTTTTGCTTTCATGTGTATTTGTTTGGTTGGGTTGTTTTCTCTCCCCTTCCCCCTGAGTGTTCCAACTTCTCCAGATAAACGGCCCACTTCAGATGGGCTCCTACATAAAAGCAGAACAAATCGTCATGGCAGATGAGCTGACTTGGCCAGAGAAGTGAAAAACAAGAGTAAAGGAATTTGATACAAAATCAAGATATCAAAATTAATCAGGATGCACATTATAGAAGAAATTATTTAATTATTTGTTGACCTAAGGTGTTAAGCAAGAATAATTAAACAAAGACATTTTATAAATATCAGTTCAGCCTAATTGAAGTTTGAAACTAAAATTAATATGACTGGAATGATGAAACATTGCCATATTATATTTGCATATATACTGACATAAAAAAAAATATGATAGACTGATGTAATATACCAAAAAGGAAAATTGACACCAATTAACAAAAAAAACCAACCAAACAAATCAAGATCTACAACACTCAAGGGAAACCAACATAACTGAAATACTTCTGCAGTATAGTTGAAGACCACAAGTGGTGAGTGGATGCTGGCCAGCAGCTAAGCTCCATACAACTGCTGGCTGACTCCCTCACTCCAGCATGATGGGGGAGAGGAGAGAAAACTCATGGGTCATAAGGTTAGTTTCATAAGTTAAGAGAAAGAAAAACAAAAAAAAAGCCCCAAGTGATGCAATGGCAATCACTCAAAACCCTCCTCAAGAAGACTCAGACCCAGCCAGCCTCCAAGAAATAGCTACAGTCCCCCAAAAAACTCCCCTGAGTTTTTATTGCTGAACATTATATTATATGTCATGGAATATCCCCTTGGTCAAATCAGATCACCTCTCTTGCCTGTGTTCCCTCACAGCTTCTTTTTGACTCCAGCCTAAACCCTGGGAAGACCATAAGAGAAACAGAGAAAACCTTGACACTGTGCAAATACTGCTCAGAAAGACCCAAAACATTGGTGTGTTATCAACACTGTTTTAGTCACAAATCCAAAACCAGTAGCATATGACCTGCTAGGAAAAAAATAACTCCATCCCAGACAGAGTCAATGTAACAACAAAATGAGATTTTAATAAATATCAAAAAGAAGAACAATTTCAAAATATTCACTGGTCTATTACCTGATACAGAGTTACCTGAACTACCTGAGGCACAAACAGTGTCTGCTTTTAGATGGCATCTACTCCCTACAAAGACAGAATAAAACAGAAAACAAACAAAAAATAGGCCAGACTTGCAAGATAGGACACCTTTCCTCATGTGAAGGAGTCTGTGAACAGTGTGTAGGGTGGATTTATTATTTTGAAATATAAAGAAAAATCTTGTAGCAATCTGAAATATTACTACAATATGTAGACAAAGAGACTAATGGCATCCCTGGTACAGACTGAGGGGAGTAAAGTTGTATCAGTACTTGGTGCAAGCCAGTACATGAAAAGGACCCTTAATTGCTAGTCTGTACTTGAAACGTCTTAAAGTCTGGAATCCGCAGAATTCTTGCTCTACTTTGATAAGAAACAAAAGTATTGCTTTGAAACATTTCATCTCCTTGAAATCATTGGCTAACAAGTAATTTTTTTCCTCCTTCTTTTCTCATTTGGGTATTATTTAACATCTAAAAACATTGTTGCCACAATATTTGAATCTTGTTCGACATTCCATAACTGAAATTATTCAACCACAGAATTACTGGCACAATTCAGAACATTTGGAGATGAACATAAGCTGTTGCTGACTACCCAATAGAATTTATGGTTTCTGTTTTGTAACAGCATTGCATTTCAAGTAGGCAATTCTTCCTTAGAAAACATTATTGCCACAAACTAAAAAAAATATTATTTTCTGCTATATTAACATTTCAAGTACTAGTAGCATGTGTTCTTTGGCATTATTGTATCCCCTTATACAATGGTTTCATATTGCAACCATATAGATTGATCTTTAGAGTTAGGTTATTGTGAGAGACTGGAGAGGATTGCTGGCTTGCAACATTTCAAGCCCACCTGTGGGGAAAGGAGCAGGTCAGGCCTTGCCCTGGCCAGGCAATGCCTTGCTCCACACACCCACCCCCTGTAACACCTGCATCCAAGCCCTGCAGTGGCTGATAATTCCTGGCACAGGGGAGGCAATGCTCCCTACTACACCTCTGGAGCCCCTAACCCAGCTCCTGAGTGGCTAAATGACCAGAAGTCCCAGCTGGGGGATGGGCCTAGGAAAGCCAATGGTATGTAAAACAAAGGATGAGCCACATGCAGGTCTTGACTCTACCTCCCTTTGGATTTGAAATCAGCTGGAACACTACTGGAGCCATGAGTGATAGCTTTATTTGTTCTTTTCTGTATTGCTTTTCTCTTTCTTCTTCTTCTCAACGTCTGAGTAATTTAAAATTGAATGGATTGGGGTTTGCTGTGAAATGCTTTATGTTCATTGAATGTTGCTTTAAACTTTTGCTAAATTCCCAGATTTTCTGAAGTTTGCCAGTAAAGTTTTTGTTATTTTGACCTCTTAAGGAATATCTTGTTGGGTACATAAAAGAATCTCAAGCCTTTATAAGAGATTTGTTGAGCAAACGCTGGGGCCTTACAGTTATCCATCCCCATTAATCACAGTTTTGTGGTAGCTGTTTTACAGGCTACAGATGCAGCACATGGATTTTGGCAAATCCAACGTGCCCCATACAAAAAACTTTTTTTAAATAAGTGCATGTACTTACTTTGAGTCCACTTGAAACGTACAAATAATGTTCAAATTCCCCAAGCATACATTTATTTTGTAATTTAAAATTCTGTTTAGTAAGATAAAAATAAATTCAAATGAGATCTTATATCACAAAAACATCCGCCCTACTGAATGACTTCTGTTGGTTTACTGATTAAAGACTAGGAATACTGTAGAATGAAAAGAAAATTGTTGAAAAGAAAAACACATATGGAAACATTTTGTCACTTTGTAGGGGGAAAAAAAGCATATTAATAAGAAAAATGGCAGAGAAATACAGATATTTTGAAATTACATATCACCAAATAGGACTGAAAATGCACTCTTTTGTTATACATATACAATTTCTTTATACCTATACTTCTTTCAAACACATGCAGCTGAAAAAGAAGTATAAAATAGAGAGGATAAGAATGTGGTTAAGTCTAACAATGAATACAAATAAAACATTTAAAGAAGAGTAGTCCTTTTTTTTTCAGTCAGTGAGAAATGATCCTTCCATAGATTGTTTTGCTTCAATTGTACTGAATATTAATGTCTGAGCTTCAGCAGAATTCTCTAAAAGATCAGATCAAACATAAAATTCTATTTGGTACTTATTTGAAAAGTTTATTTAATTCACATTCTCTACTGTCATCAATTTTCTTTTCACAGATGCGTTCCTAAGTATAGCCAGGATTTCCAAACAACTGTAAAACAGTACAATGACAGAAATTCTGGTGACAATGAAGAAATGGGGAATTGACTTGTGTGTGTCTATGCAGCAATCACCATATAAGATTTTAAAAGACATGCAAAAATTCAATATCATACTAGCTGTTTAAAAAGAAAATATAATGATATTAGAGTTGTCAATAACTAGGTACTCTTTATTCTTCAACTATGATATACTATCATTAATGACAGTTTGGGGACCTAGCAATATATAAAAAGATACTGATTTTCAGATTTAACTTATAATTTTTCCTGGTCAATCTATGATTCCAATGATTCATTTTCAACTGCCTATCAATCATCTGGTAGTTTGTTGTCTCTTTGTCTAAAAGAAGAACTTATATATGAATCGTCTTGTATTTATTGTTGTACATGTGCTCTTATTAATACTGGAGGGAAAAGGAATCATCTCCATCAAAATGGGGTTTGTGTCACTTTTCCTTATATTTAATTAATTTTATTTAATTTCCTAGAGTCAGTAAAGGAATACCATAGATATGAAATACTATCAGACTATGATGAGATATAGCTATAAATCCTGACTATGTCTGCACTTACAGAATTGTGAGAGCTTTCCAGGTCTGGGTGAACATTCTGACCATTGAAGCATGGAATAATTCAAGTGAGAAGTGAACCCAGGAGGTCTCTAGCCCAACCTCCTGCTCCAAACATGATTACCTGTGTGGTCAAACCAGGCAGCCCAGGGCTTTATCCAATTGAATCTAGAAAATGTCCAGAGACAGAGGCTGCACAATATGTCAGGACAACTTCTTCCACTGTTGGACCATGCTCATGAGGCAAAAAGGTTTTTCTGATACCTGATACCTTCAGAAACAGTCTGAATAGCTCCTGTTTCATCTTAAAACAGTTCTCTTGTCTTCCTGCTGTGTAATGTTATGAATAGACCATCTCCCTCGTCCCATATACATCAGATGCTTCTCTAACATACTCCCAAAGTCTTTTCTTTGCCAAGCTGCACAAGCTCAGGTTCCTCAGTAATGCCTCACAAGCCAAGTGCTCCATTGTGCAAGCACTCTGGTGGCCTCTGCTAAACTCACTTGATTGTATCAATATCTTGCTTGTATTGGGAAAATAAAATATCTCCAGTTATACTGGAAACAGTAGCCTAGATGTGGGGTATTGAGTGCCTAATAATTAATAAAACCCACATGTCAATGTTTTGTGTGAGTTGTGTAACATTTGTTTTACAGCTAAATATTCCTCAATGATTCTAAGTAAAATCTCTGAAAAGAAAACCAGAAGACTACTTCTAAAAGAAATAGGAAATCATCAGGAGTTACTGAGATTCTTTAATTTCACTTTTAATTGTGTCAGTAAATTCTTTCTAAAGTCTTAATGTAAACAGGCCAAAAGTAGGGAAAAAGAGACATGGTTTGACCATACCTAATAACTTGTCTTCATTTCACTTCATCTTCACTTCTGGTGCTGGAAAAAACCTGAACCAACTCAGGATGTATTCATGCAGACATTCATATAAACCTGTCTCAGGATTTTACCTCTGTTCTGCAGGCAGACTGCTCCCACTCAGTCTCAAAATAGAACAAGGAATGAATTGTGAAATAGGAATCTAAAGACTGCTCATGGGATGATGAGCTGTGTGAAGTACAGCCGCAAATGATACTGCTGAAAAGCACTTCTTTCATGTATGATATTTTATGCTCCAAACCTTGTTATATGCAAAATTAGATCAAGTATATATTTGTGGGAAAAAAAATTGTTAACCTAATTATAATCTTAACAACTCAATGAAAATACAGACTTTTTTGTAGTTCAGTTACAGCAATACTGTGAGGCTGGGATCCTTTTGGGTTGAAGGTTGTTGGATTTGATGACGTCAAAGGTCTTTTCCAACCTAGTTAACTCTGTGATTCTGTGTGATTCTGCTGACAGTGTCAGTCGTCAGCAACAGAGGTGAGAGTGGCACATGGAGCTGGCAGCATCCTGCCTTCTTCAGTGGGAGGGGCATGATGGTGGGTGGGACCTTCTCCTCTGGCCTTGGTTATTCTTACATTTATCTTTATAAATGTTCTCATCCATTTGGCATCCTTCTCCTGGTCTGCCAGCTGAAGTTATTCCAGCCCCATGCACACAAAGAGCTATGCATTGTCAGGCGGGGGTGTCACCCCTTCCCCAGTGGGGTCACTCTGGAGCTGAAGCTGGAGCAGGGGAGGCAGCAGCCACTGGACCCAGCACAGGGGTTAAACCAGTGGCACTCTGATCAGGCCCATGGCAACGCTGAGACTCCAAACTGCGAAGTTAAGGCACCACAAGGCCATCCTCTCTATGGGCAGACAGCATATTTACTGGGCTACAGAAGAAACATATGGGAATTCAATCATGTTAAATACATACATCTCCATACTGCTAATCCTTGTTTTTCTGTCAACTTGGTAATGATTCACAGCTATGTTCTCATAGAAAACAAACAGTGCAACCAACTGTAAATAAACTGGTTTTTCTCTCTTCCTTCATACTTAATTCCAAACTTTTACTTGATAACTGAAAGCCAAAATTTATGTCCTTTCTGAACAGCTGATTAGGGAGCAGAATATGCTCTACCCTCCCTTTCATTGCATTCAGTCTAATAGCTCTTTACTTTCCACTGATTATGCCACTTTAATTAAAGTGGTTTCTGCAAAATAAATCAGCAATACAAACAGCTTTATTTTCCCCTGACTGAATAAACCAAATTTGGTCACAAAACTGGAATAATAGAATTAAGTCACTTGCTTGGAATGTTTTTGATAACAATGACATGAGTTAAAAAGACATCTCTCTCATTTTCAATGTCTGTTGATGCAATATAAATATTATTCCAATACATCTTGTTACTGCTTCAAATAGGAGTTTATTATAGAGTTTATTCTTTATTTGGTTTGCATATAGAAGTTTAGAAAATATGTTTGATTAATCTAAGACCTAGTGAAAGCATGTGGTAATTTATATGAATGACTGAAAGAAAAAGATTTTAAGCCAGAATTTTCAAATCAATACACTGCAAAACCTAAAAAATGTGCTGAGCACTTGATATACTTGGGAATGTTATAAGAAAAAAATATAGAGGAAGGAATGGAATAGTAGCATGACAAAAAAGGCTGAACTCTTTAAAGGCTTGGGAATGGTTTAAATTTGAACTGAAAAATATATTTTCTGTCGTTGTCAAAATTTTGAAAAGTAGGAAATTCTCATTTAGATAGAACTTTCCTCTTTACTTGGGAAGACTTAAAAAATGTATGTGGAAAGATGAGCAACAGAGATTTTTCATTTTTAGTTTTTAAATATTAGACAATTAGATATAGGCAAGCCTGTTTGTCCAAAAATGTATCCAAGGGTACTAGAGGAGCTGGCTGATGTTGCTGAGGGGCGAATGTTATAATTTTCGAAAGTAAATGGAAATTGAGAAAGGTTTCTGATGACTGGAAAAAGGCAAACATCACATCCATCTTCCAGGAGAGGGATCCAGGTAAAGGTCTCACCTCATCTGTTATGGGGCAAATCCTGTCAGAAGCTATTTTTCAAGACATGATAAACAATATAGGTAACTGGAAGCAGCTAGCATGTGTGTACCAAGGGTAGCTCATACCTGGGCAACCTGACTGCTTTTTGCAACAAAGTGATTATTGCTGATGCTTCACACTTTGACATTAAGATGGTCTGTGACACAGTCCCTCATGGTCTCCTTAGTACTGAAATTTTGAGATATGGTGTGGACAGGTAGACAGTAGGGTGCACAGAAAATTCACTGAACTGCTGGACACAAAGACTGGTGGCTAGTGCTGGAAAGTGCAGATGCTGGACTGCTGTGTGCTGATGCTGTGGTGTCTTTCAGGAATCAGCACTGGAACAAATGCATCTTAATGGCTTTATAACAACCTAGATGGTGGGACAGAGTGTGCTCAGCAAATTTGCAAATAACCCCAGAGTGTGAAGAGCATGTAGAGGGCAGGAATGTTACTGAGAGGGACCTGAACAGGTGGGAGAAATGGGCTAACACAAACCTCAGGAAGTTCAATAAAAGCAAATGCGTAAGTCTGCACCTGGGGAGGAGTAAACTCAAATACTTGTACATACGGGGAGTTGACCAGCTGGAAAGCATCTTTGCAGAAGCCAGTAGACTCTAAGCAGATGATGAGCCAGCAGTGCATTCTTGCAGCCCAGGCCAATTGCCTTCTGGGCTGCACAAGCAGGAATGCAGCCAGCAGACTGAGGGAAATGATCCTTGTCCTCAATTCAACATCAGCAAGACCACAGCTGCAGGATATTGGACTAAACTACAAGAGGTCCCTTGCAATTCCATGACATTACTTTATTGCTTGTTGAAAATGTTAGGTGTTTCATTATTTTGACTGAAATATTCTCAATAGCAAGGAAACCCAAGTCTATTTCCTAAGCTAGCCTACCCAGACTTGGTTTATTTTAACAGCTCTAGAGAGTGACAGCAGATTATCTTCAGGTACTAAATAAGTCTCATTTTTGACAAAAATTCAGTTCCATGAAGTATGGCTCAGAACACACGCACACTAAATAATGTTTTCTGAATTTTTATGTAAGGTTAAAAAAATGTAGTGAGCATCACTGAAACAAAATCCAGAATTTTACCATCTTAGGAAAATATTATATCTTACTAGGCTGCAAAAATCAGCCTTTTTTTTTTCTGTTTTTTTGTTTGTTTGTTGGTTGGTTCTGGGTTTTTTTGGTTTCATTTTTGTTTTTGGGGTTTTTTGGTTTTTCTTAAATTTTTTTTTAAACTTAAAATTATTTTCTTTATTTTGTAATGCAAATCTAAGAGGAAGGCTGGAGAGAAAAAAATCAGAGTCTTTTACAGTCTGACAGCTAAGGAATTATCTAGCTAACTGGGCAACATGAGTATCAACTCACATAGGTACAGCACCTTGATCTCCTGTGGTTTAGAGAAGCAACCTGCAGAAAGCTTATTCCCTCTGGGTTTTGGTGCCATTTTTTGCAGTCCAGACAGGAGCCTACAATTAAAATAATGAGACCAAAATATAAAGGAAGAAAAAATTCAAAATGCATTTGAAATCTCTGTGTTAATTAGTTTTGTAATCTTGGAAAATGTGTGAATAGAAGGACTTAAAAATGTGAGACAGATGGACTGAATGCTCTGTCATTTTTGCAAAATCTTTGCTCTTAATAATTCATGTGTCTTGATTTCACAGCTAGTATTTAAATCTGAAATAGAGGTTAGAATACTTAAAAGAGTTATGAAAGCATAGGATGCATATATTTAATGAGGCTCATACCAAATGATATAGGATATTTTATCACCAGCATGAGAAGAAAGTAAAAACAAAAATATCTTACCCCTCTGTGAATTAATATCCTGTTTTTACTTATCAATAATTTATCTAGTTCTTGTGGCTACTACACAGCGTAAGCTCTGTGTCCTAGATCTGAACAAAGTAGAATTTCTGCCCCAATTTCGACAAAGAATTACATAATTCCTAGACCAAAAGATCTTTAGCCACATGTAAAAACTGTAGTTGTAAGTTCTTCCATTCGATTTTAAAATTTTATTCTGTTTGCTTTGTTTTACAAATCACTGCTGTCTGGAGGTGTGTTGCATTCTGACACTTTGGCTTTAACTGCAGAACTGTGAGAAAGTGTTGCAGTAATACCTGTAAAAACACACATCAGTCAAATGAAATATACCATTATTTCAGGCTGTTTGGGTTCTGATTGCACTCATGGAATTCGATAACTGAGAGTGTCAGGTGTTCAGACCTTAGGGGAAGAGAATCAAAACCATGGCCTGAATGACTTTGTAGCCAATAGCAGAAGTGAGCAAAATTATATACAATGTCATCTGAACACTGATAGCACATCAGCATGTAAGTCTCAAGCAACGAAGTACCAATCTGTTGGTTGACAGAGCAACACAGGCACAGAAGTTCGTGTTGAGTGCCATTGCAGCTAGGTGAGTTAACAGGCCATATGCTCCTGGAAATTAGGGAGTAAACTTGAAAGGAAGTCTAATGTTTATTCTCCTTCTCAGTAAGTTAGGAGATTTCAGATACAATATATATCACTGGAAGGACTTTTTTTTAATCTTTGAACCTAAACTTTTTGTCAGAAAATTTAATATACATTCATTCCACTCAGCTTCTTTCCTAAGGAGTCTAACCTAGGCAATAAAATCACATAAGCTATTTCTGTCCTCAGCAGAATGACACCTCAAGAGAGAAATTTAAATGAGATATGTTCTGAATCATCCTGTGGAGAGCCTACTTCTCTCCAACAAGCATAGAGGGTAGCTGCACTCCTAACACAAATATCTGTTTGAAGACTAAAGTGAGATTGAATAAATCCAGATTTTGTGCTGTTTTAAGCAATTGGAGGGTTAAAACTCTTCAGACCTGTGTCAACTTAATTAGGAAGGTACTAACTTGATTGTATAAAAGTATAAGCCCTGCATTGCCTGTTTAGTTCTGTCTTTCTGGTGCTACCCAGTAAAATAAGAATTTCATGTTTCCTTTGCAAAAAAAACCCTAAAAAGTATAAAGCTACTCACAACATCTGAAAAGAAAATAAATTGACAATGTGGTCTAACAAGTAATAAAGCAATGTTTCCCTGAGCAGGCAAGCAGAGTAAAAATCTCTCTCACAACGATATGACCTGGGTAGCAAAGCACTTCTACCAGACTGGAAGATGTGGATTTGAAAATACAAAAGATCCCACATTGATTGGCTGGCTGCATTGATTGTTTTACGTGTTCACGGCAGTGCTAAGGTTGCTCTAAAGATCAGAGGTACCTACCTCCTATATTACCTGCCTCAAAGTTAACCTCTGGAGAGCAATTCAACTCATTCTGAAGTATTCTCCTGGTCCAGCCTTCCCTTACTGAGCTACAGTTTCTCCAGGCATATTTTTCTGTGCACAAAGAGACCCTGAGAACAAGATGCACATTTCCCTGAGCACCCAGAAAGTATTGACTGTCTGATGGATACTGTCTGAGAACTAGGACGTGCAAAATACGGAGCTGAGCATAAATATTCTCCCTAATCTAACTTAGTGCTACCTTGGGTCTTATCACTCATCTGGGGAAGAGTTACCTTTTATTTCTTCTTGGAATAGCATAACCCCTGATATTGCCAAGTTGAGATCTCCCATCTCCCTGCTCTTTTTTTTGCCTAGTTTTTTTATTCATTCTACTGCATCGGTGTTTCTCTTCTAGATCCTTATGTTGTTATTACCATCTCCACACTTTTATTTCTCTGTTTTCACTCTACTTATCTTACCTGGGTTTGCCCTTTGTAGTCTGTCGTAGCTCAGCAATAATGTTTGTGATAAAACAGGGTGAATGTGATACAGACATTCTGCAAAGAGCTGAGCTTTGAATTACAAGTGGCTCAAGCCCTGGCCATTGCTCACCTAAGGGTTTGATTCAGAAACCTAAATTTAGGCCTTTAACCACCATTAAGGGTAACTTGGGAAGTAGTTATCATTAAAGAAGAATATCAGTCTCTCCTAGATTTGTTCCAAGAAGTTGCTGTTCTCCTGTCTGGAAAATGTCTTCTTACATGGGCTCACTACCCTTCCTAACTTTGAGGGGACGTAATGAAAACCCTGCTCACTTGGCTGCTCTGAAAGTGTAGATTTTCCTCAATCTCTTTGAAAGCAGCTAATTCTACTCTTCGTTCATCAAGGAAGTCCTTTAGTACAAGATATTTTAGGCTGTGGAATGCCTCAGCTGCAGATTCAGATATTCTTGTGCTGGTTTTGGCTGTAATAGGGTTAATTTTCCTCACAGTGGCTGTGTTTTGGATTTGTGCTGAACATAGGGATGATAATAGAGATTTTTTTGTTATTGCTGAGCAGGGCTTACACAGAGCCAAAGCCTTTTCTGCTTTCCATAGTGCCATGCTGGTGAGGAAATTTGAGCTGCATGGGAAGTTGGGAGGAGACACAGACAGGACAGGTGACCCAAACTGACCAAAGTGATGTTCCAGACCGTATGACATCATGCTCAGCATTGAAGTGGAGGAAAGAAGCAGAAAGTTGGAAACATTTGGAGTAATAGCATCTGTCTTCCCATAGAAATGTTTATGCATAATAGAGCCCAGCTCTCCTTGGGATGGCTGAACACCTGCCATGGGAAACAGTGAATTAATTCCTTGTTCTGTTTTGCTTATGTGTGTGGGTTTTGCTTTCCCTATTAAACTGTCTTAATCTCAGCTCACAAGCTTTCCAGCTTGTACTCTTCCAGTTGTCTCCCCCATGCTGCTGGTGGAGGAGTGAGAGAGCTGCTGCGAGGCACTTGCTCGTTGGCTGTGGTTAAAACACAGCATATCCCCAGGTGTCCTGACAAGAGTCATACAGGTGAACATTCTCAGTTGGTAAATTCTCTTCATATTACAATCTGGCAAACAGAGACCATTCCTTTTTTTTTTTTTTAGTGAAAATGACCAGAATCACTCCTTATGCTTTTCCACATAGAAATCATGCAAATGGCAATTTTAAACAGATCAAATTTGAGCTCAGCTGTCCTAATCACAGACAGTGTGAGACTCCATCTAAAGTACTGTGTCCAGGCCTGGAGTCCTCAGCACAGGAAAGACATGGACCTGTTAGAATGGGTCCTGAGAAGAGCCACAAAGATTATTCGAGGGCTGGAGCACCTCTCCAACAAAGACAGGCTGAGAGAGATGGGTTGTTCATCCTGGAGAAGGCACTGGGGAGACCTTATTGCAGCCTTCCAGTACTTAGAGGAGGCTCAAAAAAAAAAAAGAAAAAAAGAGGTAACCATTTTAGGCAGAAATTCTTTATCCAGAGGGCAATGAGACACTAGAACAATTTGCCCAGAGAAGTTATGTATGCCCCATCTGTGACAGTGTTCAAGGCCAAGTTGGATGGGTCAATGAGCAACCTGATCTAGTGGAAGGTGTCCCTGCCCATGGTAGGGGGTAGAAGGATTGAAGTAGATTATCATTAAGATCCCTTCCTACCCAAACCATTCTTTGATTCTATGATTCTATGGTTTTGCAGCTTTTTGATTAAACAAGTCAAGTACAGTCTTCTTTCTGTTACATATCTAACCATGCAACTACACTTATTGAAGAAGTCTCTCTTCATATTCACTGTACATTAACTCATACCAATGTCATTACGTATCATGTGGCATGCCTAAATTTTATTAATAACAAAACTTTTCCTTTCTAAAGTCCATTTATTTCTTAGACTGGTCAAAATTTCAAATCACAACATTTTGTCTCCATAGGGATTAATTACAAAAACAATCACTCTGGCAGTCCTCTGTCTTCTGCAATGCACTCACTCTCCAAGACATTTGGTACCTAATGTAGAAATGAGTAGGCTGAACCCAACTGTTTGAGTGCTCTGAGGTGGAAATAAAAGGATCAGTTGAGCTATGATCCTTGTGTTTCTCTAGAACAACAAAAAGAACTTCTCTGTTGATGAGATTAAGTAGTTTCTCAAATAAGGAAATTGTAGCTGAGCTGCTCTGGTGTGTGGGATTCATAGGTACGAAAGTGCATTGAATTCCACCCTGAAAGGAATCATCTTTGAGTGACATATAATTTTGCCTTTTAAAGAAGCATGAAGTGTCCTGATAACAGACTTATTCATCAGTCACTTACATGGCTTGTCCAGACTCCATAATGAATGCAAGCAGCATTGTAACACTGTCTGTATCTTAATCAGACTGTTATAATTTTCTATACATGTTATGAAACAGGCTATTGTCTTTGTAATTATGAGGCTTATCAGCAAAATTATTATTGGCAGGAAATTTTAGTAAGATCTGTGGCAGGTTTTGTCTAACATCTGAGGAGACTTTATCTCCCATTGTTTTTGCATGCTAAAATATAATTAAGAGAACAAAATTACAGAGATGCCATGAGGTGAACAGGCTCAGGGGAAACACTCAGCTGCAGAGAGCTATAAACTCCAAATACATCCATAAAATATTTACAAAATTATTGTGTAAAGGATAAAAAGATATAATTGATAAAATTTTGGAAATTTGGAAAACAGACATAAAGTTGAACTAGTCTAAGGACAGCAACATAAAAGATTTTCTGTGTGATGGAAATTATAGCCAAGAAGACAGAAAAGGAGAGGTATTGGAGGGAGAATAAAAAGATTGCACACAACTAAGCAGGAAGGTTGTATAAAAGGGCAGTCCACAGGGAATGAAAGTGCCATTGCCCTAGGAAACAATGCTCTGAGAAGGTAGAAAATGATTTAAGGTGTGGTTTATTTTTTTTTTTTATTTACATAGCAGGTGGTAAATAAAGAGGGACTATATGCTTAAAACCCCTTACCTTCTAGCTGGATTTTCTACAGTTCTTGTCAAGATGGAATGAGAATAAACCAATGAGAGCAAAGGTTTTTATTTCATCCACACAAATCTCTAAGCAGACAAGGATTATGGCACGGAAATAAATAGAAGCCAGAAACAAAGCAAATAAAGGAAAGGGGGAAAAATCAACAAATTTTACTGAACTAATATAACAGGCCTCAATTTTATTAGATCTCAAACAAGTTAAAGTTATTGTTAAGTGCTCACTGTATTGTATACATAAGAATATTATAAATAAATGCAATAATACAATCCTCCTGTAGCCTTGTTCTTTTACCTACTACCAGGGAAATTAATGTAAAAGTTTGTCAGCAAAAGTAAATCTCAGTAGAACTGATAGTCAAAAAGTAAGGAAAAATTTTCATACTTTTAGTACTAAGAAATGCTTAGTTGTCCATTTTCATCCTCTCAAATACTGTCTTTAGCAAGACATCACATATGCTTTATTTTGTACCCAGATGCCAAAAAGCATGAACAACAACAACAAAAAAATCCATCATGACAGGGGTGAAGAAAAATGTTAGCCTACACAACAGATTTTCTGGGAGTGTGGTTTTATAATACAAGATAGAGAGAACTGGAAGTACTTTTCAAATCTGCATGCATGTTTTGAGATTTTCTGTACTTACATATATACCGACCCTGCTTGCAAGTGATAAGGAAATCCTACTCTTCTACAGAATAAAAAACCTCAACATATTCATGGTCTATTCTTACTTCAATCATATTTTCCTTGGATTTGTATATTTACTTTTTTAACCTTATATATGCCAAAGCATTTCACTGATCTATTATGCGGCAAATGCTAAGGATCTTAACTATTAGTGAGGTACAAGCTGAAATTCCAGCCTGCCCTTTAGTTATAACTATGATGTGGATGGGCATCAGGGTGGTGATGTTAATTCCCAGGTGGCTCAGGAACTCCTCAGCTAGCCCTCTGCATATATGAGATAATTGATTGCAGACAAAGAACTTACTTTATCCAGTTGACTGACTGCACCACTAGCCACCTTCATCATCAGGCAGCTGCCTGATTTTACAGAAGCACTCTTCACTATCCCCTCCTTTGGATGCTCACTAATAACACCATTTTTTATTGTGTTGTCCAAAACTGCCCCCAGCACTCTAGGTCAGGTTGTCCCAGAGCAGAGCAGGGTGGAACAATACCCTCCCTTATCTGGCTGGCAATGCTGTGCTTGATGTTCCTCAGTACACAGCTGGCCCTCCTGGCTGCCAGGGCACTGCTGACTCATGCTCAAGTTGACATTGACCAAGGAACGATCATCCCTTTTGACATCAAAAGGGACTGCCAGGTCCCTTTCTGCAGCTTTGCTCTCAAACTTGTTCCCTAGTCCATACAGAGAACCAGGGCTGCCCTGTCCCAGGTACTGAATCCAACACTTTCCCTTGTTGAACTTCACATGGTTGGTAACGGTCCGTCTCTCTAGTTTGTTGCAGTCTCTCTGCAGGGCTTCTGAGCCCTTAAGGGAGTTGACAGCTCCTTCCAGTTTAGTGTCATTGGCAAACTTACCTAACATTCCTTCAGATCCTGCATCCAAGTCATTAATGAAGGTGTTAAAGATAACTGGGCTGTGGATGGAGCTCTGCAGAACCCCACTAGTGACTGCATGCCAGCCTGATGTAACCCCATTCACTATAACCCCTTGTGCTTGACCCATGACCTAGTTGCTTACATATTGTGTAACAAGGTTATCCAGCTGTGTGTTGGACATTTTGTCCAGAGGGATACTGTGAGAGACAGTATCAAAAGCGTTGTTGAAGTCCAATGTCTACTGGCTTTCCTAGATCAAATAAGTGGGTTACCCTGTCATAGAAGGAAATCATGTTCAATGAGCAGGACTTTTCCTCATGAAGCTGTGCTGGCTGTTACCAGTGACTATATTGTTCTCCAGGTGTTTTTCAGTACTTCACAGAATAATCTTTTCCATGATTTTACCAGGCACTGAAGTGAGCGTGACAGGCCTCTAGCTTCCAGGCTCCTTCTTTCTCTTCTTGAAAACCGGGACAAAGGTTTGTGAGCTTCCAGTCAGCTGGGACCTCTCTGGATCCCCCAGACTGCTCAAAAACCTTGTTATCCTTAAATTTGCTGATTAATATCCCATGTGAATTATCTCAAGGGCCTCCAGGCAATTCTTGCTGCAGAACTGATCAAACTGTACATAGAACAAATGTTTGTAAAGAGCTAGTGGAGAATTCCTCAGAGAGATACAAAAAAGGTCATGCAGAACAGCATTTTGTGCATAGTTGAGATATCTGAGAGATGTTTTGTATGTAGTTAAGGTAATTTATAGCAGTGGGTAATTCATATGCTGGAGTGGCCACATAGGATCATGGAGCAGCTGGAATTTTATCCAATCCTGCTGAAGATGCCACTGCAGTGATTATTGCAGTGGAGACCCCCATTGCCATCAGACAACAATTGATCATGCTGTTCAAGAGGCTTGATTTCCCATATGAGTGTTAGTGGTTGCCAAGATCCCGATAAATTAGTTTTGCCTTTTAACAAACACTTTGTCCATGAGACTGTGAGTGCCTCTCAAACAATTCACATACGTATAATTACTGTAGTAGGATTAATGTGTCTGGAAAAGTGCAGACAATTTTATTTATGTTTCAGGTCAAGAGTGCATTTGAAGCTTAGCTGCAAGGGAATTAGAAATTTCAGGGACAAAACCCAGTTCTGAAGAAAAAATGGCCTAGTCAAACACTTTTTTGAAATAGGATAGCAAAATTTGCAAAACCAAGTTAAGTAATTTATCAGGGAGTCATTAAATATCTCCAGCTATGCATAATTTCCAATTAATTGACCACCACTTTATGAAAGAAGACAAGGCATACAAGAACTGAAAATAGGTGGATTTTAAAGATGTGGATCTTAAAATATGTAGGTTTATCTCAGATACTCCAGTTCTGTGGATTATAGGAAGGTTGTGAATGTGACAAGGGGAGTCTTCTTAAAAAGAATTTTTGGTTTAGTCAAAGAGGTACCTTACCCAAGCATGATGAAAGTTCTATTATGTTTGATAAAAGATCTGTCTCTGGACTTTAATAACAGAATTGTTAAAATGCTTTATTAATTAGACCTATAACCAGTATCAGTCAAGGGAAATCAGTTTGATTTTCAAAAATAACACCTGTACATTGTCATTTCCATTGATGGGGGCATGGGGTGGGGGACTGCAGTGTGCAGTGGGATGGAGGACACACCTTGTTAAAACCAAGTCATATACCTGAAGCAAATGCAGGAAAATTATTTTAGAGCCAGTAACACAAGTGTAGCCAGTAAGAACTGGCCTTACCATTTTTAAATAAACATTTCAATTTTAAGATAGTAAAGTTTTATTTTTTTGTTTTGAAACTAAATGTGGCATGGAGTTAAAGAATTCAGATGAGCATAATTACCTTCATCAACCAAATTCATAGTCTTTCCAAATAATACTACCCAGGTACTTAAGCACTAAATAAACCTAAATAGTTGTTATCCTTACACAATGGTGAGTGGTTAAAATTCTTTTACACTTATTTTCATGCTTTATTGACTGAAATCTATGTCAACTATCTACTATCTCATCAGTTTCTGAGAATCAATCTCTACTTGATACATTTGTAATTTGTATTACAGTATGCTCTATAACTGTTTGAAATACCTCATACTATTTTCTAGTTTTCCTCTTAATTCTTCTTCTTCACATATTCTATATAATTTATCATATTTCATCACATCTACATTTGAATCACTTTGTGAAATCACCTTTTTTTTTAGAAAAATCTGCCCATTAGTGTGGTGTATCTCAGTGCTGGAGATCTATTACATGGGGGAGCAAAATAAGATGACTGAAATGCTTTTTACACATTCCAAATTAAAAACTACATTTGCCACTTTTGACACGAGTGAATCAAGCAATTCTTGAGGTATACCTGGGATTTCATTTTTACTATTATATTTCTCTTTTCTAGGCCAGTCAATGCCACAATACTGTATGAATGTTGTGTTAAACCTCTCTGAAAATAATTTTTTAGAAAGTATAATTTTTAACTCCTTCTTCATTGAGAAGATGAAAATTAAAATCTTGACTAATATTTCTTAATCTTGACATTTCAAAAATAAGAGAAATTTGAAAAATGGGATTTCATTTTTTTCAGGAGAGTCAAAGAGTTAAAGATTAATATTTAATTTTTTTTTATAATATCACAAAGGCATTAGAAGCTGCTGTAGGAAGGAAGTAGCCCTGGGTAGATCTAACCATCTGGGATACTTCAGAGACATGCCTTTACCTGTTTAGTGTGGCCTCTCTTGCAGTGGTGTTTCAGCAGAAAAATCTTTTTATGTATTGAAATAACCTTGAAACTCCAATGCTATGATACATAGTCACGAAGTCTATTTTAAAATGTTCACTGCATCCCACACTTCTGAATTAGCATAAATAGTGTCATTCAGGTTTCTTTGTACTGAAATACAAAAAGCATCTAATTAAGCCAAAGCTTCCAGATATATGTGACATGAACGTAACCTCTGTGGAAAAATCAACGCCAAAATCAAAAGATACCCAAGAGTTAAAGTCAGTCCTTTACTTAACTATGAGCTATCCATTAGTGTTGACTGAGTTCAAATGGCTCAGCACATTGTATCTCATTACTTGCCTATTTTTAATGAAATAGAAACTGCCCTTTCAGTTAACTGGACCCATTGCCAACAGTGCAACTTTATTTGAAAACAAATATTTTCTGTGACTTTGTATTTGGGTAACTACAGAGGACTGTGGCACTACAAGAAGACAATAACAAGGATAGATCAGTTTGTACCCATTGCCCTTTACCTTGTAAGGTTTGTCACAAGAATGCATTAATGTGCTATTTTCTGTTCTCATTATGCTCTGCCTAAAAGAGAATGAGGCATCAGAATTTTAATTCCTCCTCTTTCTAGCACTTAACATGTTCTGTAGTTTCTAGTGGAATCTAGCTTTTCTTCCTTAATTTGATGCTTAGTTTTCAACAACTTCAGTGTTTGAGACACTGTGAGAGTATTTAAGTTCTGTTGTGCACATTCTGATTCTCATGGATATCTTTCTCACCATTGTGAATTAGCAAAAGAGCAAACACAATAGTGACATGCAGTTTTGAAAATACTATACCCCATGTTTTTCTTTGAGCTTGAGTTTGGGAAGCAGTTTCCATTTTCTGCTCACGATAATTTGCAGGCATAATTAGTCAAGTACATCATTATCTGGTTTGCTCATTGCAACACAAATGAAGTCTAACACTATAATCAACACACAATGGATTACTTCAAGTGCCCCTAGGTACAAAGGTAAATGACAAACACTTAGGGAAAAACCCCACCAAACAAACACATCTATGATCCTTGTGATAAAAAATACACTATTAAGCCAGTAATAAAATAAGAATAGAGGTTGTATAGTTGTTTCTAATTTTGGCAGCTTCAATACAGATAAATCTCTTTAGAAGAAAATTATTTTATTTGGCTATTTGTAAATGCTAACCTCTCTACATTGACTATAAAACGAATTTATACATCTGACCTATTTTTTCCTTTTTTTTTTTCTTTTCTTGAAAGCACACTTTAAATTAGCCCACACCATAGTATATGAGCATAGATCATGTATATGATATCATATATCATACTTGTCTGCGGTATATTAAAATTTTCCATGTCTATTGTAGACCACAGTTTAAGATTAGTTCAGACAATCAAAACTATTTAAGTTTTGAACTGTTCACAAGTCTACTTTAACAAACATTTTTCTGCCTACAATCAGGATGTTCATTTCTGTGTACATTCTTTCCTTCAAAAGTGACTATCTTTCAGCATACATATAGATCCATCACTTTCTCTGTGTATCACTTTAGAATGATTGCAATTGAATTATTCACAGATTTCACAGAATATTCTGAGTCGGAAGTGACCCACAAGGATCACCAAGTCCAACTCCTAAGTGAATGGTGAATTATACAGCCTGGAAATTCAGTGGTGCCTTGAAAATTTGAAGTTGTGTGATTTTTCAGAAAACTCAAGCTAACATAAACCTTATTCCTTAGTAGCTTGTATTTCATTTTGTCCTTTTATTGGTAGATGTCAAGTTCCCAACTAAAGGAGATTTGATGGTTTATAACCAGAGCAAAAAAAAAAAGCAAATATTGCAAGGGCAATAAAAAATAAAATAAATCTCAATAAGTATTTGCTATATGTTCTGTAATGAATCATTTTTTTCACTATAAGAAAAGAACAAAGGTATAGTTGGACTCAAGAATGACAAATAAAATTCACCTTAACAGATGCACATTTGTTCTGCTGTTGTATGAGAGGATAATAAAGATGGCTTGTAAAACAATAACAGGAGTAGCATACCTCAGGTGTATGATAACATCCCTTGAACTTGTATTTTGTCATATTGGGCAACTTCCTTAATTTGACAACATTTATTAAATTAAAAAGAATAGATTTCAGGTTTATGCTTTCCTTCCTAATTTATGACCAGAACTAATTATTTCTCCACTATTAATTCAGGATTCCAAATAATTGAGCCATTCACACAATTATATTTTTATATGGTTGTGTAGAATCTTCAATAAGCCCTTTCACAGATCCATACATTTACATTTAGCAACAAACAGAAAGGTTTTACAGTTTTCTAGTTCTTTGTGGATGTCTCAAGTTGTCTTTGTGAGGCTGTTTTGTTTTAATTATCACTATTATAGTTTATTTTACATATTATGATCAACAATTTATAGGTTCTTCCGTGAAGCCAAGTCAGATTAGGGCATCCAGTTGAGCACCCACTGAGCCACTAAAAAGTTAAACCATCATCCCAGCCTCTTCATGGTTACCTCTACTCTTCAGGGAAACCAAGTATGATGTTACAGAGGGTGGTAACATGAACTATAACTCTGTCCTTACCACCTCTATTACCATACACTTAAAAGAGAGGGAGAGAGAGAGAGAGAGAGAGCGCACTTAACACCAACTCTCTCCTGACTGCTGAACAGAGGAAAAAGTATGGCAGCACAAGGTACAGATGTGTGTGCCAGAACTGTTTTTAGTCATCTGATTTGAACACATTTTTCTAACAAAACAGCATATGAAGCTGTGGGATTCCTGATGTTTCAAAGATGGGACGTAAGAAAGGGAGGGAAAAAAACCCAACAAACCCAACCAAAAAAATCCCAAAACTTAAAACAAGAAAAACAATAAAACAAAAGCAAAAGCAAAACCAAACAAAAAACCACAAAAAACCCACAAAAAACCCCCCAAAACAAACAAAAACTCCCAACAAAACAAACAAAAACCACAAAAAACCCACAAAAAACAAAAAAACCCCATCAAAACAAACAAAAAAACAACCAAACAAAAAACCCAAGCAAACAAAAGCCAACAAAACAAAATAACCTCCAAAAATAACCAAACCAAAAAATCCAAAATCAGCCTCTACACCTGACAGTACGGAAAACCACCTTACCTTATGGAATCAATACAGAATGCTATCACTTGTGGATTAGAACTTATGCATTTTCTTGGGCATTTTTTTCCATTATGTTAGATCAGTATAAAAGGAAAGATCCTTTTCCTATCAGAGAATCCTCAGATGACACCAAATTACTTGATAAATGCTAACGTACTCCCACTGAAAGCAAATCCCAGCAGCTGTCAAGAAAATAGGAGACTGACAAGAGAAGATGTAACACCACAGGGCACTTACAAATATGGATTTTGGAGCAGTGGGGTGGATTGGAAGGCCTAAAATTCTGGTTCATCTTTGATATTGAAAATTCACCATCATCCATAGGCACATTAGAGAAATTTCTCTCTTGAAGCTTAATTTGGCTTTAGTAAGAAAATCTTAAGACTAAGAATTAAGATGGGGGGGATTTACAGCATTATGATTACTGTGAATGCCAGAACAGTTCTACATGGATCTGACATTGATCTGCTTAAATAACATCTGGGTGATGAAAATGGCAGCTGCTGTCCTTTTTTTTTTTTATATATCCACAGGGAAACAGCAACAGCCATTCACTTTTTCCTATTTCATCTTGGTTTCAGATTTCTCCAGGATCTCCTTCCAGTCTACAGTTATTTTTAGATCTATTTTGAGACGGGTTTAGAGACTACGTTGTACCTGCAAAAAAACTGTACATGACACAAAATTATAATCTTATGCAGGTCCTATCATAAAAATAAGATGTGATAATATAAGAAGACATTTTTAACAGACACAAACAGACCTGTCAACTTCTCATTGCAGACCTGGCATACAACCATGCATCTTCTTTTAAAAGGAGTATGTACAAAAGAATATATTGTAGATAAGGGACAAATTCATCTTAAATGTAGGTCTGCCAGTTTGGCTGTAGAAACACTAGGCATGAATTTCAGCCCTGGGTTTCTCAGATTTACTTAAAGGAAGGTACTAACCAGATTTTAAGGGATAATTTCTGCGTATACTGTACTCATCTAGGAGTATGTAGCTTCTGTGGGGGAAAGCTGTAACTGTACAAGGGTAAGACTACTGACTAAGAGTAGGCTGACCATGTGACTGATTGAAAAGATCTTCACCTTTTTGTTTCTTATTTTTTATCAGTCTTCATTGTTTCTGTATGTTTATCACAATAATGGTTCATATAGTCAGGGTAAAATCAATGTCAACTAATTTAAGTGACAGAAAGATGGTCTACATTTAAATTCATCATTCAGAATCCTTATAAGTCTAAGGAGTGCAATACATGACGAATCATGCTCTGGAATTTTTCAGATATCCAAGCCTTTCAAGGATGCATTCTGCTCTGCATTTTCTCAATAAAAGGTTTCTAGGATTATAACAATAATAGTTTAGAAGATCAATGTTATGAACAGTGAGAACAACTGCTATTTTGTCTATATGGTAAATTTCATGGTTATTTTAGAGTTTTCTTCAAGGATTGAAACCAAACTTATTACTTGGCTTTTGTGGTCAGAGCTGCTGAAAAATAAACACCTTCACTGAATCAAGTTGAGACATAATATTAGTTCAATAAACCTCTATATCTTTAGCTTAGGTATTTCTCTATTTTTACATAGCCAGATGTCATGTAAGCTTTGCAAATAGTGTTACACTTTCCAAGGGATAAATGCAGTAAAACTGTCTTTGGGAAGAACTAGTCAAATTCTGAACATCTGATTGATTTGGCTTTTATACTGCTTCCTCATTTATTGTGTGCAAATATTCACAAGGAAAGGCTTTAGTGTTCTGATATGCTGGAGAATTGCTATTTTTACGTGGAACCAAATATATTTGCAAACATTAAAGAATTATTTCTGCCAAAAGGACAACACCTGCTACTGTGATCACTGCAATGGCTGATTCTGCAGAAATCCCCCTTGACCTTGGAATTCCTTTATCTTATGTGATTTAGTGCTGCTTAATCAATTTTCAGGAGAAAATGGATCTTTAAAAAAAATTATGTGGCTGCTTGCCATGGGGCAAGTTTCCCCTTTTGTTAGAGGGCTCAAGGTTCTTGAATTTTTTTTTCCTTCTCTCTTTTTTTGGCTCATTTGACCCATATATAACATTAAGCAGCTCCCTGGCTGACAGACAAGGCCATCTCATCATATGGTAAATGGTAATATGCTCCATTACACAGTAAGTTTAAAATCACAGCCACAATGAGAAGGCTGTGTTCTGAAATTAAATGCCTCTCCTGAAAGGTACCAGCTACCAGCTAAATACATGAATAGGACAGAGAGGTTTCAGAGGACCCTCTTGTACATGCTGTATGGCGTATTCTCCTTTGCATGATTGCACTTCTTCATGTTCTTCTCTCTCATTCCATAATTACTTCTCACCCCACAGATGGTGGCTCTTGTCCCCCTTTCCCAGCATCCAGACATACACTTGCAGTCTGTGTGTAGAAAAGTACAATTCTTTACCAGGAAAATGTCAACTTGGTGGAAATGTTTCACTTTCTTCATCTTTATTTGTTCCTCGCTTCTACCTGATATTTTCCCTGCCCACAGTATCAGCATCTAGGGCTGGAGTTATATAAGCTATCATGTCATTGTTCATAGCTGGCCACAGAGGATGCCAGTCCCAAAGTTTGGAAGATAGCATAGAAGACTCAGAGATTACATAAAAGAAATTTAGTCTTTCTACAGGTGATATGTTCTTCTCAGGAAGAAGATGATAGTTCTTCTCAGGAAACACAGCCAAATCTGGGAAATACTGCCTGCAACGTACTCAGATTATAAATATGTATGTATATTTAGTACCTCACATAGCCTACACTTTTTGAAAAGCACCAGGAATGAAAATTAAGTCTGGCACTCTTTGATAATTACACCTACTCAGAAGTGAAAACAGAGTGGAGTCAAAGGTAGAAATATTTTAAGGAAGATAAAAGCTCGGGCATTAGGGGTAGATTTTTTTGGCAGGGGAGGTGTGGAAAAAAAGGAAGTTTTATTGTAAGGGTCACACTATACTAAATAATTTCAGTGTTATTATCTAGGTAATATTTTTAAGTAGTTATCTCTCACATGCATCAAAGACAGAAGCATTAAGTTTGGAGGCACTGACAAACCACTGTATATTCCACAGCTATATTATTCTGGGGATCTGAGTTATCACTTTCCCACTGCTTCTCACTTTGTCTTGTGGACTCACCAATATGGCCAGAGATAACTCAGCTACCTATTTGGAGCTGCAAGGCAACATATGGGAATGTTTTTGCATATCACTCTTATTTGTGAAGTCAATTTAATATATCGGTGAGAACATACAACAAGAAATAGACAAAGACACGTGCTAATTTGTAAATATCTCTCCTTTAGTGGACAGATATGTAATTTTTTCACTTTTTTCTACTAACTGGGGAAAAATGAGAGGACTAACAATGCCCAAAAGAATACAGCTTCCTTTTATTTCTTTTATTTTTTCAGATAAGGATAAATATAATCCTATTAAAAAAAAAAAAAATCAGCAAGTAATTTACGCAGCAGATTCTCTACTAGTTAACCAACTCGGACAACAGCCCCAATTTCTACTCCTTGACCTGAGCTAATTAAGAAATTTGATACCTTAGACATCATTCAATATACACTTAAAAATGTCAGATTTGGGTAAATTTTCAAAAAAGAGTGTGAATTAAAAGCTGGTATGTATCCACAGTGGGTTATGAAACTGTCATAGAAGTGTAATTTCATACACAAAACAAAAGCTCCAAGTTTTGTAACAAAAGAAATTATAATAATGAGCATAATATCAAAAGATTAAAGACTTTGGAGAGAACACAGTCAAAAAAAGGGGGTCAATACCTTAGAGGAAGACTTAATCGTGTAATATTGAGACAGCAGAGGTGTGACAAAATAGTTATCTACGATGTAATGTCATGAGCTTTCTGCAATGATAAGAATGTCTCTATAAGTTAGTGTCCCATAAGAAGATATATCATCTATATATATGGAAAGTCTAATAACACTCTTGTGCACAGGACTAATGAGATATAATTAATAATCGTGTCCATTGCTTTGATGATCTTTTCCAAAGAATAGTATTTTCAGGCATGTGTGGTGCAGGGAAGCAAAGAAACAGACAGATGTACCTTTCCTGTATGTTATGTGAGATTGTGTACCACAACACCATTGCACTCCAGTATGAGCTCATATTTAATCTGAAATATTGAAGAGTCCTGAAAAAAGAAAGATGATTTCAAATATTTACAAGAAACTCCTGAGAAATTAAACAAATAACATTTCAAATGGTAAAGATCACAATTACAGGTTTTTTTGCTTGGTTGAGTCCTTTTTAAAAATTATTTTTATCTTCATCCTTTTTTTCCTGCCATTATACATAGTACTGTGGATGCAAGGAAAGTTGTTCATTGTTGTTTTTGGGGGTTTTTTCTGTAATATTCAGCAATATCACCTCATTTTAAAAGGAGAAAATTACTTTATTCCAAGTGAAAACCATGACCATACTTTGCAAGTCTTCTTGGAGGAGTAAGCAGGAAGATGGAAGATTATAATTTCTCAAGCACATTGTCAAAGTTAAAATTCAAACTTTATTGGCAATAAATAGACAAGCTCAAAATCTGACATTTTATTTAGTGATAGGCTTGATTGACAAACTTATAAAACTCAGTCAGATTCAGAATATTCCTGACATTTTGAGTAGCTGTGATTGGAGAAGGTTGTTTCAGCTTCACAATAACAGCCAGATTTTGAGAAGACCTCAAGGCCAGACTTTTAAGTACTCTGCCTCTAAAATGGGAAATAACTATTTTAAAATAATATTTTTTCTTCTAAAGGAAAAAAAAAAGAGCAATATTCAGTATTTCCAAATGTAACATGATCCACTTTTCTAATACAATCTCTTTTGACAATCTGGACAATTAATTTGAGTCATAAATGTTATCAGATTCTTTAAAAAATATGACAGTAGAGATGCTGAGTCTTTATTAGCTCTTACCAGTTTGATCTTTATGAAATTCAGATAAACCATTTTTGACATCTAAAGAATAAAAATAAAGAAAGTTTGTATTATCAGTTGTATCCTTTAATACTATATGATATATAGATATGTATGTATACATAAATATATGTTTTGCCTGGTCAGTAACATTTGAAAATTCTGAGGGCTTTTTTAAACTTAAAGACATAAGGATTAAAATTAAGTGCAATAAGGCATCCGACACAATGGAATCCAAACTGGGGTTGAAATTTCCTTTAGAAGTTAAAACATCATGAACATGTTAAAACATCCACTTGTTGGATTTTTTTAAACTGCAATTTTTTAGTAACTTATGTGTTCATTAAAAAAAAAGAAAGAAAAAGGTTTGCTTTCATTTTACTATATTATGTTAGATCAGAATTCAAGGAAGTGGTATATGTTCAGCATCTCTTTCCACATTTGCACAAACGCAAGTAAATGAATGATTAACTTCAGACTGGTGACCATGGATTGACTGTTTGCAAGCATTGAGATCTTGTGCCAACAAATACTCAAAAGGAAGAGGCTTTCCAGTTGCAATAGCTGGGTTGTGAGATGAGATCAAATTTGAGATGCACCCTCAAGAAGTAATTTTCTTCAAATAGTCTTACAACTTTTCTTGTCCATTCAAGGCACTGTAAGATAAATTGTAGTAAGACATATTCAACAGCATTGTGAATGCCAGACATGCATTAGGAGACTACTCAGCAGACAGAAAACTGTTCACAAAGGCTTGATCAGGCTACAGCAGGATGAGTTGACTTACGAGTTGGCTTAAAGTGCTTTACTTCAGGACCCATGCACCTAATGACCGTCTTAGCTATTAGCTCAGCAAGAGCCTGGCCTCTAATGCACTCTGTACATACAGAGACAGACGTGGTTGGAGAGAGAGACAGTGCATATTTCATCTGAACAATATGGCCAAGTGTCTGTCTGTGAGTTAAAATGTTAATCATACTGAAGTACTCTATTCCAACTACAGCCAGTGCTGTAGTGGTCTGTTGAGCAAATATTAGGAGAGGCAGGTCTGTTAGACGGACAAGTCTGAAATATGATTGGGGTTTGTATCCGTGATATGAAGACAGAATAAAGATTTTCTCCATTTCCAAGGTCCTAAAACCAAAAGATGTAGACAGATATACAGATGAAAAGATAATAGATGAAAAAACAAGGGATGCAATTATTATAGGTGGCAGCCCCCCTGAATCATCAAAAATTACAGAAAATAAGGAAACTAGGGAACTAAGGGAACTACTTAGGGAACGGCTTAGGGAACTACTTAAGAAGATAAGGAAATAATTTGCTTATTCATTTCTTGTAGAGTATGATTTTGTAACTCTGAGTGAGGTATGTGAAAAATAACTTATGTTCATTGTCAACATCTGTAGAGATTTTTTTTCCAGATAGGTACACCTATAATTTTGTGAATGAGAACCCAAAATAACTAATGTATAGTTATAACTCAGCTAATATGCAAAATTAAGAACCTATGAGAATAGATATTTACTAAATTCATCTGATGTTGTTCATTGTATAAACATTTATTTCAACAGGTCCACCCTTTTCATATGTACATAAATGTAGAAAATATGCAAAGGAAAAATGCATACATTAAATAATAAAATACAGTATACAGTTTTCTAAGAAAGTTGCTGGTTATCCAGATTCCTTTGTTTGGTTGTTTTTTTAAGGAACTGGCCACTACTAGGATCAAAGATTGAAGGGAAGATATAATTATGAAAACTGACGGCTCATATAAGACTAGGTTCTGTTGCCTTTCTACACAGTTAATTTATTGACTTTTCACTGAGACCAACTATGCCATAAGGTGTTTTTAATCCTTATTTAAAAAGCCAAACAGATGTTGACAGACAGCTATAGGAAAGGTGTATAAAAGGTGAAAATCCAGAGAAGCTACAAAAACTCAAGCAAACAAGTCTTTCTACTCCTGCAGCACTTCATTAACAAGCTTTTGTCCAATTCATATTCAAGTTCTGTTTCAAGTACGTTGTTTTAAATCCTGAATCTGAATAAGCAATGAATGAGGATATAGTTTTCTTCATATCATTTATTCTTCAATTAAATTTTATAAATTAGATGTTATAGAATATGTCAATATTCAATTCTTTTAGAGAAATATGATTACAATTTCTTATATTCAAAGGAATCAATGCTTTTGCACAACTGAGGAAAATCACAGTCTCTTTATGAGAAGACTACATTCACATTTAGGTAAAATATAGCAAAGATGTAAGGTCATATGATGGCTTAATATTTCATACAATTTCTAAGATTTTAAATAAAAGGGCAGTGATGTAGCACGGTCCGGGAGGGCTGCACAGGCCGGCTCCCCCCCCGGACCGGGGTCCCTGGTTTGTGTAATTCCGCCGGATCTGGGGGCGGGCAGCCCCCGAGGTTCTGCGGCATGGCGGGGGTCTCCAAACCATGTCAATTCAAGCAGGAATATAGTGAGACTAGGAGAGAACTGGACTCCATCTCTGTTCTGCTAGGGAGGTTTATTTGGGGTATGGGGAAAAGGGGTGCAGGGAAGGAGAAGGGGGAAGGGAGACAGGGCAGGTAGCAGATGCTAGCAGCTCAGAGATGGAAGACCTCGAGCTGATCCGGACATCAACTTATAAAGGGAAAGGAAGAGGAGGGACTATCTCCCCTAGAGCTAGTCCCAGGGAGTCTGAAGGGAAGACAAGCATAGGGAACCCACCAATAGATTTCAGGTACAGCAGAATGCATATTTCAAAATGAACCAATGGTTTACAAAGCAGAGGGACAAAGGAGCACATGGAATCCCAAAACCCCACATTGCTACAGGGCAGTGCCAGAAAAATGTTAAATTAGCAACTTCCTGTCCACACTGCCAGCAAGTATTGCTATTCAGCAAACATATTTGAAGCATGCCATAGATCAGTTAAATCTAGCTTAAATTTAAATTGTTTCACTTTGATCACACAGACATCTTTTTGTTCTGTCTCCAATATATTTGAGGAGTATGAGAAATCAACGGTTTTAGGAAAGCTGATGCTTGGGGTGAGATAACTCTGGCACAGTGCTGCACAAGCTTAAATGGATCATATGATTGGCAAATATTGGTAGAACTGGGAGTGCTCTCACTTTGCATTTGGAGAATAGAGATGCAGAAGCACAGAAATAGGATGAGGAAAAATGTGTCATGTCATGGAATAGTTTGGAGGAGGAAGAGTATTTATAGAGAATTGTTTTAAAAAAGCTCATGGAACATGTTTCTCTTTACAAAATTAATTTAATTAAAATTTTCAAAAATCATTTAATTAAAATATAAAATTTGATAAAATATATCAAATATATTTTATATTAAATCATATATAATTCCATAGTAATTATTTTGCAAAATAGAAATTCTGATTATGCCAACATATGTAAATACAGAATCCTATTAAAGTCATACTGTTGTATTATATAAAAATTAATCACAAAGTAAATTATACTCATGCATTACTTTATTAGACATTTTGAAATGCTTTGTTTGAAATCCAGGAAGCAGAGAAATTTCTTGAGAATCAAAAATATCCTTGCCAACCTAACTGAAACATTGGACACTGCTTATAAACTCTTTGTGTCAAGGTAGAACTGCAAAAATGTTATAAATGAACTGAAAGTCTAAACCGTATAGGCCTAAACCCAGATGTAGTAACTGAACCTGTTTGCAGCTTACATGTAAGAAGGAAAATATAGTCTCTCTGTAGTATGTGCTTAATACTGGATCATAATGAACTTGATCTAGAAAACAAAGTATTAATTGACTACTACCTTATATAAGACCCAAAAAAAGTTATCTTAAAATAAGATCAAAACTCACAATGCTAAAAAAACCCCCTTTTAATTAACATGTGAAAGAAAATACCCATTGGTTATTAGATAAAGAGAGCTAATAAAGCAGGTCTGGTGTCCACGGTGGATTCAGGAAGTCATTAATTTCTCTTAGAAAAACTATTTGATGGAGCTGTCAGTTCTAAACCTGAAATTAGGTCATATGCCTGAAGAAAAATAAAATCTGAACAAAAAAAAATGTCCTAAACAAGTATTTGGAGGGGAACAGAGACATACACATAAGCAAAAACAAACTGAGAAATGAGGGAGCTGCTCTTAACCTTTGTTTTCAACAGTATGCACTAATACATATTCAAGTGGTTGGAACACTGATAGAAATCCATCTCTAACATTTACATGAAGGACTGGTGCAGAAATTCTTATCTTTAAACCTAGAAATGTTTCTTTTTAAATAAAATTGTAGGGCAGTGCCAGACAATACAGTGTAGACAGTATAATTTAAGTTTGATAAAGAAGGTTTTTGATACATGACAAAGGCTATTTGTTAGGCTTTGTTGCAAACAAGTACTGGTCAAACATTTCATGGAATAACTCGGTAACAGAAAGTCATCATAACTTCTCTATAATACACCAAGTATTCTCTCAGATTTTCCTAAATTGCAGTAGTTCCTTCCATGTTGCCCTCTTAAATGCAAGCAGCAAAATCCCTTGGAATCACATCCCCAAATTGCAAGTAACATCACATTGCTGAGAAATAAGGCAGACAAAGTTACAAGGCATGAAGAAAGGAGAATGAGAGAAGGAGAAAATGAACGCAGCTAAAACACAAAAGACAAAGGATGAAATGAAAACTTATGAAAGCAAATTTATGTTGTTCTTTACAATCTTTATTCAGACTGCTCAACAGAATTGAAACTGTACATGGGTAGGAAACAAACACACATTACCTGAAAGCAGACTTAAATTTTATTTTGATAAAGTAAACCATGATTGATAGAAAATCTCAGTAGAATTATAATTTGTTCTAAATCACAGAATACAGTTTTAGAAATGCTTTCTGGATACCTGATCTGGTTTGTAAATGTAAAACCTCATACTATCTCCCAGGTTGCTTTTCCCTGCACATTCACTATCTGGACTATGTTTGCTGTGATGAATGAGGACAAGCAGGAAACTGCAGTAATTATGGGTCATGTTTCATTCTCTTAATCCATATGAAAATTTTATCTAACTGGAGAATGAAAACCAAAGGACATGGACAGGAGGCAATCAAATTGCTATTGTTTGAGACATCCTGCCATATTAATAAAATTTAAATAATTTCAGACTAAATATTTTAGGTTTCTCAATGTTCAATTCCTCCTCAGCATAAATACATGGAAAGCAGCCATGCAAAGAAATCACCAATGTGTTAGCCTTCTTCCTAACATAATTTATGTATTTGCCCACAAACTCACATGCTCTCTAGACTTATGTACAGCAGTAATCTTTTGGCCCACAATATATGTACTCACAGATGTTTTAGTGGCATCATGAAAATAGTGAAAAACAGTTCTATTTCCTAGGCTGCACTTTGTTTTTATTACTTGGGATGTGATTTCCCTCACCAGGCACCAGTTAAAAAAAGTTAAGTTCCCTAAACTAACCATCTATGGTTCTGTGGGAGCTGATAAGACACAGATAAGCTGTGGTAGTGGCAAATTGTCCTCAGCAGGTACCAGCCCTTGGTGTCAAGTAGAGGAAGAGTTTAAATAACTACTTAAAATTAATTTTCTTTTCTTTTCTTTTTTTAAATATTAAAATTATTAATATTGTTTATTCAAATGTTTCTTTCAGGACCTGGAATGACATTTCCAATTCATTAGCCACAATTAGAAACACTCTGAATCCAAATAAAAAAGCCATGACAATGTTTCTACTGGTACCCTACTTCATAAGTGAGAATTTGTCTGAGTAAGAAATTAATGTAATTAAGTAAATCAGCACAGGTTTTGAAGACATTAGAGAACTTAAGATGTGTAGGTGGTGTTACCATAGCAAAATCCACTTTCTGCAATCTAGTTCCCTAACTCCCTGGAGCACCTTTCACTCCTTTTAAAGGAGTTGCTGATTCTTCTGACTGATTCCCTATCTATGCATCATTATCTGCACTTGTAAGAAAAAAGGTTTAGTGGTTGAGAGTTCTAGAGTTTCCCTTTTTAAACCACATCTGAAGACAGAATCTGAGGGTATTTTTACACAATAATTTTACATTATTGCTTATAATGACAATTCATCTGGTTCCTCTAAACGTAAGGATGATGTTTCGAACACTGGATTATGACTTCAGGCTGAGAATAAGCAGCAGTAGCAGATGGACTCCTGAAAAACAAAGATTCCGTTTTCATGCAAATGCTCCTAGTAGTAAAGAACAATGGAAGATAAATATTGAAAAATATATAATATGGGAACAGAATGGCTTGTAAACAGTATGCTTTCAGAGTCAGCTGCTCTTTAAGCAAACTAGAATAGAGCATCTCTGGAGACACATTACATGATTCAGTATAATTACTAACTTGTTCAAGTAAGTGCATTTTATCTGATTCGAATCTGAATCCTTCAATTCAGCTATATGGTACAATGATCTACTTTGCATTTTTGAAAATACACCATACAGCAAACAGACAATATGTCTTCACAATTTTATACAACATTAGATGTTATGACAGAAAGATGAAATACAGAAGGGATTTTCAGCAAAAGTAATGTTTTCAGAGTGATGAGGAGAGTTTGGAGACTGTAAAATGTTGGGTTTTTTTTTTTTAGTTAAAAACTATAGAAATTTACCATGTTTGCAGTTACTTTTATTAATTTCCTTGGAGCATTTATTTTCAGGGGTTATTTTGTTTCCTCACAATATTCCCAGAAAACAAAAATATTTTAATATTTAGACATAATTGTGCCCATAATCTTTTCATAAAGTGTTTCTCTCCAAGAAAATGTCCTAACCACTAAGCTATTTGATATGATGATATCACATGATATCAAACATACAATCATAACTCAATTCTTTTTAGGTGGAACATGACAAAATAAGAAAAAATCAAATTAATTAGACCAGAAAAAAGAAACAAGAATTCTAGAAAATGTATAGCTCAAACAGTTGGAGAGGGAAGTCCAGCAAAATTTTCCTTGTGTGGAGTGCTGTTTTTATGTAACACAAATTGTTGCCCAGAGAAGCTGTGGATGCCCCATCCCTGGAAATGTTCAAGGCCAGGTTGGACGGGGCTTTGAGCAACCTGTTCTAGTGGCAAGTGTCCCTGTTCTTGGCAGGGTAGCTGGAATTAAGTGACCTTGAAGGTCCCTTCCAACACAAAAATATTCTATGATTTTATGAGTCTATGAAAGTGACTTGGACACAAGACCAGGATAAAACTTATAAGGTTAAATCATCTCATCTATTGCTTCTCTTTCCACCCCTAAATAATTTGAGTTATTTTCCTCACCAGAAAGAAAGATAACACTTTGTTAAGGAAGAATGAAATTTTTCAGTGCAGGATGGTCTCTAGCTAGAGGATCATATGATATTTGGAGATATCAAACTGTGTACATTGAATCTGAACTTAGAATAGACTGGATCAGGGAAAATGTTGATCTCTTGTCTGATAGCTGTGTATGGATGGTTACATTTATGTGTAGTCAGTTTTTTAAACTTACATGATTGCTGCCAACACAAGAAGCAGGAAGCCACTGTGAAACTCATATGCCATGAACCTGTCACTGAAATGCCATAGGATGAACAACATGATGGAACATCCTGAATTTTTCTGAGCAAAGTGTTCCAATGTCTCACCACCCTCATTGAAAACATTTCTTCCTTATCTCCAGCCTCTTTCAGTTTAATACTATTGCCCCTTTTCTTGTCACTACAGGGCTTGGTAAAAAGTATTTCTCTCCATCTTCTTTTTAGCTTCTCTTTATATACTGAAAAGCTGCAATAAGGTATCCCCAGACCCTTCTCCTCTCCAGGCTCTAAAACCTCAACTTCTTTGAGTTTTCTTAGGACAGCTGTTCCAGCCCTCTGACCATTTTCATGGTCAGGGCGTGATCACTGCAGGCCAGGCTGCCACCAGTCTTAAACTCTGTAATTAGTTCTTCTGAGTTGGCAAGCATAGGTCTAACAATATTTATTTTCTGGTCAGGCTGTATCACATGCATGACGAAATTATCTTCAATACACTCCAGAGGTCTTCTGGACTGCTTGCAGCTCGCTGTGCTGCTTTTTCAGATATCAGGGGGTTACTGTTCCCCAGCAGGATTAGAGCATGCACCAAGTTTCAGTGGCAGTGAACTGAAATATCGTAGCTTTCCAGCTATACCATGGCTTCCAGCTACTCCTGTTTGCTCTATTGGTATAGAGACACATCAGCTGCATTGTTGACTGTCTTACCCTTTCGGTGTAGCCTGTTAGAGGGTTTTGAGACATTCCTCATTACTTTGGTGGGTAACATTCACCCTGTTGCTTGTCAGTACACAAGTATTACAGCTTTGGACCTCATCATTCAAGTTTGTTAGCCTAAAGGGTGAATGACTAAGTCTGGCAGCCAATCTGCCAGATAAGATTCTCCTTCCTCTTAGAGATTGGTGGATCCAGGTAGGATTCTGGATTCAGATAGATCTATTTGTTTTGTTGGTTTGTTTTTCCCTAATGAGGCTCTAGCCAAAAAGACTAAGTAGACTATTGTGTCTTTCTGCTTCAGTTTCATTAAATGAACTGAGGAGGATCAGATTCCCTTCTCATAACTTTGTCTCTCCATGCCTTTGTCTGTTCTCTCTAAGATTTTAGGGTAAAAATGGCATTAAATTAATTTACAGCTCTACAAAACTGTTTTCAGGGAAATCTTTTATAGTGCTTCCAGGACAAGTACTTCAAATGAATAAAACAATAGGAAGTGCTCTTCTGTGGTGTAAAAGCAAAGAGTTCTAATAAAGATCTCAAAATGGTATCCTTTATTTTAAGATTTCTGAAGGTCATTAGTAAACCTAATAAAAAAGTACAGGAAAAGTACATAAAAAAAAAAAGTACATAAAAAGTACAGGAAAAAAGCAAGTTTAAAATACATACATCTGTTGATTGCATTGTACAATAACAGGTTACTTAGCTGTAATAATTTGCTATCTATATCATAGGAATTCCTTTTTGTTGATGAGCTGTGCCTAGAAAGAGGCTTAAGCTATCACTCACAGATGGTTTTTATATTATAGCAGTTCTATACAATTTGTTTACTTCCTTGCAAACTCTTTGCAATTCCACAGACCTTTATTGATCTTCTTTCAATCAATGACCATGGTCTTACAGAATAACACAAATAGTTGACATACTAATGAGAATTTCACACCCTTTTCCACTGAATACTTGACCAGTCAGTGGAACTCTCAACAAACCTGTAAATTCATCACTTGCAGTAATGTCAATCAATAAAAAGGTTATCTTTTAATGCTGTTTGAAAGACGGAGACAAGAGGGATTGCTTAAGAGGTACAAAGAGATAGATACACTTCTACATACAGACAAGCAGGCTGCTGGTCACACAGAGCACTGGAATCACATAGCTTTTTCTGTAAAGGTGCTCTGCCTCATGTATAAATGAAAATGAGTGGTTTCAGTGCACTGACAGTCTAAGAAATAAATTAAAAAACCCCAAACAACCTTGCTGGAAAAAAAATCTTTCTTTCCCCTCTGAATGCTGAATTCCATATAACTCTGACCGTACAAGGCATGAATATTGTGTTTGATCTAGTGAACATTCAGATCTCTTCATAAGATATTACATTCAAATATTATAACACACATTCCTTTTCTCCCCCATTCTTTCAGTTTTTTTCTTTCCCGCATCATTATAAAGATTAAGAAATAAAAATACTCTGGATTTTCTGTCAGTATGTGTATATACTAGGAACTAAATTTATAAATGCAGAACAATGTTAAAGAAGGACAGAAAACATCTTGAACATATAACAGAAAAAAATAACATCAGCACAGTCCTGTTAAGCTTACTTTTCTCAGCTATTTTTTTTTCTGCAATACAGAGAATTTTTGAAATGTGTATATGCATTACTACAGACTTTCTTCAAAAAGAGAACTTGCTTGGTGCCATTAAGTAGAAAAGGATTTTCTTATACAGTGATGGAAGTCTAGTTCTTTCTTTTATGTTGCGGCGTTTCACTTTTGTGGAATTACCTTTGTGACAAGATACAGCATATTTGCATGTATTGATATTTGGATGTTCTTTTAATTTAATTTAAAAACTATTTTTCAGATATTTATTAGAGGAAACAAGGTATAAAATATTATGAATGTATCCAGCTATTTTGGTCATGTTATAAAAACAGATTATGCAATCTGAAATTAATTCAGTCATACTCCGTATGTTAGAAATTATGCATTTGCCACAACTATTAAGACCTGGAATGAAGGAAGGAGAAAGGAGCAGCAGAGACAGCCTGTGATGTACTGACCATAGCACATACCAAATCTCCCTGTGCTTCTGAGGAGGAGGTAGAACCCAGGAAGGAGGGAGGGCTAGGAGTAATGTGATTTTAAGATTTGTTTCAAGTCTCATTATCCTGTTCTGATTTTGATTCAGTTAATTGCCCCAATTCAAGTCTGTTTTGCCCATGATGGTGTTCAGTGAGTGCTCTCTTGCATGACCTTAACTCATGAATGTTTGCTATATTTTCTCTCTGTGTCCAGCTGCACAGGGGAATGATGGAGAGGCTTTGGTGGGTGCCTGGAGCCAGCCAGAATCAAAACACTACATAAATTATCTTTCCTTCTCCATTGTTTTTATCCTTTGCAAACCTCAATGATATAAAAGGTATAAATGGAATTTTTAACAACTCAGTTTACATTTCACACAGTGGCATGTTTCAAATAAATGATTCTGGGTTTTCTGCTCTTTTTTTCACTAACTCTTTAATTATATATATTTAAATCTTTATAGATTTTTGTTCACACCTGCTTTACTTTTAAAACAGAGTCTAGTGGAGTCTAAATTTCTTCAACGATTCATACTTCCAAAGATAGCCCATGTGTTGTTTCTTCAAATACAGCAGCTATTTGACCTTTTCCTAAAACAACCTAAATCTCCCAGTTTTAATAGAAGACCAAGTAAAATATGTTGATTTTACCTGAACTGTACTTTTGCATTGCCTTTTCTGCTGGAAATGAAATTAATATCAGAGCTGATGTGAATACCCAAGAACAAAATGCTTGACAGAAAGGCCTCCATAACCTGATGGATTTATGCTTACTAAGGACTGAAAATCTGCTGCATGTTCTGGACTCAGTATGAGGTAGCATCTTTTCTTTCTACTACTTCAGTTCTAGTGCTTCAAAACATCCACTGTTTCTTGAGAGCAGAGACCTTTTTTTGCTTCCTCCATCATTAATCACAAAGCAGGAGAGTCCTCTTCTGGAGCAGCACAAATAAGAAAATGAAACAGAACTTTGCCAAAGAGTTAAATCTTCCATATTCTGGATTGCCACAAAGCTACAGACTGAGCAACCTTGCAAAGCTGATCCTAGGCACAAGAGGAGAAGATTGCTGACATTGTGGAGAGGACTCCACACTTTTAGAGGAACTTCAGAACTGGGCTGAGAAAGCAGGAACCTGAGACAAACTCTGTTTTGAAAAAGGAACCCGATTCATTGAATTCTTGTCCCTCAGCATGAGCCACTATTTCAAATCATAAATAATGTCTACTTTTAAAAGTGTATTGGAAGTGTCTCCTATTTCTGTGCAATTTATTGGTGGACATTTTTCAGATTCTACTGAAAGAGACTTACTTTCAGAAAAGCTTAAGTTTTTCTTTTTTATTTCTGCAACATCTGTGGGACATTTTTTCTGGTAAGGATGACAAAGAAGAATTAATATATATATAAGAGACTGCACATGCAATTTAAGGAACAGACTTTACCATAGGATTTAGCCCTCCATTCCTTCTAAATCCACTAGGTTTTTGAAGGACTTTTTTTTTCCCCCAGAACTTAAGGGGTCAAAGAATATGTTTTAGAGTCATGCATAACAAGCAATGTATCATTCTGATACATCACTATGAATATTTTTCCACTTGGAATCAAAGGAATCAGACTTTAGAAGAATGACAAGATAACCCCAACAAAAGTAAATCCATCACACTAAAACAAGACAGAATTACGATGAAAGTTGTATTGTAATTGTGAATCACTTCATAACATGAACACTGTTACAAACAGGGGCTGGATAAAAAATGAGCTTCAAATAAGGAAATTCTCAGAAAATGCATTAGACAATACAGACAATCAAAGGGGACAGGAATAAAACCTGAAAATTGAGCAGAACAGAAATATATTTTAGTGCAATGCAATTAATTCTACACTTTTATCTAGCAGACTAATACGTTTGGTTCAAAAAATTCTTGCTTTGCTGCTTCCTAAAGCAAACATTTTTAACTATTTGAGACTGGTATTTTTATAATGGGTAAATTAACTTATTTGGATACATGAGAACTGACCAAAGTTTTCACAGGCCACACTAGGAGGAACAAAAAAACCACAAACCAAAAACAAACAAACAAACAAAAACAGGAAGAAAGGAAAAAGCCCTCTGAACTGTCAGAAGGAATACAGTAATTTATTTTTATCTTTAAGCTTTGCTTCATTCAGAATTTTGCTACTGTAAGGAAAAGCCATAGGGAAATAAATTTTAAAGATATATGCCATGGTTTTGTTTAAACATTGTCATTGAAATTCTGCATACTCATGTGTGCACTTCCTTTCTTTTATGAACTACTTTTATAGGTAATTTAGGGCTCTCCATATTGTAGCTACAGGATGCTCTGTAAAGCTGAACAGGTCTTTAAATACAAACAGACATGACATTAGGCACAAATGAGTTCATTCAGAATCTCTTTAAGTAAATCAACATTCAATTTTGCTAGAAGTCTTTAATTTTCAACCTAACACATTATGCACGTTTGGAAATGAAACTCCTGTCAGATATATGGTGATATTCAACTGATCACTAATCCAAAACCTTAACATTAATGAAGATTCAGTTCAGCTACAACTCAAGGCTTCTGTGATTAAAAAAAGGTAGTTTCCAGAGTATTTCAAGTTCTACACTGAGAAGGAGAAAATGATATAATGGCATAAACAGGAGAAACTGTGTGCTTCAGTTTCTGTCTAATAATCTTTAAATGAAGCTTTCAAAGAATTGTTTTATCATTTAAAATGAAACTCTACTATTTCAGGTTGAGGAACAATCTTCCTCTACTTTACTTCTTTTTTCAGTGCACCATCACAATGCATAGAATTTTTTTTTAATAATGTTGTTCTGTTAATAATAGTAATTTCAAAATAAGAATGTTCAAACATTAGTCAATAAGAGGGATATTTATGGAAAAAACCCTACTTAAATATTGTGAAAAATATGGGTTTAGTTATTCATAGTTTTTCAGAATTCAATCTAAATATATTGTCATGTGAGAAAATATATTTTAATAATTAATTGAATTATATAAATTCATTTAATAATGAAACGTTTAAAAAAGAGGAGGTTACAGCATTTAAATATTTCCTCAGTTCTATTGTGTTTTACTATGAATGTGTGTTGTTGACTTGGACTTGTGCTCAAATAACATCAACAATATAGCTGTACTAGTAAATGGACTAAGAAACATAACTACAAGAATATACCAAGAACATTCTCAGCATACAATACAGTTAACAAACAAATATTCAATTACTCATTTTTACACAACATAGAGAAACATAGATTCCAACGTATGTGTCATATGGTGGTTTTGTGCTTTTGTTGTGATATTAGATTATTCTTTTGGTAAAAGTAATAATTTGGGGGTTTTTGTTGGTTTTGGTTTGTTTGTTTGTTTTTTGGGGTTTTTTTTGTTGTTTGTTTGTTTGTTCTTTTAATTTAAAAAAAAGCAAGCACTTCTAGCTAATTGAGTATAACATGCATGTCCAGGTTGTTTTATGCGAAGAAAATGGGAATGAGCTCTTTTTAAAGGTTAGTCTCTTTCTCTCAGGCCGGTTAGGTTTTAAGCATCCATCTATTTCTCATTTGTACTCTACTCTGTCTGCACTAGCCAAAGGCTAAGACTCCATCTGCCTTTCAGTTTCTAAGACGAGCTTGATCTTTGCTTCACCTTTATAGTCTTCACTTTTTATAGCTGAAGAATCCTTCATCACCTGAATGTGAAGACGTTTACTAATTAGACATTTATTATGAAGAATTTATGATTAAGATGACCACATTTTACTGGCCTGAAATCTCCAGAAATGGTTTGAGCCTGTGGCTGTTTGATAGATGGAACTGACTCACAAACTGAGATTTTATGTTTTACCTTAATTATTTGGGCTGCAATTATCTCCAGCAACGGAATTAAAGTTCAGAAATCTACAAAGGAGCCTTCAGCGATTTTTCTCTAGATTTTTCCTGATTGCATTGCTACCTATTTCCCTGATAAGTGGCTGGAGGTCTTCTTGGATGTCTTGTCTGTTCATCTCCATTAGCATTCCTAGTGCTACATCCTACAGGCTCTTTCTAATGTGACTTTTGGCATGTTCAGAATTAAAAAAATTGTAATCTCAACCTTCTCTACCTAAAATATGTTTAAATAAATATACTAATATTTTGTCACTAATGCTATTTTACATAGACATAAACCTTCCCCCACAATCAGTCCATGTCACCACAGTAACATAAAAGACAGTCCAAAGCCTAATCTGTATCCAAATTTCTGGCTTTTGTATTTGGCCAGCATTTTAGCATTACATCTGCATTTGAATCACCTCCTGTTGCCTTCCTTCCTTCCTGCCTTCCTGCATTCCTGCCTTCCTTCCCGTGTCTTGCTATTTCAAAAATGTTTGGAATCTGCTATGCTTTACCCTGCACTTCCTGATAGTCGAGAAGTGCTGACTTTTAGATCTGTACATTTTTATGCCATAAAGTATGCCTATTGACTAGTAAAACAGAATAGCTCATCACAAGTGTCCTTCTTTTACTTACCTAAAATTTTCCACAGTGTATATCATACCTCTGATTCTAATAGTCAACTTCATGATGTCATGGGGGGAAAGTAGAGTTCTAGTGGGGCTCTACTGCTGAATGCTTTCTTAGCACTTACATTAATCATTAAATAAATATACATGTCATTAGGGAAACATAAAATACAGCAGTTTATCAAGAATAGAAGTATGAAATTTAAAAGAATAAATGCAAATTAAGTTACACGTATGCACCATACACATACATATATGCACGCACACATGAAAGACCACACATATCCTATTAAATCAAATGTCTTTATAAGCCATGTAGTTCAAAACCTTAACGAGATTAATTCAACCCAGTACCCACCTCTGAATCTGGTAGTACATAACAAAGTAATTGGTCATCATATCTGGCTGACTTTGGTTGCTACAACTGAGTATCAAGTAACCACTTATAACTAGACTGATCAAAGTAGCTTTTTCCACTGAACAGGCCAAAGCATAAATCCCTGTTTTGCAATACATGACAAATAATTTAGCCATTCATCCCCCAGTCCCTCAAAATAGCACTGATTAAAACTACACCCAGAGATAATAGTTCATGCCTTTGTGATTCCACCTATTTATTGTTGTACTTAGCAATTTCTGTAGGCTGCAATTTCTTATGATGAAATATTTCTCCTATCAGTGTTTCCAGAAGATTAGCTCAATTAAAGTTTAGCTTTGTTTGGTAGTGCTCATGTAACATTTAGATCCTCTACTTAAATGACAAATTATCTTAGCTGCTTATGGTGAATTGCTTGGTCTTTTCCTTTCTCATATTCAGACAAATACCTAATCCAGAAATGTTCTTGCTGCTTGTTACAGAGTTTCATGAAGATGTTCAGGATGTAATTTATCCTGGCCTGGTACTATGTCAGTTTTAATAGGTCTAATTTCCTAACTCCCTGCTTCATTGTGACCATAAAGCCTTTCAGCATTTCACTTGCTTCACCAGGAAAATTTATCCCAGGCTGTGGAATATGACCTTCAAATTCTTTCATGCATACACTAGCAAAGGATTCATTCAGCCTCTTGGCAATATGAACCTCATTTGTCATTAACATCTCACTCTTGTCCTTCAATAGTTCATCTGACTCCTTGTCTACCTTCCAGCCAGTGTTGTAATTTTAACATTTTAATCCATTTATTATTTTAGTCTTCATCATTGTTAGCACTAAGAACTCTAGCTTCTGCTCTCAGTCTTCTTTTTTCTTCAGACTTGTCTCAAAGGAAATTTTCTTTCAACATTTTGAGAATACCTATTTTCTTGCACTGTTTCTTTCACATCTAATAAAAAACGTTATTTATCCAATGAGTTTGCTTCAGAGTGTAACACCACTCTGCCTCTCTTCTCTTTCCCTTCCTTTCTTCTTTCTTCCAGTTAATCCATTTTATCCAAGACCATATGGATTTTCCAAATGGACAGGATAAAGTGTCAGAGAATATTATGTATTCTGTTTTGTCATCTTATTCATGTCTATTTCTGCATTGACTGATATACCAGAGGGTCATGCTGCCATCCAGAGGGGCCTGGATTGGCTGGAGAAATTGGCTGGCAAGAATCTCATGAAGGTCAGCAAGGGGAATTGCAAAGTTCTGAACCTAGAGAGGAAAAACCTCAGGTACCAATATATGCTGGGGACTAGGCAGCTAGGAAGGAACTTGGCAAAAAGAGACCTGGGGGTACAGGTGTTCACCTGGCCTTCATTAGATAAAGTATTGTCAGCAGGTTGACAGAGCTAATCCTTGTCTACTCAGGCACACTCGGAGTGTTGTGTCGAGTTCTGGGCCTCCCTTGTACAAGAGAGGCATGGACATACTGGAGAGAGTCCAGTGAAGAGCTGCAAAGGTGAAGAAAAAAAAGCTGGGATGGTTTTTCACAGAAAAGAAAAGATGCAAAGGGGATCTTATCAATGTATATAAATATCTGGGAGTGCATAGAGTGTGCAAAGAGCCTGGATCTTTTCAGTGACAATACCAGAGCCAATGGGCACAAACTGAAACAGAGGTCACCCTGTCTGGACGTCACAACTTTTTACTGTGAGGGTGACTGAGCACTGGCACAGGTTACAAAGGGATGGTGTGGAGTTTCCATCCTTGGAGACATTCAAAAGCCATCTGTACACAGACCATGCCAACCAGCTCTAGGCATCCCTCCTGGAGCAGGACAGTTGGACCAAATGACCTGCAGAGGTCCCTTCTAACCTCAACCATCTTGGGATTCTTTGAAGAGTCCCTAAGCTTGGTCATAGTTCTGCACTGTCTTGTAACACATGTATGTATGCAAATACTTTGGAAAACCAGCCATAGTCTCTTTTTTTAAAACTGAATTCAAACATTATTCTTTCATTTTTATAGTCACAAAGGAAAAGCTTAAGCCTTTTCCCTAGTATTTCTACTCAAATTTTCAGGTTTGAAATTAATTAATATGTAAGCGGCGACCTGTGAAGCAAAATTATATCAAATGAAACCGGCTTCTTCTTGAGTTGTACCACTCAGTTTGCCAGTTCAAAACCATATAAAATCTTCAATATTAATCCAGGAATAATTTATATTTGCCTAATAAAGTTTGAAAGCACTTCCAAAATCTGTTTTCCTCACTATTTCTGCTTTGACGTATAATCACTTATCAACTGTACCATTCAATTTTCTATTATTTTCGCCATACAGTGAGGTGTTGCTGAATGGCTATAATGGGCTGATTTTGGACTACCGCAATCTGCCATCCTTGATTACTTGCCTGACAAAGACAGACTGATAGAATTGTTGCAATTATACTTTTACAGAGACTTTCAATAGCAGGAAGGGATGGATTTCTGTTAGCAGCAATTTTTGGTAACAACATAGACCCAATAAAGTATATTAAAAAATACATACTTAGGAGAAGTGGCAGGATTTGTGTTATCCTAGAAGTTTGAGGAGTATAAGCACAGGTAAATCAAACCTAATACAGTCTCATTAAGCAATAAATATCTTAGAGAAAATATAGAATATATTTACATATTATTTTGAGGAGATCAAGTTATTTCCGCAGATGTCATACACTACAATTCAGACATGAGAGTTGTATTATTACTGGAAATTCATTGTGGTAATTGAAGTTACTATCTGGAATCAATGCAGGGAATAGAGTATCCTGTCTTTTGTCCCGTGGAGTAATGTGTAAAAGGCTTGCACTTCACCCCTCTGATTTTGACAAAAAAATTCTATGCTTACTAAATCAATCCCATATGCAAAACATCCAAAAATTATTTTTATTATTCATTTATAAAAGATATTAAAAAGACTTTTGCAAAGTTAAAATTGAATTATATCTACAAATAGGAAGATGGAAAAAATTTTCCCTTTTGAGTATGAAGAAATACAGTTAGGTGAATACACTGTGCATGCTAAAAGATCAGTGTTAAACAGGGTTGACAGGTATGGATGTTTAAATGACAAATTTTCATTGGCAAATTGTTGTGAAAATGGTGGGGAATCATTTGAATGTTTAAGAGACTATAGTGAGAGCCACTTCGAACTAACTGTTGCATTATATTGAAACATGTCTTAAACTATGCTAGTCTGACAATACACCATTCCAGACTAGACTATTTTTGAGTGACTTCTGACCACAAGATAGATCAGCAGTAAAACACAGAAACTAAAAATTTATAATTTGCATGAGAGAAAAAGAAAGGACATCCATCTCTTAAGGAATGGCTTAAAAATATTTAAGCAGCTTGAATATTATTTCAGCAAATTTTTACAAAATGTTAAAAATTACAGAGCTTACAAACTTATTCAAAAGTATTTGATGTTTTCAGTAGCGTTCAGCAAGTCAGGAAAAGAAAACTAAAATACAGATGAAGAGAACTTCACATGTTCTGAACTTGGACTTGTACAGGCTGTTTTTAAGTACATAGTGAAAACAAAGATAAAAACAATGTGTTTATGACTAAACTGCTTTTTGACTAACACAGGGAGAGCAAGCCTGTTCAAGCTTGCAAAAGTCAGCTCCTTTGTTTTAAACATATGAGACTACTCATTTGCTTTCACAGCCTGTGAAATATGGACTGTATTCTGACACTTGGAATATTACTTGAAATTCTAAACAGAAACAGTAATCAATTTTGAAGCAGGGCAGTATGCAGAGGTTAAAGTTACTATTATTCAACGAACAAAATGCACATATAACTGTATGGAGATGGGAATGGTACAACCCAAGACAATGTCATGCCCAGAAAGAAAGATAGTGAGAACTGCAGTAATTTGTGGAATTTTTTTCAAGAATTTGCAAATGCCATGTCACAAGTGCTTTAGGTCACTTAAAGAATCATCAGCAATGTATCAGGAAAAGCAGAAGTTTTGGGACCACACAGTGTTTGTGATAAACTCCAGGGCAGCTGAACTGCTAGTAATCAAGGCTGAGTGGTAAAGAGCATTCCTGAGATCATAGTGTGCTGGCTCAGGGGTGGTGATGGTGGTGGGGCTATGCACTACCAAATGTCGTGAGAGTGTAGCAAACAGAATAAAGAAGATCTAAGATCATTAGCTCAGAGGAGTAATTCACAGCAACCATACCCAGCATTTTTGTGTAAGATGAGTAGACTAGCACCCTCAAATAAAGGAGAGTATTTGTATGGGCACAGATGCATAAGTTAATGTGATAGAAACAATGGTACCAGAACAATATGAGCAATTAATGGGACACATAGAAGATAAAGATTTCACTAGAAGACCATACGAATTAATGGGTATGTAAACCCTTCATTAGGAAAAAATGGTTTAGAGAATCAAGGGATCTGCCAGAATGAGGAAGATATGAAAGTTTTCAGCACAGTGCAATGCTACAAGAAAGCAACCACTTGAGTCTTTTGTATTTATTAAATTTCTTCTACCTTTAGACAAACATTAACTGTTGGATTAGATCAGTTTCCTACTCTAGGTAGCACAGAACAAGAAGAGAATGTTCATTTAAAGAGGGAAATATTGAGACATTCAATCGTATACAGACTCAAGAGAAGTTATTCTAAGAAATATGCCTGCACACAGGACAATTATAAAAAGACCAACCTTTTAGATTATATAAATGGCACTCAGATCTGTGCAGTTTTTTTGATGGCAAAACAGTTTTGGTTTTGTGGCAAAAACAAAAGAGAAAGTGAGGAGTTTTTTTTCAAAGTGGTTTGAGAAAAAAGCCCCAGCCATCTGCATTAAAGATAAACAACAGCGTGAAATGCTCTAGAAGGACTAAATCTGGCTGTGGGGAGGAGTTAACAAACTGATGAGAAGGTAGTCAAGACTGAGATTGTTACTTGCCTGCTTTCTGGAAATCAGAAAGAAGTTTCTTCTGTATGGAGAATCAGACTGAATCTTCAAACTAGGAAAACTATTCTACAGAGCTATTAAAAGAGAAGGGCTTATAGTTTTAATATGCATTTGCAAAAACTAAAATGAATTAGGAATTTTTGGTTTTAATTCTTATATTTAAGATCTTTTTTTAGGGGGGGGAGAAATATATATTTTCTGAATCTGTCTCAAAAAGACTGGTGTTATAAGAAAAGGATTAGCAAACAAGAAGAGGTAACCTTTTTCAGTATTATTCATGATTTACCCACAAGAGAGTTGTGTATTCAGAAAGCATAGTGGAGTGAAGTACTGATCTGAACACTGTACATATTAGTGTAATATAGCACTGTGTCTGCAGGTTTTAGTGGAAGCAGGCACCACAGTTTGAGATCATTGGCCCTGCACATCTCCCTTCCCCTATCCCATCTTGAGTTAAGGGCTAGAAAGTTCTTCTTTGTTCCCTCTAGCTGAGTTTCCCCATTGGGTTTCAAATTTTTGTACCTTCCCTCCTTGCGTCCCCATTCCCTGGAGTCCCTGTCAATCCTGTACCCCTCGCGCTCCTGTTGGTCCTCCTGTGTAAACCCCTTCCATCCTGCAGCCCCTCTTAACCCCTTGCGCGGTCACATTCTGGGGTCTCGCGTCCTGAATCCAGACCGTCTCCGTCCCCCACGCCCCTCCCCGATTCCACTTGCCCTCACCGCCCTGCTGCTCCTCCCAATAAACCCTGGATTCCGATCACGAGAGACTGCATTTCTTTCATTATAGCCTGGTCTCCTGCTGGCCTCTGTCCGCGGAGGAACTCTGGGCTTTCTCCTGCGATTTTCACTGCTGCGCCGGGCCGGCACATGGTGGAATGCAGCGGCTTGCCCGCTTCTGTGTGGCTTTGGGGCTTGCCGTCTGACGCAGAAGCGGAAGCCACAGTGTAATAGGAGGAATCTCTTGGGGCTGGGTTTGATCTGAATGGTGATTGCCATATCTAGTGCCGAATATGAAATTTAGGAGAAAGCAATTAAGATTTTACTGAAAAAGCCTCATTAAAGAAGTAATTTTTAAAGAGAGTAAGATTACAGTTGATGAGAAAAATATATGAAACAGAATATACTGAGGTCATTAACAGATCAATCACATGAAAAAGATTGTTTGTGAGGGGTCAGTGGAAACCAATGGTCCTTTGAAGAAAAATATATATTTTTTAACATGTAGTAACTGGGAAAAAAGAAAGAAAAACTAATTTATATAATACCTCTTGTCTCTTGTCTATTTTCAAAACTGCAAAAGACTTAAAATACAAACTGATGCCTCTCTTGATTTTTAAATCAATATCTCGAATATGGAAGAAGATTTATGTATATGATGTACAATCATTGAACAGTATTTATTTGGTTTGAATTTCAATAATTAATAAATTTTATTATATTTAAGAAAAAAATCTGGTTAAACATGAAATCAAAATAATAATTAAAGTATGGAAATAATTTATAGCATCACAATTCCTTTATTTGATGCAATTAAACTTAAGAATGTTTTTAAAAAAACAAAATTACATTGATCATTGGATCTTAGGCCAAAGAGCAGCATCACTTACCATAATGCTGATGTTTCAAGAACCATAGTCAGAAATGTGTGCCTGTTCTGATCAGATGTCAGGGTGCTCCTGGTCCTGGGCTAGGCCACTTGGGTCCCTCTAAGGCACACCATGATTCAGGGGTCCACACAGGGACAAAAGCAAACAGGCAATTCTGATATGAAGTATGCTGGTTATGAGGGAGAGAGAGAATTTCCCATATGATTTACTCTAAAGAAATTTTCCTTAAAGCTTTTTTTTCCTATTTCCTAGGTATGGTAGAGCCTGCATAATGCTGTGTTATATTACTGTATTATTGATTACTGTATTAGGATTGTCTTAATGATAATGTATTAAAATACATTATGTATATCACTGAATAGTAATGAAACCATTGACAAGATAAGGTCATTAAGGAAGAAATGGTAAGACACCTTTATCACACTAAGGACATAGATAGTTCAGTGATAGCTATCTGCGTGCCTGTATTAGTTTGAAGTAAAAAGATTTTGTATTAGGTTTATTTTAGATTAAATCCATATTTGGTTTTTTTGGTTGGCTTCTTTTTTCTTTTTTTTCTCAGTGAATAAATATTAAGTCATTGTTGTAATAATAATTTAGCATCCAAAACTCCCTTCAATGTATTTTCATTAATAATAATGTCAAAAGAACTGTTGCAATCATCACAGCTGACATTCTGTTAAACACAGGACTGTTTAAAGTAGATTTGGACACAATGTTTCCCATAAAGGTCTGAAGAACATTTTAAGGAACACACAGAAAACAGATATTGGATAATTCTGCACAACTGATCAGCTATTTTATTTTACTTGCAGTTCTCACTTGGGCTCCTAATACTGTAGTCTTTTTCTTCAGAATTCTTGCGTCATCTGTCTTTGTCTGATCAGTCAATCTTTTGTTTAACTCCTCCCTGATATAATATGCTATCTAGAAAGCAGGTTGCTGACAACCACAGTAGAGGTGTTGCCTTCTTTAAAATAAATGCAAAGGCTTTTACCATAAAATTCAGTCTAAAAAAATTAAGATATTTTGTACAGTTGACTATCTGAACTTGTTAAACACCTGGAAAAGAAGTATATCTAAATAACTCCAGTTTGAAATTGTATCACCTTCTCTAAATTAGGGGGTTTTTTTGTTTCTACATCAATTACTCAGACCCCATGTTATTCTATTCAACTATTTTTATTCCTGCACATGAACCAAATATATTCATCTGCCTTGCTGTTATACCAAGACTATGTACTGTAGCTTTGTCTTTAATGTGTAATTTCTTTTGCAGTCAAGTAGAATAATTAGTTCCTTTTCTTCTGCACATGAAGCTTTTCTCATGTTCATTGCTTTAAAATGGAGTTCTTTCTAGCTGAAAAAGCCTTCTTGGCTGATGTAAGGGTCCTTGGTTTTTCCACAGCGCTGCAGGAACTCATCAAGATTTCTCACCTCACTGAATACAAGGGATTTTTTTTTCCTGTCAATGGTATTCTACAGATCTTAAAAATTAATACATTCTAAATGCATATCAGTCAAAACTTGAGCTTGGAATATTCATAGAATAGTTTCAGCTGGGATTGTCAAGAGTATAAGCTTTGGTTTAGCACTGTTGCTCCTGATCCCTATCATTCCATCATTATTCTCAAGAGCTGCATTATGGTATTTGCACTTTGAACATGTCACTTGTACATATCATCTTATTTAAGATGTTACACTTATCATTGGGGCAAAATACTGCAGAATTTAATTAGAAGTGAAGAAGGTGATTTTATATTCAGCAAGGGTTGTTGGTGAAAATCATTAGTACAGTGGAATTAATTTTTGTATAATAACTGTTATTTAGATAAAAAAACCCACTCGAAGTACAGATTTGGTGAGACTTGTCTGAATTCAATCTTAAGCTGCATATACTTTCAGGAAAAGAAGAGGGTGTTTCAGCTTTACTGTAGCAGAATTAAATTTAGACTCTGGGAATAGATGCAACCATTGTCTGAATTTAAAGGTTATCAAAATGTTGGCATATACTGTATGCAGATGAAAATTCTGATGATGAAAAAATCTAATCAATGAAGAAAATGTTAATTAAAGATTACCTTAGAGATGTCTTTTGAACAAAATTGTGAAGTTGGAAAAAGGTCTGAAACAAATGTGGAATTGGTTAAATTCTACAAAACTTGAGCACGTTGAAATCATGAAAGAAAAATTTTGATCTAAACTACATCTAATCAGATCTATTTTCTCCTCATGCTTACAATGTTAACATTATGCAATCAACAGAGGAAGCCAAAGATGAAAAAAGAATATAAAAGTCAAATTTGATATAGTGAGAAAAAATTTACATGCAAATTAAAGACAAACATTTCTATTTGCGAATTCTGAGAGATTCTTTTCTCTCAGGAGAGAATAAGCCCACAAACAAGGAAGTACCCAAAAAAGCAAAACTCAGAATGGACTAGACTCCACTGAATTCAAGAATATGACCTTCAATTTACCACTTATTAATTCAACTATTATAATAAATATTATGAGAAATCTCATCAAAAGAAAAATTTCACAACATACTTCTGAACTAAAAGAACATAATTTTCAAATCAATATGAGTTGTAAATGGTATTTTCAAACATTTCAAAATAAATTATATTTGCAGTAAACATTTTAAATATTTAGAATATTATAAATTCTGAAATTTTGTTATCAATTTACCAACAAAAAATGGAATGCAGTAGAGCATGGAGAATATTAATTAAAAGTAATCTCTTAATTGTATGCTAAAAAGTGTAAGACAGACGCTACTTTCCCAAAGGAAGAATGAGGATTGTATTTACAATTCAGTTATGGACAGGTGCCCAGATTTTAGCTTATCTATCATTTGCTACATGCTGAGTTTGCTGCATACAAGCTGCCATTACTAACAGTCTGGGACAGAGCCATGAAATTTCAAGTACTGTATATTCCAGGTCAGAGCACAATCTAGTTAGTGTCACCTGAAATGCATCCACCATTCCTCTGCTTAATAAAGCCTGCTGGTGAAAAATTGAACTGCAACATTGGTTTATTTCTATGTGCTCTTTTTTAGCATACGCTATTTTTTTTTGCCTATGCTTCAGAAGCAAAGCTCTATTTCTTGTAGAAAATCCTTTATTTTCTAGTATGTTTGCAATTTCATTTTCCATATGATTTTTTACACATGCTATCCACAGACCATGCAGTAGGCAATTCCACAGTTGGCAGAAAGAGGAACTTTCATTTTAAGTAACATATCATGTTCAGAAAAAAAAATTTGCTCTACATTCAGCACCAAATCTCTTGAAATAAGTTGGAACATATCTAGTTTTTGGCTTTTTATCTATATGGCACAGAACTGAAGGAATGTTGCAATGGACCACTACAAGGAAGATAAGATGCTACAAATAATGTCTTTTACAAAGCACATTAGAATTTCCATTTGAACTTTAAGGTCAGTGAATTGCTGGCTTGTTTAAAAAGTGCAGATCTGGTATTATTCTAGTGACAATTTCATCACAGAGAGATGGAATTCTTTTATCTGCAAAACCAATTTTGGTTTTTTGGTTTTGATGGAAGAGCATTCCTAAAGCCATATCACTATACTGGACAATTGAGGCTATTATTTTTATAGACTTTTTTCTGGGTTCTTAACCACGGTTAACCATTTTCAATATTTACTTTTGCATATTAAAACTATTAATTGGTATCTTTAATAATAATAATAATGTTAGAAAAGTGCAGTATGTAGGTAGTATGGCAGAATTGCAACAAATATCCCAATACTGTGCTAACATTTAAATGTGGAATAAAATCTACATTTCTAAGCACGGATAACTTGATCTGGATGAATCTGAATTTTCATTCTCTCTGTGGACACCTGTGCACACCCACACACATTCCATGCCCCCTCCTACACAAGACATTCTACCCTTTCTTCTTACTATTGAGCTATCATTTAACTATTTGAGACCTACTCTCAAATTAAAAATGCTGGTTTTTATGTTGCAGGTTTAGGAATACAACTTTTGGCCTTCTGTGGTGAGTAAACCTTGACTAACAGACAAATTCCCACTCAGCCACTGGTTCTACCTGCTCCTTCAGCAGGATGGGATGACATAGAGTATGAAGAAAAGAGCCAATAGGTTGAGATAAAGAGATGGAGATCAGTTGCCAACAACTGTTGTGGGCAACACAACTTGACTTGTTGGGGGAAAAGTACTGCCAATTAAAACAAAAACACAATTACTAGTTCAGGTATGGGGAAAGAAAAAAAATAAAATCCAATTGAAACAGTATCATTCTTCCCCTTTGTACCAAGCTTAAGTTCACCCCTTCACTCCATACTGTTTTATCACCCCTTAAAACAGGGTTTGCATGCAGTCCATAACAGTTGATGTTTGCTGCTGCATTCTCCTTCACAATTCCTCCACACCCTTTGCCTGCTCCTCCACCATGGCGCCCTCTGAGCATTGCAGGGGAATATCTGCTCCAGCCATGGAGGCCCTTCTCATTCTCCTCCTCTTCCTTCTCCTGGAGCTCACTGGGTCTGGCATGTGGCTGCCCTGGCCTCTCCTCACAGACGCCTCTCAACAGTCCACCCTGCTGCCAATGCTTGGACACTTGCACCATGTACACTGCTACAATATGAAATTGCTGACAAAGAAAAGAATTTTTTTTAAGTTTTTCTAGACCTTTTTGTGTTCCTAGATGAATGACATTTCCAGTGTTATCTTGACTCCACTTTTACAGACTGTTCCAGGATTATAGTGTTTTGAAATTAAGTGTTTAGAAACCTAACATGTAAAAACATTATCAATGCATAACTTTCATATAGTATGCATCATAATAAAAGTAAATCACCAAATAATAAAGTCCTATATCATCATTTTACAATTTACAGCTCTTTATTAAAAAGGTATGCTGCTAAAAATTAGCAGATAATATAGAAACCACTAGAAGAAGCAGCAGAGAAGGTCTCCTTCAATATGTTCAGACCTGTGTTCTGTGCAATAATTCAAAATTTTCTTTTTACTTTTATTTTTCATTGAAGAATTCCAAGCACTTTTGAGCAAGTCAGAGAAAACAGAGTACGACACTTCAAATCACTCAAAGGTTTCCATATTTGAAAAGAAAACGATGTATTTTTCACTTGTTACTCTGGGGAATTATACATTGAATTTCAACAAACTAAATTGAGCTAAATCCATTTCTCCTCTTGAGTTCAAGTGCTGCACAGGCTGATCTCTTCACTACAGGTCTGGCTGGAATTTACATGTTCCTCTAAAACATTTTATTAGAGTCATTAAAATAATAAGCCCTGCAGTCTGATCATAACCTCCTTCTGGACTTCACAACTTACAGTTATTAAGGTGTCATAACTTACTGAACATGCTCGGGGAGCCTTACTTCCTTTCCTGGAAGATGCCAAGGGAAACTAAATCGTCAGCTGCTACTTTTTCATCTTCATGCTTGGCTGCTGTCAAAACAATCCCTACATAAAATGGGATTTTCCAGCCAGGTGGCCACCAGGAGCAGTTGGTCTCACAGGCCCTCTAAAGTCAGAACTTGAAGTATTCAATTAAGACAATTTTTCTCTGTGTTTTATAGCACTTGTGTGACTGGTTTATAAATGTGTGATCTGTGAAATTTCTTTAAATTGCATTGATTGCATACCCAAAAGTTGAAACTGCTGTAAAATAAGTGTTTTATGGAAATGCTAACACATACTCTTTTTTTCCAACATAAGGACTGGGCAGCAGGTAATGTCTTGTATTTGTCAACATTGTTGGGATTGACAGGCAAGTAAAAATCCAAAATACCTAGTGACTCTTTTGTGAAGACAAGTCAAGGTTTCTTTGGAAAAGAGACATTTGAAGAGAAGATGCTTGTTAGTTCAAGAAACATTTCATAGCGGAAAAAAATAATTACTCCCATTTGCTTTGCACAGGAGGTGTAACAGGAGCAGCATAACTGATTGCTTAATTACAGGAATATAACATATACCAACAGACATTTCAAAATACATCAAATCAGGATGAAAGACAGTATTTTATTTTTTAGAAAACCTACTAAAGTTGATTTTCTTAGAGAAAATAACCTTTTTTTTTTTTTTAAATGTATTCATGTAGATGAGAGAGGTAGTAGGAAGGAGCATAGTTTCATTAAACCTCATTGGAGCCTCTATGATAATCAGTGATCAATTTACCACAAGAGGTTAAGTGCTAATGTAGGTTTCTGAAACCTATAACAGTCTCTAAAATAAAAAAAATTCTCTTTCTCTGACTCAATGGTAACTAATGTTAGCTGAGTTAATTTTTTTTCAAATCTGGAACCCTGAATACAAATGCCTTTAGCTCTTCTCTTTAAAATTATATGATATCCAAAGTGTTGTGAAAATCTACACATAAAACTTTCAACAACATTGAGGTGAAGGACTGACTTTAAAAGTTCATTAATTACCTTTCTCCTTCATAAAAGTCTAAAATCTTTGAATTTGAGAGTCTGACTTTGCATCAAGATATTATATGGAATTATATGGAACTAGAGAAGTGTAAAGAATCCAAAAAATCATTGAAAGTTTCTCCTCAGGTTTTCATTCTACATTGACTGGTCCAATGGAAGTTGGTTCTTCAGCTAAAATATCATAAAAAAAACAAAGTCAAACTTTAAGCATTCCTTTCCTGAAGATAGTCTTGCAATTAAAAAAAGAAAAAAGTTTACTTGATTACTACATTATTAAAATGGCTTTTGATATGTACTAAAACAACTGTTCAGCTTGTTAGTGTTAAAACATGAATTTAAAATTTGATTGACAAATTGAATAAATCAACACTTTAAAAGATTATCTGCCCAGCTGAATGTAGATAAATATTATTTTCTTTCTAATGGAAAAATTGTTTAATTTTTAGTGCACTGATTTTCAAACTTGTTTGTATTCACTTTTAATAAGTCCACATCTTCCTTTCCTGTTTCCTACTTCCAGTTCCCCACTTACATAAAGGTTGTTTTAAGGGAAAAAGTTAAAATATCTCTAATTTCCTTATATATACCAAGAAATATAGTCAATCCTTCCTCCCCACTCCAGGTAATTTTTTGGATTTGCTACCTCAAATTTCCTCCACCTACATTGTTTAAACTACAAATTAAGGCTGCTGAAGAAATCCAGATACTGCATGTACATCCATAACTCATTTTCTGCTCTTCTTTCTGTTGGAAACTACTTACATAAGTGCATGAAACAGTACCCATGCAATAATCATGTTGTTTCCTGCTGGTTTAATCAAATTTTGTTTCATAGCGAGGAAATACAATGAAAGAAATCAAGGCACCACAAATGAGACCCAACTTTTTATCAGTCCAGTTATCTCAATACATTTCAGCAGTTTGTGAATACAATGAGGAATTACCTAATACTTCATACAAAAATCTTGTTTATAATAACTATCTACATCTTCTCTAGTGTTTAAGAGAAATTTTTGATTGGCATTTGGAACTTATCCCCTAGTGCCAGAACTGAACAAGGGAATAAGTGAGCCTTGGTGACCAATTTATCAATCAATGTGCCAGTGTATTCATTTATTCAGACTAAGATGAAGCAAGCTGTTGCACCACAAGCATTATTTGTATTAGATAAAAACATCAGTGACAGAAGATTAATGACATTTTGTCTTTATTTTTTCCCAGACAGTTAAATAATTTTATCCTGTTTCATTACATAAAAATATTTTCTACTATAGACCATTTTAAAATGCACGGTGTGTAACTTTCTATAATATTCACTTTAGAAATAATATTATTTTTTACAAAAAGTTCAGTGGGAAGAAACCCCAAACAGATTCTTGTGTATTCCTCTCCATTTTTATTTTAGTTTAGCATGCTCAGGAGTGATTTACAAGTGCCTCTTGTTAAGGCCTCCTGAGAAAAGACAACTTCATAGCTCCTCCAGAGGATTTTTGTGTGACCATATTCTTCCTACAACTGTATCTTTGAGAAAACAAATTTAAAAAAGCTTTGCCCTATCACATGGGATTTTGCACATGCACTTAACGTTACAAGGATCTCTAATAGTACAAATAAATAATAAAAACACCTATGATAATTATGAACAGGTGTTCTTAAAAGCCTGTTGGCTGTCATTGCTGTTTTTGTTTTGTGGTGCATATTACTGACATTGATAGGGATGGGTAAAATGTTCTGTAGTTTTCTTGTTCAGAGAAGACAGTGCACTGGAACAAACTACAACTGTGCCTGTGCATCAAAATTTACTGCTGAAATGGAAATGGGAAATGCAGCTTATAGATTTACAGGGACACTACTTGATTACAGAAAGCTACACTGCTGCCTAGACCTGACTGAACAGACTATACAGACAAGAGAGTTAGATACACAAGACACAATTTGAAACAGCATGGAAGTGAAAATGATATATTCGAGGCAAAATTATAAGTGTTAAATGAAACATTTAAAAACCCCAAACCTCTTCCAAGTCACATACATGTCTGAGATGCAAAGTTTTCCCATTTTAAACTCTTGAAGCACCATACAAATCAAATGTAGAAGGTGCTTGAAAAAAGTCAACATGAGTTTACCAAGGGCAAATCATGGCAGACTAACCTGATTGCTTTCTACAACAAAATAGCATCTTCTGTCTAGGAGGTGAATAGTTAGAAACAACGATCCTGTTCTTATACAGGTGGGTTTGTCAATTAAAAAAGGGAATGGGAAAAAATGTTTTGCATTGTGTATTTAGAAGATGATTTTCAGTACATTTTGAAACTTTAAAACCATGCAACAGCCATATGAGTGATGTGTAATTACGACCATTAGAAAAGAATAACAGCCTACCTCTGAGATCATTGTTTTTGGATAGAATTGTCTTAAAATATATGGGACTGCTGCTTCTATGTATGGAGCATATGTTACAGAAATACTGTAATAAAAAATGTATTGTATCATTTTACAATAATATTTTATCCTGACCTGACAAAACAACCTATGCAATTCAGATGCTAAAGAATATCTATTTCTATTAGGAAAGATGTCTAAAAGAGAAGGAACCTGACTGGTATAAATTTCATTGCTTCAGGCTATGCAGCAGAAGCTATGAAACTGAGTCAGGCACCTATGTTCCCTATAGTAACTGCAGGGATTGAAGCATCTCATTATGGCACACAGCTTTGACTAAACAAGGAAGAACTGATGAAATAAATGTATCTCAAATCCCAAACTCAGTAATTAATTTATTTTAAAATGAAATCTCTGAATTTTTTTATCACTGGATTGCTAGCACAACACAAACTCTACAGTAAGACAAGCAACTCTCTAATTCTCAGACACTGTAAAGATATTCCTTCCAAAAGTTTTCATTTTTTCCCTATCCACGAAAACATATTCAAGCATCTCAGGATCATGAAAAAGCATTGCTACAGAGACATGTAAGAGGATTTCCTATATAGCCTTGAACACTAAGGTTGTAATTTCTTTTTCTTTCTCTAAGAATGACATCAGAAGTCCAACCTACATTTCTAATGTGATCTGGGAATCTCTCCAGGGAGAGAAAATAAAGCCAAGAGAAAAAGAGACAAAAAGAGGCCAGAAGAATAACAGTGAGAGAGGAGAAATTACAGGAAAGCATGACAAGCAGGAGAGAGTAGAAAGATGAGAAGACGAATAGAAGCTTAGAATGCATACAACAAGGATTTATATTAATAGTAAAGAATTTTACAAAGACTTGAAAATATATGTTTTAAGGTAACATTAGTATTTAGCATATTTATCATCTCTTTACAGCAGAAATCTGAAGGTCTCTGTATAGTTACTATGATTTCCAAGTTATAACAATCCTTGCATTAGATCTGTTCTTTCCTTATGCTGCAATTTCAAAGTCCCAGTGTAAATTACCTCATTAGCTCCTTGTTCTATAAGTTGTGTTTTCAGTAGAGACAGAGGCACATATTGTGATGGAGCACACTTTAATAAGCACAAACAAGATAGGACAGTTTTCTGAGGGTTTATTTTTTTTGTGGGTTTCTTTTCTTTTCCTCTTTTAACATTTCAGTTTAAAATGCTGTTTATGGGCTACATCTTTATATTAGCCATTCCACTGGATAAAACTTTCAAGTGTTCAGTCTGCTGGTTGTGGTATTTATCCTGATTAGCAAATTGGAAAGAGTAAACTGAAGATCTGTTTCGATCTTGGAATCCCATACCTAAGACACAAAGGTAAAGGAGTTCTGAAAGAGGTAATTTGCATAGATCCTTCTGACGAGAGCTGATATGCTCCTCCTTCATCTTCCTTTTTTGTGGAAATCTGTTTTCAACAATGAAAGACATTCTGGCATTCCTAGCTTGACAATGCCTATGGCTGAGCACCTGCAAATTAGTGTGCTTTCATTAAAAAAAAAAAAAAAGTATCCTGTGTCTCTAATTCTGTTAGATTTTAAGAATCTTTAGAAAAACCTAGAATAGGCCTTGCTGAAGCTGATTCTTATGTTATGCTGACCATGATTAGCAGAGAATCTGCATGCATGCAGTCCTAAAAAAGAAGTCAGCATGTAAAAATAAATAAATAAAATATTGTACACATTATAGCCACCCTGCAGTGATCTGACAAAGAGGTGCTTATTTGTCACAATTCTTGATTTTACAGGCAATAGAATGAACATTTGTAATTATAACTTTTGATGTTTCAACACAACAGATTTTTCTGTCTGTGGAGAACTCAGAGGACTGAAGCCAGGCATGGCTAAGGGGAATTGAAAAGTTTAGGATATTTTCTTCCCAATTAATATAATTTATTTTGCTTTGTACTCCCTATCTTGTTACAGGCATAAAATTATCTTATTTTATAAGCCTAATCCTCATATCAGTCTGTCATGAAGATTCTGTTAAATCCCCATAAAGTCAAAAGAAAAACTTAAACAGGTTGGGCTTCCATGTAAAGTTTTATTGGTGTGTGTAACCAAATTTGTCCCTCTAGTTTGTGAATTAGTGAGGTAAATGCACTTATAAAGTGAATGTGAAAAAAAAATCCATTATAAACTAGCTCTTTAATTCACAAAATATTTCAGTTCCCTTGCACAAGCAGTAATTTTCTTGGCAGTGTGACCTTCAGCTATGGTCTCTTGTATTGAGGATCTCACAGCTCATCAGTCCCTCCACTGTACCATGAGGAGACCTCCTGTAAGCATATATCCACAGTAAAATAATTTTGCTAAAGGCTTTCTGACAAATCACTTCTTCAAGATGCTAGGATACTTTCTCCTAGTGAAGATACTTTTGGAAAATAAGTTTTAAAATCTGGCATTTCAGAACTTTATTTTAGATGAAGATAGAGAAGAAAAATACACGCTGGATTCTGGTGGTGATAAGGACAGAAAAAAATATTCCTGGACAAATGCTCACTATAAGTAATGTTTAGTTTTTGATAGGTTGCATAGGAAACACTCAAGGTATAGGAAACACTTCATGATACCTGCTCTAGTGGCACTTTGCAAAATAAGAGACAGATGAAATAAAGATCTTATAACTGGAAATGTCAGAAAAGGTAGTCAAAGGTGATATCACAAATTAAAAATGAAACTGGACATACAGTGCAAGGAAAAAATAGAGCTTGTAGCAACATCAGTGAAGGATCAAGCAGCAATAAATGCTGAGAAACAAAATATTCATCATGAAGACAGAAAAAGGCAGAACTGCAAAGCATGTAGATGAAATGATACTGGAAAATCAAGGCCTGGAGAAACTTAAAGGAGGACAATTTTAAAACAAGAGAAACCAGCCAGAAGTAATAGAGACACAAAGCTTCTTGAGCAGGTCAATTTAAGACCTTTAAAACCAGACGGAATTCTCAGCTGTCCTACTGCTTTCCATGGTGTAGTCACAAAACTTTCCTTCCAGAATTTAGCTTGGTACATTAATGTGTCATCTCCTCATCCTGAATCAGGGGGAGCTTGAAACTTCATCACAGGGAGTCTGCAGTGGCCAATTTAGCCTTAATTTTTCTTAAAAGCAATGAGGAGGAAAAATGTAGATATGGTATATGGTCTGATAACAAAAAAAAAAAAAAAAAAAAGTCACCACAGAGGTAGAAGATTGTCAATCAGAATAACATTTTTCTGATTAATACAGGCATTTAATGATACAGATATTGGTGGTATGCTTAAGTGCAGATTGATTTACATAAGTAACCGTCTTCATTCTTTATTTCTATCTGCTCGTATATGGACCCATGATTATTATTTATTCTTTGTAATAGTCTCTTTTAACCATTTGAGCAGCAGTGACATTCTGTCAGAGAAATACCTCATTGTGATAAAATATTCCTTTAGATCTCTGTTCTTCAGGGGGAATTTGTTCCAATGTCTTCTACTTTATTAGTATTGCCTTTGGAAGGTGCTGTCCTTCTTTACTCTGCATAGGAATGCACTTTAATCAAGTAAACAAAAAAGAAGACCGTGTTCACCTTGACTTTTCTGTTATCATGGTGATTCAGCCATAAAACTAAATTTAATTCAAATTAAACTGCCCTCAATTAGAGTAAATGGAGAGGTAAATGATGCTATTGTACAACAGAATATCCATTATACTAAAAAAATTGTAGATGACCTACTTTGTATCAGAGTGTGGAATACCTGCCAAAACTGCATAAAGAATTAAATATTTTTAGTTATGGTCAATTTTGTAATTCAGATTGTACAATCTTTAATTTAATGAAGCTGGCTGAGATGCTTCATCTAGAAATGAATATAGTTAAACCAGGTTTCTTTCTCAAAAATTACACTTTTAATTTCTTCCCAGGACAAACAAGGGTAATAAGAGACAGAAAGAGTAAGAAATAGGATAATAGTAATGCTGCCAGTTTTATATAGGCACAAATATAACTGTTTCATCCAATACTGACTGGATGTGGCACTCAGTGCCATGGTTTAGTTGATGAGGAGGTGGTAGGTCAAAGGCTTGACTTGATGATCTCAAAGGTCTTTTCCAACCTAGTTCATTCTGTGATTCTGTAATTCCACTTAAAGTTCATGATATTAAGTTATTTGATTGTTGAGAGTTCTTAAAATCTTGAAAATAAAAATGTTCATTTCAGGCTTATTAGTATAATCAGTGCTTACATTTACAATCTTTCTTTCCCTAAATACCAGTTTAAAGTTTTAAGTTATTTAGCATTTTCTTGTTAACACTTCTGTCTGGCATGTCTAGAAGAAAACTGATGGAGTTACAATTTGACAGTCCCCCAAGCTGTGGGAGTATATGTGCTTTTTATTATAAGTTTCCCAACAGAATCAATTATCAATGACACCTTTTTTTTAGAAAAGTATAAAAAAGTCACCTCAAATGCCAGCAACATTTTAACAGTAAACTCTAGAATATTGCTTGTCCCTGTCATCTTTCCTTTACACTTAATGAAAGAACATATAATTCATCAAGAGAGGAGAGAAGATGATGTTTATCACTAATAAGTGCTGACACTTCTATATGTCAAACACTCCAGCCATATTAATCTTTTACTATATGGGTGGCAACTATTCAAAATTTAACATTGGAGCAGGTGTATGAAAACAGTAAAAAAGGTAAAATATTTAAAATGTCATTTGATTTGGTGAAATACAAAATGTATATGTTAATCAATAGGGTGTTTTGTATGGAATGATTTCTCATCCAGGTCATTATCAAAACTGTCTTAACTTTACTATGAAAATACTCAAAATTCTTCAGTAGTGAATTAAATATTTTGGGTGAATTTTCTTTTTCACAAAAAAAAAAAAATATAAAAAGGCAAAAAGTGCACATAACTACAAATTTTGTAAATTACTCTACTCCGTGCTATTGAACACTTTAGAAGACCACATTATATTTTTTTCTCAACACCCTCATGACATACACTTTGACACTGACATGTTGCTACAAATATTAAAGAGTTTTTATTTTAATTTTTAACATATTTATGCTTATGTTTGTACTTATTTCACAGTTTTGTTTATTTTTATTCAGTTGGTGAAGATGATTTTTAGATGAAAATATTGCACAGTATTACAACTTTTAACTCATACTAAGTGAACAAAGTCTTAGTTATGAAAGATTATTTTTATTCTATAAGACTTGATAATTTTTTATAGCAATACATATATTCATGAAGTTCATCTATAAAAATTAAATTACCATCTTACAAAGGTGACAGAAAATTTTCAATGCTTTAAATTAAGAAATAAGAGTGGGTTGCTTTGTTTTTTTTAAGGTAGACATATATACACATAGATGTACACACACATGCACCCTTGAAAATAACAGAAAGAAGACAAAGCTAATAGCATGAATCTATCAAAAAACTAGGGAAACAATACATGCTCCTTTTTTTAAGATGACAAAAAATTTTTCTTTATATGGAAATTCATAGAAATACATGTGACAGGAATTTGAATGTGACAAATTCGAGCTTAAATTGTTTCTTCCATGTTTTTATTGTGCAGTAGTACATATTATGGACTTAATATAGGCATATAAAAACAGTGTTAATAAGACTAAAGGTCATTTTAGCCTGGTATTCTGTTTGTGACCACATTCATAAATAAATATATGCGAAGTGCATAAGAAAGAGATAGATATGCAATATATTTCCCTCATCATATCTTTCCAACTTCCACTTGTTTGCATTATGAAAATACAGTAAAATTTCATACCCAGTTTAAGAGAGCACAGATCTAAATGTACTCTCTATTTTACACAATAGAAAATTTACACTTAAAAATCAGTGTAAAGATAATCTATGGTTATTCTGTGCTGATTGTTATTGCTATCATATATTATTCTATTAATAACTGTTAATGATAATGATCAAGTGATCAAATTTTTTTTCTACAAAATTCTTCTGGTATAGGTTTTAATTACTAATATATAAAGTCTGCAAAAGAACATTACAAGGTTATTTTTTCTTTCAAATGTCTATATTTGTTTATTTATCAAGAATACACTGTTGCTTAGCTTAATTTGATTGAAGTATAGAATACCAACATTGAATATATATTTTTTTAAAATATCATTTAAATGAAATGCACAAAAACCAGTTTTTGAAAGTGCAAATTAAAATATGAAAAGATAAAGCTGCATACAGGTGATTAGTCATATGTGATCAATATCCATAGTATTGACTTTTTTTAAAGAGCATGTTCCTGGGGCCAGAACATGATAGTGCAAGCATCAGAAAGATACTTGGACTTCATTTTATAAGGCTAACATTTTTTAGAGTCATGGAGACTTATCAAAGTATGTATAATTCTCTACTTTGCTGTAAACTCACTACTTCTGATTTTTGGGAAGAGGTATTGGCTGCACTGGTCTCGGTGCAATGATGGGAATTATTTTCTTGTTTTTACTTTTCACCCTGAACCCCATTTGAACTGCTAATGTCTCACAACTATATTTTCCACTATTTTTTTAGTAACTATGCCTTGTCCAGGTAGTGTGAAGATCCTGTTTATATGACTATTAAGTACTGGTGGAAAAGTTATTCACAGTGGGCTGCTTTTTTTACCAGTTAAAGAAATCTTCATCAATACCTTTACTTTGGGAGTGGGGGGTTGGCCCATTTTATGTGCATTTGCTTAGTGTTTTGACTTTTCTCGTGATCTTCATACCATGCCTGGGGTTCCTATTTCCCTTTTAGACACCTTTTAGTCTTTGTTCTTTTTAAGCCTGTTCTAAAACAACAGCACTGTGACAAGAATGATATTAATCTACTAATTGCTCAAAAATTACAACCTGGTTTTCTTTAATGTAGTTTTGTTGTGGGTTTCAATGTTACTGATGGAGACATTTTCTCAAATGCAATGCCCATGCCCATATTGTTTGCAATTTCTGTAGCCAGGTAATATAATTTAAGCCAATTCCTATCAGAACAAATGATCCTTTAAGTGTCACTACAATGACTTAGATAGATTACATATGTGTATAAGGCTTATCAACAAACTGTGTCCAAGTTACTTGATTTTTGTTTGGGTTTTTTCCTTGAGAAAAAGATTATTCAACGTCTTAGCTGATATTAAAATAAGTTCATCCTTGATATTATTTGTACTCCTAATGATGAATTTATCTGGCCTGTACTGCGCACAAATAGATTTTGACAGAGCTTTTGTGGTATTGCTCAGATTTAAGACTACCTTCATATTTTTGCATATTGTCTAGATTAGTTTTCTTCAAGAGATTGCAGACAGCAATGCTTTACATGGCTAGGCCAAATCAATTTTTCCTCAGAGAGAAGGACAATAGGAGGACATAAATAATTGAAAGGGATACATACAATGATTATTCCTTAGGGGATATAAAGAACTGCTCCATTGATACTGACTCAATCGCACCTTCTGTGTCATCATGACTTTGCCCATCAAGTGGTGGATGGTCCTTTGTAACATGCATTACATTGTTTTCCCCCTTCTTGAGAACTGGTCTAGATATTATCTGCAACAGCAGAAAGTAATTGCTGTGATAGTGTAATGGATCTGTGCTGCAACTTTTTCTCTGCTTTCTTAATAGTGAATTGTAACAATATCTTGCAAAATGAGAAGTTTCAATTATCTTTAATGGACGCAAAGATGTCACTTTATGTATTTGTTAAACATCTAAGCACAAGAACAAAAGAGGAGAGGGGCTAAAAAATGTAGTTGAACATCGCTGGTGACTTTACTACAAAGGGATATTAGCAAATGTAATCCAAAAATTAAAGGAGTTTTACTTCTTACTTTAACCCTTAAGTAAGAAGGAAATTTACTGACAAAAAAGGGACAGGTGTTCAAACAATCAGTAAAAGCATTCAGATATCTAGTGCAACTGATCAGTTGGATAATTCCGTTTGCCAATAAAACCATGTTCAGAACATATTGATGAAAATGCATTGAAATTACTTTCACTTCTCAATAGTAAAAGACCATCCTCTCAAAACCACATTTAAATTGTAAATTAATTAACCATTTTATTATAATGTGTTCATATAGCTAGAGTTAAAATGAAGTATTAATGTTCCTTTTTTTCTTCTTCCTTTCTTTTTTCTTTGTTTGCAAATCACACATTTTTCTGAAGGAGAGACTTTTGTTGCATAATTCTTTCTCATTCTTTCTTTTAAATCATAACTAAACAGGGACTGAAGTATAAAGTATAATACTCAAGTATATTTAATGTTGGACTCATCAGAACTTGGTATTATGTTAATAGGTGTTTGCTAATTTTACCACATCATGGAAACTCAGAATGATAAGCAAAGTCTGTTCCAAACTTTGAGGCTTGGTATTTATGCTTTCAATCTCCACTGAGGGCTATGGATGAGCCCCTAGAGCGATGGGGACTGGAACTTGCCAGTGTAACATGATGAGACCAAGACAAAAGACGTCAGCGATGAGAGTTACTCTCCAGTTCCAGTGATATTTTATTTTTTAGTTTAACATGAAGTTCAGTTGTATTTGAAACACAGAGATAAACATCTAAGAGAGAACAAAACCTATTAACATCCCCAAAAACATATTTTTCCTTTGTGTTTGTTTTGACATCATGTATTTTGCTTTTGCGTTTTGTTTAAATTTTACAAACAAAATGAAGCAATTATTTAGCCAGAAGCAAAATATTTACAGTGCAAACAACTGTCTTGGCAACATGTACAATTCTCTAGAGAATTTCATGGCATTTGTATGAGAAAACTACCTCCCTAAGAAGAAATATTTCACAGGCAACAGAAGACTCACTATGGAAAAAAAAATTCCTATCAAATAATAAATGATAAATTAGACTGTGAAGTATTTTCATGGAAAATCAACTTGACAATAAGTACAATAAGCATACACTCTTAATTTATTTAGAGGTCACATCTTAAATTAGAATCATAACTAAATCATCCATGAGATTCTTCTTGAAATTAAATGGGGTGATTTTTTTAATTTTCCAATAAGTATTTCTGAGGATATGTTTTCCAATGATGAATAACAGTCCTAAGCTTTAAAAATAACTAGAAAATATTCAGTAGTTCTGTATTGTTTGTTCTGACAGTATTTGAAAGCTTGGGAAAAAAAAGAAAAAACCAAAAACCAGAAACGAAACCAAACTAACAAAAATACCTAAAGAAAAAATGAAGACAGTTAAGACAAATGTCTAATTTTAAAATCTGTACAAAGTATTTATTTGGTAAAAAATGAAAAAAGAGCAATGATAACACTTTGAAAGAACCGTAAGAAAATGAAAATATGAAAACCCTTGGGGAGCAGCTCTAACAGATGTTAATAATTTGTTTTATCACACGGTTTTATCATCCAAAACTCATCTTTTATGTGTAAAGTTAGAATTATTTTATTGCTACCAATGCATTCACAGTTGAGTAATAAATGCTTAATTAGAAAGTGAGGTTTTTATTCTTTTCATGTGTGATAAGCATAAAGATGATCTGCCATGATATACTGGACCAGAGAATGAAAGAAAACAAAAACCTTAACTGAGACATCCCTCTTGGATAGGGATTTAGGGATTTTATTTCCTGTACCATTTAAAACAGATGATGAAACAAATACCTCAGTAGGGCCTGCTATATTCTTTGTGGAGCTTCACTCTTTGTGTGATCTGTTTCCTGGCCCAGTTTACTTTGATTTTGTTAAATGTGAAGTGTCACCAGAGAACAATCTCACCACAACTCACTAAGGCTCTTATGTATTTTGTGCAGGGAAAATGCACATTTTAATTATCTGTAGGCTCAATTCTTTAAGCATCCGTTTATTGGTTCAAAGAATATCATTGTTCTTCCTTTATCTAGAGAACACCTTACCTGTAATGAAAACTTTACAACCATCTACTATGTTGTCCCCTTTCTAGTGAGGGATGAAGAGAAAATTAGGCATTTGAGCATCCTGGTGGAGCTAAGCATCAGATGAAAGCTGCCAAAGTACTTGATTTATGTAAGACTGAAGCCATTCTTGAAAAAATTAATTTCAGGTTTAGCATATTTTTAAATATTTTCTAGGTAGTCTTTATGAACTAGATTGTGTTGAAGCTACCATATGGATGCAGGACTCCTAAAACCAATGGGAAAAGCTATTTGGAACAGTGACAGTAATTAATTCTATTTCTGCCTTAAACAGCTCTTAAATAGCCAATGAAACATGGTTAGGAAGTCACGAAAAATGTCAGGTGACCTGTGAAACTGGTAGGTTTAAACATTTGGTGTTTAAAAAACTCAGATAGTCGTTATCTCAGTGTCATCCTCATTTAAAAGGCAAATTCAAATTTATAACCATTTTTTCAAAATCATTATGATTGCCATCAAATTCGATTACTGGAAATTGGTTTCAGATCCAAAAAAAAAAAAAAAAAGCTCTCTAATAATCAGTATTTAATTTCAGTGCTAAATGACTGGTTTTATCAATGTTCAAAACATTTCTAGAGGAAAATTCAAGAACCTCTAAGATCTGATTGCTTTCTGGATGTTCCTTTCCAACTCAGAAAAAGGCACCATAGTTAAGATGTAGACTCTTACATCATCTATGTAGAGAATAGATGAATGAGTCTACATTATCTACTGGCAGTGTCAGGCTCTTCATATCAAATTTAAGAGGCAGGATACCTCTCTTTCAGTAGTGTTTGAATCCTTATAAGGGGCATCTGAGCCTAGCCTGGATTCACTTTCATGGAAAGTAATTCTTGGATTATATGTAAATGTATCTTGCCTAATACTATCAAAAGGAGTAAACTTTGGAAGAAAACCAAGTGATTTACAGTGATGCTTGCATGGTTTTAATAAGAACCAATGACTACATGTCACTAACACTGTTAATAGGTATATTGGAAGAGGTAGTAGAGGAAACGAACAAGAAGGGTTTGATGAAATTTCCTGCGAAAATTAGAGGGAAATGTTCCAGGATTTTGTTTAAAGTTTTTTTTTGGGGTTTGTTTTGGTTTGGTTTGGGTTTTTTTTTTGTTTTGGTTTGGTTTTTTGTTTCAACTATACAAAATCTGAAAAATATTATAACTAAAAAGTTACTTGAATTTAAACTCATGTATCCTAAGAATTTATGAAAGAGTCAGAAATACAGAAGAAATTATCACCAGTCTGATTTTCAGTTAAGATCTCATGTCCATCTAATGCCTCCGTATTTTTTTTGTGCATATGTTTGGAGGTTTTAAGACACTCTTAGTATGCTCACCACCTTCTTGACATGAAACATTTTGAAAGCCTCAGGAAGGCCAAAGAGAGCTCATCTACTGTAACTCTAATATTTAATTTCCACAAGATCTATGTCCCCTTGCCAATCAGGTGTAAATGAAGAAAACCAGCTTGGCTCAAGGACCTGCTTTGCTAGCTGAAACATCCAGCCTAGAACACTAGAGAAATTTTCTTTTGGTCATTTACATTTAGTGTGAACAAACTATGACTAGAGCAAAGTCCACAAGAGTTATGAAATCAGACCTGCATATTTGATTTTGAAAATACTGACTATTTTGTTTTCAGATACTAAAAGTTTAGAATTATGCACCCATATGCACAGACACACAAAAATGCCTTGGTCAACATCTCTTTTAGCTTGAAAGCAGTTTTATATAACTCTGGTGAATATGCATTGAACTGCATACTATTAATGCTGTACAAACCCCACTGGATTATACAACATCAAGTTTGACATTAGAAAGCACATCAATCAATTTTCATGCCTGAATCTCAAAAAGGAAGTGACACTTCTGAATGGCACTTTAGATATATTCCTTTATATTTTGCTAATAAAGAGAAATCTTATTAGTGGGAGATTCAAGATGGTATAAACAAGTTTTTGAGCTCAATATACCATATGCTATAGCTGCCAATTATGTTCTTGTTGACATTTTCTGCATGTGAGAATATTATCCTCTCAAATTCATTATGCTTCTGTTCACATGCACTGTGTTAATTGGCATGTGACACTTTGAAAATCTGTTCTCAGGCAATATTCATAAATAGTTCTGTTTCATATGAGCAATGTATTCAGTGGGCCTGATACTTAAAAGAATGCAACAACGTAATTTTTTTCTTCCTGAGTGATTTATTTAAAACATAAGTTACTTTGAATTTGTTTCATTTTTCTAAACCATGATTTTTTCCACTTTATTGTAATATGTCATGTTTAATGATTTATTGTCTAAAGGTGAGGAGGCTTTATATAAGATTTAATTTTACTGTGTTTTTTGCAATTAGCATGTGCAAAATAACTGAGTAATCCAAAACACCTTACTCCATTTTGCATTTTCAACAAAAAGCATACAGTAAAGGACAAGACAGGGTGTGTACACTTTGTTCCACACAACAGGTGACATTTCATATATTTCAAAGATGACATCCTAATTACAGCACTACAAGTGCAGACTGCAGAAAATGAGTAGGATATATTTGAAGATCCTAGGATGTAAACAATAATAGCTCTGTTATCAGAAAAGACAGTAAGGGCTTTGTCATCAGCTCCCTCTAGAGAAGAATTGAGTGAAGAGTTCAGTATGCATCTCATCTAAATATGGCATCAAAATGAGGCTTCCAGGTCAGAACATAATCATGTCAGAATGCTTGCATTATTAATGCACATTGATAGACACCTCTGAAGAATGGTTCAGATCTCAGGTGGGTTGAATCACCTTGTTAGACAGTACTGTGTTTTATCCATAACTATTCTGGAAGTCAAGCTCTTCTTTTTTTAGTTCCTAATGCTAGCATTTAAAGTGAGGATTTTTCATTCTCATCATTCCTAATCATACTGTCTGGGCAGTATTTGCATATTTTTATGGTCTTAAAGAGAGATAACAACACACCTCCAACTCCTACTGACATTTGTTACCACATCTATTTACATATCTGCTCTTTGGCTACTGTTTCTCTGTTGTTAACATGATATTTTCCACTTTGCACTTTGGGGGAAACTGGTATTTTGTTTCTCTTCCTTGTTCTCTGCAAGTTCCTGCTTCATCTTACGCTCACAAGCATTATTTTTACCTTCTGTAATATATGAATATAAGTAGCTGAAACAAAAAACATTGCTATATGCCAAATGCAGACTCTTGTGGTTAACAGGCAAGAATCTTGATTGCATCTAATAAGTGTAAATCTTCCATCTGTGTTAGAAACATGAATTAATCAGACCTTTGTTTCAGGAAACTGTAAATTTAGCCAGCTCTAAGTATATTTACATCTCTGATAGACAGGATGGACTTATATTCTCACAAGGAAGAACAAATATTTCCAGAGAACCTGGTCACAGTCTCTTCATCTCTGTCTTCTTTACAGCCAATTAATAACATTTGGCTTGTAACATCCACATACTATATACTAATCATTTGATATCTGGACATCTGGAAAACCTTGTACAGTGTTAATGGTGTGCTTCACGTTAAATAATTTACTTCTGCAATAGCACAAATTACCCTGCAGAAGGCTACAGCCAGATATGAGGAAGGACAATATGCAGCACCCACTGATGCACAGCCAAAGCAACAGACTGTAGAGTAATGAAACAGAATTTGTAGTCAGAATCTATTACTATTTTATATGCATTTATTTAACATTTAAATGGTGCATATAGTTAATCAAATTTATCAGTTTTCTTTCTGTCATGTCTCGTCCTGGGAGTTGACAAATGCAGTAGTTCAATACACATCACATGTCCTGAGATGCTGTTATTAATGGGTAATGAGGCTGAGCATGCAGCCCCATCAGACACACATACACATGTACTCACAATACATACACATGTCTGGCCACAGGTCAACACAGATGGAGCACACAGCATTTAGACAAATGCAAACAGCACTAATGGCCTGATTTTGTTCATTTCTTTTGGCTAATCGGGAAGAATGTCTACTAATGGAAAATGTGTGTATGTATAATAGATGTCCCTCCTGCAGCTGATCTCCTGCAGACTGAGTCTGTCCAGTAACTAACCTCTCCGTTCTCTGGACTCCAATTGCCTAATTCCCAGATGGACACATGAAAATGGATCTTCCAGTTGACTGGGTAGTAGTTAGCTGGGTAGCTAGTGTTAGTCTCTGCAGTAGCCAAGAATTTCTGCTTGACTTTGATTCCTGGCTCCCAGGACTCATATTTTACTTGCCAGATAAGCCACCTTGATACCCACTGATGTCTACCCACACAGTATGCACGCATTCCAGTTTCTCTCCAGCTGTTGATGCCCAGATACAAGGGACCCTGTGCCCCATAGTGCCAACTAGCACTCTAATTTCTAGAGCTCCGCACATAAGTGTGTGTACAAAATAGAAGGTAGCCTGTTGGAAAACACAGTTTTCCAGCAAAACTTGTGTTAGTTAAGCAGGCCTGAACAAAGCCTCAGCATAAGCAGGCCTCAGTAAAAATCCTAGTAAAGTGTCATAAGAAGCTAAAACCTGAGAACACAGCTGTGTTTCTAAGCTGTGGGAAAAATGTTGTGAGAACAGATAAGGAGTCAGAAATGTTATGAGAAAAGAATAGGGAGTCACCAGGAGGATCCCCCCTGAATATGTGAGAACAGACTGCAGATACGTGTGTAACTATAATTAGAAACATCTGTAACAGTATATAAGTTTCTCATTTGGTGAAATAAAATGGAGCTTGCTTATATCTCACATTGAGACTGCTGCTTGCTCTCTCTTGCCGATCATCAGTATCCATCCCTACCTCCATTTCCAGAATACTCTTCCCATGATAAGCTACATACCAGTGGACAGTGTCTTACCTTGCTTTATGAGATGTCACAGGGAACATCCCTTGCTAACTTCTGGTGCAGGGTGTCCCGTGACCCCTGGGCTTGAGGGGCTCCTGGGACAGCTCTGGTAATTCAGAGAGGGGACTCATGTCTCTGTCTGGAGTATTGGTGTGCTCCTGTTTGCCAGTGTTCTCTTTTTAGTGTATGTGGAGACAAGACTTTAATCACATAACCTAATGCTGCACCTATTATGGCTACCTGAGGTTATTTTTACTGCATGTACGTCCATGTGTTACATGCTACACATGGACATACACTCCGTTAAAAATAACCCCCATCTCCATATAGAAGACAAACAGAAGAAAATATACATGCAGGAGTTTAATCAAATTAATGTTTTCACTAATTTTCCTTAAAATTTTATGGTAAAAGGGTTGCTAAATTAATTATTCCATTCTGGATCCTTCCTGCGAATGGAGGCACATTAACTCTTCTTGTTTGCAGAAAAGACATCACAAGTTCCAGTTTTTCACATCTACAGATCATAATCATGATTACTTAAGTAATTAATAAATAACAGCACCAAACGAAAATTTTAGTATAGTTTATTATTAAAAATTCCATCTGTAGTCATGACTGTTAAAGAGATATGTGGTCAGGATATCAAGCATTTGATTTTGTACATGAATATTATAAATTAACATACATAAATATGAAAAGCAAGAGATACTTGTAAATAATAATTTTTATTTTACTTCCTATTCCATGCAAATGCAACATCATTATTCTACAGAGATGCAAAAATCAAGACAGAGCAAATACTGTCTAGGTACAATCACCTTTCCTACAGTTAATTTAACTTTTCTATTTTGTATTCTTTGTGCTTTATATTTTGAAGGCAATTTTACTTTTCTGTATCTCCTTTTTTCTATATTTCCCTTATGTTTCACATCCAAGGGAATTGCAATGGATTCTCTAAATTGCCTATTAGTGGAAGTTAATGTTACAAAGTCACCATGAGAAATTTGTATCCTTCAATATCAAAATCCACTTATGTGAGAGTTCTCTATCTATGTGCAGGGTACCGTATATATATATTAAAAAAAAAATTGTTCTTTCTTTTCTCAGTATTACAATTCTCTTCAATTGCCAGAATTCTCTTCATCTAGACTAGTTCCATCCATTTGGGTTTGTACAAAGTCTTACTCTGCTTGTATCATGCCCATAAGTTTTTTTTGCACTGTAGACCATAAGAGTCCTGATTCTCTGGCTTGTGGGTATATGCTCTTGGTGACATTGACAAGCAATTAGCTGAATAAGAAAATTTTAGCATTAATTTTAACTGAAGTAAAAATGACAGAATTCTACCTTCAGCCATCTGCAAGCCCCACACTTTTCCAAGCTGAAGAATGTGTATTCTCAATATAACTAATGAGAACTAACCAATCAAGCAGGAGTTTCACTTTATTTTAAGATAGATGTCTAGGAGAGGATAGGTGACAAATAAAAACAGCAACTTACCATATTCCACTGACTATAAAAGCATTCTACAGTTTGACATTAAGCAATCCTTTTAGTAATTTATTGAGGCATATATACTTTAGCATACTTTTTAAGTTAAGGTATTTGATACCGTTATGGGATTATTTTTGGAGCTTTCAAAATAGATAATTTAGACACTGAACTACACTTCAATTATGTAAGCAAGATATGCATTTCCACCATTTAATCTAAAATCATGATACATATATTTCCTGGAATGGGGAATTATTTGTTTTGTTCTTGCTGCAGATAAATTTATGTTGTAAATTAAATGCTTAACAAACACCATTCTTGCCTGCCATAAAGCCTGCAAGTGCATTATAAGAAATTTCAAGTACTGATGAAAATGTAGGACTTGCTAACAGAACTGACATTCAACATATTCATAAGTTGTTTAGAAAAAGGCAGAATTAATGAGGAGACAGATTTTGACATGTATACAAGGTATTACAGGATAGTGACAAAAAAAGTTGTGAAAAGGTATGGGAGCATCTCATGATGGGCAGTAAGTTGGCAGAAAAAAATCAGTACAAATAGCTGTAAAATGATTCACATTTAAACAAGCAACCCTAAAAAATCTGTATAAAATGATGCCCTTGAAATGATGCCCATTACCTTTCCAGAAAGGCATCTTAGAATTTCTAATGAGATTTAACTGAAAATACTAGCTTAGTCATAAAAAGTGCAAGCAAAAAGTCAAACAAATTAAAATGAAAAGAGAGAACTACTTTAAAAATTGTAACAAATTTAAATAAATCTAATAAAATAATGTTTATAACTCAGTAATATAAAACACTGTTGCAGGACATTATGGTTGCCAGAAGCAATCTTGAATTCAAAAAATTACTAGACAATTTTAGGAAATACAAGTTTACTGAGAGGTGCTAAACATTAAAATTACAATTTGTGAGTCAAAAAAAAAAAATCTCTAAACCCCAAATTGCTACAAGCTGAAAGAGCAAATTAAAAAAAAAAAAAAAAATCCAAAACCAAACACTACTATGCACTTGTGATGTTCATATAATCGTCCTTTAGTTTTACTGCTTATCATCAGATTCAAGTATATCAAGGTTAACAGACCTTTTATATTGCATGATATTTTCATCTTACATTTTTATCTCACACTTTTTTGACTTCTATCACACCAGAAAAGTCATCAAGACTAAATACAACTAATATAGACATTAATACATACCTTATTAATGAATATGCAATAATGTAGATTTATTGCTTTTTAGCCTTCTTATCACTTGTGCAACAAATTATCAAAGTGGTTTTGAATTACATCTAGTGTAGACAGAATCAGCTGTACATTCTAACAAAGCGAGACACTTAAGCAGTTAGTTTTTTATGAGATAAACACTATGATAATTATTCCTGGTGGTGAGTCACACAGGTAGGGTAGTTATGTCAATGGGGTTTTAAAATAATAATGGGGTTTTTTTCAGCTGATTGATTGATACAGCTAGTTGATCGATACAGAGACTTTTGAAGATCCTGACAACAACAATCAAGAATTAGTGCCTTAATATTAGTAATGAAAATAGGGAAGAAAATGTGCATTCTTCACAGAAACTGATGGAAACTTGAAGCTCTTATAAAGAAATATTGGGAATACAAGGTTCATGTGTGCCAAATGGAAATTATACTTTATTCTGGTATCATTTGGAAATGCTATAAAATATGATTCTGGAAGAATAGATATGAATGTGTAACAAAACTGAAAAATTTATTGCACTCTCCAGAGTTCTAGTCAAGAAAAATAAGGTAGCATAAAATCTCTTCAGGAGATGCCACATATCAGCTTTAATCAATTCAGAAGCAGTTGACATGTCTTTAGGTGAGATTTGAGTTTTGATCAAGTGCATTCACCTGCAGTATTTGTTTCTGTCAGAGTCAAATGCCCAAGCCTTGGGAGAGGTTTGGTATTTATTATCAAGAAGAGATAAGGGTTACAGGTAGGTTGCTTTGACCATTACTGGTTTTATAAATTAGACCAGCCAATATATATGTGATTAAATTGTTAATCAACTCAGAATCAAGTAATTTCCCATGCTGTTCACTGCAATCCATTTTCTTTATCAAAAGAAAACACACAGAAAGAGGAATTTAATAAATTGCCTGTTAATTACCATTAGGCTACATCTTTAAAACATATGTGTTTTATTCCATCACATGCATGTTGGTTCCTGTTTTTTAATATGAGTCATAGTAATTAAAAAAATAGAATTACTTGCCAAATATTGATGAACAATAAATATTAAATATGTCTTTAGAAATCACTAAGAAATGGTGTTTCATTTAACAAGTGTTCAGCTGTAAATATGTATTTATCATTAAATTTTCACTTGCCAATACCTGTGTGCTACTGAGGGCTAAAAAGAATTAGTATGAATTGAGACAACCATAGCAAAATAGAATTATTTCATCTTCCAAAAGTATGGTACATCCTTTTGTCTTCATCTCTCTGTTCAAAATAAGATGTTTATTTATAATAACTGGCCAGCAGCTATTTTATCCTTTTCTTTAATTAGCACAGAAAAGGAACAAAATAAAAGTGAAAATTCCATGTAAAATGTAGCTTAAAATAATTGCTGGTTCAAATCATAAGTTACCGAGAAGTTGAACAAATAATTTGGATTTCAACTTCTACTTAATATAAAAGTATACATTTTAAAGTCAGCAATGATGACTTTAAGATGAGCTCTATCATACCCTGCAGCATTTTGGTTTTAGAATTATCTAACAGGACGTTTCTGGTAAAGATTTCACTTTTAAATATTTGTGTCTTTCTGATATTCCTTAGAGTTTGTCCAATCAAGTCTGTTCCTAGGGTCTTCCTAGGGTCTTTATTTCATGTTGAAAACAAGGGTCAATGGTTAGATGAAGACACCTGGAGAATGTTATTCTTCTTTTTGAAAACTGAAACCTACCTAGTTACTACTATCATGGTGGGCATCTTGAATAAGTAGTTTCTAATTTCCTAGAGGTAAAATTTTAACTTTACTGAATTCAATGAGATAATTTAGGAAAAGTTTAGTTAATAGGGAATAGGTTAATAGGGAAAAAGGCTAAGCATTCACATCAGATGTTAAATTAGGGACAAATAATTGCAGAGAAAAAACTATTGCACACTTAAAAATGGACTTTACAGGTCACTAGGTCTGTGAACACTATTTCTTGTTCCCTCATCTCTCAGAAATAGATAGTTAATCTGTGTGCCATGTATTTCTGTACTCTAATTTACATCATAACCTCATAATCATTGCAAAAACCTTCTAGCCAATCATTTTAACTGCATAGGGATTTTACACTGTAGTTAAATTTGAACCAAAGTCCAAAAAATTAATATTCATTTCCAAATGTTCACTCAGTGAATGTCTGTTTCTAGAGATGAAAATCTTATCCACTGAACCATGTTCTTCTCCTTCCCAGAAAATACAGTCTTTTAATAACATATTTAGTGTAATCAATACTGACAGAGACAATGTGCAAATAATTACTTAGAAGGAGAGTGCTATAATTTGAAGGCAGCATGTGTTTGTAAATTGTTCCATACCTCCTACCTCAGTGTACCATCCAGACATTCCTCATCTCAGCAAGGTAACAACATGAAATATGCAATTTATAGGAGCTGAGATGAGTTTTTCAGGTACTTTCTTCTAAAATTACCTAATTGCAAGCATTTTCTCTGCAACTTCAGGTGTTCCTCTATGAATCTTTCCTGATTCAACTAATTCTTTGAACTCTGTTCAAAAGACCCTTTGTTTTGTGGCAGTGTGTTGGTTTTGCTTAGCCCAGTTTTTGCTAGTGGGTATTGGGGGGGCCACAAAGATGGCTTGTGTGTGTCCTGTGTGAAGCTTCTGGAAGCTTTCACCATGTCCAGCAGAGCTAATCTCTGATGGCTCTGAAGATGATGGACATGCTGCTGGCCAAGCCTGGGCCAGTTAGAGATGTTAGTTATGCCTATGTGATGACACATTTAAGAAGAAATCAAAACAATGGGTGCACATACCTCTTTTTAGCCAGAGAAGGAGGAGGAGGAGGTGAGAATATGTGAGGGAAAACAACATGGAGACACCAAGATCAGTGGAGAAGGTGGGGGAGGAGGTGCTCCAGGCACCGGAGCTGACAACCCTCTGCTAGCCATGGTGAAGACCATGGTGGAGCAGGTTGTCCCCCTGCAGCCCATGGGGTCCACAGGGGGTGCAGAGATTCACCCACAGCCTGTGGGGAGGTGCCCATGCCAGCGCAGGTGGATGCCTGAAGAAAGCTGTGATCCAGTGGGAATCCCAGTGGAGGGAAAAGCCTTGCTCCTAAAATGGAACAGCCTGGGCTCAGAGGTCTGCATCCCATGGACAAGAACTCATGTTGCAGTAGATTCAGATGGGATGCTACTTGTGAGATTTGGACCTATGCCAAAGAAGTTCACAGAGAACTGTCTCCCTTGGGAGGGATCCATGGCTACACAGAGGACAACTCCTCTCCCTGAGCAGCAGAAGGAAATCTCAGTGATGGACTGACCTAATTCCCCCTCCATCCTGTCCCTGGGCTGCTGGTGGGGAGGAGGGAGGGGGGTGGTGAGCAGAGAAACGGCATTTTTGAAGGTTATATTTTACTTCTTATTTATCCTCTGACTCTCTTAGCAAGAAATCACTTTGCAACTTTAAGTTTCTTTCTGTTTTGTCTTCAGTGCATCCTCCCCTGGTTCCTTAGCTAAACTCATGAGGCCTGTGTGTGGGGGGGTTAGCTTTTTTTTCCCCTCTCCTCTGCACAGAGAGAGCAGATGTCATAGGTGCCTGGCATTTCGCCAGGGTCAAACCACGACAGGCAGTAATATTTCATTTGATCCATACTATAGCTTATTTTAATGCACTGTCCTGTGTTGAAGCCCAGGGAATATTTGTAACTTATTTTTGTATTAAGAGTTGTACTGATTTACGTTTTTTTCAAAATAGAAATTTAGGATGCAATGATTCTAGAATCAATGTTTCTCACTTAAAATTTTGTTGTCACATCCTTGTCTGCATTTATAAAATGTGTATTATAATCAGGAGGAATTCTTAGGCATAAACAAACCAGATGGCTACCTAGACAGATTCCAATCATTGCTGTTGATACCAATTACATTTTGCATGTGCAATCACTCAGGTCCTAATTCACCACATTTCTTCATCAGGTGTCTTCAATGAGATAACTCAAATATTTATATGTGGGCAACTGCTTAAATAAATTAAATGCCTTATTGAACTAGTACAATTAGTGTGGCTACTCTGAAAGAGGAAGAGTATATGAATCTAGAGAAAACAGGGAACAATAATAAAAGAAAATATCTTAGTTGTACCTATACTGCCACTCTGTTGCTAAAACAGTTCCCAAGGGCCCCAAAAGGGCATATATCACTGCTAAGCCTGCGACATGTTGCCCTGGCCTTTACCTGCTGGTTTCAGTTATTCCTGTGCTGGTTAGAATATTTATATGTGCTTTATATCTTTCACAGCAGCAGTTTAAGGATTATTCATGTGTGACTCGTATTATCTAACAATAGAATACTTTTCTAATTATTGAAATTGTTATTCAGCTCCAGGGTAAGGAAAGACACTGAATGAAAACAGAGGGGAGGAGGCATTCTGTTTTAATGTAACCTACAAGTTACCTGATTATTATTATGCAGATTGTACACACATAAATAAAAGGATGTGATTAAATTAAATAGAAGGCAAGCAAACAGAAGACAATGATAATAATACTTATAGATGTAGTGATTTATAAAAGAAGAGAATCTCTTTATTTAGAAGTCTCACTTCTGAGCAAGCCTACAAGAGAGCAATGCTAAAACCACTACAGGTTTCTTCAGAAGGAAAAAAATATTGCTCAGGTTGATAACAAAAGATGGATATGAATCTCAAGCAGACAAACAGGGAAAGTATATTGCCAAAGTATAATCTGTTTCTCTTTTCTCTTCCTCAGGAAAAATCAATAACTAGTATGTCTGGAACTTACAAAAATTTGAACAGTTTAAGCCTATATATGAATAGAATACATATAGTTTTCCTTTGCTTCTCTTTCCCCTACATGATGTACTTTTTGGGGATAGTGCTTGGGTTTTTTTCAAACTGCTCTTGAACTCTATTATTTTGTATTTCAGACAAAACGCAATCCATGAAAGGTCCTAACTAAGTAGCCTGTATGAAGGAAAAAAATAGCAACACCTAAGAAATAGTAAGTAATTTTCCATTGTTGTTGAACTACATCATTCCACCATTAAAGATGGAAAGGAACTCCTACACTTAATTTGGAAGGTGTGGAACAAGGAATTAGAACATGAATTTCTTGACAAAAAGGCAGATTAAAAGTAAAGCATGCCTCTGATACAGGACAGAATAAGCAAACGTCTTTGAATAGTTTGATTCCAAATACATTCAAGGTGAGATGGTGGAATACAGTAGTCCAAAATCCTTTTAAAAACCCTCAAATAAGTATTCCTTTCCTTTGGCTTGCACTGAAGTATTAAATCTGAATAGAAATTATGGAAAGGATTTTCAATTTATTTTCGTTTGAGTTAATAACACTTTGAGTGGACATTCTGTTCTTTCCTTGTCAGCTTCCTGCCTGAAGTGTTTTGAGTGTGTACACTAGTGACTAGTGCATCTCAGGGGATGCTGGCCTTCAGATGCAAACAGCAAATGCTGAAGATGCAATGTCCACACTATATGGGGCTTTCCTCTTGCTAGTGCTGGACTGGAGCCCTGGATTGAAGCAATTATAGCTCTTACAGAACACTAGAAGTGTTTCTTTTCTGTGTTTGGCCTCATTTTCATCCAGAATGGAAACAGTTGACACTCTGAAACCAGTCTGTGATATGAATGTGTGTGTGTGTGATGAGTGCAAATAATTAGGAAACTCACTTCAAAATTACAGTCTTGATCTGAACTAAAATGTCAGTGTAAGTTCTTTACTGTTTTCAGGAATACAGGCTTTCATTTTATCTTGCTGAAATACAATCAAAACAAGCAAAAAAACCCCCTACTATCATTATACATAAATGAAAATGCTATTCTCTAAATCATTAAATAAATTCACTAACAGGAACACTTAATGTGAAATCGTTTGTATAAGTTATTAGAAAAAATTGTTTCTTCTTTTCTGATCATGTTTGGATGTTTGCAAGCAGTGAGAAAAAAATTCTAAAATGATTGTATGTGTACTGATATTTATTTTCTTTCATAATAAAATGGTTTCTAGAAATCTGAACTGCAGATTTAATATTTTTTATGAAATTATTGTTTTATGAGCATTATGGTCAACTGGAAAATTACAGCCCCCCAAATGTTCATGGAAAAAAACTCCTTTAATTATATTTTATCTTTACTTAAAAAAACTATGACATACAGCTGTATTCTCCCTCTCTTTTAATTTTAATGAAATTCCTTGACTTACTATTTCTTGATATATTTTGATTTAAATTTTTACATATTCTTCAAATCCAAAACTAAACCACTCCAACTTGTTTGAAGAGGTAGATTGTTATGGCAATCACCGCTTTTGGCTTAAGTTTTATCTGCAGTAATCTTTTTTTAAGAGGCAAAAAGACTTGTGTTAATTTGGTTAAATCTTTTAAAACATGAAAAACAAAAATAGGATTAGCAAATATTGTCATGAGATTTGTCTTAACATGAACATTACAATTGCAAAATTGTTAAAGTGTTTTTCTCAAAAGGTGTCAAAGCTAATTGGCAAAGACTATTCTACTTATTTATGCAGAGTTGCTATTGGATCCATTTTGTACATAGCAAAGTCACTACGTTGCTATCAAGGACCAGGAACTTGGTTTCACCTACTAATAAAACACACTTAAAAGTGCTATTTTGTTTGGTAAAATCCTCAAATGAAAGTTACTGGTATCTAAGTCTCTAGATATACATTAGAAACTTTTTTTTTAGTTTCTCTCACAGGTCTAAAAAGTAATTTTGTTCATAAGAAGCCTCTCTCTATTGTAAGGTCTTAAAAGAAATTATACTCCTCCTGTAAACTGACAGAAATGCAAAAGAAAACTATAGGTTTTCTAAACATAAGTTATTATATGCTGCTCACTGAAATTTATTACCTCACAATAAAATCAGAGATCCTATTCATGAAAGGAGTTAGTGTCTTGGAACAAGGTTTTCTCCAAATGAACTGGGAAAAAAAAAGAAGGAATAGAGGGTATCAGTGCCTAGCTACCAATGGAAGAATATCTGTCACAAAAAAATCTAAGGTTTGAATTCTCAGTACTGATCTTGACTGAAGTTCAGTGAAACACTTTCCTAATGATCTGGTAGTTGAAATTCATAGCTGAGTTGAATTTCAGGTAAGAAATAAAATCAAGTGAATAGAAATGCTTGTTTCATAATTTTAGACTTTCCACCTTTCTCATTTCTTCCTCAGGATGGATGATCTCTCCTGTCATACAGAAACTAATAGCATTGTAATTTTTCCCATTCTAAAATGGTCCCTGATCTGCAGCTGCTACCTAGCTTCTTACTCAAATTGTCTAATTAGGACCAGAATCAAGCTAAAGAGAGAAAAGTTGTTCTCAGCATGTTGCTCTATTGCTGTTTCTGTTCAAGACCTCAACAAAGGCTGTTTCTGAAAACTTATTTTCAATTCTACCAGCTTGTCAGCTACTACCTCTTCCTACAAACTGTATCTCAGAGCATAATTATAATGAGGTATTTTAACGTTGGAGGTGATTCCCAGAGTAAACAAAATACAGGGAAATGTCGGTGTCTTGAAGCATGTTCTCAGAGTGACCACCTTCTGCAAAGAAAGAGCCAAGTAACCCAATTTCTTTCAATTAGACTGCAAAAGAATGATAAGCAGAGAATAAGTAAACAGACTGTGCAGTCAGCATCAAAGAAAGAAGTTGGAGCAGCTCTACTTAACCAGTTTCAAGATCTTTTGCATAAGAGTCTCAGGAAGTTTCACCTGGGCATTAGGAAAGATACAGTAATGATGTCCCTAATGGAGCACAGTTGGCTTCAATCCTGAATACTTCCAGGATACCTAAAGCATTTCACAATTTTTGCAAACAGAATGTCCCTTAGCAAAATAATTTTGCTTTAGTATTTTCATTTTAGCAATGATATAAAGACATAACAGAAATCTTATTTCATCTTACCTTACTGATAAATAGTGACAAACAGATAGGTAGTTAAAAATATCATTGCCCTCCTTTTAACACTGAAGGGACACATGCAGGATCTGATAATGCCATAGAAGTCCCTTCTATGGTTCCTTTATTAGAAAAGAGTAAGCATTGTTTTTTCCTATCTTTTTAAAAAATTTATTTAAGAAATTTTCATGCCTTGATAGTATTCTTAGATTTTGTACTTCTGAAAGGCAAAAAATATTAGTGACTGCATTATTCACTTGCAGAAGTCTCTGAATGGTGAACACTAATCTCATAATTATGAATGTTAAATAACTGTGGAAGGTTTTACACATATTTGTACAAAGAATTTCAACTTCTCTTTATGACAGCTTATATCTCTGAATGAGAGGTGCAAATAAAAGAAAAAATGGACACCTACTTGTCCTATTACTATGTGCTCTTGAAAATAATCTTGCTCCATCTTTCCTATAAGTTCCCTTCAGGTGGTAGGAGGCTGCAATTTAGGTCACCCCAAAGCCTTCTCTTTTCCAGACTGAACGATCCCAATTCTCTCAACAGTTTTTACAGGACCATGAAGTGACAGGACAAGAGAAGATAACTTCAAACTAGAAGACTGTAGGTTTTAATTAGATATAAGGAAGAAATTCTTTACTATGAGGGTGGTGAGGCACTGGAACATGTTGCCCAGAGAAGCTGTCAATGCTCCATCCCTGAAGTGTTCCAGGCCAGGCTGGATGTGGCTCTGAGCAACCTGGTCTGGTAGAAGTTGACTCTGCCCAAGGCAGAGGGTCTGGAACTAGATGTTTTTTGAGTTCTGCCAACCCAAACAATACTATGTTTCTCTTATAAGACAAATAAGACAAAATAAGACAAATAAGAAAAAATTCTTACCAGGTGAAATTCAGGCCTGAAGTACTTCTAATAGCAGGTATAATTTAGGAACTGCACTATATTCTAAATTGTATATAAATACAATCAATAATCTTATTTCCCACTGAAAATCATTAAATTAAATGCTGCTGTCATATTAGAAACTGTCTTGGAGACACTTGTAAACACCTGCTAAGATGAGAAATAAAAATAAGATATCCAGAAAAAAATAACTTGGCAAAATTTTATTTAATCTTAATTAATCTAAATTACCCATAAAACCTGTGAAATTTAAATGAGGAAAGAACCTAAATTTCATAGCTGAAATTATGCCTGTGACATCATATATCAGGTAAAAACTTCACTATGAGCTTGCTCTATTCAGTACCACACCACAGAACAGAATGGTATCCAGAATTTTTATTCCAGTGTGCATCATAATCTTCACTTGCTGAAACCCTGGGCTTGGATTCAACTTCTTTGACAGTAACTCTCTAAAATCTTGGTGTTCATACCCTTTCCAAAGTTTAGAGATCTTTAAAGGGGAATTCATTCCACCTCCCTTACACATCTTAGCTGGGCTGAATCATCCCCTGTATCTTTCCTTTACATTTTTTATAAAAGAAACACATGTAACTGTCCTAAGATAGGCATCCAGCTTGTAATCAGAAATGTAGGTGATGGTGAATCTCACTGTTGATTATCACAAAAAGCTAAAATAGTTTGATAGAGATTATTTTAAAAGTACTGTTTTCTTACTATAGTAAAGAACGAGAGATTTTTCATATTTGAGATGCTTAAATCTCTCTTAAACAAGATATATAATGGTTTCACATTATTTGTTTTTAATTATAAATTATAGAATAAACAGTTTGTCTGAAATGTTTTCTTGAAGTTCATGACAATGAGTTCAAGTTCTCACTAGCAAGCCATTTAACCCAGCTGTCTATCTGTTAAATAGACAAAGCTTAAACCACCACATAGAGACTGACAGCTTTCATTGAAAGGAGCTGCTTATCATTACTCTTAACTTTGTCCAAAGAGAAGTAGTTGACACTGAAATGCACACTAAAACTGATTTCCCTACTGAGAATCTCCTAGAGTATGGGTTTGGTTTTTTTTCTTGTTAATCTGTTTCTCTTTTCTTAGGCTTTTGAAAAAAGTATTTAGACGTAAGATTTAAGACTTGGTAACTACAGGTTTCATGACTCCTGTCTTCTGAAAGTAAACCTCAGTCAAGGGCTGTGTAATCTGAATGGTGGTTTGGTTGTTTTTTTTCTTGGCATTGGTACCAGAACAGAGTTGTCTTGCCTGCATTTTCACTAATCTTTCTACTGACCTTTGAAGAAAGGAAGTGAAAGAAATTACCAAAGCAGCCTTAGTAGCCTTGTATGATGGGAAAAGTAGGAAAATGGAACTGGTAAGAGTAATAGAGATCAAAGATGAATCAGTAAATCTGATTTTGGCCAAGTTAAACATCCACAAGTCACTAAGTGACAGAACAAAGAATAACTGAATTTTCAGTTCACATTTCTTTTCTCTTGGAAATAGAAATATTTAATCACAAGATCTGATGCTCTGTAATCCACAGATCTTCCTGTGGTTTAGTGCTCTCTGTATCCGCAAAAATAGATCTGAGATCCACCCTTCATTGCTCAGCATGATATAGTTCAAGAGTATGGTGATTAAAAATGGAATAAGTTTAAATTAAGGCTATAAGAAGACATAAAGCAACTGAAGCCTTAGCTCCTTCTGTTTCGAAAGGGCACTTTGTCGGGGTTTGACCCTGACTAAACGCCAGGCACCTCAACTCTTTCTTGCTATAGAAAAAAACCTATAAAAATACACACCAATCTCATGAGTCAAATGAGATAGGACACTGGTTGGTAGGAGGACACACAGGAAAAAGGGCAAACAGGCTCCACTTAAAGTTGCAAAAAGTGATTTAATTACCTAACAGAGTTGGAGAATAATGCAAGGCAGAAATAAACTTTTCATACACTATTTTGTTCCCGCCCCCCCCCCCGCTCTTATGAACCTATAGTATTCACCCCCTTTCCTCTTTTATAATCAACAAGCCCAGGTAGGGAGGCAAAGTGTGGGTATTTTCTCAGTCCACAGAGCAAGTCCATAAATCTATTCATCACCACAATTCTTCTACTACAAATACTCTTTATCTCTACTTGTTTCTCTCTCTCTCCAGACAGTTTTCTGCTCTCAACCCCACCCTCTTAAGAAGCAGTCTCTCCGCTCACACCCCTTCCCTCTTTCCAAACCAGCAACACAGACAGGGGGCAGGTTGAGGGGTCTTCTGGTCAGTCCAATCAGGGAGAGGGGGTTCTCTACTTAGCCAGGGGTGCCTCCCACGAGAGACAGTCCTCTGGGAACTTCTTTGGCGTGGGTCCAATCTCACGAGCAACATCCCACCTGAATTCTGCTGCAACATGAGTCTTTTTGTCCATAAGGTGCTGTGCAGACTCTCCTGAGCCGAGGCCAGGCTGCTTCCATGTCAGGAGCAAGGCCTTTCTCTCCTTTGCAAGGCCTTTACAGTTTTAACTCTTAGATGAGACTCCCACTGGTTCACAGTCTTTTCCAGGCATCCACCTGCTCCTCTGGAGTGGGCTGTGGGTGGATTTCTGCATCCTTATGGACTCTATGGGCTGCAGGGGGAACCTGTTGCTCCCCCCATGGTCTTCACCACATCTAGCAGAGAGTTTTCAGCTCTGGCGCCTGGAGCACTAGAGCACCTCCTCCCCCACCTTCTTCACTGACCTTGGCGTCTCCATGCTGTTCTCCCTCTACATATTTTCACCTCCACCTCCTCCTCCTCCAACTACAAAGAAGTGAAAGAAGTGCGTGCCTGCCTTGTTTTGATTTCTTCTTAAATATGTTTTCACAGAGGCGTAACTAGCACCTCCAATTGGCCCAAACTTGGCCAGCAGCATGTCTATCACCTTCAGAGCCATCAGAGATTGGCTGTGCTGGACTTGATGTAAAAACTTCCAGAACTTGCACTCAGGACACACAGGAACCATCTTTGTGCCACTCCCCACCCCTCAGACACCTCCCCAGGCCTACCACAACAGCTTCGGAGGAGTCCAAATTTCTCCTAGATGTTAAAAATACTTTACTGATGTTTTGGGCTAATCAAAACCACCACACACTTATAACTAGCATTCAATGCCTGCAAACAGAATACATTTACCACACAGCCTCATAGAACTTAACAGGTGATTTTTAAGTTTATTGCAAGTATGTCTTCATAAAAATTTTTCAGTAAATAAAACCACAAACCACAGCAAAATTGCCAATTCTTCATGTAAAAATTCATGCTTTATTCTTGTTGGTAATCTGTTTCTCAAAATCTATATTCATATTTCAAAGCATTTCCAGGGTCAAGGATTAATAAAAGGAAGCTAATAAATACATGTAGGAAAGTTGAAAGGTAAAATATTCAAGAATGGAAAAACAACTATTTAAAAATATGAACTGAAATCCTGGAGCAGGGTTTTGGTTGTGGTTTTCTGCTCTTTATAGTGGCTTTTTCTTTTGTTTTATCATTAAATTTTTATTTCATTGCCTTCTTTTTTTATTGTCCGATTTCCTATTTAGAAGCAAAATGTGTAAACATTATTCATATGAACAGACTTACTGAGAGCAAGACAGGGATTAGTGATGCATATAATTACTCGTGTATATTTGTAGTATGATGGTATTCAATTAGAAAAATCACAGGATTGAGCTATACTCTTACAAGTTTTATAAAATAGCTGGCAGCTTTTTGTACAAGCAATGTAGCAAATTAATTAAATTAATATTACATAATTTCTCAAATGGTATGTAGCGCATTAAAGAGCAGCAGCTCTGAATTTTAGATTGTTGTTTATAGTGTCTTCTAATGTCATTAATTTGTTTATCTTTCAGAACTAATTTTTTGTGCTTTTTTCATCTGCAATTTGAGATTCTTTGTCATATGGAAGAAAAGAGAACAGTACAGTTGACTCAGCAAAAAAGGTACAAAATTTTTTTTTAAAAAAACAAAAAAAAGACAAATATACATGCTCTTTCCTTGTCTTGCTTTATAACTTAGGATGGACTAGTTTTTTAAAATTCCTAAATCATGGATCCATAGAACCATTTAGGATGAAAAAAAAACAACTCTTAAGGTCATTGAGTCCAACCATGAACCCAGCACTGCCAAGTCCACCATTAAAACATGTCCTTAAATATCACAGCTGCACATCTTTTAGATACATCCAGGCAGAGTGACTCAACCACTTCCCTGGACAGCCTCTTCTAATTTTTCAGTGAAGATTTTTTTCCTAATATCCTTAACATTGTGTAGAAGGAAAAACTGCAGGTGTCTTTTTTTTTAGCAATGGAATACAGTGAAGATGGTGATCAGCAAGAGCTCAGCTCCAGACCCAGCGGTAGCAACCAGGCCCCTGAGTTTGACCATGAAGTTGGCGCTTAGCAATTACCATCGTGGACAAAACAAACTCAACTTGTGGAACGTTAATTTAATTTATTGCAAAATAAAAATATAGGAAGATTTAATTAGGGAAGTTTTCTTATTTTCAAAATTCTATATTCTGCTGCTGAAATGAAAGAGAAAACCCAAAAATTTCTTTGTAAAATATCCAACAATAATATCAAGAAGAGAAAGAAATATTGCTCAGAATGATATATGTTTAGAAATATTCACTAAAGCTGTATGTTCCGTATGATCTCATATATCACACATGTGAATATACACTGAACCACTTTTTCTGTATCATACCCAAATATTCTCAAGTTTGTCTGTACATTTTCAGAAAATAAAACTCAGGAAATTCATAGGTGTTGATAATCTGATGAGCAATGTGTAGCGCATTTGGAATATATATGAGGTTAGAGTTCTTCTAGGTGAATTTCTTACCAGAGTTGGTATATTCTCATGATGGCAAGGGAGCCACTGTTGCCATTTTTAGTCTTCTAAGGAAATAATTTCCAGCGCCAAAGGAACATTTGACATGAGGGTCTGTGAAATGATTCATAACTGGGTAATGCATTGATAATAAACAGGCTCCCACTACCCCTTACCCAAAGACCTTCTCACCCTGCCACTGCCTGATAAATCTGAAGGTAAATCAATGGTCAGTCCAAAATCTTCATCCAGGAGATAGATTTCTTGATAGTATAATATCCTCCCTTGGTTTTGCAGTCTCCTTAGCGTACTTTTTACTAATTTAATGCAATCACAGATTGATAGGACCTGAGCATTCACAAAGGTGTCAAGTTCTCACTGAGTGGCTCTTTAGAATGTTTATGTTTATCTATCACAAGATAAACTAAACTTGCCTAGTAATGATGCAGGAACCATGTTAACGGTTTTCAGTCACTCTGCTCTCTCAGACACGTGTGCCAAAGGGTGTGTCATCCTCATGCTTCACTCACACTGGGAAACCTTTTTCTCAGCTTCATTCATGAGTTAGCTTAAGCTTAACAGAGCTATGCTCCTTTAAGTCCCAAAGCCAGTTCAACTGAGGTCAATGCAAGCTAATATCTCTTCACAGTACTGACATCCTTCAAAGACTTAAGAGCCAAAATCCATTGAAAGTCCCTGGGACATTGATCAAAAATCATGCAGCCCTTTCAAAAATCAAACTTTACTTTCTTTTTTCCTGTTCAAGATGAGAACAAGAATCTTCTGACATGTCAGAATATTTTGGCAACCTTCTGTGTAGAAAAATTTCAGCAGTGTCAGCAAAATTCAACACGGGGAGCAAAAAAAAATTCCCTTTATGAGCATTTTGGGCCACAAGACAAGAAAGACTTGTCAATGATTTGCATTAAAACACTGAAATGGAAAATGTTTGCAATCCATTTTATTACTGAGACAGTTGTTGCTCTGATGCAGTCAGTAACATTGCACACTTCTTCCACAGGCAGTGAACCTGAACTAGGGATCAAGTGGGACTTTAATTTTTTATTCAGTGCAATTTATTTTTCCTCTAATGCCTTTTTTTTTCCCCAAAAAATAGATCTACAGTAATTTTCAGAGATGGAATTTTGCAATTTAATACAAGTACCAATAAATTATTTAATAGTGAATTCTATTTCTGCAATTCTGCTTTCAGTTTACAAACATGAAAATTCTTTTATCTGATTGGGTTTTATGGGTGAAAATCTCCCTTTCGTATGCTTCTTTTTGTTACCAAATATATGCTTATTTACCTATATGCAGCTATCAAAAACATTCATTTAAAACTCTTTTTAACATATTATTATCATTATTATCTGAGATTCACAGCAGTTTTTTATTTAAAAGAAACTTAGTCAACATTTATCTGACATTTCTAATGAATTAAAATTTACTCACAAAGAAAGATATTTAAATGTTAAAGTAAAAACAAATAAACTGAAAATGTAAATCTTCTTTTTTAATTTACCCATGCATTTTATCACTACAGAAAAAAGTCATTATTTTATGTATGCATCAAGTCTCTTTGAAAATTGATATTTTTACTATTTTGGGTAAACCATAAATCTGTTTAATACACAGATGATAATATATACGTTTATGAATGCTACTAGTTTATATCAGAATTGTGGAACTCACTGTTTGTTGCAAGTTCAATCTTTTGAGCACTGAGTAAGACTTTGGAATACAAAATGTCAAAGAATAATACAGTCTGCTATTTATTCGAAAGCATTAAATCGCCTCTCCTTTTTCCTTTATATCCTGTGAACAGCAAATTTTAGCAAAGAAATCATAGATGATAATGCGCCAAAATACAAAGTTCATGTTAAATTATGATCAGTTTAAGGTACCTCTAGGCAAAACCCACTCATTATTGAGAGAGTGGAAAAATTACTCTCTTGAGAATAACAGTTAAGGCTCAGGATGGATTATTGGTATTTTATTTTCCGGTAACATCTCTGAGATCTGAAATCTAATCCTGCCTTTCCTCAAGGTACAAAGGCAACTAAGATATGATAATTTGATTTTTTTTGGATAGTGACTAAAGAATAACTGAATGGTCATTTGTAAAGTACTGTAGTTTGAAAAAAAAAAAGGCTTAGGCTTCAGATACACTTCTGTTTTTCTAGAAAATAGGTGACATTCTTTTTTTTCTGAGAAACTTCATATAATCTTTCTTTTAGAAGAGAAAACACTGGGAAATACTTTTTGCTTTAGGCATGACTACGTGTTCTGATGGATTTAAACAAAAATATTGTAAGCTACATAAGATCTTGATTTTAGATAGCAGATCTATGAAAGGCTACAACTCAGATATTAAAATAAGTATAGTTCTTATAAAGCTGATATTCTGATATTTTATTTAAATATTGGTCAGTTAATGAACCATTGCGTCTAGAGACTTAATGTCTTGCGTGGGAGACGGGAGTTTTATGTGTTTTTGCAGTTTGACAGACTTTAAGATAGCTAGTTCCCCAGGACTTAGTCCCGTTCGCAAGATTCTTTGATATCTGGCCGATTTGTCTAAAAATACCATTTATTTGACACGGAACATAACAAACGTACAAACATAGAACAGACTGACACACATAAACACACAATGAATACATAATTGCAACACTATAATAGCTAAAAATCCAATTATGGGGTAAAACCTTGCTTGAACTATAAAAATAGTTAAAAATGCAAGAAATGCTTGCTTGAGCTATCTCAAATGCAAGTTAAGAAAGGTACCTATAAGTTAGCCGGAATAATACAATCTAGGAAACTCAATGATCTTACCAAAACCAGTTTTGGAACTGGAATACATTAAGACTTCCTCACTCGATCCCAGGGAAGTAACCACAGGGCTGCATCCAAACCCTGGGGAGAAGACTTTACTTCACACTCCAATGTCCACGTAGAAAGCTTCTACCTTTCTGAGATTTCATGAGCTTTTTATAGGATAAAAGTGTGTATTTGTAGTCACTGAAAATTTCTCACATTCTCTCTACATTCCGCAGGGGAGTGTCTTTTCAGACTTTCAGTTGGCAGCACCAGATAACTGTTGAATAGGCTATCAACCTAAGTTGAGCCATCCATTTCTTAGGACTGATCAGAGAGAGAAGGGGGAGGGAGCATCCTGCCACACTTAACCACATATGAATGCCTCAGCTTTGACAACTAATTCAAACTGTAGCTCCTCAGCTAAGTTGCCACCTATTCCTGAAAACTCCTGAGATAAATAAATGTGATTTTATTTTTCCAAACTTTGTATCCTGATATGCTTGAAAGACTTCAGATTTTACACCATTAGACAGTCAATGGTCTTGTTTATATTTAAACTTTTGCATTAAATACAAGGTAGATATTATGTCCCCTTTAAATAATATCTCACTAGTTGTAACTAAGTCAGGATTTCATTAATTTAGTTAAATTCAGTTCAGACCGAAGATTAATTTTTTCTAGTGTCCGAAGATTTCCACACCCTAATCTATCATCCGAATATGATAGAGTCCTACCTCCCAACACACTGTAGACAGCAGTTAAACATAATTTCTAAACTCAAAAAATGCTATAGTAGGGGGAAAAGGAAGTTTTTAAGACAGCAGTGTTTTGGGGCTTCAGTAAGATGTATTCTGGGAACCAGCTCTGTGTTTTGGGCATCTCAAAATTCTGAGTAAAATGTAATTACTTTAAACCATTAATTCTAATTAGCCAAAGGAAAAGTAATCAAAACACACCTCCAGGTGTCATATTTATTAGTGGACAGTTTGTTTTAATTCATCAGTGGCCGCCATTCTTTCAATCCTATACTCAGTTCCAAGCAGGTTTACTCTAGCAGGTATTATACTAAAAATATGTTTAACACAAGGAGATAATTATTTTTCTCTGATGCCAAATCCTGGAAATGCTGTGATGCTCAGAGTATTGATACCAATTACTTGTGGTTTTATTATTTGAAAGGATACCAAGAAGCCAGCAAAAAGATGACATGTTGCTGCATAGAACACTGTAAAAGAATGTCAATTAACTATAAAAAGGATAGAATTTTAATTGCTAGCAGTAGCAGCAGATTCTTGCATATTTAGTTGCTTTAAAGTTTACAGTCTATATTGTAGATTGGGAAATTCACTTCTCTTTAACTTTTAGTTGATATCACGCACAAGCATGGTCAAATCCAGGATTGTTTAAAGTGACAGTGTGATCTCCATATTTATCTTATACTTTCTGTTATAAAACATAGTTTTTAATTCAATGGGACGTAATGAAGGTTTTAAATATTGTTTAAACAATCTTTTCAGGGAGTTTTGAACAGTATTCAAAGTAACCATAAATTAAGTTATCTTAATTTAAATAATTAAGCAGAGTCAAAAGTGGCATTAATGGAGGGAAACCTAAAGAACACTAACTTCTCTCTCTAAAAGAAGTCATTGAAAACAGACTCAGTGAAATATGGAGAAAAATAAAAAAGCCTAAGATGCTTTATTTGTTTTTCTATTTTTTTTTTTATCTGTTATACATATTAATTATAAATTAGAGACACAGATCTGAACTGAAGGATATGAATGCTTAAGAAGTTACAAATAATTGAAAAAGCAGGAAGTCCTTTAGGACTTCATCTTTCTTTAAATGGATTCTGTTTCTCATTTTGTTTTGGAAAGCTGAATTCTTGGACTCATGGGATGGCTTTTTGTAATGCAGGCAGGCGACTTCTGTTCATAGCTGACTGACAAGATCTAACCTTATCTACATGGCTTGTTATTATCAGAAATATTTTAATTGTGGGTTTATACTTGATTTACTTGATTTAGGGAACTTATCTAAAGTAATGTCAAAAAATAAAATCTCAACAATCAAGCATTTTCTGTCTTTATTATTATTAATAAATTAATTTCGTAGCCACTCAGGTATAGATTAAACAGATGGTTGAATCTAATGTTTTTCTGCTACGATTTTCTCCCAAAGTTATTTTTTAAATTCTCTTTTTCTCCTTACTTTTTCATCTAACCAGAAGCAGATGCACATATTTGAACATATACAGGTGTTTGTATGAGAAATCAAGCTACCTAATAGAGAAAGTAGAAATCTCTTAAATGGAAAAAGCATCTGTTTGCCAGTTCAATCTAGTTCAAAGGTCCTCATCCTACAACAATTTATGCATATATCAACAATTGCTGCACAACAGTGAATTCAAATTATTTGGGTTGTTTATAAGCAAGGTTGTCTATTTTGTCAGTCATACCAAGTTAATTTAAAATAAAAAAGAGATTAAAACTACCACATGCATCTATAAATACCAGGATAATTTATATATCTTCAACAAAAATATATAAATTTGTAATAAAATCTATTAATATTTTAATTTTTTTCTAGTTGTAACTTTTCAGCCTAAATAGCACCTCCTAAGTCAGAGGGGAAGGTGTGGGAATTCTCAGAATGATGACAGATCTGACTTTGCAGTATCTTCTAGGAAAGACTTGGTCTTTGAAGCATTTTCTCTAAATTATTAATCACTGCTAGGCTTGTAATATGATGAAAATAAGGCATTTTATTGTTTTTTATCTTACAAAGGCATTAAGGGGCAGCTTTGGCACAAAGGGAGTGTAAAAAGGTACAGTAGAAACAAGATTTTGTTTCAAACAATTTTGAAGAAAACTAGCACAGTATCAAACAGTTTTAGAGGAATAAAATACAATGGGGCTTAAGGAAATGCTTGCTCAAAATAGAAAAAATAGATGGAAAGCATTGTTTCTATTTAAAGGGAAGGGGAGAGTGGGAGGAGGTTGCTAGATATGGGAAAAGAGACATGGTTAGTCAGTGTTTTTTATGAGTTGTTTTTTTATACTTCCACACTCTCATTTCATGAAATAGAATATTTTCTTCCCTCAGGGCTGAAAGCATTTTAGATTTGTTGATGTTCAGCCTTTAACTTTGCAGCCAAAACCAACATTTTCTAACAGTTATGTATTTCTATTTAAAAGATATTTGCAGTAAAAAGTTGATTCTGGACTTCTCATGTGCAATCCAGTCATTCTGTAATTGCTTCTATAGGCAATATAGCCATAGGCAAGTTGTCAGTATTTATGTTTAAGATACAAATCCTGGTTATAAGGAATTTTTCCATTGGGATAAACAATAGCCTGGAGAAAAAGGCAAGAGAAGGAAACCATATTTCTAAAAAAAATCAAATAAAAAAGGAAAGATAAAATCTAGTAAAAAAAGCCGTAAGGCATTTTCAGTTGGCACTTACTATGAAATCAACTGATATTGTGCATATTTATACACCCCCACACATTTAAACACACTTGCATATATATAAAGGTTTGTCTTGTCTTACAGTAGGATGTCTTTAAAAGCAGAAATATATGAAAATACTAAAGAAACAGCACTTGATTAAGCTGTTTAAAATCCCATTCTTTATATCTGTTTAATTAACTTCTTCAATAACACCCCTGATATTTGCCTTAAATCTATCTGTTTGGTAGAAAAACAAGAAGAGACATACATTATTTTTTTTTCTGGATTTAGTACAGTTCAGTCACATGGTTATTTATTTCTGGTTTAAGGGATAGTGCTATATCAAACCAAGATACTCCCCAATGTTTCTAGCTAAAAAGACAGCAAAGCTTAACCTGTTCAGCCATTTTGCTGATGAAAATCTTTGCAGTGAGGAGTTGCTCTCATGTATCCTCACTTCTCTTTTCTGCTGCTGTTGCCTAGTTGTTTTGGGTTTTTTTTTCCCCCCCCTTAACTGTATTGTCCCAGAGGCACTGCCACAGTCACTGATGGACTCAGCCTTGGCTGGTGTCAAATCAATATTGAAGCCAGCTGGCATTGGCTCTATCAGACATAGGGCAAGTTTCTAGTAGCTTCTCACAAAAGCCACCCCTACACTAAAACATTTCTACAGAAACCCAATATACATACTTATCTTTGGATTAAATTTTAATGAAGGTCCTTTACTCCACTAACCCTAGAAAAAAATTAGTGTTTGATTTAATCATCTAAGTTTGTAATATTCAGAAAACAAGCTTAAATCAGTCCTGTTCTGTGATTCATCTCCCATGACTATGCATTACAAAATATGTAGGCAGATCTGGAAACAGGTGGCAGAATCTCCTCCCATGTGATTATCCCAGTCTTTAGAAGAAACATGCTTTCTTTATGATATTTTCTATTTCCAAACTTGATGTAATTCCCAAAAAAAAAAAGAAAGCATAATAAATCCCTCTTGTCTAGCATCTATGTGTGTGTGTGCATATATATGTGTGAGTGTATATATATATATATATATATATATGCATATATATTTAATGAAAATTATTATAGAATAGAGAATTCATTGTTGCCAGCAAATCCAAAAAACCAGGCCCAGAGAAGGTTATCTAGGAAAATCGGTCAACCAAAATCACACTGATGAAGTGGAGAAATGTTTTAGCTTCCAAAGTTAGGCTGAACTGTCAGCCTCACAAAAGTCATGTTTTGTGCCCAAAAAAAGGCTATTTAAATTAGACATTTCAAGGTTCTTGGATAATGCTGGCAAGAAACTGATATTGATACATGTTTGAGTGTTGCTATTTTCCTCAAATATTAATAGTTGTTAAAAAAATAGAGTATTTTATATTTGGCAACTCTCAGCAACAATAACTATTAAGTAGATTTAGCTTATGAAAATAAAATAAGATTTTTTTTCTTTGTTTCAGGACATTCTGGCGAGGAAATGACCCATCTTCTTTCAATGAATACTATCTCTGTGTTACGATAAAACAAACAGTTACTAGCTCACAATGGGAACACAAATAGAAAAGCATTTGATATATCCAGCTCTATATTTCCCCCCTCAGTACTCTGGCTTTTGTTTTTCTCTGATACAAGCCAAATGACAGCATACATTTCTGTGAAGGATCTTGTTTGGAATTGTCATTAAAAGCTCTTCATATGACATCATGGAACTCTCTAAGTATGTGCTGACAGCTTCCCAGATAAAATACGTTTTATATAGTTAATGACACTAGCCTCAGCAAATAAATTTTAACTCTATGTAAAGTTTATTTGCTGAGTTCATTATACAGTGAAGGAAAAGACTTAAACAAGACAAACTAAGGTTACTAATTAATAGGATTGAATATGAAAAAGGTTACAGAATGGTCACTGCAGTCTGTGTTCAGAACAGCGTATGAGAAATTTAGTTCAAGATGGACTCATAGCTAAAATGAATTAATTATATGAAAATAAAATAATGTAGATCATAAGAACAAGAAGCAAGAACCATCAGTTATATATCAGAGCTAATTGTATAGTTCCAAATATTTGGACTCCATTATTTGTGTGAGATCTAAGAATTTGGTGAATAAAAATGTTGTAACTAAAAAGGGAATGGCAATACAGTCCCTAGAACCTCAAGGTCTTGAAGTTCATGAAATATCTTCCACTGAACTGTGAGAGGGTTGTCTGCAGTGATTCATGGGCAACCTGATCTAATTCTTGTTAACTTCACTGACATTTTCCCCACATAATCTCATGGAAGGCCCACTTAGCCCTGAATTCTTAGTAAAAACTGTATATAAGTCGTGTTTACACAGAATGTGTTGCTTCAAAACTGATACGTGTAAAGCTTACCTTCGTTTAAAAACTGTTTTAAGATCATAGTTGGTAACCAAGGCACAAACTAATGAGACAGGTTTGTGAATCCTAGAAAGACATGAAAAGAAAAAGAATCAGGACACAAAAATATTTTGCTTGACTTCTGTTTTGATTGAAAGACACATCCAGGGATGAAAGTGCTCTCACAAAGGACTGCATCAAAAGTATTCAATGCTTTTTTTCTTCATAATATAGCTAATAATATTAGCATATGTTTTAAAGATTTATAAGCTTCACATATGCATTGAGAAACCAAAAAAAAAAAAAAAAAAGAAAATTTTGTAGGATTTTGAAAGTTTAAATGAGCAATTAAAATATCACTAGTGAGAAATGTTTACTAAATCCTTCATCTTTATATAGTTCAGTATCTCTTTCTGCATATAAGCTAAAAAATATTCTCATTACTACAGTCCTGCTCTTTCCCCCAAACCCTAAATTCTTTTTACATTGTTTCCTTAACAGTTTTCAACAACATGCAGGATTGAATTCTGCAAATCAAACATGCTCAAGGAAACAAATCTTCAGAGAAGCTTTCACCAGAAACTAATTTACTTTCTACTCCCATGACATACTGCAACAGTTGATATTTTTCCTTCAGAAAATTCTATTCTAATGGGGGGGTAGAGGGTTTGGGGCGAAAGGAAAAAGCTTTGTCAAGGAGTAACTTCTCTGGAAGACCTTTAGTTAGCATTATTTATCAGGTCCAAGGTGAATTCTTTATCAGAGGCAGTGAGAGGCTGATTCTTTCATTGGTAATTGATTAATGTAATAGAATAGAATAGAATAGTCACTATTACATGTCAGTCAGACCTTCAACACTGCAGGTGTTTTACCCAACGAAACAGGGTATTTAGTATTCTTAACTCCCATAGCTATTTCCACAACATGCCATAGATCGCAAGGAATATAAATGAGCTATAGCAGAACTGGCTCACGCAGAACAAAACACGATATAATGAAATGGATATGATTTTTTGTTTGGCTAAATATCCAAGCCTAGAGTTAAAGAATAAGGCTATTTAATTTAGCACCATCCTGAATTCTTGTGTTAATGACTTTCTGCATGTCTCTGCATTCATTGTGCAACAGGGAAGTTTGAGAGTTTGTTGCACGGAACAGGAACAATTTTTAAAATTTTTTTTTACTAATAAAAGTATTGTTTTCACATGCATTAGTAACAAAACTGGCAAAATGAGGTGTGCCAGAGCCTCCTTTTGTTTGGATCTAAATTTTAATTCTTAAAAAAATCAAGAAATCGGAACACGGAAGTCCAAATCACTAAAAATTCAAATCTCTGAGATGTGCTCTTCTAGCACATCTAATTAAAACTAAAAAAAAAAAAAAAACAAAAAAACCCACCAAAAAAACAGCAAACCAAACCGAACCGAATCAACTGCCTGCTTTAAACTCATATAAGAACAATAAATAAACTTAGACATTCATAAACACCTGACCCAAAAAACTGAAACAACCTTGATGAGAGCTGTGTCCCAGAATTGAAACTACACACAAAGACCCTTAAGGCCAAATGGTGCACGGAACATTTCCATGCTCACCTTAGCAGGCTTCTCACAATGGATGCAGTTTTCTAACAGCTGACTAAATTTCCATACAGAGCTGATAAGTGCTGGCCACAGTTTCAAGATGTGCAAAGGTTTTCGCTGAGGTCTCACATAGCAAGGGTCATAACCAACCTTTTCTGGACCAGTCCTCAACCTCATAAATCTATGACGACCCAGATGTTCATCACTTACTCTTTAAAGACACCTCAGAATAACACTCTCCATGTTTATAAGCTGCACTTTCTACACACACCATACTGGTCTGGTTATTCTCTGCCTTCAGAACCCAGCACCCTGGCCTTGTCTCTGAGCTCAGCCAGTGTCTGGGCCCCCAAAACAGCTGCTTGAGTTTCGATGTGAAAACAACCATCTGCAGCCTCCCTTTTTCACCAAATTCAAAATACATCACATAAAATATTTGAAGGACCTCTGAATTTCACCTAATACAACTTCGTTCTCAAAGAATGCTGACTTCCATGGTACATTAGGTTGCACAGGGGCTTATCCAGGCAAGTTTTCACAATTTCTAAGTCTGGGGATTTCATAACTTCTTGGGTGACTTTTGCACTGTCCCATTTTGCTCTAAAAGGGGGACTTGGGAAGGATTCTTTTAATGGAGTTCTCGGACAAAAATGAAGTGCAAACGTGGCAATATTATATCTGAGAACTGTTTATTGATAAAGAAAGTAAGTGTTCCTACCGAAGGGGGACAGAAAAAGGAACAAAGAGGGGAAAAGAGGGAGGGATAGGGAAAGAATACCAGACAGATTGCTCCTGCTGTACCCCGCGCGCCCCGTCGGCGAGGGTTTGACAGATGGAGCATGTGCGCTGCGAGCAGACGCGTGGCTCCCGGGGTGGCTGGGCGCGATTTCCAACCAGCAGCAGCTGCGTGTGCCTTCCGTGGGTGAAGAGCAGGAACAGGATTCGAGGCGGTCAGGGTCGGAGCACGGTGGCTGCAGGCAGCGGAGGCAGCTCAGGGCTGGGTGCGGGCAGGGTGCAGGCAGCGGCGGTGCTTTCGGAGAAGCAGCGAGCACGAGGTTGTCGCGGCAACGGAGCTGCCTCGGGTAAGCAGCGAAGCAGAGCAGGACAGGGGCAGACAGGACAGCCAGGAAGGGAGCAGACTGCAGGCAGGAAAATGCGAAGGGGACGAACGGGGCAGAGCTGACCCTCCAGGCGAGCCCCTGCTCCTTCCAGGAAACCCAAAGAAAATGCTCCCCGGTTGTGTCGCAGCTAGCTGCTTTTATGCGCTTGGCCCTCCTATCGCATGCCTTCCTACGCACTTTTCCCGCGCGTTTTCTACCGGGCATCTGGGGATCTGATCCACCCACAAGGGGAGGTCGCTTGCAGACTAGTGGAAGCTTTCTCTCTCCTGATCACTGCCAGGTGAAGCCTCTTGGGGCACAGAGCTCCCAGCATGCATACGGACCCTAAGGTAATTTTTTCATCTCATGTATAACATATGTTGAGGCATAAATAAAAATTAGATTGGGCCCTCATAAGCACCATCATTGAATGCATCAAAACTTTACTAATTTAAGATTGGCCAACAGAGGAAAACATATTCGGAAATTACCCAACAACACAGTGATCTTCTTCATGAAGGGTAAGGATAAATTTTGAAACTGCATTTTAAGGAAAGCATATTTTGTTCTCTACTCTCTTAGATGAACCCATAGTAAAAAGAATATAGTGAAAACAAACAACCAAACAAAAAACTAAGAGCACTGAAAAAGAACATATCATAAGCTTTATTTTAAGGAGAAATGTAAATAAAATATATTTTAAAAATGTAATGAACTTTCTTTAAAATAAAACAAAATGAAAACAGAACTTGATTTGCCCCAATCGAGCCCAGAGACACTTCAGAGACCAAGTCAGAGAAGTGGGTATTTGCTTTATTCGGTGCACCGGATGTGTGGGGAATTGTTTCTGCCAAACACACATACCTCGGTACCCCAAAGACACAGTGTTATAGGTAAAATCATGAATACTAATTACATTCTTCAGGATAGGAGTGGTTATACAAATCATTTCTCAGAAGTCATTAATATCATTAGTATGTGCACCACTCATGCTCCGTAAGTCCTGGTGGTCTTTGGAGACCCCCAAAGCCCCTTTCAAGGTGACGGTCCTTCATGGGATGATTCAGTGGTTTCTGTGCTGGTTTCAAATGCATGCTTAGCTGATAAGCCATCATGCCAGAGCTGTTACCTACAATTTGAATTTGAATTAAGGGTTCAGCCTTCAGCCCTGGAAGCCACACGCAGGCACCTGTGCTGGCGGAAGGCGGGCAAAAGCTCAGAGAATCTTTCTCAAACTCCAGTGAATGCAAAAACTAAGATCTGTAAGATAGCATAGGCTTGATTTAAATAGAAGAAATCAGAACTTTAGAAGTTACAGAGTAGAGAAGGGTTTTGTTAGAATACATTGGTATAGCATTCTTGAGGATATGGTTAGCAGTAATTTTTTTATAGAGAGTAAGCTGACAACTAAATTAGAAATTACAACAATGAAACAAACCCATGTTTTCTTCAGTTAAGACAAAAATTCTGGTTCTTGCATGTAATGGTTTTCTGATATTGGAGAAGATCTACTAAGTCCCTTTCAATTTCCCATTTCGTCCCTAAATTGTAATTTGGATTTGAGAAAATACTTTTTCTCTGTACATGGCTCTCCTTATTGCTGCAATGGATCTTTTTGTCATTGTAACCAGGAGAGAAGAGATATGTCAATAAACAATCAGAATAAAATAAATAAGAGATTACGACGTCACAGACAATTATTTAGTGGTGCTTTTCACTCCAGATATGCCAAAGACCCAGATTTGTCTGTGTCACACCTTTTGTGTTGGTCTTTCTAGTTAAGTTGTTTTATTATCCAGATGAGAATTAAACAATTACTGATTCGCATGAGCATTCCTTTGGAATTTGTACTGCTTCAGGTCTTGGTTATCTTTCAAATCCCTAGTAATGCGCCTGTCTGGCTGACAGCTTACAGAATTCTTTTGGGATCCACAGAGAAAAGCAGGAAAGGATGATGAGGATTCAATTAACAAAGATGCATTAGAATCAGGCAAAATACCAGAACCTTCTAATATCTACCCAAATATTTTCAAGTATCGGCATACAGTGATCTCAACCATTGACTTTAGGAGGGTGTTCCAGACCTTACCCTATTAATCAAATAAAAATTAGAGTGGAATACAAAATATAGACAGAAAAGAGTTACAAACTGGCCAAGCAAAATTTTGCCTACTGGATATTTTCTAATTCTGTGCAAAATCTACCTTTAAAGGTCTCCATATGGCATCTCTATCTCTCTATTGGCAAGTGTTTCCTGCTATTAACTACAAAGTTTCTTTTATTTTTTGTTAGTTATTCCACTACTTGGCTAAATAATCAGTCCCTATACATCATAACAGCCTTCAAATATTTGTAGAATGTCATGACATACTTTTTCATCATTTACCTGTTAAACTTTATTCTTTTAATCTTTTCTGAGAAGTAAACATGTTTCTCCTATTCTTTCTAGTTACTTTTTATAACACATAACATTAAGCTAGAAGATTTTACCACTTTCCTATTATTTATTCTAGGCTAATAATATTCATAGCTACCATACTAACAATTGTTCAAAGTTACAGAATCATAGAACCATTTAGGTAGGAAAAGACCTTTAAGATCATTAAGTCCAACCATTAACCCAGTTCCACTAAGTCCACCAAAAAAACATGTCTCTGAAGGCCCTTTCTACATATCTTTTAAATACCTTCAGGGAAGGTGATTCAACCACATCCCTGGGCAACCTGCTCCAATGCTTGACAACTGAAGTTGCTTGACAAGTGAAGAATTTTTTCCTAATATCCAAGGCCCTGGTACAACTTGAGGCCATTATCTCTTGTCCTGTTTCTTGTTACTTGGGAGATGATATGGACCCTCAGCTCACTACAACCTCCTTTTAGGTTATCTGTTTGGAGAGAGTGATAAGGTCTTCTCTGAGATACCTTTTCTCCAAGCTAAACAACCTCAGCTTCCTCAGCCACTCCTCATAGAACTTACCCTCTAGACCCTTGACCAGCTTTGTTGCCTTTCTCTGAACATGTGCCAGCACCTTAATGTCTTTCATGTATTTAGAAGCCTGGAACTGAACACAGGATTTGGGGTGCAGCCTCACCAGTGCTGAGTACAGATTAACAGAAACTTCCCAGTCCTGCTGGCCACAGTATTTTTGACATAGGCCAGGATGCCATTGGTCTTCTTGGCCACCTGGGCACATTCTGGCTCAAGTTCAGCAGCTGTTGACCAGCACCCCCAGGTCCTTTTCCACCAGGCAACTTTCCAGTCACTCTGTCCCCAGCCTGTAGCTCTGCAGGGCGTTGTTGTGACCCAAGTGCTGGACCTGGCACTTGGCCTTGTTGAACCTCATACGACTGGCTTTGGCTCATCAATCCAGCCTGTCCAAATCCTTCTACAGAGCCTTCCTGACCTCCAGAAAATCAATGCTCACACCCAACTTGGCATCTTCAGCAAACTGCATGTAACTGACCATTTTCCCTTAGATTATAAGGGCTTTGTTCTGCTCCTTGTCCCTCACTTCTAACTCAGTGGGATCGACATCTGGAGAACAACTAGTCTTACTGTTAAAGACTAAGGCAAAGAAGACAATAAGTACTTCAGCCTTTTCTTCATCCTTTGCCACTGTGTTTCAATGTTACATGTTCAGGTATTGGACTAGAGAAAGATTCATTACAGAAATTCTTGGAGTCTAGAAATACAGTTACACATTGTTGTACAAATCAGATAAAAGTAGGTCCAACTGAGTGGCTGTAAAACGAAGACCATCACAGAATCTGAAAGAGAGAAAAAATAAAAGCACTTTGTATTAAGAAAGTCAACAGAGAAGTTACTTTTAAAATAAAACCTTATTTTAATGTTAAGCTTGAAAAAGTAGCCCACCAGAAAACACCCACACATACAAATATTCTACTAGTAATTTGAAATTGATGAACAATTATTCTCAAAAATATTTAGAAAGAGAGAGCTATGCAGAAAAAAAAAAGACAACAAAAGTAAATGCAATTTGCCACAGCAAAATATTAAGATAAAGAAAATTAAGTTGTAAAAACCAGAAACAATTACAGGAACTGAATATCTATATGTAGGACTATGAGGCAAAAAGTCTATAAACATAGTAGCATTCAATGAGAGAGGAAAAGGCTCAATACAAATTAAAACAACAAAAGCACTTTTGGCATTGGCTATGCTTCAATGAAATTCAAGCCCTGATATGTAAATTAATGATTGAAATTTAGGAATAAATTTGCATGAAGGAAAATATTGTCAAAAGCCTCCACTAAATTGCTCAATAAATTCCAATTAACATAAATAGTGTATTTCATAATTCTTTGGTTCTAATAGAAAAATGAAAACAAAACTGTGATTTTGTGTGTATTCTCAAATATTCATATCCTCATTTTACTAGATCATCTTCTCTCATCCTTTACAGTCCCAACTAACCTAGACTATATAAAGGTGACTTTTTTTCCTTCTGCAATCATTTGTCCACTATTCATCCATTTTGATTCTTCTTTCCATAAAATCAGGAAATTTTTAAAATGTTTTTGCACTCAGGCTTGAGGAATAAGTAAATTGGCTATTATAATTCAACAACATAGCAACAGAGTGTTTGGGGGAAGGGAAGCATTACTTAACATATCTATCTTAACGTCCTTAAAAGAATGGGCAGGATGGTGAGCAGAAGGAATCTTTCTATCATATGATGGTTTTCTTAGCTCCAAGGAAATGAGACCTGTCTAAAAGGGGTCCTTATGACTGTCTCTGAAGTAGCTTTACAAAGCCCCATAGAACAATAAGATATATGACCTGCTGCAAAGCTTTCCTCAATGCCAAGTATTCAGTAATTTTTAAGTGGTAAAGTTTTAGCATATTAAGTATATCTCACTGGTTTCTGGCTAAACTTTCTTTGTCATTGTTTATGGGCTTTAGTGAACATAATACAATTTAAATGCATTTCTTAATCTAGTCTTGGAAAAGTATTCTAACATACTTTATTAAAATGAGAATATTTTATACCCAGTGAGTAGTTTCTTGTAAGTTAATACTTGAATTCAATCCCTTAGTTCAGTTTTCTATGTTTGATACAAAAGAAATGTTTAAATTCATTTAAATTCCACAGGGAGCAAATCAAAAAGTATCATTAAAAAAAGAGCCTCTATCAATAGGAAAATGTGACCAGACACTGACTTTCAGGCCATGTAAAATGTGTTTTCTGGGCATAGTAAGTACTCTTTTCATAGATGCACACTGGAATAAAGGGAGCAATCCTTCTGGATTGTTATAGGGTCCCACAGGAATCCTACAGGAATTTTCTGTCAGTGAAGGAACAGGGTCAGAGCCAAGGTTCTCCCTATTGCTTTTTTGGGTCATTCCATTTTTCCTTGCCTTAATTCTTTGTAACCTCACTGTCATACAGCTGTTCTCAAACTCTTTTTAGAAAGGACTAGTAGGTGGATTAGTTGTAAAAACAAATGAATAGAAATATATCCACTTTGCCATTCTACTATTGTATACAGAGAATTTCTTCCAGCTTCAGAAAATTGTGCTTATAAGATTTCAGTCTGAGACTAGTAGTCTGATTTAATATGAAGGAAATTGAATCAGCTTCCCCCATTAGTGTTATTATTAAAAACCTCTTGGCATTCTCCAAAAGAATCACTTCATTATGATAAAAGTAATATATCATCTTTATTTTGCTTGAGTAATGTTGACTAGGAAGAAGGAATTTTCTTAAAAACAAAAATTCCATAGGAACTAACAATAGAATCATAGAATCACACAATTGCCTGGGTTGGAAGGAACTTTAAGTTCATGTAGTTCCAACCCCCCACCATGGGCAGGGACACTTCCCACTAGATCAACTTCCTCAGAACTCCCTCCAACTGGGCCTTGAACACTTGCAAAGATGGGACATCCACAACTTCTCTGGGCAGCCTGTTCCAGTAGCTCATTACCCTCACAGTAAAGAATTTTTTCTTAATGTCTAATCTAAGCCTACTCTCTTTCAGTTTGAAGCCATTCCCCCTTGTCCTGTCACTACATGCTCTTGTAAAAAGTCCCTCTCCCTCTTTTTTGTAGGCACTCTTATAGCACTGAAAGGCTGCAATTTATTCACCCCAAAGTCTTCAGTTTTTCTCCAAGCTGAAAAAATATAATTCAATCAGCCTTTCCTCATAGGAGAGGTGCTCCATCCCTTCAACCGTCTTGCTGGTCCTCCTCTTGATTTGCTAATACAGGTCTATATGCTGGGTGCCCCGGAGCTGGATGCAGCACTGCAGGTGGGGTCTCATCAGAGCAGAGCAGTGGGGCAGGATCCCCTCCCTCACCCTGCTGGCCATGGTGCTTTGGATGTAGCCCAGGGAAAGTTTGGCTTTCTGGGCTGAAAGGACCCATTGCCAGGTCACGTCCAGTCTGTCATCCACTGGCACTCCCAAGTTCTTCCTGGCAGCTCTGGATCTGTTCATTCTTCCAGCCTGGATTGATACCAAGGTGCAGCACCTTGCACTTGGTGGTTTTAAACCTCATGAGATTCCCATGGGCCCAATTCTGGAGCTGGTCCAGGTCCCTCTGGATGGCATCCTATCCTTTGGTTGTGACAAATGCACCACTCAGCTTGGAGTCACTGCACATTTTCCGAGGGTGCACTTTCACTTCATACGTGTTGTTTATGAAGATATTAAACAACAATGGTTCTATTACAAATCCCTGAGGAACACCAATTGTCACCAATATATATTTATGAATGATGTCGAAGAGAATTATGTGGGAGAGAATATATATGCCCTTTCAATAGTTAGAATATCTATGACGATGTGGGAGAGAATATATATGCTCTTTCAGCAGCTACAATATCTTCCACTGAGTTTTGAACATTTGTTTTGTTTACCACCATATGCCATATCCAGACAGGAGTCAGACAAGTTACCTGTAACACAGGTCTCATGCGTCTGCAGCAGAAAAGGCTGTAGGTTGGCTTTCTAATGACTGGCATTATTGACCATTTGAAACTTATATCCACGAAATCTTTTGAACTTTAGTTATTTTCTGTTCTTTCTTGTACACTTTTCGTTACTGAGATCCCACGTGGAAGAGGCAGAAAGGAGATGGGTGGGTCCCCAAAGTATATAACAAGTGTGGAGAGGAAGAAGCATTGACTACAAGGAAGAATAATGATGATACTCCTGTACATTAAATGATGTCTATGAGCTCACATAAGAAAAAAAACAGTAGGTGAAAGGGAACAAATGAAGTCCTCAAGAGAGGTCATTCTGTCATAGAAAATCAAGCATGTGCTCCTTATCTGTCTCTAGCTTTTTATTTGCTATCCATCAGTAATAGAAAACTGCATTTTGATACTTCAGTTTTTAGAAGATATCTACCTGTTAATTAGTTACTATAAAAATACAAGTCAGATGACAAAATAGTAATATATAAAACTCAGGAAACTGAAGTTTTTATTGTTTTTTAGGACTCAATTTTTATTTTGAAGGGCAGATTTTGCTACAAAGAAATTGTATCATTTTCATAAGAACATCAACTAAGTCACAATATTAATTCAGCTTTTCAAGGGGAAACGTATTCCTATAAATGACTGGGTTCGGTCTGAAATTACAGGATAATAAATAACTCATTATAATATTTGCAAATTGAATTAAGATTCTACTTTTACAGAGAAATCATTTAGGGCTATAGAGATGTAGAGGAATTTTGCAGATATATAATTTGAAATGTAACATTGTTGTCAAACTCTATGTATTGCACCTATTTTTTCACACTATCAAAAATTCCATTTCCTAGCTCTCTTGACAATCTAAAGCATTTATGAAGATACTTTAAAATATGGTCCTGGAAGAGTTTGTCCAAAATATGACCCAATAATAACTTTCAAATCATTGCAGTTCACAGGGCTGGAAGTAGAAACTTCAGACTGGGTGTCATAGTTCATATTCTGCTCTTCTCAATCACTGTAATAAAGCTCAAAGGCACATTGCTTCTGTATATCTTAACCATATCAAGCCTCAAGACTGAATGCTGTTTTTCTTAAGGAAAATAGAAAATATTTTGTAAATATTTTAATAAATTCAACAGAAGAAATTAGTCCTAAGAATATTTAATATTTCAAAATATATTGTAAAATTGTTAACAGATTGACTATTGACCTAATTTTTAACCAAAGAAATCTGTAAAAGAAAATAATATGGTAAAAAGTGTTCAGCAATCTGTGTGATATTTTCTTCTTTCTAAACATTTATAAGAACAATTTATAAAGAACTGAGTGTACAGAGCTGTTAACAGCATGTGTCCTTTTTTTTTAAATTTTTTTCCTTAAAAAACAACATGCAAGGTGGACCAATCTTTTAAAAAATGTGTGCATTTAAAAAATCCCTAACATCTAAGAGTTATGGGAAGTTTTGCATTTTATTTTGGATTTTATTTATATAAATTTATATATATGCATGATTATTTCAAATGAGTTAGCTATGTACAATCTGGATAGATTACAAGCAGTAGGAGTTGGTATATTTTTAGAAATTCGAGGAAAATTGACCAAAAAATGTTTAGATCTTAATAGAAATCTGTCACCTACTACATTCCAAGAGCTAATGATGAGGTACATTATCAAAGAGATTTCTGAAATATATTTTCTTTTACACATCTATACATGCATACATATAAACATGCATGTATGTTTGTACATACATATATTTGTTTTTGAAGTTAATTTAATTGTATTTTCTCTTTTCTTTTTTGTTCAAAGATTCCATACATATATATGCTTTACTGTCAATCCTGTTAACATATTCAATAAGAGGAAACTTACAGCTGGACATTTGAAGGTCTCATAGACTCAAACTCAAGAAAAATAATTTTTATAGTAGGATTCTACATTTTTCTTCTGTTTACATCAGGTGTCATTTAACCACCAAACCTTCCAGCTGTTCTCATGGAAATGGCACCTATGCTGTAATTTTGGGTGTTCTTCCAGTGTGGTTTTTGCTGAAATTATATAAACAAAAAATCTGTTTTATAAGGAAATTTAAAATTTTTGGGCAGGATAAGGTAATTTAGCTTAACAAGCCCTTACCCTTTAAATTCACTCTATCTCCCATCCCTAGCTTAACATTAAAGAGGTGAAATTCTCATTAAACTTTGCAAAACATTTGACTTGATATTAAAGCATAAAAATTTGACCTTTTATGAAATCTGAAATTTTCCATTGTTTATATTTTAGAAGTATAAAGATACGTGCAAAAATATTATAGTCAGTACCAAAGACAACTTCTTTCCTTCAGTGACCACATTTTATTCTTCATGTACTTCTTGGGTATTTTGAGATAACTATGATTGTGAATACCCTTTTTTGAAACTATGTAACTATGCTTACAGCACATTGAATGGAATACTGGAGAAATTTTGAATTATAGAGCTGTTTCACATGACCTCAAGATTTTAACAAAAAAAAAAAAAATGCCATTATCAAGGAGAAAGCCGTATCAAGATGGTGAAACAAATTACTTTGCATGGTAGTAATCAAGGTTAAACACTCAGGGTTGTAATCCACTTTTGGAGTATTCATTGAAGACCTTACAGTGGTATATCAACATTGAAAGGGGGCTTGTAGGAAAGATAGAGGTTTAACAAAAGCCTGCAGTGATAGGACAAGGAGCAAGGGTTTTTAACAGAAAGAGATTAGGTTTAGATAAGATATAAGGAAGAAATTTTTTGCAGTGAGGATGGTGAGACACTGTAGCATGTTGCCCAAAGAAGTTGTGGATGCCCCATCCCTGGAAGTGTTCAAGGTCAGGTTGGATGGGACTTTGATCATAGTGATCTAAGTGGAAGATATCCCTGTCCATGGCAGAGGCTGAAACTAGATGACCTTCAAAGGTCTCTTTCAACTGATATTTTTCTATGATTTTATGATTTTGATGAGCTTCCTTGTTCATAGCACCTTGTTTGTATCAAAACACACACATAGGTGGCAGGCTCTACAGGATTCAGCTACTGAGAACTTTCTCTAGAGGGTTTTCATACATATTTATCCCCAATATCCTGCATAGTTGCAGAAAGAAATAAAAGAGATTGTTTCTGGTTTTAGGACAGCAGAATAGAGTCTTTCCCTCCTCCTGCTCCCAGTCAGAGACTCACCTCTAATAAGTTAAAAAATGAAGACTGTCCTTCTGCAATGCAAATTTTTTGGGGGACAACTATTCAGAGACTTCTTCTAGCTCACTAGCAGTAGATAGCTGAAGCAGAATGGAACTGGCTTCTGTTATCAACCATGTACAGGAAAAAACCTCCACTGAGCTGTGCCCCAACTTTCAGTCTTTGAAACTCAGTAAATTTAATTTTATGTCTATTTTCACTGCCTCCGCTTTCCCATGTGTTTTTGTGTAACATCATTGTATGGCTAGGGAAGACATTCTGAGAGATGAAAACTCCTGAATTTTCATTAAGATCTATTGCTGCACTTTTTCATTTTCTACAGTTAATCCTAATGCTTAAAGCAAGATTGAGTGGATGTAGGAATCTTTTTAGATTTAGCCCTGTGTTTGGAGCTAGCATTTATGTGGCTTAAAATACTCCCTCTGATTCTTTGTCAGAAATTATTTTCATGTAGTCACTCCTTTTTCCTTTTTTTTTTTTTTTTTTTTTTGACACTTACTACCTTGAATTTCTCTATAATTTTTCTGTATGCTACATCTGGAGCCTCTTTTTTTTATATACTCATTAAATATGACTTCAGTCAAAAGCATTCTGTCTCCTGAATTCTTTACTATTAATATTGATTCTTGGCTACTAAACAGGGGTGTTCTGCTGGGCCATCAGCAAGACTTAAGTGCTATAGCTCGCACATATCCTTGTAAATCGTATTTCATAGGGAGGAGAAATTAAACACACAGTATCTCTTTATATGCTGAGTGCAATCAAGGTGAAAAATGTGATTCTTTAATTTTGATAAAATTTTTAATTCGCTTTCCTAGCAGTTTTAAACCCAATTTTAATATCTCCTCATCACTTTTGCAAACCGATTTCACACCCACAGAAGTGCATTCCAAGGAGGTTATTGATAATCCATATCACTCAGCTAGGCATGAATCATGCAGTTGCATTGCCCCTTCAGAAATAGAGAAGCTCCATACAGAATGAGCACTGGAATTGACCCCTCTGATGATGACTTAAATCCGTGGACTATACTCAGGAATTGTATCAGAGAATATTTGTTTTGCTCAGTTGAAAACCATCCAAGAGACTATGTTAATAGCAAGAGAACAGGTAAATTAAAATTTTCCAGACACCTGTTCATCCAAACACTTGGGGTCAGAGTCATGCTCTGATATTGTTTTACTCATATAGGTCTACATTTTTAATCCAGGCACTGACTTTTGATGTAGTATTTCATAAGCAGAGAAAGCGACAAAGGATAAAAGGATAATGTTCTACTAGAATGAAGGAAACAAGATGGTTGAAGGCTTAAACTGGACAAATGAAAAAAAATTATGAAAATATTAAAAAATCTTGATTACTTAAGATGTAAGCAAGCTACTAATAAAAAATACATTTCAGAAAAATTACTGGGTTTGAAATAGAATTAGTGAAGAAAAATGCAATGACTTGTGATATACTGGTCAAATTGGATGTCTTAATAATTTTTTATTACCTTAGACTTTTTTGTTTGACCAATCTGTGACTAAATTAAATAGTTGATAAATTAATGGTAAGCTCTCTCATTTCAACATACATCTCTGCAAGCTGCAGTTTCCTCAAGGTTGTGTCTTTAGTACCAAGTGTATTGGTTGCTCAACAAAAAACATTTTAGATCATTATACTAATCATGCAATTTTTTGTTCTTTTCAGTTTATTGTCTCCTCCATTATTATAATACTGTGTTGAAATGTGTGGGGAGGATAGTATGTGTGTGTATATATCTGTGCATATGGGTAAATTCATTGGCTAGTAAAAATGATTCAAAACTGATAAGTCTAAAATGTATGAAAATTTATTATGCTCCAAAAGCACTACTTGCAATTTGGAAAATGCTGAAGATAATAAAGATAAATTAAACTTTTGGAGTGTGGAATATTAACTTTTATCCTTAACTTTCAGTATTATCAGACATCTTAACTTTGAGTATTTCCTCAAAAGAATGGGAGATAAAATCCCTCTTAATTCAAGTACTGTCACACAATGATGTGATGACCCATGTACAAAACCAGCATTGTTTCTTTTCCAGAGCATTTTTGAACATACTTGGTTTAAACTTTGTATAATCAATGAAATAAGAAATTGGAAAAGCTAATTCAGCTTTTTTTCCTGCTGATGAGAGACAAGGTATTCTGGGGTTTTTTGATCAGAATTACCCCAAAGAGGGACTTGCACTCTGACTAATAAGCTATTACTGGGCTGTTGTCCTTTGGCAGCTAAAGGTAGAGATCAGCGCTTTTTTCCCCAATGAAATAACAAGAATAAATTTTGGAGGTTAATGGTCATCCAACAATAGCCTGCTCTAATCTTTCATAAGTAGTTGCTAGTCACTCTCTCTTAGTCTTGCCTCTCAAAGACCTGGGCAGATTCTTTTGAAAGACACAACCGTATCATACAGATGAGCTTTCTTTGGCCTGAGATCTGCTGAGAACCAAAGGATCTTTGAAAATTTTCCAGACACCTATTTGTGATTTTGTCATTGTGAGAAGCAGCTTTTCCTATGCTGGCTTCTGGAGACAGTGGGATGATATTTATTTGTACTAAATAAACAATACTAGTACAAATAACAATTTTAGGTTGGGGAGGGGAAGGAACAAGAAATATTCCAGATTCTTTGCTGAAATAAAAACCAAACTTACTTTTAAGCCCAAACATGCAATTTGCTCTACATGGCAAAAGATTGGAGAGGGGGAACTACTGGCAAACATGCTTGTTTTGCTTGGCTAAAACTGAAGAAAATTTTGAAGTGACTGGTTATCTTGATGATAACCATAATAATCTGACATCATATTTAAACAATTTTACTCAGAAACTATATTTTTTATTGAAAATGTTTTGACCAAGATATTTAGTCCACCCATGTCACTGATATACCTTCTGTCGTTTGAAGGCACTATTTTACTAATACATCTCATTATTTTATTGCATGGAATTTCTTCCTTTTTGAAACTTTTGACTAAATTTGCTTTTTTTAAATTCTTACTTGAAATCTTATCCTATAATAATGAAAAATTTACAGTTCTTATATTTTCTTATATTTTTTCCCAAGTTATTTTTTTCAAGTTTGTTTTAACACTATTTCTGTGGTTTGGAAGTAAGGCCAGAAAATATGATGATGAAAAAATAACATAATGAGCCACAGCCAATTTTTTTTTCTGTTTCAGACCTTAACTGAAAAAGTTAAAAATCTATGCGCAACGGAACAAGCTCTTTTTTTTTTCCTTGGCAGAATATGAAAAAAGTAGAAAAATGTACATATTTAGAAATGCTGTATTGATAGATAATTTGATTGGCTAGGTTTCTGTAAATACTTCAAAGCTCTTTTATTAACCCACTTCAACAAATGTATATTCTGAATTTATTATAACATTTTTTAAACTGCTCCATCATTTTCTCAGAACCAAGGTTAGCTTTTGACTATGTATAAACTGAACATGAGCAAACATATTACTAACAGTTTCTGCATTTTAATTTTGCATCTTTATTTGTTTTCAAGATGTCATTGAAATTTTAAAGTATTAAAACTCTGAAATTGTTCATAGGTAGACCCAGCAATAAATGTTATAGGGAATTATGTCAATTTAAAATATTTTAAAGCGGAAATAAGTTTGTTGTGGTTTTTTTTTTCCCAGGAAAGACTTCTTTCATCAACAAGCACCAACATCACAATTCCTATTCAAAATATTTCACCCCCACCTACTCTTTCCTACTGCAGCTTCCAGCTACTTTCTGGGTTAATGGCAAGTACAAAGTTAGCTGTGTGGGGGGAAGGTGATGAAAGACTAAGGTTGTTCTCTGAAGTAGTTTTATAACACTCCAAGACACCGACAAATCAGTAGAAACCACTGCAAATACCTGCTCACATGTACTTGTGGGAGTGTCCTAAATGTTAGGAAGAAAATTATTTCTCTTGAAAACAAAAAAGTCCTCCAACCTTCCTTGGAGCATTTGATTTTGTTTCTCTGTGCATAAAAGTCTGTATAGCATGGTATTGAAGGTGAAGTTAATTCTCCCTCTAAGTCTCTGTTTCAACAATCATTTCCACATGCTTTTTCAACATGCTTCTGTGAGAAAATTTTTAAAATTAGAAAACATATCTACAGCTACTGCATTTTTTTGAGAAAAAATACTTGAAATTTCCATTTAAATTCCTTGTTAATAAATCTGATTCAAAATACTACCATAGTTTTAGTTCAGCCTAGAAATTCCACTGTTTGGTCTGTCTTTTCAGCTTTTTTGCAGACATAATTGTTAATATTTTGGAATTTGTTTTAAGTACAGAGAGGGTTCTTTCATTGATTTTATCTCCTAATGGAGCTAAGTGAGTGCCACAGATGAGACTGAGGTATTAAGCAAAAAGCATGCATTGCTCCTCATGAAATCTAGCCACCAATATGTATTTCATTGACACCTTATGAGCAAAATGTTCACCTTCTAATTCCCTCAATACTGTTCATGACATTGTAAAACTCTCTAGATACAAAGTGTCCATAACAAAAAGATAAAATCATCTGCTAGTACCTTTCATAAGTGTCTTTTTTATCTTTTATAAGATGCATGCATGTACAAGTTTAAAATAATGCTGAATTATCAGTGATCAGAGGGCACACAGTTGAAAACGTCAGAGAATTGCCTCGAATTCCTTAATTTTTATTTCTGTTTTCTGATTCTTTTATGGCTGGAAAACTTCTGTGATAAATAATACCTATGTCTTCTTCTCTAGTTCTCTCCTACTTCTCTTTCTTTGTTCATAGAGTATAGCGCTTTTAATAAATCATTTCACAATGAGAGTGAATTATTTCAAATTTTTTGACGCTTTTTCAAGTTTGCAGAGAAAACAGATGGCTAGGAGTTATGGTCCCATGGTCTGCTTTTGGCTATTCATTGTGCAGGAGAGAGAAAAAAGGAGGAAAGTACTAGCAGCCAGGATCCCTCAAGCAAAAAGCACTTCCAGGAGGGTGAGTCAGAGCACCTGAGGGAGGCAAGCAGAGTGCTTATCATCTCTCTCATTTATTACCTGAGAGGCTGATGGCAGATGGAGTGAGAGAGCATAGGTCTCCTGTAGGGCTGGATAAGGAAACAAGATCATTGATTGCTATGTACAAAAGCACAATAAAGAAACCAGTGGAAAAACTGCCTGGAAGCAAAATAAGAAAATGCATAAAACAGCAATAACAATAAGACCAATAACAATAATAAGCAACCAGCCGTCATAGAGCTGTGCAACTTCAACATTTCTGCTCTTTGTCTCATAGTAGGATGTGCCAGTTCTAGCCTTACAAACAAAATTTGTATGAAATATAGTTTGTGGTTTCAACATCACAAGCTCCCCTACCACAACTCTAACACTGCCCTCCTATTAGATTCCAGGGTGTTGGGGAAAAACAGGTTTTCAGCAATCTGTGGCATATGGAGTGTCTTCTCTTTGGCTTTAATTTACTTCTGTTCCCTTTTCTGTAAAGTGCATTGTTATATACATTCCCTGGTTTCCCTTTGAGTAAACATGGAATAGTTACAAAACAGGTTTTTTCTTTTTCTTATCTTTTTTGACTTTTGCTTTTTTTTTCAAACTCTTTCAGTGTTAACAATGCAGAGTTTTCTGGAGGCTGGAGAGGAGCTGTGTAAAATACGCTGCAATCCAAAAGGGATCTTTCAATTTTACTTTGTGTCAACGCTAAGCAAACCCACATATAAACTTAAATTTTGCACATTTCTACCGACTATGGAATGAATCTGCAGAACTTGAAAGAATGGGACTAGTTAAAAATTCAACCAATATTCCACTTGTTGGCCTACTTTTCAGCACCTCTGTTATTGTTTAAAACTATACTATCTGTCCTGAAAATTCTTTTGCCTAGTTTGAAACTACAAAAGAGGAATATTTTGAAAGTTCAAAGCAAATCAGCCAAGCTCCTTTCAGCTTGTAGGGTAGCAAAAATGTAACATGTTTCTGCTTCAATTTACACATTCATTATGTTAATTCTTTGAAGTTATTTTTGGAGGAATGTGTTAGCAACCTTCACCGAAACATTCAGTTTCATGCGTGCATGCATGCATGTTCATGCATATTTGTTCAGGGAAAAAAATCGTATATGGTTTAAAATTAACTTGTCCTCATTTAGCAAACTGATTTTTTTCTCACAGCTTTGTGGATTTTGTTATTGAATTGTAGTGAGATTGGTTATTTTGGACAATCAAGTATTCTCACTCTCCAAATCTCCTAAAAGTGTCTCATTATAAGATAAATACATTTACTATAGCTGAAATCATGGATAATATATTAAATTCTGATTTTAGTGTCTAGCCCCTTTCCTCTGTTACATTGTTGCTGATGTCAGATAGGTGATATGATAGGCTAAGTCTGAATTAATCAGAGAATCACAGAATCAATATGTTGGAACAGACCTTGGAGGTCATCAAGTCCAACCTATGACCTAATCACCTTATCAACTAAACCATACACTGAGTGCCACATCCAGTCTTTTTTTAAGCATCTCTGGGGGTGGTGACTCCAGCACCTCTGGGGGTGGTGACTCCACCACTTCCTGGGCAGCCCATTCCAATGCCCAAACACTTTCTGTGAAGAATTTTTTTCTAATGTTTAGCCTAAACTTCCCCTGGTGCAGCTTAGGACTGTGTCCTCTTGTCCCATTTCTGTTGTCCGGGAGAAAAGACCCCCACCTGGCTACAACCTCCTTTCAGGCAGCTGTAGAGAGGGATAAAGTCTCGCAGAGCCTCCTTTCTTCCAGGCTAAACAACCTCAGCTCCCTCAGCAGCTTTTCACAGTACTTGTGTTCTAGACCCCTCCCCAGTCTTGTTGCCCTTCTCTGGATGCGTTTGAGTATCTCAACATCCTTCCTAAACTGAGAGGCTCAGAACTGGACCCAGCACTCGTGGTGCGGCCTCACCAGTGCTGAGTGCAGGGGAAGAATGACTTCCTGCTGGCCACACTATTCCTGATACAGGCCAAGATGCCATTGGCTTTCCTGGCTGCCTGGGCACACTGCTGGCAAATAAATTATACATGCCTGTATTTTCTCTCTGGTGCTGGAGCTCGCTTGCATTGATAAACTCTCTCACACCCCTCTATTGGGAAGCCATGTCAAAATTATGTGGTGTTAAGAGTTACTGTGCAATACTACCCCTCAAAGCATGCCCAGGCACTACCTGGAGACTATTAGCTGTCCCTGACCAAATTGTGCTAAATGCGGCAGCAATTTAATAACACCATTTTTTGTCTTCCAGTATGTTGTTATGGTCCCTGACCCAATCAAATAAACCAGCATAGGTGTACCCTGTATATAACCCTCCTCCCAGGGGTTCAGTTGGCTCTGGTACAAAGTCTGGTTTTGACAGAAAACAGCTGTGTAGCCTTGGCTTAGATTTCTGAGAAAACTGCTAAGCAGTAAGAAGGAGCCATCAGCAAGTGCATAAGCTGTAAGCCATTCAAGGTAAGAAAGGTAAAATTTCAGAGAGAGACAAGACTGTTGAGACTGGGTAGTCAGTAGGTCAAGGATTCGGAAGGGAAAACACTGATATAAAAAATAAAAAATCCTAAGGAAGAAACAGGGAATTGTAAAATAGCAACTTGGCAAAGTAAAGGAAGCAGTACAATTCTATAAGTAACAGTAGTCAACCCGTATTCATCTTCTTGGTGAGAGAATGAACAACAGAGACTTTTAAGGTGTCTTATCATGATGAGTGAGCATGTTAATGCTTACCCTGTTGATCCTCATTATCTATTGTGTGTGTTTGTCTATAAGTAATAGTTTTGGTGTTTAAAATGGCATATCACAGAATATTCTGAGTTGGAAGGGACCCTGAAGGATCATCAAAGTCCAGCTCTCTGCCCTGCACAAGATCACCCCCAAGAGTCACACCACATGCCTGAGAGCATTGTCCAAATTCATTTTGAACTCTGTCAGGCTTGGTGCTATGTCCACTGTGCTGGGGAGCCTGTTTCAGTGCCAAACCACCCTTGGGGTGAAGAACCTTTTCCTGATATGCAATCTATCCCCTGGACACAACTTCAAACCATTCCCTCAGCTGCTGTCACTCACTGGTCACCACAGAGAAGAGATCAGCACCTGCCCCTCCTCTTCCCCTCACAAGGAAGTTGTAGAATGCAATATCTCCCTTCTTCTCCAGGCTGAATAGACCAAGTGACCTCAACTGCTCCTCATATGGCTTCCCCTCAAGGCTCATTACCATCTTTGTTCCCCTCCTTTGGATGATCTCTGATAGTTTACTATCTTTCTTATATTCTGGGACCCAAAACTGCACACAGGACCCAAGACGAGGTTGCCCCAGTGCAGAGCAGAGCAGAGCAGAGCAGAGCAGAGCAGAGCAGAGCAGGACAATCCCCTCCTTTGCCCGGCTGGTGATGCTGTGCCTGATGCACCCCAGGACATGGTTGGCCTTCCTGGTGGCCAAGGCACTGCTGGCTCATGTTCAGCTTTTCTTATCAAGTACCCCCTGGTCCCTTTCTGTGGCACTGCTTTTCAGCATCTCACTGCCCGGTCTGTGCGTACATCCACGGTTGCCCCACTCATACTTAAGTGTTTTGGGTCACAGTAAAAATTGTCCAAACAACATAATTCAGAAAGGCAAGGGTGGTGAGAATATATAAAAAGATAAATTATCAGTTTGATTATGCTCACTTAAAAACAATCTCTTTCTCTCTAGGAAACTTTATTTTTTGCACTGCACAAAGCACAAAATAAAATAGATTTCCTTTATTTTAAGTGTATAATGTAGTTTTAAAATTTAGGGCCCTGATCTTGTAAAGAACAGGATTTTATGTGACTATCAAAGGTAAAGGATTCATTGCAAGATTAGTATTATATCAGAATATAATTAATTGGACTGCAGCCCTAGGAAAAGTACATTGTATTAACCTGTCCTCAGTCAGGGTTTATGTTGTTGCATTAATTCTTTATCAGTGAGAGCAATGCTGTAGGGAACCAGGTAAAATTTCAAGAAACAATTAAAAGAAACAAGAACAAAAATATGGATTGCCAGGCTCTGGTGATGCCCTCATGGTCACTCTGCTCCCCATCCAACTTCTCTATATATTATTGGTTTTGGATTTCACTCTCAGTGTGGCCAAAAATATTTGAGTTACTGGACATAAAAATTTGGACTAATAAAACAATGTCTATCACTTAATGTTCTTCATTCTGCTTGCAAGTTTTGGCTTGTAAGCTGTTGTCAAATTAGACAGTGTTGATTTAATACACAGGGCATCTGCTACTCTGTGGTTGTGCCTGCCTTTATACATTCTCAGATGACATCTATGCAGGCAGTATACATAAAGGGTAAAATAATAATACAAATTAAAAATAGATAAAATCCTAGCTTTTTATTTAGGCACTGTCATGGTTTAATCTCAGCTAGAAAAGCACCATGAAACTGCTCATTCATTCCCATATCAACAGGATGGGGAGAGAATTGGAAGAGTAAAAATGAGGAAACTGCTGGGTTGAGATGAAGACATTTTAATAGGTAGAGCAAAAGCAGTGCATGCAAATAAAACAAAGCAAGGAATTCATTCGCTGCTTCCCATGGGCAGGCAGGTGTTCAGCCATCTCCAGGAAATCAGGGCTTCCTCACACATAACAGTTTTTTTTGGAAGACAAAGCCCTCATTCTGAATGTCTCCCCTTTCCTGCTTCCCTCAGTTTTACATAGTAAACATGACACCATGTGTTATGGAATATCCCTTTGGCCACTTGGGGTCAGCTGTCATGGTTGTGTTCCCTCCCAATTCCTTGTGGACCCCCCCAACTCCTTGCCAGCACAGCAGCAGGAGGAGCAGAAAAGTCCTTGACTCTGAGTGAGCACTGCTCAGCAATAGCAGAAGCATCTCTACCTTGTCAGTCCTGTTTTCAGCACAAATCCAAAACACATCTCATAGCAGCTACTGTGAAAAAAACTTAACTCCACCCCAGCCAAACCCAGCATATAATTCAGCCCTAATTTCATATTATATGGTATCATGTTCTGTATATAAAACTGGGGGAAGAAGAAGAAGGAAGGGAGTATGCATGGAGTGATGGGGTTTGTCTTTCCAAGACACTGTTACGCATGATGGAGCCCCGCTTTACTGGCAATGTCTGAACACCTGTCTGTCGATTGGAGACAGTGAATTAATGTCTTATTTTGCTTTGCTTGCAAGTGCAAGTTTTGCTTTCCCTATTAAACTGCCTTTGTCTCAACCCATGAGTTTTCTCACTTTTTGCTCTTCTGATTCTCACGCCCATCCTTTTAGTGAGGGAGTCAGCAAGTGGTTGCATGATGCTTAGTTGATGGCTGGGGTTAAACCATGACAGGCACAAAGTTTCATATTGTCGGGGGTTGAGAATTTCTTCCCATTCCTGCTACTAAGCAACAAATAGTTAGATGTTTAGAGCAATCAAAAGACAAAAGGTGGGCTTGGGCGAGGCAGGGTAAGGGAACACCCGGCCCTTGGAACGGCTGTCTCGCTCTCTCGGGGTTCGGACGCTGAGAGGAGAGGCTGCTCTTTGCTTTTCAGCTGGGACCAGAGGGAATCCAACTGTGCCCTGTTTTTTTTCTCTTCTCCTGACTGGGTGAGCTTTGATTCAACCTTTTCTCCCCACAGGGAAGGGCACGTTTTCCCCCCCGGGCTGCGTTTCCTCGCAGCTGCTACCGGGAGAGTCCCGCGGCCTCTGCTGCCTGCCCCCCGCCCTCTGCCGCACGAGACCGCGGCGTCTGCTGTGACTGCAGTGCCTCGCTGGCTGGCCGGAGAGAGAGAGAGAGCCGGCGCCTGCCCCTGCCGCCCTGCTTTCTCGCTGCTCCGAGCTGTTTCGCTGCGTCCTTCTCAGCCTGCCCACCATTACAGCTGCTGGATGCTGACCTGACCCTGTGCCACAGCGCCACCTGCAGCCGCTCGGGAGTCATCGCACCTGCCCTGCCTGACCGGGAGCTCAACAGCTCCCCTGCTGCTTGCAACCGTGATTACACCACACGGGCAAAGGCTCAGCAGCTCACAAGCCATCTGCTATTGGTTTTCTGGTTCTAGTTGTGGTTGCTATTATTGTTATTGCTTGTTTATAGATACTAGTAAAGAACTGATATTCCTTTTTTCCCATACCTTTGCCTGAAAGCCCTTGATTTACAAAATTGAATAATTCAGAGGGAGGGAGGAAAGGAAATCACATTCTCTGTCCTGGGGGAGGGTTCAACCTCTCTTGGCAGATACCTGTCTTTCAAACCAAGACACATATTCATGAAGGTCTGTCCATGTTTATACTTTTGGTTTCCAGAGTCCAGGCATTTCTCTATCCACTAATGTATTTTAACATTGAGGTTGTAAAACAATGAACATTTGAAGGAAAACCATCGAAGTTATCTAAGCTATTTTACAAGTGTTTGACTTAGTGTAATGTAAATTAATAAATAAATATGGATTTTATCACGGTATTATCATCTTTTGATCTACCTGCCATAGTTGTAAAGAACAAAAAGCAACATGTGAAAAATTGATAATTAAGTACAAAATATATTTTACCTGATAAAAGGTTTAACATGCATACCTGCTGTTCCTATTCATTCATTTCTACCTGCTTCATAGTTATCTTGCAGTGTGTATACTCCCTTTTCAGGCTTTCCAATTAATTTAATCAAATAAATAGGAAAGTGCAGTATGAAGATATTCAAGGAAGCAGTTTCCATAGTCAGTCTCATCCCATTAGAGCTATGTATGCCCTGTTCAGAATCTAGGACTTGAGTCACAGTCATGACGATGGATTTCAAAACTTTTTTCTTCTTGAGAATGAGGAACATCACAGACTTGGCAAAATTGTGTAAAGCTCTTTATTTTACAGCAGGACTATACTAACGTAAGCTGCTGGTTTAGTGATTTTTTTTTCCCTTCTGCTTCCCACTCATAAAATAGTACTTCCTGTTCTTCTGCTTCCCACTTCCCCTTGGATACCTGCTAGGTAATTCTTTCCAGTATTCATAAATGTTCTGGCCAGGACAGGGTTAATTTTTGCAGTAGCCAGGAGGGGCCATGACTAGGATCCAGAGGTTATTTATACCAACTCACATAGTTTTGAGAGGACAGGGATAGGCGTCTCTTACAGATGGTGTAGCATGATGGTGCACTGAGTATTGTCAGGGGTGAATATGTGGGTGTGAGTCATTTGTTTCTTGTATACTCTATTATTCGTATTGTTGCTGCTACTGTTTATTTTCTCATCTCGTTGCTGTTTCTAGTAAATTGTTGTTATCTCGGTCCCTGATCTTTACTTTTTGTGCCTCCCATTCTCCTTTCCTGCCCTCCACTGGGGGAGGAGGAGGAGTAAGGAGTGAGCAAGGAGCACATGGCTTGGAGTGTTCCAGTGGGAACACTAAACTGGGGAATACCATTCCTAAACTAAAATATATATCACTTCAAAAAACTGTTGAAAGACTACTCAAGCTGTGTAAAACCATGGCATCTGTGGAGCTTTAAATAATTGTAGGAGTCCTCTGAAAATTAGCTTCCTCTAGCCTTGAGATCGAGCTGACAATTAAGTTTTACAAAGGTTAGTTGAAAATTTTGTTACTTGCATCAGCTTACCTCCTTTTTGGTTTCATTCCACATAACTCTTTGCCCGTATAGCTGTCTCTGTCATCAAAGCTTATCATTTGAAGCAAGAGTTTACAGCAAGAGTTTATTCAGCCCCATTAGGTGAAGAATGACAGTTGAATGCCAATTACTGTGCAAGAGTATACCGAAATATTTGGCAGCTCTTTCTAGAGTACTGACAATAACAGCAATAGTTTGCAACATACTTGTAATTCCTCTGTTTAAACAGAGACCAGGTGAGACATAAACAGACCTTGGGTTAAAAACTGATCGTGACACTTTCTTAGCTCAGAACTTTCGTCTTTCACCTAGCTACACATACCCTGAGCAATTTGATGTATTTCCTCTCTCAAGCTTCTCAAACATATATCAGGATAGCAGTTCTAAAACAATTGAAATGATGGCTTATGTACTAAGGAAGTTTTGTATCATAAATATTGCTGTATAAAACCCTTTATTTATTTCTGCATACCTAGATTTCCTAATAATATGCATGTCAAATGAAGTGGGAGCAAATTGGAAGAGCAACCAAGAACCTCTTGGGTCTGTACAGGCAAAGAGTAGGAGTAAGATTTCTAGATTAATAAATTAATATTTTATTGTCTTTTTTTATCAGCATACTTTATAAAACTATCAGTTTATTTATTTTAATGCATTGCTAACCAAGTGTATTTGAAGGTATTTCAAGTGAAACTTAAATATATTTTTAACAAGTAAGGACTCTTTTAAATGTACAGCACATTTTTGCTATTCCTGAAGTGGATTGTGAAGAGGCAGTTTGTCTGTGACACCACCACACCTCCCAGTTCACAGATTTTAGCTCTGGCACACAGGATGAGAAAGTCTTAGCTCTGCACTTTTACAATAGATTTGCTTTATGTGTTATAGTATGCTATATAGTCCATATACTACAGTCTGGTGGCCTTTATATAGTGCAATACACTATGAAGTATATATTGGGGTTTTGTGATGAAGGAATAAACCTCCCACTTTTTATTTTATCAATATATAAAATTTAATTAGACCAGTCTAGGCAATTCTTATATAAGTAGACTGGTATATAAAATATATTATTAAACTTGCTTTTGATTTTCCGTCCATTGCAAAATATGTATGAATGGGAAATTTTCCTATTAAATGTTCAGCTTGAAAGCATAGTGAGAAAAGTATTTAATTGAAAAGATAAAAGATCAACCATTGTTATGTTTTCCAACTCAACCTCTGCGGATGTAGAATTGCAATCTTTCTGAAAGATGATATCTGACTAAACTTATTGACATGACTTTGTAATTTTCTCTGTAGTAATATTTCCAGGGATAGAACACGGGCTCACATTTTCCTTTTCCACTGATATGCTAGGATTGGGCCTTACAGTTATTAGAACTTACTAGTTAGTTACTATGCTGAGGTCTTTCTAAGCTTTTACTAAATGATAATGTTCCTTAGTGCAGAAATATTGCATCTTCAAAAAATTTCTAGTAGACTAGTTTGGTGGGTTTGCAGAGACATGCTGACCTCTGAAATGACAAGATCTGTAGAAACAGCCCATGCCTTGTTGAAATCTTTCTTAAACATTAGTTAGGTTAAATATTATGTTCCAAAGATTCATCTTATTTATTGTACGAGTATTGAAACTGTTCAAGAACCGCCTGTGTAAGAACAGAACACTCCAATCTGTTAATTTAATTTTCATTATTATTCCCTAAATGCATCTTCCTACATTTTATAACATTTAATTTAATACTACATGTTTAGTTCTTATCCAACCCTTCCTATATGATATCTCATTTCTCCTTTGAATTATTAATTCTTATAAAATTTTGCCCTTGGAACCTTCTGCTACTCTTTCTGTCTTTCCTTCCACATGGGAATTCCTTAACAGTATTTATCACAGTTTGCAACTCCACACATATTATATTGCTCTAATCAGCAGAACCATCTATAAATAAACTAACTTTGGAGAGAAAAAAGAGAGAGAGAAAGATCATGGACCATAGTTCCTTAAAATTAAATCAGCTTCCTCTGTTTTCATTGGTGTGAAAAGAAAAGCGGAGCATTTCTCAGAGGTGGTGAGTGTTTCCAGTGTCCATTATTCACAATTTGAGCTGCCACGCTAGTGTAGTCTTTCACTTTCGTACTTTTTTAATAGAATTTGTGTGAATTATTAGGTCTAATCTACTACCAAGTTCTGCTAAGAATTAATATTTGCTGACATCAGGACTGAGATTTCTGATTATGTTTTGTGGAACTAAGCAGAGGATAAAGGTTTTGAATCTGTGATATGTGCATTGACTGGTTATTGTGATGTGACACTACAAAGGAAAATAATGTTTGGGTTGTGCAATTGTTCTGTAGGTTTTAAGGAATAAATACTGCTTGGTGAGCATTGTTTAAATTTGCTAAATCTCAACAGAGGACTGAAAACAAATTTTTGTTTCTATGTTATGGATGAGGATGTAGACTCCTACATAAAGTAGAAAGTACATTGAGGAGTTCAATTACCTATGTTTGAGGCATTTAAAAGTTATTCAAGTCACTGCCATTTAAATCACATGTTCAAATTCTCTGAATGATGATTTTGTTAAACAAGTAACAATGTACCATGAGCAGATATATAATATTTTACTCTAGAAATTCTATTCTATTCCTGATTTTCAATTTTTTTTTCCTTTATCAATGCATTCCCATAGGAGAAACAATATGTAGCATGTTAAAGCTGTTGAACATAAGGGAAGGTTTAGTTTTGTATTTTAATAGCCATAGGCAGAGAGTGGCCAAGCTATATTTAAATTCAGGAATTCTTAGTAACTAACAAATAAGTAAACATTGCTGGTATAAATTATTCAAAAAACATTATAAAATATATTAACCTTGAAAAATTACTAATTTTATGCAAACTTGGACCTTTAATCTGGAAACTGAAAACTGGAAAAATATCCTTATGTATGGACTGTATTGTGCAGCAGGAGATTTATAACCCTAAACATTGAATAACATTGTTGCTCTGCCTCAATACCCTGAATAACTCTCCACTTTTGTGGCAAAAAAAGTGACTATCGAAGAAGAAAATTTTACTTTCAGGACTATAAAAAAATTTAATTCAATTTCATGCCTATTTTTAAGAGTATGTGATCACATAGTGAGTTATCGTTTGTTGTTTAAATGACCTATTCTGACTGTTCGTTTATTGGGTTATATATATGCATAGGTATAATTTTAAAATTTTCGGCCAATTTAAAAGGATTTTGGGGCAGAAATTTGTTTCCCATCTCCATCTAAAGAACCTAAAAGTGCCAGGAATGTCAAAAAATTACCCTGAGTAATAAATAAAGCAGTTGAGAAACAGAACATCAAAGTCAAAAATATCTTAACAAGTGAAAATAAAATGAGGAAATTGTAACTTTGAAATTAGTAGGTTTGAGTAGAATTAAGAAACAATCTAGTTATCAAAGGATTTATTAAACTCTGTTAACTTGATAACATATCAATTTTGTTTACAAAGAAGTTTGAGCATTAAAAAATCAGAATTAATTGTTTGTGTTCTTTTAAAAAAAACTTATCTTTTAAATTTTCGTTTGAAAGGATGGTATAACATACTGCTGTTCTTCCTATGAGAAATTTAAAAAAATGCACTAATTATAAGCCTCGTATCAAGTACCTCATATGGATGCTAAAGAGATGAAATGTTATTATGCTATTTAAATTTTTATTTGATTCTTACTGTTTTGTTTTCCTTTCCTGTTTACTCTTATTTTCTAAAGTCTGAGGTTGTTCTGATGCCCATTTTTGCAAGATCCTTCATTCTCTCTAAAGATGACATGGAAACACTGTAAGGTTTCTCCTTGTATCACCTTATGAACAGATGATCATTTGTCATTTTGCAAAGATCCACAGAATCAAAGACAGCCTAGCGCAGACTGCTGAGGCACCTCACAAGTATATTAAAAGACATTCAGTAGCCAAATTTCTTAATGTACGGTATGACCAATTATGCCAGTTTTTAATTTGCAATAGCAATTAGGTTGATGGCTGTCTGAGACAGAAACATATCAGTCTCATGTGGGACATTGGACAGGCGAATTACATTGCTTCAAGTGCTCTTGAACCCATAAATATCAACTAGTAATTTTACAGAATGAATAACATCATATACTTGATGTCAATTATTTAGGTAACATCGATATCAGAAATAAGGAAAGAAAAAGAGATAACATTTTTGAGGCTTGTGCTTCTGCCTGTAATTGTAGTCAGGTGAGAGTAGACCTATATAAAATGCAGCACTTCTAAAGTCTTTGTTTATATCTGAAAGGAAGTTTTTTGTTATGCCAGAATACAGAGTTTATTTCTCTTTGCTCTTTTGTTATAGTGAGAAATCACACCATTAAAATATTTATATTTAGAATTAACAGTTGCACATTCACTAACCAAGCACCATCAATAAATTTCACTTTGATGCTTTTTATGATAATACACTGTAATTGGATTCAGCAGTAAATCCAAACACAGCTCTGAGGCATTGATTTTCCAAGCAGTTCTGTCAAAATTATGCAGTAAGAAATGAAGCAGCATCTTGATGAGGCATATCATAAAATTATTTTAAACTATTATTATTGAACAGAAGATATCAATAAGTTGATAGTTGTTTTTATTACAACAATCCTAGAAGGGATGTTTAAGGAATTTATATTGTTTTCCATACTGACCTTTTGTAAATGCACATTGGCAGACAGAGACAGTGTATTTAATCTGTTGAGACTGACAAGCAAAATGCCTGTCACTGGTGTCAGAGGTGTTGAATGATGGTTCAACTGGAAAGCAATAAAAAATAAAAAGACACCTAGAAAAAAAAACAAGGAACAAACCCCACTCCCTATCTTTCTGGTGAAGGTAGAAGCATTTTCCGGCTTAAACCCATACTGTCCTATACCCAGTTCAGTGTCTCTGAGGAACAGAATGAGAAGATTATTTGCTGTAGGGTTCATGAACAGGAAAATTAAGCTTCTGGCAAACAGCGCAGTATATTCTTTATTCAAATGAGCAGGAAGGCATGACCAATTCAGGAATCAGGGTACAGTGCTATGTATGGCTGTGCCATACTCGAACCTTATCAAAATCAATATACATTGATTTTCTGCAGAACAAATTATTCACTTGTTCACAAGGTAAAACATCCAAGTTTTTCTTTTGTACCTCCAGTTTGCCCTTCCCTGAGTTACACTCTGGATACTTCCCTGAGATTTGTTTTAGACATCGCTGGGTTTGTATGTATTTTAATATGTGAGCAAAATTTTTGAACTATTTTTAAAAACTAGAAGTATACAACCACCATTATGTCACCATGTATCTTACTTTCCCCTAAATTGCTTAAACCACCAGCAATTTTCAGTAAGAAAAGCAAGAAAGCAATTTATCACTGCAAATCAAACTCTATTCAATCTTCTATTATGTTCTTAATATTTTGAGAATATACTTGTTCTAGGTCTAAGATGACAATCTGAAGGTATTTTCAGTCAAAATGTTGCTGAAACCAACTTCTGAGTGATAGTAATAACACTTATTCCAAGTATAAGACTAATTCAAATTATGCAAATAAAAAATGTATAGGATATTCCTGGACAAGATAAAACCATGGTTTCCTTTAGTGTTATTAGTAGTCTTGGTTTGTTTTTTTTTTTGGGGGGGGGGGAGGGGAGAATAAGCCAAATTCCATTTAAAGAAAATATATCACAGAAATAAGTAATATTTATTAAAATTTTTGAAGGCTAAGAGTTCTATATGTAGATTTCAGGGGTGCCAAAAAGACATAAGCTGGTACTAAAGATTGTAATTATAGCCCAAAAATGGAATGGTGGTAGAAAAGAGATTATTTAAAAGTCATGGTGGACAGTTACAAGCAGGTGACTTACACAAATGGCTACAACCCAGTCTGAGGGTTGATGCTGATGTCTTGAAAGGCTATTAGGGGATGGCTTCAAAGGATGAGATAGATGAAGCCAGTGATTATGACACAGCAGCGGGAAGCTGAAGATATGAAGTCTTAATGAGTTTCAATTTTAGGGCTATTTTGCACACTAGAAAATGGGTAAAAATTACTTTATACTATTCAGTGAAAAAAGGCTTTTAAAACAATCTCTTAAAAAACCCACCAATTCCTGGAGAACTAGTTCTTCTAAATAAATTAGGCTAAAGGAGAACAGAAATACTAGTTTTAAAAGTCTCAAGCTATAACTGGATTTTATCCAGACATGAGAAGGAAAGATGAAGTTAGAAGAGAATTTTGATCATCTATCTGTAATTACACTGAAACTTTAATGACAGCTTTCTAGGTGTCTATCTGAATCTTTCATTAACTGCTTAAGAAAAAATTACTGTTCAAAGCAATTTATGCAACCATTCCACAAGAGAAAATTTCATCTCTGTGCAATGATGTTTGACAAATATCAGGAACATATTTATCTTCCCAAAAAGGAAAAACATAGAATTTTGTTGATATGTTGTGTAAAGTGCCTCTGATGCTCAGTTTCCCAGATTTTGGTATAGCCTGGAAAGCCTATGAAGCACAAGCTGTCACTACTCAGTCAATTAGGTTAAAGGTTGCTCAGCAGGTTGCACTCAGTCAATCGTATGTTCAAGTTAGTTTCTCATTAAGTGCCAGCAGTAAGAGAGAACATGAAAACAAAATTGCATTTTAATTTGTTACATGAAAACAAAATTATTCAACACAAAGTTGCTCTTAGGGTCATGTTTGGCAGAGCATACACCTCTCTGAGGGTCTGAATCATCCCATTTGACCCCATGAGTACTCTGCAATAGCCGAAGAGTGAGAGCCATAGTTTATCTCTAGTTTCCTAAATCCGGGTTTTAACAGAGATTCTTCTGTCCATCTTTTTTTGGAGTATGATTCTATTAATAGTTCACATTCTACATGAACTAAGCACATTTTATACTGCAGAGACAAGAAAAAATCAACAGGTTGTAGTAAACAGAAGTTTATATTCTCTGTGTACTTGTTAAAACAAATTTGGAAGAAGTTTTATTTTGAAGAAATATGCTTCAATTTATAACTGAAAACATGGTGACAATCCTATATAAAGAACATTCGGTTTAAGGTGGTTGGGTTGAATGAATACATTTTTTATTTGTTTCCAAAACCAACTTTGTCACTGATTTTCTATGGATGATTTAATTTAGTTAGGCAGTTCCTGCTAACTGCAATTTGTTCTAAGATTTGTGAAATCTTTCAGTTTGGACATTTCAATCCCACTAGCAGCAGTATTGTTTCAACACTGCCGGAAGAATATAAACATCTGTAAATCACCCTTCCTTCCATCTTCTTACTCTCTCTGCAAATAGCTTTCTCTTTCATTTGCAACTCTTCACTTATGGATGTCTCCTTTATATACATTAACGGATTTTTCTTTAGATTGATGAATTATTTTAATTAAAATGATGGGAAATTTATTTCAGGGGAGGAGGAGGGTTAAGGTTGCCACATCAGGTAAGGCAGTTTCTACTGTCATTACTGAGCAGGCTACGACTGTGTAAATCTACACAGAAAAATGCTACAAGGCTTACAAAGTAAACCATTTGTACCAGTATGCACACGATGGATTTACAAAACTACCAAATATAAAAACTTTTTTTACTTTTTCTTTTTTTTTTTTTTTACTATAAAAATAACTTCCCACAAGCAGAAGACTAATGGAAATACAGAGGTGTGATAATTTGTGAGTTTTTATCCTAATATCATTATCTGGTCTGCTTTATTCTATGTCTCCAGTTTTAGTGATTCAACCAATTTGGTATATGCAAAAATAATGGAATACTCAATACCTACACAGTGAGACAAATCTGAGTACTGAAACAGTCTGGAGTCTATGAGAGAAAAACATAACAAAGTAAAACTCAGACAAATTCACTTAGAAGCAAGCTTTTAATTGAGTTGCTAATTTACTCAAGTTATGGCCAATCTCTTGACACCTTTAATTTATGAATAGATGTCCTTCTTTGGAAATGCTTTAGTTATACATAAATCATATGTCTAATACACGACTTAAAGTGTCCAATTCCACAGTTTATGTTAATCAGCAAGTCAAATTAGATAACCCAATTGTGTCTTCTAGAATTAAACAGTCGTTGACTATATAAATCTATTTATCATCCCATTAAATCAAATGCTTAGCACTTCAGCATAAGTGCTAACTTCAAGAAAAAAAAATCATAAAATTCTACTCTGTAGTGTACTAATAATCTTGTTAGCACTGACTAATAATAATGTGTACCAAAGCTATAGTAAAACACTGGTTTTTCAAGAATTTTTGAAAACACAGGTAGAAATAGTAGTTGATGAGGGTGAGGAGAGAGGTCATTTAACAAAACAGTAAATCCAAGTCTGTAAGCATTATGATAATGGATTCTCTAGGATCGTAGTGAAAGAGACAGAATGTACAGAAAAAGAAAGAAACAGAAAAATGAGATTAATTACCTGAACAGTGAATCTTAAAAATAAGCCTTCCTGTAATTGGAGAAAATTTAAGTATTCCATCTTGACCATCAGGCTATCTTATCCAGCTTTTCATTATTCAGACAAAGCATTGTCACTAAAATGAATTCATCAATGTAGCAGAGATAAATGGTCCAACATGGAACAGACAGAACTATCTTCCTGTTCTTATGAAGAAAACTGTCTCTTTGTACTATTATATCAGTGACAAAGATGTCTGGACTTCATAAGCATTTCTTTCCATTTAGTCTGCCTTAAATATTAATGAAGCAAGGATTTAACCTCTATGCTAAGTTCAAGAAGGAGTTTAAAAGTACTAGTAAGGAATAGGACTATTTCAAGCATAAAATAATCAAATTACTGAAAAGATGTTTCTAATTTTCACCATATTGAAAGAATTAATAATATTACATAAAAAGAAGATGACTTGAAAAGAATCTGAAATACACTGAGACTGGATCTAATCTGTATATTTTTTCAAAAAAAATTACATTTGATTATGACATTCCTCAAAGATGTTTCGGACCTGTATTGCTAGATTGTATTTAACAGTAGCAGAAAAGAGATAAGATAATGAATTAACAGTTATCAACATATTGGAATTGAAATTACCTACAGTATTTTCTACACTTTGTCTCTCCCCATTGCTTCTTATATTGAAACTCCATTAGCAACAGTAAACTGAAGCACACTAGCATTTCAAATGAAGTAGACATAGTTTCAAATGCCAAATGGCAAAGACAGCTCCATGATTACTTTGCAAGCCAGAATCAGAAGTACCAACAGACAAATATTCTGAGTTATTCAGCTCCAAGATCCCGAATAGGGAATTTATTTGGTTTTCTTTCAATAAGCCTAAGTATGAATGCCAGACAAAACCTACAACAAGAGAGCAAAGCACCCTATCCTACATTATACATTTACCTCTTCTGTTGTCCTTAAGTAATAACTGAAGATAAGTTGAAAACAAGCAGGTTTATGTATTTATAGAAGATGAATGAGTTCATGAAAACCAAAGGAATCTCTGTTCATCGTCTGATATTGATGAAATCCCCATACTTTCTCTGGAATGGTGTCTAGACAGGCATTTGACATTAGTACTGTTCAAAATGTTTGTCTTATTACAAGTTAAGGCAAGTTTGTCTTAGCACAAAGACCATGTAAGAGAGGTTTAGCCTTTGACCGGATAGGCCACAATGAAGAATCTCTAGGACAATTTTATGAAGTGGTGCAAATTATAGAAAGAATACTTCATTATTGGCAGCTGTTAGACTGTTGGAGAAAATGTGGGGATTTGTTCAAAGTAAAACTGCTTAATGGCTGGTTACACATGAAGATCTTTACTAAAGGAGTTCCCTTATTTCCATACAATAAAGTGAGTCAGAAGAGACCTCACATCTTCCCTTCCTTTCAATTCTAACACCTCTGAGGGAAAAAACCAACAACAAAAAACCCCATTGGGAGAAAAATGTTCCAAGATCAATAAAAAAATATATTTGGGAGGACTGTTCAACCTAAGAATTTGTTTAACTGCATCAGCAAATCTAGAATCTACTAAATGATTTAATGAAATAGAATTCAACAGCCTGAGATAATGTAATAATATGTAATGAACAGAGTATTAGATGAAAGGTATTTTACAGAAGGAAAACTTATGGCTATTATAACACCCAGGATTGCCAGTCATGTGTTCTCCTGGGCACTATTCCAATAGCAACCTTAGTAGATGTCCTAGTCCAAATTTTAAGAGCTTCCCTGAAAATGTATGTAGGTCAAAACCCAGAGGGGACATAGAAAATATCTAATACATTTCTCTGACTGAAAGGGAATTGCTGAGAAGCAAAGTAAAGAATCTGATGTTGCAGTAATATATTTTGTTAGGGGCAAGTAAAGTATTCATGTATTAATTGTATCTCTGCTGCAAAGAACACATCACATTTCCTAACACAAACTTTCAATTATTCTCCCAGCTCAGTAAGACTTTCCTATTAATGGATGATGTCTCCCTCTTATTTAAGAAATTAGTTTCTTTACCAATGTTGTCTGCTTTAGTGTATAAGCCCCTTCTTTAAACATCTCACCAAAACACCAAGAGATAGCACACAAGAGGTGATACGCTACGCTATCAATTTAAAAGGAGTGACTCAGTTAGGAGGGGACCTTGACACTCAAACAGCAAAACTGGGAGCATGTTTCCAAATAAAAAAACAGAAGGGGAATGTAAGGAAGAAAATAACAGAAATAAATTCTGAGAGTAAAGTAAAAATAAAACAACTATTATTTAGAAAATTGTGCCAGAAAAATCAATATTGGATCTGAGAATAATTGAGAACTTAAAAACTCCTACAAATGTGTAAAGAAATAATTAATCATCTGTGCAAGAATTCCACACACATCAATTTATTTACTATGTAGTCACAGTCAGATTCCTGTTTCATCTTTTTTTTTTTTTTTTCAATTAACAGTGATGTGCAGCTTTAAGATTGCCAACAACTCAAAGGTTCTGTTCCCTGTTCATGGCTAAAGCTGACCTCAAATGATGAAGAGAAAAAAGAGCTAAACCTATATATATATAATTTTAGAGTATACTGTAACACAGGCATTTCTTTTCCAAATTCTAAAGTAAAAAAAAAACCAAAACCCAAAACTTAGATGAAGAATAATAATGGATGACCTGAAAAAGATTTAATTAAAAAGTTTGTCTAACCACAGAGAAAAAGTAGAGAAAGAAAAATATAGTAGAACTTAATCTGTTCATAAAATCAAGAATAGATAAAGCTAATAAGTAGGCACAGGCACAACTAATGCAAAATATACTTTGAATTCCTTCTTTCACTTATAACAATTTTTTTCAAAGCTTTTTATTTTTTCTTCTTTTTTTTCTTTTACACTTGAAGCACATAAGGAACTTATGGAACTCATACCTTCACAAAGGCATTTGCTAAGTAAATATTCACTGGTAGGATCCATTTTGCATAAGTAGGTATCTACTCAAAAAACCTAGTTATCTAAGCTCTTGTTAGTCAGTGGAGAATTCCATATGATTAGCGGGGCATGGAGAGCTATTCAGCTTGTTATAAACCACAAGTTTTGAATCAGTTAATACCTGAAAAAAGATGTTCTCAAAATTTTCTGGTTGACATCATCTGAAAAGCTCAACTGAAATTTTTATACTTATTAAATTCAAAATTAAGAAGTTATTTGATTTTGGTTTTTGGGTAATTTGGGCCAAGTTGGTTTTCCTTTCTGATTCACCAAGAAATATCTACCAAAATTCCTTGAAATTTAAATTTTATTCAGACATAGCATTTGGTCATCTGATCATATATGGGCTTATTCTTTAGATATTTACATTTGAGCTTACACTTCGCAGACAACAGTAGAAAGAAATAATACCATTTTTGATCAATTTCATCCTGAAATATATGTTGCTATCTGACCAGTGGCAGCAGATCTATTTCTTCTTGTTTGCAACAAAGGAAGACTGAAGGTATTCATACAATCGTAGAATATCCTGAATTGTATGAGATCCACAAGGATCATCGAAGTCCAACTCCTGGCCCTGCACAGGACCATTCTGAGAATCATACCACTGATTATCTTAAATCAAAATGTTTATAATGTAGCAATCTGCTAGCATTTACAAAAGCCCTGAGAAATCCTAGAACACTGAAAGATGACAGGTGTAAAGGAACGGATGTACCAATTCGTGGAGCCATAATTTCAGGTGCAACTGCTATACTATTCTTTTAGACTTTGAATTAAAGCTGCTAGCTCTTTACCTACCTCATCTTTAATTTTTTTTTATTTAAAAAATTATATTTACTTGTCTAATCATTAAAATTTTCACTGTATGTACACTATAACCTACTGAAAAGAAAGACTGATAGTTAACTTTTGCAGTGGTGAAAACAAAGGAAAAAAAGTGCTAAAACATTTTATTTAAGAGAAAACAAAATTATCCATAATTTTTGCATGCTTGATTTTTCTCTCAATGGAGAGCACTTATATAATATATGATATTAATAATAGTGATTTGGGGATTTTATTTTTACAAAAGAGCCATAAATTAATTTTCAAAACTCAAATGCAAAAGTGACAGTGAAAATTTGAATTGTTAAATTCAACTTTTTGATGAGTGTCACTTAAGAAAGAATACTGTGTCCAGATTAAGAGCACTTAAAAGAGTAGGGATATTAAAATTCCTCCACAAATATAGGTCAAGGTTCTCTCAGATTTAATCTCCTTCCCCTGTACATTCTGTATTGCATGTCTGTTGAGCTAAGTGGTGGAGAAAAGCACCTCAGAATGAAAAAAGGTTGCTGAAAAACTGTTACATTTTTCCTACAAAATTAGATTTGGCTTTTAAAGAAATATAATTTCACTTTAGCTCAAGTATCTTCCCACACAGAAACAAAGATAATGCACTTTTCTAGATGTTTTAGAAATCTACAGATGCTAACAGATACAAAAGGAGTTACAACTATCTTCATAACTGTAGTGCCAACACCGATACTTGAAAGTGCTTGTGTGGGTGTTAAATAATGCAGAGTTAGAGATAGCTAAGCTAAATAAAGAAAATTTTTTAAAAAATTAAAAATTACATTTGACTGCTCTTTTTAAGCTGTTTCCTGATGGCAAAAGGATTATATTAAAAACGGAGTCATTTTGACCGGGACCTTTAGAAGTTTTGCAGTTCAGTCCTTCCCTGGAAGCATTGCCAACTCAAAATAAGATGTTCAAAGTCTTTTCTAGTTCAGTGTTCGAGAATGAGATTCCAGAGCCTCTACAGCAAGCTGTCCCAGTGTCTGACTACTGTCAGAGTGGAAAAATCCACTTTGATATTATTAATTTCCACGGCAACTTGTGACTCTTGCTTTTTATCTAGTTGCTACGCAACTCTGAGAGAGTTTGGCACTATCTTGTGTCGTCAGGCAAGTTTACATCTCCCTCCCAAAGCTGTGTCTTTTCCAGTCTGAACAACACCTTCTCCATAAGCCTCTCCTCACAGGGCAAGTGCTCCAGCCTCCAACTCTCCTGGTGACTTCTGCTGAAGTTTCTCCAATATTTCAATGTTATTTTTGTACTGGAACAGTCCAAAACTGCAAATATTAAGCTGCCTTGTTAATTGTTGAGTCCCAGTGGTCCAACCTATCAATGCAGCTTTGTGATCTTGCAAATAACTTTTAAATCAAATTATTATTTACAACTAAATGTGAAAGCAGAACATTTACAGATAATTCATCCTCTCATTCAATGCATTTTTGGAGAAGTTTTGTGTTGTTTTTTTTTTTGTTTATCTGTTGTTTGTTTTGGGTTTTGTTGTTATTGTTTTATTGATTTTGTTGGTTTTGTTTTTGCTTTTTTGGTGGGTTTTTGTTTGTTTTTGGTTTTGGGTGTTTTATTGTTTTTTTTTTTTTTTGTGAAAATGACTGGCCAGGTTACAAATAAAAAGTCCTCAATTTACACACTGGAGGAAAGAGTACAGCATATTCTTACCTGTCATCAGAAAACATATAGTATAATGATTTTGAAGTACATACCTAAATTTGCCTACAGTAAATGATAATTAATCTAGTAGCATACAATGTGAGTGTCTATCTGAACCACTTTCTCTAGTATCCTACTGTTGTAAGGAAGTAAGTAAACTCTTCCACATAACTGAAATGTTCCAACTTCAAATAATTACACTTGCCTTGTTTGGTTTTTTTAAAACTCTTTTAAAAGACTGCAGGCTGTAGAAAAGCCATATTAGAGCATGGTCTTGGCAGGACTTTTAACCCCATGAAGAGTACACACTGGAGCAGTCCTTAATGAAGGACTCTATAGAATAAAAATAATAGAATAGATTAGAAAAGAGGAGAATAGAATAATTTCAGTTGGAAGGGACCTACAATGATCATATTTTCCAACTGCTTGACCAACTCATGGCTGACCAAAGTTAAAGCATGTTATTTTGTCTAAATGCCTCTTTAACACTGATAGGCTTGGGGCATTCATTTTTACAAGAAAGTAGATCAATTTGTCTAAGTCTGTTTCACCTGTGATAGTAATTGGTGAGTGATCTCCCTGTTCTTAACTTGACCCATTGGATTTTCATTGTATTTTCTCCCCTTGTCCTGCTGATGGGGGAGTGGCTTGATGGGCACCTGGCATCCACTGAAGGTCAACCCACTATGCTCTTTCATAATCATTATTCTCCAAAGCTGGACGCCATCTTACAAACTCCAGTTCCTTTTTTCCTTTTAACTTGAAAATAGGTAGCTACGCTGTAAGGATACCAGAGTCTTTTTCTTTCAAACACAGGGTTATAGAAATAGATACAGATATGGAAAAGAGAATGGTACTGTAATTTGTTTTCCCAGGCAGTTATAATAATCACCTGGTGATTTAAAAACACAAAACTCAACCCCTCCAAACTATAAATCAATACATTTACTGAGAAATAAATAAAACAGTTGTATAAAAATATTGTATCTGGCAGTGCAGCCATTGCTGTTTAGCCAATGTGTCTGTGGATTTTGTAATTGAATTGTAACACTTCATTAGGGAGGAAATCCCTAAATCTCACCTTTAAATATTTACATGATGGCATTAGTCCTGCTATACAGTGAAGTAATAATAGAAAAGAGCATTGTGTCCAATAAAAGAATTCAATAACAATGGGACTGTCAGTACTAAAACTAGTCCTGCTTTTTTTTTATTTTTAATTGAAACAGGATTTTCAGAAGTTATCCAAAGGACATTTCAACAGGTGAACTTATTTGGTTCTGGACTAATGAGAATGTAGTCTAATCCACATTGCCAGCTATCAGTGAAAAAATCTGATTTCTGTTCATTGGTTTAATGTGCTTTGTCTTATATTTATTAAGAAAAAGAACAAAAGGAATAATTCTTATACTATCTACCAGCTGGCACCCTTTAAAAAAAAACAATTTGGCAAAATTTGTTCGTAACAACTGTATTAATAACATCAGAATCACTGGTTAGGAAAGTAATTTGAAATGAATAATCCAGCCATCTTTCCATCTTAGTATTCTTTTTATATTGCATGCAAAACTGAAAATATTAGGTACTGGTGAGAAATAATAATGTACCAGACAAAAGGAAATTACAAACAAAAATACTTATTATTCTTGATATCATTAAGAGTAATATTCAGGCAATGACATGGAGCAGAATAATATAGTAAACAAGTCCAAATATTATTTTAACACTAAAATAATTAGTTATTCTATATAGTCTATATTGTGTATATTCAAATAGGTAAAATGGATTAACCTAATATTTCTTTTACCTTTTTGCTTATTTATATAAAATGGATAAATTTCTTTTCTTTGAAGTCAAAGGTAAGAAAAAGATTCCTGTCATCTGTATAGAAAAATGAGTCATCGTGTGTATGGTCTATAGTACCAAGTGATAGCATACTTAAGGAAACATTTCATATGTATGTGTGTTTTGAAATTAATATGCATTTTAATCTTTTGATTTGAAGCACAGAGTTTGGTCTTCACAGTATATGAGCTCAACACAACAGAGGGAGAACTAAGGAAAGAGAATTTGCAGTTCTTGACACTGTGACCTAGGTTTAACAATAAACAATTGAATTCCTCCTTAAACAAGAGATGCCATACTTTTTCTCAAGCGTGTTTCTGTCCTATTCTCCTCATTTTGGGGAAGTGTAAGTACTGTCAGCCAGACTCTAATTAATTAGTCCATTTGAATCTCTGTGTCAATTTTCCTATCCAGGTTGTCCAAATATATATCTATATTTTGTAAATATCTCTGGTATTTGTTTCTCTGGGAGAGTAGGTAGAAAAGCAGTCTCTATAGTACCTGATTTTTGATAAAACTAACATAAATGGGCATTGCTAAGGATCAGATTTTGTTATGTCACTTACTCCATCCCTTGAAAAATGCAAGTTGAGCCTGTTATTTAATCAATCTTCTGTTATAAACTTAGTACCTGTTTTGATAATGTTACCTTCCTCATTTCATTCCTTATTAACCATTTTGTGTCTCATTCCACAAATAGCTTCTTTCCTCTCTCAAGGTCCTTCATCACTTCTCTTCTCCTCATAAGCCTATACTATTTAAACATAGTGCCCTTTAAGATGTCACTTCTTGCCCCAATCCTTTAGAGATCCAATCTCCCTCATCCACTTGTTAAATTTTCAAGAAAGCATGCTGTTTCTTTCTTACAGCACCTCGGGCTAAACCAGGACTTGTTCTAAGTTCTTTCTCATATGTCATTTCAAAATATATGTTTGTGTAGCCCATATCCCACTCCATAGAGAGAAAAAGACAAACTAAAGCAAAACAAAAATTGAGTAGAAAACAGATAGACAGATGGTGCACAGGGATCACTACCTACCCTGCTGAATGGGACAGTTTGATTGTTTCCCTGCTTGTCTCCCATCTCCCTGTTTTTCTGTCTGTCATTTCTTCTTTTCTTAGACAATAAACTCTTTGGGACAGGGACTATTTTAATTCAGCAGTTCTGATGTTTTTTGTTCTAGTAGAAGGCAGAAACCTCTGCACTGGTCATGCAGATTCTCAGGATGTGCCATGGTCAGAGAAGGTTTCAGTTTGCTTTAACGTTTTGCTGGTGTCAGTGATTTTTGCCTCCCCTGCTTTACCTGTAGCTCTGGGAATACAATTTTAAGACTCAAAACCTTGTAGTCTTCAGAAAATGAATGTGCCAAACACAGGGAGCTAAGGAATTATAGCTAGCCCATTTAATATTTTAATAGCTGAGTAGTTCAAATTACACATTAAAACAGAACAGCTTCAAAAACTTTACAGTTCACATTTTTGTACAAAAACAGTATGCATAGATCAGGACAAAATACATATAACTTTTAAAATAATCCATGTCCTCTTTCCTTAAATAGTATAATAATAGGTCTTACTCACCATGAGTGTATAGAACATTTTTCCCTGTCTTCTCAAATTTTTAAATTAAAATTTTGTGTATTAGCCTTATAATTAATATTGCTGTAAAGGCCTCAAGTGTTACACGTTGAGCCATCCTATCTTCATGATAAAATTGTTCTCACTCAGTAGTGACTGATTGAAAGTATAGAGTACATAAAAGGAAGAAAATACGACAAATCAGTCAATGAATATTCCACATGTGAAACTGTTTGTAAACAACTGGTCGCTTTTCTCATTAAGCTTCATCTCAGATGTATTGCTGAAAGTTAACTTGGCACTCCCAGGCCTGTAGAACGAGACATTTATGCAAGCCTGACATCAGTTCACCAGCCTGAAGGATTCAGTCCACTTTTAATACCTGCACTTCAGCAGGTTTGATTACTTTAATCATATATCTCAGAAGCATTCATAAAAATAAAACACACATTGGGAAGGTAAAAATATATAACTTATATTGAAAAACAAAAAATAAAATCAAAAGTGGTGAAAATCTGTTTTCTTTCAATTTTTTACTGCTGTCATAGACAAAAAGAGCATAGCTCAAACAATGGAAACATAAAATAGTGATGTAATTTTTCATATTGGTATATGTCCAGAATAAAACCCAAAATTCTGGAATTCAAGTCTTTCAATTTTCTTTCAGTATTTGATAATATATACTATATTTCATATTGCACTTGCCTGTTATTCTGTGCACTTTAATTTTCTCAGAAGAAAAAGTTACTTACAAAATGCTATTTTGGGGCATTTTAAAGCTATTGAAAAACATTTTTATATATTTTAAAGGTCTTGAATTCAAAGTGTGAAAATCCTGTAATGATACGTGCAGTCACTGCAGATTTTTATATTATGCTGTGAAGTAAAGGGTTGTAAGGAATTGCAATTTATAAAATTATGATAAAAAAATATGTAAGCTTGCTATTTATCTGCTGATGTTTCCTGAACTTAATGGTGGCCGGCTTTATTTGACATCTAAGTGTGTGTCAGTGTGCATTTTTTGGCAAAGAGGGATGTATTACAGCTAATATGTAAAATTGGATAAGGACAAGAGTGTCACCATTCAAGAGGCAAAGTTGCATGCAGAAAAAAGTCACTTATTTAGCCTATTTGAACTGAAGATTGCAGCTTTTCAAATACATATCCATTCTGTTACATAGTCTTTCCAATAACGCTGCTTTATCTAAATCTTTGTGGCCAATGATAAGTCAGCTTAAAATGTTTTACACTTGTTAGGCTTTACAGAAAAACTGAGGTGAAAAGATCTGATGGAAATAAATACTCTACCTAGGAGTATCAGTGTATGGCTTCTCCTCTTAGAACAGCACACAAAAGTTTTCAATGATTCTTGTGTAAATTTTCATAGCAGAATAGACTAATTTCCTGATTTGTTTTTAAATCAGGATTTATCACAACCAAGGAAAACTTCCATTAATCTCTGAGTCTTACTCTCCATTTTAGGATTTTACCTCCTAAAAATGATGTTGGTATTTTTCAGACAGGATTATATTTGACATTCTTAACTGTGAGGGCTTCTCATGGCCTTATTTTCCCAAACTTTAGCTTTCTGTGAAATGAAGTAGTTGTATTTCTAATTTCTGAAGGAAAGACAGTGGAACTGAGTATACAGTATTTTGCATTTTTTGTCAACCAAAAAGGTGCTGGTGACCACAGCCTAGCTACTTTGTAAACCAGTATCAAAATGATTGCAAGTTGAAACCATTTTCTTCCCGAATGCTTATCTTAATTTTGGATCTGGAAATGTGGTTTCTGGAAATGTGTATCTTGAAACGTACTTAACAACCCTTTGCAGCTTAAATTTGAAGAATACAACCTCTGTATTAAAAACAGTTAATGAAAAAATTAAAATATATGTTTAAGGAGAAAACAAGAAGATGATGAATTTTCCATTTATTAAAGGAATATATTTACTCTCCTTACTGGTTCTGAGAATGTTATTTTTATATCATTTTCTGACAATTAAAATTTGCTTAGATTTTAGAATAATATTGTGTTGAATCACATGCTGAATGCAGAAAACAGGATGGTAACTCTTTTCATTACCAATTCATTTTCTAACTACACTAGAAAAGACATTATTACATTTTCTGTAAGTTCTCATGGAGGCGTAATCAGCTTCACTTTACCTCAGTGACTGATAGCCTTCAAAATAAATGAATGATGTGGCATTCACAGAAACACATCCGCAGCCTGATTTGTAAACATGTTATTTACCTTTACAGGTAGTAGTAAAATGATTAGGCATCTAAAGTATCTAACTGGAAGACCAAGTAAATGCAAATATAATTTTGTACACAGCTTATGAAACATAGTATTTCTTTTCTTCTGCTAAAGAGAAATCTACAAGAAAAACCAAAAAAAATCAATTGAAAATATGAAGACACTTCAAAGGTATTTATCACAGTGTCTGAGAAAAGCCCTCAGCTTCATGGAAGAGAAAAAGGACCAAAGATCTTAAGAAGTCAAGAGTTATTTCATTGGGATTGACTTTACGCTGGAATTTATTTACTTAAGTCAGCTTTCTATTAACATAATTCATTTCTCGAAATGGGTTTTTTCCCCCCTTATATTTATCATTTCCTAATTCAATGGAAAGGTGGGGACAAGGAGTTAGTACTAGATTTTGAAGTATTTGTCTTAGTCATCTTCTGATGAGAATATTGCATGAGCCTTATACAGACCAAAAATCTATGGCTGCAGCTGGGTTGAACTGCTGCAGCCCAGGGACGGTTGATCACTCATGGATATGTATACTTTTCGTGGTGTATATTAATCTACAAACCATGCCTCAACTAAACCTTGTTGTTCACTTCAAACCCTGTTTTCCATGGCTCTCAAGTTCAGTTTGACACAGTACCTGGCTAGTCCCTATTCTGTTTCCACAATACCTTTATAAATTATTTCAAATTCCCACTTCTAGACTTTGACACAACCAAATGAAAGGGTTATTTCTATTCTTCCCAGTACTTGTATTCCACAGGCTATGAGTTCTTTATAGTTTCCCTTTTTTTGTCTTTCTTGCCTTCCATTTGTCTACATACATGCCTTTAAAAAAAAAATTGCAAATCTGTTATGCCAGGTATTAATCTTCAGAATTTTTTGTTTCACTGTTTATTTCTCAGTCACATAAGTTCTGATTGAAGAGTGGGTTAACTGCAAATGCATAAAGATTGGAGTGAGTTCAAAGGGTTTTCAACTCAACAAGTTTTAGGTTTATTGGATGGTAGGTTGTGTACACCACTGAAATTCTGTCTCTAATAGTTTGTATTCTGAGAGTTCTCATCATAATAAGTAGTGGGTGGATATTTACTGAAAACCTTTACAGACTTTTGAGAGCAAAAACTTCTGTTTTCAGAAGGAAGACCTAAAAAATTGCAAACTATGTCACAGCTTTCAAAATAACTGTCTTTTTACTCGGTGTTTGTGAATATAAATGGATCTTTTAAAACTGCATAAATTATTTCAGCCCTAAAAGTGGCTCACAGAACAATAAGTATATTTAAAAATTACTAACCTTCATTACAGTAAGTGTGTCTTTGACAGGTAACTGTTCTTTAGTGGCTGAACTAAATTGCTGTCAGCCACCATGTTTTTCAGAGAAGCCCAAATATTTTACTTAACTTAGAAAAGTTTACAATTACGTCAACTGTGTTAAAGAAAAAAAATCTTCTTGACTGCCATTGCTCAAACATATGATATGTAATTTTCATTAAAGCAAAGTTTTAAACACTTTTTTAAAGATACCTGATCCAGATTTGCTCATGATATGATTTCTTAGAATTTCTATTTAGCCTGTAAAGCGATAAGGAATGTTTGATCTACTAAGTCTGAAAAATAAATTTTACATAGCTCCTCTTTTTTGCTTACCTTTAAGCACAATTCTTGCGTTAAACCTGGAATACACAATATCATCCTCAGTAATAATTTAATTGCATGGTACTGGGAAGAGGCTGCATATAATTATGGCTTCATCACTTGCATAAAGTATACCATTTTTCATTTATTAATATTCTATGAAGTATTATTATAAATAATGTAAGATCTGTTTCTCCAACAAAGAACCAGACTGCATTCAGTGGTACAATTTTTTTGTGTGTGTGTGTGTTTGTTTACTTAATATTGGGGTAGCTTTCCCAGACCTTAGAAAAATATATATTGGAAATTCAGCTGTGGCAGTAAGGATCATAGAAGTTGGAATAGAGGCACTTTTATGTACAATCCATTTTAAGACCCCTATACTGTAGCTATGTAGTTTTCTTAAAATCTCTATGATTAAATATATCACTGTCAAGATATTCACTGTGAATATCTTGAAACAATAACAAATGCTGGTTTTGAATTTTATATTTTGAAGGTTCAAAAATATGCTTTAATCATACTTTCACTTCATTTTTTCTATGTGCTGCGTGAAAAAGGAACCACATACACTAACTCTGAATAACCTGAACTAAGAAGACTGGATCAAATTCTGGCTGATTGGTTGGTTGGTAGTGTTTTTGCCCATGTATAATAGAATATAGACATGAGAAAAAGAAATACAGACTGGAGAACTGGGCGCACAGGAACATCATGAAGTTCAGAAAAGGGAATTTCAAAGGCCTGCACCTGGGGAACAGCCCCAGGTACCAGTATATGCTGGAGGATGCACAGCTGAAAAGGTTGGAAGGACCTTGGGACTCTGGTGGGCACAATGTTGACCATGAGCCACCAATGTGCCCTTCTGTCAAAGGCAGCTGATGTACCCTTGACTGCATTAGGAGGAGCGTTGTCAGGAAGCCAAGGGAGGTGATCCCTCCCTTTTACTTAGCACTGGTTAGGCTAAACCTGGAATGCTGTGTGCCTGGGTCCTCAGTAAAAGAAAGACACAGGAGACAGTCTAGTGAAGGACCGTGCTGATTATTAAGTCTGGAGCATCTCTCCTATGAAGAAAGGCTGAGACAGCTGGGTCTGTTAATTCTGGAAATAAAAAGGCCCAAAAATGGTCTCATCAATGTGTACAAATACTTGGAGGGAGGGTGCAAACAAGACTTCCAGGCTCTTTCAGTGGTTCTCAGTGACAGGATCAGAGGCAATGGGCACAAAATGAAACACAGCAGATTACATCAGAACATCAGAAGACTCTTTTTCACTATGGGGTTTGCTAAGAACAGGCACAGGTTGGTCAGGCAGGTTGTGGAGTCTCCATCCTTGAAGATATGCAAGAGCCACCTGAAGATGGTGCTGTTTAACATAACCTGAGCAGAGGATTGAACCAGACGCCATCCAGAGGCTCTTTCCAACCTCAACCATTCTGTGATTCTGAAAATATAATTAAATGCTATATAGGCAGTAACTTTACAGTTCACTACTAAGCAAACTGTAACAGCATTTTACTAATCTTTAGAACAACCTCCTACAAGATACCGTGGTTCATTTATTGTTTGGGTAAATATAATCTGGTGATTCTACATACACACACTTTTCAGAGAGCCCATATGGAGTTTTCCAGAACTTCTAAACTACAATTTGGACTGTAACTTGGTTTTAAATTTTGACTTTTTCTATCAACTGAGGGTTGGTACCTTTATGCTCTGGCTACTTGTGTTTAGAAGAGCTGCATTTTGTTTTCTGATGCCACAATGTTAATCAGCAAGAGGGGATTGTTTTAGGTAAGGGGAGAAATATTTTCTTCTTAGAAGACTTCTTCAAAGAAGAAAACAAACCACTAAAATTGTGCAAAAGTACAAGCATTACCTGCTTTTTTTTTTAAGTATAAGTAAAATAATTATATTTTGGGTTTGGGTATATCACTTTGAAATTTGTTTTCGTGTTGCTTTTAGTCCTTGGTCAGACTGTTAATGAAGGTGGTCATTCTTGCCTTATGATTTATACAAGTTAGGATTCATCTATTTCCTTATACTGCTAGTAATATTTAATAACAAAGCTTCTAAATTTGCATTTCTAGCATTTTTGGATGTTGAAAATGTAAATGCTTTCCAAAAGAATTCCATCAATATCCTTCTGGATTTTCTGCAGTTAAAAAAAATTTACTTATTAGATCATGGAGTATACACATGGAAAGTATTTCTTTATAAGAAAAATATGGGTTTGGCACATACTTTCTAATTCTGAAAGGCAAAAATATTATTTTCTTTTGCGTGCTTTTTAGACTTTATTTCTGCAATTCAGCTTGCTGACTTTTTCTTCCTATGCAGTATTGCTCTGAGCAAAATTTCCTTTAAGAATTTGAAGTACCTCAACTTACTTGAGAAAAAAAATATTTTTCTGAATAAAAAATGCTAAAGAAATGGTTTATTATGGACTTGCACAATGGATCCATTGGTCAAATTCTGACACTTTTCAAAATAATAATAAAACAATAAAGGCTTAGTACTTCCACTGTTTATTGTTCTGTTTGAAGAAGTCTCAATTGCTCAGATTCACCTGTTTCTTTCTGGATATTACAGCCTGTGTATCTACTTCATGCACGAATAAAGACAACTTGATTGCAAAATTTTGCTTAAACTTTTCTTATTTTGTTATTGTGATATAGTAAAATTATAATGTATATTAAAAACTAAGATTTTACAGTGTGTTTCATGCTCAACTCAGTGAAGGTAACATCAGTCCCAAGGACTTCTGAGAATCCAGGGCAGGCTGCAAAGTAGCTTGAAGCCCGGTGTAATTTAAGTGCCTACAGCCAATGCTGAAATATAGCACCTGTGTCTCCTACCAGTAATAAATCAAATTATTTGTTTGTAATTACTTGATACTTTTGCATAGTCTAATCAGATTGCTAGAGAAATTCTGTACATTTCAAATATTAGTATTGCTGCTACAGTATACCTGCAGATGCTAAATCATACCATCAGTGTCATTTTAGCAATGACACTAGACCTTCTTGAGTCTCACTGCAAATGTAAATGGTAGATGAAAAAATAGTAATCAAGCTTGTCATAGTGTGCCCAGCATGTGCATGGTTGCTCATATGCACCATTATGATTGTTACAGAAATTTTTGACAGTGGGATCTCACCTCCACCAAATGGATTTATTGTCACAGATCAATTATGTTACCTGGTAGCTTGGGCTAGGTTCCTCAAAAGAAGTACCCAGAACAAAGAAATCCCTCAGCATTTATACTCTTAAAATATAAATTACCTGTCCCATATGTAACGGTCTGGACCAAGATATATTAGGATCTGGGGTCTTCTCAATCTTCATGGTTTGCTGTTTCATTACCAAGGAGTCATCTTCACACCCTCTTAGTTTGCTTTCAGTGGGGGTTTCCAGCAGTTCTGTAGTCCCTGTTATAATAGGGTTGTTGTAGTTTGTATACTGCAGTCTATGGGCTGTTCACTCTAGCTATAAATTTTTAAGCAATTTTTAAGCTACAGCTTAGTCTAGTCTATTATTAGGTTGTTAGCTCCAGGTTTCACTATGATCTCTCTCTAACTTAAACACAGCTATATAGTTCAAATAAAGTTCAACTTGCCGCCTAAAATTTCTAGCTACTTATGTCAAGCAACCACTTATCTATTTTCAAGTAATTTACAATTTTCCATAATGATCCTGTCAAATTATGTCATAATCTCAAGAAGCACAGACTTCCATCTATACATTTTATATAAGAGGTAATTTGGAAACAAAGAGCTGAGCCTGTGTTCAACATGTAGTGCCCACTTCCAACTTAGTCCCTCAATACACTAAGCCACAAACAATATAACAAAGGTGGGCAGAAAAATATATAATTTTTTCCATCCCTTCAGTGCATTAAAGGGCTATTCCTTATACTATAAAATTGTATTGGTGATACTTTATAACATTTAATCCACGTCCTTCTTTGAATAGATTAAATGTTGAAGACTAGTTACACAAAAATCAGTTTTTTTCTTAAAGGTAGAAATAACAGCTCCATCACTTCAAAAATGACAGAATTCTGTACAAATAAATATATTTTTATTACTTTGATGATGGTAGATATTTCTTAACCACTGTCGAGCTATGCAAGGGACAGTATCCTCAGATGTTAACACTCCATGTAAAATACGGAAGCACTTCTAGCTTATCAAGATAAAAATAAGCTGAAATTACTCACATAATGTAGTGAATAAAATTACTCCTAATCAAAATGAACTGCCCACATGAAAAGACCAAATCAACAATACAAAAAATTGAACTAAAAATAATTATGACAGCTATCCTTTTTCTCTGTAGAGCATATTTTGTACAGTAAACAGCTAAATATGAACACGCCTTCACTATGACACAGTTTGAATATAACTTTCCTCTGCAGTCAATCTGACTTTTATCACTGGGAGTTTGGAGGAAATGATTCTTCACTCTGCAAAAACTTTTTTCTGGAACTCTTCCATTTTCCCATATTCTAAATAAATGTTTCATGTTAACAAGGCTTAAACATTTCCTTTTGCCTTTTGAAGTGTGTCTTCTGCTTCTTTGCTTTTAGTGTTACAATTATTAATACCAATATTGAAATTAATCCTTAATCACAGAATCATTTAGGTGGGAAAAGACCTTTCAGATCATTGAGTCCAACCTTTGACCAATCACCACCTTGTCAACTACACCGTGGCACAAAGTGCCACCTCAAGTTTTTTCTTGAACACTGCCTGGGACAATGACTCTACCACCTCCCTGGGCAGCCCATTTTAATGCTTAACAACCCTCTCCACAAAAAAATTCTTCCTTATGTCTGATCTAGACCTCCCTAAGCTGTGAAACAAGACCCACAATATTTGGAGTTGCCAATTCTTTCAGGAGGAAATTTTCTCATTTTATTATTGTATTTTGAATTGTGTCATGTAATGCGTGGTGTATTCTGTTTCTGTTCAATATAAACAAATCCCCTCTCCCTAAATTTTATTTTTACTTATTAAACTAATGCATTGTTTCTTCAGATCTAGTATAAAATTCTTCAAACTTGCCCTCAGTTAAACCAATAACAAAAGTTATATTAACTGTGACAGACTAAGCATTACACCATAAGATCTATGTAGATACTGCATGATCTTGTGTATGGACACAATAACCTTCATCAATGTACAATTTCTACAAATAAATATATATATTTATATATATAAATTCTATTTATAATATATACATACATACATTTTTATATGTTCACATTATGCATACACCCACAGAAATAAGAAATTTTTTAAAAAAATTAAACAGAGAGGAAACCTCTAGATATTTTAAGGGCTCCTATACATTAGAAAGAGAATAAATTAATAAAAAAAAAAAAGATGAAGCCCTAAAATCCTAATCCAGATTGAACACTAAAATCAAACAAAGATTGGGAAAACAAGCAAACAAACAAACAAACAAAAAGACAAGTTTAAAAAATAGACTCCCCTTGAAACTGGGGTTTCCAGAGTTTTACCCCTGGGCAAACTGAAATGAATTACTGGTTTGACAATGTCCATGCCGGAAGACTCCAGTGAGTGCCTCTTTAGTGTGACAGAGGGAGAGTGCAACAGAGCAGCACCCCCAAGGCGGTGAGCAGCAGGTCCAGCACCGAGGCTCCCTGCCTTTGTGCCAAGCCAGAGGCCTGAGTGCCAGCACAGGGCTTCCCTCCAGCTTCCTCTGCTCAGAGTGGGTTATAGCTGTATGGCTCCCTGCCTTGTAGGCTTATGTTCATTTTGGCTTTTTCTCTGCAAGCAGAGAATGAAAGTGACAAGACCATTCCAGGAGGGCAGCCAAGAAGATGTCAGAGTATTTTTCCCAGCTGGGCATAAAAGTGATGGTAATGATATGATGATCTTTTCGTCTCTGAAAATTTCCCATGCATGCTTCATCCATAGAGAGGTATTTTATGTTTTAAAAATATTTCAGTAGAAAAAAAAGGTAAAGATTTTGAAGTAGAAAGACAAGCAGTTGTTCCCTACATGAATTAAATATTAAAGAAATTACTGCAAGTCTTTGTGTTTTGAAGAACTCAGACATCACACTGATGGGTTTTGTTGTTTGGGGTTTTTTTAAGAGAAAATAATTGCCGTATTTGCAGTCCTCATTATAGCAGGCAAATTGCATGATGAAGACGTACTTTTAATATAAATATGCATTGTTACCACAGACATCCTGGAATGCATTTTCATAATGTGTCCAGCACCCCAGTTTTTCCTGAAAATAGGCTTTTGCATTAGCCATGACATCTCACATAAGAGGGATCACCACTTTGTAGCTTTAGCCCATTAGGCCAATTTGAGTTCTGAAGACAGAAGATTTTCCCTAAGAAGGGAAGCACAACTGGTTTGCTGTTTTTCAGACTTATGCAAAGCCAGTCCTAAAATAGGCTGAAAATGGGTTCTTGGTGTTTGTCAGGAGACAAAAGTCTAAGCAATATACCAGTTATTTCTTTCATCTTCTTTTCCCTTGACATTTAACTAAGTTCAGGAATTGGCTTCCCTTACGCTTTTTTTAAACTCAAACTGGTGGCAATTTATCACTGTGTTTTTCATTGCATAACTGTATTTGAAGCACACCTCAGCTAGCTCTCTCAAGGCCATTTCAAGCAATAAAAGTATATACACTGGTATTTTTGAAAGAATTACAAATAGCTTCAGTATTCTTTAATATTAGCTTTATTTTCCCTAATCATAACTCCACATTAATTTTTAATTTTCTCCTGCCAATTACCACTGTGCTGAAACTGGAAATGACAATTATAGGACTGAGCAATTTTTCTTCATTCCATATGTTCTACATATCCTCAGTGCAGTTAACCACCCCATTATTTACTAGCTATTGACTTATTTAACAGTGTTTATTTATGCATTTGTAAGATATTTCCTTGGATTTCTTTTCTGTGTTCTGATTAGTGTAAACACAATATTTTGTAGAAATATATTTTTGACTCACAGTCTTTTCTTTTCAAATATAGATGTTTTGCCTTTGAAAACCTTTTGTTCAGCATCTCTTACAATGTCTCTTTCCTATGTACTTTCCTGTTTATGCATATGTTGTAATAGAATGCCCTTTTGTTAGAATACACTGTGATATTTACTATAAAAATATACTTTGATGGCATCTCAATGTATTAATATACATTCCAAAACATAAAACATTGTGGTATACATACCAGTTAATGCAGTTTAGAATAATCACTTACTCATTTTCATAAACCTTCCAGTCTTCTTTATTAGTTCAGATCTACTTTATATTCTGGACAGAATGCCATTGACATATTCACATGCATTACCTTACCAATGCTGTAACATTACAAAATAATGCAGGAATATTGGCCACAGATTCCATTTCGGCAGGCAATGAGATGAGTCAGATATCACAGTGGCCCATCAAAGAGGGAAGTGGCTTTACAGTAATCAACTTTCAAGAAGACATAATAAAAATAAAGTAAGACAGTTGCATTGAAATGTTTCAATTCATTGTTTCAGGCTAGAACGTTTTCAGGGGTAAAAATTCATAAAATACTCCAGGGATTTACAAAGGCTAAAATCTAATATCTGCTTTGAATCAGACAAAAAAGGTATTGGAATATGGTTCCTCTTCTTAAAAATCAGCCAAAATGTCCATACTGTAGACTTTATCTTCCACTTAGCTGTTTATAGAGAAAGGAAGATATGCAAAAGAAGAATTTGACATTTTAAAAGAGGCTTGTGCTATAATTTGATGAGCAAGAAGCTTGCCTGGTATATGGGATGGAGTCTGTGGGAGCCTAATCTGTCATAAACAAGCAGCTTGGTTACTCCCACGCCCAAGTTAAATGCTCTAGCCAGTGGGTTATTGTCTGGGCACTGGGTATGCGGAGAGAGTATCTATCATAACCTTCTCCCAAAAACATTCTCCAAAAGTGTCATTTTGATTCTACGTCAGAAAAGTAATAAAATATTTTGAAACTGCATGATTTCTATTTTCTTTTATGAAACTGAAAAATATGTTTCTGATGAGGAGCAGAAAATAATGCAATTCTCACATTCTTTACTCAGTTTGTCAGTCGTGGAAAAAAGGAAAATTAATCTAGGTTACTAAAGTTTATTCCAGGAAAAACCACCAAGAAATACAAGTAGAAATAAAAAATCCAAACAAGTAAATGCCCAAACAACCAGTTCTGCTGGCCCTGCTTCCATCTGCAGGCAAAGGGGAAAAAAATCGTCATTGTGTGGACATTCATTTATAATTATGTGCATCTATCTAAATATAGAGAGATACATATCTAAAAAGTATATATAAGAAACAAGCCACAAACAGGTATTTCTATAACCTGATATAGTCTTGGAATTCCTTGAAATCAGTAGAGAATTCATTGTTTGAAGTTTATTCCACAGTGAATGTATTTAGATACAGTAAAAATTTATGTCATTAAAAATTCTAGATTTCCCTAGTTAAATCAAATTATTGATTTAGTTTAACACTAATGCTAATCATTTCACCATCTATGCATTTCGACCATTGAAATTATACAGTATCATACTTTAAGCAGATATAATTGTCTGCATTAACACAGCGTGACACAATATCAGAGTGAAATTGTTATTTCAGAGAACAACACATCCACACTACATTTTCGAACATTTTTACTTCAGTTTAGCTGTAGTCTTCTCCTCTGGACTGAATGATCATAATCAGCTGGAACATGTTAGATGATGATCAAGGCATTTTCCAGTCTAGCATCATTCAGAAAAGAAACGAGTTTGCACTCTCAAGAGCAGCTTTGTGAAACAAAACACAGGCTGCAAGGACTGCTGGAAGATTAACTCCAAAAGTGTACCCATCCTTCATAAAGGGTAATCATAGATGCACTCATGATAAGTAAAGAAGAATGATATGACTTAGTTTCTAAATTAAAGGTTTCCTCACCCTTAGAGAAATGTTGTATTGAGTGAGGATACAGGACAAATTTGTTGCTGAGATAAGCAACTCAAGGATTTATTCTCAGTTTCAGGAATTCCTGAACTCTTTAGAGAAGGAAAATCCCACAGTATCTGCTGAGAGGAACACTCACATAGCAAAAAATGATGCCATATGGAAATAGGGCTTTTCTTCCCTCAGTTGGAGTGGGATTTAAAATTAAAATAAAAATGCTATGAAAAGCCTGCTTTTGAAATGAACCTCTCCATCATTCCCACTTACCTTGTACCAGTTCACATTGCAGAGCAGTTTCAGAGTTTGAGAGAGAAGTCTTCTCAGATGAAATTGTAATGAAAGTGTCTGAGAGTGAACTGACTGAAGAATTACAGTTATCTGTACTTAGTTGTTACGTATTTTGTCATAAGAAGATGCAAAATGGTAAACTGATAAAGCTCTTCCTCTACCCAGGGCTGAAGGAAAAAAGTTAAAGGAAATCCAGGGCCCCAAGGCCACCTTTATAAACTTTAAAAGTGAGTGACAAACAGCAATATGCAGCAGTTAAAAAACAAAAACCAAGAAAACCAAACCCAAAACAAAACAAACAACACTTTTTTGGTGGATATTTTTCAAGAACACCAAAAAATTTTGTCTAAAAATAAAAGCATTAAAAACAGTGAGAAAAATACTGCTCAGCTGTTCAAAAATTCATTTCACCTGTCATGTTGTCTTATGACACCAGATGTAAGTGGGCATTCATCTGTATCACCCAATAGATTTCCCTTTTTTCTTTCACATTCCAAACACCTATTTGGCATGTATGATAAATTTACTTGTCAGTCCTTACTCAAACATATCTTGAAAATGTATTTTGTCTTTGAGGCTTTTTAAAAAAAGCCTCAAAATATCAAATTCTCTAGCCTACTAAACATATTAATATAATGACACTTGCATTATATATTTTTTTTATAATGTACCCTTAAGCTCTTGGTTATTGTAGAATCTGTGGATGTTGTGCAATACTGGAATATATGAATCTTTAGAATACCTTTGCTAGGTAGGTATTTTCTCCATTATGCAGAAAGTGATAGTACAATCTTGACATAATTCTATGATAAAACATACTCCATATCAGGAAAGTATAGGTAACACCATAAATGTTTATTTCAGATTCAAAGGCTATGCAGAATGATATGCATATGTATGCTTAAGTATTACATGCTTAATGAAGCAGTATGCCATTTCCCACATTGAAAATAGAGAAAAAGGAATGCTGATGAGTCTCCCAGAGACATGTTCAGCTATCTATGTAGCCTTATTGGCTTTGAGAACTGATTTCTCCTTGTATCTTAACATATCAGAGAGAAAGAAACGTCTTAGAAACAGCTTCTTAGGAGAAAAGATTTACATGTGCTGACTGGTGAAAATAAGTGAAAGAGCAATATTACAAGAAGTTGAAAAGTGGAGAAAAGATTAAAAAAATTAGCCAGAAGTCAGACGTTGTTATTATTCTCTCTAAAGTGATTGATTGCACTTACAATTGGTCCCTGTCAGTCTGAGATCTACTAAACTATATACAAAGAATTGGTAAAAGTGTATGTAAATTTCTATTGGCTGATATGCAATGAAAGGTCGTGAAATACAGGTTCCCCCACTGAAAAAAACCCAAACTAGTAACCACTAAATTGGGCAAACTTCATTGAAACAGAGAATACTTTACTATCTAGATGACTACCTCTCAAAAAAATGTATTTACATATCTGTGAAAAATTAGTATTTATTTTAATAATTTCTAAATTATATTTTATTTAGGAACTTGATAGAAGGAGTTTCAGGAAAAATAATAAATAGGTCTGGATTCCCTCTGTGACCAAGGAAAAGGTTGGATAATAAAACCTATTACTAGCATCTAGTGAAAAGAAAAATGGTAAATAACATGAATTAGAGAAAGACATTTCTGAAATAATATATTTCTAAGAAAATTAAACACAGTTTTTACTGTATTTTTTACTTACATTCTTTTTATATGCTTGTGACAATGTCCCCTGTTTTGGACAGTATAAAAACCCCTTGCATTTATGTGTTCATCATAACATGTCTTGAGTATATGAAGAAGTTAGGCTACTGTGTGCCTCTCCTTAATGAGATATTTGATAATTATGACAATTGAGCATTTTACAAAATGGCCAAGCTTCAGAACAGTCCTAAATTTTACTCACAAAGTAACAGAATGTTCTTCATTTTGTTTTTGGTTTTTTTTTTTTTAACTGAACAGATCAAGAGTAACTAGCACTAGAAGACATAGTGGGAATTTGGATGAAGGTCCAATAGCCTAGTAAAACCATTTTCTTAGGTCTCAACAGATGTGGCTGGAAATCCATGAGCTTGTTAATTCCTGTTTTTGTTTTCCCAGAAAGCAGTTTTCTATTGCTAGAATATAGACTAGTCTGGCTCTACATCTAGTCTTAAAGGTAGTCGAAAACTGAATCTGCATTTCATTATTCAATTCATGTCAACTTCCTGGTCCCTACTACATGCAAGTAGTCAGTATTTAATTATTGGTGAAAACCAGAAAATATTCATTTTTACAGATGTTATAAAGTCTGAAATAAACCTTTAGTATCCTGTGTCTGTCTCTTCATAAAATTCATATAGGTATTCATTACAACTGATAGTATTTTTTCTATTAGAAAATGGTGGTGGAGAAGGAAACTGCCCACATGGATTTGTCAAGAGAAATTTACCTCAAATGAATGCTTTAACTGACTTACTTTATGAGGACAAGTGGATAATTTCACTTTAGCCTGTCATTGCATTAGCAATAATTTTGGTACAGCCTTTTATGTCATTAGAAAATTAAAGAAAAAATGCGAATAAACTAAGTGGGCATTACTGCCAAAGAATATATATTTAAATTATGTATCTATGAATTAACATCATCATTTGACTTCAGCAATTGATGTTCCTTGGAATTTTGTCCTTTTCTTGTTCAGTATTTTCCTTATTATACTAAGTGGAAAGAGAGCAGTTACAAAAATCTGCGGAAGTCTCTGGAAAGTAGAGGGCTTTTTGGGGAACACAGTGAAAATTTAACATGATTAGAGAGGTGATATGGAATTATCAAATATATTAAATAAACAAAATGCAAAGTATTTGGAAAAGGAATCAATAATAAAGAAGAGTAAGTGTGTAGCACTTGGTGGAAAAGGATCATGATTTCTGGTAGAGTTTAGCATTTTTCATAGACTTTCAAAAGGTAACTTTAGTTTGAGAAGAACCAAAATGTAGTAATGCAATATTCAGATCTCCATGTGCTCCCTTTGTTTCCCCACTCGGTGTACCATTGGTTCATTTTAAAATATGCTCTGCTGTACCTCAAAACCTATTGGTGTGTATCCTCCTGCCAATCTTCCCTTTGTCCTCCTGGGACTGGCTCAGAGAGAGCCAGCCCCTGCCCCCTCTCCTTCCCTTTAAAAGCCAGAGCCTGGATCAGCTCGAGATCTTCCATCTCTGGGCTGCTAGATTCTCCTACCTGCCTTGTCTGCCTTCCCCCCTTCTCCTTCCCTGCACCCCTTTTCCCCGTTACCCCAAATAAATCTCACTAGCAGAACAGAGATGGAGTCCAGTTCTTCCTTTGTCTCACTATATTCCTGCTTGAATTGACGTGGTTGGAAGACTCACGCCATGCTGCGGAACCTCGGGGGCCGCCCGCCCCCAGATCCGGTGGAATAACACGGACCAGGGACCTCAGTCCAGGGGGAGCCGGCTTGTGCAGCCCTCCCGGACCGTGATACTTCACCAAAATGCATGCAATTTATCATAAATTTGAAGTAGCTGTTGCACTGCGCTGGGAAAGGAAAACCATCAAGAACACAAACAACTATTGTGAGGCCTTCAAGCAAATACTTTAGCAGCTTTTTAGAGATATTTTGAGGCAAATTAGAATACACGGAGAAGAAAGAATCAAAATCTACCCATTTGCTTATAAAATTCATAAGAGAAGTTGAAGACCTAGAAATAACCAGTGATCTCCTAGTTCAAAAGATTATTACAAAAAGCAATGACTTCTACTTTTTTTTGATACCTATATTAATGAAAATTACTAAAAATTTTGCAGCACATTGGAGGCTATGAAAGCATTTGGCTTAATCAGCTAGAAGCATTGCTACTCATACAGTGTTGAAGTGCACTGAGAAATATGTGTCCAAATAAGGTAATATTTTAATATCAGCATTAACAGAAACAATGTTGAAAATCACAGAATGAGGAATGAAAACTGAATTAAAGTAAAAGGGAGGAATAAAAGCAGCAGTCTGCAGTGAAAGTGGTAAAGATGTTGACTGAGGAAATTAGTTCTTCATAGCGCCTAAAACCTTAAAAAGACTGATTGAGGGATGGAGGAACAAAAAAGAAAACAGTAGAAAAGCAATTTGATAGCCTTATCATCAAGAAGAAACACCAGAAATAAGAAACATAATAAAAACTTGACTTTCTGTGAAGACATACCAGATGCGTTCAAATCCAACTTAGATATAGTTCTGCTTAGTTATAGCAGGCATTGGGTTGACGACAAAAAATTTACACATTAGGGGGCACTGAGTGCCATTGTATCCATATTTTGAAGTGGAAAAGTTATTCACCCCTCCTGCAGGGATTTCATTCCTCATTTCCTCTGAGGACCTGCAACTCCAGCTGGTGAGTACCTTACTCAGTGAATTGGTGAGCAGCAGCAGCCATTAATTGATGAAAAACTCTTGTTAAGGTGTAGAACAAGAAAAAATGGCCTGATTTCCAGCAATTAAAACATACATATTCAAATGTAATGAATAAAAACTCTTTACCAAAAAATTGAAAAAGTTATATTCTACCTAGCAAAAAAAGTTTTTATCTTGTCACTGATGGCTTTTACAACTTAGTTAGTGAGCATCTGGAACAGCTGATATATATTATAAATCTTCTTTAGAGCATAGGGATGGACTGATTTGCAGCCTTATAAATCTGAATTTTGTAAATTATGATGAATATTATTTGTCTTAACAAAATACAACAATTGTGCAATCCTAAATGTTGGATTCACATAATTACTTTTTATTTTTGCAAGGTTGTATTTGTGTGTTAGTTTTTTGTGACTTATTAAACCTCTTCATTAAATATAGACTATGAGTCTGTTCAATAGAATACAGGTGAGGTCATCTGTGCTAGGCAGATGTCAAGGAAAGGACTCTGCTTTGTGGGAAACTGTCCTATCTATGAAAAATCTCAATCCTTGGAAGCTGAGGGCAAGTTGAGGGGAAGACATCCTGTATTTCCCTTTTACAGACCATCATTTGCTTTCCCTCTGAAGCTTATGCAATAGGATCCTTACCACAACACCTTTGGTTGACAAAGTTTATTCTAGGCATAGGTATTTTACTGAATGACCAGTGATGAAACTGCTAAGGGAAAAAGTTAAAAAATTATCCAATCTGTTCTGGGATTCAATTTGCCTGGGTTAGATTCTTAACAGCAAAGTGTTGAATTCTGAACTAATCACTGCATGCTCCTTTTTATTCAGTGGAGAGAGATAGATATCCAGGAGAGATTCTTCTTGGCTCAAGATGACTGTCTACACTTAGTGAGATGTATTGTATTTTGCAGGTGTCTATTTATTTTCACTAAACTGCAAAAAGTGGCCAGGATTATTATTTTAACCTAAGATAACTAATTGTTAAATGTCTAAATTAAGTAAGATAAATCCTACCTGTAATGCCTTTTTCACTTGTTTACTTTACATTTTGGTGTAAATATTTTCATATAAATGAGCAAAAGAAAAAACATTGTAAACTGTGGCATAATATGAATTCTAATGAAAGCCCTGAGAATCTAACATTCGCTGTCTGTGAGATTTGGATTAGACAATTAATTTTCTCCTTTGATGGAGTCTCGAGAGAGTTTTCATTAATCTAATTATATGTGGAGGTTGTAGGCTGTAGACATTCTCTCCTCAAATCCATCTTTTCCTTTATGTGCATGCCAAGCATAGACCCTAGAGATGAGATTCAACCATGCAGTTTTAGCTGCCTTAAAATCATGTGGACTAAGCTAATCATCCAGGCTTATTTGGTATCAATCAGAGACACATTTATGCCCAGAGGGTAACCCCTCTTAGATAAGAGCCTTTGGTGTAATTTTCCTTCTGGAAGTGCCTGCCTTATTACACAACAGAAGCAGGGCAAACAATTTACATGATTTTTCATAGCTTCACAGATGCTTAACAGATAAATAGAAGAGGCAGACTGGATCATTCTCAATGCTACAAAATGAAATATTATGTTATGATGCAAACTGAAGTGAGACTGCGAACTTAAATTGAACTGATTGTGAGTGAACTTTTTTAAAAAAAAAGTCTGATGCCTGTAAAATATCTTTTCTCTCCCAAGAAAATAATGACTGAATTTTCAATAAATTGTCGCTATTTGAACAATATAGCAAAACTAACAGGCAAATCACCAGCTATCTGAATATTCTGAAACACCTCAGTTCAGTTGCTTCATGCCCAGATTGCATTCAGGTGATTATTTACCTAACTTAGCATCTCAGTGCGTCTTGTTTTAGTAGTTGCTATGAATGAAGGAAGAAGTAGTGTGACAGTACTCTTAACTGAACGCTTTCAATGCACCACTTGAGTGGTTGCTTGGCTTTTAAACTAATTGTGAAAATTCTTCTTGTTCTAGTCCATCAACGAGAGTAAAACGTAGAGCTAAATAAAATCATAGAACTAAATAAAATCAAAGTTAAATAAAATCATAGAGCTTCATAGAACGAAATAAAATGAAAGCTTTATTTTCAAAAAGCCAAAGTAAGCCTGGGCAAAAAGAAACAGATTTATTCTCCTTTCATAATGATCTTGGTCACTTATTCTACTGATGGAAACTCAGCACAAGATGTCACGCTAGTCAATGACTCCTTAGTAAAGATCACTTAATAGAAATTCTCTCATACTGCTGCCACTCACTCTTTGGATATAAGAAATACTGTATTGACAGAAGTAGATAAATTCTGTTTTATATTGCAAAGGTAAGGTAGTATTTCCTCTTGTCCTTGACAGCATTTTTATGTGAAGGTAGGGCTTATACAGTGCATAATTGAGCTCATAGATTTGACCCTTAAAAACTGGTTAGAAATGGTCCCCTGGACTTGACTGTTTCCAATACTGAAGAAGCTATTCAAGCTATTCTTGGCTGCAGTTTGTAAAAGCTCACTCTTTCCTTATCTCACCAGCCCTTCCGTTTGGATCTTTATAACCTGTTTTCCTATGAGTGTTATATAATCACAGTCTGGTGTGTGTTTGCCTAGTTAGTTGTCTGACTATTTGCACCTCAAACAACTGCTGCACAGCTAGACAATTTCAATCACATTCTCCTTTAAATTTGGCAAACTCCTAGTCTTCCAAAGGTTATTAAGTTTCTGTACTTTTTGTGAAAGATGACAGCCAAATAAAGGATGAGCTGTTCTTCAGAGAAAAGCTGCAGTATAAACACAACCTTTATTCGATGTCATATAATCCACACAGAAAAGAAATCATGAACACTTCAGATGAAGGGAAAGCTTTAGACTGGACTCCTCTCAGGCATGGGCATGAGGATCAAATCCATGGAAACCAGGATTCATTAGCTGAGCACTCACAAAATTACCTCTTCTTTTTTTCCTCCTGGTTTTCTCATCATGTCCTTGAGCTTCAGTTTGAGTGGCTTTATTTTTTGATTGTGTGTTGGTATTATTTGGGTTTGGTTTTTTGGTTTTTGTTTGTTTGTTTGATTTTATTTTAGTTTTCCTGCTCTAGCACTGTTTAAAAGGGTGCTTTGCAGTTTTCAGCATGAAGCTTAATTTTGCTCTAAGTAAGTGGAACTTTTGTCCAGATATGAAATAGATTATCAAGCCTTTTTTTAGCTCAAATGAGCCATTTCCCCCATTAATTACTTTATACATATATGGCATTTATACATGATGAATCCTAGGGTTTTACTGTATGCTATGCTGTGAACTTGCATGTCTAGGTCAAAAGGATGGAATATTAAATGAAGAATTAGTAAGAACAGAACAGTCATTAATCGGTATATCCATTATCTTTCTTTCAATAAACTGATTTCCTGGGGGAATGGGGGAGGCAAAATTGTTGGAGTTTTTTGTTGAAATTTGCATTTTACCACAGGAAAGAGATGATTTTTAGAAACATCATGATTTCTTAATTGGAGAATTCAAGGAAAAATATGCGTCAACTCAAAGTTCCAAATAAAAAAAAAGTCATGGTAAAATATTGCTTCAAGCTAATTTTGAAATTAAATGCCATTTCTAAAATTAATTTTGAAACTAAAAATATAATGACATAAAAATGTCATTTGGGGAGAAAATTCAAAATTTCATATTTCAAGACTGGCAATAAAACCTCCTTGGGAAATTTACACATTTCATGCAATGAAAACTCATTTTGAATTACTGCAACTTTTTGATTTTTTTTTTTTAGTATTTCACATACTGCTAGGAAATGACCCATTTTTTGAAGAAAAGCACCTAATTATGAAATAGAAGTGAGTTCCTAAAAGACTTTGTAGTCTATTTCCTTGCCCCACAGCAGGATAGCTGAATGTATTTGGCTCCTGAAAATAATTTTTGAAGGTGTTTTTCAAAAACTGGTAAAGAGAAGACTTTAAATAGTTAAAATATCCAAAGCCATATATTAAATTATAAGCTTGCAGCAATAGAAAAAATATTTTAAGTCTAAGAATACATAAAGATAAAAATGGTAGGACACACTTCAGTCCTGGAAAGTTAATTTATTTTGGTTTTAAAAGGACTATCTAGAGAAATGATTGTCAGAGAATGTAGAAAAAAGAGTCCTCTTAAAATGTTATGTAGGTGGTTGACTTGCTGAGATGAAAAATCTTCCAGGGAGAAGGATCATATCACATCTGGAGCCCAAACCTCTTTATCCTGTGGATGTTACAGTACCAAAGCAGCTCCAGGGCTGATTACTTATCCTTTGTTGGTGTATATTATTTAGAGCAATACATTCACGAATATTACCTAGGTTTTACCCCACTGTCATAACTTTCCAAATATCGTGGAGAGTGGCTTGGCAACTACATCAGTCAATTCCTTCAGGACTTTGGGCTGCATCTCATGGAGTCCCACAGACTTATGTATGTTCAGCTTCCTCAAGTGGTCATGAACCTGATTTTCTCTTATGCAGGGAGGGACTTTGCTCCCTCAGTCCCTTTCTTGCAGTAAACCCACATCCCACATATATATATATATATACATCAGAAGCATTAATTAATTTTATTTACTTATGTATTGGACAGCCTGTAAGAGGAGTTTAGAGAAGGTACCTTCTTTAATTTATTTGCTGACTCAAATGAAACAATTTGAAAATCAAAGAATTGAGTATTCTTGTTACTAGAAAAATCTAAATTAAATTCATTCCAGAATTTATATTAACTCAGTTGTTAGTAAAAACTACAAAAAATTCTGGCGAGCCTATATAATATTTTTTTCTAATTTCAAAACCATACTTGGTTTTGTCAAATGCTTCTTCTTAGCAATCAGTGATAGTTTAAAATGGGCAGTCAAACTTCCCAAACAATTTTAGTGAATGATCACCACCTACAACTTCCAGTCTGCCCTGTACTTTTCAGCATATCATACAATTGTGTGCAATTTGCAGTATAGGAAATCATCCAAGTATGCAGCACATAAAATGCAGCAAACTTTCAGGAAGCCCAAACCACCTGTTCCATCAAATAGTTCTCAAGAAGTTGTTTATCCACCACATTATAGTAATAATTTTTTGGTAAATATGATGAATTTAAATATATTTATAATAATGATTAGGATTAGACAAGCAATTTGTTTAAAACAATGTCTAAGACAAACTATAGATCATCCCTTACATATATCCCTTACATGTGGATTGCCAGCCAAAGTCAGACTATGAAATTTTGGTTTATTTCTCAACCCTTTTCTTAAACTAAACTTTCTTCATTATCTTTATTAGAATTTATTAGGGTGGTTTGTGAATTTTTGTACAAGTCACATAATACTAATTCATGTGCTCAGTGAATGGATGATCTCCTAAATTACCTTTATTTCCTTTCAAAAATAGTTTCATTTTGTGGTTCAACTACTTATCCTAGTAATCAAAAAAAAAACCCCTGAATGCCCATATGAAACACATTTAAATCAAACAACTGTTTGTGGCTGTCCCTAGATTCATGGAGCTCAGTCTTTGCTCACAAAGCTGGGAGCTGGCTGCAGGAAGCACAGAGCTTCTCGGGGAAGCATGGCAGAGAGAGGCGCGAGTGCAAGGAATGAAGAGATGTAGGCTCTCAGGTGGGGATTCCAGAGGGTTTATTGTAGGGAAGGAGGGAAGGTGACAGGAGGGGGGTGGCAAGCTGGTGGTGTTGACGAGAGAGCCTCGAATAAGGCTGTGAAAGGGGTTATAAGGTACACGGAATTGGGAGGGGTTCTGGCGCGCAGGCCAATAGGGACACAGTATCAGAAGATGGACGGAACTCATAACTAATGAACTTGACTTACAGGAGGGAGGAACATTAGACTGAACCAATAGTGAGTAATTTAACTGCAGAACAATGCAGAAAGCTCTGGAAAGCAACCATATAAGGGAGAAGAAGGAGGTAACATAGGGAGCCAACCAGGCACAACTTGGGCGCATATTCATGAATCCAATTCCAGAGGCTCTTGGGAGCAACCCACAGAGTCACCACAAGTTAAACCTCATCCAGCTCCCAAGACTCCTCAGGTGCTTCAGCCCCTGGTGCCATACCTTGAACAGATAGCTCTGCAAGAGCGACTGCTCCAACTGTTCACGAGTAAAAAAGACTATGAAGTAGTTGAGTCAAACCCCATGTTCTAATTTGGTAAGCTGTGTCTGGATCAAAGTAGCATACTATTTTACGATATCTTAACTATAATTTCTATTGAAAGGTACCTTAAAATTAAGTGTGAAATCACCAGTGTCATGTTATGCTATGACATTTGGATGATAATATGGTTCTGAGATACAGAAAATGTTAAGATTTACTGTTGACCTAGAATCCCAGTACAGCACCTTAACTGTGAGCTCAGCCCTCTCCTCTGCAGACAAACTTGTCCTATTAAGACTCTGACTCTTTGTTTTTACATCTACATTTACAAATACAGTCTTGTAGAGTAACTAAGAGATGAGAAGGCTGTTGAGATTGCTTCTGCTATAATACCTCTACTCAATGTAGGTTTTCTGAAGTGAAGTATCTTTCAGAATTAGCTACCACCCCTATGAATATGGGGCAATGACAGAATTTAAAGCTTACAAAACTGTTTTGATGATTAATATAAACATGATTTTGCTCAAAGTCACTGTGCTGTTTCTGCCTATTGTTGTATTGAAGAAGTTTAGCAGCTAAGACGTTCAGAGTGGCTTATAATATTTTATACACTACTTTTGTCAGTTTTATTGCAGTATGTGCTGTAAATCCTTTGGCATAGCCATGGTCTTCCAGGCCCATAAGCTCATTTCTGAAATGTCTCTAAATATGTATTTACATGAAAGCATAATACCTCCAAAGAAGCAATTATGGCCAAGGAAGTTAACAACCCATGTTTTAAAAGTCCAGAAATTGTTACATTCTTCTCAGTTAATTCAGATTCTGTGTTTCTGTAAAGTAACTGATTTTATTCTCAACCAACCATTTTTTTAAACTAACCTGTCATTGAATTAATAGAGCAGCATGTTAGATTCAAGGGGTGTCATCCCAGCTACAGGTGAATAAAATTAAAAATTTCCCCACTAAATTTTATTAAAACTAAACACAATGCAAACAATGTAAATTTCTGGAAAAAAACCCCAAAATATAAACCAAAGACAACCAGAAGGGGTTTTTTGTTTGTTTGTTTGTTTGGTTGATTTTTTTTGGGTTTTTTTAAAATTATTATTTTTCATTTTTCTTTTTTACACCCCAAAGGAAGCTGGAGAACAGAAGGATTTCAAGAAAACTATGTCTCAGACAATTGCATAGATAGAGGTGTGCCATACTGTGAAGCAAGAACTGAAAAATGCTGCTTCAGCAAGACTGTTGATAAAAAATAGGATCATAGAATCATAGAATGGTTTGGATTGGAAGGGACCTAAGGATTGTTTAGTTCCAAGCCCCCTGCCATGGAAAGGGACACCTTTCAGAAGACCAGGTTGTTCAAAGCCCCCTCCAAACTGGTCTTGGACACTTCCAGAGATGGGGCATCCACAACTTCTCTGAGCAACCTGTTCCAATGCCTCATCACTCTCACAGTAAATAATTTCTTTCTAATATCTAATCTAAACCTATTCTCTTTCATTTTGAAGCCATTCCCTGTTGTCCTGTCACTACATGCCCTTGCAAATCCTCTAATTTTCCATATTTTTGCATCTTACTTGCTTTTAGTTTTTAAAAGATAGCAGCTAAACCATCAAAAATTAAAATCATTATTCACATGTCAGATACAGCAGTGATAACCTACTTAATTTTATTAGTCTATCAACTTTTATTGTCTAATTCAAATTTCAAACTTTTATCATAATTTTTCAAGCATGTAATAAACAGCCTTTTTACAATATTTTTTTACATATTTTCAGTTCTCTTTTAGTCTGCCATTTGCCCAAAATGACAGTTAAATATAGATCCGTCACGGAGTTTTTTCTTTATATTTTATAAAGAAAAAGAATCCTCTAGCTTTCTATCTGCCTCCTTATACTTATAACATGTGGAATAGAAATCAAAATCTGCCATAGATACAACCAACCCAGAAAAAGAATATTTTCTTAAATGGTTCAGAGCTAAGCAGGCCCACTTGCAGATCAACAGGCTTTTGCCTGGAATAACCATTTATCTGCATAATGCAGAGCAGTTTACAGTTATTTCTGAGCACTTTGTTCCATCTAAAAGAAATTTACATTTTCATCAGCACATGAAGCTGATAATTAGTATCCAGAACTGATGTAAATCTTACCCACAGCTTTTTTACAGCATGACATTTTCTTTTCATGAGATCACACCCTGGGAAGTGCATTTTTACTGACATGAGTTGATTGGTATGTCTAGATTTCTGAGCACTATTTTTTTTTCCCCCACATAAACTATCATTTGTAGCCATTTTCACACTTGGCAGTTTTGCATCCTGTTTTTCCTGAAAGTCTCCATTCAGACTCACCCTGGATGTTTGCCAGAACCAAAACAATTCTCATTCTACTTAAAATGCTTGCCCTCGTATACATACATGTCTGTAATAGGTAATAGATCTGAATTTAACTTTACAGGACAGTGAGCTAGGCATATCTGTCTCCCTGATTCATTAGACACAGGGGAACACAGATCACTGTAGGAGACACACTCCGTTGATGCCTTCCCATTTTGCTAATACTCAGCTTTTAACTGACATCAGCATCGTGTGGTAAAATTGCTTCCAACCTCATTTAAACAGCTGCACGTTTGAACAGCCTTAAATGATGGGTTTTAGTAAATTGGTGAAGCATAAGTTTGCGTATGCATAAATTAACCTGGCCAAAAGCCAGCTATCGAGAAATCCATTCTTATTTAGCTGCTGAAAATAAATGCCTTGTCTCCAGGGGTAAGAGAAAGAAGGTAGGGGCAGTAAGGGAACCCTTACTTAATGTCCTATTGATTTGAACCTCCCAAATGATGCACATCATTGGTCTGCCCAAGCCTGTGGATTGAGCAGATCAGGGCTGACCTACTACCTCTGAACTCACAGCTGCTCAGCTTTACTTTGTCAGTGCTCACTGAACTGAAAGAACGCTTTGGAGCTCCTGCCTGATTTTCACAGCCATCCTATGGCAGTACAATGTCCACTGCTGTTTCCCTTTCATTGAAGCGTATCTTTCATTTTTCCCTCTTTTTCTCACTCACACTAGTCTACACAGGCTTCATTATCATTTCTTTTTCCTTTCCAGAGAAATTACTCTTTTGCAGCATTGATGTATCCTGTCCTTCAAAGATTTCTGCAGGCTGCATATATAAATCGAAACATATGAAATCTCACAGAATGAAGGAAAACACTGAAATTTTACTGGAGAATCTTAAAAGCATTTTTCTTCTCCTGCCCCCCTCCTCCAATTTTTCTTTTTGTTTATGGATTTTTAAAAAAAAAAAATTATTTGAATTTTTTCTATTTAAATCATTCTTCAAATGGAGATATTCTGGTAAATGAGGCTGAATCAAAAGACTGCCTTGTAAACAGTAGTTTAAATAGATTGTGATTTACATCCCCCTTCTCCTAAACTTTCAGTAGCTTTAACACATATTTGTGAAAATTAGATTCCTAAATACCTTTTTTTTCCTTTTTCCTGGAAATGCTAGATGCTCCATCTAGTGGACTAATTGATCGCGATTGAAACTTCGGTAGAATCCTTTAAAGTGTCAAGAAAAAAATAACCTTATTGTAACAAATAAGAAGGGTGGAAAAAAGAAAGAAAAATACAGGTTTTAATTTGTACACAATATGTAGAAGTTTGAGCAATAATTATAAGCATTATAATGCATCATAAGAATTTATTCTCTTCACAAGCAATACTGTATTGAGATAGCCCATTGTTGCCATGGCAATATGTCATAAATTTTTGTCAACTACCTAAAATAGCTGCCGATCACACGGTAATCAGGTTTGGGTTTGTTTAGGATTTTTAAGTGCTTTATAGCTTTTTAAATTTCACTAGAAATAAATTATCTTTGCTTTGTAATTTGTAACCACCTTTGTTGAAATTTGATGAACAAACCAACATTCATTATATATTTTTCACAGTGAAATGTTTTACATAGTGTATAAAAACATGAGTTAAAATATCTTAAAATGTATATAGATTTTTTTCCTTAATGATATATATTTTTTCCACTAATTTATACTCTGAAAATTAACACTGATAAGTGTGGAAGAGTGTGCTGTGTTTTTTCGACTTCTCTATGGATCTTAGTCATCACTGCTGTCATCGTTTATAGCAATATTTTCAGCATGGTCAAACACTCATTGCCCCACTGAAAGAAAAATACAATATTGAATTTAAAAATGCTAAAGTGCAGGCCATCATTAAATCCAGAAAGAGTAATATGTGTACAGGAAAGGATATTTAAGAATAAGTGTAAATTCACTTACAATGTCACCTACTCACCAAGATGCCCTACTCATCAATGTGATTGAAAGCTGCCATCCATGACAGAAACCTTAAACAGATCTGCTTAAAATGATATCGTGATATTAGGGATTACAGAATTTGTATCACTAAAAAGGCATCAGCAGCTTATATTTCTTTGGGGAAGCATTAGAATTTTGTAGAAACATCCCCACAATCAATTTAAACTTTCAACTGTACGTAAATTTGTGGGGGTGGGGATTTCAGGTTAAAAAGCAGCTTTTTGCTTTCTTTTTCCCTTTGTTTTATTTCCCCTCTCCCCCAGTTTAACCTTTCTGTCTATGCATATATTTGCATTTTGTAAAACAAACCAAAGAAATCAGAGTCGCTTATTTACTGTGCATGTTTGTATATGATTATGAACAGCAAGATTATGCCTTTATCTTTTACATTCTGCTTTGATAGATGTGTATTAAAATCTGGCAGTGCAACCACTGCTTATCAGAAACCTGTGCTGTATTTTTGTGATGTAATTTAGTCTAAAATACTTAATATCATTAACATTCTGCTCAAGCCTCACATACATAATGCTTCAGACTCTATAGCTACCAAAGCCAAAGATATAAACAGGCTTTAGTGTCCAGAGGGGAAAAAAAAACAACTCCACATTTGGTAGTTGACGACCCTATTCGTTGATATAGTCAGCCTTGTTCGCTGAGCGTGAGACGAGAGCTGCAGAACAGAAAAGACTATATTCAACATTCACGAGCTGGGGCATTTTTAAAAAATTACTCTTAAAATACATATTTTGCCTATAAATGAGCCAACTAAAGGTAATTTTAATATAGTCATAGCTAAATTTCTAAGAAAACTATTATAATTAAGGCAACAGGTCTGAAAATTCATTGCTACTGAAAAAATAAAAGAAAGCAAACCCAGAAAATTTAGTGTAAAGTCCTTTATATTTCTTTTTTTTCCCCACAGTTTTAAAAATCTCTAGAAGAAAAATCCAGAATTTTCACTGGAGAGACAAGGTGAAAAGGCATGTAAAGCTTTATTTTAAGTTTTCTTATTTTCATGCTTGCAAAACACTTAAGCAATAAATAGCAGGTGGAGATCCACAGAATGTGATAGCAGATGAAATTCTTGTTATATATATAAATATATATATCCCCATACATGGATACAACTGAAACACTCCAAAACTGAATTTGAGGAAAAAAAAGAAAAAAGAGCCAGGCCAATTGTATCAGCCTAGGCTTACCTCTAAAATATAGATCATAGAGCAGTACATCCTGAAAGGGGAAGGTTGGTATAAAATTACTGTCCTGATTTATACATAGTATTATAAAAAAGATACAAAGGCTATAAGAAAAGCCAAGCTTCTTGCTGATATACAAGCTGTTTTTCAGGCAATCAGTGGAAAAGATGCAAAAAGGGGAAAAGTGTATCTAGAAAATGAATTTATCCAATTTTCATATTCTAACATATAATCTGCATTCCATACAGAAAATTATACCAAATCCTTCCATTTGGCTAATATTTAAATCTCTCCTTTTCATACTTTTATGTTTGAAAACAAAGTGTTTTCAATTTCACAGGCAGATCAGGACTTCTCTGATGTCATGAACCCTGAAGCTTTTCCCTTTTGCCTGGCTGTCCATTACCGTGAATGCTGGAGTGGAAACAAGACATACTTCTGGTGAAAAATTAAGTAGCATAATCAATACATGTAGCTGTTTTCCAGAAAAACAATTTTGCTCAAGCCATGGAGATTTATTAGAAGAGTGAAAAATAACTTCAAATCACAAAATATTTACTACATTAAATGGTTTTTTAGCAGTTTTCATTATTTTTATGTCAGGGATTTTATTTTATACCTTCTTTCAACCTTACCATTCTATTTTCAGGTGTATATCTGAATGGAGCTGAAATCCTACCCAGGGCATTTTCTAAACATAACCAGAAGTTCTCCACAGAAGGAAGAAACAGCAGAAATATTTTTTAGAAAATGTTATCACAGGTACTGCCCTGACTTTAGTGGTTAAATATCTTTCATGAAAGTTCTTACACATGAGAATAGTATTTTTTTGCCTTCAAAATAAATTACAGTTTCTTTATTTTGTTTTATTTTATTGTTTTATTTTAGTTTAGTTTAGCTTTTTAAAGTGTTTTCTCTTGTTATAATATATTCCAATGCTATGGTACTCTTTCCAAATGCAGTAAATTATCAATTATCTTATTGGAAAGTTTCACACTCATGCTGTCTATTACTGAAGATCTTCACAATCTTTTTCCATCTGCTTAGAAATCCAACTTAATTTTGCTGAGATTGAGACCTTAGAAAGCCTATCCCAAGAAAACACCATTTATACAAAGGAAAAAGATTTGAATAAAAAACATAACCTCAAGTCAATTTGCCCTGAGAAAATTTTTGCTTTATGTTACAGTAATTTCTTCTCTATGCAAAGGCCTTTCTTGTCTGTGTAGCTATATAACATCTTGAATACAGCCCAAGGCTTTTCCTTAAGGTTGTTTCTCTCAACAATTCTGTCTATGGAGTCAAGAGCAAAGGCAATTCTCACTATAAGCATAACCGGAATTTTAGGTATCCTGTAAGGTCAGTTTTGAACCTAAAGTCAATTGTAAGCAGGACTTTGAGAATTCCCCTAAAATCCATCCTTGGGTACTCTTGGACCTTTGGATTTATGACAAAAAATAGCTTGCCTTGAAGTGGCTGATTTATTTACCATTGCAAGTGCGATGGCTTCCTGGTGCATGGAAAACCGAATTGTGATATGGACATCTGGACTGTCCTACAACATACCATATAATGTCATTTGTTTCAGTTTACCTTACCAGTATCTGCAATGCTGTGTTCTTTCCACCTGTCAATCTAAACCTCTTTAGTCTGGCAGAATATCAGTTTCATTGACTAAAACATCACCCAAAATGAGTGTGTGAAATACTAAAACAGTATTACTATGTAAGAATGAAAACCAGCCTTTTGAGCCCATCCCATATCACGTTGGCCAAAACTTCTTTCACTCAGAGTCTAATACTGTCCAAACTATACCTGGAAAAACCAACAACAAACCAACAAATAAATAAAAAAATCCCAAACCCGCAAAAACAACAACAAAATAATAGAAACAAAGGCAATTCTTTAAACTATCCTCTATTTATTTATAAGTAAAGTCAGTAATATCCTTAAAATTACATTATTATTGATTAGCTAAAATGAATGGTAGATATAAATGAAATTCATTATTAGGAAAATGCCAATTGGGCTGAATTTCCATCTTTAAACTGCATCTCAGCACAACTTGTAATAAGGACGAAACAATAAGGGATGAGACAAATTAATCAATCAATTGAAATATTAAAAAAAAGAAAACAAAAACAACATATAAAGGAGTTGAACTGATACCAAATATTTCCTGGATGAGCAATACAATCCATAAAAAGTAGTTCTATAAACCTGCCTCAGAATTTTTACATAAATCAAAGCAAAGATTTATCTAACCCATTAGCTGTTAACCAATACTACCTGTTAAGCAATAGTATTCTGACCTGGATATGGTCATGTACTCTGCCTTTTTTTTGACCAAGAAGGAAGCTCATTTACCTAGGTTCAGGGACACAGTTTTTCTTTTTATGGTATGTGAGTTATTATAACAGAATGATAATATAATTTTTAGCACATATTAGTTATTTCTGCAACAGAGATTTAAGTCAGTAAAAGCTTTGATACTATTTTTGGAGACAAATCTTTCAGAAGTGATTTTTCATTAATACTTCAACAGGCTAATAATAATAACCCTGACCATAATGTTCATCTTTCCTTCTTTAGAAGATCAAAATGTTTTGTAGGGAGGTTTAAATAATATTTTCTTGACAAAACAGCCATACTTTTTGAATAAATGATCTGTCTGATAAATACCTCTAACTGGTGGATACTAATTTTGGACATAAATTAATTATCTAATATATATATATTATAATTATATAAATATATATTTCAGAGTTATCTAATATATACAAAAGTTGGAAAACTCACTCCATGGAAATAACTTGTTCAATGAGCTTGGGGTTTTTCCCATCAATGCTATCAGTCATCATAATGATACAAACAGATTTCTTTTTTCACTCATTGTGTCAGAAGAAATTTTGCCAACCTTCTCAAGAGGTTCCTGTTTATGATACTGTCAATTTATGAAAGAAAACTGTCCTTTCTTTTGGTTACAACTTTGTAAATTACTGTGAGACACAGGTGTGAAAGCAAACAAATATATGACATATTGTCTCAATATAATTCTAGAAGTAGATTCGTTAAAAATGTTTGGTTTATGCTTAGATTTTTTTCTACTTTTGTGTATTTCTAGATTAATTAGCCTGTTTTACAAAGAGGAAAACTCATAATCACAATATTTAATGTATGTATATGAACATGTTGCAGTCTCTCCTAAATGTCTATACCTGTAGTAATAATATGTAAGAAGAGAAACCGTTTATTTTTCAGTCTCACATACCCAAACACTTGGCACTGCATGAATCATTAAAACTAATGGAGTCCTGAAATATTGCCAGACTCTTTCTTTCATTGTTTAGGGCTTGCTTTCGCTCACAGTGATTTCAGCTGGACTTTTGCCATTAATTTAAAAATAGAAATAGGTCCTTAGAATAATCTCATTTTTCCTGAAGTTTCCATAGAAGATCACTTTGCTAATTGAATCATGTCATCATTTTATTTCTCTGTTGTCCATTTCTTCAAGCTAAATTATTGAACTAGATTTTTGTATTCTGTGTTTATGTTAATGATGGGTGGTTTTGTTTTTGTTTTCTCTTTCTCTCAAATTAATGTCTAATTCAGAGTTCTATTGTCTTTGGTATTGTAGCTCTTCTGTCAAAATACCTCTGGTTGGTACATTGAGAACTTAGTTTGTTCTAATTGTACCTCGTAATCTACGTATCTGTGTTTTGCTACCCATAGCTAAAATACCTCAGCTCTCACCATGAACATTTACAGCTGGGAAAATTGCAAACATTTGCTGCATGAACCATGGCTAAAATTTTCAAGTTATGTTAAACAATGATCTAATGTGGTTCTTGACCATTTTATCATGTAGTCACATTCATGGATTCTTGGCACGTCAATCGAGCAACATTCTTAGACCACTAAGCAAAACAACGTAAGCTCTGTTTTACGTCAAATCTGCTGTAAAAAGACCCAGTAATTTGAATATTGGAAATCTGGAAAATGACCACCAGTGTTCTGTAGTTACACTGCAGGATCATATTTTGCTTCCTCAGAATATAGTTTTACTGGGATTTCCTGCAGCTAAAAATAGAGACTAGAAAATATGTAACTTGTACTTTAGATATGCTACATATTTAATGGTGCCCAAAATCTGAACAATATGGTATCATTACATTGATTTTGTAACGGATCATAGAATTTTAGTGTGGAATCAATTTAATTTTATCCCTCAGGTTTCTTAATGAGCATTAAATGGGGGTGAAAAAGATTTTAAGATAAACTTTGAATTAGCCTCTCTTCTTTTTGGGTTTCAGACAGCTCTCAAATTATATGTGCTCCTATAGTAGATTTATCACTTTCATTGCAACTCTGAAGCAGCATTACTTGGCATTTCAGACACAACTGTCATTTTTTTTTGAACATATTTGCATTCTCTGACCCTTCTAGACTATTCAAGCTTGCTTTTGTGAACAAATAATATTTGATAAACCTGTAATTTATATATGACTATGCAGGTGCCACCATATCAGGACATCACATCATTAAGAGAAAAGAAGATCTGCAAAAATTTTAAGAAAGAAGAAAAAGGAATGATGAAAAATTAAATAAGATAATGGGTGTAACACTGAAAAAAATAGTTTTCACTGTCATTTAAGCAATATTATATAATATGAATAAAAAAGAGATAATTGCATATTATTTTCTTGAAAACAACTCTGTTCTATGGTATTTTATGTATAAAACACATGACCAGCTTTTGTTTGTAACGTTTTCCCTAAATGATGTAGATCAATAGGTTGTGATCTCCCTCACAGTTTTCAAGTATTTTCAGTTTATTTATGCCATTTATTATCAGTCATTCACATTGTTTTCTGCTGCAGAAAATGAAGGACTGCGTCTTTTCCTTTGTAATTTTTTCTGCTTAACTTTTCGTTAAACACTGAATTGAAAGGTAGTAGCTGTGTCGCTTTTGCTATACCCATCATGAGCAAATAAATTTTTAGCAAGTTATTGCTCACAGCTTTCTCTAAAGAGCAAACTCAATGGAAATGATCAATTGACATTACGGATCTGAAAGGAAGAATGTAAACAAAAAACTTGGGGTTTTGTCAATGCTACACCCCAAGATTAAGGGTTATATTTCTTGGTGAAATTCTGGCTGGTATGCTCTCAGTAAAAACTGTCAGTCTTTTACTCCCTACAAGATAGTTACAATTTTGAAGAAAATTACATTCTTTGAAATGTGTCGAAGGACCCCCCTCTCTTTACAGTTAGAAGCAATAAAACTGTGTCTAAACAAGCTTTCTATCTCAAATGAAGCAAGCTTTTTTCTTTCTTCTATCGGGGTGTATCAGCTGTTAGGGGAAAAGGTAGTCAGAAATATTTTAATGAATTCTTTAAAATAACTAATGTGAAAAACATATTGGTGCTTTAGTAGAGTTTAAACATTTCACAGAACATCATCTTGTACAGAGTTCTAATGAAGTGTTCACAAAACAAGGAAAATACTTTTCTTTTTTTCATGTTTATCCTGTTTATCAGACAATAATAGAAAATTTTGGGATCTGTGGTACCAGGATAGAAATGCTTACTGTGAGAACTGTATTCCTCCATGTGTTCATTTATAGAGGATGGCACCTGTAAATATCTATGGCTATAAAGACAAAGAGACTATCCATTACATTGGGATAACTTTGATGCTAATACTACTATGTTCAATTTTAGATGTTATGGAAATAACTTCAGTGCACTTTTTGGCACTTTCTTTACAAGAATATGGTACTTGTTTTCAATCAGTACAAGCAAATGTTTAAGGAATAGCTTTGTTCGCATTCCTCCCTGTAAAACATATTTAAAAATTCAGATGCAAACTATATTGCCACACAGATGATAAACAGTGCTATAGAAACACATATTTAAGACAAGATAAGGCATAAATTTCACCAGTTGGTTATCTCTAAATATCCTTGGGATCAATAACTTCATTTGTGACCTTCCTGAAAAGCTGTGGCTTTGCTTCCTACAGAGAAGTCACAAAATTCTGAATCCATAAAGATAAGAGCTTCTTATCATTTTTCCCTTGTTAATCTGGAGGCCATTAAAAGCAAGAGAAAAATTACCATGTAAATAAAACAATCTGTTTTTCCCATGCAAATTATGCAGGATAGCTGAATAAATTTTTGCAATGACATGTTTGGGTTTTTTTCCATGAAGTTTAAAATAAAAAAATTTTAAAAAGAGAAAGAAAAAGTCAAACAAGAAAACAATTAAACCTCCAGATGCAAAATTTAAACTTAATATTTATAAATATAATTGCAATTAAACGTTCCTGCCAGCAGCATTGATAACTTTATTTGAAGGAAATTAAATTCTTTCTTTACCATCCTTTGGCTATATCACCAAGAAATCACCCAAGTTTGAAGAAGCAGGGTGAAACAGGTCTGGTTATTCCAGGTGTTATCCCTACAAGTGTCTGGTAGTATTCTTTTAATAGGAATGAAGAAGGAAAAAATTACTTGGCACTCCTTGCACATCCCTGGTTGACAATGGGGAAAAAGGAAGAGAATTAATATCCAGGTAGCCTTAGCTTGTTTGCCCTTATGTTATATTTTCTGTATTCAACCATGCTTTGTAGTGTGATTCTGTTAAAAATTATCTTTCCTAATATTTTGAGTTTGTCTATGTTCTAGTTTGCAATGTGAGGCTGGAATTCCTTAACAGATAAAAAGGATTTTTTTTTTTTTTAATTTTCACATCAGCGCAGAGATTCATCTTATGGTGAAACAGGAACATGAAAAAAAACCCTTTTATAATACTTGTATTTTTTTATGATTAATTTCTCACTTTTCACAGCTAGTGCTGTCACAGCAAACAGGGTTCCCAGGAAACATCTGATTAACTGTACTCATCTGGAGGAAAGAATAGTGATTGTTACTGGAGAGATTGAGATATGAATCATATGTTCTCCCAGCTCAGCTGGTGGCTAGGTAGACTGAAGGACTACAAAGAAATTTAAATCCAGCAGTGATAGGCTAGAGATAAACAAATCTGATATTGACTATTTCTGACAAGGATTGTATTTAAAATTAAAAATAAATAACAAAAGCGGTTGTTATGAACCATAATAGACTGCAGGTCAAGGTCCTCTCTGACCCTTGAAGTTAAATACTAATATTCACAAAAATTTGTGGACAATAAAAATATATTGTGCTGCATTTGCGAAAATTCTGATCAATGTTATTATTTTTTCTAACTTAAGTGTAGTATTGAGTAACAGATTAATACATAATTAAGAAAGATTTACTATCTTCTTGAAAGAGTTATGACTGCATGCATGAAGAAATTGCAATTATATTACTATTTTTTACATATAAATCAAAATATATTAAGTATAATTAAATACAGTTGAAGCAGAGAAGTTGAGAAAGAACTGGTTGTATACAGGAGCTTGTATACTCTTTTCTCAAATCTACTCTAACCATTACTTAGCCACATGGGAAATGAATTTATTAATTTCCACCTAGGAGATATTTCTAGAATTCAGTGAAATAAAACCGTGCAGAAAAACAGAAGTATGATTCAGTGATTCATCTGTTCTCCCATTGTGTATGCCTACTTTGAGCAAAGATGAATCATTCCCTTGAAGTGTCATGCCTTTTCATTGACTATAAAGAGAATCTAGATAGGATGCACCTGACCTAACTGTAGTAATTTCTACTATTGGTGTCCATATATTGTCTAGTCATCTTAACACAGTCTGTACATCTCTGCACAGTCAGTGGAAGTGTAGTTTTATGATAAAATCATCTGAAAAAATAAAGAAGCCTAATTCTAAAGTAGAAAAATTTCTTTTCCAAAAACCATTTTTCTTTCACTGGCTCTAAAAGAAGCCTACAGTCATGAACTCAGATGCAGACACAGCATTATTCACTACATCAGACAACCACATAAGAATTCTGACACATTAACATTTTGCAGTCAATTTGTGTGGTATCAGTGATACACAAGGTGCAAGAAGCCAGGAAATTATGCTGGTATTACATTACAATAGAGCTAAGGAATTTGGTAGTGGTTGATGCTGACTCTGTGATGTCATTCTGCAGGATCATAAGCAAATACCTGTCCCAGCACAATAACAAAAAAGCATTCTTAAAAGATCATTCTATTAGATGACCTAGTTAAGAAAAGCTCTTATTACTACAGAGATAAAATGACTAGGAGCACTCGTCTGGCAGCAGCCAAAATGATACAGAAGCACTTAAAAAATGTATGTATCAAAGCCTACTGATCACTGATATAGCTTGGGGCAAAGGGTTTTTTTTCACACTGAAAATTACAATTTGCATAGATCTTTTATAGGCAATGGATTTTCTTCATTTAATTTCTTCATTGACGCTTTATGAGCAATTTTTTTTTTCCAGATGGTTTTATGGAAAATGTATTAACCCATGGCTGGTAAGAATCCATACAGGAAGAAGATTAGCTGTATGTATATAAACACACACACATTTTTGCATGCACACAATGACACGTGGGTAATAGTTAATGTAGGCAATGTTATTCTTTTTTGCAGTGGCTGTTACAAGTATCTGGTATTGTGCTGCACAGAGGAACAAAGGATCTCTAACATCTTCATTTCCTCTGTCCTGCACACCATGACAGTCTGCAGGGGCAGGGCAGGTAATGCTACACAATGCCTACAGTCTCCCTGTCTTTTTCCTCCCATCATTTGCTATAGGGATTTTTTGCAAGCACTCACCCTGCCAGAATATTTGGTTTGCCTTCTAAAAGAAGTTAATACATGTGAGATTTTAGCATGCAGCCAGGTCCCATCATGAAGGCAGCTAGGACACTGCCTGGGTGACCCAGCAGGTGGGACTGAAAGTTGGACCTGTCCAGTATGTAGAAATTATCTAAATGGGAAAGATGTTGAAAGATTGCTCATAAGGCTGAGCAGATCCCTCTTCCTCATGCATATCAGAGCTCACTTCAGCTGTTATTTTAGTACTTGACTGCAGCAGTGTGGACTCACGAGCAGCCCTCACCCCACTGCATGGGGAGGACTGCTCCAGAGCCTAAACACGCAGGGAGGGCTCTCAGCGGCAGCGAGCTGTGAGGCTGTCCAGACAGGGTCTTTGTAGAGTTGTGATAGGTCGAGAAAGGCAGCTTTTCCATTCCAGGTTTCCATGGTAATTTATTAGGATAATAAGGAGAGGGACTGGGGAACTGTGGAGGGAAGAGGGGAGACGGGGAAGGATGTGAGCTCCATTGAGGCTGGAATCAAAGAGAGCTGGTTCCGGGTCCCACTGGGCTTTTATCCGTGGGGCTGGGAGGCGGTCCTGGCTCACATCAGCCAGTCAGGAGGGGTCAGGGGGGCGGGATTAGGGGAGGGAACACGCATTACAACACTTGACTGACTCTCTTTTTATGTTTCTGTGCTTTTTCTGCAGCCTTTTAGCTGATCTCAGCAATTGGTGAAGGCCGCTGTAGCACATGTAGCAGGGAACCAAGAATCTAAGTCATTCAAGAATGCTATTTTTATGTTAGTTTTTAATTTCTAAAGTGTTATTATACTCCTGTGATCATTTCATCTTGAATCATGTATCAGGAGTTTTTTTGTTGATGGGCTTTTTGTTCTTCTGCCACCCTACCCCTCTTCAAAGTAACTGGCACTATTTTTGTGACTAGCTCATCCTGAATAGAAATATAAATGCTGAGAACTACAGATAAAATACACAAACTCCTTCTTCAAACTCCCTTTTACATTATTTTCTGCATGTACAAACTTTCCCATATTTTTTCACAATCAAGAAGCAAGAATAATAATTAGCGCCATGAATATTCATACACATTGCTCTGTTATTTTAACATAATTTTCATGGAGCATCTATTCAGTGTACCATGAAGAAACTGAAACCATGAAAAATGGGAAAGCTTGTAGTGTTGATAAAAAAAAGAAATGGTAATTGCCATGAATACGAACAAAACTATTTGAATGGCATTTGTTTTCCATTTAAAAGCTGTGAATTTAAAATGTCATGCAGTAAATATTTCTGTATGGGCATTTCAAGGAAACCCTCTTGATTAAATTGAAGGATAAGCTTACAATTAATATTTATTTATTTCTAATATATGAAATGGATTATTCTACTCTTCTGTTTGGCTTTAATGATCTGGAAACCCTTCATTCACAACAATTAAAGCTGTATTATCCATAAACCCATATGATCAACATATCAATGGTACAGAAAAACAATATCAATGTCAAGAAGTCAACAATTAAATCTAGAAAATGGCAAAAATTGCCACCAAAAAATAAAGTGAGAAATTTCTCACATACACAGGCTCATAATGATATTTTGTTTAACTATGAAATCTTTTGGTGGGCAGGGCAAGGGAGGGCAGGGCAGGGAAGGTAAAGGAAGGCAAGGCAAGGCAAGGCAAAACAAGGCAAGGCAAGGGACTTACACATGGCATAAACATCACCCCTGCAATGGAAGATATGTTCTTGTTGAAACATTTCTTGTAAAAGGATCTAAGTATTTCAAGTTTTTACAATTTAAAATCAATATAATTATATTTTGAAGTATTTTTAACTACAAATAAATATCAGTATCCAGTTATGAATAGACTAATAAGGAAGCTCTCATACCTGTAGATACTGGGTTAAAGCATGAAGTGAAATTAATATAGAGAATTATGCTTGTTAAATGTGGCAAAGAGCTTAGATACTAAGCTTAGGGACTGCAGGAACTATTTGGTAAATATTTTTTTAAAACATAACATAACCCTGACTAGGGTTTTAGCACAGAATGAGAAGTCTTAAAAAACCTAAATGAGGAGCAGTTGTATTACAGTGCAAATATTAAAGAGAGATGTTTAAACATTACTATTTTTTTAAAACGCCTGTATCCAGACATCTTTCTCTCACCTGATTCCGGACTTTTTTCTTTTGATATAACTGAAGAGGGCAAATTTTGCTGTTTTAAAAGAAAACAGGTTGTAAAACTTCTCAATAGATGCATATTCTTTTACCCAGAAACTTGTCATTTCAATGTGTTCACAATCCTGAGGAGTCTTCGTAATCTATTAACACATTTTAGTGTGCAGTGCAAGTAGCCAGTCCATAAGCCTCTCAAGTAATTCCTTTTGACACAGACCATGTCACTAGCAGACATGTTCTCTGAATTTACATATGTATATTAAGAAGTATCTCCATGCATTTACTTGTAATATTTGTATAAATAAATAATATTGAAGATTTATTTTGTATCTATGCAATTCTGCAGCTAAATATTACAAATAATAATAGCAGAAATTCCATCTATTTCACAGTATACTTTTCTCTCTGATTCCTTGGAAAATAAAAGTCTCACACTTGAATTAGTCTTTTCGTGTTCTAACAAATGTAAGTCCTTTTCTATATTTCAGTAAATCCCCCATGGGTCCTATTCTCTTGTCTTTTCTAATTACTAAAGGCAAGTGTTTGAATGTGTTAGTCATTGTATATTTCAATATAAATGACATAAGGTGAAGAGGACTATTTTATAAATACCTCTGTGGTACATTAGAGGCAACAGTGGGTGGTAATAATGACTTCTTTGTATGGCATTAGATATCACTTACTCTCATTTGGTGGTGACACACTGTTATAGATTGTGGTACTCTAGAGAATCAACATCTCCTGATGATTCACCTTTAATTGCTGAAGTTTCTCTATCCTTTCTAACTAGCATGTCAAAATTTTCTTCTGTTGTGAAAGATATATAACACCATAAAAATAACAATAGCATATTAAATTATCTAATGAACCCTTTTTGAAAAGGCAACCTTTGGAAACCCTTGGAAAGTACCTATAGTTTTAGCTACTCAAACATCAGGAAAGACAAAGTAAGAGATGGTAAGGTTTTTCTATTGCACTATTCAAACTATGTAACAAGCAAATGCTGAAACAAAGGTGAAGGATAAATGACGGAAAAAAACCAAACTGAACCAAACCAAAACCAAAGAAGCAAAATAAAAAAGCAACACAGTTTTTTAATTATAGATAAATGAGTTACCTGAGGATGTAAAAAGATTTACCTCAGGCAGGAATGAAATACCCTGGAGATTAATCCAATGCAGAAATTGTCTAGTAAGGTTTATTATATAATCTTAATTATTTTAAAAAGTGGTCAAAATCAAAATGTTCAACTAAATAAGGGCAAATCATTAATTTTTACTACATTCTTTTTCACACCTTGATTATGTAGCTTAAATTTAAATGCTAGTGGCCTCAGTGAAACTGTTTAAAATTGCTAAAGCATGAATTCACAGAGTGTGTTCTAAAACCTGTTTGTGTTCTGAGCCTCAGTCAATACAGTTTACTGATGATGGTAGAATGCCACTTAATTAGGAAAGTTCATAGAGCATTTTGGTGCAACTTAAGCAATGATGATCTTGGTTCTAGTGTCCAATTCACTCAACAAAATAAAACAGACATTAATGAGTAAGAAATTACACTCTACTGTGTGACAGCAAATAGTTCACTTGGTACTGGGAAACTCCATCTAGCTGTGAACAGAAGTTATATCGCAAAATATAAAAATCAATAGACTCAATTCACCTATGCCCTACAGCATACCTTCATGATTTTCTATACTTATCTTTCTACCCAGCCTTTCTTTACGGCTGTCTTTGATCACATCTTTCTCTTTTCACCTACTATATAATGTAACCAGTATTTGCTTAGCAGTTTATCAGAGATGCCCAGTTTAGATCTGAAGGCTTTCTTCCACAGCAAAAGATCCTAACAGAATTCATCTAATGTCTACACTGACAAACTACAAGTAACCTTTATGGGTATTAGGTCAGGTCTCAGATCAGCAGAGCTGTCTAGAGAGAAGTGCTAAATTGCAGCCAGTAGTCTGGAATGGACTGACTTCAAAAATAGCTTTTTTTCTTACTTTGAAGCACTACACAAACTGCTGTCTCTCCATCTATAGCCTTTAACACTGATTTTGTGACAGTTTAGATCTCCTTGAACATTTAATGTCTTTTAGAAGAAATGTACTGGAAGCAGAAAGAAACACCAATTTTATCTCTTTAGTCAGAAATAAAACTCCCAATACAGCATTTTAACAAAAATTATCACAAAATTTTGAAATATTTTTTCCCTATGAAACAGTAAACACCAACCACAGACAAATTATGAGTTTAGAGCTTTGAAGTAAAAATAGACTTTTAGCTCATCTCCACTCCACAAATTATTTTATAAAGAATTTCACTGAATCAAGAAAGAAAAAAAATATAAAAGCAGAAAGAAAAAGAATAATGCATTAATTTATACGTTTACACTAGAAGATCATAAGAAATTAGTAACATAACTGAGACTTTTACAAATAATTATTTCAATACTTCTTTACCTCATATCCTAAAACAATGGATAGAGGATATTTTAAAAATTGGGTGTCCCTTTTTAAGAATGATCTTTTTTTTACTGGACTACAAAGGATGTGTTGTAGATATCCCTGAAGACCAGTAGAGTGCAGTTTCTTACTCATTAATGTCTGTTGCATTTTGTTGAGTGAATTGAACTCTAGAGCCAGTAAAAATTGTTTCTGTCTTTATCAGTGGGGCGCCGTGGTCCTGCACTGAGAGATGGCTCAGCCTCCCCATGGCCTGGGCTGCGTGTCCCTGGTTTAACCCCTGTTCTGGGACTAGCAACAGCTTCTCTGACCTGCTCCAGCTTCAGCTCTGGAGGTTGTCCCCACCCCTGCAACTACCTGAAAAGCCATCCCCTTTTGTGGACCTTGGGCTGAGGATGATGGAGGCATGAGGGTAACCCAGAGAAGAGGTGTCATCCTGGGAAAGGGTGTTTTGCGCAACAGTTTGTTCTGTTTTCTTTATCAAGGCTTTCCTGTGCCACACATGATGTTCCCTCCTCGGCAGTGTGTGTCATATAGTTCACTATCTAAATTAGTCAGCACTTGACATGTCTAGCTCAGTGATTTTTCTGCTGAAATAATGGAAATAGAAAAGAATAGTTTCAATAGATTCAATATTGAAGTAGAAAGCCTTGGCTTTGACAGGAATGATTGTGCCACTGTGTGTTTGGTTCACAGAAAGAACTTCAAAGAATGATGAACAGCCAAATAAGTGACCTCATGACAATCGGCTTAATTAGAATAAATTAGGAGAAAATATTGTTTTAGCAGAAGAAAATCACTAGAGCTGTCTCTAACAAGACACTTAATTATATACATCAAGGGGAATTTCTTAAGGGACATCTTTTTTCTTCATCTATGTAAATCATTTAATGTAGTTCCATCTTTGCAAATGTGACTGGGGAGATACATCAAAATGGATAAATTAGATCTAATTTCATTACCCATATAAACTTTGTAAAAGTTCCAACCAATCAAGATAGATTGAATCCCAAGGCTGATTTTGACTTTATTAAAAATTACATTTTATACTTGTGATGAGTGACTAAATTCAGGTATAATATCTTAATGACATACTGAAATGAAAAATTGCCATCATTTTACAGTTCAAACAGATGTTTAGAGGTATGAATAGTAATACAGATTTGAAAAATAAAACAAAATGTACCAACAATACTGAACCAACCTTATTTTATTGTTAGGATTTTTTCTCTTTAAATCATATGACTAAAAATTTTGTTTAAGGAGATGTTAAACATATTCAGTTAGATATTAGACCCAACTTCCAGTTTAACACACTGGAAGTTGGGTTTAATATCTCAATTTTGTTTAAAAAAAAAGATACATTGCAGGACAAATAACAGAACTGAAGCCTAATCCGCCCGCAGGACTGTATGAACTACCTACCTAAACACGTAGAGAAAGACACATTGTCACATATACATGTACTTAGATACACAGGAATATACAGAATAAATATAATCGTACATATTGCACCAAAAACCAGAAAAGATAAATCCTTACATGTATCACTTTTAGTATGTATTCCAATATTTTATGATTTCCTCTCCTATTATTATCTGATACAACAAGTTGCAAACAAAAGCTGTCAAGAAAGAGGCGACTACCATAAGTACTTCCTCTTCTACATGTCAGTCCTGAGGGATATCAAATGCTGATGAAGAAAGCTTGAACACTGAAATGATTAATGCTCATGATTTTATTATAATTCAGCTTACATAAGAGTATAGGAGCATGATGCTGCTTTGTATTTTAAATCAGAACAATTCAGAAAAAGACTGGAGAACGTCTTTCATACTAGTTTCAGAGTCACATATGTTTAAATCAATTTTATAAAGCTTGCTCCTCCTTTGTCCAATGTAGAGGGCATAGAGTAAACTGCAGTGTTGATTCAGATTTAAAATACCAAGCCTGAAAAGTCACCATAGTAAGAAAAAAAGTTAGACTATGTATTGTTTCTTAAAGGATTATAAATTGAAGCTATTTTTCATTACTGAAGGCCTTTTCCTGTCCTGAACTAAGTCATCAGTTAAAATTTTCTATGGAAAAGCTCACAAAATGAAGCTAGAAGGTAGATTTAAAAAAAAATTTAATCTGTCTATTGCCTTTTTTTGGTTTGGTTTTTTTTTTGTAACAACTTCAGATCTCTTTAATTCTCTTGGTTGGAAGTATTTGGATGTCCTCCCAGCTTGGTGAAATAATTTTAAATTTTCTTTCTTTTTAATTTGTTTCACATTTAAGTTGCGCCCTGATGAGTACATTCCATCTGCTTACCATACAACTGACAAATAGCTTGCAAATTAATGATTTCATGCTGTGAGGAACCTGTTTCTCATGAGTTCAAAACTCATCTGAACTCAATGTTGAAGTTCCTGACATTTTTGAGGGTCTGAAATGCCATTAGTGAGCTACATAATGAGGCACATTTTGAAGTGGTTTTAGTGGAAAACTGTATAATAAGATGTCCTTGTAAGCAGATTGTAATTTTTTATGTTACCATTATACTTTTTTCCTACAATACTTTATACAACTTTAAACTACTTTTTTGTCTTCTATTTACATGATCCCAATTGGTAGGTAAAGCTATATAGACCTTCTAGCTAATCGATTGATCACTGACAAACCAATGTCATGTCTCATTCTCATTTGGAAAAAATGAAACAAAGAGACACAGACTATTTTCTTTATGTCTTTTTTTCATGTTGCTAATATAAATAATCACTTATGACTCAGATAACAGATGCTAAATTCTTTCAGAAGCCAGATTAAAACAAGGGGACTTCATCCCCTTGATGGTAGGTATATTGATCAGGTTGTAATGGGACACATTGGCACTAGAGTTTTGGAATAGGTAAATATGGCACAAGATCTTTTTACAGAAATCACACTATTTTGAAGCAACAAGAGATGTAAAAAGAGCAGTAGAGTGTCTCAAACATCTTTAAAAAGTTATATTTAGATTACTGAATCCTGATTTTGGTCAACACAGCTAATTGCAATAAATTAAAACTGTGCCGCAGCTGCAATGATTAATGTTGTTGCATGAAGAGCAACAAATGTCCCAACTGTATATAAAAAGTGCAATTTTGTATGTTAGCATGGTCTTGGAGTTGATTTTTGAAGAAACTACACTGAAAGTGTAGTATTTTAGGTGTATGTACAAGATATTTAGACTACTAAGGGCTTTTCCTAGCCATGGTAATTGAAAAGACTCTAACCAAAGTAAATTCTCCTTACAATGAAAATACTATGGTTGAAGGGATATGACCAAGGTGCCCATTACATGTGATCTGAGTTTCTCCAATTGCTTTATTGACAACATTGTCATTGACTATAATGTGACCTTAAATACTTTGCCCCCATACACATACCTCAATGGAGATATCAATCTTGAACAGAAAACAAGCACAGAAAAAAAAATTTGTATGTGAAAAATAAGAAAAAGAACACATATCAACTAGTCATCTTGAATAATTACTCTATTTTCAAATGTTCTAATATGAACAGCCTCAGGGTTTTCATATGACCATTCATCCCAAAACAGTTATGATCTTTATTTTCTTCAGATGCACTGGGGAACTTTTTAGACTCGTCTGTCTTCTATTGGAACAATTATCCAGGAAATCTCTGTAACTATAAAATGTTTTTGGGCCTATGACAGAAAACATCAAGTGAGGAAAATTTTACACAAGCATACAAGTGTTATAGACAATAGTACATTAAAAAAATAATTTAGCTTCTAGTCACATCACAGGATTTGAATCAAAACAACTTTAATCAATTATGCTTCTCAGAGCTTTCTTTTAAAATACAAAAGAACACATTCATCTTGTTGAATTATCACTTACAAATTTAATTTAGCTCCCCAGTTCTATTCTTTTTTCTTCTCCTGATAAAAGCAACTCATTTAATAGAACTACACTATTAATGCAGTTTTCTTATTTAAACATTCCACATTTTGTTTTGAACCGACAGTTCTGAAATCTGAAGGTTTCTCTAAGAGCTTCATAAATTTGAACATAAAGCAGGTTATTTTTCTGCTTTACCTCTGAAAAGCCTATAGTATGTTTCCAGTTAATTGTGAAGTTCATTTACCATGTCTCAATTTTTCTGTTCGTGTTTATAAATCTTACAAAACTGAAACCCCTTAACAGATTCTGACTGTCCATGAGTTGAGGAATCTTCTACTCACGAAATCTTGGCTGGTTAAGGCAGAAGTGTTTGTTAGAACTGTAATCTGTCCCCTCCACCCTAGAATTCCTTGAATTTCACATGAACAAGCTAAGTGGATGAAGATGAGATAAGTCTGGATGAATATGTATTTTTAAAATTTAATTTTCTTTATTCTGAAAAAAAAGAGCACAAAACCCCATGAGACTATGATATGGTGATAGAAGGTACATCTACTGCTCTCAAAGCACAGTGGCAAAAGGCAGGGACAGTGTGAAAGAATAGGACATAGGTGGCTTTATTATGTAAGATTTTCATATACATTGAAAGAGTGAATAAGAAAAGTATTAAAAATGTTGCTTTGTTTAATTTCAGAAGAACTTGTCTTCTTTGCATAGGAGACATTCATTATTCAACATTTCTTCTTTGTCCTATGAAGAATTAGCATAAAGTAATGTCATGATAATTGTAACTTTGCATGATTTATTCTGCTCTGTCAAATCACCTTACATATATGCTATAAATTTAACTCAAACAATAAAACATTCAATCATTAAAAAAGAGAAAGAGATTCTTTAATGAAATCCTCATAGGCAAAGTCAAGAATTGTGCCTTGAATGGACAGTGGGGTAGACTGAGAACTGGTTGAGGTCATAGAGTGTCCCTCACTGGACATATTCAAGAACCATCTGGGCACAATCCTGTGCTATGTGGTCTGAAATGACCCTGCTTGAGCAGGGAGGCTGGAACAGATGACCCACTGCGGTCCCTTCCAACCTGACCCATTCTGTGATTCTGTGATACAGGAAAAGAAACACAGCACAATTCCACTAGGTGCTTTGGAGCTGGGAATGCAGATCACATCATGGTAAGACTACCTCCTGCAAGTAAGGAATAATTAATAATTTAGTCATTTATTGGAACTACTCATACATCCACATAGATAAAGACATCCTGTTTTGAGATTTATTCCACATAAGAGATGAATTACACACTCTTTTCCTCCACCTTGGAATTAAAAATATCAGTTACAGTTGATACCATTTATTATCTGAACATTAAAAAAATTATTAAAAACTAATACAATTTTTTAAAGTAATAAAATTTTTAAGCATCCTATAATTCATCTTCCTCTAGGATACATAGATTTTTCAAAGTCCAGTTCATGTTTTGTACCTCTGATATATACTCTGTTGAACTTCTCCATGATATCTCAAGTGCCGCAATAAGTTAAAAAAAAAAATTGCTATTAACAAATTGGAACACAATATTCTGATTCTTATCAAAGGGATGTGTACTCTTACTTGAGAACTATTTTACTGCCATTTAATTTCATTGTCTTAATTTTCCTCCTCCACAGCTTTCAACAGTTTAATAGAAGCCACCTCAAAAAATTATCAATTGATGTATCACGGGCCGGGGGGCTGCACAGGCCGGCTTCCCCCCGGGACCGGGTCCCTGGTTTGTGTAATTCCCACCGGATCTGGGGCGGGTGGCCCCCGAGGTTCCGCGGCATGGCGTGAGTCTTCAAACCACGTCAATTCAGCAGGAATATAGTGAGACGAAAAAAAGAACTGGACTCCATCTCTGTTCTGGCAGGGAAGTTTATCTGGGGTAACGGGGAAAAGGGGGTTGCAGGGAAGGAGAAGGGGGAAGGGAGACAGGGCAGGTAGCAGATGCTAGCAGCCCAGAGATGGAAGACCTCGAGTTAATCCGGACATCGCCTTATAAAGGGAAAGGAAGGGGAGGGACTGTCTCCCCTAGAGCCAGTCCCAGGGAGTCTGAAGGGAAGACAGGCATAGGGAATCCACCAATAGATTTTGGGGTACAGCAGAGCATATTTCAAAATGAACCAATGGTTTACAAAGCAGAGGGACAAAGGAGCACATGGAATCCTAAAACCCCACATTGCTACAAACAATAGTATAAAAACAGACTTATATAAGAATACTAGCCCAGGACTAAATGTTGATTTGAAGAATTAGCATTCTAATACAATTTGCTTTAGTTTTAATGCATTCTCCTTTTTTTTTAGTTTCACACGGAGAATATATAATATTACCCATTAATATTTATCAGTGTAGCAAATCTGCTGGTATTATAAAACCTCTCACCTTCTGCCTCTACTGCAAGAAAAATTAAGAGATGCTACTGCAAACTGTTCATTGCTGAAACAGGCACAAACAGGGATTTATCACAGAATAATATGCGTTGGAGGGGACCTTAAAAATCACCTAGTTCTAACCCCCCATCATGGACAGGGATACCTCCCACTGGACCAGGTTTCTCAAGATCCCATCCAACCTGACTTTGAACACATTCCGGTGAAGAATTTCTTCCTAATATCTAGTCTAAATCCATTTGAAGCCTCTTTCCTCTTGAGGCCATTTGAAGCCTCTTTCCATTTGAAGCCAGTACCCCTTGTCTGACATCTACATGTCATTGTAAAAGTCCCTCTCAATCTTTTCAGTCTCCTTCAAGTACTGGAAGGCTACTGCAAGGCCTCCCTGAAGCCTTACCTTCTCCACACTGAACAGCTCCATCTCTCTTAGCCTGTCTTCATAGAAGAGGTGCACCAGAGGTGCCCCAGCTTGTGGCCTCCTCTGGTCTTTCTCCAACAGGTTCATGTCTTTCTTATGTTGGAAACCTCATGAGAGTGGAGCATAGGGGCAGAATCATCTCCCTCAACCTGCTGGCCATGCTTCTCTTGACCCACCTCAAGATACAGCGGCAAGTGCACATTGTCAGCTTATGCTGAACTTCTCATTCACCGACACCCCCAAGTCGTTCTCCTCAGGGCTGTTCTCAGTCCTTTCTCTGCAGAGTCTGTATTTCTGCTTGTCTTGTTTAACTTCATGAGACATCCACAGGCCAACCTCTCAAGCCTGCCAAGGTCCCTCTGGATGGCGTCCCTTCCCTCCAGCATGTTGACTGTACCACACAGCTTGGTGTCTTCTTGCAAACTTGCTGAGCATAAGCTCAATCCCACTGTTGATGTCACCAACAAAGACATTCATTAGTGCCAGTCGAAATATCGACCTCTGAGAAATGTCACTCATCGCTGGTTCTCCACTCGGGCATTGAGCCACTGACTCTTTCAGTGAGACCATTCCAGCCAATTCCAAGCTAATAATGGAGTTACTAGGTTCAAAAATTTCAAACTGCTTCTGGGTGACTACATAATATCTTAATTTTTAATGTCATTTGTCAGAAGTTGATGGGCAGTCCTTTTTCATTTTACCTGCTGTTTGCTGTCTGGCTCACTGTTTTATCTATTTTATATAATTTAGCAGCTTCAGTGAGTTTACAATAAGTTCCTTTCATTAATTAGATTTTAAATAACAGAAAATTGAGTGAGCAGATTAAACTCTAACACATATGTCTTCCATCTACTATTATTTCCAGTTATTTTATTTTTCGTACTTATACCATTCCTTCCAGGCCAAAGTGTCACACAGACATCAAGCATATAGCTGTGATTGTAAGCTGTGATATATAACCTTATCTATTAATCCAGTGAACAAAAACTGTCATGTATTCCAGGGATATAACTGTGATAATAAGCACCATTGGCACAGCATAAAGCTTCATGTCAGTCTGTATTGCTATTTAAATATACATCATGCAACACATGGGAAGCATATGTGGGTTTACCGTCATTTCTGTCAAAACATGACATTAAGGTCCCAAGTATTTTATCACTGCTGTTTGTTTGGTATCTTAATACAAGACATTTTTAAACAACACTATCAGGTACTTTTGGCTTTGTAGTAGATTCTATAGATTTCTCAGAAAAGAAGCTTAAATAAATGTTGTTTATTTTAGTGGTGAATAGACACTGAATGGCTTGTTATCTGTCGTGGAATTTACATTTGGAGGAGGAAGTGAAAGTTCCTCTTATTTTTCAGCAGAAGATAAGCAATAACAAAATAAATTATATTGTGGATTTTGTTTGTTTTTAACTCTTTAACTGTAAAGCCCTTAGGAAAAAAGAGAAAGAATAAGAATTTTAAAGAAGCTATTGGTATTTACCGTCAACTTCATTTTCTTCTTCCACACAATTAAACTTCCAAGGACAGATGAACAATATTTTTTTTATACAATTCCTCTCAATTATTCTCAGAAAGAGTTGGGGAAAAATAGTATTTCAGGTATACAGCATGGTTTATTGGGACCTCTTCCCTTTGACACCTTTTTACACATTATAAATAGAACCATGTAATTTGAAACAGATTACCAAATTTCATTTAGCAAGTGAAAATGTTCACATTTTAGCTTAATAGACAAGAAGAGCCATGGCTATTTTTTTCTGATTTTTGTGAGCTCAATGTAAAAATAAAATACATTCTACATTAAACCTATAATGCTATAGGTGCGATTCTGAATGTTAATTTTACTTCTTTTATCTTGATTTTGTAGGTGCCAACTTTAAACCAGATTTTAAAAAACAGTTGCGGATACTGACTGTGTTTAAGCAAATATTTCAATCCCACTAAAACAGCACAGGTACACACTAGAAGTTAAAATAACGTTTTGTTCTCCCTAAACAGGGTCTTAATTCTTGTCTAAAATCATGTTTTATTGAGACACTCCACCTCCAAAATAGGAACTCTGAGCTTCAAAGCTTCAAATCTCTCCAAGATTTGAAGAAAGATTAAAAATATTACATTAACTGTCTCATCTATTCATATAGAATATTTTCATTCTGAAGGGCATCTTTATCCACATGAATGAGAAGGTTATCAGGAGCAGTAAGCATAGACTAACTAAAGGTCAATCATGTTTGACCAACCTGAATTCCAAAGAACAGGACATTGCACAGCAATGTGCATCACTGATATTTCTTGAGCTGGGCATTGAAAAGATGTGATTGCTGAGATGTGGTTTTCAAAGAAAGAAAATAATAAAAAGAGACACTTACCTTACCTTTATTGATTAAGTTGTAGTCTAAGAGTTCAGAAGGGTAGTACAGTTCCAGAAAAGACTGAGAAAACCTTCAAAAGTCATTAAATAAATACCAAAATACCATTTAAAGTTGTTCCTCGATAAAAATTCAGGAGGGACTTAAAAGTACAGCTGTTCACAGAAAAAAGATTAAAAGAGAAAGAAAGTAGAACATCTATAGAGATGGATATGAAACCACTCCAGAGAATAGTTTTCAAAGAGATTTATCCATTTTTCCTTTTCTTTTTCCATTTGCTTTTAGAAAGAAAGTAGACAAATTCTACAAAAAATATTTTTCACATTATAAATTATTTTCTGAAATAGGTTTATTTACTTCTTATTTGATGTCTGTTGTGATCACTACTTTCCTGAAGTGCCAGTCTCAGGCAATTTGGAGGTAATATGCTATGTAAGTCTATATAATGTAAATCATTATACAGACCCATATCACTGACTCATACTGGGTAGGCTATGAATGACAGTTTCCTGTGAAGAGATTTGTATAAATGCTGGTAATATCAGAAGAGGATAGGAGTTCTTAAAATTAATTTAGTTAATCCAACAGTAGGAACTCACATCATCATCATGTGAATTCTTCGTGTGGCACATTGAAGACAGAGGCTTCCATTATTATCCAGCTCAAAGCAGGTCGAAAGGCAAAAGATCAGAATAATTCAGGGTTTTATTGTTGACTGCAATAACAAATGCCATCTGAAAAATGATAAAGTTCTTCCCAATACTGCTCTGTGCTATGAAGACATAAAACCAGCAATGCTTCAGTACTTAGAGGTTGTAGAGGCCGTATTAATTTGAAAAGTTACAGGGCAGAGAAATTCCTTGGTGTCAAAATACACGTAACTGGAAAATCCGAGTCCTGAAGTTTACAGAAATAAAATTATAATTAGATTCCTCAGTTTTAGACATGTGTTGAGAATATATAAATAATTTTAAATACTAAGAAACAGATTTTTTTGCTAGTTTATTGATAACAAAGCATTGGTTACTGTAGCAGTGAGCTTAGCCCAGATGAGCTTGGAGGCTGATATACTTGATGAAGCCCCCTGGGTCTGAAGAGACTTTTAGCTCAGGGTGACGGAAAGGTGTTCCCCCAAGACACCTTGCAGTTAGCCTCCTAAATATGTATCAGGGGACAAGAGCATTGGTTTTTGGAGTTCTCCTCCTCTTTATGCTTTTGGAGTTAATAGCTAGAAGGTTCTACTCTGTTCCTTCTACCCGAGGTTTATTATTGGTTTTCAAAGTTCTGTAACCTCGTCCCTTGTACCCCCATTCCCTGGCTTCCCTGTCAATCCTGTATCCCCTGTGTCCCGGTTGGTTCTCCCTTGCAAACTCCTCCCATCCCGCACTCCCTCTTAACCCCATGTTCGCTTCTGTCCTGCGTTCTGCGCCTTTGGATTCAGCCCTGCTTGCTCCCCTTTGACCCGCCCCGAATCCATGGACCCTGCACCATCCCGCTGCACCCTAATAAACCCTGGATTTCTAAAGCACAGAGACTATATCTCCTGAATCGCCTTGTCTCCTGTTCTTCTCTGTCACGGAAGCAACCCGCTCTCGCGTGCTCGTGGCGTCCTGGCACTGCCCGGTCCGGACTTATGTGGAGGGTTTGCAGAGGCGACCCTTTTTCGTGGGGTTTTGGGGGTTTTGCCACTTTCCCCAGAGCGAGAAACCTCAGGTTACTGGAAGAATCTAATACTTGCACCTTATATTTCAAGTGCAATGCCATATTGGGAATACTCTCTAGCTAAATTGGTGGGTTTACATTTGGTTATACTATAGGCATATATACCTACTCAGACACAGGAGGAGTCATGAAAGCAAAGAGAAACTCTGAGAACTGTAGATGGGGCATTGATCAAACACTGGGATGAAAGTTTTGTTGTCATTGATTTCCAAGTCTGTCTACAAAGCCACCATCAAAAAAGGATAGGACAAAATAAATAGTTCTTTCTTCAGTATGATGACATATATGTTTCTCTGAAATAGCAGTTGTACAGAAAATAGTACAGTAAAGGTCTTTTCCATGAAAGCTGTATTGAGAAGAAAGACAACATATTTTCCAAACCCTGAGAAGTTATACCACTACTATATTTACAGTTTCAAGTGCTGTCTAAAATGAATACATCTATTGCACCCTAAAATTAAAATAAAACCAAACAACCCTCTTTGTTATAAATACTGTACTTTCACACAAAGGCAAGACATCTTAATATTTTTAATATTTGATCTTTTTGGAGTTTTGAAGTATTGATTAGAACTGAAGATTTCTAAAATGGGTAAATTACATGATGACAAAAGCAGACTGCTGAAAACCCCATTTAAGCCCTGGAGTTTAATGAAGAAAAATTTGAGATTTCCGAGTTTAACTTTGACTAGATGGCTATACAAATGTTTCTTTTTTGTGGCTTTTTTATGTTCATCAAGCTAGTTGTTTTAAAAAATGGTAACTTACTATTTCCTTTGCCACGAAAGATGATTCACTCTTTATGTTTGTGGGGGTTTTTTGTGTACTTTGCTTTCAAAATATAATATAATTTCTTGAAAATACCATTTTAATAAATTTTAAGAATTCTAGATTTTTCTTTAAGTATTAGGACAGAGAAAATTTAATTAAGTTAGCCCATGTTTCTTCATTAAACAGTGCCCACAATTTCCAATCTATCCATTTTCCAAATTGTTCATTTTTTTTTCTTTTTGGTATTATTCTAGCTGACATATCTACAGATATTTGCCACCTTTAAATTTCAAGTGCTAACAAATAATTTCAAATGTCAAGTACTGTCTGTCAAAGGTTATCAGCAGGAGCTGCTAGTCTGCAGACTGTGAGAATTAAAAAAAATTAAAGAGAATAGAAATTTTCATCATTAATTTGTAAATTAATGTCATCAGTGTGATGAGTTCTCCATCTTTCCTGTCACACTGCTGTCAAATGTGTAACACAAGGATCATAAGATTAGAGAAAGTAATCAAAAGAATGCAAACTCCATAGAACTCTCAACAAGATAAGAGGGCCCTGGTTTCTATTGTTTAAATTGCTTACATATCTGTATTATCCAGTCACCAAACAAAAATTAGAAACAATTAGAGACCCAAGTCCCATACTTGAAGATGGTATGTTGTAGTCATCAATAATATGTCTTGACTTCCATCTTGCTCTTAGAATCTTATTTCCTTCTGTACAGAGAAACAGATCCCATGAAGCAGTTCCAATCTTTCATAATGAAAACTGTAGCTCTGAATACTCTTAGGTCAAACCTAGATTTCTGACTTGCTGTGCTAACAACTAGCTTTTGTACAAAAAGGGTGAGGAGCCTTCAAATATATAATTCTGTATGCACTACTAGATGCTTGTCTGTGCTTTAGCGAAAGTGGTACTAAGCAAACAAAACAGGTCTTGGACAGAACTGAAACCTTGAGTTCAAAACTGTAATTCAAGAACAACCCAGTACATCTGAGCCTACTAGATACTTCTCTGAGATTTCTTTTCCAAAGGAACGGGACTGATATAATTTAATTTTAACCATCTAATAGTTGCGCATTTTTCTCAGCTACTCACCAAGCAAATTTCTTTTAAGACAGGCCTCTAAGACTCTAATATACAAAAATACAGACAATTTTTGTTTAAGACTGCTTGATTAAATTTTAGATAAAGTTAGATTATAAGGCTTCTATTTTATGGGATTCCTAGTTTTTGTTCTTACCATTGTGTTTTTTGCACAGTTAAGGCCAATTGAATTTATTGTAGTATAGCACTTTCCTTACAACTACTCAGGATTGAGGTTGCAGTACAAAGGCCTTTGAAGAGCCCTATTTCTTGTGGAAAGAACACCTAATGAAAGTCATAGTATGCATTTTCTTACAGTAGAAACTGCTTTTTAGAAAACAGCACATGCAGAAGAAAAGCTGTGGGTGCTATCGTGCACTGTTTTAAAAAAAAGCAGATTAGTGGCTAAATCATCCAGTCAAACAGATTTAGATTTAACTCCCTCCTTGGACTGAACGGGAGCTTTAGAGTGCCAAAAAGAAAATGCTTTAATCCTAGAGACAGAATAATGTCCTGTACAAATTTTTAGGGTATATGAACAAGATCAGGAAGGAGGAAAAAGTGACAGTGAAGTGCTACAGAAACAGTTGAAATATAATACTGTAACAATACATATCACTCCGATGTCTTCAATTTCTGTGAGGAAACATGAATTAAGTTTTCTCTAACCAAAAACCAGATGACTAGCATATCAATGACATTTTTTGACTTTGTTAGTGGAAGTATATAAATATGAGAAAATTAATCCAACCTTAAAGGTAATAGGTTTCTTTCATTTCTTTTTGATTTTCCTGTTGGAAGGTTTCAGGCAATCTCTCTGAAAGTGATATTGTCCCTTAATTAAATAAATAAAATAGATCAAATACTAGGTTTTAAGCCCTTATCAGAATAGTAACAAATTTGTTCATAGAGTTCACCTTCTTACTGAACTATCAAAAAATAATACTGTATGATTGCCTCCAAATTGACTGCAAGAAGCAGGTTTTCTTTACTAATATTATACCCAGACTGAAACTGCTCAGTTTTTGACACAGTGAAGCTAATTTGTGCCACAGTCAAAGGGTTTTCCATACAATTAAAGTGGACAATTTTGTATTAATGTTCAGGTCTGTATTCTGTTCCTTTTCCTTTTACTGCTATAGATGTATCCATTGTAATATATGTCCTATCAACCAGCAATATTTCCCTTCTTACTCTGGTGATGACTCCATAGTCGTGGAGATTTTTCTGAAACAGTGTATTCTTATGGTTAGCTCCTAATGCTGCGTTTTGCCATTACAGTTCTTTCAGGGGTATAAAGAGCTATGCAGCAATACAGTAAAAAAAAGCCAAGAAATATATCTTAGTCCCTAAACAAAAAAAATTCAGTCTGAGGCATACTTGAGTAGAACTTTATGGTTTGAGATATAAATAGAGACCAAGAAGATTGCATCAGTAATATAAAATAAAAAAATAGAAAAATTAAAAAATCACTAGCCTAATAACACAACACATTTAAAGAAATTGAAGCATAGAATGATTGGTTGCATTGAATACCTGGGTTTTGCCTGCTGCAAAACAGACATCCATGAAGCATGGCATGTGTCTCAGCTAATTTCAAGTAGGTAATCACACTACTTTCCCTGATAATCTCTTAATTTATTAGTCTCACTTCTTTCCTTAAGAGACTCACAGAAACCGTGGCAGGAAATGATAGGAAAAAATTGTAAGAATCCATGGTAGAACACTTACAATACTCAAAAGTTACCAAATTGAGCAAATCTAAATCTTTATTACAGGAAAATGCACTCTGATAAATTTTAGTTTATGAGAGTGAAACCTCATCCTTTAAAGTGTATATTTTTATTTTCAATTTTATCACTGAAAAGTATCAGCAAATAAAATACTTCGCTAATTATAATCTTAATTAATGCATCCACCATAATGAAGCAAAGATATGGAAAAAAACAGGCAAATACTATAGCAAGATATTAGATAAAATTTACATGTTCTTAAGTATAATCTCAGTGGATTTACAGAAGTCTATTTCTGAGCATAGAAATTTATTAAGATAAAAGCACAAACAAGGTATACAGATTAGTTTTGTAGAAACTTCACTGAATAGGTGAGATCTGATTGACCTTTCTTTTCTATTAACCAGCATGGAACTATTTCAGATTTACTTTCCACTGTTGCCAATAAGAGGAAGTAAAAGTTTTATTGTTCTACATTTAGTTCAAATCATTAATTGCATGAAAAACCTTTCATCATTACCTTTTGATTTTTACCAAATTTATAATCTCAACAATTTTTTCCTTGAGGTTGCGAAAGGATCAACAGGTGAAAGGTTCTGAAATAGGTGAGGTTTCAGGGTGGATTTCTTCCTTTGGGAGAAAATTGTCTGGTGCCTTTAAAAGACTTTCCCTGTGGGAATTACATGTAGTATCTCCTTGTCTCCATTTAGTCAGCTGCCTGTTTCCAGCCCCTGGCTGCACTCTACTCTTTACTGTACATTCAATGCAACTCTGCAAAGGAGCAGTACCCTTCTGTCACCAATGCCATTTCGTGTCTACCGTGAAGGGAAAAAAAAAAAAAGAAAAAAAAAGATCTGTGGTGTAGCAATGTGGGGTTTTAGGATTCCATGTGCTCCTTTGTCCCTCTGCTTTGTAAACCATTGGTTCATTTTGAAATATGCTCTGCTGTACCCCAAAATCTATTGGTGGATTCCCTATGCCTGTCTTCCCTTCAGACTCCCTGGGACTGGCTCTAGGGGAGACAGTCCCTCCCCTTCCTTTCCCTTTATAAGGCGATGTCCAGATCAGCTCGAGGTCTTCCATCTCTGGGCTGCTAGCATCTGCTACCTGCCCTGTCTCCCTTCCCCCTTCTCCTTCCCTGCAACCCCCTTTTCCCCGTTACCCCAAATAAACCTCCCTAGCAGAACAGAGATGGAGTCCAGTTCTTCCTTTGCATCACTATATTCCTGCTGAATTGATGTGGTTTGAAGACTGACGCCATGCCGCGGAACCTTGGGGGCCACCCGCCCCATATCCGGTGGAATAACACGGACCAGGGACCCCGGTCCGGGGGGGAGCCGGCCTGTGCAGCCCTCCCAGACCCTGATACATCAGTGTGGGTTCAAATGTTCTGTTTCCTTCCCACACAAATAGTTCAGTGTTGCTCATAAAATGTTTTTACTTGCTTTATTAGTAGAAGTAAGAGGAAAAATTAGGAATTGTGCATCGTCATCCATTGCTTATTGTATATATTGCCGCAGGCAAGAAATATGCTATTACTAATTTTAGTTTGTTTTGTTCATCTCATTTTACGTTTGATAACTTACAAATGTGACTGCCTACTGTGATATGATCTAAGTTTCATGAAATAAGTTCCTACCAGGATTCTGCTTCATAAGATGTGTTGGACAGCTCAAAGCATATTAAACATTTGAAATCACAATGCTTCTTCAATTTAAATAAATGGTGCTGGTTGATTATGGGAAATCAGGAAAAGTCCAAGGAAAAGGAAGGTGTTTGGAATGCTGGAGTCTAAAGGATGAAATAATGATATGATCCCAGTTAATGAAGTGTTAGCTTTCAGTTTATGTAGGGTCAGCAATTTTCTCTCATTATGTGGCACTATGCCAAACAACAGTTCAGTCTTATGTTCTCTAGGAGATTACTCTGGCACTAATTGCAATTAGGAAAAAAAAATGCAAGAGGGTATTTTTTAGGAATTTTGTGAGATTTTATACAGTCTCTTCTTTTTAAGGTCTCTCATTTCTTAAACCTATGCATCATTTGTTATGGTTAAATTAATTACCTGTCAGGAAGTTAAATCTGTCAATTAGACTGTGAATACATAACTGTCTTGGTTTGAAAGACAGGTGTCTGCTAAGAGAGGTTGAACCCTCCCTTAGGATAGAGAATGTGATTTCCCCTCCCTCCAAATTATTTTAATTTTGAAATTAAGGGCTTTCAGGCAAAGGTATGGGAAAAGGAATAACAGTTCTTTACTAGTATCTATAAACAAGCAATAACAATAATAACAACCACAAATAGAACCAGAAACCAATAGCAAATGACTTTCCTGTGTGGTGTAATCACAGTCGCAAGCAGCAGGGGCTCTGTTGAGCTCCCAGCTGGGCAGGGCAGGTGCGATGACCTCCAAGCGGCTGCAGGTGGCGCTGTGGTGCAGGGTCAGGTCAGCCTCAGGCAGCTGGTAATGGTGGAGAGCTGAGAAAGCAGGCAGCCAGGCAGCTTGGAGTGACGAGCGGAGCGGCAGGGGCAGGAGCTGGCTCTCCCAGGCTAGCCAGTGAGGCAGCAAGGACTCTGCAGTCACAACAGACGCCGCAGGTTCATGCGGCAAAAGCGGGGTGCCGCGGAGGTGGGGAGGAGGGGTGGAACCAGGCCTCTGCGTTTACCGAAAGTGTCTCTAAGGCTATTGAGAGATCACTCCAGCCAGCACTGCCTGGTGCTGTACAGAACGACCCTTCTCACACCCGTGCTGGTGTATGGCACAGATTCTCACTCACCCACAGAGTTGGATAGCTTGTGCGTCACCAGAGACAAAGAACTCAGAGCGCTCAGTCAGCTGGATATTCCAGAAGTTTATTCCGAAGGGTTCCAAGGTGAAAGCGGAAGAGAGACCCTCGTTGTCTATATTTATAGGGATAGCTGGAGGGTCAGGTAAGAGGAGGCGGGGGGAACATCACAACCAATGGGGAGAAGGAAGGGATGGGATCAGGGGTTAGGTTACAGCTGGGGGGATTTACATAATTTGGGGAGGGACCATCGTGTTCTCCAGGGGGGAGACTAGGATGTCTCCCACCAGTGAAGCCCTGCTGTACTGGAACCACTCGGCTCCCCAGCAGTTCCTGAGGTGGTATTATCCACCACAACAGCGGGGCGGGTGGCAGGGACAGTCGGACTCTCCGGCAGCTGCTCCGAGAAAAATGCAGCTGGAAAAAAAAACGTGCATTCCCTGTGGGAAAGAGGTTGAATCAAAACTCACCTAGCCAGGAGGAGAAAACAGAGCACAGTTGGACCTCCTGCGGTCCCAAGCCAGAAGCAAAGAGAAGTCCCTTTCCTCCCGGTGTCTGATGGAGAGAGTGCCAGTTCCAAAAGGCCGGCTCTTTCCTTCCCCTGCCCCGCCCAGCACACCCTTTTGTCTCTTATAAAAGAGTTGATGGCTCTAATCACTCAGCTATTTGTTGCTTAGTAATAGGGATGGAGAAAAAATTCCAATGCTTCCCAACCTCCAACAATAACATTTATTGCAATGGTTTGAAATATTTTTGAAAAGTATAGACAGGATTTTTTTCATGACAGAATATGGACAGAACTTAAACTATATATTTGTTGCACTTTTATGATTCTGTCTTATCTGCACTTCCTTTTGTTCTTCAATAGAATATTCTTCCTGAAATACTAAACAAAATGAACAATCAATAATCTGTGATACAGAACAGTCTTGTGAAATGGAAATATCAAAAGTCTTCTCTTTGGCGATTTACCCACACAGTATGAGAAAAATATGTATACAGTGTACAATATTTTTTGTGAACGTGACAAGTTTCATACTGAGCCTTATGCAGCCAGAGAAAAGGAGATCCTAAAATCCAAACATGTTCCTTATAGACTGCTTCCTGTCCTCTGTATCATATGTTCTAGGCCCTATATGCCTCCCATATTCCATTCATTGTCTGACTCATTCATGGAGGAGCTATATTCATACCAAATTAAGCTCTTAAATAATGGACACAGACAAAGACTGAGAGTTGGAAACTAGTCTAAACACATCCTTCTCACACTGTACTTCCCTTAGTAAGCACAGGAAAATCTCTGCTCCCTGTTTAGGGCAAAGCACCTACCAATTTTCCTTTATTTTCCTAGGAGAGACACTTAATTGTCCAGAAAGCCATTTGGGGCATCTAGACTGCATTTCTCTTAACCCCTCCAGAGATTTAGGAAAATATACAGGGACACTTTTTTCCTAATTTAGACACTTAGGTTACTGTATCTCACAATCATAGAATAATCTAGAAAAAATTCCGGAACTCATTTAGTCCAAGACCTCACTTAACGCAGCATTAAATAGATCAAGTTATTAAGAAGCTTGACCAGTAGAGTTAAAAAATCTGTCACCTTCAGGGATGGAGAGCCCATCCCTAGAATCTCTGGGAAACCATTCCAGTTGGTTATTTTAGTGGTGAAAAACTTTATCCTAATATCTAATGTGTTTTTCCTAATATCAGAGTTACTGTCATTGCATTTTCTGTCCTCCAGAGCTTTTTTGTACCACTGCACACCTCCAAGATGAATCTATCTCTCTTCTCTACATAAAACTTCATTAATATTTTCCCTAAGTCTGATCTCAACATTGCACAAACTCAGGTGTCTCAGCCTCTTAATCATTTTGTGATCCATGATCATAAACATTGTGATGGTTCTCTGACGTACTCATTCCAGCACATCATTATATTTCCTGCACCAGGGAATAAAAACTTGACACAGGACTCCAAGAGTGGAGTCTCAGCCACCAAATTGCAGGGAATAACCACTTCTCTTGACCTGCAGGCAATGCTGCTCCTGCAAAGATATTTTCTGCACTCCATGACTTGCAGGTCCCATTCTGGCATCATTAAATAGCATCTGGTGTCCTTACATGATACCAATACACTTTTAAATGAACTCTAGAAAACAACTGGAAGGTAAAGAATGAAAACATGGTATAGCAAGTAGTGTTTATCTGCAGTGACTTACACATGTCATGCAGAAGGTGGGTATGTAATCTCAGTTAAACCTTCAGGCATTAAAAATTAATACCATGTAATGGTATTAGAATCTCCAGTATATTTTAGTTATTTAATCTCCAGGCTACTTCTGTGAATTACAGTATCTCACTATCTATTATTTCATTAGTGTGTACATCACCACCTTGCTTTGATATATGTCTCCAGTCATTTAAGAAAAGGGCTTGAATATAGGCCATTTTTGTGGCAAACATAAGGTTTGTTGGCTGCAAGGTTCTCATTAGGAGAAAAAGTACTTAAGCAGAATACATTACATTTCTCAATAACAATCAGTTATAGGGTAGGTAGCATCCTGACCATTGTGTAATTGTTTAACAGTCCCGAACATTTCGCTTAGTTTCAAAGATTTCAGTGTTTCTACAAAGTAAATTCTTTTTTAAGGTGAGAGGGAATCCATACTTTAGGAGCAACAAAATACTCAGAACTGTTCTTCAAATTTAATTTGTAAAATTTATACTGAAAATTTAAAGTATACTCTCTCTTCAAACAACTTGTCTCCCAAAAAGGTTTTGCTTTTGTATATACACAAGTATGTGTGCAAAAAATTGTAGAGAAATTCTGATGTAGTGATAAACTCACGCAAATAAATTACCATGTTTTTTCAACCAATTACAAAGAAATAACAGAAATAAATACTAATGTGACATACTTTTCTATCTCTGCCTCTCAATTTTATTATCATCTTTCTTTTTATAAAAAAAATCAGGGTGTATATCAAAAGATACTGATGTGCTGCCAATATTTTTGAAAGGTTTTTCTGAAAAATTCCCTTTTATCTTGTAATTGTGATCTATCTCAATGGTGTATTTATTTTCAGATAAAAAGAGTAAAAGTTAGAAAATGTTTTCTTATGGAAGCAAGATATTTTTACAAGTAACTTAAAAAAACATTAAACAACAGCATCTTCTTTGAAAGTGTTTTTTGTTGTGATTTTTTTGTTGTAGTTTTTTTTAGGGTAACAACTTTCTCTCTCTCTCTGTTTGCATTACTGTTTTTTTGAGAAGCAACCTGTATTTCTCATGCCTTTGAAAGGCATGTCTTATATAACTTCTGCTGAAAGGAATAAATATATTTGCAATAAAAATGCACTCTAATTTAAATCTCTTGTTCTTGAGTCCCTTTGTACATTCTCTTCCTATTTATTTCAATACTATGTATTCTGAAAAAAGTAGGACATCTCTTGTCTTCTGCTGAAGATGTAATCCGTACTTCATGTTACCTATAATCATCAAACCATACTATCAAAATACCTGCAAGCACAGCTTACCTCAGTGTAGCTGAGACCCATTGTTGTGTGTCTTGAAGGTAATCTTATTTGACATTTTCTCCACAGTTAAAGATTCCCAGTAAAATACCATGCAGGACTAGTATGTCAGAAAAAAATACAAACACCTGACATGCAACTGTCTTGATCACCTTGCTGTTAAATGCAATGATAAAAGTAAAGCTTCCAGATAAAGTCAGATGTAGCTGATCTACCAAGCTCCAAAGATTTGGGACATTTTCATAGAGAACTGCTAAACTCTTTTTCTTGTTTTCTTTGCTTTGACTGCCTTCTATCTCTCCATATTTTTTCACAGGGTCTTAACAGAAGTGAGAATAGGGTCAGGCAGGAGGAAACAAAAAACAAGTCAGTGGAGCAGTATCCTGCCCTGCCACAGGCTCTTTTCCCAAAGCAGCAGGTTTTGCATTCACTATGCCAACATGGCCAGAAGAGACAATTAAACCTTTTATGCTTGATAGGTCATCAGACTGGCTGGTTCTTTTACAATTTCTATGGGAAACAACTCAAACTTGGAAAGAAAACAAGTCTCCTATCATAAAAATCTCATTCACTATTGTTCTTCTTCAATTAACGAAATATTAATCAAACGAAAACATTCTTACAGCATGAAATATACAGAAATTGCATCAACTTCAAATAATTCATTGCTGACTTAAGCAGTCTGTGGACAATTGTTTGTCTATTAACTCTTCATGAGTCCTTAATGGTGTCTACTTCATGGCTTAAAAAGAAGCACTTAACATAATTTTTTAAATAACACAGTTTTAAAAATTTAATTAACTGTGGAATAAACTATAGTTCATACTGTAACTTAAGAATTTGAATCTGATAATCTCAGAACTATTTTATAGTGAAATAAAATTAAAGCTATTGGATGTAGTTAAGATGTAGAAGGAATTTTTTTTTTTAATATAAGTTATAGATGCTACTTACACATAGAACACATTGGCACAGTTTTCAAATCAAGACAGACAGAGCTGAATCTTGCAAAAACTGTGCATCATTCTCAGTGCCTTCAGAGCATCATTCTCAGCATATTGAAGAAATACTGTGTTTATAACTCCATACAGAAAAGGTGTTGCTTTATTTAAATTTCCACTTCATTTGAAAGCTTTTGAGTTCATTATTTTATTCCCAAGACAGGACATGAAATCGTCCAGAACACTAATTATAATAAATCACTATTTTTAAACCATAGTGTACCTTTAATAAAATAAGTAATATATAGTATATTCCCTTTTTATTGTTTTACATTAGGAGAGCACTCATTAAAAAATGTTAAACTCAGTGTGTAAAGTTTATTTTTCTTAGGATCAATTAGAGTATAGTCAGTCATAAGGGATCTACCAGCACAAGGGGTAGGCTGTTTGATGACAGACAGACATCCAATCAGCAGGAGACTGCAGTGAGAAAACATCTAAATGTGAAAATTTATAGTCTCAAACTTTTTCCCTTGAGATGCTTCTGGAGAAAACCATCAATGACAGGAAAACATTGTAAAAATATTATCAGAGGAAAATACTTATAAATAAAATATGAATTAAACAGGAAAAATACATTAGGGTACAGGAGTGCTATTAATTCTGTACAGCATGTGTGTGTATATGTATATAGTATATACATATATTAAAGCATGAAAGATATGGGTGAGGTTTACACTACATTTGGATATGGCATTGTTGCATAGCATAGATAATGTATATAACTGAGTACATTACTTGCACCTTTTCTGAAGGAGTAGTGTCTATAACATTTTGGCCTGAAAATATCAGTGTACTACCTATTTCAGAACAAGTACACAGAATTTAAATGTGAAAGAACCATTGGCTACTACATTTTTTTCAGCTATTTGAATTAAAAGAAAAATCACCTTGTGGCAGACAGATATAATTTTATTATTTTACTTGAATTAGAGGAATGTAACAAGGATGAACAATGATGAAAACAATGGAATTATTGTGCTGAATGTGTTTTTAAACCATTTAACATGAAATGAAGTGCCAAGGCAAGCCTAAACCAGTTGCATCGCAGATGTTAAGACATGAAAATTATATGAATTGCATTGAAAATTATCAGGGCCTTTTGTTAGAGGTATCAATTATGCAGCCAAAATAGAAGGTTTACAGCTTGAGTCTTCACATCCCTGCAGCCTGGAAAACTAATAGATGTACCTTGCTCTTTTTTCATGAATTCCTAATTTAACTGACATGATCTTGCAGCTTTTTTCCATGTCTGTGGAACAGTCTGTGCAGTATACCAAATATTCAACTAGGCTCAGCAGCTTTGTTAGACTAGCTTTTTGGGTTTTTTTTCAATAAATTTAACTTCCAATGACATTTTGTAAAAAATAGCCACATTTTTAAGGAAACTCATCATTCAGGATCTAAAAAATTCCATCTTTTGCTGTATGAAACCTGTTCTAAGCCACTTACAGAATTTAATAGCAAATGATAACCTTTCAGAACAGAACGGAACACCTAAAGATTTCCTATATGATAGCGCCATCTGGGAAAGTGAACACTGATATGTTTAAAGTGGGAGATTAGCCCTTTCTGTTTATCTAATAAAAGTTACCATCACTTCTTTCACCACCTTTCCCTAGAAATCAATACAGATGTAAAACCACTCTGCATTTTTAACTGCTTCAATTCATTTTCTGTGTAACTTCTATGTTCCGCATCAGGGAATTTCTGCCTGAAATGAATTCATCTATTGTCTGTGACAGAGAAACTGGAGAAAGATGTCATGGTCTGCACTATTTCTTAGGCAGAAGTGGTTTGAAAACTGCTTCCTATTGAGATATAGTTTTAATTTTTTTATTGAAACCTGAATTAAGAATTTTTGCCAGTAGATAAATGGATCAGAATTATTCCCAATCACATAAATACATAGAGTATTTATTTTTTTCTTCCCTCTAATTTTTTTTCATGCTGAAGCACCTTGTTCCTTTTCAGATAAGGTCCATGTTTCGGAAAGTAAAAGTATGTCTGGAAGGATCTGCTAAAACCTGGCATAAACATACACAACTCACTTGACTTCTCGAGTGGCCATCAGAACAATAGAAGTGATAATCAAAATGACAAGTAAATTAAAAAGAGCAGAAGCCTGTACACTGTCTATCTTGTCTGTGTTGTGTTATTCTGTACACTTGCTGCTTTCCTTTGCTTCCAAGGTCACTCAACCATGTAATAAGTAGATTTTCAGTATGTTGGTATTTCCTGCATTAGTTGATGTTCTGTCATGCAGTGGTGCAATCAGAGATTTTCTACCTTTTTTCTAAGCAGGCTACAGTGATAAAGTAAATGCAAGTTATTCATGCTACTCCAAAAATATCTGCTGTGATTGCTTCTCTAGTGTTTTTCCTGTTTTACACATATTATCCTGTATTTTCAAATATACCTGTTTAATGCTTCTAAACTGCCAGAACATATGCCATCATTGATATTCTGACACAAAAACATGTTAAATGTGCCAAGTTTCGGTCACTGGTGTTTCATCAGTACAAGAGGCAGTTCAGAAACAGTAAAAGAAATCCCTGATTCTACTGAGATTTTGCTCTACGTTTGTTTCTCACAAGGTATCCTAACTGTAAGGTTCTCATAACTCAAGTCTCATAACTGTGGCATGTCAAGCCTAGATTCATGACAGACCTAAAGAACAGTAGCACTACTAGAGCTGTAATCTAAAGTGATTAAAGGTTGTGGCCAACGTGAGAAGATCAAATACTGAAATCTTCCTCAGTCTTCTGGATTTCCAGCCTTCAACTTTAATCTCTTAGGAGAGGAACAGAACTAAATTATACGCTGTTCTGATTTTGTGAATGATATTTCCAATTCTCAGTCTAAATCCTTTCCCTGGGGCAAGACAAGAATGAAAAAATAATCTTAGATAAAATAGGAGGATACAAAGCAACTCAGGAGAGAGAGGAAATCATGGTTCCATTAAGTGCTTAAGGGTTTACTTTATATTAAGATTTAGTGAACAAAACACACAAATGCCTTTGAACAAGGCTCAAAATTTATTTGTCCTGTTCCAGGAAATTTTTTTCATCCCCCAGCTATTTTCTCTGAGCTAAAGACAGTGAGTGATCATTCATGCAGACAGTATGTATGTGAGAGCAAATCAAACTTTCAGTCATGATGCCTATAGATATTTTTATTTACCAGGAATGAGAGCACTAATAAGAACAGCTCTAGTAAATTACGATGTAGACAGCAAAAAGGTAGATTATAAAAAAGCAGAAAATTGGTATAACTCCTGTGAATGGATGGTTTAAAGACTCTTTTTGCTAGGCATGGTTTAAGCAGGTAATGAGAGAATGGTCTCTAAGAGGCCAGAAAGTTGATTAAAGCTCAGGAATTTTCTCGCAAATCAACTAATCTAACAGAGGGAGAAAGAGACCCTTGTTAGCATGAGTTACTGTCGGGTTTGATGGGGACTCAATATAAAATCAAACTGAAGGGACAATCAAGGTTCTTGATGGGTGTATATATATATATATATATATGAAAAAAAAACCATAAATCTTTTCTTTTTTTGAAAAAAAATCACAATAACAAATCACCAAACACTTGCCTAAGATGCTATTTATCAGATACTTCAAAGTCCTTCTGATGTAATAATTTAATTAGGAATATTTATATATATATTTTATACAGCTACAAATACATCTTGCCTACATAAAGAAAATCAGATCAAGAAGAGAAATTTGCTGAAAGAGATGTAAAATGAAACATTTTCTGGCATGCATAAAACCTGTAAGCCAACATTGTATTTATTAACTATTCTAATAAACAAACAATGCCCCTCCAAAGTAAAACCAGAATCAAAAAGCTATTCTTATCTGCAGTAAAAATAAGTAGACTAGACTGAATCTTGTTGCAGTCGCCCTGGCACACTTGAACCTCCCTGACCCATGGGCAGACAGTGACCCAGGGATAGAGTCATGGGAGTGAGGGAGGCTGCCTTGCCCCCAGAGACATGACTTCACTTAGACTGCCAGTGATTGGCTCTACCTCTCCCCTCCCCTGTTCCATTTATGGTGATGTTCTGGATCTTTCCCCTTTGTCTGTACCCTTGTTGTTCCCTGATTTGCTGCTTAAAAGAGTTAGCCCTCCTTCCCTTATACCTGATTGTGTAAAACCGATGTCACCTCCCAATTCCACTGTTCTCATTGGTTCCCTCGTGTTTCCCCTCCCCTCTGCCTTCTCCCTTAAAACCCGGCTCCCAGAGAGAGTCGGGGCCATTTGGTTACTGTTTCCAACCCCTTCCGTCTGGTTACTCTTTCCCTCTGCTCCTAATAAACTCTCTGGAACACTAACCAAACGGACTGCATTTCTTGCTACAACGTGAACTGGTCTTCGAGCGCTCCACCCTCCTCAGGTGCTCCACCAGTCCTGCGCTGCCCATTGGGCAGTGGCCCCCCGCCTCTCGGGACTCAGCCTCCTGGAGGGCAGAGTACCCCACCGCTCTCTTCAGAATCTCATATTCCTCTATTTTCACAATTGATCCTATAATTCTTTTGAATATATTTAGTGTAGTGTTTTGTCATGTTAAAGGTTACAAAATCAATCTAATTTTCCTTAACATATACATCTGTGAAATATAACTTCTATCATAATTTTAATTATTAAATCTGTCATCATTAAAGATATTTATAATATTTCATCTTGACCTCAGTGAGATAAAGCTCTGTTTATGCATTAAATTGGGATGAGATTTAATAGCTCTTTAATGCTTAGATACCCAAAATGGGAGAGCTGTTTGATTCTGAACATGAACTTAATAATGAAATCAATAGAAGATTATACTTTCCAACTTCAGAATTCTCTTCTTTACATCAGACTCTCAAATTTAGTAGACTGATTTCCCAAACACAAACATGCAAAATATATGGGACAAATTTTTAGAAATAATGTTACTATTGTTCCTTGTCCTTTAGTACCCATCGGTGGCACAGCAAATAGAACTTTAAGAGAGATACATTTGTCTACTCTTTTTTAGTTTTACGGTAGAACAACACAAATTTTTACTGTAATATGGCCTTAGTCAAATTTTGTAAAAAGCAAACTCTCAAAGACTTACATGGATTATTTTTGTTGTAGCAAATTCAGAGCAACATTATATGCATTTACTAGTAAATACAGTTTTAAATAATATAATTATGATGTAATATAATACTCACATGTCATGTAGTTTGCAGTGCATAATGATATGTGAAAATAACTGTAATTATTTTATAAATTATACATAGCAGCATCAGGACAAACAGGCATAGGAAAAGTAGGTTATTATTAAGGTGTAATAACCCTTAGGAGGTCTCTACCAGAAGCAGAAGAAGGGAGGATACTGTTGTGTGGTGGGAACTAGCACTTTAGATCAGCTTTCCCTTCAGTGTGTGTCAACTTTATCCCTTCCTTGAGGCCAATAGAAATACTGAGCCTAAACCTGCAGGAATCTGTCCTGACTTTAGTCTTTTGCAAGCTCTTTCCTTCTCTCTCTCCCCAGCCTGTGGTAGAAGCAGGTTACCACACAGAACCTCTAGCTCCTCTTTCTTAACTGTAACATTCAATTCTGCCTGCACTGCTGACATGCCATAAACCAGCTCTGAGTGGCATTTCATTGTGACATAGAACTCTTTTAATGGAATTCCCAATGCTTTTTGAATCCTCTCTGATTACTGGGAATTGAGATTTGTGCTATCATTCTATTACTCCTAAAACATTTGTTTTTTAATGGGAGATATCAAAATGTAATAAAATTTCAATCCAAAATGCAAGAAACTTTCACTCGTCAACTGAATAATTCTTTTTAGCTGAAGCAACATGAAGGACTGGAAGAACCAGCTAGCTTAATCCCATATTTTTGGAAGTTTCCATTCAAAATAAACAATTCATAGATCTGCCAGTTTCCATTTTAAAGATAAATCTGTTCCTATCCTTCAGGTATCAGTATAAGCAGGTATCAGTATAATCCTCAAAGTGGAAAGTCTCACTTTCCTGAAAGTGGGCATACCAAAAGATACTGAATAGTTTCCAAAGTCCTAGGTAAGGTATTTTTAGAACACAGTCTAATATCTGCAGATAGGTAATTTCCACTCTCCCCAGGGAAGACTCAGAACTGCTCAGTGAGAGAAATTAAATGAAAAGGTTTCAAAACACTGAAAATCCACTTCATTTTCTTGAACTAGAACTTCCTTCTTCTGCAAAAAATACATAATCTGAAATTTTAATGGATTTTTTTTTTATAAGGTGGTTCATCTACTGTAGCAATGTGGGGTTTTAGGATTCCATGTGCTCTCTTTGTTTCCCTGCTCTGTATACTATTGGTTCATTTTGAAATATGCTCTGCTGTACCTGTAAACCTATTGGTGTGTAATCCTCCTGCCAATCTTCCCTTCATCCTCCTGGGACTGGCTCAGAGAGAGCCAACCCCGCCTCTTTCCTTCCCCTTAGAAGCCAGCACCTGGGTCTGGGAGAGGTCTTCTCTCTGAGCTGGCAGCCCTTACCCTGTCCCTGACTTTCCTTCCCCCTTCTCCTCCCCTGTAACCCCTCTCCCCATTACCCCAAATAAACCTCCCTGCCAGAACAGAGATGGAGTCCAGGTTCGTTCCTTCATCTTACTACATTTCCTGTTAGAATTTCTGTGGTTGGGAGACCCCTGCCATGCCGTGGGACCCCAGGGGCCACCCGCTCCAGACCCGGTGGGATTATGAGGACCAGGGACCCGGTCCGGGGGGAAGCCGGCCCGTGCAGCCCCCCTGGACCCTGCTACATCAATCTACCTCCATGTCTTTTTTCCTTTATTGTTTCCAAGAAAAGTTCCTACATTCTTTTCCTGAATGCCTAATTTTATATTTTATTTCATATAGTAACATTTTCACCAATTCTAATATTTTAGCCCTAAAGTGATAATGTTCCTTTCTACATTGCAACAGAGTTGCATTTGACATTGATTACACTGTCTTTAAATTGCAGCCAGCCATTCCTACTTTTTAGATTTAATAAACAAAAATAACAACTTAAATTTGCTCCTAAAATATCTTTGAAGAATCCCTGTGATAAGATCCTTCCATTCTGATTTCTTCCTAGACGGAATTCAGCAATTGATGTAATGGGATATTCTGGGCTTATTATGCTTCGGAGTTTTACTAAGTGATGATACTTGAAATTTTCACCTCTCATTCCTATTCTGTCTATGCTATCCCTATGGTCATTAAAATTTTCCTATCATTTTAACCTTTACTGACTTCATTCACAGCAGCTCTGCTACTTTTCCCACTTATTTATATAAATACTTTTCCCAGGATTTATTTTACTACAAGTATTTATACTACTACAAGTATTCATATGGCTTTTACTCTGTTTTATTTTTCTCTTAAAAAATAACTCAGAATTACTTTTGAGAATTTTTACTATCTGCTCATTATTTGTGATGTCTGCTCAATTTTCTTTTTAGTTTTTTTAAATACTTTTAGTATTCTATGATTTTTCTGATGACTTTTAGTATTCTTGTTCTTGATACTATATATTCAAGTAGCTCTACATTTTAAATTTCATTTTCTTAAAGGTACAATTTGTTAAAATTTCAGTTGAAAAGAAATATACAGAATCATCTTTATTTGAGTAAAATTCTCTTTAGAGCTAATATAATTTATCAGTTTATTTAATTCATTATTTTGCCACTTTTAAATACAGAACTTTAGTTACAAACTTCACTTCTGCAGAAATTTGTGAAATAAATTTCTCCATGTTTATGAAGTACTCTGTTGCTGTAGAGATGACTGTGACAGAAAAAGCTACAAGAAAAGCAGTAACTGTCTTGAGGACATGGTTTCAATACAGTCTGATAAATGAAATATACAGCCGTAGAGGGAAAATAAAAAGATAAGACAAAATATTGAATCCCTTTCCTTTTTTCCCCCCATGAGGATCATTCATTTGACACTCTTTATAACATAGTCCTGGGGGAAGAGGAGGTGGCTGGAAGGAAAGGATGCAATTGTACAATTTTTATGCTGTTGTAAAGTTACAAGGAGGTACACTGTTGAAAAGCAACCTTAATTCTAGGAGTTCCTAGGTTATTAGGCTTGGGGATATTTTTCTTTATCAAAGTACTGCTCTGGCCCTTTTCCTGGATATGCAAGAAATGTAGCTTCATTTATCTGGTAATTGATATACTGTTCCTATCATTTTGTCTCTGAAAGATTAATGCCTTTTCTCCTGCACTTTTTTCTTTTTTCTTTTTTTTTTTTTTTTTTTTGCCTCCAGTCATGAAGAAACTACTACTACTGCACACTACCCAGGAAGGCCTGGCTGATTCACAATATCCTCTCGCACCAGCTATTTTCGGGTTAATCTATTTCCACTAGCACACATACATCGTTGCTTACGAAACTGTCAGATGTAGCCCAGAGATAGCTATCTTGAATTGTTTATGATGATTTAAACCTGATATTGTCCAGTCCAAGTTGCACAAGAGAAACAGACAAACCTTATTGGAACAAAACATAAGGAGAAATCTAAGGCAAAATGTGTCTTAGGTAAAATGTCAGTTTTCTGAAGATATTTGGGAATGTGATCCCTAGCTATATTCTTGGTTTAGACAATGTGTGTTTTGGAATATATACAAAAATATGTTTAAATTCTTAATAAACTTTTGGTGAGATAACACATGGACAGAGGACAGCACATTTAATACCATTTTGAGACACAACATATTTACTAAAATAAGGTCTGTTTCCAATTGTTGATGAAATGAGGTAACTGAGCTGCAGCAATCATATTAGGGAACAATTTCTGCTATCCAGGCTGCTGAGTCATTCTTATCAATCATGTATACCAAATTTATGCTTGTGTGTATCTGTCTAGCCTGTTTTGCTTATTTATAATAGTAAATTCTAGTATTCCATACTTGATTCAGATGACATTTTCTGCAAACATTGTAAAAATTAAAGCATTACTATGACATTTGGGCAATGCAAGAGATTACACCTACCAGGAAAATTTAGTTACATTTTGTCACTTCCATTAAATTCTTATCCTCATGGATGCCTTCCAACTAAGAATATTATATGATTCTATGATTTTTTGATGTATATCAACCAGTGTGAAACAAGAATCAGATACAACAATTTAAGAAAAATTAAATAAGCTACACTACTCTCTGTTTTGGCTGGGGTTTTCTAGATAAAACCAATTTTGTGGTAATTTAATAACCTGTCAGTAAAGTTTCTTGAACTATGTAAGTATCAGGAATGTAGTATTTTTACACAGTAAAATATTTGTTAAATGCAGAAATATAATTTTATCTGCCTGCTCTCTGAAAAAAGTGAATTCCAAAAGAAATCTGTAGGCTCCATTGCTGTAGATGTCACAGCTGACCATTCAGAGTTCACCTTTAGGAAAAAGTATGCAATTGGTAGAAATGTTGTCTAATTTCAGCTAGTCCTGCAAAATGCTAAACTTTGGGATTTGGCTATGATTTCTCAAGATCAACTTGCTTCTGGAAGACTATGTGACACATATGAAAGTGCTAAAATAAATAGTAATCAGCAGACTTGGCTTTATTTTAAACATTTTAGGAAACTTTAATAGAATCCATGAAGGTGAAACCTGCTACTTCATATTTTCCATGTGTAAAGATGTTCAATGTACTCATATAATTTGATTATATTAGATTATTTCCTGTAGTTAAATTTGGGATTATCAGTACTAAGCACTTAATAATTAGAATTTATTTTTGGGTTTTTTTGTAATTAATATTTCTGAAAACCAACTCAAAGCTCCTGAGAAGTGTGTGTAGAACTATCATTGTTACTCTGTTATTCTGGAGTTGTAGGACCAGCCTTCTCTTACCTGGAAAAGGGGATGGTCAAAGATAGCAGTAAACTATTTGGAGACTTGCTCTGTGGCTGTTACAGGTAAATTATAGGAATTGGGCACTGACTACTGCTGTTGGGAAGGGTCACAACTCTCTTCCCTTCCTTCATCAGAGTTTGCTCAGTTGTCAATGTTCCAGTTTGTTCTTTTTTTCTTTTTTATTTGTCAGACTGTTGTGTGAAGACAAAATTATTTGTAATCTGTTACCTTGAAACCCTCAAAAAATGTTAATAAGTGAGAGAAGGGACACAGATATTGACATGAAATATTACCATAATAACCAAACATTTGCAATGATATTGAATTTGATGGCTTTCTAAACTTTTAACCAAGATATAATGTAATATCTGGTTTCAATATTATTTTAATTAGGAATTTTTTTCACAACACTAAAATAGAATTTGTAATAAAAAGCCTAGAGCAACATGCCCTCATTCTTTTTAGAAACATTCAGGCATCTATATACTCAAACAGGATATAGAAAGAGCATGTTCTCATCATATAATTGATGTTATTCTGGCTTAGTCTCTAATAATCAATAAACATGAGCCACCTCTAAATGATTAATCTCACCCTCTAGTATTTGAGCTGTTTTTCTCCAGCAAACAATTGCATTTTTTCTTGAAACAAGGATGTTAACCTCAATTTTCCTTAACTGTTCCAACTTCCAAGCTATTGAATCTGTTCTTTTGCAAGTATGGGGTATTTAATTATTCATACCTAGTGAAACAGTGTCATCAATAAAGACATGCATAATTCCATCTAGTTCTACACTAAACTGAAGAGAGAAAATATATGGCAAATAGGAGGTGCACTTTCATCAGTTTCATCATATCCAAGTAAACCAAACAGAAACTTGCACCTGTATTTCTCTTACTCTTTATTAACCAGTATGTATTAGGTATTTTGAAGAAGGCATGTGTGTCCTTCAGATTATGAAAAGACCTTCAGGTCTTTTTACAATTAAAAAAAAACAAACAAGACACTAATAACTGTCTGTTGAACAGAAAAACTTTATTTCTCTCTCATCGGCATTTCTTAGCAAGTTCTTAGACTGCTTGTCTATCATCAGTTTCTCCAGAGAGGCTGTGGGAGATCACATCGAAAGCCTTGGAGAAATCCAGGTAAACAATGACCAGTGTTCACAGCACACAAATTTAGAAGGTTATTTTGTCATAGAAGACAATCAGATTTATCAAGAAAAATTTTCCCTTGATGAATCTATGTTGGTTTTTCCCAAACACATGCTCCATTTGACTTGTGATAGCCTCTAGGTGGATTCATTCCATAACTTTCCCAGGGACTAAAATATGACTGATGAGCTTAAAATTTCCTGGGACCTTCTTTAAACCCTTCTTAGATGAGGGTGACATTAGCCTTCTTCCAATGTCTTCCCAAAGATTACAGTGAGTGGCCTCGTAACATTGTCAGCCAGCTCTTCTAGCAGCTCTCTTGGGTGTGTATTGTCAGGGCCCATCCATTTGAAAGGACCAAGCTCCTTTAGTAATTCACATAGCAGCTCACGGTGGGTTTGTGCAGAAATCTGGATTTTTGTTCCCAAGGTCTGGGGCCCAACAGTGATGGTAAAGACAGAAGTGATGAAAGCATTCATAACCTTTTGAGCATTGTTGGTGACTGATTCACCCCTCTGACTGGCAAAAACCAAGCTGGGTCAGCCTTGCTCAAAAAGCTGCCAGGTAAAGCTGCCAGTTCTTTGCAGAGCTCTCTGTTCTTCCTTGTTTTTTTCCTGGCTTCAGAAACCCACATGTACATCTTTATCTGGCACTCAGCCACAGAATTGAACATTGCCACAGCTGCACTGACTAATGTGGATAAAGATCATAAAATATAGTGGAAAAACGTGCCATACAATAATGTCCAGGAGATAACTACAGAGAATGTCAGGTGTTTATTACCACCTCCTCACCATGCCTGAATCATTATGCATTGCAAAGCTGTGGGTTTGGGATTTTTGCTTTTAATAATTTCTGTGTGACAAAGGTTTTCTTAATAAGACATTAACCACAACGTGCAAAAACTGCAGATAGTTGGCAACAAACAGTAGGAATTTGAGAAAAGGTTGAAAAATGTGGTCTATTATTCCTCTGCTCAAGTAAAGCATGTGAAAAGCTCTGAGCACTGAATACAGAACTGGGAGGGAAAAGGGATGTGAGCTATAGTCAGTAGCAGCATAAAGTATAAAATACATTGATGTTCAAAAATGTTTAGGGAGTGGAGGCGCAGCTGTGCAACTAGTACAGAGCCAAATTAGAAATGACAGACACACAATATAAAATATAATAAGGGTCTGAAGTCCAGAATGAAAGAATTGAAGACCCTGCCCACATTTCTATCATGCTTTAGAGTAAGGGCAATTGGAGGATTATTACATTGCAATAACAATAGTTGTGGGGATGTTATTTTTTGCTAATTCCTCTGCAGTGCAAATATTAAAGATGTCATGGCAACAGCCTGTTATATCCAAAATAATTTTCTAAACCTACAACAACAAAATGCTAAAACAAGACAAAATAAGAGGAGGCAGGACTCGGTCTCTAGCAGCATAGTCTTCAACCATGCACTCTCTGACTTCAGCTACATGTATGTGTCCACAGGTTGAACTGAGCTAAAATTTTCCTGGTAAACATTCAGCAGATGGAAAAGCAGTGTGCATGCATCTATATCCAACACTTCAAAGCACCTGTGGAAGTTTTATAGCTTTCCAAACACTGTGTGTCTGATTCCTCACTGCAGAGGTGAAAAGTGTGAGAAGATTCACAAGCATGCTTTTAGTTTTGAAGATCAAATTTGAATGAACTTGGATTTGGTGCAGCCTTGAGGCATCCTTTTGAACCATGCTGAGTACTTGGCTTCTGCTCTGACAAGTGCTTTGCAATCCTCCTACTAGTTTAAGGCTAACATCAATGCACATTGCAGTTTCTCAAACTCATCTGTACCTATTTTTACAGAAAACAAAATTTGACTTTTTCATTTCTTTAACCACAATCAAAAAGAAAAACTACTGTAACATTTAAAAGACGGATTGCCATCACTTTTACAGTCACTATGTTCTCACGCTGAATTGTGGTTCAGTAGTGATCAGCAGCTCAGAAAATTGCATCTTTCCTAACACGTCTAACTGCTGAAGAATTAATGACATTTACAAGAGGTATTAAATAGTGAGATACTGTAATTACCATCCAGCTCAGAAACTGTGTAGTTCAAGAGACCAAAAAGAGGTCAGGAAGTAGCAAACATTCATGACAGAAGGCTGATACATCATTTTTATTGTCCTAATTTTCACCAGTTTCTTATTCCATGTCTAAAAGATGTTGAATGTAATCCGGCCAAGGAGCTTCCTGTGAAGAATTATCTCCTGTGACCTTTTACTTTGTGTCCTGTAGTCACCCAATGGGGAAATTGCTCTCAGTGAGAACTTTGAACTAGACAACGTGTGTTGTCTCACAAGGGCTCAGCCTCATAAGAATGTGTGGAAACTGAAAACTGATCATAAGCAGAAAGATCATTCTGAGTAGGTGAGCTGCTGAGACACACATTTACTGAATAACAATTTACTGACTTACTGATTTAGGAAGCTTAGGGCAGGTCATTTAAAGGTTCGTCTGCCGCAATCTCTGGATACTGGAAGAAATCTGTAGGCTACAAAAAAGAAAGATTTGTAGTGGGTAATAGCAAGTTAGTAAGTTTCTACGGGGGCTGTAACAGTCAGCGGTTGTGTAATATATGTAATGACTACAATTAATAAAGAACCTTTCTAATTTTAGAACCCAGTAAACATTATTTAAATTAAGGTAGAAATTGTCAGTGTAGATAATCCCAGTGCAAGAGAGTACACTAGGAAAACTAAGCACCTCCTATAAACTGGAAAAGACAATGTCGTCAAATAGATTCTGCATTATCATTAAAAAAGCCCCCACAAACAAAAAGGACTTGATTAAGCTTTGAAGCACTATCAGGAAAAACTGAGTTGCACAGAACTAATGTATGGGAGAAAAACCCTAAAACTTTATTCCTATTTACTCTGGGAAAAGAATGGGGAAAACAGTAGAAGGGCAAAAAGAAAGACAACAGAGCTGAAAAAAAAAGCTGTTCACAGATAGAGCTGACAGCTCCTTAAAGACAGAAATGTGGAACTGCTTATATTCCAGATTCATAAAGGTTTCATAATTGGATGGTTTTTAAATTCAAAGAACTATCAATCAGGGTCAAGTCCTGCATCCCACTTTCAGAGTAAATGTCAGGGAAAGAAAAGTAACTTTATGTAGTGTCTTGTAGGCTGTGAGATTTGAGACTGATATAGAGAAACTCCTACATTGTATGGGACACCTACCAAAAAATCATCCTTCAGACACTGAAATCATTGATGAAAGTATTTTGATAAGTTCTATGACTCATGCAAGAAAGACACTACAGGCATACAAATTTTGGGGGTTTTTTGGTACGTATTTAAAAATGCCATCACAGACACTAGAAGAGATTAGAAGAGAGAACAGACACTTATGTTACAGTGTTCAAAACCATAAGTAACATTTAAAATACTGATATATTCTAATGTGCAAATTTCAGATGCCTGTGATTTACTTCTCTTACATGAAAAAAACCATACCCAAACCAATGAGCTATCCTAGGAAAGCATGAAAACAGCAAGCACTGTAGAATGCATATGCAAGCTGAAAGTAACACACAAAGAGATATCAACACATAACTGGTTAAAATGTGTCCAATGTCTTACAAACCTTGAAAAAGAGCCCTAATATCAGATACAAAAATATCCAGTAAATGGACATAGATTTCAGGGTTCTGAAAAAAACCAAAACACATTCATGGCTTGAGGATGGAAATATTTCAAATACAAAGCATGATTGTCACTGTACTGTGATCCACTTCCAAAATTAAGCAAATTTGCTTTGCAGAAGGCAGCTGCCAGCCAATTAGCACCTGTATCTACACCTAAGCTTCAATGTACAAACAACAGATCAGTGATCTGCTTGATTTCAGTTCTTCTTCAAACCCAGCTGTGAATAATCCTAACAACGCTGATTTATAAAAATATTAGACAACCTGGGAGTAAAGTAGCTAAAAGAAAAAAAAACTACTAAGAAAATTGCAGAAGCCTGGATGTTTCCAACAGTTGACAGGAAGACACACCGTGCTCTGCTGCTTGCCAGATGTTTGTAGTCTACAGAGTTGATTGAAGCAGAAGATCCACATGGACATGAAAGTAAGTGACAGTTACCATGACCTCTTATTGACAGTCTGGAACATGTGACTATTTCAAGGAGATGGATGCTACATAGCAAATTGAAATTAAAAATAAATTACAGACACTAATTTTAACATGTACATGGATACCTACAGATGGTCAATTATGTTTCCACAATTGCTGACTGTTATTCAGAACCCTGTGAATATTTTACATGGTAAATACATTTTATGGAAAATATCAATGATCTAAAAATTATTACATGAAATGTAATTTTCCATAAAATGATATCTATTTAGACTTCATCTGTAAACATCTTAAATCATGCAGTTTAGTAGAAACTGAGGTCTGCCAGATGTTGACTCTGACCTTTGGGCTGTCATCCTTGCACATCCTTGGCCCCATGGCCTTGCCCAGACATTATGGGACTGTGTCTAACCCTGGTTCTACTCATGGGCATGATCCTGAACCCCACCCATGGGATCACATCCTGGCCCATCCTTGAGCCATTCCTGTCCCCAGGTATACACATGATGATGGGGCTGGGAGTGACCCAGTGCTATCTGGCTGCACTGCTCCTGACCAGGGTGCTGTAACAAGTCCTGGCTGCCAGACGCTGCCCTGACAGACTGCTCGGAGCCCTCAGCACTCCCAGTTCTCAACCTCATGGAGTCATCAGCCTCAGCTGTTTCCTGACAATGCCTACCGAAGACAGGTACATCCTATAGGGTAACATAAACCGTATTGTCTTCTGGAGGATCCACATAAAATCATCCAGTGTAATGACAATTAATTTATACTCAGTGGAAACGGCAGGTGAATGTTACCTCCTTATCTCCAAGCCCCAAATACCACGTAATCTTAGCAACAGAGTCTTATGGGGTATACTGACATAAATCCAGCCGTCTAGAACATTTATTGTTCAGAAATTTTCCATACACGAGGGACTGAAGGAGAGAGGGGGAAAAATGTTAATTGTGTTCTTACTGTGCAACAGTGATCTCTAGCCATCCAGGCTTACAACGAAAATACAGATAAATCAGAAGCCAACAGTAACTACGGAGAGACACAGAAAAGTGCCCCAGCACTGAGACAGATTAGTGCAGTGATGTACAAGATCAAGAAAGTAGTTTCTAGTTAAGTAAACTTTGACTCCACCACTGCCAGTCTACAATGCATCTGTATCAGTGGTGTCCACTTTCATCAGGCAAGTATAGAGGTGGAAGACCTTCTGGAGGACCTCCTGTCTTCACAGAAGGTGCCTCTGTAGGTGGTACCCAGGTTTCCAGACTCATTAGTTCCTCCACTGGGAGCAAATTGCTTTGTATGTATCATCAGGAGTGCTCCCAGCTGTGTTCTTCAGGACACTAATTAGAAATTGAGTGTGAATTTGCACTGAAAAAGAACATTTGTACACTGAATTACTAATGCAGACACACCCTAACATACTTCGTACCAGACAAGTGGCAATATGGGAAGTGTATTGTCAGGTGTAAAGGTGAATTATAACTTGATGGCAGTTTATTGCAATAAATTTCAAATAAACTGTTTTACCAGTCAAAGCTGATTCAATGAAATTGAGGGCTTTTTATCCCCTTGTAAAATCTTGTAATTGTTTAAAATGTTATCATCAAATATATTGGAAATTTCTGAGTTTTAAATACTTGCAGGTTCATTTTGAAAATTTAAAATGCCATTTCAGATGTTATTTTGTTCATCATTTTGATAATGTTTTAGTGGTATGTATTAATAGGGCACAGAACATCTGAAAATATATGGCAGTAGGGTGCAGTAGAGATGGGCTCCTTCCTCTCATTTCCGTGAATAAATGAGAGGACTTAAGTCTCCTCTTAACTGCTTCTCAGAGTACCTGACAGTGATACTGAACAAAGTTTAATTTTAAAGAACATGATTGAACCTCAAATGTTCCAAATGTTCCTTTTTGGACAAACCACTCAGTTTCAGTAAAATCAAATTTAAATTTACGTTCTTCTTTTTGTAGTTGTACTTTTAATTTTTTCCAATTGCATGGGTCAGATAGAAATTAACTAGGTTCTTTAATTTTAATGCCAAAGTGGGAATTCAATTAACAGAACAACACACTGATACTTTTTGAACTTTTATAATTTGTAGAATCAGTTATTATTTGTTGCACAGTTCAATTGATTGCATTGTTAACTGTGACAGATGCACTTAGCTCCTTAACCAAAGCAGCAGTAATTTGGTATAGGCTCCAAAGGAGGTAAAGGCCTGAGCCATAGCCAGACCAAGACCTCCTCTAGTTTCAATCTCTCCTCTGAGAACCCACAGAGGACCTGAGAGATACAGTGAGGATAGATGTGTATGAGCTTGAAAACTGATCATGCCATCAGCACAAACGAACAAGGAAAGGGGTCTGTCCCACACCGCTGTAAAAGGGGAGTCAGGGAGGATTCTTTTTGAAAAATTTCTTGGACAAAAGTAAAGCACAAACGCGGCAATATTATATCTGAGAACTGCTTATTGATAAAAAAAAAGGTAAGTGTTTCCTCTGAAGGAGGTTAGAAAAGGGAGCAAAGAGGGAAGAAGAGAGACGGAGAAAGAAATAGAAGACAGGGACAACATTAGCGCAACCTCCAGGGCGCCCCTTCGGCATCTGTTTGCCAGAGGGAGCCTGTGTGCTGAGAGCTGCGAGGAGGCTGCGCGGCTCTAGTGATCGGCCGGGCGCGATTTCCGAGCGAGGCGGCAGCGTGTACGCGACATTCGTGAATGGCGGCTGCGGCCCGCTGCTGCGCGTGGGGGACATGGCGGCCGTGGCTCCGTCGAGCAAACAGCGAGCACGAGGTTGTCGTGGCTACGGAGCTGCCTCGGGGAAGCAGCGAAGCAGGGCAGGACAGGGGCGGGCAGGACAGACAGCCAGGGAAGGAGCAGCGCTGCAGGAGGAAAAGGCGAGGCAGGGAGGAGGGCCGAGCTAACCCTCCGGGCGAGCCCCTGCTCCCAACAAGAAACCCAAAGAAAACGGCCCGGCGTTGTGTCGCAGTTCACTGCTTTTGTGTGCTAAGGCTCTTCCCACAGCCCAGCTTCCCGGGCATTTTCTCGCGAGCATCCAGCGATCTGCCCCACCAGCAAGGGGAGTGGGTCTCTTGCAGCCCAACCGTGGAAGTTTTGTCTGCCCTGATGGGCTGCATGGTGAAGCCTCCCCAGTGATAGAGCTCCCAGCACGGGTACAGCCCCTGGAGGAATTTTTCACCCCATATGTAACACATGTTGAGACATAAATAAAAATCAAATTGGTCCATCTCAGGGTCACACACCTACCTTTCCCATCACATGTAGTTTGACTATGGGTCAACAGTTTTATCCCCTCAATATGACAGCCTGACAGCCTATTCAAGCTCTTGCTGCAAGGCAGTGTTGGGTACATGGCTGTGATCTCTCTTTGAACAGGGATACCAATGTCAGACCTTTGGTAAAGCAACCAAAATCATAGATAACACTGTAGTGTGGTAACTTGGATTTTTGCCTTGATAACTTTAAATCATTGTTCAAATGATTGTGCTGTAATAGAGTGAACCTTGCCATCAAACTTTTCCTAAAATGCACTTTTACAACATCATCATAATACAACTATTGCTAATACCTTTGACAGTGGTTCTTCAAGCAATCTGAATCACCCATTCATTCCATTATGCTGAAAATGGTTGAATAATGAAATTTGCTCCACGGCTCTCAGCTATTCTGTAGCATGGGTATACCATTGCATTTCTGATGTGCGATGTGCTACCCCTTACTGCCATAGCATTTTTGTGTGTGTGTGTGTGTGTGTGTGTGTGTGTGTGGTGTGTGTGTGTGTGTGTAGAGTTGGAGAAGAGGAGGTGCAGTTACTGCCATTAAGCCTTTAGCAGGCTAAATCAGACTTATTCCCACCATATTTGTTCCTGGGCAGTTCACAAGTTCACAGCTAGGCTTGAAGCTTCTGATTATTGTTTTCTGACAGATCTAGTTTGTGCCTAAATCTCTAATTAAGTGTCTAAGTTAGTTATTGTATCTAGCCCAATGAGACAATTATAACCGTCATTCTTCCTGATTGATATTCCAGAATTTCTAAATAAAACCAACAAATCCACAGTATTTTTAGCAATTGTCTCCACTACTGCACACACAGTTGGCAGGCAATGGAAAAATAGCACTTCTTGTCACCTTGATCAGTTAAAGACAGGCCAGGTTTATAGCACAAACAGATTCCTGAGTCTAAAAACTGTGTTTTCCTAAAGGAGCAGCCAAATAACCCAGAGGACTGGAACAGTAGCCTTTATTCTTCTTTATTTTATCCTTGCTATGTACACATCGTCTGAGCTTTCTCAAGAGACAACCAGATGGCCGGACCTCAGAACAGAAAAAATAAATCCGCACATAACAAAAGATACTATGAAATCTAAATTATTCTGTATCATCCAGAAAGGAAATGGAATTTCAAGTGTAGTTAAGAGCCTGAACTTGTTTTTTATAGCTGTAGAAGAATATGCAGGTCATCTGCTGAGGATATCAAATCCAGGTAATTCAGGTCCATACACAAAGACATGGGGATGGGACACAGTCTTGAAAATGTCCAGAATAATTACAATATCATTTCTATTCACTGGAATGAATTATTACTTCTAATTATATCCCACTTTGGTTTACTTTGGTCTCTCTACAGTAAGTTTTTATAGAAGTACAGCAGTTCTGAAATCACAGTGCTCACTGATGAACTGAAAATTACTGCTATTATTTGAAACTGGTTTCTTTGACACAGTTTGGTTAAACTGAGATATCTCTAAATTCTAATATGTAATTTGATATCTGTATGCAAGAACATTTAATTAATTAAACATTTTTAAATGGTAATGGAGAAAGCACTTATTAGCCAACCACAACTGAATCTCCATTATTGCCTCTAGATTTATTCTCAATTGTGCTTTTTTTCCCTGCTGAAATTTTTGAGGCTGAGATCTTTTCATTATATCGTATTTTATTGTATAACTCATTTGCGTTTTTTCAATACGTAGCTATTAAAATCTATTGACAATTCCAGGTATTATGACCAAAACTAGACACCTTGAAGTTATGTGTGAAGTTACTGAACCCAAAATCATGATTTGGAACATGTAATTCAGGGACTGGAATGAGTTTACTATGCACTGAAAGAAATGGCTGCCTTTAAAAGATAATCTATAACATTTGCCATCTGTAACTACCTGATAGGGAAAAAGATGTGCATTAAACTCTAACACTGGTCTTTCCAAGGCCTCACTGCCTGAATCAGGACTTCAAGAATCTTCTTCCTAGAGGGGCCAGGTATCAGTTAATATTTTTTGTAAATACTGACTTCTTTTGCAAAATTGCTGAGTTATGATGCGAAGAACACTCCGTAGTAGTTAGAATACCTCACATGAATACAAAGGTTTAATTTAAGTAAAATTTAATATCTACAAGAGCACAAACTAAATTTCCAGCTGCCTTGTGAGAAAGACTAAAGTGAAAGAGTTACTATTCAGATGAGATTTCAGAAATTAATAGAAGATTGCAAAACTGGAGTAGTATACACACAAAAAAGGAATATACTTTTTTGAATTAGTGGTTTAACTTTTCTTTTAAAATCTAGGGATTTAAATGTGAGTGGTATTAAAAAAAAAAATCTCAAAGGCCAACGCAGTCCTTCCTTTTCCTAAATAACTAGCTGATTTCATACTTCCGTTCATACTAGGAATTTCATACTTCTGATCCTCAGTAGAGCCAGTGCTTATTCTCCTTTAGCATACTGAATCTTGTATTACTTGAGGTAGAGTAGCCCTGCTCGAGCAGGAAGGAGGAGCATTATTCTTCATCCATCTGTTTGTGAAAATTGGCAACTAGCCTGCCTCAGCTCACAGACACCGACCGTGTTGCTGACAGCTGATACCTGTGAGAATCTGAGCATGGATGGAGGTGAGAATCAAAAACAACAGGACAGGAAAACAAGAAGGAATATACACCTGTGAGCAGGAAGCTGTTTTCCATAAAAGATGTGTACTAGGAATAACTGACCAATGGTGTTGTATAATAATAAGTTTAGGAGCCAATGGCCATATGGCACAAATGTTAGAAAACAGTATAAAATAGACTTTGTAGCAATAAACTGCCCTTCTACTTTCCTTTCTACTTGGTCTGGAGTCGTGTCTTTGTGTGTCATGCCCGTCTCGAACAGCAACATTTAATTACTACTTTTTCCCATCAATGGGTGTTTGGGTACTGCCTTGCATCCCAGAAAATGGTTTTGAGTCACCTTAATCTGCAAAGAGTTGTGGTAAGAGCCTTGGATTTGTGGTAGTATGCTCTAACCCCAAAGTATATAAAGAAAGGCAAAACTGCTACCAAAATTTGTAATAGATAGACACAAGAATCCCTGAGGAATATGTTTAATATAAAATTTTTTTAAGGCATAGTAGGGATATATTTATCTGGTGACACTTAAGGAGTAATTAGAAAATTCTGTGCCTTCAGCAAAGGGTTGGATATCTGTGGATGTGTTTTCTGCACAAGACTACTGTTCCTATTTTTTTACTTTCTAATGTGCCATAAGCTGTAGATAGCCTTGCTGGTCCCATCACCCAAGACCAATTTCTGTTATTTGCTCTATATCAAAAGTCAGTTGTTACATGAGTTGCTATCAATTTCTGTCTGCTACCCCAATATGGTATGCAGATGTGGAGTCGTTAAGAATTCATCTGTTGGTTTATTTTTTTGTCTGCTTTTGTCCCTCCCCCCAACCCTATTATATAGAGACATGTAATATATATTATAAATATATAATAGACATAAATATTATTTTTATATGCATTATATACAAAAAAACCATTGGAACAGGGAAGACATAGTCCAGAGGTTTTGGGAAAGCCTCACCTCAATTAAGTTACTGTTATTTTCTTTGTTTTTCTGTCACATACCAGAATCATCTAATGATGTCTACATGAGCAGTGTGTTCAGGGAGGCTTCACCCCATTGCAGATAGTTATAGCTGATATCAACTCTATGGGATTCAGCTGAAGAGTTGCAGAGTTCAAGTCAAAATTTTGTGAAGGGATACACAATCCAATTTTTCCTGGTCACATAAATTTTGAAAAGTGGAGATGGTAACCTGAGAAAAAACTTTTTGAAATGGAAGTTTCTGACTTTTTCTGAGTTTCACATGCATTCAAAATTTGAAACCTTTGTATAAAACTAGGCTTTAAACAGCTCATTTTTATTCAGCATGAAGATACATTTTTATATCTAGCAGTTGTGAAATAGGTGTTCTATGTTCCCTTCATCTCTCATGCTGCTTGAGTGCACATCATAAATAGGTATTCCAAGTGACCTAGTTTTTATTACTTATCACATGAAAATGAAAAAATTCCCAGATGTCCAAGCTCGTACTTGTAGCTAAGACACACAAACCCAGCACAGATGTTTGAAGGTTTACTCTCAAATGAAACTAAAATATCTCAAAAAAAAAATCTTTTTGAGCTGTCAACAATATTTATCTATAGGTAACTTAGATACTTGCCTTTTTATTTATTTACTGGATAAAAGGAATTTAAAATAAAATCAGATATGCATGGATAAAGGTGATGCTCTCAGACATGTGGATAAAGTCTAAATATATAAGAAAGAAAACTTTAGAAATTTTTACCAATAAGTGCATTCCTTCCAAAAGTTCTTGTTTAACAGCCAAGGTATTTGAACTCCTAAGGTTGTAGATTATTTTTTTTAAGTAACTACAATTCCTGACACAGAATGTTCATCACCAGATCTCCAAGTCAAAAGCACCAAAATATATCTGTTTTCTTCAGTTGTTAAGTTGTGATGTTCTTTTCACATATGAAGCCAGAAGAAGAAAACTTACTGGCTGAAAAGCTTTAACCTTGTTTTTTGTTCTTGTCTTGAACTGATTGGTTAAACATCATTTATTTAAAACCTTTGCAAGTCTGTAATATGCCCTTCAAAAATATAGCACAACATATTTAACTAATAATTTGAAGTGCTTTTTTTTTGTCTTCCTAATGAAATTTGGAAGAAAGACATTGAAAGGACTTTGGAAAAGTAGTTGTTAGAGATTTATTTAAAATCAGTTCATTTTGAAATGCCTAAACTTGACTATAAAATAAAGATGTGCAGCTTTGCTGGTCATTTTAATATCTTAGAATTGTAAAAAACCACGTTTATATGCATGTTTAAATTTTCTGATGGCAAAATAGGATAACAATTAACATTATTATTCTAGGATGTTTATTTTAATGTCCTATCATTTATAGTACAAATCAGTAAAGGCTAATTCTTTTTCTTGAAGAAGCCCATAAAATGTATATAATTAAACTGGCAGTGAGGTTGTAGTAATGTTCAGAAGAAGAAAAATCTCAACCATTCATGGAAGCTCTGGATAATACTTGGGGGAAAAAACATAGCAACAAATAAACAAAACACAGGAAGTGGCAGTGTGAAAAGTGTGAAAAGCATAAACATTCCTGGAGCATCGGAAGGAAGTCTTAAATAGCATAGCGATGTCTAAAAAAAGACTCTAGGCAAAGGGAAAGTTTCTAAAATCAAAGGACTAAGGCAGGAAACCTTACTTTAGCCAAAGCGTTTGTCTAAATAATTTAATGTTTCTAGAAAAAGCCTTTTGACTAATTTGAAATTATACAGCATTATATGCTAACTTACACCTTTTTCATACAGCCACCTATCACCTCTTACAGGTAGTCTGAATATTAGAAATAACTCCTGTAAGAGATTGATTATCTGGATTTAGTAATATCTAACCCCACACACAGAGCATAGAGTTTAGGCCAAAACACAGCTACAGTTAATAGAAGTACACACTTCTGTTTGCAAAATACTGTTTCAGAAAAAAAAAGAAAAAGAGGAAGTGGGGAAAAGGCAATTGAAGTTACAGAATAGTACAATAGTCTGAGTTTTAATATTACATAACATAAAATATTCAGTTGGATAGCGGCACATGAGGTTTCTAGATCTTTGTCAGAGTCCAATAGCCTCCGACATCAGTCTTATAGATATTTCATGTGTGGAGGGTGCAATGTATAATATAAAATTTACTTATTTGAAGATAGTTCATGTTACACAGGATTTCTGATTTATGAGAATGATACAAAATACATTGAAAACACTGCAAAATTATAAGATACACATAAAAAACCATAGTGATAGCAACACACAGCTCAATCACAAAACCCATGTCATCCCCGTTACTGATCTCTATAACATACTTACTATCACAGCACTGTGTGTCCCCATTAGCTATGAAAAAAACCATAAGCTGACATCACCTCAAACACCTGGCTGTCTTCAAGACTCTTTTGTCAGTTTTTCAGGTTTTATACTCAGTGTTAGGCTGAATTGTGTACTCTTTCTACATTGCTGGTCAGCTGACTCAGGGATACATTCCCATTCTTAATGAACATAAAAAGAAACATGTAACCCACCAGCTGATCTACTCAAATGACATAGCTTTTTATCTAAAACAGAACTCACCTGCTGATCCCTTCTGTGTTGGGATAAAATCAGCTTTCATTGCAACAGCTCTGCTCAGTCACACGCTAGATACTCCCTGATCTTCATAGGCACCTTTCCCTGCCCAGTCTCCACTGAGGTTTTCATTGTAGAGGTTTACTGCTTAGTCTCAGACTTCTTAGTCTAAAAGACCTAATGAATAAATGTACATAGATTGCAACAATTTATCCAAGCATAATGTTAGAGGATGCTTAACCATAAACACTGTCTATAAAGATGAGGTAATGCAGGGAAATCATGGGCAGAAATGCGCAATAGATGTCTGACATGTTTAGTTGGAAGTGAGGCACTTGAGGTTATTCATTACATCTGAACGTTATTGCTTCAACGTTATTGCTTTTTAAGTGTAATACTATTAAAAGTTGCAAAAAAATGCCCTGAAATCCCCAGCTTAAGCATAAGAGCATATGTAGCAACATGAGCCTTAGTTAAATTTACTGGTATACACACAGAAATTTTAATTTAAATAAAAGAGGCATATAGAAGAGCCAACTTAAAAATAAATGGTATCACAGAGTATGTTACCGAAAATCCACTTTTTTATTTTCCTGATGTGTCTTTCACTGTCACCTTGCATGAGAATCTTTTAAACTGTACTGCTTTTGGCAAGGATAGTTTATTTTCTTTACAGTAGCCAGTATTGGGCTGTGTTTTGGATTTGTGCAGGAAACAGGGTTGATAACACATGTTGCTGGACCACCCTTACACGGCATTGAGGCCTTTTCTGCTCCTATCCCCATCCCACCAGAGAGCTGGGAGGGAACATAGATGGGAAAACTGACCCAAACTGACAAAGGGAATATTCCATATCCTGTGATATCATGCTTGTCCTGTAAAGCTGGGAGAAAAGTTGTCCAGGGGGCTGCTGCTCTTGAACTGGTTGAGTATCAGTCAGCTGGTGGTGAACAGCTATTTTCAGTCACATTGCTGGTCTTTCTGGGGCTTTATTTCTCTCTGTTATTGATATTAATATATATACTATTAGTATTATTAATATTAATATTGACAATATTAATAATTAAAAAACCCTTTTCTTATCCCTATTCCCAAGTTTTCTTGATTTTACTTTTCCAATTATCTTCCACCTATCCTGCTGGGGCAGGGGAAGTGAGGGAGCAGCTGTGTGATCCTTAGTTGCCAGCTGGTGTTAAACAACACTATAAACAAAGGTATGTTCCGAGTGTTTTTAATTAGGACACTGAAAAATCCTGGAGAGATAGGAGCTAAACTAGTCAGGAGTCAGTTCTAATTGTGACCCATCTCAGAAATTTAGTTGACTGGCAACCCAGAGTGGGTTGAATGGAGTGGCATTGTAACAATAAAGCACTTCAGGGCTCCTGAATCATGAGCTGAAAGTGGCCTGAGTTGATCTCCTGGTGGACTTAAGTCATTATAACTTTGAAGAGCTGTAGGATTCTCCCAAAATCTCCTACTGAGAATCTGAATCATTGGTTTTACGCATAATCCTTCAGGTACAATCTTGAGAAATCTCTAGAATAAACCAGGAAGGAATGTGTTTTTAGTTCTCTATATATATTAAATAGAACTTCTATTTGACTTATTTATTTCTTTTAGGCCTTGTTTTTCCTGTATTGGGTAATTACTGCACTTTAATTCTGACAGTTCTTTCAATCAGAAGCTACTTGTTCCTGTACTTCCATCTGTCTAATAGGTTGAAGTCAGTTTTCCATTTATGTGACTCCCTTCCAGGATTTGGGCATTCCTGGTTAGAGATGGGCTTAATTTGAACAACAAGAGTGGAAGCACTCAAATCTTGCATATCACAGCCTCATGGTTAGGCAAACACTTCTGGAATGAGCGCTGGACTGGAAAAAGATTTGAAGCACCTTATTTCTTGGGCAAGCAATTGAGTAATGATTTTATTGTGCATATGCTTTTATTCATTTTTATTGTCATTTTAAATAATCCTAGTGCAATTAATCAAAATATGTCTTTAATTGATTTTTGTAGATTTCCCTAGAGAGGAAGTTAGTACATCTTCATATGAACAGAATTGTGTTAAGCTTATGACAGCTTTGATTCAATTAGATTCTTGTGCTCAAAATTAAGAGCACTGAAAATGTTGCATTTTTAAATACTTTTTAGTGTACCTTTTTAACTCTATCATAGCTATGATAAAGTCTACCTCCTTTCACTCCGTGTACAACTCCAACAACAGTAAATGCTAAACCAATTTATGATAAGCATCCATTTTACTGCTAAGCACTAGTGAAATGATTTAGGAAGAAGTGTGGAAGGATGAGATGTAGGATGAAGACTATAAAGCTGAAAATATATAGGCCTAATTTTAGAAAAAGATGAATACAACAGTGAAGCTAAAATCAATAAAAAATAAAAGTGCTATAGTGGAAACAGAAAGTCAGCTTTAAGTACAGCATAGAAACTCTGCTGGGTGCTGCCATATAGGAAGATTATAATAAATCCCAAAGAGTGAAAGGAGAAAAGATCCTGAGTAGAGCCATTTCTATCCTGAGGATAACCTTACTTTGATTTGTGTCTTTATGCATGCTCATCCTTTTTTTATTGCAGATATTTTACAGTGCATTGACTGCACCATACTTTGAGATTCAAACAGAAAAATTATGAATTTGGCTATGAGTGGCTAGGTGTAGGTTATTTTAGCACATATTTTAAATTGGTAAGATATACCAAGAGGTCAATTACAATGTCTATGCCTAAATGTATGCTAATAGTTCAGATATGTTAAGAAATATTCTCAGGGTATTTTCATAGTTCTTATACTATATAGAGTCCTTTCCTACAGTTTGCCATCTAGCTTTTCCTTTTCTTCCCCCTTAGAAAAATTAAATTTAAATTAATTTTATATATGATGGTCCATTTTGAGTAATACCAATTGAATTCTATATGTTTATTTTTCCTTTAAATATATTTAAAGGTTATTGTCTTGTTAACATTGGAGTACCTGAGCATACTTACCGAGGACACAGTATATTTTCCAGATTTCTCTTTACCTTTCTTGAATTTCTTGAATTCTGAAACTATGGATGCAGCTGTTTGTCATGTTTGAGGTTTTCGTTTATCTGTCTTCAATTTTTTGTTTACTTTTTTTTCCCAAGCACTCTATTTTAGTAGGGATTTTTTCTGTAAGTTTATTTATGACATCAGCTCAGGAGTCCTTTTCTGGGATTACTTCAGCCTGCAAGATTGGTGGATAGAATGGGTAGGTTGTGAGTTCAAGAACAAACAAGAATCAAGGTAAAATGACAGCCCTATTGTCATGGGTTTTAGACAGGACATTGCCAGGAGGACACATGAAAAGAGGGCAACCAGGCTCCAAGCTTAAAGTTGCAAAAAAAGTGATTTAATTACCTAACAGAATTGGAGGATAGATGCAAGGCAAAAATAAACTTTTCATACATTATTTTGCTCACTCCCCCCTCCCTCTTACGAACCTATAGTATTCACCCCCTTTCCTCCTTTACAATCCACAAGCCGGGTAGGAAGGCAGGGTGTGGGGTCTCTTTTCAGTCCACAGAGCAGATTCTCAAATTTATTCATCACCACAATTCTTCTACTACAAATACTCTTTATCTCTACTTGTTTCTCTCTCTCTCCAGACAGTTTTCTGCTCTCACCCCCACCCTCTTAAGAAGCAGTCTCTGCACTCACCCCCCTTCCCTCTTTCCAAACCAGCAACACAGACAGGGGGCAGGTTGAGGGGTTCTTCTGGTCAGTCCAATCAGGGAGAGGGGGTTCTCTACTTAGCCAGGGGTGCCTCCCACGAGAGACAGTCCTCTGGGAACTTCTTTGGCGTGGGTCCAATCCCATGAACAACATCCCACCTGAATTCTGCTGCAACATGAGTCTCTTTGTCCATAAGGTGCTGTGCAGACTCTCCTGAGCCGGGGCCAGGCTGCTTCCATGCCAGGAGCAAGGCCTTTCTCTCCTTTGCAAGGCCTTTGCAGTTTTAACTCTTAGATGAGACTCCCACTGGTTCACAGTCTTTTCCAGGCATCCACCTGCTCCTCTGGCCTGAGCTGTGGGTGAATTTCTGCACTCCTGTGGACTCCATGGGCTGCAGGGGGACCTCCTGCCCCACCATGGCATTCACCGTGGCTAGCAGAGAGTTTTCAGCTCCGGCACTGGGAGCCCCTCCTCCCCCACCTTCTTCACTGACCTTGGTGTCTCCATGCTGTTCTCCCTCACGTATTTTCACCTCCACCTCCTCCTCCTCCAACTACAAAGAAGTGAATGAAGTGCATGCCTGCTTTGTTTTGAATTTTTCTTAAATATGTTTTCACAGACGCGTAACTAGCACCTCCAATTGGCCCAAACTTGGCCGGCAGCACGTCTGTCACCTTCAGAGCCATCAGAGATTGGCTCTGCTGGACTTGATGTAAAAACTTCCAGAACTTGCACTCAGAACACACAGGAGCCATCTTTGTGCCACACCCCACCCCTCAGACACCTCCCCAGGCCTACCACAACAGCTTCTGAGGGGTCCCAATTTCTCCTAGATGTTAAAAATACTTCACCGATGTTTTGGGCCAATCAAAACCACCACACCTATATACTACATAGTGTAACAAATATCCCCAAAAGAATATTCAAGAAATAAAGTGTAAGATTTAATTTTGAGAATACTTAAGAAATAAAGATTTAATTTTAATTTTGCCTATCTGTTTAATACTGTCCATCTAGAGAACTAAACTGATCCCATCTCTTCGTGCTTTGCTCTGTAAAATTCTCAAGCTGCAGGCAGGGCAAGAAAAGCCCTGTCAGAACAAGCCTGAGGAGCCTCAGCCCAGAGGCCTTGTGAGTTCACCACAAGGCTTACAATAATATTCTAACCAGCTACATGATTAAAAGAACAGAAGTATCAAGACTCACAAATTGCAGAGGAATAAATATTTTGGCAGAGAAGAGGGAGCTCTTTTAATTGTTCCAGCTGCAATGAAAGTTTTCTGTGTAAACCTATGCTGTATTTGTCACTCAGGTCAGTCAACCAATGACAAAACTCTAAGAAGCCGGTTCCAATTTTCTAGTCCATATGAATCTTCTAGTTTCTTCTTTTTTTTTCTGTCTGCCTACTATGTTTTTGTTTTTCACTTTATCCCTGCCAGTAGCTGGCTGGATTTGGTGGGTTTTAGCTGTGAAAAAGAAAAATCATAATCACCGAATCTCTTATGCTGAGAAGGGAAAGTTCTTTGAAGGATTGTAGTAATTTTTCATTTCTTTTAAAGCTACAACTGTAGTCTCTGCAGTTGATAGTACAAAATAAATATACAGTGTTCAGTATTTGCTGTGGCATATTTTATTCCTTTGTTTATCCTTTACATATGGCTTTTATCCTTTCAGAAGTGAACATGTATTTATACACTACATGTCACTTTTTAAGCTGCACTTAGAATTTACTTAATACCTTAATAAAAGACCATGAAGGTAATGAAAGACTTTAATAGATGCCAAGTTAAATAAATTTAAAGAAGGGCCTAAGGTTTGTTTGGCTTTTTTTTCCCCTAGTACCATTTTAGCAAGAGTAATAACTTTCAGTAATGACTGAAGTAAGTTAGATTCAGTATTTCTGTTGGTCTTCACAGAGCAGAAACAGTTTATATGAAATGAAAATGGCACCAGTTTTTAGGATGGTAAAAATGCTTTTAAAGTAAATTATTTTAAAGGGGGGAATAGTATGAATCCACATGGAATTAGACTTATTTAAGGATAGTGACAATACTGACTACTAAATAAAGACAAGATACGACTTGCTCTAGCTATCTAGGAACTTTAACTAATGTTATATAAATACTGACTTAGCTTTATCTATTGCCTTTACCAATATTCAATAAAAAGGAAAAAGAATTATTTTTCTATATCTAAATGTTAAACACCTTCTAAATAAATAACTACCTCCATACTAGCTTTTCAGTGTACTCTCTAAGTTGTGGTGGTTACAATGTAGTATATACATAGTCTTTTTTGTGACCATGTTACAGGTACTAAATCCAGTAAAAGCCAACCTCTATGAATTAAGTGGAAAAAAAAGGAATAGTTCTATCTTTTGCCAGGAGACTACCATCTTGTTTACACTTGAGCTTTGTTTGCTGCCTTTATTACCATCTCTTTCTGTGATAATATCCAGAGTTATAAATATTAACAGTTAGAGAGGGTAATACAGTAATTCCCACTTCTGTACTTCTAATACTTGTAGTAAACATAGGGAAGAAATACTTCACTTTTGTTCCACTTACCTTTACACCCTTTGGGAAAGAAATAGTAGAATTATGAATGTTTCAGTGCACAAGAAATAACTTTAGATTTTGATGCCTTCACAATAATATTTGCATATTATTCTACAATGGTATTCTGCTTTAATTTGATTCAGCTGCAGTTTGCCTACTTATTTGAGAATAAACTCTTTGCATTGTTTGCATCACTTCATGCTTTTTATATTACATACTCCTACGTACTGTGAGAAGGATTAATGAAATCCAGTCCCAGATCCACATGGGAACAGGCTCTCCAGGGAAGTGGTCACAGCACCAGCCTGACAGAGTTCAAGAAGAATTTGGACAATGCTCTTGGGCACATACTGTTACTCTTGGGGATGGTGCTGAACAGGGCCAGGAGTTGGATTCAGTGGCCCTTGTGGGTCCCTTCCAACTCAGCATATTCTCTGATTATGTGATTTTGTGATTGTCGTAGGAACTACAAGCTCACATGTAGGTGTTTTAAACTACAGTGAAATCCCATGTTGAATGTTGAAAATACAATTTAGCTGTCTGCGTGCAGCTAAATTCAACTGCATATGAATTGTTTTAGTGTACCTGATTGATCTCCAGCTGTCATTCAGACATAGCTTGAGAGGGTTACCTACATGTCACATCTGCCAAGCCTCTCCAGAAATATTGGACACCCCCCAATATTAGAGATGCTGTTAGATGTCTGTATGTGGCAAATAAATTAAGCCCAAATATGGAATTGGCATGCTGTATTCATAAAGCATACAACCCCCCCCCCCCCCCATATACTTGATGTCAGGTATCATGGGAAGATATAAAAGATGATCATGGCTAAAACAAGCTGGGTAGTATCATTGCAGATTTTAGGTTTTGAGTGTTGGAAAACTGTAACCTGGGATAGTTAAAAAAAGGCAAGTCAAAAGTTCTTGGATGGATCACACATCTGAGGTGGGGTAGACTGCAGGAGGAATAACTTGTCAGCTGTCACAGCTATTCTGAGCTATGCCCCACTCATCACCTCAGCCACTCAGAAAATGTATGAATGTCATCGTTTTAATATTCAGCTGTCCTACCTCTTGGCAATTTTCATTCCCACTATAGGAGTATACCAACTTTAAGTAGCAGTGGCACCGTTCCATTGCAGTTTATAAGTAAATGCATTAAAGCTGGCAACAATTTTGTGACATCTGATAGGATGAATTCTAACTGCTACAGTTCAGAACTTGTTTGGTGAGTTCCTGAGGCACTTTTATACTATGCAAGAAGAAGCTACTAAATAAATGGGAAAACAAGTGGGGAAAGAGCAACCATAAACATTCTGTAGAAAGTCATGCTCACTGCTGTGTCAGAGCCCAAAGCCTCATTGCCACAATCTTGCTGTAGCCATTTGCTCACTAAAGTGACTAAATTTCAGCAGAATAAAGAGTTCCTTGGTTATAGCTCTTGATGTTTGGCCCACAAAAAAATGGCAGCTACATGGTCTTTAGAAAGGCGATGTCCATAGCACAATATGGCACATTATAATCATTACGAAGTCATCAGCTTACACCCACAAGTAGCCCCCATATACAAAAGCGAATTACTAAAAAGGTAAATAATGGGGCAGTGGGGGAGGGGAGGTTGGGAGAGCTGAACCCTTAGAATTTTTTTTTCACTAATACCATGCCTGAATAAACAGCTCAGGAGGGACAGTTTTACAAAAGGGAAGATGACAATTGTAACTGGGGATAAAATTAGGTCATTAGATAAAAACATTCCTAGTTGCTAATGAATGAAAGTCAGTACTTTGTGCATTTTTATGTAAAATAATGTGATACCCAAAAATCTTACAGAAGAAATGCATTCCTATAATTTAAAAAACAGCTATCATTCCCTCACTGTTCATGTTGTTGCTAAAGGCCAAATGGTCAAGCACATGAGTTATCCCAGGGGCATTCAGAGTTTTTCAGAATGCAATTGTAAACTAAACGTCTTCATTCCTAGCATGGAAAAAAAAATGACATGGTAATGCTTCAGTTTACTTCTTTGCCCAGTAAGGATGCATCCTGTTACACACCAGTGTTTGCAAATTGCTGTGCAGGTCCATGACAATTCCCCTTAAATTAACAAAGAATATTGTTGTTACCTAATAAAAGAATTTTTCCAATGGAAATATGAAATTTATGAGTCTGCCTCAGGACGCACTGTGAGTTTCTCCAGCTAAACAGAAGAAATCAGGCTTTTTGTTGTGGCATTTTACATTCATATCAAGGACTTTTCAAAAAGAAGAAATGATCTGTGAAATAGGAGTAATAATCCAAATAATTTCTGAGGGTTGCTTTAAAAAAAATTCTCTTTTAAATATTTATTTTATAGATTTTAGATTGTAATTTTATAATATTTGCAGGCCATATGCTGGTGCAATATCATCCCTGCCCTTCCTTTGTTCCCATACTTTGTTATTTATGTCCTGTAAATCACGTAATAAAACTTGGCATTACCAAAAAAGTAGTTAGCAAGAAGTGATTCATATTCATTTAGAGAGTAATCACATCATTTTTTAATTATTATTAAACAGACTTTGTTTTAAAAAAATGTGCTACTTAATTTCTTCCATTAATGTTTCACATATTTTAAAGGGAAGAGAAAATAAACCTTTCAGTATTTACTCATGACAACATCACAGAACAATCTCTTTTTGGGGGGGGGGGGGGAGCTGGAAAAAAATCATCTATTTGCATATTGACACAAAGCTCTGCTGATGTTTAAGGGGACAAATGTAAGTGCATTCACTGCTTTATGAGATTACATTAGAAACATTCAGTTGTTTTGTAAAAAGCAATGAAAATCAGTTTTACTGGGAATGTGTAATAAATACATGTGGCAGGTGCTTGCTCATTTCCTTCCACAGTGACATGGGTTAGAGAATTAAAAGAGTAAAAGTGAGAAAAGTCATGGGCTGTGATAAGCTACATACACAACCAAAGCAATAAAAGGAATTCATTCACCACCTCCCATGAGCAGGCAGGTTTTTAGCCATCCACAGGAAAGAAGGGCTCCATCACATCTTAACAGTACATGGAGAAGTTGAACATTACCACAGCGAACATCTTTGCTTCTTTTTCACCTAGTTTCATATACTAAGCATGATGCCGTGTGGTCTGGGATATCCCTTTTTCAGCTGGGGCTCAGCTCTCCTGGCTGTGTCCTCTGTAAGCTCCCTGTGCACCCCCAGCCTTGTTTGTGGGGTGGGGTGAGGAGCTGGAAAGGCCTTGGGTCTGTGCAAGGGCTGCTCAGCAATAACTAGAGCAACCCTGTGTTATCAACCCTGTTTCCAATACAAATCCAAAACACAGCCCCATACAGGCTACTGTGAAGAAAATTAACTCTACCCAGCCAAAATCAGCACATAAATGGAGAGCAAGAGGTTTTGGTTTTAGGTAAGTGCATATACTTCAATACACTCATGTTGCAGATTTATGTCTAAATACTCTGGATATTATACATGATAAGGTGAGATAGAATAGGCCCACAATCAATGTATGATGAAAGTGTTGTCTTTGAACTGTTGATGTGCCTGTGATCAGATGGAGTCCATTAGAATATTCAAACACATCTCTCAGGGGAATTACAAGCTTACTGATATAACAGTGTTAAAACCCTAGCACATTCCCTTGATCTTTTTAGATCTTTTGTAAATAAACTGAAAACTTGAAAACATTATTGTTAATTAAGATCTGAAGAAAGACTCATGACAGCAAGAAAAAGGATACCTTTTTGATGCTTTCTTTTATGAAATGACTGTGCTGATTGGCAAGAGCAGATGCTGTATATTAAGCATGTACCACATTAAATCAACAATTCTCTTTGCTTTCGGCACCTTTTTTTTCCTTAGCTTTTTTGATACTACTTGTCAAAAGCTTCCTGACATGAATATTTTTCAAATAAATACACCTTTTTGAGCCTTCTTTTCTGTCAAGCTGCTTAGGATATTTTTTTTCCATATAGGGAATGTCTTTAGACTATTTCTCTGTTATCTATGTCCTCGTGATGTGACACCAATGTTTACATTATTTACTCCTTTTCTTTGAAAAGCTCTTTCTGTCCCTGGGAATGCAGACAATAGAAATTAGGATTCTGAATGCATATTCCCCTGCATTTGTTTGATTTAGTACCTATAATTCTATCTTTATTTACCAATATATCCTTTATTTTGGCTCACTAATTGCCAGGTCTTCCAGGATTTGCAGTCTCCTCTTAACGGAATGATAGTATTCAGTGAAAAGAAAAAAAAATGGACAAGAGAAAAATGGACTTTGCTGTAACAGGCATTATTTAATTTGGCTCTCTGGGGCTGCCTACAAATCCTATGTATGCTCTGTTGGAGAAATTGCTATCCTAGAAACAAGCTAGTGAAGAAAGGAAATCTAATTTCTTGTAGTTTAGCTTTTCACACAAAATATGAGAATCATGTTTCTAAGCATCTGCCTCTACTTGATTAAGTTGCTGATAATTGGTAGCTCTATCTAAGCCTCTTTGATCTGATGACTTCATGATGTTGTTAATACTAAGGACATACCTGTAAGGACTATATAGTTAATCAATTGAACAGGAACTGAGAACAAACCAGGAGATGAACATAATAATTTCAATCATAAAGTAAAATGATCAAATAATCACCTATTATAAGGAAATTGCAGTGTTTGCTCTTGTACCAAAGGAAGTAAATAAAAAAGCCCTGAGAGTCCAAGAAAGGAGTCTTTATTTGACCTTTTTGGCTAAAGTCAGTATTGGTTAGCCCCGAGCCCAAAAGATTTTAACTCAGCTTAATGTGAAACATACCTAATGACTCATTAAGCTTCTTCTCAAAATTCTGTTTCTGAATGTGAGTGTGCCAATAGACTTACTGATGATCTCCAGAATAAAGACTTGGCTCTAAATTGATTATGGCTCTAAACTCAGATTCTTGTTCAACTTGACAGTATGTAAGAAATAAAATTTTAGTCAGAAAGGCTTTAATTTCTTTAATGCCTGCCAGGACAGAACATTACAAAAAAAAAAAAAAATTGCAAACCATTCTAGCTACCCCAGAAATGTTACCCAAATCTGTGAATACCAGAATATTCTTAGTTTGAACCTGAGGCTGCCGCAATGAAGCCCTGTTACTATTAACTCCACACTTCTATAAAATAGTTTAGAACAAAAGTCCAGATGGATGAATAAACTGAAATTAAATGATCCTTTCATTTTCTTAGTTTATATTGAGAATTTTTTCAAACAGATTATATAACTTTATTGTGCTGGCTTTGCTTTGGACAAAGTGAAATATAAAGAAAAACCCCATTTTTTTAACATCAGCAAATAAACCAAATCCTTAAAAGTACTGTTGATAAAATGTTTAGTTTAGCTTTAGCATTTAGTTTAGCCTTAATGCTAAAATCTAAAGTTAAATTTCTTAATGTTAAAACTGTTGAAACAGAGGAACAACAGAGAGAGGATAGAAAAGAGTGAGAAACATCAGAAGGAACTCCAAGGACAGAGCAGGAGGAGAAACTCTTCCTGTCAGAGCAGATATCCATATTGCAGGGCACGGAGGACCCCATGCCAGAGCAGGTTTGCATTTTTTAAAATAATTGCAACCCTTGGAGAGCCCACACTGGAGTAGGTTTTTTTCCCTGAAGGCAGTGGAGGTAGTGTAGAGTGCCAACACTGGAGCACATGAAAGGTGTGAGAGAAAAGCAGCAAAAGGGAAGGAGAAACAACTGTGTACATGCCTCTAACCATGCTGGTCAGCTGGGGATAGATGAGTCAAGTGTTAAGGAATGAAGTTGAACTCTGAAGAGCCAGTAGGGAAGGTGGTGTTTTAATGTCTTTGTTTTTCACTACCTGAATCTATTTTAATTGCCAGTAAATTAGATTATCTTCCTGATGTTTAGTCTCTTTTGACCACAGCAGTAAATGACAAGGGATCTCACTGTCTTTACTTAGACACATGAGTTTTCACATCCTTTTTTCTCCCACTGAGGAGGCAAAAAAGGATAGCAGCAAGGTGCAAGTTTGGCCCTTAGCCAACATTAACCCACTATGGATGCCTAGATCAGATGATGAACTATATGTATTTTCTATAATGTATCCAGTCAACTCAATGTTGGTGATTTTAATTCACTCTTTTAACAATGAAGTAATTATTTTACTTCAAATCTCTTCAAATCAGTTTTCAAGACCAGATCTTATTATATTCACAAATAAAACTAATAAACAGAAAAATGACAAACTTCTTGAAAATTTTGCAAATTTTATTTATAGAATTGAATTTCAGAATGACAGAATGGTTGAAAGTGTCTGCTGGATGTTGCTTGGTTCAACCTCCCTGCTCAAACAGGGTCATTTACAGCCATTTATCCAGAACCTTGTACAGATGATTTTTGAGTTATTCTATGGATGGAGATCCCACAACCTCTCTGAACAAGCTCCATCAGTGCTTAGTCACCCTCACACTGAAAAAGGGCTTCCTGTTGTTCAGATAGAGCCTCCTGTGATCCACTGTGTGCCCCTTGCTTCTAGTCCTGTCACTTGCCACCACTGGAAAGAACCTGGCCACATCTTCTTTGTACCTCCATTTCAGGTATTTATGTATTTTAATGAGAACCCCCTGAGCCTTTTCATCTGAGTAGCCTCAGCCTTTTGTCATGGAAGATCTGCTCCAGACCGCTAATCATTTTCTTAATCCTTTGCTGGAATGTCTCCTGTGTATCCATTTCCCTCACGTACTAGGGAGCCCAAAGCTGAACAGAATCTGTCAGCTGGTGTTTCACAGTGCTAAGGAGAAGATAAGAATGATTTCCCTCAACCTGCTGGCAATACTCCTGATGCATCCCGGGACACCATTTGTCTTCTTTGCCACAAGGGCACATTGTTGTTTCATGTTCAAGTCAGTGTCCGCCAGGACCCCAAGGTCCTTTTCTGGAAGGCTTCTTTCCAGCCACATATTGGCATATCAGAGAATATATAGATTTGCAATAGATCAAGGAAATTACCTAATGGAGGAAAATCCATCTTTTCAAGTAGTTTGAGCATTTTAATTCAGTTATGAGAAAAAAATCAGAAGATCCTTTACCTCGATAGAAAATACCTCAACATATATTCCCCCAATAATGGACAGCAGAAACTGGATTCCTTTCAAGACTGTGATAAAACCTCTATTCTATTAAGGTTCTGAATATTCTTACAAATATATATTTATAAAAAGTATATGATGATCTCTACATTTCAGTGACTAGTAACATAAGGTACAGTAGATGGTATAATAGATTGTGCCAACATCCATCTCTTATGATGACAATAGATTCTGTCTTGATATCCATCTATCTGTCTTGATAGTCTTTTGGCTAATAAAGTCAAACTTGTCCAGGGTATAAATATATCCTACAAACATTAAAGATATGACTGCAGATTTAAAGGTCAACAGTAGAGAACTTGATTATTTGTCCTTTTTTGTGTGTGTGTATCAATCATAGAATGACAGAATGGTTGGAGTTGGAAGGGACATTCCGAGAGATCACCTAGTTGCAGCTCTCCTGCCATGGACAGGGAACTGTCTACTAAACCAGGTTGTTCAGGGCCCCATCCAACTAGGCCTTGAACACTTCCAGGGATGGGATATTATTCAAAATGCAGCATGAGGTCTTGCTATAGAAATACTGTTAGATCTAAAATCAGTTGGTTTTGTTTTGTTTCTTTCCATGACCTAGTTTATAGACATTTAGTCTGTACTTCATAAATAGCAATATTAAAACATTCTCCACTTCTCAGTTTGCAGCACTTGCTGATTCATATTTATTTTGTATGAATTAGTTAATCTTATTCTTAAAAGTTATTGACGTTGCATCCTACTGACAGAAAAGAAAGCTTGTATGTTTCATTAAGACTGTGAGATCAAAGATTAACCATCCCAAGAGACAATATGTTATTCTCAGTACTTTGTTAAAATGATCGTGAGAGACTGGGGAAGAAAGAATTTTCTTCCACTTGAAACTAGCTGAATTGCTAGGATTTTTGTGCCTTTATCAGTAGTATGAAGAATTTTTTCTTCCAAGGATCATCTGGGCGTATTTCATTCTTCTTTTGGGTTTTAAAGCACTGCTTGAGCTTTTGATCTCTTCAGAAAGCTTTTGTGCTGTTTTGTTTGTCTGTCCTGTGAACTACAATATACTTGTAGGATTCTGGGGATGACTAGTTCAATGTTTAATGTCCATGTGCTCTCAACTGCAGGACACATATTCAATGACCAAATAACCATTCTTTTCCTCAGTATGAAAGGTGTTATAACCCTTTTACAAATGCATAATTTAATTACATTAAAACAGCAAAATTTTTGCATTAAAAAGTGTTCCTTTTTCACAGTCTAGGAACTCTTTGTGGGTGTACAGGGGTTAGGATATATTTATGCAAATCTAAATGTTTTGTTGAGTTGTATTTGAGTACAGATTTTAAGCACACATTAGGAAAAATTACCTCAAATCAAGCACCCTTCTTAGAACAAGAAAACTGTGGAAAATTTGGCAATAGTTCCGATTCACATGGGTATTATATCTGGTGATTTTACTTCAAAGACAGTCTTAAGAATCTGGCCCTTGTACTGGAGTTTGTTATAATAACCTAAATGCATGCTCTCTATCTAAACTACTTCGAAAAATATGTATTTCAAACAGCAATATTATTCTAAATACAAACATAAAATATGCCACAACTGTTTCCAACTTTCACAGAAGAAGCTGGAAGACAAACAAGATCAAGAGCAAGTTTCCTAGTGAATTTTGTTGTCAAATCAATGATAGGTCCTCGGGTAGAATTAAGCAGCAGTGAAAGACAAAAATGCCAGGAGGTTCAGAAAAGCAGGCTAATAATCACATGCTTATTAACTGATATATTTTTATAATACTTTAAATTAGGAATAATTTGGAATTATGCATCAAGCCATCATTGAATGGCAATCTATGCACATCAGAGATAAAAATGGCACATCTGAAACTTTAGACATTTTATTTCCTATCCCATATTAGCTGTCCTGTAAAAGAGAACACAGTTTTAATGTAACTTTGGATGACATTCCAAGACTTTATTTCTTGAGACTTTAAATTTCTTTGAAATGCTTATATTTCTGTTATTAATTTTTTTCAACGCCATCATATAGAAAATTATTTTATAGAGATTTTTAATATAAAACAGTGTTTAAAATACTAGTTTATTGAAATGGATTGGGTTTTGCTTATTATGACAGGGCAATTTTGTTACCAAAAAACCTCCAACAAATACCAATATTTTACCAAGCTAAATTTGATGTGGATTTCAGCAGGACCACAGAGAACATTCTGTTTTAGCTGTGTGTTATCAACCCAGCTATTCTTAGATCACATGAAGATATTGTTTTGTACTATATAAAACTTTTCAAATTCAGACTTGTATGCGGATAAACCTGTAGAGTATTTTCTCAGTGTCATTCAGATTTCTGTCTGTGATGCTTATATAACATTAGCCATACACCAGTTTTCAGCTGTCATAGCAAAAAACTGAAAGACATTAAAAAAACCCAATTTCAATCTTCTTATCACTAAAATACTGAAGACTCAACCCATGTTTCATGTTGCTATGCTGCTATGGAAGTACTTTGTAGTATCATGAAGTAGATTTGACTTTGGTTCCTATGCTCAGCAGCCTAATTCCCTGATAGAGTGGCAAAGATCGAACTTAACAACTGCAATAGAGGGAGGATTCAGAGTTTCTGAAATAGGCCTTATCACTGAACTGAGCTTCATTCAGATAAAATTTTTTTTTACTAAAGCATAGAAGGTAAGGGGACCTGTTAATATGTGTCTAAGTTGTTGGAAATCTCAACGTGTTAGTTCAGCTTTGCCTTGTATTAGCTTTGACAGTTAAAGGGTTGATCTTTTCTGTTCTTATGCACATATATTTGAATAATATCTTTTTGTTCTCAGGATTCTATAAAAGGTGCTTGAAACCTAAAATAGTCACTATCTTCTCTGTAGGGAACATTCATTTTATATTTATTGTAACATCATCAACAAAAGTAAGAAACAGGTAATGGAAAAAAAGAAAACACAAAGCTTCCTATTGAAACAAGTACATCTCCATAGTTTTGTTATTTTAACAGTGTTCTAGCTGTTTGGTTTACTGAAGTATCTTCAGAAACTGACTGAACTACTAGGTCTGCTGAAAAGCTTTTCAATATTTTGAAACAAAAGCTGCTACAATGACACATCTTAATCTTCTGGAACATGAATAAAAAAACTTTTGCTGAAATAAGGAATACATGGCAAGGTTCCATGTGGCAGAGAAGTGCTTCTTGATATTTGCTCAGGATGGACGGTGGTACCAAAACATGTAACTGTATAGGCTGCTGTGATTAAAGAATCACACTGTGTAAGAAAGAAACAATGTATCTTTTTTGATTTTGTTAAACAAACAAATTAAAATATATCATCAATATTAATTATTCCTTTTTTCTATTATTCTTTTAACATTTACATCTATGGAAGTTTGGTTATTATTGTCAGAAGAATTCTTATGTTCTTGAATTCACACACTGGCCATTGAAAATAAAAACCAAAAAAAACCCACCAAAAAACTAAAAGGAAGAAATTAATAAATACAATAAAACTTTGTACTCAGTAAAGTCAGTATCACTTAACTGAGAAATAACACTCTTATTTTCCTGACATAATACTTTTTCTCCCTTCTAACCTTCATTGCAATGTTATTCTTTATAAACTGTCTTCTTTTGCTTCTTCATTACATGCAAAGATCTTTGAAATTTTATTAGAGACAGGATTTCCACATTTTATATTTTCAGGTGGAGTAAGTTAAGTACATATGTGTATACGAGATCCTTGCTTTTGGGATTCTCCCAGCAGGTCCTTCAACTTCTCTACATGGCCTTATCACAAGGTTTTATATAGATGGATGCATATGAACAATTAACAATTAGCAGGTAATTTCCCCAAAGTTTCCCATCTGTTGTTTACTGACAATTAGGGATACAGCAGTTTTCTCAGAAACACACTGCAGGTAAGAAAATGTTTCCATTGCAAAACTCAAATGCCTAGAAGACACTTTTGTCATCCTACCATTTTCATGCTCAGTAATAGAGAAATGGATAATGATTCCTTGGAAACTGAGTATCAGCATTACTTTGCTATTTGCAGCATATCGAGGTATTTAAGGTATTAAAGTATTTCCTTCTTGTCCAAAAGAAATTGTAAACACATTTTGTGAATTTCATTTTAAAATTAGCTACTCAGTAGAGAGGAAGTTATTAACTTTACACTAAGAAATCTTTTTGGGGAGAGGAGGTAGAGACATGACAACTGCAGCCCCTCGGTATCTTCTACTTGTGCATCAAAACTAGATTGTTTTTAGAAATAAATTAAATTCATCACATTGTTAACCTTCTTTCATTCAAAATGCAAAAAACTCCACAACCTATTCCTAGGTAAATGCATGTTCTCCAAAATAAATAAGTTATCCTTCCATTGTTTTGCTAAATAATTAGTTAAACCACAGCCTATGAAATGTAAGTGACTTTGGAAAAGAAAATTGGAATAAATCTAAACTTTTCCTGTCCAAATTATTAGCTCCTTGGGATGAAAACACATGTGAGCATATGTACAGGAGCATAGAAATTACATAACATTTACAGCATTTACGGCTTTACAGAAATGGGTCATCTTTTCTAGAGTGCTTTACAGCTATCCTCTCACTATGAAATAAATAAATGGAAAAACTTTTATAGAAAACCTGCAGCTTTTCAAAACACAAAATATAGGTAGAACTTGAGGAAATAATTCTCATTTTCTTTCTTTTATTTCTCTGTTATTGTTGTCCTCTACCTGGGGAGCAAGCTTCTAAAAATGAGCAAAAAAAATTAGAAACAAGGCAATTTTCTTTTTAATATTAATTTGTCTTCAAATCAAGCAAGTCATTTTGATATCTCCATTATTAGTCTGGTAAAATTTAACACTAAACTATTTAAAGGTAAGAAAGACAATTGCCTTTGATAACTTCCCCTGGCAGGTTTAAATAGCTGAAATCTTTACTTGAAACCTGGTGTTAATGAACACTTCCTGCCTTGCCTCTTCTACCTGTCGGTAGTAACACTTGCACTAATTAATCTTGCTCTATAAAGTACATTCTATTCTGTGCTTGTATTAGTTTCTGAAAGGAAGTTTTCTTACAGGCTTTATAATATTCTAAGTTAATTGCTGTCTCTTCTTTTTTTTTGTGAAATTATTCAATTGTAGTTTTCAGATGAAGAAAGACATCGAAACTGGTTACTCCTGTGCAACTTATTGTTAATCTGGATGCTTTGATGCTCTTGATGGAATTCCTCTATTACAGAGGAGATACAGAGAAATAGCACATATTGATCTCACAAGTCCAATAAACCTTTTAAATTTTGCTTACACAACCTATGTACAGTACTTCATATTGTTTAAAAATGAGAAAAGCTTTTTTTTATTGGCTATCTCAAGATGCAGTATACATTGTTTTAATCTCCAAAAAGTTTATGGAAGAAAAAAGGGATACCACCAGGAGAAAAATATTGTTTGAGGTTCCAATCTTAGTATCAATTTCAGAAAATGACTCCCCAGAAACAAAGATAAAGAGAGATATAAATCACTGTGTGAATAGAAGTTGATGGGTTATAGTCTTTTCTACAGAACTGAAGCTGTGGACTCTGTCATGAAGAAATATATCTATACTAAATTTGGAATCTATGCTTCATTCCCTGTCCTACAAAGTCTCAAAATATGAAGCAAGCACCTTATGTGTGCAAGGCTTTAGACAATTACCCTTATTTTACAGAGTTAACTGAGGAAGACAGTGTAAGCCATTCAAACAAAACAGCAGAACTGACAAAGGGTGTGAACTCCTGAGTTCAGTTCAGATTGCTGTTTAAGTGGAGGAAAAGAGAAGCTGATTGGATATTCACTCAAGTCAGTCCTACATCTTCCATGCACTAGCAGATATTTAAAGATAAGTAACAGAGTGAATGAATTATCCAGTAGGTGTTAAAAAAAAAGCAAAGAACTTTCGTCAGCTTCTAAGTTTGGGAAGAAAAACCCAACCCAATACCAAACGGGTTAATTGTACAAGTCCAGCTATCATACTAAAAGATGAACAAGGATACTACAAACAGAAAAATACTAATAAACTTGGTTAACTTTCAAATAAACTTCAGTATTTCAATGCTGCTAACATTAACGGTCAATAAAATTTAACACTGAGAGTACAGAATAATCAATTTCTTTCTGCTGCTCAGCTGAAAGCACCAAACTTCTGCCAAAAATAGTATCTTTGTGATGGTTTCATGACTGCTAAATTATTTGGTTGATCTGTGCAATTTCAAGAATGAAAATGAAGGCATGTATTTTATAACCATTTGATATTATTTTCTTGCTTGTGCAGAATGCCAAAAGAAAGAGAATGTAACTGTGTGCCACAATCAGAAATTATGATGGAATGCTGAATTTTTAATTTTGAGTTTATATTAGAATATGATGGGTTAAATTTGTTATGTATAACTATAGACACAGGGCAATGCTGCAGCAGCCGACATTCTTGGCAGCTGTGCTCTAGCTTGGTTTGAAGGAAGGTGCATAGAAAACCATAGCCACTAGATATTACCTCCACTGCTGTAACTGGTGTGTTTTCAGGTAATGTTACTGCTATGCCAAAAAGAAATAAGGCTGCTGAATTATACAGAATGGTTGAATGTGAAAGGTCTAAATTACACTTAGTATTGTAGTAACAAGGTGGAATGGAAATTATATTTAATAAATTATGCAATCTGGAAATGTTCAAAATTTTTTTGGCAATGAACATTATTATAGAAAAAAATCTGCTATGTATTTAATACATATCATATTCCAGTACACATGAAAATATTGTATTGTGGTTTAAACCTAGCCAGAAACTCAGCACCAGGATCTTTTAATTCTTTTTCTTCTGAGAGAATCAGAAGAGTAAAATTTGAGAAATCTCATGGGTTGAGATAAAGAGAGTTTATCAGCTAAATCAAAAGCTATGCATGTAAGCAAATGAAAACACAGAATTCGTTCACTGGTTTCAACTAGGGTAGAGTCAATTTTCTTCACAGTGGTTACTATGTGGCTGTTTTGGATTTGTGCTGGAAACAAGGTTCATAATATAGAGATATTTTTGTTTTGCTTCCACGGAGCCAAGACCATTTCTGCTTTTTGTACTGCCATGTTGGTGAGGGGGCTGTGGCTACATGGGAGTTTGGGAGGAGACACAGCTGGGACAGGTGACTCAAACTGACCAAATGGACATTTCACACTAAATGTCATCACACCCAGTATATAAAGTAGGGGGAAAAGGAGGAAAGGGGACATTTTGAGTGATGACATATGTCTTCTGAAATAGCCCTTACATGTAATGGTGTCCTGCTCTCCTGGAGCTGGCTGAACAGCTGTCTGTCCATGGGAAGCACCGACTTAATTCCTTGCTTTGCTTTGAGTGTGCAGCTTTTGCTTTACTTACTAAACTCTCTTTGTCTCAATCCACAAGCTTTGCAGATTTTACTCTTCCAGTTCTCTCCCTGATCTTACTGGTGAGCAGCTGCATTGTGCTTGACTGCTGGTGGGGGTTAAATCGTGACACATGGGCAGGCAGGTGTTCAGTCATCTCCAGGGAAATAGTGCCTCATCACACATAATTGTTACTTGGAAAGACAAACACCATCACTCCAAACAGGCCCTCTTCCTTCTTGCCCCTGCTTTATTTATTGAGCTGCCCCAGCTGTGTTTCCTTTCAACTTCCCCTGCACCCCCAGACCCCTCCCCAGCATGGCAGTACAAGTAGCAGAAAAGATCTTGAAACTGTGCAAGTGCTTAGAGTTCGTTTGATTAAGATTTTCCCCATCTTCATTTTTTCCAGTCTGGCAAATCAGATGCTTTGATGACAGTGGTAGATTTTCAGTCTGGATAACAATGTTTTAACTGTCCAGACAATAGAAGCGAGAAAACAGTAGAAGGTTATCACATCAGAATAAATTGCAATTAACCTACCTAGCTAAAGTATTGAGATAAATGTAACTTCTAAAATGAATGGTTTGTTTTTTCATTGGAGGAAAATATGATGGAACTCACACTCCAAAATATATATATATATATATATATATATATATATATATATATGTATATATATATATATGTAGTCTCTGGTGCCAGTTTTAGGTTTGATCTAAGAATTTTCTTTTATTACGTCTCCCTCTGGAATATTGTTTAATTCATGCCACACAAAATTTACTCATACTTCTAGGAAAACTAAAAGAAATTTTTGCGGTAAAATATTTTTTCCTTTGAGAATGTTGGTTTGATGAGAAAAAATAAATACATGTGGGTCAAAGTTGTTGAAGATTTAATTTGCAATTGCATTATATTTCTACATCCATTTATTAATTTGGATTGCTTACTTTCTAAATAAATTAATGGCACCTAATTAGAAGAATTATATTTTTTTAAAAGTTTCCATAGAAGGCAAGTTCCCTTTCTGGCTTTTTTGGTTTTCTAAAACTTTGGCTGTAAATTCAAAGAAAAAAACGTAAATAAATCACATTCTATAATATTTAAATAATTCAACCATCTGTTTTCTTCTACATTGGAATATTGCAAAGGGAAAGAGTCCAAAGGTAAATTTTACTTAAATATTTTGTGCCCAGTTACATGTGTTCAGTGATGACTATTCCCACAAAAATTAAAATATACTATATTCTAATATTTTGCTAATTGAACATTACATTGGGAAAAATGAATAATATAATGTTGCTTGCTGGTTACCAAAGTCAGAAATATGTTGATGCTGGTCATTCAAGACAAATACAAATTTTAATTTTCATTTGACCAGATTGGAGTTAAATGTGGACATAATGAAATGCATGAGCATTCTAAAGAATTTAAAAGAGAAATGGCCTATTCTTGAGCTAGTGTTGCACAGGGTCTCAGGTTCACAGTCTCAGTGTGAATCTCTAAATCAGAATGCCCATGATGATATTGGATCACTTTTCTCTCAAACCCTTGTGATAAACACACAACTGAGATATTTTTAGTTTATGTTTCTTAGTTTTTAAATAATGTCTGAGCTGTTCTACAGCTTCATGTTGTTTCCTTTTGCAGTATTTTGCTAGGGATATATGTCACCTGTTATGAAGCAGTGACACAAGGAAATACTTGGAGGAGAAGGTACTTTCGAGACAGCTTTAGTAGATTATGAAGCTGAAGTAGCCAAGACTGCCACAGCTGATTCAGTGATATGAACAGAGAGGCCACTGAGGAAAAAACAAAATCTGAGAACTGTGTTTGTGTACTTATACATCTTCTTGGATGGACCTATTTGGCTGACCAGAAAAGAGAGCTAGAAGTGAAATAACACACCTGCTGCATGGATAAAATACTTGTGTTACGGGAATCAGGACATGGAAGTGAAATGGGAGCCAAGATTTTTGCCAAAGTAAATGGTTCAAATTCTGTTTACCAAAGGCTGAAGACAGACTATTCCCTGGGCTGAAGACCTCTGTAACCAGTCTGTATAGAGTATGTACCTATCTTTAAATATGTATGTGATATATAGTATGATGTACATTGTAAAGCTTCTACTGAGACAGAGAGTACTTTGGGAATGTCTAACTTTGGTGGCTGTTATGGTATAAGTAAGAATAATTTTAACCGAATCTATTTTTTCTCTACCCCACTAGCTCAGAAAAAGAGAATGTTGTTGTTTGGAGAGTTGGATAAAAAAGGCTTTAGGCATTTTAAACAGAAAAAGGAACAAATATAGAATATATACAAAATATACCATGTACAACAAAACTTAAGAATAGCATAGAATTTGGGGGCCTATGAATAAGGATTGATTAGGTGGACTATGCAAACAAATGCATAAATAAGCAAATATGAGGAAAGCTCAGTGAAGAGGTTCACATCCTCTCAGTGAAGAACTTGGGATGCTGACAACATACTGCAGCCTTCTTCCAGCCTCATCTTATTTAAAAAAAAATTGAACTACATGGTCTTTAAGGTCCCTTCCAACCCAAGCCATTTTATGATTCTGTGATCCTTATTCCATGGGACTTTGTATTGCCACACAGACTTTTCTTCTCATCCTTTGAGCAACAGTTAAAAGAGCCAGTGAAGACTGGAAAAGGGTACTGTATAACTAAGAGCTTAGTTGGCACCTTACAGAAAAATATTCCTGTCCAAGTGTGTGATTAATAGTGCACTTTGTTTTCAGTTTTAATCAAGTTATTCCTTTGTGTAAAGAAAGCTTCTCTTTCTCCTCTCTGTTTGTATCCAGTTCCTATTAGTTTTAATAAAACTTATCTAAAGCCTCCTAACGTCACTGAGCCAAGGTTTCTTTTCATTTTGGACTGGACTGAAGTTGTCAAACCAGAAGCAGATCAGTCAAAGTTCACTGTTCTATTGCAGAAGATATTTTGAAATAACTGTCAAATCCTATTAATATTTTGAAAGTTAGTTTCTGAACTGTGAAGTGAATCACAAAGTGAATAAGACATTCATACAGACTTTGAAAAAATTACTTACTAGGCACATTATATCCTCTTTAGTCTGTTTTGTATTATGAAAACTGACTGTAGCACATTTCCCCCCCCCCCACTTTAAAGGGCTTAACTGATACATTAGGTTACATAAAGCTGATTCTTATTAGCAACACAGACCAAATAATGGGACTAAATAGGGCTTTTTTCCCCCAACTACTCAGTGAAACTCAGATCTCACTTCTATAATCAAACCAAATCTAATTTTCACAGATGTCTCTGTATAGATATTAGTAGCAAATATATCTAATGCAGCTTCTAAAGAGTAGTATTTTGAAGAGGGTGAAGAAGATTTGGTCTGGATGAACATTTGACAGGCTATCTGAGCATCCAAATCCAGTGCTTAACCAACCTGACCCTAAAATATTTTCTATTCACGCTGAATTGGTGTTTTTCTTGTTACAACTTATGCTCGCTCTCTCTCAACCTTTTCTATACAGTACTGAGAAAAGCTGAACTCTCTATCCTCTTGTCCTCTCACAACATACCTAAAGAAAAATTGCAGTGCCTCAGCCTTCTGTTCTTCAGTCTGACCAATCCCAACTGTCTCAGTCTCTCTTGATACATTGCGGGCTTCAGATGCCTAACTATTTACTGGTTTTTCAGAGGGTTTGCTTCAATTTGACAGCCTTTCTTTTACTGGGGAGCTCAGCATTGAACCCAGCACCCCACATGTCTCACTGGCACCAAACAGAGGGAAAGGACGATGTACCTCAACATGCTGGCAAAGTTCTTGCCAGTGCAGAAGAGGATGCCCTTGTCCTTGACTGGTGCTGGAGCAGACCACTGTCTTATGTGGAAAGTTTTGACCTGCAGGGTGTTCTCTGCAAGCCAAACCTATGCTGGTGCATATAGACTCATTCTGTTCTCACTGTAAGACATTGGTTTTTGCCTTTGCTGAATTTCATGAAATTCCTATTATCTCCCTAGCCATGATGATTCCACTGAAATGGTTGCCACCATTCTCTTTCACATAGCCAGTAAAAGGTTTCCACATATTGGGAGGAGAAAATGCAACAAGAAATTATTCAAAATTCCAAGCAGAAGAGTTAGCTAGATCAAGTCAAAACGTCAAAGCAGTATTGGGTACTGCATTTTAAGAACTGTTGAATGTCCGATTTTGCAAATTTGTCTGAATTCCACAAGACCACTCTATAAACCCAAAACAAAAGAAGGAGCTACATTCTAGCAAGATTTTTAGCACATGTGCTTAATTTTAAATTGACATAATGTTTTTAATTTCAGTGAGGATAACGCATGCTTGAAATTAGGTATGTATTAAGTGTCTCAAAGAATTCAAATGAGATTACTTATGAAAACATAGTTCTAAAGTCTTTGGTGGCTGAGATCTTAATCATTGATTCCTACATTTTTTCTTACGCTTATAATCCTAGTTTTAGTATGGTACACTGTTGAGTTTTTAAACATCAGTATTGGAAACAAACACATGTAAGAAATCAACACTTCTATGTTTAAAAAAACTTAGAATACATAATTACTCCAGTCATACATTTCAAACAAATGAGATGTGCATGAGTCACTTATGGTTTCACATTGTAAACTTAAATTAAAATAGAACAGAGAAAAGTATGAGTTTTAGTGTATTTAGTATTATGTGTCTGATAAATTTAAAATCTTTTCCTAGTGACTAGATATGACTAGTATAATATATCTCAGCTGCATTTCAGATACAGTAGGGATCAGAAATTACACTTCCCTAGGGAAGCAAGGATAAGTATAATTAACAGAAACAAAGAGATGACAATAATTCACAAATGCTTGCTCTCTTAGTAAAGAGAGTGTTCTTTCCCTGTGGAGTAGCTCTTCAACTTATTATTTTCATTTACTCACTTTGCACAGAATATGCAATTGTGTGATGAAGTTCAAGAATTGTAGAAAACTAGGGAGCAATATTACACTCAGGAAGGAAACTATACCATGCTCATGCAAGGAAATGAGACTGAACATTATAACATGTGGCTTCAAGTACTGTGGTTTAAATTAATGGGGGATTCACCCCTTGAGTTACTGCAGTGGGTTTCCTTGGCTGGATGCCAGGTGCCCACCAAGCTCTATCACTTCCCGTTCTCAGCTGGACAGGAGAGAGAAAAGAAGATGGAAAATAACTTGTAGGTTAAGATAAAGCAGTTTACTATAGGAAAAGCGAAAGGTTGCCTGCAAAGGTTGAAGCAAATTTAAAACCCAAAGATTTTATTCTCTACTCTTCCCATCAGCAAGTGATGTCCTACCACTTCCTGGGAAGCAGGGCTTCAGCACATGTAGCAGTTGCTCCAGAAGACCAATGTAAATAACAAATGCTGCCCCTTCCTCCTCTTTCTCTTAGCTTTTATATCTAAGCCAATGTCCTATGGTATGGAATATCCCTTTAGTCATTTTGGGTCAGCTGTCTTAGTTGTGTGCCCTCCCAACATCTGGCCAGTCTCCAACCTACTGATGAAGAGATGGAATGTTGGATAGTGCTGATGCTGAGGGAGCACTTCTCAGTAGTACCTAAAACACTGCTGTGTTATCAACACCTTTCTAGCCACCAATGCAGAGCATAGCACTGTGAGGGATGCTGTGGGGGAAACGAGCTCCTCAGCTAGACCCAATACAGACATACACACACAAAATAAAAAATAAAAAAAGATTTTTTGGCATGGTCTCAGTTACTAATGCCCTGACTACACCATAGTTGCAAATAATGCAAATAATATTAGGATGATACTAAACCCAAGAAAAACAGAAGTAACCATGCCATTTCACAAGGCTGTGATAACAGTGAAGTGTAGAAAAGTTGGAAAAAAAATGCAAGTATAGCAAATAATCAGGTAAAGTTCTGTTCTAAACAGGTCTGAAGACCCTTAGGAGAGTACTGTAAAAAAAGACTGGGCTGTTTAGCCCAGGAAAGAAAAAGAATCAGAGGAATATGATGACTGTCCCTAAATCATTAAGGAGACAAATACCAGAAAAGAAAAGCTATTTAAGCTGAAAGGCGAATGATGTTGTGAGGAAAATGCCTATAACATAAGCATGAATTAATTCAGTTTGAAAAATAGAGCTTATTAGGATAAGACTTTTTATAATGATAAGAATGATCTGGGAACAATCTTCTGCAAAGGTAGTGTTTCTGTCTTTCCGATAGATTTGCCACAGCCAGGGACCAATATACATGACCTCAAAGACCACTTTAATTTTCATGTTCTTATGAAAGATATCACAATTTCTTTGATGTATTGCTACTGTAGCTATTGTTTTATAGCTTTTCACGGAGCACAGTTCAATTTCAGCACATCCCACTGTGATGCCAAAAAGTCAATTGTTATGATTTTCTTCTGTTTCTTTGAAGATGTTCCCTACTGTAATATTGCTTTGTTACATATTATTGTGCCAGTAATATTTGCAAATTTCAATATTGTTTAAAAACAACTTCATTAATACTTGTGTTTAATTGATTTTTTAAAATGGCTGATTGCCTGTTGTGATTTGGAAAACAAAATGTTTAAAAAATTATTTTTAGTTGCAAATAGAAAACTGAGAAGAGCCTAATTAACCTAACAGTGTAGTATCAAAATTATACAGAAAACGAAAATCAGACGCAAAACATACAGTACAGAAAGTAGTGACATTCTTTTTCTGCTGAAATAATTCAAAATTCATTGTCAGAACACAGGTGATTTTGCTAAGTCTTACTTGTTTAGAGGCAAAATCTTTTTGTATAGAAAATGTTACTTACTAATATAGTATTGTTTCACAAAAGTCAATATATCCTCAACCTAAAAATTCTTAAGTGTATTCTTTCCTGAAAACATGAACAGATCTAGTGTCTGTAGGAGTATACTCTGTGACTGACATTAATTTTGATTTCTCACAAGCACCATAGTTAACTTCAATACGTCAGAGTCTTTCTTAAGATAATTAAAGTACTGTATTTGTTGGAGTTATACATAAATACAAGTAACTTAGTAACAATGAGAGTGGGACTGACTGTAAGATTATGTAGAATTTACTTCTGACAAACACCCTTCCTTCAACAAGGATTTCACATGTTCAATGGAAGACTTGACAGTAGATTGAACAATTTTTTAGTCAGATCCATAATGCCTTCTGTTATATACAGTCACATTTGGTCTTATAACCATATTACACACAAGTATTTTTTAAATTTTTTTTATTTTTCCTCAAAAAAGTAAGGTTTCTTTTTTTAAAGTTCCATTTCTGTAGTAGTTCTAGCACTTACTTGGATTCAAAACTGAAGTTGTTATCCAACCCACAATGATGCAACAGGGAGTTCAGAATACCAGAATATTTTTGTTAGGCCTTGGATAACTGCATTTGTATTTCAGTTCTTACTGAATTGCAAATATAAACACAGGTAGAAAACAAATAATCTCTAGGGAAAAATAGTAGTAAGGTACCTGATGCTTCACTGTTCAGAGAAAACAGGTTTTCACTATTTCTAGTGTTGATGTGTGCTACCCTCTGCAATAAACAGTTATAACAGTCAAAGAATAACTTGTTTTCAGTGTCCAGTGAAATCAATAACAAGGCAATGCCTTCAGAAAGGTTTGGAATTATGGCTTGATGCATTTCATTAAATATGACACCAATGTATGTTGCTAGAAGTCAGGATGAAAACAGCAGTTTTGTCATTAAAGCTATTTTGGTGTAACTGGTCCTGCCTTCCTATACTTCAAATTAAAATTATATTGAATCTATTCACTTTTTCATTACTGATTAAAGGATTCATTCCAGAAACATTTTCTTTTGAAAAAGTAGGCCTGAAAGGATTTTTCTACAGCTGTCAAATTTATTGACATAACAATAATTATTTTAAAATAATATTTAATTCTAATATATTTACTTTGAAATAGATTCCATATGCAGTTATGAAATTTTAAAAATCTAGGCAGGTACAATTGAATTTGATTGATCTCCTTTATCTGTCATACAGGGATTCCATTGAGTTTGCAGTGGTCTGAGGACAACTTCTTGGATAGGGCTTATATTCATAGCCATGGTCTTAAAATGTTTTTAGCTGGACTTAAAAAGTTCAGAAATAGCTTGTGATGGGCTGACCTTGACTGGCTGCCTGACCCCTGCTCAGCTGTTCTCTCACGCCCTCTCTGCTACTGGACAGGAGAAAAGAGAATGAAAAACATCCTGAGATGAGATAAACAGGGAGATCACTTCCCAATTTTCATCATAGGCAAAATAGACTTTACTTGGGGAACATTAATTGAATGTTTTATTAACTAAAATAGAGTAAGGTGGGGAAAAATGAAGGCAAAATTAAAATCACATTTTCCTGTCCTCCCTTCTTCCCATTCTCAGCTTCATTTCTTCACTCCAGAAACATCTGCCTCCTCACTCTAAACAGCCCAGGAGTTGTCGTCAATCCATAACATTTCATCTTTGCTGCTCCATCCTCCTCCTCCTCACACTTTTCCCTACTCCTGCACGTGATCTCTCCACAGGCTCCAGTCCTGTAGTCCTGCTCCTTCAAGGGCCCTCCATGATCCAGAGTTTCTTCAGCAAACAGCCATCCATTCCAACAAGTAGAACCCATGCTCCTCCATGAGCCACATCTGCTCTGGTGCGTGGAACGTTTCCTTTCCTCCTTCTTCTGTAGCTTTAATGTTCACAGGATTGTTTCTCTCACCTTCATGCTGCTTGTGTGGCACTTTTCCCTTTCTTAAATACATTTTCTCAGAGGGTCCATCACCTCAGCTGGTGGGACTCAGCCATGCCCTGTGACAGGTGGGTTGAAGCCAGCTGGAAATGGCCATGTCCAGCATATTGCAGCCCCAGCCACAGCTCACAGACTCTCCCTGCAGCACTGCTGCTGCCAGCACTGGTGCATCAGCACCCTATACAGAGAGCTTGAGGTGTTTTTCTTGGGTTTGTTTTAGTCTGCACTGGAAAATAGAAATGTCCATGTTCTATATTGGATTACAGCCTGAGTGAGCTCCAATGACTGCTTCACTCCATGAACTGAAAAATGGCAAGAGTGAAATGGATGGTTCAAAAAAGAAAATAAAATGTGAATATTTGACCAGAGATATTTGAATCATATATCAGTAGTTGTAGTTCATCTGAGTATGGCATGAGTGTCTCAGTATGTTTTGGATTTGTAGCTCAGTTTCAGTGAGAAAGACATGGCCTTGCCGAATGGTTTTCTTTGCATGTAGCACTAGATTTGACCTTTGTAAATAAAGAATTTCAGTAGTAGGAAATGTTTAAAGGTCATTCTGTAATTTGTACAAATGTTTCCTGGGGACTAAGCAGAGATTATCAAACTCATTTCTCTTTTGACCCAAAGCAGATCTCTTAACCTAGTTCTTTGGTGTCCAAAGACTTGCGCACTAATCCACTAATCCTCCTAGTCTCACAAATTATTGAAAGTCTATTATCTACAAGCTCAGACTGCAGATCTATTGGAAAGACTGTGACCTCAGGGAAGCCCAGATAGTGACATATTGTGGGGGGAAACATAGTGACTAATGATGAGGAAAAGGCTGAGAAACTTAATGCCTTCTTTGTCTCAGTCTTTAACAGCAAGATAAGTTGTTCTCTGAGTCCCAGTCTCCTGAGCTGGCAGACAGGTACAGGGAGAAGAATGAAGCTCACATAATCCAAGGGGTAATACTGACCTGCTACACCGCTTAGAAGGCTCTACATAGGCATCTGGACAAGCTGAATTGACGGGCCAAGGCCAGCGTTATGAGATTCAACAAGTCCAAGTGCTGGGTCCTGTACTTTTGTCATGACCCTGTGCAGCACTACTGGCTGGGGGCAGAGTGGCTGGAAAACTGCCCAGGGAAAAGGACCTGGAGGTGCTGGGTGACAGGCGCTGAGCCAGCATGTGCCCAGATTGCCAAGAAGGCCAATGGCATCCTGGCTTTTGTCAGCAATAGTGATAAACTCTTTTCATTTACCAGTCTGAATGTCCCAAACTTTCACTTCTTTCAGCTTCCTTTTTCATTTTTCATTTTAAATGGATAAGTATCTGTGACCTTCTCAGTACACTACTGGAAAATGCATAAGAACAATGCCCCATTCTCCTCTGTTCCTTTGCCCTTTGCTAATAAATATATCACTTATCTTTATCTATGAATGTGCACCTTTAACATCAACACTGGCTTGAAGCATTCTTCAGATCTCCCTGTTTCTAGCAGTAGCTAATGTGATTTGTGGTGACACAGTGAAACATCTAAAAAGCCTCATTGTATTTCTAGGATTCCACACATTGTGCTTATGTGGAGTTTCACTTAGTACAGAGAATGTGGATAAATAAGAATAGTGGTCAGAAAATGTGTTAATAGAAAAAGCACTATGAATGATAACTTGTAGTAAGAACTGGATTATGTGTGTGATTTGCTATACACATAACATGTTTTGTGTGCAACTTAGAAGGTGTATTTACTGACATAATACACACTTGCTGACCTAGATATTTTTGCTGAATTATTGGTCATCTAGGGAAAAAAAAAAAGCTTTCACTTTTGAATGCTGTAAACATGTATTGAAGCTATGTAATTAATTCATTCTGTATTCGTACCTAAACAGAAAAAAAAAAAAGTGTGTGTTCGCAATTATAATGTCAAAATCTATTTTTCGTTATTGCTTCAAGAAGAAACTGCTGCAACTGGGTTCACAAAGAAACATGAGGAACTCTGCGTGTGACACCACCACTGGACAGACAGATCTCTGCCCACATTAACTGTGATAATGAAATACTGAGAAAAAATAACACAAATTTGAGCTACCTCATTTGAATCAAGTAAATCATGCTTATTCAATAATGGTAGGAGGGCTTGTCAACTCTTGTTTTCTGTCTCTGACAATGTGCCATTCAAACACAATTATTGCACTGTGAAAGTAAATTGCAACTTAGTGTATCTCTCACTAGTAATAGTCCTTTCATTCACAACAATGTCCAGACATCTGCCCAATTACCCATCAGTATCACAGGTTTAGATCCCTACTACTAACTTAATCTTGACTTTGTAATGTATCTTGAGAATGAAATCTTAGTATGTGTCATTCCTATACTATAGCTAACATCATATCACCTAGATTGCTTTGCCTTCTTGCCTAATGCCAGCAGCACATTTAATGTCACAGGATGCCTGGAAAGATGAGATGGGTTCAGGAGGAAGTTTTCTGGTTTTGTTCTAATATAATATAATATAATATATCTTACTGTGTTTCATTAATAGAATAATTTAAATTAATATTCTCCAAGACAAGTTTATTTTGCCTGTTACAATTATTGTTGGGTGATCTCCCAGACTTTATCTTGACCCATAAGCTTTTTCATCCTACTTTCTCCCCCTGTTCTGTTAAGGAAGAGGAGTGGTGTGGGAGTCTGCCAGCCAGCCAAGGTCAACCCAACGCATAGTCATATATTTTTCTTTTGTATGATGTCAAAATTTAAAGAATTTGACTTTGTATTTAGACATGGGATGTTAGCATTATTTAGCATGGTACTAAGATAACAGGGTGCAACTTCGCATGCACCTCAATTACAGGAAAATGTATTGTATATGCGAAATGCATATCTGTAGCCCAAGATTGTGGGACCAAATAACACAGTAATTATTTGCCACACTCAGAAATCTCCACTGTTTTTTTTTCCTAAACTAAAAAATTTACCTGTCTGTGATATGATCACATGTTTAGATATGAACAGATATAGGCTGTGTCCAATAATGCACCTTGGTGCCAAAAATGCCTTGATATTGCACTGCAGACATCTTAGAAGTTCTAGAGCTCATCGTAGAATCATAGAATGTTTTGAGGTTGAATTTGATCTTTAAAGATCATCTAGTTCAACCTCCCTGACATGGGCAGGGACTTCTTTCACCGTATCAGGTTGCTCAAAGTCCCATCCAACCTAGCCTTGAATGTTTCCAGAGTCATGGCATCCACAACTTTGCTGGGCAACCAGTTCCAGTGTCTCATCACCCTCACAGTAAATACTTTCTTCTTAATACCTAATCTAATATCTGATCTAAATCCATCTTCATTCAGTTAAAAAACATTATTTCTTTTCCTTTGCATCAAGTTTATAGGTGACTGTAACCCTTTTACCTGTTGGTCTTTATAAGAGGTTAGACTACTCATTCAATAATTTCTTCCTCAAGTTCATAACTTCTGGAAAAGGTACATTACATTTTTTTCCAGAAAGAACTAATGCATTTTATTGCTTTAAATGTCAATTTGGAATTTGCTCCACAATTTTATGTTGGAATAGAACTACTATATTCTAATCAACAAATGGTGTAAGGTGGTGTTATCCTTAGAATTTGGGCTTTTTTTTCTCTGCTGCAAATTTTAGCTGGTCATCTTGATCAATATTTTCAGCGTATTAAAAACTATATTTACACCAGGCAATCAAATCTTGACTCTACTTTTCTGTTCTTCCTACTTAGGAATTTAATAAAGTCCATTCCAGCTTTCGAAGATCAACCATCTATCAAGTTTTAAATAGTGTGATATCATACTGAGAAGTGAAAGTTTACTGTATTGATATGGAGCTTTAGTGTATACTCTAGAGCTGCCTGAGATTCACAAAGCAATTAGCCAATAATGTTAAGAAGTAATGGCTAATTTAACTAATGCTTAATGAAGCCTACTAATGCTGTCAGGATTGATGAGTCCAGTGAGATTTTGTGCAAGAACACATTAAAGTTAGGGTCCTCATCTCATTTTATCAGATTAATCATTATCCTAAATGATAGTGTTTCTTTCTGCTGTGTATTTTCTTCTTTCTAAAACTTCTTAAAGGTATAAGTACGTGTAGTAGCACATGGATTTTATGTCTAAGGAAATAGTCTCTGGTGGTCATCCACCCTTATAAAATAGGTAAAGTAGATATATGTATGTGAATGTCATAATTACTGGCACAAGTAATAGTTATGTGCATTGGCGTCTTGATATTTTCTTAAATAAATCATTAGGATTCAATTAAAATATGAGATATTAAAATAATACTAAAAAAAAAGTACTATAGAGGAGAATGAGCATCACAAAATATTAAAAGATAAGAAAAATTATGTCATATCCTATAGACAGAAGCTTGAAAATTGTAGTCTAAGGGATTAACACCTTTTGAAATTGGCTTTCTCTTTTATTCATGAAGTGGTGTGTGCTTTTACATGCTGTTATGTATTCCACAGAGCTCATGTGACAGAATGGATATCCGTCCTCTAGAAAGGTCTGTACCCACTGTGTGTAGGTACAGTGCTTCCAAAGTGAATTTCGAAGTTTGCAAATTCAGGTAATGCAGCAGACACTGGAATAACAGGTAAAAAAACTTCAATAAAAATCTGTATTCCACACTGCATATATACATGCGAACTAAGACATAAAGGAGAACTTCCCTGAAAGGAAGACTTCTATCTGGTAGGTATATTTGATGGAATTATGAAACACTTATTTTCAAAATATGTTGAAAATATATAAAACATTACTCCTATGAAAGAAAAATAATTTAAAAAACCCCCAAACAAACAAACAAAAACCCTCACAAATCAAACATTTATTTTCACTTAGCTATTAATATTGGTGTTTTGCTTTTGGGACTCAGGGTTGTCGTGTTATGAATAATTAATTTCGTGTAGGGAGAAAATGCAAAAGTGATTCTGTGATTAGCCATGTAAGTAAATACAATGAAATGTACTTATCAAAACCAAAAAAACTATCACAGAAATAGGAAACGCAGTCTTCAAAACATGTATGGAATATTTAATTATGCTTAATTTTTTATTTAATTTAGATAGGAAAAAAACTTCATATGAATTGTGGAAAACTTCTTGGTCTTCTTATTCAGAAGCAAATGATCTTTCCTTTCTTCAGAAGACTTTAAAACTTGTGTTATTCATTAATGGTGTGGGAAAAAATACAGAAATAGACAATATTAGTCATTAAAGTCTAAATGAAAGAAAATTGACTCAAATGAATGCCTCATGTAAAATGTTGTACTCAATATTCAAATAAAAATAATACCATTTGTACAATAGGAAAACCAAGCTGGAATATTCTAAGCTAGTAATTTCTGTAACAAAGGACATGCAAACAAAATAAGAAGCCTCAAAGTAAATTTGGCCTGTCAAAGCAAGGACACAGCAACACTGTAAGCACTTACTTTCTCCACAAGGAGAAATTGCTATAAAACTATCACATGCAAATTATTGGGACGTATTATATTAAAGAAATTTATTATTAGGGTGATTACTTTGCATAAGATACCAGACAAAGGATACAATTTGTAAACATCCTTATTTCCTGTTCATAAACTATTTATAAAATATATAATGTATTTCAGTGTTTATTATATTCTAAATGTTTGTGGATTGTTTACTGCTGGCTTGCTGTAATTACATAGTGAATTCATCCTCTTCTGAGAAATTTTAGGGATATTTTTTCAACAAACAATGATGTTTATGTGAGCATTCTCCCATTTAAGTAGAAATTTACACAGAATTCAGGACTGAAGTGTTGTTTTAAAAGGCAAACTTTCAGCTATCTTACCTCAGAACCAAGGAAAAAAGGCTGATATTTTTATAATATTATTTCTAGTCATCACAATATAATAAATACTTAGATTCAGACAAGAAAGATGGAGAGAATTGTTACAGGAGTATGTAGTGACAGGAGGTGGGAATGGCTTCAAACTGAAAGAGGGAAGGTTTAGATTAGATATTAGGAAGAAGTTCTTTCCTGTTGGGCTGGTGAGCCTCTGGAGCAGGTTGCCCATCGGAACAAGTGTTTAAGGCCAGGTTGGATGGGGTCTGAGCAACCTGGTCTAGTGAAAGTTGTCCCTGTCCAGAGTGGAGAGGTTGAAGTTAGGTGACCTGTCAGGTTCCTGCCAGTCCAGGCCATTTTATGATTCTGTGACGATTCTATGAATTTGGATTTTTGCAGATGTGGGGGAGGTAATTGAAAGGGTAAAAATGAGAAAACACGTGGGATGACATAAAGACAGTTTAATATGGAAAGTAAAAGCTGCACATGCAAGCAAAACAAAACAAGGAATTCACTCACTCTTCCCATTAGCAGGCAAATGTTCAGCCATCCGCAGAAAGGAGAGTTCCAGCATGCATGGAAGATGTTGGAGACTGAAATGTTATAATTTATGGCTTAAACATTTTTGTGAAGGACTTTTGCCTGTTATAGCAAAACTGTACAAAATCTGCAGAGAAAACCACCAAAAGTTTTCTTCACTGTTAATGTCCAAAAATTGGACATTAACATCTATACAAAAATACTAATTTCAACTATATATTTACCTTTTTTAATATATTTTCTTTTACGCATTTCACCCGGAAACTGAAATCACCTGTATCTTACAGGGAAAATGAAAAAAAATCAGAGAAACTCTTTCTTTTCAGCAACTATATAAATAAAAGTTTTATCAAGACCATTAATTCCATTTTTGAACTTAACCACTAAGAAAAAGATTATGTTCACTTGCCTATTAATTGAAGGTTTGGGTTTTGGGTGGTTTTTTGTGTGTGTTTCTGGGTTTAGTTTTGTGTTTTGGTTTGCATTTTTCCACCAACAATTGAATTGGTCAACCTGCTTTCAAAATACTGGTATTTAGATAACTGGAATTTTTTTAGTTTAGATTATTTAGGTGGTATTCTAGACATGTTCTACAATTCTGATAAAACTCAAAGAAATAGCATATTACAAACTTCCAATGTTTTTGCTTACCTAAGAGAAGATAGATATTCCAACAGTGAGATAGTGTTGCAGTAAAACTCTGTTTTTTCAGTGAGAATCATAATATGTTGTTTGACCTTCTCCTGCAGCAGATTCCTAACAAGGCAGCCTTTCACACTGATGACTGGTGACTTTAGAGAAAGATCAAGAGTACACAGTATATTCTTTTCATTTCTTCAGATAAGAAATTCCCTAACACAGGCAAGTCCAACTCCTTTGTTTACTGCGGTGAGCAGTTCATGTTTGTTTTCACTGTAATGGAAACTAAATTAATATATCTCATATCTTTTCTTCTGATAATTATGCATATGTTCAGAATGTTACCCTTGAATAACTTCCATATTGCACATACCAATTGCAATCTGACAGCTTGTTTAACTAAACACAATTGCAGTTTGGCTGGAAATCTCATTTCTAAATGGCACTGTAATGACAAATTTTCAGGGCAGTGTTTGGGTTATTTTGCTTTAGGTTTAATTTTGAAATGACTGATTGAAGATCAGGATTTACATACTTCTTAATCACAACTAATCAGTTGAATAAAGACTTTTATTATCTTTTCCTACTTCATGCTTGGTATGAGAAGTGTTTTTCTTACATTCATTTAGAGTAAAATCTGCATAAATAACTAATTCTGGGCTACAAGATTCATATTTTTACTTATCTGATAGGTTGTTTTCCAAAAAGCAGATAGCATATTTGCCTGTAGGAGAACAAAAATGAGTTAATTTTTTAAAATTTTTTTTTTCAGATCAAGTTCAGAATAGTTAAATTACTTGAAGTTACTAATTGGTTGCTCTTTTGTGGGGAAAAAAGGCCACTTTTTGATTCCTTCTTTCTGTGCAGGAAACTCATTCAGTACCTCCACTTTTATGTCTTCCACTAAGCTGAGTTCTCTTTCACAAGGTATTCCACCAAGGTCAATGGATTTTTGAAAGACTATATTACAATCTGTTGCCTTTATGACTCAGTCATGATAAAGTGTTCCAGGAAAGTGTAAAGAGAAAAGACAGTACAAGAAGTCTTTCTGATCTCTGCTTCCCACTACACTGTTCAAAGACACTAGAACAGTAACACAGACTTAAGAAATAATAGGATTCCTGCACTTGGGCTACACCCACATATGTACAGGACCAAAAATGCAATAATCCTATAATCACTGGAAATTGGTTTTGATAGTTCAGTTGTTTTAGTGATGCACTTGTCTCTTGGCTATGGCAATTTAATATATGAGTGGCTTGTGGTTGGTCTGGAGGGGATTTTTTGCCCATCACATATCTCAGATCTTTATTGCTACCTCTGCAAATGAGTCAGAAACCCTTTTTTCTACAACACTTAAAATGCAGACTACCACATGAAGGAAAAGCTTTTAGTAATTTTGTTTGCAGTCATCTACGACTTCAGAAAGGTAGATTGATTTATTATAAAATATGTGTTTGCATTATTTATAAATACTATTTTTTTATTATATTTATTATTCTTGTATATATAATGGCCCCATGGCCTACTAGTGAATGATTAAAAAAGTAAAAAAAGCAAACTTTGATCATGTTCGACTAACAAATGCAGAAGGAAGCCTCAACAATGTCTGATGCACACACTGATTTTCTTTGTGTCTCTCACTCAGAAGATAAATTCTTTAATTTAATTTTGGGCAGTTTACTTCCAGGTGAAGAAGATAAAATAAAATTTTAACTTAAATATAATTTCACCTTCTTTTGAATTTTCATATTTTTCTTATGCTATAATCAAACAAAGCCAACGGGCCTTTGAAAAGTTCTTATACAAAATTCACACATATCAATGGAATTGCCATTTTCCCTTTTAATTAATCAAATTTCCCTTCCATGAGTAGAGGGATACAAGGACTTTGACTGCTTTTTCTTTTTGTATTAAAAAATATCAGTTTGTATTTAAAAATCAATGTCAGTTAGAGGTTTCTGAATCACTGAAAGCAGCACAGGAGGCCTTGGGTCGTAGGATGCTTATTCAACAGGAAGAAACCCCACTGTGGACATGACCAGCAGGTACTGGTAGTGCCTGACACCCCAGCAAATGCTGCCGTGCAGTGATTCAGAGCCCCGAAATTAATTCTACCATGGATTGCATGGAAGACAATGCCCTAAGAACCAGATTTCTGGCAATCGGGGAAGACTAATAATGCTAAGTAATAAAATATTTTGCAGATTATCATGGGTCATATTAAAGGCATATTTAGATCTAGATGGTAAATAACAGATGTGATTTACTCTCAGATCAGTAGCAGAAGAGTGTCATGGAGCCCAAAACATTGTTACATTGCTGCAATCATTGCCTGTTATTATCACAAAAATTTTTCTAGAAGATCTGTAGCAATTTCTGCCCCATGATACTGACAAATTTCCTACTAATAATTCATTCAATTATCATAAGCTACGTAAAATAGAAATAAGTGAAATTTAGAAGAAAATCAATAAGAAATGTAGCTATCTAAAAAGATTTAGAAAGTGAAATTGTAAAGACATTGCAAATGTAACTATAAAACTAGTCATCAGAAATTTGCTATATATTAACAGATGTTATATATCTGTTAAGGTCTTATTTTTAGCCTAAATATTAAAATACCCTATATCTCTATTATGTGCAGGTGACCAAATATTCAACAATTTTTGAAAAGCATTATTGAAAAGTAAAATACAAATATTACCATATTAATATACTGTTTTCTTCTAGTCAGGTAAAGGATTAAATTCATTAAATTGATTTTAACTCACCTCTAGTGAATGACTCCATGAATGTAATAAATTTACATGCATCCAAAGTATAATATCAGCAGTTCAGAAGCCTTTATTTAATATAGATTCTTTCATGGCATACCTATGTAAAAGATGAACTAAATTCCCTAAACAATTACCATAAACAATGAAATTTTTTTAAAAAGGGTTAAAATTTTAATGTACACTTCCATTAAAAATTCTGCTACATGGGATCTTAGATAGTACCTAAGTCTCAAGTTAAAGGTTTAGGTTAAAAAGTTATATTTAACAGCATAAAGTACAGAAGAGAGAGCTAAGTACACAGTAGAAAGGGAAAAGATTTTATCCTTGTCTTCTGATCTGGAACAAGTAACCTGTGAGATCAGGTTCTCCCCTCAGGGAAAGTGAGGATTTGCATTATGGTTTTTTATGTGGTCCTCATCACCATATTTTTGAGGTACTCCATCTGAATAAAGGTCAAGGATTTCCTTTGCCTAGACAAGTTAAAATATTTCTCAAGTACAGAAACAATGTCACAGTCTCAAAAGGCCAAATGTGGCACTTTTCCATCCACAAGAAAAATGTATTGAAATGGTATACCTTTTTAAAAAAGAATTTAACAATGACTCTTTGTTGCTTTGTATTACAGTGGCAACATGTTAAATTTCTTTTATTAAACAGAATGCAGAAAGATAGCTTTATCATTCATTGCTGAATACTTTGGTTTACATTTCACTTATCTTCAGTTAGATGTTCCATGCACTGCTATCCCTATAAGTAGTTCAGTTGGCAAGAGCAGGGTGCTAATAATACCATGGTTGTGGTTTCAAACCCCATACAGGTAATTTACTTAAAAGTTGGACTTGATCATCCTTATGGGTCCCTTCCAACTCAGAATATTTTGTGAAATACCACCATTTTAAGAGGAAGATATTATCCTATTTTAACTACAACCTGCAAAGAAATTAATTTCACACAGAAAAAGCCGAGATTCTGAATTGAAAAACTTACTATTCCATGATCTGTTTTAAATACAGATCTTTCCTTATTGTAAAATTATTGGCAAATGCATTTTTCCTAAGTTAGAAATTAAATTTTTGAACCAAGGGCCTTTGATTGAGTTTTCTGTTAGGTATGTATATTTTTATCTCCCAGCACACAGCTATGCAATTTTTAATTTTTTTCTCTCCATATACTCTAAGAAACCCAGTCAATTAAACAATCCATTTTCATTCCTAACCATTTCACTCAAAACCAAAGATAACAACATTGTAAATCTTCACATTCTTGAAAATCATTTTTATCAATCATATTCATTCTCAACCTTCATAGCTTGGTGCCTCCTATTAGTTAGCATTGTAATAGCCAAGAAACACCCATATTTAGCATGTTTATATTAAAAGAAAAACCATCAAAACCAAATGGCTCACAAAATATTCATCTGCTTGAATGATTTTTGATGGATCAACATGTCCTTATAAATGTCTAGTGAGCAAAAATACATAATGCATGTAGGCAATCTATCACAGGTTTTAAAAATAGCTTATATTTTTCCTAATCTCTAACTAAAGTCTCATTTGATGTAATTTACATCCATTACTTCCAGTTCACTTGACTGTGGGTATGCAAAACAGTTTATTTTTATCTTTGGTCTTTGCAACCATATTTTTGTGTATCTGAAAAAGGCTACAACCTCCTCCCTGCCTCCCCACCCATGCAAGTCCAAATGTTTTCAGACTGTTCTTGTAAATCACATTTTTATAGCCCTGACTTTCCCCAGGTGATCCACACATTAGAGACAGAGAATACACTATAATTTAGCAATGTCAGGTAGAGAAGAGCCATTACCTTTACAGACACCACATAATTGTACATGTCAACCTAATATTTATCTTTTTTTTTCAGAACAGCAAACTAGTTCACCATAGTTTACATTGTATCATAATCCCTGAACCCTACTCTGGAGAATTGTAATCTACCATCACACTGCTCTTCCAGTTTCTGAAATCATTTATTCTCTAAGTGTAGAATTACACCTTTGACTTCATTAAACCTTTTTTAATAACAGATTTCCAGTGCCTCAAAATGGTTGAAATTCTAATCCAGCCCTTCTGCAATTGAAGTTTCCTCCAATGTGGTAATATATACAGATGAAATAAATATTAATAGAATACTGAATAGCACTGAATAGTATTGGATAGAACTGAGGAGAAGAGAATCTCAGTATGTACTTCCAGTTTAAAGTGAACTATTGCTAACACCTTCAAAATATAGTTTTGCATCCATCAGTTCTAGATTACTTATATTTATCAAGGATTAACTCTGGAAAATTTCAAGGTGCTATGCTATAAATCAATTGAACAGTAATGGTTTGTTGGCCCATGGGTAGTGTAACCTATATTTTTAATGTGTGTATTTTCTCTTCCTCTCTGATGTTTGTGGTTTAGGTTTTGAAACTATGTAGGTCTCTGTTGCGGTTTAAGGGATGTTATAGCAGACCTTACCCTAGAGCATCTCTACCCAGCCCGATTCAGTGCCTCAGAGCTCCAAACCCTCTGTCCTAGGGTTGGAGACTGTGCTCTCACTGGCTGGGGAGCCATAAGGCTAGCTCTGGTTCGTCTGCTTCCACAACCGGCGATGATAAAGGAGGAGAGGAGGGTCTGTGCGTTGTGTCCATGGAAGATGTTTATTCGCATGGTGCAGCAGAGGCCAACGACCTCCCCGAGGCAGAGATGCCTCGAGGATGAAGGCCTCACATGCACAGACACGTGGTGCATAGACATGTGCTGTATAGACACACATGCTGCATAGACATGTGCTGCATAGACAACATACTGCAGAGGGTGAGGGGTTTTATAGGGAAACAGAGAGGGGCAGGGACAGCACACTGGCCCAGTGACCTCTGGACAGAGGGGAGGTACATGGGCGGAATTAGGGTAAAGGAACCAGTAGGGAAAACTGGGGGTGTGGCCAGGACCACGTGGGGTAGGAAAAGCAGGACAATAGGTGACAAGTACACTCATTAAGAAATAGGTGTGGGGAACCTGCACCTACTATCACAACAGGTCTCAATTGAAGCAATTTCATATTTATATGTGTTATAAATGTATTCATTTGGTTATAGAGACTATTGTTTTTTCATTAGATATTCATATTTCTATAGATTAAATATAATCTCTTTTCTAAAGGTTTTTACAAAAATGAAAAAAAAAAAAAAAATTTAAAAACATTCTAAAACCATTCTCCTGCACTAGAATTTCTACCATCAATACTTTAAGTAATTAAAAACAAATCGTGTTTAGACATTCCTCTCAACACATTACAGGAAAATATGTAAATGGCATAGTAACCTTAACAACTTAGGAACCTGGCTAGTAATAAAAGAATAACCTTTGGGAACATTTTAGCAATTAAAGGTTTGAAGAAAAAAAAAAAATAAAGTGAATTATAAAATGGCATTCTTTAATAGAAATATCATGTCAGATTTCTTACTGTATCTGAGTATTACTTGCAAAGTACTCATCATGGCAAAAAACCCACTAAAACAAATAACAAAAACTTATATTAGTGTTTTTTTCACATAGTAGAGGACTAGATTAACATTACAGAAGCTTTAACTATTATCAAATTTAAATTGTGTTATTAATTCAAGAATGTATATACATTCTATACAATATATACATGTATTTTCCTTTCTTTTCTTCTCTTTTTGTATCACTTGAGATATAATTTCCACAGTAATTTAACCAAAGAAGAAAACAATTACAGGGTTTTTTTTTCTTTTTTTGATAAAAAGAGTGTATGAAAATGCCTTGAAGCTTAAACTAAGAAAATTAAGAAAACAACAAAATTAATTTACAATGTAAATGACAGCATACTCTCACTACATACATCTAGAATGTCAGGAAAGAAGGATCCAAAGGAAATGTCCTCTGTCAAGAGATGCAGGAGATCTGAGAGAAAATATGAGACAGGATAGACAGCAGCAGTAGGATCTTCTCATCTTGGTGACCACAGGTCAACAGCCCTGATTCAGCCCAGCTGCTTTTCCAAGAGCACTTCACTCTGTGCTGTTACATCCTATACTCAGTGCAGCCATCAGACAGTTTCATGATTTACAGAGCTCAGTTCATGAACTGAAATGGGCAGATGTTCTCTATTTATTTTCTATCTATTTTTATGGATTTGCAATTTTACATATTTTTCATTTTCAATAAATGGTGTTGATTGCAAAGTGTCTTACCCTGTGAAATAGAAAAACAGAAAAACAGAGTTCAAAAACAGTTCTACAGCTTTGAACAGTTTTAAGCAGTTTTTTAATCACATAAACCACTACTAAATTCAGGGACATCTGTCAATTGCAACACCATTTAGCAGGATGTCTAATATTATTGGAAGTACTCGTGGACAGGTTGAATGGCAGCCTTGAGCAACCTGGACACACAGGGAAAGATGTCTTGTTGGGGTGGCTGGGGATATGGGGTTAGACTAGATGAACTTTAAAAAGATCCCTTCTGACCCAAACCATTTTATGATGCCATGACTCTTATGACTGTAATATGACACACCTTTCTGTGCACCTATGTGTGAATCATGATATAGTTTTGGAGAGTCCCTTCATGCAAACTTGTCTAACACTTCAGTACTTATCAAATTTCTTTTGGTTGCCCATGCCGAAAGTCCTCATAATAGGTATTATACAGTCCCCCATAAGACACACAATTATATCTCAAATCCATGTTTAATTTTTTTAGCATTTATTTGGAAGTAAGCACATTTTATCATAGCAGTTGCAGATTTATTGGGTTTTATTCCTAAGATTATTTTCTTGTAAAAATATGTGTAAAAATAGTTTTAAATATAGCAGATTAAATGTTTTATATTAACTAATCAGGCAAATGTGAATCTTTTGAAGCAAATATATACTTTTATGTTTATCAAGGTACTGTAATAGTTTTGCTTAGAAATGGTATATAACAAAATCAATGTGTAATTTTTGCTTTTGCTTGTTGTTGCCAGTAGTAATAATCAAATTAAAAGATTGAACAATTGCCTATAAAGTACCAAATATTTAAAAACATGAGAGCTTATGTACGTGTATGTGTGGCTAACCTAGATAAAATACTAGAAGGAGAAAGATTAAAAATAAACATCATATGAATGGGGAAGTTACATTGTCTAGTTGAAGCTTTATATGAAAGCACAACATTTTATGCTTGACAGAAGGGGCAATAAAGTAATATAAAGTAAGTGTATCATTGACAACTTCTTCCTTTTTTTTTTTTTTGGTCATATTTTCTTTACCTGTTCAGAAAACACTGGCAGTCACCCCCGTCTAAAGTCATCCCTGAATAAAGAACAAGGTGAACTACAACTTCAGGTTAGATATGCTATTTTTTTCTCTTGGAAGAGAAGTTCTAATTTTTTCAGATTTTTCTTGCAAATGTTAAATTCACACAACAAATTTATCTGAAAAAAAAGAAAAAGAAAGAAAATAAAAATCAGGATAAAATTGAAAAAAATATCATAAAAGAAAACCCTGTATTCTTATCAGGCAGCTCAGGAGTTAAAACCTTTACACTGAAGATCCTAGCTTTAATTCTCTCTCCTTTCTGAGAAGAATTGATTCACCATGCACTTAGCTTCCTTATTCTACTGGACAGAAATACTTACTTCAATGCAAACATGGCTTCTCTTAGCATTTGGATGTTAGTGAGCTGAGGCAGCCAAAAGTCAGCAGAGGTAACTACACTTTGTTGTGATAAAAGCTGCAGTTTCCCTACCCATTCCTTCCTTAATGTGTAGCCACTTCCCATTGTTCTGCCTTTCCCCACCCCTTGTAGTCCTGGCTGCTCCCTCGGGTTTTCCCTATTGGTTCCTGTACCCTAACTCCACCCATGTACTGCCCCTGTGCCCAGAAATCACTGGGCCAATGTGCTGTCCCCACCCCTCTGTCTCCCTAGAAAACTCCTGACCGTCAGCCATGTTATTGTCTATGTATGTGGATGTCTATGCACCATGTGTGTCTGTGCACCAGGGATGTCTGTGCACGTGTCTCTGCATGTGAGGTCTTCGCCCATGAGGCATCTCTGCCGCTGGGAGGTCTTTGGCCTCTGGTGCAGCCATGTGAATAAAACCTTCCATGGACACTCTGCGTAGACCTTCCTGGCCTCCTTTATCACTGCCGGTTGCAAAGAGCAAACGAAAACAGAGCTAGCCTTATGGCTCCCCAGCTGGTGAGAGCGCAGTGTCCAGCCCTTGGACAGAGGGTTTCATGTGCTGAGGTGCTGAACCGGGCTGGGTAGAGAAGCTCTCAGTAAGGTCTGCTGTAATATCCTATTAAACTGCAACAACACTTGAGAGAAGAACTTCAATGTTTCAGTGTACAACTGTATCCAAAACCATACAGCATTTACAACTTAATCTGTTTAATTACTGCAATGCGTATTTTTGTACTTCCTTATACCTGCAGTTCATAAATGCATGTTGAATATTACTACCATTATTGGTGTTCTGACCCCTTCTAAGGCAAAGTACAGGAAAATTCAGTAGGGAGACTCAGTGCAAACTTCCAAGTGGTAAAGCAAAGCACACAGCGAAAATTTTTCAGAACATTATGACACTGGAATGACAGTTTTCAGGATGTAGCAAGCAAAACCTAAAACCTTTATTGGAATTTTAACAGACTAATTTCTGTAAATTTTCAATGATTTACTATTCCAATTCTCTTTTTAAAGGTAGTTTCCTGAAACCAGCAACATAAGTTTAGGATTTAAAGAGCTGTGAGTGAGAAGGATTTATATATATATAAAAAATTATCTTTATTATAAAATTGGGGGGAGAAGCTTTTTTGAAATGATGTTGTTAATCAGTATATTTTGGTATAGAATTTTTTAAATTCTTTTCACCATATATGTGTATTTCATGTGCAGAGTTGGCTTATGCAACAGATTATGTGAGGCACCCTCTGTGCATTTTTACATTCCCAAGGTGCTGTAGCACTACAGCTTTGGGCTTTACAGTAAGGTAGTTCACCTAGTCATCTCACATCTCTTACCATGAACTTTGAAAATTTCTGCTACGTAAACAAGCAAAATAAAATTGTTGCTGTGCTTCCACTTTGTTACAAAACACCTTATACCATTTCCTTATGAAAAGCTTCCTAAAGTCTCTTTATTCTTTCATATTATTTCTTCAGAGAGTTAATATACTTTAACTAAATGTGTTTTCCACTTAGTGATAAGCAATTATTATTCTTTATATTCACTAGGTTTTCTAACAGCCTGTTGTGTTGTAGGATTTAGCAACAAATTCCAAACAATTAAAGATCAATTACAATGTCATTGCAGGGGAAACTTCACATGTGGGTTTCTAATTTAAAAACACGTAATCAATTTTCTGTGATCTTTTGACTTTGCCTTCTTTCACTAAACACTTTCCACTTATCAGTGGACAAATTTCTAATGCATGACAGAAAAGTTGCCTGGAATTTATAAAACATGAAGTTAGCAGCAGCACCACATCTACATAATGATGACCTGTATCCAAATTCTAGTATTTGTGCTAAAAAAACGCAATTGTAGCTGCAGAAATCTTTCTAGAGCAATCAACTGCCTCTTACAAAAAGCCTAAAAAAGCTATTTTAATTAGAAAATAAAATTAAATAGTGGAAGGTGTTTATGAGCCACTCTTTTGTAATGGGAGCCTCTTCATGAGAGTCATAGTCCAGAAACAAGTCCATTTCCCCATTATCCTCACCTACACCCTGGTGTGCCATGCAGTCTTCTTCCAGAGTGCTAAAGCAGAGCTCCTTTTAGACAAAAATAACATGGCAGAGTGAATCCAGGGGACTATATCTAATGGACACCAACTGCTGACAACCACTAATTTCATGGGACCAAATCAGAGACTGTTTAAAGTCTCTAATGTGGATAATGTAGATACCAGTTCCCCCAGTATCTGCTGTTTTTCTATACAAATTGGATTCTGTTTTCTTGCTGATATACACATTGTTATACAAAAGCATATTCATTATATTTCAGTAGTTGTTCTTGTCTCTCAAATTAAGTTTAAACTCTAGTTAATGATTGTTTCTCCTTTTTATTTGTTGTATTCAGTAATACTTCCTCATCTGGAGTTTGTTGTTATTCATGACATTATTAAACACTTAAAGTTGATTGCATTAAATATCTTTTATCTGTGTGTGTGTAAAGTATTGTGCATAAAAATGGTGTCATAACAATAACAATTATAACTAATACCATTTCCATTATTTCATGTCTGATTAAAGTTGTCTATTTTCCTCCTAAACTGACAAAATACAAGAGAAAAAGAAATATATTAAGATATTATTTGGCAGAGTTTAGTAATGATTAATAAAAATAGTTTCTATATTGAAGAGCGGCAAGGCGGAGGACACTCGGCCCTCCAGGAGGCTGAGTCCCGAGAGGCGGGGGGGGCCACTGCCCAATGGGCAGCGCAGGACCAGTGGAGCACCTGAGGAGGGAGGAGCACTCGAAGACCAGTTCACGTTGTATCAAGAAATGCAGTCCGTTTGGTTAGTGTTCCAGAGAATTTATTAGGAAACAGAGGGAAAGAGTAACGGGACGGAGGGGGTTGGAAACAGTAACCAAAGGGCCCCGACTCTCTCTGGGAGCCGGGTTTTAAGGGAGAAGGCAGAGGGGAGGGGAAACTTGAAGGAACCAATAAGGGCAGCGGAATTGGGAAGTGACATTGGTTTTACACAACCAGGTATAGGGGAAGGAGGGATAACTTTTCCAAAGAACGAATCAGGGAACAACAAGGGTACAGACAAAGGGGAAAATTCCAGAACATTACTATAAATGGAACAGGGGAGGAGAGAGGTAGGACCAATCAACGACAGCTTAAATGAGCTCATATCTCTGGGGGTAAGGCAGCTTTCTTCACTCCCAGGACCCTATCTCTGGGCTGCTGTTTGCCCATGGGTCAGGGAGGGTCAAATGTGCTTGGGCGACTGCAACACTATATGATGGGATATATTGACAAAATAAGTCTGCATTTCAGTTTAGAAAAGGAAGTACAAATGTTGAAGCTCCGTCTGGCATGAATATCCGGAAAGAAAATACTAACTGGGAAAAAAAACAAATCGTCAAACCTTCTGTTTGAATACTACACTTATCCATTTTGATATAGGATTTCACTGTAAGTATGATCCTGACATTATAACAATAATATCAATTAAACTATATATCTGCAAGGTTTCTATCAGAGAAGTGTGTTGAAATGTCATTACCATCCTATTCACACATAATATTAAAAAATAAACTAAAGAGTAGATATTTATTATACATTGTGGTAGTTACTTTTCCATGGGCAATGACACTACTTTTGGGGTAGGTGTTATACATGTGAATGATGAGGTATCCCTAGTTGTTCAGAATCCCCCAAGTACAGCACAAGAGAAAAAAGTATGATGATAAACATTGAAGGGAGACCAGGAAACAATGAGACTGGTCAGTCTGACGTGAAGCAGTGTCCCAGCTGCATGCAAGTCTTTAATAGCAGTGGGGAAGACCCCTTGGAATGAGAGGAGGAGCAGTGACCCTGGTTAGGCACTGCCAAGCATCACCCCATGGCAACCCCAGCCTTGCCTGGGCCAGATCCAGCAGCTCCCTGTGGGGCAGAAGAGCAGCCTGCACCCAGCCAGGCTCCATGGCACAGTGGTGGGGGAAATCTGCTCCAGATTCACTGGGGTTCATGTGGGGCCACGTGTCCATACTGGGGCTTTAGCAAAGGTGCTAATTACAGAAGTATATATTGAAATTTCTAGGTGTATAGTAACATTTTCCTGCTGTCTGGGATTGTGTTTTATAGGTAGTATTGCTGATGTGGAACCTGAATGTATAGCTGTCTGATTGCCAGATAGTTATGTGTCATTTATTACCTCTCTGGTCCTGATCTGATTTGAGCTATGTGAGTTAAATAATTTTTCTCTATGACAACAATGAGGTAGTTTTGTGGGTAGGTATAGGAGCTTAGAGTGGGAGAAACCACTGGGGAGTTTGTTTATAAATTTAACCAGTGAGTGATAAATGTTGATATCATAGCCATACAGATGTAGAAGTTGACCTTTTATCATTTTGTGACAGATTATGGGTAAGTAGAGCAACCATGAAAGTAAACAAAAATAACTTATACTCTGTATGATGAGGGAATGAAAGCCAGTTGAGAGATATAGAGAAGTTAAAGATTTCAAGCTTATGAAAGCTACCCTTTCTAATATTATAGCAATTGATTGGAAAACCAAAACCATTATAATGAACATTTTTCACTTTGCCTTCATTTTTTCATTTATTAAAAGGTCTGTTTTTCTGACAAGAAAGGATTTAGTTGAAAAATATCTAACTGGATCTATTCTTATAAGAAGAATTAGTTTTCTACTGGTTTAACAATTTTCATGTGCTTGCTGGATTTTGCTTTTTCCTTTTTGAGTTTGCCAGCAAAACACACTAACTCAAAATTTTGTTTAAGTTTTCACACTGTACTGCTGAATACTTGAATATATATTAATTAGTCCTAAAATCTGGATATCTAGTGGTCCCTGAAATTTATGCTGATATTGTTCCCAGAGGTTTGTAAATTCGAACAGTGTAACAGTTCAAATTTTCTAGTTTAGGTTTCAGTTTAAGATACTGAAATTGATTCTCATATCTTCCATAGCTGTACCTTTTGTAGCCCACTCTGAGGAATATCAAAATTCACATTCCAGTAAAGTTGTTTTGCTTTAAATAACAGAATTTTATTCCTGAATCTAGATTTATTTGAAGTCCCCAAAGATTACTTTCAGTTTAATGAATACCCTGCTGCTATCCCTAATTTTTACCTATCAATCATGATGTTTATAAGCATCTGAGGCAAATTATCTCATATGACTCTTCTGTTTGCTTTGGACAGACCCAAATATTTAGGGCTTCATTTAATGAGGGATAAATTTTCCTTTGGATCCATTTATCTCTTCATTTATAAAGTAGTAAAATATTTTAAAATTCTTTTCAAGATTAGACTATAGCCAAGATCTTGATCTTTATGCATCACCATCTGGATATCAAATTTGTACATAATGCTTCCATTTTCTCATAGCAAAGTGAAACTGTGAAAGTTTTCTTGTCTTGTGAGTTTTTTTGTTGACTTTCTAAGTTGGTCACTAGCTTACTTCTTCATTACAGATCTGTGCCACACACAACATAGAACTGTATCCAGTAGGACTGGAAAGAGATCTTCCACAGTCTCAAAGCCAAAAAAAAAAAGCAAACAAAGCAAGCAAAAAAAATCCTTTTGTAATGTCACAGATGTAGTCAAAATTTCCCATTGTTAATAATTTTAAAAATCATTCCCGAGGAATCCTAGTATTTAGGAATGCCATGTCTTACTTTATTGTCATATACAGGGGACCTCTAGGGATGAAGTTGTATTTTTCTCTCCTGCTTCTTGTTAAGACTCTCTGATCGATTACTATAACAAACATTTGCAGAAAATGCAAGGTGACATTTTATATATAATATTTTGAGAAACAGTGAAAAATGTAATTTTCTTAAAGATGTGTAAACCATCTTCCATGGAACTTCATTTAAAACAGTGCTAATCACAGTATCTTTACTTGTGAAATTGAGAACAAGGATTTTTAAATTGCACCTAATTTTATCTTCTTGGGTTAATTCCTTTGTCTTTGGGATACCTTTTCTCAAATTCTTAAATATAATTACGGTACTTTCTAACCAGTCAATGATTATAAATCTGTAGATTGATATATATTTTTTCTTTCATGCAAAAATACATTCTTCATATCTGTGCTATGCTGCCAAGGAGTTCTGATTATGTGTTGAAACAGTGAACTACTACAGCAGATGCACTGGAGTAAATACCTTTGCAACAACTAAAAACAAAAAGAGATAAATATTATTTGGAGAGACTGTGAGAAATTACTTATTTCATAAGTTATTTTTTCATTGTCTTATTTTCTGTGTAGTTGGACAAGACTTCATATCCATTTGCTAATCTGAATATATATAAGAATTGCCCTCACTTAAAGAAAGTACCGATTAATGAAGCCTAGATATTGCTCAAGTTTTTGATGTACAATTTAATTGCTTATTTTCTGGTACTTCCTTGAAAAGTTTTAGCTGTCAGGAATGCTGTCTGTTTCTTTTTATTTGAGCAATTGGATATTTTAGTTTCCATAGGCAACTAATGGATGAATAGATATGGATTTAGTTCTATGATTTATTCTTTATTGCATTGTCATTATAAAGGATATAAAATGTAGCTGGAAACTTTTCTGTGGAATATAGCCCATGAGACTATATATTTCCATGGTGGGTGATCATTTTGTTGGTATATTTTATGTTGTAAAACATGTTCGTTAGTTGTCAGCATTTAGTTTGAAAGTTTATTTTATGTTATATATTCCTAAATTTTAAAAAAACTGTACTTAAAATAAATATGTGGAACAATCAAAAGTGAATTCAACACCAAAGCTTCTATGAAAATTTGGAGTCCCAGATATTTCTACAAATCAGGCATTCTGATGTCTAGACAATGAAACAGTTTCATTTAAAATTTGCATTTTATAATGCAAGCTGTTTGACCATATCTCTTACTTAACTTGACAAACAGTCTTCAGGTCTAACATACTGATTGGATTACTCAATTGAAAGAAGAGACAAAAATTTCCAAAATGTCTACCTGCTTCAGCTTATCATATATTTAGGATGGTTTTTGACCTCCAGTCTCTTTTGCATTATGTAATTCTCACATGATTTTTGTAATGATACTATAGTTGAAGTGGTTAAAACTGGCCACCTGACAATAATTATATTAGTCTTTTAGAAAAACTCCTCATATATATTTTATTATACATATAATATATTCCACATGATGCATATGCATTTATTTTCCTTTCATTATCACCAATGTAAAAACTAGCCCCATAGCCTTATCACTGTAATGGGCTATATATTTCAAATATGTTTCATAGATTTTCAAAAACATTACCTGACATACTACTGCAATAAGAAAGTATTTATCAATTCCTTTAGACTTGGGTTTTTTTTTTTTTTTGTCAGATTGGTTCTTTTTTCCATTCCAGGTCTTCCTCCTTTCTTCCTTGAAGAACCATAATCCCTTCCCCCCAAGGCATCTGCAAAGTTTGCTGCTACACTTCTAGACTGTGGAGATCAAATGTTCTTATTTATTGGTCTCATCAAACCTTTCAATGTTGTAAATATAGTCTGCTCCACAACCTCAGGTTTGCATACTCTGTGTCTCAGAAACTTCTAGCTAATGATGTTCCACTTGTGCAGTACTGTCAGTACTTCCAGATTCTCTGAGGTGGCTGCTAATCATTAAAACTACCACCGAAATTGCCCTTTTCCCTTTTTCTTTGCTTCATAAGTGATTTGCATTGTTTTCTTCCCCAGTTCTAGTCACCAGGTATAGTTAAGGTCAAGCAGAAAGTGATGTTTCATCAATAAAAATATTTTATATTTCATGGTGACTTATTTGTAAAAAAGTCAGTCTAAATTTCAGTCAAGTTATGTTATTGAGACCTGTACTTGCTGTAGGCTCACTTATTGCAATTTTCAAGTTAATCCTTAGACTTATTGCACCTGTTTATTGTCTGTTTCTGTCTAGATTTTTGCCCTCTCTACCCTCTTCATGAAAACTGAAATAGGTGTTTGTTCTGTTCAATTCCATGTATAGAATTATCCTATTTTTGCTGTAAGGGAAATAGATATGAAAGACATAAGTGATTTTGCTAAGGTCACATAGGATAAATAATTTCCTCAAAAGTTTGTCAGCTGTGAGGACCTCTTTTTTATTTGTTTTCTTTCTTCTCAAGGGTCTATATTTAATCTGAACTATACATACATTGATGGCAGAGTAGCTGCTGCTTCATTCTAAGCACCAAATTAATATTTTTTTCTTTAATAAAGACAAATACTAGGATTACAGAGGAAATCCAAAAAAAAGCAGTAGCTGTATATGTCTGCTGTCTTTGTCCACAATCACAGCTGAAAACACAGGGACTGTGTGTGAGGTAATTTTATTGACTTGGGGAATATTAGAAATTTTTTATTACATGGATTGAAAAATAGTTTTATTTTATGATTTTTTTTTTAATTGAAAAATCATTTGGCTATAAGAATAATATATATTTTTAATCCTGGATTTTAAAATGCTGGAAAGTTTATGTTTCCTGACTTCAGGAAAAAAAGGGTTGCAAAAAATCCTCAAACCACAGAGCTACATGAAAATAAATAAACAGTATTTAAAAGCATTAACTTGAATCAATATTCTGGAACATACAAAAATTAAGTAAAACACAAGAAATAGTGCAGTTTGGAAGGAATAATAAGACTTTCTGAAAGAAGAGTGCATGAGTGGGGAAAAGATAGAACTGGGATTTGCTTCAGCTATGTGACAAAATTAGTTCTTTCCATCCCTGAATTCAGATTTTAACTATATCCTAAATTATCAAAGTCATTAGTTTACACAGAGGGAGTGGAGTCTTCTAGTACTTGCCGAGGAAAATCAATAATCTGTGTCAGGTATGAAGTTGCACTTAGCTGCACTAAGCATCTGCCATATTCCGATCATTTGCTTTAGTAAATACTTTTTCGTAGCATATTGAAAGGGCCCTAAAGTTTCCACTTTGAGAAATTATTCTGTTCTTTTGGAATTACTTAAAAATATCAGTCATTAATGTTTGTGGCACATTAGCCACTCAGAAAAGCTCATATCTACTCTAAATAATTGAGCATAAACCAAATGAATTAATTTCATTTTCTAGTATCAACTCTGGTTGTTTTAAGGTGCCAGAGTAGTGGAATGGACCATAGCCATCTTATCACTTAGATCCAAAATTACAGCATGAAGTTAACATGGTTAAATTCAGTTAACCGTGTTAAGTGGGAAACACTTAGGAGGAAACCTATATCCCAGCTGAATACTCTAACTGCTGCTACTGAGTCAGTGATGCAAGTTCCAGATGTAGCTTGTTCAAAGCGAGGTCAAGAAGTACTTAATAGGCTGTACTGTGCGCTATTAACTTACATTACAACCCCAAAACTATATTCTTATGTTCCAGAAGATATGGAGTGCAGTTAAAGGCTATAAACAAATTGCTATAGATAAGAGCAAACACTGGGCAATAGAAGTACAAATTAGGTGTATTTTGATGCATATGTCCAACAGAGAAATCAAAAAGAACCTTCCAAAAATGGTAAGCAGCATCAGGATGCATAAACATTTACATGAAAACTCTTCTAAACACTGGAAATTTTGCTTCCGTTCATGCCCTAAAGTCTCACTGTCTGGGCTGAGTTTAGCATCAGATGCTGAGTCTGAGTTAATCAGCCTCATAGAGCAGCAAGAGACATGAACTTGAGGCAATACAGTTGTATGGCTTCCTGGCCACAGTTGCTTCAGATCTAGCCAGCTCTGGTCTGACTGTGACTCTCTGCTGTGTCAGAACAGTCGGCAAATAGTCAGGTTGAGACACAAACGAATGTCACTAAGCATCTGTCTCTCTCATTCTAGTTCAGTTATGTACTAGTGTATTGCATGGCTTTTCAGTTCTGTTTTTCCCTTCTCTTTTCTGTTTTAGGCTTCAGTGAATGTGTGCTCCGTAGTCATCTGAAGGTTTCAGTAACAACTGGCATTTCCTTCAGGAGTCACCAAGCAGACACAGGTTTATTTGGAGGAAAGAATGGCAGAAGTATAACAGAAATCTGTGCAGCCACAGTATCCCTGGTAGGAACAGGGGCCAAAATAACCCCCACTGAGGTCATCAGACAGGAGGTATCACCTTGGGAAATGGATCTCAGTGTCCCAGTGCTTCGGACTGCTATAGGACTTGTGTCATTCATGACACAGACAGGAAGTCAGTAATCAGGTGTGCAAGGCAGAGCCAGCCCTACACATTCCCTGAGGAATCAGAGATTTCTCTAGTGTAATGCTACACGTGTGAGAAATGCCAGCAGTCTGTCAGGGAGATGGGGATCTGTCAGTTTGTCCATAAATCTTTCCTTGCTGTGAAGCCCTTTGACCCATGTTTGTCCTCTGCAAGTAGGTCTGTGCTGACAGCTCCCTTTTAAAGTGACATTACCCACTTTTAAGGAATATTATCCATGGATTTGCAGATTTTTCATAGACACTCTTATTTCCCAATTACTAAAAGTCTGAGCTGCTGACTTTTTAATTTTTTCTTCATATTTGTTCACTTCACAGCTGTACAGTTCTAGAACCAGCAAACACACAACTGTGAGTGGGGAAGGGCAAGACTGTTTAAGACTAGGAAATCTCTTCCTGCAGTCGCTGTGGCTGCAGTTCCAGTTTTGTTAGAAACTAAAGCTTTAGAAAGGCACATCATAACCAAGAAAGCCAGCATGAATCCAAACTTAATAACATTTCTAAACCCATACCCCCTGTGATCCACCTTTCTCAGCTCACTCATGAAAAGAGTCTAATTAACTCCACTGTGCCTTAGATAGCTGAACAGAAGACAAGACTGAGAAAATTATGATGTACACTTTCTCCTTTCCCCTTTTGCCTTTTGACAGTTAAACTGCTGATATATAGTTCCTTTCAGATAAATACTTTGCTTTTCCAAATACTTCAATATATCTTCAAGAAGAGCGGCATACCAAACGGAGAAAAAATATTCCCCCATCTCCATCCTTCATGACAAGTGTGAGGGAAAGGAAGGGGACATTTTGTTTTCTTCTGGCATATATCTAATGACACATAATATTTTATACATCAGAACTACTAAAGTTATTTGCAATCTCTTGGAGCCTATTATGCTGTACCATACTCGTGGGCCTGATTGAGCACCAAATTTAGATAATTGCTTTCTACAGCTTCCTGAGGAGAGCAAAATGGAGCGGGAGGTGCTGAACTCTTCTCCCTGGTATCCAGTGACAAAATGTGTGGGAATGTTTTCAAGCTGCATCAAGGGAGGTTCAGAATGGACATCAGGAAGCTTTTTTTTCCCAAGAGGTTGGTCAAACACTGGTCAAATGCTCTAGGCTTCCTAGAGAGGGATGGTTGATGAGCCAAGATTGATAACATTTAAGGGCCATTACAGCAACACCCTTAATAATATGCTTTAGCTTTTGGTCACACCTGATGCGATCAGGCAGTTGAACTAGGTAATTTTTTTAGGTCCCTCATAACTGAACTATTCTATTCTATTCTATTCTTTTCTATTCTAAACATGCAAAGATGTAATTTATAGTTTTTTATCAGTAGTTTGTGAACATTTCTGTAAAATGTTTATTGTCTCTAAATGTCATTAAAATCCTAAATGGATTAATGATGGGGTTCTGGACCCCAAGCTCAGTTCGTGATTGGGCTAGCTGCGGAATTGGAGCCCTGGCAGGGCAGCCCACTCTCAGGGGTGGGCGAGGCAGCCGGGACCGGCGGAACTCTCGGGTAAACCGTGCGATCCAGAGATCGGTAGCAGAAGCAAGAAATGCAGGCAGTCGGATTGGCAGTCCAGGAGGTTTATTAATAGGGTAAGGGGAGATGGAGGGAGGAACGGGACGGGGTCTGGCTCGGCGGTCCGAAAGCGGGGATTCTGCGTTGTGTTGTCCGTTTTATAGCCGGGGAAAAGGGGAGGGGGAAACCAAAAGGACCAACGGGGTACATAGCACTCAGGATTGACAATAACTTGATCTTATGAGGGAATAAGGGAGGAGGGTACAGAACTTTGAACTTTCCAATCACAGAACACGGCACTGGCAAACAAAGGAGAACTTTCCAGAATCTATCTTTATATGTAATGTGGGAGGGGAGACAAGCTGGACCAATAGCTTCATTCCAAGGCTCTCTGGGAGCACCCCTTTTAGTTAGGGGTGCTTTACTCCCATGACTCGTCCCGCGGGGCACTGCCACTGTCCAGTGGGCTAGGGACACTCAGTTGAGCCAGAGCAACAGAAACAGATTAAGACAATTGGAATTTTAGACCATCATATTTTATCCTACATTCATCTTGTACTGTGAGAGTAAAAGCATTATAAACTGCAATAATAAGAAAATTCATCAATATTTTGTTTACATTTTCATGAATGGTACTTGTTATATTTCAAGGAAGCAATTAATCCAAAGATAGTGAATATAAGAATGAGTCACAAAATTTCTGAACAATAGCTCTTTTTATTTCTGTCTTATTGTACTCACAAATAAGATAATACCTGTCTGGGTGACACTGGAATTGTTTTGACATTGAAATGTACTGCTTAAATTAAAAATGTTCACTCTGCAAATCATTAGTGAGTTGGGAGGCAAAGAAATTCTGAATTAATTATTGGCTTCTTGTCATTTTTTGAACAGAGGAGAATAATTTGTGAGCTACAGAATTATTGGCTAGGTATTTGACACTTGTAATTTTATGCAATTCAAGGAACTGTGATCATATTCTCACCCCAAACAGATCTCCAGTTCATTTTAAGAAATTATAGGCTACAAATGCATTAGTTTTTAGCAGATCTGAGCAGGAGATATGTTCTCTTTCTGTGAACAGATTTTAAACACTCTTCTCCTGTCCACTGTGAGGATACCAAGATTTCAGAAATCTTTGAAAATTTCTTCCAAGAAAACATTCTTTGAATAGATCAACATATAAGGTGTTTATAGATTTTTGGAAGAGGAATTTAGTCTATTCTGTAATATATTGATTCTTTGACTACCTATTTGAATTGAACAGATCTAATAGAAGAGCTTTGGAAAATGGACCTAGATGAGAGAAATATTTGAACTTATATGGCATTTGTGAAACTCTAACCCAGCCCATATTCTACTTTTTTTCCCTTTTCTTTATACCAAATAAGAGTCTAGATACACAGCAGCCACAAAACCATTCTTGTTTTGATCAGATTTCTTTCCTGATCCTAGGAAACACTTAAAAATTATTTTCTATTCATCAGAATTTTCCAATTGAAAAGACCACAACAGTTTTCAATAAGCCCTAGTTATCACAGAAGATGTATATATGAACTCATTTCTAAAATATAGATATTTAAAATTTGCAAATCTGATGTTGACTTTTTGTGGAAATTCTTTGACTGCAGCAATTAATGCAGGCAGAAAAGCTATCATACATTTTAAATGGGTACCCTTGTGATTTTTTTTTTATGAGGAAACCCTATTCAGTTAATTTAAAACAAAGTAAAATGCACCCTAATCTTTTCTGATTTTTAATAACGCTTAATGTTCACAATCAGAGATAACTATCCAAGTTTTCTAAATAATTCAAATGTTTTATATTATTCTTAAACTTCAGATAACCTTTAGCAATCAATATATTTGCAGTCCTGTAACTGGAAAACACAATGTCCATTTGGGTCTTTGCTCTTTGAACAAGATTGCCTGGGGCAGATTCTGAACTTATCTTGATTAGCATAAAGAAATTATGGACACAAGAACCACTTAACAGTTTCTTCATAAGTCTTACTCTCAGAAAGAGAGCTCTTCCTGCTCTTTTTTTCTCTTTTTAATCCCCTTCTCTTCGCAAACAGTAGTACAGAATTTAAAAATATTTAACTCAAATTTTATTAATAAACTAAAAGAATAGAAACCCCATAAGATATTTTAAGACCAGGATGAACTCATTATTACAAATGAAAGGCTTGGGTACTTGTCCTTAACTTTTAGAGAATTATGAAAGTCATTATTTTCTCACAAAGATGTATGAATACACCCATGGTCCTCACAAATTCCTAAAGTGATGAAGTAATAAAAAGCTTTCCTAAAATGAAGAGGTAGAGAATGAGTTCCGAAATTTCTCAGGTTATTTCTTGTCCTTACAGTGATAGTTGTTACTGAATTGGAATTGTTGCAGATTTCAAACTGAGCATGATCTCTCAGATAGTAGAGTGGTATAATTAAACACCAGAGTATTTTAATTCTCCTTTCTCCTACTGAGAGATAATTTTGCAGTCCAAATGAGGGTGATTTTTTGTAGCAGTGTGTCTCTGCACTTTCCTCCCCCTTCTCCCTAGGTGGTTTGAGTTCCAGAGGTTTCTCCTTTGTTCTCCTTAGCTCTGTATGTTACTGGTTCTTTTGAATTATGCATCCTGCCCTATCAGAAGTCTATTGGTGTGTACCCCTGCCCTTCTCCCTTCGGACCCTCCAGGGTTGGGTCTCCGGAGCTAACCCCCTCCCCTTCTCCCTTCCCATATAAACCCCTGCCACAGTGTGCTGGTTGTCGCAGTCTCTGGGCTTCCAGACCCTCCGCCCTTCCCGTTTCCCATCCCCCTTTACCTCCCCTGGACCCTCACCTGAAGATCCTAATAAATTCCCTGGAAGACCTCAGACTGCGTCTGTACGTTTCTCCGGCCCAACTCGTTTCCCGCTGGGCTTCTGTCCCCCAAGCCCTGCGTGGCTCCTGCGTGCTCCCCGGCTCCGGCGCAGCCCCGCCCGGCTCGCACGTCCCAGCACGTCTGACTGCCTTTCCGTTGTGGCGTTGGGGCTATCAGCTGCTCTTTGAGGATGCAACGCTACAATTTTTTTCCTGTATGGTTTCAGACTTTAGAGATGTTACTGTGCATATATTTCTCTCTATATGTAGTGACTTTAGCTCTGAATTCCTTGAAATTTAAACAAAGAGATTAAACATTATGGTGCTTAGAAATGTAGTGCCTAGAAGTGAAAGATCCCTCTCCCAAAATGAAGCACATAATGTTGGCTTAGATACCCAGGTGTTCCTGTAGCCATAATAATAGATTTGCTCCCATATAGGGAAATGACAGTGGCAGTGTCCTGAGTGGGAGATACATCTGAATCAGACAAAAGACAGCTGAAATTGCGCTGTGGCCTCAGAGGACTATCTCAGTAGGTGCTACTGTGAAATGAGGATTTTAGATTTTAATCCTAGAATCCTCAGATTAAGGTCCTAAATTTAGAAGAATTTAATAATTTCACACACAGACAAAAAATCAGGAAAAATTCACTTACCAAGCTCCGATGCTTCAGACAATTTAATATCTAAGTTTTAAATCAACAAGGAATTATCTTTAGGGTCTGGTGTGCTTTTAGTGTTTGATTACTTATTGACACCTCAGTTCAGTAATTACTAAAACTGAATTTAGCTATCCAGAGTTTGGACACATCAGTCTTTCAATCCTCATTTATAACCATCTGATTGTAGCAATGGAGTGGAAAGAAGAAACTCTTTGATTGTTCCCTACTTTAGTAGTTTGGGAACAGGTCTGGGATTTCAGAAATTATTTAGGTTTGTAAATCAAACTCTTACACTGAAGTGGTTTACAATTTGCTTTGACAACTATATTGGCAAGTGCTTTCCAGTAGGGGCTGAAAATGCCCTTGAGAGGAAGTTTTTTTACAGTGACAGCAGGGATTATAATCAAAAAGATTTTGCCTGAAATCTTAGTTGCCAATTTACCCAAGGCAGCTTAGCAGGGCTTGTGGGTATGTGGGAAGTGAGCAGCAGTATTACAAATAGCTGAACTTTCCTTTCTAAATGCCTGAACACTTAGCTAAGAACAAATACAAGAAAAAGAATGGGAAAAAAACCAACAAATCCAAAACAATAACATAAGACCCCCAACTCAATTCAAACAAAGCAACAAAACTAAACCAAATTGACTCATGACTATAGATTACCATATCATGAATAAGCATCACAAAATTTCCAAATATATGATGTAACACGGTCCGGGAGGGCTGCACGAGCCGGCTCCCTCCCGGACCGGAGTCCCTGGTCCATGTTATCCCACTGGATCTGGTGTGGGCGGCCCCCGAGGTTCCGCGGCATGGCGTCAGTCTTCAAACCACGTCAATTCAAGCAGGAATATAGTGAGACTAAGAACTGGACTCCATCTCTGTTCTGCTAGAGAGGTTTATTCGGGGTAACGGGGAAAAGGGGTGCAGGGAAGGAGAAGGGGGAAGGGAGACAGGGCAGGGAGGAGATGCTAGCAGCTCGGAGATGGAAGACCTTGAGCTGATCCAGGCTCTGGCTTTTAAAGGGAAGGAGAGGGGGCAGGGGCTGGCTCTCTCTGAGCCAGTCCCAGGAGGACAAAGGGAAGATTGGCAGGAGGGTTACACACCAATAGGTTTTGAGGTACAGCAGAGCATATTTTAAAATGAACCAATGGTACACCGAGTGGGGAAACAAAGGGAGCACATGGAGATCTGAATATTGCATTACTACAAATATATGCCACAGAAACTGTGAGAAACTTGCAGCAAAGGATCTCTGAGCATATTTACAGAAAGCAAACAGGTTACTTACATGTCCGTTGTCATAAACATAGTCTTTTAAATCAATAAGGTTAATTCCATGTCTGAGACTTGAAAAATTGAAAAGTAATCATGAGACTCTCTTTCAGAAAATAGATAAAGAAATGGATCAGTGGGTCCCATAAAAAATTCTACTTCTGTGTGGGAATATGTTTGTTTATTTATTTAAATACAGGAGTGAGTATGAGCTTGCAATTCCCATAGTGGTCTTATTTTGCTTAGTGGGAAATTGATGAGGGGCATCCAGAAATCAAGGTCTCAAAAATGTAGCTAAAAAGAATCCTGATGACTTTAATTCTGAATGTGGACAGCTATTTATATTTAAGTCAAAACCTCCACCCTCCATGATGGGAGAACTTTTGATGAAAGTTCTAAAATAAATTTCTTAAGCTTTTGCATTTTTTCCTGTATAACTTGCCAAACTCAGACTTTCGATGTAAAAGATTTCATTTATAGATATAGGTAGCATATTTTCAGTAAAATTAAAGTTGTAGCAGTGCTGCTATTCCACACACTTTTCTCCCAGGAAGAAAAATGACAAACCTCCTACACATGGGGACAGATAATTTTGTATCCTTTCAAATCTAGCTCATTTTACATGTGTTTTTTCTATAGTTTTGCAAGTATAATTTTATAATAAGCTCAACATTCACTACATGCAGGCCATTTTACTCCTAATAAAGGTATGAATTTCAAAGGGTCAGGGTTCTGACTCCTCTCTACTCCTCATCAATTCTCCAGCTCAGGCTCCTCTCTGGAATTCAGTGACAGTACATTCACAAAGGTAATGAGGTAGTCTCTTGAGGAAAGGATTTTCTCAGGACTCTAAGGTACTCCAGTTAGAGATAGTTTCCCTAAAATGCATTGCTTGAAGAGAATGATTCTTTGACTCTTCAGTGCCCTGAGGCATTTACCATGATAATGAGACAAGTCATTCATTTCCTAAGGCAAACTAGAGTCTGTGGACTGCCAGTGAACCATGGATCACTTGATGTTGTCCCAGGGAGAGCTGTCTGGTTTCAGGATGACAGCTTACCTCCTTGTTTCCAGCTGCTATATTGCACTAAAGAAAGATAAAAATACATTAAATACTTCTCTAACATTATTTTCTCTTGTAAGCAATTGCTGCTGTTTCCACAAGGATATAAAGGGTTCTGAAGTGAGAAAAACAGCCGAAAGTGTTTATAAAAAGTTTTAGAGTTTACTGAGACAATCTCTCCATTTCCAAGAGTTCTAATAACAATACAAAAAAGCAGCTTGTAAGCTTGGGCACAAAAACATAGCTAAAAATACAAGCACAGCAACAGTTTTCAATGTTTGCAATCTATCAATATTGGAAACTGATTTAAATGATGAAAAGTGTTATCTTCCTGGTGTTGCTTGTCATGCACTAGGAAGTAGAATTGGAAATCGCTTGAGAAAATTTTCTCTCCAGTTTTGAAATAGTATCAAAAAACAGGTAATGAATTCATCATTGGTTGGAGATTTTTTTAATACATTTTGATTCAATTTCTGAGAAAAATTCTGCAGCATGTTTATGAAGGTGGTTTGGCTGTGGTGACTTCTGGATTGACACGATGCTTCCACTGCTGTTCGTGTTGGAGGAGACAAAGTATGGCATTTGCTTCAGCGTGCTCATAATACTTGCAGCTTTATTAAAATAATGATAATGATTATAATTAAATCTAATGCTCCAGCCAGCTACTAGGAGTGAGCCAGTCTGTTTTCCATGGTGAACAATTGGAGAGACTTTCTTTCTTCATGTCTCCCAGAGCATTAGTGATTTACTGTATTTGAAGACAGACAAGACCTGATGGGAAATATTCAGATATCTTTGTTTTGATGCTCAGCTGGTGAATTTTTTCTTAGAGAGTGGTAGGAAAGAGATTATTTAGACTTGAAAATGGAAGCAGAGTGAGTCCAATTAAGTTTGGAAGGGCTCTTGATATTCTTGTCTTATTTGGCAATAATTTTGAAGTGTTTTTTTAATTTTCCCTGTAAGGAATTAAAAAAAAAAGTACTGAAAGATTTTAACACAAATTACTTAATTGTAATTAATAAAACGAGAATTTATTTTGGTTTTGCTCTCATTTTAATTTCTATTAAGAACATTTGAATATAACCAATAATCCATATGTGTTCATATTTGTAACTGGGTGTCTTCACACAAGCCCTTTAACTCAGAAAATCCTAAAGAATCAATTTTTTATTACTCTGACCTTATACTCTGTTTTGGTTTTGGCTGGGATAGAGGTATTTTTCTTCACAGTAGCTAACACGGGACTATTTTATGGATTTGTTCAGTGCTGATAACACAGGGATGTTGCAGTTATTGCTGAGCAGCCCTTAAGCAGTGTCAAGACCTTCTCTACTCTTCACCCCACTCCACCTGTAAGAGGCTGGGGTGTACAAGAAGTTGGGACATGACACAGCCAGGACAGCTGACCCCAAGTGACCCAAGGGATATCCCAGACCATATAGCATCATGCTCAGAATATAAGTGGGAGGAAAAAGAAAGTGGAGGGTGTTTCCCACCCACTTTGTTATGTGATGTCACTTGTCTTCCCAAGCCACTGTTATGTGTGATGGAACCCTGCTTTCCTGGGGATGGCTGAACACCTGCCTGCCCATGGGAAACAGGGAATTATTTTCTTGTTTGGCCTTGCTTACGTGCACAGATTTTGCTTTCTCTTTTAAACTGTCTTTATCTAAAGACACGAGTTTTCTCATTTTTATCCCTCCTATTCTCTCCCCCAGCCCACTGGCATGTAGTGAGCAAACAGCTATGTGGGGCTTAGCTGTCAGCTGGGGTTAAACCATAACAACTCTATTAACTTTATATGTACAAACAGGAGCAGATTGGGGAAAATTTTGATCTTAGTGTACCTAATTGTACTGTGAGGTGCAATCATGATAAAAGCTGAAAGCTTTAAATACAACTTATTTATATATAAATATGAAAACACTTGAGAATTTCAAAACCTCTAAACACTATGATCAAAACAAGCTTGTGAAGACACATCGAACCTGATCAAAATTAAATAATCTATGGAAAGGAGAAATTAAACAAAACAATTACAATCACAATCACACAGAAAATACATTTCCTTTCTTAGTAGTCTTTTGTGGGTATTTTTGTTGTTTTTTTTTTTTAATGTATGGGTTTTTTTGTTCCCTGTAATTCTCTTTTCAATGAAAGCCAAAATGCTATTTAAAGATTATTTTTGTATACTTCCTCTGCTATAAATATTTTTTAATGGCTGTAGGTGCAAGGGCCTCTACATGACTCAAAACCTTTACTTGCAGAATCCTGAACACTCAGGTTTTGTTTGGCAGGTTTTTGAATGCCTTCATCCCGTATGGTTACTAGTTATAGTACTTAATAGATGCTCTCATCAGCTCTTAGGCAAAGACTACATACTACAAGCATATACTTAAACTCTCAAACCTATTTAATGCTAAATTACTTGTTTACTTTAAATATAATTTGGACAAAGTTAAATGAATAGTTTTTACATAGTGAAAATATGTTTATCTAACAATGAAACACAAAACCCAACATTTAGCTTTGCTAGTTTTCATATTAATATTTTTCAGTGTGCCTTTTGTTTTCCATTCATTTGTAAGAATTTACAATACAGTAACTTTCCAGGAACAGTTATGGGCTAAGTTCTAAGGTTGTGTAAACCTTCCAGGATCATTCTCACCAGTAAATGAAATAGTCATACACTTTTCTTTGCTCATAGACACCTCTTAGGCTGGAATTGTCTATGACACATTCTTAGACAGAAGGCATTTAGATACTTTACAGGCTAATTTAATTGAAATCCAAAGAAACTAGCAAATTACAGATTCTATAGGTGGAAAATTGCATAATAGGGCGTGGTTTAGAGGGTGGTGTTTAATGATTTTTACTCAGACTGGTAGTTTGTCAAAAGTGGTCTACCTCAAGAATTGAAAGTATCCTTCACCACATTTACTGATGGGCTGAAATAACAGTATGAAGTATAACAAAGACCAGAGTAAAGTTCTGCACCAAACCAAAGATCAAATTACAGGCTAGGATTCACATGGCTGTGAAGCAGACTTTCTAAAAGGGGCACAGGAGTCCTGGTAGACAAGTTGAACATGGGTCAGCCATGCAGTGATATAGTTGACAAGAAAAATCAGTTCTTGGGCTGCACGTGCAGTGTTGTTACTAGCAAAGCTAGAAATGTGATCATCCCACTCTACTCAGTGCTACTCAGGCTGCATCTGGGATTTTGTGGCCAGTTTTGGTCCCCAAAATTCAAGAAAGATACAGTCATATTTTCTCTACACAAGTAGTCACATGGGGAAGAGAAGGGACAATGGGTAAGAGTTGCACTGGGCAAGGTTTCTGCTCTACAGAAGAAATAATTTTAGAGTGATAATAATCAATCAGTGGAACAGCTTCTCTGAGGACATAGTACTGAACACATCATTGGAGGTTTTCTAGATGTGATTGGACATGATACCAGATAATCTCATCTAGGCTCCTGTTCCCACAAAAATTTGAGCCAGATTATCTTTCAAGGTTCCTTCTAACCCAGGGCATTCTATAATACTATGAAAAAACCCCAAACAAATAAACAAAACTTCAGCTGCTCCAAAATTTCTCTTGCTCTACAAATTTTAGAGGATGAAATATTTTTTATGAAACCTTGGCAAGGTTCTTTTTTTGCTGCCACATTTTTTTATATTAAAGAGTAGTATAAAGGTTCTTTGAGGCAAGGAGTTTTGAAGAAACAGGTTTTTCTGCTGCCACATAGTCACTAAAGCTGTTAAGCTACTTAGGATGGGATGGAAATTGAAATTTTATTGAAGCTGATGTATTTTACAGACATAACAGTTTCAACAAGAATTGTAAACAGGATGATTTCTTAAGAAGACTGTCAATACCCCAGTGTTTCTCAAGAGAGTACAAAACAAGAATCCAAAGGCAACAGAGACAGACCAAAAGAAATTGAATTTAAAAGGCAATATTTTCAGCCTGAAAATTGGTATTCTTATAAAACTTATCCTCAGATACATTTAATATTTTTCTTGTTGTTCCAGTGTAACCATATGTATTTTAAAATATAATTTTGTGAAATTATCTCAATACTGAACACTTGGTCTCTCAGGAGCTCTAATGCTTTATTAAAACTGTCAGCTTAGCACAGAACAGATAATATAAGGCAAGAATTACCCATTTTTAACATAGCTGTGACTTCCACCCTTATGAGGCTGTGTCATAGCCTGAGATTTCTTTTGGAAGGGGAATAGAGGGGAGACTGTTTCTGCCTCTTCTTTTACTTAAGATGAGCCTGGTAATAAGTCTTTCTATATGAAACCAACATTTTAAAACCAAACATTTCTGGGTTTGCTCTTGCTATTAAGAGAGGTTATCTCATGTTGGCTAAACCAAGAAATATGTGTCTTCCTCAGCTCACAGCTTCTACCCAAGTACTTCCACACCTCACAGGCTAGGAGATTGCAAAAATGGACAGCTGGAAATCTACTATTAATGTGGCATCATGTTTTGATTACTTCATTCAATGTAGCTAGAAATCTGTTTTTCTGGACTTTTCTTATTACAGAAAATTAATATTTGTCCCTATGTTGACACGAGAACAATACTAACATTAATTTTCTGTGGCTTTTTTGACCTGGCTTGCATGACCCCACTGCCTGTTCTAGCTTCTGCAGGGTGGAAATTTGTCCCATCACCCACATTGTCAAGGAATCATGACTTTACCTGCTTCAAATATAAAGTTCAGAAAAGTGGAAAGATGCAGTTTCTTTGGCAACATGCCCACAGACTCAGTACTGACTTTGGGAGATTACAGGTCCTGGTCATTTCCCACGCTTAAGAGCACAGAAGGAAAATAACTTCTTCAACTGAGCATTTCAGCAGGTGTAATTTAATACAGAAGTACTAAGTAGTATAGGGATTAGGTGAAAAAACAAAGAAATCAAGGAAATGTAAGGCTCTTGCCCCTTCTCCTTGGAAGGAAAAACCAGGGATGGGGGAAGAAGGTCAATTGCTATCCTTTTTAAAATGTGCCTGAATAATACCAAGAGGTAAAAGATGACCATAAATATTACTGGATTCAAAATCTATATGATGGGCACAGCCACTCACATGTCATCACATTGGAATTTGAAGGTTTAAATTAAAAGATGATCACAGTTTTGTAACTTCATAATGATAATCTAAACACAAAGATTTTGTGCAGCATCATTCACTAGTTAGGCAAGTCTAATTTACAGACAGTACAGAATTTGAAGGAAGAGACACCTTCTCTAAGTTTCCCTTTCTGCCTCAAAGTCAATCCCTTACGAACCTGTATTACTTTGAAAACAAACCAGTGGGAGATCACAAGTCAAGATTGAAATTTAATAGGAAAATTAAAAATAAGTGCAATAATACAAGGAAGAGCACTGACAAAGTCAGATACAACCTGACGCCCTGTTAGTCAGGATGGTGGTAGCAGTCCAAGTGAAGTAGCTCAGTTGAAGCAGTGATCCTGTGAAGGTCTGATCTCCAGCTGAAGGTCCAGTGGTAGCTCTTATCCTCTGGGAACCCAGTGGACAGGGCTAACTTGGGCAGTTCCAAGGCCAGGTTATATCCAGGTGGGAATGCTTGGCTCTTCCCTCCTGGGTGGAGCATCTCACAAGAGGATGAGATAAGTCCATGAGTCATGCAGTGGTTTCTTGATGGCCCATTGTCTGTTATCAGGGGTGAATCACAGCAGGAGATAACAGCTAATGCCCCACAGCAGGTGGTAATAGAATACTTAAATACATTTATATTGTAACCTAGGACAAAACTTTAAACCAAGTTGTTTACCAAAAGGTCATGAAAAGAAGACATAATAGATTAGTTTGATGTAATATTGATCTTTTTTCCTACAGATTTTTTTCTGGATGATGTTCAGACACCACAGGTTTTTTTTTTATCCACTTATTTTTCACTGCTTGCCATAAGAAATGTACTTTGGTTCCAAATATACCTGCTTTGATTATGCAATTTGTTTGATCCAGGCAGTTAAATTAATATCTCTGATGGAAAAACATTGTAATGTTTCTTGACTTATACCTAGGAAATAAGCATTCTTGGAAAAATGCAACACTCTTGAAGCTTTGAATTTCAACTAAGGCTTTATGCAGTCAAACAAAGCAATTAAACTTCAGTGAAGGGTTATAAAATCAACCGATGATGCCCTGAGTTTCAGTGATAATATTTGCAGGTGGCATGAACAATATGCTCTGCACAGTTGGTAGTCTGGATAGACCAAATGGAAGAAAAGAGAAGTTAATCCTTTTAAGATAAAAATAATATCGCTGAATACAACTATAAATAGAATTGTACTAGGCTGGGAAAGAAAAGGATAAATATCAATTATTTGGATAACTGTGCTCTTCACGACAAGATCAGTTGCATCCATCACAGTCTTAGGGCAACAGACTTTTCTATTAAAGAGCTTACTTGCTATTTTTCATTATAAAACTCATTTTAGTTGTGTATCTATTTTCCATACGTTAATGATTCGGAATTATCAAGATTTATCCATTTGATATCCATCTCAGGTCAAGTATTCTCAAGCATTTTTCACAAAGAGGGCCAGTGAGCAAGTTTCAACAATATTCTAATAATGTTCCTGTAATGAAAGTTTCTGTGTAATATTAAATTTTGTGATTAGGGTTCTGTGTAGTATTAAATTTTGCAATAGTACTTGCTATGCAAAAATAATCCAAATTATACTCTTGCATTGCAGGATCGGTATTTTGTTCAGGGAGAGGATTGGGCAGTTGTTCCATTGCCTATTATTTATACAATGCAAAATTGACTTGAAAAAGGGACTTGCATCATTGACTTCAATGGTTTTTGACAACAATGAAACACCAGAATGCTGCATATTCAAATGGGTTAGAGATTGAGCAATCTGTTTTTCTCTCAGTTGTGCAGTTACCACATTATTGCTACACAGAATAGAATTCATTTGCTGCCAAACAAAACACGTCTATATGAACCAAAATTGAATACTTATCTTAAAAACAAGCAAGCAACCCTAACCTTGATTTTTTCTTTAGGATCATGTAATAATTAGTCAATGATTAATCTGAGTACTTTTGACAGCAAGAAGAAATTTGATAGTTCCAAACCCAATGAAGACATAATCAACTGAAATCAGTTGACAGTAGAGATTATTTTGACTGGATCAAATAAACATATTGTATACATAATTATTTGATACAATAATAATATGTGAATATACATATTTTACATTAAATCCCAAATATTGTGTGGTGAAGTTATGCCTTAATTAGGAAAACACAGGCACAGACACATATTATGGGTTAAGATGGTCTTATTGGAGTTAGATGAAAATAAACCAGTTGAGTTCCATTAATACCTACCTGCACTTAACCAAAGATAGAAAGGTGGAGTAAATGATGAATGTTGTTGTTGTACATGCACTATAAAATGCAGTCAGTTTCAGCTTTGTGACAAAACATAAGTCAGCAAAAATCACAGCTTGTAAGGGATGTCAATTGATGTCAACACTGTACAACACTGTACATGACAAGCAGTCAAAGGACTTCTTAAACATGTTGGCAGACTTACTGATGCAATATTTTGTCTGCCTGAAATTTAAGACAAGGAGGAAGAGCACTGAAAAAACCAAAACTTCATTTTCTTTGTTAAAAAGCACTATCTAATTAGAACAAAGACAAATTTAGAGCATTTTCAGTGCCCAACACTTAGGTACTACCTATTACAGATTTCTGACAAGAAACAGTCTTTACAAAATGAAGAGTAATAAAAATTCTCAAAGAAAGAAGAAAAAAGAATGAAAGAAACAGAAAAAAAAGGAAAGAACGAGTTCACTAATGCTTTAATCAGAAAAAGGCACACTGCAAAATAACTTCTCTACATGAAAAATTTCTGAGCTCACTTTATTCCAGACATGAATAGGCAGTCCAGAGAAAACATTAGATGAAGGGAAGCTTCCTCAATAGACTATAAAAGCAACTGAACTTTTAATTCTGCCCCATCTTTGCTGAGCAACAACAGTACTCAGTTGACAAAGAATCCCTACAAAAACTTACTCGATTATGTATGATCCTTTGGAATGAAGTCACAAAAGCAGACTACATGCAGTGTAACATAACCCATTCTCTTGTTAGCTGACCCCCTGTTTCACAGTGGGGAATGGCATTTTCAGCAACAATAAGTAAAACTATCTTTGCATCTTTTCTAATTGAAGTCACTTTGGCCTTTTAACACTACGTTTTTTTCTTTTTAATTTAAGAACCCAGTAGCATTGCCTAATTTGTTTCATTTATTCACATTTATTAGGTTAAAACAGAACACCTGAATATTCAGTTGAGATCTATATTTAGCACTCAATATTCCTTTCTACCTATCCTATGTAGAGTTCCACTTAACAAACATTCTGTTAATATCTGCATTTTACAATGTACTACATTTCATATTTTTTCATAATTATACTGTATACATAGAGTTAATAGCTTAGTTTGGGTTTGGTGTTTTAGATCTGCTATTTTTCATTTGTCTTCATCTGTGTTTGACCAATTCAATTTTCTGAGTTGGCTGCTGGTTGCTTTTTGGTTTGGTTCAGTTTGGTTTTTTAATATAAATTTAAGAGCTGTGCTCAATTGCCTGAAATTAAAAGAGCTATTTGTCTTGACCCTCCTGAAGCTGAATATCACTTGAACCTAGCATTCTTAGACCTGTTTATGTGCTGCTTGGTTCAGTAGTTTATGAATACAGAACGGTCCTCTGTGCCTTTAGGTAAGAACCTTTGAACATCAATTCCTCCTTCAATTCTCCTATGTTACATTGCTCACTTCTTAAGAAAGCAAAACTTAGACCATTCTAATCTTATTTACCAGAGACAGCAGGGATTACTATGATTTCTTTACATTTCAATGAAATAACCATTAAGGAAACTAGTCCCTAATGAAAGTTTGTGAGGAGTGAAACCTTTCTTAATTACCTGATTTTTCATTTAAAATACTTAAAGCCATTCAAAGGCATTTCACCATTTGTTTACACCATTCACTGCTCCTTAATGTGAAAACTTGTACAAGGATGATTAAGCATCCTTTCTATCCCACAGGGAATGCTCTATACAATGAAAGCCCCTTAGATTTTCATTTGATAGTTTATATATACTGTAATAATAATTTCAAAACATGCATGATGAATAGAAGGCAAATTTTGATGTGAAAAAGAAAGATCAATACTTCAAAGTATCAGCTTAGAGGGTTTTTTTGTTTGATTTTTTTTCCTTTGTTTGGCTTGGGGTTTTTTTATTGTTGTTTGTTTAGTTTTGGTTTTGTTGTTTTTATTTCTAACCTTACCCCAGGATTTGTATTCATTCGTGTGTTCAGTTTAGCTATCCCTTTCTTTTCATCATTTACCGTGTCATTATGCTATTCACCTCCTGTATTTCCCCCTCTTCTACTCTTTCTCCTCATTCCTTGCAGTCATATATTTTTTCTTTAAGCAGTATATTTAAGAGGTGATAATTTGCTATAAAAACGTCCTCCCTTCTATGACTTATTTTTCTATTGGAATTTAGCAATCCTCCTTACTCTGCAGTTAATATTAAAACTTAAAAACGATTTAAAAATCTCAAATAGCAAAATAAGAGAATATAATTTTAGAAACACATGATTTTGAAGGAACAAAGCAAGTAAAAAAGCTTAAACATGACTTATTTTATTTAAACTTCAGAAACTAACAGATAATGTATGATTAAACAGCATCAAGAAAGTCACTCAATTTTATTATTATCAATTTCCCTCAAAGGAAAGGTTTGAAGCTATGTACTGCTTAAAATTCATAAAGGCCTTATGACTTTCAAACTATGAAACATTGTGCAGCCTGAAACAAGTTAAACTTATTATTAGTTCTAAAAGAAGCCAGCAACTGATACAGAAAAAGATCACGATCTGTCTGACCTTTTATTATTTTAATGATAAATTCTCCATAAGAGTTTGGACACAGAAACTGGAAAATAAACACCCCTGCAACCATGAAGTCCCTGTTTCTACACAATATCATATTTGTAGAAATTTTAAGTTTCCTTATTTTCAACCAATATTTTTAACAAGTTGCCTATGTCATTAGATGGATGTCATGTCTCAACTATAGAGGCAAGATTGGTTTCATATATTAAACAGGAAAAAGATTTACAAGTACCACATGAATATATATGTATATATATATATGTTGTTATATACATCACTGAATACACAGGCATATGTAGAGAGAGAGCATTCTGTGTTTGTAGCAAGTTTCCTAAAGTAAGAGGTTATAATTCAAATATAAAAAGCTGTCAACTTTCAAGACAGTTGAATGTTTCTGCTGAAGGAATCTATATGAAGGACTCCTCAGCAATCCCAATGTCATCACATACATGATCTGATAGCAATATTTGCCCTGAATAGAAAACAATAGCAACAGTAGTAGTAATAATAATGCTAATAATGACAATGATGATGATGATAATAATAGTAATAGTGGTTTGTACCCTAACATGGTCACTGTGAGTTCATGTATATTCAGGTTTTTTTTAGTGTAAACACTGACATAGCCATTTAAAAATAATGTTTCTCAAAAAGGAAGCATGAGTGAAAAGAGATGAGCACTGGTTTATTCAGCAAAAATAAGAGCAGCAGCTATCATAGCAGGAATTCTGTGTAGATGAGGAATATGACTGACTAGATTGGCTGCACACGTCACATATAGGAAACACCCATATCTGGCCTTTTTGGAAAAGAGTTATATTTGAAGACATCATGGAAAAGGAAAAAAATAATGCCAAAAACCCAAAAAATACAATGAAAACTTAGTTGTCACTGGATCCACTGTATATCAAGGGGATTTATATTTTTCTAATAAATATTTTCTGCATGTTTCTGATGTTTTTTTCTATCACTCAAGAAGATATTACTGATTATGTAATAAAAATCTAATCTAGACTCAGAAATTAATTAAAATTCAGCATTGCAGTATCTAACTGTGATGCCCAATGTCATAGGATATCAAAGTACCTATTAACATCTTCCATCCCTGCAGAATGGGAGGGAACACACCTAAGTAAAGCATTCATGAAAGGTATCATAAAGACAAAGGAAGACCAGTAAATAACAAAGATGGGAGTTATGCTATATAGGAACTGTGAAGTAATTTTGGAGCAAAAGAAGCCCATGTCCCTATGGAGATTTACTCCCATTGTCTCTGAATCATTCCTAAAAGTCATATCAGCCTTCTGTCATACAATTCCCCTTATGTGATCAATGTTAATGCATCTTCTAAAAAATCTGGAATATTAAAGAAAAATTTAATCAGAATTATTCTCCATTTCCAGCAGTTGGTAAAAAAGAGGATAAAAAAGATATTTCTCTGGTAACCCAAGCTTTCAAGATCAAATGTTAGACATCTTAAAACATGCTAAGAAGGAGATAAAAAAAAAAAAGTACTGCATTTATAGACAGTGACAGTTTTGTGTTCGTACTAACAACAGAAGGTAACAATGGCAGATTCTTTGCACATATGAAGATTGGCAGCTATATTTTTTCCCATGACCCAGTTACCAGTAAGATCATGGTAATGTGTTTGGCCTTTTGATCAAATGCTTCAACCCTGAGACTCTGCAAACATAGGAATCCCAGTATGAGTGGTCTAACTATATTGCAATTATTCCAGAGCTGTGGGGGTTTTTTTTGAGAAATCATATATATTTTCCCCCCATTCTTTGTTATGTGACTAAACTACTCCTGTGAAATTAAATAAATGTTCTTTACAAGGTGGTCCCTTGAGACACCCCACATATAATTGAGTAAATGTTACAACTTATCACTTCTAAGTCAAAACATGGGAACTATAACAATAAAAATGAATTCTAAAAGATAACAAGATAGAAACCTTGATGTCAATGAATGCTCTGGTTACCATGGAAACGTGGAACATCAGCTTTGAAAACAAGGTTCCATTTTTTTTCAATTATTAGTCAAGCCACAAGACATGAAATCTCTGAGATCCCTACCCTGCTCTTCTGAAATCTGCACAAGGGAAGAGCATTTAAACTTGTTCAGAACAACACCAGTTGCCTTCCCACTAGTTTCCCAGTCTCCAACCTAACCTTTCTGTGGACAAAGCAAAACATGTACGTGGTGGTTAACACAGATGGAAATTATAGCTCAAATAAGCCACTTCCTGTCCCGCACCCCTTCCAGTGGGAGAGAGACCAAGGTAGAGAATATGGGTTGAGATAACAATTTACTGAAAACAAGCAGCAATATAATGAGAAATGCACAGTAACAGCAGCAATATTAATAACAAAACTATAAAAAAAGAGAACGTGCTTTACCCAAAAAAGGTGTTCAACACCTTGACTTAGTTCTGAGTGGCTGCCAGCACAAAGACAAGATGTTGGGGAGGGACTGCTTTGGCTAATGTTTCCTGCCTGAAAAGCAGAGATGAACAATGATGGACACATTCCCAAAAGTGAGGTCATCTGAGATGTGTTGTGCTGCTGCTCTGCCACACTGCTCTGCTGGGCTCAGTTTGGCGCTGGTGCCTCCAGCACCACTTTGTCCTGCTCAACCGTGCTGGGGGTCAGTCCTGCATAGCCCTGTCATTCCTCTATCTCTTCACTGTTCTCTTTTGGCTCAGCTGGACTGGGGCTTACCCCCTCGGCTCTGTTTCCTGTGACATTCTCCTTCACTGGCCCCATCATTCTGTACCAGGTTGATTCCATGTTTCACCACTTTTCTTCAGCACCATGTCCTGTAGCCCCATCTCAGAGAAATGGGAGGGGAGGAAAGGTGGCAGCAGATCACAGAGTCCTTAGTGCTGATGCCAACATCAGTCCTTAGGCTGATGCCAGCCTATTGGTTGGCACAACCAAAAAGAGCCTGTGTAAGTCATCTTGACATCCTCCCTTCAGATACTTTTAGACATTGATGTGGTCCCCTCTCAGCAATTTCTTCTCAAGGATGAACAGGCCCAGCTCCCACACCTTTTCCTTGTAACCAGATGAGCCAATTGCTTAATCATCTTTGTTGCCCTCCACTTGACTTGGTCCTGGAACTCTGTGTCCCTCTTGTATTAAGGAGCTCAGAACTGGACACAGCACTCCAACTATGGCCATGCCAGGGCTAAGTAGAGGGCAGGATCAGCTTCCTCGGTCTGCTGGCAATGCTCTTCCTAATGCACCCTGGGACACCATTGGCCTTCATGACCACAGGTACTGCTGTCTCCAACAGCTTATTTTCTACCAGGACCCTCAGGTCCTTCTCCACAGAAATATTTTGCAGCAGGTCAGCCTCCAGCCTGTAATTCTGCCTAGGGTTATTCCTCCCCATGTGCAGGACCCTGCATTTGTCTCTGTTGAGTTTCGGACAGTTCTTGTCTGCCCACCTCTCCAGCCTGTTGAAGTCCTTCTGAAGGTCTGCACAGCTCTCTGGGGTATCAGCCACTCCTCCCAGCTTTGTGTCATCAGTGGCCTGCTGAGGAGGCATCTGCCCCTTCATCCAAGTCTCTGATAAATAATTTAAACAATACTGGGCTCAGTATTGAACCTTGGGGGACACTACCAGTGACAGGCCTCCAACTAGATATATTGCTAGGTTTCACCACTGCCTGCAGATTCTATTCTCATTGAAATTATCAAAATAATTGATAGAATATGTATCAAAGTACATAAATTTCTTAAAAGACAGAAAATTATTAGTTTTTTACATGCAGTACTTTGGGTATATTGACAGTCACTGACTTTCCTTAGTCATTATATCAGATCAACCTAAGTAATATTTCTTCTGGAACATAATTAACATTATTCCAAAAAAATTGCAATGTGTGAGTTCAATTACAGTAACATGTAGATGGGTTAATATTCTCAACATTTTTATGTATAAAAGGTATAATCTTCCTTTGGTACTAGGCATCACTACAAATTCCACAGTATTCAGAAACACTGCTTCAGGTTTTTTCTAGCTGTTCTTGTGGATTTCAACTACAGATGGCAAAAATTCAGGTAACAGAGATCTGTGAATAAATAAAACATCCTTTAAGTAAACAGTGCAAATAAGAACATAAACGTAATTTTGTACCATATAGAAAAGAAAAAGACTATCCTTCTATAACGCCATAGAGGGACATAAAAAATATTCACCATGGCAAAACCACATGAAAAATTAGAACTAAAAGTCAATATATTCTGAGAATTTATTCCTATGCCCTGATCTCTATTAAACAACCCACTTTAAAGATAACAACAACCTTACATACTTTACACAACTTCCAGTTCTACACAAGTGTTTGCACAGCACTGCTTTTTCTACCCAGTTGGCAGCATTGCCAGGGTGCTTATTCACAGTAATTCAGCACAGTTAGGGCCAATTATCTCACTTGGAGTGTATGAGTAGCTGCGATCTGCAATTGCCCTTTCCTGGCCACAAATACATGAAAACTTCTTGTCCTATTGCAGTCTGCCTGTAAATTCAGCTTCTGTGTCTATAAAAAAAAATAATCTGTGTTAGAACATGTTTATTTTCTTAGAAAACTACTTGAAAAGAATAGATCAATATTAGCAAAATTCATACATGTCTTCTCTCATCATGTAAAGTTGTTTCCATAGGAGATTATATATATTGCACATCATTTTCCTCTGTTCTATGTGTGTCTCAAATGGAGTTTACAGATTCATTATTATAGGGCAGCTTTATTATTTGTGTTATTATGTTTATTTACTTGGGTGGGAACCTACAAGGAAGAAAAGAAAATTATACAGGGCTTCAGATAAACCACACTCAGAAAATATATTATGTTTACTAAAAACCAAACAAAACCCCCAATCTGTTGCCTTTAAAGATTTAAGTTTTTTCTTTTCCAGTCTAGCAAATGAAATTTGCACTAGTTTTGTCACTAAGATTAAAGCCTTAGATATTACAAAAACAAGGATTTTCTGGTAGGAAATAATTTTTTTGTTCCACAAAAAGTGAAGAGAGATTCATAATGTTTTGTTTTCATAGCTTTGACTGAGATGACAAAAACTTATGTTTTCCTAGGTGAGACTACACATTGAATAAAATAAACATGCATATAAATGGTAATATTTGAGCACTGAAAATATGATATAATAGGAAGTTCAATAGAAGATTTCTGGGTAGAAATTTAAAAGCACAGTTGAGAGTAGAAGGAAATATAAAAAAATTGCCTTTAGAACAAACTTTCTAAATAGAAATGTATTTCTACATGACAGTAATAAATTATTTGATGCGCTCATGGATATACTAACCCAGTTGGGCTTCACAGAAACCTTGCTTCAAACACAGTGTGCTATGTCAAAAAAATAGCATCAAAATATCAACATAGAGAAAAAAGTATCAAAATGAGTGATCTACTGGATAAAAAGATGTGGAAAAAACCCCAAAAACAAAAACAAAAAAACAGACCCTCCTACCTTTTCAAAAGCTATGTATTGTAAAGAAAGAGCTACTAGAGAACTGAAGTTCAGAATATCAGGACTGAAATTTAGGTCAAGGAAAGAAATGTAGATTCAGACATTAAGGTTTTGCAAAGGGATGGTATTTTAAATCTACCTACATTTAATTCCATTGTATTTTATTTGATTACTGAAGGCAGTTCTTCCTCAGAGCAGTGGTTCTGGAGTTTCTATTATAAGATTATTTCTTCAAGAATTTTGTGGTGGACCTACCCACGCACCAATGTGTTTTGCATTCCCCTGTTGGGTGAAAGATCTAGATACGTATCTTGGTATTGTAAATTTTGAGTTGTCTAGCCATCAATAGAAATTCCATGAAATAAAACTTATATTACTTACCTTTCTTCAATATTGTATTGATTCAAAACCAGTTGCATGCACACGTTCGAGCAGACTAGTGCCTTGTCCCAAAAAAGCCTTTTTTAGGTGTGACAGCATATCTTTCCATAATTTATAAGCAACCTGAACTCCAGACTGCTTCCTAAAATACTTGATGAAAAATATGATCCAGTAGTATGGACACAGGGAGACCAGTCAAGGAGAATAGATGGCTTTAACTCACTCCTTGCATAGATGCATAGTGTATGTCTGTGCTACTTAATCAAATGTGCTCAATCATGTCCTTATGCTGAAGCCAACTAACACTGCAGAAAACCAGCACAGCAAAAACCATGCTATTAAGCAGTCCATTTTCATTTAAAGTGGAACAGATGCATCAAAACCACTTTTTCAAAATACTGTACTAGCAGCCAAGCAAAATTCACAAATGGGTGGATTAGTGACCAGCACTGGAAAAAAGCATTCCAAACACTACTAATTCATCAACAAACCTGACACAGCTTATCTTCCCAGGATCATTTCCTTGTACTACTTAGTTTTTTTCTGTTAACACTACACTGCATTGAGAAATTCAGTGACAAGCCCTGTTACTGTAAACAAATCCTTTATTTCTGGTAGGAACTCATCTAAGGGTAATGCTCAGCAAAACTAGCAGAACACCTCTGCAGGTAAAGGGTTTTTAATGTGAGATGTAAATAGAAGTCTGGAATTGGCGTGAAGTTTTAACGCATTAAAATGAGAAGAAAATACTGAAGAGACTAACAGTCTGTTGAGAAACCAAGATGTTTAAAGCACTAAGCAAGGCATTTAAGATACTGTGTATATTTTTTCCTGAAATTACTAAAAAATCTATTCTGATACAATTAAAAAAATGCAACAGAATTGATAACACATTAACACAAATAATAGATACACTTTACCTCTCCCTAGTCAATTAAAATTCAATAGCAATGCAATGAATCATTAAGAGTCCGCTTATGGAAGAGTCCAAATAAATTGAGGAATCAGCATTGAAATTACTCCAACATAAAGTTTTGGAAGATATGAGAAAAATAAAGTGAATAACCACTCCTTCTCTGAGCATAGTTTGTATTTTATGAAAGACTTCATTTTCATCTGAGGTTTGTGTGCAGGCCTAATATTTACTGATATATATATATCTAATCTAAGGAGAAAAAACCAAAACGCCCCCAAACCAGAGATTTTTGAATCTTACAAAAGAATTTATATATATTAAAAGAATATGTATAAAATATGTTGTCAGAATATCACAAAATTGCAAAAAAATATTTACTGAGAAAGATTTTATTTTTAAATCATGATTCCTGAACAGATGAAACTGCTGTCCTCTTCACTAGTATGTCTGTCTTTCTATATCCCTTTTTATGGCAGAGCCATATAGTTGTTGAACATTTTGTCCCATTTCAATCAGAATTGACAGCTAAAGTGATCAAAAATTTCTTTGAATATTTATAAGACATCTTAATATTGAATTGCACTCTAGATGTGGCAACTGATTATAAATGGAAGCCACTTGTTTAAAGTGTAAATGTCCTCATTTGGTGTGATAAATCTTACCAAAACCTTCAAGGAGATTACTAGAGGAGAGACACTTTATTACTGGCACCTTTGAGGGAATGGAACTAAATGTGTTATTATATCTCAGATTCTCTGAGTGAATTATGCTGTTTACTGTTTCAAGCAATGCACAACAGAATTCTGTAAACTAAAATTGAAGTTTGGATAGGTTGCACTTCCAACCTTTTCATATGCCAATAAAAGAATCTGGCTGCAATTAAATATTTTGAAATCTAGAACAGGAACATGGGCATTTCTTCTCAGTAGGTTATACAGCAACACAGGAAAAGAACTTCTATTGTAAGGTAAGGAAAAATAATTCTGAAAATCACTAACAACTCTTTTGTTTTTTACTTTTGGGAAAAATCATCCCACAACAAAGAATATAGCATCATCTGGGTGTTTTGGTGTACCTCCACTGTCTGTAACAAATGGCAAACTTGATCTCATCTGGAAGTTGTTAAATGGTGCCTGTCAGCTATTCCATAATACATGAATGGCAGATCACTCTTGATTTCCCTTGACAATGCTTACCTTGTGCAGACATATGAAAGGCTTGGATGCTGATAAACTCACCTTCATCCATACTGATAATGCAGAAAACTGGCATCACTGTGGACATTTAAAATTTAACTATGAAACTGCTGGTGTACTAAGTGGAAAATTTTGTAAGGCATTAAAAATGCAATCTGATGACGTGGAAAGAAATAACAGTGCATTTCAGAGAAATTATGTCATCGGTGGAGTTCTACCTTTCTGAAAACAGTACTCATTCATGTGTCCTGGAACTATTTGTTTTCCACAGGCAACTGCTTAATAAATCTCAAATCACAAATATTGTCTTGTTAGAGCTTTAAGGAGAAGATAATAACCCACAGCGTAACTATGAGGCAGTAATTCCAGTTCTTCAAGCTGATTCTTTAGAATTAGAAAAACATGTAAAACACTTTAAAAAGAAAATCCATGCTGTAGGATGCAAGTGAAATCCAAGTCTTCCTGGGAGGCTTTGTTTTGGCTTTAGTTTTTTTTGCTTTTCTTCTTTAACATCCTCAACAGCTGAAAGAAACCTATGGAATAAATGTGAATCTGCATAAGTTTGATCATATTTGTGTAATAGTTTTTAATGTTCCTATGAAAAAGATCAGTTAGTGCAATGGCTTTCTATTGTTCAAGTAACTAAACTTCACCTACTCTTTCAGGCCTACACTAAGGTAGTGATCCCTGAAATTAGTGCAGACCACCTCTATCTTATCTGCTTACCTTGGTCTTGCAAAATTTGAAGTCTATAGCCTGACAGTCCAACCCTTCTTCTTATACAGGAAATACCTATCTCAGTCTGTTTTATATATCTAAACTAAATCTATAACTCAATCTTCAGTCTTTCTAAATACTACACCTGCAAAACCTTGTAAATCTTATCTTTGCTATTGAAATTACTTTTCCTTCTGAATATAAAATAATTCAAGGTATTACATTTATTAAAAAAATGTATTTTTTTCTTGAAACACTGACTAACATAAGTTAACTGACTGCTCTGTGTCCATGGCATTGCCTTCCCATAGATCATTTCAAGCCCTGTGCCTATGAGATTTTAAATATGTGTCCACATGAACAAAACTTGGCTCACACATCCACAAGTTTGATCCGAAGAATGGCAACCCTCACTTCTTTTATTTATGTTAATCAGTATGGGAACTATAGAAAATTCTGCACCATCCATACTTCTCAGTTGTGTGTACAATTTATTCTGGCAACAATTATAAAGGAAGGAGATGAGGGCCCTTTTCTCAGTTAAATTATAAAGGTAACTTGGGATAGCCCAACTGAATTTGAAAGTGAATTCCAATCCTGGTGCCATCTAGGTAGTTTTGCTTTTGAGCCCACTGACAGTAAAGTAACAGCGTTTAACAACACAAGATGCTTCAGAGTACATGGAGATATGCACACCATGTGTTTATATTGGAAGTTTATAGACTAAGAATCAACATTGGACAATAGATAGTAGTAAAACTGTTCCTGAAGGTTTTTAAAAGGAAGGACTATGACCTCATGGTGAGGACTGTATGGCCCTTGATTTACAGATTGCTTTAATTCTTGAAATGAAGACATAAGTTGATAAATCAAGGTTTCAAAACTTTTAAAGATATGTGAAAATCTTATTTCTAGTATCAAATGTGAATGTTCCATCCCAAATGTAGTTTGGAAATTTGTATTGTGTTGAATAATCCTTGCAGTATACATCAGAATTGCAATTCAGCAAATAAGAAGACAAAAACTATTCTATGGGAAGTTGTCTTTAGAATTAGTAAGAGTACAGTTTCTAATATATAAATAATTAGTAATAAATAAAGGTGTATGACTTTACCACAAATCTAGACTTTTGCCCTGTCAGTATTTTAAAAAGGAGATGATTAGAATGCTTTAAGCCACTGAATTTGATAACCCCTCATGAATATATCTGTGCTTTTTAGCTCAGATGATAGTTTTCTGATGACTTTCATGAAGAAGTACTCATTTATTTCAGTAGACAAGGATGGATCGCTAATTTGTAAATAAAAATCTAAATAAAATATGCATAAAACTGAGAAAAATCCAGTCCCTGTTTATATCACCCTGGAAAGATGAGACAGTTCCAAGAATAGTCTTCCTAGGTTCAAAGCTCTTGGAAGTTGTTTAGGTAACAGTAATCATCAAGATAAACTCATAAACTCATTATATAGTCCTGGGTTCTTCATAAGAGTGTTGCCTTTCTGTCCCATGCCACTGAAAGTCAGTCTGATCTATAGTATAGCAATATTTCTAACTACATGCCTTCTTTTAACTCAAAAGCAACTGAGGCAGTACAGTTTTTTCAGACAGCATGTGGTCTCTAAATAAGTAAGTACTTTCTAGTTTCTTTACCGTTCAAAATGCAGTCTGAACCCTCTCAAGATTCTTCAGTATTCCCCATGGTTTTGTTAGATGGTAGAGAAACTATACATTACTAAGAACACCAAATTAGCAGCTGTCAGTTTTATTGTTACTTTAGTTAACACCAAATCTTGCAGCATATCAATTTTACAATTTCATTTGATTTCTCATTCAAGGGTCGGGGTGTTTTAGTTTCAGTAACATCTAATCTTGCAGTAATAATAGTATCCAGTTTTGAAGTATTCTGATTTAGACAACATTTATAAAATACATTACTGTGTTGACACTTTTGTAGCCACCTGCCCAGTGTTAGTTTCAGGGCATGGTAAATTATTAACTAACACTGACTAAGGGTGCCAATTTACACTGTTTCAGCTACTCCATAGTAATTATGACATGCCTCTGTAAATAGGAAAAATTAAAGGTTTACTGTTTGCTTTCACTGAAAGAATAAGCAAGGTCTTTTTTACAATGGGTAAAAGTATGTATGAGTCTTTCTTCTATATAACAATTTGTTGGAATCATTTTTGCTTTCATATCTGAAAAATGTACCACAACAATTTGCATATTTTTAGAAGGGTGGAGAGAGATAGAGTCAGAATTTTAAGTTTTCTGAATTTAGTATTCGCAAATATAATTAACCATAGCAGACACTCCAGGTCTGTAGCACTAATTCAGTGAAGGTTTATTATTTCTTTTTTTTTCATAAAGCAGAACACCTCTATAGGGAAGCAATGATATAAAAGGTACTCATGGAATAAAAACTTCTGGAAAGCCAGGCTATTATACATAAATGTGTGAAGTTTGACACACAAATGCTTGAAAAGAAGCAAGAGACAGGAAACAACAGACAAGAAGGATAAGACTCTAAAGCTGTCTTTCAAACCCAAGTGAGTTCCCTATTTGCTCAACTGTTTATTTTAGACATACTTTCTTATACTTAGGAGGTCACTACTGTCAAGATTTTTGTTTTAAATATGAGAATTTTTTTTAAATAGGAAAGTATGTTTTGTCAGAAAATTACCCGTGATCCTAACAGTCAGATTGAAGATTGAAGAAATCCATGTTGATGTGTTCAGGGGAACAAAAAAAAAAAAAAAAAAAATAGAAGAGGGAAAGAGAGAGTATGCTCAAGTGTTGAGCATCTCCTGCACTGTGAAGTGAAAACAATTGTCTCATTACTTTCTGCCTTTCAATGAAGCATGTTTTACATACAAAAGAAAGAGCAATAGATATTTTAGGTTTCAGTCTGTAGACTGAAGTATAGTAGTCTTGACAATATTTCGATTTTTGTATGACTAAACTATGTTCAAATTAAAACCTATTCCTCTTTATGAAATGCATTTCATGAGTAGTTATTTATGCATGATTACATAAAGCCTCATTTTACATTCAGAACAATGCACCTTTGTTCCTATTGCTATTATTTGGTGACATCTGCTTTGTAATCCTGACAGACTGTGTCTTCCAATGGACTAAAGCATTGAGGATATTAGTTTTACATTGTGAGAACTTACAGTGAAATGAATGAGAAAAAAGGAACAGATGCTGTAAAATAGATTTTTTTAATGTATCTTTAACAATAGAATCTTTTTCTGTAAACTATCTGGAGAATATTTTAATAATTGTATTAGGTATTCTGAAATCCATCTGTATGTTTGGGTGAAAAATGACTTCGTGATTCAATTGTGAATTCAGTTATTGTTATGATCTGTTCTCACTATTTTGATCCTTTTTTGTTTCATCAGATTAAGAAAAAAATATGAAAAAAATTATTTATCTTCATTCAAACCACACATTTAACAGTATATTCTAATCAAAATATATCATGTTATCCTTAGTAAGTGATTACTTTTTTGACAAAGCCCACAGTTTACTTACTTTTCAGCAATAAGCAGTTATTGCTTATTGCTGAAAATATAAAAATAATCAAGCAGTAAATAATAGATTCCACCTAGCTTGAATTTACAAGTCAAACTATGTTAATGGATCCTCACTGATTATAAGAATTAATATGTCTTAGAAGTCCTCAACAGGAGTTCTATTATATTGCTAGGAAAAAAACCCCAAACTTTTATTCTATGTTTATTTAGAATGGTATTTGTCTGTTTAAAAAAAGGAAAAAAAAGGTGTTGGCATTCAAGTTTTATCTCTGTTCCCAGAATTATATGTAGCATCCTAAAATAAGATAGCAATCGTAAAGAAACTTGGATTTGTCTCCTATATGAAATTTCTACTTCATAAGTCTCAACCCTAATCCCATTGTTTCCATGCTATTTAAACAGCAGGGAAGAAATATAGATAAGAGAATGAATTGGAGCTTGGCTACCAGTTTCTGCAGAAAGTCTATTGTATTCTTAAATCCTTTCATAACTATGTTCTGCCATCCTCTTAAGGTAGACCTTGTTTGGACACAGAATCTCAAGGTACGTGACCTTTGAATTTCAGAATGTCTCAGGAAAAAGCAGTTATTTGATTGAAGATGAAACTACTTTTGTTCAATTGGAATTATAAGAAAAAACAAGACATTTAAATGGAGGAGAAACCTACATTTAAATGGAGGAGAAAAAAACAAAAAAAACTTTTCTTTATAATTTCTATAGCTTGTCTGTCACCTCACTTGAAAATGAAAAATGAAATAGATATTATTATTTCCCTTGCCTATATTTGGCAGACTTGTAGCTACTTTGGATTCTTCAAGAACTTCTTTGCCTTTTAATAGCAGGACCACAACACTGATACCAATACTAGTCAACAAGAGTTCTACTAGAGTGTAGGAAAAAAAGAAAGCAAGAGTCAGGGTCTGTATTTTAAGATGATACACCAGGAAGATGCTGTTGTGTGTATGTCATATTGTACAAAAATATTGCTGACAACATAAACTAGGATTCCAAACAATCAATGAAAGTCGGGGCAAGATATTTAAAACTTAAATAAAAAATACGATTTTACTTGACACATAATTGCTAATGTAATTCATCGCCACAAAACACTGGCATCAAGAAGAGTAGTGTTACATATAGAAACTTTATCCAGAATGTAAGAAAATTTTTAATTACATAGTAGAAGATAAAATAATTTTAGATTAATATAAACCCATAAGCTCTAGGATAGAAATTAACCACAAGTTGAAAGTAGATAGAAATAATTTTTTCCATTGGACAGGTTACTCCTTTTTTGTTTCAGAATTTTTTGTATCTCTCTCTGATTATTTTATTTATGCCATTGGGTGAGCTGAGCAATGCTGAGGTGTTCTGCACCCTTGACTTTCAAAACCAGTTCACTTTAGTTGCCCTTTATTATGCTGTTCTTGAAATGTAAAATTAATTAAGATTTTATGTGATTGATGTGTCCAGGAAATCTCATCCCAGCAACATATTGAAAATTAATAATAAAAATATACTCTGTAAAAGTAAAATTTCTCTCAGCACAATGTGCCTGTTCATATATGAACACCAAGAAATTGGGAGAAAAATAAAAAGGAAAAATTGTGAAAAGAGTGTTAGAGGAGAATGGTAATAGAGAAGAAACTTGAAGCTACTATGTAGGACTTGACAGCAATAAATCCTACTCCACACTGAATGGAACTTTCTAAGTTGTCAAGACAGTTCTTGAAAAATCTGTATTTTGCCAACAGTTTACTGCACGCAAGGATCATCAGGCATTACAGAATATATAGACAGCTTTCTGTATTTGCTCATACTGCAGAGCAGTATGATGGTTCAAGGAGACTGAAATCCTGGGAGCATATGCTTCATGTCATGCTTGGAAATATCAACCACTAGGATATCCCTTAACTATTGTTTTTCTAGCTGCATAATTTTGTGGTTGAGGTAGCAACAAAATGCTAATGTTTAACTTTTTAATTAGACTATAGAGATAAAGACAATCTCTTGTGCTACAAAAAATCTGGATTTTTGCTGTTAGATTAAATTTCATGTTATTCTGTTTGGTGTCTTCTATGTAATCACACAGTAAAGAAAACGCATTCTTAAAACATTCAAAAGGAAAGTGACGGTTAACATTTTCTAATCAGGAATTTTGCTGCATCCTCTTCTTGCCCCTTCACCTTCTACTGTCACTATTAATGGGCTACAGAAAGAAAAATACATTTTGATGGCTTAGAAGCAGGGTAGTCTGCTTGCTCAAGCACTACACTTCTACATAGTCAATTTGGCAGCCTATTTACTGCATAAGACCCTAATTAAATTTGATTATATCAGCTCAATGCTTAGGACATGATTTACATCACAGGTGGAACACATCTAACAGTTTGTCTTGGTTTGCCTCTTTTGATCAGGAAAGGCTCTGAACTGAGGTTTCATAAAGAGAGAATTATTGCTCTTTTTCTTCAAGAGGCATTCCCTTTATGTTCAGGATGGGGCTCTGCAAGGCTCCATCTTAGAATCAGTTCTCTTCAACGTGTTCATAAACAATCTGGACACAGATCTCCTAAGTATATTAAGTTTGCCAATGACACTAAATTGGGAGCAGCTGTTGGCTCCCTTAAAGGTAGAAAGAGAGATCTTGACAGATCAGAGGGCTGGGCAAGCACCAACAAAATGAAGTTCAGCAAGTGAAAATGCTGGATTCTGCCCATGAGATGGCACTACCCTGGATCGGAATGAGGGCAACAAAAGATGGTGAAACACCTGAAGGGGAAATCATGTGAGGAGTGGCTGAGGTCACTTGGCTTGCCCAGCCTGGAGGAGACTCGAGGGAAGATATAGCAGTCTGCAACTTTCTCGTGGGGGGAAGAGAAGGGACAGGCACTGACATCTGTGGTGGCCAGTGACCAGACCTGAGGGAATGGCCTGAAGTTGTGTCAGGGAAGGTTTAGGGTGGGTATTACAAAAGGTTCTCCCCCCAGAGGGTGGTTGGGCACCGGAACAGGCTCCCCAGGGAAGTGGTCACAGCACCAAGCCTGACAGAGCTCGGGAAACATTTGGACAGCACTCAAGCATCTGGTGCAATTCTTAGGGTTGTCCTGTGCAGGGCCAGGAGTTGGACTTAGATGATCCTTGTGGGTCCTTCCAACCCATTATATTCTATTATGCTATGATTTTATGGTTCCATGAAAGGGTCATGGGAAGAATAGTTTAAGATACTTCTGTTTTGACTGAATGAAAATTTGTCCAGTTTTAGCATTTTATTGAGAGGTATGAAGCAAGTTGTCTGAAAGATATCTCAAGACCTATGTGCAAAAGCTCAGTTAATGGCATTCAGGATATTTTCTGTTATTTTTTCCCAAATAGATGTAAATTTAAGACAATGGAACATTAAACCAAAGTATCTCCAAAGTACTCTACCAGACATTCACATGCTATTGAACAAGCTTTCTTATATATATGATGTCATTTACATATATTTTAAATTTATGGTCTAATGGGTGAAGAAAGTAACCCGAAGGTATGAATTAGTGACAGCAGTGGTAATATTTCCCTGATACTGAATTTGTCACTGAAAATACAAAAATCAAGTGAGTTTTTCTGCAAGACTCCATGTGACCTTGATTTTGACCTGTGCTGGTTGTTGTAGGAAGATACTCCATTTTAATTTTTGAAAAATGCCCTGTGACACTCAGTATAGTACTAAAATGATCTCCCACTCTTCAAATGCTTGCCCTTACAGAGAAATTCAGTAAACTAGCTGCGTGGGAACTGAGATACACACTTACTGCTGAGTGAAGTTTCTCATGGTGTGACCCAGTATCCTTTGGTTGACAATCTTTATAAGAGAATAACATTATTTTTTATGAAAGGTATTTTTATTTACTTTTAAATCCTTTAAAAGTAGAAAATAAATTAGCACTACAACTCATATATATTCACTTATATATTTTTTTTAATTAACCAAGTCTTAGAAGAGCAATAAATATGGATATCTTGGCTTTGTGTAATAGCAGCAATTAGTTAGTTTTGTCGTGTCATATATGAGGCAAAGGGTATCACTCTGTGGCTCAAACTGTGTGGCTTTTAATATATCATGTCACAAAAGCATTGATAGCATTTAGCACAGAGTTCACTAGGGTTTTATGAATTGTGTTAGTAAAGTTTCTAAGAAAACCACGGTTTTCTCTAGAAGAAAGTATGATTTAAAATATCTTTCCTGGTCCATTTGATGAAACCATTTAACAGAATATTGAGATAGTTAACATACACATCAGTGATTTTGGTACAGAATTAAATTTTGAGTGATACTCAAAAAGAAGATGAAGTCTTTGGATCTTTTGAAAATAGGATCTACAGCACTATTTGAGGAAACTTGACAATATTGCTTTTGCTCCTAAGTTCAATTTTTTCAAGCTCTATCTCCAATCTCCAAGTCACTACAAAGCTCTTACACATGAAGGAAAGAAAATCTTTAAAAAATATAAAAAGCCTACATGGTGCTAAATTTGGGGGCTGAATATTTGATTGTATTTCAAAATGTAAGAAAATAGTAATAGCAAAACTTAAAACTCAGAAGTAATGCCTCTTTTTTAACTAAGAATTTTTTATTACAGAATATTAAATCTAAAATATTTAGGGTTTTCTTTTGCTTCCCCCCCCCCACCAATAACTCTGTTGTTAATAGCTGGGGAGAGAGGTGGGATGGGGAAAAGGAGGTAGAAAATTAAATTGCTGTCATTTCACTCGGTTCTGGATCGAGCTGTGGCATAGCACAGTGCCAAGCTAGCAGATAAGTGATCCCGGCAGTGGGGCTTGCAGGTGAAGGGGACTGAGTCCCCAGGGAACGGTGGCAACCGAAGATCGAGGTAGAGAGAAGAAATGCAGGCTTCCAAGGCTACAGTCCAGAGAGTTTATTGAGGAAGGAATCGAAGGAGCAGGAAGCAAGAGGCGGGATGGAGTGAGGGGGTTGGAGCAGGGAAGGATCGGAGGCTCAGAAGCCCCCAGCAATGGCACGCAGTGGTTTAAAAGGGGGAGCAAAGAGGGGAGGGGTCGACACCAAGGAGCCAATAGGGAATGATCAAGGAGGGGACTGACATTTGAGTTAGGGAATAGGATACATGAGGGGGAGGGTACAAATTTTGAAAAACCTATGAGGAGGGACTGACTGCGGCAGACAAAGGAGAACTTTCTAGTACTATCGCTATATAAGGGTGAGGGGAGGGGAGATGTGCTTGGCCAATGGGCCGACTGCCTGATGCATAATGACGCTCTCTGCCGCAAGGCAGTCTGGGCATGACTTTTGTGTCACCCTAACCTAAGTGCCGTCCCATGCCCAAGACTCTTCCCTTGGGACTGCATAGCCAGGCAGGCAGCTGCCCATGTTTACTTGGGTCAGGACCACCGCTACAAATTGCATCCTCAGAGAGTGCTTAAAGATTCAGCACTCTTTCTGCAGCTATGTACAAAGGAAGTTTGCTTAAGAAAATCTGCATCTATATGTATAGCAAACATAAAATATCCATGCACATGGCCATGAGACAAAAGTTCACTAGTAAAGAATACATAGAAAGTTTGCATAATTTCTCCCTCCCTTCCTCCCAAACTTTTTTAACACTGAGATGCCGATAATTAACATTGGACTATTTCTTGTAAGGTATCAAATTTATGTCCATGCGTACACCTGAAACTCGGACTTCATGAGAAAAGATGCAGCTGAATTATGTCCAGAAAAAAAGGATTTACTTTCAAAAACTTTACTGCAGAGAAACTTCCATTATGGAATAAAGAAAGGAAAAAGTTCAAGAAAACTACAGATCAAAAAGATAATTATTACTTCCCAAAAGATAATGGGACCTTTAAGCTGTAGGGTGTTGCAAATATCCAGAGGTTGATATATGACAGACTTCACAACCACAGGTTTGTCTGTATTCTGTTATTAGGTGAGAATGGAATTGATAAGAGGTGAGATAACAGTTCTGTATCTGTAACACATTCATCTTGAAAATACAGTAGTATACTACGGTGTCATGGGTTTTTTTCTAGTAGTAATTCTAGATATAGATAGGCTCGAGAGTGTCTCTGTCTAAACAACTATAAAATAGGATATGTTAGAAGAGTAATTAGAGAAAACAGAAATTTGATGAAGCATGGCTGCTATTTGTAAGGGAGATGAATATTTTGAGTTGGTGTCTGTCACATGCACACAGTTGACAGAGATAAGGTGATGCATAGTGTATGTGTTGTTTAATTGACAGGCATTATAAAAGGTATGGATTTAAGGGCTGCCCAGATGCTGGAATATTGTCTCACAAAATACATAAGTGTTGCACAGAGTGTGGTTTCCTTCTGTGAACTTTCTCCTCTGTAAGAAAAAATAATAAAGTCTCCTTCTGATGTGAGGTAGAGGATTTAGTCCCTACTTCAGAAATTGGCAGCACTTCTTACATTCATTTTGATGGTCAGAAAAGTGTAAAAAGAGAAGGAGCTAGCTGTATTTTTATCCTTCATTGTCTTCTCTGGACTATGGTCTCTAAAGAGACTGCATTTAAGAACTTTAGATATAGAACAGCCCAAAAAGGTAAAGGGAGAGGGATGAAGCCTTATTTCCCCTCAAGCAATTAATTCCAACTCCCAGTGGAAGAATGAGAGCAGTTGCTTCATTTTCAGTTAACTTTTTTTTCTGTCTTCCACAAAGGCCAACTGTTTAGGTGAGATGGGTACTCGTACACCTAAGTGCAAATTGAACATGATCTTTATAGAAAAGTGTCAAACCCCAAAATTCAGCACATAACCTGTTGTCGTCGGGACAACGAGTTGTTGGCACCGTGCGGCCCAATGGGACAGGGCAGGAGGCAAAGAGGCGCGGGTGGTGAAAGAACGCACAGCAGGCAGTCTGCGGCTCTCCAGAGGTTTATTGTAGGCTCATTTGGGGAAGGTCCGGGAGCGGAGAGTCAGGGCGGAAAGGCGGGAATGGACGAGGGGTCTGGAGATCCGAAGGCTGCGAGCTGTCTGCAGCAATGGCGGCGGCCCCGAACCACCAGTGACATAGGGTTTTAAGGGTAAAGAGAAGGGGAGTGGTTTGGCATGCAGGCCAACCAGGAAGGCCATAGGGAAGAAGGACAAGGACACTAACCAATAGTTACATAAAGGGGGAGGGTACAGTATTCAAATGAACAAATGGGACACAACTCAAGAGAGGAACAAAGGAGAATAATCTAGAAACAGCCCATATACGGAGAGGGGGCGGGGGAGGACTCTGAGCCAATGGTCTTCTCCGACGGCGCATGCATTACCGCAGGGGCTCATGGTCCGATCTTCTGGTTGCCGTAACTTGAGCAGCATACGCTGTCTCTGCCCCTGTAGCCGGCCCTCTGGCTGGCAACTTGCGGAGGTTCAACCTCCACAATAACCCTTTGAAAATTATTTCTCCTCTGTACCTGACAAACAGAAAGAACAAGCTGAAAAGAAAGACTAAACAGAGATAACATTGATTTCAAAATCTTTAATTTATTTACCAACATACCTAATGCATTGCTGAAAAAAAGGAGAATAACAAATGCATTTTTCTCATCCACTGATTTCCTCTTTATTTTTTTGGGAAAAAACCAAAAACAATATTTTAAACTTGTATATTCTTCTGCATCATATCAATAATGCTTTCATATTAATTAACCTGTAAGAGCACAAACACATATTGACAGTTATCTTATTTTCATTTCTTGATAAGTATATGAATTTAATGATCTCACAATGGATGATAGAACAAGTAAACATATTTATCACTTTGAAAAATCCAAACATACCCAAAAGAATAATTTCAGTAGAATAAAATTCGACTATGACTCTTCTGTATGTATTCTAGGCAAAGCAATTTTTTCATCTAGGGGGTTTGAAATTAAAGAGACTTCCAAATAACTTTTATTTGATTTATATTTTTGTCTCTGTGTAATCATTCAGGAGTGCTACTCAAAATGTTACTGAGAAAGTTTTAGAAGGCTGGAGGTACAGATTTAAATATAGGAACTTTCTATCAACATGCTTTAAAATTTCTCCTTATAAAGGCTTGAATAATATATATACATATTTATTTATGAAGGCATAGAATATAAAATATATACATTAACCATACAATAGGTTGCATAATTGAAGTTTTAAAATAAGCTCCCAGGATTTCCAAGGTAACTGTTCTCTCAGCAATGATATTTACTCCTCTCTGTGTACTCTTTTTGTTTTCAATTATTTCACATTTGAATAACAAAAACATCTTTTATATTATCAATCCTGTGCACAAATCCAAAAAACAGCCCCATACCAGCCATTGTGAAGAAAATTAACTCTACCCCAGCCAAAACCAGCACACTCAGGTATTTGCACTGTAAAGAAATTTTAAGGAAAGAAGAAATTGAGCAACAAAAACACAATTACAAGTATGTCTAGCCATTTTTTTGGGCATCAGGGAGGAAGAATAACAGACTGGCAGTTTGTTCTCAGAGTTCAGGTACTCTGCAGAAATTCCTGAGGGCTGGAAAAAGGCAAATATTGCACCCATCTTTAGTGAAAAAAGAGATTCCAAGGAACAACTGACCAATACCAAAGTCTTCCCGAAAGACAAATGCAGGAAGGACAATGTCAGGACCTTAAGGATACTGCTGGGCTCTGAATGGCCATCATAGCCCCTGCCCAGAGGCTCATTCAGCTCAGGCAGCCCATGCAACATGGTGCCTCTGTTTAGCCCTGCCTCTGGCCATGTCCCAAATCCCACTTTGAAATCTGTTTATCTTCTGCCTTCCTAACTTTCTGACTGGACTTCTGTGTTAGATTCCAGACCCAAATTTTTACATTGCCTTATCTGACTGTCGACAAAAGTTACTATCACCAACTCATACTCGAGATAAACTGTTACAGTGTGTTATTTAAATAGTGCAGTGTAACAAATTTTGCTATAAACTACCACAATGTTAAATGGTTTTAGGAATACAGTAAACAAAAACTGCAAGTGCCAAACATGTAATGAATTACACAGAATATTTTGTCTTATATTTTCTATTATGTGATCTAAAACACTGCAGATATAGTTCATCAGACAGTTGATTAACTGGCAAATGAGCCTTTGGTGAGAAAGGTTGCAGTACTTCTAGCACGTTTACTTGCAGAAGGCAAATGTAAATTTACATGATTGATGAACTGGCTGAACATTTTTAAACCTATAACTCTGGAGAACTTGGGATGTTTCCTCTAAATTGTATTCTTTCCAATCATTCAAAATAGCTTTTAATAAAAGGTCTACCTGAGTAATTGCCAGAGTTCATTAAGTAGTATTTGTTGTGACACTGCCTTTCCATGAATTCCTGACTACTTATACACTCCAACTCAGAAGATTACTGTCCTAGATTATGAACATGACTCCTATGCTGTAGTTTTTTCTGTCCTATATAATGTCCAGACCTTCTATTAGAGTCACTTCATCGTGATAGTATCATAAAAACATAGAAAGGCTTGGGCTGTAAGGGACATTTGAGATAATATAGTTCCAACCCCAAGGCCATGGGAAGGGCTGCCACCCACTAGACTGGGTTGCTCAGGGCGCCATCAACCTTGGATAGATAGCTGTGGCAGTTCCCTGGGGATTGCGGAGCCCTGTCCCTGCAGGCCTTGCAGTAGGCCGCTTGCGGGCGACACCGAGCTTCTCGGGGAAGCGTGACGAAGAGAGGCACAGGCGCAGGAAAGATGAGATGCAGGCTCTTAAGTGAGGACTTCAGGGAGTTTATTGAAGAGGGAGAGGCGGAGAGACGAGGGGAGGAAAGCAGGCTGAAGGCTTTGACGAAAGAGCCTGGAGCAAGGCTGTGCAGGGGGTTATAAGGGGCACATGAAGGGGAGAAGTTTGGCATGCAGGCCAACAGGATTGCAGGAAAGGAAGACATACAGAACCTTTAACCAACGAACTCAGCTTAGAGGAGGGAGGAACATTAGACCGAACCAATGGGGAACAACTCAACTACCGAACAAAGCTGAACATTCTAGAAGATAACCATATAAGGTAAACAGAGGGAGGAGATGCAGGGAACCAACCAGGCGCTGCTCAGGGGCATATTTACTAACTTTGTCGCAGAGGCTCTTGGGAGTAATAAAAACTGTCACCCTAAGTTAAACTGCGTCCAGTGCCCAAGACTCCTCTAGCTCCTTAGTTCCTGGTGGTGTGCCCTGAGTGGATAGCTCAGCGAGAGCGATCGCTACAGATATCATGTTGCTTCTGTACACATACGATTTTAATTAAGGAAAGAATGAATGTGCTTTACCTAAGACTACTTTATATCCTATTGCAGCAAGAATATATGAAATATAAATAAATTTTTCTGCTTGATTTTAGAGCCAGATCCAATTTCATTTGCTAAGATAAATTAATAAAATAAATTTCCTTTTTTTTCTAAAGTTTTTGGAACCTTATGCAAAAGTCAGAGCAATCTTATTTCCTGGTCTTCACTGGAATCACAGTATATGAATTCTGCAGGAACTTAGAGGACCAGATACCTTATGAACTCAAAAGTGATTAACTTTGGAAGCTAGAATTTATTGAGACATTTCAACAGAAAAAATGTGTTGAATCTGAAGCCATGTTCAAGTGTAATTCTTTAGCTGGCTATTAACAGTAACATAAACTGCATTCAGATCAGGATTAAACATCCTTAGTCTGCTAACTGATAACAAAATATATGATATATAAATGTTGGAGGCATGACATCACAGAATTGTGGAATCCTAGAATGGTTTGGGTTGGAGGAGATCATAAAAATCATCTAGTTACAACTCCTGCTATGAGTGCCACTAGACCAGGTTGTTCAGTGCCCCATCCAATCAGGCCTTGAACATTTTCAGGGATGAGACAACCCCACCTTCTCTAGGCAACCTGTTCAAGTGTCTCACCATCCTCACAATAAAGAACTTTTTCCATATATTTAACCTGAATTCCCCTCTTTCAGCTTGAACTCATCAGTCCTTATCATATCACTTGAGTTCCTGATTAAGAGTCCCTTTCTGACTTCCTTGCAGTTTCCCTTCAGATACTGGAAGATTGCTATGATGTCTCCACACAACCTTCTCTTCTACAGGCTGAACACCCCCAACTTGCTCAGCCTGTTTTCATAAAGAAGGCACTCTAGTCTGCTATAAACTTTGTGGCACTCTGGGTTAGCTCCAACTGTTACATGTCCTTCTTACATTGGGAACACCAGAATTGTACACAGCACTCCAGGGGGGGTCTCATGGGAGCAGAGTAGAGGGGCAGAATCACTTCCTCTGACCTGCTGGTCTCATGTTTTTTGACACAGCCCAGGCTATGGTTGGCTTTCTGGGCACACACTGCAAGCTCACGTTGAGTTTTCCATCAACCATCACCCCCAAGTTCTTCTCTGCAGTGCTGCTCTCAATCATCACTTCACTGCCTTTCTTGAATACGTTGGAAGTCTAGAAATAATCTGGAAACATTTGAAAATGAAGAATGGAATGGAGCAAGTTGTCATTTTTCTATTCAATTTAGTGAGACTAATGCAGATAAAAACGCCATACAGTCTTGATACAATATAAAGATTAAAATCATGTGATACAATAAAATACATCCTGTCATGGCTCATATATTTAGAATGTGACATTTATAAGAAGAAAGTAGAAAATAAAACGAGAAAAGTGTGTTAGGTGATGAACTACATATCTTAGTAGACAGTTAAATAGTCAGAGAAAGAAAAGAATTTTGAAAAGTCTTGTAAGAATTCTGACATTAAAGGCTAATGTTTGATGCACTTGTATAATTAATTGGAGCTTTTGCTTCTATTAGAAGCAAAAGAGTGCTTTTGTTGTTTAAGGTCATCTTCCATTTGAAGAGGAAAGTACAGACTGCAAACTTTGTGCCCTCTTTGTGTCCTTTGTCTTTGAACTTGTAAGCAACTTAAACCAGCAAGGTATTTCATTTTTCATTTGTGTAAAAGTGTATTTTTAGGTTCATAGAGAATAGTAAACAGGAATAATACATTAAAGTACATCCAGTGTTCTGTATCTGTGCTGGTTTTGGCTGGGGTATAATTAATTTTCTTCACAGTGGCTAGTATTAGGGGCATGTTCTGTGTTTATGCTGGAAAGAGGGTCAATAAGGTTTTAAAGGTATAAATCCTGAAACAAAACATAAGGTATGAAAAGTGTAGACTAAGAATGATAGCTTAATTTTTTTATTGCAAATTCTCCCACCATAACATTTGCAAGATGTTTTAAAAGACTACAGTGACAAGTTTGGACATCCTAATTCTGATATTTAAATACATGTCTGGATTTAAACACAAGAAAGATTATGTTGATTCAAATGGTACTACCTGTGAAACATAATCTTAGACATACATTAGACACTTCTAATTGTAAATCAACAAAATTTTTATCTTGTGTGCACTGGCAACACCTGAAAGCTTACATTCTGAGGCACAGAAAAATAAATCAAATGCAATAACTGTCAACCAAAGTAAGAAACTAGTCTGGCTCTAAAAAAAACATTTTATTAAAATTAAACCTCAGAAATTAAAGAATTTAACCATTATCTGTCGCTGTTGAGCCTCTAGCTGAGAGAAGACCCAGGTTCTCAGACAAGGAAAGAGAAAAGGTGTCTTTATTATTTTGATTTCCATATATATAGAGTTTTCAGAGGTCACCCAGATTGGTCAGCCAGAAACCTCCCCCTAGGCCCAATTGGCCAAGCCCGAGCTGCCCTAATCTAGAGACGCTGTTTGCAAAACATCCAAACTTTATCTTTGTTTATGAAATGTAACAAAATGTTCTCACGAGAAAGACCTGTGCTAGCCACAATTATCCTGGATTTTTTTTTCATTATTGACTAAAATGCAGCTAAAATCACTAGCACCCTATGCAGAGTGCAGAAGTTAAATAGCAAAACACAGCTACAACAGGAAACTGAAAAAAAAATTTTCCCGCAGCTTTTGTATTTTATAATGGCTGGAAATCACAAGGATAACAGAAGAATGAGCACACTGAACAGTAATTGCACAGACGAAAAACAGAAATATAACTCTTGCCATTTACTGGTGCCAAAATATGGTTGAGACATGGAAAAGAACCCTATCAAACTCAAACTCTGGTAGTAGTCCTACCTTAAAGATCTAAAGTACCTTAAAAAGTGACAAAAATAATAGAAAATGCATAGTGCTGCTTGTGTTTTGATGGTTTGAAATTAGATACTTATTTCAGAAAACATCTTAGTTCAAAACAGCATACTAACAATGCTTTTTTTCCAACATCTAAATATGGAGTGCTCCTGAGGACACATGTGAGGCAAATAATATGCGAACACATTAACGAAAAACAGTCTTTTTGCCTTAATAAGTACATGTTAAACTTAACCATTTAAATGACAATAATTTATGCATGTGTAATGTTCTGTTTATAAAGATCATTCCAGATGATGGTGCCAATATCAAAATAGATATAACACATCTAACAGAACAATATATGTCATGGGAACACCTCTCTCAGTAACATTGATTTGTTCAGACACATAAATGATCACCAAACTGTTCTTTGTTTTTGTCACAAAATTAATTTAGCATGATAAGCAAGGCCAGATGATGGGCCCATGCACTGACACACAATTGTCTACATAATTTAATTTCTAGGCCAGCACCAATGATTACTTTGACTTAGACAGGGAACATCCTCTCAGATAATGCCTGAACAGGGTTTTAAATCATTAAAAGTTGAGGGAAAGGTCCTATAAACAAAATTTGCTTAGTTTGAGGAAGAAAAGCACCATATGGCTCTGGGTTGCACCATGTCATTTGCCTGCAGGGTCAGATGGAAAATTCAATCCTTAATCCTTAAAGGGGACCCAAGGAGAAAGGATTATATTGAAATGTCTAGTACCAGGGGTACTCCAGAAAGTATGATATATCAGTGTTTCTATACTCCAGAAAGCTAGAAATAGCTTATTCTTTTTTGGCTTAGTTACCCAACCATAAAGAAAAACAGAGCACCAACCTTCTCTGTGATGCTGTCTAGAGGATTCACACATTAAAGAATTTAGGCTGTCCCCAGTCAGTTGCTGATAGTGTCATCAATATGAACCCAGGACAAAGACTTCAATGTCCCCATACTCTAATTGTTACTCACAATGCAGAGTACTGTAACAATTCAATTCTAATTATGTCCTGTGACTGAGGGCTGGAAAATTATTTCATTGTACAAGGAATGAGCAAACATGATTAGTCAGAGCATATACTTCTCATTATTATCCTACAAAAGTACCTATTACATTTTTTCATACTTTGCAATTTCCTAAATTCTGGGGTTATGCTTTAATCTGCAGAAAAAGAGTGTGATATGGAGCACAATCAACTACCAGCCAGTCAGAAAAGAAGTCACTAAGATTCTCCATTTAAGTTTGGGTCAAACCACTGCAATTTCTTTTCTCTGTGTATCATTTAGAGTCTTTCCTTACTTGGAAGAAAATAATTCTTTCTATGTGATGTGAGGATGATCAGAAAAACCTGACATTTTGGTCATAAATTTCTCGTAACATCCTCTATAAATTTTCATATAAGTAGCAATTAAAAATCGTAATAAGCATACCACTGCAAGATTTCATGAACTGTTCCTTTAATAGTCATTCAAGTTTAACAATAAATTATTCCTCAAAACTGAAAATGAATCAATTTTATTCTTATACTTATGTTTGATTATTTTTCTTCTTTCTAGGTATAAAGGTTAATTTTATATGCCAATTTTTTAATCCGTTTAAAAATTTTAATTACATATGTTTTCATCTCCACTATACAACATACAGGAACAAATTTTCTTTGACTGTAATTAAAGTAAGATCAGATCTACACCATTTTCTCATGTATGACTTTTGTATTTTCTATTAGATCATGTGACAAAAAACTTGTCTGAATACTCACAAAGGAGCACACAGAGAAAAAAAATAGTGGGGGAAATCCACAAAATATTCTGCCTCAGCTCCTCCTATACACATCCCAGGAGCCATCACACCATCAAAGGCCTATCAAGACAAGCCCAGAGGAGCAAAGGATCCAGAGACAGGTAAGAACGCAAATTAAAGACTCAGAGGAATGGACAGTCTGTTCCTGCTCCTCTCAGAGCTGTTCCAGGAGACTGTTGGAGTCTCCAAGATGAGTCCATTGAAGTGAGTGGCTTTGGGGGGTGGGGCAGTACCAGAGAGCTCTCTTTGTGTGTGCATGACAGTCTGTGCCAGAAAGTCTAGCTCTCAAGCTTGAGGTATTTTTTCTGTTTTGTCAAGACAATTGTGGATTGACCTGTCTTTCATCGTAGCAGTGGCCTGGGCTCAGATGAGCCTGGGTGACCAGCTACATGAGGCAAATAACACTGAGGAAGGGCCCTGGGTGTGGGAGACCTTTTGAATAGAGTGACAAAGCACTGCACACACAGGACATCTTGTGGCTGGCATTCTCAATATGCATCGGACAACGAATGCATTGGTCCTGTACATCTCCTCTACCCTATCCCAGATTGAGTTAAGGGCTGGAAAGTTCTTCTTTTTTCCCTCTAGCTGAGTTTCCCCATTGGGTTTCAAATTTTTGTACCTTCCCTCCTCAGATCCCCATTCCTTGGAGTCCCTGTCAATCCTGTACCCCTCGCGCTCCTGTTGGTCCTCCTGTGTAAACCCCTTCTATCCTGCAGCCCCTCTTAACCCCTTGCACGGTCACATTCTGGGCTCTCGGCGCTCTGAATCCAGACCGTCTCCGTCCCCCACGCCCCTCCCCGATTCCACTTGCCCTCACTGCCCTGCTGCTCCTCCCAATAAACCCTGGATTCCGATCACGAGAGACTGCATTTCTTTCATTATCGCCTTGTCTCCTGCTGGCCTCTATCCGTGGAGGAACTCCGCGCTTTCTCCCACGATCTTCACTGCTGCGTGCGGCCGGCACGTGGTGGACACGGCGGCTCGCCCGCTTCTGTGTGGCTTTGGGGCTTGCCGCCTGACGCAGAGTGGAAGACACATTTCATTATGCTCATTTTAGGTTCTTAGTAATTTTTATTTATACATATATTTATTTTATTATTTTTTAGTATTACTTGTGATTTAGGGATGTTGGAAAAACGCAAAGACAACTATATAGTTTTGCATGGCAATTGCAAATTGTATTAGATCATGTGGTAACAATGTAGTAGGAACAAGAGTGTGACTATACTGCAGACATTTTACTTCAAAGTGCATGTGGAAGGTTGACTTTGGCTGATTTCACTAATCCAGCTGCTATCTCATGCCCCCTTCTCTACAGGGGGAGGTGAGAAAGTAAGATAAAAAAACCTACTGGGTTAAGAGAAAGACAAGGAAATAACTTTACCATAACCATCATGGACAGACACTTGACTCGGAAATTTTCTTTCTTGCTCCTTCATATAAGTAACAATAGAATTCAAAAGAATTTGGCTGTTCAGATGTACAGGGAAGCCATGGCCTCTTCTTGCAAAGGTCAACCCTAAAGTCATCCCTGCCCCAAACCTATTCACATAAACCAAAACCAGTGCATCAAGTGGGGAATTAGTTCTTTTTCCTATGCTCTCTGGGCACAGGTAATCCCAGAAGACAACAATTGATCTATTTGTTCTAGAGCTGGATGTGTTGCCTATAAGTATCTGTGTTGAAGGGACTTTGACTTTTTTTCTCTGCCCCATTGATACTTCCACTCAACTCTGTAATTTATATCTGGTTTTGGAGATGGAACTTGTCTGGGTAGACAAAATACCCACAAATCTATTGAACATGTGTCTTTTGACAGGTATTCCTCTGTGAACTCCATGCCTCTTCTCCATACATAGCAGATAGGCATATAACTCTAAGAATGACTATTTCTGTTTCAATGGAAAAAAATTATAATTTTCTGCATGTTCAGATAAGGCTTTTTTTTTAAGAAACTTGTAATAAGTTTTGGCAAATCAGGAAAGAAAATGCTATTTTATTTATCACCTGCTGAATATTTACCTAAATTTTCTGAGATGTTACAATTCCATCATGATCTGTTTCATATACAGAGGAAGAACAAACAGACTCATATAGCAGTACATAGAACTACTGAATGTGATATATATTTCCTTTACATCTGTAAAAATAATATATATCTCAAGACCTGGGCTAATTAATCATATTTTCACTTAAATTATATGATCCTCATAATTTACACACACTTCAAAAGAAGACATCACTAAAATAAGCACCAGGGGGATTCACTGCCCTTCATAGGAAAAGCATCTTCATAATGAACTTTCAAGATAATCACAATTTAATATATTTATAGCTGTAAATATTTAACTGAATAATTTTTCATTAGATTATATTTTGTAATTAATGTAAAAATTATTTAAATGCATATGCATAGTGACCAAAAAGCTGAAAGCAAACAACCTCAAATGACGCTTTCTGGTTGCTGGAAGATCTTTTTAAATAAAGACTCCAAATGCTAATAATGTCTTCATGAAGAAAATTGCTGTTGGTCAAAAAAAAAAAAAAAAAAAAAAGGTAATAAAATAAATGCCTCTTTTTTTAAATAAAAATATTTTTAAAAATCTGTGAGTGGTTAAGTCATCATTGCTCTTAGGTAGCTTCATTATTGATTCCTCTCTTAACATAGAAAGTCTGGTGAGTCCTGCTTTCTACCTGTTGCTTCTTTCAAGGGAGAAAGGAATATTCATGCAGTGCACAATTAATTAAGTTAAATTGAGCAGAACTATTTATTTTACAAATACTGGTTTTATAAAGTGACAATTAGTAAATGCTAAATAGACAAAGTTTGATTTGAAATTACTAGCTGCAAAATATGCTTATTTATAATCAAATTTAATGGCAGCTGTAAATGTTAATTTTGCTAATTCAGCTTGGAGATAAAGGATAGAAACCAACTCCATATTAATTTACTAAGGATTACCAAGGAGAGTGTTGAGAATACTTGAAAGACATTTTCATGGGAAAATATGAATACAAATCAAAAGAAATCAGATATTCAGATGCAATTATAGTTTCAGCTAACATTTCTTCACAGACCAAAAATATCTGAATAAATAATATAAAATAATTCTTTGACCTTTTTTAGGATTGATGAGGCTGAACTAATCTTTCTAGCTCTTTTTGGAAAACATTTTTACAGCTAGATAGCAAAAGTCAAAATCGGTATAGGTGTATGATGCATGTTTTAGTTGCATCTAATGGAATGTGATTTAAGAATGTGATTCTCTACTAACTGTCAATCTCTTCCATGTCAAGACAATAACAATGTGTTTGGTAATAACAATCTCAACATTGTTAGTATTTCTTAGTTATAGTTGATGCTCTCACAGCATCTAGAGGTTTCACCTCTAGATAAGGCTGTACCTCAAGGCTCACATACATAAGAAAAATTCTAAAGAAAGCTATACTGATCTGAAGGCCCAGAGTTTAATTATTTTGTTCAATCCACAGGAATAGTTACACCCTCATTAATGTGTTAAAGTCCACCAGAAATTAACTTTAGATCCAGAAATGGATAGACTATTATGGTCATGTCATGAAAAACCCTAAAACATGTCTCTTTCTTAGGTTCATATGGTTTTCTATCATTTGAGACACAAAGGTAACCTTCTTTTGAAGGTTTTGAGAGTCTCTTGAACATATTTTGGTTTCGTTGAGTGGGAGAATAGTGGATTGCAATGTTGTGTATTGGTTCTCAGAAACTGTAGGGAAATGTTTATAAATAATGTCTAAGAATCATAGAATGGCTTGGGTTGGAAGGGATCTTAAAGATCACCTAGTTCCACCCCCTTTGCAATGGACAGGGACACTTGTCACTAAATCAGGTTGTTCAGTGTTGCATCCAATCTGGCCTTGAACACTTCAAGGGACAGGGCATTGAGAACTTCTCTGGACAAGCTGTCCAGAAGTGCCTCACCTACCTCATTGTAAAAAAAATTATCTAAACCTACCCTGTTTCAGTTTGAAGGCATTCCCTGTGTCCTATCGCTACACAACCTTGTAAAAAGTCACCCTTCTTCTTGTAGGCTCCCTTTAAGTAATGGAAAGCCACAATTAGGTCATCCCAAAGCCTTCTCACTGTCAGGCTTAAAAATCTCAATTCTCTTAATGGAAGTGCTGCATCCCTCTAATCAACTTGGTGGCCCTTGCCTGTACTTGCTCCAAAAGATCCGTGTCTTTTCTGTGCTGAGGCCCCCAGAGCTGGATGCAGCATCACAAGTAGGGTCTCACCAGAACAGAGCAGAGGGGTGGGATCACCTCCCTCACTCTGCTGGCCACACTGCTTTTAATGCAGCTCAGGATGCAGTTGGCTTTCTGGGGTGCACTTGCACCTTGCTGGCTCATGTCCAGCCTCTAATTCATCAACAACCCCAAGTCCTTCTTAGCAGGGCTTCTCTTGATCTTTTCATCCCCCAGCCTCTATTGATATCAGAGGATTTCCCCAACCCAGGTGCGAGACCTCACGCTTGATCATGACCTCATGACATTTCCATGGGTCCACTTCTTGAGTTTGTCCAGGTCCTTTTGGATGGCATCCCATCCATCAGCTGTGTCAACCACACCACTTAGCTCACTGTTATCTGCCAACTTGATTAGGATGCACTCCATCCTTTATTATGTGTCATTAATGACGATATTAAACAGCATTTGTCCCAATAAGGACCCCTGAGGGACACCACTGATGTCCATCGGGACTGTGAGTCATTCCCTTCAATTCTTTACCCACCTAACAGTCCACCCATTGAATCCATCTTGTTCCAATTTAGAGAGTAGGACATTGTGGGGGACCCAGAGAAGCTGGGGGTGTGCACATCTTGGAGTGCTCGAGGCCAGCTTGGATGTAGCTCTGAACCTGATCTAGTGGAAGGTGTCCCTGCTTGTGGCAGTTGAAACTCGATGATTTTAAGGGTTTCTTCAACCATGTCAAAAGCTTTACGAAAGTTAAGATAAATTTCCTTAGGTTGCAATTCAGAAACTTGAGGAAGACAATATTTGAGTCAGAGACTTGCAAAAGAGTGTCATAAACCCAGATCTAAACTTTCTAAATTGAGATATAGGCAGAATTTACATGCTTGTGTCCAGAACAATCTAGAAAGCCATCATTGGAAAGACCCAAAATCCTAAAAATTTACAGATCTGATTTGCCTAATGGTCCCCCTGATTACTGAAGCTAGATGTTATGTCTACAAAAACATACCATTTAGAAGCCATAGATTGGCATAAATCTTGTTATAGTGCTGTTCTCCTGTATCATTGATAAATTGCACTCAAGGGTACCAAACCAGGTCAAAACCATGGAGTTCCTTAAAAATTTGAGCGACTAACACACGGGTTTTTTCATTATAGTAGGCTAAGGATTAGTGAGCTGCTTAGGGGAGTGAAGATTCATAGTGTTGTCCACATTTATGTCCCATTTTACTAAGCTTTAAAGAACTGGAAAGAAGATCAATCCAAGTTTCTTCCATTCAAATCAACAGGTTAAATTTTGAGACGGTATCTTCCCATGTGTCTTAAGGGCACATGACCTTTGTATAAAGTTTAAAAAAATAAGAATCTGTTTCCCCATAAACATTTAATGTAGGAAAATCTAAATATATACACTAGGGTTGATATGACATATTTTTAAAGCAAGCCACTACAAGCCAATTTATTTAGCTTTACATTTAGGCTGCAGTAGAATAGATTAAAATATTCATTAGGTTTTAATCTAATATTTGAATATATAAAGAGAAAAATAATATTTGAATCATTTTAATAAAACCAATAGTATACTGTTCTAAAGATTCACTAGCTGGTAACAGATACTGGGGAAAATTATTATTCATATCCTCTAGTGGAAAAAATTAATAATTTTAGCTGGACATTGATACTGAAAAGGGCTGTTCAAGTGTGAGTAGTGAATTCACTGCCTTGTTATGTGTAGCAAAAAAAACCCAAAAGAGTGAAATTTTATTAAATACCACAGACATTTCATGACAAATCAATAGTCACTTAGTGAGTAAACCAAAGAAATATATTTATTTCATCTGCAAACCTCTAAATTTCATTTGGATTCTGTGGAATTCATTTTTAACCAAACTTCATTTTCAATTTCTTCTTTGAATACTTAATTCAAAGAGTGGATGATTTTCATGGATTAATAAGATTTGCCTGGTTTACAATTCTTTCACTGTATCTGCATGGACACACAATATTTGCAATCTACAGAGGAAGAAAGACTTCAGGCTCCTGTCTTTCATTACTTCCTTTATAATTCTCAGCTTCAAAATATTTTACTGTCAAAAGATATTTTTAGGAAGTCTTTTTTGTAAATAAAATGCAAAATTCCAACGTATTTAAAATGTAATTTTTCATACATGTCTCTCACTTGCCAGAGCCTTTATAACAGTCTGTATGTATAGAATAAACTTCGGTTCTATCTTACCCTTATTTCTGCATGGATTCTTTTTTTCTTTTCCTTTCTAACATAAATCTTAAAAAGTAATAGTGGAATTTTCCCCCCTTATTTCTTCTTTGCAGAAGCTCATCTTCCCAATTAGTGAAGTCTGCGAAATTTCAGAATTTATGTTGAGAATATGAGTCTGTGTTCTTCCAAGTCAGGCCTATCCACTCAGAGCCTGAAATTTCAAAACCCATAAATATTGTACTATTGCTTGGTAGGTTTATAGCTATACTATTCCTGAGACACAGAGTAGGAGAATAAATCTAGCACTTGAATATATCTCTCCTCATGTAAATTTGGCACAAGCATCAGACAAAAAAAAAGTTGCACCTTTGCATTCACCTGCTGTTTCAACTACATTACAAAGTTTAATACATAATTCTATCAGACTCAATTTAATTACCTAAAAGCCACATATCTCATTCAAACTATTTGTCTCTGCCTAGTCAGTAGAGAAACAGAAGTTCTATTAGAGAAAGAGATTCACATTATTTATCTGTGCATAAAACCTACATGTAACACAAAAATACTTTATTGCTATGAAAGTTACATTATGTTATATATGGACTTTTTAGCATGGTATAAAGTAAATATTTAATGTCATTTGAGATATCTTAAGGCATGCAAGACATTTATATATGACTGGCAGATGCCATTGTCTCAGTGGAGATAATGGTCTGGTGGGAGCTGGAAATCAAATAGAATATCCTATAGGATATTTGATGGCACTACATATGCTCAGTCATGAGATTTGAGCCAAACTTATGGTAAGATAAATAAGATAGCAAGAAAGCATGAAAAATACGACAGCAAGAGAGATGGATATAAGAGATGGAAAGTTTATAATATAGAAATGAGATTATCCTATTTGTTTGCAGCCATACATTTAGAAAGGACCTTTCTTGACCATTCAATTATACTTCTTTCATTTCAATCCTCTGTTTATATCCATGTTCAATCCTTCATCAATTGCATTGTAATTATTTAACAACTTCCAAATTAATGCTGGGATGATAAATAAGCGTTCATTAAAATGCAGACAAGAAGAAAATAGCAAAAAGCCAGAGATTGAAAAGGTTATTTTAGGTCGTCTAGTTTATCCCTTTGCTTGTAAAAAATTGTGTGCTTTTTTTTTCAAATACTCACAGGTACACCTACAAGGACACATGTTCATGTATAGTCACAGACATTTGACTATTTCATATTATGGTAGTACTTGCTCAAATTTAGTTTTGAATGCCCAAAGTAGGTGATTTTTAAGAGGTTTGTCTTCATCTCAGAAATTGTTTTTCTGACAGACTTATTATTTACCTTCATCTTCTTTTAGATATTTTTAGTCACTATTCCTAGTATTTTTACAAACTTATAATTTTCCATTAGTGCTTGTAAATTTTTAAAGCTTGTCATGATTAAAAAATATTTTTCCATTATTCAATCTTTCCAAAGTAATGCACAGAGCATTAAACTACAGTGATGCACTTCCTGTAGTCTGCTAAAGGTGACTTTCGCTACTCCTGTGAAAAATGTAAAGGCTCTGTGCAGACCCAGTAGTACAGAATCTCAGCCTCATCTGAACCCAATCTGGGTTTGTCTGGTCTAACTCCTGCACTGGGGTCTAGTGACTGCTGCTGCCACAGATTTTCCTTGAGCTCTGGGGAGGTGACAGGATGCCAACCCTTTGGAGGCCACTGTCAACCTGCAGCTGGCAGCCCAGGAGAAAGAGACTGGGAGAAAGAGAGAGTGATAAGGAAAGCAGACTCAAGGCCAAGTAAGAAGAAATCACTTCCCAGTAATATCACATTCCCAAAATGAAGACCTTTGGACATAATTCATCATTAAAATCACCTGCTTTCTTCTTAAAGAGGTGTTGACTCAAAAACATACTGGCAGTGTAAGTGTTAAAGGGAAGAAAAGGGGTACATGGTAGAAGGTTTGAAGTTTTTTTCTTTTTACTAATTTTAACATTAATATAAATTAGACTTCTCTTTTTACTTAGAGAGCTTGAACAATTCAACTGTCAAAACACTAATTAGTTAAAATATTGACTTTAAATAGTTGGTGTCTCTTCTTTCTCTGTAAAAGTAGTCTGTATGTCATGCTGTAAAATTTGTATGCTTGCTTTTTTCTTTTTAATATTCCTTGAGAACTGTTCTTCTATTGGCATCAATTTTATTTCTGCAAATGCATAACTGCAAAATATCCTTTCTGACTGCATTTTTTCTTCCATGTTTGGTCTATCATTTGGATTGCTAGCTCTTCTTGGCAGCAATTATGATTTACATAGCCAGTAGGACATATCCATAAACAGTAGGAAAATTATTTTGTTTATCATGAAAAGTACAAATAATTTGATCTCTGAGAAATTGTCTGTTGCAAAGAAGATATTACTCAATTTGATGTACAACTTCAAAAACACATAATGAAGGTGTTATGTCATCCTTTTATTTTGGGGGGGTTTTTTTGTTTGCTTGTTTGTTTGTTCTTATCTGTTTGGCTGGTTGGTTGTGGTTTTTGTGTCTTTTTTTTTTGTATGGGCGTGTTTTCTCTGTTTCTTCAATGATATTAATGGAAATAGTTCAAATTTTCAAAATTGCACAGGGCATGAAAAGGCTTTACAACACCAATGATGATAGAGATAAAAAACCTTCCCTATAATTATTGCCCTATTCCTGTAATAGCTCTTACAAAATCATTACATGGCATGCCATGATGGCTAAGTTTATATTTGTAGCATATTTATTTTCCCCATTTCCATGAGAAAAAGTAAAAGCTGTATAACTGTTGAGAATTTTAAAAATATTATTAATGTCACAACATTGTGATATCATCATTAGGTTAAAACCCTTCCTTTTATGTCAGTCATTTTCAGTAACACAAAAAAGGGCAGAAGACAAAACAATCCATTTTTATACACACGATACATTAATAGAGAATGTATTGTTTGCTAGAATTTTTCAAACTGAAAACTTCTATTTATTTCTTTGCCAGATTAGAAAAATGACAAGACTTGCTTTAGAGTATTTTCTATGTTGAAATTTCAAGGCTTCTCAAATGCAAGCAGTAAAATAGCTCTTCTGAAAGACAAATGAACTGATCTACTTTCTTGGGGAAAAAAAGCACCTAAAAATATAAAATACAGTTTTATATAGTCTCAAAATAAAGTTTCCAGAAAAATAAGTTGAAGACAAATCCAAATTCCACTAACAGCTAAATAAGAAGGACCCTGAATCAAATAATTCTTTTCTTGAAAGAAACTGTACCAAAATCTTATTGGAAATACACTTCTGCTTGTTTTGTCATTGAATGTTTCTGTCAGTGAAAAACTGGCAATACCCTGAAAAGCAGAATTTATCTTTTGCCCCTCATACCTTTCTATCTTCAACAGGCTTAGAGAGCTGGAGTTGTTAAGTCTCAAAAAGAGAAGGCTGCAGGGAGATCTTACCTTCCAGTACCTAAAAGTGGCCTACAAGAAAGCTGAAAAGGGCTATGGTAGGACAACAGGAAATGGCTTTAAACTAAAAGACAATAAGTGTCTATTAGATACTAGGAAGAAATTCTTTCCTGTGGGGCCCTGGAAAAGGTTTCTCAGAGAAGTTCTGGATGCCCCATCCAGACTGTTCAAGGCCAAGCTGGACAGAGCTGTGAACCACCTCATCTACTGGAAAGTGTCCTTGCCTGTGGCAGTGGGATTGGAGTGAGATGAGATTTAAGATCTCTTTCAACCCAAACCATTCTGTTATTCTATGACTCTGTGAGAGAAAGGGTAAAAGAGAAAGGGGCTGAAATCAGGAATAGAATCAGAACCATAGTTACTTCGTTAGTCTTTCACAAATAGCTAGTATTTCTGAACAAACTATTCAGAACAGTGGATTTTACATCAGTCATTAAAATTGCAAATTTCTCAGTAATTTAACAATATCAGGATTTTTACCTGGATGTTTGAAACTATCAAATATTAAAATAAGTATTCACATTGAAATATTGATGTGCAAAGGAGAGCTCTACCAGCACAGCTCAGTCTGATTTGATAGGCAGGTAGGGATAGCTGAGATGCCCTGGGGTATCCCTCCAGGCTCTGAGTTACTCATCCAGAAGGGCACACATCTCTTTTCAACTTTGTGTCATCAGGATGAGTTAGAGACTGAGGGACAGAGCAAATGACAATAGCTATTTTTTAGGCAGCTGAATCATATCTAAGATCAAATATGTCATCTCAGCAAGAAATGATGGTTTTTTACTGTCTTGTGATATATCACTCAAAATGGGAGTGTGCTTTTTTATGTGAATATATAAAGTCAATCCAGCAAACAGCCTAGCTTTTTTCCCAGCATCTGAATGCTTATAAGAACACAGTTTTAAAGCTGCATTCTCTCTTACTGCCATTGAATCTGTTGTAACACTGATCTATTATAATTACAGTTATAATAGAATTTCTGATTGTCTGAATGTTCCTCAATAGCCCAAACAAATTGTCATTCCACTAATCATTGACTCCATATTTTTATGGCCTAAGCAATAAATGAGTGGTGCCTGCAACATACCTTTTTCCTTTCATCCTTCCTACTATGTGTCGGAAGGTTACTCAGGACCAAAGATACCCTGGACTTCAAAATGTCTTTTGCAAGATTTAGAAATAAATATAACATTATACAACTCTTTTCAAGTGTTATTCCACCTGCAGCTTTGAGTGCAGAGGACATGTTGGATCAGAGCTATGAGGAAAGGGATTAGGGCTGGAGCAGCAGCTCTTGTCAAACCCTTGAGGAGGGCAATCATGGATCAGAAGAGAATGTGTAAAGCTGAAAGTTGAAATGAGTTTATTTGTTGTGAAACCACAAATGATTCCTTCATAGATATGAAGAAAAGAAAGCCTGACCTAAAAAAGCATTGCAAACAAAAATAATAAAAAATTAGGAAACTCTCCAGTTGACTAGGAGAGGTGTAGAAAATAGTCATCTTTTTATAAATGATGTATGATAAACTTTCCTGCAACCCTTATAAAAGACCAGTATTTCATAAATTTAAGGAAATAAAAAATAAAATAGATTAATTCTTACCAATATAGTAAACATATATTTACATTTGGTATTATAAATTCTAAGCATGTAAAATCCAGACTTGCTGAGATACAAATATTGCCTACCATGAAACCGCATGACTGGTCCAGCAATTTGTGACAAGTGATAGGGTCAATATTTCTTTCATATGTTGAACTTCAACAAGTAGCCAGAGAAAACCCTACGTAACTCTACAGCAGCAACTGCATGTTTGTAGAATTGTATTTCCTACTTCCACTTAACAAAGAGACACAAAATGAAATATTCTAAATGCTTTGTGAATGTACTAGTTTGAAAACAAACCAGTGGGAGATCGCAAGGCAGGATTAAAATTTAGTAGGAAAATTAAAAATAAGTGCAATGATACAAGGAAGAGCACTGACAAAGTCAGATACAACCTAACACCCTGTTAGCCAGGATGGTGGTAGCAATCCAAATGAAGTAGCTCAGTTGAAACAGTGATCCTGTGGAAGGTCTAGTCTCTACCTGAAGATCCAGTGGTAGCTCTTGACCTCTGGGAATCCAGTAGACAGGGCTAACTTGGGCAGTTCCAAGGCCAGGTTATATCCAGGTGGGAATGCTCCTCCCTCCTGGGACGAGCATCTCACAATAGGATAAGTCCATGAGTCATGCAGTGGTTTCTTGATGGCCCATTGTCTGTTATCAGGGATGAGTCACAGCAGGAGACAACAGCTAATGCCCCACAGCTGGTGGTAATAGAATACTTAAATACATCTGTATTGTAATCTAGGACAGTGAAGTAAAGAAGAAAGGTGCAATTGTGTTTCTTCAAGGAATACAAAGTGAATATGCACAGACAATAGGAATATTAACTCTGCTTTATGAATTATGTCCATTTTTACAGATGAGATATTCCTTCTGGGCATAGGTGAGAGGGTGTGCTGGAATATTATTTCCATAATTTTTTTTTCCTTCTTTAGGCACAATGTTAAAATTAATATATCAGCTACTTTCATGAGCACATGCTACAGTAAAACATAAAAAACCAAACAAATATACTAATTTAATAAGCAAAATTGTTATGTAATCTGTGAGACCTTTACTTTCTAGGCTTTGTTCACTAAAATAGTTAATCAAGTGGATCCAGGCAACTCTGATACAAGATAAAAAAATATTCATTGATATAGTAATGTATGGGATTGCATAAAAAATGTTATTGGTAGTAAAATCTTAAAGCTTCCCTATATATAAAAGGATATAGAATCATAAATATTTTGTTAGCAAAGCCAAATATTAGTACAATCAATAACTTTTAATGATTAGTTTATGGAAAATTGTGATTTATTTTGTCAATCTTGGTAATTCTTTCCTACAAAAAAATGGCCAACCTAACCATTATCTTGGGTGGCAGGAGGGGATCTCAGTTAAAAATACTGAAGCAAACTCAATGGTTTAACATACTTATTTCAAGGCCAAATAAATGTCCATTTTAAAAAATAAATACCAAGAAGTGTAACGAAGTAAAAAAATCAGGCAGCTAAATTACTCAGGCAGCTTCCTTTATAGACACCTTGAGCTTTGTCCAGTTTGTTGTTTATGCTTTCATAGCTACATGATGAAAAATAAAAATGATCCAGCTTGAGGAAATAACTCAGTAGTTCCAACAATTCAAAATCCAGCAAAACTCAATGAATTTTCATACTAAGTTTCCCATTCTTTTTAATGAGAAGTGTTAGAAGAATATCTAATCATTAATGGCCTTCAAACCTCAGAAAGCAGGTAATCAATTATTGCTGCAGTTAAAAGTAAGGTCAGTATGCTTTATTCCCTGTCTTCCCCTAGTACCAGAAATCGATCTTTATATCAAGAAACAGTAAACAGAGGAAGAATACTTTTGGCATCTTTTGCTGGCCTATACATGTGACAGGTGGACAATTTTAAAAACCAACATAATAAAGTTCACGTTCTCGTCCCTCCTCTCCTTCTTTATTCTTATAAGAAAACAAAAGAGTCTTCTTTGGGAGCTATAATTGTCTTCAATGTCTATAAGTGATGCACTCACCAAACAAGGAGTCCCGTGAGTGTGGTTCTTGCATCTGTCTGCTTCAGGTAACTCTTTGGGCTAATGTCATCTTCTACTTTCTTTCTTTTTTCTTCTCTTCTTGCCTTTGACATTGTTGGTTGTATATAACAACTGTATCTCCCCAGGGCAGGAGCACATTCAGGACAGTTTCCTCATGGAGCTATTCTCTCACACTTGATTTTTGCGTATTGAAATTGTCATGTTATTCAGAATCTTTAGGTGTTTTCCATGTCCTGGTGCATTCAGCAAAATAACTGAAACACTACATGCAAAACTGATAGGAAAAAATTTGAACAATTTTTCTTCATTAAGCATAATTTCATTTAAAATAAATCTCTGACGAGCACCTTTTGAACAGTGTTTTCTTACTTAATTTCAGTCATCTTAAAATGTAAATAAGTAATATTTCTTTGTTTTTACCTTTAACTTCTTTTGACTTAATTGCTTTTTATTATTTAGTGCAATTTTAATTTTATTAGGTTTTATGACTGTATATTTTAAATGCAGTTTTCTGCTATAAATATATGTAAATCACATTGATGATAAACATTTGTCACGGTGGCAATGGCACACCTGAGTGCCCCAACCCCATGGGAGGGAGATGGGGATGGCTCATGGGCATGGTACGCTTCCATGACCCCCAGCTCTTCAGGCCGTTTGGAATGCACCAAGTTTGACAGCTACTCCTCTCCCCCTCCCCTGATTACAAATATGGATTAAGTTCTAGAATATTCTCCTTTGTTCTTGTTAAAGCAGATATTTGGTTGGTGTTCTTTATATGGTGTTGTTATTCCTTTGGTTATAAGCGTTGTCATTCAAAAATCCCCCTTTCCCCATTTGCTCCCCTAACCTCCTCCTTCCCTTTCCCCTCCCACTAAAATTGCTGCTACATGAGGGTGCTCGGGGCCATTTTGTTGCTGCCTCCAAGCCTCCTCCAACTCCCCTCACCTTTCTTCAATAAACCCTCCTTGGAGCACCGACAAAGTGGACTGCGTCTCTTGCTTTCTTCGGCGACCCACTGACAGCATTTGAGCTCCCTCGGAGCCCCAACCGCCTACTCCCGCGGTCTCTCCCTTCCACAAACTCCTGGGTGGTGTGGCACCCATGGACAAAACCTCCACAAACATTTTGTCATTAAATAATCAAAATTTTCCTTAAAAAAAAAATCACGTTTCCTCTGAGATCTCTTTTTTTAATTTAGAATTAGTCTAATTGCCTTGGGATATTATTTCTTTTCACAGTGGAAACATTTCTGGTCCAGTTTCATCCATGTAAATGTAAGTGTATGACTGAAGAAAAAAAGTATCTTTACATGCCTTAAAAGTACCTGGAACTGTGAGCCAATCCATGTCTTTAGAAGCAGAATTGTGAGTTCTTGAAAAATGTTTTATGTATTTCAATCTTGATGTATTTTTTTGTATTCTTACTACTACCAAGTATATTTATATGGCCAAAGATTTAGTCATCAATGAGAAAAGATGTAAGAAATATGCATGTTCTTCTTATTGGCATTCCCTTGATGTCAAAGGAAATGGAGTCATCACCATCCTCAAGATGTGCCAAAGCTTTTTGCCATCAAAGCAACTCATTTCACCATCAAAGCTGATTTTGTCAACATTGCCATATCTAAGTAAGTCATCTGCTAGGAAAGTAGTCACACATGAAGAAAGTAAGAGAGGGAAGAAGAGGAAGGGGCAGATGGAAATAAGGAAAAAGCAGTAGAGTGCTGTGGACTGAGGTTTCTCACTCTGGGGAGGAGGCAGGACCCAGAAACCTCAAGAACGAGGTCTGCCGTGGTGCGTACCTTCATGCAAGTCTGTGCCAGGCGGGGCCGGGGAGCGCACAGCGTGGCATGAAGCTCGAGCGACAGAAACTGTACAGGAAACGTGGGTGAGGTGAAGGATCATACTGGACACTGTCTCCGGTCTCCCAGGGAAGTTTATTCAGGTCTTCGGGGGTGGTTGCAGGGGAGGGGAAAGGGGGAGGAAAGCAGAGGAAGGGCGAAGGGGCTGGCAGCCCGAAAACAGTGACGACCGGGCTGACACTGGCATGGGCTTATAAGGGAAGAGAAAGGGGGAGGAATTGGCTCTGGGGAGCAATCCCAGAAGGTCTGAGGGGAGGAAAGGCAGGGGAACACACCAATAGATTTCTGATAAGGCAGGGTGCATATTTCAAAAACAGCCAATAACTTACAGAGCAGGATGTCCTGGGTTGCAATATAGATGTATTTAAGTATTCCATTACCACCAGTTGTGAGCCGTTAGCTGCTATCACCTGCTAATGACCCACCCCGGATGACAGGCAATGGGCCATCAGGGACCCACCGTGTGACTCATGGACTTATCTCACCCCATTGTGGGATGCTTTGCCCAGGAGGGAGGAGCCAGGTGTTCCCACCTGGATATAACCTGGCCTTGGAACTGCCTGAGCTAGCCCTGTCTACTAGGTTTCCAGAGGACAAGAGCTAGCACTGGATCTTCAGCTGGAGACTAGACCTTCACAGGATCACCGCTTAAACTGGACTACTTCAGTTGGACTGCTACCACCACCCTAACGGGGTGTCAGGTTGTATCTGACTTTGTCAGTGCTTTTCCTTGTAGTATTTCATTTATTTTTAATTTCAATCTTGACTTGTGATCTCCCACTGGTTTGTTTTCAAACCAATACACAGGAGGACAAAGGGAAAGCCTCATGGAAATCTGCAGGACCACATCGCTACAGTGGACTAGCAAAGTTTTGTATTTTCTATATCTTTATGGTATGACTATTGCTGGACATTTGCATACCAAGTATTTGTAAAATTTGTAAAAGAATATTAAGTACAGAAGAACAACATGAATCAGTGATCAGTCTCTGTAGAATGCCACTGAAAGCCCCATTTCATTTAGCTGAAATGCAGTCTACTGCGGCATGGGGAAGATATGTGTAGCATAATACATTGAATGGAAGAATGCTTAACATGAACCACCAGTAAAGCAGGCAAAGCAGTCTCTCTCAGAAAGTATTTCTCCTCTTTAACTTTTCTCTGATAAATGGTATAATATCACTGCATATATCAATTATGTTTCAGGAATATATTAGAGGTTTCTGTTTTTTGCAACTGACCAAAAAGAAACAAAATATATGTATATGTATTTCTAAGTTCTCTCAATAGATTTATGCTTCTCTCATGTAACATAATAAGCATTCTTATAGCTATCATCAAATTTTAAAATATATTTTAGACTTATTAGTTCATCAGACATAAATTGCTAGTAATGAATTATATTAGCTCTTACAATAGAAAAATCTTTGTCGCTGCTTTTGAAAATATTAGTTATTTGAAGTAAATACTTATTTACTTATATTTAAAATTACAAAAAGTCTTTACCCCATCTAATCAAAGTTCTAGTTTGAAGACCTGTATTTTCATCCTGTGCTGATTGAGTCTTCCGGATGAACTACAGTATTGAGAACAGACATCTTCTGCCTTGCTGTGGGAATGTGTTAAACCCAAAAGGCATTATAGGGGTGCTTCTAATTAGCAAAGTGTCCAAGCCATTATAGCTAGGTGCTAAAAATCATTTTGCTAAAAATTTCAGCTTTCCTGAAAATTAGCAAGCACATGTTTTGATATTTTAGTTTTGGGAGAAGCTGCTGTAATTTTAAAATAAAAGCAGGGTTTTTTCCTGATATTTTACTATTGAAAATAGAGGTATTAATAAATTGTGACTTTCCTACCTTTAACTTCATATTTACTTTCTATCAAAAAATATTTCCTAGAGAAAATTTCAGGCATGACTTAGTTATTAGACAAGAATTTTACTATTATTAAAGTTATTATGTTCCATGTTAGGGAACTAGTTGGACTAAATCTAGAGAAATCTTTCTTTCTTTCTTTCCCTCCCTTCTTCCTTCCTTCCTTCCTTCCTTCCTGTTTGCAGCTGTTCATTGTATACTGAGGTTGAATACTTCCTCATATTCAACAGCAGTAACTTGCCCTGTCCCTGTCTTTTATCTACAAAAAGAAAACTATAATTGACATAAATTATAAAGATTTGGGTCAAAAAGAGGAACTTGTGGCCTGATAAAACTGTAAAGCATGTCTTAATTTCTTCCCTGATTGTCCATAATTTTCAAAAATCCACTGAAATCATAACTGGAAGGAAATCTTTGCAGAGTGCAGTGGAATAAGTACTGATATAACATAATTTCTCAGAGGGGGGGGATCTGTCTATACACATGAAACTTGGAGGGATGGTTAGGCATTGCTTGTGTCATGGTATATCTTTGTAACAGGAAGTGGCTGAAGACTCTGTCAGAGAGAAATATTTTTAAAGCTTTGAAATGCATACCAAGTGTACAAAACCTTGGTTTAATACTGCCATTGGTGTTCACATAAAAAATTGTCATTCTAATGAATAATCCTGCTTTGTTAATAGACCAAATCCACTTCCAGACAAAAGCTTCATTGTTAGAAATGTTGATTGTGCCACAATTGATTTTGGATTACAAACCTACATTGAATACCAATATCTGTAAAGCCTTATTTCAAAGGCAATAAAAAACACCTTCATATTATTTGTTCTGAGAAGTGACATTCATTAAAACTAACATTCTATTTTACAAGCAGACATATAAGCAAAAAAAAATTATTTGGGACAAAAGAAAATCCTTTCAAGGGTTACTAATTTAATCTTCAGGATTTAAAGGTGTTGAAATTAAAGGGATTAATGCCCTTCAGGACCCATTGATTTCAGGGTCAGACGCAATATCTAAGTTTTTGTGTTTAGCCTTTTGCAGTGTAGAAACAAGATCCTCTGTCACTGAAATGAGTTAGTTTCTTATTTATTAATCATTGATTATTTCTATTATTGTTGTTATCGTTATTACTATCTGCTAACAGATTATGTCACAATTAAGAGAACAGAAGTGGGGAGTCATGATGCATAAAAGGCTCATTTATTTACTTACGTTCATATTATGCTGAACTTAGCTGGACTGATTCAATCCCAGCACTGTCATTCCTGATCACAACAATGGAGATAGTTTGACGACGTTACTCTTCATCCAAGTCTAGTAGCTGAAGCCCCCAGTGATGGGCAATCATCACTATAAGGAGGTTTGAGCCCACTGGTCCTCATGGGTGTGTAAAAGTGCCTTGAAAAACTAAGAGTGAGAAAGGACACAGCAGAACTTTTCAAGCTTTTTCCTCTGACCAAACCCATAAGATTTATGAGTCATGAAAGAGATTAAGAAAGTCTGACTCTGTAATTTGGTGTTCTTCAATGGAAAAATGAAAACACACCCAGGTTCTAGATTCTGCTTTCACAATGGGACATAGGAGAGAAAATGAATTCTATTTATAACAGACTTTAGGTAGAATTGGCAATACAAGTATTCAGGTAATGTAGAGGAGGGGATTTATCACAAAGCCATATCCACTGTGGAAAATGACGGAAGAAATTTTGTTTCACTCTTTTAGGAACTAAGAGTAAACATAGTTTCCATGTCTTAACTGCCTCCTCAAAGTTTTAAACAAATGTTACCTGAGTCATGTCTGGACTTTCAAGATCTACTGATGAGAATTTAGAGTTACTGCATTGTTCACTTTTCTGTCTCCATGTTCTCTGAGTTCATTGTGGTAATTGGAGCTGAAGAGATATGTGCTAGCTGATTTTCTAGGCCAGGGAAAACAAAGGTACATCTGAAATGTTCTTATATTTAAATCAATTTCCTGCAATTTTTGTATTTTCCCTGTCTCCATACAATTTCTGAGTCTTGTCAGAGACATTCCTGAACTTTATGTTAACTTTTAAAAATACAATTGAAATATTCATCATACATAATGTCTATATCTGCCTGTTATTATATAGTCCATCCGAATTATAAAAGCTCTTTCTCAGAGCAGTAAGACCCTCATCACTCCAGTGATTTTTAGATTTGGATCTAAATGCACAAGCATTGTGAAAATAAGGAAAATTTATCATGGAACTGTAGCATTTAATTAAAACTAGGAGAAACCAAATAATTAAGGTACACTGCTAACATCAATATCACATTTAAGTGGCTGTTTGGAAACCTTTACAACCACTGTCTAATTAAGACACAACTTGTTAAGCCTATGGGTTAAGATATTTGCTCGGAAAAATTATGTCTTCAGCTGGCACATCAAGAAGCTGGCAGCCATATCAGCTAATACAATTAAAATTTAATAGAAAGTTGCACAGAAGTGAATATCTGTACAGAAATACAGTTTAAAAGGTGCAGGTAAATTGAAAGTTTTAAAATTAATCATATAACTTTTTTGAGGGAACATGTATAAAGCCTATTTGAAAGTTCTGAATCAGATTTCTCTGAGATATTAAAGTTCATGGGCTCTAGAGGTAGAGGTGTCACTGTTTTAAAAGCCCAGTTGATTTAAACAGTATTAAAAATATGGTTCTCAATGGATAATTATAACAAATTGTATATAAAAATAAAAAAGCAGAGCAATTCAATTGCTCAGATGTTACCTATGTATATACATATTCATGTGCACGCCTGTGTGTGCCTGTGAAAGAGGTAAAGGAAGATGAACCTGCAGTGTATATGCTTGCCTTTCTAAATATCATAAGTTATTTAGAAGTAATAAAAATACCATTATAAGATAATAAGACACATGAAAACCTTGAATATTTTATAAAGAAAGATATTTGGGAAATATTACATATATATGAAAAAAAAAGTATGGGAAGCAATTTGGAAATATAATGTTAATACCTCCATTAAAGGATGGGTCAATATACGTAATGTAACTAAAGAAGATTCACCTAAATATCTGAAACAACTTGATTAAATAAATGAAGTAAAATTTTCAGTAGAGTTTTGGAGTATCACCTTCTTTATATAAGGATAACATGTTTTGAAAGTCATTGAAAGTTGTTGAATGCAGAATGTTGAATGTTAGGGCATTCAAAATTATAGCATTAAGACTATTTTCAATAATGTTTAAAAAAAACCTAGTCCTAGGGTGGAGGAACTGATGATGTGGAATCTTTACTTTACCAAGTTATCAATTACCAAGTTTTCATTAGTTCACTTGTTAACAAAATGGGTGAGAAGAGAAAAAAGAGATTAAGCAAGTAAATAATATAAAGTAATAAATAAAAAATAAGGACTTATGGAAAGAATGATGCAACATAGCAAATAGCAACTCTGCTGTCTCATGATCTTAGTCATAAAATAGTTTGTCTATAGAAGAAACATCTGACAAATAAGAAAGAAAACTTTCCAGAGAAAATAGGTATGCATGAAGATTAAATGTTAAATTAGTGCAGATTGCCACAGATTTCCTATGGATACTGTCCAATGGTCTAAATAAATTTTACCTTAGATACTTTGAAGATCATACTAAATAAAGAATAGTTTTACCTATTCTGTATTTTTACAATACTCATGACTGATAAGAAGCCAAAAGTGAAAAGTTTTGCTAATGTACAAAGGCAAAAACAATAGCATTATATAACATAATGTAGTAAAAATAATAATTGAAATTGCAGATGATAGAAATGTAACTGAAGTAAGAGATCATTATAGAAATGGAGACTAAAAAAGATCTTACTCTCCTTGACAGGAGTAAGAAAAGGACATTTTTAAGAAATCTATCCTCTGGGAAAAATGGTAAACCATTGCCACTAGTGGTAACACAAAAACTGCAGCAGGAAAACCATCTCTAAAAGCAACTTATGGAGTAAAAATATGCTAGGAAAAAAAAGAAAAAAGCATATTCTAGGGAATACCATCAATGTGGCTAGCAAGAATCATCAAGAAACAAGCAGTAATCTGAGCCCTGATGAACCCTGTAAGTTTCTTGATCAGAGAGCTTTTAATTTCCCTTGTTCTTCCTCCCAACATAAACATTAAGACTCCCTCACTGACAATGGTATTTATTGTCTAATTGAAGCAAATACTGCTTCCTGCTTGATGTTATTGTTTATACCATTTGACACAAAAGAATTTCCAGGCCTACTGATTTGTGCTACTCATCAATAATAGTACCCCAAGTAAAATAAATCTATTGCTGTTAAATTCCAACTAGTGGTCTGTGATGGCTGTAAAGCTATGGAGCTATTAAAAATACTCAAAAAAAAAAATTTGGAATAATCCAATATTGTTTGATTTTCCCAAAGCAAAAGGCAAAATAAATTAATGAAAAAAAATATGTCTTCCTAAAACTACCACAAGTTGCAATATAATCATAAAATCATAGAGTCATAGAATCATTTATTTCGGGAAAGACCTTTGAGATTGAGTCCAGCTGTAAACTTAACACTCCCAGGTCCACCACTAAACCATGTCCCTAAATGTTACATCTACACATTTTGACCCCCAGGAATGGTGATTCACCCATTTCTTGGGGCAGCTTCCTCCAATGCTTCACAACATTTTCTGCATTCTAAACCTCTCCTGGTGCAATTTGAGTCAGTCCTATCCCTTGTTACCTGGAAGAAGACACTGACTCCCACCTTGCTACACCCTCCTTTCAGGTATTTGTAGAGAGCAATAAGGTCCCCCCCAAGCCTCCTTTCTCCAGGCTAAACAACCCCAATTTCTGCAGCCACTTCTCATAAGGCTTTTGCTCCAGACCCTTTACCAGCTCCACTGTCCATCTCTGGACTCACTCCAGCACCTCAGTGGGCTGGATACCCAGAGAACAACTGGCCTTACTATTAAAGAGTGACAAAAAACATTAAATACTTTAGCCCTTTCCTCATCCTTTATCACTGTTTTCACCACATCCCATAAAGGATGGAGATTCTCCTCGGCCCTTCTATTGTTGCTGATGTTGATAGACATGTTCTATTGTCATTGACAGCACTGACCAGATTATATTCTATTGGCATTTCTAATTTTGTTCCTGTGTAACCTCACAACATCCTTGTAGTCTGCCTGAGTTGAATGCCCTTTCTTTCAAAGGTGGTACTTTTTTCCCCCCTGAGATCAAGTTCAATCAAGCTGGTCTTCTTCCTCAACAGCCCATCTTAGGGCATCATCATTCCCTGCAACTAGAAGGAAAGAGGAGAACTGATCTCTTAATCAGTCCTCTCAAGACCCTGAAATTTCTCTTGATTGCACTCAAAATTTTTGTTCCAAATTCATCACTGCCTACTTGAAAAAATAATAATGGATAAGAATCAAAGACCATACAGGACGGTTGCAGTGAGCTTAGCTCAGACGAGCTTAGAGGCTGATATACCTGAAGAAGCCCCCTGGGTCTGAAGAGACCTTTAGGTCAGGGTGACAAAAAGATGTTCCCCCAAGACACCTTGCAGTTAGCCTCCTCAATATGCATCAGGGAAGAAGAGTATTGGTTTTTGGAGTTCTCCTCCTCTTTATCTTATATGGAGTTAATAACTAGAATGTTCTACTCCGTTCCTTCTACCCAAGTTTTATTATTGGTTTTCAAAGTTCTGTACCCTCCCCCCTTGTACCCCCATTCCCTGGCTTCCCTGCCAATCCTGCATCCCTCACGTCCCAGTTGGTTCTCCCCTGGAAGCTCCTCCCATCCTGCACCTCCTCTTAACCCCATGTTTGCTTCCGTTCTGCGCTCTGCATGCTCGGATCCAGCCTGCTCTGCTCCTCTGACCCATCCCAACTCCACGCACCCCGTGCCGCCCCCACTGCTCCTCAATAAACCTGGATTTCGAGAACAAGGAGACTGCATCTCCTTAATCGCCGTGTCTCCTGCTTTTCTCCGTTGCGGAGGCAATCTGCTCCTGTGCCCGCGGCGTCCCAGCGGTGCCCGGTCTGGACTCGCGTGGGAGGTTCGCCACAGCAGTCTTTAGTGGGGTTTCTGGGTTTGCTGCTTTTCCCAGACGGGACTAGAAAGCTTTCTCTTTCCATATTTATCTTGGGCCCCAAGAAGGCAGCAAACTTCCCGAAGGAATGGTTCCAGTCTTCATGTTGGGCATTCTCTTCCCTTCAGCAGAGTCTCCTTGGAGAGTGACCTGTTTTTTCCTTTATGGAATTGGTTTTATTACAGGGTGTAGGTCAGCCTTGGTGATGAATCCAAGTTAGATAAACCATTGCACTCATTTAGTCTGGTTCCACTGGCAGAGCCTGGTGCTCACTATTATACATATTTGATAACTCACGACAATGACAAGAGACATCCACTACTGTGGTTTGTTGATGTGTTTTGTAAATTAATGATTTGTTATACATGCAGCAAATGTAATTGCAGTAGTATATGTTTTAAGATTTTTTCAGTGTAAGGAAAAATTTACATCCATTATCTGGTAGTTATAGAATTAGTTTGATTTAGTATTTGACATATTTTAGATGAGTTCAAGCATCACAGGCTGAATTGAGTTAGGGATAAGTCTGGTCTTTTATTTGAACCATATCACCTCACAGGAACATCAGCAGCTGTGTAAACTGAATTACATGACACAGTCTGGGAATTAAGGCAGAGTAATTACCTTGAACACTGGTAGCAGGCATCCCAAAATACAGATTAAGGTTGTCATTTTCCACTTTGTCTCCAAAAATGTTTACCAGTATAATCAGTGGTAAGTAATTAAATCTGCTAATCTATGAAGGATGCTTTGAAAGCAATCTAAATTATAAAAAAAACCATGGGCTTAATATGCAAATTGTTTACTTTTAGTTTCACATCTAGCTGTGTTTTAATGAAACCCTTCTATATGGGGGAGAACATTAGATGGAGGATACTTTCCAGTGCAATTGAATAACTGTGTCATTATGGAAAAGGGCTTGAATTACCACATATCCACCAGTGGTCTGGTTAGTCTCTGAACATTCAACTCTTTCTGCTGCTCATTACTGTTATTTTAAATAGCAGAAAAATGAGCTGTCAACCAGACATGAAGGAAATTCACAAAAGAGTAAAAGGGAGATGCAGGTTTTTTTCTTCTTGCTGTCTAAATTTCTGACAGAAAAAGATTTTACCAACAATGTCAAGCCTCTAAAACATTGTGTTCTCTTTGTGGCAGAAATGTGAAAGTGTTATGTAAAACTTTAATGTTCTGATGCAGTCTTTTCATTTTGATATACAGGGCACCAGATTAAAGAATATTTTCAAGAGGAAATTCCTGCCTCTTGAAGGTTAGATGTAATTCAAAATAAGCAAAGGAATAACACACCGTTACTTCCCAGTGATTTTAGTAACAGCAAAGTACCCTCAGAGTGTGTTCATCATGATTCTTTCATGTGTGGACAGTCCTGTGAATATTTACATATGGGAGGGAACTAAATGCCAGATACCACCTCCTTCATAACGGTCAAAACAGGAGGTTTAGCATAAACAGAACTGGAACTTTGGCATTAAAAAATGCTAGAGATCAAAACTACTAAGTCAATTTGTCAAAAATATTTTTCAGTAGAAAATTAGAACATTTAGTATTCTAATTTACAAGTTCATTAAAACCATGCTTCAATATAAAAAGTGAGTAATGGAGAAACTGAGTGTCTTTAATGAATAATCACTGAACATTTCACCGAGGCAGCCAGTTGGGATACCTGTGACACAGCATGCAGGGTTTTGGGTCCTACTCTCCCTGATCCTTCCCATCATTTCTCTTCCCTATATTTAAAATTATTAGTTACAAAATAAGAAAATGTGTGCAATAACAATATAAATATTTGAAAGATTATAACACAGCATTATGTACTGTACACATTATAATCCTTTGCTTTAATTATCATGATAGTCCTGGTGCACTGCTATGCAAAGACATGCAAATGTGGAATCTTTCATGTATGTTTGATCTACAGTCTCATGTCTTTCCAACCCTTTTAATAGCTCCTTCAGTAATTTTCTCATGATTATCCTTCCATTTCTTAGTCTCACAGTCAGTAGTTACTTGCCTCCTAGCAGTTAGCTTTTGTATTTTGAAAACTGCACTTTCACCATGGAAAATCAGAGTTTTGTCAATAAAATACCAAAATAATTCAAATGCAGACTGAGTTTCTCAAAATAAATCTCTGGATTACTAACTTGCCAAAACAACTGTATTTGGTTTATATGGCAAGGTAAGAAAAAGGCTTCAGGTGTGGCCTCTATGAGAAAAGATGAGGAGTTGTCCCCAGGTTGAACAGTCTGTTTCAGTTGACTCCAAAATGGTCCCACTTTTGCCCAAAACTGAGCCCATGAGTGAGGCAGGCAGTGCCCCTGTGATAACTTATTTAAGAAAGGCTAAACGAGCTGTGCAGCAGCTGTGAGAAAAGCATGAGTAATACATGTGAGAAACAGCCATGCAGATGTCAATAGCAATAAAGAAGGTGGGAGAGAACATGCTGCAGTTGCTGGAGCAGAAATTCCCCTGTAGCCTGTGGACCAGATCATGGTGAAGCAAGGGAAAACAGCGAGGAGAAAGGAGTAGCAGGAAGGCACTGCTGTGGGCAGATCATAACTCATTTCCCCAGCTCCCGGCACTGCTTGTTAGTGGTGGGGGAGATAGAAGAGTCAGAAATGGATAACTTAAGTTGAGCCTGGGATGAAGGGAAATTCAGGGAGAACATGTTTTTAGTTTTGACTATTTTTCATCATCCTAATTCATTTGTATTTGGCAAGAAATTTTATAAAGGTTTCCCAATTTGAGTTCATCTTGGCCATGATGATAATTACTGAGTAAACTCCATGTCTCTATCTCAATCCATGAGCTTTTCCATCTTATTTTCTTAGCCTGCCCTGTCCTGTCATCCACCCCGCAGGCAGGGAGTGAATAAGCCATTGTGTGGTGCTTAACTGCTTACCTCTTGAGGGGAGTGAGAGAGAGCAGCTTGTCAGCCAGCCAAGGATAAACCTATCAGAATCACAAGAACCTATCATAATACAGGTCAGATGTTGTTTTCTGTTTATACTGTTATATATTACCTAGTAACTCAGACCATTATAAAAGTCTTGGGTGAATCCAGAAACTGAAAACAGACTGCAGTCTCAAAATGCCACACTGAAGTCACAGTTATTAGATAGTTGACATTTGCCTGTAAATCACCTGTTTCTCTGAATAAAGAAAATATTTATTTGTGAAATTCTATATTTCATCAAATTCTGTTGGACATATTTTCATATTATATGGTTGTCAAGTGTTTTGTTTTGCATTTTTTGAAGGCACAGTAATGAAAGTATTTTTTATATAAATTACAGTAATGAAAGAAAGAATTCATAAAATTCTCCTGAGAAAACATCTAAGAATGTAGTTCTATTTTTGAGAGTAGCCTGACATTTTCCATGCCTTCCTGAATGTTTCCTTGTAAATATGGTGCTTAATCTTGAAGGAGTTTAGAAACAAAAAAAAAAAGAAAAAGAAAAAAAAAAAATGAAATGCTGAAAAATCTGTTGATACAAGAAAGACAGATACAGTTCCAGTCAGATGATGGCTGGCACAATCTGTGTTTAAAATTTACATTTGAATTGTGATGCATATTCCAAAGATCAGTGTTGCACTTTTACTTCTGGATGATACAACATCTCTATTTATTAATAATTATGCAACTGCAATTCTACCTTTTAGCTTTAAATTCCCATTTTCATTATTGCAGCAAATACTACCATACATCAAGACCCAGAATTCTGAACATCACTGAAAACAGTTAATATTTCATCAAAGATTAGGCAAAACGATGTCGCTGTTGAGCGGCTAGCTGAGGACTGACCCAAGTTCTCAGACAAGCGAAGAGAGGAGAAAAGGGACTTTATTGTTTTTGAATTCCATATATACAGAGTCTACAGAAGTGCCCCAGACTGGTCAGCCCGAGACCTCCCCCTGGGCCCAATTGGCCAAGCCCGAACTCACTCAATCCGGAGAAACTGTTTGCAAAACATCCAAACTTTATCTTGTTTATGAAATATAGCAAAATGTTCCCACAGGAAGAACCTGTGCGAGCCACAAAACACATAGTTTTGTCTTGCTTAAATATTTATTTTTTTAAAACAGTGCAAATAGAACAAATAGCTATTAGGTTTAATTGGTTTTTATTTTTGTTTTAAATGTCGGGATATAAAGTAGCATGAAGTTTTGTGAAGAGTTGGAATCATTTATTGCAATAGGAAAAAGAGGTTTTGACCTGAAATTTGTACTTGGTAAAAGTAAAAACAAAAATATTTTTTTAGGCAAACAAGTATGTTTGAAATATAAACCAAGAAATACCTTGCACTGACACTATAATTTCCGTATAATTTCACATCAACAGAACAATCTCAACTATCATCTCTAAGGAGCACAGATTTAAAAATCCAATAGGGCAATTCCACATTGGCAAATTGTGGAAAACTAAAGCATAAAAATCTCAGAAAAAGGTAAGTAATTTCAACAATATATTTCCCAGAAATACTTGGTAGTGCTTCTTGTTTTGCCAGATTACTCATATACCCTTCCAAGACTGAGAAGCTAATGCCACCTATTTTAATTGCATTACCTTTTTCTTTATATTCCAGGTATCTGCATATGCAATATTGCTCACTTTAATTGTCATTATATTAAAAATGTATTTATGTATGCTGTTTTGGAAATGAATCTCTGGCCTCTTTCAACCTCTTTAATTTTTCTCATAATTGTATAAGCATGTTGACATGATTAATTCCCAGTTACAATGACAATTGGCATCCAGCAGTTTTCCCTGTTTAGGGAACAACCTTACAGTCACCCAAGTTCTGGCATTGTTCACTACTTATTTTATAGTTTTATATTATTTTGTGCACTTTTCTCTACCCATTATGAAAGTTTATCCTCATTGAGAAATATTGTTTGAAATAAGTTATTGTAAAGAATACATTTAGGCTTTTCTAAATATTTCCTAAGAATCTGCTAGCATCAGGAAGAAATTAATTTTGTTGCTAGAGAAAATAATTGCTTTGTGTATAGGTGATTAATTATTTTATATTTTTAATGTTAATAAAACTGTGCATTCTAGTTAAGTTACTGCTAAAACTGAAAAGTTTACTGGTGTTTAAAATTCTTGAATCTGTGCTGCATGATGTATAAATATCTGGAGATATAAAATTCTGTGCAAAAATCACATGGCCATTAACTGATGGAATGCTCTTTCTCTTCTCAGAGCCTGCAGTGCAGTGGACTGAAGCTTGACATTGCCAGCAGATTGGAGGCAGCATGAAGAATATCTCTGAAGAACTCAGAAATTGTCAAGACAACAAAAATGTTATTAAGTGTAATCTCCCTTGTTTAACTTTTCTGTGATGTCATGAGTAGTTGTGGAGTTAAACAGCAAAATTCAGCAGCAATTTCATTATGCATAATAATAATATCTTGCGTACAACTGACTTGTTCTTTTAGAATAACTCTCTGCAGTTGGAATGTGCAGCCTCAATTTCTCATGTGGCTGACTAGGCATCAGTGAATGAAACTCAAAGCCAACCCTTCGTCTATGTATTTGACATCTTTTGGACCTTATGTAGAGATAAGGAATTTTTGGGTTTTTTTTTTATTAATTCCTGTGAATTTAAACTGCTTTTTATCCTTTAAAATATCACGCGGTTGGTTGTTTGGGGACATGGGGGGCAGACAAGGCTGTGCACAATTGTATGTTAGCTAACAAAAAAACCCCTATAAGTCCTAGATCTGAGTTCATCACCTTGTACCTTGTTTTGCTGTACACACCACTGACTAAGATCAAGTTAGGTTTAAAATGCCCTGGCAATTTACAATCAAACGACATTAGTACCTTCATAATGAAACAACAAGTTATAAATAATTCCATTCATTGTGGCTCTCTGCTTTGTTTTTTCATGTTTCTGTTCACTGCTACCCTAGTTGTTGGGTACAGTGCTTTGGGGGACAACATTGCAACTAAAATACTAAAACTAAGGACCATATTCTTCTGTCTTGAAAAAAGAATGAGGAGGTATTTTTAATTAATTGTTATTACTGTTTTAATAGAAACAAGTATGAAAATCCAGGTTACCATTTTACTACAAACAGACTTTAGCTACAAAATTAAAGGGTAAGAAATTTCTAGAATGGTTTTGTTATTAGATGAAAATTCTCTATTTCTATGTTAATCTCAATAATGAGGGATGGGAGCAGTGAATCACATCCACTTTAGGGCTACAAAATATTTTATTTGTTTTGTACTATCCTGATGAAGTCACACCCCGGTAGTGTGCTGTATGTCTGGTGCATATAAAGAGAAGGTGTATTTTTAGCATACATTAGAGGGTGAAGCAGTCCCAGCAATCTCCAGACTTCATGGTAGAATTATATTTACGTAAATTAACAGCTGAAACCAAAATATTAATAGAATTTAATTATATCACTTTGACAAGGAAGAATATTCCCTTTGACATCAATTTCTGAAGAAACTGCAGTCAGGCAAGTTCCTGGTACTGCTAGTAGGATTCTGCCTTGTCACGAGTGTATATCTGCAATGAGTCGTTGATGGATTGGAGCTTTTACTTATGGCAAGTGGAAAATGCGTTATGGGTAATTCTCATTCTGCTTTTTTTATTGCAAAGCTACATCACTGCTTGCACATAAAAATGTTCTCCTCTTAATCACTCTGTTTGAGAGCCCTTGAAATATAATGGTGATGACTCCTAGCTAGCAAGCTAGATAGATGTTAATGCAAAATGAGTCATTACAATTTAGGTATGACCTACTGCCTAACACATTCAAATAATTTGGAAGAGTGATATAAGCATGGTATACAAATCATATTATGTCTCTAACCAGTTTGAAATAGTGCACTCTATTTTCTCAATCATATTAAGGCAAATCATGGTCTGGCAATCCATCTCGCTGACCTTTCTCTTCTTTTGTGGATCAGGCACATGAATTCTTTTAGCTTGCAGAATTAAGTGTATAATCACATGCTCACACTTCACCTATTCAGCAGTGAATACAGTGGACCATTACAAAAAAAATAGAAATTACCCATTGAACTCCGTTAGAAAAAAGTAATGGATTAACACAATCACATTATATTTTATACTTCCAGAAATTAGATTTAATTCTGTGTCCAATCATGAGAACATATGTGATAATGCAGGACCACCACACCACAATTTCCTGTCCACATCACAGCTGGAAAATATATTGACTTGATCAAAAAAGTCACACAGTTGGCAATCGGGTGAAATATTCACAGGGATATCAATACAAACCAGCAGGATCAGAACAGTATAGTGATTTTCAATCATATAATGCTATGTAAATTGCATTTCTTGCTGTGTAACACCCTCTATATATCTATTAATTAAAGAAAAAAATGGAAAATGAGAGAAAATATGTTTTCTTACTTCATTTTTTAAAAATAACAAGTTCTGTTTGGCTTTTCATGTCCCTCTAAATGTGGTCGAAAAAAAAAGAAGACGATAATTTACAGCATCATTGGTGACTACTTAAAAATATTGTTTAGTACACTTTCTCAGTGCTCTTTGCATGGTCATCTTATCACTTCCTTTTACTGACATCCACACACTTATTGATTAATAAAAGTTTTGCAAAATAATTGTTGAACACCTGAATAAAATAAAGTGTCAGACATTTATATAGATAGAAACTTGTCTTCACAAAACAATATGTGGACATGAGCAAAAGTGTAGGTTTAACTGGAAGCTTTATGAATAACATATTTTCTGCTACTTGCCTTGCAACTGAAAAAAAAAGTACAAAACATTCTATAATTTCTTTTTAAAATATTTATATTTGATTTTATCATGCAGGGACTATGAAATAAGAATAAGCATGAACAACTTAAAAATTTTAACTTGCTTAGAATGAGTTCATAGCACTTTGATGCATTAAGCATGTAAATATTCATAAAATCAATCATTTCTTAGTGTGTCTAGAAATTAGCTTTGAATCGATAATGCCTAGTTATCTGTTGTGTTTGTGACAACATGAAAATGGGCACAATCTCCTTTCATTGATTTTCTGTCCAATAAATAATTACTATTCATTATTTATTGATTGTAAAGTTCCATAATCATTTCACTTCCTTCCTCTTTATGCTATCAGTGTCAGTTCTAAAGCTAGAACAATCTACTTGATCAAATTTTAAAATTGGTTGTGCACACAGGAGAAATGGTATTCTACAGAGCTGTTTAAATTCATGTGAGAATACAAGGCTTGCATCACTCAACTCATTTACACCATTTTAGAACTCTGCACTGAGGAGGACAATGTAATAATAATCCAAGAGAAGCTGTCCACAGTTTACACTATGATAACTTAAGCAATGCAATCCATATAGTCTTTTTTTTTCTTAAGATGCTGGAGACAGGAGGATTTGTGTATCATTTTGTCACAAATATCTGAGCCATGTGTCTGATGCAAATGACACGTATTATTGCTATACATAAATTTTCACTACAATAATGGGCAAATTTTGGTTTAATAAAAACAACTTTTTCAAAGCTTTTTCCCCTCCCTCACCAGTTGTCTGCCATAAAGAAAAGTAATTTCACACTTGAGAAAAGCAAATTTTTCAAAATTAGTACATAATTTTCCTATTTGAAAATAAAACCAGTTTTAATTCTATTGCATTTACTGTGAATTTCTTTAAACAGTTTCTCCACAAATACTGATTAGAAGTATGCACTGTACTAAAAAGATAACTTTCCTGTAGGATGATTCTGAGCCTACAGTATTTTTGTGTCTTTTGGGTGCTAGTCTGGATCACACTTTTCCAAGTTGTCAAAACTCATCAAAGCCGTAGTGTTGTCATTTATCAACACCATAATGTATTTAACATATTCCCTGCCTTTGTTACTTTAATTCTGAACTCAGAACATGAATGAAAGGTAAATGAACAGAAAAGCAATCAGAACTACTCAGTGAACAAATATAATTTTTATCTTCAAAGTACTTTTCTAATTCTTTGGTTTTACTGCACATATTAAAAAAAAAATCTGATTAAACTCAAAGAAAAAGAAGCACATGAATTAAAGCTGTTCACAGGAATTTGCTTTGAGTAATCACCCTACAGTTCAGTAACAATAAGTAATTCCCATAGCAACCCCTACTGCCATATGTCACCAAAACCTACTCTTGTACCCTTAGGAAAAAATCTTACCAGACTGAAAAACAATGTTTAAAAATAACACTTTTGTAATTCTAAATTTTATCCTAGGGACAGTATGGAAAAAGAAATGACCTTGCAAAGGAAAAGAGATATTTTCATACTACATATTTCATAACATTCCCCACAGACTTTGGTTATGAGAATAATCTTAACATAGATTCTTGCATTTTTATATTACACCTCTTCAAGTGATGATGAATTATGACAGTCATGGCAAAAAGCACAACACTTACTATAATGTGAAGGAACGTATGCTGAAATGTTAAATCTGTCCTAGCCATGGGCTAAACCACAACATCCATTTCAAGAAAAATTCCCCATTGGGAAAATAATGAAAAAAAAAGAGCTTTATATAATACATGATAATATGAAACAGCCCTATTTGTTCAAGCATGTCTGCATCCTTGGTATGTACTCATGACACGAAAAATGCAGTAGCCAATCAAGTCTTCTTGACAGATCTGTCATGTCAAAAAGCAAATATTAAGATGACAATCATCATAGAATCATATAATTTGAGTTGCAAGGGACTGCAGAAGGGTGGTAGTCAAACCTCCAGCTCAGAGCAAGGTCAGCTCTGACATCAGGTCATGTAAAAGAGTCTCTAAATAGAGTAGGACTAGAGTAGAAGTTTGTGCAGAGCTGTGTGTCTTGTCATACTCTCAAGATTAAGCCAGAGAGAACTAGCCAAGAGCCATCCATATCTTCTTGGTATCCCACTGCCAAAACAAGCCAAAGGGAGTTAGAGGCAGCCAGCACAAAGCAAAGTAGCTCCAGACTAAAGCAACTGACAGTATCCTAGTTTTCCTGTTGGTTTTATTTCCATTTTAAGAACATATGCAAATAAATTATTTTCAGCTGCTTGAATTCTGCTGAACACCTTACACTCAATGTTATAAAAACAGATACATGTACTCATGTATGTACCTGTGTGCCTACATGATTTTTCCTCCCATGTAACCCTTAAAATAACTGATTTACATTCTGTGGCAACCTAATTATTGTCTAGGTTGCTCTGTAGTTAATAACATCTGAGACAATTGGGAACGTGATGTCTTAAACAAGCTCTTTCCACGCAGCTTAGGGGAACAGACAGTAAGAAAGTGGGAGGTGGAGTAATGCTTTTTCAAATCCAACTTCCCTTTTTCATCATAAGACACACTGCACAGTTGCAAGAGGCAGTGTCAAGCATCAGCCATACTCCTAAATGGGATATGGAACATCAAGGACCCCAAAACCCCTCTCAACTCTTTTTTGGAACCCTCCATTGGAAGACTGTGCATGCCCCATGGTGTTCCACCACACATGAAGAGTTCCCTCTCTGGGCAGGGATCTAGGCATTCCCATGCCAGCTTGAATGTACACAAACTGACAGATTGAGACTGCAACCATTACTTTGATCACAGACATCAAACTTACATTTAAGTCAACATGTGAAAAATCAAGTCTTACCACTGAATCCACAGGTGGTGATTTCTTTCCTCTCAACTATCTACTCTTACTCTTTTCTTCTCTTTCTTTCTTCTCCCTATATTTATAATTTTATAGTTTTGTAGTAAAGAGCAAAACCAGCTGCATACCTCCTTTTACACTTTAATGAAATTGTTTTAACATGATGTTGCCTCATATATATGCACCAATGTAATTTCACTCTGATTCCAAGGGATCCCAAGGGATTTATTAACAGGAATCTCATTTACCCTACCTCAGAGATGGGTCATACCACATCCATGTGTAGCAAATCACATAATAGATAACCTAGGCATGCTGAAGGTTTTTGCACAGTGTAGTATACAACTATATGTCTTCACCATTTCTTACTTTTGAGAATTTCTGCAAGGTAAATCTTTATGAAAGAGTAAAAGACAAATAGTACCAAAGAGTAAAAGATAATACCTAACAACATGTGAAAGATGTAGAATATGAATGTAGAGGATGAAAGGGAAGACATGATAATCTATAGCAGAAAATACATAAATTGTTGATCTTACTGAGTTGATGTATTTTTCAATTACCTTTCCTTAACAAATTACGCTTAACATACTGATTGCACCCTTTGAATTTAGTCTTTTTTGTCTGAAAGTGAAGATCATTGATTTAAGAAAGTAGCTATTACATCTACTTTTTGTTCTCACTGTAGGGTACATATAGGTATTAGACTTGTATTCTTTTAAATTTTCTTGAAATTGTGTTTCTTTCTTTGTCTACTTTACTGTATCCCCGGGACAAACGCTGAAGAAATGAGACCTACAAACCTCTTTTAAATGCAGTGCTGAATCCTACCTTGAAACCTGCCAGTAAGTGTACTCTATGTGCATAATTTAGCTCCTCAAAGATACTTAACAGTTCTGATATACAGTATATGCAGGCTTACCATGAGTCTAAAATAAAATACCTTTTACTTAGGAATCAGAACAAACTCACAATCAAAAAGTAAGAAACCCTGAGTTATGTCATCATCATTGTTCTTATCATCACCTTAAAATATGCTGTGTCCTGAGGTCGTATCCCTCCAGCACTTCCAGAATTGTGACTTTGCTTACTAAAGTGTTCTAGCTGTGTTCTAGGTTGACTTCCAACCAAACTGGTTTTACTTTCTATGATAAGTGTTATAGCTAAACTGTTCTTATTTTCCACATATGCATGCCATTTTACTTCCACTCTTCATTTCAAGTCAGTACGTTTCCTAGCAATGCTTGGTTCCAAATGTAAGGTGTATTCATGGGGAGCTTACAAAAAAAATCATCCCTCTAGGAGGGAGTCATTCTGCCTTTGCTCTCTAACTCCATAAACATTTGGAATTAAGGAACAAATACTAGGTCTCAACAAAGTTGCTTAGCAAAAGATTGGTTTTATAAATTTTTACATTTTCTAGAGTTATCATCAGAATTCCAGTTGCCACATAGATGAGGGATTCTAGGTGAAGGCTCCTATCATCACATATATCAAAAAGAATTTAGAAGTTGCATGTAGGCAGATACTACAAAATCAGCACAATTTGCCTCAATTGTTCAACTATCTGTAACAGGAATGATAACAGGCATAAGGAGAACTTCTATTTTTTTTTCTTTTTTTTTAAGGTGAAAATGATAGTATACAGAGCTGAATTTACAAGAGTTCTAATACTTACCTATAGAAAAAGGAAAAATAATACAGTATATCACTGGAGTGAAGAAAAATATCAGAAAACACATTGGAAGTGTCCAAAATTACAACACTGAGAATAACAATCAAACACTGAATTTCCTCCTGTTGGGCTGAACATTTTTGTTCAAATAAAGGACTGGATTGAATATAGTGTTGCATCCACTGGCTATTTTCAATGGACCACTTTCAAAGATATGAGCCTGAGAGTAGATAAAGTGTGAGCATTTTTTGCAAGCAAGCACCAAAACTGTAGCTGTAACTATCTGAAAAGGGAAAAAAAAAGGATGACAGAAGCAGATATGGTTACAGAAACTTTATTGTCTGAGCAACTTCAGTTTTGTCACGAGTGGAGACAGAGGTTGGATTGATTTTACCAGTTGCCTAGGCCTATGACAACTAGTGACCAAACCTACTCGGAGTGACCAGCACCCAAAGCCCAGTCTCACTCACAAGTTCTTATAAAGACAGCCAATTTATGTCTAATGTAAAATAGATTATGGTTTATTAGACACAGGTGAGAACGGAACAAAGAACTAGACAATTTTTTACTACACAATACATGAAAAGCTATTCATAGCTAAAACAAACATAGATATACGTTGCCCAAATTAGGGAGATTAAAACAATATAGCGCTAAAAATGAAAAAGGTACCTATTAATATTATTATAGCTAGCAAAGAAGAATACAATTTAGGAAACCAATGCTCTTACCAAATCCAATTTTTTGGAGCTGGGGATGCATCAGAATCCTCACCCAATCCCATGGGAAGTAACCACAGGGCTGCATCCAGGCACCTGGGGAGAAACTTTCCCTCACGCTCCAATGTCCATGTAGAAAGCTTCTACTTTTGCTGAGATTTTCATGGTGTTTTATAGGAAAAAAGTGTTGATTTGAGGTCACTTAAAAATTCTTCACATTCTCTCAGTGTCTCACCTTGACTTCTAGGCTCCAGTACCAGATAACCCTGATTAAGCTATTCACTTAATCTGAGCCATCGATCTCCGGCCAGCGATCAGGGAGAGAGAGAAGGGGGAGAGGGGAGCAACCTGACACAAGTTTTATTATGGAACTTTGTGGCTAGCACAGGTTCTTCCCGTGGGAACATTTTGCTATATTTCATAAACAAGATAAAGTTTGGATGTTTTGCAAACAGTTTCTCCGGATTGAGTCAGTTCGGGCTTGGCCAATTGGGCCTAGGGGGAGGTCTCGGGCTGACCAATCTGGGGCACTTCTGTAGACTCTATATATATGGAATTCAAAACAATAAAGTTCCTTTTCTCCTCTCTTTCCTTGTCTGAGAACTTGGGTCAGTCCTCAGCTAGCCGCTCAACAGCGACATCACTTTTGCCTTAAATAAGTATCTACTTTCTTTAAAAGAAAGGTGAAAGCATTGTGTTATTTATTTCCTTACATTTACATATTTATATGCCTTGTGGAAAAAGGAATCATGTTGATAATAGACCAACAGATACTCAGAAAGGCTGGTCTTTCCTAGACTTTGGATATGACTCAATAAATCATGGGTTTGGGCAGTTGCCACTGTAGTGCAAGATACCAGATTTGTAGAGTTCTGAATGCATGATCAAGCTGAAAACCAGACCTAGGAAGAGTTCTAAACCAAATATTCAGGAAAAAAAAAAAAAAAAATTGTGCTCTTCTGCTAAGTCTTGAGCAAATACCTGAAATGAAATCACTCTTCATTAGATTAAACAATTCAGAGCATACCATATTACATATTGAAGGTTTACTTAAAATATGAGATTTAGAGCAAATTTATTTTTTTGACTTGAACTATCTGGCATCAGTTTTATACCCAGTAACAGAAACTAGCTCTATTTGAATCATTATCTTCCATGTAAGACAATGCAAAGCCAACTGACAGAAGTGACATATTTTATGGGGTGCTTGCAAATAGGTTTTTAGCTCATAAATTCCTACCATGAGAATATCGTTTAATATTCAGTGTAGTTTTTCAGGATGTTAATTTTGCCCTAGCATAAGCTGACAGTAAAAAGACCCTTTCATGATTACTTTTGAAATGTTATTTAAAAGGGGAATGAAAATGCACAAGACTAATATAGCAATTGTCTGAGCTGACACTAGGTACAGGAGAACAGAGAAAACAGAAAAAAATGATAGGCTTTTAATTTTCCAGAGCAAGGTGTTGTTATTGGATTTGAATAATAAAATCAACAATCTAGAATATGGGTTATTTACTATGGTAACATAAACATAATAAAAGAAAAGCATTAAATTAGCAGTTTAAGAATAAAGACAAACCTGCCCAAACACTACTAAAGCATCAGAAGGGTATTCAGTTAGTTAGTGTTTTCCCCAAAGAAATCTTAAACAACAAAGGGGTTCAAAATGGGTCTGGAGTCATCCTACAGTTGATTGTGGATCATCCTAAAACTAACTTGTATAAATGTACTGTTTTCGTTATATATATATGTGTCACAGAATAATTTTAATAGATTAATCAAAGCATTCAAGGACTGCTGATGCCTTAAAGACTGATGAGGGGTCCCTAAATTTTGGCATAATGACTAAAAGAATACAAAATTTTTGAATACTGCCTTTAGTCTTTGGGAAGAATTACCTGAAGTGTCATAAGGAAAGCAATGATTTTTAAATAAAATTTTAAAAAATATATTAGTAGGAAAAAAACCACCAGTTTGAAATACATTATTATTTGTATTTCAAATTCAATTAGCCTCTACAGATACCTAAAATCCTAATATAGTAAAAAAATCTCTGTATAACAAACACTTTCCAGTCAGTATTTCTTCCTTGAGCTCTGCAAGTACCTTTACAAGCATTCTGCCTTCTTTAAGAGCATGGAAGTAAGATAAAATTCATTCCCTCAAGGACACTCTTCTCAAAATGTCTATTGTTCTCAAGGCAGTGAGGTTACGAATACTGCCAGTTGCTTTTATAAATGCCCTCTATCAAAGTGGCCCAAAACTTCCATCACTGTTAATAGGAGTAAGAGAAACTGTCCTTACAGAAAAGAGGTGCTTTCTTAGAGCTTTTGAGCTCCCCTGACACCTCATGATTAAAAGAAAAATGAAAAAATGAGTAGAACTTAATTCTGAGACCTAAAAACAGCCTGTGTTAATAGTTAATAGTGGCTATAGATAAGGATCTGAAGTTGGCTATTCATTTAAAAATCTATGAAATATTGTTTGTGTACATTCTTATTATTCACCATCTCATAGAGCCAAATCTATCTCTTCCTTTAAAACAGTTAAAACCCATTTTGTCTAATGTTTAATGTTTATTACAAGCTTTTCTTTCACCAAGAGTTCACTGAACAGCATGATTAAGATGTATCACACTGTTTTTTTGCCATTATTAGTGTCTATGTTTCTAAAATAAAATGTGTGGATTAAATTGTGAATATTTTATATGTAGTTCAATTTATCTTTGTTTAAAAATATTTAGGTTTGTGGAGATAAAGACAGAGGTAATTGAAACACGCAGTGTTTTGCAATTAGCCACCTCTAGTCAAGACCTGCAAGATCTCTCTTCGTGGACACTGCTGTTAAAGTAATTTTAGATTGGTTTGCTCAGGCATCATTAGCTGGAAACAAAGAGGTTTCATGTAGAATATGTGCAAGTAATAAATCTAAATCAATTATTTAGTAGCCAATGCACATAAAAATCAGATACTATTTAGCAAATGATGAAGTTCAGGAGTGTGATGGTACAGCACTTGGAGAGCCAGCCAGGTTGGTGAGGAGGGAAGGGTCAACAGTCATGGTTTCTGGGAACTTTAATCAAGGGCTGTCACCTTCCTCCAGCTCCATGTGACAGCCCTGATGGCTTGACTCCAGCATGGCAGATCCTGACTATCCTGGACAAGTCACCCTCCAACAACCCTCTATCTCTGCATTAGTTTTTTTTAAGATTTTATCTTTTCATGTCAATGTTTTCTCTGTTGAATTCTTGATCTAATAATGATCACAGATCAGCAGTCCTCTCACTCTGTAATTTTGACCTTTTGTATCACCATAGAGATGGTATCATGGCTCTGTCTCAGCAGTCTGAGTTAACGTTCCACAGCTGGAATGTATCAAAGCTGGACCCCTGTAAAATGACAGCTAAATCCTTTGGGGGGGAAATCACAGTAGAGTCCACACAGAAAAGCGTTACACTGTTTGGCCTTAGACATCACAACTTAAGAAAGATGTGAATAAATTGTGAACAAGCAAAGGATAAGAATGATCAGAAGTATATGATCTGGGAAAGGCTGAAAATGAGGTGAAGAAATGGCATGGAAGGCAAAGGACTAGAGAGGAGGAAAAAGAGGTAACACAAGAATTCTAATATGCAGATATATCTAAAGATGGAGATTGTGGTGTTAGGAGATTAATGAACTGAAACAACAGATGAGAGAATATCAACAGTTTTGTAAAAAATTTTCTACTGCTACAAATACTTAAACATTGCCCTGGGGAAAACTTCTATTAGTAATCTACAAAACATCACAAAATGTGATAGCTGTGATGCTCAACTAATAGCGATAATCTCTTATTTCTAGGATTTATTCCACAGACTAAAAGTTCCAAGGAAAAATCTATCTCATAAAATATGTTGTCTATTGTGTCAGAAGAGCGAAACTGTCAATCTTTGTCTTGGAATTTCTGGAGGTCTTTCAGATACCTTGGAATGAAGCCACAATGCATCATGAATATAATTTTATGGTAGCTAATATGGAAAGTACAACACAGCTTTGATGTGTTTTTTTAGTGGTCTGTACTTCTGTATTTAGTTGGAGTTTCCTAAACACTCCAGGCTTCTTGCCCAGGTATATCACATTTCTGTAATCTGGCCAACAGAAAATGTGAATAACCAAGGCCAAGGCCAGCTCATCATATGCCAGAATCTTCCAGCCGGATGGAAATGCCAGGATTTTTTTCCTTTTTCCTTTTTCCTTTTTTCTTTTTTTTCCTTTTCTTTTTCTTTTTCTTTTTTTTTCTTTTTTCTTTTTTCTTCTTTTTACTTTTTCTTTCTTTTTTCTTTTTTCTTTTTTTTCTTTTTTCTTTTTTCTTCTTTTTTCTTTCTTCTTTTTTTCTTTTTTTTCTTTTTTCTTTTTTTCTTTTTTCTTTTTTCTTCTTTTTTCTTTTTTCTTTTTTTTCTTTTTTCTTTTTTCTTTTTTTTCCTTTTTTTCTTTTTTCTTTTTTCTTTTTCTTTTTTTTCTTTTTTTCTTTTTTCTTTTTTCTTTTTTCTTTTTTCTTTTTTCTTTTTTCTTTTTTCTTTTTTTCTTTTTTTTCCTACTACACAATATCGCTATCAGTAAAGTGAGGAGTAGACATAATTTGGTCAGAAATTTTGTGTTACTCTTTGAACACTGGAAACTACAACTGAGCTGTAAATTCTTCAAATTCTTTACCTTTGGTAAAGAAAATAATGAGAATGAGCCAGCAAAATCTGTTTGCAGCCCAGTGTCCTGGACTGCATAAAAAGAAGTGTGGCCAGTTGGTCTAGGGAGAGGATTCTCGCCCTCTACTGTGCTCTCATGAGACCCAACCTGGAATATTCGCATCCAGTTCTGAGATCTTTATATCTTTCTGCTTGTGTTGTGTGGTCCTCCAGAGGGCCAGGTATTTTATGTTTCTTCAATAAAACACATTTTCAGGGTGTTCAGTGCTGCTGTATAGACACAATGTTCTGGAAATGAAATGGAAAACTATCCTCCTCTTTCCAAACTGAATAAACCACATGTGCTATCGGTACAATTTCAGTTGACACTGGCATGTGTGTCAATCACAAAAAACACAGTTTCAAGACTGGATTTTACAAACTTATTTTCTCATGATCTTATGTGAGAAATTTCAAATGCTATTGCTTAAATTATTTTTTTTTTCTGAATGCTACATCCTACTATAAGCTTTATGGAAATGTTAGAAATATATTAAAACACAAAATAGCCCTTTCAGGGTTAAATTATAATTGAGGAGCAAATTTGAGTGTTACATTTATGCCGTACTTAGCAAATCAGGCAGCTTCTAAGCTAAAACATAAAGCTGATGTCCAATTTCTCTGCCTTCTGAAAAAAGTTAAAGTTGAAAGAAAAATAATAGCTGATACATTAAAGTTTAAATTAAAAATGCTCTTTAACTACTTGAGTAATACAAAACTTAAATCAAAGAATAATTCCATCTTCAATTTACATTTTCTTGACTGCTGAGTTTATGTCTTCCTCCTTATTTCTTTCTTGGAAGAAAAAGGAATGAGAAGCCTTGCTTGCCTATAAATAGACACAGGCATTTTCAGTTTCAATAACAATATTTTTTCCTGAGTGGTCTGAGCGCATTGTAACTTAATACTTAAATGTTCTAGGAAAACTCGGAACATTGCTGTTTAAAGTGGCATCTCACTGCTTTATTGTCTTATAGCAAAAAATCAAAAAAATTTAGATATTTAATTCTATGTCTTTCAATCTAATGAGTTCAAATGCATAACATTAGCAAAGATCTACCAAAACTGTAGAATTAAAAAGTTATTTTAAACAATATATGTTTGATATTTATATCCATTTAGTTATACATCTGTATCTTTCCAGTTAGAGAAAGACAGAGTCAAGTTTGAATGTCCAGCTATGTACAGCACAAGACATTTCCTAATGTCTTCATATTCCTTTTGTTTTGGGATAAAATTTGACCTCATTTTTAATTTGAATTATCAGGCTATATCTACAAATGCAAATATACATAACTTTTGTGTCTTTACTGCTGTATTTTCCAAGCTCAGGTTAGGATAGTATGAGGGCACACTGATGCAAACAACATTCATTTTTAAATATTAAACATTCATTTTAAATATTAGCATTTAGTTCTCTCGGGTTTTGCCTTTAAAAATGAATTTTGTCTCTTTTGTACATAGCCTTACATCTAGTGCTGGAAAGATTTTACATCAAAATGCATGGTAGCTGAAGCATTCCTCTACAATATTAGAAAGTCATACTCATTGAACCTTTTGTTCTGATTTGACATAGTTTTTGAATCAGTCCTTACTTGTAACATCGTAACCACTGAGCACTTTAGAAACTATTTCTCTAGGTTTTCATTATAGGTGTTTTAGTTTTTATATGGATTCTGATAGATGTGAAACAGTAAGACAATCTGAATGACTGAAAGATGTTATAAGGACAGAGTACCTAAGTCAGTTCGACTATGGTTTGATTTTAAATTAGCTGGAAAGAGTTTTGAAAACCTCTCTATATGACTATAAGAACCCTGGTCAGTAATCTACTGCATAACAGAAGAATATCCACTATATTTTCTCTTATATCAGTATGAGTTATGGTGAAAGTAGTTAACACATTTGAAAGAAATTTAAAAAAGCTTCCAGGATTATTTTAAAAAAACCCTTTTTTTTAGCAAATAGTTGTTTAAAATAGCAATATTTTAGCAAATAGTTGTTTAAAATCTCCTTGTTTTTATCCATATTCACAGCTCCAGCTGCAAGATATCTTTATATTTATATAAACATAAACTTTCTGTAATTCTGAAAAATTCTGTTCATGTCTGCCTCCATCTGGTAGAGAATCCAGACCTGGACACATTCCACATTCTATCCAGATATGTACTTAAACACTGAAATGGTTACTTTCTAGCTGTTAATATTTCCTATGAGAATGTGAATTACATATATGTTGTTATGTTTATGGTGTTCTTAATAGTTATTAAAAAAAAAGTCAGTAGCTATTTTATCTAGGTGAATTTTTCTTAGTTTCTAAGCCAGATTCTATAACCTTGAAAGCCACTAAAGATAGTTCCCATGTTTTTTACAGTTGAAGTGTGTACTAAATCTCAAAACACTTGCTTTTAAACAAGTGTGAGTTTCTCTCCAACCCTTGTTTCCTTTAAGAAGTGAGCCAGGCAGACCCCTCAATTCAGAAACTCCTGTGGATGCTGACATTCCTAGTCTTTCAGAATTGCTTCTTGATCTCAGTCATGTACAGTCAAGAGATCAACTACAGTCACAGGTGCAGTCACAGGAGTTTTTCCAGCATGGGAGTACACCAGGACCTTTATGAGTTGTCTGTAGCTTAAGAGCTACCTATTGGGCAGTTTCACCGTTCAATGCAATATGTTGAGCATATATTGCTTCCTCAGGTGGGAGGAGAATATGCATATATCTGCATGTAGAAGCTAAGATGTCACAGAAGACAGAATGAGAGAATAGCAAAAATACACAGTTCAAATGATCTGTGAATCCAGCTTCAATGTAGTATTCAATACAAAATATTTTAGAGTGAGTCCAAATTTGTTTTAAAAGTTCCAGCACAGAGGGTTCCTTGAATTTTAAGCCTCAGTTTCTCTATTCTGAATCCAGTGTTGTTCATTTTATAGGCTTTTTCTTAGTATTATCATACAATTTTCCTTTGCTCCTCATGGGGACAGACACTAGGGCAATATGAAGACAAACCAGGTAAATATTATATTCAGTTTTTTGACATGTGAAACTGTTCAAACATTCTGAGCTGCATATGTAGAAACACCGTTAATCACTGCTAAAACATCTTTTAAAATAAAATAGTAGTTTTAAAATTCTACTTTTTAAAAAAAAATTGTACTTCTATTTCAGCTTCATTAATGCTGTGGAATTTAAAAAAGGACCACTTCACTCCATCTGACATGTTTAACTCCAGCCAGCACTTATTAAACCACACACAGCCTCTTGCTGACAAGCCCCCATTGGAATGGGCAAGAGAATTGTAAGGGTAGAAATGAGAAAACTCATGGGTAGAGATAAAGACAACTTAAAAGGTAAAGCAAAAGTAAAGGAAACTAAGGAATTAATTTACTGCTTCTCATCGGCATGCAGACACTTAGCCCTCTCCTGGAGAAAAAGGCTTCATCACACAAAATGGTGACTTGGGATGACAAATGCTCTAAGTCCAAATGTCCCTCATTCCTCCCTCTTTCCTGTAGCTTTTATCATTGAGGACGATGACATATAGTATGGAATGTTCCTTTTTTCACTTGGGGTCAACTGTCCTGGCTGTGTGCCCTCTCAGCTTCTTGTTCGCCCCCAACCTTCTCACTAACAGGATGGTGTGAGAAGCAGAAAATACCTCAATGTTACTTAAGCACTGCTTGGCAAAAAATAAAACATTGGTGTATTATTAATACTGTTTTCATCATGAATCCAAACAACAACCCCATAAAAACTACTAGGAAGAAATTTTACTCTATCCCACCCAAAACCAACAGGAGTAGCTATTGTATTGTTATGCCTGCCATGGAGTGGTAGTTCTTTCTATATCAACCAGATCTTTTAATGGATGGAGGAAAGAGTAATTGCTCTGGTCAAAAATCACTTATATGAATGCGAGAGGTATATAACACATTCTGCTTCAAATGGAGACAATGAATCTTAAGAATAGCTCTTTTTTCTGTGTCAGGCTGTTATTTCTTGTCAAAATGGCTTTTCACATCTAACAGATACTCATGCTGCGAAAACAGCTTTGTATGCAAAAGTATTTGCCTATTGTGATTAAGGTTCATTTAACTAATGGTTTGCAATGGTACCAAGTTTAGATTAGGCAGAAGGAATACTCTGGGAAGTATACAGACAATCTATTTAGACTGATTTTAGTAAGTTTTACTCTCATTTTGAGTATATTGTCTAAAAGAAGAAATTTAACAATATATTTATATGATTGCTCATAAAAATGTAATTATGTTCATTGTCTTCAAGCTCTACATTTTCCTGTCCCATTAAAGTAAGCCATGGTCATTATGCTTCTGTACCCCACTAAACCACTATGTTGCCATAAGCAAAATAAGATAAGTAGGAAATTTATCTGACAAACGCATGGTGAAATTTCTGTCTACCAAATGCTTTTCAAATCAGAAATAAAAGCAGCCTTGGGAGATAAATCTACAGAATTTGAAACAGCCATACAGAAATTGCCAAAATAATCCCCTGTATTGCCCAAAGCAAGACATAAATTAAGAAGCAATACACTATGAGTGTAATGGAGCATGTACCTTTCATGCTTCCATTCATCTCATATTAACAGCTTGTACACTGCACCTCACAGGAATAATTACAAAATTGTAGAATATCTGAAATTATACATATTAAGACAGAGGAGAAACAGACAACATTTTATTTATCTAATTATTTCAAGACTTTTTGTAGTTAAAAAAGTTAATAATTGCTATCATGTTTTCTAATTATCAACTTACACGGGTAAAAAGTCAAAAGAAAGAAAAAGGCTTTAGGCAAAATCAGCAAGGGAGTTTTGTATTCTTTCTGTTAAAAATAGATGCAAATTTGTTGGTTGACATGTTAGCAGTATTCTGCTCTTCCATGCAGGACATAAATATTTGAAAGTACCTCAAAACTTCCAGTCTTTGAAATCCCAAGGACAGAGTGGGTTACAGAGCTGTAGCTTGTTTCTTTTTGCAGAAAAGATGAATTAAAGATATACCCATATGCAAGGTATATTAAAATGGGCATCAAGAAATTTTTCAAATCAAGGAATTTTTCAAATTGAAATTTCTGCTTCAGGAGATCATCTGAACTACTACAGTTTGATCTCTTCACTAATTGCATGAAACAACAAGCACAAAGAATTGGCAATTACACTGCTACTGCTTCTGCAAATCTGTCCCACTCCACAAGTTCATTCTCTACTATATCACCATTACTTTTATACCTAATACTTGTCACTTCCATTAAACAAATAGAATCATAGAAGAATAAGTGAAAACCAATAACTAAATGACATTAGGGACATCAGCTGCAAGCAGATATGTAAATGAAGAGATAAAAGATGATAGTCAACTGAATAACATATCCTGCCTTTTCAACTCAATCATGAACTGAGCTGCTTAACATAAGGGGTATGGCATCACGGAAAATTTCCCAGGATAAAATACAGACGGTGCAACATGCAGAAGGCATTGTGTGTTTTCTTTACAATTCTGTGGTATTAACTGAAAGCAAGTGCCTGCCAAATCAGAAAGTGGTGTCATGAAAAGTTTTATGTGCTGAGGTTAGTATGCATCTTCTAGTGGCTAGCAGTACGGCTATTCAAAAAATCAAAAATCTATTGGTTGAAAAGAAGCTAAGCCAATTTTTCACTTTAAAAAAACAAAACCAAAGAAAGTTCAACTCTAAGATAATCACTCAGAAGGTTAAGGCTTCCACCTGAGATGTACAAGGAATTCCTGTAAACTCTAGATATAATTCAGCCTGTTAGTCATAATGTGAAAATCAATATATGCTTCAGGTCTTGACAATTATGTTCCTATGTATTTTCACTTTCTGTTTTTTATGTATAGTCACATATCCTGATCTTGATAACATTTCAGAACTCATGAAACACATACCAGATAAGTAAAATGAGAATGGAACACTTGGTGATTTCTCCGAATAGTTTCCATAATTGTTCCACATCCTGTGACGTACATACAGCTCAAAAAAATCATCATCTCTTCCCTTTCTGGAGCACAACTGGGTGAAAAAAAGTCACATATTCTTACCCAAAACATGTTCTCATTTGAACAGAGACAGAGATATAATACTGGCCGAGATAAAATAATCAGTGAGGAGAAGGTTCAACATTACATCCAAGCCTCTCAACTTGATACCTGGGCTGTAGGCTGTCCTGAGGCTAAGAATATTTTTTTGTCTTCTTTTTGAAGCTGTTTCACTGTGTAGAAAATAATTAAAATTTATAGGATCAGAAAGAGAACAAGCATAATGATAACACAGTAGCCTACTGATTCAAAATCTCACTTGAGAAAAGAGACCTGGATTCTGTTCTGTTTTCCAAAGACTATACATTTTACATGAGACAGACATTGGATAACATGTATAAGTAGCTCATGGAGCAACCTAGACCTTTCTCATCCCCAGTGAATACCTTAACCAGCCTACATGAGACCCTTACTAACTGTTGGACTTTTCAGTGTCTTCTATAAATATTACATTGTAAACATCTCATGCTCACCATGTCTGAACCTGCAATCTTGTGTTTAAAATGAACTCCTGGCATGTTTGCTTGATATCCTGCAGTAAAAGAGAAAAAATCTAATGGCTATGGTAACCAAGCTATGAGGAGTGCCACACAGCCATCAAATACCTACAATGCAGTGTATTCCCTTTAAGATATTTCTACTCTGCTCACTTGAAGAAAGCTCAGTCACCTTCGGCTGAAAATTCTGCAATAGTAAATTTCCCAAAAACATGTTGAAGATTAATAATGTTCCCAATTTACATTAGAAAATCTGAAATAAATATTTTGCAATTTATTCTTTGTTATTTTCATGATGACTACGTTGTATCTTAACTATGGCTCAGATTGTAGATGTTGTTAAACAGTGTACTTATTTTATTTTTGAGGCTTGTGGCATTATAATTCTGTGACTGAACAAGAAATCCCTAAAAGGCTAAAAGGCTCAGAGGAGATAAGAAAGGGCAATGTGTCCATGAAGGTCAGAAACTTAGGAGGGGTGGGGCTGAACACAGATGTCGCAAAGAAACTGAATTTATCACGTCAAAAGGGGAGCCTTTAAAGGTGGCCTTTATTTTAGATGAGCAGCTATCAAGTTAAACAGATCTGCCGGTGGTATGAATGTTTCTCCCAAGTTTGCTAAAAGTTTGACTGTTTTCCTGAGTTAGCCAGATCAGCAAGAGGGTAATGAATATGTGGCTCAGCTAAATATAGAGTATAAAACAAAACAACTGTCAAAAGAATTTAACAGACAGCAGCAAGTTGGAGATGGCTTCAACCCACATTTTCCTTCCCAGCAGTGGGGAACTCCTGGCGTCTTGATGGTGAGCATATTATACACACTGATAATGGGGAACACCTTGGTGTTGTGACCCAGCTGTCTATTGATATTGATTTATTTTGCTAAATTTTACTTACGTTTGTGTTAGATCATGCAGTATATTTTTAATCATTTTAATAAATCAGAAATCCCATACAATACAAACTATCTTCAAATAAGCAGAATTGATAATTAATATTATCCTTCCACAAGTGAATGTATAAAAGAGCCTGGTCAGAGAGTGTCAGACTAAAAATTTCCTTGTTCCATCAATAAATGTAATTTTTAATAAATTCATCACTATGTAAAGAGATTTCTCATTCATATATTTTTCTCTGGTTTTTTATATATCCTGAAAGTTTATTTGCTCATTAAATTTAGCTTCTATGTTAATCACAAGGTTATTTTACACATATTTTTAATTATGTCTGTGTATTTTTCTTTCTCCTTGGTTACTTGATGGGATATATACATCACACATTTTCTCCAAATGTCTACAAACATATCTGGGTCAGAAGCTGTTCAATCAGAACTTCTGCATTATTACTACCATTTTTTAGTTCTGGTTTCTTATTCTGCAGTCCAGGTCCATGGAATGGGAAAGAAACTACTGCTACCTTGTCTAGCTTCAGGAAGGTGGAGCAAATCTCTTTTTGTTTTCAGATGAGTGGTTTGATTTCCTTATTGTATTTTTCTTTGTTAAAAGTAGAAAGTGAGAAGGTGCAAGATCAAATGCCAGAGTCAGATTTGCTCCTTTGTCTTCTGCACTCTGGAACACACTTTAGCTAATGAAACTGAACGTACTCATGACAGCAAAAGCTGATAGGACAGGTATGAGAAGGACTGTATGTAAATCAACCTTTGGGAGGGGGTTTGGGTCCCAATGACCACAAGGCTTTCTCTCTCCTTATAATATTCTCTCATTCTTCTGATTTAAAAGCATATTTCCCATTTCTCCAAATACTTATTAGTTTCTTAAATTTTTTTTTCTATTTTCTTGGTTCAAGACCTTGAAATCAGTAAAATTAGGCGGTTACAGCTTGTGAAATCTGTGCTATCTGGATGTGGAAGCAAACACATGGTGGTGTGAGAACAATTATAATTTGATTGGAGCAGTAATTAATAGCATACCAATAATTATTTCAGTGTAAGGGGTTATTTTCTTACCCTTGCTCACAGTGACTTGTATACGTGAAGGCTTATTGAGCCAGAGCCAACTATTCAGCGTGAAGAAAGTAGAATAAATCAGGAAAGCATATCACTATCAGCATCACAGCTGCTCTCACTTCATGTCCTACTTGGTAGCTGGGCTACTGAGAAAAGCAAATACTTCTTTGTCTTATTTCTGCACTAAGTAAATGTCACAGCAACCCATTAGAATTGACAAGGTCCTTGTTCCTGAATAGCAACTACTTTAACCCTTTCTCTTCACCATTTTTCCATTATATAAGCCATAGCAATCAATGTCTTTTGTTTAAGATTACATGCAATCACAACATTTTATTTTTCAACAATAATAGACAAAAATAACTAATTTTATTCTGATTACACATTTCTGCTGGCTATTGAAGAAGTTATGCATTCTTTAAAACATGATGCTTGTATTCTCAGTAGTTAGTCTTCTTAAGCAGATTCTATTTCTGAATAGAAAATTGTTACTTCTACTCAGGACTGGTCAAATTAAATTGGATTTAAATGAAAACAGTGTGAGTGTTCTGTGGACTTATGGAACTGCTTCTTAAATAACATCATTATTTAAAATAGACACCAAAAATGTTCCAAAACATATTGAAATCAGCAGTAAAATCTATACTTTTATTAACTTCGTTGACTTGGATGAGATTAATAGAGTAAAATATTTTAAGGTTTTTTGTTTCATTACCCATATACTGTTGCAATGAAAAATTGATATAATCTTTATTTACCTAACTCCCAAAAGTATATGAAAAATCCTTGGTGCTTTTTTAGGATCCCAAATATTTATGTATGTTTACATTAAAATTTTTTAAAAGTGTCCTTTTGTTATTTTCCTTCACTACTTTAGTTTGAAGTTTCACAAACTGAAGCTTGTCAGTGCATAAGTGGATCATCAAGTTCAAGGTGGCAGGCACTAATTGTCAAAACTGTCATGCTTAATACATTTCCAGAAATCCTGACACTATTGCTTCAGTGGCTAGTCTTCTTCAAGACTTCATTAGTTGCTGTAGAATACTTGCACAGAGTATGAAAATTTTCCCTGATTTTTATCTTCACTTTTCTAAAAAATTCGTCCTAAAATGAGGGAAGTAGAGTTAAATTGCCATCTGCTTTTAGTTGCAGAAAACCTGAGTACATTTATTCTCATCTACTTGTTTTTCCAACTAATTAATAAATTATTACAGAGAAAGATGACAACTTAACTTACTAGTCACACAGGACACAGATATATGCTGTCCTGCAGTTTCTGACAGACTGAATTATTGGATACACTTAAATTGATGGAAAAAAGCAAAGGGATGGGTTAGAAGTTCAGGATTCTTGCTGACTGCACTACCTTCTCATGGCATCATGCTACAGGTTCATTTCAGGAACACACATTAAATTCTCTTTCTTCCAATCAAGCAAAACATACCTAATAAATCATATAATAGGAGGTAGTACCAAATATCTTAGCTTCTTTAGTTGCAGAAGAGCTGTGATGAAGTAAGCTGTGCAGAGTGCTACACCATGATTATATACACAGCATTTCCAAATTATTTCCATCAATATCAGTGTTTACCTTATGTAAGCTTATTTATAAACAGAAATAAAGTCTAAATACATGTTGTGGGGGGAATTTATTTTACTTTCTCCTAACAAAATTTAGAAATATTGATATTGATCCTTGATAAAAACTGGGTCCTTAATCCTGTCATATAAACATAATTGCCTGCTCCTAATAGGTAAGGTAATCTGTTTTATAATTGCCTACCTATGCTTAAGTTTGTGAGTTAGAAAATACACTCTTAGAGTATCCTTTGAGGTCAAATGGCTTTAACCTTTATTTTTCTAAATCAATTCTGTCACTTTCTGAACTATCTCATTTCTGTCATTGACATGTACATTAAAGAACTATGAATGTGCAGAGATGACTTATTAAAATGGGGCTCAGATCCTTGTCTCGATGGAAAATAATCAAGATTAACATATATTTTATCTGATCAATGTTTAGTAATGCACTACTTCACTAAATGACAAAGAAATTGTTTTCAGAACTACTCTGAACTTGTTTCAGATAAGGTTTCATTTAGAAAAAAGTGTATGTTTCCCTTCTTCAGACATACCTTTTAGATGAAAAGGCTGTGTGAAAATTTAGTATTCAGATTGCTTATCTTAATTGAATTTTTACTATGAAAAAAAGTGTAGAATTTTAATTTTTATTGATACTAATACACTAAATGCACTGTCCCACCTGTTAACACAATAATGATTTATATGTCAAATGATAAAGTGTGCGGGAATCTATTACTCCTAAATCTTATTATGGCCAAAAAGGGAAAACCCCACATATGTTGAGCTATAAAATTATTTTTAGCGTGCATAGAGCTTTAACAAGCTAGTCTAACTTGTGAGGATAACACATGAAAACCTTATTAACAATGTGCTTAAAACTGACCAGAGGACCAGAGGGTCATCTCTGCTTTAGATAAAGGGCCCAATGAGTTGAGTGGGATCAGGTGGCTATGTGCAAAGCCTTCCCTGACTTAATCAGAGTGTGAAAGTTTCCTGAGTGAGCCAGGCCAGCATGGTTGAAGTGGCACAGTCCAACATAGGGTGTAAAACTGAACAACCAGCAGGGTAAACTTTAAAGAAGACGGTGGGTTTGAGCAGGCTTCAGACCATGTATTCTTTTCCCAGTGACTAGGTCACCCAGAAGCATGACCACAAACATATAGAGACCAGTAATGAGAATCAATTTTGTGTTGTGGTCCAGTCATGTATTGAAATGGGTGTGTTGTGCTTGGTTTGTTACTTCAGTGAACTGCTGTATTGTTAAATCAAAATCCCAGTAAATACACTTAATATTAAAACAAAACCTCCTTGTGTAGAATATCTTCTGACAATGGGAAACATGAATACAAAGTTGAACCTGGCTTCTTCAGGCTCCATGAGAAATATTTACTTTTTCTCTGGTATCCTCAGTACTATGAGGAAGGTAGCAAAGGCCTTCTGTAGAAAATTAGATGTCCTACAGCAGAAATAGACATTGTAGGACATCTAATTAAAAAAAAGGTTATAGTGTTTTTTCCTAAGGATTTGAACACCAAAAGAGAAATCAGGAGCTAGAATTTCATTTTGACTGTTAAATTTTAATAAATAGTTAATATCACAATGACCATTACAATAACTCAGGGTATATCACCTGCTTTAAATTACATCTATAGTAAACCATAGCGTAACTAGTTTGCAATGCCATGGGTCTGCCTACACTTGGGTTCTAATGTAGTTTAAGAACCTGGGTTGCAGAGATCATGTTCTGCTAAATAACCTAAACCACCTTGGCAAGATCAAAGATGAAAGAACAGCTCTTGAAGAGTTATATATGTTTACTGACTGGAAATGTCACTGAAATTAAGCAGCAACTGTTATAACTAACAAAACATGAATACAGTCTTACTGTTTTTAATTTAAAATGTTGCCCAAGCTCTGCAGTGGGGAAGTTCATAAAATGTAAAACTACAAAAATTGGAAGGACTATTTCCAAAAAAACCCATGTAGCCAACAGTGTATGGAATTAAGCTAGTGGAAGATAGGAAGCCATGTCATCCACAGCATATTATGGTATGTACCAATACTAACCTCATATTTTAATCCATTTTTTATTTGACTTTCTCCAATTTTGCTGCATTAGTACTGTTTGTCAGTCCTAAACACATTCACAGTTTTATCCCATGGCAGTATTTCTTGTATCCTCACAGCAGTTCATGGAAACCATGCCTGCATTTTTCTTGATGTGCCACAGAGAGACCATCTTGTCTTGGTGTCTTGTCCAGTGTTCTCTCCTCCTTTGACACCTGTTTGCTGTGACTGACAGCTTGTCCCTGTGAGCACAGATAAATTTCATCTCGACCATACTGCGGCTGTCAAACAGATTGGCATAATACAGCACCACTATCAATATCTATGTAAAAACATCACACCGTTTTTTATATCCTGTCACATTACTATGCAGCTAATGAAGGTTCCTATCTTATACTTGGTGCTTTATCTTTTTTTTCCACTTTTTTAGTCACTACGAAATATCTCCATTGCTATACAAATGTTAAAAATCTCAATCTGTAAGGGGGAGAAGAAAACAATATGCTGAATAAAGATTCTAACAATGTAAAAAACCTAGAACAGCAAAACAAGAAAAGGAAAAGCTCATGCAATGAATTCCAATATGCACATTCAAAACATCACTAGAATCCAGTTTTCATTAATTGTGGACACAGACTCGTGTTCAATAAAACCCATTTTTTCTGAAGAATTTTCTGTTACTACTAAATGAACTCTTTTAGGAGACAAAGACCTAGTTTCTCAGTAAAACTTAATACCAAAGGAAAGAGAACTAAGAAGAAAATGTGTTTGCATACTGTTCTAACACATATTTTTTCATTAAAATCCACCTACTGGGACTACGCTAGTATGTGCTTCCAGGGCTAGAGATTGGCACACCAAACTCCAGAGAGAATGAGGTTTTCCAAAGAACATTTCTTAATGAGCAAAAGACCTTTGGAAATTTATAAGCATATAAGAAGTTTTGCTTCTAAGACGTTTCCTTTCTCCCAGCTCTATTACAATTTTGGAATCCTATAAAAAGAGGAAAAAAAAACCCCTTTTGAGAATAAATGTTCTAAAATTTATGACTAACTTCAGCAGCTTTTGGTAACAAAGCTTAATTCAAAACAACTGTGGAAGATGTGAGTCTTAAATAGTGGCATCCTGTTACTTAAAGTTACTTTCCAAAACAACAGATAGATTAGGTTCATAAGTCAACACTACTTGCTGGGCAAATGAGTAGCTTTATACATTATTTGCTGCGTTGTTGTAATCCTGTCCTGGAAAGCCTCATGCTGCCATGCCTTATTATGTGGAAGTGATCATTTCAGGCTATAGCTCCTTTCCCAATGAGCTGGTACCCAGCAGACAGCTCCTAGCAACCTTGTGTGATATGTAGTATTAAAGGCAGAGAGGCTAACTTAAAAAAAAAAAAAAAGAAAAAGAAAAAGAAAAAGAGAAAAAAAAGAGAGCTGAATAAGATCCATAATGATTTTTGCCCCTGCTTTGGAGCTATTAGGTCAGACTGGAGCTCTTAGGACCTATTAAGGACTCATGTGGACATATAGAAGGCTAGGCCTGTAAGGATACTGTTCTTCTAGATTCTAAAACCTTATTAATGTTAGCTAACCAATGTTTAGTTATGAGCTCCTAATATTTTTATGAGTTTAATTTTGCTTGTGTTATTGGCCTTTGCTCAAAGGACTAGATTTTTTCAAGCAATGGTCCCATCAGTTTTTTGCAGTGCAGTTCCAAATAGCCAGCAGATATTTGCTGCTGTATCTGAGAATGTAGATGTGTAAGTCCTTAGCAACACCCACAATCAGTTAATTAACACGCAAATGACCTTAAATCCACTCTCAGAAATGGATGTTAGATTAAGGAGAACACGGAAATTTCACTTTGAATGATCAAGCTTAGAAAAACGCATCTTACTTCTATCCTCTCTTGCTTCATTTTAGCTTAATGTAAACAAAATAATAGCTTATTCTCTAGCACATCTGATTCTAATACACACAATATGGAAACACATTGTTCAGACAATTACTCAGACCTATAGCACCAGAGAAAAATTATTCTCCCTGATGCAAACTCCATACATTTATGCTAGAGAAAGAGGAGCTCAGTATTACACAACAAAAGAGATCTGACCTTTTGCCAGGGGCTATTGGGAAAAATATGTGTGGGCTAGTCATTGGTTTGCAATGAAAATTTGTCACAGATAGCGATAAATTGGAAGTTAGCTTTAAGATAAACATTTTCATATAATAGACAGGTAATCCTTTTCTTTGTATAATCTGTGTATTCATAATTTTATATGATAATTGCAATACAAACGTGTAACTTCCTGACTCCATGAGGTTCTTGTTATATTATTGTGCATGTTTTGATAACTCTATACCTTTTTGTAAAACATGAAATTTTCCTCAGTTGTCTCCCCAACAGATCAGTGATACAGCTGAACAATAGAAAAAATATATACAGATACAGAAAAAAATCTTTTAACTCCTTTTTATTTCAGGCAATCTGCCAGAATATTACCAAAGCAATAACAACCTCCCTAAAAGAGAACAGACATGCACATATGTGCAAGACTTCAAAAACAATCTCATTGCTCTTGTCTTCCTTTAGCAATACAGCCATGACACCACCAAACCTTTTAAAATGCAGAAGCAAGAAGAAGGTCAAACCAAGTTTCATCAGAGTGGCTGGTATGGGGTTATGCTTTGGATTTGTGCTGAGCATGGAGTTGGTAATATAGAGGGTTGTTTTATTGCTGAGCAGGGCTTACATAGAGGCAAGGCCTTTTCTGCTCTTCCTACTGCCACAATGTCAAGGAGGCTGGGAGTACACAGGAGGTAGGGAGGAGACACAACCAGGACAGGTGATCCAAACTGACCAAAGGAATATTACATATCATATGTCATCATGCTCAGAATATAAAGTGGGGGGAAGCGGGGGGAAGGGGGAAAGTTTGGAGTTATGATGTTTGTTTTCCCAAGTCACCTTTACACATAATGGGTTCCTGCTCCTCTGGAGGTGGCTGAACACCTGCCTGGCCATGGGAAGCTGTGAATGAAGTTTCTTGCTGAAGAAAATGAGGCTTTTGCTTTCCATATTAAACTGTCTGTACCTCAGTCCATGAGATTTCCAGCTTTTATCCTTCTGGTTCTCTCCCCCTCCCACTGGCAAGGGAGTGAGTGAGGCAGCTGTGTGGTATTTGGCTGCTGGACGGGGTTAGACTATGACACCTCTGAAAATACTAAAAAAAAAATTACCTAAAGAAAGATATGTCATATGAAACTTGAGAAAACATGGAGCAAAATCTTTCAACAAGCACATTTTTTTAGACATGCATAGCAATTATTTTTTTCTTTAGAGAAGTGCGTTTTATTATGAGAAAAAAAAAAGAAGATAAACTATTAATAAAGTTATTTCTTAGCTCTATGTAGAAGAAAGGCAACTTTATAATGCTTGTTTGTTCTACAGAGTACTTTTGGTTCTCAAATCTTTAACATATTAACTAAGCAGAATATAGAAATGGAGTGGGATAATTACGCATTCTCTTCTACATCAGTGTCGCTGTTGAGCTGCTAGCTGAGAGAAAACCCAGGTTCTCAGACAAGAAAAGAGAAAAGATGTCTTTATTATTTTGATTTCCATATATATAGAGTTTTCAGAGGTCACCCAGATTGGTCAGCCAGAAACCTCCCCCTAGGCCCAACTGGCCAAGCCCGAACTGCCCTAATCTGGAGACGCTGTTTGCAAAACATCCAAACTTTATCTTTGTTTATGAAACATAGCAAAATGTTCTCACGAGAAAGACCTGTGCTAGCCACACATCAGAAATAATTACTTGATGACCCTGGAAGTATAGTACCTTTATTCATTACATTGAAATCAAGAAGTATGAGGCTGCCATGATGTCAGATAAATTCAGGTTTACAGTATGCCATTTCTGGAAAGCAGCTGCAGTCAGAGCATCTAGTAAAAGAGTGTCTTCATTAAATGAGTGGCATTAACTGGAGTTTCTTGATGGTTATTCAAACTCATGAAAAGAAAAATCAGCAGAAAACAACTCTACAGAACCTATAACCAATATGTCAATGTTGCAAAGCAGTAACAATCACACTATTATAGGAGAAAAAGACAGCTTTCATTTGCTCATAAATTCAAGAATATGTTTTGTACAATAATTATTTAAAGAACAAATACTTGCTTCTTCTGTTATACACCTTGAAATGTTCTGATAGAAAACTGGTGTTAAGCATCGTAACTTTACAATTACAGATGAGAAGAATGATTGGATTTCAAGGTTTTGTAAGGTGCATGAACTCATATGTCAGGTTATAAATGACAATTGAAACTCTGAAGGTAGTTCAAGTATTTTTGTTATATACTTGAGAAAAGTTATGATAAATTTCAAAATACCCAAGAAGCTTGAGTTTGGGGAATGACTTCTCCAAAATAATGCAAAAATCCTTCTTCTATCATGCTTATCAGATTTAACAGAGAAGGGGGCCTTCTCCAGAACTGTGGGCCTTTGCTGCTAGTGTAATTATGGATCTGTTATAACCATTAACAAATACAATTTGGACACCTTAGATCATAAGATGCCAAACAGTTACCAGTCTGGTTCCAGTAAGGCCTAACACAATCAAGATTTCTACTGCTGCTACTATTTTTAATTTTGCTTCATACATTATTATGCTCAATGATCTTTAAGGTTTTCTCAAAAACATTAAGGTTTCCTACAATATTTTATCAATAGCCTTTAGGTGTATAGAAATCACTAAGACTCTCCATGCTCTTAAAGAGTGCTTTAATGACAGTGTAGCAAAACAACAGGGAAAATAGCTTTTACTTAGAGCTAGATTATCAGAATTATTAAAGCCTAATTTGTAGCAATTCTTACCATTCTTCAGAATGACTACTTAATTTAGATGTAGCAGTAAATATTAGGACATATTTAAAATAGTGTAGAGGACTTCTGAGGTTTAAGATGTAATGTGAATCCTCTGTTTAGAAAGACCTTTTTTTTCACTCCTTTTCAACTAAAATCTATATATTTAGGTATGCACTATATAAGAAATTAATAAAGCCTTTTTATTATGAAGTTTCAATTACATTGATATTTTCAAATTAAATTTATTGTAATAAATTTTTTGTATATAATTTCACATCTTAAAAAGAAATTATTACAGTGAAGTTTTTTATAAAGTAATTTTTTTTCATTTGATTTTTTAGCCAATCCTTGTTGGAATGACCACTTCCACTGGAAAATTATTCTCTTGTAAAACCACTGTCAAATCTCCTATACTCTTCCATGAACCCAAGAAGTCACGCCACCATGGATTGTAATCCTGTCAGACCTAACAAGCTAAGCAGATTCAGGTTGAATTAACAGTAGAGTGGGAGACCTCTAAGGAACACTTCAGTGCTGCAGCAAGTTTTTTAGTGCTACTGACTCAGTGGGAGACACCCTTCTATGTGAGTTAGTACTGAACTAATGCCCCAGCCAGGGAATTCTAAAAGACACAGTAATTAGGATGCTATAGGCTAGAGTGCTCAGAAATAGAGACTGGGAGACAGTCTGGCCAATGAATGTCACTGCAAGTGTCTTAATGTATGAACTGGAGAAAAGCAACTGGAAAAGGAAAAAAAAATCCCATTGTTAGCAGGAAAAAACCCTGGAAAATATTAGCGAAGAATATAAAAAAATCTTATGACTGGATAGTAAAATATAAAAGCAATAGAAAGCCCATTAGATGTGATCAGCACAAGATCATTTATTGATGTACAAGATGAATTTCCAAGAACATATAGAGGAAACAGAGCTAGCTAAAAAAGGAGAGAGATAAAATTAATTCTCAATCAGTTTTAGCTGATGTGTTGCTCATTATATGCTAAAAATGGCCTTCCTCCGAAGTAGTCCCCCAGCAGTCTTTACACAATCATAAAAGAAGTAACACTTTGCTATAAAACTCCTAATACACAATACAGCTATGAATATTTAATTAATACCAAAGTAAAGAATAAATTCTATGAAAAAGTTAGTCTAATATTTGTAAGTACTGGACAGTCAGTCAAATATTTTTATTTTCATGCACGGTTACTCCATCACAGAGTAAAAAGTCTCACCTCTCTTCTCATAAATATTATCTTGGAGAGAATGTAAAGGAAGATGAGCTTGGTATCACAAAATATGTTCTTAGTTTTATCAGCCAGGCAATATTTGTCTATCTGTAGCTGTTGTTTCCCCTTCGTGCAACATGATCAGCAAGCAGCTAAAGTCATCTTAACCCAACTATATCTCATTGTCATAATTTTTTAGTTAAATTTAAAATAAAGTAAGCAGCGAGCAAGAAAATTTGCAGAAGTCTCTGCAGTCTGTATTAAATGCACAGGCTGCCTGGATATGACTCTCTCTAGACCCTGACAAGCAATGTGTTGTGAAAAAGTCTGGGAAAACTGCTAAGCAGGGGCAACTCTAACAAATGAATACAAGAAATAGGAGATAAAAAAAAAAAGTGATGTGATAGTCCCTGAAGGGCAGTAAGTCAAATTAGAAAATAGAGCTTCTATTAATGTTTTAATGGGAGCCTTCAATATGAGAAAAAATTTTGGCTTTTCCCCATAAATTTTTAACACTGAATTCCACTCACCAACATTCTAATCACTCAGACAGTAAATAAAGTTGACAGAATACTTAGCAAAGTACTGCTCATATAAATTATTAGACATTTGATGATAATATTCAGTGAAGAGCATAGGAGAAGCTAGAAGTGCACTGAATATTTTAAGTATTAATTCTCAATACAAGTTCTCAATAGGTACTGAAGTTGTAGGAAAGATAATATTTAAAAAAGATTGCTATGGAACATCTCAAAAGTTTTATATAAATGCTGAAGAAATGTGTTAGAATTTAATTTCCTGAAGACAGGAAGAAGACTCTAGAATCAATCCCCTACTCAAAAAAGTACTAAATAGCAAAACAATGTGACTCAGATTATTTTCTGATTTTCGTGCCACTACAGATTTGCTAGTTGTGAGTCTGTTTGGATATTATTTCCTTGATGTTTCCACAGGTCATTATATACAATAGTCTTGCATTTTAGCTATATTTTCCCTTTTAAAAGAAACATAACAATTTTCCATGTATGAATGTAGCCTCAGAATCATGAATAAACCATTATTCAGTTCAGCACAATGCATTTATAAATTGTGCATGATGACTCCCTATTTTAGGTAAACTTAAGCATCATCCAAAGGCAGCAGTATTGCTGCTGGCAAATGAAAAAAGATTGTGGATGAAATGGAAAAAGGTTCTGTCTCAGTGAATGCTACTTAATTGCATTCCACCATTGACAGAGAATAAGGGAAAGAATTTACTGTTAGAATAACACTGAAGGTGAAGATGTAAGGTGTTATATATTTAACAAGATGTCTAAAATAATTCTGTTTTAGAAGGCTTGTTTACAGTCCCATAATACATTTTCAAACTTAGTTGTCCAACTAATTGCACTTTCTTTGGACAATTCTGTTGTGCCCACCAGAAATTTTGATTCATTATTTAGAAATTTCAGTATATTTTTCTCATCTGGAAATTATTACTTCTTGTGATACAAGCTGTATTTCCCCACTCCTTTTCTTCCCTATATGTCCTCCCTTCCCACATGGTCCTGGCCACTCCCTTGGGTTTCCCCTATTGGTTCCTGTACCCTAACTCCACCCATGTACTGCCCTTGGGCCCAGAGATCACTGGGCCAATGTGCTGTCCACGCCCCTCTGTCTCCCTAGAAAACTCCTGACCCTTTGCCATGGTGATGCCTTTGCACATGAGGTCTTTCCCATGAGGTGTGCTGGCCTCTGGGAGGTCCTTGGCCTCTGGTGGACCATGTGAATAACAACTCCCATGGTCACCATGCACAGATCCTTCTCGACTCCTTTACCATTGCCATCGTGTTGCAAACAGCAGACAAAACCAGAGCTAGCCTGTGGCTCCCCGGCTGGTGTAAGCACAGTGACCAGAATTTTGGGGCACTGAGGCATTTACCCAGGCTGGGCAGAGATGCTCTCTGGTAAGGCCTGCGGCTTGCCATACCATCACAGTGAAAGCAACCCAGAACCACAACAATTACTCTAAGAAGATTTTTTCCAGGATTTGTGTTCAGTGGCATTTTGGTTTTCACTCTCCCAATGACAGAGAATATTTTTTCCCTTTTCTTTGAAGGTGTCTTAAGTCTGCATATTTAATTCCAAGATTCAGCTTTTTTTTTTTTCCCCCAGAATTAAATTTCAGATTAGGGCCTGAAAAAAAATTAATGTGAAGAAAAAATCAGATTAATATCATTAGACAGCAGTAACTCTTATGTGTACACATCTGTATGGCACATTGGTTCTTGTATAAACAGTTAATTTTAGATGGACATGTTGCTTTAAAATGATTGAACGAGAAGTTTCTAAACCTAGGTTCTTATGGATTTTCAGTTCACAAACACTCCTTTATCTTTACTGATTACAGGATATCTGCTATGGAAAGCAGGCCATGTCCCTCTCTATTATAGTGATAGGTACTGTGCAGACTAGAAAGCATTGCTTATTCAGGCAGACACAGTATTAAATTCAGACTTTGTAACTGAGTACAACAGCTTGCCAGGAGGTAAAGTTCACCAGAGTACTGCCTATTCAAATGCATTTCTCTGTCTTTTTCTTGTGAAATTAATATCCTTACATTTCTATCTGCTCCCTATGGCATTTATGCAGCTTGTGGGCATGTTGGTCAGAGAGAGAATGATCACTTAACAATGATAGGGAAAGCTGGCACAGGAGACATCAACAGAAGCTCTACCATGAAAGGGGTCCTGCACATTTAATATTCTCTGAAAACACAAGAATTTTTCCTGTCTAGTCATGCATGGCTGAAAGTGCCCACCTGAAAATACCAAAAGAATTAGTATGATTCATCTGGGCCAAAAGGTGTGAGTCCATTAGTAATATTTCCAGTTACTGTATGAAAAGAAAGAGAACAATCTGCGTCATAATAAGTTATTTCTGTGTCAGACTCTGTGTAATACTCAACAAGCCAGCTGCATTCTCCAGTAAAAGTCCATGGATCATAGGTGCTGGTTCTAAATCTTAGTAAGCATGTTCAGCCATGAAGGATAGGTTACATCTCTAGCTAGTTATTCAAATGACTGCTGCAGGTAGTAGACCAAAGAACAAGGAGAATCTGTAAAATTGGAAGTGACTTCTGTAGATTATAAAAAATGCAAATTGTTCTTCCTCCATCATCCATGCACTGAACAAAATTCAATCATGTGCATTAGCTATTCAAGCTCAGTTGATTTTCTCAAACAGTAAAGGTATTCAAGATATCCACATACTGCTGACAATGGATGAGACATTTGTGCCATTCTAAAGAGGAAGAAAAAGCCCCACAGATGTCATGTCAAGAGAGCGTTGGATGCTGATGAATGAGCATCAACTATATAAATCTATATAAAATCCTTCTTCTTGTATGCAAATGATTTATAATGAGAATGACCTTATCGTTCCCTTATGGAAGTACACTAGAGGCATAAACTCTTTCAGAAGGAAAAGTGATCACCTAGCAACAGTTTTGATCTACAAATTTCTAAATCTCAGGAATAAGAACATATTTTCAAGGATGTCACGTATATTCAAGTTACTCACATGGCTGTTCACTCTCTCTCTGTTGACTTAAGTACTGTCCTTGACTTTGCTCAATTTATGTGATCACTGCTCACTTCTGTGTAAACAGTGTTCATACACCTGTGCTGTAAGCAGGGCACCGCCATTGTTTAGTGAAAAGCAGTTTCTCCTTCGGCTCTGAGTCTAAAATTAATCATATAGAGTCCTTTTCCACAGTTACTCATGATAACGAGTATGCATTTCAGAATTTATACAAATGTACAAATGTATAAATGTATAAATTAATGTAAACCTTGCTTTGCATATGTCATTGGTCCTACTGTCTCACTAATTTAATTATAGTGTTCATATGAAAAATTAGTGCCAACATTTAAATCCCTTTCTCTCAGTAAGTTTAATTTCCAGTGAAAGAACCAAAGTTCTGTTGAATTTGCGTTTGAAAAGATATACTTAAGATACTTAAAATTCTCAAATTGGTAATTACCTTACTACAGAGAATCCTTGAATCAGTAAAGAAGTTTAAACAGCAAATTCTCATGGACTCTTCTACCATGTTGCACAATCTTGCTCTGCTCCATGCAAAGATCTAATAATGTTTCTGTTCTCCGACCTTTTTCAGACCTCTCTTTTATAAAATCATTCTTTAAGAATAATAATTTTCTTTCTTTCATGACAGAAGTAACTCATTAATCCTTAATTCTTTGTGCTAGGACAAATCTCACAGATTGAGGCAGAACTGTCAGAAACAGAGTTAATTTCTTGATATGACTGCAGATCCAGATTACTGTCATGGAAACTGGCAAACTCTGAGTATTTTCTATGCAGTATTTAAGCCTGGGCTCTTTAGCAGTCTCTCAGCCAATGTCCAGACAGGGGTCAGGACAGGACAGATTTAATTCCCAAAGTCACCCTCTTTTGGTTGGGAGGAGAGTTTAACTGTGCAAACACGAGCTAATATGTGCCAGGTGGTCTCATATTCAGTGCCTGAAGCCTTTTGTTTCCTGGAGTTGGCGAAACCTCTGTGTCTTGAGAATATACATTACTAGGTACTGGAATAAAGGGTTATTGATATACTGTGTTGATTGCTTCTGACAGCTTCTTCCAGGCTTGGTAAAAAGTCACAAAAATACCAGCCTGTAAAAAAAAATTTAGGTCCTTAGCTCAATTATTATGGCTAAGCAACTGAACAGATAAAACCATCACTTAAGAATTACTGAACTAATCCCTGTCTTTCTGCTCCTTGGACATCTTCCTTGCTCCTTGATTGTTGCAATCCTGGAGGCTGTTTTGCAGAGACATTCTTTTGCATTTATATGCCATATGAACTCATTCAAGTGCAAGGTATAATTTATTCCTTCTAACATGTGTTGATTAATCCAATGTGATACATAATTCTTATTGTTCAACAACTGTATAAAATGAAGCAAATGTTCATAACTTTTGTAGGCAGCGTGGTCCAATAAAGTTTGAATACAAGCTAATGTTGACCTCATGAACTGAAAACCTGCTTCTCTTTAGTACTCTATAGCTTCAGTATCAAAACATTTACTCCACAGTAGATTTCAGTTTTGTGTTTCAAAAGATGCTCATTCATACACCAAGGCCTCTTAACCAAGTTACCTGACATTTAGTATCCTACCAGAATTATACAATCTGATGGCAGCACCAAAACCAAACAGGTATAATGGTCGTACACACAGGACTCAGGCTGTGCACACTGCAATTTTTATATACAACAAACATTTCTTTAAAAGTCCAATACAAAACTTGGATTAGCTGAGGAAAGGCCTAATCTACTCAACTGGCTTCTACATGACTGCTGTTTCACACTAACAGTGACTATGCCAACAATAAAAGAGCTGTATTTTCACCAAGGCAACAACTCTTGAGCCATCTATTACATTTTTCAGTTACAAGCACATTATTTTCAGGGTTTTTTTGTGTTGTCTTCTTTTTCTTAAGATAATATGTTTATTGCTTTCAAACTGACATAAATCTCAGTTTATAGCTGTATTTTCTGTCTATTTCAATAGTGATTTGTCCCTTTTTCTAAGGATTAAGTCTTGGGTAAATTTAAGTTTCACAGAACATCTAAATATTTAGTTCATAAACACCTTTAATATAAATATTCTGAAGATGCTCCAGTATGATTTTTATTTTTTTTAACTATATCTAAGTTAATTTTTTTGTAACAGTTTACTTTCTTCTGGCAATATAGTTTTAACAGTGACTCAGAAACCGTAGAGTAACTGAACACCTTAGCACTTTACCTATTTACTTATGAATACTAGCCATTCCTCAATTTGAATTACCATCTCCTTTCCCTCAAGAAATGTAATGAACATAAAATGGTCACCTGATCCTCTGATTCTTTCCAGATCATTGATTAATACAGGTAATTTCAGAAAATAACTACTTTAAATATTTCATTAAGAAAAAGAAATATTAAGAAATAAAATAGATGTACTTTTGTCACACATAAAGTAAGATTAATTAATCTTTTCGTAAAGCCTTATCATTGAGAAATCACTTTAAAGCATTTTAAGAACAGAAGTGACTAGAATATTTTATGGAAGCTTTCTCTACCAGTCAAGGCAAACAATCTATGACTTAGAAAGCCTTGCTGCTGCAGTGTACCAGGAAAATGCTTTGTTGACATGTGATCTTTGCTTTCTTCATTCAACACAAATATCTTACCTCCAACCATATTTGACATTTCAAGCATTAAACATAATACTGAATATAAATCAGGGCACTGGAGCCAAAACTTTGTCTCATGGGAACCACCTCAAAGGGAAGTTTTTAACATGAAAAAATATTTTGCTCCTAAGACAAACCCAAAAGACATGAATAGATTAGTAGATGCCAGAAGCATTATTAAGAATTGGAATATGTTAACACAGTATTCAGACAGATATCTGCAGCAAAGTTTGAGTCCTGGAAGAAGTCTAACAATGTGTTTGGTCTCTTCATAGACTAAAGCAGGACACAAGCTTGAAACACTAACTTTATGGAGAATGTTAATAATAATGATGCTATGAATCCGTGTTTGCTCCTGACATTTGGACTAAATTTTCTTCTCTCATTGGGTAGTTAGATCATTTCATTGGGTTAAACTTAATAATTGCTCTTATGGTTCATTTTGAAGTTGGCCATTTCTGTTTCAAACCTACAGCACCAAGGGACTACTTGCAGAGAAAACACTCTGGTTTTGCAACTGTGTTAGCTAGTGTAATAAAAATTACTACTTCACCATAATGAACTTGGCTACCAGAAAACAATCCTTAATTCAACCAATGTTTTCCATAGACAATGTATAAATATAGAGAATATGGAAGGTGAATATCTCCACATGCAAGTATGCCACCAGATCTGGTCTCGGGAACCCTTATTTAATTTAGCTGTTGAGACATATCATTTGATTAATAAATGGCATCTGACCAAGGTGATTCACTAATATTCATCAAGATACTGTTATTATGGAAGAAGTAAGCATTATTCCTGTGCTGCGTTTACCTTGACACAATATTGGATATAGTAATTTTCCAGGTCTTATGGTCATAAAATATGTGTGGTTTTTTTGTCACACATAAAATATGTGTGTTTTTATTATGCAGCACTATTATGAAATTACAGTCTTACAGTCTTGTTGGTTTATCAAGCTGTTAATGTGCAATTCAATTTTAACTGTGTGCATTTCTGTCATTTTAAAACAAGTCACCAGATACACTAAGAATATCTTAAATTAAATAGCCTCTTTTCACATGATGCTTTGTTTTAATCAGATTCTGTGAGGTTCACCAGCATGATTATGTTTCACTAATCAGAGGTCCAGAAACATCAAATTGTTTTGTTCTTAGCATTTATCCTTGTTAGTTATTCCCTAGAGAAATATTAATTTACACTAGATGCTTTATTAATGACCTCTTAGCTTGGAGATAAAAATACAGCACTGTGCTATGAGTGTTTTTATTCAATGAACAAAAAACCACCATGTAAAATTGTGATAACAGAAAAATTATGATATTATGGTGCCTCCATAGAACACTCAATACATATATTACATGTATATTCCCATATTATTGTAAAGGCAACAAGTATTTGTTTATATCATTTATTTCTTACAAATATTTTTCTGTATTTCATATTTATTCATGCTTGGATGAATCTCTTCACCCAGCTACTCTATTAAAATTACAGGTGAGTGAAACCATAAATTTCAACATGGTTTCATTCTTAGCAGTCTATGAAGCAGTAGATTGGAAGCATAAAATAAAGTGAGCAGAATCATGTCTTGTTCTTCTGGGAGACATATTTTACCCTTCAGCAGCATATTAAAAACCCATGTTTTAGAAATTGAGGCAAGGCATACAGTACCTTCTTCCCATGAGACATATTTCTTTGCCTAGAGCAGAATTTTCCTCTTGGCAGTGTGTTTCAGAACTGGCAAGTTCAACAGTTTAATCTCTTTAGCATTTGCATTACATTTTCCAAATCAGAAAAAAAAATTAAAAAAAAAAAAATCCTTTCATACTGCTTAAGTGTTGGTTTGGGGTTTTTTTCCCAAATAATTTTAATGTGCATGGACAATATTAGCTTTTTTTTTTCCCCAAAATGGGTTATTTAGGCTAGTGGGATGGCATGGTTTCATTATGTTATTTTAATAGTATATTCACATTTCATTATCTCTCTATGTCCTAGTCAGATATTAAAAATGAATTGCAAAGATAAATTCAGAAAATGCTGAAAAGCAATCTTGGTTGAAGAAGAGATGCCATAGCATATTTTTGTGCTGTAGTTTATATTCCAGTGTGTATTTAGCAGAATACTACTAGCAGAATACTTCTCCTCCACTGGATATAAAGCAGAAAGAGTGCTCCTTTCACTAGGATTGTCTCACAGATGTTTATCATTAAAATGGTAAATTGCTAATTAAAAACTCCTTTGATTATGTAGACAGTACAATCTCTATTTGCTAGCCTGCTAATGCACTTAGAATACAAGTAAGATCTCAGTAGTTATGAATGTCTTATTTGCAGTTCTGTAGTGTTGACAAGAGAAGAAGGTACACATTCCATGAATTTCATACTCCCCAGACTAAGAATTCATGGATATCATTAGGGAAAAGCAGCCTTAGTTAAAAACCACTCATATTAATCATGTGAAGTATACTGCTGGAATAAGGGAGCGTGAGGAACAATTTATTACCAATGATACAACTGATTATCTATGAACTAGGAAAGGAGAGGCAAACTATGGGTATGGTATTCTCATTAGTTGCATAAACAGCAGTTCTTCATGAACAACTATGCAGTTTGTTTTGAAATTAGAAAGGTGAATGGGCAACCAAAGAGAAATTTAAAGGCAATTTTGCAGTACCAGGTCATGCCTTTTTGGTATTGGGTACTATCTTACAGAGCAATTGCAGAGAAGAACATGTGAGCTCTTTTAGTATATTATAATCTGAAAGTGTGTAGAGTATTACAGATTTTAAGAAGGGTATGAACTTGACTCACACTCAGAACATGCACAATTAAGGACAAGTTAACAAAAAAAGCCAATCAAAACACAGCCACAAAACAGTCTGAAACCAAGCAACTAAGCAACCAACCTACCAACCACCAGAAGTAAAAGAATAAGAAAAAAAGGAGTCATGAGGATGCAAACAGTTGCTTGACATCTATATGTCAAATATAAAGATGGCAGGAACTTTTGGAGACAGCATCTATTAAAATTCTGAAATGTTAATGGCCTGAAATCTTTGCAGTTTATTTTTATTTCTCCACAGAAGGGTAGCAATGAAGGCAGATTTTTTATTTCATAGAACTAGCAATGGCCTTTCTATATGTTTTTTGGCTTTAGATATCTATAGTTGTTCTCTTCCTACACGGCATAACAATAGTCTAGAGTTACTGAGCTCTAGAGAATTTTACTTTTCTGTTGTTTCAGGGAATTGTCTGACGTCAGTCAAAGTTTTTCAGAGTGGGGCTCAGTGTAACACAGAAGTAGAGTAACCCCAGATGCAGCCCCACCACTGATGCCATTAGGCTGCTTATTGCATCTTTCACATTCCCTCATCTATCCTCGACTGTGAGACATTACAACAAAGTACAGAAAAGGAAAGCATTCCTCTAGTGAATGCTGAACCCCTTCAGGAATTGGGAAAGGGCTGCTTTCTTTGCAGCTCATCTCAGATCCATGTTTACATCTTTGTTCTTATGTCGTGTTTTCATGTCCATAGCGCTCAGATGGAACTTTGTATTTCAAAATTTAGTTGGATCTGTGAATTATTCAGGAACATAACCCAAAAGTCATTAACAATTTAAATCTGCCAATAACTGATTTTCATATTTTTTTCTGTAAAAGCAAAACATGGGCAGATTGTATAATGGATCTGTTGCTGGATAATATTAAATGAGTTTTCTGAAGTAAATAATTGACATGCATATGAGATAAAAGATTTTGATCTTCTGTTGACCCAAAGATGGAGAGTAAGACATAACTACTGAAAAGGAAAAACAGACTCCACAATATAAACAAGTACCAAGACCTACGTCAGGAAACTTTCAGCCATTCATTCCAATTGCATTTTATTTCACTAAAAAATAGGAAAGGCATATGCACAGATTGACTCATATTTTTTCCTATTTTTCAAAATAACTTTTAATGAAATCATAATCTTCAGGTTTAGATTAAGCTAAAGATACAAATCCCTTGTCCTCACTGTTGCCACTTTTGGCAAAAAAGTTATGCACTGAACTGCCTAGCTTATCTTCTGGATCAGAAACTCATCTTTTTAGGTTCTTATCCACATAAACACAAAAAGAAATTAATTCTAATTTTCTATTCTAAAAGAGAAATAGGATTTCTCCAACAGAAGGAATATTGGAGTTCTACCATCACATCAACATATTTTTATCCAGAATTTTGCCCACTTTTAGGTGCGCTATGTCTCAAATAGTCAAGTTGATATTAACAAAAACAAAAAAACCCAATCAAACTAAAGGTAAAAAAAAAAAAAACCACACAGAAACTATCACAAAAGCAGACTGGAGAAAAAAAGTCACAGTGCTTATTTCCAAAATATTCCAAATCTCTGAGAATTTTCTCAAAAATAGAGAAGGGAGCAACGGATCTTCTTCAAAATACTGGTTTCTGAGTGGTGACATAAGAAAAAAATGAGATAGGTGGAGTGGAGAAAATAACAGCTAAAAAGGTTCCGAAAAACAGAACCAGAAACATTAGCAGAAACAGAAGCAGAAGCATTATAAGTAAACCCAGATATGAAGTTACTAGTGAAAACAAAGATGAAGCTGTACTCTCCTAGATGAGCTTCACAAAGAGATGAGTTAATAAATAATTAAGATTGGATCAATATTTTTGGGAAAATAATTGTAGGAAATCATGATAATAACAGGCCTACAAAGCCATTGAAGAATATGAGATATATACATTGAACAGTGACAGAAATCACTATGTAATAAAAAAAAAATCAGAAAATTATATAAGGTTGTGTGTAAATGGGAATAATAAATTATATATGACTGACAGTTTCATTTTGTATAATTTACTATTTCATGAGATTGATATTGTGAAATAAAAATCAAAACATAATTATTTATGTGTGTTTGACAAAAGGATGTAAACAGAATTTCTTCAATATGGACTTCAGATTTTAAATAGTTTAGTGAAAATAGTCATGGATAATTTATCACCTTGTTGATTTATTATCTTTATTATTTCTTCCCTGACCATGAATGAAGGTTTAAAGGGGAAAATCAAAAAAACAAATGCTCTAAGAATTATTTGATTTACACTGTGCATTTATTTCTTATCAAAAGTCTATGTCAAATACCCATAAAATTCTCCACTGCTTGTCTCTGTTACTTGGTTTAAAATTTTATTCTATTATAGTAAAAAAAAATTACTATTTTTTGATAGACAATAAAAGTAGATTGTACTGTTACCTCTAGATGAGCTGAATGGCCAAATATCAGTGTGAATAGGACAAAAAATATTCACCATCTATTTCTACATGGGAGGATAAAACTACAGACCATAAAAAAATAAATTGACATGTTGGAAGTGTCACTGACTTGTCTATCATTAGCTGATGAATTGAGAGAAACATGACAAGGCATGATGACCTAAAATTCTTGACCATACAACTCATATATTTGCCTTATTTTTCCTAGGCAATTTGCTATCCCGGTGCCCAATTCAAATGCAACCTTTAGAAAGGAAGGACCTTACCTTTCTAAAGTGTACATGAAAGACTTAAAATCTCTTAGGGTATATCCTACAGAAAAACTGTAATAGATTCATTTTGGGCATCTATGGATTAAGCTTTTAGATCATTAGTTACATACGATCCAATAGCTTTCCTAATACTATAGTATCTCATAGTATTAAAGAGAAACTATAGAAACTACAGGTTTTAAAACAAATGAAAAAATTAAGAGTTTTCAGCATAGGGAGTTCTCTTACTAGCACTCTGCACTCTATGTGGATGTTACTATATTAGCATTTCAGATAAAAACCTAGTGTGTTTTTGAATAAAAAATTCCTGTCATACCCACTTCCTTACACCTCCAACTCCATACATCATAACATCCTCTTAGAGTGAACCACTTTCCTTGCACATAAACTAAACTGTAAGAAAGTCCCCATGAGTGTAGTTTGTGAACTCTGATTACTGAGCAGTATTCAGTGTAAGGAAAAAAGCTAGAATTGGTCCAAAGAAACTTTTGAAATGGGTATAATGTGAATTCTGGGGAGTCAGCACCTACTGTTTTACTTTACATATCCATTTCAACCATTTTATACTTTTTGGTAATAGCCCATATGTAACTTCTGACAAATTCTTCAGATGTTCTGTTTCTCAGCATCCATATTTAAACAACTTCTTACAAGGATGCTGTTTTTATCATGTATTTACAAGTTTATCAATGATGTATGTTTTCTTCAGAAAGTATTTTCTTCCAAAACTCATAAGTCATGCTCTTGGTACAGTTTAAATTCTTTTAAGACGTTTTCCTTTAAAACTTTCAGCTGTAATCTAAGAGTTCTGTTAGCAGTACAGATTCACTTTCCATTTAAATATTCCTTCAGTACTGTATAAGCTGAGGAAAACCATTTTAACAAGTATGTGTAGTGTTCATTTGAATTTTCTAATCTATAAATTATAGGCCAAACTTAATCAAATCAATGGGGATAGACTGTTCTTTTGAGGAATAATAAAGCATAAAGGCATAAACCAAATCTCAATTCTGATATTTAATACTTTGATATCTACTTCATCACATAAGACCAAATCTATTACCCTCCTGTCCACCATGATCCCCTATCTCAACATTTTCGTAATTTTGGGTTCTATGACTCCTTTCCTCTCTGTTTGCTTTCTATGGCAGGATTTATTTATCCTTAAGCAACCACTTTCTTTTGAAACATAGCATATTTTTTGGGTTAGATATTAAAAATATATTTTAAAAAATTGAAGAAAATTACCTAGAAAAGACCAAATTTAAGTTCTTCTTCACTTCCCACTATTAAAACTTCTGTTTCCCTGGAAAATATTTTAACTGTTACTTTTTAAGTTATTCAAAGCACAAGAATACAAAATTCTTATGGAAGCAATGTCTCTGTTCAAAAAAGATGTCAGTACTCCATGACAGAGTTATTATCCTGCTAAGACACTTACCTGAGACTCCAGAATCCTTGTCCTTTTGTATTAGGACAATTTAACACAACAAACAAATTCAAGCTACGCTGTCAGAAGTTGAGAATCTTGCATCACATATGAACATGAGCAGTCAAAAAGGAAGGGAATATTCCCTTTACAGATTTGACTCAATAGTAAGTCAAATGACTTGAAATAATTACTTGAATGAGAAGGAATAGTCAATTTCTGGATAGCACAAAATGAGTACAAGCTTCAAGTACATGGGAGACAGAGATAGTAAAATATGAGTGGATAAAACAAGTTGTTCTCAGGCAACATCTGGGCAGCTCTTTCAATGTAATGATGAGGCATTTTAACTGAGGGTTTCAACATAAGTTTTTATTATTTACACAGTGTATATAGTTCAAATAGTTCAGCATACCATAACATCAAATTCTTTATAACTTCTTCAGGCCAACAATTGGAGGAAGGCACATAAAATTAGTGATAGAAGTGGCCAGATCTGCAGTACTTAAGAAAACCCAAACTGAATTCTCTTACTGAAATCCTATAGTTGTACACCATATTTCTGAGACTAAGCTAGTAGCCTCAAGGTTTGATTTAATACAAGTATTTTGATTTAATATAAGTATATTAATGTAAGTTGGAAGAAGCTTAACAACTGACTGTTTACCTTGTTGTTTTCTTCACCACTTGTTCTCATACACAGACAGAACTGATTTATAATAATGAACTATAAACCAGCAGCTTGCGTGAAATTAAAATACAAAAAAGTCTACCAAAAGAAAAGCCTTCATTGCAACACAGATTCTGAGCTGATAAGGTGATCCACAGTGGTGAATTGTGAGATTAAATGGGAAAGTGTATCTCCTAAAATAGCTTTGTCTCTGCAAAAGTATATTTAGAATAATTTTTTTATAGGAGGGGTGGGAGAGGGGGAAACCCTGTATGTGGGACACTGTGTTTTTAAGTTATCATTCCACTGATCTGGATAAGAGTCATAGGCCAATGTGACTCTTCCAGTAAGTTTCACAGGTTCAACTGAAGAGGCATTAAACTGGAGGAGGAACAGGACAGCTGCTTAAATATTTTTTGCTGCAAAAAGTGTTGAAATATTGGACTCTAGCCTGAGTCAGTTAATACTCTAATCAAAACACTGTCAGAAAGCAGAGATGACCATAAAAGAGAGAGAGAAAAAAAGGTTCACTATTTCTTCTAGATTATTTCCTAGGTGAAAACCAAAAAATAAACAAACAATAAAAAACCAACAAAACCTACCAAATTATAAATCTTGAAAACTTGAATTGATTTAGAGTCACACATTTATAATTCATTAGAAACAGAGCTAGAATATTAAAAATTGTACTTTGCATCCAGGCTTTCTTGATTGTTTACTCTTTCATTTTGGTAAAGGAATACAAAAAGTCTAATTTTGGCAGCTAATTACACTCACTTTTCACTGTCTTTGTTCAGATATGAACTATATGAATTATGGAACAATAGAGAAACAGATATAAAAAGTTTAGGAAAATTTTGGTGAAGTTTTGTTTACTATAAGAATACTACTTTTTTGTAATTCTCTAATTCTGTAAATTTTGTAATTCTGCTTCTGACCAAGTAAACATTATATTTATCCTCAGGGTTAACAAATAGAAACATTCTGTGGAGAAAAGACAATCTATCTATATTTCTGCATGCATATTTAAAAGTCATCTTTCTTTGTTGTGCTTAAGAGCAGCTTCCACATAATAGAAGTAATTATTTTATTGCAAGGTTAGGGCACTGAGATCTGATGGGTCCTGTTTTTTATTTATTTGTTTGTTTGTTTTAAGAACAGCAACTGTAATGCTTATTTGTGACTTGTACTCCCTGGACTAGTCTTGTGTACTTTTTTTATGACCGTAGTTTCCCTCTGTTATAAATACATACTAATATAGTGTTGGCTTTTCGTAGATATTCATTGTGTGTGTATGGTTTTATTCTTTTTACAGAAGTAGTCTTGTCATAAAGATAGAGGTATATAACCAATGTTTTAATTTCTGTTATTAACTAGATTTCGGTATTGTAGTAAAAACTAATAAAAGTAGTTTAGAAGGACTTTCCTTTACTAACCACACTACCTGCTTGACCGGATAACACCCGTAAAGAAGACCTGCCACTGATACCTGACTATCAGTCTATAACCAGATGCAAGAACTACGAACCCAAGCCCAAACTGGGAGAAGATAACCACGACTGGAAGAAACCACAGCTGAAAAAGCGCATGCTCTAAAAAGGCGGATCCAAGGAGGAGCCATGCAAAATAGTTCTTGGAACATGCAAAATAGTTTTGAGAATGCATAAGGCTGACGCAATATAAAGAGTATTTAAGACGACTCCCTCAATGGCAAGTGTGCTTCTTGGCTCAGGGCCAAGCACCCAGCGCTGTTTCTTTGCTTTATTGGTGTCCCCTATTGTCCTTTATTAAACTTTTTTTAAATTTTAACAGGAGAATGAACTCTGTTTTTCACACCTGGGGTTTTGCAGTTCCTTCTGTCAGTGTTGTATCACAGATTGCTTCTGGTCCAGTACATTTGCTGTCTGAAGATTCCAGTTGTTTCACAAGGAATGACCGCAGGCTCTGACAAGGACAATTTTATTGCGTGCAAGGCACTGCTCTAACACTTTCAAGATCTAACGGGGAAGGAATTACTATTCTTTTACAGACTGATCAAAATAAGAGCATATTATTTTACATTAGCCTCTTCACTTAAGTGCTTACACTCCATCTTTGTAATTTACATTACCATACTTATGACTTGGTAAGCCCGTACTTGAGGTTTCTCGCTCTGGGGAAGGCGGCAGGACCCCCGAAACCCCACGACAAAGGGTCGCTGCTGTGAACCCCCATGCTGGTCTGGCCTGGCGGAGCCGGGACGCCGCGGCATGCGGGAGCGGGTTGTTCCTGCGACAGAGAAGAACAGGAGACAAGGCGATTAGGAAATGCAGTCTCTGTGCCTTAGAAATCCAGGGTTTATTAGGGTGCAGCAGGGCGGCGCAGGGTCCGTGGAGTCAGGGCGGGTCAGAGGGCACCGGAGCAGGGCTGAAACCGAAGGCGCAGAGTGCAGAATGGAAGTGAAAATGGGGTTAAGAAGGGCCGACGGATGGGAGGGGTTTGGAGGGGATAACCAACTGGAACGCTAAGGATGCAGGATTGACAGGGAAGCCAGGGAATGGGGGTACAAGGGAGGAGGTTACAGAACTTTAAAAACCAATAATAAACCGCAGGTAGAAGGAACATTCTAGCTATTAACTCCAGAAGGATAAAGAGGAGGAGAACTCCAAAGCCCAATACTCTTGTTCCCTGTTGCATATTTAGGAAGCTAAATATTTAGGCTGTTGCACATTTAGGAGGCAAAGTGTCTTGGGGGAACATCTTTCTGTCACCCTGAGCTAAAAGTCTCTTCAGACCCAGGGGCCTTCTTCAGGTATTTTAGCCTCTAAGCTCATCTGGGCTAACCTTACTGCTACACATACTCTTCCCCTTCTTCTAAATTTTCCTACTATTTTCCAGGACCGATTATTTCCTATCACTCTCTCAACTTAGAAGAATCTATCTCTTGAGCAGGGCTTTAAAAGTCCTACTTTGATAAATGATTAAGCCAAATATTTCAGTGATTCTACACACTTATCCTTGCTAAAGGGAGGTCTACAATGATCTGAAGAGTGCAGCTTAGGTAGGAATAAAAAAAAAAAAGTTCAGGTGAAGAAAATCCTGGCTTATTTTATGCAGAATAATTTTAAAATTTCTTTAAGAATTGTATCCCCACAGTAGTGTCCATGTAGTTGTTGGGGTGTGGACAGGGAAAGGCATAATTTTTGGAAGGTTTGATTTGTTATTTAGTTGTATTGGGTCTCTATTTCCAGTCTAGCATACTGGGAAGAAAATACATGGTCAAAAAATATATATTTAATATTAAAATTTTATTTCACTACCTTGCCTTTTGCATGACAGGACAATGATGGAGCATTCATTTCAGATGAGACTATTTAAATGTAAATTCTTCACTAACTGCCTAAAATAGGTTTTATTCTTAATAAAGTCTTAGGCATTATTCCAAAAAAACCCAACACAAAACAACCAGAAACCAAAAACATGATTAAGCAGAAGCAGTAGTTCACAATTGCAAGAGCAAATCTTTGAACCTTTAAACTGTTGTTAAATCTCTGTGTGACACTCAATATTCTGGAAAAACATCTGGAAATCTTGTGTGTAGGCAATGTCAGAGATCTAGGTTGATCAAACTTCTAATTGAAGAGAAGTGTAAAGGAGTGTTTGTTACCATTAGTTCTTTTTGGGTAATATTTATACGCAAAAGGAAAATGATTTTTTTTTGCTTACTTTGTGTATGCAACAACCTTGAAATTTAAGTAGAAAATGGGGAAACAACTGATAGAACATTCCCAAAATAAACATGCAGGACAGGGTGGAGTGAAAGTGGAGACACACAAAACACAAGGAATTTCAGAAAACAAAAAAACAATTGTGTAAAGATCCAAATATTCAGTAACTCAGGTTGTTCTGCAATTTGTTCCTTTTCTTCTCCAGTAAAAGCAAAATTTTAAAATGGTTTAGTCTGTAATCTTATCTAGAAGCTATGTTTCCGGAAAAATCTTCTCAGTGGTAGCATAAAATTAATAGATTTTCTTGAAAAAGGTTATACTAAGCGTCTTGTATTCCCATTCAGACAATTCCCATCTGTGCAGTTCCACATGTCTTTAGTGAGATACTTCACTTGTGAAAAGTGAGTCAGATTGAATCATTAAAGTTTCTGCATCTTCTCTGGCATTACTGAACCACAGCTATCAATGTCTTACATTAAGAACCAAGCTACAGGGTGTTGTGGTGGATAATACCACCTCAGGAACTGCTGGGGAGCCGAGTGGTTCCAGTACAGCAGGGCTTCACTGGTGGGAGACATCCTAGTCCCCCCCCGGAGAACACGATGGTCCCTTCCCAAATTATGTAAATCCCCCCAGCTGTAACTTAAGCCCTGATCCCATCCCTTCCTTCTCCCCATTGGTTGTGATATTCCCCCCGCCTCCTCTTCCCTGACCCTCCAGCTATCCCTATAAATATAGACAACGAGGGTCTCTCTTCCTCTTTCATCCTGGACCCCTTCGGAATAAACTTCTGGAATATCCAGCTGACTGAGCGCTCTGAGTTCTTTGTCTCTGGTGACACACGAGCTATCCAGCTCTGTGGGTGAGTGAGAATATGTGCCATACACCGGCACGGGTGTGAGAAGGGTCGTTCTGTACAGCACCAGGCAGTGCTGGCTGGAGTGATCTCTCAATAGCCTTAGAGACACTTTCGGTAAACGCAGAGGCCTGGTTCCACCCCTCCTCCCCCCTCTGCACCAAGTGGCGCTCGATACAGGGACCTGAAAAATCCCTGAAAGTGTCTCGGAAGGCTTTATGCCATAGATGTCACGATCGGAGCAGCTACTTCCCTCGAAAACAGGTCTAAGTTTTATTAGATCTGTTTAAGGAGGCAGCCGAGAAATCTCCGTTTGTCTGGGACAGGAGAAATCGGCTAACACCAGAGAACCACGCCGAAAGTTTTTTTTTTACACTCTCGGAAGCCTCGAAGTGGTAAGTGAGGCTTTGCCGGGGTGAATTTTTCTTTTGTTTTTTTTCCTTATTCTTTCTTTCGGTGTTGGGAAGAATTTATTTGGGGAATATGGGTGGGAAGTTAACCCGTCCCCAATCAGAGCTTTATACCTACCTTAAAACTACCCTTAAGTCAGATAATTCCCAGTTTTCTAAGGAGAATTTAAAATGTTTTGTTCGTTGGATTTTTAACATCTTTCCAAATGTTTCTGTAGCTGCTGTTCAGTCTCTTAGTTTCTGGGATAAGATCGGAGAGAAACTAACTGTTCTCACACAGGCTGGGGATCAAATGACTGCTAATTTTCTCCCTTTGTTTGTAGTGATTTACAAGTCTGTTAAGAACGCTAAGACTGAATCAGTTCTGCCGAAAAATTCAGATCTCTCTTGTGCTGTCTCCCCTGTGTCTGTTCCCTCCCTCGCTGTCCCTAAACCCCCAGAACCCCAGGGGGGAGAAGCGCTCTCTCCCCTATCCCCTGCTCCAGCCGGGTCTGGCCAGCCCGGCTCGAGCCTGCCCCTCACCCTCTTCCCAGCTCCCCAAAACCTCCCTACCTCGACTCCATGTTTTTCGCGAGACGGCACAAACCACGCGTTACCCTTTCCTCCTGCGGGGCAACATGGCGCCGCCCACGTGGAGAAACAAGCTGGCATGCCTGATCCTTATCAGTTTAAAACTCCCGGGTTAGCGTCGGTCCCTCCCCCCGCGGTATCGGCTGTCCCTGCGTCGGTCCCGCCCCCCCACGGTATCGGGTGTCCCTGCGTCAGCCCTGCCCCCCCGCGGGGAGCTCCCATCCCGGCGCGGGTCCCTCCCTCGTTCACCCCCCCTCCCCGGCGGTGCTACTCCTGCGGCCCCGCCCCTCCCCGGTTCCCACGGCAACGGAGCCAGCCAGCGACGGAGGAGGAGCCGTCCCCACTGTGCCCGGTCCCGGCCTCGGGCTGCCTGTTCCTCTTCGGAGGAGGAGAGCAGCGACTCTGAAGAGGACCCGTGGCTCGATATACGCAGGCAAGCCGCACACGAGGGGCACTGGGAAATAGCCAACAAAATCTCTGTCACTGCAGCGCCTGTCCATTATAATAGAGCTGGAGGGAACCCCCGGTGGGACGCCCTCCCGTATGCACAGATAAAAGAGATGTGCAAGGCAGGGAAGGATTTTGGGCGTGACTCCCCTTATTTTAAGAATCTACTTCAAGCTACTTTTGCTGCAAATGTATTAGTTCCACATGATATAAAAAATCTTATGGCATGCCTTCTGTCACCCGGGGAATACATGCTGTGGGACAGAACTTGGAAAAGACAATTAAAAGACCTCCTTCAGGTATATCACAGAGATCCTAACAGGGCTCACTTAACACTGGATGATCTTTGTGGGGAAGGAAACCTAGTTAAACCCCAGGATCAGGCGAGACAATTGCCTGAACTAATTTTAGAAGATATCAAAAGACAAGCTGACAGGGCTTTGCTCTCAACTCCCTCGGACTCCACTCCCTCTCTAAATTTCTCCACCATAAAACAAACTATCGATGAGTCCTTTATAAAATTCTTCGATAGACTAAAAGAGTCAGTTGAAAAGCAAGTTGGGAACTCAGAAGCCCAAAAGCAGCTCCTGCGTGCATTGGCTATGGCGAATGCTAATGAGAGTTGTAAAAAAGTCCTCCGAGCCCTTCCTCTAGACCCACCTCCTACCCTCGATCAGATGATTGAGGCTTGCACCAAATTAGCATCTCCTGAAGCAACCATAGCCCAAGCAGTTTCAAAAGGGGTAGCAGAAGCACTAGCAGCATCTCAGACACCTCCACGGAGATGTTATAATTGTGGGAGTTTTGAACACATAGTCAGAGACTGCCCTGAACCAAAGCGTGTTAAGCGAAATACTAACAAAAATACTGAAGCTGTGCCCCCAGGCTGTCCCTGCCAGCATCACCATCAGAAGGACCAGGGAAACGGACAGTGAAGCGCGGCGCGGCTCCGCGCAAGGACACAAATTCTACAGCCGTCTCTCCCTGCCCTGCCACCCCTGCCATGGATGGTAACTGCGCACCACACAGCGGAACAGACAAGAGACTCTGTCTTGTAAGTACTGATACACACCACTTCCGCAATGGAAATCAACAACACATATATGTGGACTTTGAAAAACCTTTTGACAGGTCTGTGGACATTCTAGTAGTCGGGGACACTAAGCATGGTCCACCTGAACTTTTTATTTTACCTGAGGTCCACAAAATAGACCCCAGTGGACAAGTACAAATTTCTGTCTCCTGTAACAACACTCCCTGGTTTCTATCAAAGGGTCAGGTGGTAGCACAAGCTATCATACTACCCGAAAACCACCCCAGGTGCCACAGAACACCTTCCATATGGTGGGCAGAAGTTGTAGGCGCAGATAAGCCCATGATGAATTGTAAACTACACAATGATAAATCCACTGCCTACCTGATGGGGATGGTAGACACAGGAGCCGATGTAACCATCATTTCTCGAGCAGAATGGCCCCAGGACTGGAAAACTAAACCAGCAGGCGGCAGAATCACAGGCATAGGAGGGTCAGCAACTTCCCAGAGGAGTACAAATAATATCATCATAGAAAGCCCTGAAGGACACACAGCTACCATCCGCCCATACGTAATTGACTCTGGTTTTACCCTCTGGGGCAGAGATCTCCTTACCCAGTGGGGGACTCAGCTGGTAATCCCACCTCCATCTCAGGATTTCTAGCTGGGGCCACTGGGAGACGCTCCACCCCTCCCCTTACCTGGAAAATAAATGACCCAGTCTGGGTAACCCAGTGGCCCCTAAGCAAAGAGAAGCTCAGCGCTTTAGAATCCCTGGTAGAAGAACAGCTTGCCAAGGGTCACATTGTACCATCTAATAGCCCTTGGAACTCCCCTGTCTTTGTCATACGGATACCTAGAACAGACAAATGGAGGCTCCTCCAAGACCTCAGGAAAATCAATGAAGTCATTGAAGATATGGGACCCCTACAGCCTGGCCTGCCCTCGCCCTCAATGCTTCCTCAGAATTGGAAGCTTGCTGTCATTGACATTAAGGACTGTTTCTTCACAATCCCCCTACACCCAAGTGATGCTCCTCGGTTTGCTTTCTCCGTGCCATCCCTAAACCAGGAAGCCCCCCAGCGCAGATACCACTGGTGTGTGTTACCCCAGGGTATGAAAAATTCTCCAACTATTTGCCAATGGTACATGGCTCGCGTCCTGTCCCCCATCCGCAAAGAGTTTGCACGTTCTATCATTCTCCACTACATGGATGATGTGTTGATTTGTGCACCAAATGATAAATACCTGAACTTAACTCTAGAAAAAACTATTCAAGCCATTGAGAAAGCAGGGTTTGAGATCCAGCAGGAAAAAATTCAGCGTACCTGCCCGTGGACCTACCTGGGACTCCGCATCAGCGAACGGACCATCGTACCCCAGCAGCTCACCATCAAAAACAACCCAAGGACACTCCGGGACTTGCACCAACTGTGTGGTTCTATAAACTGGGTTCGTCCTCTGCTGGGAATTACTACGCAAGACCTTGCTCCGCTGTTTAACCTCCTGAAAGGCTGTGACCACCTGGACTCGCCCCGAGTCATCACAGAAGAGGCCCGGGAATCCATCGCTAAGGTACAGCTTGCCCTGTCTTCTCGCCAAGCCCATCGGACAATTCCTGAGTTGCCTTTTAATTTCATCGTTCTGGGTGAGTCACCTAGGCTGTATGGACTGATTTTTCAATGGGACACTGCACAAAAAGACCCACTTCTTATAATAGAGTGGATCTTCTTACCACATCAGCCACTCAAAACCATAACAACACGACAGGAACAAGTAGCCCAACTAATTATGAGAGCCAGAGCACGCCTCCGTACCCTTGCAGGGTGTGATTTCACCTGCATCTATCCATCATTGGAAAATGAATCCTTAGCAAACGTACTCCAAACAAATGAACACCTTCAAGTTGCTCTGGATAGTTACCCAGGCAAGATTTCAAATCATCATCCAAAACATAAATTATTCAATTCGGCTTTTCATTTGGCCCCAAAAGAACTTCAAAGTCGAACCCCTCTCAAGGCTCTAACTGTTTTTACAGATGGCTCCGGGAAATCCCAAAAGTCAGTCGTGACTTGGAAGCATCCCGAAACGCAAGTGTGGAAGCACGATATCCAAATAATCGAAGGCTCACCGCAAATTGCGGAGCTTGTGGCTGCTGTTAGAGCTTTTGAGATGTTCGAAGAACCTATTAATCTGGTAACAGATTCAGCTTATGTAGCTGGGGTAGTTGCCAGAGCAGAACATGCCTGGCTAAAAGAAGTGTCAAATCCTAAATTGTATAAACTGCTCTCAAAACTTGTTTTTCTGCTTTCCCACAGAAAGCAGCCGTTCCATGTGATGCATGTGAGGTCACACACCGATCTCCCTGGACCAGTTGCTGAAGGGAATCGGAGGGCAGACGCTCTGGCTATGCCGGTGAAAGCTCCTAACATTCCAGACACCTTTGCTCAGGCAAAGCTGAGCCACCAATTTTACCATCAGAATGTACCAGCACTGATGAGAATGTTTAAACTACCTCGTAACCAAGCAAGAGCAATTGTAGCAACCTGCCCTAGCTGTCAGAGCTACCAAATGCCATCATTAGGGTCTGGGGTTAATCCCCGGGGTCTAGGCGGCTGTGAAGTCTGGCAAACAGATGTGACCCATGTCCCCCAGTTTGGCAGATTGAAATATGTACACGTTTCTGTAGACACATTTTCTGGAGCTGTTTTTGCATCTGCCCATGCAGGAGAAAAGGCAAGAGATGTTATAAAGCACTTTCTCCTTGCTTTTGCTACCCTGGGCGTTCCTGCTGAGATAAAAACTGACAACGGTCCAGCATACATCTCTAACAAACTTCAAGAGTTTTTTAGCTCATGGGGCATCAAACACATTACAGGTATCCCCCACTCCCCCACAGGACAATCCATAGTTGAGAGGACACACCAGACAATTAAGAGGGTCCTAGACCAACAGCAGGGAGGGTCAGAACTCAATTCTCCCATTATGAGACTCTGCAAAGCCCTTTTTACAATAAATTTCTTAAACAATTCATTTGAAGAGCCTGACCCCCCTGTGTTCCGGCATTTTACTAATTCGACCCAAGCCAAATTAAAAGAACAACCGCCAGTGTTAATCAAAGATCCAGAAAGCCATCGAATATCAGGCCCTTTTTCACTAATTGTATGGGGGAGGGGATATGTTTGTGTTTCCACACCTTCAGGACCCAAGTGGATACCAGGAAAATATGTAAAACCCTACCTCCGACCGTCAGTGACAGCTCCTGAGCAGACGAAAGATGACACACCAGACACTGACAAAGAAACCCCAAACAAAGAAACCAGTGCCGCTTGGAGAAGACGTCGGCGCAAGATTCCAGCCACGTGAACAGCTATTTGTGCCGCCTTCAAGCAGTTCCCCTAACCCACAAATCCCTTATCTGTTACCCTCATGTGTTTCCCTAACCCACAACCTTATTACCTGTGTCTTATGAAAAAAAGGGGGGATGAGAGGGGAAAAAGAAAGAAGTAACAGAAAACCATCTTTTAATGATTTTTTCTTGAAATCCCATCCCAGCTCCAAGGGGGACCGTGCACTCTTGGCAGGCTTTCAGTACTAGCACCAAACAAAACCCAAATTCTACATTGGAGAAACCATACTCGATTGGCCCGCCAAAAAAGAAATATACAACAATTAGATCCTAATTGTGATAGCGAAATTATCAATTGGTCATTGTCTAAAAGGATTGCTGCATCGTTTTTCCTGCCTGGAGTAGCAGCAGCAAAAGCCTTAGGTGAACTTAGCCACCTTGAGTGCTGGCTCGGAAAGCATGCTAACCTAACCTCGAGTGCCCTCTCTCAACTTCTTGAAGATGAAGAAACCACCAGGCATGCAACACTGCAAAACAGAGCAGCCATCGATTTTCTTTTATTAGCCCATGGACATGGCTGTGAGGAATTCGAAGGACTGTGTTGCTTTAACCTGTCATCTCATAGCCAGAGCATCCACGTGACGATACAGAAAATAAAGGATCAAATCAAAGAACTGAAGACAGAAAAGGAAGCAGACTGGATTGGCGATCTTTTCGGACAATGGGGACTTCAAGGATGGCTAACATCCTTAGTCAAAACTGGACTGTGGGTGATCCTAATAATTTTCCTTGTTCTAAGCTTGTTCAGTTGCCTCAAGAAGTGTTTAACTAAGCAAGTAGGGGAGGCCTTTCCTTTAAATAAAGAAGGGGGAGATGTTGTGGTGGATAATACCACCTCAGGAACTGCTGGGGAGCCGAGTGGTTCCAGTACAGCAGGGCTTCACTGGTGGGAGACATCCTAGTCCCCCCCGGAGAACACGATGGTCCCTTCCCAAATTATGTAAATCCCCCCAGCTGTAACTTAAGCCCTGATCCCATCCCTTCCTTCTCCCCATTGGTTGTGATGTTCCCCCCGCCTCCTCTTCCCTGACCCTCCAGCTATCCCTATAAATATAGACAACGAGGGTCTCTCTTCCTCTTTCATCCTGGACCCCTTCGGAATAAACTTCTGGAATATCCAGCTGACTGAGCGCTCTGAGTTCTTTGTCTCTGGTGACGCACGAGCTATCCAGCTCTGTGGGTGAGTGAGAATATGTGCCATACACCGGCACGGGTGTGAGAAGGGTCGTTCTGTACAGCACCAGGCAGTGCTGGCTGGAGTGATCTCTCAATAGCCTTAGAGACACTTTCGGTAAACGCAGAGGCCTGGTTCCTCCCCTCCTCCCCCCTCTGCACCAACAGGGGATCAGTTTGAGAGGTCTTATTATCAGAAAGTGATATGAAAATGCTTTGCATTCTGTTGTAGAACAGTGCTTGCTGTTCTTTTCATGTACTGAAAACATTTTCAGTAATATTGAAAGCTCTCCAACTTATCAAAAATGTTACTAAGAAAGTGTTATGTAGCACTCAAAGAGTAAGCTGTTCTTTGAACAAGAATTCTTTAATATTGAACCGATGTGTATAAACTAGTTTAAAACACAATCTGGATTTTCATTAGATAAGATAAAAGTGTCAGTAAAGTCATATATATTGCCTATGAAACCTTAGTATTAAAATTTTGTAGACATTAATTTGCATTCTTTAATGAGTCACCCTACATCAATATTAATATGACTACATATAGAAAAATCACAAGATTGGATACTCTTGGTAATCTTGTCCAGCACAAAATTAGTTTCATGGTGCTCCATCCAATTCTTTTTTCTTGATGTTTGAAGCAGGATACAAGAGGCCTATTTCTTGTTGAGTTTGGCCATCATTATAAGAAATTTTTCCACTGGGTACAGCCCTTTGATTTAACTATGGTTTATTTTGGAAGCAAATAGAATGCTCAAGATTTTGATTTCCTTCAATGTCACACAAAAGCTGACTTTGAGAAAGACCTCAAGGGCTTTTACTGTATTTTCTTCCCCTAAAATCATAAAAGTCAAATCCCTCAACCGATACAGAATCTTGGAATAACAGAAAGGTGAGATTGGAATGGACTTTTCTTGTCCAATCCTCCTGTTCTACCAGTATTGCTCTGTGTGTGATCCATAGTGTCATGTTTGACATTCTTTGCATACACTATTATTTCTAAAGTATAGTCTTGATCAGTGGTTTTGGCTTATTAACATATTCACCAAGAGATCTGTTCTGCAGTTTTGAACAAGACCAATTATACAATTTTTCTCTCAATAAGGCAGAACACCAACTATTTGTGGGTACTGAATTATAATTTTCCTCTAATTTATCTTCATATAGATGTTTATTCCATTTTTAAGCATCATCTAGAATTATGCACAACAGTTTAACATTGCAGGTGATATTTTGCTAGAACAGCATTTCAGGTATTATAAAAACTACTACCTCAATAATGGTTTGAAGTCTCCTTTTTATTTGTAGCTGAACTTATAGTTGAACATTTTTTACTTTCTTCATATACTCTCTGAATTTTGTTTACTCAGGTAAAGATACATTAATATTTCTAAAATAGTTTCTCTTTTGAAAGGGCTTATTATGCATTGCTTGTTCCTACATGTGGAAATAGTTTTGAACCAGGTGGCAGTAATTTTACTTCAATCTTACCCCTTTGAAAAATTTTGGAATAAGGAAGCTGATAATTAACATGCAGTGATCTTTTTATCAGTCAGGATGAAAGGACTGATTAAGGCACTCTATTTATGAAAATCCAAAACACAAACAAAGGAAGATACATATCTTCAAAGAAAGAGTAAAATAATCAGGGCTGAAAATCTCCAGTCAGTGCTGAAAATCTCCAAATTTGAGTAAATCAAGAGATTTTCTAGGACTGGAAATAGCATGAATTTATTAAAGATATTTTTGTTTGAATGTTTTCTCTCATTGAAATTTAAATTGGAAAATCTACAATCACACAAGTATCTAACTTATCTTGCCAATGGACTAGTAAAGATGCATGAATCATAGAGGCAAACAAGTGGGCAATGAGAGTTTTAATTAAAGTGACTCTCTAGGTCATTCTCATTTAGGTGTATATGGACTTAGAAATGCATAAATCACAACATCCATTAGAGAACACCAACAGTCCGGAACATGGATAGGTTATCATTGGATACTACGTACTGAAATTGAACGGAACTTGATTGAAAAAAAGTTATCTGAGGACATATTTGCTTTGCTACAGATGGTACATTTGGGTGCAATAACTCGTGTGCATTCATTTGCCTCAAAGTGGTGGAACAAGAGTTCAGCTGAGCTCTGACCTTGGTGCCTTATGCTTTCTGGTGCTTAAAACATTTTAAAATGGTGATAAAAATGCTTTTGATGCCATTTACAAAATGGGCAGGAGTAATTCACATCATCAGCAATATAGGAAGAAAGCAGAACAAATCATTATTGAAGAAATCAAATGTATTTCACAAACACCAAGGTTCTCAAAGCAAACACCAGCCCACTTCCTTGTGTGTTGTCCAGCAGTGCTGCTGAATTTTATCTCTAGTTTATTTTCTCAGGTATTTGATTTTATGGAAACATCTTATCTAAACACATTCAAAAATGAGAATTGACATCTAATTTTACCAATACATTGTACATTCAATTTTAATCAATTTCATTTCAGAGTAAAAAATTCTTTTATATTGCTGTACAGTCACTGACTGACATTACTAAAGAGACAGAAGGAGCTTTCTGCTAACTTGATGACATCCAGATAAAAGGTTGTGTTGTTTTTTTTCAGGGATTGTGGTTTTTTGGTTTTTTGTTGGTTTGTTTGTTGGTTTGTTTGTTTGTTTGTTTGTTTCAGAATGATATAGTTCAATAAAACATAAATTTCTTTTTACCTTATGAAACTTTTTTCTTTGTTATCTCCCATATCTGTTTGTACAGGTATCAATTTATACATGTTCTTTCTGGTTTAGATAAAGAATTTTACTAGATTTCATGCAGAAGTTCATTTGTGGTGTCTTTGAGCTCTGCTTCTTTGAACAATCCAGCAAGATGTAAAAAATATTTATTAGAGATTTTTGACTTAAGTTTGTGTTCTGCATAAAGAATTCTCTCCCTCACACTACTAAAGTTTGTGTTCTGCATAAAGAATTCTCTCCCTCACGCTACTATTTGTCTTAGACACAAATACATACTGTGAAGTATGTATTTGTGTCTAAGACACATGGTAATTTTAAAGACAACTTAACAAAAAAAGTGTCAAAAATGCATTTAAGACACCTAACTTAGACACTGAAATGAAATCATTGAACCAACATCCATTGAATTCAATCAACAGCATTTGAAGTCACTATACAACACAATGTACAATGTTAAATAGTTGAGGTGCTAATGAATTTTATTCTTTCTATGCAGAGCATACTAGCAGTAACAAAGAAGCTTTCATAACCTCTAGAATATTACATCCATCAGAAGGGAAACAAGTACAACTGTAAATAATGCACACACTAAAAGTTCAGACTCCCTTACCTGGAGACCTGTCTGCTTTCATTAAAGTGCATTTTCCTGTTTTTTAAAGTCTGTGGAAGAAATGAGGTAGCCTCAGGTTTAATTTTCATTTTCTTGAGTCTTTTCCTCTTGTATCAAGAGCTGTACACCCTTTAATAAAGCATTGCATCAACCTTCATGAATAAGATATGTTAATGCTGATTATATCTATGCTTGTCTATTCTGTCTGTAGCCATCTCTATGATAGCGATGTTCTGAAACACTGACACCTCATGCTGTTTTATGCAGAATTAAATGAGGTCAATGCAGACTTAGCAGATTTGTTTCACTGGGTCCTGTACACACTTGATTTTCCATAAGAGGAGTATTTTTAAATTTTGGATTACTTGAAAATATCAAAGAAAAAAAACTTGGCTTCTTACAATTTACCCTATCAATCGAGTGAAAAATTTAGCATGTTTAGTTAAAAAATGGGGCTTGGAGTTGCTTGGAAAGGTGTGTGAACCAAAAAATAATTTAGTCATGATTGTCATCTATAATTAGCACACTGAGAGTAAACATGGTTTTCTGGGGATTAGTGACCTTAAATCCAGACATCTGAAAGGGCTTATGTTCTCTAAAGATTTGTGTCTTGTGGTCACCTAAAGTTGGGATATAGTCACTCACATTCAAAGACCAAGCATCAATATCTTTCTCTTTTTGACATTGATGCAAATTCTTCATTCTCCTTAAAACAACTGCAGATTACATGCTACAAAATACTAAGTGGCACCCTTATCCTCAATGTTACATTATGACTACTCTCTTTAGAAAAGAAGAAAAATGATGTGAAGGAGAGAGAACATGGTTGAATCAATTGAATATGACTAGAAGTAAGAACACACACTCATGTAGGAAGAATTTTGAGTGTCTGTTATTGCCCCAGGCATGGCAGTTGAATTTTACATGATAAACTTCAAGAATAAAATTAATAAATATTTCAGCCCACCCTCATAAAAGGTTGCCTTATCTATAAAGGTTATACATAAAATCATTCATTGCTTTCTCTCATATCTGGAGTTTTTATTACGTCACTTTCTCTCCATTATAATTGAGTGATTAAGATGATGTCTATAATGATACAATTTTTATCTTCCTCAAGAAAAAGGAAATTAATCCTATTCTCAGGCATTGGATCTCATCGGAGTTATATCATTTGCTGGGGGAAAAACGATAATAATCACTTTCTTTTGGTCTAAATTCATGTTTTCAAGAAGCATGTCAGGTGCAATGAGTGTAGTATCTCAACTTGAAAACAAGACCATAAAATATGGCAAAAACTAAGTTCAGAAATATATAAAGTATGAATTTGAAACAGTCTTGCTTCAAACAAGAGCTGAGAAAGTTTTAGACAGACACTGTGTTTCCATAAATGGACCTTTAGTGCATTTGTGTTAAAAGGACTCTAATGTAAACAAAACAAAATGAACAGTCAAAAGGCATCCACAATAATCAGTATTTATCTCAACTTCTATAATCTATTTTGGAAATTTATACAGCTGAATTATTCAGATTTGTATATAGGTTCCTTTAATATTCAGTAGAAGGAAATAGTTTTAAAGCACTATTCAATACATCCTCAGGTATGTATCTAACAGAGTTCAGGCAATTCGCAATCTAGTAGTACCTTTATTTCTTAGTTCTCAATTTAGTAGCACCTATTCTTGACTATAAAAGAAACTTAGAGAAAATATATCAGCGTGTTGTTGAAGATATATTTGCACTGTGTGATAAATCATTTTATTGAAAGTGCTTGCTCAGGAATTTGAAATTTTATGTTTTGCACTTGATAAATCCCAGTTCACTTTCATCATCTACATTTTTGTGTTTGTCTTAGTCTTTCACATGCCTGTTTTGCCTCTTCAGATCTGCATAGAGAGTGGTCTGTAAAGGAAGTAATGATTATGTCTGTAGTTTAATACTCAAATGGCAAAGCAATACATAGCTAATGTTTATAAGAGCAAAGATGTCAATGCTAGTTTCTATCAGACTTAAATTAATTAATTGACAAAGGTATTTGGTAGGTCAGATACCCCCTATTGGCTTCACAGCAAATTTTAAAAATAATTTAGAGACTGATTCTCTGATCTGAGGACATAAAAATATTACTTCTAAAGGCTACATTACAATATTCATGGCATGTGCATTTCCTAAAGCATTACTAGCACTGTAATATGCATTGTTCAATAAAAGAAAATTCACCAAATAATAAATGAGAAATAATTGGAAGTGCAGAAACTACTTTATTTCGTAACAGCATAATATACAAAAAATTCAAACTCTATTCCTTAATTTGAAACATACTCAGCTTAAACAGACAGTATTCTGCCAAAGAACAAGAAAATGAAGCATGGGTCACTCAGTATTTTAAAAATATGTACTAATAACAAGAAAATCTGAAAGTAAAACAGCAGAAACTTAAGTTGCAGTTGTTATGGTCATTTGGATCATTCATTTCTTTATATTTTCTCTACGAACACTTATAATCCCCACCTCCAAAAAATTTTTTTTGCTAAGATACAAGAAAGTGCAGAAATTGCAATTGAAATAAAAAAATCTAAAAGACTTTTCATAAACACAGACATTACATGAACCTATGGAAAGGCAAAAAATTCTTGACACTCCTTGCTAGAGTGGATCTCCTTTATTGGACCTCGCCTTATGGTGAGGAGCAGATGTACCAGTGGGATGGGAGCAGAAACAAAAACAGTGAGTTCATCTTCCGTGTAAGATTCAGGGTGTGAGAAGGGCAAAGCCATCAGTAATTTTCTAGTTTGACATTTATGCTGTTATTAATTCAGAATATCAATTATGATAGGGGCAACTTTTCTTCCTTCTCATTCTTAACATATCAGTGTTTCCTTCATCATCAGTATGTGCTGACATATAACTGTGATACAAAATTTTTTTTGATGAATAAAAGAATAACTAAAGTCAGAAAACCTATGTGCATTATTTTAGCAGAGCAATGCAGTTGCTGGGAGGTTCATGAACATATATGGCTATTTTATAACTGAAAAGGAAACTTGGATAACTCTTCTGAATCTTTTTTCAATCCAACAGGCTGGTACTTATCAAAGATTAGAAAAAGTGGTCAGAAATATTATTTCCTTGATAACATTTTGGGGAGATTCTAAGTCAACATGGTCTCAGGAATTCATGTGGTTGAAGCGACAGATTTTTTGGGGCTTGTTTCTCTCCAGAAAGTAATCACATCACAGAATAATGTAAAAAATATTAAAAAACCTAGCAGTGCACTCAATGCTAATGATAAACCCTACAAGACATACCCTAATTTTTTCGCTTGACAATTCCCACCAAAATGCAGTTTATGGCATTAAAGAATGTGACCATCAAGATGGCAGAAATTTGCTTCTCAATATAAGGAAGCTTCCAAAAGCCCATTTTTGTATTTCTGCCTGCAGACACCCTGTAGACTGAAGATATCAAACAATTGCCCAGCCATACACCCAGCCATCCTCATCTAACAGCACTGTAGAGTTTCACTTCTGATTTACAGTGTATGAAAACCCTTTGAACATATGATAAATAATCCTTTTAGTACACCGAATTTTATGTAATTCAATGGATGAATGTTTTTACCTTTATTTTATAATAAATTTTTACATGTATTTTTTAATAGTAGATAAGTAAAACATATACTGTAGGTCTTGGTGGTTCTGTTTTATGCCAGAGTGCCTTGCAGCACTTCCAGGTTAAGTGTCACTGATTTAAAACAACATGATTTTTATTTATCATGCTGTTCCTTGGCTTTCCTCACAGCAACATTCACTTGAAACTCTTTATTGCCAGTCAGGTTTCCAACTATGATTACCTGATAGAAAAAAAACCCACAGTAATATGAAAAAGGCCTACAGTGTTTACATTTTCTGTAATAAGGAAAATTATTCTATGCCATACAGTATTATAACTTCAACTGTGAAACCAAGTGTTCTATCATATCACATGTTACAGGTTTTTTAATACACTGTGTGTATTCTGATATAATTTATTCCATATTGAAAATGAGAAAATCAAGGAAAATATCTGCAAAAAAAAATTATTTAAATTATTCCCCTAAAATCTTTATGTATGGAAACTTTTAATTACTTTAAATAACCCAAGAGGAGGTAAAAAACCAACATTATGTCTGTTTACATAGTCTTCTAACTAACCCTTAGGATTCTTTCATGTAAGTCTTTTTTAAAGTTTAAGATTTAAGAGAATTCTTGGATTTTAATAACTATTTTCTTTATGAATGTCACATCAAAGATGGGGGACGATTTTTGTTTGTCTTTTTAGCAGCAAAAATTGGCATGAAATGTTTTGATAAAAGGTAAGATGGAGAAACTAGAATGGAGAATGCTCAAGACACACGTACAGGATTGGGCTCTGAATCTACCTCTTCAGAAAGTCGTTGTGTTGAAGGACTCACCAAAATTTAGTCAGGAATTGGATTGCATCTGGACAAGGTTTCCACTCCCCTTCTGTAATTCAAGACTTTTAAAAAAAATCAGTGAAAGCAATTCCAAAAAGAAAAGTATTTCAAGTGTTTAGGACATTTTTCACAGGTTAATAAAATGATATTTGCTTTCTTATTGTCAATGATATCTGTTAGATTTTCCACTTCATGGGTAAAAAAAAACAAAACAAAAAAACCAAAAAAAACTTAGCACATTAATTACTCTCCTTAGCCTCCATTCCCAAATATTCTTGGATATGAGAGATCTATTTTGATAAACACATAATCAAAATTTCTTTGAAGAGCATGGTTTAATTTGATTTCTTTCAGAAATATCACATCCTTCTAAGGAATACTCAAGCTAAATTAGACTTTTAGATAGGTAGCACAGATGCCCAGTATTCCTCACTAGCCCAATTATGAATATATTACATGTTTGTTTGTTTGTTTGTTTTATTACACTAACATTTGAAGGTGCAAAATATTTTGTTAAATTAATAGGGGCTGTAAAGATCAGAAAAATGTGGATGAAAGGTTTTCCCAAACCCAACCTACCTAAATCTAGCTATGTAACTAAGATCCTGAAGCTGGGAAAACTTACATACTGTACATCTCTCCTGTGAGTCAGAGGGCAGGCACAGATCACAATATTTGTTACGAAAGCATTTGAATACTAAGTTGATATTATCAGTAGAATTATTAATTACATAGTTGCTAGCAAAACACATACACATTCAAAAAACACATAGACTTATTTATTCACACAACGTTCATTCACACAGGCATTCACACAGTTTTCTGTCCAGGTCTCAGTTTGGACTCCATGAGGAACAGTAGAGTCAAAAACAAAGAGTTACTGGCACACCAGCGTCTTCTATAGTGTTTATAAAGGACTGCAGAGGTCTGTTTCACCATGCATACTTGTAACCCCGCATTCTTCAGCTGCATTCAAGCAGACCCTGACATCTTAGATGCAGCCTAAATTGCACAACCACTATGTGGAAGTCTCAGTCTCTGAGACTATCCATTCCTGCAGAATCAGCAGCTCTTCTGAGCTTATGAATCCCATGGAAACCTTCAGACGCTGCTTTCTCATCACACAGGTTTCTTCACTTGAGTTTTCTGGGCATTGGCAACAACTTCTCTCTCCAAAGCTATGTAAATGCCACTTCCACAAAAGCACATAAAAGAGATCTTTAAGACTATTAAAGACAATGAATGGAGGAAGATGCACTTATGAAGAAAACATGTTCCTCTGAAATTCTGCCACCCTTTCAGAGCATTTATTAATTTTGTTGTATAAGTGCATTGTTTATAAAAGGAAACAGAACCACTCTGATTCCTAACTGACATCCTCAGTCACATTTCCATAGTTGGATTGGACAGGCCCTAGGAAGTTCATAAAAACAAATTACATGAGGTCTAACCTTCCTGTGACTGAAACTTGGTTTTTTCTTGTCTTGGTTTAAGACAATTTAAGAGGCAGACACTCTAAAATGAGTTTCCTCCTCTTATAGTTTTAATCAATCCTTTTCCACCAATATGGAGAAATGAATACAAGTGTTGTTTTGTAAAAAATTTGTGTTGAGGCCTTCATAAAGTATTAAATGTAAGATTTTTAGAAGGAACAGTCTCCTATAAGTGATTTGTCCCTGGCAAAGATTTGTGTACTTTATTATGTACATAGGAGTCTGATATGATTTAGAGTTTAAGACAGATAAGATGGATATAAAAAATTGTCCAAGTTTCAGTGCTTTTACTCTTAAAACCTCCTAGGATACTTCACCAACTAAACAATTAGCTAAAGCTCCAACTGCAATGTAGTATTAAGATATCTGTCTAACTTTAGGCAGAAAGAAATAGTTTAGTTGAATTTGTTACATTATTCTCCTTCTTAGACAGAAGTATGTGCTTAAATATGTTAGTGACTTGAAGCCAAGGTCAATATCTGGTTCACTCAGACCAATCAGTTATTTAGTAGCCTTAAAAAGAAGATGCCACAGATCCAGAGGCTGATCAATACACACTAGACTGAGTGGCTGGAGTCAGGGCCAGAAGATGAAGTTACTGAACAATAACTAATTAATCAGCAGTGCCCCATTGGGGACTAAAATGCTAATTGAAGCAGAACTAATACAAGTTTGAGATAAAATAACCCTGGAGTTAGACAGATCAACCACTGAGACAAAATCACTTTAAATAGGATCTGTCTCTCATCTACCTAGGAAAGCTCCTTGTTATTAATTATTTATTGAACAATCCCTCCCCTTAGAAGTTATGTGTCCAACCACCAAGGAGGATAACATAACTTCTATAGAGCTAACATCTGCTCATTTGGAATTCAAAGCACTTCATCAAATAGTTATATCAACAGCATCATGATGAAAAGGAGTGTTGGAAGGGCACAAAGGGAATTTGAGAAGCCTCTACAGCACACAGGGATAGAAGGAATTCTGAGAAGTTTAAATTGATGTGTTATACTGTGTTTGAGGATGTTTACAATGGAAATATAACAGCTATATACTGTAGCAAACAGCGTATTACATACAGTTATGTAAAGCTGATTTTAATATTTCTCTTGAAATGTTTCTTGATTTTTGAAACATTCATTTGGCTGTTTAAAGGTGATGTGAGAATCTCTTCTGAAAACTATAGTGTACTAAGAAAGAAACATTTTGTCTAACAGTTATTGGCAGGAGAAGTAAGCTGGGTAGAAGTGTCTGGGATTCTCAATCTTCTTACTCAAACATATTGAAAGAATGACACAGAAAACAAATTTTGACATTTCTCAAGACACATGGTGGCATGAAGGGCACAAAGAGAAAAAGAATGTTTTATAGATGACTTTTCATACCCTGGCCACCATTGTCAAATTTAATACAGCCAGAGAACAACTTAGGAATAAAAAAACGACATTCAATAATATATAATAAAATATAGAGGAAGCCAGTGAGGATGCAGGAAATATTTCCAGATCCTGTACATGAAAGACAGTGACAACCTAAGGAAAAATTTTAAAAATCACTACCAAGCTGATAATGAAGTAAAAAGTAAAACAAACTCCCAGCCTTAGATCCAATTCTTTTTTTAAATTCATGCCACAAAATATTGTCAAATATTATACTACTTAACATATTTTATTCTATACTGGACACAGCAAAAGAAATTATTTTACTGTATATGACCTAACTAATACCTATTGTGAATATCTTTGAAACTTATGGTCATTTTGGTGCAACCAGACTTTAATTCTGAAAATAACTTAAAGAATAATTTTGCTAGGCTTTAATCATACTGTCCTGAGAAAGTGGGTAGGATAAGATATAACTCACAATGAAACTAAAGTTAAAATATAATTTGCTTGCTGAGAAATATCCTCTCCAGTAAGCCAAGGTTCTTAAAAATGGATCAACTGAAAAATATGAGAAATATTGCAGTTTATTCTGTCTTATCAAACTCCAATGCCAGCTATATGTACACACTCTAGTTTTGAACGTAAATTTATGTTCAGCTTCTATCTTTGCATGTATAAGCTCTTGTTATTAGAACATACCTTTCAGATTACTTCAACACAAGTGGTTATTTATATTTCCTTGGATGAATGAGAGAGATTTATGTGGGTCTCTGATCAGCTACACTCACAGGTAAGTCAGAATAAGTTGGAAACTGAAAGATTTTTCAGCAGATTCAGAACAAAACCATGTTTTTTTCAGTCATCTTAGGACACAATATATTCCATAACTTAAAGGCAGAATTTTAGGAGGACGTAGGATACAACATGTTCCATATCCTAATGGCAGAATTTTGGAGGGACTATAAATTAGAAAGAAAAAAAAAAAAAAGAGTTATAATACTTCATACATCTGCAAGTGATATACAGTCCATGGGTAGAATAAAGGTAGACTAAAGAAATACCACTTCAAGTCACATATAAGCCGATCTCAGGCCTCATTACTGTAAAACATGTGATCTTAATCCCTCTCTCTTCTGCCTAATGTATTCTTCTTCTGCCTGCAGCATCTGTGAAGATTAAAAAGAAGGGAATACAGTAATGTGTAACTATAATAGGACGTCTTGTTTTCTCACAGACTGCAAAATGAGAAAATATAAATATCTATTTTACAACACAAAAGGTGATACTAAAAATATATACCAAAAGTTAATCATTATTATTAGAGAAAATAGTAAGTGATTGCTGCCACTATAAGAAGATATCACAGACAGTTGTATCCTAGATACACTTTTTTTTGTGCAGGTATTAAGGCCAAAGTATGTTTGATTTTTTTTCCTCTCATTCACAAATATACCATGCAATAAAACCCCAATTGCCTACTGTTTATTTGGTAGGTGGACAATGTAGTTTTCAAGTGTTACAGTGCAGTTGAATTTATCCATCAAAAGGACCAAATGAATGTAGAGTACAATGAAGATAATCCAAAATCTGACTAACAGTGATAATGAGTTGTGATTTATGTAGTGGAAAAAGTAGTTATAACAGTAGTATGGAAGGAAGGGGTAAGGCCACAGACTATGGTACAAAGGTATTCATATTTTTAATACATGTAGATTCATTAAGATAGCATTTCTAAATAATGCAGATTACATTTAGAATAAGAAATATTTCCCCTTTTGCTTTTGAAAGCATGCATGCTGGCTTGCAAATTGATGACTCAGACCATCGGAAATGCAGCCTAGAGCAATAATTTCTTTCTGTTGTAATGGTGAAATGTTTATTGGATTCATGTGAAGTGCCTACACGTAAACATCTGTGATCCTGGATTGTAATAACTAAAACCTAAAATAGCAATTGCAAGAAATATAATTATCTGAATGTGGGCGAACATGTCATAGTGTTTCATCTATGTACCTTCCATTTACTTCTTAATCTATTTATCTTCCATTTTCCATGAAACAATGATAGCCAGTTTAAAGTGTGCATAAAGAAGAAATATCCAGAAAAAAATAGAATCGTAGAACTGTTTAGGTCAGAAAAGACCTTTAAGATTGAGTTCTGCCATTAACCCAACACCATCAAGTCCACTGCTAACCCATGGCCCTTTGGGTCACATCTACATGTCTGTTAAATATCCACAGTGATGGTGTCTCAACCACTTTCCTGGGAATCCTGTTCCAATGGCTGAAGAAGAAAATAAGAGGAAAATAGCATATAGTTATTTTGCAGAATAACTATATGTGCTATATACTGCTGTTCTAAGCCATTATATACTTTCCTAACTAAAATGATACTTAAAAGCTAACGGATAGGAGTACTTAGATGTACATAAGACCAAAATGAAGCAACTTTATAGTTTCTCCCTATACTTGCTCTATTACTTTAGCTATCTAATTTCTGATAGTGCTGATTTGCAGTTTTAATGACCTGATTCTAGTCTCACCAAGGGTGCCATGTGGTTCAGTGGTCTTTCTTAAAATCATTACAAGAATGAAAATTATACAGCAGTGCTTTCCCCTCCTGTCTTTAGTTATGATGGCGATGGATCCAGTCACACTCACTCCTACAATATTTTTACCAAAATTTTGGTAAAAATGAAAAAACTCCTTAACACCAACAGAAGAAGCAGACATTCTGTATTTGGCCAGATGCATGAGGGGATATCTCCTCCAAAAATCATGCATGCTGAGTACAGGAAAGTTTCTGTTTATATATTGTATTTTACAAACATATTCATTGATTGTCCCAAAATAAACATACATATGATGATCATTTCCCCAAAATCATTAACGTGTTTTCCCTCCTCTTTATGAATGCATTCTTCTGTCCTGGGGGTCTCTTTGGCGGTTTATAGTGGTCAGAGACCCCAGAGTTAAAGCTGACTGACTACAACCACGTAACATTGGCAATTACACAATGGTCATTGTGCAGTTCCACGGACCAGTGAGCTTTGAAGAATAAACATTTTGTTAGCTTACAAGGTGTAGACAATTTTTCCACTGGTAACACTCTTAAAAATCCTTGTTCAAGGTGCCCCTAGAAGATATTTCACTTTCAGTACACTGTCTATGGCTTATAAGACCATGCCTTGATTGAGCCTCATACAAACTCATTTGAGAACATGGTCATATACTTGATTACATTTTTATGCACTTGTCAAAATTAAAAAACCTATCTAGGACATTAAAAAGTTAGTCTTGCATACTCCTTTTATCTGACTTATAGCTGAGATGTCTTATAGCTGAGTGGAGGAAGAAATTTCCAGTTGGCCTGGATTTAGATGCTTGGGAATGAAAAGGGGTAGAACGTATGCCTTATCTGCTCCTTTTAATTTTCTACTCCTTAACTGAGGCAGTCAGAGGGGTTTTAGATACCTATCTATCTCCTTGATGGCAACTTGTCACTAATTCTCAGCCCTTAACTACACTGGCAAGAAATATAGTCGAATACTATGAGCTACAGTACTGGAGCAAACTGTACCTTCCTGGTACCTTTCACTTTATATAGTTTATTATAATTGTAAGCAAATCTTGAATATAATACTGTACATACCAAAAGTTTTGTTTCTACTTCTGATTATCTTGCAACAAAAAAATCTTTCTCCTAAGAGCTTTGCAAAATGATTAGCAGATGCAGAAAATGCAGACAATATGCCTTAAATCCCATAGGTTTTGTGTGTCATAAATATAAAAATCTTATTTTGTGTCTATCACAGAAACAGTGAATCTTTAAGAAAAATTTTAATAAGGAAAGGGGAGCAATAAAAAGTACTTTTCACCTGAGCCTTTTTCTGAGTTCTTGCCTCTGCAATGTTTTACTCAACAATCTCAAACCCTTAACAGCCCCAGCACTGCCTTCCTTCACTTTTACTTCAAAACTCTTTGCCCCTTTCTGTGAGGACACAGAATAACTATGTTGCCTATCTCTTTAATAATAAATTATGAACTGAATTCAAAATCCAAATATTGAAAAATTTTAATCAAGCACTTCCAAACAGGCAACAGAAGATGAATATGATTTGTAAATTACTTTAGAAAAACAAATCCAACAATATTGAAATTGGCTGTCAGCATCTCTCAATTTAGTAGTTATAAATTATTTACTTCCTAATCCAAAGCAACAGCATCCCCATATCCAATTTATGAACCACACCTGAGTCTTGCTCAGAGTCCTGAGTTAGTAATCTTGGCTAAGGACTGAATTAGGGGGTAATATATGGGTTTTTTTCCTTCCAAAATAAGAATTAATGAGTAGCTGGTGGAAAATATATGACTAAACTTCCTGCAGCAGCAGAAAATAGAGCAATGATGCTGCTTACATATCGGTAGATTTTGATGCTGTAAATAAAAGGTCATTTGTTTTCCTACAGCCTCTCTGAGGATTAGCAGGAAAATAATGCATGATATTTATAGAGACCTCTTCCAGTATTCTCTCTGAATTAATTTTCTCTTAGTCTTCCATTTTGCAGACATCAGTTCACATTATTCTTATTGTCATGCATAATGCTGCTGTGCATGGATGCATGCATGTTCTTATCAACATCAAATTTTATCTTTCTATTTTCTAAATTGCAATTTTGCCTAAATAAATTACACAGCAAGTTCCTTCCCTAATGTGATTCCACATGTAGAAAAGACAAGCAGGTCTTGAGTCATGAAGATCTACAATCTGGTTTTGAGGGGATTTTATGGTTCTACTTAGTGTTTCTCACCTTGCAAGGGTTCTCAGACAAATTGCTAAATTGTGCAGAGGCCATAGCAGGACAATTGTTCACTAGTTGTTCACAGACTTTTAGAAAGAGTGATCAACCCAGGAAAGCATTAGATATTATGTTAACTGTAGTTATCTGTTGAACTGATTTGTTGCAGTATTTTTTTTTCTGGAATTCCAATTTTATGTCAATGTATGGGGATCAAAACAATATGGGGGAAACTCCAGTTAATGAAATGTAAGACATCATTCTGTTCTTATTAGGAAAGGGAAAACAATTTTAAAAAAAGGAACGACTGCAAACCCTCCCTACAATAATTCCTTCTGGTAGTGTTTTAGAGGTGCTTGGTGATAAATGCCGAAATTGCTTAAAAATAACAAAACATCAACTCACTTTTAATTGTCTTCTTATCTACTTTATATCACCCACCAGAACTAAAGAGATAAAAGTGTTGTATCTCCAAAAGGATTAGATCACACTGACACAAAGGTGTCTTTGAACACAGATGTCATGGTAGTAGGTGGAGCCCCTTACAGAAAATGACTCATGCTCCAAGAATACCAACTTCAACTTCCCACACTGCATCTTAATGCTTCTAAAGTAAGCAAGACTTGTCTCATACATTCTTACATGTCCACGAGTAGAGCATCATCAAGAAAGAGGATAGGGGAGGAAAGAGAAGGGCTAGGGTGGGAAACAAGGAGAGTAAGAGAAGTTATGTATAAATATAAAAAAATCACATCGTTCAGGAAGACCACATGTTCCAGAACCAGTGGACTTTGTTTTTCAAGCTCCATAATAAAGAATTTTTAAATTCTACTCAATATAATATGTGTCAAAGGAAAAAAAAAAAAAAAGGAAATAAATCCAAACAGGACAAAGTGCGATATGTATACCATACGTACTCTTACAAGTTAGAAATATAACATATAAAAAAATAAGAGCTTTTTTTCCAAAAGACAAGGAAGACAAGAGGCTTCTGAATTATATGAAAAATAAAATTACTTCTGTGTATTTAATGTAAGGTATTTTTTCAATAGAGTTGTAAAATGATGCACAGACACATGCTAACTCACATCAACAGACATATGCTGGTTCCAGTCTTGACGATCATTTAAATAAGTTTGCACCTCTGTGAAATAGTTCCTGTAAGGCTGATGATATTGGTGTCATACCTGTCTGTATGTCTAATTCCATGCTCTAGCCTTATAAAATTATAACATTTCACAGTTTCACAATGGAATTGTTTCCATGCTAGCTAATCATAATTTTGGCAAGGTACTGCATTTGAACTTCTAATTTCTTTCTAATAATGATTTCTTACCTTAGTGTATTTGGATTACTTTAATGCTGCACTGCCTATTTAACATTTTAGATTACAGGTAATAATATCTAAAGATTTAGGACCTTCAAAGTCCAAAGATAAATTTCTATCTTTAACCCCGCTTTAGAATTTTATCTCCAAGAAAATGTGAAAGAAATAAAAAAAGAAAATAGTTTAAAAAAAGGAAGAAAAAGGCTTAGATGCTGAGTGTGCAGTAATCGAGCATAGTAGCCCCAGGTTCTCTCGCTATCAAATGCACCATTGCTATTTTTACAGACATCATGTATACCACAGAATAAGAGAAATTATAAAAGGTCCTGACATTACACTAATGGATTAAATAATCTTCACAATACATTACAGGGGAGGAATTAGTTCACAGATTTAGGACTAATAGCCAGCATTTTTAAATAACTAGAATTCCCAGATAGTTAATTATAAGACTACAAAATATATTTTTCCTTTCATCCTGACTCCTGTGTTCCCATTCTTGTGAGTTGTGAAATCCAATTCAACTGATCATATGTATCAGTCTTTTCTAGTGGTAAGTGCTTGCAAGCTGGATCCTTGCGACCTCTTTTTTTTTCCTCACTATGTCTTTGTGCTGTGCCAAAGGAAGTTGTTAACTGAGACAAACACACTCATGCACACATGCACACACTCTGCAGGAAAACAACTGTGCTAATGAACTTGCTCTGAAGAAGTCACCTGTCTACTTCAAGTTTAAAATAAGTGGTCCTGATGTAAAGGACCTTTATAGCTTTTACATTACCTCACTCCAGCATTATTATGCCGGCAAAGCTATATTTGACTGCTTTCTTGCCTGTCTTCATCACCTACTATCATTATCACATCTTCTATAAGAATTTCCTTTCTTCATGAAATGACTTACCTATACTGGTCCCTGGAGCTATGTAGCAGTGTGTCTGCAGGTTTTAGTGGAAGTAAGCACCATACTCAGAGATGATTGGCACTGCATATCTGCCTTCCCCTATCCCATATTGAGTTAAGAGCCAGAACGTTCTTTTACCCGCAGCTTATTATTGGTTTTTAAAGTTCTGTATCTTCCCTCCTTGCACCCCCATTCCCTAGCTCCCCTGTCAATCTGTATCCCCCGTGCCCCTATTGGCTCTCCTGTGTAAACCCCTCCCATCCTGCGATCCCTCTTAACCCCTGGAACGGGGACCCTGGGGGCTCTCTGCTCCTTGGAACTCAGCTGCCTCCTCCTCCTCGTTCTGTCCCGGTGCCAGCCGCCTTCTCCTCACTGCCGTTCCCACCAATAAACCCTGGATTCTGAAAGCTGAGAGACTGCATCTTCTTTAATTGCCGAGGCTCCTGCTGTCCTGCCTTCGGGGAGACAGCCCTAGCTCGGGTTCCGCAGGTCCCGGATCCGCTCCGCCCCCGCAGCGTGGAAGCACCCGGCGGGGACCTCTTTTAGTGGGGTTTTCGGGGCTCCCCTGCCTTCCCAGAGCGAGGAAACCTCAGAGCTACTTCATGTATCTGTGTCAACCCCATTAATTCATAAGGTTGAGACATACTTGGAAACTTAATAATAGCCAGGTAATAAGTATTAGCATAAATATTTCCATGTGATTTACTTTTGTTTTTCTTTCTCTTACACAACCCATCATTTTTATTGCTGCTTTTCAATTGGGCAGGGATTCAATATTGTTATTACAAATATGCAAACAGGATATTATTTTGATTCTCTGAATTTAATATTCCAAATACTAAAGCAAATGAAAACTTATATGCCTTAAATCTGGATGTACATAAATACAAGATAGCACTATAATTCATGTAATAATTGTAGCATGTCTACATTTTGATTACTATCACAACTCTTGGGTGTTCACTGGAGCTCTGAATTGCAATTATAGGAGGAATATCTTACGTATGTTCTCAATATTATATTTATTACCACATTTATGGTATCAATTTGTTGTCTTTGATCTCTGGAAAATGTACTGCCATCTTCACCATAAATCCATTATGGAGGGATGCTCTGGATGCAGGAGATTTATGTTATTCTTATTTTAAGAGGAGATAACACGACTTGTTCCTGTTTATTAATTTCCTTGTGCATTGAAGATATTTTTATGTACTTGTCTGTGAAGAGTGAAATGAGAAATAACAATTACAAGAGATCTTTAAAACCCTGGGAAAAGGAAGTCAAATTAAAAGTACAGAAAAGTTCTCGATGACAAAATGGACTCCTCTGGGAGGGTAAGTGTCTGTATTGAAAAGGATTCTGAGGGCTCTCCAGGCATCATTATTAGGATTCCCATGATTTGCATAGTGACTGTATCTCCCTGTCAAACACATTATATATGAAAAATCTTTTACTATTTGTTTTCTTTTCCTGGGCAATCCTCTCATGCCACTTTTAGCTTTTATAAATTGCTTGGCTTTACTTCATAATCCTCTTAGTGTTTTTTATTTCTTATATAATTTGATTTTTTTTTTTCCCATCGTGATAGGTTTTATTACTTTCTTAGTAACCCGTATGAGTCTCTTGTCTTTTCTTTTATTATTTTTTCTGACTACTTGTAGCAGTGGCCATGAGGGATTTCAGCATGAGTAGCCAGCCACACAGGACTGTGTCGGAGGAAGAAGAGTCCTGGGTGTGAATCGAGGTTCAAGTTAGAGTGACAAGCTGGTTCACACCCAGGACTGTAGCAACATGCCTGCAGGTTTTAGTGGAAGCAGCCACCACAGTCAGTGATAATTGGCACTTCATAGCTCCCTTCTCCTATCCCATTTTGAGTTAAGGGCTAGAAGGTTCTACTCTCTTCCTTCTACCCACGGTTTATTATTGGTTTTTAAAGTTCTGTAACCTCCTCCCTTGTACACCCATTCCTTGGCTTCCCTGTCAATCATGTATCAGTCCCAGTTGGTTCTCCCCTCCAAACTCCTCCCATCTCGCGGCCCCTCTTAACCCCATGTTCGCTTCTGTTCTGGGCTCTGTGCCTTCGGATCCAGCCCTGCTCTGCCCCCCTCTGACCCTTCCCAACTCCACAGACCCCGCTCCGCCCTGCTGCACCCTAATGAACCCTGGATTTCTAAGGCACAGAGACTGCATTTCCTAATCACCTTGTCTCCTGTTCTTCTCTGTCGCGGAAGCAACCAGCTCCTGCGTGCACGTGGCTTCCTGGCACCGCCTAGCCTGGACTTGCATGGGGCTTTGCAGCGGTGACCCTTTTTCATGGGGTTTCGGGGGGTCCTGCCGCTTTCCCCAGAGCGAGAAACCTCACAGGATGCCTTGCGGCTGGGCTCATTGACATGCCTTTTGGAATAACCTCATTGGCCCTGCACATTGCCCTGCCCCTATCCCTTATTTAGTTATGATTCTAGAATGTTCAGTATTGTTCTCCACAGTGCGGTCCCCCCATTTGTTCTTTTAAATTTGTTCCCTCCCTAGTTGCTTCCCTATTGGTATGTACCCTTATCGCTCTTCCCTCAGTCCTTCCCTGATTGGTCCCTCAGAGCAAACCACTCCCCTTTCCCTTCCCCTTTCAACCCTTTGTCACCCAGTCCTTGAGCCCAGGATCTCAGCTTGCTTCCACCCTCCACGTTCCATCCCTTTGCCTCTTCCCTTCTCCATCCTATGCCTACCCTCAATAAACTCCCTGGGATTCTCAACTCAAGCACCTACGTCTCTTTCATCCCTGCTACGTTCTTGGCCGTCACTGTTCTCCCGGACACTGCAGCCCTCCAGCACGTTTCGCCAGTGCAGCGTGTCCAGCGATTACTCGGAGCAGCGGCTCACCTCTCTGTGTTGCTTCGAGGTGTGCCGTCATGACCAGAGCACGAAGCAACAACTACTGATACTTAATTCAGTAATATTTGGATTTACTTCTTTAATGTTTTAACCTTTGTTACTTCTTTAATAAGAGCTCAAAATGTCATCCCTGGAGGTCTGAACTTCCCTCTTGTGGATGTGGATGCAACATTGAAGATTACAGATTGCTCCATCGACTGAAGATAGCCTCCGTATTTTACAGACTTAACATCTAAAATCATGTTCTACAATTCCCACCCTTAAAGCACTTTTATTAATTTCTCAATATAGAAGTTATTATACAGAGTGTCAGGAAGGCGTCTCCAGCCTGATTTATCTTTATGGATTTTTTCTATCAGAAAATGAGTATCTATAGCCCATAAAGTTATGACTAAAAAAAAAAATACATATGTTGTCTTGTTTCCTAAAAAAGTAATTTGTGTAACTCCTTAACCAAACATTAATATATTGTTCTTAATGTCACTAAATTAAGGACACTGAAATGTAAGATTTTGACTTTTTTTTACTGTTAAAAAGCAAGATATATGCTGGTATTCTGGTCCTTTTTTCAATGTTAATCAATACCACCCAATTTTTAGAGGAGCTTCACTTCTTGAATCTGCCACTCTCTTCTTATATGACCTTAGTCTAGTTTAATGGGCTTCCTGATTGATAATGTACATGATTTTACTGCTAGGTTCCTGGTTTAAATGAATTCCATGTTAGCTGTGACTGAAAGTCATTACCATCTGATAGATGTTCTGTGTTACTGTTCATGAAGAATGAGTTATAGGGCTTTATCTATCCACAGTAGCTGAAAGTGAACAAGTGTCTCCATCATTAAACCACCAGCATCAAATGGCATCCTTCTTGCTGTTGTAAGATGTGAAGAGCATCAAAACAGATCTTCCTCCCTCCATTGAAGCAATACAGATGTTATTTGATAACAATCATTTTTTACTGACAGCACATGTGACTCCAGGTCCATGATGACTCTTGCTTTAAATGGCCTAAAAATTATTGCAAAATGTATTGAATTAGTATAAACACTTAATAGTTTCAGTAAAATATTTTGTTTGGATTACTAGATCTGACAGAAGTTCTGCTGAAAGGACAAATAGTCAAATGTTAATACTTGCTTAAGAAAGCAATATTTAAAAGACTGTTGCAAATAGTTTGATCAGAATCAAATTTTTGCATTCACTAAAAATTGCTATTACTTAAAAAAATTTATGGAGTAAAGAAAATTTAAATTTCTCTGTTCTAATACTCTGCAAAATGTGCTTATTTTGTTATATGTAATTTTAAAAAAATTTGGTACCCTGCATTAGCCTACTTTTCCACATGGTGTTGCTGTTGAAATCAATCATCATCTTCCCCTGTAACCTGACTGTCTCTGGGCAAACACATACAGACCTAAAATTTAAATTCACATTCTTATCAGCCATTGTTATTCAGGTTATTTGCCATTAGTGGCCCATGAATTATTCTGTTGGTGGCCCCAACAGAACCATGGAATGGTTTGTGCCTGAAGTGACACTAAGGATCACCTAATTCCACCCTCTACCATGGTCAGGGAGACCTTCTACTAGACCAGGTTGCTCAAAGCCTCATCCAGCCTGGCATCAAACACTTCTAAGGATGAGAGATGCACAGCTTCTCTGGACAGCATATCCCAGTGCCTTACTACCCTCACAGTAAAGAATATCTTCTTAATATCTAATCTAAATTGCTACCCTGAAACTAGAGCACTTTCCAAATGAAGTAGGCAGCAATAAGTGAAGTATTTGTTCTCAACTGCCACAGCACCCTTTGGACAATGAGACAGCTACCTCTATCATACCATTTCCAGGTTACTTTTCACTGTGTCTGGTACACCAACTACTCTCCACTATTTATTCACCATTTTTTCCCAAACATTTTACAAAACTCTCCTAAGTTTTTGACTAATCAACTGGGTTTTGGCCTTCCTTGTCATCTAGATCCTGTCTCTCTATAGCTGTTCTCGCTACTCAGCAAGGGTTGCACGCATGTAAAGCCACAGTCCTTCCAGCAACAGTCTCTGGGTAACCAAGCACTGACTTACAAGACACATCCAGTGTTGTCCAAGCTTTTCCATTTCACCACTGGGGCCAAAACCACCATTGCTTGGGCTCCTCTGCCTTTCACACCAACCTCCTGAATTCTGTGCTTACTGCTGAGTAATTACTACTGAATTCTCTGAGTCTCCCCTGGCAATATCAGTCGTGGCCACATGGATAAGACAAAACGGGTTATACCAAGGGATGGAGAGGAGCTCCACAGGCAGTTGTAAACTTGTGTTTATATTGAGCCCACAAGTTTGTTATAAAAATATCAAGCAACATAACGATACTCTGTTTGAGGAGTGAAGAAAACTAAATTTAAAAATGAAAGAAATGAAAACCAGGAAAAATTAAAGACTTGATTTCCAATCTCCAAGCTGGAAAAGTGTGACTCAGTATACCAACTGAGACAAGAAAAAAATTATGCAACAATCAGATTATGTTGCAAAAGTTACATTGTCATTGCATTGAAAAAATAAAAATAATAAAAATATTTTAATGATAACTGAAAGGATGAAAATATATAAGTAGCAAAAAATAAGCTCTTTGCAGTATTCTAGTGACACTTCATATTTAATTAGGCATGAAAAGAAAGTATGATTTATGAATGATTACAAAGTATAATTTGGCTTTGCCTTTCCATTAAGAAGACATTCTTCACAGAAGGGCTAAATTAAAAAATAAGTAAGTCGTGTTTGGTAAATTAAATTATTGTACAGAGCAATTCATTACATTAAAATCCTTTACAATTTCAGTCATTCAAACTCCATCTGTGTCTCTGTAATAAAATGGAGTAGTAAAATAGAAGACAGAGGCACATTTATTTAATATGCATTTTGTATACTGTGATTCTGCATACCACAAAAATCCATGCAATATATTAAAAAAGAAAAAGAAAATAGCCAACAAAAAAACTAAAAACGAGGCAGAAAATCAAAAATTGGTATTACTCTCTCAACCATTCTATGCAGTCAAGCTCCTTCTACCAATGTTATAAGGAACATAAGCACTGAATTGAGGAGAACTATTTCGCTTTTCCTCTAAAACTTTAGGGAATTTGGTGCCTAAATAAGACTCATATCCACAGAATTAGCCATTTTATGCTGTTTCTGTTGGGACATTCATCCCTATAGTTCAAGTTCTTCATTTATTATCATAAACTGCAAATCAAGAAAAGTATTATCCCCATTTTACAGAATAAGTAGGACTTAAATAATATATTAAAGGCAAAAATATATTATCTGGATATCAAGTTTGTGGGGTATTTAGTATTTTTTGTCCGAATTTCTCCAAGCATGGTAGAGTATTATAGGATTTCTTATATTACAGCAAAGTTTTCACTGAATTTAACATGATTTGTGACTGCACTAGGAATCAATTAATCACCATGCAATGACTCTCAAGGTCTTTGTTATTTTTTTCTGCCCCCCCAGTTAAAAAGATTGGTGTTGCACAAATAACTACCAAGTTACTTTAACACTGAAGATATGAAAGTAAAGTTTTGGACTTATAAGTCTGAGGTAAAAGAATTGTAATGAGGGTTTGGTGATATGCAGGATCTATCTTTTCTTTAGAAATGTAGTCAGAGAGAGTTAATGATTTTGATTTTACAATAACAAAATTCAGCCTCATTACTTGTTTTCAATTGCAATAAAACCATGACATTCTGTGACAATTCCATTTGCGTTGGTCACAAAGAAGCTCAGCAAAAGTAAAACTGGTTAATTGCATCCTATTCCAAGTATGATATATTCTTATTTTTAAGCAGTAGTTTTTTAATATGTTTTGCTTGTCATCCATCTCTGCATCTCTGTATAAATCCCCAACTAGTTATGTGACTTAGGCAAACTTCACTAAGAAGCCTCAGCTAACTGTCTCCTAACATGTTTGTGAGCTGCATTCAACTGCATGCAGAACTCCATGTAAGTCAAGGAGAGTTCTGCACAAAATTTTAAAGGTGTAATGTAGTTTAAAGGTCACTTTTCTGTAAGAAATAGTATCTTACCAGGAGAGCTTAACAAAATGAACAGGGCTTTCAAACAGACAAAGCTTGAGCCAGTGTTCAGTAAACTCTAATAGTCAATATTTCTGATTGACTGTGGGGTGTCTTTTGTTATTTTGAGCAGCACAGTTTGAATTGCTCATATTGAACCCTGGATTCTTTAAATGTCCTGAAAATAGGAATAAGCACCACTTATATGTAACCTTTTAGGGCAACAACAGTCCTTGCCTTCATTGTCTCATGTCAACTTCCCCATTCCTGGTATAATAACACAATTAAGAATCTATATTTATGTATGTAACTTTTTCTTGATGGGGTAAAAATGTAGGAGTTAAAAATTTTTCTATCTTTTAAACAAAATACTAGAATTTGTAGTTAGTGATTGATTAAAAATAATCTATTATAAAGTCTGATGTAAAAAAAAAACTCTCTGAAAAGACACTTTAATTGGCATACTGTGATTTATGGTAAGACATGACCATAAAAAGAAGTAATCACAGTCTAGAGCCACAACCACAGAAATGCTATGGTTAGATAGATGAACTGAGGGATCATTAGAAACAGGTATTAAATCTCACACCATATGAAAGAGAGCTCCTACCATTGATGAAATATTCAGTAAAACTTCATCGTGCAAGGTGCCAAGCACCTGCTGAGAGCAGGCCTTGTCTTCAAATGTGCTCGCGCTGAAGTTAACAAACAGGCTTTTTAAAGACTTGGGCATTCCTTCAAGGTACAACTTTGTGCTAAAGGATGGTTCAGCATGATACCTTTTCCAGACCCCTTACTTATCTGGTGGTATGCTACCTTAGTATGCATTCTCTCTGAATTACATCTCTGTATGCTACATTGAGAAATACAAATGAGCCTGGAGACAATGCACAAAGCATACCAAATATTGTTTGCTGCTATAAAATAGAAGTTATAACATATTACAGGGTTTCCATAAAAAACTGCTACATATTGCAAATAAATAATAATTTAAAAAGTAGTCTTTTTCCTTTAAAGTAGTTTACCCTTCTATAATGTTGTTCAAGTATGCTGTATGAGCCTTTTATGGTATTAATAGAAGAAAAATGCTTCAGAAACTTCCAAGTTTCAAAACCCTGGAGCACTGTAACACAATATATGTGGTAGTTCTTCAACAGCAGTTTAGGGATGAAAAACAGATCTTCTTTCCCTTATCATTCTTTATCCTTTTTATCATCTATCATTAGGCCACCAAGTCTGTTATGAAGGAAGTTATAAAAGAGAGGGAGAAAGAGAGACAGAGAGAAAGAGAGAGAGGAAGAGAGAGAGAGAAAGAGAGAGAGAGAGAGAGAAAAAGAGAACGGGAAGGGAAGGGAAGGGAAGGGAAGGGAAGGGAAGGGAAGGCAAGGCAAAGGCAAAGGCAAAGGCAAAGGCAAAGGCAAAGGCAAAGGCAAGGCAAAGGCAAGGCAAAGGCAAAGGCAAAGGCGAAGGAAGGAAGGACGTTCTTAAATATCTGGAATACCATTTTCCTGAGAACTCCTTGCACACATTGAACCAGTACTTACCTGGTAAGGCATTGAATAACAACTCTTTCAGTGAATCTCATTCAAAGCTTTTATGATATTTGTTATTTTTACTGTAAAATACCAAAATGGGGATCTTGATAAAACAAAGTTGTCTAACCTTTTCTAGTCTGGTTGGTACCATAATACACCATCCATACTGCAGTGCAGTCAAGCAGACTGACCACAGAGAGGGAAGTTTGAACTTTAAGGGCCAGTGAATGCTATTTTTTCTTTTATTGAAGAAACAAAGTGCATGACAATTTTTTGCTTAGCTACTGTTCATTAGGAGCCAATATATCACTTAGTCTTTAAAATTTGTCATCTGCCATTTATGAACTAACATATCAATTGGACAAAATATAGAGGTCAGAAAAACATGTAGAGACATTTATTCATTTCTTCATAATTGTTTGTTGGGTGAATTTGGGGAAAAGTGAAAAGGTTACCGTAGAACAGTATGTGGATGGGCTGTTTTCTTACAAATGAGTATTCTTTATTTTAGGATCTAGCTCTCAAAGACTACTAGGACAGGCAAATAAAATATATTTGTCAAATATTTCAAAAATCAAAAATATGTTAGCATTTGTATCAGAGACTGCCATTCTAAAGAGTGAAAAATATATTACTTTTTTAAAAGACCAGTAACTGATACCATGAATTATATCTTTATTCTTTAATCCCATGAGTTGAAAATATACAAATTTTCCTTTTCCTCTTTTCTTTAAATCAGACCTAGATATGACAGTCAATTTACTTTCCAGCCTCTATGAAATATATGTAAATAGTAACTTACCTGTCATGCAACAAATTGAATCACATTCCAGATTTTTTTCTAGGAAAGGCTATCTGACATTTCATAGGTAAAAGTATACTGCATCACATTAATGCTATTCAGGTTCTGTATTAGAGTTTTGCATGCAGATGTCATTGGAAATCCTTTTGAAATATATATCCTAACACTAGTTAGATAAAACAAACAAATAGCCACATTACTGCATGAAAATAAAACTTACCTACTGCCAAGCAATTTCTTTAAACTGCTCTCCGGCCCAGTCAGTAAAAAACAATTTTGAAAGGCGTTACTACATTGTTTAGAAATAGCACATAAAAAGAAGTACATACAAATTAAGTGAAACAGGTCACAACCATTCATATAAGCTTATAATTTTTAAGAACCCCATTACCACTCCTTTTGTCCTTTTTATTTATGATGCAGATACCAAAATAAAAACAAAACTGTTTCAAGAAATATTAATATGTTATTAAACTGGATGTTTTGGAAGACCCTTATATATACTTTTCATATGTATCTTTATATATATTTGTTTTGCTTGGATCAATATTTTTTGTGGTATGCCTATCTTTATCTGTAATGAAATTAAGAAGTGTTCAAACAGAGACTCTTAACAGTATGAGACTGATGAAATTATACCTCCAGTGGGCAGGGAATTGAATGCTGGATTAGACAAAATTAACCTGAATTCCATTTTATATCCAGGTGTAGGCATGCCTTTGATTCTTAAGCAGAGGGTCAGGTACTGATCTCTTCATTCCCTTGACCCATTCCCATTTCCTTGAGTGACAAGACTCAAGGAAACAGCTTGAAGCTGAGACAAGGAGGATTTAGGCTGAAGATCAGGAAAAGGTTCTTCAGGCAGAGGGAGGTTGAGCACTGGAGCAGAATACCCAGGGAGGTGGTCACAGCCCCAAACTTGTCTGAGTTAGAGAAGCATTTGGACAATGCTCTTAGGCACACATGGTGCGATTCTTGGTGATGGTCCATAAAAATGAGGTCAATAGTGCTCCTGGGTTTCACAGTGGACAGAAAGATACAGAACCTGGACAATTGTTAAAGCTATATTTAGAAAGCTAAGAAACCTGTGGTATCTGCAATACCACAGAAAATATGAGTCATATAAAGTGTATATATCTATCTATATCTATATCATCTATATCGATATCTATATCGATATCTATATCTATCTATATGTATAATCTCTCCATATATGTATTCATAAAGGTTTTAACGTTTCAACCAGTGAACTTTTCCTAAAAGTAGAGCTCCTTTCAGTGATGATCAGTTTGACCAGAATAAGGTCAGAGTAACTGCACTACAAGGATGAGCAGTCAGTAGTCAGGCTAAGTTATGTTGGATGAGAGAGACCTGTTTAAAGTCAAGGAAACAGAATGTCAGCTCCCAGAAGTCAAACCTATTTGAGTCAGTGAGCATTATTGGTCCTGTCACCCTGCATTTTTCCTCTGCACTATCTATGCTTATCTTTCTCTTTCTTTTATTTATATGTTTTCTTTATTTATATTTTATTTATTTATTTTTTTATATATATATTTATTTATATATATATATTTTATTTATTTATATGCTTTTAATTGATGTATTTATACATTTATATTGCTGTATTTCTATAGATAATAACAAAAATAGCTGCATAACTCCTTTCCATTATACATATATATATATGAACACACACATATGTATACACATATATATTCGCACACACATATGTGGCTAGCACAGGTCTTTCCCATGAGAACATTCTCCTGTGTTTTATAAACAAAGATAAAGTTTGGATGTTGTTAAAACAGTGTCTCGAGATTTGGACAGTTCAGGCCTGGACAATCAGGCCTAGGGGGAGGTTTCTGACTGACCAATCTGGGTGACCTCTGAAAAGTCTATATATGTTGGATTCAAAATAATAAAGCGCTTTTTCTATGGCATGCTGAGAATCCGGGATCTCTTCTCTGCTAGCAGCTCAACAGCGACACACATATACATATATATATATATATATATATATATAAACACACACGTATACATATTATATACATATGCATACATATGTAGATATGTATGTATGCACTGGCCATTCAGTATTATTTCACTATAATCTGCCCCAAGGGAGGGATCTATTAAAAAACCTCAGTTACCCTGCCTTCAGGGGTGGGTTGTATCAATTACAAAGGCCTGTAAACAAACAGTCATGTGCTTCTTGCACTAAGAGAAGGCAAAATGTATTCCAGTTTATCCCTTAGAAAAATTATATTCTGCATGTAGATCATAAGCTAACGCATTAAAAAAAAAAAAAAAAACCCACAAACCAGTAAGCAAACTGTGTTGAAAATTTGCATTGTCCACCTCATAAGTAAAACAAGAGTGTGAATCATTAGGAAAAGATCTCAAGGCTCTGCCAATATGTACAGGTCCATAAAAGTATTTTCTTATAAAATCTAGTAGAAATATATCACTTCACACTAAGAGACCTCATTTTTGCTAGTGATACCATCTAATTATTTCCCCACAAATCTCTCTGGACTCATATATTACTTGTTCAGACTTTGTACCTTTATACTCATTGCACAATACTAAATTATTTTCTGTAAACAGGACAATTATGTGCTTGTGGTGGGTTGACCCCAATTGTTAGCTCAGCTTCTATCCTGTCATTGCTAATGCAACTCCTAGGGATGAAAGAGAGTATTAGAAGGGCAAAAGTGAGATAAAGACAGTTTAGCAGGTTAAGCAAAGATATATATGGAAGCAAAGAAAAATAAGGAATTCATTCACTGCTTGACATCAGCAGGCATACACTCAGCCTGTTCCAGGAAACCAGGACCTCAGCATGGGTAAAATTATTTGGTAAGATAAGCAGTATAACCATGAAAATACCACCTTCCTCCTCCTTTCTGTGAGCTCTTATACTTGAGCACGATGTCATGTGAAATGGAATATTCCTTTGGCCTTGTAAATCAGTTCCAGTTGTTCTCCCTCCCAAAATCTTGCCTACTTGCTGGGGAAGGTGGGGACAAGGCACCCCAGCGAGGAGCAATACAATGGGGTGCACACTGAGGAAGCCTCAGCCCTGGGTATAAGGTACAACCCTGAGCACAGTCTGAGGATGGGCTCAGCTTGAGTCAAAGAGTGAGCCCAGCTCAGCAGGGCCCATGGCCAGACAGGGCAGGGTTGTGGGGCTAGAGGCCAGCCCTGCTGCAGCATCATGGGGCCCATCAGCATCTGCTTACACCCCCAGGGGCTGAGCTGGGGTTCTGGGCTGTGGGCATTGGCAGGGAAGGAAAGGGGTGCTAAACAGGGACACTATGTCCTAACACTGCTGTTGAGGCCCTGACAAAGCCATCTTTGCAGGCAATTTCACTCTTTCACTAATAATTTCAATCACAATCTCAAGAATATACTTTTTTTTTTTGATTATCAAAACATGCTGCCTTGTGTGAAAGCTGCCTTTTGTTTGGCCATGGAGCTACCATAAAGGATTTTTCCCACTGAATTTTAAATCAATCTTGTAATTCTGGAAATACATATGCTATTATGTATTTCATGTTCTATATTCTATATTTTGCATTACCTACATCTTTTATGTTATATTGTGTGTGTGTGTGGTGGATTGATGTGGACTGGCTGCCAGATCCCCTCAGCCACTCTCTCCATCCTCACCAGGGCAGGAGAGAAGAAGAGATGGAAAAGCTCATGAGTTCACATAAAGACAAGGAGATCCCTTGCCAGCTACTGTCATGGGCAAACAAGTTTTTGACTTGGGGTCTTCCTACATGCTTGAGGAGAATCTCTGCTCTAGTGCCTGGAGCACTACCTCCCAGACTTCTCTCATCTCTTTTTTTCTCATTCTTTTTGAGTCTGTTGTCTCTTCACTATCTGACATTTTTTGCCCATTTTTTAACTATGTTTTCCTCAAGCCACTATGCCCTCATCTGTGGGCTCAGCTTTGCCCTGTGGTGGATGGGTTGACTTGACTTGGGTTGTCTGTGTCCAGCATGGGGAAGTCCCAGTCCCTGCTGCCAGCAGCTTGTTACACCCTCTACACTGGCTAGAGTTTTATTTAACTTCTCATCCAATACTTATTATATTTAGATTGTAAGGATATTGTTTGAAAGAATATTAAACCAATAGTGTCTACTGAATTTCAGAAGGAAAAGAGGATAAGAGAGGAAAAAAGAATGCTTATTACCTTTCCTGTATACTAACATTATTCTTGTCATACTCATATTCATCACACTTTTTGCCTCAGTGTCTCAAAAGACATCACAAAAATACAAAGAGAAATCAGCTTGGGTTATAGCTGTAGTATACACATACAGAATAAATACCTGACAGAAAGTTATAAAACAGAGGGGAAGGAATTGAAACTATGAGCCAACACAAAAGAATTTAAAAACTGATTGCCAAAGAAACAAGGTCAATAAATTGTCAACAAAAATGAATACATATTCTTTCATCTAAAATGTCTTTTACTTCTCTAAACATCAAAAAAAAAATATTTTTCTCACTTTGCACTGCATCTTCTATATCTTTGTAAGCCTAAAGACAACACAACATTGTTTCCATCTTCTTGTGTCATGTAGGAGCTTTGCTGTTCCCAAACACTGGGTAGCATCCTGCTGCTTGTAAGTCAGTGGGAGTGCTATTACTTCCCATTCATAAAATCAAATTCTATCCTGTAACCATCTAGGTGCCTAATGCTTGGTGACATCATTTAATTTATTTTCTTTTCCATAGTTCTGTCTTTTGTATAGAAATATATTTTCTTTGTACACCTGTGACATCAACGCTAAAAAATGCAGTTGTGTTATAGTCTGTCTTGTGTACTTGCAACCTTCCACGAGGTATTCTGCGATGGTTTTAGTAGCAAAACATACAAACAAACAAATTATTTTGGAGTCTAAACATTGTGAGAAAGGCCTTTGAATTATTTTAGTTTGATGAATTCTGAGCTTCGTAAAAAACACGTTCTTTGGAGGCTTGATCAATAAAAGAGGGAATTTTAAATCTCCATCAATATATGCAGCAGCAGAAAAAAGAATACATAGGAGTTTAAAGAGAATAACATGCTTTAGATCACATTTGCCACTCAGATAAGACAGGCAAAATATTGCAATCTAGAAATTACTATTTTTCTGTTTTTCAAAATAATTTCGTAAACATTCCTCTTGAGAACTTTTCATGGAAAAAAAATAGACCTAGAAATACTGGAGATGATGAAAGAGAGAGAGGAAGAGAACATATTCCTCTCCATAATAAAACAGAGCTCCTCCTAAGCTAAATATACTAAGATGATTAAAAATTACTAATAAAAGAAACAGTTTAAAGGCAAAAAACAAAAACAGTTTAAAAAGTAATTTTCTTATGGTTATACTACCAACTTCAAGAAATTATTAGAACATGCATTTATAGATTTTTAATATAAAAGATAGTATAAACAGGCCAATATATAAATACAATTTTTAATAACTTCTATATCATATTAACACTCGGTTGTTAGCAGCTAGAACAGCAAAACTAAAACCAGTAGGTATTCAATTGTATATGTCAGTGTTATGTGAAAGAAAACAGTATACCTGTGTTTTGTAGTGTGTGTCAGAAAGGAAAAGCAAAGATTCATTGCCATTCACTTCTGCAAACACACACACACAGACACACAGACACACAAAAGGCAACCCATGTAGTCACATAAAGTGGCCTAGAGACAGCTAATTTAGCAGTCTGTAACAATTTGCATAAATCGGGATCACAGATGCAAGATATTTAGTTTCATCAAGGACTGTGTGGCTGTGTCAAGATCCAAATACAATGATAAATATTATCAAATAACTTGCAACAACAATTATAAATTATTCTGTTGATGTAAATTAACACTTGAGAATAAAATCCTTGCAAGAACCAGATGCAACCAAGACAGAAAACAAACATAATCATATTTAGGCTGAACATTAGATTTAGATTTGTCCATAAAACACTGTGATCTGTTGCTAGTAAGAGTCCACATCTGTGCTTCTGAGTTTACTCTGTAATGTATGCAAACCACAAGAATGCTTTTTGCTTTCCAGTTCTATTTTTTTGTAATGAATGGTACTTTGACTTCATGACAAAAAACACCATGAAATTTTCTGAAATGTATTGAACAAAATATAAGTGAAAAAATATGAGAAACAGAGTAGAAATCTATTCTACAGTTGCACTGGAATACCCATTCCTTTTATAGAATAGCCTTTTACTCTGTCAAGCATTGATCACTGTAAGTGGAAGTCATTTTCTGTGAAGATGATGTGATAGTAAAGAAAGAAGGTAATGCAGGACTCTGAGATACATGGAGCCCATATATCTTGTTCCTTGCAAATTGGCTGTTTAATAATAGAGATTCTTAACTGAGAGGTGCTGCTTTGTAAAACCACTTTGATTTATTGTGTATTGCTGCAAACCCAAAGCAGATATGACATTGGTTGAATAGGAAGCACACAGATTTATATCTGACATGTCAGCTTTAGTCTGTAGACTTAGGCTTATACTTTCTTACAGTCTAAAGACTCCTCAGAGTCCTTACACAGTGGCCATATGCATTTGGTTTACATAGCAAAGTTTAATAGTAGGGGGTGCTGCAGAGGTTGCTCCCATGAGAAGACACCAGAAACTGATGGAGGTTGTTCCTCTGCAGCCCATGGTGGTCCATGGTGGAGCTGATAGCCATCTGCAGCCCACGGAGAAGCTCATACTGGAGCAGATTGGTGCTCTCAAAGGAAGATTCAATCTTGTGAAGAGCCTGCAAAGGAACAAGTTCCTAGCAGGACCTGTGGCACTATAGAGAGAAGACCAACCTGGAGCAGATCAGGAGAAACTACTGTCTGTGGCTGTTACATTGGAGAAGTTAATGAATGACTGTGTCCCATGGGTGAGACCCCAACATTAAGCAGAAGAGTGTGAGGAGAAAGAAATAGCAGAGATACTATGCTATGAGCTGACCACAACCCCCATTCCTCATCTACATGTGCCACTCAGATGGGAGTAGGTAGAGAAATCAGAAGCGAAGTTGAGCATGGGGAGAAGGAAGGGGTGGGAGAAAAATGTTTTTAATATTTGGGTTTGTCTCTTCATTACCTTATTGGGATTAATTGGAACTAAATTAGATTAATTTTCTGTCATGGTTTTCGACAGGACATTGCCAGGAGGACGCACAAAAAGAGGGCAACCAGGCTCCAAGCTTAAAGTTGCAAAAAGTGTTTTAATTACCTAACAGAGTTGGAGGATAAATGCAGGCAAAAATAAACTTTTCATACAGTTTTGGTTCACATCCCCCTCCCTCTTACGAACCTATAGTATTCACCCCCTTTCCTCCTTTACAGTCAACAAGCCGGGTGGTGGGGGGGGGCAGGGTGTGGGGTCTCTTTTCAGTCCACAGAGCAGATTCTCAAATTTACTCATCACCACAATTCTTCTACTACAAATACTCTTTATCTCTACTTATTTCTCTCTCTCTCCAGACGGTTTTTCTTTCTGCTCTCACCCCCACCCTCTTAAGAAGCAGTCTCTGCACTCAGCCCCACCCCCTTCCCTCTTTCCAAACCAGCAACACAGACAGGGGGCAGGTTGAGGGGTCCTCTGGTCAGTCCAATCAGGAAAAGAGGTTCTCTACTTAGCCAGGGGATCCTTCCCACGAGAGACAGTCCTTTGAGAATTTCTTTGGCGTGGGTCCAATCTCACGAGCAACATCCTGCCCGAAATTCTGCTGCAACATGAGTCTCTTTGTCCATAGGGTGCTGTGCAGACTCTCTCAAGCCGAGGCCAGGCTGCTTCCATGTTAGGAGCAAGGCCTTTCTCTCCTTTGCAAGGCCTTTGCAGTTTTAACTCTTAGATGAGACTCCCACTGGTTCACAGTCTTTTCCAGGCATCCACCCGCTCTTCTGGCATGGGCTGTGAGTGGATTTCTGCACTCCTGTGGACTCCATGGCCTGCAGGGGACCTCCTGCCCCGCCATGGCCTTCACTGTGGCTAGCAGAGGGTTTTCAGCTCCAGCACTGGGTGCCCCTCCTCCCCCACCTTCTTCACTGACCTTTGCGTCTCCATGCTGTTCTCCCTCACATATTTTCACCTCCACCTCCTCCTCCTCCAACTACAAAGAAGTGAAAGAAGTGTATGCCTGCTTTGTTCTGAATTTTTCTTAAATATGTTTTCACAGAGGCGTAACTAGCACCTCCAATTGGCCCAAACTTGGCCGGCAGCATGTCCATCACCTTCAGAGCCATCAGAGATTGGCTGTGCTGGACTTGATGTAAAAACTTCCAGAACTTGCACTCAGGACACACAGGAGCCATCTTTGTGCCACACCCCACCCCTCAGACACCTCCCCAGGCCTACTACAACAGCTTCCGAGGGGTCCAAATTTCTCCTAGATGTTAAAAACACTTCACTGATGTTTTGGGCCAATCAAAACCACCACATTTTCCTAATTGGAATAATATATTTTTGTGACAGTGACTGGTATGTGTTCTTTGTCCTTATCTTGATGCACAAGCTTTTCATCATATTTTCTCCCCCTGTCCTGTTGTGAAGGGGTAATGGTAGAGTGGCTTGATGGGCACCTGGAGGCCAGTGAAATCAATGCACAACGCCACAATAATTAAAAAGTTTTGATCTTGTTATTATTACTACATTTTTCCTCCTTTTTGTACTTCTTAATAAGATTTGTTATAAGAAGAAATTAATTAAGAATATGTTTACTCACCACTAATTTGCTTGGGCCAGATGACAATAAAAGTATGGGCCTCAGTTACTGCAAAAGTTTGTTGTACATGTAAAAACAGATAGATCGTAATATCGTCTTCAGTTTGGCTAAAAAGTGAGCTAAGAAAGGCTAAGAGCCTGAAAAGTATAAATGCACTGTTCTTGTTTTCCCTCTTATATTTACAGTTATTATTTCTTTAGCTTGATATGATTTGACTGAAAAAGCAAGAATGGGAATATCCATGTTTTGTGGCTTCTCACTTTCGAGTTCAGGCGGCACCCCCCGAAGCCACACAGAAAGGACGAGCCGCCACACTGCCGCACCTGCCGGGTGTGCCCTGGTAGAGAAGCTCACTGACCGGTCTGCGGAGTCCCTGGGGGACAGAGGCGGGCAGGAAAAGAGATGGGGCAGAAGAATGTACGACATGCAGTCTGCAGGCTTCCAGGGATTTATTTGAGGGTCTTCGGGTGAGGGTCCAGGGACGGCGAGAAGGGACAGAGAGACGGGGACGGGCTGAGGGCTGGAAGTCCGGAGGCTGTGAGCCCCGAACAGCCAGTGACAAAGGGTTATATGGGTGTGGCAGGACAAACCGCCCCCCCGCTCCCCTTCTCTCTCTCCCTGATCGCTGGCTAGAGATGAATGGCTCAGATTAAGTTGATAAACTTAATCCTGGCTATCTAGTCCTGGCGCCTGGAAGGCCAAGGTGAGACACTGAGAGAATGTGAAGAATTTTCAAGTGACCGCAAATACACACTCTTTTCCCTATAAAACACCACGAAAATCTCAGCAAAAGTAGAAGCTTTCTACATGGACATTGGAGTGTGAAGAAAGGCTCTCTCCCCTGAGTTTGGACGCAAGCTCTGTGGTTACTTCCTGAGGGATTGAGTGAGGAAATTTTAATGTATTCCAGCTCCAAATTGGATTTGGTAAGATCATTTGAGTTTCCTAAATTGTATTATTCCGGCTAACTTATAGGTACCTTTCTTAACTTGTATTTCAGCTAGCTCAAGCAAGCATTTCTTGCATTTTTAACTATTTTTATAGTTCAAGCAAGGTTTTACCTCACAATTGCATTTTTAACTATTATAGTGTTGCAATTATGTATTCATTGTGTGTTTATGTGTGTCAATCTGTTCTATGTTTGTATGTTTGTTATGTTCCGTGTCAAATAAATGGTATTTTTAGACAAATCGGCCAGATATCAAAGAATCTTGCGAATGTGACTAAGTCTTGGGGAACTAGCTATCTTAAACTCTATCAAACTGAAAAAATTCATAAAGCTCCTGTCTCCCATGCAAGACAATGGGGAAGGAAAAGGGCAGTGGTTTGGTGCGCAGACCAACCGGGACAGTCAGAGGGAAGAGGGACAGGGACACAAACCCATAGTTACATGATAGGGGAGGGTACATAATTCAAATGAACCAATGATACGCAACTCAAGAGGGAACAAAGGAGAAGTCTCTAGAAATAATTTCTTCAACCACAGGGGCTCATGGTTGGTTTCCACAGGTCTCCATGACCTAAACAGTCCAGGCTGTCACAGGCCCCTGCAGCTGGTCTCTTGAGCACTAGAACTTGCAGGCATGCACCGCAACAATGTATCTAAGAGAACTACAAAATTGATGTTATTTTAAGTATAATTTTGCATGTGGATCACAAATAACACAGAATTGCATTTTCAAGAGTTCAGAATCCATAAACCAGATGTAATTTTAAAATAACTCCTAAAACTACCATTTAGGTAACTGAGATGAAAATTATTTACAGAATTTCCCAGTACATAAAGATTTCATTTTGTCATTTGTCCATATTCCAAACCCCCTTCCAAAAATCAGGAGAAGCAATAATGGTCTTTTAAGCCAAACTGGACTATGCAGACATAGATTCTATGAATTCTGTCTTATTCTTGCTCCTGAAAATAAAGCAGATAGCTCTGGAGCCAATAAAGTATTGTTTCTAAAGATTTTCAGTGGTTATATCTCTTGCCGCAGGAACTAATCTGAAGAGCCAGGACCACAATCATGTGGGACACCCAAGGCAAACAATTTTGGCTCCCCTTTAAATAAACTGAAGGAGTTAAGGCAGAAGGAGCTGACAACATATTTTAAATAAGACCTTAGGTGCAGAACTGCTGTCAAGGAATAAATAATAAATCAAGTAGTTCCCGAGGCAAGGACTATTCTGTGTTTAAATGTTTATTCTATTTTTAAGCCAGTCACAGATCATTACAAAAATTGAATATTCTCTTAGAACTAATCAAAATTATTATGCTATAAATCAGTGATAAATTCTGCTATATTAGGTATTAAAAAAACTACAAAAATGCATAAAAGCCTGGAATAGCACAAATTAAACCTAGGCACACTATGCACACAAAAGAGTTGTGGGTTATTTTTCCTAGTCCCAACACATTTCTCTTGTCCAAAATTTAAATCTGCTATCTTTCTATCTCTCTTTGATGAAATTCTTTTTCCATTACTAGCAGATTCTATACAGCCCCATAATGGTCTTAGTAACATTGTGTTGGACACCCCAGAAAAATACTGCCTAAATAGCTGAACTCATTTCTTGTCTTAGAATCAGAACATGAATCTGTACATGGTGCACACCTTTTAGAATTTATTCTTTTTCAGAAAAAATTCAGCGTGAATTACTTTGCAAGACATAATTACTTTTCCTTGGGCATGTCACTTAAAAAGCAATTCATCTCACTTAATTTTAGCCATGCCTAAATGATAGGTATCTGGCTTGCAAGAGCTGTCTATGATCCTTTTTTCCAGAGACATTTCTCTCTCCATATTAATTATGATGAGATTCTGAATGGCTAGTTTAGATTAAATTCCTACATTCGAAAGCTGAAGCGAGAGGGATTATTTTCCCTCTTGCCACCACAAGGGTGCTTTATGTAGTAGTGTTACCATAGTGATTTACAAGAGCATAAAAAATGCCCTTCAACTTTGCCTGCATTTGAACCACAGATGCAATTACATGAAGAGTTTGCTAATGTGATACAAAATATGTGAGCAAGTATATCCTGAATTTCAAATTGATTTGTGTCGAAGAGTCACACATATGTCAGCCACATTCTTTCACCTTCTTGCCATATTTAGTTGTAAGAGATATTTCTTGCAGATATCACAGAATCATATAAAAAGTCTCCTCTGGAAGTGACATCTAGAAATCATCTGGTACAATCTTTGTTTGAAAGAAAAGCCTTGGATTAGGTTATGCAGTGTCAAGACAATTCTGGACTAATTCCAGGAAGAAAGATTTCACCAGTTCTCTGAGTCACCGAATCCTATGTATAATTGTTTTCATGATACAGAATTTCTTTTTACATTTAGTCAGAATTTTCCCTGAATTAGCTTGTGCTTCTTCCCTCTTACCTACCATCATGTATCCTTGTGAAGAGGGAATCTTCTCTCTAATTGATTTTAGGTATTGTAAGAGTCCCTCTCAGAGGGTGCGTTCAATCTCATCATCCCAACCATATATAAAGATACTGAATACAGACAGATGCAGTATCAATGTCTGAGAAACTCTTCATGAAAAAGTATTTATTTGGAACATTAAATACCACCCTTTCAGGCTGTAATTTTGGGTTTTTTCTATCTATTCTATGGTCTTCCTGTCCAGTCTGTATCTTGACCAGCTGGTAAACAAGAATGTTGTGGGAGACCATACAAAATGTTTTGCTAAAATCAAGATACATAACATCTACCACTCTGCCTTCATCCATCAAACATCACAGAAGATAATGGGGTTGGTCAAACACAATTTACCTTTGGTAAATCTGTGTTGCCTTTCCCCATCACGTTTTAGTGTTGCTTTGTCCTTTGTGTGCTGGGAATTTTCTTCCATGAGGACCTATTCCTCAATTTGAACAGTGACTGATGTGACATTAACTGGCCTGAGGTTTCCTGGATCTTAATTTTTGCCCTGTGTATGGATGGATGTATTCTTTTCCCTTTTAGAATAGTTCAAGTTGTACCCTATAATCCCTTCAGAGATAACAGAGAATAATTATGCAAGGATTTCATACAACTGTCTTAGCCCCCTGATGTATCCTGTCAGGCCCAGCAGGTGTGAATATGTTCAATTTGTTCTGATGTTCTCTTGATCATTCTTTGCTCTTTGTTTCATTGTTGCTCTAGGCAAAGAGAATTTGGAACTGACCTTAACTATTGAGACTGAGGCAAAGAGGGCATTAAGTATCGCAGCTTTTTTATGCTATTTGTGAGTAATTTGCTAGTTTCATTCAGAAGCTGACCAACATATTTTTTGCCCATGTGCTTTCTGATTACATAGGTACAGAACACTTTATTTTTGTGGGTTTTTTTTGTTTTTTTCTGTTGTTGCCTTTGTTTATGTGGGGGTTTTTTTGTTTGGTTTTTGTTGTAAAAATAAAAATAAAAAATAAATAAATAGAAGAAGGTTTCGCCTTTGTGTCCGGCTCAGTCCACCGATGGGGCTTCTTCCACTCTCCGGGGCAGAGGCGGCTCCAAAGTAGCTGCAATCCACGACCCCTGTCTCTCTCCTCCCGGGAGCAGGCTAGCTCCGTCCAATCCCAGGGGCCCTTTTGCCTCCGGGCGTGAAAGGGTGAAGCCCTCGCCTGAGGAGGTGACAAGTCGCCGTTGACCACCGAGACAGAAAAGGACCCAGAGAGCCGAGATGTTCCAAAAGGCAGTTTATTCAGGAAGCAGCAAGCAGGAAGCCCTAAGGAACTCTCGGGGTGCTGTCCGTGCCGTTGCCTGGGGCAGAGCCCGAAGGTCCGGAAGATCACGGGACAGCGGGTCAGTGAACGAGGGAGGCCCAGGTCCAAAGACACCAGGCACAAGGGGAACAAAGGTTTTAAACTGGGGCACGGGGTCTCCGGGGGCGGAACAGCAGGGGCGGAGCCAACGGGGCTCCGGTACAATATGAAGGGCAGGAGGGAGAGCAAATGAACAACAACTAGGGCGGGGAGCACAGAGAACCAATAACAGCAGGGCAGCAACAGAAAATTCTAGGGAAGGGTGGCAACAGGGGAGGGCATAGGGCGGGGTACAGCAAACTTTTAACCAATCAACTAACACAAAGTTTCAAAGGAAGGAGGGAGAACGGCCCAGGCCCCGGTTTCCTGCGAGTCCCATGAAATTGCATCGTCCGCCGTCTCTTCCAGCCTGACCTCGACGGCATTGGCCACTGGGGCCGAACCCCCACAGGTTTTGGTTTTGGTTTTTACATTTCCATTATAAGTTTGAGCTCCAGATGAGATGTTGGCCTCTTAATTTCACCTCTGAATGCTCAATCACTGTTTCTATATACCTCTTGTGGAGCCCTTCCATGCTTGTTTCTTGTTTTGTTTTGGTTTTGTTTTACTTTGGTATGGTTACTTTTTTTTTTAGGGTTTTGGTTTGGTTTGCATTTTTGGTTTGATTTGGTTTTACTTTTGTTGTTGTTTACTTATTTGGTTTGGTTTTTAAATTCTTTTACTAGCTCTAACCAAGCTAGTCTTTATGTTATGCTTGTTCCTTTTCTGGCTGAGTGGGTGGACTGATCTTCCTTTAAGGAAGATGTTTCTGAAAATCTCACAGAATTCCTTATCTCATTTGCTCTTCACAGACTGCCAGGAGTCACTCCCTGAACAAGTTCTGTCATTCTGAAATCTAGGTCTTCAATCCACTTATTTTCCTCATGGTCTTTAAGACCTTAAAACTGTGATGCCATGGTCAGCGCAACCAAAATTGCCATTGATGTGCATGTTTTGAAACAACTCTATGTGTAGATCCAGAAAAGCACCACTCCTAGCTGACATATTCAACAACAGAGTAAGGAAGTTGTCCTTGATATATTTCAGAGATCTCCTGAATTGCTTATATGCTGCTGTATTATTTGACCAGCATATGAAAGTATAATAACAGTATAACTAGGTCCTTCATGGGAACCAGAATGTGCAGATCTAAGGCTTCTTTGAATTGAGGAAGGTTTTGCCCATCAGTCCTTCCTTACTGTGTGGTCTGTACACAGATATCAGATCACTAACAAAAGGTATCTGTTGATGGTGCTTCCTCTGATTTTGACCTACAGCATTTGGCAGACCTGTACTATTTTTCATATCTAACAGATATGTGCTTATGTCAAACTTATAGGGGGAAGGGGTGGTGTTCCCAGTACTGATTGATTCCATACTACCCACATCATGGAGGGGGCTAAGTTAATGCTTTGTGCAATGCTTTATGCTGATTGAATGCTGCTCTAAATCTTTAGCCAAAGTTCTTTGATTTTCTAAAGTTGCCGGTCTTTTTCTTTTGTTGTTGTTTTGACCTCTTCAGAAAATCTTGTTGGTATTTCTCCCATGTGTCTAACTCAGATTACATGAAAAACTGTAAATCCTTTAAAGTATCCTGTTGAGCGAGGTTTTGGGGGCCTTACAGCAGGGGAAAGGGGACAGCTCATGTGGGTTTAATTTTCTCACTGTGTTGTAAACCAGCACATCTTTCATTGGTATCTTGCATAGAAAATTGGACTTTCTTCTCTTCTATTTTCTCCTCTGTATTTCCCAAATAAAGTTATGCCAAAGAAGATTATGGGACTAACTTAGTCTAAGAACCTAACTTTTTGGTAGGTACATTTAGCTGAAAAGACTCACATGTTCTCTTTCCAGTCTGTAAAATAAGAATGGTGACTGGTTTACCAAGACACTTAAAAATTAAAGTCATCCAATTTCTGGAAAGCCTTTGAGTATGTTTATCTGCTTTCACCTGTATGCTGCTGTCTCTGTTTAAAGATGTGGAAAGGTATTATACCACTTCAGTGAATAGATGTCCAGTTTTACTACTGTCTCATTTAAAGATTATCTCATACAACATTCTTATTTTAGTTTAGGTTAATTAAAAAGTTTTGTTTTCACCATTCTGATGAAAATTTTAATTTTCTGTATACCAAAATATAGTTATGTATGCGTAAAAACCAAAAAGGAATGAAAATAACCTCACCTTTTTGTAAGAGCTGCCATTTAAGTAGAATTTTGACAATATGGAAGCTTCTTTATATTTCCCATGTTCCTTCAAATATGATTTGAATCAAAGTATTATCCTCCCACGCTTGATAATAATTTGAAATCATGCTAATCTTTGACACAGCAGGTTTTTGATAGCTCTGTAAAACCTTAATATCATTGCTTCAGGCAAGGGTGACAGGTGTAATAACCTTCTATAATTCATGTTTAATACCTGAGTGAGAGAGAGGAATCATATCATGTCCTTGATCCAAAATCTCAACTACGCTATATCATCCTACCCCTAGAAAATACTTGTGAAAATTGCTAAACCTATTCCAAATTTATTAGCATTAAGAAGAATTTCTATCAGCACAAAAACTGATCCAATGCAAAAGCATAACTCTTAAAGACAAATATATATTTTACAGGACTTTTCACATTCTTCTAAACTCTCTTCTGCAGTGTCAACATTCAAGAGAGATTTCTGTTACTCACATTTCACCTGTCCAGAATATTGATAAAATTTGGGAAGTAGTTTGACACATGAAAGACATATCTTCATCTTCTAGTTCTTATAATCTGCTTACCTTTTGAAGAGTATCTTTGAACAATAAACCTAAGGAAAATTATATTTGTTTGTTGTCATTTGCTTTAGTTTTTTGTTTTGTTTTGGCTTTTTTTTAACAGCTGTTGTGAAAAGACAGACATCTTTTAAAAGTACTATTAAAATTAGATTTGCAAACATATTTACACAATCTAAATTTTATATTTGCAATGAATGAATGATATATTTCAGAAAAGACAAAATAGTGCATATGTCTGAAGGAGCTGTACAAATAGAAAAGATTTCTATACAGGAAGACACAGCCAGTCCTGTGTTCTGACTAGATTCTAAAATGGTTAGACATGACTTGTGTCTGTGCATCAGCTTGCAGTGTTGAGCATGGAAAAACTAATTTCAAAAAGTGTATCTGTGTCATCAGACACATTTTTGGTTTCCTTTATTAGATAATGATCAGCTTTATTAGGATCTTAGACATACCCTAATCTTTTAGAACAACTCCATAGTGCTATTATCTTATGAAGGAAATGCAGGAAGTGTAATTTCCATGTCTGTGCAAATGTTCTGTCACTTATTCCATAGCAGTTAAGTTTGGTCTGAAATTACACAATTCCTACACTGATGTTATTGTAAGTCCCAAGGAATATGGAGATTACATGACCAAGAGAATTACTCTCACTAGAGAGTGGTATTATCTGTCAGAAAAACACCTTTGTTTAAAACAGTGCATTAATTTTAGATTCACTGATCTTTGGAAGAATATTAGTTTTAAGTATGACTATCTGCTCACCTTATTCTTGTGTCTTCCCTGTTATTTAACCAGCTTAAGATATTTACAACACAAATATTGAAAGAAGCAATAAATATCAGCTATTAAATAGAATTATGAATAAGAATTTTTACGTGTTTTATACAGACCTCATGCTAAATCCAATTCTTGATAAATGTTTATTTATCTGATGTGGTTTGGGTGTTCTTAATTCATCCTATGGCAATGGTATTGAATCTTGTTAATGACAGTGATGATAGCTTTTCTTGGTTTTATTTTCTTCCATCCAAAAGGTAAGTTTATGAAATAAATATTCATAAGCAAGAGCACCCTATGATTATGTGCCATACTTGGTTAGAACTCATACCTATATTACAATTTAATACAAATCCACTAAGGACAGATCAATATATTTACAATTTTTTTTTTAATATGTTTAATATGTTATTTGTCAAAGATAACAGCAGATGAGAGTGTCATGGTTCACATTAGCAACAAATATATTTTGTATTACTCTGCTTTTTTAGATCTAAGATAGCTGGTTTTACAAGAGAAGGAACTTTAACTATTGACTAAAAATAGCATCAATTACAGGATAAAACAAAGTGCTTTGATCATAAAAATGGGGACAAAACTTTCAGTTAAAAGATGAAGATTCTCATTATTATCTTCTATTTCTTCTATCTTTACCATGCAAATTTTGTTGTAAGACACAATTTTATAATTACTTAAAAAAAATACACACTGTTTTGCAGACTGAGGTGGAAGGAGATATGCAAAGTCGACATTGGCCTTCTCATAAAGGAAATATTACTTTGTCTAATCTTACTAACTGAAACACTAATCTTATTCACCAGATCAAGGCTCAATTTTTTTTTAAAGTTTTACTTTTAAGTTACAGCATAAGATGATCTAAGAATTTTATTTCTCTTAATATATTACCTATCATATACACCAGTGGTAAACGACTTGTGACTCTTAACCCGTAAGTTTGTTAGGTCATGTAAGTGAGTCTTTCTGTTTAGGAGGACAGCACACATCTAGCAGTAATGTCTTTGATATCTGGTAGATTCTTGTGTCTTGTTGCCATATGAGTATTTTGTGCATAGTTCAGAAGGTCTAGAGTAGTAGATACTCCACGCTTTTGCAATTCAACATTATTCTTTGGAATTTCGTTACATACAGGAAAGAAAACAAAAAGCTGCATTCAGTATTATAATAATTTTATGACAGAGAGGTATAGAGCAATGACTTCTTCAGAAGTTTGAAAATACAAATCATTTATTTATTAAACTCTAAAAGCTTTTATATATTTTTTAAAATAGCCTATCTTCTTTACAACCTGAAATTACTTGCCTACAAAGTAAAATCTAAGCAATATTGGCTTGTTTAAAGTTTCTTTCAGAGAAGAAGCACTGGTCCTGTATGCATCTGAAAACATGATGAAATTATAAAGACAGTAAGATTAAAAGTATACTATAAAATTTTGTAATTAAACCTTAAACACTTTCATGTATGAATCATGATGTAATTAGGTCCTTAAAAGCACCTCTATGAAAGCTTGTCAAGACATTTTTAATGAGCCCAAATTGCTATTTAAATATTTAATATTAAAAAATATCTATTTAATGAAGAAATTTGTGTTCATTTGCTTAGTGAGGAGAGATTTTAGCTTCAAGTATTTAATGACTGGATAAAACAAAAAGGTTGGTATCGTACGCAGAAAGGTCATGTATGATAACAAAATATTCTCTGGTAAATGTCACTTGAGTTTTAAAGTCCCAGAAAAATTTATGAGATCTAATATTTTTGCTCCTTTTTTTTGGTTTTGATTTAAGCTCTTCAGACTTTTATGACTTTCAGAATCTTTTCCAAGTCCAGGCACTTGACATGCCAGCTTACACAATGAAGAGATTCTTAGCATTTCAGAATCTTAGTGTTTGCACTTCTGTTTAAGACAGTAATTCTCAATTGTTCTCTCTGGGTTTTTTTGTGATTTCTTCTTCTGTATGATTAGTCTCTGGAAGGAACTAAGAAACAAGATTTTCTTTTAAATCTTCGTCTTCTTTTTTGTCAGCAGTGGATAACATACTTCAGTTTTCAAAGCATTTCAACTGTTTTAGAGACATTAACGTATATTTAATACAAGTGATAGCCTGTTATTTAATGCCTGAATAGTTTTGAGTACTTAGAAAAGATTCTTTTTTATTTGTTGCTTTTGAAAAATAGTCATCTAGTGGGTAAGGTTTTTTAACTTTGTCCTCTCTGTAAAAGCATACCAAGATCATGAGTGAACTTTTAAACTAATATGAAGCTGTGCATTTAAGGAATAAATGTTAATGCATGTACTAAATTTAAGAAAACTGTGTCTTTATCTATACATTTTTACATATCCAAGAATCACAAGTGATTTACAGGTTTACATATTTGATTCTAAACTGTAACACTTTTTTTTGCTTAATTCATTAGCTCTTTTTCATTTTTAAGCACAACAGGGTTCCTTGATGAAGTTCCTTTTACAGAGAGAATTTTAAAACAAATATTTTAAATAATTCATTGGAATATTTTCCCAACTCTATTGTCTCACATTTAAGTAAGTTTTTTGTATGGAAAACTTAATTGTTTTCACACTGTTAAATTTTAACAGTATTTGTTTTTATCAGAAAAGGTATTGTTTTTCTGGGCATTAATTATTCAGGAATGTTTAACAATCATTTCCATTTTTGAATTTCCAAGGTTCTTAATATTTACCTTATTCTAAGTTCCTTTACCAGGAATATAGTTTGGTCCTGCAATTTAAAAACCAAAACTAAAACAAAACTCCCTCTCATAGACAATAAGATAATAAGAATAGAATATGTTGCGTAATCACTACAGAAAAATATTTTATATTACAGGATGCTCAGAAAAAATTATAACTATGTGTTAAGTATTTGATATGGAAAGCACTTCCCTATAGCCCTTGAAATTGTAATTTAGAAAGCCTAAAATCTCCTGGGTAAAGAAGATTTTAAATATTTATTAATGTAGTCCTTGTACAATCTTATTAATTCTCCAAGGCTACTATATTTTGTAAGACTAGGATTTTAAAAGTGAAATGACCTCTCGTATGGCAATTGAAAACATTAATCTATACATTTCAATTTGATTTGTCAATTCATATGTGTTGCCACTTCATGACTCAATTTTCACACCTGTGTTTCACATGTATTCTGAAGATAATAATAATAACTATTGTATACTCGATTGCTAGCATTACTCTCAGAATTTAGAAAAATATTTTTATCAAGGGCTATAGAACATTTTTATGACACTGTTTAAAAACTGCGTATATACTGAATGGAACTTCCTGTCACTCCTATGCTTTTTGAAAATTGTCTGTCATCTAGAAAGCACTAGATTGTGAGTGAAATCTGTAAGAGAAGCACATTAGAGACTTGCTCATAGCTACAGAACTCTCACAGGACTGCTTGCCTTTGTGTTCTGGTGAGACATTGTGTCAGTAAAGAACAAAGAGTATTACAGGAGGTATAACTTTTATAGTTCTTAGTGTGCTGGACTTGCTGGGGAGGAAGCATGTCTATCCCACCCTAGAAAATAGATTAATCCAATATAGCAGCACCCAGGGATATAACATTTATGGATAACACTTTGTGGAACTTGCATCTCTGACAATCAGCTGACATTTTTGAGACAATGTCCACAACACAGAGAGTTGGTAACATTCTCTGGTTAAAAATGTATGAAAGTTGAGGTTACCATTGACATCTAGAAAGCTTGCTGAATAAATGGAAAAGTTTTGATCCTAGTATTACATCCTCCTTATTTGCTTTGACCAAAACTATAAATTAAGAATTTGGCTATCCAGAAAGGTATTTCTACCATGATTTTTCTTTTCAAGAGAAAATAAGTTGAACTTTGAAAATTAGTAATATTCCAAACACTCAAGAACTAACCTTGCTGAAATTTATGCAAATATAATGAGTGCAGCACTATTCTCATTTATTTCTCACAAAATTCTATTATAGCAAATGGATTGATACTGAATAAGACCTCCAAGAATTAAGTTCATTGGTTCAGAATTACAGGTCTAAATGACAACATTCTTCCTTTGTATGGTAGGTTACTTCAGATTTTTGTACAGCTCATGATTGAAAAAAATGACTGTACTTTTTAATAATGACATTAAATTGTATACAGAAATGGTATATGTCTGAGATACAAAAAAAGTGGCAAAAGAAAATTATATACTTCACAAATATACAAGAAATTATTTTGCTTATTACCTAACCATAATCTAGAGCTTAATACTCAATAATAAAAATGGCAGCTCAATCATTTCCCAAAAAAAGGAAATAACTGTTAGATATGCCTTGTGATTATGACTATTGTACAAATATTCTAAAAATTTTAAACTCTAAGGGACAGCCACTGTGTCTGAAAGTATTCTATCTCCTTCCAATTTTGATTCCTAATTTTAATTTTTTCCTGAAGTTAAACAACTTTTTTTTTAAGCACATCAAATGATAATTTTATCTTCTGAAATAAAGCAGAAGGATCAACCTCCTTTCGGGATCCACTATGTTGAACAGTTTTGCAGTTAGTGCATTAACTTTCGATGTGAAACAGGGAATTTCAACTGCCTTTGCAGTCTGATGGGGCTTAAATTCCCATGCCATATCACATGCCATAATGTACCCAAGCAGCCCAAGTTGTTTACTATTTGGTGGTTTTCCACTCTATGCACTTTACAATGAACAGCCTGTATAGAAGTCTTTACACATCACCCCCATTCAGGTGCACTCAGCCCCAGATTAGACATTTATATTTACACTTCTGCTACCTCATCAGACATGTACTTTCTATTTCTGCTCATTAAAGTAGCTTCAAGAGAAAATCTAGTAATGATATTCCTCAAGTTTTCAATCTAGCATATCAACTTGTGGCTAAAGTATTTAAGGACATAAGAATTTAAATGTTCTCCACATGGGATTTAAATCAAATTCATCTATTTCTTATGTCATTTAATCTTCAGCAGTAAAGTAAAAACTACAGATTTCCACTTTTCTTTATTGTTTAAGTCTTGCCAAATAATTTGTCTTCCATCATTTGATATCCTCTTAAAAATGTAATTATACTTTCTCCTTCAGTAAAAGGATGTCTTGATTCCAAAGCACTGATAACTTTTCTATACTGCCAATAATAGGAGGCTTTGTTCAAAAACAAATTTTATCTATTTGGAGCAGTTACTTGTGGGAAATGAGGCATCTTAATTATTCAGACACTTCTTGTAACAACTTTTGAGGAATGGGGTAAAAATTTAAATTTCTGAGTTTTATTTTGGGTTCCTAAATTATATTTTTAGAGCTGATACACCAAATTTTCAGTGCTTACCATTCAATGTAAATCAGATCTTGTCTAACCAAATTTTAATTATGTGTCAGTTGAAAGTGGTCTAGCAAGCAGCTCCTCATTAACCAGTGTTTTAGTCCATGCAGAGCTCCACTGAAGTAAGCGAGGATTCAAGAGAAGAGACTACGTTTACTGAGTAGTATGTAAATTTAGGAACTTTATATGACAATTTAAGTTTAAATTATATTAAGTATTGAGACCAAAAGAATATCTGATCTATTTACAATAGTCAGAAACAATGACAAATGTTAGCCATGAGGAGTTATTTTGGATAAACTGGATAGGTCTCAGACTGCAATATAATCCTCAAAAGCCAGAGGCACACCCCATACATCTCTGAGGGAAGAAAATTATATTAAGGAACAGCCAGCAAGATTGCACAGATAAGAGTATATGTGAATGTGATTAAGAACTAAGATTTAGGAATATAAGAAAACTATCTCAAATAGAGATGTCATGGACATCTGGTGAGAGGTAACTACAGCATTTCCAGCTGTGGTTATTAATTCAGAGGTGCCTTATTTTCAATATGAAATTCAAAATAGTGTTTTCTTCTGCTGACAATGGCAATGTTACATTAAAGAACTACAAGATAATTTTTCACTTAGAGAATCAAGTAAAAAACATGACTTCTAAATTGTTGTCAGTACCAAAAGCAGAAACATCAAAGCACATACATTATTCTGAATAGTTGCCTACAGAGTGATTGATGAAAGACATTTAGAAGGTTGCAATTTTCACAGTAATACAGGTCTTCAGCTAGTGAAACTCAAACTGAGCTAGAAATGAGCAGTAATTTAGAATAAGGAGCTGACCTGATCTATCATTTGATTTAAACAGTGGTCCATAGATATTTTCTTTTCCTGATTTCTCTGTCATTCATAACTTTCCTAATGCATTGTGTGCCTAAATCATTTGGCCATAACAGATGCCATTAGGGCAACCATATAGTCCTTCATGGTATGGGAGGGATTAAAAGGATGTCTCATGAATACCTGGAGAAGACAGTGTATACATAAGAGTTATGAACATATAAAACTTTTGGATTCATTTATAAAACTAAGAAAATAACTCAAACCCCAAACTAAAGCAAAAAAACCAAAATCAATCACAGACAAACAAAACGAAAGCAACCAACCAACAAAAATTTAAAAAACCAAACAAACCCATCAAGAAAAAACCCAAACAACAAAACCCCAGAAACCAACAGATTTCCACCTCTTCCTCATCAAAATAAAAAAGCAAAATATTTTTTCTATTCCTTCATTATACTCTGAATTCAACCCAAAAATATAATGCTCTTTTTTGGATAATTTGTAAAAATCATAGAATCTTAGAATCATTATGATTGGAATAGACCTTCAAAATCTTAAAGTCTACCCTTTGACTGAACGCGACTTTGTCAACTAAACCCAAGTGACCAAGTGACATGTCCAGTCATTTCTTAAACATTTCCAGGGATGGTGACACCACCACTTCCCTGGGCAGCCCATCCCAATGCCTAACCATCCTGTCAGAGAAGAAACTCTTCCTGACATCCAGCCTGGACCTGCCCTAGTGCAGCTTGAGGCGATTTCCTTGTCCCAGGAGAAGACACCAACGCTCACCTGGCTACACTCTCAGGTACTTGAGCAATAAGGTCTCCCCTGAACACCCTTTTCTCCAGGCTAAACAACCCCAGCTCCTTCAGCCACTTCTCATAGGTCTTACTCTCTAGACACTTCTCCAGCTTTGTTGCCCTTCTCTGGACTTGCTCCAGCACCTCAATGTCCTCAGTGAGAGGCTCAGAACTGGACACAGGACTCAAGGTGCCATCTTACTGGAGACAAACACAGAGGAGCAATCACTGCCCTGGTCCTGCTGGCCACACTATTGATCGTAAAAAGCCAGGATGCCATTGCCCTTCTTGGCCACCTGGGCACACCCTGGCTCATGTTCAGCCATTGATGACCAGCACACCCAGGTCCCTTTCCATCAGGCAGCTTTCCAGCCACTCTGTCCCCAGCCTGTGGGACTGAAGGGGATTGTTGTGACCCAAGTGCCAGACCTGGCACTTGGTCTTGTTGAACCTCATACCATTGGCCTCAGCTCATCCATTCAGCTGGTCCAGGTCCTTGCACACAGCCTCCCTACCCTTCAGCAGATCAACACTCACACTCAATTTAGTGTCATCCACAAAGTTTTTGAGGGTGTACTAAATCCCTTCATCAATAAAGACATTAAATAGGACTGGCCTTAATATTGACCCTGACCAGGAACTGGACTCAATGATCCTTGTGAGTCCCTTCCAGCTCAGGATATTCTGTGTTTCCCTGGTTCTAGCAGCACTGCTTAGCTTGGTCTGCACAATGTTTAGTGCTCTTGATCTTACTGTCTATGTTGTTGATGAAGATATTAAATAATATGGATCTCTGCAGGAACCTTTGAGAGACACTTGTTAACTGATCTCCACTTGGAAATAAATTCATTGACTGTAACCCTCTGGATGCAGCCTTTCAGCCAGATCTTAACCTCAACAGTGTTATCACATCCCTATCCACTACACCACTGATGGTTATGTTACCAAGTAAGCCTTCTCAGTTTATAAGCAGGAAATCCAGCAATGTGTGGTTCCTAGTCGTATAATCCAGCATCTGCAGTAGGAAATAGTCCACAGTGCATTCAAAAAACTTGATGAAGGACTTGTGCACTGCTGGGGTTCTTCCCGCAAAATGTCCAGTTAATTCCAAATACCCAGGAGGACCAGGATTTAATCTCTATTTTGGCTCGCATGAAGCATTAAATTTGATGTTTTCACAGAAGTATCATTAAGTAAAATTTCACTCAAAATGACAATGGTCAGTCAGAGACCATCACTATAAGTGTGAAGCAAGGGTTTTACGTACCCATCTTAATTACTTACATTTATCTATTTTTAATTTCATCTATTAGTTTGGAATTTCTTTGTTGGTGGTGGTGATGGTTTTCATTGTTCTCCCTTCACCCCTCACACCTTCCCCACTTTTGTTAAGTGGTTTTGCTGTTCTTTTCAACATGGTCTTGGACATATTTTTCAAAATAGGCTTATACCAATAGCTGACTGTGTCCCTGTTTAGTCCCTTTCCCATTGCATTTATAAATAAGGTAAACAGAAAAAGTCCCTACTTGAAATGCTGATGAACCACTGATGTTTTCCCTATTTAGCAGAATTAAATAATTGTTTAAAAGAGAGCTTTCTATTTGTCCCACCGAATAAGAAAAAGGTACAAAAATGTGTTCATCTTTGCTTGCAGAACTGCTTCTTAGTATCAACCAATGTATAGCAGAGAATGAAAGAGAAAATATTTATTTCATGTAAATCATGCCACAAGAAACCAAATAAATTGTGTTTTTCAAAGTTTATAAAAATCCATGCTATTGTACATTTATTACAATAAAACCAGTCTTACTGTGAAATAATTAGATGAAATATGCATATAAAAGCCATCTAGTTGTATTAATCAAATTTTAAATGAATCATCTGTATTTCATACTGAATGTTATTCCCTTTCTATTTTTCCACTATGAAGAATGGCATTAATTTTCCAAATAATTAGAATGCATAATAATTATAAAGTGTGGAATCAAATTTTACTTTCTCTATATGAATTGTAATTAAATAAGCAACTCAGAGCAGATTACAGCTTAGTGAAAAAAAAATTAAAAAGGGGTTGAAATAACTTCCCATAGAATATGTTAAACAAAGATTTCTGAATGTTACAATGAAATAGCAAAAACATTGAATATTTTCATCTCAGAAGTACTCGATTAATGAGGAAAATATATTTTAAAAATAACATTTGCAGTGATTGACAGAAAAAAAAAGAAACATTAACACTATTGTGGCTTCTCGCTTTCGAGTTCAGGCGGCACGCCCGAAGCCACACAGAAAGGACAAGCCGCCACACTGCCGCACCTGCCGGGTGTGCCCTGGTAGAGAGGCTCACTGACCGGTCTGCGGAGTCCCTGGGGGACAGAGGTGAGCAGGAAACGAGGTGGGGCAGAAGAATGTACGACACGCAGTCTGCAGGCTTCCAGGGATTTATTTGAGGGTCTTCGGGTGAGGGTCCAGGGACGGCGAGAAGGGACGGAGAGACGGGGACGGGCTGAGGGCTGGAAGTCCGGAGGCTGTGAGCCCCGAACAGCCAGTGACAAAGGGTTATATGGGGAAGGAAAAGGGCAGTGGTTTGGTGCGCAGACCAACCGGGACAGTCAGAGGGAAGAGGGACAGGGACACAAACCCATAGTTACATGATAGGGGAGGGTACATAATTCAAATGAACCAATGATACGCAACTCAAGAGGGAACAAAGGAGAAGTCTCTAGAAATAATTTCTTCAACCACAGGGGCTCATGGCTGGTTTCCACAGGTCTCCATGACCTAAACAGTCCAGGCTGTCACAGGCCCCTGCAGCTGGTCTCTTGAGCACTAGAACTTGCAGGCATGCACTGCAACACACTATTTGTGAATAATTTAATAAGCGTAATTTCCTGTGTGATTCAGGACACTTAGCAGAGGCATTATCTGCTTAATCTCTGCAGAACTTCTGCAGACGTAAGGGTGTTTTCATGATGACTGTGCAACCATCACTGAAGTAACAATGCATTGGTCTGCATTGTGCACACTGTAAGTTTGGCAGAATAAGTTCTACAGGGATCTGATTTGCCCCAGCAGTACCCCCACAACAGAATATCAAATAAATGGTTATCAAATAACCACTGAGATTTCATAAAATCTAGATTTATTTGGGTTTTTTAACTGTTTAATGTGTAAAGAACATTACTATTTCTTAATATATAAAAAAATAAAAATAAGGAAAAATATCTGTTCCAGCATTTCCTTGCTTTATAATCACATTATAAAAATAAATTATCATGCTCCATAGTCACAATTTGTTGTGATCTTGATAATCTGTAATCTGTCTGTGACTAGCACAGGTCTTTCTCGTGAGAACATTTTGCTATATTTCATAAACAAAGATAAAGTTTGGATGTTTTGCAAACAACTTCTCCGGATTAGGTCAGTTTGGGCTTGGCCAATGGGGCCTAGGGGGAGGTCTCGGGCTGACCAATCTGGGTGACCTCTGTAAACTCTATATATATGGAAATCAAAATAATAAAGCTCTCTTCTCTCTTTCCTTGTCTGAGAACTTGGGTCATTCTGCAGCTAGCGGCTCAACAGCGACACTGTCTAATTTCTGTAACTCTTGAAATAACAGGCTGGAAAATATGATGTAAGAGACAAACTGAATGCCCTTTTATCTTACCCACAGATAGATGGTTTGATGAAACTGTGAATAGAAAAGTTAGACACTAGCAACTTAAGGTTTAGTAGGCAAATGTTTTCAGATGTGATTTTTTCACATTTACATTTGATAGTCCTTTATATTCCTCTTTAATAAAAAAAAGGATAAGGTAAGGGAAATTAGATCAATGATTTTGTTTTAATCTATGTCTTTCATTTTACGGAAAGGGATATTTAAACTTTGTTTTAAACTATGTATTAAAACAGTCCCCACAAGCACTACTATGAATAAGCTTTTGCCAGAATATATATAAACTGGATCTGCAATAATTCAGGCATAACATTTTGCCCTAATCTGAATGTGCCTGGAAAAGACTTAAATGTAAATGCTTGACACAAGTGTAAAGAGCTAATATTATATTCAGTGCTTTTGTATTCTCAAGTGCATGTGCATTTGTACATACAATGCTCAGTTACATGGTCTTAGAAATGCTTGCAAAGGTCTAATACAAGATAATTTAGTATTTTGATTTTTTCTATATAGATGGATGTAAATCTAAATAGACTTTTCCTTCTCTCTCAAGGTTTATCACACACGGTGGATTACCCACCAATACTGAAGAACTCCTTTTGATTGTGAAAGCAACCTTACTAAATCTTGTTAAATGCAGCCACTTATACTTTTCCACTGTACCCTTGGACTTCCCACTCAGCAGGGCCAATTTTCCTGCATTTCCTCACATCAGTGCTAGTAAGACACTGAATATTGACTAGTACTGCTACTACAATGACCCAAAGAAGAATAACTATGTTTGTATTGTATTGCATTTCTTGTGGCAGTTCCTTGTCCTCGTTGCCAAAGGGAAATTTCCTGTGAGCCAATACAGCTGCAAATGGTAGAGACACTAGGTACATCACATGTCTCTTGGAGCTGGCTACTTTCTGTGAGGTCTCCTTTTTCTTTAGAAATCTTGATCAAATGTTGAGTTTGGGGTATATATGTAATACATATCATCAACTCTACTGAGAACTGAAACAAGAAATTCTATTTCCTGAAGTACTTTTTTGTTGCTGTTGTACCTACAACGGCGCAATGTAGCACACGAACTTAGTTCTGTGAAAAGCAGCAGAAGCAATTTATTCTTACAATTTCTCTTTATATATGGTAAAAACTCATAGGTGATTGGACAGTGGTCACTCACCCCCCGGGGTGATAGGATGAAGTCCTACAACACCCAATTCCAAACACGCTCTGTCTTGGATCAAAACAGATCAGGAAAACCAGCAGGTGTTTAATCATTATCTCATTGTTTGCATATTTTGCTTGGGAAAGACAAAGTTCTTAAGAAAGGGCTTGTGTAGCCACACTTTTTCAATGTAGATCTTAGAGATATCAAATTTTGTCTACTATTCTGTAGTTGCTGTTCTTTTAAGTTGATAATTATGTTTTTAAAAGCCCTAAGAAATATTTAATTTATAAAATTAATATATAATATTCCATTTAATAATGGAGAAGTGGTTTATGGGCTTTCCCTCCTCCTCCAATATTTTTATCTATTTCTCCAAGTCATGTGTTCTTTGACACACTACAATCGCCTCCTGTCCAGGATAAACCTGAAATACACTGCTCATTTTGCTGTAATCTGGAATATCTGCATTAAAATTGTTCTGTGTTATTAAAATACCTGTTTCACTTTGTCATCTATTTCGGATTTATCTTCATTTTAATAAATGTACATGCTTTAAACTAGCAAGAAAGCAGTTATTGTTGAAAGCCTTGCATTTTCTTCTGACTTTTCTGCTTTACCACTTGTCATGACATAAGGTTTTGGTTGTTTAGGTTTTCAGAGGAAAGCCCTGTTATCTCTTTGGAACTGGACTGACAATAGATGATATCACATATTGCACTATGGTTAACAGTGGCCATTAAAGAAAAGATTAAGACCATTGGACATAATGTCTCTTGTACTTGATATTCATCATACAGAATGCCAAGAACACTTTTTCAATTCTACTTACGAACTTATTAATGATAATCAAAAAATCCTGTGTATATGACTGATTTACAATTCAATTGTCTTCTTACTGTCTTCAGAAGGACCAGACTGAGTTTTATGATATAAGTTTTCTATTAGCAATGAAATTATAGAAATACAATTAAATCTGCTCAAATCTCATATGTCAGGAAGGAGATTTCCAGTGGGTGATTTAGGTTGATAATAAAGATTACAGAATTATCATTTACAGAAAATTCAGCTCACCAGTCATAAATTATTGCTAAATAAGTCCATTATAAAATACCTTGGCCATAAAAGCTATTAAAAGGATTATTTTTACAGGTGATCTGTAATTTTTCTAAGTTGATTGGGTGGGCTGGTTGGTTGGTTGGTTGGGTTGGGTTTTTGTTGCTATTGTTGTTGTGGGTTTTATTTAATACTTGTACAATAGCGAAATCTTTTTCTGGAATGGCCTATCCTTTCTTTTTTTCAGAGGGGTGTTCATAAAACCAGCAGCAATATTTGTTTCTAGCAGGAAGGACCTAACTTCATCACCCAGTAAAATCCTGTGTTTCTCTAAACATTATTTAGGTGTAAAGAAATAAAAAATAGTCTTTTAGTAATTGCATGGACTAAATTACATGGACTAAAGAACACTACTAGTGTTTATCTGGTCCAAGTCCACATTGTGAGTGGGATCTGCTCAGGTCAGACTGCCTGGGACTTTGTCCAACTGTTTTGAAGCAAGCAGCTAAAGGATTTATCTAAAACATTTCCTGTCATGTATTCCTAATTTAAAAGTTACACTTATATCTATGAGACTCAATCTTTCCCCAGTTTTTTTCTCTTTCAAAATGCCTAATTTCTTTATAGCTTAAACCTGTCAACAGACTTCAATTAACTTCACATCTTCAACAGGATTTCATGGTAATCTATGAAATTAATTCTTCACGGTATCATGATCCTATCTGTTCCTCATTTTTGTACTCAGTAATTAATATCACTTTCTGAGGAAGTAGATGTATAAGAAGAGAACTTTGAAGCCAGCAGAAATTAATATGCTGTATATACTGCTTCAGGATTAAAAGCAGATTCCCTTAGGGTGGGCATATTTTCTCTGCATAAAGCAAACATGACATAATGGACACTTGTACTTATATCCATGTTGAAGCCACACTGTCCATAGAGGTAATTTTTCCAGGTCTAATTTCAGCTTTTCACCTGGTAGTGTGGGTGTATGATCATTGTCTGTCCCATCCTGCAACCTATACAGACTTTCTTATACCTAGCATCAGACCCAGATTCCAGTAATGAAAAGACTGACCTGACTAGGGTAGGGATTTTGTTCCACAGTTATGGCCAAAAGAAAGCACACCAGATAGACAAGGATAATAGATGTTTATTTGTCCTGTTAACATTTTCATATTTGAAGAGTCCTAGTTGCCTAGCACAGGGAAAACCTCAGTAACAAAACGGAATAAACAGTTGCACAAAATAGCTGCATCCTCCATCCCCTTTGCCAGGGGAGTGATGTGTCTGTGCTGGGTTCTCTCCCTATCCAGCCTCCATCCCCACCAACCCCATGTGCACAAAGGGCTATGGTTTGCAAGGCAGTGTCTGTGCCTGGGGATGTCACCTGCTCCCAGCTGGGCCACCCCAGAAGTGGAGCTGGAGCAGAGGAAGCAGCAATCGCTGTCACCAACACCAGCTTTAAACCAATGACATCCAGCTCAGGGCTGGTGGAACACACAGCCACGGCATCCCCCTGATAAGGGCAGACATCATATTTACAGACATGCGTATTTACAGACTCCACCATCTGTCCTGCTTATCAGGACTCAATGCAAGTGAAGAGACAGATTTCTTCTGGCTGCATGTTTCATAGTGAGACAGCACTGCAAGGATCACAGTCTTGACCATAGAATGTGGGGACTGAATATTGATTATTTCAGCCTCCATCTTTCATCAGCATCCACTCTTCCGTTCACCTTGCTGTACTCTTTAAGAAGGAGGCATGTTGTAAGAAGTCAGTAAGAAAGCATTAAGAAGGTTTTACCACATTCCTCCTGAATACACTTAGGAGAAGGTGCCTTTAGCAGTCAGCTAGCAAGGGCTTTCGGAAAAAGGAACTGTGAAGCATATTTCTCCCATTCAGACAAGGATTCTTAGTGGTGAAGCTTTTTTTCCTACATTTATATGCACAAGTATTTTGTCCAACAACGGGGTTTCTCCTGCTTTGTTCCACACAGTTACTTACATCCCTGCAGCAGAGTTTATAAAATGCTACCTTTACTTTATAGTGTTTTACCCTCCTTAGGAGGAACTAAGTGACAATACAAATGCCAGGTCACTGACAAGGCACAACACGTCTTCTGCTGAGTAACACCAAGATTGCTCTGCACTTTTTCTGTAGCGTGCACTTCAGGGTTACACTGATAGGTGTAACAATATAAACAATAAAACTTCATGCAGCACATGAAAAGTTGGAAGATACAGGACATTGGATATATTGGAATAAGGAGTGAGGGGAGCAATTAGAGAGGATGGTAAAATAGGAGTTAAATTAATTTTTTGCATCCATCTTTACTATCTAGGGCTACAGGGAAATCACTCTTCCAAGGGCACTTTTCATGGGAAATTATGCTGTGGCCTTAACAAAATTATAGCCTCCAAGGAGGAAGTTATAGAGCAACTTAAAAAATTAAGTGTAGTAAATCACTAAAACCAGATAATATTCATTTGAGGGTTGTGAAGGAAATTAAGTGTGAAATAGAGAAGTTACTGGCAAAGATATGCAGTGTATCATTAAAAAAAGAACTAATCTAGAGGCTAAAAAGTAATTTTGATGGTTCTTGGCTTTGGAAAAACCTAAGCTTTGTATAGTTTTTATATCCTAATGGTTGGAGGAACCTCTGAGCAGACAGAGTAAGTGCTTGGGACTGAAAATACTCTTCTACTAAAGAAGTTCTTTACCACATCCTGTACACCACATACAGTTTAAGTTAATCATAAATAATGATGTAGAAATACTGAAAATATAACCCTAACATCAGAAGTCCTCCAATAAAAATAATTCCAACGAAGGTTTCTGACAGTGTAAAACTTAGTATTGGAACACAACAAATTAGCAAAATTACAGTGTCATCTTCTATGTCATATTCAAAAGCATTTGTCTTTTGGTGTAAGATAGAAATAATGACAAAACAAAGAAAAAAAAACAAAAAGATTTTTCAATTCAAATTTTTAGGCAAAAAATCAAAACTACTGATCCACAGTCAAAGATCAATATGAATGAGGCATCATTTGCGAAACCAAGTTATTTGCTGAAAAAGTCAGGTACATAGTCATTGAAATGTACAAAAATTTAGGCTGTATTTCCTGTATGGTTTTAGCTATATATGTTTGGGTTTTCCTCTCCTCAGTCTCCAAATACAGTAGAATTAGCCCTTTAACTCAATAGTTTAAGAGATTATGATATATAATGTTTCAGAGCTTGGAAAAAGATTTAGATTTCCTCTTCTGCCATCCATGTCTATGGGTTTGAATCCTGCCTTTCTAAAAGGTTATCCTATTAAATTATCAATATGACATCAAAAGCCCATACTAAAACAAATGAACTGAGCCATTGGATTTTCTTAATACAGGGTCCCCTTGTTTAAAACCGGAATTTAAATAGGAAGGCATTGTTAAGAGCCATCTAAATTGTGACTATTAGCCTCAAACTGAGTTTCAATATTGAACTTTCATTTCTAATAAACATATTTACCTTTGGAGTATTTTAAAAAGGAAAATGCACTGCAGTTTCTCTTTAGTTTTTTTAATTATGCCTATGTCTACTCTGCTATTTCCATTATTTCAACTGGTGAAGACTAGATAATAAATTGGACATCAAAAAGTACCAAACCAGAGGCCCACATAAAATGTATCACTTTCCAGTTACAATCAAAATCCATCCTTCCCAAACAACCATTAGAGCAATGGAAGCAGACAAAAATGCCCCAAACAAACAAATAGAAAGCCAACAAAAAACCTGCCAAAATTCACAAAGCAGAAAGTGGTGCCACTTAAGAATGTTAAGAGACGCTAGAAGCATGTCTGTCTTTCTCAGCTGCTCTGATCCAGGTAACCCTCCTGCCTGGCCACAGAGTCCAGGACAGTGCCCTGGGGACCTGGGGATGTTGAGGGATGCAGCTGTTTCTTCCCTGTGTGCAGATTCGATCAGCAGTGAAGATGTGCATGTGTCCCAGAGACACACAAACAGATGACACTGACCTGTCTGGTCACACAGATTGCCACAAACAAGGTATTGTGTTCAATAGCACCAAAATGCATAAACACAGACAGACAAGTCCCCTCCTCCTTTTGGGCTGGCAGAGACAGAAGTGCACACAAAACACTCCTGGTTCACAAACACATATATTCATGGATCCCTTGAGTACAGGACCTATGTCCATCTGACACTGCTGCCCAGATCCCAGACCCTCCTACCTGTTCGAGACATCTCTTGCTCACTGGTCAGTCCATTTCTGTGCTCTCTAGCAACACAGTGCTCAAGTCTCCCTGAGCATATCACCACAGACTACTGCCAGTTCCCCAGCCCTACCAGAATCAAAGTTGATGTCCTTCAATGTGGTGTCTTTAGTTTCTCGCTAGCTCATCAATCAGTGCAATTGTCAGGATTTGTTTTCTGTTTTTGTCTCTATGTTTGTTTTAGAATGTCTGTTTGGGGCCTTTGATACTTTCTCCCACAGCATTCTCCTGGAGAAGCTGACAGCCCACAGCTTGGACAGGCACACTCTTTACTGGGTTAAAAAGTGGCTGGGTGGCCTGTCCCAGAGAGTGATGGTGAATGGTGCTGCATACAGCTGATGGTTGGTCACTGGTGGCATTCCCCAGGTCTCAGCGCTGGGGCCAGTCTTGTTTAATGTCTTTACTGATGGTTTGGATGAAGGGATCAAGTGCACCCTCAGTATGTTTGTGGATCTGGACAGGGTGGATCAATAAACAGAAGTCAATGACATGAGGTTAGACAAGACCAAGTGCTGGGTCCTGCATTGGATCACAACAACACCAGGCAGCACTAAAGGCTCGGGGCAGAGTGGCTGGAAAGGGGCCCAGCAGGAAAGGACCTGGGGGTGCTGGTCAACAGCAGCTGAACATGAGCCAGCTGTGCCCAGGTGACTGCAAGGTCAATGGTGTCCTGAATAGTATCAAAAATAGTCAGCAGGACCAGGACAGTGATTGTCCCTCTGTACTCAGCACTGGTGAGGTGTAACCAATCCTGTGTCCAGCCCTGGGCTCCTCATTTCAAGAAAGACATTGAGGTGCTGAAGTGAGTTCAGATAAATTGAGTCGATGAATTGTGGAATGATCTCAAGCTGAACTCTCAAGAGAAGAAATTTTAGGAAAAGTTGTTATGGCAAACAATAAATCAGTAGGGACACAGGGTATTCATCTAGGACTAGCAGAGAAACTCACTTACGAAATTGCTGAAAGATTGACTGTGCTTTGTGACTTTCTGGCTAAATCAATCTTAGTGCCAAAGGAATGTAAACCAAAAATGTAAACTCACACCAGTTTTTAGAAAGGCCTCTAGCAATGATTTTATGAAATGTAAATGAATAAATCTAATTCTAATAAATGCAAGATAATGAATGGATGCCATATAAAGAGCAGTATCAGTAGATGCACGAATACACATGATATAATCAGAAGATCCATACAGCTTTGGTGAAGGGAAGTAATGCTTCACCAGCCTATTAATGTCCTTGAAGAAGTAAATGATAATATTGATCAATAAATATTTAATGATTAAAATATAAAAGAAAAAAAATCTCATTAAAGAGGATGCAGAGCAATAAGGAAAGATTATTGAATAAGTTCATAGTTGGTCAAAGAGGAATACAGAGGACTGAACACACAAATTGTTGTGCAGTGGTGAGAAGTTATCATTCTCTCACGAATGATTTGAAAATTATCTAGAAACTGCAAAGTTTGTAACTGGTACAAAACTGTTCAGTGTAGAAAAACTAAAGGTAGCTATGAAGAGTTGTAGGATGATCTCATGACAGCTGAATAACTGGGTAATAAAATATCTGATGATATTTAGAATTGGCATGAAGCTATTTATATGAGGAAAAAACAATTCCAGTTATATATACATGATTAAATGAAAATGAAACGTCTTAGTAACATTTCTACATTATTTCCTCAATCCATTATCAAAAGGTCTCTCAAGTCAAAATTAACAAGTAGTCCAAAAAAGCAAGCAAAATTGCAGAAATTACAACTAAATGAATAGGAATTACAACTTAGTGTGTCATTATATCACTGGGTGGTTTGATGGTGTGGCAGTCCACACCTTTTGTATGGGATATAGTTTATGTTATGGCCTCTCAAAAAGAATATAGTAGAAATAGAAGAGGTAAGAAGAACACAAGGACTATGAAAAAAGAAACGACATCTATGTGACAGACTGTAGCCCAGTCAGTACAGCTTCTGCTCTTAGCTGGGGGATGCTCCAGCTGTGCATAGATCCAGCAGTGCAGAGCCTCTACCTCCCCATGGCCTGAGCAGGTCACTGGTTTAACCCCTGTGCTGGGAGCAGCAGCTGCTGCCTGCCCTGCTCCAGCTTCAGCTCTGGGATGGCCCCACTGGGGAAGGGGTGACACCTCCATCTTCCTGACAAACCATGGCCCTTTGTGAGCATGGGGCTGGTGGTGCTTGTGAGCCACTGCCAGACTGCAGCTGGCAGAAGAAAGGGAGCTGTCTTGGTTGCCTTGTCAAGGTGTGATAGGTCAAGCTTGGTTGCCTGCAAGACCCCTACCAGCAACTGATTTACTTGCCCTTCTCAGCAGAACTGTTTGAGAGGATAAGATGGACAAGCTTGTGGGTCAAGATAAAGACAGGGAGATCATTGGACAGTTACCACAGCAAACAAAGTAGACTCAGCTTGGGAAAAAATAATGCAATGTGAGGCATATTAACAGTATGTGTATAATACAACACATTCTTCTGAAACGAATGTAAAAATATTTGGAAGGCTGTTTCATTCAGAGAAAGAAGTTATTTTCAGTCGGATGCAGGTTCAGTGTTTAGTCTGTGATTCAGCTTCTGTACTGGAAAATCAGGTGGTCTCAGTCTTATATAAATAAACACATTATTTTTTAATAAAATATATTTTTATATAGCCTCATATGTATATGGAAATCATGTTTTTTCTAGAACTAAAGGGCTTGCAGCATCAGTCCTGTGAATGATATATGCTAGGTTCCAATAGGAAAAAGAAGGAAATATAAATCACTAATAACTTATAGAAATAGAAGTCCTGCTAAGTTTTTATGCACTACATAATTATATTTACTGTCTTACTAATATACCTTCTAACATTTAACAGTTACACAGAATTACGTTTGAGAAGAAAATGAGATTAAATAAATACTCCTGACTTTGTTGCACAATATCCATTCCAGATCTCTAGCCAATTTGAATTCCAAATTAAATTGAGTTGTTTTCCTGTTTAAAGCTAATTTTTATGAATGGAAAGATGCACTGTGTATTGCCCACTGTCATATTTCGTGGAATCATATTCATGTAAGTAGATATAAAACAATGTGGTACACTTTATGTCTGGTCATGAAATTTGCCTCTGACTGCAACACACCATGTCATATCTGTACATGTAGATGGTAGGTATAGATATCCCCCATATATGTAATAAACTCCCTAACTAGAATTCACCTGGCCTCTATAAGGTAGATCTCTAAGACAGCTTGAATGAATTATGCCTTAGAGGTATGTGTTTCTCTGTAAACAGTACACCAAAATACTTGCTCTATGCACGTGTCTGCACTCGACATCAAAGGTCTGATACTACAAAAGAATGGATGAATCGTGTCACATGTGTACCATAATTCCTTCACAGGGCTGTGAAGCAAACTTACTGTTGTTATAAAGAGATGGACTCTCATCTCATTTTAAAAGCCATCAGATATGTCTTTTGTCTTTCAGTGAACATTGGTAAGCTTCCTTAGACTTTTCTATTTAGATAGCTTTCTTTGGTGATTTTGTTGAGGGTTTTTTTCAGGAGCATTCACATATTTCTGAAAGGATGTCTAGAATCCATTTATTGCTTGTTTGTTAACTGAGAAAATAAAGCTTTATTTTAGGAGGCAAGAGGGACACAGTCCTGGACCTATGCCATATGTATTTGTAAAATGAACTAAGTGTATATTGTTTACAGCCACTCTACTGATGTTCAATCTAGATGGCAAATTCATTTAACCTGGAAAAGAGATGGCTTTGACAATATCAAGAAAAGAGAGCCAGGCTCTGACAGGACGATGACAGACAATGGTCATCAATTGAAAAGAGAAAGGTTCAGATTGGCTTGAAAAGAAGAGCTTTTCCCCTATGAAGAGAGGCCAGCACTAGAGCAGGTTGTCCTTAGGGGCTGTGCAGTCTCCATCCCTGGTTTCCAAGACTCAACAGCATAAAGCCTTGAGCAATCTGGTCTGACCTCATGGCTGACCCTGCTTTGATCAGTAGGCTGAAGTAGAGACTTCCTGACGTCCTCTCCAACCTAAATTATTCTATGATCCAACTCTATGATTAACATTAATTGTTCTGCATCTGTTTGTTTAGCTTTAATTGCAAATGGCTAGAAATTGAGGTTTTGGTGCAAAAGTTTCTAGACTCAATGCCTAAAGATAATTTTGCTTCTATAAGCCCTTTTTTTTTTCCAAATGTAAGATATCTTCATGTGCCCACTAAGATAATATACAGATATGTGTTCATATTAACTGTGGTTGTTAACAAGCTTCTTCCTGTAATGATATTTTTTTCTAATAAAATAGGAAAACAATTTATCTATCCCACTTGGAAATGATGTTGGAACAGAAGCAGTGGAAAGCTGTTGGAAGATAAATCATATTAAAAGTCAATGATGCAGCTGACCAGAATTCTTATACTATTGTCAAGCATACAATGCACAGTTAAAAAAAAGTGATAGGCATTTTTTAAAAGAAAAATATTTCTGACATGATATATTTAAATATAATTTTCAGATGAATTCAGCATGATTATTCTGAGCTAGGATTTTGCATAGTTTTCTGTAAGATTATTTTCCTTTATTTAGAAAGGTAGTAACTGCATTTTGGGGTATTGTTTATGAAAGCAGATGAAAACATAATGTGGCCTGGCTATTTTTTGGTGTTGTTTTTGTTTTACATGAATGCTCAGCTAGAACCTTCAAAAAAAGTTTTCTAAGAAACGGATCTTATACTTCATATTAATCCATTGATTCATCAGCCATGTTAGAACTGTCAGAGTGAAATCTGAAAAGCCATATTTTTCAATGGTTATTTCCAGTGAAACCACGTTTTATATGATTTTGCAAATATTTGCCCTCAAAAATCAATGTTGCTATATGAATCTCTTGATATAATAGCATAAAAAGGTATTAGAAAGGAGTCCAGACTTTTAGAGCTAAAATCTGTGTTTCATATTGCTATATTTAGTTTCAATTTTTTTGCTTGCTTTTTAATTTATTCTTAAACAGTTTTATTATGTAAGCTCATCTTAACAGTCCTCTAAATAGGTTTTATAAAATATTTATTTCATACACACAGATAAATATTTGGTGTTATATTGATTTATTTGTCTTCTATATATTTTGCATTTAATGGATAAAAGCCAGTGCTTCCATTTGCACTTTTTTTTTCCCTTAATGCTACATTTTATATTTTAAAGTCTTCCATTAAATCTATTAAATTTTTCAAAAGTTTGGAAGAGTGTGTCTGAGGTATGTGAACTGCAAGTGATGTTATAACTGTGTAGTGTTGAGATGAATTTTCTGCTTCTTGGTAATTCCTTCATAAAAGCACAGAAAGCTCTCGACCTATCCCCTCCAAAGAAAAAATGGTATACAAATTGTACAGAACAAAGGAAATAAAAGGCTTTATTTTCTATTATTTCCTTCATTTTATAAAGGCATTTCCATAGGCTCAAAGTGAATGTAAAAGATTGCCAAAATCAATACAGTAGTATTTTCTGTTTAGTTTTCCCTCCTTTGAAATGTTCAGATGTGCATTAGATTAGAAAATCAGGCCAAAAGTTCCTAATATGTAAAGCTTACAGTTTAATGCTGCAGTTTTACAAGGACTTAAAAATCCATTAAAAGATGCATGTTTTTCTTTGGATTTATTTCGGAGGTTTAACAAGCATTTTTACACTGTAAATGGAATAATCTGCTTTTTTAAACAAGTTTTGTGTTACAGAGATAAACTGAACAGGTCAATATTATAATCCTCTTACCCAACCAAATAAACACTACAGAAACAATTCTTAGCTAGTGGTGATCTATGCCTAAAAGAGATTTGTCCCAGTGTTAGCTATCATGATGAGTCCTGATTCAAAGATATTAAAGGGAATATCAACTATGTCCCAGGGAAAAGAGGATGAAGAGGCTTTTTTCCTCTCCTTTGATTTGTAGGCTGAGAAATTTCATTAATTAAATTTGCATCAATACTTTTTGCTGCTGACTGATTTGCAAATTAATAGATCATTGGTGAAAGTACTAGGGAAAATGGAGCTTTTTGAAAGTAGACTTGAAATGAATACCTAAAATTATAAAAATGGAAATGTTTCATATTTCCCCCTCTCATGCTCTCCTTTTCTTTCTAATGTGTCTCACAATGCAACAGATGTTTTGCATAACAATTCTACAAAGAGTAAATACATGAAAAAAAGTGAAAAACAAAATGGAGCTTTTCTACACTTTCCGTGGTAGGCATTCTAATTGCTTTCATGAGGCACTAATTAAAAATTAGCCTTTTCTTTCCAGCATCAGATAAATGCTTTTTGTAGATATTCTTAGAACACTAACGGATATCTATGCTCTTCTAAGCCTCCACTCAGCTGACATTTAAAGTAGAGGCAATTCTTCTTTATGTCAACTACCATTGCCAGCCATGTGGGAATAAAGGAGAGACACTTGCTATTAGGCAGAATGAGTTTGCTGCTGTCGCTGTTGAGCGGCTAGCTGAGGACTGACCCAAGTTCTCAGACAAGGAAAGAGAGGAGAAGAGGAACTTTATTGTTTTGATTTCTGCATATATAGAGTCTACAGAAGTGCCCCAGATTGGTCAGCCCGAGACCTCCCCCTAGGCCCAATTGGCCAAGCCTGAACTGACTCAATCCGGAGAAACTGTTTGCAAAACATCCAAACTTTATCTTGTTTATGAAATATAGCAAAATGTTCCCACGGGAAGAACCTGTGCTAGCCACATGCTGCTGCTAATAATTGTGAACTGCAGTGCAAAAGACTGTTAGCCTCTTCTCAGTGAACATAGAAAGCAATGTTTTACCAGCATTCAGTATAACACCATAGGAAATAGACATTAGGATAAGTAGCTCCATTGAGTGTTAGCTACTGAAGACTTCTGAGTCCATTGGCTTTTGGAATACCAGTAGAGTAGTCACTAAGACATGTATGGTGTTTGAATATACATTTCATTTTCAGGAAGTTAGATTAATGATTTATGGAGATTATCTGTTTAGTCATCATCTATAGGAATGGTATAATATAATAATGAAAAATGCACATGGTTTGAAACCCTAGGCTACTGATGGCATAAAAAGGGTTTACTTAATAGGAATATCAGAATGAAGTTATAATTACCTTTAAGTGTTTCCTTTGGTGGATCAGGCAAATAAAAGGAAGATATAGGTTGACCTCTAAGAAGGGGTGTGGAATTTATGACACACAGGAGTGATAATTTTGTTTTTTGCTATATCTTTATGTCTATACACCAGGTCCAATAACGGTGTAGAGGTAACTAGCACTCACTTTCACTGCACTAGTGTACAACCTGCGTCATAAAGCATAGTCATCATCAATAGGCTGAATGCCAATGACTTCGGTGATATTTAATGCAGACAATCCCACAGATCTCACACAAGCTACTGGGGGAGGAAGGTGGCACACACCCTGTTCTGCCTGTCAGAACTGGGCAAAGCTGCCTGAGGAACATTTTGTATCAATGGTCTTCTGTGGGGTCTCTAACAATCAGGTCACATGAAGATCTTAAGGTGCTTCTCCACAACCCCTCTTTCTGCCTGTTTGAGCCCAGACCTGTGCACAATAATTGGCGGATAGTACAGCTTTCTCCAGATTTCTGTTATGTTCTGTAGGTCCAGTCCACCAGCAATTGAAACCTGGAAAAAATTTATATTAAAAATCTTCCCTAGCAACCTCATTGGAATATTGTGGTTGTTTTTAAAAGCAAGCTCACATCTTTCTGTACATATCTGTGAATAGAGCTAGAGAAAATTATGAACAAAAGCACAAAGATTGGCACCACATAATTATCAGATTAATTCATCTAGTAAAAGTTACAGTTTATCATGCTACTTTTATGTCTGGGTTGTAGGTAAATTTAAGGACCAGTGTACCGATAGACAAATAGTGTATCATTGAATGATGAATCCTTTGGCAGGAAGAAAGACTAGGAGAAAATGAAAATGCAATTTATCAGTATTAGAGGTACTGACTTTTTTTGTAGAAGAGAGGCAGACTAATGTTACTATTCAAGTCAGATAGATGTTTCTCTATCTTCTATATTTGGTATTTTATACAAAAACATTGCAGTGTCATTTTTTTACAAGTATGATTTTGCTATTAGGAGGCCCCTGGCTGTGCACTGACCCAGCAGTGTGGGGGCTCAGCCTCTCCATGATCAGAACTGGGTGTCACTGAGGTGACACCAGCACTGCTGCCCTGCCTGCCCTGGCTTTGTCTCTGGGGATAACAGAGGGATGACAGCCCCACCCACTGCAGTCACTGCCTGACAAACCACAGGGCTGGGGGGTGTCACGTCTGAGAAAATGAGTACCTGCTAAGAAGAGATCTTTGGTTTGGTTTGGTTTGATTTCAGTGTAACATATTTAATCTTTATGTTCTTGAGGCTATTTGCAGTAATTTGTACCGTTACTGTAGGTGTCCCTAAGTGGGCCAGTGTAGCAACGTGGGGTTTTAGGATTCCATGTGCTCCTTTGTCCCTCTGCTTTGTATACCATTGGTTCATTTTGAAATATGCTCTGCTGTACCCCGAAATCTATGGGTGGGTTCCCTATGCCTGTCTTCCCTTCAGACTCCCCGGGACTGGCTCTGGGGGAGACAGTCCCTCCCCTTCCTTTCCCTTTATAAGTCGATGTCTGGATTAGCCGGAGGTCTTCCATCTCTGGGCTGCTAGCATCTGCTACCTGCTTTGTCTCCCTTCCCCCTTCTCCTTCCCTGCACCCCTTTTCCCCGTTACCCCAAATAAACCTCTCTAGCAGAACAGAGATGGAGTCCAGTTCTTCCTTCGTCTCAGTATATTCCTGCTTGAATTGACATGGTTGGAAGACTGACGCCATGCCGCAGAACCTCGGGGGCCGGGCGCACCAGTTCCGGTGGGATTTACAAGAACCAGGGACCCCGGTCCAGGGGGGAGCCGGCCTGTGCAGCCCTCCCGGACCGTGTTACATCAGGCCAGCAACATCCATTTAATGTATTTTAATGAAGCTATTACAACATCAATTTGAATAACAAAAAATTCCTAGCTTCATATGGATTATTTGTTCCCTTTCACACATAGCAATTTTCTGAGTGTGATCCATCCAATAAATCTAAAAACTGTGAAAGAAAAAAAATCACTTTGACGGTTACTATATTGTTGGTATCATTATAGCTGTTGTCAACATATATTTACAGAAAATAAGAACCTCTAGAATAGAAAAATGATTAAAATTCTTTATAATAACAATGTCCCCAGAGGTTGAGTGTTAGCAGGAGATTAACGTTGGTGCAAATTATTCATCATCTATCTAGTATAATATTTATTTATGCTCTTATTTAATCCAATATGGGCTTCATATTAAAATTTTCTTTTTACAGAAATTATTTTTTTCTTTCTGCCTGATGATTTTATCACTTTTCTTTTTCCCCTTTCAGCATTTAGTCAAACAAAAAGCAATTGTAAGCAGCCAGCATCTGCAAATATGTCATAGTGTTATCTACCATAGGCAGGAGGCCTTTAGAAATGGAGCGTTATGTGTATTAGTAAGAGTTGACACAAACTACTGGTTCTCATTATTATGTAACTATTATGTACTAAATAGGAAGTTCTTTCTACCTGTTTTTGTTTGTTTGTTGGTTGGTTGTTTTGTTGTTTTTTTCTCCTGACTGAGTCTGTATTGGTCTTGTTCTTTGTTTCTTTTTAACAGTACTATACAATATTTTTAGTGAAAATTCTATTATGAGGTTGTGCAAATTATATGTTTTAGGTTTGGGTTGGTTTTTTGTTTTTCCCACTAGAAGCACTGTAACAACAATATATTACTAGTAAAAGTGGAGAAACACAAATTTAAAAAATAATGTAGGTCTGCCTTAAAATAAATTTAGAATATCTTTCATTAATATGCTGTAGTCTGGATTTCTTGGGGCATCTCTTTTACATGCTATAGTATATCTTACAGAGGATGAAAAAGTATGCTTAACAAAAAAACATTTCAAAATATGCTTTAGCTCTAACTTTCAACAAAAGAGATGAAGCTACCTCACTGATATAACTAGATACCACTTGGAATTTGAAAACAACTTACTGTGCAAACACATTAGAATCTGACTAGGCTCTTAGTTGTCATGTTCGCGTTGAATGTCCATTCCAGTTCAAATTGAAGTTTTTCAAAGGAGACGGTCATTTATTCCCTAAATTATACTAAATTGCATAATAGTGGCATACTCAATTCTGAGATGAAGGAGTGTAGTGTACACTGTTACTGGAAATGAAACAAACAGCTGTTTAATGAGGGTTTGTGTTACAGCACCTGTTTCTGAATCCTCATAGTAAATGGGAAAATTGGGTTAATGGTTTTGTTTATCAGCCACTTTCCAGTTGTTTGTGTCTATTCTGTAGATTATGAACTTCTAAGGGACTTTACAGGACTGTGAGGCATGATAGCACAGTTAAATAGCATATTTTTTAAAAGTATGGGAAAACTGTATTATTTGTTTTGAATTTTTTAATCTTGATCAGCTCCCAAACTAAGCATATTACTTAAAAATTATTCACCTATTCAGGATTATTGTTCTTTGATAGAAGGTAATAATTAATTGCAAATTACCAACGACACTACAATAAATTAGATAAAGTAAATACAATAACAAAGTAATTAGTAGCTTAGTTTTAAAGCATCAAAAGCAATTGGAAACATTCTCCCTGGGTTATATAATCCTATTTTTGCTGTTAATGAACACCTGATGTCCCTCAACTACCCCATTTCACACCATAAAGTCAGAATTAAGACTACTAATAAACTGAAAGTTGCAGCAAGATCTCCACAGTCTATGGTGCAAAAGTGGATCTAAGAAATCATCCAGCAGTTGCCTGTCTCTGATAGTTTTTAAACACATAAGAGGCAATGCTGTCTTCTGCTCAACTGGGGAGAAGGACAGCCAGTGTTAACCCTTCTGCATGTGTGATGGTTCTGACAAAGTTCTTTTTCACGGAAATGGGTTTTTCCAGGCACAAGCTTGTTGGAAATACCCAATGAGAGTCATGTACACAGAAGCATAGATTCACATGTACAATTATTTTTCCTTTTTTCTATTCCTAACATGGAAAAGCTGTTGAGATTAACCAATATATGTCAACTATTCCAGTTTCTTCAATTTTTAGAGCATTTGTTCAATTCCAGGAAATTTATTTTCAGTATGAAATAACCATTTTTGGGGAACGGTTTTGGTATAAAATACCATAGTGTATTTTACAGACAGTTTCTTTGGCTGAGTAAGATCAGTGGTTTTGTAACAATGTAGTATAATTTTTGGTGTTTGTTTGCTTTTACTGTTTTTTTTTTTTTTGTCAAAAGTGCCAATGCAAAGTTGATGCAACTAGCTCAAACTGATGTTTGACTTGCTTTAAGGAAACATTGATGTCTGGAAGAGTTTTCCATTTACCTTATATCAGGCTCCAGATATACACTTAGAAAAAGATTTTAAAAATGTTTGACTGATTGCTCTTGGCATAAATATTTCCCTTTTAACCTTAAGAGTCACATAACATTCTGTGTGATGGGATATATGTGTGTCAGAAATCTCAGTCTATAATGTATGCACTTTTAAATAGTTACAATTGTTACAATGGTTTTGATATACATGCTCTTTCAAATGCTGAGAGGAATAATTCCTGTTCTCATAGCAGAGATGTCTGAGTCATTTTATAACTTCAAGGAATATAGTGGCAAGAATTATTTTCTACACAAATATTTCTGACTTAATGATGGGTGACTAATATCTATTCCAAAATATCACAATAAGTGTTTATAGGAGTTAACTTTGAGCTGCTGAGTGAAGTTGCACACCATTCACTGATTTAATTTCTAGTTAAAAAATCAAACCTCCCAATATTACGTGGTTTGGGTTTTTTCTTTCTTTGGATCAGATGTTATATATAATCTAGGATTTAAGGGTATACATGTTTGCTGATTATTAGTTTCATTAGGGATATTGCAAACAGTGCACTTACTGAAAAAATCTTACTATAATTATTTTGAGATTTTCTGCTTTAGTTGAATAGTATCACTAATTACATGGCTGTTAGGGGGAAAATAAAGAAGAAACAGAAATACCCATTTAAAAAGAAAATGGCAAAAAAAGGTAAATTAATCTTTTTTTCCCCTTTTTTCTGTTCTATATTCCTATTTTCCTTCCATTTTGTTTAATGTTTTCCTCATAGTATATGGTGAGATCTTATCAAAAGTTAAGATAATCCAAAAATTTCATTAAAAATATGTTATCTTACTTCACATTTTCTTTGTTAAATTTACCTAGTTTTTTTCCTGTTTCTTTTCTCTTGAAATCTAAAATATATTCAAAATCATCTGGAAAAGCATTTAGAATTGATCGTTGAGCTTCATTCAATATCTTTCATGTTTACACTCTTAACAAAGAAAATGCCACACAACTGCCACAAATATTTTCATTTGAAAAATATTTTTAAATAACATATGAAATCATATACTTACTATCTGAGGGATGAAACTGAGGAAGCATGGCGCCTGGAGTAGGAAACTCTATACACAAAATTCAGTAATTTTTCAGAGATTTTAAATGAATACAATTACCCAAACTGTATCAATGGTTTTATTTTGTCTTTTATAATATCCCTCTTGCTAATTACATGGGGTGTTTGTTTACTTGGGGTTTTTTTTGTGTGTAACACAATATTATAGTAAAAGAAACCACAGACCAGCTATAAAAATGCAGATGAATACATGTATAGTCCAACTATTCTTTTTATCACTTGAACGAGAGTAGTGCTGCTGATGCAGTGAAAAAATTGTAATTATTTCAATGTAAAACTTTCAGCTCTACATTTAAAGCCTGGGGGTATGCACAGGAAGCATTTCCAGCAGGGTCCTCTAACAATAATATACTTTTCCAATAAAAAATTGGTGTTCAGTAATCTCTATGGAAAAAAAAAAAGAAAAAAAAAAAGAAAAAAAAAAGAGGCTTCATAATGTGCTGGGAATATCAACTTATATGATCCCGATTGATTCACCTATTTCCTCCTTGATGAGTTCAAAAGTTTGATGACATTAATTATTTAAAACTCTGATGTACTCAGTGAACTATTATCATCATTTGCTGTTATATTCCATGTACAGAACAAATGGCAGTGGAAGTAATTGGAAAATCTGAGGCTCAGAAAGGTTAAGTGACTTTCCTGAGGTCACGATGAGGGTTTTTTTTGACGTCTTGACTTGGAGAGCCATATTTAGCTCCTTCTCTGGCTTAATCCAATTAGTAGTTTGAGCATCAGTTCAGCCCAAAGAACAATTATTTTCAGCCACCTGCTTTTGTCACACAGTATCTGAACCTGCCCTACCTGCTCTGTTGGAGACATGAGATCAGATGCATCTTTCCTTTTTGATGCCCAGAACTTAAGGTAATCATAGCACTTCTCTGCAGAATAGTGAAATGGGTCTTGTGCACTTGCATTTTACTGTGCCTGTCCTAGGCAAGTGTCTCAGTTTCTGCATGAGCTTTAGAAAGACTCCTGAGTACCTGAATATTTCTTTTGTCCCACTTCAGCAGCTATAGCTATGGACATTGAAATAAAACTGCATTGTGCTGGCCCTAAAATAAATGTTCTGTAGCAGTTGGCAGATTTTTGCTTTAAATATACCATCATGAGAGTTTGTCAAAATACAGTGCTTCAATCAATAATGCATTAAATCCAGCAATAAAGTGGGTAGTTCTAGGAATGCATTTACTCCACTTGATTGGGCATATTGCCTACTGAGTAGTAGTTTGTTATTTTTTTCATTTTCCAAACACTATCAAGAGATTACAATCAGACTGGTACAGAGAAAATTGCTCTTTGTAAGGACCATAGTACTGCTTTATTGCACTACTATTTTCAGCTTATTTTGGTGTCATATCTCCATCTCCAGTACAGGGTTTCTTAAAAATACTTCATCAGTAGCTAAGTTTTTCTTTCTGATGAGGATACTGTAACATTGGAGCGGCATAAAGAAGAAGATAGAGAATGTGTAAAATCACTGAGCTGGGCTCACTCAGGAGAAAACCTCTGCCTCTCAAGATGAACATAAGTGTTTTAAGAAAGTGTAAATGGTATTATGAATATACCTGGGAACAATATGCAGGTATTAGAAAGAATCCTAAATAGCCAAAGCATATTAAAGGCCTAGAATCATAGAATGATTTTGGTCTGAAGGGGCCTTTAAAGATCACGCAGTCCAACCCCCTTGCTGTGGGCAGGAATATCACTCATTTTTATTAAATCACCTTTATTAAATCTTGGTGATTTTCATTTCACAATGCAAACAGTGAACTTTTCAAGTCTAACAGAAAGAACAAAAGAGAACATACTCAAAATAAAGCATTTCTGGCCAAAGATTCAGTTACAGCTGAAACATGCCCAACCACCATCTGAAGACAGTAGCTGAAAGCAGATGCTGCGGGCAGATGCCATCAGCTGCTACATGGCTGATGCAAGTACAGCATGGGAGGGCAGCTGTTAGGATGTGCTTTTGTACTTTGTAAGGTCGATATTATCCAATGCTTTTAATTTAGTGGAAAATTAGCCATTTTGTGAGTTTGATGCTTGTCTGTGGTCACTCAGACATCTTGAAATTAGTCTGAAGTAATATACACTACTGAATTATCATTTGCAATATCACTTAGACTGCTTAATCAATGTTCCATTTATCTTACTTTTTTCTGGACAAAAGTTGCTTTTAATGGTATAGTGTAATGAATAGTCCAACACTTGAGTGATTTTTGTTTAGCTGTTCAATAGCTGGGAATTATCATGCAGGGGAGGTGAAAGCATGATAAAATAACATGACAAGCAATGAACAAATTATGTCAGTGAAAGTCAGCATTATTTTGAAAGTCAGTCATTGAATGAAATGCCCCAGATTTCCCCATTTTCTTTATGTTACATGGCACTCCAAATGATTTGATACCCTATTCGTGTGACTTTAGGATGTTTCTGATATAACAGAATGGCCTCAAACATGTACACTGCATGAGATATCCATTCCTCTGCAGTTAGATTTTTGTTATGACTTCAGGACACAAGGAAAATTCTCCTGAAATTTGGAAATGGCTGTCTGCTTACTGGCTGTTAAGGCCATTGCAAATCAGCTTAAATAAAGTATATTATGGGTATTAAAATTTAGTTCTGCAACAAATAATGTTGAGAGAAGAAAATCACAGCACCAGTACCAAAAATGTCCAAGTGCCTTTCCACTGTTTAAGAAAAGCTTCTTGTTCATCCAAAACACTACTATTGAAACATATTGAAATATTATATGCTCTGTTTAACTGAAGCAAGATTCAACAGTGGTAGTAAAAAAAAAAAAATCTGTATTCCAGATACAACTTTTATTCCTTCAATAAATAAATTATTAGAACTATTACTTTATAAGACAGAATATTTTGTATCATGCCTGAATTCCAAAGCCTGAAGGAAGAAATCTTTTTGCACACTCCTTTTCCACAGATGTTTCAAAATTAGATAGTATTTAAAAATTTACTATCCTAATTACTGGGGGGAAATTCAGTAGCTTTGTTTTAGAATTAGTCTGGCTTTTTCATGACATCATATGTGAACTATTTGATGCTAAAAAGCTAATAACATTTCAAACTAGGGGATAATTTAAAAATTGAAGCTGGCATATTTATTAGGCTTAATTATTAGGGAAATGACCTTGAGTGTTTGTGCTGAAATAGAGTAGCTGTGACACATGGTTTAAAGGTATTGGTACAAAATCAGGTCATGGAATCACACCTATAAACATTAAGACCTGACCAAGTTAATAAACAAATATATTGGTTGAAATTTGCACTTCATCTTGCAGGGCTAAATTTTTTAGCATTTTACCTTTTAAAAGTCAAATAAAACTCACAATTTACAACTTCTATTAGACAGATTTGTAATGACTTTCACATAATAATCATAAAAGAGAGTTAATATATTAGTAAGGTTTTTTCCATTGAAATATGTACTTTTATCACTGCCACTAAACAGTAATTTCTACAAACGATTGAAAAGGTGACAGATTTTTCATGTACATGTAGCAATATACTGGGGATTTTTTTTTCATTAAGTTTATTTTGATGTATTTCACCTGTCTAGAAAAAGCTACAAATATTAAAGAATCATTCTTGTTACCTGTTTTGTAACAGCACACTGACTTTCAAGCCCAGCATGAATATTACTGTTAGAAAATATATGTCCCAACAGTAATGACCTTAATTGAAGTCAAAGGCAGGCACTTCAAATAAATTTAAACATAGACACTGACAATTTAAACATAGTATGTGTTTGTGAATGTCCAAATTCATTCAGCAATCAGTGTCAATATTGAAATACGAAGTCTCTCTGTGCAGCAAAAACAACAACAAAACTAACAAAACTTAGAAAGGAACTATGATCTGATTCTGGAAAAATAGAGAGTAACTTGCAAAATAAACTTGTTATTTTTAACAGCTGTAGAAAATGAAGTCCCAGAAAAGTCAGCAACTAATTTCTCAGAATTTGCTTCCATCCAAAGTTATTTGTAGCTAGAATGTTTAGATTTGTCTCATCATATGATGTCATCTGAATTCATGAAAACTATTGTGTAGTGACAGGACTTCTTATTTGCAAGAGAAATGTGTGGTATTAAATTAATTATGTTAGTGGGTACATTCGTGTATATCATTATAAAGGTCCAGCAATCTGTGTTTAGAATAGATTTCTTTTTAAGGGAGGTGGGAGGGCTATTTGTTTGTTTGTTTTATTTTTTCTTGCTAAATCTGGAGAATTTCTCAGATTAATCAGGTTACTCTCTCAGCAGCTATTATAACTGGATTTTTTCACCACATTCCACACTAACTTTGAAAGTGTCTTTATTACAGGCACTGATAAGCTACATTTGAAAATAAATAAAACTAAATCAACAAAAACAATGACAAAAAAAGGATAAATACAGCCTTTAAAAGTTACCAGAATACATATAGGTGAGTAATATAACAGAGTTTTATAGGAATTTAATTTGATTAAGTTGTCATTCCACAAGTGATCTTCAGAACTTCATTTCTAATGTTTGGAATATTTATTAGGCTATTTTTGCAGTCTGCATTGTTTCTATTCCTGTCAAGTTTATACAGAGGTAACTGTATAAAACTAAATATATTATATAATCCATTTCCTTCTTGCTCTAGTAGTGCTACACGGCTACCTCTGTGAATGCCTCTTTAAGAGGCAAATTGCTATCAGGTGAGTCTTCTTGACATGGGAAAATTAATAAAACTAGGTAAAATGAAATAGAGTTCAATAGCAGTATTCAGTCTATTGTGCTGTAGATTCCATTCACTAGAGGAAGAAACATACATATTTAGCAGATGCCTTCAGGTAGAAATGTTCATCTGAAACCTGGTAGGTCTTAAAGTCTCAGGCATAAGAGTATTTACCACTGCATAAATTATAATGTATTTGTTGCATATCCATGATTTTCATGGCTGTGATAGTCCAAGATGAAAACATACTTCTGACGTAAGTTTTCCTACCTATTAATCTCCTTGAATATATTTTTCTTTTATTGCAAGCAATATTATACTTGCAGCTGTTATTCATGATAGACTCCAGCTTCCATGAGTATATTTTACATCTGTTTTTTGGAAAACATCTAATGCTACTATGTGCAGAATTTCTAAACCTAAGTTATTGTTCATTCATATCTATCCTCTCACTTCATCAAAAGAATGACGTTTTCTCAAACTAAAATGTCAAAACCATTAAATACACCCTAATGGCTATTTTTTGTTATTCCCTCTGCCCAGAGTCATTAATTTAAGTACACCTTTCCAAGATACTAATATCACTGCACATTAATGACCAATTTCCGAATCGCGAACAATTTTCAATTTAAACAAAATGAAGTACGTGTATGTGTTTAAGAACACGAAGGCAGGCATGGTTCTTTCTTTTGAGGCTGTTTGCAGACTGTCCCACACACGATACATGTCTGATTCTCTTTCTTGTCCATTCATCAGAGTACACTACTGAGAGAGAGGCTGAATGCACACTTAGAAGATCACCTCTTTTTTGCTTTTATTTTCTTGTTGTTTTTTGTTGTTTGTTTGTTGTTTGTTTGTTGTTTTTTGTTGTTTGTTTGTTGTTTGTTTGTTGTTGTTTGTTGTTTGTTTGTTGTTGTTTGTTGTTTGGTTTTGTTTGTTTTTTTTGGGGGGTGGGGTGGTTGTTGTTTGCATGTGTGCTTTTGGAAGACCTCATCTAGTAACATCTTCTTAGCCACATGGCATGTCTTCTAATGAAGAAAGTACCTCCAGGGAAATGGCTGCAGATAAACTCTGAGATGTAAATCTCCTCCAGATCCCCATGCTTTGACTTTGACATCAGCAAATATGCTTTGTGTACAAGATCTCTGAGAGTTGTCTGTGACCTTGAATAAAACAAAGCACACTCCTCCCGTACACACCTTATTTTTTGCCTCTCATCAAACATAGAATGTAAAGACTTCACCCTCTGTTTCTGTACTTGTCAATGACCTAGCACAGAAAACCTAAGAAGGCAACAACAGGAAGTAATGTATCAGGAACAGGCAGAGAGTGGTCTGAAGTGATGGAGAGTGGTGGTGATTTGAAAAGGGGAACAATGACATAGAAGACACAAGCTTGGAGATCATGTTTACTGCTACTTTTAGAGATGTTTTTTTCTTCCTATAAATGAAAAACTGAGATGCCACGATTTTACACAAATTGTTATTCTAGTAATTTACGTACATATCAGAGGGATTTTTTGAACATGACATCTCTCTCAGCACCTCATTCTCTCTCAAAAGAAGTTAAATTAGGCTGAAAATAACATCAATTTTTATGCTGTCTGGCTGGTACACATCAGTATGCATCCATTCAGAGAGGCACACTGGCATGCCACAATAAAGTCGCTTGAAGTAAGGGGACATAAAAGTGCAGGACACAAACAGCTCGTGCCCATCTTTCCACTACTTGTGGATACAGTGAGGATTCCACGGGTTTGTATTACAGACTAGAGCAAAATCCCAAGCATGTCCAAACAGAGGTTTGTTCTGTCCCTTCACAGAACGGATTCATGTCAGAGGATGTTTTTATTGTTTGTTATATAGTAGAGCAAAAGTTGCTCTACACCACTAAGCACTCCTTTGAAATCCGTGGCCATGTTAACAGCATTACAGCTATAGATTGTATCTTATTATTAATAAATAGATATTTGCAGTTGTTGTTTATCCACCTTAAGGGATCCTTAAATGTGGGAATTATTGCTTTCTCTGAGGGTATAGTCCACAGTACTAGGATTTTAAAGTTATACCACACTGCAAATTATGTCAATGCTTAAATACAGAAAAAAGCTTATTCAAAGTTGTTCCAGAACATTTTTTTTCTTTCCTTCTAGAATTAGCTGCAATTATACCATTCCAGACTGCTCATTTATCCTGAAAATACATTGTCAGGAGCTCTCACCAAAAGGTTGTGTGTCTAATTTTCTGCATTCCCTTTATGTCCTCTTAGATCTAAGACTAAACATATGTTATCGCTGATATGTTATTCCCACTCAGGGAATAGGAATTAAAAACAGTGACCTCACATCCAGCACACCAGAACCATAACTATAGGTACAATGTATATGCTTAGATGTGTTCAGATGTGTTGATTAACATCAGCATTAACATCAAGGTGGAGAAACAGGTTTGTCTAGAGTCACAGGAATTTTCTGCTGCAGAACTGCCTGCATCAAGCACAGACAATGCACTTGGAAATGCTCTATAAAAACCACTGCTGAAGACACAGAAAGGGTCACATAGGTCAGGAATTTTTAGAGTCCAGAGATGTCTTACATGTAGTTTTAAGACAATAAAAATGGATTCTGTATATTCCACATAGCCCACTAGGACCAACAGGCTAGCTGGGTATTGGAATGCTGCAGAGCAGAGGTTCATGGAGCCTCTGCTGGACCAGCTGAAGATGGTGTTGCACTAATGAGTTCAATAGGCTCTTGTCATCATCCAAAGAGTGACTGACCATCTTGTTCTAAAGATTTGAATACACATGAGAATGTTGTTATACAAAGAAACACATAATTCTCCCGGCCAAAAAAAGGCCCCTAAGCACTATTTCTGTGACTGTCTGTGCAGCACAAACCTCTAAGGCCCAGACCACTTCAAGGCTAATGATGCAGGATCCTTTTTCTCTACTGATGGTTAACATTCACGCAATAAATTGTTTCTGATTAACATTATCCATTTCACACTGTTTAGGAAATCTATCAGTGTGTAAACTTTAAACTCCTTTTTTGTTTCTTCACTAAGTTCAGCCCCATCTTGTCCAAGTATGTTTTCTTCTTTCACGTATGATATAGCTGTTTCTAATGCTTTGTCTATGTTTAGGTGTTTCATGTTTTTCCACAAAATGCTGGGTACTTTACATAAAGTTCTGGAGCTGTTGAGTATTCTCCTGTTATGGGGTTTTTTTATCCCTACTGAAATTGCATCCTTCAATTTTTAAACCACGTGAACTTAAGAATAAAAATACTAATTTAAGGACCAAAGGTGCTTCAAGGGGGCAAAGGCTTTTCTAAGCATGAACTTAAACCTCTGTCTTCATTAATAAGCTCATCTTCTTACAGTCAGCAGATGTATGATGTAATAAAAATAAACAAATTAAAATAAATTTCAAGTTTTTATTCTAGGTTATATTTTCTCACTGTTGATTGGTTATTAGATTTGTAGTTTCAGTAATCACTCTGGGCATGAGGTAAATGAGTTAGATAATGCAGTGACCAACTATTTCAGTTTATTAAAATCACAACCATTTGCAGATCCATTGCAGACTTCCTGTATTCATAGCTATCAAAATAATAAGGTACAGATAAACATATAGCTCTGAATAATTCAGGATGCAACTTCATAATGGTTTCTCTTTTCCCTTCTTTTTATTTCCTCTCTGCATCATTGAAATACCACTGTATATTTTCTCCTTTTCCCATTATCTCTCTCTTCTCTTCTATGATTGCTTTCATTCCTGTTACTCTTCCTCTCTACCTCAGACTATTAAAAATGTGGTCATATTTTAATATATATTTTTTATGTTCGGTGTGGTTTTATATACTCAATAAAAAATTTATCATGCAAAAGAAGATATAGCTATAACAAATTTTCTGCACTGACAAAAGCTCATGCTGTATAAGTTTTGTTAAGCTTTTGACTATCTCTTGTCGACTATCCTTTCCTAGTTCTAAGTTGAAGAATATTTAATTTATTCCTGTACAATTTCTCCTTATTATTTTTTCTCACACAGTCATGATGCTGTACAGATACTTGAGATGTTTCTGTGCTAAAAGTAAATTATAAACTCCATTTAATAAGCCTTGGGAGAAATAAACCTGTAACATAAATAGTATATGAGAATGTTAATGAAGAGCTAACAAATAGGTCATTGAAATAACAACAACAGGGAATAGCAAGCTTATCTGGACACTAAACAGGAGTGAGGAAAAAAAAGGAGAAAAAATCCATCAGCAGAAAAAAAATCTAACTTAAAATAACTGTCAAAGTAATGTAGAATCTCAGACATTCCATGGAACTCTCACTGTCTGTTTATAGTTATTTTTGGTGCATTAAAAATATGTAATTATTTGTATATTAAAATTTGATAGTGTTACTCAAACTTATTTTTCATCCATATTCTTGTTATCTTCAGCTCCTTAGAGACATTATGACCTTGGAAGTAAAGTCTTCTTTCTATTACATATGCTGCAACACTTTTAAATTCTGTCCTTGCAGATATTCAATCCATTTCTCTAGCTCTCTTAGAACTTTATCAAGACTTCAGTTCTGAGAAATTGAAACATCCAACTAGAATTGATAGAATTGCATAGCAAGATATAACTGCCTTCAAAACATATCAGCACAACCTTTAGCATAGCATTCTCAATTTATTATCTGCTGGAAATAAACAAGCAAAGAAAGGAATGTTCCTTATTGAGTTCTTCAAATTTTCACTGATAGTAGTGTAGGAGGGAAATGCTATGAAAATGTCATAACGTACGTTGTGATAAATGTGCTTTTTTTACAGATTACAATTTCACAGAAAATAGCAACATTCTTCATTATTCTTAGGACCCTAGCCCACACCAAAAATACATGTGGAAAGACATACTCAAGTGTTTGTTGTTAAAATGTAAAAACAATCTCTAAGCAGCTAGTCTTTCAACTGAGTAAACACACAGCTTTACTAAACCATTAACATAATGCAGAAACAAATGAGGATGAGATTTTCATTGTTTATTTTAGTCCTTTGCAAGACTAAAATTATTTCCAAGGAGACAGAAAGATTGTAATAGAAAGCTGTTACTATTCCTATACATTCCAGTTACATCTTCTGTGGGATTCTCATACTTCATTGATCCTCTTGTCTTTAATGATTGTTGGTAATCTCTGCAATGAACAAGTAGAAAACTAATATGGATGAGCAGCCTGTACTCCTTTCAAGCAGATTTTACAGCAGCCTATAAATACTTGATATGCAGATCACAGACCTCACATCTTATATTGATGTAATTAACAAGAATAATTGTACTGCAATCGTAACTGTTTCTTAGGAAATGGTTTGCAGGAAAGTCAGATTTATAATGCTACCATTTCCGATCCTCTGAATACATCTTATGGCATAAAATAATTGTCTGTCCTGTGTCCTATTTTTCAGACTTTCTCCTTTTAATGTCCACAGTATTAGAGTTAACTTATGCTGCTAAGCTTGCAGGTGAGGGGATAAAAAGACCCAGTTATAACTGACCAAAATACAGCTAGTTCAGAGAGGTTTTTTACATGTTTGACCTGGTGCTCCATTTTACCAAAGTTGCTTGCTGAAGCTCTTATTGCTCCACTTGTCCAGGAAAAGACCTATTACCCTTGCATAGCCAAGGATTTTGTTGTGCTGAAGTGCTGCTTCACATTTCTAATGAAATTTGTTTCAGGTAATATTTTTTCACCAAAAACAAATTAAAGAAGATAGATAAAATTATTTCAAATTATTTCTCTGATTCAAGAGAAAGAATGTACTCCATCTCAGCTCTGAGACACCAGATGGCATATTTAACCATTTCACATCTATGCAAGGATTGAAGTCAGGCTCTTAAACTCAGTGTAACCATTGATGTAATTTTTCCCACTGACTACAGAGCTTTTATTCTGAACCAGAAAAAAACCACATTCATGAGAATATGCCAATCTCATCCTGGAGGCTGACAGATCAAAAAGATGTAAAGATGCCTCCATTGTGCACTATTTCAGAGGGTAGATGTGGCCTCAAAATTCATGTCATCAATGTACCCAAGCAAAGGCTTAACTTTATAACAAGCCTCACTAACTTCTATGGTGTACTTACTGTTAAAAAACTGCTTAAAAATTGACTAACCTTAATGAGCTCATGAATCAGGCCTCCAAAATGAAGGAAGGGGTAATGGTACTCACAAAACAATTAGAAATGTGGCACAATTCTGCTAGTGAAAAGTAAGTACAGAACAGCTTCAGTCTGTAACATTTTTATTATTACTGTGATTTTCTTTAGGTGAGAGAGTTCATAGCCAAAATAAAATTGTAAATACATTAGCCAGGATATAACCGAACAGAAGCAGAGTAAAGTAGTATAAAGTAGTGTAAACAGCAATAGTATGTAAGCATGCTGTTAAACAGTTATGGCATAGCTAAAGACAATGAATGAACATTTTGCTTAACTATATGATCTGTGTGACCACCAAAGAGGCAATAAAAGCCACATAGTTGCACATAGTATGGATTCAAGTAATAAAAATTAGTAAAAGCATGAGATAAGTGAAAAAAGAGTTCACAAATAGGCAAGGCATTCTGCATATATTCTGTATTTAAATATACAAGAAATATATTAAAAAATACTGCTCCATTCAAAAATGATAAAAGCAGTATCAGAAGCAGATAAAACTCCCTCATAGACTCTTTATGAGTGACACAACAATACAGAAACCTCAGGTACAAACCAGGAAAATCAGAGTAGAAAGAGGACAGGCTTACTTCAGTTCTGACATCTTTCAGCAATGAGCTCCCCAGGACAATCTCCTGGGCCTCAGCATCCAACAGTCACCAAGGACTATAGATATCAATGATAACTAAACACCTTTGACTCCATAGTATTGTAATAGCTTATTTATGATACGAGTGCTTAAGAAAAAGTTTTTAAAATGCAGGCATAATGACTAATATTATGTAAGAATAAGCCAGTAGCATGTGTTAATGAATAATTTTAGAAAAAAATAATTAAATATTTATATTTTAAATTTCTCATCACAGTTGTGTCTAGATACTGGACATATGTATCAACTCATGCATATGTGCATAAATGCTTATACAGTTATGACAATTCTTAATACTTCATCGACCAAAATTTATGCTGTGTGCTAGTAGTACAATTTTCACTTCTGACCTACTCACCAAAACTCACAAATTCATAAAAATAGAAGGGGAGGGACAGACAGTGGAAGTTATAATAAATTTTTTTCTGATAGATTTGCAAGTGCTTGTTCCAAGTAATGAAGCATTACTAAAAGTGAGGATAAGAACAAAACACTTGGAAACAGAAAAACTAACACTGTAATAGTTTCTACTTTACTTTCCCATGAGAATTACCTTTGTTTGCAACTCGAAGTTCTTACAGTTTTATTGCAAAATCAGATTTAATCACTGCTGTTTAAATTGCTCAACTAGAGCTATTAAAAGTTTGGGTTTATTTTTCTTCAGGTGTTCAATATCAAGGAAGAATGTACTTTACAATTACGGCTAGTTACGTTGCTACTCTTTTCTTCATTTTGCAATAACAATTAAGTGTTCCATACATTGTGTTAAGATTTATCTAAAAGCTACATTTTTTTCAGGGTGTCATGTGCTATTGCCAGAAATGCTATTCACAGAGCATTGATGAAAAAGTACTTCTGTTTAACACAGAGCTAAAAACACTGTCAAATCCTTGTAAGTTTTAGCACAGAATGACACATCTTTTCTTTACTGAAATATCAAAAGTAGCAGCTTGTACTAAGCTTTTTAACAAAGACAGAAAATAAATGTAACTTGCCAGTATTTTACAACAAAAGGGACATATCTTCTTATGAATGCTGCAGGTGTGACGGAACACATTACTCTTGACAGCTATTGATGACCGTCACTTACCTGGAGTTTACCACTCCCACAGTAAAGCCAACAGAGAAAATGTGAGCATTCCTAACCCATTTAAGTGTAACTTCAAATCATTTTGGGTTAGAGTTGTCCTAACACATGAGATAGCTCATGGCAAGTTGACTGTCTTTGTCTAAAATACAGTCTGTTCTACTAGTTCTGCAACTTCTGCTACTGAAAAATTGAGGTATAGTAGTATTGAACTGTTGTCTCCAAAGTGATGGTGTGATTAAGTTCTCATTCTTCTAGTGATTTCTAGCAGCTGGGTTCTGACTCTAATGGAGTCTTTCCAAAGCTCTCCTTGCTTTTCCTGGTTGTGAATGGAAACGAGATAGATAATTGAACAATGTAAACTTTTACTCCCTCTGCAACAGAAAGTATTATCAAAACAGATTTTATTAGTGCTCAAACTGTACCTTTTCAATGTAATTAAAGTGCTATCCTTCTCCTTTGTATTTCATAAAATTAGAAGCACTTAATTGTGTTCCCTCTTAGACATAGTCTTAGTAAGATTGTGTTAAATACATGTTTTGCTGATGGAAAAAAAAGGGATTTTAGCTTTAAATTCAGAAGCTGTAAAATATGCTTTTCTGAGACAAAATCAGAGAACTAACTTTACTAAAGGGTAGATGTTCATAAAACCACTAATCTCTGTTTCAGATTCCCATGGCTGGAATTTATGCATACAGACTGACTTTATAGTCATAGAGTGAATTAAGCAATTTTATTATGTGATTAATTTCATCCTAAACAGATGTCTGGAAGAAGTTAGACAAACTGGATCCTTAAAGTGCATCTTTCTATCTAAAAAAAGGAAGTCTTCAGTGGGTAGAATGGTTGTAGACATCTATATTAAGTTTCTGTTTTTCTGACATATTTTCAATTCTAAATCATTGGTCATAGGGACCAAAGTGAGTTTCTAAAAGATAATTTTTTTCCTTTTTAAACTTTTGTGCAAAAATCTGCACTATGATACAAGCATTTTAAAAATCATCTATTTTAATTCTCATAACATGAAGTAAATCGCCTATAGATTTTGTTGCACTGATTTAAATTAATTTTCCTTTGGAGTCAGATTATTTGAGGTTTTTTTTAAAGTATGTCTCTATTTTTTCTTTTATAAACAATAAATGTCAATGATGAATTAAATGTGCAATGTTACAGAAAGAAATGAGAAACAGTGTATTTTCAATTTATATTAAAGAAATTGTCCAATTGAAAATTTCCAATCTTTTACATAAATGTAATTTTAAAATGATTAAACATTTGTAAATAGAAAAGGAACAAAATGCTGTAAAGGTTACAAATTCAATCATTACAAAGTTAGCATGCATTAAATACATCCTAGTGCATCCATTAAATGCATAAATTCATTAAAAGTTTACAAGGCACACAGTGACAGCAGCAACAGCAGCAGTGACTACAGTAAATTCAGGGGCAAAACACCTGGAGGAGTTAAGCAGGGGGCTCCTGGAGTGAGGGCAAGCTGAGAGAGAGCAGAAACACCCTGCAGGGAAAGAGGCTGACATTGGAGGGCATTGCTAAAGCAACCATAAACAGCTGCAGGGCCTCAGTACCTCAGGTGAATCCCATCAGGGCCCACAGACTTGTGAGTTTACCTGGACTTCAGTAAAGCCTTTGATAATGGCAGCTCATGGATTGGACAGGTGCTTCCTTTGCTGGGTTAAAACTGGGCCCAGAAGGTGCTGGTGAATGGGGTTGCATCCAGTCCTGTTTAATATCTTTACTGATGATCGGGATGAAGGGATCAAGTGCACCCTCAGTTAGTTTGGAGATGACACCAAGCTGGGTGGGATTGTTGATCTGCTGGAAGGTAGGAAGACTCTGCAGAGGGATTTGGACAGGTTGGATTGATGGGCAAGGCTGATTGTATGAGGTTCAATAAGGCAAAGTTCCAGGCCCTGCACTTGGTTTGCAACATCCCCATGCAACACTACAGGCTGGGGGAGGAGTGGCTGGAAAGCTGCCAGGTGTAATAGGACCGGGGGGTATTTTTTGGCATCCCATTAAACATCCAGCAGTGTGCCCAGGTGGCCAAGAAGGCCAGTGACATCCTGGCTTGTATCAAAATAAGGGTGGCCAGCAGGACGAGGGCAGTGATTTTCCCCTGTCCTTGGCACTAATGAGGCCACAGCTTGAGTGTTCTGTCTAGTTCTGGGCCCCAAGAAAGACATTGAGTTCGTGGAGCATGGCCAGAGAAGTGCAATGGAGCTGGAGAAGGGTCCAGGGAGTAAATCGTATGAGGAGTGGCTGGGGATGCTGGGATTGTTTAGCCTAGAGAAAAGAAGGCTCAGGGAAGACCTTAGAACTCTCTATTACTCCCTAAAAGGAGGTTTTCTCAGGGGCAGGCTGGCCTCTTCTCCCAGGCAACCAGTGACAGGACAAAGTCTTAAGAGGACATAGTCTTAAGCTACACCAGGGGAGGTTCAGGTTAAACACCAGGAGGAATTCCTTCACAGTAAGTTTTGTCAAGCATTGGAAAGACTTGCCCATGGGATGGTGGGGTCAACATCCCTGGAGGTTTGCAAGATATGACTAGATGTGGCACTTAGCGATATGATCTTGTAAATGTGGTGTTGTTCAGTCATATGTTGGACTCAAACTTGGTGGTCTTTTCCAACTTTAATGATTCTAAGATTCTTGCAAATTTTCCAAAAAAGAATATTATATTTTTGGGTCAAATTTGGAATGTCATGATTTTACTTATTATTTAAAATCATTGTTACTTTAATGAATATATGGAACCTGTGCCAATGAAATAGAGATATATTTTCTGATGTGGCATACTACAAAGCAAAATGATAATTTACTAACCAATAAGTAATTATAGTGTTCTGAATTGTACAAATAGAATTACAATTTTCAAAGTAAAGCAGTATTTTCACAGCAGCCATTCAAATCTATATTCATTCCAGGTTTGTGTTTTTAGCATTTTATGAACAGCTTGCATTTAGTTGCACACTGGAGGAAGGATTTCAGAATGCACCCTAGAGCTTTATTAAATTTGCCTACTGGAATATTATTCCAGAGCTCTTTTATTAAAGAGCACACATTGCACTATTTTAGGGAAGAGCTGAAGCAGTAGCAGAAGTCTTCAATGCTTATTAAAAAAGCAAAGAGACCCAGTATTCAAAATTAATGAAGGAAATTATTTTGTGGCTGAGATTACTTCCTGAAAATACTTTAGAAACCCAGTATCTAGGTTTGTTTTGTTGGTAGTTTTTTGGTTGCATTTTGTTTGTTTATTTCCTTGGGGTTATTTTTTTTGTTGTTGTTGTTTTGTGGGGTTTTTTTGGTTTTGGGTTTTTTTTTGTTTTGGGTTTGTTTTTTGTGTTGTTTTCTGGTTTGTCTTTTTATTGTTGTTCTTGGTTGGCTGTTTTGGGGGTTTTGATTTGTTTTTCTGTCTCCTTTCTCATATTTTAGTAATGGATGTTAATAGTCTAAATTCTGTTCACTTTTTGTAAGTATTTACATCAGTTTTCTATAACTGAAATAAATTTTTATATTTGTATTATTAAAACTGCTTCCACACTTTTTTGATCATATCTTCTTATTTTCTTCTAATTACAGTAAAGGCTGAGAGAAATTTTTTCACAAGATCATTGACCAAGTGTTAGCTTTATGGTCAGTCTTAGAAAGGACGTTAAGGACCTGCTCTTTAAGGAAGAAGTCCTGTTGCCTAACCTTCTCCACTAGGAGCTCAAGTCCCACATTGACTGAGTGCTGCTTTTTATTTATCCTAAACTTTTAATATACTTACAAGGGAGAACAGATACTTCAAGAATTAGAGGAAAAAAAAAAAAAAAGAAAATTACTCATTCTCAAAGGTCCTCTCTGAAGTATTAATCTTCCCAGAGCAGATTTCCCTAGTTATCCATGAAGTAGGTAATGCCTCTTCCTTTTAAGATTTATGACCAGCCTTCAAAATGCCCCAGGTAAATATCAGTTCAATAGGTCTCCTTAGATGAGTGAGACATAGAAACTAAAAGTCTGAGACTTTTATTCCTATCCAAATTTATATTGCTGTTTCTTTTCACAATAATTCATTTTGCTTAGTTGCAATATGCAATAAAAGTGACATGAGGGATGTCAGATGCTCAACAATATTAGGTATCTTAAGCCACTTATGGGAGTACTGTGTAAACTTAAGTTCCAAAGAGGGAATCCTTTTTACAAAATTGTCACGCTACCTTTTCACAAAATAAAAAAAAACCCAAAAAGCCTCAAAACCAAAAAACCCCCAAACTTAAAGGAAAATTAATTTGACTATCAATTCAGTGGATCTAAACATAGCCAAAGCTATTTATACATTGTTTGAAGTTCTAATTTAAGCTTATAAAACACCTGAATTACAAAGTAACAAAGATATCTAAAATACTCCAAATACATTTCCCTTCAGACATTTTCAGGAACAAGTGTTAAAAACACTTCTACTTCCAGGCAGAATTATGTGAATCGCAGTTTAAAGCTACTTAAATTCTGATTCTCTTCCACTGCTTTTGTATATATATATATGAAATATTTCCTCATTTTTCCCCTGAATTGAAATCAGGAGTCTGCTCACAGATAGCAAGGAATGGTGGATAGTGTTCGTATTATTCCTTGAGAATCTCAGTGCCCAAGTTTCTGCATTAAGATCAGATGGTTTTGTTTTACAGATTGGCACTGTAAATTGGATATCATATTCAGCTTCAGGAAATAATTCCATTTCTATTCTCCATAGAAACTTTTGACCTACAGACCACTTTGATTATTCTGGATTTATAAAAATAGCTGCTAGTAACAAGAAGTGACAGAACTTGAGGCGTTACTTTTAGCTCATTTCTACAAAAAACGTTGTACACATAGTCAGACTCACAGTCACTTCCAATCTATTCTTTTATTCATCTTCCAGCTGTCATTTCCACGCTTGTTGAGCATCACTGCCACACAATACTTTGCTCACAGCCGCTGAGGGCCAAATATCCACACAAAACAGGATTCTTATTGACTTTGCTGACAGTTGTACTCATGTAAAGAATAAAGTTTAGTTCACTGTCTCTTATGTTCAACGGTGCCATCAAAGAAAGTTTAGCTTGTTTTGTTATTTTTTTTATATACAGAAATCCAGTACAATCAAGACAAAGCAGTGTATTTCTTCTTTTGCTTCTGTTTGCTGCATTTACTAAAACTTACCACATAATGCTTTAAAATTCCTTATTTCTTCACCTCTCAAAAATATCAGAAATATTAACTGTTTCTAATATGGAATATTAAGTTTGAAATATGTATGCATAAAAGTACTGAGTTATTTGCGTCTTCATAAAAAGTAAGTATTTATCAAAAATTCGTATCATACGTTTAAAAATGATACTTCATTCGGAGCCATATATGGGTAGAAAATGTTTAAAACACATCAATGTAAAATTAAGTCAGAATGGAATGTACATTTTTTAAAAAGGTAAAAGAACAGCAAACGAAACTAATTTCTTAAATTAACTGCTAAGATATGATTTATCATAATTTTGCATACTCAGAAATAGTCTTATCCTCTTCTTTATGAAACCAGGTAAAATAAAAAGTTATTTCTTCAGGGAGAGGAGTCCTTCCCCTGCTCCAGTGTGAAGCCCTCCCATGGAAGACAGTTCTCCATGAACTTCTCTGACATGAGACCATCCTATGGACAACTGTCCTCCACAAAGTGCTGCAACATTGGTCACTCTTCCATGGGGTACAGTCCTTCAGGCACAGCCTGCTCCACTGTGGGTCTCCCATGGGGTCAAAAATCCAATCAGGAACCCTGCTGCAGCGTGGTTCTCCCCCGTGGGCTTCAGGTGGATCTCTGCAGTCCTCCATGGGCTGCAGGGACACATTTTCCTCACCACGGTCTGCATCATGGGCTGCAAGGGAATCTCAGCACTGACACCTGGAGCACCTCCTGTCCCTTCGTCTGCACTGACCTTGGTGTCTGCAGAGTTCCTCTCATATGTTCTCACTCCACTCCTCTCTGGCCATAATTACATCTGCCCAATGACTTCTTTTTGTTTTTTTTCCTTCTTAAATATGTTATCACAGAGGCATTAACAGCATTCTTGATTTGCTCAGCCTTGGCCAGCAGCAGATCCATCCTGGAGCCAGCTGTCATTGGCTCTGCTGGACACAGGGGAAGTCTCTAGCAGCTTCTCTCAGAGGCACCCCTTGAAGCCTCCCTTTTCTCCTTGCAAAACCTGATCATGAAAACCTAATATAGGTACTATAAAATCATTCTTTATTATTTATATTCCAGTAGTACAAAGGAAATGGAGATGCAGGTTCTTCCACTTTGAGGAATTCTTCATGTTTCAAAAATGAATTTTCATATATTTTAGAGGAAAAAGGAAGTGCAATGAAGACTTTCTCTTGTGAACTTCTGACAGTAGATGACAGTAGATAGTCTTTAAAATATTCACTCTTTGCCAGAACCAGAATAAGGGGAAGAAATTACTGAGTCCTAGCTAGCTACTGAACCATCCAGTTACTCTGCTAGACCCGCAGTAAACGGAAGAGAATAAAAAAGCAGATCCAGTACTATTATCAACTATAAATGGGGAGAATGAAAAAGCCCTAACAAAACAAACAATTTCCTGAAAAAAAGTTAATAGCTGAAAATTAAATTTTGGGTTCAATATCCACATTTCTGTGTTGTATTTTTTTGAAATAATATAAATTAATGAATAAGATTTATATAATAAGCTCACATAATTTTGGAATGTAAAATATTGACAAATGTTTTCCATATTATTTGGGATCATATTTTTCCCACATTTTTAAACTTCATAATTAAATGTGTGAAACATTTTAAGCAGTTCAAAGAAATCCCATAAAACTCCAAAAAGCTTTGAATAGTCAAACTAATTACTTAAAGGCTAATTGTCTTGAGTTAATAGTGCCACAGCTCTGCAGATCTGCATTCTTAGATCTTGTATACCTTTACAGTCAAAAGTCATGTACAGGCATCTGCTAATCTCATTAAAGCTGATTTTTTTTAAAATTTTTCCTACTTTGGGAATAATTTCTGTTCATCCCTGTTGATAAATATGTTCTAAATACCTTATTCCTAGACTTCTCTTTAGCTCTCACTGATTTTTAATGCAGGCCTTCTTTTTCATTATGCTTACATACTATTGGATGTCCCAGTTTTTTTGCAATAGCTTGCAAGAGACACAACTTTCATGAAGCATTTTAAGATTTGGAATGAAATGAAGTACCATATGCAGAAGTCTATCTTTCTACATGAAAACTTTGTATGGAACCTTAGGCATAGCAGTTCTTAAGTTTGTACATTATTTATGCACCCAAAATAAGATAGGATTCAAATGAATCCCTGTATCTATTTTCATTGTCTTGCCTGTTTTGCACTACTTAACTATTTCAATTGTTTGACTGGAAACAAGAAGATAAATTATATTTCTTCAGTTTTTTTGGTTTGTTTTGTTTTGGTCTTTTCCAGATTTGTTTCTTACCTCTTTTTTTTTTTTTTTCCAATTTCATCTCATACAGTATTAAAACCTTCAGTGTGAAAGACACTGCATCTCTTATTCTCAAAGGCAACTGTTTTCTGGATTTGCCGGCTCTTAGACTATTTTCTTGAAATAACTGTTTATAACTAAAAAAAAAAAAACAACACTTTTTTGTTCATCTGTTTCTTTTGTTCATTTTTGTTTGATGGTTTGTTTGGGTTGTCTTTTTTTTTTTTAATCCCTATCCAGCTATTTAATAATTATCATAGGCACTTAAATAGTTTTGGAGGAGAGACACAGTAGTCTCTCACCTTGTAAAACTTGCTGGTTTTGCTAAGTTGAATAAATTCTTGACTAGAACCCTCACCAAAAGCAAAGCTCACTTACCTTAGTGTGGTGAATTGAACTTGGCTGGATGAGAGGTGCCCACCAAAGGTGCTATATCAGTCCCCTTCTCAGATGGACAGTGGAGAGAAAATACAATTAAAGGCTTGTAGGTCATGATAGGAACACAGAGAGAGCACTCAGCAGTTACTGTCATGGGCAAAACAGACTCAACACAAGAAATGAATTGAATTTATTGCTAATATAATCAGAGTAGGATATTTAGAAACAAAAACAAACAAACAAAAAAAAAAAATCACCTTTTGCTTTTGTGCATCCCTCCCCTCTTTCTGAGTCTAATCCTACTCCTGATTTTCTCTACCTCCTTCTGCCATGTACAGGGGGAAAGGGAATGGGAGTTGCAGTCAGTTCATGACATGCCTCTGCTGCTCTTTCTTCCTCAGGGATAGGGTCAAGGATAACAGTAAGAACTGATAAACTATTTTCTTATCCTATCCCTTTCTGTTAAGGTGCATCAAAGTAAATAGTAAAGCAGAATTATTTGAAGAAAAATATTTTTCTTGCTCTAAGGGTTTTGAATTATAACATTTAGAGTGGGGTTTTTTTTTTTAAGAAAACATTTTTTCATATTGAATTCTGTTTTATTGTTCTTTAAAGTTTCCATTATCAGGAAAAATTATATGATAAGGAAATTTCTCTTCCCTAAAACCTATCTAAAATATAGAATTTCCCCATTTTGTTTCCACATTAAGTTTGGCTAGAATTTTCCACATTTCTCTCTATAGCACTGTCTCCTTTATGCCTTGAGGTTACCACTGTAAACCTCTTCAATCCATTTCTCAGCAGCTTTACTATTTAGAAAGAGCTAGGCTTTCATTCATGGGATTGAGGTTTTATGTCTCAAAGGAAATAAAATTGTTTGATAGCATCTGTTCTATCTATTTTATATCTGAAATAAACTCTAGCTCAGTGCTGAAGCATTTCAAAAACATCAGAAAGTTACTGTTGCATCAGCCTTGACTTGTGCTTAGGCTGTATTAGCTATTGTGTAGGAAAGATTTATATTTATTTGCACATTGCGCCAAATCTTCAAAGACATAAAGCAAAAGTGAAATGCAGTTGTCTAATACTTTTCTATGGAAAAATAAATACTCTTTAAAATCTAGGTGGAATAGAGTGCTCTAAAAAATTACGTGAACACAAGGACACCTAGCAAAAATTAGGTATCTGACCATTAATCCTTTTGCAAATGGAAGCTGGTTTATTTTGCTGTAGCTCCTACCACTACATATTTTTCTTATTTTATCATCATGTGCCTATTATATAAATATACATTTCAAACAAGTCACCAATACCAACAGTTTTCACTGGCAGAAGTGTAATGAAATGTGAGCCATGACATACAGAATATGTTAATACATCTTCTATGTTGGTTTTGGTTCAGCCCCTCTCCCCTCACCCCATCTGTCTGAAATACACTTAGCCAAACTTCTGTTCTTCTTTGTAGGTTTCTGTATGGCTTGCACAGAATGACAGAGGATTGGAATGTCACCTAGTTAACTTTCCAGATCTAAGGCAACATTAGCTCTAGCTATGAACTTACCTATAGATGTTTACTTAACCTTTGTTTAAAGGCATCCACAGTGTACTCATACTGAACTATTCCAGTGTTTCATTATTATTACCATCAAAAAGCTATTTTTAGACTGTAACCGGAATCTGCTTTGCTCAGTTTGAACAACCCACTTAATATGGACATAAAGAACATTTTATTCCCTTCCTCATAGCTATAGTCTTTGATGAATTGAGAGAGCATCAGCATTTCTGTACTCAGTCTTAAATTTTAGAAATAAAGTAAGTTCCTTTCTAAACCAGCTCTCATACATTTTATTTCTATATAACCACTAATTTACATTTGTCTCATTGTGATCAATGAGGTGAGCTCTTTTGGAGTATACAGTGTCCAGATCCGAATGCAGTTCCTCAGCACAAACCCCAACAACGTACAGTAGAGGATTCCCTTTGCATGCCTTGTAGACATTTTTTTTCCCAAAATTGTCTGTCAATACATTGATTGTCTTTCTGTGATGGTAAATAAAAGTTTGATTTATGTGTAGCTTCATCATTTCCTCATACTAATTTCTATGAAATTGCGACGTGTCCTTATGTTGCATTTATGCAAGTATTCTCAAATTCAAAATGAGTAGTTTCCTTAGCTTGCAATAAATAGTGAGATATTCTAAAAATCTTGCAGCAATCATCATTCTGAAATGTCAAGCATAAAGATATATGAAGAGTAGAATTACGACTGCAGAATTAAGTTGATATACAAACAGTAATTGTTTATATCGGAATGTAGAGCAATCTGCAATTCACATTATTCATTTCTCTGTTTAGACATCCAGAGGGTTTTTTTTGTTTTTTAATGATGAGACCAAATTATCTTTCAGCTATTCAGTGGAGATCACTGCCCTGTTATTGCAAACTCAAACAAAAAAAGAAAAATCCTTAGCGACAACTTTATCACCTTCAGGACTATTAGAACAGATTTCCATTGTCTCAGACCTAAATGTCTGCCAAGCACGCATTTATGGAAAGTGGGTTTTCAATCTTTCCTGAATAAAGATTTTAATAAATAGCTTAACTTAGTATTTTATATTTTAATGTGTTGAGATTTTTAAATCACATAATAGCATTTAAAAGCAAGTGTTTATTTTCCCTTCTGAAAACTTAGTGCAAACAGCATAAACTTCCTGTGTTTTTTAAGACCAAAACTTATTGCCAGTATAAATCAACAGCATTGTGTGTACAAGACAAGAGGTTTTTTTCAAGGCTGTTTCTAAGAGTTACTGCCTTAACAACAAGAGTTAGAAGATGAAAATAAACATCTAAGCCTTGGTGAATCTGACCTTCTGGCATTAACACAGAGTCATAGAACTATAGAATGGTTTGGATTGGAAGGGACCTTTAATATCATATAGTTCTGACCCCTCTGCCATGGGCAAGGACGCTCTCCACTAGATCAGGTTGCTCAGAGCCCCATCCAAGCTTGCTTTGAATATTTCCAGAGATGGTACATCCACAGCTTCTCTGGGTAACCTTTTCCACTGCTTCATCACTTCCACATCAGAGAATTTCTTCCTAATATCTAATCAAAACCTACTCTCTTTCAGTTTGAAGCCATTTGCCTTTGTTCTATCACTAAACGCTCTTGTAAATCGTCTCTTTTCTTTCTTGTAGGCTCCCTTAGGACTGCAAACCCCACCAATGCATGAACACTGCATCCCAGGCTGCCTCTAATATTGATGTCCCCAACTGGCTCTCTTGCACTGGTGACCATCAGATCCAGTATCACATTCCCTCTGGCAGGGCTATCTATTACCTGGGTCAGGAAGTTATATTACATGTTTTTCAGGAGTCTTCTGGATTGCCTACAGCTTGTTGTTCTACTTTCCCAGCAGATGTTGGGGTGGTTGAAGTTCCCCAGGAGGACAAGAGCCTGTGAACATGATACCTTCTGTAGCTGGAGCAAGATTGCTTCAACAGTATGGTCCCCTTGATCAGGGGCCTGTAGTAGACACTGACCACAAAGTTTCCTTTGTTGCCTCAGTCTCTGATTCTTGCCCACAGGCTTTTGACCTGCTTATGGCTGTCCTTCAGACAACTCTTCACATTCAATCCACCTCTTGATGCAGAAGGCAACCTCTCCACTTCTTCTTCCTCCCCTGCTTCTTCTAAATAGCCTGGAGCCATCAACAGTCAGCACTCCAGGTATGGAATTCATTCTATCAAGTTTCAGTAATGGTAGCAAGGTCATAGCTTTCTAGCAGCATGGTGGTTAGCTACTAACTCCTTCTGTTTGTTGCCCATGCTGCATGAATTGGTATAAAGGTACCTAAGCTGGGCTCTTGGATGTGTCACCTTCCTAGAAAAGCACTCCTTAATTCTTTTGGGATATTTCTCTGGTGTTTCCCATTTGGCTTCTATTACCAGATGAATCCCTGGCTTGTCTCTGTAAGACTGCAAGTGTGTTATCTAACTAAGGTCTTGTCATTGATCCACAAAGTTGGCTGAGATTTTAAAAATTTGTTAAGTATAAACCCTTCCACTGCATTATTCTGTTTGGTCATAAGATACAGCTATCTGTACATAAGATACTGTATCTGTATTCAATTTGGTTTAAATAACATGGGGAAAGGTGCTGAGCTCCCAGCATCTCTGACATGAGTTGCATCTGTTATTGCCCAAAGGAATGAGTAGAGCTCAGAGTTACTGAACTAATCCATACAAAATATCTAAAGAGGGTATTGAGATATACCCTTTTCTTCATGAATAAACAGTTTTTATACAGTAAGCAAAGTAATCCTAGTGTTTATCTGGAGCAAAATTATGCAGCTAATCACAGTTGACTGTGTGCTAGTCTCCCAGCTAGTCAAAGTATTGGTTTATCTCTGGGTGACAAAGACATAGGTGGAATTATGTCTCTCTTGGCTACATTCCTGTTTTGATAAGATGCAGCATTCTTCTAATAAGAACATTTTTTCATGTAATCAGATGAAATAGATTTAATCCAAATACATAGGTAATAGAAAATAAAAAAAAAACCAACAAAAAACTCAGACCAAGGAAAGAAGATTTCTTTGTGCAATAATCAGAACTGTTATGTTTAATTCTGCTTATACTGCTACCAAGTAAAGCATGTCACAAATCACAGGCACTGTACATTAATCAAGGGAATAGTTCGGTTTACTGAAAGCACTTGCACTTTGTGAAATAATCAAGTAAAACAAGACCAGATGTAATAATTGTTACCAAACTAATTTTAGAACCATTATCTAACAAGGGACCTTGATGACAAAAGTATGTGGATGGAAACTGGACTTGCAAGAGAGACTCACAGTAGCAAGTTAATCTTGATTTTCTCCTCCTCTAATGTGTTTCAGTTCTGGCTGAAATTAGGAGAGTCTATTTTTAAAATGGAAAATGGAAATATGTAATTTATGGGGTTATAAAATTTCACTAAGTATCATTACTGCTGCATCTATTTTCCTATTAATATTCATTTCCTAACTTTTTTCCTGAGATTTGAGATCTCAGATTTTTTTTCTTCTGTCAGTTGTGATCTGATGAGTATGAGTTATCATCATGCTGAGAACCCAGTTATATTGAATACCTTGCTAAAAAGCATTAGTGATTTATTTTGTATTGTACTGCAGTGTGTTCTTTCAGAATAAATATCCAATCCTAGTAGATATCAGTTTAATACTAGTTTAAGATTGGTTAAATATATTTTGAACTTTATATATACTTTTATAAATATTTCTCCTATTACAAAATAAAAAATATTAATTAATTACTTATTGTATAGGAATAACGAATTTCTTTGTGCTCGTGTTCTGTGCTTTAAGTGAAGTTAAGTTATTCATTAAGTTTAATTAAAATATCAACACACTTCAGCATTAAAGGCCAAATAGTCATCTGCTATATTTTATATTCTTTTTAGTTTTTGATTTGCAATCCACTGAAGTAAAGTTTAAAAATATTTTTTAAGACTTCCCTAATAGGATTGAAAATGAATACACTAGTGGCAGTATTAACAGCCTTATGGCCAGCAGGCTTTATTGGTCAAGAGAATGCTGCACTAATTCAATTCTGTTTGGCTCTTAGCTGCTTTTAGGGAGTACATAAATGGGGGCTCTTTTCCTTAACCACCATGACAGCTGAATAGTATTTTGACTTTGTAAATTCTGTTAATGTCATGAGAACATTGCACAATATTCATACATCTTAAGAAATGACACCACAAACTGAATCTGATGTACAGTATAAATTAATGCAGAATCTCTAGGAGACTTGTATCAGTAAATTAAAAGATCTCTAAACTTAAGATTCATGGGGAAAAAAGCACAGCTCCTAAAACTAACAAGAATCTATGTGAAGTGGCAGATGCAATCGTAGTACTTATAGATGGTGGGTATGTAAATGCTTAATGCACAAAAAAGTAAACTTTAACTTACAGTGTTTCTTACATACACATAATACAACATAGTCAAATTCCCTTGGTATTCATTATTTAAATTTGCTGTGTAGAAGAACAGGTAGAATATTTATTTTCTTCTTTTTCTCTTTTCCAAAAAAAATTCATCAATTAATTATATTTTAAATTGTATTTTAAAAGAAAGTCTTATGCTTAAGTGCCTGTTACTTGTTTTTTCCCTAGAAAATATTTTTCTTATGTTGATCACAAACATAAGACAAACATTGATCACAAACATTGATTTAGATCCAGATTATCAACTGATTTAAATAGACTCACTGAATTGAAATCAACAAAAACAATGTACATCTAAGACAGCTGTGTGAATGACAGAAAAGACTATGAGAACAAAAGAGACACTGGTAAAACAGCTGCTGCCTAAGCAATGTCAATGGAGGAGACATAATGGTCCAGATATAGTGCCATCAAGATTAAATGATGGAGTGACAGCTTCAGGAGGAGAAGCACATATGAAAGATTATCTTAAGATAAAGTTTTAAGTGATAACTGATTGACATTTGTGAATACTGCAATATAACAAAAGCAGGCATTCAGGAAAATATGAGTAGAAGAGCACTCATGGAATGTAGAACACTGCACTGTTAGTGAGACAAAGAGCTTTAGATGACATAAAGCTAAAATGGGATTGAGAAACCAAGAATGTCTTTAACTTCTGGGTAGGCTGTTGTTTTCCTCTTTCTATTCATATTCTAATAATTTTGGGTAAATGATTATGCATTTGCAAAGTGTCCTGCTCAATATCATTTTAGTCTTGTCTGTGTGCTGTTTTATTTCCACTAATTGTACTATTTATTACAGTTCAGTTGGCTCACAGCTGACAACATAAAATATATCCCCCAGTGATTGGCCTACTGAGCAGTGGTCCCATGCTTCCCTTACTGCCTATATCAGACATTAATAGAGAAACACTATTACTGAGATGTGTTGACATCATTGATTAGGATTTTGAATATACTGGAAAGTAAACAGAAACATTGATTTTAATTTTAAACTCCATCAGGAATTTGAGAGTAAAACAAAACTGATGCCTGCAGAATACAAGTGTAGGTTCTTTAATGGAGAAGCAGCCATTTACTTGGTGGTTTCTGAGGGAAACTTCCAGAAGAGATAGTAACATTTTTGGAAAATGACATCATTTTCCCAACAAACTATGAAATTCAAAGATACTTATTTTTTACTGGGTATGCAATATGAGAAAGAAAAGGAAAAAAAGGGCAGTCTTTTGTCATTCATTGTAATGTATCACTGATTGTTAGCAGGTATTGTTATGTCACAGTCTGGTGATTTCTATACATAGAAATAACGTGGATAAGGCAAACTAATCTGTGACCAAAGCCCTGTCTCTGTTGAAAACAGTGACAGTTTTGCTATTTAATGAAAACAGAACATATTTCTACACCTTATGATATTCACCTATGCTGGCCATATGCCAGCTGTAAAATGTTCATGTCCAGCTCCTTGGCTAATGTAAATCTCAGCATAACAGAGCTGAGATCAATCAAGTCAAAGAAAACAGAAGGAAATCCAGAAAATTCAATAAAAATAATATAGTGGATGTGGAAAGATTCTTCTGTGCCTAGTGTAGCAGGACTTTTTTTAGAACTGAACATTTAAGTTTTATGATTTCTGCGGCATCAGGAAGCTCTTTGGTTATAGATGTTGATAATGCTCAATGTTGATAAAATTCTGTTGTTTGTCTCTCCGGTTCTGAAAATGATTGTGCACACTCCACTTTGATCAACACATTTTCCAGACATTTCTTTTGTCATCTAATGTGGTCATAGCAATATCCCTGCATCTTACAGTATCTTGTGTTTTTTTCCTCACATTGTGTTTTCAGTCCATATTAATTAATTAAATTTTGAATTTGGCAAGATGGGCCAGGTTTGCAACAAGCTACTTCCATATTTATCATTTTGTCATTTTGTTTATACTGTCTTTAATTCTTCATTTCACCTTCTGTTTGTTTCTACAAAAAATAATCCCTCGTGATTCCTTCTGTCATACATAGATCACTTTTGAGAAATATTTAATGCTTTCATCTCCTCCTCTAAAGAAACTCACTTGTTTACCCCACAGTGTTGTAGAAATTACCTGAAGATAATCACATATTTTAGATTTTCACATATATTGCAATATCTTCACACACGTATTGCAATCTTATATTTTAGCTAAAACTCATATTTTAACATACATAACCCGTTCTGACTATAGTTCAAAAATTCATTAATATCATTAATATCAATTGATTAAACAACAAAAGACAAAGGTAGGTTCACACCTGCAAGCAAAAGATGACATGACAGCGAAGACAATAATGAAGTTTATGGTATAATGCATATCTTTCTTGAGTAGCAGTGTAAAACACTGACAGTTTGGCAAGTGTTGAGGGATATTAGTTGTTTGGATTAGGAAATAATTTTTAAATAAAAATAAGTGATTTAGAGTTTTTATAATGTTATGAAAATAGGCTGTTTGCTTAGCTTTATTTGCTTGGCATCAATAATTAGATTTGCTGAGGCTCTAGTCTGGAAGCTGTGAACTTTCACTTAGACATGCTTTCAGATGGAATGGATTTCATTTTCTTAGTAACTTTGCTGGTAGCTAGTAAAGTGCCACGTTTTAAGTTTAGTATGAAACTAACACTGGTAGCACACTGATGTTCTAGCTGTTGCTACGTAGTGTTTACTCCACATCAAGGACTTTTCAGTTTCCCATGTGCTGCCAACTAAGTTAGTGGACAAGAAGTACAAACCAGAAGATAAAGAGGCTACAGTCATTCACTAGAAGCTATAACTTGAGAAGAAAAGAATAGCTAATGACCTGCCTGCATTGACCTGGAGAAAGAATCCAAGAGGATGTTAGAAGATCACAGATCAAAAATCACCATTGGATCAAGAGGTGTGTGCAGGGTGCACCCAGGCCATGTAAATACCATGTGCATAGACTAAAAGGGTATAAAAATCCAGGGATTTCTTTGTTCTGGGTCCCTCTTAGGGGGATGGAGCACCTCTCCTATGAGGAAAGGCTGAAAGAATTGGGGCTATTCAGCCTGGAAAAGAGAAGGCTTTGAGGTAATCCAGTTGCTGCCTTCCGGTACCTGAAGGGAGCCTCCAAGAAAGATGGATGGGGGCGTTTTACAGGGCTGTGTAGTGACAGGACAAGGGGAATGACTTAAAGCTGAAAGAGGGACGATTTAGGTTAGATTTAGGTTAGATATTAGGAAGAAATTTTTTATATTGAGGGTTGTGAGACACTGGAACAAGTCATCCAGGGAAGCTGGGGATGCCCTATCTCTGGAAGTGTTCAAGGCCAGGCTGGATGGGGCTTGGAGCAATCTGGTCTAGTGAAAGGTGTCCCTGACCAAAGCAGGGGGGTTGGAGCAACATGGTATTTAAGGTTCCTTTCAAGCCCAAGTGTTCTATGATTCTATAATTCTCTGGAGGCACACATCTTGAGCTGAACCTATTACTGTGCCACTTATTATTTTTTTTTCCTGCCATCTTATGTCTGAGACTCTGCTGCAGGAAACCTAGGGTAAAAAGAAAAAAAAAATCTTTAACAGCAGGGAGTGAGATCATGAAAAAAATTGATATGCCATGGTATATATTGAATCCTTTTTCATTTAAAATAATTCTGCATTTTAGTCTGATCATTCAGATTTTAGTTCTGCTTGGAGGAGAAGGATGGAGAGATCAAGGATGGAGTGCTTGAAAGAGTGGCTGTAATTGGCTTTTCCTGGTTTTTTTTTTTTTTATTATTGTACTAGGATTAGAAGGCATGACTTGTGAGGAAGCACTGGGGATATTAAGTTTGTTCCGTTCGGAGAAAAAGAGAATTAATGGTGCATACGTCAGTCTGCAATGACAAATTTGTCATGAGGGGAAATGAATAGGGAGATCCTTTTCTCTCTGATGTCAGGTGATAGGATGTGAGGGAATGGCTTAAAGCTCAATCAGGCCAAGTTCAACTAGCATATTAGGAAAAAGCTCTTAACAGAGAAGGTGGCCAAACACTGGAACAAGTTCCTCAGGTAAGTGGTAATGACCTTAAGGCCGTCAGCATTCAATAAGTATTTGGAAAACATTTTATGGTCCTCGTGGATCTCTTCCAACTCAGAATATTCTATGATTCTATGACAGCTGTAGAGAAACCTGAACAGTAAGCTTAATCCTGGAGCTATTACTTCATGAAACTGGGTCCTATGCGAGTATTTTCCCTCGCACCACTTTGAAGTAGATGTTTATGTTGAAGTATCACCAGAGATTTCATGAAGCTGTAGTATAGAATAGATACTGTATCTCAACTGATGTCAGTGAGTCCATGTGCTGGTTCTGACTGCGGTAAAGTTAATTTTATTACAGTGGCTAGTATGGTGCTGTGTTTTAGATTTGTGCTGAACATAGGGCTGATAACATAGAGATGTTTTTTGTTATTTTTGAGCAGGGTTACATAGAGCCAAGGACTTTTCAGCTTTTCATAGTGCTGTGCTGGCAAGGAAGTTGAGGGTGCATGGGAAGCTGGGAGGAAATACAGCCAGGACAGCTGACCCCAAGTGACCAAAGAGGTACTCCATTCCATGTGACATCATGCTTGGTATATACAGTGAGGGGGAAGAAGGGAAAGGGGAGGATGTTTGGAGTGATGACATTTTTCTGCCCAGGTAACCATTTTGTGTGATGGGGCCCTGCTTTCCTAGGGATGGCTGAACACCTGCCTGCCCATGGCAAACAGCAAATTAATTCTTTTTTTTTTGTTTTGCGTGTGTGCAAAGCTTTTTCTTTCCCTATCAAATTCCCTTTATCTCAATCCACAAATTTTCAAGTTGTTATCCTCCTGATCCTCTCCCCAGTTCCCCTGGTGAGGGAGTGAGTGAGCAGCTGTGTGGGGTTGGGCTGCTGGCTGGGGTTCAACCATGACAAAACCCATGACAACGCTTCACTCAGATAAAACATAATAATTTACTCAATAGGAGTCAGAAGAATCTGATGTTTAAAAAAATTTTGATGACTTAGCAAATGAAAAGCAAAACTTTAAAATTCCAGTTACTTCCCTGGACCTTAGAGCTCTCTGGTGTGCACATGCTGTCAGTGAACCTAATGCTTATGCCAAAGTTTAATGTACTTCCTTAAAAAAGAGTTTAGTCTCAGTGCTGCAGCATAACCAAGATGCAATACAAAGCATTTTTTTTTAAATCACAAGAAACCCCTAATGGGATAATGACTGCTTAGTACATAAAAAATTGATTGTCCCCTTTTAATAGCTAAGAATATGGAAACTATTGAGGTAGTATGGAAGAGCTGAATTAAAATTACGGCACTTCAGATACCTTGCAAATCTTTGTGCACTTTGCATGCATAGAAACAATGTAGTGATTCACAATTACTTTCAGGGAGTGATTAAAAATGTGGAACAGCACTTTCCAGCACAGGATTATGCTCATTGTCTTTTTTGTGTTATAAAAGCTCCCTCTGGATACCCTTCTGGTACTGTAACAGGAACATAATTATTAAAAATAATTAGTGTAACAAACTATGGACTTTTAACTCTTGATGCTCAAATTATTTGAAGGTTGAGGTTGATGAAAATTTCTGAATTCACTTTTAAGTAAATATGCAATTTTCCTTCTATAATTATTCCCTTAATAAATATAGTTCATTGAATTTTTATGAGGGTTTTAAATATTAAAGATTGAGAAAAAGACAATTCCATCACATGCCCCTTTATGCCTCCGTTTTTATCACACTTCATCACTGGATGTTTGTATTAATTTCTAAATGATTTTTCAATTTTTAGAAAAATTTGTTCCAGGTACAGCAAAGCATTAAAATCCATCATAATTTATAATAATTTATGTGTAATTCATAAAACAACCATTTCTGGAAACAAAAAAAATATTGTATTTTTTCAGCAGTGATGAAAACTACATTTTTTCTCCTGCAAATGGGTCAGATGCCTAATTGTCAGTTATGAGATCTGGAATAGCTAGCGGAGTGATAACCTTTAAAAATTAAATAGAGTAGTTTGAAAAGCATTCTGTGTGCTGTAAAACCTATTTAGTTAATATCCAGCTAAGAAAAGAAAAATATCTAAGAATATTTTATACAGATTAACACAAATAGGATATCAGCTACTCTATTGATATTTGGACATTAAGGAAAGGCTCTTCACTGAGACAGATGGAGGTCAGTCACTGCAACAGCTTCCCCAGGAATGGTCATGGCAATAAGCTTGTCAGAGTTCAAGGAATGTCTGGACAACAGTCTTAGCCATATGGTTTACTTTTAGGTGTCCTGTGAGGAGCAGGCAGTTAACTTCACAATCCCTATGAGTTCCCTCCAATTTGAAATATTCTATGGTTCTTGGATTCTAAGATTTCCAAAATAAAGAAAAATGCAGAGGGCTTTTTATTTCTCTTTAAGAAAAATCAGTAAGAATACTTTTTTCCTCCATTACCTCTCAATATTTAAATATTATTACTATTTCCCCTGAATTAACAGTAGCTCTTTGTTAAAATTACCTTATTTGTACAGTCACTAGGATGACAAATCTAAATTTGTTCTAAACAGATCTAAAAGTCTATATATTCTGTGTTAGTAGTAAATTTGGTGCCAGGGTTCTCTTAAGATTTCAAGCTAGTTTTAGGGCAGTTGGTTTGGGTGGTGTGGTTTTTTTGGTTGTTTTTCTTTTTGGTACACAGATGGTGATGTTTGTTGACAGTTTAAAAGTTAAGGGGAAAATACTTTCAGAACCTGAGTATTTTCTAATCCATGATCATGGTTAACAACTAGCACTTTTCCTGTGTGGATAAAGGGCATTAGTTCTTTATTCTAGTCTATTAGCTCTGTAAAGGGAAAAAGAAAGAAAAATTATTTCTTTAAATAAGGGATTAAATGTATAATATTAATATAAAAGATAAAGTGGATAGGAAAAAGAACTAGAGCCATCCTTCAAGGAATTCTTTTTTCTCTAAGATGGGAGTGAAAAGGAAGTTTCCATTTCACAGAGTATATTTAGAAAAACGAAACATTTTTCAGCAAACATTATCTTATAGGTCACGTACTGCCACAGTTGATTTAAAAGTAGGTGAATATATAACTATTTTTACTTATTAAAGAACTTGCATATTTTTTATGACTTAATTCCCATTTCATGAAAACTGAATTAGTCAGAAGGAAAGTCAAACCCATTATAGTGTTAGTCTATGTGATGTGTTGGCAGGTGCTCATGGGAATCATTTGTTAAAACATCAGCAAAGTAGGTTAGAGCAATTTCCCACTTCCTTTTGGAACTATTGTAGCTTCTGTCTCATAATAATTATCATTTTTCCTTTTTTTTTTCCTTAAGTTCATGAAGCTAGACTGAATTGCTAGTCATAGACAAGAATCATCCTGTTGATATTGGATAATAACTGGGAGCTGATATAATTTGTAACATCCTTGACTGGGATGATAGGAGGTCTATTTCCATTCCTCTGTCAGAAAAACAGCCAATAGAACAGTGTAGAAGAAGAGTTATAAAATTAAAGTAACAGACTAGGAAAAAAGATTATTACATTTTTGGCTGGCTATCAGAAAGGCATGATTGCATTTCATGAAGGTAAGTGGAAACAACGTTTTAGATGATCAAGATGAGAAATGATTCAAAAGGTTACTAGTGAGATGGACCCATAGAAAAGATGTCTTTGGACCATTATGCAAAAGAATGACCAAACTTTGAACAGGTTGGATGTTAGAACCTAGAAAAAGCCCAAGCATGAACTAATACCACAATAAAGACTCATGATAATGCTGTGCAAAAGCACAACTTTAAAAAGCAGGAAGATGTTAAGGTAAAATCTTGCTAATGAAAAAAGAACACAACATAAAAACTTAGCAGAACAAAGAAAATTATAATAAAACTGATTTTAAAATTAAATACATGGAAAACAGAGGCTATTTGAATTTTAAAAAAAATCTGGATTCTTTACTTACTATTGTATTAGTTTCTTCATAATTTCTTTAGAGAGTCTTTTTAGTCCTATGTTTTTTATATTTTTGGTGGGGTTCTTTTTGTTTATTGGTTGGTTTTTTTCAGCTTTTTCAGTACGATTTTTTTTAAAGGGGTTTAGGAGAGAAATGTCTCCAAAGTGAGAAGTCTGTCATATCACTTAAGTGATAAGTCTTTCCTATCCTCCTTTTTTAACTCTACATATGATGTCCATACATATTATAATACCAGGATGGAACACTGGAAGAATTATTTCAGTGACAAGTGTGATCTGCAACGCGTATCAAAGAGAGGGACATAGATTTCTCTCACAAACAAAAGGAAGACTGGGCAAAAGTTGTAGCCTTACATTGTAGCAAAGTGTATTTTTCATTAAAAATGAAAAAAAATTAAAGAATGTGAGTCAAAAGTTATGGAAAGTTAACAAAAAGAATAATTGAGTCAATGAGTGTGCATAACAAGAAATTCTGAGATATGTTTATTGCACTGAGTGCATTCTGTCTCTAGCATTCAAGAGATTAAACTCCACTTGCCTTGAACCTAAAATAAAATATTACAGAGAATTTATATGGCATGACAATATCAAATACTGTATTCCTTGTCAGAATTTCTATGAGTGCATGTAGAGTTTTCTGTATACTTTTGTTCTGAAGTATATATTATTTACTTTGGTAAAGGGATAATTAAAAAAAATATTTAAAGTATGTTTCACATGGGTTGATGAAGACTTGATATTCATTCAAAATGAGATTTAGCTAGACTGAAAATGATTAAAAAATTGAAAAGTTTGGTTAGTTCATTTGATACAGGTGGGAAGAGATTACACAACCAGTCTCATGTGACAGTCAGAAAGGGTTCACAGATAAAGAATGGAGGTGCAAAACAGACTGACAAACAAATTTGGTTTCCCTGAAGACATTGCAGCTGTGTTATGACCAGATGTTCTCTTTTCAGCTGGGATAGAGTTAATTTTCTTCATAGTACCTGGTACAGTTCTGTGTTTTACATTTAGGATGAGAAAGATGTTGCTAACACACTAATGTTTCAATTGTTCCTGAGCAAGACTTGCACTTAGTCAAAGATATGTTCACCTTTTCACACCACACCACCACTGAGGAGGCTGGGGAACACAAAAAATTGGGAGGAGACGCAGCCAGGGCAGCAGATCCCAACTGGCCAAAAGGATGTTACAAATCATACGATATAATTCTCAGTATATAAAGTAGGGTGAAAGCTGACCCAGGTCCTGCTGACCCACTGCTTGGGAATGGGCTGGACATCAGTTGGTGGGTGGTGGGCAATTGCATTGTACGGCACTTGTTTTGTATATTCTAATTATTTTATCATTGTTAGTATTTCCCTTAATTTTCTGTCCTGTGAAGCCATCCTTATCTCAAACCATGAATTTTACTTTTTGTTCCTTGCAATTTCCACCTCATCCCACAGAGGGATGGAAGAATGAGTGGCTGTGTGGTGTTTAGTTGCCTGTTAAAACCAGGACACAAGCCAATGGAAATGGCAGGGATTTTAAAGTCTCATGTTTAATTTCCGTATCTTGAACAGTTTTCTGTGGATTTTCAACTCCCTAAATGTCTGTTTTAAGGGCTATGTGTTTAGAGAACAGAACAATGTATGTGGACACTCTGTGCCCCCTAGTCCTCAAAGGGCTCCATTTTTGCTGTCATGGGTAAACCACAATCCATGAATTTCATGTAGGAAGTAAAAGTGGATATTATTTTGGGATTTTGGGTTTTTGTTTTTTTTTTTTTTTTTGACCAAAGTGTTAGATTAACCTTGGCTGCCAAATGCCCACAAAGCCATTCTCTCACTCCCTGACCTCAGCAGGAGAAAGTGAGAAAGTAAGATGAGAATCTCAGGGGTCAAGGTAAAGACAATTTAATTTAAGAAATCAAAAGTTGCCACAGAAGCAAAGCCAAAAAAAATTTATCTACTTCCCATCAGATGGAGATATCCAGCCACTTTCTGGTAAGTAGGTACTCTGTAGCAGTGTGTCTGATTGGCACTGCATATCTGCCTTCCCTTATCCCATATTTAGTTAATAGCTAGAAAGTTCTTTACCCGCAGCTTATTATTGGTTTTTAAAAGTTCTGTATCTTCCCTCCTTGGACCCCCATTCCCTGAAGCCCTTGTCAATCTGTATCCCCTGAGTCCCGGTTGGCTATCCTCTCAAAACCCCTCCCATCTTTCCATCCCTCTTAACCTGATGTTCACTTCCGTTCGAGGCTCTTGGCCCTTCGGAACCCCGCCGCCTCCTGCCCCGTCGTTCCATCCCGGTCCCATCTGCCTTCTCCTCCCCGTCATCCCTGCCAATAAACCCTGGATTCCCAAGGCTGAGAGACTGCATTTCCTTTATACGCCAAGGCTCCTATTATCCTGTCTTCGAGAAGCCAGCCCGAGCATGGGTTCGGGTCCCGCAGGTCCTGGCTCCACCCGCCCACAGCAGCATGGTAAGCACACGGGCACGGGGGGAAACTCTTTTGTGGGGTTTTGGGGTTCTCCTGCCTCCCCAGAGAGAGAAAACCTCAGTACTCAGTTCATGCAGCAGTTTCTTCAGAAAACCAACACCTTAATAACAAAATGCCCTGTGACCCTCCTCTCACCCCTTTAACTTAGCTTTTATTGCTGAGAATGCTATCATATGGTATGGGATATCCTTTCAGTCAGTTTAGCTCAACTGTCCCAGTTATGTTCTCCCCCAAACTTTTGCCCCACCACCTGCCTGCCTATGAGTGTGTGTATGTGTGTACAGCTGTGAGTGTGTCACAGCCTAGATGCTGCACAAGTGCTACTTAGCAACTGCTAAAACACCAGTTATCAACATCATCTCAGCTACAAATACAAAGCCCAGCACTATACCAACTGCAATGAGCCATGTTAACACCAGGCAGTTATGATGCCATATGCATGCTTGTGAATTCATGTTTGATTTGGCAGTCATTCCACTTAAAGACATTTTAAAATACTGGGGGCATAATAAATATGTGGAAGGAAAGCTAGGAAAGCATATGAAAATATTATGCTAGTTCAATGACCATAGGGCTAAGTAGCTGTAGCTTTTTTACAGCAAACATTTCAATACAATCTTTGCTACTGCTTTTGCACTAAAAATATTATTCAAAAATTATTCATTAACAATGCATGTCACAGAATGGGTAAAGGTCGACAAGATTACAGTAGTCCACAATGGCTCATCTGTTACAGCCTCTCTGCTCAAGCAGGGCATCCTAGAGCACATGGCACAGGGTTGTATCCAGATGGTTCTTAAATACCTCCAGTGAGGGAGACTCCAGAACTTTCCTGGACAATCTGTTCCAGTGCTTGGTCACCCACACAGTAAAAAAATTCTTCCTCATATTCAGGTGGAACTTCCTGTGCATCAGTTTCTGCCCTTCACCCCTTGTCCTATTGCTTGGCATGATTGAGAAGACCCTGGAAACTTCCTCTTGACACCTTCCCTTCAGATTTATTGACATTGATGAAGTCCCCTCTCAGTTTTTTCTTCCCAAGACTGAACAGGCCCAAATCTCTCAACCCTTTCTCATAAGAGATTTGCGCCAGTCCCCTAATCATCTTTGTTGCCCTCCAATAGACCTGCTCCAGGAATTTTATGTCTCTTGTACAGAGGATCTTTCCTAGAGTGCAGCTGTAATTTCTCCCCCAGATTGCAAGACTCAAGTTCCTAAAATATTATTAATTTTTTTTCTTTTAATCAGATGGAAACTATTACAAAAGCCTGTCCAGAGCTCCAAGCACCCTGCCACAATTAATCATACAATAAATGCAATTAAATCCTCAGCAAATTAAAACTAATTTTGCGAGAATGAAATTAGTGAATCAATCAGATACCAGCAGTCTCTATTGATTAGGAACCAAACCAGTATCATTCCACTGAGACCCTGTCACAGAGATCTGTATTTTAGTATGCTTGGGAAATCATTTAATTTGGTCTCTTTTTTTCTGAGTCTATACAAAGAACCCCTCCCTCATACTACCCTCGTTTCTTCTCTTCAGCATGCATAGTTTATCATTATCTTAAGATACTCCAAGCTGTGCAGTATATTTGATTTTGTCACAAAATTAAGATAAACAACAGTTTTACCCATTTTAGACAAATAACACCATGATTTGTGGTACTGCATTTGACATACAGAAAGACTTTTCAAGTGAATTCCATACACATATGCTTTCAGGAAAAAACCCCAACAAACACCAAAATACTGAAACTGACCTTCTTTGAACATAAATGTGGTCTTTTCAATTAGAAAAGCTCTCTCTGGGGATCCTTGTTAATGTTGTTAATTATTGTCAGTGGAAAGAGATTTTTTCCAAAGTCTGAAATTATGCACAAAAGGGAAAACAGAAAGATCACTTTAATTAATTTGTTCTCTCATTTCTCTGTGGGGAAATAGCCATAATCTCTCTTGTGGTGATACCCATATATCCCACTCAACAAGTTAGGGTCCTTCAGAAAACCCATGTGGCTTTTAAAAAGACACAGTGAAAGTGGTACACAGAATACCATGTTACAGTGACAGAAGAACACAACCCAATAGTTTTTTCAGTGTTTTAATTTTTTTTTTGTTTAAAAGGGAATTTATGTTAACATATTCTACAGATGTGGTCAGTTTATGCAAAGAAATATTTTGCAAGTCAGCATACGAGGATCTTAATTACATCAGTGTCTATGAAAGAGTTGAATATACCATCGATGTACTCAAAATTTTGCAAGGCTCATTCCCACATATGACACAAATATAAGCCTGTTTACCTATCAGCCAAAAGAGCTATGTATAGGCAAAGTTAAAGGGAAATTCCTTATTGCTGAGAGGGAATGCATGTTAAATCATAGAATGGTCAAATTTGGAAGGGACATTGAAGTTCTTCTAGTTCCAGCCCTCCTGCCATGGGACAGAAGTCCTAATCCTTCTTTTCTATGCACTGCTATATGTCATAATAGAGGAAATTAAATTAGCCTGGTTTTAAACAATGCAAACTAATACTCTGATACCCTTTTTTCTCTGCAGGGTTCTCTTCTGACCCACTCTATAGCCCTGTGCAGGGATCACACCTCTCAAACAGTAGTCTCCTCTCTAAAAGTAACGTATGCTGTTTATCCACCTTGAGTTTCCACAGGTGAAACATCTTAAGTATATTTGGTATCAAGCAGAGTTTAAGGTTCCTGGTCTTTTCTTGTTGTGTTTCTAATGTTGATTTGAGACACTGCCTCACAAAAGAATGAAAAGATCACATGATAATAAGGAATACAAAATTCTTACCAGCAAATGGATTTTCTAGTACTTTTAAACTCCTTTTCTCAATCCTTCTTGTTTTACCACGAGAAATCTGTTTCATGCTGTGGGTTTCTATACACACACACACACACACACACACACACACACACACTCTTACTGGCATATATTAGATAATTTTGGCAATAAATTACTTTACTTTTTCTTACTGAGGTACCCTTGAAAACTTTATTGTGCAAGTCCCAGACGTTTAACTTGACAGTAGAAGTTATATTTATGCTTTTAAATTATAGTAGGCTTATTCTTTTGCCATCTATGTGCATTTTCAATATTCATTTCCAGTTACTGTTTTATTTGAAATAATTGTTGGGTGTACAAATATGGGACAATCCTTATTCTGACTGAGAAATTTTTTTCTGAAAATTCACACTGTTTAAAGAATATTGCTGAGAATGCCTTGGGGAAACTATTTCTACCTCATTACCATGTAAATATTCTTTATTCCTGAGTGTGTGAGTGGGTTACTGTGAAAGAGAGAGGAATTTCTACTCCCAGATTTAATAAGTTAAGGGATTTTCAGAATAATTCCTTACACCTGAAACTGCTTTTGTGTTTTTCCATATTATGAAGTTGACTCCTTTTAACCACATTCTGCTGCCAGAGGCTCCCTGAAAAACTGGCTACTTTGCTATATGAAAGCTTTCTGAGAGCTTGCAGGTCAGGAAAGGCTTATTCTTTGAAGAGCTGGAAATCATTATAAAAATGCCCTGTTTGAAGTACTTCAGAATTTAGTGAGGTTTACTATTGTCATAGAGACCTTACAAAAGGACTGATGTTGAGGTTTTACCTTCATATTTTAAAATAAGTAGCTAATAAAAGAAAAGTTACTTGAAACCTGCTTGTTTGGTTTAGATTCTGATCTCAGACCCTTGGGAAGATAGGATTATTTATCTAAATTTTCATTACAAATTACAATGCTACAAATTTTTAAGTAATTAAACATTAAAATTTGGGTTTAGTTTGTTTGGTTTTGTTTTTTTTCATTGAATACACAATGTGGTATTTTATAAAAAATATGTGTATTGGTTGTAGATTTGGATCAATGCTCTCTCAAACTGCCAACTTAGTAATAATGATTGTGTTCCATTTCCACTGTCCTTTTACTTGATGATATACTCCAAGCACTTGCCTACACGAATCATATTAGATTCTATATTTCTTTATCTTATGTATATATATAAAGGAATTTATATTCTATATTCTTATCTCTTCTTCAGATTCTGAGTTACAAGAATCTCATTATTTAAATATTTGAACTATTTTATTTTACTTTTATTAACCTTTACGTAGTTTCCTATCTAAATTGAATAGTTCTGAATCCATTTTTGTCCTGTAAAAGCATTTTGCCAGTATTTTTGGTATAAATGTTATTTTTTAAGTTTATATATATTTTTTTTTTTTTTTTTTTTTGGTCATTGCTATTCAGCCTCAGGGGACTCAGCTTTCTAAATTCAAGAACAGATACAGACTTACTGTTCTCAAGAAGGGTCCTTAGTGAAGGTATATTTGCTCTTGCAAGGTAATGTGCTGCATCCATTTATGGGTTTAGAAGACAGTCATTAACCCACTAAGTTAGAAAAAAATCACTCTAGAAAAGCTTTTTAGATTTTGCATTTATTTCATTTCTTGAATAAAATTAAGAACTCTTGAAATTTATTTTTGTTATAAAGCAAACAGAAGGCCAACAGACTATACCTGTATTAAGAGGGTGACTACTTTCAATGTAGTAGTAAGCAGCGAGGTTTGATACTGGTCATCCATTCCTGAGGTAAGTCCCACAACCTAACATCAGTTGCAGAAGGTTATTCCCCCATTTTTAGCTACCAACGTTTTTGCCTGTCTACCAAGAAAATTGCATGTTTCTATGAAATTCTGTAGTTTTCATGGAAGAAAAATTTAGCTATCTTATGTTCTGTAACAGATTCTGGTTTAAAATTTTCTGGGCTACTCTGCAAATTTTCTGTGTATTATCTATACAAAACTTTCACAAGGTAAATAAATATTGTTAACTGTGTTCCTGCAGATAAGAAACTAAGAAAGAATGTAATGGATTTTATATTCAGCAAATTACTGGAGAATAACATGTAATCCCATGAAAGCTGTCCCATAGTTTCTAGAGTAACATTATGTGCAAGCTTTTGCTTGGCAGAGTCTAAACTGGTGTGAGAAATGTTTAATGCTTAAATGTAAACTCATGCAGGCAGGGATCAGGCCAGGCTTGAGGAGTCTGAGTCCCACTGGATCCTAGCCCAAAACAAAATTTCATTTTTGTTGCTTTGTTCTTTCCAAAATTATGTGCCAGGATTTTTGTTTGGTCTGTACTAGACTGGAATCATGTGGGTAAACAAAAAGCCAGACTCATTTCACAGAAATAATAATTTTGGTCTGTCTAAGCACACTTCTCCAAGCAGGCCTTTCCTCCAGCTGATGTTCATGCTGTGAGAATCAAAACCTCCAAATCAGATTCAGAAATAAATCTCTCCTCCTTAGCTGATAGTTTGCGTGACTGAGGTTGGTTTATTTGCAACCATTTGATTTTTTTTTAAATTGACAATTCCAAAATCTACAATCACCTGAGCTCTTGTGAAGTGACTCAAAGAATGATGATCAAATAGTCACCTCTCTAATATATGTCTGACCTTAAACAACTTTCTGAAATGGCCACTTCTTCAACTGTCTTTCTGATCAAATCCACTTTCCATATCTTAAATAAATTCCATTTGCACTTCATTTTTTTGTGTCTTCTGTTTCAGTAATTCACACATTTATTTATACCATTAAATTTGCCTCAGCTCTTATGAAATAAGAAATATTCACAAAAAAGTCATAATTGCTGTTGTTGTACCTAAATAATGCACGTCTTTAGAGTTAATAAGATAAGAAATAACATGATTATTTTTTTAAACAACTAGAAAATAAACTAATGTTCCATGTTATAAACTGTGGGAAAACATTTACATAAAATCTCTTTCTGGGTCTCACCATCTGCATTTTTAGGCAAGAAAAATATGATAAAATGTCCAGCTTTTTTTTCTAGATTCAAAGTGAGAGAAAAAAATATTAAAGCCAAATTGAATGAATGAGCAAATGAGTAAAATCTTCAAAGATAAAAATTAACATATTAATATTTTCTTAGAAATAATTGATGTAAAGTTGACTTTATATAATCATTATAAATATGATGCTATCTTTATATTACATAGTATAATTATGCTAAAAAAATTTTTATTAAATAAGGGAAACAAAACTTGCATTTTCTAGGATACAAAATAATACTTTAAATATTTAGAAAACAGAAACTAATTTGAATAAATGAATCAGCATTCTAGTTATTTGGATGTACCCTTTCTCTTGTGTTAGTGTGGAGATCTTAATGCAATAAAAATTCTTTTGCTCTGAGGTAAAGGTAGAATAGATATTTATATTTTTACAGATTATTCTGCCTCTCTAGACAGATTTTGTCAAATGACCATTCAAAGCTAAATTCTATACAGTTTCTTAGTTTAAATCCCTCTCTCATGCTTCTAGTGCTTTTCTTGTGCTTTGCTGGACATCTGTCACAAATTTGAAAAATATAGTTTTATTTACTATTCAGGGAATGAAGTAAAATCAATGACTGTAACAGTACTATAATGTTACTCCATATTATTCTCTCTCCACTTAGGTTTTGCAACTTTTAACACCTTACGTATTTTTGACAGTCACTGGGTTGTGTGAGTTGTCTGCAATATTACCTGGTTTTACTTTCCTAGCAAAGGCTAAACAACACTAGTTTTCAGAAAACTGAAACAGAGCATGTCCTCAATAACTTCAGCATTTCCATGAGTAGTAGGATGTATCATGAGCAGAGAATGGGAAAAATTTTCTTCATTTGTTTTTCATTGTCTTTGCTAATCTAAAGGAATAAGTTATTCTCTTTCTAAAGGTAACAAAAAAAGCTTTGACCTTTTTTTTCTTCCTCTTTTGTTGTTAGAGGGCTATTCATACAACTTGTTTCCAATTCCAGAATGTCATAACTGGCACAAGACAAATTTTCAGATAAACTAGCCACTCAGAGAACCTGGCATACTTTTGCATGTAGTATTAACCAGGAGTCGATAATAGTTACATGCTTTCATGTACTAGAAAAGTTTTCTGATATGTTTGCAAATACAAGTATGAATTTGATAATCGATCATTGTAATATTTCACACTAAAGCACACATGTAATTTGGATGGAGTACATTTTATACCTCGAGAATCAAGAACTTGAAACTGGCAGATAGAAGATGGCTCTCCATCTGTTGAAGCATTACTGTTATTTCCAAATAAAGCAGGCACTTCAATTTAGTGGAAATGTCAAACTTCCTGAAAACTTTCCAGAAAGTAATTGATTATATTTTTCTACATAATTGCTCTATTTTTATTTCAGAATATGCCTTTTGCTTTCTGGGTTTTTTTTTGGGGGTTTTTTTTGGGTGTGTGTGTCCTAATCAAATCATACCCAAAGACCATTAGGAATTGGTAAGCCTTTTTAACACATAGAGGATAAGAACAAAAATAAGATAGCAAACACAGGGGTAACACTTTGTACTGCTGTCATACAGAGACATAAAATAATTTTATGGCACGGATATTCATACAGTCACAGACTGACTGCAGAGTAGTTTTTAACTGACACAAAACTTTTCCTGAAGATTTTTTTGGTGGAACCTAATTTTTTGCACTTAAGGAAAAGACAGGTGTCATCCAAGGTGAAGTTTGGAATTTTGTATTGAGGGAATGTATGAAAACCTGTGATACTTCTGGGTCTTGCTTTATAAGTATGAATTGAATGGGGATGGATTCTTCCATTCAATAACTTGGAACTGCAGTACTAACTTTATGGATTTGGTATGCTGGAACATTCTAGAAACTACAACACAAAGACTGCAAAGTCTCTCAAATATGTCTTCTGTATTCTGCATTGTGACTTACCAATACTATGCATGAAACCGGTCAGATTAAAACTATTTGTAATATGATATTTTACATAGCTGAGCAAAAGCTTCGAATAATATTTTGCTTACTCAGCACATTCAATTGTCATATGATTTCTGAGAAGAGTCATCTTGCTTTCTCTGACCTTAAAGCAAAAAATGTATCCAAGCATGTTTATGCAATAAAGACTTAAATTCAAAAAGGAATTCTGATTAGTAAATATGTGTACAGTATTTTGGAATATAGTATTTTTATCATTTTTCTTTTTTTCTTTGCTAGCAAGTATGGCTACAGCTAGTACTGTGACAGAATTTGGACTTAAGTTCATCCACAATCAACATAAATTCAATTAATATTGAACAAGCAATAACTTTCCTGAATTGTTCGTAGTTATAAATATTGGCTTAGGAATAAAAGATATCATCTTTCTATCAGGAAAGAGGCAAAACATTTGAATTATCCAAACTGAAGTAATATTTCCTGAGAAGATATCATCATACAAGTGAGGTAATATTTCTCATGAAGTCTTTAATACCATGAGCCTTGACCAGCTAATCTACTCTGTCTGTGAAAAAAAACAACCCAAACTGCAATTTATCTTCTGTTTTAGATACAATACGTGTTAGTTTTTCTCTATTGGTTCTAATAAAACATAAATAATTTTTTTCTGGTGGTAGCAGTATTTGTAAAACTGTCATATGGATTTAAGGAACACAGACTGAAATTAACATTCTGATTTTACCTTAACTGTATACAGTATAGAAATACATATAGACAGACATCAATATTTACACACAAATTCCTTCATTTTCTCGGCCTTGCTACTTATTTGCACTATACACAGACAGAAAATTTATTTTTGTGGTGGGTAAACCACCACAGCCAAACTCGCATCCAGGTGCTTCTCACTCCCTCTCTTCAGTGAGGCAGGGGAGAAAACAGGAGAAAAGGAGTGACAAAATATCTGAATGGAGGTAAAGAGACAGAATAAATACGGGAAACAGGTACCAGTTACTGTCATGGACAAAACAGATTCAGCTTGGGGGAATTACCTTAATTTATTGTTGATTAAGATAAATGTTTAATTATTGATTCGTGTATTTGAAATAAAAGAAAAAAAAGAAAAAAGAAACAAACATTTCACAGATGGGGAAAGCACCTTTTCTCCCCTTTTCCCAGGCTCCACATCACTCCAGGTACCTGTTCAAATCTCCTTTTTTATTACTTCAAGTAACAGTCCTTCCATCAGTAAACCAGTGCTCAGGAGGCAGAAGTTTCCCTTTGGATCTCCGTCCTTCTCCCTCCCTCTGCTCCAGAACCCTCCACCACTGACTTGCACTTCCTTCTTTCCCCACCTTGCTGTTTCCTTTGTTGCTTCTCACCCTTTTTTACTCCTCCCCTTGCCACTATCTCCCTTCGTTCTTTCTTCCACACACTGTCCCCCAGGTGCCTCCACCTGTAGCTTCTCACTTTCGAGTTCAGGCGGCATGCCCCGAAGCCACACAAAGGGCAAGCTGCCACGTCACGCACCTGCTGGGTGTGCCCTGGTAGAGAAGCTCACTGACCAGTCTGCGGAGTCCTTGGGGGACAGAGGCGAGCAGGAAACGAGGTGGGAAAGAAGAATGTACGACACGCAGTCTGCAGGCTTCCAGGGATTTATTTGAGGGTCTTCGGGTGAGGGTCCAGGGATGGCGAGAAGGGACGGAGAGACGGGGACGGGCTGAGGGCTGGAAGTCCGGAGGCTGTGAGCCCCGAACAGCCAGTGACAAAGGGTTATATGGGGAAGGAAAAGGGGAGTGGTTTGGTGAGCAGAACAACCGGGACAGTCAGAGGGAAGAGGGACAGGGACACAATTCAAATGAACCAATAATACACAACTCAAGAGGGAACAAAGGAGAAGTCTCTAGAAATAATTTCTTCAACCGCAGGGGCTCATGGTTGGTCTGTCACAGGCCTCTGGAGCTGGTCTCTTGAGCACTAGAACTTGCAGGCATGCACCACAACATCCACCCTGGCTGTGGGCTCAGCCACACCCTGTGCTGGGTGGTTGGATCCAGCTGGAACCAGCTGTGCCCTGCTGGAACCTGCTGTGTCCAGTTGGACCTGACTGTGTTCGGCTGGAAGTGGCAGTGTCTGGCTAGAACTGGTAGTATCTGGCTGGGGCAGCCCTGGCCTCCCCTCACAGAGTCCCTGCACTCCCGTTGGTGGCGCTGGTTCACCCTCATCCCATGGAGCTCGAGAAATGAAACCTGTAATTACATCTGCTCTCAGATGTCCAATATTTGCCATGGATATTTCCCTTTCAGGCAAACGCCATGACAAAGTTTCACAGTCATCTGTGAACATCTGTGTGCATAACTTGTGCCTCTTTTGTCTCTGTTGGTCTGAGGGACCCTACCACAGGACTACATTGCATTACAGTGGAATTAGACTAAACAAAACACGCATATGTGTGCCTGGCTCTTAACCATTCCAAACTTCCTGGCCCATATACCATTGCGCTGGTTCTGATAAACCTATGGGTGACTAGAAGTTAGAAGCAACTTAGGGGTTATAAAAATCACTGTGTAAATGTAATATGTTTTTTCTTTATATTTCCTAGTCCTGCATTTGTTTGCCTTCCACCAGTTCTGGTTTAATAATTATATTGTGTTTGAAGACTAGAATAAATCAACTATTTCCTGTATTAAATGACAAAACAAAGGCTTTGTCTAATTGATCACAATTTAGGTGACAAGACACGTTTCTTTTTAAGGATGGTGCACCAGATCAAGATATATGAGGAAGAGGAAGTTGGTACATGCTTAACACATCTTTCATTCAGCTGCCAGCCTTGTGCAGATAATGAATGAAAACTAAAAAAGCTGAAATTCCAAGTAAAAAATACAGGCTCAGCAGCTAGTTTCATCAAACAGAAGGAAACTTGATAGGGATGCCTTTGAAGGCAAGCCAGTATGAAGTACCACGTAGGGTTTTCACAGTTCCCTGTCTGGTTACAATCACACCTTTAATGATTTCTATCCCTTATTGATGTCCTGTGTTTACTGATTTTTGCATTAGGTCTGCAACCAGCACAATAAATAAATGCTTCCCGTGTGCTATTTTTTTCACTTCTTACTTGATATTGGGACCAGGAATTCAAATACCATTTTATGTATTTCCCTGATGAGTGTGCCCTGCCCCCAATTCCTGTCCTCCCTGACTTTTTACAACCATCAATTGCTCCAACTATAGGAGAATGAAGCCTCTTGAGAGAAGCCAACATGTTTTGCTTTAGATCTTGGTTTAAAGAAAGTCACAAATCCTACCATTTCCCCTTTTCTAGAACAGAGGCTTTTTAGCACTGCCGCAGTGCCACGGGATTCATACTCAGAATTCCTTTGAATTGCAGTTTCATATCCTAACATGTACCTCACACATAGATCTTCTTTGTCAGGATGGCGAGTTGTAACAGCCTGCAGATCAAATGAAAGCATTTTTTAATGGATGAAAAGTCTTGGGGTCAAACTCAGATGTGATTTAGTCAAAGAGAAACATGTGTGTCTTAGCAGAAGTTCAACTGCTTAGAAGATCCATCATTTTTACCTCAGAAACACTTATTGTTTCTACATCCATAGCTAGTCAATGAAGTTATATGACAGGGAGCATTGAAGTTCCTCTAAATACACAGACAAAAAGATAAATAAACTGGAAAAGGACAATTCAAAAAGCACTATCTCTAATGAAGTTCAGTCATGCTTTCTACTGCACACAACAGTAAGCCCAAGAATGTTTACACCAGGCTGATTTTTTACTGTCTTGGAGTTAATTTTCTACTATACAATCAGATGAAAGGGTTTTTCTTATCTATGTTTTTTCTGCACATTTTTCAGAAAAGACACTACTAAACTGAGTTGTGAACAATCAACAAAAGTAAGAATTACTAAAGGAATGGGTCCTGAGTTTGATTGATTTTAGTAAGACTTGCAAGATTAACTCTGTGTGAAAAGTCTTAAAGGCAGTGAGAAAAAAAAGTTTTTACGGTCATTCTAACTACTAATAAAAATAAATAAAGAAAAAAGTACATTAAAATACAGTGAATATGATAGTGACTTCACATTGACAAATTAAAAGCATGACTTCAGGGAAAAAGAAAAGTTTTCTGCTTAATATTAATAACCTGGTGAGTGTCCCAGTCTCTGTTTTTTGTAATTTTAAGAACAGAAAAGATAATCAAATCAGATTATGCTGTCGGGTGATTAAAACACAACTTCACCTGTGTTGCGAATGCTAATTCTAGCTACATTGTGTTCTTTATTCTTCATTACAATTAAGGAAAAAGAAGAAGACGGTTATTATGACTCTTTTAGTTTAGTTGTGTTTGATTTGCTTATTGTTCAGATTTGGGTTATTATCTCAGATTTTCTGATATGACTTTTCAGAGCTTTTTCTTGAATATTTGTTTCCACATCTGTTCAGGGAGATATAGACAGAGAAAGTAAACAATGTACTGCATATACACGTAATTTCAAAACTGAGATAAAACAATATTTCCAAACAATTGTTTTCTGAAGAGCCAGTCAACATGTAAAAGCTTTTCCATGTTGAGGTTTGGAGGGGGTTTTTTTATTTCTATTTTTAAAAATATTTTTAAAATTTAAAAACGTTCTTTGTAAAATGAGAATTATTTTTACTCAGATGAAAGGCTTTTAGAAACAGAATGTTGCTGATATTTTAGTACTGGAAAATTCAAACCTATTTCTATTTGTGTTTCAACAATTATTCTCATCTAAGCAATAGAACAAAATCCTTCCTGTATCGCCATTAGCATTCAGAAACTTAGTCTCCCTTCTATGCAATACAACTAATAATACAACTATAATAAAATCAACCAATAGATCTTTTCATCCTCACAAATTACCTCAGTCTGACAGAAGATTTCATGATAACATATGCACTAATTTAGCAAAATACAACTGAATCTGCCTCAAAACGTATATATGTGTATACTATTTTTGACCTACTAACCCTTCATACCAAGAAACTAGTCAAGCACAGTGAGTGCATCGAAAATTTACTGCTTACTCTAAAATATTTTCACCACTTGCTCAACAATTTACCTGTTAATGTGGCCCATAGCTCTATTTTCTTATATTACTTCTGTGTTCTGGAAAATTTAAAGGTCTTGAGACAAGGTAACAGCTTTCACGTAAATAAAAACTATTTGAAAAAGGAGGACAATTAATTGTTCTTTATTCCATTGGCCCAAAAGTAATGGGCTTAATTTGCAAGGAGGGATATTTAAGCTAGATGTAAAAAAAGGTAAGGTTTTATCTATTGTTAAGGGTAATTAAGCTTTGTAATACATTGTCCAAGGAGCTTTTAGAATCCATTTAATTGACATCGTCTTAAAAACAGATAAAGTAAATGAGTTAGGAATACCTTGTCTGCAGCTGATGTTGTCCTAGGGTACAGAATTCAATTACATGATACCTCAAGTTCCTTTCCAGGTCTATTTTATGGTTTTTGTAACACTGAATATACTGAGGTAATCATATCCACTTTCCTAAGACAATACTGGAAAATAATTAGAAGGAATTGATGTACAGTAGGACACAGAGCTGTATCAATTACACTGTGTTTTCTTCAGTTCAGTACATGCTGGCATGGATTTCTGAAGAGTCTTATCTTCCTCATTATCCTGTTATTACCCTACTGTGTGACAGAGCCACATGGCTGTGGGGCTCAGAAGATATCGGTAATGACAGCAGAAAAGCCTTTTAGCTGTTCGCTGTAATTTGAGGGAGGTTAAGCAAAAAATAACAACCAGAAAGTTCTGATTTGTTTTTTCCTGTCTCTTAATTATACCAACCATGTTGTTTTTGTCTCCCTCAGAAGCAGGTTGGTCATTTGTTTTTAGTTTTGGTTTTTTTGTTCAAACCAAACAGATATATTGGTTGTTTGGGCAAAGCTTCTAATATTGCATCCTAAATGCTATGCAGCTTGGACAGTTTGAGAGTGCATCATTACTTAAGCTGGAATTGCAGCTAATTTGACATAATTTATGTCTAGGTAAGACTTTCTTTAGTGAGTTATACTACCATAAATCTTCATATTCTACCATGTGCCAGATTTCATTGGGGATTCAAATTTGAAAAAGTAAATGTGGTTTCAAAATACTCCAAAATAAACTGAAAAGAGTGTTTCAGAAGCTGAACTGATTCCAGAAGCAAGGGTGCCACAAACAGGTAGCCCATCTAGCAAAATAAATCCCACTGTAGGGGTTTTTTTGCATTATAATAGCCTATGCAAGAGAACAGTTTAGCCTTGCAAACAGATTTTTCCAAAAGTAATCTTTCATAAATTTTTATAATAATAACTGTAAGAGTCAAAACTGTTGGTTATAGTCATCCAAATCTGCACCATCCAAATCTGCTGGAACAAGCTATTTACATTTACCACTCTATTTTAAGATTTATAGATTTATTTATAGATTATAGATTTATGCATTTATTAGAATGCATCTCTTCTGATATTAACATCCATGTTGTTAATAACAGAATAAAAAAGTGAAATTTAAATGAACTAAACAAATAACATAGAAAATGTAAGTATAAAAATATTAATGACTGTACGAGGTAAGAAAAGTAATTTTCCTAAATGTTTGAACTAAATGAACTTATTTTTTACTAATTAATCTGAAGTACAGATTAAAAGAAGATGATTTAAATGATAATTTTTCCCACCGCTAAAAAACCTCCTACATTTCTAATTATTTTAAAGAGAGTTTGAAATGGTGAAAAAGTTTATTTCTCATAATGACAAATTATCTACTCATATTTTCAAGCTTACTTTTTATAAGATACATAAAACACATTTTAAAATAATCATCATTAAAAAAAAAAAGAACAAAGAAAGAAAAAGAAAAACTCCTTAAGAAAATTATATCATTTGAACATACAATAAAAACAGATATTAGGATCAAAATATGAGACGTGCAAAATATAGAGTCACTCTGAGGACATCAACAGTAATAAACACAGCATAAAAGGTACACAATGTACTGCAGTTATATTTGAGTGCTTCTTTGTTCTTCCATAGAAGTCCTAGTTAAATCTATAGTTGTGTTTAGATAACTGTTTATACTCTACTCTGCTATTTTTGCTTACTTGGAACACTTTCAAATTTCACTGGGAAAATTCCTAGGTTTTCAGCATTGCAGCTGGTGTAGCTTGGCATAAGCTTATTGAAATTTGTGAGCCACACTTCTCTAACCTCATAAGCTGGCACCTGGATCCAGATCCACACTGGAGTCACTTCTGTTCCATTTTGATTTTTGTGGCTAGGCTACATGTAGAAAATCTTCTAAGTAAATGATGTATTTTTATATATATATAAAGGAGTTCCTCTAAGTGGAAAAAGTTAAGCAACATAAACATACTCAGAAAAAAAAATGATAGGAAACTTTTCTGCTTGACTTTGAAAAAGTCTGTCAGAAGTGGAATGAATCTTTTTATTGCATTTCACTTGCTGAAAAGTCTTTAATTCCACCGTGATGGAGAAATTTCATTTTAAAAGATGATATTACATCAAAAAATAGACTTAATTAATGGGAACACTTGGTTTATATAATTTGGAAGAAATACAAAAGCGTCATCCATTATTTATGCTTGACATATTTTTCCTTGATTGATAAATAATTCCCCAAGTTATTTATTCTTTATGCACTATGACTTCATAAATTAAGTCTATGTTTTTATATTGTTTTGACTGACAGCTCTACAGATTTAAAACTCACATTCATGTAAGAAAACTGTTGAATTTTGAGAAATATGAATTTAATTTACTTGTGTAACTGATGGCAAACAATTATGTATATTCATATTTTGAAGTATAATTGCCTGTACCTATAGATAGTCTGTTTTTCTAATGTTGTCTCATTGAACAGTATAGACGAACTAAGATACTGCAGAATGAAAATAAACAAGAAATTCAGAGGACCTGGAATGCTTTACCATTTTCCAAGAATGTAACATACTGTGACACTAAATTATTTAGTCATACTTTGCATTTTACTAAATCATCTCTGGTAGTAATCACAGCTGTATCAACAATCTTAGTATTAGTTTTACTAAAATCCATGAAAAAATGTACCTCAGGAGTAAAAAACTGAGGAAAAAAATCCATTTTCCGGCATCACACTTTCTTGAGTATACAGTGAAAGGAGTGGGGTAAACTACATGATCGTATCAAACAGGTTACACAAAGCACTGGACATGTGATATTTGCTGCAGGCATTCATCCTGCAGGATGCTGATGAAAAGAATACATCCAGGAGTATTACACAAATGTCATCAGGAACTATTACTTCACACTGTTAAATGGAAGAAGGAAATGCATCACTTACACATACTTCAGAGTATTAAAAGGAAAAATACAGAGGCTGTACATCAGTTAACAGGTATTTAAAACCACAACACATTTCTGTGAAAATGCTTCCTAATAATGCTTAGTTAAAAAAAAATTTTAATTAGGATAAAATTCAAAAGAACTTATAGGTTGCTTCAAACTTTATACTCTTCTTCTATGAGATACTCCAAAATGAAGTCACAAAACTAATTCAAACATGGGGTGAATAAGAAGGTTTGAAATATGCCAATACCTTTTTACATCAAAAAGTGCAAACTTGTGCCTCATTTGGAAGACATAGAAGTGCTTTCAGAACTACTTCACTGCTAAGACCCCCCTTCCTATATGCTCCCCTCCAACCATGCCAGCATATCAGGACTTTCAAGCTTGTATTGAATTTGGGTGGCAAAGGTTTTTTGGTGGATAGGGGGAAGGGATGGAGGGGCCAGGAGGAGGCTACAGCAGCAGCTTTTGGGAGAAGGGCTTGAAGATTCCCACTTGTCCAACAAATCCAACTGACTCCAGAAGAGACTACTGCTGGCCATCAGCTTGCCCATTAGCAATGTTGGCACCACTTCTGGAATAACATAATTAAAAACAGAGAAAATTTTACTATGCAGGAAGCAGTTGAAGTCAAGAGAGGAGTGAGAATACATGAGGCAAACAACTGCAGACCTAGAGGTCAGTGGAAAAGAAGCAGAAGGAGGTGCTCCATGCTCCAGAAGAGAGATACTTCTGCAGTCCATGGCTAAGACCATGGCGAGGGAGCTAACCCCCTGCAGTCCATGGAGGTCCCAGGTGCAGCAGGTAGATGCCCCAAAAAAAAAAAAGCTGTGATCCTGTGGGAAGATGGAGCTGGAGCAGGTTCCTGTCAGGAGCTGTGTGCCCATGCAGAGAGGAACCCATGATGATGATGCAGGTTTGCTGTCAGGAATTGCGACCCTGAAGTCAGTCTGTTCCTGAAGGAATGTCTCCCATGGGACAGACCCCATGCAAGAGCAGGATAAGAGTGTGAGGACTATCCTCTCTGAGGAGGAAGAAGCAGCAGAAACAAAAGCACACAAAAAGTGTGTGTGATGAACTGAGCACACCAGAAAACGGCATAAGAATTTATCCTAGTTTAACTTAGAAAGTCCTGGAGTTTATAGTGTAGCTGGAATCAGGACCCAGCAGTGTCCTTTTTAGGCATCCAGTGAGTAGGAATCTGTATGTTTCAGTTCACTAAACAGCCAGAGTCATGAATCTGGTAACTGAGTCCAAGTTTTAATACTTGAAGCCAACTAAAAAGGAAAGAACTTCAGAGAAGCAAGAGGGGGAGGCAGAGATGGAGATAGGTTCTTAGCCCACCTAAGCAGCCAGTTCACAAACTAGAATTGTTTTGGTTTTAGAATGTCACTGAAATTGGTATTTTTTTATAGATTTCTGAAATTCTTATTTCAACTTCTGCCTGAAAATCAGCAAAAAAAAAGTATCTTTTAAAACTATCTACACCTTATTTGGAAAGACTTCCAAATAAATTTTTGGAAAGACTTCCACCAAAATTCTCTGGGATTGTAAAATTTATACATGGATTTCTATACAATTGGTATTCTAAACTTATCTTTTTCAAAGTGAATGGAATTACATTATTTGAAGACTTTTGATATGATGAAATGCATTCAGAAGGTAGTTCTGTAAATCATACAAACATTCTTGTGCAATTATATAAAGCTGCTACAGAAGAGTGTGACCACAGATCACACAGTAAAAGCATTTCTTATCTCTGCAGTGACCTGTGTACTATGTAATAATGCCTATAAATTTCCAAAACATTTTATATATTCAAAGCACTGTGTGAACAGTAACTAATTGGTAACAAATTTTGAACAGGTCATTTGTTGCATCTACACAAGCTTAGAACAAATTCTAATTTGTTTCATTAACACTGCAGAACAGTTATAAAGCACCTGAAAATATCTAGCACAGCTAAATAATTCCAGTATTGAGAATAAAGCTGGTTGCTGAAAAATGAAAAAAGAAAAACAAACAAAAAATATCCCAAAATATTTAGACCTTGGAATTTTACCTCCTCAAACCTTTTTTCAGGGGGGAAGATTTAAACTCAGAATTGAGCAACTAACACCCAGAACTTAAATAACTGCGTAAACTGAGCAGCTTAAGAGATACAGTGAGAGGAAATTAAACCCTTACTCTAGATCAAAATAAGACGAAAGCTGAATGCCAGTCTCTGAAATGAGAAAGAAGTGAGTTTCTCTGTAAGACACTAGCTACTATAGCATGTAAGCACTCTTACCTTCTATAAGAAAAATTATTCAGGAAGTATCTTTATTATACTGTAAAACAGGGATATTGTTGAGATATTGAAAAGTTATGCAGAGAAAGAAAATGGTCAGCCCAATGCAATTCAAAATTAGTGAAAGGATTGCTGAAGAACAGTGCAACACCTTATACTTACACTGAAGACACTTGTGTTTCTTTAGCACTCATCTAGATAAATATAAAAATAAAATAATTAAAAAAGTTACATCATATAATGTTTAATATAGAGGGTACCAAACTGCATTCCAAATTCATATTCAAAGCACTTGCAGCTTATAGAGATCATTTCACACATCCTTGAAATGAAGACATTTTAGATAAAACTTAGCACCTGTTTAACAATATACAGCAAACCTCACATAATGTTTTACTAGAAGAAAAAGAAATGCAGTGTCCAAATAAAATGCAGGGGGATTTACTGGCACAAAGTAATTACTTGTGTTGGAATTTGTCCAGGAGACTGCGGTTAAAGCTCCTACTGTTACGGAAAATCCCACTAGCTATTTAATGATTTCAAATGGTAGAGGCTGGGGCATGATTTGATGTCTGATATAAAGTAGGTGATGAGAATCTTTGAAAGGTGTTTGTGTTTGGGTCTGTTTTCACTCTAGTTTGAGGGTAGCATAGTATTTACTGTTCTGTGCAGTTACCAATTATCTATACTAGTAAGAAAATGGAAATGTCAGGTCTTCAGAAAGCTTTGTGATCCACTAAAGGCCATAAGGATTTTTCTTGGTATTAGGCATACATAATATTGAAAGTGTAGGTTATTAAAAGTCATGACTCAAAGAACCACTATCAGTATAAGAAGCAAAATCATTAGGGAGACCAGGAAGAAAGCAAACCCTTCAGGACTGTATTTTGAATACTGCCACAGTCCTGCATAATTCTGCTCTTGAAATGATAGCTCTGTAAATAGGAACACTCTACTTAAGATACAATCCTAAGATCTTATTAGGGAAGAACCACATTACATACTGGAAAGAAGAGCTGGCAAGCAATATATAAAAAATAATAATCTTCAGTGAGAACCTTTCCTTTATCTATGAGAGAACTCACAAATACTTAGGTCCTGGCAAAAAAAAAGCAGACCCTCTCTGGTATTCCTGTTTTAGCAGTGCATATAATTGGAAAACTAATGTGTATTAACTTAAATTATTTGGGAAAAATTAATCTATTGTAAGTATTGAAAATGGATTGTATGTTAATATTGTTTTATGGAATTTTATGGATAATTTTCCTTATAAAAAGGCAGATTCCACTAAATGAAGGACCTGACAGTACAAAAGGTCATATGCCAATAAACAAGTATGTTTTAGCTTGTGTTGAGCAGAAGTAGCTATAAAATTTGTATGTGTATATGTGCTTTTCTTGTGGGATTCAAAAGATTATGAATGTCCTAACACATTTTAACCCTCTGTTATTATTAGACATGTTTCATAAAAATTTTTCAGTGTTCTTAAAAGTATTTTAAAAAGTTATTTTCTCCTCTGCTTTACAGTCAATGTTGTTATAAACACATGCAATTCTGAATGTGAGAGAAAACACCTGGCATGTAGATTTTATTTTAAATTAATCTTATCTAGCTTATCATTGCCTCTTAGCTTTTTTCAAGGCAGTTAATATAGTTGTGTTCCAACTTTCACTATATTGAAGTAAAAAACAGCAACTCCTTTTCTTTCATCAAAGATAAATTGCTGGAACTGCCTTCTCTTTTCTAGGGTCTAAGAAAGAGCCAGATAGCTAGTTTATGAGACATTAAATGTTCCAAAAATTTGGATGCCATGATCTCTGCACTGCAAAAGGTAAGTGCTCTGGAAATTAATGTGTGTCCTTAAAAATCTGCCTTAAATCTCATTGAATGGTAATGATATCTATACTTCTATTTTTCTTTTTCAAATATATACTCTAAACTGTACAGAAATGCCTTTAAAATACACTTAAAATAAGGCATGACCTCACTTTTGAAAATGGCAAATATACTGCATATTCACTCTCATTCTCAAAGTTTTATCTTTTGTTTCTTGCTATAGGATGAATAAGAATAGCTTTAGCAATTCAGCTATTAGGAGGCTGAGTTTTAAATATTATGTCTAGCTTTAAGGTCTGAGGCTCTTTTCCTCATTTGGTTACTGATGGGGAAGACAAGAGACAGAAGTCATAAGTCTTTGTTGCAATTTCATGTTATTGTTTTCCTTCGTATTTTCTTTTATGGCATTAAAATCAATGATACACCATTGTTGTTCATCTCTGACAAGCATTTCTTTTTTATAGAAGTCAATTACTTTGACCAAATACCTTATGATTTCACAATGGTTCTCAAACTATTATTACTAGTGGTTCTGAATATAAAAGACTACTTGCAGCTTCCTGCTTAAAAGACTTTTTAAGTTAAATCCTTGCAGTTAGGCACAAGATTTTTTAACCCACAATTCTTTACACAAAAGTATCTTCATTGTTCATTAGAAAATAGGTCAGATAAGTTTTTTGTCACTTATTCTAAAGAATGAAAGGTAACTAGTTGCTATCAAAATCTCAGAAAAAAAATTCCTACTATATTCACAGTGGTGTGTTGGAAGAAAGATAGTGCAGTGATTAAAAAATTGATAAGAAGTCAATTGCTGCAAGCTTGGTTTACTCCAGGTGAGGTGATGGGCAGCACAGGAAGTTGGCATCTAGACCAAGTTGTATTCTTCTTCTCTTAAATCCTTCCTACTTATTTTCCTCCTGTGGTGAGTTGATCCTGGCTAGACAGTGGGTGCCCACTAAATCTGCTCTATCACTCCCCTCCTCAACTGGAAAGGGAAGGAAAAGTTATAAAAGAAATCATGGGTTGAGATAAGGACAGGGAAAGATCACTCTCAAGTTACTGTCATGGGCAAAACAGACTTGATTTGGGAAAAATTAATTAAATTTTTTACAAATCAAATCAGAGTAAGATAATGACAAATAAAACTATAATCTTAAAACACTTTCCTGCACCTCTCCTGTGGCTAGCACAGGTTCTTCCCGTGGGAACATTTTGCTATATTTCATAAACAAGATAAAGTTTGGATGTTTTGCAAACAGTTTCTCCCGATTGAGTGAGTTCGGGCCTGGCCAATTGTGCCTAGGGGGAGATCTCGGGCTGACCAATCTGGGGCACTTCTGTAGACTCTATATATATGGAATTCAAAACAATAAAGTTCCTTTTCTCCTCTCTTCGCTTGTCTGAGAACTTGGGTCAGTCCTCAGCTAGCCGCTCGACAGCGACACTCTCCTTCTTTCTGAAATAATCTTCGCTCCCAAATCCTCTACCCCTTCCCTTACAGAAGTGCAGGTGGATGGGGAATGGAGGTTATAATCATCCCACATTATCTCGGGCATTCTTCACATTTATCCCCTTCACACTTTGTCGTGGAGTCTTCTGTGGGCTTCAGGTAGATCTCTGCTCCTCTGTGGCTGCAGGGGGACAGTCAGCTTCACCATGGGCTGCTGGGCAGTCTCTGCTCCAGTGTCTGAAGCACACATTACCCCTCCTTCTTCACTGGCCTTGGTGTCTGCAGAACCCCTGATTTCACAGATTTGCTCTCCTCTCTCTCACTGCTGTTGTTTGTGCCACAGGATTCTTTTTCCCCATCTTAAATACATTAGTCCAGAGGTACTACTACTGTCTCCTGTGGGCTCAGCCTTGGCTGGTGCCGGGTCCACCTTGGAGCTTGGCTGTCATTGGCTCTGCTGGACATGGAGGAAGCTTCTAGCAGCCTCTCACAGAAGCCACTCCTGTGGCCTCTCCTCACTACCAAAACTTTGCCACTAAAAACCAAAGCACCTCTACTGTTTCTCATGTTCTCTGGCTCCTCTGAACTGGTGTGGGCTACTTTATGTGCTTGTGGTGGTTTTGATTGGCCCAAAACATCAGTGAAGTGTTTTTAACATCTAGGAGAAATTTAGACCCCTCGGAAGCTGTTGTAGTAGGCCTGGGGAGGTGTCTGAGGGGTGGGGTGTGGCACAAAGATGGCTCCTGTGTGTCCTGAGTGCAAGTTCTGGAAGTTTTTACATCAAGTCCAGCACAGCCAATCTCTGATGGCTCTGAAGGTGATGGACATGCTGCCGGCCAAGTTTGGGCCAATTGGAGGTGCTAGTTATGCCTCTGTGAAAACATATTTAAGAAAAATTCAAAACAAAGCAGGCACACACTTCTTTCACTTCTTTGTAGTTGGAGGAGGAGGAGGTGGAGGTGAAAATATGTGAGGGAGAACAGCATGGAGACGCAAAGGTCAGTGAAGAAGGTGGGGGAGGAGGGGCTCCCAGTGCTGGAGCTGAAAACCCTCTGCTAGCCACAGTGAAGGCCATGGCGGGGCAGGAGGTCCCCTGCAGGCCATGGAGTCCACAGGAGTGCAGAAATTCACCCACAGCCCACGCCAGAAGAGTGGGTGGATGCCTGGAAAAGACTGTGAACCAGTGGGAGTCTCATCTAAGAGTTAAAACTGCAAAGGCCTTCCAAAGGAGAGAAAGGCCTTGCTCCTGGGATGGAAGCAGCCTGGCCTCGGCTTGAGAGAGTCTGCACAGCACCCTATGGACAAAAAGACTCATGTTGCAGCAGAATTTCGGGCGAGATGTTGCTCGTGAGATTGGACCCACGCCAAAGAAGTTCTCAAAAGACTGTCTCTCGTGGGAAGGATCCCCTGGCTAAGTAGAGAACCTCTTTTCCTGATTGGACTGACCAGAGGACCCCTCAACCTGCCCCCTGTCTGTGTGGCTGGTTTGGACAGAGGGAAGTGGGGGAGGGTGAATGCAGAGACTGCTTCTTAAGAGGGTGGGGGTGAGAGCAGAAAGAAAACTGTCTGGAGAGAGAGAGAAATAAGTAGAGATAAAGAGTATTTGTAGTAGAAGAATTGTGGTAATGAGTAAATTTGAGAATCTGCTCTGTGGACTGAAAAGAGACCCCACACCCTGCCCCCCCCCACCACCCGGCTTGTTGACTGTAAAGGAGGAAAGGGGGTGAATACTACAGGTTCGTAAGAGGGAGGGGGGAGTGAACCAAAACTGTATGAAAAGTTTATTTTTGCCTGCATTTATCCTCCAATTCTGTTAGGTAATTAAACACTTTTTGCAACTTTAAGCTTGGAGCCTGGTTGCCCTCTTTTCATGCGTCCTCCTGGCAATGTCCTGTCGAAAAACCATGACAGTGCTGTAGTCCCCCCAGGGGTATCCCTGCTCTGGCATGGGTCATCCATGACTACACCCTTCTCAGAACTTGTCCTCATGGTATGGAACTTCTTCCAAGACTATGTATCCAGCTGTGAGCCCAGCAGTGTCCTTTCCACTGTGTCTCTCTGCTTCCTCCTTCATTTTCTCCAAAACTCTAGCTCTTCACAGTTTTCCGCTGGTGTTCCCTTTTGTGCTTCTGCCCATGTTCCCCCTCACATTTCTCTTTGTTGTGTATCCTCACTTCTTTAATCTTGTTTCTCCTTTTGTATGTTCCCACATATCTCCTCGCATGGGTCCACATCTGCTCCTCACAGCTTCCATCCTGTCTTATTTATGTCTGAGGAATGGTGCTATGTGTTTCCCTCACCAGCTGCAGCCATGGGACACGGTGGGTGTTTTTAACCACTGCAGAGCCAAGAGCTCATGTTCTTCACCTACACAGGTGTTAGTCTGAGGGGCAAGAGTGGCAGACATCGTGGTCTCACTTCTGAGAAGGATTAACAGGCAGAAAGCTGACAGGAAGGAGCACTGCTCCTGTCCATTGAAAACTCAGGAAGCATAGGAATACAGAGATGTAAAATGCTGAGATCCAAATGCAGCAATGTGTGAGAGCAACACAGCCTGAGATTTTCCAGAGCTGCATGACATCTTCCAATTATTATTGCTTATGAGAAAAAACAGATACAGATAAACAGATAGAACTTGATTTGATTTTATGAAAGGAAGAGTATGAAAAGAGATGCCATTAAGATCATAAATCACATTATTTAGCAGATACACATAAAGAAGTTATACACACTGTGTAATGAAAACCATTTGTTAAAGCATGAAATGCTTATATTTTTCAGAGAAACTGCAACACATATAATTTAAAAAGCATGCTAAAATGCATCTCTTTATAATATAACAGATCCTCCAAGTGGACAATTTTCAGGTAAAATATTGTCTTAGACTCAAAATATGTTATATTAATAATTAAAATAAATATATCACTTTCTTTATTTTTCATATAAAACCTGGCAATACTAGAAATTAGGAAATTCATTAAATTTCATTGCTTAGGCTTAGCCTTCTTGCATCTATCATAACGTCAGTCATGAGTCATGAGTTCATGTTTTGTTATGGCTATTAAAGCTGTTTGACCCTGGCTTGTTAACAATTTCACACTGTTTCTTCTGCTACATCTCATCTACAAGATGTGCTACAGGTTCTGCTGGAAGATAGTTTGCATTTTGGAGGAAAACAGTTTAATAGTTATGTGGAAATTATACATTGGTAAGGAAGATACGTAAACTGAAATACTGCTAAGTAACAGCCCTGTTGTTATTTAACTTCTGCAAGGAAAAAAAAATAGACTTTTTAGAATTCCTATGTTTAATACATGCAAATGTGTCTTTGAAACAGAGCGTTTACCTACCTTATTTCCTCAGCTGGGTCTCCACATTGTCTGGGAAAGTGTTATTTGGCCTGAAGCAAAGCCATGACAGAGATTATGTTAGCAAAGAAATGGAAATGTTGGTCATGGCCAAGAGCTCAATCTCATGCCCCTGTTTATTAAGTTGTATTGATGTAGCAATAGACTTAATGGCCAAAAACCCTGTTATGATAATTCACTCTGTCATTTTGCCTAATGCTGTCCTTTAGGCAACAAGCAATTAATTTGTTATTCATTATTTTTGCTAGTAATCTATTACATATTTCTTACAAAAGGATTGTGACCTGCAAAAAATTACCAATTATTCTTGATTCAGGTTTTTTCCTGACAATACCATGAAAGCTTGACTGTTGAGTTCTTTATTAATAGAAGCACAGAATCATAGAATCATAGAATCATAGAATCATAGAATTATAGAATCATAGAATCATGGAATCACAGATTGACTTGGGTTGGAAGGAACATTAAAGACCCAGTCAAGGGAGCTCACACTTGGCCATGTTAAACCACATGTGACTCCCATGGGCCACTTCTTGAGCTTGTACGTGTTCCTCTGGATGACATCCTGTTCTTCAGATGTGCCAACCACACCACTCAGTTCATTGTCCTCTACAAATTTGCTGAGCGTGCACTCAATCCCTTTGTCCATGTCATTAATGAAGATATTAAATAACACTGGTCCCAATAAAAAGTCCTGAGGGAAACTACTTGTCACTGATCTTCATGGGGATTCTGAGCTGTTAACCATTACCATCTGGATGTGATCATTCAACCATTTTCTTATCCATGTAACATTCCACCTATTGAATCCATCTCTCTGATTTACAGAAAATGACTTACCCTTGGTTAAGTTGTGATATTTGTCTTGAATCCCCTCCCTGTTCTCCATGTGCCTCAGTACAGCTTCTGAGAGGATCTGTTCCATGATCTTTCCGTGCACAGAGGTGAGGCTGACAGGTCAGTAGGTCTTCCTTTCTACCATTTTCAAAGGTGGGTACAATGTTTCACTTTTTCCCGTCACTGAGTCTTCACCTGACTGCCTTGACTTTTCAAGTATCATCAAGAGGGGATTGGCAACTACATTGGCCAGTTCCTCAGGACTCTGGGATGTGTCTCATCAGGTCCCATAGAGTTATGTACATTCAGGTTTTTCAGGTGGCCATGAACCTGATCTTCATTAACAAGGGAAGCCCTTTGCTCCCCCAATCTCCAGCCACTCAAGAGGTGAGGTAAGAGAGTTTGCCGCCAAAGACTGAGGCCAAAAAGTTGTTGAGCACCTCAGCCTTCTCCTCATCCATTGTTGCCAGTTTTCCAGCATTATTTCAGCAGAGGTACACCTTCCTTGACATTTATTTTCTACTTAACATACCTGTAGAAGCTCTTGTTATTTGCCTTCCTTGTCAGGTTCAATTCCAGCTTCTCACCCTCTCCCTACACAACTGAACCTCATCTCTAAACTCTTGCCAGGTTACTTGTTTTTGTTTCCACTGCCTGTGCATTTGTTCCTGGGTATTGCTAACTCTTTCTCTCTATGGAAGACTTCCTTAAAGATCTGTCAGCTCTATTCCACTCCCTTGTCTCTGAGGGTAGAATCCCAGGGGATCCTATTGACTGTCTCATAGAAGAGCTGGAAGTCTGCTTTCCTAAAGTTGAGGGGCCGAACTTTACTCCTTACCATATACCTCAGGACTGCAAACCCCACCAGTGCGTGATCCCTGCAGCTCAGGCTCCCTCCAATATTGATGTCCCCTCTTATCTCTCTCATGTTGCTGACCATCAGATCCAGTATCACATCCCCTCTGGAGGGCTGTCTATTATCTGGCTCAAGAATTATTGTTTTAGCTCATAAAATGTGTCTATTTTCAAATTTCATTTTCTTCTAAATTAATTTTGCCTACTTTTTGTCTTGCTACTGCTCATATAATTCTGCATTGAAGTCTTCTCTCAGATGCATTCTTTGTGTTTCTAGATAGGTAGATTCTTTCACCTTCTCTCCTAAATGCCCATGCAGACTGTGGGTGAAATCCAGCTCTGGACTCAGACATTTGTACCCATATATCTGTAAAGTAGGTACCTATTTGTAGATTTGATAGATGTCTAAGCTTTCATCACAGTCTGTGGAGATTTAATAAACATAAACATTCCTAGAGAAATCTTCATTTAGACGTGTCTATTTCAGAATGAGCTAAAAGTCTCTCTGTATGCATCAATTATATTGATCAAAGCCCCAGACTAATTGCACAATTGTAAGTATTTCGTGCTATTTTAGACACCCTAAGGCATCTGGGATACCCATTTGGAATGGCAAATGTGACACAGGACATACAGGAGAGACACAATCACCTGGAGTGATACCTAGAGGGCAATACACATAGATAATTCAGTCATTCCTAAAATACATACAAAATATAAATTAAGCTTGGTCATTTAGTCCACTTGTAGATAGCTACACTACAGACACCTCAATTGTACATGCTTTTATCCGAAGCAACCCAACTTGCAAGGGCTAAATCCAAACTTTTGTGAAACTGTGTCTTAGTTCTTGTGTCACTTCCGCAAATTGTTCCCAATCTCAATAAATTCTTAAAGTGAATGTCTGACAGGGGAATTCCAAAAGGGATCTTATTAATGCTGAGTACATATGTAACAGCTCCTTTTTGCTCCTGCTTAACAAATTTATACTTCTGTGGATCCCTTTACTCCTTTATTGTTAATGCTGCTTTGTGTAATTGATCTTCCATGAATAATGTCTTTTTGCTGTCCATTTGACTATATTGAAATGAAAAGGTAACTTGATTTTTTTTCCCAAAGTTTGCTGTGACACACTTCTTCACATACCAAAAGCAAGAATCTCCAACAAACTAGGAATTAAAGCGAGTGTAATGTTTAGAGTCTAATGAACTTTCTTCTTCCAAGAGTTTTACCAACTGGGATAATCTGCATAAGGAATTACTCCATGACATAGCATTTGACAAGCTCTTTCTTTTAGAAACTTTCTTCAAGATATGTTTGCCGCTAGAGATTTTTGCATCAAAAATAAGCTTACAGGAAGACTAAGAGAACATCACAGGGTCACAGGAAGAAGAGATAGAGGTTTTGTTGGCTAGGGCTAAGCAGGTGTATATATCCTAGTGGTAGTTTAATTCCTCCAGAAAACATTTCTACCACACAAGAACATGCTAACAGATTTTCTTTTTTGAACTTAAGGGTAAATCTCACTGTTTCAGTAGACTTCAACAGAGGGTCAAATTATTTATATAAGGAGACAGACAGTCAATAAAATACATCTGTAAAGCATCTTGTAAGAATAGAGGATAATTTAAAAATCAATGTATTATCCAGTTTCCAATGAATAGGAATGTTCTTTTTTCATTGGTGCCTTTGTAGAACTCTTGCTATGTTATAAATTAACATGCAAAAACCCCTTTCTGCTAATTAGTCTTTGCCTTTGGCTGCAACTATTATGTGTCTAAGTGCGGGAGTCTAGAAAGACCGTAAGACTGTCAGCTACCTTGATGACTGAAGATGTATGTCCTTACTAGAACATGAAACAAACATTTCAGCTAGCATTAATGATCTTTAATCTGGGTTGAGCAAAACCTGATGGCTTCAGTGTTTCCTGGATTTGGGTTAAAAATATCGTAACAGACAAAAAAGAAAGGAAGCTAATGTGTTGCAAGCCACAACTGCAAAGGTAATGCCTGCCTCTCAGACAACACGGATTAGGAGCATGTCAGTAAGGATGTGATACGTTGTCAGTAAGGATGTGAGACTTCAGGTCATTTGTCAGACTTTGAGAACTAGAATTCTCTCTCTCTGAATGTGCCAAAATATTTTTCAATAAAGTTTCAAAGAAAAGACTGTATTTCAGTATAATTAAATTTTGGGGGAAAAGAAAAAAAAAAAAAAAAGAGTACTTAAATTGCTGGTTCATTACATTTTAGCCTTTAACTTCAGAGGATGTAGATCACCACTTTTCAGACAGTGCCAGCAAGGTTTTATGTATCACGTAATCCCATTTAAATTCTGCAGTGAGAAGCTAATTGAGACTTACGTGATGTATCATCCCTGTGCAGGCCATCTGCACAGGCTGAATTGCATTCAGAGTCAGCCTGTGAGAAACTACAGAGTACCCAGTTGCTGCTTGTTGGAAAAATAAGTTACAAATTTATCTCCATCTAAAATAATGTGGCAAAATGAATTACAGGCAGTTATAAAATAGTCCAGACTTCTATATTTCTGTATTGGTTGATCAGCTTCAGCTCAGAACCTGTTTTCACTCTCTCCAAAGGAGCTCTCATTTGGTTGTTTTCATCTTTACAATTAATGGCAGTGTAAGTAACCAAATAACTGATCCAGAGTCCTTATCTTCTGTGTTTTGTACACACAGAAACATAAAGCGGTGTTCCTTGAGGTATTCAACATATTACATAAAGAACCCTCATCCTCCCAAACCTTCACCACCCCCAAATATATCTATCTAAAGTTACCATGGTCAAAATGAGGGTGACAATGGCAAAGAAGCACAGAAGGAGAGGGGAAACCAAATTATAAAACACTGTAAAATTGTGGTTGGATTAACAGAGTTTTCAGGTAATATAGGACTGTAGTAGGCAACAAAATGTAGCACCATTTCTAGGCAACAAAATTAATACCATCTCTTCAAATCTATAGGAGCCCTCTTCTGATGCATACCTACTTTATTTTTATAATATTTTCTTTTTTTCCATCTAAAGACATTTAATTTATGTCTTTAGTAAATATACATTCAGTCAAGTCTATACTTTGAGTAGTAAATGATGTCTCTGATCTCATTCTTTTTCTCTTCTTCCACTTCCTAACTATGTTGGAATGCCTGAAAAAAAGAGGATGTATATGAAAATTTGTCCAATGGCACTGTACTTTGTGTGGTTAGATATATACATATATAGATGTATGTACAGAAAAAAATGGAGGAAGAACGTGATGAAATAAGCAAGCAACAAAGCATAACAGTGGAAATGCATTGGCTGATAACAGACTATGAGAGTGTGAACAAATGCCTACAGCATACCCAAAGCAGTATTAATAACACCTGCTACACATTCTGTGTTTTAGGATAATGATTTCAAAATATGCCTGGAAAAATAAACTTAATGAAGATTAATATGATTTAAAACATTTGATTGTGGCAGGTGAGATTCCTAGGGAGTATATTATTATTATACACTTTTTATTTCTAGAAATAACTCTTTGCCTTTGAATTTTTTCAGGTAATTTTCAAGGTGACTATTTTCAACAAACCTCCTTTCCCCATATGAAAGTTGAATTTTTTGAAAACTGCAAGATGGCCAGGTCCTAAGATGAAGGGTAAGAGCTTGGGTACAAAATTATGTGTTTGTGCCTACTATCATCTTATCTTTTGAGGTAAAAGCAGACAAGTACATGGAGCTCAGAAAAGGCTTCTGGCTAGGGATAATTTTGCTTTGACTGATACTTTCAAAGATCATTATAATATATTCCCTTCCCTTCACAGCAAAAGTGCAAGAGGATCAAGTAAGGGCTGATTTCTTAGAAGCTGTATAAGAATAACAAATTCTAAATTGTTATCTGTATTGGATGGAGATATTTTGTCTCACACAAGACTAAATATCTGTCTGGTTAAAAATGAAGGAGGGATGGAGACGACATTAAGCAGAGTTCTATAAAATCATAGAATGGCCTGGGTTTGAAGGGGCCTTAAAGATTATCTAATTTTAACCCTGCTGCCATGGGCAGGGACACCTCACACTAGACCATGTTGCTCAGTGCCTCATCCAACCTGGCCTTGGAGTTTACTAGCTCCATCTTGATCTGTATTTGTTACCAGACATATTAAAGGTGTAGATTACTGAACTATCCAAGTAGTTTGCAGATTCTTTCTTTACAGATAATAATGCTTCTTGAAATGAGAAAAAAACCAAAAGATGACAGCTTTAAACTTACCCAAAACACATTTTTTTTCACTTGGCTGAAGATATTGAATCTTTCTTAGCTCTGTAGAAAGGTGATTTCCTTTGACTTACATGGGCAGTGAATCAGATCATTTTAAATAGGAGCTCTAAAAACACTTCCATCAACAAAAGGTGTACACAAATAGGGTTCAAATGGGTTTTTGATAGTGGGAAGGAATTGCAAACTGTGGGGAGAAAAGCTCTAATAAATTTCTCTGCTAAAATAAAGCAACTTTCTTACTGAAAAATGAAACTTCCCTCTCTTAAATCCAGTTGATAATGCACTAACAGCTAGTCTGAAGAACCTCATCCATGGAGGGGAATGACAATCTGAGGCACTGAGTTTAGAATTCTCCTAAGGTTTGATAGCAATAGTGTCACATAGATGTTTAGGGGTTGCAGAGAAAGATCCTTTTTTCTTGGGTTTCATTTCTCCTGTTCCTGAAATGAAAGGTTAGGGTTTTTTTTCCTTTTATGAAGTATTTAATCAAGAACACAGATTTCTATAGAAGCCCCGCACAGTTCTGAGGGAACATTTTCAAAATGTCCAATCATTTTTCCTTAAAAAAAATTGTTTCTCTGGTAAAATGCATAGAAGAAATTCCTGAGGTTCTGAGATCTTACAGCATTTACAGAGGAATGCACCAGTGAGTTGTTACTTATTATTCCAGATATACCCACAGGGAAAATGCAAACAACATTTGGTGCCAATAAATATACTCTATTCATCTGATGTTTCAAAAAAATTGGAGAGATAAAGCTTTCATTACAACCTAGATATTTATATTCAGTCCCTTCACAGTCCCTTCACAGATGAAAGCCAGACATGAAGATGATGAAGAATTGGCTCCAGAAAATGTGCACAAGAATCATGGCATGACCAAGCTTGTTTATTTAGATTTTTCTGTCATAGCCATTTCTGCTTCATTTGTCACTAAAACTATGACAACTTTCCAAGTTTTGTATAGCTATGTATTCAAGTTCCCTGCTGAATATTAATGACCACAAAAAATATAATACTTCAGGGTTTTGGTTTTCTTCCTACTAGACTTTCTAAATTCAACTGAAATCAGAACTCCCTTTTTCAAGAGCTGTATATGCATATGTAAAAACAAGCAGGCAGAAGTGACTAAAAGTAGCTTCCACTAGCTGGAAGAGACGTTGGAAAAAACTTTAAGTCTCCTGACAGTTATATGGATGCCTAAAATCCATTATATAGTATTAATTCACTTAAATTTCAAATTAAGGGATCATCAACCTGACATTTGTAGGCTGTGAGATATATTCAGAGAGAGATATATTCTAGAGAGAGGAATAAATGATTTAGCCTATATTCTCTGCTTGTTGCATAGATGCATTTGCTACTAATATTGATGGCACCAATTTCTATACATAAAGAGGCTCTTCATTTATAAGATGTGAAATGAAACCAGAAGAATTATGTACTATTGGAAGAAGGATTGAAGTAAAGTTAAAAGAAATATAAGCCTCATATAGTTCCTAGTGCATTTAAAAATGTTAAGACTGTTAAGACTGTTCAGAGAAAAATTAAAACAGCAACATGAGTGAATATCTTATGAATCTGAACTTTCAAAATTACAGACCATGGTTTTTATAAGTACTTTTTAAAATAGCAACAATTAAAGTGTAGACCAGAATAATATGGCAAGAAAAATTTTAAATAATATAGTTTGTATAACTGGTTATATGAGAAAGCACATATAAATTTTTTTTTTACTCTTCTACTAGAAAATTTGAAGTTAAGAAAGAAAAACAAGAATCTGTTGTTTCAGTCTACAATGAAATAATATCTCTCTAGAAATAAATATCCTTGAGATCAAATACTCTGTCCTCTGGGGTAAAAGCTAAATTAAAAACTATAACTATTTGTATCAGTGCATGATCCACATATTTGCTTTTCTAAGCTGTAAATATGCCTGAGTTTCCTGACACTTTATTTCACCATTCTTTGCATGTAGCCTAATACCATTGGCCAGAATAAAGGTTCCAAGTGGTAAAACTGAAAAAGAGAAAATGGGGCAGAAATATACCAAAACAGTGGGGTACTCTTTAAGGTTGAAGCATTAATGGTAGTCACTCAAGTCTCCTCACAGTTGGAACAGTGTCCAGATGTTTGATTTGAAAAGGGAGAATAATCTCCTAGATATCAGGATCTCTCTTTTAAAGTGCTATATATATATAAAGAGTTCTATTACATTTTTACCCTCACATTTTCACCCTCACATTTTCAAGTTGTTATTCAAGTATATTTTGTTTGAAATTGGATTGCTGAAATAGTAATCAATGAATGTTAATTATCACATTTTACAATTTATTTTACATCTTATTTTCATCCAGTAAATAGAGCATTTGCATTTTTTCTCTTTTTTTGCAAAGTCATAAAGTAACTAGGTGCTAAGTCATAAATTAAGTAGCAAAAACAAAATTAAAACTATTAGGGTTTTTCTTAATATGAAAATCTTAACAGACAAAATATAACTCTAACAAGAGGAAGTTTTTTTACATGGTTGTATTTTACACCGTAGAATTAGAAGTGCAAAACTATACAGAAGCCTCTTAGAAAATAACATTTACTCTTCTGTTTTGAAATGACTGTGGCAGAACAGGTAGTCACCTGAATTCATTCCAAGTGAAATTGAGCTTAGATGAAAGATAGTGACAAACGTACATTTTAAGTTCAGCCTGTATTCATTCTGCTGTGAACCACTTGCTCGCTGACACTGGATGAAGTACAAAATCACATCTGGATACCATCACAGGCTCCAGAGAAGACTTCCAGTCTTATTTCTGTGCTAAAAGTACAGAGACATCACCTAGAATAAGCTGGTTTTATTCATTACCTGGAACATATTGCTTGCTTGAAAGAGGAGCAGTTCCTAAATTGCTACATGACGAGACTATTCTCCTAAATTAAATTTGAAGACAACATTTTCGAGGCTTTTCAACTTATTGTTGAAGTAAATATTGGAACACAGTATCTGCTCTTTACCAATAAATAGTCTAGGTACAGCACATTCTACAGTGTTAGGTGATTACGATGAAAAAGTACAAAAGTACAAAAGTATTTTTTCTGTTGGTGTCATGCCATAATATAAAACTGTTAAATTATCAGTAATCAACAGAACACATGATTATGACAATGTGAGTAACACAAGTTATCAGCAAGAATTTCTGTCTGAGAGTAGTCCAAATTTTAGCAAAAGTTCTGGATCTGAAATCAACTTAGGGACAGTAGTTTCATCTTTTAGAACTGAATTCCTGTCCACTGAATTGGAGGAGACACAATCGCCTGCTTGTTACATGAGATAATGCATATTCTAAACATACTCATCAAAGAAGATCTTGTAGATAGGATAAGTAGCAAAACTCATTTCATAAATTATGTTGGATCTTAGCATAAAAAGGGTACAAAGAGGTGATTGGTGTTTCTCATAAAGGTAGTTTTGACTTCTAACAGGAGAAATAGAAGAGGCAACATAAGTCTTCAAGGTTAAATAGATGTTATCCACACTTTTAGGTGTGCCTTTTATGCTCGGTGCTACGTCCTAAAAAAGTATTCTGAATTTATGTCAGGATGAAAGATAGATACTAAATAGACATGAATTTAGGTAGTTTCCTTCAAATAACTATTGGAGTTGAGATACTTAGATCATAGGATCACAGAACCATAGAATATGCTGAGTTGGAAGGGATCCATCAGGATCATTAAATTCAACTCCTGGCCCTATGCAGGACAGCCCAAAAAATCACACCATGTGTGCCTGACAGCATTGTCCAAATTCTTGTTGAACTCTTTCAGGCTTGGTGCTGTGATCACTTCCCTGGGGAACTGTTCCTGTGCCCAACCACCCTCTGGGTGATGAACCTTTTCCTGATATCCAACCTAAACCTCCCCTTACTCAGCTTCATTCTGTTTCCTTAAGTCCTGTCACTAGTTACAAGAGTGAAGAGATCCATATCTGGCCTTCTGCTTCCCCTCAAGAGGATGTTGAAGATTGCAAAAATATCTCACCTCAGTCCCTTCTCTGGGCTGAACAGACCAAGTGACCTCAGCTGCTCCTCACAAGGCTTCCCTACCAGACCCTTCACCATCCTCATGGCCTTCCTTTAGACACTCTCTAACAGTTTAATGTCTTTCTTATATTGTAGTGCCCAAAGCTGCCCCCAGGAGTCCAGGTGAGGCCACCCCAGAGCAGAGCAGAGCAGATCAGGACAATCCCCTCCCTTGCCCAGCTGGCCATGCTGCGCCTGATGCACTCCAGGGCACACAGCCAGGATTGCCCCATCCCAGGTGCAGAATCCAGCACCTTCCCTTGTTAAATTTCATACAGTTGGTGATTGCCCGTCTTTCTAATTTGTCAGTCTCTCTGCAGGAAATGGAAACCAAAGGTAAAATTTAAATGGTAGAAATAGTTGTTGTTTTTTTTTTGTAAAAACCCCAACCCAACCCAAACTGCAATCCAGTAATGAAAAGTCCTGCTCAGCAGCAAAATATTCAATATTTTCTTACAGGCTTTACATAAAAAGGTACAAATCTATTTACTGTAAGATAACTAAACTAGGTATCAGATCTTCAACTTCTTACTAAATAGAGTAGAAAAATGCTAATCTCTATGCCACATATATAAAATACTATATCACTATGATGTATATATGTTACACAATGTCTGAGTTTTAGGTATGACAATATGGAATATGACAACATGAACCAAGGCTCCTTGAAGTGCTTATTTTATTTATTATACTTCATATATATGTATATATACAGAAGGACAGAGATGAGATGAGGTGAAGTAATATCTGTATAGATAAAGAACTGTCTGCTCTAAGTTACTACTGACCATAAATCTATAGATGGTTCACTGATGTCTGTTCCCACTTTGCTTCCAATAATGTTTCCTTGAAATCTTGCCAGACTTAAGTTTTGGTAAGATAGTGTTCTGAATTACTTTCTGTTGTTCATTATTTAACATTTTTATGTAGCTTCAAATATATGCATGTAACAGTGGAGTGAGATAATATATGGTCCTTGCCTGAAAGAGATCAGCTCTTACAAAGAAACAGAAAGAAATGGTGCATAATAAAGTGAAAATAGAATTACCTATGGGTAGTCCAGCTGTGGGGTTTTTGAGCAGTAAGGGAGCTTAAAAGGACAGGAACGTATGGAAGAAGCAACGTCTGTTGCAAACCAAAGGACTGACAATATGGACTGCAATCTGGATGGCCAGGGAGAATTATTGAGGTTTTTCTTCATATGATATATACATTGATATACTTCTTCTTATTGATGTGCTGCTAAAGCTGAAACCCAAAACAAAGCAGTGCTGCTTATTTTTTTTCTTTTTTAATTTATTTGAATTAGCAGAGTAGCCACTATAGGCTAGTTTATTCAGAGGTGAGAATTAACCAGGGTGGGAGATCATTATAGTATATTAGCCAATGGTTTGCAAACTAAATTTGGTTTGCTGGACTGGATGTTTCTGTCCTGTTGAAATATGTGGCATTCTAGTGAGAAACTGAAACCATAGCCTTTCATTGCTTAGAGTTCTGTGTGGTCATCAATGATGACCTGAAACATACTGGTCATTCAATGGTCCTTGTGGCAGCCATGGTTTCCTATGATGTATAAGCAACCTGTGGGTTTCATTAGCACTAGAGTGACTCAAACCCCAAATAATTTGCACACATATATGGGGAAAAAAGGGCACATTTTGCACATCGTATTTAATTAGGACCCAGTGCAGGAGACATCCAAGGGTAGTACAATACATGGCTGTAACATGGGAAATACCAAATACATCTATACATCACTTTTGTAACAAGAAGGAGGTAGACTGACAGTCCTTCAGAAAAATGGTTACATGAAGAATATTTGGATGTTACATATCTCCCCACTTTAACAATGAGGTACAGTACTCAACCAAAAGAAATTTATGTTCCCTTAGCATATCCATTCATTTGCCATAGGTGCTATGCCTGTATATTGATAAAGGTTTATTTGTAATTCCATGTGTAAATAGGCATATCTTTATTTTTTTTTTCTGACCAAATGTAAGTAGTATATACACACAGGTACACATATGATTTAGTGTCTCTTTTAGAGTCTATAGTGTCTATAACAGTAAGAATTACATGAATAGTAGATAGAGCACTGGTTGTGAGTTTCAGTACTAGAAAATGATAGTCTACTACACTGCACTTTATGCATTTGACTGTGTTCGTGGAGCTGAAACACATAGACCAAAATCAAGTCAAATTTTTAGATCAGATTTGTCTTATTCACAAACTACTGATCATCTGCTGCTACATATTCAAAACTTGAAGTATCTGAATTATCTTGCTTGTCCTGGGAGTTTGATCATACCTCTATTACTTTCATATTTTACATTAATCTACAGCTCGTATAACTGTGTTATAGTAGTTCTGAATTCCTAAAAGTTTCTAAATGAGAAAATTATTCAGTTAATCAGAAATTTGTGAATGATAGTAGTTCATAACATGATACACATAAGAATTACTTGTGAAGTAATTTCCTAAGTGGACATTAGGATACTCATACAGCTTGGAATGCTAACTTGGTAAATTGAACCAAATATAAGAATCATAGAACCATAAAATATTTTGGGTTGGAAGGGACGTTAGAGATCCTCTACTTCCAATCTTTCTGCCATGGGCAAGGATATCTTCCACCAGATCAGGTTGCTCAGAGACCCAACCAACCCGGCCTTGAACACTTCCAGGGATGGGTCATCCACAACTTTTCTGGGCAACCTGTTCCAGTGTCTCACCACCCTCATAATAAAGAATTTCTTCCCAATATCTAACCTAAATCTATTGTCTCTCAGTTTTAAACTATTTCTCCTTGTCCTTTCACTACATGCTTTGGTAAATAGTCTCTTTCCATCATATAGGCTTTTTTCAGGTAGTGGAAGGCTACCTAAAAGTGGACCTAATTGTAAATAGGTCATCCCAAATCCTTCTCTTTTTTGGGCTGAACAATCTCAACTCTCTCAGCATTTCCTCATTGGAGAGGTGCTTCATCCCTCTAATAAACTTGGTGGTCCTCCTCTGGACTTTCTTCAGATAATTTGATACAATTCTGGTTTTCCATTTAATCAATATGTGATTAAACCATATTTAAATATACTTTACGTAACTTTTCAGTTTTTCTTTCCCACATTTTTACAAAGTATAATACTTTTAATAGAAAATAATTTTTTTGTACAGTATAGGTGATTGCCTATTTTAACAAAGCCCATTTCATTCTTTTCAATATGAATTCAGTGATACTCTGAGACTATTACTATGTCTCACAATGGTCTTTAATCTAAAATAAACAATAGTAGTTTCTTCAAACCAGGATGATTTACATACCAGCCATGATACCCAGCCATAATATTCACAATAAGAACCAAAATGTTTTAGTGTGCCTTATTGTCATAACCTTTCCAACATACTTTTTAATATCATATTTCTCACTGTCCCGCTACAGTTATGTAGAGCATCTTTAGATTGGAAGTAAGAATGCAATGATTAGCTAAGATTTAGAAAAGCATTATGTCATTAATTGCTGTAAAAATTCTGAATACAAGGATCTGAATTTCTCCTAACAGTCACTTCAGGATCCTTCAGGCTTTGATGTTCAAGACTGAACACATAGATATGTTTATCTTTTCTTTAGGATTTCCATAAAAAAGAAGAACAACAAATGTCTATCAGCTAAAAAGAGCAAGGCACTATTCAAAAATCTCTGACATAGTGAATATTTTGAATAAGAAACCAACTGAGAAACAAAGAGAATAGAAATGGGAAATATTCATAAGGAGCTCCGCTCCTTGTGCATATCAACACTACGAGTTCCTCTTAAGCTTAGTTTCAACTGCCCAGTGACTTTTTGATTTCTAGTGACATCTGCATGATTTTCCTTGGCCTGTTTGTGGCCTATGAGGCCATTTGGCTCCTCCATCTTCTCAGCAGTTTTTCAGCCTCTGCATAAAATTCAGCCCTCCACTCTCTCATTGTAACTCTTTCATGTTCTTTTTTTGCAAAATCCTGTAGTCTCTGGGACATTGTCTAAGTATACCTACTTGCTTTCAAGAAGGGGTGAGCTCTCTTGGTCTTTACAGAGATGATAAAGCCATTCTAACACTTTTTATGACACATGTACTCTGAAAATCAGAAGGAAAAAAAAGATACCAAGATACCATAGGTCACAAAGACTTAGAGTGCAAATTAATGTAAAATAATTTTAGCCTCTCTGTGATTTGTGTTTTGCACATGGTTGATTAAAAGAGATTTCAAGAAACGGGTGTGTATTTTTGACAAAATTAGTCTACAATTATTTCCTTTACATTTTAACACAGTCTTAAATATTGTCATGTCAATTTTTTTTCATTTGTTTTGCTTGGTAACTTCCATTAATAATTTTACCTAGTTAAAAAAATATTTAGGATTTTTTTTTTAATGTTTTTGTAAATGCTTCTCTTGAAGCCTCTTCAAAGCTTTTCTTCTTTCAAACTTTAAGATAAAAAAGATGAATTTACTTGCAGTATTCTATATTGAAATAACATATATTGTTTAAATATTAAATTCTGTACTGTTGTATTCTGGGAATGCTTTTTCTAGGAGGTCTTCAAAGCTATTGCACGACATACACTATTTTGGGTATTTCACTAGTTTTGACAACTATTACATTTCCCCAAAAAGGAATTGGGTAAAAGTTGTCTAAACCATAAAACTCAGATAGAAATCAGTGAGCAGCTTGGACTAGAATATAGGGGAATTTTCCAAAAAGTTAGAAAATAGTTCATTGGTGAAAAGTTAACACATTTGATTTCAACTATTCAAAAAGAAGTTCATCTCCATTCAAAACATTATTTCAAAATAACCCAAATTTTTATGGAGATTGCTTTTGAATGTTTAATTCGAAAGGCATCAGTGCATTTAACCCAAGATTACCTGTGCTGATTCCAAAGTCAGTCAAGGTTTTCCTCTTGTTTTTGAAGACAACCCTACTCTTTATTTTGAACTTCTTAAATCTTATTCAAAAACCAATAGAGGGGAAAAGTCAGCCATGAAGTTTTAATTTGACTATGGATCAACAATTATTAGTTTTTCACCAGTATAATCTAGGATCCAAAGAGAAAATATTATGGGGAAATTCATAGTAAGAAAATTCATAGGCTTCTCCTTGCTCTTGCCAGTTTATTTGGTTGGAATGTTTTTTGTTTTGTTTCATTTTTGGGGTTTTTTTTTTAGGAATAGTAGGTAGAGGGTTTGCTTGGCCCTACTATTGACATAATCAGAAATTCACTTTGATGCTAATGGTGAGGTGTGTTGATAGGGTTATCTTCATGTTTAAAATACCTAAGACTCCTGGAGATACAGTCTTGAATCGCAGTAGGACTGAATCAATCTTTAACCTTCAAAGCCATATTGATCAAATGGTCTTGTGTGATGCTTAGTTTAGACCTTTGAAGTGGCAGTCCTTTCCGCTCTGTTTGGAGAGTAAAGCTGAAGTGGTCTTATTTCTGAAGGAAAGGAGTTGCTTTTGTGAGTATTATCAACAGGTTTTCCAATACTATGTCATGGGAAACGTGTTTGTAAAATTCCTTGGAACAGAAGACCATCAATTCAATATAAAATATTATTTCCATATGTTTATGTAATCTTCCCAAGAAACTAATATCCTGGAACTCAGATGAACTAAAAAAAAAAAATACATATTTGATAGAAGAATACCAGGTTTTGTCTTCAGATAATATTTTTATTATATTTACTAATCTGATATATTTTATTAATCTTCCTTATTATATTTGTTAATCTGATAATAATCAACTAAACCCCAGAGGTAAATGAAACTCAGAAAGAACTGTGAAATAGAAAAAGGCATTATAAAAGGAAATTTTGACCTGTCAAATACATGCATCAGTCTACATTTTGACAGGTGATACTTTGAAGTTCATGCAGCCTCTGTTCAGAAATACCGTTGCTGAATTGTAACAGTATTTTAAAATTTTTATCACAAAATAAAAATATCTACAAAACTAAATGACTGAATATGAAAAAAACTCTGAAATTTAATAGTTCATATATTATATTTCATATATTTTTCTAACATTAGAATAAATTCTTTGTATCTGCTATCAAATTAATATATTTGGGGCAATGAAAGTATTCTTCTGATAAAGCAAATTGAAAACATTAGGAATCCATTCTTATTTCTTATCAGCAGCATGCTGTCTAGTCCCTCAAGCAGACAATCTCCAGTACAATACCATCTGATCCTGTCATTAAATCCTCAGCGTCAGGTTTCCGTAGCAACAGCAGAGCTGTCCCTGCTTCACTGTCTGCATCTGAAACTCAATCTGGAACAAAACCAGTTAATCCTGCGCTGTTTTTCTACGTTTATTGACAGATTTAATCAGAGACCTTCTGTATCTGGAAATAAGTGGTAAGTAGCAGTTAAAGTTTGTGATTATTAAATTGCAGGGCTGTATTGTAGTTGTTGATGTACACGCACACCAGATGGTGGCCTGCTGTATTCATCACCAGATTAGAAAGATAAACTCTGGGCTATATGTAGGCCTACACACCCACTTAAGAGTTTACTTTGTAATGCATAATAGCTTGCAGGGCTTTTAGTACTTATTTAAGATAGCAAACCTTGAAAAGCTTTACTTTGATTTGATTATAGATGTGAGAGGATGAACATATTCCCAAGGTGTTTAAAGTTAGTTTTGATGTTGCTGTTTTCACGCTGTTATCTCTCTCCAGACTGAAGACAACAAACCATATACTGGTTACGTAGAGTTTACCTGGTTTAGGAGTTGGTGTTTGCAGAACAGACAACTGCATTTGACTCAAAATATGCAATGATAAACTGTGATCAGAAATCATGTATGGCTTTCCTACAGAAAAAAATGCAAAATGTTTGTAAGGAAATTTAGAAATTGAATATTTGTACTTACTAGAATATTCTAAATAAAACCTTTTCTCTTTTCAGTAAAACCAAAGAAAGTGTCTTTCAAAAATAACTTTTTTTTTGTTTCTAAGGCAGACAAATTTCTTGAAAGCCATTAGGAAGCCCAACCAACTAGCATAGAGTGTTCCCAGATCAGACGAGTTTTAGGTCCCATTTTACTAATTATTTATTCTTTCTCATTATATTTTTATTATCTTCTTGTTGCAGTGCATGTTTGCAAAACATGCATGATTGTTTTAAGGAATTTTACTTAGATACAGTATCAATTTTTTGAAGCAATATCTGTTCAAAATGTAGTTGATACATTTTCTAAAACACCTTCGTAAATAAGCATGAACTACTGTTATTTCTTGGTGTACAAAATTTGATCATGTTAAATGTGAAAGATATGACATAGGTTGAATCAAACAGCTGCTACTGTGCCTTTATAGTTCAAATTAAACCAAGAGATTGTACCTTTATTCTTCTGAAGATTTGAAGAAAAAGGCAACACAGGTATACTAAGTATTTCTGTTTCTACACATATGAAAATATGTTTAGTCATATTTTAATGAGATGGGACATCTCTGAGATTAAGAGATACTTAGCAAGTATCAAGAATTTTCACTGAATTGATATTTTTGCATTTTATTTGAGGCATCTCCAGAGATGCCTTCCTTATATATTTGTTTTGTACTAAAATAGTACCATTATGTGTTAATCTTTATGTAACTGTGAAAGTAATTTAAATTATAAAAGTAATTCCACGTTTAATTTTTAAGTATTTTGCTAAATAATTCTGCTGATTAGTAAGAAGTCTTTGAGAAATTTCATTAAAGTACAATATTCATCTAGTTCAGGCTTAAACCTCTTTTCTGAAATAATCAGAGCAATCATGGTAATTTTCCAAGGGCCTTTTCCAAGTAATGTCAGTGGTAGCTGGTTTTGCTAAAGAATGGTGTGATATGAGAGACAGGATAATCACATGAAAATCATGTAAATAATTATTAAAATATATTTAAAAGATAGAATATGATTTCAATACAACATAACTTAAATGTTTTAAAAATAAGAAGACACATGCTACTTCTTTGTACATGGTGGTATTTTTCATTCATAACAGTGCACAACCAAAAATACCACTTTCCTTTTCACACATCTGTGAAGAGAAGTAATATAAGCTCACTAGAGAAGTTTAAGTGGCTGAAGTATCTACTTAATATATTTTCCAGCAAGAAACAGAGTAGGAAATCAGCAGGCCCTTGACTACACAGTGCTATGGTGGCAGTAGCATTGAAGAGATTTGAGGATGAACAGGGAATGAAAAATTCCACACTTGTTGGACCTTTGGCATGGATGTCTCTTTCGAAATGATATGAAGATGGTAATGGAAGAGTGGCAAAAATCCCACATCTCAAAAATCCTCACCTCTTGACCACATATAAGTGGAATACATAAAAATGAAACACGTTTCTAAGTAACCCAAAGCAGTAAAGATCCCTGTATGTCCTCACAGAATAGGGCAGGACTCTGGACCCAGCAGTCTCAGCAGAACCAGCTGTAGAACTCAGGCCACAGTTAATCAACCCTCACTTTTTAAACAAATTTTTCTTTCTTCAAAAGGGAGTTGGCAATTTTTTATTATAGCAGTGATGTTTCAGTAAAAATATGTTTTGATAATAATGTATTGAGATAGTTTCATAAAATAATTGCTAGAGCTAAGTGCCTATTCAGAACTTGAATCATTTTACAGTAAATACAAAGCAATTGATCCAGTTAAAAAAGTATTTCTGGTGAAACAACTTTTCTCACAGGAACACAGTTGGATATTTGAGGCTAGATGGAGACAAAATTTGTTCTTTTCATTAGTAAATTGCTTGGTCTTGATCCTAATTTTCCCTGTCTCATTGATCTTAATGTTGACTATTTAGTATATTTTTTAGAATTATTATAGATGAGCAATCCAACTAAAAAAGAATTATGACAAAATTTTAAGAAATCATTAACTCACTTGCCAAATTTGGGATAATTTTTTTACTTCCTGTATGCACTGAAGATGCAGAAAATATGTGGCCATTTGCACACAGATTCATCCATTTTTTATGCACATTCCTAAATAGTATCAGTGAGCTTTTGCATGAATAGAGAAAAAATAGGCTGTAAAATTTACCTTTTTTTTAAAGACATCCCCCTTGTGAAAATGTTATGTAATGAATGTTAAAAATTAGATAAACTGATGTTCAATAAACATAAAACTAGACATTTTGTCTTCCCAAAACCATTTGGGTGAGCTGATTCTCTTTCTAGTGTCATACATTGTCTTGATTTGTGGCTTCTGATTTTTTTCATAAACATTTGGTAGATAAGGAGAAGATCTATAAAAAAATTAGATTTATTTAGATATAGGTTTAGAGTGAACATGCTGATGGGAACTGTGATACATGCAGTAATATGAGGATTTCATGTCCATACTGATGCACTTTCTTACTATCTCCCCATCCTGTCAGACTTGTCAGTCTCCCTTTTCTTGTGCCAGTAAAATTAATCACATTTGAACCCCAAATTTCTGAGGCTTATTTAGCTGTGGAGAGTTGATAGAGAAAGAAAAATAATGTAATTGGTTTCACCAACCAAATTCACTTCTCTTGAAAACAAATTTATGATAAGTAAAATACAAAATAACAGCATTTCTATACTGAGTTGCAAGCTTTTAGTAATTTTGTAAAAAACACACTTTTTATGACGTTAACAAATCAAGTGGACAGATGATCAATGTCAAATCTACTGGAAAACTGCCTGTGTAAATGGAGTGCCAGATTAGATAATAATCTGTCACTCAAAGTGCTGATGACCAAGTGTATATTGCTAAGCATGCCTCAGACAAGAATTGTAGTGAAAGTCACCTTCATCCTAAAGTGAATTTAGTGTAAATTTCATCCTAAAGTGTGAAAGATATTTAAGGTTAATAAAGGTTTCCAAGGTACATGATGAAGAAGCTGTTATTAGCTACAAATATATCATGAACATTGACTTTCTGGATTTGTCCAATCATTGCAACAATTATAAATCATAATAATTATTTATTTAATCAAAAAAGTAAAATACTTTTATTTTTTTGTGAGTGATATTCACTGGTGAAGGTTGTAAAATATCTTGGCATACTTTACATTGCCAAGCTGTTCCTGTGTTTGTAGGACCATTCTGATCCCCCAACTTTTTATGGGCTTTCCTACTTTTGTATGACTCCCAGACAGTGTGTTCTTTTGGAAATCTTCCTTTGGAAGATAGTAGCTGCAATTATTTTATGTATCAGTATGGCAACACTTGAATAGGGTAATTATGCTCTGCAGCCTGAAAGAGGTGGCTATGGAAAGCTCCTGACACAAGTAAGTGGCTGCAAGGTAGGTCCTGTACTACCTCTTTTTTCATTCATTGGACACTAGTTGCTTCACAGACTGAGTGGATGCTTCTTGCATGTCTAACAGCATGCAGATAGATCACGGCCAGTGCATACCATCACTCCTAGGCAAAGGAATCAAGTTATATACAAGTCTTCCCCTTCTCTGGTGGGTGCACAGAGCACTGCTCCTTAAAAGAAAAAAAAAGAAATAAAAAGAAAGAAAAAGAAAGAAATTAAGTGGGAAATAAGAGTTATGTATCTCAGTCTTCATCAGAAGAAGGAATTTAAGGGGTCTGGAGGTTTTGTAGTGACACAAGAAAAGAAGGATATTAGGTTCTTCCAGGATAGGCAGTAATTTTTAAACTGTGGAGCTGTTTCTCTTCTATGGTCAATAAATTAGCATGGCACAAGTCTTCTGCATGTTAAAAGGTCCTGAACTTTCTTCAGGAGGGCCTTAGCCTTTATTTTATATAGTTATGCATTTCTCTTCTTGCTCCCTAAATGGATCATATGTATTTTATAAAATTTGTGTTAGCTTCACCAAGATACCAAGAAATCCTCAAATCCTGGTATACAAAGAATTTTACAAGGAGGCAGAACATTTAGAAAACACCTGAGCTGCTTAGGCTAAAAGGCTACATTTCCTCCTTCATTCAATAGCATCTACCTTGCAAATGTTGAAGTAGAAATTATATATTCAGTCTTAAAATGGACAAAATTAGGGGTTTATCTCAGGGGAAAAAAAGTTGTTTCCATTCATATTAATAAAGAAAACTAAATAAATTATCAGTGATTCATTTTCTTTTAATTTATCCAAACTGATTTTTCCACTCCTTTCAGACCTTCATTAAGCTATTGGACAAAAAAATTAATTTTCATTAATACAATGTTTGTGAAATGCTTAAATTTCTAAGTAATTTTATTTTTTCAGACTGTCAATGAAGTTAGTGTTGATGTTTAGATGTCTATGTTTGCAAAGTTCTATTGCCATATAGTACTGGACAGAAGTGTAAACTTGACATCAATGCTTGTATTATCAAATTATTATATATTTCATTTCTATATTTTCACAGTATTATCTTTGATAGTGACTATGATTGTTTTATAATACGCCTAAATAAATAGATGTGATCATTATATAAATGGCATAGATAAATTGGGAAACTTTAAAACAAAAAATTTCTTATTCAAAATAAATCTTTCCACTGTGGAATTTAAATAGAAGTAGATAACTCCATAATTGACAATAAAATAAAGAAACTGGGTTGGATGAATGAGTATTCTCACTGGTTAGTGCAATGATATAATTTCATTTATGCTGAACATTGGAAAGGCAGTTGATGAGAATTGCAAACATCTTGAACATAACTGCATGTGACAGAATTCATGAACATAAATTTTCAAATGAAAGACTAAAAGGTTGCCTCAAAGTATTTTAATAGAAACATTCCACATTTGTGAAATATTTTTCACATAATGTAGAACATTATTGTTAATGCATAATGTAGAAATTGATATCTTTCTATGAATCTAAAGCTAGAATATGGCAACTGGGAAAAAAGAAATGGAGGCAATGGAGTTTCCAGTACCTGACGCCTACCACAGGACTGGATTTTTTTTTCCATAAAGCATCACTTTGGCAACTCTAAGCACACATTGAAATGTGTATTATAAAGAAATGTAACAGGAGATCAGATATGAATACCTGCTTCCCTGAAAGAATTGTTCACACAAAGAACAAGAATTGTTTCTGTGGGTGGAAAAGGAAAGGATCAATGACATGTTCTTATTATCTTGAGAATTTTTATATATTAAAATATATAAAAAATATTAATATGAGAGCATTACTTTAGCCCACTATGTGTTCCCCAAGTAAGGTAATTTTCAGTATAAAATTATAACAATTTAAAGTTAAAATAGGGAAATCTATTTCCTACTTTTAAATTACTGCTCAGGCACAAAAAGGAGGATTTATAGAAGTGACATCAATAGAGCTTGTTACATAAAAATAGAAATTAAATAGATCTCTGAATGTCTCAGCTCAAATTGTTTCTGGTCTTATTCACAGCTTTTTAATGGGAAACATAAATGATTGAGAGGAATATTTGTTTTTCAGTTTGCAATACAACAGTCATTCAAAGGAAATATGGAAGACAGCTGGGAATGGTGTGCAAAATGTCAGACATTCTACCTCTTTGTATCTCTGGTAGCATTGGCCAGCAAGCTTCAGTACAACACAGCAAGCAATATGGCCCAACTGAAGTATATCTTGACAAAAAAAACAATTCATGTGGAAGGCTCAGTGTTCACATTATGCTGTTCAGGATTTTTATTTTGGATCAGTTCTGGTTTCTACCTGGGGACTTGAATCCCTCCTAGCAGTTGGATTTATAAGTTACACACTGGGAGTGCACGTTCTAGTTTAACTTCATTTGAAAGGAATCCTATTCATGTGCTATGTAATGTGATCTGAAGCAATGTAAGGAGGGATAATCAGCATAGTCACTTAAAAACCACATTCCTCATCCAACAGAAAAGACTGCAGTACATCTCCTCCTTCAGCTATAGCTTTAGCCCTGTACTTTCCCATTGCTTTATACATTACTGTGTTTGAAATAAAGTCTTTAGAAAATAAAAATGAAGAGCTGAGCAGACTTTCTATTGAGAAGTGCATCCTTCTGTTTAATCTATATTCTTTTTGCAAAATTCCCTTTGCAGAATTGCAGAGAGACACTATGGAGCCTATTAGTTGTTACCTTTCTCCCTCTTCTTTGCCATGAACTTGTGGCTAGTTAACAGCTATGGACAGCAGAAGTCACATATTTCCCTTGTTTTTACTATACCACTCTCACCCTGTATTTGTTGCAGTTTTGTCTGTAGGTTGAAAGTTTTAGGGAAGCTGTAAAAAAAAAAAAAAAAGAGAGAGACTAATGAAAATTAAGAAGAGTAAATATATTGCCATAACTTTGTAATTTCCTCCATCTCTTCTTTTAATGTTCAGTTGTGTTTACTGAATGCAGCATTCTTGGGAAAAGTTCTGAAACCTACAGGAGTCAGGTGCTTACAAATCTTTGCAAATTTTGGAGACTAAACTGACTAGAATTTTCCTAGAAAAATATTGATTCCAAAAGCAAAATCTTGTCATTGCATAAAGACATCAGCTTTTCCGTTTTATAATGATCTCTATCAGATTTACCTCAATATTTATTTTTTTTCCATGGAAGGGGAATTAAACTTGGTGTATTGGCAGATATTCAAGAGAGACACTGCTCTTCTCATCATTTCTTTGTGGTACCAGTTCTACCCTATGTTCACTTTAAGTAAAAACATGGTTGGACACTCCTGCCATTATGAAAAATATAAAGTTGCTCTTATGCAACATTATTGATCAGAATATTTTTTCTGTCCCTACTGCTTTACAGCACTTTTTTCCTGTGCAGATAAATTATGCATTGCTGGAAGCACTGTAGTTACTTATACTCATGCACATGGAAGGAAGACACCTTTAGGCTAACTCATAATTTAAAAGTGTATGTCCTTATCATTGTAAACTACATGGATGAATCACTTTAAGTTACAATGTGTCCATATTTTCCCCACTTGTCATCCAGAAAATAATTTATTTTCATTCATTGCCAGATTTTGCATCTGTACAGGCTGGATCTATGTAGTGAAAATTAAATAGTGATTTATAATCTAAAGGAGAAAAGTATTAGGACAGTATGACCTTGCCACAGTCTTGAGTGGCTCTCTTGTTTTTAAAATACATGATAATATTGATATTTAGCCTAAGAGGTTGCCTAAGATATTTCTGGAACTGGGTGCTGAAATTCTGAGTTGTTTATTGTGTCTCATTTGTACTAAATAGTCTTAATAGACATATATATAAAAACCATAAAATTTTATCTTCTTCTTTTGCTCTTAAGTGTCCTCTCCCCTTCTGTAACCACAAATTCAATGTAACAACAATATGGTATTGAAGGTATTGATTTTCATATTAACTTAACTGAAGTATTATGAATTGTTTTTAAAAACTATTGTATTTAAAAAATTGTAAAGATGAAAAACCTACATGCTGCTTCCATAAAGGTTGTGATTTACAGGAAAATTAATCAGCTTTCCATAGTCCTGTGAGATGTACATTTGTCTAAAGAAAGAAAGGATATTCAGTTTCCATTTTTGAAGCAATACTTGGATGGTCACATAAATAATGGTGTATTTCGTCAAGTTGTTCAGTTCTGTTTCAGTTACTTCAATTCAAGCTAATGTCAGGCTAACTCAGTTGTGAACTTCCTCTATCAACTTTTGTAAATTTAGCCCATTGATGTTAATGCATCCTAATCAGTACAGCAATATAACTAAATGAGTTAAGTTAGGCTCATTGATGAATACTACATAGCTTAAAAGACCCTGATTACAACATAATGGATGCTTTCTATGCCATGAAATTTCTTTAAATTTCATAACTTTAATCTTCCAGATTGACGAAATACTATTGTATGTTTTTCACATAATGTTAGCTACTGGAAAACTTTAATATAGTTTTTATTTTGAGGAAATACTGTCTATTATTATTATTAAATGCCAAAACATTTCATTCAAACAAACAAAATCCTAGTCTCCAAATTCCTTTGTAACATAGTCAGGATAGCAGCCTTAATAACAAGTGAGAGAAGAGGGTGAAAAACAGCCACATGTTGGAAAAAGCAAATCTCTTTTTAAAATTAGATGGGCAGGATGAACTAGGCATCTTTCTTTTTGGTCCACTACACAGTTTTCATCTCAATATGAAAGAAGAGAAATTTTTTCCAAACATGTCAATGTGACCAAGCTCTGCTTTTCATCCCTACTCCCCTTCCTGTTTAGCCTTTAATCTAAAAGTCTTCTTTAGTCTAAAAGACTCAATTTCTTGCCTGTTTATTCATTTGTATAATAGCAGCCTTTATCACTTAAATATAATCTGTGAATGATGATATAGTGTCGAAGGAAGCACAGGCCTGCTTTTTATTTTTGTTAGTGATAATGTCCAAGCAGTCACCTCCCTTATGGCATTTGAAGCAGAGAGAAAACAATTTCAGAATTATTAAGGGGGTGGGTTTAACTTTGTGTCCTGTCAAATCCTCACAGTAGTCTTGACCACAAGAATAGATTTATGATGTGCAATTTCCTTTTCTCATTACAATCATTGTCATAAAAATAAGAATTAGTATGGAATTGATCAGATTACAATAATTGTCATGAGAATAAGACTTTGCCATAAGAATTAGTACAGAGTTGATCAAAGACTACCAAATCACTGTAAACTTTACAAGCATGTTCTGAAAACTGTCACTAAAGCGCTCCTTTCTAAGAGCAGAGGTTGTGACTGATTAGCAGATCAAACTGTACACTTCTGAACAGATTAAGATAACACTTTTGGCTATTTCCCACAAAAAGCCCCCAAAGTCATAAAGTACAATTGAAAGTGTTATGTGTTCTTAGCCTCCTGCCAAGAACAAATCAGTCTGACCAAGTGCTGGCCCACAGTTGGAGGGCTGCCTGAAGTAACAAAAAAAAAATCACGCCTCACTAAAGCACCTCACACATTAAGTCAGAAACTGTGCGATACAAGGATTGCTCACAGAAGGTATTTTATTTAAAAAAAAAGACACAAGGAAGTTCTGTGTTTAAGGCAGGACACTGAATTGTTTTCTTTTATTGGATTTTCTTTTCTATAGAAAGTCTTTTATACCCTTTTTTAATTATATGTTTATATGCTGTGTTACTGGCAGCATGTCATGTTGACACAAAAGTTGATAAAATATGTCAGTGTGAAACCATTTCTATATCAGGTGCAAAATGAACACAGTGAATTAGTGGTGTTAGTGCAACCCTCACATCATGCTACTTGATGCAGTCTTCTTTTTCTGTTTCCTTGCTTTTAGGAAACCTGCTTTTTGTTGTGTACATATTTTATGAGACTATTCAAACAGGGTATGTGTACTTCTGGACCTCTAAGAATAGTAGCACTTGAGATCAAAGTGCAAACACTTTATACCCATCACATCAGCAGGATGGCAATCACTTTGTATACTTGTGCAAACCATATTCTTATAGAGACTAAGACACTGTATTGTACTAGAAGCTGCAAAACAAGGCTGCTTTTCATCATCAAGTCTATTTTGTTTCTAACACTACTGCTGCAAAGGGTAAAGAAATTGTGAAATTCAGTAATGAAAACCAGGGCAGAGAGCAACTAACAGTCTCTGAGATCTTGTCACCAGTGTAACAGGACATCATTTGCCTGCCACTTTTAAGAACAGTCATTTCAGTTACTGTTAAACAGAGACAAAGCATAGCTTTTACCTGTGTCAGACAGACTCTGAAACAGTAATCTACAATATCCCCAAATTAAAAGAATTGCAGAAATTGTGATGTAGCAAAACCACATGCATTGCCATTTTTCTTTTTACCTTACAATATTTCTTTAAGCTTTTGGGAAGGATATATTGCAACAGTATTAAGTAGACATTTTTGCAGTGGATATGTATATATATGTATACATATATACACACACACACATACACACTCATAGCCAATTCAAGACACTTATCTACCAAAATGGTCAAGTATATATGTATATCACTATCACCTCCTTTTCCTTTGCATCCAGAAGCATTTACACTGCTACAGAATTCAAGGTGAACAGAAACCTGACTCTTTGGCTCCCCTTTGAGTGATGTCTTTTTTTAAACCTGTGACCAATTCCCATCACTTTCAGCAAGAGTGAAAATGGAAAGTATTGCTTTTGCTCAAAAGCATCAAGTTATTTTTCTTCAGTTCTTGTATTTTTGACATTCTTACGTGTGTTTAATATAAACACACAGCCACCCACTTCTCTTTCCTACAGACCAGTGGTTTTGCCTATTTTGTACCTGTTTCATTGTTCCACTGAGGCAAAGCCCATTCAGCCTGATTCAGTCATACAACACTAGCAGTTCCTCCCTTTCTAATGGAAAACCAGGTGATCTAAGAAAACATGAATGACCAGTGAAAACAACACAAAGAATTCATTACATCATAAATCATAAATCACATGCACATATGCACATAAAAATTCCCCAAATTGTAAAAAAAAAAAAAAAAGTTCGATATGGAAATTAGTTTTTAATATCTGCTAAAGAAGAGACATTTCTGTGAAAGGTTAGCAGCATACCCTGTAATTCCATTTCAGTGAAAGGCCTTTCATATTCTATACAGAATACTATTTGCCTAACGAAGATTAAGAGTTTGTGTTCCCAAATTAAAGTTCATCCCATTTCTAGTTTGATTGGAATCTTCTATATGTATTTTTATATATATATATATATATTTATATTTATAAAAGATATGAGCATGTGTGTGGGGGGGGAGAATCTATATACACGCTATTTGCTCTTTTATTTTATTCATTTGGTTTTTGTTTTGGGATTAGGTTTTTATGAAGTATCAGACCTAAGTCCATCTATTGCTAAATGCTTTACATTTAGTAACTGAACTGTTTCTAATTTTCTCTTTCAATCATATAATCACAACACTTTTAAGACTATATGTTTCCTGTGACTTCTTTAGCCAGGAGCCATTATGTCTCCTGGCTACCAGCTGAGTGTTAAAATGCACAGTGGACATAGAAGAATGGTACTTTGTCAAGTGTTATTCACAGCAACCTTGTGAAGGGCACTACAACTTCATATAACATCTGTCCTTTGAAAAATCACTGAATCTACACAAAGAAGTTCAGTTACAGAATCTGGGTGTCCGGGACCAATTTTCAGATGGTCCAGACCAGTCAGCTTTTGCTTGGTTCAAGTAGTTCTATTTTAACTACATTGAGATTTGAGTGCTGTTATTCCCTGCTGTCTATGCTGGCACAGCTCTCTTCAAAAACTGCCCTAGATATGACTTTCAAGAAACGATAAATGTCATTTTATAGCACTAACTCTTCATAAGAGCCTGAATCACCTTGAAGACAGTGTCTGATGTCACTGCCTGGAGAGATCATTTTGTTCATTAGGGGAGCTGTATCAGCTAGCTCCTATGAGGCAGCATCCTGACATCTTTAAGCAGATAGATAGCTAGACATGGCACAAAGACTTCACGGATAAGAAAAGAAACAAAGGCCAACATAGCTAATATTTCAAGGGTCTTTTTTAATAAATGTTTGAAATGGGCATTATATAATGTGTTAGAATTTTAGTTTTGCATCATAAGTCACTGCGATTGAACGTGTAAACTACTTTTCAAGTGAAGATGGAACAATTTCGTTTGAAAAATAGATAATTGCTCAGATGATATGAAGTTCTGAGCGGAGCTATTGTTTAATACCATTCTGATTCAATATACTTTATCTGCTTCCTTTTACTTTAAAACTTAGAAACTGCATCAAGAGAAAAAGAAATGTAACAGTGATTACAATTTGAAGATAACGGGTCAGTTCTGAATGTTATTAGGATTTCAGGATGAAAAGTCAGACTTAATGTTGTAGGATAAGGTGTATGGAACAAAGCAAGACCATAAGATTAATTCCAAAAATTGCACCATGTTAATCATTCTTAGATTGTTTTTACTCTTATTATTTGAGAAATGAGTAGATTCATAAACTAGGTTTTATTCTCATTAAGTTCTTTGTCAGGAGAACTCTGAAGAATTGCATAGCCAATAAATTATGTGAAATAATGTTAAGTTGTGCATTTCTCCTGTTTTTCCGTATATAGTTTTGATGCAAATGTACTACTGCTTTCATCTGCAGAGAAGGAAAACAGCACTCAGAATAACAAAAAATCTGACTGATACAGTGATCCATAACTCACAGAAACTATCATAAAGAAAAAAAAAGTTAAAATCAGATGCACCAAAAGACATGAATATATAGTGCGATGAATTATACTGTTGTTACCTTTTAAGAATATAACTTGCATAAATTATTTTTATAAAAAGGGGAGCAGATGTTAGAAGAGCATATGGATCCAGACTGCAACTGCAGTAAATATCTTTTTTCTGAAATAAATTGTAGTCTAAAACTTCAAGGAGTTTGTGTTTTCATGAGCTTATTGCATGATGGAAAACCTTCCACACAGGTCTTTGACCTGCATTTTCCTGCTTTGTAAGTTGATTTTCATGTTGGTCAGTTTGCATTCAACAGGCCAGGCAGAAGGGAGCTGTAGGAGATGACCAGGTTGCAATAGACCTGCCTCATTTTTGTGTCATCTGGTCTCAGGGAGGCTTGTGATACACTATCATGACAGGAAGTTCTTGTTATCACTTTATCAAGAGCTTTTTGGTGATCAAATTTCTTGCTGTTATGGGGAGAACTGTGAAAAGAGAATGTCATAGTCTCTACCTTGTATTTGGAAGGCATTTGTTAGCCATAATCACAAACATGATTTTGTTTGCTGAGGTAATTTGATGGTCAGGCACTTTGTTCCCTCAATTTACAAAACATAAAGAAAAAAAAATTGAAAATCCTGGATTCTTCATTTACAGAGATTGTCCTGCAGAGACAGAAGGGGAAATTCTAGATATTATGGAACAAAGGAAGCTCATTCAAAAAGCCAAAAACCGGGAATGTCAAAGTTCCTGCTGGAATGCTCAAATTAGTTGTGCATCTGCTAGGCTACTCAGTTTTTCCCATTGAAACACTGGCCTTTATTTACAGACTACTGTCAATGGTATTCTCAGAGCATCAGGTTCTGTGGCACTTGGAAGCTCAAAGCACAGAGAGTTAAGTTTTGCAAAAATGCAAGCATGTAAAATTTAAAGCTAAAGAAGTGTTAGGTATGGGTATATACAATAGTGGGGCATAAATACAAATTGAAAATTACCTTCTGCTAGTATTTTTCTTTTACAACTAATATTTACATGATTATTATAATTATATTCTTAAACCAAATGCTGACATAAATTTAAGTAAAACTATTTATACAGCCAAAGAAATCTTACTGTACAAAATGAGCTGGTGGAAAAAAAAAATAAGAGTTAGTAAGTAGTATAGTTAAAATTAGGATGTGTTTCTTTGGAGACTTCTTTTGAGTGATCATTCTAGATATTAAGTTGTATGGATTTTAAATTTCTCTGTGTTAACACACAAAAACTTAACAATAGGTTTAATGTTAGCAATATAATGTATTTTGTTTCTTCCGAATTCACGCCAACTAAAGTTAAATATTACTGTAATGAAAAAATGTTTCTATGCTTACTCAGAATAAAAAGAAAACCAAAAATAATTCCATGTGAACAAACTTGGAAATTTGAGGCTAAGAAATAGTCTTTTAACACAAATCTTTTAACTTTGATGAAATCCAAACAATACATTTAATTTCAGTAGAATATTTTTAAGACTTTTTCTTTTTTGAAGGAAAACTAGTTTAATCTGAGCTTTTACAGTTCTATACTCTGCTTCTGCATTTTTACATTAATTTATTAGAAACATGTGGGTCTCTGCCTTTTCACAAAGCAGGTCATGCACTGCCAGTTTCTTCAGAGCTCCATGACTTTGCTTTCTGTGAACTGTGTTTAAGGATCATTAATAAATATTCTGTCAAGTTTAGATACCTGAAACTGATCTAAAATCTTTTTAAAGCAAGAATTCAAAGTACAGAGTGAAATGTTGTATAATGGGCAAGGAGATGCTCATCAAAGACATTAAAAATGTGGTTAAAATATAGATCTCTTCACTCAGCCCACTAGCTGAGAGCTACAAGATTGCAATCATAACAGAGTAATGAAAATGGATTTAGCTGATGCCATTTCTCATTTTCATTACCATCATTTTCATGAAAATGAATTAATATTGTGCTATTTTGTATTCTCATGGCAATTTTTGTCACAAAATGGATTCATGCCAAGCCATCTTCTGTTCCTGTTAATCTTTGTCAAAAAGGCAGGGCACCAAATTTTTTATGTCCTATTGAGTTCACAGAAATATGTAAAACTTTTACAGCCCTGCAGGCTTCAAAATTTTTTTGGGTGGTTTGGATAGTTTGACCCTTTGTGATGATTATTAATGCAATAACAGTAAAGCAGAGAAAGCACAAGAAAGATGACAAAACATGAAGGTTTTGTTTTCTTGCTGTCATTTGTAGCGGAAACAGTAGAAAGTGCAGAACTGTAATACCAATGGACATTAGTGCATAGTTTAAAAGTGACATAATATATTGTTTTACCTACATCTCCAAATGTAGGGATACATAGCAACCTCCCACATTCATAGCATAGATAAGTCGGTTAAACACTGAAATGATGAAAATAAATAATAATGTATTGATTATACCCAAAATTAAAATCCAGTAGGTTTTCATTGCAGTGAAATATAGGGTGAAACTTTAAAAAACTGGCAAAGACAGTACTTCAAGAAAAATATTATCATTAGTGTATGTATATAAATTTACGCATTCACAGGATAAATCATTACACTATTCAACTACAACTTTGAGCTAGCATATTTGAGTGAGTTTAATTTTTGTTTTTATTTTTCTCTTTATAATGTATTTATGTTCCATATTAGATGCATGACATATTTAGTCATGATTTTGAACTAAAATAGCTACAATGAAATTACATGTCTTACAACCTGAACATATTTTGCTTTGAAAATTGTGTGCTGAAAGGAGAAGAAAAAAACCATGGTCTTTTAACTAGAGCCATGGAAATGAATGAAATTCTCTTTGTCCATGTAAGGGAGTGTCCTTATTCTTTTATTAAGAAAGACTGGACATGATCATTAAATAGGCTGAAGTACTGAATATCCATAGTATGGCTGTGAAACTACCACAACTGAAGTGCTTATACCAGAATCTGAAGATGGAAAAGATCTGTTGAATTCTATAAATGTTTAGCAGCCAAATTATTTTGAGAGACATAGTGGCTATTTTTTTAGAAATAAAAATACCCTTAAAAGTCATCTGAATGCTTTCCCTTTGCCTGTACTTTTATCCCTACTTCAGTGTCTTTTGGTTTGGCTGCAAATAAAAGTTCAATTCGTTTAAAAAGTTCAATTACTTAAAAAAGTTTTAAAAGTTAAATGTAGCACAAACACTAATCATAAAAGGGAATTCTCCCTTTATTGGTAATTTTCTCAAGCCATCCCTGATTAGATGATGAACTAGAGAAGTTCTAATCAGTATAGGACAGAATATATAAAACCATATTTAGTATCATTCAATAGAAAATTGTGAACAAAAACTGAAACACTAGTGATATAATTTATTTATGATAATCAGTTTTCAAACCAACTTTTAGCCTCTTCTACTTTATTTATTCTTTCCACTTCACTTTTTCATCAGTCTGTTAAATAAAAGATAGGTAGAGAGAGATAATTTTGTTGCTACATGTTATTTTTCTTTTGGTGTTTTACTGTATGTCATTTGTTCAAATGATCCTTCAGTGATGAGCTCTTTGTAGAAACATCTATCTGTCTGTTTATTTTTCATTTTATCTGGTATGATGGGACTCTGGTTAATGAGTGGAAGCCTCAAGACACTATTGTGATACAAAAACAGAGAAAAAAATCCTAGGAATTGTGAATTTGTTCCATCAGACTGGATCACTATAAGATCTCAGACAATATGAAAAAGGCAAAGTGTTGACTGTGTGACTACTGATCACAAGTTGAACTATTACCATGGAAGACAATTATTGCTGGTGCCACATCCATAAACTGGAAGAACAGAGGCATTTCATGCTCACTCACGTAAGGAGTGGCTGCCTCATTCTGTTTTGACCTGTCTAGGATCAGGCTGATTTGAAAAGAAAGTTCAGAGGGTTGCTTCTACGACATTCAGGATGTTCTTCTCTCAAGGACTATAGAGAGGTGCAGCTGCTGCTCTCAAGATAAATTGCTGTATGGAACAGAATGATTCTAATTCTATCTCAGATGGTAGAATTTACTTTTAATATGAGATAAATTGATTCTCTAGAAACTACATCTGTTAAATATATTGTATTCATAATGTCTGTTAATTAAAAAGCATTCCATACACATAAAAATAGAAATGGAAAAGAAGCTTAATGACTTCTCATTTAGAGTAAAATATAGCTTCATACAAATTTTTTGTTCTACATTTTCTCTTGCACATTGGAGTACCATCGTCTGTAGCCATCTGCCTATTTTTTTTCCACTTTTTGCAGACCCCTGGATTTTTAATATAAAATTGTTAGTATATTCATTACACAAATAATTAGACTTTCAGGCATCTTGTTTAATTGCTAATTAGGATAGTGCAGAAGAAAACTAATGACAACTTTTCTTATATTAATTTTTTTCAGATTTTTATAATATAGTGAATGGTAAGTTTCTTTTACTATAGTGGCTTTCATTTTTACAAATATTTAACTTCTAAGCAGGTAAGAATTACTCTGATGTTACATGCACAAGTGGGTGATTTCACTGTAAAAAATAATTGCTTCAGAAAAGATTTGATCACTTTCTTTGAAAATCAGCTGTTAGAATATTCAGTAATCTCTCATCTTCCTAAATTTAAATTTATTGAAGACTAGAAGCTTAGGCATGTTTTGCTAATTAATAGCCTATCGATTCTACTAAGGACACAGTTGTTTGTGGAATATTAAACTCACAGCTGTCAGACGAGGTTGTATTACACATATGACTATTCAATCTGACATTTATGTGTAGTCAGACCATAATATAAGGGACTGTTTTGTAGTGTAGGTGTCTCTATTAAAAAAAATTAGATATAGCTTCACTGTACAAAACAATGCTTGAAGAAAATGTTCTACATTATCACCTTTGGATGCTATGTCATGAAAAACTCCAAAATAAACACAAGATACAGGGATTAAAGATTTCCCCTTTAATAACCTTCATTGACATGATTATGGTTACCAGAAAAGTGCTACTGCATCACATGAGAGAATGGAAGTTATCACAGTTTTTGATCATCTGCAAAGCTAGGGTTTTACTAATTTTGAAGAAATAAAATATGAGTAGTCCAAACAATTGTGTTTCCAACAGATTATTTTGCAATTAAAAAAAATACAATACATACAAGTATATTTATATTACTAATACAAAATATCTGCTGTTATTTTGAGACCTCAGATTTCAAAGAGCTTTTGCAAAGAAGATCATCATCAGTATTTTCTTTCTGCAAATAGTGATGAAACTTGAAAACTATTCATTTTCATAACATCGGAATAATAAGATTCAAGGACTTAAAACTAGGTAAAACAAGATGGAAGCAGACAATACACAAAATAAATCCAATGCTTTCAGTTTATTAGAATTGACAGAGAAATAAACAGTCACTCATTAGAAATAATCTGGGGACTTGTTAGAAAAGTTTAGCAAATAAAATTTCTACACTTCTGCATAGGTAAACAAATCTGCTGTATATTGCCAGTAGCATTTGTATTTGTCTAAAGTAATCCCAACCAAAGCTTTACCTATTTCATAAAAATTCTAAATTATTATATTTCTTAAACAATGTAGGGAATATTGCATGTGAAATTCCAAACTATCTTTAAAATTCATGTGCATCTGTATTATCTAGTATGAATATAGTCTTCAAAAGTTTTCAGTATTTGGGTTAAATAAGCAACAATCCACGTGTCATTTAATTGTTAATTTAATTGTTAATGTATGGTAAGGTGACATAAAAGCAATTGGGCAATTTATGATATTTTTACATGAACAGATATAGATACAGCCACATGTTGGGGGGAGAGTGGGTCTTTTGAGTGGACTATTTTTCCACTTGTTTTTGTTGGGGTTTAGTGGTTTGGTTTGAAGAGAATTTAACTTCTATTGTTCTAAAACTCAAAAGTATATATCTGAAAATATTAATATTATTAATAATATTAATATTAACATTATGAATAACATTTATAATGATAATAATCAAGATAACAACAAAAATAGTAATAATAGTGCTGTGACCCACGGAGGACTGTGTTTGCAAAATCAAATCCATTTGTTTCAACTTTTCCATACAATCAAACCTTACTGATAACTTTGCCTAATCAGTATTAATCATGATTACAGAAATTACTTCAGGTTATTGAAAGTAATTATACAAGTGCATGAATGATTGTAGTAATTTTTATTTCAAATGTATTACTCATAAAATATTTAATCCAATAAAACTGTTTGCCAAAAATATGGAATATACACTGAAATCATGGCGACATAATAAATATCTGATTAAAGTCTCATTATAAGCGAAGAACTTTTGGCATAAGTGAAGCGTACTCTAAAATTTTACTTGTGCTTATTTTCTTTGCACCTACTAAAGGCATAAATTTTCCATCCCTTCTAAAATTTGTAATCATTCTGTGCTGATGTAAAATATAAAATAATATTATCAGAAAATATTTCATACTATAGACAATAGTGTTCATTTAAGCATAAAATTTGTACTATATAAATATCTTAAAATAATTTAATTTCTTGCATTTTTAAGTTCTTATGTTCCATTCACAAACATAAAATGTCTATGGTCTATAAAATGTCTATGGTCTAGTTGAAATTATCTGTACTCACAAATGAGATAAAGATCTTATTCAAAACTTTTGTTCCTGGAAGTTGAGACCTCTTTGTAGGTCTTCAGTGTAATTTCTAGCTTGATTTTAAACAGTTTAAGATTTGTGAAAAAACAATGTGGGGAAAAATGTTCTCCTCACAATGAATAGAAATACAAAAGAATTTCTTTTCTGACACAAGTCCGGGCAGTTTCAGTTTAGAGTTGAGGTTTAGCCTTTTGTGTCATCTCCCCGCATAAATGAGCCACAGCTCTGTGATATTCTTGCTTCCTTCATTGTTTTCATACCCTTGCAAATTCCTGTAAGTTATAACAAACCCATTAATGCAACAAAAATATTATCTAAGTCCCTAAAGGTAGTTAAATTGTAATAATATTAAACATTTCAAATGAGATATTGTATCAAAATTAATTTTATTTTTATGCTGCATGTTAATCTTTAAAAAAAATCCAAACCTGCAATGTATTCCAAATAACAATAAATGGAAAAACAAGTATCTGAAAAAAAAATTATTCTTATTTTAAGTTCCTGTTAGAATTTGTTATAGAAAAGACAGATACTTGTTAGTAATCACTCTCTAAAGATTTTGTGCTTAGACTTTTGATACAATGCAGGGGCATACATATAAACTTAACAGATTTTTAAATATCTGTTTTTTTAAATGTAATGTGTGGCAATCATTAACTATTGTAGTAGAAAACATCAAAAGTAGCAGAGACTTTTTTCTTTTTGTCTAAAGGCATTATATCTGGTAGTTTTAAAGGCACAACTAAATGTTTTGGATTCAGTTCTCAAAGTTGTGAGCTATACTATACATAACCTTTGAGGAAATGAAAAATAATATGCTATAATAATAAAAAAGAGGAGCTGTGCCCTCCAGTAATCTAGTAAAGTTTCTAAGCCAAGTTTTATAAGAGGAACTAGAGGACTTGTGCTTCTCCTGCTGTTTATGTTGCCTGAGTCTGCTTCAGTCATGCTTTTTCATTCTGAAGAACTCTTATTTGTATACTTCTAGACTCAGTCAGCTTTTCTTCACTGTCTTTAAGCTCTAGATTCCCACTACTGGCCCTACAGTACTGAGTAGTTTGTTGTAAATAATCTTTCTTGGTTAATGTGTAATACATTTTTTTTGCCCTTTGTTAGAGTTTCTCGTGTTCTGAGTAGTTTAGATGCATTTTCTGCATGATTATTTCTCCCAGTACCTGAAAATGCCCCTTTACTTCTACAAAGTGAGGTAAGCTGAGCATGTTCAGTGGGTACCAAAGAACTATTGTAAAAGAAGATCTTTGGACAGTAAAACTATCTTTTTAACCCCATACCACAGGAATAAATTCTTTTACAATTTTCAACATGTAGGAATTAAACAGTGACTTAGATAGCAGGAAAAAATCTTGCACAGTTTCTAGATGAAATTCCAAATGTAATTTGATTTGTAAAATTTTTAAAAATATGTGTTTGCAAAAAATAAAAGTTTGCCAGGCCGGCATGTATTTTTATGTGCTATTATAGGAGATAGATGAAAAAACATCACATTTTTGGGTTATTAAAAATAGCTGCATGAAAAAAGTTACTATATGGCATACATGACTCATCTGTTCCTGAAGAAGCAAAAGGAAACTACTTTTTTTCAGTCTAACTATATTTCAATAAAGCAAATTTTTAAAAAAAATAATTTTAAAGTATTAAACTTTGATAATAAAGTTATTTTTATTAAATAAAAATATTCTTTAAAATCAGCATAGATATTGTGAAAGTTTAAAGAAACTTTTCATTTGAAAGAATAAGATTCCAGTAGTTTTCTGAAGATGCCTGTCGTCTGCTTCAAAAAGACATTCAAATGGAAGAGAAAATAATCTTCATGAGAAAGGTGTCAGATAACAGCATTTATAGATGGAAAATAAAGCAAAACTTTCTTGCAAATAACAACACATGTTGTTTTAACAGAAAGGTCTTCAACATGTCTGCAACATAGTTCTTGGTTTTTTGTTGGAAATTAGGATGAGAAAACTGTGAATATCAAGTAGTTTTCTACTCTTTACTCTTACTCAAGTGTCTTTTCTTTCCATTAACTGTTAAAACTAAATCCAGATGATGAAAAACAAGGTAGAAAAAAGCAATTTCTGTTCTAACGATTTTTACGTTAACTCCACTGCTATTATTGTTGGTATTAAGACAGATGAATACACATTTTATATGTGAATCTCAGAGGTTTCATACTTTAAATGTAGTTAAGGAAGTGCATAAGTTAGATTAATTTCTTAGTGTGCAATGATTGATTTTGTAAATAAGGATTTTAAGACAGTGTGAATGCTGTAGCAAGACGTTTAACTAGGTTTGCTTTCTTAATTGCAACAGGCTACCCATTCACTCCAAGTATTTTTTAAACAATTCCCAGGATAGCTCAAAAAGCTCTCTGATCTAAGAAATCAATATGGAGTTTAATAGAGACAACACCAATTGACTGAGGTATTAGATTTCTTAGTAGTTAGAAGACCAAGGCTTTTAGTTAAAAGGCTTATTTTTAATCTAGTGCTACTTGTGTCCATATAATCTAATGCAGTGCAAAAAACCATATGCTCGCCAAACATTTGTTATTTACCAGCCAAAACAATTTCCAAGCAACTATCTGAAAAACAGAAAAAGAAAATAGAACAGAAGTTGCAATCAAAATCTTTGCATTATATTGCTGTTTTTAAGGTCACACTGCATTCCCCAACATCATAAAATAATGCAAAAAAATTCCTTTTGCAATCTCATATTAAGCATGAAAATATAACTATAATCATGTCAATGTACATACACAACAGTGAATAAGTTAATAATTGCTCTTTCAAGTGAAATTCCTCACAACGCAACTGTGTCAAAGCACTCTTTCAAGTTTGCAGGGAAAAAGAAAGTGGAACTTTCTGGTTTTGATCTACATCTATTTGGTTCTTTCTTCTGAGAATAAATAAAATAAATTAAAAACAAAATCAAAAATGTGCACTCACATGCAATAGTGCCACAATTTAATTAGTATATAAGAAATAGTATGGCCAGACTCCTGTATAAATTAAGAAAATTTCTATGTTTCATCTGTAACTGGGAATCAAATAAATCTTGAAATGGTGTGAAAAATTGCTCAAGGGACAGTGTCCCATTTCAGGGGAGAATTGCATTACTGTATAGTTGGGATTATATTTTTGCTTACTCAGTAATTCTCTGTAGGACAGTTTATCTTAATACTGGAGAGAAAAGGTGAGAAAGCCAGGCAATTATACCAGGCTGGAGCCCATAGCTTTTCCTGACTTCACCACCTGAACTTAAAACTAGACTAACAGAGTAAAAATGCCTCCAAATTTAAAAAAAAAAAAAAAAAAAAAAACCCTAATACAATTATATTCAAATAATTCTGTCACAAAAGTCTTTTAACACCCAAAATGAAACACCTGTGGTTTCTGAAATCTTTACTGCAGGTTTTCCTACAGTAGCAGTGAAGATTTAATCTGTCAGCAGAGGCTTCTTTTTAAGAAGTTTTTACTAGAGTGTATACTAAATACCCAGGGCTTACACAACTTACACTAACGCGAAGAAAAAAATGGACTTTTAGCTGCATACATCCATACACATGTAAATTTTAAATAATTAATGTAATAGTAGATTAACTTTTGTATTTTCACATTCTATTTTTACATGTGATCAAGCCAAGGAGAATAGAAGATTTTCCTCATTTTTTATCTCTGTTATTTAATAGGACATTCAGATAAATTCCATCTTCAATTACCTCCCAAGGCTTTAGATTAGAGTTTACAACCTTTAACATCTGAAACAGACTAGAAATATTTATTCTTTTTACAGATTCATTTTTAACAGAAGATTATATCTACAGGAATAAAACTCACTTACTGAATTAAGACTTGGTAGGTAAAAGAACTGAGATTAAGAAAATTTGATCAGCACAGGTTTTTCCCCCAAAAAATAGAACAGAGCTCAGAAGTTTCAGGCAAATTTCTACCTGGCAGCTACTTAAAGTTTAGGAACAGAAATGGCTGTTCATTGGAGCTATGCTATGATCTCTATTTCAGCAACTTTGTGAGTGCAAAGCAGTGGGAATTAGGGGGATATCGTGAAGATGCATTGCTGTATGCCTACTCTTTTTCTTCAAATGATCTTTCCTAGGTCTAATTCTGCCCACTGCTGGAAATGGTACAATAGTTTTATGTTCTTACAGGTAGAATTACATTTATTTCCCACGTTTTTAACATTATGGTAAATATTTCTTTCAAGTAATCGTTGACATTTTCAAGGCAATGAAATGTGACTTCTTGAGCAGGACTGGATAACTTTTAATATTCATTTCTGATAACTACTTCTTTATCACAGCCTGTTGTTCTACCAATTTCTGCTGAGATGATGTCTGTTCGCCAGACTGTTGTATGATGGATTGCTGGATTGTATGAGGAGACAGCCTGTAGATCAAATGTACAGACTGAAACCCCCACACTTTTATTCTATAAATAAAGTATTTGAAAATCTGTATAGATGTATAAAGCTATTATGACATATACAGCTTTGGGGACTCTCCCTTTAGCAAATGTCTCTTTTCTTTGAAGTCTGTTTGCCTTTTAGGTGTATGCGTCACAACTCTTCAAAATGTGCTAACATTTTTCCTTGTCCTGCTTATCTTCACTTAGATCATTGGTGCATGAGGTTTGCTTTATTTTATATTTATTTTGGATATTATTCTTTTCAATCATATTTTAAGAAGCAGGAAGGGAAAGGTCAGATCAGTTCTGATTATGTGATCTCATCATATCTTATTTTATTTAAAACTTTTTTCCTATGGCTGTGCCTTTCTCTAAATATAGTTTCACTCTTCCATAAGTAATGTTTTCATTTCTTCTCTATGTCTGAAATAGGGAAGGGCAGACCTATTTTAAGAGACATCCAATTTACATTGGCTTAATTATGCCAGAGGCTCTTTGTAGCAAGCCTGGCTTCTTATCTCCATCATACATCCATTTTCCATATCTCCATTTCATTATCCTGCAGAAAGCCACTTTTCAATCTCAGGGACTGTGAAGGCATATCTGTGTAAGGAGCCTGGTATCTGGTTTTGAAACAATGCCTGTAGACCAAACAGTCATACTTAAGGGAAAAACTTTGCCTCCATCCTGACTGCAACAGCTGACTGTAATCCTCACTGAGCACTAAGCCTCACTAAGTAAGTGATAATGGTACCTACTGCTTATTTCTTTTCTTCAACAGGGAATTTTTCTCAAACCCAGTACTGTCAACATTTTTTTAAAGTCAGACATTTACAAGAAAATACAAAGAAAAAAGCTAAACAAAGAACTACCACCTGTTTCTGTGCATCCTGAGAAATTTGTCCTCCTGGAATATCTGAGATCATACTTTTCTGTATTCCTACAAATTCTACATTATGTATTCCCTAACATAATGACTTCACCTTCAAAATTGCTTTCATCTTTTTGTGAGTCTTACATAATCCTAATTTTAGAGCCCTGCTGGTTTCCAGAAATCCACAAGCATTGCAAAAGGATTGTTCAGAATCTTCTGGCTGTGTGTTCTGCTTTGCTAGGGCAGATGTAATTTCAGACATCCAGGGTTCAGACTTCTTTTACAAAATTATGTTTTACTGTTTAAAGATTTTTCTGTCCCTGAACTTTAAAATCACTTGTTAACATGTCCATGCTGTACACAATGTGACCCATTAAGTACAAGTAAATGTCCACAAACCTTTGATTAATAATGCAAAGTTACTTCCTACTAAACTGAAAAATTTCAAGAGGTGTTTTCAAAATGCACAACCCTTTCTATCTTCATTCTGCTCTTAGAGGTGTTTCTGAAATACCAAGATCACTGATAGGAACTGACAAGCAGAGAGACAAACTGCAGCACTATAAGCACACAGTAGGGTACAAGCATATTCCATGGGCATTCTAAATATAGATGTCCAGCTTAGGTTCTTACAAAGAGTGCTGCAGAACGATGAGTAAACAAACAAACCATTTCTAAAAACCATGCCTGACAAACACTCATTACTGTATAATGAATGCTAATTAATTATATTTTAATGTCCCAAAACTTTGAGTATATAAAATTAGTTTTTGTCTTGATGGAATGTATGGGTTTTGTATGGGTTTATATGGACAGGTTTTGGTAATGGGGGGCCTACAGCAGTGGCTTCTAGAGCAGGGAAAGGGTGTGAGGAGTCCTTTCCCAGAGCAGAAAGGTGAGGCAGAGACAATGTGCAATGAATCAACCCAAATCACCATTTCCTGTTCTGCTATGCTTCTTATGGGGTGAAGGTAGAGATTTCAGGGGTAATGTTAAGCCCAGGAAGAATGAACTGTTGAGTGGTAGGCGTTTTTTCAGATATAGTTTTTATTTTTCATTATTCTATTTTTATTTCATTGGTAATAAATTCAATTAATTTTCCCCCAGGCTGGGTCTGGTTTGACTGTGGCAGTAATTAGTGAGTGATCTCTCCCTGTGCTTACCTTAACACATGAGCCTTTTGTTATATTCTTTTTCCTGTGCACCTTAGAGGAGGACTGATAGAGCAGCTTTGGTAGGCACCTCGCACCCCCTCAGGGTCAACCCAGCACACTGGATTACATCATTTTGTTAAGCAACCCCTTGATTTATAAATAACCAATAAAGGAGTAACCACATCATATCAAACCCTAGTTAGTCTACCTTAAAAAGTATTCACTGTATTACTCATGTTGCAATATATAGACTTCCACATCAAGTCTATTTTTTCCTGCATCCAATACCAAAAGTTTGTGACCCAGTATCCTCGGGTTCCTCCAAAATCTATGTGCCTTTATTTATTACTGAGTTACAGTAAATAATTAATCTGGATTCCTGCTTTAAAAAGAAAAAAAAATCAAACAGAAAAAGTATTATCAAACACTGTTAAACAGCTTAAGCTGATTTAATGGCAAACTTCTACCTTAGCAACATTGGTGCTATCAAGTGCACCCTCAGCAAGTTTGCAAACACCAAGCTCTGGTGCAAATGTGCTGGAGGGAAAGGATATGGGCCTATGTGATCCCCATGAAGGTCAACGAGGTCAAGTGTAAGGTTTTGCACACGGGTCGTGTGGCAGCCTATGGCTGCAAATTTCAATCATAGGTCCTGCACAATCCCCCACCCCCTTTTCATATATCAGTTATGTTCTGGAAGTTTCTTCTTTGTTCTCTTAAGTTCTGTATATCATTGGTTCTTTTGACTTTTGTACCCTCCCCCCTTACAAGATTATTGGTTTGTACCCCCTTCTTTCTCCCCTCAGACTTTCCTAACTGGCCCTTCGGGGTTAGACACTCCCCGTCTCCCTCCCCTTATAATCCCCTGTAACTGTCAGTTTGGGGCTCCCAGCCTCCGGACTTCCAGATCTTGCCCATTCCCGTCTCCCCAACCCTTCTCACTGCCCTCAGACCCTCACCCAAAGACCCTTAATAAATCTCCCTGGAAGACTGCAGACTGGGTGCTGTGCATTCTCTCGTCGCTCCACTCCAAAGGGAAAACCCCTCCCGCAACCTTTTACTTTCTGTCCCATTACCAACGTGCTGTGCCAGCTGCTCACCAGAGGCTGTGCTCAACCTCACCGTGACAGACCCACGGTTGCAGGAGGCGTCAGCCGGTGGCGCCGGAGCTGACCGCCCGTGGCTGCACCTCTGAGCCATAGAGCAAACTCTCTGGGTGAGAGCTGGGCAGACTTCCTGGGCAAGCGACCTACTACAGGGTCAGGCAATCCCAAGCACAAGTACAGGCTGGGCAGAGAATGGATTGAGAGTACCCCTGAGGAGAAGGACTTGGGGTTGTTGAAGGATAACAAGATCAACACGACCCAGCAATGAGCTCTTGCAGTCCAGAAAGCCAACTGGTTTTTTTTTTTTCTGGCCTGCATTAAAAAGAAGTGTGGCCAGCAGGTTAAAGGAGATGAAATCTCCCCCTCTACTCCACTCTCTTGAGATCCCACCTGGACTATTGAGTTCAGCTCTGGAGCTCCAAACAGAAAACAAGGTGGAGAAAGTCCAGATGAGGGCCAAAAAGATGGTTGGAGGGCTGGAGCACATCTGTGCAGACAGGCTGAGAGCTGGGGCTGTTCAGCCTGGAGAAGAGAGAAGACCTGCTACAAGGTCTTGCTGGGCTGTCCAGCAAGACCTTGTAGCAGCCTTCCAGTGCCTGAAGCAGGCCTAAAAGAAAGATGGATGGGGACTTTATACAAGGACCTGTAGTGATAAGACAAGGCGTAGTGGCTTCAAACTGTAAGAATGTAGATTTACATTAGGTATAAAGAAGAAATAGTTCATTATGAGGATGTTGAGGCAGTGGAAAAATTTACCTAGAAAAGTGCTGGATGCCCCATCTCTGGAAGTACTCTACGAAGTATTGGATGGATCTCTGAACAACCTGGTCTAATGGAAGGTGTCCCTGCCCATGGCAGGGGAGCTTGAACTAGATTAAGGTCTCTTCCAACCCTAATCACCCAATGATTTTATGAGAGTCAGATGCTAGAATCCTATATCTTAAATTCAGAAATGAATACTTTTATACCTCTGACATGGACAAAAGTAACTGTGTGCTGGTGGTTTAACAAGCTGGTGCCCACCAGCTGAGTTACTGCAAATGTGCATATGCATTCTATTAGCACAGCCTAATTAGCTGGAAACCCCTGCCACTACAGTTAGTTCTGGGAAGTTTATAGGAAAGATCTCATTATATTGTACTATTTGTAAAATGAATTTTTGTGTTTATGGACTGAACACCCACAGTCTTAGGCAGTGAATATAGAAAAAAATATCATTAAGTAAATACAAATGATAGAAGATTCATACTGTTTTCTTCTTCTGAAATTTTCCACAATTGCTCTGAGGCCCTAATTAGGAGCTGTCTTGCAAAATGGGACATAACCCCTATCATCAATGTTTTTAAGGCTGTATAATGAAATCCCATGTAACTCAGGACAATATGTTATTCATACTTATTCAGGTTTTTCTTCCTAAACTCAGCCTCTACATTTCACTGTTCTTATTTAATTTTCAAAGCACTTTTTTCTTCCTAAACCAGAGAATATTTCCATATTGTTATCGGGACAAAGAAAGATAAGAATGGACAAAAAATACTCATTGTATTTTGGATGTTAATACTTGAATTCATCTTGTCTATAAAAAGTCCTATTTGGTATTTCCCTTTGTATACATATAGTTAAACATGACTTTAAATCTGTGGCTGGCTTAAAACAGAGGCATAGCTCTGTTGGACTACACTTTAAGGCAAGTCATTGCTTAACTCTTTTAATGAAACCAGAGGACTGGAAATAACTATTCGTCTATACTTTTGAATAGTACTACATTTTTTTTTCCCCACTAACCAAGATTTACTTGCCTTTTAGTAGCAGAACATGGAAAGGAGAAGGGAAAGTGCACACAAATCACAGACATTGTCTTTGGTTTTTGTTTTTTTTCCCTAACTAACCATGAAGATGATAGCTTTAGAATGTAAGAGCTTTTTGTAGCCTTAGCAGTGATATGATAAACCTTTCTGTACTTCTGATATATATGTAAGTATGCATACACAATACAAGTAAAACTGTCTAAAGATTGCTAGGTTGAACACTGGAGGGCTCAAGAGCAGGAAGAAGATACAGCAGGAAGAGGAGGCAGCTTGAAGCAGCCTCAGAGTCACGGGAAGTGTGTCATATGGGGGATTTTAACTACCCTGACATCTTTTGGAGAAGCAACATAGCAAAGCGCAATCAGTCCAGGAGGTTCCTGGAAACACTGATGACAAGTTTTTGATTAAATTAGTGAAGGATCTCACAAGGAATGGTGTGCGGCTTGACCTCATACAAACAAAAGGGAAGACATTATTGGAGATGTGAATGTTGGAGTCAGCCTTGTCTGTAGTGATCACAAGATAGTGGAATTCAGTGACGAGTGAGAGGGAAGTAGGGCAGCAAGTGAGATGACAGCCATGAGCTTCAGGAGAGCTAACATTGTCCCCTTCAGGGATCTTCTTGGAAAAATCTTGGAACACCTCCTGCAGGGACGAGGGGTCCAAGGGAGTCAGTTGATATTCAAGAATCACTTTTGCCAGGCTCAAGAAGGATGCATCCCAATAAGCAAAGAAATCAGGCAAAGGGGGCAAGAGATCTGCATGGAAGAATAAAGAACTCCTGTCATTACTGAAGCCTAAGCAGGAAATATGCAGGAGATGGAAACAGGGTTAGGCCTCTTGGAATAAATATAGAGAGGTCAGAATAAGTAGAAATGAGACAAGGAAGGCTAAATCCCATCTGGAATTATATCTGGCCAAGGATGTAAAGGACAACAAGAAAGGCTTCTTTAAATGCATCAATAACCAAAGGAAAATTAAGGAGCACCGGTAAGGAAACCCACTACTAAATAGAGGTAGGATTCTGGAAATGAAGATGCAGAGAAGGAAGAACTACTAAACACCTTTTCTGCATCAGTCTCCACCAACAAGATCAGCCCTCAGAAATCTCTGACCCAGAAGACCAAGGGAGCATTAGAAGGAAGACCTCAGAACTCACTCAATGAGTCTCTTAAAAGGGCTTGTGTTCTTTTTTTTTATGTACCTTGAATTAGACACAAGGGACAAATACCAACAGGATATTCTTAAATACATTATGTCAAAACAAGATAAACTTTGCTGCCAAACTTCAGAAAACCAGAGAACTTTGGCAAAAGTTTAGAACAATACCTAATCAACATGAAGCATTTCACAAAGCATTAACTCAGCCCATTCAGCTTAACAAACCACAAGCCCATCTGATTTTAAGTTGCTCAAAACTCTGAGAAGAGGGAATTAGAAGAAGAAAATAGAGAAAGAGAGAAAAGATATAAAAAAGAGCAACTATAGCTACCAATCCTGGATCAAGTGATGTTCAGCTGATTTAAAATCCAAGGGAAGGTAGGGAGTCAAGACCTGCATGTGCCTCATCCTCTGGCTTACATACCCATTGGTTTTCCTAGACCCTTCCCCCAGGTGGTACTTGTGGTCATCTAGCCACTCAGGAGCTGGGTTAGGGGCTCCAGAGATGTAGTAGGGAGCATTGCCTCCCCTGTGCCAGGGATTATCAGTTACTGCAGGGCTTGGATGCAGGTGTTACAGGGGGTGGGTGTGTGGAGCAAGGCATTGCCTGGCCAGGGCAAGGCCTGACCTGCTCCTTTCCCCACAGGTGGGCTTGAAATGTTGCAAGCCAGCAATTCCCTCCAGTCTCTCACACTGCACTTCTTGAGGGACAGCTGTTTTAAAGGTATTCCCCTCTTCTGAGCTCTACCAGTGGAAAACAGTTTTCAGGAAACACCTTGGTTTTTATTAAGAAAAGGTCTTAATGAGTTATTTTATTCTTTTTTCTTTAAAAAATTGTTTTGCATGCCAGCAGGCATTAATATTAAAAACTGTTTTGCATGCTGGCAGGCATTCATATTATCTTTTTATAGCTAGAATGTCAAGTGTTATGGTTTTATCTACCAGTTTATGCTATTTAACACTGTTCTCATGAGGAAGTTCATGTGGAAGCAAAAGTAAAACTTCATAACATATAAGAGCACAGATCACATTTCACGAAGTTCAGTTGTTCAATATCAGTGTCATAGTGCATGATGTTTTCAAACAAAAGATGAACACCTTGATGTTTTAAATTATCATTGAACAAAATTAGATAAATAATTTAAATCATCTTATATTCTTATCTGAGAAATGTACCATAAATTTAAAAGTTTACTATGCAACAGGAAGATTACCTCAATATTTGTCATTTATTCAAAATGAAAACATCCATTTTATTACTACGTGTAGATTATGTAACATGGACAATTATTTATTTCCATGATGTTTTAAAATACTCCAAATCACAGTTTTGTTTTGATTGAAAATAAGTAAGTGAGCACTGTCAGACTTTATTACTACTCTTTGATACTGTTAACAGGCAAGAAAAGAATTGACCTGTGTCGCTGTTGAGCGGCTAGCTGAGGACTGACCTAAGTTCTCAGACAAGCGAAGAGAGGAGAAAAAAGGACTTTATTGTTTTGAATTCCATATATATAGAGTCTACAGAAGTGCCCCAGATTGGTCAGCCCGAGACCTCCCCCTAGGCACAATTGGCCAGGCCCGAACTCACTCAATCGGGAGAAACTGTTTGCAAAACATCCAAACTTTATCTTGTTTATGAAATATAGCAAAATGTTCCCACGGGAAGAACCTGTGCTAGCCACAGAACTGAATCTTTCTTAATCAAATTTCTAAAACAAAACATTTTGAGCAGTTTATGCAGTTTACAATGTGTCAAGATGCCACATTTTGGAGCATACAAGACTTCAGGTATCTGTGCAGAGTTCATGTTAGGTGGTGCAGTACACCTGTCTTTCATAAACAGAGCTCTGGTTGCCCCAAATTCCAAGAATATTGGAAGAGAACACTGTCACCAACCAAAAGACACAAAAAAATGAGACAGTTTTAATTACATAGCTTGTAGCATTCATAATAGTGCAGTTTGTCAAGTATTTTTAGATGACCTAGAAAAATGTCTCTTTGTCAGAATATGAAGGAAAGTAACAATGTAGAATATAACATATTTTATAATTTTGGTTCCTTTTGTGTGGAATAAATCGGGCTGTTTTCCTTTAGAAGCTTCCATTCATTACCCAACAGATGTAATGTTGATTATAATGCACACTGGATAAGTAACCTGTAAAAAGAATAAAAAGTAAGTATATATGATCTACCAAAGCTTTGACAGGAGACATACAGCTTCCATAATTCCTTGTCAATAGATAACACTACTTAATTATGTAGACATTTTTCCCAAGAGACTTTTTTCTGGTGAGGAATTTATTGTGCCAGAATTACAAGCCCATCCAGTAATGCAATTATTTATTAACCAAACATTAATAATACTGAAGGTTTCCTTTGCAAAATAGATTATTTTGAAATTACTGTAGTATACTAGCCTTATTGCAGCTGCTTCCAAAGATAAAGGGTATTATAGTTTATTCTTTTGTATTTTAAAGCTAAAAAAACCATACTTTTTAATGACATTTATAAATGTTGATATCTCAAAAAAATCATGGCTTGAAGTGTTTTCTGTCAGACCACAAAATTATGCATATAAACATTTTATTTATTCTTGAGGGGAGAATAACATTGAAAGATCTTCAAATACAATTTAAGGTAAAGTATACATACATACTAAAAAAATTTTACTCTTTTATTCATAAATGACACTATATTAAATAAGATTTTCTAAGAAAGCTTTTGCTTAGATTTTCAAAGGAGGAAAGCATTAGGCATCCTTTGTTAACTTGTTCAGTAACTTGTTCATAAGTAACTTGTTCCGTAACTTGTAACTTGTTCCATAACTTGTTCAGTATCTTCAAATATTTCAGCTTTTCTCTTCAGCTGAATATTATTTTCTTTTTTTTTTTTCCTGGAGTTTTTTATGCATTCTGTAAAATAATTAATAATGAGAAAAACAAATAACCTAAACCTTACAAGAATTAACATGCACATTAGACTTTCTTCTACACTGTAATTTTCTCTAGTTATTTGCAGAATCTCTTGCTATGCATAACTCAAGAAATATTAACAGCCTTACTTTAATACCACAAATATCTGAGACTGGGAAATATTTACATTTCTGCTTTTATAGTATATTTAAAAGTTGTTACTCACCTATGTAGCTGTTAGGAGTTCATTGAAAATTATAAATGAATAGTAAATTCCCTTTTTTTTTCCTGTCAAATTCTGTTTTGTTGGGATTTTTTCAAAGCAAAATAGAAAATAGGGTGATGGATAGAAACAAAAAAGGGGCATAGGTGTTTCAGACAGACCACAACCCATCTCATCAAAAACTCATTTAGTTCAATGTGACTACAACTGGAACCATCTGCATATCATAATATTGTTATTCATATATTTATTTCTTTTAGCAAAATTACCAAATTATTTTAGCTATATATAAATCGTAGGAATTCCAGATCCTTTTCATTATGAATCTGCTACATGCTTCTTGCATCATCACTTCACAACTATTTAATTTTACTTTTACCTTATCTTGAACTCTTAAACAGGATTTGTATCACTATCTTTGTTGGCATTATGGCACAGAGATCTCTTTAGTCTAGTCTTTAAACAACTAGATTGACACTCATATGAATATTTTAAGCTTAGGTTTGTCTATTTCGCCACATTTTCCTTCTCAGATACTTGAAAAGTGATCTTATTCCTTTTCCTGCCACTGTTCCCTCCTGTTACACTGTCAGAAAAAGTTTTTCTGAAATTCAGTCATGAAGTTCTGCTTTTTAACGTTGACCTTGCCCTGGGCAGTGGGGGTTGTACTAAATGACTTTCTGAGGTTGTCCTTCAACCTAAATTATTCTATGATTCCATGAAATTGTCAAATAGCTAATTAAGAAGGAAGAAGAACATCTCTGCAAATTATTGAATATTTGACTTAATGTGCAAATTGTACTTAGCAAGTAATAGAACATTAAAGTCTTGACTAGACAAAGACCAAGGAAAATAGCATATCAAAAGCTTACAGAAATGAAAAATTATTAGCCATTAGGAAAAAGGAAAAAAAACCCCTCCAAGACCAAGAAACAAGGAAACCAATCTAAAAATAAAAAACAAACTCCAAAAAACAAACAAAACCCGATGTTGCAGTGTGCTAGCATGATTTAGGGTCAAGAGACCAGCCGCAGGGGGCAATGGTCTAGGAGGAGGCCAGACAGGGGGTGAGGAACTGGCCTGAGCTATTGTAGTTATGGAGACCTACAGAAACCAACCATGAGCCCCTGAGGTTGGGTGATCAGACATGCATATCAACAAAAGATTATTGGCCCTGCACCTTCCCCCCGCCTCCTTTTCACATATGGTTTATGTTCTAGAAGTTTCTTCTTGGTTCAATGTATTATTGGTTTCCTGAGTTTGTATCTTCCTCTGCTGTAAGTCTATTGGTTTGTACCCCTTTCCTTCTCCCCTTGGACTTTACCTGGTTGGCTCTTTGGAGCTAACCACTCCCCTTTTCCCTTCCCTTTTAATCCTCTGCACCCCTTTGTTCGGGGTTTGCAGTCTCTGATTCCTTGCCCCTTCGCTGCCCCTTGCTCTCTGCCCCTCTTCGCTTCCCTTAGCCCTCTGCCCGTGGATACAAATAAATCCCTTGGAACCCCAGATTGCGATCCTGCACTTCTTTGTTCGCTGCGCCTCCATGACGACTCGCGTCCCCCGAGCCCCACAGCCTGCTGCAGTGCCTTGTCACCACGTGTGCCCCGGTGTGTCTCGGCTCCAGACGGCTCCCCTCTGTGTGGCGTGGGGTGTCTGTCTGTGATGACGCTGCGACACCGCAACCCAACCCCAACTTCTACCATTTAGATACATGTGATTTTTACAATTGCCCATGGTAATGTAAGACTTGGTGCAAGAATGTTTACTGAGCTACACATATACAAGCCCTATATTTGTTCTAGAGCAAAGAAGAGAAGTTGAGCTTATGCCCTAAATCTGAAGATCCTTGCATGAGAAATTCTATCTGAATTCCATATTGGCAATGATGATCCTCCCTAGGAGGGTTTCCTCCAATTCCTGGACTCTCAGATTCAAGCAGAAATCAGAACTCATGAATACCAACAGGACACCTCTAGGTGCGTCTTTTCTCCAGGAATCCATAGGTGACCCTTGAAAAGCCAGCATAGCATAGGCCCTGCTCTTCATTCTTCAGCAGGCTAGTGAGATTACTACAAAGCAAATTCTTTGAGATACTAAAAGATCATTCACTCTTGTTTTGCACTATTGCATTCTGGTAGCAGGAAAAGATACTTTTCCTTCAGAATTCTTGGGACCATCTCTAATCTGCTAATTGAGTGACTTAGATATGGCAGGTACATAACAAAGTCTTAGGCAGCACTTAACTATTTCTTTGGCATTGACCATGGATCAGATGTTACCAAACAGAAATGTAATCCCCTCTGAGTTCAGCTTTGAACTAAGTTGTTTCTCTCTAGCAGTAAAATGCACCTGCAGCATAGTGCAAAACAATGAAGAATCTCTGCCAATCTTTAAATGTAGACAGTGAAAATATTTTATAGCTTTAGGCCTGTTTTGTTGCCTTTTCGCCTATACCTGTGCATAATTTAGTTGTAAAAGGTTGTTTTGTAGAATTCAGAGAGGAAGAAAGATTATCAAGAGAAAATTATTTGTACTATCTAAAACACATATCTTGGGGTCTGACTCTTAGCCATTATTCTCTTATTTTTTTACAGGCTTAGTAAATTATGTTCCTTTTCTTTTTCAAAATCTATTATTTACTGTCTTCTTTGCCAAAAAGGTGTTATCTCCTAAGTAATTCTTGTATATCATCAGAAAAGTTTGAATTTCACTGCCTCAAATGTATCTCTAGCTATCAGTATATCAGCAGATTAACTATTCTGCTGACAAAGACAAAAACATTAAGGTCATAATTATTTTTGGTTTAAAAAAACTATGTTTTGTAACATGCACATAAAATGCAAATCAGTCATTATGTTCCATGAAATATAGTATCAGGAAAACCTGGAAAATGTTTATCTGAGTAACTTTTTTAATGGACTTTGATTATTTTGAAATATCTCAAGAGCTTTGAGTTTAAATAGTACTATTAAAAAAAACCACCCAATACCAAAAACCTCACTTTAAAACCCTGGAAATTGTGGAAAAATTTATTTCAGAAATGTTATCTCACTCTTTTCCCCAAAGGAGATCATCATTGAAGCTGGTAACTGACCGATTGAAATCCTAACAGGATTGTACATTCTGGGCTGCAGCTATCAAAAGCACTTCAGCAAGTAAAACATTTGATCTGTGTGGGCCACATTCTTTTATCCTCCTTTAAGTCCTATTTTCAAGTGACCAAAAGTGATTACATATAACATTTTTCCAACTTAATGTTCCAGAATCAGGCAATTAGAATTTTTTAATGCACATTCCTTTTCAGAAAATTTCTGATTAATGCTATGCATTAACAGAGTTGGGTTCAAATACAGTTTTTTACTTATATAGCACGAGAAACTTGTACTATAGTTATGATAGAGTTTAAAACACAAGACAAGGATTTGAGAACTTTAGTAGATTAAGTTATGTATAGAATACATTAAACATCAGTTGTGCAGTTTTAATTTGAAATGAATGATGCAAAGGCTTTGTCTATATTTCATTCTTCATTGATATTAATATTTCAGCTATTTTTTAGATAGCAGCATAATATATCTTTTCATTTCACAGATATTTTAGGGCCATTTATATCCTTTATGGTTTTACTTTATTAAATAGTCAAATTGATTATGTGTACTGAGAATAACATAATTCTAATGTCCTCTTGTTCACTCTCACATGCAAATAACTGAGTTCCTGTTTTGCCTGTTCATTCGTTTAACCATTTTATCCTTTTAATGATTATTATAAAACTATTAAGAAACTTGTCAAGAAACTTCCAGATGTTGTCAACACAAAAATTACAGAAAGTAAATGGCTTATATTTATATTTTTACACACAACTTTGCTTTGAATAGATTTTTGAAGTTACATTTTAGCCATAATTGAATTATTCAGGTAATAATATTTTAATGTGGAGATTAAAATAAATTTAATGTAGCATCTGTTAAAGGGTACATATTTCTACAAAGCTTAGCATTCTTTAGTAATGCTATATGGTTTTACTAACAAACATAAATAGCAGCTAAACAAAATAAGGCTTATCAGGTAAACAATTACTATCTTAAAGTGTATTCTGGTGGATATGATGAGCTATGGTTGCATGAAGAACTTTTGGGGTTTAACTTTCTAATGACTGGTATTAGAGCATGTCAATTTCTAATGCAGCTGGGTTTGGGGCTTTGATTGGGGTCTGGGGAGAGTTTTTTTATATAAAAATCAAATTGAAACCAAAACCTTGCAAACATCAGACCTTTTCTTAACATTGGAGTCAGAAACTAATCAAATAAAATTAATCAGTTACAAGGTGTAATATAGAGACTGTATTAGAGATGGTCATAATGATCAGTGTTGTATTTTTGTAAGTCTTTGAATTTGGAGAAATTCAAGTACTGTAAAAAGTGATTGATCCATGGACAGCAGAAGAAGTTCAATAGTTTATTGCTTCTTTTGCAGCTATGTCACCTCTCTTTCTTCTATACAATGTGTGTGCATAATCATCACTTTCTTACCTGTGACTATAAGGCTAACATTACAGTTAAAAATGATTTCTTAGCAGTTGTTTGGCATGAATGAAATACTTGACAATTAAGAAATTAAAATATATTACACTATTTAAGTCATAACTCCAGGCATTTGCTGCACTGTCTTATCAAAGAGTTTGTGCACTAAGAATGTCCCTTAAAGCAGCTGGAGATGAGTTCCATAGCTTTCATTAATAAGACTCTTTCTTTCTTTTCTTGTCTATATTTGTAATTCTCATTTTTTGTCTCCATATATAGCTGAAGTGTATAAGAATGCTACTAAGAAGATAGAGAATTCATTTGCATCACACAACAAAAGTACAAGAATAAAATTCACAACATAATTAACAAAGGATTTGGTTTAGGGTTTTTCTTCAAGAAAATAGAAGCCCTGATACAGCAAGATAGCAATTTCAGCAAGAATTTAGGATCATAGCTCTCCAAGGGAGCTCCTGGGCTTCAGAACTAAAGCCTGTGGAATTACAGTATTCACACTTCCCAGATTTAAAATAGTTGGGTTTTGCTATGTATTGATTTTATTTTTTTTCTTCTGTCTTGTCATTGCCAACCCAATTTCTGTAAGAACATTGCTTAAACACATTAAATGAGTAGTAGACGTTTTTCTAAGTTGTGATTTAAATGTTTCCACAGCCAACATATAATCTCTACCGCTGTATCAGTATTGACTTGTGGCTTTTTTCTGATGTTTCTAACCTTGATGTGTCTTTAAAGAGGTATCATACTCCTCTGGTTTTTTGCTAGATTACTTCTAATAGGGACAAAGAACTTCACTGCCTAGCTTCTAGCAAAAGAGTAGTTCCTTGGCTAATGTAAACATTTATGGGAAGCCCATACATTTCGTATCCATAGCAAGCTCCTTCTAACATTGAAATTCTGACTCCTGGCAGTATATGAGAACTACTATGCTAAACTGAACAAGCTGTGTTTTTTCCATCTCCTCTTTTAAGATCAGCTCCCTACTCACTTTATCATTGTCATTGCTTTTGTCAGCATCTTTTGTAGTTTGATGCTATCAGTCTTGAGCACGAGGAAAGAGAATCATATTCAGCATTTTGGAATTTAATGAAAGCTGAAACACTGGGGGTTCTTATGGAGAATGTTTTAGCTGAAGTACCTTGGAATTTATTTTGCATCCACCGATCCACACAGATAGCTCATTATAATTCCATGATCAGTTTGTATACTTGTCACTGTTGAGCCGCTAGTAGAGAAAAAACCCAGGTTCTCAGTGAGGCAAGAAAAAAGTGCGTTTATTATTTTGATTTCCATATATATAGACTTTTCAGAGGTCACCCAGATTGGTCAGCCAGAAACCTCCCCCTAGGCCTAATTGGCCAGGCCTGAACTGTCCAAATCTCGAGACACTGTTTGCAAAACATCCAAACTTTATCTTTGTTTATGAAACACAGCAGAATGTTCTCACGAGAAAGACCTGTGCTAGCCACATATACTCATGCTTTTCTTGTCCTCAGTCTTTTCTTGTCCTCAGCTACTTTCAGTGAGTAAGCTTGTGGAAAAGTTGTCTAGCTAGGAGACACATCTAGTGAGCAATTCATTCTGATGTAGACGTCCAAGATAAAAGGCAGCTTCTTAAGGTGGACATTTATTTATTTATTTATTTACATTACGGATGGAGATCCAGCAGGACTAGCTTTACCTGGAAAGCTAATTTTCAGATAACTTAAGCAGAATGCAGTGAGAAAGCTTAGTCTTGTATTTTCCTAAATTAAAATATGTACATAATAGATAATTTTAAAATTAATTATTTTTATGTTTCAGTTAGAGATATATTTTAGACCAGTGGCAGTAATATTTATCTAGCCATTATGTCCATTTAGGACTTGGAAAATTTTGTAAATTAAATTTGTATTCTCCAAATTCAAAAAAGTCTCGTTTCTCAATGTATGTATATACATGTATCTGGGTATATAGAAAATATTTCTTATTTCTGAGAATATGTTGGAAGAGATATAAAAAATAGTATTTTCCTAAGGTTTGTGCTTTCAAGAATTTATTTATTTTAAGTAAAATTGACAAAGCTAATTGACATTTTCACTAAATCATGTGTAAAATTCTTAGTTTTCACTTTAGTTTATTGGTTCATTGAACAGAAAAAGTTAAATTTCTCGCAAACCTATAAGATAATATTGTAGCAATGTGGGTTTTTAGGATTCCATGTGCTCCCTTTGTTCCCCTGCCTTGTATGCTATTGGTTCATTTTATAATATGCACTCTGCTGTACCTGGAAACCCATTGGTGTGTTCCCCCTGTCAATTCTCCCCCTCCATCTCCCGGGACTGGCTCCAGGGGAGAAAAATCCCGCCCCTTCTCTTCCCCTTATAAGCCTGTGTCTGCGTGAGAGAGGGGTCTTCCATCTCTGAGCTGCTAGCACCTGCTACCTGCCCTGTCTCCCTTCCCCCTTCTCCTTCCCTGCACCCCTTTTCCCCATACCCCAAATAGACCTCCCTAGCAGAACAGAGATGGCGTCCAGTTCGTTCTTTCGTCTCACTAAGTTTCCTGCTAGAATTTCTCTGGTTGGGAGACTCGTGCCACGCCGCGGGACCCCAGGGGCCACCCGCTCCAGATCTGGTGGAATTACATGGCCCAGGGACTTTGCCCTGGGTGGGAGCCAGCCTGTGCCACCCTCCCGGAGCCTGCTCCATCATAATATGAACACTACATAAAAGTTCTTCTAAATAGCTAGCCAGAATTTAAAAATTAATTATATTGCTATTCAAGCATTTTAATGATAAAACCTCATTGACACTTGATGCTGAAAGGAAGAGTTGACATCTATAGTGTGTAAACATTTACTTTAAACCAGGTAGACAGTTTATTGGTTATTATCACATTATCAAGAAACAACTGGAATCCTTATGACTTTGGTAATATCTCAAGGCATTCCTATAATTTTTAAGTCAGAACTCTGACACAGGATAATCTAATAATTAAAACTTTTCCAATCATGTTTCAGAGAAATCATTTTAATATTTTATACATGAGACAGGTTTCCTATAAAAATTTCCACAGATTACTTGGGTTCTTATTGCTTGCTTCTCTCTGTGTAAAAGGGACACAGTGGTTCCGTATTCAGTATCCCTGAAATTAGACACAACTGCTAAGAACGTTCTTGCAAAACAAATAGGAGGATCATTTTATTAAGAGCTAGAAAATTAAGCCCCATTCCAATTCATGATATTCCCAGACAGAGTATCTTCTTTCAGGATCTCCAGGACTTAGACATTAACCTTTTGCCCATAGAATATAATCTATTTATCTTTCTCTTGCAGTTTTAATATCAAGTTTAAAGTTCCCTGACAGTACTAACCTTTCAGTCAGTGATGTGGATGTCTTGACTTTGCAGATTTCCTCCCCAAATATCCTGATGGTATGAGAAATAGTGTGGCCAGAGGACTAGGGAAGTGATTCTCCCTGTTTGCTTTTCACTGGTGAGGCTGTACCTCGAGTGCTGTGTCCAGTTCTGGGCCCTTCACTGAAGAAGGACATTGAGGGGCTGGAGTGAACCCAGAGAAGGGCAGTGGAGCTGGTGAGGGGTCTGGAGCATAAGTCCTGCGAGGAGCAGCTGAGGGAGCTGTGGGTGTTTAGCCTGGAGAAACAGAGGCTCAGGGGAGACCTTATCCCTCTAAAACTCTCTGAAAGGAGGTTGTAGCCAGGTGGGGATCAGCCTCTTCTCCCATGCAACCAGCAACAGGACACGAGGACGCAGTCCTAAACTGCACCAGAGGAGGTTTAGGTTGGATGTTCATTAGGAAGAATTTCTTCACAGAAAGGCCAATTAGACAGTGGAATGGACTCCTAAGGGAGGTGGTAGAGTCACTATCCCTGGAGGGGTTAAGGAAAGACTGGATGTGGCACTTAGTGCCATGGTCTAATTGACATGGTGGTGCTCAGTCATAGATTGGACTTGATGATCTCAGAGGTCTTTTCTGAACTAACAGATTCTCTGGTTCAGTGATTATCTTTTAATAGATATTACAAAGGATCAGCAATTCAGACGTATTTTAATCTATCTTCTCCCATTAACTTAATTTATACATTATAAGTAGATCCTTACCACTAGGATTCTAACTCTTATTTCATATCTATTCTTTAGTCTATACTAAACTACTGCTTTTCAAACACCAGTCACATTAAACTTAATTTTGTTTTCTGTGACAGCTGGATACTTACTCCAACAAGATTTGATATGACAATATTAGGTAAAATGGGAATTTTCTTTGTCATATTAGAGTATTAAAAAGGACCGAACATATATATACACAAGGAAAGAAACCACAGAACTTTAGTTATGACTTTTCAAAAGACATGTCAAAGCAATGATGTAACAAGAGAATGTTTGGATGTACATGACAGTATAGTTCAAAGTTCCCATCTCTCTTTCCATACAAAATATTACCTGAAACATTTCAATTTTTCTCTTGTTTATTCTGTTTTACCCTATTCAACAGAGAATAGGTAGCTTGACAGGTGTACTGTCACTTTCATTATTTCAAATTCCTTTCTCCAAAACCAATTATTCAGGGAGACATATTGTTTTAATGATATGGACACACAGGGACTAAGGCAAGCTCAAGAAATAGAATTTAATTTGTGAACTGATGAGGATTTGAATTTAAGCCTCTAGTGACAAAAGTGTGTATTTCTGGATCCCCCATTAATTTTTATGTTGGATAGCAGTATATCATAATCAACACGTGTTATGATCCAATTATTAAGGTTCTTTGGAAATACCTTTGCCTGAATTAAGGTGCAAACGAGACCATATGCCAGTGAATAGTATAGGTTTTATTTGATAGTAAATAAGGGAGAGAGAGAGAGAAGAAACGAGAGAAAAGAGGGAGTAGGGAGAAAGGTGGGGGGGACAGAGAGGGACAGGGACAAAGAAGTATCACCACTCCGTGGGTCCCACTGGCGTCCTGATGTCCTCTTCAGCTGGTCTCGGTGGTGGAGGTCCCCCAAAAGCACAGGATGCCATGGGTTAATATGCACTCAGGCCAGGGGCAATGTCCAGGCATGTCCCCCCACGGGGCAGTCTCTAGCAGCAGACTCTGCTTGCATCACCTGCAGTCCTGTGGTGCAAGGCGTCTGGGGAGCACTTTGGGGGGTCTGTGATGGATTGTGACTCCCCCTCAGCTGCCTCTCACGTGAAAGTCCCATGGATGTGGCTTGTGAGGCTGGGGGTTCCACAGCTGGGCCAGTTTGTGTAACGGAGGATGAGTGTTTATTGCCTCTGATCAGAGGTTATGCCATCCTCCTCCCCTCCTCAGCTGGGGGGGAAGTCTGTGTAAACCTGGCTTCTTTGAGCTGTGCTCTGCCCCCACCCCAAACTCATCCAGGAAAGATTCTTAGTGCAGCTAGTGGCTTTGGCCTTTGTGGATGCATTCCTTTCCCTCAGCCTGAGATCACTGAACAATAGAGTTTTCCCTTTATCTAATCTCAGCAGTTTGGCTCTCAGTCCAAAGTCCCAGCCAGGTGTCCTCAGGGAGGCTTCTTTGATCAAAACTTTATATCAGTATTTGAGGCATGAACTATTTTCAGTCTCTGACAACATGTTGCTACATGATATTATGATCCAGGTAGTATTTAAAGTGCTTACCATTATATATATACGTATATGTATGAGAGTTTGAGTTTCAAGCTGCTGGAAAATTATTAATGTGGTAAATGGATTTTTTCACACTTGAATAAGGCTAACTACTTTTGGTTTTTTACTGGGGCAACTATGTTTCAGGTGATGTTTATGCAGAAATGTATAGAATTCATTTTCTTTTTGATAATGGATTATTTAGCCATTAGATATATGTTTCCTAGAGCAAATATATCTGAATTTAGTTAAAGTCATTGATTTTTATTGTGTCTTTCTCTAAACTAGGAAGTCCTTTATAGTTTGTTTGGTTTATTTTTTTTTCTCGTGAAAGGAATTAAAAACTCCAATTAATATGAATTTTTTTCTTACTGAAATAGTTAAATTCATTTAAGTATTTTGATATATGTTTTCCTCATTGCTTTTATATGTTTTGTGCCTCTACTTGTAGTCTTTCCTGAGTTTTGTTAGATGAAAAATGTAGTCATAAAAAATTAGTGAAAAATTAAAAATGGAAAACCACTTATTTCTCTGTCCATAGTGTAATGTATAAAATTATTCTGATTTGTTTCTGTATTCTTACTTAATTAACTTCCAAAGTCAATACATTTTTTGAATGCAATAGTTGTAAATATCACCTTCATTTCTTGTTCTGAATTCTACTTATTTAAATTAGCTTTCTGTTTAATTAGCCCCAGCAAATCATATGTTATGGAGACTTCATAATTTGTCTATCCTTCTAATTCTTTAAAATCACAATTGCTTTTATGTGATGTATACATTTTATCCACAGTGGTTAATTAAGTACACTTAATTTGCATAGTATGGACTTACTGTTTATAGCATTATTCACATATTATACCGGCTTACTAAACAACTGAAATTACATAAGAATTACATTTTCTGAAGAAATACAACACACTTTCTAGTTCCACATGTAACTGAAATCTGTCTTGGAGAAAAATAAAGGGAAAAAGTAGAAAAACCTTTAATCTCCATAGGCAGAAATTTATCGTTGCATGTATTTATTCCAGTTCTTTTGAGCAGTGGAGAATACAGGGCATAAAGCACAGTAATGTGCTATTAAAAATTTCCTAAAGGTCAATATCTTAATTCCTGCATGCTATTACCTAGTTTAACAGAAACTTCATCTTCCACATTCTCATGTCACCATTTAATGTATATTTGCAGAATTTTCCATTGCATTTGAAGTCAGTTTATGAAACATTACCATTTAAAATATTTGTATGGATGCAACTTTTTAGTTAATGGACTGTACAGAGAGTTTTCTAAATATATTCCACAGAGACTGAAAACTGGCTTTATGCTGCAACATGCACATATCAGCAAAAGTGGAACCTTCACCACTGTACTGTATAAAACAGGCTTAATCTCATCTGGAAGGCAGAAAAATTGAATGTCATTCATCAACAAATCTGAGCAGGTAGGCAGAAGCAGAAAACAGTTTTCCCTTTTTCTTGAACAAGTAACATAGTGGAAAGAAGATTTTAGTTTGGGCAGAAATTAATGTATGCGATTGCACTGATAGGTGTGTTAGTTTAAGTGATTGTTGTGTCTAACTCTGATGGGTTTCAGAAAAGTTGAAAATAAAAGCCATTTTGTTTGGAAATAGATTCCAGAGGCTAGGATTTTCTCTTCATGGCCAAGGTATATCAGTCCTGATGGTGTGACAGTGGGTCAGGATAAGGAACTAATAGTGTATTGATTTTGCATTGTACAAATTCTATCTATTTTCTCAGATGTTTAAGGAGACATGTATAGGTCACTGACGGGAGCAGAGGCTGATGTTGTTAATCTTGTATAGGGCTGTGTGGTTGAGGCTTGTGTTTATGTGAGTTTATTAGTATTTTTTTAACTGCTGTGTTCTCTTTGTAAATACTAAAAGTTGTGGCACTTCAGACATTGAAACTGTCATTTTGTAATGGAAAATAAATAGAAAAAAAATGAAGAAGGTAAATATGCAAGGAGTTATTTGAGATTTGAAGATCAATTAAAAATTATACAATCTGTAATGCATCTACATTTGATTAATTCAATAATTCAGTTTATATGGTTATGAACAATTAAGGATACAGTGTGGGTTTTTTTGGGCATTTTAAGCAATTTGTGCTAGTAATTATTTTTTCTATAGATGTATTATAGAATTAATTCCCATTCTCAATTAAGTCTACACATAGACTAAGCAATGTTAGGATACTGAAAAAATACTAGTAACCTAAACAAATATATAGAGGTAATTCCAACTTGTCAAGCCAGAACAAAATAATAATATGTGTGTGTCACTTCCATTGACAGGATAAAAGCTTGATATTCTCCAAAATGCTCCTGATGGCAGTAAAATAGAAGTTTTCATAAAAACAATGTTCCCAGAAATTTCTTAGGCAATGACCTTCTTTGTGTTTTCTCATTCATAATGAAATGAAACAATACTTAATTCCCATAAACAGTAAATACACATTACATAATTAAAAAAAGGTTCAAATTAAATTATTCTTCTGCAGTGGGTTGACCTTGGCTGGATGCCAGATGCCCACCAATCCATTCTGTCACTTCCCCTTCTTAGCTGGACAGGGAAGAGAAAATTAAATGGAAAGCAACTCATGGGTTGAGACAAGGCAGTTTACTAAAGCAAAAGGGAAAGATTTACCATGCAAAAGCAAAGGAAAGAACTAAAGACTCTACTCTCTTCTTCCCATCAGCCAGCAGTGTTCTGCTGCTTCCCAAAAGGCAGGGCTTTAGCATATGTGACAGCTGCTCTGGAAGGCAAAACTTATAAATAATGACTGCCCTCCTTTCCTTCTTACTTTTCTTAGATTTTTTTTATGTGAGCAGACATCGTAGGGTATGGGATTCCCCTTTGGTCAGTTTGGGTCAGCTGTCCTAATCCTGTCCCCTCCCAAGACCTTGCCCAGTCACAGCCCACTGATGGTGGTGGAATGATGGAGAGACAATGCTGATGCTGTGCCAGCTCTGCTCAGCAGTACCCAAAACACTGCTGTGTTATCAACACCTTTCCAGCCACCAGGGCAGAGCATGGCACCGTGAGAGCTGCTGTGGGAATAATGAACTCCTTCTCAGCCAGACCCAATACAGCTCCAAACTAAATTCTGTTGTTAATACTTGAGTATTTGAGTATTTTAACTGAATATACAGAACATTCTTTCTCCAAGTCCTGCGTATTAGACACGCAAGCTCTGAAAGACTGTTAATAGTTTCATTTATTTATTTGTAAATCTGATATTTGTTATGTATTGCTTTTCACATTGATATAGTTTTTGACTCCATCTTAGGTAGTCATCACAATTCAAACTTAAATATTATACTTTTTTTTTATTCAAGAAGTTGCTTGTCTGATCTAAATAAAGAACATTTTATCCGATTCTACTAACTTTACTATTTTAGTGATGATAAAAATTTTAAGCAAGCCTTCAAACTTTTATGTGCTTAGTTGTACTTCAAAACTTATGAAGAATTCAGTCAGATTTTTTTTTCAAAATAAAGCATAAAGATATTTGATGTCTTTATTTTTGCAAGTAATGAGCAATTAACTTTTGGTCACTCTTTAGTTGCTCCATATTAAACCCACGTGATCTGAAGATCACTGATGTAGCCTAAGCATTTTAGGAATCCAGGTTGTATTGGACCTGTGAAAGAATACTTTTAGTTTAGGAATTTTTAGTTTAGGAAAACTTACTTCTCTGAAACATCATTAAAGTTCATGGCTGTTGCATCATTATCCACCTTCTTTCTGGTAACAAAACCTTTCCACCCAGCAGATAGATTCATTTTTTCAGAGTCTTTAAATGATATATTATTGATTTGTTTGGGATGAGGACAGTTTAGCATATTACAATTGCTCTTAAATAAGTTATTTTTTAGCATCATCTGCAATGCAGTCCTCCATTGTATCCCTTCCTTTTTCAGACTTTCCTTGTTCACCCTTGGGTTAATTTTGCTTGAAACATAGCTTTTTTTTCATCATGGGTTTGGTACTGTGCAGAGTTTCAAAGCTGATGGTCAATATGAAATTCAGAAAAGATTCACCTAAATAAGAGATTTTTAACTAGATTTTTTGATAGATATATAGAAAGAAATGCTACTTGATTATAAAGAAAAAATGGGGCCAATTAATGCACATAGAAAACTGGCAATATTTCCACTTGTTTTTAGAATCTAATCCAAAGCTTCAATGTTGGAATTATCAGAAACCCTTCCCTAATGTGATGGATTGACATCTTTCCCAGTGAATGCATAGCAAACTCTACATTTACAGGAAATATCAATTAAACTGTCAAATACAAGAGACTAGGTAAGATTCCTTCAAAACGTCTCAATAAAGAAGATGCATTATTGAAATCTGAATATGATAGAATTTTTATCTTTAAAGAGAACTGTATACAAAGTGACCTAAAAAAACATGTTGGGAGCACTCATTACATACCAGGAATTGAGGATCAAAGACAAGGTCATCCTGTTTTCTCTTTTTATACCTCTCATACAGTTCTAACATTAATGAGAAGTTGTATAAGATGTAATGCTGGTTTCCTAATGCACCTGGCAAATGGGATAACAATACTGAGAAATATAAAACTAGGAGAAGCCTAATTCAGCTGCATGTTGTTGCATGCATCTTCTAAACTAGTGACGGTGTCAGCTCCACAATACACCTGTTGAGTTTTCTTCTATTGTGCTGGTAAGGTTGTCCTCTCAATCCTCTTAATATTTTTTTTTTAATTTTGCTTCATTATTTTTATAGTGTATGTATGTTCATTTCCAACATATTTACCTTCATGCCTATAAACATCTATCATATCCCTTTCAGCCTTTATTTTCCTAAGTTAAAACTAACAAACTAACCTCTATTTTCCATTCATAATTCCATTTTCTGTGAACTTGATCACAGATGTGAACTCTATGTTAAATTTTCCTGACTTATTTCTTCATTATTGAGGAAATATGCCAACTGAGTTCTTGCACAATGACATTATTACTTATCCATTTCTTCTGAAGATGGCACTCTATACATCCAAAAATTAGATTTTTTTTCTGTCATATTGCATAGTTGGCTCTTTAATATCCTATGACACACTAATCTAGCTATTTTGTCTTTCTGCTATGCCATTTTATTTTTATGAACCCCTAGTTTCTAATAGAAATTCCTAGTAATAAACTCTTAGTAAAGCACTGAGTTACTTAGTGCAAAAGAATAAAACATAAGATATATATGACAGAACTGAGAGAACAAACATCTGCAAATAACCTACAGGACAAATTAGAACATTAAATTATTAATTGCTGGGTTTTTTTCTATCTTTTGTGGGGTTTTTTGTTAATGTATAGATAGATATTTCACTTTTCTCTTTTCATCATTCCAAGCTTTTGAAATACTTTGATATTAAAGAAACAAGGTTACCCCTGTAATTTGACCACTGAGAGCCCTAATGGCAAAGGGTGAACCACCATTCTAGGATTTCACAAATATTCTTAATAGTGTCATTAACTGGAATACAGAAACTGCTGCAGGGAGGAGGATGGAAAGGAGGGAATGCAGGAATGTCTTGGTTCCAATCCATTTTCTCGTTTTTATAAAAATGTTGGAACCAAAATAATGGTTCACAGAAATTTAATCCCTTTAAAAATAGAAACTAGGGCTTAAAGTGTGAAGATATGAACTGTGAAACTAAAAGTTGAGGTCACTAAGCCACAAACCTAATAAAATTGAACAACATACATTTCATTATCCCGAAAGCCTAAATAAAACCTCCACAATCAGAGGGCACTAACAGTCTTCAGGATTATGAATTTTTCAACAAATATTTCAGATAGTGGATTATCCTGTTTGCCCATGCCTTAAATAGCTTTTTCTGAGATATGGGTTCTAATTTTTTTTGTCTCTTTTGTTACTGTTTGTGGCAGTGTCTAAATGTAATCTGTAGGATAAAGCAAGTTTTTCACCCTTGGAAAAATAACAAATGTATTGACCTGGCTACATCAAGGATTAATGGTAAGTATTGGGCCACAGAATCCTTTGTGCTTCAGATAAACTAGAAATTCAGTTAGCACTGCTATTGGAGGCCTGTTATTCTGTAGTTCAGTCTGTGTAAACATGGGGAAAAATTAACTTGACTTTGAGACTTGATTTGTTCTGGAATAGAAAAACTTAATCTGGTGGTTTTTATTTTACCTTTTTATTCAGGAGCCTCATTAACTGATCTGAATTATTTTGTTGCATAACTTCATTGCCATTATATTTGCCTTAGCATCAACATTAGAATGCCTGATACTGATGACCTGTGTAACTCTTGTTTTGTCGGTTTCTCTTTGACGAATTCTACAAGCTGCTACATATTCTTATTTTTCTTTCTATCTACATTTTAAGTAGAAGTTAGTAAAAAGTTTTTTATCTGAGCCTAAAATAAAAATACAGAATCAGAAAATTTAGGATAGGGTCTTTTTCCATTCCCTACTGGCTGATGTACAAGAGAAGCAGAAATTTTATGAAGCTCAGAGGACTAAGCTGTGAGGCTTTTGGAGACAAAAAGATGAAGTTTTGTATTTCCACTTCAAAAACCGTTATTATTGTCTACCCCCTACATAGTTAATACATTTTCTTTTAGTAAGAAAGAAGTAAGAATTTTAGGTTTTGCTGACATCAGACACTTGAGTTACTATACACTCTTTACAATTCAGTACAACCTGTGCTGAAGTAACAAATCTTATTCCCCTCATTAAAATCATACAATATGCAATCACCTTAAATTGGAGTTGAAAAAAAATGTGTTCAAAGGCTCTACATTAATCTATTAAAAGCCTTCTTAGCTGAAGATTCCCATTGTCTTCTATCATTTATGCCTGTCCTTTTCTCCTACCAATAATTGCCTCTGATTTTCATGTGGGAAATATAATGGTTTAGCTGCAGCTTGTCAAGAATAAACAAGCTGTTACAAGTTAAGGTGAGGAAGCTGTCTCTTCACACTCAGTTACCTTTCTAAATTCACCTCCAGGGCAGTAAGGAAAGCAGGTAAACAACTGGTCAGTGTATGTTAAAAATAATGCCCAGTATTTTAAAATATCACCTCTACCAAGCTATACTAGTGTATAACTCTGGATGATTGCCATGGGCAATGCAATGTTAAAAGAAGAAAAAACATTTACATCTTAATGGTATCTACATGCACAAAGCATTCTGCAGAGTGGGAGATGGTGAACCTTTCAAGTAGATGCAAAACATTTCATAGAAACTTTTAATAGAAGCTGGAAGCATGTCAGAAACAGCAAGTCTGAGAAAATGCAAAGATATTTATGTCAATATATATTTTCTTCCTTTTGAAGCTTCAACCTTACACCATCACCCAGAAAGACTGGGTTGTTTTTACTCATCAAGCTCCTAATGTGATTATGTAAAAAAACCCAGACAACAAAACAAACAAACAAGCATACAAAACAAAACAAAAACAAAGAAAACCAACCAACAAAACCAAAACCAATGAAACAAAACACCCAAACAAAAAAAAAAAACCCATAAAATAATCACATGGTATGTTTTAGCAACAATGATAATACCATTTGGCAGACAACATCAAGACACTTAAGTGTTCCAGCTAAATGCAGAAAAAACTTGTCTCAAGTGTTCTGAATTTCCAGGATCTTATTTGACCCGTCATTTTGTGTCTCTGAATAAAAGCACTGCCCCTACAACTTACCTATGTTTTTTGCATTGTGCACTTGAATATGCATATCATAGGAAATAGCTTTTGAAGTTTCATAAATAATTCTCTTTGCAGTGACATTCTGCATCTTTTGCAGCAAGAAATAGGTAAGCTTAGCTGATTGTAAAACAGATTAAACGTAGGGTAAGGTAAGAAAGGTAAAGTAAGGTACAGGATGTTAAGCTAAAAAGCTGAATTTTGGTAAGGTTGTAGTCATAATATTATTTTATAACACTGTAACTAAAAAAGAGTCATTGAAAAAGAAAAAAATCTCAACCACTCCACATTTCATGTCCAGGAGAAAAAAATTAACAGAAAACTCGATTGAAATTAAGTATTTCTAGAAAGCAAAGCTTAAATCTTGCATGTTAAAGACTGATTGAGGTAGAGGTTATTTCATATCTCCTTTAAAATATTTCACAGGTAAAGCTGGGCTTCAGAATGATACTCTTTCTAAAAGTATTATCACATGGAAGCCATCTAGGAGATTTATGTCATCCTTTTTGCTGAAGAATGTGTTGATGTTAGACTCAAAATATTCACAAGAGCCTAATTATCAGTTTTCAAAATGTGGTCAGCTATAAGCAACCATGTTATTTCCTGCCTTTCCCATTAAAACCATATAAAATCTAGGTTGTAGCAACTAATTCATGCTGAAAGGTCAGTTAGGAACTATAAAAATTTGGAGTGCTGACAGCAATTTATCAATTGCCAGACTCCAGTTTGTATAACCACTACAGTCCTAGTCTTTAGTACTTAGACTAAGCAGAAGAAATTAACAGTAAATACATGAAATACTACCCTCTTCTTTAGCTTTAACTAACACATCTTATGTAAAAGAAAGGAAATCTACTAGGATAAGTAGATGGTCATTCACATCCCAAAATAGATTCAATGTACAAAGTAGTATTATCCAAGTGATAAATGCAACAAAGGTCTAGGTGGCTTTAGTTTCATCCATTTAAGAAAAAAAATAAACATCCCAAACTTAGCAAAGAAAAGCTGCTAAAACATAGAAAACATCTTTAAGATCTTAGCAATGTACATATATTTTAAATTTTCTAAACTTCATATTTTAACTGATTAGATAAATATATGTAACCTCTGTGACTTACACATTTCATAATTAAAGGAGTTTGAATATGATGTAAAGTGTGGAGATGCAGATGTCAGAAGTGTGCAGTCAGTAAAGAAGCTGAAAGAGAAAAAATTAAGCTTTCACATATATGCAAAGTTCATAAAAATTCAAAAGATACTTCATTTGTCATGACATCAACAAATGTGTGATTTAACTTTGTTCTTTATACTGCTAAGTTGGTAAAATGGTAGGACTGTTTTATTTATTTGTTACTGCAGGTTAGAGAATGCTTCAGGATTCCTGGCCTCATGAAATAGAGATGTAGGTAAATTGCTTTGACAGAAAAAGGGTAAAATCTTTGGATATGACTACAGTAAAAGCTTTACTAATGGTAGAGAAAACTGAACTGCAGCTCTTCTCAAAAAAATCCCAGTTCAATGCTATGTACCTTTAAAATTGTTGTGCTTCAGTAAAATTGATTACAATTTTCACATAGGATTGCAATCCTGTTTAGAAAAAAATTAATCATGTGTGACTATAAAAGCAACTATCAAACAAATGCACTTCACAGGAGAGAACAGTACCCTTCCTCAAAAAGAAAGTGCTTGGGAAAATATCTAGATCAAAAGATTTTCAATAGTATCTCTATAGATAGTCTTATAATTGAGCGTTATATATCAGCTTTATCTACTTTTACCAAGAACAACTATATTTTCTCTTCTTATTGAGTCCTGAATTTTTTTGTGTATTTCCATAATTCACAGTCTAAGGATGAGAAATAAGGTGTAGTATGTAGGCATGCAATTTCATAAAAAATATAGTTCATACATGAATTCCATTTTAAAATTAAACAAAAAACAAAAACAAACCCACAAATGAAGAGGTCTGTCAAAAAAATTAAAACTAAAACCAAAACAAGTAAAGAAATTTCTGATATGAGAGGGTCTGTATTAGTTTCAGCATGATAAAGATCCCAGAACATATTAAGCTTATAGTTCCACTTTCATTCTGTTCAAATAGACAAGAAAGACAAGCCACAAAATTTTATTGAGTAAAATTAATTTTTTTTTTATTGAGTTATGTGAATGTTACACTTTGCACAGGGACTACATGCATATAAAAAGAATTTCTCAAGCTCATTGTGGGTAATTAGGTTGATCATTAGATTTGAAGTTTCTGGATGAAAAGACTGAGGTTTGCATTTTAATAAAAAACCCACAAAAATTCTAAAATGTAACTAAGATTAAAATTTTTCACTATAAATCCAGCTCAAGGCTCAGTCCAAATAATTTTTTACAGCAATACAATACACCATGCAGGGAGGACATAAAAAAGAGAGCCCTAATAACTTACAGCTAATACTCCCCTCAAAATCTTGGACTTAGGAAACCATTTATTTGAAATCTCTCCTGATTTACAGTAGATAAGAATCTGGCCCACCAACAGGATGACAAATGGAACAGATAAAGACAAAGGATGTCCCAAAAGACAAACTCAATTCCTTTTTCTCTACTTATGATGTTAAAGGTCATCAATTTGGATTTTAAAACAAGATCCTAAAGAATAAAAATACAGTGTACAAGGCTAGAAACTGATTTTCGTTTTGAAACATTTTTTGGAATATTTGCACTTCAGTGTTTGAAGTCATTGCAAAGACATTTTCATCTAAACAGAGTGGGAATAAAGAAACTGAAGCATTTGCAACTGTTGGCAGGTTCTTTAAGTAGCTGAGATAGATTCTGACATCTGCTACAGTTACTGGTATAGTGGTTTGATTCAGGAGTGTTAATAACTATGCTTTTATATCTTTGCACAATTTAAATAAATTTTAAAAAAATGTAAATGTAGAGTTCAAGCTGTGTGTTTTCATTCAAAGAAAACTACAGTAATATGACTAAAATATAAACCATGCTTCAAATATACATAAATGATAAAATTTTACTTTTACTTTATTGGTTATCTAGAAGCACCATATATAAAACCCATCAAATATATATAGATATATATATTTTCTTAATTGCTGGTCATAAGAAAAAGAAGGCTTTTCTTTCTTCCTCATTTTTTTTAAAATTATATTTATAAGTGAAATTTTTCAAGTTTTTATCCTATATCCAATGCTAGAAGCCAAAAAGTGTTCAACATTCCATTATTTTATGATTTACTTATCACTGCAATCTTTTGAACAGAGGCTTTTTAAAATCTCTGTCCTGTGTGGGTGGTTCATTCAGGAGCTACTCAGGCAAAATATGTCTGTGATTGTGTTAATTTTGATGGGCCATCAAAGATCTGCATCATCTTCAAATCACTGATGTCTGCTTTAATTGCTTTGGCAGGTTTGTTAAGCCAATTAACATCAAGTTTCTACAAACTTTCAGTCTTCTGACTCCACTCCATGCAGTTTACTGTTATAGTAATGTCAGAATTTTACTGTTACAAAAGGAAAAATTTGAAAATTATTTTAACAGCGTACAAGAATTAAATTTGCATATTTTCTTTTTTCAATGTTCCCCTGCTTTGATTCCATTCAATTAATTAATCATCTAATTTAATGAGAATTATTTATGCAGTTCTAATATACATTCTAGTAGGAAGAATGTTTAAAAGGTAGGATTAACTTAGTTTTTCTGAAAAAGAGGACTATCAAGCATCCTACAGATGCCAAGAGAACATTATACCCCTAGCCATTAATTGGTGGTGTTGACAAATGTGGGGGGAAGTCAGGTGAAAACTTTCATGTTTCCCTTAACTGATGAAGATACTACATGCTTTATCTAGATGATTCTTTGGTTGTTTGGCTGGCATTGTTTGGAATGTTTTTATGGTGAAAATCTTTCTCTTAAGTTCTTTGTGTGGTGTATGCACATGTCACAATGAACTTGACCACACATAGAGTAGAAGCTGCTGGTACTTTTCTGAAGAAACTGACTCTTCTATCCTTTATCCTTTCTTAGATTTTATATGGCACCAAAAAAAAAAAAAAATCACCAGGAAAGATAAAACTACATTATTACCAATCATTTTGTATTTTTAGAGTAATTTGTATTTTTAGGTTCAAAAGCAGTTCTCTAATAACAACATTAAATTTAACAGAATTTGCTGAATTTAAAAAAGTGAAAAAGGCCTTTGATCCTTATTTTTTCTACATTGTTTTTGACCACGCTTCTGGCCACTTGTCATTTTTATTTGCTTCATGCTCCTGCTATACTTTCTGTCTTTGCTAATTCCTTGCTGAAGTGGTAATGGTTTATAGGTATTATTTTACATTTGTTATCAGTAATTGTTGATGCTTCTCTTTTCACATTACATCTCCCTCAGCATCCTCAGGCAAATAATAGAGATTAATACTCCAAAATATAAACAAATTAATCCATTCCAGATTGGAGTATCCAGTAAAAATGAAAAAAAGAAAAAAAATCCCTTCAGGTTCACTACAAAGAAATCATTTTACAACTTTAACATCTTACCCTTGAGAATGCTGGGATGCGTAAGATACTGTCTTTTTCCTTCTCATAGTAACAAAAGCAGACTATACTCTATAATTGTATGGGTGAGAAAAAAGGTTTGTCTGGATCTTCAATTCATAAAATATTTGCATAGTACAAGCAAGATCTTCTGCCTTATTGTCTTTCTTTGTTGAACATCACTTGCCATCTGCTGGCTGAGTTGCAATTAAACTGCTTTTGAATACGATTTCATTTTTACTGTTTATCTTCCTAACTTTACTGTAATTTAATTTGAAAAAAAATCACTTTATCTTGTCATTATCTATTCCTGAATTTTACCTTTACATACATATTGAGCAACCATGTGGACTCTGACTGCTAAATCCAGTAGTAACTAAAGAAACAAGCCATGTTTCACCCATTCCAGATATTATCAACCTGAGTGGTGCTTGTCTTCTGATACAAAGCAAGAAATTGTCATAAATTTAGTAGCTTTTGGACAATCTTCAAAACAAAACAAAACAAATTGTACCAGAAGTGAGAAAATGGGCTGAAAATAAATAATATCTATATGAACAACTGAGGAAAATAGGAAGTTTATGACGTTGTAATGGAGGCCATTAGTGTAAAAATTTGATTATAGCAAAATAAAATATTGGAAAATAAATTCAAATATTTGTATAAAAGAAGGCATCTGACAGAGAACATGTAAGGGAATTAGAAACTAAATTGTCAAGTAAAAGAACATATAAATGCAAACCATTAAAAATGGAAAAGGAGCCTACAGTTATTTCACTTATTTGTAAAATGATGGGTTCCTCCACTTTTCTTTGACTAACCTGTGCCTTATCCATAGTGTGCAGGTATTTACCAGCTGTAATGGATTTGTTCACACAGGTCCCATTAAAAGCTTGAGGTTATTTTGCAGAAGAACATGAAACTGAGTCTTTGATCATTTACAAAAGAGCAGGAGTCTAAAGAGCAATCTGCTTGTCCACATGTATTTTCCTAAATTCCTTCTCACTGAAGTCAACAAGCTAAATTCAATTGAAGTCAAGGTGACTGAAGAGGATGCAAATTAACACAATCTCAGTCCATAAAATAGATGCAGATCCATATTAAACTGGAGCTCAGGAAAGAAAAGTCAGTCAATTAAGGGCCAGTTGAATTGACCCATGAGATACTAAGTCTAAAATACTGTTAAATACAAACTTTTGTCCTATGTAAACATTTAAAAAGTAGGTTAGAACACTGTAGTTTATGTACAGATTGGTAATCTTTGGCATAAGATAATTAACAGCGTGTTACTGATGAATGAATATACCTAGTAACAGTATAATAAATCTAATGCATAGTTCTCATTCTTCTTAACTGAATTTTTAGCTTGAAAAATTTTACATATTATTTGAAAGTCAACACTGACAAATGGTAATGAGACAGGCAAAAGTGGTATACTCACAAATCCAAAGTACAGATTTTAAGATTAAATTAATGTCTTTTAAGAAGTAATGATGACCAAAGCAGTACATTTAGTCACAAAAATACGACTCCTGCTTCTTTTAGGGTACACAAAAAGCTCCTAACAACAACAACCACAAAAAATTGACTTGTGTGCTTCTTACAGATACAATCCTGGACATAACCAATCTGTTACTCTCCTGAAAGAGCTACAAATAAAGAAGGAAGTCCATCCTTCATTAGGAAGGAAGTAAGGGAAGGAAGCCAAGTAAAGGTCAAAGCTGCACATGCAATTGATCCTTTTTAATCAAATCAGATGAGGCAGAAATGGTATTTGGGCTTTGATTTTTTATAGAAATGAAAATATAAAAACTTTTTCTTTTTGTTTTAGAGGACTCAATTGGCTAAGAAATTTTATCTTGCCCAGAAAAGCAAAAGTCAATTGAGACTAGATTCAGAAATTAGTTGTTGCTCTGTCATTAAATTATATATGTCTAAGTACTCACCTACAAAGTTTAACACATATATATATAGATAGATTTATTTTGTTTGGGTTTTTTTAATCTGAGATTTTTAAATCGCCTTCCTTTCCAAGACTACTTTGCACACCCATTTTGGATTACCTGGGTGAATAAAGCCTGGTGCGTATAACTGCATATAAACTTTTAAACATTTATTGAACCACATGAAATAGAGATTCATTCAAAACCTGGCTTTATTTTCTAGTTTAACAGTTATCTGAGAATTATCTGTATTAACAGATCAGCTGCTCAAGGTCATCACCCCAAATAAACACATGAACACACACACAGACATATTATAAATTTAACCGTTTATAAGTCATATATAAGCTCTAATAGTGAAATAATACTGAACTACTCAGCTGCACACAGTTGTCAAGCAGTTCAAACACAACTCCTGTGCTGGAGCAATGTGTAATCAGCAGTGAAGCTTGTTTTGGCAGGGGGTTGTTAGCTGTCTGAGCACTTAGTCATGGAAAACAGCAAATTACCAGGGACTGCTGAGGCTGATACAGCTTTGTTGCAGCAGGACAGAGCAGTATACACATGCTGGCTGAGTCTTTGGTGTCTAAAAATTATTCTTGATTCTCTTTTTTTTCAAAATTCTCCAAGATGCATTGTTTTCAGCTATATAAAGATTTACACTTGGCTTACAGAGAAAGCTTAGGCATGTCAAAGAGGATCAAAAACTATGTTCTCCTTTCAAAAAAAATTTTATGGTGCATCCTTCAACTTTCATGACAGAAATAATACTAATAGTGATATAACTAATGCCTACTCAATAGTAATACATCATTTTGATGAATGTTGCTAACATGGGGAAACACAGTCATAATGCTATTGCATGTGTTTATTTTATTTATCTTACAGCTTTAGAATTATGCATAATTGTACCATAATAACTTGTCAATCTTTAATTTCACTTTGATTTTTTCTAGACTCTCCTAAGCATATATTTCCTAGAGTAGTGTATGTAAAAGGAATCTATTTCTTTAAAAGTACCTTCAGAACTTTCTTCTGAATAGCTGAAGTTTGCAGCCTTTCTGGCAGTTCAAATTATCAACGTCACGATTATCAGGCAAAAACTGTATTTCTCATAACACCTTGAAAGACTAAAATAAGGTATTCTCAGAATGAGAAAATGAATGATTTATGATGTAGTAAGAACATTGAGATGGCATGCTAAGTTTTTGCGTCCTTTTTTTTTTTTATAGATCTGTGTTTTGACTGAAAGAATGGGGCTATTTATGTCAACAGGTGGTAGTGAATAACTCCCAATATCTGCAAATTAAAATTTTTTAGTTTATGTTTTGTCATGAAGATTCTCCCAATTACTGTTTTAATCCTCTTTAATAAGAGGATTAACTAATAGTAATAACTAAATAATAATAATAAAAATAATAACCATAGTCTTTCATATATCAACCACTTCTTAGCTGAAAAGAGGTATTTTCATTTCACCTCCTTGGAATGACAAAGGGTATTGTGCAAGTTTATATATGACTAGGAAAGAATATATATAAAATTTGCAGTCTTGTGCAAATTAATTTATCTTGAAATACTGGAAATGGGAAATTATAATAATCATATTAGAATCATCAACATATGTCCTGAACTTTAAAAAGACAATTCTCCACTAGCCTTATAGAAAAACCCTTCTGTGTCTTACAGGTTAAGTGTCTCTTATTCTGGAAGGAGTTGTACATTTTTACATGTCACTGAAACCAGTCCCCTTATAATGTAAGCAACCATATTGTAAGTTGATTCACCTTTCTAATAAAGTTAGAAATATATTTTTGACACACTTACTTTACTGACTTAATACTCTCCACCACTGGCAGACTGAATGTTAGAAATATCTGTTTTCTTCTTCTAAATTTATTTCTGGTGCATTTATATCAATTTGTTTTTGTGCCAACTTTGCACTTTAGCTCTGTAATGTATTTATGAGAAATTATAAACCTGTATAACCTTCATTTCACCAGGATAAGTATGTCAGTCTGGTTTAGTACTTTGACTAAATTAAGCTATTTTCATGATAAGTCCTTTTCTGCATCTGAATAAATCTGTTTAAAACAATGACCCATACTGTATGCAGCAAAGTGTTGCCCATATTACTTATTTAAGGATTCTAAAATACTTTCCTCATGTGACAAAACTGTAAAACAGTTTAGAATGTAAAACATTTAAACTAAACATTTAAACTAAACTAAACTAAACATTTAGAACGAAGCCATTTAGAATGAAAAATCAGAGTATTGTTGACATAGTCTGCAGCTTATTTGTTTCTGTTAATTGCATAGGCAGACTTTTCTTATAATCACAATGTTCCAATTCTTCCCAATATTCCAGATGAAATTTCCCTTGTGTTTTGGCCCAACTCCTTACCTATTGCAAGTACATGGCCTGACCAGCCCTACAAAACTCAATGACTTTTTCATGTCTCCATTAAACTGCTAGCTGATGAATTAATACAGACAGGATTCTGTCCTCCTTTGCCCTTTCCAACTCAGAATCTCCATGCATAAAAACTTTTATTATAAGCAATTATGCACTTTATACTAATATAGTTAATTTTCCATTTCTATTTCTGTTCCATCAGAGTTAGTTCTTCCTGTTCTGATTCTATGAGTTATGCTTTCCATATTTTGAGTAAGGGAAATGTTATTAACATTTTGCTACCTTTTTGTTCTTATTAGTGAGTTCCCTAAGATAAGAATTTACTTTTCATCCTGGTGGCTTCCCTTTGAATACTATTATTCTCATTCTGAAGCAAAACTCCTTACAACTGCAGCCCTCATTCTCCAGCTTCAGAATAATTCTCTATGTGACTCTGTGTTAAATACTTTGCATCATATCTCTAGAATTTAGGAAAAAAGAACCAGTGTGTTACAACTTTTCTGGGAAAAGTAACATTAGATAAATGAGCACTACATTCAGAAGCAGGGTGAGCACTTAATTTTTGAGAATAGTATAAATCATTTATGTGAATTAGCTTCAACAGTGCCATCTGATGTGTATATGCAAGCTTATTCCTTGAATTGGGGGCTTTTTTTTTTGAGTGTGAATTATCATGTCCCATATAGTACTTTATTTCTTTATCTCAGTTTCATATAAATAGGATTAGTTAAATGTAGTTCTTGATTTAATGCGGTTTCTTGAGAAATGTGTGCAGACAAAGAATTTTTCAGGTTTCAGTACAGACTATCTCCCAAATACTGAGTAACTAAATTGTGCTAGGTATGCTTTTTGCATCTGAGATATATATAATCCATGAAATTGTTCATACAAAGAATACAGTAGAACCCATTTGTTACTTTTATGACCTGATCCACACTAATCTCACTGCAAGAACACTTAATCCAGTTGCCCCTCTTTTGAGGATTTTAAATGCAAGAGCTTGTTACTTATTACTTAATTTAGGGCATGGTAAAAGTTCTCATCCATACGAGAAAAGCTGCTGCTTTTATATTATTGACTCTGAGGATATTATATAATTGAAAGAGGTTTAAAAAAGCCTCCTCTCAAGTATGGAGCAGTGCCAGTTTTGCTGTGCTGCATATAGTGTTCAGTGTGACAGTCTGTTAACTGGAACAATCTGTGAGTGACAGTTCTTCAGTAAGTGAATGTTAAATTACTTTTCAAAAAGAAAAAAACCCCAACATTTTCTGTGTTTTCCTGCTGTTTCTGAACCTGTTAATAAATTGTTCCATATTATCTTGACTTTACATTTTTAATTTGAATATGTTTTACTTATAGTAATTTTATATGCCTTTTAATAGTAAAAACTATTTTAAGAGATATTAAAAATCTGAAGTAGTATAAAAAATTTTAATTTTTATCCCTCAAAGTCCTATTTTGAAAGAAATCTAGGCTGGTTTATTCATAAATGTACAGCAAGCGTACTTTTGGAATGACAATGTGATATAATGTAGCAGGAGTAGCAAATCTACCTCTGAGAGCAGATTTTACATCCTCTATTCAGTAGAGATCCTTTTTCTTTTTTTTTTCTTGTTTTGTGTTTTCAGTAGATGCAGCTATTTTTCTTGAAGGGAGAAAACAGAATATGTAACCACTAGCTAGACTGTTGCTTTCATGCAAAGAGCAAGGCTTTAATATGAATTCCAATGCCAAAGCAAGAGGAGAGAAACAAAATGTTTTAAAGATTTGACGACCTGACTTCTGAAGATTTGAGAAAGTATTTGTTCTACTTTACCCAATAGTAAATCTCAGATATAATATTAAAAGTTACTAACATCCTCTTTCAGAATATCCTGGACAATAATTGGCAAAACAGTTCTGTAGACATTTTGATATTGTAATTCATTTGCAATCCCGAACAAACTAATGCTTTTTTTTGACGTAAAAAGTACTAAATTTTTATCAGATAGATCTGTTTTATAGAAGCAAAACTTATTCCCTTGGAGATGTTTTAGTGATAGCAGCAGTGGGACTTCAGTTTCACTCTCTGCAAGGACCATATGGAGTCAACTCAAGTCATGGGTGGGACTAGTCCCTCAAGCACTCCCAGAGTAAATGTGAGATTTTCAAAGGGCATTACACTATGTAATCAATACTATGTCATCACTTTGATGTTATCCTAAATAAATATGCTCCAAAATCTTCCTTCTAGAGCAGGAATGAAGGTTGAGACATGCCTTCAACCTAAATAATATCATCAGAGAAATTAACTAGCTGTCTCTGAGTTCTGGATGTCATGAGCTCCCTTGCAACCTTTGACCACATAGCAACAGCTTTCTGATTTCTGAGATCAATAAAGGGGAAAAAGGTGACACTTTAAATAATGAAATACTCATCTCTATGAGTGAAATGGATTAACTTCAGTTCTGAAAATAATTTTGCTCTTATGGAATCTGACCTTCTTGCCCTCCAAACAAACTTTTAGTGATTTTGAGGCTCTATATGCTAAAATAATGTCCAGTCATGTACCCTCATGAAAGCTTCTTTTGTTTCACCATTTCTGAGGCTTAGCTTTGAATTTGTTTCCAGTTGTGTGTCCTTGTTCTTTGTATTGCAGGCTCTCTTCTCAAACACATTTTCCCATTTATAGGTTTTCCAAAACTGAACATTCTCCAATGAGCTCAATCTAATTTACTACCTGAAGGGTTTTCATGCAGGATATGGTGGTCATGGCCAGACAAGTGGACAGCCTTCTTTCCTGTCTTCAGTCACACTTTCTTTAGCTGAAGGCTATCTATCTGTTGTGCATCCCATTTTTAGATTTAAATTCAGAATTAATTTCTTATACAGTACAGAAACTTACACATTAGCTACTTAGAATGGAGTTTACAATGTAGTGTATGAAGCCTGTAGATGGTATAGAAGAAAATGAAATATTTATGTCTTGTTATTTTTTCAGGAGAAGCTCTATCTTGAGATCAGGCATATGAATTCTGTAACTGTAACCGGGCATATAAAAAGTGTGGAGTTTTTGATTGTGTTTGTGCCTTGTTAAATAAAGAGCTTTATTTTCAAAGCTCTTTGTATTGGAATGCAAATGTTTTGGCCCTCAAAAAACACTAGTTGATTTACACATTGATATTCTTCTTTCTGATGTTTTCCTGAGAAGTTTAGTATAGAAATAGTTCCATTTTAAACTGTAAAGAAAGAACAGAGGAATATTATGAAATTATAGATTCATGTATATCCAAATGTGCCTATCTTTTTAGGAAGGCCTTGAAGAGGAAAACAATGATTTTCATAAATCAAGAAATTTCTTGAAAGCTGCAAGATGCAAAGTTTATCACTATTAGCTCATGCTGGTCCTTGGCTACAGGTCTCTTAAAGCTGGAATAGCAAAAAGAGCCCTGATTATGGGCAGTTTCCTAAGTATTTAAAATTAGCCCCTACAAGAGTCCAGAAACAAGTTATACAGGTCTATCCAAGAGCTACTGGGTATTGCTCTACTCTAAATAAAACAAGCATATGGCAAATGAGGTGTGGTAAAAATTAAGTTCTCGTTCATGATTCACCACTGTTTTGATTTGATTATCAGAATTGGCTCGTGTTTGGTACCATCTTTGTTCAACTTTGTTTATCCCAAGATTTAAATCAGGTTGACATTCTTAACATTTACACAATTATTCATCATCGTATTCAGTCCACTACCCACACAAAAGGAAGAACACCATGCTGACAAGATGACAACAAATATTTAAAATTATACGAGCCAAAGCTTCCATGTCAATGATATCTTTAAAAAGAGTCAGCTTATAGTTGATGTGAAAAATATGACAATCTTGGCCTAGTTAGCAACTAAGTAAGTTTCATTTTGTCAATATGAAGACTGATAACAGATACCACAGAATAATGATCATATCCAAGTTCATAAATTTTTTCATGTACATTGTGGAAAAAAAAGAGCAACCTAAAAATTTAGTCTGGCTACCCATTCACCACCTCCAGTAAAATTGAGTAAATACATCTGGCTACAATGGCATTGTCTTCTAAATCCCTTTAAACCCAGTGCAGAAGCATCATGGTAAACAAACATTGAAGCTGGATTATTTCCTGGCACTTGCTTCCTGGATCACTTTTATGAATTAGCATAAAATAGGAAAACAACTGGAGTGTTTTCAAGGAAAAAGATCAAATCAACAGATGTGTTTCATGAAGGCAAGCAAATAAAACTCAACTTCAAATATATCATGTGCCTTAAAGCAGAGCTAGTTAAAAACATTTCACTTCTATTGTGTAACTGCGATATTCAGGCCATGGAGAATATTCGATATTTTTTTTCTGATTAAAAACATGGATATTTAAACTCTTGCTAGTGCAGCTTTATTTTGCCGGTGTTTGTAGGGAGATTAATAGTCTTAACAAAGAATACTGAATCTCAGAGTCATAGCATGTCAAGGGTTGGAAGGAACCTTAAAGATCACTTTGTCCCAGGAGCCCCTGCAATGGGCAAGGGACACCTCCCACTAGACCAGTTTGCTCAAGGCCTTATCCAACCTGGCCCTTAACACTAATTTCTGCTTTGTAAAGCCATGTTGGCTATTACAATTCACCTCTTTTTTTTCCGTGTATCTTAGCATAGTTTCCAGAAGAATCTGCTCCATGATCTTGCCTGGCACAGAGGTGAAATTGTCTGGTGTGTAAGTCCCTAGGTCTTCAGCTTTCTCCGTTTAAAAATGGAGGTCATATTTCCCTTTTTCCAGTCATTGGAAACTCAGCCTTACTGCCATGATTTTTCAAAACTTATGGATAATGGTTTAGCACCTTCATCTGCCAGCTCCATCAGGACCGTCAGACGGATCTCAACAGGTCCCATGGAATGGCATTGTCATTTCAAGACTGCTGATCAAATGTAGTAGGCTAGGTTTTACACAGAAATACAGATAATAGTAAGTTTGATTTGTTTCTCCTAATACATCCATGAGCATAAATCCTTGGTGTAAACAGACATATATTTATTTTACAGCAAAATGCTGGATCTGAACAAAGTAAAATTATATCATTTGCTTTAAATGTTACAATTGACTAATGTACAGTATAAACAATCATGCTCAGAATTTCATGTTTATTTTTTGCAGACTTTGTTGATCACACTTCAGTGACAGTTTTGGTTATATGTCATGGACTGTTTAGGATCATATGTTTTTCTGTAATCAAATTTTTCCTAGGGAAACTACAGTCCTTGAACAGCTGCTCTACCTGTCACACTGAGCAGAGAAAACATCTATTTTGAGGTGCAGTAGCAGCTGGTTTTCCTTAGTAGGTGCTAAAGCGAATCTCAGTCAGTGTCTAACAAGTTTACACCAAGTTCTGGTCTCTTGTGTCATTCCTATTTAAGCAATTCATTTTCAGTTACAGTCTTTTTCCATGTGAGCACTATTAAAATCTAAATTCCAATATTTCATCTGTTTTAGCTATCTGTGTGATAAAGTTGTAATTGTCACTCTAGGGAATGTTCTATAAAGCTTTCTGGTTTTGTGGTGGTTTCACCCTAGCCAGCAACCATGCCTCAGGCAGCCGTTCACTGACTTCCCCCCTCAGTGGGATCAGAAAGACAATCAAAAGGGTAAAAACTAGAAAAGTTGTAGGTTGAGATAAAGTTTAATAGGGAAAGTGAAAGCCATGCATACCAGCAAAGCAAAACAGGGAACTAATTCACTCCTTCCCATGGGCAGGCAGGTGTTCAGCCATCTCAAGGAGCTCAGGACCCCATCACAGGTAGCAGTGACTTGGGAAGACATGTGCCATGAGTCCAAATGACCCCCTTACTCCTTCTTCCACCACTTTATATACTGAGCATGATGTCATGTAATATCCCTCTGGTCAGTTGGGGTCACCTGTCCCAGCTGTGTCTCCTCCCAACCTTCCATGCACCCGCAACTGCCTCACCAGTGAAAGTGCTTTTTTGTACTGGTGCTTTTTGTACCGGCTGTACAAAAAGCAGAAAAGGCCTTGGCTCTGTGTAATCTCTGCTCAATAATAACAAAAACATCTCTATATTATCAACCTTATGTTCAGCACAATTCGAAAACACAGACCCATACCAGCCACTGTGAAGGCAATTTATTCTACCTCAGGCAAACTGAGCATTTTTTTTTTTTTAAATCTGTCTACCAGAAAAAATAAAAGTAGATCAGTACACTTTTCCTAAAATGAAGGGAAAAAAAAAAAAAGAAGGGGGAAGAAAAGATACAAAGCAAAACCAATATCCTTACCTGCAAGGCAGTAGCAAGGAAAATTATCCTAACATTAAAATGTACACGTTTTTTATTTATCTTTGTTGTTGAAAATATTTTCATCATTAAACCATGTCCCTAAGTGTTATGTCTACATATCTTTTAAATAGCTTCAGGGGTGGTGACTCAACCACTTCCATGGGCAGCGTCCTCCAATGCTTTATAACCATTTCAGTGAAGAAATTTTCTGAACATCCAATCTAAATCTCCCCTGATGCAACTTGAGGCCATTTCTTCTCATCCTATAGGTCCCTTCAGGATGTCCCTGTGCCAGCACAAGCTTGTCTGTGGCCCTCAGCCCCTTCAGGGATGATACCAGCACTAACATGGAGCACCTTCTACTACCCTGACCCTGTTTGCTTCTTCACTTTGTTCTTCCCCTGTCCCTCTATACCACATTTCCCTCTAGATTTTCTCATCTTCCTTAGATGTGATTTTACTGAGGAACCACCAGCCTGACCAATGGGCTCAGCTGTGTTCCACGGTGGGCCTGCTGTGGTGGCAATTGGAGCTGGAGGTGCTCAGTGTGGGGACAGCCCTGAAGACTCCTCCTCTGCCTCTGCTACCAAAATGTGCCATTTATGCCAGTTAGCACTTACAGTAATTTTTTTTTTTGTTAAAAACTTTCGGAAGTCTAACCCGGTATCTTGAGTGAAAATCAGAGTGCTCTGTAAACCAGATGCTTAATATATTTCAGAACTACAAAGTTTAAAATTAGAGCAGGAAACTAAGATAGATTTCTTATGAATTACTTCATTACTGTATGCCTTTGAAATATTCATCCTCCAGCAAGCAACAGTGAAAGCCTGAGGAAACACATGCTACCTCAGAAGGCCTCAGCAGGTGTTCTTGGCATGGGATCCAAGAACCACCTAAAATCTGTTAGGTACTGTTATCCAATAACAGCTTCTTGTTCTTACCCATTACTGGAATTCAATACAGACAAATTAGGATTACAATATCATAAAATATTTAACACATAAGGTATTCTGACAGGGCTGTAGTTGTATGTCAACATGGAGAGGAATTCCAGTCAAATACTTCTATGAGAAAATGCCTTTTTATATATATTAAAAAAAAGAGAATCCCAAAGTGACAGTGGGTTCCAGGCCTGTACATATGAGGCTTACCTGTCAAATAATTTATAAGATAGTATGAGGATGAAAAAAAAATTTCAAGCCTTGGTGCTTAGATCTAAACACTAAACCAATTATGTTTCAAGCTTGCAAAATATTTCAAATTTTCTTCTCATTATTCAAAGCAGAATCTAGGATTTCAAGCTTATTCTCATATGTGTAATACATGTTTAAAGTGTGTCACATGTTTATCAAATTACATGTGTTCTTTTAAATTGTGTGTTCTTGCTGAACAAGTTAATAAGGAAAATAAAAGTAGTGTAGCAAAGTATAAGCAAATCAGACAAATAATACCACTATTAATAAATTAACACTAATTTCTATTCTATGCCGGTTCAAGTAGTTAAAAGCTATGAAACAGAAAAATATGTTACTCACAGTTTTCCCCATCATTTATTTAATTAGCTATGTAGCATGTATAAAAACTTCTAGATCCTGTCAGTTTATTTATGTTTGTTTCACTGCAAAGTTTATTCTTGCTCAGTCATGTGTAAAGATTTCCCATCTTCCGTTCTAAGATTGTCACCCTTGACCGCCTGTTTGTCAGCTCCTCACAGAATCTCCCCATGCTTTCACTCACTCAGTTCCTTATGTATTGCATCGGATCCTGTGGCTTGTTGTGCAAGACCCCTAGTCTGATCATATTTCAGGCCTTCTGAGAAGCCATTTCTTTTATTCTGGAAGCTTGTAGGCATGCAGTCTAGTAAACTTATATTTCTTTTTGACCCTCATTTTTTTCCCCCTATTTTTTCCCTTAATTTCTACTTCTCTGTCATTAGAATGTAAATGCCTTCACGGCAGGGACTGTCTTATAAGTGCAAAAATGTCTTGTACACTGAGAGTGAAATTTCAAGAAATGTTTTTGCTATAGAGGATGGGTATCAACAGAATATGCAATATTTTGGGAATGCTGCAGCTTTTCACTTTGGAGCAAACTATGATTACATTAGGTAACCAGTCACCCTGTTAAAATGAAAAATTTAGAAATAGAGAAAGGATAGAATTAGTCTCTGGACAAGATATAACTTAACTAAATGACATTCATTGCTAGCCAGGCACTCCAGCTTAACATACTAGGAAAAAGAAAGGTGGATTTGTCAGGAAACACAGGAAATCAATACCTCTGGATTCTTGATAACATGAAAAAATGGGGCACTTCATCTCTTGAGTTACTTTATATTAAGCTTTATGTTAATCAGGTTGCTTTCTATTAATCAGGCCTCAGATACAATTGTTAGTTGCCGCGCTGCTTTGACTAATCAGGCCATTTTCCTTTCCATACATGGATTTAAAGAATTCTTCTTTGGCAGATGATTTCTTTAGAATCTGGCTCCTTATCTTTTTGTTACTTTGTCAAGCAAACATTCAAGCACACCTTGTTCTCGACGCTAGACTTTCATCAACTCCAAGGTTATAGGAAACAGAAAGCTTGTAACTGAAAAATAATAAAACATTTGTTGAAATCCTCTTTATTCAGTTTAGCTCCATAAACACAGAGTATAAAGGAACACTCTTTAAAATCTGTGAAATTTTTGAACCATTACAGAGTCTTATCAATGAGTCTGTATTACCCAAGAATTAAGAATTATTCTGAAATCACAGTACATTGAAACCCATATTCTATGAACAGAAATAATTAAACTCTTGCAACGATATTTTGCTTGGATGGGAAAAGATTACAGAATCTTTTCTGTAATCACAGAATCACAGAATGATCTGACTTGAAAGGACCCACAAGGATCAATGAGGCCAACTCTTAAATGAATGTCTCCTGGGGATCGAACACATGAGCTTGACACTATAAGTAGATACATATTTTTTAGACAAGAAATTATAAACCCTCAATTTTTTGTTTGTTTTTTCTTTTTAATCTTTTTTCAATATGTTCTTGTATTTCTAATTCAGCAACCTGTATGAACCCTTCTGATAATTAGTTTAATTGACTCTCCTTTTGCTATGCCTTATCACATTTGCTTCTGCAAATAAGTATCATTACCTCCCAGCCACTATGAGCTTGTCTCAGGAGAGTTAACACCTTTTTTCAAGTTCATTAACTGTTCTCATGATCATCACCTGAAAAGCTTGAATGATCAAATCTCATTTTCCCAAAGCCTATAATTTACCTCTGTAAACTCATCTTTTACAGTGAACTCCTGTATGCGTGAGGCATCATTAGCACTCCTGCAGACATTCATGAGAAAGTGACTTCTGTAAAGATTATGCTTGCTACCCCAGAAGTTTATTCAGGTAAAGGCAGTTTTGAAACAGAGCATAAATCTTTTTTTCTCTCACTATTTTTCCAGTTATGTGCTGAGACGATGACAGACAGACACTTTTGCTACTTGATTTGTAAATGGGAGACCTGACCAATAAACACATAGTCCTACATATTGCACTCTACAAAATGCATTTACCTGAGCAAGATTTTTCTTAAAGGACATTTTTTCTTCCTATTAATTTCATATGTATTTTATATCTAAGTTTACAGCTTTTTCCTCTCCAGACAAAAATCTCCTGTGTTGCAAATCTTCATGTTTACTTTGACACAGTTTCATTCATATAGGCTTAATTTGCTGCTCTCTTTAGCAAGTGTAAGAAAAACTAGCATAACTCTGATATAATCCTGCAGAAATTTGCTAGCCACACACCAAGTTCCTAAATCTTGGAATTTCCTTTTAAGTACAGGAAGGATAGGGATTCTATGTGGTAACAAGTTACTCTGAGTAGTTATTATGATTATTCTTATGTAATGTCTGCTCCATGCCACAAATAAATAAATCAGAATTTTAAAATAGGTCTTAAGTTTATGTTTGACTATTTCAGTTGGGAAAGACAAGTCTGCGAGATAGAATATAATACACTGGCCTGTCCTGTATCAACAATTACTGTCAAGCAGAAAAGTTTAACTAATTAAAAATTTAATCTAACTACCTTATGAGAAAGTATTACTATTTTAAAGTTCTTTATTCTGACAGTTAGCTAGCAGCACACTTGCATATAGTAGTCTTTGGGGTTTTTTCTATGATATTTTAATAGCTCATTAATTGCCAATTATGATTCTAAATTTTTTTATATAAAAATATAAATTTCTGGGTTTTTTTCCCCTAGTACCACTGAAAAATATGCTAGGTTACTTTAGAAATTATTCTGAAAAAATATCCTTGGAATTTCAAGAATAGGAAAAGTTCAAATTGTATACATTTATGTTGTCAAAATATGAACTGCCACAAACCGGTCTATACTGTTATTACTGTTATAAATCAAGTTAAATCTTCTGTCTGGTATGACAATGCAGTATTACATCTGTTTAGTAAGCCCAAATGAAAAGGTTACAGGGTTATTTGAGTGCACTAAATGTTCAGTCTAAGATAATTAGCATCAGTTTAAGATTATTTCCAAATTCAACATATGCCTACATATAACTCTACAACAAAGCTTTATTTTAGAGAAGCTGCCTGGCTTGATTAATGTGCTTCATGGATACCAAGCTCTAAGTCACATATTTGAATGATACTATAAAAAGAAAATAACACAGAACTGAATATAAGAGAATAGTATGACTTGGAAAAAACATCCATTTCAAAAATTTCTTATAGAACCTCACAAGACTTTTCACAAGTCTGTTTATTTTTGAGATGGTGGAAGGATAAAAAAAAAAAAGACAAATCGGCAAGGGAGAATGAAATAATTGCTACAGAAGTCAGCAAGATATTTATGATATAGAAGACTTAGGAGATTGAAACCTTCTTTACTATACTACTAAATTGGATGATTCCAGGGAACTGTTTGGGTGGTTTGGTCTTTTTTGTTTGGCTGACTTTTTTGTTTTGTTTTGGGGTTCTGGTGTATTTTTTTCTGTTTGGTTCACTGGTTTGGTTTATTTCTTGTTTGAATATTAAGTAACTTTACATGCCTTTCAAAGTAAAGATAGCTCATTTACTTGTGAAACAGTTACCTGTTTTCTAATGTACAGAGATTGCACATTGTGCCAAGGCCAAGTACAGTAAGCTCTGGCAAAAAGGAAATGGGAAGCTATATGAATTGTTTCTTTACTCAAATATTTAAAAAGCAAAAAACTAATAGGAAATTTTGTCATATAATTAAAAGAAATAAACATCCAATACAAAAAAATGATAATTAAGTGATGCAAAGAAAATTGTAGAAATACATCACTTCTCAATTAATTCAGCTTCACACTGATTGTGTGGTGGTGAGATGATGTTTAGAACTCAATAACAATTTTGAGACTGAACTAGTAGAAAATAAATGCATGCAAAGTACTGACAGAAGTATTTAATGATTTTTCATTAACAAAAATGAAATTTGGGAGGGGGGGGCTTGTTGCTATTTCATTAATAAATGAAAATAAAATATATAAAACCAAAAAAGATTTTACTCTTTTCATATACTTTGCTCTTTTCTTCCCTTTTAAAGCAAGACAAAAGGAGAAAGGGGCAAAGAAATGCAAGAAAAAACAAAAAAACAAACAACTATTTGAAAAAAGGAAACACTATGAAATGCTATATTTTAAATTTTTTTCCATATTTTTATCAAAAGTTTTCCTTTTCTATGCACATCAACTTAACATGTTAACAAAATTTAGTGAAGAAGATTCTCTTCCAAATGTCTTAAAATAATAAAAAGTGTTTTGGATCAACTCTGTTTATAAATCAGGTGAATTTATGTTACTAACCATGACTTACAAAAATTATTGGACTGTTGTCTCTAAGAAGTCCACTTATTTCCACTTCATTCTAGAGAGTGCTAGTGCTGCTCTAAATATTCCATAGTGCAGTCAACCTATGACAAAAAAATTGAGGTGGCTCCATAATAAATGATCAGGTGGTTTCTCTTGCTCTTATCCTGTACATCTGCATAATTTCACTATAAATTTGAAAGCATGGAATTTAATGTACTTCTGCTGCTTAAAGAATTAAAATAATTTTCTATTTGAACTACAACTATGATCACTGAAAAAGGAACTATTTAAGAGGATTACTTGTGTCAGTGGATTTATACTAAGGGGCCAAAGTCAGGCCAGGGTTTCAGCCTTAATTCTGTCAGGTCTTGGTTTCATGGCTTTAGAAGTCAAACCTTCAAGAGTTTTAAATGTATCCCTTTGTAATGACCTAGTATATCCACAAAGGAAGTTGAAAGATGCATCCACAAGGCAATGCCTAAGAAGAGAGTAATAGCAAATGTACAACTCAAAAAAAAAAAAAAATCCCACCCTCTAAAAAGCTATTACAGCTATAAATGGGAGAAATTAGTAAGACATAGTGAGGAAATTAGGAGGTTTTCAACCACTATATGGTGAGAATACAGAAACCTTTTGAGAATAAGATGTGCCAAACGAAAAAATATGGAGAAATAATACTGAGGAGAGAGCAAAGGGGAAAGACACCAAAGGTCTGCAGATAGATACATTTCTAATGACTTTCTAGAAAAGCCAGTTCCTTTCTGACTCTGCTATAAATTTTTTTTCTGCAATGTTTTGTAATTTACAGACAGTGTTTGACAAGATATATGGAAGTAGGTATTTTTTCCTACATTTGTTCAAGTCAATGCGCTAGAATTTTGTTATATGGTCACCTATAGGGATAATATGCCTCATAATTAATGAGTAGAGATTATTAGATGTAATGACACAGAGAAGACACATACTAAGAAAAAATTGAAAAAGTGTAGAAATTAAAATAAAAAACTGCATGAGTTTACATGACATGTTTTCTGTTCAAAGTTAAAATCTTATTTTACTAATTTTCAAGAATTTTAGTGAAATCCATAACATTCTTTTAATAAGGCAGAGCAAAATAAGAAGCCTGTATTTAAATCTTGCTGAATGATATAGTTGAGGGCAGATATTCGCCAAGCTACTCAATCACTCACCCTCCTCAACTGAAAAGTGAAGAGAAATACGATTTTCTCTACCTCTTCCCCCTGAGCAACACATGGGGATGGGAAATGGGGGGTTATTAGTTCACCACAAATTTTCTCTGATTCTCCCTCACACTCTTCCCCTAGCCCAGCACAGGGTCCCACTCAGACGAAATAATCCTCCATGAATTTCTCCAACATGGGCTGCAGGGGCACAGCTGCCTCACCATGGTCTTCACCATGGGCTGCAGGGGAATCTCAGCTCTGGCACCTGGGGCACCTCTTCCCTTCCCTCACTGACCTTGTTGTCTTCAGAGTTGTTTCTCTCACATATTCTTCTTCCTCTCTTCTCTGTTGTACAGCAGTTTTCTTCCTCCTTATTAATGGCGGAAGCACTACCACTGCTGCTGCTGGGCTTGACCATGGCCAGCAGCAGGTCCACCTTGGAGTCAACTGGCATTGGCATTGACATGGGGAAAGTTTCTAGAAGCTTTTCACATAAGTGATTGCTGCATCCCCCTGATACCAAAACCTTGAAATATAACCCCAAAACTAAAAGAGGTCTCATCTACAGAGAGCTCACCCCTGGAATACTGTGTATTTATTTAAGGAATACTATTTTTATGAGTTGCTTTTTCCAGTGTAGGCTAATGTAATATTAACAATGTCAGTGAGGCTTGTTTAAATGTTTTTCAGTTTGTTGGTTCCTCTAGTTCTGTCAGTGGGAACTACTGCAAAGAATCTGTCTCTCACTTCCTCATTCCCTCCCATTAGGTGTTTATACTAAAAGATGAGAACACCATGAGCCTTCTTGCTTCCAGGCTGTAGATGCCCAACTCTCAGCCTAACCTCATATGAAAGATGCTCCAGTCCCTTAAACATCCTAGTGGCCTTTCTCTGCTCCAGTCCAGTATTTCCATATCCTTCTTGTGCTGAGTAGACCAGAACTAGACACAGAATTCCAGCAGTGTCCTCACCAGTCCTCAGCGGAAACACCATCTAAACAACAGAAAACACTTTCTTACTGTGAGGGTGAGGGTGAGGATTTCTTAAACACTTGAGAAACTTGCCCAGGTAGGCTGTGAAGTCCCCCATGTGTGTAGATATTCAACACCTGACAGGACACAGTCCTGGCAACCTGCTCTGCTTAAGCAGGAGTTTTGGACAGGATGATGTCCAGAGGCTCCTTGAAACCACTCTGAGATTCTGACAAATATAGAACTCTAAACTGAAGTGACAGTTCTATAGCTGGAACTGGATATTCTATTGCCGACAACCTACAACTGTAGGTTGACATAAGTATCACCTCCTTGGCTGTAATACTTCTACTTTGATTTTGATTCCCTATCCTAGGTATCATTGTTATAGCTGGTCTTTTCCACAGGAGCCAAGCCCAGGTGCTACTGATCTTGATCTGCAATGAAATAATTTATGTCTTCTAATACTCCAATCCTCCCGATGACCTAAGAGTCAATAAAAATTCAGCTATCATTTCACAAAATAAAATTGTCTAAATATTTTTAGGAATTATGTATTAATTTAAAATATAGGTTTGCTTCAGAATTTTTCTGTCTTTATTTACACATGACATAGAGCAGTAGACTATGCAATGAAGGATTAATAAAATAATAGGCAACTTCTAGATTAGGCGTACTGAAATGTCACATTTTCTATATTTGAGAAATATGTGTGCTTGCATTATTTGTATAATGTAGAAATTCAGCTTTTTTTTACATAAAATAACTTGTAAAATCAGTGCCTTTTTGAGAGAGCAGATAAGAAATATTGTTCAGGTGTGGAGATTTTAAGAGACAGTGATGCTTAATACCAATAAAAGACCATAAGAAGTGAAAACAATGTGTGACAATTGAATGTCACAGATGGAAAAGTAGAGTAATGCTATTGCAAAATGAAAGATCATGAATTAAATCATACATAAAATAAAAGTGATTGCATATGTCTCAAATGGATATTCAAATCTCCAAGTAAAGCTCATGGATTGCAATGGGTTATGGAATTCAACAGACAAAATATTTTAAGCAGATCCTGCTTTTTGAATAAGAATACTTATGCACAGAACAAGCTGACAAAATACCAGAAAACTTAAAAGACACAGAAGTGAGAATAAAACATAATTAGGTTGTAAATCCCAATTATGTGAGGTGAATTCCCTGATGAGTTAGTCAATATATCTTATACTAATACCTTTCTCATTACATAATTGTGGAAAAGAAATTATCATGAATTACATATGTTTCTAGAATTACTGTGAGTTACATATGTTTCTAGAATAGCTTCTAGAATGTTGATACAACATTCTGAAAAGCTTTGGAAGACATTTTACCTACCATAAGTTGAATTAATTTTAGATATTATTTACAAAATAATTAATACAGTATTCCAAATTTACTCTATGTTAAACATTGGTTTAAGTCTTAAAGACTTTCTAAAGGCACCACCATGACTGATGCTGTTACTGACTGATGCTTTTTTAACTCAGGTTAAAAAAGCTAGACTCTAAGAAAAAAATTTCCAGTGTTTTCATTTCAAATGTTGCATATTATTTTAAATGCCAAAATAAGCATTATGAAACTTTAAAGCCCAGAAACATTCCCCCTAGTACTTAAATTATACACTTTGGATTAAACATTTTCTTTCAATTGCTCTTATCAAGAGGTGGACAGTATATCATCTAGTGTGCTTTTAGAACTTGCATAGTTCTCAGCTTGACCAATTGATTTTATAAGTTTCTACTTCTTTCTCCCTCAACTGCTAAAAGATGATAGAAATTTTATTGGTTTCCCCATGTTTTCTTTTGTTTTACATAATATGTAAAAATAAGTGTGCCTGGGCAGCAGAGAAGAGAGTTATATGCATTCCCTGCCCCAAGGGGTGCATACAAATATCTCTATCAAAAGAGGAAAAGATGCTGCTTTGTTTAATTGCATCTCCATTTGAGCTTTGAAGAAGACCTTACAATGCAGGTGGTGAGCAAGAACCTCAGTAAGCAAGGAGTCTCAAGCACAAACAGAGCCAGAAAGATCTTGGAAAGTATAGGGAGGAGGTTTCAGAGACCACAAGAAATAAAGATGGATTTTTTAACTTATCTAGAGACAATAGTGTAGTTTTTCAATCCAAAAGACCTCTGAAAACTGCTGGACCACAGGAAAGAGTATACAGTGCAGTTACACGTGGGTATTTGTGATGCTGCTTAAAAATCCTTTTCTTCTTATCTGATCAACTCTAAGTATCCTGTTCTAGCAATCCTAGAAATTCAAAACCATTTCACTCCTGAAAAGAAAATGAAAATGTGGTGTATCTATTTCAAAGCAGCAACTGCATTGGGGTCAGCAGCCATCTATCAGCTTTCAGTTTTATGATTTATTGAAAGATTTTTTCATCTTTGACAGGTGTTCTAAGAGTTTTGTTTTGCTTTTTTAAAATTTTTTCCCTGACCTCTACTGAGTTTTACCAAAGCCTACTGGGAAAATGAAGTGCTTTCAGCAGGAAGCACTGAACCAGTTTCTGCTTTGCTCTGAAAATTGCAGTCTGCATGCTTCCCTCAGAGCTAAAAGCTCTGCACCTCTTTCATGAATGATCAGGAGAAAAGAAAGGAATCTCTCACAGTTGTGTGAGAAATTAATTTTCTGAGGTTATTATGAGATTCTGAGTAAAATGTATGCATTTTACCAATCCAGAATCTACTGTTGGAGCAATGTTGCTTTAAGAGAACTCCCCCCTCAAATTTCAGATACCAATGTAAATTAATTTTGATGCATCAGTATCCTATTATACTGAGGCAGGTTTTCTGCTTTGACTGCTAACACAAGTATAGTTGAACAAAATCATCACTTGAATAAAAGCAGCATGAGGTCCAAATCAGCTCTTTCCAGGCAATTAAATACAAGCACAATCTCATCAGTTTTATAAAACTCTCTGTGTTATATTGTGTTTCTGCAATTGAAACAGGTGATGATGCCTGCTTCCTCACAAGTAGAGTTTGAATACTCTTTCAGGCATACTAAGACATATACGTCAGCAAAATATAACATTTTGTTCATTTTTTTGTGATGAGAATCTGGAGAATAATGTTGATGTGATTTTTTTTTCCCTATCCACAGTTTGTTTTTCTTCCACCATCAGCTAAAATCTTCTTTGTAGGATTATTAGACTCGTGGTTACTCCCCAAGTGTCATTTTAGTTGAGGCTTTAGGAAAATTGCAAGTTCATTTCTCTATTACACTTGTTCGCTCTTTCCTTTTGACATTGAGACTGAAATTCTCTTATACAAGCCCCATGGTACCTTCTTCAAAATTTTGATTAAAATTCTATTCATCTTGACTAATGGAAGGATTAGCATTGGGGTTTACCTTGTTTTTCTGTGCCTAATGTGAAAATATTGTCCCCATGTAGCTGCTGCAGCTTAACTCCAGAAGCTAGAACTCAGGTTACTGATAGGGCTTGCCTGATATGCAGTATTAATAGTGATTTCCAAAGACCTAGAAGGACTGACTGATCTGCCCATTTACTCAGGTTTTTCAAAATATATTTGGTGAAAATTGTGAGCTTTCTGGTTTTTATTTTTTCTGAAATATAGATGTCCCATATTCTTTATTTTGTGAATTCCTACATGAATTATGATGGAGGTGACTAAAACCACAGAAAATGGTACATAACTTTCACAAGTAGCATAAATTACCTCTTTTTTTTTCTGTTTTTGTAGTTCTTTTAAGAATTTAGCCAAGAAGTTCAATAAAAAGCCTTAGCTAAATTCTGTATCAGTAGAAAAAAGCCCTCCAAGTCAATGCAGGTGAGAATGTAGTTGGAGGAGCAACGGTGATTTAATTCTTGCAAAGTACTAACTTGCAAAATCTTAGCAACAATAAACCAATCATCCAATTTCTCTTGTTGCTTAGATGTACTGTTGTACACTTAAAATATATTAAATTGTGGAATGACTGTATTAATTCTGTCATTAAACAGAAGCTGCTGTCACATCTATTAGTAATTTTCAAGATGCCTATTAGGAACGTAGATTATAAACATTGTTATTTACAGTGAGTAGGCATTATGTCTGTGTGTGCACTTAGTGTTGGACTTTATACTGTTAGGTTTATGGCTAGATTTGATGAACTTAAAGGTCTTTTCCAACCTAAATGACTCTATGATTCTACAATTCTGTTTACACATGGTGTTAAGAATGGGATTTCATCGCTAAATATTTTTTCTGTGATAATGTGATATGTGATAACATATTTCATTTGTTGATAGTTCATGTTTGGCAGCTATGGAATATTTACAAGAAAAATCTTGTTGAATTTGAATTAGTAATGTCTAGGATTGAGTAAAATGCAGCACTGCTGAACTGACAATTATTCAAACCCTTTAATATTGTGAGTCATACCAATCAATTCATTGTAATTATTCACAGGTCCAATTATTTTGCTATTATTTAGATTTTAAAATAATATTTAAAAACCCCTCATATATTCTAAACATGTATTCTGGGTTTCTTATTCTGGGCAATTAGTTTTTCAGATAGACATAGATATTGGCTTTTGTCTTGTGCTTCCAAACTCCCTGAAACAATATAATCACATCCTGCACTAAAGGCCTGAAGACATTTTTCTGATAACTGAATCTATCCAGAGGCTGCTGTCTAGTCTTGAGGCTTAATGGGATTGACTGACCTATCCAACCTGTGGCTTTGCCTTAGCCTCCAGAAAATGTGTTTTCATTCTGACTGCCTATTGGGAATGATTCTTGGCCTGACAAATTTTTGTAGAGAACTGATTTTAAATTAAAACTTGGTAATGATCACAACTGTTCCAAAAACCAAGTTAACAGTTCAGTAGTATAGAAGATCAATGGTTTTTTTCCCACTTCCAGAACTGATAAAATAAACTGATGCTTGATTATTACTACAGATATGGCCATTGTATCAGACACAGTCATACATAGATACATCACCTGGGCTTCATGGGGATACCTTTTCATACCTAAATTTTCCCTGCTCTGTGGCTGAGTTTGTTGCTTTCTATTCAAATTCCTTATCATGCAGTTAGTTCTTCTAGACCTTTCTGGAAACAGGCCAGAAGACTCAAAGAGTTTTTGGTGGTCTTGAGACACCCCTGCTGGGTCTGTCCTTAGACAACAGTCCATGCCTGCTTGTCAACCCACAGCTTTTGCTGTGCTGTGCACTTCTCCACGGGCAAATACAAGGAGTTTGTCCCAGGAAAGTGCTGCCCTGCCTCTGTATGGGCTCCTTCTCCAGCCACATTCAGTTCTTTCTCACTGCATGTTCTTGCCAACAATCTCTAGTTGTCTCCATAGTTTTCTGGCTATTGTTTTTGGAGACATGCACATTAACCCCTTATCTTCAGGGCTTCTACAGTCAGACATGATAAGGAGACTAGAGCAGCTCTCCTATGAAGGCAGGCTGATAAACTTGGGGCTGTTCAGCCTGGAGAAGAGAAGGCTGCACGGAGATCTCATAATTTCCTTCCAGTATCTGAAGAGTGCCTACAAGGAAGATGAAGAGGGGCATTTCAGCAGGATCTGTAGTGATGTGACAAAGAGTAATGGGTTCAAACTGAGAACAGGTTTAGAATAGATGTTAGAAAGAAAAACTGTACTTTAAGAGTGATGAGGCATTGCAACAGATTGTCAAGATAAGTTGTGGATGCCCCAGCCCTGCAAGTGTTCAGGGCCGGGTTGGATTGGGCTTTGAACAACCTGGCCAAGTGCAAGGTGTCCCTGCCCATGGCAGGGAAGTTGGAACTAGATGATCTTTACATTACCTTCAAATCAAAAGCATTCTTTGATTCTATGGCATCTAGGAGTCTCCAATTATCTTGTTCTTTCTTTCTATCTGTCCTCAACTAAAGTCAAGCCATCCTTGACTAATATGTCTCCTTAAGCATGAAGAAGGCAAGCTAATATTTTCTCTAACAGAGTACTGAATGCAATTCACTTAAACTATATTATCTGATGTTGATGAAAATTAATTTTCTTTTCAAGATTTATGCTATTTTTCAGGCAGATTGGTTTTTTATTCCTTTGCTTTAATTAAGAATCAATGCTCTTGAATACAATAGATTTTAACTCCTTGAATATGTTAGGAAGCTAGTTCTATTTTAGTTCACATTCAGTTCACATATTTGTCTATGTTTTCAAGCAGTGTGGAGAGCTAAGAGAGGATTTTTGAAGTGAAGCTGTGAAGCTACCTGCTATCATTAAATGATATTCATGCTATCCTTCATTTGGGGGTTTTGCTGCAGACTAGCCTTACTTATATGGATCAAGTATTCATTAGTCACTGGGGTGTACTAGGTACATTCTTGAAGTGTTTCAGGTTTGTTTCATTTGAAGATTCACTTGTTTTGAGATTGCTGCATTATGTGAACTAAAACATGCTAAGGGGTGGTAATTTCAAGTTAGCTTCAGGAGCATATTTTTGATCTTAACAAAAGTTTACTGTAAATGTGTCTCTGAAATATCTGCTGTAGGAATTCAAAAACCTCAAAGAAATGGAAACAAAGTGATAATCTAGTTTAAATATATATATTGTTTTTATATACAATAAGAAAATAGAGTAAACCTTTTTTTTTCATTTAGAATCCTTTTGCACTTCTACTTTGCCCATCATAATTTTTATACATTTTCCTTGAAAATCATGTTTCCGTTTAAAAAAAGCTTGTACATGCTTTACTGGCATTACTAAATATTTTCCATTTACAAATCAAATGAAAGGTAGCATGATGATGGATAAGATAAATGTGTATTCTGTTCTGTTTTCATTTCATTCTTTATACAACACTAGTCAGAGAAACTGTTCGAAGGAATGTAACTGAAGTAAACACTCCATACATGTTTCAATGAATGTCAATGCTCTTTATCATCATCCTTGATGGTCTCTTCCAGGACCTTGTTCTGTGACTGTTTCATAAATAATAAGAGCTCAGAGTTTCTTGTCCTTTGTTGTGGACCTTGTGTTGTCAACTACAGAAGTGTTAAAGGACAAAACACATTTAAAACCACTTCTGTCTTCTCTCTTTTAATACAGCTGTAGTGCAAGTAACTAAATATGGCATATAAATTAGTATGTAGATTAAGAAACATTAGAAAGAAATTTCACCATAAAAGCACAGTGTGTTCCTCAAAAATTTTCATTGTTAATATTTCTAGAAATGTTTTTTTATCCCCAGGCACCATAAGCATCATGAGTGAATACAACAAACCTGTGAAATTCAGCAGAGTGGTCAGTGGGACTAGAGAGAATATAATTTTCAGTAGCTTGTGAAATTGTCCTTTTTTCTCTAGTTTGTATTGCAACCACAGTTTTCACTGAATGTGAATGTGATCCACTATGACATAGTATCATAACTGAACAAAAATTAGAATATGGGTTGGTCATGGAGGGTCTCTATTAGGATTTCTGTTAATGCTGTCTTTTTAGGGATTTATTGCTGATTTTGATACTGTTCTTTGCTCTTTGAATTCTTTTCTTCCCTCTAATGTTTTCATATTAATCTATGTTTTTGCATTCAACCTGCAGAGTCTGTGATATTTTTGTTTCATTTATTTATGGGAAATTTCAGATTGTAAGGGCTGCTTTTAGCTCTCCTTCCCACACTGTTAAATTTAGACATATCAACTCCTTTTTTCAAGCCCTGAATAATGGTAGACAACTTTTAATTTATCTTTAATACAGTATCCTTATATAAGCTCTGTTTTTCCTATGAGTACTTAACAGCATTGCCCTGTTTTGAGCATTCTTTTAACAAGTTAGCTGCACTAATAGTTTCTTTTTCAGAAACTGAGGACAATGGTTGACTTTTTCTCATTTTTACTGTTTCTACAGACATTTTGAATCCAAGTACGTGATGCTAGATGGACACTCAACTAGAATCACATCAAAGGTTGCTTTGCCTTTTGTGTTTTTCAACCTACTGCTCCATTAAACAGTGATAGATTGTAGCAATGTGGTTTTTGAGGATTCCATGTGGCTTTCCTTTGTTCCTCTGCTCTGTTTGCTATTGGCTGTTTTTGAAATATGCATCCTTCTGTACCCAAAATCTATTGATGTGTTCCCCTGCCTGTTTTGCCTTCAGACCGCCCAGGATTGGCTGGGGGGGTCCAATCCCTCCCCCTCTCTTCCCTTATAAGCGGATGCCTGCGTCAGCTTGGGGTCTCCATCTTCGAGCTGCCAGCCCCTCTGACCTTCCCCTGCTTTCCTCCCCCTCTTCCGTTCCCTGCAACACCCACCTAAGGACCCCAAATAAACTTCCCTGGCAGAACAGAGATGGGGTCCAGTACATTCTTTTGTCTCACTACGTTTCCTGCTAGAATTTCTGTGGCCGGAGACTCACGCCATGCTAAGCACACCCTGGCGGCCGCCCGGCCCGGACAAGGTGGAGATACACGCCGCGGGGACCTCGTTTTGTGAGGCCGCTGCCTCCTGCCGCCCTCCTGCAGAGAGAAACATCAATAGATTCTACATAGAAAGTTAATCTTTATTTAAATTGTATTATGTTATTTGCCTAATGTGCATTGTAGCTGCAGTCTCCCATTACTGATTATTTTCCTTACTCCCAGACTCTTTGACCTCAGCAGGTCACAGTCATGGTCACATAGTCAGGGGCTTCATCACAGTCTTTGAAAGAAAACTACGATAAAGACAACAGGTGAAAAGAGTGTGTATTTGTTGATTGATTGATTGATTTAGGTGAAACCGTGCCACTTGAAGCACTTTTTCTAGCATCTGTTTTTCTTCTATAATGCCTTCAACTGTCTTTTTGGCATATTTCTAGTAGTTACACTGTTGTGGGTGCATGCTGAGCATGCTAAACGGTGAGTGAAGTAAATGAGAGCTGTGTGGGGTGTAACAGGCACACAGGACTGGGTTTGATAAGTAGGGCTCTAGTTGGATCAGGCCACCAACTACCTTCTGCTCCTCATAGACAGTTCCTGAAGTCTTTGTATGGGGAAACCTACCTGTGCAAAGCTGTCATCAAGCCATAGGAACTCATGGCCCTGCTCAGCCGTACATATGGAAGGCACTGGTAGCTGAGAAGGGCTGGAGACAGGTTGGAGCAGAGACACTACGACACAGGGGCAGACACATCCTCAGACACTTCAGCCATGGTCAACTGATACCAGAAGTGGGACACTGAGGAACAAGCACCACAAATACTAAGCACAGGGCAGCAGAAGAAGTTGTGCTACATATTACACCAAAACCTCCCACGACTATCCTGGAGGATTGTGACAGACTCCAAACAGACATTTCTGTGTGGGTGTAAAGACTGCTTTATGTGTTGTTTCTGTGATCATTTTTCTCTCTATCAGAATTGCTAAACAGAATTTTAGGCTAGCTGGTGAGCTGGTTTTGACTGGATTGGAATTTATTTTCTTCATAGGAGTCAGTGTAGGTCTCTGCTCTTGATTTGTGATTAAAACAGTGTAGGTAACACAGTGATGTTTTAGATATTGCCAAATATTGCCTATTGCTCTATTGCCTATACAGAGCCAAGGTCTTTTCTGCTCCTCACCCCACAATGAGGAGTCTGAGTGTGCACAAGAGTTGGGAAGGTACTCAGCTGGGACAGCTGACCCCAACTGACCAAAGGGATATTCCATATCATTCCATACACCATGAAGAGTGTCATGCTCAGCATTTAAAGCTTGGGAAAGGAGGAAGGGAGGGGAAGTTTGAAATGAAGGTGTTTGTCTTCCCAAGTCACCACTACATGTGATGGAGCTCTGCTGTTCTGGGCATGGCGGGACACCTTCCTGCCCATGGGATGGGGTCAATTCCTTGTTTCGCTATCCTTGTGTGCACAGCTTTTGCTTTACCTGTTAAACTGTCTTTAGCATAACTTATGAGTTTTCTCAGTTTTGCCCTTCCAATTCTCTCCCCCATCACAATGGGGGGGAAAATGAGCAAGAGGCTGTGTGAGGCTTAGTTGTCAGACAGGGTTAAACCATGGAAGCTAACAGTAAACTAGAGTAAAGCAAAATTCCCTGGCCTGATACTGTTATGCCTACCATCACTTTACAGGGTTTGGTGAGTAAAAGACTAGCCACCAGAAACCCTGATAAGCAAGCTCACCCCTGTCTTCATCACTACTCTGTCTATATTTATAGTACAACTGTAAGGTAGAAATAAGGATTCTTTATTTTCAGGCATAGGTAAATTCACTCCATGTTCAATCTTGCTTCAGCAAATGCCATATGTTTTAAACGGTGTCTAGTAAATAAGGAAATGATCATTTGCAAATAATTAGGATTGACATAAATAACACATGATTTCCCAAGAATTATTAATTTTGTGATGAAAAATAAATAGGTACAAAGTACCACTTGGTATGTCATTGAGAAAATTAGTGCATGTTGCGAACACAGAGAGTGGGAGTCAAATTTTGCAGGCATTGTAATTTATGGCTTTTCCTTTATTATGTGTACATTTAGGTAATACTTAAATTTGATGGTTTTAAATACACATTAGAAATAAAGTAAAGGTAATATCACAGTCCCAGGGAGCAGCAAATATGGGCTGCCATGCAAGGGAGGAGTGCTGGAAAGGGAGGGTAACAGTGACATCAGTGACAAGAGGCACCACCCCATAGCACCCATATGGGAAAGAGTGTTGGGGGATGGCACTCAGAAGCAGCCAGTGGTCCAGTGGTATCCAGCCAGATCTGTGGCTAGCACAGGTCCTTCCCGTGGGAACATTTTGCTATATTTCATAAACAAGATAAAGTTTGGATGTTTTGCAAACAACTTCTCCGGATTAGGTCAGTTCGGGCTTGTCCAATTGGGCCTAGGGGGAGGTCTCGGGCTGACCAATCTGGGGCACTTCTGTAAACTCTATATATATGGAAATCAAAACAATAAAGCTCTCTTCTCTCTTTCCTTGTCTGAGAACTTGGGTCATTCCTCAGCTAGCTGCTCAACAGCGACACAGATCCACAATGAGAAGACAAATTCTGAGCTCGACAGAATAAGTCAAATATTTAGGTCAGGGTCAAGACCCAAATAATCAAGATATAAAGTCAAGTACCAGCTCACTTGCAGCATACCGCAGGTGAATATCAAGGGTCAGACCATGAGCTTCAATGCAGCTTCTGAGGAAGGTAGAGGGCACCCAGAAAGCTCCCCCCTCAACAGCACCCTCTGCATTATTTCACATTACTTTGAATAAAAGTTGGAGCCCCATCCTACCAAAGCTGCTCAAGCACAGGCAGTAATTCAACAAATTGTCCATGTGACATGTGAGAAGGTGGAAAGAGGAGGCTCATTCCTGGCTTAAACATGGTGACATGATGTTCCTAAATATTTTCTGGCTTATTCTCTTCTTTGGTATATTCTTTTTTCATGAGAGGTTGTTAGAGTCATATGCCTTCTGTGGGCATTTCTCCAATCACACTTATAATGTTCTGTATTTTTGTTATTAGTATGTAACACCAGTTATTATTAGGAAGAACACATAATCTTTAAAATGATGGACTGGAATGCAGATAACTTGGGATTAATTTTTGCTGGAGTTCTGCATAAACCTACCTGCTTTATTCTCCTCTAGTGCAAAAGAGAGCATTATGCTGCTTTTCACCCAGCCTTATATAAGTCTAAGAGTTAGATTTTCTTTAAGTATGTCTGTGTCCCTACAAATCCCAGTCTTGAACTTTTCTTAGGCTTCATCAATTACATGGAACCAGCTGGGCTTATAAATATGAAGATTTTCTCCTTGACCAAAGCAGACGTAAAATATAACAGGTATCACAATCCCTTTCAAATTTCATCTCAGGACATCATTTTATCTCATGAGATGGCATCAGCATTTTGCAGTTATTTAATTTCTTTGCTGATTTTCTACATAATACATGTTAATATTTTAACTGTATTTCATGCATAGCTTTTTACTCTGTATACTCTTCATGCTATAACTTTTTTCCTTCATGATTTTACTGCTAAATAATCAATCTCTTGATATTTCTTTTCTAACTTCCCTTGGGGTTTTTTTCATTGCAGGATGTTTTTGTTTATTTAATATTATTAATTATAGTGCTCCTATAGTAATTTTTTAGCTGCATGAAGACTAATAATGATTTTTGGGAAGAGTAACAACTGCTAAAATGCTAACAAGCTCTTATTTCAAATAGTTCAGATTTATCTCAAACGAATATTGTGAGGAAGCACATTTTCATTACCAGTAAAAATGAAATTTGTACATGACACCAGAATGATGCATAATTACATGGATGAAGGGCAAAATGTAAGTAGGCAAGAACTCTTCTGCATTAGAAATGCAATAGCTTTCTTTTCAAAGTGTCTAAAAGGAAAAATAATCTTTTGTAAATGTCTATTTTAGTGGCATCTGAGAAGATCTCATTATGAAAAAGGTATGAAAAGATGGGCTGCTGAATGTAGGATTTCTGAATCTATGCACTAATATAGAGGATAGACTTTTATACCTGATAACAGTGACAGATGTAATAGTAGTTATAATGGATATAATAGTTCAAGACTGCTACCTTAAAAGAAAAAAATGCTAAATGACCCAAACTACACATTTGAGAGCCCATTGATCATCATGAGATTCTGAAGGTAAGGGAATGGTCTCAAAATAGAATTACTATGAGTATTCAGCAACAGGGCTAGTAGTTTTCTTGCAGAGCCGTGTCTTTTCTTTCTTTCTGTTAGGAGTTAACTCTCAAGGGTGCAAATACAGAGGCAGAGAGAAAAATTCAGAAATTAATATACTTGCTTAGCTTTGGAGCTATGTGGTTAGAGTACTGAAACTCTTTGAAGATATAATTGGGATTCAGAAGTGGGAGAATGATCCAAATCTAGTTTCTACCCCTTCTGAACTTAATATTCTAAACCCCAAATTTTTTGTTATTACTACTAGTTAGTCATAGTTCACGCTTTTCTGGTATCTTCAAAGGGTTAAATGGTGCTGGCCACTCTGCTGCACAAAAGTCACTGGGACAGGTTCATGTGTTCTGCAATTTACTAATAGGACATAACTAAATTTTAGTTAAACTAAATTTCATCCCAATTTAAGTAAAAATAGGAGAGACTGAATATGGCCCTTTAATATTATCCTATAATTTCCAAAGCTCATTAAGTTGTTTAAAATTCTACAACTAAAGGTTTCCTCAAACAGTATCTTTTCTGACCTTCTTTGATCTTTCAGCATAGTCCAGAGTATGGTCAAATATATTCTCGAAGAACTTTGGGGAAGATGAGGACATTTAAAGAAATCATGTACTTAAAGAAGTATCATATTTTATGTGCAATTTTGTGATAAACCAGTGTAGTGTGTTGACCCTGGGTAGATGCCAGCACCCACCAAAGCTATTCCATCCCTCCCTCCACACTTGACAGGGGAGAGAAAATATAATGAAGGGTTCATGAGTTGAGATAAGGACAGAGATTACTCACCAAATATTATAATGGGTAAAACAAACTGGAAGTAGAGATATTAATTGAATTTATTATTAACAAAATCAGAGCAGAATAATGAGAAATAAAATAAGACCTTAAAAACACCTTCTCCCCACCCCTCCCTCTTCCCCAGCTCTACCTTCTCCCCCCAGCAGCACAGGGACACAGGGAGTGAGGGTTACAGTCAGATCACCACAAGTTGTTTCTGCCACTGCTCAGGAAGAGGAGTCCTTCCCCTGAGGCTGCTCCAGTGTGGATACCCCTCATAGTCACAATTTCTACCAGGAACCCTGCTCCAGCATGAGCACCTCTGTCCATGTGTCCACAGGTCCCTGCCAGGACCATGCTCCAGCTTGGGCCTCCTACAAGTTCACAGCCTCCTCGCAGGCATTCATGTGCTCTAGTATGGATCTCCTCCCAGGGCTGCAGGTGGATCTCTGCATCCTCACAAGCCTGCATGAGCTGCAGGGGCACAGCTGCCTCAACTTGGTCTGCATCACAGACTGCAGGGGAATCTCAGCTCTGGCACCTGGAGCAACTCCCACACTTCCTTCTCCACTAACCTTGATGTCTGCAGAGCTGCTCCTCTTACATGTTCTCACCCTGCTCTTCTCTGGCTGCAGTTGCAACTGAGAAAGAACTTTTGTTTCCTCTTCTTAAATGTGTTATCCTATAGGTGTTACCCCTTTTTCTGATTGGCCCAGCCTTGGCCTGCAGCACATCAGTCTTGGAGCCAGCTTGTATTGGCTCTGCTGGCCATGGAGAAAGCTTCTGGTACCTTCTCATAGAAGCCATCCCTCTAGCCCACCCCCCTACCAAAACCAGGCCATGCAAACCAAATAAAACTACATGTATGTAGGTGTAGAAAAATATGCATCCACATGATTTTTACACATGCTGTATAAAAATGAGAACAATGTGAACAAATTTCAAACTCAAAACACTACTGGTTTTTTACATTGAATGGCTTCTCTTGTAAAACAAAGTTTATTATCAAGAATAATTTTCTCATTTGTAAATACCAGTTTAGGGACCACTATCTTAAAGGGGAGTATAAATATCTGAAAGTGTCAGATAAGGATACTGAGGAGAAAAAAGACTAAAAGAGAGAAAACCCCATGTATTTAAGACCAATTAAACTATTAATAATAAAAAGATATTGACAATTTCTACAATTAACATAATATTGTGTGATATTGTGTTTTCATCATTTTCATTATGACTCCAAGCAAAAGCTTTGTAATCTTATTTTGGTTTTCTTTCTGCAATAAGTCATCTCCATGCAATAAAAATTGCTAGATATATTCAAGGGACAGAAAAGGCTAGTTTATAAATTAAACAGTGCTGGAGGAGTCTGTAATCTGTTGTCTTTGACTGTAATACATAAAAGTCTCAAGCATATGATTAAGGACCCTTTGTTTCCAGATATATACTTTGAAAACTAAGGATCTAATGAAGGGTTTTGTTGAATATGTAAGTATAGGAAAGAGTTGAGTATTGCTTGTGTGTTTTCTTCATAGAGCTAAAATTCTCAGGCCTACATCTTTGGAATATCTACTTTTATAATAAACTGTTAAATGATTATCAGAAAAATATTTATTGTTAAAGCTCACGATTAGAACTTAGATGTTCTTTAGTTCCTCATTTTGCCTCAGATGTTCTATCTTAACGTTATTAGCATTAGTTTTTTGTCAATAGAGTGAGGGAATATGAAATGTATGCTTTTAAGCACTTTCTCTTCTGCACACAAGTACAATGAAATGTAATAAATAAATATCTGTATCAATGTGGAGTTTTAGGATTCCATGTTTGTTTCCCCGCTCGGTGTACCATTGGTTCATTTTGAAATATGCATTCTGCTGTACCCAAAATCTATTGGTGGGTTCCCTATGCTTGTCTTCCCTTCAGACTCCCCGGGACTGGCTCTGGTGGAGACAGTCCCTCCCCCTTCCTTTCCCTTTATAAGTTGATGTCTGGATCAGCTCAAGGTCTGGCATCTCTAGGCTGGCACCCCTTATCCTGTCCCTGCTCTTCCTCCCCTCTTCTCCTCCCCTGCAACCCCCTTTTCCCCATTACCCCAAATAAACCTCCCTGCCAGAACAGAGATGGAGTCCAGTTCTTTTCTTCGTCTCACTATATTCCTTCTTGAATTGACGTGGTTTGGAGACCCCCGCCATGCCGCAGAACCTCGGGGGCCAGGCGCATGGGATCCGGTGGGATTACACGGACCAGGGACCCCAGACCGGGGGGAGCTAGCTCGTGCAGCCCCCCCGGCCCATGCTACATCAAATATCAAATATTTAGCAGGAGTAAAAATAGGAAAAAAATTACTTCTGTTACAGTTTTGTAGGTCTCATCAGTTCATTGGACTTATTCTAGTTTCCCATTACTAATTAGATGTTGCCCTCAATTTGCTGTATATTTTCTCTTTTGTAATGAGTCTTTATTACTCAACTGTATTTGGTTTGAAAACAGAAATATTTTCCTCTGTTTGAATTCCTAGGCTGCCATGGAAAATGCATGTGAACCTTGAGGAACAACTGTTCTGAAGGTATCTGCAGTAATGAAGCAGATGTGAAAGAAAGCTTCCATTGGCCAGTTGAAATGATGAGTATGAAATCAGCATTTTGCATACTGGTATGCTTTCTTCAACTTTGCCTTGTAAATGGGCAGGTAATATGTGAGAGGCAAATGACTTCTGAATGGAGAACAGAACCAAAACCTACCATAATAAAATGGACACCAAGGGCAAATGTCTGTTCTGACTTTTACACTGAGTGTTGGAATATGAATAAAAGTATTACTGGAGAAATCTTGGAAGAACTAAACCTCAGTATCCCTCAGATATGCCCTTTACAGCTTCAACTGGGTGATAGTCTCTTCATCTCCTCTGAGCCATCCTTTCAGTCCTATGGAATGAATTTGGTAAATGTCTCCAAGGAAGAATTTATTAACTGCCCTAAGGCTGATTTTCTTCAAGAGCAAATGGTCTTTGCTTGCCAGATAAGAGGACTGCACCAAGTTGACCCTAACTGGCTTGGTGTTGGAACTCATTACTTTGCAGAACTCCATAAGAGAGGTCCACTCTTGTGCAACATGGGTCTACGCCTGAACGTGACCGTGAAGCAGCAGTTTTGCCAACAGTCTCTGGATGCACCACTATGCTCTGGGCATGGAAAATGTCTAAGCCATGTTTGGGAAAAAGCATATAATTGCCATTGTTTCTCACAGTATTCAGGAACATTCTGCCAGAAGTTTGATATATGCTTCACTAGACCTTGCCACAACAATGCCTCCTGCACTGAGAAATCAGAGCTTTCTGGAGATTCTTATGAATGCACATGTCCTCCAAAATTTTCAGGTATTTGTTTTCTCTTCTAGGAATGAAAGTTACATAGATAATGCACTATCCTTAATAGATGATAAAACAGTGAGAACACTAGCAAGGCTTTTGTATAATTTGATTACCCACTGCTGCTACCACACCTGCAGAGTCTCTTTTACATGGAGCCACATATAGGAGATTGTACAGACATTTGAAGAGAGTTTGTACTTGCTGACATTCATAAGTGCATTGTGGAGAAAAACAAAGTTCTTATCATGCTTTTTACCTACCTAAGCTTGAGACATTTATAAGTACTTCTTGACTTAGAGAAGTAAGTGTTTTTCTTTCTTTTTTTGTTCTGCATTTCAGGTTTTTAGACCAAATAATGTAAATCATTCAGAGTAAGCTCTCCCAAAAATAGCTAGTTAACCAAAATGATGAAAAAGAGTAAATGGTTCAGTTGAAATGAATATTTCATTCAACCTGCCAAAACTTCCCTCAATTTTCAGTTTAAACACCTTTCAAATTATATCACAGAAAATTTTAAAATAAAAATTTGATTTCACTGAAAGGTCAAATCTTAAACTAGAAGAACAAGCAAAACAAAATACTTAATTTTTTTCCTCAGATTGTTCTGTGCCTTACTGTTCTTTTGAAAGGCAATTTGTTAAACATACTGTTATCACCAAATTAAATATGTCACAAATGAAAAAATAAAAATCACCTAATCCTACTAAGAAATATTGCAGTACTTACCCAAAACTCATTGGAGAAACTGAATTTGGGTTCAGATTACAGATCAGAGAGTACAGCATGACTGGCTAAATTCTTATCTAGCCATTATCTTCACTTCATAGAGAAGAAAAAATGGATTAAAGAAGTTATGGTGATGGTATTCCTGCATTCAGAACAATAGAATTTAGGTACATTTTAGAAAGTACCAGAAATATTCATTCACATCACAAAATGAATTATTGCAGCTCTTTTTGTACCTGTGGAGAAGAATTCTGGAAATGTTCCTCTGTTGGGTTAAACTTCTGTGCTCTCGCAACAGCAATGCTGTGCTATTAAGCACAGCTGATGACTCAGGGATGAGTGAGGTTCATAGAACATAGGAAATTAAGCTTATGTTGCATAAAGATTGCTGTAATTTATTTTTAATTGCTTTTCAAATGTATAATAATTTGGTTACTAATGCATTCACCAATAGATGATTACACAGGTATGAATAAGTCAATGTTATGAGAAAAATATTTTTATAATTATTGAAAGTGCAATAAGATAGTGGAAAACATTGATAGTATGCAGTACGTTTTACATTTCTTTTATCATTACTGGAGGCTGTGTAAAATGCTTTGAAAATAATAATATCAAAAGCGCCTGGTACTGATTGAACTCAAATTAATGTAGAAATTTGCAAGCAATTCTGTTAAAAGCAATCATCACGCTTCATGCTACCAACAAGCAATGCTTAAAACATTCTGTTGGCCTATATAGGTAATTTTTAGGTAATGCCATCATTTTGTACTGACAATAGTGGTCCCATAAATAAGCTGCAGCTAAACAAGAAAAATTTGGAGACTAAATTACCATATATTATGGGCATGGCTACACAAGAGTAAAGGATGAAAAGGTGCCTCTCCTAATGTAAAGCCTATTAGATATTTGAAAACTTTTTGAAGTGTGGATAATGTCATAGTAATAATTCAAGTGGCAAGCATAATTATATGGTATTTAAACCTGTATGCTGTAATAGCTTAAACAACTTATAACTGTAATTGTAATTTCCAGAAATCTCCATATTAAAAAAAATTCTCACATTTCCACTCCACATAAGAACATCTTTTGTTCTCAAAGCTGAAAGAGACTGTGAACTAGATTCATGTTAAAAAGAAAGAAATACTACAGTTCTAGTTGCATTTCTGCATTTAAGATATATATGAATTTGTAACTATAGTCAGATGAGGTTGAGCGCAGTAGCTCATATAAAAGCAGATTAATATCTTTCTGACCTGCTTTAGAAGTTCAGTAATTTTGGTGAAAACTAATGAACAATGTTAACAAAAATACGTGTCAATTCATTCGCCTATCCATATTGTACGTATAAATTAGGCATTTTAAAAAATTTCACTAAACCCCTAAATATTTACTAAAGTTCGATGTTCCTGTTATTCCTTTGAAATAGGTAAAAATTGTACAGAAATAGTTGGACAGTGCCAGCCATCTACATGTTTCAATGGTAACTGCATCAATGTTACTCCAAACACTTTTCTTTGTGAATGTGACAAGGACTTCACAGGTAGGAAATACCTTTTTTTCCCTCTGTTACAATAATAATTTTATTTGTTATAATAATGGTATGAACTTTTGATTTTAAAAAACAGCTGTTTTGTATTATTATTGCACAGACTGTAATTTCATTTGATATTTTAAAAATAGTTGTTTTCAAATAATCAGACTTCCATGTGACTCTTCCAAATTGCTCATGTACTGAAATAAAAACATATATTGGATAGATAATCAGATCCCATCCACAAATACTGTTCCCCTATTGGCAGTGTAACAGAGGAAGACTCTCAATCACTGGCTCATCAGTTCTCAAAGTTTGCAAGAACCAGAACTCTTCCTGGACAGATGATTTATAATTGTCATAACATTTGTATTCATAATCTCCACATAGTCTTAATAGATGTTCTAGAAATATAATATGGAAATAATCTGAAGCATCAATAATTTCATTATTTAGGGGTATGTCTTGATTAAAAAGAAGGAAGTTAATTGTTTGTTGTTTTGTTGCTTTTTGGGTTTTTTTATGTTATATGGGACAAATAAGGTGTTTTCCTGGGAAAAACTTGAATGAAAGAAACCATCCTATTGTAAACACTTTTTTGGGGGGTTAGGATAGCAGTCAAAACTATTTATTCTTGTGCTTCACAGCAGAAGTTCACTGTATGAATGTGAGAAAAGTAGAGACACTCAGAAGAAAATTCTTTAAGAAAGATCTAAGTATAAAACTTGCTCTTGAATATCCAAGGACAGTAAAACTTTTCAAAATGTCTCTTTCTTGGAAACATCACTTATCCCTGTCAATTATAGAATATAAACAAATCATTACATTGGCATGAAGAGTTAAAAGCAAAAAAAAAAAAAAGCATAATGGAGTTAGAGGGATTAAAGAACCAATCTTTTCATTGTGAAAGACTAAAGATCTTTGTTGATATTTTAGCTAAGTTTGTATAGAAATATATTTAAAAAAATGGGATAGATATGTTGAATTCTAAGTTCCTAGTGAATCTGATATTCTCTTTTTCTTCCCTTTCTTTCGCTGTAGAAGAATCATGATCAGCATAATTCTGAGAAAGCTGAAAAGAACTTTATATTTTTTAAAAGGAAAAAGTCCATGTGTAAAATTTTCTAGAGCTGGTTTTTCCCCCACTCATTGTCCATATATTTGTAGCACACTTAACTTTGTCTTTTCACACAAATTTTGTAGGCACATCCTTTTTGAAATTTTCCCTACAAAAATCTTTTTTATCCTTACAATTTTGTCACAGTGAGGGAGAGGAGAAAGGATACAGGAGGAACACCCTTCCAGATACAGTAAACCCAAACCCATAGTATAGTTTAATACTCTGAACTACTGGAGGGCAAGATACATTGCAACCTAGTCTACCAGTAGCTGGTAAGGATTGAGAAGGAGAAAAGGAGACTGTGAGTGTGAATTAGATTCCTTTTTATTCTGCACTTAGATAAATGAAGATAGGGAATCCTTTCTTGTTTTTAAGCATAAGTGTCTTAGAAGAAGAAGGGTTTTTTTGGCAATGTTTTTCTGGTTCTGTAGTATAACAGCATATATTGTAAAAGGACTGATTGACTAACATACAGTATAATTTAACAATTATTTTCTAACAAATGTTGTGGTTTAAGTCTGCATTTCTTCTTGTAGTACTGTGTAAAGGTGTTTCCTAGCACAAAGGCAATTTCAAGAATGATTACCTAAGAGAATACTACCCGTATCAAAACAGACATTTTTCTAGGCAAACAGAGATTTTTGTGTTGTTGTTCCATTGCAGCTGTATTGTGTTCTCAGAAAAGGTAAGTTATGTAATTATGAGTCTTGTAACTTGAATGTTATCTTAATTGTGTGAAATTGGCAGAAATTCAAAACATTCTTCTGTCTTGATATTGAACTTTTATACAGAAAAATCCCATAGAAGCAAGATTGTGCACATTATGTTTAAGATTTTGTAAACTTTGTCCTACCTTTTGTTCTAAAATGAGGCAAGACACTGGCAGTAACTACTTCACATGATATGAATGAAAATATTAAATATACTTGTTATGCTATGTTGATGGGATGCAAATGAAATTATAATAAAATTATTCTATATTTCTAATTACAATTGTTATTTGAAAGTATTTATTCAAAATAAGTAAAGGTTGCTGTATCCAAGTTGTTGTGGTTACAATGATAGAATGGATCTATTGGACAAGCAATGTGAATTCTCATGTCAATTATGTGTTTTATTTTTTATTAATTGTTTAGTCCATCCACTGAACTCTCAAAACCCTCTTAACTCTTTCCTGAAAGAAGATTTTTAATATAACTTAATAACAAAGAGCTAGAATTAGGCTTGCCAGTATTCTTGTGATTGAATTCTCTGATTCATACCAGAATTTGCACCTTAGACTTATTAAGAGACATTTAGAGGAAGGAAAAAAGTTAAAACAAAGACAGGGTGGGTACAGAAAGGAAGGAGGTAAAAATAGGCTTATAGTGTGTAAGCATTTGCTGCTCAGTACTCTTGTCTGACAGACCTGCACTGAATCACTGTAGTCCGTCCATTATTTTTATTAAATCTTTTATTAACCCTCTTTCCACGTAATCTCACTCTCTCCCTGTCTGTGCGTTGTAAGGTCCCAGTGCCAGAACTGGAGAGAAGAAAGTGCCTGAATTTGGTGTCTCCCATTTGAGACAGACCACTGGTGATAGTAGTCCTAATGTCTTTGGTGCCAGCAGTTGGAGTAAATGAGGGTCTCGGCATCAGCAAGCTGAAGGGAGACCACAGATTGTAGAAGTGTGAGTCTGAAGGGACTGAATTTAGTGCCAGCCAAGGGCATCAGACTCTGAGCAATGGTGGCTCCCATGCCTGGTGCCAGCTGGAGCAGGTGAGAGTCCTAGCACCAGCGAGTGGAGAGGGAAGCAAGAGTGCCAGGGCCTGTGTGCATTGGTAGGAGCCACTTGGAAGACAGAATGTTCATCATTTTCCTCTAAGCTGGTCCCTGAGTGCATAAATGTGCGTGTGCACATGTGTGTTTGTTCATGTGCAGCTGAGCACATGAACAAGCTGGACAGAAGCACAATTCAAGCTGGACAATCTGCTGAGCAGGAGGCACAGGATCTGGGCATCCCCATTAGATGACCTGAGGTCCCACACTGCTATTGAAGGGGTTCACAAATGTGTCAGTCCTTAAACAGAGAGTAAGGGGAAGTGTATTTTTACTAGCCAGCTTCAATGCTGATCGGTCAGAGAAGAGGACTAGTATCTGGCTGTTGGTACAAAGGTTTTATGTGAATTGCTGTTAAAGTCAATGCCTTACCTGTGGGTAGTCTGTGTAGCTGGTTGAATTAGTGTCTTCTGCATGTGTGCAACTCTGCCATAATATTCATCTTGACTGCTGGTTGAGCCTGCAATTAAGGAAGGCAACAGCTGTATTCATTGGATGGATGGTACTCCCAGGTCCTTGGGTTTGCTGTGCTGGGCTTCAGCACATGGGAAGGAGCTTCTCCTTCCCATGGAGGCCGCAGAGTCCACCAGGGGAGGTACCTTTTACACTTCTCTTAACAAAGAGTATGTCTCAGAAATTTTGATGGATGTTAGGGTCCTGTTCTGAAGATGCATAGAAAATGAACATGACTCATTCATAACCTACGGGAAATAAAAATATCTCAGCGATCTCTGTAATGGTACTTTTCAGTATGCTTACCCTAGATAACCTCTAGTGGTTTAAGAGAAGTATTTTTCCATTTGAATATGTTTTGTTGAATCTGTGTGGCTTTTTGCTCCTTAGGTGGGAAGATGGGACTGATTAAAAATCAACTCTTTGTAGAGCACTTGAGATTAATTGAGGTTTTTTTCACACATTCCTGTAAGGGAGACTAGAATTTCCTGCTTTCCCCAATGGCCTAATTGTCCCCTTTGCAGACTGTAATGTGTTCCCTCCTCACTAGAGGGACAGGAGATACTTTGAGAATGAGGTGGTTTTGCATGAAGTCACTATGCTAGATCTTCCATCATCCAGGCACTTTAATTTAAAATGTTCTCTTTGCTTAATTGGTGAATTACACCCAGACTATTTTGGAAAAGGTCATAAATGTAAAGATACTTCACTATATGTGTGTATATAAATATATGAATGAAGAAAAAAATTACTGTTTGCACAATTACTGTTTCAACAGCCTAATAGTTCAATTTATCTAGTAGTAGCACTCATTGCCCAAATTAATACCCAAAGAGTAATTAATAGTACCCCTAAAAAATATTATACAAAAGGTTTTCCTACTGTCTATTTTTTTACTTCAGTATTATCCTCAGCTTTCCAGTGCATCTCTTGGTCCCAAAACAAATACATCAATCTCCTTCAAGAAGAGGGCACAACAATTGCAGTGAGCCATCAGCATTTGAAGGTCTTCATTGAAAGGAGTGTGACATTCACACTGGAATTTTCTCACCTATCAATCAAGGGGTTATCTTAGTCTACTTTTACATGTTTTCATATCATTGTCTGCTTCTTTTGCCCAGGCTACCACTTGGAGCCTGGCAGTGGTCCACAGTCACCTGTCACAAAGGACTGTGATTTGTTAGACAGTAACTGAGGTGGGGATGGGCTGACCCCTCCCAGGATGAGCCATCCACAGAGAGGAAGCTGAAGCAGGGGAGACAGCAGTCACTGGACAAAAGCATAAGGTTTAATACAAACCAGAAAAGTTCTGAGCTCTTGCACTGTCAGATCAGTACAAAGGTCAGTTTGAAGAGAGGTACCATCTACAGATTTTGGGGTTTAGTGTTTCTCTAGGGGACAGGGAAGATAGCTACAAGGATGTGAGAATGGAGGCTGAGAATGTTTTAATAAAATCATTTGTCAAGTACGACAGTTTCCTCAGAGAAAGCTGTAGATTATGGGGATTATGATTCTTGGTTGTAAAAATATTCTGTGAAATATTCCTTTATCACTTATCATTATGACTAGAATGAAGAAACTGTGGTCAAGCTTTTTGCCCATTTTTATGAATGATACCAAAATGGCCATAGTTCTTTCAGTGTTAAGAAAGAAAATACATATTGTATCTGGGGTTTTAATGAAGTTATGGTAATATTTTTATTCACATCATTTTAATGTATATTTCATACTCATTTCACAGAATCATAGAATCATAGAACCATTAAGATTGGAAAAGACCTCCAAGATCATCAAGCCTAACCTTTGACCAAACACTACCTTGTCAACTAGACCATGACACTAAGTGCCACATCCAGTTGTTTCTTGAATGCCCTTAAGTTAGGTGATGAGAATATGAGACAGGACTTTTCATACATCATTTGATGCTAAAGGAGTTTAGGCAATTGCCACTCAACTGCTAGATAACTCTACTACTAGTATTTACTCTTCCAGACATGATGCAGATCAATTCATCTTAGCTAGTAACAAAGATATACATCAAAGAGACTTGTCAAAACTACACCAATGGCGTGAATTAGGTTGTCTGACTTAAGTAGATTTAAGTTTTTTGCAAATGTACTCTCCTGGCATGATTTCATTACACACTTCAGTAGTCTAAATTTCAAAACTTCCTATGAGTTTTGATAATCTTTCTGCATTTCACAATCTTTTTTTACCTTTTTATTAATAGATTTATATTGAACTAAAAGTAATTGTTTTGTTTGTTGAGTATATCAAGTCAACAGTGTAATGAGTGAATATCTCATAGGACTTTGAAACAAACAAGTATAATTACGCTAGGAAAACATCAGATATGTATGATTCCTGTAGTTTATTTTTCTGCAAATTAATATATTTCTGGCATATTCTTCTTTGAGAAGCAATTTTTTCACAGCAAGATTATTAATATTGTACTTTGCAATGAAATTATAACTGACTAACCTTTTTTGGATTATTCTATTAAATTAAATATATTTTTTCATAAGTTATTGTGCTATTTTAGTAGGTGGAGAAGCAATGTAATTCTCACCAAATCTTAACTACATTAAATCACTAAAGCAATCATACTTTATACATTAAATGAATGAATTTGTCATGAGGTTACAGCACCTCCACTGTATTAAGTTATACAGTTCTTATATTCTAACCCATGATAGATGATAGAAAATAGCATGGTATTATCAGGCTGCAAATCAGATGGATAATCTTTCCCATCTCCTTGCAGACAGAAAGTTTCTTCAGTTTTTGGATATCTGTCCTTCCCTAAGGATGTTCACAAGTTGTTCTAAAATTTCTTTTACTGCTTTTTTTTTTTACGGTTATTAACATCTGAGTCACTATTGGAATTTTTGTTGTTTTCAGCCGTGGTTCTTTTCAGATTTTAGCAAAATCATAATATGAAGTCAGCAGAGACTCACACTTTGATCTTACTTGGTCTGCCTAATAATTGTCTGTCTCTCCACTGTCAACAAAGATATCACAGTATGCGAGCTACTAACTTGCATATTTCAGTTTAATGCCTAAAATATGATGGAGAAATTTTGTGGATTTCATTTCATTATCATATTAAAAAATGTAAAAAATGGGGAAATAGGGAATGAGAAAATATTTGGACATGAATTCTAACTAATTGTTAATTTTAGTTCATTGTTTTAGCATCTGCTAGGTGCTTCATGAAAGGGAATACCAACAATAATATTGATTATGGAAGTAGCCAGTTCTGTAAAAGACTCTTTTGGGAAAGGTAATGCTGCTTCTCTCACAACTTTAAAGCACACCGGTGTAATAATCTTTATTTAATAATATATATATATATGAAATATGACAGCAGTAGGAAGCAGCACGAGCATTTCCGTAAGACCAGATGTGAGAATGTATTTTCTTTTCTTAATAGACCTTTACAGATACATTATCCAGACTCAGTTTCATGTAACTACAATCAGTGTAGAACTCAAACTCAAAGCATTTAGAGCAAAGATTTATTAATAACTTTTATAAAACATCAGAGAGGATGAGATCACAAAAGAGGACATAGTGGAGGAGTGACAGGAAAAGGAGAAACTGGAAAAAGAGATTTGTTTCTATAAAATTGAGTTGAACGTTTGTGATACTTCACGGAAGATAGGCTCAGAATGTGGTACCAGCTAATAAACTGAATAGAAATGAGTTGTTAGAGACAGACATTTAAAGTTTCATAGTATTCAAAGGAAAAGAACCCCTGAAAACAAAAGAAGAGATAAAATAATGAAAATTAAGAGGAATGGAAGTGGTTGAAATAAACCAGAAACACTCTTCGCAAAAAGCTACCAGTGAATGTTCCTAATAGTGGTTATGTTTGGGAATCTAGGTAGTCAATGACGCTGATGAATGAAAGGTTGCTGAAATGTGGCATTTTTTGTTAACCATAAACCACAGTGAGTACCAAGAACAAAAGAGTTCTACCTCAGCACAATGCTGGGCCTGAAATGGGAGATATGCCAAAGGCTCCATTAAGTCTGTAAAATATATCACCATTCATTTTTATGGAAGTGATTGTATAGTGGGGTGATGGATGAATAGACGGATAGGTAGATAATACAACAAACAGAGATTGCTCATGGTTTGACTGTCATTATTCATATTTAGCAATCACAGTTGTATTGGTGAAGACAAAGCATACACTGCAATATATTGGGTTAATATTGATGAAAAAATAGAGATGTAATATTTCTTTTTGGTTCTGCCTGTGCTGCCATTTCACTTACAGAGCTATAAATTACGCTTACTAAGAGGAAAAAAATAAAACCCACAAGGTGATATGAAAATTTAGAGAGCATACTGAAGTCTCACAAACTCTGACAAAGCAAATATTAAAAATAATAGTCATTCTAGAAAGAAGACAAATTCGGCAAGACATAATGAAAGTGACAAAGTCAATAGAGTTACTGCCACTTTCAACAGCAGATTGTTTAAAATTCTCAGCATTAAGCAAGTAACAAATGTCTAAAAGTGAAAAGTTTGAAATCAAATCATCATTTTATGAGCAAAAATAAAAGGTTACTTTACTATTTCACAGTGGGTTGATAATAATGTCTTATGAAATTCATATAGAGAAGAAAAAAACCAAAAAGTATAAGATTGAATACTGTGAAATTGAAAAAATAGAAAATATCACCCTTACAATAATTCTAGCTGCAACTTCAGTCATTGTTTGACTAAGGACTGTGCCAGCAAAAATATATCTTCTCCAAAGATTTTATGACTGAAATAATGTCAACTGAATGCTAGGAAACCATATCTGAACCTCCTAAGTCACTCATCAGGACACTGTAGGAGACAAGAATACAGCTCAGGTGCTTGACATAAATTCCTGCTTATGCACTGGACAACTGTAGCCTCAGTGGAATTTTGTGTGCATAAAAAACTTCCATAGTAGCTATCACATTGATGTATCTTATTATAATATGTAGGACACAGCAAAAGAAAATAATCAAAGATTTAATGAAGTGGGAAGTTTATTGTTAGGACCTACAACAGCAAAAAAAAAATTTAAAAAAAAAAAAATTTTTTAAAGTTTTTTCAGAAATGAACCACCAGAAAAGAGATACTCATTCTGGCTTGATATATTTACTTTAGGATCTCTAATGCAAATTTGTGCCAAGTAGCATTACATTTTCAGGATCACAGAATCATAGAATATGCTGAGTTGAAAGCTGCCCATCAGGATTATCGAGTCCAATTCTTGACCCTGCAGGGGATAACCCAAGAATCACACCATGCGTCTGAGAGTTTTCCAAATGCTTCTTGGACTTTATCAGGCTTGGTGCTGTGACCATTTCCCTGGGGAGGCTGTTCCAGTGCCCAACCACCCTCTGGGTGAAGAACTTTTTCCTGATATCCAACCTAAACCTCCCCTGACTCAACTTCATGTCATTTCCTCAAGTCCTGTCACTGGTCACAAGAATGAAGAGATCAGTGCCTGCCCCTCCATTTCCCCACATGAGGATGATGAAGATACCAATGAGGTCTCCTCTCAGTCTCCTCTTCTCCAGGTTGAACTATATGCTGGATATAGTATAATGTGTACCATATAATATCTTCAATTCAGCTCACTCAATATCAGTCTAATATGAATCCTCAAGGAATACTAATTGGAAAAAGGAGATACGAAACAGCAGTTGTAATGACAGTTAAAATTATTAGAGAGAAAGTAATACCGAAAAAGAAGATGAAATTATGCAAATAAAGAACACTGTAATAGAGTGCTGTAGAGAAAACCAAGCATTTTCTAAGAACTTGTTGATGATTTAGAATAAACTAAGAATTATTTAAGAGTTTAATAATCTTTAATAAAGAAGCACAAAATAAATTAATATCCCTAGTTAAAATATAAAATAAAGAAAGTAATAATAACACATTAACATGACAGTATAGTTCCTAAGGTAACCATAAGAAGTAAAAGGCAATGATGTCTCTGCTGACTTGTCCACAGCAGTAAAGCAAATAAATTAGTATATCTTGGCAGCAGAGACTGTGCATCATATTCATAAGTTGCAATGAGGTAAGTTATACCATTAAAGGACATGTATGTAATAGAAAACATCAGAGCAGCAGATGATAACAAGGCAAATATTTTCATAATGTGAGCATGTGTCATTTCACTTGGCTTCATCCCCACAAATTAATGTTGTGCTGGCTGTCTTCACATAATAGGTGGGACTTAAAAAAACAACTTTAAATCACATCACCAACATCCAGGTGGAAATGATAGTAGTTGCATTTGCTTAGCTAAATTTATTGCAACCTATATATTACTAGGCTTGTTCAGAAGAATATTAAAAAATTTATCTCTAAAATAAAAATGGGACCTGTCCACAAACACTTTGTTCCACAAAAATTGGACAGTTTGGTCTACACATAACCACCACTACAATCTGTAAATCTGTAAGACTTACTCATTCTTTCTCAGGGCCTCCCCCCCCACACAAGATTCTGCAGTGTCCGATTTCCATCAGAATAGCTGAAATCTCGAACTTTTTCCTGTGTTTCCAGATATGTTTTTACAGAGCCATTACTAAGTCAATATGGGACGATTCATTTTTATGGCTTCCTCATGAAAAATAAATCTCTTTTTTTGAAGGCATCATAGTTTGTAGACACTGTAAATTATCATGCTATTTTGTAGCCAATTAGTAAGACCAATGGAATTTAAAAAATTTACACTTTTGACTGAAGTCCCTTTTTTCAATCAATTTTTGCTTGAAGGCCTTGGCAATATCAACATAGGTTCTCTGACACAACAAATTACTCTTAGCTTTTAACTTTACATATTCTAGTGGTGCTGTTGCCATTCCACTTAAGATTTATCTTGAGCATGTCCATGTAATGTTTCATCAGCCTTCTTTTCAGCCATGTATGTATATATTATCGGGTCAATGAAAATAGGTTGGAGCAATCTATTATCTGACAGAGAGACACCTGGACAACTGCATTTGTTCTTAAAAAAGCATTCAGCTATGTTGTTGATCTCAGTAGTCAAAATGTATTCTGTCATTTTATATCAGCAAAATAATTCATACAGACTCATCTGGAAAGCACTGAGACATTATTCTGATGACTGCAAGTTTCTTAACTTCTGCACATTACATAAAACTGGTTTTGAAAAAACAAATAGAACATGCATTCAAAATAATGAATTATGAGTTTTTAATGTCCCAAAACAAAACTTTAATTTATCTCTTTGTCATCCATGTAGATTTTATCAGTTATATTGTCAGCCTAGCTAAATTCTCACACAGAATTTTAAGTTATTCCGTGGCAATGCACAGATCTAACTGACTTTTCAGCATCTTCTAGTTCTTCAGTGCTGTGAGGACAGATGAGGACCTTAATTTCCTCAATGCTGACTTGAAGGACTTATTGCTTGATGTTTTGATCAAAAGAGTTGATGATATATGTCATATACCCTAATATGTACATAATGATTGGCAAAGAACAGTCTATAGCACAGCAATTACAGAAATTTTGATTTAGCACAAAGTCTTTCTCCTACATATGCTGACAAATACAGATGCCTTTCTGCCAACTAAGTACAACCTATAGATTGTACTATCAAACAAGTTATTCCATTGTAACTTTTTATTACTGAAATACCTAAACAGTCTTCTTTAAGCAAGGACCTGTGTCTCACCCATTATGAAATAAAATAATGTAATTGAAAACTTGCCTGTATGATGAATCTTCCCTGAAACCTCCAGGGAATCTGATAGCTGATAGTACCGTGTGGTTTGTATTGATGCATAACATTATTTTTAAATTTCCTTTGTTGTGCAAATCATACCAGCTTTGATCAGTGTCATGGGTTAGCCCCAGTAGGCAGGAAAGCCCCTCAGAGCCTTGATCACTCCCCATCCATGAGATGGGGGAGAGAATCAAAAGGGTAAAGTTGAGAGAACTCACGGGTTTAGATAAAAACAGTTTAATAGGTAAAGATAAAGCTGTCCACACAAGCAAAGCAAAATAAGGAATTCATTCACCACTTCCCATGGGCAGGTAGGTATTCAGCCATCACCAATAAAGCAGGGCTTCATCACATGTAATTGTTACCTGGGAAGACAAACATGACCAGTCCAAATATCCTCCTTTTATTCCCTTTTTCCCCAGCTTTTGTTGCTGAGCATGACGCCATATGGTGTGGAATATCAGTTTGGTCAGTTGTGGTCACCTATCCTGGCCATGTTCCGTCCCACCCCCTTTTGCATTCCCAGCCCAGGTTGGTAGAGTGGGGGAAGAATCAGTAAAGGCCTTGACAATGTGTGTAAGCACTTGTCTGCAAAAACTAAAACATGCCTGAATTTTCAGGACAGTTTTTATCACAAATCCAAACCACAGCATCATACCAACTACTATGAATAAAATTGACTTGATCCCAGACAAAACCAGTAAAATCAGAAACTGAACAGGTTAGCTAGAAGTTTATTAGGAACGGCATTGTCAAGCATAATTCTCCTAATAATATTTTTAACACTGGAAGCATCAATATGGTCATTATCATGCCTGAGGAATAATTTTTCTATTTGAAGAGATGAACATTATCTTTCAAGCGAAAAAATGCTCTTCATATTAACTTTGTCAAAAGCACAGTCTTTCTGAGTCACTAATGTCTCCTATATTTCTGTATTTTGGTGGGAATGCTGCAGGTTTCTGTTCAATGACTTGCAGCAGTTAAGTAGTTTTAAGCGTATCACAAAGGTGGTACTGCTACTATCTGCTTCTTGATGGGTAGCTCAAGTTTCATTTAGTGTTTTGTCAGAAATGATAGATGAATGATTTAAGGTATTGAATTGTTCGCCTTGCACCAGGGATTCAGGATTTCTTTTCCATCAGTTAGCAAAATTTTATTATCTCCATTGAAAGGTTGTGCAATAGCACCATCATAGGGGCATATATAACTTAAAGCCACTGCAAGTATGTTTGATTTGATACATTTTTGTACTCTGTTGAGATTTGTAGTTTCCTTAATTAGCATTTTAAAACTTTCATTTATGGTAAGCAGCTTGCTTATTTGCCAGTTTTTACATTTTACTCTAGCTTTGTTTTTACATTTTTACTTTTAACAGTTTTCTGATTAAATTATTTTTAAAATAACCCAAAAGCATCTCACATTTGCCTTTGACAAAGCAAAGAATATCCTCTGAAGTAGTGCATGCTGCCTGACTTGCATGCTGACTGAAAAAAATCAAAGAAATGTAATAATAAATTCATACCAGCATCATCTTCTTCATCCCTCTTCTCCACTGCTGGATACCTATAACATTCCCTGTAAGAAAAAAAATACTTTCTTTGGTTAGGCTGCAACCAGATAAATGCTCCTAGCATGAAGGTATTTTTTACCAGTAAGTGCTGGTCTTTTAGGACCTCAAGAAGAAAGGCACTCAGGCAATGTTAAGCCTTATGCTAAATGATAATTTAAAATTATATATATAATGGGTATAATAATAATAATGGTAATGATGATAATAATAATAATGTATACATAATCTTATAGCCGTATAGATTCTGGTAATCCCAAATTATGTAGTATCGAATAGTCCTTCAAACACCATGAAGACCACAATGCTCACCCAGTCTATGGAAAGTGTTACTCTATTTTGGTCATTCAAGCCATTACAGGATTTTCTTAGAGGGAAAATCTTCAAATCTTTCTTCTATTTGAAAGCTGCCATCACATTATTCCAAGTTTTTGGGGATTTTCCCCCTTAAACTGAACTCTATTTAATTCAAATTGTCTTTATAAATCCTGTTCATTAAAATTTTACTACTTCTTGTTCTTTAAGCAGGAGTTTCTGTAATTACTCCCTTTCTATTTTACTTTTTTTCATCTCAACAGGTAATCTGAGGTAGAACCAGAATATGTTTCAACTATTTTTGAAAAGTAATATCAAATGCTATATTACAATATACGTAATACAAGTTTCATTACAATACATGTTGTCCTTCATAAACATAGACAGGTTTGACATAAGATAAGTAGCTTACAACTTGTGCTGTCTATGTTTGCTATTTTAAGGTATCTTTATTTTCTTCCAGGTATTTGCAAAGAGCTTGATTAGCTGACATTTTCCATTTGATCTTTTAAAAAGCTAAACAACATTAGGAATGGCTTCCATTAATTTCTTCTTCTCTGCTCTTCTGAATAATTGAATCTGACCTCTTTAATGTGTTATGATGGGTATTTAAATTGCAATTGTCAGGCATATTGTGACGTGTAGCAACCTATAGGTTGATATTTGCAAACAAACTGCATGTTACATAGGTAATTCTGACATCTGCAACTTCTCAACTACCTCCCAGTGCTCTAAATAGCAAACTGCTATGCCTAGACTATGTATGAATATATAATTTTTTCTTCTCAGCTGAAGTACTATGGTAATGATGACCAATGTTCTGAAATTCAGTATTAAAAAAATATTTTTATTTTCTTTTGAAGACATATGCTTATCTAGGTCCTTTCTTTAAATGGGAACTCAAGGGTTTGCCCTTTCATATCATCAAATTTGTGATACTGTAAAAACACAGTTTTCTGACCTCCTTTGTTCTTTCATCATAGTGAGTGTATTACCTTAATAGTAGTAAAATAACCAGCTGGTTCTCTGTAACATCAGCAGCTGGCCTACCAGTTCCTTAGGTACAGAATGGTATATCACTTTTTCTGCTTTTGTGCACTGTTTGACTTCATATAGTCAAGAGTAACAGCAAGAGTCCAGTACTGCTCTAGAAAATATATGGAAATTATATGATCATTGTAAGAATGAATTGCATATTTCCATTTCAATTTTCCTATCTTTGGCTTCTACCTATCTATTCAGGTGGTAGGTGGTAGATGGTAGAAACATTCAAGGCCAGGTTGGACAGGGCTCTGAGCAACCTGATCTAACAGCTCATGATGTCCCAGCTCTTTGCAGGGGTAGTTGGATCAGATGACCTTTAAAGTTCCCTTCCAACCCAAACCAGTCTATGATTCAATAACCCCAAATTAGAATCTATGCCTAAAGGGAAAAAAAGTAGAGGAGAATGCATTTCACAGGTTACAGAAAACACTTTTTTTTAAATTTATAGGGGAAGTATTTCCATTTATACAAGTAATTTTTGCACTGGAAAAAAAATACTGATTCACATTTTAATTGTTAAGCTCTAAATGCATAAAACTAATTTCTAAATACTCTTATTTAGTCAGTTATGGCTACATGAGTATTCTTATCTAGTTGTAGACTGCACATTTCACTGGATTGCATCCTATTTTTCTGTAGTATTTTGAAACTCATCCATAGCAAAAAGCAGTCCCCAACAAATTTCAATAATTTGTAATTACAGACTGTCATTTGTGTTGAGCCCATTTTCCAGTGTTACCAACATAAATTTATGGATTCAGTTCAGTGATCATTTACAAAAATTGAAAATTCCGAGTCAAACAGCATTCTGTCAATGAATATACATTTAAAAATGCAAGAAATATATTTTGAATGCACTGAATTGCAGCTCCAAGATAACCATGGCTTTTTTGGACAAGAGGAAAGAAAGGTTTAAGCATTTGTTTAGTTTTATGAATAAAAAAACAAAATAGCCAAACCACATCTATTCACTCTGTACTCACATTTTCAATGTAGATTTTTACTTTGTGATTCATTATTTTCCACAAATTAAGCTGGATTTAATTATATACATTTACTAATTATTGTCTTTTTAAAACAGTTCAGTTACTTACTGATGTCTCAAATCCAGTGATAGTATTAGATCACTATAATTGTGTTTCTAAATAAAGATATTCTCTGAATATTTATATTTTAACAACAAGACAAAATGTTGTGACTTAATGTACCAGCATTCTGCAGTAGATTTTTGTGATAATATGATCTTCTCCACAATAAGTGGGTATAGCTCTGTTTTATTAAAATTAACTATGATTTCCCATAACTGGTGCTTTTCATGGAGTGAATTCTTTGTGACTTTCCCTCATCATTTATAGTCTGGCAAACTTATGGGGGAATTTTGAGCTCATATTTCTTGTATCTTCACTGAGCACGGGTATGTAGCATACGTATGTCAAAAATAAACAAGCTGATTTCCTCGGTATATGTTACTTAAATTGGAAGTGAATAAATGTCATTTAACTCCATTATCTCAGTTAAACCACTGAAGACAGGCATTGAACAAAACTGGGGAGGCTTGAGCCTAAATAGGAAAACTTTATGTTAGAGAATTATAGAATACCAGAATCATTATGTTTATAGAGTGTGCGTGCCTTGATTAGGTGGTAGCTGTAGAGAGGGTATTTTTTCTCAATTTGGATAGAGACCACTTATTTTCCAAAGTTCTGCCACCAACACAGAAGCTTTCATGAGCTCTAGAGTGCAGTGTCTGCTTCCTCTCCATACTCACAGAGTCTTCTCTGCTTAGACATATCACTGCTGTGACCTGCCTGTGAAAGGCCTGATCATTGTAGCCGGAGGTGTTCCATGACTGCAGGTTGATAGAGAATATAGGCATGCACTCTTCACTTGATTTGTCCAAAAGAAATCTATTTCACTGCAGGAATAAAGGGCTTAATAAGTGTTCAGTACAAAAAGCTGCAGTTTCACAGTTTCTTACTGTTATTATTGGCCTTTAAAGCCAGCAGGTAGTCTCTACTCAATTAATTTCACAGAATATCACTTAGTAGGCACCATTTTATCAACACTTGACAACTAAAGAATGTTGTGCTTATATCAGTGGGTTTTTTGTTGCTATTGTTTTATAAAAGAAAAAGACCATAACTAGCACTGTTCCTGAAACCATTTTTATTGAAAATACAGAAAGCCTTTATATACTGTGTTAAACTACTGTATAATACAGAAATTTCTGTGGGTGCCAATTAGCACAAGAAATCACACATGGAGTTCATACTACAGTTCATTCCTGTAAAGAAATGCTGACCTGTGTGAAGGATAATTTTTTTAAATGGAAATCATTGCAAACACAGAAAACTTAGAAATGTAAAGCAAATTTCATACATTTTCTGTTGAGATCGATTCGTTCTAAATATTTTCCTTTTTTTCAATGGATATCCTTGCAGAAGGCAAACTTGTAATAGTTTTAAGACAGTACATTGGGTAGACTGAAGAACTGTAGAGTTTGAAGAAAAAGAAAACATGTACATGTTTTATTGATTTAAATTATATCATACACATTCAATTCTATTGAATACAGTGTAGGTTTCTTTTTGTAGTTACAGTTAGCAGGGGAAAATTCCTAAGTAAAAATTTTTCTTATATTTGAACAGTTCTTGTTGGTATTCTGAACTCGCTCTAAAGAATAATTTCTTTAGTTTGCTGCTGGCATCTATTATTTTTGTCTTATTTAAGCACTTAGTGCTTACTGGTCAACTTGTGGTCTATTGTTTGAATGTAAAGCCAGCACGAACATGAGCAGTAACTTGAATTTCCTTTTGGCACTAAGTATGGCTACAAGAGAACATCAATCTGTAGTCAAGAAAACTGCATTTCTTCTTCATCTCCTTTTATTACTATGACTTATTTCTTCCCCCTGGCTTTTCAGTTTTCTCCCAAGCTAATGGGTTCTCAACTCTGAGATACCTGATAACTTGTCTTGTCATTAATCATTCTGAAGTTAACAGATAGTGCACCTTTCAGCACTATCTTGTCTTTAGCTTTGTCCACACAGTAATGAATCAAGGTCATGAAAATATAGAATTGTGCCTTTTGAAAGCAAATTCACTTTTCTTTTTATATCAGGCAGTCTGTCATTTAAAAAAATTTTTTTACATCCTTTCAAAAGAAGAGAAGTCTGGTTGAAGTTTATGTGTTCAAAAAGCTAATTGCATACGCAACTAGAAAGACCAGCATTTCTGCAAGTAAATTCAAATGAAAGAAAATATATTTATTATTTCTAGAAATGTATAGTGTTAAGCCTTGTGTAATTAAAGACTGTAATACAGTCAGGTCTTTTACCGTGACATTTCAATTTAGAATTGAATGCTTTGTCCATTATTATGTGGACAGATTATTAGTCTATGCATTCATGATTATATGGTCCATTTCTATAAAGTAGTTCATATCAGGAGCTCCAAATAAAGAAGTTTAAGTAGTTTGCGAATGGCTTTTAAGCCATGGTCCTTTTGGAATCCATCCTGGACATTGACAGTCTTACCTGAAAAACAGGCAAAAAGTTCAGTGTAGGGCAGATAATGATTGTTGATTGATTATTTAGTTTACTTTTCAGAATAATTCCTCTAGTTCTGAACAAGCCATTAATACAGGAGATCTTTTATCAATCTTCATGGAGAAAGAGACCCTGGGAATTTTGATACATTTCAAAGAGTTAAATTCTTGTTTTAATTTTGATTCACAATGATTTGTGAACATATTAGGACAGTGTTCTGAGCATGTAAATCCCTTAAAAGCCTTCAAGCACACTGATCATGATCACAGAAAAGGAACTATAACTTTGAACTTAGAACCCAAAACCCAAAACATTTCAAGTGTGTTAACATTAGAAATGTTTCAACATGTTATCTACATAGTCAAAAACAGTAAAAAAATCACAATTTATTAAATATCCATAAGTTCCCAATCATAACTATGTATCTAAAATTGCATAAATAGATTTCATGGTTTATATACCTGATTGTGGGACTACATCAATAACTACAGCACTTTTACATCTTTGCTCTAAGAGAATCACCTAAAATCAGCCTCTCTACATAAATGCGCACACACCTCTCTTATAAACATAAGAGATCTAGAGAGATTAAGAGAATATTCTTCTAAAAAACATCTTCCATATGTTTATTAATAGAAATAGTATTAATAGTAAATACATGATGCATGATCAGCAGTAGCTTTTTTTTTTTTGTAGCATTCAAAGTAATCAAATATTCATATTTTTTAATCATGCTATGCAGCACAGCAGACATAGGCCAGGTTGAAGAGAGAGTGGACTATAAATGAGTCTGAGTTACCAACAACATTAGCATAATTTTAAAATAATAAAATGAGTACTATGTAATAATGGCACCCATCCATCAGAGCACTTAAAAAATGTAGTTAACAAAAATAATCGCTCTTGTTTGTCAATCTCAATTAATATGCCCTTTTTTTAAAAAGACAAAAGATTGTTTCTTCCATAGTCAAAAAGTGAGCTGACCTGGGAGAGAAGCCTTCACATGGCAGGGTAGCAAAGAGGAGAAAAAAGCAGTGTGCAGCAGCTTATGCAAAAGACTACTGGAGAGGAGTACGGGTCAGATACACATGAGTCAGTGGTGCTGGAAAGAACTTCCTAGGAACTAGGATGACTGAACAGTTAGCCAAGAAATCAAACCCAGAAACAGGGCATCCAAGTGGAATGAAGGGAAGGAATTGGAAGGGTAAAAGTGAAAAATCTAGTGGGATGAAATAAAGACAGTTCAGTGGGAAAAGAAAAAAGCCATGCATGCAGGAAAAGCAAAAGAAGGAATTCATTCACTAGTGGCCATCAGGAGGCAGGTGTTCAGCTGTTTCAAGGGAAGCAGGGCTCCATCATATTTTACACTTACTTTAGACAGCAAGTGAAGTAACTCGAAATGTCCTCCCACTTGTACCTTTTTCCCCATAGCTCTTCTTGCTGAGTATAGTGTCATATGGTCTGGGATATCCCTTGGGTGGGTTTGGATCAGCTGTCCCTTCTGTGTCCCCTCCCAACTTCTCATACACCTCCAGCCTCTTCACTGGTGAGGCATTGTGTGAATCATAGAATTGTATAATCACAGAATGTTTTGGGTTGGAAGGGATTTTAAATATCATCTAGTTCCAACGCCCCTGCCATGGGCAGGGATAATTCCCACTACACCAGGCTCCTCAAAGCCCCATCCAACCTCACCTTGAACACTCCCAGGAATGGGGTAGCCACAATTACTCTGCTCAGCCTGAAAAGGCCTTGCCACTGTGAGCACCGCTTAGCAATAACTATAACTTTGATGTTCTATCCCCACTGTTTTCAGCACAAGCCTTAAATATAGCCCACACAAAAAATTATGAAGAAAAATAACTGTATCCCAGAAAAAATTAGAATAAAAAATAATCAAAATATAATTAAATAAAAATCAAGGACATGAAGACAGAAGACAAAATTTGAAAATATGTTAGAATGAAGGAAAACAATTAAACCCCCAGCTTTTTGGCTTATTGGATCATGTGGGCTTTGAGGATGGATGAAACTTTACAAGATTCTTTATCTTGTAAATCAGTGTTCTGCATAAAATGACGATGGAACATTTTTCCATAACAGAATGAATAAAATCAACTAGATACAGATTTGGATAGCAAGGCCATAGGTTGATGCGTAATCTGAAGTGCTTTCTAAAGAGGTTACCATAAATTCTTCAGTATATGTACACCAGATTGTATCTTTTTTTTGCCAATTAGAGGGTAAATAAACTACTGATTAGCTGGCTGGCAGTTTCTTGACTTGTGAGATGCTGTAATGCTTGTGTAGTGCAGTGAATATGTGATTTTTGCTATTTACAGTAAAAGGCTCCAGGCTGTGTACTGACCCAGCAGTTCAGGGTCTCAGACTCACCTTGGTCTGAGCTGGATTTTGTGACTGCTCCCTCCCCTGCTCCAGCTTCATCTCTGGAGATGGCCCCTGAGGAGGAGGGACACCACCCATCCTTCAATCTTTACCATCTTTACCAGCCAAAAAATAACACTTTGTGCCTGAAGGATAAGGCTTCAGCTGGAAATCAGAGAAAAGGAAGTGGTCTGCAATTAGGAAAAATATTTTAAAAATAAAAATAATACTGAAAAATAAAACCACAACAAACGAACAGCAACAACAAAAAAATGCACTCACTAATAAATTCTAGACTTGAGACATAGGAGGAAGAAATGCCTTCCATAAACATTACAGTTTTAATCCAGAAGTTAAAATCTACACCACACTGACCTCTGAGTGCCCTATGCCATTTTGTTACTTCCTTTAGTTCTTGGTTTTAAATCCACACTATTTCTACCATTTGGTATATCAGTTCATCCTTAGCCTAAACACATGCTAGCATTAGTTAAAAGGATAACATTATTTTTTAAATAACAAATGAAACAATAAGGAATATTTAGAAACTTTCTTGCTTTTTTGTTCCATTTTCAAGAGCAATATCTTTGGAGATGTAGCTCTAGTCATGTGGCATGAAATAAAGTGATACTAGCAGGTAGCACTTAAATAGCCCAAGAAATCATTTAGTTAAGTTTTACAGTTCAGAGTTCATTTCTAAAAATTCATGCAATGAAAGATAACATAGCAGACTGAACAGAGCTGGCCTGACTGATAACACTGCATATTGAGTAAGACTGAATTAACTAATTCAGACTGCATTTGGTTTTGTTCAGTCTGAATCATGGAATCATAGAATGGTTTGGGTTGGAAAGGAACTTAAAGATTGTCTATTTCCAACCCCCTGCCACGGGCAGGGACACCTACCACTAGATCAGGTTGCTCGAGGCCCAATTCAACTTGGCTTCGGACATTTCCAGGGATGGAGAATCCACAGCTTCTCTGGGCAGCCTGAACCAGTGCCTCACCCTCCTCACAGTAAGGAATTTCATCCCAATATCTAATCTAAACTACTACTCTGAAACATGAGTAATTTTAAAATCAGATAGGCAGCTATAAGCAAACTATTTGGTAAGACATGTCCATTCCCTAGTGCTACCAGAATTTTCAGGGGTTTTTCTGTCTTCTCAAATATTTAATTCTGCTGTTTTTAAAGGTTTTTCTGACCCTTCAAGTCAAGAATAGGGTAGGTAGTACATTTTGTTAGCATATCAGCCAAAACACTTTTGTTCTAGCTAACTTATGCTGACAGTATTTGTATTTGAATAATATTCTATACTAGAATATAGTACTTTTTTTCGTTATGAAGTGGGAAAAATAATTTTAGCAATGGTGAGACAAACAACCAGAGCTTTGAACTGGACCTGCCTGCACTTTCACTGTAATATGGAAGGGCTTTGAATTGCCAAAGCTATGTTTTATAAAACAGTGATGAGAATTATGAAGTGTTATAGAGAGACATTATAACAAAGATGAATTAAGATAAAAAAACCTCTGTTGTGTCATTTCCTCCAATATTGCTATCAGTTCCCCAATTAATTTATTAATCCAGTTCTGTGTTTTGAAACCATTTCTACACTTTTCTTCTTGGGACTATAGGAAAAATATCTTTCTGCCCTTCATCATGGTGCTTTAGCTCCCTGTTTCCTTTGTTTCTCACAAATCCTTTGCTTTATGCTCATGCTGCTCACCCTGTTGCTCAAAGCTCTGCCTGGATTCCTGCAGCCTTGATTGTACTCAGGAGCAGTTTTACCCCTTTCCTCCAACAGCTGCCTTCTTATCCATAGTGCAGCAGACAGTAAAAGTTAAGACAGATGGCATTCCTTCATGCTGCTCACTCATACTTTTAAAAATAATTTAATATATACTAACTTATACTGACATTTTATATCTAGTTACAATATGATCTAACAAGTACTTAACCTTTTCACTTGGAACACTCTTCACCTGTGATACAAACTTCCTTTAAGAATTAAAGTTAAGTTTCTTTCATAATGACATGTCACCAGAAGTCTGTGCTTTGGGAAATATTTCCAGACTCAAAGTCACAGGACTGATAACACCACTATTGAGTATACTAATCTTTCTCTCCAGGGTAGTGATTAATTACCACTGATGGAGAAAGGATATTAGAATTCATTGCACAGATTCTTTTCTCCTCAGGATTGGCATAGAAAGATGAACATGTTTAAAATCTCAGAATAAAGGTTTTAGCACACAATATTTTAGGTAATATAAATAAAAACCAAATTAACTTATTATTTAGTGTTATAGTCACAGTTCCACATCACATCTGAATTTACCATTACCATTTAAAAATGACACCTTTCAGACCCTCAGTATTTCTTGCAGTTTAGTGTTCAAAATGTAGCACTTCAGAGCCCTGGCTCAAAATCTGATCCTACGGCAGAACCCATTAGCACCCATTTCTGCATACAAGGTAGATGTACTAGTTTTGGCTGGGGTAGAGTTAATTTTCATCATAGTGGCTGGCACGTGGCTGTGTTTTGGATTTGTGCTGGAAACAAAGCTGATAACACAACGTTTTTTTTTTCTTTCTGCTGAGCAGAGCACAGCATCAAGGCCTTTTCTGCTCCTTACACCACTCCACCAGCAGGGAGGCTGGCAGAACTCAAGAGAATTGGGAAGGAACCAGTGGGATATCCCATGCTGGAACAGGTTGCCCAGAAAGATTATAGTCTTCATCTTATGTGGCTTAGAAGACTGGGATAGATAAAGCCCTGACTAACCTGGCCTGACTTCATAGCTCATCTTGCTTCAAGAAGGCTGGACTAGAGTTCCTAATGTCCATGCCCTTACACCCTATGATATATGTGATGAAATTATCTTAAACTAAGTGGGAATAACAGTATTATAAACCATTTTTTGTTTCAAGATAGAAATAAACTCAAAAGTAAAACAAATGGCAAATCCATGTCATTAGGAGCAACCTAGAGCTACATAAAGTGAATCTTTTTACAATTATGCTTTGAAATATCTTCATCTTCCAGGTAAACTATTAGTACAGAGGAAAAGAGATGTGTTTTATTCTGGATTCTGGACAAAAGGACAAGATCCTCATCCTTATCTGTGAAAGGAATAAGAATCTGGACCACGTTATGCATTTCAGAGCTCCTATATAAGCTCCCCAAACTCTAGACAACAATGCCACATTCACTCACATGTTATCCCCATTCTCTCTTGCTCAATAAATATGTAAATAGGTAATTTATACTTTTTTGAGTACATTTCTAAAAGTAAGCACAGGAAACACTTACAGTCTTAGTTAATAATAGGAAAAACTGAATATATATAACCGGTATTTTACATTTACATACAAATTATTGTTTTTCCCAGTTTGAGGGCCTTATTGAGAAAATACAGCCTGTTCACTGAAGTGAATGGTGGTCCTAAAACCTCAGGGTGCCTGTGCTGTGGGACATGTGATATCACCACAGTGCACTCAAAGGAAGTCAAACTTTGTCATCTTATCAAAGATCACTTTCCAATGACCACTCCTCACTCAGCTTGTCTTCCCACTCTAAAGAGTACTTCAACTTCAAATTTCTCCTCCATACTTCAGAATGCCTTCAGATCCATACCTACCCAGAGGCAATACCCAAGGAAATTGGTGACTACATGACTAACATTTGAGTTGAAGTACAAGGCTGTACTCTGGCAACAGAGTGTACCCTTTCCTCACTGTTACCATATTTCCAGCCTTCGGTTCCTGGACTCAAATCAGCACAAGGAAAGCAAGTAGCTCTAACATCCACACTTAAGAAGGTCAGCAAAGACAATTCTAAAAATATTTCATAAAAAATTTTGAAGGAAGAATATCTGTGTGGCAGGCAATCAATTCAAAATTGTGTGAATAGAGTAGTTATTATAATATTTTTCATAATTAATTAAAATACAAAGGACCACAGGACTCTGATTCTACAGCAGCATCATATGATTTATTTCAAGGTCTGGAAATCAATGGTTTGACACAATGTGTCTTGAAAGTAGCTGAATGTTTATTGACATCATACCATGTGTCAACAGAACACAATACCTAATTTACTTAATTAATGATTGAAATTCAAACACTAGAAAACATGAAAAATTGCATGCAGTTCTTTTTCCACTTTGAAAAGCTGATGACTATAAACCTTTCAAATTTAGAAAGACTCATTTACTATTTTATGGAATTAGCAAAAAACCAGAATTTTACAAACAATTTCACTATCTCCAGGAGGGATAAAACCCAGTATATAGAATCAATATTGCTCCAAATATTTAAATAAAATAATGTCTGTCTTCTTTTAAAGGCAATTCCATGCTGTGTGTCCATGATATATAGACTACTAAATAGACAAAAGCCAAATTTATCTCACAAGAAGAGAATGACCAGCAGTGAATTATGACAAAAAGTCACTACTTCAAAATATTTTCAAACTTTACAGAAAGCTTTGAGTATTCCTTTGTTTGTTTTGATGATAGATTTAAATCCCTTTAAAATAAACAAACATAAAACCTTTTATTTTCTGAACTTTTCAAACTTAAGAACAATAAAAGCAAACTTAAATTATTTAAATCTAAGGAATTTTCAAAATTAATCTAAATTGTAGATGTAAAGAAAAACACCATATATGAAAAATTAAAAGGTTGCGTAATCATTGTCCATTTTAACTGATTAGTTAGCATAAGTGTGAATGAAATCCTTAAATGGATAGGCAGGAATACCTTATATTTGAAGTTGCTTTTCTTCGAAGATGTGAGACTTGTTTTCCAAACAATAATCAATCACTTCAAAATATGTTTTGCCACTTTGGCAGTAAAAGCAACAGGCTCAAAAAACCTATTTTTATCAATTAGCCTTTGGAGATTGCTAGAACGGGAATGCTTCTGAAGATAAATCTGCTGTAAAACTCTATTATCTGATTAGCTTGAATACATTTGTTTAGCAAACTTTGAGGTATTATTCATTGGCTGACTTCATGTTATGCAATATCAGATGCCTAGAGTTTGGTATCTAACCTGAAATACTTGTTTAGTGGGCCAAGTTTAGTTAGAAGAAATGCAAACATACCATGAACAATCAGTCCTAGATATGTTTTTTTTATGGAATGAATCAATTTCTAAAGGTGTCCAGTTTAAGCTGTTGGTTCTAACAGGGGTTAGAGTGAACATCTTGCTTTTAAATTTCCTGGGTAAGGTCACATGAGCTTGCTTTCTATACATTACAGAGCACAAATATCTGAAAAGATGAGAGAAAATAAAGTCATCTGTAGAATTTTCACTTACTCCTAAAGGGGTCTTCTCATTCACCCAGCCAGTGTCTTCTACATTATATTAATAATTTTTTTCACTTTCCATGGATTTCATTAGATTTGGTTTAGTTATATTGCTGCCATTATCTTGCTACACATCATTATGTGTCATTATGCATTGACATTTAAACATAGGATTCTGGAGAAAATGGTGTAAATATAAGGTCAAATAATTACAGTATAATTGAAACCTTAAGATTCATCTGTGCAGAAGATATTTCAATAAAATATACTTGTAAACTTCTTATATATACATGTTTCTGAATTTCCAACCTTATTCCAGATGCTGTGCTTGCCCTTACCCTGCTCCTTTTACTGTTATTGGCAGCAGGGGTGTGTTATGATGGGCATTCCTGTGAACATCTGTAGTCCTTCTCCAGTAGTAATATAACATTTGTGCTGATGGTTTTTTTTGTCTTGCTCTAGGATCTGCTCAGGATCATATTTTTATGTTTGCTAACATCCTTATGTAACTTTCTTTCCCTTCATTAGGCTGTAGTTCCAAATTACACCTGAATTTGCTATCTAAATTTCATGGGGTTTAGGGATATTACATATTATTCTTCTTTTTGCTGCTCCTAAGACCAGTTTTGTCCACCTCCAGGTGTGCCTGCCTTTGTTCCCTGGTGAGTTGTTTACAGCTGTGGGGTCTCCAGGGCCTGGAGTGTGCCTTGCCTCCTAATATTCCATACATTTACTGCCATATACTGCATGTTGTGTCTGCAATTTTCAAGGCCTCTTTTACCATACCAGGACTCTATTTTTTTAAATTTCATCACAGTACTAGAGCCATAAAACCATGGTGATATTACCAGGTTTTGAGAGTGACTAATCTTTTTATGAGAGACTCTCAGACTCTACTCTTCTTTTAATATTAGTGCCTTGGCATTTATTCCAGCTCTGAGTATATTGAACCGCTAGAGTGCTTCCAGAATTACCAGGTGCTTGCAGTACTCAGCCCAACATGCAGGGATTTGAACACACCATTTTGTCCCATTAAACAATGCTGATGGGTGCCAAATTTGGCCTCAGGAAATGGAAATATACCCAAAGGTCATTGGAGACTAAAATTTACAGTTCTGAGAAATTTTGAGTATTCAAAAGTTGATTTTCTTGCAAACGGTATGATACGTTGTTGGTTCTCAGAGTCTAATAATGTTACAAGCTGAACAATAAGCAGACCTTTTCCTTTTCATCGCAATTCTAATAGAGTGTACAGATGTACAAAACTTAGTTAATTCTAATTAATACTTATGCTATTTTTCTGGTTTTCCTCCATAAATACTCCTGGGATTTATTTTCTTCTCAAGAATAATTATTTACAATAAATTAATCCATAACCTAGAAGATAAATCTGAATTATGAGATGATGTGATGTGGTCACTTGACAACATACCACACATTTTATCCATTTGACCAGCTTTCATTTTAGATATTAACACAGCTGAGACCTCTTGAGACCTTCTGACAATCAATTTACCTAAAATTTTGTAGTTAGGATAAAAAAATCAGCAATATAAAAATACTCTAAATAACACACTAACAACATATTTTGCTCACCAACAACATACAGGTTATAAACTGTTTTTATTTAAACAGCTATTGTCAATATTTTTTTTTTCTCTCCCTCCTAGGATACAGATGGTATCAAAACAAGTCTATTGGGAACTACCCAGCCCATCCTACTGTTTCTATGTTAGTGTGATGGGCTTCTCTAGTCCTGAGATTCAAGCCTTCTTTCGCTCTCATTTTCTGTACCAGCAGGTCTGTTCTTCTCTTCAATATACTCAATTCCTGCTGCTGTCTCAGGCTTCCCCTTTTAGCACACATCCCAGGACTCTGCAGTTGCCTAAGGGCACACCTTCCCAGAATATATTCCTATAATTTATATTTCTTTTCAACCCTTACCTTGGCTATTGAATTTCAAGTGGCTATATCTCCTGAAGATCTGTTTCCCAGCCTTTCAGTAGCTGCCTCAAGCCCACAGCCGTGTTTCTGAATATTGTTGAGCAATTTAGTTCATCTCAGCCAAAATCCTCTTTCACTGTAAAACAAGGATCTTGTCATTTAGACTTCTGATTTTGGGACAAAACAAAAGTAAATGTATATATCTTGAACAGGCTCCTTTGTCAAACACTTGAAAAATCAGTTATCTTTTGATAAAACTATTCCCCATGTCAATTTCTTTCTTTTTGAGTAATTGTAAACCTGCTTCCACAGTACTACAGGTTAGAAAAAGAAGATATATAATCTTTAACAGTGATTCATAATTAGCTGTGAAACCATATAGACAAATGAATCACAGGCTTCAGTTATTCACAGCCATCAAATTGATTTGGAAAAGAATTTTGTTAAGGGAGTCATATGAATTAGTGAATTCCAAAGGTTCAAGCTGTTTGAGGGAATTAAAGGGTTTAAACCTTTAAATTTAAATGGTTTTTCCATCTGAAAATTTGAATGTAGTGAAAGCCTGTCAATATTTTTAAGTTCAATATTTGCAGCTGTGTATAATATGCCAGTGCTGTGAGCTGAATTTGCTTGTAGGTGCATATTTTTTATTTAGAGGTGATGTACAAAGTTGTAAGTGGCTTGGTGCATGTTTATAGAGGCTTTTTTTTTTTGTCTTCTCGCACTATACAGTTTTGACTGCAAATAAGAGAAAAAACCAGGCTACACATTACATAATTTGTGATGGAGGAAAATGTTTGAATGTTGTATGGGAACCTCATGATTTCTCAGCCCATAAATATCTTTCATCATCCCTCACTTGACTGTGGTAATACTAAGGAGAGAGGAGAAAGTTAATCACCTGTTATCTGTTCTAAAAAGTGTATTAGCAGAGAAATAAAAAAATACAAATTTTCTGACTTATTTGCTGATTTATTTAAGACTCTTCTTCCTGGATTCACGTAACTAACAGAAATGCTAACTATCAATATATAAACTATTGCAACTTTAATTTATCCTATATTCAGAGAAATTCTTGAAAATACTACTGCCAAAATAATGGATAATAGCAATTTTCATAATCACAACTAAAAGCCTCTGAATATTTTTATACTTCTTAAACGTTTACATTTATTATGTCATAGTCATGATTGCTGAATATTGGTCCATAATACAGGCATTTTACAGCCACTTCTTAAAAGCTTTTTATGGAACCTTCAGTTGCAGGTCAGTTTCTTTATTTTTCTCTCAATAGGTATTAGCTTAATGCTTTTGGTGTCCAAATATTTAATTCTACTCGTGATCTGATGACTTCCACTCTGAAGGAATAAAATATGAGGAATTTGATAAATCTACCTAATATATCGATGCATTATATCTACATCAGTCCAACATGTTTTATAGGATTTCTTCTGGTTTACACTAGATTATGTGAGGTGCCATTGAGATAAATCATAATTAAACACAATCATGAGTGCCCCAAAAAATGGGAGGCGTGTCATTTTGCACAGCTTAATTAAGAATAGTGCAACATATATCACTTTGCCAAAGAAAAGTGTGTCAAGAAGGCACTCATAACAAATTACTATGCAAAGTAAATCTGTTAGCACAGATTTAACAATAAGTTTTCAAAAATATATGGTGGTCATATGTATTCTACTTTCTAAAATTTTTGTTTATCAACCTATTTTAGTTTGGAATGACAGAGACTTTTTTATTTTAATAAAGAAAACTCTTAGTATAGTCCTACTTAGTATATTGACTTGATCTGTTTTCATTTAGGATTTTAATAGGAAGTGTGTTTCCCATTCATACCTTTAGAAACCATGTTGGGAAATCTCATGCCTAATGCTAGTCCATTAATTCCAGGTGAGACCTCATCTCTAAGAGGTGCAATCCTTCAGAATTTGGAAGTATTGAGTTTCTCACAGAACTTTCTGAACCATCAGGAGCATGCTTTAAATTTGAGTATAGACAACATCTTAACACTAGACAAGCAGTTGAGGAATTGAACAATTATTTTCTGAAGAAACAGTTGCCTCAGAGAAAGGAATGTTTAATCACTACATTTTTAAAACCACCTTTCCAAAAGATGTTTGGAAAGAAAACATATCATTTTTATTGTGGTAAAACCCATGAAGTGTTAGTGAATTCATTGTTATTTGACACGTTTAGATTTTCTTCTGTGTGGTGAACACCAGCAGCTGGCTGCAAAGAGAAGGACAATTTTAAATCTAGACATTTTCTGAGTAGGCAGCACTGGTATTCTTAACAAAAGTCACAACTGTCAATCTGAACATTATGGCTATTATCCCGATGCCCCTAGCAGCCATTTGAACACCCCTTTCTGCAACAAACTGAGGCAATAGGAAGTGATTTTAGGAGAGGAATAGTATATGATCTCTTACACTCAGGGTGATGCCCTGCTCTTGCTCCAGGGGACTAACAGCCTTCCAGAAGCAGGGACAGGTTATGCACACTGCCTTGGCAGTAGCTGGGGTGGCATCAGCTCAGGATCAGCCCAGATCTGTTAGCTTACACTATTTTTTGAACGCTGTGCTTAGCCAAGATAAGAAGTAAAACTAAAAGTTTACAAGGACACTTGAAGAGTTTTTCCAGCAGTACTGTAATTTTCTCTCTAATAGGCTTCCCTCCGATGGAAGCTAATGTTCTTCCCATTCATTTACTTCTAAAATGTCTATTTGCAAGTATGCTGATTGGAGCTTTTCTATACAGCACAGCAGTGAGCTTTGATGTTGCCTATTTGGTCTAAAATTAAGATTATAGCCCTTATAATCTTTCATGGAGATTTGCACTCCATGTAAGAGCTAGATTTACAGTGCCTAAAGTAGATTTCATTTTGATTCACACTTTACTGAAACTTCATGTACAAGGAAAAAAAAGGTATCATTTGTTTTGATTAGAAATGTATATGAAAATGCAAATACTGTATTAGTATTTCAAAGATTAATGATCTTAGTGCACTAATAGAAATATTGGTCTATTTCAACGTCAAGATATATAAGACAAGAACTTGTGATTCAACGATGTGTTTAAACAGAAAACATAAAATAATTCCACAGAAACAACTTTTAAAACCACTTTTCAGTTTTACTTAAAAGGAAAGACATCTGACTGAGTTCATGAAGGTAAAAACAAAGAGTGGACTGGAATGGACTAATTTTAATGAATCGTTAAAGGAGCTATACTGATAGGGATTAGTTAATAGTAGAACTTTTTTCACAACTGAATCAACTGAAATCTGATGGTTAGATTAAAAGAGTCTTGTTTACTAATTTGTTTTAAGATAATAAGGGTGTTCTGTTGCCTAATACATACTAATGACACACATAAGAAGGACATTATGTGGGTTTCTATGATTCTAGATGTGAAACTGAACATATTAAAATATTTATAAGGGTTTAAACAAATAAATTTTCATACTTGTCTTCATACTCAGCCTTTATTCTGTTTACTGCCTATTGTGTATCTTGGTCCTTGATTGTATCAATTGGCAGTCACGTGCTTCATTTACACTGAAAATTAATCTCTCTCCCTCTAAATACTTCATTTTTTATCCTAACCCTGAAATATTATTGCTCCATTCTGACACAAATACAAATAATTGACTGTAATATATGCTGTTTCCTGAACCAGTCTACTCTGCCTTAAAACTTTTCTAAAAAATACTGACTTTTCATTAGAGGAAAAACAAAGCAAAATACTTACATCATATTAAATGTAGTATGCTAATATGATCTTCAACATATTTTGCTGCTTGGGAAGAGAAATGCTTGCATAAATCTGAAGTCCAGAAATACTGCAATTAAAAATAGAAACTACTTATTTTGATCAGTTACCTCAGATATTTATATAAATGTCACTATGTGGTATCTTAACAAATTGAGTGATGTTTGTCAATGATGTCAGGAATGTCCTTTGTCTTAAATGGATTATCATAACAACATGGCAGTGAAACCACTGAAAAGAAAACTAGATGGTATGCAGTTAAATTGAACAAGGAAGAGCAGGGGTTCTATAATTTGTTTTGGTTTGGTGAAGGGTTTTATTCTTTTCATGTGTAAAAATAACAGAAAATGTTGGAAATAAGGTTCAGTTCCTTAAACTAAAATTCATATTGGTCTATCAGATAATTTTTATTAATTTTCTCCTGCTTTTTAAATCTTCCACAATTTTTATTTTATTGAAGTAAACCAAACGAGAATCCATTATATTGAAAGATGAAGATGAGCTGATTTTACTGATGATGTTTTTAGTTTCTTGGATTTTCATCTTAATCAGGGTATTCAATCAAGCTGCTAACTATTTCTTTTCATATTGAAGTTTCCGGAATCAGCCATCTCCCATTAGAACATGGTTTCTGCATTTACCTCCCTGAGAATTTGAACAAGCTTTGAGTAGCTGATCATTCATCAGTAAGCATTAATGGGACTTCAGTATTTTCAGCAAATGTCTCTTTTTGGGTCTGACTAAGGAAAAAATTACTTCTGTTGAAATTGTTGGCAACAGAAATGCATGGCCTCTAGGACATGTACTATGCCTATAATATTTTTATATTGATATCAAAGTAAAACAGCAGGTGATGTATTAAATCTATACAGTTAAGACAATTTGCCTTGCACTTTCAAAAAATTTTTAAATTTAAGTCTCAGGTCTTCAGAACATGTACAAACATTTCAAATATGCATGTGCAAGTTGGACCGATGCGCTGATCCCAGGTGCATTGTTCATTGCTTAAACATTGCCCTCTCTCTGGGGCTTGCATTTGATATCAGATTACAAAAATCTATTTTTATTCTATTCCCTCTTTACCATGCTTCTAACCACAACATTCGAGAGGTCAGTAAATGTTAGCATGAATATGAATTCAAGTATTTATTTAAAACTGTCTGAACAAGAGGTACTGATAATGACAAAAACATGTACATTTTATAATAAAAATTTAGAAATAATTTCTGATTTACAAGGCTTTTAAAAGGGTTTGTATACATCTTGATTCAAAATAGATACATAGATTTGCAAGTTTAGAGCACCAGTCATTCACCTCTTCTGACCAAAGCTTTTTGTATTTCATAAGCTGTCTTGTGTATGGTTGTCTTCTTGTATATAGTTAAAGAAGTATTTTTCAAAACACATTCATGTGAAGACATCAGCAACTGTAGAGTTAAATTCTTTCATGGTAGTCAGGTAAAGACATCTTTCTGGTAAAAATATGTGAGGTGTTTCTCACGTTATATTGTTCTGCTTCTCTCTTCAATCATTTGCTTTCCTTGCACTCTTCTCTCTGAATTAATGATCCCTTTAGTGCTTAATATTTTTCCCATCCAAGAGCTATAATCAAGTAACCTTTTAATCTTATTTAGCAAAGAGATTGAGTGTAACATCAGGTTGGGGAATGATAGAATAAAAATCTCAAACCACTAATCCTCCAGAATTCCATTTATTGACATGATTTGTCAAACTCATCAGGCATGGATGTTTAGGTGAAAGAATGTTGCTCTTGTTCTTCACACAAGATGCTGAATACAATTAATTATTTATTAGAGGAATATCAAAGATATTATCAATGCCAATGATTAAAGGAATATTCTGGCTCAAGACTGAATTCTTCCTAAAAGATATAGGTAGATATGTTTTACAAAATGAGTCATTATCTTCATGTAAATGAATATCCCTCCACCTGGAAATTGGCTACCAATTTCCACTAAATGCACTGTTTTGTCCAAAGCATCAAAAATATATTTTTTGCTCCCTTTACAAGATGCCAAGGAGAAAAGGAGTAATAGTTTTGTTTGGGTTTTTTGCCATCCTTGAAGCATACATTTTTCCTTGATACATCTCTCTCATGACAATATTTCCTTATCTGCTTTCAGCTTATTCTGCTTCTAGCTACTTTAGTCTTCCCTTACAATTAGAATGTTGCACTATCACTCTATTTTTTTTAGGCAGAACAATACCTTTTTCCTAGTTTTGTTACAAATGAGCATAGCATTACCAAAGGCACTTCTTTCACCTGGTTTTCCCCACTGGCCTTCATTTTTCTGTCCTATTTTGTTAATTTAGTCTTTCTGTGTTCCAATAATCCCATTGAGAGCCATTTTTTAACAAAAGGCGAAGAAATGCTTGATAATGGTGGCACAAAAAATGGGGAGGAGCAAATGGACTCAGGGGTAGAAACAATGGCAGGAAAAGCTCATTATTCCATTCAGCCAGTGAGACTACACTTTCAGGCACTCCTTTGGGTAGAGCAAATGGGGTCACTGTTTTGCTCATTTTCCTTCTTCTGGTTATTAATATGGATGGGACAGGGGCACCCATTCTTGTCAAATGTGACTAATAATGGAGAAAAAATAGGGTTTGCATTGATACATAACCTCATCTATGAGTACTGCTGGGGTATAATGTTACACTGAAGTAGAACAGGACAGTGAAATAGTAAATTGAATAATAAGAAAGAATTGACCAACCCCCTCACTTCACGTTGCAAACGTTCGCTTATATATGCACTATTATACCAATCAATGGCTTTGTTCTGAGGAATGGCCTTCTTAATTTTTCCTATTAGCAAGCCCAAACATCTGGAAGTTGCAATATACTGTAATTTGGTTACTATGGTGATGATGGATAGCAAAAAATTTGTGAAAGGTTCTTGGAATGTCCTCTGATGCTAAAGAGAAGTGAATAACCTATCATAAAAGATAGATCCAATTCAATTTGACTTTTTGGAATAACTATTTCTACTGAACTGAATGATAAAAAAGAAAATGTGTTTTGACCCTTTTTCTGCTAATGGGATTTTCTTGTACAGTGTTTGTTGCATCAGCTGTTCTGGTATATAATCAAGACAGAGTGTGATATTTCAATCTCCTGGTAAATGTTGTTCCACATACTTACAGTTGTTTTAGGTAGCTAGTATATCCATAATTAAATTATTAGAAGTTCACATACTTATCTATTAAGTGGTTCATAATTAATTAGTTATGTTTATCCTGCAGTTTACAATTTGAGTTTAAAGTATTCTGTTTACCATTTCAAAATTATAAATCTTTTTGTAAAGTATAATATATTCTTTTATGAATGTCTATTTTTAATTCAGTGGATTCAAGTGACTAACAGAATGTTGAATCAATACATATTACTACTTCAGAAGGGATTTATTACAAAGTTAATGTTATTTGCTACAGCAAATTGCTAAAACTTTTTTCTAATATAATTTGTAATTATGTATTAGGGAGGTGGTTTGAATCAGAGCACCAAAGTACAAAATATGTAAAAAGCATATTCAATAAATAATTTTCCAGAATTAAATGGAAAAACAATCATAGCTGCTATAATTCTTCTTTACCTTTGATATCACAGTATTAAAAAGAGTTAATTGTCAAAAACACTTAAACAGTTCATAAATTTTAAGGTATGCAGACAGATCAGTAAAATCCTGCCTAAGGTTACAAGAATTTAAGAGAACATGGGATGCTACTGAACATACTGTGAGAAACTGCTGAGTTTAAGAATTGCAAGGTAGGTGGCTGACAAGTGTTGCAGAGACCACCATGAGCAAGGACTAGATTTCACAGACAGTGAAAGGAGAATTTTGTTAGAGACATGAGAACTTCACAGATACTTAAAGAAGGTGACTTGGGGAAATTTTACAGATTATTTTCTTTCAAGGCAAACAGAGCTTGGGTAACAGTCTCTTTTCTTTGCTACTTCTGTGTGAACACCTCTCCTAGTGGGGACCAATGGACCTTTAAACTAGACTAGCCAACAACCAGAATGACATCCAGATCTGGAATGACTCCAATTCTGAGCCAGCAAGTCAGCAAGAGGTTCAGGATCTGGATATTGACATCAGACAGACTTGAAATCTATGCTGATTCTTCAGGGATCCACTAATGAAGGTTAATCTTTGTATTTAGAAAATGAGAGCGTGTGTATGTTCATTCTTGAATGTCAACATTAACTAACTAGAGATGAGGAAAATTTTGAGCCATCATTGCTGTTTATGCTCCTGTGACTGCTGTTTGTGTTTATATAAGGGAAAAGACACCATTCTTCATGTTGTTAAACAACATTCTTCATGTTGTTACACATGGCCAACATGCTTGTAGGGCATGTGTGTGTGATTGTGTGTTTGCTTACTGAGAGCACATTCAAGTTCAGTACTGGCTGAATCTACAAATAGGAATAAGAGGAACCTTCCTAGTCTGGGAGTCCACTGGATTCAGCTTCACTTACTAGTAACTGTTTTGAGATGTTCAGTGACTGTTCCACATCTTGTGGGGCTATGGCACTAGTTCATATCCCTCCTCTGCTACAGTTCAGACTAGTCACTCCCAGAGATTCCTACAAAATATTAATTCACCAAAACAAACAAAGCATACAGGAATATGTTAAGTTCTTTGTTTTTTAAATGGTGATAGCTTACAGATGTCCCAGTCAGTAACTAGAGCGTCACAACATAAAAAATTTTAGAAAAACACAATTAATAAAAGCCTCTTAATCCCTTAACAAAATTAAAAAAAAAAAAAAAGAAATAGGGAAACACAACACAGTAAAAAAACCACAGTCAAAGAGCACGTCAAGCATTACTCCAACAATCTGTAATTTTTTAATGTTTATTTCTTTTAGGTCCATTTTGTGAGGAACCTGGTGATCTTTGTGCCTCTCAGCCATGCAAGAATGGGGGTATATGCCAGTATAACCAGTCTGGATATGTTTGCAATTGCCCTTCTGGTTTTCTTGGTCACAACTGTGAAATTGACATCAATGAATGTTCTTCAAGGCCATGTCAGAACAGAGGTACATGTATTGATTTGCCAAATGTAAGTATAAGTGTTAGAGATCCCTATCTGAACAGTCAATCATAGAATTGCAGCATCATAGAATGATTTGGACTGGAAGAGATTTTTAAATATAATCTATTTCCAACTTTTCTGCAGTGGGCAGAGACCTCTTACACTAGATCATGTTGCTGAAAGTTGTATCAAACCTGACCTTGAGCACTTCCAGGAATGGGGCATTTATATCTTTCCCCCTATCTCATCAATTTAGCAACAATGATGATGTGTGGGATGATGTCCTAGGCCTTACAGAAGTCAAGGCAAATGGTATCAGTTGCTCTTCCCTTACCCATCAACACAGCTACTACATCATTTAAAGCCATCATTAGTCAGACATAATTTACCCTTTTTGAGGCCATGCTGTCTGTTTCCAATCATCTTCCCATCATCCATATGCCTTGACACACCTTCCAGGAGGATCTGTTCCATGGAAGTGTCAAAACATTTAATTCTAATGTAATTTTTGTTATTAGTTTTGCATGATTCATGAAGAAACAGCATTTTCTGAATGTATCTGTTTATATTGTTATGGTAAAGACCCCCAGATTCCCCCTTTCATATCATTTGCTTGGTGATCACCTAAGGAAATACCCATGCTATTTCATTTCTTTTTTCCTCCGTAATAAAATCTTCTAATATAAACATGAGGCACCATGTGATCTTTACTAACTAGTGACTGTCTCTTGTTCTTGCTTTTCATGCAGTATAAGTTTTTTAACTCCCTTTTTTTTCTTTCTTTATTCTTTTTGTAAAATAAATTCATGCAGACTCACAAAGTTTTTATAATAAAGTCATACCTAGTCGCATGTCAAAATAAATTGTTGATGTTCTTTCATTAGCATGACTATTGCAAATAGCAGTGATTATACAGAGTCAAAACAGTAAGAGTTCAAAAGCTTAGTTATCACATACCATTGATACATACTCATACATAGAGAAAAAAAGACATCTAAGTTGCTGAAAAATTTAAAGATTTTTAAGTTGTGCAATCTGTCTAAATATTTTGTCTACTAGATATACTAGCACATACTCTTTCATACAGTAGACAAATAGATGCAGCAGTTTCACACATGTAAAAATCCCTCAATAGAAGTTGAAGTTTCCTGATTATACCTTTAAGTCCTGTTTTAAAGAAACAGCTAGGCACTACCAATTTCACTAGGAGAACAAACTCCTTTATTTTTTCCTTTACTTTCTGACTTCAAAAGGCCTATAAAGAGCATAGAAAAATAAGGGTGGGAGTGTCAGCTCTAAGAAATATTTTGTTTTGTAAAGTAACTGACTTTTCTTACTGTTCAAATTAGAGATTGCAGTAACTGAGAGATGCCTTTCACTGTTAAAGAGAAGCATTGACTGTGATTTATACTGAAGGGGGAAAAGGATTCACATTATTTTCTTTCCTCCTCTAGTTAGTGACACTATTTGGTGTCTGATGTACCTTGTGTATTGTTAATGTTTCATGGATATAAACATTACATTGGAATAAAACCAGAAATGAGGAAAAAAAGTAAATTAATTATAAAACTCTGTCTTGATTCAGTTATAAGACACAAAACTGCCAATTTTAAAGCTGGTATATTTCCAGCTAGCAAACTCAAATCTGGTATAATCTGTGCTGGAAGGCCTGTTCTACTTGTCCTAAATTAAGTTTGTAATTTATCTGAGACTAGAACTGCTTTTTGTTCTGTCTTTGTAGACTGCTCTATATGATGAAAAATTGTTCTAGTTAGGGCCTCTCTAGTAGTGCATGTAAACACTATAAACACTAAATTTTGTATTGTCTTGGGTACAACAAATAATTATTTCTAATTTCCCTCTCTTCTATAGGATGTGGCATGCATCTGTATGCCAATATTTACCGGCAAGTTCTGTGAGAGAATACTGAATCCCTGTGAATTATTGCCTTGCTTAAATAATGCAACTTGCATAGCTCAACAGCAAAACTATAACTGCCGGTAAGACTGGAAATTAATTGCTTTCAGAACTTTGTTGGCTCACTTGATGATAGTCCCAGATTTCAGAAAGAAAATACTTCATCATTCAGAGAGAACATAGAAAACTATACACTTTTAAAGAGTATTATTTATTTTTTCTGCATTGCTCTGTTAGGCTTCTTGAAAACTCTGGAAGTTATACAAAAATATTTAAAGCATTTAAAGGCTATAAATTGCTTCATTATTAATACCGTAAGATAAAATATATAAATCATGATACATTGGTGACAAATGAGACAGTCATACTACAGGTGCCACTATATACTATATATACACTATATACAAATGAGACAGTCATACTACTTTCGCCGCTAACAGGTGTATGAAGTGTCTGTTGTTTATGAAAAGATAAGAAAACCTCTTTACATTCTAGTTCACAGACATACATTAGTAGAACTTAATCTGATCCTTCAGGCAGTATATGAAAAACAGTTTTATTCAGAAAGACCACACTAAAAATTATCCATTTGAAAATTACAGAAGTGACCCAACATATAATTTAATTTAATTTTTAAATAGGATTTTAGATTTCTTTATTTTTTACATACTCTAAGGCGTACAATTTACCCTCTTCTCCTTTGCTTGTCTTTTATCTGGCTGCCTGAGTAAGTTCCCACAAGCGTTACTGAAGTAAAAAAATTTCAAATTTTAGGATGTTCATAAAAGCAGAGAATTGAAATCTGTGATACAAAAAAGCCTGACAACGTATTATGAATGAAGTTAGAAATTGAAAAAAATATAACAGAAGTATAGAACACAAAGTTATAGTGCATCAGCAGAGATTCAAAAGAAGACTTGAAATTTAAGTAGGACTATGTTTACAATTTTCCCAAAGAAGAAAATCATAACAATTTTATTCATACTCATTCCTAAGTACAGATATACATACAAACATGTGCAAGCTCATATACAGTTAGATCTTCTCATATAGTTATGTATAGCACAGAAAAATAGTGTTATCATTAATTTTCCAATTCTTTAAACCAAGATATAAGCAATTTATTATTATATAACCAGTCTTTCACAAAATATGTCAGTGCATGTGTTAGTATGAAACAATGTGTTGAAGTTTATAAACAGAAACATGCATAACATGAGCAATTAATATCCAGATGTAGATTGCTTTTATTAAAGACAATAAAACAAAACAAAAGTAATAAAATATTGTCCTGGCCCTGTTACATGTACTGAATAACTTACAATTTCACAAAGTATTAGTAGAAATTATCTGTAACATGAACCACATTGTACCACTGAAGTTGTTTAATAAAAATATCTATGGGAAGACACTGGGGTTTAACTGTCTTTCCTTCGATAATATTATGTGAGAATAAACATGGTAGTCATTATTCAGATCAATATACCAGAAAATAAAAATGGTCAATTAAGAACCCATTTTACATTGTGGTAGATTGTAAACTCATTAACACTAAGAATGCTCTAAAAGGCAACTAAAAACCTAGAGACAACACAGTGAATGGAGTTCAATCCACATAGTTTCCCCTAGAAACCAGTCTGTACACCAGACATTCTTGATGAAGGAGCAAAACTCTAGAAAATTACTCATATCTTCCAGAGACGAATATCCAGGACAGGTGACATGACATATCTTGCACAAGTTCCCAGTTTTCTTCGTACAGGTAGGGGGTTACCATACAATAATAGAATATTAGAACACAATAAATTTACAATATTATCAGAGAATCATAAAATAGCCCAAGTTGGAAGAGACCTTGAAGTCTCTTGGTTCTTTCATGGAAAAGGGAGCTTAGATGAGGTTTTCTAGTATGCTGTCCAGTTGAATATTGAAAATCTCTACTATTCATCCCTAATTATTGCAATAATTTTTATTATTATTGTTAATAAATAAAAAATGTCCTAATTTTTGTGCAATTTAAGTCAGTTTTCTACCACTTAATCTGAAATAGTTAATAAATATAAATTCTGTGCATATTTATGCCTCTGTACTTGAAAGGAGGCATTTAGGTGAGAGAAAGCATTTTGAGATAGTATGAATTACATATTTTTCACAAGGAGATCACATTCAGTAATTTGGTTTGCGAGAGCTGCAATCCTGACAGGGTGCTGAAATGCAGTTGAGATGTTGACTGATAGAGAGGTCCAGCAGTCAGCAGGCTTTACTACTTTTGGGATTCAAAATTTTCTTTTTAAATTTGCGTCCTGCATTCACTACTTGACTAACAGAGGATTTCAGAAGAGCTATAGGAACAGTGGTTAGACAGTTTCAGGTTTCTAAAGTCACAGACTTGGAGGCTTTCTGCCTGTGATTCATGTTTTAATTTACTTTACCCAAAAGAAATCTACCATTAACTATGTTGCTTTATTTGGGAGATTTGTAGTTTCTCTTCAACATTTTAAGGGAAGAATTGATTAATTTTTGGTAATCATTGTCAAATACTGTATGTTATGTCTCTGTGTAGTCACTCCACAATAAACTGCATGTGTTTCATATTACATTTGGTGTAATACTACATGTCATACTTAATCCACTTTTATAGCATTTTAACATCATAAATAAATATAATGGTGTTTAGGGCAGATGTATATACAAGTTCAAATAATGGCTGAATTTACATTTTTCCTTAATTAGAGATTATGTTGTTTGCTCCTATGTTATGTGGCTCTCCTTATGCCCAAGCTACATCTTACATCCAACATAATCTCAGCTTCTTTTCAAAATATCCTTCCTTCTTTGGGAAAGCAGTTGTTTTCCATTCTAAACATACAATCAAACAAAATCAATTTTATTTTCTCTACTTCAGTTAAGATGTATGACTACCTTGTATCCTAATTCCATCTTTTCAGTTTTGATATCATATATAACTGTGCATTTTTTCTTAAATGTCAGAATTTAAGGTGAATTCAAATAGGCAGTGAACAAGGATATCCATCACAATAAACTATGATTGTTTGCTTTCTATCTTCTTCTATTATCCACGTTCTTTAGGACAATAAAAATTCACAAAAAATGTGTGAGGGATTTCTGAGAAAATATGTTCTGTTGGTACCTTCTTTGAAACTTTACTGTTAACTTTTTTTCTGTTAGCTTATACTTCCCTTCCCTAACATTGGTATGTTTATTGCAAAGCAACGATAAAAACAAAAACAGAAAAAATGAGCAAATATAAAAATTAGAAGAAGTAGCTTCTAAAACTGGTTTACTAGATTATCTGGCTAATGAAACAATCATACGTTGAAGCAAAAAAGCTATGAATTCTTTCACTTCAGATTATTGATAAAAAGAAAATCAGTAAAATAAACATTGTAATTGAATTGTTCTAATTTAGTTTTAGATGTTATTTGAAAATTAAATTATAAGAAAATATACAAAACCTTTTTTATTATTATTTTACATTCCTTTCATATGTAAATTGTATTCTGAAAAACTCCTTTTAGTTACAATACATGAACTAGAAATTTGCTAAAAATCGAATTTGCAAGAATTTTGAAGTCAACTACTTGAAATGGTAGAAATATAACTGCATGCAACACCTTTTTCAAGAGGAGGGTGAGATTTATGTGGTCCATTGCTACTTGCATGGAGTGTCCTCAGGTGGTTGTGTCTATAACAGCCTCAAAGCATACAACCATTTACAGAAAATTTTCCCATATTCATCTACCTCTGTCCAAATGGTCCTATACATGAATTGTGGTTGGTTTCCAGAGATTTTTGGTTAAATCCAGTCAGTTTAAAAATTAAATAAGGTTAATAAGTGACTTAAGCTTCTGGACATGCTAGATGTGTCTGTGCATTGCTCACACTCAGAGCCATACCCACTGATAAACAACCTTAACTGGTTTAGAAAGTATGGTGAACTCAGATATTTTCTGTTGAATATTGTTGCTGGAGAAGTTGTTTTTGAAAATACATCCTTTACTTTAGTATGCTTCATAACTGTGAGAAGTTTCATGCATTTTGAAACAAGGGATAGGATTGTTTCCTTTTTTCCAAATGAGAAAACATAAGCAACACATCTGGATCTCATATCTATTTGGAGCAAGAATATAGGAAAACCACAAGCAATTCTGAATAATCTTCATAATTTCCAGCTTCTGGACTGAATAATTTCAAAAACTAATCCTTAGAAATAGCTAAAGAAATGTCCCATCTATTACTTTTGGATTCCTTCACAAACACAAATGTTCAGTTAACTGGTCATTTCCTTTCTCTTAAATATTTTCTTTCCATGATACCAGAAATAGCTTTTAGACAGAGGAATATGTCGTGTCTGTAAGAACATGGCAAGAGAGTTTGACAAGGGTTATGTATCTATCAAGATATAAATATTCAAATATTTTTCTAGATTGTTCCATTATTGCTTTTGAATAAGGCATCTTGACTATCCATTTGAATCTCATCTATTTTATTTGTGTATATGAGATTTTTTTTTAACATTGGAAAGCTACAGGAAAGGATTTTCTTCTACTAATAATAAGTGCTGACATGAAGCAGAAGAAATTTCTGCAGTTTCTTTTACTACACATGAGTTATCCATCGTTCCATTGGGGTCACATGGAACTAGTAAACAATCACAAGAATTGAAGTTTAATTTTCTTCTTTAAAGAAAATAGTGAAATTACTGAAAATACTGAATTACAGTTAAGCAAACACAAAACCAGCTATGAATTGTTCTCTCTACATTGTTCCTTACATAACTGAGCATGTCTATTTACTGCTCTTTAATAATTAGCAGTGATTGATGTTAATTACTCACTTATCATATTTTTTCCTCTCTGATGCTTTAATTGACCTATCCTTTCTAATACTTTTCCAAAACCTTGTTACCTTGTCTATAGCTGTTTATTAAATATTACTTCTTTGTAGATTTTTTTTCCTGGAAGATCATATGAAATATTGATGTAAAATACTTTAGTCAATGAAAGAAATTATTTACAAAAAAGCAAAATTATCCAGAATCATGCAACAGATTTTTATTGCTTGAAAATGTATTCTGTGTATTTTAAATAACATAAGAGATCTGTTTTGTTACTGAAAGAACATTATTTAATAGAATAATGGAACATAATGAAATACAATTAATTTTTAAAATGCAAGTTCTCTAAAATACATTGGTGTATTTGCAGCTGCATGCCAGGATTCACTGGAAAGAACTGTGAGGAAGTAATTGACTACTGCAGGCTGCTCAGCATCAACTGTCTGAATGAAGGATTGTGTCTTAATATAATTGGAGGATTCACTGTAAGTAATTTAATGCATGTTAAACTAATTCAGTGTTTCAAAGTATAAAAGCTTCAGACAAGCAGAACTTGAAATGCATTCATTACTCTAAGAGACAAGAGTGGCACACTTTTATAGGTTTTATTTATTTTAATCGATAATGCAAGGGCGATTCACTTGGGTAATATGGATTTTTGTATTACTTTTCTACTGAGACCATGTTTAGTACTTTATCAAGTAAGATAACTGAAGGATATTTTTATAGTAAAAAGGATATACAACTAATTGTGGTCCAGTGTCATTACCCACAAAGATGATAATCACAGCTGTGTTGCAGCCTTTAAAAATACATTGTTTGAATTAAAGTTCATCTGTTGCCATTATTTTAGCCAGAATCAAATTACTTATCTACACATAAACATGTGTAAAATTAATACAAACTTAAAATTTGATGATAAAACTGCAGTGGGCTGACATTCATTTCTACTGACAGTTTGGGAAAAAAAAAACATTAAATCTGCATCTTTCAACTCTCTAAATCACTCCTGAAAATGTTAAGCAAGGTGCAGAATCTGGCACTTGTCCTTGTTAAATTCCGTATGGTTGGTGATTCCCATCCCTGTAATTTGTCAAGGTCTCTCTACAGGGCATCTCTGTCCTTGAAGGAGTCTAAAGCTCCTCCCACCTTAATGTCATCAAAAACTTACTTAGTATTCTTTTAAGTCCTGTGTCCAAGCTGTTTAGGAAGATATTGAAGAGCACAGGGCTGAGGATGGAGCCCTGTGGAACCCCACCAGTGACAGGTCACCAGCCTGGTGTCACCCCATTCACTATAACTTTGTGCCTGACCTATGAGCCAGTTGCTCACCCATCATGTAACTTGGTTATTAACATTTTGTCCAGAAGGATCCTGTGTGAGACAGTATCGAAAGCTTTGCTGAAAAGATTGCATCTACTTGTTTTCCTAGAAAAACTAAGTGGGTTTCCTTGTCATAGAAGGAATTCAGGTTTGACAAGCAGGACTTCCCCCTAAGAAGCTGTGCTGGCTGTCATTGCATTGACGAATGTGTTGTCCTCCAGGTGTTTTTCAATACTTCCCAGAATAATATTCTTCATAATTTTACTGGTCACTGAAGTGAGAGTGACAGGCTTATAGTTTCTGGGGGTCTCCTTCTTCTGTGTGTGCAGATGACCACAGAAAATAGTAGAGTGGTTAATTATGAACAAATATGATAACTATTTCTTCATGAGCTGATTACTTTAGAAAACGTGTGTTCTAGGAGAGGCAAATTCAATGCTGTATACATAGAAAAAAGAATATGAATTACCCAGTAGTGACTGTTTCTGATAGTCGGTGACAAGGCAAATTTTGGCTCAAAGTGAATACTAAAACGTGACACCACGCCATTGGTGAAGACAGAAAGACAATGCCTGTAATCAAAAATAAGCACTTGTATATATAGAAGTATTTTTCAGTAGTCATACTTCTTTGACTGCCAGTGAAGGGTCATCTTAGGCAGCTATAGCATCTAAATTGTTTTAAGAAGGTTGCAAATGAGGAAATTGCTATTAACAATGAGGTTTATTGTTGTGATTTTGGGGATGTTAAAGCAGACCTTACCCCAGAGTGTCTCTACCCAGCCTGGTTCAGCGCCTCAGTGCTCCAAACTCTCTGTCCCAGGACTGGACACTGTGCTCTCACTGGCCAGGGAGCCATAAGGCTAGCTCTGGTTCGTCTGCTTCCACAACCAGCGATGATAAAGGAGGCGAGGAGGGTCTGTGCAGTTGTGTCCATGGAAGATGTTTATTCACATGGTGCAGCAGAGGCCAAAGACCTCCCCGAGGCACAGATGCCTCGTGGGCTCAGGCCTCACATGCACAGAGACATGTGGTGCATAGACATGTGTGCATAGACACAGGTGGAGCACAGACAGCAAGATGGCGGGGGGGTAAGGCGTTTTATAGGGAAGCAGAGAAGGGCAGGGGCAGCACACAGGCCCAGTGACCTCTGGGCACAGAGGAGGTACATGGGCAGAGTTACAGTAAAGGAACCAATAGGGAAAACCCGAGGGAGTGACCAGGACCATGTGGGGTGGGGAAGGCAGGACAATAGGTGACAAGTACAGTCATTAAGAAATAGGTGTGGGGAACTTGCAGCTATTATCACAATAGTTTATGAAATAAAATAAATCAATAATTTAAAATTATATTCTTAAAAGTACATACAGATTCACAGTGTTAAGACAGTCCACAGTCTATCAGTTTTTCTCAGAAGAAAAAGGAACAATTGAATTTAAATATTCAACTGCTGGTACCAAAAACTTTGAAGCCACATTAGCAATGAGGTGATAAAAGTATTGTTCATGGTTCTGAGCAGCTGCTTCTTCCATGCACTATTGATTATATCAGGAGCATTTTCAAAAACTTTCTAGGTAATATGGTGCAATGCTCTGTTTCAGCAGTTTCCCATCAGATCAATGCCGGGTCACATCTGTCCTGTCCTAGTGAATAATTTCACCAGACATTAAATTTCATGAGGATCTACTTCTGTGGGATCCAAACCCCGTAATTCCCACAGAAGGCTGAAGGCCTTATTGCAGATTGCTTCTAGTAGTCAATGCAGCAAACTCATTTCACTGATATTAAAAGGTTAGGAAAAGGATTATATTTTCCAGAGTTGCCATGAATAGTGAAAACATAAATCCCCCCATTTTATTTGGGCTCTGTAGAAGGTCAAAGATATGACATTTAATTTGTTAGTTTCTGTGTTGGTTTGAAAACAAACCAGTGGGAGATCACAAGTCAAGATTGAAATTAAAAATAAGTGAAATAATACAAGGAAAAGCACTGACAAAGTCAGATACAGCCCAACACCCTGTTAGGGTGGTAGTAGCTGTCCAACTGAAGTAGTCCAGTTGAAGCAGTGATCCTGTGAAGGTCTGGTCTCCAGCTGAAGATCCAGTGGTAGCTCTTGTCCTCTGGGAACCCAGTAGACAGGGCTAGCTCAGGCAGTTCCAAGGCCAGGTTATATCCAGGTGGGAACACCTGGCTCCTCCCTCCTGGGCAAAGCATCCCACAATGGGATGAGATAAGTCCATGAGTCACACGGTGGGTCCCTGATGGCCCATTGCCTGTCATCCTGAATGGGTCATTAGCAGGTGATAGCAGCTAACTGCTCACAGCTGGTGGTAATAGAATACTTAAATACATCTATATTGCAACCCAGGAGAGTTTCTAAAACACAAAAAGAGAACACTGCAGCTTTGATTCAATTTAAGAAATACGGATATGATTTGGAAATATAATTTTAACAGGTCACAAACACAATTCTTAAACATGTACAGATCTTCCACTCTCAAAAAATACCGATATTTTCTGATAATTTATCGATAAAATTCTATTATTTTTACTTTTCTATTACTTTTACTTTTTACTTTACTATTAATTTATCAATTATAGCAAGAAGTCTGCTATTGAATTTCTCCTGTTTTGCAGCTGCAATGTTGGAATCACTTCTAAAAAGAAATATAATCACTGTAAAAGTTCTGAAGAAAATGGAACATAGATTTTTTTTTTTTTTTTGGTAATATCCAAACCATAGAAAAGTATTTAATTAATATTGTACTGGTTTGTCAATTTTATAATAAACAATTCCACCTACTTGGAAGACAGGGGACACTGTTTCAAAAAAACAATTAAATTAAAACAGTTTGAACATAAACCATACTTATAGAATTACTGAAATGTGAGCAAATTTCAGATTTCAGCAGAGTTTTATTCAATAAAAGTATTTATCAACATTATTCTGATGATATGATAACCTGCTTCTTAAAAATAATTTTTAAAAATCTGCCCACAGAAACACTTTTCAATAGATTTTTCCATTTTCATGGCAACTTTTATTTTTCTTAAAAGGATTTTACTAGTGAAAAGCCAGTATTCTTGTTTTGCAGCTTATGGTATTTTCTCATTGCTTTTAATCTGATTGTCATAAACAATTTATGGCTGTAGGTACCTCTTTTCCTTATCTTTACCTGAAGACAGGGTAAAGATGAGCAATGCCCCAAAGACAAGTGACAGGGAAGAAAGAGCTGTTGTTTGTTTCATGCTAATCATCCTGCTGCCACATGCTAACCACCTCAGGGTATGGAGTGGTTTGAGTAGAGTTCTCCCAGTGATTTAGAATGGCTCCAGTACAGCCTCTGGCACAAGACTGGGCAGTAAAAGCTGATAAAGAGAGCACACAAGCAAGAAATCACTTGGGGATGTAAAGCTTTGCCCCAGGTCCCAAGGGTGGATCAAGAATCTAACTATCTATTTATCCACAGCAAGTAGTTTAGATCATGGCAAAAAGTATTATCTCTGCTTAAGATCCCCTGTTTCTTCCTGAATCATTAGCATTAAACTAAAAAAACCTCAAGACCAAGACCAACCAAACAAAATAAAGGAACTGAAAAAATATACTAAACTAATCCAGTGCAAATTCTGAGGGTAACAAAACTGTGATTTAGTGGATTTTGGAAGCCTGGAAAGGAGCAAAGTTTTGAAAACACAATAATGGAAAAGTTGAGGGCATGAAAATTGTCAAGTCTTTGGCATACTACCTTTACTTTCTAGCAAGAAACCACTGAGTTCCATAAAATTTACAGAATTTAGAGGTTACCTACAGAAGTACATTTAAGGGACAAGACAGTGCAGCTCTACAGTGGCTGCAGCACACTCTCCCATTTGTGATCTGCCAAACACTTCCTCTGGAAGGGCATGCAGATTAAAAATGCTTTCCACTTCTTGTAGGGTGTAAAAATTCTCCCTCTCTTTTTTTTTTTTTTTTTTTTTTTTTTTTTTTGCCTAACAGCTACTTACCACGCTACAAGAAACTATCTTTCAACTTATATGGTCTGCATAGTGTTTCCAAGTCTATTTTGTCAATATGGCTTTCTCCCATCATCCTGAAAAACCACTGATTTGTGCAAAGCTATGTGCTTACAGCTAACAAAGACATAGAGTTATGTAGACACAAAAACTGAAGCTGAGAGATGAAGAGAAAACAATGTCATTGTAAGGTCCATTTCCATTTGCCAGCACTACATTTGAGACACGGTCTAAACAAATTATACATATTGCTTGAAAAGCAGGGCTGTGTTGGCTAGCAAACACACACTACAGCAGCATTAAAGAAAGATAAAATAATCTCTGGTATTCTGGGTTTTACTGCTACACCTACCGTAGTCATTAAAAAAAAAAAATGCTTGAAATTTCTCTGAGGAGCTGTACTGGCACTTGCATGTGAAATTTTATGTTGGAATCATTGTCAATGGATGCCCTGGTGCCTTCAAAAAGACCAGCAGGAAAAGCTTTCGATTTCTGACTAGTGTTCCTACAGTGCAGTGCAAGTAGATTGTGCTGTTAAGGGAGAGTGAAGCTAAGAAAATAGAGGTAATGGTTTTAACTTCTGTAAATAATTTGTCTGAGGAACACTGATTAATGAGAAGAGGTACACAAGTGCATTCCCTTCAGAAAATTGTTCCCCATTAACCAGAATTTTGTTTTCTTATATGGAGGTACATTTAATATTGTTTATCTAATAGTATAATTCACTGTAAGAAGATAGAAAAGTTAATAAAATAGAAAAGACTGGTGTCTGAACTCTTGCCCTGCAGATGGCTCTGTGGTTGCTCATGTTGTACTCTTTCGATTTTCTTCTCGTATCTATATAACAAAGCCATAGCTTTTATATTTGGAGCTTTATGGTGAATCTGAGATATTTCATCAACAAAGTGTGCATCAAGAGGATATGTGGTTGATAAAGTAAAATTATGAATGTACTTTAATCATTAGTAACACCTCATTTCATTCACACTGTTGTAGTTTAAGTTAAAAACCCCAGCAAATATGTTCTGCCTGAAGACTACTCTGTTCTCTAGAAAAGCAGGAGACTTGTATATTAACAGAGAAAATGGTCTTCACCAAAGCTAATACAATCCTTCTGGGGCAATGAGGGAAGGAGGAGAGAGGAGGGAGTGATTTTTCCCCATGTCAAGCTGGTATGTGGCCCTCATTCAGCAGAACTTGTATAGAAATTACAAGCAGGCAGACAGAGGTCCAAGTTTTATCCCTTCCAGATGAGGTTTGCCTTTGTGGGTGCAGAACCAGGCCCATCAGCCAGCTGTCAGGCTGGGAATCAATCTGCTGCTTTGCAGAAGAGCAGTGAGCAGTGCCAAACCCCACAGGCCTGTCTGAACAACCCTATGCCAGCCTAAAGAACCTTTCTGGAAATTCTGCTGCTCTGGTCCCCTTGGTAAGCTCTTCCCTGAGGAGACACTCTCAGTCCTAATGCCTTTTGATAATACTTTATCCCTAGAAGTGTGGCTGAATATATAACCCAGAAGCAAAGCATCTCTATGTGGAATTAGCAATAATCTCCAAAATGGAGCTCTGTCACACCGCTTAGATCTCATAGCCCTAAGAAGGCCTACAACTTATTCTTAAGAGAAGCCATTTGTATGTATTGCATGAGAGGAGGAATAACTTCTAGATCACATATCCAGAACTGAAAGGCAGTATAGCTGAGAGAAAACATTAACTTGTTCAATAAAGTCAGTTCTTTAAAAAAAAAGTATTAGGGCTTTTTTAAAGCCCTCTGCACTGTGTCAATCACCATTTGTTTTCTGAGTATCCAAAAGCCATAAGGAAAGAAACATTTAATATATCTGGCATATTATATATTAAAGCAGTTGGTTAGAGTGATAAAATTGTTATGAATATTTATAATAGTTCTACTACCAATGCTAGAAGCAATGAAAATTGGCACTGCAAAATCTACTGCTCTCAATGCAACTTTTATAATTATGTACAACATGTAAAATAGATTATTGTCATTTTCCTTTTAAGAAAATCTATGGTCTCTCCTACTGTTTCTCCCCATGGACTATATGAACATTATAGTCTCATCTCTGTGAAGCCACTTTGCCACTACCATTAATTCTATTGATGTCTCTCCTGTGTTTGTCCTTCCAGCTGAGTGTTCAAAACAGCAGTAGCTCAAAGTCAGATACTTCCATTAGGGGCTAGTTTTACACAAGTTAATTAGTCAATTTTCTTTCACACAGTAGCAGTAATTCTACAGAAGAGTTCACATAAATTTTAAAATGTCCTAAACAGCCTTTTCTTCTTCAGTGTTCAGTTTGGACTCTACCAAAATACATTTCCGTGCTTTTCTTATTATATTGAAATAAACACCATCAAAGGACCCAAGGTACATTTCATATGTGCTGCTAATTATCTCTGAGCTGTACAGAAGTTAATAAACAGTAGAAATCTTCATGTAATAAACTAAATATCCTTCTTTTGAAGAGTTAATTTAAATGAAAAATATTTAATTAAACCTGTGATCATGTAGTACTTTTATATGTCTTTATACAATGCATCTTAATTTATAGACTAGAATATCATATAATTAAACATAAATGGACAGTAAAACAGCGTTGATACAACCAACAGAAATGTTCTGATTTATTTTTAAATTAAACTTCTGTGAAGTTAAAAGCAAGCCTGTGCTCAAGTTTAAACCATTTTTCAAAGATACAGAAATCCCCCAAATTTCTTCCTTACTGACTTCTCCATGTAATAAGGGGCTGGCCCCTTGAGATAAGGAGAATGTCTGTAGAAAGAGTCCATAAAATTTCACTGAGCCAACTCAGCACTGTGTATTTCTGAAGTACATAACTTATAATATTTTTTTTACCTGTTTATTAATGCCAGTAAGATCAGACACACATTCTCCATGTGCTGTATAAATTTTGCGGTGCCCTTGGCAGCTGTTTCTAATACTATACAGTAAGTTTCTAGCTTGAGCTTCTTGATGATTAGTTTTCATTGTTCATATTTGCCCTTTCATCATCTACTACCAAAACCTCAAAAATGCACATTCTTAATTTGCCTTTAAAAGTTATAATTAAATATTAATAAAATTTCTTTATTTTATGAAGTCTTATGTAAAGAGCGATGGCACCTGCTCAAACCACACAAAAGATAATTTAATTTTCCCCTTTTCTATATGAGATATGTATGGATAGAATTCCAGTTTCTGTTTTGCCTATATGTTCACCTGAGGAATGAAAGAATATAATCCTTGTTAAAATTTATCAATTAATTCAAGCTATGACATATTTCTGCCCAGACCCCTAACTGTTTTACCTACAATCAGGATTTCATATGAAGGAGCATATCATATAATTACATATCATATCATATCATATCATATCATTACATATCATATCATATCATATCATATACATATCATATCATATCATATATCATATCATATCGTATCATATATCATAGTACCATAGAAAGGTTTGGGTTTGAAGTGACTTTTAGAGGTCATTAAGTCCAACTCCCCTGCAATGAGCAGGGATGACATCTGCTATGTCAGATTACTCAAAGCCCCATTTAACCTGACCTTCAGAGTTTCCAGAGATGGAGCATCTACCACCTCTCTGAGCAACTTTAACGTTTCACAATTCTCATTGTGAAAAATTTCTTTCTCCTGTCTAATCTAAGTCTACCCTGCAAGGGTTTCAACAGACCCTGGCTGTGGTTCCTCTACTCTGCTCCACCCTCCATTCCATCCTCCTTAGCAGGTGCTTATATTTCCAGACCAAGTGTATCAGGAATGATAGTGGAATAGGTTTCGGGCATGTCAACTGCATTCCACCCAGGGAGCAGCAACTCTATTATACCCCATAATTTCCATACCTAACATCTATTAGGATGGGACATAACTTCTCAGTTTCCTCTAATTTTACTGCCAGTCATCTTTCCACAGACCTCTTTAACGAAAGGTCACAGGTTTTTGCTCCAGGCTGAATGACCCAAACTGTCTCAGCCTGTCTTCATAGGAAAGCTGCTCCAGCCCTCTGTGGCCCCATCAGGCCCACTCCTATAGGTCAATGTCTTTCTTGTAATGAGGAACCCAGAGGTAGATGCAGCACTGCAGGTGGGGTATCACCAGAGCAGAGCAAAGGGGCAGAATCCCCTCCCTTGACATGCTGCTCACACTGTTTTTGATGCAGCCCATGATACAGTTGGCTTTCTGGGCTGCAAGCACACATTGATGGCTTATGCACAGCTTTTTATCCACCACTACCTTCAACCCTCTCTACTAGACTGTTCTCAATCCCTTTCCCACAGCCTGTGTTGGTACCAGGGGTTTCCTCAACTGATGTGCAGGACCTTGCATTTGGCTTTGTTGAACCTTGTTGTGTTTTCCCATGGACCCACTTCTCAAGCTTGTTCAGGTCCCTCTGGTTGGCATCCCATACTTCAGGTGTGTCACCTGCACTGCTCAGCTTGGTGTTGTCTGAAAATTTGGCACATATAGTAAGTTAGGACCAATTAATTATCTTTTTTAATGTTAAAAGTCACTTTTGTGCCATGGTATATTATAGGTTATTGATCAATATTGTAAAGTTTTAAGACCTATCAATTGGAATAATGAAATGAGTGAAAGATTCTCCCCAGATAAGTTCCTCGCGACTTCCAGAATTTCAGTAAGGAATGTACTTTACAAACAAAAAAAGTAACCTGAATTTTATTTCTTTTTAAGCTAAGGATTTTGTTTTCTTCCAATTTTCCATCAGTGCAGAAAAATAAAAATACTAGGGTTTTTTTGTCATTTGGCCAAACAGCATGTTCTGAGTTCTTGAAACCTTTTTGTCATAAACCATTCACTCCAGTTCCTAACCTATAGAAAAATTTGAAAATTTAAACACCTGTAAGGATGTACACATAACTCAGATTGTATTTGTGCAATGGGGTGCAGCAGGGATGGTTGGGAAAAGAAGAAAATCTGAACATAGGAATAAACAACATAACAGAATAATGTAAGATAAATCAAAAATTGATAGCATTCATACACGGTTTGGGTATGAATGTCTCGAGTTTGGGTTGAGTTGGAATTTTCTCCATGCACTTTAAAAGTGGCAGAGCAGCCTAACACATGAACATTATTTTTCAAGACATCTATCCAGGTAATTTAAAACCAAGAAGGAAAGAAAAACAGGTTATTGTACCAGTATGCTGTTGAGATAATTAAAATTAAGTTTAAAAAAATTGCTTAATGTTTGTGAAAAGTGCTGGCTTAAGCATTCCCAAGACTTGTCCTTCAATTATCCTCAAAATGATTCAGGCATAGTCTGGAAATAGTAATTCAATTCCTGAATGCTGTCTTGCCAGCCATACGTTTCACCCCAGGTGAAGAAAAGTCACTTTTCTAGATGAAAAGTAAATGTAGTTTTCACATCTACAGTCACATTTCCATCTCTGAGAACATATTTTTTTAAGTTAACATGTATCCACTAGAAATAGGGTTAGACTTCAGTGAAGTTATTTGAAGTGTTTTCTTGCAGAATGGACTTAAGATATGTAAAGAAAGAAAATACTGGCTAAACAATTTTTACCAGTAAATAGTAATGTTAATGACTGAGTAGATAAGAGGTTGAGTCTAGTCAAGGAGAATTTCCAACTGTATCCTCATGAAAAACAATCATAAAGGAGAAATTATCTTATAAATCCCACTTGTAAGTACAGTGGCAGAAAAAAATGAGACAAAGGAAAATGTATGCCCACTGCTGAATGATGTGGATGACATTCAGTTAGTTTGCTCTGTTTTGTACTTACAACAACATCTGCTTTCAAATTTCCCAAGTCCCTATGCCAAGTGGTGAAATTTAGAGGAATGAAATACTGTTAATGAAAGAGGAATGCCAAACTAGGAACAACATAGGCAAAGAGGATATTTGTAAATGTCCGAAGTGCTTGACAGCATACATCTATAGAAGATGAGGGAGCAAGTCAATGCAAACAGATCATGATAAAAGATAGGTAGCTTCAACAAATACTGCCTTGCATTAGTGAAAACATAGATAGCAGATCAAGTAAAGTCATCAGTGCCTTCTGCTCAGCACTTGATAAGCTACCTGTGGAATAATTTATGAGGTGTAGAATTTCAATGCACAAAAACTAAGACTGACAAAATTGTAACAAGTCGTGTAGAGAGCTGATGTATCACGGTCCGGGAGGGCTGCATAGGCCTGCTCTCCCCCGGACCAGGGTCCCTGGTCTGTTTAATCCCACCAGATCTGGGGCGGGCGGCCCCCGAGGTTCTGCGGCATGGCGTGAGTCTTCCAACCACATCAATTCAAGCAGGAATATAGTGATGCTAGGAAAGAACTGGACTCCATCTCTGTTCTAGCTAGAGAGGTTTATTTGGGGTAATGGGGAAAAGGGGTGCAGGGAAGGAGAAGGGGGAAGGGAGACAAAGCAGGTAGCAGATGCTAGCAGCCCAGAGATGGAAGACCTCGAGCTGATCCAGGCTCTGCCTTTTAAAGGGAAGGAGAGGGGGCAGGGGCTGGCTCTCTCTGAGCCAGTCCCAGGAGGACGAAGGGAAGATTGGCAGGAGGGTTACACACCAGTAGGTTCTGAGGTACAGCAGAGTATATTTTAAAATGAACCAATGGTACACCGAGTGGGGAAACAAAGGGAGCACATAGAGATCTGAATATTGCATTACTACAGAGAGCCATCAACATTGTGAAAAGTTTGCAGCATATGATGTATGGGGAAAGGCTGAAAGATTTGTCTTTGTTAAGCCTTGAAAACAGAAAGCTCAATGGGGACATAATTCTTTACTTCAGCTCCTCATTGGGTGATCATAAACAAGACAGAGCCAATTTTTTTCTCAGAAGTGCACGACACTGGAGTAAGAGGCAACTGGCAGAAGTTGCAGTAAAGAAAATTATGGCTAGGTATTAAGAAGAAATCATTCAAAGTGTAGTGTGAGTGTACTTAAGCACTGCAACAAGTTGCCCAGAAAGGCTATGGAATTGTCATCCTTGGAGATATTCAGACCTCAAGTAGACAAGATCCTGAGCAACCAGCTTGCATTTAAAATTTGACTGTCTCTGAACAAGGAGTAAGACTATATGACCTTCATAGGCTCTCTCAACCTAAATCATTCTGTAGTAGTATGAATGTAAAATATATTGACAGAATAAATCATGTTTTTATAGGTTTGTCTGGGATAAGCTTTGTGTACTGACTAACAAAGATAGACAAACACATATATACAGTTACCTTAAACATGCCACCTTGTTTTTACCTTTTGTTACCTTTTACCTGGTAGTGTCAAATTTAATCAAACATAACATCAAGGACAAGGGCAGGACATAGCAGTGAAAGATATTCCTGGAGACTGAGGGGAAGGAAATCAGGAAATCAGGACATGTATAGGTATAGTTACAGCAGATTGATGCAGGGATAGAAATGCAGAAAATACAAAGGGATATACAGCTGCTGGAGAACATTGTGTTCTTCCAGGCTTTGGAAGGTAAGTCACGCTATTTCTGTAGGCTATCATGTCCCTCTTATACCTATGTCACTTTGGAGATGGCAGTCTACTCCAGTTATCTGCTGTTTCAATAGCTGAATGCAGAGATTCACAGTAAGGGATTCTCATCAGCGCATTTCTCTTAAAGCCTTCTCTTGACCACCTAAGTACTACTCATTTTTACAAAATGTATATGTCAGATAGGGAATCAGAGATCATTGTAATGGGAATGTTTAGAAGACTGAGAGGTCAAGCCAGTTTTAAACTTTAAAACAAACCTGAATGAATTCACAAACAGCATAGTTAATGCTAGTAGTTTTCAAGATTGTTAGGCATTGTCAGTACACCTGCGTACTGTTACTCTAACACTTACATTGTAAATTCTCTGTGATCACACAATGCTGTGGAACTGATGCTGTAGAGTTACTGCTGATGGCTGTGGTCCCTGGTGATTCTTAACAATCAAGGTCAAGGTAATCTGTCTAGTGAGCTCTTTGATGAGAGAAGTCATTACTGAATTGAGCTTGTCTTCTGTCTCCATCCTTCCTCTTTATATTTGATGATTTATGATATTTTATCTCCCCCCCAGACATTCCTCCTGCCCTTCAAAAAATGATGGTCCCCTCCTGGTATTACTTGCCTTGGGGCTTTTTGTGTCTTTACAGTATTTTTTTCTTTGTAGTCAGCAATAAATTCTGACTATTTTTTGTATCTCATGCTAATGTTCTTCTTGGACAGCTTTCTTTTTAATTGCATGAGTCACTAAGACCCACTTCTCTGCCTTTGGTGGTCACATGTGAACAAACTCAGGTGAAATGTTTATGCCTTGTGAGCCAGGTACACCATTCCAGTGTTCTAAAATACTTTCATGCTACTGTTGGGTAAACTGCTTTATTGCCCTTGTAGTGGGATTCAAGGCAAGCCACTATTGACTATATTTGATCAGGGCACTTATGTATGTTTCACAGGACTCTTTGAGAAGCTAATATAAGCTTCAGATTTTCTCCTTTCCTCTAAATAAATAATTTTAATTTATTTTATTTAAGAGGTAGGGTCTGAATGTATAACAGAAACACTGGTTGGTGACAGTGTTTCTCTTGCAGGCTTTGTTAGCACTGACCAATTCCTCCCTCACCTCTAGACCTTTAAAATCCTTTTTGAGCACTCAGTTCTGCTCCTGCTGGCATTTTTTTCCCTTACAGCCAGTAATTTTCTCACCATTTCCTCCAACTCATGTGTCCTTTTTCCCTACAATTTTTCAACAGACATGGTAGATGAGCTCTGCCTCTCTCAACTGGTTTATCATCTGTAACTACAGGCATGAAGAATAGTCTCAGCTGGATGCAACACTCTACATAAAATTTTACTTGGTAGTAAAATACAAGACCCTAAGAAAATTCTACAAACTCTCATATTGTATTTTCATTTTGGGTCTTCTGTGTGTGTTTGTTTGTGTGTTTGTTATATCTAGTGCCTCTGTGCACCTGGATGGACGGGAGAATTTTGCCAATTTGCTGAAAATGCATGTTTAATTTACCCAAATAATTGTTCTGATGGAGCAACTTGCATTGATATGAGTCAACGGAGAGAACAGCCTTTGTTTCAGTGTCTGTGCCCTCGTGATTTTACAGGTAAGGCATATACAAATCATGTAGAAGTTTGTAGTTTCATTTCCTTTTAAACATTCAAATATAAGAATGCTGGATTAAAAAAGAAAAATGAAGGATAGAGAAGTATTTGGAGGAGCAATCACACCTTTCTGCATTTTCTGCCCTCTACTGTGATGCCTATAAATCTAAATGGAATTTAAAGATTACTTTTGAATCTTCCAATTAAGGTTACAGTAAGAATAGAAGAATAGACCTAGAATAAGCTTCAGCTTCAGTTTAAGAGACTAAGTGTCTGTCTACGTATAAAAGTTCTGCATGTGAAGTATATGTCTGATGTCTAAGTATAGTTCCTGGGTATCTAATTAATGAGAGAAATGGAATTCAGGAAGTTTGTTAGTTTGTATCAACCTGTATTTACTCAGGAAACTTTACCTACTTTTTGAGAGCTGAATTCCACCGCCTATTTAAATTCCTTAGTGGACCACCAGTGATTTATGAAATTAAATTTTGTGTGGGATTAACTGATTCATTTCACTTGACTAAAGTCTAGTCTTTGAGGCTTTCTGTATTATCAGTAAGTCAGTCTTTCAGAGGGGGATTACAACCACTCTGTCAGATATTTGTTATTCAGTGACACAATTTCTTCAGCAGTGTTTCTCTTTTAATTAGATAAAAAAGAAGCCTGAAAAAGCAGCTTACATTAACCACACTGGGTTTTTTAAGAGGCAAAGAAAATAATTTATGATACTTTTCTCCAGTCTTATCCTTTAAATAGAAGCTCATTGAAGTTGGATTCTAAAATCCTTCACTAATCTTTGGCTAGAGAAGGAACCGAAAGAGAAGATTCAAATGTGATTCACTGCAGGTTTAGGTAATATTATGGAAAGAGATATTAACCATATGTACATCAATTTAAAGTGCCAAAATTATTAAGAGAACTTAAAAAAAACCAGTTGAAATATAAAAACAATATTTATTACCCAAAGAATGAAAATTAATTTAATCTAAAGAACTGATGGCAATACACAGAGAAAACAGACTTTAAATCTACTACCATTAAAAAAGGAAGTCACAGAATAATAACCCAGAGTTTTAACTATCAACCTTTCTTTTCACTTCTCCATTATCCCCTCCCTTTAGGGTTTTATTTTTTTAATCTATGCTTGACTTTTTCTTTTTTAAATTTGTGTTACACATAAAATTATAGGTTTGTTAATGAAAGTAATATTTCGCTACAACACCTTAAGGCTTTTGAGATAATTCAAGGTCTTTAGTGGACAATATGATCATGAAACAAAAGCTAAACCTGTTACAATAAATGGCAATAAATATATGCACTTAATAGAATTAAACCTCACTAAAGACTGAATTATGACCGAGTTCAAGTAGAAACAACTTTCTTGCTATGAGGCCAAGATTCTTTCTTTTGTGGATTCTAATTGTATGGAGTTCTATATATTGCAATAGACTTTTTTTTTTTTTTACTTTTTCTGCTTTTAAACAACCAGTTACTTCTTCACTTTTGATCTTGAGAAATTTTTATTTATACCTGTTCATTTATGTGTTTGGAAAGGAAAAGAGGGAAAGGAAATGCAGCAGCAATTTTGGCGCATTTACTTACTCTGAATTAAATAGTTTCTGCAACCAGAAAAGCTATTGTAGTTTCACATCTACTGGTTCTGAATTGTGTTTTAAGTTATAAACACTATAGCTGTAACTTTTACATTAACATTTAAGTCGTGTTTGGAACTGACATCTTAGGGAACACGAAATATGATATAATGTAATATCCTCAGCTGTGAAAAGAAGAACTTTGATTTAAAAAATAATAAACCCACTTTATGTTGGTTCCACTCTTTAACAAAACCTGGTAGAAACTTAACATATACCCATGCAATTTTAAACTATAGATTTTGTTTCAGTTTATATGTAAAAAACATTTTGGGTCATTTACTCAGAAAAATATACCCATGTTTTGTTTAAATTCTCAAAGGAGAATAAAGAGTCATAAAATATAGTTAGTTATTTTTGTGGGATAGGTGTCATTATTTTTATGCTTTCAATTTGCTTCTACAGTTAGTTCCTTATTTTCATTTTCACTTTTCTCTTCTCTGAAAGTGGATAAAAACCTTTGAATTTTCAACAGTGCTTGTAAGTAACATGGCTTATGACATTGAAACAATCCATATCAGCAGTTTCTCAGGTCCTGCACAGTAGACCAGTTGTCCTTGAATAAGCTTCCTCTAATTTATTACTATCTTTCATTGCATGTAGAGCAATCATATTGGCAGGAATTGATTGGACGTGTTAGACACTTCATTCTCACTTCACAGAATAGTCCTTTAATTAAAATAATCTTACTACTGCTAAAATGAACTGAATCCAAAGAAAACTCACCAACCAGAATTTAAAATACTACTTCAATTACATACTTTTTCCTCATCTTCAAACTTTCTTCTTATAACAGTCATTAAGATTGTTCACATTATCATTACACAAAATCATTAAGATTTTTCCAAATTTTTTTTCTCTTTGAATGTTTTATTGAGACAGATCTGCTAATTTTTACAGGTATATGGGAAATGTATATAAATGTACTTTGATGGAGCTTGCACCATTGAACTGTGTAGGATACTTGAAACTGTATTCTGTAGAAAATATCTCTTGTGCCGCAATAATTAATGTCCCAGAGAAGGAGATATGGGATATAAAATTTCCTATATCTTTCACAGTCTAGTTAACACAACGTTAATACTAATGAACAAAGAAATTACAATGCCTAATTTAAATCACTCTTTCTGGTTAAATCCACATTTTTAAATTCTTTTGTTCTCAAGGATAGAGCCGTGACATATTTTAACCCTGGTGGGCAACTAAATACCACATACCAGGTTGCTCACTCTTCCCCAGTGGGGTGGTGGAGAGAATCAGAAGCATAAAAGTTAGAAAACTTGAGATAAAGTTAAATCATTTGGTCAAGCAAAAGCTTGAAGGTGGAGCATTAGGTGAAGCAAAATAAGGAATTCATTCAGTACTTGCTGTTAGCAGGCAGAAGTTAAGCCATTTCTAGAATATTTGGGGAAGGTCTCTATTTCACATTGAAGTACAGTGGTAATGTCAGAAGTCTTAAAACTCAAATAGATTTAAAAAGTAATATTTTTTTCCACAGCTTTAATCCCTGTAGTAAAGGTGGGAAAATAAAGGAATTTTTGAAGCATCATGGGAGGTCCCTATATCACAGGAGTGTCACTGGAATTACACAGCAGTATCAGTCTTAGCAACAGATGCTGCCTTTTTAAGCTTTGTCCATTGCACTTTATATGTTATTGCCATTGTCACCTCTGAAAGAGAAATGGTTAGTGCACATAGATCCCAAACATCAACAACTGTGCAGTGAAATAATGGAATAAAAGAAATCACTCGTTAAGTACTGCTACAGGAGTTCTCTCAGAATACTTACATTCGTAGGTGAATAAAAAGGGAACAGCTTGTTGCTTTTCGGAGGGCTCAGTTTTTTATTACAGAAGAGCTTTCAGAGATAACTGACAGAATGCAATAATAAAAACTGAAGTAATTCTCTTTCTAATCCTCTTCAGCAGATGCCCAGAAACATTACCTACTGTTTAAAATGCCTTTTAGGAGGTGTGTCCATATACCATTGGCCAGGGTGAAAGTAAAATTGGTTTAGCTAGTCTGCTCCTTTAACTTTGCTCCCAGTGCAGGTCTCTCCCAATGCCAGTAAAAGTCCAAGAAAAAACATGAGTTACATAGACTCTACCAGTCAGAATCATTGAATTTACTGAGTTGGAAGGGATCCACAAAGATCACCATATCCATGTCCTGTCTCAGCACAGGACCATGCCAAAAATCCCACCATGTGGCTGAGAACATTGTACAAACACTTCTTGCACTCTGTCAGGCTTGGTGCTGTGATCACTTTTCTGGGGAGACTGTTCCAGTGTCCAACCACCCTCTGGGGGAAGAACCTTCTCCTGATATTCAAACTAAACCTTGCTCGACTCAGCTTTATGTCATTCCGTCGAGTCCTGTCACTGTCACCACAGAGAAGAGATCAGTGCCTGACCCTCCTCTTCCCCTTGTGAGGACGTTGAAGACCCTAATGAGGTCTCCCCTCAGTCTTGTCTTCTGAACAGAACCAGTGTTCTCAGCTGCTCTTCATTTGGTTTCCCTTCTAGGCCCTCTCACCTCTTTGTGGCGCTTCTTTGGATGCTCTCCAATAGCTTTATATCCATCTCATGTTGTGGTGCTCAAAATTGCACACAGGGCTCAAGGTGACACCTCACCAGAGTAAGGTGTGTTTTAAGGACACCAATCCTTACAAAGACCTCTCACCTAAGTTGGCAAGTTTAATTACGGGAGAACCCAACAGTGTCACTCCATCTAGGGCATTTGACTGTACTAATTGCAATGAAAGGATAGAGAAGTAAGTAATTATGAAATAAAAAGGACACAGTAAACCATACTGGCATAATATTTAATTTGAAGTGGATGAAATCCTGAACAAGAAGTGAGGGCGAGGGCTGATGTCTGATGTTGTAGCATTCTTGTAGTTACGCCAATCAGACTGTGATCTACAGTAGTTCAAGTCAGCAATTTTTTCACAGGCCTTGATTTCCAGACAAAATACTAAGGTTATTGAAATTTTCCTGCTGGAAAGACTTCTATTATTTTGGTATGCAGCAATTATATGAAAAGTCAAAATATATAAATATATATATATTTATATATATGATGTGGAATATATATAAAAATATTGTACATGATAAGTCAAAGAGAAAGGGAACATCATTATTTAAGCTCCACCTGCTTTTAAAAGGGAACAAAATGTTCCCAGTACAGGGGGATATTTATAAGTATGCTCATATTTCTTAATATTTCAGTTTCTGGTTTAATTTGCTGTGCACAACATATTTTGCCCATTTGAATAAGAAAGAATTTTGATAGAGTTTTTGTTCTTAAAGAATTGTTATGGTTACCTTAAAGTTATCTTCAAGTCATATTTAAGTTATTGTTAACTTAAAGATGCTGTTCTTTGCTGAGAAGCATAGATGTATCAATGTCAGTGGATTTCTAAGCATATAATAAGTAAAGTTCTCAACTGGAAGACAAGCTTTAAAATGACATACTCATAAACTTGGCATATGGAATCCTCCAGATTGCTACCTCTGCTCATGAGCTCAAAAAATGACTTTCACCCACCTCTTTAAACCTTGTGTTTTTCGAGAGAAATACAAGCCACTTGACTTTCTGGGACTATTAGCCCAGAACTCAAACTAAAACAGGCATTTCACATCATTAACTGAATATTTAAAAAGTAACAAAGTTTCAGAGACATAGCAGGAATATATCCTATTCACAATGTGTTCCTGCGAAAGTCTGACCTCAAGTCCAGGTGCATATAAAACAACCTACCATTTTATTCTCCTGCTTCCCACTTCTAACCAATGTACCTTGCCTCATTTTATTAAGGCACACAACTCCCATATTTACCTGTCAGGGAGGTAGAACTTTGCTAATTTGCTTTAGTTTGTCTGACTCTTCTGGGTTTACAACTATTGATGTCTATCCTTTCCTTTTTTACTCATTCAGAGTAAAACTTAAAAGCTTTTTTTTTGTGAACAGTTTGTAAGTCTCTTATAGAGAACATTATTCATTCTCATTCCCAAATACATATATCTGCTGTTAGTGACAAGGGAAACTAAGGATTTTTAGCTTTCTCTAAGCATTCAGAGAAGTAACTGGATAGACAGTGAACATTCAAATAGCTATAAATCACCCCCAAAAAACCTCACAACATCAATATGAAACATGAGGTATTTATGCCTTTTATGTAAATTCAGTCAAAATGTCTTCTGAACGAGTTGAAGTGGTTAAAAAAAGTAAATTATCTATAATAACCATAGAGACTTTCTTTTCTGATTCTCAGCTGAACCTGTGTTGATTAACCCAGCCAAGTATATTTCAGATCTTACCAAGGTACAAAAATTGTCATCAGTGTTATAAATCACCTATCACACTAATGGGTTTAAAACATGCTAAGGTATGCGGTGTAGTTAAAATTATAGCATGTTTAAAAATATGTAATGCATTGGAAAGATGGATAACACTATAGTGTAGATCTAGTGACTGTTTTCATTAGAGGCTGATCCCTGTAAGTCTGTTCTACTTCTTTGAAAAGACCACAGACTAAAATCTTCTAGCTCTGAACATCAACTTTCCTCTTCAAATTATGGATAATAAGGCTAGCCACATATTGCTTACATTTTCTCAGACACAATGTACAACATCATTAGCTGACATAGTCTACTGTATCTCTACTGAAGCTGGAATAATGCTAATATATTAACAAAATATTCTAGACTTTCTTATGCTATATCTCAACATTTGTGCTCAGTAGTTGTTTCTTTTATTAAAAGAAACCCAGACCCCAACCCCATTCTGTTGATATATGGTACACAACACCACATTGTTACAGACTTAAAGCATGACTTCATCTGCGTTAATGATGTCTCTTGTTGATATATACCTTTTTTTGTCACATAAGCAGCCTTCTTAAGAACTTCAAGACCTATCATTGTTTTGGTTTTTTTGATTTTAAGATGTATGACATCAGAAACATACATTCAGCAGCAACTTCTGGACTTTGGTCTTCACTCTGGGACTCTCTGAATAGCATAGGTTTACTTTTTCTGCAATATACTTGCTTCAGTTTGTATTTACTGAGACATATCTCACTTTAGACACCTTCCTTCAAAATATTTGACTTCTTAGATCCAATTTCATTATACCTTTCTCCTCAGCATTTGCCACCAATTTAGTATAAACTCTGTATCAGAGGTTTAATTTACTTTTCAGATCAGAACATTTCAGATAAAAACATTAAATAATATTAGAACTGACATCAGGGTTTTGCATCCAGCCCTATAGCCCTCAGTACAGGAAAGACATGGAGCCATGTCTTTCAGAGGAGCCATGTCTTGGAGACAGGCATGGAGCCATGTCTTGCAGAGGTCTGGAAAAAATCTCCTCTGAGGAAACGCTAAGAGAGTTGGGGTTGCTCAGCTTGGGGAAGAGAAGATTCCCTAGACACTTTATTGAGTCTTTGCAATACTCCAGCTTATAAGAAAACTGAACACTTTTTAAAGGAACTTTTACAAGGGTCTGTAGCAATAGGAGAAGGGGTAAAGTCTTTAAATTGAGAATAAATTTACACTAGATGTTCAGAACAAGAGTTGTGAAACACTGGACCAGGTTGCCCAGAGATGGCATAGATGCCTTCTCTCTGGAAACATTCAAGCACAAGTTGGACTGGACTCTGAGCAACCTGAGTTAAAGTCCCTGCCCATTGCCGGGACTAAATGATCTTTAAATGTCTCTTCCAACCCAATTTATTCTATTATCCCATGATCAATCCTTGTGTCACCACTCAATTTTGAGCTGCTACCTCAGTACACTGACATTTACCTTTACTCTAGGCTCATAATCCATTATCTTGTTCTCAGTCCAGAATCCTTGTGTCTTAATAATTAGACTCAATTTGCCAAGAAATTTTTATAAAACTCTTAAAAACCCACCTCCTCTCTGGAACATCTCCCCAAGTGTGATGTTCAAGACTCTTCCAGAGAGCAAAGAAACTTGCAAGTATGGTGCTTTTTATCCAGGTTGGGTAGGATGCTCTTTCTGGAAGTTTCCCTCTCTCTTTGAGTCTCTGTGAATGGTTTTTCTGTATTATTTCATTATTTCACATATGATGAGGGAAAATGGATCAAGGTAGAGGAAATTTCTCTGTTCCAGACATGAAAACTGTTTTGCATATTCTTCTAGTATCCTGTCGTGGTTTTGGTATGAACCAGATCTTTAAGTGAGACATATAAAAGACACTTTGACCAACAACAAAACAAACAAACAAACAAATTCCTCACAAGAGCATAAGTGAGTCTTTGAAAGAGAGGTCTATAAAAGACTTTGCCAAGGGATAAATCTTTACAACCAGATTTCCAGCTAAATCCTGAATGCAGCTAAGAGAAAGGACAGATAATCTATTAAATGGTCAAACGTCTAATTGTATGTTCCAGAATAATGAGTTCATTTAAGAGCCAAGGTTATTAAAATACATCTCAAACAAATGTAAAGACATTCTATAAAAAGTAGCTCAACTAAAGACAGTGCTTAAACAACAGTTGCAGAGGAACTTTCAGGAAGGACTGTTCCTAAGTGCCCTTAAATGATTAATTACATTCTAAACCAGGAGAAGGTAAAATTTTAACTGCATATTTAACATTTGAGAATATCTGACCATGTTTATAATAAGTAGACAACTGCACTAAGTCATAAGCTGACTGTGGCCAGTGGAAGTCTGTTTGATAATTTCAAAAAGCTTTAAATTCTGCTCCATGTACGTAAATTATGATAGCTGGTAAAATTTGAAAATAAGCATAATAATGTTCACTTGAATTGGAAAATGTTCATAATAAAGTTTGGATCCCCTTAGTCTGTGAAACTGGGACAGTACTTAACATATATGTTTGACTTTGGCTGCTTTACCTATTGGGACGTGTATGCCTTTGTCTTGTAAAGATTATGTTGCTTTCCTAAAAAAAGAAATAGTTTTCTGGAATATTGGTCCATGGTATGGTGCAAATGTGCCTAACTACTTACACCTAATAAAAATTTAATCAGAATTAGTGCATGATGAGTTCCAGTCTTGCAATTGTTACCTCCAACCCCAGTGAATTCTTGTTTTTCATGAGTTAATGGAAACTATCCCCTTTATATGTTGATTAGAAAAGCTGTATCATTAGAAAATTAGTGTTTCATTTTTCTTGGGTATACCTTAATTTCTTCATCTCAGAAGAATAACTTCTTCATAGGAATTTGTGAATCACCATTCTAAAGGAGAGATACAAAGGAATTTTGGAAGTAAAATAACTGAAAAAAATATAATTAGACCTGAAAATTTTGACAAAATTAACATTTTTAGATTATTTTTCAAATACTATTGTAGATAAATATGTTCATTCTGATGCCAGCTGCCATTTCAGATGGCTGTATCTTTTTTTTTTCATTAAATACAGGGATACGGTAGTGATAATCAATGAATGAGCTACTTCAGTATGATGTAATTTAGAAATTTAAAGTTTAATAATTTAATCTCAGCAAGTTGTCTAGATTCCATCTATAGCTAGTGAAGATTGTTCAGTTTCAAGTTTCCTCAACCCACCTATAGCAAAAATGCCTCCACTAATGAGAGCAATAACATGGTTCCTTTTTTAATGAGAGCAATAAAATGGTCCCTTTTATGTTTAACTAAAGATAGTCAAGAATACCTCTTTTTTATCAGTATGAAATTATATTTTGTTCTGACTGAAACCCACGTATATTATTCTTAAATAAATCCTCATTTGAATCTTTATGCTAACTAGTTTATAAAAGACAATCTTTTCTAATGTCAAAACCAAGTCATTTAAACGTGATTGTTCAACTGTCAGGCAGAACTTTGAGCACCTACATATGTGAATGTCAGATCACTTCTTTATTTCTGCTTTTTTTTATTCTTTTCTCATTCACTGAAATTACTTTACTTTTAAAACCACAAAGATTTATCACTATAATTAGATTTATGTAAGAATACATGCACTGCACAGTTCTACAGAACTCCAACAGAAAATGAGAAAATATTCAGAATCCATTAAAACCTATCTTGAACTTCTAGTGGTCCCAATAAGTACTACTGTAAGTGGATTTAGTGTATTTCAAAATAAATAAATGTAGACTTCCAGGAAGTGGGATAAAATGTGTAATTTTTAAGTGCTTACAATGTCTGTACCAGGCCTGTCACACTGTGATCTCTTTAGGATATGTGGAAAGAATTGAGGCTTTTAGAGAGCTCTACTCATATGACCTTTTTTGGACCAAATTCAGGATGAGACAAATCATACTACAAAAGTGGAATTTTTCATGATGTTAAGTGTAATAGTATGGACGTAAAGGTCGACATTTCAGAGAGTAAGCCTTAACTGTCCATGCTCTGCCAAAGAGCATGTATTTTAAAGTTCCTAGGAGCTTCTTGGTATAAATGGTTGAAAAGTAATGGGTGTATGAGTATTTCCGCACATGCACGTGTGTACATGTGCTCTAAATTTAATTGGGTGTTATAACTACCTTCAAAGACAGGGAATGAAAAAACACTTAAAAAAATAGGCTTGAGTTGTAGCTTTATAAAATTGATTTAAAGAAAAATAATTTTAAAAATAAATTTTAAAATAATTATGATATAATTCAGTCCTTGTGCACTGAAGAGAATTGTTAGGTCATGTCTTATATTTTGTTTTATAAACTTGTTGCCATATGGAATAGCGAATAGAAAATGTTTTGTGTAGATCATCTTTATGTACTCTTTATTAGCACACTGGTTGTTACGTACATAGATTCTGAAAAAAAAGATAATATTAAATTGAGAGCAGAAGTACAAAAATAGACTAGAGCAGAATACAAAAATAGACTAAAGGAGATCACATAATACTAAAAATATCTCTAGCAACTACACGTGCAGCTAAAGTCCTGAGGAATGCAAATTCTGTTTTTATAGCTTAAAATGTTTGGTTCAGTTAAAAATAAAACACACTAGAAGTGCTGGCTTTACTACACTGTGCAATATGAAAGGCAACTGTGAGTTATATTCTTTATAAGAACCCCCAGGACGTTATATGATAAAGTCAGACTTAATGGTACATAACCCTCTTGAAGATTCTGTTGAAAATCTTGGATATGTGCAGGGTAGAAGCGCACCATATATGCACATAAAGCCAAAATTTTATTCATAATGTAACTGAAATATTACAATTAAAATAATTATCAGGGCAAATCTAGGTGCTGCAGAAAATGAGTGAAAATGCAGCTTTAACACAATTTTTAGTTTCTGTCCATTTTTATGATATTACACTCACCCTTTTCGCTCCTCCTCCAGATCTTAAGGTCAGTGGTTTCATAGTGCTGCTGTTGGGTGCAGTGTTGCAGTACCTCTAGGCCTTCACTGGAAGGAATGTGACATTCATACTGGTGGTTTCTTCTTCATCTCTAGGATCCACTTAGGGCCACTTACACTTTCTCTTCATTGGACTCCAGCTCTATTTTGGATCTTAATTTACATTTTATGTTGGGTCTAAAGTATATTAGCTAAAATTTCTTTGTTCTTTTTGTTACTCTTAAGACCAGTTTTGTCACCCTTAAGACCAGTTTTGTCCAGCTACAGGTCTTCGTGCTTTAACTGGGCACTGGTGACTTCTCTGTCATTATGGGGTTTCCCATCTCTGATCATCCCAGTGCTCCTCATATCACATCCTATGGCTCTACTACTCAAGGTCTCTTACTATGGTACCAGCCCTGTATTTGTATACAGCATCGCATTAGACTAGTAAATACAATTGTACTTATAATGTCTACTTGTCCCTATTGTCTATTTAAAACTATGGTTATTCCATACAAATTTTTGGTCTATTCCATGCAAATATTATGGTCTATTGCTAGAAGAGGCAGTGTTGTTTTGCAGGCCTATGGGGGAAAACCCCCTCAGTTTACTTCTAAAATTTGTATTTTGCCACCTTTCCTTCTTCTGGTCCCAAAGTCCATTTAAAAGATTCCTCACTCTACTGATGTTACATCAGCAATGTCACACTTTAGTCTCTTTAGAATTCTTTAGTGAACTTTACCTAGATTGGGTTATTTAGGGTTATTTATTTAAATAAACTAGTATGTTTATTATCAAATGCAGACCTAAGTATGCTAATTTGTCTTTTTCTTAACTGGCTGGTACCAACCCCAGAGCTATATATATGGTTTAGTTCATCATGGATTCCAAGCTAACAAACACACAGATGAGAAGCAAAGTATATTCCTTCAGGTGTAGTGTGTTAATGCAATTAATTGTCTTATTCCACAGTACTCAGAAAGTGGAAGTTGGAAGCTGCATAAAAGGAACATAGAGAAATTCATTTTGTGTGTATGGATGTAGTAAGAAAACTTAAAGCTAAGCTGGAAATTAAAAGAGAAAGAATCTGGGAGGACAAGAAAGTTTCCTTTAAATATATTGGTAGCAAAAGAAAAGTAAGGAAACTAATAAAACTATTTAACATTTAAGAACACATCCTCAGATAAAAAATGTGTAAGGTCATTTATAAAAATAAACAGTGCAACAGTATATTTAATCAAAAATTTCCCCTCATAGTTTTGTAAAATTTCTTTATTTTTCCCTTTGATCCTTGTGCCTGCTGAACTTATTTCTGATAGAAGAATAACATGCTTAATTGTGCACAAAAATCTTGTTCGAGTTCTCTAAGTACTGCAATTCTCAATTACTCAGCCCTTACTCACTATGAAGTGATAATTAGGCATTAAAAGCTAAGTGGATTACTGTGGAGATCTCTCCTGATATCCATTTATCACTTAATCAGACTTTAATACCATAAATTATGCATTTCTCAGCAGTATTCAGATTCCAATAAATTTTATAACAGTTTGGAGTTACTAGGTTTTCTTGACCTCATTGTGGCAGGGAAAAGTCATAAAGTTTGCTTAAAGGATACAGCCACTATAAGAATTTCAGATTTATAGCAAAATAATTCTTAAAGCCTGTTGGGTTGCACTAATATTTATTCATAAGGGTTTCTTGGACAAGACAATTTCATCCTCATGAATAAACATGAAAAAAGAATGATCCAAAATACATATTGAGTTGAAACTTTTTCCTTGCTTTTTTTTTTCCTCCTGATTTTACCTTCCAAACCTCATTAGAAAAAAAACCCAAGAAAACAAAAAAATAAAACCCCACAGTTCCTAGGAGATTGCAACTTCCTCAGCACATTCAGTTGATTTGGGAATTAAAATATCTATTTATGTGTTAGCATGCCTTTTTGCCAGCCACTATTACAGAAAGTGGCTTTCTAAAAGTATTAATCATGACGGAATTTCCCCAGAAATACAGATACTTTGGGTACTATTAGAGTCAATACAAACAGAGCAAATGAGAGCCTTGTAAATTTAAGGTCAGTCTACCCATAGTTTCTCAAGTAATATTGTATATACTACTAATAATAAACAGCAAGAAGTATCTAATTTCCTATTTTCCTATGTTCACTATTATTTACATATTACTTAAAAATACTTTTAACTCAAGTAAGCTTCATAAATGACAGTAAAACATAATCTTGGCAGTTAAAAAGATGTTATCTTTATTTTTTTCAATTTGGAGAAATTTGGGAAATTTTTAACTGAGGAGTGAAAGGATAAAATAAATGTTAGAAATCGTTAGAAGCATGCTGGTCAACCTCTCTGTAAATACATGAGATTGCACTTGTGGTTCAGTACCTGTTGGCCCCAAATAAAAATTTCTGGCCAACAAATCACAGCATATTCTTGTTTGTATTTACAGAAGTCCATAAAAAGCAGTCTTTAGGTCTTAGTTTGGCATTCCATTCCAGCATATTAAAAGGGAATGAAATTGGCAAAAAATACTGAAAGAGAGACAGTCATTTCCTTACCAAATTTTATCCTATTAATTTATGTTCTCCTGATGTCTCTAGCTTTAGATCCAAATGAGAGATGACTAAAAATTTTAAAACTATTTCATTATTTGAAGTAAATTTATTTCCTTTTTTTTTAACATATGAAGAATTGAAAATAAAATACTAACTTCTGACTCAACATTTGACAAACATATTGTCTGATTTGAGAAATTATCCATATTTCTAGTATATTCCTTCCAAACATTTTTCTCCTGTACAGCTGTCTATGTTTTGTGCTTAAGCCATAGAGTGAAGTAACACTGATTGCAAACAATTTGGCAGTAAAAAACAAGTTGGTGGTAAAAACGTCAGTAACCTACACTCACTGTACTTTCTCAATTTTCAAAACATCTCAAAACTTCTGCACCTTCTAGTTTTCTCAGCAGTGAAGACTTTTTCACTTTTCTCTATTCCTTGTCTTTCTAAATTTGGAAATAAAAAACAAACCTGAACTCCTGCTGTAGAAATGGTAAATTAAAAAAAAAAATAAAATCAAAGAAAAAGAAACAAAGCACTTCAATAACAGGGAAAAAAAAATCAAGAACGTATACACAGAATTCATTAAATTGTTTTCAGTGCCAAAAAGAATAAGAATAAAAAGTGAAAGTGTTTTGGTTTTGTCAAATCTTCTTGGTTTCCAAGACTAATTGTAAACTTGATGGTCTTCCTTATTGATTCATATCACATTTCCAGAGATATATTTATCTTCCATACATTTTTAGAACCATCTAGTCATAAGTTCAATTATTTCTTCCTGCTGGGCTAAAAACAGTTCTCAGCTAAATGAGCAAGTTGTTCAGTGAATGACACTAAAGGTTACCTCAGATGAATGTGGGCTAGTCTTTTCCTTGCCAAAACAGAGATCAGAAAAGACATAATGAAGTATGTACACAATAAATCCAAAAGTCTTGAGAAGATATTGAAATTGACTCATGCAGTAGGAAAAAGAAGAAAATACAAAGGCATTACTTCCATTTCAGTTAATTATTTCCAGCAAAAATCAGCCCTCTTCAGCTCTGTATCCCCATTTGGATGCATTCTAAAATTGTTTCAAATGCTGACAAAGCATTGATTTGAGGTTTTTTTTAAGACACTGAGATTTGTTTTTTGTATGTATAAGTGGAGAGAAAAAGAGTCCAAAAACTTACACAAGATTTTTAACCAGTATTCCAGATATCTTATTTAAAGCAAGTTATTCTATAAATATTACCATTATGACTTATGGTGTTTCTTCAAGAATGTGATAATAATTGCTAACATTTTTAGGATTTTTTTTTTCCTAACTCAGGAGAATTCTGTGAGGTGCAAACGGATAACTGTGGTTCCAATTCATGTGAAAATGGAGGAACATGTATTGGCTATGAAGATCATTTTAAGTGCATTTGCCCTATAGGTGAGCCATTGGAAATTTATTGTATTTTCTAAACAGAAAAAATAAAATGTCATCCAAATATTTATGTTAAGAAATAGCAACATAAAAACAGCAATGTATCTCAACAAACGCAGTGAACATTTTTATGAAGAAACCCAGTTTTTCTCTTTGTTTAGGAAATAAAACTGCCAAATAACTCTACTTGAATGGTGTTAACTGCTAACACCCTGAACAGACATAATGTCAATATTCTGAATGAACTGTGATTAAACATTCTCTTTGTGGTGCAGGTTTTGAAGGTGAAAGATGTGAACTCGATATTGATGCCTGCCTATTCAACAATATAAGCTGTGCCCCAGGAGCACTGTGTATGGATAAATCTCATGGATTTAATTACACGTGTTTATCACCATGTATTGGAAACACGGAGGTAGGATAAAGTGATATTTTCTCCCCAGTGTTTTTTGGGAAATCACACATCTTATTCTAATAGCAGTGCCCTGATGAAGCCTCATTTCCTATGGGTTTCCTAAACATAGTACTCATTCTTGATATATTCTCATGCTAACATTCCTTTTTCCTGTTTAACATATGCATATAAGTGCCTGATGTGACTAGTCTGGTCATTGTCCAACAAACTGTGTAATGCCTGAGCTCTGCATTTCTTGTTCTTTATAGGTTTATTGACTGATGTCTGCTTCTTCCCCTACTTGCTGCTGCTATATTACGAAACTTGAAGAACATTAGAAAAAATCTCTTTGCAAAAGTTACCAGATAGAAGGCTGATGGTATAGCAATGCACAGAAAAAATGACAAAATTTTCATTTCCATTACAAAAAAAAAAAAAAACCAGTATTCAACAACAACAAAAAACCAATTCTAATTGCACTTCAATGGGAGATGAAAGTACAGTTAGAAAAAAATCTAAATTTCTCCTTGCAAGTTATTCTTCAATGCTCACAGCATATTGCAATGAATATTACTTTTGCACTTTCAAAGTTTTCTTGAAAAAATGTATTTGTTGTATCCCTCTCAGTTCCTTTAGTGACTTTTTCAATTAAATTTGGGTAGGATTCATTCACATCAGGGTGGACTACAAGATTTCAGTATGGGTTAAACTAAAATACTGTTGCATTTTTATATTATGACAGTTATTTTAAAAGCTACGTACATAACGATACATAGCCCTTTCAAACAACTACACAAACATGATAATGAGTGTTTTAAAGGCTTTATCAATTCTTTTATTGAAATGTATGCACCATAAAAATATACTATGCATAGTAGGCAATATGCTTACAAAGAACACTCAATATTTATGTCACCTTGAAGTCCATGGCTAGACACTTATCAGTGAATATGAAATATAGCACTGAAATACTCAATGTCTCAAAGGTTTATACTTAAATTGTTCAGCATCTGGTAAATTTTAACATTTTTATGATTTAAAGTGCCGTACTGAGTGCAAATATATTATACATGGCATAGTACCATAATGGTTCAATAATGATTGTGGTTAGTTAGTATGGGAAGTGATGGCGTGCCCAGGATGCTGATGGGAGCTAGTAAAACATTTCACTGTAATATTTGCTTAAAAGCCCTCAGACATATTTAATTTATTCACACAAACATTTCATAGACTATCATAAATGTCATGTGGGAAAAAAGGTAATTACATATATATTTATATCAATATACACTCACTGTATGAGATGCTTGGTTTGGGCATAATGTGAACAATGAGTAGATTTTCTAATGGGAAAAGGAAGAGAAAATAAAACTACGGAATTATATACCTGACTTTTACCTGTTTTCTTACCTTAGAGACCATTAAAATGATATAATTTCCTTATTGGAAAAAAATAGAGGCTATATTCAAACAAATATTTTCATATTTTTCTGAAGTAGCATAAGCAATCATTCAAAATTAAAGATTAGTATTAGTCAATAAGTTGCATTATTCAGCATTTAATTCCTAATTTATTTGTTGTGGCTAGAAAATAAGTATGTATTTTTGAGTCCTTTAATTTCTTTTACATTTCCAATAGTACCTCAGTTATGCTGAACTGAGTATTCAGCCAAATAGATTGAAAAGAATGCTACTATTTTTGATATTTTTTAATGAACAAAAAATAAATGTAATTATTTGGGGCTCTTTTATCTCTATATAAATATACAATGAAATTAATGTCTTGGGGTTTGTTTTTTTCTTTGTCAGCAAAACAATTAATTCACTAGGGTTGTTTTTAGTGTAATTTTTTTTTTTTTTCAAACAGATATTAAAAAGAAAATTGAGGTGAACAGATTAAGCCAGGGGACATCTTCCTTTAAACTTCAAAATCTAATCTTAACTTTGTAATTAGGACAATGCCTGCTTCGTCTGGACCAGGAATTATGAAGGACCTCTAAATAAATCAAATATTTTCATGTTTAAATTAGTGACTTGCAATAGGATCAAATTTTGCCACTTTGTGTTATAATGCCTTTTCTTCTGTAATGTACTTAGGTAGACATGAAAAAGAATAAAGAAAGTATCTCTTTTCCCATTTGAATACTCAATGTATGCTACTGAATTCTAATATTTTTATTAGAAAAATAAAAAACAGGAGCTCACAGAGAATTGATAAGACCACTCATAATAGCAAATAATTGTAGTGCAACATGATAGGCCTAGGCAATAGAATCATAGAACCAGTGAACAGCTTAGGGATGTAACAAAAGATCTCATATGACCATCTAGTCCAAATTTTCATGGAAAAATGAGCCTAGGTAAGGTTATAAATCATATTTTGAAACCCCCAGTGATGAAGGTATCACATCCCTGAATAGTTTGCATACTTTGAAAGTCCACCTGTGACCTAAACAATCACAAATGTGGAGGCATTCTAATACATTCTGGGCCACTCACTTCAAGAAAGGTATTGAGGTGTTGGAGTGTGTCCAGAAAAAGGCAATGGGGCTGGTGAAGGTTCTGGCACACAAGTCCTGTGAGGGGTGGCTGAGGGAGGTGGCGTTCTTTTGTCTGGGCAGAAAGAGACTCAAGGGAGACCTTTTTGCTCTCTACAGCTGCCTGAAAGGAGGTTGCAGTCAGGTGAGGGTCAGCTTCTTCTCCCAAGCAACTAGTCATGGGACAAGAGGACAAAGCCTCAAGCTGTGCCAGGGGAGATTAAGGCTGGACAGCAGGAAGATTTTCCTTTCTAAAAGAATTGCTAACATTTAGGGTAGACCACACAGGGAGGTGGTGGAGTCACCATCCCTGGAAGTATTCAAGAAATGACTGTATGTGAGATTTAGTGCTATGGTTTAGCTGCCATGGTCATGTTTGTTCAAGGGTTGGACTCAATGATCTTGGAGGTCTTTTCCAGCCCTAATTATTCTATGATTGTATATGTGATTATTTTTAATAATCAATGTCCATATCTTAGTGATATATCTTATTAATATGTATGTACTGATATCTTATTAATATATATATGTTAATAGCTATATCTTACTGAAGCATTTTATTGCTTCCCTTAAAATACTTCCTTTTCAAAATTCTTTCAGCAAGCTTAAAAAAATATTGTTTCCTTTAGCACTTCCTAAGAAAAATTTGAAAATGTGACCGTAAACTATAGGAACTGCAGGATTTTGACCAATAGTTATTGTTTTTTGACAGGAAGCATAGGAAATAAAAGTACTTTTCAATTATTTTTCATTCTCTTTTCAGTTTTAAAATGTAAAGAGGCACGGTTAGCAGGCATCAACTTGGTTTGTCAAAAATAATTCCTGTATGAGTTAGAAACTGAACCACATCTGAAAGTTCCTCTCAGTGTCTATCTACAACTTTATAATACTGAAGTTTATTGAACTCCAGTTGTATATTTTACTTGAAAGTTTTCTTCTTTTATGAGCCAAAGATCCCATGTTACCCCGTTGCACTTGCAGTCAAGACCATAGTTCTAAGCTTTTCAACGGAAATATCTATATTCTCAATATATATTTAGTGCTTAGAGGAGCTGTCACTTTCATGTCAGTTCTGGTCCTTATGTGTTGTGCGACTTTACAAAATTTCCTCATCTGTAAAAGTAAGGCAATTTCTATGTTCAATATTTTTGAGATGAACATTTTATCCACTTGCTTAGTGTACCACCAGTTTAGGAAAGACCATAGGGCAGATTAACTAAAATTACACTTCTGGAAAAATTTAAATACTCAGGTACAATTGCCTTTGCAGTAATAAAACCTGAATACCATAGTAAAATTATATGCCGGGGAAAAATATATGTGTGTGTGTGTGTATGCATGTGTGTTTATATATATATAAATATATATATATATATATACAAAATGCAGTTCCATTCAACCTGCAGAGAATTCCATGAAATGTAAAATGAAAGAAGCGTTTGGAAATAATGACTGCAGTCTTATTTTGAGCAATTGACAACACATGATACTTAGAGAAATGACATATATAGTAGGGTTATATCCCTCAACTCCTGCAAAGGGAAGATAGGAGAAGAATAAAATCCTCAAAGGACTAATCATATTTCCTAGCTGAAATAAAATATCCTGATTGATATCAGAAGAAAGTGATTCTTACATTTTATCATGACAACATAAAAAGGCAGATTTGTGTTAAAGTACTTGCCAAAAACAGAAGTATGATGGTCAGACTGACGAGAATAGAGCTATTTATTGTCTGTTGAAACATAAGGTTTGTATTTAAATAAATTCCATAGCTTTTATTTCAATTTTAATCTACTTTACATTGCACTAACATCTTAAAGGGCAGTCACACTTTCTTCACAGTACAAATTATCAACATGATGTAAGAATATATGGAACATAATATTGTGGCACTATTGAAATATTTGTCTTAATTGCCTAAGCGTTCTCTTGACAGTTTTCTTGAGTATAAGCTTATTTGACATATTTGAGCTCTGAGAAAATAGTAAGCATCAGGACAAAATCCAGCAAAAACATATAAATACAAAAGTAAGAAAACACAAAAGTAATAAAAAAGGAAGATAACAATTCCCGTACCATACACATAGAAGGGGTGGGGTTTTTCATATTTATGGTGAACTGTGCTTTTCTTCAAGATTTTGTCATATTGACTAAGTATCCCAAGGTAAGCATAAAATTCAGCACTGAGGGTGTAACAAAAATCTCTTCATTTTAAGGTCAATTTAAAACTTAATCAAAGACAAATGAATATTGGAATATTTCTGCCAAGGACTGTTATTTTTACAAATCTTAATGACATTATAAAGAGATTCAGACTCAATCAAACTGAAGTAGTAGTGCATTAACTCATCTTCTAGACACGATTTTTTTAAAAAAACCAATTGATTAGAAGGAGGAGTCTTAATTGCTTTGAAATGAATATGTAGTTATCTGTCTTCATACCAGCAAAATTTTCACAGAAATGAAAAGAGCACCTAAAAGTAAAATGAGGAAAGGAGCATTCATTGAGACTTATAACTTTCTGTAATTTTTGAAGAATACAGGAAATACTGGTTTAGCAAGTAACATTAGCAATTAAAAAAAATAAGGAAAAAAGCCATTCAAGTCTAAATTTACCAATCTTTCAATATCTGAAAACTGAAAAGAAAGAAGATTCTGTTTTTCCCACAGCATAAATGTAATTTATAAACATATAAAAGTTGCAAGGGTAAATTGAATCAGCATTATAATTACAATAAAAAATGGTCTTTTTTTTCTGACAGCCACATATTCAGCTAAATTATACAGCATTGGAATAGCTGTTCTACTCTTTCAATGGAAAAATAACTGTCTAGTTTACGATCATCCCTCCTAAAAGAAGTGCATTGTAAGGGCAGTTGTGAAAAGGGTACTGTTAAATTAAAACATAAATGCCGCTTTCCAACTAAACAATAAATTGATATATCGATTCAATTACATGCAGTATTTCAGGTTCTTGGAGATGTATTTTTTTTAATATGACAACATAAAAAGATTCAATAACCATATTTATTACCAATGGCTTATGCCATTAAACTCTTGGGGAAAAAATTCAACCTGTAAACAATGTGTATGTATGTGGTGGGTTGATTCAGGCTAGATGCCAAATGCCCATCGAAGACACTCTATCAGTGCCCTCTGCAATTGGACAGGGGAGAGAAAATGGATTATGAGTTGAAATAAGGGCAGGGAGAGATCACTTAAAAATTACCATCATAAGCAAAACAGACTTAGGGAAACAGCTGAATTTATTACTAACAAAATCAGAGGAGGAAAATTACAACTAAAACAAATCTTAAAAGTACCTTTGTCCACTCCCTCCCCCCTTCCCAGGTTTAACTGGGTTTAATTTCATTCCCAATTTTCTACCTCCTCCTCCTTCCAGCAGTGCAGGGATATGCGGAATGGGAGCTGTAGTCAGTTCATCACATGCTGTTTTTGCCACTGCTTCCTCCTTAGGGAGAGGAGGAAGCAGTGCTTTCCCCTGCTCCAAAATGGGTTCCATCCCATGGAAGAGAGTCCTCCACAAAGTTTTCCAGTGTGAGTCCTTCCCATGCGTTACATTTCTTCCTGAACTGTTACAGTGTGAGTCTCTTCCACAGCATGCAGTCCCTCAAGAACAGGCTGCTCCAGCAAGGGTCTCCCACAGGGTCACAACCTCCTCTCAGGCATCCACCTGCTCTGGTGTGAGTCTCCCCCATGGACTGCAGGTGGATCTCTGCATCCCTGTGGTCCTCCATGGGCTGCAGGGGCACAGCTCTCACCATGGGCCACACCATGGGTTACAGGGTAATCTCAGCTCTGGTGCCTGGAGCACCTCCTTCCTCTCTTTCTGCACTGACCTTGGCATCTACAGAGCTGTTCCCCTCACATATTCTCAGTCATCTCTTCTCTGGCTGCAACTACTTCTGTGAAATAAGCTTTTTCCTTCTTCTTAACTGTGTTATCCCAGAGGCTGTACCACCGTCACTGATGGGCTTGAGCTTGGCCAGTAGTGTGCCCATCCTGGAGCAGGCTGGCATCTGTCAGACATGGGAGAAGCTTCTGGCAGCTTCTCAGAGGAACCACCTCTGTAGCACCCTCCTGCTACTGGAACTTGGCCATGCAAACCCAATACAATGTATTTGTAATTCTCATCTTCAGGTATGTGCAAATGGAGGTAGTTGTTTCTATGATGAAGAAAGTCAGAGATCTCACTGTGTCTGTGCTCTTGGATGGACCGGAAACACATGCCTAGAGAAGATTAATGACTGTGAGATAAACCAGTGCCAACATGGAGCCACATGTGAAGTTGGAAATAATAAGTACAGGTACTAACATGTTGTTTTCTATACAAGCCTTCATAAAATATTTTATACCATATGAAGATATTTTTCCTTTCAGAAAGAATTACAAAGGTGTTTTAATGCAGTAATATAATTTTCATATAATAAAATGCCACGGAATACTAATTTTCAATATGGATGTGCATTCAGTAAAACTGTGTTTTCTGAAGTGTTGCACTGGAAGGAATCACAAATGTTCCTCTTTGCTGGTCAGAGAAGTTAAACCAATAATGTAAAATCTCACATAAACAAATAATCTATTTTATTAAATGGCAAAAGCTTTATGAGCCTAGACTGTGTCATAGAGTGTCTTATTAAAATTTGAAAGATAGTTTATTATCATTTCAGTTATTGACAAAACCATAAAGTGCGTGGTCTTCTTAGTGAGCTGTAACATGCTGTAGATATTTGAAAATGAGATTTTATAAAATATGGTGAAGAAATAAAGGGAAAATGTTGTCTTCAATAAGCAGAGTTCAGCTGTTCTCATCAGACTTGAATTATTTATTTTTCCTCTACAAAATCCTGAATAAATAAAACTTCTCCATAATGTCTGTGAATGTATTTTGAAAGATATAATTCTGTGCTGTGCCATGCCCTACTTAGAAGCACTTTAATTAGTATGCTTTAGTGTTTCTATTTAGAAAAGGTTTCAATAAGGGGAAAAATTAAAATAGAAGCAATTAAAAATTTCTTCCATTCCATGTCTGTCTTTATATTACCATTGTAAAAATAATGAAATCACCAAATAAGCACACAAATGGAGACAAGTGATTGATTCTCTGTATACAAGAGTTAAAAAAATTTTTGTCAAAGAATCCTTACAAAGTATACATCCTTCCTTTTTCCCAGCTTGCAAACAACTTTTGTATCACATTACTGGACCATATTTTGTCACTTTATTTAGCTGATAAATCTGTGGCTTTCCTTTCTGTATCAGGAAAATATTTCTGATAGAAGTACAAAGGCATGTTTATGTTACAAAGTCCAGTAGCATTTATTGAGAAATCAGTAGTTCTGAAGATGTCTAGTAAAAAAAAATAAACTTTTGATTTATCTCGCTAATCTAGACTTGGTTTACTAACAGAAAATACTTAATTCTTACTTTTTCAGTCTTTGAAAGACAAATTAAATTGACAGATCAGTCTGTTTATCTAAGGAACAAGAAAACATGCCATTAAGGTCTGAATCCTAGATAGTTGGTTTTGGTAGCAGAGAATTTGACCCCAGAAGAATGCAACTGGTTATTTTGGCAAGAAAAACCGTATCATGTTTACTTTATAATACTTTCTCTCTTGAAAGAGCATGGTTGTTTCTCAATGGTAGTGAAGCATTTTTTAAGGTAACTAAACTATGTCTGCCTTAAAAACAATGATGTTTGCCAAGTTATCGTTAGCAAGTGAAAAAAAAATCATTTGCCCCATCAAATATACAATTAAAACCAAAATAATACAACAGGAAATGCTGAATGTAAGTGCACCCACTTTTAAAAAAATTTTAAAGACTTGTAATTTTCATTCCTATCCTAAAATGGGTATCATTTTTTATTAAGGTAGTTATCAAAACTGTCTGTAATGCAAAATAGTTTCAGGAAGACATAAGAAAACTGTCAGCAGAATATATGGAGAATCAGATGTATAAGTGCCATTAAGAAACCTACAGAGATACATTTTTAAAACTATTACAGTCATTCAAAACCTCACTTAATAAGTGCAGAAGATAAAGATATGCCAAAAATTTATATATCAGGTTTTTATTTACATAAAATTAGTGTAAAATTATAGACTCTTCTCCTAGTTAAAAAAGCTTAAATTCTAAACTATTAACCTTTGGTCATAATGTGTCGTTCTAGTGGTAGTTTGATATAGTAATGCTAACACAAGGAAAGCATGGAAAATATCCAGCTTTAATTCAAGGACATCCCTCTCTTTTAAGCTCTCACATTTTGCAAGCCAACAGTTTTTTCCAGATAGGAAATAGGCCCTCAGTTGAATGAAATGTTTCTAACTTTCTGTCTCCTTACCATGGCATGTTCTTTTTCTCCTCCCATATTGAAATTACTGTTCCAGACTGTAGCATCACATAGATGTATATTTATATATATATATGAAGATAATTTCCTTTGAGTACAAGATGAGAAATTACCCTAAGTGAAGGAGGGGGAGTTTTAAACTTTTATATAGTTTAGTTTTCATCAAGGCTACATACTAAGAGCCACATAATTACAGTAAGAAGTCTTAGGAGTTTTATTCCTTTGGTTTAGTGAGCCTTCTCTTACAACTAAAGTAGCCTCAATCACACTGACACAAAACCTGTAATTAATTCAAATTAATTGTTGTACTTCCAGCTGAGTCTGTGCTGTTTGAGATATCATAAAGTAAGTCAATCAGCATGTATTTAAAATGATAACTTCAAAGAATTACTGCTCCTGCCACTGGGTTGATGGTGTAGCTCTCATTATGAATCTGCCACATACCATGCAATACACTAACTGCATCCATATGCCAGGAAAATTTCTTGACCTTTGGTCATATACATCTGAGAGAAAAAAAAAAAAATATGAGATCCATTACCTCAGTAAATAGAGAGTGTTTCTACATTAAAAAGAAAAAATCCTTTCAAAAAACCTGTATTGTTTGATTATGTTCTGTGCAGAAGAAGAGAGAGAACTGATTTAATATGGCTCAATGAGAAGCATTTAATGAATAATGAAAGCAAAAGAGATCTTCAAGGCATATAACCTCCTGCAATCCAAGGGGGAATTTATTCCTCTGTTTTCTTCACCCTTGGAAACTTTTTTTCTTGTCACTGTTACATTTTGGACAATCAAGATCCTAAATGAAATAAGTTCATAATAATAGATATTTTGCTATAGTATATTCAGTGGAAAGGAGCAACAGAGTGAAAAGACAGAATTTAGAATTTGGTGTCATTTCCATTACCTGTCGTATTTCCTGTCTCTTCAGTAGAGTCTGGTCAGATGAAATCCTACACTTATCACAATCCCAGGAAAGCCTAGCAAAAAGGACTGAGAACTGTTAGATTAAGACTTTTGAAGAAGCTGTCTTGTAGAATTTACCACTATTTAAAAGGTCATGATGAACTAATATATTTTAAAAATGTATTTTACTCAATAGCTATAGTTCTGATGTCAGCATTTCATTAGTTTTTATGCAGGAAAACATTTAATTAAGAAATTAGGTTTGGTGTATCATAAAAATTGAATTGCCAACATATTCTTCATTATTTAATATACAAGTTTCTGTGAATACAGTTAAATAATGAATTAGTCTCAGTACGAAACAGTAAAGTGACACATTGTAGAGTGAAATGCTTTAAAATATGAAACACTACTTGGCATGATGCCAGCAAGATTGTGACAAGTAAACATAATTTAGATAACTTCTAAAGAATGACAAAATTTAAAGCTTCTATTATTTCATTCATCCTTGACTTTTTTCATTTTCTTCCTGCTGAGTAAATTGAGCTGTTTGATTAGATTTTTTTATGTATCTAATTGTCTTTTTTCAAGTTTTTTCATCCTATACTATATATGCAATTTGACTGCAGGACCTAGTTGACAGTGCCATATAAAGTTAGTACTGTAATATACACAGTTTTCTGCAGCAATAATAGGCTTCTTCCATGGAGAAAGAGGAGAAATACTTTTCCTCCCTTTTCTACATCTCCAGAAGATAGGAGAATATATGTCACAATTTCTTAGGGAATATCTCTGCAATAAGTTATACAATAACTTTTCTCCAGGGAATACAAAGTCAAAGTGAAACTAAATAACCTTTCTGAACATTTATGAATGTGTGTACAGTTCACACTTCAATTGGAAAAAAGATAATTAATACTGAATAAATGCAGCTAATATGCCTAGACTAATACTAATAAACATATATATAAATAAGAACAATAAATATCAAGAAAAGAAAGTAGAGGGATTCTGAGAAGTCTTTGCTAATGCCAGGCTTCAGTGCTCCTACAGGTTTCTTGTATCAATATAGAAAATAACTAGGCCATCTCCTAGCACAGATTAGTATAAACACATCTTCAGTCTGGTCTTTGGCTTTTTGCAGTCATTTTAAAGATTAATTTGGTGTTCATGGTTATTTACTCAATGACACAAGTCACATGACATCTTCAGTGCAGGCAGTCTGTGATGACACCTTGACAGCTGCATTGCCTGGACTAACCAGCACCAGCTTGCTTACCCACACATCTGCTGTTCGAGTCCTTCAGTGATAAAAAGTTGGTAACAACACATTGCATCTATGCTGTAACCACAGGCATTTTAGCAACACATTCCTTCTTAGACTACATTCCATGCCCGACTTCTCTGATTCTCCATTTAGCATTCATTTTGCAAGCATATCAAATTATTGTGCAACATTAACTAGGTTTAGGCACGGGAGTAGCAACATACAATCATCTGCATGATATGTGTGGGAGCACAGCAGTCCTCAAATGGCTTGTGTTTGACTACTCACTGATAAAATCATGTTTGTAGCAAAAGCAGTGAGGTATTTGTTTTCTCTCATAGTATCTTTACCCTCAAAAACTTGCTGTGGATGAAAGAGGACATATGGGAAGCTAAGAAAGTATTGTTATTCCCATTAATGTTAATACAAAACCTTTTCATATGCATTTCCCTGGTGCCATGCTTCTGCTTTCAATGTTCCCCAGTTTGTAAGGCTGAAATTTTAGCTCTCCTTATGAAAGAGGCTGGGGAGGTGTCATTAACATCTGCTGTCTCTGATGGGAGATCTCCCACACACACACACCACAGGGGCCACCCCAGAGCTCAAGCTGGAGCAGGAGAAGCAGCAATTCCTGACTCCAGCACAGGGGTGAAACCAGTGACACCCAGACCAGGCCATGGAGAGCCTGAGTCCTTGTGCTGAGATGGCAGTGCACAGCCAGGTCGTCCCTCTGATAAGGGCAAAACACATGTTCCCTGAGGTAGAAATATGCTTACAAATGGAAATTCTGGTATTGTTTATATCGTTTATATATATATATTTTTTTATTTATTGTAGAGAACCAGCTTCAAAACAAATGACTGAAAATCAAGTCATGCCTCAAAGCTTTTGATATAATGTTCAGTGTTTTAGTACTGCTGAAGATAATAATAAGAAATGTAATAATAATAATAAAGCACTTAATTACACTGTCGCAGGAGATGAACCATACTAAATTAAAAGACATCCAGTCATAATTTCACCAGGAAAAACAAAGCACATTTCATTCTTAGTTGGTTTTGATTTCTTCAGACACCAAAGCATTGAAAAATACGACAGTCATGACATCATTGCTTGTAGTATAGAATCAGAAGTATGAAACTGAAACCAGAGGATTCTACATCACATCTGTTTCTGTATAGTTTTCCGTGGTCTCTGAAGATAAGCCATGCAACTAGTAATAGGAAGGAAATGACAGAACATTATTTATCCTTCTTTTCTGGTTAAGGAGAGCTCTAAGCTAATATTCTATTCAATGTTAATGATAATAGCTACATTTTCAAAGAACGATTTAATAGTTGCATTTTTAACAGTGCACACACTAATTGTTACTGTAAGAAACTTTAAGAAAATAAAGTGATTAACGGCACCAGAAAGATTAATATGACTCGTTGTTTACCATATTATTGTACGTGGATTCAGAAAATGTGCAACTAAAGGTAACTAAAAGCACACCTGCTTTCAATGTTTATGTACAATGAAATTTTATGCAAGTCAAAATTTATATTTAGCTGTAAATGTAATTGTCTAACACCACCTGCAGCAAGCCCAATGCAGCCACTCACTCCCACACTAGCAGGATGGGGAAGGTAATTGGAAGGGTAAAAGGTAGAAAACTCATGGGCTGAGATAAAGACAATTTAATAGGAAATGCAAAAAGCCATGCACAGAAGCAAAGCAAAACAAGGCATTAATTCTCTGCTTCCCATGGGCAGGCAGGTGTTCAGCCATACCTGGGTGAGCAGGCCCCATCACACATAACAGGTACTTGGGAAGACAAATGCCATCAGTCAAAATGGCCCTCCCTTTTTTCTTCTTCTTTCCTCACTTTATATACTGAGCATGATCTCATGTGATATGGAATATCCCTCTGGTCAGTTGGGGTCACCTGTCCCAGCTGTGTCTCCTCCCAACCGCCCAAGCACCCCCAACTTCCTCACCAGCATGGCAGTGTGAAAAGCAGAAAAAGCCTTGACTCTCTGTAAGCCCTGCTCAACAATAACAGAAATGTCTCTATATTATTAACCCTGTTTCCAGCACAAATCCAAAACAGTGGATTAAAACCAAGAGAATAGCCTCTGTAAAGAAAATTAACTCTACCCCATCAAAAACCAGCACAGTAAAGTAACTGTATGAGAATTTTTTTGTGAACCCCATTCCTTTAAAAAATGAGAAACAGAAGCTCTCAAGAGGAGGCAAAATATCTCGTGTCCTAAGAAGTGACTGAGGTGTGAAGAGAGAAAATACAGCAGCTATATCTTCTGCAGTAGCAATGGATCTGTAAAGCAAAAATGATGGTGCTGAAAAACTCACAACCACACTACATGAGATATGGAGGGCTTACTTCAAGCAAGCTCTATTTTGGTCCATGGGCTTTCAGTCCATTAACAGTTGGTGTACATTAGCTGTACTCCAAGGTGCACAGCTACTGATTTAGTTTCCATATGTCTACCATAAAAAAAATTCAGGCATGATAAGCAAGGACAGAAGCAAAGAGCCACATGAGCATTCACTTCTGTTGAAAATAAAGGGGAAAATACTCTTTCTGCCAGATGGATCAGTAGAGAAAATTACTATAATCAAGGCTTCTGTAACTTGTTAGTTCTTTCCATCTTCTGGATAGCATCTCTATGGATCAAGAATATGTAAGATTATTGTAAAATTATCTCATTCTGCATGAGGAGACCTCTAGACATGATAAGGAGAAGATCAATCAAGAAATACATTGCCAAGTACAGGAGATTTTCTAATTTTATGAGATGTGGGTCAGCTATGCGATAATCCGGATTTATTTTTATTCATACAGCAAAAGAAAACAAAAAGGCAGAAAGGGAAGCATGAAAAAGCCATCCCCAGTCTTATACAATTCAGATGTCTGCCTGCATTATGGAAAAAGATTTTCTGAACAATTTCTATAAAATATATTAAGCCATATCTATAGAATTCTATGGATTCTTTTTTTTTTTGTTAGAAATTATAACTTTTGTTGCTAATGATAAAACACTTTTATACAGATTTTATATCCAAACAAGTTGTAATATTGTTTCTTCCTAGGGATTTTGTAGCAAGTAATTCTTTTCAGAAAAAAAACCCTCTAAAATACATAATACTCATATTTATAAGAGTTTTCTCTTTCAATATTTTGATTTGAAGCTTAATATTAATATAGTTCCTAGTTTGTCTTATGTAAATAGCTAAGATTTTAATTTAATTATTGCTAGCACTGCATGTGAAATGAAGTTACTTAGCGAATAATTAAAGGTAAAGAAAGAAGATTGAAAAAAAATTGTGATTCATTTGTGGGTAATTCAAAGAGAGAGTACTGATGTTATTAGCAATTATTGACCTACATATTCCAGACTAGTGATTTTTTTCTCCTCTCCCCTCATTTCAATAACAGATGCATATGTCCCCTTGGTTACACTGGCACATTTTGTGAACATGATATAGACAACTGCATTGGAAACCAGTGCTCTCAATATGGATTCTGCCAGGACCACTTGTATAATTACAGCTGCTACTGTATGCCTGGATATGAAGGACCCTTCTGTGAAGTTGAAATTAATGAATGCTCAAGTTCACCTTGCAAAAATGGAGCTACTTGTATGGATTTAATTGGCCGCTTTTCCTGTCATTGTTCTGCTGGGTTCAAAGGTAAGTTTTGTCTTTGGAAGTGCCTTTTATTACAGATGTGGTTTGCCCACTCTATGTAAGCAATGTTTATACTGTTTAATTGCAATTATACATAAATATAAATATAAATATACATTCATTTGCATTTGTATGATTTACAAGTGTTTTAACTGAATTAGCATTGAAATTCTTATGTTGTGTCTCCTAACCATTCCTCAGCTGTCCTTTCCTCCACTAAATGCACAATTCTGAGCAATAGCTTTCATTCTGTTGGCAAAAAAAATTATGAAGTTCCAAAACACAATTTTAATTCTGTTATATTAATTTCACAGTTACACAGTCTTAGTTATTGTGGCTTCAATCATACACAGGCTGATAAGAACAAATGTTTTGGTACAGAACAGGAAGATCTAAGCTTGAGGAGGACTGAGATCAGCAGTATTATCTCTCTGCATGTATAGAATATCATCAGATATATTTGAATGAGTTGTTCAGACACCCCTCCTATACACTGAAGATAGGACATCTGCCTGTCCTAGACATCTTTTCTAGGAAGAGATGGGCTGTAGATTTCTGCATTGCCTTAGATAAATCCTACACAACCTGACAACGTGATTCTTTTCTGTACTAATTTGTTTTGTGTGAATACTAATTCTGAATCCAGCAATACTAATTTTGAATCCAGCAATACTAAAGTGTTGCATTTTCAGTCTTTAGTTTATATCATCAAGAACAAGCAATTAATGATCAAAATGCTTCTCTATTTTTCTTGATATAAATATCAATCTTTTATAATCTGCGGTATACTAGGCAAAAATAAATAGCATAGTATGCACAGTGTAATTTGTACTAAGTAAACACTAACTTATAGCTTCTTCTTCCAAGCTGCTGAGGGCTTTTGCACCAATCCAGGGAGTGTGTGTAGTACTAGATTTTTAAGTCCTGGTTAAACCACTGGGATGGATAACACATGTATTTGGATCTTTGTGGGTTGCTGCCAGAAGTGTTGAATTACTAATTATAACTTCACTGCTATTTTTTCATTATACATTCTGGCTAGATATACATGCTTTTAAAATTTAAGCACTAATATTTTTAATTTCAAATATGTTTATATTCATTTACGCATTTCATTTACATGTATTCATTTACGCATTTATATATGTGATATACATTTGCAGATTTGTTGTCCTCAAGTTTAATTGAGTATATAATCTCTTGGTCATTCGCTTGCACATTTAATAAAAGATGTTACTTCCTGTTCATACTCATTTATTATTAAATGTGCAGAGAAATTGAGGATTGTCCCTGAAGTGACTTAAATTCCTTTATGACAGCAGAACTGCATGTCTGAATACAAGTGAAGGAAACAATACCTGGCTCACCTGTGCAAAATCTAACAAAATGTGTTTCCATCTTGCTGCTTAAACTTCAAGCCTTATTTCACACTTTGCTGGACTTCATCGGGAACTTCAACCACCTCAGTGCCTTCTACAGGCACAATACAGTGGGGTATAAGATCTTCTTGGAAGAGTCCCATAGGATAAAACCCTCGAAGGAAGAAGGGCCTAAGAAAATCTATCACCACATCCAAGCTCAAGAGCAATTTGTCTCAAATAGGAGACAAAAAATATCAGGAGGCCTGTATGGATGAACTCCCGGACAAATTCAAGCAAAAAAAAAAGGAAATATGTAAAGGGTGGAAGCAAGCACAGGTAACCTGGTAGGAAATACAGAGATACTATGTGGGCATGCAGCAAAAAGTTTAGGAAGGTCAAAGGTCAAGTGCATATCTGCTGATATGTAGCTTTGCAGAGAAGAACCTGGTGGGTTTGGTGGACATCAGGCTGAATGTGAGACAGCAGTGTTCCCTTGTTCATAGAAGGCATATGCCTGGGCTGCATTATGAAGTGTTTTGTCAGCAGGTCAAGGAAAGCGATGCTTTCCCTCTACTCAGCGCTGGTACTGAGGCTATACCTGTAGGACTGTGTTGAGTTCTGGGCTCTAACACAGAGGGAGTGGTGGGGTGGAATAGGCCTCTGCCTTTACCGAAAGTGTCTCTAAGGCTCAGAGAGATCACTTGGGCCAGTACAGCTTGGTACTGTGCAAGCAGACCCTTCTCTCACCCATGCCAGTGGAAGGCACACACACACACTCACCCACCCAGGGAGCTTCAGACAGCTCATGCGTTTTACCAGAGACAAAGAACTCAGAGGGCTCAGTCACGTGGAATTCTGGTGATGTATCACGGTCCAGGAGGGCTGCACAGGCTGGCTCCTCCCCCGGACCGGGGTCCCTGGTCCGTGTAAATCCCACCGGATCTTGGGCGGGCGGCCCCCGAGGTTCTGCGGCATGGCATCAGTCTTCCAACCACATCAATTCAAGCAGGAATATAGTGATGCTAGGAAAGAACTGGACTCCATCTCTGTTCTGCTAGAGAGGTTTATTTAGGGTAATGGGGAAAAGGGGTGCAGGGAAGGAGAAGGGGGAAGGGAGACAGGGCAGGGAGGAGATGCTAGCAGCCCAGAGATGGAAGACCTCGAGCTGATCCAGGTTCTGCCTTTTAAAGGGAAGGAGAGGGGGCAGGGGCTAGCTCTCTCTGAGCCAGTCCCAGGAGGACGAAGGGAAGATTGGCAGGAGGGTTACACACCAATAGGTTTTGAGGTACAGAAGAGCATATTTTAAAATGAACCAATGGTACACCGAGTGGGGAAACAAAGGGAGCACATGGAGATCTGAATATTGCGTTACTACATTCTGGAGATACTCTTGTTCCTGAAGTTGTCCAGCAGTGAGAGAGGGCGAGTAACCCAGAGTGACCTTTGGTATAGAGATACAGGGCCAATAGTCTGAGGGCACAGGGGTGGGGAGAAGGCAGGAGATACAGTGACCAATGGGGAGAAGGGAGGGGCAGAGTGAGGGGTCAGGTTAAGGCCAACCAACATAGGAGGATTTACATAGTCTAGGGAGGGAACATTCAACACTCGGGGGAATTTCAAACTTTGGAGCTTTCCCACCATTGTGTTTCTGCTGCCCTGGAATGCCTTGGCTCCCTAGCAGCTCACAAGGTGATCTCATCTACTGCAACAGGGCTCCCCAGTGAGAGAGACATGGACACACTGGAGACAGGACAGTAATGAGCCACCAAGATGAGGAAAGCACTGGAGCACTTCTCCTATGAGGAAAGCCTGAGGAAGCCGAAGCTCTTCAGCATGAAGAAGATAAGCTCAGACGGGGATGTCATCAATGTATATAAATACCTGAAGGGATGGTGTACAGAAGATGGAGTCAGGCTCTTTTCAGTATTTCTCAGTGACAGGAGCAGAGCCAATGGGCACACACAAAACCACAGAAGTTGCTGTCTGAACATCAGGAAATATTTTCTCACCGTGAGGGTGACTGAGGACTGGCACAGGTTGATCATGGGGCTTATGGAGTATCCATCCTTGGAGATATTCAAATCCATCTGTACATGGTCCTGTGAAAATGGCTCTAGGTGCTCCTGCTTGAACAGAGGGAGTGGACAAAATGGCCTTCAGAGGTCACTTCCAATCTCAACCATTCTGTGACTGTTACTGTGAGGACTTGCTTATATAAATGATATATATTACTGGAAAACACTTAAAAATCTTTATCACACAATGAGGTATTGTATAACAGCATTTTCATAGACAAATTTAAAGAAAAAAGAGATGTCATAGTATTACCCATTAAGTGTGTACATTACCACATATACTGAATATATTGAGTTCTGATTTTTCAGAGTATAAACCAAAAACAATTAATAAAAGTCTGTTTAAACTTACAAAAATGTTATCACTACCCTAGCAATTCCATTTTCATAGTCTCTGAGGGTTTATGACCCTGGGATATTTTCCAGTACAAAACAGATTTTAAGTTCAGTCATAACTGCATGTTATGAATCAGCAATTTGCATCTCAGTGTAAAACTAAAACCCCCACATTTATTCTTATTTTTGTGTGTTTGTTATGTTGTTTCTCTGTAATTTAGCTTTTTAACATATCCAGATGTACTCAGTTTTTCTTCATAAATAGGAAATTCACTTTCAGATGAAATATCAAAGGCAATAGTAAATAAGCTAAAGAGTAAAACAAATTATTGTTGCTCAGTAGTCTGTACGTGTTTGTAAAACTATCATAATTTGCATACTAAGATGCATAGATATTGCAAATAACATCACACTTATTAGGTGGGAGGCAACTTGATGCCTCTCCTGCTACTAAATTAATCCCTGTGTTATTTTCAATATAACATTAGAATCAGGGTTTTTTTCAGAAGTAAAACTTTAAATAGACAATCCATATCTACCCCTTGTGTTTAGTCGATTGATCAATCTGATGTCTATCAACATTTCTCAAATGTTTTGCATTCTATTAGTCAGGGATACCCTCAGGTAGTTTAATGGGATTTGTCAACATGAAAAACATGATCTGATTTTTTAAAAATGAGTTCATAAAAAATCCAAGGCTTGGGTATTTGTACAATAAAACCAAATACTTTGTAAAATTGAAAACCACAGTCTTTCCTTTTAAACTACTAAAAGTAAAATCTACTTGTGATGGAAATTTTAATGTGGAGACATTGTGTTAATATCTGGTGTACTCTCCACTGCCGATAAGAGAACTTCACATATGTCAAACTGGAAGTTTGCAGTATGATTTTAAAAATTAAATTAATAACTTTCAAATTTTTTTTAACTTTTGATCATGTGGTGATCCTGTCAGATGTACAATGTAATCCCATGGACACAGATGAGCTGGGCTCTGGACATTTTGTACTTAAACAGTCACAGACTTTCTCTCAGTTAAAACTCTTTCATAGAAGCTAAGAGGGTAGAGTGGTTTGACACACCATAGAAATCACTTTCAATCTGTAATTAGTGTTCACAGAAAGAATAACACTACATAAATAAATATTAGAGGTAAATAAAAAATAGATTTGTTTTAGATTTTAATTACTACAATATCTTACACATAAAAGACCTCGAAAAAAAGAGAAAAATGGCCAAGTGTGTAGAACAACAAAGTTGAGAAAAAGAAATGTTTGTCATGTTCACTAAAGCCACACCTGGACCGTCCATCTTGCTTTTTCATAACTGCATTTTCTGCAAAGTAAGCAGAAGCATTACTCAGCTTGATTCATCTCTTATCTAACAGAATAACTTATGTTGCTTAGCAAGCAAAAAAATGACACTTTTTTTAATTAGGTGCATGACTGGAATTCTTTATCCACATTTTACAAAATGGTGGATAGTAAGAGAGGAGTGTTGTGGAGACAATCCTCAAATACATTGTTAATATTTTCGATACTTCTTGAACTTTATAAAATCCTTGTGGTTTGCTATTTTTTTTAGTAGTACTTTAAGTTTGCATGAAGGAGAATTTTAAATAATTTGTTTTTCATCTGATCTCAGAATAGAAAGATTCATTTTATCTTGAATATCTCCTCAAGCGAGGAGTTTTACTTCAAAAAATATGTTCTTACATGTCATTTTCTTAATTCTGGTCATTGTGTGTGCCTTTGCATTGTCAAACTTTATATTTCATTTTGCCTATAAAACACAAGTTGGAACAAACAGTATTTAAAAGAAAATTTGTATTTTGATCTTTTTGCATGTGTTTTGTAAATCAGACAGAAATGTTATAGTGGTGGTAGCACTTAATAAGAGGTACTTCAAATATAATGTGTATTACATTAAGAAAATAAGCTCTCAAATTATTTCAGTTTTATTCTTATATCTGAATATTATATTTCAGAATGGTATGAAATAAATCTTATTTTGATATCAAAAAACCCCTCAATTTTGTGGATATTCTGCAAAATCTAGCAGTCATTTGATAAGTTCAGATAAATTGCAAAGTTAATGTCTTTAAGTTAAGCAGGAAAAAAAACATCCAAAGTTTGAAAGGCGCAAACTTTCAATCTAGGGACCTTACAGAGTTGCACCTATGAAGGTAAGGAAGATTCAATGAGTCTTCATCCATTACACTTATGAAATGCAATTATTTGTTGTCTTTCATCTGCAGTTATATTTATCTGACAATTTCAGAGTCTCTCCATTTGCGTAAGTAGCATGACTATTTTAAACAGAGTAACAGACATCAACAACACCGGAGGAGGATGAAATATCTTTGCTAACTTTTTTAGCATTCACCTACTCAGGTCCTTAGGTTCTTCTCAACACCTCTGTGCTCCTGCAGAATAATGTCTTGTGTATCATCACTGTGCTGGTAGAAAATGCTGCTGTTAAAGATCAGGAAATGCAATTTGCAAGAGTGACAGACTTTCCTGAATTTGTGTGCTATATATTTTAGAACACTGCAGTTTTATACAACATAAAACATTCTGTAGCGTTAATAGAAGTAGAATTGGCTCATGGTAATTTTTAACATTCTCTTTGTACTTCAGAATTTGGTAACATGATCCCTTTAAAGTGTATAGGAACTCAGACCGTAAGCTATGATTTATTAAATAGCTAATTAATATTATGTTTTACTAGTAATTATGTTTGGATGTGTTGTATTAATTTTAACCTTAAAAGCATAAACTGAAAAAATATTTATATTAACATACTTTGATGCTGAAAGTAATTTGTAGCAAATTAATGATTTTTATCTGACTTTCAAAGAAAGTTCTCATCATACATTTTAAACGTGTAGTTGAGAGTAGCTGCATACTGAAAACAAAAAGGCTTCTCTGTATCTGTCCAGCTATTTTTATGTCTCAAATACTCAGAAAATATGGGCTCACAGTAGCTTCATAGATTCTTTGATTCTTTCTAAAATATTTTTAAAATACTGCCTATATATTACCTTTGTACTCTGAAGGCATGAATTCCTAAATTCCCCTTTCATAATATCTTAGATATCATCAGTAAATGAGAATGATTTAATTCTATTATTTCCCTTAAAGTTGCATTTGATTTAACCTTTAGTAATTCAAGGGAGGTGAAAGACTCTATTTCAAGGAATTTTTCTAGTACATGTTGCAGCTTACCCATGGCATGTGGCCAGATAATTTACTTCTAGAGGAAAGTGTGCTGTTTGTGCTACTCCCCACCTGCCTATCCAGAGGAAGAGAACAGATGCTAATGCTTTTTTATTTATCTTCCTCAAAAGAAACCCACCATAATCAGGAATCTGAACTAGAAAGCATAAGGCATGGAAAAGATCAGAATTAGATCAGAAAGTTTGCATATAGTGCCATTACCTTATAAGCACTTCAAAGAAAATACTTTAAAAAATTAAAGAACTTAGAAATTCTTTTATATGTTGGTGAGTCCTCACTGTACTCCTCACTGGTGCCATGACACATGTTAGGCAGCACTCACCAGCTGCTCTTAAAAGAAAGCTTTTTAGTTTACTGAGTTACCTGAACTCTCCCTGGACCATGTTCTTTCTCCTGCTTTTCATCCATATATCTTCAAATCTTATGGAAAATGCAGAGCATGTTTGGAGGAAGAAAAAAAAACAATAGGATCCCTTCTATCACAAGTTTATGTGTGGAAGAGAATCTTGGAGCTTCATTTCTCCAATGAAGGCCTTTTGTATCTAGTAGATACAGGTTTGGGAGCAAACAGTCTTGTTTCATATGATTCTATGAGAGGGTGTGCACATGTGCTTCAGAGAAGAGACCAAATTATTTTTACCAAAATATTTTAATTCTTTCATGGAAAGAATTCAATGATATATCAGCATTTGGTTTCTTTTTATCTACTGTAAGATACCCAGAAAGCCCAGCATGCTTTCCACACTGCTGACCTGATTTGCTGAACATGATTTGCCTCCACATTCCTATGGCTGGATATGGTGAGTTGACCCTGGCTGGACACCAGGCACCAGCCAAAGCCTCTCTTTCACTCCCCTTTGCAGCTGGAGTGGGAGAGAAAATATAACAGAGTTCATATGTTGAGATAAGGACTGGGAGAGATCACTCACCAAATACTATCACAGGCAAAACAGACTCAAATTAGATATATTAATTGAATTCATTACTTATAAAATTAGAGCAGAATAACGAGAATTAGAATAAGACCTTTAAAAACACCTTTCCCCACCCATCCCCTCTTCCCAGCTCTACCTGCTCCCTGCCAGAAGCACAGGGAGACAGGGAGTGGGGGTTATGGTCAGTTCATCATCTGTGGCTTCTCCCACTGCTCAGGGAGAGGAGTCCTTCCCCTGCTCCATCATGGGGTCCTTCCAGTAGGAAATAGCTTTCCATGAACTTCTCTAATGTGAGTCCATCCCACAGGCAAGTTTGCCACAAACTACTTCAGCATGGGTCACTCTTCCATGGGGTGCACTCCTTCAGGAATAGGCTTCTCCAGCATGGATACCCCACAAGTCCTACCAGGAACCCTGCTCCAGCGTGGGCTCCTCTCTCCATGCGTCTTCAGGTCCCTGCCAGGACCCTGCTCCAGCTCAGGCCTCCTACAGGTTCACAGCCTCCTCTCAAGCATCCACCTGCTCCAGCATGGGTGTTTTCCATGGGTTGCAGGTGTATCTCTGCATCCCTGTGGTCCTCCATGGCGCTGCAGGGGCACAGCTGCCTCACCACGGGGGAATCTCAGCTGTGGTGCCTGGAGCACCTCCTGCCTCTCCTTCTCCACTGACCTTGGCATCTGCAGAGCTGTTCCCCTCACATATTCTCACTTATTTCTTCTCTGGCTTCATTTACATCTGCACAAGACCTTTTTTCCCTTCTTCTTAATGTGTTATCACAGAGATGTTAGCACCATCTCGTTGGTCCAGCCAACATTGGCCAGCAGCACATCCATCTTGGAGCTGGCTGGGATTGACTCTGTGGACATGAAGGAAGCTTCTGGTAGCTTCTAACAGAAGCAAGCCCTGTGTCCCTCCCTCTACCAAAACCTGGTCATGCAACCCCAATACACTGGAAATATCTTTTCCTATTACATATAATAGCAACCCCTTTTGTAGATTACAAATCTGCATTTCACTATACTTTCTAGCTTTTCTCTAAATTATTTCATCCCCTCTTATCTGCATTTTGCCTCATTAAATGTTCTTTAGTGATTTGATCATACTCCTGCTTTGTATTACACGGAGAAAGAGAAATGCCCAGTATTACAGTACTGACAACTTGTTGTAGAACATAGGCTGAACTATACTATTACACACAACTGTCCATGAATTAGCGTTGGCCTGATTTTCATATGCAATGGTATTTCACAATTCTTTTTCAAAGATGTCAGAGAACAAAATAAAAGAAAATCATTGACAAAACTGGGCAAAAATTGCTTGAATGCTGTACATTTGTATAGTGCAAAAAAAGCTTCAGGATTATGTATAACCTCAGTAGGAAAGCTTTCTATTTTCCTGATTGTAATGCTTCCAACTTTGCCTGTCAAAATGACCTGCCCTGTAACCAATGAAGCAGAAAAATTCATGACACACAGGATGTCTATCAGTAGTCCTGTGTACTCAGCGTACCTTGGCCAGTGGGGTCAACATGTAGACTGTGACAATCCCATAGCCTTTTTTCATTACAAATATCTCTGTGATTTGAACAGATCCTTTTTTTTGTCCTTATTTGTCCTTTTTTAAAATTCTTTAAAATTTCAGGTGAAACATGTTCTGTTCGCATGAATGAGTGTCAAGACAGACCCTGTTCGAATGGAGGAACCTGTGAAGAGGACAAAAGGGGCTTCAAATGCAATTGTCCCTTTGGTAAGCATTTATTCTTTTTATACAATTGCTATGTAGCCATAGTATGGCATATGGGAGTGTTACATTTGCTACTCAAGTTCTATAAAGTCTCGTACAATGAAAACATTCTGCTTGAATTTTGAAAGATAAAGAGCTAGTTATTTAGACTAATAAAAAGAAAAATTTTCTTTTATTTGCCATAACAGATTCTTATAAATAATAGATTGGTTAGATAAAAAAAGTACTTGTAGTTCTGGAACATAGTAGTGAGGAAATATGACAGAACTGGAGATTTTAAATTATTTGGTGTATATTTGTAGAGACACCTTATAGCAACACATTCTTTCAAACACATTCTTTCAAAACCTACATTTCAAAGAATGTAGGTTTTAGGCAGCATAATATTGAAATTTAACAAATATATGGGATCCCAGTCTTTAAAATCTTATTCTATGGGCCACATTACTAATTCCTAAAATAACTGAACATTGCTCTAAAGTTTTATGACCTCAGTCTGGTTTCCTGAGCTTTGTGTTATCTGAAATGTCCTGAAGTATTCAAGATATTGTATAAGGCTGGAAGATATGCTAGAGGATATAAGGGAAACCCAAGATGCATCAGGTCAGGAGGCAAATTAATAAGAACAATGTAAAAAGACCAATCAAAATTAAAGGAGAAAGCTATATAATCCTGAAGATTTTGTTTTGATAATTATATGTACACTGTTTAATTTGAGATTTTGCATGTTATTCTGTGTTGACTAAGAAAATATAGAAAAGGGTTGGTAAGAAATTCCTAACCATAGATATCTTTTGACCAAAGGAGCCTGTGGTACAGATTTCACTAGTAATAAATTCATTTATAAATATGGATGATAAATTACTCATAAATTCTAAAATGGTTTTTGTTTTGACATGTGCATTTATAAGCTTATTGGTACTATGGAAAAGAAGGTCAAGAAAACAAATCGTACAGTTTTGGACTAAGAAATACTTGTAGTACAGGAGTGATTTGAAGATAAACTGATGGTGACCAGTAAAGCCTGGAAATGTCAGACTACTGGAATACAGGTCTCCAATGACCCTTCTCAACTTGAGAAACTGATTTAAAGAAACATTTATTGTATTTAATAACACAATATCCTTAAGCGCCTTAAGGGTGGTATCTGCTGAGTTAGGAACTGAAGACAATACTGAATTATTATTTTCAAAGGTAAGGTGATGCTTTCAAGTTTGTTACTTCACTGAGACAAATGTAAGCCTGTCAAGTGTTTCACTGAACACTGGTTGTTGCAAACATTAACACAAACATTATCTCCTTTGCTCTTCTGAGATAGAGATTTTCACATTCAATGCATCACTTTGCTATCATGTGTTTGTCTCCTGTTGGTGTTCACCAAAAATTTTATCTACAGTGGATTTTACACAGAAGCATCCTGCACCTCTTTCCACAGATCTGAAAGGAGATCTCTTTCATACAGCAGAACGCATGTCAGTGACAGGAAAGAAAATTGTTATGGCATTGTCTTAATAGATGGTCGGTTTTTCTTTCTTTAAAGAAAAGACAGTCATTCTTCAAACTTTTTCTTTCCCAATTAATTTATATTATAATTTTCAGTTTGTGTGTGTCATCTGGAACAAAGACATTTATATAATGGACACATACATGAGAAATAATGAGTTTCATTCTATTGACTCTAATAAAATTGTGTGCATAGCAGTGGTTCTTCATCATCATTGGTCAAATGATCAAAGAAACCTGAGAGTGAACCAGGGGTTATGTGTAGAAATGACCAGTTATTTTTGAAGAGTTAAGACCTGCTTCATCACAATTTGCAGCTACATTATTAATGTAATAGCAAACTGAATTAGAGAAGGGGAAAATTGTGTACTGATGTGAATAGCTAACAGTGAGCTGAATAGAAGAGAATTTTAATCTAAATTTGATACACATTCCATTTGTGCCCTTGGCTAAATTAATTATTATCTCAGTTCATATCCTCTAGGTGAAAGTGCAGATAAACAAATGTAACCATCTCACATACGTTGCCATGATTAAATAATGTCTGTAAATTGCCTGAAATCACAAGTTGCTACATTACTGGATATTTTTATTGCTAGCTCAGTTCTAACAAGTGTATCACTTCAAAAGATAACACAGATGACTTGAGCTAATCTTTAAGTGACAAATGAAAATTTATGCCTCCATACATTCGTTGACAGCCAGTGTCCTACTGGATTTCTGAAAAAAAAAGTTTTATTTTTAATAGGAGCTGTCATTACTGGCTTCTAGCAATTAACAGTAAATAAATTAAAAAAAAATATTGAATAAATCACATATATTCAATAGCAATAGACAAGGGAACACAGAGTGTTGGATATGCCCTAATTATCAGGTTCTTGTAAATGAAAAAACTTGTATGTGTGTCTGTCTGACTAGACCAATAACGTTTTTATGCATTAGGTTGGTAGCTGTTTTCTTGGCACTTTTCTGCTTTTCTGCTGTTGTGTAAAATAGTATCTGTACTTTATTTTAGGTGCATAATGATGACTTCTCAAATTTGACCTTTCAATACCAAATACACTACGAACAATGAACATACAGATTTTTCCTATATCTTCAGTGGAGGTTCTATTTATAATTTTATTTAAATTATTATTTTACAAGAAATTGTAACTCTATTTTAATAGATACATCTTAAGATCACTTTGTTGGGCAAGAAATATGTCAACGTCTCTGCCATGTCAAAAGTGAGCAGAACTATTTTTTGTCTTTGACTAAAAATTGGGGGGTGATCACAGTTAGGACTTATATACACTTAAAGGGTGATAACAGTCAGAGGTTATATACATTAAAATTCATTGAATATTTTTTCTTCAAATTATGACATAACCATATTGCCATACATTTGCGTATAAGAGAGCATAAGTTCTCTTAAGGTACAATTTAGAAGGAAAGGATTCATTTCTTTAGAGTTTTCCATTCAGAAACATGAATGCTAAACTAACGTAGCTCTGGAAAGACTCAAAAATAGCTTTCCATTAACAGTGGGTGAAGATAGTTTAATGATCTTGACATGGTCTAATAGCGAAGAAATGCTGTAAAATAGTAAACACAGAGTAAACCTACATTTTGAAAGAGTGATTTTTATCTTCTTTTATCCTATAGAGTTTCTATATGAAAAGTGGATGAAAGAGTAGGGCTTTTTATTATAAAGATATATATTTTTCCAAAAGGCCACCTGGTTACCCATGATATTCAGTGTTGCATCCAGAAATGCATAACTGGCTCAATGAGAACACAGACATGAAAAATGTAAAGCTGGATTCTTCACAGTACTGTGTGCTGTAGATATTTGGTTGCATCTGAAGAAAGCAAGCTGATTAGCCTGATTAATAAACAAGGTTCATTAACTCAACAAGAAAGCTATGGTGATACTTTGGCTGCTTCTGATACTAAGTAGGATCTTTCAGATACTGTGTCTTTATGAAGTAGAGTTTTTAAGAAGTGCAGAGCAACCAGAACATTGCCATTGGGGGAGTTAAGAGAATTCAGTTTTCTGAGAAGATTCATAGACTGATGAAACTGCTTTTGTTTGAGACTTGTGGTCCCCCAGTTTTATTTTATTTAAAGACATTAAAGTGGGAAAAGCAGATAGAATGAGCAATGGGTCCTGTGCTATATTAAGGCAATCATCAATCTGACATATTTATGTCTGTATGAGCTTTCCAACACAGTTTTTTATTCTAGACAGTTATGCAGATTTACCCCAAATCTGCAGCCTACAAAGTCCATTAAAATGGCCCAAAAATTGAATTTTTTAGTTTAAGTTTTCAAACTTATATATGGAGTTACTTCACCCTTGAGAAGCACAATTGTTCTTCCTTGTTAAGAAATTAGAACTTCATAATTTATCAAATCTAAAATATAAAGATTTAATTGCATGTGCTGATTTTATGAAAATATATTTTATGCTTTATTAATTACTGTCAAAGAATTCACTGTCTTAATATGTGGTCAATTTTAACACTCAAACTGTTATTTTTATATGACAAATCTCCTTTCATCAGCTTTAAAAATAATCCATTAAAATTCTCTATAATACAGCTGAGATATTTCTGAGAAATTATTCCAGTACTCCATCCTGCTGTTGATAAGATATTGTCACTAAATAGGATGAAATGAGGTCATTTAATCATACAGATCATTAATTCACCTAAATGTATCTCAGTATTGCTGGAAACCTGAAATATCTAGAGTCAAATTTTAAAAATAGATAACTAAAGAAAATTCTTTCCTTTTAAGCAATTTGGGTTGATGTTGGTTTGGAGGTTTTGTTGTCAGTGGTGGTGGTTGTTTGTTTTGTTTTGTTTCCTTTTGATTTTGTTTTTCTAATTCCCCTGTACTATATTCTAATTTTTATAACACAACCTAGGAAGCCCATGCATCAGAAGGTAGAGGTTACTGTAAGTAATGGACTCTTCTGGGTCTACTTTTGTCCACTTTTGTGACAGAGCATGATCTTTGGTTTTGCACCTCAAGATAAGGAAGAGTGATATGCAAATAGATTAAACAGAATCAGATAATGGCTTTAGATATTGTAAGAAATCATTATGTAAGTCCTTTTCTCTCTGTTTAAAAGTGATGCATGGCTTTCAGGTGAGCATTGTAAACATCTTCTGAAAGTTTTTAACAGGAAAGTAAATGTATAATAATCTAGTGTGGGTGACAAGTTACTGCTATATTCTGATGACCTTATACTTGAGATTTTACAAGCATTGTTTCTGAAATTTAGGCAGGGTGGGTCAGGTGGAACATGTTTTAGTTTTTGCTTTATTCCTCACTGTCCTACTCTAGGTTTAATTGGCAGTAAATTAATTTCATTTTCTCCAATTGAGTGTATTTTTACCATAATACTCACTAGTAAGTGATCTCACTGTCTAGATTTCAATCAATGAGATATTAAATCTAATTTTCTCTCCCCATCCTGCTGGGGAGTGGGATTAAGAAAGCAGCTAACTGGATGTAGGTCTGGAGAGCATCCAATGTGAACCCACCCACAAGCATCAGTGTTGTAAATCAACAGATTTAAGAAAAAGAAAAGTAAAAATAGGAATCTTCATTATTTTAGCCTCCTCTAGTCTGTCTTGCAACAGAGGAAGAAGTTTGTAGCCAGAAAGTTCTAAATTATTTAAATTCAGGTTATTCATTGATACAATTGACATAAGGAAATTTTTTATGGTTTTTGAAATATGGGCAAAGCTCCATAACAATAAGTCCTATAAGCAGGGTGTAAAGGCCCTAAACAAACCTTCTGCTCAGTACTGTGATAGAGCTGAGTGCTGCACCTATAGCAGCTAAGCCTGGAAGATGGCACTGGAAAAGCAGGGTATTCCAAGGAAATTGAAACCTGTGTTCCAGCACAGCAAGATGTCTTGTGTTGTTAAATAATACCATCTGATGGTTTTCATCAATTTTATTGGGAGAAACTCCAGCCTCTTTGCTTGGAGCAGAGAAAACCTCCAGTCAGAACCAAAAATACTGAGGAAAATATGATAGGCAGTGTCTCTTTCTATCACTGGCTGTTCCCATGTGATTCTTACTAGAAAAATAAGGATTGATCAGTATTGATTAGTTTGTATTCTGAATTCAGTGTAATAAAAGTGCAACCAAATACCATCTTCATCAATGGAAGCAATGGCTGAGGAATTTAAGTGATGATATATATAGAGCTAGTATTTGATACTAAATTTAATATGTGATGTTGGAACTAACATGGTGTTGGCTCAATATAGAATGAATGTAATTCTCCACACAGTCTATCCAAAAATTGAAGTGCAGATAACTGATGCAGAAGACCTAAAGGACCTGTGTTGTGCTCCTACCTTTGTTAAGATTAATGTGTCCAAAAAACTTTTTACCTATCAGTGAATCAGCATGTTTAGTAGGGAAAAAGGTATCCATGGAGGGTCTTAGATCTGCTCTTGTTCCAAGAAATAACATGTACATTTTCAAACTGATGGATTCATTGCCAGTATGTTTTATTGACTTGTAGTTTCTTTGTACATTCTTCTTTTTTTATGTGGCTCAGTCTTCAGATCATTTTTATTAGCCCCTGGTGGATTTTTTCATTTTGGCTATTTATATTGCTCATTGAAACCCTATCAATTCCTTGGGTTTGCTTTTAAGTTTGTTTTGCATTGCTCCCTTCAGGTTGTTTTCTGAAGATGTGCCACTTGTTTCCCCTCTCATTCTGCTTCCTTTGGTATTTCATCTTTTTTTTCTCTATGAAAACTAGTATTTAGAAACTCATATTTGTTGCAGGAATGTTCATATAGACTAATTAAATGCCTGTTTCTTGCACACAGGCTAGTTAGCAAGAATTTTTATCTTTTGTTACTAACCACTTTTGTTCCTTTTCTGGTTAGCCTGGTACTTATTTATTTTGCTTTAATTTTAAACTCTGTTCTTAAATTGCTTTTATAGATGAGTTCTGTTAGTTGAAATTTTCATCTCACCTGTTTTATTCATGTAGAATAAATAATTTAAGTATTTCAAATTTGGTAAAACTGTTTTTACAGGTTTTCTTCTTCCTTTAGTTCACTTGAGGCAAAACATTATGTAGAGCATCATGATAGCCTTTATGGAGGGAATGACTCACTCTTTACTCACCTTTTTCTTTTAGTCTTTCAGATGGATGAGAGTAGGAGTAAAATGGAAGTTTTCATTTTGGTATGTTTCAGTGTAGATGAATATGCCATTAGTCTTTTCTTTACATCTGAAAAGTTCTTAACATAACACCTTGTTCTGAAAAAATTAAAATCATGAATTACTTCAGGAAGATCAATTTATAGAATAATATAGAGAATAAGCAGCAGCTGAATAAAATTGTAGCAACAAATAGATTTCTAACCTGGCTGTTTCCATGACAACCTCCCTTCTTAGATTTTAAAAAACATTTCTGCATTACTCCTGTGATACTCATAATTTTTGTTGTATGTTATTTAAATTGATATATCTTTCTGTTTTAGTCACATAAAAAACCAGATGAAACACATGACAGAAAGTATTGCTCTATTTCTATTATAATATTGTCATGATGCCGGATTTATATCAGGAGCAATTACATAACATGCTTTCTTCATGTTGTTTTCATTTTCAGTATTAATATGATCCAGAGTTCAACAGGTTTTGTTTGTTTGTTTGTTTTAAGGACAATCATCATTGTCCAACTATATCCAAATATAGGAAATGGTTGGATATATTATGGTTTGTTTTCCCTATTTTGTAGTTGTATAGACAACATCAATAGAGGTGAGAGAAACATTTTGCTAGAGGTACCAGTCTTTTGTATCAGAGTTTAAACTGAGTGTGCTTACATTCAGAAAACAAAGTTTTAGACAGCTGAAGGTAGATGAGATGAATACCATCTGATGTGATTTACTCTGTGACTAGAGACACTCCAGCAAAAGTGGACAGAGGTCTCCTTAGCAATATTCTGATGCTCTTCTTTCATCTTTACAAATGAATTTTGGTGATTTTTTTTTAAATTCAGAGTTTTCTTCTCTATTCTTTGCATTATACCTTTAAGGATCCTAAACCAGTCCATCTATTTTAATAAAACAAAATGTTTTGCTTTAATCCACTGTCTGTATCTGAAAAGGACAAGTGGAAAATGTGTATGTATTACAACTAAATGTGAATCATCAAAAAAATAAAAGGGACAATGATACGTGTAGTAGGATGATAAGGGCAGAATTGCAGTCTGTACAAACAGTGAAAATCAGCTGTAATAAGGCACCATTAAAAGTTCAATAAAATGAAACCTCACAAAAGCTACCACATAATTTTATTAAGTTCAACATAATTGCCAGTCATTTTTAGAGGATAACTCAGAATTGAAATAGTGAAGCTACTGCCTGAATTGTTGAAGTACACTATTTGAGACAAACTGCACCCTATCTGCAAATGTTATGGCTCCCGCAATTAAAAATAAAAATTTAATTTAATTAATAGTATGGTTTTGCTGCAGCCAACTTATAGTCTAGGCTGCCCATGTAATTAATCATTTATTGCAGCCAGCCTCCATACGCAGTCCTCAAGTCAAGTACTCAGTCCAAACAGAACCAGGAGTTCTTGAGATCAGATCAACACAGTTTACTCTAACAATGAAGCAATGCTGATGTAATTAGCAATAACACAAAGATCACCAGGGATCAATTTTGCATAACTGTTTCCTGAGAAAGGAGCATCTGCACAACACACTGGAGTTTAATACAGCATTATGTATCAAACGTAGGGACACCTTTACCCATGATCTTGGTTACAGTAAAATTTAATGTTATATAATACTACCCATCTATGTGGTTAAGTTGGGATCCCTTTGCAAGGTTGATTGACTCTTCAACAAAATATTTTAATTTTCTATAATTCTAGGACATTGTGTTGACTACTCTTCTTTATGTCTTTTCTTAAGTAAACTGTATGCCTTAGACTGTTGGGCTCGTTTGCCGGCTGTGGTGCTAATGAGCGACGCAGAGATCCTAGGCAGGTGCAAAGGAGAACAATTTATTCAGAAAAACCTGGTCTTTTTAAGCAGTTAACTGGTTACCAGTTTACATAATTTTAAGGCACAATAAGCCCAAGTCAACCAATCACCAAACACCATGAGGTGGACACGCGAATGTCACGCAGCAGTCTCTCAGGTTCTCATACAGCAATCTCTCAGGTTCTCACATCCCTCTATTCCAGCTGAATCATTCTCCCACAGTTCCCTTCTACTTAGCCTAAGTGACAGGCTGGACCCATGTTCCAAGGCCTTTTCCTTTACAAAGCCTTACCTATCAGTAACACTTAGACAACCTGTTTATCTATGCACTGTGTGCCTGGGTACACTTTTTCTTTGGTGCGGCAATTTTTAAAAACATAATATCTGCACATATTTTTAAAAATATAATAGAATGGTTTGGCTTGGAAGGGATATTAAAGATCCTCTAGTTCCAGCACTCCTGCAGAGACACCTTCCACTGGACTAGGTTTTTTAACCCAACCTGGCATTGAACATTTTCAGGGCTGCGGTATCCACAACATTTCTGGAAAACTTGTTGCTGTGCCTCACCACCCTTACAGTAAAGAATTTCTTCCTAACATTTAAACTAAACCTGCCCTCTTTCAGTTTGAAACCACTGCCTCTTGTCCTTATCACTATCCATCTGTAGAAACAGCCCCTCTCCCTTGGGTTCATAAGCCCACTTTAGTTACTAGAATCCATCCTCCCTCGAACTGTCACTACATGCCCTTGTACCCCAAAGTCCTTTCCCATGAGGGTTCTTGCAAACCTTGCCAAACCTCTGCCAAACTTCGGCCCAGCTTGTATTTGTGTTTGGGATTGCTCTGTCCCAGTGCAGAATCTTTCATTTTACATTTTTTTGCTACCTCTCAAAGCTGTCAAGGTCCCAGTGGATGACACCTCTACCCTCCAGCATCTCAACTGCACCACACCGGTTGGTGTTGTCAGGAAAGCTGCCTGAGGGTGCATTCAATCCCACTGTCCTAGCACCAACAATGATGCTAAACTCTGCTGGTCCAAGTAGTGACCCCCGAGAAATGCCATTTGTCACTGATCTCATCTTGGACATGGAGCCATTGACTGCATCTTAATGACATTTTTCTTAAATAAGTTCAATATAAACGTTCTTGGTTACATTTGGAATTTCAGTTTCATCTTTGCAGATTTCTTATGATACCTAGAAATTAAACTTACATATCAATGATAAAACCACATTTGTATAAAAACAAACTCATTTTAAGATATACATTTCTCTCTTGCTGCCTGTTATTAATATATATTTATAACTGTTCATGTAAGTGATTGAAATTGCTAATGGAAATTTATTTGATTTAACAAACAAAACCATATGTTGATGAAAAAGTCTGTATGTACCTTCTCAGGGAAACATTTAAATAGAAAGTTGACTGAATTTTATCCTTTCTATGGGTAATGAATTTTTCTTATCAAGAAACTTTATGAAAGATTTCTTTCACTAAATTCCACATAAACTTACTTATTTATCCTGCACATAATTTTATTTTGTCTTCCTTAATATGTTTTAATTGAATGAGAAATATATTCTTATTTACTTGAGTGTGGATGATAAACCATGCTGTACTTCATGGAAATATGGCAGAATTCTGTATCATTTCTATGCCTTCTTTTAGTACCATTTATTATACTCCTATATGTTAGTGCACCCTTGCCTCATTTATTTTACTTCTTTACTGTTTATGAATTGAAATTGATAAAATGGCTGAGAAAAGATACTTATCCTTGTAGATAAAAAATATCCTTGCAGACCAACTTTGAATGACAAATTTGTCACTGATGGCTACTGTCACACAATGAAATACTAATCCATTGTGCTTAGCAGTGCAGAAAAACTGTTTGAACTCCTAGTCTGCCTTCATAGCAAGGTATGGTTATTCTCTCCAGTCTATTTTGCATAAACTGTGGTTAGAGAGGAAATTGGCTATCTGGTTACTCTTCTACTTACTAGATAGGAATCCTGTCCATAACCAATCTGCAAGTAGTCCCTGAGAGGATTCAGCAGCTTTCTTCCTTAAGCTTGTAACTCAGACCGTGCCAACTGTGTCATCTGGGCTTTCCAAGAATAAAAAGCATGCTTTGACAGCTGGATGGGGAGTCTGTGCATCAACCAGGAGAGAAACAGAGCATAGCACAAGCTGCACATAATTCCAAGAGAATTATTCAGCTTTGCTAACTGGGATTTAGTTAAAAATATGCTGTTCTTTGAACTTCTTGGACAAATTCAAGTTTCTTTTTTGCAAGCAAGTTAATTTAGCTCCCTTTTCATGGAATTAACTTCCTTGTCATCCAAAACAAACCTTCCTTTTTTTTTTTTTTTTTTGTTAATTTGTACTGGTTTTGGCTGATGTGGAGTTAATGTCCTTCATAGCACCTCATATATTGCAGTGCCTTGGATTTGTGACAACATCAGTGTTGATATTATACCCGTGTTTCTTGCTAAGTGGTGTTTGAACAGCAAGGCCTTTTCTTTTTCTCACACTGCCCTGCTGGTGAGTTGGCTGGGGATGCACAAGGACTTGGGAGAAGCCATAGCTGGACATTTGAGCCCAACTAACCGAAGGGACATCCCATTCCATATGACATTATGCTCAGCATATAAAACTGAGGGATGAAGGAAGTGAGGGATGTTTGTCTTCCCAAGTCACCATTAGGCATGATAGAGCTCTGCTTTTCTAGAGATGGCTGAGCACCTGACTGATGATGAATTCCTTGTTTTTGAATTCCTTGTTTTTCTTTGCTTACATGCACAGCTTTGCTTTCCCCAATAAACTGTCTTTTTTTCCAAACCCATGAGTTTTTCTTACTTTTAGTCTTCTAATTCTCCCTCTCATCCCACTGTGGGATACTGAGTGAGCAGCTGTGTTGGGCTCAGTGGCCCACTGGCATTAACTAATCACATTATCATATCTTTTTCTCCTTGTTTTCATTCCATAAAATAAGATGCAATTATATTCTAAAGACTATCAAAGTCATTAGTGTATTACCATTTTAGTTAAACAGATTTGTTGGATATTCTGGAATGCTTTGAGATAAATTCAGCTCTGCTCTTGCAGAGCTGCAGCAGCATTCTAGTAGCACTGTTAGCTCCAGAAGGGCAACAAACAGTTAATCCCACCAGTCATTTTCTTTCTTCAGGTATATGTAGGGAATTATCAGTGAGTAATCCTCTTGTCCACCCACCTACATCTTTCTAGTTATCTTTTTTTTATATACTTCAAATATATAGTCCTTCAACACAAATTATCTTCTCAAGCTGTATATCAACAACTTCTCTGATGTCAAGGTACTTGCAATAGAATGGCATGTTTGGGTGATTCTATTCCACATGAGCTGTATAGAATGACAACTGTCTTCATCCTCCATGACTTGTTACCGATGTTGAATTGCATCTTTCTGTCATATTACTCTGCAAACTCATATCTAATTTGCCCCCCATGGCCACCCACAGACTCTACCGAAAGAGAGAGAGCATCTCTCTCTTGAAGTTTCTCCACTTCACAAGATTTAATACTCATTTTATTCCTGCAGACTGTTGCACTAATAAAAGAATTCTAAGTATTCTTCAAAGTGAGAAGAGGATTACCTTTATCCACTGCTGTGGTAACAGTATATAGCCATAGCTATGAACTGAACACTGGGAGTCTAGAATCACTAACTACAATTAACTTTTTTTTGAACTTTTTCCCCACTTATTCTAATTTAACTGAGAAGACTGAACACAGCAAATTAAATTTATATGTATCATTTTAGTGTAGGACTGAAACAATACAATCACAGAATTGTTTGGTTTGGAAGGGATCTTAAAGGTCATCTAGTTCCAAACTCCACTGCCATGGGCAGGGATGCCTTTCACTCGACGAGGTTGCTTAAGGCCCCATTGAGCCTGGAAATTAACCCTTTCCAGGGATGGGGCATCCACAACCTCTCTGGGTAAACTGTTCTGCTGCTTCACCACTCTTGCAGTGAAGAATTTCCTCCCAACCTCTAATCTATAACTGACTCTTTCAGTTTAGAACCACTGCCCTTTGTCTTTTCACTACCTGCCTGTATACAAGGTCCCTCTCCCTCCTTTTTAATAAGCCCCTTTAAGGTACTGGCAGGCCACAATGAGGTGTCCCAAGTGCCTTCTCCCAAACATCTCAGCCTGTCTTCATAGGAGATGCACTTTGGTAATTTTGATGGCTCTTCTCTGGAGCCATTCTTCCAAGTCTTTCTTGCTTTGAGGACCCCAGACCTGGACGCAGTAATGCAGGTGGAAGCCTCAAGAGGGAAGAGTAGAAGGACAGAATTCCCTTCCTTGGCCTACTGTCCATTCCTGTTTTGAATCAGCTTTTGGGGATTTTCACAGGGGTTCTGGGCTTTTTTTATGATTGGCCTTCTGGGCTGCAAGCTCATTCTCTGGCTCGTGTACAGATTTTCATCCACGAGAATCCACAGGTCAGGAAGATGAGATCAGCAGTATGATATGAATGTGTGCTGCAAATATTAATAATTAGTAACACAAATCACATTCTTATCTGCTACTTATCCAAATTTTGGTTTTCATCTTCATATTGTGACTTCCTTATCAGAGATGCGATTTTCTTACATTTAAGGTAACATTCCCAATTTTAGCCACTTTAACACAAGAATCTATCATGAATTCTTTACTGTGATAGAAAAGGAGAACTAATGATAAAGCTTTTCAGTCATTAGAAGCATCAGAACACAACTTTAACTTCCAGAAAGAAATAGAACTTTTAGACCTATGACTTTTTTTGAATTTGAAAATATTCATTGACTTTAATGAGACTTTAAATGCTAAAAGCTTCATTACGTAAACTTAACCTCATAAGAACATTATCACAGAACGTTTATTTTTAGAAGTATCAGGATAAATATATTAAACTGTTTAAATGCTTAAGGTATTATTTCTTAATCTCCATTTTCTAATTTTAATTAGCTGACAAATTTATAACAAGGACCTAACTTTTTAACAAGTTAAAAAGAATAGATTTTTGTATGCATTCTAGCATATGAAATATTATCTGGCTTTAGAAGTGGAAATTAATGGTCAAGACTTTCAAGAAATAATGAGACAATATTTCATAAAAAGTTTTATTATAATTTAGAGAAAAAATAGAAAAATCTAATATTTCAGGAAAAGATATATAAAAGATAAGCTATCATGACTTATATTGAGTTGAATACACTAGGTATCTTGTTGCCATTATAAAGGGACCTGGTTTTGAGAACATCTCAAGGAATATCAGCAAAAAGTGCCAATGTCTATAATGGTACTATCATTTATGAAAGTATATTGATCAGATAATTGCACTTGCTAGCTGTTCATGTCATGAATTAAATAATTATTTATTTTACCTAATTAAATCCAGAGAAATAAATAGTTACACTGAATATCTTCTAATTATTCATTTACTACAAAGCATTAATGTATTTCAAGTCATCAAAAGAACAGTCATTACCAACTAAACTTGATTATTCAGCGAAATGCATGTGAGATGCCTCCAGAAGAACTTTAGAAGCAGGGGAAGGAATAAGATGGGTTAGATAGATTTCTTGAGGATGTATCTACTATCAAGTTGAAACAAGTTTTTAGAGTTTTTATTCTTTACATCTATAACACTGTGTTGTTTAGCGGATTTTCAAATTAATATCGCAAATGTCAGAAAGGTCCTACCAGCTTTTCACTTTTATACTCTGAAACCTATTTAAAAGTCTGCTTTTCTCAAAGTATTGCTCCAAAAGAATAGTCCATAGGAAATAATGAAGATTATCATTACTCTGCAATAAGTGCTTCCCTACTCCTTCCTGCACTCCACCCCCAACACAGACAAAGAAAAAGTAATAATCCCTAGTAGTATTAGAAGGCAATTTCTTGCTGACAGAAGACCAAGTAATGCAGTTGTGCTCCTGTGTACTGGGATTTTTTTGTACTGTGGGTTACTGCTTTTCTTGCAACATTTATATGGCAAAAATACAGTAACTGTTCAACAATTAGGTGTAGCTAAAAAATGGGTTCTGATTAGAAGGGCCTCAGAAAGTTAAAATCTTGACTCTGATGAAACATTATGGGTTTTACTGGTTATTTACAGTGAATCGTGCATTTTTCAAGGTGAATATAACTTTGAAAAAGCCAATACTTTATGAACTGCTAGCTTTGGAATCACTGGAAAAATATCAGAATACTTAAATGTTGTCTTGGCTGTCAAACTGCATTCAACTCATCTGTATTTTTCTGAGAAGAAAAAGAAAAAAAAATGTTTCAATAGAAAAATTTGTTTTGAAAGAAAAATGCCTTTTAGCCAAAACTAAAACAAACAAGCTAACAGCAACAAAAAACAAGTGGTGTTGCCATGGTGCATCATTTTCCTCCTTTCATAACCTACAATCTCTGATTGTATTTCAATGCTAAATTATAGTCTTCGTGTTTTGTGAGATGCGTGTTGTATCTTCTGAGTCTCACATCTACTTCTTGGAATCTGAAGTCAAGCTTTCTCAACAAGTTAGGCTGTTTTGCTGAAGTGATTGAGTGTTAAAATTTAAATGCTAGCCCTGACAAAATGACAGAAGCAAACGGGAACTGGGTATTGTCAACAGGTGAGTGAGCGATTGGCTGGACAAACAGTACAGAACAACTGAGAGATCTGGGAAAAGCAATGAGAATGTGAATAATACGTGTAAATCCTGGGGTATGGATCTGACTGAAGTGGTGTTAAGCTGGCTCAAGAAACAGCAGGCAGCTGAGTCAGAGAACAGACAGAACTGTACAGCCATCAGCAGGCAGATGTGGCCAGCCTAAAGCATGGTCACACTGAAAACACATCCAACTGGGAAAGGTATTAGACCTGAGAAACCAATACAATAACTTTCCCTCAGAGGAGGAAAGAACAAGACAGGAAATTAATAATAAAAATTGAGCGCAAAATGTTTTTTATTAAAAATGTAAGACTATGACCTGGATAATGTTGTACCAGGGTTTCTCTGCAGTAAGGGGAATGTAGCGTGCTCCATTGGTGACTACACTGAGTAGATGCAGGTCAAAAGTCTCTGTGTACTTACAGGAATGATAATCGATCTTATAATATTTGAAATCAGTTAAATCCTACATAGTCTGCAGCTTGCAGACAGAACTGTTTCTATTACTGTGGTCTTGCTGCCCTAGAATACCCTTTCTGATTTCCTCTAAATGATCTGTCTCCTCATCCAGTTTTACTGGTAAATGTTCTTTTTGTCTAAAGGGCAGACAGAACAGTCTGACTATAAAAGCTTTATTGTCATTCAAATGATTGTTCCTCATATCTGTATCAATATATATATCAATTACATATACTTTTTAAAATAAATATAGCTAAGAAAATAAACAAAAATAATTATAATGAGTGTATAACAGAGGTGCATGCTCTATGCAAAAACAAAATACCTGAAAATAGAAATACAATGAAAAAAAAACCTGCAACTCCCCCAGATATTTCTAATTTTAGTTGCATATTTTGTTACCTATCCATTTTAAGATCAGTTTAAAATAAATTTATTTCCCATCTGCTTTATGATGTCCTGGATGTTAACCGATGGATCAAGCTGTTAACTAGCCATGATGAAAGAGCTAAAATGACCTACTGCTCCAGTATTTCCTAACAATCGGGTGCTACACACATTTTTGAAAGGACAGTTCATGTATTCTTAATGCTAAGGACATTAATCAAAATGGATTTCATGCTATTAGTGAATTTTGTCCTTTTAGCTGAATTTCAACAATTACTTAATCACAGTGTATAATTGCCACCATGTTTAGTAGCCCATCATTCATGAATTATATTAATATTCACAGAATTCAACTGCTATTTGAAAATATGGAAAGTAACTTAGAGAATTGGTTGCCTGGAACAGAGATAGGGACTGTAGTATACATAGACTGACCCTTATATATAATTAAGTTACCTTTTTTTGAACATAATGAATTATATTTGAACACAACTAAAGATCTAAGGTCATACGCATCAGAATAAAGAGGTTAATTCCCAAGGAACATGCTGGCTTGGACATGGGGTGATATAAGAATGTTATAAAATATAGTTATGCTCTAAAGTACTATGCAAAACATGGCATGATGCTGCCTTATTGACCACTTCTTAAATAAGTAAATCCTCTTTGCTGTCATTGTTTAATTTTTTCAAGTTTATAGTAATTTTTAGCATTTAATTAATATCAAATTGTGACCACAGTGTTCAGCAATATTTGGAAAGTAAATTTAAAGCATTAATTTCTGCCTCAAAAATTGAGGGTTAATATCACAAGCCAAGAAACTTCTCTAGAACCCCAATAAAATTCTCAGCAATATGAAAGAAATTGAGGTACAGAATAAGGCTAAATTATTTCCCCACTTCAGTGAAAGTGAAGAACTGTAATTTAGAGTTTAAAAATAAAAGTCATATGATATGTATGATTATATGATGTTTTTAAAGAATCTCTGAGGCCACTCCAATGATGTATCACAGTCTGGGAGGGCTGCACAGGCTGGCTCCCCCCCGGACCGGGGTCCCTGGTTCGTGTAAATCCCACCGGATCTGGGGCAGGCAGCCCCCGAGGTTCTGCAGCATGGCGTCGAGTCTTCAAACCACGTAAATTCAAGCAGGAATATAGTGAGACTAGGAGAGAACTGGACTCCATCTCTGTTCTGCTAGAGAGGTTTATTTAGGGTAACGGGGAAAAGGGGTGCAGGGAAGGAGAAGGGGGAAGGGAGACAGGGCAGGGAGGAGATACTAGCAGCTCGGAGATGGAAGACCTCGAGCTGATCCGGACATCGACTTATAAAGGGAAGGAGAGGGGGAGGGACTGTCTCCCCTAGAGCCAGTCCCGGGGAGTCTGAAGGGAAGACAGGCATAGGGAACCCACCAATAGATTTCGGGGTACAGCAGAGCATATTTCAAAATGAACCAATGGTATACAAAGCAGAAGGACAAAGGAGCACATGGAATCCTAAAACCCCACGTTGCTACACTCCAACACTTTGATTATATTCGTTGTCCACACATACTGAGAACAACAGCCCTTCACCCTGCTGGAAGCATCATTGCTTTTTGTAGACAGACTGACTTCTGAGCATTGCGTGTTTACATTCTTATGTGGCAGATTTGTTGGCAAAAGCCAACACAGATTTAACAAAGTGAAATTGGGTTTAACCAACCTGATTGCTTTCAATGATGAAACTGTTTGTTCACTGGATTATAAGAGAGCTGTGAATTTACTACATTGACTTTCGTAAATCATTTGGCACAATCTCCCACAACATCCCTTCTGACAATTTGGTCGAGAAATGAATTGCACAGATGGACCACAAGTGGTGGAAAATGGCAGTACTGTTGAGCTCAAAGGAGCGTGGATAAAGTCTAACTGGCACCCAATCATGACTGGGTTTGTTCAGGGTTCAATATCTTTCTAGACTATGTGGATGATGAGACTGAATGCATCATCACCAAGTTCATGCATGACATTAAACTGGGTGGAGAAGGGATTTAGCCAGAAGGAAGAGCACCAGAAGGTAGAAAGATTTTGACAGGCTGGAAAAACTGGGTCAGCAAGAATCACAAAAGTTCAACAGGGTTGAATGTAAAGTCCAGTAAAGGGAATAATCCCAAAGAGCAGCACGAGCTGGGGTCTTTACCCCTACAAGCAGGTGGGAATATATCTCTGCCAGAAAGGCCCTAGGACCAAAGCACATAGCAAGCTGAACTGGAGCCGGTGGGACATACTTCAACAGGCAGAAAGGGGCATCCTGAGCCTGAAACCACATCCTGGGCTGCAACATCTAGCAGATGGGGAGCAGATCAAGGGAGGTGGTTTCTCAGCTCTCCTTGGCCCTTTTTAGGCAACAGCCTGGGGTGCTGTGTCCAATTGTGTTCCTCCCAGCAGAAGAGAGATACAGGAGAGTGTCTCTGTCCCACTGCAGGGTCCAAAATGATTAAAGGGTTGGAGAATTGAATGTATGGAGAAACACTGAAGGAATTGGGTCTATTCAGCTTAGAGAAGAGACATCTCAAGAGGCATCTAGTCAGAGTTTTCCAGCACCTAAAAGGCACTTAAAGATGGCATCAAGGTACTCACTTCACAAGGATGCTCAGTGACAGAGGAGGCAATGGGCATAAGTAGCTTCAGGACAAATTCTATCAGGATTCAAGAAAATAATTCTGTACCATGAGAACAATTCAGCGTTGGCATAAATTATCCAAAGTGGTCAAATGTCCCTTGCTGGACATATCCATGTCTTGGCCTGTTAGAGCCCTGGATGATGCAATTTTAAGGCTCTGCTCTCAACTGTGAGACCAGGTGGTTACCAGAGGTTTCTTCTGATCTTGACTTTCCTATGATTCTGTAGCACTGATTGCATCTGCACATGCTGGTTGTAGGTTGTTTACATGTACAATGTTGGCTACTTCTCCCTGTTTGGCAGCCCTGACTGGTTCGTCCCAATGTTAGTCTAATATCACTATCATCTTGCAGACATACACCTATAAATTTTGCAATTTGGTCAATCATTAGGCATTACCTAAAAATTACAAATACATGAGTTTATCGCACTATATTGTAGTTAAGGTCTGTCAGAATAAACCCAAGTATAAGATTTCATATCTGATAATAAAGATAGTGAAACTCTCAACTCAGCTGTTTACTTTCACTCCCTGTTTGAAAGAAGTCTTTCCTTGTTTGGAGAAGATAAAAAGTAGAAAGTATTTTTAGAAGTCAGTTATCCAAATGTAATATATTAACTAAAACATTTATTTATTCAAAACAAAATTTGAAACATTATGCCTAGACAAGCAGTGTGAAAAAAAATCTGAAGACAAGGTGTAATTTCTTATAGAACACCCTGTAGGTTGTATTTGAAAAATCAATTTTATTTATTTTCATTGATTTTTTAATAGTGAGCATGTTAAAGACAGTACAAATGTTATACAATAATTCAATAATACAGAAAAAAGATGGAGGAGGAGTACTGGGCATAAAGGATAAACATCATCAATGTGAATTAATCCTTTGGTGCATTCTACAGCAAGCCATTTCCTAGTGAGAATCTGATAAACTGACTGTATATTATATAAAGTATGTAAGTACACAAATTTCATGGAAATATGAATGAAGAAATGTATGCAATAAATATAACAATAGAGTAACAATATTTTCCATTGCATTATCTGGGACATACATTTTATATAAAAAGAAATGGTTGAGTTGCACATTTTCTCTTTTTTAATCTTCCAGCAGGAGAGACATTTCTCCTTCTTCCCTGTGCCTCAGTCTTTCTTTTCCAAAGTGCTAATAAAGGAAGGACCCAACATAACTCTTCAGCTGAAAAGGCAAAACAAAGTAGGTGCTATAGTTATGCTGAAGTTGATTTTTTTCCCTTTTAATGCTAAACAAAGGAAAATGGAAGGGAATGCTACAACTGACCTAGAAGAAAAATCAGGTTCAGTGACTATTTGTTCCACATACAAGTTTGGCTCTTATAGTAGTCTACCAGACAGGTCACGTCTGTTATCACTATTTATACTGCAGTCTTTGCCCCAGGGCTCAGCAAGAAGACATCATGCACTTGCCAGGAGTTCTCTGTGCAAGGAAGTTCTGGTATAGCCAGGCTCTGCTATATCTGCTCCCAGTTCTCTCTGCAGTGTCTCCCACCCCATCTTAGCTTGTACCATTGCCTAGACTATGAGCAGAGACTTTTCAGCCCTTATGGGAAATAGAAGATCAGCCAAAGATCACAAATCAAACCAAATTACTCTCCTATTCATAGATGTGAGAAAAACATTTAGAACACAAGGCAGTTTTTTGAGATCAGACTAGAGGGGTGTTTTGTGTATCTGTTTGGGTTTTGGTTTTTTGTTTGGTTTTTTTTGCATTGAATCTTGCACTTATAAGCTTTTCTTTCCACAGACTCTAGTCTTGGGAGTTGTAAAAAAAGGAAAAATAGAAACCAATGCATCCAAACTTGTACACTATCACCAACAAAAGCACAGGGTGTTATTGTAATAACATATGGCTTTCTTAATCTTGCCAAGACAAATAAAAGTTTTGTGCATAAACCTGTGAATGCTTGAGCTCTCGCTCCTAATTTTATTGGTAACTAACTCTGCCAAGGCAATTCTGAGGTAAGTCACAGTACTTGAACTCCTTCCTGAAAATTTCATTCTCAGGCAACTTGACTATCAAAGAATTTTTGTTTTGAGCTGGAGAAAAATACTTTGATCTTTGCAGTACTATGATGAAAAAAAAAAGGTTATCAAGTACTTGACTGTGTCAGGTTAATATGAGCATATTAGCTCAAATGTGCGAGCTGTGAACAATTTCAATCTTTTTACGTTATATAAAATAGGGCAGGGTTTTTAACATTAAAAGTTTTAGGTTTTCCTTAATCAGATTCTGGGCAAGCATGTATTTAAGCTACAGTGAAAACTGCAAGTGCCAAGAGCCATGGCATCCTTTTTGTCTTACAGTGTACTAGAAACAAAATTGTTTGTATTCCAGATTGTCTCAAGAAGAAACAGGTGTTTTAGCTTCTGCTGGAATTCCCTGATATGGTAATGATAATAGTACAGACATCTTCAGTAAGATGAGCTTTTCACCCTGGTAAAATTCCAAAGAGCACCAGAGCTTGTAGATAAGATCAGAAGCTGGAAGCATGTGGATAGTCTTTAATAGCAATCTTGACAGTACCAGATATGAGTTCCTTATCCTAGAGATGGTATTAATTTAATTCATCTTGACCTAGCTTTCTCTGAAATCGCCACGGATAAATGACATAGCTGCATAGTAAGCAGGGGAAAAGACATATTTTTAGAGAATTATTAATTTAATAATTTTTAGATGTCTATTTTGTATTAAATCAATGATATTTGAAAGCTTCATGAACAGCTTCTTCTCAGAAAATGTAGATGTCTGAAAGCAAATAATTTTATCTGCTTCCATCTATCTCCTAAGGCTGCCTGTGTTTTTGTGTGGGTGTGCTAGATATGAAATTATAATTCAGCTTAGACTGCCCTGGGTTTCCATTGCACTGGAACAGGACTGCAAAGATAAGAGAGTGTACAATTTAGCCAATTAATTCAGATATTGAGGATGGCTCAATCTCTGAGCGACTCAAAGAATTTCAAAGAATATCCTTTGAGCTATAAGTACCATTCCTTCATGAATAAAACCATAACTCTAGCATCTCTGAATAGTGGAAGAGGAACAAGAAATTATACACATGCCTTTGGGTATGTTTTTTAACTGTGAAGGAAATTTTGAATTGAAAAGGTTTTTTCATGATGAGAACACACAGAGAGGCTTAAAAACCTCTTGTATATCAGTGGCAGTTATATTCAGTACATTTTAATCTTCAGGATCAACTTAGGAAAAATTGAAGAATGAAAGTCTCCTGACAGCATCATGTAAATAACACAATTTCTTTTATAGTGTGGTGTTCATCATCACCATATAATGGAATTCATGTAACATTTGAAATATCTGGCCTTGCGCAAATAATTATGGAGTCTTAATTCCATCTTCCTATTAGAAAACACTCTTTTTCTTTCAGGTAACAGGAATTTGCCAAGTCTTGTCTCTTTTAAATCACTCTTATATGAATAAAAGCTAACAGAAATGTGATCAAAACATTGTCAAAATTGGAAAAGTTGTTTATTATTTTTGGAAATACTTAATTTTTCCTTCTGTAACTAGTGATCTGATAGACTTTGTAAAATTGAGAAAAAGTAGGCTTTGTTATGTCTTTTCTGTTTGTAGCAATAATTAAGGTTTTAGGAGGACCTCAAGGCATCATCTATGTCAGAATCACATTTAACTTGAAAGTTAGATCAGGTTGCTGAGGAGCTTGTCCAGTAAAGAGTTGAAAATCTCCAGTGGCAGAGATGTCACATGCTCTCTGAGTGACCTGCTCCAGTAATTCAGGGATCAAAACTGCATCTGACTTCCTCAGCAGGTTCATGGATGATCACAAATTGGGGAAAGAGTTGATATGTGGGAGGGAAGTGCTGCCAGTCAGGGTAGCTAATAAAGATGTAGAAATGGGCCAATAGAGCCTCAGGAAGTTCAACAAAGGCAAACAGAGAGTTCAGCCACTGAGAAAGAACCTATTGCATCAGTGCTGGGAAGAGCACTGCAGAAGTGTTCTCGGTCTGTGTCTTGAACCAATTAACACGAGCCAGGACTGCACTCTTGTGGTGATTAGGGCTAACCGCAGAGAAGGCTGCTGTGCTAGTTTGACCTCAACTGGCAGGTAAGACCCCCACGTGTGCTGCCTGACTCCTCTGCAAGGAGGTGGGGGAGAGAATCAGAAGGGGAAAAGTGAAAAAAGCTTGCCTTGTGCAAGAAGAGTAACATAAGAAATGAGTTAACCGCATCCCATCACAGGCAGATGTCTGGCCACTTCCAGGAAAACAGGGCCTAGCATATGTAATGAGTGGTTGTCAAGACAAACACCATGACCAAAAATGTCCTGGCCCCACTTCTACCTTCTTTTCTGATTTTTTACTGCTGAGCACAGTGTCATGTGGCTTGAAATATCTCTTTGGTTTATTGGGGTCAGCTGTGCTGGCTGTGTCCTCTCCCAGCTTTTTGTGCATCTCCAGCCTCCTGTCTGAGGAGGCAGAGTGGGAAGAAGAAAAGGTCTTGACACTGTGAAAGCACTGCTCAGCAATGCTGGTATGCTAACACTGTCTTGGTGAGAAAATCAAAGCAGCACCATAGGAGATGTTAGGAAGGGAATCACATCCATGGCAGGCAGAGCCAGTACAGCTGTATTAGTGAGAGCATTGCCAGCTGTCTGAGGGGAGCTGTTATTGCACAGGGGAGGCCACAGCTGAAGTAATATGTCTCCTTCTGGGTCCCAGGGAAGGAAATATGGTCATAAAGGAAAGCAAATCTATCACAGGATCACTAAGACAGTTAGACAGATGGAATATATAAATTGAGTGGAGACAAGAAGAGGCTTTGTTTGTTTAGCTCAGGGAACAGAAGTCAAGCAGGAGAGGCTTTAATTCCAGTCCAATGGAGAAGGTGGAGCAGACTTTTCCCTGACATGAACAACAAAAGGGCAGAGGCTGTTAGCCCAAAGTTGTAGAAGAGCGTCCAGAGAGATTGCAGAATCTCCATCTTTGGAGTTTCTCAAACACAACTTGACACAGTCCTAAGCAACTTTAGCTGCCTTTGAAAGTAAACTTGCTTTAAGCAAGAGGCTGAAGTAGATGACCTCTATATTTCTAACATAAATTACTTCACAATTCAACAGATTGGCTATTTCATCTCCCTATTACCCACTGAACCAGCTTCGAAGAAAATACATTATTTATTTCTGTCTGTGATCTTTTTGTCTTGTTTATTTGAAAGAGTCTGTTACCTGGATTATTTAGAATATGGACGTAAACACATGAGCTCAGAGTCTCTTGTGAGGCTTTCTGAACTGTTTCTGATGCTATTTCCGTAATGGATCTGCTTCTTACAATTAGCACAAAACTCAGCAGTTTCATACATTTTCCCAGATAGAGTTAACAAGCAGTTGCTTTGTGTCTATCTAATACAGAATTATTTTACCTACACGGATATCTCTTCAGGCAACACGTTTATGTTAGTCATTTTCTGCTGTTGCATTTAAAGATACTATATTTTTAAATGGGAGAAAATAAAGGGTTTTTTAAGTTTCTTGAAAGGGAGCTAAGAGAATAAAAGCACATTGACATTTTATCTTTGAAGTGAAACCTTTGTGTAAGTAACTATGAGTCATTCGGATTTGCTACCTGCTGAAGTAAAGTACTTGCATGCTGTAATACTGCAGATATATATTTTTTGAAATACAATTCCTGTAAAATTGAGTTTCTGTAAAGGTTTGAACTAGTGAGAGGAAGTGAAGATGTTTTAATATGTTCTTTCCTGAGACACCTTCTAAATGATGACAAACAGTGATAGGATGAAGCCTCTATTAGATGGTACTTCATGGGGTATGAAGCTGTACTTCAGGGATACTGCAAAAGTGTAATGAAAAATCATTAGGAATTTTAAAAGAGAATATGAATTTTCTTTTATACATCAAGAATTCATTTTGTGCTATTACTGTGTTCAAGTGTCTTTCCATGATTTCATTATTAACCTTAATTTCCAAGAACTTTACAACTCAGCCACTTTAAATCATATTACAATGCACCTTATCTGTCAAAAAGCATGCACGTTAATTTTGTTTTAAAAATTTGAGTATACTTAGTCTAAATATATTGGCATTATTGGCTGAGGGTCAGACAGTACTAGCAACCTGAAAAAATGCTGTTCTTCAAAGATCATGTGCTGAAGTGGTGATGTTAAGGTCAAATTTGAACAAAACTTAATTTAAAATAATGGGTTGGACTTGCCTGACAGCCAATTCAGTCTGTGGAATAACCAGTAGTTGAAAAAAACAACCTAGATAGAAGAGACAATGAGAAGAAAAAATCTGGGGAAAAAGTGAAATGTCAAGGCATGAAAATGCAAAGAAAGGTGGCTGTGAGCTCTGCAAGTATCCCAGAGACTGAAGTAAATTATGACTTCACTTAAAATTGTGCTGAGTAATTCAGGTCACTGGTGAAATTTAAACTGGACTACCCATGAGCTGTATCATTACATATATGGTCCGGTTTTGAGAATTAACATATTTTTCACAACCATACTTGTGACCATTTTATTTTTGTCTACACACAACATGAAACTGAAAATTTCTATCATTGTCTTCATTTTCACATTTCATGAGTTAATTGCTCCAGTGTGGGGTCTCTCTCATGACTTCTCAAATGAGAGTCCTCACCAGGGGCTGCAGCTCTTTATGAACTGCTCCAGCATAGGTCTGTGTCAGGGGGTATAGTCTGTCAGGAACAGAGTGCTCCAGCCTGGATCCCCCACAGGGGAACAGGGAGGCACACAATTCCTGCAGCAAACTGGCTCCAGCGTGGGTTCCCAGCCTATTTTGGGCATTCAGCAGCTCCGACAGGGACCCTCCACAGGCTGCAGGTGGACCTCTGCTCCTCCGTGGACCCCCATGGACTGCAGGGGCACAGCTGCCTCACCACTGGCTGCACCATGGGCTGCAGGGGAATCTCTGCTCCAACACCTGGAGCACCTTGTCCCTTTCACTGACCCCAGTATCTGCAGAATTGCTGCTCTCACATACTCTCACTCCTCTCCTCCTGTCACCGTTGGGAAGCAGTTTTTGTCCACCCTTCTTAACTACATTATCCCAGAGGCATTTCCACTGTCACTGATGGGCTCAGCCTTAGCCAGTGGCAGATCCTTCTTGGAGCTGAATGGTATCGGCTCTGTTGGACATAGGGTAAGCTTGTGGCAGCTTCTCACACAGAAGCCACCCCTGTAGCCCCCCTGCTACGAAAACCTGGCCATGCTCCAGTACATCAATGAAATTACATTTAAAAGTATGGAAACTCAATCACTTTGATGGCTTGCAACTTTATTCCTTTTCAATCACAACCGGTTTGTACCATTTTATTTCTCTACTAATACTATTCTTTTCATAGAAATATGTTTTGTGATATGAATGCATAGTTAGATTCTTCTACCTCTTGCTTAAAAAAAAATTTCAAAATTTTTATGTCCTGTTTTCCTGATCAGCATTTAATATATATAACCTTCATAATATATAACCTCTAATATATATATGAAAAGATTAATATATGTGATTCATGTATATGAAAAAATTATGCCTTTCAGTACAATAGGAAAAGTGCATATACAGATATATAATTCATGTGACTCACAAGGCATCATATGAAGAGGAAAAATGTTTGTGAAATGAATGTGACTGAAGATCTAATAATTCATAGTTATGAAGTGATAAGCGGTGTGCTGATTTGGGCTTCTTGAGAAAACCCTCAGTCCATAGAAGATGACGAGTTTCACAAGCCAGTACCAGATGAATCCATTCCTAATTTTACTAGGCAGCTTTTATTTATTCTATAATCTAGCCACTGTAAGTGAATTTGAGTTCCTCTGAATTCTTGTCTAAGCATCAACTAGATATGTTTTTCATATGTTTATATGTTAATTACCTGCTTATGCATTGCCTAATTCTAGAGCTTACCAAATTCTTGGAAGCAAATGTTCTAATTATGAAGCTTCTGTTTTATTTGTTTGTCATCAAATACTCAACTTCTGGCTTTTCCAAGAAAAATACACTTAAAAAAACCCTTAGAATTCACTTTAAAGCTATATTTTTCCATATAGTACTGCATTTATATACTTTATAAATATGTGATTTTGCATCTGATAAACTTCACTGGGTTGTATTTTAAAACACTCAGAACATATTTATTTTGCTATACATCAGAATAACTGCATATTGGGTGCTCCAACATCTCTTCTACAGTTTCCATTGACTTTGCATCCCAGTATGGCATTTACTGTTGCCAGGTTTATCAACATATTATGAAATGAAAATTTGGCTTTCTAGTCAAAATAAGAAAGTGGTATCTTGTATGTTGCATTGAAATGCATTCCCATGTTTATAAAAATACATTTTATCATCTTTTTACACCTGTCTGCTTTGATAAATTTTGCACAAATGATTATTTATTCTCATAATCCATTTCAAGGACAATGCAAATATTCATGAATTCACCATACCAGTTTTAAATTGTTGCAGTTTTATTCACATTATAGGGAATCTCTGATGCATCTATTATAATCTCACATACCTTTTCAATCTGACAGTGGTAAATTAAATCCAGGAAACACATGCTTCTTCTATTCACAGAATTTAGAGAGTGATAATAAATTATTGCCATGCGTCATAATAAGTATATAACTATATAGGAGAAAATAATCCACACAGCAGGGAGTCACAAATATATCCCTCTTTGATTAATCTTTTTTAGTGTGTTCAGAATGGGGGCATTAAAGGATCTGTGTCTTCAGTTCTGTGTGGTTAAGAATTCTGATTCTCTTAATATTATATGTTTAATGTTCAACATTGTGTATATGCTTATATATAGTAGAGCTTGAGGTCAAACAGTTGAGAAGAGTAACTGAGTGGGAGGGAAGGGCAGAGGAAGGAAAGCAGAGGGAAAGGGAAGGAGAGGGAAAAGGAAAGGGATAGGAAAGGGAAAGGGAATGGAGGGAAGCAGAGGGGAGGGGAAAGGAAGGGGACGGGTAGAAAGCTTTGTGCATCCTAGAAAAAAAAGTCTGTACAGAGGAGCAAGGCTTGGTGGAAAATGTTCCTTAGGAAATGCTGTATATCTGTCCATAGTGCCTGTCCGTGGTAGATTGCTATTATAATATTGATATGGATTCTTTGCTAGAATTCTATTTTATTTCACTTGAGTTATTCTAATAAACATGTAGATTGAAGGTTTAGTAAAATAGGCATAAAATTCCAATACTTATGCTCTGAAACAAATGGATATCCCACTTAAAAATTCCCCAAACCTTGTTTCTTACCAAAGTCACAAGGATATAAGGCTTGTGAAATAAACATTGAACAAAGCCCAGTATGGACTCACAGAGTTCTCATTTTTAAGTTTGTTTCTCAAGATGAATAGTGGCTTTTGTGTATTCGTGCAAGGTGCCTATCACATGTAATTGTACACAAAATTCAATGGTAGGCTCTTCTTTCCTTTGAAGTTTTAGTAATATTATCATCATAATTTTTATTAATAGTGTAGTAGCCACAATAGTTGGGCAGTTTTCCTTCACTGGCATCCAAGCACTGGAGAAAAATCTTTCCATTGTCATTTACAGATTTTTTTAATGTTTCACATCCAGAAGTCTGGTGAAGGGGATGCACAGACTTGTCATTATAAGATAACGAGTTGCTCAGCCAGCATTAGGCAATCAAATCAACAGGTTTTTTAGTAGCAGTCAGAGTTCTACATGGCTGTTGTTTCAATCAGTATAGAGCTCCCAGTGGTCTTAATACATTTTCATTTTGTCCATGCATGACTGAACCCAGAAAGCATCTCTGTAAAGAATAAACCCAAAACGTGGAAACAGAAAATGAGGCAAGGGTATGCATGAAATTAGGTAAAAGAAAGAAGTGTTGTGTGATGATCTACCAGTTTTGCTTCATTTGGCACTGTAGCATAGTACTGTTTCACAGACACACAGAGCCAGGTAGGCTTGGATTCATGTCACAGATATTCTCCCTAGAGCCAGATCAGAGATGGCTGGAGCTGATGATGTGATCAGGTGGGGGCTGGCTTGGGCTAGGCACAGCCTGCCTGCTCCCCTGGAGGGCTAGAATGAAATGTCCTAGTACTCCTGTGCAAATACATGATATTGCATTGTCTCTGTGACTTGTTGGATCTTAACATTTTTCAAACCATACCTGGCTCACAGATTTCTTAATTTCTTCATTGTGCTGCAACATACATTGCAGATATGTTCTTGAATTTTTTAACGTGTGCATATTCTTTGTTCAGAATTACTTGTATTGTTTTTTATTTGGGTGTGCTGCAGAAAGAAAACGTGTGTGCTTTAATCTCGCTTTATATAGCAAATTTTCAGGAACTGGGTATTGGTGTTGGTATTTAGATTTCAGCAACAGGAGCTTATCTATCCTACAGTGTACCTATGAATCCATTTATGTCCCCATGTTAATATAGACAAGATACATTAAGGACATATCCAGATGCTACCTCACAGACTGCCCCTTCAGGTAGAAAATAATTAATAGAGCCCTTATTTCAATTGCCATTCAGCAGAAGAGAAGTAAGATTAAGGAATGTTCATTCTCATAGTGTCTATTCTGCATACAGGAAAATCAAACTACAGATTCTTAGAATGTATCTCCCCTGTCTTGACTCTTCAAAAAGCGTTCATTCCCAGGCACAGAATGGGGCAAGTGGCTCTGCCCTCACACAATCCCTTCAGCCAATGATTGGTTCAGCCATATGATCCTCAGTTGATATCTTGAAGCTCACATAAATGTACCCATATTATTCCAGGCTTTTTCCTAGTAGTGAGTTCTGTACATTGTTTTATACAGTCTGGAGAATCTCAACCAGTATGTCCTAAATGAAGGCACTGTTACATAACAATCCTTGCTTTCAAAACTCAGATATCAAACTAGGTCAGAAGAAATTCATAAATGCTGAATCCTGCAATGAGAAGTGCAGTCATTTTATGAGCTGCCTCCATGAACCTATTAGTAATTTTCTTTACATTCCAATTGCAAACAATTATATTAGCATCTCTCTAGGCTCCCTGTAGGGAACCGTTTCAAATCAGACCTGTGAGTGGTGTCAGAAGAGAACAATGTACATACAAAGATATTTTGCTTCTGTGTGTCTGGTGATAAGGAGCCATAGTCTATAGCTGGTCATTTGCTGGATATAATTAAGACATAGTTAGGTAACAGAAACTGAAAATGCACTACTAGGTGAATGATTGCAATTTAACACATTCTGTAATAGAAAACTAGCACATAGTACATCAGACGAAGTAGAAGTAGTTTCCCCCTGGTGCAAAGTGTCTCTAACAGGAATGTGACACGCATAGAGGCAAAGTCTATAAACAAAGGCAAAAAGAATAAAGAAACAACTGCTGCCAGTTTTGGAATAGGGTACATCTAGTGATTTATTGAGTGAATCCGTGCACTGTATTTCTCCATATTTACTGTATAAAACCATAGCCCTTGGTGGTGTAAATTCATTCCAGTCATGATTTTTACATGTTTGGGTATTTGGTATTGGTTGCCAGTTGATGCAGAAATTAATGGCAATAAATAAATCAATAAAAAATCATATTGTTAAAAATATTCTTGTACAGATTTTGTCATATTAGGCAGGTATATGTACCACCAAATATTCTTGTTCCTATCAGAAAGACTAAGCAATAGATTTCTAAGACAAGTCCCTGCTTAAAATTTCAGTTGTTTTAATGTTCATTTATTAATTAGACAGTAGCATTGGAAACGTGCATAGATAGAATATAGGTTTTATGGATGAGGTCTGAAAGCATTCATCAAAGAAAAATGTCATCTTCCATTGTTGTTTAATAACAGAACAGAAGTACCTTTTTCTTCTTTTTTCTTTTTTTTTTTTTTTTTTAATCCTCTAACAGCACTATTTACTAAAGCAATCATCCATTCACCCAGAAAAAAGGATGCAAGATTTTGGTTCCCTGCTCAACTTACATCTCCCGCTACTGAGAACCATAGTTACTTATTGGACCCGTGTATGCGTTGGGCAAGATGTATGAACCCTTTCTGTAGCAACCATACCACTGCACAGTGGGGAATTCAGGGTTCACAGATGTGAGAAAAAGCATGTAAGAGAGTTTGTGCTAGCTCTCAGCAGCCTAATGCTGATGTATTCCCACTGAGAGTATGAACTTGCCTTCAGCCCTTGTTCAGATGAATGTTTCTGTGCTCTACTTGAAACAGGTCTGACCTAGAACAGGTATAGTCAAAACCCTGCATGAACTGCCAGCCACAAGCTTATATTTCCCATTTTTCTTTCCCAAATATTGCATTTGTTGCTGCGCATTCCCAGAATGAAGCAGAGTACAGGGATCTCAGAGTAACCCTGCTGTAGAGGGCCTGCCACTGCAACAGTCAAGCTTAAACATGTTTAGACAAGAGACATGATGCTTTCTCCCTTCATTTCTCCCTTTCCCCATGAGTGCTTGCTTACAAAACTGTATAATGCATACACATAGTACATGCTTCCCTTTAAAGGAGGGGATTACTTCAGCACTTGTCTTGCACATTCTGGTATACACATCTCACTTCAACACAGGAATCTTTTAATCTGAAGAAAAATCACTTTCCTATTTGCTATTGACTCATTTTCATAACATGCTGCCTGTAACTCTGAGAGCTACAGGCTGCCTGATTCCTAGTTACAGGGTAAGACACAGCTTTGAGCAGTGAGTTCCACTGTGTGACTGAGACAGCTCATATATACAAAGACACAACCTAGTAAAACTCAAGAATAACATAGTTTTGTTGTTGTACCTGTGGGCGGGGAAAAAACCAAAACCCAAAACAAACAAACAAAAAAAATCAAACAAACAAACCCAAAACAAACAAAAACCAATTGAGAAAATAATCAGTTGACATCATCTGAAGAAAACAGGGCAATGAGATAAATGGCATTCTGTCCACATGTGCAGGCTTACTTACATGAAAGTTTTAACTGTGTTTATGGACCACTATGGAGATAATGAATACTGAAATTAATTAACTATGCTTAATGTAAAATACACATATTTATCACCATGAACAAGAAGAACATAATTTGAGTAAACTTCAGTGAAGTATTTTCAAATTATGTAAGTGCACATATATGTGAGGGGGGAGAAAAGGCATACTGATTTGGTTTAAAACAATGTTGATTTATTGGAATAACGTAATTTTTCCACAATTTGATCCCAGAATTTACAATAAATTCTATCCAAAAAAGATATTAAAGACATAGGAATTGAAAGTCTGATGGAAGGATCTTTTTGTTGTTATATTTCATAAGGACTGTACTGTTTATATGACCTTTTCTGTTCTGGCATCACTAATACAAGATTATAAATGTCTCAATCATCTGCATCTCATAACATTTCTGCATTTGTTATAAATTAAAATATATGTAAGGCAAATGAGAAAAGTGAGAGACAGTCCTAGAAATATGAATTTATGGGTCTACCCACTACTGTCTCTTCTTCAAACTTCATGTGTTCTTTTTTTTTAGATGAGTTTCATAGCTGTCGTTCTGATATACTGATTTGTGCAAGATGTACCTCATGGCTTTGCAGCACTCTTCCTCACCAAAAATAATAACACAGTGGGAGAAAAGAATTGCAGCAAACTGACACTACATAGCAAAAATGTGTCAGTAGAACAACAAATTTAGTTTGATTGGACTTCTCATGCAGTCTGTATAGCAAATTATGCATCTAATTTTCTTTCAAAATGGCTTGTATTATACCATGCAATATTCAATGTAGCTTGAAATTATGTCCTTACCACTGCATCTTAGGTGGATGATTTGCTAGCTGATGTTGCTTAGAGCTAGTGTCTGTGTTTGGTAATTTTTATTCCACACTTCTCTATATGCAGATATTAATATCGCATGATTTATAATTTCACAGGGGATTTTTTGAGAAAAGGAGCACCTTTCTCCATAAGCCTTCAATTTTTACTATGCATTAGAAAAAGATTGCACCTATAGGGCTGTATATCCATGAATGGCAGACACAGTTATATTTTTCTCTCTTCCTAAACTGGAGTACCTCATGCCTTTCAGCATATCAATAAACACTAGCACATTTGCTGCTCTGAAACAAATGCATTATAAAATTCATGCTCTATTTCTCCCTTTCACTCTTTCTGTCTGTAATGCATATATTTTTAACTTTCTGTGAGTTTACTGATATGGAGATTTCAGACTATTATTGTTCTCATATAAGTGCTCAGAAAACAACTTAATACAGTATTAAGAACCTCTATTTCTGATGTAAAAATGACTTGATACTGCAAGCTGTGTTGAACATGTTATATCATATATAATGTTTGACCTGTTAGAAGAGGTGGCAATTTATACTGCATGTTAAAACTAATATGTTTTTATTAACCTCTTACATTGAAGTACACTGTGATATGTAGTATCTGGGATGCTCATTGTAGATGCAAACTGGTAAGACGATAACCTAGAAGACTTCAGATATCTTTAGGGAAGTGAGAACCTTTAGGCTAAGTCTTAAAATTGTTCCACCTTGAGTGTTCAGTTACTGCGCAAAACAGCTTCTGCTTTTATTACAATTCCACTGTCACATTGCTTAAATTTCATAGTATCACTGTGATACAGGTGCCAAATACAGCAGGGGAATTGGAACTAAATCAGATTTCAGGTCCCTTCCAACCCAAACTTTTCTGTGATCCTATGATACAAGGAACAGGCTCAAGGTTTAAATTCCTCAACAATCTTAAAGCAAGACTCAATCAAAATAGAAGCCCATCAGCCACAACAAGGGATTTCAAAAAGATTGCATAACCTGAGAAACAAAGTGGAATGCTTTTGTAGCCTTGTGGTTGGATGACTCACACCAGCAAGGTCTTTTTCATAGATTTCCTTCAAAGACACATGTTTTTAAAAAGCATTAGAGTTCTCTTTCTAAACAGTTTTTAAATCATCAGGCTAAAAACCCATTCATTTTTGTCTCTATCGCTACATTTTCTTACCTTATTTTGTGTACTCTTTCTTCACCAAGGAAGAGAAAAAGTGAAGGTTGCATCTTTCATAAGATGTCTGATGACCTTGAGGCTAGGACACTATCTTGGTAATAGACTATGTCAGTGCAAATAACTTCAGCATCTGAAACTCTGTGAATCAAGTTCTTTCATGTAATTGGTTATGATTCAAATTATAAAGCTATAAAGTTAGAGGAACACTCTGTCAGAGAGCAGCGGAGGTAGCGCTACACAATCAGGGGCTGAAAATTTTGGTCAGTGCAAGGGACTGGTAACAGAGTGCAATCCAGACAGAGTGAGAAGTGAATCACGTCTGGAATTCATTGACAAAGTTCAGCCAGGAGCAAACAGGGCCAGTGGAAAGACTGCAGATAAGGTGGCAGAGCAGGGCTGAAGGGTGCACCCAACTACAGTGGAGGGCTGAAGTCCATCCTGGATAGCAGAGACACAGCTTGGAAACATTCTCCTATGACATGATCACAAGTGTTTGGGATTAAATGGGGTTCATGGAACCATGTCAAAGCACCAGAGGAAGCAGCAAGGAGGCTGAGCAGAGTCAGAAAAACCTATTAGTGCTCACAATGCTCTGACAAATGCCTGTCAATATCTTGGTTCTTACCACTTAAAACACTGAAAGATGAGTAGACATATTGATTCTCAGTAAAGAAATCTGGGCTTTACTCTTGAAGAAGTTGGAGGCAGATATTTGGGATGAAAAGGATTCAAGATATGGTCTTCTGAAAATATTTGTTATCATCCAGTTCCGGGTAATTTCCCGTTTGGCATGTGATTATTGCCTTTTCACAGTACCATTGTCACCTCAAATCCTGGTATGAGAACTCTCATATTTCACTTTAGGTGTTTAACATCAAGGTCGTTTATTAGACTGTGTAACAGATGACTTTCGGAAGATCTACAGTTTAAGGAGGAAAGCATGAGCAGTTTGAAGATAGACACAAATTGTCACACTGAATCAAGAATAGAATAAAAGCAGTTGATGACATTTTGAAGTACCTCTTTTTCACAGTTATCTTTCATTACAGTAGGGAACATGACTCTTAAAAGCTACAAACTCATGAAAGAAGTATTGTCATTTGAATTGGGATGACATATATCAGTCTTTTCATTTGGTTTGACTTTTTAACTTCTAATAAGCCATTTAGATATTAATAGAGCTCTTTTGCATTGAGGTATTTATCAGTTGAGGAATGTAGTGTCTTGCAAAGTTTAGAATTGTAACCACTGTTCTCCCCAAACATTTACTCAGTTCTAAAACATGTAAGACATTTTTCTACTTTTAAATGGTAAAAAGACAAAAGAAAGTAAGACTAAGATTCTCATTCACTTAAACAAAAGCATCACTTTAACTGACAAAGTGTGAAATATCAGTGACAACAACAAACTCTTCCCTTAATTCTGCATACTTTGCAACGAGTTTGAATTGTAAATACTGGAAAAGTTTTGTAAAGTTAGGCATATGAAACATAGTTTTAAAATGCATAACTTACATTTTAAATGCATTAACTTACAAGTGCTAAGAAGTTGTTTTTGTGCCAGAATTCCAACTTCTTATCTTTTTAATTATGAAGCTCATCTGACTGCATATAGATTGCGGAAGAATTGAGATATGAGATAAAATGATAGATCATGAAAAGTTTTTTAACTGCTACTGCCTCAGAATTAGAGATTTAGATTTTTTTCAAATTCTATCCCAAACACAAATTTATTAAATACATGTTGGATTTAGATCTGTTTCATGCCTACGCAGTCAAGAAAAATATCTGGCAAGGAGAAGGCTATGGTCAGACAAAATGTCATAGTGTTATGTGAAAAAGGACAAAGTCTACTTGGGATTAAACCCCATCAAGTTTTTATAAATGTCAAATGCTCTTTTCAGTGTAATCTCTGTTTGCAATACTGCTTTATCCCTTTTGCTCTCGCTGCTCAGTAGACTTTTTTTCTCTATTTAATATGAATCCATTATGTGGTTGTCATTATTAATCTTGATTATGAGCTACCTCCATAATTAGCCTTTTGTGTTTTAGCAGAATATTTTATGTAGTCAAGAATTTTTTTAAGTATGAGTAAAGAGTCGTTAATAACACCCCTTGAGATTTTTGCCTATAAAGGTAATTTTTAGTAATACAAATTTAATTTTGTTTGCTCACATTATCTCACTGCATCTTTATATATTAAGATCTGGATGTTTAGAACAAGGTCAAATATCTCATGCTTAAAGTGACAAAATTACTGTGGTTAGGCCAGATATCAGTAAATACCCAATTAACTATATCAGCCCTACATAGAAATGAGGGAGATTCTTCCAAGATTTATCAGAGACTGCATTATCTATCTCTAAACTTTTTCATCTCTTGTAATGCCAAATCCATATACTAGATTTGTCTTGCTATATAATTTCCTGGAAAATACGTTAAGCCTCTAAGCCTCTGTTCAATCATGACAGGGAGCTGAAATTGAGTACAATGACCTCTATTATTTTGATGGTTACTAAATGAAATGGAATTTAGCTAGCCTTCCTTTTGTTCTAAAGCAAGGGCTGTTTTCAGAAGGGCTTAGATCAAACCATAACTCACTTTAAAATAAGAAGAAAAGAAAGTTCCACTGCATAGCAAATAATGAAAAAGGAGAATGGTAAATTAAATTACCTTTTACTTCTTATTCTATTCATATGATCATTAGCCAAAAAGGCAAATTGTTCAAAGTCAGCAGCAAGCTAGGTTAAGCCCCTAGACCTCAACAAAATTCTATTTTAAAACTAATGCAAATACTCAGTAGTTTCAATGTACAAAACTTGTATTTGAAAAGAGAGAATAAATACTTCTGAAGTAATATGTACTGACACTTGAAGCTGACCTTCCTGTCACAGCAGCCTTTTCTTCTATTCTTTACTACATTGTCAAAACTCATTTAAAAGAAAGTTGACTGGATAGAGTTGTATGTTTCTTTCTTTTATTGTAGAAGTAATGTAGCTTCCTATGCAGTTTAACAATGCTGTCCTAGAAAGAACAATAAGAATGGGAACAAAGAGAATTATGAAGGAACTTTGATCTCATCCACTGGTCATCTCAGACCTTGTGTAGGTGGTAGTTAGAGCTGGAAGTCTGGGCTTGTCTAAAAGAACACATAATCAGCAAAAAATATCTATATACAATTTAAAGTTTTATGATAATTAGTAGGCAGGTTAATCTAAAGTACAGAAAGCTGTATATTTGCAGTTTCATTACTCTAGTTTTATTTTAAAAATTGTAGTTTTCTTGAGATATATTACTTGTTCTGTCAGAAGCTAAGCAGTAGAGATGTAAGATGCCTTTTTTTATCTACATTTTGGGGTCTCACAAAGGATAGTTTTTGTCCTTTTCGTTTTTGGTGTTACATGAATCTTTGGAAATTTCCCCTCTCTTTAAAGGCTTCAAGACTGAGTTTAATGGAAAGGATGAAAAAAAAAATTACTTCACCATGTTAAAAGTCTGTATGTTCTAGTTTGAGTCAGAAAATGATGTCTAGAATTTAATATGGGACTGCACAATATTTTAGTCATTGGAGTATAATTTCCTACCAGTGACACTTTTAAAAATAAAACTGTTAAAAATAAAAAAACTGTTGATGTTAAAAAACTGAAAGAAACTGCTTTCTGTCTGCCAAATGTTCCTGCTCTTTACCTGCACAACCAATTTTGACCTGTATCTCAGGAAAGTTGTAAAAATAAATCAACACTGAAGGAAGAAAGGAGAGGAAAATAATTTCATTTGAGTGGCCATTTTAAAACCTGATGGCTGAAAATATTTTATTTTATAATTTTAGGACAGCATTTGGCTTATTTATGAAGTCCCTGAATTCTAATTTTGTATTCATTTCACTACCCTGTATTTCCGTTTGTTACCTGTTTTCACTTAGTACTTCAGGAGAAACATTAGCATTAAACTTTGACTTTTTTAAAAGCAGTAATGAAAAGAATCCTCACAATATAGTATATGCTTTTGTTCTTGTACATGCTTTGAAGTTCTTCAAAACTAACAATATTTCCCATTTCCTATATTCTTATATGAATTCTTTTCTAGGTGGGGAGAGAAGCATTTTTGGAATTTTGGCTTAAACACTTGGGCTAACAGCAATTTTAAGAGAGCAGTCTGTCACAGGCAAACTTCTTTTTACCATGAAAAATTCATAAGCAGATGAATCCCAAGGTGTTTAAAAAGGAAAGTTTCAAAAGAATTTATGTAATTTAGAAGCTTGAGTTTTATCCAGGAAAATATATTTTAGAAATCTAACTTTAGGATAGAATTATTTAATATGTGATCTAATGCTCTATTTTGTCTCATTTTTTAAAAGAAGCAATAATTCATGTTATTTTAAAACATGTTGATTCATCTGCACCAAAACCTTAAAACAATGACAACTTCAATTCCCTTATTCTCTATAATGAAAGGGGATAGGCTAAAAATATACATCATATCAAATCTAATAATGCCAGTAGCCAACACCAACGACGGAGTTAGTATTGCTAAAGGAAGTTATTTGCATTGTGTCTCCATTACATAGCCATATTGTAATGAAGTTCTCCAGCCTACTAGAGGTATGTCTATTATTCTACAAAAGATAGACAAACCAAAGTTTGTTTAGTATGGACATTTACTTTCCCTTACACTTGAGACATTGTCAGGATAGCATACTGTCTGCTCATTTTAAAAAGTCTGATGAAAAATTGGAGCAGACAGTGCTGAATGTCTAAAATTGATTAAACAGTTTATGGTGAAAGATGTTAAGGGTTCAGTTTATCAGGAAGAAATAATGGAGGGTTGTATCATAGCTTGTAAGTAAAAATCTATGGTGTAGAAAACAGGCAGCAGTGGCCTCTTTAGTGATGAAGATATAAGAAAGTCTTTGGTATTCTCTGTCTCTGTATCTGTAAATAGGGCTCTATATCTTTCTAGAAGGACCAAAGGAACTGTTATGCTCTTTTGTCTACAGAGAGACTGACCAGGTTGAAGTCCCTTCTGTCAATAAACTCTATACATGATACACTTTATTTATCACTATCCTTATAAATTTTATAAAAAAGCAATAATCAAACTGTTCAGTGCATATATGAAGTTTTATATAGGTAGTAAGCAGGCAAATGGAAGGTCTAACAAAAATACACATGCTATAACACTAAAAAAATTAAAAGCAATTTAAAAGATTCTAAGCCTAAATTAAATATTTTAAATTATAAGACTTGCATAGGGTTTGTGTGGCAAGGGTTTTGTAGCAGGGGAGGCTACAAGGGTGGCTTCTCTGAGAAGCTGCAGAAGTTTCCTCTGTTTGTCAGAGCCAAATCCAGCTGGCTCCAAATAAGACCTGCCACTGGCAAAGGCTGAATCCATCAGTGATAGCAGTACTGCCTCTGGGAGAACAGATTTAACAAGAGGAAAAAGTCATTGTGCAGGGCCAATTGCAGCACGAGAGAAGAGTGAGAATATGTGAGAGGAACAGCTCTGCAGACACCAAGATCATGCATAAGAAGGGGCAGGAGGCGCTCCAAGTGCCAGAGCTGAGATTCCCCTTCAGCCCATTGTGAGGCAGCTGTGCCCCTGCAGCCCAGGGGAGCAGAGATCCACCTGCAGCCCTCGTAGGAGACAGGACTCATGCTGGAGCAGGTGGATGCACCCAAAAGAGGCTGTAGCCCCATAGGAAATCTATGATTTACTCTCTCCTTGGAGTGAAAATTGTGATAGGTTATGTCTTTACTCCTGTGGTTGGTGAATGTCTATGGTAGATGACTTTTTATTAAAAATTGTTATGTAGCTGAGAGTTCAATATCTGAAGTGTATTATTATAATTGTAAACAAATCACAGAAAAATTTGGTCTGAAAGAATGTTTAGGAGAAAAATTTTCTAACTTTTGCTCAAAACAGCGTAACATGCAAGTTGTTCAGAGGCTTGTGCAGTAATTTTTTGAAAATCTCTAAAAGCAGAACCTTTCTGACTTCTCTGGGCAACCCTTTCTCTGTCTTGCTTTCTTAAACAGTCCTTCCAAAGTGCTATTTAAAGCTACTAAACTCTAATTTAAATGAAGGTCTGTCCTCTTTTTAGGAGAATAGTTTTAATCACTTCTTTATTTGCTTCTGCGCTTTCTTAATGGGCAAAACTGTGGCCTTTGCTTTATAACTCATGTGGCAATATGGGTTAATATTCCTACTGAACTTCCATGTTTTTTCCTAAATGAATACCTCTGTAAAATATCTATAATAAAGCACTTTCTTCCCTCACAAGGGTGCTGTACGGTTTGACGACATAATAATGTGCAGAACTCAAGATCTTCAGATAATAGATCGCATGTAAGTGCAAAGCATTAATTATTATTATTTCTGTCCCTCTGAGCATATTTTAAATGCAAAAACCAACCACATGAGGATGTATGGATTATTTTTTACCAACTTTGGTTTTCTATTACTTTTACTCAGCAATGTAGTATGGGTCTCATATATCTCACCTATATTTATTTAGTTTTCTAGAGTTCATACCTCCCAAATACATGGCTCATAATAAATTAGAAAAAACAAAGGCAAAAATTTTCATTATAAATTTACCACATGTAAGCAAAATAACTTGTTTAGGAGGGAGGAGAATTTCCATTCAATAAAAATTGAAAAATCATTGAATGTGTAGGAATTTATTCAGAGAAAGTGTCTATGAAAACAAATGTGTCTTTATTAATTTGATGTTTTGCTACCACAACAAAACATCAGTACCAGGACACAGGCTGTAGCCCTGTAAATATGATTTCTGCCTCCATCAAGGGGATGCAGTGCAGGAGCTCAACCTCGCCATGCCCTGAGCTGCATGTCTCTGATTTAACCCCTACTAGCGACTGCTGGCTCACCTGATCCACCGTCAGCTTTGGGACTCTTGTGTACACTATGCATTGACTTGTATCCACTCTGGGTGGGTCTAGATCCATGTCAAAATAGACAGGCTTCTTCCACAGTGCTTGATCATATTTTCTCAAGCTTCATGTATGCAGCATATTTTTCAGTTCCAGGTGTCTAAAAGCTGCATTTTAACCAGATAAAATTTTATCACCTTAATACTGCACAATCACTTGAAATTGGAAATATTTGTTATTTACCTTAGATACAGTATGAATGCATGGGGCCACATTTGAGAGCAGAGTCTTCTGGCATCTTTACAGCAGTCTATGTAGAGCTAAAAGAGCCAAAATACTAATTTTACTTTTTGGGACCAGTTCCTGGAATAAATCGCTCCTACAATTAAACCTGAGCCTTGATTGGAGAGACCCTGCTGGAGACAGCCAGGCAACAAACCAAGAACCTGCAGGTACTGAATTCTAGACATCCTGTAAACATCTCCTAGTTTCCCAAGGGTATATATATCCTAGCCTCCAGAAGAACTGGAATGAGAACCTCGTCTACCTCAGCTGACACTGAGAAAAAGAATTTAGGTAAAGAGAATAAAATAGATGAAAATATGACTGTTACCATGAAGATTAGGACATTTAATAGATATTTTGGGTCTTGTGCCACTGTTTCTTGTTAAATGTTTATTAGGTGAAAAGAAGCAAAAAGCATAACAATTAAAAAGCCATATCAGTAATAAAAAGGAAGTTCATCAGAATAACACCCAAAGTCATGTAGACTTTGAAGGCTGCTAAAAGCTGCTGTGTCTGAAGGCACTGTGACTTTTCAGTTTCTTTTTTCCACAAACTGTGTGCAATTTATTTCTGGAAGAAGACAGGAGGGATTCAGGAATATTCTGGAGGGGAAGGAGCTCAGAAAATAACAGCGGTTTAATGTTAAAGTGTTCAGAGTCAGAAGTGTCAGATCATATTCTGATCTGAAGGCATGCCATAGGCAGGGAAACAGGAAAGGCATGGTTATTCATCTTGTAGGACATCAATTGAAAAAATGGGAACAGTGCCATTTAAATTATATTGTTTGGTTTGTTGGTTTTTTTTCTATATTGCTTTTTACCTTGTCTGTATCTCTTCCCTTCATTGTTTTATTTTTGAAATTAGTATAAACTTTTACTTTGAGAACAGTACCAAATGCACTGCTACCCATTACTGAATGAATTAAGTACCTGGAACTAAATATAAAGCCATTAAAAAAGAAGTAGTTTGCTGTCAAAGTATCCTTATTATTGTCACACATCATAGTTATTAAGAATACTGCTCTTGTGTAGATTGCTTTTGCTGTGTCTCCAACCCTTGTCTCTCTAGCCCTTGTCAGACAATGTGTTAATTATACTGTATGACATACAGGGTGCTGTTGTCAAATACAGCTGAAGAATTGGCACTTAAAATAATTCCATCTTTTAAAAATATTTTTTGTTCCATTAAGAAATTTGCCTATTATCAAGCCCCATTCTTTCACTTCTGGTAAAGTTACTTACAAAATATTTTCATATTTAATCATATTCAACATATTTAATATATGCAAAACTAATTCTAACTGTTATGAAATATATACCAGTGTACAGCAATGCATGATATTTATGAGCAGATCTTGTAGAAGACAGCACTATTGTTATGGATTTATACTCACTCTTCTTTTTTTTTTTTTGAGTTGTTTAAAGGGTTTATTTTGTAATTAAACAGCGAAAAGTATTTCCATCATTTTCAGTATCTTTCATATCTTCAAAGTAAAACAAGAGACATTTAGAAAATGGATCTTCTGAAGCAAAGAAAATTACAGAATATTATACGGACCAAAAAGCAAATTACACAGTATAAGCAATAGCACATTTGAGGACTCATTCACATGTTCACAGCAAGAACAAGTCATGATAAAAAAGCAGTTAATGATCCTTTCCTTTTTCTCAGAATCTATAGCTTAAATACATTTTTAAAACAAACTTTTGAGCTGTTCTCCTGAACTGCCTGTCAAGATTATAATTAGAATCAAAGAAACTCACCAGCCATTATCAAGTATATGTGTCATGAAAACAAATATATTTTTACACATACTGTTACATATATTTTGTACTAAAATGCTAAATTTCCAAACCCTTAGAGATCTATTTTTGTCAAACTCTACACAAGAATTTCTGCTTTCTCTCTATCTCAGTTTCCTAAGTCTTTGTATACACAAAAAACCCCGAACCAAAATACAACAACAACAACACTACAAAAAACAAACCAAATCACAACAAACCCAAAAAATCCCTAAACAAAAAAAACCACCAAAACAAAAACTTGGGACTCTCAACCTTCTCCTATTTGTCACTCCAAGTACTTCAGAACAGCCTGAATAATTACATATATTGCCATGCAGCCCCTAATTATGCACTCCTTCAGTAAGATGCTGCCTTTATTTTTAGGTACAGGGATGACAGGGATGGGTGAGCATTTTACCAATACTTTATATAGCCAACTGAGCCAGCCAAACTGGACTCTCACGATGAGAAATAAACATCACTCTCATGGATGAAGGTCTTCAATTTATACCTTGGTCCTACCTACAGCTAAAGTAAAAGGCTGACAAATTAGCACTAGGAGAAATAAATAGATTTTGCATGAGGAGAGAGAATACTGTTCTCTGTCTTTGTCATATCCTAATCATATAGACAGCTTAGGGGTTTTTCTCTTTATTTTTATGACAAAAACAACTGTAAATCAGTATGAACGAATGGACTTTTTGGCTTTACACTTAATTCTTGCATAGCTGGTTTTAGCTACCAATAAGGTTTCCCATTGTGCTTTTCCATTCAGATTCAATGAATCTCAACTGAATTGACTTTGTAACTGCACCCCACAGGTAGACTAAGTGTTCTTTGGGCTGCTAAAGCACCTGTTGCCCTGGAGCTTTCCTAAAGGGGATGTAAAGTCCAAATAGCAGCTGGAAGACATGCAGTGAAACTTGCTTTGAAAAAAAGATAGCTGCTGCTTCTCTAAGTTTCTGGCCATATTTACAGTAGAGTATGAAGGGTAGAGCCAAGAATACAATGAAATTCTTCATAGTTTCCAAGCAGCCTTTCTCTCATTCTCTTGGGTGTATATTAGAAAAATGTCTCAAATATACAAGCCTCAGCCTCTTCTGCAGAGATGAAGCTCTGTTAAGATGATCTCTGGACTTTTTGGACTGTTTGCATCTCTCTTGGCTTTCATATCTCTCAAATTATCTGCTCTAAGCTACTAAAGAAGCATGCAATGAAAGGCATTTCTGTGTAATGCATTGCACGAAAATATAGGACTAACTGTATCTGACCTGATAAGAATCAGAGGCAACTTCTATTTTGCCTGAAATTGCAGACATAGTGGGCTAGACTCTGCAGTTCTTGTACAAACGTGTGTTTTTTCTGTGTCATCCTGTGAGTTTCATGTGACATTTAAAATATTTATTTTAGGTGTAATGAAGCTTATAAGATGTGAGTAAAAATGTAACCACTGTTTCTCTTTTTTTTTTTTTTTCAGTAAATATTTTAAAATAGCTTGCAGGGCTACTTTGGGAACTCTTTTCCAAATTATGCATCTCACATGCTAAAGCTTCAAATATTTCACCAGAGAAACAAACACCAATGCCTTTCATAGTAAATCCATAGATCTATAAAGGTATTATCAGATACTTATTTCTCTGTGGTAACCCACTACTACCCTCTGATCGTGAAAAGTGACTGTGATTCAACATTCTTTGGTAAGCAGTCAAAGCTTCAGAATACATACCTGTTTTTCTCTTATGAAGGAATGACTTTCACATTAATCTTAGAAAAGAAATGAAATCTCATTAAAAGAAATCTGTCTTGAGTGATTTAGTATCATTGTGAGCTAAGTTGATGTATATTTATCTGCTTGTGCCATTGAACAAGAAAAAATAATTTGGTTTTGATTTTGGTTTTGGTTTTTTTGGGCAGGAGGCATTTAAATGACTTCATGCCAGTGATAAAATTTCTAAAATTTTCATATTGACGTAGAATAATTTTTCTGTTTGCAATTCAATTCTTTCTTTCCTGTAGTTTTATTTGAAGACAATCTTACTAAATCAGATCTGTGCTGCTTTTTAGTATATGCTGTCTCCCACAGAATAAACTTAGGGATAAATTCTGACTTACAACAGATTCCAGTAAAGAAAATGTAACTAATAATCTGATGGAGGTTTTATAATAAATTTCAGAGACTTAAACTGTGTTTTTACTTCTCAGTTGGCAAATGGTCAAGATGATAGTTTATCTTATTTTTTTAGAATCTTCATCTGAATTTTAAGGTGAAAAATATCAGCAGTTGGGTCTTCTCCACGAAGTTTAATAAAGTACTTAAAATGAAAAGACTAATTTAAAGGAAAATTTTTCAGCGTATGATGATAAGGAGTACTTCTCACTGTGTGAGCTTTCAGAATGATGCATCTTGCAAACTGGATTAATTTTTTTTTCTACAACACTTTTACAGCAAACCCAAGCCCTATTTGTCAGATAAAAATATTTAACACAAATACAGAGAGTTGTGATTATAAAGTAAGGGTTAATATTTATTTCTACTAGATAGACTGTATATGAAACCATATCCAAGGAATTATGAATTTGTATCACCTCTTTCAATTTAAATCAAAGACATTGGAATTAGATACTGAAGTGCTCTCAACTTGTTACCATAATCACCATAAGAATTATCTGGAAATTTCCTGGCAAAAGTCTGTTTATGTATTCTGTTCTGGTTTGTAGAAGCCAAACACGTTATACAAATGTCTTGAATTCAACCAACTTCTGTCTAATTGTGAAATTCTCCAGGTTTTCTACTCTGCTGGAATCCAAATCTTTCAAAGTCTGTGGTTTGAACCGAATTTACAGGGCTTCCAGAAACCCTGAAAAAGATCCTATGGTCAGAAAGTATGACCATAGAAAATCCCACCTCTCATCCCATCTCACTGAGTATCCAGGCTCCTTTGCCTTTGCAGTGGGGTGGAAAGCTACATGATCTAATAATTTTTACAGTCTGGAATGAAAAAGAATATAAATTTAATTTGAAAACATTCACAGAACAGAAGTGTATATTATCTTGTCAACATCATGAGCAGTTTTTTCTGAAATTATTGTTTTTCAGGCTTTCTATTCCATAGGTCCTAAAATTGGTTTATCTTTCAAGACAATTTATGATCTAATGTGACCTAACTCATCAGCTGTCAACCTGCTCCCTGCTTAGGCCTTCTATCCAACCCTACCAGATGTTGCCTGGAATTTGAGCTTCTTGTCCAGAGCACAAAAGTTTTGCACAGGCAAATTGCCCCTATTTTTTTTTTTTTTAATAGCACATAAAAAATGCATGTGGCTGTTATGATGACCTTCAACATGTTTTCTTTATGGCTAGAAGCCTCAAGTGTATTTGGAAACCCATTGATTTACATGTGAAGGAAAATAAAGAAAAAGAAATGGAGAAAAAGATTAAGAAGGGTTTTTCCAAGTCACACAAGTCGGCAGTAGCACCTGTGCAGGACTTAGCCTTGCTCTGTGGCCTGTCCTAGACTTGTGTGACTCTGCTTTCTACAGTTCACCGTCTCATGTGAAACTTTGCATTTTAAACCAGGATTTGTAATTCTGAACTAGAAACTGGGGGCTAAATTAGCTAATCTACAGATGTCAGGGAATGCACCAGAACATTACATCCAGCTTGGACTTGTCAGTGTTCCTTGATTTTCACAGCTAGCCCTAACTTGGCAAGCCTTGTGGCTGTAACTATTGAAGTTGACAGCTGACATTTGTTCTCAGCATGAATGAGAAACAGCCTTTTTCTTGTATGTTATTGGCAAATTGCTCTTCTTGATCTTTTTGTCTTTTTGGATGGCTCTTGCAAATTGAGATTACTCAGTAACCACTAGAAAAATCAAAATTAGTTAAATACATATTGAAGTAAAAAACAAAACAAAACAAAACAAACATTCAAACATGCAATAGCAGTGATACAGTTAATTTTCTTGTTTAATGAGGTGGATTAATTTTTAATAAAAATAAGATATAATCTCTTAATGACATTTATCCTGTATTTTATTCAAAATTTGTCTGTTTTTTATTGATATCTTTATAGCCAAGCATAAATAGTTTCACATATATCAACAAGTAATAAGGGTATTGTGTTAACTTTTAAAGAACCCAAGATGTTGTTTGTGGAAAGAGTTGTAAAATATCAGTAGTGTTACATTTTTACAATTACTATAGATGGTTATTTTCAATAAAACTAGCATTGTAAGATGATGTTAATGAATATCAGCACTTATATCCATTCTGATATCCTTTCTTGCTTTCTCTTTCATCTTCCTGCCTGATACAAAACTACTTCCCTATGGATGTTGTTGCCTATATTCTATTATCAGCTATAGATGGAATCATTTTATTAAAATCATTGGATTTTCTGTTGAAATTCAAAATTATTTGCATTAATTACTTAGTTTTAAGATAGTATTTAAAATAAATTAGTGAATACTGAAATATAGCTTGTTCAAGATCAAGTATCTACCAGTAAAAGTATTTTTCAAATAAGTGGACTTCTTTAGAGACACAAGTTATTGTCTTCAGTCCATATCAGTACAGTCTGGGTGAAAAATGGATTGGGACCAGCTTTGCAGAGAAGGAGTTGAGGCCAATTGTGTATGAATAAATGGGAATGTTGCAGAAACTTGCATCCAGAAAGATAACTGTATCCTTGTTACTGATAGAACACTGGAACAGGCTGTCCACAGAGCTGGCCAAATCCCTGGGAGCATTCAAGATCAGGCTGGACAGAGCCCTGATCAACCTGATCTAGTTTGAAAATGTCCCTGTTCATTGCAGAGAAGTTGGACTTTAAAGGTCTTTTCCAACTGAAACTATTGTATAATCCTATGATCCTGGACTGCGTAACAATAACTTATGCAGGCCAAAGTAGGTGGTTCTGTCCCTCTACTCTGCTCTTGTGAGATCCCACCTGGAGTACTCTCCTGGAATATCATAGAATCAGCATCATAGGATAAGCTGAGTAGGAAGGGACCCATAAGGAGTACTCCCAGCCCAGGGGACCCCAGCACAAGACAGACATGGATGTGTTAAAACAGGTTGGGAGCTTACAATAAGCATCATCAGGGAGCAGAAATACCTCTCCTGTGAAGGCAGGCTGAGAAAGTTAGCACTGTTCAGACTGGGGAAGAGAAGACTCCAGGGAGACCTTACTGTGGTCTTTCAATACTTTAAGAGGGCTTATAAGAACGATAGAGAGACACCTTTCTCATGGGCTTGCAGCAAGATGACAAGCCCATATATTTAAACTGAAAAACGCTGGTTTAGATGAGATACAAGGCAGAACTAGAAAAGGCTGCCCAGAGAAATTGAGGACCAGCCATCCCTGGATGTGTTCAAGACCAGGTTGGATGGGGCTTTGAGCAATCCCGTCTACTGAAAGATATCCCTGCTCATGGCATAGAGGTTGGACTCAATGATCTTTTAAGGTCCCTTCCAAGACAAATGATTCTATGATTCCATGATACTAGCAGTACCTACACAGTGTGTTAATACTTTATTTTTCTCAATTATTAGGGTTTTTTTCTTCCATTCAACCTTTCTTATTAATTTTTTCTACTGATTACCTTTAAATTTTTAATATTTAGACATTAAACACAAATTTTCTACTGCATGTACTAAACATATTTTATCTGTGATAAAATCTCCTCCCTGTGTGAATATAGTCCCTGTAAAACTATGTAAAATAATTCAGGACATCGTATGCACTTTGCAGAAGTAGAAATGACTGTACAAGCTTTTAAGAAATAGATAATCATGTTCACTTTGTGCTGAATTACATTTTGCATGCAGAGACCTTGCCAAGGGGCACTCAAGCTTTGTCAGAGAAAAAGGCAAGATTATTCATAATAGTAATTGCTACATATGGTGGTATCTGTGGCAGCAAACAAATTTGCAAGACTCTGAATTAAGGACAAAGAGGTGAGGAATGAAGATTAATACTTATTGAAATTAAATAAATTCTGATGAAGACAAATGTAAATGTTTCTAAAGAGTATTTATGTAGATAATGTATTTGCAAATATAGCAAACAAAATGAAATTAACTCTATTTTTCTTTTCAAGATAAATTATCACAGGGATGGGGAGCAGAATTAAGACCCTGTAATCCAAGTGGAAACAGTCAGTGACCTGCTACAGTACTTAGATACACAAAAGTCCATGGGCCTGGATTGCTTCCATCTAAGGGTACTGATAGAGCTGCTGGGAAAGATCACCAAGCCACCTTCAATCATTTACCAGCAGACCTGGCTAACCAGGGAGTTCTCAGGTAGCTGGAGGTGAGCAAATATGAGGCAAATCTACAAGAATGACCAGAAGGGAGGACCCAGAGTACTACAGACCTGTCAGCCTGACCTTGTTGGGGAAAGTTATGAAGCAGATTGTCTTGAGTGGCATCAAATGGTACATGCAGGGGATCAGTCTTGGATAGATTGTATATCAGGAAAAATGTTTTGACTGAAAGCGTGGTCAAGCATGGAGGCAGGCTGCCCAGGGAAGTGGTAGAATCACCATCCCTGGAAATGTTAAAAAAATGTCTGTATGTGGTAGTTGGGGACATGGTTTAGTGGTGAAGATGGCCGTGTTAGGATAATGGTTGGACTCAGTCTTTGAGGTCTTTTCCAACCTTAACAATTCTAGGATTCCAGAGGCAGATTATCAAGCTTAAATTTTAGCATCTGTACTTTAGATGACCGATACATTTGTAAAACAAAAATTATGTTCCTCTCAAAAACATTGGCAGCAGACAGTTGAGGCACAAAATATGTATATTAGGTACATTAAAAAACCTGAAAAAACAAAACACCAAGTAAAGAAGAAGAAGAAAAAGAAAACAAATATTACAGGAATAGTCAAAGATATGTCCTGAACAACTCAAAATGTAAACTTTAGCTTCAAACAGGAGTCTGGGAGTTATGCACAAAATCACAGACATGAGAGCTATTTAAATGAGAATAAGCTTACCCAGAACAGAAGATAAACATAAGTCCAACGGGAGTGATGATCTAAGAGATTTGTTTCTATCAAATGTTCCTGATGTTCTATTTTATTCTAATTGTGTGAGAAAGTGGTGAAGAAGAAATGTTACCACAGAGTTTTATGCCAGAAGATAAAATCAAAACATCTGTTTCTACTTTCATATTAAAAGCTCTTCTCTTCCCCCCATCTCTTTATATTAATCAGTAACATTTAACATCACAGTCCTCTGGTACAGTTGCAGGGAACAGTTTACAAAAAGGAAATGTATAGATAAAACAGTCTTAGGCTCCTGAAATAATGTAAAGAGGTTAAAAGGAATATATTGATTTGGTGTCTTAAAAAAAAAAAAGAAGCCAATTCAAAAGAAAATCGACAAAATTTGACATCCCTGGCAATGTAGAATAGAGGAAAATTTCTTCTCAAATAAAAATCCAATTATCAACCTGACTACTAGTATGTACACAGATTTACTTGGTGGGTAGAGCAACAGAGCATTTTGATGCTCTGTGTTCCATATTCTGTCTACCTTATACTGTACTCAGGTTCAGTTAACATAAATTTCTGTCCATGTTTTAGTCACAGCTAAGAAACAGAAGAGTATGAACACACCCTTTGGAGGCTGTCAGAAATCAATGGATTTGGCTGGGTATTTTGATGCCACCCTCATTCCCTCCAGCCTGCAGAGCAATCTCTATCTGATAGGATGGGCAGTACCTCTTCCCAAAACAAAGTCTATGGAAAACAGAATTATCACAGCAGCTTGTCTGTCTCACTAAGCAAACACTAAACATTTCAGTAAAGGAGCTACAGAGTACTCAGATATGGAGATTCTTCTAAAAACAAGAGTGAAAAAACCTTGGAAGAGCTTGGTAAAGGGTTTCACTGTTAAAATACCACTTGGATTGTTACATGGAGTTAAGATTATGTGGTAGGAGGTTTTAGCCTTAATTTTGTTGCTTCATCTTCCTGAAGGCCTGTGTCACTGACTCACACCTCAGCAGTAAAGCAGAGACTGCATTATTTCTAGACAGTGACTGCTAGTTCTTACTTCTGCAACAAACACACAGGATGGACTCAGACAACTTCTGCTGTGATTCTTGTGGTGTCCTGAGCAGGGTCAGGAGTTGAAACTGATGATCCTCATGGGTTCCTTCCAACACAGCATATTTTATGATTCTATGATTCTGTGTCTATGCAAGGCTTTCCCTCAAACAAAAATTCTAAGAATATAAAGAAAATTTGATTCTAGCAAATAATTTAAGTAACTTATTCTGTGTCAACTATTCCTTTATTATTTTTATAATTTCCTCACCCAGTTTATATTTAACCTGAATCTGACTAAATACTTATTTTATTGGCATGAATGGAAGCAATTACCCAGAGAATAAAATGGTAAGAAAGATCTCAAACTGTCTTTAACTACGGCTGAGATTTTATACATTAAAAAAAATGTCTTTTAGTGATCACTTATGTGGAAAAAATGATATATACATAACTCTTGGTGGTACTCTGGATTGAATGATTTCAATGAGTTTGGCATGGCTAGTCTCTGGCAAACTGGACCTTAGGTTTTTTTGCTTTAAAATTTTAAAAGTAATATTAAGTGGATTTCTCTTGTAAATCTGTGTAAAGTAACCAAGAAGGACTTACATTGCCTTGAACACAGTACCTACAGATTTATGGAAAATTCATAAGTAAACTTACGGAATAATGGACTGTAAATATTTTCTGTCTTTTGAAAATAATGTCACTTCATTGAAATATTTCTATAAATGGCACTTATCTATCAGAATATGCTTCAAGAGAAGATTGATTCACAAATACTGTCCTCACCAGAACAATTTTAACTGTCTTGGCTTCCAATTTCAGTGTAGCATTTTTCCTTCAATAGTTTAAACCAGTGGGAAGAATCATACCTCTATAAAGAAAAAAGTCCCAAAGATCCTCTCTGTCCTTGCTATTGATTATGTTCAGTCTCTCCCTGCTTGGAAGCATTCAAAAGAAATAACCAGATGTTGGCTTCAAGGTATCAGCTGTTCTCCCTTGGGTTTATATGCAAGATTCCTGACACTGACTTTGTTCAATAGTACTGTGGGCCTCTTTCTGATAACATGGAGGACTTTCTGCTCAGTTCTGTAGACAATATCATTCTGTGCAGTTCTGAAGTAAGAACAACTCCCAGGAAAAAAGAGTTTAATTTAGAAATTATAGGAATATGCTATATTAGTTTCATAGTAAACAGAATTCAGTTTACAATTCAGGTGAAAATGAGAATTCAGTCTTAATTGAATAAATATATGTGGGACATGGCTGTTAGGTTCACCCAGATGCCTCCTGTGAGAGGCAGTGATTGGTCAGCAAGATGCATAGGCATTGCATGGTAATTGGATATGAAGGTGCTGATTGACAGGCATGCAGCTAATCCGCACCTAGTCCACCAACTGGATGATATAAAAAGGCTTGTTTTTCCAGTTAATAAAGAGATTTTCTGAACACCATCCAAGGAATTGGTTGTCTTGCTCCTCAACGCTCCAAATATACATAAGAGATTTGATGTATCCCCCACTGTATGTGATGGTATAATGTGATGGTAAAATATGGTTTTTTTAGATTTCCTTACTTCTTTGTTATTATAATTTGGCCAAAGTCAAACAAGATGTATTCTTACAATCCATACTACTTTCCTTTATATATTCCAATTACACAGCTATGGTGGTCTGACATTAATGGTGTCCCGCCCAAATCTCCCTTCTTCCTCCCATACTTCCAGTGCAGACTATCTACAGTCTTCAGAGCCTGTAAAGCACCTTGTGTGAGTCATTTGAACCTTTTCAGAGTTTTCTTTGTGTCATCCTCCCTAATACAAAATGTTGCTCATACCAACAACCTTTAAAAAATCATTTTCCATATCCACAAGGAAGGCTCCTTGCTGCCTTAATCAGTACAGCATTAAGGTGGTCCAGTGCCTGCCCGTTATATTGCCTTTGTGCAAGTTTTTCCTCCCTCTGTTCATTTCACCTTCCAGTATGCAGCAGAAAAGCAGAGGAGAAAGTTTGGATAGCCCTGTTTAATCGGCTAGGGTTGATGAACACAGAGATGGTCTCAGCCTGACCCATTATTTTTGGAGTGACCCCAATGGCTAAAACAGGGCTCAGTGAAACAGCAGGGTTGAGAGAAGGACTGAATTACATTTTTGCATAGTTCTTTATTTTTTACATTATTTTTTCCCTGTATTTTGTGGCGTTGCATCCCCGATGCAGCCGAAAGCCCCAACACCGCACAGGAAGGTGATCAGCTGGGCCAGAGACACACTGGGTGCTCAGCAGTCATGAAGCACACAGACAAGCTGTGGAGCACGGGGGACAGAAGCTCGAGAGAAAACTGGATAGAGATGAGGAGATGCAGACTCTCTCCCTGGAGATTCCAAAGGAATTTATTAAGGTTCACAGGTGAAGGTCAAAAGGGAGGAGAACGAAGGGTGGCAGGAAGGCAAGGAGTCTGGAACTCGAGAGCTCAGAACAAAGGATTGCATGAGGTTAAAAGGGGCGAGAAAAGGGGAGTAGCTGACTCCAAAGAGCCAACCAGGAAAAGGCAAAGGGGAGGAGATAAAGGGTACAGACCAATCACAACATAACAGGGGAGGGTACAAAACTCGTACACCAATGGGGCGCCAAACTGGGGAGAACCTACTAGAACAAAACCATAAATAGGGTAGAGGCGGGGAAGTGCACGGGGCCAATAAATTTATTACTTGGCACATAGTAATTCTTCCAGCTGCAGGGTCTTCTGGGCTGTCACTAGACAGTCACCCTAACTTCAACAGTAACGGCTTTCAGCTCATACCCAAGATTCTTCTTCGACCATCACTGACCCATGCGGTTGGTCTCCCAGGCTTAACTGCCAGAGGGCCACCGCAACAGTATTTCTCATGATTACCACAAAAGGAGGGGCAAGGAATATAGGGGTTCTGCCTTTTCTGTTGGTGACAATGCAGTATACTTTCTACCAGCCCTTTGTTATGGTCAATAAGGTAGAACTGGTTTTTACCTTATGCATATTTTCTTTATGTAGCAACAAGCAGACCTGGACTATCTGCAGAAAGATAGCCTGTAAAGCATGAAACTTATATTTCTCTTTCAGAATTGTAGGTTGACATTAGTGAAATTACATATAATTTACCCCAGAAAAAGTGAGCACAGACATGGGTTTTTTTCAGTCAATCATGTTTGGAGACCTCATTGCAAATTACGTGCTCACAAAGTAATGGCCACTGTAACTCATCTAGACCTGTAGTGTAGGGAAAGTTTATCCAACAGGAGCACAAACATGATCCTATCCTGTGACCTAGGCACAAATTGATGTCAGCAGGGCAGGGATAAAAAGTCACTGTACCACTCTAAATTGCTTAGCCTGACTAATAAATCTAACTTGCATAATTTGTAATTTGTCAAATTAATTTATGCCACAGTAAACTCTTATCGTAATTTTGACAAAAGTGCAATTATACTGTTCCTGATAGTAGCAGATTAGTTCCTGTTTACACTGTGATGGCCTTTGACAGCTCTTTGCCCCAGAGGAGCCCATTCAAATTGATAATGTTCCACACACATGCTCCTGGGATTTGTTCATGGCTGGTCACTGTTGTTAAATTCTGTTCTGTTGTAGAGCCTACACAGATGTACAAAAACATTTGACATTACAAGACCCCCCAGCTGACTTTAAATTCAGGTCAGGTCTGTTACTCAAATGCAGATTTTCTCATTTAAATTGGTGAAAGACATATACACCTATTTTTATATTTTCCAGTTACAATAACAGGATCAAGATAAAATACAAGTTGATAATTAGCATAATGCTAAAAATTTGATTAATATGATGTACAAATTTAAATGCAATTAGAATTTTAAAAATATCAAAAGGTATCTGTTTGAAATAGGCGGAAGAACAGCATCAAAGAAGGATATCCATTGACTTTCAGCAGTGGAGAATTTTCTAGAATACTTATCTTTCATACGTTGATAATAATGTTTGCTTTGATTGCCTATTAAATAAAGATTGCCAGTTGTAAGCATAAAGATTTTGAAAGCCTTGTATCTTATGTGCTAAATAATTACAGTAGAGAAGTCATTAGTCATATGGTTTACATCATTATTCACCCAAATTTTAAAATGCAGCCTACTAGAACCATTTAGTGTATTGTAACACCTGATTTACTGTCAGATCAACAAAATTCATAAATAAAGTTTCAGTGCATTTATTATATCTATTTGGCTTGAAGCAAATCTGACAGCCTGTATATCCATACTGCAGTCATCTATTCTCTTTCCTCATACAAACAATTAAATAAAGACACTCTTAGTACCCATTGGAAGAGTACAGTCATCGATTTTTCTTTTCATTGTTTTCTTTCCTTTTAATCTTTTCATGCACATACTTTAACTTTATACTCCCACTTGCAACTGGTGCAGCCCACTTTGCCGTTAATGTGCTGGATATTTTTGATTTTCTAATATAAAACTCTTCACAAAATGCTTTTCACCCTTGATTAAGCACATTCAGTACAGAAATAAAATTAAGTGAAGAAAATAGAATTCCTGGCAAAGTATTTAATTAACTGGTTTTACTGTCATTGTACAATGGGGACCTAAACAGACTGGGATGTGCACAGGGAATGCAGAACAATGCCCTAAAACACAAAAGCCATGATTATTCTAGATACTTATCTGCTACTGAGCTGTCAGGAGGAATTAAGATGAATTTCTGTTGATATCAGTAGAGAAGAGACTAAAGTACTGGAAGTACCGAAACTGAAGAAATTATTGACTTAAACACAAAATATCTATAAGATATATCAGATAAGATATATTATAATACAAACCCTTATATTGTTTCTATTTTAATTTTTATGGCATGTATCTTGAAAAAATAGTCATTAAAAGTGAAGTGTTATTTTTTCAACATAAATAATATTCAAACAAACAATAGTGAATTTATTCCTGTGTTAGTATTCTTGAGCATTCATATGCAACAAGAAATAATGTCCCTCCCAGCAAGTTTTATGAATAAAGAATAGGCCAGTTCTTTCTATTACAAATCCTTTTATTTTGATGTCATTATTAATTTAATTGCTAACTTCCCTATATCCTCTATATTTAGTCTTCACTACATTCCACCTAATGAGTTAGGATGAATTATCACAGAAACTGTCATAAATATGAGAATGTGTGGAGAATGTTAAAGGTCTAGGAGAGGTGGTTGGACAAGTCATCTTCTAATATTTAATTATGGAAATACTTGATAGCCTGACAGATGATTTTATGCACAGTTATAGCTATTTTGATTATAATGCGGAGAAACTCAAATTGAAAACAGTCCTTATTATCCAAAGTTTAACAGATACTTCCAAAGGAAGTATTGTGTGATCTTCCTGAGCTTTGACTAGATGTTAGACTAGCAGGTGAAATCTTCACTATGGAGGCTTTGGCTGGGAGATGGGAGCCAAGGCCAATTTAAACCAACAGAGAGAATCCTATTGACTTCAGCAGGACTGAGCTTTTGGAGAACAGCCTGAAGCACCCCAGTGCCAGCCAGCTTACCCACAGCATCCACTTCTGTCCAGGCTGGAGCTGTTCTTTTCCTGCAAAACCATCTGGCTGGCACTCACAATCCAGTTGGCACTGCCATTGTCAGACAGGGTAATTTTGTCAGTTTTCTCACATAGAGGATAAAAACAAATGTATCAAAAACCTGCTGCATTGCTTTCTGGTTTCATATGCCTCAGGTTAGAAACTCTCTTCAGTTATCTAAAATCTTGAGATAGCTGGGCTTTACTGCTTTTTGTCTTTGTTTAAGAGATTTGTTCTGGTGATCTCACACTGCTTAATGCTTAGACATAATAATAGACTAAAATGACTTATCAACATACCTGAAAAAAGGTGTGCTAGTCACAGTAAAATGTGTGGTTTCACAAACTGTTTATTTGTGAATGTTCATGGAACTAGACCAAGATTAATATTTCTGTCTTTATAAAACATATTACCAAATAGCAGCAATCTTAACTTTATAGATGTTCTGATGACTCTCAGGAAAAATTTCCTAAATTCAACTATACAGGGCTATTGGTGTATTACTGGAACAAAGTACAGAGGGTGAGTTGCTCTCTAGATATAATTACCTACAAATCTATCTGTAATTACCCATCTATAATTATCTCAAACTGTACAGTATCATAGCAAGATAAAAGTATAAATCTTCTTTCTATAAAGGCTTTAGGTCTTTAAGCATTTAAAACTTAAAGTTCTACTTTGCTATATGTCATGGTTTTGGGGACAGGACATTGCCAGGGGGACGCACGAAAAAGGGCAAACAGGCCTCAAGCTTAAAGTTGCAAAAAAAGGTGATTTAATTACCTAACAGAATTGGAGGATAAATGCAAGGCAAAAATAAACTTTTCATACATTATTTTGTTCCACCCCCCCCCCCCCCCCCCCCCTTACGAACCTATAGTATTCACCCCCTTTCCTCCTTTACAATCCACAAGCCGGGTAGGGGGCAGGGTGTGGGGTCTCTTTTCAGTCCACAGAGCAGATTCTCAAATTTATTCATTACTACAGTTCTTCTACTACTACAAATACTCTTTATCTCTACTTGTTTCTCTCTCTCTCTCCAGACAGTTTTCTGCTCTCACCCCCACCCTCTTAAGAAGCAGTCTCTGCACTCACCCCCCTTCCCTCTTTCCAAACCAGCAACACAGACAGGGGGCAGGGTGAGAGGGGTTTTCTGGTCAGTTCAATCAGGGAGAGGGGTTTTTCTACTTAGCCATGGGGTGCCTCCCACGAGAGACAGTCCTCTGGGAACTTCTTTGGCGTGGGTCCAATCTCATGAGCAACATCCCGCCTGAATTCTGTTGCAATATGAGTTCTCTTGTCCATAAGGTGCAGACTCTCCCGAGCCAAGGCCACGCTGCTTCCATCCCAGGAGCAAGGCCTTTCTTTCCTTTGCAAGGCCTCTGTAGCTTTAACTCTTTCGAGACTCCAAACTGGGTCACAGCTCTCTCCAGGCATCCACCTGCTCCTCTGGCATGGGTTGTGGGTGGATTTCTGCATCCCTGTGGACTCCATGGGCTGCAGGGGGACCTCCTGCATCCCCATGGCATTCACCGTGGCTAGCAGAGAGTTTTCAGCTCCAGCACCTGGGGCACTGGAGCACCTCCTCCCCCACCTTGTTCACTGACCTTGGCATCTCCATGCTGTTCTCCCTCTACATATTTTCACCTCCACCTCCCCCTCCTCCCACTACAAAGAAGTGAAAGAAGTGCGTGCCCACTTTGTTTTGATTTTTTCTTAAATATGTTTTCACAGAGGCGTAACTAGCACCTCCAATTGGCCCAAACTTGGCCAGCAGCATGTCCATCACCTTCAGAGCCATCAGAGATTGGCTCTGCTGGACTTGATGTAAAAACTTCCAGAACTTGCACTCAGGACACACAGGAGCCATCTTTGTGCCACTCCCCACCCCTCAGACACCTCCCCAGGCCTACTACAACAGCTTCTGAGGGGTCCAAATTTCTCCTAGATGTTAAAAATACTTTACTGATGTTTTGGGCCAATCAAAACCACCACACTATAGCCTGCATTTCCTTCTGTCTATACTCTGGTTTTTATCATAATAAAACAGAGTAAAAAGGAACAGTAAAAGCTAACTTACAAATGGAAAGGGAGTAAACATAGTGTCAGATCTGACAGGAGAAATAGCTATATCCAAAACTGGTAATTTCAAATATGTTGAGAGTAAATATTTTAGTAGAAGCAGTAATGCTCCATTATAAAGCAATGTACAGAAGATATATGCCATAGAAGTCCTTATAAATTTTCAGAAAACCTATATGTCTCACTCATTTGCAACATAAAAAGTAAAAATGAAGAAAGATAATTCTACTGTAGTTAGCCAGCATTAAGCAAGGATGCAGGTAGATGTAGGTAGAAGAGAAAACACAGTAAAATAAAGCTGGGAAAATCCTGTAATGAAAATAATTACATACAGGTCAATGAACTGAATAAAGCTGTCTTCAGTCTTTACTTCCATAATAGCTATGTTTTTAAGCTTTTTTCTGTCTTTGCAATGGTTTTATACATTTGTTTTAGCTATGCTACAGTCTCTGTAACGCTTACATGCTGAAAATCTTTAAAAAATCTCTCCCTGTCCAGAATGCATTCCTTGTTTAATAGCATATAGCCACAGCAATATAATGTATGTCCTACCTTTATTTTCTTCGGATAAAAAAGAGTTGTGGCACATTATATATATAGGTGTTTTATCTATTGATAAATGTTGGGGTTTTTTTATCTCTTGATAAATGATGGTTTTTGCTAATATTGTTTATATTGGCACTTGCATAAAGCTGTGAGCCACCTCTGGTCGAGAGTCCAGCCTCAAATGGCTAGGCATTAAATACTGCCTTTCTGAAAACTATGACATGGACAACAATATTTGAATGATTTCTCATCCATCTTTGGGTTACAGCAATTGCAAACTGTTTCTGCTTCTTCTCTGTTCATGCATCTTGGAGAGACATTCAGCTGCAACATTTTCATCAGTGGGTAATGAGCTGCAGTGCAGCCTACTGGATTTTACATTCCTCTTTTCTCTCTGAAGCAATTGTACTGCATTTCTCATTTTCATTTCTCATTTGTAAAAACAAGAACTAACACAGTCGGAACTATGAATAATGTAGGTGAAACTTGGATTGCATTTTCAAATCTGCTCAAGATAAGAGAAATTTAGTTTGGGTTTTGTGTGCCTGTTTCCATTTCCCTGATCTGTTTGTCTTGTCTGTGTGGGTTCTAAGCTACTAGAACTGCCATATTTGTGTTGGCCATCTGTACATAAAGAACCATGGGATCATAGAATGGTTTGGGTTGGAAGGAACCTTAAAGGTCCTCTTGTCCCACACCCCCTGCCATGGGCAGGGACACCTTCCACCAGGCTGGGTTGCTCAGAGCCCCATCCAACCTAGCCTTGAACACTATCAGGGACGGGGCATCCACAACTCTGGGCAATATGCTCCAATTCCTTGCCACCCTCACAGTGAGGAATATCTTCCTGATATATCACTAGCATTTAGGGAAATTAATTCAAACGTCTGAACAAATTGGAATCTGCATCATGATTAACTAATAATGAAAAAGCAATGTTGTAAGAGAAAGAGAGGTTAAATATGCACAAAATTTAAAAATTTCTTATCATCAAGATTGTTTCTTTGGATGTGAAAACTGCCTAGAAGAATTTTCAAAATATTTCCTCAGTTGTGGCTCTTATTAAAAAAACCACCAGAAATACAAGTCATGGTACAAAGCTGAAAAAAGAAAAGAAAAAGGAAGAGTGAATGGATTGTAGTCAGTCCTTGAGTGATAATGTATTTTGGATAGAACTTCATGAAAAGTATTTCAGATCATTATTCTAACACAAAAATATCAAAGATCTAAAAATTAAGGCATGAAATGGCTAAACTCCAAAAGTAAGTCTAGATATTTAAGTTCTGTTCTAGATCAGATCTAGACTCACAAGAAAATGAGAGTAAATACAGTCTAGTGCCAGTGTAGTTATGTCTGCATTCCAGAGCTATAGATGTGTTAAATAACAGTTTAAAGAAGTAGTATTGATCAATTTTCTAACATAATGAATTAAGTAGTTATGTAAATTAGTTATAATGACAGGAATCAAAAATATCAGAACCATTTAATTACTGAATTGTAAAGCATGCTTTAACTTTAAATTAGTCTTGCTCAGCAAACGGCTTCAGCAATTTTTTGAATTCATAAAAAGCATTCAGCAAGTGTTTGTATAAATGGGAAGAAAAAGGTGGAGGCATTTGAGGTTGAATCAGGGTGGATAAAACCCCAATACTTTAGATTTTCTGGTAATCTCGGAGAGAAGTTTGTTGAGTAAATTCTACACATGTATACTGAAGTAATTCACTTTTAAGTCCTATAAGCAGGCGTGTACTAAAATGCTATAGCATTCTCAATTAATGCCACTAATAATGTTTGTATAAATCTGTTTTTAGTGTACACTTTTAACAGAGAGCTCTGGAGACCTAGGACACAGATGTCTTTCACCTGTTTTCAGTAATGTCAAATGACAGCAAATTTCTATAATGTCTGTGCTGTAGGTTTATGCCCTGCTTTGAACCAGAATGAATATTAGATGAGGCGAAATGGTGAACTGATCATGCTATCCAACAGGGGGATGGAGTGTTGCAGTGTGATAGCAGGATTTAGGGCATGCATATTAACACAAGCTGTATATGGATTATGTTCTAGAAATCTCTCCCTTGCTAAATGTATTATTGGTTTCCTGAGTCTGTAACCTCCTCTGCTGTAAACCTATTGGTGTAACCCCTTTCCTCCTCCTTATCTCCTCCCCTCTGGCTTTCCCTGGTTGGCTCTTTGGAGCTAACCACTCCCCTCTTCCCTCTCCTTTTAATAGTCTGCAGCCCTTTGTTCTGGGTTTGCAGTCTCTGGTTTCCTGTCCCTTCGTCGTTCCCCGCTTTCTGCCCCTCTTCGCCACCCCCGGACCTTAACCTGTGGACCTTAATAAATTCCTTGGAAATCACAGACTGCGATCCTACACTTCTTTCTTCACCAAGCCTCTACGGCGACTCGCGTCCCCCGAGTTCTGCTGCCTGCTGCAGTGCCATGTGTGCGCCCAGCGTGTCTCGGCCCTGGACGGTTGCCCCTCTTTGCGGCGTGGGGTGGCCGTCCCTGAATCACGAGGCTGTGATGCCACAATGGAGCAAGTTCTGCACAGTGTAAGCAAGGTTTGAGCAACCAGGTCCTGCCCCAGACCATTCTGCTGCTAGTCCTTTGCACTTCTGTACAGTCTTAGAGGACATCATCCCTTCCAGTCTCTGGGGCCACACAGGGATTTCTGGCCCCATTACTGAGTGACATGCTTTGTCTCTTTGACAGGAGTCTGAGGCACTGTGCTACTGCCTCCTTGAATCTCAGAGAAGCCCCATAAGCACCCTCCCAAGGGCATCCATCTGTAGACATCTGTATTTCAAGTGTGCAAAGTACCAACTTACCCACCACCAACCCCTTCCCGGCACACAACACATGATCTCCCACTTTCAAGTGTAATAAAGCAGTTTCCTGCACACATTCAGTGTCTTCTGCTGTTCAGTGGCAGAGATTATTCTTTGGTTTACACTGGGAGTGGCCTGCTTAAAAGATGACTGTGGAGGAAACCATTTGTTTTTTTTTTTTTTAAAAGAGATGATACTCAGCTACATCCTTCTTTTGCCATATGATTTATTTTACAGCTGGGCTGGTGTTCTCCCTCCAGAAATGAAAAGTTTGAGTTTAAGCTCACACTGGAGTTCCTATTTTGAAAGATTTATGAGATTTTTTCATTCTGTTGACTATGAATTTCTGCATAAAGGTGAATTTTATGCCATGTCAATGGGCTCCAACTCCAGTAGAATTTTTAATCACCCAAGTAACTCTAATTATAAAAGTGCCTCCACTATAATCAATACCATTCCTCACACACTTAAATCTTACTCCTATTTAAGTGCTTTCTTGGATTCAGGCCCAAAATACTGTCTTTAGAAAAACATGTTTATTTGTATTTCAGAGAAAAGTAACAATGAAGGTGTATTTCTGTAAAACTTCCACATCTCAGATGCATGCTCATTTTATAAGGCCAGGATGAGTCAATGGATCACATTAGTAAAAATTATAAACAAACAAAGTATAATTTAATATGTCTGTCAATTCCCTTTAAATAATCTGAGAAGCCTGTTTTCATAACAAATGTGGACATATTTAATTAATATTTTTTTCTACATAGTCCTGTATGAATTAAGATTAATTATGATAGAATTTTATGCAGATTTCATTTAGACCTGAACAAAATGATACTGCTTACTGTTACAGCCACTTTTGTGAATCTGAAAGAAAACTGCTGCTTGGCTGGAAGGCAAAACTACAAATTTCCATCTTAGAAATAAACAGCTAAAAGTAAACAGAATCAGTAATAATCAAAAGCTGTTCTGACTACTGGAATGGACAAAAAGTATACGTGATAAGCTTGCTGCTAGAGGCTGTCTTTTTCGTCTTTGCATTGAATGCAGTATTTTAAATTTGTTCAAATTAGATTGACTGAGGATTTTAAGATTGTCTTTGCAGGAAAAAGCTCTGAAGACTTGAAGCTTTCCCAAATCATTTCAAAAATACAAACCGGAGCATTGGGTAGAGGATTGCTATAATCATCTCACTAGTACTTTCCTATTCACATTTAACCTCTCTCACTTCAGACATTGACATCCTACATACAATATCACATTTTTTTCATACATAGGCTCTTTGTAGATATCTCTGAACAATGTTTTAAAACTTACCTGCAATTGTGGCCTACATTCTTACTTTAAGCATTTTATTTTGGAACAGTTTTTCAGACACTCATCTTGCAAAGCATTTTATATTTTATATAAAATTATATAAATTTTATCTATAATTTTATTATATATAAATTATACAAATAAATATATAATTATATAAAATTTATATAAATTTTATATAATTTATAATTATAAAAATTATATAAATTTTAATTATAAAAATCATATAAATTTTATATAATTATATAAAATTATAATTTTATAACCTGTATGTCTACATCAATATTTATTACTCTTCCAGCCTTACTTCCAAGTGCAAATTTTTGTAATAACTATTAATATTTTTATTTTTAAAATATGTAACATCTTTAGACCAGAAAAGATCTCTTTTATATCTGACTGAAAATTTCTGGTTTGCAGAGGTTCTGCAGTAAAAATTACTTGTGTCTCAGTTACAAGACAAAATTTTAATTTTAGTACAATTAGTCAATTCTAAAGTAATAGACTTGCAACATGATTCCTTGTATTTGTAGTGTCACAAGTAATACTATTTTGTTTATGGTGTCAAGATGTGAAGCTATATGGAAGCATGACCTTCAATACTTATAGTAAATTGAGATAGGCTGTGCAGACTGACAACATCTTATCTTGTAGCTGCACACATACTTCTTGAAAGCAGGACAGGCCATTTACCCTCCACTGTGACTATTTATTAGCTTTTTAATTGTCTTGGACTGCTTCTGTACAAGAAACCATTAAATCTTTGCAGAAAAGAAAGATTGTGCATGGTGGGTGAGAGCATCTGTGTTGTTAATTTCTAGGTAAATAAATATCACCTATTCAAACACAATTTTGAACACCTGTTCAAGAGCAATTTAAGCTAACATTATAATCTTGGTCAATTACTTTTTAAGCATTTGTTGATGGAATGGATTACAGAGGACAAAGCAGCAATTTGTAGCCACAACTTTTCTCAAGCTTGTGGTAGGAATACTTAGCAATGGGCATCTAGATATACCCTAAAAATAAATTTTGTCTTTGAATGAAAAAATACAGCTTTTGAGAAAAAAAGTTCATTAAGAATTGTAGGGTCTCCTGTTTTGTTTCTGTAGGTTCAAAAACCGCTTTATAATAAACTTGATATGACAATGTCACAGATGGAGTTGCTTCACTCATAAGAGAGAAGTAACAATATGTTTATTGATATAAAACAGCAATTGAACCAAGTTTGATAGTAAAAGTGACAGTGGTTTAACAAGATTCAATGGCAAAGGTACACTTGATTATTTATTGTATAGATGATAAAGTCAGACAAAATTTTCAGGAAGATCTCCCCTTTGATTTGGGAAGGACACCCTTGTATTCTAAACTTCTCAAAGAAGAGTTTGGGTGCAACTGGATCCTCTATTAGTCCCAGACTTGTTCATTGTTTATGTCTAAAGGTTTATATGTACAAAATCAATCAATTATATCACTTAATTGAAATTTCAAATTTTAGCATGCTGTGAAACACTTACCAAAGATCTGTTGCAGTAAGGAGTGTCTCAAACTTGAGGAGCAGTCTTGAGAGGTGTCGCTACTAAGGAAAATACCCTGGTGTGCAGTCCGCTGTCATGCAAGAGAGCTCAACTGTTTATAGAGGAAGATAATTAAATTATAGCCATATATGCATCCTGACCACAGAAGTTAATTTCCATCAAGCTTGGCTTGAGCCGGATCTTGACCAGCGCTATTTTTGAGTAACAAGGGAGGCCTCAGATTAGCTCTTGGCTATTGTGTTGTTATCTGTCTCCCTCTAATACACTATGAGTGTGATGCATCCATCATAACTGCTTACTGGTGGTTTTCAGTTGAGCAGAGTTATGGGAAACAAAGGTCAGGTTGCAGGGCAGCACCTTGTCACCCACAAGAAAAAGTTATTGAAATATATGTGCAAAAAGTAGGTGGAAGTACATCCTCTTTGAATAAAAATTAGGATCCAAAAATATAAACATTACGCCTGAACCAATACTCACAGAAATTAGCTCCTTGTAAGGGATTTGGTTTAAGTCATTGTAAAACAAAACTAAATTCTTACATCCTGTTAGACTATAAAAGTACTAAGGAACTGAAGCAGATCTCAGTATCTTATACAGTGTTTTTCTACTTTATGTGTATAACCGACCAACTCTGCTTACACAGGTGTAGAGAAGAAGAGTGATAGGAGGTAGAATTTAATGTGGACCAAAGTCAGTATAAAAGATACAATAAATAAATTACCTGCTGCTGATCTCTTGTGTTTCCTTTTGGATGAGTTCTAGTTCCTGACATTACCTCAGATTTTATTTGCTTTGATAATGTTTCATTTATTTTGAAATGTGTCACAGTGGTCATTCTCAAAATAATTTTTTTAAAAGCATGTGGATAATGGACACTAGCTGTACCTGGTAGCTGAGTAGCTGATTCTTGCTTTTTCCTATGGTCTTTAATATGACATCTAACCATGTGAATTTAGTTTATCAAAAATACTTCAATGAAATCTTAAGGATGAGAAAGTGCAGAAATGCTCTTTTCTCATTTTTCTGTCTTCAAGGAGATAGTTTCCAAAGGACCTTAAGGGCATAGGTGCCTGATTCCTAATGACTGCTAATTGTGGTTAAATAGCTAATTTCCCCCTCACAAAGTAGGCAGAGAAGAACTACCAGATTTTCCTGAAAGTAACACCACAGGTCACATATCTAAGTACTTTAGTTTGTTAATTTTACTCAAGATTTCTTCTGTGTCAGGTTCTTTTACAAACATTAAATAGTTTTAGCCTTTATCTGTAGCACAAACCATTTTATCTAAAAAATTCTTTGCTGCTGCTATATCTAAGATTTTAGTCAACCTATTGAACTTTAAATTCAGCTGTTCCCCCTTCCCCCCACAACTGATTTTTTTGTCATGGGTCCTAATTTTATGACAGCGTACTGAAAATATTTCTGAAGGAAATGTGAGGAAAATGTTAACTCTTCCAAAAGAAGCATTTATTTCACAGTCAGAAGCTTTCAGGAGTGAAAAAAGAGGTGATGACTGATTCAGTGACTTCAGTAGTTCCTGACAGATACATGTTTCTGTGATTTATGCTGCTTCTGAAATTACTTGATTCCCACAGCATCTCCATGGAGAAATACCTTTCTAAGATCTATTATTAGCTTCAACCTACTTTTAATTTTTAAATCGAAACATATTATTAGGTGATCATATTCAAAACTCGTGTAGGATATGTTCAGAAACCTTCAAGTAACTGATAGGAATCTATGTTCAGTTTGGATAGGCCAAAATGTTACAATTTGAAAACTTTTTGTTTGCATTATGGACTATACTTTTTATTTAATTAATTCACCTAGAACGCTAAACTTAAGTGAAAGTTAGTTGTAGGACTTGTGTGGACAATATTATGCTGTTTCATCTGTCACATCCCAAACCTATGTTAGCATTGAAGCAATCCTTTTCTCCCTGGTTCTCTACCATAGAGATACCTATTTTGCTTTCCTTCTTAACTTACTATGTCATGCTTTCTGTGTTGGTTTGAAAACAAACCAGTGGGAGATCACAAGTCAAGATTGAAATTAAAAATAAGTGAAATAATACAAGGAAAAGCACTGACAAAGTCAGATACAACCTGACACCCTGGTTAGGGTGGTGGTAGCAGTCCAACTGAAGTAGTTCAGTTCAAGCAGCAATCCTGTGAAGGTCTAGTCTCCAGCTGAAGATCCAGTGGTAGCTCTTGTCCTCTGGGAACCCAGTAGACAGGGCTAGCTCAGGCAGTTCCAAGGCCAGGTTATATCCAGGTGGGAACACCTGGCTCCTCCCTCCTGGGCAAAGCATCCCACAATGGGATGAGATAAGTCCATGAGTCTCACGGTGGGTCCCTGATTGCCTGTCATCCGGAGTGGGTCATTAGCAGGTGATAGCAGCTAACGGCCCACAGCTGGTGGTAATAGAATACTTAAATATATCTATATTGCAACCTAGGACACTTTCCCACTAGGTAGTTTCAATAATAAATAGCAGCCATTTGAAAATGAAATTAAATTTAACTTTCAAAAGAGGTCTCTCCAAAGCCTGAATGAGTCACATTGTTTAGGATCCCTGTGGAATATCACTGTACTTGTTTTAAGTGCTTGTATTTAAGGACAGTGCATGTGTGAAGTTTTTTCCAGCACTGGGCTCACCTTTTAAATTAAATATTTCTAACTACATAACTAAGAAAATACAGAAGTATTGGCTTTTCAAAATCCTTTGCTTTGTATCCTATTCCACACTTATTGTAGAAACAAGAATCCTTGAGGACAATATCAGAAAGGTACTTTTTTACCTGGCACAAGAGATATGAAACAATGTTGAATACGGTTTTTATGCTGTGTAAATTTATCTTGAACAGACAGATTTTCACCATTTTTTTCTTTGTTGTTCAGTAAATAAGGACATTCAGGATATTATTTCACTGAAGAGAAGAAAGCAGAAAAAATTTGGCCAAATATAAGTTATGCAAAGAGATGAAATTTGAAACTAATTCTAGAAAAATGGAAAAGGACAGAGAAATTATCAAGAAAATTCACAACTTAGAAGTAGCATGAAACACTTTTTTAACTGAAAGCCCTAGAAGAAATAGGTCTATTAATAAATTAACTACATATGATGTTGACTAAACATACTTAAGAGTAATTCAGGTTTTTATGAGAAAAAATAAAATAGCCTTTGAGTAAGGAATTAATGGTTCTTTAAAGAAAATCACAGATCACAAAGGGCAAATAATGAGATATTAGAAAATAAATCCATAAATACATATATTAGTTCACCTGAAAGTGCAAGCTTAAAATTATTTTCTTTAAAGAACTCCCATTTGGAGATGTGTAAGAATACGGTATTGGAGAAAGCAAATGGAAGTTTGAGTGAATGAGGAGCATGCACACTATTTTTTCTGAATATGGGGACACAGATAATTGATTTATAGTTATGTGGGTTTGTTTGTGTATTTTATTTGTACAAGCTGAATTTCCGTTGTGGGTAAATTTGCAAAAAATATCTTGATTCAGCCTAAAGGTAGAATTTTTACACTTATTAGAGATTAACTGAAGGTAATTCTGATAATTTATTTTATATCAAGTTCTCTTGCACTACATGTAAATAAAAACTTTGGGGTTAGGCAGAGTTTTTATTCAGTATACAGGAAAAAAGGATTGTATTTCAGTTGCTATATATCATTAACTCGTGCTGGAGCATCATTGTCATGCAGTACAAATTTGAATGATATTTTTTCCCCATCATAATTTCACAGTGTAGTGCCAGAATGATAGACTCATAATGGGCTCCCTATAGACACATACAGAAATCATTTTGTCATTGTTATCTCACCTTGTAACAGCACTGAAAGTGGTTGGTCTCCACGGTCTTGCATTAAACTGTCACATCATTGTTAAAATCCTCTGTTTCAGGAAATGGTGAAGTTACATCTTGAGTGCTGTGAAAAATAACTACTTCATTGCCCATACCAGATTACTCCTCTATTCATGAATGGGGGGGGAAAACATTTTTCAATAGTAAGCGATCATAGAGATTAACCACTTTCTTTGCTTGTTTGGCTTTCTCAGATTGATCATACCAACATCCTATCACCCCAGTACTAAATTTTGCAGCAATATTTATTTTTCTTTTGTACTTTAGCTTGCCCTGATTTCAGGCCATTTTAAATTTACTTTAAACATGATTATATTTTTTTTTTACTTATGATTATTTAATTTCTTATATTAAATGCAGCTCAGCTACTCCCCTCAGAGACACTTACTGAGTTTTAAAAAATTTTTGGGTAAAAGTTTTTCTTTCTTTTTTTTTCTGTTTTTATCCTGACCATAGTTGTACACCAGTTCACTGAGATCTTAGATAGAAGAGAAATTTATTATCCTGCTGCTGCAAGAGAAAAAATTACAGTGACTCAAATGGTTTAACTCTAAGGTCAAATCTTTTTTTTTATTTAATAAAAGCTTCTATTTTAATCATGCAACTAGAGAACAGCATCTGTCTGTGCCAGAAAGGTATGATAATGGACTGGACTATCTTTGAGTACTTAGCATACAAAATATATTTGGTATATTATTAACATATTTAAGAGTGCTAAATGTAAGTGTATTACCTAGTATGCTCCTTCTTTCATTGTAATTAAAGCAACATTCTCTGTCAAGGAAAGCCACATATTTTTGAGTCTATTCAAAATGACAGGTTTGGTGCCAATCCAGCCATGGTCATGGGCAAAAATACGAATGACTGTCTGTAGTGAATCTGGATAATGGGGTTTATTTAAGAGCAAACCAGATAAGTGTCGCTGTTGAGTGGCTAGCTGAGGACTGACCCAAGTTCTTAAAAAAAGAAAGGGGGGGAAAAAAAAAATTTTTTTTTTTTTTTCCTTATATATAAAATTCAAAAAACCCCACATGGTTCCCCCCCCCCCCCCCCCCCCCCCATTTGTCAACCCCCAACTCACAAAAAATGGAAAAAAATTTTTAAAAAACAAAACATTTTTTTTTTTTTATAAAAAAAAAAAAAAATCCCCCCGCGAGAAACCCTCCTTCAGATAAGAGCTCTTACTGTAGTTGGTTATTCCACATACTCACCCACTTACACCCTTTTCATGATATTTGCTATTTACATGCTGGTTCATGCTGAGCTGCTACTCAAAGTTATCAGTCTTGAGCATTACCAACCACAGTCGCTGTGAATATCCTGGCTTTTTTTCTTTTTTTCCCCCCCACATATCTCTCTGATCTGCAGGCTCCTGCCACACTTCAGGATCTTTCTTCCAGTCAAGATCTTCAGCTTCTTTCTTACCAGCCCTCATCTCTAGAACACCACTTCTTGTTTTCAAGAGCTACTGTTTTTCAGCATCAACTCTCTCTGAAAGCTTGGACCACTCTCCCCTCCCCAGCTCTCTCAGTCTAAACGTGATCAAATGGATGATGCTCTCGTGGCATCTTAACTGGAAGATCCAAGATATGCAACATTTATTTGGTCATGGTGTTATCAAAGTTTACAATGTGGCCGCAAGACGAGTGCAGCCAACAAGTTGCAGATGTCTGCTTGACATGTTTACCCACACCCACATCCACAGTTATCTACTCTCTGCCAGGATTTATGATTTAAGCTATTTTTGTTCCTCTGATAGTCACACTAAGGTTTTCTATTTTGAGGAATGGTTAACAAGTTCCAGGGATGTCAATTTAACCAGTTTCACTGGGAGTCATTCTCAGCAACTTTGCATCTATAAATTTTGGAAAACTAGAGAGCTTCCATTAATTCTTTATATGGTAGAATTTGTGCAGACTTTACTAGCAAGGGGCAAAAATTAACATGCAAATTAGTTAAAATGCTAAATGTTACGAACTATTTGACATTTAGATTTAAAGGTAATCTTCAGACAATTTCTAAACTCATGTTTGGGTTTTTACTAGGGAAAAATTGTATCCTGAATAGTTTGCTTACAAGGACAGCTAATTTAAATAGACTTAGGAATCTAAGGATATGTGAATTTCTTATTAGTCTGTTGAATTATTTAAAAGAAGTCAGCAATGCTCCATGTCCCCCAAGATACTTATCTGGAAAAAAATAATACATCCACGTTGTGCCTCTGCTGGGCAATGAGCATGTCACAGTTACATGCATGAGCATTTTAGTCTCTTTGACAGAAAAGTGCCCATCTGGTTATTAGAGTCCAGATGTACAATTATTATTTCTAATACCATTTGTCCATTCTATTGCTTCTGCAGTGAATTAACCAAGAATATTTTATATTGATGCCAGTTTAAAATCTGTTAGAAAAATAAATATGGAATAAGATATCTCTACCAAAAAACCCAAAAAAACAGAACAAATCCAATAAGAAAGAAAGGCACAAACCCAAATGAAAGAATGACAAGTAAAAACAGGGCCTTAAATGATTTTAAATGTATTGCTTCTAATGCATTTTCACCAAGGCAAATTTTGACTGTATAAATATGTTGTATTTTCTTACAACTGCTTCCACAACTTCATATTTTTTTTTCCTTTTATTTGAGCTGTAAATTTTGTTATTCTTTTCACTCTAGCTGTAAGTCTTGAAAATCACAAATGGAAGCAGTGATTCGGCAGGCCTAGAGATATTAATGAAACAATAGTTGTCCCTCTGCTACCTGTGGTAACAAGTATGTTCAGCATCTTGCTCAGAACAGAGCCCTTTGTCCTGTCATGGCAGATTTTATCTGTGGGAGGTATCCAGATGCTGTTCATATGCCCTTTGCTTTCATGTGGCTCTATAAATTTGTCTGCCGTAATGACATCCTCTCAAAAAGAAAGATACAAATTGTAAAAAAAAAAAAAAAGAAAAAAAAAAGAAAAAAACCACAAAGTTTTTCTTACAGGAATGGAAGAAACCACTCTAATGCTTTTCATGTTTAAACAAAAATTTCATGGGGCATTGGAAAATCAGAATAGGTTGAAAGAAAAGCCTGGGAGATCTCCTGCTGTAGCATAAGTAAAATCAGCAAGCCTCAGCTTGCACAGTTTTTACAAAATCATCCTGTCAGAGGACATGGTTTTCTATTCAGGCCCACGGTATGGTTTATGTGACTAGCATCTCCCACATGCAAGTCTCTCTTTATTTTTCTCTGCAAGGGCAAAGCATAAAGAGATTTTTTTTTTAAATAATTGAATACATGTACTCTCTGCTATATGTTTGTTCTTAATTCCTATTGAAATTTGTTCAGCAGTCTTCAACTGGCTGTCAAGAAAGCTCCTGTACAAATAATTCTAACACTTGTACAAGATAATTCTAATGTGTCTTTTCTCTCCTTGTTCTGAAGTTTTCTGCTATTTTTTTATCCCAGGCTCAGACAACTGAGGGCTCAAAACCCAAAAATATTACATGAAACCCTGTAAAGATGCAGGGTGGTTTGCAGAAGACAAGATAACTAAATTATGGCTATCCCCCTTCTCTTCTTAACCCCATGGAGATAGCAATGGCTTAACCTTGAATGGCCAGATGTAAAACAAATCATCTATATGCAGATTTAGAACACTGAAACATCTGCTAGATAAGATCCTGTTCTTTAACTCTTCTAGATTAATCTAGGTCAGTGGACTTTCATAAAAGCAGAACAGTTTGCCTATATTGTATCCCTTGCATGACTTTATTATTTCCTTCTTAATTCTTGAATGCACCTAGTGTGTATATACCCACAGAGTATTTACCCAAAGAGTAATTAAGATTTCAATGTCAGGAAAACACAGAATTAATGTTGCCAGTGGGATTTTCCATAATCTGTCTGTTCCTTTTTGTGTAAATGCATTATAATCTGAAGCTGAGAAATTTATTTTCACTTATATTATGCTGTTTCTCTACATGTACTCCAATACTCTTGCATGTCAATTAAATTCCAGAATACTAAATGTGTCTTCTGTTTAAAGGATTATTTAAAATTTTAAATTATGAGGTAATAACTCCTTTCTCTGCTTTTTGCTGGATTTTAACAATTTAGGAGACTTCTTTATTATTAATAATATTTGGTACAGTGATAGTTCAATCATAAATGTAATATTGATTTTTTGAAAATTTTTTAATCACATTCAGGCTGCTAATATGTGTTCTTAATACAGAACTCATATGTTATCATATGAAAATTGTTGCAAGAAATTTTATATCCTCTCTTTAAATTTTAATGCTATCACAATTCATAAATGCAAACTTAAGAATCCTATGAGAAATGAAGAGTACTTCTATGACAACATCTGATGAATGTGTGTGCAAGCAGAATCTCTCTGCTGATCAATGTTTTCTACTATGTAATTTAAATTTGTTTGTGATGAAACAATATCACTTTGGACCTGTGACACTTAAGTAGTTGTTCACATTTTTTGGTGATTTTTCTCACTGACAAAGTCAACAGAACACTCATATCTCCTTTCAGCCTACATTTTGCTACACCAGACAAACTAAAAATTTCTGAATCCTCTGGTCTGTGATAGACTTTCCCTTTCCCCAGTCATTCTACCAGCCTGTTTTACAGGCTTTGTTTTTTTGTTATAGAACCATAGAGCAATGCAGGTTGAAAGGGACCTCAGAAGATCATTTTGTCCAACTTCTGATTGGAAAGGGAACCTAGGTGAGAGTATCTGGCACCTTGTCCAACTGTATCTTGAAAACTTCCAGTGATGGTGACCCTACCATGTCTCTTGGGAGGTTGTTCCAGTGAGTGTTCTCACTATAAAACAAATTTTCCTTACATCTTCTTGAAAAAGCAGTGCTTTTCTCTAACGAGATCCTTCCTTTTGCCAATATGCATTTGAAATAGAAAATACTGCGATGTTTGTCTGTCTAAAAACCAGCCAGTTCTGGGGATTGAGCTGCTGTTTGACCTCAGAGAAGGTTTTTAATGAAGTAATGAACTTCCTTTGGAACAAAGACATGAAAAAATGTGATCTCCACAAGGAGAGTTCACACATCATTACTTAAGGTGTTGACAGCTCAGTTTCCAAATGCACCTTATTTTTCAATGCATACCCTGTGTGCAAGAGATTCACATATAACCTACTTTAGTAACTGGCTTAACTTGACAATTTAAGAGTTGAGACTTTAAAGACTGTAACAAAATATTTTTCAGTTTTATGCTTTCATCCTTGAAAAATGTCTAGGAGTCTTACCACTATATAAAACTATTTCTTTGATGTAGAGTGTCTGAATTCCAACTCCAAGATGATCCTAAACCACATTTGTATTGCTAAACTTAGTAGAAGCTAATGGAGCTGTACAAAAGTTAGACACATGTTGTTTCATTTTTACAGATACACGTATTATTAAAAATAAAATATAATAGCAAATATTTCTTGCCATTAGTGAATAAGGATTAGTTCTAGTAGATTTAAGCATCCAGGGAGGATGTGTCTCATTTTCCTGACATATTCATAATGCAGATTCCCTTTTCTTTCATTGAGGACTTTCTGCTAAGAATGAGAATATGGAATCATAATTCTCAGGTATCAAATATTAGAATTTTTTTTCTATTTCTAGTGAAATAAATTATTTTTTTTAGATTTGACCCTGGGTTTCTTGTATTATTTATGACAAACAGAAAATATTTTTCCTTTTATGATTTATTGCTTAATATTATGCTGCAGAAAAGAAAATAATGTTGAGGCTTTGACATATGAAATATATTTATGAGTCAGATGACTGCATATATATTTTCACAGAATATCTACAACTCTATGAAAATTACTCTGTTTTTAAAAAAAGTCATATATGTAAAAGAGTCCTGCAAACAATGTTGCTTTCACAAAATTACCTCCCAATAAATCTTTCTACTTTTCTTGACTGTTTATGTTTTATCTTAAATTTCCATTAGATAAGGAACTGTGGCTAGTGCCAGTGGAAATAAAGATCTCATCCTCATCTTGAGGAAGAAGTCCAAAGAGCTATAAAGCTTGAGAGCTAAAAATAGTTACTGCAGTGTAAGTGTGTGTTGGCAAAAATAAATGAAATTATGTCCTTAGTAAATAATTATGATATGTTTTTCCAGTTCTGACTCCAGAAGCTCTGAGTTATGAATTCCTTCCTTGCAATAATTGAAGCAAGATAATTTAATACTTTTAATTCATCTTTCAGATGTGTTTCACCCTAGCATTTTCAGTGTAGAGAAAGTTGTGTAACAGCTACATCATCTATTACATGCTCTGATGATAGCTATTTGCCACTCAGTGAAGGCAATATCAAAATATTTTTGGAGATCATAATTTGTTTATCTACTTTTTACACTAATATAAACGCACCATTTTATGATAAACTTCATGTTGCTTATCATACCATATGATAAAATACAGGATTCTACTATTCTATACATGCATGTTACATATATAGCATACCATTTTATATTGTTTTTAGGGAGCACTCTATATTAAACCACTAATTACATCAATAAATTTTTATATAAAAGATTTCCACAAATGTTCTGTCTACTGTTTGAAAGGTTTTATGTATGGGACACATGCCATGCCTTTTCACTTGACTGTATGGAAATACTTATTCAGGAGTAGGTGTGTCTCTGATATCACTTGTCATTGGCTAATGGAGAGAGGAGCTGGATGGATTAAGGAAAAGAATATTTTCCTGGTTCATAGAGCATAGTGTTGGGTCTCCCAAAGTCATCTTATGAGATCAGAGGGTAAAACACAAAGGTTTGGAACACTCACACAGAGAAATTTATTTTCATATTTTGAAATGTATGGATCTAATTAACTTTTATCATATCAAATATGCAGAAATATTTATATTTTAGTTGACTAATTTCTCCTATTTTGTTGTCTAACTTAATGCTATTATATTACAAGCAATTAAGTGTGAATACATGTCTTATAATGTAGCTAGAAGCATTCCTTATTTCACTCTTGATTTTAAAACAATACAAATTAAGATTATTTTTCCTTATATTCTTTCAGTCTATTAAGGGAGTTACTTAATATTTATGAAAGAAGTGTCATTTGTTGGTATGATGATCAACAAGAAATATAAACAGTCAAAGGATAGGATATGATATATGCTATGATATGCAATGATATGATTGATATTGATATGTATGTGTGACATATTATATGGTATTTATTATTTTTATTATATTTATTAAATTATATTAAAATTAATCATTCTTCAGCAGAAACAATTTGAGATAAAAACTGCATTTAAATTGATTTCTGTCTGCAGGACACATTCTGTTAAAAATGTGACAAGAACAGATAAAGAAGTAAAGTTCTGTTTATATGTTTTCCTTTCATCTCTTTCAGAGTGGATAATTCACCCTGTATACACCAAATGCTATTAAAGACAGATTCTATTTATGCTTTGATTTCTTCCCTTCCAATCCATGATTTTATAACATAGTAAAGAAGTAAACTATATAATGAAAACATTTACAAATTAACTTCTGCTATCCACAGCTCTGTATTTGTCCCTGTGCTATTTCCCTTTGTCTACTAGTCCTTCTGTAACGAAAATTCTCAGACTATCAGGTAAAGCTACTAGATATTTACATTGCTCCTGAGAAAGGGGGACCCCATCCTGACTCACCACAGGGAGTTGTTGCAACATCACAACCAGACATGTTGAGGGCTGGGAGCCCATGAGTCACTTCTGTTCTCAGATTTCAGACTGTTTCTAATGAAAGGATCAAAATGTGGGGATTTTTTCTGATCCTGAAATGGCAGCAGTAGTTCCTAAAACATTTTAGCACTATTAGCAAGACTTATGAAAATGCTAAGTATTTATTTCAAAAATGACCTAATATACTTCCCAGTAGCTCCTTTAAGAAGCTCTCTATACAGTGTTGCTTTCAATAGATAATTTATGAATAGGTATAAATGCTAAAAAAGGGAAGACCAGCTTACAAAAGTATTTTTTCTATTTTTTAATTATGAGGTGCTTTTCTCTATGCCTCTGTACCTGTTACTTTTCTGTCCTTTTAATGAAAAAACACCCCAAACCTTATTTAGACCAGATTGCAGCTAGTTAAGTTTTCAATCTGAATTAGTTTCCACCTAGATAGCTAGCCCTCGGTTATAGGTGTCAGAAGCTAACATTTTCAGAAGAACATAACTTCTAGTAAATTATCCTAACTTGTTAAAACTTTAAAAAATCATCTCTAACAAATATGTTAAAGTAGCTCTCAGCTATGCCTAACCATTTTTGTTTTCCTAAAGGTCAAAATGCTCTAAAGCACAGTCAAAAGAAATTTATCCTGCAGTTTTTTAATACAGTCATATGCAAAACAGTTGTTAATTATTATTTTCTTCTACTCTGAGTTTTATATTTTATATGTATAAAGTATGAGCCCATTTCATTGGTGTTAGTAATTTTCTTTTTTCCTCCCAAGTTTCTTCCATACTGAGTGTCATCAAAACAAATTAAAATATATAGTTCTTGATTCACACTATAGGCCCTTTAGAACAATTCTTCATTATACTTCAGATTAAATCTTGCACCTTTGGTTTCTATTTATGAAAATAGCAATTCATCTTGTCTTCATCTAATACGTGTAAGTTAGAGACAAGTGGGTAACTCTGCCCTGTTTTCTCACAATGAAAGCTAATTACATTTTTTTGTTGTTTTGTGGATCTACCAAACCATTTCTATCCCCATGTTCCATTCCTGACAGGATTTCCCTGCAGCTTCCACTGCTGGTGCTGGGAAACCAATGCCCTGCACAGTGTGTCAAAGTACCTGTAAGAAATGAGAAAACTGAGTTACTCTTTCCTTGTGCAAGTTTAATTAGTCTTCAGATTTTTGTGTTAATGATGTACACTTTCCTTCTTTTGGAAAAAAACCCAATATGATCCTAACTGAGCTGTGCACTTCACCTGTCCTGACACCCGACTCATGCAGCACATCTTTGCTATGTCTCAGTATATTTGTATGCTGTATTTTGCTCCTCTCCACAGTAATAAGGAGTGCGCAGTAGATGAAAGATAATTGATGTACTCTTTTTTACATTGATGTGGCAAAATTTAAGAAAAGGTGTTGAGCAACCTGGTCTAGTGGAAGGTGTCCCTGCCCTCACAGAGGGCTTGGAACTAGTTAATCTTTGGGGTCAGTCCAACCCAAAACATTCTGTGATTATACCACAAAAATACTAAAATTACTCCAATACAAGCAAAACACTTGAAGATCTCTACCTTGTTTTCATACAACTATGAATGTGTTCTTGTATTCTGGAAGCATTTCCTACTTCATTTATTGCTTTATTCCATCAATAAATATGTATTTGTAATATTGAATAAGAAATTAGTAAAATTTAACTCTCTGTCTTAAAATACAGAAGCTCTGACTTAAAATTTCTTCTTCCAGGAGATTATGGATTGGAAGACCTCTTGGTTTTAGTTAAAGAACACCATTTGAAATCTAAGTTTCATACAAATAGCTCACATAATGACAAAGAAAATCAAAGCTTATCTTGCTTCATTTGCAGGTTTTTCAGGCCAGTACTGTGAAACAGAAATGAATGAGTGTGATTCAGCTCCCTGCTTGAATGGTGCTGTTTGTCAGAATGATGTCAACAGCTATGATTGCTTTTGCCCTGAAGGTAAGTTGTTCAAAATAATTTATTTTTATTATCTTTGACAATTTTCAAAACTGCCTGCAGTTTGCAAAACATCTTCTTGACAGGCTTCAAAGCCACTGTTAAAATTTCCTTCCTGTGAAAGTTATTCATTCCTTTCCAAAGTCTCATTTGCATCTTTGCCCACCAAGCCAACATGCCTACCAAAACAACCATGATCATTAAGAATGGAGCCAAATTAAGAGTGGAGACAGATCTACTTGTAAGTGCTGCCTTCAGACAGAACAGATTTTAGCAAAGTCTGAAGCAGTGGAGAAAACACAAATGAGCAGTACATAAATTCCACAGAAAACGTCGTCAAGAGCTTCCAAAAAAAATTTTTACCTTCATTACTAATGTGCAGCTTCCTGACTGATCATAGCAAGTGAGCTAAAAAGTCATGATGACTTTACTAATCCATCAGTAAAAAAAATCTATTAGAACTTTCACAGACAAAAATAATGTGATCTTCAGCACCCGTGGTCTGTTTCTTTAAAAATGCACACTGCTCAGTGTTATCAGTACTGTATGAAAAAATGAGTGATTTCAACAAAAAAGTAGTCAAATTAAAACTAAAGTGTTTTAACACATTTAAAATTATAGTGTATGCCTAAAACACTTTCACAAATGGGTTTCTTATTAATATTTTTAATTGGATTTTTAGTTAAAAATAAAGACAAGGTTGTGATTTATAAACTGGTATGTTGTTTCCATGTTTAATTTTTTTAAAATTTTAATCTTTGAATTCTACTGTTTTCTAAATGTAGACTCGTGGTAGCTGATTACATAGCTGACCATATTTCAGGTATGCATGTAATAATACAGGCATTCCAGTGCTGATAACTTCAGAAACTCATCACAATAGATGAAATTGCCACAAATAATCCTCATAAATACAGCCTCTGTCATTAGTTAACTTAAATTAGAAGCCTAAACAGATATTGGAAAGTAGCTGGAAATTAACCTTGGAAAAGATCATTTTGCTGTTTAAGTCTGCCTGACCAACTTATAAAAAATAAATCTTGACATCCGCATTGATAATTTTGTGGCTTACTTGTTGCCTGTGAAACATGGGTCTGATTAAACTCTAAATGCAAATAAGAAGTGTTATTTTATACATTATTAATGAATTAAGGGTAATTCTGAAGTTTTATGACTTAAGGATCAGTGGAAATTGGTTCCATGGTCAGTTTGAGAAATTACGGGAATATGCCTTGCATCGAGGGTGCCAATAGCTCAGCATTAGTCATGGTCTTCCTGCAGCCATGGCCTGTGACAGCACTAATGACACTCATTTTGTGGCATGACCATGAATTAGAATACATTTACAAGAGCATGAAATGTCAGATATTGGAGAGGACATTCTCTAGCAATTTCAGCTACCAAAAAAAAAAACCACTGTTGGACCTCGGAGTTTGCTAAAAGTCATTATGACACTAGAAACTGGGGTTGTTTAGTCTGGAGAGGAGGCTCAAGGGGCACATCACTGCTCTTTACAACCACTGGAAAGGAGGTTTTATTGAGGTGGGGATCAGACTCTACTGCCATGTCTCAAGTGAAAGGATGAGAGGAAATGGCCTTAAATTGAGTCATGGGAGCATCAGATTAGATATTAATAGTTAAGAAAAAATCACTGAAAGAGTGGTTAGAAGTTGGAATAATTGCCCAGGGAGGTGGTGAAGTCACAATCTCTGGAAGTGTTTGAAAGGCATCTGGACGTGGCACTTGGGGATATGGTTCAGGGGTGATTGTGGTGGTGCTGGGTTGTTGTTCGCACTGGATGATCTGGAAGGCTTCATGAACCCTTGATCATTCTAGGGTTCTGTAAAACAAATTAAAAAAAGTAGAGGAGCAACTACTTGAGAGCTGATTTTAAGAGAGATTTTTAGAGCTGATTTTTATTTTGAGAGCAGATGTCTAAATCCCACCATCCCTTCATCTGTAAAGTTGTCAAAATGGCAGCAGATACTTAAATTCTTAAGTCTGCTAAACTAAAAATTCAACTAGATTAATGAACATACTGAATCTTAAATTTTTGCTTTCATTTATTATCTCCTTTTAAAGTATATTTGACAGAAAAAAATGCATTTTCCTATTAATGACAGAGCAGTAAAAGATTTTCAAATGATCTTTCCATAAGGATTCAAGATCATTATTTTACAAGAGTAAATTGAAAACAAGGGACCTAAAGACATGCTTTAGAAAAATAAGGCACAGATATAGCTGAATAATGCATAGCTCTTTGGTTTCATTTCCAAGGATTTGAAGGCCTGAACTGTGAAATCAACTTTGATGAGTGCACTTATGGCTTCTGTAAAAGCAATTCAACTTGTTTAGACCTTGTTGCAGACTACAGCTGTATTTGTCCTCCAGGATTCACTGGTAAGATTTATTTTATTCTGGAAAAGACATTAAATAGCTAAACTATTTATTTTCTTTTCCGATATTAATTGCATTTTGTTCAATGTTTTAGCATTAATAAAAATAAAATCAGCTCAGTGTTCTGTGCGATTGATAATCTGTTTTAATATCCCTCCTAATATGATAAAAATGAAAGCAGTGTTTGTATGCTGCTGATTAATTAATGAAAAGCAAAACTGTAATTTTCATAGAAGAAAAAAATGTTCAAAAAACACGTAGTCTGTGAAACATAGGTGAGCAGGTAGCTGGTGCTATTTTTCTTCAGAAGATCTTATCACAGCCATACTTGATTGAGATGGTAACAAGAACACAATTTCAATAAAATGACACTTTGTTCTCTTAATGAAAGGTGCCATCAGATCCTTATGATAAATTGCTTGTAAGTTGCGCAATTATTTGCATGTCTAACAAATTTAAGAAAATAGCTCTTGCATCAGGAAGAGTCTTCAAGGCTCTTTTTTCTGCCAGAAGCAGCTAAAAGGATCATGAGGAAATCAATAAAACTGTCTCCAAAAATACGCCATCTTAACATCTGTGTCATGCACTGAACACCTTGACTTTCTGCTGCTGATTTCAGAGAGGCAAAATGGAGCAGCATCAGTCATAAGTAGTAACAGGAAGACAAGCAGTGGTAGTCTAAGAAATCATACACTGTTAGTGGTTCTTGTAATAAAAAGCCAACCAGATTTGTACAGAGAGCTCAAAATGTGTGGTGGCCAAAGGAGAGGAAAAGGGAAAAAAATAAAAGACATCTGTTAGGGAGAAATGATAGCTCAAAGAAGCAAGTAGAACAGTGAAGGATGAGGAGGCAAAATTAAGTTAGTTGTAAACAGAACATTTCAGGTTAGTAGTAACACCAGTGATGTTCAGCTTAGAAGCTCTTAATTCATATTTTGTCAATGGCTAAAAGCAGGAAGATGGGACATAAGGAATGTAAGACAATATACAGAGATTTAGAATCTGTGAAAGTAATAGTAGTTGCAATTTCCACTAACATCTCTGAGTTTTCTTGATTCATGCAAACATATTCGAATGTTATTCAGCCTTACAGAACTGAGATGTGCTCTATTTCCTACAACATCTTATTCTCCTTTTTACTTTGGTGACTGGCTTTGCTGTCATGAGTTTGCATAATATGTCTATTTTTGTTAATACAGATAGAAGTTTCTGTGCAATAGTTTTAAAAGAAGAAGCTTTTAAAACTTTCTGCTACACTCCTAGAATCAAAATGGAAAATGTCCAGCTTTTCTCTAGTAGGTGGCTAAGAGTCAGTTTGAACTGGGTTATGCAGGGAAAGCTGTTAATTTGAAAATACAGCAACACTGTGTCTTCCTTAGGAGGAGCCCTTCATCCTAAATTCTTACTGATGCAAACAGTTTGCCAACAACATCCCCGGTCATTCCAAAACAAGAAGTATTCAGGAACTGTCAACAGTTAAATAGTTACACTTGAGTTATAAGTAGGTTTTAATGGATATCTTGAGGCCTATATTGAAGTCACAGGAGTTCACATGACTGCATAATAAACTATTATGCAAAAAGTTCAATTTTCTCCTGCATTTCCTATGTCAGAGACTTCTCATCATGAATGTGCTATTGATCTCGCTTCATATTGGCTTTTTTTGTAAGACAAGACAGCTCCCTCAAGAAAACAAATAAGCCAGCCTACTGACTGGAATTAGAAGTAGGGACAAGGATCCTCCTGATTACACAGAATATTTTCATCTGTGCTCATGCTGTTTGTACAATTAATTCATAGTCAGTCATTGTGGATCTCATTAGTTCTGCTCTCTTCAAACCTTCCAACAACTGCTTCAGCCTCTCTAGAAAGAGTCTTTGATGCAAAATACTGATATTTAGGCTTCTATCTTCTATGAAAAGCAAACAGTGGCAAAATAATGTTCCATGGTCTTCTGAGTTTTAAGGTTTGTATAAATGGTGCTGCATGAAGATACTGCTATAGTAGCAGTGATACACTCAAAAGCTATTTCAGGGCTAAAGGAAGTGTAGTGTCCATAAACAAACAGATAAACTTTTTGTTTCTCCAATTAATATTTAATATTTAAGCAATGTAGAAATCCATGTAGAAAAGCACCATAAACAGCACAGTTAGCTGATAACAATTATCTCTGATTAAGGCACAGGTTAGAAAATTCATCAACAGATCTGCTAATGCCCTGTCAACCACACCTTGTATTCTTCTGATGAGACTTGATTGAGGAAGTGACATTTGGAAAAGTCCACTAAATGTATAAGACTGACTTTTGTGTTTTATTTTCTTTTTTCCACACTTTTGTTTTCCTATCACATTAAAAGAAATTTCCAAATAAAGTTTACCTTTAGTATCTGAGCTGGTCAGGTATAAAATTGTCCTAGTCCTGGTAGTTTACCTGTTTTCCTGTTTACTATCTCTTCATGGCAGCATCAATCCTGATGGGGATCACATGCCTTGTGCACTAAAGCTCTGATGGAAGGGCAGCACTGGACAGGAGGGCCTCCTTGAATGGCCTTGGCTGTGATGCTCCACAGGTGGTGGATCTTTGTTCTTCCCTGAAAACAGAGCTGGGAAGAGGCAGTAGGGTGCGTGCAACAGGGTGCAGGGCTGGAAGGCAGAAGTAACTCTCTCGTGCTGAGGAAAGCCAGCAGGACAGGAACACCCAAAACATCTTAGAGGGTCCTGAGAGGAGCAGGGAACCCTCCAGCAGCTTCTGCTGACAGCTGAATTGTTTGTTGCTAAAAGGGTGAGCACTAAAAGGGTGAGAGTTCTGGCAGCTTTTGGAACCTGCTGCATGGCATTTCCTTGACCTGTACAAGTCAGGCAGCTCCTGAGAAAAGCCAGGAAATACTTCTCTTCAATCAAAGCTTGTTCTTAAAGGCCCTCTTGTGGAAATCAGCATACACAGGATCACAGTAATTATCCCACAGTAAAGAGCTATTGGACAAATGGACAGATGGCAACACTGCCACCTCCTTCCCTCACAATATTTTTTTGATTTTTCCAATTAGAGGTGTTTTGAGAACATCTGGCGGTTGAGATAGGTAAAGGCAGTCCAAGTCTGTTAACCTGGCCAGCCTCAAAAATTAGAAAAAGACCTGCTCAACACATCTGAACCTGAAGATAAGTGAAGTAGGGAATTTTAACATTGAACAGTAGGACACCTTTAGTCCATTAAGTAGTAAGACACCTTGAATTAAAACATCAACGGGATCGTATTGAATTCATCAAAGATACAGAAGGAGATGGCAGTTATATGTGGTGTGATTACTGACCATTTTCATTATTTGAATGGATTTTGTCTGGTAATATAAATCACTGGAACTGAAGAACTTTTTAATCCAGTGTTTTGGGATGAGAAGGCATGGGTTTTTATACTTAAATAAATTATGGGATTATATTTTGTCCATTGTAAACCCTTTGCCTATTTTAAATGTTAGAAGAGGTTATTAATTAAAAGGATTTCAAAACTTTGCTTGCATATGGGCGATCCCTCATGTGAGTAAGGCAAAACCAGTGAATACTGGGTAGAAAAACCAATTCCAAAGTTATTTTTACTTCATCATTTAGCACTCAATTTTGTAGTTGTAATTTATATGCATGAGATTCTTAATCTGACTTCCTCACTTATATCATGGTCCATTTGAATTCTCTATGTGTAAAATGATCCTTTCTTAAGTTTTGCCTCTGTCTCACTAACGTTTACCATCATAATGAGACAGTGTGAATCAACAGTCTACCATCAGTCACATATTGACTTAAATTTACACGACAGACTAAATAAATATGTCAGCCTTCTAATATGCTTTCTGAAGATCAAATCTACATAGTATCCTCTATCATGTGTCCTACCATTGAGCTTTAGGAACAGTGCATGTGGACTGTTAGTTGCCACAAACACTGCAAATGCCAGGCTGCTGAGGACAGGCTTCCCACAGTTGGATGTGCAAACTTAACATGCTGGAAAATAAACAGCATTTATGCATTCGTGGAAATGTATTCCCTGTGTATTTCTGAGTTATTAGAGAATATTTACTGTCATGTCACATGTAAGTGTACCTGCTTTCCTTGGAACAAGTTCAGGTTAGAACACTTGAATGAGAAAAAACAAAAGATCAGTAGAGTGCAGAAAAGTCTGTTTAAGTTCCATCATGCTAAAAATTACACTACATAAAATTTTTGACAAAATAATACATGAAAGTTAATGAATTGAATGAAAGAAAAACAAATCAATTGTTTTTTTCCAGTCAATTTAAACATAAGCAGAGTTTCTTGGTTTTTTGTGTGAGAAATCAAATGGCACATTTCTCCAATAGTATTCCATCAGCAAGTTCTGAGCATGATTGGTTTAAATTAGAGGGTGAATAATAATAGTTGGAACCATCTGACAAAAGATAAGTTAATTCTTCAATCAAAACTTTAATGAGCTTCTATGGAATTTACTTTATCTTTGCTCTACTGAAGGTGTTATGAGATTATTTTTGTATTTCATTTTATCCCTTTTATTTCAGATATAATGGTTGTTTGTTTCAACAGTGATGCCAACTGTCATGCATAACACAATGCATGTAGAATATCCATTAATATCTTTCTGGGTGTGACTATGTATTTAATTAATTTTAGATAAATTAGAACAGAATTTTATACAAATAAAGTTGATTTTCAATTTTAAAAATGTTGTCAGTTACTAGAAGGCTCTTATTAAATAGGAAAAAAAAAAGAAAAACAGTAAAAAAGTAAAAAAAAAAAGAAAAACAGTAGAAAAGCTTATACAGTGATTAAAACACACTTAGAAGACACTGGAACATATGGCTGAAACTTTTAGTCTTCCTGAGTTACTGTGGTAAATCAAACTCATTTTTCTTTAACTCCCTATTTTTTCTAAGTTAATGTCATGGATGAGATTATACAATGAACAGTAATATGCCAGCACAGGGAGCGATGATTTTACTTTTTATATTTGAGCAGATTTATAAAAGTAACATATGGATATCAAGACAATTTCAATTGAAATTTTTGTTATAACTGCCTCAAGAAACCTGTTAGGACTTAGTTTTTAGTCATGACCTGAATAATCAGTGAATAAACTCTGACATAAGAAAATCAACCTCCAAGCAACTTTCCCAGTGCAGATTTTTCCATCCCTCCCAGATATTGTTAATAAATTTGAGAAACAGAAGTGGCATCTTAGATAAGAAAGGTTTTATTTGGGTTTTTTTCTAGTGTATGGGTACTTTTCTGAAAAAAATCCATCAAAACATTGATGTTGGAAAAACTGTTGTTCAACACTGCCTTTGCAATACCAACTAGTATAACACTGGAGGTTTTGATACGAAGTTATATTTCCCAGTGTATACTGAGTTGTGTTTTTAGCCAAGGAAACAATTGTCTTTTGACATCCTTTTGTTTGATAGAGCCATACTATGAAAGGTATGACACTGTCCATTTTGGTATGACACTGTCAGTTTTGGTATGACTATGACCACACTAAATAGGAGTCTTATTTGATGCAATCTTTAGTAACTTGTTGACTTTTTTTTGTTCTTCTCTCTTTGGCCTTTCTCTTTGTCATGATTCTTTCTTTCTTTCTTTTTCTTTTCCTTTTTTAAAATTTTTTTTTATTTTTTATCTTTCTCAGTTCTTCAAGTCTCTGATTTCATTATATTTGAGGCATTTTACATATGTTCTTAATTTGTTCTTTGCCCATTTTTTCATTCCTAAAACTGGTTTTGACCTGGTCCTACATTGGCTTCACTACCAATAACCTGCCCTCGGTGATCTGAGGTGTAAGAGCCTCAGAGTCTCCTGTACACTCACTACAAACACACTCTCAAGGCCTCTGCTCTCTACCTTGTATTCCTCCACACTGCAGACTTACTATAGGGTCATAATTAGTTCATTCTGCACAGTATGAATGCTTGTTTTTCCTGTCTCTATCTTATTAACAATAAGCACAGAGGAAGGAAGGAATTAAGGAAGACTAAAACAAAGTGACATACAGAAGAAATTCATTATTATGAGGGTGCAGTTTGCCTAAAGAAGGTGTGGATGCCCCATCCCTAGCAGCGTTCAAGGCCAGATTGGATGGGGCATTATGCAACCTGATCTCATGGAAAGCATCCCTGCTCACGGCAGGAGGGTTGGCACTAGATGATCTGTAAGGTAATTTCCTAAACAAACCATTCTATGATTCTATGGATCTAAGATCAGTTTGGCCACTAGAAAAGTCCTGAAGCCCCTAATCTTAGCTTGACACCTGAGCAGTGGCCCAGTGCTAGCAATGGCAGTGCCATGTGGCTTCAGGCTGCAGTGGTGATAGTAGGAATATTACACCACAGCTTGACTCTCTTCACTTAAATCGTAAGTTGACTGGAGACTACTGAGGAGTCTTGAAGCAGGAGGGAAAATGTGTTAAATGCAGAATGATGTTTTTTAAAGCTGTTTATACAACTGTCATAAAAGTAATTCTTTTTTCCCCTTGGCACATTGGTACCCAGGCAAGAAACAAAATAGCATTGGCTATTTGCTCTGGTAACAGCAGAGCAGCACCTTACACCTGGTTATTCTAGTGTAACCTCCAAGAACAGGACATACACATTTCACATGATGACAGTGATGCTACAGAGCTCAGGTGCCTCAGGGTGGGCTATTGCTGTCACAGATATATAGCTGTCTCACTAAATTGTTTTGATGTTTTCCCAGGAAAGACACAGAGAGTGATACAGGATGAGTGTATTTATCCTGCAAGTCTTCTAACAATCCACAGATTGCTGGCTGTATGCTCTGTATTAGGTCTGTATACCAGAAGGCCGTTAATGTTGGCCATTAACCACCTTGTACTGAACCTAATTACTCTAGTTTTGATTAAAGCACACAATGAATCCAAAAGCATTCAATTCTGATTTGAATGCATGAAAAGAAGCCAGAATTTTACTGGCATTTTTTTCTCGGAGTAATCACCATCAGATTTAGAAGTTTATATTAAATATTTTATTTAAATTTTTGTCTTCAACTTTGAGCTATTGCATCTCATTACCTTTTCTACACAAAATGAAAAAACTCTTGCTACCCAAGTATTTTCTCTTTGTAAAGGCACTTACACGCTGTAATCAAGTCACTTTTTGGTTTTGTTTCTTCCAAATGAAACAGATGGAGCTCTTTAAGCCTTTGCCGACAGCATGCTTTCTTCAGTTGTTGAATAAATTGTGTAGCTTTCCCTGCATCCTTCCCATTTATTTTTAAATATGGAACATTCTCATAAATGTTTTATGCAGAGGTGTTTTACACATCAATGTTCCTTTTCTGCGTTATTTAAATACATCTGAGAATATTTTTTCTCACAGCACTGCAATAGGGCTCATATACTGAGGTCTTCAGCAGTCCTTTTCAAATCACTTTTGTTGCTTCCTCACATACAACTCAGCTACAGTTCAGTAGCTATAATCTCCATGTTTTTTTCTGGGCTTGTATCTGCAAACTGCAAGTGACCAGAAGTGACCTCAGTACTTTGAAAAATGTACTGTTTAGCTAAACAAAAGTTATCACAAGATTTCAGTTGGTGCATAGTCTTGGTCTCCTGTGGAAGGGAGATTCAGGAAAAGAAGTGAGAGTGGAAATGAAGTATCTGTTTAAAAGTCAGTGTTGAAATAATAGAGTAATGACTTTTCACATTTACCTACAGAAAAAGAGACTCAGGGTAGTAAAAAATGCCTCATTTGTCTCATTATGATTTTCTCATGAGAAAGATTTGAGGGGCAAATTCAGACTGAATGTGCCAAAAGCTGTACTGCTTTTTTGGAAGAGCAGGCCTTTGCATCTGTCTCTCTGTTATTTCAACCATGTGAATTTATGGTGTGCATGAAGGATATGTTTGTCTCTTCCTGCTAGTGTTAACAGTTTGATTGATGTAACACGGTCCGGGAGGGCTGCACAGGCCGGCTCCACCCCGGACCGGGGTCCCTGGTTCGTGTAAATCCCACCGGATCTTGGGCGGGCGGCCCCCGAGGTTCTGCGGCATGGCATCAGTCTTCCAACCACATCAATTCAAGCAGGAATATAGTGATGCTAGGAAAGAACTGGACTCCATCTCTGTTCTGCTAGAGAGGTTTATTTAGGGTAACGGGGAAAAGGGGTGCAGGGAAGGAGAAGGGGGAAGGGAGACAGGGCAGGGAGGAGATGCTAGCAGCTCGGAGATGGAAGACCTCGAGCTGATCTGGACATTGACTTATAAAGGGAAAGGAAGGGGGAGGGACTGTCTCCCCCAGAGCCAGTCCCGGGGAGTCTGAAGGGAAGACAGGCATAGGGAACCCACCAATAGATTTCGGGGTACAGCAGAGCATATTTCAGAATGAACCAATGGTATACAAAGCAGAGGGACAAAGGAGCACATGGAATCCTAAAACCCCACGTTGCTACATTTGATCCTCTGTTTCCCTTGCCTGCTGCAAGCCTGGACTCACCTCTCTTTAATAAGACCAATGCAGAAATGTGTTTTAATGGAGAAATAGAATGGAGACAAATATTTGGACAGAAGCACTAGGTTCCAAAATCAGTGCTCAGTTATCACACACCGAGTAACTAAAGACCTGTACCATAAGGCAAAGCAAGTTTCCAGACAATCCAACTCTTTACACAAACATAAGTCTTTGGACCTCCTTCAGTGTTAAAAACAGAGTGTATGCCCTGTGAATTATATAATCTGTGACACTAGAGCAGAATACTACCTATAACCTGTTTCATCCTTATCACAGCAAAAACTGTAATATACTATGTTGCTTCTCTCCCATGTATCTTCTTAAAGAAGTCCAACCGTACCTTATTTTCTTGGGGGAATCTTTCCAGAGTGATGTTATACTAACCATTAAAAGGAGTTCCTAATTGTCTAATATTTCATTGCAGTTTAAATGCATTACTTCTCACCCTGTCTGCTACGAACACAGCAAACTGATGGCTTTTGCAAAAGTACTTTCTTATTTTATGATTGTCATCACATTTCTATTCAGATTTTCCTTATTTATGCTTTACAGGCCCATTCATTTTGTTCATCCAAAGAGGTTCTGCTCTTGAGCTCTTTGTCATTCCTATCATGGACTGTCATTTGGTCCACAATTTTCTTGAATGCACCTCATTGCACAATGCAAAGCACTCCAAACGCAGCTTTATTCCAGTAATATGAGAATGGAAGGATAATTTTATGCTTCTAATTGGATATGTTCATTTTTATGTATTCCAGCAAACTGTTTTGAAAAAAATTCTGGGGTTTTTTCCTACCTAACTTGTGATTTTCTGTATGGTATCTTCCATTTGTTCTGATTAGATTACATTTGCTATTTCAAAATCTATCTTCAATTTGTTAAATTTTATGAAGACTTCTAATCCTGCTCTTCAATGTACCTTTTTGTGTTCCCATCAGTAAACTTATTTTGTTGTCCACCATCTAGATTGTTGAAAAAGATTGAATGGGACTGAATGAGCAGTAGATTTCTTTCACAATCTGTGTAAATCATTCATCCAGTCTGGCAGTAAAACCACTGATAACTAATGTATGAAAATGGCTTTCCAAAAGTTTTACTTATTTGATAATATTCTCTTATAGTTTCTATGTAGACCAGTCAAAAGGATTTCACAAAAGATAGCAGAAACATTAGTGTACACAAGGAGCATAACATAGGCTACTTGTTTTTTTAATCCACAAAGTGTGTAAATTTGGTATAGAAGGGAATTATATTTGCTCATTTTCTAATAAATTATTTTATATATATAGGTTCTTGCAAGTAAACACTTCAATATCTTTTCCTGATATTTCTTCCTGGAACTGATGTTTTACAAATAGGTTTGTAATTTCATGTCTCTGTATTTTATCCTTTTCCTAAAGGCTGATTTTACTGAATCTTCAGGTATTATACATATTTTTCACATTTTCATGAAGAAAACTATTGAGTTTCTGTCCACTAGTACCCAAGGGTGTTGTTCATTAGACCAGCTTATTTGAAAATTTAACTCATCTGACAATTCTACAGCTTTTCTTCTGTATTCAATACTGAAGTTTTGCCCCTTAATCACAGGTAGCAATTATGATAATGATCTGCTTTGCAGCTGGTCTTTTTACTGATGATTGAGGCAGAGGAAGCACTGAAAAATTTTGCATGATTACCATTATCAGTAGCCATCCTTCCTCACTGGATGGAAAACCATAGCTTTCCTTCATCTTTACCTCTGAAGTACATACAGGACAATTTTTTGTTACCCTCACCATCCTATGATAGCTACATTCCTTTGCTGGTCTGATTTCTTGCCTGCATATGTACTTTTTAGGCTATCCTTAGCAACTTGACCTACTTTTTCATCAGTTGGGCTTTTTCATGCTTTGAAAACTGGGAAGGGCCACGTTGGTCTCCTAATATCCGGTGTCTTTCTCCCACAAAAAGAAAGTTTGTCCTTGTGTACTTACAGAAAGCAGCAGCTTTCTTAATTACCTTTTTAAGATATGTTCACTCTTTATCAGGTTTCAAAGTGGAACTTTTCTGCATTCATTCCAGTTTTTCTAATTCCTTTGTTGTTATGGTCTTCACCCTCTTTTCCTTTTCCATGGATTTTGACTGCTCTCATCCAAGTTTTTCACATTCTTTATAGTCAGAGAGTGCTTTTTCCTTTAATTTTGAATCAAGTAACTTGCAGTTACCTTTTCCACTATTGAGTGAAAAATTGTTGCATACATTCAAATATATTTGAATTTTTTAATTATGATTCCTTTCAAAAATTATGGTTTTGTAATTAAATACCCTATCAGTCCAAGTCCTGTGTTCTTAAGGATTCTGCTAGTCTTTTATCTATCCAAAATATTGAAAGCAACAACAAAACAAAACAGACACAGAAAAACCCACAAGCTATAAAAAAATTAAGCCTTCTTTAAACTGATTCTACTGGATTTGTGATCTGTATTTAATCATTAAATATAGCATGCTCTATGTGACTGTGCAGTATTTTCCAAATAATTTTAAAGTCTTACCTAGTTTCTATCATTATCCTTGTCCATAAGCCTCTGCTTCCATCCCCTTAAACCTTTTTCTAAATAAATATTTTAGAGGAATAGTACAAAGGATGTTGGATTTTTTTCCTTCCTCTGTCTCCTCACTTTCTCTCCTGCCCATTTTGTTTGATTTTTGTGTACATCCTATTTTTACATATTAGTTGAAAGTATATCATATGGTTAAGGGAGACAAAACTGCAAGGTGACGCCATCTGCCAGGCATGCATTTATTGTTGCAATGAATCTATAATTGTCTAAGCTCTGTTTGTCCAAGAGGGATCCCAGAAACCCCATATAATCCTTTAATTCAGGTCCTTAGATTGAGGTTCCTGGGATGCATTACCTATCTGGTATATCTGATTTGAGTGATACAAGGAATCTTCCATGAATTTCTGTGTAGAATACCAACAACTCTGTTTGTTCATATCAGTGACAGTAACAGTTTTCCCTGTCACTGGCTTAACTTCTGGTGTTCATGTGAGTTCCCAGTTCATACAGTTGTCCCATCAATTCTCAGTCAATTTTGGTTCAGAAATACCCCAGTATTATTTATAATTGTCTAGAGATTTCCCTAAAAAAAATGCATTGCACAATAGAGAAACAAGAGACTGGATTTTGTTTGGTATGTCCAATGAGTTGTTTTCATAAGCCAGCTATTCCATTGTCTTCTAAATTTTCCTCTCTATGTATCTTCTATATATTGGCCTATATTTTTTGTTGTTTCAGATTTGAATAAGTTTGCATTACAGCTCAATTAAATCTCTTTAAAAGCAGAAAAATGAAGAAACAGCTGAGTGAACTCGTGGGTTTCTGTTTGGATTTGAGAAATGGCTTCATTTATCTAAATATGGATGCAATCTTGAAAAAATTTGTTTCTTACTATAGTTACTAAGGTTATTAAATCTCTAAAACAGTTTTTTCAAAGTGGCGTATAGCCCTAGTAATTATGGTGTTGAATTGTGATGCTAGAATACACAAAGAACATATTTGCAAATGTTGTTCATATTTATTCCTTTAAAATATTTAATTTGTTAACTATCAGCTATGATCTATGAATATCTCTAGTTTTAAAGCTGTCAAGCAGAAATAAAATAATGTTTCCAACCTGGAAAAGTTAAATTATGCAGTTGTCACTTGCACTGTGAAGCAGCTTTTCTGCTTTCCCAGCATGATTTATAGTTTTAATGTTTAATTTTCTTTTCTGTCAGACAAAAACTGTTCCACGGATATTGATGAATGTTCCTCCAAGCCCTGCAAAAATGGAGGCCATTGCCATGATTTGATTGGTGAATTTCACTGTAGCTGTTTGCTGGGTAAGAAGTCACATGATATTTAGTTGAGAAATGTTCTGTGGTATTCAAAAAAGAAATAGAGTTTTTCATAAGCACGCAACTAAGTAGTAATTTATTTTGCTTGAAAAGAGAGCAGGACTGAACAGGTATTCTTTAAGTATATGCTACAATTGTTATGCAGGTGGCGTCAGTGGAATTTGTTTTCAGAATATAACTTTTATATGTGAAGTCCTGCCTTCCAAACTGATGAGTTGAGAGCCTTAGAAATCAACCAACTCTGCCAGTAGCATGATTTTGTTTCCATCTTCTACTAGCAGAAGAAGGAAACATAAAATTTCTGAAAGAAAATGTGGACAAGCTATACAATAGTTGTCATAAGGTTTGCTGTGATGAGTTGACCCTGGATAGAAGCTGGATGCAGTCAGTTAATCACACAACATTTTTCTTGCTCCTTCTTCCTTGAGGGAGGACTCCTCCCAGTCTTACCCTGATCCAGTGAGGGGTGCCTCCCACAGTAGGGAGCCCTCCAAGAACTTCTCCAACATGATTTCCTTCCCACAGGCTGCAGTTCTTTACAAATTGCTCCAGTGTGGTCCCTTCCATGGTGTGCAGTCCTTCAGGAACAGCCTGCTCCAGTGTGGGTCCCGCACAGGGTCACAACTCCTGCCAGCAAACCTGCTCCAGTGTGGGCTTCCCTCTCCATGGGACTACAGGTGCTGCTAGAAGCTTGTTCTTGTTCAGGCTTACCACAGGGTCACAGCATCCTTTGGGCATCCACCTGTTTTTTCAAGAGGTCTTCCATGGGCTGCAGGTGGATCTCTGATCCTCCATGGATGTCCATGGGCTGCATTAGCACAGCTGCCTCACCCATGGTCTGCACCAAGGGCTAGAGGGGAATCTCAGCCCTGGTACCTGCAACACCTCCTCCTCCTTGTGTACTGATTTTGGTGTCTACAGAGCTGTTTCTCCTGCTATTCTAACAATTTTTTCTGACTGCAGTTGCCTGGTTCATTTTTTTTCCCCCTCATTTGAGCTATGTTATCCCAGAAGTGCTGCCACTGTCACTGATGGGCTCAGCCTTGGCCAGCAGCGGGTCATCCTTGAGCCAGCTAGCACTGGCTCCATCAGACATGGGGGAAGCTTCTGGCAGCTTCTCAGAGAAGCTATCCCTGTACCTCTCCCCACACTGAAACATTGACATGCAAACCCCGTGCAGCTGCTTGAAGTGATGAGAGAAGCCAGCAATATCTCAAATTGTCAATACAAGTAGATCAACTTTTCTGTCTTTGTGTGGCATACATAATTTTATTCACAGAATCACAGAATCAATTAGGTTGGAAAAGCCCTCTGAGATCATAGAGCCCGACAAATATACAGCAGCTTACTAAGATACGAACTTTTATGCTTCAGTGTGGCTTTTCTGCTTGGATTGGTGCTATGGGCCAGTATGTATACATTGGAATGTAATATCTTTTAATATAACCAGCTGATTTAAATATGTGACACTTACATACTATGACTAATTGGGCTTTTTTATCCCCTGCTTTCTTTATTGTCGATCAACTGGTTGCCAGCCTATAGGAAAGTAGCAAGCAAAACATGAAGCGATAGTACTTTTCAGTTGCATTAAGTCAGTTTACATTGCATTAAACCTTTATCTACAATGTCAAATTAGCAATGTCAGGGTCAAATGATCAGGCTTATATTTAGATGGAAGTATTTACTTAGAGTGGATAGGAAAAATAAGTGGTTTAAAATTTTTATGTCGTTATAAGAGCTATATATGTTTAAAAATATATATACAAGCTATTTCAGGTCTAATGTACAAATAGCTTGAATGTTATTGACGTGTGGAATACAGAAACTCACAGCCAGCATTGCCATTAAGTAATAGTATATGTGCATGAATAGAATTTGAATATATGCATAAATATTTACGTATATTATTATATACAGATGTGTGTGTATGTGTGTATTATACATGTGCATATATATACGTTCACATACTACTTTCTAAAGACACGAGAGGCTCGCAATAGACTTTCAATATGCAGAATATTGAAGGAGGTTGTTTTTTATTATTATTATTGTTTTTAATTATTTGGACTAATTTTTTAAGACTGAATTCTTATATGTTGCTGTAATAAGTTTGTTTTACTTTTTCAGTAGCAAAGACTGTGACTATGTTTCATTACTCTTTCCATTGTGGATAAACCAAATGTCACATCTCATTTTGTCAGTGTATTTTGCTTTGTGAAATCACAAACACAACAATAAGTATGAAAACATCTACCTGTTATACTTAAAAAGTGATATTATATGCATGAAATCAATATTGAAATGCTTTAAGAAGTACAGATATGAAATCTCAGACTATAAACATTTTCTATTACTATTTTGAACACTTGTTAGGTACAGTCTTTGTGAAGAATTTACCGAGCTGCAAAATGCAGAATGAAAATGAATGGTTTAGAGAGTATTTAGGGATTGCAGAAAAGCAGTTGAACACCTGAAGGACTGAACAAAGGAATTCCAGCCAATAAATCAGCTTCATCAGGAACCCAGTTTAAATGACTTTTGCAAATGTATGCAGCATGGGGAATATACAAGAGGAGTTGGAGATGTGTGCATGCTGTGATATTATTGGCGTCACAGAGATGTAGTGGAATGACTCCTATGACTGGAGTGTTGGAATGGAAGGATACAGGCTTTATAGGAAGGACAGACTAGGCAGATGAGGAGGCAGTGTTTGCACTCTATGTCATTGACCAGCTGGAGTGCATGGAGCTCCTGGCAATGGAGGAGGAGTTAACCAAGAGCTTATGGGCCAGGATTTAAAAAAGGGCAGGTACAGGTGACATTACAGTGAGAGTCTGCAACGGCTTGTTCCACCAGGGAATCTAAGTGGTTGAGGTCCTCTGTAGAGAGACAGCAGCAACCTCACATTCACAAACTCTAGTCCTCATGGAGGACTTCAAGCATTCTGGGTTTGCATAGCCAGATTTTGGTAGCTGGGGAGTTACAGGGGTGGGAATTTGCCAGAAGCTTTCTCCATGTCCAAGAAAGCCAATGCCAGCCAGCTCCAAGATCGACATACTACTGGCCATGGCTGGGCCAATCAGAAATAGTGGTAACACCTCAGTGATAACATATTTAGGAAGAGAAAATAACCAAAAGTAAAAAAGCAGCATGAAAATATGTGATAGGAGCAACTCTGCAGACACCAAGGTCAGTGCAGAAGTAGGGACAGGATGTGCTCCAGGCACTGGAGCTGAGATTCCCCTGCAGCCCGCAGCCCATGGTGAGAGCTGTGCCCCTGCAGCACATGGAGGATCATGGGGATGCAGAGATACAATTGCAGCCCAGGGAGGAGCCCCACACCAGAGCAGGTGGATGCCTTAGCGGAGGCTGTGACCTGATGGGAGGTCTGTGCTGGAACAGACTCCTGGCAGGGACCTACAGACCCATGGAGAGAGGAGCCCATGCTGGAGCAGGGTTCCTGGTGGGACTTGTGATCATGTGGGGTACCCATGGTGGAGCAGGACGTGCCTGAAGATCTGCACCCTGTGGAAGATTGACCCAGTTGAAGTAGTTCGTGGAAAACTGTTGCCCATGGGGTGGACTCATGTTGCAGAAGTTTTTAGAGAACTGTCTCCTATGGGAAGGATCCCATGTTGGAACAGGGGAAGGACTTCTGTCCCTGAACAGCAGCAGAAACCACCTGTGATGAACTGACCATAACCCCCCTTCCCTGTCTCCCTGCTCTGCTGGGGTAGGAGGTAGAGCCTGGAAGGAAGAAGGAGAGGGGGGAAGGTGTTTTTAAGGTCTTATTTTACTTCTAATCATCCTGATTTGATTTTGTTAGTGATAAATTAAATTAGTATCTCTAATTCTAGTCTGGTTTGCCCGTGACAGTATTTGGCGAGTGATCTCTATCTGTTCTTATCTCAACCCATGAGCTCTTAGTTATATTTTCTCTCCCCTGTCCATTTTTGTAGGGGATTTATAGAGAGGCTTTGGTGGGTTTCTGGCATCTATCCAGAGTCGACCCACTGCAATATGCTGAAAGCTAGTTGACAGAAGACAAGCACGACTGAAGCTTAGAAATGTAAAATAACTTTTAACAGATGACATTGGTTTTCTCCATTTGTTACCAGGGAATGTGATGTAGCTAGAGAATTTATTTGGAAGGTTTGGTAAAGGATTAGACAAATTCACAACCAAAAAGTCTGTAAGTCAATGATAAAGAATCCTTTGACTTCTTTAATACACTCGAATGCTCTGAGGTTTCAAAGGGAACAGACTGCTGGAAGTTGCTAAACTAATAATCTCTCCCTAAATTGTTTCTCTTTTTCTACTCTCAGACAGTTCTAGGCTGGATGCACTATTCTTCTCTTTTACAAAACGTTACATCTACTACACAGCTTCTTTCCTATCCCTGTTTGTGCTTCGGTGATGTATTATCCCTGCTACACTTAACTGAATAAATATTTCCTTTTCTTTTTTTATGGGATTACTGGATGATTAGCATGATTGCTAAAGGAGACTGATTTTGAACCAGAAAATCCTATCAGTTGATGGATTCAACATAAAATCAATTTTCGTTCAATTTAATACACTGAATCAAAGGAGCAGTACTTCTGATTAAGAGTAAACATGCACACAGAGAAATTGTAAATCAAATTCTTCCCTTTTGGAAGGTGTTGCTGTTATTAAAGTTTAGTGTACCATGAAATAGGACTGTACTTTCTTTCAAACCTTTCTGGCAACCCTTGTTATGAAGTAGATGCTTATATGTGCAAGTTTTTACTCCAGCAAGAGACCTTAAATGTTGCATGCTGTGACTCAAAAAATAAAGTGAATCATCAAGATTACAGATGGAAAAAGTTTACAAAATCATTCAGCTCCTCACACCGCCACTGCACAATGATGCTTAACAGAGAATTTGTAATGATATTTTTTCTTTGATTTCAAAGTTGCCTTATAAGAAAGTGCAGCATTTTTTACATTGTTGTTCTGCTTGCTAGAAAGACTACCTGATGTGTAGCTTAAAATTCCAATTATCTTACTCCAAGTCATAATTTACTTATACAATTCGTGTCATTTTTTTTTTCTACCTACCAACCTAGCTTGTACTGGGATAGCATTCTTTCCAAACTGGTCCACTTAATCAGCTGTAGGAATGTTGTTCAGCAGACTAACACAGAAGATACTTTGAGTATTCATATAGTGAGAGAGAGCACAGATCTGCTTGTTGCAGAAGTTAGTGGACTCAATATTTTAGGGAAACAGAGGTGAATTCATGTGCATGATGCTGTCTCTTCTGAAAAGACCTAATACTGAGACTTCTGTAGGCAGTCACATCAATGACATATGTGTTGGCTTTAAATCCAGGATGAGGGCTGAGGCCACTTAAAGTCAGAGATGTTGGAGAAGCAGAGGTTATGCAGATGGGTCCCCAGGACCTGCCACTTTTACTGACCCTTGCAAAAGAAGTAACTGGAAACAGTGGGTGACAGGGAACATTAGGAGGGGTCCTTCCCAAGAGTTTTTCCTTATATTTGTGGCTCATCCATATACCAGGATTTTTTCTCTGATATTTTTGAACTGTTGAATATATTTTTAGCCACCCCAGTAATTCTTCTGTGGTTTTGAGAATCTTAGCGTATTAAGGTATTATTCTAATAGAGATATTCCTAAGCATATCCAGTCATTTGTTACCACTGAAGGTCTGATTGTTTGCTTTATTTTTTCATGGAGCCCTTTACAATATTAGCTTAACTAAAATGGTTCTTTACATTATGTATAACATTTTATTCATAAATAACCTAGCAGGAAAAGGCAGCCATTCTAAAATTGTCACAGGTTCAGGGTTCTCTTTTATAAAGAAAATAACGCAGAACTATTCTACAGTATTTTCAACATAACGAAGCAGAAAAAATAATCTTCCAAGGCCATTCTTTGCTTTTTTCACTCTGGAAAAAAGCCACTGATCTTCTCATTATCAGAAGATAAAGACTGGCAAATACTCAAGAAAATGAATCTTTAATGGGTATTCCCCCCAAACAAAGAATTGATTGGATCAGTGTGCTGGGTCTGGTTGAGATAGAGCTAATTTGCTTCACAGAAGTTGTTACAGTGTTATGTTTTAGATTTGTGACCAAAGTTGTGTTGCTAACTCACGAAAGTTTTGGCTGTTGCTGAGCAGTGCTTGCACAGCATCATGGCCATCTCTATTTCTCATTTTGCCCTGGAAGTGAGTAGGCTGGAGTGGACAAAAATCTGGGAGTGCACAAAGCTGGGACAGCTGACCCCAGAGGACCAAAGAGAGTCTTATTCCATATGCAATAGTATAGTCTGCAATAAAAGCCTGGAAAGAATTTTCTAAAGTAGCTGCAGCTCAGAGACCATGTGGACATTGGGGGGAGATGAAGAGTGACTGTCTTGGGGTTACTTGGTGTATAATTTTTATAAGTTCACTAATTTGTCCTTATCATAACTCACCAGTTTTCTCACTTTTGCCTTTTCAATGCTCTATGTAAGTCAGATTTTGAGATATACATACCTCTTTCTCCTTTCATGATTTTCACTAGAAAAGCAAGATGATAGTGCAGTGAAGTTTTCAGTTTCTTCACTTGTAATTCTAATACTTTTGGATTAAGTTGCCATGCATGTTTTAAGTTGTAATGCTAACCTTAATATACATGTTTCATGCAAACAAAAGTCTTTAAGATTCATGCCAATAAAAATGCTGCTGAAAAATGCACGATAGATCATTCCTCTAGTGGCCATGTAATTGCTCAGACATTGTGTATTCAAAATGTGCACTGTGATGTAATACACAACTGTGTATTCTGCAATACACTGGCATCTGTACCTTCTATTTGTTCAAAATAGAATTGTTCCCAGAAGAACAGTAAGATTTAAACTTTTAAACCTAAACTTTATTATCTGTTTAAAATTGGACATAAAGGTATTAAGAGCAAATAAAACTCTGCAATTTCTGCTTCTGTGAGATTTCATTATGTTATTCTTACAGAAATAAGCATTTAGTGAGCTTTAGCACTGAAAGACTGAAATATATCAAAATGTTAGTAAATTAAGAGGACGTTAAACAAGATACAGTGATTAAAAACATTTCTTGAAATAGATATACCTTTTAGTTACAGTTTTAACAAACGAAAACAAGCATATGAAGAAGGCAGAAGAAAATTCACGTGATGGCACTGAAAACCAGTCATTATTCATTAACACATACTATGTACATGTACTTGCAACCAACTGTAGGAAAAGGAAAAGGTGGAATCCAAAAGTATCATATGAAAACAGGAAACAGGAAAGGACAAATGAGAAGAACAACACACTTTGCAAAATTCATTAAAAAGTCTCACAAGACTTTGCTCTTAAGGCAGGCTGTGATGAAGAAAGGGAAAGTAAACATGGTGAAGAAACCACATGGCAAATTTCCTGCTATTGTGAAAAGATACCTTATTAGGTGCAATAGCTTTAAAAAGATACTTTCTTTGTTACAATTCCAATTTTCTACCTGTGTTCCTATTGTTATCAGTATATTGCCTCATGCCAGTGGTAAATGAAATTTTCTTGCAATAGAACAAGAAAAAATTGCTGGCTTTCTCTCTTTTTTTTTCAAAAAGTGTGCTGTCATTTATGAGGCAAAAAAATACAAGGGAAAAAATATGGTTAATAGCTCATTTGTAATGGCAATTCAATCCACCAACCCTAGCAGATGACTTAAAAATTTGACATTTTTTCTAATAGAAACAACACTGTTTATTTCAAAGTGTCTAATAAGACATTGAGTTACTGTTACCAAAAGCAGACACAAAAGAGTGATGTCTTGAGGAATACTGTAATAACCCATTACAAATCCCACAGGTGAGGAAATATCTCTATGACAGCCTTTAGCTTGAGTCTATTCATTTCTAAAAGTACTGTAATGGCAGCAACAGGATGGAAAAGAATGATTACTCAATACTAAACAGCTATTTCAAAGACCTGTTAAAACTATCATTTCTGTATTTCACCATTGACCAAAGTTGTATCCTTTTGTAAAGGATTTAATTTAATCCTTAATGTAATGCCAAATAATTTTAATTTGACTGATTTTTGTTTTACTAGTTCTCATGTTTGATATCTTTAATTTTTTCTTATTTTTCGATTTTTTTTTTTAATTTGTTCCCATGGTTAAATACCTCTTGGTTATAGAATGAGCCCATTCACATTTAATAAAAAACTAATAAGATTTACAGTGATGTAATCTCTGGCTCCTCTCTCTCCTTTTCCATTTCTGATATTAGAAATGAAAATAGCATTTATTTTCAGACATCACATTCAAGAAAACTGCTATAGACACCTAAATTTTGGTCAATATACTTAAAATCATACTTTTGGTTGAGCAGTTAGTGATAATCAAACTATGGCCTTTTCCCCATGTTAGTATGCTATGTTTACTAAACATAATTTTTATATGTTTGGTTTATGTGTTTAACAACTGTTTAGTCCAAAACTTCTGTTTCTGAAAAGTAGAAAACTAATAGGTTATTTGTCCACCACATGTCTAAATATATTCAAATTTCTAATAAAGAATCGGAAGGTTTTGGAATTATAATCTGCTACGTTGTGTGGCAATTTCAATTAAAAAAAATTCAGAAGTGTATTTTTATGGCCAAAACTGAAACAATATTTCACTGCCATTTTTTAAGGAATATTAACAGTCTTTATTTTGATAACATTTTGGATAACATTTATTATTTTTCTTTGAAAAATTTCCATGCAGTCATTTAGTTCTTTAGCTATGTTCCTGTTCAGTCTTTATGCTTTTCTACCCTTCCCTAAAATAACTTCCTTTGACAACTCACTTTCCAACTAATCTTCTGGTCCTGCAATGTACTGAAAAATAACTAACATTTGTTCAGTTTTCATTTTCTGTGGCTCTACTTGCATTAGTAAAGAGTGAAAATATTGTACAAAATTCCTGACAGCTAAGTGAATTGCCTTACCAGGCCTTCAGCAAAGTCCACTGCCATTGCTTTATGGTGTTTATCCACCTTTTTTTTCCTTTACTTATCTGTTACTAGAAACAACTCCCCTCCCCCCAGCATTTCTAGTAGCATATGGTGTTCTAATCAGATGAGAAATGAAGGATCATATTTCGATCTCATATTATCTTTAAAATTTACAAAAGACAGACTAGAAATGTATGGTGGATGACAGGGAATGTCTATGTACTTTCTCTCTCTCCAGCAGATTGCTTATCAGCAAATTCTAAGAAATAGTTCAAAACCAAATTTTGCTTGTGTACTAACTGCCAGTCTTAATACCGTGAATGACATGCACAGCAAGCTGATGTATGTTTGTTTTTATTTTCATGTTTGTCTTCCTAAATTTTACTTTAAAAACTTACACACTCCTGAGGAAATGCATTGCCTGACTGTATGCGGCACATCAGAAACCATTCTCTTTTAAATAAAGTCATTGAACTTACTTTCTGTACAAATTAATTAATCTCTAAAATAAGAATATTGAACTGAAGAGCTCTTTATTTAATCCAGTATTGTATCACATAATGGGGGGCAGCTCATCCTCTTATCTCCTTATTCTTGACACATGAAATCTGAAAGTGTGCAATACCTCTGAGATGTAAATGAAGAAGAATAGCAACATTTCCCTCTGTTTGTGCTGATTTTACTGGGAGCTTCATATTTCACTGATCTTTTTTTCAGAGACGTTAAGCTGAAATTCTGTGTAATTCAAAAGTTAGGTAATTCATTTTAATTATTGCTATTGTTGTTTATATTTTTTTCATTGCTTTTGTTTGTTGGTTTTGGTTTTTTTTTCCTACAGACCTGACAGCAGCAATGCTTTTACCCCAATTCTAACTGGGGCAGAAATACCCAATTTCAATTAAGCAATTTCTTAGTCTCATTTTTAATTACTCATAAGGGCATTTATAAATGCCACAGGATTTGCACATCAATTGCAGGAAGATGCTATATAGGAAAGGCTAATAAATTACCTATTCCTAATAACAATCAAGTTATTTATGCTATATGACACGTATCACATTCTCAGCAGATCTTGACATCATCCAAAAAAAGCAGCAAACACTGACAACTTTGCAGTCCTCATGGGAAAATGAAAATGTATAACTGCTATTATTTCATAAGGGTTTGGGTTTTTTTGTACTCTTGGGGCTGTGTTTTTCTGCAATTGTAAAACCGTATTAGATGCTGTTTTAATGCATCATTCCACAAAATTATAAGATCATCTGACACATTTCAAGCCAACAACCACAGTCAGAATAAAAACTTATTCTGTGTCTTCTCAGTGTAAATAATAGAGATTCTGAAGCTGCCTGCTGTGGTACAGTAATCAAAGTTCTGTTGTAATAGTTGTAAGTCTTCTGGTGAATTTCTCTAAGGTGTATAGAGTATGTCTCTGTTTTTCCTTAATCCTTTTTCTCTAGTTCTAATCCATCTTTTAGTGGAACTGACAAAAATGGTCTTACAGTATTGGAAGATGTATTTAGCCATTGTGGCACTTTGCCTGGGCTTAAGGGGTTTCTTTAAAGAAAAACACCATAGAGCAATCATTCTCCTACATCTTCTCATTAAATTGTATGGCTTAAGGTCCAACCTGTCCAAAGCAGTACAAATGGTCACTGAAGTCAAGTAGCTAAAAGAGAAGTGATGCATTCATTAGCCTCACTGGCAGAAAGAAATTCTAGTCAAGGGGAGAATGAACAGAAAGAAGTTACAGAAAGGTCAGATTCACTTCTTTGAAAAGAACTTTCTAGATCGGAATTTCTGTTCTGCTGTTTTGCTCCATATTCAGTAAGAGAAGAGGAACCCTTAAAAAGCAAAAGGCTGAACAGACCAAGTGACTTCAACCACTCCTCATACAGCTTCCCTTCAAGGCCTTTCACCACCTTTGTAGCCCTCCTTTGGACAGTGTAATATCTTTTCTATATTATGGCACCCAAAGCTGCCCCCAGCACTGGAGGTGAGGCTGCCCCAGGTCAGAGCAGAGCAGGACAATCCCCTCCCTTGCCCGGCTGGCAATGCTGTGCCTGATGCTCCCCAGGACACAGTTAGCCCTCCTGGCTGCCAGGGCACTGCTGGCTCATGTGCAACTTTCCATCAACCAGGACCCCCAGGCCCCTTTCCACAGTGCTGTTTTCCAGCATTTCATTCCTCAGTCTGTAGGAATTCATCCAGGGTTGCTCTGACCTAGGTGCAGAATCCAGCTTTTTCCCTGGCTGAACTTCATGTGGCTGGTGAGTGCCCAGCCCTCTAACTTGTCTAAGTCTCTCTGCAGGTCTCTCTGCCTTTGAGGGAGGCAACAGCTCCTCCCAGTTTAGTATTATTGGCAAACTTACTACTCCTCGAAGTTCTGTGTCCAAGTCATTTCTGAAGATATTGAAGAGCACAGGACTGAGGATGGAGCCCTGTGTAACCCCACCAGTGACTGGTCACCAATCTGATGTCACCCCATTCACTGTAACCCTTTGTGCCTGACCTGTGAGCCAACCGCTCACCCATCTCATGATGATTTAGCCGGGTGAATGGACATTTTTTCCAAGGGGATCCTGTGAGAGACAGCATCAAAAGCTTTACTGAAATCCAGAAAGATTACACCAACTGGCTTCCCTTGATCAACTAGGTGGCTTACCTTGTCATAAAAGGAAATTGTGTTTGGTAAGCAGGACTTCCCCCTCATGAAGCTATGCTGGCTGAGGATGATGTCTGAGTTGTTTTTGAGGTGTTTTTCTATAACTCCCAGAATAATCTTCCAGATTTTATCAGTCACAGAAGAACCTAGAATGCTCAAATGAAAATGCATACTGTAAAATCTGTTTGGCCACAACTTCCACTGTGATATTTAGAAATGATTCAGAGCAATTTCAGAGCTGTAGGCTTGTGGATAGGTCAAGTAACAGAAAGGTAGAAAAAGCCAGAAGTGAAGTATAGAACTGTCAGGTCCAACTTGAATTCTTGAAAAAATACTAGAGAAAATGTGAAGATGAACTATTTATAAGCCTCTGAAGCCAACAAAAATATGACAGTCACTAGGTAACATGAATTTCTCAAGAGCAAAATGTGTGAAACCATTGCAATTTCTGTTGTGAGGTGGTAATAAACTTTTAGGATAAGGAAGAATTAGGTTGTACATGTCACGAGTGCATCATCATTCTTATAAGGAAACCAAGGGAACACTGTCTCAGTGAAACTACCACTGAACGACATGTAACTTATGAGAAAAAAAGTACTAAAAGTTTATAGTGATTCAGTGTGGAAAAGAACATCACTGCATGTCTTTTGGATCCACCAATGTTCTTCATCAATGTTCCTTATCAATGACCTGGATGACGGAATTAGGAACATAGTGGCTGAATTTGCAGATGGCACCAGTCTGGGATAGAGACAGGCAAAAATTCTAACAGTGCTCTGGAAAAGAAAGAAGATTCAGCTGAGCAAAGATGAATCTTTTTTGGCAGTCATAAACAAATTCACAGAAAATTGGAAGCAACCAGGCTGCAATTTGCAAAAAAAATGTCCAGAGATTTCAGGCTGAATGGGATTCAGCTATGTACTGCTGGTGTGGAACAAGAAATCACCACCCTGAGATATTTGTCCAGGAGTTCTGCTTGTGCAAGAAGTGCTGTAGTGCCCTGCTCTGTGTCAGAGTACTAGCAGGCTTCTGCCAGTCTGACCTTGCTTTGCTGACTTTGACTGCCAGGCTTCTTCTCAGACCTACTTTGTCACTGCAAGCTGTCTGGTCATCACTGTGCTGAGCTACACCTGGTTATCAGCAATGGACCTGCTCAGCTTCTCTCATTTGGTTGCTGTGGGACTGTATTGCTTGTCAGTGACTTGTGCCCTGCCTGCTTTGCTGTCATATGACCTATATGAATAATAAAATTTGATTAAATTCATTAAATTAAAGCTATCTGAACACAGTATTTTAAAATGTGGTATTAAGACATACTCTGCATGCAGAGCCAGCACAGGATATGACTGGAATGTGTGTTGGTAACCATCACATATCTCCAGAAGTCTATTAATATTTATTTCTCCAAAGGTTTTGTGCCTCTATATGGAGGTGTAGGTATTCAGATTTTGATCGTGGCACATCAAAAAAATGTTATTACCCATAATGCTAGACTTCATTGGTGAATGAAGATTATTATCAGAAGTGCACTGGTGTTCAATAAGTAGTGACGAAACTGCAGCTTGTTACCGCTAAAGAACTCAATTTAATCTGACAATTTGTAAATTTTTAAATATATCAGATAACTTATACTTGGGTACCCAGTGATTCCATGATGGATGGCATTCATGCAATGGAAATAACAATGCCCTTTAACTCTCCTGTGTCAGAGCATAACTGAAGCATGTGTAGCTAAAAATTTATCTTTAGGGTTGAGCAGACCCTGCAAATATATCACTGAAGGGAAATAATTGTGCCTGTGCCAAGAATTTCTGCTTTAGCATAGAGGTAACTAGGACAAATTGGCCAACATTAATTGCTCAGTAAAAGCCTAGAAGAGGGCCAGAAAGGGATGGGGACTCAGGATCATACAGGGTACGCTTTTGGCTCTGCAAGCTCTGCCTGGGAGATTTGTCCACTGGGAACTGTCTTAATCCAAATTAATCTTAGACTAAATCCACCAGTAGCCTGTATGAAATCACCTTTTGTTGCCTGTGTCAGGTACATTGGCTTGTCATAATTGTGTATTAGTTTGAAAACAAGATCACAAGAGAGGATTGAAATTCAATAGGAAAATTAAAAAATAAGCGCAATACTAGAAGGAAAAAGCACTGACAAAGTCAGATACAACCTGACACCCTGTTAGTCAGGATGGTGGTAGCAGTCCAAATGAAGTAGCTCAGTTGAAGCTGTGATCCTGTGAAGATCTGGTCTCCTCCTAACAGTACAGTGGTAGCTCTTGTCCTCTGGGAACCCAGTAGACAAGGCTGACTTGGGCAGTTCCAAGGCCAGGTTATATCCAGGTGGGAATACTTGGCTCCTCCCCACTGGGCGGAGCATCTAACAATAGGATGAGATAATTCCATGAGTCATGAAGTGGTTTCTTGATGGCCCATTGTCTGTTATTAGGGGTGGGTCATAGCAGGAGATAACAGCTAATGGCCCACAGCTGGTGGTAATAGAATACTTAAATATATCTATATTGTAACCTAGGACAAATTGTCAAATCAGTTTTTAAAATAAACAGCCTAATATGGCTGAGGCAGAACATCTGGGGTATCAAGAATATTTTAAAATGTACATGTATTTGTTGGTACCAAATTGAGTTTGTGGTAAGAAGGTGGATTGACTGCTATTTTAAGTTCCTCTCCAGACTGAATTAAGCTTAAATGATGCACAGATGTTTTCACTGAAAAAAAATACTTTGTCAGTCTATCAGAAAAACATAATACAAAATTCAAACCAGCTTGTAATTATTACTTCTCAGCTTCCAGTAGAACTTTTCAAGGAATATCCAGTAAAACATTGCTCATCGAAAAATTCTGACATGGAATAAAAACAAACTTTTGGTCTACAAGCTTTATTCTTTTCACTTATTACTTAGCTGAGAAAACTTTGCAAAAGATCTAAAACTCTTTAAATACTTCAAACCTAAATGACAGAAAATTGAATTGCAAATCTTGAAATTCTTTTGCCTGAGGGTATTTTTAATTTTTTTTTTTAAGGATTGGAATATGTAGGGAAAAAACTGATGCAAAAACATCCTAACTACTTATGAAAGTACATTCTTACAACTTGTTTAACTTTCGTTCAGACTACATGTACACGAATACAAAATTTGACTTGTCCCCAAGCTCAACTGAGAAACAGAACAGAATTTTTCACAGGAACAAAACAATCTGAATTTTTCAGCTTCCTGCTGTTGTTAGATCAGAGAGTCTGCTTGTGAAAATGAGCAGTCTTCAAAGAACACAAAGACTTTCTTAAAGTTGCATTGGCATGATTTCTCAGTCTCTTAACTTTTGGAACATGAAATTTTAAAACTTTTAGAGGGCAACTCTGTTATTCTAATCTAATTGCTGAAGTTTGAACTGTCTTTACCGAGAATTAATGGGTTTTGTTCCCTGCCTTGCAGAAACCATATCTGTAAGAAGGATACAACAGAGAAAATTGCATGTTCTGTTGTGTTGCTTATAGTTGTGACTGGTTACTTCAATACAACAATCACATCTATTTATTAGAGGAGATCATCTCCATAAAACACTTTCCTCTTGTATCATCTGAGGCAAGAGCTTATTTGTTTCCCTGACTTTCATGTTGTGGTGGGCTGACCCTGGCTTGATGCCAGGTACCAGTCAATGGCACTTTATCCCCCTGGCAACTTAATGGGGAGGTGAAAATATAAGGAAAGGCTCCTGAGTTCAGATAAGGACTGGGAGAGATCACTTACACATTACTGTCACAGGCAAAATAGACCTGACTTCAAAAAATTAACTGACTTTATTACTAATCAAAACCAGAGCTACCAAAACCTGGCCAAGCAAACCCAATACACATGCAAAGGTGATGATTTTTCCTCTTTATTACCTTTCCTCTGTTTTGTTCAACACTGCTAAAATTAGTTGCATATATTTTACAATTTTTACATTTTGCATAATTTTTGCAGTAAGTACAATTTTTATATTTGAATTTGCAGAGGACTCAAGCAAAAGTATAATTTTGTTATGATAGGTGTTGAATGACAAAAACAATTGCAACCACTCTATCCCAAAAATCAAATTAATGAAATGGCTTGTATATAATTATTATTGCATCCAGTACAAATAAGGAGAAATTGGCAACCCATTATTGCCTAAGAATCTTAATGACAATGAAAATATTCTCCTGGTTTTAAATGAATTTATTAAATTCTGGAATTTATTTCTTTCTTCCAGTCTATTTAAGCTTTTCTCACATGTAATTTTAACAGGAACCATATAACTTTTTCCCCAGAAGTAGTATTTGTTCAATAAGAGTGAATGAATGTACATCAAATCCTGCTGGCTCTGACAATAACCCTTAATGTGAGGTTTCAGTTAATAGTTTCAGATGTACCTGCCATCCGGAATATAAGGAGCCATGTAGTGAAATTGCCATAAATCACTGTGTGGCTGGACTATGTCAGAATGGATCACAATTCAGTGATCTCCCTGGAGAGTTTAAGTGTCACAGGCTGACTAGGAAAAATCACTTTTGTCATGAGGCATTTGTGTTTGTCAAAAAGAAATGTCTCAAGAATGCAAATGTGACATTTCTGAAAAAAAAAAAAAAAGAATTAAATATTCTGCTCCTAAATTTTCCTTATCTAAACTAATGAAGTATCTTTTGGGTATCTGTAGCAGAAAAATAAATCAACACTTGCTCATTTTATTGGAAATACTGTATTCTTAAGTACTGCAGCTGAATCTGTTTTGATGAGAAACTTTATACAAAACCAGATGTTTAATATTAAAATTGAGCCCTGAAACCACTACCCTTCGTTCTTCAACTTAGTAACTTCTTTAGGTAGATCAGGTTGCTCAAAGTCCTTGTCCAAAATCCATGCTGTAATTCTTTGATGATTAATTCAAAACACAGAAATAAAAGGACATACAGGTTAAGACCTTTATTTCAAATCTGTGAAGTTATTATGAATAGTTATTTTTATTTCATCAAGGTAAAAAATATCTTGGTTTTTCTATATTCATACCATTACTTAGATGACAGTCACATAACCACATGTAACAGTTAAACATATATCTATGCATAGCTGTTGCCCTCATTGATCAATGTTTCCGTTTTACTCCTTTATTGTAATTTTTTATATTAGTTTTATGTAGTACTTCATTATGCAGATGCTAACAGCTATTTACAAAGGCAAAAATGAGAGACTTAAATTTTTAATGGCAATCAACAAGGAGGAAAACTTCAGCTGTGCGAGAATGTTGCACAGCTGGTCTTTAGGATGGAATTGAAAGATAGCTTAAAGACATCATTCCGCATCTACTGATTTAGAAACCAAAATGACTGTGTGAATAGGGCACTTTTAATATGCATTGCCTTGTATTTATGCCTCAAAGAGTTGTTCAACAAGCCAGAATTTGTAAAGTGCAGCATGTTCCAGCAATTTACCCTGATGGTCAAAGTTTGCTGTCTTCCCTCATGTAACAAGATGTTCAAAAGTTAAAAAAAATCTTCCAGATCAGGAGCTCTTCAGTCATGCCTTAAGTGCATGTTTTACATTTCATTTAGTATAAAGACTGAAAAAAGTCTTAAAAGTATAAAGCAGGACTGAACTTTTGAAATTTTGTAATTATTTATTGTACTCAATCTGCACTTAATAAGCACTATTAAAACTAGGTTATGTTTAGTTTTGAAAGCTATAACAGTATACTGTAGGAATACAGATTTGTTTGAACATCTTTGACTAAAGAGTCTTCCTTTTTGTCTAAAAAAATTGACTAAGAGTGTCAGATATGGGGCAACTCAATGGCACACTGGAATCTCATGACAATACCTGTGCTACTGAAGCATAGCATTACTTTATAAATATTTTTTAAAATTAAATCTGAAGTTCAGATCTTCAGCCAGACTTGGCATATAAGTTAGTAAGACACTGGAATTAATTATATTTAGTTCACTGAACCAAATCTCTAGTCTAAATCTTTAGTGGCTTTTCATGTTGCAGTTGTTCAATTATAATAAATTGGTCCAGTCTATTTTGATCTTTGTTGGAGTAAAAATATTTGGAAAATATTTAAGTGCTGAGCTAATAGGAGACTAGAAAACCATTCTTATATTTTAAGTCACTGAGTTTTTATGACCAAAGCGAAATGTCTAAAATTTGAAACTTTGCATTTGGATTCAGCATTTGGATACTAACTCCATACACCTGGATTGATTTTTCAACTGCTTTATATCAACTAGTTAAATATATTTATTTGATTTGGGGAAAAAAAATCAATCAAAGAATATTTACTTGCAGCTACTTATTGAGTATGTTCAAAACCAAAAGTGCTGTCATCAGTGAAAATTATGATTTCCTTGATCAATAGTGTTTTCAGAAACTGTCATAGCCAATAGACCTAAAGTGTAAAATGTAGGTTAATATTTTATCTTTGAAATTTACTTTTTTTAAATTTTGTGCATATGTACCACTCAGTAGGGAACAGAGATGCTTAGTTTTCACAGGATTAGGTTTTTTATTAACTGTAACTTAACTGGTTCAAAAAATTAATACTAATATGCTGTCAAACCTGTCTGTTTTTGTAATACCTGCTTTATAACAGAATGCATTGATCAATTTTGTTTTGTTTGTTTAGAAACATAGGATACTTTCTTAGTGTGGTGACAGAACATCATGCTAAAAATGAGAAGACTTTTATCAACAGTGTGCATAGTGATATATTCATCAATAGAAATAGGAATATTTGCGTAAAACCACTTGAAGAATCTGACACTATCGAATTTTCTTGAAGACCCATTGTATTTTGAATGTTTTTTATTATTATTGCAAGTACAGCTTTATCACTGACTTTATCATTATTACTTTGTTCCATTTAGAGTTGCTTTGTATATGAGACTGAAACTTTCAAGGAAATGGGAATATTTTATCCTATCCTAAATAAGATTTTAAAATTTAAGAAAAGTACGTATTAAATTGGTCTAAATCTTGTCTGTTTTCTAAGACAAAATGTAATAAATTTCTTAAGTCTTCTGTTACTCTTTTTTATCAGGTTTTACTGGTCAGTTTTGTGAAGCAGAGGTTGCTTCCTGCCTATCACAACCATGTGGAGCCTCCAGCATCTGTAAAGACATAGAGGGTGGCTACCTTTGTTTCTGTGCACCTGGATTTATAGGTGAGTTCAAAGAAGGTTTGTTTAGCATGTTTCAGTCAGTCCTAAACCAGAGAAAAGTAGTTTGTTCAAAAGTAGCAATAGATAATTTAGCAGTGTGCCTCTGATTCCGGCAGACACAATATTTGTTTCCTGGCACACAAAAGTACTTGGCTGTGTAAGAGTATTCAGCTGTAAAAAATACTGACTACAAGGGACTATTTCCACTCCAATTACTCCTCATACTATTTTAGACATGGTGTCTTTCTTACACTGATGTGATTTGAACTCCCAGCCATATGCAAGTTAGCCTTAATTTATCTCCTTTGTGCTCTCTGTAATAATAAGGCTGCAGTAACAAGAGCCTCAACTGCAAAACACACATCCAAGATCCTGGGCATGTTTAACTACTCATGCTTGCATCTACCCTGAAAGCCATTGCCATTAGAGTGACTAGATTAAAACCAGCATACTGACATGGTATTTTCAGACTTCAGTGTAAAAAAACCCATCTTTCGAGATACATATACAGGTATTTTTGACCAACTATATGATGAAATAATCAAGGGTGGTAGGAATTCCCTGAGTGGCAGATCAACTCTGCTATCCAGATCCATCCCAAATCCAGGGACTTTGACAGGGCTCCTAAAGCAGGAATAAGATGACACTAAAGTCCCTCTCAATAGTCAAGGAGGACACGGACAACCAGAGGAGTTGAGATTTTGAGAAGACTGCACACCTCTTAACTTGGTCTACATCCTAATGTAGGCATCCATTCAGATAAAATAATCTGTAATTTAATAGCTGGAGTATCTGTGTCTTTAATGTTATGAAATTCTATATCCTGTGTCTATGGTTGGTTTATTTTAATAATATGATAAAAATGTAGTGTAAAATTGTATGATGTTACTTGTGATAATCCTTGGTGAGATCTTCTTTTAATTGAAATATTTGTTTAAGTTCTTATACTCATGTCTACCTAACAGTAGATTAGTATTTTTTCTGTGGTCAGTTAAAACCCTCAAAACCCATCTGAAGCAATCAGGAGCTTTACCTATCTTTAAGCATTTGTAATAACCAATTTGATGCCATAAAAAGTATTAGATACATCATTCTCAACTAGAAATCAGCACCAATATTTTTTCTCTATTTAACAATACATGTCAATATATTTTTGATTATTAATTTTTTAAAAATATTAAAATATTTGTCTATAAGGAAAACATTTCTCAATATTTCCTGTAGATATCTTTAAAAAAACCCATAAATTATTAAATTAAAAGAAAAAAATAATATTATAGGCAAAGATTGGGTTATTTTAATATTTTTTCTGAGTAAAACCATATTTACACTTTTGCGATGTTTTAGGAAAACCCAAGACTTTATTGCCCTTAAAATACAAAAATATGCAAGTTTTGAGTACATCTATAACAAAATCTATTAAATCTTTGTTGAACATAATTTTTTGTTTTTCCTTTAATCACCAAGAAATTAATTCCCCAAAGACAATTTATGGCTCATTGGTAAAAGTTCCCTGTGCCTAATCTCAGTTATTTTATTTTGTTGTTGCTGTCTGCACTGATATTTCACCAGTGGCATGCTCCTAATGAAATGAATCCTTGACTTGTTTCCAGGTCATAACTGTGAGATTGAAGTGGATGAGTGTCTCAGTGACCCTTGTCACAATGGAGCTACTTGTGTTGATCACCTGAATGCTTTCAGTTGCATCTGTCAGGATGGATTCCAAGGTATAAAAAATTCCCCAGAATGATAACTTTGTAAATCTATTCAGAGTTTTACACAATCTTTTTTTTTTTTTTTTAACATATCAGATGAGATGCATATATTCATATGCGGGTGCAATTTAAAGTTATAAATGTGTCAGCCAGAAAAAAGTGTATCTTGACTAAAGTACCTATATTGTTTTTATGACAGCATGGAATGAGTTTGAAAATTGATCTGTGGGGTTCAGTGAAATTTTGCAAATAGCAGATACTATTTTCTGCAATCTTTTTAAACATTTGGAAGCTTTAATATCCTAGAACTGAGGAAAAAAAAATCCAGCTGTGTGGTAAAGGTTTTGTTCTTGGCATATTTGTACAATTTATATGAAAAGTTTAATAACTCTGATAAGTGGCTGAATTAATATCTGCAGATATGCTTTCAGCTTAGATCAGGAATTTAAAGTGTATCCATTTTCTTTTAAAGCACCATTTTTTAAAAATCATGGATGTTTAATCATTGAAATACAAATCAATCCATAATTCAAACCTCACCATGCAAAATATTACATTTCTACTGCCCATATACTCAGAACAATTATCTCCTGCACTTTTATTTCTTAAATTCTTTTAACTTCCTAAACCATGCAACTGTTATAATTTTTCATTTATTCTTCAATGATAAAACATTAGGTTCAATGAAAAATATTAGCAATAAAGTATTTTTATACTTTAAGTAGCTATGAGGGTTTTTTAACTACAGTCCACATTGGAATACATTGTCTTCTTGTCTATAACAGATTTCTTTTTCACAGTTTTTTGGTAATACATCTTTGGCCTTATCATGAAGGAAGTATCAAGAAATACTTCCTCTCATGCCACTGCAATGCAGTCTATTGTATTTAACGTAATTTGGTGTCTGTTCTTCTACATTCATATAATAAGAAAATTGTGTGTTTTAAGCCTTAGGAAAATATTTGATGACTGTACTTTTAATATTTTTGAAAAATTAGTGAACATCTTAAACATTAAGAAGATGAGCATCTGTCATAGACATCCAGATTTAAATATAAAAAGGGTGTCAAATAGACTGATAAGTGAGATATATTCAGTTAAAATAAATGTTTAACTAAATGTGCCATGGAGTAACTTCTTTCCCCTTTTGCTCAATTATATATTCATAGGTACAACCTGTGAAGCAAATATAAATGAATGTCACTCTTCCCCATGTCTTCATAATGCATCATGTGTAGACCTTATTGGTGGCTATAAATGTATCTGTCTACCTGGTTTTACTGGTGAGTTGTTTTCATAGTAAAACTTGTTTTCTACAGCCAGGTAGTCCACAAAGCATCCATTAAGACATTATTGACTAATTTGCTTGTGTTTTATTCTCATTTTTCTCTTTATCTGCCCTGGTCTAATGTTTAATTTGCATTCCAGCAAATTGGAACACTGCATCCTTAAACTACATAGCACAAGATAAATTAGTCTGCATTTAAAAAGGTCTTCAAAGCTTACGCACACAGGGAAGACTAGTTACCATTTTGCAACTCAGAAATAAGCTGGTGTGTATTTGTGATGATAAGAACTAAATGGATGCTGATATTAGTAGTGTGGCTGTTTATTTGGCTGTTTATGTTAGCTTATCTTCACAAGTTGCTTGAGATTTTTTGGTGCAAATGAATTAGAAATTGGCACCTGATTTACTTAGTAAGTGTTCAAATCTTTCATCTTTTCAAGGTGCAAGATGTGAAACAGATATAGATGAGTGTGCTTCATTTCCCTGCAAGAATGGAGCCACCTGCATTGACCAGCCTGGTAATTATTTCTGCCAATGTGTGGCTCCGTTTAAAGGTAATGAACAGCAAGGGAGAGGGGAAAGCAAACATAATTAACTTTAGAAGGCATTTCTGTCAATTGTGTAAATGCATTTCACTCTTCCTGCAGCATTATTAGTCCTTCATTTTCTCAAGCAAAGCTTTCAAAGTGACCAGATATATATGCCTTAGGCTACAAGTAAGGTGAAGGAAACATTGTTTATACACCTTCTAGGTGTGTTTCTCTATGAATCAAAATTTATACTTTAAAATTAGTTTGTTAACAGAACAAGATTGCATTCAAAATAAGAGGTATATCCCTATTAAGCTGCCATCACAATGGTAGGTTGATTTTCTGTGCAGTTGTCTCTCTAATTTTATTGGTCATGGCATTCTCTAAATTATTTTATCATTTTTAGAAAACAACTTATAGCTACCTTGTAATCCAGAAACTGTATGTGATTATTTCTCTTGATGCTTTTAAAGGAAATACATTAAAATTGCAAGGGTTATTGTGACCTTTTTGATAGAAAATTTGGGGTTAAATTTTAAATACTAACTGCTATAATAATTTAAAAAACCAAACTGTGTGGTGTTCATGAGCAAATCCAGTTCAAGTGATAGTCTCAATTAAAAGCACCTATTGATTTATAAATTAAATATAAACATATTTTTCCTCCAGCAGTTCAATATAATGATACTTACTTGGGATTCCAGAAAAATCATTAAGAGGCAATTTCCCTGGTATGTTGAGAAAGCAGGACTTTTCCAGCTTAGGGAAGATGGTTGAATAAAATCCATCATTGATGAGCTCATGAACAAACACTCATGTTTGTTCTTATTATCTTAATTAATGGTCAAAATTTAGTTTGTCATTTTTATTAGTTTTAATTTATGTTCTACTAAATAAAATCCAGTACAATAACAAGTAAATGACTACTGCAGTATCAGAATTGACTCTGTGCAGGAAGATATAAAATAATTATTAAATACATGGGCAGAAGTACTAGTCTTTTAAGTACTTCTTACAAAAGGAGACAGATTTCCAGAAGACTTTGGTATTCACTTAGATATTTAAGTAAGTAATTAAAAATTCAGAAAGTCAACCTTTCTGTAGTCTTCCTTCAAGTAACTAGCAGTGTCTCATACTCTCAGTGAAAAAGTTAAGCCCTGCTGGCAAGACTCAAAAATGTGGCTGACATCCCCTGAGAACATAACAGGAGGAAGTAGTCAGGGGCTTGCTGTGCCGCTTGGACCCTCACAAGTCTGTGGGGACAGATGGGATCCACCTGGGAGTACTGAGGAGTTGCTGGAAGACGCTCACTGAGACGCTCTCCATCATTTACCATCAGCTGTGGCTAACTGGGAAGGTCCCAGATTACTGAAAACTGGCCAATATGATCCCCATTTTCACAAAGGGTCAGAAGGAGGATTCAGGGAACTACAGGCTTGTCAGCCTGGCCTCAGCACCTGGTAAGATTATGGAACAGATTACCTTGAGTGTGATTGCATGAAACATAAAGGACAGCCACAGGATCAGGCCCAGACACGTGGGTTTAGGATAGACAGGCCTTGCTTGAGCAACCTGATCTCCTTTTATGACCAAATGACCCATCTGCTGGATGAGGGGAAGGCTGTGGATGTTGTCTACCTGGACTTCAGCACAGATTTTGATCCTGTCCCACAGCATTCTCCTGGAGAAGCTGGCAGCCCATGGCTTGGACAGGTGCAATCTTTACTGGGTTAAGAACTCGCTGGATAGCCAGGCCCAGAGAGTGGTGCTGAATGGAGAGACATCCATGCCACCACAGAACTGGTGGGGTTTCCCCAGGCTTAGTATTGGGGCCATTCCTGTTTAATGTCTTTGTCAATGATCTAGCTGAGAGGCTCAAGTGCATCCTCAGTCAGTTTGCAGATGACACCAAGTTGTGTGGGATTGCTGATCTGTTGGAAGTTAGGAAGGCTGTGCAGAGGGATCTGGACTGACTGGATCAATGGGCCAAGGTTAATGACATGAAGTTCAATAGGACAAAGTAATAGGTCCTAAACTTCAGTCATGGCAACCCCATTCATCCCTACAGACTGGGAGCAGAGAGGCTGGAAAGCTGCCCAGCAGAAAAGGACCTGGGAGTGTTGGTCAACAGCAGCTGAACGTGAGCCAGCTGTGCCCAGGTGGCCAAGAAGGCCAATGACATCCTGGCTTGGGTCAGCAATAGTGTGGCCAGCAGGACCAGGGCAGTGATTGTCCCTCTGTACCCAGCACTGGTGGAGCCACACCTTGAATCCTGTGTCCTCTTCTGGGCCCCTCACTACAAGAAAGCAATTGACAGGCTGGAGTGTGTCTAGACAAGGACAACAGAGCTGGGGAAGGTTCTGGAGTATGTCATATCAGGAGTAGCTGAGGAAGTTGAGATTGTTTCGCCTGGAGACAAGAAGGCTCAGGGGTGACCTTACTATTCTCTACATCTTCTTGAAAGGAGCTTGTAGCAAGGTGGAGGTTGATCTCTTCTCCCTGGCAGCCAGCAACAGGACATGAGGGCATGGCCTCAAGCTGAACCATGGAAGGTTCAGGTTGAACATCAGAATGAATTTGTTCACTGAAAGGATGGTTAAGCACTGGGATGGGCTGTCCAAGGAATATCAGCATTGCCATCCCTGGAGGAGTTCAAGAAAAGACTGGACATGGCACTTAGTGAAGAGATTTATTTGAAAAGGTGGTGATTGGTCAAAGGTTGGACTCAATGACCTTGGAGGTATTTTCCAACCTAAATTATTCTATAATTCTCTTTGATTTGATCATAATATTTTTGGTACAGGATGTCTGAGGCTGTTTACTTCTTTACAGTTTTATTCAACACCTCCCAAGATCAAGTTCTGAGACTGATTTTACCTAGATTTATATGGGTATAAATGAAAGTAGATTTAATTTCATATGAAAACTCTACCTCTGTCTCACACCATCTGTTTATTTAGTATTAAACTGCTGTAAATGTAGCCTTTAAAAATTCATGGTAAGCCAACATAATGGTTAGTTAAACTATGTTTTCTAATTGTGTGAATATATTCAGGTTATTGTAATGAACAGCTTTGTGTGCACTAATTACAGATTACAGAATTACTTGGTTAAGAAAGTACATACATGATGTCAATGACAAAAATTATATAGGAACACCTGTTTTGATTTTGAACATTTTTACAGGTTTTCTTGCTTCTGATATTCTCAGTGGAAAACCACAAATTCTGTATTATGAATGTTGTCATTTACCTGGAAAACAATCTGAAGTTGAATTTCCATAATATATTGCAATGATTTGACTGTTCCATCACAAAATCTGACTTGAAGGGCATGCTACTACTAGGCTACTAGCAGGAACATATAATTTATCAAGAACATGTACCAGTTTATCAGGAGATATACAGCAAACCTTGGCTATACAGAATGTAGAAAGAAGGAATTCAGCACAGGATTTGGACATTCAGGTGAATTCATACAGAAGACAGCCTGTCAGAAATTGATTCCATTTATAGAAACTGGTTTAAGTACATCGATCCTGCCTTTCTTTATTTCCTTGGCTATTTTTATTTCTTTATTTTGACAAGGAGACTAAGGAAGATTATCACCAGAAAGTTTTGATTTTTCCTTTTTCCTCCCCTTGATTTCCTCCTCTTTTTAAAAAGGAAAAGCAAATTTTTGCTTTCCTCACACTTCAAGTCCTTTGAGAGTAAGTATAGCTGCTATTCACTTTTATGTGCTGCATACTTTACAATACCCTGAATGGGTACCTTTATATTTTAAAATCTTTTACAATAATTGTATATAAATTTGAAAAGTGATCAGAATTTTAATTAAAGTGTTACTGTGTACTCATAGTTTCTTGTATTTTTCTTGGGAGGCACAGTGGGATTGTTTGGGTTTTTTAAAGCAAAGATTTGTCTATTTAGATAAAATGTTTTAACTCAGTCCAATGGCATTCATAGAATAATGGAAGAAATCCAAGGTTTTTAAGAAAAATTATGTTTAAGCAGAAATATATATCTAAATTTTTCTGCAAATATCTCTAGTCCAGGTTGTGAAAACTAACACTACAAGTTTGACATGTGAATGAAGTTTTACTTCTCCTGTGGGCAAAAACTCTTTTTCAGAAAATACAATTTTCATAAAGTGGATAGAGAGGACTGCAGAATTATAGATTTTGATGCTGCTGGTGTAACCCTAACAAAACTAATGCATTCCTCTCCATCAGTGCTCCCCTGAGAGAAGATTTCTCCACAGCTAGCATAGATCATGGTCTTTCTATAAATTCTAGCATTTCATTGGAATTTTTACCACTGAAATTACTACCTTTGACTTTTCCCAAATGTTCAGATGAAAAGCTTGAGTCTACTAGCAGTCCACATATTTATAATTCAAGAGAAAACTGAATAAATCTGTAAGACTTTCAGATATGAGATAACATCCTTGTCAACATCAAATAATGTTCTAATTACTAAATATGATGGCTGAGGAATTTTCTTCCTATTTCAGCCAAATTCCTTGTCCCTGTGGAGGAGAAAATAAATTTTCTGTTTTCCAAAATCATTGAGTTTTTCCTGTAGTCCCGATAAGGTATGAAATCATGAACTTCAAAGTCCCTATACTTTTATATCATAACTCTTTTGACCTTGGGTTGGAGAAGCTCTAGATTTGATTAATGGAAGAAAATCTACACCATACTATGTTATTAATCTGGTTAGAGAGAGAGATTCCCGTGTAAAACCACAGAAATCCTAGAAGTTACTGAGCCCAACCAAGCCTGTGCTGTAACTAAGGTTAAATGGACAAAAAAAAAAACCACCTAGATTTTTATAATATGCTTTTGCCATTTATAATATTTATCTATGCCAGAAGGCATAGATATGTGTTTGTGAACGTGTTCTAATTAATCAAACATGACAATCCACTAACTAAAGTCCAGTTCTCAGTTCCTGTCATCTTTCAGTAGCGTTGTGCCACTACCCTGTATAGCACAAATCATTATTACACCTCATGCTTTAAAGCTGAAATGGCCATGATTCCACTTGCATATACTGCAGTGTGATCTTCTTTACGTTTAGGATTTAACCTTAGTATGTCTGGTACAGTTGCTTCTGCTTGGTCACAATATAACAGTACCTGCAAATATGCATTTTAGAAATGTCTCCCTTATCCACCTGTTTTCTATCATAACTGAGGTACAACAGTGACAGTCATGTATATTGGACATTTTTATCAGTGCACATTCTGAAGTTAAGTTCTTCAGAAACAGAGAGAGCAGCTGTTGCATTCCCTGTTGACAAAATAACTGGAACTGGGAGAAGGAAGGAAGATAAACTTGATTTGGGTGCAAGAAAATAAAATATTTTAATATTCTTAATATTATTAAGAATTTTATTCCATTACAGTATCCTAGCTGGGAAGTTATTATAATAACTTTTCTATTATGATATTGATTCTAAAATTGGAGCCTTTCTATAATAGAATCACAGCTATTACAGAATTGATATTAAGTGCTTTAGCAGAGAGCAGAAGCAGTGAGAAACATATGGTAAGGCTGTATCTCGTTTAGGGGCCCCAACAGCTTCATGGAAGATGGAATAAAAGCTCCCATGGCTCTATCAGGAAATACTGTCTTGTTCCATTAAAAATTCAATCATATTCAAAAGCGCTGTAATTAGTAAATGTTATAGTTTTATCTGTATTTATACCCACGCTGTTTGTATTGGTGGTTTCAGTGTTTTGTAAGAACATGGAGGTATATTCAAATATTCTTTTAACAGTCAAGTTCATAGTAACAAATGGAACCTTACTGTTCACAGCTTTGAAGAGCCAGCATTTTTGAATATCACACAACCACATCAATGAAGTTACTCACAAATGTTAGGCAGCAGAACTCGCTGAGAATGTAACAGAGTGAGTTTGTCCATGTATCAGGCAAATTGCTCTTCAGCATTCTTAGCATGGAAAAGGTGAATGATCTCACTACAATTTCTAGACCAGCTCATTTTTACAGAAGATAAAGTAAGACTTATCAAGCTGATTTTTGTTTCTTTGGTATTATTGATAGTTAAGAATAGATCTTGCACTCTCATACCAGAACTGCAAAGTTTCCCCATTTTCTACACTTGTATTTAAGGAAAGATGAAATTAACTAACAACATTTCTGTGACACATGGATGGAGCCAGTAATCTGCTGCTCCCAAAGAAAGCTCAGGAAGGAAGAAAGCATTAAAATTCTTGTTTCAACTAGGGACCATATATTGGATATGTGATAGTCCTATGAGAGTTGACAGGATTTCTTTTTTCCTTAAAAAAAAAGGAAAAAACCCCACCAGTTGTTTAGTAACTTGTTTTCAATAAATGGAGCAAAGATTTTTATCCTTTGATCCAAATTATTACATGACTCATTTCAAAAAATGCACTGCATGTATTTGGTCTAGATGTTGCTAATAGGTATGACCTTTTAAATCAAATATATGCAATTGTAAAGGAAAATTTAAATTCAGTTCTGAGAAAATGTCTACTTATTTCTTGCAGCCTTAATGACACATGTCTCCAAATGTGTTCCAATTAAGATTAAAGCAAAAATGGTAATTGACCATTAAACATGTTGCAAAAGAAAGTAAACTAATAAGAAAGGCTACTCAGCAGAAAAAAAAATGCTTAAGTCTGTCGAAAAACAAGAGTAATAATGGAGTTTTCGGCACAGGACACTCAATTATGGTAACAGCTAATTACAAAACAGATAATAAGTGAGAAATGTAAGCACTCATGAAGGCAAAAAGCTAGAGTAGAGACAATGGAGCAATTACTTTTCCAGTGCTCATAGGCCAAACCCCAGTCATTTCCGTGCCAAGCCCTTTGCAAAAAGGCAGCTTTGCAAGACCTGTGGCTCTTTCTAGAATATCTCTGTGTTCAACCATAAACCACTATATTCTCTTCAATATCAGGTTTTATCAGGTTTTGCCACTCTCTTGACACTGAACAGACAAATACAATTTTATTTAGGGGAAAAATGAAAGCAATGCATAGATATGAAGGGCACTCTGCACCACATAGGAGCTTTTTGAGGGAAGAGAAGCGGAGTGGCCATGTTTGGGTTATATTACTTAGGAAACATGCATTGCCTCTGAACAATAAAGGATATGCAATGCCTAAATGGAAATCAGTATGAGCTGGGACTTGCTGTTGGCTCGTATATGAAATCACTGCAGGACATAGGAATTTTTTTCTGATATTTTTATTGGGTTTTGTACTGCTCCTAAAAGTTGCCATCTAGATGAATAAACTCATCTGCTTCTGTCTCCAAAATGAAACAATTCAGAGAGAAAGCCTTTTTTCTAGCCATTTCTAGTGTCAGTTTAGACGCTTTTGGGTATGCTAGATATCCACAAGGGTCTGGCAGTTTTGCAAATAGCTGTAGGAGAGCTGTGGCCTTCCAGAACAGCACTGAGAACACAAAGGCTTCTCCAAAAGCTGTGTTTGTTTAATTCTGTCCATTCAAATTCAGTGAGGCAAGTGCTGTAATTTCAATTCTGCTTTAAGTTTGCACCTTGGGACACATCTTGATCCACAAAAATAATTTTATAAGCCTTTACAGCCATGAGTAATCTGGGAATACTTCATGTGTAAATCAAGTCACTTACAGCTGATATAGGGTTTGAATTTCATCAGTCATTCTCTGAGAATGGTGTACAAGATCCTCAATTCAGGAAGCAGATTGAAGTTACGGAGACGATACAAGTTATATTCATTGTAAATGAAAATCTGGCCCTTAGTTTTCCAGAAAGCATGTGAAAACCACAAACTTTTAAAGGTTTAAAACATGGTTACCTTTTCCCAGGCTGCCCTGCAAATTGTGAAGGCATTACTGGTGCTCAAAGCACAGTTTACCATTATTTCAGATGTTTTTTCAGGGTTTTTTTGGCTACCTAAGCCAATATATTTAGCTTTATTTTTCTACATAGTGAGCCTATTTATGGCATATGATCATCTGCCAATACAAAAAATAGTTATAAATTATAATCTTGGTATCAATTGCTATAAATAGTATCTGTCAAACGACTCAAATTTTAAGGAAATGAGGCAGGATCTTGGAACAAAGTGAGTTTGACCGCCAGAACTAAAGGTAGCCATTATTACAACTCAAACTGACACCCAGAGGTCCTAGGCCAGAAGAAAAACCTGAGTTTGATTCAAGTTTTCTGTAAGTTTTCTGCACATATTACTAATTTCAGTTGAATGCTGATGGAGATAAAATAAACAATGAAAATAAATGCTTTCCCATATAAATAAAAATAATAAATTTTTGGTAATTGTATTCCTTAATGGAATTCTTATTTTCATTTCTGAGGTGGAATGAAGCATGTTTTTATGCTGAAATGTGAAATTCACAGATGTGCATACAGACATATCTTCATTGTTTAGTCATTATAGACTTGTATATTTTGAAAAAAAAATTTCACCTAAATAATATATTCAACTGATGTTTTCTATTTTTACAGAAATTTATACAGGTATGGAGCAATAATATATGCATGTCTGTGTGATTATCATTTTAAAATTTGTAATGTGGGTCTTTCTCATACTCTATTTCATCACTGTTGCATGCTCTGCATTATTATATATAGTTAAGGAAATGGTTTTTTACTTAAAAGTGATGAGTATTGTTTTTCAAATGTCCTTCCTTTAAAAAAGAAACTAAATATGCATGCTTCTATTATTTTTCTATGTCCTATCCACTTCCAGGGTAATGCTATTTTTTTATTTACTTTTACTAGTCCTTAATCATCTCGGTTGTTGAGATACTTTCTTTTCTTATGTCCCATAGCAGATCAAGATAAGCAGGCAGTTTTTAAAAAAATATAAAGCTTAAAGGTACATTTAAGCTCTGTAAAAAAATGCTGATATGAGAACAGCAGCAGCAAGGGAACATATTTTGCAAATGTGTAATCACCACTGCCTACTACTATCCAACCTTAATTTTTGTGGGGATATTAATTAAAAAAAAATTCTACATTAAATCATCTCATTTTCTTTTCTTGTTTTCTTGCTCCTTGTATTGATTAATTACTTAATAGTGAATGATTCTCAGAAATGTATGAAAATTATATAAACAGTTGTGATTCTCTGAGTAAGGGAATGGTCTTTTTACTTATTAATTCTCAACACTGATAGTTAAAAATTAACTGATACAGGGAAAGGGACTGAGTGAGACGGACACAGTGTAATTATTTTGTTATCTTTTTGTTTTACCAATCTTCCGGTTAGAACAGGAATGAAACCATTGCCATTTCTGACAGTAGCAGAAAAAAAGACTTTTCATGCAATGATATGCATGAAAGCTGGGTGGGAGGAAAAAGACATTGACTATCTAGTTAAAGACTGTTAAATATTGTTTGAAACAAGACACTGAAGAGATAATATCATTAGCAGCTAACATCATTCCATGTGGTTTAGCCTCATTTGGTAAACAACTTTATGGCCATATTTTAATTTACTATTCTTTATAAATGTCAGGATGATTTTTTTTTTCTTTGTGCTGTTTCACTTTACTATCATTAGAACAAAAGAAATAATTTGTTTTCCCTAATTCCTTAAAAAGGGGAAAAATTATTTTTTGCCAGGAAGCAATTTTGGTGTAATTTCAAATCTGTGCAAACTTCACTGTAATCCATACCCTTCTCGGGAGCTACCTTGAGCAAGAATCATGTCCCTTTTTGCAGAGCAGCATGGGAGGAAGGTGTGTGAGCTCCTTGCCATGCATCCTGGTTTAGTTTCTGTGCTGCCAGTCTGAGTCTGATACATACACCCTCATCAGTACCACTGAAGTAAGCAATGGCTGACAATAGATAAGACCCTTCTCTGAGGGAGAGTGATATCTGTTGACCAGACCTCATCTCTGAGGAGGTTTATTTCCATGTCAGAGATCTGGATGGGGGAAAGAGATTACCAGTTTGGCTGATTACCAGAGCTTGCTGCTTGTCTATGATGGCACCGATGAGAATGCCAACAGAGACACAGAGCATGTAAAAAGGGACTGGAGGACTCTAGCAGCAGGGCCAAAAGCTGTGGGGGCCCAGATAGAGTTTACCCAGCACTGCTGGTAGGAAGAGAAGCATCTAGGGTTTAATATCTGATTAATGTCACAGGCAAGACTCCATTGACGTGCTACTCATGTAGATCAGGCAGAATGGAATAACAACCATTCAAAGAAATATTGTGGTGTGTGTCTGCTACAGATAGCTTGATCCAGGGAAGTTGAAGATGAAGATGAGGTCACCTTTAGGAAACTGGAAAAAGACTTAGGAACTCTTAGTTTTTGGGATATTACCATACTGACTTTTGCTAGGAAGACAACAGGGAAAGAAACAAATAATTGAGGAGACATTTTGACGATGCTGACAATTTTTTTAAGCAATTGTAGGGTGAGACAATTTGGGGAGATATTTATCTGTATTCTGTATTTGTGGATAAGCAAAAGTAGGTTTGGGATGTAGAAGTGAAAAACAATTTTGGCACTAATGGCATTGAGATGACAGAGTCCATAATCTTAAGAGAAATGAGAAATTCAAGTAGCATAAGCAGGATTCCAGACTTTAGCGAGCTGGTTTTCATTTTCTCAGAAATCTGTTTGGCAAGCCCCCATTACAGACTGCACTGAAGGGCAAATGGATTTGTCTTGAGCCCACTGATTTATCTTAAAAGACAGTTTTCTCAAAGCACAGTTCTTTCCAATGTGCAGGAACTCAAGCAGGTGTGGCAGAAAAACAGATAAATGGGGCACTCCTCACTGAGAGCAAAGAGAAAAGGAAGTGCACAGAAGGTAGATGCAATGGCAAAGCTACCTCTCCAGGTAAAGAAAATCAAGTACTGCACTACTGGATCATCTGACAGTTCCATTTAGGATTGTGAGACATGTGTTAAGCTTATTTGTGTTATTCCACTTTAGGAATCAGCAGGGTTTTCACTCATGTCAAGCTGTTGTGATATAAATATGAAAACTTCAGGGCAAAATCTCAATGAGCCATATGGCTCCTTTTGCAGTGCAATTTCATGAATTCCAGATCTGAGAGTGTTGCTGTCTTTGGCAGGATCATCCTGCTTTGGAGAGATCATCAGGAAAAAGACAGGGAACAACTTGTGTTGTTTTTTCCTTTTTTGTCAGCATCATTACTGGGGTCAAAGAGTTGTTGGCTTTTTTTTTACTACCTCAGTTCTGTTCCTACTTGTTGTTCTTGTTATTAAAAACCTTAAGAATTCAGCCCTTAGATGACTGTCTTACAGCAAGCAGTCAGCTCACCTACAGTCCTGCTGGCATTTTGGACAATATTTGTTTCATTATTATGAAGGCAGGAGCTGTGGCCCGTAGGGGGTCTGCACCGAAGCAGAGCAAAATTGTGAGGGTCAGAGAAAAGCTGTCATGGACTGACCGCAGCACCCATTCCCAATCCCCCTGTGCTATTCATTGTTGAGGAGGAGGTGGAGGGGTCTGGAGTGAAGGCGTGAAGTTGAGTCTAGGAAGAAAACAGGGGTGGAGGAAGGTGGTTTCAGTTTTCTCTTTTTTTTTTTTTTACCATCCCGTGCTATTTTCAATTGGCAATGAATTCAGTCAGTTTTCCTCAAGTTGATTCTATTTTGTCCATGACGGAATTTGCAAATGATGTCCTTATCTTTATCATGGCCCACAAGGTTTTCTATCTTATTTTTTTCACCTGCCTGTTAAGGGGGAATGAGAAAGTGACTGGATGGGCATCTGTCAGATGCCAAGATCAACCCACTACAGCGTAACTGTGGGGATTATATTTTCCACATGACTATCCAGCTGTTTTATCTTGTAGTGTCACATTGCCCATCACTGGGTGAAGGTTACAGCCTCTCTGAGGAGCAGAGAGGTTGTTGGGACAGGGTGAAACTGCTCCAGAAAGGAATGGCTGGGCAACCTGAGCTGGGGCAAGGGCACTGGTGAAGTGTACAGCAAAGAGTACAGCAAACCCTGGGAAGCTCCACCATAAAGCATAGCACAGAGACAGCTTCAGTAGCCATGGAGAAGCTTCCCAGGGGTTCCAAGGGGCTTGTGGACAGTTTGTTGCAGCCCTGAGAATCACTGAGCTCTGTCTGAAATTAAACTCAAATGAACAGACTTGTCTCCAGCAACACTGAGTGAAAAAGGCAGGCAGATTTACAAACCCAAACCCATTCGATCTCAGTTGCCTCTGCCTTCCTCATTTCCAGTTTCAGTACTGGAAAACTTGAAACAGTCTTTTTTATGTTCTATCAAATTAAGGCTCATTTTATATGGCCTTTAAATCTCTTTTTATCTAATTACTGTAAATTAAAGTTTTAGATGAGGGCATCTGTGACCCATGATCCACACCACCCACACCAAGATCCACAATCACACAGTTCATTGGGTAACCCAGATAAATGTGCATAATCTGCTATACAAGAAAATGTTAGTAAGGAAAGAGTAGAGTGGGACTGTGAGAGAATTTCTATTGTATGGAATTTTTATAAATAATGGAGGCATTCACTCATGATTAAATAAAAATACATATTTTCAGTAAAATAATTTGTGTTCAATCATGGATGGCAAGCAGAACAATTATACAATGTTACATATATTTAATTAATGTTCAGTATTATGGGTTAATGAATAAACAGTTCACATGGTAGTTGTGATAACAGGTTATCAAGACAAAGTAGCAGGAAGTTTCAATCAAAATTAATTAATTAATTTTAAATACATTTTTAAAAATTGTAATTTTGAGCCATTTTAGAGCACAAGGGTAAAGAGAAAAGCTATGAGATATACCTATCAAAATCTGTGAGATAGCTATTAAGATTTCAAAATGTATTGTATCATATAAAGTAATATAAACAAAACAGATAAATTGTATTTTTTTGTTTTATCTTTTCTTTTCCTTTCAAGCAAATAAATGTTTCTGCATGATAATATACATATGTGTGCCTCTGAGACCCTCCAACTCGATTTTAACCAGGGTTATAAAGAAAATAAAGCCCATAATAGGCAGCAGCTGCAGGGATATATTCATTGGTTTAACACTGACAGCTTTGCCGTTTTCTTTTTCAGGTTTGAACTGCGAGTTTAGGCCTTGTGAGGCCAGCAATCCCTGTGAGAATGGAGCTGTGTGCATAGAAGAAATGAATTTGGACGTTTTTCCCCTTGGATTCCACTGCCGGTGTGTGAAGGGCTTTGCAGGTCCACGCTGTGAGATCAATGTCAATGAGTGCAGCTCTAACCCTTGCCTCCACGGATACTGCTATGACAGTGAGTTCAGCCTGCTTACTCACTTTAATGCAGAGTAGTCTTTCTCTTGAAGCCTCTGTTTGAGCTGCTCCAGGGAGAACAGTGGATAATTTACTGAAATTTAGCTTGTCTGAAGCTCCACAGCCTGTACCAGAAGGATTATTTTTGCCAAAACGCCTCAACTCCCGGCACTGGGGTTTTTGTGTTCAGGGGTCAGAATTGTAGCTAATGAGAATTTTTAATGAGATTTGTGCTGTCTCCTTTGATACCTAAATTAGCCAAAAACATCTTACATTGGTGCATTTGAACAGAGAATATTCAGGTGCTGAAAAAGAGCTCATGGAGCAGTTAGGCATTACATTTCAAAATTCTAATAAGTAAAAAAATTCTGTTTAATTTCAAACTAATGTAAAATGGTGTATCTGTTTACTACAAAGCATCTTCTGCTATGCCACTGTGTAACTTATTCTTTAATTGAAGATATACTTAAAGATTTCAGAAGTAATTTGACTACAGTATTCTGTCTGGATTGGTAGGCTAAGTAATTTAGTAGCAATCTAGGTATGGAGTACTTACTCGAAAGTTTTATGGGGCTCTTACCACCTATCAGACACTTTCTGCACTCATTAAAAAATAAAAAAGTAGAAGTAGTACTTTTCAGAAAATCTAAAAATGCTGACTGGAAAGCTGAAAGACATCTGGAGGTCATGTAGTCAACCCTGCATGAAGCTAGACTATTAACAGTACTTGAACAGGTCAGTCGGGGATTTTTCTAGCTGAGTTTTGAAAGCCTCTAAAGAGTGACAGAAATCTCACCAACTCTTTGGGACAGTATATTCCACTGATTGACTACTCTGGTAACGCTCATCCTCTTCCAATCCCACCCTGAGCTGTAATTTTTGGCCATTGCATCATAATACCTCCTAGCACTACTAAGAGGTTTTCAGTTCTGTCATTTGTGCAACTATCCTTGAAGTTTTTGTTATACAGCCCTCTCTATATTAGCACTTCCCTGAACGTCAAACACAACGCAAGCCTGGCTGACTCAACTTTTCCTCATAGGGCCCAGATTTTAAGCACTGAGTAACTCTGTTTGTCTTCTATATCTCTCTTGTTTTGTGATGTCCTTTGTCAAAAAACAATGATGGCTCAAGAACTTCCATGAAATGCATTTTTTTTTAGAAAAATTTGCAGAAGATCTAATAAACTTACTGGTTTCAGATGAGATCTTAAAGAACTGAGACCAAATTAGAAAATACATCATTGTATAAAACTCTCTTAGTTAAATAAAAATAAAAACAAAAATAAAAATAAAAATAAAAATAAAAGTAAAAATAAAAATAAAAATCAGTTTCAATAAAATATCTTTAAAATTCTGTCTTTCCATATCTGGGAATAAGGCGAGTGACTTCCTCTTCTGTCTAGTAAAGACTATTTCCTACTACATTTACATATATTTTCTATATGCTCTACGTTGGTTTAGAGATATTTTTGAACTGGAATTTAGATGAGCTGCATTAAAGTTCTTCACACTGACAAAGTGCCAGGTTTTTTTGGGAACAGCTTGTCTTTGTGGAGGCTCTGGCTTAAGTTTTATCATGCGGACATTTGAGTTCCACTACCCTATGTGCATTGACTGCAGAAAGCTGGAATCCCAAGGAAGCTGGGAAGCTTTTAGCTCATGAATAATGCTCCTGTGCTGAAGGACTTAAAGCATTTAATGAATACAATAGCAGCTGTGTGTACAGATACAATGGCAGAATAGACTCTATGGTAAATCTCAGCTATAATGAAGAAGCCAGGGACCCTTTTGAGGTTAAAATAAATGCAGGCCTGCAAGAAGTGCAATTACTGCTGTCATGAACTCCATATATGGATGTAGCACTCTAAAGATTCACCTCCATTTGGATCACTAATGATGGAAAAGAGATAGGATTCTCTTGTTAAGCAATACATCATAGAAAAATTAAACCCAAACAAATTTTCCCTTAATATAATGGTATAATATGAGGCATTCCTTACTACAACAACAACAACATTAGGAACAAACAACAAACCAAACATTGTTTAACTGCCATATCTCATTAAGACATAATTTAAAAGATAGGATCTTATGCACTTTTTTGTGTGACTGATCTGATGTGACTGTTTTGTGATGGAAAATTACTCATTCCTTAACACTTTTTAACTCATTAATTTGTAACTCTTGAATCAAAATATTTCCATTTTAAAAGTAAAATGCAGTACCTGAATCTACTTTCATATTTAAAATATATTTTGAGACCACATTTAATTTATTTTGATTTTTTAGCATGTCCACACCTTTTAAGTAAAGCTGTTCCTAATCTTTTCCACATAGTATTCATAACTGTAACTTGCTAATTTTACTACATTCAGTTGTTATGACTCTTGTTATGACTCTTAAATTTCTATCTCTGTTGCAGTTGTCGATGGCTTCTATTGTTTGTGCAACCCAGGATATGCAGGACTGAAATGTGACCAAGACATTGATGACTGCATAGTCAATTCTTGTGAACACAATTCTACATGTGTTGATCTACATCTGGTTAGTAGCAATTTTTTTTAAATTAAAATTATTGTTAAGTTTTCTTTCTAAAATCTAAAGCAATACTTTTTTGAGATCTAAACCTCTTCTTGCTCCACTCCATACACCCAATCAAGGGCTTTATAATCATGCTTTCCAGCCACTGGTAGTTTTCTTTATTTGTAATTGTATAGGCAGTGGGAAAGAGGAATGTTTTTATCATTTAAAAACAGTTACTGGGTCAATATGGTTGCACAGGGAATTCAAAAGGTGCAGAAAATTTTCTACTAGGTGTGTTTGGTGTGTTTATGACCTCATTATAAGTGACAGGAATACTCATTTACACCAATTGCATGGGCTTCAAAGGGACTTAAAAAGTATCCCATAGTATATCCAAATACAAAAAATATACCCCAAAAAAATTATTTGCTTTAAGTACCTCAGCATTTATTTTCAAAATTTTACATCTGCATCAGTTCTTGACATATGAAATGTGTTAAAAATAACTTAAGTCTTCTCAGAACTAAAATCATTCTATCATCTGATTCCTCCATGAAAGGAAAGAAGACAGAGATTCATATTGTGTAAGCTTCTGCACCAGAGGTGGCCCATGTTCTCTGTCACTCCTTCCAGGAATCTGTCAGGAAACAATTTGTTTTCAATGTACTCAACAGAGGCTAAGACCCTACAGTATGAATATTTTCCTTAAGAAACATTTAAAGTGTCAGAGAAATTATCAGTGAAAAAAAAGTGGAAGAAATGACAGTTTTTCTTTCTTATTCTAGTTTCTACCAGCACATTTGTGAGAATATTAAACTGATAAATGTATAATTCAAATTACATTACAATGCCTAAATTTAGGTGTCTATATATGTCTTCTTTTCACAGTTAGAACACTTCCTGTATTGTATAATATTTTGGGGTTTTTTTTAATGTTGTGAGAACTAGTCAGCACCTTGGAAAAAAACAGACCACAGAGCTTGTGACACTTTTGTTACTGTCTTTGGATGTATTGTAAATGCATATTTTTCTACCAATAGAGTGCAATTAATATTTCAAGATCTCATACTGGACACATACTGCCATCTAAAATCAGGAAAGAGTGCATTCCACAAAATAAATTTTATGCCTCTAATGCACATGCTGTCCTATTCTCCAGGAATGTGTGTTGCATATGTTGACTTTACAAGTTCTATTCCTAACTGCAGCTGATGCTTTAACTGAGACTGATAACATGGAGTTGTATATGCATTTTAAACAACATTCTCCCCAAAAAACAAGATATGAGAAATGGAGAAAAATATTGATTTTCTATGACGTCAATATATTTTTCCCCTGAGAATTTTTCTATGCTTCACCAAGTGAGTTGCAATATTGATACAGGAATACTTAATACTTTGGGCAAAATTTAACATGACAAAGAATGGTAGCTCACTGCAATTTCAAACACTGTTTTAATTTTTTCTTAACATGCCCTTCATCCATTTATTTCTTAGATTAATTTCTGGTTTTGTCCTGCAGTTCCTATATATTACTCACTTTGTTTGTCACAGACCTGTGACATTTTGTTTTAAATGGAACACAACACAGCAAATCAGTGAGATCCATACAAACTCACTGTTTCTGAGAAAGCATCACATTCAAAACATATATATGGATACAGTTAGGATCTACAGAAAATAAATACTGTAGAAATTTAATGGCAAGTTGTCATGTAAGACTCTGTGTTTGTTTCTTTTCAGGCTTTTTTAAAATTGTTCACCTATACTGTCAACATAGCAATCATTTATACAAAAGGGTTCATTTTCATATTGGCTAATGCACAGATAAAAAATCTTCAGCATTTTTTTATTATAAGATAGTTCTTTGGCATTTTTAATAGCAACCTAATTTTGCTATCAAAAACCCCCCAAACAGAATGGGTTCTGCTAAGTGGAAGAGAATTATTTTGAAAAGAAATAGAGAATTATTAGTATTATTTCACTATACCAATAACAAGCATTTCTATTCAATACTTACATTTCTTCTTCAGAGACTATTAAACTCAAAGTTATCATATAAGTTTCTGGCATAACTTTCATGTGGATCATCTTTTAAGCTGAATCCAGAAAGAGAGCTAAAAGACTTATTCACTAAGTGATTGCATTATTCAGTTTATATGTGACTATAATATTCCACATACTATGTCCTTCTTATATTCATTATCAAAGAGTACTGAAACTTTTCCACATCAAATTGTGCTGTTTTATACATCAAGATTCCTCAGTGATCAACACAAAGAAGATTAATGAATTAACATATATCCATTAAAAGGGAAGAAGATGCATTCCTTCTTCTTCAGCCGCAGCTGATGTAAAAGAACAGATACTGAATTAACAGTTCCCTAAAAAATGAATTTTTAACAACACAAGTTCTCTTCATCCTCCTCTAAAAGGTAAAAATCTAGAGGTAGGAAGCAACTGAAGCATAATCAAGGAAGATTTAAAAACAGATGAGATCTCAGGAGTTTCATAATTTCTGCATCAAATACAATTTTCTTCCAAAGACATATTACAGCAGCCTTATTATACAAGTCAAGGATCTAAGATCTGAATGTGAGAAAGAATTCCAATATATACTCTAATTGCAACATATACTTCACAGACTTTACTTTGGCTCTCCAGGCAGTGGGTGGCATTAAACAACTGGACTTTAGGATGAATCATAGAACAATTTACATTGAAAAAGACCTTTAAGATCATTGACTCTAACTGCAAGCCTAACACTGCCAACTTCACCACTCAATCATGTCCCCAAATGCCACATCTACACACCTATTAAATACCTCCCAGGATGGTGACTGAAACTCTTCCCTAGGCAGCCTGTACTAATGCTTGACACCATTTTAGTGAAGATATTTTTCTTAATATCCAATCTAAACCTTCTCTGGTTGGAGATCAGGATAGGTGAAACACAAAGCTGAACAACACAATTACATCAGCATGAGATTCTGAGTTGCTACTGCATCTGAAAATTCCAGTCACCCAAGAGTTATACAGCAGTGAGTTATTATATGCCAGCACAAGCTACCGTCAGTCATATTAGACCCTCTGGTGGCTCAGGAATTATTAATCAGCTTCTTTTATGCTAATAAAAGGTTCATTCTGCAGCCCAGCAGCTAAAATACTTTTGATGCATTTTTCTAGGAAAGGGTGAATTACCATTGTCACAATGACACTTGCAATATGTATCCTTCATCTTTGGTGTTGGTATTGTGGTATAATATAGAGCCTTAAAATTAGCTAACAATGTTAACAACAATGCATAAAAAATGAACTGGCACAAAAAATGACACTCCTGGTGGGCTGATCAAGCTGCCAGCTAAGGACCACACAGCCCCTTACTCACTCTATCCTCTCTATGGGATGGTGAAGAGAATAAGAAAGAGCAAATGGAAGAAAACTTGTTGGTTGAGATAGTTTAATAAGCAAAGGAAAGATGAGTAAGAAAGAATAAAACAAACAAGAATAAATTCAAAGGCAATCACTCACCACCTTCCATGTGTATACTGATGCCCAGCCAGTGTTTGAATAATGGCTACCTTATGGTAGGGTTTCACCAGAGTAATTTGCAAATTCTTGTTAAAAAGTTAAAATAATTATTTCAAAGTATTGTTGGGGGACAATATACACAAATAAGTTGTCCCTAATGATTTATATGAGATCAGATCGTGTATATAGTCTATATAACATGAAACATTATTTTGTGGTATTTGCATTTTAAAAAAAGGTAATAGTAGCTTCACAATTGTTCTGACTTCAGTTTTTGCTTGTGCTGCTCTGTATGTTAAAATATAATGCAAATCCTGTCACTTTAGTGTATGTGGATACCCATGCAGAAAATTGTAATAGATGTTTCCTTCAGAGTTTTGTTTCTGGTAGCTATTATTTCTCTTTACTTCTCATATAGTAAAATAAAAAATATAAACTGTAGGTAAAGTTACAGTTGTATAATAATACTTGTATTGCAATCCCATGTCTTCTTTATGGTTAACTCTCTATCACTACTTGATTTAAAGGACAATTATATCCCTTTAAATAAAATTTAATGTTATAGAAATGAGCTCTCTAACAAAATAACATACAATAATGCCAATTTGAACTAGAAGAAGAAATATTTTCTTGTTTGGTTTCTGTTTTTCAATTGGAAGGAAAAAAGAATACTTATAACAAGGTAAAATTCAATAATTCAGATATTTTAGGAATTTATATTTTAGGTTGTAGGGAAGACTTATGTGAAGGATGGAGAGAGACTTACTAAATTATTTTTAATTAAAAAAAAAAAAAAGCTGGATTTGACAGACAGGAGGTCTATTCCATGGTTCAAGCTCCAAGAACATAACACACAAGTAGGGTAGCTCATTGCATAAGTTGTGAAAAGATTTGAAAGGAACTCTGTCATTGAGGACTAAAGTACTACAGTATAGTTGCCTATAGTAGGCAACTGTTAACAGCTTATGTTAGTCAAAAATAAATTAGTCAGGTCTTTGGACTAACCTAAAACAATTTTATTAATTAGTACTCTACATTTAATTTTACTTGAAAACAGAATTTCCTGTACTTTATGCTAACTACAGAAAAGAAAAAAGAATTATCTCCAAAACCTATAGTTTATTGGAAAACATCTAGAAGCACTCAAAGTATGAACTAACTGAGCTTCAGTAGGATCTTCTTTCTAGGTGATGATAGCAGGTGGTCTGACACTTGAAAGGAAATAAAAGGCTAGATAAGTCTGCATCAATGAAGTTTCTAGATTTCTGTGGGAGTGGAAATTCTCTAAGCTCTCAATAAAACAAGCAAGTGCTGCCGTGGAGGTTGGTCTGAAACTTCATCTTAACTAAAAGTCAGACCACATACTGTGTACCGTGTACATAAAAAGTGATAAGCTCTTAATGGTTCCCGGGTAAAATAAATTAAAGTTGACTTGTATGCGACTTAAACTTACACATTGACTTTATTGAGAGTACCTGTGTGGTGAAACTGCGAATGTGATGTTTCAGGTTGGCAATTACACATACCAGAAAAGAGCTAAACAGCAGCTGTAGTTCACCTAAAAAACTGGCAACTGCAGCAGTACTTCTGCAAAGTTTTGCTGCTAATACAACTCACTGTGCTGCCCTGAAGATTTGACTTGCAATCCCTGAAATAATTCATGTTCCACTTATATTTAGCTAAAAAAAAAAGGAACAACGTCTTCATAGTCCTTCAATAAATTGTTTTTTTAAGATCTATTGAAATGCCTCCGTCCTCTGCGTTGTACTGTAGTGAATATAACAGTAAAAAACCTGAAAAATTGGTCATTATTGGGTGTACTTCTCTATGCTCGAATAAGTCCAGTTAAGTCAAAGACATTGGAATACACAAAATTAACTATTGATTTACTGACTTAGGATAATGTCCTTAGTATTGATCTGTGGTATTATACATTACTTGGATAGAGTGATTATGATATTTTATGCCTTACTCATCTAATTGGAAGTTGATTTTGGCAAACAAGTATCATATTTCCATTTATTTGTTTTATTTATGACATTATTTTAAAATGCTTTGATTTTTTTGAAAGAAGGCGCAGACATATATAAAATTTTTTAGCTTCAACCAGCAATGTCAGTAAATACCACATGAGTGAAAGTCTATGTCTTTTTCATAAACTGAATTTTAAATACTCTACAGAACTGAATAAAACTGTCACAAATTGGAGGAAATGGAGATTAAGAGGAAGTTAGAGATTGGCTTTGCAATGAAACTTGTGAACAGAAGGCAAATCAATGTGGTAAAGATACAGGAAGGTAGTCCCAGATGGTGTGCTCTAAGTTTTGCCTGCACTGAGGAGGCTGGACAGAGAAAATCAGTGACAGCAGGGAAAGAAGTGAAGAACTTCACAACATAAGCAAGAAGCTGGAGAACTGTGGCCTACTTGTGGAATGCATAACCCTAAATTGGATTTTTGAACTATATGGAGACTAACATTATGTTTGAGGTGGGAAATGAAGAGTTTGTACCTTTGAAGGCATTGAAAGACTGGCAGTGGCATTATAGAGACAGGGAACTACAAAAATGTCATTGATTTGAAAGGAAGAGAATTCTACAAAAGAACATTTAGCTGCAGAGAAGTACATAATTGTATGTACTTAGCAGATTTATAGAGCAGAAGGTCACAGAAAAATATGGGTCCACAAGGAAATTATTCTGAAATAACTTAAGTGGTGAAATTTATAGGTCGTCAGTTACTCTCTGAAAGCTTCCTGCAAAGATGTCCTTGCAGCACAACACACAAGAATTAATTGGAAGAATTAATTAAATATGGAATAAACTATCCATGTAGTAGGAAGAGTGTTTTCTTTTGCTTAAATTATATGCAATAGTTTTGCACCTGGCTGTTTTCTTTTCTAGAGAAAATGTGAATGTTACTTCCACTCCACCAATTATGAATCACAATATGGTGCCTCTACCATAACAAAATTAATTCTGCAGGAGTAAAGAACAGTCTCTTCTTTCTCTTTGTATAATAAAATGTGAAAAGATCCACATAAAATCTGTACAACTGATAACTCATCGACTAATGTTTGTCATCCAAGGACTAGGAGGTCATTTGCTAGTTTTAGGAGGTCTCCCTAGCAGCTAACCTCTACTTAGAATTACCTTCAGCCTTGGGAAAACTATATAGCACTTGGAAGGCAAAACAGCCCAGAGAAACAATTGTTATCCCATTTCTTTTAGTTACTTTAGAGTTCTCCAATCTCTTGCTCCTTTAGATTTTAAAATCCTGTTCCAAGGATTCTGACTAAAAATTTTTTACTGTGAGTGTGATGAGTCACAGGAATGGGTTGCCCAGAGAAGCTGTGGAAGCCCCATCCCTGGAAGCAACCTGATCTAGTGGAAGCTGACCCTTCCCAGGGTCCATCTCTTGCAGTATTTTTTATTTATTCATTTGTCCATTGTCATTTGACCCTTATCCTATTTCACTTATGACAATAGAAAAGAGGGAGCTGAAGAATACTCATGAAAATTTACCAGGTCCTGCACTACCAGGCACTGAGTTACTTGTCATAAGAGTCAGTGGCTCTTATTTCTGTAGCTTAGCTATCCTCTTTCAGAGAAAAAAAATCAACAGTATATTAAAAATATACTGTGGTTGTATAGAATCTGTTTTATTTACATAATACGAAAATCTGAAATATGCTGAGATACTTCCCAGAAAAGGTAAATTTCAAGATTAATTCTAACAGCTTATCCTTTTACAGAAGAATTGGCTCTGAAAGCACTGGAAAAACACTTCAGTCATTCAGTGAGTAATCATACTAATTGATTTCTGCAGGACTATTATGGAATTATGAAAATGCATTGCACTGAAAATGTGAGATCACACCAGATTTGGGTTTGATTGAGATCAAAACTCTTTACCAAAATTTCCTCTCAAAATAATCACATTAGCCCTTATTTCCTCATCACTCTCCCATGCTACTTGAAGTCCAGCCTTCATACTTGTCTGCCATTTGGTAGTCCAGTGTAAGGGCTAATGAAGCCCTGCGCAGGGACACACTTACACATACACACAATCAGAATTTGGGGTTAACCAGAAGCTTTTTGAATAAGTAATCACATATGCATTAGCTTCCTTGAGGCATGCTACCAAGACTTTAAAAATAGTTAGGCATCTTCACCATCTTTTGGATCTGTTACAAAAAAAGAGAAAGCTTATTCAGGGTTCTCTACTAACACTTTTAATAATTTATGAATTTTTTTATGCCAAGGCAAAGACTTGATATATTGCATAAATGCATTGCTATGTTTGTTTCAGTACAGCTTTAACACCAGCCAGCAATTCCCTGAATGTCTCAACAAGCTGTGTTTCCATCCAGATTAATTCTGTTCTAGTCAGACACTGTATCCCTCATATCTCATTCTAGTACTCTTTTTCAGCTTAATTTGTATAGAAATATGTTTCTGTTTATAAGCAAAACAGATTATTTGAAGCAAAAGCTTCACCATATTAATGTAGATTCACTTCCATGACAAACATATATAATGTAGTCTTAAGCATAAATACCACTGCAATTTTCCTGGGAAAAATACTGAATTCCATGTTTAGTTTTCACTCATTCACACATGCTCAGTGGAACCATTGAGTGTCTAGAGAACAAGAATGACTGAGATACAGAGATGGCATGAAGTAATTCTTTGCATTCCACCTATGTTTTGTCCTTTTTTTTTTTCCTAAAAGAGGAAATGGCAATTACCACCACAATTTTTATTCAGGAATTACTAGACCTTCTCTTGTGGGAATAATGAAAAAACCTCAAACAACCAAGCCCAATAACAAACCAAGAAAAAAGGATAAGAGAATTTCATCAGAACTCACCCTGAGGTGAAACCATGAAGCAACAAAACTTAAAAAGAATTTATGGATTTTATCATATTTTTTATTTAATGAATATGCAGAATAGGTTCACTGTCCTGGTAGCAGATGAGGGACTGGGAGTTATGCCAAAAAAGTGTCCAAACCAGCTGAGCCTGAGGCACTCAGCAGCACAACAAAGAACAGCAAGTGACAATACCAGGGGACTCCATGCTGAGGATGAAGGCCCTCATCTGCCAGTACAACCTGCTGTTTGAGTAGGACTGCTGCTTTCCAAGGGCTTGGATTTGGGATGCCATGGGGAGACTACCAAGGCTTGTCCAGCCCTGGGACTATCATCTCTTGCTGCTCTTCCAGGTAGGTCCCAGTGATAGGGCCAGTGCAGACCTGGAACACACCACAGGTGACTCCCTGTCTCCAGGAGCATCATAAAAGACATGGGTGCCCCAGTGTTTTTCTCTACAATCCTGACAATAAGAGAAAGGGCTTGAGAGGGTGTGGATAAATCCTAGTGGTCAACAACTGCTTACATAACTGGTATTGACAACAGAGTTTCATCTTTCAGGACCATGGAACCCTCTCACAGGACTGAGGCTAGGAAGATGTGTGATTGACTTGATAAAAAGGGAGAGAAGTACCTTTGACAACAGATTGGCAAAATCAAGTGAAGAAGGGATAGACTCAGTTGTCAAGCAAAGAGTGCAGGTGATTTAGATTAGAGAGAGCTCCTGATCAACATATTAGGGCTGCATAGGGTCCACTTCAGCCTATACACAAAAATAAGGAGGAGCCAAAAGAACAGAATCATGGAAAAAGCTATCTCACCTTTTCTGAGAAATTAGTCCAACTGTGTGTCCATCTGAGGTGCCAGCACATTAACCCCTGCAGCACCCCATAAAGTAAAGATGGCAGACCCAGACTCTTCTAAGTACACAGGGGTTCCCTGTAAAAGAGGCAAAGTCCACAAACTGAAATAACACCAGGTCCATTAATATGTAAAGAAAATCTTTTTTACTGTAAAGGTAACTCTGAAAGAGGTTGCCTGGATACAAAGTACCCATCCTTGGATTTATCAAAAGCCTAACTGGATAAGGTTCTGAGCAACCTGTTATAGTTGACCCTTTTTGTAAACAGGGCAGGGGGAACTTGACGATCTCCAGAGGTCCCTCCCAGTGTGTACTTGTGTATGATCTTGCAATGCAGAAGTTTGATTCCTGTATCTGATCAAAACACCCACAGTTCAATATATACCTTTCACTACAATGATATAAATCCTTATGGGAATGTTTTAAAGGTATAAAAAACCCAAAAACAGAGTTCTAGAATTGCACTGCAGAAATATTATACAATGAGAATTGATAAAAAGCTGGTTCACACTTGTTGAAATCACTTAGGTGGAGAAAATTACATTGGCAGAAAGTTACACTAAAATACCTCCATTAGAAAATGCAGTTGTTAAATAAACAGTTTATTTAACAACTGGTCGACTTGAATACAAATGAGTATACAAGGTTAGGAAGCTCAGGTTCTTTTGATCCAATTGTAGGGTAAAAACATTTAAGATTGACTTGTGCCAGAATAGAATCAGAATTTTTAGTTACTAGTGACATAACTTTGGATCTAATTTCTATACTTTTCTTACTTAAACAAAAAACATTCTGTAAATGGATCTGTAAATTTAGTTATGTAGCTACTTCACTGAAAATCTGAAGTAGTCACAGTGGGGACATTCCAAGTAAATCTAGTATGTGTTGATCAGAGTACAAGACTTCAAAAATACAAATCCACTTCATATTCCAAAACTAAAAAAGGAAAAATTCTGTCTTTTTCACTCATATTTTATAGCACACCTGAATTAAGCATAATGCTACATCAGCAAGCAACACAGATAACCCCAAACAGAGTGAAACAATGGGTGCTGAGACCTGGCTGCTAATTATATATTTGTCTGGAGGAAGGGGCTTGCTATTTATTTTACTTTTGGAGAGGATAAGATGGGCACATTTTCTGTTTCAGTTTCTTTCAAAAGTGATCGGATTTGTGTGCACTGAGACCACTGTATGGCAAAGCAAAATTAAGGGAGGATGACTGAGAAATTCATGTCCAAAGCATAGTCCTGGGATAAACTAAAACACTAATGAGTCTGAACCGTAAGAACCATGACAATGAGAAACATATGAGCACATGGCTGGTTTTAAATTGCTTTGGCCAATAGATCATAAAGGACAAGTCTTCTGAAACAGCAGTTTGTGATCTCAGTATGGACAACAGCTTGGAAATCTCTGGCTTTAAGTCTGTCCCTCATTAGTCAGCTGAGATACTCAAATTATGTGTAAATGTACTGATTGACTATAAATGTTGTCCATATGTTTGTCTGGTTTTGTGCCCACTAGAAAATCAGTGATCCATTTAACAGAGCCAGACAAAATGTGCCAAGTGATTGAAATAGTTTAACTCTTACTGGTTCATAACAGTGCGTGTCATGCCACTTCAACAGAACCCAGCATTTGTGTTTCGAAAAAATTCTGTATATTGTACCAAATCCTAAAAGACATCATAAACTAAATTTAGACTGTTCTTACTGACAATCTGCCTGTTGGCAGAAGTATACTATTGAACTGAATTGAACCATGAAGGAACCAGCTAGTTGTTAGCACTGCACTGAACCATGAGGGAACCAGCTATGTGTTAGCACTGCACTGGCAGACACCATAGAAAGTACATTTTCTTTGAAAGGTGACTGCCTAGATGCTTTAGGTAGCTTCACTGTGTGATGAGCTTGACTTGTATCTCAGTTTGACATCTGTCTTGACGTAGTTCAGTTAGCGATATGATACAAAATCCTAGTTAGGAGTTATTTTCAGTTCCTTGATTCTGAGTACTAAGGACAAAGATATTTTGTTTCTTGATACATGTTCCTTGATGCATCAGGTGCTGGGTAGTGTTCAAGAACTTTGCCTAGATGCAATCACTGAGATATAAAAACAAGAAAAAAGAAAGAAAGAAAAACACCACTGGTGGAGGATTGCAGAAGTTTTCAACTGGTCTGGCTTGTTTCAGTCTATGAGGGCATGCTGTATCTGAAATGTCCTTTTAAACAAGTAATCACACTTTACAGACTTTGTAGAACAATTTTAGGATGTGGAAAACTATTAGCAATTTTTCGTGTAAGATTCACATTATTAGATGTTTTCTGATTTTAATGTTTGAAGACTCTAATAAAATATATGCAGAATTTTTAAAAATACTGCTCAGAAATATCAACTTCATCTTAAAATTAGCTTCGTCCTAAAATACAAATATAGTGTAAGAGACAGAGTTTAAAATACTGAGCTGGTTTGTGGGTGGTTTTTAAGTCTGTTTTGGTTAGTTTAGTTTTGGTTTTGGTTTTTTTGGGTGGTTTTCTTTCCTTTTGTTAGGAGAAACAATGTTACATTTTGTACAGCAGAGAAAAACACAATACACTTTTTGATTTACTCTGTTGCCACTTGCTGGTTAGTTATACATCTGGGATGACTGTCACTAAATGATTTCTAAATAAGTCCAAAACTGAAAAGCATCTGCAAGCTAAAGTCCCAGTGCTATAGAGAACAATAATGCACATTCTGCATGTGTACCCACAGGGGAAAGACACAAAAGGCATATCAAAGAGTCTGGCATTTTCATTTTATTACCTAGGCAACATTCCCAGTCTCCTCTGGCTGTGGACATATGCTTTTTAGTCATGTTGTGATAGTTGTTTCATGCTTGAGGGATGAACAATAATTGAGACACTGCTTTTTACATGCTTTAAATATGTCAACTTCATTAATAACTGTAATTATGAACAGTAGGCCAAGAACACCTTCTCACAGTATCTGCTACTGTGTAGAAACTCAGATCTTTTTCCTCAGCCTTCATTATGTACACCTGTAGCTTTCAACCTCCCAGCTTTGTATTACTTCTGTTGTTTTTGGCCATATTCCCAGTTTATTTACAGTTCCTACCTTCCAGACTGTCAGTTTCTCTCCACTACACCTTTGCCAGTTAAAAGAATCCATAGCATTTTTATTCAGACCTGCCTGCATTTCATTCAGAGAGATTAAAAAATCTTGAGTTTGTTCCATGTAATACTGCATTGTAAGTGACCAAGGGAATAGAAAGGAATTGTGCAAAAGGAACAAGCTTTTCTGTGTGGTCTTTTAGCAATAAAAACATCCCTTTGCCAAAAAAAAAAAAAAAAAGGACTGGGGAGAAATTGTAATAGCAATCATGGCTTTCAGCATTATGAAGAATAAATCAAGAAATGTTTAGGAGGAGTTTCTGGAGTCTCCATTCCTAGCTGCTTTGCATGATACAAGCAGAAAATTTAGACTAAATATGGGTTTAGACAAAAAAAAAAGTCAAATAAAGTCATATCAGGACAAAAAGATCAGAAATTTATTTTAAAAGTGGGCAATTAATACACAGTAGTTGTTTGATATGATACTAGTTTTGATCCAGTTGAAGTGTACTGAATCTCATGCATGCTGATCTAGGAAAACCCAGATTTTCCAAAGTTTTAGGCTGTCCTCCCCTGTCTTTGTGGAATATATCTCCTCCTTACAATAGTTTTCTAAATAGTCTCTTTTTTTTTTAATTGCCCAAATTATTTCACCACTATTGTCAGATGTATAATTCTTTTCTCATGATGCTCCTGATTTTCAATCCCAAAAATTTCCATCAGTTTCTAAACTGTCAGATAAGCAGAACACACATCAAACACAGCCTTTATTTAGCAAGGGTGTATCAGTATCTTTGTTATCTCTTTTTGTCTCTAACCTGCAGGTGAGAGGAAAATGCACTGCAGACTAAATTTCTGTGTCAGGGTTTAACCCCTGACAGCAACCAAGCACCACACAGCTGGATTGCTCACTCCACAGCCCTGTGGGGTGGGGGAGAGAATTAGAAGGCTAAAAATAAGAACACTTGGGGGCTGAGATAAGAAATGTTTAATGATTGAAATAAAATCGTTAGAGAGAGAGATCAAATCCAAGAAAGACAAGTGATGCAAATGAAACCAATTGATCAGCACCAACCAACCAATGCCCAGCCTGTTCCCAAGCACTAGACCCGTGGCCAGTTTTTCCCTCGTTTATATGCTGTGCATGGCATCACAACAGCCTGTTGGTCAATTGGGGTCAGCTGTCCCAGCTGTGTCCTCTTCCAGCCTCTTGTGCCCCCCAGTCTATTTAGTGGAAAGAGAGCACGAGAAGCTGAAAACTTTTTGACTTAATGCCAGCCTTGCTCAGCAGCAACTAAAACGTCAGTGAGTCATCAACATTATTCTCATCCAAAATCTAAAGCACAGCACTGTACCCATTACTAGGAAGAAAATTATTTCTATCCGACCCAAAACTAGGATAATTTGGAAGCATCATTCTCCAGAAACATAGAAGTCACAGCAATACTCACATGGTTATAGCTGAGAAATTGCAGATTCGGAATGCCTCCAGGCCATGGTTAGAATAATGGAATCAGCTACAGTAGAAAACATCTCCAAGTTCAAGCCCAACCATTAATCCAGCGGTGCCAAGTCCTCCATTAAACCATGTCCCCCCCAGTGCCACATCCACACAGCTTTTAAACACCTCCAGGGATGGTGACTCAACTACTTTCCTGGACAGCCTGTGTGAATGCTTGATAATGCTTTCTGTGAAGAAGTTTTTTCCATAAAATCCTATCTAAACCTCCCCTGGTGCAACTTGAGACCACTTCCTCATTTCCTGTCACATGTTACGTAGGAGAAGAGACCAATCCCCACACTGCTACACTGTCCTTCAGGTAGTTGCAGAGAGTGATAAGGTCCCCCTTGAGCCTTCATTTCTCCAGGCTATACAACCAGTACTCACAAGGCTTGTACTCCAGAACCTTCACCAGCTCCATTACTCAAGTACTTTTTATTATTCTGTAATTTCTTACTAACTGAACAAACATTTTCTTACTTTAAAATTCCAAACCTTTTCTTACTTTAAAAAAAAAAAAAAAAAATTAGAAGTCTCAGTTTGCTTCTCATCTTCATGTTTCAGACTAGGGACTACTCATTATGAACTAAGGGTTTGTATTCTAAATAAGCACCATCTTGTCTTAGAAAATTGAAACCTCCTCTTTCATCCATTATTGAGTACAATTGTGGCAGCTAATCCAGAATAGTGCTTATACTGGTTTTTTCCATACATATCAATAAACAAACATTCTTTATTCTTGTTCAGAGTATGCATGCTTAATGAAATATCAAAACAGCAAGATGTTCTGGCATACTTCTTATCAATTATCTCATGATTTCTCGATGTAGAGAATGTTACAGAGCTCTGCTGTGTTTTCTTCAGCTGTATTAGCTTTCAAACATGCAATATCATGTGAGTGAAAAAGAGCAGGAGTTCTCCTCACATTGCTACCATGTTTGCACTTCAGATTTGGGTTTTGTTTTTTGTTGTGGGTTTTGGTTTTTTGAGGGTTTTTTTTGTTGTTTGTTTGTTTGATGGGTTTTTTTGTTTGGTTGGTTTTTGGTTTGGGGGGGGGGGGGGGGGTTGGGGGGTTTTCGTTCTTTTTCTTTTCCTATTGGCCTATAATATCCCTCAGAATCATCCCATTAGCTGCAATGGCTGCACAAATGCAAACCATCCAGTTCCTGACAGGGCCTGGGTAGGATTCCAGGAGTAGAAGAACAGGCTATATCTTTAGTGGTGAACAGAAGAAGGGAGAAGAGAGAAGGGAGAAGAGAGAAGAGAGGAAAGAGGAGAGAAAAGAGAGAAAAAGAAAGAGAGGGTCAGTGGCCTAATAATGACACAATTGGAATCACACCAATAGGAAAAGGAAAATAATTTATAATATTTGTAGAAAAATTTCAGTCACAAATAATCTTTTCTGTTACTTATTGATGAGTTGCCAGTCCCATCAAAATCATGCTGAAATCCAAAGCATGAAGAAAAGCCCTAACTATGTACCAGCATCATAAATTGTAATAGATTTAATAAATAGGGCTAGTGGGTACAGTGTTTGCAATACCATTAAAAGGTGTGAGCCTCCTGAAGTCCTGTAGGCAAGCACCTTTAATATCCAGAAATAGAACTTCATTAAAATAATAAGAGGCAAACTCCAGGAAGGCCAGCAAAATGCAAATTGCAAAAGATTGCCCTTAATAAGATCAAGCTCTCCCAGGGAGTGGAAATGAGACAGAAAAAGTTATAGCTAAGATTAAATATTTTTACAGCATTACAAGATTAGAATGAAAGTCTTTAAATTTCCTGCTATCAGAGTGAAAAGCCTTTTCTTTCTCTCATCTGAAATATGAGCTAAGAGGTAAAGAGTGGCTAACCTCTACCATACCAAATACAGATAGAACTATAAAATCCAAAGTCATAATTTCTTAAGGTATTACTTCCCTAATCTCACAGTACAGTCAATTTACAGAAGAAATTATTGATGGTTTTATTGCCTCATCCTAAATAATACTAAAATTCATTTTAACTATGTGTTAGGAAAACAGAGAAAGAAGGGAAGATGGCTCTTAACATTTGAATGTGAAGTATTAAGTTAGGATTTTATTGTAAGATTACAATTCCCTTTTTTCTTATCTTTATAAATGTTTCATAATGGAAATCCCTTCTTAACAGTCCTTTAGTTTGCTGAAAAATCTATAATTAACCTGCATTTATCAGGAAGAGGAGAAACATGTGACTAAAATCTGGAACTAGTGCTCTTAAAATCATGTTCTGATTATCAAGACAAAATAAGACAAAAACATTCAAAAGCAGAGTGGAAAATCCCAAGACTGGAATAATTTTATAAAAATGGGGAGGGCTGGTCATGCTCTTATCACTCAGTTTATCCAGTCTGTCTTCAATTTTACAGTTCCCTTTTCTCTCTCTCTCTTCCTTCTATTAAACTGCATCTTTAAAATGGTGCCAACCATTGGCAAATTAAAATGTATCATCTCTTTTATTTCTTGTCCTACAACCTCTTTATTAATTTTTTAAATTACATAGAATTTTTAGAAAAAACCTCAACAGTAAACTCTCATTGATTTTTCAATTAAATATTTTGGATTTCAAAGGAGTTCTTGGGCTTGACTTTTGGTGACTTATTTCGAAATTGTGTTATGCAACAAATGAATTAGACTGTTGGACACAATTTGTGCTTTTCCCAGAAAGTATTGATTCTTATAACGAGCCTTTCTGAGACCATAAATATTACAAAAATTCTCTTGCAATCAGAAGCTGCTATGAATTTTTCATTTGCAGATGCAGATATCACTAGGTGACCTTGATAAACAGACTGATCCAAGTTTTTAGCATATGAACCAACTTCAGTCATGCATTATCAAGCAGCTGCATATTCTTAGTTTTGGTAATGGAAGGCTGTGAGTGAACAAAAGGTGAAAAGAACACTGAGATTTAGTTTCCAATACAGAGGACATGTAACAAGCACAAACATCTGAAACACTGCATTTTTTTCATTTTGGTCTTGGGGTAAACTATTGAAAATTGTGACTCAGAATCTGGGGACACTGGAATTCCTCTTTTGGAGAACCCAGCTTGTCTGGTTCCAGGTACCCACTGTCATTCCAGGAGCTGTGACATTGGGCTCAGAATAATAAAACTCTTGACAGAAAACATGTTGAACTTTCTCACAGAGGCATGCACAGTACTACCTGGGCATTAGCAACTGCCTAGCTCTATGAGCTAAATACATGGGGAAATACATTTTAAACTTCTGTGCATATTGTTCTAATTAAAAAAGTAAAGAATGATAGCATATGTCTGAAAATGACCACAGTCAAACCCCAAGAGTTGAAAATTCAGGTGAGTGTGGATCCATGTTCTCATTCTTCCAAATGACTTTCCTGTAATTGTGCTTCATTATACTGAAATGTACTGAAATTTAAAGTAGCAATGAATGAAAGTTCAAAAGAGGAGACTTGACATCAAATAATATTTTGAATGTCTGGGTGCTTCGAAGGATATTTAGTTTGAAGTATATGTGGAACAGACTGCTTCTCTAACTTTCCCCTACTTTTGAGCCTGAGGTTGGCAAAAATGGCACTTTGTGGTGATTGAAATGTACTGATGTGCTAATGGTTCTATGCTTAAGATCTAAATTTGAATGAGCTGTTATGTTAGGGCAGGAGATAGCTTTGTTTTACAGAAACCAGAAGTTGTTCTTCTGCATTTTCTCACTTTATTTGAAACGTTACCGGATGCAACACCAGGTTTATAATTCAAAAGCAAAATGTTATTTCTGTCTGTCAGTACCTAGACTATTCCTTTGGAACACCACAGTTAATTCCCACAGCTCTCCTGTTACCTGAGATCTAGGGTAAAACTGAAAGCTTTGGCCAAGCTTTTAGGTGGGTCAGGTTCCTGTCAGTACTTCGGTTTAACAGGAATATGTTCATAACCTTTCACTAGTCATTGAACAATTGAGCTAAACGTCAAACCAGATCAAAGGTTGATACTCAAATGTCTGTCATCAGCTGGATTAGTTGTTTGGTTTATTTTGCACAAACAACTTAAGACTGTTGTTTTTCATTAGTTTTCCTGTACTGTTCAGCACCTGTCATGTTGGAGATTATTTGATTGGCACATTTCCTAGTAAGCTCTCTAGGAGAGGAACAAAAGAAAGGTGTAGACAGAATAAATGGCAGAGGTCAGGCAGTAGAGACAAAAAAAGACCTATCACCAATTATTAGTTAGTAAGAGATATCAAATTGATTTTGGTTTGTTGTCATAAAATTATTGCTGGATTGGGCCAGTATCAAATATTTTTTTTTCCATAAATCCTTCATCTTTCCTAAGAAGAATCTTTTCTTATTAGCATCAACAATTTTTAAAACACTTCAACTATAACATTTGTTTATATTAAAGGTTGTTTTCAAACACCTCTTATGGTCTTCTAATGTTCATATTCCTTGTAGCAGCTCATAAAATAACATTTTGAAAATAATAAAAAATAGTTCATAGAGCCTTGAAATTGTTATTGAATATTTTTCCTTTTTTCTGCAAACATAATACATACATAATGTTTAATATTGGCCATGCTCAAATGGAATATCTGTGTCAACACTAGTAAAAGCCATGTTGCATATTTGCATGCCTCAGCATGTTATGGGTGAACATCCACACAGAAAACTAACTCCAGCAAGATTCACATTGGACTGTGAGAACTGTCATGTCTGAGCAGTGATGGAAATAATTGACTAAATTGTAAAGGCATAGGCCAGAATTTATTTGCAAATTATATGTAATATGAAATCTAAAATAATTTTAAGAGAAGTCTGTTACTAACATCAGTTGTGACTCAATTTTAAGAGAACTAAACTTTCACCAAAATATACTTTTATAAAAAGTGTCACTTTAAAATTATCAATATCAAATGCAGCAATAATTATGATTTTTTAGCAAAGCACCATTTTATGAAATGGTTGTGTATAGAGACCTGCAGTGTAAATAACAAGTGTTCCCATTTAAGACAATTTTCTTTGTGGTTACAAATCACAGTACAGTTCATTTAGAGTTATAAATATGCAGCATGTCTAGATACCAACCTTTTTTTAAGCCAGAACTTGCACTGAATTAAAATTTAAGCTTCTCTGTAGTACTGGTGTGCTATTCACATATGATGAAAATCTTATTTTTTTGCATATACTTATTAAATGCTTTTAATATACACAGAAATATATAAGGAAAAACTCATTACAACTTAACAAACTTTGCTTGTACCAGCTGTTTAAAATATGCTTTCTTGTTAATTTAACTTATTTGTTATTTAAAAAGTTAGAGAAATAAGAAAATTTAAAATGTTCTTTGTTTCTCCTGTAAGCCTTGTTTAAAATTTGAATTAAAAAAATCCTGGTTTATCCTTTCTATCAGATGACATATAATTTATAATAACTTATCACAATAATTATATATTATTATGCATAATTTATAATAGCTTACATATTCATAATAACTTAGATATATAATTTATAATTTTTTTAAAAAGAATGTAAGTATGTTTGGAAGGACAAATAAATATACTGGTCAGCATTTTCAGGATATAACTGTATAGGAAAGGATATATAAAGAAAAATTGACACTATAGAAGCATTTAATAATACCTAATGCTCCCTCAGCTTCTATAGATAGCTAGTACTTAATATTAAGTTATTTACCCTAGTATCTCACCTTTTACATCCTTAACAAAAAAAAAAACACGTGGCAAGAGAAAAACAGAAAAAAGCCTTTTTTAAATAAAGAAATATATAAGAGTACATCAGTTATTGATTCTAATAATAAGATTCAGTAACTAATTTTAGTGATTTTTAAATATTAGTCTTATCAAAACCAATTAGTTTTTGTAGTACTGTTCAGAAATTAGATTTTTAATTGTGATTTTTCAACACTTTCAAATCCGTGTTTCATACTTTTTTCACCCTATTCTTTTGTCACTTCTTATAATAATTCCTCCAATTAACATCACTATTAATAATCATATAGCAAGACTCATGACACTAAGCCCCAAAGGTGTTTCTTTGCTATGAGTTAGGCAATCTGACTATTACAGATTTAGTCATTGACTAATTAACTCTAATATTGGTTATTAAGTAATATAAGAGCAAGCCACATATGTCTTAGAGTAGCAACTACAGAGCTAATTGCAGATTTTCTTCATGTGTCTGAAGTTAAATTTCTTTCATTTGTGAAGCAGCACTGTTAATACATTCACTCTTCCTACAACTGGGGAAGAACAGGTAAATAATTCATTACCAGAAGACAGAAAAGTAGTGTATTTGCTGGGACTTCACTCTCCATAGGTCTTGTTTTAGCTCAGATTCCTTTAGTAAAAATTGAAGTGTTAAACCAAATGAAGATGAACAGGTATCCTGGTTTTGTTTTGTTCTATTTTGTTTTGGTTTTAAATAAGCTTGCTTGTTTAGGATATAAATGCAAACAGACTTGCACAACGAAAACAATGCCATAATGACAAAGGAGAATCTAATTTTGTTAGTGAATATGGATGATTATACAAGTGGTTAAATCAATAATAACTTAAAAGTAAAGCCCTGAAGTAGGAACTCAGAAAAGACCCTTAAATTAATAAAAAAGGCTGCATAAATAATGTTAGGATCTCAATATGGTTTAGAGCAATTGCAAATATGATTTCACATACGCTTACACTTTTATGTTCACATTTATTTCACAAGGTTAAATGAAATGCTGTTTGCACTAACAAAATGAAGTTGCATGAAGGTTTTCTGTAGGAAAAAAGCCCTGCTTCCAGCAGTTTTGTAATGAAGTTTTCTATAGAGGCTGGAGTATATCTCCCATTATGTGCCAATGATAAGTAGTCTTATGACATGTTTATCCTGTTTGGCCTTAATAGAAAAAGACTTGCACCCCAAGAAACATGGTCTGGCAGAACCTGGAACACACAGAATAAAGGGACATTTCTGTGTCTCCTTTTGTGTGTTTCTGTTTCCAGGTGAGGTATTATTTATTCTTTCTGTGAATTAAAAACTTTAAGATCTCCCCAAAAATACTCAAACTCCATGATATCTTTAAAAATTAAATTGCTTCCATTTTTTCTCTAGACATGGAAAACATATCCGGAGTATATATCTGCATGGGAAAAATTCTTCTCAACCTATATATGCAAAGGACAGGCTTGAAGATTTGCCTCATTCACAATTCAGATATTTGTGTGATGAACCTTCTTCAATGTAGTTTCTGTTTACCAGATATTCAGCTGCCATTTTCTAGTAAAGTACTGTTGACTAGGGCTTAAGGAAATGATTAATTCTTTATTTACAATGTTGAAGAAGGGAAAATATGCAAATGCTTTTAAATGGCACTTCCTTACAACACACACGGTAAATTGGATAAAGACATGCTCATGTGCATATGTGGCTCTGGGTATGTATGCAAGAGATCAGAAATTTTGACCCTGTTCACAGCTGGTAAAATCCACTCTTCTTAAGCATACTGTGCTATATATTGTACAAGGGAAAGCTGTGTACAAGGAATAACTACAGTGTTATTTATGCATCTATTGTGTTCTTTAGAGGACAAGCAAAAGACAATTTGCAGGAAGTCAATGGTACCATTTATTTTAACCTGTCTCTAATGGATAGTAATATGTAGTTATTGTAAATAAAGGGGAACAACATACAAATAGGTGTCAAAGTCCATGCCTTCAGTCTCTTCATATTTCACTGCATGCTTTCTACTACGCAGCTTCTTGACATTTATGTTGTTCAGTGTATGCTATGCCCTGACTGACAATCGCAGCTCTCTCAGCCTTTCCTCATCTGAGAGATGTGTCAATCTCTTAATAACGTTACTGGCTGGACTCTTTCCAATAGCTCCCTATCTCTGGGCAGCCCAGAACTGACACAGGACTTCGAGTGTGGCCTCCCTGGGCTGAGTAGAGGGGAATGATCACCTCCCTCATCCTGCTGGCAGCATTCCTCCTAATGCAGCCTGGGATGCTCTTGGCCTTCTTGGCCACAAGAAGGACTCCCACCCAGGTACTTCTCTGTAAAGACCTGTATCTATCTAAACCCTTTTCATCTGCTTACACTTATGTATAGCTTATTGCAACATGGCACTTTCAGTTACTGTAAAACTACACAGAGATGAAATAATGTGTAAGAATTTTTAGTTTATTCTGCACAAATGCTTGATATACATAAATGTGAGTAACGTTGATGTGACAATGCTAATGTAATGAAAAATCTGCAAAGAACAGAATTTCAGCATTTGATTGACAGATATTTTTAGTGAGACTAGAAAAATGCTGCTGCTTTCTAAACAAAACTGTTGGCAAGCCGCCTTTCATTTCTCATTTTGAAATCCATTTCTTGAAGAGATTTTTGGAAACAAGTTGTTATCTCACTTTCGTAGTTTACGTGAAAACCTAACTTGACAATAGAACAGTTTTTAAGAGGTGTCTGATTGTTACTTGTGGGTGTAGATTAGTAATGCCCATTTTTTCCCATTTGACACTGATAAATATGCAGAGAACTGAGATATTTGGGTGTGGCTATTATCACAGAATATTCTGAGTTTAAATGGACACACAAGGATCATCAAGTCCAGCTCCAAAGTGAATAGCCCATATGGGGATTGAACCTTGGTGGTGTTAGCACCATGCTGTAACCAACTGAGCTCATCTCAGGGTCAATATGTAATAGGAAACACTAATGTGGCTACTAATGTAATTTGTCTCAAATGTATTTTCTTTTTTCTTTCTTTGGCACAATTCGCAGAAAATTATTTTCTCTTTCCAAGTTCATTCCAAGTTTCTCTGTATTACATTTTAAAAGAACAAAATACTTTAACAAAATCTTTCTGTCTCCTACAGAATCATAAAATAATTAATACTGGAAAATACTCTAAAACCGTCAAGTCCAACTGTTAACATAGCACCACCATGTTCACCACCAAACCATGTCTCCAAGCGCCACATCCAGATGTTTTTTGAACACTTACAAGGATGGTGACTCAACCACTCCCTTGAGCACAGTTACAATGCTTGTGAAAGGGACCAATCTGATCTTTATTTATGCCTCAACATATGTTATACATGAGGTGAAAAATTCCTCCAGGGGCTGTACCCGGGCTGGGAGCTCTGTCACTGGGGAGGTTTTGCATGGCAGCGATCAGGGCAGAGAAACCTTCCACGGTCTGGCTGCAAGCGACTCCTCCTTGCGGGTGGGGCAGATCGCTGGATGCTCGGGAGAAAATGCCCGGGAAGCTGGGCTGTGGGAAGAGCCTTAGCACACAAAAGCAGTGAACTGCGACACAACGCCGGGCCGTTTTCTTTGGGTTTCTTGTTGGGAGCGGGGGCTCGCCCGGAGGGTTAGCTCAGGCCTCCTCCCCGCCTCGCCTTTTCCTCCTGCGGCGCTGCTCCTTCCCTGGCTGTCTGTCCTGCCCGCCCCTGTCCTGCCCTGCTTCGCTGCTTCCCCGAGGCAGCTCTGTCACCGCGACAACCTCGTGCTCGCTGTTTGCCCGACGGAGCTGCCGCCGCCTGAGCCCAACCTGCACCCAGCCTGCACCCTGCTGACTGCTGACCCATCCTGCACCCTGCCTGCACCCAGCCTGACCTGCTGACCCAGCCTGCACCACCCTGCACCCATCCTGCATGCCTGACCCTGCTGCACCCATCCTGCACCGCCTGACCCAGCTGACCTGCCTGCACCCAGCTGACCCACCCTGCACCCATCCTGCACCCGCCTGCACCCAGACTGCACCCAGCCTGCACCCAGCCTGCACCCAGCCTGCACCCATCCTGCACCCTGCCTGCACCCTGCCTGCACCCTGACTGCACCCACCCTGCACCCATCCTGCACCCTGCCTGCACCCTGCCTGCACCCAGTCTGCATCCATCCTGCACCCTGCCTGCACCCAGCTTGCCTGCACCCAGCCTGCACCCATCCTGCACCCTGCCTGCATCCACCCTGCACCCTGCCTGCACTCTGCCTGCACCCACCCTGCACCCAGCCTCACCCAGCCTGCACCCTGCCTGAACTGCTGCAACCAGCCTGCACCCATCCTGCAACCAGCCTGCACTCAGCCTGCACCCACCCTGCACCCAGCCTGCACCCTGCCTGCTCCCTGAGTGCGCCCGTAGCCTCGACAGCCTGTTTATGTTCGTGTCCCTGTTCCCGTTCCCGTTCCCGTTCCTCGCCCACGGCAGGCACACGCGGCTGCTGCTCTTTGAAAATCGCGCCCAGCCGCCCCGGAGCCGCGCAGCATCCTCGCAGCTCCACCGGCAGAGCTGACGGAACGAGCCGCCTGGGGAGCAGCGGCGATGATCTGTCCCGGTGTTCTGCTTCTGTCTCCGTCTCTCTTTTCCCTCTTTGCTCCCTTTTCTATCCCACTTTGGTAGGAACACTTACCCTTCTTTACCAATAAACAGTTCTTAGAGATAACATTGCCGCATTTGTGCTTTGTTTCCGTCCGAAAAATCTATCAAAAAGAATCTTCCCTGACTCCCCTTTCACAGCGGGATGGGACAGCTTGACTATTCTTTCAGTGAATGAATTTTTCCTAATGTGCAACCTAAACCTTCCCTGGTGCAACTTGAGGCCATTTCTTCTTGTCTTCTCACTTCTTACCTGGGACAAAAGACCAGGCCCCCTCCTTGCCACAAGCTCCTTTCAGGAAGTTTTAGAGTGCCATAAGGTCTCCCCTGAGCCTTCTTTGCTGCAGAACAAACACTCTCTGCTCCTTCATCCACTCCCTCTAGGACTTGTTTTCCAGACCCTTCGCCAGCCCCATTGTCCTTCTCTGGACTCGCTCCAGCACCTCAGTGTCCCTCACATAGTGGGGGCCCAGAACTGGACACAGCACTCACCAGTGCTGAGTACAGTGGGACAGTCTGCCGTGGTCCTGCTGGCCCTGGTCCTGCTGATCCAAGCCAGGATACCATTGCCCTTCTTGGCCACCTGGGCACACCTGGCTCATGTTCAGCTGCTGTCAACCAACACCCCCAAGTTCTTTCCCACTAGGCACTTTCCAGCCACTCTGCTCCCAGCCTGTAGCTCTGCCTGGGGTTGTTGTGACCCAAGTGCAGGACAAGGCACTTGGCCTTGTTGAACCTCACACAATTGACTTTGGACCATCAATCCAGCCTATCCAGATCACTCTGCAGAGCCTTCCTACCCTCCAGCAGACCAACATTCCCACCCAACTCGGTTCCTTCTGATCATATTCCATGCCCTATCTTAAATCAGAAAGATACCCTTCAATTTTATTTCCTGAGTTTTAAAGTTTATCTCAGTGGATTTAGAAAATCCATGTAACAGAAATCATGAGTGTGTCCCACGTAAGCATAGCGATGGTTTTCATCAACATGAGCAAAAAACAAACAGAATGCAGTTGGGTAAATAAAAATCACAAATATGCTATGTTCAAATTGGTGCAAAAGTTGATTTGACCAGATGTAGTAGAATATACATGTAAATAATTTAATCTGAAGTACTGGTATCAGTGGAGCTGTTCCACACTCTGAGACAATCATACTGAGTGAGACTTTAAATCATTAACTTCCATTCTTTTTTGTTATCTTTGCTACAATAAAATATACTAAGATTTAAATTTGGCAGGAGATGGTAAGAACATCATTACAGAAAGGTCTGGGTCAACTGCCAAATCTGGACACCCTTCAGAGTTCTGCCTCTTAATTTATTATATTTTTTAAGTGTATTAGGAGATTAAATAATTTATCTTTGCTGTTTATATGAAGCCCATAGCCCATATCTCTTTGAAACATAATTGTTCTGTCTGTTTCTAAATTTTAATAACAAAAAGCTAAAATGCAGCAATGTTATTTGCATACTCTAAACAAAACTGACTCTAAACACCTGTAGATGCCACAATACTAGTACATTACCATCATGCTGTGGCAATTTATTTATACAGTCAGCTTTTAAAAAACTCCTAGACTTTTTTTTTTGCTGTCTGTTTATGTCTTCCAACAGTTAGTAATAATACTGTTGTAATTGCATTAAAATACAAAAACCAAAAGATTGTTAATTTTACTTAATGTATTTCAGAGATACCAGTGTGATTGCTTGCCTGGATGGGAAGGAACGTTTTGTGAAAAGGAATCAAATGAATGCAAGTCAGAGCCTTGTAGAAACAACGGCACTTGCATGGACCTTTTCAACAGCTATCGGTAAGCATTTTGCCTTCTCATTATGTGATCATGTTCCAGGAAGGCCTGGCTTACACATCCAGCTCTTATTTTGTTTCTCGGCTTGGGAAGGAAATGTACACAAATGAGCATACGCCTTGTGTTATGGATGCAGTGCTTCACTGTACTTCCACATGAAGCAAGCAGATACAATAAACTGTATATGTAAAATCTAAAAAAAAAAAAAAAAAAAAATAGAGAGAGAGAGAAAAAAGAAAAAAGCATGATTGATTTAAAAACGTTTAGCAAGTAGCCTAGTTTGGAACTGTACTTTATCAAAGAAAATAGAGTTTGTCTTTCTGTCATATTTGCCCTGTAAACATAAGAGATGCTTCAAAAGATGAAAGTAGTGGTAGTGGGCAGTTGGATGAGGCGATCATATCATTGCTGCCACCTTGTGGCTTAAAAGACCGACAAAATAGTAAGTTAACTAAAATTTATATCCCCTTGGACAAAGCATGAGGATTTGACACTAACCATATTATTTTTTACTTAAACTCCAGTCTTATTTCGTGCATGCATTTATGGTTTAATAATTACTTTATTTCAGTAACATGAGGATAAGGATTCCATAAACAATCTAGTAATCACCTTCTGCTCTATGAAGCCAGGGTTTGTATACATTACGATGTCAGTACTAGAAGAGTCCTTCAAATTTTTAATAGCTACTGATATGGCTGCATATAAAGCTCAGTGAAATAACTGTGCATGGTACCTAGTCTAGTTGTTGTACAGTGATTTTATTCCTGGTAATACAGACAACAATCCGAAAGAAAATTTATCACAGCTGACAATGGAGAAATGATTCTCCAAAATAGCCAAGGATAACTAAGTTAAATAACATAACATAACATAACAAAACATAACATTATAATATAGCATATATAATATATTTTTTTTTTAATTCGTTTTTGTTCAGAAGTTAACCAAAGTGCTTTGTGATGTCCGCGAGCTCTTTTTGTATGTGGTATTAAACATCCTAGTTTGGTAAAATATTTTTATTCTAATAACAGAAAGTGTAGCAGTGTAGAGAAAACCTTTTAAAATCTTTCTAATTGCTTTTTTCACTTTTTCAAATCTGTTGGGACATAAAACAATTTGTTAAATATTTTTATTTTTGTGGTTCTTATTTTTCTGATGCTTGTAGTTCTTTGTAGTCTACTGTCCTCAAGGACAATTCTAGGTGCAGGGATATTTTACAGCTGTGAATCCTTACCTGTCCTTATATTTTGCCAATTTTTTGCAGCCCTTAGAAGCAGTATATCTATTGCAGAAGGTAACAGGGCATCTTCTGATTTTATTCTTGTCTGGGTCAGCTACATATACACAAATCCAAGGACTCCGTATTTTTTATTGAGAATTAAAATGCTCAAGAAGTACTTTTCTGGATTTGTCAGAGGCTGAAGTGTTACAGAAAATGTTTACAAGAAAATTGGTTTGAACCGTAAGCACCACACATATTTTTTCTCAGAGCTATTTGTCCTGGTTGACATAATGGAACAGAAAAATTAGACATACCATTGAATCATCATATACAAGGGGCATGATAACACCAAACAAAACAACTTCTTCAGAGATACCTAGAGTTGAAAGTGGCTCTGACACTTGGCAACACTAAGGAAAATCAGTGTAGCTCACTGTGTTATTTGTGTAATCTAAAGCAATTTCATTTCAATCACTAGAGCTGTCCTTGTTTGTACTCACAGATGCTAAAAGACCATAATTACTCTTAATTTTAAAAATGCGTTTGTTTCTATTACCTTTGTTAATACTTTTCTCTTAAAAGCGGCATCAACAAGACAAAGTGTTTGTCTTATGGCAGCTAGGCAGTGGCAGTGAATGGTACCTGAACCTGAAGACATCCAGCCATATCTTTAAAATTAAACAAAGATTTTAAAACAGGATTAAAACTGGATTATAATTGCCCAAGAGAAAAAATCATTGGTGCTCTTGAGCTGTGCCCAGGCATTGTTTAGGACACGCACTAGTTAGCCTGGACCAAAGTCAGGCCAGCAACTACTCTGAGAATACAACAGTGATAGGCAATGAAGTTTTCTTGCCTGAGGCCATTTTTTGTCACTGTTTATTTTCCTGCTGGAAGTTGAGCTGCTGGCGGCAATACTCAGAATTTTCTGACTTTCTTTGAAGTTAGCAGCACCAAGACTGGTACTTGATATCACTTCCAACTTAAATTAATGTAGAGGGATAGATAAACAGCATTCTTTTATGCTTTGATAATCCTCATTAGTTTACTTTCTCTTAAATATTTGCAAGTCCAGCTGAAAACATCAGTTACTTAAAAACTAGGTAATTTATTGTGCAACAGTTTAAAAAATATATTTTTGCATAGGAATAAAGTGAATATAAAGCAAAATTTAACATTTTTTGACCAAATTCAAATCTGTGATAAGAAAATACAAACCATAATTACTAATTAAAAACTTCACTTTTGAGTTAATTTTCTTTATCTGGGGCTATTAATTGTTGAATCTTGAAATGAAAACTATCTGGCAAAACCGAAGGATCAACAAGTCTGCCAAAAGTGAATGCCTTTCGTTATGGATTCCATCATAAGAAAATAAATCACTTTCCAAAGGGGAAAAAGAATTTAAGCCTTCTCAGATGCATAGTTTTATTTTAAAAATTTAGGTAAGAAAGATACTGAACCAGTAGTCAAGCTTGAATCGTTGAATGTGAATAGTTTTTTACGTAAGTCCCATTTCATTTGAGGTAATTTATGTTCAGCTGATAAAATGAGAAATATCTATTTCTTCCTTCTTGATTTTCAGTTTGCCACATGACACAGCAAATTAATTAATTTGGAACATTTTCATGCATATATTTCCAGTACCATGTTACTTTAATTCTCACAATAGCATGAAATCTCAAATTATGGCTCTGAACATTTATGGACAGATTCATCTCCTATCAGCTGCCTTCCTTATTTTTTCTTTATTGTATTGATACTTCTGAGTTTTAGGCCTAGTAACAACAAATCCTAATTAAAGCCCATGTGTCTCCTTTGCTGTTACCAACTTTTGAGTAAAAATCCATTCAAATCTTCTTGTAAAATAATAGGCAACATAATTTTATGGATGAACTGGAGTTTCTAATGATGTAGAATAGTTTGGAACTTGGCTGTCATCTTTACTGTATCAGAACTTGGAGCACTAATCAAATTTCTTTACAATGTATTCAGTTCTTCTGTATATTCACATTGAATCCCACAGATTCATGCTATTTACTATTTCGTCAATACTTGTTGAGCTTTTTATAAAGAATAAAAATGGTGCGTTGCTGCTGCTTTTGGGTTGATAACATACACATAGACTTCATACAAAACAGGAAATTAGACCTACCTAAGTATATTTTCTTATGCCCTTTATTTTTTGTGACAGGTTCAGTGTTTGTTTCAGTTGAGTACAGAAAAGCTATCCTTTATCATCACTAGAATCCATCCACTAAGACACCATTTTATAATCTCAGTGTAAACATACATCCAGTTCTTCATGCTCTCTTATCTACCCTTGATGTCTTTTGCAATCAGGACCCCTTATTATTTGGGGGTTTTGTTTGTTTGTTTTATTTTGGAGACAGACATTTTTCCTGTCTTCTTATTCTTATCTTTGATATTTTTCTTCCAACACATTTTCAAACACCCTCTTTGTGCAGCTATATCACAGGTCTCCATTTGCCCATTCACAGTTAGGGATATTATAAACCTGGCTATGTTACAAAATGCTGTAAATTGTGGTAGACTATTACAAAATATTTTAGTATGCATATATTTGGAACAAGTATTAGGTACAGTTCCTCTAGTCTGCTTCTAAACCTCCCTTTTTTGAGTTCAGTGGTCCTCTTCTTTGGCTATGTATGATACAGATCTGGGTCTTGCTTGAGGTTATGATTGAACCGCATGAAGGCAGTAAAAAAATTGTAGTTTTGTAATGTTTTTTGTATACCTCTAATTTTAGGAGCTAGATTTTTCTTTTCAGAGGTGACCCTGCTGCTGAAACTGCTCCTTCCCACTAAGTACTGCAAAGATGAAAGTTGGCAAATGCCAATGTCACCTTAAAATTTGAAGCTCAAGTTCCTTAAGCACTCCTGAGAAATTACCGCTAATGTGCAAAAATGTTGTCTGTATTTAAGTGCTCTTCATTTAAACTCTTTTGTCCTTTATCTTGGCCTGTAAGAGGCCATGGTTTTCTTACATCCCTTTGGACTCCAGTTAAAAGAATGATTTGTGTTTGTAGAGGAAGGTATTTTGAGTGATTTCAGAACTCATCTCAAACTGTGCTAGCCTTCCTGAGCAATGCTTCTTCAATTAGTAACCATGCCATGGTCATCTTTTTTTGTCTTTTCTTAGATAATGATTTATGCCAGCTGACAATTTGGATAACCATACTGTCAACCAGAGTTAGACTTATCCTGCCTCCTTCTTGTTACTTTCTCAGTACATCTCCAAGTACAACATCTTGCCCTATTGCTTCCCTCTTTGCTGCTTAGCATTTGAAGCCATGTCTTTTCAGAATAATAAAATAATTTTTCATTAGTGTAACTGTCATCTACCTGTGCTAAAGTCTTAAAAAAAAAGACCAGTCTTATGTCATTAGGATATATTCAGTGCCATGCATACTTTAATTGCAGTACTGTTACAGAAAAAACAGCATACTGTTTCGCTTCTTTTTCCCCTTTCTGGAGAGGATTTATCTGGAAAAGCAAAGTCAAAATCAGCTTCTGCATTTTCTTGGAAATATGCAAGAATTGTTCTGTGCTGAGCTGTAGAAGCAGGTGATTCTTAGGTTAGGGATGTGTGAATATCTGAAAGGTTTATAAGTAAAAACATGTTTATTTGCATGGTATATCTTAAAGATATGCTTATCTCTAAATGAATGAGTTTCAAACTATCATGGAATTCTAAAGTAAGTCATGATATGATTATAATTTTAATATTGTGTTTGGTCTGCCTTCTGTTTTTACTGACATTCCTTTTAACTACTGCTATACTCTTCCTTAGTTTTTTCTCCCCCAGAAGCAATAAGCAGCTTTTCCCATAGATGGAGATCACCTTGGTATTTAATGATCCCAGATGCCAAATGCTTAAACATTTTATTGAAGGCAGCAACTCTTACCTGGCATTTCTTTAGGGTTCTTTGGCCAACTCTTCCTCTCTTGCTGTAGAGACACTTCCCAAAACATTTGTCTGTTGTATTTCTGACTTATTTTTCATTTGGAATTGAAGGGTTTTTTTCTTCATCCTACTGCCAATCTATGTATGCATCTCTCAGAACCATCTTTAAAAGATTTATATGGACAGCCAGGAGATTTACTAATGAATTAGCTAAAGAAATGTTTGAAAGCACAAACAAGTGCTTCTTCCATAGAAAGCAAGTGTTTTATAGTTTATCTCTGGCAATACTGCTAACAACAACTGGAAATGTGATATGTGCTGCTTGTTATACTGCAGTGTGTGAAATGAGCTTTAGGGTTTCCATTGCCTTTAGCAAACAAGAAAGTATTGCTGTGCCACCTCAGCAGCATCTACTAAAAAGTCACTGACATTCTGCACCCCTTAGGTCACATTTTAGCCATAATTCAAAAATCTTCTCAAAGAACAAGGGCATTTTTATTCAAAATCCCAATGAAATATTAAAATTTAAAATAAAACACAGTGGAATATACTTCACCCCCCTCCAAAATTAGCTCATCAACTTTTTGTTCCTGAACAGTAGCATTGTTCCACCTTGTATATTTAATCATTAGGTGGCATATTTCAAATAAATGTTTTATAATGTATTTTGTTTACAAACACCCAAAGAGACATGAAATTATCATTTGATGAACTCATGGGTTAAACAGAGGGAGTGCGAACCAGTTTGTAAAACAATAAGGTACCTCCGGCATAGCTTTGAGAGCGTATGAAATGTAATATAAGTTATCCAAATCCATCATCACTGTAGGGCAGTTAAACACTTTCATTGCAAATAATGTACTAATACATGAGCACAGCTAACAGACAAAGCAGTTTGCACAGCAGTTTATGGGCTCTGGCTCAGGATATGCTAAATTTCCTGGGAACTGGTCATCAGAGGACTGCTGGGAACTCTTTGAGGAGCTTCACAGTGCTCCCCAGAAGGGATAGCTACAGAAGGCTGTGACTGCTAACAAGCTGTAGCAGTGTCCCACAAGCTTTGTTGCCAACTTTTCTTGATTTATGGGGACTTCAATCCTTTTGTTTCCAGCTGACTCCACATTAAGGACAGCCAAGCATCCTTTCAGCAAATGCTAGAAAGAGTGTATGTAACTGCCAAGCCCAGAGCACAGCCAACAGAGTAGAAGTGGCCAGAAATTCCACTGAGGACACTGTGTACTTAGGTAGTGAGGTGCTGCAGGGCACTATCCCTGACCATCCACAGGAGTAACTAGATTCAGCACATTAGAGACCTCAAACCAGACTGAGTTCCCCAGGGAGGATGCAGTTCTGTAGGCCTGGAGCTGCAGAAATGTCTGAAACTCCTTGCTGAGGCTGGATTCAGGTGATAATGTCCTTGCCTGAAGGAAGAACTTTGACGCTGGAGGAGTATCTGCATAGCCAAGTAAAGGAGCTTCAGGAGGCAGTCAGTAGGCTGTGAAGCTGAGATGGGAACAATATCACACTCTCCAAGACCCTACAAATTTAAGAACCTGAACTCCCAGACATCGTGAAGGAGGACCAGGAAGAGTCTTTGAATAAAAGGTTTGGAAATGGAGACTCCAGTTACAATGAAGGCTAGAAGCTTGTAACCTTGGCCACAGGATGAGGGTTCCTGTCCTATCTGAGCTCTCCCACTACAGAGTAGGCTCAGTGAACTGGCAGCCGAGGAGAAATTAGAAGCTCTGTCCAGTGAAGCATCTAAATCAGCTAAACCTGAGTCATGAGGCAACACCAGAAGGAAAGATGTGTGATAGCAAACACTGGGAGACTCTCTGCTGCAGCCTCCTGATAGGAGGTATCATGAGTCCTGAGGGAATTGGTGCAAGTCCTTGTGAGGCCACTCTTGATTATCTCTAAAAGTCTTGGTGACAAGGAGAGGTTCCTAAGGATTGGAAGAATGACAGTAAATGGAAATGTGTCAGGGAATGGAATGAAAAAGGGCAGAAAAAAAGAAGACTAGAAATGGAGAATGTGACTGCTACTTTTAAGAAAGACAAGGAGGATTTGGGCAACTGTGGATCAGTTAGCCTTGTCCCAGTCCCTGGGAAGGTGATGGAGCAAATAACCCTTGAAACTGTTTCCACACATATGATGTAAAAGAAGGTGCTCAGGAGCATGGTTTCACAAAGGGGAAAGCATTCCTGATGATACCATTTAATGAGATGACTGGCTTGACAGATAATGAGAGGACTGTGGATGCTGTTTCTCTTGACCTTAGCAAGACTTCAGACACTCCCATAACATCCTCATAGACAAAACTCGCTGAATTGCTGGACACAAAGACTGTATCCAACATAATTCATCCCTTCATCATGTTATGTAGCAATGACATCAAAACTGAAATTCAATGGCTTGGCTTTTGTAGCTACAGTTCTGGCCAATAAAAAAAAAACGCTGCCACCACTAAGTATTCTTGCGTGGGATGTGGTGCAGTGGGATGATGTGTGGGATACTGAGAATTAAAACTAGAATGAATAGAAATAACATAGACAATGCACAAAAAGAATGTCTGAAAAAGGTTTTCAAGACAGATTTCACTACCTCATTATTTTTCACCTTAATATCATTATGTTTCTGTTGAAGGTGATTCATAATAGACTCATTCCTACTTGTTCTTTTGCCCTTCATTTAACTGCTCCCTAAAAGAACATTCACTTTTTTTTAATTTGGAAAACCTTAACGAAATAGAAAGTTTAAACAAGCAAATAAACAAAAAATGCTGCTGACACTTTAAAAATGGCTAATTAGAAATGAATGGGAAAACCATCTGTCTTTGTTAGCTATAGATTAGATATTTCATGCATCAGCAGTGTCTAATACATGCACAAAGTAACAAAATTTTTCTAGGATTATGGGCATTGATGCTGACATTATATCCTTTTGAACCATGGAGAATTGGTAATAAACAGTACCACATAAAAGGACAGGGTGTAGATCCCATTCTCATTACTATAAAAACTATGCTTTTTCCTTTGATTTGAAAGTTCATTAATGAAATCTATGTTTCACTTCTTGGAAGAGATTTCATTGATTTCATAGGTATTGTTCCTTTTACTTATGTTCTTAAAGCAATTCTAATGTAGTCAAGGGTCAAAATTTTTGCAAATTAATTGTGTCAGTTTTTATGTCAAGATGTTACCTGTGTTTATTTTGTCTTGAAATGACTTCACAGTCAAAACAAAAGCAAGGTTTCATCTTCAATTATAAGGCATTTTCTTTTGAAGTAGAAAATTATTTTCAGAGCATAAGTCACAATTTCTTTAAAAAATAGAATGGGCTAGGAACTACAAAATTGGTTTTCAAGAAGAGCATTATTGTATATTTAGAAAAAAACAAGTCTGAAAGACTATGAGTTATTCAGCTAAAGCAGTTGCATCTTTGAAATAATTGCTTATATATGACAGTACAATATGAAATACATGAACACATGTACAAACTATACATTACATAGTTATATTATAAGTAAACAATACACAACACAATTAGAAAATCATCATTGGCTCCCCCACCACTAGTTTCTAGAGGTAATAAAATTTTAGTTAATAGTCTTTTTTGGTTTGTCTGGGATTTAAACTGCTGTGCTCTATTAGATCAATAGAAGCATTATAGGAATTTATTTAGACTGCAATTACAGATAGTACACTGTTCAAGGTCCTCTATAAACCAGTGCTCACTCTTCAGCAACAGGAAGCAGACTAATGCAGGAACTGTAACCGTCATATATTCTTCTACCAAATGCCAGTTTGGATATATGAAAAGAAACTGTCAGAGTTATAAAAGGGAGCCTTTATCTTTGAAGGTCACAGGTGGAGAAAAAGGACCACAAATACTAAAATCACAGCTCTCTAAGAGCATCCATAAGCATTGTTATATGTACTTCTCTTGGACTTGTTCATTCCCTGTCTGGAAGGGACAGTCATAAAATTTTCATAGGTTAGCTCTATTGAAATAACTCCCTGAGACACCCATAGAAGAAAGTTGGATCGTTTATATTGCAGTAGATATCAAAGGTAGATAAAGACATAACTGACTCTTGGAGACCAAGTGAAAATAATTTTTGTTATTTGCTTTTATAGCTTATATCAGAACAATAATCTTTATAAGGACAAAGCTATTTTTTGAAACTCTGTTTGCCAGGACATGACAAGTCAAGTTTGGTTTTGTAACAGAATCTGCAGTAGAGAAATAGCTACCTCAGGTGTGACTGCAGTATTTGAGCAGCACAGATATATTTGTTTGTTTGTTTATAACATTGAGAAATACTGTCTGACTTGAAGATGCTTAACTTTGCTGTTTCAATATTTATATACTTGGAAATTGCAACACTCCTTGATAAAATTTTTCAAGGGTTTACTTGGATAATTATTCTTAGGCTAACCTAAACAATATCTGTATTGGGTGATCTTTGGTAAATTTAGTCTTGAAAGATTAAATGTTACTGTCTCTTGTTATTTTTTTTGAGATTAAAATCCTTTTACATCATTAGGTGAATGGTTAGAGATTATAATTTGGCACATTAATGAAGGTCAGTTTGTGCAAATCCTTTTTTCTTTTCTTTCTGCTATTCTAATAACAAATGTGAGGGCAGAGACATTCCTGCTTCTTGATCTATTTCTAAAGCATTTTCTAGACTGCCAGTATTAATTATGACACTCTCTAGCCTTTCTGAATGTTTTATTTTCAATAGGCTACTTTGAAAATTTGAGTTTCTGATGTTGAAGTTTGCGTGACTGCTGCTGAGTGTTGAAAATGTTTTAATAGCTCTCTTCAAATAAATAAACATTGATACTATATGGTTAGGTGATGTCATCATGATCTGAAAAATTCTGCCATACTAATTACCATATCTATCCTTGTTTGTCAGTTTTTTTATAGGCACCTAATTGGTTCTTAACCTAATTGGTTCCAGAATACTCTGGAAAAGTATTCAATGTGTTCTATTTCTGGAATAAAATATAAAAAAAGACATTAATCCATTTGTTTAAACACATGTTTTCTTACACCCTTGCTTCTATTCTTGGAACAGACAGTGCTTTGGTGTCAGACTGAGCCATAGACAGGGCTCAGTTTCTTCTGTGATTCTTCTGTAATTCTCTTCCTTGGAGTTTGAATAGACCCAAGGTAAAGATCAATTGACAATTCTGAAAAATTACCCATAGAACATTGGATGCCCCCTCCCCACCCCTCCCACCAAAACTGACAGAGATATCTTGCTTAAATTACTTGCAGAGTTCAAAAACAGTCTGACATGAGAGAAAGACAAACATTTCTTTGCCTCATCCATTCAAATCATTATGCAGAGGTCATTTGCACAGACTTCTGAGTTGGTGTGCATTATGTTCAATTGCTTTTCATGTCAAATTCTCAAAATGTCAAGGTAATCTGTCTTCAGGGTTAGGTTTATATTGTTTACGCTTCATAAAATTTCAGAGTTTCAGCATGTTACCTAGCACTTCATGTTGCCATGCTAATTATTGCTAATAAAGACTGCAATTGTAACTACCTTTATTTGGTCTTTTTTGATTGCCTGTGGTAGAAGGAACAGACAGGAGAGATCTCCTTTACTCCCCCAGAGCAAAAGTCCCTTCCACTGTGAGCACTCTACCCAAAGAGTTCATTTTTCTTTTCGGTAATCTGTGCCATCTCTGTATATGGGATGAAGAGCTTTGAGGTCAATTGACAGAACTACTGCTACGTTTCTAAACTTCCCAATTCTAACAAATGTTTCTCCTGGAGGGGCTGTTACCTGCATTCAGGTGATAGCTTCTACTTTTTCAGTGCAGCATTTTTCTTCCTTTTAGATTACTCTGGTCAAAGAGGACTTGTCTCAAAATCAATGTACCTGAAACACTGTAAGAGTCACCTGTAACTCTCACAAAATATCAGAGCAATAAAACCCGAGAAAAGGCATTGAGACTATTTCCATAACAACTAGGCTTTTTACACTGCAATCTTGCACAGAGGAAGAGATTTTCAAGGGGAAATAGTGCTGAAGATACCAGTTTTACAGGTGCTGCAATAAACCCAGTTGTCATCAAAGACCAGCATTAAATTAAGAGAGAGGAGCACAAGCAAACAGGCAGTGAGGGAGATGGAAGCCCTCGCTTTATTCAAACTCCTTGCAAGATGGAGAGTCATCTAGATAGCTGATTTAATTTGACTGTTCAACATCTGAGTCTAACAGATTAACTTGCTGTAACCCTTGGAAGCCACATGACAACCGATTCCCTCTGATACTTGAAAGAATGAAATAATACCTTTTTTTTTGCTTACCAAACCCCATCAGTACCACCCAATGTACTGGAGGCAGATAATTTACTTATTTTTCATTGTAACATTGATTTATTGATTCTCGGTTTTCTAAAATTAGGGGTTTTCTCTTTGGTAAATCTTTGGAGAGGTGCTGCCTGTTTAAAAGGATGCAAATTATGTATTTTCTCCCATATTGCTGGGTGAAATCTTGAGTTATCTTGTTGCTGCTGTATTGATTGTTGTTCCAGTGAGAGATGAAGGACACATAGGCAAAGAATGCAACTCTTGACATTAGCGACAAGGGATGGTAAGATAAAAAGGAATTTATGTCCTTCTCCCTTTGTGTTTTGTCAGGAACAGAAGGAAGTCTAATGTGGGTGTAGTTAATAGAGGATGTTACTCAAAAGAACAGCTTTACATGCCAAAATGCATAGACATGCTCTATGGGGGTCTGCAGTTATTCAAGAAATTAATGTTGCTACTCAGAAAATCATTTGACACACTAAACACAAATTTAAACAGGCCTTTCTTTCTCTTCACTCTGTGTTGTGTACTAACTTGCTGAACTGCATTACAGAATTTTCATATGACTATGATATACTTTTTGTATATCTTGGGAAGTTTGAGAGATGGGCGTTCCTAAATTTTATGGGATTATTCAGTATTTTTAAATATTATTACAATTTATTTAAAAAAAAAAACTTGGAACATGGGAAACAGCTTTTCTAGCACCTTAGATAATAACCAAAACTGTAAAGCAAGAGTAAAACATGCTCCCAAAACATGAGAGTATTTTTTTTGTATTTTTTAATGAAATTCTGCTGCATCTAAAATAGGAATTTAAGTAGGCAAGACTGATGGGAAAGAACTTTAATTGTTTTCCCCACTCATGGTCTGTGAAAAAGACTGTTGTTACCAAACCATGTTTTATTTTCTGATTCCAAGCCATATGGCCTGAGTGATCCTACCATATGACAGCAATAATCTTGAGTTTTATTTATTACAATTTTTACTTATTTTGTAATAAGTAAATACTTTCCTAATTAAAAGTATTTAAAGTATTCAGTATTTGTGCTTTTAAAGGACAAACATTCCTTTTAATGAGACAGTTTTACTAGTGATTTTTACTTATTTTAATGTTTACCAGCTGAAACAGAAAACAATGTAATTTCATCTGGCCCTGTAGATAGGATGAATTGCTGTTATTCTTATTGAGATAAATAAGGAAATAGTTTGATCTGAAAAGGAATTGATTGTGTACCTCATCTCTGGGGTCCAGTAGTCTGGATGTTGCATACAGCCTGACATATCTTGTATTCTGGTTCAGGAAAATGGAAAAGAGAAAACAGCAACGTGGAAAAAAATTGGGAGTTGAAAGCATAAATACCCTTTGTAGGATGTAAAATTCTGCTTCCTGAAACAGAAATGTGTGCTTTGCAGCTGAAGAAGAGCTTAAAGTAAAAGCTGAAATATAGCTTGCTCTCTCTTTGAGCTTCATGTTGCCTTGTGATTGTGTGAACTCATAGCTTCAAATAGAGGATTAAGAAAGAAATATATGGAAGACAAACAAATACAACTTTCTCTGTATGTTCCTCTAAAATGTTTATTTAGGGTTTTTTTGCGGTGTAATGCTCCTGAATACACAGAATGTTAGGAATAGATTTTAGTTACTGTTACCAAAGGGAAAAATATGAGCTGAGAATTATGGGAGGAAAGTATAGAGAACAAAGCAAATATATCCAAAAAATTAGAAAAAGAACAACAATTAAAAGGCTGAAGCAATTGAACTGGAAGGGAATAAAAACTGCATAAGCCCTCTGAAGTGTTTCTGTATGCATCAAACATGTGAAAGGCACACTTAGACACTATTAGAGTAGCAGAAACTTAATCTTTTTATCTCTCTTCTCAGCAACATACCTCCCAAATAATTTTTCTCAAGTTTGTGGTCAATATCCACTTCTATTTTCAGGTTTAAGAATAAGCCAAAGTGTTTCACTATAGTTGCACATGCAGATTTTATTTATTTGCATTGTACTTCATGTTTTTATATAAAGGAGCTAATCCTGAATTCTCATTCAGAAATGTGTTATTAGTCATCATACTGCTACATGCATTTTGCATTCCATGATGCATACTTCTCAGACACTTAAAATAATTAGGCACATAATAAAGAGTTCATCTGTGCATGTCTGTGTTTACCTGCTACCATTCCCCAAGTACTTTATCTATGCTTTTGTAGCCACCACTTTGGATTCAACTTGTAGACTGCAGGTGGGGTACACACTTCCCATAAGCCCGTATCTACATCTCAGTTAAATTAAAAAATGGTATGTGTGTGTATGACAAAGATAACAATTTTGTTTACCCTAATTTCAGCTTCCTATCCTTATTCTAACAGCTGATGAAGGCAGGTGGACTTCCTTTTATAATATAATTTGTGCAATTTATGTTCACCTATGAATTTACTCTGTGATGGACAAATTGGTCTTTGCTCACTTACTGATTAAATCCTTTAGAGAGAGGTGAGAGGGTAAAAGGAGATATTTCTTCCCATGTGGACACTTTCTTGCTGTGCACAGTTTGGAAAGATGTTTATCATGTGGTTGTGGCAGACATAAGTGTATTGAGGAATCAAAATAATTTGATAATGGATGAGCTTCTTTAGCTATTTCTTCCTTTGTTTAATTTTCTCATGCCCTGAACTTCATCACTGAAATCAAACCAAGCTATTGCTTATTGCACTGCTAATGAAACTTCCCATTGTCAGATTGGCAGGCCAAGGAACTGAACTTCCTTATTGACTAACCAAAGCTGTGGTAGTTTAATAGCAGTTTTCTGCACCAAACTGAAAAGATGAGAGGATAGTTCAGTCTCTGTGCTCGAGTTGATAACTCAGTTTACAAAAAAATATGTGATAACTCTTGTAGTAATTGTAATGATGAAGGGTGGTATTGTAATCATAGAATCACTTAGGTAGGAAAGGACCTTTAAGATCCTCAAGCCCAATCAAAGTTAATTGTAATAATGATGTCTTACTATTTCTCAAAACCACAGCTGAAAGTCTTATACTTCATCTCCTAATATGCCATCATTGATGGAATTTATGTAAACTATAATGAAATTTATTTATTTTTACGTAAGAGTCAATTAAGATTTTAATTTTAACTTAAGAGTTATAACTTAGTAACTTAAGAGTTTCTCAGGCAACAAGACACTCCATTCTTAAAAAAAAAAAAAAAAATTTGGTCCCCCTACATTCCAATACTGCTGTGTTTTCACAGTGGCTAACACTCCTCACAACAGTCAGGGGGCCTTGGGGGTTGGTTGTACACTTGAGCTGAAATGTATGATTCAGTTCAGGAGCTTGAAGTAGAAAGCATTGGTGGGGAAAAGATCTTTCTGTTATTTATGTTAATCAAAAGTTTTCTGGCACATCTCAATAAAGGTCAATGAATATGCAAGTTTATAACACAACATTTTTATTTCAGGAGTTAATTGTTCCTGCTGTCTTAACTACAGCAATGAAAGAAACAGGAATTTTAGTCTTTGTCATTATTATCCTTTATGACTTTGCCTCAATCATTTAGAAATTCTACCCATTGCTATTATTCATAAAGATTATTATATATGTCTCAATTTAAGACTATGAAAAAAAAGACTGGGATAAAGAATAATATTACTTTTGTAATACAGAACAGATTTAGCAACTAGTTTCTTCCTCGGTTTTGGCCATTTCCCTGTCACAGTCTGCTTCTTTCTTCCTGCGCCCTGACTATGATACCAAACCCTCCCAACACAAAGGGCTGTGGTTTTTCATGCAGTGAGAGCAGGAAAGGAACAGAGCTGCCACCCCTTCTTAGATGTATTATTCCCAGAGCTGAAGCTGGAGAAGCAGGGAATGCAACTGTCACTGGGCCTCAGCACAGGGGTTAAACCAGTGACACCCAGCTCAGGGTGAGCCCCCTGCACTGTTGGGTCAGCTGGGGGCCTTATCCAAATAGTGGCAAAAGTCACAGAATCACAGAGTCCTAGAATGGTTTGGGTTGAAGGTGACCTTTAGACATCACCCAGTCCAACCCACCCACCTGCCATGGGGCAGGGAGATCTTTAACTTGATAAAGTTGCTCAATGCCCTGTTTATCCCAAATTTGGAACACTTCCAGGAATGGGGCATTCAGAACTTTTCTGGGCAACCTTCTGCAGTGTCTTACCACCCTCATTGTAAAAAATTTCTTTCTTGAGTCAAACTTGAATCTACCCTCTTTCAGTTTAAAACTCTTCCCTTGTCCTGTCACTACAGATCCTGGTAAAAACTATCTCTATATTTTCTATAAGCTTCCTTTAATTATTAAAAAGGCCCATTTAAGTCTCTTCAGAGCCTCTCTTCTCTAGGCTGAACCCCAACTCCCTCAGCCTATGGGCATTTTTTATGACCATATTCTGGACTTGCTCCAAGTGGAGCAATTGTGTGTCTTATTCTGGGGATCTCAGAGCTGAGTGCAGTACTCTAGGAAGGTTCTCACAAGAGCATTTTAGAGGGGCAAAATCACTTCCCTCAATGTAACTACGTTTTATGCAGCCCAGGATACAGTTGGCTTTCTCTGTTCCAAGTGGGCATTGCTGGCTCATGTCCAATTTTTTATCCATCACTACCTTCTCAATAGGTCTGTTCTTTATCCATTCGTCCCCCCTGTCTATAGCTGGTGACTATTGATCCAGGAGTAAGACCTTGTGCATGACCTTGTTGAACTTCATGAGGTTCACATGGACCCACTTCTCAACCCTGTCAAAGTCCCTCTGGATGGCATCCCTTCCCTTCAATGAATCAACTGCAGCACTCAGCTTGGAATCATCTGCAAATTTGCTGACAGAGAGCTTGATCCCACTGTCTACATCATTGATGAAGATGCTAAATAGTATTGGTCCCTATATAGACCCTTAGGGATGCCACTTGTTAACTGATCTCCGTTTGATCTTCCCTAGCACAGAGATGAGGCTGACTAGTCAGTGGTTCTCACAGTTCTCTTTTAAATGCACGTATTTCACTAGGGACTTTGCTTACTGCCATCACTTCTCAGCTATGGTCGAGACTGGCTAAAAAGCTACATGAGCCAATTCCCTCAGGCCCCTGGGGTGCATCTCATGGAGTTCCATGGACTTCGGTATGTTCATGTTCCTGACCTGACCTTCTCCTAGGATGGGAAGGACTTAATTCCCCCATTATCTAGCATGAACTTCAGAGATGTGGGAAGCAAGATTAACAATGAAAACTGAGGCAAAAAAAAAAGTTGAATATTTCAGTCTTCTCTCTGTGGGTTGATGCCATTTCTCCTGTCTTAACTATTGCAGAGGTACTTTTCCTTTAATCTTACTTTTGTGGCCAACATGTTTGTAAATCCCATTTTATTCTTTGCAGGTCTTGCCAAAATAAGCTGCAAATGGGCCTTAGCTTTCCTAATCCTACTCCTACATATCCAGACCACATCCTGTATTCTTGGAACAAGGATAAATGTCCCCTGTTCCTTGCCTGTGCATTTCCTTCTTACACTTCAGTTTACCCAGAAGATACTTCTTAAGCCATGCTGGTCTCCTGCCTTCTTTACTTGATTGTAAGAACATGTGGAAATCAAGAACTTCTGTTCTCTAAAATAAATGTCCTTAAAGAGCTGCCAGCTTTGTTCAGGTCTCTTTTCCCTGAAGGCAGTTTCCTAGGGGATTCCATCTGCAAATGGGACTGAAATCTAATCTAAACTGCTAATCAACTGAAAGCTTCCTCTCGTGAGATTCAGGGTTTTGACTACTCATCTGCTGTCCCATATCCCTCAAGACTGTTAATTCCATCAGGGTGTAAACACTGAAGACCAGGCTACCACCAATTTTGCCTTCTCTAATTAGGTAATCAGTGTCACGTTTGATTGGTTACAAATGGAGAGCTCGAGGAATAAAATAGGGAAGGAAGAACGTTAATGATAGTAAAGGCAGGCTCAAATGAATTCAGGGGAGAGGAGGAGCGGCATCAATGAAAATCTGAGGAGACTATCTAGAGGTGGCATATGAGAACAGGGAACTAAGAGCACCAGAAGAACTTCAGAGATAAACTTATGGCGGCTTTTGCAGGTTGAAGCTGGTGAAACAGGTCAGAGAGCTGTCTGTGGAACAAAGACCACATTCAACTTTCAGAGTATGACAGGAAAAAAAATGTTTGCAGGATAGAAGAGGTAGAAACATGAGTGTTTGAAGCCTTTGTGGTGACTGGAAGTATATGTCCTTGGAGCTTTGTGGTGTGTTTTAGTGCTCTAAATTCCAAGATGTGCATGTATTGAAAGCAAGCTCTCATTTCACTACTTCAGATCATCCAATAGTCTCTAGCTTACAAGGAATAAATTTGTCACTGGGCACTGTCTTTTCTCAGGCTGTTAGCTGATTTGACTGAATGCACTAAACAACATAAATCCTTACTGTAGAATGGCCCATTGTTGCATGTATTGTATGCCTAACAGGCTGACCTAAACTTCACTGAATGTCTCACTATTTCTCATCAAGAACCTGTCAAAGAGGCAGTTGAATGATGGGCAGGCTGTAGCTGAGGGTTCAGTTTAGGACTCCTATTGGTTTGACTGAACCACTGAGGAAAAAGCAGTTCTGCTGCTTCTTAAATATTGCTATTTTTTTCTGCAAAACCACCTTAATCTGTGGCAACGGTAAGTGCTCTGATTGATATTTTCTGAAATGTTTTTTACAAAATACAAAGGACTAAAAAGACCCAAATTTCTTGTATTTTTCTTGTGTAAAGAAAGAAGTCTAAAAGCAAAAAAAGTCTCCTGAGTTTGTTTTGCTCTGTAGTATTCATTTACATTACTGCTTGTCACAGAATATGCTGTTGGAAAGGACCCACAAGGACCATCATGTCCATCTCCCGTCCCTGCACAGGACCATCCCCTAGAGTCACACGATGTGCTTTTGTTAAGCTTTGGCACTTTTCCATAGCTTCTAGCTGAGCTAGGTTGGAACAAGCCGACCAATATGATTTTCTAATTGATAGACACTTTAGAGCTCTTACGATTCAGGAGAGACTGCCTCTCCAGTTAACATGCTGGTATTGGCTCAGAGAAGCCCTTGCCAATGTGTGCAAATAATTTATAAAAGGGACTGAGAAAAATGGAGGCAGATTATTCCCAGGGGTATCCAGTGATAGGAAAAGATGTAGTGGGCAGAAGGTAAACTACATGAAATTCCACATGAAGGTAAAAAAAAAACCTCCTTTTTTAATGTGAGGGTGGTCAGGTGCTAGAACAGATTGCCCAGAGAAATTGTGGAGTCTCCATATTTTGAGATACACAAAACCAGACTGGACACAGATCTGAGAAAACTAATTTGTATCTGTTTTGACCAGGGGAGTCTAGATGGACCTCAGAAACTTTTTTCCAAAATCAGCAATTCAGGTATTCTTAAGACTCTTTCCTGTTATTTAGTTCCTTAAAACTTTTTAGGTAGAATACAAGGCAGGTGATACCTGTATATTTCACTGGAATGTGAGAAGTAGAAAGGGAGTTTTCAAGCAGGTAAGAACCAAATAATTTAATACTTAATGCATCATATAGATACAGAGGAACTTACTAACATTAATTTTTTGGATACAAGTCATGACTATGGCTAAATTTTTAATTTTGATTTAAATGTTAAAACAGGTGATAAAATATTAAACCATGAATATAATTTGTGTATTTTCATTGCCCTTTCCTTTTGTGTGTGTTTCTATAGAAAGATTTTCAATTTATGGAGAGGTGTATGGAAAGTAAAGAGACAATACTTATGGAAGCTAATTTATATGTGTTGGAGGAGTTCTACACATGTCATAATCAAAAGAGTATGTGGAGCTTATATTATTAAAATTAATAGTTTACATAAAAGTCATGATTTGGTTTTCTAACGTCAATAGGAATATTTGGATTCGGTTATTGGAAAGAAAATATGTTGGCAAGCTGGTAAAACAACAGAAAGTAGTTCAGCATTGACTATCTTATCTTTATATGGTCTGTTAAAAGCATATATCAGCTTTTTTCCCCTGAGAATTCTAGAAATCATCTTGATTTTCCTAATGGAGTGATAAAGAATTGGTCATTTTGAAAAAGTCTGTTTGGGTTTTTGCCTTTTGATCAGATAATTTCCAAGAATACCAGCTATAGTAGCTTAATTGGTAACATGCTTTCAATAGTCCTAACACCTCCTTAGCTTATTTAAATAACAGTTCTCATTAATAAAAAGGCTTTGTCTTGATTCCTGAAACTAGACCTCAGGATAGACACTTTTATGGGTTTGGTTTTTTTCACATTTAATGAGGACTCCAGTAACTTTTTTAAATAATGCTGAAAGGAGTACAAAAAGCTCTGTTATTAATCGTCTGCTTTGCATTAATATTGACTGTTGCATCTCAGCTGGTAGCTGACATGAAGTCAGGGTAGGACTGGCCAGTTGTGGAGTGTAGATAACTGCTGTGTTTCAGTGACCTAATGTTCCCTGTAGTCATACAGAATAGTTTTGATAACTCAAAGGCAGTTATGAAACTCATTAGGGGAAAAAAAGGGAATGAAAAGTGCTTAATGTTTGCTCCTTTGCACCTCAGTTATGTCCATAAAGTCAGACCAGGTCAGAACTGAACCGTGTTGTCTTAATACAAAGTGAAAGGCTCTCCATTTAATGAGCTTTCTAAGCTAAAAATGGAACATAGCCAAGTACTACATGCCAATTTGTAGTAGTGCATTGCTAGTAATTTATTCAGAATTTCATAAAAGAAGTGGAGAAAAAGTGAGCAGCTGTAAAACAATTAACATCTATGTTCTGATCTGTTGGGTCGGAGTGTTCTCTTGTGTTCAGTGTGAGACATTTGGAGACATTTAATTTGTAAGAGTCTGATGCTTTTATATATTGACTGCTTAAGAGAAAATTCAACAAAACAGATGAGGAGGTGCACTGTCATTCAGTAGATGTTGCTTCTAGATAATAAATGGATTCTGCCATGTATAGCAAAAGCAGGTATGTTTGTTGTGTGTATGCATAAAATAAAAAACCATTTATTTGTAACCATATTTGCAAAAGTATGTTTTGAGTATTGTGACTGATGGGTCCTGAGCTGTGATTTTTGTTGGTTATTTTAAGAATGTCTGAATGCTCTTTGATAGTAATGACTATTAGTTTTTAACATGAGAAAAAAACAGTAACCTGATTTTTGAATCTTTAATGCTAAAATACTCAGGCCTTTAAAATTATAAAGTTTCTTTGCAATATCCATTCTATTTCATGTGACATGGAAATTGTATCCCACAAATCAATACACAGAACATTAAAAATTCGAAAGAAAACACTGTGTTTTAAGGGACAAAATTTGCCTTTCATGTGGCTAGCAATAGCTGTGCCTTACGGAACAGAACTATGTAACACATTCTGCATTGAAAGACCTGTTTATTATTTAAGAACAATTCTGTTTATCAAATTATAACCATGAAGATATATCTAAATGGTTTAATACCTGAAACCAATATTGATCAAAGTAGACAAGAGCTGGTTTAGTTCATCTGCTATAGTTCATCATAATGTCGCTTGTCCTGCCAAATAGTTGCAAAAATAAAATTTAATTCAATTTTATTTTCAGTGAAAGTAACAGGAATATATGACTTTTAAAGTACAGAGAGGCCTCTTTAATTTGATCTAGTGAAAAAAATTGTCTCTGCAAACTTTGAAATCATTAGCAAATTGTTTTCTTTGAATTTACTGAACATATTCATATTGTGAATAAAAATAGATATTTGTCTAATTCATTAAGATAGATTCTTTACATTCAGATGTAATTTAGATTTTGGTTCAGATTTTCTCTTCTCTGTTATCACTAACAGGTCTTCACAAACATATACAAGAAAGAGAAAAAACATAATGAAATTAGGATTCTTCATGCCTCCTACCTTCTTTCTTAAGTGTACTGGATATGTTACCTATTTCATCCCAAACACTGAAGTACTTACTAGTTTCACACATATGAAAAGATGTCTTTCTAATTTTTAACATTTAGAAAATCTACTTTTCGCATTTGGTAATGTTGTTGTTTCACATTTAAAAAGATTCATACACAAGTCTGTCTGCATTTCTCAAACCAGATGGTTCTCCAAGTAATATTGTGACTTAGAATAAGTCTTTTTGGCTTTGCTCAAATAAATTGTGGGAGAGGAACCTGAATATAACTTTTATTCATAAGACATTCTGATATAATTGCCAGGAAAAAGAAAGCTATTCACAGAAAAATATTATTTTGTTTTCAATATTTTTAATAGAAATAGGTGGAACTGATTGGGCTAAGTTGTGGATTTTTATTCTGCCACGTCAATGCTCTTTTTCTTTTCCCCCCATCCAGATGCACATGTACAGCAGGGTGGACAGGGCCAGACTGCAGTGAAGATATAAATGAATGTGAATCTGAACCATGCTTGAATGGAGCCACCTGTTTTGAATCTGTGAAGCCGGGGCAGTTTGTATGCATTTGTCCTCCATTTTACACTGGTGACTTCTGCCACCAGCGCTTCAGCCCCTGTGAGCTGCCTTACAATCCATGTATAAACAATTCAACCTGCTTGGCACAAGCAGATGGAAATCCAATGTGCATTTGCAAAACAGGTGAGAACTGGAATAGTTAATCTCTTCCAATTTGTGTTGTGCTGCATAAAAATTGTGAATATATGTTGAATTTATTGTGATCTTTAATGTAAGTAGAAAAGAATATCTTTCAAAGTACATAAACCCATCATGAATTGCAGCAGGTCTATCAGTTGTGTCAAAAGACTGGAAAGATAGCTGTCAGTTTGCCTATTATTAATTTCTTATATTACAATACTTATTAAATCTACGGTTGTTTGGATTCAGCACTCAGAATTACTATTTCTGAGTCAATTGTTACAATGACATAGAGATAGACATGTCCCTGGCCAGCAGAACTGACAAACTAAATTGACAAAACAGACAGGCAGATTTAGAAAAAATATATGCAAATTGGTGAAAGTACAAAAACTGGAGCAGTTTGGAAATGGTTTCTTTTCCTGCTGAGCTGTCAGGAAGGCCTGGCACATCAGGGAAGTAATCTTTCCTTGCCTAATGGATATAACGGGTTGCTCCCCGCATGCACAACAAGCCAAATCTCAACAGGTGCTGACAGCTTTCCTGGGCCATGGCTTAAATGGCACAGTCTCTCCCTTGGTGTGCAAGAACTGCTAAGGTGGAACAGAGCTACAATTTAACTGTGAAGAGCATTGCTATGCACTTCCCCGTAGGAATTGAAGAGTACACTACCTAATTAACTGCTGCATTGAAAATTTAGAAAATTTAAGTGGAGGAGAGTACAATTAGGGGAATTGGAGTTGGGGCAGGATTTTGAAGTCTTCACTGTTGTGCTTACAAAGGTAGGGGTGTCTTAGGGACAAAGGATAGCAAATATATTAATTGCAGTGTTACATGACGATACTATTGCTCATCATTTACTAAGCTAAAATGACATGGATATAAAATCTAGGAATCAGGAGTATATAATACCTTGGGCTTTTTTACTATTAAGGTAAACGTTACCACAAGTTGCTGAGGTAAAAAAATACAAATGTCACCGGGGAGGTATGCAAGATACTTATTGGAGCAGCTTTAAGAAAAGCTGTTTTTCAAAACAGCTTTTGACAGAAGACATTGATTTTTGAAACCTTTTTCAGAAATGACCTGTAGAGAGACATGTAACTCCAAGTGTTTCTTAACATTCCTTAGAAAAAATTGTCTTTTCCAAACATTTTTGCGCATGGTTTCTGAAGAATCGGAAAACATTCAGCCAGGATTCTCAGGAGCTTTGATGGAATCTTTAGGAATTCTTGAACCTCACAGCTAGGAATCTTCAGGGAAGTAGTAGGGGAGTTAGGCGAATCAGTAAAATACGTTGCAAACAAATCTCGGAGAGCACAAAATTCAGCATTGAAAAGGGGTAAAAGGCATAATTCATTAAAAGAGTTGATCATTCATGCTAGGAAAAATGCAACGATTTATTCAGGATTCATCAAAAAAAGGAAAGACAGAAAAATACAGAATTTTAGCTGAAAGCAGTTTGAGGAAATCTAATTTCTCCATTGCCTTCTGTTATATTATTTATCTATTTTTGTCTTGCACATGCCTGCTATTTTCTCCTGATAAACTTGTCAGGATTATAGAGCTCATCACAAAAAGCAATCACACTGACATAGGTAGATTACTTCAAGACACTTGACTTAGTAGTAAATGGCACGTGGATTAAACTTGACAGTAGTTAACAGCCCAGTAGTTAGAAAGTTTGAGTCTGGTGTAACAGGAATCACAAAATGTAGCAGTGCTTACCAAATTCTTACAATTAGCTACAGAACACTATATCTGAGATGGGTACGTCAGGACCATAAACTGTGCTTTTGACAGTGGTACATATTTAGAAGAAAAAGGGAGTATACACTGACTCAAGGGAGCTGAGCTAGGTCAGAGAAGACAAAAGCTGATAGACTATAAATGGGGCAGAATCACAGTTGATGTAAGATGTTTAGGACAGAATTACCATAGCAAATTGGTAGGAAAGTAATGAAGTAATGATTAGTTGCAGTATAAAGCAAAACTGTGCATCTTTGTTTTCATGTGTGAGTTAGGGAACTACAGTTGTCTGTTTTTTCTTTAAAGTCTGCTAAAATTCTATAAATACCATTAATGTAAAAGCCTCTTGAACTGTCTGCCCTAGTTACAGAGGTTTTTTTAATGCAATGATCTAGATTTGTGTAAAAAATAGTATTTGTGTAACAAAACTGGGCTTTCATATCATAGATTATGGAACAGTATTGGACCATGAATTTAAGTTATATTGTTCACACAAGCTGGTTAAGGAGTTTAAAAAAATTATGATCTCTGCAATTGCATGCTGGTATATTCAAGATTGCAAGAATGTTGTAGCGAGGGCCATTATTACAAAAGCTTAGGAATCACTACTGTAGAACAAGTTTCCCAAGAGGTGTACAGAAAACCTCTCTTCTTAGATACATTGCCAGTAATTGGTAAGCAAGGGTTTGATCAAGGTAATTGGGAGGACATGGGAGTTTGAGCTGTTAATCATATAGCCAGCACTGAATCTCCTCAAATACTACACACTAAATGCAGAAAAAACCCAGGAGAAATGGACAACTTAGGGCAAATAGCAGAATTTTTATTGCCTAATTTATCAACATGATTTTCTGGTATTAGAGAATTCTATTCTTAGAATTAATCTTAATAATAGAAATGAAAATTTAGTGTAACAGAAGAGCAAGGCAGGGCATGTGAACCAAATTTAAATAATGTTGAAATCTTGTAGCTTAGCTTCAGCCACGATTTGTAAATTCCCCAAAAGGTCTATATGAAAAAGATCCAAAGAGCAATTCAACTGCATATATAAGTGTAGCAGAGGGTAAATAAACAAGAGTATGGGCCTTAGACCATGCTGTTCTAGATAATGGCAAGCACAAAACTGCTAGTTTTATAGAGGCAATCCAAAAGAAAGACAGGACAGTTTGGTACAAATAGTGAAGCTTTCTGAGAACAATTTTTTATGTTCCAAGAAAAAAAAAACCTACACAAAAACAAACAAAAAAATCTGAAAAAATATATTCAAAATCAAGGAAAGCTGGGCAAGATCAGCTCTTCGGCTTGGACTCATGAACCAGTTTAATTAATGATGAAATGGGAGATAAAAGGCAACAGTTTTCACGAAGTGTGAAACCTGTGTAATTGCAAGCACATAAATATTGAAGAGAATAACAAGATAAAAAAATTACAACCATAAACTATGGGCAAGAAAATATCTAGTGTTTTCTATTAAGACTTTTTCAAACTGATTTATTCTTTTGTGAGAACTTTTAGTAGATATAGGTATAGTAGCAAGGCAAGGTTAGTAGGAACAGCAGGTAGAGTTGTTGCTGCCATAAAGACTGGAAGGGAAGGACAAGATTGTTGAATTAAAATGGTTCCCAGAATTCCTGCATCTTAGAAGATAAAAATGAATCTCTCCTTAAAATTATATGTAGAACTTCCTTCATTGGTCCAAGTGATATGGATGGAATAAACTCAGGATGTTTATGCAGCCTCCTCATTACAATGGAAGCAATTTTCCATATACATGTTAGATGTGATAGAAAAATTACCAGGAAATGCTATATATTATACATTATATATTGCATACTTATAGAGTGTTCATATCAAAGCTTTACCTACTCTTTTCAGAAATATGTATTATTTGATGAGCATTTGTGTTAACTCAGTAACATTTTAATGAGTTATGTAAAAGGGAAATTAGATCAATGGAATAATATATGTATTGTTGAAAGAAATACACCAGAAATGTCCGGATTAATTTGACCAGATGTAAATGTCCACAGTATTACATTAAGGAGGTATTGTTTTCTGAGGTAATTGATTTCACACAGAAGCAGACATACAAAGTTAAAAGCCGAATCCTATAGAAATATTTGTGTCACTCTGCTGACTCTTTAGGCAACTTAGGACAAATCTTTCAGATGGTAGGCTGAATTCTTTGCCAGTAGCCTCTTGCTGCTTTATTATTGCTGTAGAGTTTTTTTTTGTTTGTTTGTTTGGGTTTTTTTTACATAGTTCTGGGAAGCAAACAGTTTTAGAGAGGAGTAAAATTAACATGGAGCAGCAACATATGTCATTACAACACACAAGTATACAAAAGCTTTGTTGTCTTACTTGTGCTCATTGCAGCTTGAAATATACAAAGCTAGGAGCTGAGAAGTTGAAAAACTGGTTTATGCAAAAGGAATTGAGTGGGTTTCAAAGTTAAAACCATCAGTTTTAGGGTGTAGGGAAATTGTGTGTATTGTTCCAGGGAAATCTGGGAGGACAACTAATCTCTGAGGAGAAACAATAGCTACAGTTTTTACTGGAATTGGGCATTCTATTTTTTTTTTTTTAATCTTTCAATTATTCTTTCTAAAAGCGATACTTTCTTGATGATTCAATGTAATTTCTGAAGTCCTTGTTTTAAACAGTTCTTTCTAGGACTTTTTCACCTCTTTTATTAGACTACAGTCAATAGCTCTTTCCCATGACACCTTCTTTTTTTAATACTCTTTGTTCTAGATGCTAATGATTTTTTTTTTTTTTAAATTTGGTCTAGAGCATCCCGCAGCTAGAAGCTTGAACTGAGGCAAAATATTTTTCAGCCCATGTCTGAAACAATGCAGTGAAAATTATCATAATGTACAAACTTTATAATACCAAGCAGAAATAATAAATAATGATGAAAAACAGAAGTTATTTAAATTGAGGTTTGCCATTGTCAGATTTCTGAGCCCTTCAGTGCCAGTTTCTTTTTCAGATACACACATACATAATTCACAGAGGGAAATAGCCTTTTTACAGTACCCAATATTTTATGCACCTTTGATTTTGATATATGTACCCACCTATGTTACGCTGAACAACCTAAGTACCTGAACTAATGATTATAGGGCTGCTATGATACCTCTGCTGTTTGCAAACATTGGTTCATAAATAGTTCATGGTAAGGAGACAAATATCCATGATACCGTGCTGATGAGCAAAACAATAGAGAGCTTATGGCTAAGGAATCCTGTTACCTGCAGAAGTCAATTCTGTAATATTTCTCTGCAATGGAATATGGCGATGCAAATGACCGTAACTGTGACAGCAGATATTTAGCTTCTATACTCTGCGTATTCCATCACTTTGCAGCTCCCAGAAGGCCCATAGACAGAGTTTAGAAATGCAGGATTTCCTATATTTCAGAGAAATATGAGCAACAATAGCATCTGTCTCATATTAAGTAACAGTTTTCCAGATGTTTCTAGAGCTAATATCATTAAAGTTACTTTCATGCCACCTGAACAATTAAAAATATAGAGAAATAAGACTAAATTTTCTAACACAAAGAACTGTAATAACTTTCAATTGTTTTTCATCTCTGTTAATTTCTGAAAGTCTTGAATATGTTATGTTACTACAAAAATCGTAAACTTTCTGAGATGCTTCCTCGAATGTATCTATATGTATTCAATAAAATAAAGAATAAATGTTTTAAACTAATAACTGTACCCCTTTAATTAAAAAAAACCCTATGTGGATACCAGCAATGCTTATGAGATTTTGTTTATACACTCAGTTTTTCTAATGTGACACAAAAAATACAATAAAATATATTTGAAAAATAAAAACCATTTTACAGTAGCAGGCCTGTTATCATGCCAGTAATGTCATGATTTACAAAACAGTTTTATGCAGTAATATATTTGACATATTAAACATTTTAAGGCAGTTCTCATTGTCTTTTTATTTTATTTCCTCTTACAACACATGAAATAATTTGGAAACAGGTCTACATTTCTGTAAAAATTACATCTCTATATTAATTTTAGTTTAAGTATGCCAGAATATCACATCTATGTGTGGCTGCAGTTGTAGCTTATACAAAATAACCTAATTACACTTTAAATTGTGTATGACTATCATGTAAAATACAAGAGTCCTTACATGTTAGACTCATGAGGTATCTGATCTTCAATTAGCACTCTGTAAATAAATTACCAATTCTTTCTTCAAACCAGTTCCACTTAGGTATGAGCATTTTAAGGAGTCTTTTGAATTTGAAGGTAATATAATTGGTACCTGTTCAAGAATATTCCTGAAATAAATATTTTATTAATATCTTAATCCTATCACTGCAGTATTTGTTTTGAAGTTTGACCTCTCCTGTTTAAGTGATGTGCACAACGTTGCACTGCTTTCTTTTCATAATTTACTCTGAAAACATACTTAAGGGCTGAATAAAATTGGCTTATTGTTATATGCTTTTATTGAAACATCCTTTCTACAAGCTTTATGAATTATTAATATACTACAGAACAGACACGCAGAAAATGTGAATGAAATATTATTTTGGGATCCTTTTAAGCAGCTTTGTGTGATTCTGAATAAACTTTTTAGTTGAAAGCAGGAGGTTTTGATCAAATCTTCTGTAAAAATGTCTAGAAATGCTAAAAATTCTATAGAAAAAGTTAGTTCACAAGTTTTGATTGCGCATCAAAATATCACGTAATTTAAGAGTCATTATGAAAAAATTAATGACTTCTTTAATAAAAAAAGGACTGACATAATTTGTCAGTAAACAAAAGACAATATTATAGTGAATTGAATACTTATATTGCTCATTTCATAATGTAGTAGATAGCCAGTGAAATTTTGTGATGAAAATGTTATTTTTTTTCAATTTGCAGGAAAAATAGATAAAAGAGAAAGCCTGCTGTGTGTTTGTTTATTTTATGTCTTTTCAAGGTATTGATATGTTGCTATGAGGTAGAAAAAGATGTACTACCACATTCAAAAAAATATGTTTATAATAATGCTTTGAATATTCACTGTGGCTAGCACAGGTCTTTCTCATGAGAACATTTTTGCTACGTTTCATAAACAAAGATAAAGTTTGGATGTTTTGCAAACAGCGTCTCGAGATTCGGGCAGTTCAGGCCTGGCCAATTAGGCCTAGGGGGAGGTTTCTGGCTGACCAATCTGGGTGACCTCTGAAAACTCTATATATATGGAAATCAAAATAATAAACGCACTTTTCTCTTTTCTTGCCTGAGAACCTGGGTTTTTTCTCTCAGCTAGCGGCTCAACAGCGACAATTCACTTCTGTACTACTTCAAAAAGATTCTAAAACATCCATAACCAGTGAGTATGACAGGCAAAAGCAGAATGAGCAATGCCTCCATTCTCTGCTTTATGTATTCTAATCTGATAACTGTGGTATTTTTTTAAGATGCATGCTTAAATATTCTATAGCATCAGAAAAAATAAGAAGATATTTTGTATGAAAGTTGTTAATGGTTTTTTTTTTCAGTTTTACTTGACTTTCACAACCCTTCTACAATTACCTCATAAAGCCAAAATACATCTATATACCTGCAAGTTATTTATAATATGACATTGGTTTACCTTCAGTGTGTCCTTTTCAGTGAAGTTCCATTTTCTCTCCCCAGTGATACAGCCTTCCACTTGGTAATAAAACTTAGTTTTAGATATGTCAAACATTACAAAAAATTTGTTCCTATTATGATAATTCTTTTACAGTCTTTTTAGGGTTTGAAGGGTTTTTTTGAGGCTTGGTTTGTTTTGGCTTGGGCTTTTTTGTTTTGGTTTGGTTTCGGTTGGGGTTTTTTTGGTTTTTTTTGTTTGGTTGGTTGGTTTTTTGTGAAACATACAAATAGGAAATAAATAAGGGTACCCCTTCATGCTCAAGCAATTTTTGAAAAAAAGGATAACGCCATAACAGTGTAAGTGATTATAATTTAAAGGTTAGTTTGAGATATATTCCAGGCTTTATTTTTCCAGCTTTGGAGCAGACATTGCTGTGAAACCTTCAGCAAGTATTAAGAACTCACTTCAGTCATGTCTAGCTCCAAAAGTTATTGAACAGAAATAATCCTGATAAGAAGAAAATACCAACTGCTTTGATGTGGGCTCATGTTTAGATCATATATTGGAGTGCCAGCAGTGATTTCTTTCTACAGCTTTCCATACAATTCTGACCAAGACACTTATTTTTTTCCAGTAATGATTTTCTCTAGATAAAAATAAGCCATACTATTCTAACAGTGGTCTTTCATGATTTCCCTACTTTCATTAATTACTTTGAAAACCAAAAATACATAATATAACAATAAAAGAAATTATTATTTTTATTTGGGTATCTAATAATATACACAGAATATTTTTTTCTTTTTTTTAACAAAGAATGCAGTAGAACCTTTGCCATATTTGAAGCAATATATCCTGAATTGCAATGGCTATTTTCAAAGTTGTTTCAATTTAATTTCTTATCTAAGTGATGTTCAAAATCACTTTGGTTAACTTTGTTAATCAGTCTTTATTCAACCTGCAATCAGGACTCACATATTATGGTCACTACAATGCAAATAGTTTTCTCATTGTAATGGTTTCATTTATCCATCAATTGAAAACAAATATATTGAATTTGTGTCAAAATTCAGCTAAGTAGCTATAGTTTCTCCACCATATGTATGGAATTTTAACTCCAGTATGCATTTAGCAGACCATTTATTTATGCAAAGTTGGAAGATGTAGTATGCTGTCTAAGAGCAAAAATAGGGTTCATGTATCACTGAAATGTGCCTTATTTCTCTTTAGTACATATTCTGGAACATTTACACAGGCAAATGCAATGTATTATGCAAGTAATATACTGTGCAGATAAGATCTTAATCACATTTTTTCATAATTTTAATATTAAAACCAGTTGGGTTTTTTCTCAGCTACTGACTGCATTGAATTGAGGTGGTCTCTCTAACTTCCACTATGTTCTGTAATATATTAATTACTGAATTAGCTTTTAGTTTCTTATTTTGTCCCATGCTCTCCAAGAAAGCTATTCTGTCCTTTAAAATGGGGTTACATTTCGCCAGTATATTTAGCCAGATGCTCTATAAAAATCTGTTCTCTCTGGTTCATTAAAATATGTTCAGGCTTTATATACTGTCTGGAAATTAACTTGTTGAAGCTAAGGAACAAAAATAATTGGAGAATGTTCTTTCAGGATTGCTTCTGTTTGTAGTCCTGATCTTAGGGTCAGTGGGCAGCAAGGTCTGGCTCCTCTAGAAGCAAAGGTCAGCTGGGAGTGCCAGCCTGCCAGGGCTGTCACTGTCCAACAGTATCTGAATGAGGTGGGCCAGTGGCTCTGTCCAGGAGCAGCAGAGTATGCCAGGTCACCACTCAAGGCTGCAGGGAATGGGGGAGATCCAAGGTCAAGCCAGGGAATTAGTCTGTAGGACAAAGTCAACGTCCTGATAAGCAGCTACTCAGCTAGGCATTGGCCATGGCTGCGACACAGCTCAGTCAGAGACCCAGGGCAAAGAGCTTCAGCTTAAATGCTCCAAAGAGAAAAGGTAGGTCATTGCTGATGCTTCTGTCAGGCTTTTCTTGAACAGCTTCAAGGGCAGCTGAGGTTTCTCAGGCCTGCCACTTGGATTGTCTGGGTTAGTCGTGGGCTCAGGTAGCCAAACCTCCAAGAGAATCTGTGACCCTTTTATTCACATCAAGTAACAGAGTTCATTCATTCACAGTTAATGAAATCTGTGTTTCAGGATTTGAGGGTACTTACTGTGAAGTTAACAGTGATGAGTGCATCTCCCATCCATGCCAGAATGGAGGTCTCTGTGTGGATGGGGTCAACCACTACAGGTCAGGAAACCTATTTAAATGACAGATATACAGTATGATACATGTATGTTTTTCATCTAGCTATTCCTTTGGTACTTTGCTTGTCTAATATTTGGTGACCTTCAGTGAATGGGGGGCGAGGGGTGGGGTTGTAATGGATTTGACAGGTACATTATAGTCTAAATCTTCTTGTGTGCAAAACGTAATACATATACACCGTAAGTGTGACCCCAAGAGTTTATTACGGGGCTAATTAAAATCATAAGAATCTAATTTAAAAAAGCAAACAGTTGTTGTTAGTCCAGTTACAATAGTACAAAAAATACAAGTTAAAATTAATAGCAAAGCTTCATGAAAAATACAGTTATAGTTGTTACATAAGAAGCCTTAAAATTACGTGTCTTTTGTTATGATTATCCTCACAATGTCTGTCTGCATCCTGTGATCAGTGATTTTGGCCTTCCTCAAGAAGAACTGGCAGTCTTACTGCAAAAAACTGGCATCTGGTAGTAGTTATCAGGAGAATTGTGATGTTTACAGTGGGTATTTTCTCATCTCAGGTCTCAGGCCTTCTTGGAGCCTCTCACTCCCCAACACCCTCAAGTCCTTACCAGCAGGGCTGCTCTCAATCTGCTCGTCCCCAGCCTGTGTTGATACCAGGGTTGCCCTGACATGGGTGAAGCACCTTGCACTTAGTCTTGTAAACCTCATACAATTCCCAAGGGCCTACTTCTTGAGGCTGACCAGGCTCTTCTGGATGTCATCCCATCCTTCAGGAGTGGAACAAAAAAGACTAGTATTTTTAACAGCACGATCATCTCAGTGTCTCGCACTTTAACCACACATGTTATTTCAGAGCTGAAGCTATAGCATTAGAGGTCAATTGGCTGCAGGGCAGGTGTCAAAACAAGTGAAAACCAGCTCAAGCCAAGGCAAGCTCTAAGTAAGCCCTTGTACAGTGGGGTCAGCACAAAGCATGTGGCCTTCAGCTAATAATAACAAAAGTCTTATTTACTGAACTGCCAACACTGCACTTTTTGGTGCTTGTTAAAGTACTGCCCTTTGCAATGACCAGTAAAAAGCAAATATGATTTTGGTACCATTTAATTAATAGCCCTTAGCACATGCCATGTTTTTCTGAAATCATTATAATGACCTAAAAATAATGTAGTGACATGCTTTTTTGTAGGTGCTCCTGCCAACATGGCTTTACTGGGAACTTCTGTGAAGTGGAGATTAATGAATGCTTATCAAGACCCTGCAAGAACAATGGAACTTGCCTGGATCTCATAAACAGGTTAGTTACTACTAAATGAAATGTGTTTCCCTGATTTCACTATGTTAATTCTGCTTGCTGCCTTGAGGTTTGGATGGGACCTTCACCACATGACAAGTTAAAATGAAGTAAGCAAATGCTGCGGCTCACTCAGTGTTTTTTGGTTTCTTATGTGACCTTAAAGAAAGATAGAAGGGAAAATGTCTTCAGCAAAACTTGTTCTTTTCCTCCTTACATTATTGTTTTTCATTTGGAAAAAGACTGAAATAGAAGAAAATTGATCTTGAGTTAGATTGCTACAAACCCTGTGTTTGTTCCACCGCACTCCACAACTTACTCAAATACTTGTGCCAGAAGAGCATTAGCCCTGAAGTCATTCCTTACCCCTTCAGTTAAAATTACTGTGCCAAATTTTTCTATTAACTTAACAAAAAGTAAATGACCGTTTGCTTCAGAAACATGGAAATGAGAAAAGTCTGTTCATTATTTTACTATGGATGAGGATTAGAGACACCAACTTGGCATCAGGAGATATACATATGAGTTTAAAATATTGCAATAGATCCCATTGTTACTTCTATTAACTTATCTGATTTTCCTTTTCTAAAGATTCATTTGTAACTGTGCACCTGGATACTATGGGTCTCTGTGTGAGATGGATGTAAATGAGTGTGAAACTTTGCCTTGTTTGCATGGAGGAAGCTGCATCAACAGGCTTGGAGGCTATCAGTGTTTCTGTCTACCTGGATTCACAGGTATGAACCCTCTTTACCACAGCCAAGAAGTTTATTTAACAGCTTTTACATGGTTTTAATATTTTAGCAAGAACAAGAATTTATCCCCTTATTTGAGGATAAATCAATATTACCTTAAATAGAACTTTTATCTAATTCTTTTGAAGTAGCTCAAGAATATATGATTTATATTAGGATGAATTATAATTTCTTTCAGCTGAAGAAAAAAGCTAATACCATAGATACAGAGTAAATTTTACAAACAATAAAATGTTGCCTTGTTATTTGAATTTGAACAGAACTGTAGCAACACCTTGATTTTTTTTGACCTGTTGGATCAACACTGTTGCCTTTAATGTTAGTATTTACATTTTTACAGAATAATGACAAAATATTTGATGTGTAGCAATGCAGTAAAATTTCCCTAAAATGATGTTGACTTTTATTTAAATGCTCAGTATGCTGCTGAACTAGTTCATACATAATGTTTTGTTAGATCCATCTTAAGCAACCTGAGAACACTTGGGATCGTATGACTGCAGGAATATTTACAGTTGTTTCCTCAAGCTGAATCATTTCTTCATTCTTTCTGCATATTTTTTTTCCTATCTATTCCAGCCTGTGATGAATGCCACATAATGTATAAGATAAAAAAGGATGCAATTTGCATCCAATGAACTGAGAGGACTGTAATTCTCCACAGAACAAAGAACAAGTACAGTTTTGGGAATATCTATATAGCTGCATATCCTTCTTCCATTCACACAAATCTTAGTCCACATATCATTTGTGCACTGTTCTTCAAAATTACCCTTGACATTTCAGCAAGAAATGAAAAAATCTATATAATGTTCATGCCTAAATCTTTTAAAGCCTCCTCCTGCAATATTTTCTTCAGATGTACTTTTTTTAGAATAGTACTTCTTGGGTGTCACAGAAACTTCTGTTCATTAAGCAGTGGTGCTGCATATATAATTTCTAACTAATAGATGTTAAAACAGTTGTTTTAACCTTTATGTACATGTTTCTGTAGGAATTCCCTGTTATATTTTTAAAAGACAAGACATCTGCACATGAACACTTAGGAGACTAATTTGAAAAGGAACAAGCAATCTGCAGGTGTGCTTTCCTTTTGATTATTCGTTATTGACAAAGCAGTTTGACTTTAGTGCTTTTCCCTAACATATTTAACCAAAAAGGATAAGATTTTGGTTTTGTTGGAGGGTTTTTTCTGACTTTTTTCCCCCAATTAGCTGTAATAGTTGTTAACAAATACAAGTAGATATTTTTGGTACAAATCCTGTCTGTATATTCACAAGAATAGTTGCTAACTATTTAGCGTTAGTTATTTGCTAACAAGGGTAGTATAATATCAAGGTGTTTATCAAACACTGAAACATTACTCCAAAATTAGTGATAGAGTGCCCATCACTTAATAATAACCAGTGAAATTTTTTCCCTCCTTAAGTGACATTGTTTGGACAACCACTGTGCACTATGCCAGTTAGATTAAGTCCAGAATAGTTCATGCAGTAAAACATATAGCAGTTGAATTAAAGTTTTAAAATGAAGTGGCAATGTTAGCAGGCCAGAAATGACTGAGAGTAATTTGACTTCAAAATTAAGTATTTTCAGAGCAAGACATTGATTTTCTGGATTATGAAGCACATGTGCTGAGTGTTTTTATCCCTGGCAAACATACAGAATTTTAAATTAGTTCTCTGGTAGTTTGAGTTTTTGAAAACACTACGTAACTACAAAATGCTGGTATTTATGGTACTAAATTTATAACAGTATAGTAAGAGTAATTCATTTAACTCTTTGAAAGATAAATGTAGTTCCACTTTCATCTTTAGTAATTTTATCAATTTAGGAACAACTTTTCTTTCAAAGACCAGGCCTCTGGTCATGACAGCATAAATTGTTCCCAATGATCATCTGAATTAAAAAAAATGTTTTACTATACTGAGAACTTTAATCACTGACTATTAAAATATTTTACACTTACAAATGAATGGAAACCAGAAAAAAATTGCAATACATTGAATTGGTTAGGCTAAGCTATTTTAATATATTTCATTTTGTTTATTAAATCTCATTTTAAAATTATTGACTTTTATCAGACATTCTGAGTATTTTTTAGACACTGATCTCTCCTCTGCTGCCTCTAAAATTTTGGCAGACAACGTATCTCTTAAAATTTTAGGTTCTCCATGAATTTCTGTTATTTTGGATTTATTTTACATGGTTCATAATTTTATTTCATTTTAAATAGATGTTTAAGAAAAAATACATTTCAAATAATTTATTAACTATTAAAACATGGCTTTTTCTTCACACTGCTAAGATAAAATTTATTACTTTGCACCTCACATAGACTCTTAAAAAAGATGATCACAGTTCAGATTAAAAATGTAATGATTTCACTGGCAGCAACAACAGTCTTTTAAACTCTAAATATCACTAATGCACCCTGGTTAAAGACCTTATACCAGATACTTTGGAAAATAAAACTTCTGTGATATGGGCATGTAAGAAACTGGCTTTTTCCTGGAGCAAAATAAGAAGTGACTTAATAAAGCAGTTCTGAAAGTCCTAAGTGGAATAGCTCTTTACTTAAGATCACAGTTGTTACTGCTCATTGCTTCTTGGTGGTACCAGAGTGTTAGACACAAAAACATAAGTGGAAGATGCCTTGTGAGTCACTGAATCTAAAACCTATTTTGACTAAACAGCCAGTGTTGGCTGAAGTAGTGAATGTCAGTGGTTATAACATTAACTGTTGAATTTGTACTGCAAATGCAAAGAAACAAACAACTTAACATTTTGTTTTGTAATGTACTAACTGTGAGACTTTATGTGCATAAAGAATACATATTTTGAGTGAGAAAACACTATGCTTCCATAGCCTTCTTTAACACTAAAACAGCCTTTGGAATTTGTCTTACTTGGGGACTACTTTTCTCTATATGATTCCAGAATCCTTTGATTTCATAAATGTTACTATAAATACAGGAAAGTTGTTCATAATATAAGGACACGAAAGGCTATGTCAGAATTATTTTGGCTTGATATGTTACCAAGGTTCTTTGTTAGGCAATCTGAAGATATTCTGCAAATCAATGGAACTCTCATGACTCTTAAAAAAGATTTAATTTTGTGGAATTTAATGTTTGTGGAATTATAAATAAAATGGAATTTAATCATAAAATTAAAACTAGAAGCAAAATACACAAAATATAATCTATGAGTACAGCTATATCTTCATTGATACAAAATGATCTGATGTTGCATTCTGCATGTGCACTATTACACAATTATGTAAAGAATAAAATAAGAAAAAGTATATATCTCCATACTTCACCGAGTTTGATATGAAAAAATATTAATGAAAACACAGATAATAATTTCACTTCGGTTGCTCAATATAAAATTTTAAAAGGAATAAGTAATTAAACATCATGTGTTACAAGTGCTTGCCCTGAAGGTCACTTTCATGATTGAAATGTTAATAATTTCTTCTTCTAAATCTTGCCATCTGAATAGTCTTATGTCAAAATATAACCCGGATGATTCCGACATCCCTCAAGTGAAATAATTTTCATGTTCATGAGAAATGTATTTTACATTCAAGTATAAACCATAAGTGTCTGGGTCATCAACTCTGCTGCAAAATGGATTTAATAAGAATACAAGTTTTTTGACTCTAGAGCTCTGTTAATTTCTAATTGTCTAATTTGAAAGGATTCTAAGATTACCAAGTTGTGACAGCCTTCATTGACAGACGTGGTCATTCCTAAGGCTTTATTTTCTGGTTTTCTTTATTTGAGGTTAAGTAAATAGTTTTAAGGTCTCTTTGAAAGACTGTAGTGTTTGGGCTTTTTTTTTAAATGTGTTGGGTTGACCTTGTCCTAATGCCAGATGATTATCCAGCTGTTCTGTCAGTGACTCCCATCAACAGAATAAGAAAAGAAAGATGAAAAAACTCAGCGTCAGTGACATGGGAAGTACCATTGAGTGCACCCTCAGTAAGTTTGCCAATGACACCAAGTTGTGTGGTGCAGTTGACATGCTGGAAGGAAGGGACAACAGCCAGAGGAACCTTGCCTCACTTGAGAGGTGGACCTGTGGGAACCTCTTGAAGCTCAGCAAGGACAAGTGCAAGGTCTTGCATGTGGGTGTGGACAATCCTAAACTGGAATGGTTGATTGACAAGAAGGTCAGGTCAACAAGACACGGCGGTGTGCACTTGCAGCCCAGAAAACCACCCATATTGTGGACTGCATCAACAGCAATGTGGCCTGCAGGTCGATGGATTTTTCCTCTGTATTCTGCTCTTTTGAGACCCAACCTGGAACTGTCTGTCATGAGGCAATCCCTGGTCTCTTCTCACAAAAGCTGTCTTGCAGCTCCTCCATCAACACTTTAACTCCTCCAGTTGATACTAAAAGTGAGATTTCAGTGGCTAAAATAGAATGTGTATTAAAATGAGGTACACAAATTGAAAATTCTTGTTCAAACTGCCAATTATTGGCTATCGTCCAAAAGATGCCTAAAAATTACTAAGTACCATGAAGTCACTGATTTCAGTCATTTCTGCAGATAAGTAATTATTCCTTATTTCTAATTAGTTATTCTGCTAAGCACAGATCTACCCTTTCGGTCTTATCTTCTTTACGAGATGAGTACACACTGACATTTGAAAGTGACTAAGCGTGCACTTAAGTTGTATGTTAAATGAAGTCAAAACCTTGACTTAAATAACTCAGCTTGAATTTTATCTTTTATGTCATTTTTTAGGCCCAGTCTTCCTTATCGTGGGTCTCAGAACCTGCTGTTCGTCTTGTCTATGTGACAATGAAAACTCTGCTCTGCTTTTCATACAACAGGCTGACCTAACAAAAAAGTCCCACAAAATCTAATCAGTTAAAAGGGAGAGAAGCTTACTTTATCTTTTTGACCTTCCCAGCTGCTTTTACAGCTTTATAGTGCTAGTCAGCTATGGTAGTGATTGCATCTGCAGTCCTCAAGCCTCTGCCTGCATATTTCTTGCTATTGATATCCAGTGGAAGAAGAGTAATGACACTACTAACTGAAGTGACTACTTATTTAGTCAGAGGGAAGGAATCTCATGGCATGCTTCCTGAGATGTTAAAGCAAGAGGTAGCTTACATATAATCAATTTTAAACATTGTATCCTAATTATGGAAGTGCTGCTGTGAAGCTCTGTGGTTTGCCTTATGTTTTAGATCATAATGCTGTATATACCGCATAAGTATCTTTCCTGGGACAAATACGTATTATTTAACAGAATAGAAATATTTAATAGAACTGTGACAATGCCCAGCTAAACAGATAGTAACTAAAACAGGTAACATAAATATAATCTGTCAGATCCGTTTCTAAGAGTAAACTATATGTAGAAGCCTTTCCTGAAAAGCTTTTGCTTGAAATGAAGAATTCAGAGGGTAGGACTATCCTGTGAGAACATTTGAGGGCTTGTGGTAAAGTGAGCACTGGTGAGGCAAATGAGCACTTCCTCATCACTGGTGAGGCCGTACCTCAAATCTTTTGTTCAGTTCTGGGCCCCTCAGTGCATGAAAGACATTGAGGTGAGGAGTGTGTCCAGAGAAGGGCAGTGAAGCTGGTGAAGGATCTGGAGCATAGGTCTTATGAGGAGCGGCTCAGTCTCTTCTCCCAGGTAGCAAGTGACAGGATAAGAAAAAAAAAGTCTCAAGTTGTGCCAAGGGAAGTTTAGATTGGATATCAGGAAAAAAATCTTCACTGAAAGAGTGGTCAAGCACTAGAACAGATTGCCCAGGGAAATGGTGGACCCACCACCCCTAGAAGTGTTCAAAATGCATGGGACTGGGGCACTTGGGGAGATGTTTTAGCACTGAACAGAATAGTGCTAGATTAATGGTCGATCCCAATGATCTTAGAGGCCTTTTTCAGCCTTAAGAATGCTGCAATTCTAAGTGATTATATCTAGATCTTATTATTGTAAGCCATGAGGTGAGGATTTTAACTATTTAGGGCTACTAAAAACCAAAATCAGTGGTTCACATTAATAATACCTGCAAAAAATTGGAGAAAGTCCTGATGCAACTATTAGAGTTGTTCCCTAGCTATTATTGCTAGCCAGGAAAGTCTTTGTACTTTTTATCCAGTGTAACTTTGGTGGGTTCTTTGAATGTATTCAAGCATGTCATGGTCCATGCTTTAAAAGAGTCTCTGTTCTGTAAAAGTTACCAAGGCCCAGGGGATTGAAATCTCAATTTCCACACAAATTTCTCCATTACAAACACTGTGACAAAGGAACATTTAAGCAGCTCTAATGTGAGAACACCACAAAGGGACATTATAAATCATAATGCCAGTCTATTCTTCTTTGATTCCTCATTTATTTGAGCTTTGTGTAAGTTGTAAATGCACTTACTATTTTTATATTATTGTAGTATTTATAAAATAAAATGTTTTAAATTATATAAGAATATTTCAATTACCGTTTCTCATGCTGCAGTTTGTTTTACTGTGTACTGAAAAATCCCTGACTGATTCAGCCAGAACAGGGTTAATTTTTGCAGTAGCCAGAAAGGGGTGTGACTAAGGCTGTGATGTTATTCTATACCACTTCAGGTCATTGCTGAGAGCAGGGGAAAAGGGGGACTCTCTTCAGGGAGAGGGGGTTCCTTCCAGTAGAGAAAACCTGGCAGGGAAAACTGTCCAGTATTTGTTTATTGTCACGGGTTTTCCCTGTAAATTATTTCTTATACCTTTTCTTATTAATATTGTTGCTAGCATTGTTCATTCCCTTGTCTCATTGCTGTTTCCAGTAAATTGCTCTTATCTCAACTCTCGATCTTTGCCTTTTGTGGCTTCAGTTGGAGAGGGGAGTGGAAGCAGCAGCATGGTTCCAGTGGGAGTACTAAATCCGGTAATACCATTCCTAAACCACAACAACTGGGAACTAGTTAGAAAGAAAGAAGTGAACTAATTAAATGGAATGAGTAAGATAGAAACAAGCAATTCATCACTTAAAAACCTGTGGATATTTCAGTCAGTCACAGCAATAAATGTCTAAAGCAATGACAGCTGACAGATGGTTTCACTTTGCAGAACACAACGTGTTAAACGTTAGAACAGTTACTGTAAAATTGTGCTTCTTATTTCCAAAAACTATGGCCATCTTTTTGGATTTATTTAGTAGAGGTTGAATTTGACCAGAGTTTTATTAAAAAGCATAAGAAAATTATGAGGCTATAATGAAATACATGCTGATCACTAGGGATTTTTCATATACCATCATCAAGTTCTTGTTACATTTTCATCTGCTTCCATGCACCCATGTCATACTTTTCATCCCATGCATTTTGTCATTAACCATGTTACAGGGTCAAGCTGTACAGGAGAAATTTTACTCTTGAATCAGAATAAATCCAGTTGGAAGGGGCCTTCTAAGGTGTCTAGTCCAATCTCTTGCTGAAATCAGTGTTAGCTATAGGGTCAGACCAGGCTGGCCAGGTCTTTGTCCATTCGGGTTTGGAAAACCTCCAAGAACAGTATTGTTCTCATTTCTGATGGAACATTTAAACTGTGACGTGAATAATACATTGCTTTACTCATTGTAAATGTGATTCCTTGTGCCCTAAGAAAAGAAAGAGTTGAGCTTTTAGCTATACAGCAAACTTTGTCTTTTATTGTCATTTGACTCTAAAAAATGCATTCAAATGCTTCAGTTTTGAATAAGACCATTACAGACAACATAAAACATGCCTATAATATGGAAGAAAATCAAAACCTATAATAACAATAATGAATCTTAAGATTGGTGTATCCTGGAGGCATTCATGTTATAGACTGATATGGAATTAAATTTTTTTTTTGCACAAAGCTATACTTATATTTCTTCAGAGTGGTGATACAACATCTTTTTCTTTACGCCTTTACCATATAGTACAACTCTTCAATTTTCCCTTATTTTAATTTTGTTTTTACATGTCATTTTATATCACAATGGTGAAATAGCTGATAAATAGTGACTATACTGAATGTAACACAGTTTTTTTATCTGTCAGACTATGTGAGTGTGTTAATATTAATATAGGAAATATAGAAAATATATACATACTATATTCAGTGCAACATACCAATACAGTTTTTTTCTCCATCTTGAACTGTACTAGTTCAAATGAGAGATACTGTATTTATTAGAAATTTTTCTTTCACTTACAAGTTTTTCAGTTATCTTTTGGTTTTAAAAGTTTTCCTCAATTTTAATAAAGCAATTGATCACACTAAATCCTATGTTCTTAGAATCAAAGTTAGATTGTCATAGATATTGAATTGATATTTGCAGCTTGCCCAACTACAATGTGATAATGTCACATTGCCTTCTCTGAAAATATTGACAACTATGTTATTTTTCTCATGATGTTTCCAATATTCAGACATGAATTAATAGATTTTACTTGCACTGTCTTCAGATTCGTCTTGTTCTACATCCCTTTTTGTAAGTTTATTCAACTGTGAACTAAATAGTAATTCTTAACTCCTAAATGTTGTTTAGTTTTGGCTTGATTTCTTCATTTTGTAATTCAGTAAATATGTCTGCCCTCCCATGGGGTATGCCCCAGTTGTGTACTGACCCAGCTGCGCAAGGGCTCAACCTTGCCACGGCCTGATCAGGTCACTGGTTTAACCCCTGTGCTGGAGTGCCCTACTGGGGAGGGAGTGACATCCTGCCTGTCACTGCCTGACAAACCATGGCCCTTTATGGGCATGGGGTTTTGTGGGTGTGGAGTGTCTGGGGGCTACTGCAGGAAACATATAAATGGAAGCCCAAGCATAGCCCAAGGCTAGGGAAATAAGAAAGTATCAGTATCATGTTCCTTCAACCAAAGAAAAAAAAGAAATCATGCTCTAGTCTGAAGTTCAAATATCTAAGTAACAGACAGGTGATGCTTTTGTGTTTTGTATCCCTCTGGTTCTTGCATTCGCTTTTAAATTAAATGAGAAAATACAGTTATCAAAAGCCATGCATGCATATCTAAGATCCCAAATTGATATTTAATGAAATCAAATGTTGTCAAAGCTTCAGACCAACAAAATTAATTTTTTTAATTGTTTTAATTACTTTGTTTCCTGTGGTCTATTCTTATCTTGTAAAATTCCCTTTGCTTTTCCAGTCAGAGTGGAAATCAAACATTGTCTAAACAAAGAAAACAATACTTCAAAATAGGTGGCAACCTTTCAAATTTTCTGCAGTCCAATCAGCACCAATTTAACATGACTTGATATAGGTGAAAGAATGGCCTGAAATAAATCTATTACTGACACAATGTACAATAGAAATAGAAAATCTAAATCTCTGGTGCTAGTCACTAAGCTATAATAAATCTTACTTAAGATGAAATCAACAAAAACAAGCTCAGTGACCTTATCAGCCCTAGCTTTCCATGCCATATACATAGAAAACTTTTGTTAACAGATTATTTACTCATAACAGGCTGAATGAGACAATACTGAAATGGTGTTAAAAGGACCTTGTGCTGTTCACAAGATTAATGTCAAAGTGACAAAATGTGTACTTGTTCTTTGCAGTCAGTTACTATTTTTAAGTATGTTTCTGGATTTTTAAGAGGGTTGTTTTAGAATATGATGATTGAAGTACACTGTATCAAAATTATTTATTGGAGATGAAAGACAAATTCTGCTTAAAAATGTCTTCTGAGGAGAGTAAACCATTTATTTATAATATATTTTGTATTCAGAAAGTGTATTTATAACAAGGATTTTCAAAAGCTGTGGAAATAAACTTATAGCTTGTAGAAATTATTACATAATATATTTTTCTATATGTATTTTCTTCATCTTTCTTTTGTAGGCAAAATACCTCAATTTTTCACCTAGTTGTCATACCAGCTTGTTTTTTCTTTAAATGTCACATGCTATTACACTATTTTTCCATGCACCGGTTTATCTTTACATGCTTTTTATCCCAGATAGCTCAGCTGATATATATTTTGCTCTGTATTATTTTCTTGGTTTTTTTCTTTTACAAAAATCAGCCAAGAATGATCATTTGGCATGCTCAATCATGGTCAAAATGGAACATCTCTGAATATATATATCTGTCCCAGTTATGGAAGATATATAATGAAATTGTAAATAACTAAGTGTTTGTATTGTTTTACAGTGTCTTTCCATAACTTCTGATGATGATTTATAATTGCTTACTGTTAAATATTTCTTCGAGTTATAGCAGTAATGAAGACCAATGTTAGATAAAAGGTATTTAAAAAAGGAAACAAACCACAACTGAGTTTAAAAACCTTCATTAATTAAACCCTACAAACTCATATAAATATGGTACTAGGACCTGAAATTAATCTACAAATGGAAAGACTTTTCATAAGGATTATCAATGTAATTAAAGATTTCTAAGATACATAGGCATGAAGTATTCTTGTTCCTCATATCCACTTCTCTTGCGGTTTTACACTCTTATGCTGAAATTATTTAACAAATAATTAATTTTGTTTCTGTAAATGGAATATGCTCTGCAATATGGTTTGTAGTATTTCTGCTCATGTTTAATTTGTTACTTTTCATTCCTTAGATTTATTCCTTAGATTTTGTCTACAATTTCTTATAGACAAAATTGGCTTCATTATTGGTTATACATATGGTAAGCCTATTAATTGGTCTTTGATTAACATCTAAGACCTAAGTCTATTATGAAATCTCATGGAATAGTCACAAGTAATTGTCAATACTCTTATAATGTTTGATACTAAAATTGAATTCAACAAAGTAACCAGGTGCTGCTGAGCAATTTTGGAAGGACATCGCTCCTTTTCTCTCAGTTCTTTCAATTTTCAAAAGGATGTAAAATTTTCAGTTACCAGAGAAGGACCAACATTTTTCGTCTTTTTTCTGTATCATGTATAAATCAGTATAGTATGCTAATTTACTATTCGCTTTCATTTTTGAGTATGCTCTCAGCAATCAATTGGTTTTTTATCATGCATTTCTTTTTCTTTTCCAGGTAGAACATATTTGACTTTATTGTTGCACAAAATTCTGTGTTCTTCCTTTTCCTTTTCTTCAAATTAGTCAGTTCTCATTTATTGGTATCTTGAATTTTTAATCTTCTCAAACAGTACTCAAATCTTTTTATTATCTCCTATTAAAAAAAACAAACAAACAAACAATAAAACCCAGAAATGCAGAGTCTTCATCTTCCTCAGTCTTTAAACTTAATAATGAAGTAATTTTATATTTGTTATATAGATGTTTTATACATTCTTATAATATATATTTATGAATTTTATTATATCTTCTTACGAGTCTGATAGGAAATAGCAAGCTAGAATATATTTTATTTCCACCATTTCCCTGAGCACCCTGTTTCAATGTCTAATCACCCTTTCAGTAAAGACAGTTTTCCTAATATCCAATCTAAACTTCTCCTGGTGCCACTTGAGGACATTTCCTCTCACTCTGCCACTTGTTACCTGGGAGAAGAGACCAACCCCCACCTTTCAGGTAGTTGTAGAGAGTCTCCTTTTCTCCAGGTTAATCAACCTCAGCTCCCTCAGCCACTTATCACAGCACTTGTGCTCCAGACCCTTCACCAGCTTCGCTGCCCTTTTCTGGAGCTGGGGGCCCAACACTGAACACACGATTCAAGATGCAGTTGAAAGTCTTGATGGAAGATGTGAAAATCTCTAATTAGGATGCAGTTGTAGAATTGTGCAAATGAGCTCCAAGAAAGCCAGAGGCATTGCCAGTTAGTGAAGTGGCTTTAACATAAAGCAGGATCTGGAAAAGGCTGCTGAGTTTTCCTTTTTAAGATACGAGACAGACTGATCCCATGAATGGATGATTTCTAACAGTAGGAGAATAGTTGTCTTCTTTTCATCTTAGTGTTACTGTTATTAGTCTGTGCCAGTCTTCTCACATCTATGACATTTCCTTGCCTCCTGCAGCATTCTGACATGCAGGGGAGCCTCCAGGTTGCCACCAACACATTAATCCCCCATATATGGTATGTCTCAGGTACTTTTCCCTTTTCTTTAATGTGCGGAGGAATTATTTCTAACAAGATAAGTACAGTATGTAAAGCAGAGCTCAAAGAGGTGTCTTCAGCCCAGTAACACATCTGGCACCATCTGAGCTATCAAGAACCTTACAGGCCACATTTCATGCAAAGTGCTTGTTCTGTGGTATTATACTCTGCCTCACACTAACTTTACAGAACACTTGATTGTATTCAGCAAGATTATTTCAATGAAAAGTTTTCATGCTTTGAAAAAGGATTAAAAAAGATAGCAGGTTTCAAATTAAATGACAGTCGCTTTGGAAGAGAATGACAGATTGTCTAGGTTACAGTCACAACCAATTGCCAGCCTTCTGTGTCTTCAGTGCAACAAATTGCAAATTCAGTACATTTTGCTTTTGGAAATAATTTAAATGAAAATGTTTATTCATATCAGGATGGTTTAATCCAGTGATCATTAGGGATTAATGCTACGGATGTATTAGTGATTTATTAGGGAGTAAGGGGGTATTAGAATATTTATGCTGAATTTAAAGAAGAAATTTTAACCTCTGAATGTGAATTATTTTCTGTAAGAACTACCAAAAATATTTTGAGTTTGTGTATTTTAGCAAGAACATTTGATTTCATACTATTGAGAAGGTTATTTTCTTTGTTAGAACTAATACTTTCAAAAAACCTTTTTTTAGTTGTTTTTTTTTTTAATTTAATAAATTTTCCTGTGATACATGTATTAATTTTCATCTTTAAGCCTGTTGTACCATAATTACTATAATGATTACAGTTTTTATTCACAGCAAATCTCAGAAATTCTTTTTAGGGTGGGAACAACAAAATGGACTTTTACTCTCTACATACATCGGAGACTTTTAGCACTGGCAGGACCAGAGGTCTGTTTTTCCTATTAATGTTGCTAAAGCTTTCCTAGTAAGGGCAAAATATGGAGATACCACTACAAGGCATCCCTGTTCTTTCCAAAAGAATCAGTCTTTCTTGGCAGAATCTAATCTTAATTACATCTCACGATACATATTTTTTGAATAAACTATGCACAAAGTTGCAAAGGAAATACAATTTTTAGTTTCTCAACAGATTAGGTTGTAATGGAAGCATATGTGAATATGGAATAATTGTCAATGATTACTTTAACTCATTCCAGAGTGTTCTCTTTTGAATTGTTTCAAACCAAAACCCCAAAGATGGCTGAACATCTGCTGCCCATTGGAAGCAGTGAATAAATTCCTTGTTTTGCTTTGCTTACATTTGTGGCTTTTGCTTTACCTATTAAACTGTCATCTCAACACATTTTTCTCACATTTACTTTGTGTTTCTTTCCACCCTCCTAAAATGGGAGGCAAGCAACTGGCTGCATGCTGCAGTAAGTGCCTACAAAGAGACCTATGCACATGTTATTTGTCAATTAGTATTTTGTAAAATACTAATATTTTGAGATATTTAGATGGATGTTGTGGCAGTTACAAGCATAAAAGTACACCACCATATCACTCCTAGTGAATGTCTCCAAAAAATTTCAAAGAGTTTTATCTCTTCATCATTTACTGAAAGCCCCTGCATTTCAATTTCATTATGAGAAAATAAGCATTACAGTTAGACCACCACCAAGACGTATAATGTAGTTTGTATTCCTCTTATAGGAAATCTGTGCTATTCAACTTCCTGATAACTGTGTAACAAAGTTAATCTTGAAATTTCAATTTCTTCATTGCTTGCAAGCTGGTAGTTAAAGCCTTCTTCCCTTGCCACAATTACAGAAGTCATAATTTTATATTTACCATTTATCATTATATATTTCAATATAACCATACTTTTTGGCATTTACAGCAATTGTTGATGAATATCATGAACTATATGAACCATCTATGTAACTAAAAGCAATTATGTGGAAATATTAATAAATAAACTGTTTGTTGATTTGAGTTTAGCTAAAGTTTAAGTTTAGTTGCATTTTCTGGGTTTTTTATACAGGTGATAGATGTGAAGTAAATATAGATGAATGTATGTCTTCTCCTTGCCTCAACAATGGAAGTTGCATTGATGGCATCAGTTCCTACAAGTGTCACTGTAAGAGAGGTTTCATTGGAAGAAACTGTGAGATAAATATTAATGAATGCTTGCCAAATCCTTGTCTTCACGGAAGGTACCTATTTTTATTTAACTATTATTATCTCCATGATAATGTACCTAACTAGCAATATTTCAGATTTAATGATACGGGAAGATTGATAAATATGCTTTTAATGACATTCTTCCATAAAGTAAGGGTACAAGCACACTTTAGGATGACAGATGTTGTGTGCTTAAGCTAATGTAATATAGTTACATTATCTCAATTTCTCTTGCATTTTTGTTCATTAGCATAACTAGTATTCAATAAGTATGGATTAATTAGAGTTTAATACACTTAAAAGGGAATCTTTAGCTGTTACATGCCAACAGGTTGAAATGGGAAAATGTCTTCTAATGTGACAATCAGAATCCTTACAAAATGCCTCAGCACCCATAGTGAACACATTTGAGATCCATTATTAAAACTAATGAAAAGTACCATGGATTACAGCAGGTTACATCAGACCACTATTTTGAAATCCGTGGAATGATACTACTATTGTCGAATCTGAAATTATGGAGCTTTGTCTGAATAACACTGTTTTGTATTTCAGATGTATAGATCTCATTGATGGGTATCAATGTTCTTGTGAAGCAGGATGGACCAGCTCAAGATGTGAGATAAATATTAATGTATGTTATCAAAAAGTTTTTTTAATTATAGGGGAAAGGGTAATATGTCACTTGAAACTCGTCTTTATTTAGTTAACCTCTGAAGTCAGTATATTGAAAATGCATGACAGAAATTCAGTTTAAAATCCATTCTGAAAAGTGCATTATTTTTGCTTTTGTGACAATGTATTAGAAAAGACCATTAATAAAGTGTCTAAAGAAGTTTAAAGGTGAAGTGTGAATGATAAATCTGAAAAGCCACAGCAAGCTAAGACAACACTGCCTGAAAATCATTCTTCCCTCAGTTTGGAATGAATAGCATAACTACCTAATTTGCATGTTTGGGTCTCATGTGCTGTAGCTTAGCTGCATATTTGAATAGTAAACCTCAAGGTGTAATGTTCTACATTGAAAGTTGCCATGTCATGTCTTCAAAATTTCAAAATCCAGGCAATTGTAGAATTCTATGATACAAAACCATGGGGCACTAAATATACTGTCCCCTTCCTCCTCTTAAGTTCATGAATAGTTTTATGCTCTCATGGAGGGTGGCTGTGGACAAGAAGGTATATGTAAATGTAAGTCTGTGGTGTGCAGATTGCCATGGTCAGCAAACCAATTTGTAGAAGGTGAATTCATCTGGCAGAACAATGAACACAGTTAAAATATTGACTACACTTTGCAGAAAGTACTGAATTCATTTAGACTTTTTTAGGTTTTCTGCCAAACAGAGCCTAATCTGATCTTGGGATATGGCCTTTTTAAATGTGTTTTGTCTAATGAGAAAATCTGGCATGAGAAAGTGTGGCATCAACCTTCCTTTGGACTATCTGGCTTCTAATATTGTGCTACTAAATTGTCAAAAAACATTCCAAAATGTTATACAAACTTCTTTTTAATTCATATATGAATGCAGGGACCTTTCAAAATTTTTATTTACACCCTAAAGTACTACATAACTAAAAATGTCTTATATTACATAAAGGAAGTATGGTCTATAATTTTTCTGTTGAAAATGCATTAAAGTCTCTCAAAAGGAGTAAATCTAACTGGAATATTAGCTTCCAACTTCTTTTACAGAAAGAAAAAGACAGAAAATAAGTAATTCAGCTCTACAGAGTGCCCATCATGATATGATATGATATTGCAAATCTGTATGATTATCAGCTGTTGCCAATGCTAATACAGAATACCCTTGGGTAATATTTTCTCCAGCCACATCCATGATTTACACTTTTCTCCATTTTAAGAGAATGAGAGATTAAATGACCTGTAGACAACTTCATAAAATTATAGTCAAAAGATAACCATATTTCATAGTGAGATGTTTGAAAATGCATAGATTAGAAATTCATAGGAAGAAACAATATACATGTACCTTTGACAGATAAGTCTGTCAGAGTAACAGCCTCATTTTTTGATAGTCATTCTATTTGCAGTCAATGTGATTCCCAGATTGCACTATGCTGCAAATGTCATATTTTAAAGGTTCTATCACTGTGTTCATCCTGCTCAGACATAAATCATGCATATGCAATTCTTACAGTGATCAGCTAGGCTTTCTGACTATGTAGGGGTAGGCACATGAAAATAATCATGGTAGACTTCTGTTCTGTTTTTTTCTATATTAACTTCAGCCACTTCCTTTGTTTTAAAAAATAGTCATGACTTAATCCAGATAATTTTTTTCTTCACTTGAAGGCCCTTTGTATTAAAGGCTATGCAATTTCATTTGGTGTAGGAGGCAAGATTTGGTTTAGAAGGGGGGCTGCAGGAATGGCCTCTGTGAGAATAGGCCAGGGGCTGCTCCATGCTGGAAACCACCCGTTTGAGTCAGTTCCAACCTACCAACTGCAGGAGATAGTTGAGCCTCTCATTCAAGATGGTGGCACCTTTGTAGAAAGGTATTTAAGAAAGAGTAGAAAATACTGCTCAGCAGAGAGCAGTGAGGGGGAAAAGTGTGAGAAACAACCAGGCAGTATTCAAAGTTATTGAAGAAGGAGAGGGAAAAGGAATTCAAGGCACTGCAGCAGAGATTGTTGGAGGTGTAGCCCCTGAAGAGAATCATGGTGGAGCAGGTATTTTCCAGTAGTCTATCGAGAGGACCATGTCAGAGCAGACATCTGCACTGCATCCCATGGAGACCCCATGCTACAACATGTGGGTATGCCCTGAAAGAGCTGCAGCTCATGGAGTGCCCAGACAGGAGCAGGCTGTAGGCAGGAACTCTGACAGATGGAGAGGAGCCCATGCAGGAGCAGTTCCACCCTGCAGCATGTAAAGATGACCCACACTGAAGCAGGGGAAAAGTGGGAGAAGGAAGGAGCAGCAGAGAGGAGCTGGTGTGAACTACAATCCCCCTCCCCCACACCATCTGCACTTCTCCAGGTGAAAGGAGGAGACAGAAAACTTTAGAGGAGTGAAGTGGAGCCTGGGAAGAAGTGGGGTGTGGATTTAGGTTTTCTTTCTGTTTCTCACTGGCCCAAAATCTATTTCTAGTTCCAAGAACTTAAATTATTATTTTGCCCATGTCAAGTCTGTTTTTCCTGTTACAGTAAATGGTAAGGGATGTCTCTGTCCATATCAATCTAGGATCTTTGTCATCTTATTTTCTTTCCTTGTCATGTAGGAAGAGACAGTGAGAGAATGGCTAGGTGGTCATTGCAAGGTCAGCAACTAAGATGATTCAAATAACCAATTTAAAAATAAAATATATTTATGTGTGTATACGTATTTCCCTAGGCATACTTGGATTTTTTCTTTTTACTTTTTTACCCTGGATTTTTTCATCCCCATCTATGTTGCTATTGAGTTTTCTAGAAAAAATGCACTTCAAAACTTTGTCTGGTTGTCTAATACTTTTAGGTACAAAATAAGCACTTTATGTCTTTATATTTATAGCCTATAAGTTTTGCATATCTATTATGGAGTGTGTATATTGGAACTTCCCTATCTACTACAGTTTTCATTGCTTTTTCATTTATGGAATTCACTCAAGAAGAAGTAACAGAAAAAGTATATGCACTGCATGAATCAATTTCAATACACATGATTTCCTTTGACATTTGCATATTTTCAAAATAGTAAAATGAGTGTACATAATGGAAAATCGATCGTTTCTCTCTGATAAACACAGATTAATAATATGTGCAGTAGAAACACATATGGTTAGTAATAGACATTATTTCTTACTTTTTTTGCTTCTTTTTTTTGCGATTACAGATGAGACATGGTTGACAGATGTGCTTCTTCCATGCTCAGTTAAGGCTGTCTCATGCTGTCAAAAAGGAAGCAAAAAGCATTTTGAGTTTTTACACAGGAGAATATTCAGCTTGTTGGTGCTTTGGCTTGTATCTGATAGAAAGCCGTGATCAGACTGCATCCTAGAGTTGTTTTATCTGGTTTTACTGATCTTCTCTATTTTTGTAAAAGATAGAAACAAGTCAGGAAAATCAACTCATTTTCTGAACAAAGGCACCGCAGCTCATGCAGAGGCTGTGCATAATATTGATTAATATTTATTAATCAGTACTAGCCAGACTGCACAAAAGACATGGGTATGGCAAACACTGGTGTATGTACACACACCCTCAGATAAAGTGGATGCTCTTGATGCCTCCCAGAGACTTCTTCACAATCCTGAGTATTTTTAACTATTGCTAACTCGTTTAAAAAGCATTTAGTAAAGTAACACTTCTTGAAAGAAGCTAAACTGATGTTAACTTGCAAAAATAACATGGTTTATGCTCAAGATGCAGATAGGTAAATCTAAGAGCAGGAGGAGAAGAAGAAGATATCCACTTTATTCTGAAAAGCACAACATCTGTAATTACAGATCCATGGGACAATTTCAGTGTGTGTAATACTTCAGGGACGTTCTGGCCATGAGATATGAAGTTTATTTTAACTCAGAGTGAGAGAATTAGAGAATCTTTTAAATAGAAAGAAATAGGAAAAATAGATCATATAAAGGGGAGAAGTAACAGAAATGGAGGAGATCTACAAGAATGTTTAAGAGCAATTTCACCCCCAAAGTGCTAAGCCCTCTGAGGACATTTAACTAACAGGCATATTTCTAATCTCTTCCATGAGAAAATCCTATCAACTGATATCATGTATGCTTTTGCATCACAGATGTTCTAGCAACAGAGTGTATCCTAAAACTCAGGACTATTAAAATATTATATTCAGTTTCAGGAAAAGCAACTATATAAAAGTGAGGCCCACAAGCATATTAACAGCTATTAAACAAATAATGTTAAAAGCCCAGGTAAAATGTGTGCTACAATTGAAGAACACAAAGTGGTCCAAAGCCCCTGATTGGCTTAAGAAGGAAACTTAAGGCTGTGACAAGGAAAAAATGGCATTTTAGCAAATAGCAAGCTTCCCCACATAGAAATAATAAAAATGTCTTTAGAACTTATTAGTTCAAATGTTGGCAGGATCTTCAAAAACCTAAAACACAAATTGTGAAGGACACTCTAACTTATAAAAATTTCTTCACATCTATCAAAGTCTGGAAGTCAGGTAGGGAATTGGTAGGATTGCTTGATGGCAAAAGTGTAAAATGTACACTCAAATGGGGCTTGAGAGAAGCTCAACGAATTCTTTGCATTTGACAAAAGCCAGGATGACCTCACAAAATGGAGAGACTGAAAAGGTGGCAGGTAAGCTTCCGTGTAAATTAATACTCTGGGGAGAAATAGCCTCATACAGCTGAATTCCACTGCCAGTTACAATTCAAGAAAGAAGATTTGGAACAATCATTGACAATTCTCTAAAGTCAATGTCTCAATCCACAGTCACAGCAAAGAATAGCAAAAAAACCTGCTGGACATGATCAGGAAGAATATGAGGAATAAGACAGAGGACATGATTTTCCTGCTACATAAAACCTAGGTGGACCCATACAGCAGTTACCGTGCACAGTTCTGGACCTTGCATCTCAACGACTATGAGTAGAGTTAGAGAAGCTACAAAGAGTAACAAATGTTATGTGAATTGAATAGTTCCCACGTAAGGAGATACTTAAAGGGCTGAAACTATTCTCTTTGAAGAGGGGAAAACTGAGGGACATGTATTTAAGATTTAGATAACTGCTGCAGTGGTAGAGAAACTTAAATGGAAAATCTATTCCCCAAATTCTGTAGTGAAATAACTGGGGGGACATGATAAATATAAACAGAGAAATATTTGGAAGAAAAAAAAATCCTTCCTTTTACAGAAGTGGAGAACCCCTAGAACTTGCTGCCCCACAAGGCTGGGGAGTCAGGTCATCTCTTAGTAGGTTCAGAAAAATTAGGCACCTCACAGACTACAGGTCCAGAACTGAATGACAAATGAACCAGTCAGGGAAATACAGTTTATCATGTCTGGTTAGACAGCTCTGCTTGCTGGGAGGATGCATGTGACATACATTTTGTTAAAGAATCTTTCCCTCCACCACTACTATAGACAAAATACTGGGCCAGATGGAGCACTGGTCTGACTCAGTATGTTCCTGCTCTGTATCATTGTTGAAAAATTATGTTTATTTTTATTCTTTTTTCTCTTCTCCTTGTGCTCATAACACAAAATTTAAAGGCAAAATGTTCTTAATATTTTGAACTCCTTTTGAACTGAAACACATTGGATAAAATCAATGTTCTGAAATATGGACACAAGTTTTCCCAGTTCATTCCTCAAGGTGTTGAATACATATTTAATCTACCAAAAGAAAAAGTTTTGAGAAGTTAATAAAAAAATAACATGGATATGTGATTATATTAACTGAGAAAACTAGTGTAATAATTTTAATAATTAGAAAAAGACACTTTATTTATGGTTTTGTTAAACATCAAATAGAAATACATCTGGAGCATTCATCTCAAGCTCGCCATATAAATCTCATACTTTTATATGGCATCAATACTCTTGAGTTTTAACCCAAAGTATACATCGTGTAAAATTACATTTTTCCAAAATCTGGATTCAGCATGCATTAAAACCATATGCATACTGTATTTATGCAAAAACCCTTGCTTTAAAACATGAACTAGGTCCTGAAAAATTCTTTTACAGCCCTGATTTTCTTTCTGCCTGCGCTTTTTTTTTCATTCCAAAACTTTGGCCACATGGCTCTTGCTCATCATGAAAACCTTCAATTTTGACCTGACAATAATGTTGTCCTATCATTAAACGAATGGAAACATGCCTCTTCGAAGCATCTTTCTTTTGTGGTGCAATATATATCTTTAAATTCCTTTCTTATCTCTTCCTTTTCTCTCCTTATACCCCTGTCCCCACAGTGGATTTGCATGAGCTATATTAAGAATTATTCCACTTTATAATTACCTTTTTGATACAAAGCAAAACTTCACTTAAATAAAAATAAGTCTACAATTATGTTTTTTTGCCCTTGAATCTCTTTGATAGAAATAGATTTTGACAGTGTTGTTAGAAATAATTTTGGATTTCTAATCAGCAATTCCAAGGACTAACGGCAAATAGTCCTTTCTGCAGGAAAAGAAAAAAACTTCTAACTTCTAAAATGCACTTCTAGATTTTGTTGTAAGAACCAGCGTTAAACTGACACATTTCTTGGAAAAATAGTGGATTTTCACTCTTTTTATTAGTTTGCCAAAATGTGTTCCCTTACAGTTGTTTCAAACTATGGATTGTGAATTTGGATAACATAATGAGATATGTAGAATATCTGTATTGTATATGTAGAGATATTTGTATAAGATAATGAGGTATGTAGAAATTAGGTCTTTCTAACCTACTTCAAACCTCACTTCCAAAGACAGATGTCAGTATGGACCCGCAGATTTGCATATGGAAGTAGTATGCCTTGAGAAAAATGCCTTTCTAGGTCATTTGTTAGGAGTCCAGATTTCAGAACAATTCTCTGCCAGCAGAACCAGTGAACTGTGCCATGCCAGGTGGACTCTTAAGGGACAGTAATTTTCTTCCTAGTACAAACAAGATTTACTGCACCATGACATTCAGAATGAGAACAGGAAATATAGAGAAGAAATATTAAATTATTGTGCTCTAATAAATATAGTGGATCTTGTATGACATCGTTTGACCTAAGGATTCTTAAGAAAATCTACCCTTAAAGAAGCTGCATAACTAGAAATCACAATATTCTTCCACTTTTTTGCTTTGATTTTTAAATTGCCTTGCTATGCTAGGAAAATCAATAGGACTTATATTTATTTTTAAAATAGTTTAGTAAAAATAAAGCCAGAAAATCACCATTCTGTTCTCCTGTCAGAAGTCTGTATATTCCATTCATTTACATCTCCATGGAAATTAATACCTGTATTTAACTTTTGTTTGCCTAGACCATATGTTTTAGAGATGCCTGGAGCCTTTATTTTAAAACACGAGGAGGTGAAAGATCAACTTTTAGCAGTTTTACACTAACTGACTCTCAGTAGTATAGCTGAACCTTATCTCTTGCTGGATGTATCTGGATTTGGGGAATACAGGTAGTTATTTTTGTACTGACTTTCTCTGGGAATTAAATACTCAATTTATAATACTTCTTGTGAAAATAACTGTGCACTGCCATTATCTCTCTCTCTCAATTTTCTTGGTGATTATGTAAACCTGAGAACACTCATAGAGCCATCAAGAAATCTGGAACTTGTTATAGCAAAGAACTCACACTGATTATTGCTTTTAATAGCTAGAAAGAGATCTACACTCCAAAGTTTGTCTAATAATTTTTAACCTGTATATATTATGTTTTAAGCAATATCATGTGAAAATTATATATACAATTTAATAATATTTTTAATTCTATCCTAAAAATTCTGTTAAGTGTTATTTTTCTTAGATTTAACTTACTATGAAGTATTTCAGCTAGTACTTAAATCATATTATAGTCTACATTTTTCTGCATCCTTTGTGGTAAACAGATTCTAGAACTTTGCACAATGTCTCAGTTTCCACTAACCATAAAAACAGAAATAATCACCTGTCTAAGTGTAAGTCATAGTTCCCCTCTCTGAAGACTTACGGGTAGAATTAGCAATTTTTTCCATAGCACTGCAATGGCAGTTCATGTTGACAGCTTCTCCATTATAATTTCTAAATCTTTTTCAAGGGCATTGCCTGTTAACGACACATAAACTCAAAGGATTCTTTGTTAGGTCAAAATGTGAGGTTTTCTTGCTCTGGGCAGGCAGGGGAACCCCAAAACCCCACAGAAAGAGATTCCCCCCATGTGCTTACCACGCTACCATGGGCGGAGCGGATCCAGAACGCGGAGAGCCCGTGCTTGAGCTGGCTTCTCGAAGACACGATAATAGGAACCTCAGCGAATAAAGGAAATGCAGTCTCTCAGCTTTTGGAATCCAGGGTTTATTGGTGGGACAGCGGGGAGGAGAAGGCGGATGGGACCAGGATGGAACGCAGGAGAGGAGAAAGCTGGGTTCCAAGAAGCCTAGAGCTCCGAAAGGAAGCGAACATCGGGTTAAGAGGGATGGAAAGATGGGAGGGGTTTTGAGAGGATAACCAGTAGGAGCACGGGGAATACAGAACTGACAGATAAACTGGGAAATAGGGGTGCAAGGGGGGAAGATACAGAACTTTAAAAACCAATAATAACACTGCGGGTAAAGAACTTTCTAGCTATTAACTAAATATGGGATAAAGAGGAGGAGAGCTTCAGAAGCCAATACCTATGATTCCTGACCCATATTCATGGCGGTAGCCTCTAAGCTTGTCAGGGAGACGATTTTCTGTCACCCTAACCAAAAAGGTTTCTTCAAACTCAGGGGGGTTTGCTGGTTAGTTCAGACTCTAAACTTACCTGAGTGGATCTCACAGCTACAAAACTGGAGGAAGTGTATGCTTTGCAAAGAAAGAAAACAAAATTCAGAATAAGAAATAATACTGAAAGGGACCCTTCCTGCTTTACTCCTAGGAGGTCAGATATGAGAGAACTCAAAAGATATTTTGAGTTTCTCACTTTATTCTCAAAAGAGTTGATAAAAACTCTATACAAATAATTACAATTGTATAATTTCTATTTTGTTAAACCGTTTAGTTTCTTTATATGGGAGCATATTGAAGCCATCCACATTTTAAAAGATGAACTGGGAAGTGGAGCATTGGTGTCCTGTAAAGTGTAAATACTGGGCATCCCTTACAGATGTGAGGAAGGTTAAGGAATAAACCGAGCACCCTAACTGAAGTCAATAAGGGTGGGGCTTTTGGGATTTTTTTTTTTTTTTCTTTTTTTTTTGGTGACAGTGGAAGGAACAAACTGCTTTAGAAGAAGAAGAAGCTGAGAAGATGAGGCCTTTAAGCAGCTGTTCTGTCCTGGTTTCCTTGGCTGTGGGTGGCTGTAGCCCTGGCTTGACTGAAGCTGCCCTTGAATGGAACAAACAAAACAGAAAGGGAAAAGAAAAAGGGCAATGATGGCCACAGGAAAGCTAGGCATTACAGCCCCATTTGGGCAGATTACTTACTCTGATAGGACAGAAAAGAAAGTTTTACAGCCTATGAATACCCAGGTGTGGTGAGTTCTCTTTGGCTGCCAGACATCCACACAGCCACTCCTGCACTCCACCTCTTTATCAGGAGGGAGGGAGGAAATAACAAGAGAAGCTTGAGGGTCAAAATAAGGACAGGGAGATTGGTCATGGTCACTGATTATCGTCACAAGAAAAACAGACTCAGCCTGGGGAAGATTAATTTAATTTCCTGTCAATGAAAAACTAAAAGACTTTCCTTCCAACCTGCCAGAAAATGTTCTTCTGCAGAGGGGGATGCTGCCTCTGCCACAGGGAAGTCTTGGGTCTCCCGGTCACACCTGGGAGAGCCAAGGGCACCCCGGTCATACTATGAAATTTTCTGTGTTCACAGAGGAAACTCAAACTGAAAGTAGGGCTTGAAAGAAAGAAAGAAATCTGAGAGAATAGTAATTAAAAAACATACTTGCTGTTTGTAGAAAGTCCTGAGGAAGCAAACAAGTCGGGGACCAAAGCTGTCACTGTTATTGCCCCTTGGCCTCTGTGTTATGACTGCTCAGTGGGATCTGGAGGTCTCAGCATGTTCTCTGTTTGCTAAATAAAATAATTCTGCTGAGAACTCCAACACAGAGCTGAAAGTAATTTTGTGCCGTTTTGGGGTGAGTTTAATTTTGGTAATATTTTCTCTGTGGTAGTTTTTTTTGTTTGGTTGGTTTTGGGTTTGGTTTTGTTTGTGGGTTTGTATGTGGGTGGGTGGGTGTGGGGGTGTGTGTGTGGCTTTTGTTCTTTTTTTTTTTTTTTTGTTCCTAAACATTCATTGCTAGGAAAACATTGTTAGTAGAAGTTGCACAAAGTCTTAAGAGGAGTAATGTTTTAATGTAATTAATTACTTGGTCAATGCACATAGATTTCATCTTGAAGCATGTGAGATGCACATAAGTGTATTGGCTTTTCTGATCAGGAACCTCTACCTGCGTTAACTAATAGCCATAGCTTTTCTTCCCTTCCATTGAAACATTTTCATGTGTTTCTCCTTAAATACAAATATTACATTATAAAACCCCACCTATGAGATCCTTTTATGATTCCAATGAATTGAATTATCTTGCAAACAACCTATCTATGAAAAAGGAAATAATAATTTCTACCTACTAAGTGACTATACCAGTGTCCACTGTGGCATTTGGAATTGTAAGGCAATGCATCATGATTACCTTGTTCTCACGGTTACTGCACAGAGCTATTTAACAGAGGTGATGTCACACTAACAAAGGACAAATTTCTGCAGACAGCTGCTCCTGCTTCCACAAGAAGTATCAGTTCAAATTAAAATAAACCTCTTAGAAATCAAAAATAGGGCTTGTGAGGAAAGTAACTGTGCATTCTTAGTTCCTTTCCCCCACAAATGGGGGAGAGGGAGGGGGAGAGAGAGGGATAGGGAGGCTGTGCTGTTCTGGATTGACTGCTGGAGTGATAGTGATATTTGTTTCTTACTCAGACTAGTTGTAGAATTTTGAAAGGTTTGCTGTCAGATTAAGACTTTGTCTCTGAAGCTTAAAAATGATGTATTTTTAAATTCCAGTTCAAATTAACATTTCAGATTTAGTAAAGATTGAAAAGACCCCGTGAAAATAAGAAGGTACAAATTAAAGTATCAAATCAGTAATTGTGACACTCCGATATATCAACAAATTTGTGTTTTGGAAAGGCTAAAATGACCCATCTTTGTGAATATTATTTTTGTAGCTTTCATTTTTCTTAGTTATTCAGAGGTAACTTTCCTATTAATAACTTATCTGATCACTTCTAAGCAAGAAAGGTTAAAAGGTATCTTATGAGGTTGGGAACTGGGGCACCTGAGATGACCAAGAAAGTATTTTCCTCCTACTGTTCTGGAGAAGATAGACAATGTTTCTAGAACTGTGAGTCTCTACAATTATTGTTTTGATTTGGCAACTGTCTGGTTAGGGGTCATAGTTAAGATTCAAGCTACAATTATATAAAGGAAGACCAAGTGAAAATAATGCTGGTGTTTCAGTGAGCTTGTTTTCAGAAAATCAGGATAGCTGAGAATTTTCTGCAGAGCCAGCTATTCCCTACCGTCATGCTGTAAAAGCAATCTCTGGTGGGACCTGAGACAGGCAGAACTTGGTAACAATTGTCTTGCAACTTCAGTTTGTCATCTCATGTCCTTGTTCTTTGGACTACAAACTACATCATTTGGTCATAGTGTGGTAGCTCATTAGCTTTGGGATAAAGTTATTTGTGACATTTTTGACATTTCTGTCTTTTCACTGACACAATTGTCTTGCATGAGTTAAGAGCAGTGCAGACTAGCTCATCTCTGGTAATAGTGTACTCTGTCTTTTTGCAAGTCTAATGATGAACTTTTAACTGCAGCACATGAAAATATACTGGAAACTGATAGGTGTGATTTCTTTTCTACAAACTGTCTGGCATTTATCTTACTGTAAAATCTTACAAGAACGATACATTTCACAAAAGAAAATGACAAGGTTTTGCATTGTTCACAACTTGGTACGACTATGATATCTTATTGAATCAAAGCTGTGGACATTTTTCTGAGCTTTGAACTTATCCTTAGTTACTTTGATGATTTTGATATTTTTTGGACTTTAACTTTTGAATCATTATTGGGTAATAATCTGATCCATTAATTGATATATTTAATTTATTCTGCTAATAAAAATAAATAAATTTTGGGCCTGTAGTGGGATATGAGTGAATACAAATTAAGAAGACAAGTTAACAGAATAGAAAAAAGTCAGAGAGTTGGAACTGTTAACTGAGATTTTGTTTTATAAACAAAGAACACTACTGTCTGCCAACGAAAAATGTAATTAATATAGCAAAAGACTACATCTAGAACCTAGACACAGGATTTTTGGCAGTCTGTAGGACCATATCCATCTTCCTGTGGGATATATAATTCAATTAGCTTATGTAATGCTCACTAATAAATCATTCTATATACATCCAGCTGGAGAGCTTATAGGAAAATAAGTTGTTTTCTCACAATTCCCTGTGGATATCTGCATTTACATTCTGTCAGAGCTACTGTATTACCTGCAGCAAATGTGAGTGCCCTTGGATATCCTTAAAGAATTAAACCTTCTAAAGTTATGGTAGTGTGAAAATAAATTTAAAACACTGTATTTAGCTAGACTATTTGGGTTGCAGCTGAAAAATACAACTCCTTTGGGATAGAGGTAAAAACTAGGTTTCTGTGCTCAAGGGCAAACCCACATTTTTTGCACTGGCAATTGCACTAACTAAAGTCTTCTGTAATTCTGGAAAAATACTAAATTGCTCCTAATTTGCATGGTTTAAATTTGATGATTTTTACACTAGTTTTATCAGAGGAAATTGTTATTATGTGAACACATAAACATTTCTACATGTTCCTATTTGCACTATTATGCATTAATTGATAATGAGAAAGTATTTATCCAGAAATATTGATAAAAGGCTTGTGTGCATTCATCTATATAAGTAATTCTTTATTCTGTCCAGAATTGCCTTACTAATGTGGTTTTTCTTTTCACTGCAGTAGGCCCTAATGTATAAAAATTAGAAGAAATAATTTTACAGACTGTGGCTCAAAAACATGCTTTAAAAATTTAATCATGAGTGGGATTGCATACTTTTGGGTGTAAGACTGCTTATATAAAAATATATTTTTATCTCTGCAAGATTAATGAGTGGGAACAAGTATAGTTTCAAAACTGAGTGTGAGTTGTAATCAAAGGATCTCTATATAAACAAAAATTGTGCCAAATTAGAGACTTCCTTTTATCAAACAATAGAAGTCCCATACTTTTTCTAATCTCCAGATTCAGTTTCTTGCACTCGCTGTTGAGATGAATGAGTAAGTAATGTGTTTTAAAGCTGTGTAGTCAATGTATTATTATTTCTCTTCTCAGGAATGTGAATCTGCTCCCTGCATTAATGGAGGTTCTTGTCAAGATGCCATCAATGCATTTGTTTGTACTTGCCTGAGTGGATACACTGGCAGGTTTTGTGAAGTTGATATTGATGTTTGCAGTGAGTCTACAGTGAACTCAGTTCTGTGTTACAATGGAGGTGTTTGTGTTGATGGACCTGGAAGAACTTTTCAATGCAGGTTAGTGTAAATACTGTCTTATAATTGCTTTAGTAAATACACATTGATTTGTTAATATTTCAGGGCAATTCTGATACTGTGTGCACTATGTCAACTCAGATGGATTTGAGGCTCAATCTAATGTTAAAAAATACTGTCTTAAGCATTCACTGCTTAACATCAGACCCTTCTATCTGAAAAGCCATCTTCTAATGCTTTTCAGAATTATAAGTGGAAACTTCCAACATAAAGTGACCCTAAAATATTTTAAATTGTTATGTTTACGGATATGTATGTACTCATGTTTTTTGTACTTAAAGGGAAAATTAACTTGCAAATTTAGATGATAGGTAATTTGTATATTATGTGTGCACAGACTTATATGCAAAGCAATTAAGATCCATCCTCATAATTTTCCAGCTGTTCAAGACTTCTGCCTAAATATATGTATTTTATAGCTTATATACTTGTAATATAGCTTTAAAATTAGGCTACTTTACAGACTATGTACATTATTATGTCAAATGTTAAATATTATCTAAGTCCCTTTTCAATTGCTACATTTGTAGAAATATTAAATACTAAAAATATATTTTATAAACATTCTTAAGAGAGTAACATAAATCTTCTATATATGAATCTTCTCCTATACAACCACATGTTCAAGGTCTCTTTAGATACTATCCCTTTACTCCAGTGAATCAACTGCACCATTTAGCTTGGTATCATATGCAAACCTGTTGAGGGTGCACTTGATCCCACTATCTATGTCATTGATGAAGATATTAAATAGCGCTTTTCCTGTGATAACTCAAAAATATGATGGTTTAGCTTAAACCTTTCAATACATGCTGAACTAATTCACACTCTCTTACTTCTGCAGTGGGCTACTACCTGCACAAAGACCTTTGTTGTGACTCAGATGTCTCATAATTTGTTTAGCCCATTATTGTTTGATAACCAGTTTGAAAATTCAATTCTGTGCATTCTCCTATTTCTTCTTTCCCAGCTCATGTTCAATTTAGACTCCTTTTTTTCAAGCTTTAGGGGCTTCAGCATCATTTTTTTATTCAGAGATGAATCCTCTCTAATTAAATGAAATTGATGATACTTCTCCCCTCTTCTGCTTGGGAGCTTATGCCAAACATTGTAGGGGTAACTACCTTGCGCTTGCTTCTGAGCCCAGCATTGACCATCAGGAGGAGCTCATGGAACCAGGGTCAGGGAATTGGAAAGGAATTATAATCAGAACTTTTAGTGTTGCCAAGATTACAAGGATTTTCGTGAGTATGGTAAGACTACAGTAAGGTAGATTGATGTAAGATATGGTTATGATCCTGCAAAAAGAAATTACATATTTGATACAAGTTTCTTCTCATGGAGCCTGGGGAAAGGGCTTTTTCAGCTGATTTCCTCTCCTATGTTGATATGCTTTAGAGGACAGAAATAACTCCCTTTCCTATCCTTCAGCAGGTGCTACCATTCCAAGTAATGTGTGCAAGTAGAAGTAAGAAACATAAAAAGATCATAAAGTCAGGTTTGCTCCTGTACTGTGAATGCTACAATGTGATCCCTACTCCTTTTGTACCCTTCTGTCCACAGGTTTTAAGCAGTCTGAACAATGCAGACTGGAGGATAGGATTTACATGGAGGGTGGAAAAGTGGAATTGAAAAGAAAGGAGAAATATCTCCTACTCTAGCAAAACACCACAAACATCCAAGTAAATGAGTCTTAGTGCCTGTTACACACTGTGAAATGAGCAGCAAAAGGACATTAATCCAGCATTGTTTAGTCCCCTTGTTTTGGAGATATGTCTTGGGATGTTTCAATTTTGTGGCTGGTAGATCAGGAAATAGGAAGTAGTGAAAATTGTCCAGTAATGGGCCAGAGTCAGGGTGCCTTAACTGAGAGCACCACTACTACCTTCAGCTATGATGTATGTGATATTTTACTCAATAGTACAACGAACAGTTCAACTCTCCTTGAATTCTATGTGAATCAATTACATGCACAACCCTACAGGCTTCTTCCTGAAATGAATATGAAAAATACCCTTTGGGATAGTCTTTGAATTGTGTGTTATCTGAAATATCTTTCTGTCTTCAAACCCTTGGTTTTAAAATAAAACAACTCACTGGAAATGAGAGGGATGCTGGGAGTTGTAATTCAGTTCTATCCTGGGCAGATTGCCACTGCAGTGCTTCAGGAAACAGATTACCATCTGAAAGGATGCCCACCACCTTCCTTTGTATTTTACTCTTCTTAATTAAGGGTACTGGCTGCCACAACAGTAAACACTATATAAACCAGCAAATGAATAATAAAGATAACACTGGGCTCAGGGGGCCTTTCAGAAGACAATTCAATCCAATGTACATATGATTGATATAATGAGTATGTAATAGGAATTCCAAAGCCTTTTCATAGTATTTTCCAAGTATTTTCATAGTATTTTCTCTTCCTCTTTTGAGGAAGAGAAACTGTTCACATAAAGTACTCTGAAATTTCTCAGTGTATTTAATCCACAGTTGGCTCATCCCCACTTTTGCATCATTTGGTCCCACATCATTCAGTATGTTTGCCTTGGGATTTCAAAATGTAAGCATAACAATAATAAAAAATATTCCTCCTTCCCCACTCATACTTGCATTAGCCTTTTTGAAATGTTTATTTTGACTAGGTTCAGAAGTCAGAGTGTCTTGGAAGTGTTATCTGTATAGTGCTTTCAGTCTGATCCAGTGAAAATAATGTCAACAGTCCTACTGTTGTCCTACTGACAACAGTCCTATTGACAGATCCTGACTTAGATTAGGTTCTTGAATATTATAGATTCATTGTACTTTTTCAGCACTTCATTGCACACATGGGTTTTATAATTGAGGGATTTTTTAGGGAAAACAGAGGAAACTTTTGATGTCATTCTGTCTTTTCCAATCTTTTTTTCAGAATCTAAAGGTGTTTAGTATTATGTTTGTGGGTCTGAGAGATGTGTAAGGTCACAAGTAAGTTTCATCTTATCTTTTGATTCACAAAGGAGGACTGGTACTTTTTTAACCCACTTTTGGATTATATTTTACTACATTATTTGTTTCAGAATGGAAACTTTTTGGCAGCATCTTTTATTTTAGGATTATTTTATATTCAAGATTATTTTATACTCAAGGCAGGTAAGAGTGAATATTTGATCAACACAATAGCTGACCAAAAAAATGCGAAGTTTGTTTCCTTTCAGCTAATGAGATTTCAGGAAAAAATGTAAAAAAGGAGTATGCTATTCTACATTTGCCCCAAATAACGTGCAATTATTTTTAAACATTCATTATGATATGTACCTATCTATTCTTTTCTTCTACTGATAAGAAAGCAAAGTTTAGATTTTAGAGTGTCTTGTTTCCAGTACCCTTGTGTTCTAATTTGCTTGATCTGTTTGAGCAAGGAGCAGCAGGCCTCACAACTAGCTAGGATCTCTGCAGGGATCTAGGAAAGGGATTAAAACAATTCAAGAATGGAGATGCTGTATGAGCACAAAACTGGAGTCTGGAAGACGTATTGCTCTGTGGCTGTGGTATGCAGACATCATATAAGATAAGAAATAGTAATGTAAAATTCTTTGTCTTAGAGCATGTATAAAGTAAATAAAATACACTGCAAGTATGATAGCTGATAGTTGTAGGGGGGGACCCTAGAAGTGCAGTCTTGTAGGGCAGCTTAGGCAACTGTATCAAAAAGATTATTTTGAAGAACAAAACTTGTTTAGGGTTTAGTAAGTGTTTTTAAACAGAATTGTCATTTATCAGTGCTGTACATTCAGTCCTTTAGCCCAAAGGAAATAGAACTATTCTTTGGAGTTGTTCATATCACCTGTATCTCCAGGCAATATACAAAACGTTCTCCTGTACTTCAAAAGGCTTAACATGGGGAACATTTACACAGCTGTATACCCCCATCAGCTCAAAATGTGACTTAATGCCAAAGTACTTGTTTTGAGGCTCACTCAGGTCTTACGTGTTAGGTAACAAAAAAAGCATACTTCTGCTGGAGCACTGCTAATTGAAAAACTTCATTTCATTTAGATGGTGATAGGCAGCTTGCAAGGTCCCACCAAAGTGGCAGAGTACCCATTACACAGAACTATGCATCTAAGTTCCTCAGAGCACTGAAATAAATATAAGAAGCAAGTCATTTTGTTATATGGAAGAAGCAACTTCATTGGGACATCACAATCTCTTAAAACTGGCAAGGCATAAAACAGTAGGTTCTCCCGTTTGTATGTGCTGTGAATATGTATGGAGCACACTTTGTTTCATCTAGGAAAACAGGTGCCCCTCCATTTATATGTAGATAACAAGATGGGTTCTGCTGATTTCATAATTGACTGCCTAGTTCTTTACACATAGTTAAGCATAAATATTTTAATGTTTTCATTCTGTGTATCTATTAGGTTATGTGAAAACAAAAAAATGTTTGGAAAGATTCAAGCCAAGAACCATATAACCCTGTGTGCTATTTCCAGCAGTGGCCATAAGGGGATTGCCAGAAAAAAATATGAAAAATACACGTGTTATTTGTCCTCCAGTACTCTCCCATGTTATCTCAGATGGGGGTTTTCCTGATCCAGTTTTGTTCTGTTCAGTAGAGGTCAGTGAGTCTCCCCTTACACCATCTTCCCTTGACCATATACAAACTTTTCCTCTGAGGAAGGTGCTTTGACAAGGCAATCTCCAGAGGTCCCTGCCCATATCAGCTGTTCTGTGCCAATATGGTACAGCAAATACACCCACAGGTCTCCCCTGTTGAATGGAAAAATATTCCTTTTTTTTTTTTTAATTTTAACCCCTGCTACTGACAGCTTTATCCCATGTCTACTGTGGAAAAGGAGAATGAAAAGATGATTCTAAACCAAGATTTCCTTGGTTTTGTGGGCCACTTACACATTGCCCCATACCCCTTCCTTTTTAGGGTAAAGGTGTCTTGGTTTCCTCATTTAGAAGCCATCACAAACTTTTAGTCATCCTAGTTGCCCTTTTCCAAGGCTTTTTAATTCCTCTTTTCCTTTACTAACCCAATGAGACAAGAAGTGCACACAATATCCAGGCTATGGGCCACTCTGTGATTGATACAGTGGCATATTTTCTTTCTCCTTCTCTATTCGTACCATAACAACAGCAACTATTCACTGATGCTGTGAGGAAAGAGAATAGTGTTTCAGTTTTATTCTTAAGTTGGCTGATCACTAAAATGTAGTTTCCATGGAAAATAGTTAGATACAGTTGGCATGCTACATGTGTCTACACTACTGTATGTATTATAATATATATATATATGTTTTTTATTGCATCATACTTTTTTATTTAATCAAAATCCCATTCTTGCTGTCAGATCAATAAGAATAGGTAATTATGTAATGGCAATTTCTAATTATTTATTCTATTTTAAAATGACAATTGCTTATGTCTTCATGTGAAAAATACTAACTGTTACACTGTCAAATGAAATAGTATAATAAAAATGCACATCATGTCCTGTATTTTTCGTATTTACATGACAAGTTTATGAGGGAAAAAGGAACAAGTCCATCATAGTAATTATTTGCTAACTGCTAATATAAACAATTAATTAAATAAACTGCACTTGCTAACTGTTAATCTTAACATATTCCCACACTTTCAGCTATAATCAGACCTGTAATCACAAGAAGGTTAACATGTAATTTTTTTTTAAAAAGTAGTTCTCCAAGTGAATTATTGTCCTGAATTATTTTAGAAATATTTTTTAAAAATATTTTTGAGAAGAATATCAGATTGACATGTTGCTCTTTTTATATGATGTTTCATGACTGCTAAAGGAATCAATCATAATCATAAAGAGGCAACAGATCTATTTTAGAGGGGTTGTTCCTATATTAGCAAATTAACCAGAAGGTCAAGATCACAGTATTTGGAATAAGTATGTAAACTAAACAAATTATGTATCTAAAGATGTTTAATGTGTGCAATATACTTGATGAAGTAGCTGTTACCTAGAGCTTCTGGGCAAAGTTAGAGACAAATTATCATTCTGTCACTCAAGTGGATTATATGTATTGATATTCAAACATATCAAACAATTTTGAATACCCACAGTGGTATTTTGCTAATTAAATAACAAAATGGAAATATGGAAAATTGAAAATTATTAGAAGACGTAAAAGTGGAGCATGAAAAAAGGCAAGGCATTAAAATACATATCCCAAACTTGGCTATACATTTTTTTTTTAACAAATGTATTCTCTATCTTTTTACTAGTGATATTTACAATGGCAGTACTCCATCTAGTTAAAATTAACCACTCTCCTTACTGTTTTACTGTTCTAAAATTCAACAGTAAAGTGCAATCTGCTAGAGAATTAGCATTGTCTACAAAAATGCAGACAGCAGTGTCTGGAAATGAGGCACTAAAATCTAGCAGGAAGAAAAACACACCCAACAGCAAAACACAAATCTAATACAAATCACCCATCTGCCCAGTCCCAGAATAAAACCATTTTAAATCTTACATCTGAATAGCTACTGCCAATTGTTATATTCTATTTTTTAAGTAAACCTTTTAAAAATTCATTGCCTGAAAAGACACAGGATGCCTCCACCCTATGTATATATTGGTTTGGGGTTTTGTTTTTGTTTTTATAGCTAGGTTGTTCTGTGACTTTATGATACAGAAGCCAAATAAAAATAGCTGGTGGGAATCATATTCACATTCTCATTATACAAGATGCAGGGACTGAACAGGTGGGAATGTACCTGTAACAGAACATTTTGTTTCCTAGTCATACGCAGAGAATATGAAATACCCCCTTATCCAAAATGTAAATGCCCAAGTAAAATCCAAGACCTAGAAAAATATTTAAAATTCCACAGTGCTTTGAGATATAATATGCTGCTTATTTTTTCAGCATACCATATGAAATACTAAAGCATATTACACAAGTGGGTGGAAGACGTCACTTTTGATATTTGTGCTGTTACTGTCTTCAAAACTTTGTGATTTTTTTTTCTCTCTAAAATATATCTTCTAAGCACATGTACACAAATGACAAATATACTACTAAGAGAGAACTGACTTTGCATTTTATAGTGACTGTTTACAAAAGCAGGAACAAACCTATCATAGATTACTGTATTTGGTTGTATTAAATTAACAAGTCATACAATGCGGCAGTACGTTAATAATATGTTATTGTTTAAAATCCCTTATTTACTGTTTTTCAGAGTTCAAACCTACTGTTTTGCAAATATAAGACATTTACTAACTTGTATCTTGACTGACAGCCCTCAATTTGAAAAAAAAATAGCTGTGCTTCATGCTAACTCAGACTACAAGACAACAGTTTACTAGAATCCTTGAGGGTATTTTTGAATAATTAAATAGATATGCTAATTTTTTACAATAAAAATCATTGCGAGAAATATAAAAAAATGGAAAGTATTACATCTTATTTTAAGACGAAGATAGATTAATGTTTCAACTTGTCTGTATAAAAAAGGCTTCTTCTAATCTGCACTCACGTGTACCTTGACCCTGGTAGCATAAAAAATTGGAAAGACACTCTATTTCAGGTCATTACTTAAATAAACAGAATTTCTGCAGGTTTTATTTGATGGATTGATTGACTGAGTTTTGGTTTTTAAAGGTCATTTATTGAAAAAAATTACAGGATAGCTTATGGCTATTTAGATTTGCTGTATCCTCATTTAAAAAGGTGAGAAAATGATGCAGGTCTGAAAAAGAATGAGAGGTTTTTTTTTAAGAGCAAGCTTACATTGCCATTCAGATTGATATTTTTTAGAGATGGTCAAGGGCATAGGCAAGGGGAAAAGGAAAGGAAAAGGAAAGGGGAAAGAGGGTATTATTCAGGTAAATTGGTAATTTCTGAAACTCAGAATAATAATAAAAATGTTTTTTCTATCTATGTTCAGCACTGAAAGTGACACTTTAGAATTATTTTCTAGGGGAACCATACAATTTTATACAGGCACAAGTATATGCCAGTGTACATGACTGTGATTAGCTGTTACCTTAGAATTTGACTATTTATAACTAAGCATAAAATAAGTCCATCTGACAGAGTAGTAATACTGGAATGATACTTTTTACCATAAAACCCTTTAATAGTTACAAACACTGTATACTCAAATTTAAAAATATATATAATGCATTGAGTTCTATGCCTGAATGTGACATACAATGTAATTCTATTAGAATTTCTCTGAAGTATAATAAATTGTGTATATTAATGTAACTGGAATTACATATTCTTTCTGTATATGGATTTACCCGAAATGCTTTGCTATTGGGGGAAAGTTTCATGCTGAAAATCTCCATTTCAATTGTGTAGGACACAGCTAAAGATCAGTGTTCACCCAGGTTCTATTCATCTGCATTGGTGAATTAGGTGCTTTTTCCTAGGAGCTCAACCCAGGGGAGTACCATTTTCCCTTCATCAGATCATGTAGTATACAGTGCCAGGTATTACCAGCTATAGACTTATTTTTTTCTCCAGCAGTGTACCTGAATTACTTCATGCTGAAGTAACCTTATCTTGGGAAGCACTAATGCTAGAAACAAGTCAAACAACTGTTGTAAAATAACCTTCCTCAGGGTTTGAGCATTGAAGTGAAACTTTTATTTTCACTGTTGATATAATTTTCAATAACTTTCTGTCTAATATTGACACATAGTTCTATGTACTCATTTTATGATAGAGAATTGGGGGAGAGAAAATGGAACATAGGAACTGCCATTTAGTGTCAAACCTCAGCTTCATTTTGGTCTCTGTCTGATCTTGTACTGTAACCTGACTTCAGAGGAATGGTTGAGGAACTCAGTAGAAAAATACTTTTCTCCCCAGCTTTTCATCTACTACCACGTGTAGATCTCAGTTTAACTGGTTGGAGGCAGTGATTGCCCTGAAGCATAATTTCAAGATCCTTCACAAAGGTTGTTTTTAAACATTTTTACATTAAATATGGATATTTCTGTATCCAAAAAATTTCAACACCTTTCCAAGATTTCCTTCACATGTCTACCATTAAAAATTGTTCATCTGTTGTAGGTATGATCTCTAATAGTGTTGTGTAAGTCATATGTATTCCTTTATATGTCTCCCTGTTTTGATTTCTTCCAGAACTCAGTTTATCCAAAACAAGTATTAGTATTATCCAAAACAATTCAGGGATATCTGGATAGCTGTCCCTGAAATGCTGTTTCCTGTATGATTGCAAGTGTTCTGTTTTCTTCTCAGTGAGCATTAGGGTACAAGTACTTCAGACAGCAGGTGCTTTGGTTCCTACTAAGAATTCCTATTTTTTTTTCTCATTTCTTATCTACAATCTCATTGTGATGGCCGTACAGTAAGAAATATAATTGCTGTTTTCTCTCAAATAATAAATAAAGAGAACAGAAAGACTTCAAGAAAGAACCTTGGCCATCTGTGCTCTCCAAGTAAATGTAGAGGACCAACAGAATGTAGTTAATTGCAAAGCTATGAAAGTAAGGAGCAGAAAACATAATTCGTCACTGGCAGTTGCTTATTGGAATGAAAAATATTTGTTTAGAAAGGGTAATAAAAACAAAAAATAAAAAGCAGAAGTAAAAAAGATGGAAGAGACGGCGATCATCAGCAAGAGTCTGTGAGACTGCAGTAAATTATGGCTGTTTACAACCCTCTGTACTTCTGAAAATGTCCTCTTGAAGTTTGTTAAATACTCTATGACATTTCCTAGAAAAGTAAAAGTAATTCTTTGACTATGCTTGATTATTTTCTTCATCAGCAAACAGGTGTCCCCTATTTTCATTTCTTCCATCTATTTAATGATGTTTAATCAAAGGTTTAGAAAATCAAAGGTGCGATTGTAAGGTTCAAGCCAAATTTCTATCCCACTTTTACCTGCACACCAGTAACAACATTTGTTCTGTATTATGTTTTGTAAATCTCTCAACAGTTTTAGTATCTGCAGTTGGAAAGATTAAGAAATTACGATGGCACTCTAGGTACTACATTGGCAATGCAAACACTGAAGTTAGGAAGCCTGGTCAATCCCTTAGTTGTATCATTTAAAATACATTCTATAGAGAGGTCGCATGCACTAGGGAAAAAAATGAGAAGCATCTGTTTTTCACTCTAGGTCTTGCTAGTTTTGGCAAACAAAACCAGTTTGAACTGAGAAATTAAATTTATAGTTTATAAGGTGGGCAATCCCAGCAATCTACAGGCTTGTTTCCTGAAATTTTCTCCAATGGGAAGGCTACCAGACATGGTACATTAGGCACTGTTGAGAATTTTTCTGGTACAATCTTGTTGAACGACAAAATAAAAATTGAAAAAAAGAGCGGAGTTTGTGACCTTTTGTGGCCTTTCAAAGTAGCAGCAGGCAACTCAGGAAAACTACAAGGATGTTGTTTACCTGGTCTAGTTGAAGGTGTCCCTGACCATTGCAGGGTGTTGGAACTAAAGGATTTCAAGGTCCCCTTCCAACCCAAAACATTCTATGATTTTCTATATCAGGAGGTTATGCAAGTAGAAAATTGCAAGCACCATAGCTCGAGTAAAATTTAGTCTTCCTAATGGTGTAAAAAAAAAAATACTTAATGTCTTCTTTGCCTCAGTCTTTAAGAGTAAAAACAGTTGTTAGGGTAATCAACTGCCTGGTGAAAAAGAACCTGGAGGTGCTGGTTGACAGCTGGCTGCACATGAGCTAATAGTGTGCCCAGATGGGCAAGAAGGCCAATGGCATCCTCACTTTTATCAGTAGTGAGGCCAGCAGGACTGGGGGAGGGGTCATTGCCATGTACTCAGCTCTGATGAGGATGCATGTTGAATTTGGGCCCCTGATAGCAAAAAAGACATTGAGGTACTGGAGCTTATCCAAAGAAGCTGTTAAAGGGTCTAGAGAGTAGCCCAATGAGGAGTGGCTGAGGAGCTCACAAATATTTGCTAAATGCCCTGATAAACTTTCTGTCCTTTATATGTTTGGAAATGGGTTCCAAGAAACCATACCCATGCCCTTCCCTGGGACAGAGATAAAGCTGACTGACCTGTAGTGTACAGTCTTCCTTCCCACTTTTTCTTGTCAAAGGTAAATGTAATATTAATCTTTTTCCAGCTAATAAATCAAGTTCAACAACAAAAATTACCTTTCTTTTTAAAAATTTACTATGAGTGGCTGACCACTGATATAAGCACAATAGAGAAGTACTTATTTTCACTTCCGACTCCTTCATTTACACTGAAACAGTTGGGCAATTTCAGGTACACATTTTTTAAAAATTGACAATCTTTGTAACACATGGTAGCAATATCCCCTACATGACAGCATATAAATTATTCTCTTATAGGAGCTGCACAGTTTATCTACCTTTGTCTTCTTGGTTAGTGAACAGAAAATGAAGGCAATCCAGATGATCATGGTGGTGTGCCTCTTCATGAAAAGGTGTATTTTGTCAGTTACTATTTGCTTTGGATTCATAGATAATACTCCCTATAAGATCCCATAAAAGAATCCATTGTGTGATTCTGAAGTCTGGCAGCCACTTCTTATTTGCCAGTTTTTGTCTGCTTTTGTTTTGTTTTGTGATTTTGTTTGTGCTGTTTGTTTTCATTGATTGGTTGGTTGTTTGGTTGTTTGGTTTTTCTCTGACTGACACTTATTTCATGAAATATTAAATAGATGTGTTTGGAATGAGGCTGCTCCAAGGCATGTTTTCCAGAAGCATTTTTCTTCTTCTCATCCATCTTCTGAGTCTTCTCTAGGTTGCCTCCAACAGCTAGTGTGCTTAACATTGCAGAGGTTATAGAACCTAGAAAAGGTTAATTTCCCACACATAAGACCCAGCTGGATCATTACTAAATATTTGAATAGATGCTTTATTTGGATAGAGTGGTAAAATCAGTAACATAGTCTTTGTCTTGTAGTTCAGTCACAAGCATAGGCACACCTACAGTGAGCCTATCTGTAGGCAATCAGCAGAAGAGATTAAATAATAGCATCATAACCACCTTAGTTCATTATCGCTCTTGTAATTGTTATACAATCAAATTGGGACAAATCGAGTAGTCTGTGATGCTTTAACAGCCTCCAATTTGCATTGTCTTCCCTTAATATATTCTTTAGAGCTGTGTGAATAGAGTACAATATACTAAACATACATAGCTAGATTACCATTTGCTGCTGCTAATCCTCTTTTTCTCTTTGGTTGATGTACAGTACAGAAATAAAAGACCTAAAAGCAAAAATCAATGCTTCCTAATTTTGAGGGCTTTTTGGGTACTAAGTTGAGCATGTCACTGACTGATACAGAACAATAGACACCTTTGGGGATAGGATCTAAATAGCTTCCCAGATTGTGTTCTCAGTAATGAAACTCCTATTGAAGATGAAAATACACTGTTAAATCTGTTGTTCTGAGTATTATGCTGACAGTCCATTTGGTTTTGCTTCAAATCTATGGATACCTTTTGAGAAGCAATGGCAAGGTTTGCCTTGATTATACTATTTTTCACTTTGTTTCGTGTGAAATGCTGAGTGTTTCTACCTGGAAAGAACAAATCAGTTAATGACATAGGCAGACTTTGCAGTTGCCTCATTGTGGCAAGTTTGCAAACTTAGAATCTGAAGAAAGAAAAGCCCAGACCACTAATAAGTGTGTTAAGGGATGCTACCAGTATGAGTCCTTTCAGAGGGCTGAAACAGCATGTGTGGTGCATATTGCTGAGTTTATTCAGAAATTGAGAGCAAAGATGAATGCATGACCTGCTTTCATATGAGAATGAATGCAGCTCCTGGTAGCACAGCATGATGTTTTCTTTAGACTCAGAGCCAACTGCTTCAAAACAATAAAGAAAATCCTCTCCAAGCTGCATCTATCCTTCAAATAAGAGAGCAACAATAGCTGGCAGGGAGTGGAGGAATTCTGCACTTGCTTTTGGTATATAATTTCAGCCATCTCCTGTTCTCATTATTCCTCCAGTAAAATCCCATTATGAAAACTGACCCAGCAAGACTATTTATATACACATACATATATGCATATTTATATACACTCTTTGTTGCAAAGTAAGTATTTATCTGGAGAAATAAATGAATAATTCACATTTCTAGTATTAAATACTGCATACACAGAGTTTAAGATATATGTTTTCAATTAATATATTAAGCCTTATCATTGGAAGTAAAAAAGTAATGTGCATTTGCATGGAAAAAATAAATTTAGTTTCTGAAGCAAATGATGACTAATGACTTCTGTACATTGCTATGAATGTGTGAGCTCAAAACTTGACGCACAAAAGATTTTCATGGTGTTCAGACAATATATATAGTCTTGAATTCTGGTCTCCTGAATTTTATATATTTTTTTAATGTAGGCATTGAAAATGTTACATTAAAATATGACAGCATGAATTGGAAGTAGTGCAGATGTCAATGGCTCTCCAATGTCACTAATTAGTGTCGCTATTTATTTTATGCATAACGTTCAAATAGCTTGACACGATGATTCTTCCCCTCTACTCCACTCTTGTGACACCCCAGCTGCAGTGCTGCATCCAGCACAGGAAGGACATGAACCAGTTGGAGTGAGTCCAGAGGAGGCCACCAAGTTTATCACAGGAGAACCTCTCCTATGTGGAAAGGCTGAGAGATCTGGGATTGTTTGGCGAGGAAAAGAGAAGGCTTTGGGATAACCTAATTGTGGCCTTCCAGTACCTGAAGAGAGCCTAAACGAAAGCTCTCATTTACAAGAGAATGTAGTGACAGGACAAGGGGGAATGGATTTAAACTGAAATTTTGTCACTGTGAGAGTTACGAGGCACTGAAACGGCTTGCCTGGAGAAGTTGTCGGTGACCCATCCTCAGAAATGTTTAAGGCCAGGTTGGATGGAGCTCTGAGCAATCTGGCCTAGTGAAAGGTGTCCTTGTCCATGGCAAAAGGTAGTAAATCTTCCAACCCAGGCCATTCTCTGGTTCTATGATTCTGTGATACATGTGGTATGAAAGAAGGTGTTAAATGTTAAATACTTGACATTTGCCATTACTGTTATAATTTAACATTACCATTATGCACATGACATGCATTCAATATTTAGTTTTATAAATTACTAAATAGCTAATATTAAAGTTTGTAAATTTCTGTTGTAATTTTCATTCATCTCTGTTCCCAGTTCTAATTGATGTTTCCCCCAAGCAAAGTGGATCTATGTGTTTCTTTCAGAAGTTCCTATTAGTCTGACTTTGTATCTTTCACACAATATAAGGAACAGCCAAAAGAACAAAAAAACACCAATCAAGAGGACAAAGCCTCTTCAATAGACTTCTTGAAGGCTTACAAGCACTGATCAATTATATTATTGTAAAAGGTATCAAAGACTGAATTTCAGCCAAGATAAGCATTATTGAATACTGGGTACTTTTCTGAAAGCATTTAGTATCTCCATTAATAGATCCATTCTGCACTCATCAGTTTTCTCATGCATTACTGTATCATTTACTATTTATACATTTCATTAACTTAGATTCTTTACTCATTGAATTTTCTTGAGGCAGCTCTTTGAAGTAATTAAGCATAGGCCACTCTCTGAACCCTGCACTTTTCAGAAACAACATAAAATGAGAGCACAGTATTTCATAAAACTATGGGAAGTACAATATAGTGCTCTGTTTAAAATGTAGCAGCATCAGTCTTTTGAGACTTATGTGATAAATACAGACAAATAAAAGCTTAAAATTAATCCAAACTTGTGAAAATAGTAGGAAAGTGCTGCAGGAAATATATTTTACAACCATGGTCTATGTTTGGAAGCTAGCACAAATAAGGCAAAATACATTGGGATGGTTCTAGAATGCCAACATAAATGATATACCATTTAGATCCACTTTTTTCTGCTCACACTGGGAAGCATCCTGAGTCCTGTGGAGAACCAGTCATTTCTTAGGTGTGGGCTGCATCCTTCCATCTCCCTGACTCAGGAATAGTAGGTGATATATCGTGAAAGCTTCCACCCCTTCCTGCCTATCTCGTCCTTACTTACCATTGCAGGGATTAGAATGGAAGTCAGGACACGAATCACAGAATGGGTCAGGTTGGAAGAGACCACAGAGGGTCATCTGGTCCAACCTCCCTGCTCAAGCACAGTCATCCCAGAGATTGTGTCCAGATGGTTCTGGAATATCTCCAGTGAGGGAGACTCCACAATCTCTCTGGGCAATCTGCTCCAGTGCTCAGTCACCTGCACAGTAACAAAGTTCTTCCTAATTTTCAGGTGGAACTCCCCAGGTGCAGGACCCTGCATTTGCCTCTGTTGAGTTTCAGACAGTTCTTCTCTGCCCATCTCTCCAGCCTGCCAAGGTCCTTATGAAGGTCTGCGCAGGTCTCTGGGGTATCAGCCACTCCTCCCAGCTTTGTGTCATCAGTGAACTTGCTGGGGAGGCCTTTGCTCCCTCATCCAAGTAATTGATGAATAAACTAAGCAATGCTGAGCCCAGTATTGAACTCTGGGGGACAAACTGTTCCCTATAACAGAGCCTAAGTGTACAGATATGCAGGGACGAGAGGAAGGGAGTTCCATCCAGCCCTACAGACCTCCGTAACACTTTCATTCTGAAATTTTAAGCAAAGGTTACAAGATGAAAATATAAACTTCATAAAGAAGATTCGTCAGTTTAGCTCCCTTTGCAATACAACATAGAATCATAAAAAAATAAGAGGTGAAAGGAACCTGAAAGATCATCTTGTTCCAACTCCCCCAACCCTACCATGGGCAGCAATGCCACCCACTAGACCCAGTAGTTTATGGCCCTGTCCAATCTGGTCTTGAACTCCTCCAGGAATGCAGCATCCACAACTTTTCTGGGTAACCTGCTCCAGAGTCTCACTACCCTCTGAGTAAAGCCTTTTTGCCTAATACCTAAACTAAACCTTTTCCCTATCATTATTTGCCCATGTAAAAAAAAATGCTCTCCCTCTTTTTTATAAAAAAAGAAAATGTTTCAATGTTTTACTAATGTTTCAATGACCTATTTAAATGTTTGGTTTAGATACAGAGCAGCTGACATTGTGCTCTTTAGAATATTAGCTATCTGTACCATTCTGTACAGATAATCTGGAAGAGTGTATTCTGTGAATATGTTCATATACATATGTGGTAAAGTTACCATGGAAATCAACATCTTCATTTAAACTGACAAATTTTGTTATTAGAGATTATTCTGACCCTCGTAACACATTTATTTGAAGTAGCCTTCAAAGTTAAGCAAGAACAAAACTCTGCTTTTTTTTCTTGTTTTATGAAGCCCCAATGTAGTATGGCTGAATTTCAGGTCCAGGGAGACTGCAAGAAGTTTTAGGATTATCATACTAGTAAAGCCGTCTGCTGGAGAGATACCTGCTTGCAAAAGGAACTTTTTCTTCATCGGAATTACTGCCTTCTTAAATGACACACAGATTTCTTTGTCCCCCTAGTTGAGTTGGTTGGAAATGTGACTTCCACCCCCACTCCCCGTCCATTGCATCTATGCTAGCAAAACTTTTGAAGTTCAGCTGCAGACATTTGGTCTCTCTCCTTAGGAAGAAAGTTGGCCATCTGACAAAATGATAACTAAGCAAGAACATTTTTAAGAGCTAAGCTCATGCTGCTGCCAAAGCAACACCTGCAGCAGTAGCATAGACTGCATTGGGAGTGCTTGGGAGTTGCCAGAGCAGGTTTACTTGCTGAGGGGAGGAGACACCTGTCTCTAACTGTCTACAGTCTGCAGAGGTGGCACAGGCTTTTTCTTTTTTTTTCTTTTTTAAGATGTACTGTCACTTCTCCTAAGAAGATATGGCTTCTCCATTGGTATGTTTCACCTACCATTTTGACATGTATTACAGCTTATTTTATACAACTGTAACATTATCCATGGGAAGAAATTCATAGGCATGGTAGACATGTGAATGACACTCTGAAGTACAAATTCTGTCATTATGTTACACATGTGGCCGGCAGGATTTCAACAGATGGAATTAAATGATTAGCATAATGAAATAGCTGTTTTTAACTACACAAGGTGGTGCAAAGAACAAATCCTGCTGTGTTATTGGTCTTTGATGTTTATTCATTCACATTTAAGTAGTTCCCTTCTTTGTGAAGTAGCCATCAGTACAGTAAGAATGTTCCTGCTAGAATATGCACTTGTTACTGCCACTATGGCATTTTCTGTGACATGGATCATCACTGGCAATGCTATGAAACAATTTTTTCACGAAAATGGAAACAGCAAAAGAAACATACAAATATAGAAATATTGCTGAAAATTTAACACTCCTGATTGCCACATTTTCTTCAAAGTGTATGGTCAATTTTATTAGAAATTCATGTGAGATTATTTGCATTATGTGGGCTTATATGGAGTATTGTCCAGCTGTATTTTATGTTGTCACAAGTTATTTCTACTTTTAAAGATTGAGCAGTTCAAATGACACTCATTGTTATCCCCATCTTTTTGATACCACTATGCAGCATTGCTTTTGGGACTCGCAGCAACACTTTCGCTGTTCTCCTTTTTAATTACATGGTGATCAAGTAAACTCACAACCACAAAACCAAGTACTTCTTCAGTATCCAGCAGTCACAGTGGTAGACAGAATAGCATCACCAAATGCTCAATAGAATTTTTTTTGCTGTTTCATTTTTAAAAAGCTGATCTATTCACTGAGAACTCTTTGGAGGACCATTCAGTTATGAATTTTTCAGATCAAATAATCATCACAGTTCTTTGTTCAAATATTTAATAAATCTCATAGCAGAAAAGGGAGCCACATAGGTTCTAAGCATCGATCTGTCACAGTAAATATCTGACTGTTCTTACCTCCTGTATTGATGCTAACCATATCCTGAGCTAAGCTTGTTTGTGAATTATTTAAATGGATCGGTACTTGACCAAAGTTTTACCTCTGGTTGATAAACATTCATTTTCCCTGCAAATTTGCAGTATGTAACACAGTTCAAATAATAAGAGAAAAAAAATTGGTGCAACTTGGAGTTAAGATCACTGCACTTCTAAAAGCTTTATTCGTAATTAACAGTATGTTTATTGTGGGAGCAGAAAATGAATCCTGGTGTCCTTAACTGTGCATGTTCTTGATCAGTTTGAAAACGGTGTGATAAGTAGGTACATTGTCATTACTTGCCTTTAACTGGTTGCTGAAGGAGATTTTCTTCTTTGTTTTCTGGTAATTCATTTCATAGTCACACACAGTGTTTTTCAACAGAAGTACTTGGTGTCAGCTGTTCTATTTATTTCCCCTCCAATGAACAGGTTTGTACTCTTGTTTCTTCCCAGCTCCTTGGGGTATTAGACAAACAGAAAACACATTATATTTGTAGAAGAGAGAAACAGGAAAAAATGTTTTCAATTTCCAAAGAAATATTTTTATGTGTTAATATGCCTTTTAAAAATTAAATAGTAAATATTTCCCTTCATTATAAATTTCCCTGAGATACAGTATTGCCCTAAACCAAAGTGAGGGATTTTTTAGTGTCAATTAAGAGAGATCTAGTTCTTATGTTTTACTGACAAAACAAGATCAGCTAGTTCAGTCTTGGTTCCTCTCCAGCTTAAGCTCTTCTAAAAATCATTTGCTTCTGCAGGAATATAAAAGCCAAATAAGTTTTTAGCTATTAAGGATAACATTTATGGGTAGAAAGGAACATTTGAAACACTGGGTATTTTTCCTGGAATAGGCTGTAAGGCCAGGAAAGCTGTCAAAGTGCCTGGAGTATTTTCCAGTGTTTGTGTATTTTCCATTGTTTGTATATTTTACAAATATTTTGTTGAGGCAAATGTGATACTACAGGGCACCACTGAAAAAATTATACAAGTAGCAATGAGGAAAACCACCACAGCTTGCTTTCATCCTTTTAGCTTCCATTTCTGGAAAACAGCAATCATGGGGAAGGGGACAGAGACATTTAATTTCATGTTCTGTCTTTGAAGGATTCTTTCTTTCTTGACTAAATAGTCCAGTTCCTCCTTTCCCATTTCCTTGGTGAATACCTCCCTGCATCAGGTAAAAATTTTTGAAAGCGCAGCTTAACATCTAACATTAAAAGTGAAGAAATCCTGGTCCTAATATAATAAAAGCAGACATTCCTTGGAAAACTAAGCTTAAATTGTTAAAATTAAGTTTAAAATGTTAAATTCATATTAAAAGCTAAATAAAGCACAAAATCAATATATTTTAATATTACTTTATACTTCATATTTCTTTCATCTGTTTCATAAATCTAATGGATGCTTTTATTATCTTCATATATTTGAAGAAAAAGAAACCCTGTGTAATCCGTATCTGGCTTATAGTAGTATTCTGCCAAACTCACATTTTATTATTACAGAAGAAATTATATTTTCCTTCATAAATCTTTAAAAATAGCATAATTCCTTGTTTGAAATTAATGTTGACTATCCACTTTTTGTTAATGTAGGGGGATATTCCTGCAGTCAAACCAAATTACTAGATCATACCACACATACATGGCATGGCCTACAACTGAGTGACAACCCATCTTTTCAGTTAACTTGAGCATTTGAATATTGAACAATACTGGAGAGATATTGGAGAACTATCACCTGCATTACTTTAGAACTTCTAGATGCTTGGTCTTCAGTAGATTTGTATGTATATAAGTGGTTTTCACAGCCTTTTCTCCTCTAATGCAAGTCAAGTGAATAATTGCTTTGTTGTCTTTGCTCTAGACTTTCAGTACAGTTGTGTATCCTAAGCCCAAGCTTCTTGACAAACAATATAAATGATACAAACATTTTCAAAAGTTAAAAGCTTGGTTTATTTCCTCTGTTCTAGGATGCCTTGGAACTACCACCATAGTAGTTTAAGCTCATTTCTTACTATTTTTTTTCTTACTTTTTTTTTCTCTCCACAATTTCTAATTTGAAATAATTTTTAGTCTCACATGTGTGGTGCCATCATTTTCATTGTTAAGGCCATCTCATTAGATAACTTTGGAATATCTTTCTCTCAGAATTGTTCATTATCTGTAGAATTTTTCAGTTCATTAGCTGCTAACATTTAAATACCTTTCCTGACCCTTAATTGAACTATGTTCCACCCTATCATCATTAAATCTACCCCAGAGCCGTGTGTGTGTACATGGTGCAAAGTGGGGCACTTGCAAGTGCTTACTTGTGATATTTTATTGATGACAACAGAAAACTTAGCTTAAATGTATATTTAGAACTACAATCAAAATTTTAAATCACTTGCTGTAGAGATTAAATTATCTGGAAATATTAAAGTCTATGTTTAATATTAGCAGCATCTTCCCTACACAATTGGGAGTTTAAGTCTTGCAAGCTGCAGTTCTGGATATTATTTTCTCATGCTTTCTTCATGTAGCTAGTTTCTTAATGTTCTTCCTTTAGCCCAAGTATGGTATAATTGACAAAGATATCAAACACCATATTTTAGGATTTATCTAGACATAGACTCTAATTTGGGCTCTTTTTTGAAGTCCAGGATGCAAAGAGTTAAAATATGAATATTACAGTGTCTGATATTTAAGCTTAAAACTTATCACACAGGACTATGCAAAACTAACTTTTCCATCTAGGGGAGAAAATGCTTTGCTACACAGACCAGCCAGCTCTTTAGAAATGTGTCATTTTAATGGTTATAATGTTTCCTTTTTCTCAGTTTAATTCCTATTTTTAATGTTTGATTTGTTTCTTAAGCAAAAATGTTCACCTATTTGTGTGAGTTTTTGTGTGCTAATACTGTTACCCACTGACTGACATGCCTCAGTGTCTTAAAAGATTATTTCATATATTGTAAGATTATTTCCGGTTCATTGTATTCTTGATAATACAGGATGCTGGCATCAGCTGTACTAAATCCTGAAGAAAAGCAATGTATCCTGGTAATTTTATATTTGAAATACCATGAAAAAGATAATCAAATGACAGTTCTATTCCACAAACGGGAAGAAATACTAATGATTAAGGCTGTTTCTTTAGAAAAAGTAATCAGAAATAGGCAGACGTTTAGTCATGGAACTAGCTAATACCATACAGTGTGTAAAATTTGATGATTGAAAAAATCAGTGAGCTGACCAGTTGGATTTATATCTGACTGATTCTGACTGGCTTTATTTCACTCATTAACAAAAAAAAAATTAGTATGGTATACTGGGTGTAAATTACTAAATGCTGTTGGACGCGTTTTCAAGGGTAGCTTTTCTGCTATATATTTTAGATATCTCTATGTATCATAGTAAGCTTAAATGAAAAAGCAGTCCATTGAAAATTAATACTTACTGGAGAAGAATACTTCGTTGTAATCTCTTCCTGTTTGCCCTGACAGGAAGCTGACTCTTATGCAGTGGCTCTCACTACCCTAGGTTGGGATGGCGAGAGAAACAGAAGAGTAGAACAGAGAAAACTAGTGGGTTCTGATAAAGACTGTTTAATAGGGAAAACAAAGCTGCATACACAAACAAAGCAAACCAAGGTATTAATTCACCACTTCCCCTGCGCAGGCAGGTATGCAGTGATCTCCAGGAAAGCAGGGCTCCATGACATCTAACACCAAGACAAACACCATCACGCCAAATGTCCTTCCCTTCCTCTTTCCATGGATGTCATTGCTGAGCATGATGCCATATGGTCAGGTTGGGGCAGCAGTCCTGGCTGCCTCCTCTCCCAACTATTTGCTCATCCTCAGTCTGCACCCTGGTGGGGTGGTCAGGAGTAGAAAACGCCCTGAGGCTATGCAAGCTACTCAGCAATAGTTGAAACACTGGTGTGTTAGCAACACTGTTCTGATCACAAAACCAAAACATAGCACCGCACCAGCTACTAGGAAGTAAATTAACTCTAACAAAGCCAAAACCAGTACAGCAGCTGTCTGTACAATCTCCAGCAAAGTTTTAAACCTGACTGTATATAATATTTCTTCCTGCAGTTCTGACTTACTAGAGTATTAATTCCTAGCTCTGAAATGTCTGATGTCTGAAAATAGATTACTTGAAGAAATTAATTTAAATTATATAGTTCTGCAAAGCTTCTACATGCTGCCAAATGGAATTGGCAGGCTCTTGCTTTAAATTCACTTTTTGTTTTGTCTTTATGTCACCTGTCTTGCTAGACTATCCTCTAAACTTAGTCACTTAAATCTAGTGTGTACCTTCCTGTAGTGGGTTGACCTTGGCTGGATGCCAGATACCCACAAAAGCCTCTCTATCACTCCCCTCCAAAAATGGACAGGGAGAGAAAATATAAGGAAAGGTTCATAGGCTGAGATAAGGACTGGGAGAGATCACTGACCAAAATACCATCACGGGCAAAACAGACTCAAATTAGAGATATTAATTGAATTTAGAGCACGATAATGAAAAGTAAAATAAGACCTTAAAAACACCTTCCCCCCACCCCTTTCTCCTTCCCAGCTCTACCTCCTTCCCCATGCTGCAAGAAGACAGGGAATGGGGGTTGTAGTCCATTCATCACAAGTTGTTTGTGTTGCTGATCAGGTAGAGCAGTTCTTCCCCTGCAGCACCGTGGGGTCCTTCCCACAGGAGATAGTTCTCCATGAACTTCTCTGATGTGAGTCCATTTCATGGGCAACTGTCCTACCCAAACTGCTGCAATGTTGGTCACACTTCCGTGGGGTGCAGTCCTCCAAGGACAGGCTACTCCAGCAGGAGCTCCTCTCTACACAGGTCTGCAGGTCCCTGCCAAGACACTGCTCCAGCGTGGGCCTCCCACAGATTCACAGCCTCCTCTCAGGCATCAACCTGCTCCAGCATGAAGCTCCTCCATGGGTTGCAGGTGTATCTCTGCATCCCCATGGGCCTCCATAGGCTGCAGGGGCACAGCTGCCTCACCATGGGCTGCACCACAGGCTGCAGGGGAATCTCAGCTCTGGTGCCTGGAGCACCTCCTCTCCCTCCGTCTGCACTGACCCTGGTGTCTGGGTGTCTGCAGAGTTGCTCCTGTCACATGTCCTCACCCCAATCTTCTCTGGCCGCAATTACATCTGCACAATAACTTTTTTTCTTATTAAATATGTTATCACAGAGGCATTACCATAATTGGCTCAGCCTTGCCTACAGCAGTATTGGAGCTGCATGGTGTTGGCTCTGCTAATCATGGAGGAAGTTTCTAGCAGCTTCTCATAGAAGCCACCCCTGCAACCCCCATGGCTACCAAAACCTGGTCATACAAACCCAATACACTTCTATATAATTCTACATCACACACTGTAATGCCATCTATTTTTCTTTGTGTTTCTCAAGATACTTGCAACAAAAATATTACTCTTTGAAACAAGTCCATGGGTCACCTCTGGTGTCTATACATACATGGAGACCTGGATCCTAGAGGCTTAACTTACTAACTTCATATATGTTGATGTAGTGACCAAATGTAAACTAAAAGACCTAATTTCAAGTATATGTTTCTTGAAATTTTGACTTGAATATTTTGCAAAGGGTAAAGATACACCATCTCTACCTTTTTCTCAGGCTTGATAGAGCAGCACTTCATAATGTTCAGCTTATAAGTTACTTAAATGTAACTACAAGTTTACAGCCTAACAATTGCCATTAGTTTGTAATCATAAAATGGTCAAGTGAGCAGTAATTCTCAGAGCACCTTTATCGCATATCCTTATGATACATGAAATGCCTTTAGCAGGACTCATACATTTTTATGGAGAGTAAATGAGAATTGTGTCCCTATGTCCAACTCTAATGGAAATTCGCAGTCTCAGATGTCAACATAAATCTTTCTGAGAGCTGTACACAGCATTCAGAATCTCAGTAGCAGCTGTTTCTGTCTTCTTCTGTGGTTATGCATTTTTCACCTCTGTATTGTTGTACATTTGCCAGCAGTTATTTATCATTTCTAATACATGTATATACACGCACAATTTTTAAAAAATATCTTAGAAACTTCATTGAACTTCTCTGATCTTTTTTGTCCTCTTTTTTTCAGGATAAAAGCTAAATTCATTGATGTGACCATTTTTCACATCCATGTCCTTAGCAGATGTTCATAACAAGATACCTTATAAGTCTCCTGACAAAAAAATATAGATGTTGGCAAAAGTAGTAAGATAATGTTAGTCATTATTGCCTGTTTCTCTTGAGTCTCAGTGATTAGTCTGCAAAGAATTCTGTTAAACAAAACTCCATTAAACTTACTAAACATTAGTACAAAAAACTTTAGGAAATATGTCACAGACAAAATATTTTGTACACAGCATTGTTTTTTTTCTTTAAAAAGCTCACTGGGTAATGGATATTTGTAGAAATAAATCCTGAAATTTGGCATTGGAGAGGGAAGATATATACTGGATATATACTATGCAGTATAAATATATACTAACTGTAACCCTTTCTAGCTATCTGAAAATGCAATTTATAATTTAAGTCTATCTGATATTTTTGGGGAAAGAAATTTCTTTTGGAGGAAACACTGATTAAAAACCTTCAGCATCTCTGTATATGCTGTAAGCTAAAACAACAGTGTTAGACACAGAAATTATTGTAATTAAGCATATTTTAAATCTATTTGTTCCTAACTTGGAAACTTTGACTTTTTAAATGTATCAACTTTAAGGTTTGATGCTAAAGATGATTTTTAGAATTAGATTCTCATTAGAATATTTTTAATGTGTATCTATATCCCCATACAGATAATATGGAGCTATTTTGAAATGTAGAATTATTTTTTCAACCCAAGATCTGCTATAGTGCATATTTTCTAGCACCAGATAAACACACTCTTTTTTGTTTACCCTTTCAGTTCTCCAAGTACTTCTTTTCACCTCCATTCCTTTATTGTCTTGAAATGTGAAGCATTAAAGATGCACCAACATAAAGTGCACTCAGTTATCTTCCCCTTGCTGTGCTGCCAGGATTCTGATTTGCAAATTATCAGATACATCTTCTTTCTCGTCAGAATGTCTTTTACTTTATTATGTACTGCAGAACCATCTGTCACACTGACAGTATTAATATGTGCTGTTTCTATTAGATAGTCTCCATTGCTTAAAGTGAGTGATTTTTCTGCTTAAACCAAATTTTTGTAGTGCGACTGCAGTGTGGAGATGTGTGATTTTGCTTCCATTATATTTTTCTTCTTGTTGCTTGTTGTTTACAATTCACATGACAAACATTTTAGCTTCACTCTGAACCGATGCCCTACTTTACTTGGGGAACATATATTATAAAAGCTAGAGTTGTGCTACATTTAAATGAACCACACAGGCCTACAGCAAAGCTCAGTGAAGAATTTGTTTTCCCCCTGCTGTAATAATCTGCCACTTGAATTATCCCCACAGAAATGGTACATATTGCCTCAAGTTCTACAGCTTAATCCTGCTTCTATACAAGTCAGTGTTTACTTTTCCATTCACTTAGTGGGGCATAGCCAACAAGCCTTACATTGTAAATGTGACTATAAAAAGTTTCCCATTTGACAGTATAATCTTCAGAGATAAATTTATTTATGTATAGTTTAAGAAGTTTATAGGGAGATAATCTTTACTATCAGGATTATTTTACATACAGAAATAAATCAGTGGTTCAGTGCTGGTCTGTCCTTTCAGTTGCTATGTTTCTTACCTGATTTTTTTTTCTTTTCCAACACACAGAACTCAGGTTTACTGTATTTTTAAGGTTAATATTTTACTTTTATTAAATGGGCAGCTAATAACTGCTAGATCTTTTGGAAATGCCTCATTTTTGAAGGTTAATTATTTTTAAATGTTTTTCAGTATTTTCATAGTATCTTAGTGGTTGAATCTCTCCCTATAGCTATTTTTAACTTGTTATTTATTCAGATATTGTCCTATATTATTCTCTATGAGATTAAGACCAGACTTAGATCTACTGGCAGCTGTAAAAGTCATTCTCTCAGATCACTACTTGGAGAGCATAACTTGCATCTCATGAAAAGTATTTTAAATTTGTCTATTTTCCATAAAATAATCAGAAAGCTACCAATCTATGTAGATATCAATGCAAAACTATTAAATATCAATAATTTTGGTACAGACAGTCTCTATTTTCCTTCTTACTGTAACTGAAACCAAAAAACAAAAAAACCCAATGGGAAGACTAAATCAAATAAAGAAAATATTCTACAAGGTACTGAGGGCATAATACCCACAAAGAGATAGACCATTTTGGCTTCATAAAAGACAGTGTAAGAATGAGACTTCTGATAGTCAATCCCATGATCATTTTTGTTCCTGATCATATTTGTAAAATGCTGTCAGTGCTGTACCTGGAAGGTACTTTGAGTACATGTTCTCTTTTACAAAATCTTCTTGGTTCGCTCTTTTGAGAAGCTTTACAATATTTTTTCAAGAATTTCTAGTGTGCATATAAAGTAAGCATTCTGTATGTGAGGTTTCTCGCTCTGGGGAAAGCGGCAGAACCCCAGAAGCGCCACTAAAGAGGGTCGCCGCTGCGAGCCCTCCACGCAAGTCCGGACCAGGCGGAGCCGGGGTGCCGCGAGCACACGGGAGCAGACTGTGTCCGCGACAGAGAAAGACAGGAGACGAGGCAATTAGGAAATGTAGTCTCTGTGTTCCCGAAATCCAGGGTTTATTGAGGAGCAGCGGGACGGCGCGGGGTGCGTGGAGTCAGGACGGTTCAGAGGGGAGCGGAGCAGGCCTGAATCTGAAGGCGCAGAGCGCAGAACGGAAGCGAACATGGGGTTAAGAGGGGGTGCAGGATGGGAGGAGTTTGCAAGGGAGAACCAACCGCGACGTGAGGGATACAGGATTGACAGGGAAGCCAGGGAATGGGGATATAAGGAGGGAGGTTACAGAACTTTGAAAACCAATAATAAACTGCAGGTAGAAGGAACATTCTAGCTGTTAACTCCAAAAGGATAAAGAGAAGGAGAACTCCAAAAACCAATATTCTCGTGCCCTGATGCATACTAAGGCGGGTAGTTGCAAGGTGTCTTGGGGGAACACCTTTCCGTCACCCTGAGCTAAGTCTCTTCAGACCCAGGGGGCTTTGTCAGGTATATCAGCCTCCAAGCTCATCTGGGCTAATCTCACTGCTACATGTATGAATTATTTTTCATGCATTAAATTACTGAAAAAAGCCATGATCACGGGGTTATTGCCCTCAGAACATGACTGCATGTTTCTTGGTAGAGAAAAGGCTAAGCATTTGAATGATAATGCCTATAATTTTTGTTCTTTTTATGATCTGTTTATAGAGAAGCTCACTGAACAAACTGAAGTACCTTCTGGTTTTCCGTCTTTATTGGCCTGATTCTAATCTACAATTTAATGTATCTGTTTTCATTAAAGAAACTAATTTCAACAACTGTTTTGGGCACAATTACAGATTTCAAGAGAAGCTCTATATTCTGCATTGTTAATCCTGGTTGAATCAGTTTCAACTTCAGACTCTAAACTGATATTCAGCCTTTCATATCTGCATGAAAAAATTGAATAGCATCAGTGCTCTATTGGTTTGAATCTCCTTTTCTTGTATATTATCTAAGAAAAAATGCCTTAAAATGGGGGTTGTATGCATTCATGCTGATTAAGATTCTGAGTTATAGCCTTTCAAAACACTAAGCCTTCAAAATGTAAAATTCATCTTCTTACAGTGCGTTTACCTCCCTGGGTAAAGTTTGAAATGGTAGCAGTTGTATTTTACTTATAATTTGATTGACATTAGTTGCACAAAATTGTTTGGTTTGCTGTGGTTTTTTGTTCGTATTTGTTTGTGGGGCTTTTTAGGATTTTTTTTTTTTTTTTTTGCTGTAATAGCTAAAATAGATGTATTATTTCTTGTAGACTGGGATAATAATTTTTTCCATACAGAACACAGCTTTTTCTCTGTGGTGGTTTCACAGAATCACAGAATGGTTTAATTTGAAAGGGACCTCTGGAGGTCATCTTGTCCAATGGCCCTGTTCCAAGCAGTGTCACCTAGAACTTGTTGCCAGAACCATGTCCACATGTGTTTGGAATATCTCCATGGATGAAGATGCCACAACTTCTCTGGACAAACTGTGCTAGTGCTCAATCACTCTCACAGTGAAAATGTTTCCTGATGTTCAGACAGAACCACCTGTGTACAGCTTGTGCCCATTTCCTCTGGTGCTGTCACTGGGCACTGCTGAAGAGAGGCTGGGTCTTTACACACCCTCCCTTCAGGTATTTATATACATCTATGAGATCCCCTTCTGAGCCTTCTCTTCTCCAGGCTGTATAGCCACAGATCTCTTAGATTTTTCTGATAGGAGAGATATTCCATTCCCTTTATCATCTTTGTTGCCCTTTACTGCATTGTCTCCAGTAGGTCCATTTCTCACTTATACTAGGGAACCCAGAACAGCACCCAGAACTCCAAACCTCCCTTGACATGCTTACAAAGCTCCTCTTAATGCAGCTTGGGATAACATTATTATTTTTTTGCCATAAGAGCACCTTTGCTGGCTTATGGTTTGACAATTATGTTTTTAAAAACAAAATTAGGATAGACTTTGGAAAGATTTCTATGTATGAATAAAAATAGGGTTGGGTTTCTGCAAACAAGGCTTTTTTATTAAAAGGTCAAGGTAAATAACTGTGTCTGTAGAAATTGAGTTAGATTTGTCATCTATGTATTCTACAAGCCAGAAAGGATTTGGTTCTTTACACTAGAGCTGCTTTTCAATCTTTGGACTCAGTGGTACTTGCCACTAGTCAATAGGAAAAAAAGTCTGAAATAGTATAAACAATCAAGCCAGTGGGAATAATCTGTGTGAGCACTGACGTGGAGGCAATTTTATTTTTTTTTCCATGGGAATTCAAATTGACTGTGTACCTACATAGTGACCTGACTGCAATGCAGTGGATCAAAAGCAGAGTTCTTTCAATATTTTATATTATTCAAGTTCTTTACACCATTTTAAGTCACTGCCTGTACTGGGGGGTTAAACTTTTTTATTTGTTTTGGGGTTTTTTAATTAAAAATCAGTATTCTTCCTGGTCTCTATGATGCTAAAGTATTTACCAGTATCGACGTTCCAGATGAAGATGGCAGTGAGCCCCTGTGGCTAGCACAGGTCCTTCCCGTGGGAACATTTTGCTATATTTCATAAACAAAGATAAAGTTTGGATGTTTTGCAAACAACTTCTCCGGATTAGGTCAGTTCGGGCTTGGCCAATTGGGCCTAGGGGGAGGTCTCGGGCTGACCAATCTGGGTGACCTCTGTAAACTCTATATATATGGAAATCAAAACAATAAATTTCTTCTTCTCTCTTTCCTTGTCTGAGAACCTGGGTCATTCCTCAGCTAGCGGCTCAACAGCGACAAGCCCCTCTTGGTTATTTCATTCTGAAAAAACAAGGATCTTCCCTGTTTTGTTTTATTCTAGCCCCATCTGTAGTCTACAAAGAATACAGCTATATAGAATGTGCATAAAGACCTCCAGATGTTGCATACTAATGTACTCTGAAATTTAACTTCTCAGCCAAGTGACAATGGATGCCAGTGCATCCTGGAGAACATCCAAGAGAGAAGCCTTTCACAAAGACCATGCTGTGGTGCCTACCTGGTCAAATACCAAGAACATATGGAATGATACATATACCCTGAACTGCATTTCCATTACCTGCAGCTGTTTCTGCAAAATTGAGTTTACGTCTGACTAATCTCATGTTACAGAAGTCTTTTCTAAGCTCTGGCAAGCATTTTACAGAAATGCATAAAGGAAAAGCTCAATTTCTACTCTGACTCTAAAGTCCTGAGCTAGCTGAGAGTTGTCTTTGTGCTCATCTGGCCCACCATTGAGTTTTTCTGCAGATCCTTGATTCATCATTGCTAGCAATTGAGACCTGTTGGAACATTGTATTTAAAAGGGAAGAGAAAATTCGGAGAATAGGTGAATTTGGAGAGGGGATGAAGTTTTAAAAAGAAAAAAAAGGAGCCTAGTTATCACAAATGTATGGATTATTTAGCTGATAACTTGAAATACTTCAGGAAAGATAAAGTAACTTGGTTTTAGTGTTACATATAACAATAATGCAACTGTAGAAAGAGAAGGACAGATTATATATTTACTTTTTATTATTTTCCTGTAGAATCTGGACTCTAGGAAAGAAAAAACCCACATTGTCTAAAAACTGAGAATAAATGTAAAAACACTTACTTGTGAGTATATATGCTGTTTGGTGAGGCAAGAGCTGATAAAAGTCTGTCTGACAGGAAACAATATATTGTGTTAGAAAATATATTTTGTAGAGACTTTTCAAAGCAATACAGATTTATTTTCCCACAACATTAACTCCTTTATTGTTTTACTCTTATTTGTCTTTCTGTGCAAAAGTCTCAGTCATAGATTATGGGCTACCTGGAAAATGAGGTCTGCTATCTGTCTCTTCCTATTAGAATTTTCTACAGTGTTTTATTACTGCTATATTCTATTAGTCATATAGCCTGCCAAAGAAGAAAAGCAAACCTGTTTTTTAAACTCTATTTAAGACCAATATAATTGAAACTAATGGATAAAATATGTATTACATTGGTGAGTTGATGAGAAATGGTTCTATGTCTTGTAAATTCTGTCTATCCTAGCTGTATTTCATGTATCTTTCTAAACTGGTTGAGTCAGGTACAAAGAATGATATTAACATTGCATAGGCAGGTGAAATTTGTAGTCAAATAGAGAAAAATCAATAAATTTCATTTTAAATTACTGTCTTTGGTGAAGTCAAACTGTTATGTGAAAGAAGCTTTTAAATATTTCCACTGATTTTTTTTACATACTTTGTCGAGGGACTTATAAAGATGAAACAATCTGTTGTAGCTTATCTATGGTTATTTTTTTGATGGTGATGCAACAAAACTAAATGTGGATACCATGTCGAAGTGTGCTGGCGTGTAAAAATGATGTCTATTTAAATACAGTGAGATGGTGAGCTGTTCACACTACACAGTTCTGTTGATAACGAAGTGAAATATGTGCTTCTTGGAGGTGGTTCAGAGCAGATGATGTGGTAACACTGAATTGCCCCTTCAATACTTACTAAAAATGGAATTTAACCCCCCATTTGGCACATGTTCTTTCAAGAAAAGATTCTAAAGGCACGAATCCTTTAAAAAAAAAGAATAAAGGAAAATAGAAATTACAGAGGCTGTGGACAAAAAATACACAATCCAAAAGAGTGGCTTAAAAGTATACAAAAAACCAGTGATCGTGACTTCAGATGGAAATTGAGAAAATTCCACTTAAAGGCTATGAAGAAACAATCTATATTGGCCTGTAATGGATATTTTGGGGTTTCCAAGATTTTGATGTTAATTCTCTGAGAGTAGGTTAGTCATCAGTACAGACTTAAAACTGAGATTTACTGGATTATAGGTACACTTCATGTCAAAATCAGAGAAGTGGCATATTAGAGCTTCTGTTACTCTAGTCAGTGACCTACTTGTTCGAGGAAAACCCCACAGGATGATTCTTTATGTATAGACCTGCTTTGAAAAAGTAGAGTGTCAAAAAATAGATCCAGGCAGCCTTAGAACAGTCTTTAGAGCATTATTTGGTGGTTCAAATGCAAGTTCATCTATGAAGATTTACACTCCAGTTTGCAGTCAGTTTCTCAGATCATGCACTGAAAGACAAACAATAGTAGAGTGTAATATTGTGTCTGAAAAGCAGTTGAGCATAAGGACCACGTTGACAAGTTTTCTTTTCCTACTTATTCTTCCCTGGAAATCCCTGTCAAATTACAAAAGAAACTAAGGCTTCCATTATTTCACCCAGACATTAAATGTAAGTTATGATTCAGCAATTTTAGGTCACTGCTCTTTTCAGTCTTATGCACTCAGATGTACTTAGAGAACTGTTTCTTGATTATGACAGCAAATACATGTACTATTTTTTTCCAGAGGATGGTTGGTTAGTTGGTTTTTAATTTGAGAACCTGAAATCCATATTGACTTTCCTTAGACAATACAGAGCTATACTTAAAGGTCAGTCTTCTGGGAAATTATTTCAATGTTTAGGCACATTCCTTCAATAGCCCATTCAGTTTCAGGAAAATAATGGCTGGTTGAAGATGAAAGACAACTAAGTGGAACATCCTATTGTCTTTTGCTAAGTGTTAAGCAGCTGGCATGACAGCTCTGACAATGAAATATCAAGTTGGTTGCCAAATCTTAGGCACAAGATATGTCCCTTGAAATCCATCTATTCTACTTTCTATTTCAAAATTAAATATTCTTTGAAGTTCTATTCAGTCAATCCCAAACCCAGTTCCTTTCTCACATTTTGGTTTTTAAATTAGAAAGGACACTAAGAAATAGGATTACAGCATTAATTAAAACATCTGCATGTTGAAACACAGTTATAGCAGGATGAATAATTAAAAATCAGACCGTAGAAGTTTCCTGTTTGTTGGGAAGACTATTCATTCTTCCATGGAAGAGTTATTTTCCTGATTGGAACAAGAAAAAAATATAATGAACAAAACAAGTAGAATTCACAGAAATAATAATCCAGTTTAATGTAAAATTAGGGGGGTAAAATATTATCAAAGAAACAAATAATTTAGAATTTAGATAGAGAGAATTTAGGCAAGACAAAGTAACTCTCAGGGGGCATCATGACCTTGCCTTGATTAGGAGCTGGGTAATTGGCTCTAATGGGTGATAAGCAAGGTAAACAAGAACTGAATACTGTGAGCATTAGTACAAGCAGTGGATCAACAAGTGACAGGAGAATAATACCTGAAACTGATGGAACAGTGTAGTGTGATAAGAATGCAGATTGATTTGATTTGTGGCCCATGCCAACATCTGTTTGTTAAAAAGCACCATAAAGGACTTGGGGGAAACACCGCAGACATCCCAGACTATGTAAAAGAGAAGGACTGAGGTGGAACTGAGGCACCACTGAGAACCAAAGAGAGAGGCTGTGTCAGAGACACACTCATACCCAACAGCACATACACACGCATGTACTGTTGCAGTTAATTGCAGCTCGATCCACTTTCCATTCCAGTAAGTTAGCACAGTCCACCCTGAGGAAAATTTTATCCAACCAGTCAAAAAATTCTATCCAAAAAGTCAAAGCAAATACAGTTTAATGAGTGGAGGTACAAGAGAAAAAAAAGGATGTGAAGGCATTCCTTCATCAGCTGTCACCAGCTGACTAGGTGCACTAAGTTTTAATGGAACGTATTTCAGACACAATAGAATCAGGGTAACTAGGAACAGCCAAGTTGCCTTTTCCCCAGGCAAACCATCTTTAATCAAGGTGATTTTCATCTGTCACCAGTTCCATCCCTGTGAGAGACCAGGTGATATTTTTCACTTTGACTTTAAAAAGGTGTTCAAAAGAGCTTTCCAAAGCATCTTTGTAGCCAAACTAAGATTTTGATGTTAATTTGATCAACTTTGGGTGGATGCTTTGGAAGTAATGGCCCCGTAATCATACTTTAATGGCCTTGCATCAGACATTACAATAAATATACAATTATCTTCAATACAGGAGAAAATACTTGGCATTTCAGGTGGCTAAATTTAAGTGGACAAGCTAGACATAGCCCTTTCTCTCCTGAGCCACAACTAGATGACATAGATTTAAAGCCTGCTAGATTTAAGACACATCAACATGTTATGATGATTTTAAAATTACTCTGGTCAGATGAATAATCACAGCCTTACAACGAATTTTCTATGACTTGTTCCTTCCATATAGAGATGAGGGAGGAAGATAGATGCCTTTCATATGGTGCCAATTCTGACCCAAATATTTTTCTTTCTTTTTTTGATTAATTTTTTAATCCCTCTCTCTGATATCTATGGATGCAGAGCTTTATAAACATCTGAATAAGTAGTTAAATATGTCAAGCTAAGAAGTAAGCTTGAGTGTGGCTATGTTATCAGTTTATATATGAAGATATGTTATATCTGGTAGGAAGACAAGATTAAAGGATCATGTTTGTTCTTGAAGATTTATCAATACATGCTAATTTGATACTTGTTTCAAGTAAATCAATGAGCACTTTGGGACCACAGAAAATCAGGCATTAAAAGTAATCACAAATTGTGTGATCATAAAATAACAAACCACATAACACTATCAGTATCTTTAAATCTCTGTTACTATCATGCTAATCAGCCCTATAATATTATAATGAAATTCTGTCAGTACTGAGGTAGTGTAGCCTTGGAATTCCACTAATGTCCAGAATTCAACAGCTGTACTGAAGATCTATGGAAAGAGTGAATGTTTCTTTATAAATACTACTTTGCCTCTCCCTGCAATTGTAGATATTGAGGCAAACATATAATAATCATTTCATCAAGAAAACTCATTACTTGAGTTTTAAAATGGAGGTAGTGTTTTTAATAGAACTACAGATATTACTTATATTCCTATTAATGAAAACACAGTTAACAAAAGGCCATCCAAAATTTGCATGAAGAATGAAAAGAAACTCACAAAACAAGCCTAACTTCTTTTTTTTTGTAGACTTGAATAGGAAATAAGTACAGCCTTAGCTAGATACATAATTCTGGTGTATGTATATGAATCTTACTAGGCTTCTATAATTTTGAAGGGCAGAAAGAAGAAATAATGTGCTCTGAATCATTATTCTATAGATGGAATATGATCAACAGAGAAACTTTTTTTTCACCCCACTTTAATGCTAACTTCAGAATAACTTAGGTATGTAACAAATGCTCTATAAAAGATGTCACTTCCGCTTTGTGAATTAACGGAAAAATGAAAATAAAATTCTTCTCACTAAAGACCCTAACAGATCACTCCTTTGGTTTTCTTAAACCACATAAATTAAGATCACATTCAAATAGTTTCTGAACATGGGAAATATTAATATTCACTGTGAAATAAGAATGTTGGAAAATTACTTAATGCTTCTTGAAATCTATTTCAATCACTGACAACTTAGATCTCTGTTACTTTTTTAATGAACCTTCATAAAAGAATCAATGCTGTGATAAAAGGGGCAGTTTATCTACGTTCTCCTAATGCAAGACATTTTCTGCTTCTGTTTTAAATTGTGTTGGTTTTACTATTATTGCCATAAGTTCTTATATAAAACCATTAGAAATGAGCATCCAGAAGAATAGGTTTTTTATAATTTATGCACATTTTTTCACACCTGGTCTACATCAACATTCCCAGCGATTAAAATTATCTGACTTCTTGTGATGCTTAGTAGTGTTCCATAACTCTCTATTTCCAAATTATTTAACGGGTGCAGCACTTTTAAGTAAAGTCCTACTTTTACTGAAGTATAATAAATATGAGTGCTTCTATAATGTTTTCAAATATGAGTGAACTTCAGTTACAGATTAGCTCAGGATCACATCTCGTTCCATCACTGATTGAGGCATTGTCCCCAAAAGCCGCTGAAGCCCCAGCGCCACAAAGGCAAACGGCTGCCCCGGGACGCACTGGCTGAGCCGGCCAGCGCTCGATCTGGTCCGGGGAGTGCTCAGCGGCGACGTGGAAATCGGGGGACAGAAACCCGGTGGGAACCACGGTGGGGCAAAGAGACATATGGAAACAGTTTCTGTTCTTCCAGGGAGGTTTATTAGGATCTTTGGGTGGGGTTCCAGGGGAGGAGAAGGGGGAAGGAAAGCGGGGAAGAGGCGGAGAGGCTGAAAGCCCAGAAAATGTGACCCTCAGCACACTCTGGCAGGGGTTTATAATGGAAGGGAAAAGGGGAGGGAGTTAGCTCTGAAGAGCCAACCCAGGAAAGTCTGAGGGAAGAAAGGCAGGGGTACACACCAATAGACTTCTGATAGGGCAGGGTGCATAATTCAAAACAACCAATAACATACAGAGAAGGAGAACAAAGGAAAAATCTCATGGAGCTCTGCAGAAACACACTGCAACAACTGATGTTCTATGTTTGAACCCAGACCGCTAGAGATTAAACATGGGTACTATGAACCGATTATGTCATCTATCTATTTGAAGTGTTTCTCATAAGGTGCTGAGCACAGCCTTTCTCCCCTCCTCCCCTATATGTTGTTTGAAGCCCTGTGCTTTGGTAACACTCCTGCATTAACTCAAGAGTGAGACCACCACAAAATTCGCTTTGTAAAACCTATTGTCATTCATGTGGTGTTTCTTAGTCAGGCAGGTTTCTCTGGAGAGCAAGTCTTTTTGTGCTTTGATAGACTAGACAGTAGTAACAGGAAATCTTCCAGTACCTACAAGAAGGCTGGAGAGGGACTTTTTACAAGGAACAGGATAAGTATGTAGTGACTCTTTCAAAACTCAAGTAGTGTAGATTTAGATTAGATATTAGGAGGAAATTATTCACTGTAAGGGTGATGAGACACTGAAACAGGTTGCCCAGAGAAGCTGTGGATGTGTGGATGTCTCATGTCTGGAACAGTTCAAGGCCAAATTGGATGGTGCCCTGAGTTATCAGATCTAGTGGGTGGCATTCCTGCCCACAGTGGGAGTGTTGGGACCAGATGATCTTTAAGGTCCCTTTAATTCCAAACCATTCTCTGAAATCTGGCATATCAACCTAGCAATAAAATTCTACCTCTTGGCAAAGACCAGCCATTTTAGTATGAAAAAAACTTAGCTCACTATATTAATGATTTGGGTTTTTCACTGAAAGTGGCAAGACACCCTTACAGGTGATGCATTTTTATGTGCAATGGAGATAGCTGGTGTGATTACCCCCCAGAATAAAACATATACATTTAAATTTCCACATGTCCCTCTGTTTAGGTGTAAACATACAGCCAGCCAGCTGTCTATGCTGCTACTGCAGTTGGTGAAAAACAGTACAGTCACTGCATCCTGAAAGACAAATCAACCCTCCCTAGAGACCTGGAGCTCAAGGGTCTGTTTCAGGCTCTGTTGCCTAAGCATTCGTATAAATGCCATTGCAAATGCCCTAGAGTGCCCAAAACTTTCACAACAGCCTAGCAGATCTCTGGCAGATCTGGTAGCAGTCTGGGTCTTTGGACTCTAAATCTGAAGTCATTGACTCATATCCCTAAGGAAAGTCAGCTGTATGTCTCTCTGAGCTGGTTCACTAATTGTACTAGTTAGGTGTTTATCAAATATTATGGGATCTAAGGAAGGGCATACATTATGTTTTACTTTATGTAGAGTGCACTTTTGAAATACCTTTTCATTGCCTGATTTATCATGCTTTGTTTCATATAATTAAGTGTTCTCAAAGTACACAAATAGGATTCATTTTGATGAAACTAAACCAGATGTGTTCCAAAACCACATCTCTGAATGCAATAGGTTTACCCACAGGTCTAGACCATGACTAATTAAGATTTAAAAAAATTAAGAAAATAATTAAATTTATACAGTAAGAATGTCAGATCCTCAGAATCAAATTCTTTTATCTTCAACTCTTCTCCTATCAGATCACATCTTGCCAATATAGTTTGAGCCTTAGGTATTTGAGCCTTAGCATATTTGTTTGCTAAATTTAGATCCTAGCTTTATATATTAATACCAAGTATACATTACCTACCAGATTAAGCATACTTCAGTTTGTGAAGGCAGTGGAGACATCTTAGAGATACCAGTTTTATAGCATCTGTTTTGTGAAAAAAGTTAACAGCTTTAAGAGCAATAGACTTTGTATGCTATAATCAGTTTCTGACCTATATTGGACCTCATAAAAAACTTGTTGCTTCTTCCTCAGTTTAGTAATAATGCTGTGCTTTTAAAAAAAGTTAATTACCGGTGTACATATACCATCTGTTTCTAGGCGCTCTTGTTTAACACTGATTTAAAGGTATTATCAGAGAGGCAACTGCATTCTTGATTACTATTGATTGTTGGTGTAGTGTTGAACCAAACAGATTGTAACAGGGGAATTAAGGCTGGTGTGGCTGCAAGAACAGAACCACACTCCTCAGTAACATAAAATATAACATTTATTTACTTTTTGGGATGAGTATAGCAACTGTACAGCAATTCCTGTTCTGCAGCATACACACACATACACACACACACGCACACACACACACACGCACACAGGCCCCTGATCCTCTGGTGGCTCTGTGTCCAGCACAGAGCCAGCCTCTGGTGGCTCTGTGGACCTGGCAGGGGTAGCAGGACAGTCACTCCTGGCTGGCCTCAGTCCTGTCTGGCAGTGTGGCCTTTACTTGCAGCTCTTTATTTCAGGCTCAACCATCATTGCAGCATTGTGTGTTTGCAAACACATTCCCCCAAGGGACCACGGTTTTCACTACTCATTGTAATTAATTTCAATGGTTAGGACTATGGCCTTGCTGGTTAAGTCATCATAGATAAATCTTTACAAGTTTCTCCCCACCTAAGCCAATTAGCGATCATTTCCTGGTCATTGAGTCCAACCACAAACCCAGTATTGCCAAGTCCCCCATTAAACCACTTCCCTAAGCGCTACATCTACTCGTCTTTGAATCCTTCCAGGGATAGACACTCAACCTGGGCAGCCTGTTGTACTGCTTGACCACCCTTTCAGTGAAGAAAATTCTCCTAATACTCAATCTAAACATCCCCTGTACAACTTGACACCTTTTTCTCCTGTCCCATTGATTCTTCCTGGAGAAGAGACCAATGTCCAGAAGTAGTTGTGGAGAGCAATTAATATTTCATACAATGAATGCAATTATTTCCCATCTGTATTTTAAATCCAAAAAGAACATAAAAATGGCGGAAAACTACTTACCAAGCTTTTTTTTCAGATAATGAAATAAATTTTGCCTATTAAAAGATTATGCTTAAATTTTGATATATTTCTTTCAAGTAAATTAAATATGGAACATTTCTCTGTTATGCTAACTTTTTTGAGTTTCTGTTTGTAAATAAATACACAGTATATGTGTGTATGTGTATATATGTGTGTGCATGTATAGAGAGGAATATACCCCTATATTTGTATGTATAGCCACATGATTTTTGTAGTAACATGATTTTTGTAGATTTTCTAGCCATCAGAGTGATTCCTTTCTGAATATTGATGCAAGGTACTTGCTGTATAGCAGAATTGAACATACAATGAAAATAGAAGCAAAACTAAGTTTTAGCATATTTTGATAGCTCATCAGCAGTCTATCCTCATCACCATCTCTATTGCTAGTCACAAGCATGAGTGAACTAAATGCTCCTTCCCTGAATACCCACAAAAGTACCCATGAGGTTAGAGGAAATAAATGGAAATATTTTCTATGCCCAGGTTATGTGACAAACAATTTAACATTGAAGATAGAGCTATATGGCCTCATTGAATACTTAAAGACTAATCTATTTGCCTGTTACTTCTATTAGCACTGCAAAATAACTAAATTAGGCTTAACCCTTGCTCAGGAGAGGATAGTCTTGAATGATGATTGTCTTCCTTTGGGATTCTTCATCACTAGCTGAGTAAAATGTCTGAGCAGGTCAGAATACATTATTAGCTGATCAGAACAGAGACTATGAATAATCAAGTTAAAACAAAATGCTTAATGATTTATACCATTTTTAAAATGTAATATATGGTATTTCCACTTTTTTGAGATGGAAGAAAAATGTTTAAGTGTACATTACACTTCAAGTGGTAAAGAAAACCAGCTGAAAGAAGAGAGAAATTTCTAACAGATGTAGTTGTCTGTAATGGTGAGGCTTGAACAGGTTCTCGAAATAGTGATCCTCTGGCTGTTGAATGCAGAATAGTGGACTCAACATATGATACTTTAAAAAATGAGGCTTTCTGTACACAATTAATTTAAACAGAAATTGATAGGCTTAATAAATTAATTTTTGGAAGCAGTTTTATGATCTGTTTTGGGTTTGTTTTGTTTTTTTCCACAAATCTAAACAGCTAAAGGCTGCAATCCCCCTGAGTTTATAATACATTAGGCTGCAGGGCTACAGCAAAGGTTGGATAGAAAGGAAAACAGTCAAATATTAATGTTATTCGGGATAATGATCCATGGTGAAATTATTTTTTAAATTTATTTTAATATAGAACTAGATATACTCTACTCCTAGTATGATAATATTTTTTTTTCATATCTTTAACAGGTCAAAATATTAATAAGGAGTGCTAAACTTATTTTTTCCTTGGGTATCCATAGTTCATACTTGGATTACTGGCATTTTATCTTTTCTTATACACATGTTCACTATTTTTTCAGGTCCAAGTAATAGATTTTTTCCTTACCCATTCTTTCCTTTTAAGAAAAGATACCTGGAAACAGCTTCCCTGAGAAAGAACTACTTGTAACACATATTATTTTGCAAATGTTACTTATTACCAAAATTTAATATGATACTGAGGATGGAAAAAAAATAGTGTTGGTGAATTACTGAGTTAAACCATAAATCCTTTTTCTTTTTTGAAGCCTTATTTATCTATTTACATTAAAATACCACTCTTATTACTATTTTCTAGCTGGCCATACAATTAGAACTTTTCCATGTTACAGCACTGAAATAATAATTTTTGATAAATGGAAGATACATATCTTTCAATCTTCCATCTAAAAAACCCCAGAAGACTACAGAATATTTATGTTTTCTGCTAAGCCCTGCCTCGTAGAAAACTTGAGAGCCACATCAAACATTTTGTTTTCCCACAAAAAATTGTTGAATTATGAGATTATAGTTAATACCCTGAGCAACTTGCCAGCACTTTTATTTATATAGATTTGCACACTGTGCTTTCTAGCAAATCTCTGAGCACACTTGAAATCAATGGCCTAAAACCAAAAGCACTGTCAGCCCTAATCAGATTTTGAAACATCTGCAACTTTAGAATTGACAACTGCTAGATTTAACACAACTGTCTGTGGATTTTTTTTTTTTTTTTGTCATAAAACCACAGCAGTCTCTCTTCTTTATGTATGCAAAGGTGCTTGAGACTGATATCTGTGCTGATTTACATCTCAGCTGCATTTTACATGGCCTTTTTAGACAACTGCTGCCTGGTTTTCTGTAACTTCTTCATTCAGAAGCAAATGAACATCCAGCATTCAATTTACATCAAAGCATCTGGTCACAGCAACAATACATGTGCTTAAACTTGCACATGCACTTTTGAAATTGCAGACATCTGCATACGTAAATCAAGTGCCTGACCTAGAAAGAGGTTTCATAAATTTACAAGATTTAATGTCTGAATATGTCCAAGTATTAACATTTCTGAGGTGCTTTCTTAATAATTTCTGGAGTATCTGCATAGAATGTCAACTTGTAACTCATTCAGAAGTCAACACTCAGAACAGAAACTCTTTCAAATGCACTTCTTTTGACATATAATGCTAAAATTGTAACAGACATCTGCAAATGTTAGCTTTTGTAATGGCAAATAAGTTTTCTTGTATAGAGGCAGTTTAAATGTGCACACAGGTATTTATGTGGAGGTAAGTGCATATATGTATTTAAAAATGAAATAGAATTATTAATGTATGCAAATAGATATAATTTCTGCTTATGCTTTGAAAAAAGAATGTGACTGCTCATTAAAGATTTCATCACATTCTTGTTTTAAAATGTTTATCTGAAGAAGCTGACGTACCTGCAGGGACTTATTCTACCTTTAAAGTCTGTAGGTGTGTGTAGGCATGCACAGTTCTAAATAAGATTTTTTTATTCGCTCAAAGAGTAAAGGAACACTGAAAAATATGAAACTTCCACCTTTTTAATTTATTTTCAGTTTCTATCTTTAACAGATCAACATTTATTAATGACAGAAGAATTCTACTGTAGTAAGAAAAGTATTTTATCCCTATACTATAGATACTTTAATTTTTGTTGACTGTTTTTTAGATATAGCACCTGTATGTAGATGGTTTTTTAGATATAGCACCAGTGTTGTGTCTTTCTCAACTGAGACATTGGACTTGGGAGAGCCAAAGATGTAAAACAATAATTGCAGAGATATTTGCTAAACCAAACCCCCAATTTCTGTTTTTCCTTCAATCAAAAAAAACTTAATGTGTATACTCTGTACTTAAACTTGTATATGACCTAAGCTATTTTCAACTCTTATTCTTGATGAAAAAGTATACAAATACAAGCAGGAGCTGGGGCAGTTAGAGATATTTCTTCTTGAGGATAGGAGAGTGAAAAATATCACACAGGTTAACCACATAACACTTAATGAAGATACATGGAAAACTTGAGGTGTGATGAATAGAGCCTAAACAAAAGTGGAAGCACTGTGTGCACCCAGGGTACCCATTGAACAGTTCTCTACAAGGCATGTGAACTGCCCTGTGTTCCAAAGGGCAGACCTCCCAAGGAAACTTTTGTTGCTGCTAATTTCTACTATTGGCATAGATGGATCATTTCCTGCTGCCACTGAAAGCAGGCTTTAAATATTAACTGGGGTTCATAAGCCTCTATGCAACTTTTATAAATCATTACTGCAGAGCACTATATGCCATCTGTGGAATGTTTTTAAGAAAGGCAGCCTCAAAACACAAGGAATGGCTTAAATTTTTCCTGGTAATTAGTATGACAAAAGCAGCTGTAAAAATCTGAAATGATTACATAACTTAATAAACATACGTAGTTCTGAATTAGTTCTGTGTTTATTGTGCTATTATGTATATATATGTTAAAAAAAATATATATATGAAAAATGGGCAGGAGTTTATTTATACAACTATGTCCCCTCTTCTAATGTTGATTAATCATTTGCATTGCTGCTGAGTGTTCTATAAGGCACTGTTATGAAATATACTATAAATCATCATACACCAACATCAGAATTAATCAATTTCTGATTATTACTTCTGATTATTCTGTATTTATGTCAGATCAAATTAGCAAGTCAATACACATTAACTGAAAAAATTAAGCTAGAGGGTATTACATTATGTAGAATAACATCCTAAATTTAGATTGTTCTGATTTGGCTAGTTGTTTATGTTACTTTTGAAATGGTTACCATATGGAATGCTTCAGGAATTTTTATGGCGATAAAACCTCAGTTCTTTCTCACTTGTACTTTGCATGACCTTGAGTATCTCAGTTCTCTTTGACTGTGCTCCCATCCCTCTGGCTTCATCTATTTATATTGTGAGCATTTTCTCTTATCATGCATACAGACTCGCAGATCATGATCTGGCTGTTTTGGTGTTGCATCATACAAATGGTAATAACAGTGACAACAATAAGTGTATCAGTGCTGTGATTCTGAGTCTATAGGAAAAAAAAGTAACACTTCAATAGTGGTTTCTTCACTAGAGAGAAATCAGCTGGAAACAAATTGTTTGTTAAATGCTGTAAATACATGTATCCTTTTAAGAATTGAACAGGGTCAAGGAGACATAATGTGCATAAAGCTGAACTAGTATTTTTTTATGGCTTGGCACATTGTATCTGAAATGATTCTCTCCTGTGAAAGTCACTGTTCTAGAATCCCTGCAGTATTTCATTTCTCTTTGAGAGTTTCAAGGCAACAGCAGCAAAGTAGTTTGAGTCACTCATCTTCTTTTTAAGGCTTTAGTTCATATTCAGCCAAAGAAGTTAAATTAATGTTTTTCTTGTTGTCAGCAAGAGGCACAAAGAAAAATACATTACTTATAACTTCCATCTAGCGACCACTTACTGACTTCAAAGGAATGAGCAGATCATGCTTAGAAAGCCACTTAGTTCAGTTGTGCAAGGTCCCCGCATTCCTAATTGTCTGGAGTGAGAGAACAGTGAGAGAACCATAAGGCAGGCATAAACATCTTAAAAATTGGAGAAATTTGGGCCCTTCTGTATGTGCTCAGCACAGTGTCAGAGTCAGTAAGAACAATAAAATATCATAGAGTATCTGTAGCCTCTTTTGCATTACTGGAAAATGTACTGTAGAAGGTTTGGGGAGACTGAAGTGTGTGGGGTTTATATGGCGAAAAAGAGCTTGAGCTGGACATATAATTTGCAGTAATTTGATTTACTGACAAAATCCATGAGGAAGAAGAAAGACATTAGTGTAATTTTCTGGCAAAACATCTCCCAACACTGGTTATGTTGTGGTAATCCCAGAGGAAATTTTACAGAGTCTGAGCTGTTCTCAGTCTCTACTGACCTAGCTCAGCCTCAGTACAGGGTGAGGAATAAGCAGGACATTTCTGGTTGCCATCTGGGATGGTCTGAGAAGTCCTCTGCGGATGCACCTGAGCATGGACTCAACACATAACTAATCCATCTCCAGTGCCATTATGGGAAAGTGTTTTCTCCTTCATCAGCCCCTATTTGTGCAAGCACATGGCATGAACTCTCCTAGTGATGCTTCCAGATGTAGGAGAAAGGCAGAATGTGAACTTTTTTTGCAGCTTTGTGTTGGGATTTCCCCCTCTTTACAGCAGGTTTTCGGACAGAGGCATGTTCTTGTTTATCCTTAATATATATTTTAGTTTTCTGATTTTACCGAGAGCTGTAGTGTCTGTGCATGTGTTATGGAAGGTATGTATTAGTAACAAGGTCTAGAGATTTTTTGTATCTATGCAGGATCTTGCAATTACACAGTATAAGATGAAAATCAACTAGGGTCTAGTTATTGTGAGGAGCTCTTAGTTGAAAATCAACTCCTACTTCATCCCCATTGACACAATGCAATATTTCCAAGAAGCAGTATGAAGTATTGTTCTACATGATTCTTCAACAGTCATCTGGAATAAAGAATAAATGCTTTACAAATAGCACAGTAGGTAGAATGTTTGCACTCAGATGGTTCTTCACAGTTCTCTCTTTTCCCACTAATTTCTTTTATTGTTATTTTAGCGCTCTAAGAACTGGTATAGCTTTGTCAAACCTTTCAAGAAGATGCTCTGACTTTTTCTGTGGAAATGCTGTTTTTAAGAAGTTTAAATACATTGAGGGCACTCAAATGTGTCCCCTGATAAATAAACTGACTTGACAGTGTTCTCCACTGCTGTTAAATGAGGCTATATGCTCTCCTAAAATGACTGCACCACAGAAATTGCTGTGGATGCTAGTAATCTGGACAGATTGCAATATTGTCTGATCATACTTTTGGGGAATCTCACATAACACGTCTGATTTTAAATTAGTTTTTCCTAGTCATTAAAGCCATTTTTTTAATATATCAGAGTTTGTTCTTGCTGTGGTAGTTCACCACCCTTCTCCCCTTACCACCACCATGGGAAAACTTTTAGTATTTCTCACTTCAGCCGAAGAAACAGTAGCAGTTATTAGTCACGATCACATATGGGTAAACCTGACATATGAGGAAAGGCTAAGAGAACTGAGTATGCTCAGTTTTGAGAAAAGAAGGCTTATGCGAGAGGCTTACATGACCTTATTACCACATTCCAGTATCCAAAGGATGGCTACAAAGAAGGTGGAGATTCCTTTTCAAGAAGTCACATGGAAAAGATGAGAGGTCATGAGTACAAGTTACTCCTTAGGCGATTCTGATCGGACACACAAGAAAAGTTTTTCACAATTAAAGCAATCAGCCATCGGAATAATCTTGATGGGGAAGTGATGGACTGGACAACATTAGATACTTTTAAGATTCAATTTGACAGGGTCCTGAGGCATCTTATCTAAACAGTGTTTTGCCAAGAAAAGTTGGACCAGATGATCCTTGAGGTTGCTTCCAACCTGGTATTCTGTAAAGCAGCATTTTTTTCCAGGTGATGCTACTGCTTCACTTTTGTAAGTCAGTCTGTGTTTGGAAGGGATTAGTTTTTGTCAGTGTTTCCAAATTTCATAGTGCTTAATATTAGGAGCACCCAGCAGAACCCACCAGTATAGAATGCACCAGAGGTATGAGAAAGAGCTGAGAAAAAAAGGTTCAATTAAATTTTAAGTCCTTTTGCCTCTCCTAGTGTGTCACATTAAAACTTCAGTGTCCCAACTGGACAAGAGACATGCTTTGCACGTAAAGTCAAGAATTTACTGTAGGTCTAATTGGAATCATAAGTCTTGTCTTGCCAAAAATGTATTATTACTCCAGTTAGAGAAGTACTAAGATTTACCATGCAACTTATCCAATTACTGAAGTTCAATCACAGTAATAATAGTTCAATGCTTAAAACTGACAAACAGACTTTATCCTTCCATTCATTTCATTCAGGGAGAAAAGGATTATGGTGCATTCTTATCCTGAATCCTTTGCCAAGGGAAGGTAGCAGGGGCTTCTTCTTATACTCGAGGGGCTTATACTAGCGGACACTTTCAAGCATTTTCGAATATGTCCTATACCTTGTTTCTTTTGCTTTTCTGTGTTACATCTGCATTTTTTATGTAAGTTATGTCTTATTTCTGTTGGAAGCTTGTCTTTTGTTAAAGACATTATCACTCTTAAAGACATTATCCACTACCTTTAAATGTATAATTTCTTCAATGATTCAGTGATCATTTCTTGATAGTCTTGATCTGTCATCCTGTGTTTATATTTTTCAAGGCATCAGCTGTTACCCAGTACTTGTATTCCACAATACCACATAATTTATTCTGTGCACAATGAAAATGTGTCACTAGAAAAGTCCTTGTTATCACTATCTGTTACTCAGAGCTATATTGGAACGACTATAAAAAGAGACATATTGGCACACCATTGTACAAAGAAAGGCAAAACTCAGATAAATTAGATAAGAGTCTATTAGACCTAAAAAAGCTGAAACAAAGCTCCAGGCAAGCACAAGACAAGTCCAGGAAAATCAGGCTTGATAAGCCTCAGTCTACTGGCCTTGCAGTGTTAGAAGAACAAACCCTGTGTTTTTTTGTTCAGCAATACCATATTTACTGAGCTAAAGGACTATGAAAGTGAAACACAGGACAAACTGTGTTGACATTATTTGTAAAACTGAGAATATATTCTGAAATGGAATTTGTTACAGTTCACTTGTTTTTCAACCACTCATAGCCAAAATGACTAATACTGAGAATCAGCTGAGACAGCCACTGTGAAATGATCCCTGGGGATTCTAGCAATAAACTATGGGGAGTAGGGAGGTTGGTCTTGACAGTAAATAGCAGCCTGCTAATGTGGTGCTCACAATTCTGCATTATTAATGTTTTATCTGTATTACCACAGTTGGGAAGTACAGAGGTCTTAGATAGTACTTAAAAAATTAAACTAAAGTAGTACAGAATATTTTATATCAGAAGGGTTAATTCTCTGGGTAATATATATTTTCTTCTTTTCTGCAGCATTTTGTAAGCTCTTAGTTTATTTTGCAAACTTTTCTAATCAAAATCTTCCATTTTCATGTGCATGGTTCTCAACACTGTCATGTACACACAGTCACACACAGGAGTTAATTTAAACCAAGGAAATTAGACAAGTAAATGAAGAATAAGTAAATGGTGTTTGATATTACTCTGTTTTCTTGTGTCCAGGATTTTGAATGAGTGTGGGATTTTGAATGAGTGCCTGGATAGCAGAAACATATGTCAAGACTGAAATTATAAGTTGACATCAGTTAAGGACCTGTCTTAACTTATTCATTTATGTATAAGAACTATTAGTAAAAAGCTTAGAGACACTTCTGTTTGAGGAAGGATTGACCAGATGATAGCTTTCCTCTATATTAAATTTGACTGCAAATATGGATTACTTTAGCAAACAGCTGAATAGTGGCTTTTCATCAGTTCTGCAAGGACACATGCACACACACACACACTCCTGCTGCTCCTTCAATTCTGCCCACACTACTGGCGTTTGAAGTAATACATATAGTTTCCAATTGGGTAGGTTAATAAAATAAAGAAAGGAGTGTGTTAACTCTAATATATTTTCATCAAGGCTTAGCCATTCTGGTTATTTTACTGTATTCATTCTAGCCTGATATTCCACAGATTAACCTTTCCTTTATCGCTGTCACACCCCACCAACTGTGATTTAGAAAGTACATAATTTATCACTTAATAAGAATGTCCATGTTAAACACAGTGGGAGCTTTTACTGGCAGTAAAATCTACTTTACTCATAGGGAAAATAAAGGCTGAATCTAACTGGACTGAGAAAGTTTCAGGTCTCTTATAATGAGAATGACCTTAGAAAGAATGGAACTTTTTATTAGCAAATGTTTAGTATGTTTTGTGATTGTCCCAAAACATTCTTTGATAATAAAGACCCTTTTTGCCATACATTAATTAACATTTCAATGACAGTGTCCAAAGTAACACAGTAGTTTAAAAGTAGTTTTATTTAGTCCTCACTGCACTTACATTATTATAATCAGGAATAAATCTCTAAATATAGTCTTTACTGCCCTATGATTCTATGGTCCTTTTTTTTCTCTAGAGCTAATTGTTTCTCTGTTTTATTAACTTGTTTAAAAGCACAGAAGAAGCTGAAAAGTGCAAAGCTTTCAGCTCCAATCTTGTCTAAACAATCTGAATCTGTTTTGGGGTTTTACATGCAACATTCCTCCTCTGGGAAGAAGGATGCTTTGAACTAGAGTATCAATATTATATGCTGATAGGGTTATATTCCCAGGAGAATAAAGAATAAGCTGCTTCTATTTCCTGCATTCTTTACACTGTGTTGATGTATCAGTTCTTTTTCCTTACATTTACCCCTGTGAATATAAATCATAGGTAATAATATGGGGTAGAGATGTGGTCAAAACCCAGCATCAAATGGCTGATGTCTTTAAACCAGTCAGAGACTCCTGGAAGCCTATAGTAAGTTCTGATTGTTAGTGAAAATATGGGGCTGTTAAAGTTAACATATGGATAAGGTCCCAACCTTGTGTTTTGTGGCTCCTGTTCTAGAAGTAGGTCTCCAAGAGAATGGCACTATTAATTACCCATTTTAAATTCATTTTACCTTTGCAAAGATATTCATTATAAACTAATTATGAATATGGAGAAGTTCCTGACTATCAGAATTAGAAAACTTACAAGACCCAAAATTAGAACTCTTGGACTATGTATGTCACTGCTCTTTTCAACTTAATTTTTCTCTAATAACTCTTTTCATGCCACTATAAACTATATTAATCATTGAATGACATCTCCCATAATCTAAGAAAGAAAGCAGAAAGGAAAAAAGTTTACTCTTATTATTTCAGGTCATAGATCTCTAGTAGGGACTATGATGCTGATATGATAGGAGCAGAACTTTAGATGAATAAGTGGAAGAATACACTTCAAAATCACATATACACTGAAGTGTGCTAACACTTTTTTTTTTATTCACATTCAATATTCTTTAAGATAGAGCTAAAATTTCCTGACCACCATGGGGAGCTATAATTTATTTTTACTTCATTCTATGGTGTACTGGTTTGAAAACAAACCAGTGGGAGATGACAAGTCAAGACTGAAATTTAAAAAATAAGTGAAATAACACAAGGAAAAGCACTGACAAAGTCAGCTACAACGTGACACCCGGTTAGGGTGGTGGTAGCAGTCCAACTGAAGTAGTCCAGTTGAAGCAGTGATCCTGTGAAGATCTGGTCTCCTCCTGAAGGTCCAGTGGTAGCTCTTGTCCTCTGGGAACCCAGTAGACAGGGCTAGCTCAGGCAGTTCCAAGGCCAAGTTATATCCAGGTGGGAACACCTGGCTCCTCCCTCCTGGGCAGAGCATCCCACAATGGGATGAGATAAGTCCATGAGTCACACGGTGGGTCCCTGATGGCCCATTGCCTGTCATCCGGGGTGGGTCATTAGCAGCTGATAACAGCTAACGGATGGCCCATTGCCTGTCATCCGGAGTGGGTCATTAGCAGGTGATAGCAGCTAATGGCCCACAGCTGGTGGTAATAGAATATTTAAATACATCTATATTGCAACCTAGCACATATGGGAAATTTTACTTAAGAGTAAATAAACTTGCTTCATTCTAGACGGTACATCCAAGGAGAATACAGAAGAGGGAAGGGAAATAAAAAAAGCAACATGATATTCTATACTTGTAGCTTGGGAAAAACTTCATTGTCAGTGTTCTAAAATTAACAATCACAGCATCACCTTTGGGAAGGGTTTTAGAGAAAATAATCTGAGAAAAGCTCTCGGGAGATTTCTGTAAATTCCTTAATGGCTGCTTTCTCAAGTTCTCTCCGTAGAAACAAGCTTCAAAGTACATCAGGAGAAGCAATTTTCAGTAGTGCTAGTGATAAGGCAGCTGACTCATATTACTTTGAACTCAGAGTCATTTGGCTTATGAAGACAATCAGTTTAACCCATTAGTGAAACCACAGTACCAAAAAGATCTCTGCTGATCCAACATAGGATCCCAGAAATCACTGAGTTCACACATATGCAACCAAAAGTCAATGTTCTTTTTTTCTCCTATGAATTTTCAGACACTAAGAGCAATAGAACACTTATTTATTCATATAATTAATTATTTTACATCATACACATTGACTGGGTTGTCTGCTGCTTCATCAGCAGCATCCACAGTCTTCAGACTAGGTGCATAACCTCACAGCAGAAAATATCCTTTCATGTGGTACCTTCGTTTTTCAGTGTTCCATAGTGAATTACTGCATCTGAGCTTAGTGTGATAAAAGCTCGGAGTCTGTAGCCAGTTAAACCTGCATGGGACAGTTTCTATCAGGCTAAGCTCATTATGTGACCTGTCCTGCATCCACATTTTTTTGCTACTTGAAGGCCATGGCGAAGCTCACTATGAACATTTTTTGGAGTGCAGGAAGCAAAGCTTGGAATAGTGGAACCTCTGAAAAAAAGGTTTATCAGACGAAGTGATTTGCCTATAGAAGTTGACTTGAAAGCAATGAAGAGCTTGGCCATTGTTAAATAATTATAAAAGCTTCCTCTCTGAATCCCCTATAAGCTATCACAGTAACATACCCATGGCTATTAATCTCACTTTTAATGAAACAAATATATCAAAAGTTTCAGTAACCTGATAAGTGAAACAAGAATGCTATAACAGACTCTATTGCCTATAGTTTTTTTTAATATGAGTCAGTTCAATGTTATAGCCATCAACTGTAGCACTTAGATAAATAGAAGGAAAAAACAAGCCAAAATCATTCCTACCGTAGGATTATATTTTATAATTGAGCATTAAAGTTTTTGTTTGTTCTTTTCTGTTTTTTGGTTAGTTGGTTTTTACAGAAATTTGCTTAAAGTTGAGATCAGTTCATGAAGAAATTCATGTTATGTTACTGTTTTCTAGCATAGGTTCCTTAATGAGGCTCTGGTAATCCCTGAAGATGCTGGTCCTTGTCTTAATTGCTGTAAACAGAATTAATTCTTGAGGCAGGAAAATAAATTGAGAATTTCAGTACTTATATAGAAATCATGGGAAAAGCATAGAACTTTATGGTGAGTTAAACTTGGCTGGTTACCAGATGCCCACCCAGCTCCTCTTTCACTCCTTCTTTTCAGCAGGGGGAGAGAAAATAAGAGGGAGAAACCCAAGGGTCTAAATAAATACTGGGAGACTACTAGCTAAAAGTCTTGAATTGGGGAAAATTTTATTTGTTGCCAATTTCAAATCAAATAGGATCGTGAGAAAAAAAAAAAAAAGACAAAAAAATAAACCATCTCTGCCCTGTAATCCCCTCAATCTCTTTTCAGAGGCTTAGCTTCATTCCTTTGTTCCCAGCTCCTGTACCTCTTTCTCCTTTCTGCAGGTGGTTTAGGGGTAATGAGAAATGGGAGGTTGTGGTTTCTCATTGTGTAACCTGATAACAGTACTTCACGTATATATTCATTTATGAGGCAACATATTATTTTGTGTATGTATTGAGGTAATACAGATAGGCAGATGTGTAAGATAAGAAAAAAGAACACACAGAAATTAGAGCAGCTAAGTTTGAAAGAAATAAAAAGACCTGAACATTCAAAACTTTATGAACATCATGCTGTAACTTGCAAATGAGACATTTCATTTTTCAAACTACTGTTGATAGGGTCAGGATTTTGGCTTGTTCTTGTATATCTTGAGAAAAAAATTCAGTTAAATAAAATAAAGTTTGTTTTTTTAATATTTTGTTTGTGAATAATCCTATATAAAAGGGCAAAAATGATGCGTTGCCTTCCAGTAAATTGAAATTTACTATCCAAAAGGTTAGCTGTTAGAGAGTAAAGTATGATAAAGACTGAATATTTATTTATCACTGTAGAAAAAATTTCCAAAAAAAAAATTTAAAGCTTTTAGAAATCATGTTGCAATGATATGCATATTTAAAATGAATCAGTGTTGTTACTAATTTTTTCTTTAAAATTAAAAAGGTTCTGCAGAAATTTGTAGGTCTAATAGTGCTTCTCATGAAGGTCATGCCTCAGTAGTAATAAAATAAGGGCCACGTATTTAACAGGAAATGTCTCCAATAATCATGAATGTGGTTAAATTATCTGGTTTTCCTTGCTCTTCCTTTTTTCCTTTCCAAGCTGGCATATGAGCATCGATTAAATGAATGATAAGGTCCATGTTGGATCGATTTTTCACTTTTTTAATTTAGACAGTAAAACTTTCTATCACATTTCAAGTTAAGAATTATGGTTGAGATAATAGAGGTATGATTCCACTGGAAGTTAAAAAGGAAAAAGTTGCCTTGCAAATGTCAAGGCACCTTGTGATCCAAGATGATTAAAACTAAACTGTTTTCTATATGAATCCCAAGGTGCTGCTATATCTCAGCATCCATGACATTTAGCCAGTGACTTTTCATAGCTTGTTAATAATGTATAGCAATCCCAGTGTAAATTTGCAGTGACAGATCTGGCCTGTTACAGTACAGCAGTTAACTAGATTTATTTTGGACAGAAAATGCAGATTTGAAAAAGAAAAAAAAAATCATGACTAATGTCAAAAAAGATTGCACATTTACAAGACTGTTTTAGCTAAGACAGGAGTTGCTCAGGAGATGTGCTTTTCACATTGATCTATTATTCTGCCCAACATCCTAATTACCTAACTGAGAGATATTAGCAAAACATTACCAAAGTCATCAAGGTTAGCACTCACAAAGAAAACTGATGTCCCAGACAAATTTCATAGTATGCACTGGTCCACAAAATCCATTGATTTTACCAGTTTGACTGAGTCACATAGGCAGGTAAAGGTTACAGCATAAGCATTATCTTCTAAGTACAATTGCTGTTAATCGTTGCTCCCAGATAAACCTAATAAACTTCTGTGTTGTAGAAACCATGTTTTTTCTGAACTTCATATCTCACTGATACACAAATTATTCATAAGCTGTAAAAGGTCACAAGGCAGATGAAGAAAGAGAGGGAGAGAGAAGGAAAAGGGTACAGGTAAAAATAATAGACTAAAAAGATGAGATACAAAACAGACTCAAAGAGTGGTGAGTTACAAGAGGATATAAATTAGTGTCGTAGAGAAAAATTTGGCTGACATTTGGATTCTTGTAGATTTTCTCTGAGGCTGAAAGTTTACTAATATGGAAAAAAAATTGCTGTGACTGTAGCCATAATTGTCATAGATCAAAATCTTTCATTTAATTGTCTCTTTTCAGTCTTTTGTTCAGCTATTTCATTGGCATATGCTCAAATGAAGATAATTACTCCTGATAATGACTGATATAAAGGCAAAGCACAAAAGGGACTATATTAGCACCACATTATGTCAGCATCTTATATGAGATAAAAAATCTGCAGGGAATGACAGAAAACAGAAAGGTCTTTGCCAACATCCTGAAAAACCAGTCATAAGTAAATTGTGAATGCATTATTCTAACAGCAAATGATCATTATTTTTTTGCTGCCTTTTAGTACCAAACTATTGATCTTATGTTGATACTTCTATAAGTTTAAAAGCTCAGCCTTCACAGTGTATTAGCTTACTTTATCAGATAAGCTCTAGGAGGTTTTGCTGATAAACCTAGATATGCATTTACTTACAAAGACATAAATTTTGTATTAGATGGTAATCAACATACAAGATTTACAGTGATCACATCTTCATGTGAAAGCTATCTAAAAACCTCTGGTTTTCATTTGCAGCATGTTCATATCCCAAGCATCACATAGAAATATGTTCCAAAGTATTTCAGTTAGGTTTACTTCTCTTGATAGCACATGAATATGGAATGTTTTCCATACCTACTTACACTTTCTAATGTCAGTTGTATTTAAATTCTATTGTTTCTATCCCTTCTAATGTTCTAAAAGAAATGACAGAAGAGTGAGGAGAGACAGAACAAAAAGGCATTTTTTTTAAAAAAAGGAGTAGGTATGAAGGAAGGTGGGAATGAACAAAAAGTTAAGAAATTATTGAAGCCCTTGTCATATCTTATGTTAACTTCATTAAAACTCTTAATAAAGCATAAATTTTATTGAAATTTTGGGAAATTTATGAAAGCTGATGATACTAAAGTGTTGGTTTTGCTTACTGCTACTTGTTTCATAATTGTTCAGAATAATTTAGTTAATAGCATGGCTGTCTTCAGAGTCATGAAGCACTGTTTACATTTCATCATGCCTTTTGAACAGAAGCAAACTGAACACTGTGGTACTCTAGTTTTTACCAAAAAAATATAACATGACAGTATGTTAAATGCTTGCAATATTCTAAAGTATTCTCTAAGTTGAATGATTGTCTGACATGGTAAAAAGGGTACCTTGAACTTACTGATATATGTGGGACTTGATTTACTGCATATCTAAGTGTTTTTATGGGGTTATATCTTCCATCTAAATTTCATTTTGAAGGCAAAGTTCTATTTCTGGTGGTGCCACAATCACTCTATATGGTATTATACACTTAATAAATATTTGGAAAAGTTGCAGTATAAAATAGGTTATTTTGCCAAACAGTTATACATACTTTTTTTTTTTTTTTTTCCTACCTCAGTGTCTATAGAGTTAGGCCCATGGTTATATAGTTTATAGCTCTGCAGTCTCAAGGCTTTGTAGAGCCTTGAGTCTCTGAAGTCTCAAGCTTTTCTGAGTAGGAAATTACAGAGTTCATCCAGGCTGTGTCCTGTGATATCTAGCTGATTCCATACTATTGGTTGTCTCCATGGGAATTATAGCAACCTGATCCACTAATTATTCTTGCTCCAAATAATTATGACCACAGTAAACCACTCTAGTCTTTACTGCTGTCTACTCCTCAGCAAGTATACACACTACATATCAGAACACGCCAAATTGAAGCAGCCAACAGGACAGTTCTTAAAAAGATTTTTAAGCTTTTATTTAATGTTTGACTTTTACAGACTAAAAACATTAAGCCCTCATACCTTAGATACAGATAGGTGTAATTGTTCTGTCCAGATATTTTATATAATTGTCTATTTCCTCCAGTTCATTCTGTACATGTTTTTTTATTATTTAGTTGAAATACTCATTGTTACACCAAAGTAGAAAGTTACATTTAAATTACTTTAAACTAGCACAGTATTCTCTATGTCTAGTTGCCTTTTTTCTTTTCCTAGTAGAATATTCTTTCCATCCTTTTTATATCTGGGAGAATTTGCTCCCTTCATTTGTTTCTTTGGGTCTTTTATTTTTTTTTTTTCCTTAATATACTTTGTAGACACCGTGAAGACAAAGATATCTGAAGAAAACTATGTAAGATTTCAGTGAGCAGAATCATCCTCTGCATCCCTTACTCCACCGAGCATAGGAGAATCCTAGGGTGATTATAGTTGGATATGTGAAGTTGTGTCCTAAGTACCGGGCTTTGACATTTACAGACAGGATCAAAGGGCCAAACTATATCATCTCAGTGAATTTTTTTTAATGTTTTGCAGCGAAAAAACAGGTGGGCTTATGGCTGACTCATTAAGGCACATTTTCCATGTTTTTCTCTCATACATTATGATTAGATAGTTAAAAAATAGTAGTGTGTGCTTCACTTTGTACATTTTCCAAGGACTAAAAAGCAGCCATAGCTGTCCTCTGTAGTTGATGCAGACTTTGACAAATCTATTCTGTTGTCATTATCTTGGTAGATTCCAAATTGTCATCACCTAGACTCTATTCCATATAAAACGAAACAAACGTTCTAATAATCAAAGCAAAAATAAACCAAAATATAATTACTGATACACAGTGTAATGATCCCTCAGGAGCTGTCATGTATACCTATTTCATGGTCCATCCTTGTCTTTTGCTTTACGATCTGGAAAGCTAAGGTAGACATTCAGGTACCTCATTCTAATGACATCTGCTGTACTCACTGAATGTAGCACCTTGAGGTGAGGAGTAGGTGACATGACCACTCGAATTTACTCAAAGGTAGTTTGTTCATGTACTCATCTCCCTAAGTGGGACATAAACCTTTATGTTTTTCACTAGAGCCAAGACAACATAAAAGATCTGCCCCACACACTTACTAAAATGAGTTTTTGAAAACATTGTCTCATCTGAAATATATCCACATACAACACATCTCAAAAGTGTAAATGTTATAAATACCATCATGGAACCCTGTTTTTTAGAACATGTTGGAATATATTCATAAAGCTGCGTGTATATATGCAAAGATGTGTTTCAATGATGAGATTAGGAGGATTTTTGAACTTCCTTAAAGGTCTTGCGAATCTTGTAAGCTATATGTTGAAATCATATGGAACTATTTTGATATCAATTATCACACAGAATTTACAGCCACAAAAATACAGAAGACTTTTTTCAAGAAAACAAATATTTTATACCTAGAATAATAAAGTATGGTCCTTGAAGATTAGCTTTTATGCTGTAGTTTACATTTGATATTGCACATTTGTCAGCAAGCAGTTTTTCAAACTGCTGACTGAAGTTACTTAGCTAAACTACTTTAGCAGATAGTCTCCCAAGAGTACATTAAGAAAGCTTTGTATTCACATTGATAGAACCAGTACATTGTAATTGACACTGTTATGCTTGATTATGATCCAGACGTGAAATTTTTGGATGGGTTTTGCAATCATAAATTCCTTAGGAGATCACCATGTATTACAACGTGAAACTTGGAAACATTCCAGTAAAATACTCCTTGAAATAAAAAGTGATATATGATATTGTGTCTTGTTAATGCACATATTTTAGACACATTGCTTGAACACAAGGTCTGTTTTATATGATGTTTATGCATAGTATAACACTTTGGAATGTTGTTTGCTTCAGGTGTCTTGCTGGATTTTCTGGACAATTTTGTGAAATAGAAGTTAATGAGTGCAATTCATCACCTTGTCTACATGGCTCAACCTGTGCTGATCATATCAATGGATACACTTGTAAATGTCAACAAGGTAACTGCCATATGACAGAGCAATCTTAAACAATGATAGTTTTGAATTATCAGTGTTACTACTGAGAAGATTGGTAAATCAGATCAAGCTCTTTTGTTGTATATGAACTATAAGGTACAAAAATACTATCTCTTTGGCAAGTTTTTTGAATGCAATCTAAAGAGAATTAACTACTCTAGTAAGCATATTAGAAAGGCTTCAAAATAAAACCAGCTAATTGAGGGAGTCTGAAGTATTACCTAGAGCCAGGTTTATTGTGCATGATCTTTACTAATATAACTAACTGACCAAGCAGTCAAGTAGTCACTGTCTAACAGTAAGATAATTTCACTACCTATTGAATGAGATTGACTGAAAAGAAAATCTAAACATTTTAACTAATATTTTTATTATTATCCTTATTGTTGTTCCTGTAAGACATACCCATGCTTATGTCGGCTGGCTGAGATGAAAAGAAAATTTTTGAAAAATTATAAATAGAATGAAAAACAGGCCCTTTCTTTAAAAGTGGGAGCTGTTTTCTTATTTTGACACAGATCAATTAAAGCAGGTCTAGTTGCTTATAAAAATATGAGAGATTTAGTATTTATAAAAAAGCAAAGGCAACAATCAGCCTGCATTGTGATGCAATCACAATTACAATCTGTTCAGGACTACTCACAATCTCCTGTCTTGTCTATTAGTAAAAAGCCTTTTGTCAACATAAGTAGAATTTCTGCTCTGTATGCACAAGTAGCATCCAGCTCCGTAAGTTACTCTTAAATTAAGAATTATATGAGTACCTGCCTCCTGAAAATTTGATTTTTCAGTTAAAATCTGTTTACTATATTACTGACTAGCACTGCTTAATAATTTTTGTGACAGTACTGACACAAGGTTTCTTAATGGTTATTTTAGAGATTATTTAGATATATTCCAGATGATTAATATTGTGTTAACCCTTGCTATCTCTATACATCTAATCTACTTATTTTCTTTGTGCCAAAGTATGTTCACATTGTTGATTTCATTTACTACTGAAAATACCTTACCAAACTCTCCTGAAGTCAAGTGACCATATATATATATCAGTCATTCTATTCATTCATCTACATTTGAAAGAAAGCACATAGCGAATTGAATATGAATGTATTTTGCATACTTTTTTTCATTCTGAATTCTTCCTAGTGTAGTTTACAAAACTATATGTTAGAGATTTTTTAAAAAAAGTATGGAAGATATGGAAGCAAATACATATATGTGTGTCATGAAAGTCAATTTGGCTGTTTATTAATTTGTCCAGTTGGTACTAAGGAATGATATTCTAACATGTAAGATTTAAATCTAAGTATCTTTTACTTATTAGAGGTTAACTACGTGGAAGACTACCTTACTTGCAGCTTAATATTTTTTAGCAACTTTTTTTAGTGTCAAAGAGATACGTCATAATTCAGAAAAACAGTATACTTCTGATGTATGAACCAATGAATGAAAATTTTTTGCACTTTGTCTTACAAAAGGTCAGAATTCATGATAATAAAGATCTTTCTGATCTTAAAAATCTGAGTCAGTACCTAACTTCAGTACTATATATCTTGTTTCCTCTCAGCATAGTCACACAATGGAAATTCCATGTGGCTAAAACTGCATGTCCCCTCACTCTGCCTGGTGGTGCATATGGCAATGTGCCCCTCCACCCATATTAATGAATTAAAAACTTAAAAGATGTATTTTTTAGCTGTTACAGAGCTTCACACAGAAAGAGCTTCACACAGAATACATTGCCAAATCCAATCTTTTTCTCCTTATTTTTAAAGCTTATTAATACATTAATACATCAAATATATTTTAATATAGGCATTTGAAAATTGCGTGGTAGCCAAGGACTGTGCTTGCTGTCTCTATGCAACATGGAAATTCTTGGTATAAGTAAGAGAAGCTTCTCTAGGGCCTTGGAACTCACTCCCGCAGCTAACATGTTTTAAACACTTACTAACCCAAGCATAAGCTGTCTTTCTTTTATATTCCTTTTAATAATACCATTCGTTAGTAGGGGTGAAAGATCTCTATATTATTTCTTCACCAGGAAAAAACACAGAGAAGGAACCACATGCATTAAGTATAGACATGATTTTTACATATCCTGGTTTTTTAATTAATACAGTTTTTTCAAATGTTGTTTGAGTCTCTGAAACAGCTGAAGAGATGAGCAGGTTACATCTCAGAAAAAGGGTGAATTTGGAGAGGCAGGGGAACCTTTGAGAGGAATAACTTTTTTGAAAGTTGCACAACTGAAGAAAGGGATTAGAAGAAAAAAATATCCAGAGGGAGAGAGTAGAAATACTTTGAAAAAAAAATCTGCTTTCTTTTTTGCAGGCTTTTGACTGTTCACATATAATAGGTCTTATATTTCTCGTCTAAGCTTCACCTATAGAAATATGGAGCTGGGATTGGGGATTTTTTAGTCTGTAAAGGCAACAATGGGAAAGAACTTTTCACAAGGCAGATAGTCTGATATACCCCTCAACAGGTTCCCTGTTGTAATTTAATGAAATCGAAAAGGGATAGTACCAAGACTGAAATAGGAACAAGGCAGTTGATTGCAGCTTTCCAAAAACCTCCAGAGAACAAAGTGAAGCATGTGGTGACAGCATGTGATACCAGGAAAGGGAATTGATTTAGCTCTGACAAATGCATTCTGTAATGGATCATGAATTTTGTCAGCTATTGTCCCAGTAGCAGGCCCCATACCCTTAGAATAATAGATGCATGTTCAGGTCCTGTGGCTGCAGCTCCAGGCTGTTCAGGTGCATAAGCAGCATGGAGAGATGTAAACTGTATTCTAACAGCACCTCAGACAGCTCAAAGGCAACAACAGCAGCTGTTGGAACTAATAGCAGGATCATGGATAAAGATTTTGGGCAGGCTGCTCTTCTACCAGGGCAGCTAAAGCAAGACTGGAATGTAACAGGTGGATCCATTTGATGCATACTCTGAGGGAAAGGCTGAACAGTGGCAACTAGATTTGTATCAGATAAGGACTGCTAGGGGGCTTATGGGACTGTTGGCTTTGCTTTGTTAGTTTGCTTAGAAATAGTAAAATGAAGAAAAAATAAATCTGTAATGGGTGGTGGGAATATCATGGCAAAAAGTCTGGTGTTTTCAAAAATTAGCCATATTTTACAGAATTATGGATTCGTGTTTACCAAGCAAGTGGACTGCTTCCTGTTCAGCTTAGCCTCCAAAGAATCAAGTTCAAGATAGGCTTAAATTACATGATCTAAAATGCAGCTTCCAGATGAGTATTTAGCCTCTAATTTATGGATGTACTTATTTTCAAAGGAGATTCTGACAAGAAAAGCATATCAATAAAATTGCCAGTAATCTGACTAATGAACTGGGAGAAGACAGAATCTAATGGTGTTCAAACACAAAGCTGTAATAGCTCAGAAACTGTCCTCCTCATTGTACTGATGTTACAGTAATCTCAGAGTTTCTCTTTATAACATTTTCCTTTAGTCTTTTCTACTTTGAGAAACCAAAGCCTAAGAAAGTTCATACTCATCCCATAATATATACCTCCATATATGTGAGAAAGGATGATAGTAACTCATACCTTTGTTCCATTGACACTCAGTAAATGGATGTAGATTTAAATGAGTCTTGCTTTGGGGTTTACTTTGTTTTGTTTTTTTTCTCACAGGATGGGAAGGCCTCCATTGTGAGTTGGATGTTGATGAGTGTATATCCAACCCCTGCATACATGGTATCTGTGTTCAGAAGGAGCCCAGCTTTGGTTATTCCTGTTTTTGCAAGCCAGGATTTGTGGTGAGATGCTGAAATTCTTTCTTATCTTTCCCTTTACCTCACTATTCATCATTGCACAGAGAATACTGTGTGTAATTCTTTTTAAACTCACTCAGAATTGTTGATATACTTCTTGAATGAAGAGGAATCACAGGAGTGATGTGTGTTTTGTTCAAGAAATTCACCAGGAATTTCTCCCTGTTGCAGTGACTCCTTCCCACAGTTTTGTAAAGTCTATATTTCACCGTAAGGGCTTGGTAGGTCAAAAATGGATCTTAACAATGCAAATAATCTGACTAAATTTACTGACAAACTATCCTGAGAGGGCAAAAACTATCTCATGAAAATGAATACCATTTTTCTAAGGTGGTTTTTACAGAGTACAATGGGTACCATTGATACTTCCCACAGACCATGGTAACTGCTCTCTTTTTGTCTTCTAAAGCAGATTGGCTTTCAAAATAATGTCAAGTGATTATGACGGGTATATCACTTGAGGGCCACAGTCTTTTTATATGAAAAACAGTCAGACCCTCATGTAGTAATGCAATATGTGCTCCCTTTGTTTCCCCACTCGGTGTACCATTGGTTCATTTTAAAATATGCTCTGCTGTACCTCAAAACCTATTGGTGTGTAACCCTTCTGCCAATCTTCCCTTCGTCCTCCTGGGACTGGCTCAGAGAAAGCCAGCCCCTGCCCCCTCTCCTTCCCTTTAAAAGGCAGAGCCTGGATCAGCTAGAGGTCTTTGCATCTCTGAGCTGGCGCCCCTTACCCTGTCCCAGCCTTTCCTCCCCCCTTCTCCTCCCCTGCAACCCCCTTTTCCCTGTTACCCCAAATAAACCTCCCTGCCAGAACAGAGATGGAGTCCAGCTCTTCCTTTGTCTCACTATATTCCTGCTTGAATTGACGTGGTTGGAAGACTCACGCCATGCCGCAGAACCTCGGGGGCCGCCCGCCCCAGTTCCAGTGGAATAACACGGACCAGGGACCCCGGTCGGGGGGGGAGCCGGCCTGTGCAGCCCTCCCGGACCATGCTACTTCACTCTCATGTTAAAGTAATCTCATTTTTTCATTAAATATTCATGCTTATCTTACATCAACAACTGTAATGGAGATCAGTTACACAATATTTTTAGCATTTATGTCTCACCAAAAAAAAAAAATCTTCTGAATGTCAAATAAAACTACCAGAGAGAAAACTTAAAATCTGTTTAGAGAAATTATTTCTTCAATTGGTGAAAAATTTATTGGTGCAAGTCAATGTTGTATGACACTGTAGAGACTAGAAGTACAAATAAGCCCAAAAATGGGTTAGAAGGAGGATAGATTCATTGTTATTCAAATTACTTTTCTGAATGTTACCCTGGCCTAGGGAGTCTTTGATTTACTTATTGCCAAAAGTTGTAATGGTATATTTGGTGAGTTATCAGATGCAAGCTCTGCTTGTTTTCTTCCTATTTTCTTCCCCGAATATTCATTAATAGCTCACTGATGATGGAGCTAGATAGATATTTGACCCATGAGGGCAGCTTTGTTACCAGTGCATAGCTCGAGTATTTATTGTACAGTATGTTGCAGAACAAGCAAGTCCCTACAGAAGAAAAAGTCACAAACCTTTGAAGCAGCTGAAATTTCAGACATCTCATCTTTGCTTTTATTCCATTGTTCATTGGTCTGTCTTGAGTCTCTCAAGTTCCATTATGCTTTGAGAAGGAATATAAAAGTAAGAAAACATGATGGAGTAACCACCATATTGAAAAATTTTTAACATACCTATCTTCAGTGTCAAAGATAAGAAGTTACGGTCTAAACATCTCAAGAGGTATATTTGTTAGGCCCCAATGGGTTCTGGTTCCTAACCATGAGTAAGTGTGTAGTGGAAACAGTGGCTCTCACAGAGAAATAAGTACTCAAGAACTCCAGCTACAGTGTATGTAAATCTTCTGTAGTCTATGTCTGTACTGCTACCTATGGATCTTAAAGTATGAATCATGTAATCTCTCATAAACTTTGAGAAGAAAAGCATAGCCAGTGGTATATGAAATAAATATTTACTTTTTAAGTGGAACCATCTATAGACATATACCTACTTTTATATACAAATCTGCGCAAGCTAAATGATTCCATCTACCTGTATGGAAACTGTTAAAGCATTTACAGGCACTTCCAGTGCTATCAAATTTATCTATGACTACTTAATGTACCCTTCACGCACACTGGAGGTTATCCACATCTGCTTTGTTTCTATGAGTCATAAAATCGTAATCAAATGCTCTTCGCCATTAAATGTAGTAGTCATAAAAATGTACTAATCTGTCACAGGGAAAGTCGGAATGAAACATAAGTTTTATAGGATTAAGAATGATTATGAGCTTGCTCAAACTGATCATTTGTTCTATGTGTGGAATTAGAAGAGAGCACGGAGGAAATGCATTGAAACTGACACATAAATTGGCCTGTTGTTCTTTTGTGCTTTGGAATACCAATACAGTGAGTGATTTTGTAAGATGCCATGAATTTACCAGATCGCTCATCCGTTTGCCAAAACAAATTAAGAAGTTGATTGAAGCAAGCATGAATGTATCTAAATTATTCTAAACCACTCAATTTAACCTCTTCTGTTTTAAACCTGAAATAATTTAAACTACTTTTAAAAAAAGTAATTTCAGATTTCAGGTATACATTTCTTCCTCTCTCTCTCTCATTCTTCCTATTGTTTCATAATGTCATAAATTAATTTCATAAAGTTCACAGAGATCTCAGAAAATGTAAGTTGTCCCAAGGTCTGTGTGAATAGGTAGCCAGGTGTGGCTAGCACAGGTCTTTCCCATGAGAACATTCTCTTGTGTTTTATGAACAAAGATAAAGTTTGGATGTTGTTGAAACAGTGTCTCGAGATTTGGACAGTTCAGGCCTGGCCAATCAGGCCTAGGGGGAGGTTTCTGACTGACCAATCTGGGTGACCTCTGAAAAGTCTATATATCTTGGATTCAAAATAATAAAGTGCTTTTTCTATGCCACACTGAGAATCCGGGATCTCTTCTCTGCTAGCGGCTCAACAGCAACAGCCAGGTAGACAAGAAAGACTATTTAAGCATCTTTTCTAAAGGAAAGTGTGTAATGAGCACATGCTTCTTAAGCTCTAGAGAAGGCTCGGTTTTTTTTTACATGTGCCCCAGTTGCAGGAGAAGATGCAGGCAGAAATTATATCATGATGATATGTTGTCAGAGAGTTATGTCTTCACGGAAGACAGTGTGCGTATTTTAAATAGTTATCCAAATATGAAGGATCCTTCTAGAATAGCTGTTAGCTGTCTCTCTTCACGTAGTCTATTAGTTCATTGCAACAGAAGAGAAAATAAAATGAACCCAGGCCTGACTTCAGCATATATTTATTTCACACTTCAAGAATGCATTTAATTCACATAATTATTTCTTGCCTTTTTTACAGACCACTGAATATGAACATTTTTACTTTATTACTAGGGAGGATATTTCAGACTTCCAATGAGTTGTTACTCTTGATAAAAAATAGGAAGTGAATGCCTGGTTCAATTTGAGACTGCTGCTATATTTTTCCTTTTCTAAGTCTTATCTGTGAACACAAGGTATTAACAGGGAGCTGTGCACTCCCTGGAAACAACAGAAAACAAACAATGGACTGCAATGTACAAAAAGAAAGAACATTAGCTTGCAAATCAGAGCAAATGATAGGTTTTTAGACAGCTAAGTCCACTGTAAAAAGTCTTCTGTAAACCTACATACTAGTTGAAGATGGTTATTTTAACCACTATTACTACTGACAATGCTCTCTTTGATTGTAAGACAATGCTGTCTTACAAATCTGTGGGGAAATTGTTTTTATTGATAATCAGAATCCAATCAGAGTCAAAATATCATTTAGTTAAAATTTTAAATATACAACTATAATATTAAATTAGTTAAGGAATATTTTCCCCATGATGAGATTTCCTTTTGGAAGTGTAAACAGCTTAATATAAGCAAAATATATTTTAGAATCAAAAGAAAACATTAATTGTAACTAACATCACTGTGAAATGTAAAGTGCCTTCAAAAATGGCTTTCTTTTTTTTGAAAACTCTCTTTCAGGGGCGAAGCTGTGAGCTTAATTACAATGATTGTCTTATACACTCCTGCTCCGCTGGGTTTCTTTGTGTTGATGGAATAAACAATATCACCTGTTTACCAATGATGCCCCAAAGCAAGAAAACTGTCACTGAAGTGACTCAAGTGTTTCCTGCTGACATTTTAGACAATGACCTTCCATCAGCCCTGGCTGTGTCTATGGAACTTTGGTCTAAACATGTTTCTCCTGATTTTCATACAGGAGAGGTGTCCCAAGGTAAGTAGAGCTTACCTTGAAAGAGCTTCTGAGCAATGCATGTATCAAACTTCTTTCCTTGTTAATGCTTCTAAAATGGTAAGAATATCAGATATAGACGGATTTTCTCATTAAGATTTATTTTACTTCCTGTATTCCCTTCTATATTTTCAATGTACTCCAGCATTCTTTCTTAATTGCATTTATATGTAACTGTAAAATTACTCTTTTCTCTCTAAAGAATTTTTCACATGCAGTAAGGAAAACTGCACTTTCTCTTAGTTGGGTTTTCAGTTTGCCAGTGTACAATTTCATATGCTTCATATTGTGTTCAGTAATCTCTGACCCTAATGCCAATCTTCCCTTCTTCCTTGGCTAGTCAGCAGGGGAGAAAGATAATTTGCTTTACTCCATGGGGACTTTGATTCTGTTTTCCTAGTTCTCATGTTTTCTGAGTGCTTCTTTTTCTGTGCAACTAGATGTTTTTTGACTAAAAATATATGCAACAAACCTCTCAAAGTCTCTGCAATTCTAATTGTTTGTAGTGATATTTTGGGAAGCCAAAACTTGCCTCTCCTGTTATTTTAAAAACACTTGCAGAAAAGTCAGAAGTACAGAAGTGCAACATTTTATTGTGAAGATTGTGGCCTTCATTGTGGCCTCTTCATTTTACTAAAGATAGTATTATACAGATAGCATCCTCTTTACAGATGGTTTCAGATTTTTTTGTTTATATACCTCTTCAAAGTGTTTACTTCTATAAAAAAATATGCCAAGAGTCCTCTTTTGTTATTTCGTTTCTTTTTTTTTTTTTCTTTTAATTTGGGTAAGTGAATTTTAGAGAATGTTGGATTTTGGTACACAGAATTCTGTTGAGAATATTCCTAAACTTGTGTTGCATTCTTAACAGGTAATATTCTTTCTTGATGTAAGTAATGACACTGAGTGACATGCAGTTAGTAAATGTCATTAAATCTTCATATCTTCCAAAATATCAGTTTGCTGATGTTGTCAACAGATAGTAGTCATCATTCATTCATTTGATATTAACTCAGAGTAGCAGTTAGATTTAAAAAGTTTAGTACTTCTGTTCTGAACAGTGCTGCTTATTCCGATGCTGGCCCTCATAAAGAAAATGAATAATGGGAATTATGCATTTATGCTATTTTTGTTTTGGGTTTTTTTGCATTTTTTTCTACATTTTTATCCTTAAAGGTCTGAAAAAGGCAGTTATTTTCAACTGTGGGATACTTCTGACCACTCATTTGGCTAAACTGAGCTATGGATTAGGACAACTAGTTGCCACTGTAGACTCTACAGCTGTATTCAGGATATCAACCCCCATGGGTGTTCTCTCTTCACGCTTTCTTAGTTCTTCCATTTAGGTTTTCGTAAAAGAAAAGGTCTAATGTCCCACCTGTTCAATACATGGCTACTGATACTTGCATAGGTTTAAGATCAATACATCTTCCCCAGCATATTTATGATACAATATTTTTTTATCATTTGCTCTTCAGTGACACTTCCTGTTTCCCCTACACAAGTCTCATCATTAGAGCAGACTGTTGCCTTATCTGCCACAGACATGAGTTCAGTAATCAGTAACATATCAAGGGCTGAAACAGAATTAAATAACCAGTCACTGCTCTCTCATGAATTACAGTTTAAACTGATTCTACAAATGCAGCTTCAGTTCTCCCTAGGCGGCCTTGACAGTGTCCTGAAGAATTGACAGGTGTGTTTGCAGCTTCAGAAGAGCGGCAGAGATTACAAAGTCCTTTAATAATTTCTTATTCCCTCACTAAGATATATATATCTAAACCTGGGTATCTTCCCTTTGTTACTTGGCCATTAAACTCCAGTGAAAAACACCTCTTCCTAGTGGATATCTGTCTATTACTACCTCATCAGCCACGGACTTACAAACATCAAATCAAGGTCTGCTGGTTCTTTGAGTGAGTTACGCTAAATGTGGGCAACATGTTCCATGACTGGGCGAAAACTGATGAATTCTCTAAGTTCTGCATAGTAAACAGTCCCCATTTATGAGATGCTTTGGATGAACTCAGAGATGTTAACCAGCTGTTACACACTAATGGGAACAACTGCTGTTATTTCTCAATACTTATTTTCTTCATCTATCAAAGTAAGGTCAGTGAAGTTCACAGAAATGTCATTCTTGTATCCCACTACAGAAAATACAGACACATCTCTGACTGACTGATTGATTAATTGATTGATTGAACTGCTTGTTCAGCCTTTTCCTTCACAAGAATCATATACTCATCTTCCATTTCTTGATTGATATTGTCTGACTATTTTGCCTTCAAAGACTGTCTCTCATAATCATCATTTTCATCACTTATGTTCTTTAAAGAGACAAATATAAGCTTGACAAAATGATTGGCTACTGCTAAACGGCTGTCAACAGAGGAAATTTAACTAATATTGGAGACAAAAGTGCGTGATCCAGATATGGAGATCTGTCATTCATGAAGTGAGGGTACTTTCTGAAACATTCAGCTGAGTAGTGTATCTCAAGAACTACTTTTCTCCAACACAGTTAATAGTAGTTCTGAGTTCAAAACACATCCATTCATAAATGTAGGTGAGACTGGTAACATATTTTTGAAAACAATCTGATCAAGTGTTCTTATGTATATCTTCTTCCTACAAAAACTTCAGGTATAGACTTACCGATGGATACACTGAAAAGTTGTCATTGTTTGAATCCTCTAATGAGGATATATCCTGCTTGGTTTTATTGGCACAAATCTCATCTGTGTAAACAGAAATTTGTAAAATTTTAGTGGCAAAGTGCTTATTTTTACATACCTGTTATCCTACTTAAAGTTCTGCCTTATACAAGTACATTAGCAGTACTGTACTGAAACAAATGACTGCTGTGCATGATAAAGAACTTCTCATAAGTCAGCCCTGCTACCTAGACTTCACAGTACATTTGCAGTGGAGTCACTTTCTACCCTTTATTAGCTGGTGTTATCTGTTGAGTTTCTCATTTCTATTCAGAGAATTTTTTGAGGTGGTGGGGCGTTTTTATACAAAGATAAAAGTGTCTGTCAAAGTTGCCAGGTGCTTGAAAGAGATTTATTGTCATCTGGCAGCAGCTGATATGGCACCTGCTGCCATACCTGACACAGACGGCTATTCTTCATGTTCTGCCACATAGGCTACTAGATCAATATAGAAGCAGGTTGGAGGCTGCTATAATGCTGACAGCAGATCAGCAGCTGAACAGTTTCACCTCACTACAATAATCTTTTCAGGATTTCACGTGTAGCTTTCATCATACTTACATATAAACTCAGGAGGTATCTCTATGGTCGCAGTATATAAGTACAATTATTAACCTTTTTTAGTGTAGAATAAGTACAGAGAAAAATGTATTTTAATCCATTGAGATTTTTTTTTTTTTTGTGTACAGTATAATTAGCTTTCCACTTCTCATTCCAAACTGAGACAAATAATGGCTGCATTTTTTAAAAGCAGTACTGTTTTAAGAACATCATAACATTTCAGAAATAAATTCAGGGAACTAAAAGAACATAGAAAAACCTATGAATTCTGGAATTAAGTGTTAGGGAATATTGATCAGTTTGGTCTACATTTTTATACTGTACTTTTATAAAACAAAATGAATATCCATAATGCCAAGGAAAGGTTTTTGCTTTAGTTGCTTTTCATTCTTTGCCTGGGAACTTTTGTTGGAAAAATGGTTTTATATTATTCATTTAAATAATTTGGGGGGGGCGGGGTTAGTATTCTAGACCATGGAAAATATGTACAAAGGCACCAAAAGACACATAAAACATTTTGAGGGAGAGTATAGAATACTGTTGTTTTCCTGTGAATGCTTGTCTACATAGATTTCGTTCTCAGTATGCATACATAAGTACACAGATCAAATCAATGCTGCCAGAAGTGCCTCCTGATACTGTGCCTGTACTCATGAGGTCAAATTCTCTGAGCAAACCACTGTGGATATCCAACTGATCAAGTTATGACCTAAAAGGAATGTCGTTTGAATTTTGCTGTTGTTGTTGTTTTGGGGGGTTTTGTTAGTTTGATTGGGTTTTATAATGGAAAAAAAAATCTGAGGAACAGCAATGCATCCCCAAAAGTAATAGTTGGTATTATGTTAATGCATAAGCAAATCTATGTCTTTTTTATTGGAAGAAATAGAGCTATTAAAAAGCTAAGTGAGAAATGCTCCTGGATGAGTAAGATCTTTAATACAGTGGTATATTCATAGTAGAAGAAATGTGTCAAGCTGTTAAACCTGATGTACTCTTCTATACTTATTAGACACAGTGTATTTATTAATAACCTGTATTACTAAAAGTTGAGAAAAAATGGTGATGACCCACCCAGATAACTTGCACTCTCTGAAAAATGGATACTATATACTTTTCATATACTTTAGGATAGTTATTCTCATCTGACAATAAGTACATACATTACAGCAAGTTCTAAGAAATCTAAAAGTAGCAGGGACTTCTAGAAAAGGACTATGAGAGATGGGATATATCTGGCAAAAAAATATGTTCTTTATTCTAGTCTCCAGATGTGCTTTTCCACTACCATGCCATTGTTTGTGGCAAATAATATTTTGTAAATACATTTGTTCTTAGAAAAGGAACATGTTTATAGCTACAGAAATGCTTTTATGTGACCAGACAGAATGATCTAAGTTCTTAATCACGTCTGTTAGCAGTCCAAAGTTCTGTTTGACTTTTCCAGTTTCCCATGCTCTGCCAGTGAGCAAGTGCCCCATAAGCAACAATTCCTTCCTTCCTTCCTTCCTTCCTTCCTTCCTTCCTTCCTTCCTTCCTTCCTTCCTTCCTTCCTTCCTTCCTGCCCGCCCACCTGCCCTCCTCCCCCTCTGCCCCACCCCACCCCCCACTCTGCCTGATATTTAGAATTGAACTGGTGAACTGGACAAGGTCCTGAGAAACCTGCTGTAGCTGACCCTCCTGTGAGCAGGTGAGGTTAAATTAGATGAACTCCAGAGGTCCCTTCAAACCAGAGTTGTGCAGGGATTCTCTGATGCCCTGTAATTGTTAGGACAGAATTGCTCTTCAGACATTTTTTTATAAAGCCTCTTGGAATTTACTTCTATGCAAGTATCTAGTTAGTCAACAAGAGTGGAATTCATCTTACCTGTAGCTATCCTTAATTAATCTGTGTAAACTATATCACACTGTAGTAAATGAAGAAAAATGGCACCATCTGCTTTAGATATCTCTCCTGTGATAGGATGCAAAGTTTTCTTTTTTCCTTAATATATACTATTCTTCTTTGTACTTTTCATTTTGGCAAAGGAATTGAATATTGCTTTGACTTTTCTGTTCATGTAATGCATGTGGATCGTGGAGCTCACAAAGACATTCAAAAGACAAAACCCAGTAGAACCAGATATGAATGTTAACAACACATCTCAGAGAAACAGCTACTGCACAGCACCTAACTGGATTTACTTTTATTATTTATGGAGTAAAACATACATTAAACAAATACTTTACTGAAGTGGATTTTCATCCCTCTATTGAGTCACCTATTTTCACAGCCTAAAATGTGTTCACTATTTCATTATTTCCTTTAAGACTGACTAGCATATGAAATATGTTCTGAGAATATTATTAATAATACTTAAATTGGCACATTACTACAAAGCTCTTCATATTCACTGTTATTTTGTTTAAAATCTTGCTTTGCAAAATTTCAAATTTTGATTAAGTTATTAGTTAAACTCTCCTAGCAGAAAGCAAAGCTTAGAATTTTGGTTTTTACACACTGTTTTTCTTCATAATGTCATGCTTTTTCAGCTTTCTCCATAACTGAGTTCCATTCAATCATAGCAAACAGTGTACATTTGGTTTCTGAGAAATGTTGAAACTATATGACTCCTTTGTCTTCTAATCCTGCTTTATGATATTGAATTGTGTTATATTCACTAGATTTGTCATTATTCATTAGTCCTTTAAGCTTTGTCTCTTATTAGTTCTGCCAGACATATTATCATCCCATTTTATTTCCCTGTTCTCAGTGGCTGTAATCATATGCTGTTTTTAAACACATCTTATTATATCTGCTACATCAAGAAGGGAAATACTTTTAACATAGTGAAGTTACTAGCTATGTAGGTTAGCATGGAATTTCATGCAAAGTGAGTGTTTTGAGCACTGATCCATTATTTGCACTACATTTGTAACTGTTAAAAGCTTGAACTTGGTAACTTTCCAGGCCTCTTTCACAAACAGTCATTTTCCCTAGAGTTCTGATAAAGAAGACATAGAAGTGTTAATGCAAGCCTGGTCTGCTTCTTGTTTTATTTAAGTGCAACCTGCTGCCCTGAAGGCAAAAGCATTTTGATAGTCTGTAACTTTTAAGTGTATTTTCTACTCTGATTACTTTGTTCTCAGACTTCCAAGCAAACCAGATGTATAGGAAAATCTATGGGAATTCTGTGTAAATGGCTGTCCCAAGAAGAAAAAAGTTAAAAAGAAATTAAACCTTTCATATAAAAACCTTTCATATAAAAACATTTCATACATAATTTGATGTTTTCTAGGTTTCTGTATCAAAGTGTATTAAAATTCCCTTTTGAGCTAAAAACTATCTTCTGCTTTCTAACCATTGAAAGTATTCTAGTAATATTAAATGTCTTCTTGGCTTTTCATTGTCCATCTGCACAGAGGTTCATTTTGCTTGATATTCGCAGCTAGTAAAAAGCAGAAAGAATCATGATATTTGGAATAAAACTCCTGGTATAAATGCTGATGATAGCAGATGTTGAATTTCAGGTATGAAGCAATTTGAGAACAGTATCTATGACAGTCAATAGCTCCTGTTATTTAGAGTTTCAAAGCTAGTGAGATCTATGAGCATCACCTACTCCTGGAACAGAGAAATCCTCAAAAACATCTTCTGTCTTTGAAAAATAGTCCTCTAAGAAACTTTCTACAGGCATAGTCAACTTCCATATGATTGGAAAAACAAACAAACAAACAAACAAACAAATAAACAAATACAAATAATATTTTTTTAAAAAAGTATGTTGACTAGTAAAAGTATTTCTAGCTTCAGAAAGTTGTTTTTTCAGTAACTCTGGAAAGCTTTTACTGAGTTTTTTAAATACTATCAGCATTCTATGTTAAGATTGACTTAATTTGTAGAATTTTGAACCAACTGAACTATATAACATTTGGGCTAACATTTATCAGCATAGCAAGTGTACTGTTTTGAAAATCTTAAAATGTCATTTGTGTGGTGGGTTCTGGGGAGCCTAAAATGATTAGGATTACTTTTCTTTGAGGAATAGCAAATGAAAGATATGAGGTGTTCCATGCAGCTCACATTTTGCATTTACATTTGGGAGCAGTTAGAGCAATTACTGAATTAATTACACTTTGCTCTAAAACCTTATTTTGAATATATTCAAAATAAATAATAAGCTTCTGCATTTTAAAATAACAAAGGATTTTGGAGTAATGAGAACCTCTCTTGTTATTTATTCGAAAAACTTATTATTTGGTGTAACATGAAAAACATCCCAAAGGCACAGATTGCTCTTCAAATATATTGTAATGTGCCCTGGAGTTAAGTTGTCCTTAGGAATGACTTAGCAGCATTCAGGAAGTGTAAACACTGTCGGTTCAGCTGTTGCTTCAGCTTAGTTGAAGAAATAAAGAGGTTCCTGTATGATTCCCTTGAGTGAGTAACTGCTCACCTGTAGGGATAAGTTCTGATAGTATCTGGGATCTGAACCAAAGAGAGAACTACAATAGGAGGGTTGCACTATTGGATTCTAGTGCAAGGTCTCTAGTCCTGTAATTGAAAAACCATGTTCAAAATCTTAGCAAACTTGATCTGTACTGAAGCTTAAATAATGTGAATTCCTGCTCAGAAAAAATAATAAATATTTAATGGAAAATAATTCTTTTCCTTTGGTTGGTATCTCTGCTTGCATGGACAATACAGTAAAATAGAGGAACTGTTGGCTAACCATTATCTATAAGTCTTGATTTTGTTCTCAGATCAGTCATATCTAGTCAGATGTAAAGAGGCTAGTATTCTTTGAAAAATTAAAAAAAAAAAAATTCCAAAATGCTGATACATGTTTGCAATGAAGGAAGGTGCAGGATGGGGAGGATGAAAAGGAAAAATCATATGACAAAGAAGAATGGAGAACATTGTAGGGTCAGGACAAGACAAAACATGTGCCTGGTGAGGTAACAAGGGATAGGATATTCAGGATGACATGTTTAGGAACAAGACTTGGAATAGTACAACGTGTTATTGGCCTGAAGAAAACTAAGGTGCCTTTACACTTCCTGGGTGCTCCTCAGCTTCTGTCAATGTATCAGTCTTAAAAATTTCCATATTTACCCTGGTAGAAGCAAGAGGTAACACGTTCTCACAAGTAAAGCAATAGCCCTACTACAGTGTATCGTTTTACCCTCTCATTACCTCAAATTTTAACAGGGATGTAGAGTTGTGAGCAACAGTGTGTTCTGCACCTCAGACCTTTAACCAGAGGGTTTGACTTATTTCAGGTAGCCAGTAAATCTTTATGTGCAGTCATGGAAAACATAAAATGACTTCATAAGCCAAACCTGTTTTTTCCTTTGATGTCACATGGGTCACTTTGTCATAAAGATTAAACTGATTACTCAATACTCTTGAGATAATTGTGCCTGATTAACAGCAAGCTGCCCTGTGACTTGGCTTGGCCTCCCAGCAATTTTTCATACATAGGTTTTCTTTTTATTTCTTCTCAAAAAGAAAGGCACATTTTTCACTATTAGTAAGTACACAGTGTGAAGCTGGAGCAATTTCTCTCAAGTCTTTGTGGTCCCAGCTCTGCTTCAGAAATTAGAGGTGCCTTAAATGCCTTTAAATGATTGTTCCTAGCACTGTCCATTTGTCTATAACTAAGCAGTTGCTAAGGGCTTCTTTGCAGAAGAAAATGGCGGTGCCTATTCTGCATATCTAAATAGATCAAGGATACACCAAATGAAAAATGTTTTGTTGTTCTTATGGCTGGAAAAGGCTGCTCCCCATCCAAAGGTTGTAACTTACATGTTTTTGGTCACTATTTTCTGTGTTGTGGGGAAAAAAAAAAAAAAAAAAAAAGATGATTTAGCCTACCTTGGCATGATTTATTGTAAAAGATCTTTTTTTTTTCTTCCAGGCTTGGCAGGTGCAAGGCTGTTAATCCTTACTTAAATCATGATTTGCATTGTAGCAAACTGTCATATATTCAAATACCAAAGAAATGCTGCAGTTTAAACAATCACAAGCACTTAATCATCTGTCAGTTCAGTCATTGTATGTATTACAAGCAGGTTTAATACTACTAACTCTAAAAAAAAAATTTAAGAATAACTGTTTAGAACTTTTTGCTGTTCAGAATTTATTTAGTATCACAATAATTGAGTCAGGAGAGTTCAGAGGGGATAAAATACACTGAAGATAGTCACTTTAGAAACATGAGTTCCTATCCAGTCTTTCACAACATAAGTAGGAATGAAAGAATCAGAATATTTTTACTTACACAAAACAGCAATTCTGTTCCAGTGTTGTGCTTCTATCATGGGTAGCACTGTGTCTTTAAATCCTGGAGCCAAGTGCTCAGCCATTGCATAACACGGTTATCCAGCTGAATTCTGGACATTTGCTCCAGAATCATACTGGGAGGGGCAGTATGAAAAGCTTTGCTGAAGTCCAAAAAGATTACATCTACTGGCTTCCCTAGATAATTAGGTGAGTGACTCTATTGTAGAAGGAAATCAGGTTTGGTAAACAGGACTTCCCCTTCATGAGGCCATGCTGGCTGTAACTGGTCACTGTGTTGTCCTTCAAGTGTTTTTCAATACTTCCCAAAATAGTATTTTCTAAGATTTTAGTGTGATGTAGCAGGGTCCGAGAGGGCGGCAGGAGCCAGGTTCCCCCCCCGGACTGGGTCTCTGGTCCGTGTAATCCCACCGGATCTGGAGCGGGCAGCCCCCGGGGTCCCACGGCATGGAGTGAGTCTTTCAACCACAGAAATTGTAACAGGAAACGTAGTAAGGCGAAGAAACGAACTGGAACACATCTCTGTTCTGGCAGGGAGGTTTATTTGGGTATGGGGGAGAGGGGTTACAGGGAAAGGAGAAGGGGAGGGAAACAGGAATGGAGTAGGAGCTGCCAGCTCAAAGATGGAGGACCTCTCTCAGACCCAGGCGCTGGCTTTTCAGGGGAAAGGAAGGGGCGGGGCTGGCTCTCTAAGAACCAGTCCCAGGAGAAGGAAGGGAAGATTGGCAAAAGGGTGCACACCAATAGGTTTTCAGGTACAGCATGATGCATATTTTAAAATGAACCAATAGCATACAAGGCAGGGGAACAATGGAAGCACATGGAATCTGAAAATTGCATTACAGCATTAGTGGACACTGAAGTGAGACTGACAGGCCTGTAGTTTCCAGGATCCTCCTTCTTGAAAACCAGGACAACATTTGCCAGCTCCTAGTCAGCCCAGCCCTGTCTGGATTCCAAAGACCACTTGAAAATTGTTGATTTTAATGGATTACTTTGAATATATTTATCTTTGTAAATATTAGTAAAAGTAATAGCTTTTTTTATGGGTGAGAGGAATTTAATTGCTTTTATACTTTAATATAGAAGCACTCTGAGGGAAGTGGAATTTTAAACAAAAGACAGAATTATTAGTAGTATGGAAGAAAATCTAGATTTTTTGATACACTTTAATATAAACATTGATATACCTGAAGCATTCTTTTAAAAATTAACCTCAGCATGACTGTTTCTATCTACATTTGATTTGTGGGGTAAGAACTATCCAGTAAACAATCTATTTTCTCTATTGAAGAGAGAAAAAGGTCTCTGATACTGGAAAATCTGCTACATGTTTTTTTATTCTGAAAGGTGTGTTTGAAATTTTATATTGCATAATGCTATAGTAGTTCCCCTGAAAGTTAACCTTGGAACCAGGTGTTTCAGTTATTTTGGTGGTTAGTTTGTGGCTTCTGCAAACCCTTGTCATGTAAGTAGACTTTGTTTCAGACGTTTAGAAATAGCATGACTTCCATATCTGAAAGACAGTCAGCCTCTGAAATTATAGAACTCTTCCATATGTTGGTCTTTCCAACATGGATTGCATCTGATTAGCCCACCTCCCTCTCCATGAATCCTCATAATATTTGGAAGAGGGAAAATCAGTACCTGTTTAGACACTCGTAACTGAGCTTTTAGCTGTGGTTATATGACATCTGGTAAACAAGCTTCACATGCTGACTAGATTTATGTGAATGTGGTCACAGCAGAGGATCTTTTAGGCCATACTTTTTATTATTAAATTAATTTTAGTATTTCAAAATTAAAAATCTCAAAAGTCAAAATTAAAGAATATAAATTAAGAATTTCATTATCAGGATTAGAAATGGACTCCATTTACTACATTTATTTTTTCATTGGTCTGTGTCAAAAAGCAGTAGGGGGAAAGAAGTGAAGGGATTTAAGTTTTTTTCTGTACCATACTTTGAAGCAGATCTATTATTCTATTTACTTCTTAAGTTAATTTTTATATCCAAGATACATAATTTTTTTCTTCTAGTAATCATTTGCCTTTTATTTTCCACCTTTTTCCTTAACCTCAAATGTACAAAGGAAATAGAGTGTCTCTCAGTGATGCTCTGGTGTTGAGTTACAGTCCTGACCACCTATAAAATTGTGAACCATTAAATCTTACTGTTTTTATTTAAGACTACTGGACAGTCATCATGTTAAAAGATAGTTCCCTGTTCAAGACTGAAAAATAGAGCCAAGTTCTATAACACTGACTCATCCAAAATTCCTTAGTTATGGGAGATTTTTTTCACTATAACTTTACTGGATTTTTTTCCAAATTGAATAGACTGACTCACAATCAAGTAAAGAACTGTTAAACTCTGTTATTTAACTTCTGTTCACTTAAGGATAGTAGCTTCACAAATTGTATAAAATCAACATGTGATGAAAAGTACTTGGCAAAATTTCAGAATTTACACTCCTGTGTGGTCAGTAATCCAGGTGATAAACCTCAGTAGCTCTCATAAATAAGAATATAAGAATTTCTTGGTTAGAAATTCAGCCTTTAAACTTTTGTTTGTGTTAAGATTTAGATTATTCATATTAACAGGACACTATATGTATTAGAATTTTCAGCTCCTGGTTAAGGAATAAAATCACCTGAATTCTTCAACCACAGTATGCAGTGAAAGGTGTACCTACATTGAGTATGGAGCACTTCGGTATAAATTCACTGTATTTTACTTGAGCTGCTTCTACAGGCACAGTGTATATTAGATAATCAGTTAGATCATTTGTTTCAGTTATTCTTCCATGAACTGGTATGGCTGGTGAGGAATTGGCACTACTGGCATAGAAATTGTTTGTGTCAAATTTTGATTTAGAATGAAACACACTGTCCTTTATGTCTGCTTGATCATCTTTGGGTTTATGTTTGTCTGCCTACCCCAGCCTACATCCCCAAATTACTATTGGGGTCACAGGAGAGGTCTTTGAGACCAGGAGAAAGAAATGACTGTAGGCTCCCTTCTAGTTTAACATCATGCCCTTTCCATCTCCTATTCTCTTGGAAAGCAACATGTCCAACACAGCACTACAGTGAAGCACTTGAACAAATACATTGTTTGAATGTCTTGGGACTGATAGAAATTCCTAAGATTTCATAAAATGAAATGCTGTTGCTTTTCATCTTTTGAGATGAAATTTGTGCTTTGGGGTATCCTAACACATTTATGAATTTTGAAGTCTTGGAAAACATTGCAAACTGCAGTATCCCAACTTCTGAAAAGAGTTCTTTTTATCCTTTCAGTTTTTATAATTACAGTTACATTATCTTCTATATTTTTTCTGATTTTGGGGATCTTTCTTTTTTTGGTTCTTAAATCAATAAGTCTTTAATTTGTGGTGCATAACTGTAAAATGAGTGCTGGTAACATACAGCAGATAAGTGTATTTGGGGGCATGCCTTTAGTGCAGCAACAATTCTTTCCCTTTGCATGTTTTCTTAAGATAGCCAGAACCTCCTTTATAATTTCTTTATCATATTATAAAATATTTCAGACATCTGAAAAATAAAGATTGTAAAAGCCATTTCTAAATTTGTATCAGTAACTGCTGCCTTGAAATTAGTTCATCGGCACTAATAGGAGAGTCAGTAAAGGCTCAGAAATGAGAGAAAAATATGTACACCTTATGATCTGCTCTTTCTCAGCTATAAATAATGATGTAGTTATGTATCTTATGTTTTAGAATTGTTTCTTTGTAACAAGTTGACTTCACTGAAATATTTACTTAGACTTGAATGTAAACATTACAACTGTGTTCATAAGTGAGACTTCCATTCAATAGACAAATTCCATTCAATAGACAAATAAAACATTTCTCAAAGCTACAAGTAAAAAGATCAGTACTTGTTTTAATTGTTCTGATTATTTACAAGATACTTTTAAACTTTCCAGTTCCCATCTAGTAAAGAAATAATATTCTGAGAGTGACTTTTCTTTCCTGGGGGCCTCCTGTGTAGTAAGTGTAAAAGGTTTATTCGTGCATCCACCTAAGGCTGCTGTTGCACTCATTAATTGTGTTAAGATTTAGTATTTTTAATTTTATATTTAAGTTTCTTGTTTCAGTTTTCTGAGCCTGTTTTGCTCTAGAATGTATCCATGAGGCCAGATATAAGCAATGTTCACATGAGTTCTAATGTTAACAATAAGATACTTCTTCAATTCCATTAGCAGAATTCTCATCTGAAAGGCAGGGATTTTTTTTACTCCTCAATATTATGATAAGACTACATCTAAATATCTACAAATACTTGTGTTTCTGTAGGCATAAATATCATAAGAAAGCAAGTTCAGTATACAATGCTACAAGCATTTGCTAATGGGTGTAATGCTTCTTGTCATGAACTTGATTTTAATGTAATGCAAGTTGCAGAATCTAACCCTCAGCTAGATTTATATGTTTTGTTACACCAATTTTAAAATCTTTGTAGGCTCTATGAGTTTTTCCCTTTTAAAAATGTAGATGATTTCTTTATGTGTACTATATATCAGTCTTTTTTTTTTTTTTTTCAAAGCCTTAGTGTGGGTAACAATAATTGCCTTTATCAAATGTAATTTTTTTAAATTAGGGAAAAAGGAAAAACCAAAAGCAAATGAAGCTTCAGTGAGTTATCATTAGATAAGGATATTTGAAATTATTTTTACTGAAGCACCTTTTTTGCTACTTAAAAATCATTACTGTTATTGCTATAGCAACTGTTGAAAGTATCATGTCCCGTTTGCGGGGTAAGCAAGTGTGGGTCATACAAATAGTACCGATGTTTTCAGACTTAATTTGTAAAAGCTGTTTAAACAACCATTTCGCTGAACTCCAGCGCTATAAACATTGTTCTGTATGTTTTAGAGCTATTAAAGCTTAATCTCCTAAATTTGTAATGGATGGTTAATCATTGCTCTTTACTAATTTCAAATGAAAACAGCTCAAGACCAACATTTACTGCAGTAAAATAACTTCATTTATACTAAAAAAATTACCTTGATGAGATTGAAAAGTATCCACTCATAACCAATAAGTTAATTATAAAATTTCTGAACACTTTTTTTCAAAATCTTTGCTTTTAGATAATACCCTACTTTAAAAACTGCTTTGGTTTTGTAGTGCTACAGGCTGCTTTATATGCAGCTTTCACTTACCAATCAGTTAAAATGCCTTTATGAAGCAAGTGTGATACAAGCTTGATTAGGTTATTACTGGTAACTATTTCATTCAGATTTATGTTAGGAAAATACACAGTAAGAGTGACAAGAAAAGGGATAGCAGTTACTCAAGGACTGAAGTGTTTGCCTAATGCATAGGGTAATCCCTTGGAATGTAATTTGCTGGTCATAATACAGCATTGGCCTATAAGATATAAGCAACTGCTTACGCAGGGGCATTGCATCTGTGGAAATGAAGCAAATAAATGACTCATCTTTCTAAGCAGTGGGAGGTAAGGTCAACATGTTTTTGTTTCCCAGGAGTTGACAGATGATGAGGTGAGATTTGATTTCCTAATTGAAAGTCCCAGCAGGCTCAAAACAAAAATAGCACAGTGTTTCAAGGAGAAAAAAATACTCTCAGGTACCCTACTATTCTTCAGTTCTTGATTCCTTTAAACTCAGATGCATAACTGTAAAGTTCAAAGTGATAAATTAAATAAATAAATAAATACTAACTAAACTTTGAAATAGCACTTTTCATTTGGGAACAGGTGATAACTTTATATTTACAATAATCGTGATATGTGTGTTTCATAAATTTTTTTTAAGGTTTGCTTTTGCATGTAATTATGCTTCTGCTCTTACTGTAAAGGACATTGATTTCTACTAGTGTAACTGCATAGAGTTCTGCTCATCAACAGAGAAAGCTGCTGTGTGGGTACAGCCATTCCCACTGCCTTAGTTTTGCAGTAGTGCCTTTAAAGGGCTTGAAACTGGCAGATTCTTAGATGCTTCATCAGAAGTCAGTTTGTTTGGGGGTTTTTTTCCCACCTTCAGATTCTAGACACAATTTCCTAGACTGTGAAATAAAACCTTTGAAATTAGATGGAGAAAACAAAGGAGTTACATTGAGTGACTTTTCAGAATAAACTGCTTTTGAATATTGTTGGACTTTCCTTATTGGTTTTGCTTTTGGTTTCTTGACATTTACTTGAAATTAGATTAACAGACTTTGGCAGATAATGCATGTTTCTAAATGTAAAATTAAAATCAAGCAAACAAAAACCCCCCACACTGTAGTAATCAAATAGAAACTTTCCTGCCCTTTCTCAGATAGTTACAATGGTATTTAAATTAATTAATTACATTGGCTTTTATGTTATTTTTGAGAAATTTTTTTCAGTTGAAGCACCACTTCAATTAAACTCCAAATATAAAACCTGAGTCTGCAACTGAATGAAACATCTGATCTTAGAGATGATTGCAATAAACCTGCATGTCACAGCTACCACATATTCTAAAACTGCTGCCTAATATGAGAGATTATAGGATTGATCAGGGTAGTAATGACTTTTTTTTGCATACTAACATTTGGTCTCCTAAGATTTCCATTATAAAGACCAAAAAAAAGGAGTATAAGTGTAGGCCCATAGAATCTTAAAATCTGTTCTTTGCTAGACATTAGGTTTCATATGTTACAATAGTTTAAAATGATATTGTACTCCTGGGGATTAAAAGGAGATGTTTGTGAAATTTGGATGAGAATTTTGCACTATTCTTTGAAAAAAAATTTCTCTAGATTAATTGTTATCAAACACACATACATCTTTTGCCTGGATCCAAGAATTTTCTTTGCTTTTTGCTAAATAGGGGTTTACCTGTCAGTTAGCAAAATCTGTGGATAATGTCATTATGTCATAGTATCAAACTAGGAAGTTCCACTTTTTCCACTTAAGTCTATACAAGATAATTTCACATATTGTTGCTACAGTTTTTTTTAGGTCCTTGCTCCTCATATTGGGATAGTCTAGCTCTTCTGTGGTTTCTTGGTTTCTTCACTTGGCCCTTTTGCCTTTCATGTCCCTGGCTTTACATCAACTCTCTGAGTACACCAACCACAATGACAGAAAGTTTCTCTTTTCTGACGATGTTTGGAAAAGAAGGAGAAGAGAAATTGCCCCTGAAAATGTGATTGTAGGTTGTTTATGAAGCTGATTATAAAAAGGCTCTATAACCAAACTGTAATAAATTCTGCACTGTTTTCACTTTGAGTTTGTTTAAGTAAAGGAAGAATGTCCTGATGAGATGTGTTGAGGAATCCCTTCAGTGCTGGTGTCTCATTGAGCAGCTGCAGTGGGAGCTGCAGGTTGAGCTCTGGGAACCCAAGAATTGCTGACCCTTTGCACAACAAAGGGCCTGGGGACCTGTGGCCTGGCCAGGGGACACTCAGAGACACGGCAGGAGCTGAGGGTTCCACACTTTCCTGTTATTAGACTGTGCAAGGATAAAAGCCCGAAGGGTCCTTTCTTCAGGGTCCCACCTCAGAGGCACCAGGTCGAGCTGCTGTTTTGTTATTTATTGCAGATTAAATTACTTTAAAGATGGTTTCATCTGTGACTCTGCTGTAGGAAATCTGGGGCTGAGCCAGCTCACAAACCTGGTGTGACTGTGTGAGTAGCTGTTTTGGGGCCTCGGTCCCAGCTCAGGTGTGCAAGTGTGACTGACTGAGTGGCTCCTGGAGGGCCAGACAGAGACGTTTCCCTAACAAGAATCATCAGTAATGCTTTTTTCCTAGGCAAGATACCAGCCCTCACTACTGAACTTATTTCTCATCCTTCATGTTTCAATGCTTAAATTCAACAGAAAAAAAGGAGCAAAGGGTAGCAATGTATAGATATTCTTAATTGCTGACAATTATCTAAGAACAAACATATAGTTTAAAAATACTGTCTCAGAATTTTACTAAAGAGTTCCAATTAACAAAAACTCTTGCCTTTTTTCCTGAATTCTTACTGAGTCTGAAAATGTTTGCAAATAAGTGTGTATAATGTCTGACTTGAAAAGTGCAAACCTATCCAGGGGTTCTGCAATGGTGATACCAATTCCTTGAGAGTCAAAATTATCATCAAAATATCTTTCTATTTTGCATACTTTCTGTTTTCTAATACAGAGAAAAAAAATATGGTTTAAGAAACATTAAGTGTAATATAAGGTATATTTATTGAATATAGTAAGAAAGGCAGTTAAATTAAAGTAAGTCACACACATCTTCCAAGTACTTGCAAAGCAAGGGAGTTAATTAGAGACTGTTTTTTACTTCCAGGACCCATAACTTATTTGTCATGTTACTTATAACTTTCTTCTTTATATGATCAAAGCCCAGTCTCCAAATTAGCTAAAGTCTGCTTGATGTTTTACTGTTCATAAAGCATTCCAGCTGTGATGCCTCGTGGTGTTGATTTAATCTCCTGTCATTTTATTTAGAAGATATGAAGTATCACAGACCATTAAGTTATAAATTTGCACCTGAAAAGAATACAAGCCTTTAGGAACTCCTATGCAGTGTAACATACTGGAATATGCCAGGGAAAGAAGGAGAATAGAACCTCATCAGCTAAGGCATATCTGGCCATGCTTTTTATCTCATTAACGTTTGCATTTAAAATATGTTTATGATTTGTGGAAAGAGCTCTGGAAGCAGAGATTGAAACCAGTAGTCTGTTCTGGCTATTCTAATAACAGAACTAGATAATTGGGTCCCCTCCTCTCTGAGTATTTAGTGCTCTTTTCTACTGATCTAAAGCAGCCATGATAGAGATTATCTTTCATTGTGGAGGACTTAGCAATGGACTACAAAAAGTGCTAGAGGAAACTAGTGTGGCTAAGTATTGTCTAAGTGAAGAAAATTAAAGAGGATAAATTCCGAAACTCTGTCAGTCTAAATAAAAATGCAAGGCAGATCAAAAAGGCTTTGAAGAACATCTAGCACAATGTGTCTTATCTATTAACATGTTTTTCCTCTGTATTTCAAGAACAGGATATATTTCAGTGAGCAAGGTTGAATAAAGATTAAAAAAAAAATGGTGAAGCCAGGGACATTACAGAAAAACTCAAATCAGTCTTTACATCTTTTTGCATTTTATTCTGTCTTCTCTTGTAAGAAACTGGGGAAATTTAGGTTGGATTCCTTCTTTGAATGGGAGTTTTCAAAAGACCCTTTTTGGAAAATAAACTAGTTGAGTGATAGTTGAATATGCAGAAAAAATGAGCATTAGAAATTTTTGATGTCTTCAATGACAAGTCACTTTCAGGCAAGACATTAACTGTGATGACAGAAAAGGTTTTAGGACAACTCCAGGAAGCTACAAGCCATAAGTCCTCCTGTAACAGGTAAGGTAACAGAAATAATATTTTAGAGTAGAATTGATGAATACACAGTGAAATATTGCATAGTTAGGAACAATCAATATGTCTGGTTTTGGGGCTGTTTTAAGATAAATTCTACCCTGAAACTTCTTGGAAGATTTGGAAGTTAACTATTGTGTGGATAATGGATTGATGGAAGCTTTCTAAATTTCCAGAAGGCTGCTTCTGATTCCCATAAAACAGATTTTTAAGGAAAGGGAACAGCTAGAGGGTAGGAAACAGTAAAACAGTAAATGCTTATTGTAGCTGAAGATCAGCAGTGAAACTCTACAAGCCAGTAAGTTCTTTAATGCCTTGAAAATGGAATAATCAGTGGAATGAAAAACAGTTCACTGAGGAAATCAAGTTAATCAGTTGAATAACTGTAGAAGAAAGAGTCTTAGGACACTGTGGAATTGTACTATGAAATGGCATGATGAAGTTGAGCATATGTTTGAAATGGTGCACAGGCACAGAAGGATGATTAAAAAATCCTGACTCGGTTTACAGTGACAGACTAAGGAGCCGTATTTGGGGTTCATGCCTCATATTTGTATAAAATGTCAGTTCAGTATAAAGTAATCATCAAAAAATCCCAAATCAAGTATTAGAAATTATTAAGAAAATCAATTGAATATTCTATAGCATCAAAGGTACGGTATAGATGTTTGTACCTTGAATGCTTGCAGTTTCTGTCTTCCCATCTCTGTTTAAAGAGATGTAATAGAATAATGAATGATCAGAGAAAAGATCCAAGTTATTAGTGTGAAAGCCATCAAAGCTATATCAGAGCTGAAGAATAATAGGAGGCTAGCAGAGAGACTCGTATGTTTGATCTGTTCTTGCCTTTCTATAATCATTCATTTAAAGTACATCTGGAGAATGAAAACTCCTGAAATCAAACAATAAGGCAGTTGTCACATTTTCTGTGATAGAATTTTGAGTTTCATCCTCATTGTGACACAACTCTTGGTTGGTTGTCATGAGTCAATGTTAAAGAAAAAAATAAGAACAAACAATTTTGGGCATACCTAAGTTCAATTCAGTAGTTGATTTATTTTACCTTGAAATGCCAACATAGTCTGGCCCTTTTACAGTGACATTAGTTGTTTTATAGTTTTGATTCTACTTTAAAAAAGACATTTTTGAAAGTCTCTTACTTCCTTTAAGGTCCTTGCAACACTGGTGTGAACAATTGATTATATTATCCCTATCCCCTACCTTTATGTTTTTTCCATGATTAGTTCAAAGAAGGCACAAAATCAGTTGAAGTCTATTCCTGGAGATAACTTCTGAAATGGGGTTCTAACATGGAAGGGCATATGGCCTTATTGTTTCACAAGTTGATTTCCTCTCTCTCACAGCCCCTGCAGAAGGAGTTTCCAGGCAATGGGTATATTTTGCAGGAACTTGGAACAAGTGTTCTACGAGTCTTGCTCTTAACGAACACAACGATTAAGAAACTGAAAACTGTGTCAGGAAACCTGGGACTTATTTTAACTTCTTTTTCTAAAAACTTGATCTTGTTAGAGAAACGGAGCTTGAAATTTTGGCTTCCTTGTGACAGCAAGAATGCAGTACTTGTCCCAAATCTTGACAGCTGTTGAGATACAGTTAATGTCAAGAAAAGCTTATATTCTCTTTCCCCACAGAAAATCCTGCAGAGTAGGTTTTTCTAGTGGAAAAGGAATACAGAAAGTTAATTAAGGCAGGGATAATGAAGCAATTGTACCACATGGAAATTTTGAACGCATTCGGCCACTTAAAGTCACAAATTTAATACGCCAATTAAGGTTTTTAAAAAAAATAACCGACTAGATAAAATCCTCAGCATCAGGTTTGAAAGTTACAGTGCCTATGCTGGTTTCATTATTTGTTCTGAAATTGTCCTTGGCAGCTGAGTTGAGTAAATCTTCTTATAAAAACCATTATGAGCACTTTGAACTCCCTCAGGGTGGTTACAGAACTGTAGATGAAAAGGGCTTATTCAGTCAAACAAAAACCTGTTCTTCAAGGTTTGAGGATTTCTACCAAAATCACTTTGGAAAATAAGAAGCAAATGTAGCTCTTAAAAACAACCAATAAAGTATCCACACCTAAGAAAAGAGACTCCTGTGTTCCCACTCTTCCGGGATTTTTTTTTGGTCTACTTTGTATTTGAAAAGTTTCTGCTTTCCAGCTTGACTTTTATGTTTATTTCACAATGTGTTTCTGCATGTCACAGAATCACAGATTTACAGAATCATTGGGGTTGAAAGGGACCTCCAGAGATCGTGCAGTCCAATAGCCCTGCCAGGGCAGGGTCACCTGCAGCAGGTGACACAGGAACACGTCCAGATGGGTTTTGAATGTCTCCAGAGAGGGAGATTCCACAACCTCTCTGGGCAACCCGTTCCAGTGCTTTGCACTGGACGCAAAGCACTGCAGAGTGCTCAATGCAGAGAAGTTCTTACTCATGTTGAGGTGGAACTTCTTGTGTTTTAGTTTATGGCTGTCGCTGCTTATTCTGTCTCAGGGCACCATGAATAGAGTCTGGCACCATCCTCTTGGCACCCACCCTGGACATATTTTTATGTTTTAGTGAGATCCTCTCTCAGTTTTCTCTTCTCTAGACTTAGTCACCAGACTATGGTGCCAACTCTTTAATCTTTCTTTGTAAACCTTTAAAGACCATTACTCTTTAAAATGTTTAGTGTTGTCTAACTTGACAAGGGAGTCCATTGTGTATTCCGGGTTACAACAGTTTCACATCTTTCATAGGACAGGTGAAAGTATCCTTATAATATAATCATCAACAAGCAGCAGAAATAGATTTCGATACTTCAAGGTTATAAGTGTGCTAAAATTCAAGTAATGGCTAATTAGCTAAATTCATGAGCAATTGAAGCCAAGACATCTGCAAAGTAATTACTCTGTTTCACCCCTTAAATAGGTGTGAATGTGAAAATGCTCAGAATGCAAATAGTTCTAGGTCCACATAGCAGCAGAGAATGATTTAAAAAACAATAATCTCCCATGGGGAGAAGATAGCAGTAGTTTGTGATACTGGCTTTGTGTATGCTGGGAAAAACTGTAGCAAATCCTAATCATCATTATGCTATATTTCTTAACGTTCCATTAAAGTTTGTTGCCTATCAGAAAGGTAAAAAATATCTGAATTTGTCTTAAATTTAATGTTACATTTAAATAATACTTTAAGTGAAATCATAGAAATATAAACCATTTTGTTTGTAGAAAACCTCTAAGAGCATGGGTCATTTTACTTAACAGAGAAATACTGCTTTAGGCTTTGAAAATACAGGACTTTTATATGGCAGTGAATACCTGCTGTATTCACTGTATTCACTGTATTCCTCCTACATTTTAAGAAGAAATTTTTTTTGCGATGAGTTGTTGAAAGCTTCTTACCAAGCTCTGTGTTGCTATGCAATACTGCTTTACTCTGTATTTGTCATATCTTGAATATTTCATGGATGCCCAAAATTTTAGCATTTTTTTTCACAGGGGTGTCTTTTCTTTGTCTTAATTTGTGGAAAAAATATTTATGGATAAACTAAAACCATGTGGGGAAGCTCGCAGTGTCCTAAAAAATGAAGGCTCTATAACCCCAGCAAAGCATTCAGCAATAGCTCTTGTCTTCCTGGATCCAGAAAGTTTTGTATATTTGGGTTTTTATTTAGGTTTTTATCTGCTTGTTTGGGTTTGTGACTTCTGAAACCCTGCTTCACAGGAAACTATCTAAAACAGGATGCAAAGCTTTATGCTTTTCCTTGTGTCCATGGAGCCTGTGATGGCTTCAACAAGAAATAGAGGGAAGATGGAAAATGCAGAGAGGGAAACCAAGATTACACAGGAATTTTGATGGAGAAGAGAATAAGAAAGCTAAATTGTGAAACGAAGTAAAGGAGCAAGACCTGGCTTTTTTGATGGAGGAAAATGCAGGGGCTAAAAGACAGAGAGTAGTTGGATAAGGGATGCAATGGGACCGAACAGGAGTTTGTAGTGGAGATCTGAGTTGGGAAAACTGGGTTGCAACAATCATGGGAAATGGCAGGAGAACAAAGACTAATTTGAACAGGAAGCAGGAAAGACAAGGTAGGAAATGCAAGCAGGACCTTTTGGACAGCATGGTTCTTAATATATACTGAGGTGCTTTTTTTTTGTTTTCATATAACTGTCTGTTAAATTTTTCTTTTCTCTTTCATCATGGGTAGATTAACTTCTACTGAATAGAATCAATGACAAAAGCATGGCCTTTTATGGACTTGCAAATTTATGGAATTGTAATATTTATGAGGTTATAAAATTTATTTCTAGCTCCTTCTAGTCCCTTTCTCTGATTTTTCTTCAAAAATGAAGTCTACTGACGACTTGGAACAGTAAGTTGGGTATAGTCTTCTCTGCAAATATAAGTAGAGCACTTATTCCATTGCATATTTTCTAGGGGTAATCTATTATCATGCCAATTGGTTTGCCAGGAGTGAGGGCAAGTGCTGTTCTGTTGCTATAAATTAGAAGTTGAGCAAGAGGCTGAGAATAAGGAGAAAGTAGCAATGTAAGAGAGCAGGTAGACAGTGCTCTTTTTTCTAGACTGGGGAAAAGAAACTTCTATCATGCCATGAGGCAAAATCAGGAGACTGTAAACCTAGAGATGCTGTTGCTATAACACTGATGTAGGACTTTTTTATCTAATTATATAAAGTGATAATATTTTAATATTACTACTTTGAATAATATAATAAAATAGTATATTATGGCTGGAGAAATGATGGAGAGACTACTTGAAAACATAGTTGTATAATGCTTGGTTTCATAATATCAGAGTATCTCTGAAAATAATTATGGAAGGACTATGAGTTTTCACATTCTCTAAGGCTTGTATTTTAAACCTTAGAGGCTAGGTTTGACAACAAAAATGTCTGTGTGGTCTGTCCTGAGTACCTTAAAAAAAAGATCACTACTGAAATACACCTATAGTCCTGCCCTTCTCAGATACCTCTCAGTCGTTGCTGGCATCCCAAACTCTCTTCTGGTAGTAAGTCTTGCTATGTTTATTCCAATGGGGCAGGTTTGCTTTGGAGCAAGGACCATTCTCTTCCTTCCTTGCAGTGTTTCTGCTCACCGGTAATGCAGTAGAAGAGCAAAAGCGAATGTGTATTTCATCTTTGCTGCTGGGAGTCATCCCTCTAAGGATAAACTATGAACAAAGAATTTAAAGCCTCTGTCATCACTAAGTTAATCTCTATATTAAAGAGCTTGGTTTTGAGCACAGTAAACTTTGATTAAACTCTTTTGAAGGTGCAGAGGGAAGGAGAGAAAGTGAACGTCAGGGAAATAGGATAAATGTTCACTGACTTAAGTGAAGAAAGCTATTCATATAAGCAATCACTGGGGAAAATACTGCAAAATACAGAAATGTGAGTACTCTTGGGATCTTACAGAGTGAAAAGTATGAGTGATTGGATAGAGTTTTAACTTACAACAGTGTATGAGTTGAGCCGATATATCTTCTCAAGTGGATGTCTTCAGTGGTATTTTTGAAGTCAATGAGAAGTATTGAGTGCTTTATCAGCTCACAAACTTATTAATTAGATCAAGTGAATGAATGGGATTTGGGGGCAGATACAGTGCAGGTAAAGTGGCAGGGAAAGAAAGGTAATCTGGGCTTTTTAGACCGTTCCACTTCCTCACTTCTTTACTCAATATTTTTGTCCCTTTCTCTCTCTCTCTCTCTCTCTCTCTCTCTCTCTCTCTCTCTCTCAATCTCTCTCTGAATCTCTTTGTCTTCTGCTACAACTGTCTGAGCAAAAGTTAATCAATTTATTCACAGTATAGTGTGTCTTAAAATCCCATAATTTCTGATACTGATGAACCAATGCTCCACTTGCAAATAAACAAGTGGTCCTCCTTCGAGAGTCAGCTGAATTGGCTTTCATTTTGAAGTGCATTTTAGCATCAGGATGAAAATGCCATCCTTTTCTTTGTGCAATAATGCTTCAAAATGTGACTGTTTGTAAAGTGTCATACAAAACTGAGATTGAAATGTTATTGTCAACAACGTAAAAAAGCTCAAAAAAACCCTAAAAACCCTACACAGCAGTTAATTTCAGAGCTATGAAATATTGATTTCTATCCTGTAACCTTGAGATTAAGCAGAAAGGAGCTTCATATTTTATTTTTTAATATCCATTGGCTTTATGGAAACTCAGTAGATAAAATATGATCAAAGAATATTTGTATAAATCTTTAGATTCTCTTTGTATATTTGTATACAACGGAAAAACTGTCATTTGTCCTAATACCTAAACAGTGAAAAAAATCCACTCATATGCATTCTGTTTGAAAAAAAAGCATAGGGATTGCACCTGAATAGAGCTGTTAACAATTCAGTAAATTTTTTTATAATATTTTGAGAATGCTACTTGTGTAAGATTCAATTTAACAGGGACAACAGCATTGCATGGAAGTGTTCAGCCAACCAGTAGCCAATATCTGCTTTACACTGACCAGTGAGTTTAGGTTTAGGTTTTTTTGTTTTGCATTTCAATTGCTTACATATTTCCAGAGAGATTTAGTTATTTGTATTTCAAAATCTCTGGCTGAAATGAGAAAGAATTAGGATTATGTTAGACTTAGGTGACAGTAAATTATATTGTTTGGCAAGCACAGTAAAATTCTATAAAAAGAACATGAAGTTGCAAGGGCTTTTTTATTGTTTGTGATTTTTTTAACTTGACCTAATTTCCAGGTAGTATCTACCTTTTAATAGAAAGCAAAGAACACAACTCTTTAATATATCCCAACTTCATTTTTACCTTATTTTTTTGCAAGGGAAGAGGGAAACAAGCCTCCTTTCTCATAGCTCCAATATCATATTCTGTGAATGCTTTACATTTCTTGGTTGTTTAAAGCAGAAATTGTGATTGCAAGCAGTATCATTCTTTTTCCCTTTCACAACAGAACAATCAATTAGAAACAGAATACTCCAGGAACTCTAGTTCTTACTATTATTTTAATCTATATGAGATGATATTCATCACTGTAGTAGATCTCAGTATCTTTAGAATCTAAATAGGCATCAACTAATATGTGATAACTTACGGAATTTTATGTGAAAAGTATTTTCAAATCTACAGAAATTTCCTTGTATTTCTACATAAGAATGCTTTATAGATCCAAAATTCTGAAACCTAAGCTGTTCTGTACTGTAGTTATTGCATTAAAAAAAAAAAGGGGGGGTACTTATTTCCATCAGTATTAGCAAAGGAGTACAAGTAGAAATGTATTTAGGAGAACTTTTCAAACTTTTTAAAATTAGCTTCATATAATGCATGTAGAAACTCTGTAAATCTGAATGATAGATTGCAGTTCATAATTCTTTTTCTTAGAGTAAATGCTACCATATTTTTAAAAATATAATTTAAAGCTTAACATATTGGAGAATAGCCATGCTACTGCTTAGGCCCAGGGAGAAATGAGGGAAGTTTGAGGAATCTGTGTCTTTGATTACTTCTGGAAAGTTAGATGTGGTTCCATGCAGGCAGAGGACATAATGTTGCATACTGTCCTGAATGTTTTGTAGCAACCAGCTACTTTCTACTATAGAGAACATTCCTACAGAAAGATGTGTCTTGATGCTGAACAACATCTGAAAAGCTGCAATCACAGTAGTGCAATCAACACTTTTCTGGTTGCAAATATACACAGTAGAAACTGAATTGATGTACACAAATTGCTAAAGTTCCTTATGCTCCTCTCCTTTGGCAGAGACCATTATTCTGACTGCAAGTAGAGAATATTTATTTGGGATTTAACTAGTCCACTAAAGAGATACCCCTATCAGAGGATAAGCTGTCTAAGCATCTGTGGGATATTATGCAGAAGACTGGCATAAACTATATTAAAACAGGCTGCTAAGCTCTGCTGATTTTGTAAGTGAGGTGATAGTATTACATGTAGTCAGACTGGAAAACATGGTTTTAATACCTGTTGGTACAGCTTAAAAGACAGAACAAATTTGTATAATAAATAGAGTGGTCGGTCTGCATAATATTTGAGTTCTGGGAGGCTTTACATGGAAGTGCCAATTCCAGAAATCATAGAACATGTTGAGATGGATCTCAATCCAGCTCCTGTTCAGGACACCCCAAGAATCCCACCATGTGTTCAAACACGTCTTGAACTCAGACAGGCTTGGTGATGTGACTACTTTCCTGGGGAGCCTGTTCCAGTGCCCAACCACTCTCTGGATGATAAACCTGGTCCTGATATCCGGCCTAAATCTTCCCTGATTCAGCTTCATGCCATTTCTTTGGATCTGTCACCGGTTACAAGAGTGAAGAGATCAGTACCTGCCCCTCTGCTTCTGCTCATGACAATGTTGAAGAGCACAAATAGGTCTCCCCTCAGTCTCCTCTTCTCTAGGCTGAACAAACCAAGTTACTTCTTTGAAAAAGGGATATATTTCTGAGAAGTAAACTCATAACCATACAAGTATTGTGAAATTAAGACTTAAAATTGAGGAATTTTTGTTATAAACACTGAAATTACAGAGAAAGGCAGGGCTGTGCATATTAGGCTTGCTGTGTTTCACAGAAAGGTAGCTAGATTAGTCAGGAGGGAGTTAGAATGCAAGATTATGAAGTCAAAAGAAGCACAAATTTAGAAAGAAGTATTGCTGCCAGTGGAGTTTATGTGCTGGTGTACGTGAAGTAGAAACAGTGCAATTAAATTATTTTTAGAGCCTGTAACAGGAAAACAGACTGTCAGATTGGGCTGCAACTCTGTTGAGAAGAACCTGGGTGTCTGCAAGATGAGCATGAGCCAGCAGTGTGCGCAGGTGGTGGTGGTGGTGGTATGTTTCCTTTGTTCTTGTGCTGTCATTCTCATGTCCAGCCTCCTGCAAATTCTGATAGTGTCGTTATGGTGGGGTCTCTGGGAAAAAAAGGCATTCATTTCACATAATTTTTCCCCCTTTTTCAGCCTAGTGGTTGTACCTTTTGTTTTGCATTAGGGAACCCAATAAAATGCACACACACAGCTTAACCCATTAGTGTGCAGCACCTGTCCATGACCAAAGCATGTTCTAATCAATGTTATCAGCATCATAAGCATGAACAACCTATAAGGATTGTGAGCAGTTCTAGACTGCTAATCTATGAGATGTTGGATGAGACCACTGAATATTCATAGTAAGGGGACATCAGTACATTAGCCTAATGAGACCTTTCTGTTTCCTTGTCTTGTTATTCTGTAAGTCAATATTGCAAAAGCCTTTTACATTCTTTTCAGTTCTCTTGGTGTAGTAAGCATCAGCTCAGAAACTTAAGCCATTGCTATGTAGCTCTGTGGTTTGAGGAGCTATTTCAGCTTTTAACAGGAAGGTTGAAGAGTCAGAGTGGGCATCTGATCTTAAAAACAGAATTAAGTGAAAGTGCATGGTTATTTTTTGTCACCATGACTTACTGCACTGTATAAATTATAATTCCTGTACAAATAAGTTTAGCAACTATTTTATGCTGGGTATGTCACTGTTTATGATAAATTTTCTCCTTAACCATTGTTCCTATTATAAATCTAGGTAAATTATATGTGTGCACATGTGTAGACAAATGATTTTGCCTTGCCTCCAGGATAGGATATAATGCTCAGAGGTAGGCATGACACAATTTATCAACCAATCTTTGTCAGGATCAGGTTCTTCTCAGTCAAGACTCCTGATCCTTTTTTCTCATGATCAGACCATTATTTTCAGTCACTCTCTGCATCATTTCTAGGTCTTCATTAGAGTCAGGAGATTCTTTATTTTGGGTAAAACAATGTCCCAGGAAGAGTGGTATTTACATCTAAGCTCTCAGAATACAAAGAAAGGCAGAGTCAGTATTGATGCAGGTATTTACACATGCAGTTGTAACTAAAAGCAGCCTTTAAACAGGATGAGAAATTTCAATTAGGACAAGTGATTTCTTGCTCTGAAAAACAAAACTGGAGAAAATGTTTGTGCCTCCTTCCCCTCTTCCACATCTACACAAATGAATGTTCTAAGGGAAAAGGTTCAAACCAGAACACAAGTGAAGTGGCGGAAGGCAATGATAGCATTTCTAGTTTCTTTGAAAAAGAGAGAAATACAGCTAGTGTTGAACAATGTCTAGCCACTGAACGATAGCAGGAACATACTAAATCACAGCTCTGTTGTGTTTTACGTATGTCTTCTGGTCATGAATCAGATGTCTGATTGTCCCTAGAAGTGTTTCAATGTAGGCTTTTTTAAAATGGTCCACTTTTCAGTACTGCTCTTTTTCAAATTTATCAAAAACTTGTATTAGGCTTCTTTTTGTAGCAGAGAATTGCCACTGAGCACTTTTATGGTGCATGGCTAGTCCTCATCACACTGCAGAAAGGTAATGACTCTAGGATTTCTCTTCCTCTACTCTCTTGGGTACAGTCAGTTTTGCGTTCACAGCTTGGCAAATATCAATATGATTTGAGTCTTCACCAAAGTTGTCTACTTTCTTTCTAGTTCTGGGTGATAACTTCAATCTTTTGAAGTTATTCTCAGTTTACAAAGACTGAAATCTGCTTTCATAAACTCTGAACAAGATATAAAAAGTGGGTAGCACCTACAGTACCTCTAGTTCTGCAATTCTTAAAAAGAACAAAATAACTACCGAGTACATTGAGGAAGACCCTGACCCCTTTCCTCAGGAAGGGATCTGACAGACAGAGTCAACCTTCAGCAGCAGTAAATCAAAAGTACCTGTACGTTCTGGTCATCCTACCAATTACAGTTCATCACTTTTCAGAACATGTTTTGTTGCCTGACCTCTCATGAGCTTTGTGGAATGAACTTTAGTGCAGACATCGACCTTTGTTCAAGGACGAGATTCAGTAAAGCATTTAATACCAGTAAAGCGACACCATCACTGTATAAACAATTAGAATATCAATCTATTTAACGTGCAAGAAGTACATGGGGGAAAATTTCGTAAGTATGATGAGGCAGGAGACAATGACGATCAGAGAGAAATTGAAAGAAAAGAGCAAAAGTCAGACATTTCATTAGAAGAGGGAAAGAGAAGGCAAAATTTGATCAAGAGAAATGTTTTTAAATGATGTGTTGGTAAAAGCAAGGAGCAATCAATCACAGTAAAAGGTAAAGATAGAGCTATGAGGAACGTACATAACTTATGTTTTTTGTGATGCATGGTTTATAGACAGTTTTATACCCTCTTGTGACAATAAAATGTGTTTCCTCCTTTGTTTTAGGAGAGGAAAGCACTCTCAGAATGTGGTGGTTATTAATAAATGTGTTGGCCATTACTTTTTAGGCTTCCTAATGCACACTGTCATTTAAAAAAAAAAACCCAAAACCACAAACACCCTTCTAAAGCTCTCTATAATGGCTTCTGTTATTTGGAAATTCTCAAAATATAGTGACCTACCAACTGAAGGCTTTCTGTTCAAATGATATGATCCCAATAGCTGGTTACATGAGAAATGGCACTATGTTCACAATCTGTCACTGCTGGTTCCTGCAGTTTCCTGGTCTCTGAATGGCAGTAGCTTCTCCATTCTTCCACAGCTGCTAAATCTTTTCAGGCAGCTGCAACAAGCAACCTAAAAGCTGTATTGGACCTTTCATGAACAATTCCAGTTAAACCGTTGTATCAGTCATATCCTTGGAATGGGGAATAGGTAATGGAACAAAACTGGACCTACACAAGATAACATGTAAAGTTGCTACAGAAACTGGTATTTCCAATCTCAATTTGCAGGAAGGGCAAAGACAGCATGGTCCAATGTAGTATGACTAAAAAAGGTACAGATATAATTTGGAACTAGAGAGTGCTTATTTTAAGGGAGATGGCTGGCAGACTGGGATTTCTTCAAATAAGTAGTCCTACTAGAAGCCCCACCAGTACAGTCATATACAGCTAGGTGATTCTCTGTTCTCACAGGGCCTTCAACTTCTCTTGTGTTCTAAAATTTGAAAAAATATTAAGTAGGTAGTAAGTAAATAGTTCTTTCTGATCTGAGCAGATTGTATTGAAGGACTTTCAAACCTAAACCTTTTCTGTCAATTAGTACAAATTCTATTTTGATTTTTTTTTTTTGTTTGCTAAGAACTATTTTTCTCTACAGGTTAAAACAATTATATTTTAATCTGTTAGAAATTCCTCAGTTGAGGTTAGAATGCTGAATGCAAAAATTAATCACAATGATTTTCCAGTGCAGTCTCAAGCCACTGCTTCATGATTTAGACAAAACAAGACAGGAGATGAATTTTGCACTGATCTTCTTCAGTGCTAACTGTGATTCTTCTGCTAATTGAGTTGGGGCATTCATAAAGCATTTACCTGCAAAGAGATTAGGGTTCTGTGCCATGGACCAGAGAGGTAAACATTAAAGAGTACCATGTCAAATGATCAGTTGATTTCATCTTTCTGTAAATCTGGTTCTTTGAAACAACCTAGAAGATTAGTAAAGGTAATCTAAGCAACAGAGTAATTTCTAAGGAATGCTTCTGTACAACTCTAAGAAGACTTTAATGTTATATGAAATGTGTATCTTGATGCATAATAGAAACTAATCATAGATATAAAGTTTTACTTAGGATAGTGACTGTCACAGAATCTCCTTCAGTCATCAGCAGGTAACCTGTGTTTAGAACAGGACTGGAGAAAATCTTCTACAGACTAAAACTAAATCTATGAGCCCCCAGGGGTTTATACCTATAGATATCTGTCAAGAAACTCCAGTGAAATCACTACAGTCTGATGAAACAGAAATTGTGCCAGTTTGGATCCTTAGGCACTGTTCTGGCAAAAAGTATTCAATTCTCTATAAAACAGAATGCCTGTCTCTGTATCTTACTGAAGAATCAAATACTGGCCTTAACAAAGTGGCACAAAAATTTTGAGCAGTTTAAGGTTTGATAATTCAGAGTACTGAGGTTGCATTATCTTGTACCCTTTGCTCTTGCTCTTGCTTCTGCTTTAATGTGCTGTTATCTGAGTCACTCTGGAGAGATTTAATAGTCTACAGCTGTGGACATGGTACTAAGATCTCCGTATTCTAATTCTAACAGCTCTAACTTCTCTCTGAGTAATTTGAAGTTTCATTATAAGATACACTGAATCCAAGGTGGTGTCCCAGATCTGGCAGGATTGCTTAAAACTAAGCTTACACAGAAATTGATGGGTTTTTTTTTCTTTCAACCTAGCATGCATTTCTGAATATTAAAATTTTCTGTTTCATGTGTTATCTTTTTGAGATTCATACACACACAGACAAATTTATTCTCTTAAGATGATTTTAAAATTATTTTGTTAAAAACTAAACACACAGTGTGTTTTCAGAAGGGAGAAAACAGACTGAACAAGCCGTATATTAAGTGTGACAACAAAATCCTAATCAAAACTCTCACAAAAGGAAAAGAGGAAAAGATATAATCTTATACTTTGCTGAAGCTCATGGTAATGTTACGGCATAAATACAGAAGAAAAAAAGGCTTTCATGAACCAGAATAATCAGACTTAAAGACTGGGCTGTCACAGGGTGAAAGAAAACCCTCTGCATGTATTGGAAGACTTTGCATACCTCTTCACACCTCAAACCTAAGAGAGTTTCAGCTCAACATATAGAAACATCCAAGGCAGGTCTTCATACTTAATCTGGCTCATTTTTTACAACTTCTATTCAATTTTCTCTGTGAGTGTCTTTTGGCAATCCTTATCCACTTGTACCTTCATCATGCATGCAAGTTTACTTAACTGTGTGGAAATCTTTAAAAATAAGGTTTTGGCACTCTCTAGCAATTGTTCCATGCCATCATGGTGTGTATCTGCAGAGGCTGTGTTTTACTTGTTTGAGGGCCTGTATGGGAGGGGTCAATCTTTCAGTGATCAAAAGTAACCAAAAGAGCTGACTGTGACATCAGGAAAGGTGAAGAGGCAGTGCTGGATCCCCAAAACTAGAAAAGCATTATATGAAAAACAGTTTTGATTTTGCTATTTCTTGAGTTGACAGAAGTTTGGTGCTCACTGCGGACCTTTTCAGTGACATTGTCATTGAGTTATGAGCAGTGGAATAAGGAATTATGACAAATATGGAATAATAAAAAAATTAGTGACAACTTTGAAAAGATACAATTCAGTATTACATATATTAGCCTTTCTGCAGTCATGCTAGAGATCAAACTTCTGGTGAGCTGCAGTGTCACTCAGTGCCACATGATCTGATTTGAGACTAAACAGATGCAAATTTCTAGCTACATCTGGTTTTGCCAGAAGAGGTTTTGCAGGCCTCCACACCAGCTTGCAAAGGTAGTTAAGGCAGCTCAGAAAACACACTGGACAAAACCCAAAGCAACTCTGTGCTTGAGTTCAGGTCATATTGCCTGTTCATGAACTGCCTATCCATCCTTCAGTCACAAAATTGACCATTTTCTCTGCATATTTTTTCCATCTGATCTCAATTCCTGAATCTCCATCCAAGTGTTTTTGTTAACAGGTTTATGTGTAACAGAAAAGAACATTTTCCAAATAGAGCAGAAATCCTTAATTCTTTCATGGATTTTTAGACAGTTACTTTAAAATACATCCATTATGGCACATACTGTAGAAGCTATTCCACTTCAAAAGATAAAGTGGAACACGAAATGTTAAACTCTAATTTTTTCAGAAAAGTTGAAAATTACAAATTACCAGAGTTGTCAAGATTAATGATCCTTTATGGCATTGCCACATAAAAAGACATCAAATAACTACCAATGAAAACTAAGAATAAAGTAAATTTGACATAACAGAAATCAAGAAGATATGAAAATTTTAGCTTTGAAGTTTTTTGTAACTAGTAATTTATCAAATAGACACTTTGCAGCATGCTAATAAATTTTCTATATTCTGAGTACATTTCTACTTCTTTCAAAATCCAGGCTGTTGTTATTAAATCATTTCTGCTATTCAAACCTCTCCAGGATCTTGGAATTCCTAAAAGTTCTACTTTATTGATAGTGTTATCTCCTTCAATTCTTCTTTTGGTTTGTTGGGTTTTGCTTTATTTTGTTTTGGTTTTTTCTTGTTCAGTTGATTTGCTTGCTACAGTTTACTCTCTTCTGTTTTAAATTTGGAGAGATCAAGGAATACTATAGATGTAATTATGCTCAAGGTCTGTCTTGTGATTATTTTGTTCAACCTGGAAATTTGAATGCATCCATTAACTTTATCTGTGTACTAGTATGATTTGAGATAGATAGATATAGGTATAGATCTAGAAATGGCTTCTTAATTTGGACAGAAAAAGCAAACCTGTTCTGAGAAATTGATTTCTCTTGATTGTATAGTTTTAGTTCTATAAGCAAAACAATAACTTAGTGGGATTGTCAAAATAATCTTTGGAATTAATATGGTATTTTTGAATTTTAGAATAATACTGTTAATCAAGTCCCTAAAAACACCCATGGTAAATAAAAATTGGAAAATATAATTCACAAGTTAACATTAAATAATCTTTTCCAATTTTTAAAGCTTTTCATTCTCATTAAGAGTTCATTGAGAATGTCTTAACAGAAAACTGTCCTGAGACAGAGATAGCAAAACCAATATGCTGATTGCTTTCTCAATGCACCCAGAGATAGCAGAAAGATCTCTGAAAGGATGCATAGCAATTTCTGCCAGAGGATTCCAAACTAGAGAACAAATGGTTCTGAATTACCACTTGCCCTAGAAAGTTTGTCTTTGACACTCTTTACCATCGTGTTATTAATCTTTTCAAGTGACTTCCTTCTTGTTTCAGACATTCATTATTTTTCTTACTTGTTTTCTTATCTCCTTACTTTTTTTTCTTCCTGTCACTGGTCTCATTTTGTTTTTGTATTAATGGGAAGAAATTTTATCTACACTTCTTAAGCAGCAGTCTTTCATTTTTGCACACCTCATTCTTTTATCTTAATTAGCTGTGGCTTAGCTTTTTTGGTTGTCTACCAATTCTTCCTTCATGTTCCTTTATATCTACAGGTACATAAAATCATAAAATGGCATTAAGAATTCCCTGCTTTAGTTTGTTCAGTCCTCTTTTTCAAGACTAGGCTTCTTCTATTATCATTAGAACATGCTGATGAATAAAAAAGTTTTATATTGTAACCCTCTGTGTGAATACCTGTCTGTATCTTACAGCTCTTGTTTGGAAGACTGTCTGCCACTGATAAGTAACAATATTTTTGAGCAATCCGTGCCCAGTACTTGGAGCAAAGAGAAAGAGAAAGAAAATACAAAGCCCTTCTTTTCCCTCTATATATACTTCAGTCCTGAAATAGCTATAATTAAAAAAAGTCATTGAACTTGCTTTTATGTTTACTTGTTTATATGCTGCCATGTACATTACTGGTACACTTTTAATGAATTGGTCTCTGATGTTTTATAATCAACATTATTTTGTATACAGTCATCAGAACTCCATTTTATTTGCAGGGTCCTTTATCAAACTGATTTCTCATCAAATTGCATCCTCAAATTCTACCATACTAAAGATAATAAACTTGTAAAGATGTAATTTAAAGTCTATTTTGGGAATAGTCAGCTTCCATGGAAGTTGCCCAAGGAAATGCTTGACCTGCAGAAACTTTATTACCAGTGATTTTGTTCTTTTTCTTGATTAGGTATCAAGTTGACTTTCAGATCCTGACCTCTTTCCACCAAGGAAATAATTTTCTTACAAACTTGTGAACAATCATGCACTACCAGGCACAGAATTTACAAGATAATTTAGCCATCTGTCTTTGAAGTATACCTACCCTGTCTCCTTTCTTTTCTTTCTTTTTTAATCAAACTTAATAAAATGGCAAGTACAACTTGTATGAGGCCTCAGGCAGGACTAGAATAATAATGCATGCCGTGAAATGAGAAAAACAAAACCAAGTGCAGTTTTCAGCATTCTGCACAGCTTTTTCTCTTTTTGCTGGTAAAAGCACTCGAAAACATGAAATGAAGTAGATATGAGTGGATCTGGTGTGATGCTTCTCCATCACCTCATTCTAGTATCCTAGCAAGGATATTTACTCAACTCAGAATTTTTAAGAGGCAATTTTGTAAATGCATAACAAAATTATACATTCTTCTAAATGGTAATGCTTTGAGCAAATGTATTATCTCAATAATAATTGTGTGCTGTAGATTTTGTGAAAATCTTGAACTTATACTGTTCTGGAGTCCTTATTTCTTTTCATATTACATTTAAGTCCATCCATTATAATGAGTTAAACTGATATTTCAGTCAAATATTTAATGTAATGCCATAGTACTTGAGTCCACTTACAGGTCTCAGATGACCACAAACTATATGACACATATGCTGCTAGAGAACTTGCATATGTGGCATGAAATTTACATGAAGTTCTAAATAGCTTTAAATATTTCATCTCTGCATTTTATGTACAGCTGACTGTGTTTTGAGGATGAGCACAGAACTGGGATAGAAGCAACCATCAACCCATAACTCCAGTCACTCACCTCTGTGACTCAGGCCAGCACTGTTCTAAGGGCCTGAAGTGGCTGCTGGGGTGACAGGTATTGCAAAGCTCTTTCGAGTTTGATGCTGACAGTGGACTCACAAAAGGGGGAGGAAGCCAAAGGGGGTTTGGGTTTCCCCACTAACTGCTTCCTGGAGCTGTACAACAGCCTAAACCAGATTTCCATTTCATGATTCAGTGAAGGTTTTTTTTGTTTCTATAGAAGTACAGCATGGTGAGTATCTGGCTTGCAAGACTATAAACTATGTGTTGCAATTCCTGAGGTAGAGTTGCTGGTCCCTGTCATGTGGACTTCAGTCACTAAGTGACCAGTGTTTGTAGCAGTGTGGAGTTTTAGGATTCCATGGGCTCTCTTTGTTTCCCCGCTCAGTGTACTATTGGTTCATTTTAAGATATGCTCTGCTGTACCTGAAAACCTATTGGTGTGTAACCCTCCTGCCAATCTTCCCTTCGTCCTCCTGGGACTGGCTCAGAGAGAGCCAGCCCCTGCCCCCTCTCCTTCCCCTTAAAAGCCAGAGCCTGGATCAGAGAGAGGTCTTCTCTCTGAGCTGGCAGTCCTTACTCTGTCCCTGCTCTTCCTCCCTCTGTCTTTCCTCCCCTGCAACCCCTCTCCCCATTACCCCAAATAAACCTCCCTGCCAGAACAGAGATGGAGTCCAGTTCTTTTCTTTGTCTCACTATATTCCTGCTGAATTGATGTGGTTTGGAGACTCACGCCATGCTACGGAACCTCGGGGGCCGGGCATCGGGCTCATGGAATCCGGTGGGATTACATGGACCAGAGACCCTGGTCTGGGCAGGAGCCACCCTGTGCAGCACCCCCGGACCCTGCTACATCAAGTGTTTACCTACGCAGGGAGTTTCAGTTCTACCTCTGCAAGATAAGAAGTTACACAGTCTTAGTTTTTGTCTGTTATTCAGTGGTTGGGGGGGGTGGTTTATAATAAATGGTCTACTTCTATATACAGTCAGTAGACAGACTGAGTTCCAAAATTCCTATGAAATTATCAAATAATGCTGTTAGCATTGAACAGATGTCAAGAAAAGAGTCTGTAAAGATCCCTTTTAGACTCTGTGATCATCAGTGGAAAACACATGGTTTTAAATTCCCACTTACAAACTGAGAGTCCCAAGTGCAAGTTTTCAATGACAATTTTGGATCTTAGTGCTCTCTTACCCTGGAGAAAGAAGGCCGGTGGTTCTTTTCTTTGCTAAAACAATCTCTAGTTTCTAATAGGAATTTAGTGGTTTCTAAAGAATTTGATGCAGTTTACTTCTAGTGTGGCTTACACCTTTGTTGTTTTATTTCCTTTCTGATGATTACTGAATGTGTTTTTGTGTGGTGCTAACCTTGGTCTGTGTATGTTTTTTCTGAATTGTCTCAATGCTAAAACATAGAAAAACTAGAGGAGAGAAAGTAGTAAGTTTGTCTTTGCCCTTGGTATGTTTCACACAAAAACATTTTTGTTTTTGCAGTTGAATAACAGACATATCTCAGTTCACTTTGCATTAGAATGAGGAACTTGAGACAAAAATGCAGGCTCTGCTGAAGGAACACATAGAGGTATACATGGGGGAAGACATTTATCACTGTATGACATGACCTCTAATACTTCTTGCTTCTAAGTGAAGTCTGGGAATTTTTTTCATGCACAGTTTAGCAAAGAGTTCACTGAACTAAAAGTCAGGTACAGGACTTGATCTCTGTGTAACCTTGGGTAAGATATTTCTTCATTCTCTCTGGCCATGTGTTTTTAGTGTATTACCCCCCAAAAAGTGCAGCAGAGTCAAAACTGTTACTTTCTTTGTTTCACTACAGGCTTCCTATAATGTAAATTCTTCAAATAACTGACTAAGAAATAAAGGAGAAATGAACTGAAAATACTTTGTGATAATTTTTAAATTTTAAAAAAATATTATTTATTTTAAATTGAAGACATCTGTTGTACCTAGGCATTTCTTGTTAAATAGAGAATTTGTAGATATGCTTCATTGCCTCTACAATGGGAAATACAATTTCAAGAAAACACTTGTCTGAAATTCCTTGATTTGAATTTATTTCTAGCACATAGATATAAAATAATAATAATAGTAATAATAAAATAATAGTCAGTAAAAAACAACCCTCCAACCAACAAAAGATCAGTGAATGGTCAGTGTCTAAAGTAGGGGTATGAAAACTGGGAAGAGCCTAGAGGGGAAGCCATATGAGGCAGGCACTAGTATCTCCTCTCTGGTGACCAGTGACAGGATCCAAGGGAATGGCCTGAAGTCATGTCAGGAGATTTTTGCATTGAATATTAGGAAAAGGTTCTTCACCTAGTGGGTTGTTGGGCACTGGAACAGGCTCCCCAGGGAAGTGGTAACAGCACCAACCTGAGAGAGTTCAAAAAACATTTGGATAGCACACTAGGCACCCAGTGTGATTCTTGGACCTGTCCTGTGCAGGGCCAGGAGTTGGACTTCAGTTATCTTTGTGAGTTCCTCCCAATCCAGGATGTTCATAGACTCAGATTCTATGAACTATATGATTTTACTTCTTTGAATTTACCAATTGGCTACTTTAATTTAACTTAAAAGGAAAAAAATCTGTGTTTTTCAAATGGCTTTACATGTTCCCACCAGGTGCTAGTATAGTTTTCTCATCTGTGTATTTATTATGAGTACTGTTAGATCATTTTGTGCACAGGTGTGTCTAGGCAGTTTGATAAAATCCTGCTATGATTAAAAAAAAAAATCAGCTTGTTTGGATTCCCAAAAGGAGGCTAAAGGGATGGCAAATGATTATGTTGTGTCAATAAATATTCAACCAAGAGCAAGTATTGAATTACAGTGCTGTAGCTCTCTGTTTGTGACACAGGCATCTGTCCTGTGACATCAATTCTAGGCTGACTGCAATGCAACATCTTTCATTATGCCGCATCTAATGTAGCACAGTCCTAGCTTTAATATTCCTGCCAGTGTAATGGCTGCACAGAGTTTAATTCTTGATAGCTTTCCCTGAATGTGAACAGGAGACAAATGCCTGGTGAGTGGCTGTATGTCATTTAGTCATCTCCCTGCAGAAAACAGTCATTTAAGCTAGATTTAAAATTAGAGAAGTCACAGACTTGGGCACTCAGAGAGTTTCCCCTTTACCCATAATGGAGAAGAATAATGAGTTTCAGTACAAATTGCAAGGGCTAAAAATATCGCTTTGTGCAATGAAAATTGTATTGTTGTATATTACCTCCCCCTTTCGCTGACACTTTCAATCAGCTTGTCAGCTTTCACTGGTAGATAATTTGATGAAAGCTTTGCACTGAGTAAGGCTTTTTGCTCAATTGTATACAGCAAAAATAGTGCTTGTGTCAGGACCAATTAATAATGCCAAGCATGTTTTCATACGTGTGAAAACTTACTACAAACCTTTTTTCCATTAAACACCCAGATCCATGGGAATAATCCTATCAGTAGGGACTAATGGCATCCTTTTTGGCTGGTCTAAAGATGTTACAGTATCCAGATGATAAATTTGATGACGACAAATTTCTGATACATTAGGGTGCCTGTGGAATCCTGGTAACCTGTTTAAATCTTAATTTCTCATGCTTACTGTTAACCATCATGAAAGGCTGCGAAGTTATATATAGGTATTAGCCCATGCTAATGTTTCTCCCTCCTAGCCTTCAAGAAAAAGGGAGCCTGGAAGTCAAGACATTTGATACTTAGAAGCTTTATCTATGTTCTCTTTATATTTTTTTTCTTTTTTATTCTTGAGACTACAAATGCCTACGATTTTCATGACATTTACAGTCCAAAGAACATACTATTAAAGGGTATGGGTAAAAATACCTGATAAGGAGAATATGAAATTCATAGGAATTTTCCTTATAATGATGGAAACTCAATTTCAAAATAGCTGTTTATGAGGCTGATATTATTGAACACCCACAGGATCTTCCTGTCTTTTGTTTACTGAACCTGATATGTGAGCTGGGGAATGCAAATACAGCTGTAGAGTCCACGTCAAGTGTAGGATCCAAACAGCTGAAAATTAATGAAAAAATTAATGTGGTGGACACTAGTGTATTTTGAGAAAAGTGTTTGTTATTTTAGCTGCTTCTATTCTTGCTAACCCTCTTTCATTTTAGATACTAATATTTGCTCATAAGTTATAGAAAGGTCATTTGTTGCTGTGTTAAATGAGTTAGTATTATTAACCAATCTTTTTTCTTCAAAAATTTACAAATTTACCTTTACCCCACATTATGTTTGCCAGGGGAAAAACCTATCTATGAACATATCTTGTTTATTTTTAATTTTTTGATATCTCTAGTACAGTAGACCTACCTCAGGAATGGTTAATTATTTATTGATTAATTTTTAGTTCATTGCTATAACTTTCTTTTCAGCTGCAGTCTATATTGTAAACAAATTTAAAAGACAGAGATTAAAATTAATTTGATGGTCAATTCTGGTTTTTAGCTATTTGGTATGAACTGCAATCAACAGATTCATTAATAAGACATTGTACGATTTACTCAATTCTTAATTCATCAACTTCTGATTGATGTGCGTTACTTTATTGCTGGGCTTGTCTGTAAGTACTATTTATGGATTAGCTGCATATTTTTCATGTTTGCATTAATTTAATTAATTTTAGCCAGAAACCCCTTCCTAATAAAAAACATGAATAGTCCTACTTTTGCTGATTTTTATGCACTTTCAATATCTAAATAGAGAAAATTATACTCATGGTATTTTTTTTTAAGTACATGATGTACAAAAAACATAATAGAGTTTGGAGGGGTTTTGTTTGTTTTTTTTTAAATAAAAAATAGGATTGCATGTTTCAACAATTGATGACTTTTTTCTTAGATATTTTAACATCCCATGGAGAAATTAATTTTCCATAAAGATATATTAAAAAAATTATTGAAACTATGCAATACAGTTTATTTCACAAGAATTGTGCAGGTAATAAGTATGAATTCATGGTGTCTGACAGTCTGACAGTGCAGTAATTTTTTTTTATTTGCTTCATTTAAAAATTTCTGGTTTGAGTCTCAAGGGTTGTATTGGTGGCTGGGGTAGGGGTGTGATTGAATACACCCTTAGATGTGTCATGCTTCATAGGGAAAAAAGGAGTAGATGAATGGATCCACATACAAATGATGATATCTGAGGACTGTCAAGTGAAATCCTACAATGTACAAGGCAATAATTCTTCTGCCTTACTGAGGTTCTCAAAAAAGACCATATCAATCTCTTTTCAGTGAAAACACCAATTGTTTCTGTCTTGTTTCTGTTTTGAGTCCCTGCTTCTGATGTGTTGACTTCATAAAAGTTATTTTAGCATGAGTCCATTTCTCCATCTACAGAATGTGTGCTTAATATATTAGATCTTGCCAGCAGAGAGCTTTGAGATCTGGTAATAGAAACATACAATACAATACCTTGTTAATGCATATTTCTCTACCAAAGGAAAGTGCTTGGAAGGAAAGCACTACCTATAAAAAACCTTTCTGATCTTTTTTTGACTGCAGTTGATGAGTCTGAGACTCTTCTTGTAAGTTCTGTTACAAAGGAAATGTAGAGAAAATCAGTATTTCTTGTCTGGATGGCTGTGATACATGTGATACCTGGTTCCGTTATTGAAGCACAGTGCTGGGTTCAGAACAGAATGGAATCATAGAATCAATCAGTAATAGAATAGTCTGGCTTGGAAGGAGTCTCTGAAGGTCATCTAGTCCAACTTCCCTGCAATAAGCAGGGACATCTTCCACCAGATCAGGATGCTTAGAGCTCCAACCAACCTGATCTTGAATACTTCCAGGGGTGGGGCATCTACTTCTTCTCTGGGAAACATGTTACTGTGTTTCACCACTGTCATTGTAAAAAAATTTCTTCCTTGGATCCAGTCTGAATCTGCTCTCTTTCAGTTTAAAACCATTGCTCCTTGTCCAATTGCTACAGGCCCTATTAAAAAGTTTCTCCCTATCTTTCTTAGAAGCCACCATTAAGTATTGAAAACCACAAAAAAGTCTCCCCAGAGCTTTATTTTCTCCAGGCGGAGAACAAAGGCATTTTTCTGTCCCTAACTTTCAGGATGGCCAGAAGTTGTTAGAACATTGTATTCTTAATGATTCTTGCTTCATGGAAATTTATTTGTGATACAGCACAAGAGGACTGAAGTAAATCGGTTCCTGTTCTTAATTATTTTGGATTTTTTATATGTAAATAGTTATTTTCTTCCACCTTTGGAAAAAGAAAATACAAGATAGAAAACATGGAACACCTTTGCCTCAAGGAGAGGAGAAGGAAACATCACAGCATGCCACTTAGGCACTTGGTTTAGTAAGGGGACAGAAAAAAGATTATGTTGTCCAGATACACAGATACGCCATTAACTGAGACCCATCTCTCCTGCTGTGATGAGCAGGCATTATTGTGCTCAGGAGTCCACAACTCTGGCCCCTGTCAGCACTGGGCTCTAGCCAGCAGCTTGGCACTAACACAAAACTGTTGCACCCTCAGGTCCTCTGCATCCTTGTAAAAGTGTTTCTCTCTCATCTTTGTATTTTATTATAGCTTATCTTTCCAATCACTCAGATGGCAAGGGATGTATGGGGTGTTTTAATGGACAGATTTTAGTACAGGCTGTCAATCAAATCACTGTAGAATATTGTCATAATGCATCCTTTCAGCAGTTTCTGTTGCTATTTTCCTGTCAGCTGTCCATGGTACATGCTGAAGCTCATTGTACATTGGTCCTCTTTCTAGTGTTCTTTTGGAACAGGGTTCCAAAATCTGACCTCTGTTTGCATTGTACTCCTGGTCAAGGCAAGGCTATGATAATGCTTTGTAACCTTCTGTACATCTGTGAGGAGATTCCATGTAAAGATTTTATAGTAAGTATATTTGAGACAAGTTAGAAACAATAAGCATTAAGAGGAGGAGAATTCAAGTTTTCTATGCATGTAAGTACTAAACTGAGCAGCACATGTATTCCAGAGCTGATAATGCTGCACACAATATCATCTCTTAAAAAAAACCAAACCTTTTGCTTGGAAATATGGCTGAAACAGATACATCTGCTTTTTTGTTATTGTTTTCCAGATGACATATTAGCAACTATTCAGAGCATTTTAATAAACTTTCACAATTAATGAAATTCATTCTGAATGAAATGATTCCTGGTTTGTTATAAAAGCATTAGAAGATTGTCAGGCTCCAAGAGAAGCAATGTGTACTAGGCTGCTTTACATCATGATTCTCCCAGCCAAGTTTTTTTTGTGGATAATACGTATTCTGCGTATTAATCCCAAAACATTCCAAGCTGTATTACTGTAAAGAGAGCATTAGTTATGTATCCAATAAGTCTGAAATAGCAAAATTTGAAATCATGCCTTTTATTCCAAACAACTAATACCACATATCACAAAATACTGACCTTTTAGGTAATATCAGCTTATTATTATGCTAGATGCACTTACGTGCATGTGTCAGCTCTGAATAAACGCTGTGTGTATATATATACACACATATATATATATTCTGTAGAAGGAATTAGTATGCACAGAATTAGAAAACATGGCTTTGCGTCAAAGGTACTCGCTTACAAATGATTGTAGAGTTAATAGATCTATTTTTAGATTAGTGAAATTTAACATGTATATTGTTTCAGCAATCTGAAAGTATATGTGTAGCATGTACGTGCATATTTTGCATTCACAATTTTATTTTTTCCTTTTAGTCTAGGTAAAATAGCCTAGGTTTAAAGCTAAATTATATTAAGTTTTTAGGTTAGGCACGTAAAAATATATTAAGAGTACACTTTTTTTACATGCAGTTTACAAGTGCATTTACCTCCATGTCCACTTCAGGTGTCCTGTTAGTGTCAGAAAAATTTATATCAGAATAGCCATGTTTTGCTTACAGTTTGAATTCCAGCAGCTTTACATGATTGTGTTGCATTTTATTGCCTGTTTCCTTCATCCTAAACCACGTTTACCCTCCATTCTTCACTCTTTTTATTTATGTCCATTTATTAAATTTAATTGCATCAGTTCTCTTTCATAATCTGATTAGTATATGAATCTTGAACCTTTATGCAAAGATTTGTTTCTCTGCTGATGCTTATTTCATTTCCAGATTAAGTTAATTGTTAAAAGCTCATTTTACATTACAAAGGATGTGATCTTATTTATTTATTCAGAGAAACTCAATCTTTTAAAATGTAAATAGATTTTAAATGTAAATAGATTGTAAGATGCATTTGACTATGTCTTATCTTGCCCAGAGAAAATTGTTTCCCATAAGATCTTCCTTTTAAAACTAGAGAATAAAACCAAAAAAAAAATCCAGAATTTTCCCAAGAACTCATAATCTATTTGTGTATTTGTCTTGACAAGAGCATCACTCACGGTGATTTGTTAATTTTTCCCACCACAAGTAAAAAGGAAACGGCGTCCTTATTGCAGGTTTTTCATGTCTTTAACATAAGTCCTACTCAGATTTGTCTGATACACTCTCGGTTTTTTTGCAGTGCTTTCTATAATCCATTAGTGAGTTACAATGACTGGTCAGGCAGAATAGATTCTCCCAGCAGTCAGCCTTTGTCACCTTGCAAGAGCAAGGGAAGCAAGTGATCTGACCTCGTGCCATAAATAAAATGTAAAAAGTGTGATGTTGAGGTTAACATCAGTTCAGTTCATCTTCGTTGTCAAGAATGGCCTGAGTTGTTCAAGGTACAGGCAAGCCTAACTCAGTGTGTGTGTAAAGGGTACACTTTTAGGGATACAGAGCTTTTTTGACATTAAATGATGGCAGGGACTTCTGTAAGCATACAGCATTCCCTCTGAATGACACACAGGTGTTTTCAGTTGAAAGTTAGATCAAGAAAGTTAGATCAAGAATGCAGACTGAAATGACCTGTGTTTAACTCCTCCTCAGGGTTTGCTGAATTTAAGAGAGAGACTACATATAATGTAGTGCCTCTCATGTGATTGCTGCTATCGTTTCTTCCCTCAAGGATACAATCATGGAATTCATGAATGTCTGTGATGTGTCCTGCCTCATTGTCTCCTGTAACTGATATGCAGCTACAGTCAAGCAAAAAATTCCTGAACCAGTCAGGCTTAAGTAAGAGAAAAATGTTTAGTAGAGAAAAATAGGAATAGAAATTTCTGTGGGATAATTTTGCAGACTCAAATTTTGAGAAAACATTTTGCAAGACTTACAGATGCTGGGTAAATCTATAAGCTCGGTGAGAAGTCCAGGGGCTGGATAAAAGAGTTGCTGTGGATTCCTATGCAGGTCTTTGGGATTTTTACAGTATGTTGTAATCATGACATGGTTGCATAGGGTGGGGGGCTAGACTAGACAGAGCTGTGATTTAGAAGTTTCTGTAAACCATGGAATGATGGGGATCCAATAACTCCAGAATTTAGCTGAGGGAATGGATTTATATAGGTTTAAGTAGAAGACAAAAATTGCCAAGAGAGGAGTCAGACTGGAAATAGAGATACCATAATGAAGTGTTTAATAAAAGATAAATTATAACCCTGATCTCTGCAGAAACTTGTTTTGTTGTTTGTTTAGATATTTGGGGTTTGTTTGAATGGATGTGTTTGGGTTTTTTTAATAAAAAATGAAAACAAAATCAAAAAACTTTGAAACATGATACACTGTAGGAGAGGGCACGTATTCTCCTTTCTAAATCCCTCTCCTATATAGTTTGGCTTCTTTAGCACTGTCTACATAAACTGAAAGGCTGGTGAAGGGCAGGAAAGTTGAGAGAGGTACCCTCTGTTCTACTGCTTGTTTTAAGTTCCAGCTGCAACTGTCTTACAGTGTGAAACTTCTAGGATACAACTAAATTAACTGACATGACACAGTGACTTTTTCCTATAACCTGTGAAGTTTCTTAAGTGAGATTGGCATTTTACAGACATGGGGAAATTTGGTTCATTTCCCTCAGAGCTGGCAGTAACTGTGTCAGTGCATACAAGAGATCAGCAAACTTAGGACAGGAAAAGTGTGATTTCCAAGAAGGATGATGTTACAATCAGCCCCAGAACCCAGAAGGCAAGGGTAACCCAGGTTGCTGTTAATAGATCCCTTGGGGTGGATTAGAGTGAAATGACACTGAATGATCAGTGTTTAAAAAAAAAAAAATATATATATATATTTGATATACATATATGTAGGGTTTATTTTAGAACAATTTGGTTGCAATAGAAAGCAGGTATGTAGCCATTTTGGTCATTACTATCTATAGTAATATAGCAATATAAAAGCATAAAAATATCACTTAAAATGTATGAGGGAAAGGAAGGAAGGAAGGAAGGAAGGAAGGAAGGAAGGAAGGAAGGAAGAGAGAGAGAGAGAGAGAAAGGAAGGATAATAGTAGAAAGAAACCAGCGCCCATGCATCTACCATAAGACCTGACTGTTACAAAGTGATGGTCTCAGTCTTGTCGATGTGAAGGTCACGGTGTTGATCTGTGGAGGGTAGGGGATGCCATGGGAACACCCAAGTACCTCCCTTGGGGGAAGGAGCTTTCAGTCCTCTGGTGAAAGGCTTCAGAAATGAGTCTGGGGGCACTTTGGGGGTCTTTGATGGTTTATGACACCTTCTAAGACAGGAGAGCTGCCTCTCCGGTCAGCTCAGGTGAGGCAGTTTTGTCACATCAGAAGGGATGAACAGCCTCAGGGCTGTTCTGTGTGAATGTGACTTCCCCCGAGGAGGGGAATGGGGTGTGAGGGAGAGCAATTGGCATGATAAAAAGCACTATCCCACCCACCTGGCAGGATCTGCCACTTACCTACCTCAAAGCTTGTAGCCTCTGGTGGTGGGTGTTCACCCCTCTGTCTTATGTAGACCAGAGGCTAGCCACTACACACTCAAAAACTCACCTCTTCCTCCTCAGGGGGTGCAAACCCGGCCTCAGCAAAGCACCCTGCTGCCTCCACAAATGGAATTTGGAATTCTTAACCATCAACATTTTGGACTCTCACAGACTGGTACGGTTTTACAGTTCCTCACTCTGTATCCTGGTCATGAAAATAACCTGACATTTGGTGACATGGCTATAAAGCATGCTGTTATCAAGAAAAAGGTACTACTCAGCTGGACAATCACACTAAAGTAAAACGGATTTTTCTCCCTCATGTGGATGTGTGCATCATTCTTCACAAAAATCCTTCAAGTTCAACAAAAAAATTATATGCATATCAATGACAGAATTTGATTTCCTCCTCTTTCTTCACTGCAAAAACCATGGTTTTCCTCACAATCTGTAGTGATTATAATGACCATGTTTAAAGTATTAATTTCCACAAGAAAATCATCTTTGTCTAATAAAAGTAAAGGTTGTATACATGTGAGGATAAATTTGCAACACATTCTTTTTCAGGGCATTGATATTATGGGAGATAGCCCAATTGATTTTTTTATTCCTTTGCTCAAATGCCAATTATGATTAATTTTTCTAGTTTTTCTGATACATGTGACTATCAAAAAATTGGTATTCAACATGCAACCTGTGGTAGCTAAAACCACTGTTATTACAATTATAAGCAACTCAACCTGTTGCTTCTAAGCATTTCAATTTACTGACTAATATGATCATTGAAACATCATAATTTAAGCAATGGAGGAGAATTTAGATTTCATGTTATCCCCAGCAGTAGGGCTTGGGTAGGAAAATATTATACATTACAACTATGAAACCTCTGCACCTACATGTTTCTTATGGCACCTGAGAGATGTGTAAACAGCCTACTGACAGCAGTGCTTTATTGTTGTGTTCAACACTGTATCCTGATGCAGTTCTAAGAGCTTCCTGTGACACTCTTTCTGTCAACCTTCAGTCCACCTTCTGAAGCAATATATTCTATAACACTGATATGAATTAGTTATATCAGGGGTCTCATCCCTGCATGCTTTCTGCAAACTCATTCAATGTAGTGAAGACAATTTGCCTTCTTAAAAAAAAAAAAAAGGGGGGGGGCCAGAGAACTGTATTAGCAAGAGTGAGAATGAGAGAGTGCAAGCCTATGGGATGTGAACTGACTTGAAATTATCTGTTGTGGTTTTTTTTCTGCCATGCATTCTTTGAGCATCCCTTTTTACAGATGGACAAATAGGGGTATCTCTGTCTCTGTAGGAGAGTCTTGCTTGAGCTTGCTTGAGCTTACTTGGGAACAGATAATTCCTCAACCAATGCCACCTTTACAAGATTTTTTTCTCTGCCTACGTTCATCTTGAGTTGTAGTTTCATCTCTCAGATGTTGTTTTGCACACAGTGGTTAAATGAAATTACATTTATTTACCCCTGAGTATTGATCACGTATTTACTAAGGCTAACAGTTTTTCACTAAGACAGAACAAGTTTGTGACATCAAATGAAACTGCTGATTCACATGACCCAGGCAGAAACTAGAACAGTTGACTTGAATGTTAGTTTTGTGTACCATTCCTGTCTAATTGTGGGTAGTTCAGATGGGTTTGTGAAGTTTTTCTTTTACCTGAAAGAAATTCTTTTAGACTTAATGGAAACTAACTTTTTACTTCTGTATAAGTTTGACTTAGTTCTATATATTTATGCTAACAGTAGTCAACTATATCCTTAACTACTATGGTAGCCTAACAACTGAAGTAGATTGATTGAACAGATTTATTCCTGAATGCTACAAGAGATCTAGTAAGACCAGACATTGAGCCTATGATATCTTAGGATACTGCTGAGATTCTTTGATGGAAATGGAAAATTCTGAACACACTCTGGGTTAGATTTTAAGGAAATAGGATAGACTTGGCTTGGATGTTGTGACTGAGAAAAACACTGGGGGAGAACTATGGAATATGAACAGGTATCTGATATTCTGATCTGTTAAGTTAACTAAGAGCTGTTAGATTTATGCTAGCTACACATTTAAAAACTATGCAGGGAACTATCACATTTTAAAAATCCATTTGGTATATTTTAGTGTAAATTTTGAATACAGATAGGGGGTAGAAATAAACTGGCAGTGTACTTTTAGTTACTGACATTCAATTTACATCCATAATTGTATTAGACCTTGCTATGGATCATCCTCATTTATTGTGTGAAATAGAACTTGCACCCCTTAGACTCCTGCCAATGAGTAAAAAGGGGTCAAGGCCTTGTAAGCCTTCCTTCTCCAGTTGATCCAGAAGATCCAGTCAATAGGTTCTTGCTGCTTTGGCCAGATGCAACCTCCATGAATCCAAAGTTAATCATTGTCCTTTATAACAGTTCCTCATCTTTTTTGAGGTGCACTGTAATATTCTAACTAATGTGTCATTAAGTGTGATGTTTTAAAATGACAGCATGGCGTAGCTGTTGTATATTTTGTTTTGTTTTCTGCTAAGTCTTCCAATGCCATTTTCCTTAACTTGGTACAACCTATGAAGTGACAGAATTATTAGCTAATGTTTGTCACCTTCTTAAGCTCAAGTATTATACTAGACTTAATACACGTATAAAAAGCTTCTGAATAGCGATTCACACCATTAAATGCCTCTCAAATTGCCATAAAAGGTTTGCCTGCTCATCTCAATTTGAAGCAGAAAGTGTTCACTGCTATAATAGATTTTCTGTGATCTACAATGACAGGTTTATAGGTGTTAAGCATCAAAAGGCTTTTTCTAGGTCTGCATTACAGGTATAATCACTTTAAGACCTCTAAAACAGTTAAATTGCTGAACCTCTCATATGTGGAACAGTATTACAGCTCAGTGATATTAGGTAAAATGAGGAACCAAAGGTAGAGTGAACTCCAGGGAGATAATAAAAACTAAGTGTATTATTAGGAATTAGTACATACAAACTAATTCTGAACTTCCCTTTGCAATCCCATCAATAGTTCTGTTCTTGTAAACAGCCATAAGGAATTTATCACAATCTGTATGTGCCCATTAATGGAAAACACTTTTGCTGTAAGAGTATTAAACAGAAAAGAAAGGTCCATGTTGCAGCACTAATGAAATGTGGGGTATCCGGGTATGTGTCAGAATAACTAGAAAACTTAGAATTTTCACTTACTGTTTTATGGCTTCCTTTAGTTTCATACTATTCCCCACAGACAATTAAATCAAATGGCATTACCTTAGATTTACTCACCCACTGTAGTCAGGTGGAAGAAAAAGATAATAAAACACTCTCTTGCATATTCTGCAGTGTATTACACTTTTGTGTCTGGTTTTAATCCCTTTGAAGGATATTTAGTCTTGTAAGTTACTGAGTTTTGCCTTAGTGTCTAGGAGAAAGAAATGTGTTGTTTAAACCTTGTCCTTTATCATTAGATAGCCTGTCCACAGGATGGGAACATTAACTTGCTGAAGAAAATTCTCTTAAAGAAAGTTATAGCAGTAGGTTTTAAATGAATTGTCCTCTTCTCATGATTGTGGTGCCATATTCTCATTCCTTTTTAAAGGTCTTTCTTGAAAACACAGTAATATGAACCTTAGACAGTAGCTTTAAGGTGAAAATTGAAAGGGAAGGCTGTGAGAGAACAAATGCGTTTATATAAACAGTCTTCTGTAAACAAAGGAAAAATAAAGTTAGGGTTTACCTACAGGTACAAAAGTACCATGGTATGTTTATCATTCTTTCTAGCTGTGAATAATTAGCTCTTTTCAATGATAAAACAGAGGGAAGTCTTTATGATAGACACTGGCTCTGAGTTGGCTATACTTGATAACAGGAATGAACCTCAGCAAAACAAAAAACACTTAAATTTGCACCATTACTCCTTTTTTTAACCTTTATATGTTAAGCTTACATTGCATGATGATGAGAACTTGGTCTAGAGGGAATTAAGTTTTCTTTAAAGAAAATCCTTCCACATGTTCAGTGAAGTTCATACCTCTAAATGTAAGCACAATTACATCACACCTGACAAAGCCAGTAGCTGCTACAGGGTTAATCTGTCATGAAATGATCTACTGCTACTTCAGGGAAGAGGATACTTTACCAGAACATTAACTGCATCATCTGGAACACAGGAGGCAGTGGAGCATCTTTGTAAAAAGCAGTTATTCCAAGTGAATATATTGTATTTTTTGCTGAGAGCAAGTTTTTTTTTCCTTTTTCCAAAATTCTGAAGTAGTTCACTTTACAGGAAAAGTTGTATCTCTGCTAATGGTTGAGTGCTAGGTCAGGAAAAGGTTTCAGGGCATGGTCTTCCTGATTCAGCTGTTTAAGAGCATGCTGCTGCTCTTGGGGAACAGCGATAGATGTTACTTAAGAAGCCTAGGTATGTACTGTCTACCACTCCCATTAAATTTTACAGCAGAAAAGGTCAGGACTCTTTCATACTGGGGAGATCAGAAAGTACAAAAATATGTGCCACGTAAAGCAGGCACAAAGTACCCCAGCCATTCATACTGAAGGTGAGTTCATGTCTTGGTTTAAGCTTAATAATGATGCAGGTCTTCTTGTTTATAGCTCCCTGCAGATCTCCAACTCTGAACCTTGCAATGGCCTTTGGTCCTCACTGTGCAGAAAACAGAGAGGTTTGGACTTGGATATATTTTATACAGCGGTGTCTGAAATGTGCTGTAAAAGCAAAGAGAAACATTTACACTGCCATTAAGAAACACCATTCTGGAAAAGTCTCCCCAGCAGCAGTGGCTCAAAGTTAGTCACTTCTTGAATGAGCAAATGAAAGTGCTCCAAAAAACATTCAAAGTCATATTAAAAGCTGGACAGAAGATCTGCTCAACAGATTTACCTGATGGTTGCTTTTTTTCCAATGCAGATTGAGAAGAAGAAATAGAGCGAATATAACACGGTCAGCAATCAAAACAAATAAATTCAAACTTTTAATCACCAAAAGACACACAGATGGAACTTGCATAGTGGGTAAATGAACCTGTCAAGAAATATCAGCTATGTCTTTTTGTTACAGAAAAATTGCTGCAGATTGCTGTAGGTATTTATTGTTCTCCCTAAAGTCTGATCCTTGTTGCCAAGCAACCACAGCCCTTTTGTTACATGTATTCCACATGAACTACTACTGCTTTTTTTTTCTTGTCTTAAAATTAATTGTGAGAACATTCATCAACTTAAATGTAGTTCTTTATTATGGTTCTCCTCTGCATTACAGATTATCCATATTGAACAATCTGTGTGGAAAAAGTCCCAAGAGCAGCAGAAGGCATAAATGAAAGGCTTCTGTGACAAAATTTAATGTTGTTCAAGTATTTTATGTATGAAATTCTTTAGACACTATCTTTCTGTGCAGAACTAAGCAATAGATGAGGATAGAGAAAAAATCCATAAAATTAGTTTGATATGTACCCTTCCCCTTTACAGGATTTAATGTACATAAAATCAACACTAAACAGCTATAGAAGGCTGCTATTTTTGATAGTATGAAAGTAGATATGTTAACTTACTCAAAATAAAGAGACACTGGTTAATCAGACTGTGTTTTTATTTAGATTAGGTTTCTCCTAGGAATCATATCTGAGATCAAAACACAGCTAAAGTTTGGGACTCATCATACTCAAACCTCTGAGCAGTTCTTGTGACAAATTTGACAAATCTGAAAGACAAATCTGAAATACAGTTTGCAACACTAAACCGGGTACAGTCAAAATATAAAACATGTGGTTTCTTGAGTTTTCTGCTACCTTGGAATTAACCGTAAAATACTTTTTTTTCCTTATTAATCTATAGAGGAAACTGAACATGTACTTACATACCTTCAAGGAGTTAAGTGACCTTTCTTGCTACCTTGGCATTACTAGCAATTTTTAAATCTATGTCTTTAATAGAGCGCAGTTTTTGACACACTCCATTTGTTTCTGATGACTGAAAAGTAAACAGTCTCTCAGAGCTTTGAAAAAATGGTTGGTTTAATTTCCTAAAATTTTAAGGACTTGCTCAGCAGAAGAGAGGGTGTAAGGAACTTGGCTGTGATAGATTATTTTCCATAGAATATGAAATAAGAATATTACTGGTTCAGTAATTTCAGAGGCTTCTGTTTGGAATCACCAGTGGATAAAATTTTACTATATATTAATATTTGTTAGGTTAACATAGAAATTAGCACTAGAAAAAACTCTGTGATTAGTAAAATCCTGATGTAGTATCTTTTCTTCTGTCCTTCAGCTGAGCAGAAAAAACAGGACTTCTTTATTTTATCTGAAAAACCATATTACTTAATTTTTTAATTAATTGGATTTGAGGTCATCTCACATTCCTTGAATTTGAAGCTTCCTTTTCTGAGAGATTAGGGCCTTTGGAGGAACTCTGAGGGAAGATGAAGGTCAAGATTTCATTGAATTGAGTTGCACATGAATGAATAAATACTTCTCAGAACCTTGCAGTAGTATGGTTTTTACCAGCTTTAGGGCCAACATTTCCTCAGGCTGTTCCTTTTCTTTCTCTCCTTGGCTTTCCAGGAAATTTAAGGTAACTATTAATCAAATCAGAAAAGTCAGCTTTGCTGACAATTTGCAATAGATACTGTTTGTCTTTCACTGGATCATTAAGAGATCATTATGAGTCCATAGTCCTTAGCCAGACTTCAGATGTCATCATTACTTATCTTGGAGATTAGTGATTTTATCCATATGAGATCTAGGTAATCAGTGCAGAGCAGTAAATATGCTGTGTGCCCTGACCTGGCAGTTTGAGGGCTTAGAGTCACTCTGGCCTGATCAGAATGCCACTGGTTTAACCCCCATGCTGGGGCCAGTGGCTGCTGCCTCCCCTGCTCCAGCTTCAGCTCCAGAGTGGCCCCACTGGTGAAGGGGTGACATCCCCGCCTGTCACTGCCTGACAATACACAGCTCTTTGTGTGCATGGGGCTGGTGTGGGGCTGGAGGCCACTGTCAGGCTGTAGCTGCCAGTCTGGGAGAAGGAAAAGGGCTGTGACAGGGAAATATTGATAAAAGAGCCAAAGCAGTGACCAAGCCTGAGGAGAACGAAATGTGACACTTTTTCTGGTGAAGACCTGAGGATGTTGGCAGGTCACAGTGACCTCTCTGCAACCTCTCACCACTGTCACTCCTGAGGAAGACTGAAGAGTCAACCGCAGGATCCAGCAGGACACAAGAAGGATGAGCAAAACAGCTAAGAAAAGGGATAGATTATAGGGAAACTTTATTACATCATGATTTTAAGGTTAATACAGCATTTCCATATTAATTACATAGTATGTGCTATGAGACTTGAAACACTGACTTCTAGTCCCTATGTAAATGCTGTTTTCTCTTTTTCCTATGGCAGGATCTGGAGTCTGACACTAGACTGTCTCTATGCAGAGAAATAGATGTTTTTAGGGTGTGATTCATCTCAAGAGTTGCATCTAAAATTATTCAGGTAAATCATGTGAGAGAAGTTCCTCTCTCCTCATCCACCATACAGCAAATCTGAGTCATCCCATGTCTCTCTTCTCTCAGATAAGTGCCCTCATCTAAGGCTACGAAATCTATACTTTCCTGCACACTTACGTTTTTCATTAATTTTGCCACTCTGAGGGACAAAATGCCCTTTGAGCTAGCTGTCTGTCTAGTAGCTGGAACATTTGCTAATACATAGAGAATTTGGATATTGAGTCCTAGACCTAGAAAAAAAATTAACCTAGGTCTCCCACTGGCTGAACAGTATAATAATTGCTTTGTAGCATAAAAGATGAACAGTGCCACTACTATCACCTTTGTGGAACTGCTGTAAAAGAGAATAATGATCCCTGTTTAGTTCTTTGAAAGTGCAATTGCACATGTCAACACACAGTATAAAGTTCTGGTCTTCAGCATCCAGGTGGACAGATCTGCATGAAATATTTAATCAGACACCTGGCAGCTGAGGAGGGCTTAGTGTCCCAGCTACTGTGTTCCCTGGTTTCTGTTATCTAGCATTGGATATGTTCCTGCTTCATTTTCAGATTTTGGTTTATTGCTTGAAAATGCTTAATTTCACAATTACTACATAGTTCTTGATCCCATTTTGAGGGGCAGAAAGACACAGTATAGGGATTTGGTCATGACCACTCCAGAGGAGATGTTGTTAATCAGTAATTCCCTGAATTATATAAAGAAACAAAAGAATATTCATTATTTAGCAAACTGAACTTTTAGATAGGTATTTTTACAGTGGTTTTGATTGCTTGAAGCCTGGTATATCTGATTATACTTTTTTCTCAGACTAAGTAAGAGTTTTAAGCCACTAAAGCCAGGCTATTTTTTTCTTTTTTCTTTCCTAAGCATAATGCAACTGATATAAATTACCGTTGTTTTTAATAAACTTCATTTGCAAATATATCTCCTATTCCTCATTTTTGCAAATGTTTTCTCAACCCTCATCCAAAAATGATGCATTTTTTTTATAACATACATTTCTGTCTTGAGTTTACATTTCATGGATATTGGAGATATCTAAAGCCGATTAATTGGAGTTTTACATTCACCTTATTTACAAAGCTTTTTATTTGTTAGAAGATAAATATACAGACTGGTTTTACTACTATGCACAAGTTGTAAAAAATACACTGGATTTACTCTTACTTAATATAATTTCAGCAATTTAAACAGTCATCAGAAAATTATTTAAAAGTTACAAAACATAAATTTTAAGTAGCGGTTCTTCTGTAACCACTTACTGTTTTCTAATTTTTATCTTAAAAGTGTGAAGGCATGTTAGGAATTACATGACCTGAATGTACAGACATCTGGTTCTTTCAAACACACAACAGTGAGGGGATCTTGCTAAAGCAGACTATAGTTTTAGTAGTGTTGCTATTACAGGCACAGAGATTAACAAAACTGAAAAAAAATCCTTATTTCTGCTAGGGCAAGAAACTTTCTGTACAAGGGATTCAACATAAGGGATTCCCGAAGTGACTGAGACAGTGATCTAGAATCTTTTAATAGTGGCAACTTTATGGTTTTCTTTCAGTTATTTTAGAAAGTTTTCTTGGGATTGAGTGAAATGGGAGTTCCTCTCTGTTGACTGAACAGGATGAAAATGTGGTCTAGATCCACATACTAGAACAGAGGAAAAGAGTGATTCTGATTAATAAGGACATCAGCAGAGTGTTGCTATACCTCTGGCAAAAGTCAGGGCAAAATCTAAGCAGAGAAACAGATGCTTTTTCATATTTTACATTAGTTTATGTTTTACAATTAAGTATGTAGGAGAAAACTTAGTGAAGAAGTTGAAGTTGCATCCCCTGGGTAGAATGTTCAACAGAAATGAATGGTGTACATCACAACAGTAGCTATGACTGTAGACTTCTAATATGTTGAGATAGACTGTTTACTTGATATAAAGAAGACAAGACATTTTTCTTGTGGTAGGAGCTGAAATGCGAAACAAAGCAGAGGCTATGAGGATGATTAAGGGTCTGGGGCATGTCTTATGAGGAAACACTGAGAAAGTTGGGCTTGTTCTGCCTCAAGAAGAGACAACTGAGAGTGCACCTCATTAAAGTCCAAGAGTGTCTGAAGGGAGGGTGTCAAGAGGATGTTTCCAGGCTCTTCTTGGTGGTGCCAAGAAATAGGAGAAGAGGCAATGGGCAGAGACTGATGCACAGGAAGTTCCACCTGAAAATGAGCAAGAAATTCTTTCTCTGTCACTGAAGATATTCAAAACCTTCTGGACACAATCCTGTGCAATGTGCTCTGGGATAACTCTGCTTGAGCAGGGAGGTTGGACCAGATGACCCACTGCAGTCTCTTCTAAACTGACCCATCCTGTGATTCTGTGAAAGCTTTGATTTTTTTTTTTCTGTTACAGACCTAAAAGTAATCATATTCACTGCAAAATAGGAATTGAGGTTTCTTTTAATTTCTACCTTGGAGATAAACAGTATCAAGTGTAGATACTGTTTTTAATCATCTTCTTAATTCCAGCTTGATTCTAAGATGCAGCAGCTGCACTCAAAGTAAATCCAGAGCAAGCAGAATTAACTATAAATTTCAGTATGGCAATTTCTATTCTGGCCATTACTTTATGACCTTTCTGAATTAAATCTGATTAAGGTTTCAGAATACCTCCATCTGAAGAATAGTACTGGGCAGATTATTTGGAAAACTTAAGGTCCCTGTAAAAAGATCCTTTTAAATATTAGGCTTCTCATTTATATCTTAGAATTTCTAGGGATTACTTTGGTTTCCTCTTCACTGTGGAAGAGCCAATACCATGCAATCAGTGCAAGAAGAGCTACTGCTGTTTTGCATGTGTGACATGAAATTCAAATCTGCCCCACTTGTCTCATCTTACTTCAGTGCAAGCATAAACATAAAGCTGGGGAAGACTTCTACATACTGAATTAGTTCTTCTGCTGCTGGAGAAAGTCAGATAGTATAAACACTTTGAGTGCACTTCCACCTGAGGTCTGATCACACACAATCCTGCCTTTCTGTTTTCACACTTTCAGAAATGCCATCCATATTCCTCTTTATTCTGAAGCTCTTGACTCTTACATTCCACTCATTTTAGAGACTGATTCCATTACACTGTTCATTCCTGATTTCTCCCCTCTGCTCTCTTTCACTTGCTATCTAGGATCCTTTGCTTCTTTTCTTCATTGTTCTTTCTTATCTGAATCACAATATATTTACAGTTTCTCAACTAGCATACACCTGGGCAGGGAGGGGAACATATTATCTTCCACCACTATTTTTTTTGGTCCATATGTGACTTTGAATGTATTCTGAATTTAATCTGTGTTTCCAGCTTTTGATGTTGTCATCTTAATTTTTGAGCTCACAGGAAAACTTCATATTTGGTATATGCCTTCTTAACATAGTTGAATATTATGTATTTTGCATGGCTTCTCCAGAAGCAAAACATCTTGTTCTTGCCACATTAATTGTCTGTGTTATCTTGATAATAGACATCTTTATGTATTTGCTTTTTTTTTTCCATCACAGATAAAGGTGTATGGGTAACTTACTTGTTTTGCAGCGCTGATTGCTATCTAGGTAGCATTTTTAAGTCATTTAGCTTTCAGCCATGTCCCCTCAGTTAGGTTTGCAGTTAATTTTCTATTTAACTTGATCTTAGGGTCTGAAGTGGGGATCTTTCTACAAATTCTAATTTAGAAAGCCTGAACCTCAACCACCTTGTAGTTACTTCAGAGTGCAATCTGCATTTAACCAAAGATACTACAGTCAAGCACTATACAAACACATGCATTTGCTCTGAAGCAACAAGAAGCTACTAATTTTTAATCACCAACAAATTCCATACATGTAGTTATTTTGGAAGATGTCCCATGTCTGCACACATTTATTTTCTCTTCATGATTCATGCAGAATCTGTGCTATTGAAAATTTGTGTGAAGGCCTCCTTTTTCACAGTAAGTTCTTTTACACAGGGGAAATTATTCTACAGCGCTTACATTAGGACTCCAAATGTAAAGTTAAATTTTTCAGCATAGAAATTACTTCAAATGCATATATTGAAATACATTACCTAAGCAGCGCTATAATTCTAAATCTTCCCCATCCTTTGAACTGTCAGTTTCCATATTAAAAGGATACCAAATAAGAATTTTGCATTTGTATGTTGCAAGGGACTAAATCACATACAAAACAGGAGGGGAAGCAGCCAGTATTATATATTATAATATATCTATAATTTATGAACCATCTATTTTAAGTTTTGAGTTTAGTTTTTCTTTACAAGGTTTTGTGTCATAAATGATATCTACTAAATTTTCTGATCCTGTTTTTAATCAAAGTTTTTTGTCTGATCTTCAAAACATTCACTGATATTTATGAGTTGGAATGTTGGTGTGGTGTGTGATTCACTCCTTATTTGTATTCTTTAATATTCATGGCAACATTTGTTTCCATTGTACTTATTCACATCAGCAAATCCTAGACCACTGGAATTCGAAAAGTGAAATAGAAAGTGACATGTCACATGCATCTATTGTTTGCCTTCTTTACTGGACATCATTGAAGAAGTTAATACTGTGAATGATTTGTGTTTTTACATTCACTGAGTGGTTTTTTGTTGATGTTTTGTGTGCATGCAGGTCTTCCTTAGAATGAGTTAAGCAATAAAAAAATGCATTTGAATAAGAATGCATTAGAAAATGCATAAGAAAAAATGCATTGGAAGCCTGCAGGCTTCTAATAGGTGATTTAAGATGAAGGAAACACAAATAATGCTCACCACACTCTTAACTGAGGCTTAGTATTTCTTTCATAAGACAGCTGCATTTTCACACTATTTAAGGGAAAGGAAAGCAGAGTGACACAGAAATATTGAACACAGTGCTATATGTAAGATAATAGTTGAAAGAGTCACAGATTGACCAGAAGGAGTGAATGAAGTGTTATTTCAGAGCACCATGGCTTCGCTGTCAGGGTCATTAGTGTCATCCCAATCTGTAAAAGACAGCTTGATAGGGTACAACTGTGAATACTGTTCATGTCTGAAGGTACAACTTCAATTGGGAATGTTTTCAAGTTTCCTGTGTCCAAAATGAAGACAGATTCTGCAGCTGATATCAGCCTGCCCGTTTGCCACCACCCTGAGAGGTGTCATACATAGCTGTGATGACCAAAACAATGTATACAGAAGACAAAAAAATGCATTTGACCAATTCAACTGCAACTCACTGGGCAATTATGATCTTATGCAAAGTCACAGATGTGGTTAATACAACATACTTACTTATAAATGCAGGATGGATAAAACTTAGCTGTCAATTTAGTGAGGCATGTGCACAATTAGTAGATAAAAGTAATTACCATAAATTATAAGGAAGGAGCATAGCTACTGTGCAAGCCTTACTGTGGCTAGCACAGGTTCTTCCCGTGGGAACATTTTGCTATATTTCATAAACAAGATAAAGTTTGGATGTTTTGCAAACAGTTTCTCCGGATTGAGTCAGTTCGGGCTTGGCCAATTGGGCCTAAGGGGAGGTCTCGGGCTGACCAATCTGGGGCACTTCTGTAGACTCTATATATATGGAATTCAAAACAATAAAGTTCCTTTTCTCCTCTCTTTCCTTGTCTGAGAACTTGGGTCAGTCCTCAGCTAGCCGCTCAACAGTGACACCTTACATTGCCATCTTGTCACAGTATTTCATCAGTGACTGACAGAGGTGGTTTTCATGATGAGCATTACTTGAGTCTAAGGCTTTCACAAGAATTTCTAGAATAACCTTCAACAGGAAGAAGCACACTCCTGAAAATACTTGTCAGCAAATCACCTGAATTTCACTCCCCTAATAGCTGTATAATCCTAAGCCAATTCAAGCTGGATTGCTAAATAAAAATATTGGATCTCTGAATATTTGGCTCTGAAGCAAGAACAAATTATTCACAGAGAGTTCCATTATACTCCTGCTAGATACCATGCATGCATCCTCAACTAGATGCACAGAATAGACAATACTATTGTATGTGTCACTTTAAAGCAATATCCATGATTGGATAGTCCATGCACCTTCCTAATGGTGATTTTTTGACTGCAATAGAAAAACAGAACAAAATTTCAAAATATCCATGCCTTCTACCAGTGGATTTGGATGGCTAGAAATATTGTCTTTTTCTGGATTTCACAATGGGTTTTTTTGTTTGTTTTCCAGTCAGAAAATAATCTTGCTTATATTATTGACTTGGTATTGGGGGTAAAGGATGATTACTGACATTTTTTCTTGTATTTCAGGCTTAAAAACTTGTGCTTTTAGTGTGCCACTCTTGCTATACATCGAAAGATCTTCATTACCTTGCTATTCACATCTATATTTTTTATTTTGAAGAATGGGAAGATAACTCCATTTAGAATAGCCTACAGTACTATAAAAGATATTTTAAAGTCATATTATGTACACTTCTTGCTTTGACCATTGATATTGTTGTAAATTTTGAAATAGTTACAATATGCTAAAAATAGTTCAGTCCTGTTTGTTCAAAGTCTAGTTGTAGGGGACTGAAAAACAGCATGTTGGTTTATGAGTAAAGGGCAGAAAACTTGGTTTCTTTTGGATAGAAAGATTTCTTTCTTTTGCTTTTCTCCCAGTGGTGGCTCTAATGCTTTCTAGCCATGGGGGTCATCAACATGCAAGCAGTGGAACTGGGCTTGGTGCTGGCTGTGTGCCAGCTGCCAGCACTTTGTAGAAAGGGCAGCAGGAGGAAAAGATTTTAGCAAAGCTTGTGAATTTGTGCTGAGAGTAAGCCAAATTATCCCCAAGGTAAGAGCTGCTCCTGATTTCTGCTGTAATAGTACTCAATATACTCTGTGTCTCTTATAGTACATTTAAAAAGGAAAAAGAACAACCTTTAGCAATGATGAAGATTTTCCTGATTTTTACACACATTATATGTGTATATATATGTTTTATGCCTTCAGTGAGAGAATCTCTTCTATTCACCTCTGACTGCCATAAATGTAACACTTCTCTCCATTATCCATATGTTGATGACCTAGCCCACATGGTGAAAAATCCCTTCTGGGACTGGCAGGCAGCAGTCACAGAAGTATCAGTTAATCTCACTAAGCTATTACTGCAATTAATAGACATAGGCAGTAGATTTGAATTTAAAATGTGCACTTCAGCATGAAACAATCCTGCTTTAGAAACTATTAATAATTTTCTGACCATAATAAAACTATTTCCTGCACTACTTGCATTCAAGGTGCCTCCTATAATTTAAATGGGTTATTGCTAGAAGACTCTGCCCCTCTTTTCCCTGAGTTCAAGGAGGAATCAAGACATACTGTATTTTCAGCTCTTTGCAGTCAGCATTTTTATTTTTAAAAACTGAAAAATTTATTGTGTAAGAAAATATTATATTTAAATTTTTTTTGTTGTTTCCAACTGTAACTCTTGAACAGAATAAGGGAAATATGGAAAGTTAATAGAAAATGCAGCCTACTGTCCCCTTCACAGAGTGAATAGGGAGGGTGAGTACAGACCTCACTCCTAACAGCATTGCAGACTGGCTGTTGGGCATGAAGGAGTTAATAATCAAAACTTGGATCAACAGACATGACTAAAGCATGTGTGAGGAAAGGAAAGATATACTTTAATTACAGGAAAATAGAAGGAGCTTCCTGGAATTTAGGATCTGATGTTCCATACCTCTAAGGCAGCTGAATTCTTTGCATGTGTGTGTGCATGTATGTGTATGTGTATGTTTGGGCTAGAATTGAAGATATTATGAAATAATAGGAGCTCTAAAACAGTCATGTTTTTCTTTCAGAAGAATTCTGCAGTCTACTCAGATCTGTGGCTTTGTGTAAGCATGAAAAAGTAACAGTAAAGAGCGTTTATTCATAACGATTGTTTTTCTTTGCTTGAAAGCTACTTGTGGGTTGCAGTAGCAACAGTTCTGGATGTTAACCACATTTTATTGTTGTCTAACACGCCGCATTAGAGAGCATTTCAACTTTGAGAGAAAAACATAACTATAATTCCCTGCTAGTCATGCAGCACAGACTTCTGTGACAGCATAAAACATGGGTTCACTGTAACTGTGGGTTTGTTATGTGGAACCAAAGGTGAAGCACATCACAGTGAAATAGCTTTGCAACTGTAAATAGAAATAATGGTTGGAGAACATTGTTCTGGTCTGCCTTTAAGGTGTTTCAGCTGAAAAGACTAATTGAAATGTATGGAAGGAAATAAGACTCATTTGAAAATAAACTAAACCCTTTCAAATGGCAATTACAAATATGAAGTAGATTATTGTATTTAAGGGAGTAAAGAATAAAACTCACAGGTTATTTTGCTGTGGCTGTTCTTCAGGACTTGCTGGAAAGGTTGACCTTATTTTAAATTGCAAAAGAGAGTGATTAACATGACTCATTAAACAGGAAACTTCAAAGAAATTAGATTTTTTTTTTAGAGAAAATTAATGCAAGGAAAAGGAAAGCTAAGGTACTTTCCTCACATTGAGAGTGGAAAAAAAAAACCCTACATGCGTAGGCCACCTGAAACAGAAATTTCCAAAAAGTGATAACAAAAAAGAGCATCATGTGACTAATATTATCCATTAACCCAGCTTTTATAGTCTGTGAAATTAAAAAAAAAAAAAAGGCAGAAATTAATTATTTGTAGTTAGGAGAGCAAGCATGTTTCTACTGTGGCAAGATGCCTGTTTCAATTTAAAAATATTTTCTCTTATCCTTCTGTCAGTAATGTCTATGAAGAGCCTGGCTGGAGTCTCAATAACCTCCTCATAAGACTTTCCCCCTCAACAGCAGGACTGAGGGTCCCCCATGCCTTCCTCCCACATCCAGAGCTCTGCAGTCAGTTTTGGTACATTGGGTTGCCTGGCAGCATTGTTGGTGTCCACAGAGAGGAGTAACAAGGGTTAACCATCTGTGAGCTGGGCAAGCCTTGCTGGTCCCTGTGTAGAATCCTAGATCCTGTCTCTGACAGACAGCCAAGCTGACAGACAAGCCTCTGAGGACATCAGGTTGGATTGGTGTAAGGCCCCAGAGCTTTCTCAACGAGTTTCTTAAAAGGATTTAAGATTATTTTTTGCAGCTTGAGCTAGATGCAAGGGAGAAACACTGACAAGATATTCTCAAGAGGTCAAACAAACAAAAACTTTACTGGCAAACTTCAGAAAATTAGGGAGTTTTGGCAAAAGTTTAGAGCAACATTAAATCAACATAAAGCATTTCACAAAGCATTAATTTAGCAAACTCTAAGCCCATTCCACTTAGCAAACTCCACCCATCTGACTTGAAGTTACTCAAACTTTGAGAAGAAGGAATTAGAAGAGATAGAGAAAAAGACAAATATAGCTACCACTATATTCCAGGGGTGTTCACCTGAGAGAAATTCCAAGAGGAGGTAGGGTCTAGACCTGCATGTGCCTCGTACTCTGGCTTAAGTACCCATTGGCTTTCCTAGGCTCTTCCCCCAGGTGGGACTTCTGGTCATCTAGCCACTCAGGAGCTGGGTTAGGGGCTCCAGAGATGTAGTAGGGAGCACTGCCTTCCCTGTGCCAGGGATTAGCAGCCACTGCAGGGCTGGGATGCAGGTGTTACAGGGGGTGGGTGTGTGGAGCAAGGCATTGTCTGGCCAGGGCAAGGCCTGACCTGCTCCTTTCCCAACAGGTGGGCTTGAAATGTTGCAAGCCAGCAATCCTCTCCAGTCTCTCACAACTAATGCATTGGTGCCTCCATACCTTGCAGAAGGAAGCCTTCAGTAATGGTCTCACTTGTCTTTGCCTGTTCTGCAGATACCAGCTCTGGGCTGAGCTGGCTCTGGGGGTCTCCTGAAGAATCTTGTTTTCCTGCAGCAATGCTCTGAGCAGCTGCATGTCTGCTGGTCAATCACAAGTTTCCAGCTTCCCCTATCTATACAGCCCACCCATCCCCACCTTGGGGATGTGACCTCTGGCCATGCCTGCTCCATTTCTATGTCTGCCTGCTCCATTTCTATGTCTGACTCACCTTCTTCTCTGCAAATGTTTGTGCAAAATTTTCCCTGATGGTGGCAGCTGCCTTCCCTGTCCCCTCAACTCCCTCACTGGACAACACAGAGCTGCTGCCAGAGCACACAGAGAGACCTCACCTCAAGCAGCAGCAAGGGGCTGGAGGGAACCATGGAGCTCAGGGCAGCTGATGGCACAGCCATCGGTGTGGCCATTGGAATGGCAGGGTCTGGGTCCTGTCACCAGCCAGGTAGCAGGGCTGAATGCCCAGTGTGGTGGGTCATGAGCACACCCTGGCTGAGGAAGCACTGGCATTTTTTATGGTGGAAGCTGAAAGGCTGTCCCAGGGGAAGCATTGCTCCTTGCACGCTGTTTGTGTCAGCCTGGGCCATGGACAGCCATTGGAAGTCAGCTGTTGGGCTCGAGGGCTCTGCAGACAGCCCTGTGAAACAGCCCTTGCTCTGACTTTCTTGTTTTGCTTTTCTAATTTTTTCTTTCTTTTGGCATTATCCAGTTTTAAACAAACAGATGTGCTTTTTTATGATTACAGTTCTACACTGTTAAGAAATGGGTTCCTTCTTAATAAAAATAAATACAGATTTCAAATAGCAAATTAATTGTTCTGATTTTTCATTACAGGTCCTTTCCATAGGAAATTATGCCCTCTCTTTGAATGTTGTAAGATAGTTCTAATTAAAAGAATAACAAAAGATGTGAAAGATGTGTCCATGAAAAAGAGGAGACCAATAGCTTGAAAAGGAGGATTTTGTTCCAAGGTGTAACATAACAAAAAAGAATAGCAGAGAAAGAAGGAAAGCATTATTATAATCCTCTTTGTGCCTGAGTCCATGCAAACTTCAGGGGGTGCATTAGATATAGAAATATATGACGACAAAAGCTCAATCACTAACAGTGCATGTTCGTGAACATATTAAAAGTTTTTATTATCTCTCTACCTGCCTTTAAAAAGCAAGACAGACAATTGTGTAGCTCTCAAAAAGCTTTAAATTTGCACACCTCCATTCTGAAGTTGATGCAACTGAAACTCATTGGAATAGAGAAAACCAGTAGGGAGTGGCAAGCATAAATGAAGCTTGCCTGTCAGCTGGGTTGCAGACCTGCCTGTGTATCTGGTTACCATTACCGCTGCATCTCAAACCTTTTAACATTCTGACATTAATATGAAGTCTAGTAAACAAAAAGACATGAAGAGCTGTGTACACAGGGGAGCAAGCTAAAGCTGAGAGGATTTTATAGGCCAAAGGACTTGCCTGTTTCTCAGGAAAGCAAGTGTTAGGCATTCAGAAGGAAAGATAAGACACAGTTTCGGCTTTTGTTCTAAAGGCTTGGGTAATGACTACTCTCTGTTAGGACAAAAAGCAATCTAGGAAGCCAGCTCTAGAGGTCAAATGAAGAAGCTGCATCAAAGTGCAGTAGAAGGATTATAAGCAAAGCTTATGTTCTATAAAGAGATTATGTACTGTTACAAACAATGTGAGAATCTTAATAGGCAAAACCACACCAGTGGTTTATGTTAATAGCTGTTGTGGGAAGGCATGGAGCCTATTTGTTATTCAAGTAGCATGCTTTTATGGGGTTCACAGAAACCTGGAGCCTGCTTTACTCCTCATGTTACATGTATGGAAGGGGACCCACATTTTTAAGTCCTTATGAGCACATATTCTTCAGTGCTTTCTCTCATTACCTCTTTCCATATTTCTGGACACAGTGCAATTGCAGCAATTTTACTGCAGATGATTTGTTTTAAAAGTTTTCTGTTTAGCAGCATGAATGTATTTCCCAGAAGAAGCCAAACTGGCCTCAAATCCATGGACTAGTTGAGTGTATTGTCTTGAAAAGCATCATCACTTGCTGCCGTATGAAGATAAAAAGAAATGGACGGCAGTCAGAATTAAGTAACAAGTTTTGTCTGCAGTTCTCTGTGCACTCACTACAATTACACATAGAAAGCTAAAAGTAGAAGCTACTAGCTTATACTTGTTTGGTCTTCCTTGAATTTTAGTAGATAATTTAGTCTGGCCTCAGAGTTAGATTATAGTTTCAGGAATCGTGAATAAACTGTTCCTGTACCCACCTTTTTTTTCTCCTCACGATTACAGATTTTATTCTTCTGTGAGGTCTAGGGTCTCAGATGCCTTGTGTTAGCAAAGCTCTGAAGAGCTGACATAGCTTTGACCCGTTCTCACATGTCAACTTTATTATATGCTGAACAACGTGGAAAAGAGAAGCAGTCCAGCAATAGAAACAACCCAACAATAAACCATCCCACCTGCAAAATATCAAGAAGGTAACAGAAGGATTTAGGACTGCAGGAAGGGGATATTCAGTGCAACTTTGTTGTCTTTTAGCCAAGCTGATCTCCTAAGTGGATCAAGAAAAAGAGATGGTTAGATATCAGTATTTCAGGAGTGTGGAGATAACTGAGTGGTTTCTTGAATCACCAGGATAAGCAAAAGCTCTGCAGGGGCAATTCAGGGCAAACAGAATGAGGGAAAGATTTAGAGCTCAGGAAGAGTGGCTAGCCCAGGAACGAAAGCAAACAAGGGTTAGGGATTGGAAATAATTCTCTAAAGCTTTTTCTTAGAGAAATGGTCCTGTCTATAAAATGTAAAAAGGTTTCTATGCAATTTTTTTAAAATTAAACTTTCTGAAATTTACACCTATAGGCTTGTAGTACAAAATAGAATTTTGTATTATTAGATACATTTAAAATTATAAAATCTCTTTTTTTGAAGCACTGGTTATTGATTGGTATTTTTTGACATTTTTGGTCTATTTTACTGCATGTTTTGTGTATACATATGTTGCAGATTCTCATATAGTACTAAGATTTTCTTAAGAGCTTTGTTTGAGATTTGATCACAGTGACTCTGACTTTGTAAATAGGTTCATGCAAAGTCATGAAAGGATAAAATTCAGCATAAGTTTACAGTGATATACAGAAGTTCAACATCAATAATTTTTATTTTATCCCAGTATAATTTTTGTTCAGAATTTAAGCATATATAGTGATGTATTTGCTATTGGAATTGTTGTCACAACAGATTAAAATTTTACCTATTTTGGAAAATAGAAACAGATCTGTGACCTTCAAAGATATTCTAAACCCCTGTAGAGATGATTCAGTGAAATTTACTCAAAGGGAAATGGAATAATTCACTTATTATGTGTTGTGTATCGTATCCAGGTTGATAATGTTGCACCAACATTATTCACAAGATGGGTGGATGATTAATATTTCTTTACATTTTTATTAGTCTTATGGAGCTGATCAAACAAATAATTATATGCTGTGAGATTCTACAAGTGAGACTTTAGCGTATACCTGCTTCTACAAAAATCAAAATACTTTACTCCTCATGTTACATGTATGGAAGGGGACCCACATTTTTAAGTCCTTATGAGCACACAAATGTAGTGATCTCAGTTTAAATACTGGCAAGTAAAAAACCCAAAGTGCAAGACTGCATTTGTGTATGAATATGTACCCATGTGCATGCTGAGTACTCTTCCCTTGCACAAACACAGTAAGTAAAAGAGAAAGGAAAGGATGGAAAGGGAAGGGAAAAGAAGCGACAAAGAAAAATGAAGGAAAGGGAGCAAAAAATAGAAAAGGGAGAGAGGGAGAGAGAGAGAGAAAGAGAGGGAATGAGAAATAAAAAAAGAAAGGAAATGAAGGGAAGAAAAATAGAAGAAAAAAGAAGAAAAAATAAATAGGATGAGGGAAGGAGAGGAAAGAGAGAAGGAGAGAAAGACAGAGAGAAAGAGAGAAAGAAAGAGAGAAGAGAGAAAGAGAGAAAGAAAGAGAGAAAGAGAGAGAGAGACAGAGAGAGAGACAGAGAGAGAAAGAGAAGAAAAGAAAGAAAGAAAAAGAAAAAGAAAAGAAAAAGAAAAGAAAAAGAAAAGAAAAAGAAAAAGAAAAAGAAAAGAAAAGAAAAGAAAAGAAAAGAAAAGAAAAGAAAAGAAAAGAAAAGAAAAGAAAAGAAAAGAAAAGAAAAGAAAAGAAAAGAAAAGAAAAGAAAAGAAAAGAAAAGAAAAGAAAAGAAAAGAGAAAAGAAAAGGAAAAGAGAGGCGGGGCGAGGCGAGGCGAGGCGAGGCGAGGCGAGGCGAGGCGAGGCGAGGCGAGGCGAGGCGAGGCGAGGCGAGGCGAGGCGAGGCGAGGCGAGGCGAGGCGAGGCGGGGCGAGGCGGGGCGAGGCGAGGCGAGGCGAGGCGAGGCGAGGCGAGGCGAGGCGAGGCGAGGCAGGGAGGGAGGAAGGGAGGAAAGGAAGGAAGGAAGGAAGGAAGGAAGGAGAGAGGAGAAGAAAAAGTAGAGGAAAGGAGTGGGGAAAGGAAAGAGGAGAAGAAAGAAGGGGACAGGGAGAAATAAAAAAACACAAAGAAACCTCCTCTGAGTGCAGTCATATGTCATCTGATGAGCTTGAAGCTGTGTATTCACAGAGCTTTTCCATTTAAGAGCTGCATCTGTCCTTGCCAGGTATGGCACAGGGTGATGAATGTTAAAGAGGTTTCTAGATAAATCAGACAAGCTAGATATAATCACAAGAGAAATTTCACCCCAGCACCACAAAATAGTTGACATATTTATTAGGATGCCAATTTCATAATTAGGTTGTAGAATATCTTACTTCCTTTCCATACAGTATGATTTCTATAAAGACTTCAAACCCATTCATTCTTGTATATAGCTTTGATTAAAATGCCTAACTTTGGAAAAAATGTTGAGCCAAAGCTGCTAGATATGTACTAAGTGTTTTCATCTTTATAGCCTAGTCTTTCAGGCATTGATCGATATGCCTGGTTTATATAATTTGAGCAAAACTTTATGTCTAATTTTATAAACTCTCAGTGTTAACCTTTGACAGAAGAAAACTAACATCAGTTTTCAGATTCATATCTGAATCCTCAACAGATATACAAAATTATCTTATATCTTTGCTACCACTATCAGAATAGGAAAGCAGTGTGTGAAGAAGAAAAATTTGTTTATATCCTGACATGTCTCAAAATTCTATTCACAGATTTTAGTTATGCTCATTACTATGGTGACTCCTACCTGGAATTTCAAGGCTTACATTTGAACATGCAAAACTTCATCCGCCTGGAATTTAGGACCTATAATCCTCATGGACTTCTCCTAAGTATTGAACAGAGCCCAGAAAGAATACAACATTTTTTAATTAGGCTTGTCATCAATAATGGTACTTTGCAGGTAAGGCATCAAAATCTCCCACTGAAGGAGAAATAAATAAAAGTTAGAATATGTAAAATTTTTAAATATTTTTTTTTACTTTTCTTACTGAAGAAGATAGTAAACAAAGCTACAAAGATTCTTGACATCTTAAATATTTTAAGGAAAACAGTTGTCAACATGCTATCTGTTATGTCCAATTCTTGGCTAATATGATCAATATGACTCACAAGAGTACACATCAAACACAAAAATAAAGAATGTAGGTTTGTCTTTACATGTGGTACAAATAAAGTTATTGTATTTTATACCTAAACTAACTGAAGCTCCTCACATGCAACTTCATTGAAATTGTCATAAGGAAGGCTATGGAATTGAATGAATTGTCATATGAAAATATACCGTGTTAGGGAATAGTGTACTTTTGTCACCGTGTATCTCTGAGTAGAAATCTTTTACTTCATCTATTATTTAAATCAGAGTTCAACAGGATCAGAAAAAAAAAATTTCTTTGGCTTTCATGGGCAAACTAGGATTATATTTGTTTATAAACTTAAGGAGTTTTGTTTATAAACAGGAGTTTTATAAACTTAAGGAGTATTGTTTATAAACTGTAAGGAGTAAAGTGGGTATCATGGTATATCTTTACCTTTCACAAATTATTCCTTCTTTTCTGAGGAAGAGATAAAGCTTGAGCTTTATGAAGAGATAGGCAGATACTAAAGAGGCTATAAAAAGATACTAAAAGAAAAGTTACTCTTCTCATAATGGATCTCCCATTTTCCTTCTAAAAATTTCCAAAAGTACCTGTAATTATATTCTTCTGTAAGAACTGTGAAATGTCTGTTAGAAACAGCATATTTGTATTATATTTACCTTCATGTTTAAAGACCATGACCATACTAAACAGATATATAAACTGAAGATAAACAGAAAAAGAAAAAAAAAATTACCTTTTACTTTATTTTGTTATATTGTGATTTTTTGTCTTTTATTATATTGTGACTATCTTCGTCCAGAACAAATGAGATTAGTCACGGGCAGGGAGTTATCCAAGGTTTAGAAAATATTGACGGCTTTAAGTTCATCTTACTTGTATTCATGGTAAAGTAATGATGCAGAAAAATATTTTTCTAACATATCATAAGCACCATAAAATATGAAAGTATTTTAATTGACACAAAGCTATTCAGAGATCCCAGTGTGCCATGTTAAAACTAATTGAATTCACTTAATCATTCACAAAGCTGGTCAATTAAACATAGATTTAAAGCCCAATGAACAAATGGTTCTAAGCTCACAATCAAGCTACAATTACAAGTAGACAAACCATGAAATCAAGTGCTTGTTCACATTAGTATAGGAAATTAAATGGTGCTCCAAAATGCTCAAGCCTGCATGCTACATTACGTGTTTGGAAGTGTAAGGAAGCCATAAAATGGTAAGTAAAATTCACCCGTGGCCAGTGTTAATTTCAGATGGGTTGCAGATGGTCAACTTCTGTGCAAATCAGACCCATAATATCTGATTGTACAATACACAAAGATTAAAGCATTTTCATGCAGACTGGGAAGCTTATATGTGTACTTGTATATTTCTGGTACAACAGACCTCCTGACCCAGAACTTTTAATGAAACACTAATTTTCCTTGATACACATATCATTCAGGCTTTTATAAAACCATTGATTACTTTAAAATTCAAGTTCCTAAGCCTGCAATTGTGTAATTATTATAAATAATGTAATTAAAACTTTTTCCCACTCTGTAGTACCAGTATTTATGTGATGAAGCGGCAGAAGTCAAGAACATCACTACCACTGCTAGAGTGGACGATGGACACTGGTATAATGTGCAAATTAGGTAAGTTTACTGTTGTCCATTTTATAGGTGTTTCAAAGATTATATAGGTTGGATAGCTGGTACATTCCACAAATATTATATCTCATTAACTATGAATGATACCTGAATGTGTACAGTAAAATCATGTTATGACAGTGTTGGCCACAACATATCCTTGGAATAAAATGTTTGTAACTACAGTTGGACAGTGCTCATCACATCCCTGATGTGCTTAGTGGAAATAAATTTATTCTCATTGAAATGATTTACTATAGCAAACATAAACATTCAGTCAGGGAAGATACTGTGCAGTAGGTCCAAGCTACTCAGACCAGGAAACAGTTGAATTTGCTATAATAAGAGTGTGACTTCGAAAATACAAATATAATAAGAGTGTGACTTAGAGAATAGAAAAGCCTTGGAAAATAAAAACAGATAGGCAGAAGCAGCACCATGGCTTTCATTGGTGTCACTGGCTTGCAACTCATAATAGGATATATGAGTCCTGTAAAAGTAACAATACTTGCAACTGAAGGAGAATAAAATGAAAAGAAAATTAGTTAAGTAGTAGGATTTCCATGTGCTTTGTGCATAGATGTATCTAATGACCAAATATCCATACTCATAGAATCCACAGCCTTGGAAGTGAAAGTCTTGGGTTCACTTTATAGGAAAGTTAGGCACCTAGTGAGCTCTCTGGTGCTTAGTTCCTATTAAGTAGCTTTAAATAGGTCAAATCATCTTGTCCAGCAAGAAGAAAGCAAGCTAGCTGTCTGCTTGTCTCTCAGGAGTAAGTTACTCCTTAAAAAGTTTGTTGACAAGTGCAGAAGGAACAAAAATTCTTACTGGAATAGGCCTTTTATAGCTCTATCTGTCCAAACATTGTTAAATGAAGTTTTGCAGGGCAACACCATGTCTCTTTCCTTCTATGGGAAATGTAGTGGAGTGTGTATCCATTACACTGTACCTTGCTGCCTCAGGTGTGGCAGTGAGGAGGACCACAGTTTGTTACTGCATTTCAGCTACCATTGCTATCATTTTTTTCCAGCAAGTTAAACCACACTCATAGTCTGGACCACTCAGAAACATACACAAATTAATGCAAGGAGCAAAAGCCAGTAATCCACTGTGGTTGTGCTTATCACCCAAAAAGGGAACACCATAAACCAACCCATGCTAATGGAAGCTAAAAGCAAGTGTAAGCTCCTCTTGGACCAGGATGAAATAAAACACAGTATCTCTAAGACACTTATAAAAGCAAGATTCTCTAAAATCTGATAACATGTGGAATTCTGGTTATTTCCTGGTTATGACTCCGTCTCCATATCAAAATAGAGAAAGTAAATTGGAAAATAGTTTTTAGAGGAGCTGTATAAAGATCATAAAATCATTAAGCAGCTTCTATATGAATAGAGACTAAATACTCATGTACTCTGGAAGTCCATTAAAGGCAACTAAGAGAGGATGCCAAAGACAAAGAAATCCCAAGTGAAAGGGGATAAGGACTGGAGACATAAAATTTCTAGTTATTTAGATAGTTTAAATCCATTAGAATTAAATTGTTATTCATTTGTTGTCTATTTTAAGAAAGATTTAAGATCCTGAAGATAACAAAAATATTAATGTCTGAACCCTCAGTAATGTGGGAGTCTTTATGAAGAGCAGCCTTTCCCCTGGTGCTGAAGCATTCAAACTGCCATGTCATTGTCATCCCTCAGAGATCCACTAATTACCACGGTGCGAGTGCACTCATTCTATGCATTTTTCCCCAACTCCATCAACAAGAAAATAACTTGAGTCTGTAAATCAGCCCACGATAATAGCCCATGACAAAAGAAAACCAACCTGATCTCTATATTGTGCTTTTCCTTTTGAGCCTAAAAAGAAAGGAAGAAAGTGTTACCTTCTTTCATTTGCAGGAAATTATTTCAGGACAGCTAAGGAAATGAGCCACACTTATTTTTGCTCCTGAAAAAGAAGAAATGCATACCATTTATAAGATTCAGGCTAGTTACTAAGCAATTAATAATCGATCATTCTACTCACTTTAGAAAACTGGAAGTAGTTCTGGATATTGTTTTAAGATGACATTCTGCAGATGACACCAAGTCATGTGGGAGTGTTGATTCACTGGAGATTAAGAAAGCTGCAGAGGCATGTGGGCAGACTGAACCAATGGGCCAAGGCCAGTTGTGTGAGTCTTACAAGAAGTGGCTGGGGGAGCTGGGGCTGTGTAGCTGGAAGAAAAAGAGGCTGAAGGGAGGCCTTATAGCTCCCTACAACTCCCTGAAAGGAGGATGCTCTAGAGAGGTGGGAGTCAGTCTCTTCCCCCAACTGACAAGAAATCGGACAAGAGGAAATGGCCTCAAGTTGCACAGGAGAGGTTTAAGTTGAATATTTGGGAAAAAAATCTTCACATAAAGGGTTGTAAAATACTGAAAGAGGCTGCACAGGGAAGTGGTGGAGTCACCACCGCTGGAGATATTTAAAATTCATGCAGACATGGTAGTGAGGTGCATGGTTTAGTGTGGGACTTGGCAGTGCTGGTTTAACAGTTGCTCTTGATGATCTTAAAGATTTTTTCCAACCTAAACAATTCTCTGATTCTATGATTCTAAGATGTAAAATCTTAGGGATGTTGATATCAGAAAGATTTGGAGTTGCTTTTTACTGCCATCTCATGCATTTTCTCATGTGCCTGAGTTAATTAAAAAATGTATATCCTGTATATATAGGCTTTACATGTCTTTTTCTTTTATTGACAATTAAATATATATTGTTGACAGGTTTGATAGAGTCAGTCTTGAAATATGTGTTAATTGTTTCGTAAAGTTGCCATTTCATTTAATCAACTGCATTGTAATACAGAACAATAAAACATAATAAGTTTGATGGAAAAATGCTGTAACACATTCAGAAACTTTCTGGAGGTTTGCAAACATTTAATCTTCTCAGAACTGATTTTCAGTGAGATAAATAAGTTAAGTTTTGAACAATGGTATCTGGGAAATTGGCGAAGTTAAATGGGAATGTAGGAGATACTGCATATTATAATATAGTGGATATGCACACAGAATTTTCTTTGTTGTGCATATGTTAAGTATTATGAGCCGACACTGTGGAAAATAACAATAATTTTTTTTAATTCATATTTTTGAAAGAAAATGCTAATTCTTATTACTTAATGTAATCCTAATTGTTTGGAGCCCTTTTGATGTAGTCCTGTGGTGGAAAGGTTTTTGTCTTTTCAATTCAGGAAAAGAAATGCCTTTCAGCTCCTGAAGATAAGCCATCTTCAAAGAGTATACTGCCTCTACAATATCATATTAAATGAAAGAAGTAGACTTAAAAGTAGTGAGAGTTGTTTAATACAAGCTTAAATACAGTGAAAATTAGATAGTGATAGTGTCTTCCTTTTCTGCTTAAGAACGTTTTACTGCATCCCTTATTCCACAGAAATAATTCCTAGTGTGAATAAAAGAAATATCTCACAGTCTAATGTTTGCAAATAAGCATACATATTACCATAAGGCAGTGTGCTTTATCCAGGTCTCATAGTTCACCACAATATTCACGCTGAAAGTAAAATAGCAGCATTGCTGAAATACATTTTTCATGATGATGGACTATTGTGACTACAAAAATGGTAATAATTTAATAAATTTGAATACAAAGTAAAGACTGTATTTGCATCAAAACCTGGGATAGCTTGGATAATTTGGGTTAGGATACAACTTTTTGCATCAGATTAGTCTAATTTATGTCATTGGCTGCTAAAACCAGCACGTTGCCAAGGTTTTCCTCAGAGCAGTGCCTGAAAGTTCCATTTTATGTGTAAACTACTGTAGGTGTGTACTAAGTCTGTTAATGAAAGTTCATTGCATCTGTTTCACTCACATTTCTGACTATTGTTTTGCTTTTCTTAAGTATGTTATCAGGGAAGTGAAATAGCTATGGTGAAAAATGGATATGGGCAATGTCCCACAGGGATTAGATTACTGCAGGATATTATGAAGGGAAGGAAATGTTAAATTCAAGCACTGGAAGGTTTGCATGTTTGGTTTTGTAATGAAGGTACAGTTTTCTTACTGGCAATGCAGGGAATGTTTGACCACAATCTTCTCATTCCAACCTTTATAAAATTGCCTCCATTAACTGCTTTAAGATTTCTCTTCTTCAATCTTTGTCATCAAAACAAGTTCATAAAATAACGTGTATTGCAGAAACAAACCAAACTACAGCAGCAATATTAGAAATTTGTCTTTTCTTGGTCCAATATTCTCTATTTCAGTACTGATAAAAGTAGTTTCCTCAATTAAATGAAAACTATTTTTATTTTAATTTTAGTCTCAGATCACAATTTTCAGTTGCTTTAGCAAATCTGTCCACTTATAAATTGATTATGCAGTAGATGTCATAAATACATCTTCATTCTTTAATATGAATCTATCCACTTTGACATTTTTTTAATTGTCCAAGATCATTAGGATCAGAAGTCTGGTGTAGGTGCTCTGTCAGTTTAGAAACTGACTGCAGAATCTGGCAATTGATTTTTAGAGAGTGTCTTATTCCTCTCCTTTAACTTCTGTTGTTTGTAATTTGAGCTTTGCATTAGTTACCTATAGGGCTTTTGATGATTGATTGTCTTGCTTTTGAGATGCAAAAGTTTTCTGATTCTTCTAGTCAGAAAAGGATCTTTCTAATCATGCCATGATGCAACATACATTCACTCAGGAGCTTGTATATCGCTTGGTTTCGACAGCTTTTTATGAAGGTCTGAGATAATCCATATGGTGTAAACTATGCTGTATTTATTATCCTTCAGAACATGCTACAAACCTCATATTTTCCCTAGGGCTTTCAGGCAGGTAAGATAAGCAGATTATAGATAAAGTGGTTAGCAAATGCTGCAGATGCCTCTCTGTTTTGTTTGTCTTTGGTTCTTTCTATTTCACTTTTATTGTAAATTCTTATTTTTATTTTATCACAAAGGTGCAGAACTTTGACCTTCATTTTTAGCATAACAGCATATCAGTGAAGAAGTCATTGATTTGTTTTTTCATGTACCATGTAAATGTCATATACTCTACTTAATGACAACATGCTTAATGGGCCATATCCTCAAAAACCACTGTAAGTCAAAAGGTATTGTTAGCAATGGCTGCTGCTTAATTAAAGAAGTGTATTCAATATTTATAAAATGCAGTAAGAAATAGATTCTTGATGTAAAATAGCTTCAGGGTCTTTTCATTTCCTCTCCCAAGAAAGCTGTCAATGGACTTGCATCAGCTGCAAGAGGTTTAAGTACTTGGACGTAGCAGAATTAAGCCTGTTTTGTATATGCTAGCAATAAATAAGGTTTAGGAAGTTGCTGGACCTCTAAACTGGCTACTGACAGGATCCTCACAAACATACTTTCTTAGCCACCCTTGTGTTGGCCTTTTTTTCAGTCCCTCCTAAAGTGCCTAGTGTAAAACTAGGGGTGAATGAAATACAAGTGATGACTCATCTAATAATTTCTAATTTTTATATGGTCTGAAACTTTTCTCAGAACATTGGAGCTTACTTGGAAAAAGTTCAGTTTATTTTATTAGTCCAATTTATTTATGATGTATTAACATCGGTAAAAAAATTACCTTTGTATTTTCTAAATTTCACTGGACTGAAGTCCTGAGTAGGTTATGTCTGCTACTTAATGTCCAATATACATTGCAGAGATGCTAACTAAATGAAAACAAACTGGCTTGAGAAACAGTTTAGATACAGAGGCATTTTCATTCAATATTGAATAAAATATTATTAAAATTTTGGGAATATTGATACTGATGTCAAGACCTGGATTTGTAAGGTGGAAAATAGGAATTACTTGATCATGAAATACTGAAGAAAATTGGAAGGATTCTTCTTGCATTTTGCTTCAGGGATTTTGGACAGAGATATAAAGAAACGTAATGTAAAATACGTGTGGTAACTATTACACAGATGAACAGGAAAAATGAAAAATATCCCCCCAAAATGGTATTATGAAATGCTTCTGAAAGGAAAAAGATACTGACTTTGTAACAGCAGAGATTGGCCACTGACAAAAGTAGCTCAAAAAGTGGACAACTAATTTTTAGGGGCTGAAGATTTCTGTTACACCGTGACTGTTACTGCCCGCAAGCACAGCATGACAGTACCACAGAAATGGTAATGCTGGCTTGAAGCAACAGAATCAAAGGAGATTCTGATTTATGAACAGTGAAGCTGAAGCCAAATAAGAATCAAAAAACACTAAATAGAGGAAAAGTTTTGAAATCTTGCTAGTCAGAATATATATGTTTTCCAGTTCATTCTGCTAACATGCACAGTACATTTAGAGAGAATTAATTTGATTTTAATCCTTTCAGAGATAAGTACAGGGGAACCAAGCCAATAATATTCCCTCCTGTGACTAATTTTATTTTTTACTCTGTCTCATAAATACTTTATAATTTAAATGTACTTTAATGTGTCTTTCTATTTGGAGGTCAAGTGTTTAAATTATGGTGCTTCTTAAGAATAAATGTTCAATCAATAATGGTTTTCAGCTTATATTATACTTTTGTCCAAGAACCTAAGGAGTCTGGACATGAGCCAGTCACAACAACCCCAGGCCTTGCTGCAGGCTTGTGGTGACTGGAAAGCCTTCCAGAGCAAAAGGACCAGGGGGTGCTGCCTGAACATGAGCCTGGTGGCCAAGAAAGCCAATGGCATCCTGGCCTGTATCAGCAATAGTGTGGCCAGCAGGACAGTGATTGTCCCTCTGTACTCAGCACTGGTGAGGCCACACCTCAAGTGCTGTGTTCAATGCAGGTCCCATCAAGAAGGACATTGAGGTGCTGGAGTGTGTCCGCAGAAGGGCAGTGGAGCTGGTGAAGGGTCTGGTGCACAAGTATTTCAGGTAGAGGCTGAGGGAGCTGGGGGTGTTTAGCTGGAAGAAAAGCAGGTTCAGGGAAGATCTTATTGCTCTCTGTAACTACCTAAAAGGAGCTTGTAGTGAGGTGGGGGTCAGTCCCTTCTCCCAAGTAACAAGATGAGAGGAAATGGCCTCAGGCTGCCATTTCCTGTAGGTTGGATATTAGGAAAAAGTCCATCATAGGATGGGTTGTTAAGCAGTGGAAAAGGCTGCCCAAGGAAGTGGTTGAGTCACTGTCACTGGAGGTATTAAAGAAAAATTTAGAGGTGGCACTCAGGGACATGGTTTAGTGATGAACTTTGCAGTGTTAGGTTAATGGTTTGACTTGGTGATCTTAGAGGTCTTTTCCAACCTTTATGATTCTATTATTCTATGATAATTCTCCCTTTTGAATGACTTAAAGCATTGTGGAAATAATGACTTTGTAGATGGTAGAGAGGAATAACAGCATCTCACTAAAAAACACAGGTAAGCAGACTGATCTGTACACAGGCTGAATACTGAGAATGCATTGATTATATCTGCTGCTGAAGAATCATTAAGGAAAGAGATAGACCATCTATGAATTTATACTTACCCAGTTTCCTTTGTGAGTAAGCACAGATTTCTGTAGCTGAAGATCATTTTTGTGCACAAACACCAGAAATAAGTTTCAAGTACAGTGTATCACCGCAGTAATCTTCTAGCAACCTTAGATATTTTTAAAACACCAGTTAGATTGATTTTTTTTTAAGATAGCATCTTAAACTTCAGTAGTAGAACTACTGTACCACAGCTAATGGTTCTACTATTCTTTGAAGTGTCTTTATTGTGAAAATGAAAACTATATTTTAATTCTAGATTCAGAAATTATTAATTTTTTCCTCACTAAAAATTGCCTTTCTCTGTCTGACTTCATTAGAAAAAGCAAAGAAACACATGCCGCTCTTACTAACTGCTGCATATTGCTAAATGCCATATCTGTTAGAGGTATTATCTCAACAATTTATGTATTTGCTGGAGGCTTTTCCTCAGGACATGTCCTTAGCTGGTTCTCTGTTTAAGAGTATTTAAATCCTGTTCTATCCCATGTGATCTATACAATGTTCTTAACTCTAGTCTTCACATTATTAATTTCACAGAACATTCAAAATTTTCTTATCAGAATAACTCAAATTCCTATTAAAAAAGTAGTAACATTATCAGCCTTTTAAATAAATTTTAAATATTATTTCCTTATAAAAAGTAATAGAACATAACAGTATCCTATTTCTTAATGGATTTGAGTTTTAGGAAAGCAGACCTAACATATATAGTACACACAATCCAGTATTTCCTATTAAACAGTTCAGTGTGCTGAGCTCTTTGGTTTCCTAATTTAAGGGATTTTCAGAACTCAGCTTTTCACATGTGATATCAATACATTTTATACAATATATGCATGTTAGTAAGGAGTAAATATACTAGCAATCACAAAGGAAGCTTAGTAAAAAAACAAAACCAAAACAGTGTAGGTTTTAAAAATATTTTATAGAACTTCTTTTTCTATCTATGGATGAGCATATGGCATGATTTGAACACAGCAGCATAAGGTAATGTAAGCTACCATTTTCATTTAAGTTAAAATTTCTGAAATTTCTTGGGTTTAGATTTTTCAGGCCAGAAGGGAACACTTAATTGACCCCCAAGGGACCACTAGTTTGACCTCTTCTGTTCTGTATGTTAAATGATGAATATGAAAAACATAGACTTCATTTAATTCAAGCCCTTCTATTTCTTAACTATTTTCCTACGTTGTACTTCATTGTAGTCACCTCTTCCTAAACCCACAGCATTGGTGGGCAATTTATATATACAGATCACTCTGTCTGCCAAATCCCAGCCAGTACTTCAGTCAAAAGGTGAAAATAAAAGGTGGATAAAGATTGCCTTCTGACCCTGCTAACCCTATGTCTCAAGTATTGAGGTAATGCTCAGGACTGAGCAAGCAGCACAGATATGTGAGAGTATAATTCACTCTCACCTCAAAGATCTTTTTATCTGCTAAATACCCTTTCACCACTCTGTTATTTGAGCCATGTCCCAGAGAATGGAGAAATGAAAATAATTAGCCAGTTCTGTAGTGGGAGAAAAATGCTGTTGGGCTCTGCACATTGCATCCAGAAACCTGAAAGCATAAATTTTTATTAAAGTCGTCATACTGCAGCAGGTGTGAGTATTTGAAAGATGATACAAGCAATCCTTTTCTCTACTGAATAAAGTGGGATATGCAAAGAGCAGGACAAGTAGTATAGCAGTCTTGTTTACTCAGACAGTGCTGTGTGAATTCTGTACTCTGTAAGTGCTACTTAATAAGAAGGGAGCTGACTTTCTGCTTTATCCCACATGAATCCCTTTCAGTCAGAGTTATCTGGAGGCAGGAAGACTACACCTCTTCTGAAAGCAAACAAGCTTTTTCTCCCTGAAGGCCAGGATGGAGTTTGCAGAGAGTCTGCAGCAAAAGCTCAGACTGAGAAAATCCTGGGGAAAAAAAGGGACAGAGTCTGCCTGCTGTAGGTGGCAAGCATGAAGGTGAGCCTTGTAAGGCCATGGAAGGAAGGAGATTTTGTTTAGGACCAACTGTATATAGCAGAAAATTTATTCAAGTTAGAGAATAAATTTGCCTTCAAGGCTTTTATTTATTCACTCTTATTGCTACATTTTCTTTATTTAAAAAGTAACCTTTTAAGGATCTAGGTTTGTTGTGTGCTAAATAAAGTCTATCCTTAAAGAGGGGGCTGATTTGTGTCTTTTTGGATAAGTCATTTTAACAAAAAGGAGCTAATTCAGAATGCCTTCAAAGGGACACCTTTGGCCTTAGAAGGCTTGGTTGTTTTTTTCCAGGTTTAAACTGCTTCCTTCTTCTTTCTTTTTTTTTTTTTTTTTTTTTTTGGCGTTTGACTAATATTGCCAGGGCTTAGAGTTATTTGCCTAAGCTGCAGTCAAGCCACACCTATAATTATATAAGAAATGACAATGAGATTATCCAGGCTTTATGATATCTACTGTACATATTCACAGGCCCCCCTAACTTCAGAATATCTCTAAAATGTTAGCTTGAAGCTTGTCTTCTTAAAAACATCAATTTCATTTTCTTTCACAAACAAGGTTTCTGACAGTAAACAGCCATGGTGTTTTACTGATGCTACCTTATGTGATACTCCTTTGGAACTGTGTAGGAAAGATCTCAGTCCTGCATTGCCAGACATGGCAGAATACCTTTTGCTATTCTGAAGTCACTATAGCAATTACTTTTTTCATTCAGCAAGAGCTAAGATTTCACAGAGAAAGCAATAGTGGAAATGGACAAAACCTAGAAATTATGACAGAGAAACTTGATATTTATATTTTCATATCTTGCAGTTAGTTTCCAGAAATTGAGAATAGTGAAAGTAGACTTTCTGCTTACAGAGCTGAGTATATGAAAAAAACCCCACCCTGCACTGGTCAAATCTTCTAATAAAACAAAAGTTTAAAACCTATTGCTCTTTTTTGCAGCGAAATAAAGTATAACATCATTTAACATATAACATATTTAACATCAATGCAATGTTAAAAAAAATCTTTATTGAAATCAAAATACATTATGAAATTGAAGCTTAGGATATTGCACATGTTTTTTAATTTTCCAGAGTGGCTATTTTTCACAAACTTCATATGAATAAACAGACAATAAGCAACTGCCTTTTCCTAGCAATGTCATTGAATGCAAAGGATTTAATTACCCTAAATTGGTCATAATAACAGTTAATAGTGATTTAATACCACCAATTAGTTTGCTACAAAATGTTGTTTTACAGCCTCTTTAAGATAAAAGCTTACTTAATCATGCCACATCTTTGGTACAAATCACATTCTGCACATTCTCAGAACTCTACCATTAAAGCAGACACCCAGACATTAAAATTTAGAAGCATGAAAGTGACAAATCCATAGTGTATAGTGATGTTTTCTTGCTCAGATTGTTTAACTAAATAAATGTTAAAAATGTTTCTGTCATAGCTGCTTTCTTTTGCTTTGGATCTCAAAAGAATCACTAGTGTCACTTTTAAGAATGAGAATTTTCTACTTTATCTTCTGAAACAGCTTATGGCAGGGACAGAAACATAAAAACAGTAAAATAGGACTCTTATAGCAAGCAAAAATATGTAAAACTTTGTTCTATATTACTTTCTATGGAACACCAAAGGGTATTTATGGATACTAAAAGTGCATTCAGTGTTTTATGGCTTGCTTTGGCCACGTGTCATAAGCATTGAACTTATATTAAGGAGAACACAAATAGGGTATAGAGACCAGAAATAATGGTGGCCTGCAGAGTCGATGTAAATGTGAATTCCCACAATTTACTATCTTCTTATTCAACACACTCTTTAAGTTTCAGTTAAAATTACAGTTTTGCAGGTCTAGATCTAGCTCTAAACTTTCTAGCATCTGAATACTTGAATACAGTACTATCATTTAAGCCAAGCTTTTCACTAAGTTGCACTTTACTTACATCTACATCAAATTTAAATAAGTACACATAGTTTTCTAAGTTTAATTTCCGTAAGTGTATCTATAGTTGGTATGATGTGAGCAGCAGGAAACTGCAAGCAGGAAACTGCAAAGACAGAAAGGGCCAGAGCCATAGATAATTGTTTTTTTCTCTAGCTAAATCTGTAGTAGTAAATTAAACTGAAATCTGAAGGCTAGTTTCTGGACTGAGGCCACCTGGCAGGTCTCAGGTCATGTCCATAAAAACACTTACGGTAAAATAGTTTGGTAACATGACTTTGAAATGATTCCTTGACTGCACTAATTAGTGAACTTTTTGAGCTTCAGAATTGGAGGTAATACCTAACCTCTGGGGTAACTGCAACAGGAACAGTGATGACTTTCTAACAATATGAATGATTCCATGTCAGGATTTGAGCTCATGTTGTGGACCAATTTAGTGTAGTAGTGTAAGTGTACCCTCTGTGGAAAAAAAATAAATAAAGGGGTAACTGTATTTATTTATTTATTTATTTATTAGAATATGAAACAAAGTTTATTTTCTCCTCTCCTTGTATTGTTAGAGAAATTGTCATCATTAGCTTCATTGTTCTTATTTGTTTAGTTAAATCACAGTCTAATAACAGGCAAGAAATCAGCTTCAGGCCCAGGGAATTAGAGTCCTGGGCCTGAAGGACTGTCAGAGAGAATGAGAAAAAAATATGTTGTTCACTAATTAGTTTATCTGCAACATGAAAGTGTGTGTTACCTGGTGTCTCAGTAGGGCAAAGTCAGCACCAACAGATAAGAGTAGTCTAAAACTATGGATCTTACTGCAGAGTGAAAATGTAATGACGGTGAGCGAACTGGTATATATTCTATCTAAATAAATCTACTGTGGGCAATAGATTCTGCCCTATTCTGTCAATGTTATTAGTATGGGATTGCAGGGGTTTTCTGTGCTGAAGGAAGGTGTCTCAGGAGTGTAGAAGTGTAGGGTAATTCAGGCCAGAAGGGACTTCAGGAGTTCTTTAGCCCAACATCCTGCTCAAAGCAGGGCCAGCCAAGAGGTCAGACCAGGTTGCTCAGGGCTGTATTCAGTCAGATTTTGAAAACCTCCAGGGCTGAAACCTGCAAACATCTCTGAATAAAGATGTCCAGAAGTTCCATTCCTAAAGTTGCTTCAAACACTCTTGAAAAGCCTTAAAGATTTCAAAAACAGTACTAGGTCAAAATTGATCCTGCCTTTTAAAGTGCAATAAGAAAAAGTACCTCTTAATTGTAGTGCCAGTAGGTTTAATGTTTTGTTGCAATTTTACAAAATAAACATTCTACTGCAAGGAGCAGTTTGAGTATGAAACCAGAAACTGTAAATCTCCAGATAATGAGAGAAAAACAGGTTGTCCTTTTTTAAGCTAAGAAATGTATAAATAATAATTAAGCATAATGAGAGTGAAATATATTCTCAGCTTTAATTAAATAACTGTCTTCAACAAAATTGGGGAAATTAGGGATTTTAATTTTTTAAGAAACTATTATAATAAAATTTCTTTACTTCTGCTGGTTCACAACTCATATTTGGTATTGAGGTTTCAAAATATCTTGTTGCTTTTGTTTAATAGACTGAATGCTAATATTACATCCTAAATAGTTCAACAGTGTTAGTGAATTATTTATTATTATTTAGCATGGTCACATTCAAGTGAAATTTCTAGAGAGATGTGAAAGTTTCAAACTTTTTTCTAGAACAAAAGATTTCTCTTTTCTATCAGCAAAAAACAGGTTAAAGAATTTCTATTCCCTGAAAGGCTGCACAGCATGACTGACACAGTCCTTTTTCTGAACATCCCCCTTTCCCCCTCCACCATTTGCTTTGTTACCTTTTTACCATTTTATGATAATCCTAAAAATGTCATTTAAAAATCACTGAAAAATGTCAGAAAGTAAAGACATTATATAAAAGGATTTGGTTTTCATACGGACATTGCCATGTTTAGAGACTGTTATATCAACAGTTATCAAATTATTGTCTGACCTTTCCATCCTTCTAACCTGCGAGGCATTGAGCAATGGATTTAGCACTGTTTAGACAGAATTCATCTTCAGGTTATAATTAATAGGCCAGTATTTAATCACTACATTTGTGTCATTACAAATGAGGAAACTGTGAACTATTACTGCTGGCTTGGACTGAGGCACAATTACTGGTAGCTTACCCAGCAAAAGTGCTTGAGAGTTGCTGTATGCATTTCCACATTTATAATTATGCAAAAAGCCCTGTCATCTTACTTGACCTTTAAAGCACCCAATGTGCTGATTGCAGGAAAAGTATTTTAAAAGCCTGATGGAAATTTCATAGAGTGCATATGTGACCCAGTGATTGTATCATCAGCAAATGCTAAACAATAATGGTTTAAAGTCATTATTCTAATTTGGCCAGACCCTGCTAGATTCAATCAAACACAATCAGAGGTGCATGGCTGACATTCTAACAAGCTTAGGGCAAAGGCAGCTCATACTTTGAATTGCATTAACTTGTTTTCTGACATCAAATACTGGGAATTAATTTCAATTTTTTTTAATATATGCACAAAAAATACTTTTATATATCAGTCATATACGTTATTAAGGACATGCTAAAAATATGTCTAAAGCTCATGCGAAAAGAACTACATCAATATGGTGTTTGTGTGATAGAAGTACATACATGGCCATGTAACTAGTTACAGCATTAACATCTCAAACCATGTAGAAGAAATAGTAATTAAGAGAAAAACAGAAGAGAAGTTGTTTGAGCAGCTGTACTTCACTTAGCACATCTGTCAATTAGTAAAAATAAAAAAAAGCTTCTTGTCAGTTCCTCCCTGACCTTTTTCCACTCCATCTTAAAATTATGCTGCATTAAAACAAGTCTGATTTAAAATATTTCTGAAATATTGCTACCTTATTATTATGCTTTTATTCGTGATTACAATATCATTTTATCAGGAAGAGAAGAAATTTTAGACATTTACAAGATCAAAATTTTTTCCTTTGAAGTCTCACTGCCACTTTCTTCCATAGAATGATATATCCAAAATGTCACACTGGGTTCAAGCAGTAGTAAAAATTTCTTGACCATTGCAAATAGAACTACAGAGAACGAATGTGCCAGTTACACACATTACCAGCAAACTTTGTTTGTAAAGCATTAAAGAAAAGTGTGCTACAGAACCACATGTGTGTGCTTAGACATACAGCCATTGTATAATAGCTACAAAACGTGGTAGGAAAACATTTCTTTCCTTGATTCTGGATATATTTAGCTCCTTTTTCCCATTCACCTTAGCCATTAATTATCAAGTTTAAAAAAAATCTTGAGGCGAGAACAAAAAAATCCCTTGAATCCATGCCTTGAGGTGTTAGTTTTTAGTCTACAGAATCAAAATCCCAATTTCTCTTCTTCATTCTTGAATTTAACAACAAAACAAATTTTTTATTGTTCATCTAAAGTTATTTATCAGAGGATGGACAGACCACTTTGCATACACAAATATTTATAGGCCTTTCTGTAAATATGTATCACTGTGTTTGCATGTAGTTCTGAAGGTATCTCAAAACCGAATTACATGGAAAACATAGTTTTCATGTTTGCAAATGTTGATAATGTTAACTCTCCATTCTGTCAGTTAAAACACATAGAGGACCTTATGAAATAATATTTGAGAATTCATATATTACCATATGACAGAAAATAGCTAAGCAAACTTTCTATGCTCTTTTTTGTAAGAATTTTCAGAAGGTAATTTTGCATTCTCAGAGATAAACTCAATTCATACTGTACCTCCTGCATCCTACCCAAATTGTTTTTACAGAGTTGTGGGTTGTTAGTTTGGTTTTTGGGGTTTTTTTTTGTTTGTTTGGAGGTTTAGAGGGGTTTCTTTGTTTTTTGTTTAGTTTTTTGTTGCTTTGCTTTGCTTTGTTTTGGGGGTTTTTTTGTTTATTTGTCTGTTTTAGCTTTTTGGGGGGGGGGGGTTGTGTGCTATTTTCACATAGATTTTTTTGTGAGACCCATATTACAAAGGCACTTGACTATCTTTAAATATAGAGCTGATAGAATTCTGATTTGTTTCATGTACAGAGGGAAGGATAGGCTGGAAGAAATGCCTCTATGAGACTGGTTTAGTTCTGATATTTCTTTACTATGCTTTCTTACATGAAGATAAAGGGATTACTGCCAGTTGATTATTGGAATGCAAATGACCTATACATCATTAAAAAAAGTTGAAAGAAACCAATTTGTTTGCTTGGTACCTTCTGTTTATTGTTGACAATTTATGCATGCTGTTAATGGCAACACTTTTAAGAGCGTATGTGGATGGGGGAGGGAAATGGGAATGTATATGTTAATGTCAGGGCCTAATATTACTGACTTCAACTTTAGGAATGACGCTTTTGAAGATAAGTATTACAGATTATTATAGTACCTCTGTGCTTTCTAAAATGCAGCTTGTTTTAAATTGCTTTTGTGGTTTGTATTTTGTGTGTGTGCGTGTGTGTGTGTGCGTGTGTGTGCATGCGTGTGAAGAGAAAGGGGGATATTTAAAATACTTCAGGTTAATAGATGTATTTTTTTAAATTATAAAGTCTTCTTGTTATTGATAAAAATGGTCTAACTCTTTTTATTCAATCATTATTATGAGCTTTGGCATTTTTAGCAATTACGCTGCCCAGATTTACAATATGGCTTCATTTTAATGGAATTTCAAACCCCAAAGACATGTCAATTTAGAGCATGTTAACCAGCTTTTATATTTATAGTTCTATAATATAAAACAGCTATTTACTTGGTTTTCTTTCCTTTTCAGTTTACTAACAGCCTAATTAATTCGTCAAATAGACAGTAATGTAAACAATATATGGTGGTAAAGCGTGCCTATTTCTGAATTTGTGCAGGCAAGGCATGGTACCATGTGAAGCAGAAATGTCTATCCTGAAGTTATCTTCAAATACAAGTATAACTAGAAATTTCTCATCCAGTTCTTATTGGCTTGAAACAGGATCCATCTTTGTTGGTGGTTTGCCTCATCGTTATGCAGCAAAACAGGTATTTATTATTGCTGTTGTTGATGTTTATTTGTATGTAAATTTTTATTATTTTTAGGGGTGGCATGTTGAATGTGATAAAAATGAAGAGATTTAAACCATGCAAAAAATAAAAATTACTTACAGCTTTTTGAAAGTTGCATCTAAGGGATTATTATAGTCCCTTGCAGAGTATTGCTCATGTGTGGGACTTTGATAAGTGAACAAATAGAGCATTATGGCCTAAAATCAGGATCTGAAATCCTGTTTGTCTTGAGTAGGCAGAGTAAAGGAGGAAATATGAGCAAACTTAGAGGAGGTACCTGTTACCTCAGGTGCTAGTTCTATGAAGATGTGAAAGGTATAACTGCACTGGTTTCCAAAACGAAGGAGGCTCTGTTTGCATTCTGTGCTGGCACAGACAGATGTGTGTAGAAATGGACCAGGGGAGAGAAAGCTAACCTGTGAAACTTCATTAATGAATGAGGGGGAGCAAAAGAGCTTGAATTGGTGTCACAGATAAAGACCCAGGCCCTGTAATTCGTTTGAGACTGGCACGATACACCCAGGGCACGCTCAGCCCGGCTCCTGACAGCATGGGCCCTGTGCAACACAGCTCCCAATGCAGCTGGCTCAGCCTGCTACATCTTCTCAGGTGTCTGAGGATGGAGTGCACCTCTGCATCTAAGGGGCTATTGTCATAACTATGCGTAAATTTTTTAAATTAAATTGTTGACATAAGGTGGCAGTGGCCTCACTAGTCATATAGCTCCAAGTCAGTCTCTGACTTCCCCTTATCTAAAGCCAACTTGTATTGCTACCTGGACTAATTAACTCCCTTCTCTCATTCCCAAATGTGTTTCCAGAATGTAAAAGAGTTCATCATTACATAACAGACTATCTGTGAGTGTTGGTATATCTTCCACGTGTAGTGAAATAAATCAAACTGTTAGCGCTGAGTTGGTGTAGTGTGGGTCTTGTTTCTCTGGACAGGGATCCTTGGATAGGTGTCACCCCACAGCTCTAGTGTAGTCTGTAGGAGTTCTCTTTCCCCAGTGCAGAGCAAAAACTGGGCATATGTAGTCCAGCTGTCATTTTTTAAGCCATACTTTTGGGTAGGCTTCACCCTGTGCAATTAATTAAGCCTTTTTATTTCTGTTCTATTCTTCAATAAGTTAAGGTCATATCATGATGCAAATTAGAGTCATTTCAAGCACTGGCATGTTTTTGATGCTGCTACTTTAAAGCAGCATTTCTAGATTGTTTTCACCTTATAGGAAATAGCACAGTAATCAATGATGTGACAAAACTGTTGAAATCCAGCTTAAAATTTCTTATAAGTAAGTACTTTTTGGAATGTAAAATATTCAGCCAAAAGTGTACTTCTAAGAAGCTCATTCTGACATTAAAAGAACACATAAAGTAGTATTCACAGTTACACAACTTTTCCCTTAATTCAAATGTTCATAAACAGACAATACCTTCATCTAGAATATATTATCCTGAGTTGTATATGGCATTTTATTTACTACAGAAATGTATCTTCAAGAAATGTTCTATATTAATGAGATATATGAAAACTATATTTTAAATGTTTAAATGACCTGTCTTCTAGAAGCTAAGAGAAATTTTTTGGGGATACCCCAAAGAATTTATAGTGAAGGCTTAGAGAATAAATTCGTGTAGTGTATTTTGGACCAAGTAAAGAAGTTTGTTTGAGGGATATAGTAATAATGTGTATATGAGAATGAATTTTGGGATGATAAATAGCTCTTTACTAGCTAAAGGCCAAATAAAATCCAGAAAAATAAATTTACCTTAGAGAAGTTCAAACAGCAAAAAACCACAATGATTTAAAGGTATTTTACTGCTAAAAATTTTGCCTGTATATTTGTTGGATTGTCATATCAATATGGGCTTTCTTTCTTTGAGGATGTTGCAGTTCAATTCTATTCTTAATGCAGGATTAATAGGTGAGATGTTATGGTTCATGCTTTTAATCTAAATTAGGTAATGGATGTGGGTCACATACAAGTTGGTGATACTTAACCTCTGTCAGTACTTGGAAAGCAAATGTTCCTATAACTTCCCTGAAAAGGCAAAAATATATCCTCTACTCTCACTTGCCTCTCTAGTTTTCCACTGAGCTCTCTTGCAGGTCATTTCTTTCTGTTTGAGATTACCTCAGCCTTTTATTTTACTTATTTTCTTTGCTTATTTGTGATTTTTGTGTTCATTTTCCTCTCAGTATCTCATTTTTCCTAATTTTTTATGTTTTTCTAGCTTCAGGCAAGTTCAATTTTCCTTGGCTTCCCTGTCAGAGTCTGCAGGCTCCAAGACAAATATAGTCTATAAAGGCTGCTTTTTTTCCTTTTTGTCAGGGAATGGAGAACTGCCTGTCCAAGTACTCCTTATGTGGGCTTTTCAATCCCAGCAGTAGGAAACCACTCCAGAAAGTTTCTTTCCCATCAGCTTAGACCCAGGTAGTCAGGCTTCTATTGTAAAACCTTCATCATTCCTGAAACAGAACAGGTCTGTTTCTGACCTTCAGATCCTGCACTTTGCTTCAAGGGAAATTTCTGCTCCAGCTGAGACTCAGCTTTTTCTGACAAGTGCTCTGATCACTCTTGGAGTCAAGTCTGATAATGACCCTTGTGATATCCTCAGTATTCACCTAATAAAACATTGCCTTGTTTTAGCTCCTTCTCTCAAAGGAGTAGTTCACTCTGCTGTTGGCTCTCCTACCTTGCAATACTGTGGAAGTTGCAGAGAACAGCGACTTTGGACCCTAGACTCCTTCAGTTTCTGACTAACAGGAACTTCTAGATGTCAGTACCAGAAACTGTTGACACAGGAGTCCCATATTACTGGAATTGGATCATGTTAAATGATTAATTTCTAGGCTAGATTCCTCTTCCTTTGATTTTGATTGAAGTTTGAGATTATCTGTGAAACCCTCAGGGTAGAATACTGTCTCCTTTGATGATTTCCTATACATTTTTCTAATCAGCTCTGAAATGTCTGTGCATTTTTTCCGCATATTTCTTTTTTTCTCTAGGTTTATTATTTGGTATTCCTTATTGTCAAAGTGCCCTCAATATGTAAGGCAAGGTGAAACAATTCTAATTATTTCCCTAGTTTCTGCCACAGCTCTCTTCAGGAGATCAGAGCCTTACCCTCAAGCAGTGATGTATTTAAAATATCTGTGACATCTGGGGAAGCAATGCCATAATACCCAAAAGATTTCTTTACTATTCAGAGGATCTTAGACCTCCCAGTTCTCAGTCCTAGTGTCTGTGGTTGGTGGCAGGAAACACTAGAGCAAGATGAAGTTATGGATTACTTAAGTAAACCAGACATGTAAAGTACCCTGGATCCAGAAGGACGCTCACAAGCAGGTACCCCTGGCTGATGCTTTTGCGAGGCTACTCTCCATAACCTCTGACAGCCTAAAGCAGTCAGAGGAGGTCGCTGATGACAGGGAAAAAGACAAATGTGATGGCATGTTCATCTTCAAAAAGCCAAGGAGGAAGATGGGTAACTGTGAGCTGGTCAGGTCAAGGGCACAACTATGTTCCTGAGACAAATATAGAAACAAATGAAGGACAAGCAGGTCCTTGGGAGCAATTAGCATGGATGTACCAAAGTGAAACTGCCTGACCAGTATGCTCACATTCCTTGTTGAGATGACTGGCTCTGTAGGCAAGGGGAGGGCAGTGGATAAGGCTTTGTGTCCCAGACTCAACTTCACTCCCTACTCCTCTATCTCCTCCCTCTGAGTGGCACAGGAAGATGGGGAATGTGGCTTATAATCAGACCATAATGGTTTCTCTCCGACACTTCTTCCTCCTACACATCTACAGTTCTCTTAGCAATCCACAGGCCAAAGGTGGAAAAAGTATTTGCCTTGGTATGAATTCTGAAGGATTTGAAGGTGTGGGTAGAAAACAAGGTAAGAGATACATGCACTGAAACACCTTGAATGGGCTTATCCAAGTTCGAGAACTGCAATCTGTTGCATGCACAGCAAGAAATTGTTTTTATGACTCTGTAAACTTTCCTTTGCAAAGTTTAGTGGATTCATCTGAAAGTGTAGGCAGGCAGAGCTGAACAGTCAGGAAGAAAGCTAAACTATAAATAGCTGGCTGGGAGACATCTTGTCCTGCTCTCTCTACACAGTGAAAAACATCCCCTTCAGTTCTGTGCCAGCTTTGTTTATTAGTTATTTTTATAGTCTATCCTATTTCTTTGATGAAGAATATGATGGGAATACTTCAGACTAAATGGAAAAATCAGTTAAACAGTTAAACAACATCATCTTTTTAGAGCATTGGGCTTTTAAGGCTGTTTATGATCACTGTTTTTTAAGACATAAAAATCAACAATAGAGGAGGAGAAACCAAATTACACACTGAAAAAAAAGCCTTTTTGATCAGAGATTGAAAAAAGGTATTATTTCTGAAATCTCAAGACATGTTTCAGAATAATTAATTTCATGCTAGCTTTAGTATCATTAATTGTTTACAATAGCTTTTTCTCTGCAGAGATTGGTACACTCAAAGGGAAATTAAAGATTGTTTTCAAATACCTACAGCAGCAGTTGATTGCAGTAATACTGTTATTTCTGCTGCTATAATTACTCCAGTAATTTGTATTTCCAGACTTAATAGTATTTTAGTATTGAGAATGTGAAATATCATTATATCTTCATATTCCTTTTCAACTCAAGCAGTTCTCTATAATTAAACTTTGCAAGTATTAAAACAGGGAAGTTTCAGGAGGAAAGGATCCTTCTCTACGTGTAGAGCAATCTTCTAAATAAAGATAAAAGATTAAGTGGAATGTGTGCAAATATGTATGTGAGCATCACTATGGTACCAAGGGGGAAATGGCAACAGGTAATTGAGTGATATGCTCAGGATCATAGTGTGTTAATTTTGTAACTAAGGTGAGATGGAAATCATTATACATCTAAAGACAGACTAGGAGACCATAGTAGTCTAGAGGGAATGTACTTTAATTACAAATGTGTAAAACACACTGTGCATATGTAAGAACACATATAGTTTTCCTATGAAAAAGAGATAATGTGGTATCCCAATCATACTTACTGCCCAGTTTTAAGATACTCTCTGGTATATACATATGTAGATAAAAGTGTTTTAAACATTTTAATAACCAACTGGTAAAACATACAAAATTGCATTCTTTGTCTTTTAATAACTCATCCACAGAATTCAGTGGAATTGAGTGAAGAAATGGACAATGTGAAACAAGTGTTACAAAATACAGAATCAGAGCCTTAATTTGGAATGATCCAAAAGCAATTTGCTCCGTGTTACAGCTGCTGAGCTTCCATAGACTAACACAACAGTAATCCCTCTGTAACTGTCTAGTTAGAAACAGTTTATGATCCATTTCCCTTGCCAGAGTATTGCAAAGCAGTGGGAGAATTTAGTACAATCTGTGCACAGTGTTTTAGATTTGATTATCTGGCATTCACCTTATCTGATAAATCTTGGGCTCTGACAGCAACTTTCGCATTGTAATTTATAATAATATTACATGTACATGTTGCTTTAACATTCTGCTGCAATAGTCATTGCATGTGAGCAAATTACAGTGGTCCTGACTGAGTTAATGCTCCCTGGTCTGCAGTTTCAGCCTGAGAATATTCCTGGGGAAGCCAACGAAGGAAAGAACATCCAATCTGTCACAGGATTGCAAGGCATACTAGGCTGTTACATGGTTGTAACTGTTTGCTACAGTGATATAAACAAGTGTGGGTAGTTTGAAGCTTTAGAATGGCCAGTTCTTGAACATCCACATCTTTCCTTCTTGTTCCACAGTATATTTGAAATTTTCATACTTAACTATTAAAAATCATGTGTTTTGTAAAATCATTTTTTAGTCAGTCTGGTTATAATTTTTTTTCCCATTAGATCATAAATCTGCCTAGGAATTGTCCAAAGGATATTTTATATTTGCTATAATTTAAAGATTTATCTGATCCATTGGTTTAAGCTCTAGCTCACAATAGACTAAGTGGAAGCCAGTTACCAGGCATTAGTCTTCCCTCTAGGTATAGTGAAATACAGGTTTTTAGCTTGTAATAGCTATGCCCTAGAGTTTAATGTTCTGCAGTGGTACAGAAAATGCAAGTGAATGGTGTTGACCCTTTTACCCAGAATCCCATTGTGGTTTAAGTGCTACGTTGCTGAAACTGTGAATTGTTCCAGTTTCTATCAATTCCAGAACCTGTATTTTTTTTAAAAATGGGATGAAATTTTTTGTCCTTATATTAATGCCATTCCCTTTTAAATTGACTTTCCCTACACCCAATACATATCTTCTAAGTCCGCTTTGTTGTCAGGTTTGTGATTTGCAATATTCAGAAATGCTCTTTCCAGAGTGTTTGTTGATTTTAAATGCATTTTACATCTTGAAGAGCATCTGACTTCTTTTTGAAACTTGACATGACAGCCTTAGATCCTGACAAGTATTTACTTTCTAATGTCCTACTTAGGATATGCTCTGATTCTGTCTTTGCGTCACCTGAATGCTTATCTTAATTGAGATCATCACTTATTGTTAGTCAAGACATTTTATATATTTGTGGACTTTTATACACTAAATAGGTATTTGTCACATCATCAAAAATACTTCTACATGTCAATGTTTCATTGGCTACTATCACATATACTGGTACTTCTTCTTCAGATTGATAAGTCATGGTCTGTGGGCTCTGTTCTTATATAATTAATCATTTCCCTGAAATCAGGGGCCTTGTCTCTTGAGTGGAGAGATGTTTTGACTGTTCTGAATAGTTTGTTGTGATCAGCAAGCTTTTTAGCCTCAGTACTTCTTATATAATATAGACATAAATGTTATACTTACATAGTTATAGTTATTATATATTTATATTATGTGTTATATTTTTGTGCAATTCGAGGCTTCTAGTTTTCACATGTTAGAAAGTTTTGATGAGCACAAAGCAATCTCTCCAGGGAGATGGCAGAGTCCCTTTCACTGGAGATTTTCAATACGTGATTGGACAGGGTGTTAGATAATATCACCTAAACTCCCTTTTACATGAAAGGTTGGACCAGATGAGCTTGTGAGATTCCTTCCAGCCTGCAATGTTCTATGATTTTATGGCTTAAGTACCTTTTTCAGCCTAAAATAAAATATATTGCAGAATATTTTAAAATATGCATAATAGTATATTTAATTTAATAGATAGTACTCTTTTAAACCTTCGCTCATATTTTGGCTTGAAAAATGTTGAATAATAATCTTCTTTATGCTGCTACTTCAACAGTCAATCTCTCTTTTTTTCTTTTTCTTTTTTTTAAAGTCATGCTTGATTTTTTTTCCTACTTGATCATATGTAGTTACTGAACTCTATGGAAGTGTTCTGTAACCTGCAAGCATTTTACCCATTGAGCTTTCCATTTGTTTTTATCCTTACTAACTTTGTCCTGATGCAGTTAAACCTGGTGGATTTTTAAGTGTGATTTGCTCCCAGGAGAGCACTGAAGTTGAGTATATTATAGTCAGTGTTTTTAATGTTTTGGGTTTTGGGGGTTTTTTTAATGATTATATATTGAAATATTGAAACATATTCTTTGCCTAGCTTAATGTAAAACCAAGAGTTATATCTCTTGTAGTTTCTCTAATGGTTCCAAGACACCATTATTTACAGCATCTAAAAATATAGTCCCTTCAGCATATTTTGTAATGATTTCTTACCAGACTGCTTGGGAGTAATTAAACTCTGTTATTACTGTCTTTTCTGCCTTACCCCTTCTAACCAGCTTTAGTATTTAATAAATGTTATCATCACCTTGGTGATATATAATATAGCTCTAATATAATATTTTTCTTTCTACATGAAATTTTAGTGCAAAATAATTTGTGTGAGTTTGTATATATTTATTTGGATTCTTTTGTTATATTGCATTTTTCTGGTGCAGCCTATACCTTACATGATTTTTACTCTTGCATCATAATATCCCAGTGTTTCTACCATCAAGATGCTTATCATATTCTTATTGTTTTACTGCTTTGTTTCTTTTTTAGAATTCGAGTATTTTTCCATAGGCTGTTACTTTTCTTTTGAAAATAAATAATGTCTTAGTGGTTTGGCAGAAAGCGAGTTGTGTTTGCACAAATGTTCATTTTACAATTTTTGTAACATATTTAGTTCTGTCATGTATATTTTGAATATGAATTTTTTTATTTTTTTAATAAAGGTTTTTCCAGATAAAGAGAAAAATGTAATGGAGTTAGACTAGTAAATCAGTTTTAATCTAATTTCAATATACTGTAATTGTATCTACTATATAATGCTAATATACAATATATGATGTATAATATTATATGTAATGGTAATATACAATCTTGCCTAATCCATGGATCCAAAAGGAAATACTTATGAGGCTTCAGATATTTTCCTGAAAGCATCAAAGTGTTCCCTGTAGGAATCTTTGTTACTAGTGTGCCAGTAGCCCTTACCATCTAAGAATGTGTTCTTGTTAGGTCTTCAAGGCTAAACAATACAGAGAAGTGATACCATCAAGGAAAAGCTAAAACATTCCTGTAATACTGTATTGCTGGCTTGTGTTATTCTTTTTAAAACAATCTGTGTTGAAAAGGCTGGAGATCATGATCTTGGACACTGCAGCATTTGAGGTATTAACTTAGAGGAAAGAGGTGTGCACAGGGTGCATTGTAGAGAAGAGTGACACATTTTATTCATTTTTTTCTAATTAGATTAATCAATATGCATATAGACATACTATTGGTTTGCTAATTATTTTTTCTATATTTGAGTATGTGCATATAAGTGTTTTGGATAATTCATTACTGATTTATCTACTTGAAACAAGTTTGAATTCCCACTGAGGATCAATATTAGTACTGTGTGATCTTTAAAGAAAAAAAACCCAAACAAGAACAGCTTACACAGATCACAAAAATCTTGAATTGTGCTAGTTATAGTAAAATCTAAACCTAGACTATTAATGAAAATGTACAACAAATGTTTCTAGTATGTCTAATAAAGTCTAAATTTATAATATCAAAAAGGCAGAATGAAGGCAGAATGGAAGACACAAAAGTAAGTATAAAGGTTCTTCAATACTATTTTCTGAATGCTTCTTGATAAGTCTATACTGAAATGTTATGTTAATATGGGTGATTTTATTAGTTACAGGCTGCACTTCATATTTTATTGGGAAGATATTAAGAGAAGAATTTTTTTAGATTTATAATATCAGACATTGATTGTGAAAATGTACATTTCTCCAACTGTATTCTGTGATATTTTCCTGCTTCTGAGTTAAATTTCAGTAGACCTCCTTTAGAGAAGCTAGAATTTCACATATGCATGTATGTACGTATGCATGTATTTAATATTATATTATAGAAATAGTAATATTAGTAATGCAAAAACTGATATTATATTCATAGAACATTTATTAAACTTATCAATAAAATCTCCTAACACCATAACAAAATAACTTCAAACCAGAAAACAAGAAATATTCTTCACTGTTTTAAGTTCACAGACCAGATAGCATTGCTAGTGAGGAATCAAGGTTTTTTCTCACTGATTGTATTCTGTATCAAAGTAAAGGGGACACTTAAGGTTATGTAAATTGAATCATTTTGACAAGGCTGTGCTTCACAGAAGTGCTAAAATCTCATTAATATCAACATCTCTACATTAAAAAAAAAGCATTTGCATTCCACATGTATAATATATAAGCAGTCCACAATATAAAGTGATTACTATAAATAAGACTAAAAATGTAATTCATTCTTGTTAGATAATGCTAAAATGCCAAGATCATTATACTTATTACAGAGCTACAGATCACCCAAGCTGGTGATATTATAGCTACACTATATTCTTGCTGAAAAGAAGCCAGTGAACTTTTAGAAGTTCATGGCCCAGGGCCAGGTGCAACAGGTCTTGGCTAAGAGCAGCCACACTGAATCAGAACATTAAAGGCAATGGGTTTGCACTCCAAAACTCTGAGCAAAATCAGGATGCTGAGCCAAATAGACTATTCCCGTTTCTTGTTTATAGGAGATTCTTGATATGCATAGCCTTAACTGTGTTCTCCAGAACCTCTTTTATGCAGCTAGAAATAACCAGAGCTCTGTGTGCATGGGGAAATCAAACTCCTGAAGATTCTGAATCTGAAAGAAAGGGAAAAAAAATTGCAAAATATTTTGCTAATCTTAAAGGATGATGGTTGTGGCACTGTCTCACTGAAATCCCCTCAGAATTTGGCTTTTTGGAAGTATTTTTCTCAGAAGCACCTTAATTGTTTCACAGTTTGAGTGCCTGTACTCAGATTGGTGTGTACTGAATGCTTGAAGCTAACCAGATAGCATCCTCAGCAAATTAAAAGACTGATACCAAGGCATCACTGAAAATTTCTCTATCTTGTTCTCTTGAGATCATTTCTAAAAAAACATATGAGGTAGAGGAATGTAAACAAACATTGTATTTGGAGAATTTAATAAGAGATTTCAGTTCAGATTTCTGTTTAGTATGGAAGAACTATTTCCTTTTCTTTTTGACTAATATTTCCTATAGAGGGGAAAAAACAGTTTGGGAAACAAAAGATAAATTAAAAGGAAAATAGTATGATGTAATTCAGTTTCTAAAGGAAACTGGTGGGCATGCTCATATTGATAGATATACTGAAAAAAAATCTGTTTGATAAGAACTGCATGTCATGTATTCCTGTGTGATACCCGAAGTTTTTGCTATTCCAGTACCTCTAGGGAGTCTGTTCAAGCTCTTTCTCTCCTTTTAGTCAACATGTAAAATACAAGAATGTCTGCAACCATTTCACACTGCACTGAGTTGAAATGCTTGACAGTAAATACCAGACCATTCTGCCCCATGAGCTTTTTTGACTGGAAGGAACACCTTCTCCTGGGAAGTGAGAAAGAGTTCCTTTCCCTCTCCCCTGGCAATCATGTGAGTTGGTATGGAATAACATTGGGGTCCTGGCCATGCCCCCTCACAGCTATTACAAAAATCAACCCTGTTCTGGCCAAAACCAGGACACCATAAGACCAGATTTTAGGAATCCCAGGTCCCCAAGACCAGAGGGATACTCTAAAGCAAGGAATAGTTACCACTGGTGGAGTCACCATCCCTGGAGGTGTTTAAAAACAACTGAATGTGGTACTTAGTGCCATGGTTTAGTTGAAAAGATGGTGTTAGGCCATACATTGGACTTGATCATCTCAAAAGATTTTTCCAACATAGTTAATTCTGTGATTCTGTGAGAAGGACCAGGTTAGGGATCCCTTAAACACACTGGTCATATGTAAGTCTCTGGGGTTTGATGGGTTGCCCCCAGGAGTGCTGAGAAAACTGGCTATGCCATTGTGAGGTCACTGTTAATTATCTTTGAATGGTTATAGCAATTAGGAGAGGTTTCTGAAGACTGGAAGAGAACAAATATCACGATCTTTGAGAAGGGCAAGGAAGGTCTGTGAAACTATAGGTTAGACAACCTCACTGCAGTCACTGGGAACATGATGCAGAAAATCCTCATGGAAATGATTTCTAAACACATGGAGATCAAGAAAGTCACTGGAAGTCATCAACATGGATTTAAAAGAGGAAATTAAACTTGACTAGCAGTTAGATGACTAGTTTGATGGACTGGTAAGACCAGTAGATGCTGTTTACCGTGACTTTAGTAAAATTTTTGACACTGTTTCCTATGGCATTATCATGAAAAAACTGACAAAGTACAGGTTTATATAGAAGTTCACAGTGAGGTGGATTTAAAAAAGTGAATGACCAGGTCTGATGTGTTGTGATCACTGACAAAAAGTCTTGTTGGAGGCCAGTAACTAGTGAGGTGCACCAGAATTTAATTGTGGGTCTAATACTGTTCAACATATTCATTAGTGAACTGGATGATGGATCAGAATGCACCCTCAGCAAGTTCTAAGATTGATTCAAAACTGGAAAGTGACTAATTCTGCAGGGGGTTGTGCTGCCAACCAGAGGGACCTCAACAGACTGGAGAAATGGGCTGCCAGAAATCTCATGAAGTTCAAAAAGGCAAAGTCCTGCAACTGAGGAATAATAATCCCTCACAGTATGTGGGTGGAGATTCATCTTCTCTATTCAGTACTGGTGAGGCTGTATCTGAATTGATGTGACCAGTTCTGTACCTGTCCAGTACAAGAAACATATGGACTTACTGGAGCATCTCAAGTAGAGGGTCACAAAAATTATCAAGGAGTTGGAACATCTCTCATATGAGAAAAGACTGAAAGAACTGCCACAGTTCTTTTGGTTTTTCAGTGCCTTCCTGTCACATCACCCCAGGCCTTTTGGTCATTAACCCTCACAGGGACCCTATGCAAAAGTACCCTAATTTTATCAGAAAAAAGATGCTGTTTTGGTGATATGCAAAGATATGATTTGATGATATGCAAAGATACAATTATGATTCTGTGGAGATTATTTCCTTATTTTGAAGAATATTTTTAAAAGGGATGGCATTGTTTGGAACTTCAATGCAAGCTGCTTTTATGAATTTGCAAGCTCAAATCCAGGTGATCATTTGTCTTTGAATATATTGACAGGCCTGCAAGAGCAGTTTTTGGCTTTCATCTGTGAGTACTTCTATTTTCCCACAGCCACCAGGTTGACTTCAGTTTGTGGTTGATATCGCCACTTAATTAGTCCACAGTTCCTCTATGTTACCACAGGATCCTGGCAACAGCTACAGCCCGTTTTTGTCGGCAAGATATTTCCTTGATGCCTTATCTTGATGTGTGGGCTGATATGTGACCTATCCTGGGATAAAATTTTCAGTGTCTGTGTGATGCTTTCACTCTTTGACAACTAAGATCCCATTAGTAACATTAACCATTTGTCTATTCTTCTTATTCAGTGTGCAAAATCCAGGGCAGTTATAGACATTTGGGATGACTCCTTCTGCTGAGCATGTTCAATTCTTTTTCTCCAATAGCTTCCCATGTTACCAAATTTCCTGATTTACCTGGAAATGTGGTAGTGTGTATGTGCATAACACCTTCTCAGATAACTTGTAAGGTGCTTCAACTTTTTTGCCTATTATTAATTTTCCAGTCTGGAAGCTCATTTTAAAAAGTGATTGCTACCTTGAGAGTAGCATTGTGGAGATGACAGCACATTCAAGCAGCCTGCTACTCAGGATTTGGAGTGTTTGATGGAGCCTTCACACTGATATCTTAAAAGCTGATGCAATTCAAAATAAATCTATCTTTGAGAGTTGCAAGTATAGGTTTACCACCTCATATTATGCAAAAGACAAGAAGAAATAATTGCTGTTTTTCTGAAAGAAACAGATCTCAACAGATGGCATCATCTGTGAGGATGGCATTTCATTAATTCATCTGTGTGACTCTTTGAGATCTCTTTTTGAAAATTTCAGCAGGTCTGGTTGATGATAAGTGAGAAGTAAGGCTTGAGCAGTTAGCAGACAACTTTCATGAGCCCTTAGAGGATGTGTTTGGTATCAGTCCATTCCAGCAAAGCTTAAAGCTTAAACTACGGTGAAGTGACTTAATGCAGCAATGCTCTTCAGTGTTTGCATCCCAGACATCTGTCATCTAAACACTTTGAGTTTCTTCCAGACACTGACTTGAACATTGTGCTGTTTCCAAGCAGTGTCCCAAAACCTGGGAGGAAAGGCTGTAATCATTCATTGAATAAGTGTACTCTGGGATCTTCTGTAACAAGCTTGATGACAGACTATCTACTTGGACTGAAAATGTATACAGGAACACTTTCTTCCTAAAAAAAAAGGTTTCACACAGAAAATTTGTATGGCTTATCAGTCTGGTTTATCCCTTTCTTTCAGTCTCTTTTTTGAGGCAGAATTATATCTAAGAGTCATGAATAGTGGCCACTACACTCCCTACAGTGCAGGGAGCTCTTCAGAAGCTCTTCAATGAAGAAGAGCTAGGATTAACCCCTGGGAAAAGGTAATGGTTTGACCATGTACCAGCAGATACCAGTTTGTGGCCTCTAATCTTCCTTTGTAGTTCTTGAGGTGATATACCTGATGGTGTAAACCTAAAGGGGGATTGTGCAAGAGCAATTACATCCATGTAGTTTAGGCTGGACTCTTTCAGCTTCAGGAGAAACCAGACATTTGAGAAAGGCAGAGAGATATTTGACAGCATGTATGTACTACTCAGGCAACAAATACAATGATTACCCAAATGACCCTTTCAATCAGCAGTTCCCTGGATTTGTTGCCCACTCTTTCCTTCTGTGTTTGGTAACTGCAGGTTGATCTCTTGCAGACAGGTTCTTTATGCAATTGATGAGACTGCAAAAATATTGCCTTGAGTTTATTTATACATTCCCTACAACACAAAGCTAAAATCAAGAGCTGATCTCCTTTAACTATCAATTTACTTATCTGTTAACTTTCTTTTCTGATAGAGGTAAGTTTTGAGGCATCAAGCATAGCAATCTAACCACAAAATTCAATCTACATGAGAAAAAAGCATGTTATGGAAAATTCTGATCATGTTTTAATAGATAAAACTGATCTGAATATTCATCTGTTCCTATTTCATGTAAGTGTGATTTTTCTCAAAGCTTTTCAGCAGCAGAGAGGTTGATGCCACAAACATGGAGTTTTGGGTGTGTAACTTCATCCTATTAAAATGCAAATCACTGAGTTTCTCTTCAGGAAAAAAGAAGACAATTTGCTGCTAAATCCCATTGAGAATTACTTTTACCGATTAAACTTCTGTGCTTTGGATGACAAGTGGAGCAAATTGTTGCCATTTCTGATAAATACAAACTCAGTAACCAAAAGCATTCATGTTGCTAGAAAGTACACTAAGGTAGTTTATTTAATTTTCCATAACCATGTAGTGCCTCCTGAATTGTTAACAATAAAAAAAATCTTTGCTCTCGCAGCTGTGTTTTTATAGTATTCTGGTACAGTAATTTTTGGGGTTTATTTCTTACCTCTGTCAGCATTTTCACTAGTGTTTGTATCACTGCATATCTGGGACATCTTTAGTGGCTGTTGTGTTTCCATGCACTGAGTCACAGTAAGCATTGCATTCACTACAGTTGTAATGTGTCTGTGAAATTTTGTATGATAAATGCAATGTATCAATATGTATTGATTCTCCATACTGAATCTGGCAGGAATGCAGCTAATTTTCTTCACAGCAGTTTGTATGGTGCTGTGTTTTAGACTGGTGACCCAAGCAGTGTTGCTTATATAGGGATGTTTTGGCTGTTGCTGAACTTTTTTTACACAGCATCAATTCCTCCTCTCTTTCTTACTCTTACCCCTCAGTGAATAGACTGGGTGTGGTCAAGTGCCTGGGAGGGGACACAGCTGAGACAGCTGATCCTGGATGACCAAAAGGATATCCCACACCATATAACATCATGGTCAATTATAGTTTTTCCAAAGTAGCTGTTGCTCAGGGACTGGCTGGGCGCCTGCCTGCTGTTGGTGATGGCTTTTGCATCACTTTTTTTCTGCACTTACTAAACTGTCTTAATGTCAACCCACGAGTTTGCTCATGTTTTCCTTTCTTCTCTCTACCATCCTGATGAGGGGGTGGGAGCAAGAGAATGGAGGGATATTATCTGCCAGCTGGGCTCTACCACTACATTCCCTGAACTACACTGTCACTTCAGAGGGGCCTCTGTGGCTAATTTGTGTCATGTGCTCCCAAAGAATCACACACCGTATTTTCTCTTACACTTCTGTTAGGTATCATTAGTAATTTGTAGGCCTGCAGTAGACTTTCAGTGTGCTAAAGGTATTTACAGAAGTGAGAGCCCTGCCTGACTAGCTGGTGAGAACCATTCCTTCCACACGGAACTAATATTTTTATAAAGAAATACTAGGACAGCTAGCAGAAAGTTCTGTTTACTATCCAGATATGTTTCAGCCTGGCAGCACTAAATGAACAACAGCATTTCTGAAATTAAAAGAGCATTAATAATGCTTTGCGCAAGGTCTCAAAGTATCTATTAGTAGAAGTACCTGGTTTTTAAATTGCAGGGAACTGTACTGAAAGGAATTCCAGCAAGAAAATTGTCATGAGGATATATACCTTTCCTCATCTTTGGGTGAAATGAATGTTGACATCTGGGGTTTTCTCATGGAATCTTAACACAAGGATGCATAAATACCTTGAGCTGATGGCGTCTTGATCTGGCCTAAATTGCAGAAAGTTACCTGGGCATGGTATTCTGCATGGTTTTCTTTAACCAAAGAAGACCAAAACTCTTCAAAATAAGTATCATCCCAGGCTTTGGTAGACTGAAAACTAGAATATTTAACTTCTTCATAGTAAAAGCTTAGTATGAAGTCAGACAAAGTAGAAGAAAAATGGCTAGACAAAACCCTTGCCCACCCAACATGATCTTGCAGGTAGGTTTTTAGTCTCTCACTGCCTTTCTGAAATGCATTGAATTTGCATCTTCTTTGGTCCTATTTTCTTCTTCATTATCTCAAAGCCCATGATCTGTGCTCTGTTCTTCTAAGAGTAGTTTCTGTTTCTCTGCTTAAGCAGCAGTCTGCTACTTTCTTGCTATGCCTACTGTCTTCCATCTGGGCTGTTACCTAGAAACTTTATTTTTTTTAATTAGAGCCCACTCTTTGGCTCATTGTGGAAATAAATCATATTTTATCTTTCTACTAATGTAAATTTTATGCCTAAGGGAGCATAATGATAATTTAAAATAGAAGCAAATGACATATTCAGCTTATTACGAAATCACACTGGTACACAACTGTCTAGGAAAACCCTAGGAGTGCTTTTCCAGTGTTAATAAGACAAAAGGTTTTGGTGGCAGCTGCAGTATTTGTAACTTGATCCTGTTTCTCACTTGTAGTCTGTCACTCTTCTCTATGTGTTTGAAACTTGTGTAAGGTCTAGCTCAGTCTGAGTCTTGGCAAGTTTTATTTCATCTTTATGCTTTCTACTTCCAACATATATTATATCCTTTGAGGTTTCCTTGTGTGTGGGTTTGTGTGTATTCATTATTCCCAGTACCCTCTTCCAGCAGGTGATTGCCAGACATTCCTGCCATTTTAATTAAGGAAATTTCACACCTTCCACCTTTGATGTTTTCAGCCCTTTATCTGAACCCTTTAATTTTGTGATTTTTCCTTCCAAAAAAGAAAACTGTCACTGAAGATGTAGTTTCATTTGTCTAGATTCTGTTTAAATTGTGGTGGTTCCTGTTTACTCCTTCCAGAGTTAATCTGGGTGATTAGCATTTCTGTATTGTCCTTGACATTTATCAATCTAAAATGTAAAGTTTGGGTTTGTTTTCTTTTAGGCCGAGTGTGTATTTGATGAATAAAAAGACATCAAATGTTTTGTTGAGAAACAGAGACTATCAAATTTAAAAGCATTTGGTTTCCCGTTCTGCGTGCTATGTTAGTCTCACAGTTATGTGATTTCACCCAGAACCTACTTCTCTAATAATATCAGCAATCTTTCTCAGCATTCATTCTCAGCACAGGATCTCCCATTCTCATTGATCTTCTACATACAAGTTTCCATTATTTCAGTAACAATGAATTGACTTCGTGTTTCTTGACAGCTTTGACATTTTGCTGTGTTGTTTCATTCCTTTTCCCAATAGCAAACAGTGTAGCAGAGGCAGATTTTACAGAAAACTGTAGTAAATGGAGGCCATTCCTGATCCCTGCCAAATAAGCCGTTCAGTGCTGTTTGCTTAATGGCTTCACTCTAAACTAAGTATCTGAATGTACCTATTGGGCATGCAGGGAACATCTGAGCCTGAAAAGTGGTCAAACAACACATTTGCCAAGCCAGCAGGAAATGCACTCTGTTCTGAAAGTAGAGGCTGAATAACCTACTGTAATATAAAGAAAGAGTCACTATTAAGGGAAGAACATGATGATCACATTGTTTGTAAATTCATGATTTTTGGTGTGCAATTTGAAAAAAAAAAAAGAGAGGAACAAAGGAACTGGCAGCTGTTCTACATTGGAAATGCAACTATTATTTTTTGCTATTTCATCTAAATGAAATCAGGTTTGGAAATGAAAGAGTAGATGAGGAGGAGGAATCAATTAATGAAATGGAAATTTGAGGAACATTAGCACAAAATCTTTAATTCCCAATTTTATTAGTATTAATGGTAATTTTTTTGAAAGCAAAAAGGAGTAAAGATAAGTGACTCTGTTGGTTCCTGTCACTCTCTTCTGTGGTTTAATATTCTCTCTTTACCTGGATTTTACTTACTTTACTGTGCTTGTGATTACATGTTTCTGGGAACCATAAATACAACTGCAGCAAGCTGTTTTCTCTGTGTATAATAGTAGCAGAAAAAAGCAGTATGTGATTGTGTCATGTCTAACTATACAGTATCCTAGTCCAGGTTATAGAACATGTTTTTACAGACAATTGTTCACAGAACAGACTGAATAGTATGAAAAGAAAATGAGAGGAAAAATTGAAACCAAGTACATTTATAAAATGTATTTTAAAAGTAACACAAATTAATTATGAGATGAAATGCAATTATAGACCTGAAATAATAGGAATACCCTGACTATTCACGTAAGCCTATGTTGTTTGGCATTTGTGAGCTCATAGGTAAGCAAGATATCTGGCTAGAGAAAAAAGTGTGTGCACTTTGTTTTGATTTCTTCTTAAACATGTTATCACAGAGGTGTAACCACTATCTCTAATTGGCCCAGCTTTGGCCAGCAGCATGTCCATCTTCAGAGACACCAGAGATTGGCTCTGCTGGACATGGTGGAAGCTTCTAGCAGCTTCTCTCAGAAGCCACCTCTATGGCTCCCCTGCTACCAGCAAAACAACACAGAGGGTGTCTGAGCACTGACACAAGTTGCTCTGATTGGTGTGGGTTTCTCTGATTGGTGTGGGAGTCTCCATTCATGGAGATGTTCAAAAGCTGTGTGGACCTGATACTGAGCAATTGGCTCAGGTAGGTTGTTGCAGTGAGCTTAGCCCTGATGAGCTTGGAGGCTGATATACCTGAAGAAGCCCCCTGGGTCTGAAGAGACTTTTAGCTCCGGGTGACAGAAAGATGTTCCCCCAAGACACCTTGCAGTTAGCTTCCTAAATATGCAACAGGGAACAAGAGTATTGGTTTTTAGGATTTCTCCTCCTCTTTATTCTTTTGGAGTTAATAGCTAGAAGGTTCTACTCTGTTCCTTCTACCTGAGTTTTACTATTGGTTTTCAAAGTTCTGTACCTTCCCCCCTTGTACCCCCATTCCCTGGCTTCCCTGTCAATCCTGTATCCCTTGCATCCTGGTTGGCTCTCCCATGCAAGCTCCTCCCATCCTGCATTCCCTCTTAACCCCATGTTTGCTTCTGTTCTTGGCTCTGTGCCTTCAGATCCAGCCCTGCTCCGCTCCCCTCTGACACGTCCCGACTCCACGCACCCTGCGCTGCCCTGCTGCACCTTAATAAACCCTGGATTTCTAGAGCACAGAGACTACATCTCCTGAATCACCTCGTCTCCTGTTTTTCTCTGTCACGGACACAATCCGCTCCCATCCTCGCGGTGTCTCGGCTCCGCCCGGTCTGGACTCGCGTGGAGCTTCACAGCAGTGACTCTCTTTCGTGGGGTTTCTGGGTTTTGCCACTTTCCCCAGAGCGAGGAACCTCAGTCAGTGACACTGTTTCAGTCGGCGGTTGGATAAGGTGACCCCCAGAGGTCCCTTCAAACCTCAGCCATGCTGTGATCTGTTTACTGTACTTTTTCCTAGCATCCTGTGTTGGTTGCTGCTATTGGATATACTATTGGAGATATAGGATACAGCTTCAGTGTCTGGTGAAGGCAGTTCTTTACCCTCATATAATATTTTGGTTTCTAAGAGAATGGTAGGAGAAGAAACCTGAATTATTTCACATGGTCAGATGTAATTTGATGCAGCAGTAGAAGCCTAAATGGCTGCAGAATAGTGGAAGGGAAGGTTCGGAGTCCTCTAAGTACCAGATCTTCATGCTGTTATTAATGATACTTTTAATCTCTGTGAAGACTGAATAGAAAATTAAATTATCTTAGTAGGATGTATATTGCTTGAACTTTTTTTTTCAGCCTCATTCAAAGGGCTTTTATTAGTGTTGACTTCTTTTGGCTTTTGGAAAGTTTTTTTTCAACACGAAAGAATACACATGAGAAACTATACAAATGCATTAAATCTCTGGAAAGAGAAAGTGGCTGACCTTGTGGTGTTTGTCCTGCATAACAGCCTGAGGTATGTTGATAGTAAAAATGAAAGAGGTAAGATTTCATCTTGAGAAGAATAGAGCAGGTGAGCATTGAGGCTTAAAGTAATGTTAGGGAGGGAGAGGAGGGAACTCACTTCCAGGATCTGAGTGATGGAAGCAAGTAAAGAAGCAGTTTAGAATCTGCTATGCATGTTTAATTATTTTAATATGTGAGGGGTTGTTTTAAGTGAAGAACTTATTTAAAACTTCCAGTTTTTAGAACATAGTTTGATTTCTCCTGTAGATCGTCTAGTGCATAGTGTGGTTTCATGTGAATCTAATCTTTTTGTTTGCTCTGGTTTAACTGGAGATCATCAATTGCAAATAAAATTTGTAGATGCTTTAGGTAAGGACTCTAACAACATGAAACTCAGGGAAAGTATGAGAATTTCAGGATTAAGTGTGTCTTTTGACAAGTACATGAATAGTATACAGGTCAAGGTGGGGAAAAATAAAATGTAGAGCTAGAACAAAAGGAAATGCTCCACTGAAAACAACATCAGCCGTCGGCAATGAGTAGGTAGAACAGTTCAAAGCTTTGGGGAAACACATATTTTTGTAAGTCTCTCAGGACTGTGGCTTTCAAAATGGACATTCAGGCTAAACCAAAGAATTAGGTAGCCAAATCCAGCTGCTTGCCTCACTCCTTTGCTAAAAGTTCTTGTTTCCTCAGAAGAGACAAAAAAATAGGTTTTATGTCCACTTCTCAGTTGTGCCAAGTAAAACTGCTATTAATCTAAATCTGTGTTATAATGATGGATTATAGATATATTTTAATGCTCTACTACATTTGTCACAGGGGCAGTCGCACTGAACTGAAAGACGGAGCAGACAACAGAGAGTAGTAACCTGTCAGTTGTTTCATTAAAAATTAACTAAAGTTTTAAATTTTTAGTAATTGGTAGTGTTTATTGGATTTTGAACCCAATAATTCATATTGTTTTAATATAGTAAGATAATTAAATGCATTTTGGAAGTCCATAGATTCGTCACATTATTGGCACATCATGGTTAACATTTTTCTGTGATCTGTCTACTGTAGATACACCTCTGATCACATAAATACATGTGAGTAACACCTTGGTAACATTGGAATGCCCACATGCTCCTAAAAACCTTATTATATGTCAGGCAGCTGTCCTTGTTACCATGTTCCTAAAACTGTAAACCACTACTTCTCTCCTGGTGCTGATATGTGCCTTACTGGATTCTCTGGAGTATTTTGGGAAAGGGAAGGCATTTGCTGAAAGGCATAGTGTGCCAGCTGATAGATTCCTTACCTAGTGTGTGAGGAGTACTGTGTTACCTTGCAACACCTCTTGTCTTAAGAAATTGGACTAGGAAAAAGAATTTATTCAAAGTGTATGAAACCAGACAAACCAGTTGCATATGTCTCTAGAAGCTGTACTGGCATGATACAAGAAAAGCACAAATCATGAAAATCTATGAAGAAATTTTCCTCCTCTCTCTTTTCTTCAGCTGAGAATCTTCAGGTTTCTTAGAAGTCTGACAAAATTATGCCTTTCTGAATACCATAAACCATGTATATTCATTAAAGAAAAGCCATACTATCAGAACATTTTCACTTTTATGGGCATTTTTTCATTCTGAAAAATAGACAGATGTCTTTGTTTTATATAAGGTGTTATCTTTTCTCGTTCAGACAGATGTATAGCTTCTTGCTAGAACTCTTCCCTATTTTGTAACTCAGCATCTATAATTCACTAAGAAGTGTTTCACACTTAGTTTAGATATAGAATATCCTGTCTTGAAACTGACCCATAAGAATCATCAAATCCATCAGCATGTAAACTCATGCTTGATGCAAACATCTCTTGGGTTAAATGTAGATTTGAGTGATTGGTTATTAATTGGACAAGAACCAGAACTGCAGAAGCTGACTGACTTCAACTGAAAACTAGTTCAATTTGATAGACTCCAAATACCTTTCCTTAAGTGCTGTAATACTGTAATATGTTAGCATGGTGTTCAACATGTGTAACTTCAGTGTCACTCTGAAAAGGTGAAGCGCAGGAAGATGAGCTGATTTCCACAGTTGATGGAGTTTGCACTATACAAGAGAGATAAGTCCATTTTCCAAATTTCACTTTACATTTTCTAGTACTCTCAGGCCAATATATTTTCCATCTTTCACAGAGGCAAGGTATTGTACCACATTAAACAGAGAGCATTGACAAATATAAATCACAGTGGTTGAACTTAATAAGAATAGCAATAGCAAATGTAGTAAGTGAATCATGCATTATGGTTATAAGCATAAACACTGAAATTGTTTAGAAAAAGGGCAGACATTACTAGCCATAAAGTTTAGGAAGGTCCTTCCTCACATCAGAGACTTCATATCCCTTGTGAAATGCAACATTGCACTTGTTTAAATACAAGCCAAGAGCAAGTTTAAAATATAAGGATTCTGGCCAAGGATGAACTTCCATAAAAATGGTAAGGGAATTTCTCAGTACTCTTGAATCTTTCAGACTTACTGATTTTAATTAATCCTTTGTGGTTTAATGAACCATTCTGAGCTAGAACTGTCAGAATTATGGAAAATTGACAGTGAAGCACTTATGCTCAAGTTTTAGACTGGCAGTCAATTTAGATGAGGAAATGATGCAAGAGGAATGTGAATGTCTGTTACATGGTGAGCTGGTTCCATATGAGTCTGGGACCAGCCAGATAACCAGTCTGGCTTCCACTGTGAAGCATAGCAATGCAGGAGGTGGTTTACTAATTCAGATCCAGTGTGAGAGGATAGTTTTAGTTACCTGCTCTGCAGCACAGGAGACTGGAAGAATTATTGACTTGCTGATTTCCCATAGCAGAACCAGCAGGGTTATAAGTTTTGCAACCCCTGATTTGAGTGGCTAGAGCAAATGAGAAATGAAGAGCAGAAATGTAAACCTGTACCACCCTAGGCAGTTTGGGGATTTATTTTCTCCCCCTCTTCTGCTTATTTTGTTATGCTTTACTATTCTTGTTTCATGAAACTCTAGTGATAGGATTCAATATCCATGGCAGATACAATAAAAGCAGATTCAGGGTAATAGTAGTAAGTTTAAAAAATTCTGTAGAGGTAGTTAGATTAAAAAGAAAAAAAAATCTGGATTTCACTTACCTCTTGAACCCCCTTTTAGTATAACCTAACTAAAATTATTTTGGGATGTTTGGCTCAGAATCACAATTTCAGTGTAAAATCTATTATATTAAAATATAAATTGAATGAAACTCTGGTGTTATGTATAGGTTTATATAGTATTTATTTTCATGGCCAGTTCAGTCAGGATGGAGAAGATTTCAGTTCCTTGGTGTTTCACCCAATTTATTTATATGATAGCACGTAGACAATTTTACCAGTACATATTCCTATTTTGCCTTCCCATTTCTATACTAGTACTGGGGCAGAAGCTGAAACAATATTCCTTCTCCCGTATTTTAAGTATTTTCTTTTATTACTTTTGTTTGAGAGCTAATACTATTTTTCATTTTCCTACACATTCTGAAATGTCATTAAACTCTTGGGCTTATATATCATTATCTAACAATAAAAATGCTTGTGGATTAAAGTTTGAACTGAGTACGGAAAGTATAATTAAAAGTAAATATTAGAAAGTGAAGTAATGAACAGTATAGATATGTCAAAGACACACACCCTCCTGCCCCTGTTACTTCAGCAGGACTTCTCAAAGGGAGGTGCATTTCTCTCTCATTAGTAGCTATACAAATTAACCAGACTAGCCTTGTCCATTTTTCTTGAACTACCACCAGACTTAAAATTAATAAGGTTTAATTTTTGTTAATTTTTTTTTTTAAATTTAAGTCAGCAAGAACAAAAGTGTTACCTTTTTTTGTCAAGGTGATGTCTGAGTCACTAATGTTGATTTTTAACAAAGCCTTGAAAACTTTTGGACTTGAAAAGAATACACATCCCATGTGTAACATATTGCCTTCAATGCAGACGAGTTTCAGCGCTCAGTAAGTGAAATACAAAGGGAGAATAAGGTCCTGTTGGATTAAGCACATTCTTATTGCCTTGCTGCTAATTTGGTAGTCTGTACAGTTCTATTTTGTGCTGTATGTAATTCAGTATCTAAGACAGGAAAATAGGTTGTAAAATGACATTTTTAAAGAACAAATTCCTCTTTAGGGGGAAGCTTCACCACCAGAACCCATGGAATTTAGATGTGGTTTTGTTTGGGTTTTTTAAATATTATTTTTGGTCTTCAGATTAGGTTTTTTTGTGAGTTTGACATGGAAGTTCAGTTGCAGTAGGCTTCAAGCAGGTCAAAACTGAGATGGTTAGCTAAATTTGTATGGCCAGTTTGAAGAGAATACAGAGGGGAGATTATGGCTTGCTCAATTTCAGAATTCGTTGCGACTGTTTCATATAATTCTAATCACTAGCAGAAAACATATCTGGAGTAAAGAAGTTGTTATCTAAATTGAGGGAATTTTTGAGTTATTAATTTCCAAACAGTTCACCATAGTTTTAGTAAATACAAGTTAAATTTTATTAGAGTATTTAAAACTGTGCATGTGAGTTATTTTATTTAAGTTTGAAGTATTGCATTTGAAAAGTTTTTCAGTCTATTGAAGAGAGTTCTACTAATCAGACTCCAAAATCAGGCATATTTCAGGAATCTTTTTCAAGATGTAAATTTCAAGATGTGAAAGACTATTGAATCGTGTATTCTGGTACATTGTAATATCTATAGTGACAATTTTTAAGATATATTAAATTTATCTTGAGTGGAAAAAAAATAAGGAAAGATTGTGCTATGCTTTGTTTTCTTTCCATTTATTCATATTTTTTAAATAAATGCTCAGCCAAAACCGTAAGCCAAAACCTCATTATATTATTTATGAATCTATATATTTATGAATCTATGAATTATATTATTTATGAATTATGTAGTGAAATGATGGCATATAAGTTCATTTCATTAGGAACTCATTCTAGGTTAATTCTAACAGCAGCTTAATTTGGGCTAGTCAGTAAGGGATGTTAATAAATTATTTGGCATATGTGTGTGAACTTTTCCTACAAGGTAAGTATCTGTACTCATTTTTGTCAAGTATAAAGGGCATTTAAAGAGCATGGTTACTATATGTCAAACATATCTGAATAGATTCTGAGTAGTGAATTTTATTAAACTAAATTTCTGGTGTTGCTCTGGCCCTGACATTTTCAGGCAATCTAAGTGTTACAGTTTGCCAGCATGTTAATGTATTTTTCTAAATGGAAGGGAATTTGACTGCATGTGAAGTCTACATTTTAATATTCTGCTAAACACAAAAAGTATCTGTTCTCAAAAATAGTAGAATAAAAGCTGCTTACTTTTGATTTTATATATATCAATAGTTCTTATTCCTATACATCTCTAAGATATTAATTTTTTGTATAGAAAGCATAGCAGAACAAATGCAACTAATTGTTTGACCAAAATGTTTATAGTGTAGTTATAATTAAAAAACAAAGAAATATTTTTTTTAAAGATTGCTTTAGAAGAATGCATTACCTTCAATATATGCACACTGGAGGCCAGCCAGTACTGAGGGGAAGGAAACCATGTTGTTAAAATATTCACTGTTTCAGTGCTTGGGGAAATATGCAGATAAATGTTGATTTCCAAACCAAGTAACTAATTTGCTCTTCAGTGTGAAAAATGGATCATAGACTGACATAGTGAATTTTCCCCATACCAGAGTCTTGAATGAACTTAACTTGACACAGTTGCTATCATAAAATCATGTTGTATTTGTCCTTTGAATTTATTGATTTCTTTTGTTTTCATTTTTGTTTGTTCATTTTTACAATCCCAAGAAAGAGGACTTTTGTTGAAAAACATGCATAGTATGACTGGGACAATCATAAGAGTCTCAGGGAGAAAAAAAGGAGCAGATCTTTAACAAGTTGATTTATACAGGTTATATTAAAACACTCTTCAGTTATTCATTTTTGGGGGTGCAAATTTACAGGTCCCATGTAGTTTCCAACTCAGATTCCTGTAACCATTTCTGTCTGTGTTCATAATAAATTTGCAACAGGTCCTGCATCCTGTTAAATTGAAAATTATTGTATTTACTGTTTATAAAAGACAGGGAAAAATAACAAGCATTTCTTTTAAAAATTAAAATGTGAAGCTTAGTAGGGCAACATATCTTCAAAGATTACCTGGTATATTTTGTTATGATGATGGCAGGAAAAGCAGACTGCTGAGTGTAACCCTTGGCAGTCCATCACACTTATTTCTGTGCCAGAGCAGCTGGCAAAGGAGTAAGAGAAAGAGTGTTCTGTTGTCTGTAATCCATATCAATAACCTCTGCCAGCCCTTGTGGTGCATCAAATAATATTGTTTTCTTAATATCCAAAGTTAACTTGGAGGAGAGTGTTCACATCCAGTTCTTGAATGAGAATTTTGTTTCAAGTTCCAGGAAGCTTCATTGTAAACCTCTGTGTTTGCTCCACAGAGAAACCATCTTCCCTTTGCCACACTTGAACTTTACTGGCTTTAAATGCCACCTTATAGACAGTTACATAACCTTCTACATTGTTGCAGTGTAGTAATATATCTCTTTAAAGTCTTAACTTCCTGTAAGCCTTTGCTGCTAAGGAAACAAACAGTGAACTGTTAGTGAACTTCTTTGAGCCCTCCCATGAGTTGGAAGGCCAGTTCATTCTGTTTATAGTGTATGGCATAGCACAGTGTGTTATGTTCCAGAGTGGTTGAGCAGTGCAGAGAAAAGCAATTCTCCATGCTTCAGCCATGCTGTATTTGTGCAGCCTATCTCTCTGCTGAGAGGGAGACAGCTCTTCTTTCCCTTTAATATGATTGATTTTTGACTTGACCCCATTTAGACTTGTACTGTCCACAACATCCTATGGCAGAGTTCCACAACTTAATTTTGAGTCGTATGAAAAGCAAACCCTTTACTTTGCTTTCACCTTCTCACTGATTAATGTCATTTCTTGTCTTTTTGATCCTGTATTTTGAGAAACTGTGAAAACTCTTTATTCATCTCCACACTACTCTGTTCTAACTCTCATCGACAGTGAGCTTTCCTATGTGAAGATTCCTGGTCTTTACAGTCACTCTGTTTAGAAATTCTCATACGTATCATCATCCTTACATACCTTATAATTTTGCATAATGTGACATTTTTGCATACTGTGAAATCCTATTATCAGGATTTTGGTTTTGCTATCCTGAGTAATTCAGGAAACATTTAGTCACTTAAATACATTGAAGACCACAGACACCAATGAAGATTTGCAGAGAAAATTTCTAGAGGCTCTCAATATTGAGAACCCTCTCAATTAATTCACAATTTTTCTGCTTCTATTTTAACCATTCTCTTAATTTATTGAAGGCCTTCCTTGTTATCCCAGGGTGACTAAGTTGCTTTAGAATCTTTTAGCACAGAAATGTGTTAAAATTCTTTGGAAATCCAAGGCTATGTGCCAAGACATCCCTTTCCATACAGTCAGTGTTCCTCCTGTGAGTTAAAATTTCCCTTTTTGGAAATCATCTCAACTATTCCCCCATATATTATGTTCATTTACATATCTGTCAATTCTGTTCTTCAGTGTAATTCCTAATCATTTGTCTTGAATGGAATTGGGACTTACTGATCTGTAGTTTGAGGTGTGTCCTTGAATGCCCTAATCTTTTCTTGGTTTTCAAAATCATAAAAAGCAAAAAACTCAAACACTCCTCCCCTCCTCCCAAAAATCCATATCTACATTCCCATAGTTTGGATGCCATTTTAAGGGATGACCACAGTAATTTCCCATAAGAATCCCAGGCAAACACTATTTGATTTTTCTCCTTTTTTCCTACTGTTAACTTTTTAGGTTTTTTAGAAAACATTTTCCAGTAGTAATTCAATTTGAGGCATATCTCTGATGTACCCCAACTAAAAAGGTGTTCTGTCATGGGAACCTTCCAGTACTACCCTTCATTAAATTTTGATTTGGTGAGTCATTTACATTTCCTGCTAGAGCCTTGTCTCTTTGAACATTCCCTTTATATTTAGATGGTCTATTAGCCCTGAAGCCTTTCTGGCAGGCTTAATGCTCCTGTTGGGTTTTAAAAAGCATTTAATGCTTGCCATTATGCTTTCAGCAAACCGTTCCTCAAGATATTTTTATTTTTCTTTCTACGAGTATCTAAACCTGACTTCATGTTCAGTGTTAGAAATGGGTCCTTGGCAGTGCATAACAATTTACTGTTCTCTGTGTTTTCAGTGCCCCTGCAGTGATTTCCCATTTTGAGCAGGTCCTTAGGCATCTTTGAAACATGATTAATGGTACTAGAAATCTTTTGAGCAGGGAAATAGTAAGCTTACAAATTTCAAAGATTCCCTGTTTACCATTCCCCATGACCTGTATTTCTCCATTAAAAAAAAACCCACCATATCTGATTAAAGTTAGAGCAACAGCCTTTTTACTGCTGTTTAACCATACCTGTTTTGCTGTCTGCATGTCCCAAACTCTTTTTAAGTGCATTTGTTAAGTTTATTTTTAAGTCAGTACTGCCAGTCTTGCTGTGATTTTTTTCATGTTCATTTTTTTCAGTGAAGCTTCATTAGAGAAAAAATGGAGACCAGGAGGATTTTTCAGGAGTAGATATAATTATGCTACAAATATTTTCATAAAAACTTCATTACTTTTAAAATTGATCACAATGACAACAGACAAAAGAACTCTGTGCTTTTTTTTCTTTGTAGATTTCCAGACCTGTCTACAATTTCACTGGCTGTATAAAAGTCGTAGAAATCAATAATGTGGGGCCTTTCAGCTTCTCTAACACTGTGGGAAGAAGTAACGTTGACAACTGCAGGTAAACTACCCTCTATGCCTTTAAAAATCAGAAGAAATTGTTTATGCTGATTTTGCTTTCTTCCTTACATGGGGTGACCATTTTAAATAATTTCAACAATGGTTTGAAAAAAAAAAATATAAAACCCTAGAGAGACAAATATCTTTCTTTCTTTCATGCTTTTGAAACATTTTCTTTATGGAAGATTTGTTTTTTTGCCAAGTAGTTCAATTAAGCTTGACAGCTTATTTAGAGTGAGTTGTCACCCCCTGAATGCTGAAACAGTGTATTAAGAAAGATGATCTGCCAAAAAAAAATTAGGAATGAGAAGCGGGGAGATGTGCTGGTTGTGTTTTACTCATGATTTTGGGACTCCCATTAATCTCATTACAAATATAGATGAGTTGGTGCTGCATTTACTATACAAGAGGTTGTGAAAAATGCTGGAAAGCATTGTTTCTGAATACTTAAAAAAACACAGTTAATTTTGGTTTTGTATATTCACGTTGCTGTTGGTCATGCATTGATTGAAATAAAAGGCTATACAGGGGCAGTGATGTATATTAGGATTCTACTCTGGAACGTAATAAGTTTGAACATGGAAAATTGGAAAGCAGAAGAAAACAGAGGTGAAGTGCATTTGTAGATAATGAAGCCTTCCAGAACAGAGTGTCATTTCAGTCATAGGATGTACATGTCCTAGATTCCTGGAGAACATTATATATGGCTTTTTACATATGGCTTTTTTTCCCCTAAAATTTACAGAATTGGTAAAGTAATGCTCATGCACCTGCTTAAACAGTGTCTTAGTAAGCTAGTGGTAACCTGCTGGATCATAAATTAAAGATCCATGAGATCTCAACTCGCCACTGACCTCCACCACTAAGCCCTTAATGAACCTATACACATCCCACTTAAATTATGAAAGGAGTGTAAACCCATTATCTAAGGAACTACCTGCCCCAAGTCCTAGGCATCTAAGGTTTTGCCAGTAAAACTTACTCTGAACACAAAGTTCAGTTTGTTACCCCTGCACAGACCTGCCACCATTTTTATTTAGAACAGCAGCTCTTTGTCATCTGCTTATCCAAACTTGATGAAGAAATTAATCTTTGCACCATTTAAATTTCCCAAAACTTGTTGTTCGTAGCATGTTCTTTAAGCGCATTTAAAAAATGGTTGTGGATCTAAGTCTTTCACAAAATAGAAAGCCCGGGCCTCTGTTGGGAGAAACCCCAGATAAGAAAGAAGCAATGTCTCCTCTCTTGTCTCTCTGCACAGTTTCAGTTTTTCCTACTCAGAACTGTGGTGTCTTTCAAAGTGAGTTCCACATACTCCTGTCTGTGAAACTACACCTCTGTGTAAAAACAGAATTTCGTAAGGTTGAAAGCAAGTGAGGAAGCTACTTCATGCCTTTCATCCAGGTATTAACTTAGGTGGAAAAAATCTTGACTTCAAGGGGTATTTATAGATTAGAAATTAATCAATCATGGTGAAAAAAAATCATAAACCATCTCTGGTGTCTCCTCTGGTTACTAGATTAGGCAATTGTTCTCCATTTTGCATATGCATTGGAGCTTTGATGTCCCACATCCTAGGCAAGAAGTCGTTCTGGTTTTTCAACTACTAGATAAAGGTGGGATAACTTAAAAATCAAGACTGTTACCATCTTTTCTACTGTCCTTCACCCTCCTTAATAATACTTTCACTGGTACAAGTGCTTACATCCTTGAGCTTTTTGAAACCAGTCTTTTGTACAGCTTTTCCTATTGAACAGTTTATATAACCATTCCATTAAGTATCAATAGCTTTCAAGAAACAAAAATACCAGTGAGAACAGATTTGTCCAGTCTGCATATGTAACATAGAGAGGGATAGACAGGAAAGAGGTGGCTTGTAAAAAAATATCTTTGTTTCTTTTAAACTTTTGTTAGTATAGAATGCTATGTTATCTATTATATGATAATCTATAGAATTATATACCAAGACTTATTGCATTTCGTACTGATTCTAATACTTCCCTTCATAGTTAATTAGCATAAAAGTATGCCTTATATGGTATAATATAGACATTAAAGATTGCTTTATTTGAATCAGAACTCAGTGATTACAATCTAGAACTGTTTCTTGCACGTACTTAGTGTGCATATGTTGCTGATTAGGTGAGTAAAATGACATGATTGTATAGATGAACGATGGATATAGTCTTGAACACAAAAGGATGTTAGAAGAATGTTTGGCCTTCTCAATCCTCTAAGCTAAGCAAGATGTTCCTTTTACCTCCCTGCTTCTTCAGAAAGCTGCAGATGAGCCTAACAGTGTCCAGCACCATACAGTCAACACAGACCTGGCACCATCCTGGTCCAAATCACAGTTATTCCTGTCTGTGAAAAGCTGAATTTCAACAATGGAAATTGCTGTAATTAGTCTGTTGAAATTCAGAGTAATTTCAACAGATAATTTAAATTATTCTGAATTTCCCTTGGTGGGGAGGGAAATATGTAGGAATGGACTGCATTGATGCCTGGCAAACATTCTCCTCACTCATTCCTGCCCTGTGACACATGAATTTTACAGCTGCTTACACCTGACAGCTAACGTCATTTTTTGCTTTTCACTTTAGGTGTAACCCACATTTATCTTGACATCATCAGTCTTTACATATAGTCTGCTTCCCAGAAAGCACCTAGGAAGCTCAGCTGTCATTCCCCTTTTGCAAGACAGGCTTCTGGGAAAAATGGATTTGTTTTGAGAAGGAAGGAGAAAGTGATCGAAGAAAGTAGTTTAAATAGTGCAATAATGGATTATATATTACAAATATGAGTAGCTAGTGAATCCTAGAAAGTCTAGTGTACTTTATATTATATTTTCAGAATTCATGTGGTTCTGTAGATGCATTATTGCTACAGTTGGAGCTGCCTAATAGTAGCAGGGAACTCTACAGTGTGGCAGACAAAGCAATCCAGTTTCTTCCTGCAAGAGCATCCCTGTATTTGTCACTCAGTGGCACGAATCATTTCTTTTCTTACTGTGGCAGTTTTTCTTTAATTGACCTTCTACTTATCATCACTTATTTGTAGACTTCCAATCCTTTTGAATGCCCTGCTTTTGCATATTCATTTACTCTGCTAGGTTTTGTCCTCCTTTGTGCCCCAGATGCGTGGATTACTTCATTATTGTGGACATGGTGACACTTCTTGAAATGCATGGGCTTGTGAGTAAATTTTAAGCTTATGATTTTTTAATAGGTTTGATATTTACTCAAATGTGTTCCACCATCTTTTTAACTGGATCTATTTGAATTTTAAAATACCAAAAGGATGATCTAATATGTGCAAGGAATATAGAGAGCTTTCAAAAACATATTTTAGAGATAGTTCATTAACCTTTTCAAAAGTATTGACATCGCTACTTCAGGACAAGACAGTACCTTTTATAGGATATTATATACTGCCTGTTCCTTATTTCAGAGATTTACATTACTGTTTAAAAAATGTTCAGAATTTAAAAATGTAAAAAATTGCACAATAACATTAGTTTCACTGATATACATATCTGACTATCTACTGTGTCAAATGCCTTAAATATATTAGGACAAGAATGCTTTTTGGTCCTTTAAAATTCATATTTTTCAATGCAAATATTGTTCATTATAAGGGAGAGTGAACTATTTTAAGTGGGTAGAATTAAATTGGACATGGGGGCTACATGGAAATTTTTTTCATGTCATTTTGGAAGCAGATATTAAATTTTGCTTAAATTTAAGAAGATAATTGATACAGGCAGCACCAGGCAATTGGATAAGATTGGAGAGCAAACAATTGCAACAATTCTTAACATTCTGAAAAAATGCAAAATTTCTGTGCATGCTCAGAAGCACTGAGATTTCAGACATGAGGCTTTTATTCAGTTAATCTGTCCCAGATCCTTCTGCTAGTCACATGCACCATTGTTTAAGCATGGAGTTCATAAGTACACTATTACATGATTATTACAAAGACAGAGAACAGGTAGGAGGAATACTCTGCACTAAGGGCTCGTCAGAACTTCCTGCAATTAAATGTAACTAAGGTTAGGAAACAGGAAATGGCAGAATAATGGTATGGGCAGAGGAATGAGTTTGGCTCTCTGAGAGCAGACTGGCAGCCATAAAGTACTCTGGGCTATGCAGCTTTGGCTTTCAGGAAAGGCTATAATGGATCCATATCAATTAGTAAAGGTAAGCCTCCAACAGGTAGTTTTCTAGAATTATGCTAGACTATAGTTATGTAAATCTTGTCAAAGTTTATTTTAAGATTCTCTTTAAACTATACCTGTCTCAGAATTATGACTATACAGGCAATTTTGAAAGAGATTATATAATGACAAATAGTAGTAGTAGTAGAATGGCAATTGAAAATAATGGATCTCTGATAGCATTTCTTGTGAAATTAAATATCTCTTCTTTTTCCTTCTTCTGAAGCAAGTAAGATTCTTATGTTGTGTTAATGCAATATAAAGCTTCCCTAAGTGTTTCAGAAAATTTTACTGGAATAGATTTGCAGGATAAATGGCTATCACTTCCAGATAGAGTTCAGATGACAGATATAAATGAAGCTTTGAGTCTCAGTATTAAAAGCTGGTGTTTACTGCAGTTCATTTCTGTTTTAGTGTCTGGGAGCTATGACTGCTATATATTGCTTTAAGAGTTTACTGTAACAGTTTACTGCCCTTACTAAATTCAAAGGTTCCAAACACACACACACACACACACACGTAAAATATATACAAATATACCTGTACCTATCCAAGCCCTATTTTTTTCATTCACAAATAAAAAGAATCCTAGCTAGGAAACAGAAAAATACTGTTTACTGTTTTCCTAACAGTCTTATTGATGGATGCAAATGTACAAAAGTGAATTGGACTCTCAGAGAGGAGCTAATAAGCTAAGTTCTTCATTACTGCCCATTGGAGAGATTTTCAGTCGATTTTTTTGAAGGTTTTACTTTCCTATTAATTTATCTTAAAATATGTTTTCCAGGCTGAAACTGAGCTTTATTTTAGCAAAAACTCTGATTGCTATTTGCATTTTGGAAAGAGGCTCTTGAAAGTGCATTACCCAAGTTCCATTCCATCAAGAGGACTGATGGGTTTCCTAATATATGGCAATTTTCTCAGGAGCTATGCAATACATTTTGGAGAGCTCTACATGTTTTCGGCAAGTCCTCAGTTCCACTTTCCCCTCACTCATGCGCTTTCCAACAAGCTCCAAATCCCCTTCCTCGTGTGTGAATACTCCCTTTTCCATTCTGCAGTTTTCTGTAATATTTTTACAAACATCCCCACAGAACCCAAGACCTTTGTCAAGTCAGTCTCATGTGCAATTTCTCAGCATTTTTTCCATTGTGGAATTTTCTGTTTTTCAGTATTATATAAAACATCACACCTCAGAGCATCTGACACCAGGCATCTGAAGGTGTTTGACTTCTGTCTTTAGAATGAACTTCATACTTTAAAAAGGGGAAAGTTTATCTGCTGAAAGTTATTTTTCAGCCAGTTGTGAAAGTCCTCCTGTTACCATTCCATTTTCCAAGGAAAGTGTTTATACATACTGTATGTTAGAGTTCGTCCTAAGAGTCCATACACTACTCAGTTAGGCTTAAAGAGTTTCTTCATTTGAATTCACCTGAACTGAAAAATTTAAAGTCAATTAAACATACAAGCTGGCTCAAAACCAAAAGAGCAATCAGAGAGTTCCAAGCTTAAGCTCTTCTGTCCACTTACATCTTAGTTTATGAATAAATGCAAGATCCTATTAAAATCATTCGGCATCTGTTATATGTGAGAGACTACCAGTTACATTCTTATATCCCAACATCAATTCTTACATTAGTTGTGTTGTATTTTCTCCTTAGCAGTTTAAAATTATGTGCTTAATTTTGAAACACCAAAAAAACTGCAATAAAAATATGCAGTGCCCATCAACACTGTAGAAGAAAATGATTGAATGAAGAATACTGACACTACTTAGTTTTATTTATTCAACAGGTTTTATGAGGTTTCTCAGGTTAACATGGAGATTGGACTAAATGTTCCTGAAATACAGAATTTGAAATAAATCTTCAGGATTATCATTCATTTGTATTCACCACATACATGATGCTTGATATTATGTTAATAACATTTCTGTACAATTCTAACATAGAAAGTGATAACACGAATTTGGTCTTCTTTGTGCATTTAAGGTTTTACTTCTTTTCTCTCTCATCTATTGCTTTTGCTGGCTGATAACCTTGTCTGTGTGTTTGTAACTATCCCTTACTCCTTTTCCAGGCCCTAGGTTGCTTTCATGTGCCTTTATCCTCTTTACTTGATTTGCCCTTCTTGATTTCTCTCATCTTTTAAATTTGTTGGCAATATTTTTTTTTCCTTTGTGAGTTTTGCTGTCCTGTGCAATTTTCTTTCTGCTCTCTGTGTGTACAGGAATTCTATTTTTCTGTTACCTTTTCTTCCTCTTCTGGCATTCCTGTTTAGATAATGACTTTTCAGTGAGAGACTTCAGTGTTAAAAAAAAAAAAATAGAAAGAAAGAAGTGACAGATGTAATCTTTCCTACTGTTGTAAATCCTAAAAATCACTGTAAAATGTTATACAAGACCTTTATCTCAATCATTTGAAGTATTCTGTGAAAATTGTTTCTGATGGATATTAGATAAATCCGTGTGTCAAATATGTGCAGGTGAGATAATCTGTGTTTCTAAACATTACATTTCTATGCTTGTTTCTGGAAAAGATTGTCTCTCATCAGCATACCACAAAACTATTATTAATCTTCTTTGGGAAAACTCTCTCTTTCTAGATTAATAATAGAATTTGGTGATGTTTATTTTGACCTTATTTATCCCTGTGTAATTTTAGGCATATGCATTATATCAAGAGAAGATTGTTTCCTAATTCTGTCAGCAGAATTTAGTGGCAGTCACTGTCTGTTAGTTTGTGTCTGTAATGAGTAATTGTAATGAGACTGTGATTTCTGCTGGAATTGCCAGGTACTCACATGGAAACAAATAAGACAAGTCTTAAAGGATACCACGTATTTTTTCCTTTCATTTTTATTAAGGAGGCATTTGCAAGTATATATGCTAATGTATGCATACAATGCTTAAGTCTGAGACAGTGTATTACCAAAAATAAATAATATCTCAGTTAAATATTTTGGAAAACACTCTGACACAGTTATGCAAAAAGGAAATAGTTTTATAAATAATACAAGTCTTTTTTAATGAAATTGTCTTTCTACTACTGCTCATGTGTACTTCATTATTTTATAAGGTATTGATTTCATGTGCTAAAAAAAAAAAGCTCCACAGCTGGAGTGCTTTTGCACTCAAGTCACACCTTTGGATCTATTTTTGTTCATTTATATAATATTTAATGTCTCCAGTTACTGGTGATTCTTACTCTAGACTACTAAATTTACTAATGAGATTTATAAAGCTTTTTCCACCTCAAATGCTTAACCTTTGCATATAAACTGATCCCTTCATGCATCACAGAATCACAGAGTCAGAGAAACACAGGATGGGTGAGCTGGGAGGGTCGCTTTCAGCAGAACACTCATATTATAGAACCGAATTTGTTCACAGTAATGCATCCAGCTCTGGGGTCCCCAACACAAGAAAGACATGAACCTATTGGAACAAATCCACAGGAGGCCACTAAGTTTATCAGAGGGCTGGAGCACCTCTCCTATGAAGACAGGTTGGGAGAGTTGGGGCTGCTCAGCCTGGTGAAGGAAAGGCTCTGGGGAGACCTTATAGAACCTTCCAGTACCTGAAGGGTGCTTCCAAGAGGGCTGGAGAGGAGCATTTTATGAGAGCATGTAGTGTAAGGAAAAGAGGGAATGGCTTTAAACTGGAGGATACATTTAGATTAGGTGTTAGGAAAAAATTCTTTTCCGTGAGAGTGGTGAGACACTGGAACAGGTTGCCCAGAGAAACTGTGGATGCCCCATGTCTGGAATTTTTCAACGCCAGGATGAACGGGGCTTTGTGCTATCTGGTCTAGCGGGAGGTGGCCTGGCCAATGTCTGTACAGGGTTGAAACTTGTTGGTCTTTAAGATTCCTTCCAACCCAAATCCTTCTATGACTCTAACTACTTTGGAAAGGAGGAATATGTGTTAAAGACTTCTGTTACAGCAAGAGTCTTTATCTGCTATGGCCTCTTTACATTGAGTGGTAGATTCAAAGCCACACAAACTGATTGGTGTATGAAGTTGCTGCATCCATCTAAAGCACATTCGTAAAGCATGGAAACAAGAGAGATTGCCTGTCAGATGCCTATTCAGTAGGTCACCACAAATTATTACATAGGAGATAAGAGAGTTAAGGATGTGACAGAGCTCAGTGGACCAGCATGGGGAAATTCTGAGAGGCATTACAGTCCAAAGGAACGCAGTGAATTCTTCATACTTGCAGTTTCCTCACTGTCAGGACTGATCACAATTAGAAGGCTGCTGAGATAGTTTAAAAGCCTTATTATACTCTTTCAGCCTTTCTTACCTGTAGATTATATGGGTATTTAATGGTTGGAAAGGTATACCATTTCAGCTGTATATTTTTAGCTCCAGCCAACGAGAAGTTTTACATCAAAGAGCGTAGTTCCAGGAACACTACAAGTTGGGTTGTTCTAACTTACCAACAGTGTTCCTTTTCTTTTGCCAAATTGCTCCGAACATTTATAGCTCTCTGGAAATTCTGTCATCCAAATAAGTACTGTTTGTGCTTGAGCATTATTAGCTTTTGAAATTTAAAAGCATAAAAAAGCACTAGAAAATATATTTTAAAGATTTATGACACTCTTTTTTTCATTAATTAATGTAACTTTTTAATTTTACATTTCAACACAGCTTTGCCCAAAAACAAAATAATATTATTACAATGAAAATAAAAGGTGTTTCATATAAATAAAAAGAAAAAGAAGTTGAGAACATACCAACTTTCCTGTAAAACTTAAGCAGATTCACAGAATAGAAGTTAAATTTAAAGGCATTTTTCAAAGTGCTTAAAATTTTACTACATATGTTTTTCACAGCATTAATAATATCATGTGTCATAGCCATTGAAATACTCTGTGGAAACTTTACCTTAATTCTTAAGAATAATTGTCTTAGTGACACAATACATCAAATGGTATGGTTCAGTAGCTTCCTGAAATAATCATTTGGGCTTCTAGCCAGATGGGTATGTGAATAATAAAATCGTTTCCTTCTACTCTCACAGAATAGAAAAAATAATCTCAATTTTTTCTGTCTATGTAGAACTTGGTTTTAAAGATGGGTGCATGAATAGCTTGAAAAAAATTTGCTGTAGGAATATTTCCATATATATTTACTCTTACATCTGTTATGAGCAGTAGTTAAAAAAAAGCTAAGTATATAAGATGAGGAGTTGTCTAAAAACAATCAGATGTTAAAAGGTATTATCTTGCATGCTTTCTCTATTGAACTACAGTCACACTTAACTTTAGTGCTAGCATGTGCTGTCATTCCAATTACAGAAACCTGGAAATAGAGAAGAAATGTTTTTTTATATACTCAGAAATAATTAAACTTTGGAGCAGGTTTCCATGACTTCTGAGTTCTGTGCAGAAAGTGCCTTGTAATGGAGCTGTAGTTGCTCCTGCTATTATACCAGACTGCATTGTGAAGAGAGGCATATTAGAGAGAATAAGGAAGAATGAAAGTCACACTGAAAGAAATAATTTGCCTACTGGAAACTTGAATTGGTAAAATACTTTTTCCTTGACTTTTGAATTTTATACAGAAGTAATAAGAAATCTTCAGAGTTGCCTTCAACTGCTAACAGCCAGAATGTGAAGAGAAAAGTTTAGAAGTTCAGTTTTATTCTATCTGACAGCTTTCTGCTGGTATCCGTTCTATGTCCTTCACTGTCTCAGTGAATTGACCACAGAAGTCATGACTTATAAAGTCTTTGTGGGTTTGTAAAAATCTCATTTAACAAAAGTAAAAATGAAACAACCAACATCATAAAACCTTGTGTCATTTTATAGAAAATAAAATCCATTACAAATAATATTCCACTTTTTGAAAAATATTTTGCATATTTTCTACAATTAAAATGACTGTTTGAGCTTCTCTTTGGCAGAGGGCTTTTTATAATAACACTTTGTTTCAAATCTGAACATCACCAGGAATCAAAATTTTAAAAACAGGGGTTTTCCTAAAGATGTTCCTTATATTCTTGAGATCAAAAGTATGTTCTTTACAAAGTTATGTATTGTGAACCTATAAATCAAATTTTGATACATTAATATGCAATTAACTTTAAAAAGGTATTCAAATAAAATAAAGCTCAAATATTGCAGTTTTAAACATTGCATTGAAAAGCCTTTAATTGAAAAGCCTGAAAAAAGGCAATAGTAGTAACTTTTTTGAAACTAACTGTACAAATCTTCATATTTGAGTTGCTTTAAACAGGCCACACAGGGAGAACAATATCCTGAAGAGTTACTTGTAGTTAACTAGACAAGCATCTCAATGTAAGCTTCTGGAGCAAAAATTATAAATGTGATTTCTGTGTGTCTGAACAAGAAAGGAGGAAGACAATTTCATTTCTGTGTACACTATTGATTGTGATATTGGTTGTACTGTATTTCATTGTGTCCTGGTGTGCAATGCAGCAGAACCTAAAACCATAAAAGATATAAAACCATAAAGATATGATTCAAAAATCCTCAAAGAAGTTGCTGATGGTTTTTACAAAAAGGTAAGCATAAAGATGCTTTAGTAATTCAGTGTATCAGTTTTTTTGCTGCAGTGCAACTGTGGGGATTATTGTGTATACAAATGTGGCACATATGTTTAATTAGGAGAAGCACAGGATGCAGAATAGGTTTCTTTAGCTCAGCAGAGACCAACGTGTTAGAACCAATTGCTGAAAGATATAACCAGAAAATTGCTGAAAGATATAACCAGAAGGTCTACATTGGTAATAACCCCCCAAAATAATTGTAGTGTAAATTAATTGCAATTGGAACAAACTATCAATTAAAGTGGTGGCTTCTTCATGTGATGCTGTGTTAAAATTATACTTCATGTCTTTCTAGAAATGGTTCTCTAGGCAGCCATAACTTAGCACAGTTGTAAATACAGGAAATACTAAGACCTGAGATGAACAGAAGAGATGGAATTCTGATGTAACCTGCATTAAAAAAAAAGGGAAGTGATTATGTGCAGAAAGGAATTAAAGAATAAATAAGCTGTAAAGAATAAATGCAAAACACAAGATGCAGACATGGTTTCATATCTGCTGTGTGTTGCTGAGTCATAAATTGTCTTACATTCTTATTATCAGGAAATCTCTGCATCTTAGATGCCATCACCTGGCTCCTATAATACAAAATATTAAATAAATGGAAATAATAGGTAATTATATCTTTAAAAATATTATTATTTCTTACTGTAATACATTCTTACTTAAATCACTTGGTGAATCAGGTAGTATATGTATTGGCTGATTAATATATGAGGAAGTTGTTATCTACAGTGAATAAATGGGCTTCTCTGGAGAGCTGCTAAGCAGCATTTTATTTTCTGCAGAGGATAGGGATTGTTTGTTTAAGGTTGTAATATTAAGTAATCCAAGACTAGAAAGATATATCATCCTTCAAAGGACCTTGCTTGTAAAGTTAAGAAAATAGTCTTATCCCTACAACCACTTGATTGCAGCAAAAAACCAAATATATTAACCATTAAAAGAAACATGAATTTCCCTCCAAAATTCATATAAATATTTTAAAATTACCTTATTTCTCAATACCTTAATTGATTATAAATAGTTTATATGTTTTTTTCTGAATCTGTAACCTGCAGGACTGTTAAATCATATCCTGTCTGACTCTTCTCTGCAGTACTCTAGATAAACAGTGCATCAGTGCCCCCTGCAGCCTTGAAACACTAGTATAACAGTCAAAAAAAACCCCAAAGCTATTGATCTTTGTTGAAATAACTATTCAGAAAAAGAACAACTTTAAATCTTGTTGTATCCTTTCCTTTTTTTCTCCTTCCTTCTTTAAAAGTGAAATTGCAGCTCTTGGGTAAAGAAAAATTCTTCAGAAATGTAACCTAAATTTCAAGACAGACCTTGATATATTTGTGAGACTAAAAAGTCCTTTTTTTTTTACCTTCAAATGCACTGGCATGTGAAAAGCAGAAACAGATGCATAAGCAATTCAGAATATATGTGTAAACTTTAAAATGAATAATTATAAAAAAGAAATTCTGACTCTCAGAAGACTAGTTTTGTAATATGTAGAATGTTCAGAGTATAGAGAAATACTGCTTCATATGTGCTAAACTGTAGGTATTCATGCATTTTCACTTATATTTTTGAAAATTTGCTCCAAATTACACATATAAGATGAAGATAAGTCTGTGGGCTCTTTCCTCTCATTCAGCTCCTACTCACATATTTCCAAAAATCATTGCCAAATTTCTAGACTCAGTATTGGTTATGGGTATACAGATTTCTTTTGAAATTCTGAAGTTTCAATGAAGAAATGGTTGGCAATAGTAGAAGTCTAAAGTAACATATCTATGTCTGGGGAGAAGGAAGGTTTTCAGTTCATAAAACCATGAGCTGTTATAATTGCCAACAGTACCAAAAAGAGGACATGAACATAAATAATGATAATTCTAAAAAAACACTTGTCTCTTTTCTGTGCATGAATTTGTTGAGATACATATGCGTCAGACCAGTTTTCTGAAGCCAGGTTTTTCCATTTCCCTCTCTATACCCATGCTAAAATTAAGAGGTGGATGGGAGAAGGTGCTGCATTGCTAGAACCCATATAGGGTCCTACTTGACAAAAGTGTGACTTGGCATTCCTTAAATGACAAAAAAGTCCTTATTGAAATAGCAAGATATAATGTGAATTTTTTACATCTGTGAGGGTGAAGACTGGAGGTTAAATGGCATTAGTCAATTGAAAATGCATTAATTCCTTAGAACTAACTGTCTAACATACTTCACTGATGTTATAAAATTGAGTAAGTATTGTATGGAAATTATAGGAAATTATTAAATCTCTTCTGGGCACTATAGACACAAATGTGACATCAGTAACTGGCTTCCAGAATTCATCAATTATAAAATCCATTTCATAAACCAGAAGATATAAAGTATTCTTGACTGAATTAAAGTGTATGAAAGAAATTCACCAGCATTCAGAACTCTTAAGTGGTGAGATACTTCTGGTTGCAAGTGAGATTCGTTCTATTTACAATAAATAATTTTTTCCCCTCAGAATAAATTTCTAATATAAACAAAGTAGGGTCTAATTTGGGAATATGAACATGCAACCTTTGACAGGTTCTCATCAAATTTGATTAATTGAATAAAATTACTGGGTTTTACTTAAAAAGATGTTTTTGTTCCTCCTAAGCCCCAGTAAGCCCTTTGCAAATGTCAATGCACAATCTACTTGCCATGGTGGGTTTTACATTCATAATTTAAATCTATAGCTTAGGTATTGTAAGTCTTGATTACTAAATAAGTTGTCTAAATTTTTCACAAGGAAACAAAGGTTTTTTTTAAGTAAGAAAGTAAGAAAAACATATCTTACACATCCATCTTACAACTTTTAACCTCCTGACTGAATTCATAAAGTTGTTTTGTTGATATTATGATGAGCATTTGGCTGATATTTTTAAATCTGACCTGTTTTGATATACTGACCCTCTAAAATCACTGATATCAATGCTTTAAATATAGCTACCTGTGCTACCTGTCATGATTTAAAGTTACTCAAGAAAGAATGGCTGACAAAATATGGTTGAGTTTGAAGGCAACAATAAGAATGCCACTTAGACACTCTCAAGTCTAGGGGCCAGATGGGATTCACCCAAGGGCACTGAGAAAGCTGGCAGAAGAGCTCACCAAGCTGCTCTCCATCATTGATCATTGGTTTTGGTTAAATGTGGAGGTCCTAGATGACTGAAGCCTGGCCAATGGGATGCCCATTTACAAGAAGGGCTGGAAGGAGGATCTGGGGAGCTACAGCCCTGTCAGCCTGACCTTGGTGCCAGGGAAGGTTATGGAACACATTATCCTTGAGTGCCACTGTGCAGCATGTACACGACAATGAGAGTATCAGGCCCAGCTATATGGGTTAAGGAAAAGCAGCTCCTTCTTGACCAAACTTTTACGGACCAGGTGGCCCACCCAGTGGATGGGGAGGGGGGCTGTGGATGTTGCCTACCTGGACTTCATTAAAGCCTTTGGTACTGTCTCTCACAGCATTCTCCTGGAGAAGTTGGCAGCCCATCACTTGGATGGGTGCAATCTTCGCTGGGTTAAGAACTGTTTGGATGGCTAGGTCCATAGAGTGGTGCCGAAAGGAGCCACATCCAGCTGGGGGCTGTTCACTGGTGGGGTTCCCCAGGGCTTGGTATTGGGACCAGCCCTGCTTAATATCTTTTTTGATAAACTGGATGAGGAAATCGAGTGCACCCTCAGTCAGTTTGCAGACGATACCAAGCTGGGTGGGAGTGCTGATCTGCTGGAAGGTAGGAAGACTCTGCAGAGGGAGGTGGACAGGGTGGATCCATGCACTGAGGCCAACTGTGAGGTTCAACAAGGCCAAGTGCCAGCTCCTGCACTTGGGTCACAACAACCCCATGCAGAGCTAAGGACTGGGGGCAGAGTGGCTGGAAAGCTGCCCAGCAGAAAAGGACCTGGCAGTGCTGGTCAACAATAGGCTGAACATGAGCCAGCAAGTGCCCAGGTGGCCAAGAAGGCCAATGGCATCCTGGCCTATATCAGCAATAGTGTGGCCAGCAGGACCAGGGCGGTGATTGTCCCTCTGTACTCGGCACTGGAGAGGTCAGATCTTGAGTTCTGGACTTCTCAATGCCAGAAAGACACTGAGGGGCTGGATTGTGTCCAGCAATGGGCAATGAAGCTGGGGCAGAGTCTAGAGCGTAAATTATAGGAAGAGCAGCTGAGGGAGCTGGGGTTGTTTAGCCTGGAGAAAATAAGGCTCAGGGAAGACCTTACCACTTTCTACACCTTGTTGGTAGCCAGGTGGGGATTGACTTCTTTTCCCAGGTAACCAGTGACAAAAACAGAAGAAATGGCCTCAAGCTGCACCAGGAGATGTTCAAGTTGGACATAAGGAAGAATTTCTTCACTGAGAGTTGTCAGGCATTGGAACAGGCTGCCGAGGGATGTGGTGGACTCCCCATCCCTGGAAGTGTTTGAGAAATGACTGGACATGGCACTTTCTGCTATTGTTTAGTTGATGTGGTGGTATTTGGTCAAAAGTTGGAGTCAATGGTCTTGGGGTTTTTTTCAACCGTATAATTATTCTGTGATTCTATGATTCTATTTTTATTGGGGAAAATGGGTGCTGGGCCTTCTGTAGAGAAAAGTGAGCGCTGTAAAATAGGAGTTCCTGAAAAGAAGATGTAGTCTTGGACTAAAGAAGAGGGCCAGGAAAGAAGACGGTAAACATCCTGTCTGGAAGAAAGGTCCTGGAAGTGGGGCAGGCTACTGAAGACAAGACCTGTGCATGGAGATGAATACCAGGGGATGCACAGGGACCATGGCTGGTAACAATCAAGAACAATTACTACAAACAGCAGCTCAGTGTGAGTCAACACGACTTTCCACTAGAGCTTCCCAGACCTGCAGCAACCTCCCTGCTGGAAGGGAAAGTGTAAACCCAGTGAACATAACAAGGCATGGAGGGATTGAGGGCAAGTGGGAGTGCATGAGATATACAAGCAGGGTAACAGCCCTAATCGCATCAGTTCTTCAGTAAATCCCAATACCCAGTTCAACTATGGGCTGTTGTTTACTCTCTCATCTGTGTCATGCACTTTATTGATTATAAAAGCATTTTTTCCTCCCAGATAAAAATTTCATAAGGCAAATTATTTTAGCTTCTTATCTCCTACCTTGTAAAATTCTATTTAGGATGTTTCCAGTACTGTATTTTTTCATTCTCTCAGTTAACATTATGGGGATTTTTTTGACCTGTCATATTTACAATGCTCTTTCTTATGCACTCAATGAGAATGCAGTAATATTTTAATTAAATATCAAATTACTGATGAATAAATGATGTTTGTGTTTATGCATGTCAGCCATTCTCCAGCATTAAGATATAATTAGAAATTAAGTCTGGAAGAAAGACTAGATGATATATAACAGTACGCTGCATTTTTAACTCCTTCTGTATTAATAATTTTTACATACCTGTCTCATCTTGCTTTCAGGACAGCTTTTATGGTAATTTCTGTAGTGTGTAATACAGAATGGCTTTTTTTATTCTTGTTTCTCTCCAGTAACACAGTCTTTGAATAGCAAAATGCTTTCTATCCAGGAATCTTAATTAATATTTGGAAAATGTCATGGTTTACTCCCATCTGGGAACTAACCCCCATTCAGCCACTTGCTCAGTCCTCCTTGGTGGGATGGGGGAGAGAATCAGAAGGTATAAGTAAGACAACTTGTGGGTGGAGATAAAGATATTTTAATAGGTAAAGATAAAGCCATGGACAAGCAAAGCATAACAAGTAATTCAATCACTGCAACAGTGTAAACTCTCGAGCTGCCCTTCCCCTGCTGCAGGGGAGGACTGCTCAGGAGCTTGAACACACAGAGAGGGCTCTCCGTAGCCACGAGCTGTGGGGCTGTCCCGACGCGGTCCTCATAGAAGTGTCGCAATTTGAGAAAGGCAGATGTTCCATTCCAGGTTTCCATGGTGATTTTATTTAGGACAACAGGGGAGGGGTTGGGGAACTGTGGAGGGGGGAGGGGAGATGGGGAAGGGTGTGGGATCCATCGAGGCCGAAATGAAAGAGAGCTCATTCCAGGTCCCGCTGGGGCTTTTATCTGTGGGGTTAGGAGGCGGTCCTGACTCACTTCATCCAGTCAGGAGGGGTCAAGGGGGCGGGGTCAGGGGAGGGAAAAACGCGTTACGACAATTCACCACCTCCCACAGGCAGATGACTGTTCAGCCATCTCCAGGAAAACACTGCTCCATCACTTGCAACATTGACTTGGGAAGACAAATGTCATCACTCCAAATGTCCCCCCTTCCTTCTTCTTCCCACAGCTTTATATGCTGATCATGGCACAATGGGGTGTCCCTTTGGTCAGCTGGGATCAGGCTGTGGGCCCTTCCAATTCCTTGTACACTCCCAGCCTGCTCACTTGTGGGGGTAGGGTGGGAAGCAGAAAAAGCCTGGACTCTGAACAAACACTGCGTGGCAGTAACTAAAAAATCTCTGCAAATCCAAAGCATAGACCCACAGGTGCTACTGTAACTCCATCCCAATCAAAACCACCAATGCAGATCTCCCCTATTTCTATTAAGTAGGTAAGAACTATTTTCAGCATATGGGGAAACTAATCCTTAAATAAATAAGGCAATCTGTAAAAATTATTTAAATGCCTAAACTATTCTTACGTGAGACATCTAAAAGCAAAGTATATACTCTCAAAACTGCACTTTGTCTGTAATGTAATCAAGGCACATTGAATTTCCAGCCTGCCATTCATTTCTGGAAGCATCTTGATTCTCTCAAGAGTCCTCCTCACACTTGTTAGAATCTGAGAATGCCTCTATTTTATAAGTGTATCTCAGAGAGAACAATATCTCCTAAATATTCCCAGAAGAAATTGAGATGAGATTGTAAAAGACATGCCCAGTGTTGGTACATTCCTACTTTCTCTTTTTATTCTTCAGATCAGTGGTGAGGACCCTCTTCTGGTTTATCAGATTCTTGACTTTAGATCTGTCCTTAGCTTGGAGGAGTTATAAAGTCTGCTTCCAGGGGTGCTGTAAGAACTCCCAGGCCAGTCCCTTTGTTCTGTCCTACATGGAATAAGCATTGACAGGGTTGAATGGAGAAAGGAAAAGTGTTCACATATGATTTCCCATCCCTTGGGCTAGAATATTTACCTGAGTAAAAAATTGTATTTTGCCACTGTAGCAATTATTTTTTAAATAGATCTCCTGAAGCATTTCAGGGTTTTTTTTCTTGTCAAAGAAGGGCACTACCCATCTGGAGAACATTCACTGTGGGCAAAGACTGAAGTTTGGTTACTATAGCCCCGAAAATTACAATGCAGAACTCTTGTCTGAGTGAATTATTGTTTAGGAAATCAATGGCATGTTCAGGATCCAGATGTGCTTCTTCCATATCCCTCACCGACACATTGTGCAATAATGTTGCGCAGGTAGATCATGCATTTTGGAGTCTAAATTACAGATGCCATCCCTGAGGTGGAAGAATATCTTTACCCCTTGAACTTAGATAGAATCTTTGGTAAACAGTAGTGATTGCATTCTGGAATTGTGATTTTTGAGATAGTTGCCATAACATCTCTGTTACAGGAGCTCAATTTATCCAGTACAATTTACTCAACCATTTAGGACTGGAACAGAATAGTTATATTCTAATTTTGCAGAACCTTTTCAGAAGGAGAAGTACAGTGTCATGTTAAAAAAACAAAATGACATTTTTCTTCTGCTGAAAGAATCTTCAAGGAGAGAATGAAAGAATTTATTCTCTTTCAAAACCACTAGTTTCAAGAAACAAAAGTAGTTTCAGAAATCAACAAAAAGATGCAGTATTCAGGCCTTTCAAGTGCTCTTTTTCTGAACAGCAACTAAGATGAAACTGGTAAGGGGTTTTCCAACTGTGATTATTGACTAAATGCAAAAGAGAAAGGTGAAGTTTAGACAGATTTGAGATTTGTTAAAACTTCAGAAAGTATAAGATTTGCTCGTTGGTCCACTCAGTGCTCAATAGTTTGACTGCTTTTCCTTTTCTTTTTTTTTTCTCTTTTTTTTTTTTTTTTTGAGTTTAATGTTTGGATCATTGGTACATGTAATGTTTCACACTTAAGTAAAGATCAGTGAACAACTGAAAGATTTCATGCTCCCTTATTTCTTCAAGCAAGACAAGAAAAAGATGACTGTATTTGGCACAGGAATTCAGCTCTTTAATTTTAGCAAAATCATTGTTTTAACAATTGCCCTAAACTTAGGGACTGAGGATGTTTTTCAAGTACCAAATAAGAAACACTTACTTTAATGTCTTGTTTAGAAAGGATTTTGCTATTAAACATTCAACATAAAGTATTGTTGCCACAATAACTTATTTATCTATTGCAAAATTCATGGAATCTATGTACTTTAAAGGAAACAGAATAGGAACGTGTCTCTTACATGTGTTTCTTTTTCCTCTTTCCACTTTCATCTGTCCATAACTGACATTTCTTCCCATATCTAGCACTGCTATGTGTCCTGGAGTTTAAAATTTTTCTTTGTATTTGTAAACAGAGCTTTCATAAACTTTATTCTATCTGTTAATTTCATTCTCACATCCTTGGCTGCATTATATATTGAATATGTTATTTGCATTGCTAAGAGTTTGCACCATTAAATGAGATTCTGTGTGTGCAAAAGCAGATGCAAATAATGATGTTATTCCTGTTGCAAATTTTTGAATGGAAAGCTGCAACTACAGTATCACTGATTTCTGCTACCAAACCTTGTGGCTCATAGGAGGGGGAAGCTAGGTTCACAGTCTGGAAAATACACTGAAAATTTAATTTTTTAAGAGATATGCCTGAGCATATATCATCTCTATTCAGAAAACTGACCCCCAACTCTTCCAAATAAAATGATAATTGCAATGGGTGAGGAAATCGGATTCACATATGAACTGCAGAATATAGATAATCCACATCTGGTAAGCTCTTGAATTGTTTTCACAATTACTGTGTTGAGTGATGTAAATGGTGTCTCCAGGAGGGTAAGTGCACAGATATACTGCTCTGTGGATTCATTGAAATCAGTGAGATGCCATTTGAAGTGCTCTGCTTGACATGGTTGTGAACAGTGGAATAAACAGCCTGCAAAAGGCTTTAGTAATTCTTGCCAAATTACATGCAAGGTACTAGGTATTTATTCCTGGTTAAACCAACATTTCCAAGAAGTGCAGTTGTTTTCAATTTCATAAGCTTTGAAATTATATTATACCATGCGTGCTAATGCTCTTGAAAAATCTTTTTTTTGGCTCCAAATTCTAAAACATTCACTTAAAGTAATATTCTGTCACAACTCAAGAAAAATGGCAGATGCACACTTTTCCACCGAAGAAAACTACAAATAAAAGCAGTTGCTTCCCAGCACAAACTATTTTATTGACAAGATAAAAATAAAAACTTCCTTATCACACTCATATCAGATAAGGCTAAATCCATTACTCCAGTTATAAAATGTTAAGTGCGTAAGTACCAGAAGATATAGGCAGTGGAGATGTTATCATATCACTGGGACTCCCGTGCCATTGCCTGTCTCATCAACCTGCTTCATGGGAAATGTCAGAGTGCTTCTGTAGACACATCTGCCATCAGCCTGATAATGAATAACTTGGGGGACAAGTCTGCCCTCTGTGCAGGTCTCAGTTTGAAGTCCATTATACAGATAGATCACCCTGGGGAAAAAAAAAAAAAAAAAAAAAAAAGGTTTTCTTATATTTAGGTGGAATTTCTTGCATTTCAGTTTTTGTCCATTGCCGTATGCCCACCAGCAAGAAGCATCTGCTTCCATTCTTTCCCCATCCCTCCCTCCTCAGGTATTTATACAATTTGACTAGATTCCCCAGAGGCTTCCTTTTTCCGGTTGAACAACTCCCATGGGCATGGTCACTGCCCCAGTGCAGGGGCTAAACTGGCAGCACAGAACTTAGCTCCTGTCGAGGCTGAGCCCCTCCCTGCCAGGCCAATGCACACCTGGGCATCCCAGAGGTTTTGTTACATTTTTAAGCTGCAGTGCCTGTAACTCAACAAACTAATAGTTTCAGGCTCTTAATTGAGTAGAGGAGAGTGTATGGGAGAGGGAAGCAGAGTTGGTTTGGGTATGTGTGCTTTTGGCTTAACAACATAACATCAAACATGACCCCTAAGAGCTATAGTCCTGCCATTCAGTTCATCATACATCTCCTTGAGTGGCAAACAATGTAATATAAAATAAACAAGTCTTCAAATTGCGCTAATGTCTATGTTCAGACAAGCATTTCAAGCTTACATGCACTCAGCTATGAAACAGAAGCTTGCAGGCCTTTAAAACTCAGCTTTTTGCGCTCATTTTAAGATTACAAACAATGTGTTGATGCTTGCAGCAAGTTAGAAGATCTTTGTGTGCATTATTGACCTGAGAGGTGATGACAGGCTGGGAAATTGAAAAGAAAAAAATACAAATATAAAATTGTAGCCTTGTTGTGCAGTAACAGTGAATCAAGTTTTGCTTGATATGTTTTTGTTACACTTTGTCAAAACTTTAACACCTCAATTACTATTTTACTTTAAATGCTTCCCAGCTCTTTATTCAAATGATGTTTTAGTTAGAATTCATTGAGCCAAGGCCATTGCTTATTCACAGCAGCAGCCTGAACGGCTTGCGAGCGCAGCTGCAGATGTTTGCCCCACTAACCAACCCAGCAAACTCTTCTCCGCTTTTGTGGCGAGGCAGGGAGCTGCGGGGTGCCTGGAAGCATTGCTGGCACGAACACAGTCAGGCACCATCTAGAAGCAAAACATCCAGAACAACACTGCAGAGGCTGACATCCTGTGAAAAATTAGCAAATGAACCGGGCAGAAATCAGCCTACCAAGGAGCTCTCTTTTCTTTCTTCTCTGCAGATTAGAATGTCAACCAAAAAATGAAGCAAGGCTGTGTTACTTGCGCTCATAAAATTTCATTTAAAGCACACTGCTGTGATTCTATTTTACAGAAAAACAGTAGCTTCCCATCAGAAAGGGAATGTGAAACTTCCACAGCTGGAAATCGGTGCTTTCAGTGGAGACAAGAATGCACCTGCCAGTCAGACAGCTCTCCCTCTTGTTCAGCATTTTACCCCTGACAGTAGCTGTGACCAGATTCAGAGGAATAAATTTTGCAGTGATCATGTACAGACTTCTCTGTAATTAGAAAAATGGTCTCTTTAATAGCTAGTAGTAAGAGCTTAGTTTATATCATGTTTATTCCCCAGGTTTTATGTCATTTTTGTTGACTCTTTTTTTCAGGAGTAACAGAAAAAACAACAAATACCAGTACTTGCTCCCAATAAATTTCTCCTGTAAATGTCTAAATCTTTATGTAAACCTACTGTTAGTTCAGAATTTCTACAGCATTTATGTTGTGCTTGGGGACAAAATCAAGATTTTTGGTTTATTTATTTTTCATCAATGTTTATAGTCCCAGCAGGTGACTAAGCATTTTTAATTTGCTGTAATAGCCTCGTAGAAGATAATACATGTTAATGCACCCTTAATGCTGCTCTGAATGGAATAGCCTACATGAAGTTCATGTCAGTTATTTCTCTTAGGAGAAAAGTATTGTTATAAATACCATAATTACTTTATTTTTATTGTATTTATATAAATGGAGATGTTGTTATTCTATTCATCTAAATGGAAATAGAGAGGAAGTCACTTATTTTCTGAATTTTTCAAGCCTTTTATCAGCAAGTCCTCAGCCTCAAAAATATTTTAGGGATTTCTTTTCAGCCACCTTGATGACTGCCATTTTTTAAGATGCTTTTCTCTCATGTAAAGTAGATAGCTTTTAACTGCTTTGAAATCCTCATTGCTAAGCACCGCAGTGTGTGTGTTTGGGCTATTTTGTGTTTTGGATGCAGTTTGCATCCCTGCTTCAGTATCCCATTCTAATGTTTTCCTTACTATTATGGCTCTGCACATCTCCTCTTTACTGTCATATAAGCCCTGTGTCCCTTTTGTTCTTTCCCAGGCTCCACTCCTTTCTCAGTTACTCTGCCTTTCTTTGAGTTCCTTTAGATACTTACATTGCCATGAATTATTTGTCTCCTTCCCTGTCCACCTTCTTTTCCTTCCTAACTGCGTCAGGGCTTGTATCTTTTTTTTCTGTATTGATAATTTGGAGAAGTGACTTTTTAGTAGTGACATTTACAGACAACATACTTACCTGGGATATTTTATGTTGGGTGGGGTTTTTTACAGAATATAATGGAGTTTGTTTATACTTTCTAAAATAAGAATTCCAAAGAAGTAAAATATTAAGATCAGTTTTCAGGTAAATGGGTTATGTAAAAAATTTGGAAGCTTGACTTAAGAAGACAGATGCATGGAGTGGTGAATGCCATGTCACACTGTCCCATCACACTCCTGTGTCCCCATGTCCCCATCTCTCTTGCTTCTGCAGCTGCACTCTACTGGTGCATCATCACTATCAAATGCTAATTTTTAATACACATTCCCAACACTAAAATATGGTGAAGCAAAAGTTTTAGCTGATGAAGAGCAGGTGACAAAGAGAAAGAGAGGGGCACAGCAAGGGCCAATATATGGGGTTTTTTTTATTTTTATTTTGGTAAAGCCTGATTATGCCCCCATTTTCACCAAAATAGGTACAAATTTGACTGTTGATGTTTAACACATTGCCAAAAAATATTTCCTTCTAATGGTGGTGCCTAGAAACCATTGTCTTAAGCCCTTAATTTCTATACTCTGTTTTGCTCAAAATGTTAGTGGCATTTCAGTTTAACCTCATCTCCCTTTTATAGAGTCATAAATTTGACTCTATAAAGGAAGGGATCCTAAAGACTAATTGAACCCCCCTGCCATGGCCTGGGACACCTAGACCAGGTTACTCAGAGCCCCATCCAACCTGGCTTTGAACACTGCCAGGGATGAGGTATCCACAACTTCTCTGGGCAATCTGTTCCAGTGCCTCACCATCCTCACAGTGAAGAATTTTTTTCTAATATCTGGTCTAAACCTACCCTCCTTCAGCTTAAAGCCATCCCTCCTTGTCCTGTCTCTATAAGCTGTCATGGAAAGTCCCTCTCCAACTTTCCTGAAGACCCCTTCAGGTACTGGAAGCCTGTAACTAGGTCTCCCCAAAGCCTTCTCTTCTCCAGGCCAAACAGTCACAACTCTCTCAACCTGTGTTCGTAGGAGAAGTGCTACAGGTCTCTGATTATTATGTTTTGGGGATAACATTAAAAATAAGAGAAATATTCACAAAGTTTTAAATTACAAAGGAGGTATAAATTTAAGATACGTTATTGGATTATAGTTTCCAAATTAGAATTCAGAAGTAGAAATTACTTCCTGGGAAAAAAATTGAACCTCTCGAACTTCAGAAAATGAAAGAAGAATGTCTCTCTCTTAATGTAAAATTCACTCAGAACATTTTTTTTTTTAATTGAAAAGGCATATTAAATAGTCATGAATCATCTTGGGACTTTTGATTCCCTTTGCTTTGCCCTCACCATAGTAACTTGTGTGATGCACGTAAGTTGTTCTGCTTGGTAAATCGGAAGCCTTGCATTTGCAATTTTAGTGAGTCACAAGTTTGGCTCTGTGGTAGAAACAAAAAACAGTAATAAACAGACTTGACAAACAGGTGGTATTAAACAAAAAAGTCTCTCTTTTTCTTCACCTTTCCCCTTTCTCCCCAATATTTCTGTTAATTAAAAGATACTGTGTTTCTGTGCTACAGCTTTCTAAACCCTTCTGCTGTGCATGATTGATCTACTTGTATGGAAGTCTTTTCTTCAAGAGCTTCCTTTTATGTTTGGTAACTTCAAGCAATATGATATTTAATAAGTGAAGCTTGTATTTATCAACCATTGTTGGCATCCACCAAAAATTAATTATGAGAGCACATAGAAACTGTGCTACTTGGATGAAGGCTATTTCTTGCCCACTAACAGGAAAAATATACCTTTATTGTGATTTTGCTAGATTTCTGGATGAAGACTTGATTTGGGAATTCCTCATGTACTCACATTTTCTAAAGCATAGACTGAATTTCTATAAAAATACCCCAAACTAATGTTATCAATTGAAGCTTAAGTATAGTAGCAAAATTAGATATAATTTTTTTTTTGTTGTTTGATATGTTGTCTCTCTCCTTTCAGAATTTCTGTACCCACACATCTGTCAACAGCATTCCCTGTGGTTTCTTCTGATGTGCCTCACTTGCCTGAAGCTGGTCTGCCCTCTCATATTTCTCCTAAATTACCATCTGTATGCCAGGAAGGATTGTGCCATAATGGAGGGACTTGTCATCCTCTCTCTCTGCCTACTGGGGCCACCTCATTCCAGTGTGACTGCCCACTACATTTTACTGGTCGATTCTGTGAAAAAGGTAGTTGTGATTAATTTTTTCTCTATTAGTTGTGAAATACAAGTCTTATTCTGCTTTGGAGGTGAAAAGGGGGAAGAGGTATTGGTCATCACATTTCTCTGCTTTTCATCCCAGTTACTGTTGGTAACTGAGGAGCAAATTCATAATGATAATTTGAATAATACTTATTTGCAGTGTAAGTTAGGTGATATCAGTCAGGCACACTCCTAGGAGTTGCAGATTTGAGTTAATAAAAAAAATATTGTATTATTTGTGCAAAATTTTAGTGCACAGTTTTAATGCATGCTTTTCAGTGTATTAATTCTCGGACAGAAGAAAATTAACTTACAAAAATAAGGGAAGATTTCCTCAAGAGATTATGTTTTCCATTTCTATAGGCTGGGTTTTTTCATCACTGTGTCTGATCCTTTGTTGAAAAAGGCTTTTTTTACCCTATAACTCTTTTATACTTCTACTACTGTTGCTCATAAAGCACAGATGGATCAAATGAACATATTTAAATTAGAATTTGAATAAAAAATATTTCTTTTAGTAATTTTGGTTTCTTTGTAAAAAAAATCAAGGCTGTAAGAGAAACTGATCAATATTTCTGTTTTGTAATTGTAATTGCTTTTTATTATTGCTTTTCAGAAAGTTCTTTTTCAGAATAAATTTCATAGCCGGCTTCAAAAACAGTTTTAACTTTCAAGGTACCATGGGTTAGAAATTGCAGTAGATAATTCTCTTAGCACTAAAGGACATTACTGGTGTACAGGAAAAGAACAAAAAAATTTGCTAGATTATGGTTATATAACTCTATCATCCTCCTAATGAACTTCCCATATGAAGTAAAAGCAACTAGAGTTAAAAATGCCCTTGCCAGACTGCCAGTGTATCTGAGTTAGCATCACCTAGTATTACTATCTAAAAATAGGTCATTGCTCTCACTGTATGTGAAAGCAATCACTGCCTATCAGCTCAAAAAAAAAAAAAGTAATTGTCATGTGTTGCTTGGATATCAGAGAATATTTTACCATGTAGGCTTTCTCAAGTTTAAAATAAATCATATATGTGCAAATTTTCAGTGTCAAAATTGAATTCCATGACTATTTTCTATTTGGTATCTGGGCATACTCTTTGCACTTGCACTACACTGCAGCTGTGGAAACTGCAGCATTAAATAGCAAAACCAAAAAAGTGTGTTTCCATAAAACATAAAAGATTTAGTTAGTGCTTCAATTAAGTATTTTCAACATTTCAATAAAGTGTTTTATTTATTTACATACATCTTATGTGCCAGAATTCCCTTCTGTGTTCCAAAGGATGCAGTTGGCATCCTTTTTATCAGCATCATCTGTGATACTTTGGGTGAGAGCAGGTTTTGGCTCTTTCCAAGAGTTATGCCAAGAGTAAGCAATGTTCAGTTTAAGCTGGAGTTTGACAGACATCCTGTGGTAATAGGCCATATAAATATGTGTGCACAGCCACTCTGTGGGACTCCACTGGTTCCTTCCACCAGTGTCTGCTGCTTTCCTCTGACCTTCCAGTTGAGCTGTCATTCTCCAGGAGTCTTCTGTTGTTTGGTGTTTTTAATGATAACTGACATACCCTGTGTTTGAATGATATTATCTGGGCTGGGTACTTACTTCCACATGCCAGAGACTTTGGGGGAAGTACCTTTTGTTTCATTGACTGAAAAAGCAATTTTTATGCTGCTCATTCAAAAATACAGCATTCTAAGCCATTTTGTCCTTTGAAGCTTAACCTGTGCAGACCAGCAGAGCTCATACAATGGAATGAGTTGGCCTCCAACTACACTTCCAAAGAAATTTGTCAAGCTTATCTTAGTTGCATAAATGAAGGGGTCCCATTCTCTCTCTGTCTGAGTGATTTTCTTTCAAAAATCATGTGTGAAAATATGACTGAACGATGATTACATGAAGAGCAAATTGAAAGCAGGGGACTCTTACACTAAGTTGCAATTGTAGCCAAATCTCGGATGGTTACCACTGAAGCTCCCTTATACATTAGATACATCAGTAACCATTCCATTCAGTAAAACAGAATTCAAGCTTTAAAGAAATCCTGAGACAAATAGCTCCTTTGGAGAATTTAACCTCAGCCTTATAATCATATCCAAACAATATTTTCATGTAGAATGAATAATAGTTCTAGCACTGGACGAAAAACATTTCTTTCTATTTTTGTGTGGAGAAGATGAATTGAATTCTCTTTTCACAGAGCTCTGCTTTTACCCTGTGAAAGCCCCTGTTCAATAGAGGGAACAGCCTCCTCCTTTTTGCTAGTGCTCCTGGGTCAGCCAGGGCTGCAAAATGTGACATGCTCCTGGGCTGGGAGCTCACTGGGGCACTTACATCCAGAGCTCATGCTGTCACACTGCATCTTTATATAGATCAGAGTATGACTTGATGTATCCCGTATTGAGTAGTTGAAAAGCAACTGCAGCATAGAGTGATTTTATTTAATCCTAAATTTTCAATGAGATTGATAATTTAGTCTAAGGAAACCAGATATTGCCCAACTGAACTATCATTATAAACCTTTAATATTCAGAGACCAGTTCTTCAAGAAATTTAGAGAGGGCTCATAATTACAGGATATAAGAACATCTGCAATAATTTTATTATTATTTACCATAGACCTTCCAATGGAGAATGTAAATTATAATGTATGCAATACAGACACTGTGTTCCAGTCAAGGAAATTTTCTTCTGGCTCCTTAAAGATAGCTGTGATCTGTTTTAAACATGCTATTATGTATACCTCTACATTCCAGCAATATATTTTCATTAGTCATCTTTGTGACCTGCCTCGTACCTACCATTAACTAAATTTCAGCAAGAAACTCATCATACACTCCCTGGCATATCAGCAGTTGACATGGGGTACAGAGGGTCTTACAAACCCTCTGTGGATATCTTGGCTTCACTAGAATGTGTGCCTTTGCTAATTTAATAGCTACAGTAAGATACACTTAGTTTATTAGAAGCAACTATTTTTGTTACAGTGTATGAGAACACCTTCTAGACTGAAAGCAAGTGAACATGGTTTTCTGTTATGTGTTTTAACTTGATGTGTATTATTAAATTCAATTTCATTTTTCTATTCAATTGTTCCTTGACTAGTAAACTCCAGCAGGTTTTTGTGCCCTTACAGGAAATAGATTCAAGTCATAATTGTCCTTATGTATATATTAGACCAAGCCAGTTTATCTAAATACACTGTGTATTACTCTAAACAGAAATATTTCTAAATGACAGTTTTGGAAAATTGAAGTCTATCTCCATTTTTCTAAGGAAATAGAAAAGTATGCATACAAATCAGTGTATTTGCCAAATTCAAACTGAAGTTGTCAACACTGTTTATATATCAAAGTGCCAAAGTGAGGATTTCGTCTAAAGTATGGAAGGGCGACCATTTGAGGCCTCAATTCCCTTTAATAACTGCTTTCAGTATCTTCCTTTTTCTATTTTTTTAAACTACAAATTACCAAAGTTACTTGGAAATTAGAAGTTAGTACAAGATGTATTTTAAAAACTATATTAAAATGCAGCATAAAAAATCTATTTGCCATGTAAAATTAATCTTCATTATTCAGTGGTGAGTGCTACATGACTGCTTTCATACAATAGAAAGGAGGATTTTAGAGATAGGGAATACTCTGAAGGGTAGATAGTGTACTCTGTGTTACCCATTTTTTTTTCGTTTCGGCATAAATAAGCTTTTTGACTTTAACCTGAAATGTATCACTCTATTAGCTAAGCTGTGTTATCTGCTTCATTGTAAAATTCCCACACGAGTGGAAAAACCGCAATGGTTGTGCTCTAGCATGAAAGCAGATGGTTGGGTATTACTGGAAAGTTCACAGTGATAGGTTTGGAATATCACTGTCTTGCATGTGCAAAGATAGTATGTCCTTGACTGTTAATTATAAGATTAACATTTTTAAAGTCTCCGAAATTTTTAGTATTCCGTGAAAGTTTTATAAATTGTTCAATAAAAAGAGTATTTAAATGTCATGTGTTAAAACCAGGAAATCTGTTTAATTTGATATGTTGCCTGTGTATATTCTGTACATTACTTAAAGGTCAACTCCTTTGACAAAGCTGCAAAAGCAGCAGTAAAATAGAAGGCTGTTGCAGGCATTAATGTTGGAACAGTTCTGCCTAAAGACTTTGCTAGATTTTTCCCCCAGGATACACTTGTTGAATTCATGATTTTTTGAGCAATACTTGATAATATCACCCCGGACATTAGAAGTTTCTTTTATAGCAGCTTTTCTAGACATTTTTCCTAACTTAACATTTCTAGCTTGCGTCATTGACTACCATCGTTCATCTTGGACAAATCTGAGGAGTTTTGTCTTTATGTACTTGGCTTTGAAAAGAAATGCAGTTGGTCCAATTTCTGTTATTTCAGCCACATTTAGAACAATCTCAGGTCTCCAGTAGAACTATTTATCTCCTTAATAACATTTATACTGTGTATGTATGATTTAAAACAATTCCGTGACATTTTCCATCAAAAAGAAAGTGAGCTGGTGAAAATGATCTAAAGAGGTTGAGGAAGGACAATTGCACCTTCATCTCCACATTCAAGTTTCAGGTTGAGGTACCCAGAAAGAAAAAAGGGATATGGTTACCCCAAAGCCTCTGTTTTTCCAGGGTTCAAGGGTTCTTTCACTCATTTTGTCCTTCTTCAAAATCATTCATACTTTGTAGGTGAGCAGGGAAAAAATAATGTCTTTAGAGATATCTATAAATTACCTCAGTCATTAATTTGATGTCATTAACTTCAGCTTACATCTAAATTCATGAAATACCTATTGATGTCCCACAAATTGTATTTGTGTATGTAAAACTTTCAAATGAATTCTCTTGTTTTTGGGCTAGATTTGAAGAAAGTAGTAAATTTTCCTTCAGACTTAATTTTTTTTAGGGGATGGGGTTGAAAATTAAGAACAAAGTAGGCTGGTTAAGAACACTCAAAGATTTAGTCAGAAGTTAATTAACTTTGTATGCTGGATTTGGTACACTAGTTGAGATTATGGCAATTTTCATAAGGAATAGCTAGCCATTCCCACAGTTTACTTCATTCAATAAAATTCAACAGAAATATTATTTGGGTGAGCAATGCAAAAAGGAATTATATAAATTAATTCTCTTCTCTGCACTTTCAGTTGTGAATATAATTTTGCACTTTGATATCAGGCTACGCAAACCTTGTGAAGTGTAACTTGTTAACACTTCATAATACCCTGTGTCTGTGAGTAATCATACTGTCTGCACAGTCACCTGGACTTGGCATATGATCCTTGCTTTTTTCCTTCTTAGTTCACAAAATTGTGGAGATGTTTTTGAAAATGTCTAAAATATCTCCAATCTGATGGCATCTTGTTCTAACTATTTCATTTTAATGTGGGTTAATTTGCTGAATTTGAAATCAAAGGAAAACAGGGTTTTGAGGCAAAAGAAGCTGAGTTCACAAGGAAGAGGTGAAGCAATTTTAGACTAATCCTTCTTCTGCTCTCCTGAGCACTTTTGTAGAATTTTACCACTTCAAAAACAGTGTCAGTATGAGGTTTCATACAACTTAATATTTCATCTTCATCAAACTTAGATATTATGTCCCAGGTTCAGTCAAGCATGTAAGCTTTACATGTCTTTAATTGTAAGAGAGTGAGGAATCTGTATGATTCATATGCTTTATGTTCAGGGTGAAGGTATTCTACTACATCAGACCCTGAATTAGGATCCCTCCATTCTGTTTCATCATTCATGTAAGCTTATCACTTAAAAACAACCTGCATCCTAAATTCCTCTAGAGGACTTAGTGAAATTGTAAAGGGATGTGACAGTTTTCTGATTATTAAGACTTAAATATGTGATTAAATGAGAGTTTAAGATATACCTTAATTATACCTAGAGGGAAGACAGTGAGAAAGAGAGCTTTTTGAGATGTGGAAAGAGCTCTTCAGAGCTCCAACCAACTCTTAGTAACTGCTGTCCCAGTGTCTATAAAGTTATTTATGATTGCAGCTGCCATCTACCCACAACCAGTGAGCTCCAGAACAGCTATAGGGTCTGCTGCTATAGCAGTATGTAATATAGAGCTGTATGGTACACTCTAGAGCTACACTGTTCTCTTACTTAACAGAGATGTAAAAAATTTCACAAGTCTGTTCTGTGAAATAGATTATGGAGCCTGTTAGGCATAAGCTGCTTTGCGAGATTATGATGAAGAAAGTTAATAATTATAGAAAATTTTTATGGAGCTGTCAGTTTGCTAGTACATCCTCTGTCTTGTATTCACATCCATTCACATCCAGTCATGAGCCATTTAAAATAATTGAGTATTGGTTTTAAGTGTTGATTAAAGTTGTATTTTTTTTTATTTGGGTTTCATTTAAAATGACATAGCTGTGCCATTCTGCTAAAAGTACTTGCATGAATGAGCATTCCTGGGGAAAACAATCGACAAAAACAGTAGAAAACTGTCTCCTCATCATGTAGATGAGACCTGTGAAATTTTGTCGTTTCTAGTATTTCACTTTTGAATCGCTATTTCTTTAATGTGGATGAATGTTTTCCTGTCAAAATCATTTTTAGGAGAATTGTAACAATATGCTAACAAACACTACTTTGGCAAGAACAGATAACAGAAAATGAAATAATGGTGAGTTTAAAATTTGCAGGGAACAAACCTTCTTCCCTTCATTTTCCACCTGAAAGTGTCAGTATAAAAGTTGATTGTTTCTAAAGCTTGCAACCTATTAGGCTGCTAACCTCCCAGCTCGAGTCATTTTTCATTTGAAGGTAATCATCGTTGCATAAGTGACAAACACTTACTTTTTTCTTCCTTTACTTCTCCATTTATGGCATTTTGCTGGAAAAACCTTCTTTCAGTAACTCCTGAATTGCAGCCATTTGTTCTGTTGTGCTAACTTGCTGATAATCAAGTCATCTGCAAAAATTTTGTGTCTCCCCTGGCAGTATGGCAATGCTTGTTTTCTGAGCTTGACTCATTTGAGTTCTTCCTCAGGAGACACCATGTAATAAAGCAGGTGAGGTATTAAATAATGTTTTTGAGCTTTATCATATAAACTGTAAGAAAGAGACATAAAAGACTGTTTTTACAGCACAGTTAATTTAGTAGTTAGTTAGAAATAATCTGTGTTCCTGAGTTAGGATAACAGTTTGCTGTACTACCTTTACATTTTGATTTCAAGAATGCTGTTGTTAAAAACAGAGGATTTTTTCATTCCTGCATACAAGGTGTGCAGCTCTGGGTCTGCTCCCAGACCACACTCAGGAACTTTAAGCTAACTGAAAGAGTGAAGTGAACATCAGGATTCTCTAGGCACCTCACTAAAGTGTCCTGCTCAGGACCATGTCACCTGGCCGACCCTTTCATGTCACCTCCCAAGGGCAGTGGAAGGATGCTGGCTACTTACATAATGGGGCCACAGAGAAAATGGCTTTGCTGTTTCCTGGCCTAAGCACAAATTTCTGACTTAAGCAAGAAACCCCACATCACTTCTAATTACGAGTGCCTGATACATGCCTTTTCATGCATCTTCATGGAACACTGGTGCCTGCATTTACTTAAAATCTCAAACTTCTGGTGTTTAAAGAGGAGGAAATATTATGATATAGATATTAGGAAGTTACTGTTGTGAGGCTACTCAAGCCTCCAACCTCCCTCTGAGGAAGCCAACTTCTTTTATGTAGTATAAAAAGCCAGTTTTTCTTTCCATAATTGTAATTTCTTTATATTTTTGTAATAACAGTTTGTGGTGATAAGGTATGCTAACAATTGTATAGCAAATGCATTTTAGCTATTTAGCATTGTGGGTACTCAGGAAGTATAGGATTCAGAAGGAGAAGTTCCTAGTAGCACAATATACGCACATAATTAAATTTTACATGGATGTAAATCAGTTCTTTGCAGAACATGGAGAGAATCAAAAGCTTGTGAGCATGTAGAGTTTCCATGTGTTTTAGTGGAATTAGTGAAAATACTGAATACATCATCAAACAGACCAAAGAATTGAGACATTGCCCAAACAGATACTGTCTTAGATTCGTAGTTCAGACAACAGTTTACATAAATGAAAACAGTTTTCCTCTGTGAATTGTATTTCCCTGTCTCAAAAGCTTCTTTAATGGATTCTTTAGCCCTATGCAAGACAAAAATAAAACTAGTGTATTATAAAAAAATAATAAAAGACACTTGCGTATTGAATGCAATAGAAAATGTGCAAATGTTGAAAATAAACCCAAGAAAAAAAAAAGACAGGGATCCTAATAGCTTCTACCAACCAAAACAGAAAACTACAGATTCATCTGACTTCCAAAGCTGTTTTCCAACACATGGCACTATTCTTAACACTATCTTACAGACACAATCATAAATGAATGGCTGTTTCTTTTTATTCATATCACAATCTGTTTCAGCAACTGGTGAACATCAGCAGAATAAATAGCATAAATCAATCAAGGATTTACACAAATAAAATATATACAACATGGTAAAGTACAGCCACAATCTTTTTAAGTTTCTTTTAGAGTTTGACAGCAGAAGCCCAGTCTCTGTTGTATACCTGTGTCTTCATATGCATTTTCTCATGTAACAGGGAGCATGCTACTGTGTTTTGGGTTTTATGCAGCACAGTTGCAAAATTAAAAAGGCTTATGACTGTAGGCTTGTCTGAGGTTTAAATTATGGAGTTGTTGTTGTTGTTATAATAGGGAAAAAAACCCATAAGATGGGAGTATTCCTACTAAATACTGGTGTACTTCATTGAACATCTGACTGAGAGCATTGTAGAGTCACTACTCAACCCACTCTTTTCAGAGATTCTTATATAGGAGTTTTACAGAAACTCCTATTACATTAATTCTGCTTTTGATATAAAAGCATTTTAAATCACTCATAAAAATATTAATGCACAGAAAAGGTGCCGAAAATCAAGAATTTCTATCCATTTAAAAAATCCAGTATGAAGGGATCTTTCCATTCATTGCTCTTTGATATCCTGCAGACTGCATAAATTTCTTCCTATGAAGAATTCAGAGGGACTCAAGAGAGGAATTGAGAATATGAAATTCATTTCTAGGTGACCAGAATCATTCTCCCATTTTCTGACATTTCTGGAGACCAACCTGAGTGCCATTGAGAATAAAGGAAAGAATGTCAGCCCAGATTTAAAGCCTGATCATTCCCATAGATAATCCAGATGGTGGTGCTTGTGGGTCTAAAATTTATCCAGAAATGCTAGGGAGGCAAAAGATTTAAAAGGAATATTAACGATAAATTTTGTCAAAACTAAGCATTCTGATCCAAAATATTGGTTCAAAACATGTCTGTATCATGGGTTACCCCGGATTTTTTTTTTCTGTTTGTTTTGCTTTGCTTTGTTTGGGATTTCAGGTCCATTAAAAAGGTGGTTAAGCCCTTGGTCCCAGTTAAATATGCTAAAATGTTGATAACATTTAAGACAAGGAGGGGGGACAGGATAAAGGAGCTACTACTGTGTCACTTACCAGCAGGCAGGACAGATTTGTGGGGTTGTGTGATAGGGCACCTGAACAATGAAAATTTTTTTAAATATGAATCTAGAAAAGGAAAATAAAATGAGCAGTTATAAAGAAAAGTCATAATCAGCATTATACTTAATCCAGCTGAAGTTCTCTTAAAAGGATAAAGAAAAAATTCTTGGACACAGGAATGCTAATAAAAACTCAGAACTCTCTGAGGAAGGAAATTAATGTTTTCTATTTGCTATTTGCACAGACCCTTTCAGCTTGCCATGTTAATCATGTTATCTTAGTGCAGGGAATGTCTGCTACTTTGTTGTTGTTAAAATGAGGTTTTAAATGGAACTTTACCAACCTCTGCATTTGTCTGCATTTTCTGTTACCTGTGAAAACACATCACATGTTCTGCATTTCCAGAACTGCAACATTCTTCATTCTTTCTTCTGCCTCCAGTAGTGGCACTTTGAACTTCTGCTGCATTGTTACAGTTTCAGAAGCAGTAGATTAATACTATGCTACTATACTGCTGCATCTTATTTTTCACATGAATAGCTTGCCAAAAACATATAGGATTCTATGAGTAGTGATGAACCTTACTTGTAATAATCAATAAGGCTTAGTCACTCTGCATGACATTTGGATTTTTGTAAGTTCTGGCAATATCTTCATTTATCTATGCCGTGATTTTTTGCACATAGCATGGCTATTTTCATTTTCTGCTTTAAAAGAAAGCTCCCCTAACAAAAAGTGTCTTTCCCCTAAGCATGTGATTCATGAGTCTTTAAAAAAAGTTATGATCAATATCTGCCTACTAAAAAACAAAAAGTGAGGGAGAAAAATGACAAAAGCATCTATGATAATACTGTGAAATGTCATTAAAATCTCTTTGTTAAAATCAGAAATGGTTCTTACTGACCTTGACCAATGCTGTTTCTTCTTTTCTTTGTCATGCTTTGTTACAGACCACATAATACTATATTATATCCTAATTTGTTTTCTGGCTTTGTTCTCCCAAATAGCAATCAACTATACTATTGTGTATATGTGTATAAAACACAAAAATCTCAGAGGAATACAATATTTGAACTTCATAATAGTTTTGTATCTTTTCCTGCCACCTTTGGGTGTTCTTTTATTCTCCCCCTTTTTTTTTTTTTTTTTTTTTTTTTTTGGGTTTTTTGTTGTTGTTGTTGTTGTAGGTATTACGGTCCTTTTTGACTTGCCTACCCCTGCCAGGGCAATGTGAACAGAAATAAGAGTCTGGCTCAGCATCCCCTTTATTTTGAGCCCCGGTACAAAGACAGGGAAATTTTTATCATCTTGTATTTGACAATTTCTTTGTCACAGAATCACAGGATTTTTAGGTTTGGAATGAACCTCTGGAGATCATCCAGTCCAACCTTCCTGCCAAGGCAGGGTCAGCTAGAGCAGGTTACACAGGAACATGTCCAGGTGAGTTTTGAATGTCTCCACAGAAGGAGACTCCACAACTCCCTGCAGCCTGTTCAGTGCTCTGCCACCCTCAATATAAAGTTCTTCCTCGTGTTGAGATGAAATTTTATGTATTTTAGTTTATGGCCATTGCTCCTTGTCCTGTCACTGGACACCACAGAAAATAGCCTGGCACCACCCTCCGGACACCTCAATTTGAGATATTTATATGCATTAATGGGATCCCCTCTCAGTCTTTTCTTCTCTGGACTAAACAGGCCCAGCTCTTGCAGTCTCTCCTCATGAGAGAGATGCTCCAGACCCCAAAAGATCTTTGTGGCCTCTGCTGGACCCTGTCCAGTAGCTCCTTGTCTTTCTTGTAGTAAGGAATACAGAACCAGACACAGTACTCCAGGTATTAGGGCCGACTCACTCTTGCATTTGTACACTATTTCACTCAGGTAGAAGTTTTCTTCATAGTGCCTGGCCACTGTTACAAACTTGCATCACTCTTTTAGTTGTCCAGCTACATGGAAAACATTTCTGATTACCAGTTTAATTAACTAACTAAAATTAAATCAAGTTAACTTTACAGATGCAGCAAAGCACATGTTAGTATGTCATGTACCAGCTGCCGCACTGCTTTTTGAGGCAGTCTGAGCCATGCAGCACTCACCTAGACCAGCATTTGTCTGAACTAACCTGCTCATTTTGCATGAGTCAGCAGGAGATGCATTCTGTGGTAAAGGTGTTCACAGTGGTTGTGGCTACAGGTATTTGTAGTGGCCCCTATGGTGGGAAGGTCTGGTCAGTAGCACTGTTGTGTACCCCATTTAATAGGGAGTGTGGGTGAGACAAGAAGTGAAAGTGAGATTCTTTGTTGCTGTGTTACTGAATACTTAGCAGAAAAATGCATTTACCTTAAATACTCCTTCAATTTTCTCCTTACTTTTATATGCTATCTACACATACTTTGTTTTCTCTGTGGTTATTTATAATTGATAATGAAAATAACTTCAAAAATGGGATAATACTTATTAAACAAAACCTGAATTCAGTTATCTCTTGGTAGAATTTCTTGGTACAAATCTGGGTGCAATTTCAGAACCAGTAATATTTAGCCCAAGTCCTACTTGGAGTTTTTTCTTAAAAATACTTCAGTGTTTTCCCGTTGTCATCTCTGAATGAAGACTGAACAATGGAGTTTCTTTCTTTATTTGGGAAAAAAAGAATGGATTTGGACAAAAACATGTGTAGAAAAAACCCAGTGAGTTTTCCAATCAATACTTCACTATGTAGTATTGTGATTCCTATTTACTTCCTTTTGCAATCCTGGTATCATTCAGAGCATTGGCTTATAAAAGTCAATATCCTATCATGGTGAACAAGGGGCTCAATTTAGTTAGCAGCCGTTGTGATCTTCAAAATTAATAGAACGTGGTGAAGATGAAATGGAAAATTCCATTAAAATTTTGGGTTGGAATTTTATTAACATATGAACCACTTAAAGAGACAATGCTAGGAAATAATTCGAGAATTTGAATGAAAAACTGAATACTGTCACTGCTATCAGGGAGATTATTTCAAAAAGTATATCCAAATACTTGTGTTACAATTTGACACTACCACTAAAAATGCTTTATTTATACTTTCTTGGATCATAAAACCTATGGCCTGTACTTTTTGTTGTTCCAATGGTTCCATAAGCCCTTCTCTGGAAATCTGCAGTAGCTTGTTGCTTATTTTTCCTGCTTTTGTGACCACTGGACCATCACACATATGACGCAACTTAGCTTGGTGCTCTGCACATGTCACATCAGAGCTACAATAAGGACAAAGGAGAGGAGGATAGGAATTAAGGAGGAAGAGTACATATGTTCTGAGATGAACTGAATCACTCAGAGACCATAAAAATAGTTTTCTTTCACTGTACATACTGGATTATGAGGCTGAATCAAAGGTAGCAAAGAAGAATACCCTCACTAAATTGGATTATACAGAGAAAGAGTTTGACTTGAAAGAGATCAGTTTTGGAGATAGATGATGTCTCATAGCATTGCAGAATTAGTTTCCTGAAGCAAACTATTCAATTGTTTGATGTTAACAGTAGAAGAGGTACTTGCACTGACAATGTTCAGTGTGAGGGAAGAAATAACAAAGCCAAATATACTGAAAGAAAGGTATAATAAACTGTCACAAATCAAAGATTGAGACTGTTTCTCAGACAACACAGAGTGTATTTGAGGAAAGAAAGAACAATCAGATAATGAAAAGAACATTCTTGTCTCCACCTCTAAGTAAACCTATAGTCATTTAGTATGGCAAAAACATATCCCTAGGAGCAGTTTATACATTAATGTGAAAAGGTAACTTCAGGATTCATTTGCACTGAACAGTTTTTAAATATACATTTTCCAGTATCAGCGCTATCAATATATATCAAGTGTCTATAATTCATTCTTGGCAACAAATCCTATTTTTATTACGAGAAAATATGCCTGTAAGTCTAATAATTCCATAAATGCATTTTCTTTCAGTTTCAATGGAAACAGTTGCACAAACAATTTTAAAAAACCTTTATGTTGGTGGACCTTTCCTTGGTGATTGGCTGACACAAGAGAAAACATCATCTTACAAGTTGGATACACAGCATATATTCAACATGTTAAAAAACATATAGAAGATCTGATTTGTGATTTCTCTGGAGAAAAACCTAAATTCAGAGTTTGTCTGGTTTGGTACAGATTTCAGAGTCTTACAATGAAAGAAAATCCAGGTCCCATGGTATAACTGTTACTTAACTTGCTATAATATATGTCTGTTTCATGATTAGATAAATTTTATCATATCATATTCCAGATTATATTTCCTTATTAGCCTTTTGAATCATACTTTGACCAGATGCTGCATGATTGCTCCATTCTATGCATGTCCTTATGATCAGTGACAGATGGTCATGCTCTGACTTTGAAAAATCACTTGTCTTGAAGCAGAGTGTGAAGAAATCATGAATAACGTGATTTTATTAGCATAGGAATTCACACATTTGGGAAAATTACTACCATCTGTGTGCATTAGTGCAGCATCATGCCTTGTAGATCAGATCTGATTCATGCCCTGCCAACTTTTAATAGAAATTGAATTACTCAGTATTTTTCTGCACAAGATCATGCAGACAGGACTCTATATGTCCATCCAATTGCTGTCACCAATTGCTGAACACCAGGAATATATTATTGTCAATATTTCATATACAACTACATGCCAGAGGACTCTATGATAGTACATAAATAAATACAGCAGTTTTATTATATGATATATTCTTCCTGAGGATGAGGAGAGGATGTGTCTGGAAGTTGACCACCCTAAACCAGACCATGTTTGCCTTGACTCACCCATTACATCTACAGAACACCATGGCAGAAAACTTTAGCAGAAATTTTCTGCTTATATCATCAGTGGGAAATCAAAGGCTCCATATGACAACATATCTTTCAAAGACTTGGACATAGCCTTAGGTGTGTAAATATTTATGCTCTGATTAGTTCCTAAAATATGGATGTCATGCAGGATTCAAACAGTTGTTTTCTGGAGTTCAAAGCCATTCAGCATTAAAATCCTCCTCAGCACTCTGCTATTACACTTGAATCTCTGATCAAAAACCAAAAAAGCTCTATAAAGAAACAGACAACCTTTTAGAAGCATCACAGACAAGTTCACTTGTCTCCATCAGAAAGCCATAGGACCTGCAGTATAAGGGATACTTTTCACATTATTTATGGAGATACCTCAGTAGGTTTCTGACTCCAGTGAGACTTCGGTACCTTCCATCCTAAAGAGCTTATTAAAACTCATATGGAGCAATTTGGCTTTAAATTTGGTCAAAGATTGTTTGGCTGTTACCATCTTCACTGTTTGTGTCAAACAAATGTCTCCCATCCTCTCTTAAAGTAAAATTATGGACAATTCTGATTTAAAGAATGAGTATTTAAACCTATTAAAGACCCAGTCACAATTAGGAACTTAATTTAACGTTTTTAGCCTATGGAACTGTCTTAATGAGTGAAAACATTATCCCTCATAGACCTAACACTAAAAGTCACTTGCTGTTTGGAAAGAAAATAGATTCCTGAGCTGTGATTGCACTTTTCTTGTAATTTATCTTTACAAGAAATTGCCTTTTAAGTTGTTGAAAATAACAGAAATACATTTTAATGCAAAGTCTTAATGCATCAGTACTATTTCCTAATTTTTTTCTTTCTGTAAGAGCTGGTAACAGCTCTCACATGTTGTGTTGTGTTCTAGTCTTGTGGCTTCAAAACCTGAAATCATCCAGATATTTGCCAGTACTTTCTGCAGATGTCTCAAAAAGGAATGAAAGGCAAAGCTGTCTGAACTCAGTCTGATAAGATCATTTTCATCTGAATGAAAACTTGCTATTGAGTAGTCTGACACTTAGAAGTCACTTAGCCAGCACTCCCTGGTATCACTGGGGGATGTGTTCAATTTGAATATTGGTACAACAGCTGCAGGCATCTGTTTATATTTCATAAAAGCTGCTGTCATTAGATCGTCAAGAATTTGAGATAATATTTCTCTGTTATTTTTTTCTCTTAGCATAGAGCATAAGAATTCTCTGGTGCCTTTTGCATGGAAAAAAGTTCAAATAAATCTTCATACCAAAATATACACGTCGTGTTTGTGTCATTAGTGGAATATACAAATAGGCAACACATTTTGAAGTATCTGAGGTGATTAAGTTCTTATTTTCTAATGCATACTCCAGAAATTATGAGAAAGTTATCTACTATGTAATTGAAGTTACGCAGATATCTGAGCAGTAATTTACAGAACTTGCTTTTGACTTATGTACCAGTCCTAGATGAAGTACTGTGTAATAGGGTAATTTTGCTACAGGAGACTGTTCAGTATTATGTATACAAATTAAACACTTGATGAAGAATTTGCTACATTAAATATGCAAATTAAACTTCAGGAAGACATGTAACTGAATTAGCATTGAGAAGTCCTTGGTATTCTGTATATTACTTGGAGATTGCTTCAGAGAAAAGCCATGAAAACTTCTGCCCAAGAGAACAAAAGTCTTTAGCTAAAGTTTGATGAGAAAAGTATTAATAATAGTCACCAAACTAGGGTAAAGTGGAACAGGAAACTTACTGTGCTTTGGTACTATTGATTATGACCTCCTAGAATGCTTCATTATCAGCCAACTATGCATTGCTTATACATGCATCAGAGTTTTGGGACAAATCAGTCATTGTTAAAATTGGCAGTTTAGTCCCTAAAGACAGACAGCGTGCAGAGGCTAGATGTGTGTGGTCCCTCAGTAAGATTCCTCTTGTATTTCTACTGCTTTCCAGATAATTTTTTTACAGACTATAAAGTATCTTATTGATTGAGCTCTGCAAGTTGTAAATGTGATTCATGAGTTATATTTGATTAAAAGTGTGGCTGCTCTGGGATTTCTGGACACAGGGATTTCTTCCCCCCTGGTCTAACACTGAGTAAATCACTTAAATCCATTACCTGAGAGAGTATGCCCTTTAAAAACACTAGTAAAAATGGAAAGTTGCATTGGAAAACCATATAGGAGAGCTTTATTTTAACCAGAATGCCAGGCGAAAAAAGATGCATGAGCATGAGACAACTAAAACACTGCAAACATTACTCACTACCAGGTAAAGTAATGCAGCTTTTCCAGCAATTTTGTAAGTACAGCAGTTTGAAGATAGTAAAGTAAAACTTGACAGCAGGGTAAGTAGCTACGTTGTCACTACTGCCACTGTCCTTTTAATTATACTTTTATTTGATGTGCAGTGCTATGTATTCTGACAGGAAGGAAACTTTATCTTCTAAAAAAAAAAAGCATATTGGGAGAAGAGTAGCTTTTAACCAGACAGCACGTTTTCCTAGCTTTTTAGAAGTAAGCATCTGGCTTTCATATTGTTTACATATGAAACAAGAGATCTTTACAGGCTTTGGAGTTGCACTGCTTTTAAGTTAGAACCAAGCGAACATAGAGTGAAGATATGTGATGTGTGTTGGTGTCTCTTCTACTAATTAAGATTAGGTGTTTCTTGAGTACCCACATGACTCATCTCTTGTGGCTGATATCCAGTGAGGCTACAGTCTGTAATTTTAAAAGAAAAATGTCTCTATCTTTATCTTTAGCCTATAAAACTGGGTAGAAGACAGCACTTGCTCTACCAATTGATCAAACTAACCTTGCAATATACTGCAACTTCTTTCCTATGTTAATCATATTCCTAATAAACTCATTTAGCAAGAAGAATATTTCAAGTCTTTGTATTTCAGGGTGTGAAGTATTCAGGAAACTAATAATTAAAGAGAGTTGAAAAAGCATACTTAAAAACTGTTTGGGTCACTTTGCCCTACTATGCATGAACTTTCATTTCTTTAACATAATTATTGTATTAATTGCATCTTTCTTGGACACAAGATGTAAATAGCTGTATTGATGTAGCAAAGAGTAACAGAAACCATGTGATGAAATTTTTAAGCATGTGGCAAATTATTGATGAACCTTCAGGCATACGTTCCTGTACAGTCTCCCCATGAATATCCTGTCGTCAAATCACTGACAGCTTTACATACTTCTTACTTCAAACCCTGCAAAAATTAAGGGCTTCCTTCTTTTGGATCAAATGTGTAATTTTTCATGAAAATACTTAGCCTGAACTGCAGGACAGACAAAATTTGGTCAAACACCAGTCTTCAGTTGCAGACAATATCTTTTTATTTTGGTAGATCCATGGAACTTCTAGAATGACAAAATGTACATTAAAAGAGGTGTGTCACTCTTGAACATGCTCTTTTGTTTTCCTCAGAAAGCTCCACATGTGCAGTAGGCTCTTGTAAAATGTGTTGAGTTTTCTCAAGACTAGAGAGAGAGAGAGACTAGAAAATAGCAACAATTATATTTTAAAATACTTCAGTTTTAATTAGTTCATCTATAAAATGTGTGATTCCTTATGATAGGTAGAAACCTAACTGTGGTAGCACAATACCACACAATACAAGTTGTGGTAACTCACATTTGGGCATGATCATATATAAATATTGACCATATGCGGTTACTTGATCGAGCCCCTCTGTCCAGTGGTGTAGCTGTAAAAGTGAGCTCTAGAGACTGCCTGATTTTCTTCTCTTCTTAGCTCAAACCTACCAGCAGCTTTAACTAAAGTTGCCAAATTTTGCAACATAGTTTCAAAAAAGCAGTGAAGTCTCATGGTGTCAGTTTCCCAGGTTTGAATATCCTCGGCTTTTCCGATATTTAGGGTTGTATTTGTAATATTAAGCTTAAGGTAAGTCTTCAGTAATGCAAGCAGAAGCCTGTAAGCCTGCTACCCTAATTAAAAAAAGGCTTAACGGAAGCTCTGGAGGGGCCTTCAATTTGATTAATGATTAAATAGCTTAATTTTGATACTTTTTTTGGGGTTTTGCAGCTGCAGGCACTGGTTATTTTTTCTCATAGTCTCATGATAATTATAATTAGTGATGCATTTTATGTTAGCTATTTTTACCAGATTTCAAGAGAATAGACACTTTTTATAACAATGGCTTGAGTCTTCCAAGGTTTTCTGCTCCTCCAATATGTTAAAAAGATGCACCTCACTGAGTGATAGCTTGCATAGATTTTACTCCCACTGCTCATACAGTGCCAAAAGACAGGTTTTAATTAATTAAGGATGTATATTTTGTTTCTGTGTATCCATCATACCTCTGCGAAACTACACAGGTACTTTATTCACCATACTGCGCTCCAAGCCAGCTGTAGTCAATTATATGCCGGTCAGGCCACTGTCTTACCTGCTAGTAGGAATATTTAGTGATTGATCTCCTAGATTATCCCTTTCCTATTTCAGTGCATCGCCAAAACTGCAGTCTCAGTTGTTCTGGAGCCTCTGTAGACTTAGTGGTTCTGCCTTCACACAGCACTGTGCAGAGCCAGTTTACTGAACAAATCAGTGCTCATCCAAAATGGACAGCAGATAGGACAGTTCTTTCCCTCTCCTCCTCATTCTCTGTTGTGCAGGCATTACAACTCCAGGAGGTAACACAATTTTAAATTCCTTAAAATGGAGGAGTTTTTTTAAGTAACTGTCTTAGTATCCTCTTGCATGTCTTCTTGCTTGCCTGCTCAGATATCTTTGCCATCACTTGCCACAGGCAGAAAGACTTAATCAGCTGTATTGTGTACAAAAGAAGAGGAAATATTTTTTTATAAGAGTATTAAGATGTTAAAGGAATTTAGGAAATATGAAGTCTTAAATCCTCACATGGTTATTTTTCATGGACACTGGAACTCAAAAAAGTGGGAGTACCTGTCTGTCTATACATACTCTTTTTATATCTGAAAACACAGCAACTGTAAATGTAGTTTAGCTGTAACAGTGCAGGACACTGAACACTACTCCAGAAGATGTTAGACTTTGATTGTTAAGATTTAGACCAGTCTTCAGTGATTGAAACCACTCTTCTGCTGAACAACATGAGGGAAGACAATTGTGAGACAACTGCACAGCTGTAGCTATAGAAATAGGAGACAGGTTCAAATCAAGATTTAAGAAACAGGCTCAAACAGTGAAAATATTGATATGATTCTAAATTATTATTCCTTAGATAAAATTAATTCATTTGAAAGTATGTGTATATGCTATCCATCAAAGCTAGAGTCAAGCTTGTACCATGGACAGAGCTGAGTGGGAATCGGGTTTTGCAGCAAAGCAGAACATCTGTAGTGATGCCACACTGCTCATGGACTTTTCTGAAAACATACTTTGCAATGAACTTCATTATGTTAGAATTTAATACGATCAGTGCGGTATAAGCAATCACTTTATAATTGTCCGTAAGTCCTTTTCTAGTAGCCTTTCCTTGGGAGCACTGTAAACAAGGAGTAAATCAGGTTATAAAATTGTCTGAGACTGAACTGACATGTGGAGACCAAATGGACTCAGGCACAGAGGCACTGCTAGTGCAGATCTTTACCACTAAGGAGTGATCAGCCTCCCTGCCCGTGGTGGACAGCCTGGGACAGGAACCAGGTCGATCAGGGTAAATGTTCCTTACAGAAAGCCCCAGCCCCTGGCAGCAGTTGCTGTGAAGAAGGTGGAACAGGTCAGGGCAGCATTCCCAGCCAGACAGAGTCCCAAAGCTCTCTGTCCCTCAGTGAGCAGAGCTTCTGTCAGTCACAGGAGCAGAGAGGGAATTCTCTGGCTCTGACTGAGCCAAGTTCCCATGGCAGATGGCTACAGGCAGCCAATGTGTGGCCACTCTCCATCTCTCACTCTGGAGGATTCTCTACAGCCAGGTAAGAACCAAGCCGCTTTTAGCACTGAGGCACAGGATGGGTTGTGGGAGCATCAGCAAGGTTTAACCCATCCTATGGAGAGTTAAACTCAAAGATAAAATCAAAAACTAGTTCTGGTTGTTATCCAAACAGTTGTGTGTTTGGTTTGAGCCCATTGGGCCATTGCTGAAGGTGCAGGTTTTCTGACTGTCCTAATGTGCAGGACCAACTGCTCTTCACGAGTGTAAACACTTGAGCAGGAACACTGCTTTCCCACTGTATAATTAAGGCTATTCTTATTTAAGGCAATTGCCTATTGTTTCATGATACTGAAATGGTAAACTCACATATGAGTGTTAATTGTTGTATTTCATTGGATTTTGTTCAGCTAGGATCTGCACATATTTCACATTGATGTTTTTTGGATTCCTTTAACGCTAACAATAAACTGGGAAATTTTATAATGAGCCCTCATTTTGTTGAGGCTGAAACATCAGCCTAAGGCAAAAACAACAGAATTTTTTCATTATTACTTTAATCTAACACTGAATAGAAACAAAGATGCAGGAAAACAAGATTTTTTTTTCCTCAAATGTACTTTAAGGACTTGAGATGTACAGAAGGATTAAAAGGTGAAAAAAGTTGTGAACATACTTGAAGGTCACATAAGGAAAACTCTTACGTTTCTGATAAAAATTGAACTTTTTAATTTGTAGTGAAAAACAAAAAGGGAAAATCTGCAAGTGCATTATCTCTGCTTTTATAGCAAAATTCTTAAGTGTCCTTTTACTTTTAAAATCACTTTCCCCAGTGGCACAGCCCTTTCCTTTTGTTGTCACTCTAGCCCAGGCTGCCAAATACAGCAGGCTTAGATTATCCCATGGGAATGCAGCTGCTGCTGGGAAATTTTGACTTATTGTCAGTGCCAATCTTCACTTGATAGTAAAGCCCAAACAAAACTGAAGTATTTGAACCCCTGTGGATCACTGTTCTCTTTCCAGTGGTTGTGCCATTTTTCCCTCCATGGGCATAGGAGACTCGTACATCTCTACTTGTTTTTTCATAGACAATAGAGGTTTCTTCCTAGGGGTTTCTTTTCATTTTCATGCTCAAAGTATGCTGCTATTATATATCAGCAGTAGTTGCAGTGCAATCATCTTATGTTTGTTCTGAAAGTTAATAATAAAGATTAATTAGTTCATGAGCAGCTTCTTATTGAGGTCACCCATACTTCATAAAACTTCAGAACACAGTCTTTTTAAGGTAATGGTAACTTAGTGGACCTAAGCCTTCTTTCAACTCCTATTGCAGGCTACCTTAGGGAAGCCTTAGTGCATGATTTCTTCAAGACAAGGTGCATGATTCAGAAGTACCAGAGAGGTCTGAACAGAACAGAGGCAATCCTAGCAGACCTAGACACCTGCAAAGTGAAAAAAAAAAAAAAAAAAAGTAATTTCCTCCACTAACAATATCTCAGATTCTGGATACCCTAAACTATTTGCCTAAGGAGCTGTGCCTGTCATTGGATTTGATAAAAATACATTTAGCTGCTATTTCAGCCATGTGTCATCCCTTTTCAACATTTTGTCATCAAATGACAGACTTTCCAAAGGATTTAAATAAAAAGGTTCATTGAGTGGATGTAGTATACTGCAGGATACTACTGTGTTTGATGACGTCCAACTTCATGATCCCACCTAAACTTACAGCCATTTTATATCTCATTATTATTGGCAACACCTCCATTAAAGAAATGAATAACAAACATCGATAATTGAATCTTCTGCCATTTTTCATAAAGTTTCTGTGACATTTCACCTTATAAGTATGTCAAAGTTAGCTAGCTTTTATAAAGGAATCCATCCTCTCAGCAGCATTTCCAGATTGCTTTCAGGTAAGAGAAACACAGACTATAATATTGCATGTTTGCAGAAAATTTTCACTCTCTCTAGACAGGTACATTTTAGAGAATGTTCTGGACAGCTGGAAATATAGGGTTAAAAAATAAAATACAGGTCCATCACTAATGAAGGGATCTTCAGTGTAAGATGTGGATATATCAGGTTATATCATCATTCAGATGAAAGTTTTGCTGATTCTGACAAAATTGTAGCTGGCTGTTTTAGGACTCAGTTCCATCAAATGAACCTTGGACATAGGTAGTTTTTTCTCTTGAATCCTTTGGGGAATGTGATACAGTCGTCTTTTTAAATGTGTTCTCACTAAATGCCTTCTTTTTATGATGCAAAACTTGTTGTACTTTTGCTTTGTTCACTTTGTGTAAAATTTTTTTTAACAGAGTTTCTATTAAAAGAACTTATTGCAGTAGATCACCAGCCAGAGAAGATTTGCACTCAAGGAGGAAACTGCCTCTTATCTCCCAGTAAATTATGTACCATGAAATAAGTTCTAACTGATTTTGTGATGTGCCTTCTGTTACCATTACTTAATCATAAAAACTTTACAGAAAAAACTTCCCCAACTGCTGCTAATATGTAGAAAACTGTCTCACTTGAACAAGAGAAAAATACTATCATGCAAAGTGCATCTCAAAACCCTCTGACTGTCATAAGGCACTTCAGTGTTTGTCATCACTTGCATATATTTCATATATAAATTGCCATATTGTTTTCATTATTTATGTATTTTGCCTATTATTTCCCAATGAACACTTAAAAAGTGGTAAAAGTGACTATGTATGAAATATCCATTAAATATGTCCTTTAAAAGAATGACAAAATGACAGAGCCATTTTCTGTCTTTTGCTTTTCCATATTACTCTATTCTATTTCCACTTGTTTTCAGTGTTCTGTATCATCAGTTCTGCCGTATAAAGCAGGGATTTTTTTGGTGGGGTAAAGTGTATTTTATTTACTACAGTGATGAATACTTCAGAAAAGTTGAATTTGTCAACACAGATTCTACTGCTTGCGTACTCAGGTGTTAGGGTCCATTTCAGGGGATCTGTAAATAATTTGAAGAACATATTGATACAAAAATATATACTCTTCTTCAGCAACAAATACAGGTTTCATTCTGTTGATGGGAATGAAAGCAATCTGTTTTTAACCAGTTGATTTTGCTGACACAATGCAGCCTAATATAACTGTCATGCAAGTGGACCAAATATGTTGGTCAAAAAAGAAGAAAAATAAAAATATATTAGGAGTTTTAGGTGTACCTTCACTAGCATTTGGCAGGGTCTGTCTGCAATCTGAACAGCTAATTCCAGTCCTAACCACTGCTTCTCTGGCACAGTCATGTACTTAGGTGACAGAAACCTGGACTTCACTGTTAATTATAAAATTGGTGTACTTAGTGGATTTCTTAAAAAATGGAGACCAAAGAAATTGTGATGATATTTAAGAAGCAGATAATTCTTAAAATTATCCTTTGCAGTGGCAGGCTGTTTTTCAGGGTTAAAGAATTTCGTGCAGCAAAACTCGAAGTTCCCTGCTTCTTCTCTCTGAATGAGCAGAGTGCTTTGAACAGGTGCACCATCAATACTAGCATCCTAGTCAATTACTGACAGTAACATTTAGAGCATTTATCTCTAGCACATGGCAAATCTGCCTCCAAGCTAACTGATGGGTTTAAAATTATTCATAGTACAACTTGTTACAGTGTAGTACTGACGCTGAATCAGAAATTAGATTGCAGATAATTGAAAGCTCACAATCCCACAGTGATGTCCCCAGTGCCACATTTTATGTGGTTAATTGGTGTGCATAAGCAGCTTGAGACTGGGCAGCTCTTGGTGCTGTGAGTGTGTGGTAAACCAGAGCTCTATCTTCCTGAAGCCTGAATCTATGTTGTTGCCCAGTCTACTTCCCTGCTTCCTCATATCCAACGTGGAAATGTCAACTTCCCTCATGTACATCCCTCAACAATTCTCACTCAAGTGATGAGTGTTGAACTAGATCATCTTTAAAGGTCTCTTCCAACCCCAGCCATTCTATGATTCTAAGTGTGGATGATGGTTAGTATTTCTGAGGAAGAAAAGCCAATCGTGTCTAGCCAGACTTAATTTGTGAGTGTTAATTTTCTTGTTTTCCTTCAAATCTCTACAGTTAAATTCTAGAACTCTAGTAACATCCTTTGGATGTGAGTTAGATTTTACATGGTCAAAATTTCAGTTTGTTTCATTTAACTAAATGCTGAACAACTGAAACTGTATTCTCAGTAAATGTGAAATAATGCCCCAGTGATACCATGATACAAAATCTAGCCCACCTCTATGTGTAGTAGAGGTAAGGAAATAGAATTAATCTGTTACAATTTATTATACCAAATTTCAGTGGTCAACTTGCATCAATATTCAATGTCATATCTGTACAGGCTGGAGTGCCATATCAGGTGTCCCATAACTATGACAGAAACTTTCTCACACAAGGTGATGCTACTAACATTTCTTTGTAAAACACAGAATCCTGAATCCTGAACAAAAAGCACTGCAATTTATTGCTGTTATTTTATGTGACAGTACACTCACATAAATATATGTACCATTTAGATTATACATATATAATATATATATAATTTAGATTATCTGAAATATAACTGCTGCCAACCTCATAATGTTTGAGAGTTATTTATTTATGTGTGAAAAATTCTGAACAGCATCATGCCAAAATATCTTCTGCATGAGAAAGCAAGAACTCTTTAAAACCTGAGTTTAGCAATGATAGTCATTGGATTATAATAATTGTGGCAATCCCTGGGTTCGCGGAACCCTGTCTTTGCTCACCAGGCAGGGAGCCAGCTGCAGGCAGCGCAGAGCTTCCCAGGGAAGCGTGGCGAAGAGAGGCGCAGGCACGAGGAACACAGAGACGCAGGCTCTCAAGTGAGGATTCCAGAGGGTTTATTGTGAGGAAAGAGGGAAGGTGATGGGAGGAGGGTAGCAAGCTGGAGGCATCAACAAGAGAGCCTTGAGCAAGGCTGTGCAGGGGGTTATAAGGGGCACATGAAGGGGAGGAGTTTGGCACGCAGGCCAATAGGATTGCAGGAAAGGAAGACATACAGAACTTTTAACCAATGAACTCAGCTTAGAGGAGGGAGGAACATTAGACCGAACCAATAGGGGGCAACTCAACTGCAGAACAATGTAGAAGATTCTAGAAAGCAACCATTTAGGGGAGAAGAGGGAGACGACGTAGGGAGCCAACCAGGTACAACTCGGGCACATATTCACGAGTCCAACCCCAGAGGATCTTGGGGGCAACCTACAGAGTCACCATAAATTAAATCTCATCCAGCTCCCAAGACTCCTCAGGTGCCTCAGTACCTGGTGGTGTACCTCGAGTGGATAGCTCTGCAAGAGTGACTGCTACAAATAATATAAAATATAATCTAATGCAGAAAGCATGAATTAAGTAAGAACAGGAAAAAAAGACCATAGAAGCTTCTGTTGTGTGTATGTCAGGGGTTATTACCATTATTCTTATTTGAGACTAATTGTGGTTTTGATTGGCCCAAAACATCAGTAAAGTATTTTTTAACATCTAGGAGAAATCTGTACCCCTCAGAAGCTGTTGTGGTAGGTCTGGGGAGGTGTCTGAGGGGTGGGGAATGGCACAAAGATGGCTCCTATGTGTCCGGAGTGAAAATTCTGGAAGTTTATACATCAAGTCCAGCAGAGCCAATCTTTGATGGCTCTGCAGGTGATAGACATGCTGCTGGCCAAGTTTGGTCCAGTTAGAGGTGCTAGTTACGCCTCTGTGAAAACATATTTAAGAAGAAATCAAAACAGGGTAGGCACGCACTTCTTTCATTTCTTTGTAGTTGGAGGAGGAGGAGGTGGAGGTGAAAATGTGTAGAGGGAGAACAGCATGGAGACACCAAGGTCAGTGAAGAAGGTGGGGGAGGAGGTGTTCCAGTGCTCCAGGCACCGGAGCTGAAAACTCTCTGCTAGCTGTGGTGAAGGCCATGGGGGGAGCAGGAGGTGCCCCTACAGCCCATGGAGTCCACAGGAGTGCAGAAATTCACCCACAGCCCACGCCAGAAGAGCAGGTGGATGCATGGGAAAAAACTGTGAACCAGTGGCAGTCTCATCTAAGAGTTAAAACTGCAAAAGGCCTTGCAAAGGAGAGAAAGGCCTTGCTCCTGGCATGGAAGCAGCCTGGTCTCAGCTCAGGAGAGTCTGTACAGCACCCTATGGACAAAGAGACTCATGTTGCAGCAGAATTCAGGCGGGATGTTGCTCGTGAGATTGGACCCACGCCAAAGAAGTTCCCAGAGGACTGTCTCTCATGGGAGGGACCCCGTGGCTAAGTAGAGAACCCCTCTCCCTGATTGGACTGACCAGAGAACCCTTCTCACCCTGCCCCCTGTCTGTGTTGCTGGTTTGGAAAGAGGGAAGGGGAGTGAATGGAGAGACTGCTTCTTAAGAGGGTGGGGAGTGAGAGCAGAAAAAACTGTCTGGAGAGAGAGAGACAGAGAAATAAGTAGAGATAAAGAGTATTTGTAGTAGAAAAATTGTGGTGATGAATAGATTTATGGATCTGCTCTGTGGACTGAGTAAATACCTCACACCCTGTCTCCCTACCCAGGCTTGTTAGTTATAAAAGAGGAAAGGGGGTGAATACTATAGGTTCATAAGAGGGATGGGGGAGTGAACAAAATAATGTATGAAAAGTTTATTTTTGCCTTGCATTTTATCCTCCAACTCTGTTGGGTAATTAAATCACTTTTTGCAACTTCAAGTTGGAGCCTGTTTGCCCTCTTTCTTTCTTCTGTGCGTCCTCCTCATTTGATTCCTCATCCTCAGTGTCCTATCTCATTTGACTCACGAGATTGGTGTGTATTTTTACAGTTTTTTCTGTAGCAAGAGAGAGTGAAGGTGCCTGGCGTTTAGTCAGGGTCAAACCCCGACACTAATTAAGCTATCAAGTGTGTTCTGGTTCTTTAGAAAGCCATGGTTTCCACATGCCTGCCCCAAGGCAGTATTTATTCAATGGTTTATATAAAATTTTAAAACTCTAAAGTTTTCTGTTTTCTAAAAGACTGAATGCTTATTTAGCTTTCAGAAGCATAAAATTGCGTGCATGAAGCAAAAGGCATACTTTTAGATAGTTTTCAGAGACTTGGTAAGATGTAAGTCTACTGTCTAATTTTTCACCTAATTTAAGCTATTACTGTAATCCACAGTGATAAAAGTTGATTGTGCAATGCTCTCATTTGTAAGATGATTTAAGTTAACATGTTTTACTGTGCTCTGAAATGTACTGAAAGGAATCACCATTCACATGATTAGATCTTATTTGAGGGCACAGTAATGAGCAGCTGAAGAACAGTAACATTTTAAGCTACTACATCTAATTCATAAATGAACATGAATATAGTGTCAGCATTTTGACTCTTTCCCAAATCATAGCTCATTTAGAAAAAGGTTTTCCTGCTGTCATTTTCAAATTAACGAGTTCTTCTTGTTCTCTCTGTGTATGTCCTCTGATATTCTTCTTTGGATGAGTTAGTTAAACTTCAATTCCTTCATCAGATTGTAGAATTTTTGGAGAAGAGCAAAAATGCAATGAATTGGGGCATGAATTAAATTACTTTTCCAGACAGGGAGATGAGGAGTAGATATGTCTGAATGAACATGAGGGTTTTGACCAGGAATTTCTCCCATGACACCAGAATGGAAACTCTGTGGAGCAATAATTGAGTCTTCAGGGCTTCTTGAGCTCTCCCTGTAAATTTATGCTGGTAGAAACCAGTTTCTTAACATCTGATACTGTCTTTTATTTCTTTTGACTTGAGAAATGGTAGTTTGTTATCTTTTGCTATGCCTATATACTTTTTAGTCATCAAGACTTTTTTTTAATTTGCGGTTGGCAGCAGTAGAAGCATTGCTTTCTCTCATTATTCTCAGCAAACGTGCTAAAAGTTATAATAGGTTTTTTGAGTTTTCAAATTCTGAAGATAAATATTAAGTTTTTCGGGAGAAAAAAAAGTCAGTTCTGGAACTAATGTCTTAAAATGTAATGCAAAACTGCTGGAAGAATGTCCAAAGAACGATTTCATAATATTCATATTTTCTGACAGGTTTGAGCTATTTTTCCTTTTTAAAGACACTGTGTTTTGGGAGAAAAGAAATTCACCCTAATTGAAATAATTTGAGATTCTTCTGTTTGCATTTGTCATGTAGTGAAATTAAGCAGTGGGACTTCTGTTTTGTAGGAAATTGTAGATACTAAAAGTTACATGGTGTGATTCACATGACATCTGAGTAACAGCACCAAAGGGACAAAGGGTGGGTTTTGTGTAAATTGTCCACTTTCGTTCAGTGTTGTGATGATGTTATTTTGATTTTTGTATGCAGAATTTTGGCCTTGCTTTGTTTGATTAGTTTTGTTTGTGAGAATGCAGGTCCTGTGATGAATGTGGATTTTTGCTGATAATTCCTAAAGATGTGATTCACAGAACAGATGGGTGGAATGTAGTGGTTTTGCATGTCCACATTTCGGTAGCGGGGGTTACCAGGGTGGCTTCTGTGAGAAGCGCCAGAAAGTTCCTCCATGTCCAGCAGAGCCAGTATCAGCTGGCTCCAAGACAGACATGCCACTGGCCAAGGCTGAGCCAATTAGAAATAGTAGTAACACCTCTTTGATAACATATTTAAGAGGAAAAAACCTTATTGTGCAGATGTAATTGCAGCCAGAGAAGAGCAAGGTGAGAACCTGTGAGAAGATCAGCTCTGCAGACACCAAGGTCAATGCAGGAGGGGCAGGATGTGCTCCAGGTGCCAGAGCTGAGATTCCCCTGCAGCCTGTGGTGCAGCCCATGGCGACGCATCTGTGCCCCTGCAGCACATGGAGTTCCATGAGGATGCAGGGACCCAGCTGCAGCCCTGGGAGGAGACCCATGCTGGAGCAGATGTTTGCCTGAGAGGAGGCTGTGAACCTGTGGGAGGCCTGAGCTGGAGCAGGGTCCTGGCAGGAGCCTACAGACCCATGGAGAGAGGAGTCCATGCTGGAGCAGGGTTCCTGGTAGGGCTTGTGACCCTGTGGGAGACCCACACTGGAGCAGCCTGTCCTAGAAGGACTGCACCCCGTGGAAGAGTGACCCACATCACAGCTGTGTGTGGAGGGTTGTTACCTGTGAGAGAGACCCCACACTGGAGAAGGGGAAGTACTCCTCTCCCTGAGCAGTGGCTGGAACAACCTGTGATGAACTGACTATAATCCCCATTCCCTGTCTCCCTGCGCCAAGCAGGGGGAGAACTTAGAGCTGGGAAAGTATTTTTAAGGTCTTATTTTCTTCTCATTATTCTGCTCTGATTTTGTTAGTAAGAAATTCAATTAATGTCATCAATTCTAGCCTCTTTTTCCTGTGGTGGTATTTGGTGAGTGATCTCTCTCTGTCCTTATCTCCAGACATGAGCCCTCTGTTGTATTTTCTCTCCCCTGTCCAGCTGCAGAGGGGAGTGATAGGCTTTGGTGGGTGCCTGGCATCCAGGCAGGGTCAACTCATTGCTCATGGGTTCAAAGTGCAACACATATAAATTAATGTTAAAATATATTAAATGCAAAGACAAAACCTTTGTCTCATGAAGTCCATGAGTTGCAAATGGTTGAAGGCTGGAAGACTATTTTTCAGAAGCATCACTGTGTACTTGCCATGTTTCTGTCCTCTTCTGTGGCATCCACTCAGGCCCTGTCATAAAAAGAATCCTGGGTTCAGCTGTGGCTGCAAGACCTGTTTTTTTGACACCAAGATTTCAGCTCAGCTCGTTTGCAAGTTTCATCTGTGTTACAGCTTGGCTGTTTCTAGCTGCAAAAGTAAATGGGATGGTTACAAGAGTCTCTTCATGTGTGTATCTTCCCCGTATGCAAGTCCCAGTTGGAGGGTTCAGCACTTGAGAACAGACTCACCAGCTTGATATTTCTGACCTCAGATCTCTCATATCTGAAGTTTTGATACCTCAGATCCTTCCTTCATATTACTCCACTTGGAAATCCCATTTCTGATATTTCTCTTAGCAGAGCTTTCATCTATGACCTGCAGTGGCTGGTTCCCACCCCTCCTAGGAAAACAGAAGGATTTCTTCTCTAATTGAAGAGAAATAATGATTAACTTATTTTGTTGATCCATCAAGACTTTGCTTTTTTGTCTTCTTGATACATAAACATAAGCAAAGAAGCATCAACATGTTTTGGCTCCAGATACCTCCTCATGTAAATATGAGAATCTAATTGAAGACCAGGCAATACATTTTTCAGCAGTAGTTTCAGTTTAGTCACCACACTTTTTTCTCCATGGCAGAGCTGTATGTCATAGTAGCAGATAAATTCATTTACTGCCAAAGAATAAGGAGGCCACACAGTTCTTAATATATATATGAAAACTTCCCATAGATTAAAAAGCAATTATGTCACGTTATAAGACTTAGGTGACTGGGAAAGGTACTAGTCTATGTTCATGTTATTATTTTCTCTTTTGCTCCTCTTCTACAGTTTTAAACAAGTCTAACAAAGCCAACATGGTCTCTCAGCAAAACCACTACTGCATGCTCTTAGCAATGCCAGCATGATTTACAAATTCTTTTTCCATTTGCATATAATTTTGAAAATTTTTTACTTATTTCAAAAATTTGTTCTTTAAGATCATCATGAAATTACTTTCAAAGGATTTGCTGCTCAGAAACTAAGCAATGTGCACTATATAATGAGGTTTTAAACATTTATTGTTTATTTACATGCTGTGCATACAAGAAAAAAACCCCAAGATTTTGTTCTTTTATTCCAAGATACAAAAAGAGATCAAATTTTTTATCATATTTTATATTGTTGACAGTTGCCCCCACTTTGTGGTAGCAGTCACTCTTATAAATTGCTTTACAGCAGTTTATCTTTATTTTGGATTTATGCTACCATGTCTGACATAAATAAGCACAGTAGAAAAAGAAGCCAAATGGCAAATTTCAAATTTTATAGACATGCATTAAAATAAATGTGAATTTAAATCAGTCTAAACAAGACTGCTCACTGTCTGACTCTACTAGACATTGGATAATAAAGGTAAAGAGCATTTGCAAAATGGCAGACATCAGTTATTTTGAGCCTTACATCCAAGTTATGAGATGGAAGTGCTATACTAATGACATGAGGTTTTTTCCTTGTTTTTTTTTTAATTTCTGGGAGGTTTTTTGAGTCGAGGAAAGTGCGTAGGAGTATTTTTTTTCAAATAACTCTTTTCGTTCATCTTTTTGTTATAAAAATCTAGAAGTAATAGCTGACAGTCCAAAACCAATTAAAATGATTTAGCAGATAAATTAGATTAAAGCTGTATTGGATCATTTACCTGCAGTTCACCCATTGTGGTACTTTTTAGTAGGTTTTTTGCCAAATGAATGTAGTAAAAACCCAGAAAAGCAATTACATTTTCCAGTATGAAATCCATCAGCACTGAGACTGTTAGGGAGAAAATATCTGAGGTGTGACTTCACGTAAAATATGAGTCAAGGAGGAAAACTCAAACTGCATTAAAATGCAGAATGTACTTTTGTTAATAATTAGATACCACAAGCTAAAAGGGCAGGTGTTCCTTATGCTGGGACATGTTCCTCTGAGCATATTTTGATTTTATCACCCTTTCAATGTGCCTTGAGATTGTGTTTCTTTCAAAAGAATAATCAGCACTGCTACTGCTCTAAGCTGCATCTGAGTGATGCTGAATGATAGTTCATTTAAACCTTGTTTTTTTTCTGTCATACCAATTTTTCATCTATGATTAGAAAAAGAAGTAATTTCCTACATGACTATTTATAGCCTAGCAGATATTAATAAGACAGATGGGGGGGATGTGTATTTAAAAGTGGCAGTAAATATGATTTCAGTATTGTTTTATTCACTGCTTTCGTGTTTTGTTTTTCATGTGTCAGAGAACCATGATATTGTGTGGCATTAGTGGCAGAGCTGTGACATTGTAAAGTTGTTTTATAATTGCTCATTAGATTGGGAAAAAATTATAGAAATTGATGTTACAGTAGTGCAGGTAGTTCTCAAAATGAAATTTAACTCTAGCCCTGCCAGTGACTTTAAACAAAATTTCACATCCTAAAGTATCATGTTGTATTAGAAAGGAATTGTTAGCAGCTGTGTTTTGTTATATAAGAGCAGAGCCTGGGAGAGGCTCCTCTTTGAACCATTTGGGTCCATAGTTTCTGGTGGTAAAGAATTAAAAGTGTTACTCGACCTATGCTTGTGAACCAAAAAGTGAATATAGTAAATTCTTGGTGCAACCTCTAGCTGTTCTTCTTTGGTTGTAGCAGTGATGCAGTTAAAATGGCGTGCTTTATTTTGTTTTTGCAATGGCTATCAGAAATATTGTCTGCCTTCTCTATTTCTCCTTTTCAATCCCTCACATTGCATTTGGCCAAGCCTGTCATTCTAAAATGACTTTTCAGATTTTGCTGGAAGAAAAAAGCAATTGGTATACAAATAGGACTGTCAAAGGAGCGATACCACATTTAATTCTAATCTAGAAATTCTTGTTCTAAATTCTGTTGCCTCAGATATTTCAGAAATTTTTAGAAATTCTTGCAGTTCCCACTCAATGAAGTTCTTACTGTTTATTTTGAAAGTTCACAGTTCAGTCTTGGGGCTCTAGGCAGATATATACTTACCAGCTGTTATTTCCATTATCCAAGGCTGAGCAAGTAGCTTTGCCTTCTTTTCAGAGTTATTAATAGTTGGCTTCTAAAAAATGACAGCAGTCTGCATTGCAGTGCTTTCTAGACAGCCTGAAAGCATTTTTCCTAGGACACTGTTGTGGTTTAAGGAGCCCAGGAGGCAGCTCAATCCAACACAGCTGTTCCCTCCCTCCCAGTGGGATGGGGAAGAGAACTGGAAGGTAGAAGTGAGGAACACTGTTTTCATCACAGGACCAAAATACAGCACCACACAGCTCTGCCTCTATCCCAGCTAAAACCTGTACAGTCATGCCATTGAAATTTACTGTGAAATGTCTGAGCTTTAAAGCTGAAAATATAACTTTTTAAGTACTGAACTTTATGAAGTAGCTCTTAACATTCTAATTAATGCAGCAAAAGACTGGTCCATGAAACAATTAATTCCATTCTAGATTATTGATTAATTTTTGCTATACAAAAACAAATCTAATCTTTTTGTATTTTGATAGTGTGTGCCAGTATCTTAGGCAATAGAATTAAGTTAGTGCAAAATGGTAGATAAACTGTTACTTAATATGTATCAGCTGTAGGTCAGTGATAAATGGAACAAAGTAGAAAACAGGAATCCATAAAAGACTGGTTATTTCTCTATCAGACTGTAGGTTTATTTTGCTATATGCCAGTTTTATATGCTATATTACATAGTTAAACTTAGAAGTATTTGACTTTCTAATCTTTTCTGCTAATTAACTGCTGCTGCTGTGTGGACATCAGTGCTTTTGAGTAAAAAGAAAATGCCGACCAGCCCTCTTGCATGTAGTGTGTTTTGTCAGCAACTCTAAGGTCAGAAATAGAAATACACCAGCTGAGAAGCTGGAAGTGTTTTTAGCCTTCCATTAGTGAGGGCAGCAGACTTTCTAGCTCCAATACTTTGGGATTTCTGGGATCACATAATCCTGATGAACATCTTGCCTTATGTATTTCTGTCTGCCTTAGGAGGCAGCTGACTTAAAGATTGTCAAAGCTAAATCTAAAATTGATATTAAACCTGAAGTGAATTATTGATCTTTCAGTCTTGCAATGGGTGAGAATATATGTTCTGGAATCATGATGGATGGAAGGAAGAGAAGACAATCAGAAATGCTAACTTGTAAAAGGAAGGCATTACTTTGTTCATTTGTTTCCTCATTCTAATGCAACAAAGCGAAGCCTTAATAGTTTCACAAAATATAATGAAAAGTTAGCATTCATCTATCAAGTATGCTCACCTCTTCAGTCTGAGAAACTGTATCTCAGTTCACTGTATGAAATCTTACTGATTTCTCAGCTTCATGTGTAACAATGAAGTAATATTCCAATGGAATATATAGGTGGATTTATTTTGACTTTAAAGAAATAAATATCTAACATTATTATGGAGTTTGTCTTCCAAGTTGTAGTAATTTTATTAAAAAGGGACAACCTAACTGTTGCAACAAAATCAGTATCTTCATTTTGAAGTGATCTTTCAGAGTTTGTTGGGAGAACATCTGATATACAAACATAACCTCTAATTTGGATGTAATACATGACATAAAATTATTATTTGCAGCTTGACAAGAAAGATGCAGGAAGTGGTAGGCATGCAAATGTCAAGCACAATATAAAGTTACTTGTGAAACTCTGGGTTCTGGTGTACCACAGTGTTTTATTGTACAAAGTATTGATCCAAAACAGAAAAGAGGAGAAACACTGAATATCGCAAGACACACATGGAGGAACAGCAAAACACAAAGTCTCAGAACAAGGAGACTGTAGTTTTCAACAGCTTCAAGCAGACAATTGCTCCACTCACTTGTAACCAGAAATTAATTCTTTGAGTCCTTGACGTGATGTGGATTCTTGATAAAATATCCTGATACAGGTTCCATAGGGTATTGTGAAGAGTAAGTTTATACAACATGATTTATACTTTTAACATATCCATTTGGCTGTGATCTAGGCAATTCACTCAAGTGAAACAATTTTATTTTTTCTTCATTTTTTTTCCTACTCACTCTTGAGAGATTATTCCATTTGCCTTTTACACCCATGAGGAAAAAATATTTCTTCTCTGGGCTAGGTTTTATCCCCTGTATCTTCATTACTTTTCTTTCTCTGGATCACATCTACAAAATGGCTCTGGACTCAAAATTCCTGGTTCTGATTATACTGCCATTCTTCTTATGCTATTTGATACCAGATTATAAGCTTGAATTTTAAAATGTCCCATAAAACACAAATGCATTATATTGAAAAAACCTCACTGGATATCCTTGAGAAGCTGCAATTTGAAAAGATGTGCTAATGAAATAATTTTAAACTACAAACTGCTGAAACATTTCTGTCTAAATATGGGAAGTAAATCAGTATATTTCATAGAAATTCTTATGGTCAGTTCCATTTTGTCTTTAACACTGGAAGGTACTGGATGGATTTATGCCTGTGTTTCCTGTCTGAACTTTTGGCCTGAAAATTTCCTTTTTAAGACAAGAATAAAAGAAAAGGTAGACTACTTTATCTACTCCTGGTTGTTGGAAGCAGCATATATAAAAATATGCAGTGTGACAAAATAATAGATAAAGCAGAATAACATAAACAACTGCAAGTGAAAAAGTTAGTGCTTTCACAATGGGTTCCATTGATAGTGTTTTAAGCTTTGCTGGAGAAATAGGTTCTTCAGCTGTGGAAAACAATTAGGATTTGAGCTTTTTTCTTTTAATTTCAATTTGGAACAATAAAGCCAAAATTGGATGGTTACTGGGACCTAGTACTTTGAGATTATTACCATCAGAAACTCATCATGGCTTTTCCAAATTTGAGACAGGTGGTTCTTCAGTCTTGCAGAAATGCATTAGTCTCTGGAACAAGCAGACCATAATATGCAAACCCCTGGACGATCTGATGGGTGTCCTGAAGTGTAGGGTATCCTTCCTCAGACCTGGAGATGAGGGCATCTGAAGATTTCTGGATCCTAAGAAGTTTGGAACTCTGACCTAGTGGACAGCACAGACTTCAAATTCTTCCTGTTTGGTATTGGTTTATTGGGGAAACAGGTGGACAGCCCAGTGTAGGTCACTTTTGAGGACAGGTGTGAGGTATGAAAGCCTAAGCAGTCCATCTGAGGACTTTTACAAAGTCATGTTTTAAATGTAATTGTTATTTCTCCTTTTCTTTTGGTAGTTCACTTGTTCTTCTAGCTGAGAGCATGGTTCCTTCACATGGCGTAAATCAGTACTTAAGCATCTCCTACCTGAAATGTGCTTCTGTCCTATGAGTTCAGCTGTGATATTTTCCAGCAGCAAAGTGTGCCTATTATGATAGACTTTTATCTCAGACCATCCACAGACATTTGTACTAATGTGAGGAAGAGTATTTTGGCAATGCAGCAGAAAGGGTCATCCATATTTCAAATGCATACTTCATTTACTTTGCCCTCACTTCTAAAATATGTATAATTTCCTAAATTTTATAAAAGAATGATGACTTATCTCCCTTCCCTTTCATTACCAAGTTGCAGGGAAGACTGTCCTGATTTTATATTACATTAAAGTCTTAAATGGAGAAGTTCAGTGTCTGTTCCACCAAGAGCTCAGTATCAGCTTCACAGTGCTGGGGTTAATAGTTGCTGCTCAACTGTTAAACAGGTCTCATAGTGGAAAACTGCTAGAATTATCACTTTTTCCCCCTAAAAATAAAGTGAAAGTCATCCCACTACATGAGAAAATCATTGAAATCCGTGAAAGAAATAGACCGTTTGAAGACTTATGAGAGAATGTAACACACTAATTAAAAATAGATATTTAATTGAAAACAAGATACAAGATGAATTCCTTAGCTCAAAAATTATTAAAACAACAGAAAAAATCAAGCAATTTTTTATTAATACCTGTCTGTTTTTCATAATGAAGCTAGGTATAGTTGAGATCTGTTGCTGTGTCATAACTTGCTTAAGAAATTCTCTTTTACATTGTGTTGAGGAACAAGGATTACCTTAGTCCATGACAAACGTCGTTATATTTGTATTGTTGCCTGGAAGAGATGATTATTTACCTCCTGAGATACTTTGTAGAACTATCCATGTGCATAAGAAAATGTTTTTTAACTATTGGCAAATGCTGGAAAATAACTTGTCATTTCCTTTCCATCATTCATGTCATTTCACTTAATGCATTTTCCAAACTCTATTCTGGTGCTATAGCTTGGACACCTGGATTTGAATTATTATCAAGCAGAGGTTCTGTTTATCTTGAAACTAATGTGTTTTAAATCTGCGGTAACCCACAGAGAACAGGAAATATTTTGTATGGACATATTTTTCTGTAGGATAAAATTTTCTGTCTTTCCATTGACCACCTTGCTATTCATTTAATTTCTGCAACCTGCTTGAGTAGTTCTACTTACACCAATGCAAAGAGGGTAATAGTAGTGCTAAAATCTAATTCTGTACAGTCAAACAAAAGGAAGATTATGTCATTTGATGAAATGAATAGACGTGGTATTTTGCTGTAAGTGGGAAAAGAGTACCAGAAGTGAAACAAGATGTTTAAGTCTGGAGTAGCCACTTTCCAGGTTCCCTTAAGTGCTGTTTTCCTCCTCTTCCAGACAGAACCCCAAAACATGAAAGAAATCTTTGTCTAAAATCATCCCTCATGGAATATAAACCTCTAAGTAACTCTCTGTATAGCCAGAAGTCAGATCCACACTGCAAAGTAAGAAAAAAAGGGTTGCAAAGAGATCTGTTCAAGAATAATGGCTTTCTTCATAGGCCTTTTATTACCTCTGGGACTCAATTTAGGGAGGTGGTTTTGGTCAAGCGGAACAGAAAGGGAGAAAAAATGGGGTTTGGGAATGCTGTGTTTACAGCCATGCTGTAGGCTTCTTTTGTCTCCAAATGGAACTTGCTCTGCTGTTCCTTGGGAAAGCACTCCTCTCTCTCTTTCTTCATTCTTAGAAGGAATTTACACTGACCCAAGGCACAGCAGCTATGGCAAAGCAGTTAGTGTCTTGTCTACTGCTCAGTCAATTCTGCTTTAATAAAACCATAGGATCATGGAGTTGTTTGAGTATAAGAGTCCTTTAAAAGTCATCTGGTTAAAATCCCCCTAAAAAAAGCAGGGACATCTTTAAGTGGATGGGGTTGCTCAAAGCCCTGTCCAAAAACCCTTGCCGGAGCTTGCACAAGCAAGGCAATGTACAGGAATATTCAACAGTTGTTCTCTTTGTTTCACTTGCACCCACAGGAAACGTTTGCTAACACTGGAACATCAAATCAGTGGAAGAAAAGCAAGCAGATGAACTGAAAAGCTTTAATAGTTAACATCCCTCTCATCTGGCGTCTCTACCAATTATGTTTTGGAAGGGGGAGAGTGAGGGTATTACAATTAAAGACTATAGCCAAGATAATATCTAAGATGTCAGAGAGTATTCAGCTTTTAAAACTTGGTTGAATAAGGCTACTAAAAAATTAAGAATTGTGCAAGAGTTTATGCCTTTTCAGTTGGCCACCTCATCAGTTTAATCCAGATAAGTTTGCTTACTTGATTGAAATATTCTTTTGCAATTTCATGTGACTGAACTAGTTTGTGTGCCTACAACGCTAAATCCAATTTAAAATACTTTGAAACTATTGTTGTTGGGATTAAGTAAACATAAATATTTTAAAATTAATATGCTTCCCCCAAATGTTGCTGTCTTGTAATTTCCAAGATAACAACCAAAGTTACTACAATTCAGATTTGTTATTATTGTTTTATTGTTGTTAAATATTAACACAGTAAATATGTTAAAAATCAATTGGAAAATATTTTTCTAAAACCAACTTTAGATATATTTAAAATGATCATCATATGTAAGTGGTATTTCTAGCTTTGTAACTCGTAACTAATGTAACAGTGGTAAATAATAAGGAATAAAGGAAAGGAATAGGTAACATGTCTGTATAGATACTTCTCCATTTTATATTTTTGCAATTTAGACTAAAAAGAAATAAATTATATTAGCAAAACTGGAAGCAAAAAACTGCTGTCTTCTGAATCCTCAAAGAAAATGGCAGAGTGAAGTATCTGGTTTTCTAATTCATGCTGTGATACTAACTTCATTTGTTAATAATTTTAACCTTTAAATATTCTTCTTTGCCTGTTATTTGTTGATTTTTTTTCTACCAAATCCTTGAGTTAGCTACACGATTCCCAAAAAAAGCCATAGCAAGGTGTTAATATAATTAAGAGATGGAGAAGAAATTGCTTTCATATTCCTACGTTTTTTGGACCCTGACCTTGTGAAAACAAGTTCAGATTAGAACTCCGATTAGATTTACACAATTCTGTAAATTATGTACCAACATAGCTAAATAATAATAGGAAACTCTAATCAAAACCTCATCAAAATCTCCCAGGAAACTAATAAAAAAATGTTGCATACCCAGTGTAGCAATACATAAACTGTGTTATTTATATGAGCACATTAAATTTAGTGTTCTTAAAACTACAGCTTGCATTTCATTTTTAATATTGATCATCTAATATCTGTTGCCAACCATCTGACACATTAATCTGCAATGTTATCCAGATGGAAGATTCCTCTTCAAATGTCTAAATATGACACACACTGAAAAAATCTGAATATTTTTCCAAATTAAACTTTTATAGCCAATTACTCTTCAAGTATTTCTAAGATCCTTTGGGATAGGAATGTTAGTTTATGTGTTCAAGCACCATTGCAGAGAATAAAATTAAATTTCGATGGCAGAGAATAAAATTAAAGTGACTGAAAACACATTGAGACCCCATAAAACAAACAAAAAAATGGCCTTGGAATTTTGATAAACATAAGAATTACAAGCATACAAATAAAATATGTTCACATTCATCTGAGACTCACTGCAAACCAATAGAAAATTATTTGACCCATTCATTTATGAAACCAAACAGTTCTCATTACAATGAGTAATATATGATCTCTAGTACATCAGCTTGTTAGGAGAAGTATGAATTTTCAAACATATTATGACAGTTGCCTCTTTTCCCAATGAAAAGCAATACTTTATTTCATTTGCTTCTTTTACCAGTTCATTAGATGTGAATCAAAACTGTGAAAGCTCATGTTCAAGTAGATCTTCTGTGATATTTTACAGAACAAATATATTGATGAGGGGACTTCAAAAGATTTTTACAAGTCTTGCTTCATTAAATTTTGCCATAATATGCGTCACAGCGACCTTCAAAGCACCCAGTGTTTCAACATCAAATATAGTAGTGCAATATGACAACTCCAGTTTAAATTATGCTTTCATTTAAAAGTCTGTCTCACAGTTTTTCCTGTAATTGGGAAAGATAGAAATATATAAATTAAAATATAAAGGACCTTCATTTCCCTCCTAGATGGGGTGCTTTTTAAAAATAGATAAAACTCTGGTGTTTTTGCAGGAAGATCATATTTCCTGTCAAATATGTTGAGCTTGAAAAAATATTAGATAATAGCTTCCCAATTTCCTCTATGTCAAATTCAGGAAAAGAGAAGCACTTATGCATCATTTTGAATGCAGGTGGTAAAATACATCTGATTAGGTACAAGTATCAATTAGGAACATTCTTTCCGCTTCAAAATCCAATGCACTTAGGAGAAAAGTAATAAATTTTGGAGATGAAACTAATCAAACAGAAAAAGACAAATCATTGTGTTGTTTTCAAAACTATCAAAATATAGGCAATAAGATGCTAATTCTGTTTGTGGATTTGAGCTAACAATAAGCAGATTGTTTGGGATTTTTTCAGCACCCAACATCTTCACTATTTTTTATCTTTCTGTTGATGTGTCATTTCTATTTTCACAAAATCTTGAGCTGAATATGAATGAATAATTTTCCTTTTTCTTTTTTATGGTAGTCTGTTGTACTTGAGGACACATTTGAACCCTACATGTCTATGCAACATCCATAAAAAATAACAGAACTTAATAATTACAGAGCACATCTTGTCTGCACAGTTTGGAACGTTTTTTGCCCATTAACTGAATAAGCTTCTTCTCATTCTGAGGCATTTTTGTCCTTTAACATATACACAGGAGTTGCTGAATACTCATTTGCTATAAACAAATGCAATAATAACTTTGCTGATGTACAATAACTTAGAGTCTAGGCAAAAAAGAAAAAATCCTTCTTTCCTAAAATGTGAGACTGAAAGAGGAATATTGAGGGCCACAAAATAGGAATATGAAAACATTTTTTCTTCTTTTAGTGGCTCTCTTTTTCACAAAGCATATTAACATCAAACAGGTTTACTATGATCTTCTTTTGTAAGACATGCAGCTAACTCTTCAACTTCCTAGTATTTAAGGAATGCTAAAACTATCAACAATTTTTTTTCTTTAAATAAACCTAATAACATATTCACATTGGGTTAATCTGCTTATTGCAATACAACTGTCAAAAGAGTGTATCTCTAGGCACTAGGTAATGACAATTTCTATATGCTTCAGATATCTAGAGAATCATTAATTTCCTTTATGTTAAATGGTCTGCATCTCTCTTAGTTTCTGTCATGCAATCTTAGTAGTGATACACAGAGCAGAACAAGTCACACACAAAAATAACAAGCCTGATCAGGCCAGGAGGACATCTAGTTCAATATCCTGTCTCAGAGAAGAAACAGTCACTATTTGAAAAGGATATATAAAACAGGACAACTGAGATTTCCCCCCAAGTGCATTACTTCAGCTTCCACCAATCAATGAGACTAGGATTTCCTGACCTGTGGTTCCGTTATACTTGCAACGTAAAGTGTTTTGCAATAAATTACCCCAAACAATCTGCAATAAGTTAATGAGAATTTCCTTTTGTTTTTTAAACCTGTGACTCAGTAGTAACAGTAATTGAGTAACTGAGTGCCCCCAGCTTCTGTGCTCCAAGGCATGGAGATGCCATTTCTCACTCACATTCTCATCTGCATGTTGAACAGGCATGTTCTGTTTCTCCATCTGGAAGCCATGCCATCCCTTTGATCATTCTTGCTTCTGTTCTGTGTTTCTTTGTACCTTTTGCAGATGCATGTTGGCTGGACATCTACTTTATTTTCCTAAAATTTTTTTAAGTCTTTTCTTCTATTACTACTCTACTTGTGTGGCAGTTTCCTTCTATGAAAATGAATTGATGTCCTGCTTTTAAGGATTGATTATGTGACCTATTGCCTCTCAGTATTTCCTCTTGAGTCTTCACAATTAAATGTACTGTCTTTCTGCCGTTCAAAGGCCCGAGCAATCTGCAAAGTAAGATATTAAGTCAGTGATCTGATTTCAGACCTCCCAGTTGACGGCAGAAAGCATTATCAACAAGGCACCAGGTTGGTCTGATAAAGGAAGACTTGTGCATTTTGTTTTGTAAAGATTTTTTGCTTTGTGATGTAGGAGTTAAGTTACAGCAGGAAGAAGGCTTTTGTGCATTGAGACGAATGAAAGCAGCAAGAGTGAGATTTATTTTGTTTCATATTTTATTGTCTTGAAACAGCTGAACTCAGCTAATCAATTATTTTGTAGGAAAGGGTTACTGTATTTCTGTACTGTTGTAGGTGTGCGATGCTTTATGAAACACCCAAGTCAGATTTCATATGTACCAGACATAATCCCTTGGAATTTTCTGAATCATATTTATTTCACTTTGATTTTCTTCACACCATGAACGTGAGATAAAAGAATGCATTACTCTAAGGTGGTTAAATTTGGTTGCCTGGGATATTCTGTGAGCATGAGATGGATAGAGCAGATCATGTATTCATCAGTCCCTTGATATTGCTGCTTAACTGACTTTCTGCCTGCTGGGAACACCTCCATTCTTGATAATATGGAAAAGGTTTGCTGCACTGCTCAGCAAAGGTTTTATTACCTGTGCTTCTATTATATTCTCTGAGTGCTGGAAAAGAAGAACAAGCACAGAGTCTGTCCATAAGTTTCAGAGGATGTTTACCACCGTAATTGAAAGATACAGACAGCAAATTCAGAGTTTAAGCCTATGACTTAATATTCTGACATCCTGTTCTGTTCACATCTCTAACATTTCTGCTGAGAATTACTGTACTAAGATGGTTTTGCCTAAAAAAAATCCTTCTGCGGGCCATCTAGGTCTGATGCACAAGCAACAAGAATGAGAATTTTCTCCAACCTGCAGATATTGCTGGTGTACGTGTTCACGGCTAGACAATTGACCCTCAACTCCTTTTATAGCAAACAGAGAGAAATAGGCAGGTATAGATCATGACTGGATAAGGCTAATCACATCCTAGGATTACCAATTTATTGTCATTATTAAAGAGGACCAAGGACTTCAATGAACTTATCAACCCTGTAGGTTGTAGAAAGGCTTATTCAGATTTTTCATACCAGAAGATGAATGAATTTCTTCTCTTTCTAGGATTTTGTGATGTTAAAAGTCTTCCTTAGTTCTCATTTGAATTTACTTAATCATGGCTGCTGTGGTTGCTGAATCTTACCATCTTCAAGACTGAAAAATCTATCTGAAATAGAATTCAGCAGAATTTATTAGAATTTAGTGCTAAGCCAAACTTGTCATAGAAAGAAAAGAATACAAAGGGAAAATTAGAGGTAGGAGAAGCAATGGATTGATTCCATTTTACTAGCAGTGGAAAACTGTATTCTTCCCCTTACTCCTCTTTATTTTCTGACTAAGACAATGTCAAGTAGGGAAATAATGCAAATTTGTCAATGTTTCTCAACATTTTCTTGTTGCACTGTGTGTTATTGTGAAAATTGTAGTACATAATATCCCAGATAACCTAGTTATTTCAGTAGAAAATCAGAGTCATCAGTTAAACTGTTACAGTATTGTTCTTAGCAATGTTTGTCAGATAATTCAGACCCAACTCTGTAGACTCTGTTACAATTTTTTCTCTTGAATAATTTGTAATCTCCTTTTTTACCCTTAAAATGTTAGGAAGTTTTTTTTCTTCCTGTATCCTAGTTAATTGTTTTGAGAAGCCCTTAGGGTGCATGCACTCCATTCACTTTGGAAACCACTGCCCCAGTGGAGAATAGTCCCTTGTGGTCATGGACAAAGCTGACAGTATCAGAGAGTGGACCCAGGGTAGAATAAACTATTTCTTCTTGTTGGCCTGTCCTGTGAAATTAATTAAATACAAAATTACTTATTGCCAGCATCCATCTTAAAATATGAAGCTCTGAAAATATTGCTGGAAAGCAATACTAAAATACACTCATACTGTGGTAGAGAATTAGCTTTTTGTAGTTCAGCATATGCCCTTCTTTGGCTGTGATTCGTGGATCTTACCAGTGTGCAGTTATGCTGTGTGCTGCATGGGACTTTAATTTCTGCTAATTAAGAGTTTAGTAGAATGAGGGAAGTAGAAAAAATTAGTCCAGACTAGCAGCTTTGCCAATAGTATTCAATCTGTGTACTTTATCAGAGACATAGATTTTAGGTTCTTAATACAACAGACTCAATCTGTTTTCTCCCACTTAGGGCCTTCATCCAAGCAGGGGACTAATCCCTGTGCTCTCAGTGACCTCTTTACTGATGTTGTAGACTTGCAGCAGATTGCAGCTGTTGTACAGCTTTAGGGCAGAAAATGGCTGTTAAGGATCAGCAGGCTAATAGCATGCACACCATAGGGAAGAGGGTGTGCTCTGCATCTTGCCATTTCTGGATGGCTTTTTTGGCCAGGTATGCATTTGTTTCTGATGCAGTTTTTGTATTTTCTGTGTCTCTTCCACTGATTTCAGATAGGACTGCACAGCTCTGGTGATGGGGGCCTTGGCTACTTTGGGCACAGCACTGCAGTTGTAGGCACTACAGTCGAAATAGCATGTTTTTCTCAGTAGTTTTGCTTCTACATTAATGCAAATACTTCTGGATGCAAGGTGCTGGAGTCCCTGAAAAGTTTTGAGTATGGGAGATCTCTCCTTTGAAGGGAGCTATCCTTCCTAAAGGACTGATGAGATTGTCCTTCCTTTCAAGATTGCCCAGATATCACATGCTTCCTTCCCCTCCTCATTCTTCTCCCCCTTCCCTTCACCTAGCTGGAAGATTCACCTAGTTCACAGATTAATTTTAACTTAGAAAATAAATTGTGGACAGTTAATCTCCAAGTCAACTAGTTGGGGTTTTTTTTGACTGCCTAATAAAATAGCTTCTTTTTTTAATGGCTTTAGTTGCTCAGTGTACGACTGTATTATGAGTACTGAGGCACTGCACTTGAAGAATAAGAATTAAGGTTGACTGCACAGAACCTTTCTGTGAAGGATAACAGAATCACCAATTATAGAGGTTGGAAGGGACCATCATCTTGAGACCATCAAGTCCAGCTGCCTGCTCAAGCAGAGCAAGATCACCTAGAACAAGTTTCTCACAACCATGCGCGGTCGGGTATTGAAAATCTCCAAGGATCAAGACTCGACAAACCTCTCTGGGTAACCTATGCCAGTGTTTGACCATTCTCACAGTCAAAAAGAGTTTTCATGTGCTCAGGTGTAGTTTCTTGGGTTTTTATTTGTGCCCATTGCCTGTGAAGGGCACTGCTGAGAGAGGTTTGGCTCCCTCTTCTCCATCTCCATGTATTTATAGACATTGGTAGATCCACCTGAACTTGCTCTTCTGCAGCATTAGGAGTCCTGGCCCTCTCAGCCTTTCCTCACATGAAAGAGGACCCAAGCCCTTAATCATATTTGTGGCCCTGCACTACACTGCTAGATCTCCTAGTACTGCTTCTCTTGAAAGCATTAATTTAATTAGGCAGGCAACACGCTCATAATCATGTGGCTCTGCTTATGATTTGCAATGCCATTGACCTTTTTCTCATGCCATAGTTTTTTCCACTCTCTCTAATAATCCTGACTTTTCCAGACCTGTGATTTAGAAACATAACTACTCATTGCTTTCCATCCTGCCTTTCTTTTGCTGTCAGGGTGTGGGGGTTTTTTAATGACTGTACTTCAACATGTGCTTGTTTAACTAGGCCTTTCCTTTTGTCCTTCCATCCTTTCTTCTTAAGTCAAATAAAATCATCAGAGGATAAACAATGGTCAGATTCTCAAACAAACTAAAAATTAATAAAGTGAATAAAAATTAAAAAATAAATAATGTATTAGTCATGCCTATGTGTAATCATCAGTCACAAATCCATTGTATAGCTTTAGTTCATTAAATTAAAATTTCTTTGCAAAAATATTAGCTGAACTCAAAATATTTTTCTTGTTGCTTATTCCTTCTTCATATCCCTGGTGATTAATCTGGTCAATCTTCAAGGTGTATTGCTTGAATAGGATGCTTAAGGCATCAGGAAGATATTCTGCCTAACCTCAATTAGTTTTAGTCTATTTTTTCTTGCATTAATGATATTATTATCATGTGTACAGAGTAAAAAAAGCCAAAACCATAATGACTAAAGTAATTAATGATATAAATGTTGTAAATATTAAGCCTTCACTTTTAAAAATTTTCTCTTAACCATTATTCATTTCCAGAGTAGTGTAGTGGGAAAATGCATGTACTGCCATGCTCTTTATAATTTCAAACCCAGCAAATCTGAGTGTCCTGAAAATGAAGAAAAACTGGGTTTCTTGTCTAGAAATAAAAATGAAAAGTACTTCACAAGGATGTCATAGGACAAAACTTCTGCACTGACACATCTGTAAATATGAAAATTTATGACAATCTTTTGAATTTGCATCTTCTAGCAGTAATCCCTCCTATAATGGTCTTTTCGCTTCTGGTAATAGGCAGATGCTAGAACTTTTTCATTTTCTGCATGTTTGATTTGAATGTTTGAAATTAAGTAAATTTATGTGCATGCTCAGCAAATAATGATGATGCTACTCACAGGTATGCAAAAAAATGGATATTTTTAAACGTGCTTCAGTGACTATATTGTGTTCTATTACTTTATTTTGTAATAACTTAATAAAATTAGCCCTTTGTTGCTCATTTCAGACACAGCACTGTTTTTTCCATCCTTCACTGGAAATTCTTATTTGGAACTACCTTCTCTGACATCTGTATCGGAGACCAGGACTGCATCTGGGCAGGAAACAAGCAATCTGACGACTCTGTACTTGACAGTGAAAACAACTGCTCTAAATGGCACAATTCTTTACAGTGAGTACCAAAGATACTTGAAGTTAAGTATCAGTTTTAGCTCCTTCAGGTCCTTATTAACGTTAGTGTACATCAGCTGGCATTTTCTCTTCAACAGCAAAATGAGTCATTAAAATGCAGTAGAAGCCTTTTGGTATTCTAATGCAAGCTGCATTATAAAATTCAAACCATTGTTCCTTGTGTTCCTCTAGAAAGTTCTTTAATTTATGACTCATTGAGCAAAACATAACTTACAACAGAAAATGCTGCTTCCTGACAAGAAAGAACATAGTAAGCATATGACTTTAGTTGTAAGTGTTACAGCTCTAAAATACAAATGTTGAAAAAGTTTTGAAAACTTATTATAGAGAAACAGCTTCTCCATAGTTGGGTTGAGTCTCGCTTTTTATAATTGTGATCTTGGTTCCAAATTCTTGATTTATAGAACTACCTTAGGTTCTGCAATTTTGCCATATTTTGAAGTACTTACTGTGATTTCACACTTCAGAGAATTCTTTTGTGATCCCCAGAGAGTATACTTGCAGACTTAGATGTATGCCTGTTAATACTACATAAAAAATTTGCTTCTTGCCTGCATATTTCATTCCTCAATATATGGCATAAACTTCTGAGACAGAAGTACACTCTTCACTAGTCAGCAAGAAAAAATAGACTTCTCTGCCAGTTGAGTATTTCATTATACATTTTATCTTCCAATTTCTTGCAAATGGAAAACATGGAAAGTGAGGTGATTTCTTCCCAAACCCAACAAGAGCTAGAAAAATATGTTTATTTGATAAATTTACTCCACAAATGCAAAATCATTAGGAGCATTTGCAGTTCACTGCAGCTTCCTAGGGTTTCTCTACACAGAGAAATCTTCTTGATATAATAATTTTGATTAAATTCTGTTGCATTTATATTAATTTGCTAGTAATATGTGTGAATTCACCTGAACTATGTACATAATTATAAGCCAGGGTTAAAAGTAATATAAGCTTCGTGGCATTATTTAGTTATGCCTTTTATTTTTATCTGTACTACACTTAGACGTGAAACGCTCTAGCCCCAAATTGAAAATTTATGTTTACTGCTTTTCAAAATAGTATTTCAAATCCTTGTATGTTATATCTGGGCCATTGCTGCAGCTGCCTAAGCTACAGCATGGCAAAATTTGCTAAGAATCATGGATAAGTGGTGATACAGCAGTTCTTTACACTGAAGTGTTTTATACTTGTTAGTTATTTCAATTTCAAGAGGAGTTATTTGCCCTTGAAGAAGAATTCACGGAAGGTCACTGGAAGTACTTTGAATATATTTGGCATTTAGTGATTTTGTTTGCCTCATCACTGCAAAGTAATTTGGCTCCAGCCAAAGTTAAAGTAAATCTTGCTGTCTACACATAAGGCCTGAGTAAGCATCTCTGTGAAACAAAAAAACTCAAAAAACCCAAAATAAAAGAAAAAAAGAAAAACAAAGGAAGATTCTCTGCTATACTCAGGAGGATGTAGTGTTTTCTGAAGCTAAAGGAGTAGTGGTTGCTCAGCCTGGAGAATTGAAGGTTTTGGAGAGACCACATTCCAGTCTTTAAGTATTTAAAGGGAGCTTCTAAGAAATATGGGGCTAAACTTTTAGCAAGTCCTGTTGCAATAGGACACAGGGCAATGGCTTTAAACTAGAAGAGTGTAGATGTAGACTAGATATGAAGAAGAAATTTTTTACAATGAGGGGAGCAAGGCACTGGAATAGGTTGTCCAGAGAGCTAGTAGATTCCTCATCCCTCGAATCATCCAAGGTCTGGTTTGAGAAGGCTCTGAGCAACTTGATCTGGTCAAAGGTGTCCCTGCTCATTGCAAAGGGTTAAGTAGATGACCAACCCAAACTTACCTATGATTCTATGGCTCTATGTATTTTCTTTTCTAGATAATGTAGTCATCCTGCATCTAATCTAATCAGATATTAACACCTAATAACCTGTTCAGCTATTAGTTCATACTGTCTATGGAAAATTGTTAATATGGTCTTTTTCAGGTGTTTGCAGAGATTGTATTACAGCAGTATTTGAGAACTTCACATTCTTTAGAATATCTGTCTTTCCACTTTCTGAAATGATAGAATGGCATTCGTGGAGAACAATGCAGCTTTTTGCTTTCCAGTTACCAATATCAGAGAGTTCCATGGAATGCATCACAGCTCACTTCTTGTCCCTTCATGCACCCAAAAACAAGGAAGAAGAAGAGTGGGTCAGGAGTGGTGTGAGTTCAGCTCTCACCCTAACATTGAGCTGGGGTAGCTCCAGGAACTCAGGATAATTTTTGTATGTTTTCACACAGTTTTTTTACTCACTTTTTCTTCATAGGTTCCCAGTAGCACATCATACTCACATTCTCATTCTTTTTGTTACCCCTAAAATGGGATTTAAACTGATTTGCAATATTTCACTCTTTTAGTGACCAGTAGGTTTTCTATTAAGGTTAGGTTTCTGTTAAGCTAAACAAATAAATAAATAATGGATCTCTGTCTGGCTTTGGAACACAGACACAGAAAGTAATGGATGACTGTATATCTTGTAGAACTCTGATATTGTGTTTTAAATTAGATACATCTTTGTTTCACATTTATACTTTATCAGTCTCTGCCCCTCTTTCTATAGAACCAGTTTCTTTTCCTTGTTTTTACTCTTTGTCTTTTTATCCTGTGTCTCCCTGGTAATTAGATGCCTCTCCAAATATTAAAAGAGTTTGTTACGATTGTTCATATCAATATTCTTATTGTTACATAAATGTAAAATAAAATATTACATAAATCTGTAAAAAAACCACTCTCCAGTGTTTTATGAATGAACACCATGTGCCTACACAGATAATTCAGAATTTTTAAATCATTTCTATATGCCGGCATCAAGCTCTTCTGTCAGATAAATATACTTTGCTATATTATAATATGCTCCCTGTGTATTTCCTCCATCCCAAATTTTTTCTCCCTGCTCTGTCTTTCATTTTCCCTTCTAACAAAAAGAAGGGAAAGGGAAGTCTTCCCTTCGACTGCAAAAGAGAAGCTGCTGTTTTCAGCTGTTCCCTTTTTAGTAGTAATACTACTCCTGCTTCTACTGTTGCTTTTTTGAAGCTGTGTTGCCATCAAACACCTGAGGAATGAACTATCAGCAGAAAGGCAACTTGAGGCTAGTGCATTCACCAGGTACAAGAACAACACACTTCTAAGGGTTTATGTCCCAAACGTTTTCAGATTCTATTGACATATGCACGTTAGCAATGGCTTCATAATTAGTGTTACAATAAGCTTCACACATTCATAAAGAAAAAACCCTCTATTTGTAAAAACAATTTTTTTAAATAGGAAAAATATCACAGTGATCTGCTTCTTTCAGATGTACTTTACTAGAAAATAGTTACACATTTTGATTAGTTTTTTTTTTAATTAATCCACCTTTGGATTACACATTTTACAAACACACCTGTTTTTACCAGGTGGTGTTGAGGTTACATCTGTTTGTCTGGCAAATAATTAGTAAACATTTAATTACAGGGAGAAGCCACAGACAAGATGCTGCTGATATAAAAATGAATTTGAATCAGAAAGTATGCCTAAGAAGAATATTAAACTCAAAATCATAAGGATAACATAAAAGGATAAAAACTTGAATCTGTCTTTACCTAGTACATTAGCCAGTGAAGAACAAAAAAGATCTGTGCTTTCTTTATCCTTTCATGTTCATGTGCCTTAAAATAAAGAGAAAGGAACACTTGAAAATATCAATGCACTACTGTAATATCTTTTACCAGTTAGTGCAATTATATACTTGCAAATACATATAAGACAAATAAAATACATATAAAAATACAGTAAATAAGCCTGCTTATAGGCTAACCATTAGGCAGAATATGAGAATCATTACGTGATCTAGGCGTGTCACTTTACTAAATCATACCATACTGTTGTTAAAAATATAATTTTCCTATTTGATGCCTTTATTAGTAAGAATTTTATCAACAGTTGGTTGAGATTAACAAGTACTAAGGACTAACTGCTTTTGTAGAGGCTGCCAGAAATAGACTGTTAAAAACGTAGGGAGAGAGATGAGGTATCATAGAATCCTATGTGGGATTTATAGAAAATTACTATACATTCATCTCTTTTAATAGAATGAAAAATGTACTTACATTCTTAATAATGATGTTTTCCCTAATTATTTCAGTATGTATTTAAGAATAATCTGAATGATAACAGTAAATGGACTAAAACTGTAGAGGAATTTTTGCCGTTATCTTATGTTTAAATTGTTGATAGAATGTGGCAAGTACATTTGTGCCAATAAAGATTAACCATCATTTGAGGACTATTTATTTGTTGAATACAGAATGCATTCATAAAATTTCTATTCTATTCCTAATGATTTTGTTTGTTTGCATGATTAAATTTCATCAACATGTCAAAGCAAATTGTGATATTTAGTCACAAAGCAACATAAATTGCTAGCGATAATAAAAACCTGATACAGTTGTAAAGTTTTACTTCATCATTTTCACTTTTAACAGAGTCAGCACAATGCTGCTCACAATCCCTTCAAGGGTAGATTGTTTAGCTTCTACTATATATGGTAGCCTGTAACTTCTGACAAATTGGATTTCAGATATCACAGCCCATGTTTATAGCATTCCTTAAGGACAACAGCTCCCTTTTCATAAGTTGTGCTCATAAATTATTTTCTGTGCTCTCCGAAGCTCTTTTCCCCAGATCCACCCATATTCTATTTACCCTTCTGAAACTAAATATGGGCATTTCAATTGTAGTCTATTTGCCTTTTATTTCAGGTGGCATTCTCAAGCAGAGCCTTTCACAGCATCCTTCCTCTGTTTTGAAATATATTTTCTTTCTTAATAAAGCTTATCCCATATTTTATTGGGAATTCAAATCTGTCTTTTAGACAGGCAATTATTTAAGGCCAGTGGTCACTTGCTTGTCATCATACTGATGTACAAAAATAACCTTTCAACTTGCAATTTTATGTGAAAGAATGATTGCTGAGATCTGGTTTCTTTGGCCTGAACCCCACATATAATCTATTTATATAATTTATCTATATCATTTATCCCTGATATTCAAAAAGATTTTTTACTCAGATATTTGCTGATCTCTCTCTGTTCCCAGAATGTCTGTTTTGCTTAAGACTCTGTCTTTTTCTATGAAGGTAACTTCCATCATATACACTAGGCAGCATATGCTCTTTCACATTGCCAGAACAAAATTCTCTGCCTCCTCATGTTCACTGTAGAAAGATTTAAAGGATTGTCCTTTCAAAGGATTTCATACCACCTAGCAAATAATATGAAGAATGCTGTTAGTCACCTCTAAGTGTGACTTAAAAGCACTCCCTTGACTGAAGTTCAAGCGGCAACACTCACTGAGGTTTCAAGGAGTAATGCTGCCTTTGGGAGAGCTGTCCCAGATTTTTTACTTTACTGTTGATAATGAGGACCTTCTTCCAAGTTTTCACAAGTAGGCAAATGTGAATGGACAGTCACTGGGAGAAGAGAAGGAAACTGTTCACCCGTAACTTTGCTTTTTCATGATGTTATATGCATTCACAACCCTCCCCCACTTCATTCTCTCTGAATCAATGTGACTTACAGATCTACTTACTGGTAGAAATTGGGAATGCCAAGAACAGCATGTGCAAGGAGGGGAGAAGATAAGGAAACAAATAACGCAATGTGCATATATCAGTTATGCTAGGGTTAAAAAGCAGTGCAATAGTGCAATATATTTTGAAAGAGAATTATCAGACTATTGTAGAAGGAAACTGTAAAAGCCAAAGGCATGAAATCCAGTCAAATTAAAAAACCTTTGGAGTTAATTAGGTATTCAGGATACAAAATGTGTCTAAGCATAAAAGACTTCAGTAGGTCATCAGGACTGAAGAATGCATTGTTGACTAGAAAGCTGCTCTCAGGGAGGGAGTTTATGTTGTAAGCTGTTTCTGCTATGAACAATACAAAAGAAAATGATCAGGGAGTTGCAAGCACTGTTGTGTCTCTCTGTGTCCTAAAAGATTATTGTGTGCTTTTTGTTTTGTCCTCCAAAATAAAGTTGATAATTTCATCTTTACAAATAAGTAGGTTTTCTAAGTCCCAAGTATACGCTCGTTCTTTTACCTTTCTGAATAAAAATATTCAATAATGTTCCAACCTGTGGCCCCCTCCAAAAGCTCCAGGCCAGGGAGCCCCTCCAGGCTCCTACCCAGCAGCTGAAACCCAGCCCAGCTCCCAGCCCTTCTGACCCACTCCAGGGGTCTCCCACTCACTGGTTTACAGACTGACTCACTCGAGACTCACCCACCCAGGAACTCCACCCTTGGGGGTCCCCCAAATGCCAGCATAAAATTTCTAGCTGATACCCATGCCAGCACCCAGGGCCTCCTACTCAGAGGCAGTAGTACACCAAACAAATACATGCAGTAAATACAATTTCATGACTCAGTTACTGAGTCTTTTTTACTCCACTTAAATACAGTAAAATATAGTGAAAAAAACCCCCAATTAACCTTTTAACAATTTGTCTTAAAGGGGAATAAAAATTGTAAACAGGAACTGTCTTTTATGAAAAGTAAATACAGTTAAATTCAATGGCCAAATTCACCAATATAATTTGAAACTGTAGGTATCAGTCCTTTTTTTGTAGAAGAGCCATGTATCATCCATTATTTAAATATAAATATTTGGCTGCCATTTTTACAATGTATAATATACTATTTAGTGGAAGTGAACTTAAGCATCTTTTTATTAATATTTTGAAGAGTGCAAGCAATAGTATGTTTGATGTTTTGTGAATAATTTTTCCTCTCAAGTCTGAAATATATCATTAATTGAGAAAGGTGAATTTTTCATAATCTTTATTATAAGAAAGAGATGTTCTCTTATAATTTTTGGCTTTTTATAATTCATTTGAAAAGCTGAATGAATATGGCTTGTTTTCTTAATGTCACCTTTGTTGCCTTAATGGCACTGCTGGATATAAAGAGAAGATCACCTTCAATTGATGTGAAGACTCTGTAAGATTGAGGTAATTGCAGTGGTATTAAGTAAATTTTGCCATTTGGTTATTTTCTTTTAATTTTAACTGTTATCAGCTGAATACAGAGATTTACAAAGTCTGATTTTTTTTCTCAGTCACTCAAGAAGAGTCCTGTATATGGAAGAGTCCTCGATGTCACATAGACATAACAGGCGGTGACCTTCCAGTAGTGTGGAATAGTTCCGTGAGGTCCTACACTTTCAGAAGTGTGACTAGCTGCATTTTTGTTTTCAAAGCTGCTGAAAGAAATTTTGGAGAGCAATTTCTTCACTTGTATCTTGTGGAGGGAAGACCAACAGTTCGACTTGGCTGTGGAAGCTCCCAGAACATTCTGACTCTGTCCCCCCACCAATCTGTTAACAAGGGTATCCTCGTCCCTATCACAATAAGGTAAGAATTTACCACTGAGAGAGTTTTAGTCATCCATATTGAGCAATAAAATGTGATTTCACTTGTTTTTTTGACAATAAAAAGACAAGTCATATTGGAAAGCAAATTTGGAAACCTTTTTCATGAGGTTTCAAACCTTTCTCCTTGATTGAAAACACATTTTTGTTCACAAAGACTACTTCAGTCCTTTGGAGAATTTATGAATTGTTTGAAGTCCAGATATATTCACAGATACAGCTTAAGTCAGCTTGAGAACTGAAAAAGTTTAAACTTAATTTTGGAGATTACAAATGGGGGGCTCATATGTTATGTTTATTAATTAACACCCTGAATAATTAGATTTGTCATCAGAATTTCAGCACTAAATATAAGACTAATTTGTTGTTTAAGATGAAAAATTAAAAATGAGCATGCTAACAACATCTCACAATGCAGGCTGGACTTTGTGACTTTAAAAGTCTTATCCAAACTAAACTATGATTCTAAAAGCTGTCATATCTACATTGACAGCATTATACAAGAATGGCTGATCACTACTGTCATTTTTCATCTTGTACAAACAATAGTTCTCAGAATGGTTCGTTTATCATTTTGAGGAAGGTATTGATATCATGCTTTGGTAATGAATTAACTCTTCCAGTCATGGAAGATGTGTGCAAGTTAGGTAAAATGTAAACCAGAAATAATACTTTTTTTTTTTTTGTTATATTTATATTGTTAATGCTAAGCAATGGTAAAGTATTCAATCTTTACTTCAGAAACATTTTAGGAATAATTCTGATGCCCATATAAGATATCAAATTATTGCGATTAAAATAATATTTTTTTTTTTACATTGTTTGAGTGTTAGAGATTTTTGCTGCACCTGAACTGTAAACATTTGTGATGTGAGTGAACATAGTGTACAAATTATTACACTAAAGGAAATTTAGCTAGGACTATTTTTGCTTTTAGAGAATGGTATGGGAAGGAGACTGCTGCAAAAATTACCATGAAACACACGTTAGACTTCTCAAAATTGCCTCTTACTACCAAAAAAGGAAAATCAGAGCATAATCTGAATATTTTTGTGATTTCCTTCTGAGCTCTTTCTCTGTGATGTAAATGTTGATAAGTTCTAAAATGGCAGAGGTTTTATAATCTCAGTGTATAGAGTAGATTGGCATGTAAAGAAGAGACGGTTCAGCATTTTTTTGTTAGATTGTATGCTTATCCCATAAGCTTTACCACTTCTCTAAGAAACAAACTTGTTAGAATATGAATCCTCTTTTCAATATATGGAAAGCTAACAGGATCTGCCATTTAGAAAACTGTTTTATTACCAACTTTTATGCTGAGTATTAACATCTAGCATTAATGAAGCAAAGTCACATGGCATACATTGAAATCTTATTGACTGACAGCATATTTATTTTAGGATTTTTGTTCAGATTGTAAAAGCATATCAAATTTACAAAGAAAATTATATCACTTCCTCTCCTTTTGATCTAGCAGATAAAGAGGTTTTTTCTCTCAGAAAATACTTGACAGAGTTATACAGCTCAATACTAATAAATTATTCTAAATTTGTTTTTTAATCCCCGAGACTAGACTTGTGTGAGACATTTGTCAGATAATTGTCTGCACTGCATGAGCTGTGGTAGCGTTTTCTGTGCTTCATATGTTTAAGCCATTAAAATGCTGTACAGATTTCAAAGCTTAATAATAACTTAGCAACAAATGCAGCTCAATGGCAATTAAAAATTGATTTTAGTTATTGAGTTCAAGTTTACACTGAAAAATTTATTTCCCTCTATTTCTACCTTAAAATTAACACCTCTGTATTTATGGCCCTATTTTCCTTGTTGTTACATTGACAAATAATGTCAGTTCAATTTACATATCCCCTTTGTTTACTGGAATGTTATACTGCTGTCTTTGGAACAGTGGCATACTAAATAACTTGCAAGGTGTGATTTTGGACTGTGACTGGCAGGGATTTACATGATTTTGGGTTTATGGGCTTGGCCTTCAAAATGACTTGTGATTATTCTTGTGAATCCTTCTAAAATGTACAGAGAGCAGTATATCCTTCACCAAGCAGCAATAAAATTGTAATCCTTCAGCAATCATCCTTAACCTCTGTCAAAGGAAAAAGCAAACTTGACAAGGCATTTGTAGCCTCGCAAAATCTTGTATCATAAGATATAAAATATGAATCCATGACAAAATTGTTGATTTGTGTTCTCAGTGGCTGTTGGAGATAGATAATTCTATCTGCATGGTTTACCTGCAAAATTAATGTGTGGGAGTTTCTTCTCTATAATGCAGGAAAAGAGTCAAAGACTGGAATAAATGACTATTTTTTGTTATTGTCTGAAAATTCTCCAATTGGGGAACAATAGATTTGTTACATTTGACTTTGAATAAGTTTTGAAGCTCATATTTGACAGTTATTACAGTTTTGGATGAAACTATGGCTCTAGTGGATAAACACTACAATTAACACATCCAATAACATCTATAGAGGCAGATTTTCTCCTTGTCAAACTTTTTTCTTTTTACAACTATTGCTTTCTTTTAACTGTATGATTAGTTTCCTTAGATATGGCCATTTTCTCAAACCTGATGAAGATTAAATGAGTTTTAAATGTTCAGTCATTGTCTTTATGGTCCTTGTGAAATGGCAGCTTTATGGAAGAAAGTCAATAAAGCTCTGATTGCTTACTTTTTTTGCCTTGCCTAAAGAAAATAGAAACCTGTTTCAACGCAGTTTCATTTGTTGTTTCAATTTCTGTTAATTTTAGGAGGATTTGATTACTGGTTTGAAAATGTGCATTCTTTTGAGTTTAATTTTTTGTGATTTCATAATTGAGATTGTATTGTTTTTTGCGGTTAGATCTTTGAGCACATACTTGAAATGTAGTTTGGATTGGTTTTATGGATTTGTTCTTTAAAGTTATTCAAAGAACATTAATTCAAACACATTTCATTTCATTCCATGAGTGGGTTCTGAAATACATTTGCCTGATGTAACATTTGCTCTACTTTGTAGTTTAACTGATATGACTGCCATGGGGACAAATGATGTTTTTTCAATTCAGTGGTTGAAGGAAGGTAAATTTAAGAAAAAATTAAGGTTGAAGGTAAATTTAACAAAGATTGAGATAATCAGGTCATTAGGATTTTGATTTGTCTAGATAGTACAGTGGATTTTACCTTTCAGAATATGAGTACTCATATTTTTTAGACATCTTAGTCTTTTTGTCTCTAAACAATACTTTTGTCTGTTCTACACAGTGATGTGGTGCAGCAGGTCCTTTCTATTTGGGAGATACCAAGCAAGCATTAATTAAAATCTTCTCTGTATGTGATAGTATCACTCTTTCCACCTTATTTACCTGCAGAATTTTCAGATTTTTCTCTAGAATTTAATGAACATAGTGCCCTTCCCCACAGAGGTATACCATGGTATTATGAACATTTACGTTTCATGTATCTTCCAAGTGAACATATTGAAAGCAGTTGTTTCCAGTTTTCTGTCACACTTTAATTAGTAGTATGGATGTGAGCGTTTACCAATGGCTGAGAAGGGCACCTTTAGCTGTCCTTAAAAGTGTTTATTTGTCAAATACATTATCCAGTTAATGTTGTTTGGCCAACTCTCACCTAGACCATGCAGTGGTACAGAAGCTACTGAAGTTTATTGTTTGCTCTTCCAGCTTCAAAAGCAGATGGCACATTCTGAACTGTGAAAGTCCTCAACATGTTTTTGTACCTCCACATGGAAACTTTGGCAAGATGTAATGTACTAAGTATTATCAGCATCCATGATTTTACCTACACTTCTTCCCTTTCCACAGAAGAGGAAAATCATTGCTTGAACTATTCTACAAAGTCTTTTTTATTGCATGTGCATTCTGAAAATGTGTTTTTAAAAAGAATATACAAATCAATATCCATAAAAAGTGTTGACTTATTTTGAGAATGACATTTGCCTATTTCATTTCATTTCATTTCATTATTTCATTTCATTTCATTTCATTTCATTTCATTTCATTTCATTATTTCAAAGATATATAGCTTTTCATATTAGTGCATATATTTATTATTGTTTACAGGTGTTAGGTGTTCTGCATAGTGTGAAAGTATCATTTAAAATTACCTTAAATCAAAAAAAATTACTAATTTTCTAATACCTTACTACTGTGTCCAACATTACCAGTTACCTAGGAATATAGGATTTTTTTGTTTGATGATTTGGAAACACCTGAGCAACAGGTTTTGTATCTCAGCAGGTACTTAGTGTAGCCTGTGTTTCATACTTGCAATACTGAGTTCCAACATAATCAATTATGTGATGAATGAGAAATGGAAAGGTGATTTGGTAAATGACTTGAGTCAACTTGATGCAATATCACCATCATCGCATCACACTTCATTTTTCCAAAATTGTTTGAATATTAACAGTGAAAGCAGTCTGGGATAAGTTTAAGAATTGTTATTCTATTTTAGGAATTTGGAAAATTGTTAAAGAAATCACATTTAGATATGTTTTTTAAAAGGAATATTTTACATACTCCATATCTTAATTTTGAATTATAAATCAGCACATATATGAATTACACCCATGTAGATGTTGTGTTGCATAGAACTGAAAATGCTGTCAGATATTATTTATATTTAACAAATGTTGAAGAAAAGTTTTAATTACTTTTAGAAGGACATATATACAAGAACATACATTTATATTTACTGTATTTACTATAGCATTTGAAAATTTCAGAAAATCATCACATTTGCCACTATAAGGTAGGAATGTTTTTGCAGTGTATGCCTATGTAATGTTTGTTCTGTAGCCTTAATCCCAGTTCCATCAATCCAGCTGTTACAGTTTTACACAAGTAAATCACTACATCTGTTATTCAGTCTCAAAAATAGTGCCGTAAGAGATGCATTACATCAAGATAATGAATATAAATTCTTGTATATGCAATTTTTTTTTAATTGTGACATTGGAATCAGCTAGTTAAATGACTCCATGTGGCATGCTAACTGAAATAATTCAAATAAGAAAATGGATTCTCATGAAGAATATAGAAAATATTACCTTTAGTGTTTGTTTCAATTTCAGCTTTTGTGTATGAACAGAACATTCAGTGTGTTTAGCAACATAAGCCATTTTCTGAAACATTTTTTTTTTGCTTTCACTCATCAGCAGTATGTAATATTTCATCAGTGATTTGTCAAAGCCAACAAACCAACTGCTATGGCTGTTCAAGCTCATTAGCTACTGACTTGAAGAGCAGATGTTTGAATTCCTGTACCCGTCATGCTCTGGCTTTACACTAGATGTTCTTACATTAAATGACCTTACAGGAATGACTCAAGAACACAGAAAGACAGAATCAAATTATTCTTTTGGCTGGAAAGGACCTCTTGAGGTCCTTCCAACCTCCTTGCTCAATCAGGGTTTCAGCTGGGATAGAGTTTTCTTCTCAGTAACTGGTACAGTGCTGCGTTTTGCATTCAATATAAGGATAAGGTTGATAACACGATATTAATGCTTTGGTTGTTGCTAAGTCATGTTATGCTAAGACAAGGGCTTGTTTTTTGTGTCTCATACTCTGTCAATGAGGAGGTGTCAAAAAACCACATTAACTGATTTTGGATGGTTAATTGCAAAGTGTCTCAGCACAGACCAGTTCATAATATATGGTGTCATAATAGATTCATCTTCCCATTCATTGTGTGTCATTATACATTTATCTCAGATGAAAAGCCTGTATCACAAAATAAGCGATGTCTGCTGTGTTTTCTTATGTACAAATTGTGTAGTTGCATTAAATGTCATTGCATTCCTACAAGGATGTGCATTCCAAAAGCTAAAACAACTGATTGACATCAGTGCATTGAAGAAGGTTTGATCACTTCTCTTGCTTAGGTGTGAGTTTTCTTCATTCTCTTTCAAAGATGTTCATATCAATATAAATTTTAAAATGTGAGCTGGATTAACAGTTCAGTAATAGACTAGCACAGTGCAGCACTGTCAGCTGCCTTTCCTGAAGCGACAGGCATCCAGACCTCCACACTGAATTGGGCTCTGTGTCACAGGGGGAGAATTGTGACCTGCCTGAAACTGTAGGGGCAACATAGAAAGCAATGTATATTTACCATATTTCAAGGATAAACCTTTGAAAAAATATGAGGCCACTGATTGCTTACATTATTTAAGAACAATTCTAATGAGTCGTATTCACTCCATTTAACCTCACCTAGTTTCAAGTAAATAAATAGTAAATATCTGTACAAGTACATGAATTTATGGCAAAAAATTAAAAATTCATGCAGTACTCAGACACTTATTGATCACTAGGCCTTTTTGACACTCAGCTAAAAGTTGGCAGTTTGTCTTTAGGTTACCTCCCTCAGTGGTCAGTGTTAAATTGTGAACATGCTGAAAAAATGGAAGGACTGGTTTGCAAAATACTCTTTATTTCTTTCTCACAATCTTTTATCCCATGGAGAACCCTTTTTTTCTGTTGCAATTACTGCAACTTCAAACTTACTTAAAAGACATGATTTTGTCGTTGTAAGTCTCTAATATAATGAAAAATAATACTGGGAAGTATTATTTGGAAAGTCTTGTTATCAGTGGCATGCCCTCCAATCTCCTTTTGAACATAGAATTTGAAAAATTAAATGTTGTTGGTAATCTTATGTAATCAATTTTATGTCACATTTAGCATTCTGTTAAATTCTGTCTAGGGGCGAATGCTGACTTTTAGCTCAAAAAGATGCTGTGATCATGAACTTGAAATTGATGTATTAATTCTTCTTTGCCCTTCAGTGTCCTGAAAAAAACAAGAGTATCATTTAATCTCTATTCCTGAAGGTATCCACCAGAATTTAAACTTTTTAATTGATTGAATAAGAGATACTACAGATGACTGTATTTCTTAAAGGAAAAAAGGATAGCTGTTATTTTTAGCTATATTTTCTGTTTTAAGAATTTAACACATTTCATTTGAATTACCAAAGTTGCTAAAGGGTATTTGTATTTATAAGTGAGTTCAACTCAGCATAATAGAGCAAAATCAAGTAACACAAAAAAAAAGCAATAACTTTCACAGTATTTTATTTTGGATTGTGTTTATCATTGTAGGAAGAATTAACTCATTCTAAAAGATGCTGATAGGCATGACTGTCTCAAAGCTATTGAAAATCATTAATCATTTACCACAATGATTTGAAGATTCAAATTTCCACTAATTTGCAAGAAATACAAAAATATTTTATGATGCTGAGCAAAAAAAAATTCATAGTTCTGGAGAAATTCTGTCATGTCAGAGGTAATTTTGACATGAGTCCAGCTTTATATAGTGATAGTCCCAAAAGACTGCCTGTATAGTCTAGTGGTAGAATGGAAGGGTTTTTTCAGTCTTTCCTTTGGTTAGGGTACATTCCTGGCCAAATATTTTGTTGTTCTTCCACCATTCTCCATCTCTAATGCAGAGGACCAGACTTGAAAATAATAATGAAGGTTGATGTTATCAGTTTGGAGCAATGTTTTTATTATGTCCATTTTTTCCTAAGTCAAACACTTCCATAATACCCCTCATACTCATACTAAAAATGAAGTAGTAAAATTAAAAGGGCTAATGAGGAATGTTTCAAAACATTTTCTTATCAATTTTCACATCTTTAAACAGGATCAGATGTTTAATGACCATGGTAATCTCTAATGTATGTTTAGTATTTCATTGTTAAGCATATTAAAAATATGTTAGTAATTAAATATGTGAATAGATTGCTAGGTTTTCATGCTATAACCTTCACAAGGCATGACTAAAGTATTGTATAATTCAGAACATTCTAAAACCTTCCTGTTTAGCAAGCCCTCTTATCAAACATGACAAAATAACAGCTAATGTAATTTTCAGAATAACCAGAAAAATTCATTTTCCAAAGAAAATTCTTAGATTAATAATCACATTAAAGAAACTGTTTCATTGCACTGTTGACAATTGCAGTAATTATTTATTACTTTCTTAGTGAATGATGCTGCTAACAGCAGTTATTTTTCTGTGAGATTTTACTGAATCTCTATGCCACAATTTATTAGGTCTTCTAAAGACAGTGAGCAGTGAATTCACCAGAATTAAGGTAAACATTATAGCACATTTCATTGTCTTTTATTTTTAGAATTGGCTACGTGTTATAATTTTGAAATTCCAATATTCAAAGAATCTCTGAGTTTATGCAAGAAAAAATAGGAAGAATAAAGGTCTAATAGTCTGTATAACCCAGTTTGCATTTTCTGGCCACATCTGCTCTGAAAATTATTTATTTGCCTTTCAGCAGTGTTGCAGATAAAGCATATGTAAGTGGTTTTTTATTATATCATGGAAACTCTAAACTGCATTTAACCTAATTTTCCAAAATTTGCTAAGGTCTTTAGAACTCTCCCTTTAAAGGAGACAGTGCTTTAATGGTGCAGACTTGTACATAGTTTTTTTTACTGTGTGCTACATAAAGTGCTGCATTTCAAGTACTGTTGATGTGATTGCTTATTCACTGCAGTTTCTCTATATTGATAGTGATCTCATATGATTCACTTTTCCATCTTCCTGTGTCTGGGTCAGACTGTGTGAAACAGAAGCAAAGATTTCAAAATATTTGGCTGCTCCCTCTATTCCAGGGAAGAAGCAGGAGGCATGGCCCTTCTGATCTGCTTGGAAGGAAGCACAATTATTTCACATGTATGCTAGTACAAAGGGATTTCAGTACTGCTGAAGGGACACTAGGAATTATGCATGAAACAGTGCAGTTATCAGTGACATGAAGGAAAAAGGTCACTGGATTACAGAAGGAATAATAAAATAATAGAATTCAATAGAATCTGATATATTGGTCAATATTTTTATCATTCCAATATTTATTTATTTTTTATTTCTAATGTATATAAAATTTTATAAAATTCATCATCTCATTGTCTGGTCACCCAGTGATTTACACAGAGGACTTCTCAGATAACAGTTTATCTTCTATTAGTTTGGCACTGCACATGGAGCTATAGCAATATAGTGCCAAATATCTTATGAAGGTGCCGTGTTGCCTTCTTCCTAAGAAGTGAGATGGTAGTTTACACTGTTACATTTGTGAGCTCTGAAGAGCTGAACAACAAAATAAAACCGTGAAGGAGAAGTAGTTTTTTAATTCTCTTCCTCAAGCCTGTTGTTCTGTATGTGAAAGATCAATACAGAAATAAAATTGGTTCAGTGTGCTTGTAACAATTGGCAATTCTCTACAGGTTTGCTTTAGCTGAAAGCAATAGGAAGTGCTATTTGCACTGCAGGTATTGAAAATCAGTTAAAAAGAAAAAAAAAAGTAGTCAGCCAGCCTTTGCATGAATGTCCAAAAAAGCAGTGGTAGAGGGAAGGGCAAGAAAATGTATCTATCTCTCAGCAAACGAGTTTGGCTCTCTTTGATTCATCTCATGACCACCAATAACCACAGGAGTCAGAAGGCAGGGCTCCAAAAACAGAAAAACAGACAGCAAAGTTGCACAGTCCAGACTGCTGTTCAGGGTTAAGCTGAATTTTCTCCTGTGTTCTGAGAAGAGAGCAGTCCTTGGTCTATGTGGTCAGCTTCTAGCAGCAAATTTCCAACATGGTTTTGAAAAATTTGGTTACTCTTGGCTTGTTACTTAGTTCCCACAACTCTAAAATGGGAGTAAATATTACTAAAATGGGAGTCAATATTATCTCCAAAAAATGTTCAAAAGACTTAGTATTATGAGGCAAGGAATTTTAAGAATGTGACATTGAGGTTCTGGTGCATAATCTGTATTTTGTGCTATATTCAGTCCATCTCTGTGACCAAAAATTGTCACAGGACCTCAGGTATACTAACTGGGGAATTTCTTTTTTTCATATAGATCATTGGATAACCCTTTTCATGGGGGCTGAGGGAAAGAAGAAACAGCTATGGTTATTATTTAATTTTAATTGCTATAACCTTATTTTTTCTAATTTTTTGCTTTCTAAATAAATTTCAGACAGATGTTTAATATGTAGTTTTCATATATGCAGAGAAGGAACAGCAATACAGGACATCTGATCATTGATTCTTTCAAGACTAACCAGTTCAAGTCCAGTTTTGCATCCTGGCAGTAAGAAAATTTTATGCTTCAAATTGAGTCACTTGATTAAAGATAACATTGAGTAAAATTCACACATACATTTATTAAATAGTCCTCCTTGATAGTCACAAAAGACAGAGGGAAAAAGAGAGAGATGTCAACTTCATCTTTCTGAGAGAGAAATATCCACTGCATCTTTCTGAGAGTCTCCAAGAAACTCATTTGTGGAACACAAGGTAGGAAGGAAGGTATTTCTCTTTCTTTAACTGAAGTGCATCGATTCTGTGAGGAATTTATATTTTGGTGTGCAGTTAATTCAGGTGGGAGAAGTTATTTTACTTAGCTCTCCACCACTTTGTCACTATCATTAGCTTGTTCTTTGAAGCACACATTAACCTGGATTTTATTAGACTGTGAAGTGCCTGTGAGACTTTCTCCTCTGCTTGCTCACCATTGTGTTCCACTTGCCTTCTGTCCCATGCTCTTTAGCATTGTTGATCTATTTTCTATGGACTTACTGATGCTGCTGTTACATCTGCGATCACCTCTATTCAAAGACACTTTGTCATTTTGTGACCATTACTTGATCTTGTTCTTTCCTTGGCTGGAAATACAGAATTTAATGAAAATGCACTTCACTGGAGGTTGATTGCAAACAGTAATTTAAGCTGTGGGTAAATGTAGCAGAAACTAGAAGGAAAACACCTTCACCAGACACAGGCTAGGCAGGCAGATTTGTGCTAGTGTTACATCATGCAGTTCAAAAAAATACATATATTTTAAAATATCTAGGATCCGTTTTCAAAGGCATTGCACTGGCCAAGCTGTGCAATAAAACAGTCAGGTTTTTCAGCTGATAGATTTGTGTCCACAGGTCAATAACTTAATCGTTAGCAAAGTGCATGCAAAGGTTATACAAAGAAGATGGGCAGAGTGCAGGTGCCTGGGCACTGGCAGTGGAGGCTGCAGCGAGTGAGTATTTCATGAAAGAACGGTGACCCATCCAACACTGGATGAGGGGAAAAGTGTGAGAGGCAAGGAGCAGCTCAGAGGAGCTCTTATAGACTGACCTGTATTCCCCACCCTCCTTCTGCACTGTTTGGGTTGGGGAGATACAGAAGTTGGGAATACAGTGAAGCTGAGGCTGGAGAAAAAGGGATTAGGGAGAAGAGGTTTCATTTTTCTCTTTGTTTTTCACCACCCAAATCTGTTTAATTGCCAATAAATTAAATAATTTTTCTCCATTTCAGTCCTGTGGTGATAATTGGTGAGGGATCTCCCTGTCTTTACCTCATCCCAGGGGTTTTGTCATCCTGTTTCTCCACCTTCACTGTCATGTGGAGAGGGAGGAGTGAGAGAGAAGCTGGGTGAGCAGCTGGCAGCTGATTGAGATCAACCCACCACAGAAGGAACATAGAAGTGATACTGAACATGATTTTCCTGCCTTCCTTCTATGTGTAGTTGTATAGGCAAAATTTTATAACATATATGTGACCTCCTCCGTTTATTTAAATTTTTTGTGCTGTCTTGTGTTGAATAAGGCTGTATTCTGTTGTTCAACAGAATGTAAATGTGGGTATATCGTAGAATTCTTGTAGTTGCATGGTGTCAGCGTATAGTGAACACAGAAACGTAATTAATGTCTTGCACTCCTGATGCTAAAGTCTTTCCAGAGGTGTGAAAAATATCTGCTGCATTAGAGAGTATTTCCAGATACAGTAAGTGGTTTAGCAGTTTGTAAACAGGTTCTCTGGGTCTATGGAAACCCTGTGCTTTGCTATAAAATAGCAAAACTTTATATAATGCCAAATCTGCATTTGAGCTCACGCTTCAAGTGAACTGTATTAAACAGACATGTAACTGTTGGAGGTTTGGAGTACATTAAAATAAAATTATTCTTCAGGTTGTGGACTGCCTTTTCTGGAGGCTTTGCTCAAGTGCAGTATCACATTTGCTGTACATTTCCCTGTTGGGGGAAATGGTGTTTCTCTGGCACCAGTTCACATCTGTGCCTCAGGATACACGTCCCTGTGGTTTTTCTTCTGCAGCTTCTGTGCGATTTGCAGCACTGGTCTGCCATTTGCTGTGGAGGTGGATGTGACTTCCTACGGCACTGACGGGTTTTAGTGAGAGCACCAGGAACTAGAGATCTATACATTGTCACAGAAATTGTTTTATCCCCCCTACAGTTCACATTGTCTCGTCAGAGCTGCCAGCACCTAGCAGACCAATAGTAATGAAAGATGTGAATGTGAGAGCTACAGTGTAGCATGCTGTGTTGCTACTAAATTACTCAGCAGCACTTCAAAACACCTTCAGAAAATAGGTTTTCTCTTGCATTTGAATACATTTTATGTAGATCTGACGTGTGCTTTGGCCCCTGGGTTTTGTTCCCAACACTGTCAGAAACAATCTTCTGCAACCTCTTTTGTTCATCCATCTGGAAAATAACAGGATTATGCTTGCCTGCCTTCTGGGGGAGGTATAAGTTTTGCTCAAGAGCAAATGCTGTGAAAAATACAAAACTAAACACTAGTCTGTGCCTGACATAAGCCAAGGCGTGTTCTGACCATTTCTTTCTTTGGCTGAAGAGCATTCTTCCTCAACCAGCCAAAGAGGAAGACATTGATTATTAAGACTGTGAGTTTTTTCTTCACTTTTAACAAAGGGGAAGAACACATTGCTTTGTTTTAATGTATTTATTTCAATCAAATACTTAACCCTGTATTCTTAATACTTAACCCTGAAATCTTGCAAGATTTCTTAATGTATTTCATGGAGGTAGTGAATCGGGCACTTTTATCTTAACACTTTGGCATTTCTTCAATTCCCATATGGAGAATGAGGCCCACAAGCAGTTTTACTGAAAACTTAAGGTGGGGATATGGCTCCAGGTGACACACGAGTGGAGTTTGTTGGTTGCTTGATGCAGACAATAATCCCAGCAGCAGCCTATGCCAAATGTATATCCATGTTTTTCAATTTTAGAGCTCAGTTTGGTGATGCACTATGGTTGATACAGTATTGTTGGTCTTGCTATATACTCAGTTTCCACTCCAAGGGTTATGAATGCTTTCTGAAGCCCATATAATTTCATCTGTTTCCTTTTAAAGTCTTCAGCCTTCAAATTTAAGCTAGAAGGTTTGGGGGTTTATAATGTGAGGGGTTGGTTCTTTCTTTCTTTTTTGTTTTTCCAAAACACAGAACTTATATTTAATAATTATGAAATTTTCCATTTAATAATAGAGAAATGCAGTTGGCACAACCATTTGCTTTGTCTCTAATAAAAGTTGCAAAAAGTCTCAGAATGCTAAAAAGTAATCCTGTGGTATTTGGGTGTCCACACGTTTCAATACAAGAACATTCATTCGCTTTGAATGGCAAAGGGTTATTATTGCATATATTACATTTCAGCTTAATGTATTTTCAGCCAATGTAACATCTGTGATAGTTTATTTTCTTGCGTGTTTTACACTGGTCAGCATCTTACAGCTTTTGGACTCACTTATTAAAGTCCTATTTTTCAGGAAGATAATGTCAGTCTTACTAAGCAGACAATTGAACAGAAGAGTGATTAATTTGGTTTGATTAGTTGTGAACTGCTGTAGAAATTCTGCTGATCTGACTAAAATATTATCTTTTGGGGAATTTGGTAATTTGGTTTTTGGTCAGGTCAGATCTCCAGTCACACTACCTGAACAATTTCATCAATTGGGCAGCATCCTTTTTGGTAGCAGCACATTCTCATATTGATTAAAACTGCTGCTCATTAATAGCAGATTAAATATGAAATATTTCACCACTCAAGCAAGTATGGCAGTTGGATCCAAAAAGAGGCCTAGACCTTGGAAAGTCCACTCATTCTTACTCTGAAGAGTTAATGTGTAGAAGACAATTATTCAAAGACAATGTATCCAACACTGTCAGAATTAGTTCACTTCATGTCATTGCTTTGGGATTTAAAGTTATTAAGTGATTTGTCCATATAAGTTTTATTATAGCTGGCCATGTTTTCTGTCAGGTTGGCAGCAAGGTTGTGGGATTTTTTTGTTCTCCTTGGTCATGTAGTATTATAGTAGTGATTAAATGCTGAACATGTATTTTTGCTCTCACTTAGAATTCTTTCTATGATATTTTGTCTTTTTTCCTTTCATGCTTTTTCTTTCTAAATTACTCAAAATCTGCTGTCATTTTTCTCAGTTATGAGCAGGAAGACAGTTAAGTACATCAAAAGTTGTGTACTGAATACAGATAACCAAAGGGCCAAAACATGTACAGCTACATTAAGTAGGAAATGAAGCAGCACAGACTTGTTCCATTTAAATTCAAGATGAGCTGCAAAAAGCTAGTATATTTCATCTCACCTTATACAAGTTCTTGAACTAAACATGAAGTAACATTTTGTGACCTGCAACTTTCCCAGCATAGTGCTGCTGCATCTTCAGATAGTGAAATAAGTTAAATTGCCTAATAACTGGGAAAACTTTATGTACATATTCTGTAATTTTCAAATCTCATTTCATACCTTTAAACAAAAGGTAGACAAAAATTCAGAAATTTTTTCTTCCAAACTACATATTCAATCACTTGAAACCTTTTACATGTCAGTGTCTGAGTGTATCTCTGCTCATTTTAACCCCAGATAGCTGAGGATGGTTCTATAGCCTCCAAAGAATGTCTGTTATAAAAATACTGTGCCTTAAATCATTATCATGCATAGTAGATTCCAAAATCTTCAGTTGATCAAAGATGAGAATTAAAAACTTTGCCTAGTAATCTTTTTGCTCTCTTCTTTGCAGTTTTCCCTCTAGAAATAATCATGCTCTTTTTTCCATCACCGTAGAGTTCATATCTGATTCAAGCCAAATAAAGTCTGTTTCTTTCCTACCTACCCAAACTGTTACATCAATCTTCAGCAGTGACAATAGAGGACAAACACAGAACTTCCTTTGCTCCCTCAACCCTTCCTGAATAAAAAAGGATGATAAAAGGAAGGAAGGGAAAAGAAAAAATTAAGTAATCGTGAAATAGATTTTCCATAACCGATTCCCCACACAACTTATTCCATTTATCTAATTATGTGCAGCCCATATTATAATTTAATCATCAGCATGTTCCCTGCCTTTCATATGTCAGGCACAGGTGCATGGGTTTTTTTCCTTCCTGACCAAACTGTAACCTGTTTTGGTTGGGGTTTTTGTTGTTTATTTGTTTTGGTTTAGTTTAAAATTTGAATAAGCAATGCAATAGTGGTTTAATGAAAACAGTGGTAGAATTAACTTACCTAATCCTGTTCATCCTATCTTCCTGCCAACTCTCTTCCTCTGGCATACAAAAGAGAGGGAGATGCACAGCAGGCGATGTTTTCCAGGTTCATCATTAAACAAAGCACTTAATATTGACTGAAAACAGGCAAATATTTGGCTGCTGCAATTCAATCAGTGCAATGGGTATGTTCTTTAAAAACAAGTTGTGTTTAGATTAATTCTTCTTAATTTCTAGTAACTTCACGTAAGATGGATAAAAGCGTGACAATCACAGAACTTGTACTCATTACCTGACATATTTTGCATTCTTTGGACAAGATCTTGGCCAATACTATTCATCTGCTTCACGGTTTTTTTCCATGTGATACAAGATTTACAGAGATCTTTTTGTGATAAAATTCATTATTAATCACATAGTGCTGAGATGCATAGATGAAGACTAAAATAATTTCTAAAAATAACTTATATTGGATAGGAAAAGGTCTTTCCTAAAATACACTGCCATTCAGATAGAACATTCTTTTCAAGGCTTTCGTAATACCCTTATATCCAGATGAGCTAAGTGGGTAGAAAATTTGTTGGTCAGCATTGCATTGTCTATCTATGTCAGTTACTCATGGCATCCCTTAGTGCTCAGTACTGTGACCCAGGGAAAAAATCAAGTATTTTATTGGGTCCCTCAGAGGAAGAGAATCTTACAGCATGACCTACTAGGGTTTGCCTCAGAGGCATGTCTGAAGTATATTTGTATGAATGCTCTTCTGACCACATTAAAAACAGTTTTGCTGTATAAAATTATTCTAAGTTCTTCTATTTTTCCTTGTCTATTTAAATTTGAAGGACAACTTCCTTCTCCAAACCCTGCAAGTATATGGTATGTAGGCTGAGATATGTTGATGTATTTAGTTTGACCTTTGTTAATAAGGTTGGTTTGTTCTTGGTATTTTGGTGTTTGAAGCTTGAAACAGTGATTTGAAATGATAATGAGCCCTAACTCTCCCAGTCTGCAGGGATTCCCACTCTGCAAATTATGATATAAAATGCTTTTTGTTAGGGCTAACACTATAAAGAAGAGTATATAACTGGTAACTGGTAAGCCCTGGTTGTGCATGATTTAATTTGTTGCTAATTAGAGACAGCTTAATCTGAAGTTAATTATTTTCAGTTAGAAGTGTTAATTCTGACAAAGTGATACGTTTTTCAGTGCTTGAACCTTGACCCAAAGTATCTACAAGGTTAATAGCATCAAGCATCTCTCTGAAATGAAATAGTTAATCACAGGGTGGTTCTGTAGTGAATATTTTCTAATATTTCCAAATTCAATATGTGTGTAGCTGCATTTGTAAGTAGAAAATTGGACATCAAAATCAAGAAACAAAGAACCTCATCTGTAAGCAAAACCAGATTTTACATACCCAACAACAGGCATTGTGGTACTTGTTTACACTTCCACAATTTCCTTGATAACTTGCATTCATAAAATATAATCTTTTTAAAAGGCCTATGTAAGATTTTTAATATCCATGAAGAAACGTGGGACATTTCACATCATACAAGATTTTTTTTTCCGTTAAAACCTCATACTTTTTATTTCTAAAATCTAATGAAAGTAATCTATCTTGTTTAAAAAAAGCAAAAACTTCCTAAAAGGTGGCCTATGAACACACATTTACACATACAAGCTAAATGTATTACATTTGTCTTGTTTTTCTTTTTTGCAGTTAGTATTCATGAATCTCATGCACTACTTCTTTTCCAAATAATACATTTCAGCTTGAATATATCACTAAACAAAGGGACTGAAAAAACAGGGGAGACATTTCTAATACACTAGGAAACATACATCTGGCTATTTGTGTAGTTTCTCTTGAAGCACATCCAAATGACATTATAATCTATATTTTACTTTTTGATATTCAAATAGGTAATAGGCATCATAATCTTGTGCCTTCCTATATGTTTAAGATTGCAGCTAAAATATGTATAAATATATCACTGTAAAGCAGTCTCTTTTTTCTTTAAAAATAGTTGGTTTTATAGCTTAGCAAAATGTTCTTAGCTCTTCACGTTGGGTGCTTTGATTTAGACAGGTTCAAGTACAAAATACATGTGAAATTATTATGAGAATCTTAATTTCTTTGACAGAGCTGTTCTAAAGCTCAAACTTTCATTCTGATGGAGAAAAACAGAGAACATGTGTTATCAAATTAGACTACAACAAAACATTTAATGAGTCTGGTCCAGATAGGGATGAGTAGAGAACTTTAATCAGTTTAGATGACAACACTGTGCTTCAAGTTCTGTGCAATTCTGTATTTATGCATGTATTCTGAAATCAGAGGTCCACTCTGTTCTATTCCTTTGTGTGTTCAAAGCAATAAGGATCTGTTAAGAAACAGTTTTTAAAAAAATGAAATTAACTGATGACATTGTGTGGCCATTAAACTTCACAAATCAATAAATCTTCAGTCTGGTACATGGGAGTGTTATTGAACATTTCTGCCTTGCATTATAGACTTCAGGTGAGTTGCTCATGCTTTATGGAAGTAGATTTGCAACATGCCCAGCACTTTTAGTAACATTGATACCTCCCATTTCTCAAAAAATTAGTCTTACCTGCACTGAAGAGGGCCTGAAGGGATTATGATGACAAGGCCTTATTCTCTTTCTTAATGATGGATTCAAAAGGGCAGACACAATGTTGGTGAGGATTAGAGACACAGAGATAACTCTCTTAACTGGTGTTACAGCTTACTAAGAAAGATTAATTATTCATTCCCAGTTTTATCCATTTTTATATAAATGTTACAAATGGTGCATTACCCTTCTCTGCAGTTCTCCATGGCCCTTTGTTTATGACAGCATAAGCAATGCTTAACACAAATAAAATGTTAGTGATAGTTCTTGTCATAAATGGAAAACTTTTCTTTGGCGATAGCATATGTTTGCACCTTCAATGAGACAAGATAGTAATTTGCTGAATTAAGCAATACAGTGGAAAATTAAATATCCTATTTTAGGAAGCTGCCTTTAGCTCTGTATGCCCTGACTTACATTCTGTTGCCATATTTTAAGTTGATCCTAATGTAATTCAACTGAATTAGGCATTCATAGACCATTATAGAAGAGCTGAGTAGAGGATATAGTTGTTTCAGCAGTTGTTGCTGAATTATAAGAGGGATTAAGTGTCTGCCTATTTCATTTTTCCTACTGGGATGCTTCTGAGAATGTCACCAGAAGAGACCAAGAACAGGCTGTTTGAATATCATTATGAGAAGCTGGCACATAAAGTTTGCCTAAGTCTTAATTAGAGAAATGTGAGAGTAGCTCCAAGTTCCAAAGGCTTAAGTTTACAAAGGATTAGAAGACAGGAGCTGTAAAGAGTCTGAAACAAAAATACTTTTTTTCATTGATACTTACATGTGCAAAACTGAAATACAGCAGGATGTCTCTTGGTCCTCAGTATTAGCAAATATGTCAGCCTCAGCCTCAGGGTTTGCACTAGTTGGCAGTAGAAGGACTTTATTCTCCACTCTATTCAGGATTTCCTGTGCATGTATATAAATTGCTCCATCTCTTGGCATTCAAATTGAAGAGTCACTTTCTCATTAGCCACATTACTTAACCTATTTTTCTCTTAGTTTTCCCATTTAGAGGGGATGTAACAGTTCATTTTAGACCATCAAAGTATGCAAAAGAAAATTAATTGGTGCTGCCTGGTAGAAGTGATATATGTTACTGGTCATTGTATTTCTTCTGTCTGTAAGAGGTAAGAAAAGATTCTCAACTGGAGTTCATTGCAGTATTGCATTATCTGTACAGCACTGCATTGGTAAAGCTTTATTCACATGTCAAGTGGCTTCCTAATTTTCATTCATAGGATCAGACTTATATAAGACAATAAATGGAAGACAAGCATCTGAAGATGTTTAAACATAATTCATTCCTATGCTCTAGTGCAATACCAAGCAATGTTGCTAACTCCAGAACAGTCCCTCCTCAGGGAAGGGGACACATAATTTGAAGACATTGCCTACTGTGTCTCTCTTGGAGCACATTTCCAATGTTTTTTTGTGGCATTTTCTTGGTGAAGTTGAACCCTCAACATTTGTTTGATTTTCACCTTTTTTTCTTATTTTCTAGAGGGGAATTTACCCCCCTCAAAATATATTGGCTTAGATATGTTATTCTTTTCCTGTACTCTTTTCCTTATTCTGATTTCATGACTCTAAAAAGCACAATTTATGTACACGTGAATTGTGTACGCATAAGAAAAATTTTTAAACATTGGTTGTTGTCAGAAATACGTGTATACGTATATTTTCTTCAAACTTTGTATCTCATAGCCACTTCACATGAGACCGTTGCTTCTATATGTACATAAATTGATCTCTTATTTCTCTTTACTTTCACCAATATGCATGATTCAGTTACCTGGTAGGTAGATTAATGGCTTAAAAATAGTTTTAAGATGTGATACCACAGCCTGAAAAGCAACTGTGCAGACAGGTTTTGAAATTTGAACTTTTACCAAGTACTCCTTTTCTTATTTTGCCAGGCTTACAACAGTGTTAATTTTCTCACCGGGAGGTAATACTGAATAGCTCTTATATGGAGCTATACTCTGCTTCTACTGATACTATTTTCTTAAACAGAAACATGATCCAAGACTCCTTTTCAGTGCATTCAAAATCATTCTACCTACAAGAAATCTTGTACTTTAAGAGAAGGAAATGCTACAAAGTGGTCAGAGAGTCATGTTTCTCTTGAGACTAAAAGAATCTGAGTTGCTACTCTTTTAGGGTACTCTTTTAAAGTTAGTGTTCATATGTTCCATGCAATCAAATTTTATTTATTATTTATCAGAAGTCTTCCAAATTCTTCCAGTCTTCATCAATGTAATATTACATTGTTACATTTGATTACTATTTTGGCTTTTTCTAAATTAATTCCCAAGTATCACCTAAATAACCCTAGACAATTTTTCCCATTTCTCAGAGAGGAAAACATATGACTTTTGAGGTAATAGATCAACGCTGCCATTTCATTTGCTTAAATAGTTTTATCTCCATTTAAGGGAAGTACAGGTCAAAACTTAATATCTAATGACTCTTCATAAAAAGTGGTTTTTCATGCCAGAATATTCTTCCAGTGAAGATTGTATTTGAAGACATTTCTATGTCTTCCCTATTTTGTATTAGTTGTTTCATAAGCTTTAACTGGAGGCCTTTTACTGAAAGAGGAAAACAAACTTTCTTTTCTGATATTGTATAATTTTCAATAAAATTGTTTTAATGCAATTACATTTATATTAAAAATCAGTGAATTAGAGAATCCAGATTAGAGGGTAAGAATGAGCTGTGCAAAACACTGCACACACCTTCCCTAAGGAATGTTCATCTCTGGAGTGCCAAAGAATAGAAGAGTAGAAGTCTTTCTCTTCGATATAATGTAGACTCAAGGAGAAGTTAAAGTAGCCATAATGAAAATTAAAACAGCCTTGTGCAGGTGCAGCAAATACCCAGTTGGTACAAGAACCTGAGGCAATGCAGTCAGGAACAGGAGAAAGCAACTGTATTCAGTCTTGAAGGTGGATTACTGGGTTTAACAACATGGGGTTTTTATCAGCAGTGAAATCTCAATGAATTCATATAACAGAAAGAAAAGCCCACAAAATACACTATGAAGCCTGCTATGATCCAACACAGAACAGTCAGGATGTAAAAACAAGCACAGTATATATTCTGTATTTTTCTATGTGTGAACTTGCTGTCCTGAAACTGAGATTACAACATAAGGTTTTTGTAGGATTTGGTGCTTACTCCCAGGATCAATTTTGTATCCATCTATTCTTTCAATACTGTCATGATCATGAACAACAACAATAATGACTATGGTAATTATTATGATAAAAATTCAATTTTGTTGTAACTTCAAAACTCTGCATAAGTGTTAGTACTAATTATTCCAGTATCTTCGTGTTATTCCCATTCTTGCATGTGTGAAATGGAGGTGTCACAGTCTATCAGTTGTCACAGCATGGTGGTGAATTGTGTTTACACCAGTGAAATCCCTGTGAAGTCAATGGAATTGCAGAGATATGATTAAAAGCAGAATTTACACTTTCCTTTAAAGATCCAGTCTGGGAAAAAGTATCTTTAAAGTCATGATTCATAAAATATATATGCTGAAAAAAAGCATGCCATTGAAATAAATGATCCTTGGGTGCATGCTGCTTGTAGTATGCTCAGCAATATATGCGTTAGAAAGAGTCCCATTAGCCAGTCTACTAAAGGATCATAAACTTGACTGTTGGACTAGCAGAGCTGGAAGAAATGAAGCATAAACCAAGCTAAGCAGAACCTAGCATAAACAGTATCTCTTTCACCTAATGTAGGTATTACCATTTCCAGCTACTAACATGCTTATACAAAACCATTGATTTCTGGGGTTTTTTTAGATTCTGTATAATATATGAAAAACTGTGTACCAGCATTAAGTAAAGAAATTGCATCTTCTGTACGAAGAAGGTAGTATTTGGCAAGGTAAAGGTATTTGTTTTCCTCATATTCCTCAATTCTACAAGTACCCCCATTGCAAAAAGAGGAAAGATGGACTTTTTTATAAGGGTATGTAGAGACAGGACATGGGGAATGTCTTCAAACTGAATGAGGGCAGGTGTAGGTTAGATACAAGGTAAAAATTCTTCACTATGATAGTGGTGAGGCACTGGAACAGGATGCCCCAAGAATTTGTGAATAAACCTTCTCTAGACGTGTTCAAGGCCAGGTAGGATGGGGTTTTGAGCAACCTGGTCTACTGGAAGGGCCATGGAATAGGGGGTTGGAATTAGATGATCTTTAAGGTCATTTCCAACCCAAGCCAATCTATGAATCTATGATTTTATGATAAAAAGACACTGTTTGACTTGAGATGGGTCTACAGTGTTACCTCCCTTGACTGACTCATGATGCTGTGTCTGATGCACCCCAAGTTGTCCCCTTTGGCTGCTGGAGTACACTGGTGGCTCATATTCCACTTGCCATGAACTCAGGCCTCAGATCTCTCTCTTATGGAGTGTTTCTCCAGCCTCTCATCCTCCAGTTTGTAGGTATAACCACAATTACCCATTCCAGGTGAAGACTCTGGCACTTGCTCTTGTTAAATTTCATATGGTTGGTGGTTGCCCAGCTCTCTAGTCTAATCCAGATCCCTCTGCCCCTGAAGGAGTCCACAGCTCCTCCTAGTTTAGACATCAGCAAACTTACTTTAATGTACATTTAATTTCTGTGTCCAGGTCTTTTATAAAAACATTTGAGAGCACTGGCCCTAAAATTGAGCCCTGAGGAACCCACTGGCAACCAGCTGCCACCCTGAAGCAACCCTATTTACTACATCCCTGAGCCAGCTGCTCAGCCAATGTGTTATGGACTTCCCTAACGGTCGCTGTTGACCCGCTAGCTGAGAGAAAAAACCCAGGTTCTCAGGCAAGGAAAGAGAAAAGTGCGTTTATTATTTTGATTTCCATATATATAGAGTTTTCAGAGGTCACCCAGATTGGTCAGCCAGAAACCTCCCCCTAGGCCTAATTGGCCAGGCCTGAACTGCCCTAATCTCGAGACGTTGTTTGCAAAACATCCAAAATTTATCTTTGTTTATGGAACCTAGCAAAAATGTTCTCATGAGAAAGACCTGTGCTAGCCACACCTGACTGTGTGCTGAATGTTTTATGCAGGAGCAGACTATGAGAGAGAGTACAGAAAACTTCGCTAAAATTCAAATGCACCACATCTACTTGCTTTTCTTGGTCAAATAGATGGTTTATCTAGCCCTAAAAGGTGATTAAGTTGTTTAAACAAGACTTTTCCCTCATGAACCCATGCTATCTGTGGCCAATGATGGTGCTGTCTTTCAGATATTTTACAGTAATTCCCAGAATAAACTCCTCCATAATTTTACCAGGCACTAAAGTGAGACTGACAGGCCTGTAATTTACAGGGTCTTCCTTCTTTCCCTTCTTGAAAACTGGAACTATTTGCCAGCTTCCAGTCAAATGGGACTTCTCCAGACTCCAAGATCATTGCCAAATAATGAAGAGAGGTCCTGTGATGACATTGGCCACATCTTTCAGTGCACTGGGATGAGTCCCATCAGGGCCCAGAGATTTATATACATCCAGCTGGAGCAACAAGTTTCAAACAAGCTCAGGGTCAGCTGGGAGTTTGTCATCCCCTAATGCATTCCCAAAGTTCACACACATCTTTCTGTGTGTGGTTTGTTTATTTTTCCTAAAGAAAGGGGCATCAAGGGATTGCTGAAAAACACTTTGGGAGTCAAAGTAATTTGGGATTTTTCTTCTCCCTTGTTTTTATCTACTCCTCTCCTTGGTCTCCTTTTCTCTCTCCTTCTCTGACACTTTTACTGTTTGGTCAGTTTACAGCAACTAGAAAACCTGAAATCTGTTGTTGAATTGCTGAAGGTTATGAAATATGTTTCATTGATTTCAAATAAAATGTCAGACATAAAATGCAGCACTCATTTTTATAATTGTCATTTCTGAGTGTTGCAATTGAACTTGGTAAGAAATACCAAAATTTGACCTTACTGAAATAGAAGAGGGCAAAGACACATACCAACATTTCCACGGAAGAAGTACGGTGAAATTATATTTTGGGAAGAAAAGGTATGGTTTTTATAACACTGGATTTTTAAAACGTATATTTTAAGGGGAAAAAAGGTAGTAAGTGCAAGAATTTTGGAAAAATACCAAGAGATTATTAAAACTGCATGGCACAATACAGATTTTCACACTTGTGAATTGAATATGCTCAGTCGAGGGTAAAATCACTGTTCCTGAAAAATCCCCTGTATTACTTGACAGTTGGTTAGATGTTCCCTTGACGACTGCTCTGGTTAATCAAGGGCATAAATGAAGCCTCTATTTCAGTGTTTTGCAGAAGTCATTTTATATTGTGTCTTTAATATCAATACTTTTTTAGTAAAGGGATTTTTGTGGGGATTTTTTCCTATGTTGAGCTGTTAAGCTGGGCTAGCATTTTTCAGATTCTAGGGAGAAAAATAGCAAGTAGTTCTAAATGTAATCCTCCATTTGTAGCATTACAAAATGAACAGTGGTGTAACTAGTTTCTAATAATTTTTCAGAAGTCCAGAAACCCTGGTCTGCTAGCAGTGTGAAGTCTTTGCTCAGAAACAGTCTTACCATGATTATTGAGCCTGGATAAGAACAAAGGTTCCCTTTATAATGCCTGTGGCTATTTATACCTGCTGATTTGACATTTTAATTTTGCTATACCTCTCCTTAATCTGTTAGAAATATGGTTGCACCTTCAGCACTCTACAGAAAATATAATTGCTATAAACTAAATTTTCTTAAGTATGTTTACCTAACCATGAATGCACCATTTTTACATGATTACATTAGGTAGTTATAATGCATGAAAGCAGTTAAAAGTCTTCCAGAAGTTCCAGTCTCTGGACCTATTCACATCCATATTGTCAAATATGTAATCAGTTTAAGATACTTTACTGTGTTTCCCTTGATATAAACTGGAAGCTGAAGCAATCATGCTATCAATTAGAGCTTAAGTCAGTCTTTCCAATTATTAGAAGAGACATTAGTAAGAATTTTGCCTTCATGCCTTCTACTGTGCTCCTTTAGTGCCACCTGGTGACTAGCTTGAAAGGAAAATGAATTTTATTTCCACCTGGAGAAGTAGTCCGTGATAATTTAAGCTAAAACATTTACTTGAGTAAGACCATAGGAGGTAACACTTGACTTAGAAGTGCCCCAGTCTTAGCTAGCTTGAGAGGATTTCTTTGACTATCAATTCCAGACCTAAATTAATCCAATACCTGATATCCACAATTGTACCACGAGTGTGTGAGGTAAACATTGCATTTTGCTAGAAATTCAGCGTTCATGCACATAGTTAAGCAAGATGTGACTAGCAAATCACATTAATCACCGTATATAATTTCTGGTTTGCATCTATTGAGGTTCATCAGTCTTTTGTAAAGAAATAGTAAATCCTTGGTAATTCTTGTTCTTAACAACTTTATATAAAATCCACAGCATCTATGACAAAAATCATGTCATTCTAAGCCAAGAGCAAATAAGAAGGCTGAACATCTTCTTGTTTCAAATTTGTGGAAATAAATATTTGAATGCATCAGGCCTGTACCTTAGCATCTCCAGGAACAGTTGGGCCCCACATGGCTCCAGACCTGTTTAGATCACTGTGCATAACATTGCCCATACATCCTCCACACACACACGTTTCCCATAACTACTCCCCACACACCCAATTCTCTACTCCCCTGTGAATCCTTTTTATATCATTATGAGTGTGATGTGCATGAATCACAACTCTGGTGCCTGACAAAATTATCCTGCAATAGGAATCGTATTGCATTCTCTCCTGTCACTGTCTCTGGAGGGGAAAACATGCTGGCTTTAAATGCAGCCAGAATATGCCACTGAGATGCGAGGCAGATGGACTGAAATGCCTTCAGCATCTAAACGAGTGAAAAAGCATCACTGAACTAAAAATACTTCAAAATTTAAAGATGTCAGTGATTAGCCACTTTCATCTCAGGTGTTCCTAATGTGAGGTCAGTATCTCATAATATGAGGTTAATTAGAAAAATAAAGAAAAAATGTCAAGAGAATAAATCATCAGTTTAATTTTCTCTTTTCTAATGTGGATAATGGATTTCAATCTTCTATGAGGTGCATGAAATAACACAACTGCATTTATTCTGTTGCAAGATTATGACAGATTTAAACGTAGATTATAAGAAAGCTATAACCAGGTTATAGAGCAAGATTAATGATATTTTAGTTCAGGTCATTTCTGTGACAGAATATTTCAAGTGCCTTTTTTTTTTTCCATCATTGTTTTAAAAAAATAATATAATTATATTTTGCATGTGTCCATATTGTTACACTTTCTGGGTTTAAATGCTATAATAAAGACAGAGACAGCATTTATGGTTTAATTGCCATTTTTTCATATGTTTGTAATTTTGTAAGAAAAGACTGTAATTTCCCATGCTCTGTCTCTTTCTAAAAGCTATTCTAGGCATGTATAAGTAATCTAGCAAATTCAAACAGTCCTAATTTTTTGGTAAGATAAGCATGAAAAATATCCATTTTGTTCACATTTCAAATGACAGCTTTTCTTTCTATGACAAGACAGAGAGAAATTTCAAGTATTAATTCTTTGGAAATCCTTGCAAAGAAGCAAATGCTGAAGGAAACTGCTAGCACTCCTAACATACACTCCAGAATACAGGGCAGTAGGTTGCTGCTTGTAGCCTGTGGTTTTATTCTCACAACTCAGTCACTGATCTGTTGGCTGACATCAAATAAATCAGCTCTGTTCTTTGAGATTTCATTGCTGCATATTAAAAAAAAAAATCAAAACACATCTATGTACTTTGTGAAGCTATGATCTAATGATCAAAATCACTGTATAATAGCTGCTGTTTATGGATACTGGGGGGTTTTACTTGGAATTTCTTTTTTTTCTTTTTTTCTGACATATTTCTTTAAAGATGGGTTGCCAGGTATGCCTGTGTAGGGATGACTGTGTTATTATCTAAATGAATTTATGATACTTGGGCTTGCCTAAGTAAAGACCATGTCAGTATTAAGCAATCTTTAAGGCTTATTTTAGTTGCACCTATATTTAATCTTCCACTTTTTTTCCGCCAGGATAAAACAACAGAAGTTATGCACAAAAAACAGTGAGAATGTGTATACACCAGACATTTGCAGTGAAGGTTTACAATGCTGAATGTATGGCTAATTGCTTGAAGATGGTCAAACTGACACATTCCACACTGTTCTTTTACTTTTCATTAGATGAACATTCTTCTTTATTGATTTTACCATGTCAATTAAACTTTTGTCCTTTGTGGGCTGCAACATTGTAATATGTGATATAAGGAGTTATTTAGAAAAAGAAATAGATGCAGACTTCAGAAATCTTCCTGAAAAGCAGGAAAAAGGCATTAGCAGAGGGTAGGCTTTGCCATGACTGTGTTAGGTCTTAACTACAGTATCCACTCAGAGTAGAAAGCACCAAGCAAAGGCTATGGTTTTGTTTCCCCCTAAAAGAGAATCTTAAATGAGCTGATTTTCTGTTATCTGAGAAAGTTATCTTTATACATTCTGATTTACCTAGATAATTCCCAGCAGCTGAAATATGAGTAGGAATAATAAATCAAATTCAAAGAATATTTTACATTTCAAGAATTAGTTGGAAAACAAAATAGTGGATGTATTTTCTCCAAAATTGTCCTCATTTCAAGTACCTAAAAAGGAGATCACAGACTGTCTCTCAATATACCCATTGTTTATTAACAAGAAACTTCTGTTTACTGAATTAATAATTTATAATGAAATTGTGCAAACTAGATGATCTTCATAACAGCAGGCATTGCTTCTGGTTCCCTATATTCAAAATCAAAACATTATTCTAACTTTAGACTTTACAAGAAGGAATGCAGTTCAAAATACCTTAAAAACGTTACTTTTTTTAACCTAAAATTAGAACTAAAAATTAATATTTTTCAAACTCATTTGAATAGTCTAAGGGTCTAGATCACATTTCAGAAGGTGATAATAGAAGATGTCATTCAAATAGCTCAGACTTTTAAAGAAAGATTCAAAAATAAGAAAAGTGTTGTGTACTTACAAAGTAGAAATAATTTAGCACATTTCAACCCCCTGCAGCAGAGCACAGTGAAAAGTCAATGAATTAGTATTGACTGATTTAGCTGTGAACCAGCAGTGATAAAACTATTGGAAAGGTGGGATTTATTAGTATGAATGCATCAGCTGCTGATGTGGATGTACTGGCTATGAGACTTGAGTTAGTAAATGCACTGGTTTTGTGCTGCTCGACCAGAAATCACTGCACTGCAGTGAATTTGTAAATATTCATTAGGGGCCTAATGATATACCCATTTATGCCAATACAATGTTCCCAGCAACTTCAGAGGTGAAAACTGAGACACTAAATTTCATAATGAATCTACAGACAGGAGCATGAAATGGTAAGACTTTAGACACAAGAACAGAAACACAAAGCTCAAAGCATAACATGGCATAAATCATGCCATGGCAGCCGCACACAACCAACCAGGTGCTGATATATAAGAAGGTACCATTTGAGAGTATGGTATATCTTGATGTGGTTTCTCCAGGAGTAAATTTGGCCTTGTCAATGCTGAAGTAATTTCTATGATCAGTAATGTATGCTTCTAGTGTACAGATCATAATGGGCTTTAAAATATTTTAACTTTCATATGTCTGTGGCCTAACATAAAATTTCATCTATCCCAACACAAAACAATTAATGAGATTCCTACCATTGTCCTTTACCATTTATTCAGCTAAAAAAATGGAAAATTTGGCAGTCCAGATAAATATATAATCTTTTTTCAGAATCTTTTTTAAAGTCTGTTGTGTAAGATTTGTGGAATATTACATGAAAATGTGACATTGCTGTTGTTAGAAGCCTTACTCTGGAAACCTAATTATGTGGATTTGGCTGAGCAGAGTTTCCTGTGCAGAGTACATGTAGTCAGTAAACCTTAACATGCTTCCCAAAAAGAGGGCCATCACATCCTCTTTTAAAGCTCATGAAAATTTAAAGACAAGTAGATTGGAAAGCATTTCTACAGAAATAGAAGAGCTCACTTTTAAAGAATCTGTCAACTACTATTGTCCTATTCTGCATTTGCTGCAATAATGTTTATGTAAATTTCCTTTCTAAATATAAAACCAGTGTTTTTAAAAATCATCTTTTTTAATTGAATTTTTATTGCTGATAATATTAATAGCATTTTATCAGATCTCATCACAGAAAGAAACTGAAGAATTCTCAGTGTTTATATTGAAGGTTTGCTAGTACTTACTTCACAGATTCCCTTAACCTTACATTCTTTTTTATCTCTGAGGTTCAATACCACTGTCTGCACTAACACACTTTCCAAGCAGTGATAACTGCATCGCAGTGTAATTTTTCTGCTCAGAGGTATCCAGCCTTTCATTTCTTATTCCATTTCTGTTTCCCCCGTAGGTCAGGAAAAGGAAATTTCAACCCAGGCTGTTCAGCATCATTCAACATTGATGTCACTTGTCCAACAACCCTCTATACTAGGGAGACTGTATATCAACCACAGTTAGCACTTAAAATTTATCAATAGCCACTTACATATATACAGATAGCTTTCTTCTTTTCTCTGTATATCTTTCAAACTCTGGTCAAGAGTAATAAGAAAGCAAATAGAAGAGGGACATTAGTATAAGAAACTTACTTCTTTTTTCTCATGGGTAGTTCAAGTAGCCATGAAACTGGAATTATTAGTGTCCAAAAATTTTCATCCTTTATGGAAGCATGAACAGCTCTTTCACCTTACTTTTGCTGTGTGGGTTTTGAATACTCTGTGATCAACAGCATAAATAGTAATGGGATCTTCTGTTCCCTTACAGCTACATGTTGCCTGTGGGCAGTCCTGAAAGTTACTGCATGATTGAAATGGCTGCAGATGGAAACCCTCCTGTACAGCACAGACTTTCTTTCTCACATCGAGCATCTCAGGTGAGTCTGCAAAACATCAAAAAATAGCTATTCACTTTGAACATTTCATCAGCATATGCACTTCAGTTATTTTTGAAGCAGAATAGGTATACTCTAACTTCTTTTAAAGGAGGAAATGTAATTCCTCTTAAGATATCATTATATGTACTTAGTTCTTCTTTAATAGGTTTTTTCACATCAAGCATAGATACAATATCCATTAATTTCTTAGTCTATTTGACTCTGAAACTTCTATTCCAGCTGCACAAATTCCATGAAAAGGACATGGATGCCATGAAAGTTAAAAAAAATATATTAGCAATTCATTTACCTAAGGCCATGAGGTTATTAGAAACAATTCAGATATGGTTAAGCAGTAATTCTGCTTACTTTTTATTTGCAAACCACACTGTCTAGCAAAGAACAGTTATGATTTAGTCCGGTGTCAGTATTGTTGCAAGTACTTGGCTTCTGAATAGTATTGTAAAAAATATCTGTCTCCATTTTGAAACTGGTGTCAGAAGACTCATTCTCAATAGACAATAGGCCAGCTTTCCCAAATATTGGATTTTTCTGTTATTCTAAGTCTCCATTTTATGGCCTCTCTGTTACGCATTCTCTCATTGGAAGATCTTTTCGACATGATACATTTAAAATCTTTTTAGGCTTGAGAATTTGAACTGTGATTGACAGCTTGCTGTGTAAGTTTGTTCACTAGAAGACAGGTCAGTTAGCTGTAGAGATGCTAATCTTGATATGCACCTCACAGTATGCACTGTTGGTTTGTAACAGAATTTCTTCCCTTGAATGGTATGTAGGATGAATGTCAAATCCTCATGACTATTACACTTTACAGTTCTTCTCCTAATCTCCCAGAACCTTTATTTACAAAGTACAATCAAAGAAAGAAAAAAAGACATTTCTTATGTCTAAGAGGACTAATGAATATCTTCCCATTATTGCCCAAGATAATCCTTTTTATCACTCAGGCTCAAGGTGAAGAAGGATATTTTCAAATTAGTATTTGGAAAGTTAAATATGAGTATAATGTAAGTTATCGATATAATGCTATATTATGCCTTTTATGTTATTAACTAGCTTTACAGGAATTCTTTCTTTGTGCCTACTTAAAATACCTTTTGGTTAAGTCAGTTAAATTCAGAACAGAACCTTTACAGAAATAATGGTATTATTGGTGTACTAGCATGTGCTTGAACATCTAACAAATTATTATAAAATCCAGAGATGCTAGAAACTGAGTGAAGCCTATTGAAGTTGATCTGTGATACACTGGATCTACTCCCAAAGTTAGTGCTTTTGTAAAACAAGCCAAATAATAAAAGAGATTGTGTTGCAAGAGGAGTGTTAAAAACACTTTTCTTAGTCACAGACATTTTATCATGTAGTCCAATGCTTTGCTTAATTCTTGAGTTTCACAAGCAGAGAGAAAATGTCTGCAAACACTACTTACAAATCCTGTCTGTCACGGTGGTGTTTCACAGCTTTGTTTGAAAGGGGATAAAGTCAAGTGATCTGAAATGAATTCAACAAACGCAGAGCCAATGTCTCTGAATTCCTTTGACATGAAAAATCTGATTTAATTTTATCCATGCTCTAAAAGAAGATGGTGTTTTTCTTTTTCCCTTCAAAATGAAAGACACTAAGTAGAGGAGTATCTGGCAGTATTCACTTTCATTGTATCACCAAACTTCACTTGAAATTGTCAGCAACATAGCTCCAGGACTGACAAAAGCAATACAGGAAAAAGCAAAGCAAAAATCATACAGATGTGTGAATTTCAGATAAATCAATGTGATGTTTTCCTCTTGTTCCTACTTCTTTACAGTGGTCTGAATAGGGTAGTGAAGGGCCCCTTCACTGTAAATAACTCCCTCACATTTTACACATGTTGTAATATATTTCTTATTCCACTGGTTTATTCCTGCTTGACTTGAATGGGCTAGATGTCACCTTCTTTCTGGACTGATGGTATTGTATGAATAAATGCCTCACTTTGTGATACACCTATGTTTTGGGGTTTTTTTTCCAATTCCTAAGAATTGACAGGCATTTAGCAAATGATCTGAGGAATGATGAAGTCCCGTGTCAGAATTGTAGAAAGTCAGGCATTAACTTGAGGAGTGGAATTCAGAGTGCTTAACGAGTCACAGATCCTTTATATGTGATAATCAAGGGCTTGAATTCTAGGTCAGGCAATAGAGGAATTACCATTGTGAGCGCTGATATGAGTCCCAGTGTGAAAAATTGTGTCTGTTTCTTTGCACCTTTGTAAGGATGTTCTAGGTTTTTGAAATTTTCCCTTTTTTTTTCCCCTTGGGCTTTAGTATAGCAGTCAGCTGTCATTCATCAAAAAAACTAAAATATTTTTTCTGTATTCCCCTTATCTTGGGGTTTCATAGGTCCCAGGTACTAAAGGAAATGTCTTCAACTGTACAGCTTCTCCTGTGTCCCTGCAACAAGCCTCATCCATGAATGTACAACTCATCATAATGGATGAGGGAAGCTATGTGAAAAACCATGTTCATTGTGGTTAAGGCTGGGAATTCCAAATTGTGTTTCATGGAATGTGTGTTGTCTCACATATTTGAAAATCTGAAAACACATTTAACCACTCTATTTGTAAGGATTATTTAAAAAAAAACAAACAAACACATTTTAAAAAATAATCCCTTCAGGAAGTATCATCAATTTTGGCTATCTTCAAGTAATGGCTATTTCCTTTATCAGTATTTATTATTCATTCATTGTGTACAGTAGCATCCCAAATCGCATTTTTTCTGAAGATTCTTTGTTTCTGTAGATCACCTTTGGATCAATCTTCCTTGGAAATGTTCCTGTTCATGAAGAGGTTCATCGATGTGCTGGGCAGATCCATGGCTATAGAGGATGCATTAGGGATTTTCAAGTTAACCACAAAGAGCTGTTCATCATAGATGAGGCTCTTGAAGGAAGAAATGTTGAGAACTGCAATGTTCCGATATGTGATTATCATCCATGTCACAATGGTGGGACCTGCACTAGGTAAGAGTTATTTCTCTACCCATTGTTTCATCCATGGGGTTCATAGTTTCATCCCTAATGAAAAATTGTTATAATTTTCTCTGTAATGAAATAATCACCAATCTTTTGTCCTGATAATTTCAAACAGAAAATGTGACATTTTCATGCCAAACAGAGAGATTTAATACTTTATTTGCTTGCATGAAAAGTGATATAAAATATAATGATATTGTCCACACAGCATATATATTGTGTTGATGCCAGAATTCCTTTGCAACCAAGATCAGTTCTGCTGCCAGGCAACACCTGAACCTTTGTATAGACAGTTTGGACAGAAGGTTCATAAAATGTCATTCTTTCGCCTAGAAACTCCATATCTTACTTGGTCTTGTACCCTCACACACCTTCATGCTATGTTCCTGGGTACAAAATGTTCATCATCATGCTGTGAAAACAGTAACAAGTGACTTTCTTGTTCACCTTCACCATGTGTGAAAAGGTATTGTCAAAGAGCCTTTGAAAGTTAAGGTGCATCATGATGAAAGAGGAAATGGAGTCTGAAAGAGACATGAGTTAAAAGAACAGAGGATTATGGTTGAGTTGAATGATGGTTAAATAGGAGCACAGTAACTTCTTAAGCCATAGCAACTTGATTATTTTCTAAGGAACTCAGCAATTTTTGCTGAGAATTGATAGAATTTGTGAAGTAGCTGCCAAGTGTTTAAAAATTGTACTTCAAGGCAAATGCTTGACAGAATAGTCTAAAGTTCTTTTGATGTTCTGGACCATTGTGTGTTTCTTAGATTGAAGAGATCTTGAACAAATTTTTGAGGGACTTCTCAGCCTCTCTTGATTGGTGGGAACATACAAAGGACACCAAACAGGTCTTTGATCTCTAAGTCTTGTTTGACTAGAGCACAAATGAAAGCAAAGCAGTTTTATAAAAACATACACAATTTGCCTACCAGCCTGGTGAAACTGAGTGTGTGCTTTGGAGTAACCAGTCTGTTGTTCCAGTGTTCATCTTTACCATATCTCTGTCACTCTCCTGCTTGGCCTGTCAACTACATTTATGGAATACAGTTTCATTTGAATTTGTTTCCTGAATAATTCATGGTCATTGGATTTGTTTCCTGCCTTTCTGCCTTCCAACTGCTGGCCTGGGGCCTTGTCAGAAATGCTTTTGTTTTGAAATAGGTCACTTTTCTTCTGTCCAGAGGCGTCATGGAAGGCTAGGCATGTGCAAACCAGGGATAAGCAGCAGTGCAGTAGCATGATTTTCTACAACAGCCAGCTGATTTTCAGGGATCATCTCCTCCAAACCCAAGACTGATTCATTCTAATGAGCAGCAAATCAAGTGTCAGGAAGCCTGAATAGATTGATGTTTCCGACAAAACTCAAACATTTAAAGGAAGTATACAAGAGATAGAAGCATGGCAAGGTGATCTGGGCAGAATACAGAGAAAAAAATCCAGCTATGCAGATATGGAATAAGCCAAAGCCCATCTGGATATTAATCTGGCAGGGATGTGCAGGGCAAAACCAAAAGCTTCTACAAGGATATCAGCAGCACAAGGAAGACCTGGTAAAATGTAGGCTTGCTGCTGAATGGGGAAGAAATTCTGGTGACAAAGGATTCAGGAAAGACTGAAATACTCTGTACCTTCTTTGCCTCAGCCTTTGTTGATAACTGGCCTCCAGGAATCCTATTCCTCTCCTGTAGAAGAAAGTCTGAAAGTTACTTGCGTTTTCTCATCAGAGTACAAAAAAAACTACTGTAGTGTTTGTCCTATTAATTACAATGATTATGAAAAAGACATTTATTTGAAAGAAAAAAAAATTCTTTGTATTTTTAGTAGAAGAATACAGGGATTAGTGTGTACCTAGTTTTCAGATACAAAATTTCAGAATGCAGCTAACCCTGTGTTCTGCTCACTGGTTATATCAGGTGCTCTCCAGGGGCATGTCAGAGTAAGGCTTGGCACTGGGTGGCACATCAGGATGGACCCAGCCCTCGGGCATAGGGTATATCCCTGGGTATAGCCACATGCTGAGGCTGGACTGGGATATCAGTCCACTGGTGGAGGATCAGGATCAAGCTCAGAAAGGGGAACAAGGCCAGACACAACCCTAAGTTGTCCAGGGAAGACAATGATGACATAAAAACAGAGCTTCAGCATACATAATAGTGACTTGGGAAGACAGATGATGAAACTCCAAACATGCCCTTTCCTCTTTCCTACCCCCAGCCTGGTATGCTGAGCATGATGCTGTATGGTTGGGCATATCACTTGGGTCATTTGGGGTCAGCTGTCCTGGCTGTGTCCCCTTACAACTCCTTGCACTGCCCCAGCCTCTGTGCTGGTGTGGTGTGGAGAGGAGCAGAAAGGCTTTGACTGTGTTATCAACCCTGTGTTCAGCACAAATGTAAAACACAGCCCTGTACCAGCCAGCTACTGCATACAAAATTAACTCTATCCTAGCCAAAGCCAGCACAATAGGACAAAAACCGTTTGGTTTCAAGAGTGTTTAAACATATGTTGCATCAGATGAATGGTTCAGTACAAACTAAAATTTTTAATTTTTTATATAGTCATTATGTATTAGATGAAAAAAGCAAAATAATCTATCTAAATGCTCTACTCCTTTAAAAAGCACTTTTTCAAGTCCCCTAGCTTGTTTACTACACTTTAAATTTATACTAATGTAGAATTCCAGAGACTGGTTAATTTCAAAGGGGAAAAAATGACAACAATTCAGTAAATTTAAGGGTTTGATGCCATATACTTCTGTGGAATTCAAAGCTCATTGGATTTGGATGTGTTTGAAATGTGCATGGAAAGATTAACCAAGGAAGCTCTTAATATTCTGTGTGGCCTCCTGATCATATGAGCCAGATGTTGCAAACCAAGCTTAGTGTTAATTAAGAAGACACATCTGTGTGTGGGAAATAAACTCACAAAATTACCTCACCAATGATTTGACAATTATGTCAGCCACTACACTAGTAGTAGTTGATTAATACATTTGTTTTAAATTGTATAAAGATTAAAAAAATGCAAACATACACAAGCTTAGCTTTTACAGTGTAGAGTACAACCTCAAAGTTAATCGCTCCCACAATCATATTTGCAGTGTCTCAAACTATTCTCACAGTGATTATTCTTACTGTTGTTATTCCCCATGTATTGATGCAGCAGATGGGTCCATTAATGTTAATCAATTAAACAAGACTGAAAAATCAAACTCAATTAGCAATAAATTTCAATAGAGAGACACTTATCTTCAGATTTCAACTGCCATGTATGCTGTAATCACAAAAAAATACAAGGAATGCAAATCTTCAGTTTTCATCCTTGACAATGTAAGAGATACCTTCCTAGACATTTAAATGGTACCTTTTCAGCTATAAATAGGAAAATATGTATTTTAAAACATATTTCAGAGACTGTCTGTTTTCTGCATTCTGGGAAATCATGCAATTCCCCTTAAGCCTTTAAGAAAAGATCACTAATGTATTGGTTTGAAAACAAACCAGTGGGAGATCACAAGTCAAGATTGAAATTAAAAATAAGTGAAATAATACAAGGAAAAGCACTGACAAAGTCAGATACAACCTAACACCCTGTTAGGGTGGCAGTAGCAGTCCAACTGAAGTAGTCCAGTTGAAGTGGCGATCCTGTGAAGATCTGGTCTCCAGCTGAAGATCCAGTAGTAGCTCTTGTCCTCTGGGAACCCAGTAGACAGGGTTAGCTCAGGTTAGTTCCAAGGCCAGGTTATATCCAGGTGGGAACACCTGGCTCCTCCCTCCTGGGCAGAGCATCCCACAATGGGATGAGATAAGTCCATGAGTCACACGGTGGGTCCCTGATGGCCCATTGCCTGTCATCCGGGGTGGGTCATTAGCAGGTGATAACAGCTAACAGGTGATAACAGCCCACAGCTGGTGGTAATACAGAATACTTAAATACATCTATATTGCAACCTAGGACAACTAAGAAAAAAATTCCATCCAAACTCTTTCCTAAAATCCATCTGACAACATTTTGAATATCTTTAAAATAAAATAGAGAATGAGTTCAAGGTTAGCTTTTTTCAAAAGTTCAAGTACCTAGTTCAAGTAGAAGGTAATTTTATGGTTGAACTTAGTTAAGTGATGGACTATCTTATGATGTAGGTGCTGAAGATACCAGATGAAGTAACATAACAAATTTTGTGCTATCTTCTTAGTCTATATCCTGAATATTAATTAAAATAAACAATAGAAAGAGCATGAATATAAATTTATAGGAGAAAATAAGAAGGAGTTTAAGCCGTAGACCTTGGAGACACTAAAATATTTTTTTCAACATTTTTTGCATCTAATTTTTCCTTTCAAACATTAGTCTTGGTGATCCTTTCCCAGACTTATGCCAAAATGCTTCTTATGCTTGCTTGTGCCCATAAGCCAAAACTACCTGTTATGGCAGATTTCAGCTGAAGGTATTAATGTAAGGATAGGCTTGGATGCCTTTGTTAATTCTTCTTACATTTCCAGCACAAGCTGCAGTCTGCTTCCAGCTTGCAAAATCTGGTTTGTGAGTTTCTTGACACAGAATTGTTACCCTAGAATGAGTAGGGGTCCATTTTCAAACTAAGGAACACTGAAGCATCTCCCAAAACTAGTAAGAGTATTGTAGGCCAGGTTTTTAGAATTGTTTATGGATTTTCTATCACTGCTTTAGATGTAGGTGTTTCTGGCTAAGAAAGGTACCAGCTAGTCAGAAATAATAGAATTGATCATATATCAAGGAACATTTTATTGATGTGTTTTATGAACTAAGAGACTCAAGCCAACATATTATTTAGGGTATCAGTTTATTGGGTTTTTTACAAATCCAAATCCTAGTTAGCGTCACTAATATCCATATTAATTTCAGAACTAATACTTTAAATTCCACTGTATTCAAGTTTTGCAGAAAGATAGAACAAACAAAGGGATTAAATTTCATCTTAGTTGATTTTCAAATGAAGAAGATTTCCAGATGGGAGTTGTGTATTCTCACACCTTTTCAGAATTTACAACATATGCACTTATGCAGTACTGATTTGTATGAAGAAGATAACCTGCTTCCTTTAAAGGAGTGCTTTTTAGGCAGATCTCTCAATATTAAAGATGTTCATATTTTACAACTCCACAAACTGATGTTGTGGTGATGATGATGATGATTATTATTATTATTCATGCTTACACACACTATTATTTAGGAAGACTCATTTGGGAACTTGATTTTTTGGGGTTCTGTTCTTTCAATGAGATGAGATGAGATATTATAGTGGGAGTTTGGTGCTTATGAAAGAGATTGACATTTGGAAATCTATTGCTTTTTCTATTGCTTGCTTCAAATTTGATTTTGGTGAAGAAAAGGATTGATTTATATTTATTTCCAAGCTGTTTTCTTTTTCTGGAAGTCAGATTGTTCATCCTTTCAGATTCCTCATGATCTTTGGAAAAAATAATGCTATTCTTATTAAGAAAAAAAAAATTGAGGAGGATGAAAGATAATTCCATAATGACCAAAAATCCTGTTGGATCTGTGTTTGTTGCGTCATATTCTCACAGGAAAGTCAAATAAGCAAAAGAGAAAATTGTATTTTCAATTTTCCTAACACTAAATATTAACAGATACAGAATTTATTTACCCAGGCTGATCTTTCTGGTAGAAGGAATTGGATTTGCTTTAAGTCTCATATAAAAACTCTGCACATTTTTTTCTGAATAAAATATGCATTTCTCCTACATTAGTTTTCCTTAAATCAGAACAGAAAACTGAAATTTAACCCCTTCTAGCCCTTGAAGATTAGACAGTAAATTATTCTAATCTACAGTTTTGTTAGGATATCTGTTTCAAGACTGTATTAACTGAACAAGGTGTGTCTCACTGTTGGCATCAGAAACAGATTCCCATTTTATTGTACTTTATTTCTTGGACATTATATTCTTCAGATTATAGGAGTATGGAGGAGAGATTTGACAAAGAAATCAAAGCCGTCTTCCATTAAGCTGTCAGCATTAAGTGATGATGCTTTAAATTTTAAACAAAATATCTGTAGGACCTCAAGAAATTTTATGATGATAATGTATGGGGAAATAGCAAAATATAAACTCATAAATTTTATTTTATATACTAGTATTGAACTTTTGTTCTTTTTAAATAAGCATTTTTAAAATATGCAATTTCTTTTCTAGTGATTGATTAAAATGAGATACACTCTTCAGAATTTGTCTGCTTCAAAACATAATTTTATCTTTGAAATATTGTTGTAATAACAAATTCTGGCAATTGAAAAATAATCCAAAGAGGCAAATTAGGAAAAGTGATATTCAAACAATAAACCATTCTGCTTCTAATTTAGGCAGCATTGTGGTGGTTCTATTAAGAATGTGGGAAAATCAATTTTTTGTGTTCTCAGATCCACAGATTTAGTATTTGATTCATGTGAAAAGTGGCACATGGAAAACAGTGCATGTAAGAAAACCAAGAATGGAAATGGCCTCAGGTTGCAGCAGGGGAAATTTTAGATTGGATATTAGGGGGAAAAAAATCCCCCAAAAGATTATATATTGGAACACACTGCCCAACCAAGTGGTAAAGCCACCACTTTACACATTTCTATCTGTAATGTATGTTAGAACATTTCTTCATTTGCTGCTGACCTAACATACACACCTACTCACTAAGTTATGGATTTCTACACTTCAAGCAGTGAAAATTGCATAATGGAGAACGACTAGTGTGGTTGATGGAGGTTGAATGGGTTAGAACTTCATAGTTCTGAAACTCTGTTTTGGGAGCTTGTCACTGAAAGGAAACAGTGAAGCTTATCATAGGTCACATAACAGAACACGTTTTGATTATGCTTTAGAGAAACATTCTTCACCTTTGGTATCTTGTTAACTTCAAGGAACATGCTTAGTATTCAAACAAAATTTGAGAAGTCTGGGTATGAGGTATCGCCTTTATACAGAAGGTTATCATGCCACCAGATTTGGTTTTGTTACTTTATTTCTTTCTCAGAAAGCATTTATTTGACTTTTAGAAATATAGAAAATGGGATTTTTTTAATGGAAAGCCATGTATTTTTTTATTTTATAAAACCAGCCAACTTTGTGATCATCTGCACAGATAAATAAAAATAATGGTACCCAGATAGTCATGAGGACATATGTGTGTATGCATATAATGATTTTAGATTAGGTGTCTTTTAAGTAGCCAAACCTAGCTTAAAGACACTTTTAAGAAGCAGAAAGACAGAAATAGAGGAAGCATTCTGTCTGTGCCCAAAAGATCCATAAGTGTTCAGCTGATTATTCAAAGGCAAAGGTCACCTCTCTAGTACCTCTTTTTTCTCATTGCCCATTGGAATGGGACAATACCTGAGGTGCTTATACAGTCTTCCTCACAACCAGTTCCAGTTATTTCAGATTATATATGACTCTTGCTTGTTGTGAAGAAGGGGCTTTTTTTTTTGCTAGGGAAGACTTATTGAAATTGTGTATTACTCTGAAGTGAAGGGGAGCATAGAAGATCAATATGTTATTTTATTCTCAAAGCATCCAGAGATTTAAGGATTACCTGGTGTCCTGCCAGAAAATTAGTACATCCCTCTTCAGGAAACACTGTCTTGGACAAAAAATATGTATGAAACAACTGCTTTTGAGGACTAGTTCTCTGAAATTTGTATCTTTGGAAATATGAAGGCAAAAGGACCCTACAACAACAAAAATAATTTTGTTCTTTTTGAAGAAGAAGAACCTTCCTCAGGTTACTTCACAGTAGAAGAGGTCAGCACAAGGCCTGGGTATTGGTTTCCTCCATAATTAGTGGAGAAATCTGGCATTGTTGTGGACTAGTTGTGGAACAATACAAATCATTATACCACTGCACCTTGAAAGCTGATGTCATTATCATGATGATATAGATATATGTATATAGATATAGATGGATATAGATACAGATATATGATATTACATACCTATATATGATATATGATATATGATATATGATATATGATATGTGATATATGATATATGATATATGATATGTGATATATGATATATGATATATGATATGTGATATATGATATATTATATACTATATACTATATATTATATATTATATACATACGATGTAATGGTTAAATGAGTTTTTGGACATCCTACTCATGTCTGTTCCTGGATCACTTCAGTATATGTAAACATGTAGAGTACTCTAATGGATACTTTACTTTGCTGTGTACATAAAAGAACACATATGTGCTAGCAGGTTTTCACATTCATGTCTGAATAGGTTGTAATAGAAATGAGATAAAGTTCTGAAAAATTCCAGTGGGAGTGAGCACCTCAGGAATCTCCCAAAGTGAAAATCCCAGATGAAAACCAGTTACTCAGCATCAAATTTTTGTTTTAAATAGTTATTGAAACCACCAGTTATAAGGGTTCCTCTGGTAAGCACTGTTATTTATGTTAAAGATCTCTTTCTACATTCTCAGAAAATTTTCTCAAGATTACAGAGGGATGTGTAAGACATCTGTTTCAGAAGCTCTGGTCATGAAATCTCTTTTCTGTTTCCAAACAGGCTTTGAAGTTACTAATAGGATATGAAGTTTCATAATTTAGTCACCATGTCACTATCTTTGCTACAATCATGAGGAATTAGTGAAGTGTGAGATAAATATCCGTGTTTTCACACAGATAAAAACTCGTGTATACGTATGCACTCAACCAATTAATTACATGCTGGCTATAGCTGTGCTGTATGTATTGTTCCTATCATTGTAATTGTCTTGTCTTCATTATACTATTGAGTTTTACAGCATATTTTTGGTGAGAGTGCTAAGGACAATTTTTTTATTTTGCATCTCACCAGTGGTAAAGATGAGGACACTGAGAAAATAGGTAAAATCCCAAAAAGACACATGAACTGCAGTGCATTGGGACAGCATATGTTCAAGATGCGTGAGTGCTCTCCTGTAAATAATTCTTTTTTCTATATTTTTCAATTACAGTCTTAGCAATTAGAATCATTGAGGTTGGGAAAGACTTCCAAGATCATTGAGTCCAATCTTTGACCAATCTCTACCTTGTCAACTAGATCGTGGAGCTAAGGGCCATGTCCAGTTATTTCCTGAAGACTTACAGGGATGGTGACTCTACCACTTCCCTGGGCAGTCTGTTCCAGTGCTTAACCACCCTTTAGTGAAGAAATTCTTCCTGATGTCCATCTTGAACTTCCCATGGCACAATTTAAGGCCATTTCCTCTTGCCCTGTCACTTGCTACCTCAGGGATGAGACTGACACCACCTGGCAACAACCTCCTTTCAGGGAGTTGTAGAGAGCAATAAGGTCCTCCCAGAGATTCAATTTCTCCAGGCTAAGCAGCCCCAGTTACCCCAACTGCTCTTCCTATGATTTACTCTCCAGACCCTTCCCCAGCTCCATTGCCCTTCTCTGGACACACTCCAGCCCCTCGATGTCCTTCTTGTATTGAGAGGCCCAGAACTGGACACAGCACTTGAGCTGTGGCCTCATCAGTGCCAGGTACAAGGGGACAATCTGCCCTGGTCCTGCTGGCCACACTATTGCTGATCCAGGCCAGGATGCCATTGGCTTTCTTGGCCACCTGGGCACACTCCTGTCTCCTATTCACAGCTTTAATTTTTTTTTTTCCTCTGGATTATTCATATCATGAGGTCTGGAAAAAACAAAGGAAAATACACAGAAATATGCAGGACATGGTACATCTTCAATAACAGGGATGTTCAATCTAAACAAATTCTTCACAGCAAGGGGGTTTGAGTTATAAATGGTTAACATTTTGAACGCAGGTCTTCAAACTTGAAGACTACTATCTGTAGCCTAAAGAATATCTAAGAATTACTCTTTTTTGCAGTGGGACATAATATGTTAGTATAGCATGATTGTATTTCAGTTGTCAGATTTGTCTAATTATTCATCCATTTTTCCATTCTGTAAAGCATTTTCAGAAATAGTGCAGTATATTTCTAGGCTGGAAACTAAGCATGGCAGTTCATTAACCCAGATTTAAACCTTTTCCTGAATACCTTCAGGGATTAATTATGGACTTCACACCTTACCAAAATATTCAGAGATTGATTTAAATCCCAAAATTCACACTAAGCTCATTTTCATCATGTTATCATTTTATGCAGGCCAGATTTTTTTTCTTCGCATACATTAGTATTCATGTTATTGTTACATGGATCAGAGTCCGTACCTGGAAAAAAATACTAATGTAATGGAGAGAATAAACTGTTTAGAAAAATCTAGGGTATATTGGACTGAAAATCATTTACAGTTGAGAACCATTAACAAATAAATTATGTATTGTAAAGGTCACTACCTTTTTAAAACTTTGTTTAGCTTTTCCCCAAGTAGATTTCATGGAGAAATCAACGTGAAAATTTGCCAAATCTGCCATTCTGCTCCTCCAGGCACAGTTCATGAGGTGACTTTACCCCAAATTTTATGATACATTTAGAGCTGATAATTTCATTCATTCTTTTTTTTTCCCTCAGGTCATGCCTGATACAACCCTATTCTCCTTTTATCCAAAAAATGGTAAATGGTAATAAATTTAAAAAAAAAAAACAAAAAACAAAACCACCGAAAAAAAAATTTGATGGCTAATACCAAACCTGTAAACTACACAGAAAAAGAGTTACAAACCATTTCCTTTTCTGATGGTTTCTCTAGGTTTCTGATTCAGCCAGTACAATTTTTATACTCTCATCTTCCCCAGGGTCAAATTTGCCTACTTAAGGTTCACTTAAACCATGGAAGCAGAGTTGAAGTGGGACACAGGTGTTGCACTGCCCCTCAGTAAACAACTCCTTGCTTTGTCACTCTTTCAGGGATGATAGAGAGGGAATGCAATTCATAAAATGCATCTGGTTGCACAATAGGTTAAGTGTAGCCACTCATATTTTAAACACTGGTGCAGTCTTTGAGTATCCTTACTATTTCTCTGCTTTAAAGAACGATGAGGTAGACATCTGTATTTGTTTTACAGATACTTATTTAATTGCTAAGCATTGAAATTCTTTGTGTGGACAAACATTTTTAACATTGAAATGTAACTTTAGTATGTATGCTTAAACTGCGATGAAAAAGACAAAGCATTCAGGAGGTTATTTTATTTGCTTTACAAGTGTTGAGACTCAGCATCCAGAGTTATAAGGTGCTAGTTATGCCAGCTGAAAATTCAGGGCTGAATTCTAAAGTTGGTTTTCAGCTTCAGCAAATGCTCTCTGGGTCCTGCTGTGTTTCACTTAATAGCAAGGACAAATGGATTCCATCTGTAGGAGAGCATGTTTTACATACAAGCTACTGCAAAGCAAGAGTCAATACTGAGGTGCAGCAGGATTCAATATCTGGACACCTTTTATGTATGGACAGTTGCTTGTTTGTTTTCAATCAGGTTTTTAAAGCTGGGCTGATGACTTAAGAGCACGTGTGGGGTTGTAATATTTAGTTTTAAAATGAGAGGATATTTGTCCTGTACTTTGATGGTAAAACACTGTGATTTAATATGAACAAGATTGCATTTGTGGTTAAGAACTAATCTTGATAGGTGCAGAATATGTAAAAAATGGTAATTGAAATGAACATACCTTTTTTTTCTGCCTACTGAAGTAGTTAAAACCTTAGTTTTGATCAATATTTGTGTGGTAAAATATTTGAGTAGTAGCAAAGCCAGTTGGACATTATTATATCCTTATAATATGTATATAGGGGAAAATACAGTTATGTGGTGTATTTTTACATGAATAGATATTGATATTGTTTATCAATATGTTTTTGCCCATATTTTTGGGTGGGCTTTTTTTAGTATGAATTGGGAAGTACCTAATTCCTGGATGTTTAAATTGACAAGCATTTTCTGTAAGTTAGCCCCGATGGACGCATTTTCAGTAACTTGGGCAATATATATGTATTTCTCATATCCTTGACACTCTTCGCATATGTATTCTATCAAGTTGCACGACAAAGCCAGGTACATGTGCAATTAGCTTTCCTTAGACAAGAACACTGCAACCTTAGCCACCAACCCAAAAAACCAGAGCATCCCAAGGCCACCTACCACAGATTGCTCCAATTTACAAAAATAAAATTGAATGCAAAATGAGAAACACTGTTTTTGCATCAAATATCTTCTCTATGCTCTGGAGACATTTCATGATACAATTTATACACTGTCCAAGAGCCTGTGTATGCAAAACAACCATTTTCTCAAAAAAATATACCCCGAAACGAAACAACCCAACAAACAAACAAACAGAATCTTAAGTAAATGGGTGCTTCAGAAACTGTTTTTCTTTGCCAGGAAAACCCTGCAATCCTTGGCTGTGAAAAATCCTTATTATCTGTATTTTGTTCTGCTGCCTCTTAAGTAAAACACTGTTCTGTGTCTCTGGGCTGGTTTTAAGCTTCCACCAGGCTGTGAGAGAGAAGAGCTGTGGGCTGCTGCCACCTACAGCTGGAGCGCCACTGGCACCCCACCAGAGAAGTGGACCCTGCACTAAAGCCCCTCTGGACAAAAAGCAGTAAATCATAGAACTAAGCTAAAGGAGGGCTCTGCAGAGCTGCTAGTAATTGGGTTTTGCCAGCTCTTTATGACATTTAAATAAAACTAGGGGTACAGAGAAACTAAATCCCCCAGCAACATATTCAAGCAATTTGCTTCTCATAAAAACATCTTCCTACTGGAAGTAGCTTGCAGAAATAAATTTCATAGAGAGGAGAAAAAAACTCCACTTCTGACAATCCTTGTGTCAGTTAACATTTGAAACGCTCTGAGATTTACCAGAAAGTAAAAAAAAAAGAGAAAGACTGTACTCTATTCGGATACATTTAGTCACTGTGGTTTTGTGTATTGCAAATATTTTAAGATGCTTAGAATGTTATCCCCTATACCTTCAGTCCCTCCTCCCATTGCATTTATATCTCTCCAGCTGTTAAGAAGAAAAACAAAAAAAAGCACACACTAGATTAACACCTCAGGAGAACAGGAATAATAATGCCCAGCAGTGATGTGCCATTTTCTGTGACTGCTACAACCTTTTTTGTTCTGTGTTTTTTTGCAGTATCTGTTTCAATAAGGAAAATACAGCATTGCTTCCTTCTAAACATTGTTCTGTTCTGCTTAACCTAGTAAATATTGGCATGACAAACTCTGAGTGCCTGGGAAGGATGGGAAATTGTTTGTTTCCACTGAAGTGCATCCTCTTTTTACTCTACAACTGTGGTATCTGAGGGCTTTTTCCCTGTGCTCTCCTGATTTCATTTCAATTTCTATGCAACAATGTAGAAGAGTGCTCTTTGTGGACCGATCAGGCTACTTCACTCCCATAAAGGATTTCTTGTGTAAATAGTCCCAGGGAGATTTAGCAAATTACATACTTTAGGAGAAATGCTGTGTTCACGGAAGTATTCTTTCATAGTGAGGTGTGTAAGCACATAGGCAAAAGCCTGCATGGCACTGCTAATTTATTTTCATTTGCAGTACAGAAAACAGATTTTTTTTTTCTTTTACATTTATAATATAGAAATCAAGCTTGAGACTTGGTTTTCATTTTTGAAAGCAGAATGAGCAGAAGAATAAACTACAGGAACATATTATGATATTAAAGAAATAAAATCAACATATGCCAGCCCTCCTTCATCCTCCAGTTTGCTTTTCCTTGAGCTAATTTATGCTTGTAAATAGCATTTCTTTAGAAAAATTACCTTTCTTTTAACAGGAATTATGTACTGGTATCTGAGTCACAGAGGCTGAATTACATATTCTTTCAGGCAGCATCTCCAATTATCTTTCTTGATGATGGATGTTAAGAGCATATTCCTCTCTGTCTGAATACTCTAATAATTAATAATTCGTAATTGTATAATTCAGTGTTTGTGACATTGAGTCCCCAGTAAGCAGCCAAAAGCCCCAACGCCACAACAGAAAGGTAAATAGCTGCGCTGGATCCAGGGAGCACGCAGAAGCAGCGCGGGGCTTGGGGGACAGAAACCCAGCAGGAACCGAGGTGGGACGGGGAAACGTACAGACACAGTCTCTGGTCTTCCAGGGAGATTTATTAGGATCTTCGGGTGAGGGTCCAGGGGAGGCGAAAGGGGACGGGAAGCATGGGAAGGGTGGATAGGCTGAAAGCCCAGAGACTGAGACAACCAGCACACTGTGGCAGGGGTTTATATGGGAAGGGAAAAGGGGAGGGAGTTAGCTCTGAAGAGCCAACCTGGGAAAGTCTGAGGGGAGAAAGGCAGGGGTACACACCAATAGACTTCTGATAGGGGAGAGTGCATAATTCAAAAGACCCAATAACATACAGAGCTAAGGAGAACAGAGAAACCTCTGGCAAGCCACCTAGGGAGAAGGGGGAAGGGAATGCAGACACACACATTGCTACAAGTGTTTACATGTAAAGGAGTTTCATCCTCTGATACAGGATTCGGATGTAACACTGCCGGTGGAAAAAGTAGGAAAATGGAATTTGGTTCTGGTTTTACATCTGAGATTACACAAATTTAGGGTGGCAAGATTTCCTTGCCTTATGTGGAGTTACTCTGATTTATACCACTGAAGAGAAAATCTAATCAAGCCCCACAGCTGGATACATTCAACAACTTTTGTTCACCCGGAATAACTTTGGATTGTATTGATCTGCATTATAGAACTGAACAGAAAACAGCAGGAAAGAAACTGAGAAACTGTGTCTCATTTAGAACCCAATAAAAGTTCTTAAGGTGCTTGTTTCATTGCTGTACTTGGCTTGATCATCCCCAGAAATTAGTGAGGAACCTGCAGTCAGAAGCATGCATAAAAATGTCTTGGACTTTTTAAGTGGTTTCTGCTGGTAGAAGGTAAAGAGCTGTCGTAGAGGGGGATACCACCAAAACACCTGCCATCCTGTTTATTAAAAATTTATGCAACTTCTCTTTAATTATTCCTTTCAGAGAAGTATAGCCAACTAGAAGGTGAGAGACAGGGTGGTATAACAAGAGAGGGAAAACAGAGCAATAAAGTACTATCTGACTGCTAGCTGAATGCTCTGTAGGACAGAAATTGCTGTGGTGTCACTGGCTTGCTGCTACTGGCATGTGTGTCATACCAGTGGATGTCAACAAAAAGTGAAACCAGGAAAAAGAGAAATCCACTTGCCTCCCACTTCTGGAACAAAGAAAAGGGCAAAACCTGTTCTACCTCTAGCAATAGCAGTCATAGATAAATGTATGTGTTGCTGAGAAGTCTGAGAATTCATCCTTTGAAAAAAAAACCTCTTTTCATTATGAGATGACATTGCAACCCTTACCATAGAGTGGCTACGGGATCCATGCAGGTCTGATGAATAACAGCAGGGATAGGCTGAGAGCTGGAAACTAATATAAAGCCAATTCTGTCACATTTGTCTTTCAATATTTTAGGCATTAGCATGTCATGTAGTGTAGCTGAAATACAATGCTTTGATGTGCTCCTTAGAGCCCACTGTTAGCTGAATGCATACTAGCTCATGATTAAGCAGTCCAGCATTTTTGTGCTCCAGCTTAAAATGGCTTCTGAGTAAGTGCAGTGCAAACAGAGAGGGCAATTGCAAATAAACACTGTCAGGTCTCCCTATTTAAGAATGAACACATAGAGGAGTATGAAATTTGCCTGTTTTCCCAATCTGACTTAATAATTTAATAATGGTGATTAAATCAATATTATGTCCCAGAGCCACATCAATATGTACAAGAATCCAGCATCTCAAGGATGTGTTACAGAGAGGAGACTTACTTGATTCAATTATTTATAATGATAGTGTGTCAATAATCCTGATTATTTAATGAATTATTAACATTTTCCCTCCTCACTATCTTCCTGCTTTCTGGAAGGAGTTAATTATTACAAAGCTTTCAGCTATTACAGCAATCTTTAGCACAGAGAGATGATATAATGATAGCATTCCTGAAGTGTTACAACACTCTTCCTAGACCAATTTTCCAATTAATGCATTGAACTATAGGAAGTTAATTTTCTTCCCACTCTGCTTACTTGGGTAAAGAAACATATATAAACAAATTAACTGGTTTTGTTTGGCTCAGTTTTATTCTATGGAAGAGACAGTGAAGGTTTTTTTCTTTCGTCTGTGAACATTTTACCTTCTACAAGCAGTCACCATAGCTACTGGCAAACAGCATTATGTTTGCCTGATTCTCTCTGGTTTGACTAAAATTCTTTCTCAAGGAAAAAAAAAAGGAATGTGGCTTGATTGTTTTCAGAGAACAGAAATTGTAAGTAATAACCAATTAGTTATGTCTGAAAAGTCAGAGTCTCTGAAAAAGGGAGGGCTCCCCTTTATTCTGCAGAGAGCATCGCTGTGAACCTTTGCATCTGGTTTTAAACACCAGAATGCTTCAAAGATTTTCTCCCATTAAGTGCTTTCATCTGTGTTTGATACAGATGGAAACAAATTTTAATAATTATTTGGATGTCCATATTTGCAATTTTTTGTGTCTCCACCTATTTTCTCAATTTAGACAAACTTTAGGTTATCTCAGACAGTAATACAGATTGCTTGCTTTCAAGCGCTTCCTAGCTCCAAGTGGTGTGTAAAATTAGCTGGTGCTTTCATTTTGACTTATGGATTTCCCTAAATGCATAAGCACAACAATCTGTGCATGTTCAGAATTATGTAGTATAAGAAGCCAGATGCAGGATGTACTGGCAGTTCTTTTCCTATTCAAAAATTGTACAGGTATTTGTCACAGAGGAAAGCTGCTTAAATGATGGGGTTTAAATTGGGATAAAAGTATTTATTGATTTTTAATAGTGTGTAATTATTCATATATTGATGAAGAGTGACAATAACTGAACTAAGAATTCAGGACCAGTATCAAAAATGCCACTGATACACCACAATATCAGGCACTGCAGAATATTAACAAATATCTACAAATTTCCAAACAACTTTCTATAACTTATTTATAGAAAGTTGCTTGGAAATTACTTACAGGCAGTGTGGATTTTAATGAACACTGAAAAGTGTGGGTCCCCCTCATGCAGACCCTCCAGTGGAGATGTGGATGCTGAGCATGTAGTGACAGGACAAGGGGAAATGGCCTTAACCTGAAGTAGAGTAGGTTTAGATTAGATAGTAAGAAAACTATATTTACTGTGAGAGTGGTGAGGCCCTGGAACAGAGAAGCTGTGGATGTCTCATCCCTGGAAGTATTCAAGGCCAGGCTGGATGGAGCTCCGAGCAACCTGGTGCAGTGAATGGTCTCTGCCCATGGCAAGGGGATTGGAACTAGAAGCTCTTTTAGGATCCAACCCATGCCATTCTATTATTCTAAATCCTTCTCTGGAAGTACTTTCCTGCCAATTTGACTGTCCAACATGGGTGGATTATTGGCTTGGTCTAGCTGTGCAACTTTCAGACCACTCAAGTTAGAGCAGAGAATTCCCACCCCTTTTGATGGTGTAGCGAACCAATGTCTTAGCAGGTCATATGCACCATAAAAAAGACTGGAAGCAAGGCATCTTGGTAACATTTGATTCAGTTTTAAAGTAATATCTTGCTGATTGGGGAACTATTAAATAACAAAAAACAACAAAAAAGGCACTTAACAATCAATAGAGGAGCTGTAAAAATTGTTTATGGGGAGTAAAATGAGCATGTATAGGATCAAGTTTTATACACAAATCTGGTCATCAGAGTTCACTGTTTAAAAATAACTTTGAAAGAGATTTAAAATAAAACATTCTGTAGCGTCACATGTAGTTTAATAGTGCAGTAAACTACCACAAGAAGAACCAGAGAAACATAGTCTGACATATCAAATAATGTATGTATGGCTGCAGAAAGCATGCAGAAAATGAAAATTTAACATTTTTAAGACAAACTGTAGCCAAATACACTTGCATAAGCGTTATTTGGCTGTTTAAGGTACCTGTCATCTTTGTTTTCCCAATTAGATACACACATAGAGTTCAAAAACAAAGGTGTCACATAAACTTGCCCTTGTCTGGTATAAATTTCCAGTTCTAGATGAACTCATTCAAAGCTCTGACAGATAATGCTGGCAGTGCCTGTTCAAGCTGTCTGTTCCACTTCTGTGTTGGATGAAGGAATATATGCCTGCATCTCATCACCCAGTTTGGCGTTTTAGTGTGAGCCAGGTGGATTTGTATTAAGGTACTGAGCTGTGAAGAGAAGCAACTGAACCATGGTTACACATTCTGTACTACTGATTGTCCTGCGGTGGTGTTGCATCCAACAGGGGATGGTGCTGACACTGAGGGGTTGAGACTCCTGGCCAATTTGACTGATAATGAAGTCCATGAAAGCCAAAAATTAGAGAAGTAGGGCAGTTGGGTTTTTTTGTAGTCATTGGGGTTTTTTGCTAGATTTAGTGGATTTTTTGTTAGGGTTCTTTTTATTATTATTTTTGGTTCAGCTGTAGTACATCCCACAAAATGCTTCCAGTCCTTTTAAATGTTCCGACATAATTTGCACTTTGACACTTTAGCAGCAAGAAGGTATTGACTGGTGATATTTGCAGTCAGGGAAGCTCATTAATGTACCTCTGTCTTTCCTGAGGTAGTGCAGTGTCACTCTTCTCTCAAGGCAGTTGGTATAGCCAAGGGTTTAACCTTCCGATGTTGCATCACATTTTATTCTTCTTTCAGACTTCAGTAAATACAATTCAGCATTGCATTTGAAAGCTGAGGTTTTTTTGTCTGCTAAGAAAGATTGCATCTTCCTTGCTGTTTTTCCTCCTTTCTGACAATAATTTTTAATTATTTTTCATGTAGAATGTGAAGAGGGGTGTCATATGAGTATGGTCTGGTATTATTTCATATTATGTGAAATATGGAGAGTAGCTGACATGAAATTAAATACTGGTCTCATCTACATGTCTGTTGTGTTCCACTCCTGAGAGGAGGGGAGCACCCAAGATTCATGAATGCCCATGGTTGAAAAGGAACAACAAATGCCAGAGAGCCCTAAAGAAAAATTACAAGGTTTTATCTGTAACTTACACATTTGGCATGGCAATTGGAATAAGTTAGTCCCTCGTCTTCTAATAGTAATAGAAATAAAACAATTTTTTAGAAGGGGGAAGATAGAGACAGAGTGAAGGAGATCACCAGTCCTGGATCCAGCTTTAATCTGGCTGACAAGGTGTCCAGGGTCCTGGGGATGCCACCAGGGCTTTTTATAGATGTTTCTTCCCCCCTGGCCCCTCCCCCCCGCCCCAAGGCTACATTTCTCACATGCCATGGAACTGAGTTATCATGCACAGTCCATTCTTCTAGACCTTCCTGGAAATGGGTCAGAGGGCTTCAGAGGGTTTTGGTGGTCTCGTCCCCCATGAACTTGTCTTGCCCGCTTTTTGACCTCATTCCTGTGCTTGAGCTGTACTGTGCTGTGCTTCTCTTGGGGAGGCAGAACAAGTATGCTTGTCCCACAAAATTGCTGCCCCACCTCCATATGGCCCTTTTTTCCAGCTGCATCCTGTTCTTTCTTGCCCATTTGCACAGTGTGTCCTTGCACAGGATGTTCCAAAAAAATTTCTCATTTTGTGCTGGAGAATGAGTGTCAGAACCACACTAACAGTGTTGTGTTTCATAATTGCTGACTCTTTCTCTTCTGGCCCATAAATTAAAATTAATGAGTTTTCCATCTCATAAGTATAGGAGAGCACTGGATTTCAGAGGTCAGTGTATAACTGAAGAGAATAATTTTTTTCTTAGTTAGGTTGAAGTCCTCTCTTCTGCCATCTTTGTATATTTCAAAATATTCTGAGATATTTCTGCTCTTTTCCTTAAACATGCTAAGTGGTCATACGGAGTTGCTAGGGCTAAATGTTGGGTAAATTGCTGGCCCAATGAATTGCTCAGAATTACATTTCTTAAGATGCAGAGTCATTGCTCTACCTTCATTGCTAAACCTTACTGTTTTGTTAAGCAAAACCTAAATTTACTTTCATGGATTTTGCATTTTACAGTTTAGTTTTTATACTTGATAATGGCAATATAACTGGACACTTCCATATGATTTCTCAGGAGCTGGAATAATTTATTCCTGAATTCCTGAACATCATTTAATATTTACATCTTAGTGGAATAGATTTAGTTTATTGAATCAGTAAAAGTTTGGGTAATTATGTTTTTTATGTGCTTTCATTAGTACATACTGTCATCCCTTCGGGGTTTGTTCCCTTTCTCAATTATCAGAACCCAAGCTAATTATCACATAGGATGTGTGACTTGTTTTCAGGTGGTTTTGGTCCAAGTACACATGTACAGTGCCTCTCCAAGGCACACAAATATAAACTGGCATACTTCAGAAAATGGTTTTCTGAAGCTGGACTCTTAACTGTTGAAATTCTGTGTGCAAATGGAAATGTACAGCCTGGAAATCGCATCATACAATGCCTAGGGTTGGAAGGGACCTTAAAGATCATCTAGGTGCAACGTCACTGGCATGGGCAGGAATGCTATTCACTAGACTAGGTTGCTCAGGGGCCCATCCAACTTGGCCTTGAACACTTCCAGGGATGGTTAATCCACAACCTCATCTGGCAACCTGTTCTAGTGCTTCACCATCCTCTGAATAAAGAATTTTTTTCCTAATATCTAACCTAAACCCTCCCTCTTTCAGTTTAGCACCATTGCCCCTTGCCCTGTCATATCTGCCCATGTAAAAAGACCCTCTCCCTCCTTTTTATAGGCCCCCTTAATGTACTGGAAGACCACAATGAAGTCTCCCCAAAGCCTTATCTTCTCCAGGCTGAACAACCTCAACTGTCTCAGCTTGTCTTCATGGCAAAAATGTTCCCCTCTGCTCATCTTTGTGGCCTCCTCTGGATCCACTCTAGTCTTTCTTATGTTGAGGACCCCAGACCTGGATGCAGTAATCCTGAGGCCAGAGGAGGAGGAGAATTCCCTCTCTTGACCTGCTGGCCACTCCTCTTTTGATGTAGTCCAGGATGCAGTTGGCTTTCTGGGCTGTGACAGCACGCTGTGGCTCATGTCCAGCTTTTCATCCATGAGAACACTTGAGTCCTTCTCCACATCTGCTCTCAGCAAGTTCTCTGAGTCTGTACTCATGTCTGGAATTACCCCCACCCAGGTGCAGCACCTTGCACTTGGCCTTGATGAACTTCATGAGGTTCCCAGTTGTCTCTGTTTGTGCCACTGATGAAGACACTGAAGAGCACCACTCCCAAGACAGAGCCCTGAGGGTCACCACTCATCACCAGCCTCCACCTTGACACAGAGCCATTGACCACAACTCTAGCTCTGGTCATCCAGGTCATCCATAGACTCTGGGTGCATCTATCCAGTCAGTCCCTATCCACTGAACAGTCCATGCACCAAATCCATGTCTCTCCAATGTGGAGATAAGGACCATCTCAAAGGCCTTAAAAAAGTTCAGATAGATGACACCTGCCAGTCTTCCCTGGTCAACTGTTGCTATCACTCTGCCATAGAAGGCCACCCAATTGGTCAGGTACTATTTGCCCTTAGTAAAGCTATCCTGGCTGCCTTGGGTCACATCCTTGTCTTTTATGTGCCAAGAACTGTTCTTAAATCTCACTAAATATTCTTGGAAACTATGGATATGACAGCTATAATGTTAAATAATTCCTGCCATTGTTGTGAAACACTTATGAGTTGGTTTTTTTTTTTACATAGTCTTCAAGGATTCATGGCACTGCATACTATGCATCTATAAATATGTAGAATAAGGTCAAATTTTAGCTTGGGACCCAAGGACAATAAAATGGAAAAGAAATAATAAAGTAAAAATGAAGTTGGGCATTCAAGTTTTAACTGGCATGTCTGAGTTTATAGAAAGAAGTGCCATACCCTGTCTGTAGAAGCAGCAATATGATAAGAATAGTAATTTTTTGGCAGTTGCAGCTATGCAGTAAATGTCTTCCTGAGCTTCTTGTGGAGAATATTTTTCCTTTAAAAAGCCCAGAGGGAAAGACATATCATATGGCAGAAACATGTCAAGGACGAGTTATCGGGAAACCATTAGAAAGACCGAGCTGCTGTTCTTGAAGAAGGGCAATGTTACAGAAATAATACTTTTTCAAGCATGTTGCAAAATTTAAAAAGCTGAAAATGCTTTTAAAAACTTAGAATCTAATTAGTGAGAGGTAAGACAGACAAGGGCTCTTTTCATATGCATTTGCATAAAAATAATTGGAATTGAGTGTTACAAGCTGCAACATTTGAAGGAGCGTAGTGCTAAAACATGGAGGTTGAATCAGCTTCTCTGAGGCTGATGGGAGAAGATGCTGAAATATGACATGCTAGCATAATAGATAAGAAGGAAAGGTTGAAGACAAATTATGATTAATTAGTGTAAAATATAGACTGAAGCCCTTGGGGAACTGAGAGAAGACTTTTTTTCCTTCATAATTTAGAAACATTCTGAATATAGTTCCTAAGACTAGACAGGGCATTAAGAGTGGGAGGTACCTATACTATTCACTCTTACCTTGTCTTTACTGACTAAAGCAAGAAAGGCTTCAAAATTTAGAACTGGTAAATGAAATGTTGCAAGGAAAGATGCCTTTAACATATGTTTTTCACCAGTCAAGGTCAGTGATCAGTTCAAGCAAAATCTTTTTAGACTGCTCAGTCTTTGAAGTCGCTAGGTCAAGTAAAGTCAAAATGTTCCTTTATCTTGGCTGAAAGTAACCAAATGTTAACCCAAGATTGCAAACACAACTTTTTCATTCTGTAGATGCCAGTTTATTAGTCCCTGCATAATGTAATTGCATTCTTGAGGCTGTTTTTTCTCCATAGCAACTTGCTTGAAATGTCTGTGGAACTACTAACAGACCATGGAAAAAAAAGGATTTTGATTGATGCAGTTTTCTGAATCAACTGGCTACTGCAAAAAGAAATCAATGTTATTAATTCACAATCTTCTAGTGCCCCAGAGGATTGTGTTGCAGGAAAGAAGCAGGATTGGAGTCTGAAATGGTCTGGAGAGGTTTATATAGTAGAGCTTTTTTATTCTTCTCAAAGGACCTGGAGCCTGTGGAAACAATTTCACATCATTACTTGCACCACTGAGACTTGTGGCATTTTACCTTTTGTTCTGCTTGTTAATTACATATGAGAAGTGCCAGTTTTGAGGCAGTATTTGATGGTGAGAAGAAACTAATAATGTGTAGTCTGCTTGAGAAACGCTAACTAGGGCTTGTATTCCTGACAGATCTTGGTGGAGAAATGTGGTGGGTTTTTATCAATGGCTAATTTGTCTTGAAAGTGTAAGTCTTTTGGCATGTTGAGAATCAGCTAATAACAGAAAGTTATTGCTTGACTCTTGGTCCTGCAGATTGAAGGTTTTTACACTCTGCTGATCATAGCTTGTTTATTTTTCTTTAGATTTCACTGGCTTTATTATCTCAGAGTAGGGCTGAGCCTGATACAGTGAAAATCAGATTAGAAACAGTTCACTTCATCTGCTTCAGTTTTCATTAAAATCCTTTAAATAATACATTAGTACACATTACATCTGACATACCCAAAGGTATGACACTGATCCTGTTTTGACCTGCTCAACTTATGTGCACACTTGGTAATTCCGAGTCATGCTTTAACTCAATGTAAATTGGACTTCTGCTGCAACAATCAGAAATGTTCTTAACGCTTTCTTGAGTTTGTATGAAGCCTGCATGCTACCAGTTTTGCCCTAAATGGTTTCTGCCTCAAGGATGATTATAAAATCATTCCTAATAGCTTCCTTTCAATTTATTTTTTATATTAGAAAAATAAATTTTCTTCAGGTCTATATACTTTCCTTCCTAGGAAGCCTCTGAAATATGGGGAAAAAATTGACATTGCATTTTTAGAGCTGTGTTTATAAATGTGTTTGCCTGAGCAGATCTTGTGGTTTGCAATACTATATCAGTAAAGGATCTTAACAAGGTCCACATGACCTAAAAGGGGAAGCAGAGGAACAGAAAAATAATTGCCTTTCAGAAAGAAAGGTTGTTGAGAGGTACAGGTGTTCTGTGGGCATACTGTATTTTGCAGGGAAACTGTCAAAACTCTTAAGCTACATGATGCTGGTTTAGTGCTCAAATATGAAACCTCTCCAGAAGACCCAGATGGCAAAAAAATCGTTGTAGTTGATTCAGCAAGGAACACTCATCTCCTTAAATCACTTCTGGTTGAATATCTTCATCTGATACTAAGGGACATGGCAATTTTCTTTCAATGAGATCTTGGGCATGAGTCTTAATTGCCTAAGTTGCTAAAACTTTTAGAAATTTGCTAGAAATATCCTTTCAACTGTTTGAATTCAGCAAAAATTGAATCAGCAAGAAACTCCTTCTGGGAAAATATAGGGAAGGAGAAAAAGGAGAAGAGCAAGCTCTGTGCACAGCACAAGGTATAGAAACTTCAGGGAAGGAACACAGAACACAGGTCTATATCCATGTGCATGGAAACAGAGATGCCAGAAGCCATCTGATTCTGTTCGGATTCGTACAGTTTTGTCTATATTGTAGGAAATTTTTATCAACCTTTCTGAAAACAAAAATGGATAACCACAGTATTAAGTATGGGAATATGTTGATGAAAAATGCTACAATAAATAAACACAAGTTAAATTCCCCTTTGAATATAAAAAGCTCCCCTCATTAGCCCTATGGGAGTTTCAAACTTACATTCTTTAGTATTAAAGATTATGTGCAAGATCAGTTATTAATTTACACACCCACTTGGACTAAAATTTGCTTCTTATGGTGTTGTTACTTTTTGACAGAGTGATCATCAGGCTCTGTAGTTTGAATTTTCAGTCTACAGGTTAATTCAGATTTTATGTCATGACCAAAAGAAAATATTTTAACATAGTTGTTATGTTCTTACACATGATGAATTTGTTAAATAATGCAAATTTGCAACAGTGATCTATCATATCTGATCCTGAATTATTCAACAGATTATTTAATACCTGTTAAAGTATATACTGAAGAAAGTGAAATTCAATAAGTCACTGTCATGATCTTTAAACAAAGCCTTCTGTTCTGTTTTCCTTTTCTCTATTACTCCATTCCTAAACAAAGCAATCCCAGCGGGAGAAGGGTATGCAGGAGAGCATGTTGGGATGTAAACTGTGAGCTACTGAAAATGGTTCATTCGTGTGTAGTGCCATGATAGAAGGGAAGATATGAAGAGATAAAAATATAAAAATCTGTATAAATAGCAAGTACTCTGCTTTACACATTTGTACTGGTACTGTTTCCCTCTTAGCCTGTGGTCTATTTGCAAGTTTCCTGCTTCCTTTAGTAGAGAAACATTTCTAAGGGATTCCCCCACGTGAAATAGCAAGAATGATATTAATCTTTTTTAGTTGGTTGTAAGTTTTTGCATGTCTTCTATAGGCAAGCAAGCAGTTAAGTGTATGCAATTAGCCTTAAAGGGAACCATGGCAAGTACTATACGACAGCTTCAAAATGTCTTTCAGTGTAATGTCATTACTGCTGTTCTCTGTATTATACCCAATATTCTGGCAACCATTTTAGATAAGATTTAAGTGGTACAGCTTTATGTAGGTTTTTGTTGTTTGGGCATTTTTCAGGAAGAGGTCCACTTTTAATCAGATTATACTGGTCAATCCATGAATCTTCTGACAATCTTCTGCATGACTGCATTTTGAAATCCTAATTCTAGAAATTCAAATATATTGAAGAGAAGGCAACATTACCAATAATTTGAAAAAGAAAATCTTATACTGGAACATTTTCTTGTATTTAAAAATGGAGTATCATTTAACTGAAATATTTGACCCAAAGTGTTGAGATTATACAGTTATTTGTGTACCTATGAGCACCATAGACTTTGTTACCCACCTGCTTTGCACTGAGCCACGAATTGAGTCTGCATTGCATCCCCTTTGAAAGGCAATTGTGAACATCTCAGTTTTGCCATAAAATGATAAACAGTGCAATGGACAACTGGCTTAGCCATTGCACTACTTAATGGAAAGCACCTAAGCAAAAGAATGATGGAATTTCTTTCACTGTCATTCTGCGCTGGAATCACGCAGGCTGCGTGTAGCACATCCCCGTGTGCCTTAACTCTATGGATTTGTTCTCTTACTTTTTGCTGCCATCTAGTGCATTTTCTAGCCTAGAGCTGAGCTAAACTGGAAATGCATGTAAAAGTGGATACACCATTGAAAATGTTGAGATTTACCATTAAAAAGGGAGAAGAAATAGCCTATATTTTTCTCACTGTAAATACTTTTTGCCTGTGTAACATAGACTTCTTTATGTACTGAATAATCTCTTGGGCATTTTTCAGTTCTTTTGATCCTGCATCTTTATTCAGCATCATTTTCCTCATCAAAAAAATTTCTTTCAATTCTTTGCAGCTTAGATTGATCTGTGATCTGTGCAATCTTTTAGGTGTTAGGTATGCATTTATGAATATTCTTTAAATCTTCCTGTAGAATATAAAATAACATAATTTTAACTGTTTGATAAACATAAAACGCTGGGAAATGGAACATTCTGAAATTACAGGCATTCAGTTCAATAGCTGGGTGTTCGAATTTCTGAAAAATATATCTTGCTTGGCATTTGTTTGCAAGGCACTGTAAGTCTAACAATTTAATTATGAATGCCATTTAGCCAACTGACAAGCAAGCATTTTCAGCACTGAAAATGCTCAAAATGTGGAGAATATCCTTCACCGTCCATTTGGCCTGATCTAATGTTATTTCACCTGTGTAAGCAACTTCCATTTGACTGACTGCTGTAATTATTAGTAGCTAAAATCTTTCTTGAAATTAAAGTGATTGTCTGTCAGGTTGCCAGTGTCCGTATTTCTTGATTTTTCCTTATAGCTATCTTAATGAGGAGTGAAATGAGCAATAAAATATACTCTGAAATTACAATTTGTTTTGTATCACATTATTAGCTAAAGGTACTCCTGGTACACATTGCCCAGGGAGGTTGTAGAGTCTCCATCCCTGGAGACTGCACAAAAGCCTTCTGGACACAGTCCTGGGGACATGGCTGTAGGTGACCCTGAGCAGAGGGGTTGGACTGGCTGACCTCTGGAGGTTTCTTCCAACTTCAACTATTCTCTTATTCTCTGACCTTTGAACAATAGAATCTGTTTCTGGTACAATATTATTTCCTCTAGTTTTCAAGGAATCTGAATCTGACAGCTGCTTTTGTTAAGTGCAGTATTCTGGTTTAGTAGCAGTCCAATAATTTTAAATATTTGATAATGGCTGGTACTTCTATTAAAGGATTTCAAAAAGGTGCCTTATACAAATTTAGAAAAAACAAATCATAATGGATATAAACTTAGTATGGTTTAGTCACAAATGCCTGTGGATATTTCTGAAAAGTAACAAGTGTAGGGCAAAGGAAAACAGGATGAAGAGAATTGTTTTTAATCTTGTTTGCTTGATATTGCAAAGCAAAAGCTTTGCACTGCTTTAGGCTTCCCCTTGTGACACAAATGTGTTTTACCATTAAGACAAAGCCTGACTTCTTCAGGAGTTAAGAGGCAAGGGTATCCCTTCCTGGCAAACTCTGTGAACACCAATGTCAGCAATATCTTTATGCTGACTGAAAAACAGACTCCTATGCTTGCAGATGAAGTCTCTAATTTCTATGATCACAGCTTTTGACATCTAAGGGTGTCCAAAGGACAATAAAACTATACATGGGATTAGCACCACCCCTAAATCTTTCCCTTGCTTTTACAAGGTCTGAAACAGCATTCTGTAAGATAAACATGTTGGTTACTCCAGCTTTTTCTGAATGTTTGCAAATGAAGAAAAGCAAATTGAGAAGCAGAGTAAAAGGAAATCCTTTATTCTTTAACAGCTACTTATAATGCATTACAGATTGGTAGGAAAAACACAACAATAGTATGCTGCAAAATGATACTTCTGTGCATTAAGATCAGAGAAAAAGGGTGAAGTAGCACAGTGTAGAAGAGACACTAAGATGAAGAAAAAAAGGACAATTTAAAATACAAAAGTGGCATAATTTTAACATCTTATGCATTATTAAATAGCCTATGATTTTGGTGTTACATTATGCCTCTGCTATTTTAAGAAATGCATAAAATGCTGTGCAGTATTATTTCAATAAAGCTTTTATGTAACTGTATAAAATTGCAGTATATTACTGCAAATGTACAGAGCCTTATTGCAGTGGAGTACATTAACATAATGCCAAACCAAGGGCATCATAATATATGTAATAAATTCTGTATAGTCGTTTTGCCTTATCGTATTAGTATAAGAGCATTATTTCATTCAGATGACCATGGAGTTTACATTACAGACAGTTGCCAGAATCATAAACATTGTAAATTGTCATAACACAATCCTGAACGCTGACAGATGAAGGCTCTCAATTGTGCTGCCTAGTACTTTGGCCTACTGCTGTGGGTACCAAAGTCAGAAGCAGCCAGTTACACTCTAATAACAAATTGCACAAGCGCAAAGCATTTGTAACATGCTGGGCAGACTTTCAGTTGCTAAATTGGTTCATTCCCCATTTGTATCTATCTGCAATGAAATTACCAGACTTGTTTAACTTTTCAAGCATTTAAGCATCGGGAAATAATCTTACTATCATGGTCTAGAGGTACAAATCCTTTTGGGATGTGGAAAACACTGAGGAGATGCAAAAAAAGGCTCAGCAGTATGAACTGTATGAAGGAATGTGTGGGTGAGGTATATCACTCCTGCTTACACACAGATTTGAGGAGTGGGACCGCAGTGAGATATGAATCCCTGCATCTTTCCCACCTACAGAGAAAGGAGCTCATGAACTGTAAAAGCTACCAAGATACTGACATATTCAGACTTCCTTTTTATGACGTTGTGATCCCTGTAATTGAACAACTGCTAAAACAAATTAATTACCATGGCGTTCAGACATTATATTGCCAACTCTGACTCTTTCTGTGTGATCAATACCTGTTATAACAGGACCCAATCCTCCACAGTTTCACAAGGCATTGCCTGAGTGATTGTTAACCTATAATGTTAACACACTTTCATTGACGCATCACTTCAGATTGAGTGGGAAAAGGGATGTGTTTTGGTTTAAATTTGAAAAAGGAGAAAGAAAATGAAGGCATAAAGAGTAAAATATAACAATGTTAAGAGGCTGTTACAAGGGGCATTAGCTGTTATGGCACGTACTATCTCACAGTTTTCTCAGAAATAATTAAATGGGCTTGGTACCAATAGTCTTCATTGAGGACTCAACAGAAAACCTGGAGTGAAACAGATAGAAGTCTGATATTTCCATAAAAACTGCAATGATTTTAGTTAACTTTACAATCTTTCACATCTAATTTAATGTCAGTGTTGAGAATCTGAAAACAGACTTGTTAAACCAATTTCTTCCAGCAGCATTTTTACTTTAAATTTCCCCAACTAAAACTTTCGAAAGATGAACTCTGGTATGCTTTCAGGGCGTGACCATTTTTGTTCCACTTGCTGGGTGTCAATCTTTATTTGCAAGTTATTTTTATAGAGGTTTCGCTATCATATGCATTCAGATTTATGGAATTTTTCAAACAACTACCCTTGTGGGTTTTGGTTTTCTTTAAATGATTGACAGCTATTCAAAAAAGCACTGGAAGGGAAATTTTTCCTAAGATGTTACATCCAGTATATCTTCATGTGTAGCCTTATATTCATCTGCTTGGGTTTTTGATAAGCCTGCATGTCTGCTTGTAATAGTGATACCTGTCGACTCTTTATTGTCCTTTTTGCCCCTTCTGATCTGACCTAGATATCAGCAGTGGCTTGAAGTTAAAAGTCTCAGACGGCTGGGAAGTTGCATTTGATTTTTTTTTTAAGCAGAACTATCTTGTTCTGTATAAGAATATTTTTTTTTAATTGCTTGTAGTAACTCCAGTTCCTATTCTTCTTGGGGAAAAAAAATATTTCTTCTAAAACATTAGTTTATTGTGATGAAGCAAGTAGACACATGAAAGCTAGAAAAGCTTGTGCGTGAACTTCAATGAAGGGAATACAGTTTTACAGAAAAGTTTTCTAGGAATGTGGGAACATACTTAGAACGCAGGCAGGCTTGCATAGAATGCTCTGAAGCCCTCATTACACCAGTGGTGTTTGGCTAGTTTGGCTGGCATTAAGGCCATTTTCAGCATGCTAATAAAAGGAAGTCACACATCCATTTACATGAAATTACCTTTAATAAGTTTCCCTTACAAAACTTTAGGAATGCCATGATATTTCTGATTTTGCTTCTGAAAGCTTGCATTTATGAGCCTGGCTTCAAACATAAATACAAAAGTAATCATAGTAATTTTCTTAATTCAGAATAAAAAGCATAATTTTGCCTTCAGCAATTTTCAGCTTTTCATTCCAAACAGAAATCTTTCCCTGTTGAAAGATAATAAAATAGTGTTTTTCTCCAGCAAGTGCACTGAGGTTCTGAAACTAAGGCCAAGAAGTGAATGTTGCTAAATGAAAGTAGAAGTTTTTTTCATTCTATTGAATCACTAGTGCTGGATGGTCTGTGAGCAGACAACAAAAGTTGTTATAACAGAATTTGTTTTAAATATGTATTAAGAGCTCATCTGGATCATGATTCCACAGTGCTTCATGCGGATCTTCTTAACACACCCAGAAAAACAAAATTATACTAGTTTCACAGCTGAAAAGCCTTAGCATTGGAAAAAACCCTGTCTTCCCTTAGGTGAAAAATTATTCAAAGTGGTGTTTAGCCTCTAACTTGAATTCCTTTATTACCAAAAATTTTCGTATGGTATTTTCTTAAGTTGGCAGTGATGGCAGAGGGATCTCATCAGGCTGCTTGCTTTTCAGGTGACGTGTTGTAGTGAAACAACTGCTGTCTTAAGTACACTCTTTCATGAAAACATCTAGGAGATTTGCCCAAGGTCTAAAAATCTGGGCAAGAGCAAGTATTTTTTCCCATACAGCTTGCAGTGGCTTCTAATCCTACTTTGTCTTCTGCATCAATACAGCAGAAAGTGAACAGTAATGAGTCTCAGAAGCATTTTTTCAAAGTGCAGATGACCAGCAGTCATCAGATTTTTGGTAGTTTCATTCTTTGCTTTCTTACTAATTTTAAAAAGAAATTTTAATTGGCAATTTCCCATCAGGAGAAGTGACACATATCACGGTCATCAGAACAACAGACTTTTGTGCCCTTAGAAAATTTTTGAACACTGAATGTATTGCTACTGACACTTGGAGGCTAGACAGCAGAAATTCTGCATTGGATATTATCAATTTTGTCTGCTTTGGCAGCTCTATTAGCTGATTTCTCAAAAAAATTACATGATAGAAGGAAATGTACATATACAAAATTCCAGGTGAATGTCATGTTTTCTTACCATAATTTTCAACCTTAACTGATAATAATGTCTTGCTTAATATTCCAGAAATGGCCAGTGGCCATTTACAATTAAGGTGTGTTTGTAACCTCATCATCTCTGCATAACAGATCTTTGAGATAAATTGCTTTTATGTGCCTTGAATGGAAACACATTCAGAAACAAACTTAACATTATTTTATTCACTATTTACTTCAATGCATGTTAGATTATAATTAGCAGCTTTGTAAAACAGGCAGGGTATGACAGAATAAGACTTAATTTTCACTGCTTTTGCTATACATAAAGTGGCCTTTTCTTAACTTGATTTAATTCATTATTGGGTCACTGGGCTGTGAGTTGGTGGTCGTGATCTCCCCTAGCTGAAATTACCTTTTAACCAATAAGAGCTTATTCAACACAGTTGCTGAGTTGACTTGCATTGTGCCCTGTAAATTCTGCATTCTTTGTGTCCTTTATCAGTGATAACTTCTTCTCCCCTAACCTTGTTAACCTCCTCCTAGGTCTGAAGTGATAGATACCCAGACAATTGTACCACCTTTATCATATGTCCCACTGGGGTGGCTTAACTTCCAGTCCATGTTCCAGGTATCCAGAGAGACATATCCAAGGGGGCTTTGGTGGTCACTGGTGGTCACAGATGCCATCTGCCCCGTAACTTGGGGTGATCTTTGTGTGACTGCTGATAGGCGTAGGAGCAGTTGCACAGTTTGCCACAGTGGGAATTTTTGTCTGGATGCATTACCCAGGATGTGCTAACTCCTGGGTAGTAAAGAGGTAGAGACCTCTCTACTACCAGGCCTGCAATTAGCATCATCCTGTTGCTCCATTCAGTGCTTATCTCCTGGCAAAGTCCTTCTGGGGCCTTAACAGTGTTTGAGACAGGCAACTGTGCTCTTTAAGTCCTTACAAAATTGCAACTATACTATAACACACACATCAGTCAACCCAGCATAAGCATGTGGCTGGAGAATTGATATTGTTTACTTGTTCTCCTTCATATTCAAGAATTTTAAGTGTTAAAAAAACCCCAAACCACCCGTATTCCACTCGTGCCAAAGAACTAGGACATGTGGTTCACTAGATACAGAGGTCTCCTATCTTTCCTAGAGCTCCTGGCAATTAGGCCATCCCTACAATATTTTCTTCTGCACTTCAGTTCTTGGCCTTGCTCAAGGTCCACTATAACATGTTGCTGATATTACCCAATTCTTTACCTCTAAAGGCTGATCCATGGCCATGTAAGGCAGCTGTGAAGAACTGTATGAGAATTTTCACAACACTGAGTGATAAATTAATTGATTATAAAGAAAGTTAATCATCCTGAGAAGTAAAACACACTAAAAGAAGGGAAGATCATAACTTTCCAAATGGAATGGTAGGTTCTCAACCAACCATTACCCTTCAGAAAAGGTTTTGGAACTTTATATGTTCTAATATTCTTTAAAACAATTTTTGAATAAGCAATGAAATACACCAGCTCTGTGCTCAGTAACAATTATGGAAGTAAAGAGTAAATCCCTAGAAAGTTAGGGGGGGAAAAAAGTTATGATGAATAAATATTAATTGATAAGGCTGAATTGCTCCTCATTATTTTTGTTATTTCATTCTCAAAAAGAATAGTGATAAAGTTAAAGAAAAATAACAGAGAGGATGATAGAAGAAATGCAATTTTTTCAGATTAAAGATTTTTCTATTGTGGAAAAGGGATGTTTGAAGAGTGTTATGAAATATGAGATCAGGAGAGACACAAGAAAAGCAAACAGACATTAATTGTTTGTCTCCTAATAGAAAATCATGTGGGAAGAAAAAGATAGAAATTCAAAGAGAGCAGAGGTAGATGCATAAGAAATACTTCATACATAAGCAGTGTAACAGTGCCACACAACATAGATGCTCAAAGTTGAAATAGGTTTAGAAAGTGATCAGGTAGGTTCACGTAGAAAAAACATCTGTTAAGGACTGTGAAACACATCTGAGTCAAGATGTCCTTTGCTGCAGGTCATGAGAAGATGAATGTACTTAATGTTCCATTAAAACTACCCTTTCTTGTGAGGTTCCAGTTTGGTCCATTGTCAGAGACAGGATAATGGTAAACACACACACTGTTCTGACCAGATGTAACTGCTTTTACATTCCTATCTTATATAACTGCACCAGGTATAGCATTCCTCTGTGTTTCTCCCTGCATGTCACTGTAATTTGCTGGTTGGGCTGCTTCAAAATCTTGAGACAATATTAAACTGCTTTGAGATACTTCTTGTCCTAGACACTAAAAACACCTAGCATCCAGTACAATCAGCAAGTCCAAAAAATTGTCTGACCAACTTTTGTCAACAGTGGAAGCAATTTTCTAATTCTGAAAGCTCTGAAATACTCTTACAAACGATGTGTAAGAGTATTCTCCGCCTCCTTCTCAGAACTAGTATCTATAAGTATCACAAAATGCCCCACAGAACCAAGTTCCTAATCTGATTTGGTCCATTCTCTTGCCACTCACCTTCCTGTATTTCTTTGTACAAGAACACTTAGAACTATTCTGAGGTCACTGATGCTAAGCAAAGGTAAGAGTTGCTAAATGGCTTGGTTATGGTCATGTTCCCTATCTTAGGTGATTCCCTTGATAGCATGCACCATGCCTCCCCTGTAGTCCTTGTTCCTGGATTTCAGGACTACACCAGGACAGACAAAAAAGTCTCTGCATATTTCAGTGTTCTGCTCAGATCCCCTCAGTGTCCCTTCCGAGGATGTATTCTTAGCTTGGTGGGAATGTTCCTGGGATTTGTGCAGATTCCGGGGCAGTGAGTTTTCTGCATTTGCCATCACAGAACCTGGGCAAGGAGTCTGCTGCAGACCAGCAGGAACAGATTCAAAGTTGAAGTATGAAAGCCTTTAGGGATAATGCAGCATTTCTACTCTCTATATCTTGATTAAATGTGTTGCAGCCTGGGTGTCACACAAATCTTGACCTGCTAGTGAACTCACTCTGACAAATGTTTGTTGTTATCACAACACAGAGGAATTTCCAGAAGTTAATGTCCCTTGCAAAGTCCAGATTTTCCAGTCTTTGGGCCAAATCATTTGTCCTTGAGTAGCTAGCCAAATGCAAACTTCTGCAGGGTGCCTGTATTCCTGACACAGCAGCTCACAGACACCTTTGGAATTTGTCACTTACTCAGTGGGGGGAGTTCACCCTGGCCAACAGGTAACCCTGCTACCAGTTACTCACTTACCTCCAGCAGGATGGGGGGCAAAAGGACAGACAAAAACAAGAAAACAGGTGTGTCAAAATAAAGACAGTTTAATAAATGAAGGGAAACAAAGGAAAAAACCAAGTGATGCAAAACCAATCATTTACTCCCAGCAGACCAGTGCCCAGCCAGTCTCCAAGCAACAGCTGCTTTGGAAAGATGAACTCCCAGGTTTCACTGCTGAGAAAAGTCCTTTGGAGTATGGGATATCCTTTTGTCCAGTTCAGGTCAGCTGTCCTGACTAAGTCCCTTCCCTACTTCTTGCCCACTCCCAGCCTGCTCAGAGTGAGAAAACATACAACCTTATGCTGTGCAAGCACTGTTTGCAGTATCTAAAACACCTTAAAACTGTTTCAGTCACAAATCTACAATGCAGCACTGCACCTTCTGCTTTGAAGAAAATTAACTCTTTCCAGTACAGCTAGCTGGAATAAGTATTGAGAGCTTGATTTTCTGATCTGCTGAAACAGCAGTGAACCATGAAACATCCATTAGTGAGACATACACTTCAGTAATATATCAATGCATAAAATTACAAATAATGTCCACATCCACCTGTCTTGTTTAGATGTTACAGGAAGCATGTCCTTACTGTTCCTTCAGCAGAAATTGGCTTATTTGGTGGGATCAAGAAACTATGAATAAATGAAGTAGAAATTTTTACCTAAATCTAATACAAGCAGGATCTAACTAGTCTCTAGCAAATGCTAGATCCCAACAAAAGCCTCATGTGTTTCAAGTCCGGCATAAAATTCAACTCAGGAGAAAATTAAACTATTGTTTTTTCTCTAATATCTGGTACAAGGCAGACCATCTCAGCAGTGTGAAATCTTTGCAGTGTCATGGGGACAATAATAGGATAAAAGTAATAAAAGTTAGCTTTAAAAATATTAGCATTTTTAACTTCAAGCACTTTTTTTTTTTGGGGGGGGGGGGCAATATATTTTCCTTTGCTGCAGAATGGAATGGAGTGCAATGACTAGGCTTTCCAGCTCTTTTCACCTCTTTTATCTTTGCCACAAATAATAGTGCAAAATTGTTAATTTTGGAAACATTACCTGGGTAGTAAAAGAAAAAAATGGCATGAGTTTCTGCTACCCTGTACTGTTTCAGGTGAGAAGGTGTAGCCTGGCGTCTCTGTGCTTGTCCACAGGACATTTCTTTGAAGCAAAAATATTCAATTTCAAGAATGCATGTCACGTAAACTAAAAGGGAATATAGCTTTGTCTGCCTGGAGGAAGGGTTCTGAGCTTCTCCTGAGAGTTGATGAGACATGTCAAAAATTACTCAGATAGAACACCAGTCCTTTTTTACATCTCATGAAGCAAAGCATGTATGGTACTACCTCACCAGCTACAGCTTTTGCTGAGAGATCATTGGTTTACATTCATAGGTCAGAGCACAGCTGTGCATCCTGAGAGCCTCTGAGAACATTGAGTTGATTTCTTCTGAGACAGCAGGAAGGGATTTTTTTTTCTTGTCACCAGATTGGCTGCAATAAATTGTGTTTGGGGGCTTTCTCACAGGGTCTCTGGCGCACATTCTCAAAGCTGTGCTGTTGCACTGTGACAGGTGGTAGGAACGTGCTGAGGGTATGCTCTTGTCTTCAGAGGGCTGCATTTCCTGTCAGACTGGAGTGCACAGTGACTGCAGAGCAATGTACTCATTGAAATTATGATGAATGAGAGATGAGGCTTTTTAATAGCTTGGGTAGTAAGGGGATGATGCCTTTTCTCCAGGATACTTAACCTTCATAAAATAGGGCATAATACTATTTCAGGCACTGCCTGCAACTGTTCAAAAATGAGAGAGTGCACATTACTGGCCGTCCCCTGGCAGGTGGTGACGTAGGAGGAAGGAGTGATTAATGCACCTTTTGTGATCCTGTGTGATTTATGCTGGTGATTCATAGATGAATTCATGGTTCTAGTGCACTTTGCATCTTACTGAATCACATCAGCTTAGCTATGTACACAAAAAGATATTTGAAAAATAACAAGTAGAGTGCTAAAGGAGCTTCATAAAATCTGGCTTTCTTGTCTTCCCTAAAATTTGAGATTTATGGAGTCCTGTGTGTAACAGATTAGCTTGCCTGTTTGGGGCCTAACTGCACCACTTTGGAGATAAAGGTGACCCTTAGATAAAATGGACAAATGTATATCTTAGATGCAGTTGCATGTATTATATACTTTTTAAAGCCATGTCAACCACTTTTAATGCATCTTTCATTTATCACTTCTGTGAATAGAAGTTACAGCTTCAAGTATTCCTTGTTTACTAAATCACTCCATATCTATTTTTTTTTTCTATTTTTAACATTTATTACAGATAATCCTGCTGTGCATGATTAGTCTTTAACAGTAACAGTGTAATTAATGCTATATATAGGTACTGTGCTGTGTGGTACTGCTTTTACCAATAACACACTTAACCTTCCTTAAAACATCTGAAGCTGCATGATTTTCACTCTGCACAAGTGATGCTGCCGTAGCTGCCACCCGTGGAGCTGAACAGCAGTGGAATATCTTACCATAGAAACACAGGAGCAATGAATCCCTCCATTTCTCCAGTGCTGCAATTTCCAGTCTAGCACAAACCAAACAGCTGAAACACAGGAATCACATAAATTATGCCTTGGCACAAATATTGCTTTAGATAATACTAGAAGGCATAGAATAATATTACACACAGAAAATACAATGAACAGTAGCCGTATGAGTTACAGGAATTTCTGCCAGATATGATTTTGTGCGCTGCAAAATCTTGGAGGACTCAAATCAGTGAATGCAACACAAACTGCTCTTTCTCTGCTTTCTCCACAATTACAATGCAGATTCAATCCCAATGAAGATATTCGATGTTCAGTTGCATTAGCAGAAACTTCTGCCAGAGATTCCCTTCCCACAAACAGCACGGTGACATAATTTTTACTGCAGCTTGACAGATTAAATTATTATGCATATTAACATATTTTAAAATGGTTCAGTTACTCATCTCTTTGACATCATTGAAAAGAAATCATAGTGTAGGTACAGTAGGAAAGTGACATTTTAACGGAATTTGCTCATTATATAATAGAAGATGAAGTTAACTCCAGTGTTGATCTTATGTTTGAAATAGTTCAGTAGAAAAAATGGTTGATAAGTGTTCATAATCAATGATGGTTTGAATAATTTCTAGTTAAAGATCCCTTTAAGACTTTTTCTCACAGATGATGTCAAACTGACCTGCTCATGCCAGTGGTTATGATTCTCCACGATTACATTGATCGTATATAAAACATTCTAAGTGAGTGCTAACAAAATTAGGGGTTTATACATTAAATTTGAAACATTTTGAAGGAAAGCAAATAAAAACTATACTTGCTTTCTATGACAATATTTCACTTACTGCTTTTCTACCCCTGATTGCACATCAATTTAGCACAAAAGCTATATATGGTAGAGTATACAATTCAGTGGTAGCTGTGCATCAGTAGGATTTCCCACCTTCTAGCACCCTTTTCTTCAATATCCAATACACAAAATTGTGATTATCAACTCTGCATACAAATCCAGTATTTCTTATTTTGATTTTGGAGTAATTTGATTTGTATCACATCCTGATTTTCCTGATTTGTCACACAACAGCATATTTTTTAGTATTACCTTTTCAGGATTACATGACCTTGAATAAAGCCAGAACTTTTTTTTTTTTTTTTTTTTTTTTTCAAATAGAAGAAGCACATGCATCAAAAAATTCAGCTGTTTTTCCAGCTTCTGTAGCTCCTAAGTGGTTTCATAGAGATCATTGTTTGCATTAAAGCATCTGCCACTGTGCTAAAAATTATGATCCTCATGAAACCAGTCATCTGGTTCAGACAAGCTGAACATTCACACCATGGTCTGACCCTTCAACACGTTAAACATTATTATGTTGGAAACTCAGTTACAGGTGGGAGTTTCAAGGGGAACATATTCTTTGATGTGAAAGTTATTCAGATATAGTAGGACCTTGACTCCAGAGAACTACCTTCCAGTTCTGAATCTCTTAAAAAGGCTGTAGAAAGCACGTCAGAAAATTGAATCATTTAACAAAGAAAATATTTTTCCTTTTGAGTTGTGTAATTCATTTGTCTAGCACAGATGACATTTGTATTTTTAAATTTTACACTTGTAAAGTAAAAATGCTAAATAATCTGAGAATCTCTCAAGTTCTCAGGTTTCTAGGGAAATTTATGGTACATGTCTGAATTGACTTTTGGACTGCAGTTCCTGTTCTAGGTTAGCCTTTAAGTAACCTAGCGTCTTGGAAGCTTTCTGGGAGCATTTTTCATCTTCACTTTAGAAATTAAGAAATTTGAAGCCAGCAGTGGAAGAGTGAAAGAGTCTGTTTTTCTGAAGCAGAAACAATCAGTATAAGCAGAATAATCAGGATAATCTGCCCCTACCTTTGAAGAGACAAACAGCAGAAATTGGGAGAACTAGTTTGGTACTCCAGGGTTACTTTTGTCAATGTCAAATCTCTAATATTAAAGCATAAGCAGTCCAGTAGAGAATGGAATTCCAGTTCATCTTCTTTTATCTGAGAATCAAATTTCTGATTCTAATTATACCTATTTGTGTTACAGTGTGTGAAAAACTGTGACTTTTCAAGTGCAGCAGTTTTCAGTGGTGCTGTCATAATTTGGTCAAGTGAACCTGGAAGCCTGGGAAAACTCCAAGCACCTACACTAATTACTGAGTCACTGTGTACCCACTAGCAGATTGTTTCTTTCACAGCCTAAAAACTGAGGTGTTAATTGCACTTAGTAGCTCTAATGAGCATTTCACTTATAGGAGCATTGATATCAATGAATAGGAAGGAGTGGAAGGAAGAAATTCCTTCATTAATATTGCAGCCAATATGGCTTTGGAACTTATATTTGTTAGAAATTGACTAAAGGAAGTAAGCAGGAAGGGTTAAAATGTATTTTTCTCTGGCTGCATTAGAACTCTTTTTTTTTCCTTGTTTTTTCTTTTTTAATAAGGCACTCTCACTTCCATTTTTGGGTAACTTCAAAACAAACGTGACTTCAAGGCACATCACAGTTCATTCTGTGCTTGTTTCTATGGATACATAGCCGACATGCCTATAAAGCAAAATAAAGATATAATGGTTGCCGAAAAAGCACGACTAAGGTAGTTTTCATGAAAACAGAATGAGTAGTAATATCGACACATGCTAGTAAACCAAATAAAAACACTGTTTTCCTTGAAGAATTAGCTGTCAGAATGAAACATGCCATCAAGTGTTCGCTGCAGGTGGTAGCAGTGCTAATTAGATTAAAGTCAAATACGTCTAATTCCATTTCCATGATCTCTTCACTCTGCTGTGTAGACACAGACATACCCAAACTTTATGGCAAAAATATGGATACATATTTCAAATCACCATCCTTGCTACTGAATCAATGGGGTAGATGTGTTTTTGTCAGAAGAGTACAGCATGTATTAGAGGTTGAAGCACCATGCATTCCACACAGCAGTGAGCAGCTGTATCTGTAAAATATTCAGGCATTAGAGAGAGACAGTGTAATATCAGATTGTTACTAGCAATTGCTCCAATACTTTCATTTTACATGGACAGACATCGTACTGATGCACACTGGAAAATAAAAAATGTTCAGAAGACATGAAGAAGCTCATTTACTTTCAAAAGTTAATATGGTCACAGGGACTGCCTTGCTAAACCTTCATTTTAGACACTTAATATCCGGACAATAACGTGAAATCTTTTGTTTGCTTTATCCACAAAACTAATCTAAAATCCTCTGTGATTAAACGCAGATTGTTACATAGGATTTTCTAATCTTAATTTAAATTATTTTAGTTATTAATGTGTAATTTCAAGTGTCTTAGCTAAAAGAACTTATTTCCATTCCCCAAAATTTTCAAGGTTAGATAGCTGATAGAGCCAGAGTGACAGAATAACTTCCTGTTATTCTTCTACATAAATGTAAAGAGGTGGGTCAGCATATCAAGAGAAACTGAGTTGTTTCTCTGAAGGGAATCTGGAAGGAAATAACAGTACTGCGAATGATGTCACGATGCAACTGTTTCCCTCTTTGTATATTCTCCTATAACTTTTTTCAAGATAATCATTTACCTTTTGCTGCAAATAAGTCAATTGACTGGACTTGTCTGACCTCTTGAGTACAAGCCAGAGAGATACTAATCTCATAACAGTTGAAGATAGGTTTGTTAGAGAAAATGGTACACAAATGACCTTATATACCAATTCTAAAGATCAGCTGTCAATCAGACCTTTTTCTGTTGCACTTTGGATCAGTTTATCAGGGTTGGTCACTAACTGTGCTAATTCTCAGCAATGGGACAACTCTAAGATTTACAGTTCTTGCACATATGAAAAATGCCAACACTCAGTTTTATAGTATTTGATTTTACAGTTTTTAGGGCATTTTATATCCTTCATAACTCAAGGCCATCATCCAAGAATGTATGAAATTCAGAGCTGAGGCAGCAATCAAAGTAAAGGTCAACCTACAAGACAGAACAACTCAAGCTATTGATAAAGAGCATATTGTAAAAGAATTGAAAGCACACAGTGATTGCTAACTTTTCACTTCAGACGATATTTGCAGTAGTTCTAGTACTCAGCACTTCCTTTGCCCTTCTCATGCTCAATTAGCTGTGCAACTTAAGCGATTACTATTTGTAAAAGCTTTGTGCACTCTCCTATACATTACCTTTCATTTTAGTAGAAGAAAACTGTGACAGAGAGGTCAAGGTTTGGTCATTCAAACACACTTACTTTTCTAATGCTTTTTGTTTTCAGTTTTTGTGAACTTCCTTTAATGTAATTTAAAGAAATAGCTTCGTCTGAATTGATTGTAGAAATTAAGTTAGAACCATGGACAAATGGAATCTGTGAAGTTTTCCTTAACCTTCTACACTTCATTTAATGTATAAACAAAAATCCTATGCTGCAGGAATTTCTTGCTCCTTCTGAGAGCTGGTGGTACCCCAGAGAAAGAATGCACAAGAAAACAGCGCTGAGGCTTTCTTTTCCTCTTTTATTCCTGGCAATAGAACAAAATACCTGAACTGGGGAAGAAAGTGAATCTCAAAAAGATAAGAAAGAGGCAGACGGGATAGACACCCAGAAGCTTTAACAGATGTTTTGTTTCGGAAGTAAAGAAAAATGCTATTTTGTTTTTGTGAGAAGTTTTATTACCACACTTAGCACAGATTGCAATGCCTGGTGGAAGCCAGTTTTTGCTAGTCTTGTTCTAAGAAACCCAAAAGTCTAGGGTGCTTAGATTTTTTTTTCTTTTTTTTCTTCTCTGGATTTCCGCATCACACATTCCAGGCTTACAGTGGAATTAGATAAATCGCCAGTGATTAAACACCCCTGTTGAGCTGAGATAAGATTTAACTCTGGACTTTAGGTACAAATATGTGTGAGGTGATTCCTGAAAAACAGAGTTCTTCAAACCTGATTTACCAACTCAGTCACATCATGTGACTGATGATGTCTAGTCTGAAGGCTGTACAAAGCTAATGGGGAAATTCCCGGAGTCTTATTTAAATATCTGGGACTTGTCTGTATTAAAGGTATAGCTCTGGACAATCAAAGAAACCACAGATTGAAAAGGCACAGAGGTGTAAATTACCTTCTGAGGCAGAAAAATCACCTTGGTCATTGGTAAGGAAACTTACATTATCTGGTTTGTGCCACCCAAAGACTTTTGGCTAATCTACCACCATTGGAAAGCAATAAATCTGTAGAATATATGGTAAATGCAATTGCTTGTGTCATTCATATATCATCTCAAGCTTCATAATAGGTTTAGATACAGAAGTTAATAGAAATTAAGTCGGCCTACAACATTCCTAGTTTTTGATGTTTTAGAGGCTACAGTCTGATATGCTGTATAGGTAGTCATTAATTTCATGTGAGGTTGAAATATATTCTGTACACAAATATCTTTTAGTTATAGCTCAAATACTCTTTCAAAAACTGTGTAAAAGTCCAGGCAGTGTTCTGCAGTGCTATTTGTACTGGTAGATCAGTGGTGCATTTTTAATATATTAAATACCATTAAATGACGCAAGTACATTTTTAATATACATTAATATATGTTATTATGGAATCATTTGCTGTGATGCATAGACAGAAGAAATAAATGGTTACATTTTCACTAGCCACCCTGCAAACACATATGCTAGTCTGCAAATGCCTACTGCTTTGAGCCATGATTTTTACAGAGGAGTATTTTCTTCTCCTTTCTCAACTTAAAGAATCAGTAAAAAAACCAAGTTCCCAAGGCCAATGGATAGACAGCTAATAGAATTTAAATATTAGAAACTATGAACAAGATTTACAGGCAAAGTGGAGAGATATGAATTTCTTACTAATGCTAAAACACTGCTGCAAAAGTATGACTCATAGTCATTCCCTTCCATGGAAAAGCATTATCCATGGGGACCTGCTCTGTCTCACTTGTGGCTCTGGACCCTCCTTGTGGCTCTGTCAGTTGTTCAGAGAAAAAGCAGAGCACATGCCTGTGCACACAGTTTCATGCTTTCACTAACAAATTAACAAGCAACATACAAATGTTCTTTTGGCAATCACTGAGAAAAAGGGGTAGAAGATTTAATGTGGAAAGATGGACCCTCAAAGAAAGACTCCATTCAGGTTTTCCTCCACGAGGTTCATTCTGTCAGAATTTCTCTCTTGTGGTGCTTGTGGGATAGTTAGAGAAGGGAATATCCAAAGTAAATGGTAAAGGTTTTGTCAGTTCAAAGCAGCTGTGGTTTACCTTGTCACTGGCAATGTTGTCGGCTTTTCATAGGTCCTTTAGTAATAGCTGTTCTCATTCATAGCTTAGAATACATTTTATGTTTATAGACAAATTTTTGTCTGCAAATATTACATTGTGTTATGTGTATATGGTAAAATTATCTCCATTTTGATGAGCTAGAAACAGAAATCTCAGAGACTGAATTGATACTAGAAAGACATGAGATGGTACCTAGGATTGAAAAGAAGGCTCTGCATTTGAATGAACAGGAGGTATCAGAAATTAATTGTCTGAACAGAGAAAATCACCATGGGAAGGTGATGGTGCGCTGCAAGTTCAAAATTAACTTACCCTTTTATGTGAGCTCTTAAGATATTCGTGTCTTCCAGCCTTGTACATAGACCAGGCTTAAAAGAAAGTACTGATGATCAAGTCCTCGTGATTCAGAATGTTTTTAAAACAGAAAAGGTTACAGGTGCTAAATATATATGTAAGAAGTGCTGAGCCACTGATTATTAGTTACAAATTGGTAGAAGCAGTGATGATGCAAGGAAGAATTGGTTATGGAAGCTTCTTTCTCTAAGCTGAATTCAGAATGGAATAGTTTGCTGTGGCTAGCACAGGTTCTTCCCGTGGGAACATTTTGCTATATTTCATAAACAAGATAAAGTTTGGATGTTTTGCAAACAGTTTCTCCGGATTGAGTCAGTTCGGGCTTGGCCAATTGGGCCTAGGGGGAGGTCTCGGGCTGACCAATCTGGGGCACTTCTGTAGACTCTATATATATGGAATTCAAAACAATAAAGTTCTTTTTCTCCTCTCTTTCCTTGTCTGAGAACTTGGGTCAGTCCTCAGCTAGCCGCTCAACAGCGACAGTTTGCCTCTATGGAAGTTCAAAATAATAAATACATAAATAAAAAACCTCTTTTAGAAATGGAAAAAAATGTTAGTGAGAAAGTGATAAAGAGAAAAAAGTATAATGACCACCAAGATTTGCACTTACTTTTTTTCTCTTTCCAAGGTAGACAGTTCTGTATTTAGAATATAGCCATTGTAGTTCAAAGTTATTATGTTATGTATTTAAAGTAAATGTGTTGTAACGTGTGTCCTTCCCCTGATCCCTCCCCCTTGACCCTTCCAGACTGGCTGATGTGAGCCAGGACCGCCTCCTAACCCCACAGATAAAAGCCCAGCGGGACCCGGAACTTGCTCTTTTTGATTCTGGGCTCCATGGAGCAAATATCCTCCCTCGGCTCTCCCCTCTCCTCCCCCACTCCCCAGTTCCCTCCTTTATTATCCCAATAAACCACCTGAAGCCTAGAATGAACAGCTGCCTTTCTAGACCTGCGACGCTTCCACAAAGACCCAGTCTGATCAGTCCCACCGCTCGTGGCCAAGAAGAAACCATCCTGTGTGTTCCGGTTCTGGGGCAGCCCTCCCCCCCGCAGCAGGGGAGAGCTGCCCTTAGGCTCTGCACTGCTGCATAAATGCTGCTATTTTACAAAGTATTAAAGATTTTTTCCTGCAATTTTGTTGTTATCTGTCTCCTCATGATTACTGTAGAACTGCAGTTGCTGTGTAATGAGACTGAAATCTTGGAAATTACTAAATCACATAGCTCTGCAACCTATAAATTAATCTAAAATTGAAGTAATTAATGTTTTTGTGCTTGAAGATTGTTTTAAATTTCTAATAGAAATTAGTAATAACATACAATGCAAGTTTAATGAAAGCAATGCATCAAGCAATATGCTGCAGACCAATGTTCAGTGTCACTGCTTTGGATATGGTATTCATGAGTCCTGCTGCAAATAACACAGATATTGAAGCAAAGGCTGTTTAGAGCCCTAGGGACTACTGGGAGCAATTGGAAATTTTCTGTCATAAGAAATTATGATAGATGTTTGAAGGACAAACAGAATTTAGGCTGCATGTGATTTCAGTAAGATGTGGATATCTGCCTTCATCTTTATGCTGCTGAAGACATTTATATGCTTGCCTGGAAATGCTTCATATAGTGCTAATTTTTTATTATCAAAATCTCAGCCTTTCAACTTAAAAAAAAATCATTTTTATAAGTACATTTTAACATATGTCAACATCTATTTACTATTTTTTTGCATACAACACAAGGAAGAACAAAATGTAGATTTAACTGAAAAGACCAAGATTGGGGAAAGGAGTAATGTCAGACCTAATTGTAGCCCTCGCAATGGATCCAGCCTGGCAGGTCATTATTTCTCTTCCTAGATGTGGCCAGGGAATGGATTGCTGCCCAGATAGATTGTTTTCACCGGCCATTGCTTGCTGTACTTTTTCTGAGGGATCCTTAACCATCTGTCATTAAGTGTTATGTGTCTACAAGCACTTGATACCACTATTGTGTATCCTCTTGTGACAGCAATGGTCATAATTGACATATTGCTGATGGACTCAGCCTTGGCCAGTGGCAGGTCCATCTCACAGCCAGCTGGCATTGGCTCTATTGGACCTGGGAGAAGCTTCTGGCAGTTTCTCACAGAAGGCACCCCTGTAGATCCCCAGCACTACCAAAACCTGATCACACAAATTCAATACAAAAGTGCCTTCAGTGAGAGGAAAAGAAAATTGAAGTGAACTGACAGAACTTGCAGAACAATGATTCCAAACCTGGGGGGAAAGGATTCAAAATAGTAAAGATAACAAAAGCATTCAGAGCTAGACAAGATACCGTAATTGAGGAAACCTGAGTGAAAGTACTAAAGCAGCATGAAAGCTGAATTGATTTTTGGGAGCTGTATAATACAAGGAAAGATTGGCAGATATATTATATACTAAAAAACACCTGCTGTGCACAAGGAAAAAACACCTTTATATATTGTCCTTTGATTTTTTTAAGATTATTGATGAGATAAGGTTATCCTTCTGGCTACAGTGAGTTTCTGTGGATTTCTCTGTTACACAAAGCTTTTAAAGAAAGATTGTAATTGCCTTTACATTATGCTGGTGTTTTCTGAAAAGCAATTTGATAAATCTTTGCATGAAGCGTAATTCAAACTTAAACTGATTAAGTATGATGGTCCTTTCATTTTCCAGTAATTTAAAACAAAAGAGGGGTAGGAAAAAATAAAAGTAACAACTTGAAAATAAACTAAATTACATCTATTACTTATTGATGGAAGGAGCTGTTCCCTCCAACGTTCATAGCTTCGTTACAGATAATATAATGAGAGCACTAAAATAGCCTATGTCATTAAATATTGAACCCATTGTGACACATAGTACTACCATGGAATCATAGAATTCTTTGTATTGGAAGGGACCATGATTAAAGGGTGTTGAGTGTGCTTCCTTTCAGGGAAGCCCTCTTACATAAAACTCCACAAAGGGCATGTATAGTGCTTTCATTGTACTCCCATTTTGAGATGGGAAAAGCACAGGAATATAGAAAATTATACTCTGCTTTGGGCAAACACAACACTGTGTCACTACAGTACAGATTATGTCTGTGACACATTGGAAAGAGTGATTATAATCTTTTCTTTTAAAAACACAATTGGTTTAAAAGTCAAAAACAGGGTTTTAACAGTTGGTTAAATACAGCTGTGACTGGATTACTAATGTATTCCAATCCAGTCTCCTCTGTATTGTGCAATATTTAAAGTAAATAAGTTACCATAACGTGTGTTGGTGTCTCAAAGCTGTCAATCCTACACAAAACTTTGATTTCATTAAATCAGGTCACTGATGTAGCATTGATTCAGGGAGAGAAATTGTATTAACGAATTGCCAATACCATGTCATATCATGCAAATATTTCTCGGTGATTTTCTTTCCAATCTAATATCTAAACCTGAGATCAAGGAAATATTTTAACATGGGAAATGGTGATGGAAAGTATGTCCCTTACCATTTCAGAGGATTATAAGAATGTCAGAGAATAGCTCGTTTTCCCTACACTTTTTTCCTGTACCATAAGCCTGGAGACATGAGGTGATGGTGCTCTAGAAATATGTTTTTGGCTCTTGCATTCCTTTTCTATACTATTTCTGTCTTTTGTTCCATTTTCTCTCACTCTTTGTGCCTTTCTTCCTTGATATGATTCTGGATAGTTACAGGGTTTTTTCTCTATTTACTCTTGGAGTTTGTCAGTGCTCTAGTGTAAAATCTGGAGAGTTTTTTGATATGCAACATATACCATGGCTGCATGATTTTCTTTTGATGGCCTATAAACCTGCATTTAGATTAGTAAGTAATGTAGTTCAATAGGCATAGATTTACAGGTCAAATCAATTAGTGCTGAGGACCCAACATCCTCATTATTCATGTTTCAAGAATCTTTGGCTCACACTAGACCTGGTCTGGGTCTGAGTTCCAAGTCCATACAGTTGAAGAACCTGAGGTGTGAGACAATCTTCTGGTGCAGGTTCATCTGAAAGAAATTAATTTCATGTACTCCAGAGACACAATGTGGAATAAGGTGTTTCAGCTGGGGACAGCCAGGAGGTTTTCTTCAAAATCATGCTCTGGATCTGAATACAAACACTATAATATAATATAGTATAGTATAGTATAGTAAAGTATAGTACAGTATAATATAATATAGTGTTTATATATTATATTATAGTATTTATAATATATAGTAATATAGTCATATAACACAGTTCAGCAACACACTACAAATTATTTTCTTATTTTATCAAAATACTGGTATCTTCATTTTCTTCAGCTCATGTATATAATTATCCAATAACTTTTTCTTGCAGTCATTCGCAGGTGTACAACATAGGCAAAAGGTATTACTGTTGTGATTTTCTGCCCCCTTTCATTTGTTTCATGCATTTCTAAAGGGTAGTAGGTTATCATGAAATTGTGATGTCTACTTGGGAGAAGTTCCTGGCCATTCAAGCATTATGTGTTTCTTGCATCAGAGATTAATTCGGTAGAATATGGGAGATCATGTCCTTTTCTTAACCAAGCACAATGACAGTGAGCTTTGAAAGAGAGTAAGTCATCTGGGACTTCGTATAGCAACTCTTGTAAAATGGCTGTGTTATTTTTTTTCTCTGTGGTTAGCAGTTATATTTTCAAGCTTTATATTATTTTGTAGAATTTTTTAAACCTATTTTCTTTTCCCTGTCAGGAATCACTCCTTTGTTATTAGGATGTTACAGCACCAATAATGAAATGTCATAATATTGCTCATTTTGTTAACCATAAACTCCTCACAATTTGATATGAAATCTGTTATTTTTAATCTTCTTCATAATAGCACAAGACTATAAAAAGGAATAGCCAATGTTGGCATATACAGCTCAGTAAAAGAATGTATGAAAATTGTTTCTTTAAAGGTGAAGAATAAACTCTGTGTCTCATGGCAGTCAGCAGCAGTGATCTGTCTTTTTTCTATAAACAAACTGGAACATGTTTGATAACTACAGATCATCACCAACAATTGTAGATTTCCAGGAAAAAATTTATAAATGCTTTTTTAATTAGCTGAACTGTGTAATATTGATATTAAAACCACTGAAAGCAGGATTCTCAATACTGCACAAAGGAAAGCCATCCAGTATCTCATTTACATTCCTCTCCTGGTGTCTGCAGCAGATCTATAAATAGAATAGGCTACACACAGAAATTTATTACTGCAGCTGATAGCAATTTTCTTTTGCAAAGGTGTCTGGAGGCATTATTCATGAGATTCATTCTGGTAGACTCTCAAGCTGAGATCCTCACTCCCCAGCTCAGGTGGGGAGTGAGGACTGCAGGTGGTCAGTTTAGGACACACTAATCAACTGCTATGCACAAGGACTGTCACAAGACTTACTTATTTCGCTTTTTAAAAAAAATATGGGAGGTTTTTCAGCTCCAGATTGTTTTCTTTAACCTGATTGCATGGATATTATAAGCAGATAACAGATTTTTAGAAATCACGTGTCTTTGACATTTTATCAGTGCTCATCCTAATGATTATGCTATTATTGAAAACCCACGATGACTGTGATTTGATACAGCACACACCATGTCTACTGCATTCATACCCATGGGCACATGTGACCTTATCAAGTATGAGGCAGACATGTTTCTGTTCAATACTGAGCACATACATGAATACTGAGCAATCACATGAGCTGACTTATCTAGCTGTCATCTAATTTTGGCCATAATATTAGGGGAAAATCAAGTAAGACCTTTTGTGAAATTATATTTATAATAAATGATAGATGAGAATGTCTTGCACTCTTTTGTTTTCCAGTCTGGTCTTTGTTTTCCTACCATACCTGTCATTATGCTATCTTTGAAAACTATAAAACAAAATTATTGGTATGACCAGAATATGCACAGTTCTATACATTGGTTTGGTCACCCCTCAAGATTGATTACAACTTATTTTTATCCTTGCCTGTTCCAATATTTTTTCTGTGAGTGAGAACATAAGTTTTATGATAGCAGAGATATTACCTCTTTATTGTTTCAATTTCAATATAATCACTAGTGCAAGTATTCATATTTCAGGGGTTTTTACATCCTCTCTATACATACAAGCTGTATATACTACCTGAATATACAAACGATGCTTCCATTTGCAAAATAAACTAGTAAATTTCATTTTTTCAGACATAATAGAAGACCTGTTCTCCTGTGGCAGCCACTTTGACTACACAATGAAAGCAGCAGCACAAACAAAAAGTCACATATCTCACCATGAAAAGAGAGATAAATTAAAATATCAAATTAAACCCAAAAGAAACTGTCAACTCAAGTCACCAATAAGGCATTCTGGCAAGTCTAATGCCAGGCACACTAGTGAAAACAAGGAGATCTATTACAACCATAAGTCAGATGCCACAGATTTTCTCTAAGTGTAAAACCTATTCTGTTTGTTTTGAGTGCATTTAGGTACTTACACATATTTTTTTTTGTTTTAATTTAAATTTGTCAGTGATGAAGAAGATTGGTATTGTGAATGTCCTAAACTCTACACTGGAAAACTCTGCCAGTTTGCGACTTGTGATGAAAATCCATGTGGAAATGGTGCTACATGTTTTCCAAAGTCCAGGCGAGATGTTGTTTGCTTGTGCCCATATGGAAGGTCTGGCATCCTCTGCAGTGATGGTAAGAACAATTTTCTTCATGCATTGATCATAGTTTCTATCATTCATAGAAGCTGTGGTACGAAACAAGTCAAATTCTTTGAAGGTAAAAAACACTGGGAGGCACCACCTCCCCACCTAAAAACAGCCCAAGATCCAATCACAGGCAAAGAATGGCTGAGCTGATCACCCTTCCCATGTGCTGTTTCATAAAAGTTCCAGCCAGAGAAAGGGAGACAGAAGGATCAAACAAGCTGAGAGTTTACTCAGAGAAGGTAGAAAAAAACAGGTAGCATCTGATGTTTTAGTAAATCACCTGGAGGAAAGCTGAGAGATTCAACTGAGAGCTCCTTTGGAGAAATTGATTTCTCCTGTAGTTTGATTTTTCCTCTGCTTAGGGAAGCATTGTTTGTACATTTTGCATATAAAAGCAGTGTATAAAGAATACTTTCTGGACTATAAAAATACCATCAGGTACCATAATTAGATTAATTTTTCAGGTCAAAAATAGGGACAAAATAAAATTTACCAAGTGTTTTGCTATGAAAAAGGAGACAGGATGAAGGAAAAATAATAAAGCTAAGTAAATAGGTCATTTTAACTAACATTATCCAATGAAGGGCTTTTATTCCTCAAGCATTGATTATAATGATTGTTCTAAGTCAGAAATTCCTGTGTGTGAACATCCAAGGTATTCTTTTCCTCTAATAGTGAATGGAGCAAAAGTAATGATTCGAAAACCTATGCATAGAAAATAATCACTGGTTGCGAGTTTACTTAGCAGTGCACGTGAAGTGCCTTTCGAATAAGTGTTAAGCAATGATCAGGTTGGTTTTGTCATATCATATATGTATTTAAGTCTTACTTAAAATTTTTATTTCCAGAATTTTCATTTAGATGAACATTTATGTTTTATCTATGTTTCTGTCTAACCATGATACTTTATAGCAAATAGAAGAGGCGAGTATATGAAACATGCATGAAACTTTCCTGGTAACCTTTCGTAGCTTGCAGTAGCACAATACATTGGGACTTCATTTGCTGTATCTCCAGTCATTGAGGCTGCATTTCTTTGTTCTTTCTCAATTCCACTGCATCCTCTTTAAAATGATGCTCCAGAGCTGATTCAAGGTGCGATAATGCCACCCTGGTGTTTGACACTGGTGTTTGACATTTTTCTGTTTTACTCTCCACCCTTTTTTAAACCAATTCTTCCATTCTATTTTCTTTTATGAGTACACTGATGTTTTCATGAAAATGCTTATTAAAACTCCTAACACCTCTTCCTTTGAATGCTGATGGTGAGTTCAGAGCCCACCATTCTGTATTTAAAGCTAGGACTGTTTCTGTAATCTACCCCAATTTGCATCTGTCAACACTGAGTATCATCTAATGCTTTTTACCTGTAGCTGTTTAATGAGGCTCTTCTGCAACTCTTTGTATTTAACTGTGGTTAAATTGAGAGACTACATAAAAATTGAGAGCCTAAATTGAGAAAAAGTACAGAAATTCATTAGTTTGATTAGACTACAAAACTGGAGTCTTTTAAAGCATGGAAAGAATTAATTTTAATGAGTGGAAAGGGAAAACTGTCTGGATCATCACTATAAGCAAGCAAAATGGGAAAGAACACTCAGCTTTGTAGACAGAGTATAAATCTAAGGTAATGAGCCTGCACATAAGAAACTATTACTGAAATATGAAAAATTATTTTTATTGAACTGTGTTTTAAAAGTTTAGAAGGAATAGAAACAAACTGAGCGCAGACAGAAGTCTTAAAATTATATGCAGGAGGTCCCTTTCTCACATTTTCTAAAACAAAGAAGGGAGAAATAGAGCCACAAGGCAGTGAAGGCTGGATACACCTTTATGGATAGCCCTAGCAGCATCAAAGCCATATTTTGAAGAGGTATTTGAAGATAATGATAGATAGCCTAATTAAAATGGTAGAACAATTTAAGTTATTTTAGAAACAGAAGGCAAACTTAATTGTTTGCTATGACAAAATGTGTGTCCCAAACAATAAATTTAATGGAAAGAAATGGTCCATGAAAATTAAGGCATAGAAGCACACATTTTAAATGAGTCATATTCTGTTTCAGATACACAATCATATTGTCTCTACTGTTCAGATTATAACCTAATGCATGTTATTTTGTGTCTGAAACACTGAACAAAGATTTATCAAAATGTTTATCAAATAATATTTGGTCTTCATCAACAAGGAACAAGCAAGATGTCACACTGATTATTTGAGAAAATGAATACAACTAATGTACCAAATAGAATTGCAATTTCATGCCAGCTTGGCTGCTCCTACCAATACAGATTATTTACAAAAGACAAAGTAAGGATAAATAAAGATGTGGATAGACCCATCAATGAGACCACAGATACAGACCTTCCACATATCACAGCTCCAATTGCCATCTGTGAAGAGTTGGAAGACATACTAAGAACAGCAATCTCTAGAAGTGTGTAAAGAAAAGTTATAATTAAACCATTGTCAGTATTAAGTGAAAACAAACAAAAGAAAAATAGAAAAAAATGAAATAAAAGTAAATTTCTTGACATGACAAGTTAAAAATACATAATTTTATGGGAAATGCATAATATTCAAGAAGTGAAGAAAATTTTAGAACTATTGTAAATGTGACAAATGAAGCAAAAATGTAAGGACAGAGCAACTTCTGATAGACAAACCTATATAAATATGGAAAAATAGACCAGGTCTGGGACTAACAAAGACTTAAGGACATTTCTTATGTTTCTGAATCAGATGGAGCGTAGTGCAGTCTCAGCAGGCTGGTAACAATCGCTCCGAGTTTATCTGAGTTATGTTATGCTTGTTTCAGACATCAAAAAAAGCTTCCCAAAAGCATGCCCATTTTTCCAAATATACAAAGCAAGATGCATTGTCTCTCACTACACATTTCCCTTGCTTTTATCACTAGATGACCACATTATTTTGACTTGAAATTGACAATTATACATTGAAATATCTCTCAAGAACCTACATAGCTAAGGCACAATGGGCCAAGGGGATGGGGATGATAACAATAAAAAAGAAGGGAAGACAGGCTGAATTGGTCAGGTGGAAGACATGGCCAGATAAGCATTCTGACCAGCCAATTAATTGCATGTGACTGGCCCTTTTGTCTCTGTATCCCTCTATTTTCCACACTTGTTCCTCCCCAAATCACCTAATTTCCTCCTTTAGACATCTGTAAGTCCTGTGCTGTTCCAAAATGCTCTTCACCTACATCCCATAATGTGTCCCATACCCTCTGTCAAAAAGGTGATCCAGTGTTGACTCATCCTGGGATGTCTCACACCTTGGCACTAGGGCTGAAGGTAGCCTGGGACAGTCCTGGGAAGGGTCTGGACAAAGTGTTCCTTCCTCTGAATCCTTAATTTGAGTTCCTCTCTGTTTCTGTGCCTTGTGCTCCTCTGGGATTATGGAGATGGACCTGTGATGGGCTAGTGGTTCCTGGGACAGCACTGGGACTTATCTGCTGATTTGCAGATTTAAATGATTCCATGACTTCCAGCTTGGCTGGAGGGGTGGAGGGGAGAACACCATCAATATACAACACTGTGGAAAAGAGACTATGTCTAGATGGGCAAATTGATTAATTCCCCCAAGTGACTTTGTTTTTCTAAGCTGCAGATAAGGGGATCAATATAATTTAAACTGAATCCAGTTATCGAGCTCTGGCTTTTCAGTAGATTTGTGTGAAAGCAGCCAGCATTCAAGCCTTTAGTCTGATAAATTTCCTTTCACATTTAAATTAGTAAAAAGTTGCTTGCATTTTGGTTTTTGTAGACTATAAATCTCCTCCAGAGTTTAGTATCACAGAGTTGATTAGAGTTATTGAATTGCTACCATCTCTGTAATCAGGCTTTATTTCTTTTTTTTTCCTGTTTTTTTAACACTTCTATCTAAGCACAGAATGGAGCCATTTCCTGGTTTGTATAGGAAACTGATACAGTCTGTAAAATATAAGATCAGTATGTTTGAAATATCTGAATGTAAGAAATTTTGATATATAAGATGCAGAAATTTTAAACAGTAAATATCAGTGCATCATTATCAGTGCAGAGCTGTAATGGTCTCCTAAATGCAAGTGACGCAGAAATGGCTCATGCACCAGGACTGGAAATGAACACCTGGACTTCTAAACTCTCCATGTTGTTGGTAATTACATGTTGCACAAGAAACTGGGCTCTTCAGGGAAGCTGTTACTCATAACATAAGGCCTTTTGTTAAGCTGAGAATCAAGAGCAAGCACTTTGTAAGCACAAATGCAAATTTAAAGGGAGAAGGATTTCAAAGGCATGTGCATTGCTAAGATGAGTAATTGTGTCATTTCAGTGTTTTAGACCAAACATCAGTGGTTTGGTTTCACATATGTGCACATATGTGACAACATGAAGCAGAGTCCTAACTGTGACACACTATTTAGCAAGCACACCCTGAAAAGGGTCATTCACAGCACACACTCACAGCAATCTGTAAGGTTCTTCCTTGTTACATTTCTGAGTAACACTTATAGTAATGCTCCACAGTCTGAAGGATTCCAGCAGGTTTTCTGTAGGATGTATTCCCCCATGTATCAAATTCATTTCAAAGTGTTGAAGTGGGAATAGTCACTTGCTTCAAGTTCTGTAGAGTGAAAATCAGCCTGCAAGCAAATTGTTTCTGTGCAGCTATGTTTGGCACACAATGTCACCTTCAGAGTTGTTTGGGTCTGCAGACTGAATTATGCAGTTCTGTGACAGCAGATGCCCAAAGGGAATTTCCCCAGCTAAAAAATCTGCATTGCAAGGTTCCTGATCCGTGATAAAAGACCTTGGGGAATGCTGATCCAGGCTGCTCTTCTTAGTGTTTAAGAGAATTTATTTTCTGGGTCATTTGGTTTTCACTGGGCCCTAATTTCCCCCACCTCTCCAATGTGAGGAATGTCATAAAAATTGTAAAAAACATGCATAGCCACACTCACACACTATAAACTGTAGTAGCAGTTTTTCAGAATCAGTTTCATCCCTGAGTAGTGAATTCACTTTTAATATTTCAAATTTCAGTTCCCACTCAAAGTATAATTCTGATGACTCCATGCCACAGGACAAATAAAAGGAATCCATAAATCCTGGAGGTGGGGAGGGGAAGGTGTACGCCTGAATGACCCATTATGAGGATCCCTAACTCCTCATATAACAGTCTTCAAGACATCAAGCGTGTTTTGCTACCACCTTAAACCCTCAGCTGGCACTGCACCACCTGGCAGCCCCAGCACCCCTTACCTTTTCCTCCTTGAACTTCCCAGTGTTTCTGGTGAGAAAAGTGGGTTGGCATGGCAAGGCTACCCAGCAGCCCATGGTTAAGACTATGGCAAGGCAGCTATCCCTCTCCAGCCTGTGGAGGTCCACAATGGAGGGAAGATATCCACCTGCAGATAATTTGTCTTTGTGTATCACTTAGGGAAGATTGGCTTAAGAGCTGCTCAAATGAAAGGAAATTGGGGTTGATGGTCAACAGCAGCTGAACATGAGCCAGGTGTGCCCAGGTGGCCAAGAAGGCCAATGGCATCCTGGCTTTGGGTCAGCAATAGTGTGGCCAGCAGGGCCAGGGCAATGATTGTCCCTCTGTACCCAGCACTGGTGAGGCCATACCTTGAGTGCTGCATTCAGTTCTGGGCCCCTCAACAAAAAAGAAAAAAATTGAGGAGCTGGAGCATGTCCAGAGAAGGGCAACAGAGCTGGTGAAGGACCTAGAAAACGAGACCTATGGGGAGCACCTGAGGAAATTGTGGTTGTTTAGTCTGGACAAGAGAACACTGAGGGGGAACCTCATTGCTCTCTACAACTGCCTGAAAGGAGGCTGTAGTGAGCTAGGGGTCAGCCTCTTCTGCCATGTCTCAACGGGCAGGATGAGAGGAAATGGCCTTAAGTTGCACCATGGGAGATTCAGATTAGATATTACAAAAAAAAAAAAAATCAATGAAAGAGTGGTTAGGCATTGGAATACACTGCCCAGGAAGATGGTAGAGTCACCATCTCTGGAAGGGTTTGAGAGGTGTCTAGATGTGACTCTTGGGGATATGGTGATTATGGTGGTGCCAGGTTTTTGGCTGGACTGGATGATTGTGAGGGTCTCTTAAAATCTTAATGATTCTGTCATTCTGTGATTCTGTGAAATATGAGCAGGTCTTTAGGAGAACTGAATACTACTCATCCCACATTGTATATGGCTGCTGATCCTGGAGCCAGATACTGAGCTGGTAACGGTTCACTGTTAGTCAACGTTAATGTAAAAGAAGTGTATAATCTGACTGCAGTTCTCCAGACTGAAGTCTTCATCTCTTTCTATCCCTTTAATCTCTCTTGGTTTTTGCAATGTATTGTAAAGCTGTAGTCCAAGATGCATTGGCAGTGAATGCTGAGGGAACATTAATTTTAACTCATAACAGGAAATTCAAAGATAATGAAACCATTATTCTCTTTTTTCTTCATCACTTTATTATCTTCTCTTTGTTAAGATTTTTTCCAAACGATTGTTGATTATTTTAACTTGATTTTTTTGTGTTCATCTCTGATAAGATGTACAATGTTAGGGAAGTAGTCAACCATATTGATACATTTATATAATGGGATAATTTGTCATTATTTGTTTGTGAGTCAATGGGACACATCATGCATTATTACTTTTTCAATACTGGGAATGCAGAAAAGCACAATGATGAATGATAGAACAGCAGAGAGACACAGGACAAGATCAAGGACAAAAAGTTGATAAAATACTTCAGTACCCTGTCAGAGAAATGCATATTTTAGGCACAGTGTTAATTTGGAGTGTGTTTTTCAAGGCTCATAATCAGAGATATCTTTACCACTTCAGACTGTGCACTGCAAGGCCAAGAATAGAAATCAGTTGGGTGATATCCAGACAGGAAAAGAAAAATAATCCAGTGAGGTTTACTGGGCCTCTGCTATTTCAACCATCCCCAAATATTTTACAAATAATGTGTAGAAATAATGTGTTTCAAGGGAAAGATTATACAATTTTCTGCAGTCTTAGCTCCATAACTTTATAATCAAAAGATAAAAAATAAAAAGAAAAGGTGGAGCTGTTTTGCTTCACACAATTTTGCCAATCAGTGTATTTTTCATGCAAGATTATTATTTTGGTTTTTTCAATTTCTAGGATAAAAAAATGTAAGAGTATGGCAAACTAGTCTGCATTAAAATCAAACTAATGAAGGCCATTGCAAGAAAGGAATCTCAAAGACTGAATGTTTTACACTGATGCACATTTACTGATGACCTTTCACTTTTTTATGGGATTGGATAAAGATGTTTGATAAATAATAATTAGCATGGAGAAGAAAAATTATTAAAAATCTGGTATAAAATCTATAAGTGGCAGTGCAGAGACAGATAAAATATGGAATAGCTGTCAAGCTAGATTGAGTTAGCCAGAAATACAAGCTTTTGACTCAGTAGTAATTAACATTTCTAAATACATTTTACACTCCAGAGACCAGCATAGGGAAGACTGCAAACACTTACTGCATGAGCCTACCTGCTAAGGACAGGGTGGTTAATTAGATACTGCATCTGACTTCTACTAGGTGTGAGAAACTTCTTCAGCACAGTGGAGAAAACTGTGTTTAAAATAGTGTTTAATGGTTTCCATAAAAAGTGCCCGTGGGACTCCTATTGCCTCAAAAAGTATTTCTCCCCTTCAGGACCATATGCCTGGTGGAGGTATAGCTCCATACAGTGCTCATGAACCTGTTCAGTTTGATGCAAACACCGAGCATGCACTGGGGGAAGGAGAAGCATGGAGGGGAGCAGGGCTGGGATAAGGCAGCTGGTTAACAAGTGCAGGTAGTGCTTCTGCAAGTCAGCAATACATGAGGACAGTCCAACCAGAGAATTTGAAATTTGTGGGAACTCAGATTTAGGAATCTGAAAATTCCTAAATGTGAGTTGCTCCTCTGGAGGAACAGGCCCTGTTTCCTGCTGGCTCCCTGACAAACAACCATTACATAAGTCTTTGTTTGCCCAGATATTAACTTTAGCCCACTATTAGTGATATACTGGATTTACTGCTATTTTTATTTGGGTAATTATACCACTGACTTCTGTAACTGTGTTGCTATCCTTGGATAAGCTCTTGATCCCAAAACCTATTGGCTAGTGGTGACCATTACCATCTATGGAACCTAAGCAAGGCAGAGATGTCTTAAGCCCCTGCAAAGCTGAATATATTGTGGAATGTACGTCATGGCCTCAACAAAATGCACGGTTAAAACTGGATGAAAAGACCATAAAGAGCTGAGAGGGGATGCTCAAGTAGTGCAAGATGGACATTACTCAGGAAAATTGCTTCTTGTCAAATGCTTTGAGAATGACTGTGCTCAGATACTCAGGAGCAAAGAATGTTTTGTGACTGTGTTCTGACCTGGAGTTTAGAGATCTATACACTGTTCCATACACTCCAGACTGTGTGCAATTTTGTGCAAATTATTTAGTTTTAATATATTTAATTTTTAAATAATTAAATAATTAATTTTAATATAATTGATATTTAATTACCAAGTGTCCTATAGTTATTATTCTTTAAAATCAGAAAAAAAAGAAGAGTGTTTCCTTGATTTCACAGAGAATGAGTTCAGCATTTCACAGCCATTTAGCTTTTATGGCAATGAAGACCAGAGAAAAAGAACATGCAGAATGAGATGGGGTGGCAGGGTACAGAGGAGTTAGACTTCAACCCACCTATCTTTAGAAGTCTGAAATACTTTACTCTGACTTACAACCCAATGCTACCTTCTTACTTGGTGGGGTGAAATAAGCATTTTAGAATACTGTTCACCTGTTCTGTATAAGGATGGTATTTTATATTAATGACACTGCATCCTAAATGTGCTTGATTTTTCTACTCACATAAAGTGCAGCATTAGGTGGTCAGCTGCTATGTAGACATCTATGTCACAGATATAGAATCATTGAATAATAGAATGGTTTGGCTTGGAAGGCACCTTAAAGGTCATGTCATTCCAACCTCTTGCCAAGGGCAGGGAACCTTCCACTAGACCAGGTTGCTCAGAGCCCCATCCAGCCTGGTTTCAAACACTTCCAGGGATGAGGAGCGCACAGCCTCTCTGGTCAACCTGTTGCAGGGCCTCATCCCCTTCACAGTAAAAAGTATTTCTTCCCCACATCAAATCTAAACTACCCTCCTTCAGCTTAAGGCCATTCCCCTATAGGGGCCATTGTCCTATCCCTACAGGACTTTATGAAAAGTCCTTCTCCAGCTTTCTTGTCAGCCCTCTTTAGTCACTGGAAGGCTGCTACAAGGTGTCCCCAGAGCCTTTTCTTCTCCAGGCTGAACAGCCCCATCTCCCTCAGACTCTCCCATGTCTTCATAGCAGAGGGGTTACAGCCCTGTGCTCAACTCAGTGGCCTTCTCTGGGCTTGTTCCAACAGCTCCATGGCTTTCTTGGGTTGGAGGCCCTTTATCAATCCTTAATCCACCTTTATAGGCAATGCTGAAAGGAGCAAGTAGAAAGGCAAGAAAATAATTCCCCAGTCAGAAAGCTCCAAGGAAACAGCTGAGACAATGGCATATTTCATCCTGGGGATAAAGGGTTATTTTCTGTTGGGAATAACTTGTCAGGAATAGACTCTTCAGTGATGTCTGCAGGCAAACCAAATTACCTGGCTTTGTGGAGATACACGATAGGATTTGCTTATCCCATTATAAACCAAAGCAGGAAAACACAATAAACACAAAGGACTCCTTTATTTTAAAATCTTCTTATCTCTTAAATATTTTTTTGTTTATTAAATAAATGTAAAGAAAGAAACAAAACAGAAAAAAAAAGAAAGAAAGGGAAAAAAAGAATACTTTGTATGAAAGGAGCTGCCTGTGTGTCATAGCTTCCTGAGTAGCAAAAATACCAAACTTGTCCCTCCTTCAGTCATGTTCAAGTAACCTAAGGGAATATGGATTGAAACTAACACCAAATTTAAATATGGGGGAGTACTGTTTTTTCTCCAGTGCAGCACATGACTCATAGAGGTCTGAGGCTTGAGGTTGTGTTCAGTCAGACTCATTGACAGTGTCCTTCTAATTAGGACAAAATCACTGTTTCATATGGAAATTTCCTGGCTCCAAGACCAAGAACAAGGCATAATGTGCCACATGTGTGGAGTGGTGCTTAACAAATGGAACAGTACACTCTGTACTGCTGTGGACTCTGAGTCTGTGCTAGAAAAGGTTTGCCATGCCTGTGTCTGCACCTTTTCCCAGATGCAGGTACCAAGGCAATGCCTGCCACGTCAGTGGTTTCCCAGGCTGCAAATTCAGACACAGATTCCACGCTCCAGAGATGGTGATAGCATTTTCACAATTACATGTTATTGTTTCTCCCACCCTGTAATTATTTAGGTTCTTAGATGTACCTAGGTTAATATAGAATTACTTGGAGAGTATTATAATTCTTTACTAGTGTTTCCCAATCTGGTTTGTGCATGGTGCAGCTTTGTATTCCTTCCTCCCCCAGTCCCCCTTCCTGCCTTCATCAGTAAAGCTGTATCCAGTCACTTTCGGTGTGCAGGCTGGTTGGAGGTAACTGCTCAAATCTTTTAAATCTAATCCCATACCCATTCTCTCAGGATTAAGCTGTTGTTCCTCTTTCTCCTGTTTTTACTAAACCATATTGTAAAAACAAGCATTATGTGACCTCTGAGCATCCACTCCAGGAGCTGACTACAGCAGCCTGGCTACTGGTTGCCAGCCCTTGGGGCCATCTGGGTGCTCAGCACCAGCGCTCTGTTTTCTGTACAGACCTGTGTAGACTTGATTTTATTTGTAATTCATGTAGGTACTATTCACTGTGCTGCAAATTCATCCTTTTATGATGCTTATTTTTATTATTTCCTCTACCTGTGAAGAATTATTAACCCATAACCTCTTCAGCACATCCTTGTACTCACTTTCACTCAAATGCATGTCAGAGATGACATTTCTTTTAATGGGAGATTTTCTTTCTGTATTTTCTTTTGTCTATCTGAGTTTTGAGTAAATATTAGTGTACTTTTATTTGTAACAATGTTACCTAGAATCCAGTAGATGGCAGTAGTTGCCAATAATTCATTTTTTTAAATAAACATTTTTACAAAAGCTGAAAAATAATGATATTTACCCTTAGAAGCAAGCCAGACTATAGCTGCATGTGTGTAAAACGTTACAACATGTCAAATTATTAGTTTTATTTATAAGTTTTGAAGTTCTAAACCAGACTAGGAAATAGAACTTGTAAATACATATGTTAAATATATTGCCCTAACACTGAATTTAATTTTTTTTAATCCAGCTATTAATATTACTCAACCAAGTTTCAGCGGCACAGATGTCTTCGGCTATACCTCATTCCTAGCTTATTCTACAATCCCAAATATCATCTCTTACTATGAATTTCGCTTAAAATTTCAGTTGGCAAACCACCACTCAGCTTTACATGATAACCTGATTTTTTTCACTGGACAGAAGGGTCAAGGTAAGATTTGTTTGTATTACTTATCCTCGCAAGCTTTCAAATACTCATTAAACAAGTAAGATAAAAAATATGCACAGGTTTTTCTGGATTGTTTTTAGGATATAATTTCATTAATAAGAAAATAATCTCTTTGATACTTTATTGTTTTGTAAAGACAGAGTAATCAATCAGGTTGTATACATGTTTCTTTTCATTAAAGAGACATAGAATTGATTCCACTAATTAAAGTCAACAGTTAATCTGAGGCAGTATATTTCTGAACAAAATAAGTGCAAACCAAAAGGTCAAGGTTCCTTTTTTTCAGTTTTAAACATAAATTTCATTATTGATCACATGTATTTGGTATGCAGTTTTGAGAGATGCTGCCTCAAATCTTCTTCCACTGGTAGTTTATTGGAAAATCAATCCAGTGTGCCGCAGCCACCCTGCCACGTGTCTCAAACAACCTGCCACAGGGGCAGCCTTGAATTGCTGCTGTAGTCACAGTGGCTCAACTTCCAAGACCTGGAGGACTCAACGCTGAACTCCAGGCCTGTGACAGCCAACACTGGACTCTGTGTTGTTTACATAAAATAGGAGGCCCTAAATCCTGAGATCACTCCATGCAAGTCAACCCAAACTAGCTACAAGTTATGCTACAGTCTGTGTAGCAAAGCATTCAACTCAGTTTGATTAATACAGCTGAGAAGCAGGTTATATAAATCTACTTACAGCATTTGTTCTAAGATTTTAGCAAGATTTACAGTATCTCTCCACAGCACCCCTCTGTGGAAGGCTGCATGGCATCAGCATTGCATGGGCTAAAATAGTAATGCTAGTTGTATTCGCTCCATCTGAGCATTACTCCAAACAGAAGCCATAATATTGATGAAAGTTGAGAAAAAAATTTATGAAAATTTAATGCAGACATAAAGCAGTTATAGATACTTCATATGAGTCAAGTAACTTATTTTTATCTTAATCGTCTCTGCAATTGCAGCATGACCTAACTTTTGGGTTTGGAGCTGTCCTATGGGATTGTTGAAGACTAGGAGGGAGGTTGGGTGATCCATCTTAGGTCTAAACCCATCACAGTAGGAGACAGATTTAGGTATTTTAAAAGAAGTCTCTACTTCCATAGTAGATGCTTAACCATATCTAGAACATCCCGTGAGTTTTGCAGGTATGGCCCATGACCTATGGGAACCCTAGACTTACACTGAACAGTATCAGAAAACTAATGCCTCAAAAGGATGAAGGAGGGGAGAAATTATTATTTGCTGTTTTAAGATACTGAGCTCCCAAAATGCATTATTAAAAATCAATTTTGGGGAGGCATTATGCAGCTACATAAATATCTAATAAAACAATTGCAGAATATCACATCAGTAGGCTACAGGGTCTTCATTTGCTATGTTAATACATTTGATATTTTCTTAGGTCTTCTTTTCTATTAAATTTCTTTACTTAAGTTCCTATACCCTCTGGGGCTTCTTCCCCTTTCTCCCTGTGGCAGACTTCCAGGAGCCAGACTGTTAGTCTATTGCAATGCAAACTAAAATTTGTTAGCTTAGAATGGCTCAGCAGTTTATCTATCTATGATATAATTAAGTCTGCTACTTTTCATTTGCAAAGATCCTGTCAAATTTAGCTAGTGCAGCTCAGCCAATCAGCTGTACTTTAGTGTGCCATGAGACCCTGGTACAGAACATTTACTTAATTTATCAGGTTGATTACCCAAATTAGCCTAACACAAATAGATATTAACCACTGTGACTGGATTTAAGCTCAAAACTCAGCTCTGCTTCTATCTGTGGGAAAATCAGAATTTGCTATGTTTTTTTCCAAACTTCAGCTAAAGACATGGTCAGACCTGGGTGATCCTGCTAACTGAACTACACTCACATTATTTTAACTACATCCAGGTAAAACTCTCCCCATGCTACATTTTATTCCTGTGATAGTCACCATTCACTCACACGCAGCTTTTCATTTCACCTGGTATTATAGTTCACTCCCAGGCAGTTTTTTCCTTTCACTCACAAATTATTTATTTTTGTGGATAGACAAAATATTGTCTTTCTTTTTTGGGTAGCTGAGTAGAAACGGTGCCTGGAGTTGAAATTACCTAAAACATTTCCATCTAATCATTCAGAAAACAGCATTCAAAAGCCACTCTCTGCATCATTAAATTTTTATGAGAAGCTTTTTTGTAATATAAGCACAAAGAAATCATTAAAACATTCTTTACAACAAGAATGAACCACCACATTCAGACATGTTTCTGCAACCTGGGAACTGAATTTCAAACATGTGTTTGAAACATTGTAACAAAATTGTAAGAAATGTAACCAAACAAAAATTATACCAATTAATTCACTGTCTTTATTCAGGATGGAGAAAATGCAAATATGAAATGCAGAACACCAATGATATGAAATAATCAGATTCTTTTTCAGTTACAATAATCAAAAGAGAACACAAAAAAATGTTGCTTAAAAATAAAAGATTCATTGCACTAAAATTTGTCTCAAAAAGGCCTGCCTGCAGAGTGTACCCTGTGCTGTCAGAAGTCATTGTGGAATGTAGGTCTTGGAATCATATTTGGCTGAACGAGTTTAAAAAAAATCTCACTGGTGTCATTTTTATTAATGAGAATACTAGCATTCTGGGCTTATTATGCAGCTGTCAGGCAGAAACCTGGCTTTTTATTACTTTGCATATCATTTTTGTGTGTGTGTGTGAACACTGCAGTGCAGTACTCATGCATTCCTGCATCCCCATCTCGAATGATGGGTGGGAAGCAATGCACCTGCCAAGGGCAAGACTCAACCAAGACAGAACAATGAAGTGCCTGGTAAAATGCTGCTGGTAATTTGCTATGCTGTCCTTAGTTTAAATGGTTGAGAGACTGAGGACCCCACATTTTAACTACCAGAAAGCTGTCTCTTCCCAAGTGAATGTCACATTTCACCAAGAAGAGATATTCTTGTTTTAACAATTTGCTGAGTATTGAGCAGTAACACTCTCAAAAGGAGGAGCATGAGGGTTTTCACAGCCAGTGATTATGCTTTAAGGAAGTATTTTTATATTTAATTTGCATTTTCCCCTTTCTCCATTTCATCCCATTTCTTGTAGTTATCATCCTTTTGCAGCACCATACCTAATTCCCCTCCAGAGCTGTCTCTGCCCAAACCATGAGCATCAATACCTCTTGTGAGTTACTATGAAATTCTGTCCAAATACATGGCTAGTTAAAAGCTGTCCCATTTATGTAGACTGTTAATATTATTTTATTCTGCCCCATCCCTGACAGAGTTCAAAACCAGGTTGGGTAAGGCCTTGAGCAACCTGATCTAGTGGAAGATATCCCTGCCTATGGCACTGGGTGTTGGGACTAGATAACCTTCAGGGTCCCTTCCAACCCCTCAACAGTCTAAGATTCTATGATTGCCTTCACTATCAAGTCAATTTTGTAGCGTGCTGAACAATGTTGAACTTCTTCAACATACTTTAATTCTGAAAAAGCATTTTAAAAATTCAGAAAACATTTTAAATAACAGTTGGTCTTTAATGGGCTTCTCCTAGTTTTGCAGGTCAAATCACATAGTACATGGTAGACACTGCTGAAAATAGAAACTTTAGTAATGGTTTTAAAAAAAAGAATTGTTATTTCCAGCTGGGAGATCCTTCACTGGTAATGTGCCAGTGTAACTGAAAGCAATGGGATTTCATTCAGTCATCAACAAATCATGAACAAACCATTATAATAAAAAATGAATAGTGTTTGTGTTCCATACAACTGAATGAAACTGCACACTTTTTACAGAGGCAGTGCATTCATATCCTTTGGAATAAGCTTTTCTTTTTCTATATATTCCTATTGCATCAAAATAGTAGCTGTACAGAAGAAACAAACTTCTGCATAGAAAAAGTACAGTATGCAGCATTTTCATTTCCAGAATATGCCATAAAGGGAATATGGCAGTTTTGGCCGTGAAGCGGCTGTATGCAGAGCTTCAGGGGAAGGACAATATCGGCATCATTGTTTCTTGGGGAAAAGACTACTTTATCTTTTGCAAATGAAGAAGATTCCCCATACATTTGAGACAGGAGCATCAAGACACACATTTGAAATGAGGGCCACCATGTGACACTGGAAGAACAAATAGGAAGAGAACTTGAATGAAACAAATACAAAGCAAGATAGCCTTATGAAAACAGAAGAAAATATCAAATAAAGTACAGTGTACAGGCACGAAATTGAGCACTGAATTGCTTGAATTCACAAGAGAGTTGTAAAAAGAAATGGATGACTTTGAATTTCAATTCAGGACATCCTAAGGCACGAGTGAGAACTTTCTTCACTTTCACCATTGTTTTAATCTTGGCTCTTTCACCATACCAAGTGTGCATGCAAAAGAAACGTTGGGGTTAATAAAGAGAAACAAGTTGATCAGGTTTTCTCTAAATAATGGTGGTTCCTCTCTTGCCTGCTTAAGAGAGATTGTATTCTCTTTAAAGACGCCAGTGTAAAAATGTGTTTATTTGAATAACCAGGAATAGGTCCAGGAATTGAACTCTTACTCATGGGCTTTATGTCAGACTTAAAATCCTTCAAATGGTTTTACAGTATAGTGACTAAAAGCACAAAAAACACTTCTAGCATGCAGGCCTAAATGTAAAGAAATTAAATTATTTACTGCAAACTGGCAAATTAATGAGTTTTAACCTGAAAGAAGGCTTAAAGAATTAAAGCACTTGGCTGACCAGGGAAATTCCATCAATGAACATTGTAGAGCTGCCTTAATCAAGGGCAGGTGGAATAAAGTCTCCAGGTGTTATTAAATCAAGGGCAGCTGAAGGAGGTTGATAGAAGCTGTTACAGCTTTTTCAGACCCATGACCCTGTTAGTCCCCTTGCCTCAGAGCAGCAGGTGCCCTCTAGTTTTGAGGCTTTTGAAGTACCTAAAAGGAAAGCTGAAAGCGTCCTGGAATAGGATTGAGTCAGGGCCTAGTCTCACATGCAACTTGAAATTTTATTTTTTTTAGATTTTAGATAGGGTTGAACATTTATTCATTTTTCAGGGGGAAGGAACAGCAATGACCACCAACTCCACCAGGACTGACAGGTTTTGTGGGTGTCAGTAATGTAACTGTAGTATGAAAAATATTTTCCTTCAAAAAGCCTATAAGTGTTTAAAATCTCTGCAGTTTCTATTTTAAATCCACAAGAATACTGGTAATAGTCTTACAAGTTAAACAGAGAATATTAGAAATATATAGGAGACTTAAAGCCTTCCTGACTAAAATTTTGCTAAACGGGTAACTTCTCAGTGGATTTGGAGTATATTTTACACACTGATCACTAAATCCTGGAATAAGTAGGTATCATTTTTTTGCCTTTTCAGGTCTGAATGGAGATGATTTTTTGGAGTTAGGCCTCCGTAATGGGAGAGTGGTATATAACTACAATCTAGGTTCTGGCACAGCAACAATCATTAGCAAACCACTTGATCTGACACTCAGTGTTCATGTTATCCATCTCGGCAGAAATCTCCAGAAAGGCTGGCTGAAGGTATAAAAGTAATTCCTGTAGAAGGATAGAAGGATAGCTTTTAGATTAAAGTGTTCTCTGTGGTTTTTAACATTTTATATGGAAAATTTAAATTTCTTGTGTGCCTCCCTATAAAGTTGGGAGGATTGTCTTCATTAGGACTTCCTAAATAAAGGCAAATTCCTTTGTTTTAACAAATATAAATTTCATTGAAAGGTGGATGATCAGAAGAATAAAACTGTCACTTCTCCTGGGAGGCTGGTTGGACTCAATGTCTTCAGTGAGTTTTATTTAGGAGGCTATCGTGAGTACACTCCAGAACTCCTGCCACAGGGACCCAGATTTAAGAATGGCTTTCAAGGTAAAGATTATACCATTTTCAATTCCTTTTAAAACGTGCATTAGATTGCACATCTTTCCTTCACAGGCAACTGAAACAACCTCTGTCTTATCAGGAAATAAACTAGAATCTCCTTGTCTGAATTTCCTGTGGCTTTTTCATTATTTTACTATGATAACTAAGAAACATGCTGCAAAAAGAGGCTTTGCTAAATAATTTGAATAGTTTCTGTTTCTGCTAAAATGGAAGTTTGCCATTATGTCACACCTCTTCTTATGTGTCCCTGTTCTATAGCATCAGTTCAAAAGGACTTTCTTTCTCTGTAGTAGTTTAGATTCTTCTCCCCCTGTGACTAGCAGTGTTATTTTGGGTAATAGCTTTCATGCCGAAAACTTCTTTCTGAAAGAAATCTAATTTTTTTTTTCCCCTGACATGATGATCTAGGTCTCTAGACAGGACTTAGCTAATTCCTCTTACAAATATTTATCTAGCAGATAATAATTTTTACCATAGAAGTGATATTTGAAGCTTTGTTAATCTATTTTCAACTCCTACCGGATCAGCCATGAAGCAAAGGACTTGTTCATAACACTTTATTTTTATTCCTTACTTCCAAAGGAACAATGTGCTTGATATTTGTTAAGTAAAACTTCAATGAATTTTAAGTACTGGTAGCCTTTCTAATGAAAATATTTTGCAGGAGTAAACCACAGTTTGAGTTCTCAATTATGAAACTGAGGGTACATTATGAAAGGCAAGCATAGCAATAAAACTCACTTTCATACACTAAACCACTACATTTTCATTAAGACCATGTAACTGCTTTTTCTCCAGCCATCACCTTACTTTTTTTTTTCTTACACAGAAATTTCCTCAAAATCAATTTCATATCCTAAAGCAAACTTTTCACTCAGAATGTAATATGAATTAACATTTCATCTGTCTCTGTCTTTTCAGGAAGTATGGATTATATAGTTATACCTTTCATAGCCTCTTAGCAGCTTGCAAATTGGCATATCATAAAACATAATTTATATGCAAGTATTTTATTAGGGTCAATATTTGTGAAGTACTTTTGGCTTTTTTATAGACATGCTAATATTAGGGGTGACCAACAGGAATCTCTGGCACTTCACTTTAACCACAAACATTTTGACAGTTTTCCAGGTTCTTCATGTTACAAATGTATTATAAAGGCCAAATTTCAATAAATGCAATGTGAATAAACTTAGAAAAAATTCAAAGTTCATGTACTCTTAGTTACCCTGTTGTTAACCGATTTTTCTTTCTCTTTAAAAATAAGTATTTAATGCAAATTTTTTTCAAATAAGTAGCACATAAACAGTTTTCTCTTTTTCCCTATAATTTGAAGTATTAAGTCTACTATATTTTCTGATTAATTCCATACTCCAGTTCCCAGCAGCAAATTTCTCTGTTCTCTTGAGCATACTGACTTTCAAGGAATCTACATTTCCCTATGACCAATTTCTGATTATGTTTTCTTGTGTAGTCAGCATCTCATTTGTTCTTCCAGCTCAGAAATCTCCCCAGTTTCAGCTCTCAGGATCAGAAATAAACCTCCATAGCCCTTTTCCAGAGTGGGAGCTGCAATACCACTAACAGGAAAGAAAATTCTGAGCTTCAGCCAATCTATAGCTGTAGGGAACTCACAGAAACTCTGGAAGTGACAGCTGAGATAAATTTGTCTAGCACAGAGTTGATTAAACCAGTCAGACTTTTGGAAACCTGCTGTTGGCTGCTTTTAAAGACATGATTTATTAAAACCATTTTGCTTCTAATACCAGAGTGTACCTCTCCTTTTGTAAGAAATCACTATTAGATGAAGACACATTGAGGCCAGACTTACTGCTGCAGACTAAATGTCCCCAGTGTCAGTGTGCAATAATTTAGGACTTTTACTCTGTACAGCTACAGTTTCAGACTATTTCCTCCCTTACTTGCATGTCTTTAGCATTTGTTCAAGTAATTTCCACAGAGGAGGAAGAAACTGAAAATAAATGTATTTAATAAACTGTTACTTAATAATAAAATTTTGTGGCATTTTTAATTTAGGAAATGTGTGGATCAACACCTAGAGATTCATTTGAAAGGCTAAAGGATGTTTGGTGGTACTGTAAGCAATTTGGAAAATTTCATTCAGTCCTCATGAGAAGCTGAAGAAACTGGTAAATGTAGAACTCAGATTAAGCAGCCAAGTTCATGTGGACTTTGAGGCTTTTTGCACATCATCTAAATAAGAGACTCTTTGGGAGGTTACAGGACCCTTTTGAAAATGGGATGGTTTACTTAAGTTTTCAGGTTTTTTTCATTTACAGTAACAGTGTAATTAAGGGGCCTTGAGAGTTTTCTGAGCACCCTGCAGCTGCTCCAAAAAGTCAGACGTGAGGTTTAGGTAGCTGCAAGTCTTGTGGCCAAAGAGGCTCAGCCTGGTCATTAATGGACAATCTGAAATGGGAGTGTAAAACCAACGGACTCATGTTCAAAGGTCTGCACAACTCAGCACAATGACTCACCTACACAAAATGAGACAGAGAATTATTTGGAAAAAGCTGGAAGTTACAGCTGAATTTCCAGCTCTTCCATCTCTGAAACAGACAGAGAGAAATCTGGTGTCAAGGAGAAAACAAGAGGGAGAGTTCTGATGTTTCATGGTCTGTGCTACCATGACTGCAGGATGCAGTCTCTAGCCATAGATGCAATTGATGGAGCTTGCATCTAAAAATAAATGAGGAGCAGAAAGAGAAGAGCAACTGATTGTTCAGGTGGTCCTGTTCATAAACAGGATGAAGCATGGCTATAGAATCTGTTGTTTGGCAGCAATTATTAACACCTATATTGACTCCTATTAAAAGGAGGAGTAAATAGGCTAAAGAAACTCCTACCACAAAGCTGAACTGTTGAAGACCCTCTTTCAATGCTGAATGAGCCACCTCTTCACATAAATGATTTTGCAAACAAATAAATAAAATTTCCAGTACTGCAGTCACTGTTTAAAAATAGGGTAAACCCAAAACACAGTTGAGTTCCACATAGATACAAATATAACCTTTTGGTCAAAGTTTGAATGCATAATAAGCCTGCATTGTAAACCTGCCAGGGTAAAAACTACTTATCTTTATATTCCTGCACGACAGATGTCACAGAAGGAAAGTGAGTTCTGAACTGTCTTTTAGTCAGTGCTGCATGATTCACACACACCCTCTGGGTGTTTGGGTCACAGCCTCGAGAAGTCCTGAGTAGCCTTTCTGGGGGCCATCTTCTCTTTTAGACCAACACTCCACTACCCACAAACAGCCAAGAAAAACAGGGGGAAAGCAAAGCACTTTAGGATAGGTAGAATTTTAGAAATCTGTAGATTAAGTGCTGCGTTCAGATATCTATGCGTTCAATGTATCTATTTCTGTGAGTTCCCTTGCTGTGTTTTTAGTACATCTTGAAAATGCCTGCTTTGTGTACCTTTTAGTCAAATTAGCACCAAATGCTTACAAGCAGGTAAGGAATCGTATCAAGAATTATGGGAAAAAAAATCTTTGTGTGATAAGGGTGTATCAGAAAAAATAAAGTAAAGCTGAGTAATGAAGTCATATATTTTATGATAAACCCTCCAGTTTCCTTAATCCATTGCTGGTGGCTTTTTAGTGGTTTATGAGCTCTACTTGACTGGGGTGAAAGCTATAAAATAAATTGATGGTGGAAAAGGTCATTAACAGAAAGCCCTAGGTGTGGTCCCAGGAGTCACAATTCAAAAGGTTACAAACAAAAAGGTAGTATATCATCTGTGAGTGCACTGTCTTGGTGTCTGATTTCAGTTTACTTGCATAAAACTCTGAGGTTCAGAATCACACCAAGTTTAACTCACAAATCTGGGAACTTCGAGTTCCTCTTGCAAACTTGGCTGTGTCAGAAAACATCTCCATTATGCAGAATAGTTGGCAGTCTGTCTTTAAAAGGGGCCCAGAACTGGCAGAGCAAAGGGAATTCAGGTCAGAAAGAAGGCACATTCGTCAGCTGATCCCTCTGCAGAAGGCTGTATATGAGCTTGCTACAACAGGCTCAAAATGGCTCTCTGACTCATTAAATAAAAGATGCAGTTGAACTTAGAAAGCTGGTCCAAAATGCTCTTGTACCTATTATATACTTTGTTTACTGGTGCTCAAGAGCTGTTCCTAACCTCGATGGCACAGTTAAACTGTGGTTGGTACAATTAAACTAGTCATCAACGCAAATGCCAGTTTATTTTCCATGATGACCTCAAAGTCCTTGGGGACTCGCTGTGCTTTCCATTGTTTACGCAGAGCTCTGGGCTGCCTTTTCTTAGCACTCCAGCAAGACTCGGGAGAACAGAACATGCTTTATCTGCTACTGATAAAGAGATGAAACATTAGTTAGGATTTACCAAGCATAAGGTGGCCTAAAAAAACAACCCTGTAAAAAGCAGAGAAGCAATACTACAAAGATTGCAAATAATCATCAAACTAGGTTATTTTCAAATTACCTATCATGAGTTTCTGAATTAACAGTTATGTGTCAATATAGACAGAGTTTAAAAATGTGTGAAATATGGGAACAGTCTGTCTAAGAAAGCTACTTTCAATAACACCTTTGACACTGTGATTAAAATAGTTATCTTGCTATAGATATTACATATATTTTTGTTCAAAACAAATTATGTGACTATAAAAAAATCAGATTGTACATTCATTGGGTCTTTCAGATGCAAGTCTTTTGCTTATGTGAATTTAGTGAATAATGCAAAAACTCATATTAAGTGATGTTTTTAAAATCAGTGTAATGATTACTTGCAATCTCCATATCATATCCTTTCCCTCTTTTAATATTAAGCAGAGAGCCTCTGGCATGCACTGCTGAATACCAAGTCTTGTGATTTCAGGCACTGTGGGAATTCACTATGGCTCAGCTAATTGTATAAATCAGGTTTAGAAAGGTATGAACGTTTCTGAATAGTTTATGTACTAGTTTAAATAAAGTTGTTTAAAACCTGATTTTTAGTTTAAAATTGTATGTATATTTATATACAGACCTGAATGGCATTTCAAAAGTGTTTAAGGCTGCTTTTAAATGAGACTTTAGATCACTTGGATGCTGGAATATATTTTGAAAAGTCACTTAGGATTTGATCCAAAAAAAATGAACTACATGGCATTATCTTCAGTTTTGCAGTATAGAAATAAGCATATAGATTCTTAAACATGGTTCAGGAATACTGATGAATTCAGCTAGACCCATAAGCCTGACCATCCTGTGACCCCATGAGGAAGAGCAAAGACTCTCCAAAGGGACAGTCCCTGGAAAGCCCTCAGGCTGAGCAGGAGCTGCTGGGAAGTAGCAAGTAGGGAAAACCTCTGCTTCACTCTGAAGCTTTAGCTCCTCTTTTCACTTGGGATACCAATGTATTATGAAATTAAAAGAAAATCAGAGCATAGATCCAGGCCCTGGCACTCAATCATCTTTACAAATAAATTATTACAATATTCCCTGGTCTGTGACAACTACTGTTTTCCTAAACAATTTGATGTGTTTAGGGACTTAGAATGATCTATGGACCATTTCTCAGTGGTAGTCTGGATGCAGCTGTACTGTTCTGGAAAGTAATAAAAGTGTGATAATAAAATTGTGACTACACCAGGCCAATTGGCCACAGGGCCAAGTAACAGTCCCAGAAGTGTCTACCTTACTAGTATATGCTAATTTTTAAAATTATTTTCTGAGATTAAGGGCCTGAAGGAGCAGCCTACATCTACCTTAAAATGTGGTCATGTGGGATATGATCTGCTTGTACCAGGGACTGAAGCATTCTCTTGAGAAGGGAAGAATTTGGGAAGAATTACCTGAAGGGGTCCTTTTCAGCCTACAGAAATTCAAGTCCACATTCCTTGTTTGCATTGTATTATTTGGTGCTGTCTCGATTCTATTATATTTTATATTAGGCAGTTTTCTTGCTGTCTGTTCTGGTTTTTTGCTGTTTTATTTTTTGGTGGTTTGTGGTTTTTTTTGGATTTGTGACTGGTTTTATCTGATATGGATCCATTCCTGTAAGAGCATGAATGTGTAAACACAAAATTGCACCTAGCCTCTGATTTTATATTCTGTCTATTCCTTAAGAAATGACTTCTGTTGTTTTACCTACCATTAAATGAAGGACTTCTGATCATCCACTCATTTGTGTGAACAGAAAGTAACTGGTCTACCTTTATCTCCTGTAGATGGTATGGTTGCTCATTCACTGAAGATATTCTGGTGGAACCCACTCACTGAGGGTTGGCACTGTTCTGTTGTTAGGTTTGTTTTGACTTTGGCTATCTGTTTTAAACTTAATTTATTTCTTTCTACTTTTGAGGTTGCATTTTTGATGTTCAAGTTCGCACCAGCCTCAACCAAGGCTTTAAATCACCAGGAACTCCAGAAGGACACCCCAATTCTGGTCGCAGTGTTGGACAATGCAAAGACTCCCCATGCAGTTTAATAAAATGCAGAAATGGTGGGAAGTGCATAGAAACTGGCTCTACTGTTTAGTAAGTATATATTTACATACTTTCTTTTAGACACAGCATATACTGTCTCTAGACTAATAACTATGGTAATTTAGCATGTTCATAGCAGAGCAAAGCGATAGGAAGGAAGGAAGGAAGGAGGAAGGAAGGAAGGAAGGAAGGAAGGAAGGAAGGAAGGTGAGTGGGTGCTGGAAGTTCATTCAGTTAGACTAATTAAAATACTAAAATTACGGACTATTTTTTAAACTAAGTGAGCAGCTGGGATACAAGAGAAGAAATAGTGAAGAGGAGAGCTTGACTGTGTTAGTGTCCAAATGTGGCTGATGGGGCAAAAAAAAGGTGACTTCTGTTTTCTGGAAATTATTATTTTCCATTAATAAACCCCTTGTGGAGTAAGCCACTGACTGCCCACCATCAGAAGGTTCTGAGCCAGTTTCAATTCATAGGAGCTCCAAACATTTTTCAAAGTATGTGGGTTCATGATATAAACTGCTCACCTGTCTGATCTATGGTATAAGAGGGGGTAGCCATGAGAGCTTGCCCACAAGAGGAGTTTCTGGTCTTTCATGCCTTGCTTCTCATCTGTAGATGGATCTTACCAGGTTGTAAAGCACAGAAGAAGCAAGTACATTTGAAGTTCCAAATTGCTGTTGTGTGTCAACACTTCCATTGTAATAAATCTTGTTTTCAAACACTATGTAAGGCAGATGTAAAACCTTTGCTGACAAGCATTTTTTATTTTAAAAGTATCTGCCAGGATTAATTACACTTGCTTCCCCTTATGTGCTTTCACATGTGTTCATTTATTTCCACACATTTGCATAAATTTTTTAAAAAAGAGAAAAGTGCTGATTTAAAACTTGTTAAGACACTGACTGAAAACACTGCAGACAGCAAGACAGATTAGAATGAGAAAATGGGCTTCACACTGTGGAGCCTTTGTGTATGATGCTTCTTAAAATAACAAAGAGTTGTTCTTCCGTGTGCTACAAAGAAAAATATTTGCATATCTGTCAAGCTAAAAACAATCTACTAACTCCGTATTGGAGAAGGAATTATATGGTAATTGGTTTTGCTTCCTGTGGCACAAATCTTCACCTGTAAGAAAACCTGTACAAAGCAATAGCTTCTAAAGCTAGTAAGGCTGTTCTGAAATTTGGAAAATTGACCCCAAGATTAGTATGCAGATTGCTCCCCATTCCCCTTATGAGTGTATTTATATTCTCTTAAATACAGTAATGAAGGAAATGCTTTGAAAGACATAATATGGCATTGCTTTCTGATTGTTGCACTGTTGTATGTCCCAACTGTTGCACTTTGCAGGATCCTCCCAGAGCTGTTAAACCCTTGACATTCAAAGTGTTTGATCTTTCTGAGGAACAAGAAAGGACAATGGCCCTCTTTCTCCTTATGAGCTTACTGGAAGAGATACAAAACCAAAATTGAAAGGAAAAAAAATCATAAATGTGGGCTGAAGCACCACACTCCCATCCACCCACCTAAATACTTGCTTCAGCAACTTACTAAGCTCTGCTAAGTCACCTTCCTGTCTATAAAGTGAGCCACAAACAGCAGCATCTAGAGCACATTTGGAAAGCAGGTGGCAGGCTAGAATGGCAGCTGGTGACAGGAAAACATTGCAAGCTTGGTATTATAGGCAATGTTCTTTTTCAGTTCAATGTTCTTTTTCTTTTTTAGTTTAGGGATTATTCTAAAATTTGTGGGCCACTGGAGCAGGTGGTGGGTAATTTGGTTTTTCTGGGGTTTGATTGATTGTTTGTTTGCATTTAATTTATAGTGACCTACTACTGAATTCTATTCCTCTCCCCATATTTCAGGACAGCTAGGTCTTCACACACTATGTATATGTACATGCATGTACCAGTAATGGTCACGTTTTCCTCTCACAGAAAAAGTGAAAGATTGCCAAAGAGGTGTGAATGGAGCTTACATGTAATTTCTGTCAAAATACAGTAGCTGTCAATACCGTCTCACATTTTGTCAGAGGGAATTTCTTTCTGTTTTCAAATCATCTGTGTTCCTTTGAAGAGCAGAGTCCTTGAGGGAGCTGGATTTGTGTTCAAATATTTTCTCTCCTGAAATGAGATCTCTCCAGAGGTTTTGGTTGCTGTTTTGAGCTATTTTTATGTCTTGCTTTCACCACCCTGCCAGAAAGTGTACAATGCTGTTAAGCTGTAGATTCAGTTGCTATAGGGATAATGCTTTGATTTAAATAGAAACAGAAATGCAGCATTAATCTTTACATTCTGGCCAGCAACACAGCACAACTGCTGTGTTTTAACAAAATAAAGGGGAAGTACTTGAACAATAAAATGAAGACTATAATTTTCAAGGGATAATAATATCACCTATTGTTTTATTTATGGCACAGAATCATAGAAAATAGAAAATTACATAAAACAAGATTGTCAAGTGTTATGGCTACTTCTTGTTACTGAAGTAAGGAAAAAAGTGTATCCTGTGTACTTTGAACAGAACAACAGACAAAATGGAGAGGATTCAGTCTGCTAAATGTGAGCATGCAGTGTCACTTTAGACACCCCTAGGTAGACATTTGGCCATCTGCTGCTTCAGAAGAGCTTGCTGCTTCAGAAGAGCTTGGGACTTGAATAAGTTTTCTGTCATATCTCCAAGCCCCATGTGGCTTTCTCTGTAGTCTATAGTTTTCAAAGAGCAACAGCCACGTAGGTTTTGGAAATTAAATCATACCCTAACAAGGAAGAGGTATGCCCCATAAAAGGAGCTGCTGTATTCTCATTATTAGACTAGATTCAATTAAATTAATTTACAGTTACAGATTGATGGAATCAATCTGTAACACAAGGACATACTTTCATAGTTTGTAAGAGAAAGGACAGTTAGCTGTTTAATTGTTGTGGTTTAGAACACTACAAGTTTCTGTCCTCTGTTTAAATACAGTTAATTCTCTTCCAATCTTGTTTTCTTCAGGCTCTATTTTTACCTTCTACCCTGAATACAGACTGTTTTTTGTTAATGCTCTAGTTTTCCACTGTGTGAATTTAAAACCACGCCACTTCAGAGATCTCCTCCCTTGCTCAGCATCTTTCTGTTCCACCACAAAACAAATTCAAGAACTACATCCAGAAATCTCCAGTAGATTGGGCAGCCTGATGGGGCAAATACATGCCAATATGAATTTGAGATGTCCTGCAGTATCTGAGATACTTATATTATGCTGGGAAGTGTCAGTTCCTCATGGAGAAGTAATTGGAGGTCAGACAAGATATCCTACGGAGTTTCAGATGACACTAAACATCTGCTTAATCTCAGTTGGCCTAACTAATTAGATAAATTATTAAGCCTCTGATCTCCATTTAGTGTATTGAGTATGCATATAAGATATATATCTTACATATAGAATCCCAGATTCTGGTGTCAGAACGTGCAGACCTGAAGCCCTCCTTTTCTGCCATAAGATTACTTGTTTGATTTGACAATACCTTTGCATAACCATGAGAAATTCCATATTTGTTAGCAATGAGAATGACATTTTAAACAATATATTTTCTATATTTAATGAAAGAATGGTTTTTGTTTAAATTAGGATTTAAGTAAACTTTCCAGTTTTTCACAAATCCTTTAGGACTTTAGTTGTTTCCCTATAAAATTCAAGATATGCTTCTAGATTGATCAGGATTTTGTGTAGTAATATACAGACATATTTTTTACATAGTTTATAAAATAAGATTACTTTTTATTAATTTTTTCTAATGTTGCCTGGATTTTAAAAAATTTTGGGTTTTGGTTCATAATCAATGGTGATGTACACGTGTTGTCCTTGCTTACATAGAAATTGTGTTATTTGAGAGCTACTTTTGGCTTTGGTAAGAGATTTTGAATCTGAAAAAACCATTCTATGTATACTGCATGACACTATTAAGCATTTGACAAGAAGCAAACAAGAAAAAGCCATTAAATTAAAGCATCCTTGAACTTCCTAAATACAATTAATTCAGAACTTCAAGTAGTATTTGAAATTTCCAAAATTGAATGTGAGTTTCTTTTGCTTCCTGAACTGGCTGACTTTGCCCTGTGCATACTCTGAAGTGCACCCTTTTAAAAGTCCTTTGCAAAACTAGAAGATTCAATATTATACAGCTTGTTCTCAGACATGCTATCAATGTTGTATTTGAAAGCCTTTCTATCCTTTCCCACCTAAAAAATATGCTCTAGGAAAAAAAATTTTAAAAAAAAAAGACATTCTGGAAGTTGCTCTTGAGAAACTGGAAGAATTAATTTAATCCATCTTCTTCAAAAAGCCTGAAAATTGGAAAGTATCTCGCAGTTATCTCCTGAGACACGTAGAGTGTCTCCAGGTGAGTTAATGTGTAGGATCCTATTACAGTCAATGGAGAAATGGAGATCCAGGCTCTTCCAGTTGTCTAAACACTGGCATTCTAATGGCACAGGTCCTGGCATACTTTTCTGGTCTTTGTAGCGTGTCCAGAGGAGCACAAGTCTTCTGCAGTTCTTCTGTCTTATCTGCTGGCTTACACATCTCTAAGATACACCATGGATCAGAAAGCAAATATCATCAGTCTGTGTTGAGGCAATCAACAAGGACTTTATCATTAGGGTCATGCATGTGTTGGTTTGTGGGGTGGATACTGCTCCAGTTCCTGTGCCTGCTTCAGCTGGATCACCACTGATTAGCCCATGAGCTCAGGCAGTGACTCAAGAATCCCATTGCCTAAACTTGAGCATTCAGTTCTCTGTCAAGTTTCTGTCAGAAGCTTGTCTCCCTGCCCAAAAGCTGCCTCTCTTGTATACTTCTGGGGCAACTGAAGGCCAGCTGGGCACCTGATGGAGCATAAAATTAATTGTCTTGATTTCAGAATGAATCTCACCTCTTTTACCTGAAGAAATACAAGAAGCATCTGGATCATGCTCTTAGTCATACAATCTACTTTCAGGTAGTTCTGCAAGGAGCAGGGAATTGGACTCAAAGATCCTTATGAGTCCCTTCCAAATAGCCTTCCAATACCCTTGAGGTATTTTGTGATTCTAAATGGGCCTTTAAATCCCTAGAGTTGAGGCACTAGTGCAAGCTATTGGGCTCTCCTGGTCTGGAAAAACAAGCAACCAAAACAAAGATGTTGAGAAAACTAGACCGGCATGGCAGGCCACATGATGGAAAAGATTTGAAACACTGCCTCTTCCTTTATCTCTCTAAAGATTAAGAAATTTTGGATCTAAACTTCTCAACACCAGTCCGACTAGCTTAGGAGTGTTAAATAAGTTTCATTTGTTGATAGACCATTGCCACTGTGGGCCAGCAAACATGTTTGGCTCTGTGCAAATAATTTTCAATTCCTTTAAAACCTGACTTCTGTTAGGTCATAAAAGACAAGAATTAAAAGGAATTTAAATGGACATATGCAGACACAAGCCAGGGAAGGGTGAAGAACCCTCATGCATGATGCCCAAGAGCAGTAGCATCAGCTCCAGCAGCCTCCCTCATGGCACAAGGAAGGGGTTTGCACTCAAGGAGTTAAATCACTTCCCCTTCTCTGTAGGTTTCATACATCAAAGCATAATGTTTATAGTGAGACAGAAAGCATTCTGATGCTGACGTTGATTAATTGAGGTGCTTTTGCTTTTGCAAGGTTCTGTCCTCATTTCCCCTTCATTCCAAATAGCTGTTTATCACTCTGAAGAGTTTGTTGGCTGTGTTTTGTTTACATGTTGTCTGATCTGAAGGTTTGGTGAAACAAGAGTTTCACAGGCTCCTCATTATGTTTTTCCCAGAAACAGTGAGCTGATTAATGGAGGATATGTAGCTCAGTCAGTGCAAAGAAAAACTCAAGAGTTTGCACAAAAGAAAAAACCAAACCAACCTGGACCAATCAAAAAGCAATGAAAATATATGAGTTTTCAATCTTAGCCTTGAGAGACAAAAGGCTCTTCCAGGGAAGAGAAAAGGCTTTTTTTCCTGGGAAAAAATCCGTATTTTTATTCAGGGGAATTTTTTTTAATCATAAAGTGATACTAAACACTAGAATACAAATAGGTTTAATATACTTCATTTTAACTCTTTAGTAAGGGTGGCATTTTTAACATCAATGCCAAGCGTATTCTGTATTTAACAATTTCTGTAGAATTCATACTAATTTTAAATTTACAGGTTAGTGTGAATTCTTTGGGATTGTTCTCCAGCCTGGAAGAAAAAAAGGCATAAAGAGTAACAGACATTAACAAGTCCAATGACTCAGTTGGTTCAGAAAATTCATTTATGGTATAGACTTACAGTCATAAATATATGAAACCCAGATTGCCACCTTTTTCATGGCCAGATCCACTATCTCCTTTTGCATCAAGTGCTTCAACAAACCTACATCTGATATGCCAGTTATAAGGATTTAGTAAATTAATAATGACTAAGTGAAAGGCAGTTGCTGACAGACCCCTGTTAGTAGCTAAAATTTGGAACTGTTAGCAATTCCCTTATGCTTACATCTGGTTTTATTTTTATGACTGTTCTTTGCTGCTTACCTTTCCCTTTTAATGTCCACTTTAACTCCTTCTTCTTTATGAAGCCAAGGCCTTTTGGAGTTATTTGTAGAGCAAAACACACACACAAAAGCTACAAGCCTTTCTTTAACAAATGATCATATTGTAAAGTTAATATTAAAAATAAAATGCTTCCTGTTAAGTACATTTTTCTTTTATAATAAAATGAACATACCAAAAAGTTAAATGAGAAACTTGGTTACTATCATTTTCTGTTAACCATTTTGGATCAGATTATTAATATAAATATAGGTATCCAGACTTGAAAATCTTGATTAAATTGCTCCTGACGTGTTGATTTCTTTTGATAATACTGTTGCATTCTTTCTTTTCACTTACCCTCCATAGCTGTGACTGCCTCACTGGATGGAAAGGTGCATTTTGCACAGAAACGGTGTCAGTGTGTGAACCTGAGCATGAACCTCCACATCTGTGTCAGCAAGGCAGTACCTGTGTGCCACTGCCTAATGGCTACACATGTCACTGTCCTCTTGGAACAACTGGTACCTACTGTGAACAAGGTATGTCAAATGCACAGCACATTGTACATGCAGTTATGTGATGTAAAACCACAGTATTTTACAATACATCAATTAAATGTGACAAAGTACAAAACAGAGTTAAGAAAGTGATGCTCCTTTCTGTTAGAAAAAGTAGTTTAAAGCTATGAAATGTTAGATATTGTTTCCTTACTTGGCTCATTTTTAATGCCGTTTTTTCCTTCCATTTTTTCAAATCATTCAACCAAATTCACAGGCATGATTTGTCAGACACCAAGGGGACAGGAAGCATTGCAGAGCAATGTTACAATGCTTAGTTCATTTCCCAAGCTCACAATAATGAAGTGGGATGGGGAATACACTTGAGATCTCAGTAGTGGTGCAAAGAGGGAAGCATCTGAGACCTTATCCAATTTCTACTGGTCCTAATGGAGGGGTTCCTGTTGCCTTCACAGGCTATTGGGTAGGGATGCACTGATAATGATGACAAAAGATGCAAACATCACTGCAAAAATCTGCAAGTGATGATTCTTGCCAGCTTTCTTTCAACATGTCACCCTCAAAGTATGTCCTCAGTTTGCAGGTTTTGCATTTCTTACCGTCACATAAAGGAATCCTTTGTTTTCTTCTCAAGATTGCACAAATGAATATTCAACAATGTGGGTACACAGGTGCTTTAAGCTACGGGACTTTTCCTGCAAATGCCCAAAGTGCCTCTGTGTGTTAGAAAGTGTCGTACAGTCCACACCCTCTCTTCCACAGCTTCATGTTAATTTTGTACAAACTTATGTTTTCCTGTTGAGAAGCTTTCTGTACAATTTTTGGAGAGCTCCAGTTACTGTTCAATAGCTCCCTTTACAAACTGCCTGTCAAGGTCCAACCTCTCTTGTTGTGTGAGTTTGAAGCACAAAACTGACAAGCTGAACTGCATTTGACCTGATTTGCAGTCCTCACCCTATAGATGGATAGTTTTAAAATCCCATTACATGTGGAATTGGTAGGCTCAAATGAAAAAGAATATCGCTTCTGGAAAGTCACTGTTGAATTTCTTATTCCATGTAAGAATGTGCTTGCTTTATTACCTCTGCTGCAACAGCTGTTCAAGGCTCTATATATGAACTTTTCAATTTTGAGTTCTCATTTCAAGTGAGGTTTTCAAAAGTAGTGCCATCTGGATTCAGCATACTGATCATCAGGACATGTGCTGTACATAAAGCAGGTAATTAATCAGGTAAACACTCTTGTGTTCTGGTTTCAGAATATATTTGGATGTTCTTATGATAGCCACATTATCAGTATGAAACTTATATTGGAACAAGAAAAAATTGTATTTCTTACAGATTGTCTTCCTTTTAGTAATTCCTCACCTGGTAAACATATTAGAGGGCTCCTTTCTGTTTTATTTAAAAGCTTTCCTTCTATGAATAGGGACTGTGGATCCTGACCAAATTCTTTGCCCTGTATTTCACCTTACTCTGTGGCAGAATAATGAATTATCATGAGATTTTTCAAAGAGCAGTTTGCACTTCTAGTGGATGGTAAATTGCTAAAAAACAGCTGCTTATCAAGACTGAGTATCTCATCTTTGGATTAATGGTGGTTACTGGAGCCAAAAGAAAAAGAGACAGAGAGCAATGAACAGCCCAAGGGACGAAGAGAAAACAAAGGGTAATTAAAGGATGAAGACTAATGAATGTGCAAGAAAGAAGGAAAAAAGTGTGAGAAGAAGACAAAAGAGATTTATGAGGCAAAAAAAAAAAAAAAGCAGCAGGGTAGAATAAGAAAGGATAAGAACAAATAATACGAGATAATAGCAACTGGTAAAGACCATACAACAGTATGGATTGCACAGGAACAGGTCAGGTGAAATGAGTAAATGGGGCAATAGGGGTAGAAACACAGTAATAAAGAAGAGTGCTCTGAACACAATTATTAAGGGCTCTCAGACATAAACTAGCAGTAATCAAGTACTAACTAGTTTGGCAAACATTAAAAATGTTTGAGGTTCATTATTTACTATGTGCATGGGAGATGAGAGCTGAAAGCATATGAGCAGATGAGGATGATGCTGCTCTTGAATGTGATGTGTCCTGCTTAGAGCATCGACTCAAGCCCCCAAGGATGCAAGGACTGTCAACACAGAGCTTAGGTACATTATGGTTAAGCTTTCAATGTCAGTGCTCCACTGACAAGTGTTCAGTCGTTGTAAAACTTAGAACAAGACTGAACTCAGGGAGAGCAAGATCAATTAAAGAGCATACTTTTCATGGCACTAACGGCCTGAAATTTGCAGTGCTTATTTGATCATCTCACAATGACCACTGCCAAAATGTAAATACTGAGCAATATTCTCAGGACATTGCAGTAAGATGTGTGTTATTTCATGTGTTTTAGATGAAATAAAAGAAATCAACCCACTTGATGAAGAGAGGGTAGCAGTTTCTATTACTCTGCATTTCCTACAGGCTGTACGCAACCAATTAATATTCAGAAAGTAGCGCAGTGATATTTTGTAGTCTGAAATGCTGAGAGAAAATATTTCATTGTATATTTCAACCTGACAAAGCAAGTACCAGAACTTGCTTTTCTCGTAAAAAGATCAAGAGGTTCAGCAGGTAGAAAGCACCCTGGTGACTGACCTGTACAAAGATGCCTGTGAAGTTTCAGACCACCTTTGGGAAGGCAAGCATCCGTAAGGAGCACTAGGAAAAGAGGGGAGGGTTGTAAATTAGTTCTGAATGGGCCCAAGGAACAAAGCCTTGTCATGCAAGGTGGAGTAATACACTTATTCAAGAATAATTTAAAGCTCCACTTCTTGGGCACACTGTGTTGTCCAAACCCATTAACACTCATAAGACAGGATGCTTTGTCAAGAGTGTTACGTTTCTAAAGGTAACATTGATGCAAGCAAATAAAATAATTATTAATTAATACTTCCAGAAGCAAAAGTGATTGTAATGAAATAGGAATGAAATGGAAGATTTATGCAGGAGTCTTTTTTACTTAGTGTTGACATTGCCATTTAGACTCAGACCACTTCCAAGACTGTTTGTGACACATGGAGCAGCAAATAATGCTGTTCCACTGGTTTGAAAAGGTCACAGCTGTGACAGTAATACAGCAAAGCCAGCCCAGCTCCTGAAGTGCATAAATGGCAACCAAACATTGCCATGATCTGGCACAGCTTTAATTCTTAGTTAGCACTCCCATAACCACACGGATTAGGAATATGGGGAAGTACTTTATCTAGGGGTTTTTTTAAAGTTGTTGTATTTTCCATAACACCAAAACATGATGTTAGTAAAAACTTTTGGTCATTTGACTTACAGTTTGGAACTGAAGTACCAGACAATTCTAACTTGTCTTCTGATTAAGAAGTGAAGCATCAGCCTGGAGCAGCATACAATTTAGTTATTTCTATAACAACCAACAAGAGTTTCCAGTAATTTTTCTGGGGAATGTCCTGCATGACTTTGCATGCCAAATTCCAGTTTATTCCATTTGTGCCAATATGAATACCTTTGTAATTAGATCTCTCAAAGGGTTTCTGAAGAGGGAGAAGTCTCTAAGGACCTGTTTTTTTTCAGTTCTCCTGCGAGTGTATGAATGTATAGCAGACCTGTTGGTTTCACTGGGACTATTACTGTGAGAAACAGTGGCCAAGATCAGTTGTCAAGGATGATTCTTCCTGAGAAAGAAAGAACAGTGTAAAACCCTTTTGCTGCAGATAGTTTGATCATATAAGACATTATTATTACATATGTGACCACAGTATCTTTTTCATATCTAGTAAATACTAGATATGAAAAGTATCATATAGTAAGAGGTGAGAACATTAAAATTACAGATGTTATCCATAATGACTGTCTGCAATTATATTCTAATCTCTACTAAATTCTATTTTAGCAGCTTATTCGTCTTGTAATAGCAGTGTCCCTGTGTGAGGCTAGTAATCCTGTCTCCAGCAGTGGCTGGAGGTTTAGAGAGAAAATTAACACAGCAACTATACAACATCTCCCTGAAGCACTCTTTTAGCATCCAAACATTTATGGCTTACCTTTTTTTCTTTTTTTTTTTTTTTTCCATTTATCTTAATGGATTAAATCAAGTCTCTAATCTTGTCATAAATAGTATCAAAAAAGGCAATGAAAAACTTGAACAAAAATAAATTTGAAGTTAAGGAAGTTCCTGTGACATTCCATTTCACATTGTAATATATTTACACATCAGATAGAGTTACTCTAGGTACTAAGCATATTTATTCCACAGATAATTTTGTAGAGGAATGAAGAAGATCTACAATTTCAGATTATGTAATTGTGAGATAACAAAGACTGATAATGTTCTTAAGGGGACAACAATGTAATATTTGAAAGATTCTATAGATGGCACTATTGGAGAACACTTGCCAGTGGTGAAAATAAACAGGGTTTTCATCACAGTATTTCTATGAATTTTAAATTAATCAGCAGTTTTCTTAAGCAGGATTAGTTTGTGCCACATATATTCATAAAATAGTTAATAAATAGATTTCTTTAACTGTATATTAGTCTCTGAATTCCATAGCTACAAATACTGCATTTCAATGTACAGCTCTTGAAGAACTGAAAGAATATGTAGAGTTTTCATTCTTCTGACCTTGGTTTAATGAGATACTTGTCAAGCAATAAAGCCATTTCCTTGATGAACAAAGGGCAAGCAACTTCCCTCTGCCGTGTTTATTCAGCTCAGGTCAATTTTCTAGATATTCTTTTGATGTCAAATTCCATAATTCTGATATACAAGTACAACAAAATTTTGAAAATATGTGATAAACTGAGAGAAAAAAAAACCCTGACTTTTGAAAAAATTTTTACTTTATTTTTTTTTTACTTTCTACATAGTTTAGAATGTTACTTGACATAGTCTATTATTGTAGGGTAAGTTAATTTACACTATGATTTAGCTCGATTTTTACTTGACAAGGCACCCTATATACACAGTAAAGCACACATACATTTACACATATGTTGGGTTTACCTGACAATGCAGTTAGACTTGCACAGTCTATTTCATCGTTATCATTTGGAAACTTTTGTTTCTTTGCTTAACCATAAGGACAATTTATTATTAACTTGCTGGTTTGAGTCACCATTACTATTGTCACTATGTTTTTTTAGTCATTTAAGTAATGCCAATCCCATCAAGCTTTGTTTCCATTGATATTTCTTGAAAACTTGTGGCAACATGAGAAAACCTTGAAATAGTAGCTACTCCATTCATGTCCTATAAGGATAAAATGTGTTGTCTAAATCTTACCTGAAAAGCAATCTAAGCTTTCAGGTTTATCATTAACAGTCCAATAAACTTAATATTCATGGTAGGCACAAGGAAACATGTATTTGTAATATTTATCTGTATAATTTAGAATGTCAAGTAGAATAAAATTAGTTACCTACTTAAAGACATACATAAACCCAAGTGGAAGTCATGTATGATAAAATGAAGGAGATTATCATACCCTCCACACCAGGTCAGCCATAGCATGTGATGTCCCAATAAAAATTCAATCTACTTACCATTCCCTCCAGTCATGCAACTGAGTAAGAACAAGATACACCCAGCTAAATAGCACTTAGCAGGATGACTCAGAAATAACTCAAATTTCCTCTATGAGCATGAATGATTTTCTGGAAATGTGTTTGCCACCTTACCTTGTGAAGATGTTCAGAGTTAGTTAGTTAGTTAGTTAGCTAAATAGTTCAGAGTTAGTTAGTTAGTTAGTTAATAGTGGGAACTGTTTTTAAAGGAAAAGCACCTAGATTTAAGTGTCTAAATGTGAGTTCAATATTTAAGTGCCTATTATGAATGTCTAGTCAATAGAGTCAATTAAGTTATTTGGTTAATAAGCAGCCTTTCCAAATGTAGATGCTTGGTGCTGATTGAGATGCCCTGGCATTCAGAATTTTATCCAAAAGCATCCAGACAGGATTCATAGATATGGCCTGTGGGATGTTTGAGACTTTCTGAAATGGTAGATAAAGGTAAGGCAATAGAAGTTGTGAAAAGCATGTACCTACATTTAGGAAATTGGATGGAGCCTTGGAGGAAGCTATTTCTGGATAATGTGAATCTATTTATAGATCTGTTATCTGTGTTGCATAGCAATGATAGTAATTTGCCTGAAAACATGGCAATATATCCCTGGTTACAAGGCAATGTATCCCTCTCGGGTTCCAGCTGCCAGCTGCTGCAGGTCCTGAGTTTGCTGTGTTTGCATACATGTGGATTGCCTGGACAGTACAGCATCTCAGCAGCACACGACAAAAGTGGTCAAGCAACTGAATCAGCAATTAAATAATGTCTTATGTCATAGTTGACCATAATGGGAATTTTCATGCCTATAAATGATATGAATAGACAGCTAAATGGAAGTGTCAATACCGAAACTAATCCCTTCAATTTTATAGTAATCTATTTCCCTGACTTAATTACTCTCATAAACAGTATGCAGAATACCAGCTCTCTTGTACTCCCGTCCTCATCAAAGCACACTTGAACTCTTGTCAAACTAAATCCAATCCAAGACAGAAACTAGAGTAAAAAGGTGTTAGATACTAGACTGTTCAAGAATTGCTTTATCAGACTGCACTGAAATCCTCAGTCCTAGCCTTTAGCCTAATCCCCTAGCCTTTAGACAACTGAAGGCTTCCAGTGCCAAAATGGTCCCAATGTGGGATCATCAAACTGGGTGTTTCTTCTTGCAGATTTCATCTTGAAAGTACCTTCAGAGCATTTCAGTAGCTAGAATAAACTTACTAGCAAAGCCAGGTGTGGGTGAAACATTTGTAGATTTTCTTTGCATCACATTTTCCTAATTTCCTAGTGATTAGGAATTCATTTTCACTATCATGATGCAAATACCCATATCTGTAATATCCTCAAAGAATATTATAAGCACTGAGTGATTGGGTAGGTAAGGTTTTCTTTTTTTCCCTTTATCATCTAATCTCCTCTAGGAAATCTTTGTTTACTAATATATTTGTTGGACAGAAGAAATAGAAATTATCTGTATCCTGGCTATAAAACCTATATCCTCAGGTGCATGAGAATCAGGTTCAGATTTCTAGTCCAAATTATTTCCTAGTACTGAGGTTCCATAGCTGCTCTCACTACAGTTTTCTGGCTGACATTACTTACTTGTAGAAACTCATTTCTTTATATATATTGTACTGAAAGACTGAGGTCTACTGTTTTGACTTTGGCTAGTAATAGCTATTTTGGGCTTTGGAAAACCAGAGATCTCTTTTGCAATTTAGCCATAAGCTCCAAGATGTTACTTCTTAGCTAATCAGGTCTCTAATTTGCTAACAGTAGAGATTACAATTCAACTGCAACAACATCAAATGAAATTTGACTTACAAAAGTGCAATCTTTTGTTCCAGTATTGCTCGGAATGATGATTGCCTCAGTCCCTCTTTGGGGACAGCAAGCATCATTAATAGCTGCAGGACTGCCAAAATTAGTATTGCATGAGTACATTGTTCTAACATTCAAACTGTGCTAATAATCAATACTTTTGTTAACATGCACATTAACATGTGCTAGTTACTGCACTAAAAGTTGTACTGTAATCTTTCTTCGTTACATGCAAATTAGTTTATAAGTTATGAAAATTAGGCCTTCAAATATTAAATAGAAAGTGATAATTCAACACATTATTGGAAAAAGCACATTTCCATTTAGATGAGACAAAATTAATATTTTTCAGGTTTTTTTAATATTTACACAGGAAAACAATTTCCATGTAATATCAGTAATCTTTGATCTACAACCCTAATCAAATTGCATTTTAAGATTAAGATTTGTATACAGACATGTTTGTCACTGTTTTCCAAAATAAAAAAAAAAAAAAACCAAAAAACTGGTGAAGATGCTCACTCTCTCTCTCTCCAACCAAATTAAACATTGAAAATTTCTGACTGTAGAGTTTAAAGACTTGAGAGCATTTGTCAGCTCATAGGGATGGGGCTGGTGTCTGGTCTCAAAGACAGCTTTTCTGAGGAGCCCCAGCAGGAGTTTCCTCCTGCATTGCTTGAGGAGCAGCTGTAAATACCCCTTAATCCTGTGCTGAACTACACTGCAGCAGCATCGAGATCCATTTGATCTGCACTCTGACTCACAGACTGATTGGCAGGCTTGACCTTAACACCTGCCTCATCACTGTGGAACTGATGTTTCACTTGCCAAGCTTAGCTATCAGGCATAGGGACTTGAGAGGCTCGATCAGGCTTTACCAAGTGAAAAAATGAGCCAGATATGGCTTTTTCTGTCTTTTGTTATTAGTCCTCACTCCTTTGAGTCCTCACTCATATTTCCCTTCCCCTTCTTGTTGGAAGCTGGAACAGATGGAGCAGAGAGGCTGCAGAGTCTCCCTCACTGGAGATACTCAAGAACTGTCTGGACAGTCCTGTGCAATGTGCTCTAGGATGACTCTGCTTGAGTAGGGAGGTTGGACCAGGTGATCCACTGTGGTGCCTTCCAACCTGACCTATTCTGTAATCATAAGATACTAGTATTCAGCTTAGAAAACTGAGACATTAATCAGATACAGAACAGAAGTCTCTGTTTAAATGCCTATTGTACTTACAATGCACCCCACGGAGCTGAGTGTTCTAGTGAGTAATGCAGTAGTTAATCAGCACAAGTCCTGCCAATTTGGCTTATAGGATCAGCAAACATTTCCATTCACCTCATTTGTTTTAGCAAAGAGTTTCTCAGGAGTAAGCACATGTAACACAGGTGTTGTCTTGTGCAAGTTTAGCTGAACTTCTTATTTTCTTATCTTAGGTGAGAAAAAATGTTTGCTGCCAAGAAAACAGCATTAGAGTACCTCGGCCTCTGATGTGTTAGTTTTGCATATGCCTGCCATAAAAGCAAATTGAAAAGCTTAAATCATCATATTCTTCACCTTAAAAGTTTTTCTATCTATAGAAGCAATTTTGCAAAAATGAAATTTCATACTGCTCACCTCTGCTCACTGTGGTAGACAGAATGCATTCTGAGATATGGGTGTACATATGGGTTCCATGCACCTGTCAAGTCAGATTTTTTCCATGCATATAATCACTACTTGCAGGATCTACAGATCATTTACAAGAAAATTATAAGTCATTCTAGTACTTCCTATAGGTACTCCTGCTGTATTGTGGCAAAATATGTTACTTTCTGACACTTGTAAGATACATTTATTTGGAATACGCCTCCTTTTTTTAGGATAATGTGTCGCTGTTGAGCCGCTAGCTGAGAAATGACCCAGGTTCTCAGACAAGGAAAGAGAGAAGGTGTCTTTATTATTTTGATTTCCATATATATAGAGTTTTCAGAGGTCACCCAGATTGGTCAGCCCGAGACCTCCCCCTAGGCCCAATTGGCCAAGCCCAAACTGACCTAATCCGGAGACGTTGTTTGCAAAACATCCAAACTTTATCTTTGTTTATGAAATGTAGCAAAATGTTCTCACGGGAAAGACCTGTGCTAGCCACAATAATGAAAATAAAATATTTGCATCTTAGAAGTTTCAGAATGAATATATTTAATAGAGTATTTTATTTGATATCTATAAATCAGGATAATACCTCCTTACTAAAGAATTCTGACATCTGTTGCTGAAGTTGTGGGCCTTATATTTTAATCCTCTATCTGTAATATGAAACCATGGATTTAATTCTTTCTCTGAGTGATACTGTAAAATCACCTTTTATCCTTGTTCTCTTTCTCTGCATCAAGGCTTTTTATCATAGCAATCTTCCTTTCATATGCCTCCCAATGACAAGCAGTGTAGCATTTCAATCCTGCTGATTTTTCTCTCACACTAATCATTGTCCAGGCTTCCTCCATAAGCAGCAAAGAATTACCTACGTTGACAAAGTGAAACTGAATCTGCCAGAGAGACTCTCAGATACCTCATTATACACTTTGCCTAAGGTGACCTTTTAAGCAGCAGCATATTTTCATGTAAGATTGACCACAGTGGCACAGTTTGTCCACATGTAAGTCTCACTGCGCAAAAATCTCCTAAGAGGAGACTGACTTCCAAATGATGCATGAAGAAAAAATGTCTCTGTGAAAAATGAATTATTATTACTGATTGATTTTTAAATATTAAGACATCGGTATAGGGATTTTATCTTGAACTACTAATGGAGATCATTGTTTTACCTACTGAAAAAAATCCATATGGAATAATAAGTATTACTTTGTCTTTTGTACCTGATAGTGTTTATTAGTTTTAGTGATATAAAGTACAACATCGAATCTGTTTAGCAAGTTTTATTGCTATTTATCTTCCAGGGTAATTCCTATTCTTAAAACTACTTTTATTTCTGTCAACTTTTAAGTATAGATGCCAGGAACTTCACATTTTTGACATTACATAATATATTACTACAGACACTGCCTAGCCTGGATAGCATGCATAACAGCATATATAGATTGAATAACAGCTCATCAAAAGCCAGATCATTCAAGCATTTTATAAATCCATTATAATTTACATTCCAGTAATTAAATCTTACTTTTACTGAGATTTTCTGCCATCAAATCCATGCACCTTCCTCAGAAGTATTATTTGTAATCTACCAGGGGGAATTAATAAAGAGGTCAGCTGTGCAGTTAGTGCCCATTCAAGAGGCATCCTCAGGTCAGGTTATGCTGGTAACAGGTAAGAGATCTGGATCCTCTATAGTGGTGCACCTGCCTGCTGGACACACCTTGAACCCTGTTCTGAGAGAGGTGGTGTGACAAACAGACAAATCCCAAGAGCTTGCAGCATGCTGGCTTCATTCCAGCCTAATAACTGAGGACCATCTGTGACAGGCAGTACAATGTGCAGCTGGACGGTGAGTGGGTTCACCAGAAGATGCTGTGCAGAAAACTTGAGTGTGGAAAGATACCAAAAGGTGTCTCAGAATGCACTTCAAGGACATCCTGGAGGTCTTTTTGACTGACAGCAAGTTACTATAAAACTGTGAAATTGGGAGCACCAAAATTAGGAAAGTTGTTGGCCACTTAGAAGGGAAACAGCACGGCTTCAGCTGGGAAACTGAGAAGTGAGGGGGGAACACTTACAACTCAGGCATTTAATGCTGCTGTTTAACTAAGTAGTAAAAAGAGTTTATCACACACAGGTCTAAATATACCCTCCACTTCTAAATAGCTTGATTTATTCCAGTGAACCCACAAATAGAGTAAATTAACAACCACATGATAATGAATGAGCTAATAACTAACATGATTAGAGAGATTATTTACAAGAGCATGTACAGGAGAAGGGGGAATGGCTTCAAGCTGAAAGAGAGTAGGTTGAGATTAGGTATTAGGAAAAAAATCTTTGAGATTGGTGGGGCACTGGAACAGGTTGCCCAGAGAAGTTGTGGATGCCCCATCCCTGGAAGTGTTCAAGGCAAGGTTGGATGGAGCCCTGAGCAACCTGATCTAGTGGAAGGTGTCCCTGGCCACAGCAGGGGATCTGGACCTAGATAATCTTTAAGGTCTCTTCCAAGCCACCCCACTCTGTGTTCTTTGATTCTGTGATAATTATATCTCAAATATGCAATGTTGTTACAGTGGGAAAAACTGGAAATGGTTTCAAGTCACATAAACAGTATAGGAAAGTAAAGTAATTCATCAGTTGGCTGAAGGCAATTGAACTGGCCTGATTTTGTAAGGGTATATGAACAACCAGTACTGAGAGAAGAGGTAAGACAGAATGATTAAGTTGTGTGTAGCTCAAAAGTGTACACTATATCTTCACTGTAATTGTGTGAGTGTTCTCTTTCACTATAAGATAGGATTTGAATTATCAAGCATCTCAGTATGATTATCCTAAAAACAAATTACAGCAACAATTAATGAATACTTTCCACTTAAAAGGTACATTCTTATTACACATAAAGCAGCCCATTCCAAATCCTCCACTGGGATTTTCATCTGTATGTTGAGGAAATAAATGTTTATTTTGACTCCTGCAACAGTATTTTGCATTTCAATTTTTAAACAATGTGAAATTTACACTTAAATTTATTTGAAAATGAATGCTAACAATATCACATTTATTTTGCATTAGAACTGCAACCTTGATTGTTGAGGAAAGTAAGGCACCCAGAAGACAATGACATTGATTTGCTATTATCTAAATTTTATTTTGTATCTAGGTTATTTTTATTCTGTGGAAAGGGAAGAATTGAAAGTACTATGTACAGTATTTAAGAACTATACAAAATAACTGGTTCCATAATGATGCAGTCCTCTCAAAATATCTTTCAGAAGACATTTCCTCTTGTATTTTTCAGATATTTCCATTAGTGATCCATCCTTCAGAAATAATGAATCATCATGGATGTCATTTGCACCCTTTTATATACGGCATAAGACCCATATTAAACTGCAGTTCCAGCCTCTCTCTCCAGATGGTATCCTGTTCTACACTGCACAGCATTTGGGTACTCAGTCAGGTAAGGGAATTCCAGCTTGCTGCTATCACACAGCGAGGTATGTTTTTGAAAAAGAAAGGCAGTACATTGAAGTGATTCAGCTATTCAGTCTCAGTAACTCATTGCCCATGGTGAATGGGTTTTATTACAGAATCATAGAATGTTAGGGGATTGGAAGAGACCTTAAAGATCATCTATTCCCAACTCCCCTGCCATGGGCAAGGACACTTTCTGTTAGATCAGGCTGCTCAAGACCTTATCCAACCTGGCCTTGACCATTGCCAGGCATGGGGCATTCACAGCCTCCCTGGTCAACCTGTTCCAGTGCCTCACCATGCACACAGTAAAATACATCTTCCTAATATCTAACCTAAATTTCCTCTTTCACTTTGTACCCATTACTCATTGTCCTGTAGTTCCTGACAAATCCCTCTCTGGCTTCCTTGCAGCCCCCTCCAGATCCTTCAATGGTTCTGTAAGGTCCCCACACAGCCTGCTCTTCTCCAGGCTGAACAGCCCCAGCTTTCTCAGCCTGTCTTTGTAGGGGAGGTGCTCCAGTCCTCTTATCATTGATAAGAGTCATGGCCTTCCTCTGGACCTCCTCCAATAATTCAATTACCTTCTTATGTTGAGGACACCAGAACTGTATTGTACAGTTGTTTTGAATTGTGAATAATCAAGTTCATAAGGAAAAAACATGCAAAATCAAAATTTTGGATTAGTCCAAAGCCAGCAAGTACTTCATGAACTTATTTAATGGTTCAGGAAAGCACTTCCCCCTGAAAAGTGACCACTGTCAGCTTTTCAGAAGCTACACTAAGATTCTCAGCTTGGGGGGCTTGCCCAGTGTTTTAAATAACCAAAATCAAAGCAATATAAAAACTGATCAAACAAGTTAAGTGAAAGTGAACAGACTATCAGAGAGCCAATGAGGCTTCTCAGAAGTGTAGCTTTTCATTAAATAATGTTGAAAAGCGTGCTGGTGTAGCATGTAAAACATGCAAGTTCTGCATTTCCCAGATACGCAGAGTGAAAAATAAGTCTAAATAAAATATTTCTACTGTTTATAGAAGGATTTTAAACTTTACTAGGTTAACATTCCTAAAACTTCATGTCAGGAAAACATACTTTGCTTCTGTAAGTACATTCTAAAATTTAATCTTTAAGGTATAAATTTTTTGTAGTTACTTTATTAACATACTCAATTGCATTTACATGGTGACTTGCACATTTTTTAAAAGAATTATATGTCATCCATAACATCATCTTAGAGCAATTTTTCCACTTGTATTAAGCAGTAGGTTATGGAAAAATGGGGCCTTATACAACAAAATAAAGTTAACTATTGATCATAGTTAATATGATCAATACATTTTTACATTCCTTTGCTCAAAGTCTAAAGTGCTGAGATATTTCAATAAACATACTCAGCCACAAATTCATATAAACACACATATGCCCAATTACCAGCACCTTACTGTGTACACAGATGTTTCAACGGGTTGATAATGCATCCTACACTGCTGGCACCTCCTGTTTGCCTTATTCTAATTGCAACCACATACAGAAAAGAAGCTTCAAAGAAAAATATATGAGGCATATGTAATACAAATACATGTATTACCAAAGACCTCTGTCTTCTACAATGAATCTTTTATAATTCTATCACTTACAGGCCAAATTCTGAAATTCTTGGTGAATAGTTCTCTCCTGCCTAAACTAAAGCATTACATGGGCCATGAAAATTAGAAGAGAGAAAAAAGGCATCTCTCTCAAAAGAATAGTCAGAGGTCATGGAAGCGGCTAGCATACAACAAAATTCAGTATCTCTTTGTAAGCATCAAAGAGAGTGCTAAGTCTGTTTAACTTGGGCCAGGAGTGGTTTAGTTCGAGCATGCCCTCATTCTATTGTCATTCCTGAGTGTTTAGTTTGCACAGGAAGGAAGATTTTTTTTCAATCACTTTCTGGAATCATAGCAATTCCATTTCAAAATAAAATTCATCTTATATAGAGGAGTTTATTTACAAATTTCTTATTTTCACTTTAACTGGCCTCAAGTTTTGAAAGATTTAGGAAAAGCTAATTGTCTCTCTCTTTATATTTGCCTTCATATAATCCTGTCAAATCCAGGCAGAATTAGATTGATGAAAGACTCAGAAGTATTCTTAGCTGCCAGCAAATGAGATAGAGCACTCTGTGGAGGATTAGTTTAGAAAGCACTTAAAGTTTTTTCTTCCACACAGTTATGTAAGATTTAATACATTAATTTCTGAAATCACAGAATTCTTTTTCTAAAATTCCTTTTTAATAGAAACAATTAGAACATTTTTTTCTCACTAGGCAATGCTGCTTTTTAAAAATAAATGAGTTGACTATACAGCTAATTTAGCAAATGGTACTTAGTGGCACATTTATGCATCAGCTTGGTTTGTCACCCATGTAAACACTACATGGGAAATCTCCCTTCAGGGGCATGTCCCACCAAATAATCCTCCCATCATTAAAAGAAAAAAAACATGAGACTTCTGTTGAAACATTTTCTTCCAGCTTTGTTCTTTCCAAATAACATTATAGAATTTTCTAGAAAGGGCAAGCCTGCTTACTTTAAAGCTGATCTGCTGGTTCCAGCTTCTATGCCTCTAAAAATATCACTACTCCAGTACACACATTTAAACACCTCACAAATTGGCATAAAATGGAAAACATCCTATGAATCTGTTAGCATAATTACCTATAATTCTTTCAGTTATCCATTTTGTTGCTTTGTCAATTCTTTCTGAACATGCATCGAGTCTGGTAGTACTGATTTCTGCAGGCCCTAAGAAAATAATTTCCAGAGTCTGGCAAAATTTATGTGGCTAGCAATATTAATGATAATTTGGGGAGAAAACCCAACCTGACAAGTGAGTTGAGTTCACAAAACTTGAAGACAGAATGACAAGGGGACTTTTATCCCCTCTTTGACTACTTGTTCTATACTCTGCTTTTGGGCAAGGTCTCTGCAAACATTACGGAACTCGTGTAGTCCAGCAGACTGTCTGTAGAAGACCAGCTCACTTCACATTTTCTCAAGGGCAGTGTATCCTATTTTTACCAATGAATGCATGAGACCCCTAATGATTAAACAGCCTTTAATTCAGATGGGGCTTGCTGGACGCCCACCAAGTGCTTGAACAATGTATATAATTCAGTCCATTTACACGCAACCACTCTATATACTTGAAGGCCTTGGCACTCTGGGTAAAAGGCAGTTTAAAAGGAGCATTGCTTTTCCGTTGAGTCATAGCATTACTGAAGCTTTACATTTGTTAGCAAAAATGGAATATGCTGTAGACCGCCTGCATTATTCCAGAGTTCAGGTCAGGGTGATGGAAAAGTTTGCTCCCCAAAGAGATGAGAAAGAATAGTCATGCTAGGTGACTATGAATGAAGTCAGTTTAATAAACAGAGTGGGATGACTCACACGAAATTTAACATTCAACATTTGCAACAGCAGTTCTCTGTCTCTCTTTAGCCAGATTGTTACCTACCTGGTTTGAAAAACCTAAAAACTTTAACTCCTGAAATTTAAGGCATTTTGGTTTATAAACCTATAACATGAAAATAAGAGAATTCCAGTACAAGTGTGTGATGTCTGCATGATTTTCTAAAATGTTGTTTATCATGGAACTGGACTAAAATCTTTTGGAAATATTCAGAATTTCTAGAATACACAAAAGGCAGGAGTATTGTTTTCCTAATCAGAAAGAAACTGATTATCCACACAATTTTAAAACAAGAACTTAAGAGTGGTTAAGTATTTGCTCCTTGCAGCCAAGTTTCCTTAGCTGACAGAGACATCATTTCTGCTTTGTTGCTAGTTTTGGAATCATTTGTATGGACTAAATTAGCAGCATGGGAAGCAGAACTACCAGCCAGCTGTGTGACACAACAGGCATCCCCAATGCCTTGAAAGCTGTTGCATATGAAGTGTTATTGTTACCCATTTGCCATTGGCAAACAAACCAGAAAGTTTGGCAAGTTGAGGCTGCTCAAGGTCCAGCTGCTGAAACATGCCAGGTTGACAGTGGTAACTAAAGGAAGCACAGAAAGTTTCTTCACAAAGGAGAAATGTGTTTTGGAAAGGTGAGGCTCAATAGTCTAACCTACAAATAGATAACTGCCCAGCCCTCGTAGATGTGTGGGCATCATGTCTGCACGGTTGCTCTGGATCCCAGCTATGCCCTTCCTGCTCTGGGATAGTGCTCCAAATTGAACCTGGACTCCACCTATTGACACACTGATTTTTTACATGGTTTGAAAAATATACAGGCTTGACTTGACACCAGTTTTCAGTCTTGAATGAGCTATGAGATGGAACTCCATACATGGAGCAGAATAGTTTATAATAATCCATGAAAACATATCCATGGATAGCTATTTCAAATCTAGGGGCACTGGCTATGGTCATTCCTAGATGAAAGATCAAGTTGCAACAAGCTCCTTTACACTGTCAGCCAGCTGGTACCTAACTGCATGCATACAGTCAGATAAGGGCGAAAACAAGGTTAATAACTTCAAACTTAAAGGAAGGCAAAGTTTCAACCACGTTGACATACTACTAGACAGCAATTAACAGCAAAAGCTGCAGAAGGGTGGGAAGAAGGCTCATTTCTTCTGTTGTTTGTTCTCTCTTTCTACCAATTTATAGTCCTCTCTCTTCTTCCCTGTTTTCTCTCCTTGGCCTTAGGCCTTATTCTGGTTACGGGAAATGCTCAGGAGGCATGGGAAGGACAACTGCTGGTCAGTTAGGTTTCCTTTCAGGTGGACACCACAATGCATCACCTTCCTTGTCCACAGGTTGTAGCCATTCAGCTGGAGGCTGACAGGGCTATTTCAACCCCTTCCATGCTAGAAAAGTTCAGCTCCTGGAAGAATATGTAAGGGGTGACAGTGTAAGAGGACGTGGTTCAGGTCCATGGAAAATCATACAGGAGAGCAGCATGAGAGGAAAACCACGAAAAACAGAATGATGAAAAAAAGGAATGAAAGCAATGAGAAAGCTCAGCAAGGCAGCAAGGAGCAGTGAGCAGATACCTCTTGGAGCTATGATAGCTACAGGATGCAGCATGCCAACATGAGGCAGTAATACTGCTCGTGCACAGGCACTTCATTATGGTGGCTTGACAGTTTAGAGTGAAGATGAGCACATAGCAGAACCTACAGTAAGAGGTTTCATTAACTGGGAATGATTCCCATGAATGTTACTGCTTATGACGATATAAGGCTCAAATGTTTGCTCTTCCACTGAGATGGTGCCAATGATTGATAAAAACCTCTGAAAAAAAATAGTGGAAGGAGAGTGGAGGAAATGCTTGTCAATACCACAGTGATAGAAACTGGCATTCTGGGCTTGAGCTAAAGGACAGAAGGGTGAGGTAAAACCAACAGAAGGCACAGACTGCAAACATACATCCAGGGTGTTGACTCAGGGCTCCGAAACAACTAAAGGAACCAAAACTGTAGATGTTCAGTAACCAGGAAAGCACAGGCTCCTGGGACACTTAAGCTGCAGAAGCTGCTGAAGCACTGAGCTCATCTAAGCCTCTGTCCCCAGCTTAGCATAGAGGCTTCTGCTCAGTAACACAGGATGAGACAAAAGACAAGCAACAAACACATGGCTTAAAGGAATCTAGATCTTCAGGAGTTCCAGGAACTAATCAGTGAGTTTTGAGCACCCAGGGAGCCTTCAGAGACTCTTGCATCTCTGTATCACTGGGACCATGATAACAGCAGCAAAAAAGTCACCACAACTGACTACAAGACCGCATCCACTGCTTCAAAAGTTACTTAAAAGTATGTTCTGGAAGCTCCTTTGGCCGTACAAACTAGTAGAAAATCCTTCTTAATTTGCAGTGGAGTTTAGGAAAAATCTCAGGTACTCTTTTAACAGGTAATAAAGGCCTTGCCTTACACACATACCAGAGCACAAGCGTAGACAGCATTAAGTCACTGTGGGGAAGAGACCTTGGAACAGAAATTTTAAAAATACCATCCAGGATGCCCTCCTACCTCCTAGTGTGTCAGCCTGAGACCCTGTGACATTGTATTCAGCCCTCCTAGGAAATACACCTGCATTAGGCACATTTGGTAGTATAGGCAGTAAATGCAGAAATTTTTGCCCAACACAGCTGTATAAATTGAGTATTATCCCATTTGTTACTCACAGTGAAGCTTCTGGCCTGAACAGGACATCTCCAAATAGAGTGCAATATTCCTAGTATGCATTTCCAAGTGTACCAAGTTTTGACAAATTACAATGTCATGAGTTTCCAATGGTAACACAGAAACATGGAGAGTTGATACTGCTTGAGCATGATCCCCTCTAGGATGGGGATATACAGACACACCTACATGTCTGGGTGAAGACTGAACTTGTGAAAGGGCATTGTCACCATTTGGAAGAATTTAAAATTTGACTGTGTCACTGTAACCAATTTGTTGAAGAGACTTAGATACTTATTGTAGTAGTAGCAAGATGAAAAATTTTGTCATGTGCTCAGAATTCATCATCAGAAGTCATATAAGATACTATAACAGATAATCCAGATCTCACAGTAGCAGTTGGATGTACTTATAGGAGACTTTTAATTAACTCCCAGTTTTAGGAACTGACTTCTCAAGACACAGGGTTGACTAGGCTTCTGGGAATTCTGACATCTAATATGGGACCAGGTGAGACTTGCGCATGTAAGAAAAACATGAAAATTAAAGTTATGGAGAAAAATTCATACCTGCTTTAGAGTTCTGGCTTCTAATATGAAATACAGACAATCCACTCTGAGGTACAGCAACTCTGACCTTCAGGCACCTGGTGAAAACCCTGAACTAGGATTTGCAAGTAGAAGTGCTATTTTATCTCCAGGTCCTTCTTTAAGGCAATACCTGCTACAAAATTCCCTTCCCTTGAGAAGAAAGAAATCTTTTAACATTTGACTATAAAAAAACCACTTTTTATTTTACTGAAACAGGGAGGATGACTGGGGCAGGAAGGTGTATCAGAACAGAACTGAATGCTGTTATTAATTTTGTTCAACACCCAGGGTCTTGACATGTTGCAGTTTCAAGGCATAGCTAAGCTACAACAGCCTACTTCTAAAGAAGATTCAACCTTACTGACACAGATTTGCCCAGCCTTGCATCCAACAGGCTGGGCAAAGACTTGCATGCACAACAAAAGAAAAACTGTGAGTGCCGACCTCAGGAGTCTCTCTGCTTTTTTTGTGTCACCATTGACGGGGATGAATAGCCCATATTAGATGTGATGCTAATCTGAAAAGCAGAAGCAAAGTCGTGTTCCCGAGTGTAGCTTGCATTTTCAAGAAAGTAGGAACCAGCTATACAGTCCAGTGCTGGAAAAACTAAGGATGTCATCTCCTTCATGATTAACAAAAGTAAATTTCCTCAAAAAGATCTCCAGCCACAGTTGAGGTTGTATGAGACAGGTCTGAGCAATGATCCAACTGAAATGGTGAAAAACCACCTTGCTTCATGGTCTTCTATACCAAGACTGCTGAGAAGAGAAAATCAGTGGCAAGAATGCCATTTGTTTAAACTGGTGATGCAATTCCTATGATGACATTGGCCTGCACAGGCTTCAGCTGTACAACCTGGCCCTCAGAGACAGGGCAGACGGAGTTCCCTTGCTGAAATGTTACTGGCTCCTAAACTGAAAAGGATCAAAGACAAGCCTGTCATTTGCCTTCACTTTCAGTTTCTTGGACAGTGAACACAAAGCACTTTACGTGAGAGTCCTAAGATGTTTTCAGCCAGCTGTCCCTAGCAGTACTTGATATGATAAACTTCATGGAGAAATACTGACTGTACCCTGGGATCAACTTTCAGATCCTAGAATTTATCTCAACACTCTGTTGTTCTTGCCAATGACTAAAATGGCAAGTCATCTGTGAAAAGAGAGGGTGTAACCAGAGAAGTAAGAAAATACCTCGAGAGCCTCAGGGAGAACTGAAATTGGAAAGTGTAATTTTTTTTTTTACAAGCAGCAGAAGTTACTCCAATTTGAAGTGAGGCTTCAAATTTGCGCCAGAACAGAGTACTCAGCAATAACCTCTTTATACCGTAGACAGCACATTCAGTAACACAGATTTGCTCTTGTGATAAGACTAAATAAGATTCCAAAACAGACAAATCATTGTCAAATGTGTAAAGCTACCAAAGCCCTTCCCTGCCAGGCCAGGAAGTCTTGGAGAACTGCCAGCTTCTCCAGGTCATGATTACAGGTCAGATGCAACAGCAGCTCTGGTCAGATGTTTTCCTTCTTCCTAGACAGCAAAATAGGAGTGTCCTTATGCAAGTCTGCATGTCTGCGTAAGAGAGGGGATCAAAGGCTGCCAAAGAGGTCATTCAGAAACTTTTCCTCACACTCCTTTCTTACCCTAACACTGAGGTCCTGATAAAAGAAACAGACAAGCAGGTTATGTACATGGCTGAAACAAAGCAAGATGAGTGCATTCAAAAAATGCACTGAAAAATCAAGCAAGCTTAAAGCCACATCACTAAGCAGGAGAAATCACAAGTGAAGGAAATGATATTAATTTTCTGAAAAAACAGAAACAAACAAGGTACTCAAAAAGAACACTAAATACAGGGAAGTAAACCAGATCACCACAACTGGAACTAGCAAGCTAAAAGGAAGTGCTCTGCCACTGCCAGAGTTGAAAGAAGGAGGAGCTTTTTTTTGTTCTTTCCATGGGTGTCAGGGGCAGGGAAGGTGAGGCATGAAGCTCTACAGCCACTAATACAACTGAAACATCTCCACCCTGTCTGAATGGCAACCTGAACAATTCTTGAGCAGGGAGGTATAATTTTAGAAACTTTCACAAGCCTCCAGTAAATTAAGCCATTCATTCTTAATTTCACTACAGGCAATGTAATTCAAAGATTAGATATACTTAAAATTAAACACACATGAAAGCAAACTTCATCTTTCTACTAACAGGTCCACCCTTAGAAAGGCTGAATCTTTAAGGAAACTGGATGGTAGCTAATTAGGAAAGCTTGCATTCAAATTTAACAAACATATTTACCAATTTAATTGAAAACAACCTGATGCCTATTATTTCCAAAAGTAATATATAGAAGTTAAATTATACAGGCAAACCTCAAAAAGTTTGAGAACATAACTTTAATTTGCAGACTTTTCTGCTGCCCTCTTCTGCTTTCCTGTTGCCTTCCCCTAATAGATTGTATTGCTGTTCTTACAAACTTTCTTTCCAGCTCCTGTTTCCTAACCTTTCCCAGCTTTTCCTCTTCATGTTTAAATGTATAGTTCGGAGTGGTACTCTCTCTCCTTTTACACTGCCCATAAGGCCAGAAACACTGACAGTACAAGAAGAGATAACTCCCAATTCCTCCTGTCATGCAGGCCTCCAGAAGAACAATGCAATAAAAAGTATATCTGTTCCTACAGCCGTCAGATTAGTAAACCCAAAACATCCCTGTTGTGAAAAGGAGCTTCAGGGAAAGCAGAATATGTCTGGTGCAGACAAACCTTCTGTTCATTAAACTGACAAATCCATCAAGCCTTTATTCAGCATATTGAAATTGAGAGAATTCTGCTTTTGTATCTTGGCCAAAACTTTATTCTTTTCAATGGGAACACCAATTCACATTTCCTGGATGCCAAACTTAATCCTGTTTCCTCCTATCTGAGTTATCTAGCCTCTGCATGAAAGCACAGCTTTTCAGAAGGTTGGGCTTTTTACTTTGAGGCAAACATGAGCTCAATTTCCAATAATGAAAAAAAAAAGAGCAGCTCATCTGGGAACATTTCTCTTTGTGTGATTTAGATATTATTTTTCAAGGAAATGCAGGCATGAAAGCATCAGAATTGATATGCTGTTCTTCAGTGCACCCTCTCTAAAAATTAAAACTATTTTATACTGTTTTTTACAGGTGACTTTCTATGTATATCATTAGTAAATGGATTTACACAACTACGCTACAACCTTGGAGACAAAACCATCATCCTACAGACCCTTCAGAAGATCCATGCAAATGGAAATACATGGCATTCACTCAGTGCAGGAAGAACTGGTAATGAAGGCTACCTGGACCTGGATGGTATCAATGTTACTCAAAAAGATAGTCCTGGAATGAATGCACTAGACACACACACAGATTTTTTTGTTGGAGGGGTGTCCTCCTTAAACCTTGTTAATCCAATGGCAATAGAAAATGAACCCACAGGTTTCACTGGTTGTATTCGAGAAATTATTATAAACAACAGGGAACTGAAGCTTACTGTGACTGACCCCAAAGGTGGAGCCAATATTGGTGACTGTGACGGAACAGACTGTGGTTACACTGTGTGTAAAAATAATGGAACATGTCAAGTTGAAAACTCAGGCTTTTCTTGTTCTTGCCCAAAAGAGTGGACAGGGACCACGTGTGAACAATCTATTCACTGTTCACAAAATATGTGTCGGTCTCAAGCACTCTGTATTCCTCAGCCTTCTTCATTTTCATATACCTGTGTATGTGCACTAGGCTGGACAGGTAAGCACTGCGATAACAAAATCAAATTTTATATAGCAAAGTTTGTTGGTAACTCCTACATTAAATATACAGATCCTTTTTATGGAAAAAGAGACCTCCAGTACAGCCGCCTTTCTTTAAATTTTACTACCAATCAAACAGAAGGCTTAATAGCATGGATGGGAAAAAGTGAAGATGAAGATAATGACTTCCTTGCCATTGGTCTTGCCAATGGAACTTTAAAAGTCGTGATTAATCTTGGAGAAAGAATCTCTGTTCCTCTAATGCACAGCAAATACTTCAGCTGTTCTGATGGAAGATGGCATTTCACTACAGTAGTTCAAAACCAAACTTGTATTAAGGTTTATCTTGATGAGGAACTAATCCTTTTTGAAGATATTGATCCACAAAGGAAATACACTGCTTTAAATTATGGTGGCATTTGTTACTTTGGTGGGTTTGAAATTGGCAGGAAAGTCAATATAGTCACTACAGGGCTTTTTCAGAAGGAATTCATTGGTAAAATTAAAGATGTTGTGCTCTTCCAAGATTCTAAAAAGATTCAGCTAATGAAAGCAGAAGGGTACAACATTTATGATGGAAGTTCTGGAAATTAACTGAAAAAAATGTCCAAGACTCTAAAGAAGTGATAAAATTCCTTTTCTTCCTGTTTCTTGTGTTAGCTGGCAGTGCATGACTCAGCAACCAACATAAGAAAGCACTTAGCCTAAAAAATAAGGGACAAATTTATGTGGAGTGTTACTAGCATATATAAAATATGATCAATTGTTTTTTACTCCTAGAATTATTTACATATACTCTTTAGCATTTACTTTAAAATAATGGGAAGGCCTCCAGGTTTTTTGTTTTTCCTTTATTTTGCTGGAAATAGTTTTGTAAACAGAGATAGTGATTAGTTTATAAAGCCAACATTCAAGTGCTGTTTGTTGCTTTATGAGAACAGACAACTGTTACCTGTTTCTCCACCTCTTAAATTTTATTAGAATGTTTCTTTTGTAATCTTACAATATTAAGGTCAAGTGTAAAAACTGAAATCGGTGGGGGAAGAAAAGGTGTACTTGAGGCAAAAAGCAGATTTATTGCAATGAGAATTTTTTAAATCATAACAGCTATAATTACTTCTTAAGCCCACAAAGACTTTAATTAGGTAATGAAGTTGTTCTCCCTCCCGAGTCTCTGTCCGTCCCGTATATATGTAAAAGGGTAGAACTTAAGCCTGTCTTAAGTCTGCTAAAACATTACACCCAAAGAATTATTTTAAGAGCAAAAAACATTTAATTTTAGACAGAGAAAACAGGCCTCCTGGTTTTCTCCAGCAGAGGTCTCCCTATTTGACTACATGAAAACTTTTGGCTTTAACAATTTACAACTGGAATGTGGGAATGTGGCAGTCTGCCTACAAGTAACTTTTATTCTTAAGAGCTTAAGCATTAGAAACTCCAAGAACTGTTTTGCTTTACCTATACCTTTCTTGCTTATATGCCCCTAAATGACATTTCAAAATTCTATGAGAGGTTTTGGTCATAGTAAACTGAATTTCTGCGAATATATTTTTCATTAATTTAAAATCTCAAAAGTAAATATAGCTGTTCATACATAAATACAAAAATTCAATTCCTTCCAAAAAGCTGTGTTATATTCTGCTTTAAGAGGCAATAAAAAAGAATTTGAGTTCTATTTTAATGTGCTTATACCAATGACGTATGATGGCATCTACATTTCTCATTTGACTGCTGGCTTACTATAAAAGTAAAATTATTAAATAAAAATAGTGATTGATTCCTATATTTTCCTTTTCTACTTTACTATTGCTTAAAAGCACATAATAAACCACCACCTCCTTGCATGGAAATTCTCTGAACGCAAGTCTTCAGCATGTACCTGTCAGAAACACGTAACTATTTTGGGGCAGAGAGGGAAGTGAGGATGGGGTGTGTGTTATGGAGCAAAGGCCATAAGCTCCTAAAACTAGGTGACACACATTTGCTGCCACATCACCGTACTTAATGCGTTGCAATGAAAGCATTGTCAAGTCAGTTACAGGTGACTTAAACATAACTACAGTGCATGGGAGCTACCCCAAGGTATTTTATTAAGCATCTGCAAACATCATTCTTCTGAGCCCTCAAGTGATCAGCTTGATGCAACAGAGCTTCTGCACCTCTTCTCAAAAGGCAGCTCATGAAGCCCACCTGGCATTCGAGCTGTCCCCAGATTCTTCTCTTCCAGTTTCTCTAAGTAGAGCCTTTTATGGCTACGTGATGCTGGAGAAGGGAGCATATTTAAGGTTTATCCTGTTCTCTCTGGGGCTTCTGGTGTACTGCCAGTTCCTCAGCAGTCCACATTGCCTTTTGTGATCTGAGCAGTGATTCAGTGCAAAACAAGGAACAAGTAGTGAGAGCACTTCCAGCTAACACAAATGTTGGAAGGAGAGTGACCGAAGGCAACGAAGAAGTAAAATCCTTTATTCCTGTAGTAGCAGGATTTATTCCCGTTACACTAACTCAGATCCTAGGAACAAATCCTGGAGACTGTTGCTGTTTGTTAATTTAAACATTTAACAAAACTCTCCCTCAAGAGCTGTTTTACTGTGTCCCTCTTCAAGTTTTACATACACAAGGCAGGAAGCAAAGCAGTCAGCAAACCTGAAAAAGGTTTACATGTTCTTTCCAAACAAATTATTTCTGGTAGTTCTGGCAGAAAGCATTCCCATCCCTTCCATACAGGCAGTTGCAATTTTCACTGCGTCCAGTTTATTTTCAAAGCAGAGATGGATGCATATTTGAGAGGCAGATCACGAGTGGCCTTAGAGGAGACTACTTTTGAATAGATCAAAATAAAATCTTCACACGCAGAGCTGTAAATTAAAACTTACTCCAAGAATGAGAGCAACACTTTGGTGCACTTCTGTGCCTACAGAACTCTGGTGTAAATATTTAAACAACAAAACACATGTATGATACTACCAGATATATTCAATGGCACTACTGCTATACAGACCATGGAATTAATTTGGAAAAGACTATGCTATAAAGATGTTTGAATATTGCTTTTAGTTATTAACTGAGATTTTTTTTAAATTAGTCTTCTCAACAATGAGCCTAAGAAACATCACTTAATAGAAGTATACCACCTCCTTTATTCAGTGCAAGATTTTTAATTTTAGCCAATTTGACCATGAAGCTATTTGCAAGGTATACAAGTAAAAATTTACCTTAAACTATATTCATAATTAAAACTAACAATTAGGGTGTTGGTAAACTGGGAAGACCTTTCTGGAAAGAAGAGGCTTTTCTACAGCAAAGTGCAAAATGCTCTGTCAGCAGCACAGTAAGGTTGTGTACTCAAAGTGGAAAAACAAAATGCTGAAAACCAGAACAATACACCTCAGTTCACCTTTATACGGTGGAATATTTTTGTTGTTTCCAACAGACTCAACAAGATGCCCAATGTATTTTAATAGGTATAAGAATAGGTGATTTGTTTTCATGTTTGCATGTTGTTTGGCATTGGTGGATGGTAGTCCACAAAATACCAATTTACCAGAAGTCCCAGGGGTACAAACACTTCTGCCCTTCTCCCCCCTCTTTGTTCTCCAAAACTCAAAACAAACCGAGCCATGAAGTGTACAACAAATGTGGCATTCTGTGACTCAGCCATCTATATTCATTTAGCCTACAGTTTCACACCTATGAAATCAAACACACACAATATGTGAGAAAGTTTTATCATTTTAGAATCAAAATATCCCTTAAAATATTTACAGTTTACAGTAAAAAGGATAGCAAAACACAAAGTAATGTACAAGCTTAGGTATTCAAGTTTTGAAGCATGGAAAATGGTGGGAGAAATGAATTTACTACACAAATAATTTTCAAGAATTTAGGGTAGAAATGCTTTCTTATTAAAACAAGTGCAGTTTAAAGCAGTAACATTCGAGCAGCTCAGCCTTTCAATTTCTGGTCACAAACTGCTTCAGATGCTTAGGAAATAACTGAAATATAACATAATGAAATATACTTTTTTATTGTACTACTGAATAATTTGAAAAAAACCCGAACTCTTCACAACACTGCGCGTATTATATTTTGTTGTAACGTGTGGATTCTGAGGCTTTGCTGCAGTCTTTAAAAACAGTGCAATTTAAAAACAAAGTTATTGTATGAAAACCACCTTTAAAATTATCAGAGCATCTTAAAACAGAAGGGAGCACAAATTACCAAAGGCAGCAACTATATTGCAGACTTGACTAAAGCCAACTTCCTCAGCTAAGAAAATTCCTAAGCCTTTATTGCATATTAATAAAAGAAATCTTTAAAATTTTGAATATACAGCAATGTAAAATTTTAAAAAATATTAAACTCCTACTTCTAGCGGTAGTTGGTATAATGAAAAGAAGGATGAGTATTGGTACATCGAGTGGTACCAAAACAGAGACTTGTTTCTGCAAAACACCAACACGGAATAAAAAAGATGGCACAATCCTAGCAGGCTTTTTTTTTTTTTTTTTGTCATACAAAGTTTTACGACATTATTCTAACAGTTTATTTAAATAGGACTTTAAAAGACTGCCTGCATCTTTTTACCTTTTGCTTTTAGTTCTGTCACTGTGGTCCCTATGTCTCTCTCTGTTCTTTTCACTTTCTCGTTCTCTGTGCTTGTCTTTGCTTTTCTCCCTCTCCTTATCTTTTTCATGAGCCTGTTCTTCACTTTTAGGCTTCTCTGCCTTTTTTTCTGGATTTCTAGTCTCTCTGGGGCTTTTTCCATCAGCAGCCCTATCACTGTGTGGAGATCGCCCTCTTTCTTTGTCTCTCTGTCCTTCCTCTCTACTCTTCCGCTCTCTCTCTTTTTCCTGGTTTCTGTCTCTGCGCCTGTTTCTTTCAGAATCTTGCTCCCAGTATTTTTCGTTGCTCCACTCCTTTTCATGTCTGTCTTTTTTTTGGTGATGGGTTTCACTGTAAAGTCTTTGTCGATCATTTTTTCCTCTAGTGAACCCTCGCTCCAAATGCTGTTCTTCTCTGCCCCAAGGATCGCTGTGGCGTCTTTCGGGTCTCCTACTGTCTTTACTCTGAAAAAAGTTTTCTGGTCCCATAAATCTTGATTGTTTGTGAGCCACTGGTAGCCCTTGTGCAATGGGTCCAGCAAAGTGTGGTGGCTGACCTGATAAATGAGCTACTGGTGGCCATGGCATCATTGGATTTTGAGGAAAACCAAAGCCAGGAGGAGGAAGAAGCGGAGGTGGTAAATGAGGAGGAAATCCAAACATAGGGTTGTTTTGTGGGGGGAAGTTGTGAGGTGCAGGAGCCTGAAACTGAAATCCAGGTGGATTAGATTTAGGATGCTGAAAATTCTGCTGCGGAGGTCCAACAGATGAGAAGCTGCCACTTGCAATAGGGCTTGGGACTTTGGAAATAAATTCAGAACGAGAAGAGTTTTCAGTTTCAAAATGAGATGAAGTTACTGCTGGTCCTCTTCTAAATGAGTTCACTGTTTCAATATTTTGCATCAATGCATCTTCCTGTGAGTGTTTGGTATCTTCCGCTTGAGATGCAACTGTGTTATCTGCCTTAGCTGCAGTTGAACTGAACTGCGTCTCACTGGTTTGTGCATCACTTTGATACACATTTAAGCCCCCTTCTCCAGAAGGCTGTTTATTCTCTGGCTCTCCTTGATCATTTCCTGAAGTATTCTGTCGGTCTTCATTTCTGCTAACATCTCCATCCTTGTTCTCTGAAACATTAGTCTGCTGGCTTCGTCCAGCTGCCTGTCGTGGGTCTCTTTTAAGATTAATAAATGGTGGTGATTTGGAGGTATTAGCAGTGGTACCTTCAGCAGAGCCAACATTAACATTGTTCTCACTGGTTTTTTTTCCTGAATTTGATGAGGAAGAAAAGCTGGAATTTGTGCTCCTTCTAACTTCCTGTGCAACACTATCCTTATCTGGTAACTGTCGCTTTGGGTCATTTTCTTTACTTTCTTCAGTTTCTTTATTCTGTGACTGAGCAGACAAATTTGCTAAAAATGCCTCTGTGGAGACATCTGGAGGTTTTCCCTTAAGACTCAGCCCTATCAAAGAACCAGCACTTTTTGCAGAACTTGAGGTCCCTACAGGTGCTGCATCCACAGTTACAGAAGCATTAGTGGATTCTTGAGGATCATCCAAACCAGTCTTTGTTTCACTAACTTCAGCAGTTACATCAGCAACATCCATGGTTTCTTCTTTCAAGGTTGCCTGTTCATTTAATAATGGTATGTCTTCACTAGGACCTGCTTCTGACTTGCTGTGCTCATACACCTGCCCTGTCGTGCCCAACAGGCTTTGAAGAATATCATCCACTGGCAGTGGTTTATTTGCTAGCTCCAGAGTAGAAGGCTGATTTTCCCACCCAACCAGGACTCCAGGAAGAAACCTGAGAGGCTTTGGTGGTTCATGTTTGGTACTTTCCACCAATGGTTCAATAACTGCTGGAGCATCGTCTGTATTAGACTGCTGTGGTTTATTTCTCTGCTTGTGTAGCACAGTTGTGAAGGAATTAAAAAAATTATTTTCTTCTTCTTCTTCTAGTGCCGTATCATGATGTGAGACTTCAGGTTTGCTTGGCTTGCTTTTCTTCTCTGGTGGCAAGCTACTCAAGGTACTTTCAGCAGCTTCATCTGCAAAACTACTGGTAACACTTGAAACAGCAGTAATCTGCCTCTTCATTTTCTGGCGAATTATCAATCCCAGTAATAAATTTGGTCGATGTATTTCAATCCCTGTACAAAATTGTAACAGCAATTTATCATCTCTTTATATTTTGGTTAAGGCAATAATTTTAACAAAAATAACCCCCATACACTTAACAATGTACTATAAAAAGTATTAATCTTACAACATTTGAAATTGTTTTGCTTGTTATGTTGAACATTAACAATAGTTAAAATAATAAAAATATATATTTCCAACATTAAAATTATGACTTCAAGCACAGCAAATTAAAATTGCTTCAAGTAGACTATACCTTCCAAACAGAGAATATGAGACAGTTACATAGGACATCTAATCTCATCAGAAACAGCACAGAAGTTAAACATCATGTTTGTCTAACACCGCTACAACATGGTAACAGTGGTAGCAAAATATAATAGGAAAAAAAAAGTAAACAGAACACTTGCAAACACAAAGTCTCCTCATACGTTTGTGTTTGACATACTTCTTCAAAGATTTACCAAGAGCACATTTCCAAAATGTTTCCCTCATTCCAGGAAAGGCACTGCGTTTCAAGGCATATTACCTATCTCTTCACTATCTATTTTGTTCTGTATAATTGCAAAACAATTATGAGTGGTAGCTCATTCTCTCTTCATTTTGTCCCTGCCTATCTCAAAAAGATAGATCATCCACAAATTTTTATAACCAAGATAAATTGATGCAAAATAACTCAGGTGTAAGCAGAACAACTGAGAGCCATTTCAGGACCTTTTCTTCCTTGCCCATCTATGTTTTAAACTTTCAATGAACTTTTTGTAAGGAACTTTGGAATACTTGAGAAAAAAATGAGTACATTTCAAATGATGAAAAATACTATTTTAAATTGAGAGTATCAATTTGAAACTCATGACTTCTACCATAGTCCACTTGAGTGACCTGAGTTTACTGAAACTGAAACCTACAAAGCCACCTGTGTTAGAAAAAGAAGGTAGCAGACATAACACAAAGTTGTACACAGTAATTTTTTCATCTTTAAAGTATCAGAATAATCTAAGCAAGGGGAAATTAATGTCTTTTCAAGGAAACTAATATAATAATACAGTGGAAAACTCATTATATATTTGAACAAAATAGCTAGCATATTTAAATTTTATTTATCCTTATACTTCTGCTGCCAACTTCTTTTAAGTAGCATTATGATAATAAAGTTCCAAATTCCTAGCTGTACTTACCAGGCCCATCAAAAGGCACAAGATGATGAGGTACTTTATCTGAGGAACCTAAAGGGATGAGGTACAAATCTTTCACTTGCTTCATATTATTGGCCGCTACACCGTAACGTTTTCTACTGCTGAAATAGGCGAACAACAATGCATAGGAAATCTGATCCTCTTCAGTTACTGGGGTAAAGCGAACCACACAGATCTCCTGTTCACAAGAAGAGAGAGAAAAAGATGGTCAAGTACATTTTTCTGTGAAATGCTTTTTTTTTTTTTTACTGACTACTCTTTATTTAAAAGAACTTTAAATACAGAGCATATACTTTTCCTAAGATTCTTTTTCGCTGAGGAGAAAAAGCCATGCCAAAAAGGCAGAGAACAACAGAGGAGACAGAAGGAGCAGAAACATGGCCAAAAATAATTCAGAACTAGGTAAAACAAATAGAAAGCATTCAGTATGAAAAACTTAACTGAAGTGCATGACAAAAGAGCCAATATTTTAACAGCCAGCTAAATAACAAATTTTAGGGAAGCTTGCCAGCTTCCAATGAATTTTTCCACTCCCTACCCTTAACATTACTAGAAAGCTGCATTTTGTAGTCTGTGGTGCCCAAGATATCCATCAACAGTAGTGGAAGACCAGTATTCAGATCCCAGAATTATGCCCAAAGCCCAGCTTAGGATGTGACGCTGGAGCTGATACTGTTTAATGGCTTACTGAAGAGCCTGGAAGATTGGACGTAAGACCCTCTGTGAAACAGAGATGGCACCTAAGCAGGGGCAGTGGCCAATATGCAGAATGGCTGGTGACCATTCAGAGGGACCTCAGCAGGCTGAAAAAAACAGGCTGACCTTTGTCAATGTCAGCAAAGGCAAAATGCAGAATCTTGCACTTCTGAGCTGGAGTAACCCCATGCACCAGGACAGCCTGGAAAATAGCTTGGCATTAAATGACGTGGGGGTCCTGGTGGACAAGCTGAGTATGAACCAGTGATGTACCCACGCCAAGAAGGCCAAATGCAATCTGGGTACGAGAATCAAAGCAGCCAGCAGACCAAGGGAAATGGCTATTCCTTTCTATCCAGCACTTATGAGACAGCATCTGAAGACTCTCCAGTTTTGGGCTCCCCGGCACAAGAACATCCAGCATACAGTGGGACAAGTCCAGCAGAGAGCCACTGAGATGGTTTTGCACAATGTAACACTACTGAAAATGAAAGGGTAATACTTGAGATGTGAAGTGGTATGCAAACATTCATGATGAGTTACTGTGTCAAAGGAAGACAGGTATTCTTAAACAGCAAATGACAGTTTAAGGCCAGGTAGGAAGAAAATAAATCCCAGCAGTTGCCACAGATCCCATTCAACATAACCTTGAGATATTTCTAAAGTTCATGTATTTTGCAACTGTTTCAGAGAGAAAAAAAACAAGCATCTTTAAGATGACTAAGATGCATATTAAACAGCAAGTCTTTACTACATAGAATTCTTACCTTGGTCCCTGAAGCTTTGATTTTTTCCACATAATCCCAGACAGTGTGAGGAGATATCCTGCCACCTACTTGAATACTATCAGGTAAATCCTATGACAAAGCAGAAATGTGAATCCCACATATATATTAAGTCCTTCATCCAGTATCTGTTTTATAAATTCAAAACATACCTAGTTCTTTTATTTCTTAAAATTAAAAGTATCAGTAGAAGTTACAACACAAGAAAAATATATAAACTTTGGACATTTAAGATTTTCAGTGCAAAGTCAATGATATTTACTAAATTACTTACTATTCAATACTGTTCATCTATACCTCTCCAAAACTATTCTATCTGGTAAAATTAACTGCAAACATAACTGTACTGTGCTCCGGGAACACTCAACCTATACGTAAGAGCAAACCACAATGAGAGCTCCACACCTATATATATAATAAACTTTCAAAATCTTCATCATTGAGGAAAACAATATACATGTGCATGCATGTACAGACGTAAATTCTTCTTGGATACTACTGAGCTCACTGTTCACAAGCAGAATAAACAGACTTTCAGAAAAATAGTTTTTTGAAATAAAGCTGAAGACTTTTGAAAAGCTTATCATACTCATACAACAATCCTTTAGTGTTAAGGATTACTGCATGGCCTGCACTTCCCTGAAGATTTACAGCAAAGTAAAGAGAATCTTATTGATAGAAGACCTAAGTCCTTTTAATTAGAAATCTGTTGCATCCTGTGTAACTGGCAAGAAGGAAAATGGAGCCTTGAGACATGAAGACAACTGTTATAAGCAGTTTCATGCTCTTCCTGTCTCTCACACACAGAAGAGAACATTATGTAAAATTCTTTTAGGGACATTTTAGTCACAATGGAAGACTAGGACCAGAATTGACACCAGATAGGGAAAAAAACCTAAACTCCATTATGCAGGTTTCTGTTATAGAAGGTAAGATGAACCACAGGTTCATGTAATGAATAATACATTACTTACAAATATAGACCTTAACCTGTGTCCTCCCACAAATACTTTATTCAGTACAATGATCATGTGCCACTGTCTTTCATCATAATACTATTATTAGCCTACAAGGTAAACAAGTAGGTAAAATTAATAAATTAATTCTTCATTCTTTGCAATAAATATAAATACCTCTGTTAAATACTCAAAGGACCCAGAAACTGGATAAGCCTTAATAACAAACTTCGCTACTGAAGGCATATTGATAAAGCCCTTCCAGATGAAATTCAGGCGTGCCAGAAACAGACTTTCACATTCCACAGTACCAGGCGTTTCTGACCTAAAAAAGGACAAACAAAAGCCCACCTGGTTTACAAGATGATATATCATGCAAGACAGAGTAAATTATATTTTTTCTTTATCATAAAAATGCAGTATTATCAAGAATATTCTTTTTTAGTTAAGCATACTTGAGGGTGAACAAAAAGAGACAGGCAGACAACCATGTTTCTCATTTTCCAATGGGGTAGCTCTACGGTACAGGAAGGACAGCCAGATAAGTAGCACATTAGTTCACTAGTCTATCTTTTAAAAACAGAGAAGTTGTTTAGTCCAAGAAATATTAAATGGAACTGAAGAGGACACAAACACACACAGATGCTGCATAGCCAGCAAGATCTTTCCCTGTCACAGGGAGATGACAACACACTGCTTGCTGGCCTATCTTGCTTTCCTAACTCCTACATTTTGTGCCAGCACTGTCTGTCCACCACCTGAATGCCTGTGTCACCCTACTCTCTGCTTGTCCCACAAGCTGGCTCCTCATCTCGCCTCACCTGTGCATCATTTCCACACCTTCTGTGAGTGACTCCTCCCAATTCTACCTGTACAAAACTGTTTTTGCTCCCTTCAAAACAAAAGCCTGTTTTGTTAACAAAGTAGCTGAAAAAATTAATCGCATTACCTAAATACAGCAGAATGTTGCTCAGCCTGTGGGTTTCCTTATGAAAAAGATTACACATTTCAACATTTCCCAATATGTTGCTAACAAAATATTCTAGGCATGCTATTAGCAGTTTTAAACAGCCCAGAAGGGCCAGATGTTGTGCTGTTACAGTAACACAATAACCTATGTTTATTTCTGTCTATACTAGGTATTACTTTGAATCTGCTGTAAGCTATTCAAAAACCAAAGTCCACTGTCCTTGGTAAAAGATGACACTGTCCTGATAAAGGCAAAATTTCAGTGTGAACTCTGGTCAATTCTAAATAACTGGGAGTTGATGTTTTCCTAGAAAAGCTTCCCTGAATCCAGAAAGAAACAGCCTCATAAACTGCAATTTCCTTTTTGGTGAGTAGGACAGTGTGGAAGAAAATGAAGAGAGAGCTGGCAGCAAATACAGCAAATACAGCAAATACAGCAAAACATCAAACAAGCTGCTGTTACCTGTCATTGCTAGAAAAGCACCGCTTTGAGATTTGAAACTAGCCTAATTTATCAGTTTAAATGCTCTGTTAAGAACACTCTCAAATCCCTGGCCTTATATACACAGAGACACATTCATCTAAATGTAGCACTATACATACATTTCTTAACAGCAAAAGACAGTATGAGTCCTTTTTAAACCCTGCTGCACAAGGGAACATAGTTTACTTTCCCCAAAAAGAAAATGTGGTAATTAGAAGTTTGCAATCACAACAATATATGTAGCATTATGTATATAAATGCACAACATCATTTACTCCAGCGGATAACTCCATTCTTAATATGTGTAAAGCTTCAGGTGCTGAAATGGATTAATGAAATGCCATTAAAAATTAGCTTCAGACATAATAGCTGAACAAGACTAATGATGTCTTTCACTTAAAAATACTGTTTCTACAGTTTATATTACTTTGGGAGAGGTGTGAATGATTTTGATGATTCTTGCTTATCATCTTCCAATAATTCTGAAGCCAAAATACTTGATGTTGAGGAGAGTGCATCCGCAATGCTCTCTGCTTCATTGTCTGACTGCTTCCGTGCAACCCCCACAGACACTTTCACTTTCTTTGCAGAGAGATCATCTGTAGGTGGTGCCATTCGGCCTGCACAAAAGAAAGTGCAATGGCATTCATTTTTTATTAAAGAAACAAAAAGAGGACTTCCTCTGAACACAAGGAAGACGCACTAAAAATACTACATATTGCCATTGAAGTGGGATAGGATAAGGAACTGACACGTTTTACAGATATTTATACAAGGTATAGACTAATACAATAATTATACATATACATACTATATATGATTATACAGTACTATACATATATATTACCACTGCAATGGCATAAGATAAAGAAATGAAGAATCAACAGTAGTATATACACCCACTGTAGGGATTTTACTCTCTGAAGTTATTTCTTTTTTGTAAAGACAAGTTTATGCCAAATAGGCTATCATTTTAACAACCTCTTTTGTAAATTAAGAAGTAAAACCTTCAACAACTTTGTTAGCAAACTAGGTAAAAACCCACATTTTTAAAAATTCTTGAGGTATATTGAGATTTATGACTGAAATTTATAGAAGCACGATACATTTATTTTCACGTGCTTTCCAAAATTACCTATGCAGATTTTGCAGTTGAGATCGAAGAGATGATTTTTATGTTGACTTGTGGTGTCTGGAGATGCGGATTCATTTATTTCTTTATCCTTTTCAGCTTCTTCTGACTTCTCAAACAGCTTCATATTAGGTTCCTAAGAAAAGTCAAACACATTTTGGTTAGCCTTTTTTTATCCCTCTCCTAACATTCCTAATACTGCTTAAATGTTTTATGGTGCTTAAAAGTTTTATGCTGGTTTTCTGCCTTCAGACATAAAGCTCTCCCTTCAGCTGCATAGCCTAAAATTCTATCACAAAATCTACAAATGCATTGCAATAACTAATTGGTATTCTCAAATATCTTTAGGCAACATTTAGAATATTTTCTGATTTCTACTTTCTGTTTTCTACTACTGCCAGAATTCATCATACAGTCACAGTTACAACATAGAAGGAAAGAAACCAACAAAATCACCAGGCCAAGAAGTCAGTAAAGATAGAAGAAAAGTTCAACTCAAACCAGACCTAATAGATAATCATAGACCTAAGCAACAAAATCATAAACAAAACACTTCACAACCATATCGTCTATGAACTAAATACACTGTGGTGCCATGCTTTCTTTTATACCTGAATTTCCATTACTTCCTCTTGCTCTTTCATTGGTGTCTCACTTTCAATTTCTATTTCTCCTTTGTGAGTAATTTTTGTGATAGGTCTTCTTTCAACCTCCCTCTGTTCTTTCTCAATCATTTCAATTGTCTGTGAAAACAAGAAGCTATGTATAATTATTCCCCTACAATAAAATTTGGAAATCCAGAAATATAAGAGATAACAGGATTGCAATTAGGAAACCCTCTAGGGACAAAAGTCTTCTTATTTTGAAAGTGTCAAGTAGTTTCATAACACAAACATGCAAGCAGCCTAACTTCTCCTACAGTATAGCAGCAAGTACTTACCAGGCATGCATTTAAATAAACTATAAAGCAAACCTTCAACACTAAATTGAAATACCGTAATTCTGATTTCCCAAGAGCTAAAGAAAAAAATACTTCCATTCTGTTCCCATAATAATAGGGACAATGCAGGATATAATTTATACAGATTTGTATAATTTTTCAAGAGCTTGCTTTTTAGTACACAAGCCTAATGTTTCACCCCAAAAAAAATTTTAAAGGTATTCTTAAAAGTAATGGAGGTGCTAATGCTGATCAGCACTGCTGCTTTGCTTTCTCGCAATAAAATAAGATATAAACCATTATTTCTAACATTGCTTCATAAAGCACATTTCCATTTCTTAAACCACGAAGATGTTGTGTTGGCTATCCCAAATATCTTAAGTCTGATTTATTAAGAAAACAAGGATTCTATGATTACTTTATCTGCCTGAAAAATACCAACATACTTTTGAACATCCTGAGGAAATAAAAGAATATAAATTACTAAGTAACAGTCTCAATGCCTTGCTTAAATAGGAACATGAAAAATAGTCAAATGATATATTGCGATTTGTTTTACATGCTGTATTCCATTTCAAGTTCTAGAAATTTTATAGCATTTTTCTGAAATAATCAGGACCCTCCAGCAATTTTCTGAGCAGCATACACTTTTGTTTGGAAGATATTTCTCACAGCATTGCAATAGTATTTTGCATGGTCTGTTTTTAGTATTTCACTGATGTTTATAAAAATAAATGTAAAGAAGATCCACTACAAAAGATGGGCTTTGGACAGATACAGAATTAAAAAACTTTTCATTCTTTATAGGACCTTGAATCAGCTTCAAGATAATCAACAACTGTTTCTGCACAGAAAGTAGCAAAAATTTATTGTGATTCATAAACAGGTCTAGCCACAATGTGCAATGAAAAGGAAAAAAACCAGGAATAATTACTATTGCAATGCATATTGCAGTCTCTAAAACAGCATCCCACTCTACTGAATCAGTTATTACCAAACATTCATCCTGAGTACACAGATGAATTTACACTAGCCAAATATCATGCTTTTAGGTTCTATGATGTGGCATATAAATACCAACAATTCTGTTAACAAAAATCCGGATTTTGTAAACTAGAAAAATTTTAATGGACATTTCCAAGCAGCTGCAGTTATCATCAGACTAAATGCCCAATAAACGGGGCAATGTCTAACAAGAAGGAATTTTCTATGAAGATAATATAGGTCCTCTTATTCCTGTTTCTCCTTCTAAACTGTCAGCACAGCTATATAAAGTGACTTTCTGTTTCGGGAAGTCATGCTTAAACTAACCTAGTAAAATTCCTACACTTTCTTGGGTTTTTTTGCTGTTTGTTTTTTTTGTTTGTTGTCTCTTTAGGCTGCTTTTCAGACTGGCAAATCAGGTTTTCAGCTCTGGGTTTACTTCCTGGGGGCTGATTTGTAATGCTACAGCAGTAAGTTAGAAACAACACCAGTTTGCTTTGGTTTGTCCAAACAGATCTCTCTCCCTCTTCCAGAAACTGGAGTCTATAAAGCTCCAGCAACAGCTTTAAAATCTTGTGGAAAATAAGGACAAAGAAGCCTTCGCTCTTTGAGACAGAAAAAAGAGCAAGCAGCAATAAAGTTGCAAGGCAAAGTAAAATGCATGGTTTCCTCCTTTCAGAAATTGACTACACTTCTTTCACTTCTGTCTTAACAACATCTTTGAGTTTTGAATACTAAATTAATTATAGAGATCCTGCTGCTTAGTCAGAGCTGCTTTATGCAACATCCATTCTGTTCCTTCTGCATACACTTAACCTGCAAACAGAAATTACACATGCTTAGGCTGTCAAATAAACAATGTAAGTTGACAAATCTCACATGTCTGTTTTCTCTCTGTCTCCAAGCAGCCAGTTCTTTGGAAGCCAGTTCTTCTGGGCTCATTTTTATTAGATGGTCTGGAGTAACCTCTCCTTTCAGTACTTTCTTAAATAATATCTAGAAGAAAGAAGAAAAGTAACAATTGCTATCAAGACAAAAACACCTTGCAGCAGGAAATAAATCAGACAAGTAAAATACAACATGCTCTGTACAGCTAAATGGAGTGTGTGGGTTTGTAATTATCTGCACCACTGGAAGTGGTACTAAATTTTAGAACAATAAAAGCTTAATTCCAGAGCTCCATTTATTCTACATTACAATGTATCTACATATATCCTTAATGATCAAATGTATAGCTAAGTGCTGTTTCAAAGGAGAAAGTGAGTTTATGCCCACTGCAGCAGTAGCTAGGACATTTTGTTGCTTGGTTTTTTTTAAACGTGCAAATCCTCTGCTTTACATAACAAAGAGAAAAAGTATCAAAGAGGATGTCTGTGCTTCTTGACTGAAGTCCTAGGGTGAAAAAAAGACAACCAACTAATTTAGCAGTAGAGCAAAGAGAAAACAGAAGTTAGATGTTAGATAGAATTTAAGATAGAAGTTCATATAATTTACAGTTGGCTAATTGCAATGGCAAAATACAATAAACAAAGCAACTTGATCAGAGTAACTGATAAAGACAAAAGAGAAGCTGACAAGGCACGATGTTGAATAATGGGCTCATAGACAGCAGAATAGGGAGTGAAGACCAAATTTGAGTGATCTGGATGCAAAAAAAGCATGGTGAGAAGATCCTGTACAGAAAAACAGTTGCAGTAAGTAATTCTCCCTCAAAGAATTATGAGGGAGGCAGGAACATCTAAACAACAGATCAGTGGTAAAGATAAACACAAACTAAGCAAGCTCTATCTACTACAGTTTGAAATCAAACAAAAAAAGGTACACTGGGAACAAGGAGGTGGATAATTAATGATGGGAAAAAACACGGAGGGCACTGAGTGCCCAAAGAACAAACAACATCAAAAAAATGAGGAAACGTAAAAAAAAAACCCAAAAAGGTTAAATTGCAGGGAGATTGATAATCTACATTGAAGACTGTTCCTTTAATCTACGGCAAATCAAAGATTTCTGCAAAGGACAACAGACAAATCACACATACATTATTTTTAGGATCTTTCAGATTGAACATTAAACTTCTGTATTTGTTCTTATACTTTGCGTCAGTGTCTCGGAAAAAAGAAAACAGCTCTCTTTCAATTCTTGTGGCAACTTTTGCTGCTCTCTCCTCAGGAATCTTTAAACTGGAGTCTGTCAATCTGTGAGAGAACACAGTTGCAAAAATTACAAAATGCATCCAAATAATTAACAGTTTTTCCTCTGTCATCCAAAGGAAAATATTTATAAACACAAATTAACAATTTAATTTCTCAATATATCTTTACCTTTTCATCAGAATTTCCTTAAGAGACTGCTTAACACTTTGTCTGATCTGATCAGCAGAAGGTTTGGATGCTGGCACAGCTGGCAGGTGTGTTGCACTAATGGATCCCTTCTCATTTTTCTTTTTCTTAATTTCTTGTTTCTCATGCATACCTATGAAAATACACAATTAAAAATTGTAAAACACTGAAGTAACTTTTATAAACGTTTGCCACTGATGGAACTACTTTAACGAAGTTTTATTTTTAAACTGCTAAGAATTGACCTTCAAAAAGAAAGAGTGGACCACTGTGTTTGCTTGTTTTTTTTTTTCCTTTGGTGCGGATTTTACATTACTTAGATTATCCAGAAAAAAAAAACTTCCTTAGCAGAAACAGGGGGGTTGCCCTTTGATTTACAGTATTTTCTTCTACACTAAACCAAGATGACCAGTGCTTACTAGCTTGATCTTGTTTGATTTTTGACTCTGAATTTGTAACAGCATAGACTAATTTTGCAGTGAATAAACTGAGAAATAATATACTATGAAGCAAATATAAGCACAATAAGCTCTACTTCAAAATACCATTTTACATAAAACTAAGCTTTTCTGCATATCTGTTAGCCACCAAAATGATTTCAATTATAATAATCTCATCTTCTGATTCAGGTAACACTCAAGGTCATTGTAAGGTTTGTGTCATAAATAATACCAATAATGGGTAAGTCTAATCAAACTAAAATCATTAAAGCAAAATTAGTTATTTTCAGACAGTAAACTGAAGCTCATGTGTCAGCATGTGAACATGTCACTAATTTTGGCCAGTACCCTTCCATTTAAGAAAGCAATGGGAAATAAATAATATTATTTTTTTCCACTTTATGTTCAGAAAAAAAGGAAAAAATTGAAGACTGTTGAAGGTTTAACTGGAGAATTTGATTGTAAAAAGTAAGTATTTCTTTATTATTACTTTCACCTATAGAGTGCAACCTAAAATGCATTAACACCAGAAGCAAACTAACTACATTTTCAAGTAGCTGTAAAAAGGCAGATTTTCTTTTGTACTGGGCAGAGTGTGGGTGGATCAACTCTCATTAAACCAACTCTGAGCTCTATCAATTACTGCCCTTCCCCACCAACAAGGTGGAACAGAACTAAGAGCTCTCTGCTGTTCTGCGCTGTGATCTGCAGTATTCATATACCAGACTTGTTAAGTGTAACAGCTCTAAAAATGCTTTTATTTGCCCAATATCCATTAGTGCTCATCTCTCCCCAGAAGGGTGAAGAACTGACTAAATCTTTTCAAAAGATACAGGCTGATGGGGTCAAGGCAAATGGAAAACCTCCACATGCCAGTAACACTTAGGCAAAGTTTCAACCTGAAAACACAGTCCAGCAACAGGCAAGTGATGGGCAAGATCAGCAATAAACAATGCCACCATAATTCAAGGCAGTTGATAGATTAAGTGAAATGCACTGCTTAATTTTATGCTAATTCTCCTAAATGAGACTGCCAAGTGTCCTCTCTTTTTAAAAATAATTTTGAGACTAATTTCTATTCTTGAATTGTCACTGTCTAAATCTTGGTGTCTTGTCCTACTTCAATAATGTATTTTAGAACAATTCAATTATTTCATGGATGCCAAAGACTCATTTCACTCCATGCAACTTGCAGTTAGAAAGGATGTCAATTGTTTTGTGACTCAGAGCTTCAAAGCTGAACAACATGGCATTTGAAGTTTAGAAGTCACTATTCAGTATAAAACAACATTTATATTTACAGTTAACCCTCACATTTTCAATTGTTTTTTTCCACTAGTAAGAGTTTCTACAATGTATCAGCATTGGCAAAAGACTAGAAGACCTAAATTATACATATTTTTAGACAAAAATTCAAAGCTTGAGTTTCAGAGTAATAGACATAGTTCTCACACAAAATCTCATCTCACTAACTTGGCTGCTGAGATTTCAGTCCCAAATGACAACTACTTCACATTACAACAATCTTAGAAGAAAAATGCTTCCTGGAAGGGAGCTGGGGAGAGGACAGAGGTTGCTGGGAGCAAAAATATGTCCCTTCAACCTTTCAAATGAAGTTCAGATGAAAATCTGATGCTTCAGCAAGCAATATAATGTTCCTCTTTGAAAAGAGTTGGTAAAATTGTCAACTTGTGCAAAAGACATCAGTAAGTCAAAGTATAATTTATACAGAAATTAAACCAATTTTATGTATACTAAGCATTTCATAGTATTTTACAGACAAGTATTTCAAGGTCTCACGTAACGTAAAATGAAGTTTAATACAGAGATGTCTGTGAATTTTTTCTCCCACTTTTGATTATGTAAACATCCTCTACTATTCAAACAGAAAACACACCTAGGACACATTTACCTACTAAATAAAACTTGAAAAAAAAAAGAGAAATACAGATCATAAATATTATGGGAACAAACAACTCTTCAGATCATCATCACTTCCACTATGGAATGTGATTTGAAAAACTGATGGTATAAAGAAAATTATCATCCTTCACTGTACATAGATGTGAATTGCAGCGTGAAGTACATCTCCAAACCTTGATACCTGATTTTGTGGACCTTTCCACAGTACTAAGGGATTCTTTACTTATTTTTTCATTTTTATCTTCAGGAGACCGCCGAGGAATTACAGCAGCTTGTGATCCTTTCCGAGGAGGAACATGCTGCCCTTTTTTAGTATCTGAGTCTCTGGACTCCGGTAAATTCTTCCCATCTCCAGATTCCTGAAATAAACATTTACACATGTTAGCATGCTACTGAACGCTACAATCAACCACTATGCAATTACCACATATTTTTCCCATTTTTTCCTTTTTACACTGTACAATGTATACCCTGGATGTATGTGCCACCATATAATTTTCTAAAGAGTTACTGAACAATATCACAAATTACTGCCAAGCATTACTTAACAATCTCTTTTAAGTATCAGCTCAAGATGCAGCACAGACAATTTGCATTTAAGCTGTGTGTTGAAAACCACTAAGTTTGCAGTTATTTTAAAAATTCAGGGATACCAACTAACATCACTTAACCAGTTTTAGCCACAGAGGTCACTGATGTTTAAAAAGCGTACGTAAACCAAAATTAAAAAGAACAGCTTACATGCCAGAATTTCAATACTACTACTCAGAAATAAGACAGGATTACCGATGATTATGTTATCATGAATATGACATTATATACTAACAGACTGCAGAACTGTCTCAATACTCTTTGTAAATTATCCTTTGGTTAGTAAAGTCAGATACAAAAAGTATAAAGGCCCCAATCAAAGCACTAGGCATTTTTTTTGTACATACAATCAGAAATAAAACCAATCAAAATTAAAATACTGTTGTCATATTGTTTTACAGATACTTTAAATATCTGCAGCTTATAAGATACAGCAAATTGACAGATGTCCTATAATACGTTTAGAAATCTGAAAAAAAAAAAAAAGCACTAGGTTCTTCACCATTTCTATGTAGACCTGTATGTATAGGTTTATATACACATTCAGGAGTAGGACTTTTGACAATCCTTATGTGTCGCTTCCAACTTGGGATATTCTATATGCATATGACATGCACATATCCCTGCTCAATGTAAGACGAGTTCAGCAATACCATCTTGAGAGTCAAGCCAGTCAGAAAACGAAGCAACTTTGCAAACAATTTAAGTTTTGAATTAGAGTCACACAGATGTCTGAAACATGGTCTATTAATTGACAATGGGACAGACAGAAACCTTCTAAATCCAGTAATTAAGAGAACATTAAATAACTCACCCGTCTGAAGATTTTGACTTTGTGCTTCCCAGTGTCCTCCATTTGCTTCGTTTTTTCAGTCGTTGTATTTAGATTACAAGTAGGTGTTTGCTTCAACACCCCTAGTTTTTCACACTCAACTGCTTTTTCTTCTTTATGCTCAAGTTTCACTTGAGTATCTGGTACATTTTGATCAACACATTCCATTTTTTTGTCTTCTTCAGCACAGCATTTCACACACACATACTCTTTATCTTCTTCACCCATCTGCTGTGCTTGGGAAAGGCTCAGTCCAACACAATCACCATGAAACCAATCATCACATCTACCACAACCTACCATAAACCTGAAAACAAAATAAGATGTAAGTCAGTGAAAACTGTGAAAGCAGAATACGAAAGAAGATACAGCACCTTCAGTAAGATATACCATAATTGTTTTGATTTGTGCACCTCAACAATTTGTTCTTACCTAGTAAGTCATTTTCTTTGGTGCTTTACATCCACCTCCAGCCTTACGACATGGCATGATCTTCCTGAAAGGTATTTTTTGGCCTTTTTGTTATTTACAGTAGTCCAAGAGACTATCAAAACCTCATTGTGTTTGTGTAATTTGCTCCCTACCAAGGTTTTTTTCAGACTATTACTGCTCTTATGAATATTCAAAAACAAAAAAACCCCACCAACTCTCAGTAAATGTTTGAAAATTTTCTTGCAAGATATTATCGTTGCTTTCATACAAATGACTGTCATCATTACATCACAAACACAGCAGCAGCTGCAATCTTCCACAGCAGTATGTGGTTTTAAAATGTTTTGACAAACATAATGGGCAAAGGCATATCAACCTATTCCAAATTAGTTGGTATTTTACATCTCATTCCTTAGACCATTATTACTAAATTATCTCCAGAAAGTTGCTTTTCATTCTCTTTACTGGTGAATATGGGGCCAGGAGTTTGGCTTCCAAAACCACCTGTCCAGTTTGCAGTGACTGTTTTCTTTTAAATAACGTACACATTTTTGTGCTACTCAGCTATTTATTCACAGTTAATAGTTACAAGAATGTTTCTAACATCAAAATGACTACCTTTTAAAGGACACCCTTCAACTCACAAGTCACTTAACTGCTTCATTTTTTTAAAAGCAGAATCGACTTTAGGTACAGATAGTATTTTCAAAGCATTGTAAAGATCACCTGGTCTAAAATAAAGCGTAATTTCTGATTATTTTGTGGAAGAATTTTGAAAACTTCAGCAGGTATCATGATAGGTAAAATTTCCAGTGTAAGTATTTGGGAATGATGTGAAATTTCAAAGTTCCACAGGCTAAAAAAAACTACTTCAGAAGACTTACATGGTAAGAATCATTTTTTAAAAACAATGAACCTGGCATCAAGGAACAACTTTCAAATGATGCAGGAAAATCTCCTGCAATATTCACTTACATTCTCTTTCTCCTTTTATGTGTTTGGGGAGGTAAGGTGGTGTTATTGGGCTCTGTGTGTGTTTGTTTGTGGGGTTTATTGTTAAATTTTTATTTCTTTCTTCATTTTGTTTTATACTTACATAAATCATATTCAATATATATACTGTTACATATAGTTCGGACAAAGAAAATCCAGAAAGACTGCAAGTGTATTAAGAAAAGTGCAGGTTGTTAACACTGAAAAATTACTTACTAAATTCCTAGCTTCTGAATTTCATAGAAGACAGACCCGACTTAAAACATAAGTCATGAAAACCTGGTTGTTTCAGCAATATATTTAAGAAGTCAAATACACTGACCTGCAAACCGTATTTCTTTAATCTAACACCTCTTATGGATCTTTTCCATAAGATGATTCTAAACAAAATTAGTCCTAACTTATGTATGTCCCTCCTCAGGCTAGGATCTGCTATCTCCTGACTTACCTACTTTGTAGAACCACACAAATATTACAGGATGTGCTTAGAGCAACTCTCATTCTCCAGCACTGTAAGCTAATGTTCCAGGTGGCTTGATGCAGGTATTTTATTCAAGAACTACTGGTATCTCAAAGAGACGAAAATTCTTTTTAACAGCAGACATTTGAAACAAGAGAACAGAAGAAAAAAATGTATGGCCTGTCCATCCCTACTCAAAATATGTCAGAAAAAGTTTTCTTTTGCTGAAGAAAATATTATTTTGATGTAAAATGTGTCTGAGAAGTTTAAAGTTCCATCAGATTGAGAAACAGCCTATGATGATGTTTGCTAGATTTGAAGAAACTGGTTTTTAAACTAGGGAAGAAAAAGATTTTTTTTCATTTTGAATTTTCTTTTTCTGAGCTGCAAGTACATTAACAGTATTACTTGTGACTAGCAAACAATATCTGTCCATCAACTTCATAATTTTAATTAGGAAGAGGTTCCTTCACATTTTGTCAGTATCTCAGTCTTGCTGGAACATGGATCTGACAAAGTGCGAAAACAAGAAAGGCAATGTTAGGGCGCACTTACTTCTGATAGTCTCCACAGAGCAATACCACAGAATATGGTTCTGTTTCTGTGCGCAACAGAAAAACAAGAAAGACGCAACAGGACTTCTACACAAAGCTGACTGCTCCTGAGAGCCTAGAGCTGAATATGCAAGGGGCAGGAAACATAAGGTGAGTGCCTATTTCACAACTGCAAGGGTCCACAGGGGGTGCTTTACATAGGACACATCTTGTACCACTACAATAAAATACTAGTAAAGCTCTGGGAACACTGCAACTGGTTACAAGAATTCCACATGTACGATTTACTTGCCAAAGCTGAAGTAAGATCAAAGCATACAGCCAAAGCATCATGCTTGAAGGGTATTTTGGTGTCTTAAGGAATTAATGCCTGTTGTTCAAAAATAAAAGGAAACCAAAAAATACACCATAATGAAACCACACCTGCTATTAATTTAATTTTTATTAAAATATATGTATTTTTTCCTCAGTTTGTAAATTCAGGCATTGATTTGTTAAATGAGGAAGACTGACTGCAGCATTTAGTAACTGCAAACTTCTGATTCATATTTAGAAAATGGATATTTGCCAAAGAGATGAAACTAAAATACACAAGATGCTGCACATCTTCAACTTTAAACTGACAGCACATGGAATTTTTCAGCTTAGCTCACAAATATTAAGGGCATAATAGAGATGGTGTATAAGTAAGGCACCAGGATAGGCATCCAGTCTTAGATCTTTATTTTCAGGTCTATCAAATAAATAATAAAAATTTTAGAAGTTAAAAAGCCCTATAATGAATTCAGCTCAGAAAAAATAATTCTTCACTAACACTACACACCGAGAGAGAGAACTGTCATTCCAGCAAACTACTGAAGATAGAAGATTCATTTGGCTTCATTCCAGTCTTCACAACAAGGTTTCAATTACACTGTATTTTAACACACCAGCAAAACTTCAGAATTCAGGATTCAGAAACCAAGACTACAAAGAGAATCAGGAAATGTCCATGATGCCTGTTCTATAAAACAGAATGCATTGTTTACAATTGTTTTGTTTAAACCTAGTTATACAAAATGGTAATTAAAATACTGGTGCTGCCTACCTAAAAAAATTCATTATTTCTACTAGTTGTTTTTGGTTTTTTCCCCACACTAGTCAACTGCAAGACTGCAACTTTTGAGGCTTCGGGATAACATAGTGATTTTGATACCAGTAATGTAAATAATCCTTTTTACCATAAGGCCACTTTTACATCCTTGTCTGTTTCACTCATCTGCACACAGAACAACTATGATTCGTAACAATTATAGCTGGGTAATGGGCAATGTTCAGACTGAAAAGGGTAGTCATGAAAAAATGAAGCCTAGTTTGAAGGATCAAGGCTGTCCTCTTGCACAGTTGTTATTTTGACTGAAGAGGTTCTGATATCTTGGACTAGTAAAACATCAAAGTTTCTGACTGCAGATTGCTTCAAATTTGAAGTGCAGGACTTTTACCCATGTTGTAAGGCTGGATTGGAAGATGTAAAGCTGAAAGAGAAAGAAAAATGTGTTTTAAAATGTTTAATCATGCTACATTCAAAAAGCTTGCTTTCATTGAACTTTAATATAAAACCAAGGTTTTTTGGAAGAAAAATATAAAAAGAACTGACAGGCGACAGCAGACAGTACTATAGCTCATCAGGACTTTTGCATAGACTATGTTATTGTTTCATTCCTTTAAAGAATCCCCTTGGTAGTCCACGTATCAGCATGAAAAGAGACACCTTAAAATCAGAAAGTAATAGATGAAACATAAAAAAGAGATAGCATACTTAATACAAACCTGCCACAGTTTCTCTTATGATTGGAAGTCATTCTTTGGTGTGTTATTTGTAGTAAATTAAATAGTAGTAAATTAAAATTTCGTAATAGTAAATTTAATTCATTTGTTAGATGAAAAATTCAGGCTTGGACAATTTATTTTCTACATACACTGGCCACATTTTAAACTTAACATACATACTTTCAAGTTGTGTAACAGCAGCAAATTTCCTGGGAAATTCTGTACTGTAAAATGTTCAGAAGCTATCTTATTCATTAAACAGTTTTGCATTTTAAAGCTATACTTGACTGAAACAAAAGACAAAAAAATCAGGAGCTGTCAAGAGTAGTTCAGTGTGGGCCAGTAATCAGCATCTTAAGATTAATTAATAATGCAAGTTGCATTACCAAAGAAAATAATTTATTTCAGAAAGAACTGCTTCTCTTTAATCCTTCATGTTTGCAGTACATAGTAATTGGGAAAAATACAACAGGACTCAAAAATCTTAACCCAAAAAACCCCAAACACACAAAAAAAAAAAACCCAAGAAAAAAACCCAAACCAAACTATTCAAAACAACAACCTAGCCCCACACTCACCTAGGAGGAGTAAACCCATTGCTCACTTTTTTAAGACTTCAGTGTTTAAAGCAAGTCCCTCATCTGCACTTCCCTTAATGGCACTGCTCACCAAACTTGCACAGATCTGTTGCAAACTCGCATTAACATTACAACATTTCTCAGCTGCACTGATGCTACAGTCCAGCCAATGTTAAAGCAGGGACAGGATATTCATGGCATTCACTTTAGCAGAGTGCATGTTCCACATTGGTGAAGTCGTGTGGCTCAATACAAAGCTCAAATGTGTCTGTCCAAAAAAAATCTGCGCTACTTTGTCAGAGCATAGAGACACGAGCAGTTCCACCTGTTTGCTTTTTGACAAAGGCTAACACAAGTAACATGATTTTTCAGGTCCAAATCTTCTAGAAGAAAACCAGCAAACCTACTGCAATCACTATCAACAGATCTCTTTACACGGAATTTGCAGCATATTAAATAGACACTGCAAACTTATTGCCTCAGTACTGAGTTTCAGTAACTCATATTTGATGCCACATAACTTTCTTATTTTTCTTAAAGGCATAATTTTCTTTGCTTTTCATGTTACAGGAACTCCAAAAAGGAAGCAGCAGGAAGACAAACAACTCTATGCTTTTCGAATTACAGATGAATTCATGAAACATGCCAAACAGCAAAGCCAAAACCACTGAACTTCCCCAAAACCCTGAAAGAAATGAGTTCATTTCCTAACATTAATTACAAATCTGCACTAATAATTACATATATATTTATATATATCTTTTATATATAAAAAATTAAGGAAAGCGCCATTACCAGTGGATTCTACACATATTGCACATTGCAGGATGTGCATCATATGTTCTATAAACTACATTTATAAGCAGTTTGTGTTTATACTCATCTTTTATAAAACTATTTTAGACAACTTATGGTATCCATTTGCTTGATTCCCTAATGCTACTAGTAGTAATAATAATCCTACCAATACCACAGCATAGTAATATAATCCATATAAAATCCACCAATACAATTAGGTAACTGTAAATAAAAATCACAGTGGAGTCCTTCCATTCTTTAATTATACATTACAGTGCTGGTTTGTTTATACTGCCATTCAGTTTTTCTACAGCTGTGGGTGGACAAGCATGATAGCTTTTAATGTTGCAAGGCTTTTCACAGTGGAAGAAAGCAGTAACAGAGGCAGAAAATTTAAAAGCATCATCCATTACTGTAAACAGATGACATCTTGCATAATCTGCAGTTTAACATGCTCATACTATTTAATACACGTTTACTAGAACTAAGGCTCTATCATTATTCTAATTACTGTTTCTTGTGAAGGATGTCCTCACAACAAATCGTTTGCTGTATACTATCCACTGATGCCAGGAATCAACACCCTAAAAAAAAAAAAAAAAAGTGCTTACGTAATTTAAGGATGGCTATAAGTCTGGAGCCTTAAGCTCCTTTCTCAACCACTGTCTTCTGTACTGGCTGTGCAAATTGTATGATAACCTGAATCCAATGTAATTTACTGACAATTAGCACTATTTTCCCAATACAAATGCTCTAATAATAATTTTCACTACAGGTAAAAACAGTTTGCAGGTCGCCTACATCAGCCAAGTACTTTTCTGTACTACGGTTATGAAGAAACTTTTTAGGAACAATGTGCAAGCAAGAGATCAAGAATACTGTATCTTTGCTAAATCAACTTTGGCGCTTTCCAATTAATTACCTTTTACAACATTAATAACCTTTCCTCTATATTAAAGCATAGTTGAAATGTGGGGGAAAGGAATAATACCCTGAGTAAAATCTAGTCCTGCATCACCTAATTTTTTCTGTGAGGTCTGAGGTCAGTTTATGTCTGACCACTCAAACTGGATTATCAAATCCCAAGCAACAATAAAACAAAACCAGAAAAAAAACCCCACAAAACAACAGCAAAAGAGACTCCTTAAACTCCCACAGTCTATTAAAAAAATCTTACTTGGAAGTGCTGAAATCAAAAGAGGAAGTCACCAGCAACAAACTGAAATTACAAACTTGCTTTGTGATAATGCTTTCTAGAACATTTGCTTAGAAACAGAATATCTCAAGTCATCTACTATGAAATATTAATCCAAAATTGACTGAACTCTTTGTTAAAGACAGACTACAGACAAAGGAGACAATCTGGAAAATTTCAGTTACGTTTTGTCTATCTGTACAGGAAAGGAATCAGTTCAGCCTTCCAGCCTGCAGAGAATTTTAACATCTACAGTGAAAACCAGCAATTTACAATGTGAGACCCACACTAGAAGGATGGTAAAAGAACTCTCACACTAGCAGATTACTCAATGTCTGCAGAGCTACCATCTTCATCTAACACTATGCCAGGAAATGAAATATTATTTTAAAAATTCAACTATCTTTAAAGACCCTTAACATGTTCTGGAGAAGTAAGTATTGTTTGTGACAAAGCTTAGTATTCTCAACATCACTTGGATTCATTAGGAATTTGAATAGTAACTTCAGTCTGTAACATTTTCTGATGTGATATGCATATCCATACACATACATACATTCCATCTATAGACAGATGAATGAAAATTTTTGCATGTGATTTATGTTATTAGCTGGTTAGAAAACAATTGACAGCAATATGGGAACATATGGGCAAAGTCAAACATTGTAAACAACACTATGAGTAACAACAATTCAAACCTTGTGCTGAAAAAATACCCTTTCAGATATGCTGAAAACTACAAAAAGTTAAACTGTCATTATCTGACTTGTGCAGCAACACAGGGTTTAGTTTTCATATGAAAGAGCAATCATTCTTAGTTATGCAGTAAAGGTACATCACAATATATCAAGCAAACAGGCTGAGACAGTCCTAAAACCAAACACTGAAAACCCATTCTCTGAGTAATGGAAATTTATATAAAAACCAGCTATGTTGGTTACAGCTTATAAACTTCAAGACAAATGGAAAAGAGTATGAAGTCATTGCTCAAAGCTCAGGTGCCAAACAATGACGATCTATCAACAGAAAGCAAGCAAGCACTGTCTCTTACAAAGCAAGACATTATAACTTGTAAACTTTTTTGATCATGTAAATCTCATGTAAATAAAACAGAATTCCTCCTTTCCCAGACTAATCCACTGTATCTGCAGTACAAAGTAAGCATACTTTGACTTTGCATGTGGTCAGCAAATTACTGCATGTATTCCTGAAGATAAAAATTTACTCCATTTGTCACGTGCTGATCTGAAGTAAAACAACACTGAAGTACCATCTTTCTACTGTTTTCAAACAGGCAGAGTAAAATTACTCTGGGGCTGTGTAACGCCTATGTAAGCATCGCTCTTTGGGGCTCTGTACACAAAGAAAGCTGATGCCATGATTTCCACACATTACCTTCAACCTGAATCAGTTCTCCAAGCTTGGTATTACAATAACAAGTTAGAGGCTTTGTATTTATTACAGGGAATAGAAGAAGATTCAAGTGACTACTACGCTGCTTCCTGAATTTTAAATGTGTTACTTTAACATGACATACTGCAAAGCTCTTAGCACACCACTTCCCAATTTGGGGCTGCAACTTCCTTTTAATTTCTTGTCCTACAAGCAATTTGTACCACAGCATTGATAAAAATTTCCAAAGTTGAAATAACCATAGAGGAGGATATAAACACAAATGTTACTTCAGATCTAAGACATTTTTGAACATACAGTCATTTGACACCATTTGTGTCTTACACTTTTTCATTTTCTCTTATATGAACAGAGAAAAAAGGGTAAGAGTGACCAGCTAGGTGGTTTTAGAAGGGAAACAAAAATTCCTTTAAAAGTAGTCCAAAAAGTGAATTAAAACCCTCTTTTCATTACAGTAAATGTTGATAGTTTTGATGGGTTTCCAACAGACAAAATTCAAATCTATTATAAAACACTTCTGTACAGTAAATGAATTTTCACATATTTGTTTTATCAAATATGATATCATAAGTCAATAAAGCTCAGAGGGGCTTCTTAGATATAAACAAATGCCAAATAAACACCTCAGGGACCAAAAATAATCGTTCCATATTTCACTCTGATGTACAGAGTTCTCAAGCACAGTCACTCCAAGTTACTGTTACAACTTTCTCTCACGTAAGCAAAGGACTAAGCACAAATATCTTCAATTTGATATCAAAAAAGAAAAGGTAGGCTAGCAGGTAAAACAGCAATAATAATGGATTTCATAGGTGAAACTCAGTGGTGTTTTTCAGGTCACAGTGTAGAGTAACTTCTGTCACAGAGGGGTATTATCAAATTCAGATGCAACCTCATGACTAGGTTTAAAGGCAATTTCAGATAAGCCTACATGAACTTTTACAGTGTTTTTTGATACTCATGTTTTTCTTTCTCCCCTCCCCACCAATTACTTAATTACTGTTATATTGAGATCTCACTGCAATAATCACACTAACTGCAAGAAAACTCTGTATCTCCAGTATTAGAATTGCACCTGTACCAGATAAAAGTCACGTGTAAACAACTATTTGATTTTATTGGCTGACGGTGATCCTTCCACTTAAGAGGTCTCCGTAAAGAAGGAAATGACAACCTGGAACACAGATATCTAATTTCCTTTCTATGAAAAAGGTCAAGTTTTAAGTGCATCATTAAACAGCATGGAAGAATTATACATTTATCAAAATATGTATTCATATAACAAAACATTTCTATTCAAACTTCTGGGCCAAACTAGTTTCTAATGCTCTATTTAAATGACAAAAAAAGAGTGTACGAGTGCAAAGGAAATTAACTGACTGTATGACATGCAGGCTTCTATTGCAAGACTACGACTTTTTGTTTTGGCATGAACAGCATGAAACATTTGGTGAAAGGAAAAAAATTATCTTCCAAGACCCGTAGTAAATTCCTAACACACATTGCCAAACACACCTGTTGCCATGTGGCTTTTTGCAAAAGCCACACTGCTTGCTGGGCACCCAAATATGTTTGCTTTCACTAGCAGAGGTATGTTCCAAGCCTTCCCTTTTAACAGTTGAAATGTTATCTGGAATGAACAAGGGAGGTTCATCAAGTGAAAGACTTTTGCTACTTCTTCTCTGGCGAGGTTGGAGATTCTTATCATTTCTTCTTGATTTATTTTTTTCTTTATCATCCTCCTTCAGATGCTCTACAACAGGGGGATCTTTAGTCTCTGCCTCTTCCTTTGAGGAGCTATTTGCTTTTAGCCCAGTTGCAAGCTGGTGTTTGCTGGCTTGCTTCTGACCAGGATGTGAAACATGGCCCGACAATGAATGCACGGAGTGGTGGGTATCTTTAGAACAGCTTTGATGAGTAGGAGATTTCTCACTTGCTCTTTGAACTGATGATTTCTGCCCTTGCCCAGAAGCCTGGACTCGGGGTGTTTTCTTCAGCTTTGTGTTGGTCTGCTTTTTTACAGTCACTCCTGAAACACTACTCTTTGCTTTCAAACCCAGATCAGATTGTTTCTTCCTAATTTTAACCGGGTTATTTGGATGCTGATGACTCTCCTGCTCATCTGCGTTTCGCTTCAGACTTGCTGAAGAGAGACTGTGAAGGCCTGAAACAGCAACACCAGCTCTTGTTCTTGAACGCATCATTTCCTGTTGCACTGTACCTGATTTCTGCCGAGTACCTGCAGTTAGATTTTGTTTATTCTGTACTACAGATTTACTATGCCGGGGCCTAATGTTCTTTTCACATTTTGTTGAAATACCAGTTTGTTTCTCACCAACCTGAAATGTTGATGCCTCTGGGCCTTCTACTTTAGTACTGCTGATCGGTTGCTGTACATTTTGGCTTGTTTGGTCAACAACAGTGCTTTCTAAAATGCAATTTCCTGGGTCAGCAGAAGTAAACTCTTTGCTTTTCAAGTCTTTATTATCAAAGTCTGCACTTTCCAATAGTTTCTCAGATGTAGTTTCAGTCTTCTCCATTCCCTTGTCATTATTTCCAGCTTCTGTTCCACATTCCTTTACTGACAATGTATTTTCATCAGGAAGTTCCACACTGTGGGAACCTAAACTGCAATCAACCCCCTCTTTCACAGAGCTGGACAAATTTGAAAAGGTCTCACAAATTTCATCAGTATTCATGCAAGCACTTGATGGATCATTAGCTGTTCCAGTTACTTCAATTTGATTATGTTCTTCTGTTTTCTCCTCTAATTCCTCTGCTTTATTATCAGTCTTTTCTTCTGAAGAATTCTCCAAGCCCACTGAATCAATTGCATCACTTGTTTCATTTTTGACTGGAATCATTTCAGTATCAGCAGACACTGAACAAACTGACTCAGCATTCCCAGAGTCAGTCTTCATTGCAACCTCTGCTATTTCTTTTGTTTCCCCAGGAAAAGGAGAACACGGACCTGTTAAATTAGCACAACTCAACTCTTGGGATGTTTCTTCAACTTGTGTCTGCTCAGGGGTTTCCGACTTTATTTCTTTCACGTCTTCAGGACCAGGCAGACATTTTGTATTACTTTGAGATGCTGTTACTGCTGCTGCTGCTGCTTCTACCTGTCCTGATCGTCTTGTACTACGCCTAACCTCCCTAGGCTGCTCTGTTTTCAAGTGTGCAGCAACATCTGTCTCTTTAGCTGGACTTCTCTCTTGTTTCTGTCCATTTTTTGGAGCAGATCCACTTTTTACAGATGATTTTTTGGTATTAACAGGAGGAGCAACATTCGAACGCTTGGCTAGCGTGCTCTGCCGTAGACTCCGTACTGCTTCTAGGAAGGGAAAAAGAAAAGCGTCTTAGCTATTCTGCTTCCTCCTCTTTGCAAATACATGATTTACCTAGAATAGAACTGACTTACCCCAATTTGGCTTACTGGACACAAAGAGAACTTAAAACTTAGTTGTTTACTGAACTTAAAAACTTATCCAAAACCAAATTACTTGGATTTCAATTTTGCAGTGAAATAGTTCAGATGTAAAATCTCATTATTCTCAAGGCTATGGAATTTCTAAATAGTATGTACACAAGTGATGACAAGACAATCAAAATCAACTCTACGTATCTACCTCTCAGCCTTTTCTACCTCAAGCAAAAATTGCACAAGTATATTGTGATTAGAAATATAACTGAAGTTTAAAAAGCTTTTAGAGAACAGTCTATGAATCTGAGATCCAGTCACATTCTCACCTCATGAGAACTTTTACATTTTCTAAACAAGTAACCTTTCCAGTGCCTTTCTAAACAGTGTAATAATCAGCTTTGTATCACAGGCTCTTATTTAAATTCTGATCACCATATTAAGTAATTTTATCTTTTTAACTCAACCTGCTATATAGGGGAAAAAAGCAGAACAGTAAATAACTCCACCAGTTCAACAAGTTATAAAACCCCTAACATTAATCAATTAGCTACTATGAAGAATTTAAATATTTTAGTAATACAGTAAGTATATTGAGATATTTTGATTAAAGACTTTCTGACTGCAATTAGTATAATCTAATTTAAAACAAAAACAGAATATGTAAATAAAAATAAATAGAATCAAAACTTTAATTGGAAATAGAGACATGCTAACCTAATATTCCAATGTTCTTTTGCAACTCCATCATGCTTTTGTGGGTGAAGAACCATAGTATTAATCTTATGTAGGTAAAAGCATCAAAATCTCAAAAATTAGTTTAAGGACTATAAGCCATAAAGAAGACACTAAATATTTGTTAAAGAGGAATTCTAATTGAGTTGTCCCCTATGGATGCCAGCTTCTAGCTGCATTGTGTGAAAAAGGAAGTGTCTCTACAGGAATTCAAACAACCAAACAGCCAAGCTTTATTTTAAATTTATAATCGTTGGGGTGGGATTTTAAAGATATAAGTTACTTCAAATGTGCAAACACAAAATCTAGGATCACCTTGTGCCATTAAACGAGGTGACTTCCTCGGTGATGTAACTGATGTTTCTTCAGCACGGCTTCTCAAATTCCTACTAGGTAAAGCAAGCTCATCGTCATCAATGGTGTCATTACCACTCTCTTTAACTCCTTCTTCATCCATAGTATCATCAAGACCAATAACTGGAAAAAACAAACAAACAAGAAAGAGCCTAAAACTTAAAATGATCAAAAAGTGTTGTAGCTGTAACACTGAGTAAGACAGGGGAAGAGACAGCAAAAAATAAATAAAATAAATTTGCCATCTGAAAACAAACAAAAGGGGAGAAAAATGAAGACATGAAGGACAGAAAATTCCCATGTGAGGCAATTTCAGTGTAGAAGAAGCTATCACCCAAAGCTTAAAACTTCTGTAGATAGTCCTTATAGCTTTTTTGTGGACTCACATTTTTATTGGGTTTTTTTGCCACAGGAAGGTGCCCAGTCTTAGAGGATCAGCTGTCCCTCACTGTCCCTTCCCACCTAAGAAAAAGTGAAGAAAGGTAAACAGCAGAAAGAGCTGATCCAGAAGTGCAGAGTTTAAAAATCACAGTTTTCTCATAGGATACCAACTCTCAGCCCCACCCATATCACATATCTGCATCTGCAATGTCTTTTTGGAAGAGCTTCAAGTGCAGCAAGCACTTAACCTCCCAGGAGAGACAGGGAACATTGTCTTAGGTGAATTCCATCCTCCACTAACCTGAGAAGGATCCCAGAGGTTGCTCCTGAAAACAGGTTTCCTAAGAGGCAGTCAGGTCACTATAACAGCCATTCGCCTCACTTGCACTAAGTTTGGCTCTTGCAGTGGTAGCCTCTCCTATCCAAAGATCCTATGTGTGATTTAATGAATCCTGGTCCCCACGGAATGCAAAATTTGTGAGATCAAGCCAAACAACCACGTGATTTTACAAAACGCATAGGAAGATCTGACCAATGTAACAGAGACTCCAAACAATCAAGTATGCCTGTTTTTCACTATTAAGACACCTACCTTGAAGCATTTTTAAGATCAATTCACTTAACACATGTAAGATATCTAAAAATTTCTAACAATTGCTTACTTAAAACTGATATAAATTAATACATCACAAAAGTTAAAAAAGCAAGAAGTTAAATTGTTAGAATTCTTAGACCAGCTTAGAAAATCTCTCTATTCCTGTTTCTTTTCAGGCCTGATATTACTGCAACTTAAAAAAAACAACACCCTTGTGAAGGCACTACAATAAAAAGTAAACTTTTAAGATAACAAAAATTGGAAGCTGTAAAATACTGCTGAAACTGAAGAGTGATGAATAACACTATCAATCTACAATCACCTGCCACGAAAAATTAAAAAAATAAAGTAACCAAGCAACCTGTTAGAAGTTCAAATATTAGAAAGATTTTTATCAGCCTCTTAAGGAAGCCTGATCACAGCACCAGGCAACTGGCATTCTGAACCTCTGTAACCAGATGGCAGCCAGGGGCTGAAAGCTAGGAGTTTCTTAAGCTAACAATTTATGGTCATTCATTTTATTTTAACCATAATTTTTAGTCAGTGCATTGTACACATCAGTTATAAGGAAAAGTGTTTGTGGAAATTACTGTCCACTTCCACTTTCCAATCCACGGAGCCACCTTTACATCTGTGTGTGTTTACAAACATACAGATATGACACAGAAGGTGCACAAGGTTGATAAAGTTGGTCTTACTCCACTCAAGAGTGTTCCTCAATCACTTATTTGCTATAAGCCTATTAGTTAAGCTTATTTGACCACACTGGTAAAAAAATGACATTGTAACTGCCCTATTAGACATTATTTTCCAAAAAAATATCTAATGCTGGCCATTGTCCAAGATGGAAACCTGAACAAGATGGACCCTCACCAAGATGGACTCCAGCTGCCCATTCTCATGTTCTCAAAGATTATATCCTCCCAGCAGCTCTGCACTTTGGTATTCATGTTCTCACAGTATTCCTACAAAACATGGAACTGGTTTCTGGAACAGACTGCGACAAAAGAGACTCTTTTCAGAACCACTTCTGTTCCTTCTGTGTAGAACTAATCTACTGAGGTATTGAAGACAATATGAAAAATAAAAACTACTAGGATAGCTTCTGAAACAACTCTGGAGCATATTTCAGGGCTGACATTAGAGCTTTGGGTTTTACAATGTTCTTGCTTGAGTCAATGAATTTATACACTCTCCTTTATTAATAACAAAAGGGACACATTCAGTCCATTAGTGATAGGCAATTTAAAACATTAGAATTGAAGTATTTTCATACTTACAAGATTCTGTGCAGTAGCTTTAATTTTACAGAGGAATTTGAAGCACAGAATCTTGCTAATTTCAAACCACCTGAGCTACAAATCAGCTAGTACAGACAGCCTCATGAGGCCCTTGATGAGCAGCATTCCACACAGACCCTGCTGGGAAGAGAAGAAGTGACAGAGAACAGCAATAGATACAGAGAAGGCTAGGAAAGTAAATTATGAAAGAGAAGTGGAGGTAAAGAACAACCTTAGGAAAAGTAAACCAACAAAAGCAAAATCAAAAAGAACTAAAAAAAAAGATAGAGAGATGATCTTATAAATATCTAAATATTATCTCAGTAGTAAGTATAGAAATTAGAATAATAAAATAGGAAAAAATAAAAAAGGAAAAAAACAAAACCATATCTGAATAGGAAGAGCTGTACACCAGGGTACGACTGAACAGACTGCAAATTAGAAAAATATGAGTCACATTCAACATATTTGTACTGGAAAATCACCACTGACCTTCACCTTACTATTTTGAATTTCTCCATTACTTGTAAAGTATCTCAATTTCCAAACTACCATGCTGTACTACTGACTCGTTTTTATATATGTCATACCATAATGGAGTAACATACAGTAAGAACAGTCTACTTGCAAATTTAAAGCAATGTTTTTCCTATAAAAAAAAAAAGTATGACCATTTTTTATTTCTTTAGCAATGTAAAACTGAAGATAACAAGCCTTACTTTCTGGCGAATGAGGAGGTAAGGAGAAGAAAACACCCCTAAATACATCATCAAAACCTATGACATTTATAAATCCTAATTCTTATTAACACTAAGTCTTCCCTCGATTATTTTCAGCCACAACTATGACAGAAATACTCCTTTTTGACACACTGACCAAGGTAAATCTCACGTGTAGAAATAAATTTCTTCTCTGTAGATGTTAGTCCTGGATTCCTTTTGCTTAGGTAACCACACCAAAGAGAACATCAGTGTTGTTCTTGCTTTGCACTGTTATAAAGTGCTATTTCCAGCTAAACCATATGAGTAGCAGGAATGCAGAAGTCCACAGCAGATTCCATATAAGCATCACAAATTATATGGAAATGGTTGAAAATTTTAAAATTTCCACTATGTTTTATGTGAATAACAACACAAAAATGTAACATTATGCTTCAATGAAAACAGTTAGTCTAAGGCAGTAACTAATATGCCTAGGTAAGCCTTCAGAATAATAAAGTCCAGTGAAGCACTGCAAGATCCAGATATAGTGATGTTTTGTCAGTAAGTCTCAAGATCCTAAATGAAGATGGTGTATTTTCCAGGAAAAACCTTCTTCCTATTGACATTTATAATGCACATGTTCAAGAAACACGATTAAAAATACTTTTTCTTAAAAAAAAAATTAAAGAGAAATTATGTGATTGATGACATAACTTACACAAGCAAACATCAAATCCCAACTGTTTTACAAAAGTTTGCCTGTAACCCATTGAACTGAGAATTTGCCTACAAGTACCTTGGGCTGACTGCCCAGGGCAAGAAAAAAATCATAGTAAGTAACATGAAATATTACCTAAACATTTGCTCCCATTCTCTATTAATGTCTGTATTGTAAAGAGGTATTTTTACAGTCTTTAGAATAAAGACATATGAAAATCAACAAGGATTAATAAATTTAATACCGCATGTATCTTGACAGAGGACTGCATACTCATTTTATTAAAAAGACAGAGCTACATCACAAGCCTACCGAATTATGGTTCTTTAATGACACAAACCTGTTACTTTGCAAATAAGGCGCAGTTAAGCACAAATTTCAACAAAGTAAAAGCACCATGCCAAACCAAGCACTCTAATTTAAATTAAATAATTTTATTAAGAAGGGAGTCTTCATGTATTTACGAATCAGACAGCTAAATTGTTTTGCAAATCATAGTACAGGTCCAACCTCTCTCCATCCATGAAACTGATCCAAAGGCATAAATAACTGAATACTTCAGAAGGACCTAAGGTGGAAAACATAGGTAGTTTGCCACCCACAAACAGAAAAGGCTGCAAAATAAACATTCTCCAGTTTCTCAATACCAGTAGAGTAAATTTAAATTTTATACAGAAAAGTTACTACCTTGGTCATAAAATGCTGTGGAACTGTTCACATGGGCAGCTTGGAGGAAGGAAGGCATAAAGTGGTAAGAAAACTGAGAGAAACAACTGTACACCCAATTTTGGGCTGGAATCTTGAGATCACATTCAAAATTACTTCAAATGTAGGAGGAAAAATACATGTACATTTGGCTTTAGTGAAAAGAGCCTGAAATGCCTAACACAGCCAGACAGCATACTAGCTAAAGAAAATAGGATTTGTAGTCAGAAAAATTGGTTTGGCTCCAAAGATTCAGCAGGTGATCACGATTTTAGAAGAGGTAATGCTGCTTTTAACAACACTGATGAAAACACAGGCAAAAACTAGAAAGAGCAAACTGCATTTGAGGGGAACACTTTCCTAGCAGCACTTCAGAGAGACAGGGAAAAAAGGGCAATTAAAAAATGTCCCTAACACATTTTGTACATTCTTACAGGACCAGTCTTCTTCATCATTTATGGTAAGTACCTGATTTGATAAACATACCCATAAACTAAATTGGTTAAAAGCTTGATTTTAATATGGAATCTAGAAATGTCTCCAGATGACATGCAATTAAAATTCCTTTCCCTGTATTATATATATAATAAATCAAACTACCCCAGTAAATGACATCCTGAAAAGCTACTGAATTCGTGATAGCTAAGTACCAATTTAGTATGCATGGTAAGTTGTTAGCTCACTGGCATGACACCAGTCTGACCTGCTATGCTCACAGGTGCATTAGCTTCCAGTACATCTTCCAGCAAGAACAGAACAACACAGAAAAACTATCGCTAGGGTATCACTCAAAGTTGAAATAACTGTGTTGCTCTTAAGAGTCATGTAATAATCCAAACTTCACAGTTTCCACTTCTCATCAATTAGTTGCTCAATAAGGTAAAAAAAAAGAAATCAATGCAACCCCAAAATCACGCCTCCACACCCACTCACACCACCCAAACATTTAACATGGCCAAGAGCTGTTCCACACAACCTAATTTTCTGCGTTGGTCATTCACCGATCAAACTGACAAAAAGAAGCAGAGAGGCACCTGAAACATGATTTGGGACACTTCTGATTGCTTCAAGAATTTGGATTTATTTCTTGGAAGTTTCCTTTTGTCAAATTCTGTCCTTCAATTGGCAAGGAGAGCAATTATATCAATTTCTACTACCAACATGAGGTCTTTCTGCTAATACCTACCTCAGGACAGGAAGAGTCCTCCATTACTGCTAAGCTGCTATGAGCTGCAGTGAATAAGATGTGTGGATAGTTTGTAGCTTGATGCACAGAGGTAACAAAACTTCCTGATGTGCTGAAGACCAGCAATCTCTTCAATCTAGCTCCCCAAACCGGCAATCTAACTATATAGTTTAGCAGTCAACCTTCACAAACACATTCTAGAAGGATTTCAGCATAATTTGACCTCTACCCTACCCAGCTTCTCAGAGCTGTGAAATGATAACGAATTATGTCTACCTCTGCTCAAAGCCATAACCAGGATCACCTGCAAAGAATCTTGCTGTCTTCTCTAAATATGTAATTATAAAATCAGAGCTAAAAAGATAACCCCATCCTATTACTTAGGTGCAATTACAGAGCAAGCTCAGCAAGTCTGGTCTGCTCTTTGGCCTTTGTTGGTTTTTGTCTGACCAACGGTGTCATCTAAATACAGAAACCATCTAAATCCAGCACAATCTGGATGTAGGCCAAGAGATAAACATGAGACTGGTTTATTGGCATTGGTATAGTTCCGCCTATCAACAGGCAACAAACATCCATTGTCATACTCCTTGCAATCTGTCATTTACCAGTACTGCTGACTGACACACTTGGACAAGAAAGACATGGACCTGGTGAAGCAAGCCCAGAGGAGGCCACAAAAATGACTGAAGTGTTGGAGCACCTGTTCTTTGACGAAAGGCTGGGAGAGTTGGGATTGTTTGGCCTGGAGAATAGGGGGAACACCTCATAGTGGCCTTTCAGTACTTAAAAGGGGCTTATAAGAAAAAATGGGAACAGACTTTTTACTATCGCCTGTAGCAACAGGACAAGGGTAATGGTTTTAAACTAAGAGGGTAGATTCAGACTAGATATAAGGAAGAACTTTTCTTTTATGGGGTGGTGAAACAGTGGAAGCAGGTTGCCCAGAGAGGCAGTAGATGCCCCATTCCTAGAAACCTTCAAAGTCAGGTTGGATAGGGCTCTGAGCAACCTGATCTAGTTGAACATGTCCCTGCTCATTGCAGAGGGGCTGGACTAGATAACCTTTAGAGCTCCCTTGCAAACCAAACCATTCTGTGATTCTATGCTACTATTCTCCCCAACAGTTGCTACAATTCAACTTTACAAAGCCTCTGTCTTCCAGATAGATGTCTCTGTCTATGTGTTTCTTATATGCATGCATTTGAACTGTTTAAAGGGTGTCCAATCAATTGTGACAGTATCCTTCACATACAGTCAGGTAATGGGTAACTCACCATAAAAAGAGCTTAGTATTAACAAAAAGCCTAGTTCTTGATGAATGATGTGCAATATAAACCCTAAAGCTGAGCAAAACATGTTGATGAGTAATAACTGTAGATCAGGCCTGTAGAAACTCCCAACAAAAAGTAACATCCATGCAGCAGTAAGAAAAAGAACAGGAAACAAACCCACGCTCAAAACCAACTTAGGAGCAAGAAAGAAGGGGTTCTGAAGGCAACAGTACATGATCTCCAAACTAAAGCAGAGAAAATGTCACAATCCTGAGAAATTAGATAAGAAGCAGGCCTGAATCAAGCCCCTCTCAGAGCTTCTGCTACTTATATATACTATGCTCACGTAAGAAATTTCACATTTATAACATTGGGTTGAAGACATAGAAAGATAGTATCTTGTTTGTGCATAGGTTTTCTACTATTGAACTCTGCTCAAATGTGCTTTCAAAGAAGTATTAATGAGCCACGCCTTTTGATCCTCCATTTTATCTAGAAGACCTGATACCATTTTAGCTAAAACACCTCTCCCCAGTTCAACTGTAACTACCTTTATCTCTTCAGCTTGCTCATGGCAACCAAATAAGCTGTAGCATGAAATCTTCACCACTTAAAAAATTCTACAAAACAGAATACATTCCAGTTATTCCAGAAGCATCAAATATGGTAAATTTGTCCTTTGCTAGTCCTGTGAATTAATTTCCATGAGCACTTTGCTCCTTTTCTTAAGCTGTTTAATAGTCTAGGCATAGGTTATGCAAAATATTAATTGAAGATCTAGAATGAACTGTCGCAAATAAATTTGTGCCTCTGGACAAAATTCACTGCTTTGTCAGGAATGAAATCAAGAGTGTAAGAAATACCAAGTATTCTAGCTCTAAAAATATATTAAGGCAAGTACTGTCAGGAGAGTTATGCTTTTTTACCTTTGAGAAAAATTGAAGTTGGTGTACAGATGAACTTCCACATAAACTGTCTGGGAAAAACAGCTTTGGCATGAATTAATTCATACCATGGGTACTACCATTTTGAATAACCACATTCTTACCAGCAGACTACATCAGCTGTGTTGGATTACCAACAGTATCAGACAAATCAAATAAATCACAACCATATGAACTTTCAAGGAAAAAAGACAGGTAAAGAAACTATACTTCAAACTGATACTCATTATTCTTAACTAAAAAATTTTAAGTACATACTGCAGTCCTAACATCTCAGAACAAGGACAGTTCTTATCAAGACCTACAAGGAACAAGCAACAACAAGAACACTTCATGTTCTCTTGGACACCTACATTAATTCCAAATTATGCATTTTCATTTCTTTACTGAAATGTGGCTCTATTCTTTGTGCTTTCAGATTTAGAAACAAAACTTCAATTTCATGAACTCAGCATAAATCAAATCAGCTGTGAATCCTTTACTCTTCTGAAAGCCCGAAACAGTAGCCCCCAAGTAAATGCATTAGCTCACTTATTTTAATGGACCTTAAAATTAATAGTGATCGTGTAAGTATTGACAGTTGCACTAATTATTGCTCTACTTATTATTAATTATTGTACTACTGATCCCTTTCAGGAGAAATATATGCTAGAAAGCCCCTAAAAGTCTCTCTGTACCTTCCAAAATATCCAGCTGTATCCTATGAGTTAATTCAAAAATTTTAAATGCAGTACAGGTTTACTGAAAGATGCAGTATGACAAAAAATTTGCAAGAGAGGTGGAATTTGCTTTAGTTGTGTACATTATACAGTCTTATGCTCATTACAAGGGATACAATTTTTGTTTGGTAGGTTACAGACAAAAATCTGTAAGAATACAGACTACTGCAAGAGTAAACAAAAGCATTAAGGATGGCCTCAAAAATGTTCTACTGAAGTAGTAAAAAGAACCCAAATATCTTGTTTTGGCTTTATATATAGTTCATTTTTTCAGTGCCTTAATCAATATAATCTTTGGTTTACAGTTTTCCATGCTGTAATACCACCTAATTTAGTGAAGGTGAGAATTTAGTCAGTTACAACAGCAAAATACAAAATATTACATAAGGAAATTATCAAGATTTTCACACACAGTTCATAAAAGTTACTCAAAAAAATTTAAATGTTGATATAATCATGTAACTGCATTAATCTACAACACATCTCAGTAATGAACCTAAAAAATTACATTTTTTAAACTTCCAGTAAAATAAAGAACACTACTAAGAATAGAGAATATTTTGGTCTCTTGCAACAAATTCAGTGTAATTATTCCAACTATTAGTAAATATTAGTAATTTTAGGGATTGGATCATCCCTCTTATTTTTTTTTAATCTTCTAAAACTACTCAATAACTCCTGAGATTATTTTTATTTAGAACTTTGCTCTAAATTGCTTCCAAATCAGGTATTCCAAATAATAAAAAAATAATTTCATCATCATTCCAGGGTCCTGAAGCCAACCAAAATGAAACACCCAGAATCCAGAATCAGCTCAGTACCAGAAGGCCTAGCACCAACAGAATAACGGTGAGGTCAGAGCAGTAATTTGTACAACACTCATGCTCCTACTGCTAATCCAGAAATACGACTTTTTTTTTAAGCCAACCAATGACTTCAGTGACCAGGCACAGTACCTACACTAAACAATCTTGCCTTTCATAGGGAATAATTTACAGACAAAGCCTAGACTATTTCTGATCCACATAAGGAGCCTTCCCCTATTGTTACACTACAAAATTAAAAAGACCTGCTCATGGTCTACATGCCAGGCATGTAAGCAGTGCATCAAAAAAGGGCAAAAAGGCAACAGAAATCCCAACTTATTATTTCTACGTTATGAAAAAGGGTTGGTACTGGAGTATAACTGCATTTTAAATTGTAATCTTAAAAAATTGTAAGATTTACCTGTAGAACAAGGCATCTGGAAATTGGGGTCATTGCTATCCAAAACAGGCAAACAGAACTGGGCACTTGCAGATCCTAGCATAGGATCCTTATCGCTGAGCATGTTCTTCAGCGAATCCTCTAAGACACTTTGACTTGTACTAAAATCCTCACAGCCTTCATTCTCCAGGTTGGACTCTAGAAATAGGGCATCATCTAAGTGTTCAGTAGGAATTAAATGGTTAAATGTATCAACTATATCCATGAAGACTCCTGTGTGTCTTTCAGCCCTATAGAAAGACAAGAAAAATACCATAAGAAAATCAGCTACAAATTGTAAAACACCTAAGACACCAGCAAATTTTTTGGCTGTTGTGTTTTATAAAGAATGCTTAAGGTATTTTAGAACTATAAAAAATAAATAAATAAAAAACTGTTTATGTTTTAGTATGGTCCACTGCATAACCAAAAATAATTTTCCTAATTATTTTAAAGAGAAATTCTACGCTAAATTAATATAATCTCCTCTGTCAGCATCAGAGTGCTGACACTTTCTACAGAGTGTGTAGAACAAAGGTAACTAAATAACTCCTTTCTAAAATTTGTTTAAACCTTAACCAACCCAAAGAGGTAGGACACCAGAAGAGGAGGATATCAAGAACAAGTGAACCTGGATAGCAGCACTGTGAGCATGAATCTTTCTTCTTTTTAAATATAAAAACTTGAGGTCAGCTTCCACTAACATCAACGGAGCTGAGAAGGTTACAGAGCCTGACATACTAATACATACTACTGAGAAGAACTATATTTCTGTTCAAAGAGCAACTGCCAAGTACTTCATAGCAAGTTAGTATTTTTAAACAACAAGGGTTTTTTGCTATTATTTTTCAACTATCAATACATTCAATAAAATTACAGAAATTTTATATGAAAATCTGATCTCAATCAAGCACATGAGAATTCTGAGCTAGCCGCAAAAGGGCCAGGAGCCTTTTAGAAACTTCAGTTTTGAAGAAGTGTAGATGAACTTCTAGAAGTCTACCTAAGGAATTGCATTCAAAGACATCATCTGCATTTTACAAGAATTCTTTATTTCCTAGATCTTCTTTGCAATGCAGCAGAATTGCAACTACCACAGCAGAGACTCAACTAATAAGACTGTATAACTGAACAACAGAATGGAAAAAAGTCAAAGCAAAACATTTTTTCAGAAGTTTTGATTTAGCATATACTCAGAGTGGAGAGAGATAACTATAACAAATATAGTCAGGTAAGGAAAACAGAGTAGTGCAATACTGCCTGGCTTAATCTGGCATGCAGGATAGTCTGGAAGAGCAGTTTTGGCACACAAAGCTATTAAAGCTTTTAGAAACAGCAAAAGGACACATACACTTTCCTGCCCCTTCTTTCATCACGCTCCTCCCATGCACCAGACAAATTCTTTTTGTTTAGAATGAGCACACTAATTAAAGGAAAATGACAAATGAGAAGTGGAGTTTGCAGTGCTTGAATTACTTTCTAGATGGCTATTCCAGCAACCTGCCACTAAAGAAATCCAGTACTTACTCATGCTTAATAGAACATTAAGTATGCTTCCTTAGATGCATTAATGGGAGATTTCTGTTTTAGCAATCAACTGGGAATGTCCTAGCCAGATATATATAAGGGCTCTGCTACAATTTCAACCCTATTGATGCCATCTATTTTATTTCACAAAGTTACAAAATCTGTGGATTTAGCATGAACAGGATTTCATTTTGCTTGGGTGGGGTTTGTTAAGGTTTTTCTGTTTGTGGGGTTTTGTTGGGTTTTGGGTTGTTGGAGGTTTTTTTTTCGAGTATGACAGTCTTTCTTCCTTACCCCATAGGGCAGCCCAGAAGAAAACAATGGTCAGGGATGGTACTGTGTCTCTCGGCACTCATGGCAAAGCATGGTGTCTTTCCAATTTCTACACACTAACCACAACAAAGTCTAATACACAAGCTCCTACTGAGCAAACAACCAGCAGGAAGGAAAGTTTGGCCAAATCAGGTGCATTTAGTATGCAGGTAATACACTAAAGCAGCAAGTCATAATTTGAAAGCTCCCTCACCAAAAAAATGAACTGCTGTTATCAAGCAATGCAGTGCTTGATATCTACATATACACCATACCTACTGTCACCTATAGTAGTCAACATAGTTTCTGAAGTTCCAAATCTGGCAACAAATGAAGAAGCAAACTAATGGAGTATGTACTGTGCTGCACTGTATAATCTGTTTTTATTATTATGCCAAGTAGTTATAACAATCTGATAATACACAGGATAAATTACAGTGGCTCCAAGTAAGAAAATAATTACAAATGCCCCAATACAATATTTAAAGCACGTTCCTGTAATGACAGGTTCTTTTCATATTAGCATTACATGAGCACCAGAGTAACAGCCACAGGACAACATTATGGCAAACCCTGACATTAGCAAGTGTCAATGACATTGTAAGAGAACACATACATATGGTGAGAATGTAAGAAACACATTAGCATCCAACATTAAAAAGTGAAAGAGGCTTTGACGACACTGACAATAACATATCCCAAGCTTTTTATTCTGGATAGGAGAACATGTATATATTTGTTACTCAAATATCATTGTTCCCAAAGCAGTCATGACCACTTCATTAAAAGCAATGTTAAGTAGCAAAGTTTGAGAAGAACATTAGCGCTTGCTACAAAAATCCCTCCTGACAGAAATTAACTTCTGTCTTCAGTGATGTGATGAAAAAAAGATTACTTATAGTTTTGTAAGACTACCATGCAGCCATTCAGAACACTAAAAGCACTGTGAAGTAACTGTCAAAGCAACTACACGTGCAGTGGCCACAGCCACCTTCAATGACACCTAAGTAGCTAGTAAAGGAAATTCAGGAGGAATTTTATTGAAAGCTTTATTTCTGGAGCATGAGACTATGATCAAGTGTAAGTTCTATCCAAACTTTGCATCAAAAAGTCACAGAGCTTGCATAAAAATCCTACTACCACAAATTCTGATCTTAAAGAATTTTTTCTACCATTTCTAAAATGCAAGTTAATGCCAGCAAAACATGTGAAATCAAAATTCTGCTTTACCTGGTTCAAAAAAATGATGTCATTCTTTGCACACTTTGTACACTACAAAGCTATTTTAGAAAATTATTTCTAACATTACTAGATTAACTATCACAAGTGTAGAATCTGTGGGACTGAGGATGAAAGACACTTCTTTAGCTAGACAGCTCACTGTTAGAAACAGTTGCTGCAAGAAAAGAAATCTTCTCTTACACAATGCCTGAAGTGTATGAATTTTGAATGGTTTATTTTGCATTTGAAACACTTTGAACATCAGGAAAAATAGCCAGAGGTACAGGTAAAAGCACAGTTGAGATTTTCATGCTTACTTATTTCCAAAGATTATTCTAACCCCTCAGAGGAAGAATGTATTACTCCACTGGAACACAGCTGTGTCCTCCACTTGAACCCTAATGGCCAAGTGCCTCGGCAACACTCCCAGCAGATGCGCGCATACCAAGCGTACTCCCATCGCACAGTAATTCAGAAGTGCTTTCCCACTGGGTAGCTAATCAGAAGCAACAGAATATTAAAAGTATTATGCATGCAGACCCAGTGAGGAGTGCCCATAAATGAGGCAAAGGAGCAAGTCCCAGCCAGGCTTAGTGAAACTTTTCCCATCTGCTGGCTCCTGGAACATCAGGGCATGTACTGAGACTGCTACAGCACAGCAATATATAGGAGTCTGGGTAAAAGAAGGGTTCACCATCAAGAAAAGCTAAAAGCGTAGAAGGCATTCTCCTCTGTTCCCTAAATACATTTCTCTTACACTTTTGAGACTGGTATGTTTCAATCAGCCCCTCTACTGGAAAAACAGAAGTAACAATTACAGAAGTAACACTGTAATAATTACAAAGTAACCCAAAAACCAATATCTGTCATCATTAAATGATGCAACACTATAAACAACCCTGTTCGAAAGCACTGCAGTCAAACTTGACTTCCAGAATTTGCCCCAATGGTTTACCATAAAATTTCTTCATGCTCTCAACATTGTTTTCTTTTACAGTCTGAGTCTTCCAGTTTAAAAAAAAAAAAAAATCCTCCACTGTTGTATTAGTTTTTTAAGCTAGGTATGCCATATTGCCTTAAATCCCAACAAATCTGGTATGAAATAAACATGCGAGAGGATATGCCACAGCAGGTCTTTATTTTCTCCCCATTTACCACATTTTCATTACATTCCTAACAGCTCTACACCACATAGTAAAATTAAAAGGTAAATAGCCAGAATAATTCACTTGCTAAGAAAAGAAACTGAGATCTCAAGTATCCTTCCAAACTAATCTCAGAAGGGAAGGAAGAGTAGAAACTGGACAAGAGATGTTGCACATCTTGAAGCTTTTTCATTGCTTAGTTTGTCTGTGAAAGAGGCAAAGAATTACTTCAGTTCCTGTTGTATTATTTTCTTAATCACAACAGAGAAAAACATTTTAGTGGAGATATACAACTGCATATGCATGTTTCTATCATCTTATCTGAAATCCACTTCAGGCAGCGGTGATCACAAATTGTATTTACCACCAAGCATCCTGTGTGTTATGTAGCTGGTGAACAGCCCAAGCATACTTTTGACTGCATTTTAAATTAGGTATCTCTTAAACATCAGCATGTGAAAGTATTTCATTTTCCGACTACATATTTGCATTTATGTGAGATATGTTTGCCTTGATATTTTATTATTTTCCCTTATGTTCATTTTATTCAGTTTTTACAGTATTCCCACATAATTTATTTTACTAAGCAAATGTTAGGTTTCACTGTAATTACTCTCTCCTTCCCTCTCTGACCAGGGGATGAATTTAATATATCAGCTTACCTTTTAAACTTGACTGTCATATTTTAGCTTGTATTTTAAAGCTAGCAACATAAAATAGAACCTTCTGTATGTTTAATGATTGTCAATTTAAAAATAAAACTGGTTTATGAAAGTCCTCAGCAATTGAACTTAAAGGAAAATATTTCTACAATGAAATTTAACCAAAAAAGAATTGCCTGAATTGGGAACAAGGAGACACAAAAACTTGAAGGAACCTAACAAAAGAATTAAAAAGCCCCACCAAACTCACATTGCTTATTTAGGATATTCAAAATCCTAGATGGTGAAGATCCTATCTACTTTATTGACCTGCCTGAATAAGTGAGTCTAAAATTGCTAAGACAGCATAGCAATGGTACAATCCCTTCCATTTCACTGAAGTACCTTTCTGAATAGTGTTTGTTGCCTCCAATTCACTGAATCTATCCAGGGCTTTTAAAAGCTTTTGTACATTTAGTTATTGACTGGGCTATGTGAGAAACATTGAAACATTCAAAATACAAGACTTGGTCTCTTGACCTTGTGCTTATGCACACCAAATGACAAGAGCAAGCACTAGTCATAACAACAGTAACAGACTTCATTAAAAAGATCCATATTATGTTTATTTCTTCAAGTAGTAAACTCTTGTAGGAGAGTAAACAAAGGAACAAGCTATTTGGATGAGTAACACCTTAGATGTCAAAACAAATGGGACAAGCTGACTCAGCACTATTACAGAAGAATCAGTAAGCAACAATAACTGACAAAAATTTTCACCAAAAGATGGGAACTGCACCTTAATTAGCATGCAATTAGCTAACAATACAGACAGCTTAAAAAATAAATCCCTTGCCCATGCTGTGTGGCAACTACTGTACCCAAAAGGAGCACTCAAGGTATGAAATGTCTTTGTTCACTGGAGCTGTGATGTCATACCACCCCAGGGGTTCACTGATACCTGAATACCTACAACCCACCTACCAAAAATGTTACTTCAAAGCCCTGATGAACAGCAAGTTTTACTAACATCCTCCTACTTCCTAGTACACAAACTAAAGTTTAAGTTCACAAGTACCTAATTGAAAAATAATGCTAAGTTGCCATGTACCCATGTTACCATGCTCTAAACACTAGAAGCTGCATGCATTATGTTTATGGACATTACAGCACCAAAAGCCAGAACTGAGACCACATCTTCCATAGTAACAGATTTTACCCAATGGAGTTTACATTCTAAACACATCATGGGATAAAAATCAATACCAGACAGTGCATCAGTGGCAGAGTCAGTACGAAGACATCAACTTGACAACTTTTTGGTGAGTTTACAACTCTCACACCAATGCACTTTCTACTCTGGCTCATATTGGCTCAAATCCCATCATCTGGGGCAGTCTTCAAGAATTAAATTAACTGACAAAATATTTTTGGCAGAACAAGCAGTGTGATTTATGAGCATATGAACTGCCATCTAGACACAAAAACGTGTTTAGAAATGTTAAAAGAAGATTTCAGTGCCCTTTCTCAAAAAAAAAAAAAAAAAAAAGCACATACAACACTTGTACAGAATACAGTTTACTGAGCTTTAGTCTTTAAGCATCACCAAATTTGAATCTTCCTCATTCACCTATCTCACAAAAAACAGCACACTGGCGAAGACTTGCCTAACAGGAACATGTACACAAACAGGTCTATTTGAAACATCAGTATTGCTGTAAAGGAGCGCCAGGTACACTGACAAACTTATATGCCAAAACATCAACCCATTAAGTATCCGTATGCCACCTGTTCCCTTATGTAAATACCTACTTATTAATTATTAATTTAATCCCTCATTTAAAATTTAAGATCTAGCTTTTAGTGGCACCAAAACAAAGCTCTGCTAAAGACCTAAAAACAAGAAATGTAAATCTGAGTATTTCATTCATTGTTAAGAAGCTCTTCTATACTACTTTTGTGTTTACCTCACTCTGAAGTCTTCAGACTGCAACTGACACAAATCCCTTGCTACTAAAATCTCAACAGACATAACAAATAATAATCACCTCCCAAAATCTACCTAGAATCTAGGGTTATGTGCTGCTCCCCTCATTGATAGAGTAGATCTCTTACTACTCTCTATCATGGTATTTAAGAAAGCAGACAGCTCAAGATGCTTGCTTTATTAAACTTTCCCTATTCAAAACACATTCACCAGCCATAACTGTACCTCTTTTCAGTGAACAGAAAGGAAAAGTAAAGTTCAAACATTGGATTTAATGAGAAGGCAAATACCTTTGCTTTATCACACAATTATCAAACTATATCACTGAAAATCATCTTAACAATTGTTTTGAACAGCATAACCTCACCTCAAAAAAAAAAAAAAAATTTCTCACCCCTCACCTTATAGCTAGAAGAGGGCCATAGTGCTGCACTAAAACTTGTGTTACGTAAAGAAATGTCTTTACACTGTGAAATGTGGAGTATGTAAATGTAAAATGGAAAGTTTTTACATCATGGAACTTTAAGTATTCTGTTTTTCTCTGCTGGACAGTCCCACCAGTGAATATTCCTGAATACCACAAAAATTAGGCATAATCAAAGGTCATACATAATTTTATGAATCTCTCAATCACTGTATATATCTCAGGAATTCGTAAGCTCACTACCAAGAGACATTTCACTGAAAAGAAAAAGATGAAGACAGATTACATTTCCATCACTACTGCTACACTCTTGAACTCTTTTCCACTCTCAAGTTCCTCAATACTTGTTTCAAGTATTTTCAGCTGGAACATAGTATAAAATGCTAAGCTTTTAGCAGTGTAACAGGTTACACTGATTATTTGTCAGTTACCCAACAGAATAATTTAATTCTTAATACCTTTTGAATTTGTCAGTGTCTCATAATGATTCATTTGGAAACACCTATTAGAATTAGGGTTTGTTTGCTGGGAATTTTTTTTAGTAATAGTTAAAAGCTTAACTAAGCCTTGGGAAGTTTTTCATAGAAATATGCCATCCATCATGTAGCTATATTGACACCACTCAGGAGGATGTGACAAGCTGTTTGTATTTCTCACTTTTTGCTTCTATAAAATGAACTCTCATATCCCAATTCAGTGAACTTTATTATTGCTACTTCACAATATTACCTTTCAAAAATATGCCTTTACCATAAAAAGAAAGCTTCTAATACAATATGGCTCTTCCGCTAAAGCTTGGATTTAATATTTAGGTTGACCAGAAAAAATTAATGGATAAAAATTAGAATAACAACTAAAAAAAACATCACCTCACCTCTTAGCACAACACAAGTGCTAGAGATAAGCCTCTTTTTAAGAGAGAGGTTGCAGAAATACGGCAGGTAAGAATTTTTAGAGTTTCTGTTTTCCTTAGAGCACCTTACCACTGTGTTAAATTACCTCAGCTAACTGTGTTGAATTAAATGTAGCCTACATGGTTCGGAGTTAGGTGCCTTTTCAGTCGCTTGAGTGTTTGCAAATGTAAAATGCACATAAAAACAGAATGACTGAGTAACAGGCAACAATAGCTGAATAAAAACTGCAGGTGTTCAGAATTCCGTATTCATACGCATAATCTTTAAAGCCAACTATAGAAATCAGAAGCAGAAGCTACTTGGTGCAGCAAAAAGAAGAGTTTCATTGCAGGATACACACTAAGTGTAAACACCACTGGAATTATTCCAAGAAATATAAAAACCCACGTTTTTGAGGTCTCCCTTACATTGTGTCCCAAACCATAACAGATTAATTAAGTAAAACAAACCATGAATTAGTGGTGTTAAAGAGATGCCATATGTTTGCCATCCTTATATTTAATACTAAAATATTTCCACTACTTAGCAATGTTAGCATCCATTGTTATAAAAGCAAATGTATAAAAATTACATAATGAATTAAAAACTATATAAAAGACAACACCACAACTACAATGCTCATGGCATAGCTCCCATCAACCCCTATTCCTGTCTTTCCTTACTCGTTTTTAGCCCTCACTCTACAGGCTATTTCTACTAACTTAACCTGTGCCGCAGAGTGCTGTTCATCCAAACGCTCCCCGCATGGCTCTAACAGGTCTCCCTTGCGCACACCACACACAATGAACGCTCTCAATCATACGAACGACGGCTCTTCTAAAGCCTCAGAGTCATTAATTATTTGCATTCCAGCAGCAAGCAATAATCACACTGCCTCAGAAAGAGCACCTCATCCCAGATTACGATCTGGAAATGCCACCAGGCCACTGAATCCCACAGCACTGCTGATGACCACATTTTCTCCCGCACTTTCTACACTGGGTACCACACACAGGAGTGGAACACAGAAATAGTTGGTGATGCTAAGTTTAAGAGACGGGAGGCGGAGCCCGGAACAGATCACACCAAGAGCAGGAAGAACAGCAAGGTCTAAATTGGTGTTTGTTTCTCTGGCTTGAATGGGGCAACAAGGCGTTAGAGGCTCAAGGGTGAGAAGGAGCAATCGTAGAAGGGTCAAAACGTAGCAACTGCAGGGCAGAGAAGGCGCTGTGGGAGAGCTCGCAGCAGCAAGAAGACTCCGGGCAAGGAGCCTCCGGCAGGGTCCCGCACAGACACAAGCGGCAGAGACCGCCGCAGGCAGCGAGGCCGGGGCCAGAACGCCATGTCAGGTGGCCGGGCGAGGAGTCCGGTCTCGGCCGGCCAGGGCCCGCGGGTCGCAGCCTCCGCAACAACCGCGCCGGCGCCGCGCCCGGGCAGAGCAGGGCGGCCGCGGCTCGGCCGGGGAGCGCCCCCGGGGACCGCGGCCGGACCGCAGCTCGCCTGCGCACAACGGCCGGCGGCGGCACCGCCTCCGCGCCCAGCCCGTGCCGCGGCCCCGCAGCGGAAGCAGCCGCGTCCCGCCGCGCCGCCCCCCGCCGCCCGGCCGGGCCTGGCCAGCACAGGCCCGGGCTCCGCCGCCGCAGGCCCAGCCTAGCACTGCCCGGCCCGGCGAAGGCTGGGCGAGGCCGCGCAGCGCAGCGGGGTCCTCCGCCCCCGCTCCTTCCTCCCCTGCCTGCCCCGGTCGCTGCCGCAGCCCGCGATAACTCACCCGCTCCGCCGCCCAGCGCTGCCCCGCGGCCGCGGGGGACAGGACGCGGCGGCCGCGCCAAAGGGAGGGAGGACGGCGTGCGCAGCTCCGCGGGGGCGCGCGCGCCGGCTGCCCCCGCCCAGGTCGTCGCGCCCGGCTCGGCCCGGCCCGGTGGCGGCCGCGTGCCCGCTGCCCCGCAGGCGCGTGCCCGCTGCCCCGCCGGTGCGCGCCCCCGCGGCGTCCGGCGCGCCGGGCCCGGCAGCTCACGTGACGGCGCTGTTAGAGGGAAGGGATGGGGGCGGGCGGGGGCGCGCGCGCTGCGCAGGCGCCGTGCGGCAGGGAGCGGGGCGCGGGGCGGGGCAGAGCCGCGGGACTCCGGGCCGGGCGGAGACGGAGCTGCTCCGGCGGCCGCGGCACCGACAGGCTCCGGAGTGGGCCCCTCAGCGGAACCAGCCCTCGTGGCCGAGTTGGGAGTGTCCTGGGCACCCTCGGTGGAGTCGGGGGCCGCTACAGCGGGAGGCGCACGGTGGCAGCCGGCCGTGCGCATGACGGGCCTGGCTGGGCCCACATGAGGGTGGGTGGAGGGCGGCCGGGAGGGTTCGCGTGTTTTTCCCGTAAGGCCTTGGCTGAGGACACACGTGGGGTCACCGGTGCGTGTGTAATGATGTGGCCTTTTGTCTTCGGAGAGCAGCTGCCACCCCCTCCTCGGTGCAACCCGCATTACACAACTTGCTTGTTAATCTGTCCGGTGCGCCGGCGGCCTCGGGCTGATTCCTCCATCTCTCGATGTGCCAGGCTCATCGGTTCCTACATGTTGAGCAGAAAAGTCTCCGTGTTCGGTCGGTCCTGGCTCGACACGTCTCATGCTGCCTATTGGTGCAGGCGCATTTTTGGCCGCCTTTTCCTGGTAGCAATTTCTCCCTGTGCGCTGCCTGTGGCGCACATTCAAACCAAATCCACACCTAAGGCGCTGTCACGATGTGTGTTTGTCGGGACATCGGAAACTGGAGTCATTTGGTCTTAACATAATGTTACCAAAGAGCAGGGCTGTCTTTCCTAAGTTGTTTTACGGCATTAGCTGAATGCAAGCATTCGTTACACTGCTTTCAGTTCTGATGGCTCGCATAAAGTGTAGTGCACGCTGGCTCTTGCAGACACCAAGTTTCAACACCCCCAAAAGAGAAACAGATTTTTAATTCAATACTATTTCTAGAAATCAAATTTGGAATTACCTTATGAGTTACTGTATTAAGGCTGCCTTTATATATTCATACTTTGTAATGCAAACATGATGCAAGGACAAAAAAGGATGAGGAAGTTAAAATTAGGTTTCTTTTAGTTTCTTTTTTTCAATTTTGAGTCTTTGAGATGTGTGTTTACTAGGGCTTTTTGTGGTGCCATGAAGGCTGCAATACATTGAATACTTTTCTTGCTACCATCACTCTAAGAAAGGAAGTATTAAACTGAAGGCATGGTAGCAGCAATATTTACAGGCACTACACAAGGTAGTTGCAAAAAAGCAGTTTTGAAGAAGAGCAGAGTTTTTAACCTACTCAACATCTTTTTTCTCCCTGCCCTTCTTAAGTTACAGTTATGCACATTACCACAAATTGGTTTTTTCCAGTTTTCTTCCTGTGCTTTCCCAGTTTCAGAAGGTCTCTCTCCTTTCCAAAGCAAGCATCTTTTTAAAAAAAAAAACAAACTGAATTCTTACGATGGCACAGAATTGAGCTACAGGGCTGGTTGCACTAATTTCTTCAAAGGCTTTTTAGGCATGGATTTTTACAAGGCGCTAACCCTCTGATATATTGTTGACATTATATAAAGAAACGAAAGAACTTTCTGGAGCAAAATTCAGTTAAACACAATTTGAATTGCCCAGATTTTCCAGCATTCAGCCATTTTGATTTCATTAGTTTTGACACAAGTGGCAGGCAAAGCAGTGCTGGTAATCTGATCATTGTTCATTGCTCTATTCAGTTTTTTCTTTACACTGTCAAAAGTCACATAACTCCAGTGACCCATCTCAGCTTAACAGAGTTTGTGCACTTTTCTTTTACTGTAACCACACTCTGCCAGTCCCTTTACGTAATGAACTTGCCCATCGGTAGCACCTCTGTTACATTTTTAACAGAAAAAAAAAAAGCACCCCAGTAGCAAATTCCATAGTTATTACAGAGGCCTTTCCATACAATGACAGACCAGGTGTACACAACTACAACTGCACCATCCGCTATCTTTCCTAGCAGTAGTTTTATCATGTTGGCCCTTTACACATGAGCTACTTGGTAGTAGTCCAGATCTTGCAAGTTGTTTCCATGGCAAAGCAACCTATATATTTTCAGAAAACAGTCTGCTAGTGCCCTGAACACAAAAAAAAGCAGCAGCAGAAGGCAGTTTCTTCGCTTATAATTCCAGTCTCTTGAGCCACAACTCTTCCCAAGAGATTCATTAATTATTTTCCTTATAGTCTTTCCATGTTTCTTGTTATAAATGGAGTTTTTGAAAATACGCTACACACAGTCAGATTATGATCACACTGGTCTTAAACATGGCTTGCTTTTGACTGTTAATTACTAGTTCTTTGGTTGTCAAAAGGTGGAAAGGAGTTAGATTGCTCCATATGCCTATCTGGATAAAGAATGTATTCAGTATGGTGGTGGACAAACAAGTTTTTTCCCCTGCTGTAGGGCACTATTTTCTACTGTCAAAAAGCTGAGATATGTTACAGCAGTAAGCCAATAACCAAACAATGTCTCACAGGAACATCTTTCTTTTGTCTGCAAGATACTTGATTTAAATGATTTTAAAACCCAAGTGCTGCATCTGTTTTGTAAATTGCATAACTTAAAATGTCATACAAAGCAGAGTTAGACTTCTGGAATATATTGAAGTGTATGTACTACAGCATCAGTTGCACTTACCTGCTGAATTTACAGTATTGAACAAGCTTTTTTTTTTTCTGATTACTATTTTCTGTAGTCAGAAATACTACATTGGCACCCCTTAATAATTAGATAACTGCTTTTCATAGCACACTTGCCATGATTTTTACCAGAATGAACAGCAGACACTGTTCACAACACCTGGGATTTGCCTGTATCACTAGTTTAGGAGGCTCCACAGTTAGCTCATTTGAAGTCTATTGTAAGTTACTGTGAATTATATCTTTAGCAAAATTTAAAACTGTTCGTTCTTCAGATCTGTTCAATTTCTTGGGTAATAAGAACTGACTTTTTCAAATGCAGAGTAACAGCCAATAATCTACAATTTTCTAGTCCTATAATGGAAATCTACATCTTTTGATAAGAATATCTGATTTAACACTATTTTCACTTCAATTGCCCACATTTCCTTGCTTTAGTCAGTACAGGAACAGTAACATGTTCCCCCTTACCCACTTTCCACCAAATTTAAGACAAGATAATTTTCTTTCCCCACAGACTCATTAGCAGCTGCCAGTTCTTGGATCAAACAGCAGTTCCGTGTCTTAAATATACTTCAATATATTCCAGAGGTCGATAACTCTGCTTTGTATGACATTTTAAGTTATGCAATTTACGAAACAGATGCAGCACTTGGGTTTTAAAATCATCCCTTTTCATTTTATATACAAGGTTTTCCACAGTATCCACAGCATCCCGTCTATCCCAGGGATGGGCTACCCTATTCTCCAGTTTTGTATGGCAGCATTCTTCTCTCCGCCTTCGAACTGGGACTTCCTTGTAGGATGCTATGGAGGATGAGTACCTGGCAGGAGCTGTATACCTAAACACTGTGGTATCTGATTTTCTTCAGATACTCTTCAAAAGTTCTCATTTGAATCAGAAATTGAAGCAGGCAACTTGATCTTCTGGCACTGTCCCTGTCACTTCTTGTCAGACCACTATTTAAATACTAGTACCTCACAAAGCAGCTTTCCACCGATAAGGAACTTGTGTTATTATTGAGATAATTATCAATGCATTAGGACAGTGTGTATCAAAATTAACAGCAGTCATGCAGGGGACCATCAAGACAAAAATAATGCCACTTGCTGTGGTTACATGTAGCATAAACTGGAATCAATTTAAAAGATCAGGTTATAATTGTCAATGGTTATTACACATTAGGAGTGGAGTATGTGGAGAGAAATACTTCACCTGACACTTTGGAACAATTGCACTTAAATAAATTAGGTGAGATTTATTTAATCTACCTGTAGATACCAACACTGCAAACTGAATTTGCCATCCCATGCTCCCTTTCCAGACTACACTCTCATCTTTAGAGAGCTCTTAATCTAACCTATTTTAGGTATCTCTTAGCATAGGAGATCTGAGACATATGCCTGAGAAGTTGAAGAATTCCTTTCACTGAGTGTAAGGGAAGCATCTACTCTCGTGTAAAAACTGTATTTCTTCAGGTAAGTCCCTCCAAGCTATTAATAAATCCCACCAAATTTCAGCCTGATTTTAAGATCTGAATTCAGCTTGTGAAGTAGAACTGATTTTTTTTTCAATGGGATTACACAAATTGATACAAAAAGATAATAGTAATCTACTTGGAACGACATTATTTCTGGTTTGACAACTTTCCCAATACTGACAGAAAATACTTGCTTAATGATACAGCAAAATTGCAGCAAATCAAAAATACTGTTTTGAGTACTCTCAGTAATTATTTTAAATCATGTTGCTCATATTAAAAAAGGAAAAAAACCCAGTATTATTAATGCTGCAGTCAAGCACTCAGAAGCATAAAAATCAATAAAAGTAATCTATGAACCCTCAATCTGGCCCTCTCAAATACATTCATTTAATAACAGAAGATTTTTTCCCCCCACCTCATTTGTAAGGACAATCAATGCTCACATAAATAAGCAGTGCTTTACTCTTTTCTTACCGCCAAAGATCTTAAGTCTAACCTAGAATTAATATCCTTAATAACAAATTATATATTTTCTCACTGTTTCTTCTGCAATAATGCAGATGGGTCTGATTACTTCAGAAATTGCTGCTTATTTCCACAACTGCCTCACTAATGTAAGGACTGGAATGGATTTTTGTACACGAAGAACTGAAGACAGGGAAAATAACAATCAGAAGTATTAATTTTGAATAGTCTGAAGTGGTTCAGGACAGTCCAGAAACACAATTCTATATAATTTCATATATACTTAAGTACAGTATTTACAGACTTAAGTTGAAACTGACTGCTCAGCACTTCTGACAATCAGATTCAAGAAAATCACATTTAACTTTATACCTGATTTTGGATAATCAGTAATAAAGTACCTTGTAATCAGTACAAACTACCTTAGCATTATTTAGGGACCACATGACAGAACAATAAAAGGAATTCATTTTTCTGCTGCACTAGTTCCAAACTCTTCTTCTCACCCCCTTTCCCATGAACATTTCTGATACGTGCTAAGGAATCCTGTAAATACTACCACCATTTACAAATCACATTATGTAAGCCACTAGGTCCACAGCACAAACCAGTCTAGCAGATGACAAGAATGTACTGCCATATACCTCTTAAGGGCACAAAGCAGTTGTAGTCATTCTAAGCATACAAAATTAAATGTTAAAGCCTGTCTTCCATGCCAGGCTTTAGCCTAAAGATAGAGTAATTCTGTTTTAGCATTTCTTCACTTGAATTTGTAAATATGCAAATATATAAATATGTAAATATATATATACACACACATTACTTGGAATTTCATTCAACTTGTTCTATGTAGTTCCACCTGCTGTCTTCACAATTTAAGTATTGTTAACATTTTATTTCCTGAAAACTACCAGAATTGTTCCAAGAGGAAAAGATTTTCTGTTCCTAAGTCATGTCTAAACGGGAATTCAAAAGTTAACTTGATTTGCACTTTAAACAGTCACAGCCATGCAAATTTTCCCTCTTGTTTACTGAAATCAACTGAAGCCAAGCCTAGTCTCAAGTTTAGAGCTCAGTGAACCAAGCTTTCTTCACTAATGTGTTTGAGCTCTTAATTGAAACATAACCCTCCTTACCCATAATGAATTCTTTAAAGACAGAGCAAAATCTGATACAGAAATTGCATTAATAATTTTAAGTAAAAAAATTCCAGGCTTTTTACTGGCTGTTGCATAGATTTCTCCTAATTTCATGACTGACCAAATCGGGATTTTTAACTTGGATACTAATCTGTGTTAAACCAGTATTTACATCAGCCTGCTGTACTGATGAGTTACAGAATTTGTGAAGATTTTGTCTTTGCCATTGTTCCTATAATCTAGTCCATCAATAAAACACTGATGACTTTGGATGTTATTCCAAAAGAAAAGATCTCATTTCCTCAGGCAAATGAAGCTGTATTCCATTAAACAAAATACCTTTTAAACCATGTTTGGCTTCCAAAGGAAAGATGATCCAATGTTTATTTTACTACTTTAGAGATTGAGCTCATTTATTCTTTCAGGCATTTTTAAATCATACATTGCTCTTTATAATGAGGCTCTAACCCTAACTCTTCCAAAAGCAATCCTTCAGAAATCTCATTGACTGATACTATGATCCCACCTCAGCATTTAGAAAGGAAGAAATGTGTAACTATAGTTTAAGCAGATATGAGCACTGATCATCTCAGCTGGCTACTAGGGGCACCCTCCAGTTCTCGTCAGGAAGCTCAGTCACCACTCTGCAAACTCATACAACAGATCTTTGCTAACACAATTTTTGGGACATCTTCTGTTTGTACATAGCTTCAGTCTTGACAATGAAGCACTCTTATCATACTATTTTTACTTGAATTCTAGTGCTATCTCCAAGCTTTACTGATGCATATAACTCCTCTACTGCAAAAATAGCTTCAAGAACAGTAAGCAAGTAACCTATTTTAGTACTGGGGACAGCAAGTCACAAGAAGCTACATGAAGAAATACTGTACTTTCTACCATTAATTTTTGTCCACATTTATTTATGAGTGAAACAAACAGCAAACATTAGAGCAAAGGGGACATTCAGGCCCACATTAAAAAAAAAAAAACAAACAAAAACCCAACAGATGCCTGACTAAATTCTTAATTTAGGCACCTCAAGATTGATGACTAAGTACACAAAAATAAGTGAAAAGTGATGAGCATTTCAGCGAACTTCATAAGTGCATTTCAGTATTTATTTAGATGTTTTAAGCTCTCGCACTAGATTTTACAAGCTGGTGAACACTGGCAAAAGTATTTCTCCCACAGAACTATAACCACACATTCCCAAGACAGTATAAATATATGGTTGAACTAACATTAATACACATCACCATTTTATCAATTACATAATAAAACAAATTATCAAGTATCCAAATATTAAGTTACACAGCTTGAAAGGCATACAAAATATTACAGAGGTCTGCCCAAGTCATAGCAGAAACTCAAGGAGGAAAAATGGAAAGAAAAAAAAAAAAAAAAAAAATCACACTTTCAACAAAGCAATAGTTGGTAAACAACTCTCAATAGGTACAGAAAAAGAAAACTACAAGGTTTTTTCAGAAATTTTCTGATTAAGAATTTTTAGCTACAATAACAAAGCATTTCTACATTTTAAAAAAATATTTACTAAAGTAAAGGGCATATTCTATACTTCCTGCACAAGACAAAGGCAACATTTTACTAGAAATATTAAATAGCCCCTCCCAACCTTTTCAGGCCCTCTGTTAAGTTGCACATAGAGTGCCAACATTAATTTTACTGTAAGGCTTTTTGTCTGGAGACATTAAAGACTTGTGTGCTTCTGTACAATTTAAAAGTTCTTCTACATGAATAACCATTGTTATGAGTTGTAAAATGGAGAGGTTCAGGTAACAGAAAAGTACAGATGAAGGGGTAAAAAGTTCCTGTAATTCATAGTATTAAAAAGACAGACTGTGCAAATCCTGATAATTCTAGTGCGATTGTGGGAGACAAAACGTACAGTGAGCAGGCAAGACTACTTTAGAGGCCATATTCTTCAACATTGAAATGACTGTAGAAAAAAAGATAGTAAGGTCCAAATAAGCTGGTAGTTCTCACATCATCAGAACTATGCTCATTTTAAGGAAAAACATGTAGCTGATATGCTGGGTGTTTTGGCACCTGATCTCTCTACAGATTGATTTATTTTAGTACCCCAATTTTTAGTAGTTCAAAGTAGGTCGGTAAGACTCAATGGCATGATTAAAGGATATTTGATCTGATAATTAATGAACAAGGAGACAGCTCACAAACAGGGTACAGCAAAAACATTTACTGGGTCTCCAAATAGACAGATTTTTATCTAAACATAGCAGTTGCATTTCTACTGAGCCTTTAGCCTAATAAATACTCCTAAGGAAGCTTCCTTTACGACTAAAAAATACCAAACTGATGTCTTTGACATGCAGTCTGCATAATTCTAGTTTCCATCCTTTATTTCCAAAGAAGTACTATAGGCTTTTGAGCTTTACTGAATACAACAATTATTTCGGTGACCATTGGAGTCTTTAAAGCGCAGACGCATCTTGGGGCGGTATTTCTCCAAGTACAGAAGTTGCTTGCTGTTGAAAGCTCCACGCCGCTTCCTAGGTGGAGAAAAACAGATTTTAAACAGAACATTAATCTACTGCCCAGTGAAATAATATCACCAACCAGAGAAAAATATTTTTAGGTCACTTAGAAAAGCCACCTTTAAGTCAAGGCTGTAACCAAAATAGGGATAACTGGAAGTTAAGTGCCAGGAAAGAGGGTGGTAGCTTCCTTTGACAAATATCTCACTGGACCACATGTTCAAAGGAGTACATAGCATTTTACACAGTGTTCTAGTCTCCAATATGCATAAGCCAGAGACCTTACATTAAGATCGTTAGAAGAAACTTCAAATTAAAGCTATGGAGCAAATGCCAGATGGTCTTCTTGAGAACTGAAGTTATTCGTTCTCTTAAAATAATGATGAAGAATACTACACTACTAAGTAAGTACATAAACACTGAAAGTCCCCAAAATAAGATGCTGAACAGAAATTGAGCTTTGTTTTCTCAAACCGTAAGTACGTGATAAAAAAGTACATGTTGGCTGACTGTCTGGAGTGTGTACCTGGCTTCCTATTCTTCACTTCATACACAACCAGTACAAGCTGAATTTAATTCTTCAAATGCCTGGCAATTATGCAGTATTTTGTTATTGTTTTTTATTTTATGCAAGTATTTTGTTATTGTTTATAATGGATGCAGCTTCTTTTAAGTACAGCTGAAACCTGAGAAATTAAAACATTGAGATTAAAATTGTTCTCATCCAACTTACATACCTTGATGAAAAAATCCAAGGAAATATTTGTCTTCAGTGGACCACCAGAAAAGACTAGGAAGAACTTTTTATCACATTTTGATCTAATACAGAATGAAGGATCCACCAACATGGATGAGTATTAATTCTAGCTGGGAAATAGAACCTAAATTCCAAAGGTATTCTGCCTTTCATATGTGAAATAAAGAGACCTCTGCAAATCTAACTGAAGGTTAGGGGGTTTGTTAATTGCTGCTCTGGGTCTTTTTTAAAGCTCCTCAAATTATGGATGGATTTTGGTTTTGACAGGAACAGAAAACACCCATTCCACAGGCCAAGTCCTACAATACTGACTGTATGCAGTACAATTTCAGATGTACTGAATTAAATAGCTTACCGAAAAAAAAGGGCATCAAAGACAAGAATAACATTCAGAATTTCCTTCAGTGCCCAAGGATGCATCAACATGTTAAATCTTGGGAACAGCTACATGTTAGCTTCATACTTACTGTCTTATGAACTGCACTGCATCTTCATATTTCATTCCACATTCTATCAGCGCAAGAGCAACTAAGACTGGAGCTCTGGTTTAAAAAAAAAAAAAAAAAAAAAAAAAAAAAAAACAACTCAGTTTAGCTTTTGTCAAAGCATACTCAGAAGAACAATTTACTTTATTCAGTTCTCTCTTCTGCATATGTAATGCTTCTTTTCTGGGAAAACAGAAAAGGCAAAAGGTATTTCTACATTAACTCAGGCATTACATCACCTGGTTCTGAGTTAGCCATCCTCATTAAATGGGTTTGAATTTACTCTGGTCAACCTTAGCTTCATTTGTCTGACTTCAGGTACAGGAGAGGACAACAGGAATAAAATGCAAGTAATCTTTAACCATTTATTTCAAATCAACTGATTCTGAGGAAGAGTTGCATATAGGTTCCACAATGAATCATCATTAGAAGCAACCAGGATGCCAAAGCAGAAGTCAAAAGAGGGGTCGGGCTTAGTAAGAAGCTTGACAAATCCTAGATCTAGGGTCACAAATTTTAGGAACAGATGCAATCCACATGCTGCTGCACTCTGCTGAGGATCTCCTTGCTTGCCAAGGTGTTCCTCCTCTGACAGAGTCAATTTTCAGTTAGAAAAGCTTGACTTAAATCAAACTCAAATACATAAGCAATTTATGGCTCAAAAAAAAAAAAAAAAAAAAAATCAAGACAAAGACCTATGCCACACACTAGCAACGAACAGACTTGAGCATCTAGTAGTAAGTAAGTAAGTTTAAAGTAGCTTTGTGCGTTCAGGGATTTAAAAGAAAACTTGTATGAGAGAAAGCTAGGACCATCTTTTCAACTAATTAACTGCCCAGTTTGAGGAAAAACCAACCAGCAGCAGAAGAGGACTTGTTTTGGAAACATTCATCACTACGGTGAAATTTGTTATGTCAAACCATAATGAAGTGGATAAACCAGGCTTATGGACAGCAAGACCAGAAACCTCCATTTTATATTGGACATGCTATATTCTAGCCATGGATTTCAGCAACTCCTTTCTGAACAATCTGGCTCTCAGATAGTCTAGAACAGCAGCAGAAAAAAAAAAACACATTATTTTCTCACAAGTGTTGGAACTATATTTAAGATAGTGGCAGCAGACAGAAGGAACAGGGCTAAGAGGAGAATATTTAGCATTATCCCTAAAAATTTTGATGTCACTTAGAAATCAGACAAACAGCTTTGGGACTCTGGAAAACACTTTTCATCCCCCAGATAGGTGGTGGATGAAAGCTGGTCTTGATATGCCAGAACCACCCACTTGCTTGTGCTTAATGGTTACAATGCCCTTGGCTCAAGAAGACTGGCAAGAAATGGAGCAGAAGCAGGCAAATCACTAAAGAACAAATCCAGTAAGAAAAATAAAGAAATAGTAAGACCAAAAATATCAATGGGACACTCATCAATATGCTTAGTACAAGAATACACTTGTTAACCTAATTCTCTAGACTTAGTGAGAGCTATGACAGAAGCATTATCTCTTGACTTAAAGACCTATTACAAGTACATGCAACAGTTTCCTGCCATCTTAACTGCTTTTAAGTGTGAGGTCATTCTAATACTGGGTATGTGAGTATTTTACATTTGCCTCAAATAAACTTTTGCACTAGATCTTAACAAGTCTGACCAGGGGTAACATTTCAACAAATCTTTAAAACTTCACCCACCTTCCAAGACCAGCAACACAGTGTACAGCAATACAACAACCAGGTTCTTCACGAAATTTAACTTTAAGGAGGTTTAGCCAATCATCAACAATCTGGTTGGATGGCGGCGCACCGTCATCAAAGGGCCAGTCCTAGAACACAGGATGACAAATACATAAAGATAGAATTCTTGTAAGCTGTGTGCGTAGGCAAAAAAAGGAGGGGACACAATCGGCAAAGAGCTGACAGCTAAGGAAACCACTCAAACCTACAATTTTTTAATAGTGTAACTGTAGCAATATTACGAATACGTTCCTTTCAATCAGTTTTCATTGAGCATATGATGTAGCTCAAAACTGAACATTTTTCTGACAAGAAAAGATATCTGTACATCTTTTTCCTCTATCAGCTGCTGGTATACACGCAAGAGTTAATAAGGTGGTGTCAAATAATCCTTTTTTTTTTTGAAAGGGGGCAGGATGAAGAGGGAAATAGGTTGTCTGTGAACTCTGATTCTACACTACTTACCAAAACCTGAATGCCTTCTTTTTCCACCGGAGCAGTGTCGTAAGTAGCTTCACACACTCTTACCACTGTGGTAACACCGTATTTCTTAAGTTCCTAAGGAGTGAAATAAAACAATGCTGTAAAAGTAAATTAGGTTCACTTACCATTTAATATTCTCAGTAAGCTAACTTAGTAATTCATTCCAAAATTTTCAGTAGCTAAACTCATGCAAAAGCTTGCTATCCTGCAAAGAACACAGCAAGCTGAAATGACTAAAAACTTGTGCGCTAATGCTAGCTACTTTAAGCTTTTTTGCAAACATAGTCTTATCTGCAGGTTTGGTTTTATTATGTTGGATCAGACTTTCTTCTTTCAAAATCAGATCCAGACAAATACTGACTGATCAACTAATCCACCTCCAAAAGATCATTCCTTTTGAATGAACAGAAAGCTTCCTGGTTTGCAAAGCTACATACTTGACAAAAAGCATTCTGAGTGAAGTTCAGATCTTCCCCTTCTCTCTCTCTAATTAAAACAGATTTGTTAGACCACTTTTTGTAAAGAGTTATGAGCACAGGACAATAAATTAGTCCATTTCCTGAGTTGTCATAACAAAATTTAGCTTTCCATTTTGCTATTACACTACGTTAAAAAAAAAAAAAAAAAAAAGAGCAATCCCCCTTCATTCTCCCTGCAACAACCCATCATTCACATTGCAACTGTCACAGTAATGACTGAAGCATAGCCTAAGCATACTTGATCTACTTGTGAGAGTATAAAGGCAAGCAAATCTTATCTCACTTTGTTTCCTGTCAAATATCCTGCACCGAATGCATAACTGAGTTATAGAACACCTAAAATCTTGCTAAAGAGAGACTTTGCAAACTTGGACCTTCCCAGGAAGTAGCTTTGCAGGGAACTTACAAGCACACAAACACTTTATACAACTGTGCACTTTCTAGTACCAACATGCTAAATACATGGTTTAGATGATAAATTCAGCACTAGCAATATATTCCAAGCCACTGGCTTTAGTCAGGAGAATGTACCAAAGCATTTAAAAGTAGCTTCAGAAGCTCTGGATGTAGAGTAAGCCTATTGCCTCAAATTTCACTCAAGCAGATACTATGACACAGAGGATCGATCCTCTTAAGCTACACTAAAACCATGATCTGCTAATAGTGAAGGAAGCTAGGCAGTGAAAGCATATTGCAATCCTGTTATTTTTCCTAAGATTCTGACCCACAATATGTATCACTATGCAGCAAGCGCAAGGAAATGTTACACCACTTCAGCCTATTCTGAATGTGAGCTCCTACTACTAAGACATACTTGTACTGCTCTACACGTAACTCTGCTAGGTAATTCCTGTTTACAGACCTAAACAATGTACTTAATGTACCATGTACTAGACAGTATAATTATTACTTGGCTTCACTCTCAGAATTACATTTGTGAAGGCCAAAGTGTATGTGACTAGATTTGTCTGCAGATCTTTGAAGAACAGCACCAGGATTTGGAAAAAAAAAAAAAAAAAAAAAAAAAAAAAAAAAATCAATATACAGTCTCAGTATCTTGTCACATGGCTTTCAGAGCAGTTATCAGGTAGTAAAGGAAATTGTAAATATAGCATGCTGTTCAGGCATAAAAAAATACATCAATAAGAATTCTATACTGGTCTTACCTCTATAAATTTGTTTAAGGTTGCATTGGTTGGATTATGTGTGATCAGGAATCTCATGTTCTTGTAGGTGATTTCCACAGGAGCTGGGCGGTTCATTCGGGCCATATTGATTTAGTTAAACATGCAACAAGATTATGAAAGGATTAAAAAAAATTCTAATACAGAAGTGATGTAGAGAAACTGAAGTCTACTTCACTATACTCCACGTGAAATTCTCAGTGCTTGGAAGTATGAAGTTGGGAGCAATGGGAAATGAAATGAACCTCCTAACAAGAAGCAGCAATTCTTCAATCCAGTAATACTGAGGCAAAAGAAAGGCAGTGCACTGAGGTTTACCCCATCCAGGTCTGAATTACGTTGTTAAATGCTCTGCCAATTTCAATTCAACACTTCTTATCCTGGTCAACCACTCTTAGGGGGGCTTCTTGGTGGAGTAGTAATGAATTTCTACAGTTCACTTGTCTGCATAGAGGTCGTGCTGTGCCTGGCAGTAGTCTCCACTGCCCTTCAGAAACTCCATAAATGTGTGACCAAGAACACCACAGAACTGCTGTAAAGAGAGGGGAGAAAAAAAAAAGCATGAGTACAGGTGAAACAAAGTTATTTTTAAGACGTCAAGCTTTATAAAACAAAGAAAAAAAGATGGCAACTAAGCAGTTTCACAAGGTTTATCTTTTATTCCAAGAATTAGGTTTGTGTAAGAATCCTGTTACCTTTTTTAGCATGGATTACATGAAAATAAATACATTCACTTACTACAAAGTTTCCATGTAGGGTTTTTGCAATACCAAATCCTATAATGTATTAAAATACCAATTTCAGATGCGCTAAACATAGCAACAAGTTTTAAGAACCCCAGAATTTATGAAAAGCATCCTTCTTCCAGGATACCCATACAACTGCCTTTTCCATTTTGAATTGAGAGACATCATAACATCTACTAAAGTAACAGTGCCTGAAGTTACCAAAAAAAAAAAAAAAAAAAAAAAAAAAAGGGCATATTAATCCACCTGACTCAAACTGGAGGTCTTGAAAGCAAATGCAGTCTTTGTGGCCTAATAACACAATGTGAGCTTCTAAACAGAGGCTTTTGAGGCACAGGGATTTCTAACCAAGAAACATTTCACACAGTAAAGGCTGAAGACCCATGGCAACCTTCATATGCTTCTAACAGTCTTTTTACACCATGACTTTTCTAATATACTGAGACAGCAGTAATAGTCTAGCTAAAAACATACATAGGCAACTTCATTGAACAGGTTATTCCTGTCCAGTGGTATGCTACTTAGCTATGGTTAAATTTATATATATAATTACTGCAAGATGCAACCAGGAATTAAAATGGCAAATTAACTGCTCCAAGTTGCACATTTATTTGTACAGGTTGCTTTTATGCAGCGTGGAACACTTACAGCAGATGCATTAGTTTTGTGCCCAGCCACTCCACCAGTGCTACTGCTTATACCTCCCTAGGGAACAGGAGGGAAGAAGAAGGGAGTTCTGTTTTCCAAAAGAGACGTACAAGTTGAACCACGTATCCACTATATATACTTAGGCATTAGAGACAAACACAATCAATACTACAAATATTTAGCAGAAAATGTTATTTTTGTTGATCAGTCAACTTATTTTCATGTTTTCAGACAGCTTCCTGGTAAGAGTTTTAAGGGCACATGTTAGTCACAGGCATGACTTGTAAAAAACAAACAAACAAACACACAATAAAACCCCAATCTGCTAACAAACACAAGAATGAAGATAACAGAAAGAAACTAAGATGACAATTTCATATCCACTTTGCTGCCACTCCAGAGATACTACCATCACCTAGTAATGATGCAAACTACAGGATTAAGTCTGCCAGTTACTTGTAAAAAAGATATTTCTGCTTTTATCTTTAACAACTTGAGAGACAGCAAGAACTCTAAATATAACAGGTGTGGAAAAGGAGTAAGAAGGATCCTCTGAAGTCAAAGGTCAACAGAGTAACAGGAACCAGGAGAATTCAGACTCGGAAGAACTCCAAGAATCATCTGACTCACCAGCCATGCCCTAGCAAGGTGACAGGTATGCATTTAAAAGCCTCCTAGGACCAGATCTAGGGAACAGCTAAAATAGCAACTGAAAAAAGAACTGAAGATAACTTATTTAAAGTCACTTTCAATTAGTTTAAGAAGCAGAACAGCAAAAAGGGATGGGACAGCTTTAAGCAGATACAGCTCCACAAGGTCTTGTGCTGCTTTTTGCACTGCACTGGCACATCTCATGTTGATCTCTTCTTAAGACTGCTAAGAAGAATCATACACCCTTTCCTTGGTAAGGGATGAGGGAGTGAAGGCTGTCAGAAACATAAATGCATGCAAGTGAGCTTGAGGATACAGAATGGAGTCATTAGGGTGAAAACCTTTTAATCTACAATATGGAGATTTTGGGGGAAAAAAGAACATTTAACACGTCACCATACCAGGACAGGCAGAAAGTAAACAGGATTTATCCAGTCTTCTAGGCAGGCTGCCCTTAGTCTGCAGCTAGGAGTACTCAAAATATCAGACAAACCAGTAACCAAGGAAAAGGGCAGGCAGCAAAGAATTAGTTAAGTGAAAAATTCTTCTTTTTAACGCAGATTGCTAATGACAACTAGAAGCTGGGTGCACAGTTCAAATTCTTATACAAAGTAGAAACAAGTAGGTTATGCAATGTTACATTTCAGTTCTACATGTTATTAACCCTTACAAAAGAAATTAATTTTGTTAATTACTAACTTAACAGTCAGTATTAGACACATCAGAGCCTTAATAATTCACACAACTAAGGACCTAGCCAAGCATGTACTTAAACCTCACTGTTTGCCTTGGCAACTACTGCTGCCACATTATGAAGGACCAAAGCTCACATTTTCCTTTGATGTGAATGCCATCACTGCTCACCAATACTAGCAGGAAAGCTTTACATGCAGACCAACTCCTTTAGCAGCAACACACTGTTCTATCCCAAGACAGCTTTGCCAACCTAGTTTCATTCTGTTCAGGGAGTCAAATAAGAATTAAAGATGAGTAGTATATGGGCATGCTGTTTGTGTTACAGTGTTACACCAGAGTAGAAAGCTTCACCCACCTTCAGCAAAAAGAACAGGAAGATGAGAAATCAGCTACGAAAATAGCGTTGCAGTAATTATGATGACCTCAGACTTTGAGGGAACTCAAATGATGTAATGAACTTTCAAAGGGCTTGGAAATACAGCTTTAAAATTACTATATTGTCTCATACAGTTTTGGTAAGCTATCAAAACAGTCAAGACAGTGTATGAAAACAGAAGTTGCATAAGTGAAATTCAAATCCATAGCATTGAATGTAGAAGGTTCTTTAACACAGTAGCACCAACTCATTGTTTGTACCATCAAATTCAATACTCCAGTATGCTCTTTTTAATTTACATATGAATTTTCCTTGAAGAAATTTAACACTGAAGGATTTTAGAAAAAATAGCAGTTTCCATCACAACAGAAAGCCCAACATTTAGACTGTTAGAGCCATCAAATAAACTTGGGAAACAAAACTAAGGTTAATATGCCAGGACCACCCATTAAGAGAACGTAACCTGTCCATTATGGATGCATTAATTATGACTGTGTGATCTACTACACTTCAAGCTAGGAGAAGTTAGAGAATAGTCTGTTCAAGTAGGAGGAAGGAATCTTAAAAAAAAAAGGCTTGAATTCATGCCCCTCTCAGAAAGCTAAAGTATCTGTCTTCACTGACAAGCAGATTCACAGGGATGTTAATTTTGGGTTTGAAACAGTAACTCATGTCTGAAAAAATGGTTTATGAAAGTAATCTATTAGATCTTTATTGATATGGGGAAAGCGGAGAGGTGTAAGGCAATCCCATGCTGTTGACATTCTGGTTCACAGCTTGGTAGCATCTTGAAAAGCATGCAAACAAAAGCACTTGTTAACATAGTTACATGACACTTTACCTTCAGAAGATGTGCAAGATGGGTCACAGTTGCTCAATCCACCTGCTCATAGACCGCAAACATTTATACCCAGAACCAACTGTGTAGTCTCACATTCTCTCTTAAGTAAAGACCTAACACGCACTCACCTACTGAAACCACAAGATTAAAACTAGAAAACTAAAATATACTGAGTTTCATAACAGTTTGAGAACACCTGCAAGGACATTCGTTGTTCTAATTTACTACCCAACAAAAAGATACTGAATGGCAAACACACCTGACTTCCTCTTACTGACTATTCAAGGCCTCAGCAGCAACTGTCAAGGGAGACAGGGAAAAGTGGGAGGGTAAGGGGTACAAACTGCAAAGCCATTATGCAAGGTAGAGGCACACCTTCATAAGGTGCTCTTGACAAGATGTACCTCCTATCTACTGGGCACGTAAATGCCTGTCTTATCCACTGTAATAACACTGTCCATTTTAGACCACAGAAAGCAACCCATTGCCTATGAAAATACATTCATATCTTACCAACAGGAAGGGAGAATCCAAAAGTTTATCATAAATTTGTTGTGACATGCTCTATGCTGGAAGGATATTCTTGTGGTTCAAGTATGCAGTGAAGGGGGAAGAAAAAATTATCTCAAAACTTCCTGTATAACAAGTCAATGCAACTTTCAAGAGATGATGAAACCAAGGCCATGTGACTCGGTTCAAAGTTCTTCTGCTTGGACCACAAAAACAACATGCAAAGAAGCCTTAACAGATGTTGGAGAAAATCAGACATCACAGAAACCAATCCATCCCCTTGTGCAGCACTTGCTCCTGAGTTTCCAAAAGTAAGGAATCTCAAAATGACTTAACACTGTCACTTCAATAGGAAACTACATAAATCCTATCATTCTACTAAAACACTATACAATTATGTTTTAAGCAATAACATGAGAAATTTAGCACGTACAGCAATATCTGTCTGCGTGTATTTCATCGAGTTTAACGCATGAATGCCTAAAAAGAAGTTGCAACTGAGAAGAAAGCTATAAGGACTTCCAATAAACACAGAAATATTTCTTGTACTGATCTGAGTGAATTTTACTTTCTGAAGAAGGTGACAATCTCTTGTTAGTTTACAGTCAGTAATACCCTTATCTGAGTGTTCTGGTTAATGTTTAAAACAAGTGATCACTTACAGTCAGCCTACACACTGGGATAGATCCGGCATTCTTACGTGGCATGTATTTTGTCAGAAAAGGAAAGTTTCAATTGATGGAAGTTATTAGATAAGGCTAAATTCTATTTATTTACTGTCTTACTGACACATTTAGTTTAAGTAAGACAATGGCATCCTGTTCCCTTGGCTCTTGTTATATCTGTCATTCATTTTTATTTCTCGTTCTCACATTTCCTCTCATGGCTGCGCAATTTTTTATTGCTTCTTCCATGTTTTCTCCCGAAACAACTCTGTTCCTCTAAGACAATTTCAAAACCCTTTGCTGTTCCACCACTGGAATAATATGAGCTGACATTTAAGTGTAATCTCCAGGTTTCTCAATTTGGCAGTTTTATGGCATTACAAAGAGACGGAGTTCATACTTCTGAGTCACTGCTTTCAAAAGGCTCAGCAGATGCAGGTAGACATATTGGGAAGTTGTCCCCAGCAGAAATAAGAAACACCATATTACAGGACCTTCATGCCACAAACACTGTACAACTGTCAGCTCATAATACCTGCAGTGTGCATAGCAGGCTACCAGTGAGCAAACAATCCGGCTTCTATTGTCGTAGATTACTTAATTTTGTTAATTGTCCTTCCTGCTTCCGTGCTTTTGGACGGCACAGTACCACCAGCAAGCTGTGCACTGCTTGATTTTCTGTGCTTAAATACACACTGTGCTCTGTGATCACAGATGTTAGGCAGCACAGGCACCGAGATTACTATGGGAGTTGAAAAACAAACCAAAAACCGAAGAGCGAAACCTTCCAAATCTGAACTGTGATCCAGCTCCAGAAGGAAATGCCTTCCTTGAAAAGACAGATAGCAAGATCTTGAAAGCAAGATCTTCGGCCAGAATTGAGGTATTTGACTGAATTCGTGAGCTGTTGCGGCTCAAAGCAGATTGTTACAGAAACACTCGCTTCAACAAGGACTTAAATGACTCCTCTGCGGACTTTTCATGCCGAACAATGCCGGCTGCACACCCGAGTTCGGGCATACCCACCTCTGCTGCATAGAGCTCATTTTGGAAAGGACTCACGTCCTCGCTCGCAGCCGGCACCGACTCCCTGCCCGAGTACGGCGGAGACAAAGCAGCCGCCCGGCCGCCTTCTCTCCAGCCGCAGCCGCGCACGTGGGGCCGCAGCGGGGGGCGAGCGCCGGCCGCGGCAGCCAAGCCTGGCAACCAGCTTGGCAGCCAGCCGCCCACGGGCAAGTCCCGGCTTGCCCGGACAGCCCCGAGCTCCGGCCGCCCCGCAGCGGCGGGGTGCCGGGCTCCCGGCCTGTCTGTCCCAATCTCTCCCCGGCCAGGAGATGCTGTCCCGGCCGTGACAGCGCCCCGCGGGCCAGGCCGGGCCGTCGCCCCGACTGCGGCGGTCACGGGTTCGCATCACGCCTCGATCAGGCTACCGACGCGGAGCCATCTTGTCCCCCGGAGCCGCCGCCCGGCTCGACCTCCCCCCGGCAGGGGGCTCCCGGCACGGCCCAGGGCGCGGAGCCTCGGACGCGGAGGCGCTGCCCTTCCCGGCGGGCGGCCCGGCCCGGAGGACTCCGCCGCACAGAGTCCGGCGGGGAGAAGGCCGGGCTGGCGGGCGGGGCAAGCGGCAACCGGGCTCACACAGCGGCTTTGTGCCCGGGCCGGGCCACCCAGGAGACGCGGAGAGGTCGCCACCTTCTCCTTTCTCGGCGGAAGACGGACGCCAACAGGCGGGGGCGGGAGAGGGGCGCCGGGGGAAGACGGAGGCCAAGCCGTGCCGCAGCCGGGCGGGCTCGGCTTCCTAGCGGCCCGCCCGACGGGCGCCGCAGCCCGGCGCTTCGAGAAGCCGCCCGCAGTCGGCGTGGCCCGGACGACAGAACAAAGAGACAACATGGAGGAGAGGGGGAGGAGAGGCGCGGTAGCCGGGAGGCCAGCGCGGCGAGGGGCCAGGGCAGGGGGCGCGGGAGAGCGGCACTCACAGGAATATGGTTACTCATTGAAGACTGTAGCCTGATCATACAGCCGGGGTGCGGGCGCCACCGCCGGGGGCAGGAGGAGCAGAACCAGGAGGAGGAAGAGGAGGAGGCGCTGGAGGCCGCGGAGCTGCCGGCGGGGGTTCGGCGGCGGCGGCGCGGGGAAGGACCATACAGCGGCTGCGGCGGGCGGGCGGCTCTGCGGGCGGCGCCGGACGGACGCGGCTGCACCAGGAGCGACACTCGGCGCCGCCTCCCGCACGAGCGCCCCGGCCCCGCCCTTCGCGCGCGTCGCTGACGAGCGTGGCGCCCACCCAATCAAAGACGCCGTCGGCGCGTCTGGGGCGGGCACGAGGCCGCGGGGGGCGGGGCGGAGGTGGGGCGGGCGGGCGCGAGAGGCGGAGGCGACCGGCGGGAACCGGTTCGTGAATGGGGCCGGGGCGGGGAGCGCCCCTCGGGGCCGCGCCGGGACACCCCGCGCGCCCCGCCCGCTCGGGCAGCTGCCGGCGGCTTCGCCGGGAAGCGCCTGGCGGGAGCTGCGGCTGTCCCGGGACGCAGAGTTCCAGACTTTTCCCTGCGCCGCCGGTGCGGGGCGGCCGGCTAGCGCTCCGCAGCCCTGTGCCCGCCGCGGCGGGGCGAGGGAGGAGAGCCGCTCCCGCGCGGGCCGGAGGACGCGGGGTGGCGCAGCGCGGGCTCCGCGCTGGTTTAGTCCGTCGGCCCCTTCGCCCGCGGGCTGCAAAACCGCTTTGGCGAGTTTAACGCCGACAGGAAGCTCTTAGAGCGTTCTCCCCGCAGATTACCCCGTGTCTTTTCAGTCGAGATAAAACCCGTGATTCTGGCGTTGCAGATGGGAGCTCAGCCCACTAGGCCAGACGCGGTGTGAGAAACAGCAGGGCGCTCTCAGCCTCGTGCTCCCTCTCGGCCCTAGGAAAGTGTCTCCCCGGGCTTGGGGGTTCCCGAAAGGTGGCCGTGAGGAGGAGGAGCCGGTGGCGGGAAGCACGGACGGTATCGCTGTCCGCCTCGGGGATAGCGGCACGGCTGGCACTCCCTGGCTGGACACCGGCAACACCTCAATGTGGGTCAGCGCCAGCTTTGTGAAATAACAGCCTATTTTTAGCTTGAGTTCGTCTGAAACTGCACTAGTTGTATTTAACTAGTTAAGTTTTTCTTCTCATGGTATTTTATTGCACCTATACAGATTACAAGTGCTTGCTTTTTGATCTAGAAAACAAGCAGCTCAAATCGGAGTCTCCTCAAGTTAGTATTGCCCTTGACAAAGGCATGACTGATTTGTGGTTTTGTCCAAATGTCTTGGGTTTGTATGAACCATGATTTGTCCAGAGGAGGTTTCATGGTATCTGGCACGTGAGAGATGTGCTATTCAGAATATGTCTGTACTTTATTTCACTACACCTGGCTTCAGGTGGCCATAAGCTTATTTCTGACCAGGAGCCATGTGTCTGCTAGGATAATGTACTCAGCTTTTCTGGGCTATAAATAGATCTGGCTGTATTTATTTACGTTGCATTTTGTATTTACTGACTTAGGACATGTGTCTGGTGAACTTGCAGCTGTTTCCACTACTCAATATAAAACGTCTTGAAAACACTCAGAATGCTATAAAACAAGATGATCCCAAGGTTAATGGCTTCTTGGAATATTGTTTACTTTTTGGTGGTTGCAATGATAGGAGGATTTGGGGGAAAAAGAAATAAAGTCAACGTAGCTTTTATCACTAGGAAAAATTGAGGAATTTGCTCTGAATAAAGTTCTGTGATTAAACAGTTCTTTACCTGCTTTAATCCATGCTATTTAGGTTTTGTGTTTGGGTTCTTTTTCCTCCAACAATGCAAGCTTTGTTGCACAATAAACTGATCAGGATTTTAAAATCAAATTACTTTCTGCTGCAACATCTTTTGAGTGCTCTAGCACAGTAGTTTACACTGAAAATAAGTCTGGCAGTTTCTTTGAAATTATATACCCAAAGAAGAAAGGATTTAGCTCAGAAAACTTCTGGTCTAAAAGGATTTTTTTTTTCTTTTTGAGTACAGAATGCCTCTTTCATTTTAACAATTTAATATTGATTTTTATTAGATTGACCCTATCTGGTCCCCCTAGTTGTGATTATGTCATACTAATTGTCACTTAATATGCACGTTCCTGTATTTTATGATCTGAGATGGCAAGAGATACTTGGAGACTACAATAGTGTCCCATTTCATATAATACAGGGCAGAATCTTACAAGAATACAAGAATACTTGTAGGGGAGAGAGACAGACAAGCAGATAGTTGCGAAAAGGTTACAATTAGTGAACTGTTGAAACAAAGTCGGTTGAGGAAGAAGAAAAAGATGAGACTGATAGGGAACTTTAAATATAAGAAAAAAATAAATGCTTGAAAAGAGAAATCTGTGGGGTATAATCAGAAGAGACTGATACTGCCAATTTGAGAAGCAAAGATGTGGTCATCACCATCGTCATGGTATTAAGAAGATTAATACAACTTTTATGATAAGAGGCTAAAACAGGAAAAAGTTTGAATACTTTTTTGAAGCAGTGAGAGTGAAAAATAAAATCTGGGCATGGACTGAATGTACTTACTCAGTTGACTATTATCAATAGTTTTTGGAAGTTTTAATAGGCAGTTGTGAAGTAAAACAGTCAATTTAAAGAATACCAAAGTTTCAAAAATCCAATGGTGAGTTATATCTTACGATTGCTTTATTTTCTCCTAAGTACAATAGTGAAAAAAATCCCTATTCACACTCTTTATTTAAAAGTGTGAATATTTTATATGCTTTACTAGCCATTTTTGTAAAGAAGGGGAATCCTAATATAATTAGGAAACAGTTTTTTACTTCTGATCATCTTTGTCAACCTTCCTGTACTTATAAAAGTTCCATTATATTATTTTTTAGTTAGAAAGACCAGAACAGGAAGTCGTTTTCAACATGCAGTCACACCATGACCGTGTATCACTTTGGAAAGAAATGTCAGAATCTGAATTTGTTCAATTGGAGGTAGTTTCACTGTGTCTGTATAAACTACTCGTATTTTAAATTTTGATGGAATTGGGGATTTTATATAGCTGTCGATGTCACGTGTATTACTAGTCTGTATGTACAGAATTATTGTACACACTTAAGGTTCTACTGGTTAGGTCTTTGATCTGCTGGTACTTACTGTAACCGTTTGTGGAGAGGTTTCTGAAGGCTGTGTCATGCCTATGTCATGCCAATGTGTAAAAATATGAAGTGAGTTGACTATCACTGGGTTAGACTGCCATCTAATAGAAAACTCATACATGACTAAGCAGATTAAAACGAAAAATAATTAAAGGAGAAGAATGTAATTAATGCAAATCAATGTAGTTTTAGGGAAAACAGCTTTTGCCAAGAAAGCTGACTTAATGCTTTGATAAGATTACAAGATTGGCATAAAAGTAACTGCATAGCTGTAACACTAGATGTTGATGTTATCAAATAGTTTTATCAAAGGAGTGTAATTAAAGATCACTCTGAAAAACAAGTGTGACTGATGCAAAGACCGATGAATAGCAAGTAGTAGCAATGCCAGCATAGTTCTTTAGAGTAATCTAGACGGTTTAGTAACTTGTATTCACTCAAAAATGTGCTTTAGTACAGACACTTGCCAAGTCATACACCTACAATCAGGGACGCTAGCAATATTTATAAGTTTTCAAGAATACTTTTTGTTACTCTAAAAGGAGTATAGGGATTATAATGGACAAGTCAATACGAGCTCCCAGGGCAGTGCTTTGGTAACAATAAAAATTATTATGTGATCCTTAGATATAAAATGTGAAATTGTGAGGAGTAGAGGGATTTTTTAAAATTTATAAAAACAAATTAAATAGCATCCATACTAACTATTGAATTACCACGTGCAGATCTGTTGACCACAAACCTTCTATGTTACCTGATTTTCTGATATACAAAAACCCCCAACCAATTCGTCTGGAGCCCATGTGTGGCATTTTTCACGTGCCTGCTCCTTTGTTTATATTTACTGCTCCACCTCTGAGCCCTTTTTTGCTTCCCTCTTAAAATTAGGTTCAGTGCTGTGGCATCTCTTGGATTCTGTGATCTTCCGGTGAACAGGACAATGGAGTGGAAGGGACTGCAGGACAGTGTCAGTTTGTGTTTGAGAGTGGTAGGTCCAGAGCTGTGTCATAGAAGAGAAAGTGATATATTTTTGAGAATGCAAATCTGCAGAAAATATTGAAAGACTGGAAACAGTGGGACATATAAACTATTCTTCCTGTTTAACTCAAAAAATAGATGCAATGATATTTCACAAGGAGAAAATATAGGCCTCTAAAGGTTTCTTAATTTGAAGAGTAAGGCAGATTGGTTTATAAATATATGACAAATTCACTTGGTGTGACAGATACAAGTTACTGGTTTCAGTATAGGAATTAGTGGGTGAAATTTCATGTACTGTGATGTGCAGGAGATCATAAACTGTAAAATACTGTTTTTTACATCTTGAAGTGCAAATTTAACAGGAAAAGAAGGCTTTTAGTAGAAAATACTTTACTTTAGGGTTTTTTAGGTAGTTCGAACTCTTTATGGTATTTTTATCCCAATGGAGCTGTCAGATTTCTTATATTGCATCTTAACTGGAAATTCTGCTTTTAATATTTCTAAAGTTCAATAACATCAATAATTTAACTGAGTGCTCCTTTTTATTTTTCCACTGATGATAATTTCTTTGTGTGTATGAAAAACCTCTAAATTACTGAGTTTCTTCTTCTTGTCTGTTTCATTTCTGCAGCTTGGTCTTATTTATTCTCCCGTCTAGCATGCTTTCCTCTTTATTCTTTGATGGATGTCTTCAGTCAAAATGTCTTCAGTCAAATTCTTTTTTAAAGCTTCTCTCTTTTCTTCAGTTCCTTAAAAAATCCCATGACTGTTAAAGATTAGTTAATTTCTCTCCTATGTCCAAATTTTGTCAATTGCACAGTTAGGATGTGGTTCTGTTTCCATGGCCTGGGCCCGCATGGGCAGAGCACACATGGAGACCCCTACTGCTCGCAAATAGCACTCAAGGAATGCTATTCTGCTGCAAGATTGGTGGGACAGACCTATGCTAGAGGGGAACCTTTCTGCTATGGAAATTTCTATGCTGATGTGCTAAAAGAGTTATTTTAGTAAATCTATGTGTGGTGCTCTAGGACATTATCAAAACTGAAAGAGTTCACAGTGGATTCTTCATATTTGGTTGGCTTCCTTGGCCAGGTGTATTTATTAAAAAATATTCTGAATTCATTATGAGGATTTAACACAGACCTTTTCACCCATTAATGTAAATGAGCACTTCACATACAAAGTGTGGTATGCTAAAGGTTTCTGGTATAGTGTCATGATCTTGGGCTAGATCTTGTCTATATGCTTTTGTGATAATGAGAATTATTTTCTATTTTCAGCTCTAAAACTGGTTTCTCTACTTTGAAGAGAAGATCTTTTTCTTTTCTTTCTGAAACCCTGATTATATGCATTGGCCATGGACTGGTCAGAGGGATTAGACAACTACTACTGAGACTTCACAAATACAACCAATGTGGAGCCCTTTTTGAGTTGTTTTTTGAAAAATTCAGTGAATGTCTCATATTGCTTCTGTCTGTACAATAAAAGAATTGTCTCTATAATGCCCAGTTTGTATTAAAACTTTGAAGATGTGGTAAAGAAGGACTTTTTGTGACTGAAGAAATTATGATCTTTTACAGGCACATGCTGAAATAGTCACTTGGCAGGTTTAACATTCATAATTGGCCCTTAGGCAACATATAATCTGAGTAGATAGTATTTGAGTATTACAGGAGTAATTATAAAGATTAATGATTTCAGAAAATATTTGCACAATATTGCTCACAAGTAAGTTTTCTTTTGTTAGGCTCTTTTACAATGTATTTGCTAGTTTATTCCTATTGAAGTAAATTAAGCCTATATATTAGGAAAGCTGGACATTTTTTATTTATTTCAATTAGGTTTTCTCCAGAAACCTTTTGGAACAGTCCAGCAGTTTGACATTCTGGATATATCACAGCATTTATCTCAGCAAGCTGTTTGAGCTGACAGCCTGGGAATATTTTCTCAAGTATGTTGGTGGCAAATCAGAGCCCAGCCACAGGCGTGACAAACAGGGCCTCTGGTGCTAGTAGTGCTTTCCATATTTTCTATTGCTTTTTAGGAAATTTTGGCATAAGGGATCCTATACAGCTGCTGTTAAACTATTGCAATATTTTTTTGTGTTACATGTTTTTAACAATGCTGTCTGTGAAAACTGCTAAACTGGTATCCTTAATAGTAATATCAGATATGTTAATGGCAATTACAAGAGCATACAGCAATTACAAGGACTTGCAACTTTTCCTTTTTGAAAAGTTTCTTTGGATGACTGTGAAATTTCACTTATGTTTTTGTTTCTAAAATGTAAACCACATATTTTATTGCCTTGCATTATTAGTGCTGCAACCAGAAATAAACAGCAATCTCTTTGCTCAGTCTGTTCCGATTACTGCAGCTATCAGTCACTTACTGCCTGTTCAGCATCCTCTTCACACCACTCCTTATTTTTTCTCTCTGTTGCTAGGGAGGAATGCTCATTGATTTTTCTGTGGGTTTTGTTGTTGTTGTTTTGTTTTGTGCAGCAAAATAACAATTTATTGAGACAGGAAAATTTTGCACATCCACTTGTATTACTCACTATATTATTTTGTCAGCTGATATGCTGTACTGTCACTAGACTGAAAGTTTATCTTGTCATTTACTGTTGGAATCCCATTATTGTTAAAAAACATTGCCTTTCATTTTATTTCTGAGATTTTAATTAAAAATTGAAAAATATAAGCTAAAGTTGGTAATGGAAGCTCTATTGCAGTTCTGTTTCATGCTTAAATATGACCTTATACCATTAAATAACAAAATTATTATACAAGAGGGAAATTTAAAACTTCTCATAGAAAATATAAATTATTGTATTTTCCTGGTAGGTATATGTCTTTTTGTAATTTCTTTGATGAGTGAATATTTCTCTTTTTTATATTACTATAATTGTCAGTGTATTAGAAAAGAGATATACCTTATGTTCAATTTAACAGGAAAAAGAAATCACTTGGAAACCAAAATATGTGTATGATCTAAAGTTCGCAGACAAGGGAGATTAACTAGTATTACTCTAAATGAAGAAAATTACCTATGTTGAAAAATCAAAATGGAAGCTGTAAACTGTAAGGAAAAGATTAGTAATTCTCAAAATGTCCTAAAAAGATGTAGTAGCTTTTGTATTTGGATTTAAACAAGAAAGCATCTGAGAACTGTCAGTCTCTGTTATCTAGTGCTTGAATTCTTTTGGATCCCTTACTTTTGCCTTTTGCTTGCGTAAATTGGTTTAGCAAATCAAAAATATGCTAAGTCTTTGTCATAAAAAAACACTTTTGTTTTGTCTTGGAGCAGGTAGACTGTGTCAGGCTATCAATAAACATGTACTTTTTGTGAAATAAATGCCATTCCAATGGTACTCCAGGTCTTAGGCTATTTTGCTTCCAATCTGCCAGATGAACTCTGCACCAGCCTTTGCAATATGTATGATCATGTTGTCTTTTCCCATGGCTTGCACAGTCAGAATATTACTTTGGTCAGCAGTCAGACTGTTGGTTAAAGTAATGCATACCAAACTAATGGTAGGGAGCTGCACTCCACTGAGGATATAACTGAATACATTGTGGTTTGCTTCTGCAAATTTCTTTATGCAGAACTGCCTCTATTGTACCCCTAGTGCCATGCACCTTTTGAAATTTTACAAACTAGTCCTATTGAACCTTCCATCAAGCCCAAAACCATATAGTGCTAATATTTCTGCAGTTCACGTACTCATGTGTTCTCAGCGCTACAAGCTGTAGGCATATGCATTTCAGCAACAATCCTGTTCTCTGAAACTATTTCTTCAACATGTTTCTGATGCCACATGGATAATTTTTTTTAATAAAGAGAGTTAGCATCACCACACCAAGAAAAGTGGGACACACTTGTTTCTACGTCTGTTCAGATGCAAAATTCTGGAGTGTCTGTGACTATTCCCTATCTGTGTTTAAATGTTCCTGTTGTAGAATTCCACAGTTCCTGCCTGAAACACTTGTGTATACTTGGGGATAGCATAACAATTCTAGCCGTTTCCATGGCCACCCAGTTTGTCATTAAAATATTATGGTAGTAATATTTTCACATTCCAGTACTGTCCAAAAGACGTGAAACATCACATGGATGTCTCCATCATAACATAAACACAATTGGGGCAGCAGGTTTAATGTGTCTGTGATGCAACTGGAGAATAGTCAGAGCTACAGGGCCCAGAAGTACCTCAGGTGTATGTGGTGGCAAGCTAAAATAACCACTGTCCTTGGAGCCATAAAGGAAAAATAATCTGATTGCTTTGTTCCTAGAGAGACACCACTCAGAAGGGCAGCATGTAAACTGGGAAATATCATCATAACCATTGGAGTAAGCAAGTGTACTGTTGTGTTTTCAGGAGTACATGTTTATGGAATTGTAGATAATCGGTGATAGTTTGGTTTAAGGTTGCCTGAGTAGATGTAAAAATACTCTGTCTTTTGACACACCCCACCATGGATAATTGTATGTAGTGAAACTCATGTCCTTGAAGCTGACCTTTGGAAGGGAGGAAAAAGGAGTAGAAAGATAGAGAGATAAGTGCTTAGTCTTGCTAAATAGGTATTAACAAGTATTTCAGATTAACAATATTTGCAATGATAGAAAAAAGTGAAGAAGTTCTTTAAGATGCCTGTAGAGCCACTATTTTCTGCAGACTCGCTGTCAGATATGGAAAGATTTCAATGTATCAAAAGGAACTTCATGCAAAGGCCTCCTTATTATTAGAAGAAACTTTTTGGATGCAGACAAGATTAATGTAAATCTGATCTTTTTTTTCTGCAGTACTTTAGGATATCTAAGAACACTTAGAAGCAGACTGTCACATTTTCACTACATAAAGTATACTTTTAAAAGACACCAGACTCCAAAATTTACTGTCATCATTCTCGTAGCTTGTAATTTTATTAGAAACCCCAATATTTAAACAAACTTATTGTAGAAAACACAATAAAATTCCAAGATATATTTCAAGATCTAATTTTATGTAATCATTTTCAAGCAAGCAAGAAGCAGTCTGGAGATATTTTCAAATATCTAGGCAATGAGCTTTACAGACACCATTCCTAAGGATTAACACTACAAACTTTGGAGACAAGCTCTGGAAACAAGCTCATTATGCTGCTCAGTGGATGCTCTGCTGTCTGTAGTTAGGCTCTTTAGGCAGCTCTCATCCATACATTCTCTGAAGCCTCTCATCCTTTTAGTGATCCAGTAAGCCTTGAATTTAACAGAAGCTTTGAGAACCAAGCACTGCTTGTACAAGATAAAGGCTACCAATCTCTGATTTGAATAAATCAAATCTCTGATTTGAATAAAGTACATTGCAAGCTAATTCAAGAATCTTGACTTCTGTTTTTTTTTTCTTAAGGTATCATTATGAATAAAACTGGCCATAAATACTTTTCCACTGCTCATATTTTGAGGCTTTTTAGTATACTATTTTCCAGTCTCTATGTACTTTCACTATCCTTATTTAGGGAAGAATGATATCCTAGTTTAGTCTTCTTTCACTAAATAGCCTGAAGCTTTTAATCAGATTTTACTCTTCTTTATTCAGGCACATTCTAGCATATGATACTAATTTTGGAAAAAAATAACTATGACTTCATCTCCAATCAAAGAGTTAAGAAAAAAAGTATATTTTTGCCCTTGGAAGTAACCCGCTAGCTTAAAAGATTACTTGTCGAAAGTATCTCTATTATTGTATGGCATAAGTCGTGTTTTCCAAGGGAATAGTCACTTGGGGATGCTCAGCTTTAGACAGTTCCAGCATAAGGGAATTCACACCCTTAATTACATGTTACAGATTCCTGTTCAAAACATGAGAAGGACTAGGAGACTAAAAATGGAATCAGTAGGAGTCAGCATGGCTCACTGGAAGATACAGCAGACAAAAACCATAGAGGAGAGGAATAAAACTTAAATTAGCTTGGCCAACTCTTAGAAGATGAAGCTGACTTACTTTAGCCAGGCTGTGGTCAAAAGGAGGGAAAAATTCAGGCAAACTTAGGGATAAAAGTTATTGAACATAACTTGAAATTAATATTTTTTAAAAGAAACATTTAAAAAATATACTATGGTTTCTAAGTAAATATTTCTAAAAATACTGAATAGTTACCAAAAAAGGGAAAATATATCTATACAGCCTGCAGGTGAAGAAAGTGATCAGCAAAGTAAATGACTACTTCAGTCGGTTGACAAATACTTTTCAGCCTGTGTAACACTATGAGCTTTAAAAAAATTAATTTTTAAAAATTATCTACTTATCCATCATAGTAATGAAAAACAAAAGAGTTCTTAAGGTCTCTACTTACAGTTTTCTTGTTCACACACTGCTTCACTCAAATCCATTCATTCTCTAAAAACTAAAGAGCATGCATTCTTCATTGATACAATTATGAATTATCTTAACTGCTTTTGTGTACTGCTTTCTCTACTTGCAATACAAATTCTGTATTTTGATAACCTCTCCTTCTGGTTTTTCTCTGCTGGAATTATAGGGACCAACAGTATTATTTTCTTTATCTTATTTGCTGCAAGATGGCATATTTATTTTTTATTTATTCCTGTGATCTCAAGCCTGCATCTTGTGCACCCTGATACCTCAGTCATCTTTAGAACATTCTTCAAGGACTGCAGTTTTCAACCTCAGAAAATGTATTACTCTATTTCCCCCTGCTGAATGTTCAGGAATACAGTTGTACATTTAGTCTCAGGGATCATTTGGTCTTCTTCCTTATGCTCTATATTTCTCCTATACTGTCTTTACAAGGTTCCCATGACCTGAGCTGTCCTTTACAGTTTACATATTTGTATCCTTATGTTCTCTCTTCTGTCATGTTATTATTAGGAAAAAATGGTGTAAAACATTGTCTTCAAAGACTAACATTGCCTTCAGAGAGTGACTTACAAGGAAACTCATTAATCTGATGTCTTTTGTTTGGTAATTTTCACGTTATTGAGTAGTACCTGGTATAAAGAAAATTTCTGTGTTCTATACTCAATCATCTCTCTCTTTGGACAAAAAAACCCTAGTTTTAATTTTTTAAAAAATAGTTGAAGTGGTTTCCCAAGAGTTTTTGCACCCGTCTTCCTTTAGTTTCATCAAGATATTTGTAATAAAGTCCTATGGAAGTATCAAAAAACTTTTTTTAAGTTAATAGAGATGATCTTTCCTGGTTTAGAAGGAGATTAAATTGGATTAAAGCCAGAGCTTCCCTTAAAAAGGTTTAGGCTATACCTTAAAGGCATTCATATTGTATGTTTATTGCAATATTTTTCTGAGAACTGCAGTTGACTGACTGGCTTGTAAACTCCTAATTACCTCTATTCCTCCTTTTAAAGTTTGTTAGAATTCTTTCTGGAACTTTATTTACCACCTACATACAATTAGCATGTCAATTAGGAAATTCTCTAGAAAATAGAAAATATGGATTTGAGGCTGAAGACAAATATTAAACCTAAGACATTCCCTCCCTTAGCAGTATGTTAACCTCAAGGCAGCTATGCAGAAGCCCTTTCATTGCAGTGTATGAGGAAAGGAATAAATCCAGATCCAGCCTACTCTCAAGCAAGAATTCATGACTGGATCACGACGGGGCCTGTCTGGTGTGTTGTCTGGCATGACATTTCTGGACAGGATGGATTTCAGACATGTCACTATCCCAGGATTTTTTATTGTCTGGGCAGCATTGTATTGTGTTGGCATTCTAAGTCACTTACATACTGCTGTGTGCTATATATGTCATGTGGTTGCCAAATCCTCAGTTTTGAAAGTTACTTCTGGGACCAATTTTTTGAATATTTCCACTGGGTCTCTTTTCAGATCTTCTTTGAATAGAGAATACAATGAGATTTTAGGCTAAGGGTCTCCAGTTGAAAATACAAGGGGCACGGAGGAGCAAACTGTATTGGAAAAACAGGTGCTCTTCAGTCTTAAGAGCAGACCTGGTAGACACTATGCTGATCTTTCTGAGGGAAGAACTGTCTGACTATCAGCTTACTGGATTTTTGCCAGGTTAGTAGCATCCCTGTGAAAAATAAAAGCAAAGGAGTGCATGTGTAGGGCAATTCCCTTGTGAAGGGAAACATACCACTTTAAAAGCTCCCAAAGCTCAGAATATGCTGGTTGGCAAAAATCCAGCATTTTTCTACTGGGATGTTTTTAAGATCATTGCTTCCTATACAAATTGCTCTTTGTCCCACAGGTCCTGGCCAGACAAAGTCCGGTTTGATAGCGCCTTTTCTCAGGCAGGCCCGATGACATGGGCTGTATGCCAGTGCCTGTAACTGGTAGGTCCTGTTTGTACTTCTGCTGCCACTGAGGCCATTGCGTTCCTCCTAATTGCTACAGTGACATTATGTGCTCCTTTGCCCTCATCCCACCAAACTTTCACTTCCTGTCTTTGTGCCAGGCAGAAATGTTGCCTGAAGAACCAGGAAGGAGTGGCACTGTGGAGAAAAAATAAGGAAAATAAATTTTAATTTCAACTGCGCTATGATCAACCTACCATTACTGGACACCAATTTAATGTTGTTTTTATAAATAATTTCCGCAAAATCCTAAAGGAGAGGAGAAGGACATAGTTCATTTATAAAGCACACAGCACACTGAAGTGCTTTGACTCTAGTCATTGCGGCAGTACAAACAGCAATTAGACCCTAGGAAAAAGGTAGGTTGTTTCCCACTACTAGTTCCTTTCATCTTGTTTGCAACCTGTTTTTGCACAAAGCACTACAGCTATTTATAAACTGCAAGTGGGAGCTGAGAATAGGAAGAGCTTTGTGTTTATGGGATGACAGTGTCAGGAGAGCAATACTTCAGCTAAATTGGGATGGCCTCTACAGAGTCCTATTTTTATGATTGTAATGCTGCTGGTATTTTGAGGACTGAAGTCTCACAGACACAGGCTCAGGTTCATGTAATTTATGTCTCCTTACATATAAAAATAAACAGAGTTATGTTAAAAAGCTGTGCTTTTTTTTTTTTTTTTTTTTTTTAAGGTCAAGATGAATAGAGCTTTTTTTGGCCTCCAACTTTAACTATATAAAATTAGTAGATATGCCATTTACCAGACAGGGCCAAAAGGTGGTTGTTACAACAATACTGAGTTATTTTAAGAAGAGAGTAGGGACATGGGTGAGATGGTTAGATGCATTAAGGGAAAAAAACAGGTCTTCCAAAAACCTTGCAATGGTAGAAAATTCAGTGCAGTTCTAGCAGGTCTACATGTGCTTGTAAATGACCATCTCTGAAATTATTTTTCTGTTTCTCCTTTCTTTTGTTGTAGGTTAAAAAAGACACTGCACAAAGGAGTGGTGAACCTAAAATTTCCAGTCTGATTTGCTCTTTGCAAAGGGAGATACAATTCCAAAACTTTGTAGAAGAAAATTCTAAGCAAAATCTTCTCTAGCCTATTTGCCTCTAAGAGCTATGGTGTTTGGCTTGGAGCAATTTGACCTAGCAAATGCTGACTTGAAAGAAGAAGGGGGGGGAAAAAGAGCTTTTTTCATGTGTGTTGGATATACTGGGATAAAATGCTGTAGAAATAGTTGATAGAAGCAGATTGACTTAGCATCAATTTGATCTCCTACCAAACTATTAGATTCTATTACTAGAACAGACAACCGCAACCCACTTTTGCTAAACAGATGTTACAGAGCAGTATTTAAAATATGTAATTTCATGTTTTCTAAATAAAAAGTGTTTTGAATCAGTGAAAATTCTTCTTCAAATTTAGCAAGATATTTGCCTGTCATTTGAACACAGCAACAAAATAACAGTACAACCTGTCTTATTCCCTTCTTAAAATTATAGGAAACTGTTTGTAGTTTTGATTTGCAAACTTTTTGAACTGGAAGTAAAATCAGTGCATTACTGCTCAGTTCATGGTGAAAATACCTCTTAAACCTACTGTTCATACTCACTCAACACAAGTGTCTTCAGAGGCAATGAGGAGTGAATCAGCACTAGAGTAATTACTATTTTTAACTTTTCCTTGGTTATGACTATGGGAATATAGTTAATAAAATGATAGCTTCTCAATTTCTGCAAAGTTCAATTTAAGAGTAATGCAACTTATACGGCACTTGTGAAATGTAAAACAAGTACAGACAACACCCTTTTAATAATTGGCAATCACTTTTTGTCACTGTCTAGTGATTTGAAGGTCTGAGATGAGAAAGGCAAAGGGAGGTATTCAATTCAGCTGTGCAGGTTGTCAAGAGAAATAATGTAAAAGTAGAACAGAGACATGAAATTAAATGAAAAGTGGGTAAACTTCCTTCTTGATATCCATGAGGATATCCATAAGTAAACTTGTACTCTCATATAATAACAAAACAAAACCAATGATGTTGCTATCTGCTAATTGCAAATAAAATATAAAAATTAAGAAATATTGATATTCACATGTTTTGGTTCCAATATGCATTTAAATAAATATTTTATTAGTTAATATTGCTAATATTTCATTAATTGTGGAAGAGGCCAGATTAATTAGCAAGTTAGCAAACTCAGCAATTTTTTGCATGTATTTATATTCTTTACCTGCCTAAATGCTAATTTAGGTGAGCAATCTGTAGCAAAGACCTCCTAAACCTTTGTTAGTGGCTGGAAAAGCCTAGAATCCAGCTATAACTGCTCTTTCAACCCAATATCTGTAATTAAATGCAAGCCTCATGACTGGCCTTCAGGGGCACTGAAGTGAAGTACTAGCAGCTTTTGAACTTCTTGCCCAAGGTAGCCTAAAGTTATCTTTCACATGCCAGTGCTTGTATGTGTGTTGTATTTCTCTTCCTTACTCCTAAGTAAGGTCTCCATGCCCCCAGGTAAGGCTGAATCATTTTTATGCTGAGGGAGAAGAAAATACTGATATATTTTAAGACCAGCATAATTTAAATACATTGTTGAGTAACTGAAAGAGTAGACTATCTATGCTCTGTCTCTGGATTAATTTTGAATACTCAAAGGAAACTTTGTCCAGGTAATCCAGTGAAGGTTTTCTCTTGAGGTCAGAGCTTACTGAGACAGGACCTTGGTATTTCAGTCAGTAGCATGTAAAGAGAAAATGATTATTTAAAATAAAGAGAAGAATGGGGCAGGAACCTCTTAGGGAGTCTGTTTCTGAAGTTTGTATTAGAGGCACATCCCACAAGAATTTGTTATGCCATGAGCTGAGGTAGTCCAGTGCTCTTTACAATTGTTCTCACTTAGGTGCCTTCTGTTAATTCTATACCATATTAAGGTACCTTCTCGTTAATTAAAGTCAGAAGATGGCAGCTAGTTTATTACACTTACTTTATGGAATCAAAATAATTATTCAGATATCAAACAGAAAAATGTAAAGGAGGAAGAGTTTTTTGATAATATTCTGACAAAATGAAACTATTTGAATCTCTGGAGGAAGGTTTGGATAGGTACAGGCAGATTAGAAAGGTGATCAAGTCAGGTCTGCAACAACACATCTGGCTGGTTGGTATTTACAGGGAATTTACTGAGAACAATGCTGATGGCAGGGTCTTGCTATGTTTCAATATATTTTAAAAATTCCTTTTTTCTTTTGGGAATTCTGATGAAGCTTTTAGAAAGAGACAAAATAGAACATTTTTGTTATGATGTTTGATATGTTGGATACAAAGTCTCTTGTAACTGTAATGCAGATTGGTATTATTATTTTGCAGGAAAGTGTAAAGCATTGTCGTTATTGATGTAAGATGGAAACCACAATGCAGTACATGGTGAATTGAATTTTATCTTCTTTCAAGTTTAGACTGTAATGTTTAAAAGCTGCTCTTTTATTGTGGTGTTTTATTTCTTCCCAAGAAGCTTACTATGTCTAATCAATGCCTGCCACACATGTAATTGTATGCTATCATAACGCCCATAATTTGTGTGACCTTCATTATGGATAAATTTGCAGCAAGAAAGCAAATCTGTTGCAAAAAAAAAACCAACATCATTTTTGTTTTGAAAAAGTTCCAGTGAATAAAACAAGTTCAGTCTGTATCTTGCTCATACTGCATTGCTTAGAATAATTTCTTTGTACAGAGGACTCTGTTCCTGTCTGGCATTTTTGGATATTTCTAACATACAGAATTCATCAAAGTTTTATCTTCTCTTCATATTTTTGATCTTTACATTTACTAAATATGAATGGTGTTCCAGGCTTAACTTTGATATATTACACCAAAGGTTGCAGTTATTCTTTTGTATGATTTTGTCCTGCATGCTTCTAGTTTGTCTCTAATTTAACACTGAGATAAAGGACTTTTGCTTTGTAAAAGTGATTTGCTGTGGTGAACTTCTCATGTTTCTATTTTAATCTTTGTTGATCTGGATTTATAGTGACCTCTCTTAGAGAAATTATTTTGTCTAACCTGTTTTTTTTTTAATTAGGATTTAAATGATTGTTTCAGCTATATCCCAGAGTGGGGTTTTTTTGTTTTGTTGTTTTTTGTTTTGTTTTGTTTGTTTATTTGGGGTTTTTTGTGTGCAGTTTTCCTCTTCAGGATTATTTCTGGTTTATGTTAGTTGTGTTGTTGTTTTCTTTGTGACCTACTTGCTGTCATTATGTCCACACTCAGTCTTTTTGGCTATGCACTTTTTAAAAGGCTGTTTCTAGACATCTGCCTGCTTGAAGAGCATACAAATAAAACAGTTCAAGTCTTCTTCTGACAGTGTGTAAAACTTTCTACAGCATCTCTTACTTTTGGTATTTTCTGTGTTGGCTTAAGCTATGGTGTTGAAGTGAATATATAGTTTTCTATCACCTCTAAGATATTGAATACTCCAATTTCTAGTATATTCTGATTCTACTTTAAAAATCAAGGAGTGATTTTCCTTGGACCCTGCTTTTGTAAATATGGCACTTTCTTACTAGGTAAATCTATTCTTTTATTAATTGAGAGCCACCCCTGTAAAAGTAAGCTATTGACAAAGTTGAAAATATATTCCTGCTACGCCCATTCACGTTCCTGCTAACTGCACTCACATCTCTAGATTTAACATAAAGGATATATTTATATGGCTGATCTTAGCTGATAACAGTTAAAAATGCTATCAAGTCTGTGGACATGGAGCACAGACTAAAATTTCTAACCTTCAAAGTCAAGTGATGCTAAAACAAACTGGACAGTAAAAATGTCCTTTAGAGGTGAAAGAGGGCAAGAAATGATAAATTGTTATCTGTTCTGGTGTTCATTGAAGAGATTTCATTGCCTGCAACTAAAAATCTGGGAGTGAATTCTTTCTCCATTAGTACATTGGTAATTTATTTTTCCTGATGATCAGCAACTGAAAGATTAAGGTGCAAAACAGTAAGGGATGTTATCTCTTCAGTGACTCTTCAGCTCACATAAGAGTTGCAAACATGCAAGGCAGGTCATACAGTGAGAAAAGTCTGTAAATGCAAATACTCTCAGCAGTGATTAATAACAATTACAAAGAGAAACAATTGTGATACTCAGAAATAAGTCCTTTTCTATCCAGAGTCTGTAGAATTTGATATTAACTACAGACTAAAGTGCTGCAGCAGCAAAAGTCACTGTTTTAAAGACTACAGACATATGCACAAACATAAAAATGTGAGTAGCACTAAAGCTAAAGCACTAAAAAGTTTGTAAGTGCCAGAATGAAAAATGCATCTGCAATCTTAATTTGGCATCCCAGTGCTTGTGTATTATGATACAGAAGCACATATTTAAAATATTACCTAATTCATTACCGCTGACAGTGCATACTATTGAAATTCTTCTCTGAATCATTGCCTTTCTCACAGATTTTTCCATGAGATGTATCACTTGCATCTGGAAGCACCACAAAATTCATTGATTTATTACTTAATGTCATGTGAAACAATGGAATATTTTATCCTTATCTGATTTGAAGCAAGCTGAAGTATGGAGAGGTTAAGGTCAAAGGGATCCATTAATTTCATGTACCTAACTGAGAAGACTGAGGCCTCATTTTTCAAATAAGGTAGTATTTTTAGTAAGCCATATGTCTAGAGCAGAGGTTCCTCTAACAACTGTTACAGTGTGAGTGTTTAATACTTTAAAAAACAGATTATATGGTTGCAGTTTTCGCTTCTTGTCCCAGGCAGAGCAGCTGAGACAGCCAGGTAAATGAAAAAATTTCTTAAACATTTGTGAATTACATCATTCGCTTTATGAAGATGGTGTAGGAACATGTTACTCATCACTACAAGTCTTGTATAGCTGAAATTTTTTCAGTGAGTATGGAATTTCTAAGGATTTTGACTTCTCTTTCACAGGTTTCTCTGGGTATGTTTCAGAGGCACTTTAAAGTTTATAATGTGGCCATTTAAGATGGTATTTCACAATGACAGATTCATCCTTTAAATGTCCATATCTTGCTTGTATCCAAAACCATGGCATAAAGTAAGGAAGAGGGGAAGATGGGAAGAGCAAGATGGGGCTAAAATATTGCCAAGAAAAGATCACTTTTTTTTTTATTATTATTATGTAGAAAGCAACCTGGGTTTCCTTATTTCCTTCTCACAAATAACCAAAATATTATTGCTAATGTTTTCTAAAATTTTTCAGGCTCAGCCAGATTTCCAGTATGAAAACTGACATCCTAAACCACTGGTGCTGGGCAAGTTTAAATTATCTGATCCAACTTCTGCTGGAAAGTCTTGGCTATGGTTATGCCTGTAATTCTAAGGGCTTCATTCTGCCTCAAATTACATCAGCACGTGCCCAAAATACTTTCATTTTTGCAGAAGAACATCAGTGGAAAAGTGATAGCAAATAATAAAAATAATGTCAAATAAAATTTTATAATTTCTGAAAAAAAGAGATCTGAATTAACCCATGAAGAATGATGATCACAAAATACCTCTGTTCTCCGTTGCATTTGTTTCCTATGCATTTTAACCAATTTCCTATAGAAGTAGCAAAATAGGATTCATGTTACTAAGGTGGTTTCACTGTTGCAAGAGTGGAGTGTTAGAATTCATGTTATTTTTCTACAGTATAAAAAGAACTACTTCCATTAAAATGGAAATATCCAGTTTACCATGGCTGGAATATTTCTCATATGTGTACATTTTCACAAATTTTTAGCAGAATTTAATAGTATGATGAATCTCTGGCAGGGTTTTCTAATTATTACTAGTGATCACATTTGAGTTCTTGAAATTTAAAGGGTTGTTTCAACAGAATTTCATTGCAAAAGAATCTACATTTTTAATTTTTACTCTGCATCAAAATGAAAGTGATCTCAAACACTGTAGGCAACTGGAATTGTTTTCTCAATAATTAACTTTCTTTCGAGTTGAGTTACTAAGTACAGCAGCTCCTGCAGTTCAGCTTTATTAACTGAGGCATGGCTGGCAAATCCACTTCTGTTACGCTCCCTGAGATGTAGTTTAATAACCAATGTGTGTCAAATGTCAGCTCTGCTGTTCCTCTTGGGATTCCTCTATCAAGAGAATACATATTCTGTCTGTGCTATACTGGAGTTTTCTAAAGCCATCCTCCAGCTTGCTTGCCCACGACCCACAGAGGATTCAGAAAAACAGCACAAGAAGTTTTTCAAACTACTACATGAGTGGTTTTAAATAATTCTTTCTTCATCATAAGTTAGGGAAAGGTGAAAATGCCATTTTAACCAAATGTTCCATAAAAATCTATTTTACTGCCCAGGAGAAGGAGTATTGTTGCTGTGTAGTGATTATGAATGAGGCAAAGCTTTGTAGGGAAGAGGGGCTTTCTTCTCTGGATTTCCAGCCTCAGTGATATTCTGGTTCCTTTCTGAATTACAGACTGCTGATTTCTCATTCTCCTTTAAATAACTGTCTGGCATGTTGTTATTCTAAACATGCTTTCAAAAGCTTTAAAATAGAAGATACAATATTTAGAAAAATTTTGTTTTTTCCACAAAATGATCCGATTGTCTGCCTCCAAATATACTTTGAGAATTAATTTCAAGGATCATATGTTCATAATGTTTTGGCATAGAAAATTAAGTGCCCTTCAAATGTGCTATGATTTAAGAAATGCCATGGTTTTAATTAGATGGCTTTATTTACAACTGCAACATACTCTGTCTGTCATGGCGAGACACTGGGAATACTGGGACTGAATTCACAACTCTGCAGGAAAACTTCTGCTGAAATAGAATATACCCTCAGCAATGGCAAAACAGTTCCCAATTTGTGATATATTGACATCTTCTTGATATTTATACCTTTATCTTCTTTTAAAAGATAAATAATGCACTGCCATATGATCTGCACAGAAAAAGAAGACTCAAAGGCATTAATTTTCAGGTAGAAATTAATAACCACTCTATGTTATTTGAATAAATGCAGAAATTAATGATGAAATACTTTCTTTTTTGGAAATTAAAAGCTCAGTCATTTGGGGCCCTTATGTGTTTATATGGCAGATTTCTGTTTTATATTACTAGTCTTGTTTTTGAAATTATAATATGTATCCACAGACATGCATACCCACCCATCATTCCATATGTGTATATGTCTATTCATTGTGTACATATAACCAGATGATTTGATACATATTCTGAAGTGCGTAACATTGTTTTGTGAACTACATAAACTGACATACCATAAAATTCTTTGTCGTTGATTTTTAAAAATGTATGACTGTATTAAATTTATAAAAGTCCTTCCTTGCACCATCAGAGTGCTTTATTTCTTAAATATGAATAAAAACTGTTAAGAAATAGTGTGAGTTAATTTGATATTTTTCTTAAAGAGGGTAAAAAATGGAAATCTAAAAGATAAGGTTGTGAAGACATCAGTGGGGAAAGAGGACAGGAAGAGGAAGAGAATTTTAGTCCTGTAAGGCATTGAGTCAAAATAAAGATCTGGACTAGGTTAAAGGAAGAAAAAAAAATGAGAGGAAGTTAAAATCATCTGTCCTGAACTCATTCTGTCAATCACAGATAGGAAATATCACCTTCAGAAATATGAATACACTTGATCCATTGACTCTTCAATCATAGAAGAATTTTAGTACACTGATTCCAAAGCCTTATTTACACCACTGTAGGAGTTACTGAGGGAAGATTAGAGAAATAGGAGGCTTATTTGGGAATACAATTTCAGGAGGAGGTTAAATGAGATAAAAAATAGAAGGAGCAAAATGGAAATGATAAACTAAATAGAGCAAAATAAGAGAACCAAAGGAAGAGAATCTTCCTGTAAAGTCTTTTCTATTTCAACAGCGATTGTCATGTTTGCTGTTTTCCTAGAAAAAAATTTTATCCAAAATGATCAGTTGATCCCCACGAGTAACAAGTGCTGGATACTCTAATTCTTCTTTAGATAATGAAAATTATCCTGGTACCTGGGAGTCAGACTCTACGAGTAGCTACTGTATGTGAATATTTCATGGCATGACTTGCTTGACCTACCTTTCTCCTAGTTTGGAGCATTAAAGTGAGCAAGAGACAAATATTTTCAAGCTTGAATGCTCACTTAAGTCCTAAAACTAAAATTAAACTTGAAATAAATAACCAGGAGCAGTCTGTGTTGGTGGAGTCAACACTTCTGAGCAGAATCTTTCAAACAAGGTGCTTCTTTCACTGTGTGCATGGCTTCTGAGAACTTACACTTGAAAATGTTGGCTTCATGCCTCAGAATATTTCTGTGCCATCTGTAAGGTTTCCACCCCCTTATTTTGCATTGTCCATCTGTTTAGACTATTTTCTCATAGGTCCTGAACACAGTATGTTATCCTAGAAAGTGAGGTGAATGGCTGTTTATCTGTTGGACTCAGAGCCTTGCAATTTTTAAGGCCTGGATTTCCCCCATAATCTCTGCAAGGTGGGCAGATAATGGTTCTCTCCATTTTCTGAGGCACTAATGTCTAATGCTAAAAGATGTTTAATGTAAAAGACTTACACTCAGCTAGAGCCGACTTCTTCAACTTTGCAGAGACATAATCCTGTAATTCAGCCATTGACCTGCTTCTGCCACCTTACACTGAATATCACTGCATTGCTTGGGGACCTACACTGAAAACTAACTCCTCCAGGATTGCCAAACCAGGTGTCTTCTCAGCTATCTTTTCTTAGGGAAACAATTTAGAAGATGCTTTCATACCATTTCCAATGAATGATACAGACTTTTACCGTCTGTGTGGTAGTGGATATATTAATTCCCTCAAAAAAAGCAGTGTAGCTTTTTTTCCCCACTTGTGTGGGAGGCCAAAAAAAAAAAAAGTACATTCAAATTTTCATTCGAATATATGAGGATCTTGAGCAGTCTTTCCCTTTCTGCAAGAGCACCTTACTCAACACAGTATGGGTTAGGGTTAGGAGAGAAAAAGACACATTGGAACTCTTTTATGTTTGTAAAGTAACTATTTACTTGTTCAAAGACAAAGGACAACAGAGTAGTTTAACTGGGATATAAGAAAGTCAGACCTAGATTTCAGTTTTAGTATATTTTATATTTTGCAATTTGAAAAATAAGACTTTGAGGCTGGTGAAATGGAACAAACCACTTAAATCAATTTATGGAGGATAAAATCTACAATTTAAAAAAAGAATGCATTTCAAAAATCACAGTAGGCAGATATCAAAAATTAACAGATATGATGTTTCAAAACAGAGAGTCAATTCAAACTTTAGGCTAAGGACAACTCATCTTGGGGATAATTTACATAGTGACTTTTGGCATTTTTGGAAAAATTAAATGGCAACAGGATAACCCAAATCTGTTACTGCAATCAAGAAAGAAAAGAGTTTCATGTTCTGCCACTCATCTTTCATTTTCTGTAGGTGTTTTTTACATCATACGTCTCCTGACAGACATGAAAAAATAATCATGGGACTTTAAAAATTGTGTGTTCATTACACCACAGTCAGGATATATATATGTGCACTAGTGGAAGGCTTACTGTATCACCTCTAGAGCTCATTTCCCTTGCACTTAGACATCTGCTTCTTGGCTGTAACTGAAAAGAAATAAAACCTCACTAAAATTGTGCAGGAATACCCAAGACTATGGCCCTATAATCAGCAAAGAAGGCTTTGGGTTAAAAGGGACTGAAAGTCATCTCATTCTACCCCTTCTGCAGTGAGCAGGGACATCGTTAACCAGATTAGGTTGCTCAGAGCCCCATTCATGTTCAGCTGTGCCAAAGGTGTGTGGGTGGAAGGATGCCAAGGCTTTTGGAAAACTCCACAGGTTCCAGCTCTAGTCAAAGGGATGAGAAAGGGTGCCTGTTTGGGAGGAAACATTCCCATTGCTCCTGCACTGCCAGTGCAGCGTTCTTTCCTTGGCTTCACACCACAACCACTGTGAGGGAGCAAAGCAGACAGGTCTTCCTGAAGCTCTCTAAAGTGACGCAGATCAAGGCAATCATGAACAAAATCAAAATGAAGTTTTGAGGGGTCTTTGTATGTAACAGGAAGGAGAATAATCGGGACTTGAGAACTGGCTGAATGTGAGGTCCAGAGGTCTGTAATCAGTGGCACAGGGTCTAGTTGGATGCAATCCTGTGCATTGTGCTCTAGGATGACCCTTCTTGAGCAGAGAGCTCAAGATGATCCTTCTGCACCACATGAACCACTGTGGTCGCTTCAAAATTGACCCATTCTGGGATGTTGGCTTAATTCTAAAATCTAATCTGGTGTTTAAGATGGGTAAATTAGATTTAGAAACCAACATTTTACAAACTGCAAGACTTGTTAAAATTTGTCTACATACTGAATTGTATGAAATTCTGGACTGTACAATAAACACCATGAACAAAGAAATTTAGAAATGAAAGTTAAGGTACTGCACAGGTACAACAAAACCTGGCTAATAAAGCTCCAACATCTTGATTTCTACATGTACTCCCACAACGGTATAGTCATAGTGATCTTACAAGCAAGAATAGCATTTAAAAAAAAGGGAAATTTAATCATATTCTTTTGAAACTGGGAGTAATTCATTCAGCACTGAAAATATCACCAGCCAAATGCAGGGCGAATTTGCTTTGTAGTTAGATATGAATGTTGCTGTGTGACTAAACAAAAGATTTCAGATATCATTGTTGTCAGGATTTTCAAGAACAAGAGTTTACTCTCACTATAAGAAGTAAAATGCAATCTGATCTGTTTCAATGGAAATACCTGAACATTTTTCCATGTCATGTTATCTGTGAAAAATGGAAAATTTATGTGAGCTAAACAGCAAATAATTGCTTCAGAGATACTGAATTTCACATTACATAATCTGTCCATTGTTAAACCTTCAGGAAGCATTAACCTAGGCTACATTAACCCTCTTGTGCTCAGCATAACATCGAAGAACTAGAGCAGTTATGAATATGTCAATTTTTAAATGTGTGAAACAGTTCTGCTGCACAAAATGAAACATGAATTCAAGAAATACATAATTTAAGCATGAATTAAGAATATTTAATGCTGTCACTTGAACAAAGTCATAAAAAATACCAATTGATCACACTAAAAACATTGTCTATACTGTAAAATAGGGGGGCATTAATAAAAAAGCATTACTGAAATGTGATTTAGAGGCACTCGCAAAGAAAGACAGATGGCATCTAGAACAAGACACATGCAAGACAGTGATACTGGGCTAGATATTAGGATCCTTCAACTTAGATTTTTTAATATTTAGATGCGTGGAGACATGCTTATGGCCCCATTATAATCAACGGATATTAAACAACAGAGTCAGAGTCAAAAGAGCAATTTAGTTCACCTCAGAGCAGACATTAAGGCTATGACCTTACTAGAAAATAAAACAGTTCCACAGCTTAGATACCTGCAATACTTAAATTTAGGTGTTTGATGTTTTAGTGCTGTCACAACCTTTTTCTCCTCAGCTTTGTGGGAAATTTATGAAGAAAACTACTTGTGAGAACTTAGAGAAAATTATTTAAAACCCCTGATTTCAGTCAACCTGAGATTTTCACTCATTCATACACACATAAAAGCACAGATGTCTAAGTGGTCTGTCAAGGATCATCTGTGTTTTATGTCAGTGGCAAAGGATATGGTAATTGATTCCTCGCTGTCGCTTGCCTTCCTACTTACTGGTGATATCAACTGGATTTTTGGACTGCTGTTCAATACCATTTTGAAATTAAACACTATTTCAGGGTGATTCTTCTGTTTCAGAATTTCTCTTTTCATGATTCTTAGACAATGGTTTGCCTATTATATATGTTTCCTTATTTGAAGTATTTTTAAGCATTCCTATTAGAATAACAGGAATTATACATATAACATGATGTTATCTTTATTGCCATTCTTTTGTTATCAGACCACAGACTCTCTGATCTTGATGAGCACATTCCTCAGTCATTCCCAGTTTAGTTGCTGTCAGTTTTGTTCTTTGCCTTCAACACAAGCTATTCTTTTAGCCCTTGCTTTATGTTTTCTTATGGAACCATATAATAGTTTGAGTTTGAAGGGACCTTTCAAGGCCATCTAGTCCACCCCTGCAGGGACATCTTCAACTAGATCAGGTTGCTCAGAGCCTTCTCCAATCTGCCCTTATACACTTCCAGGGATAGGGAAGTTTTCAAGGGCAGATTAGATGGGGATCAGTGTCAACATGCAGTTTGTTAGGGAAAAAGCTCTCAAGTGGTATTTTAAAATAGATACAAAAGCAAAAACTCTTTCATATACTTTTCAGTAAGTAGTGACAAAAATTAATCTTGTGTTTTAATAACACAAGGCAGTCTGTGTTTTCTATCTGGCAGAATTTGAATATGAGTTTATAAAACTTGCAGTTTGAGAACGTAGGGTTTATTTGATTTGAGATGTAGATATGAAGTCTAATGATAAGAGTAGCTATGGTATATCATGCAGAGCCAGATTATCTGGTAGAGCAGATTAGGACCCATTCAATATGTACTCACAAGGTCAGGTCGTGAATGGTCACTGCCTGCATTGGAAAAATCGTGTATTATGATTTTGTGCTAATTTGTCACATATTTCATGTGATCATTGTTGTCTTATGTCTAACTATCCCAGTCAAAACCAACACACTAATCTTATATTTACTTTCCACAAATCTCCCATATGCAGCACTTCTCTTATACGCCTTTCGCTTCAGAGCTCAGCTGCTGTCCCAAGAGGCAGCTGCACTGGAAGCTGAACCTGCCAGATGTAGCGACTGCTTCTATCTGACTTCCCACCTGGGCTGGAGTGAGAGCATAAATGCTGCACTTCAAGGACTTTTGCAGGTAAGTATTGATGTGTGCCCAGCCTCTGAATCACTTCTGAGCTCGGTGGGACACTTACATTTTGCAGTCCAGACCAACTGGCTGGCTGGGATATGCTAACTTCATCACCACCTGTGTTGGTCTTATCCACATTCCACTCAGTTTCTGAGTTTTTAAAGAGAGAAATGGATGTTAGTAGACAGTTATGCTGTAATGATTGTGAATTCATACAATCTGAGTTGATAGGGTTTCCTGCAAATCTTTAAAATGCCCTTTCTTTCCTGATGTTATCAGGTGTCATGATGGTCCTTCAGAGAAAGTGTGAGGCAAAGAGCTAAACTCATTAACAGCTTCAAACATTCATTTTAAGAGCACTGAGTTACTACTGCCCTGAATACAGCTTTAATATTTCACAGGGAATGCAGATAAAAGTCGTCAGCAGAAGTGTGTAATTCCATTAGACCAACCCTGTATCTCAGAGCTTATGCTATTCAGCTCTCAAGGAACTGCTGAGGTTTGCCTGATCCAGTTCTGCCTAGGTAAAGAACTGGTTTAGAGGAAGGTGTTCCAGGTGAGGTATCAGCATCTGAAAGACACCAACGTGCAGCTACATCTGCATTTGCTCAGAATGTAAGGTTACATTTATCAGAATGCGTTTATTAGCAGTTTATAAAGATTTATGGTGTAGACTTGCTTTGTCAGTGAAGTATTTCATGCTTGATAAGATCTGATGTGTTGTCAACAGTTTGTGATTGCAAAAAACTCAGTATTGAGAACCGAACAGGAAAGAAATGGGAAGCAAGATGGTTGCCTTACTCCTTTGCTTAGGGACTGGGAAACATGGTTGCAAAGAGTTTTAATAAACATGGCAAAGGTAATAAAGCACAGCCAAAATACAAGCAGAAACACTTGCATGGTATTTACAAGATTAAATGGTTTATTTGTGTGCCTCTGAAGGTATAGAAGACACAACAGGATAGAAATATAAAAGTGATGAACAAGCTTATGTCAGACCAATGGGGAAGGTTCAAGGCAGAAGCATGATGGAAAGTAATGTGTTCATACCCTTAGACAGAGAATAAGAAATAGGATTTAAACATGTTATTTGCTCTTTTATAGATGTATCAGCATATCAAAAATTGCAAAACAAAATTAACTCCTTTTGCAGATGCACATCAGCTCTCAGTTACAAATGAAAGCAAAACTAGAAAAAAAGTGAATTAAGAAAACATGGTCAAAACATTTAGGACTATGCTGGTCTTGCAACTTTGTGCAAAGCTGTTATCTTCTGAGAGGACAGAAATAGATAGCTGAAGTAAAAACCTCTTACAAGATTTCAGCTAAATCAATCCATTTCTGTTTGAGTGCAGAAGTGTTAAGTGCCATTTGAGTGAATTTAAACCTCAGAAATCCATCAATGTGCAAACACTACAAATGAAAACATTATTTTCTCTCATTATTTGTTTGCTTGTGTTGTGAGAAAGCTGTAATTCTAAAGGAATTGATTTGTAGTCTGTCTGATTGTGTAGCAGGCATATTGAATTTAAATATCATTAGGTTAGAATTTGCCCTGCTGAACTGGTAAATACAGTCATTTACAGACAATTAGCTGCTTGCTGATGCCTTTCAGATGCTGATCACTGTGAAATGTAATCCCCATGCCACGTCTGTGCAAGCAGTTCCTGCCATCCCCCCATTGTGGCCTATTCTTCTGGACCTCAGATTTCATAGCCTCGATTCAGCAGTAAATAAAGATTTGACACTGTTGACAAATTTACAACTATCTGGTGCCTGAATTACAATGATGCTGTGCAGTAATCTGATTAAACCGAACTGGCAGGAAGAATCTCAGTCACACCTCACTCAGACTGTCTAGAATTTAGCAGGTATCAAGAGATCATCTCTTCCTAATACATTTAACAACTAAAACTTATTAAACTATTCTTAAACAGCTTTATTTGTTCTGTTCTCATGGAATCTTGTAGGTATGGATTTGTCAGTGTTGTAACCATTTAAATCTGATCTATCTAAAATCCCTTCCATGTCTGTATCTGGTTTATCATCTGTGTTATCTGAACTTCTAGTGATGGTTTCTGCAGAGCACAATACACCTCAGAGTCCACATGTCGTGCAATCTGCCTGGCTTCCAAGCAACACTATTCAACAACATTAATGAAAAACAATTATATTTCACAAAATAATTTATTTATTTCACTGTATTTAAATTCCTCATAATAGTGAAGGAGGAAGTGTATTCTTATGAAAAGGATGCAGAAAAATAAAAAAGAACTACACAGCTTGAAAAAAAAATTGTTTATTATTAGCAAGAAACCTCAGTAGTACTGTTTTTTCTGAAGTAATTATGCAGCCTCACCTTGAATAATGTGTTCAGTTTTGGTCACTGCAATATAAGAAATACATTAAACTACTAGAGAGGGCCAAAGGTGGTGACCACTGACAGGACCTGAGGGAATGGCCTGAAGTTGTGTCAGGGGCAGTTTAAGCTAGATACTAGAAAAAGGCTTCATGCAGAAGGTGGCTGGATCACAGCACCAAGGGAAGTGATCACAGCACCAAGCCTGACAGAGTTCAAGAAGTGTTTGGACAATGCTCTCAGGCACATGGTGTGACTCTTGGGGATGGTGCTGTGCAGGGCCAGGAGTTGGACTCAATGATCCTTGTGGGTATCTTCTACCTCAGCATATTCTGTGATTCTGTGACTGGTTTTCAATAGTTTCTAAAACCTTCACTATGTTCAGGAAGCATTGTGTAAACTAAGTATTAGTAATAAAGATGTGAAAGGATATCTGTTTCTTTTTCCTTTTCTTGCCTATGCCATCACCTCCCCCTGGCTATTCAAAAGCACGATTACTCTTTATCTCTTAGAAGTGTAATAGAATGTGTTTCACTGCAAATCTTCACTGATATGTCTTAATTATTGACATATTAGTAGGAAGTAGTTTCCTAATGTTGATCAGCTTCATAGAAAGCTACCCTAAAAAAGTGCACAGCAAACTTATGGGAAGCTAGGCTGGTTGAGATTCTGATTAATCTCTTCCCATTACCTTGGACACCAGAACTACAGTTTCTATATTTTGTATTCTTGACTCCACAAGATATTGTGTTTACCCAACAGAGATATTTTTTTCTCCTGTAGGCCTCCCTTGATCTCTTCAATTGCTCTTTAACCTTATGGGAAAGACATACTGGTACACACTGATAAAAGTAATCCATTTGTGATCGTGGGATAACAGACAAGCAGAGATGTCACAATATGTGCATGTATATGGTCTTAACTGCAGGAAAGAGGTACCAAGTGTATCTTGACTTCATCATGAGAAAGTTGACAAGTTAAGGAATACCTAAATTTAATAAAAGAGGCAGATGTAATCTTGCCAAACTTTCTAGTATTTTTCTTTGCCATTTTACTGCCTGGTAGCCATTCTTAATTGGAAATAAGATAGAATTTCATCTCTGAGCAATAGAGAGAATTTAATATGACCCATCTTTATTGTGGAGACAGAATTTTCTTTGTCTAGAAATAGGTGCCAGAATATTGTGTATGAGTATAAATGTTTGGGTGAAAAATATCAAACCCAAAGAAGGTTTAGATGGAAAACAGGAATTGGAGATTGATGCATAAGAAATTGTGCCTTAGAAGTACTAAACAAATATCTACAATTGGCATGTTCTTAAGGGCGTAGTCTGCTAAAATGTACATAAATAAGGAATGAGGGTTTCAAGGGACTGAAATTCAATATTATATATAGAAGAAAACATATCTGAATAGAAGTATGTAGTAAAGCTTCTCTGCTTCTTAAACTACCATTCAACATAAAAAAAGTATTTACAAGTCTAGATATTTATTCTTTATTAACTCTGTTGAACCTCTGGAGTCTCACTAAGGTCACGTTTTATATCTTGGACTTCAATTATGCACCTAAATTTGGTCACATATGGTTCAAAGTCATTATGCCAAATAGAAGCTCATTACAGACATAGAGTGGAACTGTGGACTTCAACACTGAATTTTGAGATTAGGGGAATAAAATAAAAATTCATGAGGTACATTCATTAGCTTTTTCCACAGGTAAGGACTTGCTGACAGAGTGGCATCCTTGTTAAATAAGGTCTCTGACAAATGTAATCTGTTTCTGTTACCAGAGTAATCCTAATTTATTTTAACACATTTAATGTTCCAATATTTCACAAATAATGCAAAAAAAAAAAAAAATTTGTAAAGTTAAAGTGCATTCTTTGATGCTGCATCCAGTATTTTTCTAGTCACCATGTTTGACAATCAGAAAATTACCATTTGGAAATCCTACCACTTTTGTGTTCAAGCATTACTAGGGGCAATTTCCAGTTCTGCCTTATTCCCGAAACAGTCCTGGACAGTAAACACAGAATTTTCTTTTTTCTATCAGTATAGGTGAGAATGTGTAGAGATTGCAGTCATGAGATATTGTTTCAACTGCCTGGTTGAAAGGCACACTTGATTACGCAGAGTAAAGTGCAAGGGGAAGACTAATTTTTATACTTTCAGTAAAACTGTAGCTGACTCAAAATCCACACTAAAGTGTATTAAACTTTCAGAATTCACAAGTTTTTTGATTTACCAATCTCTAGTCCTTTGCAAATATGTGAAGAGCAACACAAACTGAGGCAAAACTATAGATTCTATTTTGTTAAACACTGCATGTATATATGGCTCTCCCTGAAATGAGAGTAAAGAAAGAGGAAAAAAGTAAGTAAGCAGATAACAAAACCCTAGCATAATTTGCTGAAAACTTCATGGTATATCAGGTGCTGATTTTGAGGCCCTTTGTAAAAATTCACATTTAGAAAACCAGCCAAACCTCCTATTAGAAGCAATTATTGTTCTACCTTGCAGCTATCCCTTGTATTATTATTTGCATGAAAATTACAAGGAAGAGCTATTTCTTTGAGAAAAACTATATAATAATAGTAATAATAAAAATAATAATTCAGTTTCATTTCTGGACTTCCAATGCAGTTTCTGAAAAGGGCTAGCTGATTTAAAAAACTCAGCCACAATTTGTTCTTCCCTTGAGATAAGCCATGTTCATTTAAGAAAGGCTGAAGTCCTCAGCCATGCACTGTGGAGTTTTGCCTGCCTCTCCTTCAGCACAGGCTGCCAGGCTGTTTTGCCCAGAGTTTGGAAAGGCAGCAAGTAGGTTTGTATATTGCATTCAGAAGCAAAACAAGGGGAAAAAGCATGCTTGAGTCACACCAAGAAAAAATTTTGGAGACCTGTAAGTATTCACATATATTGTTCTCTCTGAAAAGCATGCAGAATTCCAGAAGTTTGTGAAGTGGAATATTTTCTAACCCACTTACATGCACAAGCAGCTCAGCAGTTCAGTCTGCAATAGTTTGAATCTAAAATTGAGTAACTTTTGCCCTCGTACTTGTTACTGATATTTTTGGAAGATACAAGCTGATTTTAGGGATACCTGGTTTCTCTAATATCATCTGACATCCATGAGTGTGCTGGCCTGCACTCTGTAGAGCTATGCCTTTGACCTGCTTATATTTATTTCTGGGACCAGTAAATCCCAAGATTTAAACTATACTTTATCCTCCTTCTGCCAAAAGCAACTATAATAAAGCCTAAGGTATTAAGAGTCCAAAAGCCTTGCTTTTGCCTGGAATTTTCCTTTTTCTATGAGAAGCAGTGCCATAAGCTCCCCGCCCTTCAGTCAGGTACAGATGATATGGATAGATCAGACCCACTTGGCATGAGGGTGACATGTGGGAATAAAGCTGACACATATAGGAGCACAAGAACATAAAGTAAGTAAAGGTCCCAACAAAAATAGTCAGAATTGTTTCATTTCCTATTTCAAGGTATTTATTGTTAATTATTTTATGTACATTCTTTGTATTAATTATTGTTATATTTTAAGTTATTGTCGGGCTGATGCTACACTATGACTAAAATCTGTGCAAATCCCAGGAAAGGATAATTGCTATCTGTTCTGCTGAAATCTGCTTACAGCCCAGTGTGGACAGTATGAGCAACAAATTATTCTGCTCATGCCCTTTCTGGAAATAAAGCATTTGGAGAATGAAAGCAGACCATTTCACTGGGCTGTGAAGACTGAAGACAGTAGAGATCTTGACCTCACAGAGTAATAATTGGGTTGTGCACTGGGAGAAGAGTGACCTGGATTTTGATGTGTTTCTGTGATGAATGTTGATATTAGAGCATCACAGGTAATAAATGTGAAACACCTCTGGAAAAGTATCAGTGCTTAGAGCTCTGGTTGTTCTCTTGTTTGCCCAAAAGACTTGTCATATCCCTTCATGCTTTTGTGTTTTGTGGCCAAATGACTTTGTTCTTCTGTGTATGACGACAACTAGAGCAAAAATAATGGCAAGTACCCTTTTTTATCAAGTTAGTCCCTTTTTATCAAGTTAGTCCCTTTTTTGGTGCTTAAGGTACAATCCAAAAATTTTTGGGCTTCAGTTTCCTCAAGTAGTGGAAAGTATTGAGGTTGTACCTCCACCTTGCTAAAAGAAACGTGGCATCAAATTGATGTTCGTGCATAATATTTAAGAGACAGCTTTGTCTTCAGTTTTCATTTTTTTTAAATATAAGCCTCACTGCCTAGTTCTTAGAAATGTGACTTTAAAAACAAGCCATCTATGGATAAGTCTTAGCTGTTGATCTCTGGAGATAGATTAACTTAATTGCAGGTTTAAGAAAGGAATCAAACTTTCAAAAGGGAGACCAGACTGCTTTTTTTTTAAAAAAAAAGTGATTCATTTCGGCTGGCTTTAGAAAACTTCTTTTTAGCATGTACATTGGGCTTGGGAGTGATTCCAGTTTCTCTATTTCTGCCTTTTTCTACAGGCTATTTACAAATTCAGGGTATTTAGCAGAAAGTTATGTGGTGATCAGATACTTAAGCTGGATGTTAATGTTTATCTTCTGTACATTTTAAAGGTTTGTGACTAATATATGTTTCCTCTCCCACATTCACAGATCTGTAGAATTTGAAATTATCTCAGAGATATCTGTGTTCTCAGCTCATCTCGCAAGAGCAGAGTATCTGCTGTACAACTCACATTCCTCGGCTGCTTCTCTTCAGAAATAATGACCTGCATACATTTTCCATAGTTGCAAGACACTGTCTTAGCCAGTAAGCAAAGGAGGCATTGAGTAATGCCAGGTCAGATCCTAGGGCAATTAAGAAAATATTTTTGTTTTAAATACAGTGCCAGGAATTCTTATAACTAGAAAATGTGTGATGGAATAGAAATAAAACAATAATTGTGTGAGTTGAATTTTACACCAAGCTGAAAGAGTGTTCCAGAAATATCACTGATGATAAATATCCAAAGGGTGTTTCTGACAATCAGGTGTGATTCTCAACTGAAGAATTAAACCAAAATGCTGCAGGTTCATTTTGCTGCCTTTTTTTAACATACAATCTGACTTCCTTCATCTTTCTGTTTCCATTTTTCCCACAACTTACTGTATTTATTATACAGAACACAGGGCAGAAACTAACTTCTGCTGAGGTAAAAACTGGCTTTCTGTTTTATACTTTTACAGCACCAGCAGTATAGACCTTAACTGAAACACCTATGAGGGATAGATAATAATAGTTTATACATGGCAAGATAAGAAATTATGCCCAGTGTTGATATATAGATATATATATCTAGTACTAAGATATAGAACAGTCATTTAGAAGGTTCTGAGGAGATGAAATGTAACATCAGATAAAACTTTCTACTGTCAGACTTGTAAGAAATATTTTTGATACCACTGATACTGGTAATAGGCCTGGGACTGAATTTTTTATACCTGTAGGAAAGCTGCAATAATGAAAGACTTGTAATAAGTGTTGCTGCTGCTTCATGGTGACACATCAGGACCCTGAGAGCATCAATTGACCTAGAACTAGTAATTTCAAGGGGAAACTTTTGCCAGAATTACAAAATAAAAAAGCAGCCCTGCAGATATTATAGTTTTCTGATAGCTAAAAAAGAAGAAAGAGAGAAAAAGGAGTGGGCATATTTTATTCAGAGAACACTTAAATGCCACTTTTAATTGACTAATTCTTTGCTTTGCATAACCTAATACGGTCATGTTGAAACATTAGATAAAAAAAAAAAGATATTTCCATCTGAAAGGGGAAAAGCAACAAAAACTAATAAAATGAGTTGAGTAGTGTTCTGCAGAGTTCAGTGTGTGCTGTCCAGGGATGTGGCTATGGCAGAAGCATTTATAAGCAACTCAATATTCAGGTCTGGACAACGAGGAAAGCAGCTCTAAGTAATTTCTTTGCCCACCAGAAACAGTGGTGTTTCTTCAGCACTCTTTTGCTTTTCAGTAATCTGTTTCTGTGTCAGTAACTGTGGCTGTTTTGTTCTGCCATAAACCCTGGAGTGCACGGTGCCTGATGGGGTCATGTGAGTGCAGGTGACTTAGAAAGTGATACGCCAACTCTGCACCACCATTTAATTCCTCGAAGGGAAGCTGCTTGCACCACAGACTGTAACAGCCCACGAATATGACCACGTGGCCCCATTTGCTTAAGTAAACCATGAAAAGATATTTAGAAGACTTAGAGGAAAGGAAGATCATTGTTGTGAAAAAAACCCAAAGAAATTAAGAGAAAAAAAGGAAAGGGGAAGGGGAAGGGGAAGGGGAAGGGGAAGGGGAAGGGGAAGGGGAAGGGGAAGGGGAAGGGGAAGGGGAAGGGGAAGGGGAAGGGGAAGGGGAAGGGGAAGGCAGGAAAGGGAAAGGGAAAGGGAAAGGGAAAGGGAAAGGGAAAGGGAAAGGGAAAGGGAAAGGGAAAGGGAAAGGGAAAGGGAAAGGGAAAGGGAAAGGGAAGGGAAAGGGAAGGGGAGGGGAAGGGAGAGGGAGGGGAGGGAGGGGAGGGGAGGGAGGAGGGGAGGGGAGGGGAGGGAGAGGGAAGGGAGAGGGAGAGGGAGAGGGAAAGGGAAGGGAAAGGGAAAGGGAAGGGAAAGGGAAAGGGAAAGGGAAAGGGAAAGGGAAAGGGAAGGGAAAGGGAAAGGGAAGGGAAAGGGAAGGGAAAGGGAAAGGGAAAGGGAAGGGAAAGGGAAGGGAAGGGAAGGGAAGGGAAGGGAAGGGAAGGGAAGGGAAGGGAAGGGAAGGGAAGGGAAGGGAAGGGAAGGGAAGGGAAGGGAAGGGAAGGGAAGGGAAGGGAAGGGAAGGGAAGGGAAGGGAAGGGAAGGGAAGGGAAGGGAAGGGAAAAGTTTTCTTTACTGACCTCTGAAAGGTAGTCAAAACACGTTTGAATACAAATCTTTTGCCTGCAGAAACTCAGACTCTGGATCAGGAACATAAATTACATGAAAAGCATCAATCAGGCTGTGGAAAAATGTCTCTTCTGAAACTGAATGAAGCTATTAATGGCCCCAAAGGTGCTACCTAGTTCTTTATGACTTGGTTGCCAAAACACTTGTGCATTCAATTTCTAATCTACTTTCAGGGAAGACTGACAAGAGGTGACCAGCCCAAACACCTTTGCCTGAAGTCGATTGGGGATTGCTCACAGGTTTCACCAACAGCCTCCTACAGACAGACAGACAGACAGACAGACAGATGACCAACCTGGGACTGCCAATGTTTTCAAACATCTAACAAAAGATCACTGCTGTCTAATTTTTTAGATTTGTAATGTTATCTTTTCACTTTCATGTACTTTGTGACCTAAACTATGATATGTATGCTTCAGATGTGGTGTAAATATAGTGGCATACAAATGTACTTTCTTGTGATCGCTAGCAAATTAGGTGGTGATGAGTAATCTATGCTTTCAGACTCTCACTGAGAACAGTTCTGAATTTGCAGCTTAACAGATGTGTCAAGCAGAAAATAAGCTACAACAAAGTAGAATATTAACAATAGTTATCTTGCAATGTGATTTCAGTAAATTTCAACCACCAATTGCTTATCCTCCAAATTTCTCAATGTCATATCTGTGATGAAATGTATAAGCCTGACTCCTAATTTAAGATGCTAGATGGGGAAAGAGTATTTTTACCTCCTTTTTCCTTCTGTGTATATGAATAATTGATATGTATAAATACAAATCAGATGCTTTTACTTTTTTACAAAAGTAGACTATTTGCTTGTCTCTATTGTGTTTCACTCATGTTTATAAAGAATAAAATATCAGGACAAAGATATCAGATCTTCCATACATTTCACCAAAATGCCAATGAAAATTTAATCTGATTTATCATCTGCAGTAGGATCTGGATGGACTGGGTCAACGTACCAAGACCAACATGACATACAATAAGACCAAGTGCTGGCTCCTGCACTTGGGCCACAACAAGCCCAGGAAGTGCCACAGGCTGGGGGCAGAGTCACGGAAAGCTACCCAATGGGAAAGGTCTTGGGGGGTGTTGGTCAACAATCAGCTGAACATGAGCCAGGTGTGCCCGGGTGGCCAAGAAGGCCAATGACATCCTGGCCTGTTTCGGCAATAGTGTGGCCAGCAGGACCAGGGCAGAGATTGTCCCCCTGTACTCAGCACTGGGGTGGCTACACCTTGAATTCTGTGTTCAGTTTTAAGCCCCTCATTGCAAGAAAGACATTGAGGTGCTGGAGTGTGTCCAGAGAAGGGCAATGGAGCAGGTGAAGAGCAATGGAGCACAAATCCTATGAGGAGCAGCTGAGGCAGCTGGGGGTGTTTAACCTGGAGAAAAGGAGGCTCAGGGGAGACCTTATTGCTCTCTACAACTGCCTGAAAGGAGATTGCTGCCAGATGAGGGTCAGTCTCTTCTCCCAGGCAACCGGCAACCAGCAACCGGACAAGAGAAAATGGCCTTAAGCTGTGCCAGAGGAGGTCCAGGTTGGCCACCAGGAAGAATTTCTTCACTGATGGTGATCACAAATGTTGGAACAGGCTGCCCAGGTAGGTGGACGCCATCCTATGGGGTGTTCAAGAAATAACTGCACATGGCACTTAGTGCTATGGTTCAGTTGACAAAGCGGTGCTTGGCCAAAGACTGGACTTGATGATCTTGCAAGACTTTCCCAAAGTTAATGATTCTGTGATTCTATGATCCTTTACAAATTCTTCCTTCAGTTAAGTTGCATTAACACTTTCTTGATAGAAGGCGTCATGCAACAATTTAATGTGCAGTTCTACAGATGTCAAGGATGGCATGTGCTACTGTTGGGGTTTGGGGAAGGGCTTAGAATTTTTCTCCATCACTGTTACTAAGCAACAAATAGTTAGATGTTTAGAGCCATCAAGTCTTTTGTAAAAGACAAAAGGTGTGCTTGGGCAGGGCAGGGTATGGGAAGAGCTGGCCCTTGGAACTCTCTCTCGTGGTTCGGACACTGGGAGGAGAGGCTGCTCTTTGCTTTTTTTCGGCTGCGACTAGAGGAAATCCAACTGTGCCCTGTGTTTTTTCTTCTCCTGGCTGGGTGAGCTTTGATTCAACCTTTTTTCCCACGGGGAAGGGCACGTTTCCTCGGGCTGCGTTTTACTCGCAGCTGCTGCCGGGAGAGTCCGGCTGCCTCTGCCGCCTGCCCCCTGCCCTCTGCCGCACGAGACCGTGGCGTCTGCTGTGACTGCAGAAATCCTTGCTACCTCACTAGCTAGCCGGGGAGAGAGCCAACTCCTGCCCCTGCTGCTCTGCTTTCTCGCTGCTCCGAGCTGCTTTGCCTCCCTGCACGCTTCTCAGCCTGCCTGCCGTCACCAGCTGCCTGAGGCTGACCTGACCCTGCGCCACAGCGCCACCTGCAGCCACTCGGGAGTCATCGCACCTGCCCTGCCCGGCCGGGAGCTCAACAGCGCCCCTGCTCCTTGCAACTGTGATTACACCACACGGGAAAAGGCTCAGCAGCTCACAAGTCATCTGCTATTGGTCTTCTGGTTCTAGTTGTGGTTGCTATTATTGTTATTGCTTGTTTATAGATACTAGTAAAGAACTGATATTCCTTTTTTCTCATACCTTTGCCTGAAAGCCCTTGATTTACAAAATTAAATAATTCGGAGGGAGGGAAAAAAAAAAATCACATTCTCTATCCTAAGGGAGGGTTCAACCTCTCTTGGCAGACACCTGTCTTTCAAACCAAGACAGCTACCATGGCCAGGTAATATTTGTGATGATGCAGTAGTAGTATTTTTAGTGACTATATAGAAGTTGAAATTGAATTACACAGGCAAAAAGAATTTCAGAAAGTTAGCTAACCCTTATGGAGTGAATTCTCATAAGGGTCAATCTTTGACTAAGTTACTGAGTTTGTTTGGCATTTCACATAGAAAGAAAATATCTCATCAGAGCTAAGTCAGATGGCAGTCCTACAAGATGCCATTCACATTCCTACCAAAGTCAGCAACCTACACAAATTAAGCCTCAAAAAAATGAGCTGCAATACTCTAATCAACCAACAAAGCAGACAATTTTTTTTTTCTGTTTTTTTCCCTTGTGGACTAATTGAGAATTGATTGGTGTTTTAGAATATTTGACAGTGGACTGAAAAGACCATTCTTGATTTGTTGCCACATCATACTCTTTTTAAATATCTTAGATGGGAGGTTGTTACTTTGCCACTCTAGCAGGCCTGTCAATGAGGAGCCAAGCCCTGCCAATTTTCCATTGTGTTTGTTATGTCAGCCAGAGTTGCTTTTTACCTCTGAAGAAAAGTTAGAGGTTTCCTAAGATCTAAAAATAATTTTCAACAAGATGGACACTAGGCACAGCCTGGTCATCTACTCTAGACTTTGTTAAATGGCTGAAACTCTGTCATGAGGAGACTCACTGCAGGCAGGTGCATCACCTTGGAGTTTCCCAGCACTGAGTTTCATTTGAAGAAACACCTGCCTTCATTCAACATCTAGGGAATTAGGGCACTTGTCCAAGAAATGCAAGACCTTGGCCATCACCCATGTTCTGGGAGCTGCTGAAACCACACCTTACTTGTCTCAGAGTCTGGGGAAGCACCAGGCTGTTGAATAATCAACTGTGCAAATGAGGTTGGATCACTATGCCAAAAAGACTGCCAAAAATTCATGGACCCAGGAGAACAAAAACTCCTGTAAAATGAGGAAATGTGTATTCCCAATACTGTTTATGCTTTTCATCCCATGTCTCTTAAATGGGTACTGCAGAGCTCAGATCAGGAACTGGGAAAATGCTGTCTCAAAAAGGCTGCAGACGTTTGTGCTCTCGTGTTTGCCCTCTCAGGCTACTGCACACTGTAAGGCACCAAATGTGGACAGACTTGCTACAGACAAGGCCTGATGGTCCTGTTTGAGTTCAGCAGCTGTAATATTGCTTGCAGGTGAGGGAATCTCAGCAGCAGGAGAGGTCACTTCTGTTCTAGGCACATTCAGCCCCCAAATCCAGATTATAGGTGTGTGGGATTGATTTTGGCCATCCTGGCTCTAGTGTGCTTGAATTTGACCATGAACTGAAGTATTTCATAAACTATATACAAAAGTGTTGGACTTCATTGAAGCCCATGGGGAAAATGTTGTGAAAACAGATGTTAATAATGCAGTTTATTACAGATACTGGCCTATTAAATTGAAGGACATTAAGTAGTGAAATAAATTATTAAGAAAAATAGATGATTCCAGGAATTCTCTTGGGGAGAAATCTATTTTATGCTCAGCCACAAGCTCAGTAGTGGTGAAACATGATCCATTTAATGCAGTTTGAAATGTAAAAGCACTCACTTGATCACATTGTATGAAGTGCATGCTCCAACACTGTGTTCAAAAATAAATATTGCAGAGATGTACAAGAAACACATACACAGCCTTCTCCCCTCTGAGAAAATTCAGCACCTTTTTGAATAAAGAACCAGTTTTATCACCTCAGAAAATTCTTCTAAAGCTAGTCACAGTTGCACTGATGTTGTGTTTGTCCTCATTAGCAAGCTAAGAGGTGCTCCTCCTTAGCATTCAGAGCCAACTCCAACACTTCTGTAAATAGATAATAATGAAGAGATGTGAGAAAGAAGCTTTCCATCCTTTAAGAGATAGTTTAGATATGAAGAGATTAATAGCTGTCACTGGGGTATCTGAACCAAAAATCAGTCTTCAAAACCTTCCCAGGTGATAGTGGCACAAAGAAGTCAAAACCAGATTTAAATAAAATTTTTGTAGATTCCTATGGGCAGCTCGAGGTCATAAGGTCCAGAAACCCTTGCATTTCAAGTCCATACCTGCATCTTTTACAGTGCAGACAGTGCAGTCTAATGTAGTAACCCTCAGATTAATTAAGTTAAAACAATCTTGGAATCCAGATTTCTGATGACTTTTTAGGTTTGGGTTTTTTGTTTGTTTGTCAAAAAGAAATGAGGTTTATACAACTGCATGTGCTGATGTAATTCTGCGTATATGGTGATTTTTTTGAATCCTCTGTAGTAACTGGAAAGTTCTGTCTGATTTCGACTACTTTTGACAAAGTGGTAGACATTTCAAAAATAATTAAGCTCCAAGATTTATGCAAATAAACGAAAAGTTAGAGGAGAGGAAGTCTGTTAATTAAAGTCTGCACCAGGAATATATTCTCTATAAGAATGTGCATGAAAAAGGAGCTTGAAGTCTGGAATGAAAAACTTCAGTTGGGCAGCAGAGTTTGTGAAAAGCAGTGTTTCCTGTGCCCTGCCTGGCCAAAGTCAAACAAGTTCAAGGCACAGATTTTTAAGGAAAACAGGCTTTATCAGCATCAATGTTCAGGAATATAATTTTTTTGCTTAGTAAGTAATTTATTCCTTCATTTTTAACAGCCTGATATGCCTCTGCTTTTGGCTGGGTTTGGGAGCAAAAATTTGGTAACACTGAGAAAGGCCAAGGCATATCTGAGCCAGTCTAAAGCAGAAAGTCTGGGCAGTCATGTGAAAATAAATATGTGATGAGATTTGTAGCCCAGCTACTAAATCAAAGACGTTTTGATAATATGCATCCATTACAGTGTGTCTTGTTTCAGTCTTTTTTTGGGTTGTTTTTCGATGGCTGCTACCTTAACATATTAATCCTAATTACCTTGTCTAAAATATTTCTCTCTTTATGATGCACCATTTACAATGAAAACCCCCCTTGCTGGGGCTTCAACCACTTTGTTCCTTCTTCACATCTCTGATTGTGGAAAAGCCTTTTCCTGATTGCTAAATCAAAATCTCTGTTACCTGTGCAAGTAAGTGTGAGAGTTCAAGGACACTGTATAGATGTACATAAACATTTAGGCTTCATGAAGCAAAATCTATTAAATTATGGAGCTACTTAGAAATGCTTTAGTCCAAGGAAGTCGACATCACTGAAGCTGAACCACAAGATTGATCAAAGTGTAGTTTATGACTGTGTAAGTATTGCAAATGTACAGCTGAGTCAGAAAAATATTTTCTTCTTTCTCTGTTTTTCTACAGTGCACAGTAAATCAAATGTTTCTAGCAAGCAAATGGTATCCTCAGTAGCTACTATTTAAGCCTAAGAATTTTTGCAGTGGGATTTCCTAAAAGGCTTCATAGAAAAAAGGTCCATTGTTTGAAACCAAATTCAACTTTTGGTTAAGACTGATCAAAATAGTTTATACAGATTTTCATAAGCTTTTTGCTCACCCTGTGTATTATTTGGCTTAGTGATCGCAGCTGAAAAGCATGATTTTAATAAAGGAGTTGAGTAAGCAGATTAAAGTAAGTCACAGGGCCTGCTTCATTCCAATCGTAAACAAAGTAAACTACATTAATTAAGGCAAGATAGGCAATATATATAGCATGTGTGTTATTGCTTGGTTTGCTTATTCCTTTACATTCATATTTAAAGTAGCCACCATATCACAGATTCTAAGGATTATTTTTTATTAAACAGCTGAACTCTTCGATATGTTTTTACAATTTCTTCTGACGAAGTAAGACGGGATGTTGCTATAAACTCTAGTTCTAATCAACACTCCTCAAACACCCAGGAATCAATAATTTGTTTACAAGACCCTATCAGGAATGACTGAGCTAATCATTTTGAGTATACCACTTGTACAAGGGCAAATCCATGCTCCTGTGAATGCCTATGCTAACTACAGATTGATTTTTTTGACTCAAGTATTCAGCATTAGGTGAAAGATGTGGTAGGAAAGAGACTGGTAATACCAGTATCGCAGGTGATGTGTGCAATGAGGCACATAAGTGCAGGGTTGAATGGGTTCCCAGGCTTGGAACTGTGAGGGAATTTTGCTCAGGGTGTAGTGGCCACAGACTGCCAAGGATTTTGGAGGTTCTTTGGCTTTGCTAAAATCATGCGCGTGTCTTTACACAATAGCGTTCCTGCAAGAGCTGAAGGGAAGGTGGTTGGTGACCTTGGCTGCTCTTTGTCCCTGCTGCTGTGGCCTCCAGGATGCTGCTCTTTCTGAGCCACCTTTGCTAATTGGAAACCTCCAGCATGTGAAAGATGACATATGGGAGAGCATTAGTTGTGGGCACATGATTTCTGGCAACTTTGATATTAATCGGCAAGAAATCATACCTACCAACTGTCATGATCTGGTTATTAAAGGTTATTAGAAATGCCTGTGCCCAAATTAAGGTGCAAATGAGACCCTATGCCAATGTTAATAGTAAAGGCTTTACTTGACAGTAAATATGAGAGAGAGAGAGAAAGAGAGAGAAATAGAAAATAGGTGGTGGGGGGGAACAGAAAGAGAATAACAGAGCTAGAATAAAGAAAATATAAATATCACCATCTGTGGATCCCACTGGCATCTTGATGAACCCCTCCAGCTGGTCTTTTCGGTGGTGATGGTCCCCCCAGGAAAGCATAGAATCCCATGGGTTAATATACACTCAGGCCAGGTGGCAATGTCCAGACATGTCCTCCTGGGGGAGGGAGGGGGCAGCCTCTTGCAGCAGACTCTGGATCTGTTGCATCACATGCAGTCCTGTGGTGCAAGGCCTCTGGGGAGCACTGTGGGGGGTCTTTGATGGATGGTGACTCCCCTTCAGCTGCCTCTCACGTGAATGTCCTCTGGATTTGGCCTGTGGGGTTGGGGGCTCCACAGCTGGACCAGTTTGTGTGAGGGAGGATGGGTATTTATTGCCTCTGACCAGAGGTCACACCTGAAACCTCCTCCCCCCTACCCTGCCCTTGTTTCAGGGTGGGAGGAACCTGTGAAAACTTGGCTTCAGTGGGCTGTGGTCTTCCCCACCCCAAATCCAGCCAGAGAAAAATCCCTGCTGCTTTGGCTCTCTTGTGGATGCATTCCTTTCCTTTCCTTTTTTTGTTTCCTCCTAGGCTGCAATGATTAAACAATAGTATCTTATCTCAGCAGCTTAACTTAGAGTCCAAAGTCTCAGTCAGGTATCTTCAGGGAGGCTTCTTTGGTTGTAGCTTCCATATACACTTTTTGTTATAATGAGCAAAACTTTATATCAGTGTTTGAGGCTTGAACTATTTCAGTCTCTGACACCAACCAAACACCAATGCCCACCTTCTGGAAAAAGGGACAGTCAATCTCGCTGGGCAATTTATACGTAAAGAAGCTCTACTGCTTTTCTTGTAGCATTTAAAGCTTCAGGGTATTTCCCTTATAAAATATTTAAAAACACATGACCCTTGGCCAGAGGTCCAGTTCTGTCACTAATGCTGCAGCCAAAAATGTTTGAAAGTGACCGACCATGCCCCATCCCTGGAAGTGTTCAAGGCCAGGCTGGATAGGGCTTTGAGGTACCCAGGCTAGTGGAAGTTGTCCATACCCATGGCAGGGGACATGGAACTAGATGACCCTTAGGGTCTTTTCCAATCCAAACTGTTCTATGATTCTATGAGCTAGGGTTCTCCGAGTCTTGGGGTGTGGCAAACAGGTCACAGTAAAGTAAGCTCTATTAAATTGCATCTCGTCATTACAACAACATTTATGCAAAGACAGCGTTGCATTGTAGCACATTAATTTTTATTTATTTTTTTAAGTGTTTTTCCGGATGAATGACTAATCTCAGAAGCCCGCTGGATGCAGGTATCCATGGCTACCTTCGTTGCCTAGCGACACCTCCTTACGCTGCTGATCGAGCTGCTGCTCCTGCCGCCACTGCGCAGTGCAGCCCCAGCCAGCTGCCACCCCAGGACAGCTCCCCTGACATAGGAGAAGTTGCTCTGCAGTCCGGAGTAGAATTAGAGTTCGTGGTTTTATATGAAAAAAAAAAGGAAGAGGGAGGGGTCCGAAGAAAGACTCTGGTCTCTCTAATAGCAACATAAGCCTGGTTGTGACTCCAGGCAGGATCTGAGTCAGTGCGTTGATGTAAATCCTCAGTTGTGCTGTTAGACACAACTTTGCACAAAAGTTCATTTAGGGCAGGATTTAAGAGTATTGATTCATTTCTCAGCCAGACACAGACCAAGTACTAACAAACTAGAGTTTGGCTCCTTTACTGGGTGAAATGAAGCACAGCTTCATTAAAAAAAAAAAAAAAAAGTAATATTTATGTCATTTCAGAAACAGAAGGTGCATTTATCTTATAAATGAGGTTTAAAAATACAATTATAAAAAGGCTATGAGTCAGATTCTCCCAATTATGTCCATTTAAGCTGAGTTAATTGCAAATAAAGAACAATAAATTTTACTGGACCTGGTTATGAACAGTTTTTCAAATGCTCCTGGTTTATGCATGCCATGACTCACCAGCATCCAGTCATGGTATACAGAGGTCTGCAATTGATGTCACAGCCTTGGGCTCTGTTTTCAGAGCATTTTCTGTTTCTCAGAACAATGTCTTGCAAGTACTTTTTACCTGAGCACTCAGGATGGTATTTGTGGTCTAGCTGGATTGCTTACACAAACAAGAGAACAAATTGCTTATGTAAGTCAGGCACTTCTGGTGCAATCTTGTCTGTAAATAGGGATGCCCTTGTCTTCCTCCTCAGCCTTCCCCTCTGCAGCACTCAACTGCCTTGCTGTAAAAACAGACAAAAGAAGATCGTTTCTGTGCTTAGAGTTCAGAGCTTGCCCTTCCAAGCAGTGTTTTGCTGAACAAGAGCTCCTTTAGGAGGTTGCTTTCTGGAGTATTGATCTGTTTTCTGCCTCTGGTACATACGGGGGTGCAGTCCAATTAATGTGCTTTTGCAGTAAATCCTTGAAAGCACCACTGTTCTCTCATTAATTCTTGCTCATGACTTCCTTGAGGTTAGTGCCGCAGGAAGTGTCTCTTACTCTAAGTCTTCCAGAGTAATAAACTCAGTCATCTGTAGTGCTAGATCATTAACCTTGTCCCTGGTTTGGGCTGGATCAGCTCAGACTCTCCTAGCAGTTCTTGGGCACTACTTGGGAGTTAGTACAGAGCAGACGCTATTCCCTCTAGGCAGTTTGAGTGCAGTCTACCGTGCTTTGGAGAGAAGGAGTGGTCACTAGTGCTGACATTCTGGACATTTTTGTCTAGCCAGTTTCAGTATCAAAAATATTCTGGACATGTTTAATCTTCTGTAAAGTAGTACATTGCTTTAACTGGTTTATTCCATTGTTTACTTGCCACCTCTGGAGCAGGTTCAGCCTGATCACTTTCTGCAGAGACACAGAGAACTATGGGATTCTCCTTGTGCTACTGAGATCCACTCAGAAAAATAGAAAGCTGCAAGAGATGCATTTAGAGTGCAGGTGATGCAGGTGTTTTTCAACCAATGTCTGTCACAGGGAACAAGAAAGTTTCAGAGTGTTTCCCCATTTTTATGGAGATACCAGGCTAGAAAGTACCACATAGATTCACTGAATGATGTTCATCTGCATTTATCCATTAATTCTTGTGTTGTAATTGGATTGTTAGCAGTAGGGGGCTTGTGAAGCACATAGCAAATAGGGTTATAATTCAAGACTCCAAATAAGCTCTACAGTTTATTGAGTAAGGATAGCAATGGCCTTAGCAAAGCAATGGCCTTAGCAAAGCAATGGGCCCATGTTGCCAAGTATGATGCTGGTGTCCTTGTACAGTTAGAAAAGCAGGGACTTCTTGCTCACTTGGAATGTTCTCCAAAATCTTTGTAGTAAGTGCATTTCTCTTTTATTTCTATTCCTTTTCAGAGTATATCGAAATTTTCAATGATATTATTTTTATTTTGCATTCTAATTGCAAGTCAGGAGTAAGCTCAAATTACACCCTTCTTCTCTTTTAATCTGTGTATCCTATCTCTTGTGCTTAGCATTAAAGTTGTATTTTTTCCTTACTATATGATGCTCTTCCTTGTAAAAACCTCCCTGACTGAATATAATTTGTTTTTCTCTGTTAATTTAAGCTAATAATTCCCCTTGCCTCATTTGCAGCCCACATAGTGATGCAACTTCCCCTTGTTTTGTTCCCAGATTAGTATTGCCACAGTACTTTAATAAAATGATGTAGGACTCTGTTTACAAAAGAGTGCTTCTGTGGTATCTTACTGCTTTCACAGGAAGCTTAACAGCTTGCAGAACAGTAAGTGGCAAATGTTTAATGCAACATTATGCCAACTTGAGGACAAACTATTCCTCTCAGGAATGTTTTCAGGCTTAAATGAGAGGAAAATCCCCCTTGCAGAATGTGAGTTCTTGGAGGCGGTGGGGAGTGACTGCCACTTCTTTGCCTTGCCAGCAGCTCTAATTCTCAAGCACTTTCCAAGGCTTTTTTAGATCAGCTGTAGCATACGCTCAGCAGCAAGTAGTGATAAAGCTGTGACTGGTTTTTACAGAGGAGCAAAGCTTCCTCTTTCATGGGGGAGGTAATAAGTCTTCCAGTCTGCCTCAGACAGAAAACATTGACTTTTGCCCACAGATGCTGGAAAGGTAGTGAAGAGGGAGACGTGAGGCCATGGCAAAGCTATTAATATGAGTAAGCAAAGACTAACAGTGTAGCTGCAAAAACTGTGACAGAGAACAATTCCAACTTAAACAGTGATGAGTCAGACTAAAATGTGTGGAAATTCAGACGTGGATGTGAGTCACCCATTAAGAAGATAAGTGAATATTACTGAACTAATGATTAGTTTGACTAAAGGGGGAAAGGAGCTGCATTTCACAGAATCAGTTAGGTTGGAAAAGAGCTCCAAGGTCATGGAATCCAACCTTGAATCGAACACCACCTTGTCGGCTAGGCTATGGCACTAAGTACCATGTCCAGTCATTTCGTGAACACCTCCAGGGATGGTGACTCCACCACCATCCCTGGACAGACCATCCCATTGTTTAACAACCCCTTCTATGAAACAATTCTTTCTGATGTCCAGTCTGAACCTCCCCTGACGGAAATTGAGGCCATATCCTCTTGTCCTGTCACTGGTTGCCTTAGAGAAGAGGCATCTGGCTGCAAGCTCCTTTCAGGGAGTTGTAGAGAGCTATATGGTTATCCCTGAGCTCCCTCTTCTCCAGTTTAAACATGCCCATCTGCCTCAGCTACTCCTCATAGGACTTACCCTCAAGACCATTTACCAGCCTTGTTGCCCTTCTCTGGACACACTACAGCTGCTCTGTGTCTTTCTTGCTGTGGTGAGCCCAGAACTGGACACAGGATTTGACATGTGGCCTCACTAGTGCTGAGTACAGGGGGACAATCACTGCCCTGGTCCTGCTGACCACACTATTGCTGATACAGGCCAGGATGTCATTGGCCTTCTTGGCCACCTGGGCACACCTGGCTCATATTCAGCCACTGTTGACCAGCACCCCAAGGTCCTTTCCCACCAGGCAGCTTTCCAGTCACTTTGTCCCCGGCCTACAGTGCTACCTGGGCTTTTTGTACCCAAAGTGTAGGACCTGGCACATGGTCTTATTGAACCTCATACTGCTGGTCTCAGCCTAACTATCCAGCCTGCCCAGATTTAAACAAATTTTAACATTCTCTGTGTTGATCCTCCTAAGCAAGTTGTCTTTACCCATCATCACTATTCTTAATCTCTGGACCTCAACCTCAGGTCAAAATATTCTGTTGGCTTTCTGTGGCTCCTGGATTCTTTGAAGGGGGAGGATTGTGTGGCTGCTATCCATAAGTAATCCAGGACTTCCAGGTGAGTGCCTGAGCTAATAGATCCAGGACTTCCTGATGGGTGGTGCGCTGAAATCTCAAGGCACAGAAAACGTATTGTATGCTTTTTACTTTATATACAGCCTTTGGGGTAGGGCACCACTTTGAGAGCTCTAAAGATGACAGGATGCTCAACTGATGCTGTGAATTTACCATAGGGAAAGTACAACCATTTACAACTCATGGCTCCTAAAGTCTCAACAGTGCCTGAAGACTTTGTAAAATGTGAATGACTTCCAGACCTGGATGTCCAAGTCCTCCACCTCAGAAATATGGTCTAATAAAGCAGAAAAAGAGAAATAGAATTAAAAACTCATCAGATCTGTGTTCTTATAAAGAAATGCCATTCTTCACTATAGTGAAGGATGTTTCCAGTAAATCATGGGAAATGTAATCTGTCCAGGAAGCTTCATAGGAGATGAAAGATAATAACAGCTTCTAGATCAGAAGGCTCCTAAAAACATAATTATAATTAATTATGTAGCAAACCTTTATGTTCATGATAAAGGGAATTGTCATGTTTAAATGTTTTTCATTTAAAAATAATTTTTCAATTAAACCTCCAGATTTCACAGAAATTGTGTTTGAAATGAAAACCTGTTTTAACAAAATTCCTCCTTCATATGTATGCATAGGCTTCAGCTATGTCTGATCAAGGGGGAAAAAGCATTTTCTGTGCAGACCCAGAGCACAGGCTGGGGTGCTGCGGGTGTGGAGAGGGACCACTTTCTGGACCAGGTGCCCAGGTTGCCTTCAGGTGGAGGCTGGGGGGAGCTGAAGTGTTCCCAGGCTTCAGTTGGTTAAAGATCTAGATAGGGTCAGCACATGCTTTCAGACATGCTCTCTGGAAAGTGTCCCACAGCTTAATCAGCTGGAAAGCACCACTTGGTAACTTGGCCATGACCTGCAAACTTGGTAGGCAAATTACCTTTGCAAACCTCCAACAGCAGCAGATTTTCTAAAGAAGGTAGATTGACCAGAGAGAGACCAAGAAGATTAATTTATGTGACAATTAAAACATTTAGAAACAGATATTTGTAGCAATGTGGGGTTTTAGGATTCCATGTGCTCTCTTTGTTTCCCCGCTCGGTGTACCATTGGTTCATTTTGAAATATGCATTCTGCTGTACCCAAAATCTATTGGTGGGTTCTCTATGCCTGTCTTCCCTTCAGACTCCCCGGGACTGGCTCTAGGGGGAGACAGTCCCTCCCCCCTCCTTTCCCTTTATAAGTCGATGTCCGGATCAGCTCGAGGTCTCTGTATCTCTGGGCTGGCAGCCCTTATGCTGTCCCTGCTCTTCCTCCCCCTTCTCCTTCCCTGTAACCCCCTTTTCCCCATTACCCCAAATAAACCTCCCTGCCAGAACAGAGATGGAGTCCAGTTCTTTCCCTCGTCTCACTATATTCCTGCTTGAATTGACGTGGTTGGGAGACTGATGCCATGCCGCGGAACCTCGGGGGCCGCCCGCCCCAGATCCAGTGGGATTACACGGACCAGAGACCCCGGTCCAGGGGGGAGCTGCCCTGTGCCACCCTCCTGGACCCTGATACATCAGATATTTAGGTGCAGCAAAATTTCTACCTTCCCATAGAACTAAATATGTTTGGGTTTTGGAGATTTTTTTCCATAAAAGAAAAATATCTTTCTGCAGTAATTTAATCTTCTGTCTTCAAACTGACAGGCAAAATTGTTAGAAATGTGAATTTCTGAGGTCCAGTACAAAAAGAAGCTTTTTCAAAAACTACTTCAGTTATATTAGTTTTTCCAGCACATAGAAGTAAAGTGCTTCCATGCATTACTATGGGGAAGAAAGAACTAACTAGAAGATCCTCTTTGATAGCCCTGAAACTTGCCTGTGGGCATGGAGTTTGGTTTTGAGGAATTGTTTGAAAAGTCCAAAATATACTTTAAATCATGTGGAAATTCTTTAAATGGAAATCCTGCTTTAGTAGAGAAAAAGGAAAGAGCATGAATGATGAAATGTTTGCTTTATTTGTAAGAGGGTGTACTGATCAATGTAAAGAAAACACTATTTTGTGACATCTGATTCATTTTTCATGGGGATTTCAAGCACCAATAATTGGGGCTTTTATAATGTGATTGAATTATGTCTGTATTGAGTGATAGGAAACATCATAAAGAGGGCACATGATGTGATCTGTACTTCCCCTTACATTCTTGACAGCAGTTGTCTGTATTAATAAAAAGAAAAAACTGTAGTTGAAAATTAAAAACTGGGTTCAAGATCTTGATTATGAGAAAGTGAAGATTAAAGGGACAGTAGCTTTCATTACAGTGCTATGCTTCTGTAAATAATAAGTGTCTGAAGCTTCATTAGGCACAGAAATGTCAAAGATTAAGGCATTTTCATAATGTTGTTTTGCTCACCAAAAACTAACAATATGATTTATTCTCATGGATAATTAATTTCTAAAAAACTTCTTTCTTTGTGGCAGTTTTGCAATGGCTGCAACAACTTTTGCAACAAAATGAGGACAAGTAAGTTAGTAAAATAAATTTATTTTTCTTTGGTATCTTCCACAAGCAGGATCATTATTCCTGAGCCTTAAATTTACTTACACATAACATTAAAACTCCAAAGTAGGACTGCAGGAAACATCAATTGTCTGATGGCAGCAAAGGTCAGTAAGTTTTTGTGCTGGGCAGGTTTTTCCTCAGTTTTATTAGGAACAGTTGTGTGAAAGTTCAACTCCTGGCATGCAATTATTTCCCATATAAAATTACCATAAACATGTGTTAGAATGGTATTTTTCGTGACAGTCTACTGCAATGCCACATATACCTTTATGATGTTCATGGGAAAAGAATTCATTTGTGCTGCAGTATTATGGTAGACTGTTAACAGATGTTTTATTTCTCTTCAGATATAAAAATCCTTAAATTAATGCAAAAAACATGGTGGCATTATGAATAATTCTTAAAGAATAAAAATCCTGCTTTCATGTGTTTATTTTCATAATAATAAAAATGAGAGCCATAATAAAAACAAAATAACCCTGTAACTACACCACAAACGGAGAATATTTTTCTCAAGAAATGTTTCCACAAAGCAATAGAGATTGTCTGAAAAAGTCATATTCAGTGCACAGCAGTGGATTTGATAAAGACATGCAAAAGCAATTATTAATTGCTGTTTCTTGAACAGATTAGTTAGAGGTGCCTCTTGGGTGCAGTGGGTTCCCTGTCCCATAAACTAATACAGCAATGAGATAGTATAGGCAATCTACCAAACCAATTCTGATGAAATATCTGATTTTAGTGGAGAAAAAGGCATTTCAGTAGCATTAAGGACTTTTGGAAAGGAAGACTCCCATAAGAATCTAAGGTAATACTTAGATTCAATACTTTGCTTTTTAAATTTTGCTATTGCAGCTATTTATTAGCTCCAGATACAGGATGTCTTGTGCAAGCCATGACAAAGTCTTAGGGCTGTACATTGAAAAATCTGATTTCCTAAATATTTATAAAATAATTTCATACAAAACCTCATCAGCCAAAAGTTTGTATCAGAATAAAACTTTGTGTGTCTCAAATATTTCCCATGTTCCATCTCCTTGACTGATTAAATAGGTTCACAGGTTAATGATATCGAAGAAAGCTTTTTTTTTAATCACAGGCCTGGATATTTGGTATCTTTTATGTTCTCCCTTTAGGCTTGGTTACGAGACTGAAAAGAGAAGCCAACATGAAGAATATATGCCTGAATGCAGCCAAGCACACACTGCAGGCAAACCCAGAAGCACAGGCTGAAGGTATGGACACACCAAAATAGAAGTAGCTGTGACAACTGAGTCACACAGTTCAATGAAGTGCAAACCTGAAATCTGGACTGTATTATCCATAGATTAAAGCAGAGCGAATGAACTTCCTCAATACAATGCAGAAAAACTTACAGGTCTGAGTAGTGATGTGTTGGAAAAGATGCTTTTAAACAGACATTAAACATAAACAGCAAATATCAAATTTTCTTGCTTTACTGGGAAAAAAAAACGTTCTATTTCCAACACTTAGAGCCATGGACTGGCAGGAACAGAAACATAGTGTTCTTCAGGGAGGTCATCCCACCTCTAAAAATTAATTTTAACTATAAAGAAAGGAGCTGATACAGGCTAAGTAAGCAAAACTGCAGTTTCTTTTAAAATTCATATGCAAGTTAAAGTGCACTGAGAAGAGAATTTGATTTCATTTGTTCTCTGTTGTCCTGCCATTGCCTAGTAACATTTTCACATAATGCAGGCTGCCACTTGGAAACAGAATTAGTAGGAGGATTGATTTGGTTCCCTTGAAGAAAGTATTGGCTTTTCAGTGAAAAACTGAATGCTGCAGGTGTGAGCTCGACCTCATCAATTTTCAACCTCAAACTTTTATGTTTAAAACCAAGGGGATTTCATGTTGAGTGTTACTTTCATGTCTTGTGGGAACTGCAGCTCATCTGCTTGTATCTCATTTTTCTCATGATTTTCAGTGCAAATGCAATATCCCACATGAAAAATTATCACATTTTAGTGTTTAGTAGAAACAGTTTTCATCTGGAAACAAACCAACAAACCATTGGGACTTTTCAGGTGTCATTGTATGTTGTTGTTCAAGCCTGGGATGCGCAAAAAGCAAAAAGTGCCTCTGCTAGTCACCTGAAAATCTGTTGTAAAAGGCACTCAAAAGTCACCTCACTTTGATGTTATCTGTTTATATATACTCACATGTAAAAAAACCCAAACCTGCAAAAATATAGTTAAGGATGGAAGATCAAGCTGCACAGAAGCTAGGGATCACCACAACCAAGAGCTGCCTCTGAGACCTTAATTTAACTACCACAGGAATTAATTTTCTGCATTAAATGTTAGAGGCAAAAAAGAGGAAGAGTAGGATATGATTATGTAATTAAAGCCTGTATTTAAATGAAATCGCACAAGGAACAGAATAAAGGTTGCCAGGAAATCATTCATTTAATGTTTCCTAACTTCCAGTGTCAGACCTCAGTTCTTCAGCCTGCACTCCAATGGATGGTCACACACCAGCTGCAGTCCCAAAGTTGTATGGCTGAAAGAGTAAATGACAGCAAAAGAATGTCCAACCTAAGTAATATTATTTTCACATTTTAGTTTTGTAGTTAGTTACTTATTGGTTTGAAAAGGTGACTGAAATCTTTCGTTATGTGACAGTTTAAGAACCTCCATCATCAGGTTTGAACCCTCTTGTTTTTCACATCACTGATGTCAAATCTCGATGTAGGAGACCTTTGGACAATAAGGGTATGTTATTTTTTGTGGGAATATTAGTCCATGTGCTAGTGCTTAGACGCCCTTATGAAGGAGGAAGAGTAACAAACAGTGGTTCCTCTGTGGAATAAATTTGTGCTTTGTGTGGCACTTTTTGGTTGAGGATGGTTAGCTGTGGCATCCTTTCAAAGCGTGGGTGGACAGATTTGCTTATTCTAGCATGTGTTTTTCATTTCAACCCTTCCCTGGGGCTGGAAGGTCCTTGAGGCCACTGTGTGGTTGTGCCAGGAAGCATGACACTGCTCAGGTGCAGAAGGCAGGCTGCTCTTTGGGTGCAGTGGGATCTGTTTCTCAGTCCTAGGCATGTAAAATGCCCAGGCCTGTAGGATATGGCTCAGCTTCCGTTCTCCACATCTCAGTGATGACTTCTATATTAACATATTTGTGTGCTAGTTGTTTTAGTATTGCCAAATATAAAAGATTTGATGGAAAGGTGATGCCATAAGAACTTCTAAGAAGAGATTAAATACTGTTTTGTAAGAGTTGTGGAGCCCCAACTAACAGCTCTATCTCACTGTTGAAACAATCCCAGAGCAAACTACTGAAGTAACTAAAAAAAGTTATAAGACAAAGAACACCTTGGAACTACAGTTATTTCGCTAAATTCTTTCAAAAATGCTCTGGTGCAGTTGTACAAATGACTCCTCAACTCTCCATATGGACAATGAGTCATTCTAATGTCAAATGCCCAAAGCCTGAGGAAATTGCAGGTTTGTTGCTGCTGAGTCATAGTGGTATATACATCTTGTTAGCTTCAGCTGGCATACAGGAGGGACTGATCTACATCTCTTACTCCTCAAATCTTTCTCTCAGGCTGTCAGGAGGGTTGGGGTCTACTTTGGAGATGTCCTAGAGAATAATGTTAGAAATGCTCTCATATGATGCTTATTTCCTGGTTGCCTCTTGAGCTCCTGATTAAAATGGAATGCTAAGTGGAGCATAAATGTGTATTTTGTAGAATGGATCATTAATGATCTTTTACACTAGTCTGGTATTTCTACTAAAAGATCATTTTCCTGGCTGCAATAAATGGAAAGAGAAGCAGCAGGGTGAGAGCTCTGTGTGCCTGTTACATATGATGCGAGCAGCACCACTTGGTGTGCACCACTGAAGGCACCAGTGAAAAGAGCCTCCATTCCCATTATACAATACTGATTTTAATTGTTTATACCTTTTTGAAGCACCAAGTTTAAGCCAAAACATTTCGTATCTTTCCTGTGCTTCTGGCTGATTTCCAGAATGTTTCAGTGAAATAATTCAGCTCCTTCAATAAATGAGCTGAGGAATAAAGTGCCACTTTGCTCATGTTAATACTTTGAGGTCTATTCTGTAAAATTCTCCTGCACCACCCTGCAGGTATTTTAAGTTTGGCAGCGAGATAACTCTCATGTCAAAAATAAGCCTTCCTTCCTGTCTGGGAAAATCCTCCCAATTTTTTTTTGAAGTCTTAATGATTATGTCAATTGCAATTCATACAGGATCAGGAAAGTTGTGAGAAAGCTGTAGCTTTAAGCTTTTTTGATATCTTCTGCAGAAACTTTGCAAACGTCATTGTTACTATAAACTGTTGCTTTACCCTTGGCTGATCAGGTGGATCACGTGTACTTTTCTCACAGAATAAATATGCTTCTGTCACTGACTCTGGGGGAACTCAGAAAATCTTTCCATGTCTTGGAACAATTTTAACCCTATACTGGTTTTCTGTGCCTAGTAGGGGAAGCAACATATAGTAGTGCTTAACTGACAAAAAGAAAGGATTGAGGAGCACTTCTGTCCATGCAGTTTGCCTTGGAGTGTTCCCTGAAATGCAGGTCGGGCTCCTCTGCTGTTTATGTAATTACTTTTGTCTCAGGCTCCTACATCTAGACATCTTATGCTTGACTAGATCCACCTGCTATATGGATCACTAGGGAAAAAACTAAGTTACACTGAATCAGTAGCAAAGAAGTGGGGATTTGGCACCTCCTCATCTAAGCAATTAGAGAGTCTTTCCTCATTACCTCTCCGGATTATATTTTGAAGGTCAGGTACTTGTTGAAGATGAAGGTGTCTACAAAAAGATTCATTCATCATTAGAAATATCTGCAGGGTAGAGCGAGTTATTTGTGAGTGAAAATTTTAACTGCTGGCCTGGATACGGGAAAGAAAACTTTCCTATGGCACTGCAACTAATCCACTTGGTGAAGACATGTGAGGTGTGAGCTGGCCTGATAAGGCAGCCAGGAAGATCAGTCAGAAATTACACCAACACTATGTCTTTATTTAACAGTCTATGCCAATGTTGTTCAGCTCATCACAAAAACGTCACAGAGATTCAAAATGTGCTAAGTGATGACCTCTGGACTATGGCACAGAGGGATGAGTCCCTCACTGCTCTTATCAGAGTTGCAGGAAAGGATCTGGTAACCAAATACTTTCAAAGGGTCATGGGAGAGCTTATAGGAGCCACACATTCAATAGCTTCCTAAGTGCTACACCATCTCCTCCTTTACCCACACTGGACTGTCAGACTAAATGTAAATCATAAATATGGCCAAGAACAGCTCTTGAATCCTGAGGCTGATTGGAACAGTTTGACTCATGCTCATATGTCTAATAGCTTGTGCCTTCCAAAATGGGTTTGGCATACCTAAACCATTAATGAGAAATGGTCCCTGGCCTTTTCTGAGCCCTGAATGCCACCTGGCATGTGAGCATGTACAAAATGCAGTCCACTATGGGCAAGGAAGGATGATGGGCCACGAGTGCACTACTAGAGGGCCTCCCAAACTGATTTTGGTGTGTCTTCAATCCATTCATCTGTTTGCACGTGCAAGTTTCCAAACCATTGTTGAAATACCTCTTACAGTTTAAATCATCCTCATGAATTAAAAAAAAGTAATGACAATATATAAATCTATTGGTATAGCCTTGACCCAGTGGTCTTTCAGTGGTTAGAGAAGAAATGCTAAATGTATTAGAAGGCGTCAGAGGCACCACACTCAGCTTCACTTTGTTCAGTTCCTTTCCTTGTGTGGGTAACAAGTATTTCATTCAGCGGCTCAACCTCGAGGACATTTGCTTGAAGCACTGTGATAAAAGATAAATTACATTTGTGAAATCCACTTCTATTACCTGGCTCAAGAAAATATGCAAACTTGCAGGAAAAAGAAATACTCACTATTTTCTGTACTGCAGTATGTGCTGCTGTATGTATTGACTGCTTTTAACTGATATGGTTGGTTTTTTATGGCCAAGTCTCTTTTTTACAGCTGCAGATACAGCTCAAGTAACATAAACTATGGAACAAGTCTCTGATTCTTTCCTCCACCTTCTAGACATGGACAGTATTACTACCTCACTAAGTGAGTAAGAAATACACAGGTGTGTGGGAGCAAATCTGTTTTCCAGGACTACTGTAGTTTGCTCTGTTAAAAACATATCCAGATTGCTTGTAGCTTGTATAAATGCCATGCATTATTCAGCTACGCCTTACCATCCTCCAGTTGACTGAAAATCCTATTATATCCACTTTGTAAGGGCTCTTACAAACAGTAGGAACTCAGAAAGGCAATTTAGAGTGACCTGGTAACCCTTCCTGGCTGAAAGTATTTCAGCAAGATTTTGCTGCACATCTTTGAAAACACTTTCACTGTGACACCAATGCAGTTTCTTTTAGAGCAATAGGAAAAGCATACTCAGTTCCTTTGCAATATTTCCTAACTTTTGTCACTGTTATTTTAGGGAAGTTCTTGGTTTTGTTTTTAATAAATAGGTGTCATCCTTAATTCAGCTCTGAAGCGACAATATGTGCAAGAAAAGTGTGTATGTGTTCTGCAATCAGTCCAGTCTTACTTGGTACTGAAATACTATGATAGATTTAATACTAATTGCATGGCTGGGTATTTAGGGCCTTCTGTACTTTAATATGCTTTCTACCTAAATCACCTACCCAAAGTCATAACTTTGAATTGTCATTGCTTTTTTGTGTTGACATAAACAGAGTGGAGGGATATTCATCACAGGCTGTTTGGGTCACCTGTCTCTGTGAGCATTGCTAAATGGCATGAGTTCACACTGGGGTGACATTTGGTATCAGAGGATCATCAGCAGTAAGAGCAGTAAGGTACGTGGATGAAAATTTCAAATAACATCTATTTGCCTTTATAAATTTGATCCTAGCTACTCAGGCCATGACAAAGAGGTTATTTAAACTGATTTAATGAGCTTCTAATATAATAACCTAGAGATGGAACAATGAAACAGAAAGTCACTTCTCTTTTGAGGTTCTAAAGTATTTAGACAGTTCACATCCATCTTTTTCTATCTGATGGACTGTATTTTCCAAATTTGTAATTTTCCAAATTTGGTAAAACTAAACATTGAGTTTTCAAGTTTAGCTCTTACAAGAATTCTCCTCAAGACGAGGAGCACTTGTGTCATGAGTCTTATAAGAATTTCTTTCTAATGAGATTTTCAACTGTTATGGCAAGTTAACAGCATGGAAACAGGACTACAGCCAGCTGGAACACTGTTACAAAGGGTTGAAATACATCAAAGGGAAACATTTAGCAGAACTGTGTTTAAGAACATATGAAGGCTTTGTTTTTTCTTATTTCCCCTTAAGAGACAGTGAACCTTCTTACTTATTTCCACTGGTTTTGGGGCACCACCTAGGGACACTGGATATTCATGCCTAAGTCCACGCCTTGCCTGACATATAGATGATTTGAGAAGAGACTGATCTTAATTGAATTTGATGTTGGTTGCTGTCACTAACCCTCTACTTCATTCCATTTCTAAAAGTTCTAACTTCATTTCAGCCAAGGAGAACCCCACTGTGAAACAGAGATGAATGTTGCAAAGCGGAATTTGCAATTCTCAACTTCTTTTGAAAAATTCCTCCATTAATGAGTGAAGAATGAAAAGATCCTGGCAAACTATCATAACCCAGCTAAATAAGTTGACTCATAAGTGGGTTTTAGCTATTATTTTTCTGGGAACAGAACCTGTTTAGAGATGGAGAGTGAATTGCTGGTTTCATAATAAGCCTATTACAGAGCAAGGTTTACGGGTAAATCCACCAGCATTCCTGCTTTCCTGCTAGCTATTCCTTGCACCTTTTCTTCAGCAGTGGAGATTTCTTTTACACAGAAACTGAGTACTCTTTCTTGTCTAAATAATGTCAGATGCTCCTATTAGTTGCAAATCAAGCATCTACTTCATCAAGGTATTTCATACTCGATTTCAGAATTAATGTTTTTAAGCTTTTTTTATGTAAACAATAAATCTGTGAGGATGGTGCCACCTAATGTAACCAGAGAACGTGGCAGCTACTTTTTGTTTGATGCTGTTAAATTACCAGCAGGGATTGAAAGGTTAAGAATTTAGTACTCCTCTATCCCTTCTGTTTCCTCTGGCACTAGCTTGCTTTCAAGGCTTCCTTGAAAACATGATAGAAACATATATTTTAAATGAAAACAGAGATTCTTAATTTTACCCTACTGCATATATTCTATGCTAACAGAATTTAAAACCTGACTGGTGGAAAAGGTAGATAGAAAACAACCTCAACATAAAATACACAATTTTTACCAAGGCAGAGATTAATCCTCTCTCTCCCCCTGTCTGGAAGAATCTTCCACTAGTGATAGAGACATAAGCTTATATTACTTCTCTTTATCTGAGCCAATAATTTTTTAGTCAGTTTACATCAAGCAGAACAATTTTAACAGGGAAGACTAAGCACCTTTGTCTTCCATTCATTTAGCTATAGCAGTTGTTGGCATAGTGTAGAATAGAATAGAATAGAATAGAATAGAATAGAATAGAATAGAATAGAATAGTTAAGCTGGAAGGGATGTACAATCCAGCTAGTCCAACTGCTTGACTACTTCAGAACTGACCAAAAGTTGCAGTATTTTATCAAGGGCATAGCCCAAATGCCTCTCAAACACTGACAGTCTAGGAATATGGACCACCTTTCTAGGAAGCCTGTTCCATGCTTGATTCCATCTTGGTAAAGAAATGCTTCCTACTATTGAGTTTGAACCTTGCCTGATACAACTTTGAATCACTAAGCATTTGAGCATGACTGTTAAGGGACTCTGTATAAGGAGTTATATGTTTAAAACCATTCAGGCACAAGTTGATTTCAAACCATATCTACTTGTAGCCTAGATAAGTATATTTTATTGAATGAAAGAAGAGTATTATCTCCCTGTCTCAACAACACAAATAATCTACTAAGGAAAAAAGAATTTGAATACAAGTAAACCAGAGTGTTCTGTGCATGCAGACAAGATAAAGGAGAATTCACTTTCAGAGTGGACAGATTTACCAAGGAAATAAAAATAAAGAATACTGGAGTTATGGTGCAAAAGCACAAATGCATCAGAAGATCTAGGTAATTAGGCTAATAAAGATTGTGTCAAGTTTCAATCATCAGAAATACTAAAGTTTAAAGGAACCATAGCACCCAGTGCAGAGTTCCTCTTCAGCTACAGAATGCTAAAAATTATTGCAAAGATAGCCTTAAAGATATTTTCCTCTAGACATGTTTTAGGATTCCATATGTTACCTGAGAAAGAGCCTAAGGTGAGTGGATATAAAGAGTTTTTTAGAAGCAGGTATATAATGTGAGCAAATATGCACTTTTTTTTTGATTTCTTTGATTTTGCCAATTTATAAGTGCAAAGTAAAGTGGCAGACATTATTAATTTATCAGTATTTATCTCATATATAAAAATATGTACTTTTTGGATATAGAATTAGAAAATTTCGAATTGCAGAATGATTGGCATGGATATTGTTAGTATACTCAGATTACATACTAAATTTCATTATTTTCACATAGTATTTTCAGTGATTATGATAATTATGTACTAAGAAACCATTGATAGTTCCTCAAGAAAAATACTTGACAAATCATCTCCCATGCAGGCTATGTTTGCACATTGCAGAGAGGTTGGGTCAGTCTGATCCTGTTGTACTTGAGGGATATTTCTCCTTTTACTGCTGTATTGCTGTGGAGCACCTCTCACCATAGTGTTAATGCACTTTAATGGCAGCTGGCCATCTGATTTAAACTGGGACAATTTGGAAGCTATGTGGAGGCACATCTTAACTCCCTTTTTAAATCTAAGTAAAAGGCCAAGTGTATTAAATAATATTTTTCTCCTCTTTCTCCAGCAAGCAGGGTTAACCCTGGAAAATATGAAATTATTGAGGCATGATGGGCATTTTGCTGTGTTTACCTGGAGGGCATGCAAGACATGTGAACAAAGGCCAGAAGAGGCCATGAATTTTCCCCAGCCTTCTGCTAAAATGGGGTTGGTAGGCATAATGTCAAAAGGCTCTTGAAGGTTGACTGTATATGGAAAAAAATTCTGTGGAGGGTGGTGACAAGTAACAAGAGGCAACATGAATCAAATGATGATGCACTGGTCATGGTCCATGTTGACAACCAACGGTAACCATCCAACCCTCTTACAGCATGGATCCATGGCCTCCCAAACTAGTGTGGTTCCAGATTAAATTCTGAAGACTTTACACAGAGTGTAAAGATCTGTAGTTACAGAACCTCAGCCAGTGGCACTGCTGCCTTGATGAGTCAAGAAAGGTCTGTTACATCTGCCAGGAATTTGCATGGTGTATTAATGTGGAAAAACCCAGCTGCCACAGCTGGTATCAGGGTTTCTCTTACGCAGTTTCTGCTGTGCAGCTTCCTGCAGTTCCTCTCAGGGAGCATGTCACAGGGAGACAGAATTATGGGGGTAGCTGTGAAACTGCAATAACGGTGCTAATGCTCACATGATGTATTTTGCAGAATTAGAATTTCAAGCACTACCTGGATTTCCTGTAATCTGTATTAATTGCTAATTACAGCCTGAAAGGCTCACTGGAAGGAGTGTCTTGTGCCTTGCTTGCCGGAGCACCTCTCCAGACCCCATCACAGCTCAATGCATGGGGTAGGTGAGATGAGCCCTGCAGAGGGATACACTGCAGAGCAGCCTTCCCATGTTGTACTGTGCTGGAAGAGGCATAGGAAATAGGATACAATTCTCTAACTGCTGCATGGCTCTTTGGCTGCTCACCCACTCCAGCAGCTGCACTGCAGCAAAGCAAGACTGCTGGGGAAGTGAGTGTGTATTGCCACCATAGAGGTGAAGGAGGAGAAGGAAGGTGTATTGGGTAGAGCGCAGGGCACAGGAATTCTAGTTCTAACCATGGTCATGTTTTGGTTCTGATTCAATGTGAGCACAATTTGTGCCTACTTTCTGAGAAAGCAGGAAGAGAAAACCATGTGAGGAAAATTTAGAAGGGGGCCTAGGAGAAACAGTTACAACAGCAACAATAATCAAGATGGATCAGTGCAAATCTAAGCCCTAGTAATTTTTGTGTTCTAATACATGGCAGTATAGAACTTAATTAGCTGAAATCTTTTGTAAATCTTAATGCTGAATGTTATATCAGCTGTGAAAAAATGTAATGAAAATGACACTGTGAATACAAGCTACAGTGTTTAGTGATGATGGCAAACACAGGGTTAGAAGAGAAAGAAGAAATATATCCTGTTAGTGAAGGAACACACTAGGTTAGATTTTCTTGAAGAGATTTCAATGTTCAGATTTCTCCTTTGGCTTTGTAATACCAGCCTTTATGTACTAGTACAGGATTGTATAGGTTTATGGTGGTGTGGGAGAGACTTAGTGAACACCTCCTTTTGTTGGCTGTGTCATTGCCAGCCTTGGAACTGGAGAGTTCAAGAATCTTTGTTCTAAAAAAGCTTCTGTGATAGGTCTGGCAAAACCCATTGCAACTTGTACATCTATACAATACTGTATAGTGTGGATGGTAGTTGGCATTAGTCAGATGACGCCAGTTTGGAAATCCCCACATGCTATAAGAATGCTAAACGGCTTTAAAAGGCTTTTTTTTTCTGAAGGCTTCTGAAACAGGAGATAACATTTTTTAGCAGCTGAATGTAACCTGCACTAGTTAGGAGAAAAAATAATTTCCTGGTGGATGCCCCAAAGCCTGATTCTTTGCTGCTTGAAATGATGTTAATTTAGAGTATACAGAAATTCCCACTTTGGAGAACCAAATTAAATGAGAAGACAGTGCAAGCAGTGTTAATTTTAACTTTTTTTTTTTTTTTTTGAAAATACATGAAAAAACCTACATTTTTGTCAGTAGCTGGAGTCAGAAGAAGTTCCAAGCCACAGTGTTGGTGAAGTCTGTCTGAAGGTTGCCATCAGCTCACCAGCGGATTGCTCCCCTGAGTTGGCAGTTGTTTGCCTCAGTAGCTGTCACCAGAGAAGCTGCCTCTCTTTTTTTAGCTACTGAAGAGCTACTAATGGGATAATGAGCAGTTTGCACTTTCTCATTAGCACTTATTCATCATAGACAGTGCATACAAAATATCTGTAGTTAAAGTATTAAGTAACCGCTTTTGTGAGTTTGTTCTGTGTTATATTTCTGAAGGCTCTAGATTTTTATATTGGTATTTGATAAACTGTGGTTGAAGCCCTGCATATTTAAATTAAATAATTACACAAACTCATGGTATCAGCCCTACATTTTAAAATAAAGGGATTAGTTTGTGTAAATCTTTGTTTCTCCTCCAGAAAACACCCTTTTGAGCTATTCGTCAGAGGCTCCCTTTCCTGTGATGCCACAAAGAATATATATGAAAATATTAATCTGCACCATACATGCCCTTGAGGAATAGGGTTTACTTATAATGAAGCTAAAAATGGTTTTGTAGCCAGTATAGCTGGGAAAAGAACATTTATCACACATTTATGCTAATGCTAAATTGAAACCATCTCAAGGCCTCTTAGCAAGGAAGATGATCTTTGCTACACCCACTTGAAAGGTTTAAAGACTGGAAAAGGTTCTTCTGTAATGAAGTGGAAAAGGAGGAGGGGATGAAAGATCAGACAAGCATTTGAGGACAAGCCTAAGAGGCAGGTCTGCTCCATCCCATCTATCTGCCAGGAAATGAGGGGTGGATGAGCACAGCATGGCTATTTTTCTCACAGCTGTGTTCCTGGTCAAGTAGTGAGCATTGCTCCATATTTTTGACCTTTTCTTATCAGGGCAATTGCTAAACTGGGTTTTCAGGAATTTGGAATTCACCACTTATGTCTCTCATACAGAATTCAATGATAAATGTAAAGTAAACATGATTCCATTAATTTTATATTCCCTTCTCTCTATTGTCAGAATACTTCTCCCTCTTAGGACGCCCTTCCTCCGGAGCTTTGATTTGGAAGGACTGTAGAGAGGTTTCCTTTAGGAAGTATATTCCCACACCCATGTGAGAATGCAGGTTTTTGTAAAAGCTTAGTTACAGAAACTGCCTTTCTGAATGTATATATAAAAGCCATTTTTTATAAGCCCCCAAATATTTCTTATGAGATACAGTAGATTTGTCTTAATTTATCTTATTTCCCAAAGGTGGGAAGATGATGAGTGTTACTGACCAAGCAATACTCTTTGAAGTAGTCTGTGTGTTGTGGTAGATGTGCAATGGGCTTCCATCATTTTCTGGATCTGATTCACAGATTCTCCAAGCAGCACAGTTCTTCTGAAACCACAAACATCTTGCAAGCACATGTTGACAGAGAACCCTCTCTCCCCCTCCTCTCCTCTTTTACTCTGTCCACAAAGCAAAACAAAACACCACCTTTTTTTTTAGGAGGACCCAGTAAGTACTTGAGATGGAAATAGTTGATTCTTCCAGCAATAATGCAAAGATTGCTTATTTCTAATGATGTTTGCAAAATTGGTGCTTCAAAAACTACACTTTAAGGCAGAGGTTGCTCTTTTTTCTGTATGACCTGTTTAGCAGAACAGAGTAGAACAGAATGCAAAGTGTGCCAGAGATGTTTTGTACTGCAAGAATGTAATGAAGTTAATTAAAAATATGTATAAATTAATCACAGGTACAATCATAAAATAATTTATTCTGTATAGTATCTGTGGTAGTTATCAGGCTTAAGCTGCCAGTTAAATCAGAGCCAATTTTGAGCTTGTCTCAGGTTACTCAGGGTATTGTATAATCAAATTCTAAATATCTCCAACAGCCTCTCTGGGCAATCTGTTAAAGCTAAGAACTGAGGTTGTTCCTGCTTGCATTCAGAATAGTAAAAATAGGAAGCCAGAAGACTTGTTGCTGTCTGGCCTCTGCCTCTCAGCCTATTTGGTATGAGTAGTCCTGCTCAGAAGTGTCCTTTTGACATAGCTCATCCTAACGCAGACTCGTGAGCAGCTCTGCCATGGCAAGCTGTAGGTCTATGACACCTGCCATGGCCTAGAAAAGGAACAGTGCCTTCTGTTGTATGACGACAGTCTGAGGCAAACATTTTTGAACAAACTATTCTGAAAGCAAAATGCTGACTTCCATCCTACCTGTCTTGCAAGAGCCTGGTCCTATTGAGTGGGCTGAGTGTTGATTTTTTTGATGCCTGGTTGACAAAATGTCAAATCTTATAAGGCAGCCTTTTTCTTGAATACTAATAAACTTTCAGTTTTTACCTGCTCTGGTCTGTGACAAGTGGGGCAGTTACAGAAATTGCATAGATGGAGTCACATATGTAGGATCTCTGGCCTACAAGAAAAGGAAGGATTTTCAGAATCACAGTTTGTGACTTGAGCACTAATATTTATGCATTTAACTGGTGATGCCCAAGATTTTTGTGAATTATAGTTTCTAATGCATAGGCATTATTTTGGGGTAATTTTAACAAACTATTTTTTTTAAGTATTAAAAAAATGCCAAACCTGTGTTTTCACATAGTTAAATGTCAATCTGAACATCATGTTTACTTGAATTTATTGAGTGATGGGTTGTAAGGAAGGGTTACTGTATGCACAACAATATGACCATCCTTTAATGTTATGTCATCCAAAGGAACTTAAATGAATAGAAAGTCAGTTGAAAACAGTCTTTTGAATTCATAATAAACCTGAAAAATAAATAAAAAAAAAACCATAAGAAAGACAAGCTTAACTATCTAATCTTTGAAATATTTTTAGAGATCTAATGCAAAAAAAGACCCCTCCCCAGTTCTGCTACAACCAGATGCATCACTCTTAATTTACAGCATGAAAGCATCTAGAATAACTGGCTGGTGCTACATGTTGTTCTTGCAGTGTGCTGTGCCTTTCAAATCCCTTTTCATGTGCCTCAAAAACATACTGCAGTTATAATGCCCAGTATAGGTTTTACCTCTAAGGAGCCTAACAATAGCTTCCATTCCAGAACAGAAATGGCTTGTTACAGGACAAAGGCCTTTTGTGGGGAGAAAAGTTGAGCAAACCAGTTTTATGCTCAGTTGTCTTTGTTTCCAGGCAGGCAGCTAATAATGTGTGTTTGTCAGTTTACCACTTCAGCGCTGTTCCAGAAAGCAGTGCTCTTGGGCATGACTCGTTGGGCTTGCTCTTCATGGTTCATCATCTGTGTGGCCTTCTGGGAAAAGAACTTTACAGCAATTCTGTGTGAACTAACCTTCTTTGTATCTGTGCCTATAAATATGGGGTATCTTTCTACTAGATTTTTACTAGGCCATTTCTAATGGTGACCTGAACTAGAATGAAGTGGACATGAATAAAAAGGAAGATCTTACTCAGCAGGTAAGAGGCTGATAACGAATTATTTCAGAGTAGATATACTGATATAAAACACTTCTTGCATCTACCTGAAGATTTCATGTGAAGGTGTAGTTCATTGCGAATTATGTGCAAGGCTCTTCATGCATGTATGTTGAATATGGTGTAATTCCGAAGGAAATGGAGGTCAAAGAAAGGCTTCTTGTTTAAGCTGAAAAAAACCCATTTGTTTTAGGATTTTGACTTCCTATTGATTTAATTTATAACTTTATCAAAAGTAATAGAAATAGATGCCTTAAATATAATCCTATTCATATTATTGGGGAAAGAGATTGGCTTTGACTTCATAAATGTAAATGAAAGCACTACTCTCTGTGGACCAGGATCTGACCTGGATTAAAAAGTGACACTCTTGAGACAGGCAATCGACCTAAGTGGAGCTGCTGAGTTTCTATATGAGTGCATTTTAAAACAGATTCTGGTCCTGAATTTGTAGTTCTGTGCTCCCAAACCACTGTGAAGGAAGGAACAGCTTATTCATTTTGAGACTGCCTTATTTAGGGATTCTTTTTTTACACAGTGCAGGTGGTATATTCAAGGGAAAGTAATTGCAAATAATCTTGTCACAAGGACAACTCTGCTGCTTTGAAGCAGCAAGATAATCAGTGACCTTGAGAAGCTCGTCTGGTAATTGTGTATGTTAGTGTGAAGGCTTTGCATGGTTGTAACTGACAAATGCAGATGTGAAAATAAGTAGCACAATATTGTGGGCTAACCTCACTCCATTTGTTTTCACACGGAGGATGCTAATAATCTTGAGTATATTTAAAAGTTTCAAAGAAGGAAGGAGACTTTTCTACTGCTCCTCACATTGCCACACATCTCCCTTGACCTATGGCAAGTTTGTGCTTCAACTTCTCCAGCTGCAAAATAATGAGATTTACCTAATATTTATGCCACTTTCACGTCCTTCATGACAAGATTTCTGTAGCAGTAAATCACTCTCATGGAGCTACTTTATCAAACAAGGTCACTGAGGGAGAAATTAGTCACAACAATACCTTGACAAAGTATGTGATCCTCATGTTTCTCACTTACAAAGCACCAGCGTCAGTTTATTGTCACATGCCTTGTTTTAGTGCTGCACCCAAGAGCCAAAACCCCTCTCTGTGCCTGGAGATACTCCCTGGAAATATCTTTGTTGTCCTTGGTGCAACTCCATGGCCAGATTCTCTCTGGGTTCAAATCCTTGCAGCTCCAGTGACTCCAGTGAAGCTGCATTAATTCCCAGCAGTAGATAATTTGTTCCTGCATCCTCTGCTCCTTTGCTGCCTGGTTGCTGGGGAAGCAGTAGGGCAATGCTTTCTGCCTGCCAGGGAAAGGGACAGGGAAAACACTTGGACACAGAACTGCTTGCTTTATGGGTGTTGTTGTGTGAGATCTTAAGCAGCACCTCCTGCTGACTTGGCTTCAAGTGTTTGAAATTCATTACTATACAAAAAGATTAAATAAACTTGATATACCAACCTGGGGGAGCTGTAAAGGGTAACCTGGTAACAACCAGAGTGGGGCAGAAAAAATTCCTCAACATTTAGAGTTTAACAGCATTTGAAAACACTGAAAAACGGACTTTTGAATTAAAACTGGAAAAAAGTTCAAACAATGTGAATAATGTCACATGTCATTGCATGAATGATATTTTAACATTTTCTTAGACCGAAAACATTTAATTTCAGTTTTTCAACAGTTTTTTATATGATACAAAAAAACCCCTATCAAACCTAAGTGAAACAATAAACTTTTCATTAAAAAAAAAATTCAGCCAACCAAACCTCATATATTTTTGAATTTGTTTTAGTTCCCATGTTTTTCTACTTCTTAGGTTTACCAGATTTTGACATTTTGATGTTTGTTGTAAAAATAGTCTTTCATTGAAAAATTGATAGCACCAACTCAGAAAGATCATCACAATTTGACCTTTTAACAATCAGTTAACAATATGAAACAAAAAATGAGAATGAGACTGAGCCCCTAGTTATTTTGTTGAATGCTTGCATCACTTTTTTGCGTAGCCAGTAGCAGGAACATTGAGTTATTTTGTTGATTTGATATACTAAAGCTCCTGCCAGACTTGCACCTTGCCTCTTTCACCTTTTCCTTTGATATAAATCCTTCTGCAGCTATTCATCTACAGTTACTCAGAGAACCTTTTAGACTAACTCCCCTTCTCTTTTTCTTCCCCCTTTCAAATACTTTACTGTGAGTTTCTTTTTCTCATTTCTGTGTCTCTTTTTGTCAATATGTTTTTGAGAGAGGTTTATGGACCACAATAGTGTTTGCAGTCTTGCCTGAAGTCATGACACAAAAAAAGGTAGGAGAAAAATAGAAGGTCTCATGCCCAGCATCTGAATTTGCCACATAGAACACTACATATATATTTTCATTCACCTATAAAATCATTTTAAGGCAAAAGTTCAAGAATTGCCCTGGATTTTGACCTGTGTTTCACACACCACAAACCTCAGCATTTGTTATTCCTCCCAAAAGCAACACTTTACGTTTCCAATGCTCTCAGCTTGGCAGGTTTACAGATGAACTGCCTTTTGGCAGTGCCGTAATTCATGATATAGTTAATGCTCCACTTCAGAGTTGTACAAAGCCTAAAAATGAACACAAACTGATTAAGAAAAATTGCTTTAGATTTATGTTTTCTGTATTACCACAAGTTATAAAATGTCTCTCAGATGCAGAATCCTGATCGCAGGCCAGAAGTGGCACTTAATTTGGTTAAGTAGGGCAAGCAATTTCATCTGCACATTGCTGAAATATTTTCCTGCTGCTACTGTCACCTATTCTCTCCTCTTCCTACCTGCATGGTGCCTTAACATGCTGCTGTAATGCTTAAGTTTAGCCCTTCTCTGTTGATAGCCAGAGACATCCAGACTCTTGCGTACTCAGAGTGATGCAGCAGGTACAGAGTGCAGATGAGTAAAGCTGCTATTTGTATGAGTTGAGATTATCTATAAAGGGAAATGAAGTATGATCCAGCCCTATTCTCCCTGCCTCTTGTAGGACTTGCACTGGTCCCCCTCTGCCTGAAGCCTCACCAGGTGCAAACTCCAGTGCAGAGAGGATTGATGTGTCAACACAAGCTGCAGCACTGGGACAAGTAGTCCTAACAGAATTCAGAACTTGGGGAAGCACCAATAAATATCAGTGACAAATAACATCAGATAAGACTTTAGAAAGAAAAGCCTAAATCTCAAATTTGTTGCATAATGTGGCCAACACTGTTTATAATTTGGATCTAGTTCTGACAGGAATATTTTAATCGCTGCCCAAGTGTTCACTTGCTAAGACAGAGAAGCAAATTTCAAAACCGCCAAGACCTCCGACTCAAGGTGCAAGTAAATATTTAAAAATCAGCAAACAAAAATTAATTGATGCTGAAACAAATCTTGGGTAAAAGAAATTTAAAGCAGCCTGAGTATTTCTTGGAACTGTTGCTGCAGAGCAACAAAAATGTAGGAACAGTCAGGAAGGAAATTAATTCAGAATTTTTGCAGTATTAATGCCATGACTGTTTTGCTTTCCTTTTAGCACAGCAGGACACATGCTTCAATGAAATTAAGTAATGATTTGTAGCCAGCTCACTTGCACTTTATCTCTTTCAAGGGGCTATTTCACTTAACCATCCCTGTCTTCTGTAGAAAAAAAATCTTTCAAGAAATAAGAAGTTAAACAGATAATTCATAAATTCTGTTCGTTGGTGCTCTCCCCTCTGTGCCCAGGTACTAAGCCTTTTCTGATCATAGACACCATGTAAACCATTAGACAAGTAAATCCAAGTCTGTGTTTTAGCTCATGCATATGACCATCTTTAATATGAAGGGACGCTGTATTTGTACCTTGCAACAAATATAGAGATGTTTATTTCACTGCAGAAAATACTGTGAATGATTTCTAAATGAAAGTCCATAATTTCCGAGTTTATTTAGAAATTATGTCCTTTTCCTGCACAAAATCATAATGTGCCTTTTGCTAAGGACCTAAAGTAATGCATGGGTTAGTCTCTGTATAATTGCAAGAGTTTTGTTTATTTGAAAGTAAAAATGATCAGTTGTTTGTTTTTTTTAAGAGTAATGGGTGCAGTATTTCTTTTGTGTCTATAATCAAACCGCAGTACCTTAGCCTAGTTCTTAATGGAAAATAAACCCTTTGCAAACTACTACAGACACATTGGTCAATAGAAATCTATTGCAAAAGAACATTTCCATTACCAGTCATCAGTCCTTATCCTGTTCATCTCTATTTAGAAGGAATTTGTTTTTGTAAGGATTATAATGTGGGGGTGGTACCTTGTGTTCATGAAATCCTTTAGAATGGCTTGTTATGTGAATAAGCAGTTTTCTGACATTTTGCTTTTGATAAACGAACAAACCTTTGTCTGACTTCAGTACAGATGTTATAAAAAAGGATGTGCATAACTTTCCTTCAGTTGTGTTGCTGAACATTTTTCAGAGATCTACAATGTGGATAACAGGCAAAAACTTAGTCTAACTTTAAAATTTTCAGTGGTTATCAGCATACATTATAAAGGGAAAATGGATATGGTGTTATGACTATGTTACTGTTTTCAAGTTATTCAAAGGAAACAAAAGAATTCTGAAAACCTCATAAACCATAAATCAAGATATTTTTATGATGGCAGCCTCTGCCACAAAAGAAATTTAAGCAAACATTTGTCATAATAATTAATTAATAATAAAGAATAATTATAATTAATAATTATATTTAATAATGATAAATTAGTTGCAAAACACTTCCTTTAATGGATATAGCCTTCATAGCTGGAACTCTTCTTTATGTTTTCTCAAAAAATAATGTTATATGTTTATCAATTTAATGTGATGAATCTTTTATTTTAAGATTTGTGTTTTTCCATTTGGCAGACACTGGTTCTTCCACATTCCTTCTGTTTCTCCCCCAGCTTCATTCCCTTTTTGTATTAGTAAGGAAAGTATTAAAATTATAATTCTGAATTACAATCAATTTTTGTCTGCTTGCCTTTCAAAGTAGTTACTTTATTAGATTTCTATCTCATATCTATCCAGAGCTGTAGGAATTAGGTCTATTCTACATGGGTGGATGTTTGGGGGTATCAGCAAACACCGAGAATTATTTTATGGGGTATTATAGGGTGTGTTATGGGAATAAACCAAAGCCTTGGATGAAGAAATTGGTTCATTAAACACTGAGTGCTAAAACTGGGGTAGGCAAGGACTGCTCTTGTGAAGGCTCCAGTAACTGTGACTGCAGGTCACAGGACTGACAGGGCATGTCCCTGTCAGGACGTGTGCATGGCAGTTCCAGGTTTGTCCTCCCCACAGAGCTGCTGCCCAGCTGCCTGCCACACCAACAGCAGTGTCCCAGTGAGCTCCCAAAGCAGCTGCACATACAGCCAAAGGGAAATTGGGAGCAGGGGGGACAGAGGGAGAAACTATTTCTGTGAGCTCTTAACTGGGAGACAAACCATAAACCTCTTTTGACTACATAATGATGGAAAATAGCATAGTGAGAAATAGTGGAAAAAGGGAGTAACAATGTAAAAAAAGGGAGTTGTTAATGAACTTAGTGTAGGCCTTGTAGCTGCATCCTTCCACATGAACATTGGATGCTGCTGCCTTTCCTTCTACGTGCTTTTGTCTGCCAACAGAAATCACTTTTGCTTTACACAGACTGGCATTGACTTTGCTTTTGTGCAGATCCCTTCTGGAAATTCAGAAATTGGAGAGAGTGCAGATTATTCCTTTGTGGAAAAGGTAAACAATGGTCTCATTCAGAGAATATCCCTTGATTTCCCTGTGTTTTTAGAGATGCTAATTCCAGCCCAATCCAAGCAAACCATGGACTGTTAATATCTCCTAAGTGCATACTTGAGTAGGTATTCATAACTAATATAACAGTTTGTGATTGGCTGTGCAGTGATTTTGGTTAAATTGTGTTAAGCAGTCTTTTTTTTAAGACTTTGTGAGATGGAGAATTCAGTTGTTACCTTGATAATTAATCACTCACAATGTTAAAATCTGTGTGATCTTTTAATTTGAAAGTGTCTGGTTTTGATTTCCTGTCCCTTTCCCTGTCACCATCAAATTAATCACACTTGAGATAGGATCAGGACGCCTAGGAGTGATGGTGATCCAGACACTACTTGATAATTTTGGAGATAATGCAAGCACATTAATTGTTGTAGCTCCTTTTTGCACATTTTACACCTTTGCATCCATTTTAAAATCTGCTCCCACCACCACATTTTAAAATATATTAATGTAAACATTAGGTTCATTCCTGTTTAAACATCCTTTTGAGCACTGCTCTGAAAGTTCAGTTATTTGTCCAAACTAGGTCCTGAAATTAGTTTAAAAGCTGCTTATTTTCAGGTTTTAATCCTCACACTTATAAGAATTGCCAGTGTTCTGTGTTTCAGGGCAATAAATTTCCTTTACAAATACAAATGCTTTTAATATGAACAGGAATATACGTAACTGTAGGTACTAAAATACTTTTTTATCACATTTAAAGGGCATATGTTTGGCAAATAATCACACAATGTACTATGTCTTATAGTATGATCTACTAAATCTGCCTAAAACCAGGCAGGTATTATGAAGGTATTTTCAACAATTTTGTTCTAAAACATAAGAAAAAGGATTCTGTGGGAATTTTTAAAGATCAAAATAAGTGTTCACAGAGACTTCCATCAGCAAGGAGTAATGGAAGTGCTACAAGGTAAATGCAGCTGGTGATAGTAGTCCAGTGCCATGTTCTGTCATTCATGCATGTTGTTTGGTTGTATATTTTATTGCTGGTTACAGAACACATCTGAAAGTGACAATGATGAAGTTGATGGCAACAATATATGTGGTTTCAGAAAGAAAAAGGGAATCAAAGTTCCTACAAAGTATGTTCCTCCTTTAGAAAATGAGAAGATGGAACTGTCCCGCACCTCAAAAATCCCAGATCCTTGTCCCCTTAAAGGAACCACTGGTTGCTCAGAACCACCATCAGACCAGCCTCTCCAAAACCCCACTGCCTTTCCTCCAGTGCAAAAGGACACAAGAGGTCATGACAATTCCAATTCTGGCAACGTTGGTAAAGAAGACATATTTGGAGAAACACAAGAAACCCAGGAAAATGTTGACATTGGGAAAAGAATAGAGAGAAAAATGAATGAGGAAATAGATACAGCAGCTCAGATGAAGCTGCCCACAGGTATGCAGCCTGTGAGGGGTGCAGAGAAAGGTGGCTGCATGGAAGCAGTGCAGAGGGAGAAGGTCAGTGAGCAGATGGGCAGTAAGCCAGAAGGACGGTGTGGGATGGAAGAAAAAGTTGTCAAGTTTCACGTGACAAAGATGGGCTCCCTGGGCAGTGCTGCATCCACACCAGTGAGCCGCACTGCCGAGTCCTTCACCGGGGCACCTGGCATTTCTAAACGAAGTCTACAAGAGTTGAAAAACCTGCTGAGTGAAGGTCACCTGCCTTCTCATGTGCCCAATTTCTGTGGCAAGGCAGGTGGCACTTTTGCTCAGAAAAATTTGAAACCCTGGGAGAAAGCAGCTGACAAGCAGGGCCGGCCCTTTGAGACTTTGAGTCCCCATTTTGGAGAGGAGAAGCAAAAGTACCTCAGCTTCCACAAGGAGGGAGTGGGGCAGCAGAGCAAAACTGTCCTGGTCCTCAGCTCTGCCGGCTCTGACCAGCAGCAGCCCGTGGGAAGCGATGTGGATCATCTTATTCTGGGACTGCCAGCAACTCCTGCACCTGCAGAAAGCACAGCTCCTGAGGTTCAGTTTGACTCCTCCACAGGCCACGCCGGTAAGGATACTTAAACATCACCTGCTCTCCTCATAAAGAAAATGCTGCTGTTGTTTTGTGGTGGTTTGATAAGCTGCAAACTTAAGTCAGAGCTAGTGCATGAAAGAACTGACACCTGTGGTTCCTGTGTGATTACGATGGATAGGAAATTGTGCTCTACATCTATGCTCCTTTTTTTTTTTAAAGCAACTCATTTATAAAGCCCAGCTGCCTGCCAAAAACTGCCACGCATAAGTGGTCATGTTTTTTTCACTAAAACTGAAATATTTCCTCATTTAAACTGAGTGCAGGCAGCATTTCCCAAAAGTCTGCTAGATACTGCAAAGCTCTGATGGCATCTGTGCTTCTTAAAGTTTCCTTTTTTTTAACATTTCCAGCAGTAGAAATTGTTCCCATGTAGGGATAATGTTTTCAATTATTTGTCCTGTGAGAGGACTGGAATGCAAAAACATCACTTATAAATTATGGGGGAAGAAAACCAAATGAGGCAGAGAGAACTTCCACTTATTTTCACACTGTTCAATAAGTCCATTTTGGAAGTGTTTATAGAGACAATTAATTGCTACTAATAGGCTGTGATTTCTCTGTAAAAGCTTCTGAGCTAGCTAGATCAACAAACTGAAAACTATTATTAGCTCTGATAATGTAATGGGCTTGAACAGTTTGTTGTTCTGTTTCCAGGAAGCACAAAACCACCAGTTTGTCTGTAATATGAGGTTAATACATTTCCATGAGCATCAGTCTGAGATCATATTATCAGCTCTCCAGGATAAGTGTCTTTCCTTTTGACTTATCTTACCAGACCAAAAATATGATCCTCTTCAGCAACAAAATATTTTATCCTTCATTAACTATGTAATAAAATATGATAATAACAATTAAATATTTAAAATAATATTAATTTATCCTGCTTTCTTCAAGTCTCCTGACAGATAAGAAACCCTGCTCTACATACTCTGAAAACAGACAATCTGAACATGCCAATTGTTGTTTGCTACTGCAGGATTTCTTGGTAGACATTTTGTGGTATCCAGTTTGAACAAGTCTGAATAAGATATCCATGAACATTATTAGTGCTTACTCAGGGCACTGCAGGAGAAATAGAAATCTTTGAAAAGATATTTCATGTGCAAACCACTCTCCATTCATGTCTATTAGAATAAAGAAGTTAGAGGATTATTTCTTAGCCTACACTTGATGCTGTTCCCTTTCCAGACTGCATTGTTTTTCACATTGCTAAAGATTAGCAAAATGTATTATCAAGTTTATAACACTACTGTTTCTCATTGTCTGCAAATGCAGCAAATATATTTTAAAACATAGGAGTAATTATTCTTTATTCATAGCATCATTTACAAGGTACAGGGAACATATGAGATTTATTGTAGATTCCACAGGGAGATTTTAACCCAGCTGCAGCCACTCAACATGAAGTAACTAATCCAAGCTTCCTACCTCGTCAGGAAAGACAGGCATTTTGTCTTCAAAGAGGTATTAGCGGTTGATGAAAAATTGACCTCTGAGGGTGGGTATACATTTCCACTCAATGGGGAAGAAGTGCCATGGTGATTAGTTTAGATCATTTGTCTAACTCTGAGATGGGTACAGCTACCTGGGATTAATCCTGCTCAGTATCACTGGTGGTAGTGATGACTGTAAGAGACCTACAGAGGAGAACCAGCTAAGAGGGGGTGGGAGAAAACTGTTTTGTCTCATCAGAAATGTATTCAAAATCAAATTTTTTTGAATCTTATGAGGTTTGGATTCCATTTAGCTTTGACCAAACAAGTTGTAGGCTTCACTGTCCATTTCTACTAGTAAATGGAATGCATAGAAATAGTTTGTGCTTAATTGGAACTGTATGTGTTCAAAATTTAATTTTTATTGAATGCATTCAGTAACTTAAATGAAGAAAATAAAGTTTTAGGTAAAACTCTGCACTCCTTAACGAGTCTTTGCATAAACAATATTTTCTTGCTGCCCATGGCAATTTATTGATTGATAATATCAAGTCCTATAAATTTAAATTTTTTTGACTAAAACATTATGTCAAATATTTCAGTTCCCAAAGTGCCTGAAGTCTTGGCTCTAAAGATATCTTGACATTGAGTAGGTCTGAAACACAATCTCTTATAATAAGTTTTTAAATATTTGAACTTGCTCATATCAGAAGACTTCATCCAAAATGTTTGGAAAAATTACAAGAGATTATATTTCAGATCCACTCAGTGTTGAGATATGGCCAAAACAAGGAATATACTTTATTGTTGTAAAAGTACACAGTTAAGCGACAATCTCTAGAGATCAGCAGTAGAAAGGTTAAAACAGGTAGCTGAGTGTCAGTGATTCAGAGTACATCAGAGGATTTGTATACAGTCATGCTACTTACCTGGCTAGCATCTCTCTAAAATGATAAATCCATATATTTTTTCTAAAATTCTGATTAGACAATGTTGAAATATTACTGCATGTGCATTTTTTCCATTTCTTGTCAGCTCTTTTGTAAAAAAATGTGCTTGGGCACAGGAAAAAAATAATAGAAAAGAAGCAGATGTGTCAGATATTTGGGTTAGTGAGAAAAATGTTACTTGAAAAGAGAAACCGTCAGAGAAACTGTAGCTGAAGCTTAATCTAAAGCTCTTTTCTTTGGAAAGATAGAAACCAACACATGCAGCTAATTAGGTGAATATACTGACTGCACTAACATGAAATTAGGAATTTTATTTGCCTAAATGTCTATGTCTGCTAATGATGTGCATTTATGCAAGTTGGTATGTAGCCATTAACTACCAGCTACTTCTTAAGCTGCTCAATGCTTGCATTCTTGGGAGACAAAGAGGCATGATTCCAAACAGAAAAAATAAGGTAAAAATTCATGTATATATTATTAAGCCATTCATAGTATCTACATTCCCACAGGATGAATTCATGCATGTGCTATATGTATGGTGTACATAGCACATAAGACTGCAGAACTGGGTGTCCAGAACAGCTTAAGAAGCAAATCCTCTCAACAGGATGCATATTTTTGAGTATTTATCAAGTATATGACCAACATGAGACCAGGAAGTGTTTGAGAGAGAGAAGGAAATTTCTGAAGAAAGAAAATATGTCTCAGCTATGGCTGCAGGCACCAGTGACTACTTAGTGACTGTTGAAATTTCAAATGCAGTTAAAGAAAGTCTGAATGCTTCAAGAATTACATGCTGACCCCAAACACTAAGTTCCTTTGTTAACTTGGCTTTTTAAAGAAACACATACCGAGAAGACATTAACAGGCTGTATTTCATACTTAAGAGTGGATTTCATCAGTCCTATAAGCAATCGTGTTTTCTACTACAATATCAATGTCATATTCTCATTCTTGTTCAAAGCTCTTATTTTTAATAATGAGACACTAACAAATGCAACTAGCATTTAGGGACAGAATTATGGATACTTCAGCTGATCGTTATGAATACTTCAACAAAGAAATAACCTAGGCTTTTTTCTCCATTTACATTCAAATATTTGGTCACACACTCTGATCCAAATTTGAGCTCCCCATGTGGTTTCAGTGTCCTCTGTGCTCACCTGGAGGAGGCATGTCTGCTCCCACCGATTCTGCTCAGTATATCTAGTCAGTCACAAGGAAATGGAAATGGAATCTCCTTGGGAGCTGTAAGTGGAAACTTAGGAGATATAAGTGGTCACTTCATAGTCACTGCCTCTGCTGTAATTCCTGCGGCATAACCATGTCTTTCTTTGGGACTTAGGACTGTTTTTTTCACTTGCTACCCTTTTCCACTTTGTATTTTACATAATCTCTGCCATTCCTGCTGCTCTCTTAAAGTGAAAAACCATACTGTTCCTTCATGTTCTTTCCTCATGTCTTATCTGGGGTTCAACAAAATTTTTCTTTTTCCATATTTTGAACTGAGTTTGAGCATAGCAGGGCTGAAGCTCAGCTCCTTTCTGAACCTTCTTGATTGCCCTTATTTTCTGCTGAAAAAAATATCACCTTTTTTGTCTTTTTCATTCCTTTTCTCTCTGAACTGTGCTATATACAACTCACCATTCTTTTACCTCACAAATTCTAAGAACAGACCAAAGCAACCAAAAACTCTTAAGTTCTTTATCTTCCATACGAATAACTGAAATCTTCCTGCCCTGTGACTCTGTATGACTTTCCATTTTTCCTCTTAATCCATATAAAAGAAAAGTACTCAAACAGGGCTTCCATCCAGTCTTTATGATCTATTTTGTCCTTTTTCAGGTGAGATTCAACTCATCTGTCTCTGGTATTTGCAGTAAGCTACTCATCCTATGATTCTGTGTGAGAAAGAGGTGTATTCAGACAGTAGTTCTTCCCACCCACTGGAGATGCTTTCTTTCTTTATAGTAATAGTTAAAGGCTACAAAAACAGTTAGGTTGGAGCTAATGTAAGTGAAATGCATTCTCTGCTTGTTATGTCTGCCAGCTGCCTCCTTCTACAACATATTCAAGAAAAGTTTAGTCCTTACCTTCAACACTGAACAAAACCTCTTCCCTAAATAACCTTACTTCCCATCTAGTGTAGTGCTCTCTCTCATTCTGGAAGTGTTCAAGGCCAGGCTGGATGGAGATTTGAGCAACCTGCTCTAGTGGAAGGTGTCCTTGTCCATGGCAGGGGCATCAGAATGAGATAATCTCTAAGGTTCTGTTCAACCCAAACTATTATATGATTTGCACTTGATTTTTTAAAATTAGGACAAATATTTTTAGACCAGAAGGTACTTCCTAGTTTGCAATAGTTTACACCTCAGTTCATGCAACTTTGCTTAATGATTCCTTCTATAAATCCAAATTTTCTGTTTGACTTTGAAGATAGGCCAGTGTAGATTCATCTTATTTAGCATTATCAGTTAGGTAGTTCCATTGGGTATTACACAACTTAAATTTCTTTCAAACACCTGCACATGGTGTTTTCAAAACCTCTAACTTTTCTATACAACTGTGATAATTTTATTCCATTTTTATAAAATACCCTGGAATGTAGAAAAATATAGGTTAATTATTTTACCTTTCATCCATAGAGAATTAAAAACTTCCTTTGCATTTGCCTCTTGAAGATATATCCCCTCTGAGAATCTGTGTCATCTGTGTCATACAGATTGGAAAGAATAACTCATGGCTGATTGAAGCTGTGTGTCAGTCTCTAAATTAGGTATAAAATTCAGGAAAAAGCTGAGCTTCTCCATGGTCATGCCAGTAGAAAGCCTGCTTTGCAATTAAGTTTAAAAAAGAAAGTAGACTGTCATGAAACAAAGAAATTAATGAAAACAGTGAAAGTTTCACTATCAAACAGAGCAGGGCAAAATTTTTACTGTCTCCCATGCTTTGGGAGTTTCTAGTATGCTCACATATTTATTCCCCTGTTAAGAGTCTTATAGGTGAGCAAGAATACAAGATAGGAAACAACTTTTTATGTACTTTGCTGCAGTAAACAGTTTTGGCAAAACTTTTTTTAGGTGAGAAAGAAATGGGAATTGCATAGTTTTTCAACTGAACATGCTTCTAATCACTATTCACGTCAATAGTGATATAACTCATGTCTACTTACCACGTCAAAAAACCCAGATGGGAATAGAAAAGTAGCAATAAGAATGATATCTGGTGTAGGAAAAGCTGTCATATAAGGTTTGAGAAATAAAGGCAGTTAATGTTTGAAGACAAAAGTGAGAACAGTAAATAACATGCTGTGCAAAACAAGTAAACTGGCTGTTCTTAAATATACAAACCAGAGTACTGTAAGGAGGAACAGACATATTTAAATTGGTTCTGACAGGAATTTCAGCAGGATTTAGAAAAATGTAGTTGTGTGATTACCCTGTGGGACTCATTGTTAGTGAATATCACCAACACAAAGTGTCCATTTTTATGAAGGGATCAATTTAAATCTTCAGAGAACCCTGTGTTAAATTTCTAAGGATGTGGAAGAAATTAAAAGAAATCTAAGCATTAACCCTCCTGTTCCTAAATAGAAGATCACCTTTTTTAGTGAGGTACTGCAAACCCCACTATTTTTAGACAGATTATTTTGCAAAAAAACAAAAAAAAGCCTTTCCTGTCAACAGCTGGTGCCAAAAGCAGCTCTAAAGTGATGAAACTTTGCCTTGAGTGTCATAATAATTTCTATGCTTGCAAGGGTTTTGGTTTCCCTGCTGGTTTGATGCAGGAACAGGTGCCACAACATGCCATGGAGCACAGGGAGGGGTACCCTGACCCTGCAGGGGATTCTAGCATCCCCATGTGTCTCATGGGGCAGGATGAGGCTGTGAAGCAGCTGTGTGGCTGCAGCAGGGTTGTGTCAGGAGGAAGAACACCTGGCACAGCTGGTGAGGCAGTGGGAGGAAGAGATGGGGAGAACTGAGAAACATATCTCCTTCTCCACTGCATGATTTATATCCGTAGTCTACCTGCTGGCATCTGCTGTTATTGCCTGATGCTCCTTTGGTGGTTGTGTTTCTCAGTGAAGAGGTTACAGTATCACTACATCTGTTAGGTCAGCCTGAGCCTGTTGCTGTCAAGTGCCCTGGAAAGAGGAAACACATTCTTCTTATTTCATCAGTTTGACATAGTCACCTCTTCTAGAACTGAGAAACTGTGTCCTTTAGTTGTGGTGTGCTGTAATAAGGGACTGTGGGAAGCTACTCCCTTGAACAAGGAGAAAACCAGAGATTGATCTGGGATGTGCACTTTCTTCTGCTGTGGCACTTTTCTGTTGCTGAGAAGGGAAAGCTGATATCAGCTATTTGCCTCAGCCCCATGTCAGCTGCTCTCAGCAATCTGGATGATTTCCATGTTAATAATCTAAGAATGGCACTGCTCTTCTGCTATAAATGAACACAATAGTAATAATATTAATAGTAATTATTAGTGTTACTGGTAGTATTTTAGTTTTTTGCTATTAATATGTTTTAAGTATGTGAAGAGAGTTTCTGTTTGCAGATATTTTACACCAATTACAATAGAAACAGGAATATTACAAACTGTTTCTCAGTGGTAACTTAAATGGGAAATGCAGCTAGAACCATAGACAAATAAACATTAAACCAAACTGATGTAGATATTAATGATCTGCTTAAAGAAAGATGGCCAGTCTGGATTTTTACTTCATTTTAAAAATGAAAATCTGGACAAAAATTTGAGCATCTTGTTGAATTTACATGTTTCTTTAAGGAGATTTTCTGAAACGAAAAGGAAGGTGCCCTTATTTCTAGAGGCCTGGAAACCTAGAGAAAATGTTATGCTCATTAACAGAATCCTCCCTCAGAAGATTGTAAAACTTTTAGACTGTGATTCTAAATCAGCTAGGCCTGTCAAAAACCTGTGTATTACCTATTTTACCTACCGTAATTGATGCTCTGGATAATGACTATCTGAACTATGTAAAGACAGAGTATTCAGTTCCCTACTATACCTTTCCAAACTTTAATAATTATTGACATCACAATGCAGTTTGACAATGATTTATTTAGTGGCTACCAAGAAAATGTATTTTGAGTCCTGTACTGTAGAAATAACTCGCTAACTATTATCAGTAATAATTCACTAATTATTATTTAAGAAACAAATGCCCTTTCATATTTCCAAAATCAATCGGAGATACTGAGTCCTGGTGACATTTTTATCTATCTTACAATTTACAGAAACATTATTTCAATGAGAAAGCTAATCAGCAAAGGATATAAAAGTTGAACTCTAAAAAGGATGTGAAAGCTGCATGACTATTTCTGCTGCTTCTCAAAGATTTTGGAAAAACGCTCTTGTAAATGAATAAGTATCTTTTGACTAGCAGGGTGTCTACACTGGTATATAGATTAATTTTTGACTAATACTAGACAATTAGCCACAGTTTAGCTTCATAATTTAAAAATATATATCTTTATATCTTTGATCATAAAAAGTCCAACTATAGAAGACAAATTCTTGCATCTTCAGTTATTAATTTTTGCTTTCTTAATGTTCTATAGAAATATTTTCTGTTTATGAATTTTCTGCTAATGTTAGTTCACATAATGTAATTATGTATTTATTCAAATACATTTATCTTGAAGACAACACATATATATAAAAAATTTGGAAAATTACCCGCCATTGTAAAATTAAGTATATTTGTAGCTTTATTTTTTAAATTAATTTATGCATCGCTGATATGAATGCACTTCACATTTGTGTTTTTCTTAGATACTGATTTCTATAATCTAAATCCCTTAGGAATACTGTTTCAAAGAATTAATTGGATCAGAATTAAAGTTGCTGTTTTTTCATTATTTATTTGTTTTTGACCTCAAAAATGTTTGTTCAGTAGATGGAAATATAACAGAACACATTTCAAGACATTTTAAGAAATACTTGAAAAATTTATATCAAAAGCTGACTGATGTCAAGGGTTGTCAGCCAAGCTTTACATTGAATAATACAAAGATATCAAAATCTCAGTGTGACAGGTGGTTGACAGGAAAAGTCTACCACCCTTGCAGAGGAAATTAAAAATTAGTAGAATAAGGCATTGAGCACTGCTTTAAAGGCAAAAGCCTCAGATTTCTGCCCCGGAGTTGAAAAAATCTTCTCTTGATATAAACTTTTGGAAGATTTTCAGAATCTTTTAAAGTTCTGTTAATCTATTGAACAGATACAGTTTATACTTGTTAATAAACTTCTAAATAATGGTTATGTTCATAAGGAGGTCAAATCTGATAATTGCCAGTAAACGTGTGTGTTATGAAACATTACAGGATGACTGAAATGGTATTCAAATAACTTGCTTGGTGGCACAGGCAAGGCAAGGCCAGTCCTCCCTGCTCACTGTTGTGTTTTGGCAACAGCTGTAACAGAGTGAGTCTTACACAATGCATTTAAACAGGACTTCCTTATTTAATATTCATCTTTTAAAAGACATATTGCCCCAGTGTTTACAGATGACATTGGAAAAAAAAGCTATTTCCATAAGCAGCTTAGAGTGTGAAAGATGTCATGAGGAGAAGTGGATGTGACAAAATTATTTTCTTGCTTTTGTCTATTCAATTTTTACTCTGTTTTCCTATTTGCTCAAAATTTTCTTCTGTGCTTTCAGCTGCCATTCCTCAGGGACCATTGTTTTTACTTAACGTCTTCTTACTTGACTGACCTAAAGTATCCTCCTTGCCATCTGGAGGATGCTCCAGTAATGCTCAAAGGCTCTGAGAAGTCTATGACTACAGATGAATTCTTGGCCTTCTCGGGGAATAATCTGACATCTTTGTGCTGGGCCAGCTGGTGAGCCTTCTTACAGCCTTCCAACTGGCAGTCCTACTTGTCCCAAAGGAGAGATCAGAAAGATGTGTTTGTGCCTGCTGGTGACTGCTAGAGGAGGTCTGCTCTAGTCTGGGCAATTTGCTGCTGGAGAGATAAGGATTGCTCCCACCAACCTTCAGAGTGCCTCAGCATTAAACTTCTGCTTGAAGGGTGGTGGTGAAGGGTTGCTGTTGGGGATCTTCCACCGTGGATTTGAAATATCTGCAAAAATTCATCTGATCACATCCTCAGGAAAAATGGGGGATTTTTCTCCTAGAAATGTGGAAAGAATTTTTTTTCATGATTTTTTGCATCTTAATATAAAATTTTACCCTTGCTCTGCTTAGTTTATTGTACTAAGTGTAAGTTCATGCCTTATGTAGTTTAACTTGAATAACAACAGTGCATAGCTACTCAAAAGAAAAGCAGACTGAGAACTGAGAGGTTGGTGAAAGGAAGTTACTGTGCACTTCTCCCTGCTCCATTATAGAAGTTGTACTCAGGCATTATTGCCTTCATGTCAAGAAGTTTATATAGTCCTACAGCTCCTGCAATACAGATGAGAAGACAACTCCATAACATTTTCTGTATCCACTCACTTTACAAAGTTGTTGAAGAAACAGCACCTCTATTCTGTCAGATTTCTATGGGAAATAGGTATCCAGTTACTATTTTTGCTCCTAAAAACATCCAACAAATCTCATAAATTCCTGGCTTTACCACATGTTCTCTTCTTAACTTGAAAAAAAGTTTAAACTACAGACCATTCAAAAAAATAAGGGATTTAATACAGGATGTCAGGGAAGAATACAAGTGTTTGTTTACAAAGCTCTTTCATGATCCATATATTTTTCTCATTTTTGTTTTTACACTCCATGCCATGATTTCCCACTATTGCACTTTTTAGGAGAGCAACCTTATTCCAGCATTCATTATTTTGTTGACATGAACATTCCTCTTCACTTCTAGCATCCAACAGAGACCCTGATGTGAACGGCCTTGGAATCTCAGCTCTCCTTCACCTGTTCTCTCATATTGAATTTATTAAGCAGCAGATGGCCAGGGACAACGTGCAGTTTGTCAGATTTGAATCGGTAGACCTCCATGGTGTGTCAAGATCGAAGAATGTTCCTTCCCGATTTTTTCATGTAAGTTTTTTGTTTTCTAGTTGTACCTTTATGTGTTTTCATTCCCCCATCCTTAAATTATTTTTTTTCCATATAGGCATGGAGGCAGCAAATCCAACTTAGAACAAATTATCTGTTCCCTCGCCTTGCTCATGTTCCCAAAGGATCTAGACTTCTTTCATAATTGCAATCATTTATTCCTCTTTTCCCACAAATATTAATCTAATTAGATAAGGCTAATAATTTCAGTTCTTTGAGGTTCTAATAATCTCTTCCCTCAGAAATGTATCTTCAGATTCAATAAATTGAAAAAAGTTTGGTTTGCTGAACATCACTAAATTGCAAAAAAGGAAGGAGTAAAAAAGAAGTAAAGAAAGAAAGAAATAAAATTACTGAAAACAAAATAATTTTAGTTATGAGAAATTTTATAGTTATAGTTCATAACATAGGAAGATATCACTGAGTTGCACAACGACCTAATAGCAATATTTGCCATAGTAATGATGCAGGAAATAAAAATCAAATTAGGAAGCCGGGTTAGAGGAGGGAGAGGTACAAATATAGGGTAATCACCTTCAACACCTTTTTCAGTGCCAAATGGACAGCTCAGACATCTGGGAGGAGGGTTCACTAGAGTGTGCAGTTTTTGTTATGGATGTCACACATATTGATAGCATTGACTGCCACCTACTTAAGAGAAGATAGACTTAATTAATTCATTCATTATTCATTCATTCATTTATATTAAGAGAAGCCGCCATAAGCATTTGGAAGTTTTGCGGTGATTTCCATGGATAGGGAAAATTGGGTTTTCTCAGCTCTGAACTTTCTGCTTTCTGTGTTTGTCATGTCTCCTCTGCTCACATAAATGACAATCTTTTCCCTTAGAAGAATAGAGGTAAGATGTAAACATGAGCCAAATTTCTCTTGGTAGAACTTGGCCTGATGGCAGTTTTAATCAGAAAAATGTTTGGTCATAAGGTAAGTTCTAAAGGTTCTTGATTGAAGGTAGATGATTCTTCCTTGGCGTCCTATCTGCATTTCATTTGCATCAGCTGGAGCTTTCTGTTCAAATGAAGAAGTATAATTATGAGGTTTTCTCACTTGGAAGTGCTTCCCTGCATTTTACCCCAAACTTTAAACCCAGAAAGTGAGATTTTACTGTTAAACGTTGCAGCTGAAAAACAGTGAATTGCGTTATGGCATTTAAAGAGAAGATACACCCTGAATTTGTATTGACATGAGTCTTGTGTAGCCACTTGGGTTTACAAAAACAAAATGGTCAGAGAATATGGAGGCTAAATAGACTAACTATAGACAAAAGTTTGACTTGCAAAGTTTGCACCTAACTGGTGATACCCATAATTATATAAACACCATGCAAGAAAAATATTGAACATTTTTTTAGTGCTTTGTGGAAATTTAAAAAATGATCACTGGGATAATTGATGTCATAGTTTTCATACCAATCTTGAAGAAAATTGTTCTGCTTTATAATGGCACAGTAACTGGCTCTTACCCTCCATGTTAGTCATCACTGCACTTTAGTGTTATTTTATGAAAATATTGTTGTTCTACCTGAGAATCTGAATTTTACATATTTTATGTAAAAATACTGAGCTCTTTTCTGATTTGGTCTGTGTTTAGGAGAAAGCAATTCATGGTGTTGCCATGCCCAGAAGTTACCTTGAACTGACGCTGAATCCTAAGGATAATGAATTCGATTACATAAATGCAACCAATTTTAATTGTGACATAATTCTGAACCCTGATTTATCAACATTTCGAATACTACCCTGGACTGAGCAGACTGCAAGAGTGATATGTGATTCCTTCACCGTGCTGGGCAACCCACTAATGACCTCCCCAAGGCACATTGCCAAGAAACAGCTGAGCCAGCTTCAGGACAATGGCTTTTCTTTGCACTCTGCATTCACTTATGAATTTTGTATTTATGGCATTACAGAGGTTGTAAATTCAAAGACAATATCCTTTCCTGCAGCCACAATACTAAATAACCATGACCAGACTTTCATTCAGGAGCTCATTGAAGGAATGTATTATGCTGGTGCCAACATTGAAACCTTTTCTTCTTCCACTGGGCCTGGGCAAATGGAGATCACTTTTCATCCAGCGTTTGGCCTAGATGCTGCTGAAAGTGCCTTTACATTCAGAACAGGCATTAAAGAGGTGGCTAAGAAGTATAACTACGTGGCTAGCTTTTTCTCAGAATCAGGATTCTACAATTCAGGGGCTCTGTCACATAGCCTGTGGGATCTGAATGGCCAGAAGAATTTGTTTTCTGCTGGTTATGGAGTTGAGGAGCTCTCAGAGCTTGGAAAAAATTGGTTATCAGGTCTCTTGGCACACACGGCAGCTATCAGCTGCTTGATGGCTCCTACCACCAGTTGCCGTAAGCCTTATTCTAAATACAGTAAAGAAACAAAAGAGACTGTAAATGCAAAATGGGCATATAATGATAACAGCTGTGCCTTTAATGTCAAATGTCATGGTGGAAAAGGCACTTACATAGAGAATAAGTTAAGTTCTGCTGCAGCAAACCCATACCTGGTCCTTGCTGCTACTATTGCTGCGGGTCTAGATGGAGTAAAGAGAGGACTTAGGTATGATGAGATGCTGGAAGAAGAAAATCACACAGGTGATCTGAAACATTCATCAGTCCCTCTGAAGCTAGAAGATGCTTTGGTTGCACTCGAGAAAGATTCGTGCATTAAGGAAGCATTAGGCGAAACTTTTATTCGATACTTTGTCGCCATGAAACATTATGAGTTAGAAACTGAAGAAATGGATAGTGAAAGGAATAAATGCCTGGGATATTTTATTTAGGAGGAGCACTCTTCTGTAGTGATGCTGTGTAAATGCATACAGTGAATGGCTAAGATTCTTGAAATTAGTACTTATATATTTAAAAATGTTTTTAATGCCTTGGGATTTTTTCTGCCCCCTTTGTATAGTACATGGTGGTTACACTTTATTGTCAGTGTACATTCATGGCAGCGCAAAGCTGACATATTCATGAAATAACATTAACAGGCATTTAAAAAACAGGTGGGTTTTTTTTTGGGCAGACCTGCTGGTGAAAAGAAGAAAAGAACAGAGGAAATGGAGAAGAGCAACTACACAACTGTAATAGGACTGTATAAAGTGCAGAAAAGTTGGAGTAGTGGGGACAGTGATGAGGGGTGGGGTTTAGAACTGAGGAAGGAAGGAAATTTCTTGTTCAGCATGGTTATAGGATTTATCCTAGCCTATTCAGTAACTGATGGGTTGCTAAACCAGAAGAATCCGAGTTTGATTTAAAACACAAGCTGGAGCAATGAACATTGTAGAGGGAGGTGCAAAGAACTGAAGCTTTGAAAGCCTCAGTAGAGAGAGAGGTGCAATTGTAGAGAGAGGTGCAAAGGACTCAGTAGAACCTGAGAGCCAGGAATCAGTATCTTAAAGGACATAAAAAAGGCAGGAGTGATTATGCAAAACTCCATACATCATGAATTGTGCTGCTGAATGAAATTTTCAAGACTTATAAAGATACTAAAAGAAATCAAATGGTGCCTTGAAGAGGAAATAATTCATAGAAAGGCACCAGTGTCAGGCCATTGTGCAATAAAAAATGAGCTGATTTTATGCCTGTTTTGATAGTTAATGACTTAATTCATAGTTGAATGGCAAATGAGGGGAAAAAAGGGCAAAGAAGCCCAAGAATTTAGACCTTAAACAGTACTTTATTGGGAAACTTGATTTTATCAAGCATGAAGAAGATGACTGTGAAGAGAAGAACAGAAATAGTAGGTTAAAACTGGATAGAAAGAGTGAAGATGCAAATTCAGAGACTGACAAATCATGGTTAAAACAGAGGGAGAGAAGACTGCATCCTAAAATTAAACATGGCAGCTGGTGTAAAGAAAAACAAACTTTTAGGAATGGCAGGAGGTGGGAGTTGGATTTGCTCTTTGTTTGTGTTGCTGCTGTCATCCTTTATTATTAAAGATAACCTTTGTTTCATACACCACATCTACATTAACAGTGATTTCTGGTGTTATCTTGTCATAATATTTTGATCTATGTGTAGGAATTTGTGAGTGAAAGAGTTTGGTCATCAGTGGAGTAAAAACAAGATTCAGTCAATGCCTCTGTCAACTTGCAGATTTAGGAAGGTGTGAACAGAAATGTGCTACTTGCCTACTGATGGATCTTCCATTATTCCCCTACAGAGTATTGTACTTGAAACGTAGCACCTGGTATGCTAAAGCTTTTTGTGTGATTCCAAAGAACTCATTTTATACTCAGGTAGCAAGAGGAAATAAACAACCTAAAGAAATGATGAATTCCCTTGTCTCAGTCTGTGGTTGGTGGGTGGATTTGATTCTCTCTCTTACTCTGATATATTTTTTGCATGTCCAATTTAGGGGCATATCTGGGACTGCTTTTCTTTGCTACAGGCTAATTTGCATTGACCAGGTATAGCCTTGCATTTAAGCAGAACTTCCCATTCTGAAAAATTTTCTTCTCTTTTGCTGCCCTAACACTTCTTCAGAGGCTCTGGAAATTTGTCTCCCTCTTCTCTTTCTGGTTACTTACCATTTTCACAAGCTCTTAGCAGAAGACACACATAAAAATTATTTCCTTTCTTAGACACCTTACTTACCTTACTTAATAGTTGACTTAATACTTTAATTATAGTTAGTCCCAGTAGTCATACAAATTAATAGCTATTCATTGGTGTGGGTTTATAGGACATTTTTTCATTTGTCTTGAATTTATACTTATCTGCCACTGTATACATTCACTTTTTAAAAGACAATATATAATGAACTGCCATAACTGAGTTTAATGAAGTTTATTATATATACTACATGTATTAGCCATGTGATTTTCTTATCACAATTTAGACAAAATAACATCAGACCTAAACCTCTTGCTGTATATGTCCAACTACATAATTAATTAAGAAAGCCATTATCTATAAATAAAAAAACCCCAGCTGTCTAGAACTGGTGTTCTGCAAGTTATAAACACTTATAGCAAGATAAGGTGAATCAATAAAATAAATCTACATGTATTTTTTAAGTAGTCCTCAATGACACAGGCTCTGAAACAGCAGCCACTCTATGACTAAATGGAAACATTTCATGTTTCTGGCAAATTAATGCTTATTTTTTTTAAACTAGAAAATTCACAAATGAAGCTTAAAACTAGTGTGTCCCAAATTTTGGTCAATAAATGGTTCAATACTCTTTCCTAAATATGTTCTATATCATAAAAATAAAGTAACTCCAACTCTGTGGGAAAGCATAAAAACATTTATTTCAACATGAGCAGTTATGGCAGTTAAAGTTGTATGTATATTTTAAAGTTGTATGTGTCCTCAACTAAGTTTTCATGCATATTCCTTAGAAACAGAACAAGAAAAAGATAACTATTTCACTCTGCTCAATTGAAATTAATTACTATTGACTGTTATATCACTAACCTTTCATCTTCAATTGTTGCCTGAAAATACTCTTCTCTGTTCTACAGGTCTGAGGTCAATGTCTAGGGCATTGGTAGTTAAATAATATAAACCTCTGTAATGTTATAAAATTTAAAAAGGCATCTGTAATTTTGCATAAACTCCTGATGATTTTCCAGGATCATAAAATCATGGAACCACAGAATGTTTTTTGTTGAAAGGGATCTCAATGATCATCTAGTTCCAAACCCCTTTGCCACGAGCAGGGACACCTTCCACTAGAACAGGTTTTCTTTGAGTCCTATTCAGCCTGGACTTGAACACTTCCAGGATGAGGCCTGCACAACTTTTCTGGGCAACCTGTCCCAGTGCCTCACCACCCTCACAGTAAAGAATTTCTTCATGATATCCACTCTAACCTACCCTCTCTCAGTTTAAAGCCATCCCCCCCCCCCCCCCCGCCTTGTTCTATCACCACATTCCCTTATAAATGATCCCTCTCCAACCTTCTTGTAAGTCTCCTTTAGGTAGTGGAAGGCTGCTATCAGGTCTCCCTGGAACCTTCTCTTCTCCAGCTGAACAGCCTGACTCTCTCAGTCTATCATCAAAGGAGAGGTGCTCCAGCCCCGTCCCTGCTCATGTACAAGGCCTCTTCTGCACTTGCTCTCGCAGCTCCATGCCCTTCTTATGATGGGGCCCCAGAGCATTCCAGGTAGGATCTCATGAAAGCAGAATTGAGGGAGAGAATCACCTCCCCTGTCCTGATGGCCACACTGCATTTGATGCCGCTGGTTGGCTTTCTGGGCTGCATGTGCAGGGTTGTGTTGAGCTTCCCTTCAATTGCTGATTGATCAGCAACCAACCCCAGGTCCTTCTTGTGGTGCTTTTGGGCACAAATGTTCTTTTATGTAATTCATCCCATACCAATACTAGCATTTCTGTTAAAAGAGTCATAGAAACCATCCCACCATGTCTCTGTGGTACCAATAAAATCACAGCCCTGCAGGCATGCAAACATCCCTAACTCCTCTCGTTTTTATTTCCTGTGCTCTGTACATTTGCACAGAGGCATTTAAGTAGGGTCCTCTATGAAGCCCAATTTCTGGTTGTACACTACAGTCTGAGGTTGCAAAGAAAAGAAATAAGAAATTACTGATATTAATAAAGCACCTTTTAATCTTTTCAGCTTCAAGCAGACTGCATGTCTTTGTTGACAAAATGGTAGTACTTTTGACATTGAGCTACATGATGACTGCTTTTTCTACATTTTCCTGTGCCAGCTTTGGTTCCATAACACAGAATAATTACAAGAAGGACTTTTGTAAACTTGTAAGCTGTTTAACATTCTGGAAGGTAGCTTTTACAATGCCAGCATGTTAAAGGCATTATGAAAGTTTGCAGTTCCATATATGCAGATAAATAAGCTCTTGCTAGGCTAGCTAAGCTTTTTTGATCAATACCATTACAATCATTAAATAATCATAATGCAAAATAATGAAATAATGTTTTTTTCTAGAAAAGTTAGAAGCTCCTATAATTAACATCTAGGGTCTATCAACTTCTATGGAAGAATATTCTATATCACTTAAGTTGTATTACCTATTAAGCGTTTGCATCTTTACTATGCATCAACCAATCTTTTCACTGAAAAGCACACCTATAGTCTTGCTTATAATGTGAAGTGGGAGCTTTTCCACAGAAAATGTATCCCAGAGAGATAAAGTGGTATTTTCCACAAGTACTTTATTAACAAAAAAACCAATTTATCTAAAACTAGCAGCAAAAATGATTTCATGAATTTCAGTGGAACAAGTGGAACAAGTTTGATTTCAGTGGAACAAGAAATGAAGTAAATTTTACAGAAAAATCTAAATAGAGGAATTGATAATTACAAAATATTTACCCATCAAAACTGAAGAGTGTATAGAATAGGATCCAATAGGGATCTGTTCTGCAGTCCAGTGTTCATTGTCTAATCACAGCTAATGAAACAGGCGTACTGTCTTTGAAAACACTAAACTTTGGTTTTGGTTGTTTTTGGTTTTGCTACTTATGTCAGAGAACAAGATGAAAAGAAAAGAAATGGCGTTAACAACAACATTCTGGAAAAAATATGTACTCAAATAAGAGTAAATAGAGGATACTACGCTGAGACAAGGACGTGAGGCGCCTCCATCTGTGTTTGTTCAGAGACAAGTCTGAGTTGTTCTGCTGTTGAGCCGCTAGCTGAGGAATGACCCAAGTTCCCAGACAAGGAAAGAGAGAAGAAAGCTTTATTGTTTTGATTTCCATATATATAGAGTTTACAGAGGTCACCCAGATTGGTCAGCCCGAGACCTCCCCCTAGGCCCAATTGGCCAAGCCCGAACTGACCCAATCCGGAGACGTTATTTGCAAAACATCCAAACTTTATCTTTGTTTATGAAATGTAGCAAAATGTTCCCACGGGAAGGACCTGTGCTAGCCACAAGTTGTGTTCATTTCACCAGCTCAGCAATTTCATAGAAGAGGCAGATTAGGAAATGTTAACAAGGGTATAGCTTGTAAGAACAAAAAACTGATAATTTTGGTCAATTAAATTCTTCTCAGGATTTTATAATAAAGTGACACATTTCAAACACATGCAAATTTATCTGAGAAAATCCAGGGGACCAAAGCAAATGAACATGTCTATCTAGGACCTATTTACTAGGAATAACTGAATTATTGTGTGTAGCTCAGAAAGGAGAGACAGAGTATGGGTTTTACTAATGGTTTTCAGGCATGAAAAATATGTAGCTAAGGAGCAGAATATTATCTTTTCTTCCTGACCATTGCAGTTAGAACATAATAGCAGGTGTTTATCAAGGAAGATTTAGAATAGACAGTCTGGAACATGTCATAGTGTTAAAGATAATGAAATTGGAACCAGGTAGATGTCTGTGGAAAGTGGCAGTGTTTTGATAAGGGACTCCAAAGCATAATTTATGATGCACCAGGATAGCACATCCTGATGCATGGTACGTTCATAATGTTTACAGGGATAATAGGATGGGAGATTTTCCTTGTTTGCTGGGGTCCCATGTTGCTGTGTGATCATTGAACAGACTGCTAGACTGTGCTCATAGTTGAGTTTATAGGAAGGGAAAATACTTTATCTATTTTAGAAGATAAAAAATTAGCTAAATCCCATTATTTTTAATGAGTGAAATCTATCAACGAGTGTATGCAGGAAGAAAATTGACCAGAAGATACAGACTAGCAAAGAAGCCAGAAAAACTGGTGTACAGCTACAGTTAGACACATCATATAATGGAACGCTAGTGACACAGTGAGAATGTATTGAAACACTATGCTAACATTGTAAATGTTATGTTGAATGTATGAAATGAACAATGAAGGTACTTCATACCCCTTGTACACAACATGACATGATCTATTTTGTGATGTAGGATCAGAAAAATAAGATTAAAAAAGTAAATAAAAGAAAGCTATAGACCCCTCCATACAGTAGCTTATTTTCAATTTGAAAATGCTATGCTTCTAACCAGGGTTCAGGTTTCATGAGATATGAAAAGGGAATTGAATTCATTAGCTAACATGTCTCCAGCATTTCAAGGTGATGATATCATGTACAGAAGTGAATATTTAAATTTTATTCTTTCAGACACCAGCCAGAGGGCAGCAGTGCACTGTGCAATGTTCTTTTGGGATCTCAAGCTCTCATGCTGTGGTGAAAAACACCCCATTAAAATGTACCCATATATTTTATATATGTACTTACAATATTTTTTAAAAAAGACAGTGTGACAACTAAAAGGTAACACATATCTTTGCCATTTGTTTAGCTAAACTTAATTATCTATTGAATTTACATGGACTTTTCAGTAAAAGGACCATAGATCCAAAATATTGTTTTCATTCTTGATAAAAGCATTTAAATCTTAATCTAGTAAAGGCTTGTATCTATATCCATGTGTGTGTGAGTGTGTATCATCTTTAGGTGTATCATCTTTAATAACATTGCAACAAAAGTACAAATCATACTGGCAGTATTCCATTTTTGTAATTTAATGTACACCACTACTGGAATGTATTTCATGTTTCCACTTACTTCAATACTTTGGGAAGTATGCTTGCTTTTAGGGACTTCCATTTTACCTATACTGTTATGTCATTTTTTCCCATCTGCTGGAGGAAAATCATAAATGCATAGTGAATAAACATGCACTAGATATACCTATTCCAACTACCTTTCTATTTCTGAGCAGAAACAAAACTTTACCCAGAATTTGAATTATTGAAATTTAGATACACCTTCTGGGTATCATTCAGCATGTGGGATAGCCATTTCTTCAATGGTTCTGACTACAGATATCTATATGGTTTTGCTCTGCAAGTCTGTTACCACAACTCACATTTTTCAATATTGAATTTTGTCACAAAGTTGCAGTATTCAAGTCTTAACAATCGTTTTCCTCCAACATTTTCTTTGCAATATCTTTGCGCTTTTTGTTTGTTTGTTTGTTTGTTTTGTTTAGTTAGTTTGCTTGGGCTTTTTAACTAAAGAGCTCAATTATGTTCAAAATTCTCCAAATACTTGAAATAAAAATTGATCCTGCAAAGTTGTTGCAGAGCATTAATCTAGCTGTTCTGAAACTGCTGTTCTAATGCATTTGAATTCACCAACTGTGGAAAACATAGAGATGTCCCATGGTGTGGCTGTAAAGGAAGTAAAGAGGAGAGAAACTATTTGCAAGCAATTCCCCTAGACATGTTAGTCTTGAGCAATGGAAGAAAGATGTGAAGAGGATGGAGCAGGTGAGAGTGCTTTGTGTAAGCTCTAATTCATCAACTGAGAAAAAAAGGCCAGCTCCTGGATGAAGAATGACTGGTTGAAGGAGAGAAATCACCTGGATGAGTTTTCAACTACAGAGCAATTTTTTTTTGATTGAAGGTATACAATAACAATTGTTCAATTTAATCTGTAATTTCAGAGTGCTTTTTGATTTCTTTGCTGACATTAAGCTCTCATCATAACAACATCCACAAATAGAGCCTTCTACCATCTCACACTGGCTATGATGTTCCATCCTGGTAAATGTTATGTCCTTAGTTCTTTGCCCTTTTCTTTTGTTTTTGTTTTCTGTTTGGTTTTTTTGTTTGTTTGTTTTGCTGTCACCACTTACAGAATTGCAACTAGCACTGACTCCATTTTGAGTGTCTTCCATTCACACTCTGCATGGACTTTCTGGAGAATATTAAATTGAATTCAAAGCTATTGGGCTCAAACTCACCCCAGCAAATTTTAGACACTGAAGTGGCACACCTCAGTTAGGATCTTAGCTCCCACGTGCCTCTGGCTGCTTATTGCAACAGATAGAAATCGCCAAAGGGCAAATAAAATATTACATTCTCTTCTATGTTGTATTGTTTAATTCTCAAAATTAAGGCTGAGTACAACTTTACTGAAATCTACTTTGTTATATGTTGTTCAAAAGTGCTCTAGGTCTGGTTGGGATGGAGTTGGATTTCTTCACAGGAGCCCATATGGTGCTGTGCTTTGGATTTGTGAGTAAAACAGTTTTGGTAACACATCAGTGTCTTAGCTACTGCTGAGCAGGGTTTACACAGCATCAAGGTTTTCTCTGTTTCTCATTCTGCATCACCAGCGAGTAGGCTGTGTTCAACAAGAAACTGGGAGAGGACAGACCTGCAACAGCTGGCCCAAATTGACAGAAGTGATATCATATACAGTATAATGTGCTCAGCAGTAAATCCAGGAGGAGTCTTTTCAAAGCAGCCACTGCTTGGAGACTGGCTGCACACTGATCTGTTTGTGGGAGGTGGTGAGTGATTGTCTTTACATCACCTGGGGCTTTTTCCTCCTTGTTGCTTCACATGTTCAACGTGCTTAGTTTCTGACTGCACTCAACCTGCCACAAACTGTTACTTGAACACTTGTGCCCCTGGCCTAAGACAAACCTGGGTGAAAGACAGAGTATAAGCTAAAAATATTGGAGTTTGTGGAGAGGAGAGTAATTGATACGTAGTGTTGGTGATACTAGGATTTTTGTGGAAAAGATGAACAAGTCATGTTTTATGACACTTTATTGGTGTCTGGATCAGAAGCAAATGTGCTTTAATCCAGATTCTGTGTTCTGAAAGTGGTTTTTGATATTTAGATATTTCACTGGCTGCAGATACTTTGCCACATGGTGGGGTTGTTAAAGTCGAGCCTGTCTTCCAGCAGGACTCAGTAAGCACATCAGCACAGCATTTCGCACTGTAGCTACAGTCGCAGCTGCATGATACTGGAACTGAGCAAGAAGAATCTCACAATGAAGTTGCACCATAAGGTTCTGTATATCGTACAGCAAATCAATATAAATTTACAATAGAATTACATGCTAAGCATCTCTGTAATATGTGCTATATCATGGAGATCCATGAAAAGGTTCACCTTTAAGCTCCCATGTAATATACAATAAATCACTAAGTTATAGCAAGGCCCAGCAAGCATCTTGCTTTATTTGGGCTATTATTATTATTATTACTGGTGTAGTGATATGGGGGCATCTGTCATTGACAGGTAGAGTTAAGGAAAATGGTGAATCAGTTTGACTTTGAGGATGTACATGGAACGTAGTCACCTATCACTGATTCAAATTTGTGCTTCCTTTGGGACGCTCACAATTCTGCTTAGAAATGTGGTAGCTTTGCAACACACAGGGATGTCTTTGCAATAGAATTTTAAACATCAAAGGGCAGTGAGATGGTCTTTTTAGAACAGATATTCTGCACAACAGATATTCTGCACATTGCTCCATCACTGCTGACCTTGTTTGACAGTGAGAATGAACTAATCCTAGGGTTCTATAGGTTGCTTTAACAGGATATGCATTTGTTTAGCAAATAGTTGAAAGTAACTTTCAGTTCTCTTTTGGGGATACTTTGTCATTCAGTGAAGTCTTCACTAGACACTGGCAAAACTGCATTCACAGGAAAATGCAAAACATCAGTTTAAAACTTATTTTAGTTTTTTTTGATGAATAGCTTCAGATCATAGCCACATTTTCCTTTCCTAATATTTTCACTGAAAACTTAGGGCAGTGCTCTTAAGGATATTTACATACAGAACAGTTAGCACTCTAAGTCTGGTGTGCTGAGGGTTGGAAGGGGAAAGGGAATATCCATGCAGATGTATAGGCCCAGACGAATGAGAAAGGAAAGCTGATACTGATCATGGAAAAGCAAAAGAAAACAAAGAGATCACATGGCTGGTTCAGGCAAAAGGTTTCATCCTTCATCCCACTGAACACTTGGCACATGACCCATCAACAAAGAAGGGGTTGTGAAGGATGCCTCTAGAGGCAGTTTCCAAGTGGAAGTTATTTTGAATAGCTTACAAAGCTACTTTGTAAGCTATTAAGGTATCACAGTTAGTATGTTGATGGGTCTTCCCCACTCAGAGCATGTTTTTGACCTTGAAGTACACATGCCCAAGAGTGTCAAATGAGATCATTGCATTGAGACATCAAATATTAGTTAAAGAAGCCCCACTGACCCCCTGTGGTCACTCAGTTTAGTTCTTGACTTCTCTGGAGTTATCATAGATTTCAGTGATGAATTAACAGTGATGACACTTTAGAAAGGCTCTGACTCTAAGCACTCGAAGCTCTGGAAGAGTCACCACATGCTATAGGACCCATGTGTGATCTCTCCTAACTCACCAAAGAGCCAAAAAAGACTGGTACTACAGCATCATTCAGCAGATAGCAGTGTTCCATGTGCTCAGCTGCTGCTTCAGCTGAATACTGCAGGATCTGAGAAGCCTTAAGATCCTTGCTCTGTCCCATGAGTGTTACAGTGGAAATGCTGCTGTCACCCCCTTGCCTCTGTGCTTGACTCTAGAAATGACAGTGTAACCTATCATCTGGATCAGGGCTCAGCCAAAATCACTTTCAGTATCAACTGAGCTGAACATTGTTTATTGCTTTCTTAAGAAGGAAAAAAAGGGATTAATGTATTTCTAGAATCTAGAAACTGTATAGACCATTTCTAGGAGCCCATGGCATGGCAAGAATTTTGGATGCCAGCAATATCTCTGTGCTGTCATTTTGCTTATTGTGTCATTGAAACCAAATGCTCAGTACTGATTTCAGAAGGATCTGTGTGGAATGACAAGGGAAATGCCAATGTCATTTTACATAATCTTCATTAATTCTTGAGATGCCACAAAGTATCAGTGGATTGCTTTTGTGGATCTGGGTTACTTGCTCAGAGGAAAGCACATGGCTGGAAAATCTGCTCTCCTGACCTTGCTGCTTTGATGAACAGAAATGGGTGTTACTGTCACCTGCTATCCTGATAGTAGGAGGACAGATATTTCCACTGATCCTGTCAGAACCAACCATACAGCTCATACTGCTTGTATGAGATACCCTCTCCATTTATGTACTACATTATGCACCTCCACAAACCACAGCTTGCAAAACAAAATCTGTTTTATCTTGTTGAAACAAGTTGATTAATCACACAGTATCTCCCTTGTATTTTACCTGCTGCTTGAAACCACAGATCTTGGGAAAAGACAGGGGTCAACCATTGTCCTGCGATAGCAGAGGATGTGTCTCTCTGGGTGTCCTGTGTGGGATGGAAACCTGTTGCATCATAAAATCATGACCTTTTGCAAATGACATTGTAATAAGTATTGAAATATTGGCTTTGCCAAAGATAATCCCAAATTATTCCAACATTTTCTGTCTTTCCACACATCCTCAGTGTGGCATTTCCTGAAGTGGATCAACTAGTAGACACAAGATTGGTTTGTGTGAGCCCCAGAACCTGTATGTTATGTCACAAAAACTCTTCTGCATACCCAGAAACACAGAGAAGTAATGGTACATGGAGGGGAATCCAAATAATACCAGTTCTGGGTCTATCCCAGGACTATCCCAGGATTTATGAGCTCACCACAAGCCTATGTCTACAACCCCAGTGGAGCAGAGAGCTCCCAGACTTGTAGGGAGCACAAATCCAGGACTCAGAGGAAGGGCCAGTGTGCCTGGCCCCCTCTCAGGACTGTTCCAGGAGTCTGTGAGAGGTGTGTATGTTTGTTCTGAGTGTATCTGCCTGCTGGGTGTATCTGCTCAGCCTCTCTTGGGCCACTGGATCCAGCACGGTGTGGTTTCCCCACATAGCACACACATAATTTGTTTTAAAAACAAGGTTGGGCATATTCTTCTTACAGAGCCATAAAGAAGATAAATGTCCAAAAACTCAGAGCAAAATACATGGAAGAAAAGCCCATATACCTTGCTTCTCCCACATCACTTATTTAAAGGGCAAGAAATATTTTGACAATCAAATTTAAATTTGACCAGGGAGCTCCAAACAGCACACATCCAAGTTGACAGTCAAATACTGGCACCATCTTAATTTTGTCTCATCCAGCAGATGACTATCCCAGCAGTTCTGTGCAAACTGCCACCATGTCAATCCAGCAAATTTCAGAATACATCATACAATTCCTGAAGCAACAAAGTTTTTCCCAACAGATCCAAGGACATTTGTTTCTTAGGTGAGAGGTCTAATGGAAAGATAATACAATTAGGTAATTTGCTGTTTTCACTGACCAGATTTCAGTGTTTTAAGGAGCAGACTCACATACTTGATGGCATCCACATTTGTATTCAGCTTAGTTTTTCTGGGGTCTACATGGATTCTTCCAAGAGTCATGAACACAGAAGAGGCTTTTATTTTAAAGGTTCTTCCATAATAGAGGAAAAATTAGTCTCAGGTTTAACTCTGCAGTGTTTTCTGCTGACTTGCAAAACTTAAAGTACTGCTAATATCTATCTACCTTTTTTTTAGTAATACCAAATTAGTCAGGTGAGACTCTTTGGAATAAAACCATAAAAATATTTTTTCCTGCAACAGTGTTACAAGTGGAGATGAGAACATGAAGAAATGGATAATTAAGCAGCATAGCACCAAGTCTAAAAAAAAAAAAAGTAATTTCAACCTTCTAAGATAAGAAAGAACTTCAAGAATATTTTTATTCTCACTAATTTCCTTCTGTTTTGCTGGATTCTGCCCTTGGAAAGATGAAAAATAAAACTTTTTTTTTAGTCTTCTGTCTGTGGATTGTTGCATTGTAAACATGCTTTTTTTTCTCCCATGCAAGAACAGAACTTTTTAATATTTATATATTCTCTTATACCAATCAAAATCAGAGCTATTAATTATCACAATTATAATTAATTATTATGTTACAGGTTATGTAAAATTAAAAGGTTTTAAAATATCCTCTTTTCATCAGTCGTGTGTCATTTCTTCTGTTAAGAGCTGTTCTGCCATCCAAGTGCATAATAACTGACTGCCTTTTTTCTCTTTGTTCAGGATTTTTGATGAGTTACTGCATAGCCATTCCTCTCTACAGCATGCAGACATAGATATCTTTTAGTTCTGTCTGACACAAATGTTTTTTTGTTTTAAAAAAACCACATTTCTTTCACCTGTTATAGTGTAGACACCATCCATGTGTATTTAATTCTAAAACCAGTTTGAACCGACACTATGATTAAGACAAAGAAGTAATATTCTTACAGAAAACAAATCTCACCTCCAGTTAGATATTTGGAATCCTATTTATATTAGTGAAATGACCCCAAAAAAGCACGACATTGTGGTCCTTGTTATCTTTTAAACTGTTTAAATTCTAGCCTGTTTCCTTGTAAGATTTTAGATTTTTAAAGACAGAAGTGGAAACATCCCACTTATTCTTCTTTTTCAAAATCAATACATCATTTTGATGAGTAAATAATAACAATGAGAGGAATTATTAGCTTTAAGAAGATTTAGTTTAGCTCATCTGACATTTTAAACATTATTCCTGTCATAGCAGGCTACAATCTCAGCTCTTTGCATATCAGACCTTATACTGTGAAAATGCAAGGGCACTTTTTTTTTTAGAGCCTTTTATTTCAAAATCCTCTCTTGAATGCCTTAATTTACATAATACTTACTTTTCCGAAGGAGTGGGAAGACTCCTTAGTATTTGGGGTCTTGCTCCTTGTGTTACTTATCCTCATTTTGAATCAGTTTAAATCCACCAACTTGAGTAGAGCTTCTCTGTACTTACACCATGGTGACGACAGAATTTAACCCAACAGTTCAGCTCTTAATTTGATCCTCATATGTGGTCAACCTAGATGTTTTCTTCTACACAGCAAACTGAAGATAGACAATCAGAGGAGTCTCCTGTGAGTGATGGCTCTCAGGAAGGACAGACTTTGGCATACTCACCCTTTGTGATACAGACTGATCTTTTATGCTGTTGCACCCCTGAGGGGAAGCCCCGAGTCTTCAAAACCAGCACTGAACAAATGCCATCTGTAGCTTTAGAAAGTGTTAGTGACACAGTGCTGTTGTCAGAGGTGTGATGAAGAGTGATTTTTGTGCTTACTAGCAGAGTAGATTACATTTTTCCCATTAAGAGGTAAGCGAATATAAGTCATGGCTCATATATATGTTTGTGTTTACAAGAATTAACAGGACAATAGTCTTTGTTACCCAGTCATCTAGAATGGGAAAAGAGTATCACATGCTTTGGATCCTTAGTGGCAGCAGATGCCCAGCTTTCCATCCCACACAAACTGAGATGAACCAGGATGAGAGGAAGCTAGTGTGTACCATTGTAATGGTAATGGTTTAGAACTGAGGATGGGCCAATTTGGATTAGACATAAGGAGGATGTTTTTACAGTGAGGGTGGTGCAACACTGGAACACATTTAAAGAAGTTGTAGATGCCCTGTCCCTGGAAAAATTCAAAGTCAGGTTGGACAGGGCTCTGAGCAACCCCATCTAGTTGAAGATGTCACTGTTCATTGAGGGGGATTGGAAAAGATGACCTTTAAATTCTGTTCCAACCCAAACCAGTCTATGATCAATATTCATCCCAGTCAAGGACAAAATGAGGTGTGGTCTAAGTTCCAGTGGCCAGAAGATCTCTTGCAATTACCAGTTTAGACATATCGCCGAAGATCTGAGACACATCTGTGTCTGAGGCACATTGGCAGCTCTTCTTAAAACTACCATAACCTTCTGCCTTAGAAAGAGAGTGGAATCAGGTATGCTAATTTTTTCACAGGTATTGCAACTCAGAAGTGTGCCAATACAGTATATCAACTTCTTCCTGAATACTGAGCCTTAAAAAGAGAGTTTCTTTCCTTTTTTCTCCTTTCTCAATGCTGAATTGTTTCCTGTTCAATGTAAGAGATTCAGTCCCTACCATGTGCTCCTTCCCTACAGGGACCCCTTGCCTGATCTCCCTTTGGCAGACTGTTCTTGCTGATTTGTTGTTACTGCCCTCTTGGGATGGCCCAGGCTCTGATCATGAATTTTATCTTCTCCAGCTGTGCTAGGGCGGTGAAAGAGGAAGGGCTTATATCTCCAACTATGCCCTAGATATATGGCCACTGTCTGAAGTCTACACATTTCCTGACTGGCTGCAGCACTCCTGAGCATGTAACTGATTTCCCTGTTTGCCCAGGCACTTTGTACTGCTCTGCATGACTCATTGCTTCTGTTGCAGCACTGCCTACAGCAGTAGTCTACAAATCAGGAATTACAACTGGAAGCAGAGTGATAGTAAGAGATATAAGGAGCTGCTGTAAGAAATGCAGTTATTTTTTTACTGTATTTGCAGTTGTGTGTCTGGAGGCAAGCAGGAAGAGAAGTTGCAGTCACAAACAATTTGGGAATGAAGCCCATGGTCTCTAGTAATGACTAAACCCTAATAGGCAAGGTGCAATAGAGATAGCACTTGGAGGCAGGAATATATGGCTTGCAATCTATGTAGCTATTTATACAATTTAAACAGGTGGGGGTGAAATGATATCCCTTCAGCAATATAATGAATAGTCATATAAAGGTCCAAGAAATAAATGTTGAAAATGCTTCATCCAAAGACCAAAAGCATTTCACCTCCCTGGGAGTTTTCTCGTAAGTATTTTCAAAATGTGCTAATAAAATTAGTCTGCACAGGCACATCGTAGCTTGAGCTTCCATTTGGGAGGCTGATACATAGCAAATTGTTAAGTAGCAGTGTTTCAGTACATAAAATAAATGCCTACTCAGTATCTATGCATTATGCAAAACTACTTCATGTTGTCAACAAAAGGACTCAGGATTTGTAGAGGCTTTTACACTTCTTTTTTTCCTAATCAAAAAGAAATAATCTGATGGGGTCATTCCTCATTTTCAAAGGGTCCTTGTGGGTGTAGCTGCAACTATGCTAGTTACCATTCAATTAAGTGGCTGTCTATGCAGAATAAATTACTGTTATCTACTTATATTTAGACTTTTCAGATTTTCTGAAAAACCTCACCAAGAGACAAAAAAGTCTTAGGAATTTTGAAAGTTTCCATCAAAGTACATAAAGCTGCCAGTTGTATAATCATTCCTCCTGTTGTAGAGTTTTGACTGTGAAATAATTGAATTGCAATATAATGATAATACTCCTGTTTTCATCAACAGTGTAAATGGGTATATATTTTTTTATTTAGGAAACAAGCTAAATCACCAAGATCTGAATGTGTGTACAATATTAATAGGACAGATAAATATTATTATTTATTAAAAATATCACCATATCATAGAATTTATATTATTTCAGTGGACCACTGTCTCGCACAAAAAACCCAGAAATGTTCCCAGACCCAGCATAATAATATCTTAATCGTAGTCCATTTTTTTTCTGAGCATTCCCTCCTCCCAAGAGAGCCCTGTGCTCCCACCAGACTTCCTCTGACATTCTCTTCAGCTTCAGGTAAAACAGCAATTAATGATAAGACTTGAGTGGTGTACAGCTAAGCGCTAAACAAGACTGCCTCTTCTCATCTCTGCCAGTCGCTTGCTCTCTGATCTTCAGCAATTATTCAGACTGATTGTAAGTAAAATTACATGTTATGAAAACTATGATGTGTATGTCTACTGTTTCAAAATAGATTAACTTAATTAAAATCTGTGCTTCCATGGGACTCTCAAGATCTTTGGTCTAAACAAAGGTCTGCTAAAGTTAATTAAGGACACTAACGTGAAATTTGCTTCATAGGAACCATTATCTCTACTAGAAGACCTTTCAAAGTGTCTACACTTTGAAAAATGCTAGGAAAAAAGGGTTTTAAAAGTATTGATTTAAGGCTAGGTCCATGCTAGAATCTTTTTATGTTATGGTGATACTAGTTGCAGATTGTGAGGGTATGAAGCCTGGGAGGAGAAGGAGTATCTTTGTTAGAAATACTTCTGTGTTAAAAATAATGACACATATTCTCAATAAATAAAACTTGACTATTTTTATAAACCTATGTCAGTTCATCTAAAAAAAAATACTATATCAACTAAAAACATCACAACACTTAGCAGCAGACTTTTCTATATTTCTTGTTATAAATATAAATGTAAACACATTTATACTGGGGAAAGAAAGATTTTTGCTAGTGCATTTTAGTTAGTTGGAGTGAAGGTGGACATGTTACATTGCCTAAAGGTGTGTTTAATTTAGGATTGTCCCTTCTTACAAAATATCTTTTTCTAATCTAGCTACAGCAATGATCTTCCTTTCACTGCTCTTTTACTTTCCTGACATTGTCCTGATTTATTTAGATTTGAGTATTTTTTATTGCAGTTATGCTTCCAAGATTTCACAATGCTGGTCCTTTGCTGGAATCACAATACATCAAGAAGCTGATGGCTGCTCAAACTAACTTTTTCTAGATTGAAAGCCTTTCTGCGCAAAAGTTAAAGGAAGTTAGTTAAAATGTTTCAGCAGATCAATGCTGTGGCAGAGCAGAAAGTTTCAGCTATAGAGGGATTTACCAATCAAAAGGAAAAGTCAAACATTGTTGAGAGTTAAACAAGACTTATTTCTCACTCCAGTAAGCAAGCTGGCAGCTACATTCAGCACAACCATAAATTTCCTGTAGGCTTTAAAAGATAGCTCATATGGCAAACATCACATCAGTTCATTTGGGAGATCGTAAATATGCATAAATTTGTGCAACGTGTGATGGTAACAAAGAAGTACAATCAAGCTGTGAAAGATTGAATATAATCAAGATGTGAAATCCTTCAGTCTTGCAAATATCTTGTTAAGAACTGAGTGAGCATATTTGCTCAGGGATGTGTAGGTGGGACGTCACATGAAATCTCATTGAACTCCTCTTGCTTTTGTGAGGGGACTGATAATTTGTTTTAACCGCTTTCCCAAACTTAATGAAAAAGGTGATTTTTTTCCCTTGTGGTTTTAGGGGATCCCCTTAAAAGTTTTTCTCCCTCTTGTTGTGCCAGGCCTTTGGCCATCCATTGAGTCCACAGCATGGGCTGTGCTGCACTCCCAACTTGGCAACCCCCATGGACATTTCCTCCTTGCGTGAGGTTTTGCAGGAGTTGGTGAAACCTGAGCTGGATTTACAGCTAAATTTCAAGAGGGAACACTGTTAATTGCTAATAGATGTGTCAACATTTTTGTTTCCTATTGTCTTTCACTTTTTTTTAATAGGTATAATATATAAAAATTAAGAAAAAGCTGCCATATTCAATTGCCTTAAGGGAAGTCATTACGATTTTTATGCAAGGCTGTATATAGAGGAGACAAGCAGTATCTTTGTAAACAAAGTATTCATAACCATAAACTCATAATGAAAAAAAAAAAAAAAAAGAGGGGGAAAAGAGACGAAAATAATGCTTTTGGGTGAAGATCTAGTTTGGTCCAAAACATAAAATTTCTTGTTTAACTCCACTGAAGAACTTGTTTGTTGTGCTTTTGTCCAATAATATCAGTTGCCTAATAAAATATCATTTCTCTCTATAACCCCACCTCACTGTTTTTTGTGCAAATGCAGTAAAACAGAAGAATTATAAAATAATGCAGCCAGTTTTGCTATTTTATTAATCAATTTATAGACAGTACGGTACAGTACAGACATTAAAATTGAAAAGAGAAGGTGTCTGTATTGCATTCAAATATTTTGCACAGCAAACAAAATGTTCTCTCCATCCACTAGATAGAGCTAGGAGACTTCGAGTGTGGGTGTGAGGCTGTTGGCGTGGCACTTCTGCCTGTCACCTCTGCCAGGAGACCTGGTGCTCCCCTGCCCTACTCCAAAAATGTAAACAAACACATTTACACACCTGGGTAGGTTTCTCTGTTTGCAAGCTCATATTATAGCATATGTTGAATGACATGTTGGGGGCAGTGCAAAAAAATGGTATTTTCCTTCTTTTATCCTTTTAAATTTTTTTGTTTGAAGGATACAGCTAGCTTTCTTCATATTAATAGGGGTATTACAATTTCAAATCTTACATCAGACATACCTTTTTTGCCTTATGTGACAAAATAACTAGGAAAAGAGGTAATTTAACCATTGAAAAACACATCTTTTGAAATTTTTGTGGGTTTTGATGTTTTGGGGTTTTTTGGAGTTTGTTTGTGGCTTTTTTTTTTTGGTTGGGTCTATTTTTTGGGCAGGGTTGAGGGGGTTTGGGGTTTTTTGGGGTTTTGGGGGGTTTTTTTGGTTGGTTTTTTTGTTTGTTTTTTGGGGGGTTTTGTTTTGTTTCAGTTTTTATTTGTTTCTTTGTTTTTTGGGTTTTTTTTTTTTTTTTGGTTTGTTTTCCCTTGTCAGTTTTCTTCTTTAGGAAAGAATAGTCTAAGATTGAATTGGGGTTGAACCAGTAAAGCCCCATAGATATGATTCCAAAAGTTGTAGCTTCTTTAATGATGCAACCGGAGCTAGAGAAATAGATTTTCATTGATTTTTTTATACCATCTTAAGAAGTTGTGTTTTTTAAAAATACCATTTGCCATTACAGTTTATTGAATTAAATAGAATGCTTCAGACTGCTCTATTTTGAAATTGTACTTGTCTCTTATATTCAAAAAGTGCTTCCCCAAAAGCCGCTACACTTGCAAAGGAAAATGCTGGCACAATATAATTGCAATTAAATAATCCATCTCTCTGAGAGAGGGCTGAGGCTGCAGGAGGCAGATGGAGGTGAGGCTCTGCCTGCAGTCAGCTGGCCCCCTCTTTTGCTCCAAATTATAAAGCTTTCAACAAAGCTGTAGGAGTAACTAGGGACAGACAGAATAAAAGGTAGACAATTGAGGGAAAATTATCAGTGGAGTTCTTGGAAAAATAGAATATTCCTGTTTAACTATATTTGCTGGGGGTTTGTTTCCCCTCCTTTGAGTTTATTGCTTGTGTTTTACAGAAGAATTGCATTGAAATGCCTGAGGGGGAAAGATGGTGAAAGAGGCTAAATCCCTTATCTGTGGGTAAAAGGAGGGAGAAAAAAAGGGATAGATGAGAAACTTTCCCCTGAGAAACAATACTGAGGAATTAAGGAATCCAAGTTCCCTCTGCAGAACCACATCATCCTGTATTTGAGGTTTTCTTCTTCCTTGTCTTTTGAACTGGTTACTTTGGTTATCTTGCTTGCACTAGGGATAATGCTTCTGTAAACAAACTTGACAGGCTTTAAAGCAAGAGTTACAGCACAATGTTGAGTGCAAAATGTTGAGGATGACAAAAGCAGATTCTAAATTAGGATGGATTTTCATCTCTTTCCAATCTCTTCAGTGAAGAAGAGGAGTGAACATTTCATGTTTCCCATGGTACGTTCTGCACATTGTGCAGTATTTTTTATGATCTTTAAACAAAAACTCTATGCAACTGCTATGCAGAGTGCTCTTTTGCTGATAAAAGGAGAGGGGTTAATTGTGTTGTTCTGTGAAAACATGGATCTTTTCCAGATGTTTTCCAGTACAGTCTCATTCCTTGCGTGTAGTTAAGTGGGACATAGAGCAAGATAATGACAAATAACCATTAAAGTTTGTATTCTCAGGTCAGTGTTTCTCATATTAAAATTTTTGCAAGAATCACACTAATGGGTGTGTCAGAAAAGTTGAATCTCAAATATGTTTCTGTTCCTGGTGATACCACATTATGTTTTCAATCGAGGGACTTTTTGTACCAGTGTATCAGTGTCTTTATTCACTAAAGTACACCCACAAACCCCAGTACAGGAATGGAATTAATGTTAGTATTATATAATTTTTTCCCCCTATTCCGCTTGAGGGTTTGCCAGCATAAATTCCCTTTACATCTTTTTTTTAGCAAAATCCTTCTCTTGAAAGAACCATGTGTACAGACACACACACGCACACATACACACACACGCACACGTTAACTTCGGACACATCACAGAAATTGGCTGAACCAAAAAGCATGGTATTTAACAAAATGCTAAATATTTAAGTCTGTAACTTTTAGGTTGGCAGGTGTAAGAGTGATGCAGGATTTCTGCCTACGGAAATTTACATCAGATCTTCTGCTAACACATATATTTCTCATGTTAATTTAATGACATAACATAACCTTCTAGGAGCTAATGTGTACTTATCTGTGTTTTGGTTTTCAGTATTTCATGAACATGCTGACTGCAGACTGAATTGCTACTGCCAAGATCAGAGACAGTCATTCCCCTCCTTGGTGGCTGAGATGGGGATGCTATTTTCAGTGAATGAGTTCAGTATTTATTTGTATCATCTCCATCCATTTTTTCACAGATTTAGCCCAGAATCTGATACTATCTATCCTTAGTGAGACTGCTGAACATACAAACTCTCTCTGCTGGTCCTAATTTCTCCATGTCTAGCCAGACAGAAAAGGCTTTGCTCATAAGTTCTAAATGAGAAAACGGTTCCTATATCCTGCCAGACTTACTATTATTTAGACACACTGGAAATTTGACTTTCCTCTATTTTCTTTCATAAACATACCAATATGACTTCAGACATTTTTCCATATTTTCCCAATTTTCTGATTTGGGGATCAGTATAATCCCAGCTCACTAAGGTGTGTAACTCGGAGGACATTCTTGTGTACCTGTGTAAGAAAGCAGCAATGGAAAGAGTATTAATTCGACATATATTTTATTTTGCCAAGCTGTTTTCTCAAGTTGAGTAATATTTTTTCATTCATATGTTTCTTCTCTTGTTTAGTACTACTTTCCTTTAGATTTAAAATAATTTTGAATTCTTTTAAAAAACCCAACAGTATGGGAATCAATGACTCCCAGAATTCAGAACTAATTCTGCTGGTCATTAGCTTCCCTGAAGTTGAGGCATGTGGCTGGACTATGTCAGTCTTGGTCCTTCCTGTACGAAGTGGACGTCAATAATCTCATTTTACCTTAGATGTACAAGGTGTGCATCTATCTCTAACATAGTTGTCCTGGCTGCCAGTCCTTCTTGCTTTTCATGCCTCTAACCTGTTCAAAACGTGCTGACTTTGGTCCAGCATTAAGTGAATTGTACTCTAGTGTACTCATTTTCTCTCTATTCATTATAAAGAGATCCCACAAGGTCTAGATCAAATTCAGACATTCATTCTGTAGGCAACTTCATCTGGGCAGATTAATCCTACTAGTCTAATTTACCTGTATGTTTTATGTCTTATCTCTGTGACAAGAATAATGTTGAAAACAATATGTAAAAACTCTGTCAGTACTATTTCAGTTCCAGCAACCTCTATTTAGCACTTGTCCATTACTGAATTATCCACTACACATGTAAGATACCATAGCTTTCCTTATGAAGCCAAATGTATTCAGACTGGAGACCTGATATTTGGATCAATAATGGCAATTCAAATAAAAAGTGTGTTTCTTTTTAGGTTATACATGTCCTGTTAAATTATCCTCTACTGCATGCTGCTGGAAAAATGTCAGACAAGACATTAACAAGACAATAAGGCTCAAAATGACCCTGTTTTCCAACTACTCACATTTTCAGCTAGATAAAGCACTCCAGGGCACTTTTCTTCATTAGTCTTTGTCCAGAAACTTATTCTTAATATTTATAATCATTTGCAGCATCATAAAACTGATTAATCTTCATTAAAGAGAGCTTTAGTTTGCTTATGCGTATCTTTTCCGTGGTAGTTCATGAAAAATAAATACATCTGGGTTTTTTCAGAAAGTGAAAAGTTATTGTGTAGAAAAAATGTAAAAAGAAGTAGGTATTTTTGTCTTCCACCGCATCTTCTTTCGATTTTTCCTAATACTTCACACACTGATAAACACAATTTAAAGATCTATATTTATTTTTAAATGTCTGGAACATGAAGCAAACTGCCAAAATATAATGTGGAATTCAACCTTTTTTTCCTTAAAACAAGACCTGGCAGAGGTATCCAGGTAACCATGCAATATGCAAGTTGCTGTTAGCACTTCCCTAGTTAAAGTCGTGGTGCTTATAATATCATTGTAGCATAGGTTTTGAATTCCCTGTTAAAATTACCACAATTTGTGTTCATTGTGTTTCAGCTCTGTTTTTTCTTATGTGCTTTGGAAGAAAATAGTCCAGTTACCCCTGTCACTCCATAATGCCGGAGTGTGTCTTAATGAATCACTATAAATATGCAGTATTTCACCCATGAAGCATGAGTGTAATGTTTCTCACAGATATGAAAGATGCATTACAGCTTTTAAAGGTCTTTTTTTTTTTTTGTAAGGTGGCTGAAATGTACACTTCGCCGAGATAATGTGTTTTATTTGTTCTGTCAAGATTCATTTCAATTTTTTAATTCAGACAAGTGAACTTTTAGAGCTTGGCATTCTGTTGTGCCTGGGTGAAGCAAGGATGAGGAAGGTAGATGATACAGAGGGAAGGCTGAGGGCAATCTGTGCTGTGATTTATGCTTTTCAAGTGTTTGAACATCATTGTCATAAAATAGACAGTAAATTAACTGTCCACATTTATTAAGGCAAAGAGAAAGAGTTCTGGAAATGACATCTTCCAAAGGTGCAATGCTCTGCTCCCAAAAATGAGAGTACAAAGTAGCTCAGGACTGCAGAACTCAGTTGGAAATCCCTCTGTGGCCTGTGCATAAGAGGAAAATGCACACTCTACTTATTCTTGTCAAATGCCATGAAAGTATTTTTTCTTTTCATATTCCCTGTGAACCAACAATAGCTGGTGCTATAAATTATGAACCAAAAGCCTTAGAAGAAGTCACTTTAGTGGCTGGCTTGATTGCAAGTAGAAGAGAGAGATGTAGGATTTAGGAAGATTAATTTCCACTTTTTCCTCTGACCAAGACTATTTCTCTTCCAATGTGTATATTTTATACTTTCTATTCCCAAGTAATACTGGAACATCAGTTTCCAGACACACACTTTATAGAATAACAAGGAGTATTGCACAACAATGTAGCAGTATGTAATGCCACTATTACATATTACAAAAAATAATTTCTATTATATTAAAATGAGATTAATGACTATATTTTTGGTAGGTTTCCTCATTATGTATGTTTCTTTGTTACATGGATAATTATAGGGAGAAGTGGATTTTTCTGACTTCTGTATAGCTCAACATGAGCTATATAAACAAATTGAAAAATTTGGCATGCATATGGTGATGTATAGCACATATGAATATCCTTTCTTTTCATTTTTTTGTAACCATTTCTCTGCAGGTCTTTCAAGCAGTTTAAATATTTTGTAGAAGAAATTGATTTAAATAATTGATTCTATGATTGATTAAATTGCAAAATAGATCCAATTATTTAGTATTGTATACTACTATTTCTGTTGATACGGAAATACAATCAGTAAAAGGATAATCAAAATGCTAATCAATTTTGATTAAGCCATACCTCCTGCTGGCTTCAAAAAAAGGCACTTGTACAATTCCTTATTTTTTTGATATTGGTGTACACATTTGTATCTGAGAATATTAACTTAATATTTCTTTGAAAATCTTCCAAAACTGCCTCTAAAACTCTCATTTGAAAGACCTTTGGTGAACATCCTGGTAATATCCTGATGCCATATTCTAATTTGATGGAACTGTCAGTATGCATTATGAACATTACATATTTCAATAATTCCAGTTTGATTTTTTAAAAAAGTCACTGAAGTTGAGATTCTGGAATAACTAAAAGAAATTATGAGAGAAATCAGCTTGCCCAAGAAACAGAAATACAGGAAACCCATTTTTAACTACAGAACCTGTGGGGAAGAATAAGAATGTAAGCATGAGAAACCCTACTGTTACTTGGAAGAGGAAATGAGGATTCTTCATCTGGTGTTTGAAAATAATACTTGAGAACTGTGTGAATGTATTCACTTGTTTTGTCTACTTTTAGTTGTCACTGAAAGCTGGGTTAAAACTCTCCTCATAGAAGTACTGGGGATAAGAAACCTAACAAATTTCTTGAAAAATTTGATCTTGATAAACACTGAAAGCAAACATTGAGAATAGGTGTCTGCAATGGCAAGGAACTGAATGAGAGAATTAAGGAGAGTTCTTTCCAACCTGTGCTCCCTAAGAAGCAGATGCATGTGTCAATGCCACTAAAAAATTAGAAATGCAAAATTTCAGCCTGTTGCGAAGTTCCTTTCTTAACAGGGTCTGTCCCAATCTCAGCTGTGTTAGCACACTCAACAGCTCATTTCAAAAGCAACTGTTTTTACAACACAAAGAAAACCTCTTTGGTTTCCCAGACCTACTTTTATATTGCACATACTGTTCAGTCCTTATGCAGAGCATGACAGAGGATAATACATTTTTCTACTTGTTAATATTATTTATCACAATATCACAGGAGCTGCATGACATGGATGATATAATAGTCTACAAAGCTCAGAGCAGAGCCAATTTAAAAAGCAGACTTGCTTCCAGTTGGTCTAGTTGGCTGGGATTTCAGAGTGGAATTTTCTCAGCCTGCTCTCCATGGTGTGCTTCTGCAGTGCATTTCTGCCAGCACGACTCACATTAGCTTTCCAGTCAGCTAACTCAGGCAGTTAATTCTGCTGAAATCTAGGCAGAAAAGTATTTTTTTCAGCAGGGCCAGTAGGATGTAGCCATGTGCCTGATTGCATAAGGGCTTGTACTGACACAAGGAAAAGACTGGGAACTTGTAGCCAAGAGTAAGGCCAGATTAGATTGGTTTAAACTGGTTTAAGCTTTCTGCAGAACAGCCAACTGATCTTAAAGGGACCAATTTTTTAGACATTGTATGTCATTTTTATTCGACACCTTATTTTCACCCTTCTCTTGCTACAAAGGTGCTGAATTGGCTTGCAGCATTTTGGTACTGAATTTACCAGCAAGCCTGCAGATATACCACAGAGAACACTGCCCATAGTTCCAATTGCAGTTTATTCTTCTTTCTGTCAGTGGCAGCTATATCCAGATTCATCAGCAGTTTTCATGCATAGAAAGAATAACAATAAATTTGGCCTTGAAATGTAATTTTATCTTTTGGCTTTTTTTTTCCTATTTCAATCAGAATACAAACATCAGATGGAGGGGTCAAACTATGAATACCTCTCATGGGTATGAATACGTCAGAAATTCTACAATTCTCACTCTGTTGGAGGCACTATGTAGAATCCAGATGCCAAAATCCAACTAAACTTGTTATCTACCTCAGCCATTAGCCAGAAATATTACAATTGTATTCAGAAGCCACTTTACTAGAGAATTTTTTCGAGTTGTGCATTTTCCAGTTGTCTGGATTTACAAGTCAAAGTATAATTAAATACCAAACTCTTTTCACCTCGGAATGTAAACAGAATACCGAACCTTTTTGTCTTGCCCTAAAATTAACTAATTAATTATAATATTTTAGATTGTAAGGAACAATGACATTTATAACTGAGATTTTTCAGCATTTCAGTCAATGAATAGGTCTTTTATCTAGGGTTGAAGTGCAGCAGAACTAAACTAGGAAGAAAAAGATTAATTACAGATATATTTTTTCCCTATGAATGACAGTCAAAACCAGACCGTGTCCAAAATAAAAGCAAATATTTTTATTAATTGTTTAGTGGAAATGTTGGATGTTACTGCTCAAAAAAAAGCTCTAATTTCAATATTTATTTTGTATTTATTAAAGACTAAATTTATGAAATTTGATTATTTCTAAATTGAAATGTCTTATATTCTTATATTCGTGTAAAATACTCTGGGTCACAATTACCAAGAGATGTATACATAAGAAGCAAAACTAATGCACTTTTAGGTTTGGTAGCTCTAGATTTAAAGTATTACCTGGGCTGCAGAGAGAGACTAAATTCTTTTTTTTTTTTTTGTATGACAAAGTAATGACAGAAAATATTTGTTCTTCATGCAAACATTTCTCTAAATGACGACTGTAGGATAGAAAGATGTTTTAAGAGGTAAGGTCTAATTGTCCAATAACTATTGAATATCCCCACAATCTTCATTTAGTAACTGGTTTGTCAATAAGGATCTCTTTGTTTCTGTGTTCTGGAGGCACAGGGAAATTTTGTTCACTTGAAAGTTTGTTATACTGGAGAGGATGCAGGGCAGAAGTTTTGCATGTGAATTTTGGTCCTTTTTAGTATTTAATCTTCTAAAATTATCTTTCTTGACCTTTTGATTCATCTGCGTGATAAACATTCAGACAATTTTTCATAAAGATTTGATTTCTGAGTGAGAAACATGGTTCAGATTTTTCTTTAAACTAATGTCTCTGTTGGGCTGATTCTGTGCCCTGTTGCAAGACTGCCTTTTTCCTAAGGAAAGCTGAAGATTTTGCTGTAAATACCCTCTCTGCAGCTGAACCTGTCTGATCTACGTAGTGGTTACCATTGTATATCCATGTAGCATTGGATAACCAAACCTTCCAGTTTGAAATCACACTCAGAAACAAAGCCCTGACGTTCAAAACTAGTAAGTGACACACATCCTGTCCTTGCAGAAGCCAAAATAGTTACAAACCTTTTTGCTTCTTTTAAAACCAAAGTTAATAGAAGGTGGAAATTGTGGTATTTCAATAAATTGAAAAAATAGTAACTACTAAACATATGGAGTCTTGCTGTTTGCAAAACATACTGTATAACTTCTCAAATTGCTCTCACTAGGAATGATGTTATAATAAGTTCTGTTTTCGAGAGCATAATAATCTCCATATTCCACTATTTTTAACCTTGCCACTGCTGGACCATTTAAGCTAAGAACCTTTATTTATTTGTGGATATAAGTATGGTCCTGTATCCTTATCTATGGGTCTCAGACCTCTGAATCAGTGTTGAGGTAGATCATATGTATCATGGGGAAAAACTACTTACCTCATGTGGTTTAAATCAAATAAGGATTCAAGTGGTTTATTGATTTATTAATGACAGAGTTAACTGGCAATCAGCGGACTGGCAATCAGTGAACTACACATTCAGGACCAATATTGTTGACACAACAGATAAACCACAGTCCCAGATGAGTGAAAAACCTTATTCCAGCCCTACGGATTTCCAAATCCCCTCTACACTTACATGAACCTTTGCACCCTCTGGCAGCACAGGCAACCTCCCTCCCCTTTGTGTGGCTGCAGGTCCCCTCTGTGGTGTCAGGGACAGGTGACCCAGGTGTCCATCTGTGCCTGCTGAGCAGGAGTGTCCCCAGTGTCCCTCACTGTGGGTCACTGCCAGGTCCAGGTGCTCCTGCAGCCTGCTTGAGCTGCTGAGCCCAGCCCAGGGATGGGGATGACTTGGGGGGTTGGCAGTGCCATCAGGGTTTTCCAGCTTCAAGGCCTCTACCAACACCTTCTAGAAATTTCCATTTCTTTCACACTTCTTTTTAGACAGTTTTAATAATCTCTTTCTAATTTTGTAGTTACTGTTCAGTCTGGTTAATGGTTGTCCTGGAGTTCGTCCCTAGTGTTATCAATTTGAGGGAAAGGCTCTCTCAGAGGGGTTTGGCTGTCCCTTCACACACACTGCTCCACATTCCCATCCTGTATTTGGTGTAGTTGTCAAGGTGTTGGTAGTAGGGGGGCTGCTTACTGACCTCCCTGTTTTTACCTTCCCAAAGAGATTTTTCATCTCACTTTCTCACCCTGTTCTGTCAAGGAGTGCTTTGGTCTCACATGTATGTCCAATAATATATTAGACACATTTATTTTTGACATGCATGGCCATTTATAACTTCTATGTTTCTTGGCTATTTAAAAAAATAAGTATTTTCTATTTTGAAAAAACCAAATATATCTGCAGTTCATATTGTGGGGAAAAGTTCATCTGATGTCCACTTCCCTGGACAGGCTAATTGGCTAATTTTCCATAAACACTGGAGAAGTTTTATGACGCAGTGTAAAGGTATCATACATGAATATCATGCACACACACAGAGAGAACATATTTTTAAATAGGAAGTTTACATAATTTTGCATTTAAGAGGTGAGGCCTGAATATTCTTCCCTTGTACCTTTACACTTAAATCTGTAACTTGATGCATATTTATTTTTCTGTGGATTTGGACTTGCTTGCCCAGTGTGTTTTGTGGATGCTGTTTCTGAGAAGCCATTAATAGACATGATCCCCCTACAAAAAGATATTAGGGTGCAAGGTAAACTAAAAAAATGCGTAGATTTGATCTTGAAGGAACACTCATCTGGGCTGAGAAATAGCAAGGAGATGAACTGCTGATATCTTCGTGTGTTTTGGAGGCAGGTGTAAAAGAAAACGGAAAACCAGAGGTTTTTATGTTCTGCATGTCCAACTTTGCTATCAGTTGGATATAAGACACTTTCTTTTCTCTGCATTTTAAATTACATTTCCTTGTTACCCATTGCTATAACTCCCACAGTTGAATGTGTTGGAGACATGAAATACTTGGGTACTAATCTGAACACATGCTGCATGTGCTTGTAAATAATGGAAATCAGGCAACTACGTATATTTTGTTCTGTACAATTTTCAAGCAATACAAAAACTTTTGAAAGAATATTCATTTGAAGAACTGGAGGCAAAAATGGAAAGACAAAAGGCTATATGATTTCACTGAGAGTCTCAATTTTTACATATATTGCCAAAGCAATCATGTTGAAAGACAGATCTTTGTTATTAATTCAGTCTTTAAAATATCAGCTAAATTTAACTAATTGCTAAAATGATAAATTTAAATGTGTTTTGTGCAAGGTGTGTTAAAAATCATGCACATGATCCTTCTGATTGGTATTTTGACTCTAATTTACATTTTACATTTTAAATTTTAATAGACCATAATTAATATTTCTCAGAATTTTGTGGAGGGCTGAGTTGTGATTAGAAAAGTATTTTGATTGATACGGTAAAGTTGTCTGCATTGTGAAAAAGACACTACACTAAGGAAAAGCTGATTATTTATTAGTTATATAAAGGGGAGGAAATTTTAGCAGGATTTCCATAAGACATTTACTTCCAGTAGTTGCACCAAATCTGAGGTTTTCCTCTGGATAAAGGGCTCATTCACAAGTTATCCAGGGGCTGACAAAGTTTTTTTCTAGTTACAGGAATTTGTAAGTCTTAAACCTAGACAGACTCATCCTTGTTCTTTAAGCTATGACCTTACCTAGTTGCCATTTTTTCCCAAATCCCCATTGAGTCCTGCTGTGTCCTTTAACATCTGGATCAGTCATTCCAGAGATCTGGGAAAGCTTAAAGTGCCACTGTGAAAATAAAAAGCTGCTTCTTCTTCTTAGCTGATAGCAGAAGGTAGTCAAAAAGTCCTTGTAGTCTGGGGAAATAAATCAAAGTGCTTCACCTGGAAAAAAGGGTTTTAATTTAGCTGCAGAACTTAGCACACTTTATCATTTGTTTTCCTTAACTCCTTTATAAAACACATGTTCTATTTTAATTTAAAAAGGTAGATTGTCATTCCTAGCCAGAACATTTGTCTTTGCAGTTCCTTTGAGTTCACTGAGAAAAAGCATCTGAGCACAAAATGCAATTTTGTTTCACACATCAGACTGTGGCCTCATTTTCCAACTGACAGTAAAAGTCATATGGTTCCATTAGCACCAGTAAATAAAAAAGTGGCCGTATATTCCTGCAGAGATATAGTTTTCTGCCACAGAAGGACAGCAATGCAAACAGCAAGTACTTTTCCGCTGGCTGAAAACATATTATAAGAAATAAAATGGCCAGAGACATTATGTTCTAAGACCATAAAAGCAGGTGCAACTCCCCAAAGCCAAACACCTAACAGCACCATATGTGCTACTGTGACATTCTCAAAGCAAATACAAGAGCAAATATTGCAGGATCCATTGGTATGTGAATGGACGTGTTTAGTAATCTGTGGTGCCATTTTGAGGTTGCAGAGAAAGAAGGCATGACTCCAGTAGTCCAGTTCCAGAGAAATTCCCACTGAAATCCTGTTCAATCAGACCTGCAGGGTTAGGTGAAAGAAGCAGACTAAAGAGGTTAATGGTATTTGCCTGATTGTAACCCCTGAAACTCACTACACAGCCATCCGAAGAAACTCTATGTTTTTATTTTAACAGAGTCTTTATAACAGATGTAGTTCTTACATACACCATATTTCAGGTGTAATTTCTGTGTGGAATAATAAATAAATAATAATAATAATAATAATAATAATAATAATGACAACCTCATAACAATTATTAACAACAACCACCACCACAACAATAATAAAAAAAATTAGAGCTACTCAGAAATATTAAGGAATCAGAGAAAAAAGGTTCTTTCTTTTTATGCAGACACTGCATGGGTTTTTTAGAGTGCCTTGCAGGCTGCATCTTCTCTTTCCTCCCATGAATTTCGTGCTCACAGGAGGCATTTGGACAACACTGATAAAGTCACTGTTTTCTAGCATTACAAAAGTAGCTTGTGTCCCATGGAATGGAGCTGTAGAAGCTACTGTGCCTGTGCTGAGATTCAAGAACAATTTCTTTTCTATTCAACCCCTTTCTTACTCTGACTTTGCCTACCAGCATATTTAGTATCTGATAATAATACATTTTTAAAAAATGTTGTGCAAAACCACTATTTGATAATATTTGTTTTATCATAATGATACCTTTCTCCTAGTAACAGGTAAAGCCCAAACCCTGTATTAGATATCGGAAATATCCCAATTTGGAGTTGAAATACAGAAATGTACCTAAATATACTGCTTATCAAATACAGGCCAAAAAACCTTTTATTTTTTTCTTTATGAACAAAAACTGATGAACAGCTGTACCAAGTAACAGCCTTTACAATAAGTCTAAAGAAGGGATGCATTAGGAAAAGGATATAAAAAATGTTTATTGTAGGACCAGGCATTAGATAATTGCACTAAAATATGAAAGTATAAATTGCAGAATAAGATAAACTGAAGAGCAAGATGTATTCCAGGATACAACTTAGTGCAGGCTGTGTACAGCTATGAGGTCCATGAAAATCCAACAAAGCTTCCAAGTCAGCCACCTCAAGAACTCTCAAATGAAGTAATTTTGCCTATGCAGCAGCCACCAGGTAAGGCCTGGAATTACTCTCCTCCTTTTCTTTCTTTTCAGTCAGTGGATAAAAGCAGATTGCACCCTGTACAATACTGGAGTGAGCAAGGCTGTACTAACTGCTAGAAAAATGCACTGCTTGGGTAAAAATTCTTTCTTTATGGAAATGAAATAGTTTCAATGGATTTATAACAGGTCCAAATGTGTCCCTGGGTATTTGATCTGTCATAAAGAAAGGTTTTAAACTTTGAAAAAATACAACTTTGTGGGGTCTAAAAGTCAGTCAGGGCTACACAGGATCAATTTATAGCAAGAGTCGTGAGAGGTTTTTGATGAAATTGATGTGAAGTAGAGCACACAGACAAAAGAGAAAACAACTCCTTTTTGCTAATGATAGCACTGGACTTTGAAATTAGGCACAGCAGGTAGAGAGAGACTCCATACAGATTTCAAAAGGGGATGCATGTCCTGGTACTAAGTCACACTTCAAATTGCCATGGAGTTGAAAAATCACTACGTTTGACATTAACTTTAACTTAACAAAGACAAAGCTACCAGGCAGCACAGCTATTAATGCCAAACTGCTGTGCAGCATTTAAGAAACCTAAAGCATACAGACATCATCAGCCCTCTGCATTTTCATCTAATTGTTGTTAGTACAAAGGGACTTCCATTTTGCTGATATGCATCCACCAGAGCAGGGCTCTCATTTAAATTAAAAATGAAGGCTCTTACATAAATTATCATTTTTAAATTACCAGACCCTAATTTCTAACTTAAATTTTAAAGAAAAATGAGAAACAAGTCCAAATAAACCCTTCTAAAGTTACAATGATGTGTTAGACCTTCCACATTGCTAGTGTTGCTTTAACTGAAAACCAGTTTTTCTCCTAGCAAAAGACTTGCAGGGAGATGGCGCATCATCATGCCCTTGATTGTCTTTAATTTTCACTGGAAAAGTTACATTTTTCTGTGTGCCAAATCTTTTTCTTTAATAGTATGATAAATTAAATTCTCTTTAGCTTTATATGAGAAAATTTTACTCAAGCAGGCAGTACTCTAGCAAGACAGAACAGTTTATGGAGATGGACAAGGATAATGAAAAAGAAGATCATGCACATAAATCATTCTCATTAGGGGTTAAATAGGACGTGTAATGACCTGTGCAGGTATTAGAAATGCTAGTGGATGCTATGTGTGTCAACTTCGTTGATCCTTGCAGACAAAAATATTCAAGTTTAAAAATATATTAATTGTTAACGAGACTTAAGACATAGAAATTCTAATGTAAGTCTGAAAGGTAAACCTGTATATTTCTTAAAGCTTAAAAATGTATTTTAAGTACTTTTCAGAAGAAAATGCAGATGTATGAACAGAAAAAAGGCCTCTCTCAGGTTTGTTTGGTCAGAAGTGAAAGGAGCAGAAGGATACCAGGAGAAATTGGATTGGTATTTATTCATGATAGTTGCTTGTTCAAAACACGTGAAAATAAGGAAACAAAAGTAATTATGGTAAGTGGGAGGTTCCATGTAAGAACATGAAAATAACTGTTCTTTTCCAGTAGGATACTGGAGGAGAAGAAGCTCAGAAGTTTCACCCTGCTGTTGTGTTGTTACACAGTTCAAGACAAGCACCTGGAAATGTCAAGCAGTGGTATTAGACCAAGAAAAACGGGAGATGTAATTAGGTGTCTGTCAAAAAAAATTAGCAGCATGTTGAAGTTTCAGCTTAGCTAGAGGACAGCAGATCAATCAGCCTGTGGAGAAAAAACCTGTATGGTAGGGATGTTCCCAAAGCATTATCACCACCTCCTTTAGCTCCTTCAGTGCCTGAGGTTGTTAAAGACCCCCTATCGAGGCCAGTGGGAAAGGTGCCAGTTTTCTGAAAAATCAGATTTGTTCCTGAAGTAATCTGAAATGCTGACAGGCTGTGAACAATTAAACTTAATTTTTTGTTTTCACTGCAAAACAACATTTAAGTAATGTCAGCAAATATAATTTGCTGGAATGAAGTCACTTAAATGCCTTAAATGTTTTTTAATCTTCTATTCATAATGCCATGTGCTGACATGATAATGCTATAAAATGTCAGTGTGGGTTTTGTTAAATATATCGTAGAGAACAAAATCTGCCACCCATTCACACATGGTCTGGAACTAACTATCCACTCACTCCATCAATCAGTCTATAGGAAATACGAATTTTGCAGATGGTGTGTGCTTTTACATTATGTTCATTGGAATATTTTGGAATTCAAAGGTCTTTGAAATCTGGGACCACTTCTTGTTCTGATTTTTTGTTTCCTGGCTTTCTTTTCCATAGATCAGTTTGGCGGAATAATTTATTTGCTTCCACAGATAAATGAATGGTTTTTGGCATACAAATATATCTTGGGAAACAAGTATTCAGCATGCTTGCTAGGCTAAAATGAAGGAGAATGTTAGGATTGTGCTCTGAGAGGAAGAATGTATTTCTTTGTGTCTGTACCATGCCTAAGATTATGATGGTCTCATGTTGTGGGAAGATGACTGGGAGTAAAATGATAGAAAACTGGGCAATTGCACTCACCTTCTAACAGAAATTATGACAGTTATACAGTGAAATGCAGTTGCTGCTTCCTGGATGGAATGCAGTTGGCATGCATGAAGTCTATTCCACCATGTTTTCCCACACAACACATCCTGCAATTTTATGCACCTGCTAAGAGGGATGGAACGGAGGGTGGAGTGGAGTGGAGTGGAGTGGAGACACCCTGGCCAGGCTCTGTCATAATCGTTGCAGGGGGAGCTTGATGTTTCCATGTAGCCAATAAACTACAAAGTACCTGTCAGCCAAGGGAGATAGGAGATGCCCTGCTGCTGAACCAGCAACCTTGGGGAAATCGCTCCTCTCAGGTGAACTTGGTTCATTTAATCTAATCATAATACTAATGTACCACTCCATCCCAAAGTTACTCACTTCCAAGGTATGAACACCGCTCCCTGACCATGCACTCCATATTTTCTTGACTATATCTTGTGATCAAAGTGAGATAATTTTACAATAAGTAACAAAAGTGTATGACCAGAGTCACTCGGACTCCACCTAAAGGTAAAAAAATAGTATTAATGTAATCTCAGAATGGGGAGAAGTTAAGGAAAACACCACACCATAAATTATTACCTCGAGTTAACCCACTGGTGATTAGAGCCTGTCTATATATTATTTTAAATTCGTTTTTGCAGTCAGTCACTATTGATGGCAACCATGGAATCTTAGCCTGTCGTGGTTTTCTATTACCAGTAACGTGTGTTATTCCATGAACCATTTAGCATGAGCCCTTTGAAGGTGCAAGCAGCCACCAGCAATGGATAACATATTTGACAAAGGAGGGGATAGCTGGGAGGGTTGTCCCTCTTTCTAAATTTTAATAAAGGATTTGACTCCAAAATATTGTTGTCCCATGACCCTGAACAAGTTTGTTGACCTGCCCTTCAATGCAGAAGACTGTGAGTGTAGTCCTCATAACAGGCTGTAAGCCTTTCATATCTGATGGAGGAATTCTGAAAATGTATGTTGCTAAGAATAATGGAATCATTTTACTCTTAGTATATTGAAATTTCTGTTTTCTTAATTTTTCCTCTAGAAAGCCTGGGAAACCTGTAAGTAAGAAGAAAACACACTTCACATTTGTTCTTTCTTTTTGTGTGAAAAAGTTTCAAACAATGCAAAGTAAGTTCAAGTAATTTTCATATTTTTTCTAACTTATGTTCTATACTTTTCAAATAGAAGTAGTACAAAAAGTGAGACAAAGTACAAAACCAAGTATTTAAAATTACATGCTCCAAAGCAAAAGAAGTGTGGAATGGGTCTAAATTGATTTTTCTCTTGAGTAATTAAAAGGTGAAACATTTAAAATTAAATCAAGATTTTTAGTTTTCCTCTACAGTACTTCTTTATCTCTCATTTTCTGATGAATTACATTATTTAGGATTTCACCATGTTTACACCCAGCAGAAGTGCACACAGTGCAGACATGCACTAAGGTCACATTATGGTAGGCCATATGTATGACTTACGAATTAAACCCTAAACCAAAGAGACTTTAGCCTAAACAGAAAAGCAGAAAAGCAGAAGAGACATGAGAAACTTCCTATTCATATGCATGGCGTGACCTTATGAAGGCCATTTTAACCTCTCCATTAATCAGTTCCTTACTTGTTTAATATGGAGAAACCATTTCCATTTTTCTCTGAGATGTACATACAGTATCAGTTTTGATTCCTTTTTGAGACCATAGTTATGGCAGCTTAATAAAGATTTATTGTGTAAACAAGTAGTTCAGTGCTGGCTCTGAACCCTGTAGTGAGCCCTGGCTCTTGGAGCTTTCTATCCCTTGCCTACTTAAACTCCTGCAAATTTCTGTCTTGAACACCGTTATTAAAACTTCAATTTCATATGAAACTTAAATTAAAGCAGGTATTTTTTCTGGAAAAAAAACCATTCATTGTCATCATGGTCAGGTGGAGAATGGTATAAAAATAATGTAAATAAACCCCAGATGCCTTTCAGTTTAAGGCTAACTCCTTTTACCTTTTTCAAAGGGAAGAGAATTACAAGTACATTTGTCATGTCCTGCAGAGCTCTGCATACAGTCATGCAGTTTCTCAAATAATATTCAAATTAGGTTCAATCCTTGCAATTACATTTTCCCCAGAAGTAATGACATTTTTTTATCTTTATTTTACTTTCCCATCTATGTGCTTCATGCTGTATCCTTCACATTAGACTTTGGGATGTGAGAAAACTATGTAAGCCTGGAGTTATCATTGAGGAAATGTACTTTGCTGCATCACACAGTTCAATTAAGATTAGGAGAATGAAAATAGTGTTTGGCAGAAATGAAGAGAGGAAGCTAGTTTTAAGAGTTAACATGCTAAATGGAAACTGTATGCAGTATGGATGAATAATTCTGAAACATCTCTAAAGATGCTTTAAATGCAATCAGCAATTCCCACATCCACTCTTTGCATATAGGGAATGTGCTATCGGATTTTCCACACAACTCCTGACTTGTTGCTGGACTCATAGAAAGTGGTACTGTCAGCAGTGCCAAGCTTTCAGCAGGCCCTGTTGGTTTCAGTGGGAACTTCTGAACCAATAACTTCTGAAAAGCAGGTCAGTGAGACTCCACTTCTGCGTGTGGTCTGCCTGGAACCTCTGCCTCTGTTCAGTAACTCTTTGTGGGATTTTGGAGTTAGGACACAAGGTCTAAGACCTTTTTTCAGAATACATATATATATATATGTATCAGTGGTAGAACTCTGTAACCCTGCTTTGAAAACCTTGACCTACAGATTTGTTCAGCTTCTGAAGGAATGAGATGAATAAGTCACACTGAATTCTTTTACATTCTGTCACATCTGATGTGACCTCTGGAGTTATTATTTCATGACAGATAAAATCACTGTCGTCCTCTGTGTCAAAATGTCAAGGAGGAACTATTTCCCGGTTTTGGGTTTGTTTTTTTTTTTAACAGTGGGCTCTTCCGTTATCATATTCCTGATAATTTGAATATTATGTATTTAAAGAGTGAAAAAAATCATTAGCTAAAATGTATCATAACATTGCAACAACAGTAAGAGCTGTAGCAGAACCAAAGTCAGAAGCCTTACAAATTTCCTTTGAAAGGCTACATTTATAGACCTCTTTACCTCAGATTTTTTTCCCAGTGTTTCTATTTTAATTGTAGTTTGATGAAACTTTTTAACCTAATTCTATCATACACAGAGATATAAATAACTATGATAGTCTCTGTTAAACAAAAAAACAACTGACTTTGGCCCTTATACCAATGGCAATATCTGCCAAAACCAACAGACAAGACAGAAAGCAATTAATTTAATAAATGTAGCACAGAAGAAGCAAAGAGAAAGAATAACATTAGCTGGTCACAGTGACACCAAAAGAGACAAAAAAATGAATATAATCAGCTGTTTGAAGCATCCTGTGAAGCAAACAAATACATTTGAATGTTGGACAGACAGTTAATTTAGGACAGACAGTTAATAGCAGTGAATTACAACTCTTCTAGCACATACTGTTTTAGAGGTTTTCAAGACACATGGCTTTGTCTTAACCAATGGCCCCAACATTGGTCCAAGGCTTAAAAGATGTAAAGTAACTAATTACCATTTCCACAATAACAGAAATCACAATTGTCTTTCTGCAACTTTAAAGGCAGACTTTTATTTGATTTCATTAATTTGTTTCCAAGATTCCCAGACTTGTAAATGAGGCTATAATGTATCAAATATATTATCTATCAAAATTTGTAAGAATTTGCTATTGGAAAGCCATTCATCACTAGAGCCCAGGATGAAGGTTCCTCTCAATCAGTCTGATAAATATATTTAATTGTCAAGTGCTGATGTCACCTAGAAATAAACAATAACTAGGAGAACAGACAGCAAATGGTAATGGGAGAGTGTATTGCTAGGAAGTGACTTGGAAAAGCACTGGTTTGGGAACCTGTTCCATCCTACATTGTTATATCACCTTGGGTAGAGGAAGTCTAGGGAAATGTTGCATTGTAATAATCAATAAATCAGGGTGTAAAGTGAGGGAAGAAAGTATACTGGTAATTTGTGATTATTCAGGGTAATGAGACCAGGGCAAGTTGTGAAAAATTACAAAGGACTTTATGAAATATTATGAATAGGTTGTCAAATAAGAGATGGAATTCAGTTTTATGCAAAATAATGCATTAGTCGAAATGTGCTGTTAAACACATAGGAGGGACACTTGAGGTTCTGTCCTGTAGTTTATGGAAAACAACATAAAAAAAACCTCATGCCATGGGAATAAATTTATTTATTTCTTCCCCCCATCCCTCCATCCTGCCTATGGTGTGCAATTTTGATCCAATCATTCTAGTAAAAGACACATTAAGAGGTTCAGAGAAAGCTGATGGGAATGATCAAAAGCAGGAAACAGTTTCTGTGTGAGGCAGTACTCACTTGCCGAGTCTGCTGCAGCCCAGACAGAGCGGGTGGTGAGAGGATGTGAGAGACCAGTAGAATGATGGGAGACACAGGAGGCAGCGTTAGAAACTGTTTATTACCCCTGTCTGTAGAAGATCCAGGGCATTGCAGGGTGTTGGTCTCATGGAAATAATTTCCAAAGGAAATGGATTCATAGGATACTTAAACTGTTTTTGGAAGAGAGATCAGATAAGGAGAACTAAATGACAATCCAAGATCAGTCTCATGAGCCACTTTCAGTATAAAAAAGGCAAAGGTTGAGTGAGAGATACCAAAAATGTGTGCTCTGTTTTTCCTTTCACTAGAATTGTGTTCATTGCTATAGCTGGGGATAGGATAATGATTGGTCATTTTTCTCATCCAGTGCAGTTGCTTGTAGGTGACCAGGTTTTGATGCAATGCTGCAAATTTTATTCCTGCAAGCACTATTTATAATCAGAGATGCACAAAATGGAAGTGATATGTGAATGTGTTTAGGTTTTCTTTATTCTCTGAGACTAATAGTGTGTTTATTTACATTTCATAGATCGAAGAATTTTTGGAAAAAAATCAATTCAAATATAAAAAGAAATTAATTATTTAAGGTGCTGCTCAAGCATCTGAACTGTAAAGAATTTTAAGTGGAAGTGAGTTTTCACATCTTTGAATACCAAAATCCACAGATGTTTCCAAATGATGCACAGGTCCAAAAAAATATTTGGACCTGTAAACTATCATTCCAGACCAAATGACAATCTCATAAATGTGCAAAGTGCATTCATTGCCTGTTGGATTTTTATTCAGCTCTGGCTATTTCTGATGAATAAATAAACAGATATATTTGTATATCAAGTATTACTGCATATAAAGATATTATTACTACTTATACTACAAGTAAACAAAAATTTAGTGACAGCTTATAGCTGTAAAATGTTTAATTCATTAAGTTCCTTGGATCATTTTAAACAGGAGGTGTGTTCTCTTAAAGAATGTAAAATTACTTCTTGCAATAAATTACTGAAAGTCCTAGATTCGAAATCTGAGGTATTACTTTTGGGCATAAAAATACAAAGGAAAACAAAGTCAGACACTTGAAATGTATTCCTTTATTTTCTTGTTGCCTGGAATATCTGTCTTCTACCACAAGCAGAATTATATACCCTCTGTTTCCACAGCACACAATTTAAAAAATCTCAGTAAACAAAACACTACTTGGAAACTTTAAACATAACTTTGCCATATGCCGTCCGATTACAACATCTCTTTTGTTGTTCTCAACTCAGTGAATTCACTGAGCAAGAGTTTATTGGCAAGCTACCAGATCACTAGCAATTTCATTTGTTTAGAGATATTTATAATTTCAATTATTTACATGCACTACACTTCAACTGCCAGAGGTATTTAGACTTTTAAATGGGGCCCAGAAGGATCATTTTGATAACACTCAGATGATTAGCTGAACAAAGGCTCTTTTTGCCTTAATTGGTTGCAGGCACAGAGTGTAATAAAGTCCCTTTATGAGCTTGTCACTGAATTGGGTACAAATGATGTAGCAATATTACACAAATTAGCTGGAACTAAAATCCCCCAATACAGAAGTTTTATTTTTCTTTCTCTTCTTAATAGAGTGTCTTAGTAACATACTTTACCTAAGTATAGAGGCAATGACCATTAAAAAACAAACCTCTTAGGAAACCTCTTGTGAACTCCACAGAGTGAATCTAGTAGGTGACTGCTGCGCGTGTATCTTCTCTCCTGCTTTTAGTTCACATATATTTAATTATCTGTTTTATAGATATTCACTGCACATCTCTGAGAATAAACCTTTATTGGTTTTTTGCCGCAGAGGGGGGGAAGGAGGGGTGGAACCAGGCCTCTGCGTTTACCGAAAGTGTCTCTAAGGCTATTGAGAGATCACTCCAGCCAGCACTGCCTGGTGCTGTACAGAACGACCCTTCTCACACCCGTGCCGGTGTATGGCACATATTCTCACTCACCCACAGAGTTGGATAGCTCGTGCGTCACCAGAGACAAAGAACTCAGAGCGCTCAGTCAGCTGGATATTCCAGAAGTTTATTCCGAAGGGGTCCAGGATGACAGAGAAAGAGAGACCCTCGTTGTCTATATTTATAGGGATAGCTGGAGGGTCAGGTAAGAGGAGGCGGGGGGGAACATCACAACCAATGGGGAGAAGGAAGGGATGGGATCAGGGCTTAGGTTACAGCTGGGGGGATTTACATAATTTGGGGAGGGACCATTGTGTTCTCCAGGGGGGAGACTAGGATGTCTCCCACCAGTGAAGCCCTGCTGTACTGGAACCACTCGGCTCCCCAGCAGTTCCTGAGGTGGTATTATCCACCACAACAGTTTTTTGCCAAATAAGATATGAGTGATTGTTGTGCTCTAAGTAACAAATTTGAGTGACATGCAAGAATGTCTTGAGTGGCCATGTCCACGGCCAGAGTAACTCTGCCAATAGGATGAAATATTTGGTCCCACATTTATTTTTCTATGAAAGGTGCAGATTCAGCAACAACTGACTTAATTGCTTTCTAAGTGTGTTAGTTTCTTCAGTCTCTTTCATCTCTTCAAAATTATGAAAACTCATTTACTTTTAAAATAAATTCACTCATCTACAGAGGGGTGAGAATACAGTTTTAGCAACACATTCTCAGACAAACCAACCTGCAGAATCTTGCAGGTATGATCTCCCCTCATGTGCAGATTTTACATGATTGCAATCTTTAAATTAGCTGGTTGGGTTAATGGCTGGTTTTGACACGAGAGTTTTCCTTTCCTTATATTATAAAAATTTCATTGTTTCCTCAGGACACTCCCATCTTCTTTTACCCATTTCTGATTTTGTGCTTGGGTGGCAAGATCTTTCAAGTAAATAGATATGGGAAAAAATACAGAATGACTAACAGGAAGGAGCCCTGATTGCTGTAGTACAGAGAAAACATGATTAACAGAAAGTGATTGAGCTGTTAGTGCAGCTGAATAAAAATGTATTTTGGGTGGAGAGTAGAATAGTCAGGTGCTGCTGACTATTAGTATGGTAAAAAGGCACTCAAGAAACTGAAGGATATAATCAAGTTTTCTCTATACGGGTGTTAATTTCTGCCTAAAGATCAGGTGCTTAGTGGTAAAGTTCTCAGGAAAGAACAGAAAAATCCAAAACAGCCTGTGCAGAGACTATGGAAGCTGCAGATCTCCAGAAGAAGCATCTGTCTGCCAGAGTGAGGGGGACAGAAACCTCTGCTGCAGCCCTGCAGGGACACCCAGTCCCTCCCCAAATTTCTTATGGACGTCTCACACCAGTGGCAAGGATTTAACTCTGTGTGCATATTGGTGGGAGGGTGGCACTGAGTGTCGATGACCCTCTTAGCTTGTCTGCTACTTGATGCAAAAACCTGCTGTCTTTTTACTGCTGGGTACTAACAGCAGTAAGTCTAGTGTTATGGTATGGTGCATATGCTGGAAAAATGGTCATCATGGAGGCAGATTCACTTTTACTATGAAAAGGAATTTGAGGAAAAAGCAGATTTTCCTATTGAATCATGAACTTCACCAGCTCCCAGCAAAGACTGGCTGTCTAGAAATAATGTAATGAAAAATTATACCTCAGTTTGTCTCTTTAAAATGAGGGAAATTATTTTATTTTCATTTTCCTTCTCAGATTTGTTGCATAATGCTCTAAATATACAAGAGGTTCCAAGGGAAAATGAAAAAAAAAATCAATGAGATTTTATTTGAGGATAAAAAGCAAGGCTTCATGGAAATTTAAAGTTTTTTGCATTCATAATAATAAATTGTACTTATCTGATGTGATATGTGATGAAGTAAGGATGGTGTACCTAGTGATATTTGTGAGGTTTATACAGCAAAGTTGAGCATAGCAATATTCCTAGTATTTGCATGCAACCAGGACACATTTCCTACTTTCTTTCCAACATGCATAATTCAAACGCAATTTCTCTCTTTTTATGCAATTTCCCTGCCAAGACTGATAGACTGTAGTCTTTTCAAATTCAATATCAAAATCCTCTGTTGGATTTATTTCCCATTTGCTTCTGTTCGTTAAGGATATAGTTGATCTTGTTGAAAACTGAAAGAAATGCCATTTCATCCAGAGCTCCATGAATAATATTGTGGGTTTACACAACAGTAACTCAGTTAGCTCTTTGAAAAGCAAAGATTAATAATCATGAGAACCTGGAAGTTTTCTGTGAGTTAATTGGTGCTTTAGCACTGCATAATACAATAATACAAATGAATGGAAAGGAGAATCACAGAATCACAGATCATGCTGAGTTGGAAGGGACCCACAAGGATCACTGAGTCCAAATCTCAGCCCTGCACAGCATAACACTGTGTGCCTGAGAGCATTGTCCATACGCTTTTTGAGCTCTGTCAGGCTCAGTGCTGTGACTACTTCCCTGGGGAGCCTATTCCAGTGTCCAACCACCCTCTGGGTGAAGAACCTTGCTCTAATATTCAACCTAAACTTTCCCTGACACAACTTGAGGTCATTCCCTCAGGTCCTGTCACTGTTACCATAGAGAAGAGATCAGTGTCTGCCCCTCCTCTTCCCTTCACGAGGAAGTTGTAACTGCAATGAGATCACCCCTCTCTCCAGGGAGTGAGGGGAGTGTCCTCTGCTCCAGGCTGAACAGATCAAGTGACCTCAGCCCCTCCTCTTGGGGCTTCCCCTCAAGGCCCTTCACCATCCTTGTGGCCTCCTTTGGACACTCTTTAATGGTTTAATATGGTGGCAACCAAAAATGCACATAGGTGAGGTCACTCAAAACTGCTCAAGGTGAGGCCACCCCAGAGCAGAGCAAGACAATCTCCTCCATTGCCCAGCTGGCAATGTTGTGCCTGATGCTCCCCAGGACATGGTTGGCCCTCCTGGCTGCCAGGCACTGCTGACTCCTATTCCACTTGCCATTGACCAGGACCCCCAGGCTACCTTTCACAACACTTCCCAGCATCTCATTCCCCAGTCTGTTTGTACATCCAGGGTTGCCCCATCCCAGATGCAGAATCCGGCACTTTCCCTTGTTGAATTTCATAGGATTGATGTTTGCCCAGTCTTCCAACTTGTCAAGGTCTCTTTGCAAGGTCTCCCTGCCCTCAAGGGAGTCAACAGCTCTTCCCTGTTTTTTATTGTCTGTGAACTCGCTAAGTATACCTTCCAGTTCTGCATCCAGGTCATTAATGATGACGCTGAAGAGCACTGAGATGTTTTAAAATAAGATGTACTGTTTTGTCTGTTGCAGCTGTATTTTGAATTAATATTTGAGTAAATGAAGAAAAATAAAGAAGTCTGCTAAATAGTGCTTAGTGTGCTTTTGCATGTGCTCTAGTATGCAAACCCAACAGGCGCCCTGAGATCTTGGTTTCCTGTTCCCCACCTGACCCTCATGTCTCAGAAAAGCAACAGGGGAAAGACACAGAGTAGATCCTCCCCAGCTCACCTCTGGCAACTAAAGACAGGAGATTACTCACAGTTGTGATTTCCCAGTTAGAAAGATTCTTTTGTTACTGGTAATAATTGAAGTGAACTTAGACTTTTCCCTGAGGATCATGGCCATGCTCTGTGAAGATGCAATGGAGATGTAACATCCTTGTGAGTAATGATGGGGCCACAGCAGAAAAGTAATATTAATGGGTTAAAATACTGTTCTGAGTGGGTCTAAAAGTCCAGCTTCTGTTTCCTGAGCTTCATTACATCAATGAGCACAGTGAATTATTTTCTGAGAGAAACCCAAGATCTCAAAATGGTAATTTTCAAATCTGGTTCTGATCTTTACAAGCTCCAAGTTTGAGGGAGATTTCAGAGTTTTTACTGAAAGATAACTTGATTTTATTTTCTGCTTGATCAGAAAAAAAGAACATTTATTAATATGCTAATTTTATTTTAAAAATATTTTATAAAAAAAGGGCTCCTTTAAAATAGTAAAAGAATGTATCATAAAATATCTGAATGACTAATATTTCATATACATTATCTAATCTTTAAATAAATATATTCCACTCTTGTTTCTGTTGACCAAGTCAAAATACGAGTAACTTAATATTAATTTAGAAGGTGAATTAAGCAGTTTGCAAGTACATTAATCCTGTCTTTGCCCTTGAGTACATGACCCATGTGTCAATTTGATGGAGGAACCACAAACTCATGGTTTTTATGGTTTTTATATTTGCTTGTTCATCCTTCTACTAAAACTAAAAAACCACATTCTCAATTTGATACACTCCAGTTTCAGAGAACTAATTAAAAGTGGCAGAGGGTGATGCCCATAACTGTGATAATCAAAGTCACAATTTAAATTGAACCAATAAATCAACCCATTCAAATGCTCAAACCACCAATTAATACAGCAGGTAATCAAGTCAAATGACTCTGTGGTACTCTTGCGTTCAAAAATTTGACAGAGAAGTTACTTAACACCCATTTTAACAATTAACCAGTGCAATTAATTGACCTATTCAGAGAGCAATGAAGAGTTTTCATTTTGTATTTTTATTTTTGCTTTGAGGACAGAATATGCAATAGTGTCACACTTCATCTTCCCAATTCCTTTTGTCTAGCTACATTTTTACCCTATTCCAAATAAAATACAGATTCATCATCAGATGTCTGGAATTTTGAGAGTATGCAACACCATTCAAATTAATAGCAGCTTTATCATCTTGTGTTCCTTTAGGTTATCTGGTAGAGAAGGACACACAATGTAAGACATTACAGCTGCTAAAGGAAAAACAACAGCACCTCTGGAGAAGATTCTTGCTTTCCCAAGATTGCATGGTGTTGCTTTGTCTAAGATATTGATAAATTGCAGCCAAAAATATGGATCCATGCCTTTAGAACAGGCAATGTGGCCCTGTATTTCCAGAATGAGCAATCTTTGGGTCCTAATTAATTATGGAAGTGTCCTTAAACCATTTTGGATTGTTAATGATCTGAAATGTCTTCCAGCTGTAATGTAGGTAGTTGTTTTTCCAGGAACAAAAATACCAATTGTAACTGAGATGCATGCCTCGAAGTTAGACTATGTTATTTCTTTCTTATGCAAGACCTAATTCAGTAATTAACCACCTTCTTAAAAACAAAAATCTAAACAAAGAAATCTTAACTAGTGTGCATCCTTCATCACTCTTTCTTCCATAAAATAATCTTCCTATCCTAAATAAGGGAAGTAATAGAAATGAATTTTCACTGTTTTAATACTTTTTAATCTAGAAAAAAAGTTCACATTACATTTTCTCACAGTAAATTATGTTTATAATTAAAAACTTAATTTTCACCCCAAATCATCTCAGAACTAGTTCCTGTTCATCATAGAAGTTACATGTATTTTCTGACCCACTTACAAACAAAAATATGTAAAATTACTTCATTTACTGAGGAATTAATCCTTATTTCCCATTACTGATAGGCATGATTCAAGAGAAGTTTCTTTTAAATAAACTGGAAGGAATCTGGTTTCTTCATATTTAGGCTGCAGCTCTTTTAAGATGTGCTTAACTGCAGAAAATTATACTCCCTATATTTTTACAGACATTGGAAAGACTAAAAAAGTCCTTAAAACTCAAGGACTACAAGTATATTAGTATTGAATATAAGGCCTGCAGAATGTGAACAAACTCATGAAGAGAAATTCCAGTTAGAAATCATAAACTTGGAGGAGATAGAGCAACCTATTTAACAGACAGAAGTGAAGTTGATAATTTTTATAGCTTCCATGCACTGTGGGCTTTTTCAAGTTTACTGGTTGGCAAAAGCCATTTGGATTTGGGCAAAGAAATTTATTTTCCTGTGTTGAGTGTTCAAGCAAAGACATCAAAGTACTATATCCATGTGCAGCTGTTAAGAGCACTGGTTTTGTTATAAATGGTCCTGTGGAAGTTCTTTGAAAGAGTATCAAGCACCTTTGTGAAATATTAGTTGATATCTCTGATCTGACAAAAGACTCCTAGCACTGAGTTCAAAGTTGAAAAGAACTGCACAGCTGGTGAAAGTAGTGGAGGACATAAATTATGTTCAGTAGTGTGTTCCCTGAGCAGTCAGGAAGATAATTCCAACTTTTTACCACTTCTTTACTTTCTTGTGTTGAGAGAAATCTTGGATTTCAGGCTCAGGTAATTTCTGGTCTCTACTGCAATGAAGCACCGTCACCCATAGGCCAGGTTGGCGTGCCTAAAACCATTCCATTTACACATGAAATGCTATCATCTGTTGTTTTTTCTGTCCCTCTCACAGAGAGTGGCTCTGCAGATAATATGTTTGGGGTTTTTTTCTATCTAACATAATCCTTAATGGTACATATTTACAGAAAAACTCTTCCTTTCCAGGAAATATTGACCTAATTTTCTGCATGCAGGAACTGTAAAAGCACTCCTACTAGTTTTAGTCAAACATGATTAGAAAATATGATTAGGAAAAAAGTTTCCCCTGCTACACAAATGTCTTGGAGCAAAAAATCAAGATTTCTCCTCAGGGTTATTAGTCACTTCTGAACACTTGATCACATGTCTTTGTATAATAACAATAATCTATGGTCTCAACTCAACAGCTTTCAATATTTTAACAGGGAGAAAGAATGCACGGTTCTATTCACCGCTGAATGCTAGGTCTATAAATTGTTTAAGTCTGAATTGCTATGAGCATTAGAGTAACAAAACACTAAATCCTATTTGGACATTGCAGCAATTTAGATTAGAATTCTTCTGATAATATTTCACACATTCCATAGCCATCTATATGCTAATGTTTCCAACAAATTATCAAATGTTATTCTACACAACCTTTTTTCCATAAATGACCTGTCATATTCGTAATGGCATCTGCATTTGGTGACAGTTTTTATTTTATCTAGCAAAAACTGCAGGTCCATAAAGAAACTAATTATATAGTTTCATGGTTGGTAATACGGTTTCTAGTTTTATAACTAGCATTTTGCAAACCGATTCAGTACAAAAAAAAGTATCTTTAAACTCAAGGGATTTTCAGAGAGCTGGACCAGTTTTATAAATGATAGAAAAGATTTCATAGTTGTTACTCTAAGACACCACTTTTTTAACTTTTCTGACCATTCTGAATAAGGTTTGTTCATTTTTTTCAGGTTTTTGTCTACTATTTCTATTTCACGGCACATTTACTTTCTAAGCTTCTACTGCAACCCCCTCAAAATAACTAGAGCTAGTGTTCCTCTCTTCTCACATGCAGAACAAACACAAATAGTTCAAGGCTCCCAAAATTAATCCAAGAATTACATCACATCTAACAACTAAAAAGGACTGTCTTGGTCTGGAATGGAGCAGGAAGCAATACCACAGTTACAGGGACAGCATGAGCTGCAAGATTCTTCTGAAATCTTTGCATCACTCAGATTCAATGAAATTGCAACAGCCCAAGGCCTTGTTGCTCCTTTCTCAAAGGTGCAGTGATACTCTCAGACAAGTTAACGTAATTAACACAACTTGGCACCCACATCTCTTTTCTTCTGGGTATCATCAATGTCTGATTGCAGTGATAAAAACTGCCATCTTCAGAAGGAAACATTTTTATTCAGCTCAAAATTTATAGGATATAAATATATCTATATATGCACAATTTGTCTTAATTCTTTATTGATAAATTTTGACAGAATAAACCAGCTAATTCTGTCTCTGGCTGGAAAAGATGGAGTTCTTGAGCAATGCTCCTTCATTTCAAGGACTTCCACAGATTCATGGTGAACCCTCAGCCTCTCTATCAACTTTACTATTGAACCCCAGAGCCTCCTTGGTAAAATAATCTTTATCAACTGTATCCTGGAGTATTCCCTTGTTAGGAGTTCTTCCTCATCTGTCATTAAGATATTGAAACATCAGCATCAATCCTCTTTCTTCACTACTTGTTTCCTTTCCTTTCCTATTGAGTTCTCTTCTATAGCACTCTTTGGACATAAGATCATCCAAAATGCTCTGATAGATCTGGATTGATTTCTGCCTGCTAAGAATTGAAGTTTGCTTATTCAGGACAAAAAAATAAACATAAGAATGAGGGTAGGTAAATTTACAGTTAACTAGTAGTATTTACTTACTGTATTCTGAGCCAGTCTTATGCTGCTGGGTAAGGTAATATTAAAATCAACATTTGGAACGTATTTGTAAGTAACGCCTTAGATTTCCCACATGCTTCTCAGCAATGCAATATGCAAATAATTCATTTTGAATTCTCCTGAATCTGGGAACTCTTAGTTCTGTAGCAGTCCTGAGTCCGTTAACAGATGTTACAAGTCCAGATCTCCTGAACATTCCTTTTTCTAAAAGTTTGCACAACACAAGCCTTTGTAATTTTGTTGTTACATCTTCTGCTCTCTGTTGAGATACTAAGATCCAAGATCACTTTTATGTGAGTGGCTGATTATGGGATTTACTGCTTAAATATTGGGATAGCACATAAAAAGTACTCTTGGTAGGAATTTTTCATGTAAATATATGATAATTTTTCTTTAAAATAAAAAAAAGTTCATAAATTGTTAATTTTCTGTGTCAGCTACAGCATATTAAAAGATCAAGCCCAATATGACCTCCTTAGGGCATCCAGCTGTTACAACTGCAAAGACAAGCATTGAGTCAAACAGAATCAAAAGAAGACTTCTTAAATCAGAGTAGATACAAAGTTTGTAAACACAAGAAGTTACCATTCTTGTCCCACCAGCTGGTATGGAATGTGCAATAACTAGACCAGGCTAAATCTATTCCATGCAAAATTCGTATACTTGTTTGCAAATTTGGCATCACCCTGCTAATTTTGGGGCTAATCCTCATGCCAAATTATACCCTGATTTTTAGATCTGTGGAGTCACAGCCTCTTTGATTATTATCTCATAGCTTACAGGCTCCAAGGCACTTTCTTTGTTATTACTATTTATTATGAAATTGATGGGTGAAACTTGTGTCTCCATCTAATTCAGGCATAAAAGCACTCGGTCTAACCTTTGGTCTAACCTTGCTGTTTAACTATGTAAGAGATTTCAGCAGATGGTCAATATGAACAGTGCATGTACTATACAGTCTTTGGAATAAACACCAACAAAATTAATCTCATTGCAGTAATTCACAAATGTATTCTCCTTCCTTTCTTAAGACAAATGCATCTAAAATCTATCAATCAGTTTCAGAGGCCAACTCCGAGGTTTGTCATGCAAGTTAACTTGTTTCTGTTTTATCTTGGAGAACAGTTTGAACAAAACCACTCATGCCTTGCACTAATTTATTTTGTATTCTTTTCTACTTTTCCCCAAAAGGAATTTGGAACTCAAAAGGAACTCAAAACCCATTTCTACAGGCAAAAAAAAAAAAAAAAATCTAGCTTTACTTCTCTTGAATACACTTATAGGGTAGATAGCCAGTAAAATTAAACCACCTTAGTAAGAATATGTCGGTACAAAATTATGGTTTTGAAAAACATGTTCTAAGTTTAAATATAAAGATTTTTTTATGCACAGTAATCCATTTATTTAGTAATTTTTTTTTCCTTATTATTTAAGAAACTAAATGGTGGACTTGAGAAATAAGCCCAAACACAGCAAGACAAGAATAGATCTCTTATAGTATTTGTCAGGAAGAAAGCTAGTCAAATAACAATGCAAAGGTAACTTCATCTGCCTGAGCTAAAATCAGAAAAAATATTTCAGATTAAATTTATAAATGCGGCCACATGTAATATCACTGTTTGAGGGATTATTTAAATGAGGAGAGAAAAGAAACAGAGTGATGGAAGGATAAAACAATGTGAAAGAGACAGAGTGTGAAGTAAAAGAACCATCAGACAGAGAAAAAACCCTACAAATCCTCTGAAACAGAAAAACAATTACAGATAAAGATGTAACAAGTGACAAAAGGACAGAATGTAATGTACTTGGAACTGAATAGAAATACAATGGGACATAAAGCATGATAGAAATTCTCTGCTTTGTATTCCTTCCATTTGAATGGAGCACATAATTAATTTTCCTTTTTTGAGATAAGGTTTTGAATGTTCTACCTGTATTTCCTATCTGACTTTCCTAATAATGATTACAGTTTTACTTTAAGCCTATTCCAATTCACACTAACATCAAACACTTCCTCAGTTTTAGTACATCTAAGCCTTTTTTTCAGGATCTTGAAAATTTGCATCAGATCATAATTCAGTTATCCAAAACCTTGTCGTCTACAACTGACACTTGACATTTCAGTGGGGAAAATTAAAGCACAGGGCCAGCCTCTGTTCTGTCTGCTCGTCTCCAAGCCTAGGGATTTGCAAGTCAGAGGTTACATCTACATATTTGTGTTTAATAGCAATTGACAGATTCGTTTTATGCTTTTGTCATCAGTGACATCTTGCAACATTGAATTTCATAATAAAGGCAAATTGTATAAAAACAATATTTTTTTAATATGATAAATCTACTCTCCTTTAAGTCTTGAGTTATGGTTAGCAAAAATATTTTCCTAGCAATTTATCCATGAACTTAATGATATTTTATTCCATTACAATATTGCTCCGTTTGTTTGTTTCCAAGCTGAAAGACCTTAGACCATTTTGTCTAGATGTCTAGACCTTAGACCATTTTGTCTGGTTTGGAGAAGAGTAGACTGAGGTGTGACCTCACTGCTCTCTACTTCTTCCTGAGGAGGGGATGTGGAGAGAGAGGTGCTGATCTCTTCTCCCTAGTATCCAGTGTCAGGATGCATGGGAATGGTTCAAAGCTGCTCCAGGGAAGGTTTAGACTAGGTATTAGGAATTATTTCTGTATCAATAGAATGGTCTTACAAGAGGTAATCAATGCCTCAAGACTGTTTAGGAGGCATGTGGACAATGCCTGTAATAATGTATTTTAACTTACAGTCATCCACGGCAGGGTCAGGCAGTTGTTCTCAATGATCTTTGCAGGCTCCTTCAAATTTCAATACTCTATTCTATTCCATTCCATTCCATTCCATTTTCCATTCTACTCTTTCTAACCTTATCCAAGCCCTTACTTTAAGTGTCTGTTACATTTTACTGGACTTCACGCAATAGCAGATTTGCTTCTCCATCCATGATTTTATTATATCTGGCAATCCTCTTGGTTCACATTTTGCATTTACTTCTTTCATCATTAAACTCAAGGATATTTTGCTCCTTTGTGATATCTGCTCTTCTTACAAACAGTGATTTACTCTTCCATCTAACATCTGCTTTTCCATTTCATATTACTGTGTAGTTTCATTCCATATCACTCTCTAGATTCATTCTATTTCCAGACACTCTGGCATGGATCAAATGTTAATGCACTCCAGGAAATGACATCAGCCTTTTCAAAGGTTCAAGACTTAGCTCAAAACAGCACCCTCTCAAAAATTCCTTTGTACCATCATCCAAGTTCTCTTCCTTCAAACTTGCAATGTAGCATTGGTAAAAAGATAGGAAGGGAAAACCAGTCCCTTCAGAGGAGGAGGGACACCAGTGTGACCCCACAGAGATCTGTGTAACAGCCTGTTCTTTAATATCCTTTGAAAAGTTTGGAGAACCTTACTGATAATGCAGAATTATCCAGAATTATACAAATCAGTACTGACCTAGAACAGGTGCAGAGGATCTCTGACAGTAAGTAATACATTTTGCAACAATAAAGCTTAAGTGTGCAGATGGGAAAAGTAACCTGAACTTTTGCACAAAAAACAATGGTCCTTGAATTGCCTCTATCAACCAGGAACAAGAGACTGGATTTTTACAAATTTTTGAAAGATTTGCCTTTGTTTATAGTTAAAGACTGTAAATAAAATTACCTCATCCCCAAGCAGTCCAAATCCATTACATTGGTTTAATAATTACTTTGAAACAGTAAAAGAAATTCAAATCCCAACATTGTGGGGATTTGTTGTGTGTTCAAAAACTGACTAAACATGGCATTTTGTGATATGGTTTAGTGGGCATGGTGGTACTTGGGAAAAGGTTGGACTTTATGATCTTGGAGATATTTTCCAACCTTATTGGTTCTATGATTCTCTAATAGGCTCCATGTTCATCCGAATGCTTGTGTCCAAGATCCAGTAAGGAAGACAGTGGCTGTATTTTGACATGCAATGTGCTCTAGGATGACCCAGTTTGAACAAGAAGGTGGGACCAGATGACCCCACCCCTGGTCCTTTCCAATCTTACCCATTCTGTGATTTCATAATTCTGTGATTCAATTTTTACGTGTTACTCCAAAATATTTTGTAATTATTTGTAATGCTTTCATCTAGTGGATATTAAGAATACCACTAATCATAAAGAGACTCATTTTGCATTCTTACACAAGCAAAATTTCCACTAAAATCAATTGGCATTTTGCCCAAATTGGCTTGTCAGATGCCAACAGGCTATGACAACTGGTATTATGCATGCCATTCCCATTACTGAGCAACTGATTTTGTTTAAATTCTACCTATATTGTTAAAAATAAAGATAGAAATTTAATCCAGGAATTAGAGATAACTTTAGTCTGATCACTATTCACATGATGCTCAGAAAGGTCCATTTCAGAAAAGCAGCATATTTAAAAATAAGGAACTACTTGTATCCATTTCTATTCAAAACGTGTACAGCCTGTGCTGACCTGAGGCCAAAGAATGCTTTAAGATCCCCAAAGACACTACAAAAAGCAAATATATACACATCCCCAGATGAGTACTTAAGTTCTATCTTTTCCCTACCCTCTGGCTTGAGAGAAAATTATTACACAGTGCTTCTTTCTCAGTAGCAGCACTTGGAGATGTTCTTTGCCTGTGCTTTCAATGGTTGGGTTTATTCGTGAGAGTCAGTAGTTAATAATATGTGCAACAAAGCCAGCCAGACCTTATATATATATATTTCCCTCTTTACTTGAGAGTAGAGAGACTACAATATTCTTCTTAGACATAACCAAGAAAAGTCTGCTTAAAAAAATTATTGAATATGTCACCCCAAAGTTTTACAACACATTTATGATGCAACCTCAGTCTGATGAAAAATTATACATATTTTATATACAGAATAAACAACGTCTTTTATAGCTGGTGATTTTTCTCTACAGCAGCCGAAAGTCAGGAAAGAGAGAACACACTGTCAATTTGGCTGAAAAATCTCAAATAAATTAAAAGGCCTTTGAAATTCTGCCATTAGGCTTCAGAAGCCTTTCAAACCTCAGATTAATGTTTATTCTTCTGATAAGAAAATAAAGGAAAGATATTCTTGTTATGATGATTACTTGCTGAAAATCTTGTCTGAAGTACTAGAGCCATTCAGGGAAAATGTACAGCATAGAAATTATAAATAGCTAGATCATAAAAGAAATCAGAGCATTCAAAGTCAACACAACTGTCTCCTGTAGATGCCAGTAATTAAATTTCTTTTATCTGGTGGAAGAAGTGCTGCCAGCTTCCTATAATGAACTCAACATCACCTCAAGGCTTTTAAATCTTAGCACTTTTACAGTCATGCATCAAAGTTGAAATTAGAGATCTCATGTATTTTATGATAGAAATGAACACTCTGCATACATGATTGGACATCAGAGGAGTCCTTTTTCTAGGGCAGCTCACCAAAAGAAAACATTCTTAAAAGAAAATTTACTTTATGTATTAGAAATTGTGAATTAAATCCCAGCAAAATAAGTTGTACAAAAGCATGTAACAAAGAAATGACTAGAAGAAGTCAAGATTTAAAAAAAAAAAAGTCTCAGAACAGATTTTAAGTTTTTGTGAGTGGCATTAAAAATTTCACTTCCTTGCTTCCCTTAGTATTATCACATTAGTTGCTTCACTGTAATTATACTATTCTTCCTCCCTTTGTACATATCACTTTGTCATGTTGTGCTATCTCCTGGATTTTTCTTTTTTTCTTTTCTTCTACCCACCATTTACTATTATTGCTATCAAAGGAAGTTCACAAAATTGGTATAATTATTATTTTCCTTTTGAGTTAGTGAACCCTAATGAGATATTCATTTTCCTCATTAACATGGTACACATTTCCTAAAAATAATTTGTGTTTAACAGATAGAAATCAACCAAGTTTTCACTAGAAATCACTTCAACAAGATAAAACTTTCAGTACTCCTCTATCCACAGTGAGAAGCAGACAAGCAGATTTTTTTTTTTTGCAGAAACTGAGTGATTCATGTACACCCAAATGGGTGCATTGACATCAAGTCTAGTCAGGATTTGCCATCTTTGCCTTTAGGGAAGTCTACTACTCCCTGCATTACAATTCTGTCATTCTGGCAAGAAACTTTCCAGTGATGGATCTTAAATGTCTAGAGGGGACCTAGGGTAGAAGATCCTGTGTTTCAAACATTGATGGTTTCCCACAATGAAGTCTATGAGTGAAAAGTTCATGCTGTTTCTTTCTCCTAAGCGTACAAAAACACGCTCTCAGTCTTCTACCCTCTGCTTAATATATTAAACAGATTTGTTTCAGCAGCTTGTTAAAAGGATCTGTAAGCGGCTAGGAAATGATCCGTAGGAAGTTATTTTATGTGCTTCGCAATTCCAGGACAACTTTACAGAATAAGACACATGAGGAAGTATCTCAATGCTCCACCAATATCAGGCAAAGAGATATGTCTTCACAGGCCTTCTGACACAATCAAATATGAAGAGACAATCACAGAATGTTTTGGGTTGGATGGGAGCTTTACATGTCTCCCTTTCCCTTTTCAGGGACAGTCCTGCCTGACCACGTAGCCTGTCTTTGACAGGATCTCACAGACTCCCAGGAGAAGTGTTAGTGTGGAAAACACATAATCACTGAATGATTATATGTAGGTGCCTTTATTCGAGCTCGGGAAGACAGGGGTGTGACATCCACCCAAATCTGACTTCAACATTGATCTGAAGTGAATTACATTTTATACCTTCCCTTACAGAGCATTGGTGTGATCATATGTTAATTATCAACTTAACATTGTTCCATTGTTTCCCCCCAAGCATAACTTTAAGCCGCCCTTCTCCCACAGTATTTCTGATTTATTTCACAGGTGTGAATCCGCATGATTTCACTGGAACAATCCCGATTCTCTAAGCAATCTCCGTGATCATGTCGCTGAGCCCTGTACATGTAGTGCTTACCTATCCCGTTCCTAAAGCCTATTTTTAACTAACATTTTAACCCTATGTTAACAGAAGGAGACATTGCTATTCCCACCTTGCAGTTGTCAGGGTAGCAGTCTGTAGCCTCCTGCTCTGGGCTGAAGGGGAAGGTGACTACAGAGCCCTGGGCTCCAGACCAGTGCTGTGGCCTAGGGAGGTACACAGCTTCCCTTTCACGGGTTACTCCAACTTTAGTGGGATGTGTGACTATTTCCCTGTTTATATATGTCAGCTGGATACTCAAGGCAGTAATCAAGACAGATTAAGAAGAAGAATATGAATAACAAATTTCCTCTGAAATTTCCTTCCTGGTGTTGCCAGGTGGTTACTCTGGGCAGCATACACACTGCTGAACTGTAAACACCTCAAATAACCATCTTATTTACTCATTGCTTGGAATTCATCTAACCTGAAAGGGAGAATTTTTACCAGTTTGCATTTTGCGTGGTTTGGCCATAACATTTTTAAAAATGCTCAGCATTCCCCACACCCCCAGGATTAGGAATATCTCTTGCTTGATATTGGCTACGTTGGCATAGGTCAGGAGTAAAGTTATTTGACATTACTGAGTCACTCAGCACATTAGGAGGCAATCTCTATACAGCTGCAGCAAATTTAACTGATGTTAACTAGATTCAGTGTTAATCTAATGGTAAAATTTTGTCCCTGGAACTCCTAAAACTTTTGAGTATTCAGGGCAAGTTTCTGTTGTGTGAAACACAGTGAGAATTGCAGGTTTGAAAAAAATTCATAGAGTTCTTGATATTTTTATCCCTCCATCTAACACAGTGGCATACCATGGAAATTGTTTGCACTCTGTGAATGTGAATCAACTTTTTTCATAAAGCAAAGAGAATAACTCCATTTCCCATTAAAGGCAAGAAAAGAGAACATAGGTAACAAGCTACACATCCCTAAGGAAGAAGGCTGAATTTTCCTATGACAGCCAAAAAGAATGGTTCATTTCTTTGTAAGCCTCACATAGCTGTGTTGCTATTTGAGTTCTGTTACCTTCACTAGTGTGTATATCATGAAAGGCATGGGCACATCAACACCATTTTACTTCCTAAAACAAATGGTGTTCATGGTTAACAGAAGCCTAAGCAAACAAAGGAATTTCCCAGCTCTATTTCTTTGTTAGTTTGTTTCCACACAGAGGACTTAAGCATGTCTCTTCTTCCCACACAAACCTTTATTTTCTTAAACAATTAAACAATGTTTCAGATTTATCATTAAGCTTGGACCAATTTTTAGTTCTAGTGAATTTTCTGTAGTTCCATAAAAATGCAATATTATCCTATATTCAGAGAACTGATACACAAAAGAAGTAAATACATCATACTGTCCAAAAGGTAGAGGAGTCTATAAAATACATACTTAAAATAGACAACAGGTACCAGGGAAAGCTCTTGTTTGAGGAAGGATTTGGCAGTATGGTTTACTACTCTTACCTGAGGTGCTTTTTTTTTCTTTTTAAAGAAAGTGTTAAAGATTTTCAACTAAAAATATACACTTTATATTTCCCACCCAGCTGTCCAGCAATTCCTTCTAGTTCAGAAACTGTCAAAACTGTGATCGGAAGCTTACATTTGAATTGCATGTGACTTTACCACTTTTCTCTTTGTTTTTTTCCTTCTGTTTGCAGGGACAATGGATTAGCATACTTTGCTAGCTAATAAATATTAGACCAAAATTCACGTTCTGAGATGTTGGTTTTCCATATCTTTTAGAAGGAATATTAACAAAGCATTCTACAAATACAGTATACTGACCCTACATGCTTTTCAAGATTTCAATAACCATCCCTAGGCAAATATGTGATCTTATTGGAAAAAATGCAGAAACATACAGGCCGGTGGGACTAAATTAAAAGAGAAAAGATTACATTGAAATAGAGAGTTTATCAACTGAGTTCACAAATAAATAGCAGGTGATGAAGGGATGTATTTACATTTGTAGGCAAATATTCATTAGGAAGGACATGATTTATTTGGTTATTTGATACAGGTATGTCCCATTATACCAGGTGCATATGTTGCTGAGTTTCTGTAGCTGTTCATCATTTTGCACAGGTGAAGTAACACTCATCTACCTGCATGCTTGAGTAGATTAGTCTCCGTAATTATGTTTGTGTCTTGTGCAGAGGCACCACTGGATGGGTTTATCTTCAAGCTTCCACTAAACAGCTGCTTAGAGTGAATAGGAAAATTCTTAATTATTTCATTAATATACAGCTTATGTCACAAATACTGTACCACTGTGTTTTATTACTGTAACAATATTACATATATATTTTTCAAGAGAACTCTGGGAATCATATGTGTCCAGCCAGCTTTTGCTGCAAAGTCTGATAAAACTCTCAAAATTAGCGGTTTCAGGAAGTTAAAAACATCCTGAATTAATAACACCTCTGAACTGAAATCGATTATTTAATACTGCTTTTCTCTCTTATGCAGTATTATAATTGGTAAGGTTTCAGGCTAGTCCTGTCCTTAATAAGGCTGTTGTTTATAAAACCAAACTTGACAAACTTTGGAAGTACAAATGACTGTGTGGGGTATTCTGTTACCTTACAGAAAAACTCTGTCATTATTATAATGACAGCTAAAAGCATAAAGAGAGTGAGTGTTGCATCAGCTGGATCTTTACAGGGCTATGTACAGTGAATTGGATAGATATTCAAAAAAATTTTTAATATCCATTTTTCAAAAGAGCGTTTTTAGAACTGTAATACCTGATGACGATAATTTTAAAAAATGTCAGGTTTTCACTATATCAGTGGTTATAGACAGCCTAACAGATTGCTTTGATGTACTATTTACTGTCTTTTTTTCTTTATTTATGACACAAATGTGTTAGAGTTAATGTGTTAATAAAGTCTAGTACTTTATTATTTGGTTTTGGGAGTTCTCATCAAGGCAAGTCCTGACTTCAAACAATTTTTCTGTTTAATCAAAACCAAGCTAGTGCCATGTGAGGTGGTAGGTATTCTTGTAAGAAATGGGTTCCAGTCATTGATCATTCTTCTGGTTTCATACATTAAATCATCTCTTTCAAGTGTTGTTAGTATAAATAATCTTTCCAAAGGCTTCTAAAGATTTCCTTTGATCTATGTTTGTGTTTGTTCTTTTCCTTTTACAGCTTGTGTACCCTCAGACACATTTGTCACTTATTTTACTAAGCCACAAAAATTGTAATACACATGTCACTGACACACAAAAACATTAGTGGCTTTATCATACTGATTAAACCATAGCCCTGGAGTTTAGTGTACAATAAAGTGACATAAAGAAATGTAACAAACATATGTATCTGGAACACGACTTGGACAATCCAGAATATACAATACCAAACCAGTAATTAACAGTGCTGGTATAAAATTTATAATTCAAACTGCTCCACACAAAATTAAAGAGAATTCCAAACATTAAAATTAGTTTGCAGGTGAAATCCTGACTTGGTGGCTGAAATTTTCACAACCTTATGGTTGTATTTCTCATCATAAGTTCAAATGGACATTTCTGTTGTCTGTACTATTAAAACCTGTGTGCCTCTGATTCCAACAGCTTTAAAGAATCCAACATTAGGTTCTAGTGTGATATTTGGCAATACCAAAGGGGAGAAAAAAAAAAAAAAAAAAAAAAAAAATCAAGAATTTTAGTGATCTTTGATCTCAACCAAATTCTAGTAAATTTTTCAGACAGGAAAATAGAGGTTGTATTCCGAAGACTTAATACTCTTTATTATCTATTAGAAAATATTTAAAAGTATAAGTATATAAAATCACATTTTAATTAACCATCCTAAGTTCAGCACTAATAGAAAAGTCATAAACAGGAAAAAAATCCAACATTAAAGAAGAATAACCTATAGTTTTTTTTGTGAAATAAACTCAGAAAGTTTAAAACAGTGTAATATTTATTATATTTTTGTAGTTCTTATTTGCTGTTAGGCTTGTGTTTAGACAATGCATAACAACTCAGAAGACTCTTAACAACATCCAGAAAACAATGAGATCGTACATAAAGATACAAACTTAAATTCATAGAAATTTTTGGCAATTAGCTTAAAATGTTACATAGCTAAATGAACAGAGAACAGTAAAATCTTGTATGCATTTAAAACTCTCACAAGGATTTGCCAATGCTGTTTGGTCTGTTTGGTCACAAACTTTACCTTTGCTGTTCTAGCAGTGAATTTACATTCGTTTCATTCAAAGATGTGATAGTCTCAGAAAGATATATGACACAGACTTATCATTTTATCACAGGACAAAATGCTGGGCTATCTTTTCTGTTTATTAAGTAATGGTTCTTTCCAGGTAAGCACAGGAACTAGAAATGGTTATTGATTTTGCTTCTGTTTTCTCACAGGAAATAAAAGGCTTTATCTAAAGTACATAAATCTCAGGTGGATAAGATAATTAATGCATCCTGAGCAAACTTTAGAAATGCATGAATACTAAGGTAAAGAGGTCAAATCTCTTTGAAAGACTAGCCAAATTTATACATTTTAATGTCCTGCTGGCAGCTATGAAAACCTGGTATATCACAGCTACATATAAGTATTTTTTAAGCTATAAAAGTCAAATAAGGTGCATCTGTTCCAGAAAAGAAAATATAGCAATTTGTACTATCAGTAAAATTAATGAGTACCTTCAAGCATTCAGTCACAAAGTTATCAGATGTCATAAAACAGAGATGATATTAACACAGAGGAATTGTTTCAGCAATAATGTAGTTTACAATTCAGCAATCACAAATTGGCTTGGGTTGCAGAACGACTGTTTCACTCCCTGGTAGGGAGTGAAACATGATAGGACTAGTCCAGATACCTCTAAATAAACCTGAAAATAATAACTTACCTAGACCTTCTATCTGTGGGGATGGTGAAACTGCAGTGTTTCCTAGAAATGATTTTCAGTTGCCATACTCAAAAGTTTTATTTACCCCAGTTGCCCCTTCTATAAATTGTGCATTGCTATTTTTATCTTTCCATGTAGACTAGAGAGATAATTGATCCTAGTTTTCTTCATTATTTCACCTTATACAATTGTAGACAGTTCTGTCTCCTTTTGTGCATTTCTTTAACAGACCAAACAGTTCTGTTTTATAGGTCCTAATTTGTGAGCTTTTAGCAATTTTTACTGTTCTAATCTTACCCTTCTGCTGTTTGACAGTGTCTGATTTAAAAAGTGGCTTTTTGTTGAATTCAGAAAAGAAATATGGTAGAATTCCAAAGCAAGGTTTTGCACAAGACATTCTGCAGCTAAAGTATTCATTGAGGTAAATTCCCATTTCATTTTACAGACCATGCACAGACAAAGTGAACATCATATAATATTTTGTTGTTATGAATTTATCCTGGTTTTGAAGAGCGCTATGTCTAGAACAGCTTGCTTTGCAGGATAAGCCAACTTTTTCCTTTTAAGAATGAGCACTTTTTTTTAATATTTGTAAACCATTCATCATCTGGAATGAAAATATCTTGAATTCCCTCAGCCTCAGCACTGCAATGGAACTTTTTCAGCTGAAGGAACACAATTGTATAGAAATGGAGTTTCTAACTTAAATTTTGCATATGAAAGTTGGACAACTTATGTCAGTATAATATCTATATTCTCTTTCATCTTACAGTTTGGTAATATTTTTCTCTGTTTTTAAGGAAAGAAATTTTAAAAGATTTCATTCAAAAGGAATCTTTCTGATAAATGTTTTAGCACAGACTTAGTCAGATGACCAGCTTAAAAAAATAGTAGCTTCTGAGTGCAAACAAAATTCAGCACACAATTAGACCAGTTAAAATATTAGTGATTACATGTCTTTGTTTCCTTTTTTTCTTCATTTATATCCTACATTTCTTACATAGTAATATGTGCTTGCTTTTTATTTTGTGTGGGGAAAAAACCCTATTAACATACATAGCAAGCATATTCAACACCAGAGAAATGAAACAATTTTTTCTTAATATTCAATTTAATAATAAAATGATCATGCCTTTCTTTTTTAAAAAAATTCTTCAAGCAATTCATACCTGATCTCTAAATGGGGATCAGCTATCTGCACGTGCAACAGCCCAGTGGTGCACTGGATATTTAAGCATCTACACGTTATGAGTTTTATTCTAAAAATTCTGAAATATTCTTAATAAAATTCTTGGCCAGAATGAACTGCATGCTTATGAACAACATTTTGACATATTATTGTCAGATGATCAATTTAAACATCAGCAATCTTTCAATCTACACAGTGCATGTATTATTGCAAAAGTGTCAGTTAGTTTACTGGGCTAGATGCTCTGAAGTGTTGTCTCTTTTGCCTCAAAGGTCAGTTTGAAATTTCTTTCATTTTCTGCAAAAAAAAAAAATCCATGAACGTTTCATAAAGTTATAATCTTGTTTCTATCTTTCCTTCTCAGATCAACAGAAAATGGTATCTGTAATGCCACCTGAGACACATCAATCTATACTCATGGCAGATATATCGTCTGCGAAACTAGTTCAAGGAAACTGTCAGGTCTCATTGGGAAAATTAAGCTTTCTATTAGGGGAATGAATCATATATGACAAACACTGAATGATAGGTTGGAAGAAGTTATTGTTCGTGAACTGCATTTCAGCTTCAAGTTCCTTCTCACTTCCCAATTATGGTAGTCAATTCTTATAATTCCTTTAATTTATATATATATTTGCTCATAAGAATCTGTTATTCCATTCTAGAGATTTAGGACATAACATAAAATAATTATTCAAGATATTACTGTTATTCAGATAAGTGGAGAACAAATTATAATTCACAAACCTTCATTTAGCAGAAACAAAGAAGTCTTACAAGTGAACATTTTTCTGATTAGGTCATACTGGTTTTCTTCTGCCATACCTGTGTGAGAAAATGCTTCTTATGGCAGAGGTGGCTAACCTTTCACAGACTGAGATCCAGGAAATGAAAATGAGCAATAACAGAAATATATGGGTTTTAAAATAGAATCACTGAATTTAGTACTCATATGCTGTTGCATGGATTACTGAAGAATTGAGAGTCTTGATGTGAACCCCAACACTGACTAAAAGGCCTCTTGTGGCAGGACGCTCACCCCTCCCCCTTTGCTCTCTGATCAGTCCTAAGAAATGGATGGCTCAGACTTAGGTTGATAGCCTAATTCAACAGCTATCTAGTACTGGCGACTGAAAGTCTGAAGAGACACTCCCCTGCAGAGTGTAGAGAGAATGTGAGAAATTTTCAGTGACTACAAATACACACTTTTATCCTATAAAAAGCTCACGAAATCTCAGAAAGGTAGAAGCCTTTCTACATGGACATCGGAGCGTGAAGTAATGCCTTCTCCCCAGGGTTGGACGCAGCCCTGTGGTTACTTCCCTGGGATTGAGTGAGGAAATTTTAATGTATTCCAGCTCCAAATTGGATTTGGTAAGATCATTTGAGTTTCCTAAATTGTATTATTCCAGCTAACTTATAGGCACCTTTCTTAACTTGCATTTCAGCTAGCTCACGCAAGCATTTCTTGCATTTTTAACTATTTTTATAGTTCAAGCAAGGTTTTACCCCATAATTGCATTTTCAACTATTATAGTGTTGCAATTATGTATTCATTGTGTGTTTATGTGTGTCAATCTGTTCTATGTTTGTATGTTTGTTATGTTCTGTGTCAAATAAATGGTATTTTTAGACAAATCGGCCAGATATCAAAGAATCTTGCGAACGGGACTAAGTCTTGGGGAACTAGCTATCTTAAACTCTATCAAACTGCAAAAATTCATAAAGCTCCTGTCTCCCATGCAAGACACCTCTCTTAACCCACCTGAAAAAGGCATTCATTTCAACCTTGACATTACAAAGTATGCTGCTGCAAATAGCTGACTCTCAATCTGCTGTAAAAACATAATACTAATTACATCTTGATTTTGAGAAATGGCTACTTCTACTGACAGCAACTTTGATTCTTCTGTTCTTTTACAGCCAGAGGAAAGTATTGCCTATCCTGTTGTACTGCAGAGGTATTAGTGAAAATGAGGTAAATCAGCCCTTGTGCTCTTAAGAAGTTTTATTCTAGTCTTGTTAAAAAAAAAAAGCCCTGAAACACCCAGATCCAGCATGTGAGAAAAAAAATAGGAACTTGGAGCCAAATGACAGTCTGGTGAAAGAGGTAATGATGACTAGCTGCAAGGTAGCCAGTGTAGCTGAAAGGAGAAAAGCCTAGAGTGACAGACACTTCAGAACTGATTGGTCAAAGTGTGAAAATTAATTACTGCAGAAAGACTCCTTTTGTCAAAGAATGAGATTAGAAGAGTAACCTCTGAGGTGTTAGGCCTGAATTTCTAAAGCATTCTTACCGCAAGTATTTCTTCATGGCTCAGAGTCATACTTAACTGATCACTTTCAAACAGATAAATTCTGCTCCAATATACAGACTTAGCAGTAACATGGTGAAGCCATCTCTGAGAATCAAAGACATGTTAAATTACAGTTGACAATCTCATTAGCTGTCTGCAGGACATGCATTTACATTCCAAATATCTGAAATGTTGTAAACAGCTAGAGCCCTCTTTTAATAATTATGCTGTCAAAGAAGCATTTGTTCCATTACAGAAGTACAGAATTTACTGCAAAAATCCTCTAATATATTTGTTCTGGCATAGTAGTAAATTAAGGATGTGAATAACATACAGATATTTAAGAATAACAACATTATGATCAAATATCTTAGTAAACAGATATATGTATACATATGTACATAGACAATATACACACACTAAGAGAGCAAGATAATGATATCCTAAAAAGTATACTAAAGTATACTAGAAACACCTTTATTTAAAAAATGCTACAAGCAAGAATGATGATTGTTTGCACAATTTTAATAATGTCCTCCATCTGTATTTGCCCAAAATCACAATCTAATGCTATTTGTTTGCATAGTAATTTCTCACCACTGAAACTTACCTCACTAAGTTGGTAAGTAACAATTAATCATTTTCTTTGTCTTTCCAACTGATGCACATCCTTCAGCTTCATTTAGTAATAGGTCCAGATGACTACCCAGCTACTCAATCAGTTCCCTCCTCAGAAGGACAGGGGGCAGAAAATAAGATGAAAAATCTCATGGTCTGAGAAAGACAGGGAGATCACTTACCAGCCAGCATTATGGGCAAAACAAGCTTGACTTGGGGAAAATTAGCTTAATTTACTTGCAAGTAAAAAACTTTTAGATAGAAACAAAGACAAAAATTAAAATAAATCCTTTCTGTTCCCCCAACCCTTTGCCCGGGAGGAAGTTTGCTCCCTCACTTCTGACTCTTCTGTGTTCCCATGGCAAGCAGCAGAGGGGAATGGGGGAACAGGGGTTGTGGACACACCACAGCAGCTCCTCTTTGCTGCTCCTTCCTCCTCACACTCTGCCCCTGCTCTGGTGTTGGTCCTTCATGAAATAGCCCATGAAATAGCCTGGGTTCTCTTCACAGGCTGCTGGGGAATCCCTGCACCCACAAGTGAAGTGCCTCCTCTCCTCCCTCCACTCTCACCTTGAGCTCTGCAGGGCTGTTTCTCACACTTTTAAACCTCACTCCTCACTGCCAGGCAGTGTTTTGCTATCTCTTACATATGTTTTCCTACAGGTTTGAGGGAGCCTTACCTTACCCTGGGAGCAAAGCTGTGCCCTGGGGCAGAGACCATTGGAGTGGGCTGGATACATCTCCATGTAAGCAATACAAACCTCTGCACACTTCAGCTGCAGGGTATGAATTTGGGCCAATGGCAAGAATTTCTACTAGATGAGACCATGGCATGAGTGGGGACTGTGCTGGATCTCTGTGTTACATGGAGATCTCACTGAAGTGAAACATTGAAAACCTCAGCAGTTTTGCATCTGGCTCTTATGAAAGACTGCGGATGGCAACCATGCCAGCTGCTCAGTTCAACTTTGACCTGCAATATACATATGTATAAATATACACACACACATGTACATATATAAATCATAATTTGATGGATACATATACAGCTAGAAACTGTCCCTAGCAGAAACAAATTCCTCCACAACTGCCAAATAGAGTTAAGTGAGTCTGGAGAAATTATACAGGAAATAGAACAGCTATAAAAATCCTTATTAAGATTATTAAGAACAGATATAAAAAGGTCTGGAGTGCTTTTTAGTGGTATTAAAAAAAATCTTTGAAAGTATAGGATGATTCTTAATATCCATAACAATGAAAAATGTACCCAAGGCTTAGGTTTATTTACCAGCATTGTTGATGTAATTAGATGCAGAAAAGGTTATGCTTTTGCAATGTCCAGAAATATCTGAACACAAAAAGATTATATTGCTACCTGAGCAGGGCAGAATGTTTAATTAAAAATTCTCTTTTACTGCTAGCATAAAATTCTTTTTGTTACAATTTATTCCAAGGGAACTCACAAAACTGTTTTCGCAAAAGAAACTTTAACAAATAACTTAGGAGGTTTTTAACAAGTACTGCTGTTTGCAGGTCACTTCAGCCAACAGTAGCATGGGAGTATCAAATTTACAGTGGTCTAAAAAGACATCTAGTAAGGTTTTGTTATGTGCAGGTGATATAATTCAGTCCCACAGATTTATTTTTATAGCAGGTTGAGCGGGCCCCTTCCCTCTCTTCTACACAATAGTTCAATGGACTATCCAGTCACCTGGTTGGTGAAGAACTGCTTTTATTTCCAAGGAGAAATAAAGCTCCAGCCTTTTCACTCGAGGCACACGTGGTAAAAGGACCTCTCAAGGTAAAAGAACCACACATATTCCTGACACAGCAATTCACCACTGGCCAAGAAATGCACATGGAACGCAGGCTGAGCTCCACTCCTGACTCAATAAACATTTCTGTCTAATAATATCATCAATATGATTAGATGTAAGGCTATTAGGCAGATATTTGAGACCGAGACAGAAAACTGGCCTTTTCAAGAAAGTACACAAAATGTCTCATTTACCTCTCTTCATGTCTTTCTGGCCAAAACATTCTTCAGGCTTTGATGTGAAACATTGAATGGGATGAACAAGCCCATAACAGTGACAGGGGCTAGAATTTTGATGCGAACATTAATGTTTGAGAGTTTTGTCTGTACATATGATTGCTGGGAATTAAGGTGAGCTCTCTCAGGCTCTGACAGCAGAATTTATACCAAAGCCGAGTTCTGAGCCTCTTGCAACAGACTCTCAAGACTTGAGAGTGGATATCATTTTAAGATGGTTAAAAGGAAGCGTATGTAAGCCATCTTGACAATAAAAATGGTTTAAAATGACTGACGTGGGAAATACTTCCCCACGTGGGAAATTGCTTCCCAATGTCACAGATAACTGTCTTGTTTAACTGATGTTTCTAATTATGGGCATCCATTGCTATTAGAAAAAAGCAGAGCATACAAAAAAAGGCTGCAAACTCACTCATTTTCTACTCACTTGTTGTATTATTTTTCAGCAGTCTAAGTAAGAGCAGGAAAGATTGAAGAAGGAGCTCAGTCTGGTTTAAGCCACTATCCACATTGTAAGTCTTCTTTATCTTCCAGCTGAAACCTAAAATAGCTGATTGATCTCTTTAAATAGTCAATACCTATCCACCCAGCAGGTGATGTTGGTTAGCCCTCTCAGAAGTGAGTTGATGGGATTTGGAGAATAATCTCCAAATTTGAATTAATGGAAGAAATAAAAAATTAAAAGATACCACCACTGGATGATTTATGCACCCCAAAAGGAACCCCTTGGAGCTTCGTAGCTGATTTTCAAAAGATTTGAAAAAGTTCCAGAAAAGTAAAAGAAAGACAAAATTTCAAAAAGGAAGGAAAATATTACCACGCTGATTGTAAACTGTGTTGACATAACATTGGGTCTGAGCTGAGATGGGTAGTGATTAATATTCAAAGTAGGATAATGAAATTATTATCATAATCAACTGATTTTGATAATCACTGATCAACAGGAGGATAAGGAAATATGAATGTTATACTGGCAAAACAACCTTCCAATTATTTACAAGGTAGCTGAAAAAAAGTAATAGGGTTGCTTAATCTGTCTTACACTTCTGCAAGGCAGGCAGCAACATCTGCATTGAGATGTGCTTCGTGCAGAGTCCCAGAAGGATGGGCACTTGGCTAGTTCACGCTTTTATTTTTTTTTTGTCAGTGGACCGGAAGAATGGATTTGAGCTACTTAATAAGCTTGAAGTAAAACCCCTTTTGGATACAAAGGAAGAAATATCCTGAGGAAATGTCGAGTGTATTTCATATCAAGATTGGAGTAATTTCTTCTGGAATACTATGGCATCTACAGTGCAGGAAGGATGTTGAAATTGGAGCAGGTTCAAAGAAGAACCTTGAGAATGATGAAGGGATGGAAAACATGGCTCTCATTGACATATATAGCTCAAACAGTCTGTCCAATAGAAGACAAGTCTGTGGGGGTGACCCCCATCATAATTGATAAATAATTTCCTGTGACTAGAAATCTATTAGCAGAGAACTAGCAAGGAGGGAAAGTAATTGTCTGTAGTAAGCACCCAGCTAATGGCTTCTCCATCTCTGGAGAATATTCATAAACCTATACTGGATATTTTATTGAGCAATATGCTTGAGATAAAACAGGAATTAATTCAAGTTTTTCTGTAGCCTGTGTTTTGTTGGAGAACAGGCTGGATGATCATGGCCTGTAGCAGAATCCAATAATGTGTATTTGTCCATTGATGAGATGAAGTCATAAAATCAGAGAAATTCTATTAAGGTGCTAAGTCCTTTCTCAAATAACGACCAAAATACTGTTTCTTTCATTTTTTAAAATTGTTGTGGGAAATAATCGTGCGAGAGTATTTCTAATGGAAAAAGAAAATTTTACACTTCTTTTTTTTTTGCCATCTGCTAGAGAATCTCTTGGCGAATGATTAGTAAGATTTTCCTGGCAGCAGATATAACAGTAAGAAAAGAACAGATTAGAATAGCATTAAATTTTTAGTCTATATGAGGAAATCACAGTGTTGTGGTTGATTATGAGATACACAGCATTTTTATTTTTGTTTTTAACGGGTGTCAGTATTAGTTTCAGTGAATTAGAATACAAATTAATTGTATTTCAGAAAGTATCTCTTACAAAGGTGTAGAGAATCATAAAATTGTAAATACATAGAATGGCTTGGGTTGGAAAGGACCTTGAAGATTTCGTTCCAAGGCCCCTTCCCAACCTTCCACTAGACCTGGTTGCTCCAAGCCCCATCCAGCCTGGCCTTGACCCCTCCCAGGGATGAGGCATCCACAGCTTCTCTGAACAACCTGTCCAGTGGCTCACCATCCTCTCCGTAAAGCATTTCTTTCTTATATGCAATCCAAAACGACAATCTTTTGGTTTGAAGCCATTCCCCCTTGTCCTCTCATTACATGCTCTTGTAAAATGTCCCTCTGCACCTTGTAGGCCCACTTCAGGTGCTGAAGGACACAATTAGGTCATCCCAAAACTTTCTCTTCTCCAGACTGAACAATCCCAATTCTCTTTACCTTTCCTCATATTAGAGGTGTTTCATCCTTCTAATTATCTATAGAATACTAGGGAATTATTACTAAAGAAGTAAAGAGGAGTATTTCTGAATCCTTAAAATTTTTGTTCAGCTTGTTGAGTAGTTAGATTTATCTACAGAATGATGATGATTGATATGCTGAACAATGATGATTGATATTACTGAACACTACTATTGAATAAATCATTGAAGAATTGAAAATAAAGAAATGTTATTTGCCGAAAATGTAGGAAGAAATTTCTAAAGCAGAGGAAATGGTTCTAGAAGACATCTGCAGGGAAGAATCTAATTTTTAACTTTTTATGCAGAAAGTAAGATTAAAGAATTTTAATTTTTTAATTTTTTATGCTCTAAAGTCACATTCTTTACTAACATTTGAAGGGTTTACCATAATCCTTTTGTCATGGGGAAGGACTGACACTTGTAGCTCTTAGCTGTTTTTCATGTTTTGTTTTCTTCAACCTCTTCCGTTTATAATTGAAAGGCATTGGTTCGTGCAAACTGCATAAATGGCTGTGTATACATGGCTATACACTGCTATTCTGACTGCAGCCTGTGTTTCAACCTTCTGTTCTGTTCAGGTAGGACATCACTCAAGAATTAAAGACAGTATACTGTTTGATTGCATACTTGTATTCATGGAGCAATTAACTGATGTGAATGAAGCTGTGCCTACATGAAGCAAAGATTCAATCTATGCAGATTTGATCATAGATACATTTTGTGTGCCTTAATTGCAGATATGTATGGTTTAAACTAAAATCTCGTTGGTAGTGTGAACATGCAGATTATGATTTCTGTGGCTGTCCTTTTTTTCTCCTTAGTTTAGCCATTGGATGTATGTTTTTGTGCTTTCATTCATCATTAATAAATAATATCTAAGAGTTCATTTGAAAGAATGGATGTCTCTTCAGTATTGTATGCTGGACGTAAATATAAGAAGTGAACCTTAGTTCTGGATCATATTCTTATAACAAATCAGTACTCCAGAACAAAAAGGTATTAATTTATTTTCAAATCATAGGATATTTTTAAAGATACTATATTTTTAGATGTCTATGATGAATAATGGGGTATAAAATGGATTAAATTTTTTCATACATATAATTTTAAATAAAAGTTTTCCCCTTTTGTTGATGATGTAAATTTTATTATCTGGTGGGTGGATTTGCCATCACATCTTTTCTCCTTAGGAAGTGGAATACATTTCAGTCAATAATGCATATACTATACCTACTTTATAGTTTGACGGTAGTTAAGTAAAAATCTTCAAATCTTCTCTTCTACATGTATTTGTTATGAGAAAGATGATTCTTAGGTGTGCTGGTTCAAGCTCAAATAAATCCTCCTATTATGGACAAACTAGCAATGCATACTGGACCTGGTAGAAAAGAGCTGAATTCCATTTAACACCTTTGTCATTCCACCTTGGAAACTGGCAGATGCACTTTATTGGCAGCAGTACTAAGAAGAGAGGGCAGTCACTGTACAATGCATTAAAATGCAGCACAGTGGTTGTATTGCACTACCAGACTGCAGTCCCAGAGCCTCAGAAGACTGTTAAGTAACGAAATGTCTCCTCAGTGTCATCCTAAGTTTCAGAAGCCTAACCTATAACAAAGGACTCCTGGAAAGATTATTGACTGGAGAGAGAAAAACTCAGACAATATAATACTATTTGCCAAGCTAAAATATCTCTTTTGAGTAAGATTATTTTTACAGAAAATTGGCTGAGAGACTGAGGAACCTCTTTCTGTGGTTATAGATTTCAGAATTAACTCAGGAAAATATTCTTTAAAATATTAAATCATAATTACAGAGACTTCTCAAACATATTTGTCCAATATTTGGAATTATTTCTGCATTAGAGTGTTGCTTCCTAGTATGGAGATCGAAAGAAAGACACAATTTAGGGGATGGTGGAGGGAAAAGAGGAAAAAACATGAGATATTTATGGAGCTAAAGTTTCATTTTGTTTGTGCAGGGAGTAGCATGGAGAGCTGAGGACTGTTACTGGTACTCTTGCATGGGGCTGCACCCTCCTGGAAAAAGACAATTGTCTCAAGGTTCTCCCTTATGTCAGCTGGCTCAGATCTGAATGGAAGCCAGCCTTTTGAAGAGGAGACACACTGCTCTATCAAATGGAAGATGTTGAAAAATGCTGGAGCTAGGAGGATTCCTTTGAAAGAATTATTTTTTTTTCCTGTTGGGAAATTCTTTGGTAATTTTACATGAAGTAATGATTTTTGAGATCTGGTTAGTCACCGTGCTTTCCATAAAGTACTGATAGCATGCTCTAATGACATGTTGTAGTATTCACATTTAAATATGAAATGTAATCTGTTAACAAGTCGCACTGCTTAACACAAATCAGACTACAGACATTTACCGTGTTGCGTTCATTTCCAATCACGCTGAATAATAATATTAAATCAAAATGAATCACTTAGACTAGATGTGTTTTCATAAAATGGTTGTCACAATTAAAATTCACAATTAGCTTTCCTCATTTTTCTGTAGCACTTCTTGAAAGTATATAAAATAATTGAATATTTTCAGCTCAAAATCCCTGACTGTGTGAAACTTTTCATAGGATTTTTTTCTGTTTGCAAACACAATTGGAAATTTTAACAAGATATTCCAACTGGAGTGCAACAGAACATGGCTTACAACTAAACTGGAATGAGGAATAATAGACAATCTGCTTTGTCATTGAAGATGTTGGTGAACTTCTCATATTGTAGTTCCCAGTTCATGGATAAGTATATATCAAGTCTAGTGTAAACTACTGAATGTGTTGTGCAGTTGTAGTTGGATTAATTTTTTTTTAATGTTATATAGTTACACAGTCTGCCTGCACAACTGGTTTAGGGAAACAGAAGTCAGTCCAGTTAACCAACTTTAAAAAAAAAGCCTTTCTCAGAAGTCTTTCAAATTAAATATACGTGTAATGAATAAGACATATTGTATAAAAAATATATTGAGGTTATACAAGGGGAAAAAAGAAAAAGTAGAACACGCAAGTGTGAAGAAAATAGATTATTAAACATTATTTTGTACATCGAATCTTATTACTTTTGTACATTAGTTAAAGAAACAAAGAAATATGGAATTAAAAAGCAGAAGATAAAACTGCAAAATAGGAAAATAAAATGTAAGAGTTTCTCTTCAGAGCATCTGTGAAAATCTTTGCTGCATTTTGTTGCACATTTATACATTACAGTGACATTTGTTATGCCCAAAACATTCATTTCATGGTGATATCCAGCCTGGGTACAGTAAATATCCTACCACGAAAGGAAAAGCGTGATAAAGCATTTAAAGGCAGAGCTATTACATAGTAGCAGCTGCTCTTCCTTTGGGTGATAAAATTTATAAAACAGTTCTGCTGTTTTCCTGTTTCTATTGTGTCAACATCAGTCTTTCCACCTTTAGTGCATGACTCGAAAATTAACAAAAACTTGGTGTACTTTCCCAGTAATGCGTGTTGACAACTTGACCAAATTACATGTGTACCTGGATGCACTGGAACATGGTGGGTCACTGACACTTTTTCCTTAAAAAAAAAGGGAAAAAAGTGAACTCAAAATTATATACTAGAAAAATGGAATTATCTATTAATCACTATTAGTGTACTGTGGTTGAACAGTATAATAATGCCTATAATGTAAAATATTACTTATTTGTCAATGCCTCAGACAATAGGTAAATTTTCTGCCAATTTCAGTAGACCACAGATCCACAGCTTTGAAGCTGTGTGCCCTGCTGTTTTTTACTCAACTGTTAGGGCTGCAAGTGAGATACCAAAACTAACGATTCTCAGTATAATAATTCAAAATCTGTCTTCATCAAACCTAACAGAAAGATGCAACTCTCTGATGATAGTATTTGATATAGAATTTAGTCAAATATATTAAAATACATCTTCATTTTTAATATCACAGTCTTTCCATGTACACAATGACAGTTAGACTTAAGCAGCATAAGCAGAATATTTCATACTGAAGCAAATGTACAACTGAAGAATATTGTCTTTCACTTCCTGGTTCATAACTGGGCTGGTTTTGATTCTTCCCAAGAAAATGTGTTGGAGTCACTGAGACTATTTTATATTCCATCTAGCCTATAAAATTTTATAACCCTAATAAAAATAATAACAACATTTTATGTTTGCAATTGGATATATTTAATAATAGTCTTTATCAAAGACAGCATGTCGGTCTGTGTTGGAGTAAAGATAGGCAAACAAAGCCATAAATATTACACCTTTCTTTATTGCACATGTGTTTTTCATATGTGTGTAGTTTTGATTTGAGCATAAGTACCAAAAAAAAAAAAAAAGTGAGAGAGTGTCGCTGTTGAGCGGCTAGCTGAGGAATGACCCAAGTTCTCAGACAAGGAAAGAGAGAAGAAGAGCTTTATTGTTTTGAATTCCATATATATAGAGTTTACAGAGGTGCCCCAGATTGGTCAGCCCGAGACCTCCCCCTAGGCCCAATTGGCCAAGCCTGAACTGACCCAATCCGGAGACGTTGTTTGCAAAACATCCAAACTTTATCTTGTTTATGAAATATAGCAAAATGTTCCCACGGGAAGGACCTGTGCTAGCCACAAGAGAGAAAAGAACAGCTTTTAAATAGATTGACTTTTCTCTCTTGATGAGCTGAAAATATGTTTTCTTTTAAAATTGTTTCCCATATATTATCTTACATAGTGCAATAGTTGCTTCCAAGGTCAAAAGCTCTGCTGAATTTAGTAAATGCTGTTCACTGTGGATGTTCCTGGTGTAAGTGGCACACTTATTTATGCTTCCATAAGTGTAAAATGATAACCATTTGTTTTCTAATACATGTCCAAAGTAACAGAGAGAAATTAAAAACATCACTCATGTACTATACAAAGTTGTCATTTTGGTCACTGAGGGAAGGGCCTTCATTTAGCAAGTCAGAGCAAAATGCAGGGATCAGCAGAAGGCAGAACAGATCTGTTGAAATGTCGAGGAAACCTGTTGACACCAAAAAGAAACTTGAATTATTGTTCCTATGCTTTCACAGTTTGTAAGATCGATGTATTTCCCAACGGCTGTCTTCTTCCTGCACTTAGACTATGAAGTGAATCTATATGAAACATATGAAACAATGATCTATCATAGAAATGTAGGTGTTTTCTGTATGTACAGATTTGAACAAGATGTTGCAGTATATGGATCTTTTTGGCTGAAATAAGACCTATGTTCAAAACCTGTTAAAAGAACCCCAACAACTAAGAGGAAAAATTATTGTTTCTAGAAAAGCATAAACTAGACCTATTTTCCTGCTCAGGTAAATTTGATTCTGCAAAAAGGTAATTTCTGAGTTTATCTGCTTTGATTTTAACTTTCCAGCATATTTCAGCTTACTGTAAACTGATTTAAGTCAAGAAGCAGCCTGGGCTTTGACCTATAAGGTATTCCCAGCACCAAGATCCACCTGTTTCTAGGAGAACTATTGGTGAGCCCAAGACAAGAAAGAGTTAGTCCACTGGGGACATTAAATAAGAAAACAATGTCTCATATTTCTTTTAAACTCTGTTTAATGCAGTAGCTCAGACTGAACTATAGATCCTGTGAGCTGTTTGTTGACACTCTACTGCAATGCCTTTTCTGGACATATGGAAAGAAAATTCCCATGTATAGTTTGGTTATATTGCTCCACCCCACTGCTGCCCTACTTCAGTATGCCTCACATTTCCCTTCCTCACTTCATGGCACAGATGCAGAACAACATCCAAAAAAAAAAAAAAACAAGGAAAAGAAAAAATAAAAAGGAATAATGGGTTTTGGAGTTATTTAAAAGGCTGTTCCCAGAGTAAGGTAAACCTAATCTGAAAATGGTGACATCTGTAAAAAGGGCTTCAGTGACAAGCCTGAAAAGGCTATCTCAGAAACAGCAATTTTTATTGCTTGTTTATACACCAGGGTTTTTCTTTTTCTTTCTTTCTTTCTTCCTTTCCTTTCTTTCTTCCTTCCTTCCTTCCTTCCTTCCTTCCTCCCTTCCTTCTTCCTTCCTTCCTTCCTTCCTTCCTTCCTTCCTTCCTTCCTCCCTGATTATTTACTATTAAAAACTGAGTAGCCTAACTAATAAGTAATAGTTCCCTGTGAGTCAGATAGCAATTATCAGGTTACTGGAGCTGAAAAAAAGAATTACAAGGTGTAGCAACGTAGGGTTTTAGGATTCCATGTGCTCCTTTGTCCCTCTGCTTTGTATACCATTGGTTCATTTTGAAATATGCTCTGCTGTACCCCGAAATCTATTGGTGGGTTCCCTATGCCTGTCTTCCCTTCAGACTCCCCGGGACTGGCTCTAGGGGAGACAGTCCCTCCCCCTTCCTTTCCCTTTATAAGTCGATGTCCGGATCAACTTGAGGTCTTCCATCTCTGGGCTGCTAGCATCTCCTCCCTGCCCTGTCTCCCTTCCCCCTTCTCCTTTGCTACCTGCCTTGTCTCCCTTCCCCCTTCTTCTTCCCTGCAACCCCCTTTTCCCCGTTACCCCAAATAAACCTCCCTGCCAGAACAGAGATGGAGTCCAGTTCTTTTCTTAGTCTCACTATATTCCTGCTTGAATTGACGTGGTTGGAAGACTCACGCCATGCCGCAGAACCTCGGGGGCCGCCCGCCCCAGTTCCGGTGGAATAACACGGACCAGGGACCCCGGTCTGGGGGGGAGCCGGCCTGTGCAGCCCTCCCGGACTGTGATACATCAACAAGGGCCTTAGCTGATACAATTATTTATTTCTAGAGATTACAGATGTACTTGGCAATCAAAATCATAAAACAACCCTTTTCTAAATTCTATGCCAAACTATTTTCTTTCAACTAAAGAAAATACAAGTATATGTATACCATTCAACTATTCATGAAAACCCCTTTATCCTCCTGATGCCTCTTAGATTCCTTAATAAAAACAATGATAGACATGAGGGTAACAGATATCTGTAATTATTTCTTGTCAAGTCCTCATCCTACAAGCCTTGATAAAATAAAAAAATGCATATGTATACATTGTTCCTTAATGGGTGTTTCTTTGATGCTAAATTCATGCAAGCCAAAGAAGGTTTAAAGGTAAAAAATTACTGGATATCTGAATTGAAATGCTTCAGTGATGTTTACTTAGGATTTTGTAATTAATGAAAATTGGATTAGTAAGACTTTAATATTTTCAGTACAAATTTGATTAAATATCACACTTTTTCTCTTAAATAGCAAACATTATGGAGGGAGACACTGATCCCCAGGGCAAGGAATGTATATATTTAAATTAATCTTTTTAAGGCATAAAGATAGCTCAAATGGGCCCCAGACAGGCTACTTGACTGTCTTCTGTGGCAGCCTTCATGATATGAAAAAGTAAATATTTTCCAGGAATAAGTCAATGTATTGTATAAAAAAATCTAGTCTCTGAACACAATCAGAATGTACTTTCTCGTTATGTTCACTGCAGCTGCTGCAGTGGATTTTACTCTATGAAAGAACCTACAGCTGCATTACTTCCTGTCAAATATTTTGGAAGATGCTTATTTTTTTGATTTACAATTCAGCTTTGTACCATCTTCTTCTGTACTCTACTTGGTAGCAAGTTTAGTGTGATTCTTCAATACTGACAGTACCTTTAGGTGCTTTAGAAACTGAATCTGTGTTCAGCATGATACCTTAAAGCAGGTGACAATAACTGAGAATAACTAGAACAATGCATAGAATGTCAAGATAAAGTTCATTTGTTTTTACAGGCTGAACTGAATAAAAAGACCAGTATTAGACAGATTTTGGTCTCAAGGGAGTTGTTAGGGCTTTTTTGCAAAAAAGGTGTGAAAGCAAAAAGTTTCTGCAATGTCTAATAAAGTCTCTTTTTGTACTACCTGAGGTTAACATTATCAGGTTCACTTGCCTTTGCCATGGGGTTTTGGCCTAGTGTAAAAATCTACAGACCCAGTTCTCCCTACAAAGGCAAAAGGGAGAATCAATGCAATTTATATTTTTCATCAGGGATGAGTATGGATAAGTAAAACTTGGGAATTAAGTGGGGGGAAATGTAAGTGTAGAAGAAGCTGGTAAACATTCATCTTGCTTTATAAGCTTCCTTCCCAACCCCAACAAGCAATATTTGAACATTACTTGCTCTTTCTGTCTCTGAGCAGAAACAAAAAAGGACAGGAACTTTGTGAGAATTCACACTAACTGAATTTAGACATAATTTGGATGCTTAGACTTACTCTATCCTTAAATCTGAGAAAGATCTAGTGACTGTGTTGTTTAGAATTTCTAAATTCCCACTGCAGACTGATGCTGTTCGCATTTAAGCATTAGAGGAGGGGAGAATCCCATCTTGGAAAATTTACCTTGGTGTTAAAGTTACTGACATGAAAGTTCTCCTTCATCTCTCTCATTGCACTGCAGGCTTGCCTGGTCCTTGGTTTAAGTTCAGAGCACATTGAGGGTTGCCAGCCAGACTACAAAGGTTTGCTCCCGAGCTGATCCTTAGCCAAGTGCTGTGCTGTGCTGTGCTGTGCTGTGCTATGCAATTCAGACCTGCTTCCAGTTTCTGGTATATCCCTGGCATGTCATCATATTTAGCAACACTTTTATTCAAAACAATTCCCTAACTTAGATCAATTCTCTCAAGGCAATTTTCAGAATCTTCATGCACATTGAAACAAGTGTTGTGTGAAATGAAGCCAAAAGGTCTCTGTAGTTCATGGATGAGTATGTGTCTTGTAAGCAGATAAAACTTGACATTTCAGATCATATTTGTTGGTATATTATGATAATGTGTTAAAATATTTTATATGGATGATTAGAGGTGCATTTAAATTCAGTTGTTTTTTCTCTTAGAACATCTGATATGTTCTAGGATCAAAAGTCCTGTCTAGCAGGTGTGTTATGGTGCTAAATCCACTCTCTGCTACTAAAGGTGCTTGTAATGTAAGTATGGTCTTAAGTATCCTTTGCAGGTCACTGTTTTACTGTCTTGATTGCAGCCTTTGTATCTACCAAATATTTTTGGGACTTCCACTGGAAGTTTCATCATAATTAATTACAAAGGAAATTCTCAAATATCCTACACAAAAATGTCAATCCCATCAGGCATTGTTCATTGCAAGAATGGGGCAGAGAGGCATAAATAATTTTTCATTTATTGGACTGACTAGATATTTGATGGATTTTTTTTAAAGTCCTCAACCATGATGACAAAGACAAAATATCAGCGATGGTCATTGTTCCATATTTCAGAATTAATTGGATTACCAAAAGAAAAGAAATTGTTAGTCAGCTGTGGTTAGTAATCTTCTTTCTCCATATAGAAGGTTATTCCCTGTGAAACAGAGAAAACAACTTTTGTCATTCACCCTGAGGGATTTGGGCCATAATATATTGGCATGTGTAAGGATCTTAATATTTCTGATTAGGTTCATATTTTATGGTTGTTATCAATACACTGTAAATAAATTTTCAACACAGGGAAATGAAACACAAATGATTTCTGGACTGCCTGTAAGGCAGCAGAAGCAGAAGCATAGACCCAGTTGCAAAAATCTGTGTCATTAGCATGGATTTATCCTGTAAAGAACGACAAAAACTCATGTTGCAAAAGACAAAACATGAGATAAGATGGAAAGCAAGCCCTGTGCTTCACATGGGCAGGGGCAGCAGTCCTAACTAAAATATGACCTTATTCTAATGCAGAAGCATAGTCAAAATGGCTGAATCCCTCTTATTTCCATATGCACATATGGTGGGACATGATTCCTTAAAAACCTGAAGATGATTTCATGGACCTGAAAGCAAGACCATTTTTTCCCAGCTACATTGAGTGGTCTGAAAAATAATGTTACCTCTGAGTTTGTCTCTTGATGTACAGTCAAATGTAATTCTGTAGGATATACATTGTGAACATTACAAAACATTGCAGCAGATCCTCCTGTCATGCAAATCAGGATGACAGTTGTAGCACAGCTCCATTTTATCCTGCCCCTTGTCATGGCCACAAAACTTTTTTAAAATTGGCAACTAATTTTCCTTCTGCCTCCTGCAATAATCTACAGCTTCTGTGGTTATAAATTAATTATATTCCTTTTCTTCTTACACTATAAAGTCTGTGCTACACATTTAAATACCCTGTGGTCGTCTTATAACATCTTATTTTATTTGAGTTTCCTCATTCTTATTGATGTTCGTATTTTATTTATTCACTTGAGTTCAATATTCTCAGTAAGGCGCTGGATCTTCAAAAGAAAACTTCAGTCACAACAGAGTTCAATCAAATCACATTTCTGCAAGTTGTCTGCCCAGCTTAAAATTAAAACATTATACTTACCATCTGAGGACGTGAAATGGAAACAGGATGATTATGAAAACCATTTTGGAAGCTGAAAGCAGACAGCTGATGATTTTTCAATTAATATTTTTTCTTCAACATTGTGATAACTTAAAACTACCTGCTAACCATGTATCTAAATTAATTTCCTGCACTTCACTTTTCTGCATTTCACATATACTTCAGAACACCCCCAACAGAAAGCTCAAGTGAGACAATATTGGGAGGCTGCTAAGAGATCACATCACCCTTTGTGTGCTAAAGCTGCCAGGTGAAGTGTTTCACTTTTGTCTGTGAATCTTCAAGGATTTATTTAAAAGATTATGATCTCTTTAGTGCCCATAGGGTTTAAATGCTGGAAATGTAAGAACATGTCTAACACTGGAAATGTAGGAAGTTTTAGTACTTCTGTGCTGCATAGCTCCAGGTCACAGTCTGTGACAGTTCACATCCTTGTTTGTGAACTCACATGAAAACTGACACCTGGTCCTGAGTGTAAAAGGCCAGCTTACTTTTGGTCTAGTTTCATTTTCAGGGATTAGCAGAGGTGAGACTCTGAACTCAAGAAGCAAGTGGACAGGGTGCTGGATAATCTTGTCTAGACTCCCTTTCCCATGAAACGTTGGGGCAGATGATTTCTGAGGTCCTTTCCAAACTGAGCTGTACAATGATTCTCGGATGAACTCTGGAAATATGTTGATCAAATGATGTTTTAAGAGTACTTGCTTTCATAGGCAATTATTTGACTGAGTGCAATCTGTGGAATGTTTCATTTCTCATAATTTTGTAGGTGAAGAATTTTGTCTTGCAAAGCTTGCTGCCTGCTATGGTCTTCCTGGTGCAAGAAAGGCATAGAAATCCTGGAGAGAGGCAACCATGGTGACTGGTGTGCAGAATGAGAGAAGAGACTGACATAGTTGGGTTTGTCCAGCCTAAAAAACAGGCTAAGGGGGAATCTAACTGCTGCTTCAAGCACAACAATTTTAGAGATGACAGATTCTTCCTGCAAAGGGACAGAGAATTGATTGCTGAGGCAAGGGAAATTCTGACTAAATTTCAGAAGAGCACTTTCACTATGAACCAGGTTGGCCAGAGAGTCTGTGAAACTTTTACCCTTGGATATATTCAGCACTTGACTGAACAGAGCCCTGGGCAACCTGATCTGCCTTGGAAGTTTGTTTTGAGCAACTTGTTCAATGCCAGAGGCTCTTTCCAACCTAAAGTATTCTAGTGTTCCGTGACTTTCTGTGTGTGAATGATCATGTAATAAGTGTTAAACGTGTACTTTCAATATTTTCTGCTCTGGGACAACTTGCTAAGTGGTCACAGCCCTGCATGGAGAAGACTATGCCATTTGAAATCAGAGCAACTCAGATACTGAAGCACTATTTCTGTTGTGGATTATTCTATTATGATAGATGATTTTGACTTTTGCCAACATCATGCAGCTCTAAACAGACAATCAAGCAAACACAGTGTGATCCCCCTGATCAGGCAGCACTATTGAAGTTAACAGAAATTAACTGGGTGAAAAAGTCTGATTTAAAGAGCTCATTAAGTTCCAAATTTCTTTACCTGAAGATAATGATTGCAAAGGGAAAACTAATCAACGTCCTGATTGATTACATTCCCCAGAACACTTCAACAGTTTTACAGACCAGCTTTTATAGTTCCTAGATTTTCAACAGCATATACATTTAATTATGGGTGTTTTGAAGTTATTTACCACATAATTATTATTGTTGTTGGTGTTAATTTTATTAATTTCTGTTTTCAGAATTCAGCAAACATACAGAAGGCCTCATAACTGGAGAAAATATAGGCACAGAAAAGAAGTCTATTTTCTGATTTGTTGAATTTTTTAGCGGGGGAGGGGATTGGGCTGTTTTTGACGTGAATACCCAGAGATGGTTGTGGGTAAATTTATTGTTCTCTGATGGGCAATCTCCAGACAATAAAGCAAATAGCTTCTATTCTGAAATCAATGTTTGCAATTTTCTGTTTCTCCTTCAAATACAAAGAACAGTCTTTTAATTCACGAAACCAATTAACAGATATTTCTTCAATTTTGTTCATTCATTTGTACTTGCAAATAGCACTTTATTTTTGTTTGTACGATTAATTTAAATAAGAGTAGCTGTTTAATTTAAAGATTTTAAGTTGTATATTGTCTTTCTTAGGATAAAAGAAAAACTTTAAAAAGTGTCAGGACAAAATACTTTCCATAAATCTGTCTGCTGATGGCAGGCTATGTATTAGAATCGCACTAGTTCTCAGATACCTTTTTTGAAACAGATCCATAGGGAACATAAAATGGCTTAAATGGATCTGTGCAAATTTACAGTAGTTGAAAAATGGGTCTATGATGAAGCTGAATATTTACTGAACACAGCTAAAACTAGAATGCACTTTTCGCAATTTTTTCCAGTGATCAATGCCTTTAATCGTGTTATTTCCCTATTTCAGCTTTTATAAAAAAAACAAAAAAACAAACCCCAAACCAAAACCCCATGGCTTCATCAGTCCTTGAATCTTTGACTTAATAGAGAAAAAACTAGAAACTTATTGCCTTTGGTCAAGAACAATGAATTTTTTTTCTAAGAGAATAACAGGGAAAGGCAACTAAATACCTTGCTGGACTAGAGGGCATTTAGGATAGCTGAAGAAGTCTTAGTTTGTCAGAGAAAATCAGCATATTTTAATATTTACCTAATTTATGAGTTTTAGCTGTTTTGATATCAAAGATTTTTACAAAGTATTTCTAAGGTCATGACAACACCAATAAAGTTTTCATGGGCAGTGTTGCAAGTGAAATGATTTATTAAGAAATGGGTATACATATAGTGTGTGTGTGTACGTGTGTACATGTATTGATAGTCTTCAAGAGATGGATAAAATAGCTTGCATTATAGAAGGATATATTTAAAGTCAATTTCCTTAGATCTTTCCTGAGAGTGAGAGCTTCAATTATTTCTAGGGCTGCAGTTGCCAGAGCAGATGACCTGACCAGATAACTTGCTCTGCTGAAGGATGAAGGTCTCATCCTTCCTTCTTCTGTACATCTCATCTCTCCCATTCTTCCCATACGGGAGGAAAAAGTTACGAATAGGATCTCTTAGTTTTGATTATAGCAAGGAGGTAAAGCAGTTGATGGTGTCTAGTAGAATTTTATATTTAATATGCATGTTTGTTCTTTAACTTTTATTTCTACTCAAGACTGTTCTGACCTTTTGAAGGAATCTTGGTATAGGTAGTCAGATGGATCTAGGAGAAATAACCAGAAGTTGTTCCTTACTGTCCCCATCCAGTGTTACTGTTGGCACTGCATTATTCTGATGATGGCCAGGGATAAGATTGAGCCCTTTCACTTTGGGACCATTATAAACTGGGGGAACATGGTGGGTTGGTATTGAAACTCTGTCTTCATTAAATGCAGCAACAAAACACTCCCTCAGGCTGAGGTACTGCTAGCTCTGCTCAGTGATGCAGCAAAACATAGAGGTCTAGATTTAATCCTCTGGTTACCTCAGAGCATCGCTCCACACTTTGCCAGGCAGAATTCTCACCTTCCAGCATTTTGTGGTGCAGAAGCAAATGCCTGGGCTTAGAAAGGAAAACTGTGACCAGATATGAAATAGGGCTAGTATATGCTGATATTACCTCCTGGCACTCAAAGTGCAAGATAGCAAATGGAATGAGCAGGTCTGAGAGCAAGGAGGCTTCAGACTGTCCATAAGGGTATTGTTGAATTCCCATTTGGGGTGCTCCATGCAATGACACAACATAGTAACAAAATCTTGAGATCAACAGGCTAAATGTAAATTTGTTGAAAAGACTGCAATTCTATCAGAATCACTGAAGCTCTTCATACACTTTTCAAAATACTGCTTTAGTCTTTGACATAACAATTATCAGAATGGCTACTAATTTTTAAATGTTATTCCCCTTAATCTTCAACTGGAGGCTACTTGGTAGTAAGCAAAGGAGGAGTTCTCTGCAGTGGTGATTTTTCCATGCTGAATTCTAGCTATAGTTTTACACCTCCAGTGATAGAATTTATAGGTGAAAGAATTGTTTCTTTACCTTTCTTGCAGCACAATGTTCTGAGTTTTGTAAACTCTTGATTTAATTTTAATTTAATTAATTAAATTAATTCCCAGTTTTATAAAGCAATGATATTTGCAAATAAGACTAATAATTTTAAAAGGAGAATCACAAAATAAAATCTAATACATACTAACTCTTCTCTTGCACCCCAGTGATGGACAATGTTTCCCTTAATCCCTTTTCACTTGACATACTGTAGAACCACTTTGGATGTAGTTGTGTCAGTGGCAAGACTAACTGACTTGACACATGTGAAGAGAGAGGTTGTTTCATTTCCTGCTTGCCATGGACAAAAGATTTTTGTAATGGTGTCGCCACCCCATGCTTTCTGAGATACTGTACACTGAACATACTGAACACTGCATGAGGCAAATATAGCTGAGGGTAAGACCCTGGCATGCTTGAATATAACTCTGATCTTCAGTCTGGAAGATGTGGCTTTAAAAACATTTTTCTCCTAAAGCATATAAGGATTGTTGTGGACTGCCTAGCTTGGTAAAGCAGTAGGTATTATATTTTTATATATTTATGTCTAAAATTCAAAGGCTTATAGAGGCTTGTTATTACAGGTGACTTAATTGTTCTAAATCCTAGATACTGTAAAATTTTAATCACCCCATGGTTAACGCAAACTTGAAGCTGTTAAAGTAATAAAATTTCCTGTTTGGTTTAGCATCATTGCTGTTGGTGATAACAGCTTTATTTTGTTTTTCCTGGAACTTTAAAGGCTACATTGGACAACAACAGGCACATAAGTTGCCCCTCCCTTTTCAAGACTAAAGTGAATTCGCTGATGATCATTAGTTATCATTATCTTCAGTACCTAGCAGTGCAGCAGAGAGCTGACTTGAATTTCAGCATGAGGAAAGAATGATAGATCTTCTCCATTAAAGACAAGCTAGAAAGGAAAGGCTTTCTCAGTCCTTTTCTTGTTCCAGGGAGACAAGGGTCTGTGCAAATCTTGTAATAAATACAAATCACCTCTTTTGCAGAGCTGCTTCACCTGTGCCAGCCAAGGCCTCTGCCATTGTAGGGAAGCTGCAGTCAGGGAATCTGTTCTTTCTCATCCCTGCAGCACAATTACTTTGGGAGGCAACACAAGCACACTGTAGAGATGCTCTTTGGGGACTTACAGTCCTCCTGCCACAGGTAGATTTATATGCTGATAGAGACTTGCCTGTAAGGTCTTAAGGGCTGTAAGTCCCTTGTGAATTCTTCAATCAGTTACAATCACATTACTGGACACAGAATTCAGCTGCTGTTGTGGTACTCTGTGCTACGTGTTTGAGACGAGCAACGCAAACCTGTCTGTGAAATACCTTTGCCCCCCTTTAGTCCAGGAATGTTTCATCAGACTCTGTAGTGAAAAAGTCAAGGGGTCTGCTGAACCTACAGCAGGCTTCTAGGCATGCCTTGGATCTTACTTGAAGCTGCCTTGTTAGATGGTGTGACTTGATCCTAGTTCTATTATCTCATTTCTGTCTTTTATTTATGTAGGGGACCTCGTTCACCACACCAGAACACTGCCCCTAGCCACTGCTCTGATTTACAGTGCTCCTCTCAGGGAGAGAAGTGTCCTATAAAAAGGAAAAAAAGAAGAATATTTCCATAAAGGAAAACAAACAAAGAATTATCAGAGCTTCACTTGTTCATGCTATGTGAGTTTCTCCACTCCCTAAAATACTGAAAATAAGTTTAAGTCTATCAATACACTTACAGTGCTCTCCTGGATTTGTAAACATGTACACTAGTTCTTTTTGGTTTGGCTATAAAAGAGCAGTAACAACAATCTATTAATTCTACAACTCTTCTAAGTGTTATCTAACACAGTCTATTTTAAATATTATGAAACAGATGCAAATACTTGGTTTTCAGTTCAAAGGCATGTCTTTAATTCATCTCTAAATCTTAAATATGCTTTCTTCAATTCCTTGTTAACTTCCTTTCTTTCTCTGGAGCTGGTCTGATTATTGGCATCAAAAGATTCAGGTTTCAAAGAGTCATAGGGTCAGATTGTTTTATGCAAACACAGCTGTCCCTAAGGTCAGTTTCATCTTTTAGACTTCCACCTTCTACTACAAAGCACAGATACTTGGAGGCAATAGTCTAATCTCCATTTTACATAATGCATTACTGATAACAGTCTGAAAATGAGATATTTGTGTTTTATGCACTAATCTCTTCATCACAGGACAGAGAAATTCTTGAGATAAAAAGCCTTGGAACACAAGCACAGAGCTGCCCAGGGAAAGAAAAGTGCAAATAGTTCTGCAAAAGGAAAAAAAGTTATGCATAAGCTGAAGATGACCCTTCAATCTCCAACAAAGAGAAATTCTCTTTGAATTGAAATATGAAATCAGCATAGTTAAACCACTGGCCAACAGTAGAATTTGGAGACTGTTGTGAAACATGCAGAGAGCCAGAAAGAACAAAGTGAATTCTCAGAATTGTAAAATAAGTTCATCAATAGACATAAAGGCATAGCAATTTTTTTAAAATGAGAATATGAAAGAAGGAAGATATTACAGTAATGTTAATATATTTTGAGAACAAGAATCTTACTGCTTCTAATGAGATGGCAAGAGAAGAAAGTGCATAAGTAATTTAAAAGGATGAAAAAATTAAATAAATATCAGACTTCCCAAAAAATATCAAAAAATGTGTGACTATTTTTAGCAATGAACTTATTTGGGATGTGCTATGGAACTTTTTAAATATCCAAAGCATAAAAAATGTAAAAAAAAAAAAAAAAGGAAATATTATCAAAATTAGATGTGGGGCTTTCCCATAAACGGTATCACACAGCATATGGCAGAATACCTAGGAAGTTTTTCATGCAGCTGAATTACTGAGAATACAGAATATTGTTTTCCCAGTTCCTTCTGTCCCTCTTATCTAAGGAAGAAAATTTTAAATCTCCTGGTTTTTAAGTTCTTGCTCCATAATAGTCCACCTGCCAAATGTAGTCAGAACCTGAAACCAAGGTCCTTGGGATCCCAGGATCCTGGCTGGCTGATCAGTCAGGCTGAGGACCAAATTTCCATGGAGCAGGGCTTCTCAACATCATATTAGGCAGCAGCTGGACAGTGAACCAGCCAAAACCCCTCCTGGCAGAGAAAGCTCCTCAGACCACTGCTGGCACTGTCACTTTCTCACAGAACACTTTGGAGTTGATGGACTGACATATTCTGTGAAAAAGCCACTATATCAGAAAACTGTCTGGCAATACAAATTCCCAGTCAGCATTCTGAGTGGCATAAACATGGCTTTAAACAGGTGTGATGAACAATGTTCTTCATAAAAACACTTGGAAAGGTAAAAGGAACTAATGAGAGTAATACTTCATAAGAGAAAACAAGTGAAATATGTATTCCCCAAATATCAAGACTACAACCAACTGCTGGAAAAATACAGGCAAAACAGTTATTAGAATGATCAGCTGTGCAGTGATCATTCTGGAGACAAATAATATTTGAAAAAGGACAAACTAGTATTAGCACTTCACTTCCCCATTTCCATTCTAACTCTCTGTTTGCAATAGCTGGTTCTGGTATCAAAAAACCTAGAGCAGAATAGAATTGTGGTTGATATTTATTATGATGAATTTGCATTGAAAGGATATTATTCCTTTTAAGAGGTTTGTTCCTTTTTTCAAGGGAGTTGCCTGTTTTGAGTGACCTCTTTGTAGCTGAAATATCTGTAGTAAATGGAAAATACTTAACTCCATATTTCACATTCTGGTAGAAATATTTTCCAATCATTTTAAACTGAAGAAATACACACACTAAAATAAATTTTTATGGGACATAAACAAATCCTTGTCCATTATATTTCATTTGAGAGGAACAAATTAAAAATAGCTTGGAAAATATTTTCCAGGCAACAGATAATTTGCTTCTTATTTGCATTCCCCATATATTTCAGAATAACTAAATGCTGTAGAAAGAGATTATTTGCATGATTTTGTGGAGTTTCCAGACCTTTGCATGGCATTAACCCATTTTCTTTGTACAGTCCTCTACTTAACTGACATTGTCTCCCACATCACCAAAACTACTTACGGGAATGTAACTGAGAAATAATTTGTAAGGTCAAATGGAATTAAAATTAATCTGCCTAGATTGTAAATATTTTGAATTCCTTTCTATGAGGAATTTAGAGCTTTGGGTCTTTCTAAGGTATACATATGATTATTTTTAAATTCTTAAATCTTTTGAAGTTGTTTAAAACTGCTTTTTTACCTATATATAGTGTGTTACAATTTGAACTAAAAATTAAATATTCTGGTTCAGTAAAAATCCATATTTATTTGTTAGCAGATCAATAAAAGGAACTGAGAAATGTTTTTATACTTTCAGCAACAAAATATTGTGAGTTTGAGTGCTAAAACACAACAGTTGTTTAATTCAGTCAAACGAGACACAGAGTATTCAACATAAAACAAGGGTGGGTGTTTAGTTTCCTATTAGGTTTTTCTTCAGAGTAAAATGAAATGCACGGTGCCTTTATTATAAGAAATAAACTTGATATTAAGAAAAACAATGAAAATGTGCATTATCTATTCTGTTTTAAAATTAAATCACCAGGCAAGAGACAAGTTACTGACGTGGACATTTAATTGTCTTCCCTAATAAGAATTTCACTTACAAAATATGTCAAAGCTTTATTGTTCCAGAAAGTAACGAGATATGATCTGATGAGACAGGAAAAAGAAATAGTGTAAATTAATATTTTTGTGTTACAGCCTAAAATATATTTCATTAGTCAAAACAGTCCTAGCAGATGGATATAGCTGTAAAACAGGGCAAATTTCTGTTATTAAACAGTGAGATAATTGGCTTGCTATTTTTCCCTTGTCAGAGAAGGAGTCATAAAAATGCAAGATTCCTATTATAAAAGACAGTAACATGGTAATATAAGAGATACACTCACCCTTGGCATTCCAGATAATCTGCCCTTCACTGGACTTCATCTCTGCTCCTTTCCCTAGGATCTCAGATTAGTGACTGTTTCTCCCAAAGAATTGTTAACCTCAGTGCCCTGTGTTAGGTATTGGAGAGCTGGAAACTGAGTTATTTGTTCACCTACTTCAGTTCTTGACATGCTGAACAGTACAAAATATTTTTTTTCCTTTCCTCAGATTGAGTTTTCCAATACACTGTGGTAGAAGTATCACGTCTTACCAACACTGTTGCAGTTTCTGCTCTGGGGGCTGCTTCACAATTGGAACTCTCCTGGGCTTGTTTTTGTTTTGCCCAGGAGCAGACTGCACCTGAATTACCGTGTGAGTGATGATCCAAGCACAATGAGGACACTGCACTGTGTGATGTCCCCGAGGACTGGTGCAATGCAGGGGAAAAGTCCTGCATCAGAGATAGTGGGGTCTGTCCCCATCAGAGTTTTACAAATTTCCAACCTTTTTCCAGTCTTACCTCTGCTCCATGCCATTAGCAGACAGTGTGCATTCAGTGAGTGGCCCAGCACTCTATCACACTGAGCACAAAGCCCTTGCTGGGAGGGAAGGCACCTCACTCCTGCACAGCATTGCTCAGAGGTGATGGAGGTCACCAGTGAAAAACCTATCAGGCTGCCTCTGTCACAGTACGAATGCTACATAATAAATCCAAACAAGGATTTATTGCAGCCTTTCCCTAGTCAGGACCCAGTACAGTGAAAAAGAGAGAAAGATGTGTATGGAAAAGTTCTGTTCAGCCTTCCAGTTCAGGCTCAGACGGAGAAGGAGAATATCTGCCGAGCTTAGGTCCATCACACATTCTATATGACAGCTCTTGTAATAAAAAATTCACAGGGCAATGCCATTAACAGCCCAGGAGTGGACAGTGAATGAAAGTTAAGTGAGCTTCAGTGCCCTTTAGTCTCTCTTGATCTCTAAATCTCACTTGATAGAATAGCACATAACATACTTCTTTTCAATATGAAGTTTACATTGTACTATATTAGAACAATTTATTTAAGCCACCCCAATAGGAAAACAGACTTTCAAAGCATTTGTATAAATGGATTGGCATTCAGATTTAATTTTTTCAGGCTTCAACAACGCAACTGGTTTTCTTATTTGCTGGATTTGATCCACTGCTTGCTCACAGTGAGCAGTTGGCAGGAATGTCTTCATTTACCAAAGGGTGACGAAGAGAAACATCAGATCCATGCATTGAAGAGTCAGGTCCTGGCTTGCTTCAAGCTTAAGTTAACCATTGGCTTGAGCAGGCACTCAATCAATTATGCAGAGAATAAAATTGTTGAATTACAATCTTAGATACTAAATCAAAATGAATTTTTAAAATGTGTTTTAAAGCATTTTCAGCCCAGGAACAATATTTTAGTGCAAGAAATGAGACTATTGCCTCTCTCCCAGTGGAGCCATCATCTCATTGATATTGAGTTGCATTTCCCAGCTGCAGGCAGAGTAGGACCAACAAAAATCAAGTCTCATTGAATTTTCAAGTCCCATTAGAAAACAATGACTCAGAAAACCTCAAAGCCAATTTAACCTAAAACCTATAGATAATAAAAGCATTCAATGCTTTCTTTCAATCTTGAAATAAAGAAATGCCGTTTACTCATTAATATTTTAAATTAGCCCCTCTCTCCCTGTAAAGAAATCCCTGGGGTCCCTAAATGATGAATCTTGCAAGATAATGCTGCATGATAAATAATTTAGACAGTTGCCCTTCTCCCTACTTCTCTTCTTCTTAAGATGTATAACTTTAAACTTGGCAGTATGGCATAGCTGAAAATATGAAGAAAAATCAGTGAAGATTATAAAAATTGAACCTGACTGGTTTTATGCTTTCTGTTTTATTCAGCTTTGTAAATCCGTTGTGTGAAAGTTGTATTCTTTTTTGGTTAATTATACATGAACAAGTGGCAATGAAAATACATATTAGATTCATTGTGTGAATATGATTTTAATTTCATATACAGTTGTTTCAGAGGATTAACTGGGAATGGAATTGCAACATGTTTTCAAGGAAAACCAGCAAATTTTCAATTCTAAGGAAATTGAATGAAGAAAGATAAACATGGTGGTATTAATTTGCTTTAAGATTTTCTGTTTGTTTGCTCACAATGCAGATATCAGAACTCAGCAAAACCAACCAAAGATGGCAAATGAAAGAACACAATGAGCTCTTTCTTAAGGTTTTTTTTTAATCAGAAAATTCAATATGAGCAAATTAAAATTCCTGTTCAGTACAAACTTCAATCAAAATGTGTACATTCAGTTCAAAAAATTAATGAAGCTGTAAACATAAAATTGAAATAGTTTTTTTTCTCCCTTCTTCTTTCTTTGATCCTAGAGGTATAACAATTCATTTCTCTTTACCTTCTAGCAATCCACAGACAGTAGTTGTAGTAATGCAATATTCAGATCTCCATGTGCTTCCTTTGTTTCCCTGCTCTGTACAGTATTGGTTCATTTTGAAATATGCTCTGCTGTACCTGAAAACCTATTGGTGTGTAACCCTCCTGCCAATCTTCCCTTCGTCCTCCTGGGACTGGCTCAGAGAGAGCCAACCCCACCTCTTTCCTTCCCCTTAAAAGCCAGAGTCTGGATCAGAGAGAGGTCCTTCCATCTCTGTGCTGCTAGCGCCTTCACCTCCCCCTCCTCCTTCCCCTGTAACCCTCTCCCCCGTACCCCAAAATAAACCTCCGTAACAGAACAGAGATGGAGTTCCAGTTCTTTCCTTCATACCACTTCATTTCCTGCTGAATTTCCATGGTTTAGAGACTCGCGCCATGCCACAGGACCCCAGGGGCCGGGCACCCCAGATCCGGTGGGATTACATGGACCAGAGACCCGATCCAGGGGGCAGCCAGCTCCTGCTGCCCTCCCGGACCCTGCCACATCAAGTAGTTATAAGATTTTGCTGATAATTTTCTCAAAATGTATTATTAGTACAATATGAACATTTTTATTGTCGCCTTTAGAATATTTGGTTTTCTTTTTTATTTTTAATTAAAAGGCATTGAGGTAAATATCATTGCAGAAATGATACATGAGAATGACCTATTATGCTTTTTATAGCTCCTTATTCTTTTAATTCTACTCACAAAGTGTAGTATGTTTTTATTGGACTCATTATCTAGTGTACAATGCATTAATTTGGATTCTTTTTAGTGCAGTTCTGAAATGGATTGAGCAACAGAATTTACACCTTTCTTTCTCTGAGAGGCTAAATAAGGAGGAACTGAGGTGTGTGCACTCAGGGCAGAACAGGTCTTTGGAGTACCACTGGAACTGTTGTGACTGCAGTCCCACACTCTCATTTGCCCTAACCCAGAGGGAGGGTGTGTGTGTAATGAGCATTTTGCTTTGGATCAGAGCAGCCCCCAGACCCAGCTGGGATGTGCCAGCCCATTCAAGAGTGTGGGTCAGGATCAGGCCTGGCGAGGGGCAGACAGCCCCGGCGTGTGTTTTCCACAGCACAGGAGCTCAAGGCTTTGAGGGATTGCTCATGTGGTCCTTCCTTCAGCCAACTTCTTCTTGAGTATTCCTCAGCAGGCAAAGAGGCTTTTCGTTACTGGACAAAGCAGGGGTGAATTTTTCAGATTCAAAGTATGGCTGGGTTGTGTGGTCCCTGACCCCATGGATAGACAAATTATTGAGCAAACATCCATCACTTACCAGGAAAAGAATTAGCACAAAATGATAGTTTGGCAAGCAATTTTTTGGCACCTTACACTGAGCTTTCAAATCTAAATTGGGTCACACCACAATCGTTTCTCCTTCTCAGTAAAGGAAGGGCAGAGAGAGATTTTAAAGAGATTACAATTATGATCTTGCATAAAAACTAAAGCCTTGTCTCCTGCTTGCAATTCCATGAACCAGAAGCATGAATTAATTGCACTATACTTGCACATTTGCAATTAGCTTTGATTACTGGAAGAACCAAAACTAGATTCATGTTTTTAACTTGGAATCTGGTGGAAACAATGTCCTAATAAAATACCACTAATCTTTTTAAATGAAGATTGAGATGTTCAAGGCCTTGTTTTCAGGGCTAATACCAAAATTGAAGTAACACATTATAATTAAATTTTAAATTCCTATTGGAGAGTGAGGGATTAATATTTTCATAGTGTCATCCTTATTGTTATTAAACAACTGTAGAAGAAAATATTTTTATTGGTAAAACAATATATACTGAGATGAGTAAGTCATCTGAAAGTTCATAAAATTAGTTGCCATAAACAAGATTAAATTTGATGCATATTGCATGTGTTTCCGGGTTTTATAGTTATCTGATTTACATCTTCTTTTCTTCTTTTAGATTCCTTTAAAGTAAAGGTTTTGCAAGGTTCTGAGTTAAAAGCTGTTCTGTACCCATTTTTATTATCTTTTTCTATGGAGAACTGACAGATGCCTTAATAAAGAATGGACAGCTGGTTTATAGACAAAAAGGCACAATCAATTTAGGCTACAGTTTAAATGTACATAAAACAGCTGTACTCTACTAATGAGTTTTAATAGTTTTGTAACTTGAGCATCATACCATTTGAAATATTGATAATTAAATGTGCATTTTGTTAATGAAATCTTCCCTTTGAATCGTTAAAACAAGCAACTTGTACTTTTTGTAGAAACTTCTCAGACATGTTTGGAGAGCTGTTTTGTTTTGGCTTGAGTTGGCAGTTTTTATATATCTTTTTTAAGTTATTTCAACTTTCAAAATATAATTATTTGGTATTGATTTGTCTGAAAAACATTTTTTTTTTCAGTTCTGTCATAGCAGTTGTTGGCTGTTTTCCATTCTAATGTTGCCTTTGAATCCCAGAGATGCACACAAGAAGCACAAGAAAAGTAATATAGCCTTTGAAATACAGGGAGAACATACTGAGGAAATGGACTGCTAAAAACCTTAAATTTTTATTTGCACTAACAAAAACGTGATGATATGAATAACAAAATCTTTAAGCTAATCAAACATAGGGATATAGATTGGGTACTACATCAAAAAGAATTTTCATGCTCTACATTGAAAGCTCTTCTGTAGTGAACTCAGGTTCCAGAATTTTATATTACAGACAGAATGAGTGAGTGTGGCACCATCGAAGAGAAACACATCCAGACTATATCTTGGCAGTATGTCACAAATACGGTTGCAGCAAGGGTAAGAGGTAGACTAGTTGACACTGGACAGAGCTGTTGTGAGCTTATAGCCACTGTCTTTGGGCAGAGACATTTCATGTTGTCACAGTAGCCTGAATTTTTGCTTGAAGGCTGAAAGAACTAATGAACCCATCATGAGTGTCACTGCTAAACAATTAAAGCAGGTTCAGATAGCCTAAGTAACCAAACCCAGCACTAGGCAGAAATAAATACAGAAGTGGTCTTTAACCACATCATCCCATCTGTATGAAAAGCTGGTGTTCAGACCAACTGTACGCCCTAACCATAGCTATTTCCTAATCCCCTAGCAGAGACAAGCTGAGACGAATGCCCACTACTCTTTCAGAGCCACAAATATAGCAAGAAATTTGCTTGCAGTCCTTAGCTATCCCTCAGCTGTTTCTACCCTGGTGTCCCTGACAGTCTCTCCATATTGTCCATATCTTTTCCTTACACACGTCAATGTCCACATATATGTCAGCCCCCTCTTGCAGTGGTTTAGGAACCACTTCCCTTTTCTTTAGGCTTAGGAACTTCTTCCTGCTTTCTACCCCTTCCTCACTTTACAGAGACCTTCTGACAGAATATTCTCTCACTTAGGGACATCCAGCATTTGGGTCTCTACTTACCGTAGTTATGACAGTGTGATAAACATCACAAGAGAACTTTGTTAGATCTAACAATCACAGCTTTAAAATCCTTTCAAAAATAAATAATTTCTAGGTTTTATGCTGTTTATTTCCACTGGATTTAAGATATAATACTTTCAAAATTAATTTGGAAATAGATGAAATTAATTTAATTTCAAAATTAGGAAGGGGGGATGATTTTAACTAAGTTTGCTATATGAAAAAAAGAAATTTCATAATTGGGCCACTTCTTGTAAGCAAACAGGGTAAGGATATCATGATGGTTATAGTTCCTCATTAGCTAGGAAACTAATGACTCCCAAATCACTAAAATTACTGTCAAATCACAGTGTCATCTTGAGTATCACCATAACTTCAATATTCTCTACATTATCACCTGTTTACTGTTCTAAGTCAAGTTAGCTAGAGTGGAATATTTACATAATATTTTTACCTCTTTTACTGTTCCCGATAAGGTCAGAATATCACTTCAGATATAAATCTCCAATCATTCTTATAGATCATGCTTTGGTTTACACCAATATCAGAGCACGTAAATTTGACTTCTTTGAAATGTAACTGAGCCATGTTGACAGCACACCCAATGAATTCCAGCCAACAGGCCTTCAATCCACAGTTCCAAAATATTTTCATAAAGAGTCTTCCTAAAATACAGACATTGTGGGTGTCTCATCACACCTTTTTGCTTTACAGCACCATTTCTGCTGCACTGCATTGAGTGTTAATGTGGGTGTAGGTGAACTCAACACAAATCAAAACTATGGCCTGGGTGGTGAGCATCCTGAGGAGCATGTTGAAGGAGAAAGTTTGGACCTATACTTAGAGGATTCAAGAGGCTGGGCTAAGTATGAATATGACTGTTTATTCAGTCAAAATCTGCCCCTACTTATCTCAGCATGTGGGCATAACATTTTCATTCCTAAGCCCTTCTGAGCTGTTCATGACAGGAAAGGATATTTTCATCCTTCCCAGGCTAATACCTAAACAGCTTTATCCATGTAAATTGGAAAGTCCCTGAGAATATATTTGCTGGTACAGAACACTACATGGTAATCACACATGGTGATATCATCACTGTAAACTATACACAGATACACGAATTGCATTTATATTTCACATTAAGTAAAATAAGGTAGTACATTCAGTAAGTAAAGGGTATGAGAAAATATCCCACCAGTTTAGGACAGTCCCACCATGGCATCTGTCTTTGCAGGAACATAGCTTTAAGTAGCAAAACAGAATAAAAACTACTGCATCCTACCTAAACAAGACAGTAAGGGACATGGGAGTCTAAGGAAATAAGTTTCCAGGGAAATGAAAAACTGAAGTTCCTTAGGCAAAGGAATAAAGTGATTCAGGGAGAGAAAACAGTGCTGAGTACATAAGATTAGCTACACAGTACTGGATGCAAAAAAAACAATGGCTTTATGACATGCTATCATTTTCTCTGCCTTCCAGGTTAGCCCTTTCTAGATCCACAAGCAATAAATTACCATCCTTTTTTCTTTCTTAGAAATGAACACCTTATCAACTATCCCTCTGTAGCAACGTGGGGGTTTAGGATTCCATGTGCTCCTTTGTCCCTCTGCTTTGTATACCATTGGTTCATTTTGAAATATGCTCTGCTGTACCCCGAAATCTATGGGTGGGTTCCCTATGCCTGTCTTCCCTTCAGACTCCCCAGGACTGGCTCTAGGGGAGACAGTCCCTCCCCTTCCTTTCCCTTTATAAGGCAATGTCTGGATCAGCTCGAGATCTTTGCATCTCTGAGCTGGCACCCCTTATCCTGTCTCAGCCTTTCCTCCCCCCCTTCTCCTCCCCTGCAACCCCCTTTTCCCTGTTACCCCAAATAAACCTCCCTGCCAGAACAGAGATGGAGTCCAGTTCTTCCTTTGCCTCACTATATTCCTGCTTGAATTGACGTGGTTTGAAGACTCACGCCATGCCGCAGAACCTCGGGGGCCGCCCGCCCCATATCCGGTGGAATAACACGGACCAGAGACCCCGGTCCGGGGGGGAGCCGGCCTGTGCAGCCCTCCCGGACCGTGATACATCATCCCTCAGCTAATATTCTCTCAGGTAACAGCCAACTTTTTTCCAGGCCGTTTGGCCTCAAAGTTTTTAGCCTGTATTTAGTTTGGAAAGATGTTTGGTTTTGTCATGCCTGAATAACGGTTTATGCTTCAGCAAACTTGTCTGCTTTTTCCTCAGCAACATCAGTCAGTCTATTGTCTGAATATGTATTATTCCTCCACACGGATCTTGCCTTACTTCAATGAGAACAGCAGAAGTGCCTCATGTTGACATAGGCTGTAGTAATGCTTGATACTGATGGTTAGCTTTGATGAATTGTTAAATTTCACAAACTTCATTACTATATTGTAATTACTGCATTTCTTCATGACTCATAAATGATCATGTAAATCTCTGGTGCTAGTTGTTATGAAAACAGATGAAACTGGGCTATTAACAACAATTTAATTCTCAGTAGCCTAAAAATTTTTAAATATACTGGATGGGGGAAGAAGGCAGAGGAATCAACACACAAGTTCTAGAAATCAAAGTCTCAAAATTAAATTCTTTTTCTATTGACATATCCCCATGCTTATCAAGAAACTAAAGTAGTTTGGTTTTGAAAGACCCTCCCCTTTAGTATTCAACAAAATGCATTTACCCAAATCTCCAGGTTGTTTGATTAATGACATCCTGTACAAAAAAATTAATTCCTTTAGATGTAAGAATTAGTGAGAGAAGAAACCGTTTTCTAATAAATCATTAGTTGTACCTTATCATCCCAAAGAAAAGTCAGAAAAAGACAAGTAGAAAAGGTACATATAATATTTTCCTATTTCCTTCCATTTTCTTAAGGTTTCTAATTACTGACCTTGAAGGTAAAGTTTCTTTGTGTCAGATGCACTTGGAAATTTAATATGGAACTTGACAAAGTGTGAAACATGCCAGCTAACGTGTGCTAGCTGATAAATAATTGTTTGATATCCATCAAATGACAAGTCCTTACAAGGGCTTCCAGGCTGTGTATTCATTATTACCAAAATGGTCTTTGTGTAGTTCCAAACCTTGAAGAATAACTTTGAAGAGCCTATTACTTTATTGGCCAGCTGTGTAGACCTCATTATGTGATGTCAATTCAGAGTAGCAGGGAGTTTATTTTTTGGAGGTACCCAACTCTTTCCAGGGACTGAACTGGGCCAATGAATTGTCCTTGAGTGATACTTGACTGTCTGGTTTGTTAGTATTTTCCTTCTACTCTGCATGTAACACTTTGGCCTTAGATGTCCAGTGCAGAGTTCCAGCTCTGCCTAGGGAAATGAAGCCTTTTTTCTGTGTACCATAGCTAAGACTGTTATGCTGAAGCCCAAAGTAATCCACTGGATATAGCTTAGAACAGTTCTACATTTGAAATGTAAATAAGAAAGTTGAGTTGAACAGTGCTTAATTAATATTTTGTTTAATGTATATTATGGTAAATACTGCAGTTGATACGTTTAAGTGAGTTAATTTTATAGCTGGATTTTAATGAATAGAAGAAATCAGATTTTTCATCAATGGAATGAAAACAACTCCCATTGACTACTGAAATAACAACTAAATATAGGCTTGCTGATTTCATTGAAACACCTCTGTTTGCTTTGAGTCTGGCAACAGTGAAAAATTATGAAAAATAAATGCCTGCTGAGAAATGGGTGAAAAATATCACTTTCCCCAGCTAGATCACTATACTCTTTCTAACACCACTCAGTTGAGAAAACTGCATTATACAACTTCTTTAATCTCCAAGAGATGCAACCTCTGAATCCAGCTTAATAAAAGCCTATTAACGCAAAATGTCATATTGCATTATGCAATCAATGTGGGAAGGTATTAACATAGGGACACCTTATAGAGATTCTTACAGAAGCCGTAAGCAAAATTTCTGCATGTAATTGGCTACTCAAACAGAATATTAAAAAGATTCAATTTGCTTTTAAAATTAACACTGCCAGATGAAAGAACATTGAATAGGTTGCAAGCATGTCAATAACACAATGTAAAGCAATATAGCTAGGGGATATCTTCAATTACATTTTCTTTATGACATTCCAGAGAATTTATGTACTATAAATTACAAAATATCAGCCCTCTGTGTGCCAGCTCAAACTCACATAGGAGTCTTCCAAGAGAAGGAGAAAACCCAGTTTTCCATTACAATTCCAGCAAATAAATTTTAAGTATTGGGTAATCATACCATTTAGAGACAAGGATCAACAGTACACAAATAAATAGAGTTTTATAACAAACGTTGTGTCTGAGTTTGAGTGAAAATTTCAGTTTCATAAATTCATGCAGAAAAACTTTTATTGGTTTAGTTTTGAAGAGATAACTGTGTAATCAACCTGTGATGGCAAGATTACACAATGTAAGAATATTAAATTTGTTTGCTTAGTTGTTTAAGTGAGAGGATAGTGACCTGCAGATCTAAGTATTCTTCCTTCCATTTCTAGCCTTCCTAAGAAACAAGGCAGTATCTTGGGGTGGTAATTGCCTTGTTTGTAAATTGGAGGGAAGAGATGCAGCTGCAGAGAATTCTACAGGGTCTCTATCTTACAGGTAAATGTAATGTGGAACACAATTGCCTTTGCAGAGAGCACAGACTATTGTAAAGGGTATTGCAAAGGTGGATTTAGACCATAAGAGATACTTAAAACAAGATAAGAATAGTAGGAGTGAGTCTGAAGATACAGAAAAGAAAACAGCTGAAAACAACAGGAACATGTTTAAATCCTCAAAGTAAATCAAGTACTCATCTTTTATTCCCATAGTTATCTGAAGATCTAGGCAAAACTGACTTCTCTACGGATCAGAAAACCATGGGTAAGTACATTTTCTTTTCTTTTCTTTTCTTTTCTTTTCTTTTCTTTTCTTTTCTTTTCTTTTCTTTTCTTTCTTTACGTCTGCGTTTTGGAAAGATTAGGAGATTGGCTGTGCCCTGAGAAACTGAGCATTCAGCTGCTGATGTGATATGAGCACTACTATCTGCTGGTTTACCTGTAATATGCTCATCAGTGGCACTATCATTGTGTGTTAGAACATATACTCTCTGGTTTATGGGTATATTTATGGTTTTAATTGGGTTTCTCTTCTGCGTTCACAGAGTACCCACAATGGTGCCTTGGTCCTGGACAGGATAAAATATGTTAGCATGCTCCTCATGCAAACTGGGACTGTTAAACTTTAAAGGAAACTGCTTTCTCTGAGGAAGTCCAGAGTTCAGCCTGTGAAGGCTTCAATGAACCTTGAACTTACACTGAAACATGACTTGAGCTGGTTTGGGCTGTTTTGATTTTTTTCTCAGCCTGGATTTTGAGTTAGAGGATACTTAGATGTGCTTGATACAGGGAGACACAGTTTTGATGACTCTAAAGGGCAAAGAGGTGGCAGAATCCCACCCCCATAACTACTTCTATCACACATTAATGATGCCCATCATTCTCCCAAAAAAGTGGGGTGTCAGGCAACAGCACTGTGACGACTGATCTATGTAGAGGTCTATCATTATTGATATTAGCTGATTGCTTTACAGAACTCTGAGTTGTCATTCAATGATTGACCGCTTACTTTCAGTTCTCTTCACCTCAGTTTCTTCATCGTCATCTTGTCTTATCTAATCTTTTGATCTCTTTGCACAGCTAAATGTTTGGTGCCTTTTATTTATATCTAATCCAGAGATGACTTTGAACATCAGTAGAGAGAACATTACACTCTCTCTGGAACAGGAAAAGGGAACTGAAAATTCTCTTCTCAGGCCTTCACCGAGAAATGGTCAAAGTGATTTCTCATTCACTTTTTGGAGCTATGAACTCAGCTGGAATAAAAACTCTAGTGAGCTTGCTTGTAAAATTTCTGAGGCTACTATTTTAAACTATTATCACTGTCTCAATGAGAATGGTTGGGAGATGGGCTGTTAAAACCAAAGAATTGCCAAAGAATTTTAGAATCAATGAATTTTCATCATAGGATTTTATGGACAGTGTAAATATTTATATCAATGCCTATTAACTACATTTAAAATTACGAAGAACAATTTTTGCTTTTGTTTTAATAGACACTATTAAATTTTTTTGCAATGAGACATATTGATTTTTCTTAGCAGATAAATCCAAGTTCTGTTTCACATATCTATTATTTATTTAACTTAATATGAAAAGTCTTGGCCATACATACAATGGGCTATTAATTGCTTAAGTATATTCCACATAACTTTTAATACGCACTTATTAAGACGTGATTACGAATTAGCTTTCTGATTGCAAATGAATGTAGGTTTAATAGAACAAATGTTAGCAATACTGAAATTAATGGTTAAATTTTTACTGATTTTCAGAGCATAGGATTTAATTTGCTTTATATGAAATATTTCATTTAGCACTGCTAAATACAATATCATATGTAGCATTTAGTAAGAAATATTTCAACTTCAACATCAGATTTAAACTCGTATTGCCACTAATACTTGGGAGAAATAATGAAATGCAAATAGTCTTAGAAAAGATCAAATGAAAAAATCATCCATTACTGGTTAATTTAGAAAAGGAATGTTTCATATTTACATTTCCAATCAAATGTATGACTCCTTAAGACCATTTGCAATGTTTTTCTTTTTTTTAATGCAAGAAAATTATCTTTAACATTCATTTAAGTTTTTATTACTTTCTCCTGTCTAAAATACATTTTTTTTTTAGTTAGCATATAGAAAACTTTAATATAATTCCCCAACATGTCTGCTTGAATGTCTGCAAAATTAGACAGGCTTAGATGTCTATTTTTGAACCAGCTGGTTCTCCCTTGCACATTTTTAGGAATATGTAAAAGGTGTTCAGATGCATTCACGTGAGAAACTATTTTGGAAGGCCCTAAGTCTACATTATCTGCCAACTTGCTCAGAGTTATATTATCAAGAAGACATGTTCAGTGACACTTTGGACATATTCCATTATCCTTGTAATGTCAGGCTAATATTAGAAACAGAAATGCATTTGCCAAATGTCTTTCAAGTTGCATTTATCTGCCGTTACCTCTTTTCCTATGAAGCATTTTTACAACAGTAAAACTACTTTTTCCCTTCTATAAGCCACTCTTAACAGTAGAAAAAGGGTGTAGAAAGAGATTATAACAAGGAAAATTAGCTGAAAAATCAAGTGCATTTTCTCTAAAGGTTTTTCCATCTGAGTTTCTCAGCCAAAAGAAGCAGCCAAAGAGATGGGAATTATCTCTTCCTCCTTGAAGTAGGACCAGAGCTAATACATGAGTCACAGTCTGGCAGATCTCAGAGTGAAAATATTTCCATCTAAGGTATAACCTCTATTTTTGTTTTACAAATTTCATCCTATTGATTTTAGAATCATAATTTTGTGCCTCTTAAAAATAATTACTGCTTTATAAGAATAACATCCCTGTGGGGTTTAGACTTTTTTCTTTACCTTTCATTTAGGAAAATCCATGTCTCTTTCATTTATGTCTGAAGCATGTGAGTAGGACTGTTACCCATGGTGGTCAATGAGTACCATGATGTATGCTATATGCACACATCTTAAAACATATTTGGATTTTTAAGGCAGTTACCTGTTCTCTTCCCTAATTTGTCATCCTTACTATACTTATTATCATTACGTACATGGAGGTCTCTCCCACACAGTATTTTAGGTAATGTTACCCTCAGAAGGGCTTGAGTCATTAAAGTTGTAGTCATAGCAGAGCTACATACTTGTAACTTCTGCTCTTGTTGCTCCCTGACAGACACCTTTCAGATTTTATTTTGTCTGCAAAATTCTGCTCTCCTTGTCAAAAATATATCCCAAAAAAAAAAATTTTTTGTTTTCCCAAGGCTTCCCTGAGCATCTGTGGTTTCCTGAAAATTTTGTCTGTTCCCACTGCTGAGGCATCCTGGGGGCATAATTTCTCTCCAGCTGGAAACATGTGCCTTCTTTAGTTATAACTCATGGCTGATGGCTTACCAGAAAAAGTGTTGTTTGTAAGATCATTAATCATTCCAAAAGGTGAGCATGCAGAGGAAATTCAATTCAGTGTTATTTGCATAGATTCTGGGAATGAGCACTCAGGGTATAGATGTCAGCCAGCAGATCAGACAGGCTTGTTGCTCACAACAGTGGCATTTAATAGCTCTCCATCAAGCTTTGAATATAATCTGGACACCTGAAGCATGTAGGAATCAACTTAGAGCAGGGTGACAAAATATATACGAAGCAGTGATGGTGAGATGACACAAACTTGTGTTCATGGGGGAAGTGAATTGAAAACATTCTAACTTGCTCCAGTCCTGCCTTTATTCTGCCATGAAGTTGTCCAAACCTCAGAATGAAATTGTCTAATCAGCTGATACTAAAATAAAAATCCTGCTGTCAGTGCCAAACATGTCAGGTCACCAAAGGTGGAGGGACAGCTTTATGTTCATGTTCCCTGTGTTAGCTAAAAGAGATTAATCTTGTTGTTAATTTCATTCTCTGAAATAAAATTTGTTGCCAGGCAAAAATCTTTGTTCTATGGCTAAGACAGTTAAAATGGACCTTGTAGAAATAGTGCCAAGAATTTTTCGTGAGAGGGAAATGTATGAAATTACTATCCATCTTCTTACAAAGATGGACAGAGACAAAGTTTATAGTCTTGAGGGATCATTACTTTACCTCATATAAGCAGAAGGAACTTTCTAAGGATTAAGAAACCTAAAATCCTCTGACAGTCTCAACTGAAATGAGAGTAAGTACTTTGTCACCTAAATTTCTGAGACGGTAAGTGGTAGCTATGAGTGAGCTAATGGGCTGTGAACACAGGTGTTCTGTAGCCTTTTAGCTGACAGTGGATTGTTTACTAAGTAAAAATTTAAATTCTGACATTTAGTTTCAAGAATTCATTTGTTTCCAGTCAGAAAGTTAATCTATCCAAAATTCAGCCAGGAGTGGAACTGCCATTAGGAGAACCATACTGTATTTTAAGAGTGCCATTAGACTTTACGCAATTTTGATTGAACTGTTATCACAGATCATCTGTTTTCTTGCCATCCAGACATTATGCATAACTTATGCTGAAGATTGTAAAGATATTTCCTAGATGTTCATAGTCTATAAGCTATTTAAGATTAATATAAGCAATATTTTTCATCACACAATTTCCTGAAAACTGTCTGATAGAACTGGGCTTTATATTTCCAGGCCATTGCATCAGTGTTCAAAACATTTGTGATGAAAACATTTTTGAAATGATTAAACACTGCCAGAAGTTGTATTAGTGATAATTCAGCTTGCATGACGTCATTTTGGAAAATCATAGTAATTTAGTGTCTTAAAAGGTCTTTTTCTGAGTTATTGTAGAGAGAAAATGATAGGCAGAGAGGCTGAATTTTGAACAAATGAAAGGACAATCTGCCTAACAATTAATTTCTCTTCTAAAATATCAGATGTTGATGTTTCTGCTTCATAGTAGTTAATTAAATATCAGTATTTGAGTCTGAGGAGTAAGCAAGAATTCTTAGATGTATTTATAGTAGAAGTAGCTTTCTTTAAATAATAAATTATTTCTGTTTTTTCTTCTGTGTTGATTCTCCTAATCAACATTCTTCCAGGCATCCTGGTGTGGCAGGACATCCCCACCCTGTCTCTCTCTATCTTCATGGCTGATGTATAGATAACCCAGGTTGGGCCAAAAGCCCATCAAGGGGTTATCTCTTGGTGCCCAAGAGGCTGGAGCCTCCAACCCAGAATCCACATCTTGGTATGGAGAGCAGATGTGGAAAGAGATGAAAAGAAGAAGTACATGACTGAAAGACACACTTTTACACTTAAAAGACACACGAAATATAACAGAGGTAGAATTCCCCTCCACACACTCTGGAAATGTGCAAAGGCTTCTCCCCAGAGCCTGGACCCAGACTCTGCTGGCTGCTTTCCTGGGGATTGAGTGAAAGGATTCCAAGGTATACTTCAGCACCAAATTGGCATTGGTAAGATACATTGGTTCCTAAGTTGCATTATTTCTTGCTAGCTGTAATAATAGGTACCTTTTCACACGCTGAATTCTCTCTACTAGTAGTTACATTTTCTTTTATTTTATTCCTGTGTAGCATGTAGTTTTGTCCCAAGTCTTGTGTTTGGTTTTTCTGTGTCTAATAAACAATATTTTATGTCATATTAGACCTAATTGGCCATTATTAAAGCACTTGCAAACAAGGCCAGGTCTTGGGGTGCTGGCCACCCCAGTAAGAGCTACTGCCTGCTGCCAAGGCCTAGGCAAAAGGCAGAGATTTATCTTAGCTCCTGCCTCCATTCATAGCACCTGGTCACCACAGTGCTGAGGACATCCAGAAAAGGTTTGTGTCCTGTCCTGACCCCAAAACATTGTGTACTGCAGCTGTGCATATACTTTGTTCCAATCTCATGGGGTTTTCTCAAGACACTGAGAAGTGACTGGGGGGTCCTTTGTACTGCCTTTTGCTATAGGTGTTGATAAGAAGTTGAACCAATTATGAAGAAAAACGAGCTGTAGTTTAAGTGAACATAGCTTATGCTAAGTGAACATAATTTATTTTCAGACCTGTCTTCATAAATTCTGTGTCCCTTTTAAGCACAGATATAGATAATATAGCTACATAGTCTCAGTTCACAGTATATGGAAGATAAAGGAATAAATTAAAATTGAAAGACTGACTAGAATAAGCTAATTGAAAATAATTTAATCACAAAATTAGATTTTTCTATAACCAAATACCTCTTCAATTTCAAATACCTCAATTTTTTATCTCAAAATAACTTCTGGCTTTCAGAAGAAAAAAATAAATTCTTTTGAGATAAGTGATTCTTGTGAAAAATCTGGAACAGAAGAATACTTCAGTGGGGTCTCACAAGAGCAGAGTAGAGGGGCAGAATCACCTTCCTCGACCTGCTTGCCAGACTTTTTGTGCTGCAACCCAGACATGGTTGACTTTCTGTGCTGCAAGAGCACATTGCTGAATCATGTTGAGCTTTTTGTCCACAAACACCCCCAAGTCATTTTTCTGTGGGCTTGTCTCCATCCATTCTCCTCCCAGCCTTTACCTGTGCTTGGCATTGCCCCAGGCCAGATACAAAACCTTGCACTTGGCCTTGCTGAGCTTTATGAGTGTACACTGACTCACTCCACAAACCTGCCAAGGCCCCTCTGGATGTCCTCCCTTCCCTCCAGCCTGTGGACCACACCACACAGGCTGGTGCAGCTGGCAAACTTGCTGAGGGTCTATTAGAATGGGTCAGAAAAACATGTCCCTGTAGTCAGCACCTATAGGGTTAACTGGAATGTTATTTCCTACTCTTCACAGTGCTGTATAAAGTGAATAAGAAGTTATTGTGACTACTGTAAATAATGTCTCAGTTTGAAATCTTAGTTAATTTTTTAAGATGACAACACAGGAAATTATCAAATTACTTTAAAAATACATTAGCTTAAAAAAATTATTTCTCTATGTAAACACTGAAAAAAAGTCAATTATAAAACTGCAGGTGATTGCAAAAATTGACTCTGTTTCTTATGTGTGTGGTTAAGACTATTTAGTATTTTTTGAAAAATGGAATCCAATTTCACTTTATTCTTAAACTAGTTGGGTAATAGGAAGACGTGAACAGATGTGTACTTCTGCTATCCTAAATATACTTGATCTTGCAACACTATAGATAACTGGGGAAATGACTGAATTCTTCTAATACACATTTCTATAAAATACTTACTTTACTGCATCAGACATAGAATATGTATAGTGAAAATAAACAGTTGAAACATGTGTGCATACGTATTATGTACAGATCAAGTCATTATAAAAATACCATAGAATAGATAAATCTTTGAAAAGTTTTTCTATATATCAAAATGGTTGTTTTTATACAATTAACAAACAAGTTACCTTGGAAGGATAGTACATACATACGTACATTAACTGTATGTGAAATGCAAACTGCTCATAGTCTAAATACAGCATGGGTTCTTGTAGACAGTAAAAAATTTTACACAAATTTCCTCTAAATTAAGGCACTCTATGAGAGTGCTGCTTCCAATGACATTCTTTCTTTCTTTTCATTTAAATTCAGACAACTAGAAGTAGAAATCAGACAGTTCTGGAGGTAAAATTTATGCCTCAGGAAGCTGGAAAAATAAGTGATTGTGCTCTCTTAAACCACTCATAACCCAAGGCCAGCCACATATGATGCCAAAATGCATTCATGATAAAATCACATTATCATAATGTGATCTCTGCTTTTATTTTTATGCTCTTTAATCATTATTTGAATAGCTGGCAATGAGGGTGTTCACATTTTAATTAGGATTTGAAATTTGTTTCCCATTAAGATGAATCAAGGAATCATTCATTTCTTTCAAGGTCTTTGCGAGGCTGTACTGAATCGTTTTATATTTAACTTGTATTATATAGATTTTTTTTTTTTTTTTTTAACACCATGAGGGTCAGAAGTGTAAATTATTTCCCATGAATCTTGAACATTCAGAAGTGATTCTCCTGGCCAGATAAATCAGACTTGGCTCATCTGGTCCTGTGGGACAAACACATACCTTGGTATACAAAAGAAGTTAATACTCAAATTTCAGTTGGGGAACACTTGCCCCCCTTTTGTAAGAAAATAAAAACTCGAACTGTTTCATGTTTTGCAGAAGTCTCAAAACCAGACCAAGTAGGTGTACTATTGCAAAAATGTAATTTAACGTTTAAGCTGTTTTGGTAGCGAGGAGGAGACATGGGTTTTGGTTCCTGTTGCAAAGATTATTGTAGTATTTAGTCCCCTCTTATTTGATGTTTCTATCTGTATGAATTTTTTGATTTATGATATCTGTCTTGTTTCTGGCACTGCTGTTTTTTAACTCACTAGACAAGGTGAAATATATTCTGTTGAAAGGAATGAGGAAGCATCCGCATCTTCTTTTATGACAATCAGAATATCCCAGAGCTTGAAACGCATAACCTTGGACCATGTATAACGAAATGCAAACTGTATCTGACAGTTTACAGAAAAGACTCAACAATTTTAAATTAAAAAAAAAAAGTTCCAACCTAGGGTAGTACTCATTGCTAGACCTGAGGAGGAACTGTGAGCACTGGGCTAATAAAAAGTTTTAATTATGGCTTCTCATCTCAGCTGAAGATTTTAGGTTCCCTTCACAGAGTTTTCTCCTCAGCAGTCTCTGAAAGATTTCAAAGACTTTTGAGGAAAAAAAACATGGTGCTATTCTTCCTCTGACTTTAAGAAGACAGAATCGTCATCGCACAACTTTTATGCCAGATTACACAGTTGCTAAACCAGGACAATTTTAAAGTACATTGAGTTTGCATGGATTTACTACAGGAATCTAAACCTAGAAGGAAGACAAATTATCCAAAAACATCAGATTTTGTTCAACTGATGTTAATTTTCTGTTATGTTTTTACTCGCTCGCATATGGTTTAATGTATTCTGAAAAATGTTAATATGAAAATGGTGTAGGGACATATATTTTCAATTGGCTTTGGTCTCAGCGTGTTCTGCAAGATTTCTTAAATTTGTGGTTAAGACCCTGGAAGCAAGTGCATGTGTGAAATCACCAAGTTTTTAACATATGATAGGTTTACAATACCTTATGCGTCTTCCATGTGGAGCATGGAAATAGAGGGAATTCAGCAGGCTATGGTTTCCTGGCAGCAACAGCAGAGTCAGGCAGTGAGCAGGACATCCCTTCAGAGCATCACATTGCCCAGGATAAGAGAGTCACAATAAAGAAAATATCCACTCTGTTTTCTGAATTTGTGGAGTTGTAATAATTTTTATTAACTTTTATAAATTTTCCTGTCTTCCAAAATGACACAATGAAGTTATGGCTTCTTTCTGCTTATCCCTTAGTGGTTACTGCAGATCTAAAATGGAGGGAGGTCCTGAGATTAACAGAAAACTGTACCTTTAGAAATGCAAACAGTCATTTAAATTCACATATGACTTTCATCTATATACCAAATAACTCTAATAACAAATATTTGATATATTTTCTAGGATTTACTTTCCTGATTGCATTTGTACGTTCAGCTTATCAAAACATTGCAGGAGTCAGTTTGCATGTGGATTTGAGTCAATTTAAGATGAAATTTACATGGAAGTGAAGCTTAAACTGCTGGAATTTCGTCAAGTTCGAAAAGAAGCTGCAACAGACCCGAGTCTGCTGTTTTATGTCAGTTCATGGATAGGACAGGACCAGGACAATGCTCTAAGACCCTGTGGATTATGTTCAATGGTAAACATTGACAAAAAGTGCTTAATGTGGGGTATACCTAGCTCTGTGAGGGATGTCAAGACAGAAGGAATTTCTAACGCAAATGGAAGCAGAACTTCATCAATGTCAAAACATCAGTGTTTATGTGGATGAAGAACCTGCCAAATCATGCAGCAGAAGCAGAAAAAATGGCTTTAAAGATTTGTTTTGTGGACATAGAATCAAAACTTGGGATTAGTCTGATGTCAGGGTTTATTGTTAATATAAAATAATCTTTTTCTTCTGTCTGTAGAGTTGGTATGGCAGAACTCTTCCAAACTCCTCTAGCCTTAAGCTAAGTTTTTGTTTACCATTAACTGAGATGATTTGAGGGGCTTATCTTTTCTAAAGTGGAAGCTGAAACGAAGGATATTCAATCTGGGGAAAAAAAAACCCCACCCTATAGAAGATGGTATTAGATCACTGTTTTATTTTCAGGTATAAGACCCGCAGCAGAGGTGTTTTTATTGTGCCTGGCAGTGTACAATAGGAAAATATCTGCAGAGAGTAAACCATAAGCAGTAAGCTGTAGAAACTTTCCAGGCTCTTCAGTCTGAAGGACCACGGAAGAAACTTTAATGCCGTATAACCTTTCTGTTTTCCAAAGTACTGAACATTTCATAAAAGAATGACTACTCTGAAGGAAAAAATATTACAAAACCAATGAAGTGCTGTTACAAAAATCTATACAATCTACTTGTGAAAGTGCACCTCATTATGGAGTATGACAGATAATTCTTCAGTAAAAAAGGTGCTGCTGTATGGACTGTAAAGATATATGGATTACACAGACCAAATTTAGTGTGAGATGAATCCTCGCAACAAAAACAGTCTGTGCTTTGCTCTTTTGCCCATGAAAGGTTCTGTAACAACAAGGTATTAACGCAAATTATTTGCATGGATGTGGTTTTAAATTCTGAACTTTATATATTACACGAAACATTTAAATCCCTTCCCATCTTGATTGCTTGAAGAAAAAACTATCTACCTATCTCAGCAAATGATTTATCAGGTTAAGTTTATTTAAAAGAACATTATATATCTCCATATTTGAGAGTGGTTTATGAAAGAATGAGAAAAGTGATGTAAGAGGATAGTCCAGGATATAGAGACCAATAAGCACATGGCTTATTTTATGAAAAATACAAATTATGTCATTGTTTTCCATTTGGATATTTTTATTACTTATTATTGATACATATATATTCTATATACTCAGGCTTGAACCATAAACTACAGTTTATGTAAACCAGACTGAAGTGTAAATGCTCAATTTTACTGAACTTTTTCAACTAAATATTTTAAAGTGCACACTATTTAGTGTAGTACACTTAGGAAGCTAAAGAATTTATACGGGATTAATGAACTCCATTAACTATAACTAAATTAGCTGTAGCTATTTCAGTGGTAAATATAATATCAAACCCAATTTTTGTTTGCTATTGGAGAGAAGATATCGAGTTTTTGGGGAAATAGAACTCATAAAAAAGTAGTTCAATAGAACATTTGGCCAGGTTCTCACATAAACAAATAGAAAACTCTAAGACAAGTAATGAAATTATGTTTTATGAATCTTCTGGAATAAGCAGAAAACAAGAAAACAGAAGCTAATCAGTCTAGAAATGCCATAAGTAGACTTCTACTGTTTGGAGGCTTTAGGTTTTTCTCACATTCCAGTTACAAGAAGAAAACTACTTTTTGTGGTTTTCTCCAAGTCTAATCTACCAATATATAAATGTCTGTATATCAGTTTCATCAATCACTGTGCAACACAAAATAATTGCATTGAAACTATAAAACAGCATGCTGCAAAAAATTCTTACTTGGAAAGTGAAACAATTTCTTTAACTATTTCTTCTGGACGTAAGATCATGAGTTAAACAGACATGTACTCATGCTATCTGCTGTTTAACCATGAAGTTCATTCCCTGATTTCTAGCAATTGTAATTTATTCTGCAGTGTAAAAAAGGCAGTTTTTCTCTGGAATGTTTCAGGCTTTTAGGACAACATCTGATTTGCGGTGAATGCACATAAAACTGAAGTGTAAAGAATATATTAAATAAATATAATGAATCTGAAATATAAACCATAAGAAAAGATAGGAAAACTTTCATTTATTAATTTTCATTTTACCTTCCAGGACAAAAGCAACACTCACAAGAATATTTGTGAAAATACAGAAGAGAACTAGAGCAGCATAACTTCACACGTTTTCCAGGAATGGACTTTTAGAATGTTTATTTTTCAGTCTCTCTGAAAAGAAATCATAACGGTCAGATTTTTCCAGGGAATAATACCATTTTTTCCCTCCTTGTTTTCTTTTCTTCAGCTTACATCCAGTTTCCTAGTCCTCTCCCCATTTCACACACAGGAGATTTACTGACATCTGTGAAGCTCAATACCCTGAATGAATAACAGAGGCTGCCATGGATTGACCACAAAGTCCTACTCCCCACCTACCCTACCAGTCATGGGGCAGGTAGAAAGTAGAAAAGTCAGGAGTGAAAGAGTGAAGTTGAGCCTGGGAAGTAGGGAGGGGTGGCATGAAGGTGTTTTTCTGTTTCTCATCATCCTACTCTGTTTTTATTTGGCAATAATGTGCACTGATTTCCCCCAGCTGAGTCTGCTTTTCCCTTGGGTAGGTGATCTCCCTGCCTTTATCTTGACCCACACGCTTTTTCATCTTATATTTTCCCCTTGAGAGGGAAAATTGAGGAGAGGGAGTGATGGAGCAGGGTGGGCATCTGACAGCCAACCAGGGTTAACCCAGGACTAAAACAAAGGAGAATTTTCAGATAGAGAAGGTACAGAGGTGCAAGGCAATGGGTGCAAGAGGATCTGCTAACAGGGAGCAGGTTACCAGATAGCCTAAGAGCACTTCAGGGCAAAATGCCAGTGGTCTTAATGATTTAGCCACTGCAAAGTGTAATGAGAGACATCTGGATTTATACTTAGAGGCCGACTGGAAGAACAAAATTGAAAGTGGTGTTGCTGTTGAAGGAAATAAACCAACACTTAAGGCAGGGCCCTTTCTTCTCACTGTATTTCCAGTTCCCCCTTTAGCAGTGTCTTGGAAATATGCCGGAGGAGAAAAGCTCATGGAGGAAGATGAGGGTAGACAGGTTAGAAGGAATATGAGATCAATCTTAGACTGATAACAGTGGAGTTTGGGGAAGCAGTGAGGTTTGGGGAGCCACACAAATTTCCATGTTAACTGCTCCAGAGATACTCTACTCCAGCTTGAGCTATTTTGAGCTCACCCCTTGAGGCAGGGAGGGTTAATTCAATTTTGCTTACACTGAATTGCTGCTGTCAACGTTTAATTTCTTTGTAGTGTGGTATATACATCTCATTCTAAGACTGCAACTGCTTAAAATAGTGTTGTACTTTTAAAGCTTATTGAACCTGCAGAAAATATTAATAGGCTACAATAACCAGTGTTCTATACTTAATTGCTGCAGAGCAGCCTTGTCCAAGCTTCCTAATAAAATGTGACTATGTTATTGCAAAAAACACAGTTGTTGGAATTGTATGGTTTAAATCAGTGAATTTTGAGCATAAATATCTGCATTATCCTACAGGTGCAATCAAAAGTTTTTTCAATTTGTAAAGTGGGATATTCTATTGTTCTTTCTCAACCTTGAGAATTATTTACACAATTCTGCAGAATCTAAGAGATCCTTGGCACCCTCCTGACTTAGTAGGCGTGATTCTGTACATACTCATGTTAGTAGAGCAGCAAACAGATTTTTACTATGTGCAGAGCTGATGCAGTCTGAAATTCACAAATCTATTAAGGGAAAATAATCTGGGTTATAGAGTCAACTTGTACTTTAGATGATGCAAAACTACTACAGTGTACTATTTATGGCTTTGTGCTCTTGGTACTGTATTTTGAGACAGCAGACAAATACTCCCATTAATTCCCCCTAAGGGAGATGTACACAAAGGAAAATTTAAAATGAAAGGGTGAACTTTCCTGCTTGAATCTGAAAAGCTGTGTGTGAACAATAGCTTTTGAAGGCACATAGAATGTTGGTTTCTTACATAAGGAGGGATTTTCCCTTGTTAAGGAGCAAGTGATACTAGTGAGACCCTATTTTTCTGATGAGCTCATGGAGCTGTGTTTTTAACAAAATCCAGACATCCATGTATGTATGAGCATGGATATGTTGTGTACCAAACACAATGAATTAATAGAGATATTTATTAGAGGAATGACTAACATTAATTTCTATGTCCATATCAAGTCTAAATGTTCAGCACATTTTCTTAGTCATTCTGAACCACTAAACAGGATGTAAAGCCTAGCTTCAGCCATTAGTTTCGGGCAGTTCCAACCCATCAAATTGTTTTTGCATTCATTGTAGGGGAACAAATCCTTTAGTAATTGAAAAAAGGACAAAAGCAGAAAAGTAAAAATTTTCTGATGTCATTGTTTTTGATTATCAGATGTCAGTTAACAAAAAAAGAATTCTCATTGGTATATGTAAGATTGCAGACAGCCTGGCAGGAGGTAGATTCTTCTCCAGAGGTGCCAGTACACTACTCTCAGACTGTATCTTGCATGTGGTTGCTATTGAAATATGTCTTCTGGAGTTAGAAATCATAAAGAAACAAATACAAAACAGCGTATTAACATGGCTTATAGCACATGTTAATAGAAAGCATGTTCATGTCTCATTTATTATTTTAATTTGTGTCATAAGTATCTTTTTACTTAATTTTAACTTTTAACTTTTCTTCTGCCGGGATCTTAATCACTCTGTATCTCTTGTACTAATCAGTGCTCTGACAGAGGGGAGAGGGAATTAAATTAGTTTTAATACATTTCCTGCCTTATTAATTTTACCAATAGAAGAGCATTCCCTCTGTCAGATTCTCCTCAATTAACACCATCTTCTCTTCACCAGTCTAACCCTGAAGATTCTGACTTAATTATTAATTTTTGATTCCAAAGTTTTCCTGATATATTTGGGGTCCCAGACAGCTGGCCTAAGACAGCTTTGGTGGTGTGAGTGATTACTTCCCCTCACGCCCAGCACCTTTATCTCTGCCTCCCTCATTAGAGGGAAATCCCAGAGGAAAGGTGGGTGAGGAGCAAGAGCTTCTCTCACTGGGGTAAGTAATGGGATCTTTGCATGAGGCAGCAGCCGCAGGCTGCAGCTGATCTCCTTCTGTAGCAGACCCAGAGGGAAGTGAACCTGCCTTTGGCTGAAGTCTGGCAGAGGCCAGGCTGCCTCCTTAGCAGTCAGCCTGCTCCTTGTAGGAGCCATCTCCAATGGCATTGACCTAAGTGTCACTGAAACTTATCTCAAACCTGGGGAAAGGATCGGCAAAATATGCACCTGGAATAGAAGGTGAGCTATATTCTAGGCTGATTTTCCTGATAAAATCCTTACCTCATTCTCAGACAGAGGCTGCTACCTTTATCTCCTGGGACAGGTGTTGGTGATGTTTTCATCATATGGCCTCTTGCAGATTCTTCTTATAAATCATGTTGGAGTTTTTTTCACATAAACTCTAAAAAAACTAAGCAAATGTTATTACCTTGGTTTTTAAAAGCCTTGTATTTCTCCACAGCAAACAGCTTGAGTCATTTTTCGAAATAGTATGCGATTTACTCAAATGAGAGCTTTAATTCAGAGAGGTTGCCTCAGGCACAGAGAATTAATATAATCCCTTTTTAGTCCTTTAAGATACACCTTCACAGAAAGCTACCAGTTTTACAAGGCTGAAAAGATTGTGCCATTGTCAGATTGAATTAATTCTACCTTTAAATTCACAACACTCCCTGATAAAAATTCCTTAGCAGGGATATGTTAAAAAAGCCCCAAGATTGTAATTGTCTGGAAATTGCAGAACTCACATTCTTGTACTTTAACAAAAAAATTGAAAGGAAAACACAATCCACATTTATTTTTGTAGGTATTTCTCTGTTATTATCAAGTAGAAGTAGTCTTGGAATTGGAATAATTTTAGAAGCAATTCAGCTGCAGCACTTTGCTGCATAAGTATTTGCTCTTGTTTCCCACTCAAAAGGATGTTATGAAAATAGGAAAATAACTTTTTTTGAGTTGAGGATCATAAGGCTATGTAACAAATGATGCTCCTAGCATCCTAGTAGTAGCTAAGATAGACTATTATCTTTCTCGCTTATAATTTTCTCTGATGGTTCAGGACTGCTTTGGCAAAGTGCTGGTGCCAGCATTGAATGATAACATCCTTCATCATTTGAGAGGGCAATAAAAACAAAAATGATACAAGTTTGAAGGATTTGGAAAACAAATACATAGATTTTGAACCTGCAACATGCTCATGCAGGTTCAGAAGTCTGTTTTCTTAGAATTCATTGCCAGGTTGGAACAGAGTAAGAAGGACCTTTATCCTCAGTTGTCTCTCGGCATAAAACTGAAAGATGAAATTTAAACTGCTTTATATCACTGCAATGTAATATAAAATACAGAATTGAAAAAAAAGCTGTCAAAAAACCCAAACCTGTCTGAAAGATTAGTTGTTTTTTCTGAAAAGTACAATGAATGTTTTTTAAAAATCTGTCTATATTCCTAACAGAGTTGAAAGAATTAATGGGAGAGGCAGACCCCAGGAAATCATCATACATGGGATTGTTACTGGTAGGGCTCTTGTTGCAGATGGCTTTTCTTGGTGGCTTTTAGACTGTATTAAAGCAACACAGACTGTGGGTTCAGTACTCCTTTACCAGCATAAATCATTTTACTGGGCTAGGGTCCAGTTATTAAAATTGTTAGGGAGATGCCTCTGCCCAAATTAAGATGCAAACAAGACCATATGCCAAAGTCAATAGTATGGATTTTGTTTAACAGTAAAAGTGATGGAGAGGGAGAGAAAGAAAGAAATAGGAAAAGTGGGGGGAAGGGGGGCAGGGAGTGAAAGAGACTGACAGAGAGATAGATTGAGTAGAAAATATCACCACTCCACAGACCCCAACAGCCTCCCATTGGTCCTCTTCTGGTCTTCTTGGTGGTGAGGTCCCCCAAGACATAGATTTCAATGGATTAATATACATTTGGGTCAGGTGGGAATACCCAGGTAGCTCCCTTAGGGAAGGGACAAGTTTGACACTGGCTCTTGTGCTAGACTGGATCTGTTTCATCACTTGTCTGGTGCAAGGCCTCAGGAACCAGTCAGGGGGCACCTTGGGGGTCTTTAATGGTTTATGACATTTCTCATCTGCCTCTCATGTGAATGTCTCATGGATGTGGCCTTCCCAGGATGGGGGGTTTCACAGCTGAGCCAGTTTGTGTAGGGGAGGATGGGTGTTCTCTGCCTCTGACCAGAGGTTACACCACATACCCAAAACTCTCCTCCTCCCCCTTGGCTGGGGGGACTGTGTGCAAACCTGACCCCACAGATGAGCCTGTGGACTATGGCCTCCCCTACCCCAAACCCAGCCAGGGACGATTTTCAGCACAGCTGCTGTGTTTGACTTTCCTTGTAGATATGTTCTTCTTAATCAGCCTTGTTTATTTTTCCCTAGACCTGAGAAAATTGGCTGAACTCACAGTCCAAAGTTCCAGCAAGGAGGCATATTCAGGAAGGTGGGCTTCTGTGGTGGCAACTTTATACAGTTTTGCCATAAAGGGCAAAAAGTGCTTCATAACAATGTTTAAGCCACTTACCATAGCTTTTCTGTCTCTCACACACTGAGCCTGGAGAGACCTGGTAGTTGCCACGACTTTGTTTCTTGCATCTGTTTTGTCCTTACCACAGCCATAAACAATAGATAAATGCCATTGGAGTCAGGGTGCCTGTGGTGGAGCAGGATGCCTAAACTGAGTTGAAGTTAGCTGCTGACAGCTGGAGCATTTAAAAATGGGCAAAACAAGGTGGTTGGACTTTACAGAACTGTGGAGAAGGTAGTGAACCAGATAAGTAAAAAATGTTTTAAGTCACTTATGACTGTTAAAGGCCTTGTCTGTATTTGTTTTGCAGCCCCACTTGTGGTACTTGAACATTGATATACGATTAATCTCCATGTGGGGTAAACTTTCAGGTTCAGAATTTAGAGAGTTCAAATATATGACTTCTAGACCAAGGGGTATCCCCTGTCTCTTTTTATTGTTTCTTTTTTGTGAAAAGTGTGAAACAGTGTGAGTGCTCAGAAGACTTATCCAAATTGTAAACCTAATAGGTTTTGCACCAGTTGCAGCTCTTTTTCTTCTACTGTTAACATTTACTTACAGTGCATATTGCAAATCCTGATAAAATCTTTCTATTCTTGGAAGCTAGTAAAACAGGGTGGTGGATTAGATTGTCAAAGGAATTTTACTGTGAAGAGATCCCAGTAAGAACAAATAAGATATAAAGCATTAAAAAATTGTAGACTTTCGTGGGCTAAGTGAGAGCTTAATTCTCTTGAAATATCTGACCTTACCTGGTTCTGTACAACTCTAGAAAGGTATGTACTGTACTAATTTTTATAAATCATTTTCTATTAGCTGCACAGTATGACATTTTACTGCTAAAAGGTGACACCAAAATGTCTCAAAAAAATCAATTGCACTGAAAAGGAATTTTTTTTTTTTTTTAAATTTTTGATGTTACAGGCTGCATTATAAGCAGAATTACTGGTGCTGTCTCCAATTTGCAGAAGCAACTCAACACTACTTTTAAACTAAGGTAATAGAAATCAATTTGATTAGTTTTTCTTTTTAGGGAATGGTCTCAGAAGCAGGACAGTGCCAGGGAAGGTTAACTTGTTGCTTCACAGAGTCCCATGGAATGTATATGAAGGTGTTGCCTCACTGAGTGTCAGTCAAGAAAAATAACTAGAAATGCCAGTTCCTCCCTCCTTGTCCATGTCACGGAACCCAGATTCAAGTATATTGTTGCAAAAATCCCAATTTTAATTGGATTTCACAGAATTTATAATCACTTCTGCATTGAGTTCAATAAACTGAGTTGAGCTACTTGTCTCTGTGCTATGACTACAATTCTTCCTTCTGGCAAATTATATTCAAACTTCAAGTGTTGATAATAAGCTCCCATTCTTATTGGAGCACTTAGAATATTAATAAATACTTTATTGGAACACTTAGAAATAATAATAAAAATATCTGTCAAACTTCATCCTTGTTCCCTTTAATTGCCTGAATTATCAAATTTTACAGATAATTTGCTTTCTATGCATTTAAAATACCTCCTCACAGTTCCCTTACTATTTTTGATGGTTTATTTATGATACTTTTTGCTCACAAATCCTGTGTTTAACTGTGTCTAGCTTTCATACACACCTCTTTAATACAGCACATTGCAAGGATATGTCAATCACTATGGTTTTTGGTTAATCTGGGACACTTCTAGCAAAAAGTGTTGTAAGATTATCTGATTTACAAAGTCAGCTCTTGCAAATGCTATATATTTCTTATAACTTGTATTATACACCTGGTAATGCAACAGACTTCATTGGTTCAATACTAAGCACAAAATTAAAAAAAGAATAATGTTGGCTTTTGGTTTGAATTTCAATCAGTATCAAAATCAAAACCATTATAACCTGGAATAAAGTTCTTGGTGTGTTGTAGTCCAGTTTCCATTTTCAGTTTACCTATGGTTATATTTTCTTTATGAATTTGAGTGTAAAAATGACTTATAGATACAGGATTTCTCAGATTCAAAAGAAATTGCTTGAAAGTAAATGTTTAAATATAAATTATTAAATATTTCCTTAAAAATCAAACTAAGTAATTTGGTTCTTCAATGTTCCTGTTCATTGGGGTTTTTTTTGATTTGTTGGTTAAGGATGTTTGCAGTCAGTACACTTAATTTTACTCCTTCTAAAACTTCTTTTCAAGGAATATGCTATGCACTGGAAAAATACTAACTTGGCTCTGAATGGTTGTGCTGATATATTATATAAGAATGCCTATTATGTTCTGGAGTATGCTCTTGGCCTTACACTATTCAAATTCCAAATAAAAGAGGGTGGAAGTGGCTGTTAGTTCACTTGACAATTTATGCCATGGCAGCATCTTGAGCCTACTCTGCTGAAAGGCTCAAGAATGTATCAATCTTCCTCAAAACCTGCTTCTGATGTGGAAGACATGCAATGGCATAAGCAAAGTGGGAACTCCAGTTTTCTTCAATGTGCATCTCGTCTTAATCTCCACAGCCATCAGCAGGCATGCTGACCTCCAAGAGGTGAGGTATCCGCCAAAGAAAAGCAAGGGTGATCTCAGCTCTCAACCCTAATGCCACAACTAAGAGACTGTCAGTACAGAGGCATTAAAACTTTTGGGTTTAGGGACAGTTTCTGAAAAATCTGACTAGTAATGTAGCAGAGATGTTTGATATAGGAAGAGCCTCCCTTTGGAAAACACCATCTTTCATCCTGCCCTTACTCATTAAATTTAATTTTTCTTTTAAAACATGGTTTACATTAAATCATGAATGTAAGACTCATCCTCAGCTGAGCAGAGGTACAGAAGATTTTGACAGATGCTATACAACTAAAAGGAAGTTCTGTCTCAAAATATCCATTCTGCCTTAAAAAATATCCATTTCTGTTCAATGACATAATTAACTCTGCTGAGCCTCAGGGCTGGCAAGTAGGGTGAACACACCCCCTAAACAATGACAGTGTATGTGAGCATGAAATAATTCCACTGGCAGATTACCAACTGAAACTACTTCAATGAAAATATTTTAGATATCTATGCTGTTGACTGTTTTCCTGATTCTTTTTTCATACCCACATTGTTTCTCTGTTCACAAAGCAAATATCATTGTTAAACTACTACAGCATTAATTTATATTTTCTTTTTCCTAGGGAACTGGACAAGCTACGTAAGGGTGAAAAAGGTCAATTAATTGAGAACAGGAAAATGGACAAGAAACAGAGTCATATTTTCTGCACTGCAGATCATAAAACTCTTTTAATTTTGTTTCTTTTTGTATTTAATCCACAGAAGACTGTTTCTCATCTGCTTTGTTTTCATACTGTATTTGAAATATTCTATGCTAAGGAATATAAAAGCTTTTCCAAAAGCTTTTAATTACCTCATTTGTCAGTTGACAAAAAGTTATTTTCATTTGATTGTTAGAGAAGTCCTGGTAAATGTCATATTTATGACAATTTCAGAAAAAAATTTAAGACACCACTAATGTGAAGATATAACTTAATTCCATAAAAATTGCTGAATTGATTTTATAGTACAAAGATTGCAGGCTATTTATTAATTTTAATAATACATGCCTATATTTTATCTTCTTTCAGGATTAGATCCAAAAAGTACTAGGAAAATTCCATTTTTTTTTTCCAATGGAAAAATTCATTATTTGTAAGCAGCAACTGGAAAAAGGTGAGATTTTTTCCATCCTCCTAGGACAAGTGTTCTACAGAGGTTAATAGAGATGTCATTTTTGAAACCATATGTAGTTCTTAAAGGACAATTCAATATTGTTCTGAATTTTTTGTAAAGAAAGTCCCTTTTTTTTTTTGAACCAAACTTCACAAACTTTTTGAAAACATCTTTTTCAAAGTTTTGAAGCTGTAATAGCAACAATTTTCCCAAAATCATGACCTGAAAAGGCTTCCTATCACCAAAGAAGATGTCAATATGCAAATACAGGATGATTATGGCATTATTATTGTCCCAAATCGTGCTCTGATTGATTTAGAGCTATTTACTAAAGGCTAGCCAAGAACTTCAATGTCTTTTGAAAGGGATGCTAATAATTTTCCCCTGAGCTGGACCTGTGAATTATCTTTGAAGATATTTTTAAATGTAGAACTTCCACCAAAATATTTAATGTTCACCAATTTACCCAAATACGTTTATAATGTCAGAGAAATAAGACACAGTCCTTTGGGCAGAGCATAGTAGAATGCTGGTACTGCAAATGTTATGGAAAGAGCAATTGTGGAAGCTCCTGAGAAGCAGGAAGGCAGTTTTGGGTCCAAACACCTTTCCACTGGTCTGGCACTAGATGCCAACAAGCAGGGCTGGAGGCAGAGAGGGAGAAGCTGAACTGGGACAAAACACAGGCCAGCAAAAGAAATTTCCAACCCAAGACATGAGCAAGAAGCTGGAAAAAGAAATGCCACCTGTTAAAAGATGTGCCTGGGGAAAGGATTTTCTGGCAGAGGGAGCAGGAGCAAGAGGAAATTAGCCTGTAGCAGGTGCAGAGTATTATTCTGCTTAGCAGGAAGTTTGGGAAATTTCAATGTTTTTAACTAGTGGTTCTAACTAACTGCACTAATTGCTTCCATTACAGGTTGGAATCTTTTCATGCAGTGTAAGGGCTGTAGATTTTTAAGGACAATGTAAATCACCCAGTGTAAGATTCTGCATAACCCAGGCTGCAGAATTCAGTCATTCCTGTGGTACTGGTAAAACATGTGTTATGGGACAGTTTAAAGGATGACAATAGATACTAATTTAAAGTTTTCTAATGATGACTTGGAACAAGGTAGAACCCTACGAAGAGGTTTTTTTATACACTTACTTAATGCTTCTTCTATAAAGCAAGGGCTTTCTGTCTTGTGTAAATACATCTAAATTTTTACTCCAGATTTTGGTTCTTGAAATGTTTCTTTTTTCTATGCTGAGAAACCCTTTTTAGCAGAAAATCTTCTCACCCTTTAGGTACTCATTACCCATGATAAAATTTGTACTTGAAATTCTCTTCAATACATTCAATAGACAGAAAGGTTGTAATGCTCCACAAAGATTTTTTACAGACCTTCCACACTGTTGAAGTAGTTTTTATTTTGTAAAAATACTTTTAATTTTTTTTTTTTTTTTTGGTATTTCAGGTTTTACTGTCAGCCATTTTATACTTTCACCTAAACCATTGTTAAAATTGAGGAACAAAACATGACTGGAATGAAGTTCATAAATCTTTCCAAAACAGTTCACTTGCAAATTGAGTGTTAACTGCTGTTAATTCAGGTTATGTTACCATAAAATCTTTGCTTCTAAATCTATCCTTGTTTATTTTTATCATCTTTCTGTCAAGTTACTTTTGAGTGAATCAAGTTTTTCACTGTCTTATAATAGCAATGCATTCAGAGTTTCCTTCTACTGCTTAAGAACTTCCCAGTGTCCTGGCAAATTGAAGAATTCTCCTTAAACTCTGGCAGTCAGAATTTGGTTCTTACCTGTCAAATTATTATTTATCTTTAGCATTTGGTCTTTGGCACATTTTGCAGTCACGGATGAAACAATTCAAATGTAAACCAAAACACCCCTGAGAAGTCTGACATCATCCTTCTTGGTTATTTTGCTTTTTTTGCTTTGACTTTTAGCATGTCTTGTCCACAGCCTCCTACTTGCATTTAGCTATTGCTTCCAGGAATCTGAACGTTTAAAATATTTTCAGGACCTTGTCCTAATGAGAGCTACCTCGTGAGTGCCTAAAGGGCTACCATTGGGTACTTGGAGACATGTTAGTGTCAGGAAGAAGAAGGCCTGTGGGGAAATATGCCTGAGAAGAGGAGGTGCATTAGAATTCCTGCTCCTTTGGATTCCAAGCTCTACCTGCTACTGCGACATCTTAGCTGTGAACGAATGGATTGTGCCCCAGGAAAAAAACAAAACAAAAAGACTGCAAACAAAACAAAAATCAAGGCACAAACCCCAGGAGCTTTAAAAAAAACTTACTAGAGGATGTTCATTTCAATTCAGCTTCAGAAAAAAATGTTGGATGCAGAGTAGAGGCACCCACATAAGCACAAAGTGGGAGAATTGGGGATTTATGATCCAGAGGTTCTAGTCGTCCTTGGGCACAGCACAGAAAAGATCCATCAGGGAAGTATCTCACTATGCAGAGAAAACACTGGAAACTGGCAAGGGCCTACATGTGATGGCAAGTAATAATTGCATTGGTTTATATTTGGTTTTGATACAGTAGGACATACTTGTGGTGGAAGAGAAATACCAAAAACTTTTATACTGTATTAGTAAGTCCTTCCTTTTTCAGTCCTACCAGGTCTGACATATCACAATCACTTATGTTGTATAATCTGACATACTGACATAATGAGAGCTGATACGTCACCTTCATGATTGGCTGATTCTGAAAAATGTGAAGTGGTTCATAATATCAGAGCTAAGATTACTCTGGCTTTCAGGAGCATGCTCTTTACAATTAAGGTTATAGTCAAGCTGTGCTAAACATACATGTGTGTGAATAAGGTCAGTCATACCATATACTTTAAAGCTACATTATGTAATTTTATGAAGAAATTGGGCAGAGTTTAGTAGTAAGGCAGACAAGTAGTGAGGGGTGTAGAAAGGTATACAGAAATTTTTATAAGTACTAAGTGGTACTTATAGTAATAGCTTATAATAGATTTGGAGCAGCTTTTTAAAACCTACTTATGGGGTTCCATAGCAAAAATACAATATTGTATTAAATTTTAAAAAATTATTAAAATGGTGGACAAGTCATTTCAAATCTATCACAATCAGTCACTCATCCCCAAAGAGTCCAAGGTTATGTAGAGTCTTTCATTTATTTACCCACATAGAACATTATTGTCGTTCTTTGTGGATAGCATAGACATACTTACAGTAAATGCATGGCCATTTATAGAATGCATTTGTCATTGTTCTTTTGTGCTATACTGTTATCAACATGGTAGAAATACAGCAAATTATTGCAATTACTATTATGTTACAGCTATGACAGTTGAAATGAACACAAATTTTGAAAAGCATTTTATTCATTGCTTTTGCTGAAAGCTTTTAAAAATCTTTTACTGTCAGCCTGTGACCTTGCAGAACATGATTGACTCTCTGAGAAATAAAAGGTTCACATTTTTCCTGTCATACTGCTGAGCCCTTTCAATTCCTATTACTGTCAGGGTAAGGCAAAGCTTTTTGGTGCTTTCTATGTAATGGGTCCCACATGAAGACCTCTGTAGTTTAAGTTGTGCATTGTAAACCTTGGAAAACTCCTTACTGGGTAAGGGATGTATGATTATATCCCTGAGATCAATTTTCTGACTGTTTTTGTCATTTTCAATTTACCCTGAATTTATGCATAGCTAAACTTCGCTTTGCTCTGGCTAGCAATATTTATAACTGTTCTGTACATGCTTAATTATTTTTTAAATTAAAGCTGGACTAGGCATTGTAATTTATCTGCTTATCCTTCAGGAACTAGAGAGTATTGAGGAATTTTGTTTACCAAAGAATTTGCAGCAAAAAAATCTCTCTCAGACTGAAATGATAAAGAAAAATGCAAGCTTATTATAAACCTTTAAATATATGAACTTGTTCTGAACACCCACCCTTATGGGGAAGGAAGCACCTAAGATTCATAAGAGGAAATACAACAGAGGGTTCACAAACAATCAGGAAGTTTTATTATTAAATTACACACTTGGCCTGGAAATTGGGATACTAGTTCCTGACCTACTACATAAGCACACAACAATGAGTTTTGGATAAAAGGGTAGGGTGAAAACGAGAGAGAAACTAGATACATGAATTAAAGAAAGAAAGGGGAAAAGAAAAAGGCAAAGAAAGAGGAGAAGAAAGAGAAAAATAAATCACCAGTCCTGGTTCCAGCATGGATCCAGCTGATAAGCATCAATCCAGCTGCATTTGTCCAGCTGATGAGATGTCTTGAGGGGCATCACCCAGGCTTGGGAGGGTATCTTTATAGGTACAGGTTTCTCCACCTCAAAGATAGGTTTGTCATTTTCTATGTAAATTAGTTATCATGCGCTATCTGTTCTTCCAGGCCTTTCTGAAAATGGCTTTGGGGATCTTTGGTGGACTTAATCCCACACTATAGTCCATTCCCACCCCTTGTCCTCATTCCTGCACTTGCACTGTACTGTGTCATGGCTCTTTCTCATGGCAAAATGCTGCCCTATCTCCACCTGGCCTCCCTTCTCCAGCAGAATCTTGCTCTTTCTCATGGCATATTAATACCAATAGTCCCTGGTTATTACCAAAAATTCTTGTCTACTATTTCTATCAGTCCTTGTTTGGCTCCGCAGCCAGCTGGTTATTTGTGTTTGAGACATACACACAATCCCTGTGTCTTCTGGGAATTGAGAGCTCAAAGGGTCTCACTTTGGACCACTGTTGATAGTGTCCCAAGAGAATGGGCTTTAGCTATGGTAATTTTCCATCCTGGTCACCATTTGAGACTTTCTTTGAAGGTTCGAGAACGAATATACTATTCCACTTGGGTTGCTACCCAGGAAAGAAAAATAAGTTTGCACGTCTGTTCTTTAAAAATCAGGTGCTTGCTGGATCCCAGAAATAATGTTTCTGATAATCTCAAGAGGGGCTTAGTTCAGGCACAGTTTTGTCAAGGCTGAGACTTTTCTTGGCTCGCAATGTGGCCCTTGGGGCAGGAGGATGCACCACCACAATCCACCCTGCAAGTACAGCCAACTTCTCTGGGCCTCTACACCCATGAAATTTAAAGTATAAGCTCATAGTCCTCTGGTGGGGGGGGGGAAACCCCAACACATTTTCAGAAGAAAGCCCTTAAAAATCCAGAAAAATAATTTGGTCAAGATTAAGTAAAACCATTTAGAAAGTACAATTGTTGTTTTCAGCCACTAGAATTTCTGGTCTGGAACTAGTGCAGAAAGAGAGAAGCTAATGCAACACTTCCTACTGGCCTGCATCTCTCTCTCCCTGTGTAAAATTCATGCTGGAAAACTGAAGAGACACACACCTTTGTCAGAAAGATTCATTTGCAGAACAATCATGTGAGGGATTTGATCATATAGCTTTTCTCTTTATCAATAAATTTGTTACAATCTTAATTTTAAATTTGTTTTGAGCATCAGAGCACCAGTTAAAATATTACAGAACAATAAGAAAAGATATGTACATTGGACTAATGTATTTCATTATCCATTACATGGCCCTGTAAAATATAAATGAGGTGTCACTAAAAAATGGAGTGCAACAATGCAATTTCACAGCTTAATCTTGTCTGTTTCTTCCACTTAAACATTGGTAGAAATGTATATATAATACATTACTGGAAGGAAATAATAAAATGTACTCAGAAATAATCCACATTAATTTTTATTTCTTTTACAGAATAACTTAATTTCACAGATTTCCAGCAACTCTGAAAGTGCTTGATCAGTACAAAACCAAGCAAAGTTAATTGATGATTTCAATTTCAAAGCACCTTTGATTAACTGAAGTCAGTACATAGGGAGGCAAACTACTTTTCATTAATGACTCTTTTATCGTTTCTATTACAAAATGCCTTTAATTGACAGCACGTATTTTCCAAAGAGTCTGTATTATTAGATTAGAACTCTTGACGTTGTTCACATCTGGGTACATGAGCAAAAATAATTAAATTTAATAATAATGGAAAAAACACAGTAATCCATCATACTACTACTGCAGCATGAGCAATGAAGTCTGAGTGGATGCCAAATTAAAAAATGAATCCATAAAAATATGCCAATTACTATAGCCATAATAAAATTTCAGCTTCTGTTCAAATGACTATGAGCCATAATCCACTCATTCAATCTCATTGGGGTCCTCTGATTTCAAGTTCACCTGAACTCATATTTAATGTGACTAGTGTTGCACATTAGCTTTAGAAATCACATAGAATACTGTAGCCCTGACTGAAACAAATCTTCAGGACTCTTCAATTCAAAGTTCCTCCATTTTCTCGGCTATTGCCTGAGCTTTATCACAATGTTCAGTGACCTGAACTATTTTTCCAAACTCATTGTTCATATACTGGCAGCTTCCTAAGGTAAGCACAGTGCAATTCTCTTTCTTTAGATGCTGCTTTTTGCACTCTTCTTTTTTTTTTTTTTTTTTTTTTGTGGCAGATGTTCTCATTTTTCAGGCTTTAGAAACACTTTTCAAGAGTAAATAGAGAGCTCTGAATATGCGGAATATTTCTGTTTGTCCTGTGAAAGGTATTGTTCAACAAACAAACATCTCCCTTACCCACAGTTAAAATGGATTGCTGTTGTAACAACCGAGAACGGCATCATATAAAAGTTGCTTCAGCAGAGCAGATGCATACATCAATGTCATGTTTGTTTCATCTTTTTCCATATGGTAGAAGATAACAAGCCCTGGTAGACACGCTTTCATTAAAGGCTCATTAGGGCCAGTTCATGAAATCATCGATAATTCATGTGTGAAGGCACCTGAGGAAGTCTCCTATCAAACCTCCTCTCAAAACAGGGTCACCTAAGGAGTTAGGCTAATTTCCTTAGAGTGTTTGGCAGTTGGGTCTTTAAAACCTCCAAGAGTGGACACTCAATAATTGCTGTGTGTAGCCTGCTCCTCTATTGTGCTTTCCTCATGGGGAAAAGGCTTGTCTTTGTAAGCAGCCTAAATCATTCTGGTTTAAAGTTATGTCTGCAGTCTCTCAGCTCTCCCCACACACAAAGAACAGTCTAGAACTGTCTTCTTGATAATACTGCAGATGTGGTGGGCTGCTGTTCGATCCCCCTGAAGTTATGCCTTCGCCAGGCTGAATAAGCCAGCCTCTGTCAGTCTTTCCTCAGAGAGCAGCTGTTCCAGGCACTGAGCTCTTGGTGACTTCTGCTGAACCAACTCCAGTTTATCAGTGTCTTTCCCATGCTGGGGGACCCAAAACTGTGACTAATCCCTTCCCTCACTCGACTGACCATGATCTTGTTAGTACACCTTCAAACACCGTTGGCAGTTCAGCTCACTGCCTCCCAGGACCTCCAGGGCCTTTCCCACACAGTTGTTCCCCAACAGTTCAGTCCCAGCATGGGTTCTTACAAGGAGCTCCTCCTTCCCAGGTGCAGGATTTTGCTTTTACCTTCACTGCATGACATGAAGTTAACTTAGACCCATTGTTTCAACCTGTCTAAATCCCTCTGAATTATTCAAATAAATGATATTTGATAATATGATTTGATAAATGATTATTCAAATAAATAACATCAATAACTGATGATGTTAAACTAGTCCCACAGCAGACCTCCTGTGGTCCCTACTGTGGGTTGACCTTGTCTGGACATCAGGTGCCCACCAGGAAGCTCTATCCCTCCCCCTTCTCAGCTGGATAGAGAAGAGAAAATAAAACAGAAAACAACCTGAAGGTTGAGATTCATTGAAGGCCATTTACTAAAGCAAAAGCAAAAGGTTACGCATGCTCAAGCAAAGAAAAAACCCAAAGATTTAACCCCTACTTCTCATCAGCAAGTGATGTCCAGCCAATTCCCAGGAAGCAGGGCTTCAGCATGTTTCACGGTTGCTCTGGAAGGCAAACATCATAAATAAAGAATGTCCCCTGCTTCCTTCTCCTTTCTTTAGCTTTTATATCTAAGCAGTCATCACATGGTGTGGAATATCCCACTAGTCAGTTTGGGTCAGCTGTCCTAGTCGTGTCCCCTCCCAAGACCTTGCCCAGTCACAGCCCACTGATGGTGGTGGAATGATGGAGAGACAATGCTGATGCTGTGCCAGCTCTGCTGAGCAGTACCCAAAACACTGCTGTGTTATCAACACCTTTCCAGCCACCAGGGCAGAGCATGGCACCATGAGAGCTGCTGTGGGAATAATGAACTCCTTCTCAGCCAGACCCAATACAGTGAGATTCTGTTCCCATGAATGTTTAAGTTCAGTTACATGAACAACTCACAATAAAGGCAACAGAAAATAGTGAGAAAAATGGGAAATCTAAGTAAGGATGGAAGTTATCTTGTGTAATTACAGTGCTCTAATAACTGTGATTAGTTAAGCATTATTTGCATTCCTTCTACAGTCAATGGGCTGATATAGACACTTCATGAATATGATTACCATGCCACACTAATCTCTTTCAGGAGGTTTTTCATTCAACCAGTCTCCACACTGGCAACAGGAGAAACAAAAATACCTGTTTATCTGGGATGCCCAGGTTTTTAAGGGTCCTGTGTGAGAGAGAATTCATGTCACATGAAATTCTTAAGGCAGTCACAGGATTTCTCAAAAGGCAGAGGAGTGTCCAGGAGAAAGGATGGCTGTAGGTGGCACCACTTATACACAAGAACAGAACTCTGCAGTTTCTTGGTAAATATCTTTGTCAGCAGAAACCAAGATGCTCCCAGGCTGTACGACTTGGCACGGAAAGCATGCTGAAGGTCAAATAAATTTTGAATGCACAGGTCATGAGAGTATGATGAGATCCAGACAATGGAGCATCAATCACCACACTGAGAACCAGTATCTGGGTCAAATCCAATTATCGGCAGTGGGTAAGAGGGCTACAAGCTCTGAGAAGCCTAGAGAACCTTTATTACCTTGGAGTTTCAGGACAAGCAGACACGTTTTCTGTCCAGTTTAAAAGTAATGGACAGATAAGGAGTTGGTCACTGCAGAATCTTGAGATATCCACCTTGCTGGACAGCAAAATCTATATGGAATGGTGACATGCTCATCAACAAATCCAAAACCAGAACCAAAGTTTATTAATGTCAGAAAAACATGAACTACAACAAACAGGACAGGACAAAGAAAACCACAATTATTTGATGGATAGTAGGCCAGAGTATATGAGCTTCTTCTGTAAAAGGTGGTACTTTTAAAATATAATGATGAAGAAATATTTTATCAAAGTAAAATAAGCTGTTATTTCTGGTATGTATCTTTTCCTAATAGCAGCAGTAAGCTTTGCCAGAACGAAATTTTTCATCATTCAAATATTATTTTGTGACAAAAACTTCATGTTTCGTGGTGAGGAACTCCACTTGCAGAATCAAGCATAATTAAGACAAGAAATAAAATTATATTTTACTGGTACTGAATATGATCTACAACAGCTGGATGGTTTGTTTGGTTTTGGGTTTTTTTTCCATTCGTAATACTATCATCACATTATAGAGAAGTTGCTGTCATTTCAGGACAACAGATTTGCAGCTAAAACAGCTAAATAATCTTGTTTAGTCATGATGATAATTATAGCTTTTGCTTCTTCTATACTGGAGAAACTTAGGATAAGTAGTAGTAAATTAAGATAGTTAAGTGTTGAGGAAATACAGCCTAAATCAAGTGGGAATCTTCCCCTTTTCTGGTTTAGTGAAAGATGATACTAGTGGTTTTTGTGGCAAAGGTATTAACTGTACTGAAGAACAAAATAATGACATTCTGCACTGTCTCAGGTACACTCAGTTCACAACTTTCAGAATACATTCAAAACAAATGTATTCTCAGTTCTAATGAGAGTGAGACCTTAGGGACACAAATTTTTGATGGTGATACAGAAATCTCGATGGACACAGTACACAAAGGCTGTGCATCCTTAGCTGTAGTCTGCAGTTAAGGGAGGCAAGCTGGAACCTTTTGTTATGTAGCATAACCACATTGCTGGAATCTTGCACAAGGCTTCAGGAAGAATAAACCCAACTATGCTGACCTAAAGCAGCTGCAGATTGCAAAAAGGAGCTTTGTGTCAAAAAACCACATCTTTCTTTATCCCCTTGTTTTATTCAGAAGCTTTCTAAAAGCAATTTAGTGAACCTCTGGACTATGAGAAATTACTAGAAACCTTTTGAAATCGCTGCTCAAGGACTTCAGGCCCAAGTCCTCTGATACATTTAGGTGTCTAGCTCCTCTAGCAATTGGTGGGAAACAGGCACCAAAATACAGGCTACAGTCCTAAATAGCTTTGTATATCTGAGCCACATGTACTTACACTCACCAAAGAAAGTTTTGTCATATTAAGAAGGATTACAGTTCTGCAGCTATGCAAAGGGTTGCAGACAGTCCATCTGCTATTGTGGTTTAATACAAATATGCTGAAAGCCTTTGTAGTGACTTCAGATTATAAAAATATTAAGAACAATTATGTTCAGTGGTTTGAATGTTATTGTTACTTTTGACAGCTCTTAAGGATAATATCCCTGGACTAGACTTTTTCTAGTCCAATCTTCCCCAAATCTGCATGAATTATTTATACTAATACTAAAATGTTGCCAACTAACTGAAAACAGCATGTATGAAACAATCTATAAATAGATAGGAGATAAATCTGAAAACACTGAAAGGAAATAGAGAAATAAAGATGCATAAATTATTTTAGTGATGCAGGGTAGACTTTATAATGATATGTAGATTGTCATATTTAAGACTGTTCTGAGGTCAGGTTCTGTGAAATTCATTATATTTTAAGTGCTCAGACTATCAAAATTTCTTTTCATCTGCATGCTTTACAGCTCAAACTCAGTTCATTGTGTCAAAGAATAGTCACCACAACACCACCACAGTTAAAGCAAAATTTAGCTATATAAGGTGCTTAGGACCCATTGAAAAGAAATATTTGCTGGTTTTTTTAAGCCCTACCTTTCATTTTAAAAGTGAAAAAGAAATTCCATCTCTATTTTCAAGGAAAACCATGAAGATGTAACCAAGCACAGTAAACTCAGAAAAAGCACAGAGTGATTGAAAGCCCAGAGTAATCCTCCAGCCAGTGAACTTCCTCATATGTGTTCATGGGCTGTAAACGATGAACTTTATTGCAAGAAAAGAAGGAAACCCAACTCATATTGCCCACATTGTCTGGGTTGTGGTTTAATCCCAGCCAGCACCTCAGCCTCATGCAGCTGCTCTCTCACACTGCCACCAGCAGGATCAGGGAGAGAACCTGAAGGGAAAAATTAGAAAACTCATGGGTTGAGATAAAGACAGTTTCATAGGTGAAGAAAAAGTCATGCACACAAGCAAAGCAAAACAAGGAATTAATTCATCCCTTCCCATGGGCAGGCAGCTGCTCAGCCATCCCCCAGAAAGAAGAGCTCCATCAGGTGTAATGGTTATGTGGGAAGATAAACACCATAACTGTGAATGTCCCCTCGTTCCTCCTTCTTTTCCCCATTTATATACTGAGCATGATGTCATATAGTCTGGAATATCCCTCTGGTCAGTTGGGGTCAGCTCCCAGATGTGTCTCTTCCCAACTTCCCACATATCCCCAGTCCCATTGTCATCATGGCAGTACAAAAAAATACCTGGCCTCTGTGTAAGGGCTGTTCAGCAATAACAGAAACATCTCTGTGTTATCAATACAGTTTTCAGTATAAATCCAAAACACAGCCCCATATGAGGCACTGTGAAGAAAATTGACTCTATATCAGCCAAAACCAACACAGTCTTAGGCCTTTTGCTTTGAAAATCATCCTGGCACAGACTTGTGGTGAATGTTAAACAAAATATTCGGAATACCCACACAGAAATTTGCTCTGGTTTCCTTTTTTTCCTCCCAGGAATTATTTAGGAAAACAGGTTGTTAAAAAGCAACCACCCAAATTTCATCTGAGAAAGTCAGTCTTGCTACACTGGTCTCTAACTGCAGGAGTTGTGAAGTGACTGTTAATAGTAACTATCTTTATGCAAATTACTGGTGAACTCAGATAGTACAATGCTCAAGTTTGAATAGAAGACAAAACAGTAATACTTCAGTCTTCTATTCAATCTTATTTTAACAAAAGTCAGGTCATTGCTTTGATATGAGACTCAAAATTGAATAGTGTCCCAGCATCATACTTTAATGGGGTTTCCATGCTTCTATGACCTGGCTGAAACAGGATTTCCAAGAGCAGAACTACCATTATCACATTGTGGAGCATCTGGTCTGAAATTTCCATTAGAAATGTCAAAGATCCTTCAGTTTAAAAGATCTGGCAAAAAGGCACAGAGCAGTGCAGTAGTTGCATTTCTCACATTTGTTATTGTCACTAGTGCTATCTGCAGCAAATTGCAGGGTGGGAAGAGGTAGAGAAGCTGTTTTATCTTTGTCCCTTTGTTCTGCCCATGTCTGTTTGATTGTTATGGCATCATTTTGTCAGTGACTGCCAAAGACCTGTAACCCAAAAGAATTAGGTTTGGTCATTCAAATAAGTATTTTTGGAGAAAGTCAGCAAAAAAATCCAGTTATAGTTTGACATCTGCGCAATTCCTGCTGTCAGTGCAATGGCCCAAAAAAAGGTCTCGATAAACTAAAATAAAAAATGCTGATTCTTAAAAAAACATCCCAAAACCTCTGAGATCTGAGGGAATGAGAGAAATTGGGAATTGCACATTCTCAGACTGTGTAAGTCTGAGGATAAGGAAGACCTGCCTGAACCAAAAAAAAAAAACCAAACAACAAACCAAACGCACACCCCCCCAAAAAAGACTTCAAACCAAACCACCAAAAAAAAAAAAAAACAAAACAAAAAAATCCACCAGAAAAACCAACCAAGCAAACAAACAAAAAAACCCACCCAAGCCCCCCACCAAAAACAGCAACCACAACAAAAAAACCCCAAAAACATCAACAAAAAACAAGCAAGCAAACAAACATAAAATTTTTAAAAAATCAAACCGACCATAACCTGAGAATTTCAGTGCTGCAAAACAAGTTGGTTTCATTTCTTTAATTTCTATAAACTAGGGCCTCAGATGAAGTGATCCTTTTTACCTGGTCATCAGCTTCTAAATTCAACTCAAGAACAGCCAGATATGATAGCTCTAATGGAATGAAACTTGACCTATTGATGGGATGTCATGATGGTATTTAACTGAAACATGTCTGTTTGCTTCTCTCTTCTGTTCACTCTGTCCACATTGGGTACGTTTTCTTTCTGTCAAATAGCTCTGTCCTCATAGCTTTCACTTTAAACTGAATAGATAAAATTTGTAACCAAAAATGATAAGCCATGTTTCCCAGCACATGAATTATCAGTGTACTCTTTTGACTCTCTTATTAGTTCCAAAGGACTGTCACTGAACATAATCTCATTACAGTTAGTGGTGAGCTAAGGAATCTGGGAGTGTGTTCAAGATCACCTCTATGGTTGTACCACATATTTCCACCATAGGCATCCAAGGACTAAACTTGTGCACAAAAATTCTTAATGTATCTCTGAGTCACTACTTTTCAAGAATTTCCCATCTGATGGTATATCCAGCTTTCATGCTTAGTTCCTAAAACACTGCTTGGTTGCATCACATGGCAACAGCCAAATAGCACAGTTCCACACTCCCTGCACTCCTTTCTTCACCAGCAGGAATAAATACACATTTCTTCTGCCTTCAGTTAGGTGTAAAGATATGTATGAATATTTTTTGTGTACAATTGTGCTTATCTAAGGTGATTTCAATGATAAGAGCTTCTGTTCAGTGGGAAACAATTCCAGGTGAGGTACATTTCCTTCATCACATCTTTACTGATGCTATAAAACAGCATGTATCTATATTTAATTTCTGCAGCTGTTTAGGGTTTCTTTTTTACCTTTATAAAATATAAACAATTAAACAATTTCTTGTCTGATCTATTTGCAAATTCTCAAAGAATTGTTTCTTTGGAGTCCATAAAGAATATATTTAAGTTTATTTCAGCCATAACATTTATTTTATATGTTTTTATCCCTTTGAAAATTCTCACTGCAGTCTCAGAATTATTTTCTATTCTTTACATTGTATTTGTCTTTAAAAACATAACTATACTCATCTTGCAGTCTTGTATTTGATATTATATGTTTCTTTAGACATTTTTACTCAACTTTTTAAAAAAATTCCTTGTTGTGAGTGGCAAAAAAAGTTCGAAAATAAAGACAATACAAAATTTCCTAGAAAATTCAATGTCAGACCACTGATTTATATTTTTGTGCAATTGTCCTCTTACACAGATTCCAGAGGAAAAAAATCAAGGAGGAAAAAAACCCCAACAACAGCAACAACAGAAAATCACCAAAACATAGAAAGCTAACAGTCTAGAAATCACTGTACTGATTACCACAACTTTAGCATGTCCATCAGTTTCTTGAGGCAGTCATGCTGGTCAAAAAGATGCCAGAAACCACATTAGCATGTTTAAAACACAGATAATCACTGGCATATTATCGGGACACTGAGGATTTTGCTGTTACAGAAATAGTCTGTTAATCAGCAGTCTGCTGGCACGTGGGTATCCAAAGTATCCTCTGCTGTGCAATACAGATCTTGCCACTTCCAATTGAATAAGTTCTTTTGATCATTGAACAACTGTAGTAACTTAGAGATTTCCAAGATTTACGAAAGAGTTTTCATGCAGACTTCAGACCTCTCTTTTAAAAGATGGTATATTTCTGTTGACTTGTCCTTGTAAAGACCCCTTTATTTCTTCTTTGTATAGAACAAGACATTTTATAAGGCAGAGCAGCATTTCCTGAAATTTGGCAGCTCTGATTTCATACAAGACTTATGATGATTTTGTGCAACTAGACATGTAGTATTGAAAATATTGATTTTTGAATTTTAACCTCTATTTTCCCCCTCTCTTTAGTGGTTTCAAGACCCAAACAGCTCAGACTTGTTGCCTTCTATAATTGTTACAGAAAACCCTGTCAGGGTAGCATATTTCATACTTATCATCATTGTCAGAGTCATTGTCCTCCTAGGAGAAAACCACATGTTTTAACTGCTTATTGTTGTCACTTGAAGGCCATTAGAAAAAAAACAAAAACAAAAAACAAAACGAAACAGAACACAACAAGAACTATTGTCCTTATTTAGACACTCACAAGACATTATATATTTCCATATTAGGACTTGTACAGAGTGGAATCAAATTTATTCAGGATGAGATCACTTTGTAGTTTTCCCTTTTAGTCTTTCACTGGATTTACTTCTAATAAAATCAACTGTGTGTTCTTTACACCATGTTATCTCAAAAGCTCAGTGCTGCTTACAGCTTCATTATTTAAGGTTTTGGAATTTTTGTGCTTTATTTTTCTTCTTTTTCTTTTTTTTTTTCTTTCAGTTTTCTTTATACTGGCATCTAAACCTTCTGAAGCATCATCTGAAGCCAGGTGGGATCTTCAAGACCCACCACCTCTGGGACAATTCAAAACACCTCAATTTAGAGAACTGATTTTGTGCCCTTGTGAAAACAGGTTGTTTGGGATTTACACATTTATTTGCAAATGTCTACAAGTACACTAGATATATTGACTCCTGTTATAATCAGTGAAAATCTAGTCAATGCAGTTGGAGAATTCAAAATCCCAATTAAATAGACATCCAAGACCTGGTTAACCAAATTCCTCTATTATATGACTACAACAATGGTGCCTTCCACACCTAAAGGCATCTGAATTGAATTTTTGATCTAGAACTGAATTCTGTCTTCAATTAATAAGAAAGCAAAATGCAATGGTGTGACATTTGAAGCTATTTCTGGGGCTGGACCAGCATGTGCTGCCCACACATCCATTACAGAGGCTCAGAGTTAGCAGTCTCCAACTGTCATCATAGTATTTTCTCTGGGGTATAAATCAGTAAATATTTGGTGTTCAGCTTAAGCTGAAGAGGGATAATAGCCTGAAAATAGTAACATTTTTACTGCAGCTCCCTGTATGAAGTACATGGCCAAAAGAAGGTGCCCATACACCTGGTTGCACAGAAAGCATAGGATAAAAGCACACAAGAATACATTAAAGTGATATCACAACTCTAATCAGTTCCTTCTGACACTCTAATTGCTAACTACATATAATCAGTATCTGACTTGCTGAATTTTTGCCAGATGTCTCAGCCATTCTGGAGCTGTGGTGCCCCCAGCAATGGCCACTTCCACACTCTGGAGAGACAATGTTGTGGATGCTGTGAGGTCTTGAATGGAAAGGAAACAGTGATTTTGTAACTCCAACCCAAACAGCTGTGTTACCCCAACACTGCCATTTAGTCAGCATTTAACTCATTTTCCTACATGAAAGCAATGCTTAATATCTAAATAGAGTTCTTCATCTTGAAAGAGTTAAACAAACTAATAATGCTAATTAATCCATACAGCATCCTGCAAAGGAGGTGAGCAATATCTCAACCCTTTTTTTCAAATTCAAAGACTATAACAGATCCTCTTAAACCAAGGAAGTAGGCATATAGAGATCTCTGCTGTGCTCTGATGACTGGAACACTGGCAATAGCAACAGTTGCATCTCTTTTCCGTTATACACATCATTTCCAAGGTTTGAAAACAAGATTTTCTTTGAATGTTATTTTAAGAATTATTTAGGCTAAGAGACAGATATACCATAAAATTATGAAAGTTAATAAAATATGAGATTAGTAGCAAAAATTTTAAAAAAACACTTGTAATAAAATTTATTCAAATGTTTTATCTTTTAAGGCAAAATTTTATTATTAAAAAAAAATCTGATAATGTATTTCCCCAAATATTCTTCCTGCTTCCACAAATCCCTAATTTAAATTCTTGAGAAAGCTGATAACTCAGTAGAACAGCTTATCGTGATGTGTGGTCTGTTGTACTATTTCTGGCTTAAGTTAAACTTCCTGCTTAAAGCATCATGAATCTTACACAGTGGCAAAGGATAAACCTTTTTTCTGAATTTTCAAGAATCTTCTTGACAAGGGAGCTGTCCAACAGCTGTAGGAAAGAAAGAAGGAATTACAGATGAAGGATGCTCCCTGGCCTCTGCTTCTCCCAGCAATTCACTACACTGGTAAGCATTTTGTGATTAAACACCATTTCTTAAAGGCAGTTTTGAGGAGTTTTCTCAGCCTTCAGAAGTTCTTGTATTTTTGTTAGGGAAAGATGGAGTTGCTCATTTGGGTTGGTATTCACCTGCCTGTGCAGACAAACCCACCCCCCATTCTGAGTGCTACAGGAGGTGGAACTATTCATGCTACTGAAAATTGTCTTATGAAGAATCAATATTAAGGTTTAACATGTACAAGACTCTCATGATACCTACTTTACAGACAAAATCATAGCAAAGCACAAACGTAGATTTTTGGATTATTTTCATTGGGTAGCATCTGCAATGGCTGAAGTACTATTTGAAAAACAAATGGCTCAGGACATATGGCTTTAAGTGACTTTTGGCAAACCTATAGAGTAAGGCATATGGCATATGATAACCTTGAAGGAAGAAGTGTCTCCTGGTATCTTGTTAAATGATATGATAAACTGATCTCTGAAGTGATTTCTTGACAGAAACTTGAAAAATTATGTTGTTTAGGTAGAATAAATTGAAGGGGGTTTGTGTTTATTTTACTACCCTACTGTGATAGTGAATTATGTCTGACTGAAAAACTGAGAAACTATTTTTTTTGTGTGTGGGCTGTTCATATGGACATGAATATAAACAGCCACCTTGTCAGCTCTTGCCATGTTATATAGTATATATTCCTATCAGCTGAGATTAGTGGAGCATCTCACACACATTAAGTAAATCTCACAGAGATGTTACAAATAACAAAGCACGCCTAAATTGTCCAATGGGGATGTCCTATGAAAAGTTTAAACAAGAATATTTTGATTTTAGGTAAGTGCCCTCAGTATCAAAACAATTAATAAATTAATTTAAGAAAGAAAATGCTATCTTTTCTCCTAGACTTCTGTTTAAATATTAGCAAACTTCATTTTCTGTCACTTCTTTTGTTTATTTTCTGGGCAAATTGTATATAAGATATAGCTAGTCCCTATGCATAGATTTCTGAACTGAAATAATTTTATTTCCCATAATCATTAATCAGAATTACAATTTTAACAAAGAGAACTAAGAGTATGCAGACTGCTTTACCACAAAGATTTTATTCTACATACTCTTGCTGCAAATTCCATAGAAAATTAGTTAGCAAAGTTGTAAATAATCTCTTTTCCTAATCAATTTTTTTCACTCAGAGAGACAGATTTTCCAAGGCAAGGACATTACTTTGATGTGCAGTGATAAAACAAAAAGAGTGTTTAATGACAGTTTCAAGCCACACATAGTAAGGCTGTTAATTTTATGAAGGAATATCCAGTTTTCATTACCAACAGAGCTTGAATAAAAATTGAACCCTAGTTTCCCTAGAAGAAAAATAGATTAGGGATATAGCCTTTACTTTCTCAAGTTTAAATATAGTTTTTGTAGGATTAGGGATGAACATTCAGCATCTTGAAGCGTATAAACCTAAAACTATCCATAAATCATGTTATGTATTTCTTTAATATATATCAAAATAATTTCATAATCTGTCTCAGATTGGTACTGAAAGTGTTTTTATAGTCTAAAGTGACTATTTGCATGGCCAGAACAGCCAGTATGGAGGTAAGCATATTTCTACATCAGTTTTGTAATAAAAAAAAATCGCTAAATAGGTCTTTGTGGAATTACAGCTGAGAGGTTTTTGGTTTGGTTTTTTTTTTTTTTGGAAGAGGTTGGACTCAGTTCAACATCCTGAATAGCACTTACAAATATCTTAAGACTGTGCCCATCAGCAGAGGCAGCCAAGTGGCAAACACCATGCCTACAGAGCAGTTTTCTGCAGCCCACAGCATGTCTGAATATAGGAAACCTGACAGCACCAGAACTGATAATTATTTTGGAAATTTCAGTTGCCTTCACAGTGAATTTGTTCCTTATAATTGAGCCCATCTAAAATTAGTCAATTTACTGATTTTGGCTGGAGCATTTTCTTCATAGTGGCTGGTTTGAGGCTGTGTTTTGGATCTGTGCTGAAAACAGTGTGGATAATGCAGGGATGTTTTAGTTATTACTGAGCAGTGCTTACAGAGCACTCCTCACCCCATCCTGCTGGTGTGGAGGCTGGGAATGCCAAAGATTTGGGAGGGGATGCAGTCAGGACAGCTGATCCCAACTGACCAAAGGGATATCCCAGACCATATGGCAATAAAACTGGAGGAAAGGTTGGAGAGGAAGCCACTGTTTGGGAACTGGCTTTCCATTGGTTGGCTGGCAATGAATGATTATTTTAATTACATCACTTGTCTCTCTTGGGTTTTGTTTCTCTGTTATTTTCCTTTTCATTACTTAATATTGTTTTCTTAGATTATTTAATTTCAATTATTATACTGTTCTTATCTCAGCTCTTGAGTTTTCTCATTTTTACCCTTCCAGTTCTCTCCCCCAGTCTCACAGAGGGGTGCGAGAGTGAGCAGTCAGCTGTGTGGAGTTTAGTTCCCAGCTGGGGTTAAACCATAAAAGTCATATAATCTAACCATTCATTTAAGGTTTTCTTTCAGTCAGTATATGAAAAGGAAAACCTACAGGCTTTTTTTTTGAGGTAGATACAGCAGTCACACTTTTAAAAAAAAAAAACCACTTGAAATTTTGGACTAGACACTCAACTTGTTGCTGGATAAAACTATGTCGGATGAATCTCTGAAAGCATCATCTCTTCATCATCAAAGAACAATTTTCAATAGCTTCAAAAGCTAAATCTGCCTTTGACCCTCAGGCCTAATAGAACACATCTGATCCCATGTCCAGAGAGCCAACAAGAGCTGTATATGTACCTTTAATAGGCTCTTGGACTGGGGCTATGCCATGGTACTTGTAGGCTGCTGAGAAGGTATGGAACACCCTCAGACTCCACGGAAGCTAATGAGGGGCAGAGTCATCCTTATCTTCCTGGTCAGAAGAAGATGAAAGCAGCAGTTCTTCTCAAAGACCTTCCTAGATAATTATGCTGTGTATTTTCATGGACAAAGTATTGACCTCTCTACATCACTAGGAATTGTGCCTTCAATTTTAATAGAAACCAAATTACACTGTAGGCTTCTAACTGACCACATTAATGCACATATAATCTGGGCGACAATAGGAATAAGTCATCAGACTAGTTTGATCTTCTTTAGTTTATTTAAAGACAAGTCCAGGCTGTAGAACATGTACAGGTATTCTTGCAATGAACATCTAATAAATGTATTTAATAAAAATTAAAATGAAACTATCATAAATTCAAATTTATTTTCATTAGATCAATATAATTTTCAATTATTCATTAAATGTAATTAAAAAAATAAACTATACTCTTCAAACTCCAATTGTATCTTGTTTCACTGATGATTTTATAATTACAAAGGAAAATGACTCTAACAGAAAGGAAATTGTTTGCAAAAAGGTGTTAAAATTGATTTTTGTCAGGGTAGCACACCAAATACATTTTAATAAAGCAGTCAGAATGGGATTGGACACAAGATCTGTAACACGCACATTTAAAGACTAGCTCCCATCCTCCAAAAATAACCCCCTTGTGTCGATTTTAATTATGAACTGACATCATTAAAAAGAAATGACCTTACACACTCTAGATTCAGAACACACATACTTTATATGAAATATCATATTACTGCTAATGCATTGCAAATAATTACCTTATTCAACTGCTCAGAGCTTAAACAGACTTTTTTATACTTCATAAAGAAAAATAAACATAATCATGTAGACCCAAGCTTTCACAGAATAAATTACGTTCTGCTCTTTCTTCTCAATTCTCCCATCAAGCTCATGCCTGCTTGATGGAAATTACTTGCAGATCTTATGTGGACATGAAATTTATATAAACAGAATTTGTATATTAAACTGATTCACTTTTTCATTTCTGTTGCAAATCTACCTTCCCACTCGTATCCTTCACTGATCACACTCTAGTTCATGTACACTCATGGCTGATGATCCTGACTGTTGGTAGCACCTGAAAACACTGCACCACCAATAGCTGGGTGCACACAGAGCACACAGAAAGACCAAGGAGTAAAAAGATGTCTCTTCCTTTGAACCCACTGGATTCTGAGCTGCTGTTTTTGTCAGATTGTTCCCGAAATGGCCTGGCAGGATGCTAAATCATGGTGCTGGACAGCCACGGGAGAGGATGGCTGAATAGCAGTGCTGGCAACATGCTGCCTGTCCTCTGCCCCACTGCACCAGGATTGGGGAGTAGCACTGGGAAAGAGATGGCTGCTGCCACCAGCACTTTGCCTCTGCATTCCTGAAATCTCCCTCTGTGTGCATGCCTTCATCACAGCAAAGCTTCACTGAGTTACCCTGGCAGAGAGGAGAAACTTAGCCAGCTCCTTTGTTCTGTGGGCAGTGTTTGTTCACATTCTGTTTATTAGTATTGTTTTAATGAGGCACCCAGCATTACATAAACAGGGTATGCTAACTTCCTAATTATATAATGTTGAGTATTAATTGATACAGTAAATTATTTATAATGCCTTCAATGTCTCTGGCCTTTGCAATTATGGCATCTGCTAATACACACAGGACTCTGTCTACAGCCTGGAATGTCAAATTACCATACGGTCTTATTTAAAAAATGGATTTCTGTGTGTAAGGCCTCAAATGGGCTGTAAAGCAGAGCAGACAGAGATCTTTTAAGTAAACAGACTTGAAGCAGCAAGGCAACTCAATGTAGTTTTCCACTGAAACAACTTATTTTTAATGATTTTTTTTTAATAAAGCTCTCAAATATGCATACTTTATTAAACAAAATAATCACTTAACATCAAATTATTTTTAACTGCTTTGAAATAAAATGAGCCCCTAATTCTTTTATGTCTGTTGTTAACCCTCTACCTTTCTCTGCAGTCATTCTACAGTAACTCACTTAAAACCCAGAAGAAAGTTAACTCTCCTTCTGGACACCTAGTGTGAATTTCACTGGGTTTGATATACATTTATAGCTATTAGAACTGGAGTTCTATGCAAATTATATTTATTACTTTCTTATTTTAGCTTTATCAAAGAAATAACTTTCATCACTTGATAAGAGGTCTGACATTTTGAAAGGCAAGAGCTATATTCTGTCATAAATAGCATCTTTAGCTCAAGACAATACTATTCAGATGAAGTCAAAGCAAAGGAATTGGACGAAAAAAATCACCTCAATTCAAGGGCAAAATAAGAAACAGTTGACTGGAAAAATCTTTCCACAGCTTGTGTTAGCAAGAGGGTCTTCTGGGGAAGATTTTTCTGTGCTGGTGGGGATCAAATCACCTGTCAGGTTTCTGAAGGGACACATCAATCAGATTTGACACATTGCTGATTGCTCCATTAAATCACCACGGTGGTCCTGATTTGTCTCATCAGGTCAGATGAATTTTCCTTTTAGGAGGCTTGAAATGGTAAACTGTTTTTCAAATTTCATGATTGAAGACTTTTCTTGTCTAATGGATAAAAAAATTCTGTCCAAATAACAAAGTATTTTGGAGCATACACTTTTGTTTTGTTAAGTATGTTGAACCAGCAGAAGTATTTGCTTTTTCTTCTTTTATTTTTTCTTTTTCCTTTTTCTTTTCCTACTATTTTCTTTTCCTTTCTCTTTCTTTTTCTTCATATTTTTCTTTTTCTCTTTTTTCTTTTTATTTCCTGTTTTTCTTTTCTGCTTCTCTTCCTTCCCTTTCCCTCTTTCCCCTTCTCTTTTCCTGTTGCTCATTTTTCCCCATTAAAAGCTACATAGAATATTCAAATCTCCTGTTTCTCATATTCCCCCCATTAAAAGCTACATAGAATATTCAAATCTCCCGTTTCTCATTTTTCCCCCATTAAAAGCTACATAGAATATTCAAAAAAATCAAAGTACATTTCCTAAAGTTCTCTACTAAATTTAGGTCAAAGAAAAAGAAAAAAAAATCAAACAACTCCGGAGAACAATAAAGCTTTTAGAATGCAGAAGTTTCCTCTGACAAAGTAGCTCTGAGACATGTATCATATGGTTTCATTACATTCCTGGGTTTTCTATTAATATTTTGCATGTGCATCCAGAGCTTTGGGCCTGGACACCCCTTAGACGGAAACCTGAGAGCAAACCTGTGACCCAACAGCTTCCTGTTTCAAAGTTCTCTGGAAATAAACCTGCTGTTGACATTTCAGCATGGCTGCTTCCCTCTTGAGCCAGCATAAAGAAATGTCAAGGCACAAAACACTTCCTGGTTGCCTACAGTTAGCCTATACAATCTGTATTTCAACATCTCCAACAGATATTCAACTAAAAATCCCAGCCTCTTTTAAAAGCCACTTATATTTCTCCATGCACTGACTCACTTTGAGAGAGTTAAATTAAAATCAAAAGAGAACAAAAATAAATAGGCAAAGATTAAAAGGTTTTGGAAGTTCTGCAAGCTGGCTCATGTGTCTTGCTAATCAATAGCCTTTCTGAGGGGCTGTCCTTACATCCACTGTGAGTAAACTGCTCCTGATCAATCAGGAGCCAGTCCACACAATCATTGTGGATGTGGATGGGGGACATTGACACAGGACTGATTTAAGGTGTGGGTAAAGGGGTTTATTATGCAGCAAAGCAGCCTGTCAGTCAGCATTTTCCCCAATTTGCTTTTGCACAAGATAACAACTGGTTCTGTGGGTTTCTTATCTGCATAACTCCCTTCTGCTACAGAGTAACATCACAAAGATATATTCCCCAGAAAGGATGTGCAAAAGAGGGACAGAGGGATTATGTGTAGACTGCTCTGAACAAGGAAAGTAACTTTCTTCCCAGCGTCTTTCCACCTGTGTGTCACAGCAGGAGGCCCACAGCTGGTTATCTGGGCATGCCCAATGGTATGGTAATCAACCAGATTGATTGTTCTATGAATATTCTCTGTACTGCCCTTGGTGGGACTGGCCTTCAACCCAACTTGTTTTTGCAGCACAGATATGATGTGTCAAGCCTCAGACATACAGACTGGAAGGCAAACCAAGTCAAGAGTCCCTGAGACATCCATTGTGTACCCACCTTGTGAGAAATGAACGAGCCAAAACTGGGAGTCAATTAGGAAGGCTGCACACATGGAAGCTAAAGACAGATTTCTTAATTGAATGATTAATGCATGTAGCAAGAAGAGCTGCTTTGCCTCAGGAGGTTTATGTTTCAACAAATACATCACTTTGCATAAGGGAAAGCTTCACTGCAACTTAACTCTGGTGGAATAGCTTTCCACTGTGATAATGGTCATGTCCCATTGCAACTGGCTTAGAGAATGAAATGAAAAGCTGAATATTATGCAGATCATTGGCAGCAATGGCACAACAACTGCCATCTGACTGCTTTTGAGTGAACCTCTGGTTTGGCGCATTCTTACCAACTTTAGTTGGGCATATTTGAGGAAGACTACTCTGCTTGTGGAGCCTCAAGAGTCATAGCACCTGGACAACTCTGGTTACAGACTCTTAATTTCTGCTTCACTAGAAGCTAAGTAGATTGATGAGTTGTTAAATCTATGCCTGATATGTTGAAGAAATTATCAAATATTTGAGAAAGGTCATAGCTGAAGCTTTTCCTCTCAGCTTGAAAAATCAGAAAACACAGCAGACCCACCACATCCTCAAGACAGATACCTGTCAGAGTAATAAAAACTTCATGTTCTTGTATCTGCTAAAAATTAGTGAAGGTGTTGTATCTGATCTTGATATAAAAAGTGCTAAGTATAGAGAACACCAACAAATGCCCAACAGCTTTTGTGTCAATGCAATTTTAAACAGTATCAACTCTGTTTCCTGTGTGCCTGACATATATGCTTACAGGAAACCTGATCTTTACAAAACTGACTGAGCACGATTGAAGTCTTAACTCTAGTTTTTAGATAGAATAGCCTTGAGGCTTAATTCAATATAGTGCGTCTGAGAGTTCCCAGAAGACAGAACCCAGCTCTTTGCTTCATCAAAGGGCTAGCCTGAGGTGAGGAAACGAAGAGAGAGTTACATGTGGTATTATGCCAGCATTTTCACCTCCTTATCTAAGGCAATGTTTGACTATTCTTTGTCCAGTTTTCTGAACTGCATGAACTGCAGCCTTATCCCCTTTAAAAAAGCCAAAACCCAAAACATCCTAATAAGGAGAATATCTGTGCCTAGCCTTGCTCTGTTTTTGTTCAAAACAAGGTAAGAGTGAGCACATTCATTTAGCCGGTTTCAATAAAGAGGTCCCTGAACATTTAAAGAAAGCATGCAAAAGTGGTATTAAAAAGATGGTTAAAGACTTGCATGAGAGATTTAGAACCATTGGTAAGTATTTCAACAACTTCTGTTATAAATCACTGAGATATGGACTCGTGGTCCTACATTATCCTTTGAACATATGGGTTCCTGAAACTTTATTCTAAGCATGTTCAGGTTTGTGCACTTCCAATGTTTTATCTTGAGCTTTCATATTTATAAGGTGTGTTTGCATTTTAAATTATCTCATTTTCACTTGACATTTGTTTAGCATTCACTTTGATATCAAAACTTTTGCTATGTCATTTGAGTTATGCTCACTCCAGGGACTTAAGCTGTCACTCTGGTACTTTAAATGTTTAAATGATATGTGAATTAACTCCTTGAAGAAACAGTAGCTATGTTTCAATTTGACTTTTCAGCTGTAGCTGCCAGTGTACATCAGCCCTGTAAAGAGTAAAAAATAGGGGCAAGACCAAATGGCCAAAAGTAATTTGTTTGGAACTTAATCAAATGGAAAAGAATGAAAACACTTTAACTGTTAGTTATTACAAAAGCATAAATTGAGAGAAGTGGTTTTTACACTTGAAATTGGAACTTCCCATTATGATACACAGTAATTTCACAGCTTTCATCTTCTAAAGGACAGCACTTAATTACTTTGTGTTTTCAATCATCACATAGACACACAATGTAATAATTATAGCATATTCATACATAGAATATTATGTATTCCATCTTCTCTTAAAGAACTATAATTAACAGGAAGGCTCAAATCATGATACTTATGTAGACTGGATAAGATGTTTCCAACAGTGCCAGGGGTGATATTTGGACTTGATATTTGTTAATGGTCATTATCTTTTGTGTATCTTCTGTGCTACTCCCAGTCTGCTGAGATGTTAAGCTCATCAGACCTTGAATGGTGAAACAGTCCTTTGAAAAGAAACTTCAATTCCTTTCCCCCTGGGCAATGGTGAACAAAACCCCTGATTAAAGTTATATAAAAAAAAATTTAATTTTTGTCATTTCCAACAGGTCCAGTGATTCTGGGAAACCTTAACAGCAATTCCACTTCTCTGTAGAATCTTTGCATAAACAAAGAAAAATGAAATCTAACTCCTTTAGGAAGCATGAATTTGTATTTCTTCATTGTTCTCCTCCTTACTCAAATTCTTGTGAAGATCATAGAAGATCAGCTGATAGATTATGAGTCTCAGTAAACATGTGTGCAAATGCTAGTCTTATTTATGAACAGGGAAGAGGGTCGTATTTCCCAAAAAACAGAAGATATGTACAGCATTTTTCTTCTAAGTTGTTACACATATGACTTAATTGTTCCTAAGTGTTTTTTACTAAGTAGATTAAAGAAAACCTGAAAGAATATTTATATGCAAATGCCCTTATTTTGTCTTAATTTTTAAAATGTTTATTTCAGCTCTAAGGATCATAATTTTTGTAATTTCTATAGCTGAAAATATTATGTGGAGCAGCTTCTCTTTCGTGCCAACAGAGAGTGGATTTAATTTGATATTTTCTTTATTCTGTTTATGCAAACCCCTAATGACCCCTAAAATTTCTTTGTGTCATAGATTGTTTTTGTTTCCTCTTCTTTTCTTCCTCTTCAAGGTAAAAAGTATTTTCATTTGGTTATGTTTTTTTTTTTTTCTCAATAATAAATTTTGATGTGAGGTTTCCTCATTTTACTTTCATAAACCTCCAAACACCCTGCAGTTTCATTTTCCTTTATTTGTATCTCTCGTGTTTCTTTCCCACAGTACAGTTATCTCTGTTAATTGGCTATTTTTTTTTTCATTTTCAAGTTCTGCCTCTATGGTTTAATTGCTGGACTGAGTGGAGAACATCTAACAGAATTTATGCAGCGTCCAAACTTTTGACCCTGAGCAGAGACTTACTATGCTAACATTTCCCTTGAATTTTTGTACATACAAACTTTAGCCTGGTTTATTTTATTCAGCTATTGCTTAAAAAGTAGTGAATAAAAAAATTAATTAAATACGTATTATTATAAAACACTGTCCTGAAGAGCATATATCTGTTTCCTGAAGCATAGACATGGGTAGGAATGGTAAAGTTTATATTGATCTAATTTTCACCATTCCTGGTGTGATCAGAGGAAACCACAGCTGGCTATTTAAAGATTAAATGGAAATTTATGGGAAAATATGATTTAAATAAGGGTACAGCCAGCAAGCTTAGGAGAAGAAAGTGTAATAGTGCAGTGAATTAAATGTTATGTGGGCAACAAGAACCTATATCTCAGCTCTCCTATGCACACTTTCACCTAAGCTGTAGAAAAAGCAGCAGCTAGGAAAGCAATATAGAAATCTAGTCCTTGCCTTGTTAGGTTAAATCCTTAAAAAGAGAGCAACTTTTTGTTGCAAGTTGTTATGCTTACAGGTGGAGGGGTTTTAATACATATTTATTTTACCATCTTTTCTGCAGATAAGATAAACTTAGCCCTTGACCAGTGGCAGATATATTAGGGGGAGTTTCTGGCATCTCACAGAACCCACCCCTGTAGCCCAGTCTGCCCTGTCCTCCCACAAAAATGAAACAACGAAACACTTGTCACACAAACCAATACAATGCTTTAACCAGCTTATTCTCTTTCTGACTTTCTCTACTTTATTTTTTCTCTTTTTTTACCCCTTCATTTTTCTCCCTAAAATCCTACTTTGGCATTTCCCATTAAAGAAAGGCTGTATATACTGCTTTTCCCATGGAAGTCAATTCTTAAGAGACAGAGAGAGTTTGGTGGGTGTATGCAAGCAATTATTTATGAATAGATCAAACGTGTTCTCAAGTTTAAGCTGAATGTAAAGAAAATGTCTACTGTGTAGTATTCTGAGAAAACTGTGAAGTTAACAACCTGAAAATAAACTATAAAAGCCAGCAGATATTATCTATGAAAGAGTCATCTGAATAACTGACAAGCTGAAAACATCAATTGTCTCATGCCTCATAAATAAATAGACACAGACATTATAGCAGCTATTATTAATGTAAGAATTACTTTTGCAGAGCAAGTTAAATACCAATTGTCTGCTCTAGATATTTATTAGAATAATGCAGGGAAATATGCAGCTACTTTCATATTATTATGATTAACAGACCAAAAACTTTTCTCACTCAATCAAATGAAAGTATTCTCTGACCCCTGGTGAATCTTATCAACTTCTTACACAGTCCCATTAAAATCTTTACATCCTTCTTGGAACTCTGAAGGCCTTTTATATATCACTCTGTGACACAGTCATATCAGTCCACTGTGCAGTTGTACCTCCAGTATCCCATCCGGAACAGAGTATCTTCACCTGATTTGGAGGTTTAAGTTTCTAGTGCATTCAATAAAGTTTCACTTTCATCAAAATAAGTGAAAAAACCATGCAAACTATATATGTGCAATCCAAGTTTGAGGAAGGATTTTTAACAGCCAACCACTCCTTGAATTCTACATCTAATTATAGAGAAGATATCATATTTTGACTGCACATATGCCAAGAGGTCAGTGCTGGCATCCAATGGCTTCATTGGTGAAACTTCACCAAAGTTGTTAGAGAGGATTCAAATGCTATTTCTTTTATGCATGTTATATTGATGCTGACATTGTACAAGAACCATTTGTAAGTAACTTTACAGTAACATTTTTTAATATAGCACCAAACAACAGACTTGAAATTTTAATCATGTATTTCATAGATTCATTCTGCATCATTTGTATTATGCAAACCCTGCATACCCCAGGAAACCTCCCAGAAAGATTATGACCAGATTTTAACACTGGACTGCAAATCTCAAATACTGAGCTGGTTCAAAATCCAGATTAAATATTTTTATAATAAACTGACTAGCTTTTGCAAAAATTATTTAACATTAATTTATTTTAAAAATTCATGTGCTTGCCCATATTGGTTGTCAAATTCATTTTTCTTGATCTCTTTCCATTAAATCAAGTAATCATAGGACATCCTCACTGGCAATTACAAATCTGAATGGCAAACAGTGACATTTCAAATCTTATTCTCATCCATACCTACACCAAATGACATTCTATCTGCTGCTGGTATTTCAGGGTAAAGATTTTCTAGAATTGGAGACGTGCTTTGGCATTATGAATAAATAAGAGTTAATGAAAGGATAACTTCATAGCCCTCAATTTAGGATCTATAAAATCATACATGAGGTATTTTGGAATGATCTCTTTTCTTCACCTGTGGTATTTTCCAGTCAAAAAAGGAAATTATGCATATAGTGCTTGTGATGTTGTCTACCATATGCATTTTGATACTTTAAAATTGGTTTGGGGTTTTTTAAGAGACTTTGAAAAAGAACCTGAATTATTAAACAATTTTAATAACAAAAATCAAATATCATATTGGTTTTCTTACACTGAAGCAATGGATGTAATATTGCTGTCAATAAAATATGTATTGTACACTGTATTTAAATTATGTCAGTTCCATGGAACTGATGATGAATTGAGAGCACTGAGAAATCTGCACTTCTCTCTGGAATGCAACAGAGTTAATCTTTTTACTGTCATTGGAAGGTTTGGAACTGTACTAAAAAAAAATCTTGCACTAAAATGGCACTTTCTCCAACTGACCTTCCATGAATTTGTGCAATCATTAGAGATTTCATGGATCACTTTTAGAAATCGTAAGAATTTACATGTACTCCATCCCTTCCTATAAATGCAACAACTGGTATCAATTAATGATGTTGTCAGCTGTTCTGGCAAAAAGAGGTGGAAATTTATTCTAGCAAACTCCTGCCATGCAAAGATCACCTGTTCCATCTTGCTCTGCAAGTAAAAGGTTAGACAGGAATTTGGCAGAAATCTTTGAGGCATGAATTCATGCTGTTGAATCAAAAAAAAATACAGCTAGACGATGAAGGCCAAAGGGAATCTGGATATTCAGAAAATGGCTGAATCATCAACATCCAAAGTTATCCCAGAACTTACAAATACAACTTCATTTTTTCCTGCCAAATCTATGAACACACATAAAATAGACAGCAACTTAACTCCACAGGCATGTACAGGCTAAAAACCGGTATCAATAACGGAAGACTGAATGCATTAAAAAATTACCTAAATGAAAATTATCTCAATGAAAGTTACCCCAATGAAAATATGGAGAAAGAAGGTGCTAATGTCACTGTTAATGGCACTGATAAAGCATAATTCTTTTGACCTATAATAGGTCTTTTAACCTATCCAGGTCTGTCAGGATGGAAGAGAACACAACCTGTTCTCCATATCCAGTTGTCTCAAGGTACTGCAATCCCTCTTGTTTTTCTGCAGCCTTCTTGTTGGGTCTTTTTTCTAACCCCTCAGAAAACCAGTAGCTGGTAATAACCAATGGGCTGTAGCAGGCTGGGAAGTTTCTTGGTGATGTCTCTAACCCAGGCCCCACGGAGGCAACAAACTTCCCTGTGGATTGGGTCTGGTCAGCTGCTCCGGCAATGAGCAGTGACATCTTCAACTAGATCAGGTTGCTCAGAACCCCATCCAACCTGACCTTGAATATTTTCCACCACATCTATTGGAAACCTGTTCTAGTGTTTTACCACCTTCATTGTAAAAAATTTCTTTCTTCCTTCTGTCTAATCTAACTCTGCCCTTGTCCTGTTGCAACAGGCTCTGCTAAAATGTTCTTCCTCATCTTTTTACAGGTCCCCTTAAGTACTGAAAGGCTGCATCATATGAATAAGAACAAGAAGTCACAGACACATGAGGAAAAGGGATATTGGATTGCCTGTGTTTGGTTATAGTGAGACCAAATGAGAAGCTTCTGCTCAGCTAAATGTACAAATCACACTGACAGGCTTTGCCACCTCAGATAGTAATTATGCCCCTTGCCCATGCATTACAGGCAACATGAGAGCAAGTTCATTCTCTTCAAAAAGCACAAACAAAACAAATCAAAAATCCCCAACACAATTACAGGATTATGATTTACCGATACAATTATAAACTGCCTCATTTTTGTATTCGCACTAGAATTATCTGCACTTATGTTTTGATTGTGGACACTGCTAGCATTTTCCTGTACATTCCAGCCACTCATAACACTCAATCCCTACTGTGCCAGCCACCCCAAACAAAAGTGTAACTATTCTTGGAATATTTTCATGAAAGGTCCAGGTTTTGGCTCTGTTTTGGTTTAGTTTTTCTTAGGTGGCTTTTTTTTTCTTTTCCAGAGAATATTACTGTCTGGCTACTATCTTTTGCAGCAAGCTTTTCAGAGACCTTTTGAATGACTGGCAAACCACAGAGCTTTCCACAGAAGGGAAGAAGCAGCAGAGCTAAAGGTGAAATTGTTCTAAAGTTACCAGTGCCTCAGCACATCCAAGGTTTCCCATGCATCTTCAAAGCACAGCCAGAGCCGTATTACTAACCAGATCTGATTGCTGACATCAATAGTTTCCAAAACTTCTGTGTTCTTTGAGGATAAACACGAGGAGAGCTCCATGCCAGAGATAAAAGGGTTTTCTAGAGTTGCTCTCCTTAGCAAAACTGGAGTGAGGAAACTATAGATAATTTGAGAGCACTTTCAAAAGATACTACCTTTTTTTCCAGCCTACATGTCTCCTTCATCACAGCAATGGATTTTTATCTTTTTCTCCATCATACTGACTTTGCAAAACCCTAGTACAAATAAAAACAGCCAGCTACAGGATATGAGTTGTTAGTCCTTGAACAAATCAAAACTATTCCTTAAGAGTTCTGCATTTGTGGAGTTAATCTATTTCCATCTTTGTTCATGTAATCCTTTGTCAGTCATTTTTTTTCAGATTTATTTCCTCTTCTCAGCTATGTAAAATCACTTAGTAGCATGAACCTTCTTTTTAAATTTAGCCTCTCACTTTATGTATTTGTCATCATCTTAAAGTCATAAACATTGTTTTCATTAGTAAACATGTCAGGAAAATGCCCATGTTTTCTGTTGGCTGTACAGACTGTCATCAGAGAGAGAGGCTTGTTCAGAAACTTGTTGAGCAAGTTTTAATGATTTATAAAACAGTCTAGGAAGAAAATAAATTCTGTTTTACCAAATCTGTTTATGTTACCTGTTGTCTGTTACCATCAACAGCCATTATTTTTTAATTTTACAATTTTAAATACTGTTTCCTTCTAATTAAGGCTCAAAGGGAGAATCCCTTGCTGTTATTAAGTAATATTTTCATTCTGAGATTAAAAGTTGAGATTTTTTTAAAAAATGTTCTTTCCCCTCACAGTTACTTCTGTTCTGAAAAAATGATACCTAGACCCATTTATGAGGAGGTTCTAATTTATCTGATGAATTTGAAAGTATGTGATATATAAGCAATGTATATACCCAAGCAATCTCAACTCTATGTGAACAGAGGAACAGAATTTACTGATGTTGGAAGAATCACAGTGTGTGCAATGATGTTAGAAAAGCCTCACAGTAACATTAGGAGTTGGAGGAGAGTGAAGGTTAAATTCTTAATAAACAGAGGAATGCAAAGAGTTGCAATATTAAGCTCCATGGAGTCTCTATACTATTAAATAGTTACAGTTTATTCTGTGTCCTGAGTTAGCATATCACTCATGCTGGGGCAACCAGGAGCGCTGAAGGAGAAAATAAAACAAAAATAAGTGTAAAGCCCTTGACAACTGTTCTGACAAATTTCATCTGGAAGCCAGCACTAAGAATAGCACAACAGTCTACTGTACTAAAAGAACACAGATTATGAAACCACAAAAGCTAATTTTTTGCAAGGTAAAGCAAATATTGACATTTCATCTACTTCTACCAGCAGAGAATGTACCCCATTTAATCAAAAGAAGTGGTGAAGCTGGAAGTGACAGCCAAAAAAGCAAAGGCAAATGACAATTTTTCATAACTGAATGACCATCTATAACATGCTGAGTATATAGGTGAGAGACATTTAATGATAAATTTAACATCCAGAGGAGATACTGTCACAGTGTACCATGATATATTTAAAGGAATTGGCAAATTTGAGCTTATTTGCATATAAATAAATGTTTTATTACGTATATGTAGTTGCAGTAAGATAAATTCTCCTGCACTTGGAATACCTAAAATGCAGTTGTTAGGCTGCAGGAGTAGTTTCACTATAAGCAACAGTAAATTTAGGGCAACAAGCTATGGAATAACGTATATTTCAAGGGATTGAAAGTATCAAAATTTTCTCCTTAGCTAATAAAAAGAAGGGCAAGTTAATATCACAGGAGAATGCATCAGCACTTTGATTGGAGGAGAAAAAAGCAAAGAACAAAAAAAAATCTCAGTGTGTTTGACACCAGAAGGTTAAATGGCACCATGGCTATTACCACTGCTCAGGACTGACACCAGAAATTTGCATCAATTAAAAATCAAGCCACTTGTTACTATTTCAGATAAGAAACTTGGGGTCTGGCAGGTGAAATTAGATAGGTACATCTCTTTTTGGTTACCTCTAAATCTCCAGGAGGACATTATCAGTTTTCTAGATTAACATTTGAGATTAAATGTGTCAGTGAAATATTGTAGAAAGAGAGTTATGAGGCACTTGGTGATACTTCCAGAGAAGATATAATTGCTGATTATATGATTATTGCTTCAACTTATGAAGCATAGCACGATATACCCCAAGAGCAGCAATGCTGAAATCAAGAGAGAAAAATATTAAGTGTCACAGAGATACAGTAGAAAGAAATAGAGATAAAATACTTGCTGGACCATGAATTACTTCAAAGTGACCAAAAACCCAAAAGCTATTATGATATGCTGATGAATTTCAATAAGAAAAATGAGAGGTCTTTACAGAGAAGTTATGTGTGATACATAACACACGTCTCAGTAATTTAGGAATTACTGAAGTATAATTTTCAGTCACACAGAATTCAGGTTTTGCCACATTGAGGTCTCTTCCACAAGTCTTTGCAACAGAAAATACATTCTTTTATGGTGTTTATATCATAGCTTACCTTCTGAGTCATTTACAATTTTTAAGATACTTAAATACAGACAAGCAAAAATTCTTTGTTCCAACATCTAAAAAAGACCAATTCTGTGTGGTTTGCTCTTGTTCTTCTCCACTGCCTTATTCAACGCTTTCTAATGTCTTGTATAAAAGAGAATAGAACCACCACTCATTCCACAGGCTCACACAAAATGTGAGATTGACCTTATTGGAACAGAGAATTCCAGATTAATGCAGAAGGTGCTTAATCTTATCTTTAAATTTGAGTCTGAGTGAAAACACCTTCAGGAAATGCCTCTTTCTCTCTGTAAGAAGAACCTAGGGTAAATATCTTAGATGACAGACAGCTGTGTATTTAGGGGAAATAAACCACACAGAAAGCATGTGAAGATTTGATGCCAGGGACATGCAACAGGGACAAACCCGGTATATTATGGGGTTCCACTATAGAGGAATTCCAAGATGTCTCAACATTGTATTGCCATCCTTTTCCTATGTAAACTCTTACTTTATTCTGTTTTTCTTCTAGGCATGACTCTGAAATTATATAAATTTTCTGCATAATATGAATATAGTTTTCCTATTAATCTGTGACAAAGCATGAAATCTAGTATTTTCCCCATGACAAACACATGAAAATTTATCAGCCTAGCCTATGATCTGTACAGAGAACTATTTATACTCTATGGTTGTTAAAAGCTAAGGAAGCTAAAATAAATGAATAAACATGCAGAACTTTCCTCCCAGTGGTAGTTTTATTAATCACTTTTGTGGAATATAAGTTTTACATTATTCACAAAGCCTTCTCAAGCTGCAGCCACAGCCTTTGTCATGGTACTGAACATTATTAGTATTCAACTTGGTACTAAGCAGGCAACTAATTCTGAATGAAAATTCAAGAATGAAAGGAAAATATCCTCTTTGATCATTTTAAGTAGCATATATTTAAGATGGGATTCTTTTGCAGCTTCCAGACAGTCCTCAGTTGTCATAGGAACTCACGACATTCCCTGTGACTACCAGTTCTATCTGCACTTTTCTCTTTCCTGCTCTTAGCTATATTCTGTTGCACAGGTAACTTCAAGTACTGAAAAAAAGATAAAATCTCCCAAATTGCATTATTGGCTTAAAGGACCTAAGAACAGACGGTAATCATCCTTTTTGCCTTCTCTTTGGCACTGAGTGGGTCTTGTATCAGTTTTTACTTGTTTTCACTCAAATCACTAACTCTATATGGTCAAGTAACTATTTCAGGATCTGAGCTTTTTGAACAAGGACATCTCTTCAGAGGATTATCCAAAATCTGGCAGCTCATTTTCCAGTCTCTGCTGCTTTTTTCCCCTTTGCTTTGGGGTTTGCTTTGCTTTGTTTGTTTGTTTTGGTACAGTCACCACCCACATGCTGATCAGCTTAGACCTGTATTTCAACATTCTCATCAACCCTTCTCTTTCACAGTTCTTTCAGGAATTTTAGTCAACGTTTGTATTGGTTTGAAAACAAACCAGTGGGAGATCATAAGTCAAGATTAAAATTAATAGGAAAAATTTAAAATAAGTGCAATAATAAAAGGAAAAGCACTAGCAGAGTCAGATACAACCTGACACCCTGTTAGCCAGGATGGTGATAGCAATCCAAACAAAGTATTTCAGTTCAAGTGGTGATCCTGTGAAGATCTGGTCTCCAGCTGAAGGTCCAGTAGTAGCTCTTGTCCTCTGGGAACTCAGTAGACAGGGCTGACTTGGGCAGTTCCAAGACCAGGTTATATCCAGGTGGGAATGCTTGGCTCCTCCCTCCTGGGTGGAGCATCTCACAGGAGGATGAGATAATTCCATGAGTCATGTGGTGGTTTCTTGATGGCTCATTGTCTGTTATCAGGGGTGAGTCATAGCAGGAGATAACAGCTAACGGTCCACAGCTGGTGGTAATAGAATACTTAAAAACATCTATATTGTAACCTAGGACAGTGTTATATTTATAAATTACACAGTTCTTTCACAGTTCTTTCAGGAATTTTAGTCAACGTTATATTTATAAATTATCTTCTCAACTGATGGGAATGGGGAGGTTGTAAAAAATATTATTTGGAAATTTGAGGGATGCAGGAAAACTAAGTGCATATTCTTAAAGCTATACCTAGGATGTGGCTGTATCAAGTCTCCTCATCATGACCATAAAAGTAATTGAGGGTGATTAATCTGGTATTGGACAGCTAAAACTGAGACATATCACTTGCAATTATGACTCTCATCGTGCTTGCCTATGTCACATTTTCTATCTGTCCCTAAAGCTTTGTAGCAGTGAGCACCAAAGTGCTTAAATGTCTTCCAAAAACACAGCTTTTGTCTATGTTCTGTGACTTTATTCAAAAGTTTTCAAAATCACGGTCTTTTGCATATATACATAGTTTGCATATGTAATACTCAGTTGAGGCATCTGATTTGAAGTTCTGCTTTAGTCTAATTTTTCAGCTGGGCTGAGGTCGGGTTTCTAATCTGAGGCCCAAGATTGTGCTAGCAGCTTAGGCAGTGACTGAAAAAGAAACTTCACTGCCTTTCTCATGTTTTCCTAGATTCCAGAATTTGATATACAATAAAGTCAGAATAGGAAACTCAGATTTCAAAGGAAAAATGTCTAGAATTTTAAATAGCTTTTAAACATTTCTACATTATTTATTTTTTCCTTTCAGAAATAGGATATAAAAAATGAGTTCTGAAATGCATTAGAATGCTCCTCATTCATCCTGAATAATGCATATATACATGCATAAATCAAATATACTTTTGATAAAGTGTCTAAAATTTATTGCAAACAAAAGCCTGAGAGATAGATAGATAGATGATAGATAGATAGATAGATAGATAGATAGATAGATAGATAGATAGATAGATGAGTGTTGTCTTTAGGATAAAAAAAACCATAGCTTTTTATAAATAAAACTGCATAATATATTCATCCAAGATTAATAAACTGCCAAGATAATTATTCTGTGGGTATTCTTATGTTTTTAAAGAAGGAGAAAATTCTTGGCATGAAATTTATCCTGAGAGAAAAATGTAACTCTACAATGTCATTCAAGATGCCTCCCACTCTCCAAAATAAAATCACTCCAAAAGGAGCTTTCATTTGATTTCACTTCAAAACACAAACATCACGATGTGGAGATATGGAAATCTTGATCTCTAAATACATTAGCAGTATCTCCACTAGAAAGGGTGGACAGCAGGTTGGACCTGAGCCAGCACTGAAAGCTTTTTAGCATCGTAGGCTGTGCCTAGAGATGCATGGCCAGTTGATGGAGGAAAATAGCTCTTCCCCTCTGCTGAGACCATATTACAACACATCTGGAGATGCAGTCCAGCTGCAGACACCCAAAGAAAATGCTGACAAAATTAGGGCCATGATTAAACACTAAAGCAAGTTTCCCAGATCATTGTGCAGTCTCCACTCTTGGAGACTTTCAAGACCTGACTGGATAAAGTCCTGATCTCAATTCATTGTTGACCTTGCTGTGAGGAAGAGTTTGGATGAAAGACGTCGTGAGGTATGTTCCAACCTGAATTATTCCCTGATTTTATGATTTTGTTGAGGTCAAAATGTCATTATAGTGGAAAATTTTTAAAAAATTCACTCATTTTTGTGGACTCACTCCATCTAAATTGGAAAAAAAGTTTATACTAAAAAAAACCCCACAAAAACAAAAGCAGACAAACAAAAACAAACAAACAAACACCCAGTCAAAGAGACAAAAAAAGCCCTACAGAACTGTACTTTTAAATACCACAGCAACATTGTAAAAAAAAGAATACCCTGGCTGAACTGAGAAACATGTTGGATAATTTGTATCCACACAACACAAATTTTAAGATATATTTATGTGTATCTCTGTATATGTATATATACACATAAATCTTTTCTTATGCAATAAGTTTGTTTTCTATCTTCACGGTCATTTTCCCTCCTCATTTCACATAACCAAGATCTGGAATTCTGTGTTCATTTTCAAAAATTACAATAACACGTAAGAATAAGAATTTATGTTGAGCCACACCATACTTGCCAAGCACATTAATTCATTTGGGCTTTATTGTTAACTGCTTTTTTTTTTTTTTAATGAAATGGGAACAGCATATGTAATGATGCTTGGGCTGAAGGATGAAAAGGAATAAAATATGGCCATTGCATTAGAAATTATTTTGATGTCTAAAGTGAAAAAAAGTGTTAAGAGTCAAGAGTTGCATGGCATTACAGATCTGGTGGTTAAAACAGGTGCAAAGAGAAATCAGTTAAACTAAGAGCAATATTTGCACTTTGCCTCTAGTCTAAAATAATGGATTAAAATAAAATTGCAAATTGAAAAGAAATATGGAAGAAAAAGAAAGAAGGTAAATGCTGGTGATATGAGTTGTTAAATGCTAAGAAGCAAGATACTAGTCATGCTAGTACTTGAATCTCCCAGCACAATGCTGCAGTCACCAGTTTATTTTGGTTTCATAACAGACCAAAGCACATAACCATTCAGCAGAGATTAGGAATTCTGCCTGCATAATGAAGAACATAGGATCACATCCCATAATCTTTCCTAGACACCCTGTTTATACAAAGAATAGCACATTTGGCCAAAACTAATTACAACACTCAATTTCTCTGGAAAGTAGATGTCTATCACCAGCTTCCACAAATAATTGACAGTGAACTATCAAAGTGCATATTTTGTAAATATCTCACCAGATGAAATGTATTTGCATGCTAGTAGGCAGACTTCAGTAAAAAGATTAAAATAATAAGCCAATCTGCAGAAATCAGTATAAACACATGAAAAATTCTAAGACCCAAATCCTTCATTATCAAACATATTATTATTCACTGAAAATATAGTCCTCATCCTAACTACAATAATGTGAATCTTAGTGGAAGGCTTGGCTGTTAGAGGGACACAAATGATACTGTTGGTTCAAGTTGTAGGAAATTTGCACCTGCAGTTCTTATAACTGTGCAATATACCACTGAGTTTTACCTTACGAATAAACACAGAAAGCAGCAAAAACTCTAAGTAGTGCATTTGAATAGTAACTATCTGAATGAATTTACAGCATGCTTCAGAATTATTTTTGAAAATCCCTTAAAGGAATCACAAAATACCAGAATCAGAGTCTCAGAAAGATTCAGGTTAGAAGGCACCATCAAGGACCATCTTGTCCAACCCCTCTGCCACAAACAGGGATATTTTTTATTAAATCAGATTACTCTAAGCCTCATCCAAGCTGGTCTTTTACACTTTCAGGCAAAGGGCATCCACAGCTCTGGGCAACCTGTTCCTGTGCCTCACCTCTCATTGTAAAAAATGCCTTCTTCATGTCCAATCTAAACCTACTCCCTTTTGGCTGAAATCTGTTGTCCCTTGTCCTGCCATTACAGGCCTTGGTAAAAAGCCTTCATCTTTCTTATAAGCCTTCTTTATATACTGAAAGCCTGTACTAAGGTCTCCCCAGAGCTTTCTCTTCTCTAGAGCAACTCAACCTCTCAGCCTTTCATCATGGAAGAGTTATTCAAGTCCTCTGATCATTTTGCGGCCCATGTCTCCACCTGCTCTAACCAGGTCCAGGTGTTTCTTGTGTTTGGGGACCTCAGAGGTGGATGCAATTCCCCAGCTGGGATCTCTCAAGGGCAGAGCAGCGGGGCAGAATCTCCTCCCTCTCCCATGGTACTCTGGATGCAGCCCAGGACACGTTTGGCTTCCTGGGCTGCAAGTTGACATTGCTGGTTCGTGTCCAGCCTCTCATCCAGCAGCACCCCCAAGTCCTTCCCATCAGGGCTGCTCTGGATCTGTTCATCCCCTGGATTGATACTGGGGCTGTCCTGACCCGGGTGCAGCACCTGGCACTTGGCCTTGCTGAACCTCATAAGTTTTGCCTGGGCCCAGCTCTCAAGCCTGACAAGGACCCTCTGGATGGCATCCCATCCCTCAAGAGAATCACACACACAACTCAGCTTGATGTCATCTGCAAACTTGTGAGAGTGCATTCATCCCTCTGTCCATGTCCCTGATGAACATAAGAAATAGTATTACTCCCAGCACAGACCCTTGAGGGACTCCACAAATTAATGATTTCTTTTTGGACTTTGAGCCATGGAATTTAGCCAGAGAAAACTAAACCACAGATATATTTTAAATTCTACTTGCTTTTCTTACTGGATTTTTAGTTAATCTATTTTATCACTATGGGAGACTTGATAATTTGATATTTTCTTTATTTTAAAAATTTTTTTACTGATCTTGACACGTAAATAGTTGTGTTTTGAAGAGCCTGTTTTACTTGTAAGCAAAATATATCAATACTTTCAGTCTCTACATTGCACAGTTTGAAAATATATTCAATAATGAGAACAAGAAATCTGAAAAGAAAATTCAAAAAGATAAACAGGAAGGTGTACAAGCTTTCATTTGAAAGAGAACTAAGCCTGAGTGTCTTTCAGACTCTTATGAATGCAAGCTACCCATGGAAGAGCTCTCTGTGAGCAAGAAAAAGAGCATCATTAAGTACTAAAAAAGGTAAGTGGAAAAATATGGATAAATTGAGAATCAGAGATGAGCAAAGATTTTGACAAAAGAACAGAGAATAGACAAAGTAAAAGGAAAGAGAAAAAAGACATGGCACAGATGGCTCAGTTAATTCTTGATGCACCAGTGCTGTGCTGGAGAAATCATACTGGTATCAGGGGTTATCAAACTGCAAAACAAAGTAACTCTGAACAACCCTGAGTTGGAAAAGAAAAAAAACAAAACAAAAAAAAGCCAGAGGAAAAAGAACATACCAAAGGTGAAGTAGGCATGAGCACTGGGGAGAGAAATAACGAATAGAAGTCCCACCTTCTGTGCCCTCTGCCCAGCCAGCACTGCCCTGTTTGGGCAAAAGGTGAAGTGCTGCAGGGAGGGCAGGAAGGTCCTGGGGAAGAGAAAGAGCAAATACTCTGAACTAGGAGAAACACTAAAGACTGAAGTGCACTAAAGTATGCCCTAAAGCAGGTAGTAAAAAAAGAACAATAGAAAGCTTTCATAAACAAATACTGCTGGCAGGTGAATACACTCCAGGTTGCATATTTGTTTCTTAAGAATAAATGTAGTCATTAATATGCTGTATTTTATTGATTTGCTTAGTTACTAAAAAAACATGAATTGCATAAGCTTTCTTTTCCCACACCAGCCAAGACAGTGAAATTTTCATAGCAACAGCAAACAACAGAGTCCTTTATCTTCTGCTTTGTGGATGTCTACAATTTTGCTCACTAATTCAGGACACTTTTGAAGTCAATGAAAAAGCAGTAGAATGAAAAATCACCTTTCTTGTTTTAGAATTATGTGTTATACATGGTGTTGTGCCCTGGAAACAATATTTTACAAACTCTTTACCTTCTGTTTTTCCACACTGATGTGGCATATGCATTGCACACACAGTAACTGCATTTTGTTGACATTTAAAGGAAATTTTACCAGTAGCCACTATTTTGAATATGCAATGAGAGATTTATATGGAACATTATCTCATTAAAAGTATGATGTGGAAAGAGATTAGAAGAGTGAATAGTCAAGTAAAACATTCTGACTTAGACAAAACCTAATTTTGCTTTGACAGGGTGAAATAAAATATAGAGTTTTAATATTAGTTAGACTGACATTATCCAAATTCCTTCATAGTTGTTCCTATTTCATGCTATATAAAGTACTAGGCCGTCTAAAAGACCTTAACTGTCTCAGTTTCTGGGGCTTATCTATCACTTGAAAAAGGAGAAATTCATGGAACTTAATTACTTAATAATAAAAAAGTTCATTAAGTTTCCAGTGCACCAAAGAGCAGTCATATGCTTAAACTTAAGCACCTGCTTAAATTGTCCCTCTATGTGACAAGTGACCTAAAAATGGTAATGCTATTTTGATACCTTGTGAAGACATTAAGGAAGAATTTGTTATATAAAATAACCTTGCAGGAAGTTATTTATATACAAGCTAATTTTATTCAAAGTACATTGAAGGACAGACAAAAACTGCTGAAATACAAAAGAGCAGACTTTTATCAACTATGAAAAATTGTAACAGAAATGTTCGCGGACTTTGGTTATTCTCATAGGACTTCTTTGCAACTTTTCTAATTCAACAATACCTTTCTCAAAATGGGGGGCAGGTGTGTATTCAAACTGCAGGTACAAAATTGTATATCCTGGGACTTTTCTCTTATCTTAGTAATTTTAAACATACTACTTTTTGGGGGGGGGGGGGTGGTTTGTTTGTTTGTTTGTTTTTTGGTAGTGGAACCAAGAATTAGGACATATTCCCTGTTTAGAACAGAGAAGGATTTGGATCCACAGAGGATGGTATTATTTAGATGTCAATTCCCTGGCTAACATAGGAACACTTAGATTGCCTTATGCTCAGCCATCCAGGTGGAGAAATGCCAACCTTAATTTCTCCTTTTCTGTTCAAGAAGAGTAAGAATGAATTTTTTTAAGCCTGAAGACTAAAAAGCCCAACTATAAAAGATGGCCACAGATTTTAAGGAAATGTGAATTCACTTGGCAATTTTAATGAAGACTTCAATTTTTGTTGAAAATAAAACTCTGCAACAAGGTGTTTCAAGACAGACTTCTCTATTGGGAAAGCAGTACTGCTTGCCTTCTTTCCCCATCAAGGAACAACTGCAACATTGTTAATAAATTGATGCTCTTCTTCATGCTTTTTAGAGATGCTAATGCATAAGAATAACAGCTGCCCAACAGATGATTTGGTTTAAGATTCCATTTTTCTCTTAAATCTTGTGCATCATATTAAAAGTTTAAAAATTTTCTTCAGTTAAATGTTTTGTCATTATTTTAATCTGCATTTTATATAAATTAGTTTCAAACTCATGCTCCAAATGAGGAAGGAAAAAAATATTCCCCATAAACTTTAGCCTACAGACATATAATTATTTTGTGTTTTAAAGAAAACATTTCTTAGAAGTCTTTCTCCCTCCCTCTTATCAATCTCCCATTTTCTGTGCTTACAATGGCAGTCAATAGAATTTTATATGATATTTTCATTTGTGCCTGCTCTAATTTTTCTGCAAATACTGGTATGATAAGATGGAAGTCTTAGTATCATGGCTGATCTCAATTTTTGCTGACAAACAGCTTTCTAGACACTTTTTTTTAATGTCATGTGAAAGAGTGAGGTAAGTCAACATTTCTATAATATATAAACAGTCAGAATAATGGTATACAAAAAACATAGAGCAAGAGGAAAGTTTACAGCCCATTTCAATCTCTATTCTCAGTGTCACATGCATTGTTTGCTTTTTAGAAGATGATTCACATTAATAATATTTACATTTGACATGAGTGTTCAGTGTCTTGAAATGCAAAATTATCTCCTCTGAAGCACAGCCAAAAATACAAATATAATTCCTCATCTATATATTTGCATCTTCAGATATCTATGTGCTTTGATCGTAAGAATGCCAATTCAAGTGCCATTAGCCATTTAGTCATGGGCAAGGACAGGGGAATATGAGCTCTTAAAATCATCACACAATCTGTTTATTCCATTCAATCAGGTATGATAAAATAAAACTGGTTATGCTTGAAATCTTGGCACAGGGAAATAAATAACCAATTACCAAAGCATTATTTTACTTAGATATTGAATATATACACATCTGAGGTCTTTAATTTAAAAGAAACAGTGGTTTTGTAGAGTACCTCACTGGAACTTTTTATATAAGAATAGCTAAATTCGACCTTGAAACACAGTTTCAAAAACACAGTGAGCATATTTTTTTAGCATGTGAACATCCACAGTAAAGTGCCACCTTCACCATATTAAAGGAAACCCAGGGCCACTGCCTTTTAGTGGAAGGCCACTAGCTAATCAACCCACATTAACACAACGAGTAATTGAGTTTCCAACATCCAGACACAGGCCCTTACACAAATGCATTACTTACAAAGGTGTCGTCAATAATGAAATCTAGACACAGGATTAAAGTTCCAGATTAGCAGAGTGTCACGACTTTTAACCTACTATTTTTACAGCCTCTCTCCAAGAGCTCAGCTTGCCTTCTGTAATCAGCACCAGAACCATTCACTTGCTCCCTGCTAAGCTTTCATCTCCATGAAGTGAAGGTGACAATGAAACACTCTCCTGCAAGGTCCTCCTGGCAGCATTCCCACAATGCCTGCTGGACTGTTTTGATCCCATTCCATATGTCCACAATTTAAGAAGCACTACAGCTGCCTGTCTCTGAATTGTGCCGCTTCCCACTGCCAGGCACAATCCTGTGGTACCTGAGTTCCAAAGCAATCTTCTGAGCCTATTTCAATTTTCACATTAAAGAGCATGCTGCCTGGAACTTGATGATTACAGGTTTGTGAGGACAGGATCAAACAGAGGAAGATGCTAGCAGGGAGTCAAGTGTAATAACATTATTCTGCAGACATAGCCAGTTTTCTCTTCTGCTTTGAATGAATTCAGTCATCTACAGCAGCACTGATGTCAACACGGCCTTGCAGTTACATATTACCATAGACACATTTCAGTAAATTTCTTATGTGTCATTGCACCCTGGAAGGAAGTTTATGAGTGAGCTGGTTTTATCATTAGCTGATTGTGGCTCTGGATTATTAAGTGTAGGGACTGAAGCATTAGGACTATCTTTGTAATATATGAACAGGCACATATATGATAATTGGCTTGAGCAATAAAGCTATCAATTATTGTGTCTGCCAATTAAAATTATGAGTACTGAAGAATCAATTTATTTTTAAGGGCAATTCACTTTCATAAACAGACTCTAACTGCTCTTTTTTCGCCAGAAATCTATCAAATGCTCTTAGCTCACATTACATCATCATTTTAGTAAAATTACTAATGTTTAATACTGTAAATTATAGCTCTTTGACAGTGAAATGGTCTGTCATGTCATAATTCTAGCTAGTGAAGTTATGTATTCATTTACAAGTTGATTTCCTATTTGGAGAGAAAAATACTATTTAGAGGTGTCACAGCTTCCCGTCGGAAGATTTAATATAAAAATATTTGGTAAATAAATAGTGTATACATTAAAATGTTATATTTCATCTGGCAACAACTGTGCATATCTATCATGGTTTTTAAAATCTAGCATAATAAACATTCTACTCTGCCTGCACTGGTGAGGGCTGAAATATTTTCCATTCCCTTCCTTTTCATTCAGAGAAGGAGAGAAGCACAAGAAGAATCATGTATGGACAAATTACTGGGGCAAAATATTGTATCACAATTAAGGACCTTGTTCCAGCATTCTTCCTAGTCCATTCTCCTCTTCTTTATTTCATCTATCATCGGTACCACCACAATACCTATGAATCTGTCTCTGGTAGATTAAATAATATGATTAGCAGCTCTTTTCAGGAGCATGAACGGTGGGAGATCAGTGTATTGTATCTGGGGATCTTTTACATTACATGTATCTATATCCATCTATGTATCTACACAGAGATAGAATATGGATGGCATAGCTATGGAAAATAACCAAAGTGTCAAAAGTGTCTAAAAAAGTGAAGAGAAGTATCTCTAAAATGGGAAGAGAAAGGTGTCTAGACCTGAGATATTTAGGAGTAGTGGGACTCTGTGGAGACCCAGATACTGTAACCACATGAATTAATATGTATTACAGCTGTCATCTGTAATTAGATGGACTTTTTTTACTGATGGGTTTTGATATAAGGTATCAGTTTTGCCATAAGATATTACAGGAGATAAAAAAATATTTCAAAATCATAGAAGAGAAAAATAAACAACTTTTTTTCTGTATCTTTGATTACTGTAGCTTTGCCATGTACCCTCCATTCCAATAAAGCTCTTTTAGGTTCTTTAACAAAGTAACAAATATGTGGTTACTTCAAAGCTTATTTGGCCTAAACTTTACCCTTTCCACTTTAATAGCATCTATATACATTCTGTCAAACTGTGTTTGTACATGGTGTCAATCACTGCCAAAGAAGTGCCATTTATAGAGATTATTTCAAAATCAATTGTAAAAATAAATAAAAATTAGATATTGAGAACTTAAATTTAGGGGAAAAAAGGGGAGATATGTGTTTCTGAGAGCTAAGGTTTTGAAATATTCAATGTCAGTAAGGTCAAAACTCAAAAAAGAGGAAGCTAGAAACACAGAGTAAGCAAATTATAGTAATTAATATTTTTATTAATGAACCCACCACTATTTGAAAATCAAAATTTATACCCTAACGTTGAACTCCCTGATTATCCATACATCTATTCATCTACATTCGTGGTGAATCTAATGTACTAAAATGTATTAAGAAGTTTGATTATTCTATGTCTGCTAATATTTCACTTTCCTTATGTAATCCTGTTTCTTGTTCTATTTAAACTTTAGCAACTCTGTGTGCCCCATTTTTAGGTCAAAGGAGCTTGTACTTTTCCTAAAGATATGAAGATTTTTTCCTTAGAGGATGTATTATGGGAAGAAGAAAGAAGATATCAAGGTCACAGTGACTCTTCAGTTGTCTAATACTGTGGATCAGGTATACCTGGGTGTTTTAAAAATCTGTTCATAATGGCTTTGCAGACAACAGATAAAATTGAAGGAAGGAGTCCTATTTTAACTTGAAAGGCAAACTAACTCAAAGAAGAAAGTCACAAGTTTTATCTGGTCAGACGAACTACTACAGATATTTGTCAAACTTGCTGCTTACAACAGACATGAAAATCTTGTTTTCAATAGCAAAGACATGTAATCTTACTTGCTAGACCACTGCTGCCTGTCTTCTTAGTGAGAAGGTAGACTGGAGGTCATCTCTCATGCAAGCTGACAGCCACATGTTAGGTGGAAAACCTGCAATTTATGGAGCAGCTATGGCTTGAAAGCACTACTGAAAGTGCAAAGCAAATTCCCTAACTCAGCAATATAAATGCATGCATATAGGTAAAACCTTAGGCAAAAATTCTGTGTCGTTTGCATTGGGATGAAGCTGCATGTTGCCCATTTTTGTTACTTGCTCTTTGTGAATCTTCCCTACCTAGAAGAATTTAAATTGGCAAATGACAGCCACAGTTTTGTAAGGTCTTCAAAGAAACTGCTGCCTTTGTTGAGTGTTATGCAATGAGAAGCATGTCAGAGTTATTTGGCAAACAAGAATGCATAAATTAATACATGCAAACTATTATAGCAATAATAGCTTATTGATTCTAATATAATGTGTGAGTTAAGGATATTAAAATATGAAAAAATGCAGTGAAAAAATCTCTTAACACCTCTTCAAAAATAAACAGGAATTCAATTTTCTTCTTCAGGAAGTAGAAAATTAATTCTTGATTCTGAACAACAGTAGAGAAAAGTGAACCTTGAAGAAGACATCGCAGACAAAAGAACCCCTGATCAAAACAGTCTCTCATTTGCCTGTTCTTCCCACTCAATAACCCAATCAACAGCCCAAGCAGACAGTCTGAGTCATGTGCCCTTCACAGAGAATTGAACTGAAAGGAAAAGCAAAATCCAAACTCAGACCAAATTTTTAGAAAAATAGCTATTCAGGTCTCTTGAGATAAGACTAGCTGACAATCCTTCCGGCTTTTGGGGTGACTTTTTGGGTGAGAGGGGAGTGGTTTTTTTGTTTTTATTTTTAGAATATAGAGAATGTCGTGGTAAAGAAAGAAGATCTCATCCAATTTTCTCTGAAAAGTTGATTGATTAAAAATCTAATGTAAATAAATGTCATTAATGTAAAACTAAGAAAGGCTGACAATTAAGTATATATTTTATTGGTATTCTTGTCAGCATTTGTCTATTGAAAGCGATATAATTCCATGCATGATAAAAATAGTTACATATCTCAATTTTACTTCTGCCTTCTTAAGAAGTCAAGACTTTTTCTTTTGAATAAACAATACTGATGAATATTTTGGTATCTGTGAAGAAATGCAGATGTTTCAGTGCATTGACTTTGGTCATCTCTCTATTTCATCAGATCAGATTTTATCACACATGAAATAGGCAAACTATTAGCTGGCTATACTAGTGTAGCCTATCCATAGCAAGACTGCGATTCCGTGCAAAAGAAGTGACAAACATGTGATGAGAGCCAACTGGGCATGGGATATCTGAATTCAGTCAGAAATTATGGTGTCTGAAAGGCATTAGAGAAAAAGAGGTAATGTTTTCCTTCTCAGTTCAATCTGGCAGCAGACAATAATGGCGAAATAGAAAGACAGGTGAAAAGGCCAGCCGTACCTACTAAAACATCCATTGACATTTTCCACTTCACATTTCCAATCCATAGTAAAAACATTGGTCACTTCCAGTTAGTTTCCATTAGAGACTTGATTTATCTTTTCCGTCATTTTTGTGTTGATGCAAACAATCTGTTTAATCCAGTTCTGGTGTGCTTTATCAGTTGAATTACTCCTTTCTGATTTCTTTTAGAATTGTAACATTTCTTTTCATCTGCTGGTACTCTGCATCAATTCTTAAGGAACAGAGCTGCTGTTTACAGAAGCTGGGAAAATATAAGATTCAAGTTGCAGTTAACACATCATTGAGCATTTGTGCAGAACATTATGGACATACCTTTCTGTTCTCTTTTCTAAAAGAAATATTGACTAGATCACTAGACAAACACAATAAGAGCAAACAAAGGTAGAATGTAATGGAGATTAGGATACAGTGAGTAGTGTGAATGTCAAATGTGTGAAATATCTGCATGGGTCTGATGAATTAGAAACCCCTATGCTTAGAAGAAATCTCTGTGCTTCTGGTTCAACAATTGAAAGCCAGATAGGAGAACCTGGGGGCCTAAGACGTCACAAGATCTATTTTTTCTACATCACAGAAACCTCTTTCTCTTTCTTTTTGATGCTTATTTCCTTGATTCATCTGGAAAAGTGAACTTTAAAAAAAAAATAGTTGAATGTGTATGTAGTCAGGTTGCATTCCTGTACGGTCTAGGGCAAGGTATTGATATTAACACAAGTTAACTATGGGAGCTGCAGATCTTAAAATATCTCACTGAATATTTACATCGAGTAAAATACACAATTTAATATAACTCAACTCTTGATTTTATGTCGACCTAAGCATGTACTCAACCTCATACAACTTACTGAAATGTGTAGAATAATGCACAAAATTTATCTGCAGAAATACGACCAGGACATTCTTTTTAACAAATTGAGATGGTTAGATTGCGAGTTTTACTCAGCTCAAATGAAAGTGGCATATTTTATGAGACTGAATCAAAGAACCATATCATACCTTTGCAAAAAGTGATTGGACAGATCCTGTGAATGCACATGATTTGGACACAATATGTAGCCATATTATGACTAAACTTACAGTGTTATGCAGAACACTTCATTCCCCCAGTGCAGGTGTGTTCTATGTATTAGGAATAAGTCTGTGACTGAGATCTTACACATGCTACTTGTGGTAGACTGAGTGGTAGCAAGATGCTTCCTCCTCTAACAGCAGTGTTCAGGTATCCCTGAGATCCTGGGAACAGTGCAGCCCTATGTGATTTAAAGGGGAATGTACAGTTTAAGAACAGCTGAATGTCACATTTAGAACTTAAAGAGTAATTTTTGGAATTTTGCAAATCTGTCTCACAAATTTCTGAAACTATGGTATGGCATTTGCTAAAATTATTTCAGACAGAAAATATCTCCTGTGCAACAAAACTATTGCCAGGGATCTAAAGTATTTTATTGAACATCCTCCTTTAAAAGTGCCACAAGATCAACCTCCCTTTTATCTTTTTGGTATCCAACCCTTCCGCCTTTGAATTTGCAAGACATTATAAGCTTTGTCCTATACAGAAGATATCTTTCCAACATTACAAACTACAGGAATGCTCAGCCTCTTCTATGGCTTGCCCTTTCACTGCAAGAAAAGTGCCCTTTTATTCCATAGAAACTCACTTTTTTCTATCTCTACAGGACTATATGTATAGAACTCAAGTGTGAAGCTAGAGCCATTATAATGTAGTTCAACTTATGGAGCAGTGGTTCTCACCTTTCATAGAAACCTAGCAAAGTTTAGAATTTCAAGGCTCCAAAGTAAACTTAGAAAACTAAAGCCAATGAATTTTAAAGAAATGTAGGCTCTTGGAAACATGTGCTATCTCTTTTAGACAGAAAAATGTGAAGTTTTATATACACACATACCAGATGAACTTTCAGGGTCTCTCCCAGTCTGGGCGCTCTATATGTGCATGCATAGCCAGATGTACATTTATATGTATATATAAAAGTCTGCTAATATACAATTAATATATAAAAGAATATACAAAAGCACATAAATTAATTAATATTCTATTTTTACTATGTTATGATTATGTGATTAGACAATAATAATCACGTTTTTCTTTGATCATTCCTAATAGAAGAGCTAGTAGATAATCCTGCTTCATTAATGTTCTAAAAACTTTGTGAAATGGGTTTTCAATGCATTTAAAAAATGTTATTTAGCTTCCTAAATTACCAGGGAGTTTCTGATTTTTTTAAGCAGAGACAGAAATAAAATACAAATGATTAAATATGACCTGAGAACTGGGATCACTGTATTCTCTTCATTTTCCATTAGCCCTTGAGCACAGAGCTTGTAACAAAACTCTTTCTGATGTTGTCATGTTCTCTCCCATGCTGATGAAACTATAAAAAGAACAACTACAGCACGGTTCCTGCAAAGCATTTTTATTTGGAAATTAGTGAGGCTGCTGAAAAGAAGATTCTCAAATGCAGGGTAGGAAGCAATTGAGGGAGGATACTACTTTCCAGTTTAAGATTGAAAATCTCCAAACTTCTGGTTTGCTGCTCCAACCCCATCCTTTCATTAGAAATGCTGCTCTTCTGTTCAATCTTTTCCTCTTTTCCTCCTCAGTGCTCAGCTCCTTTCTCCAGTCCTGTGGTTAGTACTGTGGGCTAGCCGTAGCCTAGAGAGAGTTAAAAAAAAAAAAAATGTGGACAGTACTTAGAAGGAAATAAAAGGAGTCTTTTTCCTCTTCTTATTGTTTCTCCTTTTCGCTGACCAAATACAAATGGTTTAATGCCATAATTGCATGAGCAATGTACAGTCCTTACAGGTATAGGTTGTACTGTAGGATGGCTCTCCCATTCATAGGAATTGCATGCCTGCCCTTAGCCCTTGGAATAATTGCTGTTCATTGTAGTTCTGTGAAATTTTAGCAGGAAGTAGCCATCACGACAAGAGTAAAGCTGGCAGAAATGCTCTTCCACAAGATTTTCTGACTTGCTTTGATGTGACCTTCATAACATTAATGAGATTCACATCAGCCAAAGTGGCAATACTCTGAAAGCATTTGATCAACATAAGATCAAGTCTGTGGAATCTGGTTTTCCCTGATGAATGTTTCAAGTGGAACAAAATTATGTCATGATCTCCAGATGATCACAAGTGTGAGATTAGAAATTGCAACTGTGGACTTCTGGGAATGTATTTCTTTTATCACAATTAATCTGCTAATATCAGAAGGTACTTGTGCTATTTTTCAAAAACTTCATCTGCAGTAATCTGCAGCAATCAATTTTGAGTGAAGCCAATGCAGTTGCCCGATGTCCCCTTCCAGAACATTCAAAATGAAAACAACAAATATATGCCTGGCTGCTAGAGATTGTGGAGAGACCCCCAGGCACAATGAGACTGAGGCAGGCAGACTGAGATATTGGGAAGAAAGGATGTGGATTTTGGCCAACATTACTGCAGGATTCTTCAGAGTTTACACCAGATCAAGATTAAAGATGTTTATGCTGTATGTGCAAAGACACATGCTTGGGGAGGGGTCTTATCTTTGTCCTCCAGTTTCCCCCATGCTTCATGTTTTACCCTCCACATCTCTGCCAAAGAGGATCCTTGTCCTTGTCACACTTGTTGAGTGTGAGTTGTCAACTAAGTGCACCTTCAGCCTGCAGAGAACAGTATGGGAGCAAAGGGTGAGAAATTCAGAACTCCCTCAGAGCGCCAGATTTCTGTGGAGATCGCGCCAGCCCCTTCCCAGGACTTTTTTTGCCACTGAAGAAATGCCATCAAATCTTCCCATTATTTTGACTCCTTTCATGTTAGGATAAAACTAACCATTCCCAGAGGTGCATATTTCTGTCCTTCATTGGGACACTAGAGTAACTAACACGTGACTATCAGATGTCTAATGCCAGGTGAGATGAACACCTTCATTAACAATACTGAGAGACGGAAGATCACAAAACAACTGTGAGGATATAATGGCTTTTGCCACAAACACAACCAATGTCAGAAGCATTTTATTTTGTAAACACTGATGGCTGATGAAAAACTTGAATGATTTGTGTTTGGCAGCCTGCTCCTTACTTCAGGTCTCACCTTACCAGGTCCGTGGAACCAACAGCTTTTACAAAAGATAGCTCTGCAGTGAGCAGGTCCTGGAGAAGACTGGATAAAGTTGTTCCTACTGCTGAAGGCATTGACCAAATATCCCACAAGAGTCTATATAAACTGGAGGACTGCATTTTGACCAGCAGCCTCAGACTCCCTGGAGATGTGAGGCATGAAGTGTTACCAAGAACTTTTCTGAAACACTCACTGCTTTTAATAGCAACAGTATGAATCCACAGTGAGTTATTTTTTCCATAGTGACATAGGTGTAACTGGTGTTCTACAAAAAAAACCCCCAAACTCATGCACACAGAAAAGTGCTTCTCTGCTCCATTTTTTTTTTTAGTGGGGTGTTAATAATAGCTTATACTAGCACAATAGCTTTCTTTAGTTCTCCGTTTAAAGATTTTGATGTCTCATTCCAAGATTCAGCATCCCATCAAATTTATGACACACTAAATTAGAAAAATTGAATCTCTTGTCTTGTGTTTTTCTAAAATTTAAATAAATATGCTTTTTATCCTAACTCCCACATTTTGGATTTATCCGTAGTTCATATTAAAAAACGCATTGCCTCCCCCTGAAAACAATGTGTTGAAATAATTGCCTGGGGGAATCAAAAGAAAGAAGCATAATAAAGCACATTTTTTTCTGTGTTGCTCATGTTTGTGCTAGTAGGAATGAACTCAAGAGGCATATGTAGCTATATTGTTTATTAAAGAAAATCACCTCATTATATAACCGGCATTTTCTCTCCTATTTGGAATGGTTGCCTCTATGCTTTGTTATCCTCCAGGGTGAAAGTATATATGATATTAAAAATACTAAGCTAGCCTTCTTGTTTCTGCGTGTAGGATCAACTTCAGTAGTGTCAAGAGAATTTCACTGGTAATTAATTTCACCCACTGATGACAAGTTATGTGAATTATTCATAGTAGTGTGGAATTCTAGAGTAACTTTTAAAGGTTTAAAGACTGAACTATGAAGAAAAGGATCCAGGAAACTAGCAGTGTCTGCCCCTCCTCTTCCCCTCATGAGGAAGTTGTAACTGCAGTGAGGTCTCCCCTCAGTCTCCTCTCCTCCAGGCTGAACAGACCAAGTGTCCTCGGCTCTCCCCACATGGTTTCCCTTGAAGGCCTTTCACCATCTTCATTGCCCTCCTTTGGACACTCTCTAACAGTTTAATGTCTTTCTTACATTGTGGCACCCAAAGCTGCCCCCAGCACTTGAGGTGAGGCTGCCCCAGGTCAGAGCAGAGCAAGACAATCCCCTCCCTTGTCCAGCTGGCAATGCTGTGCCTGATGCTCCCCAGGACACAGTTAGCCCTCCTGGCTGCCAGGGCACTGCTGGCTCATGTTCACCTTGTCACTGACCAGGACCCACAGGTGCCTTTCCATGACACTGCTCTCCAGCATCTCAGTCCCCAGTCTGTCTGTACATCCAGGGTTGCCCCATCCCAGGTGCAGAATCTGGCACTTTCCCTTGTTGAACTTCATGTGGCTGGTATACATATAGGGGAAATCAGTGTGAGGAAGATATGAACAGAAAATTGCAGGTTAGAATCAGGGAGATCAAAATCAGTAAAATAAAAAGGAAGACACGTAAAAGAGAGATGTGGGATAGATCTTGAAACATATCATTGAAAGTTGAAACAAAAGGCAGTATTTCCTGCTATCTCATCAAAACAGCCATAGCAGACATCCTATTATAATGCTACTCAAGTGAGTACCTTTGTCCAAACTATATTGGGAGCCAAGTTTTACATGCAGAACAATTTTACTGTCTCATAATAAAAACACATTGAAGTGGCGTCTGTCTTTTCAAGTTACCTGCTTCATCTGCTTCTGATCCAAGAAAGTGCAAAAGTGACAGTATAGCTCAGAAAAACAGAGTCTAGCTAGATTTCTACGCCATCACAGTAAGTGTAAAAGTATAAAATAAAGTAAAATAAAATAAATAAAACAAAACAAAAGTCTAGTGTGACCCTGTGGAAAGAAAAGGACAAAGCTGTGATAACCTACATACCATCAGTATGGTGAAAGCATTTTTCAAGATATTTTCTGTACTTACGGTATTTTTTAGTCAAAAAGTAAGACATAATTGCCATCAATCTTCCTTCTCTCTTGATCCCAAAGACAAATATATAGAGACTGTCTAAAAATGGGTGACAGTGATGTCTTGTCAAATTTCCAAAGTTTGGAAATACACTACAGAACAAAGTCTACTAGGAAGGTTGTTTTAATATTTTGTGCACTTTCAGGAATGAAAGATAAAATAAGTTCTACAAACAAGGTCTCATCTTGAAACTGGTTTGCAGGAAAGACAGTTACCTGGACAATAATTGTATAAAACACTAGTTAAAAATTTAGATTAATTTACACGTGGGTCATCATAAGACATGTTTAACATACCTGGTTTTTCTGAACGGTATATCAAGCCTCATATTTCTGTTTCAGCTAGGACATATACTTCACAAAGACGTCTAATCTTTATCTGAACACTTACCAAGCATCAAGGTAACTTATTCCATTGGTTAGTGATGATTCACTGCAAAAATGCATGTTTCATTTTTAGTCTCAATTGACCTGTGCTCTGTGTTCAGGCTCTAGGTCTCTAATGTCTTTCATAGATAAAACTTCCCTCCAGTGTTGGAAGTATCTGCACTTACAGATCATGATCAGGTTTGCTTCTTAATCTTCATTTTGGTAAACTGAAGGGATTGAACTGGGTAGATGCCTCACTGAAAAGGCTTTTTTTCCTTAGAACTTCTATCCTTTTTGTAGCTCTTTTTAAATCCATTTCCAATATATCAATGCTGCTTTAAAATGAATTCATGAAACAGAACACAGTAGAGGTCTCACTAATATCACAGAGAATCAAAAATATCCCTGTACTTCTCTTTTTTAATCCTCTTTCTATTTATCTAAGGATGACTTTTTCTTTCTTCTTGGCCATTTCTTCACACCACAGACCCAGAAAATCTAGAGCCTTATATTGATTTGTACCTCCTGGGGAATGCTTTGGGTCAAAATCCATGTTGGATATAACAACATTTCACCATTATGGGATACTTCAAAATCTTCAGCAGTCAACCTAAGTACATAACACTTTAAAATATGAACCTATTTCACAGAAGATTGCCTGCACAAATACAAGTAATACTTACCATTTGACTACACCAGTAATTTTTTAAGATTATAAATACATTTAACATATTCAGAACTTGTGTAGGCAAATCCCAACAAATTGTTTTATTTTTTTGACCCATGTAAGATTCAGGCTGAGGCAGGAGATGGAAGGTTTTAGCTTTGGTGTCTGAATTAATTACAATGGAAGAGAAAGGCAAGAAGAATCAAATTGCAGCACCCTGCACCATCATGACAGGATCCTAGAATTTCTTTTAAAATTTTCATATATATTTATAGTATCTTTTTCCTCAGCTTCAGTCAATATCACTAGCCCATGGTGAAAAACATAAACAAAAATATGTTTGCTCTTCCATCACTGACATCCTCCATTTGTGTCTGAACACAATTCATTAAAGTCCTCATTTCTCTGCTGATAGCCATGGTTCCAGGGAAAAAATAGTCCTGTTTTCATATCAATTCATGCTTTATTAGGTTATTTCACTTGCCTCTTATTTTTAAGTTTCTTTCACAAGGGATAATTTACAGGCTTCTCCCTACTCTCTTGTGAAGACAGATTGATTTGGTTGTGTTCAGAAGCAAAGGCATAAGTAAACTGCTCCCGGATAGAGAAACATCAGCAACACAAGGACAATATTTTGACAGATTATCTAAAAGTCACTAAAGTTAGGGCAACAAAAAAGTGTTCCGTTTCAGATTCTTAACCATGTGAGATAGAAATATATGCCTTAATGTCTGTAACCATCAAGAGCAATAAAAATGTTTAATTCAGGTGTTTTTCTCTTAATATTCAGAGCAACTTATAAGACATAGAGGTAATTTCAACCAGCATAAGTAACCAAGTGAGTTCTAATTATTTTTTTGCATCTGGCTGGGCTCCCAGTCACTAGGTGGGTAATTGTCATACAGCTCCACAGCCTCTTCAGCCATGGTTTGACTGCCTCTGCCCCTGACATTGCACATCTGCCTGCCCTTTTGCCACTTTCAAGACCAAAGCAGCACCCCAGGCTGTTTTAGTGCATGTTTATCACAGGTACACTACCTCTTTGAGGAGGGAAAGAATTTTAAGGCAAATACTTGCCTCACATGAAATCCAGAAAAATCATTGTGTCTTACAGATAAGCAGCACAGTGACTCAATACAAATATCATTTGTGATGCCAGAAATGAATCCATCCATTCTCTACTCCAGTTATGCTGAGAACAGTAGCCCTACAGAGAAAACAGGGAGGGGGCTTTGAGATGCAGAAAATTATTGAAATAACACCGCAGAACTATGGAGTTAAAACTGTTATATTCCTAGTGTATGACACTGCCAGCTAGCATTACTGTTAAAATATTTACAGCAGACCTGTAATTGTACTAATCGCGTAAGAAGATGTTCAAAAGATGGCAATCTATTGTGGGCTATTTCAGATACCTGCACTCAGGATTTATTTTGTTAAGGGCACTTAAGGCTGCTGGTGAGCTCATTTTTAGCTTTCATATAAGTCTAAATAAATCAGAGACTTCCTGAGCAAACGACTGGATTCTGATGACAAATCACTTTTTTTTTTGGTCTACATGGCAACTTTACAAAAGACGGTGAGGCTTGTCCAGGTCACAGGTGGTGCAGAATCTGCCCAATTAAAAGTCCATTTGCTAGGAATTGTGAATGAAGAACACATTCTGCTGCGCCAGCTTGACTTGTGTCTAAACAGTATAATGAAAAGTCTTTCCATGATAAATGTCCTCTGTGAGTGGTATGATTGTCTAGATATGAATATTATTTTTGACAACTGTTGCAATGTATACGTGTCATATACGTGTGTATATATACATCTATGTATCTGAAGTAACTATTTACTTTATGGTTTTAAAGTTATTGTTTCTAGAGAATTCAAATTAAAACGAAAATGTTCACTCCAGCTGTAGCAGATGTATCTTGTTTATCTTCCAAGACTCCAAACCAAAATAGTGTATTTTGGAAATACTTTGTTACTGATTCATGATTTAAGGTTCACTTTATAAGTAGTTTGTCTCCCTAGTAATAATCTCATAATAACCTAGCCAGGTTTATAAAGCTTTGCTGAAAAATGATAACAAATCCTCCAAAATAAGGACCAAAATGTAATTTTTATCAAAAATTATTTAGAATTTGCTCAGTAGCATCCCAACCCCTCTCATCTAACCAAAGAAGCAAACAAGGTGACCTCCGACAAGGAAGCAAAAGGTGATTCCTGGCTGCCTATCATGGGCAGTGTTATGATCCATAACCTCCAATGCACATCTGGGGCTAAAGTTGTAGCTGTGATATACAAAACATGAGTTTTTTAAATAAAAGCACCTCACAGTTCCACAGATCTAATGCAGGCTGAACAATCCTTACCCACATAACTGGTCGTCCCTCTTGTACCCATTGATAAAACCTTTGGCTGGCAGAGCCTCCAAAAAACTATGGGGCTCTTCTCAGTTCAGTGATTGTTTTTCATGGTTGCAATCCCATACAATCATGTTTTTCGTATTTGTGTCAAAATAATCTATTAGAAAAAGAAACACAGTTAATACCTTTCATATAAAATACAGCCAAGAATAACATGAAGTACAATACAAGCTGTAGAGTCTAGCTTTATGGAATCACTTTTTTTTACTACCTTTTACCAAAAAAAAAAAAAAAAAGGGAGAACAAGCTGTAATGAAACAAGCTAGCTTATTTGAGTGTTTTTAATAGGATCTGATTAAAACACTATTTGAATGAATCACATTTGTTCTGTTGCATAGTAAACTTCAGGCCAGGTCTCTAAAAAAAGGCAGAGACAAACTAGATCAAGGACATTATGGAGTGTACATGTCCCAGCACTCTCAGTGTTTTCACCTCAGCCCCCATCACCTCTTGAGAGCCAGGAGTGAAGGAGTGAAGCTCAGCCAGCAAATCACAGAGGAAAAGAAGCTGTAGAGTTGTTTTCTTATTTTTCCCCCTCATTACACCAATCTATTCTAGTTGGAAAAAAATTAAATTAATTTTTTCCAAGTCAAGTTTGTTTTGCTCATTACAGTAATTGCTAAGGGATCTCCCTGTCTCTGTCTCCACACACTGCATTTTCTTTGTCTCTCTTTCCTTCAGAATCTAATGGCAGAAATGCAGCATTTCTTTTAAGAGTTTAAACTGAACTAATCTCTATTTTATTTATTTTCACTGCTCTATCATGAGTACTCCTCAGTTTTTCCCAGTGTTGTAGCTCCTCCACAGCTTCTCAGCTTTTCTGCCACTTCTGTCACTTGGATTCATATAATTTCCTTTTCTTTATCTAGCTCCCATCACATCTTTTATGTTGTCCTTTGGGAAAAGAAGGAAGAAGAAGAAATTTGAAGAAAATTTAACTGTCATGTCTTTTAAGTGGGGGAAGCCACTTACTTCTGGAGGTGCTTTCCAATCTTAATGACCATATAATTTTATTTTGCTTCAGTCAACTGTCTGGTTCATTTGGTTTGGACTGGGGTATTTTTACTGGCTGCATGGCAGTGACAAAACACATCAATAATTTCCTCTCAGACCTCTGCCAAAAGCCCTTTGGCAACTAAGTATATGGCTATATATATCCAAAAGCCCCAGGAAATAAGAGATCACTGTGATGGAAGAATAAAGAGATGGATAAATGAGGCCAGTTTCAGACATCAGAAAAGCACTTTAGAAGACTGACATTCATCAACTCCACACTTGCTGCCAAGGCTTAGTTCTTACTCATTATCTGTCATTATCACTATGCATCCAAATAATTAGTCCCTGACAACCTCTCTCCACACTCAGTGTCAGTGTTTGGTACTGCTGTGGTTGGCAGGGAAGGTCACAGCCTTCATGGCCTTGGTCTTCAAAGCTGGGCTGGCCAGATTGGAATGATATTCGGTGCAGGAGGCCAGTACTGAGGTGGGTGACCTCCTTCTTTCCTGTTTTATCTTCTCCATTGTGGCAGTTTTTCAGTTCTTTCTCCAAAGAAAAGTGTGAGGATCTGAACTACTTCCAACAAAGTTGATCATATTTTTCAGAAAAGGACTTGTAATAGTTTGCTTCCCACTCATTCTGCAAGAGAACTGCAATTATACCAGAATTCTTTCCTAATTACCCTGATCGCTCTACATCCATTTTTTTCTTTTGTCCTGCAGATTTTACTGCTTGAAACATGTTTTAATTTTTACTGTATTTTACTCTTCAATGGAGGCAGAAGTCCTCATTTACAACTTTTTGGTTATGTGTCATTCATATATTTAGGTCCAGTTTACTCTTGGTAGCATTACTGTGCTATAAATGCTTATACTCTGTTTTCTCTTATGTTACTTAGGTGTTTGTCCTGCTTTCAGCTGGGATAGAGTTAATTTTTGTCCCAGTAGTTTGTACAGTGCTGTGTTTTGGATTCAGGGTGAGCATAACATTGACAACAGACTGATGTTTTGGTTGTGGTTGACCAGGGCTGACTTAGGCCAAAGACTTTTTGGTCTCCCATGGCACCCTGCTAGCATGGAGGTTGAAGGTGTGCCAGAAACTGTGAGGAGACAAAGCTGTGACAGCTGACCCAAGGGGTGTTCCACACCATCTGGTGTCATGCTGAGCAATAAAAAGGGGAGGAGTTGGCTGTGGGCTGAGGGCTCACTGCCCAGGGGCCAGCTGGGTATTGGTCAGTGGGTCTTGACCAATTGCATTATGCATTATTTGTTCTATCTTCTTATTCTTTTCCCTGTCCTTTTCTTTCCTTTTCTATCCTATTAATAAACTGTCTCTATCTCAGCCCACAAGTTGCACCCTTTTTTCCAATTCTCTCCCCATCCCTCTGGAAGGGAGTGAGCAAACAGCTGTGGGGTTTTTAGCTGCCTGCCAAGTTCAAGGTAGGTAATGTCAATTATATCTTAGCAAGCTTCTACTTCTTTGTCTGCAACACCCCCCTCATTTGGCTACAAGCCCTCTGCAGTCCTATATATCTATCTTTTCTCCACCTAATTATTCTCTTAGGAATGGCTTACTGATATAGGACTTTTCAGCTTTCACACATCATTTTTGACCAATTCATAGTTCTGAATTCAATCTACATGACATTATATAAGGATAAGAAAAGAATAATCTATAGCACCCACTTCTTATGCCTCCTAAAATCATTACATTTTTGAGTTTAAAAAATGAAAGGATGTCTTGTATAAAATTGTGCTGAAATAGTAAAAGTAAGCCTCAGAATGAATATTATTCAGACATGTAGCATAAGAAAAGCCTAGTCATCATGCATTTTTTTAAATTTAGCATTATATCAATCTTAAAAATTAGTATTATTTTAATAATACTGAAAACCCATAATTAATCACTGATCATCAGTAATTAAATTAATAATGTTATCATCAGTAAAAATAATGAAATTTAATACTAAAATGATTAGAGCAAAGTTCATGAATAAAAAATCTGATAATGCAATAAACAGAGACTCTTGAAAATGCTGATATTGTTTCATGTGCTTTATGGTTTTATTTGTGTATTTAATTTTTTCTCATGAGACAGAAATAGAACAGAAACATGATGAGTTGCACTATAGTCTGAAAACTCAAGTGCAATCATCAAAGGGGTTTTACTTTGCACCAAAGTTTAGTAATGGTTCAAGACCTTTGTGATGTTCTGCAAGCATGGCTGTTTGTGTCCCAGTTTTCTCCAAAATGCACATTCATGATTAAGCTGTTTCCTGTAGTCATTAATTTTTTATGGCTACATTTTTCTTTAATGCATGTTAATATTCTGCTTCAGAATAACACAGCTAAATCTTCAGGGCATCACATTTTGGGCAACAAGACTAGTTAGCATTGTGGCTGCAGGTACTTCTTAGATAATAATCGTTCTCCCATTTAGTGGTGTGCAATGTCATGTATGGTTCTTGCACAGTTCTTTCACTTCTCATCACAGGATGGAGAACAAAGAGTAGGGCACACAAAATATGGTCAGTGAAGAACATAATCAGGAAGGAAATTCACATAATTTATAGCTTTGTCATGTTAAACATTCTGCTGTATTGAAACTATTTTCCAGTAACATGTGCCTTGAAAATGGCACATAAAATAAGAACAGGTGAGTATGCCTTGACTCTAAGAAGTTAATGACAAATAACCTCTACAATAATAATGTAGCCATGGAGAGGTATTATGAAACTTCTTTAGTATGACTTTAAAGAAAGGAGATGCATTGTTAATTAAATATATTGATCATTCAGTCAACCTAGCAACAACCTGTACCAGGAAGAAGAAAAAACTTCTAGATTTATTCTAAATTATGGGCTTACAGCATATCTGTATAACTCAGCAAAAAGCTGCATCACTGCCAAAATGTCAATAATAACAGAGCATAGTAAGGAATATCCTACAGAAGACCATGTTCTTCATAAATATCTTAAGAAGAGAAACAGAAAACAGCTAGGAGAGCATAAAGCCATAGTAGACTTGTCACTTACTAGCTAGTTAAGCTTCCTCTTGCTATGGACTATAATTAGTTTGTCACACCATGCTTTATTCTATATCATGATGGATCAGTTCTTCTAGTGATGCTCAACTCTGATTTCATTTTCACTGAACACATTATTTTTTTAAGAAAACATGTCAGTGTGAAAAAATACACAGGAGAATTTGGAAAGGGTTGTGAAAACATATTTTCCTTCCATTTCTTATAGCATTTAGTGCAAGACATGGGGGGAGAGAGGTGTATTTTCCATTTTCTTTTAGCTGAATCTATTTTCTTTTAAAATATTGCAGTTGGGTAGAGTCATGCATCTTTTATAAAATAGTCTGTAGGAGAAGGGTACCCACAAAAGGAGACATGCATTCTGCCATTTCTTCATCTTAAGGGTAATCAAGCACTTCAAATCTCTCAAGACTGAATCCTAAATACTAGATTGGTTAATTTTCATCTTTCCTGATCAAGTTATACCACTGAGGAGCAGAAAACAACAGATTCATAAGTCAGAGGACTGAAAAAAGCCAAGTGAGAAGGATATCACCATAACCAGTCTAGCAAGGGGTATGACACTGTCACAAAACAATGTTGTTATAATTCATACTTTTATGTATTTTATGCCCTGAGATTTTTTGGCCATGTCAGCAACTAGAGACTATCAGCAGTTCCATTGCCATTGTGATCCTATGCCTTTTTTTTTTTTTTTTTTTTTTTTGGTGGAGAAATATAAGCCTGTCCATTATATAAAAAATTATGTGTGTGATCATTATTACTTATGTAGTTATCACAGATTCATGCTAATACTTTTTAGAGCCAGAAAGATTAATAGCTTGCTACACTTCACTCTTGTGAGCTGAATTGATCAAAACATTTTTTCTAGAAAGGCAAAGGTTTGATTTCAAGACAGGAGATGGAGAATTCACCAATTCTCTTGGTATTTTTTATGAGCAGCTTTGCACATTTATTATTCAAAGCATGCTTCTCAATTTCAAATGTAATTTTTTTGACTTCAGCTGCTAGAATTTTGTTCTTGTTATGCCTTTTCCTCACAGAGTGCAAAGGTTTCAGAACTTGGCTTTTCCTCCTTGAAAATGTACATAAACAACATAATCTAGTCACCTCCTTCTCCAGTTCTCCTCAGACACACACAGAGTTTTTAAAGTATATGCTTTTTTTCAAAATTTCTAAGGTACGACTGATTCTCTTTTTGAGTTACATCTTCTGGCTTTTAGCACCAGTTTAAGAATGGATGCTTTTGACTCTGTATGTACTGCTCTGATATTAGCTGCACTCATAGCTCAATAGTAAAACTACTCTCTATACTTGAACCCAAGTATTCTATTTTTATTTCAAATTATTGTAACTATCCTTTTTTTTTTGCAAAGCTTTATGCTGAGAACACATGCTGAGTTATTTAGTCACAGCCTATATATCCTATGAATTGTTCTTACTATACGTGTTACTGAATATATGGCAATGTTAGAAAAAACCTTGATCAGAAACTAAATGATCCATATCATTCTGTGTACCAGCACCTTTTCCATATTATTTATAATTTCTCCATTTTTTATGCCACTCTTTTATGTTTAGCAGAAGTTATTTCATACTTTTAATTATTTCATATGGTTATTGAAAATGCTGGGGAGCAATAGGTCTTTTATCAGTACAAATAGAATTTAAATACAAACAGTCTCACTTGAGGGCAAATCCCTCAAGTGCTCTTTTCTCAGTCAGCCCTCCCAATAACGTTTGGTACCATCTAGTTCAGGTTTACAGCTGTTTTGTTTTTAAATCAGAATGCAGTGCAGTACTAAGCTGAAATGAAATAATAAGTGGAATGCTGCAAAATGGCTTCAGCTGCATGGATGGCTTGGCCAGGGTAGACTTTCAGTGCTGCAAATGAACAGAATGGCTGCCAGTTTAGCTGCAATGCAAAGGAGGACCTTGAGTGTGATGCTGGGCGGAGATAATTATTCCTATGCAGGCTTAACTGCTGCTGTCATGTTCCATTAAAATGTGCAAGTAGGTTTTCTCTGTGTCTGCCTATTATGGAAGTAGCATTCAGGAGAAAATGGTGAGTGTACAGCTAGCAAAAAATGCAAGCTTCTGTGATGTCTTGCAGTCACAAGGCTTGTGCTGTGTTAACACAGTATTTGTATTCCTTTGCCAAAATTATTTTGGAAAACAGAGAGAATCATTCAAAACAGAGAAATGCAGCAACATTTGTATCCAAGTTACTAGTACTTTTGGAGAGCCAAGATGTAATGTGTTAGCAATCCATGTAAAAATTATGTCACAGAAAATAATTCTACACATTAATGACAGCTAAACCAACAATTCTTTCACTTTAATATAATATGTTCCCTTTGCATTATTTTGGTTAATTTTTAGAAAATGTTTAGGCATTCTAAAAATTTGGTTAATTTTTAGAAAATTCTAAAATTTTTTAGAAAATTTTAGTATGCCTTGTGTTTAGAGTCCAGGCTGCCAGACAAAAAATTCAAACTGTAAAGGTTCATTTTATATTAAAAGAACTTCTGATATGATATCTTTCTTTAAAACATGTAGATGAGTTTTTAATATGTTCTAGACATTGCCCAGAACTCCAAAGAGTGAGTTAGCATGCTGAGAACATTAAACTGAATAGAAAAATTGAACAGAGACCAACATCTCTCTTCAGCCGATAGACAAAGGAAAATTGTGACACTCTCCCCAGAACATTCATTAAAACATTAGGAATAGCTAGGAGCACACTAAGCAGCCCTACTGTTTAAATGTTTTTCCAAAATAGTAGCAAAGGACATGGACCCTGAATTGCATCTCATCACAGCACCTTGGTATCCTGATGGGATAGAGAGAACTGCTGCTTCTGTTTATAAAATGCAGGTCTGAAGTCAACCTGAATATTTTAGTGCAAGCATAAAAATATCAGGAGCCACAGTGGTCAAACACTAAATTTTGACAGAACGCTCACTATAAATGTCTCTACAAACATAGCAGCACAAATAGCAGGTTTGAAAATTATACTATGTCCATAGATAGAGAAAAGAACAAATATGATGAGCTGTTCCAGAATGGTAATTTTTCATACCAAATGGAAACTATGCAGAATTTAATGTCTAAGTGTCTTTTACTCCATTTTGCATACATTTAGGAGAGTATAAAAATTCATTCAAATAGTTTAAAACTCTATACTTGTTTCTGCAAAACAAAGCAATACTGAAAAAAATGTTAAAGCACTGAGCATTGTGCCACAATATGGCAGAACTGTCTGGTGGAACATTTTCTATTTGCCTCTGTGTGTAAGGAATGATTATTGATTCTTTATGAGGTCTAAGGAATTGAGAATCCCACACTGAAAGTCATAAAAAAAATTTGTGCGGACATGATGACAGCTAGACAGACTGAAAGAAAGAATATCATCTACATAGCCATCCAAAATTTGGCAACAAAACAAAATAGAATCTGGAGCTTTATTATACAAAGGATTAAAACAGCAATTTTTGTCCTTATGTGGCAAAAAGATTCTGATATCTTGTGATTATACACCTCAACTAGGTGCAGAGTTGCATCAGGTCAGTAATTTAATAAAGCAGTAAAAATTCAACGACAGAGTAGTTACCTTCTGACCGTTACTCTCAATTACAGCTCTAACTATCAATTTAAATGACAGCTACTAATGTGTCATTTAAAGCTAACAGCTTAGCCAGTGTTTCTCAGTTATTCAAAGATTAATGTTCCCCAAAGGTACTACTAATAAGAAAAAAATTTATCTTTGGGTACATTTACCAGTACTGTTGAAAGCATAATCATGTTGAAAAAGTCTGAGAGCAAAAGCTTGGTGGATTTTATTATGTCAGTAAGATGATCAGTATTTCTTATCTCGTTGTACTTCTGCATTTAAAACAACTACAGAAAAAGGAAATACACAATATAAAAAGAAACAAATATCTGTGTCTTCGTGTCAGAAGCAGCATCCTTACATCTCATTGTCTCAACAAGGAAATTTGTATATAGAGATTCAGTATAGATTTAAGAGTCAAAATTATTAATCTGGTATCTAGCCCTAATGATATCTATACATTCTATCATTTCCTGGAAAATTACAGCTTACTTAGCATTGGCCAGAAAAAGATAAAGGCAAAATAACCATTTTAATAAGCTGAGACTTTTTTCTATATATTGTTTCAGTCTTCAATACAGACTAATGTATTTCCAGACTACACATTTAAGAAGTAGTTAACTTAAAATTGTAATCGCTTGTCCTTTCACAGTAAAACTGAGAGGAAATCTAGAACTTCACAGACGTCAATAAAATAAAGTTCTTTTAGGTCATGCGTAAGTTTTTCAGGTAAATTAACAAGCCTTAGGAATATGTTGACAATTATAGGCACAGGATTTTACATTGCTGCCTGTTTAAGAAAAGAATTGCACAGATCTCAGTATATTTTATGCATATTTATTTTTAGAAAAAGGAAAATCTTAAAATTGTGGAAATAATGCATTATCTTACAATTTACACAAAGTAATTGGTACATGGAGACCTATACATTAGGAGAAAAATCAGTTGTCTTTTTGCTTATCATACTAGGTTGGTGCAAGTTTGTCTTGTGTTAATAGAGTACAATATTTTTCCTCTCTGGGCTTTGAAGTGACTCTGGGGTAGCCCTTGACATCCACTGGTTCAGTGCTATGATACCTAATTTCTGTCTGGTGAGACTCAGAGCTTCTGCAGCAGATAATTAACGGCAGTAGGATTTGGGATCACTGCTCAAGACACATCTCATCTGTCATATTGCCTGTACAACTACAGTTCCTCTGTTCATACCTTGAGCAAACACTATTTCTGAAGATAAGCAGCATTTATCTCATCTAAGTGTATTTAGGACTCACTCATGAAATATGAGGTCTAGGACAAAATTTCTGCTACCAGGCAAGCAGAGGTCTTCTTTACCTTTTGTAGTCTTTATAATCATAATTTAAAAATGGTCTCATTTACTATCAAATGTATGTCTTCCAACAGATCCCCTTTTCCTTGGCCTTGCCTGTCAATCCAGCCCAGGCCATAAAATTAATTTTGCTTGGTACATGTTAATATGGAAGAAATACTAAGCAAAAGAAAGTACAGTTTAATTTTCCCTAAACTTCAGTAAGGTTTCCAGAACTGTCTTCCATAAGATCCTAATGAAGAAGCTGATGAAATATGAACTAGATGAGTGAAGGACAAGGTGACTCAAAACTGTGTGACTGGCCTGCCCCGAGGTCAGCACTAGGTTCAATCCCCCTTAATTTCTTCTTTAAGGGTCTGGTTTATGGGGCAGAGTGTACTCACAGCAAGTTTACAAATAACACCTAAATGTGAGTAGCAGCTGATGTACCAGAGGGTCATGCTGCCACCCAGAGGGACCCCCACTGTCTGGAGAAATGGTTCCGGAGAAATGGTTCCAGAGAAATGCCATAAAGTTCAACAAGGCCAAGTGTGAAGTCCTGAACCTCTGAAGGAACAGCCCCATGTACCAGTATATGTTGGGAGCTGAGCAGCTGGATAGCAGCTTGGCAGAAAAAGATGGATAATTAAGGGACTAGTCCTGCCCAACCTCAGTCATACATTGATTCTGATTCTAGGATTCTTTTTCACATGCAAAAATCACCCAGAAATTAATGAATAAGAAACTATCATGGAACATCTCCTTCGTCTATTGCATTTCTAAGCAATTTCTGCTTTCCCAATCTGAAAATGAAAGCAAAGAGGGAGGGGAGGGGAGGGGAGGGGAGGGGAGGGGAGGGGAGGGGAGGGGAGGGCAGGGCAGGGCAGGGCAGGGCAGGGCAGGGCAGGGAAGGGAAGGGAAGGGGAAGGGGAAGGGAATTTACAATAATTCCATTCTTTGAATACTACAGATAAATATGCTTTCTCATCCCTTTGGGAGGAGAAAGCAGTAGAATTTCATACTGTCCCCTATGCATTCCATTTAATTTGCCTGGGACTAGAGAAATGAGAGCTCTGCTGAGGGAGAAAAAGCAATTAATCATATATGTGGGAAATGAAGTTCATGATACCATCTTTTGCAATCCAGCACTGGTCAAGACTTTCAAAACAAAGCATATGTCCTGTAAGTAACACTTAGGGCTTCATCTAAGAACAGGATGGTATTGAATTTCCTTTTTTCTTTTTCTTTTTCCTTTTCTTTTTCCTGGTTAGCATCTGTCTTCAGTCAAGACATATTTCATCTTCTCACATCATAGAAAATCTACGTCAGCAGCTTATGTTTTTGAAGGGTATTCTTTGTTCTGTCAATCAGGATAAAAACCGTAATGAGAGAAAGAGATAAGAGTACATTGATAGTTTCTCTGTATTTATCTGTCCCACAATTTTTTTCATGGTGTTTTCCTTCTAATGAGTGCAAATTCTCAAAGCACAGATTACTTTGATTTTTTCACCACACAATTTACCCTAAAGTATTTGCCACTAGGGTTGTATGGATTTTACAAAAGGTAGAAACACAATTTTTGTACTCGGTTCATTGGTATTTGTCCTTTACATGACAGAATTAAAGCCTTATTTGTCTCAATGACTGAACCTGCATCAGATATAAATATCAGGGTTCTGGGATTACTTCAGTATCTGAGCTTGCACAGGAAATTTGAGCAGTTCAGTCATCATAGCACAAGAACCTAAAATCTCAGTCTGAAACCTCAAGACAGGTAGCAGCTTCCAAAATTATTTGTTTTATTAGAGCACTTTCAAGTAGGTGCAGAACAAAGTAGATTAGAGCATTCTGAATGAATGAATGAATGAATGAGGACTGCATTGCTTCACTTCTGCATCACTCTTACATAAAAAAATTATATTATGGATGGAAAACATTCTTCAAAGTACAGTTTCAGAACATAAGGATGACATCTATTTATCTCTGAACATCTAAATTTTGGTTGTCTAAATCCAAATTGGTCACTGTACAGATATACATACAGTTAATGGAGGTAAAAGAGACTCTAGTTCATTCAACCAGTCTTGTAGTCTAGTCCTTGCAGGAAATGTTTTGCCCTCTAAAGGTGCATATTTTCCTTGTGTGGTCCTGAAGGTCACTAATTCCTGAAGATGACAGTGATCTGGGTTGTCTTTTTAAGTCTAGACAAATAACTTACAGATGTCTAAGTTCCCCCTGCAAACACCCAATAGTAACATTTGATTAAAAAACCCTGTATCATTGTAGTATTTAATGCCTCATTATTTTTCTTTTATTTTAAAGGCCTCTATTTTTATCTACACATTTCAACAGTAAGCATTTTTATGTCACTTGAATTTATTTAAGAAATTTCAAAGTACTTTACAGAGTGCTTTGGACTATAGAAACTTGCTTTTAATTACTTATTTATATTTTGTATTATTTTAAAAGTATAAACAGTTTCTCTTCAATAAAAATTAAGTTTCATTAAAAGTTCTACATATGAATACAGATGGAATTGAAAATCTGTAAAAATGGAAGGCACAGCAAAATCTTGTCCTTTGTCACCTATTTTCTGGAAAAATGGTGTTTCCCAGCATTTTTTCACTGGGTCTGACCCATACCCAGAACTCAATTTGATCAGTCCATTTTGTGCTGCATCTAATTAACAAAGACCTCCTTCCATTACATGAAATGAGATGAAGATACTGCTTTTATGAAGCATTGGCAAAGCTATTTTACATGTACCAGAATATAATCTTACCCAATGAAATGGTGCTTAACTGAAAACTATAAAATGAAACAGAAAGTTAAACAAGGTTCCTATTCAAGAATATTGGGAAATTTGTTAGACATGGGTCATTAATGTAAACTACCTGAGAAGCATTACAGGGACATTGCAAGGTTGACCCTTCTTCCTCTCCAAACGGTATTTTATGTTTTTAAAATACTCCCCAATAAAACAGAACATTTCTTTTCAGATTTGCACTGTCAAGAAGTGAGCTGCTTAACCTTGATCATGTTCCTTTAAAGCTGTTCCTAATACTTTTTTGAAGCCTAAGTTTAGTGTATGTATGTGACTTACTCAAAAGTACTTATAACTTAGCTGTTTCCTGCTTAAGTGGTAGTAGATATTATTAGAATCAGTGATAGGATAGACTAAAATAGTTCTGAAAGACTAATAACCAGGGACTAGAAGGAAATTGGACATCCTAGTAAAAAACTATTGAAAATTGAAATATATCACACAACTTTTTTCTGCATAGTGGATGAGATTATTAAAATCAGATTTTTTTACAGATTTTAACTTCTCAGTGAACAGAATCACAAGATATGGTTTAAACCTCATGCACATCTTGGAAAACAACTTGAAAATATGTGGCACCAAACTCAAAGGGTACATCAGGCTTTAAAGAAGCAGACAGTTTAGCAGCTGGTCAAATTTTAAATGCAGATTTCCCTCTCGAAGGGAAAATATAATAAAGGAGGTTGTGTTGTGAAGAATAGCCATTGCACAAGAGGTGGGAAATGGAAGGTCTGGTGTGTTAAGGAGGCATACAGGGAGTCAAAGAAGGTAGCGGTAGTAAAGCCAAGATGCAAAATAATTACCTCAAGATCCCTTTTTCTTTTAACTAAAGCATAACTGATGCATGCAGTCTTATGTGTTGTCTTTGCAAATATTTCTCACTATTTTAGCTTTCCTCCTTACCTGTCAGCTTGTCTAATTTAGGCTTTATAGAAACAAAAGTTCAACTGAACCAAAGTCATCAGAATATATTGTCTGACTGGAGAAAGGGAAAAAAACCAACCAACTACATAGCGTACCACTTTAAACGAACAGATTAAATACAGCAAATGAAAAACAGGGGAGCAGGATGTTAGGTGGGGTGCTTTGGGGATTTGTAGCAATATAATGCACAGAAGACCTGCAATGGCAGAGCCTTCATGTGACAGATATTCACCTTCATAGTAGTACAGTGGGAGTTACTATACCAGTACATGAATATCCATGCTGTCAAATTCCATGGGACCATGTTCCATGTCTAAGATGAAAAGTGAGATAGAAAGCTCAGGAGAAGCTTCACACATCAAAGACAGCAGTCAACCACAGCCCACTCCATTGTGGAACAGGGCTGCATAGTCCACAGCTAGCAGAGCCACGGTTTATGCCACTTAATGCTGCCTAATGCATACCAAAAACTTCCAAAGATCTCAGGTGACCTGAGCACAACAGGTCACCATCCCTGTTATAGATTCTAAAAGCCACAGAGAGAAGTTGAAATCTAACAGTGTGGAATCTCTTTGAATGATGAAATCTTTATTTTCCCTTTGTATCTTATTCAAAGTATTCCAAAAGGAGGGAGGAAAAGCCAAATCATAAGCAAATTTAAGTCAGAAGTTCACCTAGGGAGTTCACTAATTTTTGGACTTTGCAGTTGAATTTGTTTCTTCATGCTGTTTTGAGAGACAGTAGCAAATCAATGCAGACTGCCTGAACCCTCGAGTAATACCAGATGAAATATATCTAAATGCTTATCTTAGAAGAAGCTCCAATGCAGCTAACAAGTATTTCCTAATGTTTACATTTAATTTGCCAACTCAAATCCTAGGCCAATATGTCACTTATGTCACTGCAAACAGCACTATTTTCTCTCTCTTTTTTTTTTTAATGGCTTTTGGGAATGGAAATCAAAGTGCATATCAAAGAAAATAACAAAGTGAGTGACTATAGAATTCTTTCAGGAAAAATATTTAGAGGCTATTCCAGTCATTTTGCCTAATCTTCCTGATTCTTTTCTGGGGAATTTAGCTGGAGTTTTCAAATGCTACATAGAGGGGGAAGTTTGTACTTAGTTACTTGAAAAGTTATTCTTTCAGCGTTGATGTAAACAAAATGTACTCTACATTTTCCGTGAAAACCTATATTAAGATTCCTCTAAGAAGCTCTTCTTTTAATTTTAAAGTTGGAAGAAGTAAACTGAATTGTATGCCTATAGTTATATTTGGATTTTAATTATGTGCCAGAAAATATATATAACAACATTGATGCCTTTGATGGCAGCAGAGAGTAAGTACAATAAGTTCGAGCCTTTCATATTTGCTTTTTAAGTGTTGATAGTGTTTCTTCTGAAGGGACATTTATAAACTATATGAAATTTTTTTCTAAAGGTTAATCTAAAACAGTATGAGAAAATATTTTTAAAATATTGAATTAAGTATTAATGCTATTTTTTTTTGAAGTAGGGTCTCTGCAATTTCTTAGCAGAAAGCAGTGGTGAAATTTGAAGAGGTATTTGATAATTTTTTTTTTCTTTGTAGGGGTTAAAACTAACAAACTTCTCTGCCAAGCCACTTAGAGGCTAAGGTTTCTGTATGCATTTTATGTAAATTATACTCATTTTTTCCTCTTTCAGTTTTCAGATTTGAGGTGCCTAGACCCAATATAGCAACAGAAGATGCCAACTGTTGCAGTGTTTCATTTAAATTTTGCTGTAGAAGATAATTCACACCATTATTCACACCCATTTCTCAGCAAGCTTTTACCAATTAGAATTTAGACCATAGCAGTACCAATATATATTAAGACAAGTTTTGTAGGAATAGAGAGAGTATATTTGAATCAGGATGCATTCTATTAAAAGAAATCAAATAAAACAATTCCCAAACAAATATTTTAATATTGAAAGTAAAACTCTAGTACATTGAGAGGGACCAACCTGATTTTTATTTATGCCTCAAAATATGTTATACATGAGGTGAAAAATTACTGAAGGGGGTGTACACATACCGTGAGCCCTGTCCCTGGGAAGGCTTTGCCTGGCGTACCAGCTGTGATTGGTTTTGCAATTTTGCACTAGAACATTTGTGTTCACCAATGAGACACATAATGAGAGCATTTTGCATGTGTTGAGGAATCCCTTCAGTGCTGGTGTCTCATTGAGCAGCTGCAGTGGGAGCTGAAGGTTGAGCTCTGGGAACCCAAGAATTGCTGACCCTTTGCACAACAAAGGGCCTGGGGACCTGTGGCCTGGCCAGGGGACACTCAGAGACATGGCAGGAGCTGAGGGTTCCATGCTTAGACTGTGGTTAGACTGTGCAAGGATAAAAGCCCAAAGGGTCCTTTCTTCAGGATCCCACCTCAGAGGCACCAGTTCGAGCTGCTGTTTTGTTATTTATTGCACTGATTAAATTACTTTAAAGATGGGTTCATCTGTGACTCTGCTGTGGGAAATCTGGGGCTGAGCCAGCTTGGAAACCTGGTGTGACTGTGTCAGTGTGGGGTGTAGCTGTTTTGGGGTCTCAGTCCCAGCTCAGATGTGTGAGTGTGACTGACAGAGTGGCTCCTGGAGGGCTGCACATGGATGTTTCTTTAATATATAAATACCTATTATCACACCAAGCACAGCAGCATTTGAAAGATAAGTGCCAGACTTCATGAATGATTCTTCATAGAGCTCAAGCTACTTCAGTGCTCTGAACAATAAATAGAGTTTGTTAAGTATGCAATGCTTTTACAGTATCTCCCAAAGTATGTGAGGGAAAGATGAGTGGCACTGAGGCATCTTAAATTAAAGCAGACCTTGAGTAAACAACTTCATCTGTATTGTCTTGATACAGACTGATACTTCATCTGTATTGCCTGATGGTGCAAACTAAAGTAGGTGTGAACTGCCAAAGGTAAGCATTTACCAGATCATACTGGTCTCGTCCATACTTCATGGTAGGTGGAACAGTTCTCCAGTGAACTCGGGATCACATAGTCTGGGGCTTTTCTAGCATACATCATGTTCACTAGGTGAACCTCAGCCCTGTGTTTCAGCTGTTCCTGATTTAAGGTTTAATGCACTTCAGGACCTTTTTGCCAAGGAAGTTGGCATGATAAAACCACAGAAGATAAGAAAAGCAGGAAACAAAGTAACAGTTGTTGAGATGATGATAAAACAAGATGCAAGAGGTAACATATTTACAGGATACAGTATAAAAAACTAATCAAAAAAACCACAGAGGTCAGCAAGATGCAGGGGAGATCAACATTTCCCCATCTATCTTTCAGTTGCTTGATTAGCTTATTGAATATTTTAATAAGGATTAGTCTTCAATATCTACTATGTGAACCTGTCAATAAATACCTTTCTTTCTGAGTTCCTCCGTAAACATTAAAGGACATTTCAACATAAATGACCTGAAGAAGTAAGGCTACATATCAGTCTGCCTAATGGATAGCATGTGAATCTCCTAGCACTGTTAACATACCCAATCCATGCTGGAAAATTCTGCTTAACCTTTGTAAAGATGTAAAGCCTATTATTTATACTGCCACTTCTTTTGTCTTATGTGTGTGAGATTGATGGTTTCTACATACCTCTGTGCATAGTTACGATATGATGACTGTCATCATTATGATTTTGGTCATGAGATGCTTACACATGTATTTCCTGACTTTCAATGGACATCAGGGAGCTAATTTGTACAATGGCTTTGGGATTTATAGGAGTTTTGCTGTCAAGGACTACACTGTCAACAAACAGAGAATGGAGCCAAATGTAAACTATTCTCCCAGTCATAGTGAGATTTCTTATTAGAAGGAGCTATTTGGTTTACTCCAGCAAGAAATCTACTGGCAAACTTGCACTCATAAACTGCCACAACACAGTAGGCAAACCAACAGGACAGTGTCCTTTTTTTAATTGTATTTTTGATACTGATTGTAGACAGCCAAATTTTTCTTCCACTTGTTTTTAAGTGCTCTAACAATTACTTTGCTACTTAAGTAGTGGGTTGCATAAACAGAGAATCTCCTCTGACTGCATTTTTTCTGTGAAGGACATAATGATTTCTGTCCTTAGTGGCGAAATTAGTGCTCTAAACAAAACTATCTGATAGGGTCTTTCAGAAGGCTTAGACATATAGTTTGTGAATCCTAAATCACTATCAGCGAGAGACTAGATAAACTCACTGTGGTTTCATAAGCATTTCTTAAAATAATTAGTTAACAATAAACTATTATGACAGAAAATTGAAATTTACCAATACTCATATATTTCTAACAGCACATTTCTATGGACTCAACTAATGATCTTTTGCAGTGTGTTAAAAAATTCCTGGTTTACCATGTGCCTCTTATTTAGGTGTTATTGTTGCCACTATGGAGTTTACTATGATAGCACTTGTGCTGTGGTTTAAGGGTCAGGATCATATTACAAGGTATCTCACTCCTGTGATTTTCCACCCTAAGTCTAGAGTAATTGTAACAAAATTATGGTTAAAACAGACAGAAAGTTGAAAGAAGCACTACCTGACAGAATTGATTATGTACCTCATAAGTTTATAATTCCTAGTAGTGGTAGGGTAATGTATATATGTATGCTTAAATACTCTCCACTGTTGCACAACCTGATTGTTTGATTTTTGCAGTAGTCAAAAATGAAACTTAAGAAAGCATGAGGAAATTGAAAAAAAACCCAACAGGCAATAATGAATTAGTTACCTACATACCAGCTATGTGGAAAGAAACCAGTATCCAAACAAGAATTATTAACAAAAGGCAGGAGATAAATTGACTGTAAAGTGGAGTCAAAGCTTAGTCTGAGAGTAATAGTAAAAATTCCCATTGTTCTCAATGGGAGCAAAATTTAGCCTACGGGTTATATGACATTCATTAAAATATTCATAAGTTGTAATATAAGGTTTAATAGAAATATCTTTCATATTTCATTAATATGTCAAGGTGAAAACTAATGGACTATAGATATCACGGATTTGAGAGCAGCTTTTTTGCTCATGTTTGACATTTCTCTCCTTGACCCCCCTACACTTTCTGGGTCATGTAGAAAAATCATACTATTTAATTTGCAACTCCTGTAAAAAAACTCTGGCAACACAACTGAATGGAGGAAGCAGAAAGACATATTCCAACTTTCGGGGGATTGAAACAAGCAAATGTCACTGATTTAGAAATCCTCATCCAGGAGTTTGTGCCAGCAGCCATAGTTTCACCACTCATAATGATTGCATCAAGTTGCACATGACCAGCAGCACTCAATACAGCAGCATGACCTGCAGGAAACTATTCCATTTGTAAAAGGTCAAACATTCTTTGCCTTAAGCTTTCGAAATGAAGAATAGAAAACAATTTCAGGGCTATTTACTACCCAGTTCTCTGACAGTTTTTGTCCTAGCTTCCTGTAAGAGATATTTGCTTTTATAGTTACAATCCTTTCAGTAAACATGATGCTTGTGGCTAAAAAAAAACCAACCAAAACCAAAAGCATTTGATTGTTTTCTTTGGGTCGTAAAGCTTTTATCTTGTTTCTAAATTCAGAAAGCGTGCCTGGAAATACGTTGCTGGTTTTTTTTTTAGAATAATGCTAGAAATGTGGGAAAATATTTATAATGTTTCTACTACTGATGTAAATATTACCACTCTCAAATAAAAAAATTTATTGCCATGTTCCAATTTTATGTTGCATTTCTAATCCTTTTCCATGCTGCTGATTTTGGGGGAAAACAAGATAGAAACTTCATTGAGTTCTGTTTAAACATAAAGGTACATACAATATATGGGCAATATAATGTCTAAATAGACAACTGAGTCCAGAAAGAATCCTAACTTATCAGTGAAATAATTGTACAAAACCTACTAAGATACCCCAGCCCCCTAAATTAAAATAAACGATGTCTTAGTCACATTCTTGTGCATTTTATTATGAGACAAATTCATGAGACGCCTATGGGGAACCTAAAAATGCTTTTCAATGTATTAGAAAATCATGGCACAGCAGAAAACTCTTGGCACAAAACTTTGCTAACAGGAAAGGGAGGCATGGAATGACAAGAGGAGTGTGTGCCATATACACAGTATGTTAGCAAGAAGTAGTGAAAAATCTTTTAATAATGCCCATAATATGCTATATCCCAGGATTATCATTCCCTTGCATACACATCCTGATTCTCCCCTCAAAACTAAAAAAACTCCTACAGTATCCAGCAACACTTTTCTTTCCAACATTTCCCTTGTTGTTCCTGCTGCTTCCTTTTGAAAGCATCCCTAAAGCACTATCAGGTTTATGATTCCATAAATCTGCAAGGAAGAATTACAGTGCAATAATGGTCATCTGCCTCTAAATTAAAATTGTATCATAACAGTGGGGGCTGATATCTATAAACTTGTTAAAGCCTACAAGTAAAACATTAAAAGGAGGGAAAAATCTTTCCCCAACATGATGTATATTACATAATTATGGCATTAGTAAAAGTCTGTGGAGTAACCATGAGAGAAAAACAAAGAACAAAGAAGTTTGAAATAAGATGGCTATTTGTTTATAGTTTGCAGCTATGTTCATGATACTTGAGCACACTACTGATACTAAAGCTAACAACTGTTTCTAACAATTAATGCAAAACAATTACCTAGTTTACTGATGAGATACCCTCTGGCTAAGGGTGCAAATCAGGAAGGAAACAGAATGAATTAATAGGTCTTCATATGGGCACTTAAAAGAGCTAACCAATAAACTTGGAAAGAATCATAGGAGAGTAGCTTTCACTCAGTAATCTCTGTTTGCCTTTTCTGCTGCCTTGATGCAGTGCTGTTGTGTAATTATGTTTATATTGAATATATGTTAAAGATCAGTATATTTCCAATCTTCTTGGTTCAACTTTCACATGTGGCAGTATTCAATTTTTTTAAGCTAGCATTTTCTCATTGAATCTGTTTCGTTTAGTTGATTCCAATAATTTAAGTTTAAAAAGGTATTCAGAGCTTTAAATGTCATCAAGACTAGGGCTTGGCTACACATCCAAGACAGCCATGAATAGTGCATTGGTTTTTGTGAATGAATACAATATGTGCATATGGATTTTCTCCACTGGATTATAAACTTCTCTAGCTTACATTAGGTTTTTATGGTAAAGGTGAATGAATCATCCCTTTTCCCTGTACTCACCTTGGGATCAGAGATTTAATTAATGCTATACCAAAAGAATCGGACATTTAAAAGGATACTGATAGGACACTGAAATCTGACTCTACAGGAATCAGTGTTGTACAGAATATTCTTCTGAATTCCTTTCATTATTACTTCATTTCATCATGTTTCATGACAATTGAAATTCCTTGCCTATATTATAATGATCTCAAAGTCCAAATTTTCTTTTTATCACAATGGTCTGTGTCATTTTGAGTGCTGATACTGCCTTTGTTTGTGGCAGAAGCCATCTGACCAGGGCTGACATAGACTTAAAGTTGCTGATTGTGAGATGATGTGTTCAGGATTGGCTAAAAAATCCTAATTCAGTGGAATTCTCTCTTTCTCATACTGGAAATTCAATGATCTCATGTTACCATTTCAGTTCCATGGAAAAGTAAAGTTGAAAGTATTCAATTTTGGTTTAATAGCAAATGATTTATTTTAATTTTAACAACTTTTGAGATGCCTACTCCTCTTAATTCATGGTATATGAATTTTATCTAGATATACTAACTAAAATAGCTCAGGCAAATGGTAGGAACGTTGCCCATTTCTTCTTTGGGATCTTCCAATAGCAGCTTTTGGACACAAGCAAGGTGACTCCCTTTATTGGAGAATATGGGGACTCCAGTGCATAACACAAGCACATTTCCATAGAACTGTAGAATAGTTTAGGCTGGAAGGGATATTTAGAGGTCATCTAGTCCAACCTTTCTGCAATTAGCAGAGACACCTTCAAATAGATCAAGTGGTTCAGAGCTCTATCTGACCTTTAATGTTTTGAGGACTGGGGTATCTACCAGCTATATGGGCAACCTGTTCCAGTGTTTCACCACTCTAATTGTAAAATATGTCTTGCTTTTATCTTGTCTAAATCTACCCCCTTCTAGTTTAAAGCCATTACCCTTTGTCCTGTCACTACAGGCCATATTAAAAATCTATCTCCATCTTTCTGACAAGCCTACTTTAAGTACTGAAAGGCCCCAAGGAGGTCTCCACTGAACTTTCTCTTTCCCAGGCTGTACAACCCCAACTCTCTCAGCCTTTCTTCATAGGTGAGATGGCTCTTACAAGTCCATGTCCTTCTTTTGCTGGGAAGCTCAGAGCTGGTCACAGTTCTTTGGGTGGATCTCATGGGAGTGGAGTAGAGGGGGAAAATCACCTCCCTTGACCTGCTAGCCACAGTTTTTGTTATGGAGCCCAGGATATGGTTGACTTTTTGGGTTGCCAGTGAGCACAGCCAGCTCATGTCCAGCTTTTCTTCCACCAGCACCTCCAAGACCTCCCCCCACAGGGCTGCTTTAAATCCTTTATTTCCCTTATATTGATACTGGGGCTTGCCCTGACCCAGGTGCTGCACCTTGCACTTGGCCTTATTGAACCTCTTGAGGTTCCCATGGGCTCCCTTCTTGAACTTGTCCAGATCCCTCTGGATAGCTTCCTGCCCTTCAGATGTGTCAACCACACCACTCAGCTTGGTGTCATCTACAAATTTGTTGAGGGTGCACTCAATCCCACTGGCTGTGTTTTTGACGGAGACAGTAAACAGTACTGGCCCCAGTACAGTTCCCTGGGGAACACCACTCGTTACTGAATTCAGGACAGGTCAGACAGAAAATTTATTATCTATGATCATAGTGAGAGAATATCCTCATTACATTTGCCCCTCTGCTTCCCTGTTCTCTTCCAAGTGATTGCAGAGATCTAGACAATATAGTGCTTCAGGGGAAAAAAAAGGAAAAATAAAAACTGAGAAAAACTATTCATTACAATGCTAAAAAAGCCAGGTATCCATGCCTGGGACAGACTTCTTAAGCAGCTTGTTGGCTGCCACAATTCTAAGAACAAATAAAACAGTAAATAATGTGACAATATGGAGAGACAGCTTTGGATGGAGCCCGTAGGAGTGGCACACTCAGTGTCACATTAGCTTGTAAACGGTAATTCACTGCTAGCTTTTAGTCAAAAAGAGTGGGGTTTTTTGGTTTTTTTTTAGTTAGGATAAACATAAACATTTCTCTCATATATTAATGATTTTACCACCATGCTATCCTTGATAGTTATTTATATGAAGGAAATGAGGGACAAAAAAGAAAAATGGTGAAGTCCTCTTTTGTCATCCATTCCCGAAACCCAAGACATCTATACAGGAATAAGCAATAAATATTTGATTTACAAACTCAGTTAAATGCCTTTTTCCAGAGGTCAGATTTAGAATTTGAGGATTGTAGTGATATGTAATCCAGTAGACATAGGACACCTCATACCTGAATACAGCTCTTACCACTAACTAGCTCTCATTCACTCTTCACAGCTTTGATTACTCATCTTTTCCATATTTATTTTCTTTGTCTTTTTTTCTCTTCTGCTGTCTTGTCTTTCCACATTAAGTAGCAAATGATTCATTTGCAAGTCTCTGGCTTGGATTAACCTCTTTGTGTTTAATTGATTTTCCAGCTTTTTAAAAGGATGTCTTTTAAGATTTCTGCTTTTTTCTACCTGTTGCCTGAATTCCTCCTAACTTTTCCGAATAAAATAAATCAGGATGCTAAGGGCAGTCAATATACTTAAAATAAACTTCTCTGAAGTTCTGAATTTTCTTATGTTCAAACATTACCTTTATAACGTGTCAACTTTACTGCTGTCTTTGCAAACTTACTGTAATTTTCTTTCACAGACAACATCCACATATAAAGCAGCGTGTTATATCATTTTGTTGTATCATCTTGAAGTAGCTGGTGATACACTCTTTTTTTCCCAATCAAAGCTCAAGTTCAAGTTCAACACTTCCAGTAAGAGAAAATGAAAGATTACATTGTTTCGTATCACTTTTTAATGCAAATGAAGAGCACCAAATTCTCCAAGAAAATCGCTGTTTTTCAAGATGAAAAATAGTAGAAGGAAATATAGTCTAAGGTTTGTACAATATTTCTTTACAGGGTGAGGGTTCCTGCAAGCCTCTTCAATATTCTGTATAAAATAAAGTAAGGAAATATGACGAGTTACTGTTTTGCTGCTTGGTGTTTTGGGAGTCATGTTCTGTTTCTTCATGTTTCTGAGTATATCATCCCAGGTAGAAAACTCCCACTCTGTATTTTATGGGTGTAATTCTTAGGTAATATTTTGTATATCATGTTCCTGTATATCACAATATATGTGCATACATAGTGAAGATTGTTTTTAACTATCAGCATAGTAAAAGTGCTTCAGCACTTGTCCCTATAACAACATTATGACAAAATAAAAGGTTTATTTATCGTGAACGTTTCTAACAACTGTTATTGCATGACTACCCTTAGCATCCTGATATCCACATTACTTGTTTCAAGGGATTTAGTTTACATATTTTTATTGGACCAGTACAAGCTGAGTAAACAAGCTAAAATTCATTGGAAAGCGATAAAAAATCTGTCAGTGTCCTGTAAGCACCTTTTGTGAATACAGCAGAAAAATAATCCTCCTCTTCCTCCTCTATATTGTCCACTGAAAGCAAAATAGACCTATGACTTAATGTGAGAGAAACAAATCCTCAAGTTAAAAAATTCAATCCAGATAGCAAATATCAAGAAATCAGTGTTATATATAAAACTCAAATTATCTAACAAAAGGCAAAACAATCACATATCAAGGAAAACTGGATGGGTAAATCTGAGATACTAACTTTGGCCACAATAAGTCCATTAATCATTAACTATTTAAAAAAAAATAACAGCATATCCTTCTAAATCACAACTACTTTGTCTTTATTTTTTATTTGTTTGATCTTTTTTTCAATACTTGCTTTGTAGTTTGAAAAACCAGAATTGTTGGAAAATCTGGCACAAGGAGCACCTGTTTTCCCCCCATTCCTTATATGTGTTACCTTTCAAGGTCTCCAAAAGTAGCCAAAAATACTTAATGTCAAAAAGTGGGATCTAATTTTTTTTCCTTGCTGGGGAACAATTCTTAACATTCCTTCAAATCAGGTTTACCATTCTGCTTCATTGCTTAATGAGGCCTCAGATTAATCCACAAAGTGTCAATAAATCATAAACTCTTTTATTCATGCTCAAAGTGCATTCAATCAATTTTACCCACTGCTGAGCTTTCAGTATCATCAAATGTCTGATCTATCTTTGTGCATTTACTAAATAATTTAAGAATATTATATTGACTGATTATACATTATTTTGAAACATAGACTCTACAGTTATATTACAATTTCCCAAGCAGACAAAAACTTCTTCATTTTTTGTTGAGAATATATGAATAACATGATTATTAACAGAGCACAAAAAGTAGCTTTTACACACAAAGAAAGCTTTACTTATTCAAAAATACTTTAAACATCGTTTCTGTGTTATACCAAGGCTCAAATCTACACCTCATTTTCCTACTCTAAGATCTGAAATTAGCCTGTAATGCTCAGACAAAAAAGGCAGAAAGGCCTTATTGCTTTTATTCTTAATAGATGGCAGAGTAATAAGAAAGGTGCACAATGGGCAGATAGAAAAGATAATGGGCATGAGATTTGGCTGAGGTGCATGGCACAGTTCAAAGGAAGGGGATGGCCCTACACCACTGAGGAGTCTATCTACTCTATGTATCTCTCTACTCAGCCTTTTGTATTGGCTGTGCAACAGACAGTCTCAATAGAACGTGATTTTTAATTTTTTGTTTTCCTACTAATAGCATAACCATTCAGTAGTATTGATAGGGAATATTTTTATGCACATATGAGAGAAGAGGTTGACAATATGGTCTCACAGGGTGGAAGGTGCTGAATATTCTTCTTGCAGGACTTCATAAACTCAGATAGTATTTCCTACAATCTTATGACTGGTGTAGCCAACTGACAAAGTATTACCATAGTTCAGTGTGAACAGAGTTTCAGCATCATGAAGGTCTAGGCCTTGTCTTACCTCAATTGTTTGTTTGCTTTGAAGAATTGAATTATGTCTGACCTTGTCCCAGAAAAATAGGTAAATTACCCTCAGGTCATGGATCTTGATGGAAAAAAGAATCTAAGGTGTGCTAAAGAGGAGCAGAACACTCTGTGAGGGTTAATCCTCACTATGAGCTGAATTTGGCTGCTCCATGTTTGCATTAAAGTTTTTTAGGGTGGCATCCTAAAAAGCTTCTTTTTCTTACTGATTCCACAGTTCTTCCAAGATTATATACAGGCACCCAGCAAACAGTTGGAAAATAAAGACAAATGCCCTGAGGCAGGGCAGCCCAGCATAAATCCTGACTTGAACACTCAAACTGAAGGATTGCTGCCATAATGCATGTGAAATGCATTTGAAATCAGAAATTTGAAATCAAATATGAAATTAGATTTGTGATGCCTATACAAACTTAATTCTAACTTCACTCTCATATGTGTAACTATTTTTGACTATGCTACTTTTGCTTTCATTGATAAGTTGAAAAAAAGTTTAGTGGAACTGGCAGACATAGCAGGCATAAGGAAGGGAAAAGGAAGTTAAATTCAAGGTATCATAAATTCTTCTTTATCATCTTCAGATTAAAAGATTTTGATAGGCACAGCAAAAAGGAAGGTGTAAATTTCCTTTGGAGTAAGGGAAATGCAACACACTTAAAACTCAGAACAGTGTTGATAAAGAATTGAAACAGACAAATACCATAGAAGAGATATGAGAAACACATTGCTCACAAAAATATTATATTTTCCTTTCATCAACACAGAATTAATAGCTGAATGCTTTAATGAGGTTTTATTTTACTAAGACTTCATTACATTTTCAAGACATGCTACTACAGAACATTTATTAGCACATTATGAAGTGTTATAAATAATTGAAACTAAGCTGCCACTGTCAGTTGAATAAGTGTTTGCAATTCATTACTATTACATTTTTTCCCCCACTCAATAATTCACAAGATTCAAGAATTTTCATTAAATATGGAACTCACTACACCAATACAGACATGTTCTGACACTCCCTCACTGAACTGGCATTCCTGGCTTTGTCAGCTTGGGACAGGGACCTGGTGGTAGCTTGCATGAAGGGCTCCCTCCTGGGTACACTGTTTCCCTGGAATCTCCTCCGTATGTGCCTGAAGGGTGAGAATAACTTAGAGAAATTCTCTGGTGCAGTTGAACATTTGAGCAATGCAGTTCTTCTTGGCACAGTAGCATTCATTTTGGATGTCCTGAATGGGGGAAGGAGAATTGAAAATATGTCCTGAGACATCCCTTAGGAGGGGTGCTCCTCAGAGAGTTTTGATCACTGCAAGTGACACAAAAAGGCTCTGATGACTGTGAAAATAGCAAAAATACTACCCCAGAAATTCTTCCTTATGACCCAATCTCATCCCAAACCAATGATTTGATGGCAGAAGTTTTTTGTATTTTGATGCTCAGCATGCCTTCTTTACTAGAAAGGCAGTAACTTGTGCATCATCCTCCTTGATTCAGCCATTCCTTAATTTAGTTCAGAGAGTCAATCAATATTTTGTATAAAGTGGTTTCTGTTTTGATAAGCAAAGAATTGCCTCCTGAATTACTTCTTAGGCACTGAATATAAAACCACCATATCATTTATTATTCCACTTTGATAAGCAACTGTGCTTGAATTGGTCATTGATTAAGCACAGCTTTTGTGTCAGATCACAATAGAAACTTGGTTGTTACTCCTTTGGAACAGTAGCTGCAACAATCTAACCAGTTCTTTCATTCCTGTAAATTACAACATGATTTGGTATCCAAGACAACACAACTTATATTTTCCATATATGAAACTGACTATATTTTCTAGTGTTTGAATGAGTATATTTTTGTTGTTGAATATGCTGTGAAAACACCTAATACCGTGGTATTTCAGAACCACTTATCAGGAAAAATTTCTGTGTTCTCAAGTGTTACACCTGGAAAGCCACCTGAAATCTGTAGTTATTGTAGGGAAAATGTACTATAAATATACAGTATATTGTTAAGAGTGTTCCACAGGCATACACACCAAAGTGCTTCCCATACTTGAAAATGTATGTACAGTGTAAATGTAAAAGATAAAAAATTTCTATGGCCACCAGTGTATAAATTACTTTTGTTATTGCTGTTATATGTAACTCTACTTTTATTTTCAACTGCATTTATGGAAGGTTCAAATTAATGTTATTAGAAATATACTATTCTCAAGAGAATTTAAATTCCTACAAATATTTATGTATGAAAAATGGAACATTAGCTTTTGATTGGTGTGCAACCTGAAAAGCTCATTGATGCTGAAAGGTGGTTTGGAGTAGTACATCCCATTTTAGGTTAAGGTAGAAACCTCTTCTTTATGCATTTGTATTAGTGAGGTATTTACGTGTGAACAAGTTCTTTCAACTTTTTGCAAATTCAATTGTTTCTGATACTTTTTCTCTAACTCAAATCATGATGTGCCTTTCACATCAAAATTTGTTCCTGTGAAAACAATTATCGTATCAAAAAACAAGATTATGACCTCAGGTGAGGAATAATCAGGAAGAGTAGATGAAATCTGGCTGTGAGATACCATCAGATGGGCACAAGAAAGATTTGAAAAAAACAAAGCCTTTCTATGTTTTTAAGATGATAAGGTTTAATTGAAGATCCATTGACCTGTTTGTCTTCCCCTGGAAAAGATTATTATCTTTGGGTGTTGTAGAGGAGCAGTGTAAAAACACCCAGAAGGAAGGTAGTTTGAGCAAAAATATTTTTAAAGAGAAATTATACATTCTTCCCAAAAGCACTGTATGGGAAAATTTTTTTACAAAGTACAAATACTGTTCTTTTTTTACAAATCAGTAAATAGTTTTGTGTATCTGCAAGCTATATCAGACATTCAAAGGACAACTGCAGTGGCCAAGACTTTGGTTGAATTACTAACATTCACTGAAGAATCCTAGATCAATACGGACTCTAAAGACACAGAAATATATTTCATTCTGCAAGGAATGCCATAATTTTTTAAAGTGGACTATTACATGAATGAAAATAAAAATTTTATTCTCTTCCTAGATTGCTGAAATTTCACTTTTCAAGAACTATTTATGTTTGTCTGTGCAATCACTCTCAGGCACTCAAGAGCCCAGAACATTCAAACTGCTTACAGTGTTTACTTCTCTCAATGACATATCGAGAATCTTTCAAATTGCCAACTAAAGTAATTAATTGTGACAGGTCTAAAAATGATGCAGTAATGAATCCTGAAGAAAAGTTTAGAATGGAGGAATGATGCTAAGCCCAGGAAGGAGAGTGGGAAGAAGGTGGTTTAGAGGGCTTTTTTTTTGTTTCTCACCATCCCACTCCACTTTAATTTTTTTAATTGACAATAAATTTAATTAATTTTCCCCAAGCCAAAGCTGTTTTGAACATGACGGTAACTGGTAAGGAAGCTTTTCTAGCTTATTTTCTCTGCTATCCTATTGAAAAGGGGAGTGACAGAGCACCTCAGTGGGTATTTGGAAGCTACTCAAAATCAACCTTCCTCATTCAGGTAGTTGTCTTGCAAAAAACACGTACTGCAGACCCACCTTGGATGATAGGATATTGCATTAATCCTCCATGGCTCATAGACTAACATAACTGTTTTATTTTTCACACTTTTGACTCATTTAAAGAACACAAGTGAAGTTCAACAATGATTGCCTACTGTCATCTGAAACCATTTGGCTCCTCTGAGACAGAAAGGGAAGGAAGGATGAGAGGGAGAAAGGGAAAGTTCAAGAGAGGCAGAGATGAAGAAAGGGAGCTGTCTGTGCGTCCCTTTGCTGTGCAGGCTGAGGGTGGGATTCTCTTGCCCAAAGTTCAACATCTGGTGCCATTCAAGGCCACTTCATGACTCCTGCATTAGGGCATCTGACCTCTGCCCACTGACACAGAAAGGACCTCATCTCTGCCACCCATGTCTGGCTGTCCCAAACACCCTGTATAATCTCAAATTTCCCTGGGCACACACATGTTTTCAACCAAATGATGACCCCAATCTTCATTGAATCTAATGAAATGTAGGCACCTAGCACAAATTTATGTATCTTAACCTTCAACTCAATTCCCACTCTTATGTTTTCCTATGTTAGTCTCAAACTGAATTCTGCTTTCATAAATCTAGCTGTAGTTTTCTGGACAATGGCCATATTCAGTCTAGAAACTGCTTAGTTGCATTACCAGGGCACTACATCTCCTCAATTTCAGCTGGAAAAATGGATTGTTTCCCTACTGTGGCTCTTAGCCTTTTCCTCCTTTTCTGCTATAGAAATGGCTATAGAAATTGCTGCAAATAGCTGTCTTGGCTTAGAGTCAGGAAAACCTGACCTTTCTGGACATATCCTGACATATCTGGACCTCTCACTATGTGGACAGAATAAAAGTGTGACTTGCTGCTCTTCTCAGTATACTGTGCTCATTATCAAAATCAAAATAGAAATGTTTTGACTCTAACACTGAGGTGCAATGGACCAAAAATCTGGGCCTCCCTGAGTATGCTTTCAGAATTAAACAATCCTTCATTGCTTTTGCTGTTTTCAGCAGACTGTCATTTGTGAGGGGACATTTTTTGCCAAAACCAACAAGAGCTAAGCAATGGAAATAATCTCTCAGAATATACACTGAAATGTTGGTTTGTAGTTATAAAACTAGACTTGGAGTAATTTGTTTTAAACAAGATAATTCAACAGAATAGTTATTAATTCATTTTTCAAAAAATGAAACAAAGTGTTCCATCTCATAATAAATTAGATGTTCTGTATCTCTAGAAGAAAGAAGTATGAATATAAATAAAAATATTAGATCTAGTGTTAAATGGAAAATAATTATGTTTGAAAAAAACCCAAACAAACAGAGTTAGCAATAAAATCTATGTATGTGGAAAGCTGTGATATCGCAGGTGTTTTTATTATTACTTATCTGTTCAGGTTTGTATTAAAAGTTATGTCTACCTTTGCTGAGGAAAAAAAAAGGACAATTTTTTTCCCACCCCTGCTTTTTTATTGCTGGTACCTCACATTCAGAAAGGACTTCGTTAGGTCCTATTTCTTCTAGTACCTGCATCATCAGTAGAATTGTACCTAAATTGTAATTTATGAAGCCATTCAGTCACACAGCAGAAACAAGACTCTACCTTAGGACATGCTAAGGCCAATAGTAGAAAAAAATGGTGTTCTCTAACTGCAGAAGAAGGTGTAATTTGTCTTCAGATCTTTTATGATGGAGCTGAGGAACAAGAGAAATCACTAGACAGATTGAGATTTCAAAGCTTCTATTATTGCTGCTTGATTTTTCTAAGATTGTTATCAGTAGGAAATTAGCATTTTGTGTGAATTTAAACTCACCACAACACCACTTTTACAATCAGCCCTGTAAACACATCTATGTTTTAACCCTTCACACAAGTATTTTTTTACTATAATATCCTAGCTAGGAGGGGCTCCCAACAAAACACAATTACTTGACATTATCTTACACAACCATTCACAAATTAGTTCAATAATGGAGCTATGTTTGCAGCCTCTTCAGTTTCCCTCTACTGCTCAGCCACTGGCTCTACTAAGCCTGTTTAAGGACAATAAATCGACTTGCCCAGTATGTGTCAAATTATTTACCTTATTCCAGAACTTTCTTTATTCCCCTTTAAGCAGTTTGAGATAGAGGTTGTCATGTGCTGAGGCAATAAAACCACAAAAGTTTGAATTAACTAAGATTACAAAAAAGTATATTTATAAGTAATCCTAAAGTTACAGTCATACTCACCATCATTATCCAAACACAATTTTCAATGTTCACCTCCAAAATATTCAGCAAAACTTTCCTTGAGGGACCTGAGGAGGGAGAAGGTAGATGTAGAGGTTCCACTGGCAGCTGTAGGGCAGAACTGATGTTATGATGATGTTGTGGAAAGCAATTAACCTGCAGAGCTTTCACTATTTGTGAAAATAGCTGTAAAGGCGCTAGCCCACAATTTAATTGAAGAATACTTGAGCCTATTCTCTGTTAATGTTTTATTTTTACTTAAAAAAAAAGACCAATCAACAAAATCTCTAAGTTACTATGAAAAAGATTTAAGAATTTTATCCTTATTTGGAAACTCTAAAACCTGCAGTACTACAATGCTCACTTCTAAATATGTCCTTTGATCTCAGTACTTTAGGGATGACTGTGAATACACATATATTCCTTCTTGCTGAAGTGACTGTGAAGAGGCAAGAAGAGAGGAATTGTCATTTGTTCCTGTTTCCTTGCACACTGCTGTTATTCTATGCTGCAATATCAGTTATACCTTCCATTTAAATACCAAGAAACATTTTAATTTGTTTGGTTTTACATATGAGTTATGCATTTAAGCCCAAGAGTAGAATGCGATCATAACTGCCAGTTTCAGATCTCTGATTTTATTCTTGATTTTTTACCATATCTTAGAATTAATCACATCAAACCTAATACCTGTGTAAAACTTATGCCAATATATTAATTTTACTCTCATAACCATTGAGCCTTTGCTCTAGATGTTTTATACTATTATAGTCTGTTATCAAATGGGAACTTCTAGATTCATTTGGACGCTCTTTTCCTGGTTTTAGTAACTGTCTTTTGTTCTTTGGTTCCCAAAGAAATTAAAAGCCTTTATTACTATTATTTTGCTAGCAGACAACCCAGAATATTTTAGCAATTCCTATAACCATTCCTGATCTTTATAAAAATGCACCAGTTTTTAAAAATAAACCATTATTACTATCTCAGCAGCTGTGCTGTCCTGTAAAAAGAACAGAGCTCTTCTGATGTAGCAGGCTCTGGGGGGGCTGTAGGAGCCGGCTCCCCCCGGAACGGGATCCCTGGTCAGCGTAATTCCACCGGATTCGGGGCAGGTGGCCCCCGGGGTCCGCTCAGCGTGGTGTGAGTCTCGTAGCCACAGAAATTCAGCAGGAAATATAATGGGATGAAGAAACGACCTGGAATCCATCTCTGTTCTGCCAGGGAGGTTTATTTGGGGTAGGGGGAGAGGGTTACAGGGAAAGGAGGGAAATAGGAAAGCAGGGACAGGAATAGGGCTAGCAGCTCAGAGATGAAGACTTTGAGTGGATACAGACATCAGCTTATAAGGGGAAGGAAGGGGGTGGGGCTGACTCTCTCTGAGCCAGTCCCAGGAGGAGGAAGGCAAAATTGGCAAAGGGTACACAATAATAGGTTTCAGGTACAGCAGGATGCATATTTCAAAATGAACCAATAGCATACAGAGCAGGAAAACAAAGGGAAGCCACATGGAGATCTGGAAATCACATTGCTACACTCTTCATTGAGCTTTCTAGTATTTTTCCTTTCCTAGAGTTCTTAAATTACGGTTGGCAAGTACCATTTTGTCTTTTTGATAAAAATAATTGGATTAAAGCAAAATTTTATTTAGAACCTAGAAGTTATTCACCTCTGAGCTGTTACACTCTAATTAGAAATTTAGTTTAGGGTCATTCACTCATAATAAGTAAAATTAAATAAGCAAAAGTGATAGCTGTCATCATATTACAAGACCAGAGATCATTAGAAAATTCTACTCTGCTTCACTAGTCTACAGCAATGTGTAAATAATTAATATTTTGGAAGTAACAGTGCAGATATCACTCATATGAAACAAGTATAAGGAAAATCTGGTTGCATAACTCATATAAAATATTATTAAAGTTCATGTAAAGGAATAGTACAAGTAGTCAGGAATAAAATTGAAAGCAATGAATTTCAGTTAAAAAGACTTATTAAGATAATAAGGAAAACTCGAAGAATTCTGAGAATATATAGGAACTCAGAAAGAAACACAAGGAAAGATGTATAACAAAGAAAATAGTGAATGATACAAAGGAGAACATTTTTTTCTTTTTTAATCTTTCTAGGAAAAGTGAACTTTGACCAGATTCACTGTTAATTTAAAAATTGAGGAGAAATTTAGGTCAAAGTACAGAAAGAAGACTTTAAAGAATACTGAGATAACACAGAGGCATGCAGGTTCAGAGACCTTGATTAATGTGTCTGATACACTAACCAAAGTACTCTTTGAATTATCAAAGTTTATCTTTAAAATTTCTCTAAGAACAGAGGAGGTATCCCCAGGCTGAAAAAAAAATCCAAAAGGTAAAAAAGACAACTTGAGGAATTCTGTATAAATCAGTGTACTTCAAGTGCCTTGAAGTATTCTTAAACCAATGAGAAAACATTTTCAGAAAAATGTTAATGACGTGACAAAAAAAAATGTAGTCTTCTCTGGATCATAACAAATCAGTCTGAATTAATTATTTTACATGAAGGGAAAAGGAAGTAAATGTTATGTAGAGAGAAACGTAAGTATTTGAATGATTTTGGCACTATACCATATGGCATCACTGATAAGGGTGCTGAAATTTTCACTGGAAATTTTGAAAAGAAATTAAACTGTCTTTTGCTGGGGATATCTCAGGCAAGTGAATCCTGTCTCATTGCAGAAGCTTGACTGGGTGATTTCTGAGGGCTTGATGAGTCCTGCAGTTCTTGGTTTGTACCCTAGAGTAAACTACTCTTCACACTGTCTTGTGTGAAAAAGGAATAATAGTGAAATTTTGGCAATAAGTATGATCACTTTTGCACATTGAGTGAGGCTATTTTCTCCCCATAATTCTGGAATCTACAGGCTACTGGCTGCAATCTGATGAAGGTGCATATATATAGATTGATATGTTTGCAAAACAAGCTTGGATCCTGCTCACCAGCTTGTCAAAGTGAAATTGCATTCAATGTACACTAAATACTGAATTCAGAATATCGGGTAGTTTGGCAGTCAGTGGTGAATATTGTGTTTCCAGGATCTTTTTTTTCTCCAGTATCTAACAGCTAATATAAACTTGATTTATCCACTGCGTTGCACATAAATGAAGCTGACTTTAATAAAATGTGTTGCAGTCATATATTTAAGTACACAGTAGATGTATTTTTGAATCATACTTTTGCTTATGTGTGATTATGGAGGCAAATTAAGGCCACATGTGTGAGGCAGTCACAGTAATGGAGGTCCTATCAAGATGTTTGCATTAGAACAGAATTGCCTTCTGATTAAAATGAACCAGCTTTTGTTCTGTAGCTCAAGAGCACACAGAGAAATAAAAACTCCTCCACCCCACAAATTATTACTTTATGTTTGTTTTCTTCTCTTTGTTTCAAGCAGCTAACACTAGCTGGGAAACAATTTATAGTATAATTCTGTCTTTTTAATTATTCAAGAAGTCTGAAGCTTCCAATTTTCCAGCCAAATTCTTAGTCTCTGCATGAGGTAAATTTTATTTGCAAACATATGGAAACTGAAGTAAATCTTTGGCCCCTCTTAATTATCTTATGAGGAGAATCTTTTGAAAAGGCAATAGCCTGAACAGTAGAAAGCCAAAAATTTTAATGTTATTTGTCATGGAAAATGTCATTTAGGAGAACTTTGCACAAACTTTTTCCAGACATAATTGGTTAGAATTGGCTGAGTCATTATTACAATGTGTGCTCTGGTATGAATTTTTCCTTTGGTTTTTTTTCCTGTTATGCTCTATTGCCTTTTTTTTGCTTTTATTGAAACAAATGGGTTTGCCATTCAGCAGAGGTGGACTGATATTTAAGTAGCTGAGTGTTTTGTATATAAGTGAGCAGTTAATCTACTGTGCATCAATTCCCCATGTAATATTGGAGCTTACAGAGTGTATTTTTCCTCATGTTTTTCATGAGACTCTGTTCAAATTCTGCCTATTTCCTTCAAACAAAACATGTCATATTTTCTACTTGTTAGATTGTGGTAAATGCAGGAGCTTCATGTTTATGAAGAAAAAGATTCATAGGGATTTTAGTAAAATAAAGAGTTCAGGAGCAGGTTGACCTATTCACAAAATGTGTTATTTGTGTTTGCTAGGTGAAGAGGAAACAAGTTTAGTTGGTTCATTGTCAAGTCAGACCTCGTCCAGTATCCAAACAGGTGGAGATGAGCAAAATCAGAAATATAGTTCTGAGGTTTTTAGTAGATCAAACATGGCTCAAAATATTTTCCTTAAAGCATAAAAAAGTCTCATGAATGAATGAAATCAGGTTTCCTGAAGTCTGGACTGAACAAGGAACTGGATTGCACATCCTGCTTGCTATCAGTCTCAGACATGTTAAACTTACAGAGAAGTTTAGTTTAATTGTAATATACTCTGGTTTTCATCGTGTGCTGCCAGGTACGTGTGCTTTCTGCAGTCTGGACCAACATGTTTTAGGCAGGGTTGTACCTCTGAAACTTCTATGATGACCAGGAGAAAAGTTTTTAGATGTTTTACCTTTTCACATTGTACCTTAATTTCTTGATGACATCCAGAGCAAAATTTTTGCAAAGTAAGGTTTTCAGGTTAATTATGCTTTTGCACTAAGATATTAGTCATGTAATAACTACCTCCTATAGCTTTGGAATGTTACATTAAACACTTTTTAATTTAAATGGATTTCAATGGATTACTTTGAGATATATTTTAGCTTTTTGAAACCATGGCTATTTAAAATAAAAGTCTTATTTTATTCAGATTTTTTAACTTCAGGCATGGGACCTGTCACAGCAAATTACAGCACAGTAATAGCCAGGGTCAACTGGGCATTTTGCACATACATATGGCTGACTGACTAGGAATGCAGGGATATAAACAGCTTAAGACAAATTATTTAAACTGGCAGAACACATAGATAAATAAGAAAGGAGAAGGCAGTGCCAAAAAGGTGGAGCTATTGAGATCTTAACCTGAACCAAAGCATTTATACAACTATCTTCCCTTGAGAGATAGGGTAATAATTATTAAATAAATTCTGTCTGAAAGCTGTCTCATGAAAATCTTTCCTACATCTTTCCTTTCTCATTCTGCAGCAAACTTTTTTCCTAAGACAAGTTACGTTCCTGAAAATTCAGTTCAGCTTGAGTTGAAATTATCTGGGTTAGGCTCTAATTCTCAGAGATCTCAAAGATTTCAGAATTAAGTGGACAGTTCTTGCAGTGACTGCAAAAGGCCAGTAGAATAAATTTATAATGCTTGAATATCTTAAGACCCGGGAAAAGACACAAAATTCCTTACTTGTTTTATATTTTTTTGGCCTAATCTATTTCTCATATGATTTATTACTGGAGTTATTAACACAGGAGCTGTGCTAACACAGCTTTATTGTTGCCAGTGTCAGCAGAGTATTTCTACAAGGCACAGCATTGCTGATAACTATAGCTGTCCTCTGTCTGTACTGCACCAAACCTCACACAGTCCTGCTCTTATCCTCAGTGCATCTCAGGTGACCTAAGTACACATGAACACTTTAATCAGTGACTGCCCATTTCCTATGGACCACACTGCACATATTTTATACTCTATCCTTCCACGGGGAATACAGAGGTCTTAAAAGAATTCGCTAAGCACCAACCCATGGATCAAGAAGCTACTGAAAATCCTGGAGCTCTGTACTTCTGCACCTACAGCTAGAGAACAAGAGGTGTACATTGCCTAGGGAACACTGGGTAATTCTACACAGAAAGTTTAAGATAGTCTTACGTTCCATCTCACATCTAAAAAAAATATTTTTATTCACTAGCTTTAGTGCTCTAGAACTAAAAGTATTGAAGTCTTGGATTTCTGGCACTTCTCTTTATGCCACATACATAGAAGGAGCATTTACTCCAGCTCTAACCCAGATTTCTGCATAGAATTTCACCCAAATGTTCTCAGATCACACCTTCTGTCCTGCAATAAGCTAAATACAAGCAGAAGCACCTTTAAAATATTTTTCCTCATGTTCCTTACCACATGAACACTCTTTGATTGCGTTATTTTGCCCTAAAATCACCCAAGAATTTTCAAACAAGATCTCTCTCAAGTAACAGAAGAGACTTTAGAAAACTATTTCTCTCAGGTTTTATCATAGGCTGAATGCAGTGCTGCTTCATCTATGAAAAATGCTTAGCCTGCACTAATCTACAAAATGTAGTGCAAATTTTAATAAATATTCTGTGAGTCAAGTGGAGATCAAAATCAAGATTTTTGATGACATAGGGGATTTGGGGGGTTTGTTTTGGTTTTTTTGTTTGTTTTTGTTTGGTTGGTTTCTGTTTTGGTTTGGTGGGTTTTTTGTTTGTTTGGTGGTTTTTTGTTGTTTTGGTTTTTATTGCTGTTGGGTTTTTTTGGTTGGTTGGGTTTGGTTTTGTGAGCTTGGGGGTTTTGTTTCAGAGAAAAATAGAATATGCTGAGCTGCAAGGAACCCATCAGGATCAAGTTGAACTCTTGGCCCTGCTCAGGTGCTCTGATCACTCCCCTGGGGAGCTGTTCCAGTGCCTAACCACCCTCTGGGTGAAAAACCTTTTTCTAATATCCAACCTAAACCTCCTCTGACTCAGCTTCATTGCATTTCCTCAAGTCCTATCCCTGGTCCTGAAAGTGAAGAGATAGGTACCTGCGCCTCTGCTTCCCCTTGAGAGGATGTTGAAGACCACAGTGATGTATCCCCTCAGTCTCCTCTTCCGAAAACCAAGTGATCTCAGCCACTCCTCATAAGGCTGAGGCTCCCCCTCTAGAGCCTTCACCATCCTTGTGGCCTCCTTTGGACACTCTCTAATAGTTGAATGTCTTTTTTACATTTCAGTGACCAAAACTGCCCACAGCACTTGAGTTGAGGCTGCCCCAGTGCAGAGCAGAGCAGGACAATCCCCTTCTTAGCCCAGCTGGAGATGCTGCACCTGATGCAACCCAGGACATGGTGCCCTCCTGGCTGCCTTTTGTTTGGGTTTGGTTTTTTCCAGTGAAGTCTTAAGGTTATCTTTGTCACACTAACTTGAAAACCTAACTTCAAATATTTGTAAAAGACATGTTTTTCTCATTAAGTGCAGAAAAAAGAGGTAACAACACCAGAGTCCTCTTTTGTGATCCTGGTACAAATACACCAAACTATGAATAGTCTACTGATATGTGACACCCCAGCAGGACAGTGATATGGGCAATGTGGCTGCAGTGAAGAAAAAAGCAAGGAAATTATTCTGTAGGCGAATAGTTATATGATTGTGTCACTGCTCCTCTCACTGCTCCTGTCCCTGCTCCTGTCCCTGCTCCCAAAATATGGTACAGTCACTGACTAGTACTAACAGACGAAACAAAGTGCCATTGAAAACCTCTGAAAATTTGGAACTGCAAACTAAAGTTCTTTAAAAACTGATATGGGCTGAACAAGGGTCTTGGTGATTGTGCTCTTGGACTGATGTGCCTTTTTTCTTTAGCTGTTCAAGCTTGGCTTTGTGTCTGGCTTCTGTTTCTTTCCATTTTCTTGCAGGTGCTTATGGACCAATCCTGCCAGATTCAAGGTAATCACAGGGAGGAACATTTATTAAAGGACATATTATGTGAACGTTTTTTTTTTCTGGGAATACATTTCGGCCAAAATGTATGCATGTAGAAGATTGAGATTTTATTGCCAGTGTTTTACTTATTTCTTCCACAGTCAGTATATGAATGTGTTCTCACTGAGTCATTACCAAATTTCATTTATTTCTTGGCATTCTCTCAGACAATCTCTTCTTCCTCTTTCCTACCCAGCCACCTTTGACTGCAGCCAGCCAGGTGGTTCACTAACTGACTTAATAACTTATAAATTCAGCTTGCATTACAGTTTCTGCTGAACACATTTTCTCACTAACAACAGTTTTCCCAGCTAGAGTAATAAATGGGGTTACCTCAGGGTTTAAACAAATGTGAAGTGTGTCCTTAATGCAACCAATTTAATCAAACACATCACTGAGTTTTTCTAGTATATTATTTTCACTTAGCTCACATGAGACCTCCATTATACGTTTGATCAGTTTAAATTCCTTAGAAACTTTAATCCCTGGCAGAGGCTAAGCCTCCACATTCACAATGAGAAAATAGAATGATTCCTGAGAATTCCATACAGAGAAGGGTGGACCTTTAACACGTGAATGCTTTGTGCCTTCATTCACTGTGACATCCATAGCATTTTTAAACTTTCCTGTGCCTCCAGTGAAAAGCCAAATTTGGATATTGTCATTATTTAGTTATATAAGGCAAATGTCTGTAGAAAGTTGTGGCTGTAATAATCTGAATTTGTGACAAATTTTCTGCATATTGAATGCTTTAGTTACATCTATTATTCATATAGGCAAGTACATTTCTGGCAGTACAAAGGATTACATGGTGTGCCTAACTGACAGGTTCACCATTTTATTTCAAAATATTTGACAGCATTTATAACTGAATATCTAAATTTCTACTGAAATTTGTTTATGAAGAAGTAACACAGCTTATTCTGCTTGCAACTAGGTATTAATTGTGAGAGTAAACCCACAGAAAATAGACAATTTTAAGTTCATATGTGCTTGGGCTTTTTTAAGTGTGATGCTTCTGCGTAGTCGGTTAATCAAGCGGTCAAATAATCACATGGGCCACGTGGTAACTGATTTATTCAAAACCTAGTAATAAATGAGGCCAGATGTTAAAAACAAAAATCAGTTGGGGAAATGTGTTTGCATTTCAGCACAGAAACAAGATCCTTAGATTGTTCCCACTAAATTACAGACATTTTGTTCTTGGATAGTGCAAACCTTCTGAAAACTAAGAAATGTATATGCCACTACAGCTATTGATACAGTTTAAATGATTTTTTTTTAAATTTACTACATAACTTTAAATGTTCTTGGAGATTTGACTTTGGCTGTCTATTTCTTTTGTTGTGAAAAACATTGCTTCAGGTCTACATATTGGCTTTCCAATTGCTTTCGCTGGTCACAGAGGCACTTTGCATCTCTTTTCATCTGTGTTCGTAAGGTCAAAAAATTCCATCACATTCTGACTGTTCAGACTGCCACATCATGCCTAGACCTACCTTTGTTGCCACTTCTATATATATCACAGTTTAAGACAAAATGCATATATATCACAGGAAATATGTATCAAGTGAGGAAACACAGTCAAATTTAGGGGAAATGCCTCCTCTCTTTATCTATATCTGATGTAATTTGTTCCATATAAATGATGCAAACTTTGAAACCCAAAACCCTAATGCTAGCATTTTACATGACAGAGTAACTAACTTAGACAAACTGAGAAGTGTGGGCCAGACAAGTGTACAGGGAGGCAGATTAACAACTGGCTGGACTGGAAGGCTTAAAGAGTTTTTATCAGCGACGCAAAGTCCTGCTGGAGGCAAATCACTAGCAGAGCTTCTTCCAAAGTTCACTTTAGCAGACATCCAGTAAGATATCCTGCTGGGCATCAGATCTCTAGTCTTCAGCAGTTCAGCTCCTAAGCCTCTCTTGACCTAAACTGTTTGTCAGTACTACCAAATACTACCTGAGCTGAATCAACATTTTCAAAAACCAAGCTTCCCAGGGAACAGGTGTCTAGAATGCCGAAACAGCTTTGAAGTAAAAGATGAGAGGCTTAATGTAAACAGTGAAAGAAATGAACCAACCCCCAAAATGGGACAATATTTTCAAGAGAGAAAATGGTCTGGTGAAGAACGGAGGGATGCTATTACAGATGGAGAACAAGAGGTAAGGGATGAAGAGGGAGACTGAAAGGAAGAAACACCAGGTCACATGGGAAGAAAATCTGGCAAATTTTATACTGATTAAGAATACTGGGTGAATAATAAAACCAGGAGAAAGAAGCAATAATAAGCTTAGGAAATCATCATCTGAATAAATCAAAAGCAGTCTTCTTGTTTCAAAGATTTGCAATATAATAAATATGATATTCTCTAACACGCCATATCAGTTTTGAGATCATTAAATTCACATTCCAATGCTTTCCAGCTAGAGACATCCTTCTAAAAAATAAAAATTAATAGCTTTCACATAGAAATAAGAATGGTAACTTTTAGAAAAAAGCATTAAGTGATACCTAGGATAAATGTGGGAGAAAAAGGAGAATAATTTCACAGGGAGAAGGATAATGCATAAAAAGGAGGATGGAGAGACATGATGTTACTTCTGGAAAGAAAATATCAAATCACAAATGAAGAGCTGCAGCCTCAAAGTTAATTTTTTTCCTGGCTTTTTTCAGTAATCTTCATGGGGTCCCATGCCAATCTTCTCAATTTTTCTGATGGTTTTAACATTTGTTGAATATTCAAAAATAATTATTTCTCAAAGATCTCTCTGCCTTTGTGTGGAGGAAAGAACACAAAGGAGAAGATGCAAAACTGCTGCAGGAAATGTGAATAAAAGGATTCATAGAGATGAGGGAGAAGGGAAACAAGGAATGCAGATTGTCTGCAGACTAGGTGTAGGCAACAGTAGAAAAGCAGTTCCAGTATTAGTACTACTTACTTTTTTAATAGAATGCATGTGTCATTGTTTCTTTACTGTCTTGTTGCTATTTTGCATTGCTCTGGAATTTAATCTATTAAAATTTTCAGGGAAAAAAAGACAAAATTCTGCTGTGATATTATATCCGAAATCACCTGTATGGAAATACATAAACTGCTTCTGTGTGGTATTTAGATGAAAAGTGGTACAGGATGTAAAAATATGGTCCTTGTTAATCTACTATACTGAAAAATATAAGACAGGTGAAAACTGCAACAGCAAGTGGACTTATCACACACAATTGCCTGTCAAAGGGCAGCTGTGTCATATTAAGTAAAATTGTTGTCTGCCTGCAGTCTTTGGGCAAAGTGAGTAGAAAGGAATGTGTATAACCCCATTATTTGTAGTTCGACTGAATTCAGCTATTAGAGATACCCTGTAAAAAGTGAATAACAGCACTTAAGCCAAATGTGAAAACAATGGCATTTTCATATTTCAGGTCTATAGGCATTATACAAGGATGCTTTGAGAGACATTTCTAAACTTTCAAAGAGGAAAAAAAAATGACACCCTGTGGCTACATGAAATCCAGACCATTTTGAGCATCTCTCAGAAATTTACCATTTCTCAGTCACGTGTAAACAAGGAGAGCTGTAAAGACACATCTGTTATGGCTCTATGCTACTGTATCCTGCTGCAGTTTCAGGCTCATTTTAGCCTGGATTTTAGTCTTTTCTTGTTAAATGATGCAGGAGAACCTATTGTAGCAACAGCTCAAATGGGTTTGTGGGGTGAATCCATAGAGAAAATTTCCTGCATACTCCCTAATGGATCTCTGGTTTCTTTCAGTAATTATTTTGCCTGTCAGTCACTGTATGATTAAATAGCCACCTGGCTGTGGCAGCTTGGATCTTTGAATCTGACAAGAGGTGATTGGGGAAGTTACCTCGGAAAAGAGTTTAAAAGGAACTACTCCAAATACCACATCAGTCATCAGTGGTCCTCCACAATCTTCATTAAAAGGACAACAGGAGATCAGGTATTATAAAACAATCACAAAGTTATGCAGGTTATTTTTAATGATATTTTAAGAATAATAACTGCAAATCACACTGTCTGGGAAGAAAAAGATATGGTAATTCCATACAGCTTGCAAAGTAGAAAGACAAACCTAGAATAAAAAATGAACATGTCCAAGAATCTTTGAATGTCAAATGACAAAACATCCCTAAAACATTTAAATAATATTTTGTTTGCATTTTTCAAATAACAAAATTCTCAAGAAAGTAAGGCTCAAATAATTCAGGGGAGAAAGGGAAAGGGACCCTTCCAGGTAAATATTTCTGGAAAAATATTTATGCTCATGGACATGCAATTATCTCCAGTAGAACTGGAGGAAAACAGACTCAGGCTGGGGTTCTGTTTTTGAATGACACTGCTCTCAAAAATGGTACTACTTTGGTCCTTGACTCTCATAACTAAGAAGTGCATCAAGTAATGCTGAAGAAACAACCGAACTCTCAATATTCATCTTGAATATCATCTTGATATTCATCTTGAACATCATCTCAATATTCATCTTGATTATCATCTCAATATTCACCTTGAGCATGGAACACTCAATATTCATCTTTTTGCTTTTATCGTTCTACTTTATAATTTGCTTCTAATTTTATCACAAAGGATTTACTCAATCTTTGCTAGAGTTGTTCTTCCAGTGGACAAATATGATAAGCTCAGGAATAATTAGAAAATCTTTCCAAAACAGATACAGATTAGGCTGAACATTTCATGTGCTCACTCTTTTTCAAAGAACAGACTGAGTTTCTTGCTTCCTTTCTTGCTTCCTCTCTCTTTTGCTTTTTATTTTCCCCAGTAACAAACCTGCTAAAGCTAGTATGAATTGTGCTCTGAGCAGCTTCCATCTGTGCTTACTTCAATACAGATGACAGACTGAAGCTGAGGCTGATGCATCTTGTATCACAGAAACACAGAATTAACTAGGGTGGAAAAGACCTCTGAGACCATTGAGTTCAACCTATGACTGAGTACCACCATGTCAACTAGACTACGGCACTAAAAGCCACATCTGGTGACTTCACCACCTCCCTAGACAGACCATTCCAATATCTAATCACCCTTTGTGTGAAGAATTTCTTCCTAATGTCCAACAGAAACCTCCCTGACACAGCTTAATGTGGTGTCCTCCTGTCTTGTCGCTGGTTGCCTGGGAGAAGAGACTGACCCCCACTTGTCTACAGCTTCCATTTAGGCAGTTGCAGAGAGCAACACAGTCTCCCCTGAGCCTCTGTTTCTCCACGCTAAACAACTCCAGCTTCTTTAGCTGCTCCTCACAGGACTTGTGCTCCAGCAGACCCTTCACCACCACCGCTCTTGTCTGGACTCACTCAAGCACCAAAATGTCCTTTCTGAATTGAGGGTTACACAGAACTTGACACAGGACTCAAGGTGTGGCCTCACCAGTGCTCAGTACAGGGAAAAATATTATGTTATTCTATTACCCTGTCCTAGAACAGTTCAACAACTTTTTCTACCATACTACGTCAAATAGGAACTTACTACAGCTGCACTAAGATCCTCCCGGGTCTATTGCTTTATTTGGTCAGGTATCATGATGATGCGACTAGAACTTGTTTGTGGCCCAGTTTTCCTTTTCCTGTGTGTTCTGGCATATAGTTCTTACTTACCTCAAATGTACAGGTTTGATAGTAACAGCTTAAATTACTTTCCAGTAACAGACATGGACATGACTACTCCAATATGGATGGCACAAAGTCCATCAAAATGACCAAAATCCAGCTCTTCCAAGTCTTATCCTTGTTTTTAGAAACAAAAAACAGAACACTTCATTATCAGGCACCAGATTCTGCTCTGATGCATTTGCAAATGGATGACCATAATAGCCTAATCCATTAAAGCAGGTGCTGCTGTATTAGAAATTTAGCAATTGGTAGGATTCTTTTATTATCATTTGTCGATTGAAATTACTAAGTATTATAGTTCCAACAAAAAAGCTTTAAATTGAATTCCAGGATATTTAGATGACATTGGAGAGACTCAAATTGTTATTATCCTTGCTATAAAGCAAGGGAACATCTGCTAAAAAGAAACCTTCAATTACAGATTTTGCTACCACCCACACAAAAGTAAACATTTTTAAAACTGCAATTACTAGCAGTATGAGGAGGCAGTGCATGCAGCAGTGATCCAGCTCCATGGGGAACGTGTAAACAAAGGTCTTTGTAAGTAGATGCTGAAACACTTTAGAAGAAAGAGAAAAGGTTGCCACAAATGCAGATCACTTCGGAGGCATATTATTAAATAAATCTCAAAACTAAGATGACTAGGAGTGTTTAATAGAATTTTATTGAAGAGGCCATTACAAGTTCCACAATGCTCAGCTTTATCTTCTAAGACTTGCAAATCCTGTAGTCTTTGTTGAACTTTCACCTATTTTTAATGTTGAAAATATGATTCTAAATGCATTTGTGATTCCTAAATGTTTCTATTTAAAATGCCATTTGCTATACCTTCTATGATATACTAAAATACACATTTTGGTACATATCTTACAAGAGCACCTATAATACCTGGTAGGCTAGTAAAAGCATTAACTTTTGTTTTATCTACAGTTACTATCACACAATAAAACAGCAAGAGAGAATGCTGAAATTTTAGCCTCTTAGTCCTCAAGTCTGCTTTCTATGTGGATGCAGCAGATCCCTTTACTCTAAAATGTGAATTAAAATGCCAAAAAGTTCTCTGGCACTCTAGTAGCAAGTTCTAAGATCAGAGATGGTTTTTTCCTTCCTTGTTTCATCTGATTACATAGATCTTCCATGAAAAATCCAAGATTTTTCTCTTATTTTTGGAGATCTTTCCATGTCTGGCTAACCACATTACTGAACTGCTGTCATAGTAGTCTTTCAGAAGAACTGGCAAAAAAAATACAAAGGACATTTGAAAAGTCAAACTGGAATTTTCACACTAGATTGGTTGATTTAAAAATTTACACAGAAAAACAAATTCTAAGAGCAGGAATAATACAGATTTTAAAAGCCCCAGGCCCTGCTAATAATTGTGTGCAAAATTTGGTGAGCTACACCTCAGAGTGATGATTCTGATACCTGCAACACTGGTTATTCTAATACCTTCAAAACATTCCTTGTGTAAGTGGCTGTAGCACAGCTAAGATCGCTTAGTGCTTTGAGGGTGTAAAATTTCACAGCTGAATTTAGGAGCCATGTCGCTGTTGAGCCACTAGCAGACAAAGAAGACCCGGATTCTCATGTGGCATAAAAAAGAGAGCTTTTATTATTTAATTCCAATTTATATAGATTTTTTCAGAGGTCATCCGGATTGGTCAGTTCAAAGCCTCCCCCTAGGCCTGATTGGCCAGGCCTGAACTGTCCACATCTGAGAAACTGTTTTTAATAACATCCAAACTTTATCTTTGTTTATAAAACACAGGAAGAAAAGAGAAAAAGTTCCCATGAGAAAGGTCTGTGCTAGCCACAGAGCCCAGGACACTAATGGGCACAAGCAGGAGTTTGCATCTCGCTTTATGATCTGGCTACACACAGAATCCAGGGTGTTACATGAGGTACCTAAATACTGTGTGGTATGAAAATTCCCTGCTTACCTTAACTTGCTTTAAACTCCTGTTATTAGTAGAGATTTGTCATGAATTAATCGTAGGGTTTGTGGTTTTGATACTCAGCTTCCTTCTGTCTCAGGCTGAGAGCCTCTGAAAGACTGGGCACCTTAAAATACAGGTATATTTAACATATTTTACTCAGGAACAAGAGTGAATGAAAGAGGATCAACAATTTATTTCATAGTATTTAAAAAGAATTTACTTGTTTGATGAAATACAGAAAGATCTAGTGGTTCCTGAATATCCCATTTAAACAAACGGCCTAAAGTAGTCATACAAGCTGTTATTAAACTGACAAAAAATTGGCCACAGTCAATAGAATTTCTATGATTTCAGTCCAACCTTCTTCCTCTTCCAAAAGCTGAGCTAAAGCCCAAAGATACTAACCAAAAAACTACTGTTTAATGCATCAACACTTCCATGCTGGTGCTTGCATGGTACATTTACTGGTATATTTTGCTAGCCTGTGACTGACATTGATTGTGCTTCACTGTACATCAAAAAGATTTTGCTAATGTCGGTGCAGTAAAACAAAACTGGTTTAATAATCATCCTGTACATTCAAGCATTTCTACAGTATCAGAAGTCTTCATATTAACTAGAAAACATTTCTTTACTGCCTTTAGGCTCAGCTGAAGGAAAAACGTTGAACCTCTCTGTCAGCAACAGACTTGGATTTCCCTGTGACTTTTTAAGAATCTATTCATTATTTCTTAAACACTACTAATTTGTTGGCTTTAATGAGAGTTTCACTGGATTAACAAACCCTTTATAAGGATAAAGCATGAGTTTGCCAAGGAAAATAAGGTGATAATCATACCAATAAAATAGCTCCACAATAGAGTATCTCTTACAGAAAAATGCAGAGTTCAAGAAGCACCTAAACTTGGTATTAGGTTTATTCCCCTTTAAAATCTTGTTATAGCAAGTCTTAATTGAATTACATCAATAAAAATGTTTTGATACAAAAAAACTTGGAGACAACTTAAAAGCACAGATAATGGTCATGTAGAATATAAGGAACTTAATACAGCTATCAGAATATCATATGTGTTTGTTGCATAAAAAAGGAAATAAATAGGAAAAAAAGTGATTACAAAGTGAGTTCTGTCATTTACATAGAAGTGGTTATCTTTTTGGGAATAGTGCAACAGTACCTTTGACAGAGGGGTACCAGAAAAATTACTCATGATTGTCTCCACCAGGAACTGCTTTATTTGAATGCAATTCAAAACTGGAGCTTAACTGCAAATTTCATGGCTATTATTGCAGCTCTAAGTCTGTTGCCAACTTTCTATTGCAATAGCCATGCACTAATAACTCCCATCACAGGACATCTTCTTTGGCCATAAAAACCTGTGTATAAATTAGCACAGGCTAAAATAACACTGTGCCCCTTGTTCACCTAAGTCTTTTAGAGTATACCTAACTTTATGCCTGTCTGCCCATTATTTTTATTTTTTCAATGTTAGCATGTGATTAGCTGCTTTGCTGAATATAGTCCCTGGGTAGATTAAAATTATTCTTTTTTTAGCCTTTTGGTTTTTTCACTATTTCCAAGTCAAAGCATACTGCAGAAAATTATCCTTTCCTCAGAGAAAAGCAATTCACTCTTATCAAAATCATTTCAGTAGAAAAATCTGAGTGATCAAAACCAAAGTCTGAACTTGTTTTTCTCTCAGTGAAGTTTTGCATTTAAATGTGGAATTATACATTTGTAAGGAACATGTGCTATGTACGGAACAGTCATTTCATATCTTTATGAAATGTATAGCAGATGGATAAGGTACTTTACTGGCAGAATTAAACAACACTGCTTCTCTGAAACTTGAAATCCATTATATACTTAGTGTTAAAACTGTGGTAGTCTTATCTTGGTACACTAGACTTGGCTTGGCATGGAGATAGGTGACATTATGCAAGATGGCAGAGGTTTCCAAAAGTCTCATGAAGTTGCTTATTTTTCCTTTGCTTGCATTACAGATGAATCTGGTGTAGTCACTGCAAAGCAATGGCAATTTTTCCATAGACTTTAATGGGATGGAATTTCAGTTACATGTTTTTGTCACTTGAAAGTAAGTTCAGATAGAAAGATATGTCAGTGTGGCAGAGACTGGAAAATGCATAATTTGAAAGGAATTTTATGGAGAAGAAAAATCTTTGAAGAATTCAGGCAGGATTAAGATATTCCATTAAAAATAGGAAGCTTGAAAAAAGTGTGATGTAGGTTGGTCATAGAAAGTGGAATTAGGATCTTCAAACAGGGAAAGATGAGATGCTTAGTGCATGTATAAGCAATGCAAAGCTGAGATGTTAAAACGATATTATCCAAACTATTTCTAATCTTACTGTAATTTTTATCACATACTTCCAATTTAAGAACTTTTAGCTGAAGTAACTTACCACATAGTTCCAGGCCACATTTTCAGGTTTTGTATATGCCAGGGACCTCTATGAACTAAAAGACTGCTACGCAAAAAAGCAACCTAAAGAAGATTTACAGCAGCTTTGAAATTCTAATGTCTAGTCAGATTAAGTACAAAACATTGTAGAAAATTGGTAAAAGAATGATAAAACTACAAAGTGGAAAAGTCAGAAATTAGGAAATGCTAAAACAGAGATAGCTGTTGCAATTGATAGCTTTAATAATTTGTTGTAACAGACTTAATAAGATATACTACATAATTAAATGATCATAATTGTCACTGTTGAGGACAGGAGCAAGATTATGTTCTGGGGAAGATTCAACCAGTTTCAACGTGAGTGTTTAAGGCATAGCATAGTTATATACAACAAAAGGCAAGTTATTATAAGAATAAAATAAGATAACCTAAAATACATTTGTTTTTCCCTATTAGCTCTGCCTTCTATATATTGAGGAGCTGTAAAGTTATACAAGAGGACAACTGACAACAAACCAACATATAATATAAAGAACTTATGTTTAGGCATATATATATATATATACATATACATATATATATATATACACACATATACATATATATATATATATACATTCTTTTAACGTCACTAAAAGGATATCTGGTTTCTTTTAGAAACAGAGGGACATGCTCCATCTTGCCCTTTAAGCTGTTTTCAAGCAAAAAGTTTCTTCCTTACACAGCTTTCCTTTAACATGTAATTTCTTGTCTGTTAGTGACAAAGTTGAAGATAAAATTAAGTCATTTCGCAGTACTTAGTGCAAATAAGCATCTCAACATTTTTTCCTAAGCATGAAACTGTCATTTTTCCCATTCTTATAGTTCTAAACCAGAAACATTTAATTTTATCAAACCTTTCTTCAGTCAAGGAAAAGAAATAACCTTGGCATTGAAAACATGCCTCAAGAAAGGTCATCCAAGCAAGTAATAATTTTCCGTTTATAAAAGCATCAAAATAGCAGCTTAAGAGCAAAACAGCCCTTAACCATTCTGACGGCCATTGCAAGTGCATTATACATGTTATTTTCAAAATAGTGCGTCCCGTCCTGCTGTAAAAGGGGGAGCTGGGAAGGATTCTTTTTAATAGATTTCTCGGACAAAAATAAAGCGCAAACGTAGCAATATTATATCTGAGAACTGTTTATTGCTTAAAAAGGGTAAGTGCTCCTACCGAAGTGGGATAGAAAAGGGAGCAAAGAGGGAAAAGAGAGACGGAGACAGAAGCAGAACACCGGGACAGATCATCACCGCTGCTCCCCAGGCGGCTCGTTCCGTCAGCTCTGCCGGTGGAGCTGCGAGGATGCTGCGCGGCTCCGGGGCGGCTGGGCGCGATTTTCAAAGAGCAGCAGCCGCGTGTGCCTGCCGTGGGCGAGGAACGGGAACGGGAACGGGAACGGGAACGGGAACGGGAACAGGGACACGAACATGAACAGGCTGTCGAGGCTACGGGTGCAGGGTGGGTGCAGTCAGGGTGCAGGCTGGGTGCAGGGTGGGTGCAGGCAGGGTGCAGGGTGGGTGCAGGCTGGGTGCAGGCAGAGTTCAGGCAGGGTGCAGGGTGGGTGCAGTCAGGGTGCAGGCTGGGTGCAGGGTGGGTGCAGGCAGGGTGCAGGGTGGGTGCAGGCAGGGTGCAGGCAGGGTGCAGGGTGGGTGCAGGGTGGGTGCAGGCAGGGTGCAGGGTGGGTGCAGGATGGGTGCAGGGTGGGTGCAGGATGGGTGCAGGCTGGTTGCAGGCAGAGTTCAGGCAGGGTGCAGGCTGGGTGCAGGGTGGGTGCAGGCAGGGTGCAGGCAGGGTGCAGGCTGGGTGCAGGCTGGGTGCAGGCTGGGTGCAAGTTGGGCTCAGGCGGCGGCAGCTCCGTCGGGCAAACAGCGAGCACGAGGTTGTCGCGGTGACAGAGCTGCCTCGGGGAAGCGGCGAAGCAGGGCAGGACAGGGGCGGGCAGGACAGACAGCCAGGGAAGGAGCAGCGCTGCAGGAGGAAAAGGCGAGGCGGGGGAGGAGGCCTGAGCTAACCCTCCGGGCGAGCCCCCGCTCCCAACAAGAAACCCAAAGAAAACGGCCCGGCGTTGTGTCGCAGTTCACTGCTTTTGTGTGCTAAGGCTCTTCCCACAGCCCAGCTTCCCGGGCATTTTCTCCCGAGCATCCAGCGATCTGCCCCACCAGCAAGGAGGAGTCGCTTGCAGCCAGACCGTGGAAGGTTTCTCTGCCCTGATCGCTGCCATGCAAAACCTCCCCAGTGACAGAGCTCCCAGCCCGGGTACAGCCCCTGGAGGAATTTTTCACCTCATGTATAACATATGTTGAGGCATAAATAAAGATCAGATTGGTCCTTCTCATGGTGTAAGGCACTTATATTGAAATTCTGACAGGAAACAATGTAAAATTATGGGTCTGGGTGAAATCAATGGAAAGCTTTTTCTTTATATCTCCCTTCAGAAAATTACTGATCTAGGGATTGTGCACTTGGGACAGGCAACACCATTTTGCTTTTGTCTTCCCTGGTTCCCAGACCCCTGAATCAGTCAGCATGGGGACAACTGCTGAGTAGCAACTGCAGCAGAGGGAAGGGAACAGAAGATGCTTTTAGTTTATGATGCCTCTCTTAAGGATTCAAGAGAAGAATGCATGAACAAACTATCTTCCACAGCAGGCAGCTGTAGTAAAAAAAAGGAACTTGTAGATTATCTATTCCACACACCCCAGTATATTCTCAAAATCTTGTGTTAAAGTGAAGAGTCTTAAAAGACTGAAAACCACTATAATGGACTGAAGAAACAGAGAAATTAGCAGTATGACTAATGTCCCACTGCTACAAATTTGAGAAGACTTTGGTAAACCAGAAGCACAGCAAAGATTTTCTAACTTATTTCAATAAATTAATTGCTTTTCTTGAGTCTCAAGAAAAGGGTGGTAACCTTCTTCATGCCCTATGCTCACAACTGGCCACAATCTCAACCTGGAAACAAAGTGCTCTGGAGAGAGAAAGAATTTATATCTGAGTGTGGAGGTTCAATGGCTCCTCTTCAGTGCTCTGTTACTTACATTCAGAGCCCAAAGTAACCTGCCTCTGATCCTTATGAGTCAGTGAAAATGTTTTAGGAATACATACAAATGGAGATTGCTTTCAAGCTAGTTCAGTTTTAGCCAGAAGGGTTGCTGAGGGGAGTCATGCTAATGACACCTCATTTTTTTTCCCAGGACAGTAAATGGAAAATGATAGTCTTCTCTGAGGACAGTCTGAGTTTAGTCTGAATAAAATGAAAATGAACAACATATAATAAAAAATGATCTGTTGACTTGGAACAGAGGCTACAGTTCTTGGGAGAGACCATAATTTTCTCTGGCCCTGAAGCTCTAGTAAGTAACGGAAAAATGGTGTAATAAAACCATGACTGTTATTTTATTTGAATAAAAAAACACTGCAAATCAGTCTAGTTCAAGAGACATTGGGATTGGGATTGAAATAAACTGCTGGAACTCTACTGAAAAGAGGTAAATTGAGGTGTATTATTGTTTCTTAGGTTCCTCACAAATAATATGAGTTGTTTGTTGAGCTTTATATTGAATGTGGCTTTAAGGGCTCAGCAGTGAGGGCTGCGGGAGCACTGTGAGGGGAGACTGGGGCTGCCTCAGCTGGACACAGCCGGTTCCAGCTGGAAAAAACTGGTTCCAGCCAGACACAGCCAGTTCCAGCCAGATCCAACCACCCAGCACAGGGCGTGGCTGAGGTGTGAAAAGCATTGCTGTGAACACCAAGGCCAGTGCAGAAGGAGGGGCAGGAGGTGCTCCAGACAGCAAATATTCCCCTGCAGGCCAAGGTGAAGACCATAGTTGAGCAGATATCCATGCAGCCCATGGAGGGCCCCATCCAACCTGGCCTTGAACACTTTCAGTAATGGGACATCCACAGCTTCTCTGGGCAACCTGTTTCAGTGTCTCAACACCCTCACAGTAAAGAATTTGCTCCTAAAGACTATTCAAATGGAAGGTTTTGAGCTGCTGTATAAAAAGCAATTAATGAACCCAATTAATGAACTCAAAGTTCCTCTGAATACTCAGAGTTCCTCTGTAGAGTCTTATGACTAACAAAATACTTTTTTAGATTAGAAAAATGCTGGTTTGTTCTTTAGTTATGTAGATTATATTGTACACTCAAATAATTTGTTGCATTATAGGTAGGACATGAGTTCATACAATCACAAATTTCTGTCTTCTAAATCTGTGCTGGCTAGAATAATATACAGATTTTAAGGGACCATTTTAAAGACATATTGTTAACATAATTTCAGTTTTCAGTTCCACATGTAGGTTATCCTAACAAAAATATCCTCTCTTTCAATAGCTGTAGTTTAAAAGAAGCATAAAACACTTTATTGTAGGATTCTCAATTGTGTGTTTATTTATTGTAAAATATAGTTGGAACACATGCTGTGGCAATTGGTAAATCTATATAATGGCTCTTTATAGAGCAAAGCAAAAAATAAATTTGTCTTTTTAAAAATATGGCTCCATCCAAATGTATATAAGTTTGCTGTAGTGTCTATATAGCCCACATTTTGGCTGTTCAGTGTGATGAATAATGCAAATTTTTTGCTGTTCAGTTTAATAAAACACTTCATATGACTTCTTGAGAATGATGATCTGTTTTTTATGACAGACTGAACTGTTTAACAGATCTAGTTTAATCATAAATACTGTCAGGTATATAGTTAGGGAACTGTCACTTTCCTCACGTCACTGAACTATTGTAATATTCATTCATACTACTGGAAAAGAATGGAGATGCAGATATTCCCTTAAAATTTTCTCTGTGAAGTCCAAACACAGATATCTACACGCCCATGTGAAGGATAAACCTCACAATTTTAAAAAATGGTATTCTAGATTACGTGGATATTATGTGTGTATTTATATACACACACGCACATATATATATATATATATATATGTATATATATATACCAACACAACTATAAAAACATAAATATAAATATAAACCAAACATGAATATCTGGTAACCAAAACCTTTCTAAAACTACAGCTGTGGTGGTTTTTTTTCTTTTATGAAACATGAACATGGGAAAGATACTGTCTTTATCTTTCATAATAATGGCTGATTGAGCGAACAAAAGACTCACTTTTAGTGTAACTTATTCTGAATCAAAGTTAGTTAGGGAGAGTCATTTATTATTACAAGCAATTTCAGGTAGAATAGGAAAAACAGTGAAAGCCATGTGATATAAGAGTTTATGTGTTTTGTTGGCAGAGCCTATTCTGGAGGATGCATCATACTTGCAGCAAGGCCAGCAGAAATCTTTTGCTTTCTGTGGATTACATAATTAAACATTGTATTAAAAACACGTAAACCACAAGATAATGCCTACAAGTGATATATCTAGTAAAATTCTGCACATCTGTAGGATATTATCTGTAGGATAATACATGTATAGTCCAGATGCAGACAGGTACCTTTTGACACAAAGTACCTTCAGTAGGGATGTAATCATTGGATAATTTAACAACTGTTCTCAATTGAGTGTAGAAAACTTATGTGAAGAAACTCATTCTTTACAGGGAAAATAATTTTTCTGTAAGAGAGTGATTAGATATCAAGATAGCAGGGTCAAAATCAAAGTTGCTGAGAAAAAATCTGGAAGACTTATAGGCTCTTAAGTAAATCTGTTGCTGAATAACGTTACTAATCGCAGTGTAGAAACTGTTAAATCTCTTTTCCTAAAACTTTCCATTTTGAGACACATATGCAGCACAGGAAATTTCATCTTGAGCAGCTAAAGATTAGCAAAATAAGTACAAATGAAAGCAGGATGCTAGGATAGGAAGAACTAAGCAACCAAAATAGAAGTAGCATTGCATAAACAGATTATAACATGTCATACGACAGTTTTACATTTGAAAGTGAGGAGTTCTGTTTGTGCAGCTTTCTGCTGTTCCTTCTTATGAGGAGAGTATAAGAATAATCACAGTGTGACCAGGGCCATGAGATTGAGGAAGGTACTTGGAACTGCAGGAATTGCTGGTCTGTGGAAAATCTGAGCGTCCGCTGAAGATGAGAACCTGCAGAATGGAACCCAAAAATCTGATATCTCATAGAAAGAGCATTTGAACATCCTGTCTCTGCCCTGCATATATAATTTGTCAGTATATGCATTTGCTACAAATATTAGATAGGAAACATTTCTGACAAAACTTGTCCAAAATAGTGTCTGTTAGGGTCATCTTTTGAATTAATCTTTTGTGATTCATCCTTTATTTTCAAACAAATATATTCTACACATTATTTCCAGCCTGAAATTTGATGATGGAATCTTCATTTATCACAGTTTCTAGGGAGCTGGGTCTGTGCTCTGAAGGCAAAATAAAGTACTATGGATTGACACAGGCTTTAAAATCTGTCACTTACACAGACTAGTGATTGGATGAAAAATGACAGTGTGTTTTTAAAGTGCAGATGTGTTGACTTCAGCTGAGGCCTGTTTGCACACAAAACACTGCCAAAATAAAGAGTATAGTCTGCTGAAGTTTCTGCTGACCTTACCATGTGCAAAGATCTGCCAGCTTTTGAGCTTCAGCCTTCCCTCTTTTTAAAGGGCAGCATCTGGACTAGCCAAACTGAAGAGGAATTTTTTGTAGAAGGAAGGATAAATGTTCTTTTTCCTACATTTTATTATTATTTTATGAAATGAAATTACTTTCTGTTGGAACTCCTACTTCTTTGGTAGAATTTTGGAGGAGACTGAAACTCAAAAAAGCTAATAAAAATATAAGAGAAAGAAACATTAAGATATATGTCATTTGAATTTAAAATGCACGTGTAGTTTCAGTTGAAGATGTTTGAACAGGAAAAAAAATGTTACATGTAGTAAATATTACCTCTACTTAATTTTTCAGTGGAAAAAAAGAGCATAAGCATGTGATATAAAAGGCATTTATTGTATTTTTAATGTATAAAAAAGACGTGTTTTTACTTACTGCAGATCCAGTTGGCTTGAAATTTCTGGAACAATAAAATCCAAATACATTTCAAATAAAAAACAAATAGCCAGGTAGTTTAAACAAATTCTTTATTAATCTTAAAGGAGTAAACAAAAATAGAAATCTTCCTTTAAATAAAAGTTCTGCTGTTTTTAAATTCTATATCAAAATTGTAGTATCATTCATTAGAATGTGGTATTTTTTTTCCAAAAAAAATATCTTGATTCACTGATTCAAATCTATGTTTAAAAACTTTTAAGGTCTCCGGCAGAATTAAGTAGTACAATACTAAGGCAACAATTAGAAATTCCACTCTGACCTGACAGTTGAGTAATCAGAATAAAAAGGGAGGAATGTGATATGTGGAAAGCCTGGGACTGCTGCAGTCATTACAAAAAAACCTTGTCGCAGGATGTGGTCCAGTGATAAACAAGGTCAGGCTAGCATACCATCTGCCCATGGAATATTGTGTCAATGTGTTATTCAGGGTCTTTTACAGCTACATGGCTTTCAGTCATTTAAATACAGAAGAAATTCCTTCAGAAAAAAAATCTTCTTTAACAGCAAATTAAATGCATAGCAAAAGAGACCAAACACTGAAAGTCAGAAATATCTTTGCATGGTGGTGAAAGCTGGGGTTGAAAATAATGCCATCTCCCACCATGCATCAGTTCTGAGTGCTTTAAACAGGGAGGAATCTAAGTTCAGCTGTACTCCTTTGCATGCTGTCTTTCTGGGAGCTGCTACATATTGGCATAGGGCTGCATATTCTGGGCTCCTGTGGGGGGGAAAGGATTATTATCATTCCTCAGCTGACTGTCTCATGCTCTGTGCACAGTGTGACTGAATTGGCTAAAGTAAAGCAAACCTTCCAGAATGGGTCTTTGAAAACACACTACAGAGTCAAAAAGGACGCCTTTCACTTTCATTACACAGAAGGATTATTCACAGTTCTCCAGATGTAGGGTGCTCTGAAAGTACGTGCAGAGTGAATATAAAGCCCTTTTTCTGTTTTATCTTTCCTTGTAAAAAGTGAAATTATCTTGTGTTTGATTTTTTGAAAGCAAAGAAATACATTCACTGAATAAAAACATACATTTGTATTTCTCAAATTCTGTCATTTTTTGCACAGTTTATTCCCTTTAGAGAGATAAAGTTCCTGCTGACATCACTTGGAAGCATATGTGAGTCCATCAAGGAGCAGTTGGTGTCTTGTGTTCTTTAGAATTGTGAGCAGTAATTGACTTACTGTTCAGGATACCATCCACTTACACCACTCTGTAAATTCCTCTGCAGAATGCTTTTAATTAAAATAAAACCACAGTGGCAAAAATAGAAACGTGAAAAACAAAACAAAATCAGGTATATTTTTTAATGACATGTATGTATGATCACTACATGAGTATGTTACACTTGAGGCACTCATCCTCATTCCTACATTGCAGTATGGGATGCCCCTTCTTCCCCTAAATCAGGACGACGTTCTGCCTGCCCCCATTTGAATACACACACCAGGTACTGGAAATGGCCTTTGTAAGTCTTTGGCAAATTGCAGCTCTTGCATTGCAGGCTGCACAGAAAGGTTGGTCTTTTTAATTCTTTTTTGAGAAACATGAATATCAAAGGATTGTGAAACGATGGGCAGGTGGTGATCAGTGGCCTCACACAATAGTCAGCAGAGCTGGCCAGCTTTATCAAGGGGTAAAGAAAAGGATTTCTATAAGGGGAACAAAAGCCACCCAAGCTTCACTGCACTCTCAGGTCTTTATCTCACAGGTGGCTCTGCCCTCCAACTTTTTACAGGCTTCACACAAATACAGTCAAGTGCAAAATCAGAGGTGGAGAATACCTTTACTATGCATATCTTTCAAAAGATCATAGGTAGCCCAAAGTTTCTTTGCTTACTTTTATTTTTCACTATGTATACATGGGCATAATTTTCAGTATTTTCAGACTTTTATTTCCCTTCTTGTTATATATATTTGCATTTTGAGAATCAATTAAATATTTATATTGATTTATCAAGTGTATAAAATGTAGTCCATAAAATATGATATAAAGACAGATATATTGAATTTCAAAGACTATCATTATGGGTTCTTCGCAGAAATAAATAAATGAGATCTTGATGAGACTTCTGATACTGGTTTTTATCATAGGTAGATTTTCACTTGTTGTTTTCTGAGGGAGTTTTTACCAGTACGTTTAAGAGCACATTCCAGTGGTTTTAGTTCTTTCTTTATTTGAGGATTGATCTTGCTAGTGAGCACCACAGCATTGTTCAGAAAATCATTCACATATATACTTACAGTCATTGAAATGATTTTTAAAGTCAGTTGAATATTTGTGTATTCAAAAGTATGCATGAACTTTGGTCTCCTGAGAAGCCAGATCCACCTTGAGAAGATCCCCATGAAATCAAATGTTATATGTCAAGACTAAAAATAGTGGACAGAGGATCCATCACTGTGGTCTATCAGAATGCAGATGATGACTGACCTAATGTGGTCTGGAGGTCTCTGAGAGGTGCCTAAGTTCAGAACCCCACAATTCTATTCTCTGAATCCATAGTGACTTCAGGATGTGAATGTACAGAAAGAAGCATGATCTTTTTATTTGCTCGTTTACCACATTTGCTAAGGCTCACAATGAAGTTTAGGGCAGAGCTGTTGCTTGAAGCTTCCTGTGAAACAGGGCCTAAAATCTCCTTCACCTTCAGGATTTCCTTCTGCTATTTCAGCAGACACTGGTGAAGAAGAAAGTAGAGATTTTGCTCGAACTTTGAAAATACGAGGAAATCGTATGACTTCTTTACTGTCTTCATGTTAAATGAAAGAGAAACTCACTTCCAATTTTTCTGGGTAATTAGTACCGAGACAGATCTATTTGCTTCCATTGCACAAAATATATGTGTTAAACTGAAATTAAGTATTTGGTTTTATGTTTCTCAGATACTCTTCATAAATTCAGTTTACAACAGAAAAGAAGGGAAGGGTTACTTAATTTTCCACATGAACATTGATTTAAATTCCATTGTTGGATACTCTTAAATTACATTTAAACATGTGATCCTGGAAATGTAAATCCTTTGTTCATTATTCTATATGCTGGGGTTTAGAATCTATTCTCCTAGAAAGAGTTTCTAAAGGAAAACAAGACTTTATATTTAAATTAATTCTTTATATATGTTTTAATTTTGCTACTAATCTCATGCATCTACTCTTTCACCACCAAATTTCAAGAGGTGAAATTTCAATTTCTTGCTTGAATTTCAATTTCTTGCTCAGTTCTGTTACAGCTCATCAGGACTCTGATTTTGCCTTGAACACTGTACTTCAGGATTTTCCATTCTTTTGGTTTTATGTGTGACACTCATATCCACTCTGGGAAATTATTCATGCTTGTTTTCATTCATTTTACTTCTCATGAACCTATTTTGAGTGTATTCTACTGTTAGCCGCCATTCTTCCATTGACTTCAATAAAGTTTAAATTGGCCTCAGAGGAGCTTTGCTGAACCTCAGAAGTTTGTCACAAGATGAGCTATACTAGTTTTCAAAGCCAGAGAAAAATCATATTAACCCTATCAATAATTGTTTTGTGACTGAGAGTGGACAAGAGACAGTTCCTTCCAAAGCCTTGAGAGTCTGTACACAGACCAGGCTCCTCTTAGAGGGGAGCTGGATTTTTGTAGCCATCATGGCAGGAGGAGGAATGGTCACTTTCCAGTAGCACAGACCAACATTTGGTAGAGACCAAACACCCAGGAAGAAGCACTGTAATAGTGACAGCAGTAGTGAAGGTTCTGTTAAAAAGAAAAATATTTAGGCACAGTGCTTTCTCAATAACTGATTAAAGAGAAGGCAGAGGAAAACATACACCTGTACAAGGTGGGAATGGTTGAAAGAGATCTGTGACCTATAACATTCTTAGAGGAAGTTTTTGAGGCAAGTTAGCCTGGGCATCATTGGTAATAATGAAGGCAAACTAGACCAGAAAGCAGAGATGGGCTCTTTATAAGAAGAAAAGTATGAAAAGCCTTGGAGAATGGAAGAGGCGAAAGCTCTTGTTTCCTTTCCAAGGGCACTTGATACCATAAAAAAATCTTTGAATATAAAGACTGATTTTATTGTCCCTAACTGGGAGCAGTGTTCAGCTCTTGGAAAGACGAGAAAAATTAAGAAAACCGTGGGAAGAGAAAGAAAGACATCTTTAATCCACCTGCCTGGCAGTATGGCTTAGCATCTCTTATGATTAGTCTTGACTCATGTGAAAGGGAAAGCTCACACCCCTGCCTCTGAATATACTTTTCCTGGGATAAGGAAAACGTTTAGTACAATCCCACATTAAGAAAACTTAATCTTCCTAATGTTTCAAGGTGAATACAGGTATTTATTTTCTGTAAAAATCTTTGTTCTGTCCCTTACAGTATATATTTGAGTAGAGCTGTAGGAAGCATTTACACATCCATGAAATTTCTCAAAAGAGCACACAAAATTCAATTAGCACACCCCAGTGCTGGTGATTTTGGGGAGGCATTGTGGAAGAAATTAATTTTTTTAATAAAATACCACCAATTGTACACATTCTCCGAAGTCACTTTGACATTTAAAGTAATTCCTATCCCTGCCCAGTATATGGTATGTGAGAACAATCTCTCAGAAATGCCAATGAAATGTTTTCCCCAATGTCTTGCCCAGAAATGATAAAATTCTGTGGTGTTTCCATGACAGCAAGGGTAACCTTAGTATAGTTTGGATGCAAATTATCCTAAAGATAGGTACACAGTGAAAAATCAGAGAAGGTGAAAATCAGAGCAAGAGCAGTTTTAACAGTCTTTCACATAAGACTGTTAAAAGAAGAAAGAAAATTGGTGTGCAATTGATATCTTTCTTCAAGTGGCAAACTAAGTCAATGAAGCATCTGGTTTGGTAGTCTCAATTGCATTGGCAATCCATACATAGAGCCAACAGGAATATTATGGAAAAACTACTGATAATGCAAAGATACAGTTTAGTTATCTATAAAACACCTATAAAACACAGGTAATGGGGTTCCTAAATATATCAGCATATGTACATTGTCATCATACAGAAATGAAAGACAATTTCTGATCACAAACTTCAAAATATAGGCACAGCAACTTATTTTTGTCCTGCTATTAAATACTATATTCCACTGAAAACTATTTGCAGTGTATTTTTGGACACTTTCCTATTTCTATTTCTTGTATATGAGCATTTGTTTTCTATATAGTCTTATATAGTCTTTCATTTTTAATCACTCATTTATAATGACTCTTGACTCTTTCTTTCTTTTGGTTCTTTGATCAGATCTAGCCACTGCTTAAGATTTTATTCTCAATGCTTTTAAATGTTATACTGAAGTTATTTCCTTGTGCTTTTCCAGAAATGCTTTTCATTTTTGTTGAAAGTTCACACTCAATCTCAATTTGTTTCAATGTTTTAATGTGACACTAATTTCTTATTCTCTTTACATCCTACACTTCTTTAAATCTGTCCCTTCATGATCTGCACTTAGTTCTTGTGTTTATTATGCTGGTCTTAAAGTCCTACACTTGCTGCACCTTTGTTAAACAAGAATTTATTTTATCTTTGCCTGGGCATTTATTCCTTCAGCATAAGCAATTCAAAAGAGATTCCCTACTGATTGTGATCTTAACCTGAGAGGGAGCACTCCAGGGCTCGCTCTCCACTAACAAGTCCCTCTACCTGGTATTTCTCTTTAAGCTTTTAATATGTTGCTCCAATTTTACAGAAATTTTAAACTTGGGAGATTTGCCAGTAAATTAAAATGTTTCAGATTTTTTTTCATCATTTAAAGACACTATCTTGCATTTCTTCTCTAGAACATTTTGTGATTCAAGTCTAATGCTATTTGCATGTTTATACTGTCAGTATAGATGCATATTTAAAACATTATTCTGTTCTACATGCCCTTAAAATACCTCAAAAAAATAGTTTACTGCAATTTTACAACATCACTGAAGAGCACAATATACAGTACACATGGAAATAATCTACTCAGGACCTACAAAATTCAGCCTCTGCTGCACACCTTAGAATACCACTGTATCATTGATCTTTGTGTGGATCCAAAACAGATGGATTTTAGTCTTTACTATTGTTGATTGTGCTTTATGCTGAAAGCAATGAGATATAAAGGAGAAACTCTTACTGAGAGCTGCAGGCTCAGATATGCATTTTGGATAATTTTCCTGACTACTGATGTGGCAGTTGAAAACTCTGGTAATGTTTATAAACACATCTTTAAAACATTTGAATTTAATTGCTTAATCTTCTGACTGTCTCTTTTACACTACATTTAGCTTCTTAAGTCTTTTTCACGCTTGAAAACATGTTGGTTGTCCCTTATTTGAAAGTACTTGAAAACTGGGCCTTTGTTTTTCCTTTTTATAGCTATGCAGAATCTGTCAGATCCATGTGGCAGTAGACAGCCATCTAAAGTTTGCAGCAAGTAGACCAGCAATGTGGCAAAGGCAAGAATTAAGTTGAGATTACTTTGTAGGATTGGTGTATTCCTGATTCAGTCATAGCTGAGGGAAGTCGGGTCTCCACAGTAAAGAGGGATTAAGGAGACAACTCAGAAACAGCACTCTAAAACAAAACTTCAACTTCTGCATCATTGATACTTCAGCAAAGCTCATTACAAACCACACACAAAACAGTGACTTAAGAACCATTATAGAAAAAAATTAACAATGAAAAATTTCTTATGTTTTTTTTCTTGGAGCTGAAACAGTACTGAAAGTTCCATGACCAGAAGGAAACCTATTCAGGCTTGAATGACAGCAGGAATTTAGGAAAGCTGTAGTAAGCATAGGGAAACTTTGCTGAGAGGGGAATGCTCTGACTGAATGTGCTTTGTGGTTTGGAAGCTAGCACCTGAAAAAAGGGAGGAGGAAAGTTCAGATTACCAAAAGCTGTATTTATTACCTGCACAGAAATATGATTTCCTAATAGGTTATTAAAAAAAAAAAATTAAAAAATCAAAGTTTTTTTTAAGAAGGAAGAGTTCATCTTCAATTCAGATGTGACCAAAACTTAATACACACCCCCCACCCACAGTTTCCAGAGTAAGTAATAAGGCATGTAGCAAGAAGGGGTTATGTCTTTTACGTTTTCTCTCAGCTCATACTTTGAAATGTAGCATTTGGGAGCAGAGTATCATTGAACATTTTTTTCTGCCTCCTACGGTCAAAGAAAATATAAAAAATAGTGTATTTATGAAAGCAGCAGTGCTGTTGGCACACTGTGCTATTAACTTGCTCTTTGAGCCTCATTTTGGTTATAAAAGCCAAGAAAAGTCCTTAAAGGACATCCATAAAAAAATGGAAGACACAGCTTCAGTTGAACTGCTGGCTCTTGCTCTGCTGGTGTTTGTAGCTTGGAGGGATGTCCCCTGACAGCTACGGCTCTGAGAACCATGGTCACTCATTACAACTTATCTCTCGGAAACTAGGCACACTGGCAAACTTTGTATCAACTCTATATCACCAAGAGGTGATATAAATGCTCTTTTGTCTCCAAAAATGTTTTTTTATAAACGCAACACACTATTTTCAGTTGTCTAATCAATAATTCAGCCTTTTGCTTTTGACAACACAGAATTAATGCTGTATTTCCTTTGAGACAGTAAGTGCAGGTAAAACGGTTTTGCAAAGAAGTGGAGGGGTTGCAACCAAATATGGGCCTGGTAATTCAAAATTTGATGTTCATTTGTTGAAAACTCTTGAGGTTTCACTTGGGGATGTTATCAGGTGCAGAGCACTGACAGAATTTGTTAATGGTTATCTGGTAACCTATGGGACTCTTACATAATCCATATCCTATGGAATTGGTATCATTAGACCTAAAATATTAATGTGCTGACATGTTTTCATATCTGAGTGATAATTTGAGCTTTCTTTCAAAGACAGAATGTTTCCTCTGTTCAAACAGCAGTTCAATGATCCACAGGGTAGCTGAGATCCATTTTCTCAGCATGCTGAATAATGGTGTTCAAAATAACCACAGGGAAAGGGAGAATTACAGAATGAGATGAGGCTATATATCAAATTATGTAAGTGATCAAATTTTTTCTGCATCTGAAATGTAAGATGGTTACAAATCTTTATTTTAAAACTCCCGGTTAAGTCTACCAACCTAACTAGAAAATTTGTAGTCAATCGTGGTACAAAAATGAGCACTGCTGATAAAGAAATACAAAAATGTCCACAATGTAACTGTCAAAACAAGATGTTTTAATCTGCTTAGGTGCCCAGGAACAGTGGCATTGCACAACCACAGTTTATTGTCAGCAGTTTATTCAAAGCCATACACTGTCCTTGTTCTACATAAGCAGGTCATTTTCAACAGTTCTGTATGCAGGTTATAATCAGCATATGGTTCAGAGAATCAGTATCAGTGCTTTGAGAAATTGCCTTCCCTCCTGTGATTTAAAAAAATATATAAATCCAATTCTGTTCATTGTCATTCAGTAACCACATTTGTAAACAAGTTACATTTTGCCCAGAGTCAAATAATCCTATCATTGTTCAATCTCTTTAAACACAGACAAATATCTAGATCTGGATGTGGGTATCAGAAAGCTCTGTGTAAATAACAAGGCAAAACAATAGAGAAAAAAAAAAGAAAAATATCCAACTAGAAATATAAAACAGTTGCAAATACCTATAGTTCTGTAGATTTTTTTTTAGTTGCTTCAGAATTTATGGAGTTGTTTAGACATCCTTGAAAAATCGAGCACAAGGAGAGAAGATGAACAATCATATGCAAAAGGAAGAGCGTTTTTTGAAAAATAGATTGGGATTCCTCAATTGCCTCAGCACTGAATTTTTCAGGACTGTTTTTTCCTCATTCTTCATAACATAAAATCTTACAGACTGAAATGGGGTTTTGTAAAGCTGTCACATTCTTAATCCATCAGTCATTTTCCTCTATCTGAATTAGCAGCATATCCATTCAATTTTAATACCACTGTCTTTCTTCTTATATCACTTAGGTTTGGATATCAAACAGGCCTGAGTTTCTTCTTTTGTGCAGATTCAAGTATTTGCAAAATGGTCTATCATCATCTTCTTGGCTTTGGAGGTTGTAAAGCAGAAGTGAACCCACTCTCTTGATTACTTGGCCTTGTTGAGCAGCAGCTCAAGCACTAGTCATGAAAGTAGGAAATCCTCAGCTCAATGGATTTCCAGGTGCAATGGTCCAGGTTAGATCAGAGAGGTTGTATGAATCACTCCTCCTCACTCCAGCTATCCCAAAACTGGATAGGAATAAACTGCTCTGTGAAAAGAAGTGATGCATAAACACTTTGGAAGAATGACATCAATTTATTCTTTGTCTTCTTGTTGTGTCACTGTGGCTTTATGTCACCTTTTACAGTAGAGTATGACTTTGTGACCTAAGATGTAGGTTACATCTTGAGTGAGGTTTTAAGTTGAAGAGATGTCTGTGAGAGCAGAATTTGGCTTATACTTACTATATTGTTAAAGATCATAGAGAAGATACAAAGAATCCATTTTGATTATGAGAGGACGGATTAGAAGCAATAACAGAAGAAAAAAACAGCTTTTCACTTGCGGATTTTGTCATGTACTATGGATTCATTTGACATAAAAATCCTGAAATTCCATGGAGCTGCATCTACTAAATAATTTTTCAGAGATAAATCATACTTTAATTATTTTCTGCATTAGCATACGGGTTTTCATCTTTCTAAAAAAATAATTTCTTTATATTCCAAGTTGATTAGTGTGCAAGCTCTTACCTTCCACTGCTCAGATCTGCTTAATGATTTAACAATCAATTTAACAATTTAACAATAGGTTCTTGATCAAAGTGTCATCAAGCTATTATCAAACAATTTTCTTAAGCCAAATCTTGTGAAAAAATGGTCAGGGAGAGTTATCTGATAATTCATCATGCATCTTTGATCCAGGAAGCACTTGAGTAACTATTTCTAAAACTTTCTATGCTGTTAGAAATTGTTTTCTGCCCTTTACTGAATAGAACTGACTGACATTATAAAAGGTTTGGAATACAAATCTCCCTCTACTGAGAGGAATACACTCAGTTCCTTGGTTTCCATACAGCTCAGGAATTCAATTTTAGCCATTTTGATGAAGCGCACATGATACAATCAAAGGCAGGAGGTCTGTGTCCTTGCAGACTTACCTTGCTTGATTTGTACATAAAAATTCTGTGAGATAATCTGTCGTCAGCCTGCTGTCAAAGACATGACCTTCACTTTTTCCTGCTCTGATCATATGTTCCCAACTCTTCTGTTGTACTGGGTGGTTTGGACTCTCTCAGCCTATCTTTGTAGGAGACGTGCTCCAGCTCTCTGGTCATCTTGGTGGCATCCCCTGGACCCACTAAGAATCCTCTCCCTCACCCTGCTGGCCATGCTCCTTTTGATACAGCCCAGGATGTAGTTGGCTTTCTGGGCTGCAAGCAAGCACACACTGTTGGCTCACATCCAGCTGTTCATCCACAAGGACATGCCTCCATGTAGACACAGAGCCATTGACCCCAACGCCCTGGCTGTGTCTGTCCAGCCAATTACTTGTCCACTGAAAAGTCCATCCATCAAATCTGTGCCTGTCCATGTTCACATGTAGGGAAGATCAGCTGAAAACCAAGACCCAGGCGTAGAACTTCAGGCATTTCCTTTTGGACTCCTGCCATAATCCGTCTCCTTTTTGAAAACACTGAGCATAAATAGTATACTATCAGATGTTACATCTGGTGTTCTGGTAAGCAGAATGTATGTGCTACGAGTTTTTGGTGGGGAAGTTGATGTTTGGTAAAATGTTGAGTTACTGTGGTGAAACATAAACATAAAATGAGACATAACCCTATATTTGATATTAAACAGAAGAAACAGACCTGGAGACATTTTCATGTGAGCAGAGGTTGCAGCTGTGCACAGCAGCCTGAAGAAGCAGGAGTTGGCAGTTAAAATTATTTTATGGTCAATCCTTAATTTTTCCTGACAAGTTCATCTAAGCATTAATACACCATCATATCAATAACTGAATAATTCTTATTTTCCAAATTTCACTGCAGTCTAGTAAAAAAATCAATGGCACCCACAATCACTGTGTGTACGAGCCTTGAGAATTTTGCTGTGGTTTTTTTGGGGGAGGGGTTTGGTTTTTGAGTTTTTTTTAATTTAGAAGCTTAGGAACAGAATTTCATTTTAAAATATTACAACAGTCTGTCAAGCTTAAAAAAATTTATGCACAAAATCTTCCACAGAACAAAAAGAAATGGGAAAAAGTGCCAAGTAATCTCATTGCTATTTGGCATTTCAAGATGGAAAAGATTTCTAATGTATCATGCTGCTAAGATGAAATGGTAACTTATTTCTTCATGTACACAAATATCCAAATATTCAACTATTATTTTCAGTGAACACAAAAGTAATGTGATATGTTACTTGAACTGCTTGTTATTTGAAAATGCTGAATACTATATATATTTTATAACAAAACATAAAGAATTTTAGGACAGCTGATAACTTAAAAATGTATCTGAGAGGGTAAAAATGGTGATACATATTATAAAATACCAAGTAACAGAAAATGTTAACTATTAGGAAAACAGCATATTGTAGCAAAGTGGCTTTATTTATCCATTTAAATTACCTACCGCATAATAGTTACATGATAGGAAAAAACAGAGGAAATAATTTTGGAAGTTACAAAACTGAACATTTGACATTGATATTCAACTTTGACAATTTCAAAAATCCATTACATAATCATTGCTGGCAGATGATTTTGTGAAGAAAATAAAAACAAGATAAATCTTAAAAAGAATTTTGATTCACTGGCATAATGAAAATACTAAAAATTAGATCTTGAAAAGATACCCAAATCACACAAACTAGTAAGTTCCCATTGCCATGCTGGAGGCACCAATACACTAGTTGTACTAGTGGCAAATTCTAAATACTTGCTGATATAGCAGGATGAGACACTCAGATACAACTAAGCTTTCATAAATTTTTATGGTGTCTCAAAACAATATTATCGTGATATCATGTTCATGGTCTTCACTAGAAAATGGTGATGACCTTGAAATTTTCTATAAAAGAATGAGAAGGTTAAAGTATTTTTTTTTCTGTCTACACATGTACCCTTATGAAAGGTGACAAAGAACAGGAAGAGTGAGAGGAGAACAATGAGGTTGATTAGACGGGCATCACCATGTCTGACTCCATCATAGTTTTGAGGTGAGTATAGGTACCCTACAGGTTCCCTTGAAGAATATTTTTGAGTACACAGAAACACACTTTTTTCATTCTGGATTCCGACAGTCTCAGAATCTGATTTCCCAAATGCTTTCATAGTTGTTTTCAGAACTTGTTTTATAACTTGGAAAAAAATGTTGGCAAGATTTTTTTATAAAGAAAGAGATGATCACAGAGGAGGGAAAGCAGAGGATGATCTCTGACAATACTTTTAAATATTTCTCAAAGTTTGAACACCGTGTTGCCACAGCAGAGTTTCTTTGCACCCCACAGATCTGTTTCTGGGTAATCCAATGAGTGAGTATTTGCATTAGGAAGGAACAGCTCTTTTAAACCCATGACAAAATGCCCTTATTGCAGAACTTGTGGCATTACTCAGTAATTCCATTTGTGCTATAAGTCTGTGTGCTGCTTAGATACTCACACATTTCAAATGTGAGTCCTAAAGCTTCAATACCTTGATGATTTTCTTCCACAGTCTCACCTTTCTCCAGCTTTTGCTGTGGGGCCAGACATACCAGTCCTGATGCCTCCAAGACCAAGAGTCCATGATCATTAGTATCAGACCTGTGCAATGCCAGATTGCAGCAGGACATCTGGTCCCCTTCATCATGTATCTGCTGAGTGAATCAGAACACGTGGCATAGCATTTATTCCAGCATTATGCTTTTGTACCTGCTGGGAGGATAAATAACTGATCTGGAATAAAGCAGCAATCCCTGGTCTGGCATGAGGTCTGCTGATATAAAATTAACCTGTCATCATCCTTTATAAACAGCATGGAGCAAGCAGAGATTATATCAGATTGGCACTTTAGATTGTGTGATTGCAGTGCTTTCAAACAGGGAGCAAGAGCCTTTAAAAGGGAGTGGGGGTTGGGGACCAAAGTGATGCAAAGCAGCTCTCCAGGGAAGCACCTGGGGGTCCTGTTGGACAACAAGTTGTTCATGAGGCATCAGTGTGCCCTGGGGACAAAGAATTCCAGTGGTATTCTGGGGTGCATCAGGAAGAGCATTGCCAGCAGGTCAAGGGAGGTGATCCTGCCCCTCACTCAGCCCTGGTGAGGCACATCTGGTGTGCTGTGTCCAGTTCTGGGCTCCTCAGCACAACAGAGATATGGAGCCCCTGAGGTGAGTCCAGAAGAAACTATAAAGATGATTGAGGGACTGGGGCATCTCTCTTGTGAGAAAAGAGTGGGGGAGCTGGGGCTGTCGAGCCTCAAGATGAGACAATTGAGAGGGGACTCATTCATGTGCATCTAAAGGGAGGGTGTCAAGGGGATGGACCAGGCTCTTCTTGGTAGTGCCAAGCAATAGAACAAGACACAATGGGCAGAAACTGATGCAGAGGAAGTTCCACCTGAATATGAGGAAGAATGTAGCAACGTGGTTCTGCAGATTTCCATGAGGCTTTTCCTTTGTTCTCCTGCTCTGTATATTATTGGCTGTTTTGAAATATGCACCCTGCCTTATCAGAAGTCTATTGGTGTGTTTCCCCACCTTTCTTCTCCTCAGACCTTCTGGGATTGGCTCTGCAGAGCCAATCCCTCCCCCCTTCCCTTCCCTTGTAAACCCATGCCGGCGTGAGCCCAGGGGTCACTGTATCTGGGCTTCCAGCCCCCCCGCCTCTTCCCCCTCTTTCCTCTCCCCTTCGTCTCCCCTGCAACCCCCCCGAAGACCCGAATAAACCTCCCTGGGAGACCAGAGACTGTGTCCAGTACGTTCTTTCATTTCCTCCCTGGTTCCCAGAAAGTTTCTGTCGCCCGAGCTTCATGCCATGCTGTGCGCCCTCGGGACCCAGACCAGCACCGGCCAGCCCGCTCAGTGCGCCCACGCAGCCATTAGTCTTTGGGGGCATTGGGGCTCCGGCTGCCTTCAGGAGACAATGCTTCAGAAGAACTTCTTTACTGTGTGGGTAACTGGAACAAATTGCCCAGAGAGGTTGAGGAGTTTCCCTCACTGGAGATCTTCAAGAACCATCTGGACACAATCCTGTGCCATGTGCTCTAGGATGACCCTTCTTGAGCAGGGAGGCTGGAACAGATGACCCACTGTGGTCCCTTCTAGCCTTACCCATCCTGTGATTCTGTGGAAAGGGATTTCCCGTGTTGCTGAAATGATCTGAGCTAGCTGCTGCTTCTCACACTGGGTCCACTGAAGCAAGCCTGTAAGAAAAGGTGGGGAAATTATAGACACATTTTCTCAACACTGCTACAATGGAAGCCCCTCATCTGGTAACTCCATTAACTTCTGTGATCTTCAGCTGTTATTCCGGTGCTCAGCTTTACACATGAGTAATCCCATAAAAGGACTCCTATTTGAAGGGAGATGCAGGTACTGACAGCCTGATCGTGTACTTTACATTTGTCCCCCTCCAACACAGTCTTCCTTTCTCTCCCATATAAATGTGACATCTTTTGTAGAAACTGTCACTGTGAACAAAAATATACTGACTTTTATTCTTGCATGTAAATAAATACAAGCTGCTATTTTGATGTGGTTTTACAGTTTTAAAAAGAAACTCTCAAAATAAAATTCTGATTCTTTTCCAAAGGCATTTCATAAAATTTTAGTGGTCAAATCAAAAATTATCAGAAACATGCTATTTAGTTTAGAAATACATGCAAGTTTGCTCCACACTAAAGAACTGTTCACCTCTCCTCCAGTTCATGCCAGGATCTACCTGGGTTCTGTAGCCCTGTGATACAATGTGCTCAAATTGGCACATGCTTCAGCTATTAGACATTCATTGAATACACCAATATGGATATGCATTATCACAGTGCAAGTGCAGATGTGAGTAATTTCACATAAATGGGACGCCCAAATAACTATTTCATCCGTCTTATTTATTAATTTGCCCTTCTTTTTGTAAACTCAAGGGGGGAAAAGAATTTAAAAAACCCATCCAACAAGTAAATAAATGGTGTACACTATGGCCTCAAAATATAGCAGTTATGAACCTCAAACCAGTATTTTCTAGGACAACTTTGATCATCTGCTTTCAGAAGGAAAGCTACAATTTTACAGGTGACACAACTAAAGTGAGGTGACCCACAATGAGCAACCAGATCTTTTGGTGGGTCTAGTTTCTGATCTCTGTGGGCTTTGAAGGCTGTGATTTGTTGCCTCATGCAGATTTTCAAGTCTCAGCTGAGATCACTAAACAGGGAGAAAACAAGAAAAGCAGTAGCTGTTCCAAAGCATACATCTCAAAATTTTAAGTGTCCACTCAATCTTGGATTTTTTTTTTCTGGTCAGTTGATATTCAGATTTTACAGTTAAATTTTTAGTCCACAACTACATCAGCAGCCGTAGTTTACCACCTACTGCAAGCTTAGAGTGGAGCCTGCAAAGTGCAGCGATTCCCCTCTTTACTTTCAGGTGCTGAGGGCATCCTGTGTCATAGAGTACGGATGGACAGCCAGGAGAAATGGCACTTTGTCTTGATGTAGCAGGAGCTGTGTCTGCTGAGCTAACCCCAAAACTGGCTAAGATTAAAGACTTCCTAAACTACTGGAGTTTCAGTAAGGCATTGCTTTTAGACACTTCTCTGAAGTTACAGTTAGGAATAATTTGGACAGAGTTTTCACCATGGATGCACTTGGGTGAAACACTGGTGGGAAGCACTTTTGTGTGTAGCTAATTTGGATGTGGTTTGGCAAAGTAATGCTAGTGACTACTGTTGTCTGTTCAATACTCCCTGTATGCAATGAAAATTGATTAGCTCGGTGCTTTGATCTTGATGATTTTCTTTCAAGATATATTTAAATGTGACATCAAAGCTGTCCAAAATACCAGACCTGATATAGTTATCAATAGATTGCTTTAATGAAAGTAATACAAGATTGAATGATAACATTTTTTTTTTCTGAGTGTACTTGGAGGCAAGCAATAGAAACACCTAATAAGTGCGAAAGAAATCAATAAACAGATGCCTACAAAGTTAAATAATCCAGAGAAAAAGAATAATGGCCTTTAATAATCCATTAACATTTGGAAATCAAATAATTCAAAAACTTTCAATTAAATAACTGCCTGCTTACTAACTGTATCTGGACATATGCACTGAAATTATTTGGGTTGTGGTAAGGACCATAAAGCAAAAGGAAACATGCTTTTCTATCAGTACTTTATCATTGTATGTGTTGTGATATAACTAGAGAAACATTTATCATCAATAGGTGACTGAGGGAGGACAGTCTGTTTGTTTCTGGGGTTCTAGTTTGGATTTTATCAGCAGGATGGCTTATTTTTCTGAAAATGCTGTTTCAGAACAATAGAAAGTCTTTGTCAAATTGGTCCCATGCTTAAAAAAAAATTACGGAAAGTCATAACCCTTCTACAAATCTCACTTTTCAAAATTGAAAAACACTGTGGGGCTTCATTTTTTAATGATTTTATTTCAAATTCAAAAAACCTTACTTTAAAAAAAAAAAAAAAAAAAAGCCTTCTTTGGCCTGGCAATCAAGTTACCAATTTACAGCTCTGGACCAAAACTGGAATTCTTTAACTAAATCATCCTGGGATTGTTAAAGGGGAATTGTAAATGAGAATGTTGCCATTCATATCATGAAACTTCCAAAGCAAGTAAGCTGTAATAGAAAAGATACCTATAATGTAGATCTCTACACCTGAGGTTTCTGCCCTGGGCTGTCATTGGAGTAACTGTCATTGTGTGTGAATCTCACTGTAAATTGCATTTAAAATTTGATTAAATGGGTAACTTCTTTGAATGGCCTTATCTCTCCAATGATTAAAAAGAGAAGAGAGGAAAGACTGCTAGGAGAGGTGAGCAGAATCCCACCTGAACTACTTATAGAGGCAGTACTACTCACGTAGTAGATCATTCACAGCATAAATATGTGACCAAAAAATGCTAATCTGTGGGTTTGGGGTTTTTTTCCAAGTAAGTTGCACCTGGCTAACCCTTGCATATATGGATACACTATTTCAGTTTGGCCCTTGCAAACTTGACACTGGATTGACTGTGTTGTCAAAACCAGAATCTAAGGCGTTCACAGAATCTCAGGCTAGGTCCTCAGAAGTGGAAATGCAAGAACTATAGGGAAATAATGCATCTTCTCTGTAGAAACAACAGCAGTCCCTTAGCTGGTAACTCTGTCCTGTTGCTGTTTTACTCTTTTATAGCTTTAGGCAGGTGAATCTGATTTGATCTGTGGTTTGTATCACACAGCCACGCCAAATCATATTTGCATAATCAAGATGCAAATAAATTTGTAGTTTCACAATACATTTTATTTGCGGGAAAAGCCTACACTGGTTCTCATTCCCATCAATATTCTGCAGTTTACTCATCATATGTGGGTGAACAATGTGTTTTGGTATGGTAAAGGGTGAAAATCAGGTCTGGATCACTCACTATAGTGAAAGTCAGAAATTTATTGAGCCAGCTTTTCTACTCAAGAGAACAGAGTATGTAACCACATTCTTCAAGAGTGATTCAGATGGCAAACAGAAATACTGCCTTTTCTCTAAAGGCATTGGAAATGTATTGCTGCCTTCATTTTAGTACTTTTTTTTTCTAGAAGCCTAAAATCTTGGTTGTTTGCCAGTTTGAGCAAACATATTCAACATTCCAGTATGTAGAATAACAATTTTCAGCAACATTTACTTATTTTTCTTCATTCAGAGAACTCTCTGGTTTAGGATGATTTAGAAATGGTTTAGAAGAAAGTAAAAAGATATGCATTTCTTTAGCTTCTGTTTCATTCTGTTTATGCCTGTGTGTGTAGGTTTATGTAGAAATGTGCTCCCTAGTTATTACAACACTAGAACAACACAGGGTCTCCACACAAATGCTAGAAAAGAACTCCATTAAATACTACAAAGGAATAACAGTTCCAAGTGTTACTTGAGCCATTTAGCTAATTATATCAATGTAGGATTCTTTCATAAGAACAAATACCAAGAGCATGACTGGTTATACAACTTTAATATAAATTTCAAATGTGTTTAAGTTTGACTGTTCTCTGTCTCTAATACCTACAGACAATAAAATCAGTGATGAATGCATATGAAAATAAAACTCTTAACTGATTTTGTATACAGAGTCAAATTTATTAAGGCATTGTTTGACCTCCAAATTACTCAATTTTTTAAATATTTGTTTTTCTTATGTCCAGTAAGTTGGTAAAAAAAAATTACCCATTATGTATTATCTATCCTTGTTCTAATTTTCCTCTGATCTTAGCTCAAGGTCACATTAAGACAGAAACCTTTCCTAAAGTATTGTTGCCGCGGTGTAGAGTAGCATCAGGTGAGTATTAGAATACATGCCAGATAGCACAAAATAAAATATCATCACAGTTTACTTCAAAGAGTAAACACAATTTATGTATACAATTTACTAAGAGATATATATGCATATATACAATTTACAGTATTTTACAATTGCATAGGACCTGTGAAGGATGGTTGCTATACATGTTTACTGCTGTGTGCAAAAGTTAATTCACAGTGTGTTCAAATGAAAACATATGGACCAAGGTTTCTTCTGGATAACATTAGAACAAAGTCTTTTATTCCATTTGACATGCAGCATAGCTCATTCCTGTTGTCCAAGGACAGTTCTGAGGAAGTTTTTTCACTTTAGAATAGAAAACGCTTGAAAGACTTTGCAGGGTTCTTTATTTATCTTACTTCACTTTATATTAAAACTTCACTTTATATTAAAATTGCTTAAAAAATGAGACATCCATAACTGAAAATCGAATTCCTGCATTAAGAAGATACGGATTTTCTTCATGATAATTTAGATTCTTCTTGGAAATGTAACCCACTGCTTTGAATCTTCAGCCAGATGACCCATTAATTCCATAAAATTTAATACTATTTTATTTTATATTTGTTATCCTATTTTTTGGCAGATTGAAAATTCAAATTGGAGGAGTTTGGAAGCCTATTTCAATGTGTGATAAAACTTAAGAGAAGAGAAAGGCGATCACAGTTTTGCTCTTACTGTTAAATAACTTAGCATCAGACACTTTTGGAAAAAATTAAAAGACTAATATTTCTCAGATCAAATTAGTAAAACAAGTTTAAATAGCCTACCAGTCATAATGCACTGGCCATCAAATTAGAGGGTCCCCAACAGAGTCTCACAACCTGAAGGGTTCTGCCCATGTGTGAGAGTCAGCTACTACTGCCTTCCACACAACCACTGCCACAGAGGGTAAGGGTAGAGGTCATGCAGTACAGAGAAGATGTGCATGAGAAGTGCAGATTACAGAATAAGAATCTTGATGATCCTTTAGCAAACATTAACATGTAGAAGAATGCATTTAGGTCACAGTAAACTGGATTGGAGAGAATGCCAGAAACCTCGCTCTGTAATACAACTAAAGAAAACATGCTCTGGATAAACTGGACATTTTAAATTACTGAAAGATGATGTATTATTATTTATAATCAAGTATTATTGCTTCATTGTCATTTATTATGTTACTAGTAATCTTCTTCAATTTTCCTGAAGGAGGAATTAAAGCCAGAAAAGATGAAGAATTAATTCCTCATCTAGAGGAATTGGAGGGTATTGGAGAAAATGGTTCTGAAAGAAAACACAACTGTTCAGAAAAACCTGTTCAACTCTTGTTGTCCCAAAGGCAGGCTTGTTACCTGGTGGCAGTGCCAATTCACACACACTGAGGCAAAGTATTTCTATTTCTTATTGTAGTTCGTGCAAAGTAGGGAGCTAGGTGTAACTGGGAAAAGGATAGCTTGCCAATAATCAAAAATTTACACTATTTATGCATTCATACAGACAAATTTATACATTTATACAAGCAAATCAATCATACAGGGCAACTGCCCTGTTTGTTGGTGAGAGGGCATGAGAGTCACTGAAGGAATGGTGGGTGCGCTGCATATTGCTGAGGGGAAATGAAGGACATTGGAGGGGGGAGGCAGGTGTCCCTTGTCTCGCTGAGGGGCCACGAGGATCTCTGAGAGGCATGTAACTGAGGTGGTGGCAGATGCCCTGCGTGCCACTGAGGGGACATGAGGATCACTGAGGAGGATGCAGGTGTGCCCTGAGGGCCATGGGGCGAGGCACGCTGGTCCCCATCGCGCCCGTGCCCTCAGCCGTGGCGGTGGGAATTCGAAGCAGCTGTGCTCCACTGCACCACACCTTACCCCACAGCCGCCGCGGGGGAATTCAAAGCAGGTGTGTCCACCCTCTGGGCCAGAGGCTGGGCGGAGCTCCATAAGCAGTCTGGGAGTCACCCTGGGGCAGCCATAGCGCTGAGACACGGATAAGGAAGGAACAGCGCCGGAAGAGCACGCTGCATGGTGTTTCAGGTTGTGAAGAGAAAAGCTGAGGGAACTGAGAGGAGACATAGGGGACTAATGCTGGAATTTTCTGGCATCACCTGTAGGGCACGGAATGAACATTTTGGGGTAAAATTGAGCAGTGTGGGAGCACAAGCTGCAGTAAGCTGTGGAGGACATGTAGCAAACATTCTGGCAGGAGAATCTGAGGTGTTATTCAGGGGAGAAGATTGTTTTTGGGGAACAGTCTGAGGTAATACCTGGAGGACCGGTAGAGAAAATTTTGTGATAAAACCTGAGGTAATTTTTAGGAGCCAGAAGGAATGTTTTTGGGGTAAAATCATAGATGACCTACAGGACACAACTGGGGGACATTTTGGAGGGAAAGTCTGAGGTAATCTATTGGGGGAAGTTCTGTGCCGAAGGGACTGCGGGGGCGGCCCTTTCAAACAGAAACAAACAGTGCAGTCAGGCTTCCTGAGGAACACCCCACTGAAGAAAAAATAGGCAAATGCAGAAAATACTACAGTTCATCTCTTCTCCCACAGACGTTCATGCACAGTAGCCTGCTGACACATCTTGTTGATGATGGCTATGAGCTACAGTCCAATATCCATAAACAAATGAGAAATGTATTCATATTCAGAATGGATCCACTCATTCCTTAATCCCAGTATTAAAGAGCAGTAAGCCACATAGGTTTTTTGGGGGTCTTAGTTTGGGGGTTTTTGTTTCTTTTTGGGGGGTTTTTTGCAATTTTTTAAAGTTTGTATTATTATTATACAAAAAGGGAAATGTAAATGGTCAAATGTGTTTGGCAGGCAACATTCTGCAGCAGTTGCCTCAGACCAGTGACGCACACCTTTCCTTCCAGGCTGATGGAACAGCTGTAGGGCAGAGGATCAGGAGAAACAATGAGACCCAGTTTAGAGTGTCCCAAGCATTTTCAGAGAGTGAGAGCAGAGCAGCCCTCTGCATCTATTTGACCACAGCAGCACATGTATATTCATCCAAACGTGGATGATAATTTGTAATTAATCCTTTTGTTACTAGAGTTAAATCTTTTTATTACTAGAGATAACATGTCTTGCAGCAGGAACCAGTCCATTTTCTTTGTTCTCATGTTGGTTCTGCTTGCTCTCAACACACCTAACAGGCAAGGAAAACTTAAATTGTCATTAAATTATTGTTTTGTCTTTGCCCAAGTAGCTCAGGATGGTTTACTGAGGACTTGGTTTAAGAAACACTTGGCAGTGGTCAGAGCTGAGGAAAATCAGACAGATGTTTATGGTTCAAGTATAAAAGCCTTCTTTTGTGTTTTTGAGCCCTAATGTATTCATATTTAGCAGAGTGACGTTTTCCTGTCAGAGAATATTTTATTTGTTAATACCATGCAATTATTTTCCTTTTGTTTGTTTTGCTTTGGGGTTTTTCATGTATTTATCTTCCTTGAGCAGTTTAAAAATAAGGAAAACGTGGTTATGTTGTTCTCTGTACCGTGATTACCATGATTCAGCATAAACAGGTAAAATGCATTCAGTTAATACAGTGTTCTGCTGTTCATCACTATTGTTGTCGTGATTGTGCCTGTCCTTAGAGAGCATTGCATAGCACCAATTATACCACCTCTTCTTGTTTTCTGTGGGCAAATAAATCACAGCAAATTGCCATGTAGTTGCAATCTGCTCAGCACAGGTTAAAAAAATCATAACTTTTAACCACACATGGTTAACATGAACATAGGTTGTTGAATATCGGGGCCACGCAACTAAGTGAGTAAAAGTTCAGATGCCTATTTCTGAAATACATGTATTTTTTAAAAAAATAGCATTTTACATGATGATATGCCTTCTTTATGCCCTTGCTGTCAAACATAATTTAAAACTTTTTCCAACCTTTCACAATTTTAAGAATTTTGTAGGTTAAGATGAAGTATTTTAAGAAAGACAAAAGTATTTCCCAAAGTATGTTTCCTGCTCATAAACATCACTGACAGCTGTCATCTTTTATTAATAAGAGAATTAGGTTAGGCTCAGAGTTTCTGTTTGGTTATGAAAAGTTTAATTTTTTAAACAGAAAAGGTTCATTTCTAATCCTAACCAAATTAGGAAGACACAGACCTTCTTTCAGAGGCAGTTTATTTGTTCAGTCTGTATTGGAGCTATCACAAAAATTATGAAGGTTGCTGATTTTTTTTAAATTCAGCTTTAATATACTTGTGCAGTTTGGCAGTATAATGGATGTTTCTGGCTTGTCTCTATTAGGATGCAATTTTTGGTCCACCAACCAAAGAGTAAGGACTCGTTCATGTTTGTGTTTGTGTTAGGAGTAAACCCTATGGAAAATACTCCTTTCTGGATCAAGTTTTTACCATTAAGGTGAACCAGGTCTCAGCTCACAGGCTATGATCTGAAATGAACCCAATATACAGAGTGCAGGTCACAGTGGAACCATAGGAAAAAAATTATCTTAAATTTTTTTCCACCTTTTACAGCAACCATTTCTACCATTAGGAAGAAATGCTTAACACAACATCTTACCTTCTTGTGTATGAAGCCATTTTGGACACTCCTGTGCCGATTTTTAATTCAGCTGCATATGATGTGAAAGTCCATTTGTAGGGAATCTATTGCAAAATGATAATTTTATCATCAGCATTACATTCTCAAGAATACAGGTAGAATCTCCATTCTTTTAAAGTAGAATCAGAAGAAAAGAAAGAAAAATTTAGTTCTTCCTGTAAATTTAGACTTGCCTAGATTCAGCATTCATCAGGAGCCCACTGATCTAAATAGAGAAGCACAGCAAAATTCTGCACAGTTAATGCCTGTTCTTCATGTTGTGCACACCTCTGAGGTTACAACATAATGTAAAGATGCCTCAGTAGAAACTATCATTAAATACAAAAAAAGAGAAAAGGAATTAAATGCCAATTCCTTTTGTCCAGAATTAGTTGCATAGGAAGAAAATATCTGTTTTGAGTTTTGAGATTTATCTTCTTGATTTTTTGCAAGTACTGCTTCTTTCTTCCTTTCCTCTCCAGCTGTCCTTTATCCTTAATCAGAGTAGACACATCTAAAGAAAAGAAAATGTTTTTTATTTTTTTCATAGATTCTTAGTCATATGGAGAGCGTGTTTATTTGATTGTTACAAAACATTCAGTCTATCTAAATGTAAATTTTCATTTTGACATACACTATGCATGAATTATCAGTAAGTTGACTTTAAGAAGGACGATGTCTTAATCAATGGTTGTAAATCTATGCTAAGATCTCTACGGCACTTTAAACTTATTAATGAAATTTATTTTCTTAAAATTACTGAATAGCCTCCAAGCACTTTCTAAGCACTGACAGTAAATTTTTTGTGCTTTGCAAGTCAATACCTTCCATGCAATCAACAGTGAGTCTTGCTCTATTGTCATTGATTCTTGCTACTCTGTTGATGTCATCAAGTTATACCAGTGTTACATACCATTCTTTTGTTAATATGTTTTTTGTACATTGAGTCCTTGAGATTTTATTATGGTTTTGTCCAGAGTTACTGAAAGACAGAAAATTGACTCAGAAGGAATTGAATTATTCTGAAGGCTCGATAGCTCAGGTAGATGTTTCCCCAACTTGCCGAAAGAATGATAAAAAATAGGCTGTCAGACATTGCTTGATTTCCACCTAATCACGTACTACAGCAAAAAGATGCTCCAGGGCTTGCATTGCTCTTCCCTGAGTGCACACATAGGTAGACTGGGAGAGCAGAGACTGAAGGCCAAGTGCTTTCATCCATGCAGGAACTGCAAATGAGACAGCAATAAAGTGCACACAATCTGGAATTCAGCTTTTGTAGCACTAGAATATATAACTTCCTTGTCCTACAACTAAATCTTATGCTGACAAAAGCATTTTAAAATTCCAGTGTCAGTGTTCTCCCAGCAAGGGTTATGATGGGGTCGAAACTGTGGGCGACAGTACTAGAACTGTATGAGAATAACTCACTAAATGATGGGCAAATTACAATATTGACTTCCTTGTTCAATTCACTAATGAGCTGTAATGGCACAGTTTTCTATTGTGTCTTGGGTACACTGCAAACAATCTGTGCATTCAAGCAAACAGGAGATGTATTGCCTCAGTGGGCAAGTAAGATGTTCTTGATCTTCTCTCCCCATATTTTAGACACTCTTAACAAGAAACTCTCTGTATAGTGATTTAGCACTGTGGTGTGGGGGGGTATTTTTTTCACCCTTCAGATGCTATTAATATTTCAGTAGTGTGCCAAGGATAGTTCTCATTTATTTAAAAAAATTAAGCACTACTTAGTAAACCTTTTAAACTCTACAAAGTGCTCATTCTTCCTTTAATTTTCTGATAGTGGCAGATACAGTGGCCTGCCAGCTGCCAGCTCTACTATTCCCAACCACAATCCCACAGATTTCAATGGGACATGAGAAAGTAAAATTTCTTATTGTCCATTTGCATTGCTAGTTCCACAGAAAATCTAGCTCACACTTCTCACAACCGGAGCTGGCTGGCTGGGAGCAGGCACTGCTGCAGATGCTGTTTGTATGCATTAATGGAGAATTGTGATTCAGCTAAGGAAGTCCAGTTCTCAGCAGAGATGTTTAGTTTAGCACAAAGACACACTAAAACAGATAAATGGCTCTGTTTTCAGAGCTGTTCTGCAGCAAACCACGTTGTAGGGCAAAATCACCCTTTTGGCCTTTCACTGAGCACCTAAAAATATCCCTGGCTTAAGAAATCCTTAAAAGGCTTTTTGAATAGTCTTCCCTGTCGCCAAGATTTTATCTTTAAATACAATCATACTTCTATGTGCATATCATTACCTAATGATTTCAAGAGACATTTCAGCCAGCCAGTGTCAGACAGAATGGATTTTCCCCAGACATCATATATAAGGCATTAACTGAACAACACGAATTATAAAGAAGTTTCTTTATGTAGTGACTGCATTCATGTTCCAGAATTTCTGTTCTGGAAGGCACATAGAAACAGTGATAGTTTGCTCTAAATATTTAAATAATTTTAACTTTATAAAATCATCTGAATCTCTCAGAAATCATGCCTATGAAAAAATGAAGGAGAAAAAAAAGTATCAATTCTCAAAATAGTTTGTTTTTCATCAAGTTGCAAAATTTTGTTTTAACTTTATCAAAAATGCAAAAAAATGCTATGAGAGCATGAAAGAATTTTCCAACATCATGACTATCAACTTTAATTTCCTATTCCTTATTAGTAACTGAGTCATTTGGAGGTTGATATTCCAGAAAACTAACTAGCAGTTTTCACAGTGGTTTCCAGGCTTGAACACCAAGGGACATTTTCTAGAAGCTGTATCTACTGGGAACTTCTGGTGGGCTGGTGCTGCTGGTGAGGATAGCTTCTGGAGGCTGAAAATTTTGATCTGACACCTTCTTTTTTTTTTTTTTTTTTTTTGGTTTTTTTTTCTGTGAGACTAGATAAACCGTGACAGGTTGCCCAGACTGATTAGGAAGTGGAAGTGTCCACCTTTGGAAGCATTCAGTGTTTTAATGGACAAGACCTTGGCCAAGGTGATTTAATTGGGCCTGCTCTAGGTTGAGATTTTATTAGGTAACCTCAAAAAAATCCTTTCAATGTTTTTTTTCTGTGAGCTAATGTTGAGACATGTAGCTTTAAAGAGAGACATTTGCTTTGTGTGCAGCTACAGGTCTCAGCTAAAATCCCCACACTCCTGAAATCAATGGAAAATACCTACTGAATGTTCAGGGCCTAAAATGTCGTCATTGTGGACTCTAACATTGGTGTTCTGTGGTTGAACACTGCAACTTTAACCCAAGATTATGTAGTGCTGCTCCTTGCTGTGACTGGTTGCATTTCAGTTGGATTGCTACAGTCATTTCAGATCAGGATTAAATTCCTTACTCGAAAAAGTGAAAAACAGTTTGTTAATATAATCGCTTCCTCTTAGAAATTTTCTTGATTTGGCACAAGAAGCTGTTGGAAATCTGTATCTCTGGTGTCTACAGTTGGCCTGCAGTAGCAAAAAACGATAATGCTTTGAGTCTGTGCAACTGCTGAGGACAGTATCCTCCAGCATAAATAGGGCTTATGGCTCTGCACTATTTGCAGAACAGCTGCAACACTGATTTTTCTCTGTTTTTCTGATTCTTCATTGATATGAACAGTGAAAATATCCTCCTCCTTCTGCTTTATCCTTTTTTCTAAGATGAGAATGTACCCTGAGCAACAAAAGTATGTGCATAGAGGAATGCCATGGTGGTTTCAAAAGGTGTCTTTTGCACTGGAAACTATAGCTTTGCACCATGGAGCATTCAAAGAGCATGACTTTTTTCTAATAGAGTTCAACTTCACATATTTTCAAGAGTGTAGGCACTAGTCCCAAATATTTCACTGAATCAATATTCACTGTTGCTTTTCTTTGCATAAGAGCTACACAGACAGGTGTGAAATGCTCTAAGACTCACTGTAGTATGGAACACTATTTCTGTAGCTGGTAGTACTGAACTTTGATAAGGTTTCACCCCCATCATTGGCTTTGAGTCCAAAATGTGGTTTTTCTTCTTTCCATCCAAACACATTCTCACTTCAGCTATTTTCTCACAGAGATCTTTAGTATGCTTAGTAAACCTTTCAAACATTTTTCTCCCCCTCTGAAATCAGACCTTAAGATAAGAGATGCAAGGTGGTAAGCTGCAAGACAGTGGATGAATAGACTTCTTTGATATATTTGCAAGAACTTGTCAACTTTTTTTCTGTTTCAGCCTTGTGGAATACATTCTCTTCATCTAGTAGATCATGAGAGATAGTGCTGTCAAAACATATTTTAGCAGAGTTCACTTTCCTTTTTTTTTTTTTTTTTTTGAGTTTTAATTAAGAAAATGCAAATACAACTGATACTAGCTTGCTAATTGATACACTGTTTTCAACAAGGTGTGAAATACTCTTGTGGAACAAAAAATATGAAATGTGTAAAAGATCTGTTTGACATTCACAGACAGATTCACAGCTGTAGAAGCACTGGGGAATCTAACTTGATCTGACTCCAACTGTGAGACACTTAAGTTTCCAGAAATTTTGAGGGCTTCTAGCCCTCAGTGCCTACAAGAAATATCTTTCACTTCTTAAACACATCAGGTAAGGAGAAGTTTTAATTCCAATACAGTAATTATTTTATTGTTACTGTTCTTTTGTCTTACTGAGAAATTAGCAACAAATAACCATTGGTAGATTCATGGGGGAATGTCTTTTATCCAGAATTCAGCAGAAGGGAGATACAGCTACAGATTTATACTAAATGCTTTACTATGTGACTATAAGTTATGACTAAGTTCTGTGGAATTCATATTCTAAGAATATTCCTTAAGTATACTCCAGATATTATAATAAGTAAAGAAACATATGTGAATTTGTGAATCCAAAAGAGCTGAAGCATAAAATAGCAGCAACACAACTGAACTGATTGTAGGGCAAACTTGAAGCAGGTCTGTGTTAACTGATGGCTAAATAACTTAGGCATTTAAGTTTCAGACAGAAACCTGTGTTCAGATATATTCTTCTGATTCAATGATAGTTGAAAAGTATTGAGTATCTCTACAAGGCCTCAATCAAGGTCCTGTCCTGCCAAAGATACTCAAGCCTGTGTTGGAGACACCATCTCTGATCTTTTTATAACAGCACAAAACTCTGACGTTCAATTATCATTTTCCACTTTTCATCTGTGGCTATATATAGGCTTGTACTGTAAAGAAGCAGACTAATATTTCACCATGGTTAGGCTTCATTTGCCTTGAGTTGTTTTGACAAGTTAAGCAGCAATCCATAACTACTGGTGTTTTTTCAAGATAATAACTTACTCTAAAGTCATGGTTTTGTAAAGGACACAAAAGGGGCAAAATAAATCTCTTGCTATGGGTTGTGAACGGGTGAGAGAACATGATGCTCAACACCCTGGCATGCTAATGTTGCAAACCACTGTTCTACCACTGCTCATTTGCAATGCATCAGCACTATTCAAGTTATAGAGTACATTAATTTGATTATAATTAGCTTATTACAACAGAAGGAAAATAATCTAAAATAACACTGCTGTCCTGTGAGAATTTTGTGCTTGTAAATATTAGACATTCATGGGCTGCTTAGGGGTTTGTGGCATACACTGGAAGTACTTGACAGTTACCAGTTGCGTCAATCTTGGGGTGTTTTTCTTCTTTTTTACTAATACTTTCAAAAGACAAAAAAAATTTCATTGTTCTTATTAAAAAAAAGATTTTCCATTATTTTCCCTGTAAAGAAAAATGCTATTTTCTCTTTTCACATCAACTCATCTTCCAATTTCTACTCTATTTGTAGTAGAGAAGTAACTTAAATCAGGCAAGCTTAGCAAGATCAAAAAATAAGCAGTCCTACTAAGGCCAAAAAAGTTAGTTCAGCAGGGTATGTTTCAGAAAGACATAAGAGTTACTTGAAAATTAAAATAAACCCGGAAATACAAGTGCAAATTTGGAAGAAAAGAGAGAAGGAGCTTGCAACAGCATTACAAGTTAGCACATAGCTAAAAGATTTTTTTCTTAGAACAAAGAAGAAGCTATATATGGAAAGAAAATATGCCTGCATGCAAGAAAGGAAAAAAATCTCAAAGCTTGTATTAGGAAGAGGTGTTAAAAAAATTGTATTTTATTATTTAAAAGAGACTAATTTAAGGAACATACCGATTATTGCACTGGAAAATAAACCAAACCAACCAACTAAAAAAAAACCAAAACAATGACAATCCCTGGAACTGACAAAGCAGAACATAAACTGTAAAAAAAGGTAGGAGGATATCAATGCAGTATAGGAAAAAAACAAAAACAAGTTAATGGAAGTTAATGACATTTCAGCTCCCTTTTAGTTCAAAACAAGTAGTCAGTTCAAGGCTTTTTTCAAAATCCCTTGTTAACTCTCTCTAAATTTTTGCAAGGTGTATTTAAGCTTCCTGTCAGCATGGAAGTGGAACACCTTTTCATTCAGTTTTAATGAAATCAGAGTTGGACATCTCCTTTTAATTCAAACTGAACTTCACCTTTATATAAAATATTCTATATATATTTGTTCTAACGTGAGATATCTTTGGAGAAAAGTGACAAGAAAGACCGATGAAAACATTTGTTAGTTCCTACCTAACAGCAATTCTGTAGCTTTATAAAAATTACCAAATCTTTAATTTATCAAATACCTCAGTATACACTTGCTTTTAAACCTCGTATACATAGAAACTGCTGATATCCCAAAACACAGAGACTGAAGTTACGTGCAAGGCTTTGCTAGGTTAGGGCACAAAAGCCCATTTATTTAAAAGCATGTTTGGTTGAAGGTGATGAAAGAATATACAATGGAGACAATACTGTTTGTATTGGTTTGAAAACAAACCAGTGGGAGATCACAAGTCAAGATTGAAATTAAAAATAAGTGAAATAATACAAGGAAAAGCACTGACAAAGTCAGATACAACCTAACACCCTGTTAGGGTGGTAGTAGCAGTCCAACTGAAGTAGTCCAGTTGAAGCGGTGATCCTGTGAAGGTCTAGTCTCCAGCTGAAGATCCAGTGGTAGCTCTTGTCCTCTGGGAACCCAGTAGACAGGGCTAGCTCAGGCAGTTCCAAGGCCAGGTTATATCCAGGTGGGAACACCTTGCTCCTCCCTCCTGGGCAGAGCATCCCACAATGGGATGAGATAAGTCCATGAGTCACACGGTGGGTCCCTGATGGCCCATTGCCTGTCATCCCGGGTGGGTCATTAGCAGGTGATAGCAGCTAACGGCCCACAGCTGGTGGTAATAGAATACTTAAATACATCTATGTTGCAACCTAGGACACTGTTTCACTGGTATCAGTAGATACAAGAGAAGAAATAACAGGACTGTGTAAAGAGCCTGGTAGTCAAATTGTAAAGAAAATTTCAAAATAAGGTACATTAGGTCTTCTCTTGCATTACCAGCTGTGCAAGGTTGCCAAAGGAAACACAGAAACCAAATCCTTTTGGAAAGAAATCAAGAATTAATGGATACTTACACTGGGGGAACAACACTGCCTTGGTATGGAAATCACCATGTAGGCTCTGCACTTCTCATTATTTCTCTCTAAATAAGTCACTAAAGGCATGCCTCAGTATTGGGAGAATTGTCAACACATTTTATTCTTAAAAGGACAAATCTACTCTTTATTGCTGTTAGTATCCTTGTCTGATTATTTATATAAAAAACAGATCAATATTTAAATATAGAAGTGTGTATTAAATACTCCACTTTCTTTTTGCAGTAGTGATTGAGTTTCAGTGGTACCTAAAAATGCATTTCAGATAATTAATGAAATTTTAATAAATTGCCTAAATTCAGATTTGTCTCCATGTTCACAACCAAGATAGTTTTTTGTAATGAACAAGTTTATCTGGTTGATGACATGTTGGGATTTATTTTACCTTTCAGGGGATGTTGCATATTTCTTATTTTCTATTTTGATCATCAGCATTCTGCATATTTAGAAATTACTTGAAATGAGATGGAAATTATATCAGCTCACACAAAGTGACTGGACTGTTTTCATTAATCTCTCCTGCTAGACAGGATTGTGTAGGGCTGCTGAGAAAGATCTTTGATTCCTTTAACAAATATCTCTGCCTAATTGCACTAAATGGAAGGTGAAAACCTGAGAAGATTCAGGGTAGTTTGGGCACAGACACATCTATCATCTGGAATACTCTTTTTAAGGCACATTCACACAGCTTGACTTGCCAACCAAATGCATATGCTGCTTCTTAGATACAGAACATCATTGAACAATGTTTCCAGAAGAGGGAATTTTTACTGATTTAGATGTTGCACTTCAAGTAAATATAACCTTAACTTGCCAGCCTTGCCAGCTGAATACATAAAGGAAATATGTTTTAAATCCTTCTTCGCCTTTTTCTAAGGTTTCAGAGATTTACAAAATGCTCTGAGCAGGTAATTTTCTCCACTCAGGATTTAAAGACCTTAATCCTCTCTTCAAGGCCTTTCTTTCAAAATGTGTAGGTGCCTGGTAGGCTAAAATAGTGACTGTGTGACTTTTACTGTTTTTGCACTTTAAACAAGTGTAGGATACGTGGTGCAGGTACTGAAATAGACCAAGCACTAAATATTGTGATCAAGGGCTAAAACTTGTGATTTTCTCTGAAGCCAGGGAACAATCTCAACCTGCAAGACTGTAATTTTTTCTTTTTGTTTCATTTTCAACTTGTATTTGGAAGTGAAAGGAACCCCACAAAAATCCTGCCGTTGTAGGACTGTCTGGGAAGTCTGCTGTACATTTCATACACCTTGATCACATGAAGTCCCCACAACAGGGGCTCCTGCTCCAGGTCCTTTCTCAGTACACAACCAAATAACAGAGGTGCAGATCAGCACAATCTGATTCTCCAGATATTTTAAAGTGAAGCAGCAGTCAATGTTCTGATTGACTCTAAAGCTGCATTATTAGGTCCTTCCTTCAGTACTCACTGAGGAGTTCAAGTTTTCTGGTCCTGGTGGAGTTTAGGCTTGAGACAAACCCTGAGCTACCAATCTAGTCAGGCTGGATCCCCTTCTCCCCTCAAGCATGCCACAAACAGGCAGTTCTAGGTGGCTGGGAAATATTACTGTCTTGATGGCAAATTTATGGCAACATGATGCCTAGTTGGGAAATTGCTGAGGTAATCATGGTTAGATACTTGTTTTCCCTTTGAGGCTGCAGAGTAGTCCTGACTTTGTGACAGTTTGCAGCTCGTAACTGCTCTTGCTGCTGACCCAGTGGCTTTGAAAGATCTTGCTGCTGTTTGTTTTTTAAAGGTTCTATGCAACACGAACACTCTCTACTATGACAAATATCTGTGTTTGCAACACAAAATTAGTAGTTGTCAACAGGTGGAACTGAGAGCTACACAAGAGCTTTCAAAAGGCTTTTTCCTGGCTTAAATTCTTGGCCTTGTTTCCAGCAGCTTATGGCAACAGTTTATGTACATGGTGTTCTGAGCCCAGTTAGGCATTGACTGATATTAATTCACTCCCTGTCAGTGCTGAGTGACAGAAGGGATTGAATTTTAGTGACAGAAGGGATTGAATTTTTTGAGTTGCAAAGTTCTCTGACTCACATCCTACATGATATTTTATGTCCTTGAGCATAAGCCCCCAGAAAGACACACTAACTTCAAAAGTAAGATATATTACCCTAAATTAAATTTCTACCTAAGGTTTTTTCCTCAAATGGTTCTTCTCCTTCATGATCAAGTTGAAAAACCAAGATGTAGCAGGCAACACTCTTACTATAAATGTGTAAACTGACTTGTTTAAACAATGAGAAGTAAAACCCACAGCCCAAAGGATATACCTTTCAGTGTTGCATTTTAATTTTGTGTGATGTCCCATAAGGAGTGCAATAGCCTGTTATATCCAAAGAGCTCAAAGCGATAAAGAAATGTACTATCCCTCACAAGGTTCCACTAGACTTACCTCAAAGGTGTGGAAACTAAAATACAGAGTTAAATAACCTGCCTAGCATTATACAGTAAATCAAATGCAGGGGCAGAAATCATTGCTTTTAGTCCTACAGTTAATGCAAAGGTGGCCTATTCTTTTGTTACAATGACCCTGTGGATTTCAATTTTCTGCTTTTTCGCCCTTCCTCTCTTTAGTTGTATTGGGTTTTTTTAATATTCAGTGTAAAGCTAGCACTTGAAAATTAATGGAACACAACCAAATTTCAAGAAGAAAAAACCAAAATTATTATCTTTTTTTTTTTATTCAGGTCAGTTCCAAACAGGGCTGTTTTAAGAATCATCTCCAATTCTTAGCCAAAAGAATTCTAGGAGGAAAGAGTGTTTCCAGTACACCGTAATATCCCTTCATTGATTTATAACTCAAGTTTATGGAAATATGATTTCAGTCTTCCCTTTAAAAACCAGACCAAGAAATTTTGCCACATCTATTCATTTGTGTCAAGCATTTCGCATGGCTTTGTGGGCAGCTTGAGAGTTGTGTCTCTTGCCAGTGCCTCTGCAGTGCATGTTGCTTTTATCACCACACTGAGCTCGGCATTGCTCCAGCATGACTCCTCACACTGTGTGTTTTAGCTTCTCAGTAGTAATGTCTGCAGCCAAGATACATCCAGTGGGGCACATAGACAAATACAAGACCTGTGAGGACAGCAGGAATCTGACATTTTTATTAACATCCTGCTCATCTTCTCTTTATAATAGTATCTGCCTTGTATTAAGAGTGCAGTTAGGCTTAAGGAAGACATAAAACTGAGTCTAAACATTTAAATGGAATCAAAAGTGTAACTCGAGTTGAAAGGAGAAGTACAAGGAGAGAACTAAATGTTTTCTGTAAACTTTTTTGAAATGAATGCTGCCAGCAATGGAAATGGCGAGCCTTCCTTTCCTGTAACAGGTAAGAATTGCTGAACATGCTAGGGAAGTGAAAAGAGAGTTCAGATAGAGGCTGCAGCATTACTGACAGTGTTTGGAGTACTCCTTTGGTAGGAGAAAAGGATTTCAAAGACCTTGGGGACTGGCATGAAGGGAAGAAAGAAAGAAAGGCAGGGCAGTTTGTCCCATTGACAAGACACTGTGAAATGGCACAAGTAGAATCAAAAGAGGGATTTCTTTCTCTGTGAGCAGGACAGAAAAAAAGCAATTTGTTTCTTGAGAGGGAAGAGCTGTAAAGAGGGTATAAAAAAGAATATCTGCTCTTAGAAAGTACTTGACAAAATAACCTTGCACTTGTGTGAAGGAATACCTCTGTAGCCAACAGGCTGCATGTATCTCAGCATGGAAAGACACTGGAATTTCACAGAATGATTGAGGTTGGAAAGTGTCTCTGGAGACCACCTTGTCCAACCCCTTTGCGCAAGGAGTGCTGCCCAGAGCCTGTTGCCCAATACAATTTGTGAATGCTAAATTAACAAAAATAAGAATACATGGAGGGCCATAGTCAGGTCTCCTGTTCTAATAGCAGTTTAGTGACAGGTGGACAAAATTCCTAAAGAAGAATTTTCCTGTGTACTTACATGAAACCAGCCATTGAAAAAGCATTAAAAATAGATGCATTTAACAAACAGAATTATTCCTGCATGCTTTTGATCATTTGTGTTCTGAAATGTTTTGGTTTAATTTATTTATTCATTTACAGCAGAGGATCTATCCAACTGGAGGAAATGTGGTTTTCATACCTGTGGCTACAGGTCATAAGAAGTGAGTTTAGAGATTTATCTGGTGATAATATTTGAGCTGACAAATGCATGTGCTGCAGGATGATACATTGTGGCTAGCACAGGTCTTTCCCGTGAGAACATTTTGCTACATTTCATAAACAAAGATAAAGTTTGGATGTTTTGCAAACAACGTCTCCGGATTAGGTCAGTTCGGGCTTGGCCAATTGGGCCTAGGGGGAGGTTTCTGGCTGACCAATCTGGGTGACCTCTGAGGACTCTATATATATGGAAATCAAAATAATAAAGACACCTTCTCTGTTTCCTTGTCTGAGAACCTGGGTCATTTCTCAGCTAGCGGCTCAACAGCGACAATGCATCTCATCTTCATCTCCATTATTATGTGTTCCATGCCTATTGCATATCATTTGTTGATATTTTGGAGGTATGCTTAACTTCCAGCAGGACAAAGCCAATAAAAGGTGACGCAGCAATACAACGCTTTAAACCCTCTCAATTGTTGTACATAGTGTATTTTGTAGTAATCTTGTGTGTTTGCTGCTAAATGGCTTGACCTTTTTTCCAATAGTCTGATCTTTTGGGGGTTGAAGATGGTGAGAAAGAGAATGGAAAGGAGGAAAGGATTGTGGCACTTGTATCCACATTTGTTCTTGGTGGAATAACCGGATTTATGCTAACCTAGCTGCTGGCTTTTTTGGACTCTGCAGTGTGGCACAGCTCTCCTCTCAGGCCAGACATGTGCTTGGCCATTTGGCTGGCTCACATTACAACCCCACTGATATGGTTGCTTATATGAAACAGACACTCATGAATAAAACCACAAGCCCATGACTGGACTGTGTAGAAATTATTTATTAGGTTAAATCATTGCAATTATGATATATTTCCTAATTTCAGTTTTTTCTGAACACTGAAAAGCATTATTTTTCAATGTAAAAAATGTAAATGAATAATGTAAACCATGTGGACAATGTAAATATATTAAAAAGTACTTTAGGAGTATTTTTGTTGATACCCATTTGTAATGATTTAAGCCCAGCCAGCAACTCAGTACCACACAACCTCACTCTTCCAACACCAGGATGGGAGACAGAATCAGGAGGATAAAAGTGGGAAAATTCATGGCTGGAGGTAAAGTTTAACAGTTTAACTGGTAAAGCAAAAGTCACGCATGCAAGTAAAGCAAAGCAAACTAAGTAATTCATTCACTACTTTCCATGGTCAGGCAGGTGCTCAGCCATTCCCAGGAGAGAAGGACCCCATCACACACAGTAGTGACTTGGGAAGGCAAATATCATGACTCCAAATATTCCCTTCTTCCTCCTTCCTGCCCCCTTTTTATATACTGAGCATGATGCCATATGGTCTGGGATATCCCTTTGGTATTTGGGGTGAGCTGATCTGGCTGTGTCCCCTCCCAACTCCTTGTGCACCCCCAGCCTCCTCCCTGGTGGGGTGAGGAGCAGAAAGGGCTTGACTGCGTAAGCCCTGCTCACCTATATATCTTAAACACCCCTGAATTATCAACACTGTTTCCAGCCAAGATCAAAAATTCAGCCTCATACAAGCTGTTGTGAAGGAAAGCTACTCTATCCCAGTGAAAATCATCACACTATTTCAACCCAGTAAACTGCTTCTGTGGGCCTTGAACTTTCTTGATCTCAACCAAGATGTCTTGTGGAATTTTGATTCCTTTAAGAACTTACAAAATTCTTTAACTTATCTGCCTAATAAAAATATTTTCTTCAATAAAACAATTTCCTGCTATAAAACAACAAAACGTTTACTGAGATGTGGTCTAAACATTGAGAAAATAGATCTTATTAGCAAGAAACCTTTGCTAGTTTCTAAGGCTGTATCTGAAGAAAATCAAGAGTTAGAAGGCAGAATTTATTGGGGAAAAAAAAGCAAAACCCCACAACGAGTCATTCACATGGCTAGTAGCATATTATGAAAACATCCTTCCCCTATTCTGATATTGTATTTTCCCAAGGCCTGGTTGAAGCTGAGTGAAGCTGCAAAATGAGGGCTGTTTGTAACTCATTGAAGTAGTATTCCTCCTCAAGAAACCACAAATAAAGTATTAATTTTTGTCTCTGTTGCTTCTTTCATCAGTTTATAGCTCAGCTGTCCTATGTTCAAAACATATTCGTGTGAGTCTTATGAGACCTTTTGAACAGTGTGTGGAACATGAGAACATTGACCTTAGCTTGTGTATCTCATTTCTGGCTTTGTCAAAAGGTCAGTTCAGAAACTCAGGTAACTTGTCAGAGCTAGGTCACGACAGGGACTTGCTGGATCTTAAATAAAAAACATTTCCTGATCTGTACTGTGAAGTGAGATGTCATGCTAAGAGGGAAAACATAATGCTTGAAATAGCATTCTGATATGACTTATGATGATATTGAAGTGCACTTAGCTGTTCAATGTGATACATGTAAGTCAGTATCCATATGGACTACTCATCTTTTGCAGTTCTTTAAGCTGTAGTAAGTTTATATCTAGTGTGCACTTTTAAAAATACATATGGTAGAAAATATGTGTTCATGAAAAGGATTTAAAGTCTTTATTTGACTCAAGGGTTGCATGGATTTTAAATCCTAGGCTAGATTATTAACTATGCTGATGTATGAGTAAATAAGATGGCAGACATTTGTAGTGAGTCATAGCCATCACTTACCTGTGTTTTCAAATACTAGATTCCAAATCAGTGAAGCCTGTGTTTAGACTGCAGTCCAGTTCTTCTGAAAAGTTTTATATTGGAGACTGTTTGCAAGATGGATCATGACACTTCATCTATCAACAGTTGTTACTGTTATTTGTAGTTTCCCCAGCCTTGTTCATAGTCTCATAAACAAGGAAAATGAAGTAGATCTATTTTGGGAAGATCTATAAAAGACTGAAATGCAGAAAAATTAAAAAATAATGTGTTCTGCAGTTTTATATTAGACTGAGTTTATTATTCAATTTGATTTGAGTAATTAATCCTCTGAAATGATAAGTCAGAGAAATCGTGAGTCCATGAGGAAACCCAGATTCAATTCCTTATGATAATGATTTTCGCATAATCTTTTTACTTTTTTTCTTTTCCCTGCCCTCTTCTGTGTCAAAAGATACAAATCAAAGTATAATAGATGTTAAATTATAAAACACAGATCTGGATTTTACCCTGAACATTCTCCAGCCATCTTAAATTTAACAGGAAAAAGTGTTTGAAATGCAGGACCTTTAAGTTAACTGATCCTATGCAGAGAAGAACACAGAATGTGTCTGTCATTGTTTTCAGTTTTGAATTGGGTTTTTATGGCCAGGTTTTGGCATTGGGGGTGGGGCTACATGAATGCCCTCTGGGAGAAGCTGCCAGAAGCTTCCCCAATGTGTGGATAGGGTCAGTGCCAGGCAGCTCCAAGACACTTACTGCTAGCCAAGACAGAGCCCATCAGTTATGGTGGAAGTGCCTCTGGGGATAGCATAGTTAGGAAGGGGAAAGAAGTTACGGCACAGGAGCAAATTGCAGCCAAAGACGAGAGGAGTGAGAATATGTGAGTGCAACAACTCTGCAGATCAGAGAAGCAGGGGATGTGGTGCTCCAGGAGCTGGAGCAGAGATTCCCCTGCAGCCCTTGATGTAGACAATGGTGAGGCAGCTCTGCCCCTGCAGCTCATGAATATCCACGGTGGAGCAGAGATCCACCTGCAGCTTGTGGAGGACCCCACACCAGAAGACAGGGATGCCTGAAGGAGTCTATAATCCCGTGTAAAGCCCATGCCAGACCAGGCTCTTGGCAGGACCCAGGGCCCCATGGAGTGAGGAATCCACACTGTCAGGGCTTGTGATCCCGTGGTGGACCCACACTGGAGCAGTCTGCCCCTGAAGGACTTCACCCTGCAGAAGGCAGCTGTGCTGGAGCAGTTCACGAGGAAACACAGCCTATAGGAAGAGCTAACAGGAAAAAGGGCAAACAGGAGTTCTTTGAGGACTGTCTCCCATGGGAGGCACCCCACAGTGGCACAGGGGAAGTGTGAGAGGTCCTCCCTCTGAAAAAGAATGAGCAGCAGAGACAACGTGTGATGAACTGGCCTCAATCCCCATTCCCCATCCTCCTGTGTGGGTTGGGAAGAGGAGGCAGAGAATTCAGGAGTGAAGTTAAGGCCATGTCACAATCCTCCTGGTAGGAGGCATGATGTTCATTCATTGCAAATTCTAGTCAAGCTGAACAAAAGAACTCTCATGCTTTTTTTACATAATAGTTTTAACTCTTGCCTTGCTAGGTACTACCTATCTAATTCTCTCTAACAGGTAACAAAATGTAAGCATGAGTAATCTTCTCATCATAGAGTAATAAATAATATTGCTTGCAGAGTTTAAGCCACACTCCCGAAAGGATGAATGCTATTTTTCTGTTATTTGTCCCTGCAGGGACAAGGAAATCTCCTGGCCTTTTTCCCCCCACGCAGTCCTTTGTATTAACTTTACATTCTTGAACTGGGAGTTAGCACAATATGGTAAATTAGAAGAAAATATGATGGGGACAGGGAAAGCTGTGGCTTCCTAAACATTGGAAGACTGCATTTCTTGGACTTAAAACTGTTACAGCAAACAAGGAAGTCAATGAAGGTCCAAGCCATTTTTAACTCACTCCTGTCAAGATCACTAAGCCTACATTTCACAGGTCCGGAAATTGATTATATTGATATTAACACCTTGCGTATCATTTGATGTTTCTTATACATCCTGTGCATTGGTGTTCTATGTTGAATGAATGCCCAACCCCTGTGAAAACAATGGGTTTGTCTCTGGTTTGATCTCTGGAATGGGTGCATAGGTAAAATCTATTCCCTTGCATTTGAAATGAGCATATCTTAAGTTAAAGAACAGTCTATCGTGCTGAAATAAGCAAAATCTTTTTACGTAGAGAATGTTCTTGAGAAGAAATTTCAAAAGTTAAAATAGTAGTACAAATCAATAAAACATCTGTGAGTTTATACATTCATACTTCAAGGGTGATTTATTTATCAATTTGCTGATGCCATCATGGAAGCAGCATAGCCCATAAGCAACAAACTATTTGCTTTAGAATATTATTCATTTGAGCAATACCAAAGAGGACTCATCATAAAATTTTGCAGTCTGTGTGCATCCACTTTTAAAGCTAAACTTTGACCATAATATTGTCATGTATAATTTGGGAATAATGGAACATGAGTTACAATAACTCAGCAAAAAATGTTCCAGAGGGATTCTAAGCTAGGTCAGCAAAAGTATTTATTTGTGTGAAACAGAATAAAAGAGGTTTATATAATCCTATAGTAAACATCTAAAATGGAATATAGGAAAAAAAGAAATCCTAAGTTACTTGTCAGCTCTAACAGTGCATGGTTGAGCAAATGTATTTCTAAGGCTGTAAATCTCCTTGCCTAGTATTTGACAGGTTTGTGAAGGGTAGTTAAAGACTAAGTCCATCTGAAAGCAAGGAGTTCAGTCAAAAGCATCAGCTTTTGCACTCCAGTCTTCTTTCAGCTAATTCAGCTCAAACAACCAAGTCAGGCAGCAAACAGAAATTCTCTGACATGCAGTTACTGGTGTAATCATAATCCAACAGAAATAACAAATCAATCTTAAATTGTACTTGCATTTATTTAGAATATTAAAAAAAAATCATAAAACATATATTTATGAAAACCAATTTTAGCCACATTCTTGACATCAAAATTTTTTTCTGTTTAAGGTAGTATTGCAAGGTACAGCCTACTGAAACATGGAACTGAGAAAAGCTGTTACCTTAGTAATAGATAATTGTATGGGAACCTGGGTGTTATTAGAGCAAGGAAGAAAAATGAGTGTTTTGCAAAAGTTCTTTCTTTTACACACCCATATCTAAACCTGCTGCTCTTTAAGGGCAGTGATGCTAGAGTTTCAGATCAGCTGCTTTTCCATGCTTTGTATTACCTCTTATAAGTGAGGCTTGCAAGCATATTCTCTGACTTGCGTTGAAATTACCTTAATAGAACTGCAAAAACAGTTGCATAGTTGCAGTTGATTTAATGTGAAATACCAATTTCTGCTGCTGTTTCTTTCTTTGAAGGACAATAGTTATCTCTCATTAAAATTATAATGTTTTATTAGAAGGATAATACCCTTTAATTCGATAAAGAACATTAGCTTTTGACCAAAAAAGGTTTCTTACCTGGTTAATCAGAATTTTTTAAGTAGATACACTCCACAGCTTAACTGTTAAGGATCTTCTAATGTTGTTAATGCCACTGTTGCTTGCTTTATGCATTAAGGGAAATCAGCAGCTCTGAAATTTTAAAATTCTGACTAGCTTCATGGTGGCACAGAAAAAGGTCTGATTAGCTATTGCCATGATAAAACTAACTCATACTCTGCAGTTTCGTCCAACTACTGATGCTAATAATGCATAAAAATGAAATCTATTCTATTGCATAAAATCAAAACTAGGGTTTTCAAGGATTTTTCTGTCTTGCACATTTTATATAACTTTTAATTTCAATGCATGTATGTGAACTTTGCCTTCTAATCTGAAATCAGTGCCAGTGACTGATACATCAGAATTCTGGCAAATATTGCAAGCCTCTTCTGCTGAACAACTGTAGGATGGAAGGACGATACAGGGGACAGATGTTCAGAATATTTCTGGTTTCTGCTGATCTGCTTTTCCGTGACTTATTTTCCAGTCTTTCTGTCGTCATTTTGTGAAGTCCTTGTTTTGCCCTGCAACCAGAATGACTGTCTGCCTTTGCAACCTGCCTGGAGGTTTGTGACCTCATGTTCCTGTCTCTTCCCACTTACCTAGCACCGCAGGTTTCTTGCTTCTTTGATTAAGGGATGAACAATTTATTCCCTGTGCATACCTCTCATACTGCACTTTTCTCTCTTAGTCATCTTTCATGGAGCTCTAAGAGCCCAGGAAACTTCAGTTCTACATTGAATAAACAGAGTACTATATATTTTCTTTGCAAAACAAAAAAAAAAAAAAAAAAAAAAAAAAAGAGGATTACAGAATTTCACTTTTCTTTCCTTGTGCTTGATGTGGAATTACCATGAGTTACATGTTTCTGATAATTATTATGTATTTATTTGGGCAACTTCTGCACAATCAAAAGAAAATACAGGGAAGCCAGGCAATCCTAGATCTCAGTATCTTATCCATTTATTGCTAAGGGAAATAAATCACATTTTTAAATTTCACCAAAAGGAAAGATTTTGCAACAAATCTGACCTATGGTATTACTATGTAATATTTTGATTTTTGTTTTCTAACTTTGAAGTGTATATTTAACTAAAATATATTTCTTACTCTTGCCTTTTTCAGCTACAATTGAATTGGTATGCATGAAATAATTACATTTCTGGTCATAATGGATATTGTGCATATCTCTTAAGATTTTTAGAAATAAACCCTTCAATTAAAAATGGCAGATTTTAAAATGTATGTCTTGTTTAAAGGCATGGGTTCCTACCCAGTCATCATTTTGATATAGAAATGAGTACAGAATTTGCACTATGTTCTTGCACTAGAAACTGAAAAGTAGAATATTGGAAGCATCCAAATTTTTTTCATAGATGATAGTACTCTCTAAACTTTATCTTTCTTTTGCAAGTACTGGTAGAGAAGGGTAAAGGAACCTTTTAATTAGTTTTTCATTTTTTCTACTCATATAAATTTGTGCAAGCATTACTTCTTTTCAGGCAACAAATAACTGGAATTTTTGCCATACTTCACACTAAACTGATACTGAGCTTTCAGACATATTTGGTAGTTTCCATTAGTTCTGTTGTCACTATGGGACTCAAAAGTAAGCTACACACTTCTTTTGAGACACTGCATTTTATTAAAACAGATCTGTTAACTGACAGATATGAAAGTCACAGCTGTCTCTGACAAGATATTACATTTTCGAGCTCTGATCTCATTGAGGTGGCTATTCTGAAAAATAGTATGAGTATTTAGCAGCAATAATGACACTGGGGCTGTGTGATGACTGCAGCACATGCACCACCTTTGTCTATGCCCAACTGGCCACATTAAATAATAGGATCTTTACCTTTCAATTTCTAAGTGAAAAAAATACTTTTTTAATTGACAGAGAAGCACTAACCCATTATATTCTCCTGCCAAGGAACTAGGAGTAAGCAGTAAGACTGATTTTTTTCTGTTTTCACAGACATTATGTTGAAAGGCAAAACGTATTTGTAGAACAACACTCATGTATTAAGTATGAGAGTCTGACCATGACAAATGATGCACTGCATGCAACCTCTACCCTGACTTAAGTGTGAGTGTTCCTAGTTCCTCAAACACCAATTTTTCATTTTTTAAGTGTTAGGTTTCTAGCAAAGTGCAGGAAAGCTGTGTTGCTTTGACAAGTCAAGTCCTTTACACCATCACTAGGCTCATTGTTCCAGCATAAGTTTTGTAATACTTTTGCCAAATCTTAAAACATAACACTGTAAATTCCTCTATGTTATTAAGCATGGACAGGGCACTTGCTAGCACCAAGCCTGGCACTGCAGCACCTTGATGCCATAGCTACTGCTGCAGAAAGCAAACTGTATGGGATTTGTAGCAGGCATAAAGTTTATAGGCTAAAGTCTGTTTGTCACACAAACACACAGATGCGTGTGTGACAGCTGGGCCAGAGGATGAAATCGTGAAAATTATTATATTATTATATTATTATATTATTATATTATTATATTGTTATATTATTATATTATTATATTATTATATTATTATTGTGAAAATGTTGGAAAATCCTGAAATCCTGGAGCTCAGTCCTTGCACACTTGGCAGCGGGCTGACCGCAGGCGATGCAGAGCTTCCCAGGAAAGCGTAGCTAGGGAAGGCACTTACACGAGGAAAGAAGAGATGCAGACTCTCTTGTGAGGATTCCAGTGGGTTTATTGGAGGACAGGGAGGAATGACAGGAGGTTGGGAGAAAGCTGGAAGTGTCAGCAGGAGAGCCTCGAACAGTGCTGTGCAAGGGTTTAAAAGGGACACAAAGAGGGGAGGCGTTTCTGGCACACAGGCCAATAGGAACACTGAGAGGGAAAACTGACACAGGTAAGAACAAATGGGTACAACTTAGGGGAGGGAGAAACATTAGGCTGAACCAATTACAAAGACACATCTTTAGGACAAAGCTGAATATTCTAGAACTTAACCATACAAGGAGAGGGGAGGAGGAGAGGCAGGAGACCAACCAGGCACACTTGAGGTGCATACTAGTATTTCAAGGCTCAGAGGATCTTGGGAGTGATCTAAACAGTCACCACAAGTTAGAAGTCTTCCAGTTCCCAAGGCTCCTCCGGTGTCTCACTGCCAGATGGTGTGCCCCGAGTGGATAGCTCCGCAAGGGCGACTGCAGCACTGTACATCACCTGGTTTTTTGGTTTTTTTTTTTTTTTTTTTAAATTTAAAACATTTTATCACATGCCACTAAATCACACAAGCCTTCTCTTTTTGGAAATGTGTTCTGCCCCAAAGATACCCTGGAGCTGACAGATTATAGTATTACACAGATCTAATACTATTTTTCAAGAGTATGAAAGAAAAAAATGCAGTTTATAGTCTGTCCTAATACAGGACAGCTATTATCCTCCAAGGATCATCATATAGGATAAGCACATTAGATGGGAAAGACTAGACTTTGGCCTACAAATTTTAAGTCTGTTATAAACTACTTACATATCTTTTTTGGGTTTATATGAATGTCAACAGCTGTTGGACTGCCCTGCACTCTACTTCTGCCAAAGCAATATGGAGAGCTGAGAATTTATGTAGTTTTAATCATAGAACCATTGAATGGTTTAGGTTGCAAGGGACCTTAAAGATCATCTACTTCCAAGTCCTCTCCCATGGGGGACCAGACCATGTTGCTCAAAGCTCCATCCTACCTGGCCTTGAACACTTCTGCACAATTTGCAATATTAATCTAAACTTTTTGTCTCAGAAATCATTGCAGTAGATAGAAATGTAACTATCAAAATAATGAAGGCTGTGTAACCAATACATATATTCTGACCTTCCTTTCCAAGAGAGGGCTTTAAAAGCCTTTGCAACGTAAGGATATGTAAAAAAAAAATGTCACCTATTTGGAATATGAATATTTTTCTTTCTTCCACTCGATGCTAGAAAATCTGACACTAAGAGGTGGAATGTAGTTATTGCTTGAACACCAATTATCCTACACTTATTTTAAGTAAGAACATTTCTGCAGATTTTGTTCCTTTGTCCATTGTGGTTTTCCTTCTCTGTTATCTGTTGCTGATTTTCCCCTTTTATTCATCAGTGGGTTTCATCTCAGCAATATTGCAACTCTTTCTGAACCTCATCCTCAGTTGAGCAGAGGGGATTTTATTATTTGTTTATTCATTTTTCCATTGTGGCTATTTTATATTCTATGTTTTTTAAGTTATTGTTAAGAAAGACTCATGTTAGAAAGCTGGGTCTACACAAAGTGTACTGAGTAGTTTTTTATACACTGTCCTATGCCCTCTCTTGGCAGTAAAAGTCAATTCTGAATTGCTTTAGCAAGAACTATAAAAATGTAAATTGCTGAGATCTGATTTGGTCTTATTGCCAGAGCTGAGTTCTAACAGCTAAATCTAGAATATATAGCTGCTGAAGCTTATTAATACAGTATAATTTACGAATTCAGAAGGATCCTGTTGTGGTCTCTTCCTCTCAGTTAATATAAAATGAATGAGAAAAAGCTCCAGAGGACATCTAACTAAGTTTCTGAATTTGAAATTTTGCCTTCATTTAAAATTTTAGAATTCCTTCAAAATTATATCATCTTATGGTGTCTCATTCCCCCTCTTTTATTTTTTGAAGGGGGTTTCAAAGAATAAAACATTTTATTTCATATGAGTTGCAATTTTAGGAAAAAATCATTATATAAAGAAACTTGAAGCTGTTTTGTCCTTTCATCCTTAATGATGCAATTAAAATATAATAAAGTTTTCAAATCATATCTCTATGATGTCACAAGGAGAAGGTACATGTATATCAAAAGTAATACTCTGTATTTTTGCAGAACTTTTACAAAATTATTCCCGTTTATGCTGCATTATAACAAAGTAGAGAAAATGATGTTTTTTTCCGCTGTGTTAACTGTTTGATATTTGATCCTGATCCAGCCAGTCACATGGGTACTCTGCACATGAATAACCTTTAGCAAAAGGAATTTGCAAGAACACAAAAAGATAAGAATGTTTATGTATTTCGCATATTGTATGTAGTAGTTGTGCAAGTAGTGATATTTACTTGATAAGTGGACATTCTTTTAATTTAAATGGGCTGCTAAAACCCTGTCAGTTTTTCAGAAGAAGTAGTTTATCTTGTCAGTGATAATCTGATTGATTACAACATGAGAAGATAGACTCTGCAAAAAACTCAAGATGTTAGACAAATTTCATGGTCCAATAAACATAAATTTGACAGATGGAACTTGCTGGCATGGGATCTTTTAAATCTTATGATTCAAAATAGACCAGACGTTTGTGTAGATGGTATCTTCAGATCGTCTCCCTAGAATGGAATTGACAAACATGGTGAAATCCCATAAACTGTCTACCAGCTGCAATTGATTATATGGTTTTGGTATTCTTGAATAACTGTGGGTAGTACAGCCATCAGGCAGAACTGCATGGAGCTAATCTAATACTACCCAGCTCACAGATCACATCAAATTATTCAAGTATCACGCTCACAGCTTCTGCAGAGCTGCCCCACATTTTTCAGAGATATCACTTCTAAAGACTTTGGTGATAAAGAACACATCAGACCTCTAGGCATTTTCAAGAGGGGAGAAACAGATTGGTAGCAGGCAGAATGTACTTCCGTTTAAACCACTTGGTGATTTTTCCACTCTCTTCTTTAGATAAACCTAACTTTCACCACAATAATTGTTCAGTGAACTTCATATTAAGTGAATGACTGCAGATCTAACAGGTATGATAAAGTTGCAGATTACTATGTAAATTTGGTGATTACTGCTGTGGTTACTGAAAGTTATGTGTAAGGAGAGGGTGTGTGAATGGACTTCATCTTGAAGAGATGTCTTACCAGTGCACAAAGATACACAAAATTTAAGCTAAGCCATCTGTACATATGTTATTAGACAAATGAGAGAGATGTGAAGCCTAGTAAAGCCATGGACTTTTAGATTTGCCAAGATTTACAAAAATATTTGCAAAAGAGTAAAGAATGAGTTGTTCGAATATTATTGACATAATTTATAATTTCTCATAAAAGTAACATTGAAAAGACTTCTGGCTAATATATCCTGATTTTTTTTCTAGGAAGCAAATATAATCTCTTCCAGATTGGCACTGTAACCACACAAACAATTCGCACTTTGAAAAGCAGGGATCTACATTAAAATATTTGGCAAATTTACATAAAACCTTAATTACTTTAGGAAGGGATATTATAATATTTAATTATTATAAAGCCAACTTCAAATAATGAATTATTCTTCCTCTTAACTCACATTTACACTGTTTAGTCGTTTTATCATCCCCCTACTATGCCATAAGACTATCTGTTGACTGCTCAGAAAATTGATATAGCAGTAGCAAAGAGCCAATAATGATGATATAAAGCATTTCTTTTATATATTGCGCCCCCACTCTGTGGGTATGTCATCATTCCTACAGATCCATTAGCTGGTATCAGGTAACATATTTTGTTCTGTAAGTTGCACCAAAGGGGTCCTTTGTTATGCCCTCAAATTTTTGTTTACAGGGAATCAAGCAATCACAGACTCTGTCGGAATCACAGAAAAACCTTGGCACCCCACAGGTCACTCAGAAAACTGCATATTACCAGCAATGAGATGGCAGCAGTTGCTTTAACTTGACCATGCTTACCCACACAAAGAGCCAGCATTTGTGACTCAGATGAAAAAAGCCACACTTGGCACAACAGTGTTTAGGTAGAGGAGCATTCTTTGCTACTAGAGTTCATGGTATCTTGGTTATATCTCATCCTGACACTTTAATTAGAAACTTAGACTTAATGCTTTTATCTTTTCTATTCTGTGATAAATGCAAGTAGTAGTTCAGTCGAGGTTTCTAAACATATTCAGACACTTCAAGATGCAGACAAAACTGTAGTAGGATTTACAAAACTTCATAGAAACTAATTAGGAATTTAATAACCAGGTGCTTCTGAAAGTCTAATTGGGTGGATATTTTAATTTTTAGCAGCCCCTTGCAAAAAATTATGAGCTGTATAGGCCCTAGAAGAAAAATATTTATTTTATCTTTTAAATTAAATTTCAAATTTAATATCCCAAGAAAATTTATTTATTTTGTTGTTTATGTCTCTGATTCAGATTGCTTTGCTCTTTATGTAGCAGTGCAATGAGGATCTCCATATGCAATAATGCAATTCAGTGCATTTTATTTTTATAGTGGCTTTTACACCATATATTCTAAAACCATCGATTTTCTGTATGATAGACCTTATGAAAGTGAACAATGAACAAGTGAACAACAGTAAAGAAAATATATTTTATTTTCAGAGCAGATAATTTGTGACATTTTGGGAGAAAAAAGTAGTTGTGGTGGGTTAACACTGGTTGGGTGTCAGGCACTCGCCAAAGCTGCTCTATCCTCCTCAGCTGGACAGGAGAGCAAAAATGTAATAAAAGGTTCATGGGTTGAGATAAGAACAGGAAGGGATCACTCACCAGTTACTGCCATGGGCAAAACAGGCTTGACTTGAGGAAATTATTTTCATTTATGAACAATTAATGGGAGAAGAATAATAAAAGTAAGACCGAATCTTAAAAACACTTTCCCCCTACCACTCCCTTTTTCCCAGCCTCAAATGCAGTCCATAATTTTCTACCATCCCCTGGTGCAGCAGCACAGGAGGATGAGTAATGGGTGTTGCTGTCAGTTCATCACACATTGTCTCTGCCACTCCTCAAGGGGAGGACCCCTCACACTCTTCCCTGCTCCAGAGTGGGGTCCCTCCCCTGGGAGACAGTCCTCCCTGAACTTCTCCTAAGTGAGTCCTTCCCACAAATTACAGTTCTTCACAAACTCCTCCAGCATTGCCCTTTCCATGATGTGCATTCCTTCAGGAACAGCCTGCTCCACTGTTGGTCCCGCACAGGGTCACAAGTCCTGACAGTAAACCTGCTCCAGTGTGGGTTTCCCTCTCCAACAGGCCACAGCTCCTGCCAGGAGCATGTTCCAGTGCAGGCTTGCCATGGGGTCACAGGCTCCTTCGGGCATCCACCTGCTGCACCACTGACCTCCATGGACTGCAAGGGCACAGCTGCCTCACCATGGCCTTCCCCATGGGCTGCAAGAGAATCCCTGCTTCAGCACCTGGAGCACCTCTCCCTGCTTCTTCAATGACCTTGGTGCCTGCAGAGCTCTTCCTCCCACACATTCTCACCCCTGTCTTCATTGGCTGCAATTGCTTCTGCACTGTAACTTTTTCTCTTCCTTAACTATGTTATCCCAGAGTTGCTGCTGCTGTCACTGATGGGCTCATCCTTGGTCAGCATGGGTCAGTCCTGGAGCTGGCTGGCATTGGCTCTGTTGGACACGGAGGAAGATTCTGGCAGCTTCTAATAGAAGACACCAAGGTGACCTCCTGACGCCAAAGCCTGGCTACACAGTACTACTACAGCAGGATACTGTATTTCAAGTGCAATAGAAAAGTCTTTTGATGATGTACCCAATATACAGTGGAAAAAAAGCAATAAAGAAATATTTTGTAAGATTGAAATATGAAAACTGTGTAATACATGGTTATGTGGGTACATATAACTGTAACATTATAAAAGTCATTAATTTATAATCTCCTTGTTACAAAAATGTCGTTTAAACGTAGGAAAAATAAGCTTAGCGATTAGTGGAGGGGCAGTTTTCTTTTCGTGGGTGGTTAAGTGTAATTTCCCGGCAATATTAAGAGTAGATCCGGTGGATGTATTTTCAACAAAATAACCTTAACTGGATAATATTTTTTGTGGTTCATATAATTAATGAGAAAGTATCTTTCTGTGAAGGGGTTTCTATGAGTAAAGGTTAAATGCTGGGGAATATAAAAGAGATAAATGCCTCAAGATTTAAAATAAAGTCTTTGAAAGCATTGATGGAGTTTCAAATCCCCTACTTTGGTCAGTGCAGTATGTTCCACATTGATTATCTGATTACAGCACTATTGAATGTCATAGGAGGATTCTCTTTCAGTCTCTTCTTGTGACTTGTTCCATTCCATATAAGATATCCACTATTTCTTTGGATCAGATTACTGTAATCAATAGGTTTAAAAGAATCTTGCAGATAAAGAGTTTGAACTAAAAATATCACACCCCATTTAGAAATAGGAGATTCTCTTTCAGCTTTTTAATGGTGATAGATTTTAATAACATTTTATTTCAATAAAGTAGAAATCTTTTCTCCTGAAAGCTCAAATTTACAGCCCCCAAATTCCCAGAAAAATTAACACAGTCTCAAAAAACAATGGCTATGAGAAGGCATTTCACTTATTATTAAATCCGGGTGTTCTGAAATCTCTGATATTTTATGTAATGTGAAACTGTACTTTATCCATTACAAGACTATGTATGTTTAACTTTTCAAGTTCTCAAGGAAAAGAAAGGAATCGAATCTTTATTTCTGTAAAGATTTAGTTATTTTTTGGTTATTCTAATTTAAATAGGAAAACTACCTGTACAAAGCTGTCAAAATACCACCTTCCCAAGGAGAATTTTGGTCACCTAGTTTCTGAGGTTTGCAGATATCAAATGATATATTTCTTTTCTTTCCAGAACTGGTAAAGAAATCTGTTCCAGACTAATAGGCTGCTGAGATTTTAGCAATGAAATAAAACTTGTTAACTGCAGCTGAAACCTGAAACAGATGCCTCCATGACAGTGTGGATTCTAAATTTTGCTAAGCCTTTCTAGAACTGTATTTAACTAGTATTCCCAGCCCACAAATTATTATCTTCCACAAATCCCAGTGTATGTTTGAGATATAAAATGGCTGACCAGAAAAAGACCAGCTGGGGATAACTGTTTTAAAACAGACGCTCCTGATGGAATGATACTGCCTCCGCTGAAGGTGTGCGTTATTACAGATGTAAGTGAAATATTTCCATGAGAGCAGCCCAGAAGTGGAGCAGTTGTGCAGCCTGCATCCTTGGAGGTTTCCAGGACCAAACTGGATAAAACCCTGAGCAACCCAACCTGAGCATATTACTGTCCCTGCTTTAAGAAGGGCTTGTACTGGAGACCTCCTGAGGTCCCTCCCAGCCTGAATTATCCTGTAACCTTTTGAGAATCAGCTCTGTTTGCACTTTGCAATGGCACAAATGTCTCAATTGGTTCTGGGTTCCCAGCATTTTGATCTCATTGCACAGACACTCGCATACAGATTTTTTTTTTTTTAAATTATAATTCATGGAATTTTGAAAGGGATAATGCTCAATATCTGCCTCTTCTACGCAGAGGTTACCTGGGGAATTACCCATATGCAGTGTGGGCATTCACAGTGCCACAAACTGTGGAGGTTCACCGGTCTGAACCAGCCAGCCCGGAGCCCAGGGCTCCAGTTGTCAACGTGGTGCAGCTCCCCAAAGGGGATGCAGCTTCGTCTGAAGACTCCAAGGACGAAGTGTAACCTCCCGCACCCTGCCCCCTGAAAGTTCTCTCTTTGTTTATTGGTTAGAAGTTTAGTTACCCCGCCCCTGTTACCACCCCAGCTGCCACCCCTATCTAGAATGTTCTGTTTCCCTCGCTCCCTCATTGGCTGGATTGTATCCCTCCCCTGGTTTTGTATCATTTGCTAACCTGCTTGTCTGTCAATGCTGTACCCGAGCTGATTGGCTCCGCCCCTGCTGACCCGCCCCTGGAAACCCCGTACCCCCCTTTAAAACCCCCCAACTGCCGTTGCTCTGGGCTGTTTGTGCCTCGTGGGTTCTGACAGCTGGACCTCATGTCCATGGACAGCCTGAGAGCTTTCAGGGTGCCTGCTTCTCCACTATCCCGTCAATAAAGCACCTTGAAGCTCTCGACCTCTGTGGTTCTTTGCCTCTCAGGGACTGGAGGCTGACTCAGCTCCCTGCCACCGGGCCTGACCCTCTGCCACAGGGCGGCCTACTCCTCCTCTCCCCATCTGGGGAATCAGGCAGTGCCCCCGGGGGCCGACTGGTGCTAGTCCGGAGGGACGGAGCCGGAGCCGAGTGGGCTGAAGGCCGAGCCCAGCTCCAGCAACAACAAACTTTCAAATAATGTCTGCACTACGGATTTAACTTTAAAAAATCTTGGCTTCCGCCCTTATATCACAACTTCATATATGTTGCCTCAGTGTTTGTGTAGACTGAATCTTTTTTCTTCAAGTATGTAGGATATACACCTTAGTGATATATCTTGGAGTTGAAAGCCTATATGCTTTCAGTGGAGATCATTGCTATGTGGTACATCTAGGCTTGAAAGTATCAGCTCTGAGAAGCAAGATGATTTTTTTTTGGTGCAAGTTTATGTCCTCTGTAACAGAGGGACAAAGAGCACTTAGTCTACTCTTTCTGTAAGAAACATTGTGTCCTTCACAAATACCCTCTGCACCCTGACAAGAAAGTTCTTTGGAGATATTTCAATGTTTTATTCATATATAAAAAATCCAGTATATTATAGATTCAAAATGAGTTAGCGATATTTAGCAAAAAACAAATAAATCAAGACAATGAGTTTTATATTTGTTACAAAGAGATAAAACTGTCAAGTTTGTTCAGCAAAGACACCATTTTGTCTCTCTGCATTTCCACTCTTAAAACCTGAGAATGGTGAGACAGACTATGATGTAAATTATGTTTGACCTGACTGGCATGAAGAAAGCTCTGATGAGGAAAATGCATTCTTTAAATTGCCATGTAATACACACTCTTCAACAAGGAAGATTAAAAATCACTCTCTTGGTAATTTCTAAATTATATGGATTAAATGCCTTATTTTAAACAATCTGTTGGATATCTGTCATCTTTGGGACTATGGACTCTCAAGGTACCATATGCAGCTTAAAACAGGTAATCAAATACATTTTTTAAGCTCAGTTCATGCTTCTCTATATAGCTGAATACAGGGTTTGAATGTTATTGGAGAAAATATTGTATGCTTGCACAATACTAATGGTTGTTTAATATTCTTCCCAATTAATACTACATGAAAACCAAATGCTAACAGACATTTAGCCACAGCCTTTTATATTACTAAAATAGGATAGTTCATAGATTTTGGAAATCTTTCATAAATACATATGTGAACTTTTTCTTTAAATTTCCAAGTCATCTAACTGATACTGTTATTTCTGAACTATTTCTGTTGCTATGCACTTTATATCTTATTTAATATAACATGCTCTATTGGTTAGCATTATACCTACATTACTCAGAATACCATTTTCACACTGGATAGATTTATTCATCAAGCTTTATATATGTGTGTGTGAGAGCCTTTCACCCTTGATTCTGCATATAGCAGTGGAGAGAAGTCAGCACTTTTAGGGTGACAGTCATCTTGATCTGCTTTCAATGACTGCTTTAGTATGAGATGAATTACACCCAAAAATTACTCATTTGTCTGATTTGGTTTAAGCATACAAAAGGTGACAGGCTCAGATACAGAGGATCTCACTGTAAATGTTGACATTTGATAAGATGTACCACCTCCTCCAAATCCACAACTGGACATATATGAACCATTTCCAAGAATGAGGAGGTGTACTTGTAGTCTAATTACGTCTGTTAAATTCAAAGTAAAAAGACAATAAATTTCCCATCAATAAATAATCCAATTAAATAAATAAAAGTCCTACTAATTATAAAATTATGTACAAATATTTTTGTTCTGTAAAATAGCATGTAAGTATTTTACTATGAAATTGATGTCATGCTAGAAGTGTTTATTTCCTTTCCGTAGAGGGAGCTTAGGAATGTTTAGGATATATGTGCTTTTCAGCTTCAGGCTTAATTGTATTCATTCCAACCATAATGATACAAGTATCCTGAAAAGCCCCTCTTGATGCCTGATTCTCATTAATTTTTATGTGATTATTAACAAACATTTTACAAACATGTGACTATTAACAAACATTTTACAAAAATAATTACCTTGTATTATTTTTGTTAATGAAATCAATCACTTCTTTCTTATGTGAAAACATCCCATTACATATCTATTTCCCTTTTATGACCAAGACCAATACTTAATATAGGAATGTCCATGTCAACTTTAGCAACTAAAAGAACATTTAAGCACGCCTCTCAAAAACTTAATTTCTGTTTGAATGTCTCCATTAAAATGATTGATGAAATCTTTGATGAAACAATAAATACTGTCATGTAGGTGCCAAACACAAAGTGACCAAGATGTTAGGCTGACAGATGCAGTAGATCATGTTCCAGGCCCCTTTTTTTCCCCTTTTGATAAGAGCTAGTTAACATTTCAGTCCTAGGAATTAGGAACTTTGAGGGCCATTGACCAGCATCAGTGCTAACCACTGACCTTGCCAATGCTGTAGCTAAGTTTCTGAAGCTGTCTACAGAACATCTCAGTTAGCTCTGCAGCAGATGTCAGTCTCCATCTCTGCATTGAAAAACAGGCTGTAAGGAAAATGATTCTTTGAACACAACTTTATATCTGAACTGGGCACTGTAGTAACTAAGGTGGTGTGCACTTTGCTTACTTAAATTATATAAATTAAACAAAAAACCCACTGCCAACAAATTCTTCAGCACTGGATGACAAGTCAAATTTTATTTCATATGTACTAGATTTTTTAAAGCAGAAAGCTTGGTCAGCAATCTATAGTCTTTAGGTTTTGTAGTATCAAAGGAAACTTTAGGTCTAAGCCTTGCTGTGGAATGGTATTGTGGCTTTTTTGTGGTCTGATAGTTCTACTGATTAAGGAGTTGAACTTTAGCAGAATACTTCTCTCTTAAAATCAGATCTACTTATAGATTAAAGACACAAATAAAAAAATGTTTTACAACGATATTGTTTTCTTCTGATTCTGTATACAATAGTGTAAGGTGCTATTCTGAGAAAAAGTAGCAAGATCAGAGGGTCCCTGGATGAAGCTGTCTCCAAGCTCCCCCTGCAAAGAAGGGTCACTGTTCAGTGTCCTTGATCATTTCCTGATCCAGGGGTGGTCAGGCATGACCCAGGTGTGGACAGGGTGGGACAAGTGGAGGCAGTAGCATGGCTTGTCACCCGCTGCACTCATTGCCACCTTCTGCAGCCCTGTGGAAGCAGGTATGGAACTTGCAGAAGTGTCTGGGAAATGAGCTGTGCCTTAGCAAGCCATGGCTTGTCTCACACAGCAGATTTGTGGATACAAATGGAAACTTAAATCTATCCTGTGGATCAGTTTATAAAAGTAACCTTTGTAATATGGGGAAGAAAACTTTCTGATAACAACAGTGTACTTTGACCATGATTACCTATATAGGTAAATACTGCGGTATTTGCATCAGGTTATTGTGTGGGATTGAATTCCAGTACAAGGTGAAAAATATAGCTTCTTTTCTTTTTGTAGAAATTTCAGCCCAAAAGATTACTATCCCTGAGTGAACAGAACCAAAATGTATGAGGCAAGATATAGTCCAAAAGAAAAGGTGCATTTCAAAAGTATGCCTTCCTCCTACATTGGGATAAAATATTGGTATGGACATGGCTGGTATTGCACTTCCTGACACCACAGAGAAAGCTTATACTTCAGGGAATTTTCAAAGACAAAATAGCAAGAGCATGTAAATAAAACATAAATTATTTACCTCTGTGCTGGTTTTTTTTTTTTTTGCTAGGTGCTGTCATTTTCTTCAGCAAAATGATAGGCCATCAAACAAGGAATTTATGTTTCCCAGAGTTCTATTTGTTCCTCCTTTTATATTTTATATGTAATTTTAAGTGGTGGAAACCTTCTTTGTTATTGATCTCAAAGAGGTTTTTTTTGGAAGTAGAAATATTTACAACAAAACATGCTGGAACGGCCTTACACAGATGGTCTTCTCTGAGTTTTCTCACACTCTGGATACATGACAGTGAGAAAATTAATACAGGTGAAACATCCATTTTGTAAAGAATGTAAGAAATCTGACTTCTCTGAGTTCCTATGATCCTACAATGCTTTTCTGGCAAATGAGAACCATCAGCCTTTCCTCTAACTTAAAAAAATTAAAGAAATCCCTCTCTGTTCTTCCCTCTCATGCTGGCTGCTGCCAGCATAGTGACATGAGCTCTTTGCTAGCTTGTGCTTGCCTGGCAGGCAGCAATGTTTGTGTGCTTCTCCCAGGAGGAAATGCTTCTCTGCTTTTGTGCACAGTGCTCAGGGACTCCCAGGAGGGGAAGTGACTAGTCTGTTTTCAGGACTGACCAGAGGGTCTGCAAGAACAGCAGCAAAAGCTGACACATACAAGTAGCCACAGAGGCTGGGGAGGTGTCTGAGCTCTTAGGCAGACAGTTTGCTTGCCACTTAATTCACATTTCTACAATTATCCTCACAACTGGAAGGGGCAAGATTGTGTTTGGAAATAAAAGCCTGATCTTTGCAGACACGATGACATTTGCCAAGGGGAAGATGCCTTTTTCTTAACATGCCTTTTTCTCAGCATTTTTCAAGCCTTGATTACAGTGTATTTTATATGGTCCAAAGTTCATAGGAGAGAAAAGAAAAGAAAAGAAAAGAAAAAGAAAAGAAAAGAAAAGAAAAGAAAAGAAAAGAAAAGAAAAGAAAAGAAAAGAAAAGAAAAGAAAAACAAGAAAAAGAAAAGAAAAGAAAAGAAAAGAAAAGAAAAGAAAAAGAAAAGAAAAGAAAAGAAAAGAAAAGAAAAGAAAAGAAAAGAAAAGAAAAGAAAAGAAAAGAAAAGAAAAGAAAAGAAAAGAAAAGAAAAGAAAAGAAAGAAAGAAGGAAAGGAAAGGAAAGGAAAGGAAAGGAAAGGAAAGGAAAGGAAAGGAAAGGAAAGGAAAGGAAAGGAAAGGAAAGGAAAGGAAAGGAAAGGAAAGGAAAGGAAAGGAAAGGAAAGGAAAGGAAAGGAAAGGAAAGGAAAGGAAAGAGAAAGCAAGTATATTTTTTAAATATATACACAAATTTGACCACAAGTGCTGCATCTATAAGTGGATTTAGAATTTAAAATTGGAGAGGGTCTCTGAAGTCATTAAGATAAATCCCCTCCCATCACACACATTTTACTTTATCTTAGCACAGTAGCATCTTGCTTACAAATAAGCAGTAGCACATTCACCTGCAGCAACTCTGTGGATCAGAGCTGTATATTACAAATTCTTCTCATCACATATCTATTCACTAATGCAGATGCACTTTGTGTTGTAGAACTTTATAAAAAGTTTATTTTTCAAATAAAATTATTATTCATTAGACCTCCAAATTGACAGAAATGTATCAAATTAATAAAGACATACCTGTGAAAATTTAATTTCTTCAGATGATGTAAACAGATGTAAGTCTATCAAAGCCAAAGTGTGTAAGATGATATTCACTATTTTACATCTCAAACATTGTCCTTGTGGGTGTTGGTGGGATTGAACTCATCCATTTAAACCAAGTATTTTCACCAACTCTGCTGTTTCTACAGCTTCAGTGGTGGCACTGTGATGAGAATAAGGAATCAGTAACTAAGCTAGTATGCTGCTGGATTAACAGTATATGGTTAGACAACTTCACTTTCCCAAATAACCAGCAAAGAGGAGGAGGAAGCTCTAAATACCTCTAGAGTGGGTGATTCCATTTTAGTTAGCAGTTAAAATATGTCATTTGGGCAAACAGGATCTCTCTGTGTGCACTTATAGATGTTGTCTGTCATCCTTGACTATATGTAAGTACTGTGGATGCTTCCTCGAGAAGCACAGCTTTGCTGGGTTCTTAACATTTCAGTGCAGGTGGATGTAGCCTAATTCTCTTTCTCTCTGTTATTGAAGCACTGTCCCTTCTGCAGCCTTTCAAAGTGATGAAAAGAATCATAGCCAAATGAAAGCAGTTACCGAGTAAAGCTGGAAAGTCTGAGCAAAGCTCGTCCATGGAGGGAAGCAAGGATCCCTCCAACTAGCATCCTGAATGTGCTGGAAATTCTCAGAATTTGGATCTCTTCCTTTCCTTCTGAAACATCAAAGATTCGTGGTGGCTACATTTTCCTGATAGTTTTTATAGCCTCTCTTCCTGTAGGCAAATGTTTCACAATAGGAAACACATTGTGATAGTTCTTTGTTTCATCACAGAGCAACACTACATTTATTCAAACAGGATATTTTGGGAATTGTTAAAGTTCTAGCATTCATTATCTCTCCACTTGCTATAAGAAAATAGAGCAGCAGTAGTACATGTCCTACCCTATTCTTCATCCTTGTGCTCAAGACCTGCTTCTGATTAGAGTGCAGAGATCCCATCCCCATTATCCTTTACTTCATAATTTCTTAACATTTATGTCTTGGCTTCTCATTCCAATTGATTAAGGTTACTATCTTCATGCCCAGCATTTTGGTATTTGAATGTTTGTCTTAACAAAAAAATTACTGATATACTTTGGTTTACAACCTTCCTTGACAAAAGAGACATATGAGTAAAACATGTGTTTCCTTATCCTAGATGAGTTCCAGTTCACTGAACACACATAAATATGATGAGAGCTGAAGTAACATGGAAATAGTAATACTTTTATTTCATAGTTAGACTCTCTTGTGAAAGAAAATATATGAATATGTATATAAGAGAAAATTTTCTATTTATCATCACTGTGACAGTCATAGTTCCTTTTGCAGAAGCACTTCCACACTTCCCTGTTTTACAGTTTCTGCATGCTAATTAAACAAAAGAAGTGAATATTATAGTAAAACGAGATGAATATTCCAGTAAAACAAATAAAAATCTTTTTTCTCATAAAGAGATGTATTAACGTTTCTATTACTCTTCCATAGGAAAAGATGTAAAATATATTATTTCAGGCACTGAAAACCAGCATTCCACAATGGCAGAAAAGCATTGCTTGGGAAAAAAACCCAAACGCTTTGTTTTATGAAAGGGATTGATAAGGGCTGGAAAGAGCCTCTTCCCCATTTATATTGCCTATTATTTCCATCCCACACTCAGTGGGATGAAGGAAAAGTGAGTTATTTAAAGCTCACAGTAATTAAGTTTTCTTGAACTAATGATCTAGTATATCAAAAGATAGAAAGACCACAAACTATAATGCATTCCACTCCAAACTATTTTCTTTATATTTGTAATGCAGAGCAAGTGTGTTATTAAATTAAAACAGGTTTGCTTGAATAAATTTAATTTGCGTGCACTATATATGTTATTGCTCATTTTCAGAACTTTCATGTCTAACTCTAGGCCTTTTATTTTTGTTGTTTAGGGTGTGTTTTTTTCTTTTAAGTTTCCAGCATTTGGTGTTGCATTTATGAAGAACGGCCACTAGAGTGCTGCAAGTACCCATTGAAGCTGCAGTTGTGTACATTTACCATCAGTATTTCAGTTTCAATCGTATTTTTAATATACATTTATCATGGATACATTTTTTAAAAAGTAGAGTTTGGTGCTAAGTAAATACCTAAAAACTTTAAAATGTCTATGTGCATAAGCTTGCTCAGATCTGATACTTTTGCATCTATGGAAAAGAAGTATAGGAGTGCTTACCAGGTAGTTTAAATTCCATAATAGTTTAGAGGAATGACAATTATATTGTATATCATTGTGATTTAAGGTGTTAGCAAGTAATCATTGTTAAGTACCCATTTTCTTGTTTAAGCTGTCTGTAGCATTATTGATGTAACTATTGATGTAACATGAGTGCCTCATGTCTGTTGTCAGTTTTTTAATTGAGACCAACAGAAGATAGAGACATAGAGACAAAACTTGTTTCTGAAACTTGTTTGCGTGCTAATATGAAAATCATCATAGAAATCTCTGTCCTTACTCAAAGTTTTGGTCAAATCTCTCAAACAGAACTAGTCCAAGAAGCAGTCACAATTTTGTCTGCCAAAGGGGATATACTTTCCTTCCCTGGGATAAGCCCTGAATCCAGTAACAGAAGAGCCACTCATGCCTGTCATAACTTAGAATCATAGAATCATAGAATCATGGAATCATGGAATCATCAAATTATGGAATCACAGAATCATGGAATCATCAAATTATGGAATCACAGAATCATGGAATCAGAGAATGGTGTGGGTTGGAAGGGACTTTAAAGATCTTCCAGTTCCAACCCTCCTGCCATGGGCAGGGACACCTTCCACCAGACTGGGTAGCTCAAAGCCCTGTCTAACCTGGCCTTGAACACTTCCAGGGATGGGACATCTACAACTTCTCTGGGCAACATGTTCCAGTGCCTCACCACCCTCTCTGTCTATTCTACACCTATTCTCTTTTGATTTAAGGCCATTCCCCCTTGTTCTACTACTACAGAACCTTTTAAAGAGTCTCATTCAGGTTTCTTATAGGCTACCTTCGGGTACTGGAAGGGACTCTAAGGTGTCTCCAGAGCCTCCTCTTCTCCCAGCTGAACAACTTCAGCTCTCTCAGCCTGTCTCCATGGGAGAGGTGCTCTCACACCTTTGTGGCCACCTTGGGACTCTCTCCAACAGGTCAATATTCTTTTTTTATTGAGGCCCCAGAGCTGATGCAGCACTGCAGGTGGGATCTCACCAGAGCAGAGCAGAGGGGCAGAATCGCCTCCCTCGCCCTGCTGGCCACACTGCTTTGGATACAGCCCAGGACACAGCTGACCTCTCTGGGCTGTGAGTGAACATTGCTGGGTCATGTCCAGCCTCTCATTCATCAACACCCCCAAATCCTTCTTGGCAGGACTGCCCTCAATCCATTCTCTGCCCAACCTATGTTGTACTGGGAGCTGCCCTGATCCATATTCAGACCACTTCACTCAGCCACTTGAACATCATGAGGTTTTCATGGGCACTTTGCACCCTACTTGTTCTTCCCTGCTGGTGATTAGTCCCTTTATAGCAGCAGCTGTAAGAGTAGTAGCCTGACTGGGAGAGATTATAGGATCCCCTCTGCTAGAGCCTGTTAAGTGTTGAGGAGAAGCCAAGGGCCATCTCATGTTTCTGTGGTTTTAAGGTTGACCTTGGCCCTGTCTAGTACAGCAGAAGCTGTCTTGGTCACACTCCTTCATAACCAGAAGTCAGAGGATGGGACTGAAATAAAAAAAAAGCAGGCAAAAGCTGCTTGAGATACTACACTTCTGTCTAGTTTAACTTATTCTAAAACAGATATAAAACCAGCACTTTAAAACTAGCCAAAGACAAGGCCAAAGTATAATAACACTCAAAGTTCAGGAAGGGAAAGATTAAAGGTGAGAAGTCTTATCAGAAAGAAACTGATACTGGGGTGAAGATGAAAACTGAGCACTTCCAGCCTGCTCTGAGGAGTATATCAGAGCACAGCAAAGAAAAGGGGTAGACTTCTGGGAGAAATAGATTAAGAAATGCAGTAACAGTTAAAGACTTGGACAAGCTGGCATTGCAAAGCGCTGTTACAAGGGAAAGCTTAAAAAAATCCTTGTAAGACCCTGAAAGATGAGGATGACTGAGGTCACTGTAACTATGACGACCAGCAAAATGGACAGAGGAAAAGAACAGGCAAAGAAAACTGAAACCAGAATGATTTGACACACACACATGCTCTTTCTGATCACTCAGGGGAAAAGGAGAGGGAAATGAAGGTGAAAAAGCATTTCAATGGTAAGCAGAGACGGGCAGCATTTCTTTTTCCTTCCTCCTTTGGTTGGTATTAAATTCCTTTTCATTTCACACCCTCCATCCTAAATTGGCAGTGTCAAAGTCTGTTTAAAGTTAATGAAGGATGTGTTTTTAAAGTGTTTTATACTTAATACAACTTTTAAATGTCACCATGTTCCAGGAATTTCTAATATCACTACGTTTTTTATCATCCTTTTTTTTTTCCCTTTTTATACCTATCTTGCATGGTAAACTCAAAGACCACATATAGAAATGTCTGAAAATCCCCAAATATCAGCTATTGCAAACACATGGATTAATAAGGATTTACCTAATCACCAGGGTGGAATTAATCCATGTAAACCTATGAGAACAGGTTGGCTCAGGAGGTATAACCAGTACATCAAATTCTTCTTTCATTCAAGTGCATGCCAGCTCATCGACTGATGTCATACTATTGGTTTATCTTTTCAGGAAATATGTGTTTTAAGTTATTTAATATTTTAATGCAGAATATAATCATCAGTGATTATGGTGAATAAGGGAAAGTGAAATAAATAGAAATGCTTGATGTCCTAAGGAAGGACCAGAGGGAATCTATGGCCCTGATGTGGCACGGAGACAGGAGACTCTTTACAGCGACATGAACATCTGTGCAATCAAAGACATCTTGTCTGGGCAAAACATCCATGCTCTCTGGAAGGGCTGGAGCTCCACAGGGCGCAGCACCCTTGTTGATACACTGGCTCACGCTGTGTTGTGGCACAATGATGTCAAGTGTTTCTGGCTTAGGTTGACCAGGAAAACTTCTTAGCAGAACAGTCAAGGCTATCAAAAATTAGTTTTTATGAAGCAAGGTAGCCATTCATCCACAGTCGAGTTTTTAACCTTTGAAAAGCAGATATTGTTGCCAACAGGTGCTCAATATCACAGAATTTCTTCTGGGAGCTGGCAAATCTTGAAAAATATTTTGCTACTGGAAGACTTCCTGAAACAACAATACATGTCTTTCCTCAATTGCAGCTTTAAGTGCAAATTTGATCCCTTACAAGACAACCAGTGTTCAGATAAATCAACCAAACTTTTCCAGTTCTTGTGCTAAACTCCTGCTCAGAGGAAAGTGGTGTGTTTACCTTATTGTGCTGTGTCTGCTGCTGCAAGTGGGGTTAACATTGATCTCTACACTGTTTTTAATAGGTAATGCAGAGTCCAGAATGTGAAGGGGTAATGACAAAAAAATCTAGGCATAGGCAAGCAGAGCTCTTCTCGTAGGTTATTATATGTTTGAAATGAGTGCACTGATGAAATCATTGTTTAAAACTTCAGGAGATTTTTACTTCCATGACAAAGAGTGACAAAATCTTGTCTATATGCATTTATGACCCTATGTAAATGCCTTTGGATAACATAAGCAATGCATCTGTTGCATTTGGCAGAACACCAGAAGGGATAGTCTGTTCAGAATAAAAGAAAAAGGTTTTTTTCCCCTTTTAATCTACACTAGTCGAAAGCCCAAGCACTCTGTAGACTCCTCTCTTTATACCTGAAGTGCCTTAAATTGTCTGACATTTTACACATAGCTGAATTTCATTTCAGGTGCACTAGTAGGGATGGCTGAAGGAGCTCTAAGCAAACTGCATTGCTATACTTAGGCTATTTTGTGGAGAGGGAGAAGGAAGAACCAAGGATCAGGAAAAGCTGTTGAGAATTTAATGGTGATTTATAAGTAAGTCTGCAGACAACATTTTAAGGCCAAAGCTGTATTTGTTAGCACTTGTATTGAGTTAGCATGTATATGTGGATAATTCTCAAAAATTGGTTCTATTCTAAACACCTCCCTGCATGCCAAGATTTTAATTGGTACATTTCTTAGCAATGCTCAGAGATGAGCACAGATAAAATAGATTTTTCTCTTTATCCCTACTCATATCTGTTACTGTCTTTTCTGTTCTCAGTAGAGCTCCTGGGACTGTAATACAGGGATCATTATTTTTTAAAAAATTATTTCCTGGTGTATATTGCATTGAACAATTCCGAAAGATTCAGTCACTTAGCAAAAACTTTAGATACCTCAAGTCTCTGATTTCCCAAAAGCTCAGTGTTTTTCATATCAATTCAGAACAGTGATGCAAAGACAATTGTTAGTCTTCATTTTGACCATATCACCTCTTACAGGGTATTGCTTCACTCATTCTTTCTGCTTTATAATGTAAACCATAATAGGCTTTTTCATTTTCAGGGTCTTCCATGATCTCTCCTTTCCTATCTATCATTTCACATTCACCATGAAGATGTCAGCCCTGTCCCTGAGTCTTTCACCCATCTCATTTTTCAAATAACTTTTTTGCAAAATATCTTCCTTCCTCCTTCTCCAGCGTTTAAAATTAACTCCCTGACAATACCTACAATAAAACTTCTTTCTTTTAAAAGTCCCTTAAACATCTCTTTTTGGAATAATAAATGAAGGATTTTCACTATAGCTAGTTATATTAACACTATGTAATGTTCTGAAGCTTCTTAGTTTCCTCAGATTTTAGTTCTCTCTCTGTCTCTGTACATTATTTCTTAATTTCAGATTCCTAATTTCTGATCTGTGGGGCAAAGATCATCTCTATTCAGTGTTTTCACTAGGCTTAGAATGATGCAGTCCTGGATGCGATGCTGAATTGTGACTAGCAAAAAAAACAAAACAAAACAAAAACCAGCCAAACAAAAAAACAAACAAAAAACCCAAACCAAAGCAAAGCAAAAACAAACAAACAAACCAAAACAAAACAAAATCAAAACAAAAAAAAATCGCAAACAAAAACAACCAGTGATAGAAAGAGTATTTTGAAGAAAGAGCTGCTTATGTTGTTTAGGGGAAAATAAAAAAAGAGTAATTTTCGGAGACCCAAAATGCACCATAAATTACCAAGTTACAGTTGTTTACACTCAGAGTGGGAGATGTATCCTGATGTTGCCAATTAATTTCCTTCAGCTTTTATGGGTGCACACACCTGCTGAATAGCTATTCCAGAATGCCCAGTAACTACTTCAGCAAAAAGCCTCCAAGACACTTACAGTTTTTAAATATTTGTATTACTAGATTTTATAGTTGTATGACCTAGAAATTGCATCAGAGTTCCAACAGGTCATTGCTACAATAACATTGGTTTTAATGCTGTTTTTAGAAGCTCTGGGGAGATCAAGGCCCCCTTAGCACAGTCAATTAAATCTGTCTTTGTGACACACCAGTTGGAGAGAGGACCTGTTGGTTCTGTTGACTGCAGGATATGGGAAAGACTTTAGTTCTCAGTAGTATTTTCTGGATCATAGTACATTATTTTTCTGAGAGGTGGAAATAAAATTTGGTATATTATGCACAGACACCCTCACATAGTACAAAACTTGATTCTGTAAGATGAAAAATACATAAATGTGTCATCAATCACTAATCAGGACATACTAAGCAAAAAGTAAGGACAGATAATAAAGGAAACACTAAATGGGAAGTCAGCTGTAAAAATTCAGTAACCACTGAACATTTACAGGCATTAATATGTGACAACAAAAGGTAATATTTACAAAAAGTAATTTTGTTCAAAAAGGATAAAAACCAGATTAAAGTACACTTATGTCAGTAATACAGTATAAAAAAAAGGGAAGTAAAATCACATGGTTTTATTAAAAAAGGAAGAATTTATTTCTGAATGTGCAAATTATTTTACAATTACTCTATTCTAGCAACCAAAACTAAGAAAATGACTCATTATTATGTACTACATTCTGCAACATTTTCTTAATTAGCATTTGGTTTTAGTTCCATGCCAACTTTTTACAGAACAGATGTTTGATCCTATAAACACTTTCCTCATGCATAGGCCCACTGAATTCCAGAAAAATGTTCAGGACCAGACTAAAATAGATTTTTTAAAACCTGTAGACAAACAACAATAATAATAATAATAATAATAATAATAATAATGGAAAAAGCCTAGTTCAAAGATAGATAAGCCACAAATGTTTTTTTGAGGTAACAGTAATTAACACAGAAATACAGTTGAAATAATCTTCGCAATATAACCTAATTTTAGCAGCTTGTACCCTGAAACCTTTGTTGAAATCCCTTCTGCTAGTGCCTCATAATATTATACAGTTCTGTTTTCCTGTGAAGATTGGGAAAAAAAGGGAGGATTTATTTAAAGAGTCATAATGTTGAATTTAAGTAAAATATGGTGTCTAATGCACAATTGTAACCTAGTCAATGAAACGTTTGCTGCCTGAATCATGAATTTCTTCTGTAGGATTTACAGTGGTGGGACAGGATGGGAGTTACTTTACTGAATGACAATTAGTCTAGGTCTTCCTTGTGCTCATCCTGTCTGTCACCCTGTCAAACCTGCAGTGAAGCAGTGACTTCATCAGGGTGTGGATGCAAATTTCTGCTGGCCTCAGTCCTGTGACCTTGAGTCCTGGTGTGTGCCTGGCCCTGCCACCACACGGGCAAGACCCAGCAGAGAAACTGCATCCAGAGCCAGCAATGCCAACAGCCCTGCCATGTGCCAGATCTGATTCAGCAGCACACGTGTTGCTCTCTCCTGCCATGCCCCTCTGGGCTGCACCTTCACAGACACCAAAGAGAAATGTGTGTGGTTGATGGCCAAGCTGGCAAACAACACTGACTTTGCACAGCTGTTTGGAGCATGGTCCTAAAAATGCCAAAATTGTGGGTTTGATCCTTGTGGGGGCAGCTCACTTAGGAGTTGGACTTAATGATCCTTTATGGGTGCCTTCCAGCTCAGAATATTCTGTAGTAATAAGAAGCTGTGCTGAGCCTTGGAAAGGAACTCCCACTTTTTACAGTGTAGATAGACTTAATTATTCTATTATTTCATGCTATTGCATCAGTATAATGGAGGAAAAAACTCAGACTCCAAGTCACTAAATAGAATGAACAATGCTTTTTGTTTAAAAACCAGGGCAATGAAGCTTGAGTAAATATGATAGATTCATAATTACTTTCCACACTGATAAAAACAGCTACAAAAAGCTATGAATTTGCTTACAGTTATAAACACCAGTTATAAAGACCAGTTTGGGCAAATCTTCCTGGAAAATAGAAGAGCCAAGACTTATTTCAGGATAGTGTTTGATTGCATGTGTAATATTTACTTTTAACCTCATGCATAAGTGCTTTGAGGTTTTGGGATCTAAGTGAGAAAAAAAAACCGACAAAAAATAGTTTAAATATTTTCTTTGACATTTCTCTTTTTTATTTGGAAATATGTTAAGTTAATATGTTTTATTAAGAAGTATGTTACAATGTTCCCACATTCTGGAAAATTTTTTACAAAGTCTGTCAAACTAAGCAAACAGAAACAAGAGGTTTTATCTCCTTCATGTAGAAATGACTGCACTGCATGGTTTATTTGAAGGTGACCACTGAGTCACCCTCACAAAGAACTTGACTGTTCACAAATAAATTCTCTGTCTTCTTTTTTATTATTATTCTCAACATCAGAGGACTTTTCTAGTGTCACCTTTTCATTAGCTTGTTGGGAGACGTGGCTCTCCTCCCCTGAGCGGTGCTTCCAGCAAGAGCCAGGAGAGCAGCTTGATGGCTCTGCTGCCTGCTTGGTGGGTCCAGCCACAAGGATGCCTCAGGAACAAAGGACTCAAAGGTGCCAGAAGGCAGAGCAGCTGCTGATGCCAGCAAGGCATCCCAAAGATTTTAAATTGTGGTGAGAAGCAAACCCCCCAGGGGAGAAGATCTGTGTGTTGTTCCTGAGCCCACACCAGAGCAGGGATGATTATGGATCTCTGCCTGTAATTCCATTGCCACACACTTCACTAATACGCAAATGCAGTGAAGGGTGGCCAAATATGCTCAGAGAAAACATCAGTGAGGAGAAATAGCAATTCTTACTCTCCTATATCTATTACCTGGAAATATTTAGATGCTTGAAAGGTCATTACTGGCTTGGGAATAATTAATTAGTTGATTCTGATGAAGAGTATGAAGGTAAGTTGATGTCACCTTGTATCAGGCTTTTGTCCTGGTGACTTTTCCTCCTCTCTTTTAAGTTCTTAGGAGTTCCATGAAGTTTTTTTTTAATTTTCTCTCTTTCTTATGAGCTCTATTGTTCTGTACTGTCTGGGCTCAAAGGTCTTGAACAGTACCTTACAGTTCTAATTCTTGCAGCTGAAAAGATCATAAAATGAATCACTGAATGTTGTTCAAAGAGCTGAACTCAGAATCTTAATTTCATGGTGATGCTTTCTTGAATTCTTTTCAAAATAAATATTGATTTATAAAGTTTTAAATGCCTAAAAATATCTACTCTCTTTCAAATCTTAGTATTTACCGTTAGTTTAGCTGTAAGTTTGAGTACTATTTAAACACCTTCATTACAGGCAATAACAAGCAATGGAAAAATTTTCTTGAATTGTACACACCTGTGCCTCTTTCAGCCTTACTGCAATACTGTTTTGCTTTAGTCTATGACAAGCAGCTGAACCTTTACTTGATAACTCGAATGTACACTACTTCTGCGGATACTTCTCAAATACATAAAATTAAATATATATACAAGCCTTTCCCAGTTAAAAATCCTGGTTAAAAATTAAATCAGCAGAACAAAAGAAGGAAGAGAGTGAGGAACAGGAAGAGTCTTTAGACTAAAATTGAGGACAAAACCTGTTGAATAATTGACTACCAAGGGCGAGAACTGTTGTAGAAATTTTTTTATTTACAAAATATTGCATTGCAGAGGTCCCAAACATATTGTCAACATGATTCTGACAAGTGATTTTGAGAAATAAAGAAGAAGTTCTTTTCCCTACAGGAGCAAGTAAAGGGGAAAGATAGGAAGGGAAAGATTATTACTGGCTTTATTTAAAAGCCAAACAAAAGAGGCACAGCCAGTACTTGTAACTTGCTTGGGTACAGGCAAATCTGTGTTTTGACAGAACACTGACACTGAGAGGATAGCTGTTCTCCTTTTGATTTGCTCCTGGCGACCACAAGTTACAAATTTAGCAATTTGTCCTGGCCTGGAGAACTCACTGTGTAAAAGATACCAAACAGCCAGAACACAAAACCCACCTGAGGACTGCAGCAGTGGTAGGTCATAGCCTGTGTGTGGGCTCTGTGGATTGCTACCTGCAATCACTGCAGATTTTAGCTGGTTATTTTCTGGTTATGCAGCACCAAGTAGAAATGGGTCTTCAGAGATGAGCTGAGTGGAATACAGCATCACTGGAGCTGTCAACATGTAGCATATTCCATTATATATGTAAGACAACTCTTAGAAAGAAGTGTATAGAATGAATCCCAAGATTTGTAGCCTGACCAGAGTAGCAGAACATCCAGTGCCAGCAAAATCCTGGAAGTGATAAAACATTGATTTGCAGAACAAAAAAGCAGAGCTTGACTTATTGGAAATTAAACAATAGATCTTCTGTCTAAGAAATTCCCGGCATTTATATTCGTTTTGCTCAGACATATTGCCCCTGGCAGTGATTCTGATTAAGAATATGAAGGTAACTTGTTGTCACCATGTATCAGGTCTTTTTCCTGGTGTGTTTTTCCTCCATTGTTAAGTTCTAAGGAGTTCCACAAAGTTTTCTTTGAATTTCTACTCTTTCTTGTGAGTGCTACTGTTCTGTACTGTCTGGACTCCAAGGTCTTGAATAGTACCTTATAGTTCTAATCCTTGCAGCTGAAAAGATCATGAAATGAATCACTGAATGCTGTTCAAAGAGCTGAACTCAGAAGTGTTTTTCAAGAAGCATAGTGAGGTATGAACCCAATCTTTAACAAAATTTAATAGCTAATTTTTTTCTTTTTTAAGAAATAGTATCTTCTTGCAGTGTCATCCAGAGAGTATTGGTAATGCTGGATTGTGACAATGTTAGGACCAGCCTCAATGTTAGAACTCAACCTTGTTAGTATTATCATGGTTTTGAAAGAAGAAAAAAAACAAAAGAAAAAAAAACCAAAACCAACCAACCAACCAACAACAACAAAAACCAAAAAAACAAAAATCAAGAGGTTTCTGTGACACTGCTGAGTTTACTAAAGTTAGTAGTATTGATTGCTAAAGTGCTCAGTGAACATTTTTCTGTAAGAATGACGTTAGTTATTTGCTTTCTGATAACTATAAATGTAGCACCATTTTGACATGACAGAGCCCCATCTTTCCAATATAACAATATAATGAAGGGTCTTTAAATACTCTCACAGCATCAACAGTCAGAAACTTCAGTACTGAAATATCTTTGAGAAGAAGCATGGAACTGTGGATGGTGATCGCAAATTAAGTTGATTCAATGACTACATCATCAATCTAGTAGACTATAAAGACAGCTTAAAGTTATTTTAACTCTTTCAGTTATTTCTGTGCCAAAGACAATGGCAGCAAATTTTAAAAATAGCTTGCAGAGACAGATTCTAGCAATATGGGGGAAAAAATTTGTGTGTTAGAGTTTTCACCAGTAATAACATGCTTCAAGTACTTTCAATTTCTTAAACAGCTGTATTTTCTGAAATTCTCACTCATTGTGTTGACTTCAGTGGTGACTAAGAGCAGTCATTATCTTCGATGTCCGCTGGCATGTCTTTGGAATGAGCACCCATCTACTTCAAATATTCAACAACTCAGACACAGTGAGCAGCACAAGGTATTAATTTAGGAGAAGCACCTACACCCTGTGCTAACACACTCCATGTTAGAACAGTTATCCTCACTGCACATTGCCTGGTCTGAGTGGATGCAAAGAGAGGGATTTACTTGCCAATTGAAAAGCGCAGGAGGAAAACAGCCAGGTTTCCTAGGCACAATGGTCCAATATTTAGATCATCTTTCATTTGCCTTACAGAACAAAAGGTAGTGAATGAGTGAAAAAGTGGAGAATATCTTCCAGCACACTTGCCATCTTTTCCTTTCATTTCACAGTTCAGTTGGGGTTTGAGATGCTTTTTGTGGTTTGTGTAATGAGCCAGTTTTAAACTGCTGTTCCAGATGAAATTTCACTTCCTGGCTGCACTGTGCCAGAGTGTCTCAGAGTTCACCATTGTATTTAAGCTTCGATATCATAATGACTGTTTTTGAGATGCATGCTTGACATTGTCTACTGCTGCTATTGAGCAGAGAGAAATAAAAATACAAAGTAGTCTTAATAGAATGGCCTTTGACCATTATAAGTTTTGCTGACCCTGAAAAGCATGTAAGACAAAATTTATGTCATTTATACCTTCAAATTTGTGTATTTTGTGCGTAGCTCAAACATCTGAATCCCTTATACAATACCCTGTACTTGTTTGCAGTATTTTCTGTATGATGCTGGCTAATTGGTATTACCAACAGGACATAGAGACATAGAACAATTATTTATGGTTTCTGTCTGCTGATTTCAATAAAAACAGGAGTTGCGCATGGTGAGGTTTTGCTGTTTGGTTGTCAAAATATAACACAATATTATCAAAAGAGTTAAAATTATTTATGCATCTTTTTAAACCAACCATTTACAGCAGTCACATTTTAGCTTCAAGATAAAGTCCAAGAGTACAATATTAAAGTAATAAATTTTCTTGTAAATCACTAAAGCTCCATTAGTTTTGATTTTTAAATAACTGTCACCAGCCTAAGGAAGTACTAGGACCAAAGATGTAAAAAAATAAAACAAAATAGTAAAAATTATCTTGACTTGCATTCTTTCCCCCCCACTTTTCAACAAGTAGATTAAAATTTTTAGAAGAAGAAAACTTTACAGATGCTTTCTCTTACATAGTATGAATTCAGAAACATCTCAATTTGGAAAAAAATATATAGGAATTCTCATTGCATTTCTGGCAAAACTAGTCAGAGGACACTGCATTCTGCTGTAATGTCATTTACAAGGGAAATGTCCGCAAAATATGGATAATTTACAGGGTAAAAAAAAAAATTAAAAAAGCAAAATTTAATGAGACTATTTGAAAAACAGTGATAAATTAAAGCAGCAGTTCTGCTTTTCTTCCTCTCTTCCCTGGTTAATGATTGTCAAGGTCAGCTACAAAGAACATTTCTGGAGGAAAACTAATTTGTTCTCTGCAATTCATAGGTGAAAAGTAGCATTTTGTAGGATGAATGATTAGAAGATCAGGGTATTTGAGAAATATAAGGCATGACCCAAATTATAAGTGCAAAGCTATCCATAAAATAATCATTTTCAGTTCTTTCTATACTATGTAAAACATTTGATGTTTCTCACCCTATTCTACTGGTTTGTTGGTTTTTTCTACAATTCTTACATAAGCGTGCTGCCTTGTTTACTAGGTTGTTTATTTGTAGATGGCTGCTCTCTATTCACTGATGTCCAAAGGGCTGAACCTCTTTAGGGCAGCAGCTGTCTTTCATATTGACACTTTTCTGATCTTTTTGTCTCTAATATTATAATAGCAATGGCTCACAAAAAACATCCTGTAGTCTGTAAAGAGTATAATTGCACATAGAACTCTTTACAGCTAAAGCAGGCATTTTGTTTGCTTGTTTATATTTGTTAATATGTCTTTTTTTTTTCCCTTCAGATTGGCCAGGCCAACCCTTCTACTCTTTGTCTTTCCCTTATCATGAGAAAAACATCTGTTGAACATGATATATCTTTCATTTTTTCCATTTGCTATTTTCCACAGCCATTTCCATATTTGTGTCATTTTCATCATTGCCTCGATCTAGAGGGAGAATAAGCCTGCTTTTGCAGTCCAGATACTGCAAATTGATGTCACCAGCCCGTTACATCTCTGCTAGATTCTGCGTCATTGCCAGTCACTCTCCCACACTGAATCACAAGGTGGTGTGAAGTAATCCATCATTCAAGTGATGAGCTGGAAAAGGTTGAAGTTCCAACTAGACTGGGATGGGACTTACAATTCTATGCTGGACTCCTCTTTATATTTCTCATATATTTACTAGAATTCAGGAAACAGCAAATTAGAACATTGAGAAACTGTTGTTGAAAACAGGCTTTCAATTCTTTGCTGTTTCCACTTTATGTGCCTAAGAGCAGCCCAGACATAAGTGTGAAGGATGAAACCCTGTCAGTAGGAGTTTTGTCACTAACTCCAGTTGAAACTGGAATTTGTTTGTAGTTGTGTCTCAAAATGTCAGTGCAGGAAATGAACTTGGAATGTGCTATTTATCTTAGAGGGATTAAAACATCAACCTCTTGCCACAGATCCATCAAAAATATGCAGTATCACAGATACCTCTCTTGTATGTCATTTAATTGGTGTAGTACATCAGATATCTGATATATCTATTAACCTATTTATCTAAAAAATCCCCCAAACCCCACATATTTTCATTTTGGACTTCTGTCACTGAGTAGCAGAGTAAAAATTTCATTCAGTCAAGTCTCATTTATTTTAAACAAAGCTTTTAAAATCAAAATTTCTTTATATGTGTTAAAATTAGTGGTAAAATTAAGATTTATTCTTTTTCTTATTGAAATAATACAACTTCTCCTCTTTCCTTTTCTGTTCTGTTCACAACTAACGTCAAGAGTTTCATGTGATGAAGTTTCCTGCATTAGGCCAGGGAGAATATGGTCAGTCTTTGATTCATAAATGAATTCAAAGCAGCTGGTTCACTGCGTGAAATTATTCTTGCAAGGAACAGATTAATCTTGATTTCATGACCCAACTGAGAGTATAATATGACTACTATCTATACTCCTACTTGAATTGTAGTATATTCATATTGATTTGTAACAGTCAAAACCATGGTAACATATCAGTGTTCACACTTTTGTATCAAGCAATTACTTTTAAAAATAATATTTTTGAAAAAATAGAAGGCATTCAGTTGAATGCATGACAATATAATGTTCTGTAAATGTAAATTTAATGTAAAAATTAAGAGATCAATCCTTAGATGCATCCTATACTTTTTCTAGGTAGTAAAATTATGAAAATGTCCCTTCGGTTTCTGAGCTTTACTGATTACAAGAAAACTTCACTTGCATTTCTTTAGCATAAATTAAGTATGTTTGAAAGATTACTCTTTCAAGCACACAAATACCAGCAAGGTGATGCATTCAGTGTAAGACCATTTATCCAGGGATTTCAAGCTTTTCCAGGGAACATGAATAAAGCAGCTGAAATAGACTCATTTTATGCACAGTTACACTATAAAGATGAGGAGTCAGGATTAAGTAAAGCAAAAGATCAAGTGAATAAACTAATTAGGAAGTAAGAGCAGGCCAGAATAACTCTACACAAGGTAGGTTTTCTACCATTCAGTATTTTACCTTGGAGGGTATTATGAGCTATTTTAATGTCTTCCATTGGTAAGCATAAAATAATATTAGCAGGTATTATAGAAAATAAAAGTTATAATGTTATATTTAGCAATATACATTGACAGTTTAACTGACAGCATAGTCAACAAACTTCAGACTTGAAATTATTTTTCCCATCAGTACATTCACTGCACCATGAATGCCACTCTGTCATATACAGAATGGTATCTAAACACTATAAATGTAGATGGATCCCAGCCAAGTAAATATTTAATAATTATGCATTCATTTATACCTTCTACTTAGTTGGAATCTTTAAGTTAGAAAGAATTTGTTTTATCTTCCACAGAATCTGCCACTCATAATGCAGTCAATAGAGCTGAATCCCCTTTAGGATGTAGCCACCACTTACGCACCTGGGGTTAAATCAAACATAATATTTAATGTCCTTAATGCATGAATTTTTAATGAAATTTGCTCAGGTATTTAAAACTCCATTCCATGTATGCCAAGGACATATATTTTTCTCCCTATCTGCCTTCTAAGGCCAACTGAGATTCATAAACTCTGGGTCTTGGTGCCTGTAAAGTATTTGGTGAAATTTTGTTCAATGATGCCTAAGATTTGGTACAATAATCCAGACACTGAAATAGTTACCCATACTAAGAGAATTACTTAATTTAGTTCTAGAGCTGTTTGAACATGAGTCTACAGTTACTGTTTTCCATACTTTTTGTCCATACCTAGTTTTTATATATATAGTGTGTTCCAATAACCATACTATGTGTTAATTGTTAATTCTATGAAATTAAACTCAGTCAGGACTCCATGGAATCAGTAATGCAAACCATGGGGCTGGAAGGTAATCAGCCGCCTGTATTCTTTGTCTAATCTCTTAAAGTCCCAGTCTGGAACTTTTCTGAGGTGAAAGTGCAAAACCAAAATTTTAAGATTAAGTTTCAGTACAATTTTGTCGCCAGAGACCTCCTTGATGATTTTTCAAATTTCCTGGAAAATGACTACATTTTCTGACTCAGAATTCAAATTCTGTTTGCAAATGTGGATGCTTGTCTGCTAGATATTTCAGTGTGAAAAATTACATTGCTTACAGCATTTTTCTCATTGGCTCTGTCTTCATGTATGGAATATGGAAAACAGAAACATGGAATAGGAGTGTTGGTGCCTTATGTGAACCACAGGAAAACCAGAAGATTCCAAATAGTGTGAATACAGTAAATTTCTTCTTCAATGGCTAGTGTGAGAACAGAAATGAGAACACCAGTTTATAGTGTAATGGACATATTTGGGAAATAATTGGTCTCTGTTTCCAATATTGATTCTGTATTTTACTGAAAAATTTCGTAGGAAAAGATATGACTTAGGGTCTTATCTCTCAGGTATGACTTGTGTAAACAAAATTCAGCCATTCTTCCTTTCACTTTCGCTCCATCTTGAATTCTTTGCTACACATCAGCCAAATTTCAGCAGTAGTGAAAAATTTTCTTTGCAATAAAATATAGATTTTTTCAAAGTAAGTAGCTAAGAAGTAGCAGAGGGAGGTTGAATGTTTTCATAAGGTTGAGTCTCCTTTAGATCTGTGTTTGTTTCTAAATTATTAAATTTTTTAAAATTGGGATGTTGCCATGGTTTTCAGAGTCAGCTCCCGTGACTTGTGTTAAGTAGTGTCTGAGAAAACCTACTAAGTAGAGCAGAGCTCTTTTCTGAATCATAAACGGCTTTAGGTGCTGAGCTGTGCAGAAGCAGAACTCACAGTTGTCACTCAATTCAAATTTTATATTCAAAACCTGAAATGCATATTAAATCAAAGCAGCAAGCATTCTGTATTTATGGGGGGAAGCCCTTTCATTTAAATGCTATTTAAATTCCTTTTCTTGGATTTTATTCAGAAAGATTAACCTTGAGTATTATTAGGTTTGACTAGGATCTTTAAACTGTAAAGTAGTGAAGGTAAGTCATATCAAACACATCTGAAGACCTCAAAATAAATTATGTGTTAGCAACTATACTAACCAGAAATCACATTTTCCATCTATTGATTTTTCAATTTAATTTAAAAAAAGAAGTACACTAAGAAAAATAGGCTAGGAGAAAAATCAAATAGAAAACCCTAAAATTATTAAGGAATTGATTCAAATAAGAGATAGGAAGAAAAAGACCACAAATGTGGCCTAATGGAGAATTTCCAAATTAACATAACATCTGGCAATGAAAAAGACAAATTATAGGAATAATAGAACTTCCATTCATTCCACTTGAGCTGTTGAGACCCAAGCAACTCTTAATGGAAGTCCACCTTTGAATGTTCTTTGAGGCTTCCAAGAAATCATCCTTATATCTACAGCTTGGGGATATTAAAAAACTGAAAAACACAGATCCTTTTCAATGATAAAGGTAGGTCTTCTGACGAGATAGCTGAAGTTTCTTTTTTGCAGTTATTGATTTATTTGCAGCAAAACTAGAAATGTGTTACAAATACCCATTTTCATGACTGCCCTTTAAAACACCTCACCATGATTTTCAATTGTGAATTTGAGATGCAATGGATGTATTTAAACATTTGTACTTGTTTTAGTTCTACAAGATGTCATGGAAAATCACTCTTGCACTACACAACTGAAGTAGTCATTTATTAGAAAATACCCATTAAGTTGCAAATACTGCTGAATTTTGATGTATAATATGTCAATTGCTTTATTTTACAGCATGACACAACCTCTTGGAATCTAATAAACATGTACTTGAAGTTTACAGAGAAATTTCATTTTGCATTTCCAGGGAGCTACTCATTTCCAGTATTTTTCCGATGAATCCAACAAACCTACTTACCACAGAAAGTGACCTTTAGTAAATAGCTTCTAAACTTTTAAAAATATCATAACTGAATCTCAAAATCAGGAGTTCCAACTTTTCCACATAATAAAAGATTTTGATGGCTGTATCTGAATGCTTTGAAGCTTTTTATGAAGCTAAATTTGGGAGATAAAATTTCTCTACTTTCAAGCCATTTTCTTTCTATGTGACTGCACCATCTATTCTTCCTACAAAAAATCTGTCTTATTAATTCCTAATAGTACTTCATGAATTTGTCATTAGATGTCAATTCAACAGCAACCAAATTTTAGCTCAGCCATTAAAGGTTTTCCATGATGCTTCAACTCCTTTTATTCCCTCACTTCCCAACATAGAAAACTCTAATTGCCACCCATATTCCTCTGTTAACTTGATGGTTTTAGGACATATATTGGTGCACACTTAAGGGCCTGTAGGATTTTCTGCATTAGGGGAGATTACAATATAAGTTTATATTCCCTTGCTTAGGCTCACAGAGGTAGCTTGACCACTCAAACTAAAATGGAAATAAATGGCAGAGTACAGCACTAGCCATCTCTAAGTAAGTAATTTGTTTTTTCTCCTCCCATTCATTCCATTATTGCATGCACAGTGAAACACTATGTCATCATAACTTAAAATTTTAATTCTGTAAATAATAAATGGATAGAAGGCTATTACCTTTGAAAATCTCTTGAGTAGAAATATGTAATACACAAATACAAGCACATAAATCCCACAAAAACCCCTGTGGTCGTACTGATCCCTTTTGATCTTAAAATCCATTAATCAATGTTTAATTTTCAAATGGTCTACAGAGAGACAGGCAGTGTGGATCTTCCCCTCTTCTGTGTGAGAAAATGCTGTTTGGCATGTTCTCCTATAGAACCTTTCCTTTCAGGTGGGTAATCTGTGAATCAAGTGTGTGATATTTAAGCATGCGACCACATGAGGTAACAAATTCTAATTATGCTTTTAAAAAAGAATTTATGCAGATTTTGTTTAGAAATTAGGACCTTTGCTAAACTATAGTGGTAACACAGTAATATTAATTATATTATTAATGATAAGACTTCCCATGTGTTTTTGTGTTACAGCACTCAAGCTTTGCATATCTGTTGATAAGAAGAGATCTTATTAGGAATCAAAATATATATTCATTGTATAAGTGCACCATTAACAAAGAGCTCATTATCTTCCCTTGATTAAATGGTGTTATGTAGGGCTCTAAGATCTCCTTGCAAGTGGAAAACTACATAATAAGAAGTAATTCATCTGAATTATCTTACAGATGCAGCTTTGAATTAGATCCTTTAGATGCTATGGCTCCAGTAACCTACTGAATGTCCATGACATAAGATGCAAATCTGTTACAGTCCCCACTGTAGAGATCATCTCCATATTCCTTGTTGAAACAGAAATACTTTGCCTGGCAGAAACTTGCTGAAGTCATTTTCATGCCATTTGGCCCAGAAAGTCCACTGATCAGCTGACTGAATAAAGAATCTGTATTTCAAGACGATGTGGATGTTTGAAGGCATGTAGCAAACACTCACAGTGTATTAGTTTGAAAATAAACCAGTGGGAGATCACAAGTCAGGATTATAATTTAATAGGAAAATTAAAAATATGTGCAATTTTACAAGAAAAAAAACCGCTGACAAAGTCAGATACAACCTGACACCCTGTTAGGGTGGTGGTAGCAGTCCAACTGAAGTAGTTCAGTTCAAACAGTGATCCTGTGAAGGTCTGGTCTCCTCCTGAAGGTCCAGTGGTAGCTCTTGTCCTCTGGAAACCCAGTAGACAGAGCTAGCTCAGGCAGTTCCAACACCAGGTTATATCCAGGTGGGAATGCTTGGCTCCTCCCTCCTGGGTGGAGCATCTCACAGTAGGATGAGATAATTCCATGAGTCATGCAGTGGGTCCTTGATGGCCCATTGTCTGTTATCAGGGGTGAGTCATAGCAGGAGATAACAGCTAACGGCCCACAGCTGGTGGTAATAGAATACTAAATACATCTATATTGTAACCTAGGACACACAGGAGACAGCATGCATAAGCCATGGAAAAGGAGCAATTCAAAGGTAGCACTCTTACCATAATCTATGACATGCATGTAAAAGATTCACCTATACTGGTATATTGTGTTTGCATAGCCAAACTTTGGTAGCAAGGGGGCTACAGGGGTGGCTTTCTGTGAGAAGCTGCCAGAAGCTTCCTCCATGTCTAGCAGAGAAGATCCTTGGAAGTTCCCACAATGAACATGCCTCTGGCCAAGGCTGGGACAATTAAAAGTGATGGTAGTGCCTCTGTGATAACACTTTTAAGAAGGAGAAAAAAAGTTATTTTGCAGTTGTAATTGTGGCCAGAGAAGACTGGGGTAAGAACATGTGAAAAGAACAGATCTGCAGACACCAAGGTCCAGAGAGAAGGAGGGGCAGGAGGTGCTCCACGCACTGGAGCTGAGATTCCCCTGCAGCCCATGGAGATCCACAGGGCAGCAGAGATCGACCTGCAGCCCATGGAGGAGCCCCACGCTGGAGCAGGTGGATGCCAGCGAGGAGGCTGTGGTCCCATGGAAGACCCATGGAGAGAGATGCCCACACTGGAGCAGCCAGTCCTTGAAGGACTGCACCCCATGGAGGAGTGACCCACATTGCAGAAGTCTGGAGAGGGCTGTTGCCTGTGGGATGGACTCATATTGGACAAGTTCATGGAGAACTGTCTCCTGCAAGAGGGACCCCACACAGGAGCAGGGGAACGAATACTCCTTTCCCTGAACAGCAGCAAAAAACAACCTGTGATGAGCTGGCCATAACCCCCCCATTCCCTCTTTCTCTGCACTGCTGGGGAGAGGAGGTAAAGCTGAGAAGGAGGGAGGGGTGGGGGAAGGTGGGTTTAAGCTTTTATTTTACTTCTCATTATCCTACTCTGATTTTTTTATCAATTAATTCAATTAATATCTCTAATTCAAATCAGTTTTGCCCATGATGGTGAGTAATCTCTCTCCCCGTCCAGCTGCAGAGGGGAGTGATGGGCTACTTTGGCAGGCGTCTGGCATCCAGCCAGCATCAACACACTATACCTGGTAGTTCTTCTTTACTACCATTTCTTTAGCTCTGTTCTGTGATACACACTTCAGCAAGGATCACGGTTTGTAAAAATGTGTTGTTGCAAAGGACAGAGATGAAGTGTGATTGGCAAATATTGTCACAACCATTTCTGATATTTGTAGCCGCCTCTTCTGCATCAGGAAAAAGAGCTGCATAATTATTCTGAATTGATGGAATTTTTTCCCTTCTAAATCTAGGAAGTGGCGTGTCTATGACTTTTTAAAGGCTGACTACATGGGTGGAATGACATTTTAGAAGAACATTGCCATTTCAGCAATCATGTTTGAAAAGCTACTAATTTGGAAAGATGATCACTCAATTAAACTATGCAAATAAATTTGTATTACTCAAATTTAACAAATTTAGATTGTGTTGTGCCGAACTGATGAACCGACTTTTCTTCTGGAATCAGTCCATCATCAATAAACTTGTAATTCTGTGTACACGAAAGACAGTAAAGTTCTGAAATCTTCCTGGAGGGTCACAGAGATTTTTTATTTTTTCAATTTAAAAAAACCAAAAAAACTCTGTCTGGGATTTATTTCACCCAAAGTTATTACATTATTTTATCTGCCATTGTACTTTACATCTGTGCTATTCAACCATAAACAGCTAACAAAACAAAAAATAAGGAATGATTATTAAAAGTTTTGCTTAAAATTCCACTTGCTTTATAAAAAACCCCTATATTTAAATATCTGTTATCCAGCTAAGCTATGATTTGATGATTTACATCTAATTCATGCAGGAAAATGTCCAGCTTTATAAATATTTATATCAAAGTAATAATTGGAAGAAATGCAGTAGGTATATTTCATCTTCTTAATGGGCAAAGTTTCTCTTTGGTAATGGATCATAGCATCTCAGTAGACAACAAAGCAGACACGGTGTCTTTCTTGAGAATCTATGAAAGAGAACTTCCTCTACTTCTATGTATTGCATACCAAATTTCCAATTTTGCATGTTTTTTAAAAAGATTTTTTTTTCAATATTTCTGATCAGTATTGCAGAGATAGATCTACTGTCACAATATATCTACTGATGTTGTGATTGTAAATTATTCTAGATATCTGGGCAAAGTAAATCAATTTAAGCCTTTCAGCCACAGGCCACATGATCTGTTACAGGCTACAATGAAGTATTTGGACAATGTCACTCTTCTAATGGTTAAAACTTCTCATCTTCAGCACAAATGGATATATCATCAATACTCATGACTTACTGTCGTCTATTTCCTAGGCTAAAGCTATATTTTACCCTTAATGACTCTTTTTTTGTCCTTATGTTTAACTATCTATGTTATGTATTAAGAGTGATCAGCTTAGTAAGCTCTTTCAGCTCTCATTTCAAATTGAACAAGCCAGACTTCTTTTTTGTAATTTTTCTCCAGGTGGATTCTATATTCCTATCACTATTCAAGTATCCTTCCATTTTTTAGTTTAACTTTTCTAAATTATGTAGGAGGGATAAAAATACAAGGTAGCAGGACATCTGCTGAAACAGATTTAAGGTTTTTATTTATTTGGTGTGCAGTCTCTTGGTATTTAAAGAAATCAGATGATGAATGTAAAAGGATAGTGTTTCTGTACACTTCTACACTGTAGTTCGATGTGATCGATTTCAACTGAATCTTCTTCACGTTTTATGGAACTGCTGCTTTTCAGATTAGCTCTCTTCTCTAAGGTAACCTTTAGTATGCTCCATGAGGAAAAAAAAATCTTTTCCTTGCTCCAAAAAAAATTCTGAAAAGAAATTTAAATATATTTTCTGATATATATTTTTTTTGCACTACCAGATCATAGCAAAGTAACATACAGAATTCTGAGGCATTGTTTAGCTCAGTATAAGAGAGGATTAACACTACCTAACTTATTCTGGTAGATGTTGGTGTAATCTTCTTTCAAAGATCTTGTATGAGCCCTTGCCAAAGCCTCTCTGGGCATTTTTCTTTTACCATTTTCGCTCCTGCAGAATAGAAAGTTAATTTACCTGTTCTTGTGGTGGGATAGCCTTGCATAACAGTGAAATGCCTACCCACTTGCTCACTGACTCAGCAGGGAGAAGGGAGAAAATTGGATGAGAAAGGTCATGGGTTGAGGTAAGACAGGCAAATCACTTACCAATTACTCTTTGGGGCAACACAGACTTGACTTTGGCAAAAGTAATTTATTTTACTGCCAGTTAAAAAAGATTTAGGTAGTGAAAAAAAAAAAAGTAAAAATTATAACAACACTTTTCCTCACCCTTTTCCAAGGCTCTACTTCATTCTTTCACTTCAGACTCTTATACAAACCCCACCCCATCGAGCAGCATAGGGAATAGGGATTGTGGTTTCTCTCTTACCTCTTCCTACTTCCACTTTTCCCCTGCTCAGTCATGGGATTTCCACAAGTCCCTTCAGGAGATACCCACCTGCTCCAGTGAGTGCTCTTTCCCAGGCTGCAGGAGAATCTGTGCTCTGGTGCCTGGAGCACTATCTTCTCTGACACTGTTATTCCCCTACCTCTCAGTTGTTTTGCCCTGTCTTAAATGCATTTCCCTGAGATGCCACACCTCATCCATGTGCTCAACCATGCCCTGTGGCAGCTTGAACCAACTGTGTCCTGCCCAGTTTTGGCCTCTCCTAACAAAGCCCCACTGCAGCACTCTCCTAGGAAAATCTGGACACCTGCAACAAATACAGCTCCTTTTTTCAATTTGAAATTGAAATCTTTGTAAACAAAACTTCAAGTCCACTAGTTCTGTTACTGTTCTCCACAAACAAGGCTGAGAAATTACCCTCTCCCCCAGTCTTGTTTCCTGGATCTTAAGAATTCCACTGCCTTTGTTTTCCCCAGAAATCATGATTTATAAATCACAGTGCTCTCTATGTTCTTCAATTAATTTATGTCTTTCTCAAAGTGCAGCACACCATGGCCCACACAAAGCCTAAACTGAGCAAGCTAGCTTTTATGGACTACAGCAAAAGCATTTTTGGCAGCAAACCCACTTCCCACCTTCCTGCCCACCTCTTGATTCCCTTTCTGGAAAAGCAAGAAATCAGCTTCAGCTTGGGGTATGATACACCTTAGAAAACTGCCCTGAAGAAAAAAAACCAAACTTGTTCCCTCAGCTTTTATCTGTGCAACTGATTATTCCTAAACAGTTAAGACGCTTGGCTGACTCTCATGCTTGAGGCTCCAAAAAGGGCAGAACACATTGGAACTGACAGGTGTCTATACTCTCAGGACTTCAGAATTACCACCACAGGTCAGCACATTAGGGAGCTGAATACTACTTGATTTTATTATTGCGAGATTAAAACTAAAAATGTCTACTGTTTAAAAATTCTTGGAGATATTTATATTTTCTTATTTCTAATATGTGCCATGAAACAATTCAGTTGTGGTATTCATGGGCAAGAAAGGTTGTCAGAAGACAAGGACATATGTAGAAGTAAATGAATCAACAATTTAAGATAATAACTAAATAAATACCTTAATGTTTTGAATGAAGTAATAGTGATAAAAAAACTAAGAGCATGTTGAAATAGTTTGTCAAAAACATGTATAACATTACCAAACTCAATAAAGGAATGTACTTGATTAAACCCACAGAGGAAAACATTGTGATATGTATCCTGTTACTCACTGAAGACATATGTCTTTTGTTGCCTAGACAGACTGTCACCATGTTCTCATCCATCTTGGTTATTCAAAGGATACAACAGAACTATTGATTTGTGTTCATTCTTGTATTCCTGTGCATAATAATTGCTAAGGAAGGTAAAATTTTTTATCAAGCAGCTGCAATGTATTTTACTGTGTCTGATGTTCACCTTGCATTTAAATAAGAAAACACCAGGTTATGGTATTCTGATTCCTTAATGTGATTATGCCATTTTGTACACATTTGTGATCAGTGTTCACAGTACCTCATTTGAAAGCAGTGTGCATGGTGAAACTTCTAACACTATTACATATGTCATTCCTAATTTAGCTCAACTGATTAATTGAGATTTTTTACACTGTAGCTTAACTAATAAAAACAATTTGTCTCTAAAGCACAGGGTTAAGCAACCTGGAAAGCAAAAGATTCAGGCTGTATGTTTAACTATTTATTTTAACTTTGTAAATTTAAAAATATCTTTTTGACAGTTAAATAGATTGGCATTGTTTTCTGTCATGGTCAGTGCAAGTGCATATTCAAACCAAACTAAATGGACAATTTACAAATTCTAATATTAAACAGCTCACTATGGCTTACAGGATTAGCCACTATTGAGTTTTTAAAGTTCAGACTCAGCGATCTGGTATGGGCAGCCAGTACATACTTCTGCAAATGAAACAGAAATTCATGCTGATTAACAATACCCTTCCCTTCTTGTTTTACAGCAAGGAAGAGTCATGTTCCTGGACACTTCTGGGAGCACTTTACCTACTACACAGCAGTTTCAAAGACAGACCCTACATCTTGTCCTCAAATAGGAAGAGAAAGCATCAAACACAATGCTGTTTGAACATAACAAGAACTCTTAAAGTTGCTCAATTTTAATTTCATTAACACTTGGAAATGGTAAATGTCTGGTGGTTTGCATTTGTATGAAGGGAATAAGAGATGGTAGTTTAGAGTAAAGGAGGTAAATAGACTGAATAGCTACATCACTTCTAGTAAATTGAAGCAGCCAAGGCCATTTTTTGGAGCAGAGGGCAGCTGGCTGGTGATCACCGTGTGCATTTGGATACTGACCTCATGCTAACTGGCAGCAAGGACAGCCCCAATCCCTGCACTAGGCTGAGCCCTGTCCTGCTGGGACAGGCTGCTGCTCTGCCCCAAACCCTTCCCACGGTCTAACAGGATGGACAATCACCTGGCAGCACAGGGTGCTAGTAACCTGTAGATTTTCTAAGGCAATGTTTAACTTTTCATAAAATAGTTATGATGCTAACAAGCTTTTTAAGCAGATGGAGGTGATATTCAGCATAGGTAAGCAGTGACTCAGGACATTTATGCTGATCAGTCTGCCAAGTCAAACAAATGAGAGTGTTTTCACTGCTTTTTCAGATCAATATGTATTTCATTTCTGGAAATTGCAGGCTGACATCTCAGCAGTTATTGGTGAGGCATGTGCAGTCCCAGAAAGGAAGGCATAAGAATTTTCAGGAATAAATCCTATAGCTGTGAATGTGTGCTTCTTCTGTAGCAGTACTCTGGATTTCCAAGGGCACCACCAGCTCTGACCACCCTGCACAGCACTCTGGCCCTAAAGTCTCCCCTCATCCTGCCCACATCAAGGGATCTGCTATAAGATCTCACCAGAGTCTTTTCTTCTCCAGGCTAAACAGTCCCAACTCTTTCAAACTGTCTTTATAGGAGAGGTGCTCCAACCCTGTGATCAACTCTGTAGCCTCCTCTGGACTCAGTCCAACAGGCCATTTCTGTCTTGCACTCAATCCCCAGAGGGTTGGATGCAACACTCTGGATGGGGTTTGAGCAGAGCAGAGGGGCAGAATCCCCTCCCTCAACCTGCTGGTCACACTTCTTGTGATGCAGTACAGGACGCCTTTGACTTTCTGGTCTGCAAGAGCACATTGCCAAGTCATATTGGGCTTTTTGTCCACAAACACCCCCAAGTTCTTCTCAGCAGGGCTGCTTTTAGCCCATTCTCCTCCCAGACTCTGCTTGTGCTTGGGATAGCCCTGAACTCCCTGCAGGACCAACATCGTGATCACACCACATAACTTGCTGTCATCAGCAAAATTGTTGAAGGTAAATATGTATGTTATGTATACGATATATATATATATATAAATATATGTACATACATTTGTGTTTATATGCACACACACTGCATTTATGTGCACAGCAAACTGTGCATCTCCTGCTGCATAATTTTTGACTTCTAATTCTGGTGGACCTTTAAAGAAAAAGGTTTTTGTTAAACAAGAATTAAGTGGAGACTAATAAGAATCCAAGACATCCAGTATAAGCCACAACTGTACAAGTACAGATAGTATTGTGTTATGCTTCAAGCTGAGGTTATAACAAGAGATTTTTAAAGATAAAAGTGTGTAACACATAGTACATTAGAACTGTATGGTCTGTTCCTCCGAGCCTACAGTCCTCAGAGGTTTTCAGCATCCTCAGCATGCATTGATCCTTACAGCTAGTAAGAGCTGTGTTGGTTTACTGCTTTGTAAGGAGTTCTCGGCAATTTGGCTTTTAGATGAAAGTGCTTGAATTTTTTGGCTGAGGTTTTCATCAAAACAGTGACTCATCATAACAGAAAACCAAGAAAGAGATTCATTACTAAAAGCATGGAATCAATCATTGATGGATAGCATGTTGCAGTACTACTATCAAACTTAACAACGAAAGTCAAGCCAAAACATATTTTTTTAAATGTCTGTCAATATGTAACACTCAGACCTGTATGAGGCTTCTTTTATGTAAGTGCAATTACAGTTCTGCATGTCAAATGTACATAAATGTCAGCAAAGACATCTTTGCATGTGTTTTCAGCAAAATCAAAACTGCCTTTTTAAGTCCTCAAAAGTCTACATTTCCTGACATGCAAGTGTTAAAACCTTAGTGTTCCCTATCCTAAGTATTAATTTAAAAATTCACACTTACAGGGTGCAATGCAGTTAGAGATTTGTTTCTCTTTCTCAGGTACAGTTTTCAGTGGTTCAGCATCTTCATATAGGCTTTTTGTATGATATTAGAAGTACTTCCAAGGCATGCTAATGAGATAAGTCTGACTGTTTAACAGTTAATATCCCTTATTTATCCCTGTCTCAGTACACACGTACTTGAGATAAGAAACTGAATTACTCCAACTACTTGGCATTCCAAAATTCACATTTGAAATTACAATGTGACAGAGCATGCAGTGTCTTGACACTGAAGGGGATTTGGTCTTTTCATCCCAGTCTTCCCTGATGCTTAAAATGAGTTGAAGCTACTTTCCCCTAGGGCAGTTTTAACATGATCATGTTTAGACACTCTGTTCTTCCTGTCCCACCCACATCCTAGTCAGCCCTTTCATTCTAACAAAGCCCTATGCATTCATTTGCATGTAGGAGAGTATTAAATTACTCTACAATTCAAATATTTCAGAATAGGAGATGAAAGACATAAGTCATATTAAATATAGAAGGCAATCGTAACATATATAGTATGTGTTCATCACTTTTTTGTTATTCCAATCAAAATGGAAAATTCTTTCTCTTTTATTATCTTCTAATTTAATCAATCGTGCCCCTTTTTTCTTTTTTTTTTTTTTTTATTTAAAAATTAAATTTAAATATCTTTCTGAAGAAGTGACTTTAGCCAAGCAGTGCAGCTCAGCATAATACCATCTTCTTAATACAGCTTTACATGAACCCTTTTGGTAAGGTTTCAAGTTTGCCTATCAGTTGGTATCAACTGATCAGCTTGAGTTAGGAGGATTTGTACCCGCTGTTCTCCTCTGATTTTTTGCATCTATTACATGGATAAATAATATATCTTAGAGACAAAAAGCATAATGTTGATCCCAGCCCCCTAAAAATAAAATGAAATTTAGTAATTCCCACTATTAGCATAATTGGTGGATTCCCTATCATTAGATAACCTAAACCAAAACCATCTGATTTTCTGAAATTCATTCTGTAGCCAGCCTAAATTATTGGATTCTGCAAAAGAAAAGATGACTATAAATATTAAAACTTTTCATCTCGGAAGTCAGAATATCTCTTAAATGTTCCAACCATTCTTCAAAACAGTCTATGAAACCAGGTTCATAAAAACTCCTTGTATGTTTGCAACTCTTTTGGAAAAGGAAATGATTGATATTTGCAGTAACAATTTTGTATAGTTTGTTCTTATAAAAAAGAGGGAAGATAAATAGTGGAAATAACTTTGATCTCTATAATGGATCCATTCCAAAATACAAATCAGTTGAATCCTAAAGTACCAACTTTACTAATTTGTTTAGTTGCTCCATAGGCAGTCTTCAATTTGCAAAAGGTCAGCATGAAGCAGACCTCTATATCTTGCAAGTAAAAATTAGAAGTGGGACAAGATAAAACACAGAAATAGTTTAATGTCACAACATATTTGGAACAACTGTAATAAATGTAAACTGTTTGAATATTTGTAAGCTCACATATGTTGACCTCAATGGGACTGGATCAATAGCAGTAAAGCAGAGGCCACTGTCCATTCCCCACTGGATGTTCCCTTTCCTGCCAAGCCTGCTGCTGCTAATCACTCTGCATTTGCCCTTATTGCAGCTACTTCAATGAAACAGTTTAGAGAAAATTAATGATGTTACAAAAAAATTAACATCCCTATGTCCTTTCAGGAGCAAATGTGCTTTATCCGTAGATATTTTACAAATTTTTGAATTAATAAATGGCTATGTTTGATCTCAGCAGTCCATGACAATGTAGACAAGTGAGAAGCAGTAAACATGTCAGATTTTGTCTTGTGCAACTGTACTAACACCCATCTCTTTCATATGCAATATCAATTGAGATTTGACACTTGTCACTGACCTTGATCTCTGTGACTAAAGGTATAGGATTAGTTGTGCTAACAAGTAGTGGGGGAAGATTGGCATCTCATACAAGTCAGCCACTAGAAAAGGATTTTGGAAAAGTAATTATCTCTTTTGTAAAACATGGCACAAACAAACACTCTATTTTCTTTGAGAAATAATGCAAAATCATAAGTACAGGTTGAATTTCATCTTGGGAAAATTTAGTGGAATATAAAATGCTTTATGAAAACCAAGCTGTGAAAGATCCATGTTCATTCATGTCAGTTGTCCAATGGAGTGGACTGTAATGCTTCCCTGTCTATTACATTTTTTTGTCTGTCTCACATCCCTATTAATCTGCTGCAGGAGGCTGCAAGAAGAGGCTGCAAGAAGACATTCTAGATATTGCCCCCATATCTCTGTAATCACCCATATCTCTTTATCTGATAACCACCTGTCCTGGTTGCAGAGAGGGGGTGGAGCTTAGCACTGTTTTGGCGTGACCAGGTTGCTATTCTATTCCACTGACATCCTTGCTTGTGATGTGGTTTCAGGGGGAAGGAAAATGAACGTACCCCCAGAAGTGCAGCATTTTGTCTCACTCTCTCCATCAGGGAGGTTACCAGGATCAGCCCTGTGGACCCCATCCTCTGTCACTACTTGTCCACTTCCCATTCCTGCAAGACCTGGCTTGGAGATGTGGCTCTGAAAAAGTGGAGAGCACAGCTCCAGGACATGGTGCTGAAAAGTGGTGCTGGTGTGAGAAGCAGCTTCAAGGAACAGAGCATCAGAGGTGAACCTGAGCCCAGCCAAGTCTGACCCGAGCTGAAAGGAGCTGAGCAGAGATGGGTGGAGTGGGGCAGAGCTGTCTGAAGTGGAAGCACAAAATGGAATTGAACCAGCAGAGTGTAGTGGTCAGGAAAAAAAAATGGGTGGTGCAGTGCAAATGGTCCAGCTTTGGGGGGATTTGTCTGTCATTGTTTTTTGTTGCCTCAGGCCCATGGACAAGACAAAAAGCTGTGGGGAGCACCTGACATCCTGTCTTTGTCTGGGGAAACAGGTGGAAAACATATGGAACCAGGTGGGAATGGCTGCCATCTTGTATTTGTCCCAGGGGCCATGAAGAACTAAGTCAAGGTGGTGAACACCTTACCTTGTGTGTGTAAAACACCTCCTCTTTTTGTATACTTTTGTCATTAATATTGCTGCTGCTACTGTGTGTTCCTTATTCCACTGCTATTTGCTTTCAGTAAATTGTTATCTCAACCCATGGTCTCTGTCTTTGTCCCTCTCTTGCTGGAGAAGAGGAGCGACTTACTTGGAGTTTAATTTCTGGATGGTGTTAAACCACCACACCATCTTTGCCCTGGAAAGCAAAGGGTTGAGGTTACACCCCAGTACTTCTCACTGCAGTGGATGTAAATGTGGCTGCAAGAGGAGCAGAGTTCAGTGCTTAGATTGTTTGTGCCTTTGGTGTGCTGCCAGTCAAAAAGCAATAATGGAAACAGGAAAACAGCAATTCTCCATAGTTTATTGCACAGTCAAATCTGAAGATAATTTCCTGTCATCAACCATTGGTATTATCCTGGCATCAGAACCTTTTCCTTGTCAGACTTTCAACAAACAATGTAGATAAACAAGCTACCTCCAAAAACAGGTCCTATAGTATTTCAGAATGGAAAGTGTTTCTAAGTTATCCAAAACAAAAGATCACCATGCATATGTTAGAATGAGATCTAAGTGTTCATTCTCTAATACTAGGCTGTCTTGGAACTGGAAGACTAAACAATTTTAATTTCTTTCTATACCCTTTAGAATAGAACTATTATTTGCACCAAGATTTTGTGATATTATATATGCAAGGCATCATAAAAGCACATATAAAATCAATGAGGAATCTTTCTGTTATAAAAATTTGAAAATAAATTACCTTAAAAATGCACTAACTTAAAGAATTTTTGGATACATTATCTACTATGTCTATTAGATTTTTTTTAAATGGTTATATGCATTTAATTTTGTTATTTGTTTTAGCTGTTAGAAGTCCACCACCTGGTAGTTGCAATTGGTACAGGCTATCTGTAACTTTTGATAATATCTGGACAAGACAAAAGTTGCACATCCTAAATCCTCCAGTTAGTAAAGACATGGCACAGAACCACCAATCAGGAGTCTGACCATGCATTTTGTTCTGCATATAGATTATTCAGACTGAAAAAACTGGGGACTTGCCATTCCAGAAAGAAAAACTGCTGTTGAAAACTAAGGATTCCCAAAAAGAAGGGGTACAGGGAAAAAAAAGAAAGTGAGAAAGTGCAAGCACTAACCCAACACAAACTGGAAAAACTTTCTGCTTAACCTTCCCAGACCAGCAATGATCCGCTGGCTGGGATGGAAAGTGGATACCCAGTGAGCAAAGCAAATTAGTTGATGCTTCAGATAGCCAAATAGGGTAAAAGCTTTAATTTTGTCTCTTCTCAAGTGAACCATAGTACCCAGAACCAATATGAACTGTTGTTCACTCTATTTGTGTAACAATGTTTTCAGGGATTAGTCTGACTTCAGAACATAACTTTAGAATAATATTATGAAAGGCTGAGGAAAAGAAAGAAAACAAAACTTTAAGTGTCTACTTTGACAATAAAAGGCTTGATATGGTCTTTGAGATCATTCAAGTACACTATTTTGCTTGTCAAGACTCCAGGTATAAAAAACTTTAAATGGATATAAGATCAATATCACTGGAATGTCTTCAGTGCTCTCTCTCTCTCAAACTCTAAAGGAATAATAAAAGAGAATGATAAAAGAGCTGTGAATTTTAAGAACAGGACCACAGAATAATCCCCCCTGAGCTACTAGATCTATTAGCATTCAGGGGTTTTTTAGTTTCATAAGCTGTAACCTCTGTTTGTGAGATTTGTGGAGGAAGGTGTGCAAAGTTTCCAAGTTAAGATACGTTCAGGACAAATATGTTTTTAAAATGGCTTTAGGTTGATTCACAAATGGTCAACCTCAGTTCTTTCTAAAGTTACCTGAATTGTAGCTTACAGTAGTCTGAAGGGTTCTTTCTGTGAATATGGTGAAGGGTTCTTCCTGTGAATATGGATCACAAATGATTTGACACAGTTTTACTGAGTTAGACACAGAGGCTGGGATCCATCTGGCTTATCGTAGTATATAAAAATTTGTTGCTAAAAGTGTTACAATAAACTGAAGCTCACTTTGCAGTCAATACAGATGAATAGATAAATAGGATGAAGACTATTCTAGAGGTGCTTAACTCTGCACTAAGGAGTGTAGCACCTATTAGCTTTGAGTCAGGTTGCTGGCTTTGAGAGATATGGTTTATGTCAAAACAAATCCCAGAATTTTAAAACACAATCTACTTTTACAAAAGCCTATTTTCTATATTATCTAACCTTTATTTTGACACCAGAGTCTTTAGGTCTCATCAGTATATCAAGAGTTTTTGTGTAATCCATGAGTAAGGACTTCATTAGTAGAACCAAGTAATCTAATATGATGATTGGAAAGGTAGCAAATAATAAAGGCTGTAGGTTATACTTTAAATCCTCTCCCCTTCTGAAGTGCTCTTATGGCCCTGAAATAAACAGAAGTTCTCATTTCACAGATATTTTCCTGGTACTTGGCACCTGAAATTGATCACAGAAACCTTTTTAAAAGACAATTGGAAGAAATGATAGTGATGCCTTTTTTTCAGTAGCTGAGTGGTGAACACACTAAACCAGTACATCTTTATTTGAAGAAAACACATCTTGACCTTGCATAGTCATTAGACTCTAAACTCTTATGAAGAAAAGTTTGTTAAAAATTCCTGAATAATCAAGTATCTTCAGTATTTACTGGGTCTAAGGAAAATTAGTCTCTAGCAGTTTAGGGTATTCACTTGAAAGAAGAGACCTGAGTTGTAGTCCCTCCTTTAATGATAGTGTCTGTATTAGCTGTAAAGCATTTGCTCACGTGAGCAATTCTGGAAGTGCATTGTCTTCTCTAGAAAGCACACTAATCATGAGGCTACAGGTCACATCCTCCTGGTCTCCTCTCTGGTAAATATTTAACAGCTGCAAACGGTGAAGGAGATACAACAGAAGGGATTCTAAAGAAATCTTGCAGAAGACAATGAAGAGACTTTGATAGTGTTTGCAAGTCTAGACTAGTGTTTGGATAACTTTCCTAAAAGTCAGTCAATACACAGAAAAGGTGGTGGACCCCATATTCCACATCACAGGGGCTACATAGCTGTAACTGCTGCCACCACCACTTGCATTCCATGGAAAGGAATGCTTTCCAAAGGAAGGTTTTTAAGGCATTAGAGAGTCTTCCCTGTGGCATGGGAACCGATTGCTGAAGACCGTAAGGAGACAAAGGATAAGACATAACCTTGTCAGTGTCTCACTCAGTCCTTGTGGATGCCATTCTCAGCTGCTTTATCCTTACATATTGCAGAGCAAGGCTGCACACCTCCTGACTTGCTTCTGCTCCTAAGCAGCAATGCGACTGTGCAGTTCCTGAAATTGTGACAGTATCAAAAGATGCTGGAAGCCAAGGGATTACTTTCTGAAACTGTCTTGAACTGCCTGCTAATTAGTGTTTTCTCTGATAGCCCTTTCATAGCTGGATGCAGCTGGATGGAAATAAACCACAAAGGGAGCACAGTTTTGTTTATCATTAATTTTTATTTAGCTGCATATCAACTTGTGAGACCCTGCAGTAATCTTCTTAATTTGTCATACATTGTAAGTTAATTTAGTAAATTTATTCATTCCAGGAGTCTTTTTTTGTTACTTATTACAAGTCTAACCAAATTAATACATTTTATAATGAGTTGGATCATGTGATATTGCTCAAACTAATCTGGTGAGCTTCTACTTTATTATAATATTAGATATCACTAAAGTTTATTATTAAATTTTCCAATGCCCTGAGGGCATTTTCCATGCAGTAGAAAAGCAGGGCTCTGAGAGAACTTGTTTAGATTTTCAAAATCATGCCATTCCTCCTGTCACACTTATATGAAAGAATAATTACTTCAGTTTACAAAATAAACAGTCAGAAACACAAACTTCTCTCACTCTTGCTTGAATACCTGAATCTGTATCAAATCAAAATTAAGGTATTCACCTACTGAATGATGGTTTCCAGGTTTGGGACACCAAAGAGGGAAATGTAGATAAAAAACACCTAAAAGTTTTAAACCCCACAAAACTCAGTATTTTTAGGTACAAATATCAGTTGTTTTAAAGATTCATCCTCTTTAGCCAGCAGTAGGGTTACCTTTTTTGTGAGACAACCAGTGCATCCTTTACTTCCCTCCTAATCCTCACAGGCTTAAAGCTTATTTTGTTCTTAACAGATGTTTGAGACATCTTTATCAGCAGTTTAAAGAATCAACATTTTGGCAATATCCACTGCAGTTTAGCTACTGTCCTGGTTTTGAGTTCAGGTACTCAAAAATGTCTCACTATCTAAAGATTAAATTAAAAAATTTCTTTTACCTGTAAGTTTATCTCCTTAATCATGTTTTAGGGAGTTGTCTGCTAGGCTTTCATTCACCTCCACCAACATAATGTTCCTCAGAAAAAGCTTGCTTTTGCCTTGACAAGGATCTTAGGACATGCTAATGCTAGCTCTCTGACAGGAGCTAACAAACAGACTTCCGAGTGAAGCAGTTCCACTCCGCAGGGTAGACTCTTATCATCTTGAGTGTGTGATCAACCGTGACTCCAGAATTTCAATGAGGAAATAGACTGTCACAGAGCAGTGCAAGGGGCTAACCCTGGCCATGGGGGTTGAAAATCTTCAGTTCAAAGGACTGTGCTTGTGCAGAAATGAGTCATTCTTCTCAACTGAACTGCAGCATTGGCCATGCAGTCAGCTGTCAGATTGCCGTGGCTATGCAGTGCTGCTGTAATGTTTTCTGCATAGATACCTATATTAGGAGTATTCTTGGAACTGCAGTTCACTTTCAGAAATTGGGGGCTCTGAAATCACGCTGAGGTCACTGATAGCTCATATGTACTTAGTTTCTCCCTGTTGAATAGAAGCATGTCTGCCAAGTATTAGGGATAGCTCTCACTGCTACTGCAAGCAGTGGCAGATGGAAAGGTCTTACAGAACTATTTGAATACAAATGCAGTAAATTGCATATGAATAATTTTGGCCTGCAGCACCCAGTGGAAGAATAAAGGAAAATAAATTTAAAAGGACAGACCCAGGGCAGTCATTGCTAGGCTTCAAAGCCACTGTCAGTGATGTCTGTAACCATACAAGGAGCACATGAGGTGCCTTGTGCATGTTTATGTCTTGGTAACATATACACTGATCCTAGGAGACCCACTGAAAAAAATTAAGGTAACAGAACCCAAAGGAGAGCTTAAGCAGGAAAGCAATACTTTTTTTTTTTCTTTTTTTAAACACAGACCAGACCTAAATGCTTACAGAATACCTGTGAAGAAGGGACTGCTTTAGTTTCTGAGGAGTATAATTTCATACCAAGGGTACTGATGTTTTTCCTTTTTTGGCATCTTTTTACTACAAACCTGTGTTTATCTGTTTGGACTCATGAGTTACCAGATAATTCCTTTTTACTTTTTAATTGGATTGTTTTTATCTGATGCTGCAATAAATTATTTTGACATAAATACAGTTATTGAATTCCTTTTTAGCTGGGCATTGACTTCATATAGTAATTCACTAAACTAATTGTATCTGAGGAAGTAAAAAGAATAGCATAGTCAGACTAGCTGCTTCCTAAATTAAAACAATTTCTTCTAAAGCAAAGCATTGACTATAGGGAAAAAACTGTTAAGCTGTGAAAGGAGATCCATAAAAACAAGAAGATATCTATTGTTTTCTGTGCCATTAATTATTTTCCTTTTCCCCAGTATGTATACAGAGATTTTGAGTAAAGCCTATTTTCTACTTCTCCCACCCTGGAATTATTTATTCCTTCTATCAAAGCTGGATTTCCAGCCTTGTGCAGCCTTTAGCAGGTATAAGCACAGAGTAGAGCAGCAGTACTGATGAAGAACTCATATGGAGCCACAGTGAACAACTCACAGGATCTCCAGCTCTTCTCCTCTCACCCCAGTCTGAAACTCTCTTCCTTCATTTTATAGAGGCTTTTAAAAAACAAACCTGATAAGTGCACATGTCAAATCCAACATCTACAAACCTACTGATGTAAAAAAGACTTAGCCCATCATCAAGTGATCAACCTGAATTCCTGCAAATACTGAAAACATCCGGTAGGGGTGCTGAAAAATTGCAAAGAACTTTAGTGAAGAGATGAAGTCAGAGTTGGGTAATTGATAGTTACAATAGCTACTTATCCTTCTCCTTTGTGTCAAAACAGAATAAATTTATTGTGAAAGGTCAAAAGGCAACCAGATAAAATCAATTCAAAGGAACAGGGAACCCAATGAAGCCAGAAGGATTTGAAAAAAAACCCACTATTTCCAAGTGAGAAATTTCTTCTAAGGTGTGTAAGAAAGGTTACAACAATTTGATGATTGCAGCACAGTTTCTTGGGTAGGGAGGAAGTGGTGTCTCTTTTTAAGCATACTTTTAGTAAGCATAAGTTGGGGGGGGGGGAAGTCCCAACACATAAACAATTGGAAATGTCTTCCTTAAGTAAATAAAATCTTATTTATGAAGTTTTAGTGTAGCTGCTAATCAGAACATAGCCTACAGTCCTAAATAAAAAAAAACAGATAACTTTTCTTTTTTTTTTCAAAGGATTTTTCTCCCTTTTATCAGGTGCCCCCCTCAGATTCATTTTTCCAGCCCCCCCCCCCCTGGGGGGGGGGGGGGGGGGGTTGGGGCAGACTTTCTTTGGTGGGTGGTGGTTTTTTTTTGGGTTTTCCTTTTCCCCCCCCAAAATATTCCCCTTCCATAAAATAGATTTTTTTTTTTCCCACCCACCCCTCTTTTTCTTCAGAAAGATTTTTATAAACCAAAAACAAGGGCGGGCGGAAAAATATACTTTTTTTTTTTCTCTTTTTTTTTTGGGGGGGGTGTGTGTTTTTTTTTTTTTATGGGGGGGTTTTTTTCTTCCCTCCAAGGAGAGGGGTTGGGGGGTTACATATCCCAATTTTTGTTTAACAAAAAAACCTCAACTTTCCAAAAAAGAAGAGGGGGTAATTTTTTTTTTTTTTTTTTTTGTGGGGGGGGATATTTATTATTTATTAAAAAAAAAAAAAAAAAAAAGAAGAAAAGAAAAAAAAATTAAAAAAAAAAATTTTTCCTTCCCCCCCCCCCCCCCCCCTCCCTCCCCCCCCCCTCTTCTTTTTTTTTTTTTTTTTTTTTTTTTTTTTTTTTTTTTCTTTTCCGCGCGGGGGGGGGGGGGGGGGGGGGGGGGGGGGGGTGGGGTTTTTTTTTTCTTTTTTTTTTTTTTTTTTTTTTTTGTGGGGGGGGGGTTTTTTTTTGTGGTTGTTTTGGTGGTGTTTGTGGGGGGGGTGGGTGTGGTGGGGGGTTTTGTTTTTTTTTTGGGGGTGTTGGTGTGTTTTGGGGTGCTTGCGGGGTGGTTTCTTGGGGGGCTCCCGGTCCTCCCCCGCCCTCGCTTCTTTTTTTGGGTTGGTGTGGGGGGGGGGGGGGGGGGGGGGGGGGGGGGGGTGGGGGGGGGGGTTTTCTTGGGGTTTTCTTTTTTTTTTCCCGTTTTTCCTTTTTTGGGTGGTGGTTGGGGGGGGGGTGGTTTTGTTTTTTTTTTTGGTTGGGGGGGGGGGGGGGGGGGGGTGGTCTTTTCTTTTTTTTTTTTGGGGTGGGTTGGGTGGGGGGTTTTGTGGTTTTTTTTTTTTTTTTTTTTTTTTTTTTTTTTGGGTGGGGGGTGTTGTTTTTATATGTTCTCACCCTGCTCTCCTCTGGTTGCAACTACATCTGTGTAAATAACGTGGGGTTTTTCCCCCTTCTTAACTGAGCTATCCCAGAGGTGCTACCACTGTAGCACCTTGGTGCACCTTGGGTCCCCCCTTGCTCCCAAAAAAAAGTCTGATGGGCTCATCCTTGGCCAGCAGTGGGTCTGCCTTGAAGTTGGCTGGCATTGGCTCTGTTGAACATAGGAGAAACTTCTGGCAGCTTCTGAGAGAACCCACCCCTGTAGCCCTGCTGCTACCAAAACCTGACCACACAAACCAAACACAAAGATGCATGACCTATTTTTAAAAGTCACCAGTAAAGATGAAAAACAAGGATGGCCAGGTCATCTGATATGTAAATTGAAATTTATATAATGAAAAAGGATGAATGAAATGGAAATTGTTCTGAATTACTTGAATTATAAATTGATGAAATGATCAATCTGACATAGTCTGATGCATCAACATTTTTTTAAAAAGTATTTAACTTCCAAAAAGTAAGTGTCTAAATGAGTTTGCCTGAAGGAAAAAACCAGTCTATTTCATTTTTTTATGGCATACAAGTAATAATCCTCCTTCATTTTTAAGACCAGCACAAAATTAGACTTTCATCCAGAGTCAGTGGCAGGCAGCGCTGGTGGACAGTATGACAGCAATTCCAGCAGATTGGAGTACATCTGCTGCAGTGTCCTTGTGCCTGAGTCAAACTCCATTGTCAGTGACAATACCCATATTAAAACCAATGGTCATTCAGGTAAAGATGCCAGATAAAAAAGAGCGAAAACTTCTCCTAAAATTTTTAAAACTTGTATTGATGACAATATTTTTTTTTTTTTTGGTGGGCTTCATCAGACAACTTTTGTAAACATTAAAGGACTCAAAAACCATCGCAAATATTGCAGTCACTTTGTGCTTGCACAGGTCTTCCCTGGTGTGGTCAGTCTGTTTGGTGCAATGATTCCAAAGGTCCTCAATAGATGTCCATTCTTCATTTAAAATATTAATGTTTTGTCGTGTAGTCATGAGCAAGTGATGTTTAAAACAAGGTATCGGAAGATGAAAAAGAAAATTGAAAATACAGGAGCAAAGAAAAGTTTTGCGTACTTCATAAAAAATTATTTGGAAATAAATCTCATCAAATTCATCAGGCTTTGTATTTTAAAAATAAAAAAAAAATTAATGTAATTACATTTGAGATACTCTTATGTAGTTGACATTTACATAGTTTGGGAAGAATTATTGTGTGAAGTTTCTCACAAATTTTTATTTTAACAGCTTCCGATTTCCCATCTGTGTATGTTACACTAAATGTATAGAAATGCATACTAATAATTACTTTTTTTTTGGTAAATATGTAAGTTTGACTCACCCTTGAGATGTCAAGGTTTAAAATAATAGAACAAAATCCTATAAAATGAAGATCAGAAGGCTATACTCTAGTTCAGTCATTAAATAAAATTAGTATGATACTGACTGAACTGGGACAGTTCTTAAACATAGGTAACAGTAACATAATCTATTCTTACATTTCATCTGCTCTGAAAGAAATTATATAATCATGGACTTAGATCCTAGAGCTTTGGAATGACTTATTTGGAAAATTAAATAATTGCAAAATGAGACTGCACTTAATACTCTGTTTAGGAAAAGAATGAATCATCATCAATTTACTCCATGTGTGAACTCAGCTTTGCAATAGTTGAGATTAATACAGCCCAGCTCCTGAAATAAAGCAAATCCATTTGCTCTGGCACAAACAGCAAATAAACTCCATCACTATGAGCAGATTTAACAACATTTGCTGAGCTTTTAAAATTTTCATTCTTATCACTCTATTTACTCTTACTGGAGCTGGTCAGGCTCTGGAAACATTTTTTTCCCCACAAACTTGTCAGGTGTTTGCCTGCTTTTTAAATTTCCTATCTTTTGATTTTCCTTGCCTTCCGCATTTGTTATGCACACCTCAAAGACACCTGTGAGGAGGAGTACAACCAAATACTGGCAAATTCTCCAAAAAACAAACTGCTGGGATCATTAGATACCTTTGCTAACATTAAGAAAGGAGAAAGGGTAAGTGTTGAAAGTTTTGAAATGACTCATGATCTGAAGATTTTAGATTTTGGGTTCATATCAGTTTTTCTAAATCTTATGGATGCGAAACCTCATTGTGGACTCTGGATATTTTAGTAGTCAAAGCGCTCTTATCTAAATGAAAAACTGTCAATTTTAAAGCCTTTTTGTAGAAAACTTGTTCTCTGAGAAAAAACTACTAAAAAAGCCATTGTTGTTCTTTATTCTTCTGAACTCGAAATCTGTGTCCTATTATGCATTAAAATATTACATTAAAATATTTCATTCACATATGCTCAGTTTTGATCAAATAAATTGTGCAATAATTTATAACATTGTGCCATGACTTACAGCTAATAAAATTCAAATATGATTTTCAAATTAGTTTTTGTCTTATAAACATCTCTTTTACCATTCAGTGATTTTTTGAGCAAATGTTTGTGCTATGACCCAGTAAGAGTGAAACATATGTGAAGTACTGATTCTGTGACTTCTTTAAAAACTGACAAATCTTTATGAGTGGGATGAATACTGCTTCACTTCATCAGCTGAACTAGAATATACATCGTTGAAAGAAAATATTTTCCATGGGGTTTTCTTTTTGTTTTGTTTCATACTGGTGATAATACCTGCATTTAGTCCTACATTAGATACACAGAGGATTCTTAAGGTTCCTACTGAAATGTTCTGCCTAAAATAGTTCTGTATAAAGAAAATGGAGATATTGAGGTTCTTATAATATTCCAAAGTTTCTGTCTTCAAAGGTCCTGGAGGGTAATGACTTCTAATCCTATATTTAGCATGTAGCATTTTTCTTAAACTGTAGAGTTGCTAGTATTATACACTTGAAATGGGTTTTTAATATACAATTATATAACTTTATACTTAAGAGCATATGAATTGATAAAGATGCTGTATAGTGTCACACCTTTCCCCATGTCACATTTTGTTTTGAACAAAATTGCCAGAATGCTTGACTATGGTTTGGAGAGTTAACTCAGCTCTTTCTGACTTTTTAATATGGTCAAATATCTCGAAACTTGTTTTGTGGAGAATTTTCTTCTTTGTTCAGTTTGTTGATGATTTGGATGTCCTGTAGTTTTCTAAACATTTCATTTCAAGATTGCCAGATGAATACCATCTGTGAGTGATTTGTCTGGAATTTTCCATTTATACTTCTATGCTTCTGATGAGTAAGTGGCAGCTGGCTAAATTCTCTACAGCTATACATTGTAAATGTATAAATAGATCTATATTAAATCATTTGCTGAATTTGCCCCATTCAAGCTTTTGCAGACTGATGGATTTTATATAACATATAATAACATATAATTTTATCTTGTCTGTATTTGGGCTTTGTGTACCTGATCAATAAACTAATTGAGATCAGACAGTATCCTTCTTAAGGAAGCAAAGTTAACTAAATCAAGCTGCTAATTAATCAATTACAGATAAATATTCTCTGAACAGAACTTAAACCAAAACTGGATAAAAATCTATAAATGCATTTAAAAAAACCCCAAAAACCTTACAAGAAACCACCAATCCCCAAACAAACCAATCAAAGAAACCCCACCAAATCCCCAGAACAAAGCAAAACAAATCTGCAGAAAAGTAGAACTATGTTGTATTACCAGTTTGCTTGTATCCATATGTACAAGCTTCCCTTTCTTTGCTTTCTAATTCTGATAAAAGCTCACTTGCTAAATGAAATGGTGAAAGTAGCTTGTTATATTCATTATACATTTTCCTATCTGTATTATAATCTCCTTATTTCCAGCTTATGTCCTTTGCATCCTGTAAACAGTTTTATTATCATTTGGATACAGTATTTTCTTTGTTCATTTGTACATTTATTTACAGCTTAGATAAACTGTATGTATGCATCTGTCATCTTTTTTTCTCAAATAAATTCTGTCATTTTATTTTGAGCATGTTCTCTCTTTCTGCCTCTGTATGCCTGAAGTAGAATACAGTTTGTCATGCAAATCATGTGCGTTTTTTGGAATACTTATTTTTCTGTTCCTTTATCTGTTGTATAATGAGAAATTCCTCAGGACCCTATTGTCATAGACTACTGAAATCTGTTGGAATTCATTTGTACTAATGTTGTTATGTACAAGATAGGCACTTATGTCTAATCTAGTTACTGACTTCATATCCAGTGGAGAGAATCAGATTTTGCATAGGATGACTCATCTCAACCAAAGATAGGTACTTGCAGGTCAGATGAATAAACTGATGTAAGAGCCTGGTTCAACCTCGTGGCTGCAAAGAGTGTCTGCGGTGACTGGACTAGACTTAGACGTGATTTTTAACAGCCTAAAGCTTGATGAGACTACTACCAACTTCTCTAATTTCTGTGCTGAATAATTGTTGCTTAACTATGAATTGAAGGATTAGCTCAAGGAAGATTCCTAGGAGTTTGGAAAGTGTAACTCAGTTATTCTAAACCACGTGTCACCTTTTTTGTACCTCAGTTTGTCCATTAGGTCTTCTTCTTTTTGCTATTATCCTTTAAGGGAGAAATTTATATTAAAGGGAGACTTGCATACTGGGAAAGGACAATGGAAACCATAAGAAGGAAGCGAAAAAGTAAAAAAAAGGTACAAAAGGAATTATTTTGTATCCTGTGAAAAGGAAATCAGAAAGCCATGTAAACAGAAGTTTTATATGAAAAGGAAGAGCCCTAAATCTTGGAGTTTATATTGAAAGGGAAATTCAGGTTTATTGATTGCAGTAAGGTTAGAGAGGACAGGTGAATGGAGTCTGCACTATGATCACAGAGATTTTTGTGGAATTGTTTGAGCTACCCTCAATAGATAAGCTGTAGTATAAAGGTCAGAAGGAAGAGCAGAGGTAGGACTTCAAACATAAGCAAGCAAAATATAAGGTCTGATGTTTACCTCCATGTGGAGAAGAGAAAGTTATAGCTATGTCATAGAGTCACAAGTTCTCTAGTTATGTTATAGAGTCAAAACTTGTCATTTTGTCAGCATCACAATGAAGAAAGAAGATAACATACATTCTAGACTGCATTTTATTCTTTGCTGTTTGTTTCTATTTAAGCATTTTTCTGTGTTCAGCTGCTTTCTATACTTTACTATTTTCTTTAAAATTACCCCAAATTAATGGAGATCTTTCAGTGAAGTTCAGTTACTTCTTTACAACATCGCAAGAGTGCTAATATGAACTAGAGCTGTAACATACATAATTTTATTTGATGTGTGTTTTGATGAACTAAGAACTTCCTGTAATGTGGGTGTCATAAACCCAGTTATAGCATAAGGCAGAATTCTTATAGCATAAGGCAGAATTCACACTGAACTCTCCTGGGGTCATAGGCTCACCAAGTTTATGAAACTATTTAATATCTTGGAAGGAAATAAGCACCAATAAATTTTTTAACTGAAGCTGATTTATTTGATTTGTATAGATTAATGACTAATCTGTAAGAATTGTCTCTATTTAAGAAAATCGGTGTTTATTCAGTTGCAAGAGCGGAGAGACCAAACCTCTGCTGAAATCGGAGACTTAGGACAGAGATCAACCATCTGTGTCTTGGACCATATACAGTTGAGCCTCTTGCCATGCCTGGGGTGGTCTGAAGGTGATCTACAGTGACTTGTGCACTTGCTGATGAGCACTTCCCTTCTGGATTACATGGCAAGCTGTTGGCAGTGTGGGAGTGTTCAGGGCTGGCCTCTGTAGGAGAGGATGTAGCCACTTCCATCTGGACCCACCGCTGGCCAAAGCTCAGCACATCACCTGAGTGTTGTTACCTGGAAGCAAGCTTTGTCCTGACAACCTGTGCATGTTCAGGTGCCCCATTATCAAACCATGAAGCCACAAGGCACAAAAGCTGCTATCCACAGGCCAGCATGAGGAGTTCAGATGGAGCCTGGGTACAGACTGTATTCCAAGAAGAAATTAAATAAACTACAGTAAAGGAGGTGAGACTATTCCCTCTTTCCTACACAGTACTGCTGCTTATTTATTCCTTATATTGTCAATTATAATTCTACTTTCAGAGAAGGAGATGGTTACTGAGATTATAGGAGAAAGCCCCTATTTTTTTTAAAATGCACATCTACAGTTCATTCAGGAACCAGATAACCCTTACCCACACCTGAAGCAAATGAACCAGTAAAGAAATTTGAAAGCAAATTGAATTTCTGAAATTGAAAACTCTTGACTATTCTGATTTTTGATGTATGAGGTCCTAGGTATACTTACCCACACATAGTTAACTACTCCAATTAGTGTATCAACTTTATTGTGATGTGCCATAAGGGTAATTCGCTGTAATTGTGCTCACATTGATAATTTATTCTACTGCCTATTCTCAAAAGATTTAATAATTTTTGAATAAGCATTTGCAAAATTTGGATGCTTTCCTTCACTTGTTTGCTTCCACTGCCTTTTGACTTCAGTTCTACATGATAATACAATGTATTCGGATGGCACTTGCAAAAATACATGATGACTGTCACCTGTTCTATCTTCAAATATACTGCAGTCTGGTATGCTGTGTTTCACTTCAATATCAGAGTTAGCAATAAAATATAGTACAGATAAACTTTAATTTGGCTTGACACTTCAAACTAAAGAGTTGTAAAATGTGTCTTTGGTTTTTAGTAGCTGTGAAAAAAAGATTGATCTCCAACTAGCAATGAAGTCATGTTTGATGTCATTAGAGGTCTATATTTCCTGTCTGACAGATTTTAATGCTTCTTTTTTTATTAATGAGGTATAAGGTAAAATTCAGAAAGGTATCTCAATGGCTTTGCAACCTAAGTATCATGGAAAGTCAATTTAACTTTATAAGTTTTGAAAAATTAACTTACAGGGAACTTATTTCTATCTAGTTTGCTGTCAAAAGATGTGCAATCGAACCTGCTGTCTACTCCTTTGACCAGAAAAAAATGAGTTTAATGAATGTAGCACTTCCCACTGTTTAATAAACTTAAAGGTGTTTCAATCAAAACTTCCTGTGATCTAAGTAGGTTAAGTACAATTAAACAGACTAAAGTTACACTATTCTTATAACACCCCAGATGGAAAACCCCCAAAATTAATTTTCCATATACATGACCATATGGTGTGTTTTGAAATCTACCAGACCAGGATTACTTCTGACGGGATGGCTTACATTCATTTTGAAGTTGCTTTAAGAGAATACACCTATCATTGGTCTTCTCTCTTTCTGAACTGAGGAGCAGCAGCCTGAATTATTCTGAAAAACAGAGGTGCAGAAGTACAGATTGATGACATAGGTGATCTCTGGAGCAAGACAGTCCTGAGCTGTGTTGCAAACAGCACCATTTCTTGCTACGCTGTTAAATGGGAAAGGAGAACTATCCATGCGGTAAATTGAATCAGGGTAAATTATTAATAAACTATCTTACTTCCGTGCTTTTCTTTGTTTTATTTGTTTGTTTTTTAAAAGAAGGACTTATGTCTTCCCTTTATCCCCACACACAATTTGTAGTAAAAGCTGATTGACTATTAAACCTTTCAGTTCTGCTATCAGTCTTCTCTGTTTCTTCAGTGTTTTGTAAGTTTGCTGAAATCAACTGTTTTCCTGCTTCTGTTCTTTCTCAGCAGGGAAGTGGGTTCTCAGGTATTTTATTTTCCCTCACTTCTGGAATTACAATAGAATAATAAGACATTGGTCACTGACTTCCTCCACGCATTTTTGTAAACATGTGCAATCCCTCAATTATCTGCATGCTGACTGGAAATTGAGCAAATGTTGCCTGCATGTATCTTAGGATTTTGAAAACACTGCAGGCCAAATTTTTATGTAATGTTTTCACAATGCATTCAAAACCTTGTGGATGCTATCATGAAGTTTTTGCATTGATTTTTATCTTTCTTCATTCCTTCTTCGTCTGTAAACTCCCCCCAACCAAAACAAACCCACAAACAAAATCCAAACACCACAAAAAAAAAAAATCTTGAACAGTATTAGGTCATTTACAAATGCATTATTGCAACAACTGTCTATTTCATTAGAATAAATACTAAGTTAGTAGTATTAGTGGTACATACTAAAAAAGAATGTCACATAGGGATTGAGCACAAAATGCTGTATTGTACCATTGACTGCTTGCTCTTGGGGTCCCACAAATGGAGTTTTAACTACTTGAGTTAGGCATCTTTTGTTTACTTTCAAAATCAAAACACATTACTACATCTGTTGGGGAAAAATCCTGGATAAATATAACCTATAGTAAATGTATACTTAAAGCTAAATTCTAATTAAAATCAATTTTATTTACCCCAGCTGTAGACACTTTAATTGCATAATAGCTCTAATTGTGTCAGGCGGGGCCGTGGGAGCTGCAGAGAGTATCTCCTGCTGCAGCACGGCATTCCTGGACAGAGATCGCCCCTTCCCCACAGCACCTCCAGGCTGCACCCTCTCCAGCTGCGCGCAGCGGGCACGGGCAGACATGCTCGGCTCGGTCTGTGAGCAGCGGTGCCCGCTCGCTGATGCTCGGATCACATCCTCAGGGGAGAAGCTGTCTGGCAGCTCCGGCACGGCCGCGCCGCCGATGCGGCACGGCTTTAGCGGCGCATCTGCCCGGACCGCGGAGGGCCGAGGAGCCCGCGGAGCGCGGCGGAGCTCGGGAGAGGCGCCGCGGGGCGCGCAGGGCGCCGGGGCGGGAGGGAACGGAGCAGCGCCGGGAAAGCCGGGCAGCGCCGCCGCCTCCCGGCTGCAGCACCGCGGACAGCGCCCGGCGGGCGGGGCGGGGCGGGGCACCGCACAGAGGGGCACGGAGCCGCGCCTGGGGACACGGCCACGGCCACACGTGCCCGGCCGCAGTGCGGCCGCAACACGCCGGCTGCCAGGAGATAAGCTCCGTGCACGGGCAGAGCGGCCCACGCAGGCGGCACAGGCGCGCTGAGACACGCGCGGACAAACGGGCATGGGGCGCAGAGCCGGTGCGCGCTCTCGGGCACTGACACAACCCCCAGACTCACACAAAGCACCGCAGCGCAGCCCCTCCCGCACAGCCCGCTCACACGGTTTCACGCACACACGGCTTGACACACGCGCGCCCACGCTCCCACGGGCACGGAGCAGGCACAGCTGCACACGGTCACCCGTGCACCACAGGCACCATGGACGCCACGCTCACACACAGCACACGTGCTCGCACTCCCGCTGACACACAGACAGACATACAGACACAGCTGTCCACAGATACCCGTGCACACCATGCACACGGGCACATGCACACACACACACACTGACATGAACACACAGACAGGGACACAGACTGCCCTGCTTCCTGCCTGGACAAGAGGTAGTTTATAGAGGAGCCAGGAGACCAGGACCCAGAAGGTCGTTCTCCATCACCTCAGGTCATTGGGTTGGGGTTATGGGGAAAGACCAGAAGGAATCCCTGGTCCAGTATGCGCGGGGTGGGAGTGGTGCGGTAACCCCGATTCTGACCATTTTGCATGAGAATCACTTGTCTCTTTCATACACTTTTGTTATTAATATCGTTGTTATTAATATCGTTGCCATTACTGTTCATTTTCTTATCTCATTGCTGTTTCCAGTAAATTGTTCTTTTACCAACCTGTGATCTTTACCTTTGATTCCTCCAATTCTCCTCTCTATTCTGCTACGGGGGAGAGGAAAAAGGGCGCAGGGAGCGAGTGGTAGCGTGGGCTTTAGTGGGAGCACCAAATTAGGGAATATCAACCCTAAATCACCACACATATACACACAAATAGACAGAGAGACAGACACACAGACACAGACAGACAGACACAGACACAAACACACACACACACGGACGCAAGCGCGCGCACACAACACACCTTTACCCACGCCCCCCACCCCGGCCCCGCCCCCGCGGGCCTCCCGCCTGGCGACAGCCAATGGTGAGGCGAATCTCCCCGCTGTGGGCCGTGGCCACCAATGGGAGCGGCGGGGGCGCGGTCCCGGCTCGCTCCGCCTCCCTACTTAAGGCCGCCGGTAGCCGAGGGTCGCTCAGTGGCGGGCGGAGGAGGCGGGGGGGGCCAGGGCGCGCGAGCGGCGGCGCGCGGCGACCCGCGCACGTGCCCGCCCCCGCGCGGCGCGAGGAGAAGGCGCAGGCGGGCCGGGGCAGCGCCCGCCGCGGGAGGGGCGGCGGCACCTGGGGCGGCCCGGTGCGGCCACACGGCCGAGGGCGCGGAGCGGCGAGCCCGAGATCCCGCGCAGCCCGCCCGGCGCGCCCGCGGCGATGGAGCAGGACAAATACCTGCCCGAGCTCATGGCCGAGAAGGACAGCCTGGATCCCTGCTTTGTTCACGCGATGCGCCTCCTGGAAGACGGTGAGGCTCCGCTCCGCGCTCCCCCGGCCGGGCGCTCCTCGGGAGCGGCATGGAGCAAACTCGGGTCTCCGGGCGGGCGGGCGGGCGGCGGGGCGGTCCGCGGCGGGACCCGGCCGCGCGTGGGCGCGGGGCGGCGGCAGTTCGGGAGCTCCCGGAGCCCGCGCGGAGCCCGCGCCGCCGGTGCCCCGCTCCCCGCCGCCGGTGCCCCGCTCCCCGCCGCCCGCGCTCGCTCGCCGTGCGCCCGCCGGCTCTGCCGCGGCTGCTTCGCCTCTGCGGGTAGCGCTCCCCGGGTTCCCGGGTTCACTTACACAAAGACGGATGCTGGCGTCTCATTACACTCGTTATGTCCTGTTTTCCACGCTGAAGCAATAAGGTTTATATGGTAATACTGTTACGCCGTTAATGCGGCGCTGTTTTAGTCGACTGCGCGATGTCGGACATTGTCGGATATGGCTTATCAATTTCATGACAGTTTCATCCAGGACATGATGATTTCCTCTTGGTTTTGTGCGCTGATCAGAATACACTGTTGTAGTATTTTGTTGCTCAGTGTAATTCGTTTTGCTTTCTTTGCTTTAGTTGGCCTAGAGGTTTAGTTGGACCTCAGCTAGAGCTTCTTTAAAAAGTTTATCATTTAGTTTCTCTTTTAATAACTGCTCAGTATAGTGCTTGAGTGAAGGCCTCGTGTTGTGGAATTTCAACTTTTGCCAAAGTGTAATCTGCTGAGTTCCTCTTACACTTTCTTTTCTTCTTAGATTTATAATAGCAATTTTAAAAATCACTGTTGAACTTGGAACCTATTTTTGAAAAGAAGTAGTAAAGAATGATGCATAAATCACGACAACCTATCAAGCACTTAAATGAGACTAAGGCAAAGAAATGTATGGTCAGGCCCTTGAGAGTCACACAGTCAAATAAACTCCCATTCAGAGGCTGCAAATAATTTCCCAAGTTCTGCTTATGACTTAAGGAAAATCATAACTAATTCAAACTTACCATGCTAAGCAGTAAGTGTTTTTCCTCTGTCAGCAGTTTTTATATTGTCTTTCCTTAATGTATGTTCTATTGATTGTGAATGAAGATACCGAGTCCAGGTTTTATTGGAGTGCTTCTGTTTGAGAGCTTTGAAATTCATAGTGAGTTTCAGTATGAATACAGACCATTTGGTACCCTTTTGTCATAGCTGCCTTGCTGCTGACGAGGCAGCCATGCTGCTTTTTACAGTTGTTTTTCTAATAATCGTAGCATAAGAAGTCTTTATTTCTTAGGGATATGTATTTTTTGCACCTTGCAGTTCGATCTTTTCCCAGAGGGGGAAGTGTCCACTGAGAGAGTATGTGTGTGTCTGGGAAAGGAGGAAAATGCAGGGAGGACAAAACCGAAAGTATGCAAAGAAAAGAAAAATAAAAAAAGGAAAATAAAACTGGTTTTTCTAGGCATCAAGTTTGTGTGCAAGTTGCATTTTGAGCAACTGGGAGACTGAATGAATGAATAGTTTTCTCATTCCTTCTTAGCATCAGTAGGGCTATGTATTATTTCCCTGGATTTTTTGAAAGATGAAGGTGAGTTGTCTGAGAGAATGCTAATGTCAGATTCACACCAGGTACCTGGCATTATCCTTCAAAACACCATCTGTCAAGCTTTCTAGAGATTTGGAGTCTAACATATGATGATTGCTAAAACACTTAGTCAAGGTAAGAGTGTAACTACTTAAGAAAATGAGAATTAATGCACTGGTTGCTGCTGGGAAAGGAAATGTATAGAATGGGCAGAACTTTTTTGGTTACCAGAAGAAAATGGTAATAGTGAATAATTTCTAGGTTATATCCATTATGAACCATTGTTTCCAGACTCTGGATTTCTGTTCTTTAGAATGTAATGTGCAATCAGCTACATCCATAATGATTCTAGCCAGGTGCTATTTTTATGATGTCCTAAGCATTTTTGATTGCCAGTACTTTTTGTATAGAATGCATAAATGTAGATTTGCTTCTGACTCCAGAGCCTCAAGCATTCACCCTGACTTGAAAGTGCTATGTTGTTTCATGTTGGCTGCTAGAACCTGAGGTTGAGAACAGTTGTGCTGCTGTGTGAAACCAGAGAACAGCACACAAGCATTCCAGATAACCATTCCAGAAAAATGCTTCTGGTTTGCGACAATGGATTTACTTGTAAAGATAAGACCACCCATATTTCCCCAGTTATTTGGTTTGTTATATTCTGTTGCATGGTTTTTTGGTTTTTTTTTGTTGGTGTATTTTGGTGCACTTAAACTATATTAAAACCTGCAAATTACTTATGTTTTTAATATGTAAGTCTGTGTCCTACAGGTTGACCTGTGTCAGATACATACTTGAATCAGCAGCTATTCACCCCTCACCACTAAGGGATGACTAGAAATCACTTACTTTAGTCGTTACCTGGGTGTGATGAAACCCCCAGAAAAGGGACATTTCCTGTGACAGAGGATTTGCATACTTACCAAACATCTTACAGAAAGGTGAGGAAAAACGTACTAGTGCTGCTTAGATACAAAGTGTGGAGGCATAAGACATTTTCTTTAAAAATCACTGAGGGAATCTGTGTCGGATTCTGACAATGAACCCAGCCTCTAAATGGCTAATCAAGTGCCTTAATCAGAAGATACTTTATTTCCCCATGGATCATTACCTGTTTCATATAGAAGTAGGTCCTACGTGACTGTTGCACTATTAGAAATGGAAAAGTCATTTGTAAGTCATCTATTAGAAGAACTCGTGAATTGTGAGTGGCTGGTGATCTTTACCTCATCCTAAGTTTTTTCAAACTTTTTGCAAAATGCATTGAACATACTTATTGTGATAATATAATCCAGTCAGTAATGCAACTGAAATGCCTTTTAATTGTAATAAGTAGCCGAACTATAAAGAATAGGCTAATCTCCATCTGTTGGAAAGGGCTTTTCTGTACCAAGGGAACTATGTTGTGTACTAGGCTGTTATAAGAGCTGGAAGAGTGTCCCTGTTTCGTGTTTTAAAATAGTTTTAAACTATTTTATTGTAAACTGGTTACTGATAGTTATTTTCTCAGGTAAGATTGTTCTGCCTCTAGTCAGGAGCTGTCCTGATAAATGTATGAGGTTGGGTAATGCTTGGTCAGATAAAAAAGCAAAGAGCGTGTTCTTGAGCAGTGCCTTTTGTACCTAACTTTTGCTTATACTGCAGCAAACTCTAGAGCTCCAGGGAGAGCCTCTCTGTTCTAGTGCTGTTTCCTACTATGGAAGTAAACAAGCTGCTTATATGTTTTACTTTTGCATGTATGTAAATATTTATTGCTTTGTGTAAGGTGTCTGTGATTATGAATATAAAATAAGTGTGTGACTTCAGCTGTGAAGGTTTGGATGACATAGAAAGATACAACCAGCTGGAACTGTTTTTATATCAGCATTATATTTAATAGGCTAAAGTGTCAGCTAATTGTCTATATGCTTTTGGGGTCAAGGAAATTATATATGTGTGTGTGTGTGTTTATTTATATGTGTGTGACTTTGGAATACCTTGCATGGTGTATTCTTAAAGCCAGCTCTGTGTTTAGTGATATAAACATAAAGGAAAAAGATCTATTGGAAAGAGCTGGCCAAAGTAAGAGCATCTCTCCCCATGGAAATATCAGCATTACTTGGGTAATGAGGTAGCTAATTTCTCTCTCTATAATGACAGTGCAATTGACCTCAGAATTTCAGCTGGCATTCCGAAGGCAGTGCGAAGCAGGCCTTTAACTTTAATCTTGAGTTAAGTCTCTAGATCATTCCATGTGGCATAGCATGAGTTCGTTAAACCTCCAAGTTGTGTAAATTAGATTCATATAACTCAGCTATCATCCCCATGCAAGCTTCTTGTAGGACAGGACATGATTATTCAAAAGATTAGCCTTTGCCCCCAGTGAACATTAGTATGGTCTTTCATACCAGCCTGCAGTACTTTTTTCTAGCTAGTAAGAAACTTGACATAATGCATGTTCATTCTGTCTTACATTCAGGATTTCAACTAATTCACTGGCAAACATGTGTTTGGGTTTTCTTCGGACTATTGGAGATTGATTTTCTCTGCATATAGGAATGCAACTTTAGTTCATGAGTGTGTGTTTCTGTTAAAAACCTGGGATGATAATAAGGTTGCTATGTGAAAATTTTGTCTTTGAAATACAGAATATGACAATCATATCCTTAGCCCTAATGTGAAAGGGTGTTGATCAAGCCTATGACCTGCTAAAACCAGGCCTCTGATACTTTTTAATTCTTATAATTTTTTTCATTGAAGACTACGATGTGAAAATATGCTTGCAAATTTATGAGTTTACTTGTCTCAACAAGCCTCTGGGCTAAAATAAGATTAATGTAAAATGTTAATGTAAATTCATACATTAATATTAATCTGTGAGCGGTCGCTATTCTATTTATTTTTTTTTCCTGATGTTTGCATCAGGTGAGAAGAAATCTGTATTCACAAAATAGTTGGTATTAATCATTGTTTGCTTTGCTGTCTCAAGAAATGCAGTATAAATTCCTGGTAGATTGACTCAGGAAACATGCTAATATTCAGAGTGTGTATTTCAGGTATCTTGGTTTCATTAGAAACTAGATTTGTATTGATCATTTGGAGCCTTTTCAATAAAAAGTGCAAGCTCTAGAGGAATACAAGGTACTTATGATTCCTATAAAGTCGTGATGTGCTAGGCATTACAGACTTGGTTCAAAGCTGGCTAAAGTTAATGGGAATTTTTCTGTTGCCATTAGTGGGCTGTCAGGCAGTCCTTGTAATACAAATATGATCTATTGACTGGTATAGCCAATAGATTTGCAATAATGAAAATTGGTGGAACATACTGCAGGTATTAAAACTGAGTTTTGCTTTTTATGTTTTTTTAAGGCTGAATTTTTTTCTTCATTTTATGACAACGTTATGTGTTCATAATTGTAGGAAGCGCTTTTGCCTTGTAGAATGTAATGCGGATGACTTCCAAATGATAACCAGATCTATGGAAAACAAAATACTATAAAATGTTAGAATGACTATAACAAAGCAACTGTTATGTTTATATTGACCCCAACTTTTTTTGTCATAAAAGGCAGGCTTGTTTCAGAGGAGAGAAAAAAGAAATGATAGATGTGATTTAAAAAAATAAAAATAAAAATAACATTTTGTTTCAGACATCTGAAGCAGCTTAGGACTGTTTGATCTGTGATCTTAGAAAACATGTGCTTTGAAACACAGTAAATTGTTTTGTAAAGAGGCAACAATATGAGTGCAGTAGTTGAAGGTTAGATTCTGATACCCTTGTTCAAAATAAGAGGTGCTTTTCTCTTTAAGTAGCGCCGTTTGAATCGGTGGAGCTGCTCAAGGTGCAATTCAGTGCAAATAGCAGAATTTAGTACCAACCGTTTAAGGGAAGGTCAAAGGCATTTGCTGAGGCTTATCTGGATAGCCAGAGCCTCATCAACAAAGTGCGCTGGTATTTTGGCAATGTGAATGTTTTCCTTGAAGGAGAAGAATATTTTTCACTTGTCCTGGGAATTCTTTTAGTAAATTATTGTCATAGTTAGTCTCCTCGGTGTATACATGCAGGGCACAACTGCTGTAACTATCCATCTCTCTTCCTCTATACCTCTAAGTAGACGTTTTAAAACTCAAGTATTTGGAAAATGGTTATTATTTGCAGTCAGTACCGAGAGAAGGCAGAATACCTGGATGGCTGAGTAGAAAATTCCAATCAACTGCTAATGTCCTAAGCACTGAACACCTGTGTAATGTGTAGAATAGAGTGGCCACTCCTAACCAGGAGGTGGCATGAGTGGGCTCCACATGCCAAAGTAGAACTTTATATGCTGGCACCTTCTGGGAAAGGGCTAGTCTGGTCCAACAGGTACATCAAATTCTTTTTCATTGGATGTATGCTTTTCTCATTTAGGCAATATGCACGCAGTATATACTAACAACCAGATTTGCTGGAGCATGCTGGGCTATTTAGTAGTCTATAAAATCTGATCTGATCAGCAGTGACCACTGCATGAGTCTCCTAATAAAAGCTAAACATCTGCTTAACCCACCAAAGCAGTGCCATGAGAATGAAACAGTTCCTCCATGACACAAGGACACAGGTTTCAAGCTCAAAGTATGAGATGTCTTGGGCCTTACTTTAGAAGGCATAAATGTAGCTGCTGTTTGATAGTTCCTCTCCAAGGTTTATTAAAATGGGAATGCATTCCACCTGTCTGTGCCTTGTAGCTGTACTGTAGACTACGCATGCTGCTCATATGAAACAGTAGTTTTCTGCAGCCGCAGGGTCACTGCAGTCACCTGGCACCTCAGTTCAGGGTAAGAGTGCCTTTTCAAAAACAAGCAATTTTTAACTGTTTCAATTTGAATCTCTTTTCTCCAACAATCTGCTGAATGTGAAGCAAAATTCAGTGTCATCATAGCTGATCTTAGAATATACTTTTTCTTTTAAATATTTTGAGAATAAATAATAGGAAGAGTGTTTTCATCAAGGATTTGAAGTGTTAAAGTATACATGATAGAAAATAAAAAAAAAACTGGTTTGCAGGTGGATCCTGCTAAGCATTCTGAAGTTGTGCATTCATCTCTTCTTCACCTTCCATTTTTCAGTCCTTGGATGGGTCTCAGTGCACTGTATCAGAATAAGCAAAGAAGCAGACAGTTTTTAAAATCAAGTGTGTAAAGTATGGAACTTTACTGATGCTGCAGTTTAGTCTTTGACTGTATAAACAAATAAGATTGTGCTGTCTGACCAGAGAAATGGAAAACCTTAATACTTGTGTAAAGATCTGATGTGCACAGTACGTGGAGTTTTGGCTTGTACTATATACCTTCAATGACTTTTAAAACTCCCATCTGTAAGATGTAGACTGATGCTGAATTTCATTCTAATGTTTGAGATCTCTACATGAAAAACTTGATAAGAAATGTGTATTATTCTTATTACTGTTGGTACAAAATTACTATTTTTAAATTTGCAGGCAAAAATAATCCTGGTTATTACAGTCCTCTGTAAATCCTGTCATATTTTAATTAGAATCCTGCTGGATATGAGTACAGCTGTTTCCTTATCCTAAAAAGGGCTGAAACTAATAAAAATGATGAAGAAGAATTATTTAAGACTTTCAGCAGATTAAAAAACTCCAGCCCCCACCCCCCCCAAAAAACCCCATTGAAATAATGTATGTTGGTTCCTGATTTCACAACCTTTGCTGTTGAAAGGGAATTTTTTAGTTTGAATACTGAAAAAATGATCAAGCAAAACTTCTAATAATGCTAATATGGCGATATTGAAGATCATCCCCACTTAATTAAGATGATACAAAGTTTTGATGGTCATATATGGCTACATATGATACAACCAAAGACATCTTAAAAGCTTCAAATGCTCGCTTGCACTGGACGTTCGTGTTTACGGTTCTTGGGTTAGCGGGATGGAGTTACAAAGTCTGAAAGACACAGGGACAGTCAATGCTGTTTCAGAATGTCTCTGCACCTGCTAAAGTGCATCTATCTCTTCTAAGGGTTACACTATCAGATGCAAAAAAGTCAGAAGCTTTTGATTCATAAAATACTTTGAATTCTGGCAATCAGTGTAACTATTGGAAAAAGTAATACTGCATGCTAGTCCATAAAAGATTCATTAAAACTTGAATTCCTTTTTACTCTGCTTTGGATCTGGAAAAAACTTCTACTTGTTTTACAGTAGAAACATTTTAGCTTTGCTAACTGGTGAAGGCAAGTGTGTCTTCAGCAAAAGTAGGGATCAAAGTCCCTGGCTCATAATCAGTCAACTTGCAAAGAGCAGCACTTCAAATCAAGGAAGAATAGTTTTCCAAAGAGGTGTCAGCACTGGAGACAAAACCCAAATCCTCTATTTTAATGTTTACTGGGATTTAAGTATATGTTTCAAAACTGTCTTTCAAATACTTGAAGTTAGAAAACTTGCCATGAAATCAGGGGCTGTGTGTGTATGTTTTAAAATTACATTTTTGTATTGAAAAATTGAGTTAACTTACCTCTCACAGTGCAAATTTTTATCTCTGTGTTTCTGCTAATGTAGCCTCATATTGCTGATTCTTCTAAATGTTTTTAAGCAAATTTGTTTGTTGCATTTTGTCTTTTTTGAGATTGTGGGAAGAACTTTCTGGTGTTATCAGGGCTTGCTCTGAGGTCAGAGTATGAGCTCTAGCTGGGGAAAGAGTGAGACTTTGTTCTTAAATCCTTGGTACTACACTGATTGCGGCAGCTATGGAGCTGGATCCCTGACTTCCCCATTTTAACTAAAACTGGTCTTTCTCCAGTTCTCCTGAAAGGAGCAGCACCACATGTAAGTGACTTACTGTCTCTTCTGTTGATGTTTGAAGGGCAAATTAAGGACTGATAAAATAAATGCCAAGACTCCTTCCTGTCTTCAGATAACTGTTCAGCAAGAAAATGGAGAGTTAATTTCAGTAAATGATGCTTAATATCTTGGTGTCTCCTTAGGAGTGTAGAGCTATCTAATAGCTTTAGCTTTTGCACAGATACAGATTTGCAATTATTTCACTAATACTTGTATGCAAAGTAGTAGGATTTAGCCCATTGTAAAATTTGAAATAACATCTTCCTCATACTTGTAAATATATGAATTATATCAATTTATTACTACGCTCAAAAGCCATTGGTGGGTAATCTGCCACACTCAGTTCTTACATTGCATGGACTCCTTTTCCTGAACCTACACTCCTATTTAACAAGATCATTCTGTCTTTGTAAATACAGTATTACAGAATGCCCTGATTCTGTTTGATTTGTTCGGGGTTCTCCAGATGTTGTTGCTGCATCTGGAGTGGTTGGTTTGTTCTTTACTTGCTGCAAATGGTTTAGTGTAAACACTGACAGATCAGGTTGTGCATAAGTCTGTGAGAAAGATTTTACTCATCAGTAGCAAAGAAAAGGGATCCGAGGTCAGCAGTGAATGTGGGAAACCAGGTGTTCGTGTTACCTATTTTGTTACTCTTTCTGAAGACTAAACTGTGAGGTAACCTGGATATACAGTAGTTTATGTTGAGTTGTGCATGACAAAAAGATGTTCGTGCAGTACCAGCTTGCTTGAACACAGGAACCATCTGTTCAGCATGAAAAGTCTTTTGCTGCTCCAAAGTGTATGAATAATCTGAAATGATATGTCAGATGCAAGGGGGAAGAGAGGACTAAGTTTTTGCTAGAAATATTTTGATATGCTTTTTTAAAGGAATGTTTGTACTGTAATCTATCCAAGTGCTTCTTGTGGTGGAAGTGGATGTTTTCAGCATAAAGTAGAAATGGAGCAGCTTGGTTTTGACACAAAGCAGGACCTTGATGTGATTCAGCATCCAACCAATCACTTAAGGTGTCCTGATTTGGAGACAAACAGAAAATAATTAGAAGCTGCTATGAACTTTTAGCTGCAGCTTTCTGGTTCTTGGCATTTCAACATTGTCCCTTCTCACAGCCTGTATTTAAAGGTTGGGGATTTTTTAAATGATGAAAAAGGACTTAGAAGGAAGAATGGGGAAAAGAGAAGAGAAAATGGAGGAAAGATATTAAAAGGAGAACAAAACAATGGAAAGATTGTAGGGGAGGTGGAAAGGGGGGTCGCAACAACTGATAGAGCGAAGAAAATTAAATAAGTGAAGAAAATACAAATTGAGCAGGTGAAAAATATTCAGTTATTTTGGTTCTAAGCAACTGATGAAAGCACCAAGTACTGAACATTTAGTGAGGACTTCTGGAAGCTTTTAGTTAAGCATTTGAAAATGCTGCTGGTTTATTTAAGAAAAACTAAAATGAATTTCAATGCTTTCTGAAAAGCTTCTGTTAAGAATTACATAATTTTGATACTGCAGTGTTTCACGTGTTCAGAGAGACATTGTGGGTATCTGCCATCCATATATACATGTTAATTATCCAGTAATTAAACACAACCAACTATTTTGTAGTGATTCTCCCAATTTTATTACTAAACAGCAACTAAGATCTTTTGTGTTAGTAATATTTACAATTGTTTTGCAATACTATGGTAGCTAGTTAATAGTTTACTTATGGTTTTAGTTTTAAAAGGTACGATTGTAAGATTGAATGGATAGAAGAGAACTCCACATCTAAAACTTCATTCTTTTCATAGTAGTCTTCAAACTTTGGAACGGAGTGTACTGGTGTTAGGAGCTCTGCACTTGGACTTTTATTTATATCAGCTACAACTCACTAAGTTCTCAGTCCAAAGATGAGATGATGATGGTGAACATTTTATTGAGCTTTATGGAATTGCACAGAAGAGAGTTTGGATGTGCCAGGATTATATTGAGAAAGTGTTCAATTGTGGAGTCTTCAGGATATTAGAGAGCAGCAACCCTTACAGTGATGTGAGCACCAATTTGCAGCCAACTGTCCTGTGCTTTGTAAACTCTCTGCTGTGCTATCCATAAACTGAAGCAAAATGTTTGGAGAGGATAAAAACAACTTTGAAGGACAAATAGTAAAAAGATTGCATGAAGCAGTGGATTAAAAAGTAGTTTTGATTGACAATTCTGAGGTAAAATTGTTTTGCTATAATGTTGGATTTTGCATCTTGCTGGCTTTCATGGTAAAAGATAATAATTGGAATGACTCGAATTGGGTAATTTAAGTTTGAATTAACATTAATTTTCCCATTTTATTTAATAAATACGTGATTTAAAATATATATACACATTTTGTAAGACATTGGAAGGTTATGTTACAATTTGTTTATTGGAAGGCTTTTCTCGGCTGCTTTGGCACTTGTGATATTACTCAATAAAGGGTAATTCAGGTCCCTACACTAGTTTGAAATAAAAAAGTGAAGTGAAAATTAGGAAAAGATACAATGCCATGCAAGACATGATAAGGTTATTACCTCTGAAGCAGACTCTATTGTAGCTGTCAGAGGCATGAAATGTGTGACCTAACTGAAATTTGAGGTGAAATGTTTGTCTTCCTGCTGTTTGCTTTGGCGTGTAGATATGTGCTGCTTGCATCTTGTTTGTGTGGCAGGTGTATTCCAGGGTGAGCACCATAGCCTCATTTCCACTGGTTGTGTAGGGCAGCCCACTTCTTGGAGTACAGTATATCCTCCCTTTCCCGTGCTTCTGTTTCTCAAGAAAACCAGGATTCTTCATAGAGAGAGAAGCATTAGGGTATGTACTCTTGTCCCAGCATACAGCTGGATGAAGACCAGAGCTGGGGCTCAAGGATGGACTTCACCAGTTTGACTTAAATGAAATATTGAGTATATCTGCCATTTCCAGTCGGATTTTGGTGTTTGGTCACTTTTCTTTACATATATTTGGTCACTTTCCTTATGTAAATTAATATCCAGGGGGAATAGTTTCCTGCATTAGTTTCTGGCAATGTGAATTTTTGTTGAATTTTTACCTGCTGACATTTTCATCATGATTTGTACAATTTTTTAGCAGTGGATCAGAATTAAACTCCAGAACCATTTTAAGGCATACTTTTATTTTAACAACTTTTTTTTCCACGTTTTTAAGTTAGGGATACAGACTATTTGAAATCCATCTTAAGCCATACTTCCCTATATATCAAGAAACCACTGAACTATGGACTACTACAGACCACCTTATGCCATATACAGCAGACTAATAAACTAATAAAATTGATATGCAGGATCATATTATACATAGCATTTTCTCATTAGGTTGTTTTAGGAAAGGGAGAGAACATTCATCTAGAAAAAAAAAGCAACCATAAAGTATTACAGCTTTATGGTTTGGTTTCTCTTGCCCATTTCCCACCTTCCCAATCAACATAATAAAAATTTTGCAAAGCATTCCAGAGAGATGAATTTTCTTATGACAATGATAAAAGTGTTCCTTCTGTTTAATTTTATTTTTGACATGGTCTATGAGCTTTAGTGGTTTCCTCAATACAAATATTAGTTTGATAAATTTTAATGGATGTTTCATAATCCCCAGTTGTGGTCATGGTCATGTTCATGTATGCCTTTTAGCATATTTTTTTTAGAAATTGCAATCTTGGGAACTTGGACAAAAACTTTTATTTTCTACCAAGGGTATTGCCCAGAGTCCATAAAGTGCTTGGCCGTCACATTTTACCATAATATAGCAGGTGAAAATTTATTCTGCAGGCCATCTTGAGATACGCATTCTTCTCCTTAGTGACACTGGCAATAGGAGTTTGTGTTTTATGTGAAACCACATAATTTATGGATTTTGCTCAACTCTGTTTTTCCTCAAATTCTGAGGATTGTGACTGCCATATCTTTTCAGACTGATTTTTGGTCACTTTTACTTCAGATGAGAACACCTAGTTTGATATTTGTGTCTCTCTTATTGAATCCTTTAATGTATGGTGGCACTTGGTTTTCAGTGCATCCAAAATACAGAAGCTGTTGGCTTTTAAATTGCTGCAGGTGGGCTGTTTCAGTACTCTCCAAGATGCCACATGGCCATTTTCGTCATGCTTATTCCAGAATGCTTAGAAAATAGAGATTGTTTTAGTAAAGAATTTATTTTCTTTTTACTCTGTATTTAGAGTTGCTTGTTGCATAGTTTGGACAGAAGTAGTCACCACTGGTTGCTTCTGGATGGCCAGGTGGCATGGCATGGGATAGGATTTTGTTACACTGTTCACTATCCCAAGGCACCTTGGTATCTTTCCATTTGTCTTGTGGGACACACAGCTTAGTTGTTTTTTTATTACAGTGAACTCTGTTCAGTTTATTATGTTAATATTTCTCCTGCATTTGTTTCTTGAGTCTTGAAGCAGCTCTCCAACTCTTTTGAGGAATGTTCCAAATCCCTGGGGATTTGTGTAGTTTATCTAAATGTTACTGCCTTCAGCACCATAAAAGTGGCTCTTCCTGGGACATACTAATGGGTATATTGTACCTTAGGCTGTTGTTTGCTGCAGCATGTGCGTTCCATGATCTTTCTATTTAACTTCCAGACTCCTCTGATGTGAGATTTGGCTTCTTTACAGAGCACCTTCTTCTAGCTACAATCCCAAGTGAATGGATTTCTTCATGTGTCAAATTCAGGAGGTTTTGTTGAAACCTAATACTGAGTCTTCAAACAGGTTTGGGGGTTTTTTTTCCCTGTGCATCTTTCCATAGATTTGAATTTTGGTTTGTCTGTTCATCCTTAGATATTTTGCACATTGCTCTACATTACAAGTCTTCCATTTAAACAGGGTAGAAAAATATAACTGAAATTAATTTTTGGTAGCTCCATGTTTTCTTTCATTTGCTTGGGTTAAATAAAAACTATTTAAAATATCAGAAGCTTCTGGAGATAGGTTTTGGGGGCTACTACCTCACTGACATTTTATGGCAAGGAACCTACTTCAAAATTTTTTAATATTCCTCTTGCACTGTAGAAAATACTTAGTTCTATCAGACTCTAGTAATGGTGGATTTAAGTATGACAGTATTTAAGAAGATAATAAATGTCAAATGAAAATAATGAGTTCAGATGTTCCTTAGCTCTGAACAGAAGGCACAGATAAGAAAATCTGAAGCTTTCTGGTAAAACTAATACAGAAAAAAATTATTGTTTTCTAAAACATGCCACTAAAATTCCTGAGGAGGAAAATCAGTGAAGACCTGGTTATCAAGTGTGTGTTATGTCAAACCTGTTAGGTGTCTGTTCAGTGCAGTAAGGAAGAAGGTTATGATTGGATATTTTGGCTGCACATGTGGGGTTTGTGCATGAAGAAAGACTGTGGCAGAAATGAAGTCTAGATACCAGAGTTAAATGTCTGTTATATGCTCAGCTGCTGTTCCAAGTAGCTCTTTTCATAACCAGCAGCTTTTTGGGGGTATTCTGTTCAGGCTGAACATATTCTGGAATTAGAATTATACAGTACTATATTTTTAAAGAAAAAGTGTGATGCAGAGCAAAATGCTAAATTTCAGTCACACCGTCAAGACTGATTTCCTGTTATGCTAAAGCTAGTTTTCTATTTGAATTTGGATGTTTGTACTGTTTTCAATTTTTGACGTTGCAGTATTTAATAGAAGTGTTCGTTCTTTTTAAAGTAAGAATAGCAATAGGTAAATTTAATCTGTATTTTTTAAGTGGCATATTATACTTTACTAGTCCACAATACAATTTGCCAGGGAAAAAAAATTGAACCACACTTGAATGTTGTGGGTTTTTGCTTTGAGAGTATTTTGTTGCCTTCCTGAGCTCAAACATAAATGTTTCATGGAGGAGTGCTCCACTGAGTATTGGGATTTGGGTAGAAAATAGAATGTGCGAACAAGAGGAAGTAAATTAGGTATTTTGGGCAAGTTTTTTCTTTTTGCTACTTGATTGAAAATGACACATTTTTTCAGTGGACTCCAAAAATACATTCCTGACTCCTAATTCTATTGCACAGGTGGCTTCTGGGATCTCTGCTTTAGAGACAGAGAACAACATCAAAACCTTTCCCAAAGCTTAACAAAAATAGTGTTATCCTATCCCTATTTGGAAAATTCTTCTATTATGATTTATAACTTAAAAATTTTTGCTAAGTAACACAATTCTGCTTAGTAAAAGCAAGTTCTCTTAACTCTGAAACTGCTGAGAGTATCTGCATTACGTTGCTTCTGCTTTCAGCTTCACTGTGTGCCCGATACTGCTATTGATATCAAAGTGATTTTAGATTTTGAAAGACTAAAGTGGTTTTGAGCTGATCACTTGCTAACACATGAAGTTTTGGATACTTTTTTTAACACATATGTTTGTTCATTAATTCAGTATTGGAGTGTATAATTTCAATCATTACAGATTTCAGTGTGGTCCTGTATTTGTCCTAGGAGCTTTCAGTTCAGACAGCAACTCACTATCCATTTCTTTCCATTGAATAAGTGAGTGAATTAAGGTAAAACTGTCTCATAACCTGTGAGACATCTCTGTTGCCTATAGTAGTCCATAGGGTGCTTTTTCATCTCTCTGACAAAAGGCCCTCAGGAATTTAGTCCCTCATTTGAATGCTGAGTAGTATAAAGGCCATAAGCTTGTGACCTCTGAATTCTATAATTTCCCCATCCCTCATGATTTAAATGCTTATAGCCTGAGGTACATGGACTGGGAAGGGATGTTTGGTCCAGAGGCAAGTCCCAGTACTGCCGAGATAATGATCTTACTGTAAGAGTTATTCTGAAAGAAAAATAGTACCATTTTACAGTAGCAATTTATTGGAGACCTTTAAAATAGAGTTTTCAGGTGCCAGCTAATCTCAGCTATCATAACATTATTACTATCACTTTAAGAAGAATACCTGACAACTGCAGGGGAAAAAGGTTGAGTCTTTGATGTCCATTTGTGTTCATTCTTAAAGGGGTATCTCTGAGCTGTTTTCTACAATTTTACAAGCAATCAGTCATTAGAAAACATGGATATTGATGTTCAGAGTTGAAAGTTAACTTTTAAGGTGGTTCTTTTGTGCCTGAATTGGGGTATAACTCATGTTCAAGTCTTATTTTTATGTGGACCTTCAGAAGTAACCCTGTGGTGTTAGTAAATTGCACGGACATCAGACTGAGTGATGATGCAGCACATGCCTTTTTGAGGAAATCTGGAAAGACATGTTTGAGGAGTAATGTTACTGCTTGTGAACAAAAGAAATATTCTTTAGAGGCTAAAATACATAATTTGTGTGGTTGTCGGTATTGCTTCATTTGAAGTGGTTGAATAACCCGTGCCCACAAAACATCTTTCCTGGGTGCTATCTTTTTGATGGTTCCTCACTCAATGGCCCTGCTGGGTACAAAAGCCCTCTAGTGCTTTCTTCCCAGGATCTGGATGTATGGAAGTCCATTGCTTAAGCTACATAGTGGACAGAGGGGGCAAAATGTCAGAGTATCTACTACTCTATATATACATGTGCATAATAAGTCACTCAGTCTTTCCCACCTTATAGTGAGGATCTTGCACCTGGAAATTCTTAATTAATGTTTACTTTCTTTTTATTGTTCCTTTTCATAATTCTTGTGCTTTCCCTTTCCCAAACTGTCCTATGTATTGTGATGCCGTTGTCTCATTTGGATTACAAGCTCTAGGAGATAGGTGTGAGGTGCTGTGTCAGTATATAGTGGTAGTATGTATTAATGTTTTTATCATTTGTTGTTTGTCAGGAAACTTATCACTGCAAAACATAGTTGCCTGTAAATGCCATCAGCAAGTCTTGGATTCTGTCCTGGAGATGCCTCCTACCCAGGTGTCAATGTTCATATTATCTGCTCTTTCAAAATTTGAGTTCAGTTAATCTCTTCCCTGTGGACATGTCCATGAGCATGCTTTTCAGTGCCATCTCTAATAGGTTTGTTTGCTTTGGCTACCTTTGGTCTTTTCCAGTTGAGTATTGAACCTATGGTTTCTCCATCTCTTCTCTCACTTAACATATTTGGAAGTTTTTTCTTGGTCGTCTCTGCAAGTGTACCAACCAATAACCAGTGCATCTTGGCCTGGATAGGAAAGCTTTCCTGCTCTCACAAACCGGACTGCACTGTTGCTTTGCAAAATAATCCAGTTGTTCTTAATGTACCTCTTACAACAACACTGTCTCATTTTTCTAGGCATTTCTTTGTTTCTTAAATAGCAAGCTGCTTCTGCCCACTTCTGATTTTGGTCTACCTTTTGCGTGCCCACACATGCTATTCTGATTTCAACAAATGTCAAACACATTAAGCTGTAAAACATGTATTTTATCAATTCTTTTCATCATTCAACTTGCTTATGTCTTCAGAGATGAGGTAATGGTAACAACCTGCATGTTTATCAAATGCACTTTTTAAAAACCAGCATCCTGTGTTTATTCAAGTTCAATGCACACTGATGCATCTGAGTTATTAATTTACAGGATTGCAGCAATTGCTGGTGACAGTAACTGATGCGTGATCCGTCCTTTCCCTTATCTCAACCCAGGAGCCTTGCTGCATTTTTTCTCTCCTGTCCAGCTGAGGAGGGCAGTGATGGAGCAGCATTGGTGGTCAACCCACCACAGCTCATCCATTTCAGTCCGGTAGACTGGATTCAGCTAGCAGCCTTCTTTGGAATGTATCATTTAGATAGCAGTTGATTTCCTGCATTGTAATTTCTTCTAATCTTCAATAGCTTTGTTGGTTGTGTTACTGTATTTTTTTTGTAGTTCTCTTTTTTATACTGTATCTAGTCTTACCTTGAAATGTCATCTGCAAATGACTTGCTTTTTTGTTTAAGCATAAAAAAATTTCATCAGTGCATGTATATCACCTAAAGGCTGTCTGGTCACCATGGCTGGGGTGGAGTGTATATATACACTGCTTTGTCTTCACTTGGGAGCAAGGCTACACTCAATGTTACATCAATTCACTGTTGTTGTGGGATCAAGAATAAGCACTAAGCAAAAAACAAGCAGAGTATTAACCTTTTGGAATAATAACAGAGTATGGAAGATTTACAGACAATATACTTGCTCAAAAAATAAGCAGATCAAAATGGGATACCTTCTAATAAAATTCTGCTATTGCAGTACTGCAAAGTTGTTTCTTTTTAACAAGAGTGTGTGGAAGTGTTGGGCAGCTGAGTTTGGGACACTGTAAGCATCACAAAAGCAGAGTGAGTGAAATAAGGTGACAAAAATTGTCATGCTGTTCTGGGCCAGCATCTTGGGGATTAAATTCCAAGAGACCTGTCCGCCACTGTGTGCACTCTAAAGTGGGTGTTCATTACTTGTGGGGTGAATGTGGACTGCTACAAGTCTTCAGACCAAATAAAGCATTACTGCCTCTAGCACATGCCATTTAGGACTCTCATGCTAATTAATATATGTAGATGAATGCAGAAGGGGAATGGTGTAAGCTTTACCAAGAACCCAAATACTGACTGGCTGCAGCTGGTTTTTCCTGCTCAGATAATAAACCATGCTGCAGAAGTGAGGAGCACCCCAGTTTGCTGAGTACACATTGTCGATGCCTGCTTCATGGGATCTCTGCTATCCTCTAGCATGTAATTTTCTGCTTAGAATGAGATCAGCATTGTTGAATTCTATTCATTTGATGCTGGAACCCTGTCTCCAAGTTCAGCAATGCTAAATGTTAACCTAGTGCAGCAGCTTGAAAAATAGCTTTGTATTAAAACTTATGCAGGTTGGAGTTGCATGAAACTCTAGAGATGATTGAACTTGCCATCTTGGTGCCTGTTCCTGTTTGGCATATGACTCCTCATATGCAGTTTCTTGTTATTTTTTCCTTGACAGTATCTTGACTCCTTTACCCTGGAGTTCCTCCTTGCAGCAACCAGACCAGCATTTAATCTCTAGAGCTTTATTTTAAAAATGTATTATGTCTCTTTAGGCATGATGGGCTGCAGGAAGTGTTTAAACTGCCACTTGCCAAGTCATGTTTTGCTTATCAGTGATACATTTAGGTCAGACAATAAAATTGCTACTGAAGGTTCTTGCAGCCAGCAAAGAAAATCAAATGCAATTATCTCAATGACACTAATAAATGTGGGCTCCTTAACCTGAGCTTTTATTAAGCTGGTATATTCTTAGTCATCTAAAAGATAATTGCATTTTGAATAACTCAAATGCCAGTTTTATGTTTTACAAACTGTACTAGTAAAGCTCTGTTTGATCATCAGCCTGAAAAATCCCCATTAGATCACCTTTAAGTCCACCAAAAGAGTGGAAAATTACAATTCTGAGATTAAATAATGAGGAATTAAGAGAAAAAAGATAAATTTGAAAGAAGACTGTACAGTGGGAAAATAAAGTTTAAATATTCATACTTTCAAATTCTAAGTGTGGTACTGAAGCTTGAAAGGCTGCCTAAAAGTTCTGGATGTGCATGCAAATTCATCCCAAAAGCTGGGTATGTTATTGGCAGAACTCGTATGCAGTTAAACAGAATTTATTCCTAGCTCTTCTTACGTATTTGTCTCATTTTTGATGCATTGTTCTAAGTTCAGTTTTGTTAAACTGCTCCTTGGGTTTTGCCAACTGAAAAAATAATCTGTACAGGTTTAATAGAAGGCATGTATTTTGCTAACATCTTCCCATTGAAAGCATGACATACCATAACCCTTCTGGAGTATTGGTGCAAGAAGGATTTTTATTTTTGGTAGAAATGAACATTGTTCATCTAGAAGATACTTAGTTTAAAAAGCTGAGGTATTTTCAGGGTTCTTTAGAAATTTGAAACTGTTAGATATGCCATGATTTGTAGTAAGCCTGTGTCAGCAATTATTTGGTATCTTCCTAATGTTTAGAGATACTTTATTAATTTCTACAATAATCTATAGTTTTGTTTTAATTTTTTATTATTTCCTTTCCTTCTGTTGAGTCTTGGTAGTATTTTAGCCTTTTCAGTCTTTTGAAATTTTCAAAAAATCTTGAGTTTTTGAAAGTACTTATTAGAAGTATTAGCATTATCTCATCCAGTTTTCCAAGTCACTTATGGTGATGTCTCCTGATCCTTTTTCTTCCTCAAAGACTTCTGCCACTGTCTCCTTGCCATACTCTTCTTGTGTTTCCTCTTGCTTTGTTGCTAGCTGCCACAAAGCAGTTGGAATCTTTTTGGCCCCAGTTGCAGGGGCCCTCCTGACAGCTGAAGAAGTACAAGGACATTCATCCTAACTAGAATCCCAGGTGGTACACAGCTCCTGGACCATGCTGCAGCAGGAGGTCTGCCCTATGTGAACCAAGTACAGTTTTAGTCAGGATGGTTTGCTTGAGCTTTGTGCCATGTCATACCTATATGTATTTACTATAAATTCTATTATGTTCAACCAGTCTGAGAACCGAGATCTAATTGATTTAAGTAGTATTTAACCTGCAACTATTCCAAGATCCTTTATGTTTTAAGACTACCTTCTTGTGTTAATCAAATTTTTTTTCAACAAAGGCTGCGAGAATAAAGGAACTCATTAGGTCTGGGTTTCTTGATGTTATCTGTTACTATCTTTAATGTCCCTTTGTGCTAGTCAGAAATGTGCTTAGTAGTGTTTCCTTTAATTCCAGCTTAATCTGAAAGTGTGACTTGGTTTATGGTAAAGAGCAGTGAATAGCACCATTTCTGGAATATATTGCTAATAAATCTAAATTTACTTTGCAAGGGCAAAACAACCTGTGAATTACTTGGTTTTTATAGTTATATTCTGCTAAGGTGTCATCATTCATGTATTTTAAAACACCAAATTCCAGTGAAAGCAGAAGAAAAACTATGGTATTGCACTAACATAGGTGAAGTATAATTTAAAATTATTTTTCTACCCAAATACAACTATTATATTCTACAAGCACGCTTATTTTAAAATTGAGACTAGCGATGACTCATGAAAATTAGTAATATGAAAATAACCCAAATAGCTAAAACAGATAACACTTCCATCTTTTCCACCTGCTTCTTAATGCCAGAAGTCTCCCTTCTGGTTCCTAAGCTCTGTTGTCAGAACTTAGCTAACTCATGCAGACATTCAGTTCTACACTGCTTGAACGAGGAGGGTTCTGTCAGTGGGTGTTCTCCACATGGTCAACTATTGCTGGTTTTCTTATGCTTAATGATTCTTAAGCAGGCCAATTATTTTTTATTTTAATTTCCCCCCATTTTTTCTGGAAATAGTGTGTGGATTTAAATTAAAAAAAAAAAGGAGAAACTGGAGTTAGCCAAATAGCCCACCTGCTCCCAAGAACCCCACAGCCAGCCAGTTCTGTATAAAGGTAGCACAGCAGATGATATAAACTGGGGTAGTGTAGTTCAGCGGTCCGTCACCAGCAAAATATGTAGAATCCACTTCCAGTGAGCAGTGGCATCTTGGCATAACTATGCAGACATTGTAGCTCTTTGCTCCTAAACAGTTCCTCCCCAGGAGTCACATTGACATTAGTTTGCTTGGAGGTAAAACTGCCAGCTCATTTCTCTTCTGTGCTGCTTCAGCTCATTTTCCCCCAGCTAGCATTTTCAAGAATGACTGCTAGAGAAGGCCACTATTTCCTGGCTGCCAGGACCTGCAGAGACATTTTGCCTCTGCTCCAAGCCACTTTCTCTTACGTCAATAGGCCAAAGATGCCAGTGAGGCAAAAACGCAACCTAACAACAAAAGAAATATTGGAATGTTACTTCTAAGTACAACTTGTACCTTATCTCATCAAGCACTTGTGAAAACAAAGTCTGAGCATGAACTTCATGTTTTCTAAGAAGGTATCAGTCCCAGTTTGAAGCCTGATATTTGATTTGCACATTTGAAAACTACCATGATACTGTACTGAACAAACAGCTTTGAGAGTGTGTTTTGATGTGGATGATCTCATTGGCAACATGGCAGTTCAAGATTGGCTATTAGTATATATGCCTTCCTTTTTGTTTTAATTAATTCCCTAATCTTTCAGAAAGTAATTATCAGTCTTTCCTTTTATGTAAGCTTGTGCTGCTGGTATAACTATATATGTATATACACACTCTATCTAGTTATACATTTCTGCATACATGTATAATACAGCTCTCTAGTTGTATATTACTTCTTTCACTTTGTGTTTCTTTAAACTGAGAATCAAAATTTTATTTCATTAAACATCTGACTGAATCAAATATTATTTCTCTCTGTAGAAATACCCATATGAAATAAAGCAGAAATAAATTAGATCTGAATAATGTTTCTCTAAATAGCTTTATTTAGTAGGTTATGAATTTCATAGGACAGACTTGACCCGTTGTTATGTATCTGTGAAGTGTCATAAATATTTAGAGCATTATGCACATTTTGAATACTCTGAAACAACCCACTTACGAAAATGGAAAACTGGTAGAGCGCACTGTATTTCTAATGACTAATTGTTAAAGAAGACTGCAGTGTCGGTACTGTGATACTGTCCTTATGGGAGAAGGCAGGAGATAGTGAGTTGCTGTCTAGGAGTTTTCTTGAGAATTTCAGGTAAGTTGAAGATCATAATTAAAGACTGAATAGCACATTTGTGTAGAGTGATGGGGGAAAAGTATCGGAATTCCTCTAAGGAAGAGTGTTCTTTTTCAATCTGTTGGAGTTCTTTGAAAAAAACTAGGTAAAGTACATAAAGGTTACCTGTCAGACATAATGTTCTAGGATTTTCACAAAGCCTTTGATAAGATTCTTCATAGTACGCTGCAAAGAAAATGAATTGTGGTAGAGGAAGTAGCATAACTTAGGTATGGTTTAAAAACTGATTATGCTGAAAACAGCTGGAGAAGTAGTTTGTTTCTGAAGTAGCAGTAGGACCAGAGTTAACATTATTGATCGTGATGAAAAGGAAGCTGCACAAGGGCAGAATTTCCTTATATGTGTAATTTCTGATTAGGTACAGTTGTCCAGGTCTGTATGAAGCTCCAGGTTATAAATGTGATGCAGTCAGATGTGCCTAGGTTTGCGTAACTAGCATAATGGGTAAGCATAATTGGACAGGAGCCTATCCTTTAATGTGGTATTTAGTACAGATGAAGTGCTGCAGGACCAACTGTGTCTATATAACTTAACTAACAGAAAATAATTATAATGTCAGAATATTTTACTTGGCAAGTATGAGAAATGAAAATACATTAATTGTATCAGAAGCAGTTGTTGCATTTAGTCCTTTTACTTTAAAGAACCAGGAAAGGACAAAATGCAGTTAACTGTCGTGACTGACTTGCAATGATTTATGAAAAAGCAACTTTAATTTATTTTAAAGGAGGGTTAGAGAGTCATAGAGCAGCCTAAGCTGGAAGAGACCTTGAAAGATTATCAGGTTTAACTATTTGTGGGAAAGAGAGCCTCTATGAGATTACCTAGCACTGTGACCAATCATGTACTGAAAACATCCAGTGATGGGGATTTACCATGTCTCTGGGAGGTTATTCCAGTGGTTGAAGACAGGCTTTAGTGAGGTATCCTGGAAAATTAATTGGTTGTATCTTTTTACCCTTTCCAAAAAGTAGTAAAGCAAACAGACAGTTGTAAAATTAAGGAGTACATTAAAAACCTATAAAATAAAATAATTATGTACTATAGTCACCCTGTGGAAGTAATTAACTCTACCGGGCATTTAATAAAAAACCAAGGTTTGACTTTCATTTTCTGTAAGTACTGCATACCTAGCAACAAATAAATCAAGATGACTCTCTCTATTGCAGGGTGCTTTACATGTTTTTGTATAAGATTATTAGATTGGTGGAAAACATGCTATCACATTGGAAAAATGGTATTTTACTGTTCCTTCTCTCAGCTGGAAAAGACTAAGCAAGTTGATGATCAATGGCAGTTCAGACTGCATCTGTTTACAAGGTTGAGTAGTGTCTTCCAAACTGCTGTTCTTTCAGTGTATTGTAATTTCTGAGAAGCATGGGGCTCAGTTGGTCATTTCACTGGGAACAGTCAGATGCTGGAGCACACCTAGAAGCTGACTCTGTATGTCTGTATTTACATTGTCATTGTAGGTTGTGAAATCCTGATCATTTTATAATTCAGAAGTCCCACACTGATATTACAGAGGAGCATACAGATGGGGTTATTTCCCTCTACCTGTTCATAACTATTAACACAGGGTCTAATGCCTGACTAAATTCACAGGGTTTGAGTTTACTATTGCAATTTTGTGAAACAGACTGGAGAATTAATGGCCACCATTGTGCACTGGATTGTGTTTGCCTGTTGTGTTTGCCTGGCAGAGGCATGAGGCTTGGAGGGAAGGATCTGAAACCTCATCACTTTAAGGAGAACTTGAATGGCCCTTTGCTAGGGAGCCTGTGTAGGATGTGGAAAAGTGGCGACGGAATCAAAGAGTGTATGTTCTGTAATCCTCTGCTCTTTCTTCCTGTAATACCCAAAAGCTGTATCTATAGTGTTAAATGAAATGGGATAGTACCAAAGCACAAGGACTGGCACTTTTGCTCACATTGCTAGGTTTGTGAGATATTTCCTGATATGATTTTGGGGCAGTCCAACTGGAATTCTCCGAGAGAGGACCTGGGCATGGTTCAGAGCTTAGCACAAACTTGGCATTTGTCACAGAGTAGTTTAGACAAACAGATGAGAGTTCTACGTGACAGCTGGTCTTGGGGCCAGAGGAAGTTTGTTGACTCTACTATATTTACTTAGTTGATGTAAATTAACGTGTTGTTAATGTCAAATCTCTTTTCATTTGTCTTCTGCAGTCACGTTTGTGCAGCTCCACATTGTGATACTGTGTGCCTTATACTCATCACATGATTTCCTTCTCGATTCCCAACCAAAAAACTTTCATACTACAGTCATGACCTTTTTCTGCTTTGCTCTTAAGTGCATTTCAGGTGATTCTTTCCACCCTATTTCCATAAGCTGTCATGTTTGCTGCTCCCCCATTAAAACCTCAGTTATTCTGTGTTATTTAACAAATGTTTCAGAACTTCTGCAATTCAAAACAGTGATTTAAGAAGCAAAGCATGTACAATCTTTCTCAGTTTCCTCATTTTCTCCCTTGCTTCCTTTACATGCACACACTCAAATGTGGTTTTACTTTTGCTATATTTTAGGTTATTATTTCCTTAGGCAGGATGCACCTGTGCCTTGTTCTGGACATTTTTAATGTGTGATGGGAAATGGTGATAGGATCACTTTGCTTTTCAGAAGCTTCTGCTAATCTTTCTATAGACAAAATGGTGCTGGATGGGCACAGAGTTGTCTGTACATACTATTTATGACTACAATGAGCTAAGTTCACTTAGGTGTTGAAAGTAGGTAACTGTTCAGTTCTGAACATAACTTCCATCCATTTTTTGGTTTGATCAGGTGATTTATAAGGAGTCAAATGGAATGCAATGTTTGCTATCTTACTGATGCCTTAAAAGCTGGTGAAAATAAGTTGCAGATACAGCAGTATAGGGGAAAAAAAGGGTATTACCTTGGTTTTAATAGGATCCCAGGTGCCCTCTCGTCGAAGGTGGAATCATGCCGAGGAGCACCCCGGGTACAACCCGTATACAATTTTATGGACCTTACAAGTTAGCATATCTATCTGAAATCCTCCAATAAGAAACTTAACAAATGAAGTAATTGTCCCCTTATTCTACTTACCCCCCCTAAATGAGGCTATAATCTAGTTTACAAAAACATGTTCCAGAGAGGAGGCTTCGTCCAAGATTGGAGCCTCTCGTTCTGAGATAGTAGGGATATTTTGTCTTCCCCAGAGAACCACAAACTAGGCTAAATATCAGAGTACAAGGGTTATAAACATGTAGGGCTAAGGTACAGGGAATGAAGGTACAGGGAACGGGAAAGGGTATAAAATGTATAAAAAGAGTATAAAAAAAAAAGGACAAAAACCATCAGGCATCATTACAACACTTAAAGTGACAATTAAAACTCTTCCCAAACCCACAGATTTCCGAAAAAAGATACGCACTTTAATTTACATGGTAAAGTTTGTTACATATGGTTTAAAATAGTTTTAAACAACGATATTGGAAAAATACACCTTTTCTGTGGTTGTGTTTCTACAGATGTAATTGTATAATGTTGTATACTGTCTACGGCCTGGTAATATTATTTATGTCAAGATTTGTATAGCATCTGAAAGACTAAGCATGGCATGACTTAATTTATACCTGTCTGAACTGACTAGAATACTGAAAACTCAGTATCCAAACCAGTCCCAGGATGTTTAGTGGTAGGTATGCACGTCTCAGATATCTGTGCTGTATGTCAGGAAGAATCCAGAAAAGTGCTGTGAGAGCTCAGCAGCTGCTCGGGTGGTTTTGTCCTGGCTATGGATGGATGTGCTGTCTGTACATCCTTCTCTGTGTAGTTATCAATTTTCTATAGTCACTTTGGACAAAGTCATACTCCAAGGAGATGTTCTGATTTGAAGTGAATTGCTGGGGTATCCTGAGTAGAGAACTGAAGCTTTGAATAAAATCTTCTTTATACCACTACCTGAAACGTAGAACTCAAAGCCCTGAAAATGGTCAAGTAGCTTAAACAGGCTGCTGTAAAACCTCTGGACAATTTCTTTTTCTCTGTAAAGACAAAAAAAGAGTTAAATTGAAATAGATTTTACCAAGGAGTCTTGATTCTTTAGTTAAGAAGTGACTTTTTATTATGATGAGAAAGGTTTTAAAAAGTTTAATTTTGAACTGTAACTATATTTGTGTTTCTTTCTTGTAGTCACTATGAACTTGCCAGTTTCTTGGGGGAGGGATGGGGAGAAAATTATATTTCACTTGCAGTGTGTTGCTAAAATTAAGTATTGCTTACAATTAAGGACAAGCATATTTTATAAGTCTTGCATAGACTGGCTGATCTGTCTTTTCGTATATTAAAACAGATTTGTGATAATAAATTTCAAGTCAAGATAATGGACTAGAAAAAAGTGCAGTACCTTTCATCATGATTGATGATTTAAAAATACATGAAGAGGTACTTCCTACCTGTCTAAATGTTCTTTCTGACAGTTGGCTGGCTGGGATGTTTCCCAATCCGCTTGAATCTGACTGTGCCCTGTGTCTGTTGGTTGTGTGCAGTGGTTGGCTTTTCTCTTTCAAGAACAGTGCGGTGCAGGCAGATAACTCAAGTCCTGTGCTACCACAATCCTGTTAAAATTTCATGAATTTTGAGTATCTAGGAGACCAAGGAATGGTAATGCAGCTATTCTGAGGCTTTAAGTTTGCCTGGAGAACACTGCTGCTAGAGGAAGGTTTTTCGTTAGAAGAAAATGGTGTGGTGTTTCTTTGTAGTGCAGAGGTCAAGTAAGGTTCTTTTCTCAGTAAGCTGAACAGGGAAAAGTATGTTTTTGCCTCTTCTATTGCAAAGACTATGAAGACTTTATTAAAACTGCTTTCTCTTGGCATATGAAACATAATTCAGAGCCCTGGAAGGAAATAGACTTAACGGGCAAGAGTTCATCTTAATGCTGAATATAGCTAGAGTTTCTAGGCCCTGAAGGAGATAAGGAATTTCTGAATTTAATGGTTCCCATATAAGAATTGGAGCTGGGGTACCATCCAAAGTTATCTCATATACAAAGAGGATGTAGTTCTCTAGTGTTATTTGAGAATGAAAAATCATCATGCTCTCAGGGACATACTACTGCTTTACAGAAGAGTGCTTAGAAGAACTGCCCTGCAATATATCTGAAGATTAATTGAAATGTTAGGCAACTGAGTGGGAATTTGTCTATGGGTATTAATATCCCAGAGTAAATGTTACTAATCAAAAGCTTCAGCTTGATTATGAGGACTTTCTAGATGAGATAATTTTGAAACCCTGTGTAGAAATCAGGCTGAAATAGTAATGCCAGAAAGACATCTTCTTTCTCAAATAGATATATTCCACCAAAAAAGTGGTATTTTATTAATCAGTAAAGGTTTGAAACAAATTGAGAAGAAACTCAAATTGTTAAAAATGTTTTTAATAATTGACAACTCAGAGGTAACTAACAGATCATTGTTTTCATAGAACTGTGAACCATGCCACTAGATGCATGTGCCATAAGCTTCTCCATCATAGTACATTTTAAATGGCCATTTCCTGCTGAATTAGGTGCTAGGCAATGTCTGCCTATACAGTATGGGCTGTCCAGAGTCTGCCTGTCTCTAGTTGGAGTAGCTCTACTCCTTTATCACTATTCTCTTAGATCTGAACTGGCAAACCATTAAATCTTGTATGTTGCAAGGCATGTTTATACCCTCCTGATACAATACTTTCAGATGCTGGGACAATCTGCAAAGTGAAAGTGTGCACTCACACATTCACATTCTGCCTTGCAGAATGACTTGTTTCTCTCCACAGAACACTCTCCTTGCTCTGTGTAGCATTTGAGTTCAGTTCTTTACTAAGGCACCAATGTTTTGCATGCAATGTTTTGCATGCTCCATGCTTTTGTTACAGTTGATGGAGGTGTAGTTAATGCTGTCTGTGGAATGGGGAGAAATTCAGCTGAATGTCCGCTTCAGCGAGCTGAGCTATTTTCCTGGCTTCATTATCTCTGTTGGTAAGATACCTAAGGTAGGATTGTTTCATTTATCTGAATAAGATCCAATGCTATTTTAGATGTGCCATGGTGTCAAAGACATCATCGAATCTGATAGGTACAGCTACAACACAGGGTCTGTGGGAGACTGGTCCACTTCCATAGTGGTAGCTGGAGGCTAGATGGGCTGTCCAACATCTTGGATAGTAGTAAATCACTATATTTTGGTAACTGAATCAAACCATTGCCTTTTCAGTAGACATCAAAATTTAGGTGTCTTTATCTGAAGCTGAATTTCACTCAGGTCCAAGACATCCGTGAAAGGATTGCAAGTAAGACATGGAAATCTCTAGATTTGCATACTGCTGTACTGGCAGCTTCAGGACAGATGTGGTGTCCTTTGGCATCTCAGATTGTGCAAGAGGTTTAAGATAAAGCAATTGAAGAAAGGGTGGAGTGGGGACTATAGTGTAATTTTCTCAGCGTTATAATAAAACATTATAGGAAGATAAAGAGAATTATTGAAATCAGTTAAATATATTGTGATTTTTCCAGTCCAGTGAAGTCTTTGCAAACAAATTGTATGAACTCCAAGCAAGAGTGGAATGTTGATGGTATTTTGTGTTCCAGAATTGCACCAATCTGCCCTCAAATAAAATATTTATATAGTGCAATTTACTTTTAAATTTTATCTTAGGCTGAGACTGCATTTATATTAGACTGAGACTTTATCTGAGACTTTATTCCTAATTGGAGTTACCAAGATTTTTAAGCTTCATTTCATATAAAATATACTTTAAAACCTATATGGTGAAATCTGTGTTAAAATCATTGAAAAGAATGTTTGATTTGAATAATGAATAATATATCAAGCTTTGTTTCAAAAATGATCCTGCTAATACTGTATGTGAATATAAGAGAGTGTGGGTTGTTCTTTTATGAAGAAACAGCATAGCATATGGGACTTGAGTTCCTGTTCCATATTGACATGCCTGATAACCAGTAGGTATTAAGTGAGAAACTAGCAGGAAAGAAAACAGTGGAAAAGATAAAATTCCCAGGATGGACAGCTTCAAATGAATTAAGATAGCCATGTCTACAGTTTAATTTCAGAAATACTCATTTGACTCTATCCAGGCTGGCATGTCTTACAATTCCCAGGGCTAGCAGCCTAGGAACTAAGGGGATCCTAAAGCTTAAGGTGCTATCTTAGGTAAACAGAAGAGTTGTTGTTTTAAAACACTCAAGGTAACAGGCTGGTATAAACACAGTGTGTTGGCAGGACAGGGTGGCCATCCCTACAGCAATAATCAGCTGCCTTACACTGTTTGTTGGAAGTTTAAGTGATGCTGTCAGGGCAGTGGGTGGGATAAACCCACCTAGAGCTAATGTGATGCACTGATCCTGAAGAATCGAGAGCCTCCCTGGCCCTGTGTCCTCAATGGCATGTTAATATCCTGGGTGCCTGGCCTGCGTTTGGAAGGTCCACTGTTATGGGCTGCTTTTCCCTGGTAACTGGCTCATAGTTTTAACAGTGTGACATTTAAATGGGACTATTCCCTATGTCCTCTATTGTTACATTGCACCAGTTATGGGTCAGGCCTAAGGCATTTGTCTGACATAAGAGCTGTCTCAGCTTTTGGGTCAGGAGAGGAGGGCTCTGTCTTTGGGGCCTTAGAGGGAGCTTGATAACATGGTTCTGTTCTGTTTCTAACTTATGTGGCGCAGGGAATCTGTTCTGGTTGCAGTCTTGGGTTTTTTACTGTTGACAGTTCCTTTTGCAGTGGGGAATGGTGACCTTGAGGGTTGGACAGTCACACCTCAGGCAGTGCCTTTGTCCTGAATCTACCAGGCACCACAAGTTCTTACTTTTTCATGCATTAAGTCTCAGGAATGCCTAGAGCTCGTCCTTCTCTCCACAAATGATTTTGTTCTTCATTGAACAGAGGTGTTCTAGTAGGTGGCCTGAATCCAGCTGGGGGAAGGGCTGATCTTGCCAGTCTTATGGCCTGGTGGACAGCTTTAGCATTTCTACATTAAAACACTTCCCCCTTCCCTAACCTGTGTGTACAGACTGTGTCCTGATTCTACCCAGGTTACAGTAGAGATAGCCTGAGCAAGAGTTTGCTCTGTTTGCTCCTCCTTTGTTTGAAGACAGATGGGGAGCTCTTGTTAATGGCCTGAGACATCCCAGGTTTCCTGTCAGGGCTGTGGAAAGTTCTCTGGGCTGTGTTGGCCTATTAATGGCAGGGAAGCTGCTTCAGTAACAATTTCTGTAATTTCGTTTGCACCTTTTGCCACTAAAATATTAGGCTTCCCTCAATCTTGTGGGTCTGTTCCTTCTTCATAGTATGTAGCTCTTAAATATGTTATTGATCTGTCACCCTCTAGTCCAGGTAGAAATATTCTGGGACCGCAGTAGTCTTCACATTCCTCTGGAGACAGCAGGATTCTGTGCCCTTTCAGGCTTACTCAGCAGGTGTATTCTGCCTCAGTTTTTCCCTGATTTCTACTTTATTTTTCTTGTAGTTTTGCAAGCTTCCCAGGTGTGTACATGATAGTTTTCTAAGGTGTTTGATTTACTCCATCACCCATAATTTTGGTGGTCTCTGTTTTACTTATAGGTCTGACTAGTTTCTTTTCCTCCTGCTCTGACTTTCCATGTCCCCAAGGTCATTCCAAATGCCTGTCACAATTTTCAGGTGAGACTATGAATTTTGAAGGTTCTGATTGTGCTGTTGTAGCTTCTATTTTTTCTTCTAATTTCCTTATTCTGTCCTTGAATTGACTGTTGACTGCTACAGTCATATTTTGCTTGATTTCTATCTTGGCCTTTTTCATTGTGAAGTCAACAGCAGTCAGGCATGCTGCAAGCATCCTGCATATTGCATCCTTTCCTTTTCCATCTTTTACTGATTCCTTGCATTCCCATTCTCTCAGTGCTATTTTATCTTCATCTTTCCAGTACCATGTTGTTGGCCCCAATCCTTCCCCTCCTGTGTGGATTTGCAGTTGTTGGCTTGTAAAAGTTCCATGAGATGTCCATTTCTAGTTCGTTTGAATACATGTATTTCCTTCTGAAGAACCTGGCCAAACTGCTGTGCTTGATATGCCTGAAGGGATTGCCCTGCTCTCTGCACCAGTTTTAATGTGGCAGAGTAGCTGAGAGAAGGTTCTCAGCTGTGTATGACGTGTAAGACACAATGATCATGTGGATGATCGTGTTTAGATTTATTGCTAATACAATATCTAAACATTGTCAATCCAGTGTCTAAATTCTGTGATCTATGACAGTGATTGGTAAAATCAAGTCATGGCCCTTCCCGTTGAGTCATGAGGATTCAGTGAGACCTTTGTACATTCTAAATTTCTCTGGGAAGTCTAGGTGCAGCTGGGTCTCAGAATTGGCCAACAGTTTTATGTCTAAAGGGTTTTAATATATAAGCAGGTTCAGCTAGAAAAGTATGGATTTACAGTCTTTGACCTTGTAGAATTCAGAATTACAAGGAAACTTTGTAGCTTCCTTTGGATTTCATATCCCTATTTGAACAGGTATTAGTGGACTGATGCTTTCCAGCAGTGAGTGTCCCTGTCTTTGGGCTGGATGTACACTGCAGGCATCTCACTACAGGGTAGTACTGCCCCTCTTCAGAAGCTGCATGCTGCCTCCAGAGACCTGTTTGCCCAGTTTGCCCAATCTACAGCAGCATTTTAAGACCAGGAAACCTTAGGGCATGCTTTTATCTCAATATACAGCAGATACTTCTCGAGCCATGACCATTCATTGCTGCCTATTTTGGTAGACTTAATAATGAGTGTGAGACAGACTTCAGAAGTTTATGTCTTTATAAAGTTTTGTTAGCATGAAAGATAATACAAGTAGCGTATATTCCAGTACATAAAATGCAGTTTAATTGGAAAATATAACAGTGGTCATAATCATATGTTAACTAACTTTTTGGGGATGAAGAAGTTTATTCAAATATAATCCATAAGGAAAAGCATCTGTGAGTTTTTCTAAAATATCAAGCCAGTCACTGACTCTCTAGGTAAAGGGTCTTAGTGTCTGCTTCTATTAAGTCAGGTTTTCTAAAGGTAGATGGTACATACTGCTGAGATCTATTGCTTGTTATTGACACATTCAACAAATGTGTGATTATATGTAATTCAGTCTTTCCAACTAACTCTAAATATACCATATTTTTTCTTTATACTCCTTAATATTACTGTTGCTTTGAGACAGTGCTCAGATTTGACTTCAATATGTTGCACAAGACTGCTTTATATTATTTAAATCTATTAAATCCTACTAGTGCCAAGAGGAAATGCCTCAGAGCCAATTTGATTTTCAAGCAAAATGCAGGCATCCTACTTGCAACAAATTATCCTGTGAGTGTTTTCTCATTGTAAAGATCGATTAAAAAAAAAAAAAATGTCATTTTTCAGAATTGTATGGGATAGAATGGGAAGGACCTGAGCTTGTCACAAGATTAGAGAAATTGCATGTTTGTCTTCTACTTCATAAGAGTTACAGCTTTGTGAGAAATACTTCTGGCCTGTTGATGGAGCCTTAATAATTAATAGTTGAATTAAAGAAATTTTAGCAACTGTATATTTTTCTGGGCAAAAAGGTTGCTCTCTGAGTAGTCAACTGGAAGCATCTTGATATTACTCACATTGCTGCTGTCTTGTGACCTACATAAAGAAACAGTACTGTTATTTCCAAGACAATTATCTTTATAACAAGAATATTTGGCTTCAAATCAGATACTGAATCTAGAAGTTGTATAACACGAATGACACCAGGTAATGTACACAGATACTATCTGTCCCTCTGAGACATTATCTTCCTAATTCACCTGAATTTACACATTGAAATCAGCTGCATTCTCAGGCTAGTAATGCTATTAAACTGTTGTCAGGCTTACTTACTTGCCAAACTCTTTAACAGGTATTTCTTCATTATGGAGTGCTTTTTGGAAAAATTACATTAATTTACTTAAATATTTCCTTTGGTCTGATTAGTCGAAGAGTTTGATACGTAGGCCTTAGTCTGCTGAGTCTCTCCATGTGCTTAAGTTCATGAATTTGAATAGTCGCAGTTATGAAAAAGAATCAAAAAGGTGCTTTTTATGCCAAAGTTGTGACAGCTCAGCTGTGAAACTTAGTCTGGTAAGAGAAAGGTGTTTGAAAGGCTGAAGGTGGCCTGTGATCACAGGGAACCGTGGGCAATTACTCATTTCTGTGGTGGAAAGATACCAAATGTGCATTTCAGATTAGACAGTCTAGTCAATCCTTTCTTGATTACTTAATGTAGAAGCTAGTTGTCCCAGTTAATCAGTGTGAGGAGTTGAGCTCTCAATTTTTTCTTTCTGGAGATTTAATATTTTTAATAAAGAAAACAGATTTTGTTGATATAGTAATCTTGTTTCTTTCAATCAACCTGTTGGTCAGCCAGCTGCAGTTTTGGGCCATTACTTAGTGCCAAAAGAGCCACAAATACCTGCTTTCCTTCTGACTAAGAGGATGTGAATCCCTGGGGGATATTAGCCTGTCGTCCAGACAAAACAATGTGGTTTAACATATTTTAGGTCATTAGTAGCGATATCAATTAGTGACAGGTATTACAGTCTTTTGACAGTCGTTTAAAGTTGGGAACTGAGAAATCAGCTGGTGTTAGAATTGCAGCATGGTCTTTCTTTTTTCTATTTTTTTAATTTTTGTTGTGACTGCTTTTTATTTTGTGTCTTAATGTCAATGCATAGTGTTGTAAATTATCAAATTGCAAAAAGAAAAAATATTCCGTGATAAACTTTCTCATTGGGGTGAGGGTACTGCTTATCTGGACTTCAGTTTCAGTTATGGCCCTGGGATTCATCATTAAACCCTGCTGTCACCATGTGGAGAGCAGTGAAGCACTGGTAGAACAGTTTGTTCCTGCATATGTTGGTCAAATTGTTTGGTCTCTGCTGCTTTATTTGTTGTAGGTAACACTAACCAATTGTGCTGAGAGCCTTTTGTGTTAAAAGAATCCCAAGGAAATCCTTTGTGAATGAGATAGCAGAATGTTTGTGTATGAGCTATGCATGGATAGTTTATGATTGAGCTATCATTTAACATTCCTTGAAAACTTAATGTAAAATAAACAGACAGAAAACTAAGAGTAGATTTGGAAGTGATATGTTTGGAGCATTTTTTATGATCAAGTGTGAGTCAGAACAATTTCAAAAGAAATTTTTTATCACTCACTTGAATATGTTGCAGCTTTAATAGAAATTTCCTTGTAGCTCTAGCTGACTTGCACAGTCTCAGTTAGAGATGTTTAAAAGAAGTGCCTACTAGGTCTGTGTTGTTTTGGGGATTTATTTCAGATTGGCTATTGCTAGAGGACATGTTTAAATACAGAGCTACCTTTATTAAAACTTCAATATTACCTATGTATAGTCTATAGTTCCAGTATGCAATAGTTCTAGTAAAAGTATAGTTCTAGTAATATGATAGAGCTCCTTGTTAGAGCAAGAGTAGATGGTTGTTTTTTGTTCTTTTGACATTCAGTGGCATGAGTTTGAGGTAGCTGGATGTCTAATATATAGGGAATCTAGTTTAATAGTTTTAAATATAGCTCTGTATGATGGCATGATTTCATAGTTCTACCCAAGAAAGTTCTCTAGCCTTTTTTCTCTTTACTGATCGCTTTGGGTTTTTTCTACATTCATTACAGTGTTGCATTTTTTTTGGTGGAAAAAGCTTTTGAGGAAGAAAAAAATACAATTTTCACGATTTTGGGAAGGATTCTCTTTTGGGAATGCTCTTCCCCAAAATGCATTTCATACCATATTCTTCCTTCATTTAGAGGAAAATTTTATAATGCCATGCAGTGACTTCATCAGAAGACATTAAGAAACACCTTTTGCTATTCCAAAGTAGCCTATACTCAGAATTTGTAGGTGTGTATGTGTGAATCCCTTCAGACTGAAGAGGGAGCTGCTCAATGAATGAGGCTGTCTGCCTGAAAACCTCCTAAGTTCACCTTTTCTCCTAGCACTGCCTGACTCTAACGTGGGACCCTTCACTCCTAAGTCTGAAAGCTTTCTGTCAATGTTGATACACTCATCCATAAATACTCAGAAGAATTACATTAAAGATGATTACCATTGCTGCCATACCCTGGAATTCTATCCTGTGGTGTATTTAGCATTAGTTTCTTGGGTGCTCAGTAAGGAGCAGTGGGCATGGAAATTCAGTGGATCAGATTCTGTCTTATTCTAGGCAGCAAGAATAGAATGAATAGAAAAAGGTTGTCTCACTTGTGTGGGCTGCCCATCTTTGCATGTACTCCATTGCCTGTGCTGCTGCTTCCACTGACTAGAGAGGAGACTTAAGATACCTATTCTAGGACAGTCACTTGTAGACCTACTTAACTAAAGCTTAGACAAAGTAAGGCAGCCTGCATTTAAGGACGTGGACCCTATTCCATGATTTCTGTATGTCATGCTGTAATTGTGCTGATTAATTAGAAGAACAGCAATTGCTTTTACTACATACTCTTACTTTTGCTTTTCTAGACTTCAGCTACTATGAAGACTTAATCCATACACATTTCAGTCTTAGCTTTGAAATGTATAGACCTTTGACCACAACAAAAAAATAAGTAAATGAATGCTGTAATGTCTTCAGAGGGTAAAGACTGCTAGGTTGCATAGCTTAAGCCAGGTGGACTTCTGGGCATTGCCTTGTGATAGTTTTGCATTCATAGGGGTGGAATAATTAGTAAAGCTGCTAATTCCTGCAGAGCCAGCAGCAGGACACTGTTCTGGGTTTGGCAATAGCATTATTGGAGCCTGAAACACTTAAACAGGCTACCTCACAGCTTTATCTAACACAGCCAAAGAGTGTTGAATAATTCTTGCTACACTTCTTGACTGATTAAGTGCAAATTAATAATAGCCTCAGAAACTATATGAAAAATAAATACTACTTTTAGGAATGTGTGAGAAAAAACTAACTTCTAAACCTTTCGTAACTGTATTGCTGCTAGTTGTTTATATGCAAATCCATTTGCCTTAATTAAGTTTCCATGACCACTTTAAATTGCATTTATTATTATGCACAGTGAGAAATACTTTTGCTTCTTGATTGCTTTTATTGCCTGTGCCACTCAGGAAGGAATGCTACTAGTTTCACTATATTTTAATAATTTTCCCCAGGAAAGTATTTTTGTATGTTGTAAATACACCTTTGTGATTTTTAAGGAAATGCTAATTAGCTTCCAGGATACTTTTACCATTACAAGGTAAGCACTGGAAGTAATTCAGCAGAGAACTCCTGGAGGAGAACCTGTGGGGTGGCTCAGGAGCTGGGGATGTGAGAGGGTCAATTCCCTGATGTAGTGTATTGCTTCAGAAAGTTTGTGTGCCCCTGTTAAGCTGTTAAAAGTTACTTTGCCTCTCTAAATGGGCACCCAAAGATACTAATTTATTGTTCCAAGTTTTTACTGAACTCTTAGATGTTCCAAATTTTTACCAAGTTCTGTGTTTTTCCCCACTGGAACAGCTAGCTGACTTCACTTACATTAATGTTTCAGATTGATATTTCTCAAGTGCATATTTTATGAATGTGTTGATTTAACGAAGATTGTAAACCAATATTAGTTTATTTCCAGTCCAGTGATGGTACATGCAATGAATTCTATTAAAGCAAGCCCAATGCAAACTTTGGCTATATAAAAATGTCTTGGCAGCATAAAATATTAATATGTTGAATTACATTAAAAAAAGGCTCCTTGAAAAGTCACATGCTCTATATTGCCATGCCTTTAACTGAATCAAGTATGTTGTTATAAGATCTCTCTGTCCAGATGGATGTTGAAAATATCAGGTGATGGAAACTGCACAATGTGTTTCACTGGTTACTCTTTGCCACTGCTGTTTTGGGGAAGTACTTATTCTCCAAATACCAAATTGCAAGTACCTTCCTGTAGTTTAAGTATGTGTCATTTCATTCAGTTATTCCTTCTTAGCTCTGCACATTTGATTCCTTGCATTCAGCACCCTTGGGGCAGCTTGAAGAGCAGTTCAGTAAATGAATTCTGCAAACCCTGTGTGTGTACTGGTCAGCTTAGTGGTTGTTTTTTCCAGCTTTATGTGGGTGTATGTGTGTGTGCACTCTGCATCATACTCTATGACTGTGAACACATTAAAAAGATGATTGGGCATCTGTATTTTCATTTTAAAATATGTTGGTGAAAATGTTCTATTGCAAACAACAGTCAAAAATTATGTGGATTAGGGGCAGTCTTGGGAGAATTTTATGTCCATGAAATAAATTGGTGCTCTGTAGTATGTATGATCTTTCTTCTGTAAGTTTTAAGTAATTTTAAATGAATTCACAATTACTTGCAGCATGATGAAATTCCATTGTGGTGTATATAAAAATGAAATTGATAGCATCATATAAAATTTAGTCCAAGACTGTTTCTGGTCAGTGATAGCTCAGATGCTTTTTAGCTGCTGAGAATCTCAAGAGGAGTGGGTTCACCAGAGATGTGGTTGTGTGTATCTGCATGAGTGTAATGCAGTAGGAAGAGGAAAGAACATGCAGAATAAGAGCAGTGTGGGCTTTCCATTGTCCAGATGATCATAACAAAATGAGGCTATTTAGTGTTATGAATTAGAGGTCAAAAATGTCTGTTGCCTTGCAAGTGACTTTGTGCCTGTCACCATATGTCCTCTGGTTACCTTAATAGTGGTCTGTCAGAAATACTTCACTCTTTTTAAGTAGTGAAAATTAATAGAGCAGCAGTTAAATTAGATACTTATTTTCTAGATATATAAATCTACAAATTATCTGTTAGAATTTATTTTAATAATTAAATACATACTCTTTCATGAGTTGTTAGCAACTATCATACAGTGTTTCATACCATTGCTATGATTGCACTGGGTGTAAATCAGCTTGGGAAATGAAAATAACTCCTTCATTACAACCACTAAAACGTCACTTCAAAATTCTTTGTCATATCCATATGTGCTTGTGACTGTTTCGCAGGCTGGCACTCCTTTTTCCTCTTAACCAGTCTTTTTAGTATCAAACAAGTTAGAAGGAAGGGGGGCTTGTACAAGTCAGAAGACAGTGGGACCACTTAAGTAGGATCCCTGGTATCCAGTGATAGGACTTGTGGGAATGGTTCAAAGTTGTGCTGGTGAGGCTCAGACCAGGCATCAGGAAGCATTTCTTTACCCAGAAGGGTGGTCAGACACTGGAACAGGCTTCCTAGAGAGGGAGTCGGTGCCCAAGCCTGTCAGTGAGAGGCATTAGGAAATGGTCCTTAATGATGTGCGTTAGTTTTTGGTCAGACCTGAAGTGGTCAGACAGTTGGATGAGGTGAGCATTGTGGGTCCCTCCCAACTGCTATAGTCTATTGTATCCTACACTCCATTCTGTAGAAATGGGAAAGGAGCTGAAGCGTGTGTCAGTTGAAGCTGGAAGATGAATGCTGTAAAGAAGTGGCAGGGAGACATGCTGCAGGTTACCAGCCCATTTGCTGTATTCCCCTTTCAGGGCTTTCTCCTCCCCATCTGTGCTTGACTCTATTGCTGTCATCCCTCACATGCCTTTCTGCTGCCTCATCTGTCTCCTGGCTTTTGCAGCAAGTTGCCTTGCAGCCATGCCCTGATAAGCATGTAATGAGTAATGTGAAAACATATGTCTTCAAAAATGGTGTCTATTTGAGGTGGTAGATGCTTTATTCATTAATTGTGTCAGTGTTTTGTGTTGTTGTTAAAAGATGGAAAACCTCAATAGTGAATTTCTGTAGTTTGGATTGAAGGAATTGCATCTAAGGCTAGCTTCAGATGTATTCCTCTGAGCCTGTTTGAGTGCTGATGTTTGTTAATAATGACCATATGGCTGTCATCTCTATTGTCTTTAATTTACTGAAAAGTCATAGGATTTTCCTATCTCCTGTCATTGTGTTTTGATGCCTTTTTTCTTCAATGTGGCATGTGTCTGCATTTAATTCTTTCTTCCTGTGTATTTTCTCCTTGTTAGTAAGTGACCCACCAGTTACTTTGCTCATTTTACTTTGACAGTTACTTTAAGGTCCTGGTTTGTTGTTTTTTGGGGTTTTTTTGGCGTATTTTTTCAGAACTCTTGCTATCAATGAAAAATGTGCTCAAACAAATGAAGGCCATTTTGGTTGTATATTTCAGCACTAGGTGTAAAGATTTACTGATAAAACATGAAGAATTGATTTAAAATCAGTGAGAACATATTTCTGTATTTCTGTGACTTACATAATGTTATATATGCCTGAGATGATCAGTCACAGTTTTCCAAAGATAATAAACATATTTAAGTTTTAGTAATTTAACATGTTTCATCATTGGATTGCATTGGACAGTGAAAAGATGTTGAAAAGCATTCATGTATTTAACAATGCATATATTCATTATGAAAAATGCCATATTGATGTTTGTAAGAAGTACTTCTAAAATTACAGTATAAAGATTTCATCACCAGTTAATCAAGACAAATTAGTTGCTGAGGTGTATATAAAAATGGCAGTGAATTTTATTTTAATCTTATCACAATAAATGTAAGCAAATGCTTTTTCAGTGTAGACCTACTGTCATTGGGAAAGAGAAAACATACAGTAGTTATATTTCTTTGTATGATCATGAGAATTGGAAAGCAATTTGTGTGACCAGAGGTGTAGATTGCCCAGACAGATACTTTATTAATGGCTGTTACTATTCTGCTTATGATGCCATGAGATGCTTATTAGATTTGTGTGCACAGATGTAGTGGGCTTTATCCTGCTTACTCATCACTTTGTGCTGATACTTTGGTAGTCAGTGCTTTGTGCTGGTATTACAGTTTTGGATTTTTGTTTGAAGAATCCATCATTGTATGAAATACTGATTGTATACATACCTCTTTCAAAATAAATTTAGTTACTGTTATGTATCTGCTAAGATCCTAGACACCCTGAGAAGCATAGTCTGTACCAGAAACTGCTGCTAAAATTCACTCTTTCAGTTTAGCCTTCTTTACAAAGACTGGTACAATCCTTAGTCACGTAACTCTTCTTTGACGATTGGACTATTCTTAGATTTATTCATACCTGTGTTGTGATGGGAGGTCAGTTGTCATGGTTCTAGTAAAAGAGTGATAATTATAGTGCCTGAAATTGCAGTTTTTAGAATCTGTCAAATGGTCCCTGACTCTCTGGAGATGAATTGGTATATTAAAAATCTAGCTCTTTTAATCAAAAAATCCCTATATCAGCTTTTCCATGAAACCAAGTTATAGGTAACATGGACAAGGAATGTCTTGTTTGACAAATACTTTTCTAAATACTGTGTGGGGGCGGTTTTGAAGTAAAAGTATAGATTAAAAGAGTGTACTTTATAACAGCAGGTTATAAAGGCAGTGATGAGACAACAGACCTATTAGTAGGAGCATTCCATTAAGTAGCATATCTTGCCATTCTTCACTTCTGTGCCATCTCTTCATATTTTGTATTGGCATTCCAGCTGCCTTGCCTATTTTCAGTGACACTGGTGTTAAGATAGAGTGATCTGTCTGTATGGTTTCAATATAATTGCAGACTATAAAAAACATATATTTGAGTACTGGGAATCATTTAGATTTTGCTTAAGGACTTCTGGAAGTATATAACAGTATACAGGTGGCTGCCAAATGTCAGCCTTCAATGGGGTTGTCATGATTTTTGCTCAAAATAAGGTATGCACTGAGAGTGCAAATACCTCCTATATTTTTTTAGAGTGTTTGGTATTCAGTAGAGTAGAAAATCAGGAATTATCATCCTTAGCAGGATTTAAGTGATGTATGTGGAGCCATTTAGGTGAAGTGAGCATTTTTTGAGGGTAGTAACAGAGTAATCAGAATCTAATGTGTGTGAACTAGAGACCAGTGGTAAAACTTGGGATCCACAGAGAGCAATCAGAAAGCTTTGCTTAGTGAGAATCCAGTGCACTGCTCAGCAGTGATGCGTTTATGGTAGGAATAATAGGAGCAAAACACGAATATAATAATCTCCATAAGAATTGTATTGAATTGAAGATTTAGAAGAAGTACTTTTTTCGAGACCACTCTTAAGGCAACCCCAGGTATTTGAATTTTTGTGTCATTTATTCATTCACTACCATTGCATACAATGGAAAAAAAAAAGGTAGCATATTTGAATTAGAAATAAAAATAACCAAAATACAGAAGATATTCCTGTGTAGGTTGACCTCCAGCTTTTGTGCCATGATTGTTTTGTTTCTCTTGTAAAGTAACTGCTATTATGGCCTGTTTATCTTATGCCTCCTGCCCCGGCAGACTCTTCCTCTGATTAAGGGACTAACATCTATTGTGAGGGCCTTTTCTTTCTTCTGCATTACTTGTAACTTAATCAGTTTTGGACTAAGCCAAGCACAACACAGTGCAGAATAATTCATAACATTTGCTATATTTGACAGTTATGAGGTTTATATTATTGGTTTTGTAATTTATTTACACATCTCACCTAGCTAATAGCAAGATTGGACTATTAAGATATTTACCAATGCTTCCTTCAGCTTGTTTCTTTGCAATTACAATTCTAACACAATTACTACAAATAAATATGTCTCTAAACAAAAAAATTGTGACCATTACCCTATTAGATTATTTTCCAGTTGAATCTTGAATTCAAAATTAATTTAGCTGGAACAGTAGTCCTATATACTCATTCAGTTCAGTATGAAATCATGCAAAATGAGCAGCTGAGGTTACTTACACTGCTCAGCAATCCTTACACAAAATTACTGGCATTATTTAAGGCCACCCTAGGTCAAAGATTTGACAGCCTTGTAGAAGTACATCAGAAGATTGGATGCTTTTGTTGAAGAATACTTCCATTTATGGAATGACCTTTTGCATATAGAAAAAGTCCTGAACATACAGTGGAAAGCCTGTCCCAGTAGCATAAGGAATGATGTAATGCTCTTCAGAATTTTACTGGTACTGTGCCCTCAATACCTTATGTTCTGTAAAATAGTTTTAGAGCTGATTCATCATTAAGATTGTAGAGTTGTACCTACACTACTAGCTTATGACACAGAACGATGGAGCTTTGGAGAAAAAAAAACCCAAAAGGATGATTTCTTCATCATCTCTATTTGTCTTTCTTAGGTTTATTGAGGATATCCATCTGCTAGCAGGTGAAGCAGTAAATCATTATAAAATGTTCCTGAACTATAAATAAAACCAGTGACTTTATTAATAGAATATATTTATTAACATTCTATTATGAAAAAGTTTAATTTTTAACCATCTGTAGTTATGACAGTTCATATACATGAGAAGCTTTCTAAAAGTAGGAATAGGTCTTGCTTGTAGTGCAAAAGACAACTCAAGATGAATATTTAAGGGTGAGTTTGATCTCAGGTTCTGTCCAGGAAATATTGCATTGCCTGCAGTGCCAAATGCTTACAAGACAATTCAGGGTGATACCCACACTCAGGGGTATCAGGTTCTCTTCCTTTAACTTCCAACAAGCATACAAGTGAGCAGCGAAACATTAGTCTTTCTATGTATTTATCTAGATTATCCAACTAATTTTTCATGTTTACCTCTCTTGTTGCTTCTACAACTTTCTCTCAGGATGTCACCTTAAATCTGCCTGATTTGTATCCCTTCAAAACACATCTGATTGTCCTTTCTTAGAGTTTGACCTGTGAGTTTTATCATTTCTTTCTACAACAAGCAGGCTATATATTTTTCTCTTCAGATCCCTTCATGGCATTTTCTCCATTCCGCTACCCACCCAGTCATTCATCATTTGTTACTGAGATGTCATCTCCCAGCTAAGATCTGCCTGCTGAGCCAACCCTCATCAGTCTTCTCGCACATTGTCAAGGAGAAATATCTTTACTCTTCTCATGTGGTGGTCCTCCATGGTAGCACCTGTAAACTGCATTGGTTCATCTGTGTCATATCAGAAAACAACTCTTAAAAATAGAAGTGTTTCTTTAAAATTTATCTCTTTTGTGGTATTCAATATTGAAGGTTTAATAGGAAAAACAATGTATAGACTGGCACTGATATGAAAGCTGGTAATGTTTGCTAGAGCTGGCTGGGATTGGCTCTGATGGACATGGAGGAAGCTTGTGGCAGCTTCTCACAGAAGCCACCCCTGTAGGCTCCCCACTACCCAAATCCTGGCCATGCAAACCTGATAAATACTGTAACAAGAATACAAACATAATAAGCTTGTGCCTCTCCTTTCTTTAAACTATAGTACTGAAGAGTGTAGTAAGTGTATGTTCATTGTTCAGATACTACTTTTTGGTTGGGATTTTGTGGGGAAAATAGACAAGGAAAACCAAGGGATGGATTATTTCATGTTCACTGAAAAGTCGTGCATTTTTCTTGTCTTATTCCCACTGATTTCCTAATGGCGTATTTCTAGATCTAAGCATATTTAGTGGAATCTGAATCTGAAAAGAGCCCTTTCATCCTACAATGAGAATGTATTGGCACAATGCTGTAAATCATGAGCAAGTTTCATATTGTTGGATCTAGTGCTGTACTTGTCTGTAGAGAACTTCATGATCCAGTTCTGGCCTTATCTGTAAACATTAAAGGATGAGGCTTCAAAAGATATCTGCTCATCTGAATCCTTAATTTCAAGATGAATTAAAAACTTAAACATCTTTGAAATCCAGGGCTAAGTTAATTTTTCCCTAAACGTGTCAGTTTTAGAACATATCTCTATTATTTTTCTCTTTATCTTAGGGTTTTCACAGCACATTTTATGCTGATCCCATGGCATACAACTGTTTGAGCTGCTGACACACAAGAAAAGAATTCTGCTCCAGTTTCAGGATGTCTTTTGTTTAACCCGTTCTGCACTGCTGCTGATTTGATAGTGTTAGCTAAATGTTTCTATGGCCTTGTTATACAAAGCTTTCTCTGATGCTTCTCCTTTAATAAAAACATCATGTTTTCTCCTGAAACATTTAGTTTCAAATTCATAGAATTTGTCTTTATGGAATGATTTTCATATGGCATGGGAGAGAGAAGTTTAATAGACAACACCCAAAATATAATATAGATCACAAAGGTAAATCTGCATATTTTCCATTTTCTTTTGGCAGATGGCCAGACAGCCACATATCAGAAGTTGCATTATTCCAAGATTTTCAGTTAACTACATGGATAATTGCTCCATTTTTTTGTTCGCAGATACTGGAATCTGTCTTCATATCATAATGATAGCCTTGCCTTTAATTTGTGTGCAGGAGTTTTAATTGGTAGAGAGGTTTTCTATAGCAGCATGCAGCTTCTGAAATAGGGCAGTGCACATCTTTTGATTAAAGCAGGCTAAGTCACTGGAGTGTTCCTGGTGGCAGCATCAATTTCTGGGCAGAAAAGCTAGAAAGAATAATAAGCCTGTTATTATACCATGTCACTTCATTTGTATGCTAATGTTCCAAAATTTGGATTTTTGCTTACCAATATGCTATTCAAATAGTTTTTTCTATTAGCAAGTTGTTGATGGATTCTTTTGTTTGATAAAATAATGATGTTTTTTCCTGCACTGCTCTAAAATACTGGTAGGTAGATGCATGGATTCAAATGTAACATGACTTTTTTCTCCCCCTACAAAAGTTGAATTAAATAACTTTTATGGAAAATTCCTTTCATGTCTGTCTGTGTAATTTCAATTGTAGAAGTATTTTTAAAGTAGGACACTTACTATGTGTATTGCTTGACCTTGCTTGACTTGGATGTCTTGGACTTTATAGAATACCGTAGCAAATACTACAGTGGCATTTAACATGTAGCCTATGCTTAAATTCTTCATTTATATGGAGCTTATTTATCCATTTACCTTTTATTTTTAAATCTTGATATTTAAAGTCCCTAAAAAGAGCCTGTTATGTCTTTAGGTAAGCATAAATTAATATTTAACATTAAGATTTCAAAGTGTGCTTGATCAGCACAATTGTCTATCTTTGCCCATTTCTCATTTATATCCCATGCAGAAACAATTCTGTTTTTCCTCTCTGATACCTTCCTTATTCTTCACCTTAGTGTAGTGTTCAGATTTATTCCCTTGATTTCTCATGTCCTGCCTGATAACTTCTTGTTGAAGATTAATGAAGCATGACATGAACTTTTACCCTTCTTCTCCTTTGTATTTTTTGTTTGTTTCTTACTTTGGTTGATCCTGTCATCTCTTTTCTTGTTTTTCTGCTTTGTATTTCCTTGTGCGTCTCCTGGCCATCTCTTTGACACCTTTCTATCCAGATTCCCAGATTCCTCGCCTTCTAGCTTCATTCTGGCTTACTTCTTTTAGTGGAAATATTTTATTATGGAAAACAAGCTATATCTATAGTGTCTAATACCATGTCATGTACAGTATTTTAGAAGCACTCACAAGACTTAATTTTGCCTTCTGGAGTGAAAGAAAACATTTTTCAGCCAAGAAAAGACTCTAATCCTTTGGAGGTTTCAGAAAAACCAGAAGAAAATAAGACTGCAAATACAAGTTTCTGTTTCTTCTCTATTCTGACCCTCTTTTTTGTTTGTTTCATCTTCTAATTATTTTGTTACTTTTCTTTTGAAATTGCACACACTTGCTGTTTTTGTAGATGCATGAAAGGACCCATATCCTTTCTTGAAACATCCTTTAAAACAAAGACTTTTAAAATGGACATTAATATTCTCAGCTGGGTAGCCATGAAACTATGTGTGGGCAAGAACTGACATGCCTCAGTAATTATTAACAATTTTGCCTCTCTTATGCAAGACCATGTAGTGACAGGACAAGGGGTGATGGCTTCAAACTAAAAGAGATTAGATTCTTTACTGAGGGTGAGGGTGGTGAGGCACTGGCCCAGGTTACCCACAGAAGTTGTGGATGCCTCGTGCCTGGAAATGTCCAAGGCCAGGGTGGATGGGGCTCTGAGCAACCTGGTCTTGTGGAAGGTGTCCCTGCCCATAGCAGGGGTGTTGGAACCACATGATCTTTAAGGTCCCTTCTTACCCTTAACATTCTGTGATTCTCTCCAGTACAAAGTATGCTGTGTATTTTCTGACTGAAACAAAAATCTATCTGATATTTTCATTACTCCATAAAATTAAAATTATGAATATGAGAGTGCCATCAGCTCTTGCTATTGATGGCATCCATCGTAAAACAAAGAGAAAGTGATAGGATTTTATCAGCATTAAAAAACCCCAAGCATTATACATACCAAGATCTGATAGAGTATTTTTTGTGTGACACAGTTAAATTTTGTTGAGAAAAGACACACACAAAAATATCGAATTTCTCATTAGCTCAGCATCAAGTTGTAGTTCTTGTGTTGCATTGAACCTGAGCAGACCTGTTTTGCAATGGAACAGATTGTACTCCAACATGGTGTACTCCTGGAAATTTTCTTCTTCCTCAAGATTAAGCCTGTGGCATTTTCTGAACTTGAGAGGGTGTTTCCTGTGCTAATCAAGGCAGCTGACAAACCCTTCAGCATGCTTGAATCAGTGTGGGTTTGTCCAAGTTCTTTTTTTGCCCTGTAAACCCTTAGGCACAAATTGACAGACTTTTATTTTTTTTTTTTAACCAGCTGCTGAGGTGGTTTGCAACAGGCATGTAACCAGAAGAAAAGGCTTGTTAGTCTGAGACATAAAATTCGGGCAAATTGAGCAATTTACTTCTAATGTTTTCATTGTGAATTGTATTTTTACCTGGTTTTTTAATATTTTGTGATACCTAATCTGCAGCAGCATAAGCAGTTTTATCTGGGCATGGTTAATTAGGATGTTTATTGTGAAGCAGGACAGTTCTCAAATGTAGCCAGTCTTAGAGATCTCACTACTGATTCACCAGTGCTGGGAAAAAGAGCTCCTTAAGAGAAGGTGTTTTTTGTATTCCTGTTAATGAACAGTAATAGTGAGGGAAATTGTGAAGGTGACATATAAAGTGGGAGATAGGAAAGAATAAAAAGATGTTCCCAGATAGACAAGAATGTAATGGGCATTTTCATTTGCTTGACGATTCTAAGTAAGGCAATTGCTCTTTTTCACATTCAGAATCAAAGCCTACCTGCCAGTTACCGTTATGGAAGGAATGAATTTCTCCTGAAGAAAAGCAGGGCATACACAGATTTGTATGGCTTTCTGGGTAACAAGATAAATCAGCATTCAAATTGGTGAAAAAAACAAGCTGAAAGGTACTTACACTTTTTAGATGAAATTTAAAGTCTCTGTTTACTTAGAATGGTAGAGGTCTTTCCAACCATAGTTATTCTGTGATTCTAAGATTGAGTCCACTAACCCAGCACTGCCAAGTCCACCACTAAACCATATCCCTAAGTACCACAAGTACATGCTTTTTGAACACTGCAGGGATGATGACTTCACCACTTCCCTGTGCAGCCTGTTCTAATGCTTCAGTACCCTTTCAGTGAAGACATTTTTCCTAATACTGAATCTAAACCTCCCCTGGCACAACGTCCTCTTGTTCTATCTGTTGTTACATGGGAAAAACAGACACACACCTGTGTACACCCTCCTTCCAGCTGGTAGTATAGAGCAGTAATGTCTTCCCTGATTCTCCTTTTCTCCAGGCTAAACAACTCCAGGTCCCTCAGCTGCTCCTCATAAGACTGGTGCTCCAAATTAATTTCCAGGATTATATTGCAGTTCTTTATACTGTTCTGCACAAGTATTCCTTGGGTTCATAGTGCTTTACTAGGCTGCAGTACACTATTCCCTAAACAGTTCAATGATAGATGTGCTGGTAGGGAGGAGGGTAATGAAGAGCCTGCATGGTGGCAGCCTATGGGCTCCTCTGTCAAAAATAATTTTATTGCATTCCCTCTTAGTCATGTAATCTGTGCTTCTGCATTTTTCAGGTATTAGGTGTTCACAAATCATAGGGCAAAACGAGTACTGGGATGACTTTTATGATAATTTTAAGAAAAATTTTCCAAGGAAATACAGTTCAAATAAATGGTCTATTTGTCTGCCAGGCTCTTTTTCCCCTATTTTTTAAATGTGTTGGCTAATTTCAAATTTATAGGAAATAGAAATTCATAAGTTACTCTCTTCTTGCTGTTTTATGTTAGTGACAAGGTAAAAGCGATGCCTCAAGTCAGGTGTTTGAAAAGGAGTCGTAATACTCCTTAGTCTTCTGGAAATGCTGATTCCTGGAAAAACTGTTGTCTCCCACAGACCTGATCCCAGTCTTTTCCACACTGATAATACAGTAAGGTGCACCGGGCTTGAGGGGTGAACTCCTGAGTTTGGCACAGACTTTTATGCTGCCTTTCTATCCCCTGGGCTAGGAACTGCCTTGAAAGTGGGGGCCATTGCTTTGACTTGAAATGATGAAAAGCCATCTGTGGGAGCTGAGAATATATTTGCTTTTATGATATGTTGCTGTTAAAACTACAAGACTTCAGCATTAAGAAAAAGAAATGCATCTTTTTGACAGGGTGGAAAAATGATACTTGGCCATTTAGGCCAGTGTGGGGTCTTCCAGCTAGCTGGAGTTAAGAATACAATACCTAGGTGTCATTTATGGATATCCACTTGTGTAACAAACTAAGTGGCTGTGTGGATTCATCACAAGCAGGTTTCACTGTTATTGGGAGCTTCTCAGGTTGCTTATTTCCTGGCAGCACTCCTGCTTACTCTAGATTTGGTTGCATATAACTGGTACTTGTAAGTGATCCCATCCGTGGTACCTTTTTTTTTTTTTAATTGAATAAGAAACAAGGGATGCTTCCCATCACTGATTTTTAGATCTATGCCAGGAGCATACACTGTGCTCATATTATTTGAAAACATTATCCTGGGCCCCCTTTTTCCCACCTTGACAGAATAACAGGCTTTGATGAAATGGGTTGCAGACAGGTTCAAACATGTCTTTTTCACCTTTTAAAATTGATTTCTGGAAATGTTGGAGGAATCAAAGGATATTTGCAGGAAATGAAACAAATCTCCATGATATCTGGATGTTTTAATTTAGTGCTGTGGCCTGCACAATGAAAACAGTATTCTTAAGGCAAGGTGACAAATCTATGAAAAACACTCATCTTGTTTGCCACAATATCAGTTGTGATACCACTCTAGGATGAGTTTTAATTCCTTGTGTCAAATAACCCAGAGTAGTGAAACCACATTTGCTGATGTTAACGTTGTTTCTTTCCTATGAATACAAGTTCACTTGCTTGAAATTTTCTATGTTGCCATAGAGTGTCCTATTTCCAGGCAGGATTGAGGCTTCCTGCTTTTTGATTTTTGAATAGTTTGCAGATACTTGTTTTATATCTAATGGTAAGAATGTCCCTAATCTTGCCTCAGTTGCCAAGTGCTTTTTCTTGCATAAATAAATGGTAGCCAAGAACACTCAGGGTTGCTCAACAAAAACAAGTACATAGCTTGTTCTACTTCTGACGTGATTACTGGACAGGTTTCTGTATCATTATGTTTTGGATATTTCATTAAACAGAATAGGCCCAAGTGTTGGCACGTTGTTCACATGTCCCTGTCGTGTCTGCAGATCAGTAGGTGTGCAGTCAGTACTCAGACATAGCCTGAAGTGCAGTATGGGTGAGAAAAATCGACTGAGTGTGGTGTAAGCACGAGTGTCTTCTGTCAAATTCATTGAAAAATCAAATGCAGAAAAATCCACAGGAGGCTCTGCAATAAAACCTCTTCAGATTATTAAAATGTCTTTAATTTTACACATTTTCTTCATTTCAGCTTCTTGTGTTTTCAGTGCACATTTACAAGTGTATTAATTCATGTTGCTGCATGAGCCATATGAGATATTGCTGACAATTTGTCCTGAAGAGGCGATACAGGAAGGTTGATCATCTTTTTAGAGTGAGGTACTGATCCTCTGGAGCAAGGATTTGTTTGTAAAGACTTCTAAGAGGAGGCTTAAAGCAAAGATAGGCTCTCCAGTGGGTTTGTGAGTGTTACATAACTTTCTGCTGTTTAGATAGTACTAGTTTAGTCCTTCAATTTGACTATCATTTTATCAAAAAGTTCTTTTTTTAACTGTTGCTCTCAATCTGAAGTAAGATAAAGTGAAATGTATTGCAGCTGAAGCAGGTAAGTCATCTTCCATTGTGATAGGAAATGGTGTGATCTTTTGGATGAACTAGGAAATCCTGATAACATATAGTGAACATCTGAACATCATTAAACTTGACATTTGGCTTAATATGTATCTTGGTTACACAGTCGGAATGAGCATCTGGATGCAAGTTTTCTGTAAATGAAGTCTTTGGTGATGAAACAATGAATATTGAATAGATAATGTCATTGTAGAGAGGTAGACATAATCATTCATATCAGCACTGAATCTTTTGTTTCCTTCTTTTGTGTTTTTTTACCAGTTATGAAAAAAGCCTGGGTTTTCTATATATAACTATTTGTGTTATATATGAGAATGTGTACACACACAGCATTTCCTGTCTGTATAGCAGTCAGAGCCATTCCTTTCTGTTTGCTGCCAGAGCACACTAGGAAGCAAAGGTCATGCTCTGAGACTTTAAATCTCTCCCAGCTCTCACCAATTCCTTGCATTTACCTGGGCTTTCATCATCTCTTCTGAACTTCAGTTTTCCTGTCAGTCTTTCAGACACAGATAACTTTCTGAGTTCAAGATTTGAAGTCACATCCTAAATGGAAACTACTGTTTTGAAGGTTGGTAGACTCCTTTGAAATACTTCGGTAGCTGTGTGAGCAGAGAGTATTAGCTCATTAGTGATACTGCCAACTGGAAGACCAGGAGAGGTCAGTGAGAAGCTTGAACTTCAAGCAAAATTTTATACTGATTCTTGACTTCAGTCAATGGCATCTTTTCATAGTTTTCAATATTGTGAACTTCTAAACATCCATCTTATTCTGTAGCTGTTCTACCTCATGGTACAGAGCAATCAAAAAAATGCTAAGTAAGAGTAGAAAGGAAAAAAATGCCTGCTGGTTCATATATCTCTCTTGCTCTGAGGACAGAATAGCAGACATTATTATCACTAATAAGTTCTAGGACTGAAGAGAGTAAAATAAATTTTCCAGAAATTGTGAAGAGACGGGAAAGCTTCCTTTTGGCTGTTTACTCCAGCTGGGTGGAGCAACCCACACAAGAATACCAACAGCTTTCAGAGAGTCAGGGATAGGTAATGAATACGTCACTGGTGGCATTATCTGCGATTTCATTCCTTGATTCATCCTTCACCCCTACTTACCTGTTCCACACCACACAATATGTAGCACAGCGCTGATGTTTTCTCTTCAGATTAATCTGTGAGAACGCTTCAGTGTGTCCTGAAGTGCCCTGTTGAATGGACTTTTAGACAGTAGAAATGACAACAATCTTTGTTGGCAAAAAGATACTTACTTTTTCTTACACGTCATAGCAACAGTTTTCCAGGGGGTTACGTTCAAGGACAGCTTGAGATATGTTCACAAATAAAAACACTTGTGATGTTTTCATTGGGTTTCGCTTTATTTTTTTCTTGTCAGAGTAAATCTTCATGCTATTTCTTCTTTTTTATGAGTAGTCTCATTCTCAGATGAAAGAAACCCAGCATTAAATAAAAAATACTCCTACAACTTTCAAGTTTTCCTTTCATCTAACTGGTGGCATATTCATAATGCTCTGAAGGTAAGAGGTAAGAAGGGAGAACTGTACTGAGAACAGCTATTTAGTGAACAGCACACCATAGTTCAAGCAATACAACAGCTGCTAACACCAAACATTCAACACAGCCTATGCAGGTTAACTCCCCAAAGGTATGTTTGACTTCAGAGACACTTTTGAAAGAACCTTAGTCTTAAAAATCTGACCCAGTGGCTTGCTCTCTTTTTAACAATTTGATAAAAATACATTTAATCAATGTTGCAATTTTTCGTTCTTTTTAATAATGCTTTTATAATCCTAATAATAGTCCTTCTTTTTTTCCAAAGCAAGAAAAAACCTGTATCTTGAAGCTAATGTTGTCACTCTTTAAATGTTATCAGCAGCTGTATTTAGTAGGTCATCACATTCAAAACACATCCCAGATCTTTTCTTTATTCTGCACTTGCTCATGCTGACCTTAAGATTGCTTTTGGTTATTTTTACTGAGGCAAGAAAGAGTGCATCGATTTCCTGCTGCAAATTTCATCACAAATAGTATTTTTGTTTGTGATTACAGCTGGTATATATCTAGAATTACATGGGATAATGTATCAAGGAATTACTCAGCAACTGAACTAGGATTGTATGGACTACTGTCTTGAGGAACTACTTGGCAATCAGACTTAAAATTCTCTGTGGAAAGCTGAGTGTCTGAGCAGATATTGTTTGTAAATTTAGCAACAACTAATATTTTCACTTTTCTAGTGGAAATTTCCACTTTTCTAGAGGACTTTTCTAGTTATTTAACACTACTAGTATTCTCTTTACAGCATTTTTAATTTGTACTGATCTAGGCATAGGTCAGCTGATGGATACATTAGGTAATTGTTTTTCTACCAATAGCATAATTTCAACATGAAACTACCCTGTGGCATACTTTTGCAACCTGCTGATTACATGATGGATAGAGCCAAAGTAGTAACCAGGCAGTAAAAAACAGTTGCCAGTTTAGAGAGGGGGATCGAAATCTGAGTTTAGTTTTACCTGGTCTTTGCACATTGCTGTTTTTTCTTTTGTTTTCTTGTTAATTCTCTTTTGTTTTAATTTTATTAGAAATACAAAGTTCCTTAGATCTTTAATTACTTTTCTACCTACATTAGTACATTTTGTTAAAAAAAATTGCTAAGGATACAGGGCTTATGCAATCATGATGTTTCTGTCTTCTGACTTCTTCTGCAATAACATTTAAGTCTTTTGGATAACTTCCAGATATTTGACAGACAAGGATAAGTCTGAAATTTATTGCATTTATAAGATAGTTCATATGTCAAGGGGCCTTGAGAGGTCTCTAATGCAGCCTCCTGCTCAAAGCAGAGCCAGCTAAAGGTTCAGACCAGGTTATTCAGGGATTTGTCCAGGTGGATCCTGAAATCCTCCAGTGGAGGAGATGGCATAGCATATCTTGGCAACCTGCAGCACTGCTGGGCTGTGTTTAGAAAACCTTTTGTTATGCACAGTCCAAACCTTTCTCTTTTCACCTTTTCCCTGTTGTCTCTCATCCCTGTTTCACACTGCTGTGAAGAGCCTGACTGTGGGAACATCAACACTGCTGAGCTGCTGTTAGATCCCCCAGAGCTGTCTCTTATATAATAAACAGGCCCAGTTCTCTCAGCCTTTTCTAAGAGGGCAAGTGTTCCATTACCACCATGCTCTGACCACCATGAGTCTTCCACTGACCTTGCTCCACTTTGTTAATGTCTTTCCTGTTCTGGGGAAGAGAGGGGACAAATCTGGCCCCAGAGGTATAATTCCATAGAGTCTAATGAGTACCTACTAAAAGATATGGTCACTTTTCTACATTTCCTCTGTGTTCTGTAAAATAGGCAACCTGATAGAGGATAATGGTTGTAAAGTCCAACAATAAAAAAAACATGCATTATGAATGAAACTTTTAATGGACGTTGCATTTTTAGATGTGCCCAATTTGAAAAGATCTTCAGTGCCTTATGGGACACCATGGAATCTAATCCTAAGGGAAGAATCTGTAAAAGACTTGATTTTATTAATGGGGATGCTTTCAGTAGTCCTCCAGTATAATTCCATGTTATACATAAAAGTAATTGTTTTTGTTTTCGATCTGTAACATGGCAAATAAATGCTTTCTCCTCCTGAGAAACACTAGATACCATTTTTTGTTACTTCTCATACTGTGCCTGATTTTGCATGTCTCCATTCTTTTTTGACTTGTCTTTCAGAATTCTTTCTGAACATTATTTTACTAGCCATTTTTCTTGCTTTGAGAGCCAAGGTGATTCAGCTCGAGTCAATACAGATACAAAGCTTTTGGTGATTTTGAATATAGACAAATTCAATTTGTATGTGTCCACAACAGATGACATAAACATGTAGATTTGACCCACAATTATCTAACAGGTATTAAACTCATCACGGGCAGAGGTAATGCCTTATTTGTGTCTGATGTAATAAGAATTACTCCCTTATCCTCCCTGCATCATCCCAATTAACTGTGTCAGTTAATGAGTATGTGTACATAAATTCAAAGAATGTTGTTAATGCAATATATGAATGTGTTTCTGGGTGAATATAGTGAGCCAGTGGTTTAATTTTTCAGAGCTCATGGCTGATTGTACTGTCCTTATAACCCCTCCCAACTCCTGTTAGACACTCAATATTTTTACTTTTATATTACCAGTTCTCAGGGGTTTGGATGTCGTTTTCATTTCTGGAAAACTTCTAGGATGTTCCCTTCTAATGAATTAACTTCATTTTAATTTAACCAACTGGTTTTATTGAGCCATCTGCTTTTTTTTCTCCTGTCTCAAAATGCAATAGCCCTGCTTTCAATTAAAATATAAGATCTTAGACAGAAAATGAGCCTTCATATATGTTTTCAGTATTTTCTGTTTCTAAAAATATGCTGGGATTTTTTTTAACACCACTGTAGGTATTCAGATTTCCAACTGTGTGCTTTTTAAATGAACTTTATATTAAAAAAGCTCTCTCCAAATTAGAGCTGTCAGTGATTTAGTGATTATTATTTTTCACTGCCATTGGCTCATTCTTCCTCTTGCAGTTCAAACATTCGTTCATTAACCTGCAGAAAAAGTGTACTTTTCACAGTACTAGACAAGCTTGATATACATAATAGTACATGCATGCAAGAAGTTGGTGGTACTCCCATTCTGGAAATCATTCCCATTAATAGAAACATGTGATTATTTCAGAGGGCCTGACCTTGTTAACAGCAGCCCATGATTCTTTATTCAAACAGTGCCAGTATCGCAAATGCAAAGGCAAGAAAAGCCAAATAAGTAAGGTGCAAGGTAGGCTGCAGAATTCCATTAAGTGGGAGGAATTCCTTTAAATGTTGACAGCAGAAAGGAATGTGTAGACTTCATTTTTTTGGTGGGTTGGACAGACTGCCAAGAAGAACATAATTTTTTGAAGAGTTTTGACATGATTCTTAAGTGTAGCAAAAGGATGTTTTTACTATGGGATGCCTAATTTTAATAGCAAAAATATATTCATGACAGAAGTTTTGTAATAGGTGTCAAGGACTTTGAAGAGAAATATAATTATCATCATTTTATTGGCAGTGTAATAGGAAAGCAGAGAATATTGAAAAAGAGCTACTAACTTAGTTTTCCATTTTATAAATCCATGAAGGAAAAAGAAGCTACTGCCTTCAAAAAAATGCACGTACATGGGCTGACAGTGTTTCCAGAATTTTACAGCCCAAAGTCTGGAGGTAGCTGAAGCAAATTTTCATAGGGAATAATATCTCTAAAAAGATGTAGATAGAAATGTCTTTTTGTCTATGATACTTCTCTAGTGGGGACCTCTTTTTGCGTGAGTGAAATATGCATGTTTTCTTGCAATTAAGAGGGATGAGGTATTATATTTATAGTGTGTGCATTACAAAGAAGCAAGTGCAAGAGTACTGTGTTAATGGTGAAGGCAAAAATGAGGAGTGTTGAGGATTGATACTGGAGGAGGTAATTGAATAGCTCTGTGTCTTCCTGCTTTATTCAGTTAGCTCAGAGCAAAAGTGAGGGGAAAATATATGAAGTTACTTCTCTAAATGCTTGATTTTCTCTTTTTACCTAGTATTAGTGATGTTAGTGCAGAAAAAGTACCATTGAGATCCTTGTGTTTGCACTCTGTGGAGGAATGCTGTTGATTCTGGACTTCGTTTCCACTGGTGTAGTGGGTTGATGCTGGCTGGGTGCTGAGCCCCCAAGAAAGCCGCTCACTCACTCCCCTCTGCAGCTGGACAGAAGAAGGAAAATTTAACACAGGGTTAATGGCTTGAGGTAAGGACCAGGAGAAAACAGTCATCAATTACCATCAAGGGCAAAAACAGGCTCAGCTTAGAGATACAAAGTGAACTTACTACTAACAAAATCAGAGGAGGATAATGAGAAGTAAGATCAAGTCCTTAAAAACACCTTCCCTCTCACCTTGGGTGTCCCATGGGGCCACAGCCTCCTCTCAAGCATCCACCTGCTCTGGTGTGGGGCTCTCCATGGGCTGCAGGTGGATCTCTGCATCCCTGTGGATCAGCAAAGGCTGGAGGGGGACAGCTGCCTCACCATGACCTTCACCAAGGGCTGCAGAGGAGTCTTGGCTCTGGGGCCTGCAGCATCACCTCCCCCTACTACTTCACTGACCTTGGTGTCTGCAGGAGCTGTTCTTCTCACATGTTCTCACTCTGCTTTTCCCTGGCCATGGTTACAACTGCCCCACCATTTTTGTTTTTCTTTCTTCTTAAATTGTTATCGCAGAGGCATTACCACCACTTATTGTTGGCCCAGCCTTGGCCAGTGGCACACTGGTCTTTGGAGCCACTGGGGATTAGCTCTGCCAGACACTGAGGAAGCTTCTGGCAGCTTCTCACAGGAACCACTCCTGTAGCTCCCCCAACTTCCAAAACCAGGCCATGCAAACCCAATACAGCTTTTGTGACCTCTGCCATGCAGGTCACATAATGCTGTACTGCCTATAGCTTTCTGTAAGCAGCAGCACACGTTCCCCTGCTCTAGGAACACAGTCGGCAGCTAGCAGCAAAGCTGCTGAAGTCAAGCATTAAAGAACTGCCTGCTGTGCCTCAGGACAGTGCTTGGGCTGCTACCAGTGGTAGGGACCATCCTGGGGTAGATGGGTGACACTGGAGTGTCTTGGCATGTTTCAGCTCTCAGGGCAGGATGGCAACTGACCTTTCTGACATTTGCAGGATACTCAAAAGTTGTGTGGCTCTGGTCCTGGGCCACCATCTCTCAGCACCTCTGCATGAGTAGGGGAGGTTGGACTAGATGACCTCAGGAGGTCCTTTCCTGCCTCCACTGTTCCGTGGTTCTGTGACTCAAAACACACTCAAGCTAAGAAAGCACCTCCAGATTTCATGACATGGGAAGGTTTGAATGATTCCATATGCTCGTGAAGAGCCAGGTTTGTCTCCCAGAAGTCAATTGTCCATGTGGCAGCCACCTGTTTTTTTTCCTTTGGTGAATTTATCAGTGACTGCACTGAAAACTAACAAGCTAAACACAAGCATGAGGTTACTATAGTTTTCCCAGCCGGCAACTCACAATTTACAACTAAAACAATTGGCTGCATGTCAGTGCTGTCAGCCAGCAAATTGGCAGCTTGATCCTGGCCTGGATTCCTTCATGCGACTGACTTAATGCTTCTTTCTTTGGTGGTCCTAGCCATATACTGACACAAGGAGTGTACAGAGTAGAGGCCAGCTGTAGTTCAATACAAAAATTGAATACAGTTTGTCTTGCTTCAGTAATTAATGTATTGTATTGCCTCTGTCTTTTGAGAAGACTCCTTTTTGCACCAGTCTTACTTGAAAGTAACAGTTCTATGTACACCATTGTTTTTTGATTACTTTGGTAGTCTTTGGCCATGGTCTGAAGAGCCTGTAGCCTGTACTGCCACTCTGGGCATTAAACCTGAGGCTTTGTGCAGGACATACCATGGGGGTGAATTTCTCTGTGAAGGCTTTAGGGGTTATTTTTAAAGTCCCTAAAGAAGAATGAGAAGGAAAAGCTGTGGATTGGCATGATAGGCAGTGCCTTTGAGACAGTAATTGTAAATTGACTGCACTTTTCATTGCTATCTTGTGAGAAGAGTGGTAACAGGAGAAGTTACTCTGGGGGCTCTTTGGGGTAAAACTTAAGAAAACAGGTGTGGAAGGCCAAGAGATTTCCTAGTAAGCCATTGGTGTCTTTGGTACCAGGGCAAAAGTAAAAACAGGTGATCACACTGTGGAAACCATACAAAATGTTCAGTACCCCATTTTATAGACAAGTGAGTAATATAGAACAAAATTAAAAAAGCAGCACTCAAATTTCATGCCTGTTATCCTCCTAACCTAAAAAGGCCTTGCCAAGGGTGTCTTTAGATTTTCAGATGCATTTTGTGGAGAAAAATAGATCCTTGGCCCCAAGCCTGAGCATTGGATTTGACTTTATTTTTGCAGCTGGTACTAGGAGCTGGTTTTGTCTAAAGTAGTAGAATTCCTGACACTGGTATCAGGGCATACAGTAGTTCCCTTGTTGGAAGGGTGAGCTACCAGGCTTGTGCCTGGCGGGGCTGCAGGACCTCCATGAGGATCAGTTCCTTTCTGCCTGTGGTTCAGTGAAAGAAATCCGGCGCCCCCGGTGATGGCGCTCGCTCCACCCTGAGTAGCTTGGGATGTCCCGGTTGGGTCTTAGAGCTTGTCGCTCATCATGTTCCATCCTCCTTAGATTTTCCTGCAGTGTTTGGTGCCATGTGCTGCAGGACCTCCCACAGGATCGGCTCCTTGATGTCTGCGGTTCAATAAAAGAAACTTGGCGTCCTTGCTGATGGCGTTCACTCCTCCTTGGGGAGGCACGGATGCCCTGTTCAGTCCTTAAAGGCTGTGCCTCATAGTGTTCCATCCTCCTTGGACTCTCCAGGGGCAATCTGCTGCGGAACCTCCCTGGGGTTTGGCTCCTTGCCACCTGTGGTTCTCTGTAAGAAACTCGGTGCCCCCGCCGTTGGTGCCCTCTCCTCCCTGAAGAGGCACGGATGTACCATTCTTGCCTTAGAGCTCGTCCCTCATCACGTTCCATCTTCCTTAGATATTCCCTCAATATTTGCCTGGCAGTGCTGTGTGACCTCTGCCGGGATCGCCTCATTGTTGTCCTTGGTTCTATGAAAGAAACCCGGTATTCTTGCCGACGGTGCTTGCGTCTCGAGATGGGACGGATGCGCTGTTTGGTTCTTGGAGCTCGGCCTCTGTCATGAGCAGTGGCCTGAGCCCTGCTCTGCTGCCGTCTCCTCCTTCTTGAGTGGTTGTAGCCCTGGGCCTGCTGGAGCCTGCTGCGGCTATCATGATGCCGCCTTGGATGCCTGCTTTGGCTCTTCTCTTGGGCTCTGCCACGGCTGCCGCCATGGCTGCCAGCATGGCTATGACCACGGCTGCCACCGCGCCTGCCACCACGGCTGCCGGCATGGCTGCCGCCACGGCTGCCAGCATGGCTATGACCACAGCTGCCACCATGCCTGCCACCATGCCTGCCAGCATGACTATGACCATGGCTGCCACCATGCCTGCCGGCATGACTATGACCACGGCTGCCACCATGGCTGCTATGACGGCGGCCACTACGGCTGCCGCCATGACTTCTACTGTAAGACTTGTGGTGCTGGCGTCCTGAGGAATGATGCCACCACCTTTCTGCAGAGCAGGGCCCAGCTTGCCCTCCTTGAGTAGGGCTGGCAGCACTGGTGGACTCCCTCATGGAGTACACCTCAGGGTTACTGTCTCCCACCATGTGGAATCTGTATGGGAAAGGAGGCTGGCATATCGGGCCCTCCACTCTTCCATGGAACCATTCTGCCATGCAGCAAAAACAGAAAGGGTGCTGATGCCAGCTCACGGAGGCTTCGTCATTAATTGTGTCCAGGCAGATTGGGCACCTTAGGTTCTCCAAAGGACCTGGACATGCAGCCTGGGACACCTGGCTGGTGGTGGCAGCCAAAGAGGTGCCAGCTTCTGCCAAGTCTTCCTCTGAGGCCATTTCACCCTGCAAACCAAAGAGAGAAGCTGATGTGTCCCTAGGTGCTGGGGAAACAGTCTGCAGCCAGCAGCAAAGCTGCCAAAGTTGGGCATTGAAGAACTGCCCACTCTGCCTCAGGACAGCATTTGGGCTGCCACCCAGTGGCAGGGACCATCCTGGGGCAGATGGGTGACACTGGGGTTTTGTTGGCATGTTCCAGCTCTCGTGGCAGGATGTTAACTGACCTCTGATATGTGCAGGCAGGAGCTGGGAAGGTGGGAAAAGGATTCCTGACCTCTCAGCAACTGCAGCCAGAGCCTGGGTACATGGCAGGTTGGGACCAGCACCCCAGGCCCTGCCACTGTTCTTGTACAGCAACTCCTCTCTGTGCCCTCAGAAAGCACCAAATGGGATGGAGGTCCTTTGTCCCCTCACCTGCAGAGTTCTGTCCCCAATGGAGGAAGCCAAACACTGTGGCCTTTCAGGGCTTCCCCAAGCATCCAAAAGGCTTGTATCAGGTGTCACAATGACTTCCTGGTGACATCATGGGGCTTTCAGGGACCACACCCAGGAGACACAAGCTTCAGCCCCAAGGAATAAGAACTTCCAAGATAGCTCATCTCACATGACTGCCCCATGACTGTCAAGCAAAATCCTAATGTCATATTTTTCATATAAATTCACAGGTTTCACTGATCATATCCAGCCCTATGTTCTGTTTTAGAAATAAACCATCTCAAGGCATTTCTTACTTCTCAGCCAACTTTGCAGGTCAAGAGAGGTGCTACTCCACTGGAGCAGTCTGTCCCATGTGGGGCTCACCAGCGTAAGCAGAGATGGACATGCTGGAGAGTGTCAAGTAAGGGTTCACAAGGATGATGAAGAGTCTAGAGAGTCTCTCCTATGAGGGAAGGGCTAAGAGTGCTGCCTCCAGGCTGGTCAGTCTGGAGAAGACTCCATAGGGATCTCAGGGGTGCCCCGTACCCAGAGCTTCCCTCTGAACATTGGTGAACTTTTTTTTCACTGTGAGGATCACCAAGCACTGTCAGGGTGTTTGTGGACTCTCCCTCTTGGAAATGATTCAAAAGCTGCGTGGCTGTGGTCATGGTCTAGTTGCCGCTGCTTCCTGGTGGAAATCTGGTGTCCTTATTGTCCCTGCTGCCTTCTGCTGCAGTAATCTGTGTGCGGTAGTTCTGGGCTTACGGCCTGGCCCTCATCACAATCCCTCCTCATTTGCTTCTCCCGCTGTTTGACCTTAAGTGCTGCAGGACCTCCCCTGAAATGGGCTTTCTGTTGCCTTTCATTCCCTGAAGGAAACTTGACTCCTCCCCACTGCTGTTTTGTGGTCCTCCTATAATAAACTGGGACTAGCTCTTCTGGATTTAGAGTTCAGCCCTCCTCATGGAGTGAAACCAATTAAAGTGCCACAGTCTTGGTATATCAACATATGTCTTGGTATATCTTGTCTCAGTCTTGGTATATCAACACACTCTTGTTCACATAAATCGGATAAGCCCAGCTGAAGTAGCCTTTGATTAACTTTAGCAAAGACACCACTTTCATTCCAAAACTGCCATGTATTCTCAGTCAAAAAGAAAGCCCAAGACTGGGACTGGTTGCAAGGGTTGGTACATGATTCAAAGGGGAGCATTTTGTCCTAACCTTTAGTACCCCTCCCTACTGACCAAACAGACTTTTAAGTATCTTCAGCTTTACAGGAGAGTTTAGTTGTGTTTAAGGCCAAAGACATCCGGGCTTGTATCAACAACAGTGTGGCCAACAGGACCAGAGAAGAGATTGTTCCCCTGTACTCAGGACTGGTCAGGCTACACCTCAAATTCTGTGTCCGCTTCTGTGCCCTTCACAAGAAAGACACTGAGGGGCTGGAGGGTGTCCAGAGAAGGGCAACAGAGCTGCGGAAGGGTCTAGTGCACAAATCTGATGATGAACAGCTGAGGGAGCTGGGGTTGTTTATTCTCCAGGAGAGGCTCAGGGGAGACCTTATTGCTCTCTTCAGCTAACTGAAAGGAGGTTGCAGCCAAGTAGGGATTGGTTTATTCTCCCAGGCAAGTAGTGACAGGATGAGAAGACACAGCCTCAAGCTGTGTCAGAGGAGGTTCAGTTGGACAGCAGGAACCATGTCTTCACAAAAACTATTAGGCATTGGAATGGATTACCCAAGGAGGTGGTGAAATGACTGTCCCTGGAGATATTTAAAAGAGGTGTAGACGTGGTACTTAGGGATGTGGGTTATTGGTGGACTTTGCAGAGCTCTATTAACAGCTGGACTTGATCACCTTAAAGGTCTTTTCCACATTCTGTGGTTCTAGTAAAATATATGTGTACATGTAGATTGACTTTCCCCACTTGACTTTTAGAATGACCTCATTTAGTGCTGTGTTCACAATACATCTGGGAAATTCCTTATTTTCATTTAATACTTACTGTGCTTGTAACACTTCATCCTTTTTATGCACCTTTGTGTGTCCCCTCTGTACCCCCATAGCACAACCCTTTGTATAATTGCATTAGATCTATTTTCAAAGAACTTTGTATCTATTAAACCTGCCCTAAATAAGTGTTCTACTTGCTTAATTGATACTTGCTGCTTTCAAGATTAACTTTCCACTGAATGCAACATACCGCATTTTTTCCATGTATTCAAGTATTTTTACAATAATGAAATGTTCTTCTGATGCCTTTAGTGATCGTAAATAACTTTTTAATCCTAAATCAGTGAATGTATATCCCCTTTGAGGTATTTTAGGTGTGTTCCCTGAGAGATTTTTTTTAAAAGAGTTTATGACTATAATATTAGAGGACTATCTGCCAATGCTGGCTTTAAACAAATTATTTGATCTCAAAAAGGCAGCATAAACATTTATTAACAAATCATGACATGGGCTGTTCTCTTCAATACATTTTTTGTTATGCTTGTTGGAAGTCAAAGAAACTTGTAATGAATGTTAGAGTGTGCTGTTGCTGTTACTCCTTTCCACTCTCACTTTCCAGTCCTTGAAGCAGCATGTTTCTGAAACCCACAACTGTCCCTTTTTAGCTATAATTCAGTTATAATTAGCTCATTATAAGCATTGCCATTTTCTGTGCTGTCAATGTCACTGCTGCAAAAGCAGCTTTTTCAATAGTACCTCTGCTCTCAGGGAGCTCTCAGGCACTGTCTGAGATGTTCTTTGCAGGATGATGGGTTCAATTAGTTGTTATCCATTGCTTGTACAACTTCAGGGAATAAAGAATTCAAAACTATTCTACCTGAATATATTTTTGGTCTTTTTTTTTTGTAAACTCTACAAAGTGTTCTACATACTAGCAATTTTATATATATATCACGATGTTTTACTGCATTTCTTAATTGATGAATCTTTTTGTGCAATAGTTAATTTCATTATCTTATTTTGAACAATCTTTAACTAATTCAGAAGTATTTGAATGGAAACTCAGTAACAACAAGACGTTTCTTCAGTATTCTAATACTTGTACTGAAAGTTAGCCATTGCAGTTAGAACCCAGCTTAATTCTGGCAGGTCACATTTATACAAATCATCAAGCTGTGATGATATTATCAATAAAAGAGTGATAGTTGGATTTGTAAGCCTCATCTACTCCTGCTCCTGCTGAGATCATTCAGCTTGCATTTCAGCCGTAGTTGCGGAGTGTGGACCGTCACCTCTGCCTCAGCGCTGCTGACAGTCCAGGTTCTCTTAAACAGCACAGGCATTCAGTGCACAGTCCGTATAGTAATGTGTGAGTTTAAGCTTCCTAAGGATGACAAATTTATGACTGATTTCTCTCTTTCTTAATATTTTTCAGAAATGGAAAAATTTCAGGGTTCGGAAGGCAAGAAAGAAGATGAAGAAAAGAAATACCTTGATGTTATTAGCAACAAAAACATAAAGCTGTCAGAGAGAGTTCTGATCCCTGTCAAACAATATCCAAAGGTACTGTAAATCTAGTCTATCCTTTGTTTAATATTTCTTAATAGAATGATGAAAAGGTTATACACTTAACCATTTTTATTGGCTCATAATACGCAGGCTTTGTGATATTAAAAAAAAAAAGAAATTAAGCTCATATTTAAATTTATGTGTTAGCTATTACATGTTTTAGCTTCTGTCTCAGGGCCTTTCAGAAAAGCAATTAAAGTGAATGAGATTTTCTTCACCTTTAGGTAGGTTTTGTAGATGGTCCTTAAGCAAACTGCTGAGGTTTTTTCTCAGAGTTGCTTTTTTTCACATGTATCATCATCGTATAAAATAAAATACTAGTTACCAAAGGAAAAAATGTTTCAGTAACTCTGAAAAGCTTTCTCAGAAAAGAGTTGGGGGATTTTCCCTCATGTAATAAGTTTTAGAAGATCAGGTGTCACATTTACTTCAGGCTGTGACTGACAGTGTTCATTGCTGTTTATAAAAATCAAATGTCTTAGCACCTCAGACTTGCTTATTAGTTCTCATTGCTACATACTCTGATTTAGAGAAAGGATTTTATTTCTTGCAAAATTCAGCTTCTTGGTGGAAGTTTTAGTTTTTATTTTGGATAAGAGAATGTTGATTTTTTTTGGAATTTGGGTGTTTGTTTGATTTTCTTGTACAGTTTATTATTTTACATAAACAGTTGTTCTAATAGTATTCATACTGAAATTATAAACATCTCCATTTTTTTCCAGACTATTTTTTCCTTGCTGATTTATTATCACATGGTATTTGGTTCACCATTAGCCTTGATTACACTCTCAGCTTTTTGCTTTATACTTTCATCAGAGCAGTAAATTACAATTGGTAAAAACCTCATCAAAAAAAAAGAAAGGTGTAAAAAATTGAGATTCAAAGATTCGAGCTGACATTTACCTCCTGACTAGTGAATATAAAACTGAGATAATGTAATAATCTAAATGGTAAAGACCTTAGAAATACATACAGTGCTATAAGGAATTACTTTCTTGCTGCATAGCCTGAGGTGCTTTGCCTTGATTTGTGGTATTTTATTATGTGTAAATGCTGTTGGTGACCTGAAGTTCTTAGTCAGGATGTAATACTGCTGTAACTTCATAGCAGCAGTGTGATAATTATTGAGAATACTGTTTGATGAAGATAGTAGAATGAAAGACAAACTATTTAAAAGACAAAATGCTATCATCTATCCAATATAGCACCTGAATATTATTAAATTAACTTCATTTACTGTAATGAACTTGTCATATTAACGAGTGGTAAAAGATAGAAGGCCTTTTTTACAGCTTTTGAGCAGCAAAGCAAAAAAAATCAGTATGATAGAAATGAAATACTTACTCAGTAATGCAGAATAATCTCTTGCAAGGTTTCTGTAGTTGATTTGCTAGCAATATTCTGTGCTTGGCATGGAAGTATTCCCAAAACTGCAGGCTTCCTGATACCATCTCTAGGAACCATCTTTCAAAGATTGCATTTGCCATTTGTATGAAACTTCTGATTGTTGTGATCTAGTATCTTGTCTTTCCTTGACAATTGTAAACAGTCAAATCAGTACACAGTGGTTGCTTCAGATTGCTTTATAAATAATGAAAAATGTAGAAAATAATTAAAGAGGAATGATTTTATGTATTTGGTAGGATGTTGTAATAACAGCAGTTGATCAGACTTGTATTTATAAATGGTTAAGATAATTACAGTATGATTTCACTTGAGAGGCATTTATATTTGGAAGAGCATTGCTTTAAATCAGTCATTCATTGTTTGCCAATAAGCTTTTTTGGGCAGTGCTGAGTAAGCAGTATTCTATAAATCTGAAGAAAGTGTCCAAGTGTATAAAATTTCAGAAACAAAATTCTGCCCAGTTGAAAACCACCTAAAACAGTAGTTTACAGGCTCTCTATTTAGGAATGAGGGCAGGTCTTGGAAGACAATTGCCCTTACTTAAACTGCCTGTAGAAGTATAAATTGCTCCAAGGGAAACCTTGGCCTAAAAATTTATTGTGGTCTGTAGGCTAAGCTTCAGTGACAGCTGTAGAGTCAGCAGCAGCATTTTAAGGCTTGAGCAAAAGTTAAAACAAAAGGTTTCTTGTGGCTAAACAGTTCTTGAAATTACAGAATAAGTATTATGAAATTGTCTCTACTCAAGTGTCTAGTCTGGTGCAGACAACAGGAAGAGAATATGAAAGGCTGTGATTAGAAACAGCTGTCTTGTGATACCAGCTCTGGTAAAAACACAGGCCTCTTTCGCCTGCTGTAAAACAAGGATATAAAATAGAGACAAGGTGTTAGTTGATACTTCAGCAATGATCTTTTCTGAGATAAGTTATGTTAAATACCAGCAGCACAGGTAAAAACAGCATTGCATTTATACACACTTCACTACGCAGCAGATATTTTTAATGCAGTCAGATTTTCTCTTGAAACAGTGATGCATTATCTTGTTTTTGTTGATCCTTCTCTCTGTCCCATAATGCCTCACTTTTAAGAAAGATAGGAAGAATAAGATATCCTTTCATGATATGTGAATTCTGACTAAGACGTGCATGAAAATACCTCAGGGTTTGTTTAAAAAGACTTTGGCACATATCAGTTGAATGTTGTATTTCAAATACATCATAAATGGGAAAAGAGTGGGTTATTAAAAACAAAAACAAAAGAAACAGAAATCTGAAGTTATATTGTTGCTGAAAAACAAAAGTGACAGTTTGGAGGCTTGGTGGGAAACTTTGTTATTTGCATGGCAATACAGATTTTTGCCATTTACGTACCAGTAGTTTGGCTTCTGTTGTTTTCCATAGTTGCTACCTTTTTCTATGATAACTTGTTTAAAGGAGCGTCTACACTGGACTTTGCAAATTTGTTCCTTTGCACAGTTTAAGAATTTAAGAGCTTGTTTAAAGCCTTAGCTTTATGTAGCATATAAAGTAGTAAGTTTTTGATTGCAAACTTGTCCAGTACATATTGTAAGTTAAAATGTTGTTGACTTTGGTGAAGTTCTGCCCCCTTTATCCCTGGCTTCAGTTTAGCTGGATTTCAGCCATTAACAAATGGCTCAATTTGTTAATTTCTTTTGCTTTCTGTGAGTGCACATATATGAAAGAGCTGACAAGTCAAAAATAAACAGTGTGTGTATAAAAGCCTTAAATATTGCAGTGCATCTGTCTTGGTTTGACCTCAGCCAGCAGCCAAACCCCATGCAGATACTCACTCACTCCTACACCAGTGGGATGGGAGAGAGACAGAATAGTGACAGTGGATTGAGACAAGACAGTTGCTAAAGCAAAAGTTGTGCATGGAAGCAAAGCAAAACCAGGAATGTCTTCACTGCTTCCCATGGATAGGCAGGTGTTCAGCCATCTCCAGAGAGCAGGATCCCATCACAAGTAACAGTGACTTGGGAGGACAAATGCCATCACTCTGAACATCTTCTCCTTCGTCCCCCACCTTTATATGATGGGCATGGCACCATGTGGTTTGGGATATGCCTTTGGTATTTGGTGTCAGCTGTCTCCTCTGTGTCTCCTCCCAGCTCCTTGAGCACCTCCAGACTCCTCTCAGGTCAGGTAGGGTGAAGAGCAGAAAAGCCTTGACACTGCAAATGCTGCTCAGCAATATCAAAAACATCTCTATGTTATCAGCATTTTTTTCAGCACAAATCCAAAACACAGCCCCAGACTTCAAAGAAAATGAGATCTACCCCAGCCAAAACCAGCACAGCATCTTCTACTATTTTAGATTGAGTGTTACGTATTGTTAGTTTATAATGTTTTATGCTTCATAAACTCATGACTTTAAGCAAATAACTTAAACAAATTCAGCAATGCTAAAGAATTCCCTGTGAAGGGTGAACTTTTCTGTTATTGTTCTATCTTTAACATCTAACTCAGACAAGTAATATGATTTTTATTTAGCATTCTCATTTTTTCATATTTTGCTTCTCTCAAACCTGATTGTTGCTATTGTGCTTTCAAAGCAACTGTTGTCATGTTCATCATCTGCAAGTGATTTGTGTGTTTAGCTCACTTTTAAGTAAGATAGGAAGAATAAGATACACTAATATGTCCATTAAATGGGTTGACAAGAAAATAGAAAGTTTCTAAGAGGAGTGGGACCCAGACTGTTAGTCAGCTGAATGAGTAGCCAGGACTTCTATCTGTGATTTATATTGCTCTAATGAAGTAAGTAACTCCTTGCTTAAGGCAGAAGGAACATTTGATCTGTCACTAATCCTGTAGATATTTCAGGAGACTAAAAAACTTCCAATATTTTTAATAAGAGGAAACAGAGCTAAGTGTCTAACTGCAGAATGGAGATTTTTACTTGCCCTGCCAGTATTTTTTTTCTCCTTTGTAAGTCAGGAAAAGCCTTTATACTTGGCAAGATACAAGAATTTAGATTGACACCAAACTAAATCTAAAGATCTTGCTGGTTTTGTATTTCAGCTGAGTTCTTTAAAGAGAATCTTGAACACTGGAAGGTAGAAAATTGTTCATTTACATGAAGTGTATTGTAGTGATATTGATCCTGCAAACAGTTGTATGAATAAAGAATGCTTTCTCATATAACTTGAAAGATTTCTACCCTTACCTGGTCTTAATGAACTAACTGAACATGCATCTTTGTAAAAAAAATACTGCTTTTTACTTTATAAATGCATGGGGAAGTTTCAAAATTCCTTTTTAGTTGATGAAAATTTAATTCTCATATTCAAGTGTAATTGTCACTCAGAATCTCTAATCTACACAACACCAGGAATAATAGGGGCAAAAACCTCTTTAGCTACTGAGTTTAATCTGGAATTTATTAGAATTTGATTTTTCATAGAATTTCTATTTCTGGAGTCACTGATATACAGAAAATTATTCCAGAAAGTTTATATAAAGTGTTTTAGTACGGAAGGTTCATAAAAAGCTAATGAAAAGATACTTGGATAAATATTATTCAGTGGTGAAAAACCTGGCCCTATTAAGCACTCAGATATTAGAAGGATCTTTGAGTTTTCCAATATTTCATTTCTGCTTCTTACCAAATTCCCTATTAATCTATAGTTTCCATTTTGATCATTAATTATATTTCAAATATACTAGCAGAAATATTTCAAAATTCAAATAACAGTTTTTCAATATTGTTGAATTCAAATAAATAGCTGAAACCAAGATATTTTCCTTAAATCACTTCTGTATGAACTGTCCATCTAATTCTGAAAAGTGAAATCAAATATGTGCGCACTTGAAGAGAGAAAATTTGGAAAAGCAGTTATCTTCATTCTTGTTTGTCTCGATATCTTCCTGTACTTAAGCTGAGAGAAAAGGCAAAACCTCTCAAACCTTGAAACCTTATTCTATTTCTCCAAAATTTTCTTGTGAGTGGTGCAGTTCTGCTATTCAGTGCAGTTTTTCAGTATTTCTAATTGTACTCAAGACCCAAAATAGATAGGAATCTTCTGTTCTGTTTAATGACAACAGGTGTTTGGAAAAGTCAGAGAAATACTTTAGCTGTACTTCCAGTAAAGTATGTGAAAAGATGTCGCACATATTTGGTTTTTTTCCTGACTTACTTACGACCTGATCTTTCATCTGTGTCTCTGCTTACCTTTTCCAGGTAAGTTCAGGAAATGAACCCTGAGTCTCATGCTTCTAGGGCTGATGCTAACCTTACAGAGCTTTTGAATGGTTACAGGAAATACCTTTTATTCTATAAAAATATCTTCTGTCCCCATTTTCGTTAATGCTTTGTTTTTATAACACTGCTGCTGAAATCAGCTCCCACAGCATTAACTACCTTCTTTATCATGCTGAGAAATTCTGCTCTGCATAGACCTCTTTAAAAATTGTTTCATAAAATTGTTCCTGATTGTAGAGAATAAAGTGCATTCCAGAAAGAATTTAGAGATTTGCCTTTCTGTTTCATTTAGCTATCCATGGCTGCATAAATCGTCAGCAATATAATTAAAAAAATATAGTTAAAAATAAGTAGTACAAAAATATTTCCAACATTAGGACTTCTTTCCCTCCTTTGCACAATTTTGAAAGAGTTTTCTTGGGGTACCTTTCCTTTATTTTTTCATGTAAATGTGCAGTTCAGCCTTCATCCTTTACTGTTTCCTTCCTTTAAGCAGGGACGCTAAATTTCTGCATAGTGATTTATTGGGACTTACTTAGTGCTGTTATAGTGGAATGTGGTATTGCCTTCCATATTTCAAGGCAGACTTCTAGAGTAGTTGTAATTTAACTTTTCGCATTGCAGAGCACTCAAAGGCCAAAACTAAGATGGAGACACCCTTTGTACTGAATATGCTTAATAAATACACTGGTCTTTCTCCAAGGAGCTGACAGTCTGGAAAACACAATGTAAGAAGGAAATAGGACAAATAAAAAGATCTGCAGGAGAAAGCTGGTAGCTGGCAGCAACTGTGTGGAATAGAGACAAGTCCTAGCCACTCCCCAGTGGGAATGTTGGTCATGACTCTTGTTTTCTAAGCCACCAAAACTCTTACATTCCTCTGTATTCTTCTTTATTATTCCTCTTTGAGGGAGGAAGAAAAATATAATTTGGAACACGGCTTTAATAAAATAAGTTTGAGGGTGGGCAGGAATTCACCCTGCTTAAACGAACAGTTCTAATCGGGAGCATGACTTCATCTTGGGGGTACACTGGTTGTGTACGATTGCTTGTGGACATGTGCTCCACCTACATCTAGGGATATTTGGGCTTTTCTTTGGAATTACAGCAGCATTGTTTCTTTCTCTGCTCTTTGTTTTCATTGATGATTTGCGGGCTAAATTTTGTCTTCAGTATCATCCGTGCAAGTTCAGTATTTTCAGAGGAATCTGCTTTTGGAATCCAAGGGGAGTTCAGCAGGCAGGTCTGTTGGTGGCTTTTGATAAGAAATAGAATCTAGCTCACTTCCACTTACCTGTGTTGCTTCTTAAGGACTAAAAAAGGTAGTGGACAGTAAAAATTAAACTTTGTGTCTAAATACACAGTGAATCAGAGCATCAGAGCTAATAAAGCTTTCAAATTAGACCAGTGCTGCATGAGAACTGTAATGCAAAGTATTGGTTACAGTGAGATTTATCACAGCACCCTTGACTTCAGCAGGAGCAGAACTAAACCAGTGATGTGTACTCATCAGAAAGCTCACCTATTGGTGATCAGTTTTGGATGAATTGTTACTACTTTTTTCCTTCTAGCTTTTAAGAGGATTAGTTGCCAGTTACAGTAGTTAGCATGTATAATGCCAACATCTTCAAGTTGCAGGGCAGTAGAAAAAAAGACTTTTTGGCAAACTGGTTCTATTACATGTCTGGACTTTTCTATGTCCTTACAAATTCTAGTTTAAAAAACTCTTAAGGTGTGCAAGCAATAGGTAGAACGTTGTTGTGCTATCACCACCATTTCTAGCACATATCCCAAACACAGCACCATCCCGTCTATTAAGAAGAAAATTAACTCCAGTCAGCCATATCCAATACAGCTTTTTCATTTATAATGCTGCTATCATATATGATGGGAGATTTCCCTTATTTTAGTTGTGGTACAATTTCATATACATATTTTAATAATAATAATACTAATGTTTTTAATAAGGAAGTATAGTGCAGTATAAATATGCTTTTTTTCATAATGTTACAGCCTTATGTGTTAGCAGGGAATAAAAGAACAGTAAACTGATAAACTTTAAGCAAAGCATTAAGGTTTAAAGAATGTTTTGGAAGCTTGTTAAAGTTGCTTTTAAAAGAAATATTTACTTCCTTTCAAGCGCTGAAAAAAAGATTGAATATTTAAAGGAAAAATGCACAACTGATGCTTTAAAAATTACTGCAACAAGGTAGTTGCTGGTAGTTGGTAATTTTTTCATATGCCTCCATTATTCTAGTCTAAACCGTTCAAATGCATTGTAACCGCAGAATGTATGTGGGCTAATCAGTTCTTGAAAGCAAATATGTTGTTTTGTCTTACACAAACATTCCTGAAGCATGTTTTGACCTCTTGAATCTGAAGATGAAATCTGTTTTGTGGCTCTTCAGGTTTTTTTCTCTGTTCAAGTGGTGTTACAAGGTTGCTTCAGTGTAGTCATTAATGTAATTTATAATAACTCTCATCTAAAGTTAGTTAAATTTTTTGGAAATTACTTACAAAATATTAACACAAGAGATAAGGCTGTGCCTTGATCCTTTTGCAATAGACCTAATGACTAGACAGGAGGTAATACAGCTCCTCATAGAACAATTCAGGTTTCAGTGGTACCTAAATACACAAGCAGTTCCTTAACTTCAGAGCTAAGGAAGCTTTTTGTGCACATCTGTGTCTTTTGCTTAGCTGTGAGCTCTGATTGGAGGTTTTGCTGATGGGTGTAATGACAAAAATTTTGTCTTCTGTGGATTTTCAGATCTCTTTCACTGTGAGCTTAAGGCACAGCCTTTGCCTTAGTTTGAACATATCCTTCTATCCAGCTCTATGCCCTCTCAAAAATTCAAAGATCTTACTTGTCTTTGAAATAGCCTCCTCTTTCAAACTGAGTTGAAGTCAAGCTTTGAGGTCAGCAGTTACTAGGGAAAAAGACTGCGCAAGATAGATGATCACCTTGCCTTGATTCCCTGTGAAAGGCTTGGAAATTACATGGCCCCATGGGTCATTTGTCTCCACACACAGGACACAGAGAAGGCTAATTATAGCAACAGGGACATACTAGCAGCCTTCTCCACAGCATGTATGCTCCAAGCAGAGTGAATGTGAGTTCTCTGGACCAGTTAGTTTAGTGAGAAGGTTTTCCTCCTCTTCAGGACTGTCATTTGAGTGGTTTTGTAATTCCTTTGCAACTTTGTGGATTTTGGTGGCTTTCTCTCTGTTTCTCAAGCTTCCCTCATATCATCAGAAAAATTAAAAACATAATTGTGTGTTGCTATATAGACGATTATGGTAATGAAAGGAATTGACACTCAAAATGCTCTTTCTTGCTGAGTTTCATCTGTTTAGCCTAGAGTGTGTTTGACCTCAGCCTCCTTCTTTCCTGTTTTGTTTTTTACTAACATTGGGCAAACAAAATAAACCAGCAACACTCTCATATAATGCAAATGCAAAAGATGTGTTCTAATACTGAAGAAATCTGTTTCATAAATATATCTTTCATGGTTTTATTACACATATATTTGTGTGTATGTGTTTTATTAAAATGTATTAAAATATGCCTTCCGTTTTCTGCCTACATAGCTTGATAGTCGCATCAGTATATAAACTTTTTCAGGAACACAAAGAACCAATTGCAAGCATGTTCACTTGATAGATTTAGCTTTTCAATTAACAGCAGAACCACCAAATTATCTGTGGTTACCACAGGTTATCTGTGGTTTTTTTAAACCGTTATGTATCTGTCGTTTGGGATTGTGAGTAACAAGAAAAGTACTACAAAACATGAGGAAACCATGCCATCCCTCTTTTATTTCAAGAAATGTAGCAATTCATAGTTCTGTCATTCATATGCTCTTAAAAGAAGACAAGGAGGAGACAATTCTTTGGTTGCTTTTCCTAGGTATGAGCTCACAGTTTTGTTCCAAGAGGATGAATTTAGAATAGGTGACAAATATATCAAAAATATGTTTCCATCTACCTTCTGAGATCCCAATTGTGCTACTGTGGTAAGGAATGGGTAGCACTTAGGTAGATACTGTCACCCATGACTTATTCTACTACCAGAAATGTACACCATGGCATACACAGCATAATTGCACACCATTTGCTCAATGATCACTGGTTTCCAAGCTGATAGACCATCTACTACCTCATGAGAGAAACTGTTTATTGTCTGTGTCAACGCAGCAAGAGAGAATGAAATCTTCTTCACCTGGTTATTTTTACCCAAGGAAAATTCACTGAAGCAATGCTTAATGAAATATTAAAAGAAAAATTACACAGGCTATGAAGAATTGCTCAATAGTGATAATAATAATGAACATGTTTCTTGGAAGTTAAAGAAATATACTTTTATTTCTGAGTACTTTATTTCTCTGTCATTTATTGAGAAAAAAACTGGTGGGTCGCAGAAAGCCAAAAAAAGCCCTTTTTTGTCCTGAAAGAGAATAATTTATTACTGCTTTAACCCACAATGAATTCTTGCTGTCTTTTTTCTTGTTTGGCTTTTTGTTTTTCCTGATATATCGGGAATATTGTTTCAGATTGTAGAGCTTTGGGCTGCTCCTTATCTCCTTGCTTTAAATACTTATTTTTATGATTGAGTGAAAGTGGACTTCGGAAGAAAAATAATTTTTTCTCTGTAAGCTGTAAAACTTTATCTCAGTCACTTACATAGGTACCAGATACTGTAAATGTTTAACTTTATAAATAAATAAGAAAGTGGATATAATCAAGACTACATTTTATGTCATGTCCTAGCATGATGCAAGACAGTGCTTTTTTGTTTTGCTAGTTTTCAGGCCCAGGAGTCTGCATTCTCAGTGAAGCATGTCCAGGGAATTTGTCATGTTGCCTAAAATAATCAACATACTTAAGTGGGCAGGTTATCTGCAGATTCCCAAGCTATCCAAGTACTTTAATAGATACCAGAAATCACACCATATTTTTCTAGATAAATGTGTTCACATATGAAACTTAAAACACTGATGTGTGGTGGCTTTATTGCCAAAGCATCACCTGGCATTTGGTGTTTATAAAACTCTCTTCTTGCTTGTGATAGTATTTAGATACTTCTTTAATGGAAACCTCAGTTTTCCAGAAATTCCTAATATCATGTCTAGGTGGGAAGATGGTTAATGTGGTTATTATATGCAGCAGCTGTTGTCTCCAAACTTGGCAAAAATAAGCATTTTTAAATCCAAACATACAAATCACATTTTGGATTGGTTTTGTCATACTGAATTGTCTTGGTTTAGTCTCAAGTTGCTTGTGATTTATGCCACGTAGCAGACAAGGGAGTTACAAAATTTAAACATAATTTAAAATTTAAGCCATTTTTAGGAAGATGTCACTAATGAAGCCATTACAGCGGTGTTTTGCACTCCTGTAAGAGTAGCTAACTCACATAGAGCACGATTATAAACCCCTGGAAGGAGGGATTCGTAATGTAAACGCTGACACAAACAGAACTGTAGAGACAGGAGTGGTGTCACTGTAATTAGCTCAGTGCTAGTACAAATCATGTTTTATTATTCTTTCAGCCTCTGCAAGAAGAGATGGTTTATTTCTTTCAGGTATAATTGCATTTGTCACATTTTTTGATATTGCAAAAATCATATGGGCATAAAAGGGCAAGATGACTTTCAGAGCACTTAACATCATGTTGTTTGGAATATCATTAGAGGGAAAAGATGATGGGGAAAAAGTGGAAAACAAAGCTTTCAAGTTTTCAGATATTTTCCTTTTTTTTTTTTTTTTAAGGATTGCTTTTCAGAAGAAAAGAATAGGATAATGAGAACAGAAGAAGTGTTCTCTCATAGATACACCTGAAGGATGACATACAGGGAGGAGGGAATCTCTACAAATCCTTTTATGATTGTTCCCTCAATGAAGAGAGAAAATTTTGGTGGTTGTTTTTGTTTTGGTTTCTTTTTTTTCCCCAGGAGCAGATTAGCGGAACATGTCATGTCTGTGCAAGGATGTGTTTTGTTAGGCTCAGGCTCAAGCTCACAGACCAAGTGCATGGAGTTAGGTGTGTCTGCCGGAGCAGAGCTAGGTGCATTAATGCTGTACAATGCTGAATTTGTCTTCTTAGTCAGAAAGTTGATTCAGTATGCTCTAGAATGAAACTCCCAGGATCTTCTTCATTCATAGCAAGGCAAAGTGCAAAAAAAAGTGATACTGCTGTGAGTTCGTGTTCAAGCTTACTGTGAATATATATTCTTCAACAGTTATATTCTGCCTGGAAAGAAATAACTGTAGCCTCAAGGCCTTATTCTAGAAAAGAGAATCTATTTTTATGCATCCTTGGGAAAAGAATGATGATGGGACAACCAATGTGTTCATCTGCTGCCAGTAGAAAATTATTGCCTACATGTTTGTGTCCAATTTTGATTCTCCAAATATAAGGAAGACCCAGACAAACAAGTTCAGAGGAGGACTGCGAGGATCACCAGTGGCTGAAGCACTTACTCAGTGTGGAGAGGCTGAGGGAGCTGGACTGAGTAAGTCAGGAGGAGGAGAGTAAGTCAGGAGGAGGAGTTGTCTCCAGAGAACCTGAGAGCTGCCTTCCTAATGTCTGCAGGGAAGGTGTTCAGGAGACACTTCACAATGGTGCATCTTGGGGGAATAAGAGGGAGCAGGTGTAGCTTGAAACAAGAAATGTTCAGACTGGATAAATGGAGAAACTTTTCATCAGCACGAGTGAAGCCAAGGAGCAGGTTGCCTAGAGAGGCTGTACAGGTAGAGGGTGTTCAAACAGTACTTGGCTGCAGCCATTAAAATGTAGTATCTGTAAATTGGCTTGCTGGGGTTTTCAGCAGGTTGGTTTTTTTTTTTGATCCCTAGTAATGTAGTTGCAATTCAGTTGGCAAGGGATTGCCATCTGAAGACTCAGGTTTCTGAGTGGATTGAGTAACTTCAGTGTTTTTATGTATCTTGACTGTTATCAGTATGCAAGTAGTGAATTTAGAAGTGATTTAGGTATAACATGAAGTGCTCACAGGTGTAGAAATACTCTTGGTTCTGTCCAGGATAATGTTACTAGAGTTATCGACTATACAGAAGCCCAGCATATGAACCTAAAAAATTAAGAAAAGGAAAAAAAACCCCATTTTTTTTCTCCTACTATTAAAAAGTAGCATTCAAAATAGAGAGAGGAATTAATAAAAGTGATACCAGTATCAAGAGCTATTTTATATAGGAGAGACTTCATTGCTTTCGTGTAACATCTGGCAAGAGAAAACTGCCAAACAAATCACTTTAACAGGAGATATTCAGTGAAATGAAGAAACAAGAATAATTTATTATTTATTTGCATTTCTGAAGTTATTAGGAGTGCTGTAATCTCAAAACACCTTTTTAGTCAGCCAAGAAAATGAATGCTAATAACAGGAAGCATCTATTCATTTGAACTTTCTACTGCAAATGGTATCATAAGGGTTGAATTAAGTGATACCACAAAGGATAATAGCTATGTTCTGGGGAAGGAGATTCAGAAATAACGTTTGAGATAAGAGTTTGACTTTTATTTATCACTGAAGAATATAATCAATCACTGAAGTACTTTGTAAAATATAAAAAATTCTGCTAATGCGTTGCCCTTTCATGCTTGTCATGTTTGGCTAAAGGTACTGTGGAAACAACAGCGGGACAAGTCCCTTCATTTCAGTCAGAGAGGGGAGGAAGAGGAGAGAAGGGATTCTCCTAGAAAGGATTCCAACTCTACTATGTCCCCTGTGTTCCACCAAAACCCACATGTGAGCAGACTGTATGGTGTACAGTTTTAGAGGGAGACGCTCAGTGAAAGAGCATTTTTTCTCTGAGAGCACTTACTTTGCTTGTAGATTGGTACTAAAATGTTCTCTCAACTTTCAAAGACTACAAACTTACTTGAGGAATAAGAAAAAAAGGCTTGTCCAGGGTAAATAATTTAATCTAAATGTTCATATGGAAAATAGGTTTCCTAAAAGCACCAACTTCTACTGTAAAGTTAGTGAAATGGAAACACCTAAGGAAAGGTAGTTATTGCACTCTTGGAAGTACCGCCTAAATATAGAACCTGATCAAAAACATTGAAAGCTATTGGAAAAGCCTTTCCAGCTCAGCTGTTCCTCAAAAGGTCTTTGTTTGAAGATGCTAGCTCTCTTTACCCATGTATCTTCTTACACCTTGGAACCAGGGATTTTATTCCCGGGTATTTGCACATTTTCTGAAAGCAGAGCCCCATAGGTCCACTGTTCTTTCCAAATTTCTGTATAAAATTAAAGAAGGTTACTTTGGCATAGGAGATACTCAAAACCAAATGTTTGTTGCATAAAGACTGCACAAGGATGCACACGTGTAGGAGGACCTTTTAAGATGAGGAATTTGCATAACCTATCACCTGACAAAAGATGGCTAATTTTACCATCATCAGTATGGGAAAGATTTGGGTTGCATAGAGCCAGTATGCAAAGAGTGCATACACTGCCAAACAGATAATCGTAATAAAGCCAGTCTATTCATGTGTAGTACTATCCAGTACAAAAACAAACAAAAAAAGTCACACTAGACTGTATGTAAATTAGGTTTTTATAACAAGATAAATTATTTTTTTTTTCCAATGGAATTATGCTCCTAAGTTTTTATTGTAAACTGTGTTCTTATGTCTAGAAAGCTGGACCAATATCACTATCAGGGCAGATCAGGGAGCTGCCCTGCCTTACCCCCCCCCCAAAAAAAAAAAAAAAAAAAAAGAAGCATAAATATGGCTTTTTCCTGTGACAATGAGAAAATAAAATTCAGTTTTGCTTACAGGTTAATTTCCTGATATAGGATGATGGGGATGTACTGATGGGGTGTAGAACAAGCTAGTTCATGCATTTAAAAAAGGCGTCTGAGCCATATTGCAACTGTTACAACAGCTTGGAACAGACTAAAGAGAGTTGTGGAGGTTATCTTTAATTCAAGTTACTTTGTTGTTACACCAGCAGCACTTGGTCTTTTCTGGCAGTCACTGTTAACTTCAGTTGTTATTTGAAAAATTCTGTAGTACTCCGGCGGTAGTGGCTTCAGTGTTGTTAAGGGTCAAGCTTCAGTTTTTAACAGTTTGCAGGTTTTTTTTCCCCACATGCTAATTTGCTCCCAGTGTATGCTGTTGTAATGGTGGTTTTTCTATATGTATTAACTGAAAAAAATTATATAATAGATTTCTGGAAGTTACTGTGAGTGTTAATTGCTTCTTCTTTGCTTACTGTGTAGTGGTTTTTTTAGCAGTGTGATGAAATAGATATAGCAATGCAAAATGGAGTCTTTTTCTCCCTCTCCTCTTCTCCCCTTTCTTTACATGATGCTCCTGAACTGTGTTTTTGCAGCTATGATAGACACATCAAGTACACAGTACATTCATGATACCTACATCTTAGATGTAACATCATAAAAACAAACTCCAGTTTTTAAAGAGAACAAGACTGGATAGTTTTTAAGTACTTTGAGGAAGTTTTTCCCTTAAATCAGGGATTCTGTTGCCAGCTGACCATAAGATGTCCTGTAGTCATCACTGCTGTTTGGTTTTTACAAGGAGTGATTACATCTGTAACCATTCATATTAGTACTTCTATTTGGATAAGTATCCTACAGAAACATTTTTCTCATCACACTTTTATGTCTAAAATATATGATGTTTAAGGAAAAGAAATACTAACACACTAGTGTTATGTACTGTATAGTACTATTTGTATTTGAAGGCTGCATTTATGTCGTAAAGTGAACAAACAAGTCAACAAGGACACTTACCACAACAAAGGTTGTTGGGTTTTGGGGATGTGGTTTTTTTTTTAATTCAAATGAGATCTCTGTCGAAACAGGTACTGATCTGAAGTGACATTAAAAATGAATAGTTCTCAAGTATAATATCTTGGAACTAATGGCATATTAGGAATTTGATGATGGCATTGCAAAAACCTGCATATATTTTAGATTTTTATGTGATCTGTTTAGTCGTACTGAAGACACTGAACATTCTTCGGATGCATAAAAACAGATTCTTTTTTCTACGATAAAGACTTCACTTACAGCAAGAAAAGCACAAAATAAAAGTGATACTATATAGTCTGCTGTGACTTAGTGTTCAAGTGTACTGTGAACATATTCTCTTCAACAGTTAATTTCTGCCTGGAAAGAAATAACTGTAGCATCAAGGCCTTATTTTGCTAACTAAAGTAACCTGAAATCTATTGAAAAATAAGAGTCTCTAACATGAATAGGTAAATTATAAGTAATTGCTTTTTCTTCAGTAAGTACTCTGTTTCTCATTTTCTGAATAAGTGCAGCCTCCATACTTTTTTTAACTAGGAAAATCGGAAGAAAGCATAGGCTATTTCAGTCTGGTGCTATATCTGTATGTAAGAAATGTGTCAGAAATATTAAGTATTTCATTCAGGGCTTGAGTGGTGAAAATATATAGACTTTGATTCACTAATGTATAACCTTTCTTCACTTTGAAGTGTCTTGATTTCACAGCCTCTGTAGTTTGATAATTATTCGAGAAATGAGCTAAGTTAAAGTTGGTGGTTTATCAGCCAGTACAATGGCTTACAATGAAAACCAGCAAGTGTAGGACTCAGGAGATGTTGTGATATACCTTTTAACTGCCCACCTTTATTTGCAGGCAATTTTCAATTATAATGTTTCTGTAACACTCATTTATTACTGTTATATAATTTAGAGGGAGAATGAAATACTCTGTTTTAGTGTGGAGCTGATTGTGGGCATATCCTAAATTTTTCCTGGATGACAGGGGGAATATTCTCTGAAATTTACAGAGAAATAACAGTAACATTACTTCCAATAATTATTATCAACTAACTTTGCAGTGAGTCATAAAGAAAAATAGTGTACTGGTCTTAAATTAAAAGGAAATTAAAAAAAAAAAAATTATGAGAAAACAAAGAAGAATTGTACAGTTTTTCTTTCCAGGCAACAGAAGGCCAGTGGTTATTTTGAAGCTTTAAGTATTTTTTTTTAAGGAGTGTGGTTAGAAGATGTAGTAGATTTCATGTGAATTGTTATTATTGTGTTATTCTGGCATCCCAGTGTATTTGTCAAGTTTTAAATGAAGTTTTCAGCAGAGGAAGTTTAAGGTCATCATTTGACATATATCTTGTGTTAATTCAAAAAACAGTGAAAAGTGGTTGTTATTGTATCCATCTGTAGCAGTGGAAAGCAATTTTAGTAGGCTTTGGCATAAATACATATAAGATGATACGCATTTTTCAACTGAGTCTGACATCTGACTTCATGAATAAAAAATACCCTATTAATCATGAGGTGATAGAGTCACATACATTGTATTTATCATTCTTGTTGGAGAGTAGTTGTCTCTTGTTAATGTTTGAGGAAATGCATAGTAATTATACAAAACAAATAAGTCAAGAAAGTAAAAAATACAGTTAACTTGTGTGGAAGCATAAATGTTGGTCTCTGTCTTTTATGTTACTGCTTTACAAATGATAGTTGTGCATGTGGGGAATGTAATTTCTTCATCTATAATTGAGCAATATGCAAATAGGAATGTGTAGGTGAATAATAGTTAATTCCATGGCCTGAAAACAACTGAAGCTAACTACATATACTTGATATCCAACATTAGATGTGCTCATGCAATCTATGGAAAGTATGCAAGGGCTCTGCAGCAAGGATATAGAAATAGTATTTTCAGATAATTTTTAAAAGTACAAATGAACAATCGTTCAACATCACAATATTTGTTCCCTGGAGTCGACACAGCATGTTGGCATGTATAACCAGAGTACCTGAGGAGGGATCTTTTATCACTTAGCTGGGAGCACAAGACTGTGGATATTTACTGAAATACTAATTTTTGATCTATACCAGATAATTTTGTGGGAGACAATCTTTCCTTCTGGGTAGACTTTCAAATACCACCTGGCTCATATTCCCCTTGAAGCAAACAGAAGTCATGACTAGCAGACATCTATTCTGATATGCAAGTGAAGTGATTTGATTATTTCAGTTGACTTGTAATAATGGTTTAGTACCTCCAGTTTGTACACTCTGTCCAGCCTCATTTTGTACATATTATGCAGAGCTGTCGGGGATTCCTGAATGTTTTACCTATGCCATTAGTGTCTCCAAGGAAAGGAAAGATTGAAATGCTTACTCATAATGATGAGTTGATTGCATAAATTACCTTCTAGTCTTTCTAGTATATGAGAGTTCTCTTCTCCCCTTTTTGCACCTCTTCCATAATTTTCCTTTGACATTCAATGCATTATACTGAGGGATGAAGCTTTTCTGTAAGTGTTAGAAAATAATATAACAAATATTGAAAATTTGGGACCTCATCTTATTAAGATGCACAATCTACTCAAAGAGGATCACAGACTTGAACTCCTTTGACAAAGTTTGAAGGAACAGAGAACACAAACAGGAAGCTCTAAGTGTTTAACAAACCAGTGCATCTTTAAGTCTTACAGATCTTATATTCTTTTTTAAAGCTTCCCACCTCTTTTTGATGTATCCTCTCTAGTAACGCTTTACTGTTACTCCATATTTCTCTTCCTCTGTCTTAAAAGTACTGAAGAATGTCAGCATCTCTTTCTTAGGTGTGTAACAGGACATTCTTGAAAACCACATTCCATAAAAATGGCTTTAAACTTCATGGATAACAAGGTGTGCCAGTAACAATGGGTATTTGCTATTTTTCCTTTTCATGGTTTTAAAAAATGGTATGTAAGCCTGATGTGCTATAGAAGTAGACTTGGCAAATTTAGTTTGATATCAATATACACTGTAAGACAGAAGTTATCAATATGTATGACAGGGTGACAGACTTCAGCTATTAGAGCTGAAAACAGATTTAGTACAAAATGGAGAGCTAAAACAAGATACAGCAGGGCTGGTAACATCATTTCCATAATCCTTTTAAAATGTTTTGGAAGATTTTTCTAGTGGTTGTATTTTTCTGAGAGCTGCTGTTTTCTTCTTCCTCTTGCACATACCATGGTTTCTGTCTCTTGGTCTTGTCTATCATAGGTTGTTGGTGACTGGTTTGTGTCTTTTCATGTGTAGGAGAAAGAGATACCTTGTGATCTACCGCATAGTGCAAGTGTGCATTCAGACTCAATGATCCACATGGTCCTTCTCAATTCTGTTTGACTGTGAAGACTCCCCACGTATTTTCAAATCACTGGTAGGGAAATCTAGAACTGGAAATTGAAAATCACCCCTTTTCTCCCCCAAGCCCCTCACTGTCTCCGTATGCAGGATGCTGTAAGCATCAGACCTGAATGAATTTTGGCAGGGGGAAGAGGCACAGGTGACTGCCTCATAGCACTCAGCAGCAGGCAGTCACAGCTCTGCATCTGCATGGGGGCAGCAGGACATCTTCACCTGCCATTGGCCACTGCTAATGCCAGTTATTTGCCCAGTAAGACATAAACTATGAGAGCAATTTCTGAGGCCGTAAACTAGAATTCACTGGGAGCTGAAATTATAAATTATGTATTATGAGTGATACATAATGAATTACTTTTTTATCAGCCATCCTGAGTTACAGGACACCCAAACCAAAGCAGCAATTGGCCTCTCAGCAATAAAGTAGCTGATAATTACCACTGCAGGTCTCTCTCTCCATTTGCAGAGCTTTCTGTACTCTTGCTTAGCATGCCTTAATGCAGTTCTAAAAGCTGTTTGCTGATGCTCTTGCTGGAAGGTAGCTACCATGTATGATTGGTTTTCCAAGCTGTTAGGAGGCTGTAGGTAGGTTTCTGGGTTTTTAGGTGCATGAAGTGATCTACACACAGGTTTCTCTCAGTTTAAAGAGAGTTCATTTCCTGTATTTTCAGATATATTAAAAAATATTACAAGACATCTGCCTGTACCTGTGCATACCAAATTACATGTATGAAATGCACAGTCTTAAGCAGTGCCTTGTGTGTAAAGTGCCAAGTCATCAGCAGATGCAGTCCCAGTGATATCAAGGGCACAATTTTTCTCTTGGCTTCTTGCTAGTTGTAAAACTTTATAGAAGCCAAACTGCATAACAGGTGTTGCCCTTTTACTTTCTCTATTTATTATGTAGCAGACACCTGATTATGTGTTTGTTTTGTCCATCCTTTAGTTAGTTATCCGTCACACATTCTTGTCTTCCCATCTGTCTATTTCAGAGAGACCAGTTTGTCTCTTTATGATATGTAACCCTTCTTTTATGTTTTCCTAGCAGCAGATGATATGGATTCTTGTCTATATGTAGTATTCTGTCCTGACTGAGTATATGTAGCATTTCTATGCATGACCTATACATGAACACCTTCATTCTTTTCAGGTACACTTTTATCTTTATGGAAATGGAAAAAAAAATTATTTTTAATTTTAAGGCTTTAATAAAGTATTGTAACAGGGGCTAATATTGCAGCATCTATGGATGCTGTTGGGTATTTAGCTACATGTGGTAAATTACGGTGTAAAGGATTCAGTAGTCCATGGATATAGCTGGTCATCTGTGCATTTACTGATAGTTATACAACATTTATCTTTTCTTCCGACTCTGCTCCAGTGTTGTTCATTGTAGTATTTCATGCATCCTCTGTTAAGGAACTATATTTTTCTTTTTCAGGATTACTGTCAATGCAACGCTTTGGTGACCTCCAAAAATCTGACTATCACTGGGTTTTCCACTCTCAGACCCCTGAGAGATGCATGGGTTCTTTCCATCTTAGTAGTTCCTGATGTCCCACATCCTTCTCTTCACACAGAGGCTTGTCACCATTGAATTAACCGAAAACCTGCCTCCCACTCATATGCAATGTAGACTGCATAAATTGGAAATGAAAGTTTTCCATGTCAGTATGTCTTTTTTGGCATAATTTTCCTCAAAATTTAACTTCAATTAAAAAAAGATACTAAAATCCCTTGGTAAACATAACCCTTGTGCAGTTGTTATTTTGAACGTTTCTACCCAAACTGTGCACAGGGTAGCGCTGCCTTAGGTACTTCAGGCAAAAGCCACAACCATTAGGGCTGTATCCCATAGAACTCACCTTGATGTCGAGTTTTTACGTGTCCAAAAACTGGATTTTTCTCCCCAAGAGACCCCACTTTCTTCTTGGTTTATTCCTGCTGTGTCTGATAGCACATGAAGACATAGCAATTCTTCCAGCCAAGCATGTGGATGTCCTAAGGATGACTTGCTCTAATATTTATGTGTTGCTTATAGACTATAACTGTGTGTCTCCACTAAATATGTGTCAGTGCTAACAGGCTGCTGAGAACATCACTGACTTCATAAAGTCATTAGAAGAGGATCTGTGTCGTTAGTACATGTGACTGTCATCTGTCCACTTAAAACACAGAAAATTAAATGCAATGGGAAAAACCTTACATGCACTTAACCATGCAAATAATTAGTGTAATTAAATATGTTTCTTCAGGACTATTCATGGAAAATTAATAAAAAAACCAACCATGAAAAGCCTTATCAAGTGTAAGCAGCATAGACTTACCTAAGAGTACAGTTGTTAAATCTATGTCATAAATGTACAAGAAGGTACTTACTTCCTAATTTTCTATGTAAGTGGTTTTTTGTTTTGTTTTGGTTTGGGGTTTTTTTTGGTTTTTTTTGTGGGAATGACTGCTGCTATATTGTTAAATAGATAACAAATCAAAAGAATCAAAATGCTGAAGAACCTGTGTGTTATGCTGGTGGGGACTGTTCACAATGATAGGTATTTTATTTTATTTTATTACTTCTTTACTTATCTTGACTAATATATTTAAATTTGTCTTATATGGTATAGTACATGCAATGACTATGTGTTTTCTGTGTATCATTCTAACACACTTCTGGTCTTAAGTTGTTACAAAAAAAGTTCTCATGTTGCAGAGTGATATAATATGGCTGCATCTTTTCATCCTAGGTTCAGAGTGATTTTTTTTTTCTGGCATCTCAACATTTGCTGTCCAAATGAATTCTACATACACAGGGGGAAAGTACAAGACATCCGTGTTGTCACTGCAGGATAGCCCTCAAACTCTAGTAGATGACTTAAGAACTATATTTTTGCAGCATCACTAGACCAGTTTGTTTAGGAAAATGTGGATGAAAACTGAATCTATGTGGTATTACCAGAAAATAACAACGCATGAAGGTGGTCAGACAGAGGGGTAATGTTATGTTGAGCTGTTTATTCTACCCACTTCTCCATTTTTTAATCAGCCTGGATTTTTCCTTTCTTTCTCTCCTTTGTTTCTTTTCCTTTTTTAAGTCTGTAACGATTAAACAAGTGTTCTTTGGCAGATAAATGTTGCTTTCCTAGGTAAGAGGGACAACATTTGTATATTGTTTCTTTATGCATTAGAAAGAAGGCAAAAAAGAAAGTGTTAAAATTTCTGTACAAGATTTTTATGTGATTTTTTATTCCTAAGTTTTTATAGTTTTGGAAAAAGAAACCACTGTATTGCTTCATTGGAAAATAATTTGTGGATTGGAGATTAGAGCAGTAGTATATTTCTTTCAATCAAATCTTGTAGATTTATAAACATCAATACGTCTAAGACCTCATAGAGAGTTAGCAATGTCTTTTAAAGATTTACTGTTGCAGTAGCAGCATATTTGTGGAAATTGCAAGGGGCCATATGCCACTGCCGAGCTGCACCTGCAATTTGCACTGATGTCTGTTCAAGAAGCACCTGAATGGGTTTAGCCTATATGCCCTCTAAAACTGGGGTCAGCCAAAAATTGCCTGTCCATTTCAGTGCCCCATAAAGATTTGGTGGCTTAAAAGTTCTTGCTTTTCTAAGTAGGGCAGATCAAAGAGAAAATGATGGTGTTGCTATAGAAATATTATACTTGGTGGATAGAAGCCATTAGCAGGAATTTCCTATCCTCTGGACAGTTTCATGACTCTTGGTCTCACAGCTTGTGATTCCTGCGTTTTAAGCTGTGCTAGAATAATTTTCTCCCAAGCAGACTGATCCACTGAGTAGTCACTAACCTTGAAACTAATACCTTTTTTTTAAAATATACTTTTAGGAGCCTCTTATAGCTTGACATACTTTTTATTCTCTTCTTGATTATACCAAATGAGATATACTTTCATTTTGGAGAAATAAAGATATAATTTTCAGCACTTGATATGTTCTGTTCTTATAGCAGGAATAAACTGTCCTCATTCCATTTTGAATTTTGAAAGATTTGTTGACCAGTAGTCTGTCACATTATGTCATATCACAGAAATTTCCATCTTGTATAATGATCTCTTGTTATTGCAGGAGGATGAATGCAGCAGCAGAACATTTCTACATAATACTTAGTCCTATGTAATATTTAGTCCCTCTGCATAAACTTTAGAACTCTTTTCCACAGAGATTATTTTTTTTCATTTTAATTCCTCATGCCTTCTTAACAGGGTTTGTTTCAGTGGGTGTTTTAATTGAGAGAAACTAAGCAAACCCCCCATTTGTCTTTAAGGCAATATAACCACTTTATGCAACTTTCAGTCCAGTTGTGGCCACTGAAGCATTTTGCTGCTTCTGATTAGTCCCACAGAGTGTGAACATCCTCATCTTGTCAGTTCAGAGGAGTCATTAAAACCTGGGTAAGCTGTGATGATATATGAGCTATGGGTATGTAAATTCCCTGTTAGCAAATGCATTCTTCATCTTGTCAATTTTTCGCTACCTGCTGTTAGCTCTGTAGGTAACCCTGTGCAGCTGGTTGAGGAAAAAATACAGAAAGAAGATTGCTTGTAAAGAAATAGTAGGTGATGCCTACATGTTTATAATTAAGCTCTTTGGAAAACCTTATAGAAAACTGATTTTCATGTTATATGGATAGAATAACAATGCAACATAGTGTCTGCTCTTGTGTCTCTACCTTGCCACAGAGAAATCTACAATTCTATTTAATATTAAGGCTGTCTTAGAATAGAATAAATAGCATAGAACTGACAAGTTTGAGATACACATTTTATATTTTTGTGTTGTTCTGTATTCAAAAAAAGATTTTAAGAGTAAATTTTCAGATGTCCTGAAGGATTTAAGATAGTTTCTTGTCAGTTATTGATTCACAATATAGGTGAAAATATTCCACTGGATTATGTTGGTTTCTCTGTAGAAGTTCAGCAACATAAAAGTACTCCTGCTATACTTAGCCCTGCTGTATCAGTAATTTGTTTTCCAGCTGATGGAAATAGGTCTTCCTCTTAGCCGTAATGATCCTCATATACACAGTGAGTGTACAGTGATACTCCTAGTGCAGAGCCATGCAATCAGCCCTTTTTTCGAGCATCACCATGATGTCAGCATAACAAAGGGTATTGCCTGTCAGAATTACACCTTTTAAGGTCAGTTCAACAGGCCAGTTGAGGGTGGCTTTTTTAGTTTTCATTACTACAGATACTTTTCCTTTTCGCTTGTTTTAGATTCATAGAAAAATAAAAAGAGGAGCATTTTGAAAAGATTTTGGGCATTTTCAGAAAAAAAAGTACATAATTGTGAAGGTTATTACTTCCTTATCAGCCTCTAAGATTGTTTCTTGTAAAGACAATTTTTGTGACAGTCACAATTATTAACAAATGAAAGTAAACAAAGCACAATTATGTGCAGCTAGGGAAAAAGGATTACATATTACATTCCTAATTAGCCACAATATATGCTTTTAGCAGTCATTCACATATCAGTATGTTTTATTTAATGAAATCTAGATTATTGGTTTTTTCAGTTGAATTGTGAGGCACTCTGCACACACCTATCTGGTTGGTCACAGAAGAATCCCAAATGGCAGGTGAATATTTTACAAGTACTCTGTACAGAGATTGAGACATTCCATGCACTTATTAATGAATCAGAGCAGAACTATTTCATGGCAACCAGCAGATGAATTTGAGAAGGTTTTCCTTTATTTTGTACAGAGATTGTTCCAGTTACCAGTGTGAGGGGTTTTGCACAGCTGGTGGTTGTTTCTAGGACTATGTATGAGTGACTATCCATCACTCATATTGCCTAATTGGCAGAGTCAATGCTTTTTTACTCTATTTGGAAAAAACCTCCAAACCAGTTTATAGTGGAAAACAAACTTTTGTTAAAAAAATATTGAAATTAAAACCTGCCTGACTTCATTCCTTTCTTCTGTTGATTTCTATAAATTAGTAACAGTGCACATGTCTGTATTTCTCTCAAATTCTTGACATCTGTATTGGCTGAAGAGATGCTAACAGCTTCTTTCCATGCTAAATTAGTTATACATTAAAAGCATGTCTATCAGGCAGTAAATATCTAATGTATAGTTTTTGAAGAAGTGATACGTGTGGAGTTGTTAGTTGCCCTGACTTCTTGTTGGGCTTTTTGGAAGTTGTGTTTTATTTTGTGTCATGGGAACAGGAGATTCATTAGCCACATTTTAAGGTTAGTGCATAGCTTGGTCGGAAGCAGGGGAGATGAGATTTTTTTTTTAGATGTTAAGAAAAGCTAATTTCCTAATAGGCACAGTAATTGACAGTCGTTAATCAAAATCTGAAAAATGTGTTTTTAATGCATACTATGCCAGTATTTAATATTTATTATTTTTAATATTTATTATTTTAAATATTTATTATTTTAAATATTTATTATTTTTAATATTTACTAACAGAAATTAATATCAAGTTATGCAGTACTTCAGACCTTATATTAACCTCTTTGTGAAGATGTCAAACAAATGTGGCTTGAAAACAGAGGCATGTTTCAATGTTACATTGCCTGGGTGGGTCTTGATATAATAAGGAAAAAGCTGCTGAACCCATTCAAAAGAGAAGTCTGATATTCTTTGATTTCTTTAAGATTAATTGTTTCTTCTAATTTTTATTATCAACTGTCCAGTTCTCTTTGGACAAAGGATCTTGGGATATGTGCATGTTTGAGCATGACATGACATTATTCCAGTGGACTCTGGAATAACTTAAAAGACTCGTTTAAGCCACAACAATAAGAATTGGCTCTTTGACCAGAACTAGTCTGTTATATGAGTAAGTGCTAGAGGATATTGCCAGGCACTTGAGCCAAACTGGCCATACTGTTAAATTTTTGAATATTTCCTGACTTGTTTTTGACTTGGGCAACTCTCATTCTTTCCAAACAGGGCAGTATTTCACTGAAATTTAACTTCTGTTAGATTTGGATACAACAAATATTGAAAGTTTTCTTGGGTTTGTGTTCTGTGCAAATTCCATAAAACTGTTTAGTTTTTCTCATATTAAATGCCTTTTGTGACCAGTCTAACATCTAGTGTCGTCTTACATGAAAAATGAAAATGCTTCTTCAGATTAAAAAATAAAATTAATGCTTTCAAACAGTTTATGAAATTATTTCCAATAACTCTTTTGTTATGTGAGAATTCAGCACTGATACATAGTTTTTCCAGTATTTAAATATCACTGTTATCTTATTTCTATGTCATATATTTAAAGCAGCATGTTTAAAAACTAGGCTAATTTCTACAGTTGTTATCTCTGTGTGTGTTATGTGTGCATATGCCATTTGTTACAGCAGCAAATTGCAATTTTCTTGTGAGTCCATCTGTAATAGTAGTATATGGGACTAGGAACCTGTTGATTGAGTTGTTTTGCAGTTTCCATTCTGAACTCTGATGATCACTGTCTCTCTGTTGCTGGTACTGTTGCTCGAGAGTAGCTAATGGAAGAGAAGAAGTAGGAGAACATACAGAGGGTCATATACAGGGTAGAAGTGTTTTAGGCTACAGAACAGCCTTCTAGGGGTACACTTTGCTCCAGAGAGCTCAGGCTGGTGACACATCAAGCTTTGTCCTTGGCCTTCTCAGTGTCCTTCTTGTGACTGTAGAAACGCAGTTGTGACAGATTTCAACTGTACTGCAGTTTTAGAAGTAGGTCATAGCCTTAAATGTGGATTGACAGAGAAAGCACAAAATCGGTGGGTGCTTTTGAAAGGCAGTACCTTCGGATTGTAAGTAACACCAAGGAAGACCCCATGTAGTGCTGAGAATTTGAACAAATCTTTAATTCAAGCTCTGTGTATGAATTTGTGTGTAATGTTCCTGAATATGCCTTTCCCGGGACATACTATGCGAACACAATTCAAAATGGTTTTGAACACATGTTTAAATTGTAGAATTATTAGAAGTAATAGTAGTAATAATAATTGTGCTCTTTGCTGATTACATGCCCTTTTTGTTAGTTGAGATTGAAGTATCAGTGCATCAACTCACATTCTGCCAGGACTCTTTTTGCTGAAGGCTAGTTGGAGGTTTGGCAGAGGTTAGTGCTCAGTCTTCTCCTACCCCGTGGTGGATTTGTAATGCGTGATGGATTTCACCAGTGACAATTTCCCTAAGGCCACTGAGGCAGTGGGGAGCAGGTGTAGAAGGAACCAAATTGTGCTGTGTAAATCAGCAAGACCATTTAGAGCTGTCACCCCAGGACTGATTAGTAGCGACTGTCTGGTGTTTGGAGATAGCACAGGTTTTAGTGTAGCGCTGAGCTGAAGTAGAAAATGAATTGTTGATAAAAAGAGCACATAAACAGCTGCTGTTCTTTCAAAAGGATGTCTCCTATTACAGAAGTCCTCTTCATTTCAAGATCTCTTATGAAAGATCTTGAACATGAATTCATTTTAATGGCCATGAACAAATGAATGCCAGTTTTATGTGCATTTATATGATAGAAATTTATCTTGTATTACTGTCCTAAAATAATTTTCCCTCTGTACTTGGCACTGGTGAGGCTGCACCTCAAGTGCTGTGTCTGACTCTGGGCCCCTCAAAGGTCAGGGTTGGCCTCTTCCCACAGGCAACTACTGACAGGACAAGAGGAAAAGTCCTCAAACTGCGCCAGGTGAGGTTCAGGTTGGAAATAACTAATTATTTTTTCACAGAAGGGGTTCTTAAGCATTCAACTGTCTGTCTAGGGAAGTGGTGGAGTCAGTATCCCTGGAAGTCTTCAAGAAATGACTGGACGTGGCACTTACTGTTATGGTCTATTTGACATGGTGGTGTTTGGTCAAAGGTTGGACTCAATGATCATGGAGATTATTTCCAATCGAACTGGTTCTATGATTCTCTGATAATCATTGGCATGACAATAAAATAGTTCCTTTACAAATTACTTGCTTTTATATTGTTTGGTATGTGGTTGAACATGCTTGTCAAGAATGCTCAAAAAGTTATTGAAAATATTCCTTCATACAAAGAAGGAAAGGTTTAATGAATTAGCATTTCTGAGTAGCATGTCTAGCTGTTCTGGAAGGATCTGATGCTTTGGGGCATCAAGCTTCTGCACTGTTCCAGTGTCTGACCCCCCTCTTGGTAAAGAAATGCTGCCTGATGTCTATTCTAAACATCCTGTGGCACAGCTTTGAGTTGTTCCCATGGGTCCTGTTACTGGATACCAGGGAGAGGAGCTCAGCACCTCCCTCTCTACTTCATCTCATCTGGAAGCTGTACAGAGCAATGAGGTCACTCTTCAGCCTTCTTTCCTCCAAAGTTGACAAATCCAAAGTTCTCAGGTGCTCCTTTTAAGATGTGCCTTCGATCCCTGTCACCAACTTTGTTGCCCTCCTCTGGACACATTCAAGGACCTTCACATCTTTCTTGAATTGTGAGGCGCAGAACTGGACACAGTTGTCAAGGTGACTCTGCACCAACGCTGAGCACAGCAGGATGGTCCCTTCTCCTGACCAGCTGGTGATGCTGTTTGCTGCACCCCAGGATGGGTTTGCCCTCCTGGCTTCCCAGGCTCACACTGCTGGCTGATGCTGAGCCTGCTGCTGATCAGCACCCACTCATCTCTTACTGCAGAGCTTCTCTCCAGCCACTCCTCTCCCAGTCTATACCTGTGACCAGTCTTACTCCATTCCAGGTGCAGAATCCAGCATTTTGACTTGTTAAATTTCATGCTGTTAATCATATCCCAATGCTCCAATCTATCTAGATCCCTCTGCAAGCCTCTTATCCCCGGGAGAGTCAACTGCACTTCCCAGGTTGGTTTGATTGCTGATGGTGCACTCATTAATTGCTAAAAAGTATTTCTCTTGTTGTGGAGACTACTTAGATTCCTTTTTTGAAATATTGAAAACTATTTCTAATTAATTTTATAATTGAATTTTAAACATATTAGATCATTCATATCAATACATTACTGTTCTCTGAGATCATGAAACAAAACCATAGTTGAAATGTGTTTGTTGTAGTATTTGGGTTGTGATAGCTCCTAACAAGTACAGGTTGAAACCTCTCTTTCTTGGAAGAGAAAAAGGTATGTTAAGGAGATACCTCAGATACGTAATTTAAATTCATACACACATAAAATAATGTGAAATAACAAAAACCATTAAAAAAAATCAAATTTCAAATAATTTTTCAAATCATAAAAACTCTTAAAATATCTGAGTAATAGATCATAAACTACTTCATAATTTAATAATTGAGTTTCACTATTTTTTTGCTTTACTCAGAAGACAAAAAAAAGAAATTTCTTACACAGCAGAAGTTACTTATTTTGAATGGTTCCATTTTCAAGCTCTTTCGAAGAATTTTCCAGAAAGTATTAGAAATGAAACAAAACCTAAATTTCCCAAAGTGGTGTAGAATGCAGTTAATAAACAACCAGAAAAAGACTTCATAGATAATTTGGTTTTTAAAAACATTTTCATGGTTGCCTTTGGTATGGTGCATTGACAGGTTTTGTTTCTGTTTTCATAGGGGGAGATCCTACTTCCAGTTTAACAGTTTTTCTCTAAGTGTTATGAGATCCGTATTAGAAAAGAAAGCAAACACAATAATTTGCTTAGTCTTGAAAATCGAGCTCCTTAAGGAATGCAGTACGGTTAATCAGGTTTTTATAGGATATGTGCTGTTTGAAAGAGAGATGGTGTATTTTTATGCTGAAGGTGTCACAGCTGTATCTTTCCGCTTCCTCATTTACTGCAAATAAATTTTTCTTCTTAAAAACTGCATTAACGTTGCTTGATATCCTCACAGCATGCATACCTTATGTTAAAGTGTCTTAATCGCAATAATTATGTTGCTTCACTGAAGTAAGAAGTATTTATTTAGACAAAATACTTGATGCTTCTGAATTTGGGAAAGGTTACTATGGTGAATATGAAAAAATGCTAAAGAATCTGACTAATGCTACAGTTGATGCAGCAGTGATTGCTGTAATTAATTTTTTCCCAAGTATTTTCTGTTGCACAGCATAACTTCACAAAATCTATACCATCTGGCTGAAAAGTTCCCCATTTAGCTCTGGTGGAAAGGTGATATTTTTTCTTTGAAATAACAGTTAATTTGTCACTCAGTACTGCAGAATAATCACCTCTGCTCAGTAGACAGCCTTGATTTCAGTGTCAGAAAGGGTTTCTAAGGTATTCAGTTTCACTGTGTTTAAAAAACAAAAAAAAAGGCAGAAGATTTAGATTTCTACACTTGGCATGAAAGGAGCATGTTTGCTCAGGGATTCTTAGGAGAATGAAGTGCAATGAATTTTGTTGTCCTAATTAGTTCTGTATTTATTTGGTTCAGAAGTTAATTCAAATTAGGATTGCATTAATTCTGAGTAAATGTGTCCAAACAAGAGCTAAATGCAATTTAACTACTCCAGTTAATAATTTGTTTTAAATGCATTTTTAATACCACTGTAAACAAAGCCTCAGTCTTTTAACTAACACCTTTTTCCATGGCACATCTAGGAGTTGTTTATACTAGGTTTTCTTTCCCATTTTGAATGCAGGGAAGATGTGATGCCACACATGATTCCGAGCTGTGAGGTGTCCCCAGAATGGCTGTCTCAGGTGGATATTTGGGTAGCACTGTCTGCAGTGAAGGCTGTTGTGGCTGGTATCAGTGCCAGACTGCACTGGATACAACACCTTTATGGGTGCTGGGCTCAGCCTTCCACCTGCAGCCTGTTGGCAGTTTGCTCTGCAGCTGCTGGTCTGTGTTATGTCCCTGTGCCATTTATGTCTGTGCTTTCCACAATTGCCTGGTGTGGGTTATAGCACTTCACACAGGTAATCTGATGCAGACAGAATTTCTCTGTGTTCGTTTGGGAGTCCAGACCAAAGTAAAGCTCTTTTCGTTGCGTAAGTGATTTGGAGAACACAAAATCTCTAGTGAAATACTCAATATTGGCATGGGACAGTCCATCTCCTCACATTATCTCTTCCTTAACTCTTGCCCTGGGTGTAGTCCATTACTTGAAACTTAATTTTCCACCCTGTGGCTTCTAAGCTTCTTTGTTAGTATCTTGAGTGTGACTATTCCCAGCACATACAGGAGGACAAAATATACTCATCCACAGCTTTCCTAAATAATTTAAATATATTAGTTTGATTTTGATATTTATAATAGATTAAATATGCATCATTCAGATGCTGTGAAATATTGTTTCTTTTTTTTTCCCAAATTCATGAATTAGCATTCATTTGACACATAGAATTCTTGGTCTTTGCCTCTATTTGTGTTTTGTTTTGTATTGAATTGTGTATTTTTCATTTCACATAATCCTTGGTTTTAATACGATAGTGTACTTTATTATCAAGTATTTTTAAAATGGGGTGTGAAAAACTTCTTAGGTTTGGTTATGCAATCCAAATTGCCTTTTCAATCTCCTGCTACTGCTTCCAGTAACATGGTGGTTGGCTTAGCTGAGTAGAAAGGGGAAGGTCATATTTTGTTCTTTTTCCCTCAAAACACTCTAATTACATTTGTTTGGAAAGTTACCTTTTCTCAGAGTTTTTAAAATGTACTTTAGGCTAAGAAATTCATGCCCTCTCCCTTTTAATATTATAATAGTAATCAATAGTCTTGTATCAGCCTTACAGAGAAAGAGGTTGGAGTGATTAATATTTATGTGTAATACCTGAAACACTGAATGACTTTGTTTATAGGAAGTTCCTTTTTAGTGCAAACATGTCACAGGGTTTTAAGAGTCTTACAGCATTAATCTAATAAAGATGAAAATTTGGTATGGCAAAGACAATAAATATTTTGCTCTTGGATTGGAGCTGTAACCAAGGCAGTCATGGCAAATCCAGCAGTGCCAGTGCAGTATGGTCTAGCCATGTCCTTAGCATTGCATCTCCCATACTCTGTAAAAAGATGACTTCATTTAAAATGCATCTTGGCAATCATTCCTGGCCCAGTAATTCCCGAGGACTGCTTGGATACTGCTGGAGAGGGCTCATTGACTGGCCCAAGGCCTTGTCTGACATTTGTCATGGCGTTGGCATTGCCAACTGTAGCGCTGGGCTTGTCCCCTGACACTGTGTTCATGCAGATATGCAGCCTGTGCAGCCCACTCTGCTTGGTGGTTTAATAATTTCCAAAGTCTGAGCAGGAACAAGAGCTGCTTGACCATGGAACTGAGAGCAATTCCTCTGCCCACTTGTGCCAGTGTGGAGAAATGGAAACAGGTTTTTCAAATCTGTGCAGACACATAATCTAAATGACAGTGTGGTCACTGCATTGCAATTATTTTGAATTAAATGAGCTGTAACACATCAACATGAATATTTGAATATAGAGAACAGTCCTGTGTTGCATATGTATAATGTATATTTTAGTCAGCTTAAAGTTGTAATTCTCCTGTTTCTAGTTCATACACTATTTCCTTTGGGATGTTGCTCCCCAGTGTAATATAGCTCACAAGTCCTGGCAATTTATAACTTCCTTGTACATACCTATATGAACTAATTTTGATTGTGCCAAAATAGAATCAATGGATTTAAACAGAAATTGATTGTTTGGCAAGGCTAGAGCAGAGTCTGTATTTCTGGTGTTTGTCCTAAATAGTATTCTATCTTAATACTTTAAATATGTAGTGGGCTTTTTAATTTTTTTTTTCTGGGATAATGGGATTGAAATGCCATGTCACCTGAAAGGAAGCTGATCTGATTAGATGTGTACAGTCACTTTAAACAAGTAAGGATTCATAGTAATTAGCTAAACATGCTAGAATTGCTAATGATACAGGCTAAGACAAAGAGCTAAGAAAGAAAACACTTGAAAGGGAAAACATGCCCAATATCTTTTTAATCAATAATTTTTTTCTGGCTTGTATTTTCCAGTAGTACAGGGAAATCTGAGTTATAAGGAACCATTTTGTATAGAATGGGATGGTATTTATAGCTCCTAATAAATTACTGTTACTGGTTAGAGCTTGATTTGTTTCCAGAGATGTACTAAATTTTGCTTGGAGACATTGGCACATTGATTACTTCTAGTTTTCAGGTCAATAGGGACTGTGCTTTGCTTATAAAAAAAATGAGAGGTTACAGTAAAAAAATTTTGATTGAGTTAATTTAAGATCCAAGGACTTATTTGTATACATATGGCTCTACTGACAATGGCTTTAAAAAATCTCTTTTAGTGTAAACCAAAAAATATTGATTAGCTCTGAAAGCTGTCGTTTAGCAGTTTACAAGAGCACTTTGAAACCATTTATATGAAAATTAGGAGAAACTGAATACATTGAATGTTTCATTAATTGTACGTAATGACATGCATTTTTTTCAAAGTGTGCAGTAGACTCAGATTGTGCAAATTAACAGTAATTGTTATGTAAAAGAATATTTTGACATGTTTTCTGAAGACTTTCCAGAAATCCTGTGCTGTAAACATCTCTGACTCACTTTCTTTTTGACTAATTTCTTGTCTTTTCCATGTCTTCTAATTCTATATAAAGCATTTTTTTTGTTTTAATGTAAATAATAGACAGTTCTTCATCACATTATAACCACCTCTCAAAAATAATTATTAAGGAGTTTGCCAACTACCTCATGCCTATGGCCTGTAAGTGCCTCAAAACCCTATAAAGGTAGAATAATTATTTAAAAAACATATATTTTACAGATAAACCTTGATGTCTACATCTAATATCAAACACATTTTCACTTATTCAGCCTGTCCTGGTGAATTCTGTCATGTTGTAAATAAATTTGGTGCTTTTCAGTGACAAAGTAAAAAAGGAATTTTAATTAATGTTACTACTTAAAAAGGCTATTTCACAAATATGCAACTTTCAATTTAGCTAGGTCTAAATCTGCATTGAAAGGCTATAAAGTGTTATCTTTGAAAATCAAGTTTAAAAGAGATGAAAAATCATTTTTTTTAGATTAATTCTTATAAAGCATACACCAGATGATTAATCACTGTTTTTTTAGTAAATTAACAGGAAAAAACAGAAAGAACCCCATTCTGCGCTCTCTTTTTTCTTTTCCATCTAAGCAGACCAATATGAGTGTGAGTTGTGTGATAACCAGAGTGTTGAGCAATAATTATGGGACATCCATGTTAGTTACATTGCCTCCATTTCTTAGTCACAAAAATATGATAATTCCTGGACAGAGGAGTAGGATTAGGTCTTCAGCCTAGTTGCATAAGTTGCAGTCTGAAGAAGTGCAAGGAATTCATTAATTTGTCATGTTCTATCTGGATGAAATAAAAAACACTCATTGACATCTCTTCCTGAATAGCAGAGAAAACATGTCGCTATAGATGGATTGTAATTAATTTTTCAGGGATGATAATTTATTTAAATGAAGAATATAATTTATTTAATGGCCATTGCTGTTATAAATTGCTGTCTGTGGATCTGAACAAAATCTCTAGATATGACTCTGGAGTGCTGTCAAAACTGGATCTTTTAGAGCTCAATATTGGGATCAAAGTGTACTTAAAAATATATTTTTAATATATTTCAGTCAATTATGTTTGAACTAAAATACAACAATTCTGTATGTATGCCCAAATTTTCAAAGGAGAGTATAATATAGATCTCAAAATAAAATTTAGTGCAAAAATATAATTACTTTTGCAGTATAATGCAGTATGAACAAAATGCTTCTATGTTTTGTTAAGTTTTTTTTAATATTTTTTGCATAGTAAAAATTTGCTGACAGTACATGTGATGAACATAGCATGTGATCTGAAAAAAGATTGTTATACCTGCTTCACTATCTCTGACTATATCAAACTCATGCAAAATACTGCAAATGACATTATAATCTGTGTCCTGTTGTGGTTTAGCTCTTCCATCAGGGACCAACACTGGACACCTAAAACCAAAACAGAACACAGTCGAATTGTGCAGAGAAACATCTCCAGAAAATTCCCCCAACTTCCTCCCAACAAGGCTGTCCTGAGCTCAGGGCAGTTTCTTCTGGGGAATATGCTGGTCAATCCTTCTTAAAACTCAAATTTGGAGGATTCCTGTGGAGAAAGCTTTCTTGTGCTGGTTCTGAGAATGCTGCTTGCAAGAGTCTTTTTCCCTCTGCTGCCTGGTTTTGTCCTTGGAGGAGCCTCTGGAGTTCATGCCCAGTCAACCTTCTTCATCCTCCTCATGATTTTAGGGGTCTGTTGCATTTCTCAGTTGTGTTTTCCAAAAGCATAGAATCATAACTAACTAACATGACTAATTCAGTGATGCTCATTTAGTCACTGTTTGTACAGAAATGTATTTTGTTTCTGTAAAAAAAAAAAAAAATTGTTGCTTAATTTGCTCAGTCCAGGAGGCCATAACTGTACATACTCTTCAAGGTGATGTGGTATTTCTAATTTATAAAGTAGAATAATGCTGTTCTCTGCTTTTTTTCTTTACTCCTACTGAGTTGTTATTTTTCCTGATACAATTTCCAAGGAGTTAGAATCAGGATACCATTTTGTTTATAAAGGTGGAATTGTTTTTGATGTATTTTACATTTATTTACATGTAATTTGACCTGTAATTTTGTCACTAATTTTATCACTTTTCCAAAAGCCGGGTCTTTTGGAAATCAGGTGTCTGGTTATCAGTTTATTTTGTCCAGGTTAGTTTGTTCTTTGGAGAACAATGATAAGTGCCTGAGAAATTATTTCCCTTTAAAATCGCCATCTCAGCTCTTTACCTCTCTAATGTATTTATTTTACTGTTCACTAAATGTATTGTTTATTTTGATTTTTAGTAACAGAATTGGAAATTCTTAGAAAATGTTTATTGCTCTGCCTTCCTCCCAACCACCTGTCACAGTTTCCTCCATTATGAACCCAGATGGAGAAAAAGCATTTTATTTTTGTGTTCTGACCTCATCTTTCTTGAACACTCCTTTTATAGCCTGAACATCTGTTAGCCCTACCAGCTCTCTGCCTGGCTTCCAAGTCTCTGAATAATATTTTATATTCTCTTTTTTATACTTTCTCCAAGTTGTTACTCAAAGTTTTCTCTTCATTGTTTTGTGTAGACTTGACTGTGGTTTTTTCAGGCTGATAGTTTATGGTCTTTTTTGTTTTCCTTATTTGAATACAACTTCAGATTTTAAAAGGACCTTTTTCTTGATTTTAATAATTGAGTTAAATGTTATTTCATACTCTGCATATGTAATCTCTTTGATTTTTTAGGCATGTCCACAGCTGGATCTCTTGTACTTCAAAGGAGGTATTTCATTTTTGTACAAACTCATCCTATCCTGGATGTGGCCTCAGTTCCAGGTGTCTCTCAGTTCTTCCTCCTGACACTGCTGTTTCAGCCCATGATTGTAGCTTTGCCTCAGAGCATCTCTTTCTCTCTGAGTCTGCACATGCCATAATGAGAATTTGGCAAAGGCTGCTGCTGTGCAGGTTGCAGCTTTCAGCTCCCAAACAGACCTACATTTTGTCTCTGGAAGTTCCATCCTGCATCCCTTGGCTGTTTCTTTTTGTAATGTAAGGACTCCACACTGCTGCCACCAGTGTGTCTCTGGAGTCTGCACAGAGATTTGGGGTCCACAGGATGCACATTCTCCTCAGAGGCAGCAGTACCAGGTCTCTGTCCACGTCATGGTTATAAATATTCTGTGATATTTCTGAGAGAAAAGTAAAGTTCTAGGCTTGTCAGACTTGACTGCTGTGTCACTGGGATTCATCAGCTGAAAGCCTCTTTAGGATTTGGGCATCCAGGTTTGTTAGCAAGCATGGAGTTAATTTCTTTTCTATTTGCTAAAGATTAACGAGACAGCTGCTTTCTATTATTGTAAGGGGGGACGTACAGGCCTAAGAATAACCAAACATGTAATGTCCATACTCTGCATCTACAAGCATTTGACAAACCTTAGTCTGGAAATTACACTTTCACAATACACTGAGAAATACCCATTTTCTGTTGTAATTATAAAAACATGCAGAATGCCACATGCCAGAAGAAGAGACATGGCAAGGGTGAAAGTTGTCATCTGAGGCACATATCTATGAATTTAAATGCTTTACATGAAGTTTGATGTTATGCACTGATTTTAAAATAAATATTTTTGTAAAGCATTTTCTCATATTAATCTAGTGATTTGTGATTTTGAGGATGGTGCTGTCAATGTGAGAATGCATTTGCCAAGTTGTCAACATAATTGTTAAGTGTTTTAAGTGGATAAGATTACATGAGTGAGTAGCTGTCCACTGATTTCATTGCTGTTGCAGGTTGAAGTGCACTGGTTTGTTCTTATTTTGGTGCAATATTATTTACAGATGTATTCAGGTTTAAGGGAATAGAATGGTTTTGTAAATAAATTTACAGTGGGAAGACGTTGCCAGTAAATGACATGTGGAACAAATCCTTAGTTTTTACCTTTGAGAATGTATCAGTTTGCTTCCTCTGTTTTGCTATAATCTCAATGTTTAAGACATGTATGGTCTTTATCAAATAAAAAAGCGTCAAAGCACTTTTGAGATTTACACAGATTATAATATTCCATGTAAACTTGCACTTACATTTCCCCTCCGTGTCTGTTGGAAGTTAATTTTCCTTACTGTTTCACATACTTTTGTCACATATTTGTTGTCATTGTTTTATGTCATTTCAGTGGCTATTGCATTTGCAGAAAGACAGTATAAATGCTTGAGGGTTGCAAATCAAAACATTTCCTCTTTTGTAACACCTGAATGCAGTGATTTCCTGGCAGAACATGGAAGAGTACTGGAAGGTGCAGGTAGGTTCCCAAGAGGACTAGAAGTTGCTCTTCTGTTCACGTAGACATTGAGCTCCAGAGCCAGAATTTATGACTTTTGTAAATGTAAATGTGTGTGAGATCCCAAAGTTCACACAGTTACTGAATGAATGAGGCGGTTAAACTGGAGATGAGCAGCAGCTCAAGGCAGAGAAGAGTGTGAAAATGGGACTGATGTGCTTGAAATTCAGCACGTAGACACGAGTCACACAATTTGTTCAGGTGCCACTGTGAAAGTGACTTTCATAGCCTGAATCATCTTCCTAGATACCCAGTCTATTATTTGAGTATGGCTGTGTCACTTCAACCCTTCCAGGAGAGCACTCCCGGCTCCCTTGACCAACTGGAGTTTGGGACATATTGTCTTAACAAGGTGAATTGAAAATATTCACTCCCTTCATATTGGTGGCTCTCTTTAATACGTATTTTGCAAACACATTCATCCTTCTTGAAGGTTGTAGATGTGCTAAAGCAAGGTAATTATAATGGAATAAATATTAAGTTAAAACCAGATGGTTATTAAATGTACCTGAGGCATTTCTTAATCTTGTGTTAGAGGAGAATTCAATATTACTTCTATAATATTCTTTTAAGTGTGAATCAGATCTTAGCCTGGGGTGGGAGAATAAAATAAAGGTGCAAGTGAAAAAATTAGCAGATCATTTAATACTTTATGCAGTAGGGCCATCCAAATCGCAGTTTTGTTCACCCAGGAGTTGTTGTATGGCAGTGGCAAGACTGTTGGGTACTACAGCCTGCATTATTCGTAGCGACTCAGGCCTTCCAGCTCATGCTTGCCATCTCATTTGTCACATACTGTATGTCTTGGTCTTTCAAGGTGTTGTCCTGAAAGTACTCTTTTCTATATTACATTAATGAAGTCTGAAGCACAGTTTTATTTCTTGCAAGGGAAGGCCATCAGCAAAGTATTAGAAATGAGTCTCAGGTTTTTGGATTCTTCTGATGCTCATATGCTATAAAATTCTGTAATTTCTATTTTTTTAATGAGAATGAGTAGATATTCTGAATTGCAGTTAGTGAGCGCTGTGAGCTATCAGCTTGGCCAATTGTGGACATTTACAGATCATAGAATCATGGAATCATAGAATGGTTTGGGTTGGAAGAGACCTTGAAGTTCCAATCTGCCTGCCAGGCAGGGACACCTTTCTCTTGACTAGGTTGCTCAGAGTCCCATCCAGTCGGGCCTCGAACACTGCCAGGGATGTGGCATCCACAGCTTCCCTTGGCAACCTGTCCCATTGCCTCACCACTCTCACAGTAAAGAATTTCTTCCTTATATCTGATCTTAATCTACCCTCTTTCAGTTTAAAGCCATTCCACTTGCCTGGTCACTCTATGCCTGTGTAAACAGTCCCTCTCCATCTCTCTTGTAGGGTCCCTTCAGGTACTGGAAGGCTGCTGTAAGGTCTCCCCAGGGCCCTCTCTTCTTCTCAGGCTAAACAGCCCCAGCTGTCTCAGCCTGTCTTAGGAGAGGTTCTCCAGCCCTGTGATAATCTTCATGGCCTCCTCTGGAGCTGCTCCAACAACCAAATACTGATTATGGGGGGGAAAAAGCCACATTTCTTTTATGCTTGTTAAGCACAGTGGTTGATTCTTTACAGTTAGCAAATCTGTTGCATTGTTATAAAACTACAGAGGGATTATTCTGTATATATGTTAAGTTTGGGTTTGCAATCAGCGGTGTTAAACGAAATATAAATTCAGGTATCTGCTGCATGGGTTACTACAGTTAACAACTGGCCCAGTGTACTGTGGGGGAGGAGGCTCTGCAAGTCCTCTGGTCTGAATGTTTAAGTGCAAGTTGGGGCAGTTCCAGTTTGGAGAATGGACATGCTCTTTCTGTATATTACCTGTATAAACCAATGGAAAGCTCTCTGCCCAATAATGGAGTTAATGCTGGCTATTTTCTTTCCACAAGCTCATCACTGTGAGAAAAAAAAAAACTAAGAAAGAGAGTCTATTCAGTTAGTGTACAGTTTGCTCTTTGAACAGATTGCTGCAGGAGGTAGCTTTTGAGAATCAGCTCATGAACAGTGGCAATTTACTTAATCATATTTATCCTGTATTGTCCCAGTTTGTATTCTGTCTTGGCAAATCTGATTGAATGGACAAATAGGGCACAATATCTTTTCTCTTAAATTTGTATGATTTTCACCTGAATTGTAGTTGAAATCAGACAGATGTCTTACCTGAGCTCTTTGGGTACAGAATTCAGCAGCAGTTTGAGTCTTTGAATTAACTGAGTATCAACTGCTTCGACCTTGTCAATGTTATTTTGGAATACTTTTTTTCTCCTCAGACGTTTCTTTGCATTACCGTCTCAGATCAGCCAAGACCTCATTAAAAAGTCTTGAAGGATACTTTGTTTTCTTCTCTAAGTATAAGAGAAGTAGAAGATAATGAGATGAAAGAAAGAAAAGTTATATTTTCTTGAATTTGTCCTTAGTAACAAAGAACAAAAAAAAAGCACTATAGAAAATACTATACTGCTGAAAGAACCAGAGTTTCATAAAATATTTTGGAGTGCCTTCACAGGCTTTTTTAATTTCCACAGAGCTATGTGAGTTTGCATATGTCAATCACTTTAAAGTATTGCTTTGCTTTGATTATGAACACAACTTGAGAATAAAATTGTTTGCATAGTACTCAGCATATGTAAATTGAAACTTAAATGCTGCTGTTGTATAATTAATAGCAAAAGGCAAAATCAAGTTGTCTAACAGAGTTTTAAATTAGATTAACATAAGCCGTTTGTGATTTCATACAATGGTGTCTACAAAATTAGATACTATATGCATATATGTTAAATCAGTTTATTAACACACTGGGTCCAAATTAACTGTTATTATAATTTCCTTGACTGATAAGAAATTTGTGTTTTATGCTACATTTGCGTAGTCCACTTACATACATGGGAAAGATGCATTATTTTTATGGTTGGGTATTCAACCCTAATTTATCCTGTTTCATGTTGACTTAGAGCTTATCTTGGCAAATACAACATGTGGCAGAGAGAAATCTTTCGCATAATATGAAATCATGTTCAGCTCAGTAAGATGACATGCACAGAAGTCCCACTGTATTACAACTTCTTTAGATCTTCCTTTTACATTACAAACTCTTCAACTTAGAAAAGAAGTTGTTAGGTTGCTGCCAGTTAGCAAAGAGCAGATGGTGTTTATTACTGTGACCAGTAAATTGTGTATCTGTGGGAGTAATAAGCCAAATTAGCCAAATGTTGATTGTGCTTTTAAGTGTTGCAGTCTTGGTACCTATTTCCATACCTGTGAGTATGCTCAGTATAAACTTCTTTGTGCACTTTGGAAAAAGCTCAGTGGTGCACTTCTGCAGCCTGAATTGTTCGCATTCACATAAATACCGTTTTAGATAATGTCTTGCAAATGAGCCAGTCTTAGACACACAGTTCCAAGAATTCCTTATTGCTTACTTTGTATATTATATTTTCCTGTAAATAGTAAAAGTTGATTACTTCAAGCTCGGCTAGAATAAATATTAAAAGCCAGGTGGCTTTGTGTCCTAAAGAATCCTCTTGCCCTTTATTCAATAAAATAAAACTTCAGTACAAGAGAAAGTCATGTTTAGCTCAGCATAGTCTGCAGTTTTTAATAATACTGCTCTTCCTGCACAGTTTCCCAGTAGGGAGTAGTGAGCCATCAAAGAACTTCCTGACCTTTTAGAGACATGGGTTGGGTTAAGTCACTTCCTCTGGCTGGTGACTAGTTTGCTGACATCTCTAACTGTTCCCCAGCACAGGCTCAAGAAGCCTGAGAACCATTCCTGGTGGCCCTCAGCCTTCACCACCCCCAGCTGAGCTGGACACATAGGAACAACCTTAGGAAGAGCAGTGTAATCCCAATTGCAGGAGAAAGACAGAAGCCAAAGATAAAAGTGTGACATAGAATCATAGAGTGGTTTGAGTTGGAAGGGACCTTAAAGATGACCTGGTTCTAATCATCCTGGCAGGGGCATCTTCCACTAGACCAGGCTGCTTAGAGCCCCATCCAGCCTTGCCTTGAACATGAGGATCCTGTTTCTCATTTCTGAGTTGCAAAAGCAGGCTCTGTGTGGTCTTTCCATCAGCAGAAGCTGCATGCATTTTGAGTAATAATACCTTTTTGGTAACTGAGCCTGATGATTTTAATAGTAGTAGTTTCAGCAGTCCCTTCCTCCAAATAAGCAATAGTAGCTACCTGCATTTCAGCAAGGTCTATTTTGGGTTTTTTTAACATACTTGACAGCTCTTCAGGGTCAAGATCATGTCTTCCTGCATGGCTGTTTAGTGCCTGGTACAATGAGTCTCCCTGGATACCTCTGCAATTAAATAATAAGCCTTTCGCAATTAACAACTTGTTAATTGAGGATTTAATATAGATTCACAACTTTAATTTGTTCCTTGGCTTTTCCTCAATTACCTCACATTAGATTTGAAAACAGAACCACATAAAATAAAATGTTTGGGTGTCCCATAGATAGCAGATTTTAATAAATAACACTGCTAATAAATATATTAGAGAAAGAGCCATTCAAATTTTCCTGACTTAAGAAATTTCAGTTGAGAAGGGTATATCAGACACCATTTTTTTCTTTCTATCACAAAATTTATTTTCATTTTGAGGCTCATTTAAATTGCTTTATTTGAATGCCACAACTTGTTACCAAAATTCTGACAGAAAACTGCTAAAAGTAAGAAGTGAGGGGCTATTTTTCCTATCTCAGTGTGGACTTATATCTAAAAGATTTTTGTCTGGAGTTGCTGACCATCTGTTTCATGGAGTTATTCCAAAAATATATTTTCACTGTAGATTTAGGTGCTTGAAATGAGCTAGTAAATAGCCAGGCAAGTATTGCAGCATCTTCTTCAAGCACACCGTAAATATGAGTTCTCAGCACTTCTCAAGATAAAAAAAGGTGAAATAAAAATACTTTTATTTCTTAGGTAAATCTTCTAGTCACAGTAGTTTTAATAATTCTAACTTCGTTAATCAGATTTAATTTATTCTTGAAGTGACTCCATTGATTTAAACCTGAAATTAATTTGGCCTAGAGTTTTCAAGAAGCTGTATTTTCCCTTTGAGCATTTAACTTTTCTGTGCACAGCCTGGCATTGGGTTATTGTTCAAAGCCTGAGATAAGACCGAGTGAGCTCTGTAGGAAAGGGCAGCTTTCTCCTTTTCTCCTTTGGTTCTGGGACTGCTGCAGAGACATTTCTGTGTACAACACTGAAAGAAAGCAGTAGTACACGTTCCTTGGAGTACATCCCCAGGGCCTCTCTGGAATACATTAATTTTATGCTTCTGTTGTTTGCTGTCTCCTGACATGCCCTGCTAAAGTTGAGCCCTGCAAAGTTCAGTCCTACCAAACAGGTGTCTTGGAAGCTCTTCTCCAAGAGATAGCAAGCATCACATCATATTGCTGTAGTAAAAAATAAAGTTGCATGCTTATCTGGAACACTAAATTCATTTTGCTAAAGCCAGAAAGTACTAAATGTTGAATGGGGTAAGCAGCTACATGTAGAGGGAGACAAACCTCAACTTTGCAGAATCTGCTGTGCAATGGAATGGAATGGAATGGTTCCAGTAGGAAGGGACCTACTATGCTCAGTCCAAATGCCTGACCAAAAGTTAAAGCATGCTATTATAGGCATTTTCATGCTGACAAAATGTTGAGAATTCATAGTAGTCCAGTACTGCCTTACTGTGAAATCCCTTATGCATATCAAAAGATGAGATACTTTTAAAATAAATGCTGTTCTAAATTAAATGAACTATCAGAAGTCCTAGAATAGGACCTTAATTATAGCCAGGTCTCAATTGGTAAGGTTTTATTCACGAATGACTGTCTCTGTCTTCTCCCCTTTTCTTTAGAACAAGATTGAATTTAGAAAGATTTCCCATCCCCTATCCCCTGTCTTGCTCTCCATGAGTAAAGACAGGATTTTTTGAGGATAAGTTGTTCTGAAAATGGAATGACACTTTGTCTCTCCACAAAGGAACTGACAGCAATGGTGAACAAAACACACTATGAAATAACAAACCCGTTTCATGTTGTCAAGCCAGGGCTATTTCTGTTTTGCTGCTTCTAGAAGAAATTAATTTCTTCTCCCAGTTCAGGGCTTTGTTCTGCTTTATCTTACAGCTGGAAACATTTGTCTTATCCCGTTCGTTATTTATCTAGGTTTTGTTACTGCTGTGTATAAAACAGAAACAGCCACTGACACTTTTTTTGGAATGGTAAGCATATTCCTTGTTTCTGGTTGTAAAACCCTATTAAATTAGATTTTATAAAGTAAGAAGTGTTACAGTTCTAGTAGAGATGTATTCGGGCTGCATCAAACAGGGAAGCAAATATTCTCCTAAATATAAAAATGCATTTTCTACCAGTCATTGTAGTGAGTTTGATGCTTGAATGTTAAGGCTGTAAATTATACTTAGATTTGTTACACCTGCGGTGTGCTGTCCTGAGGTAGTTTGAGCAAGAACTTTGATGAAAACTGAGAAGCCAGAGTTTTGGTTTTGGGCACATTACTGTCTGATTGCTTGTGTGGGGTGAAGTGTGAAAGTAATCAGGATGCAGATAAATCTGGTGAAACTGTGTATATATATTGGTTGCGGAAGATGTTGGAGATACTGGCTGTAGATAAAGGAAAGATCTATCGAGCTGTATTCTCTGTCAGGTTTTATTTTGCACAGGAGAAGGTTTATTGCACAGCTGTTGGTACACGAAGCATCATGTGCATTTGATTATAAGTAGAGCATCCTCTGCTTTCACCTGATCATTGTGCCCTGAAGACATGCATCATCTCCCCCCGACAATGATAAAAAAGTCTAAGAAAATAATATACAAAATCTCTGCCATAAACTAGGAAGGGTTTCTGCAAGCAAACAGAAAGCCTAGCTCATGTTCATAAACATGATTGAAAAGTTAAGCCGCCTGTAAAAACTTCTAGTAACACAACAATATTTTTCAAGTGGAAATCTGTTTGCTCCCCAGCAATGAAAGCTTTCTGTTAATACTGTCTTTTCTATATGTCAGCATTTCTCAGCTATCCACTCCTAATATGACTAGATATTATCCCAGAGACTTAGAGCTACTATTATTTGGAAAAAAATTGTACACATGGCAGAATTGGATTGAATCTGAGATTGCAGAGTAAGATCTGAAGTAACAGCTGCTGTACCAGGAATGTTTGTGGGCAAGGCTCAGCATTATATGCAGTCCAGTTGCCTGAGTTTCCACGTTTTCCTTCGCTGTCTCTATGCTTGGGTTGCATGTGCAACCAGCGTGTGGCTGTGACTGCAGCCTAAGCCCTCCAGTATTAAAATCATTCTGCTCAGGTCCTTGCCCAGCATATCTTAATTTAAAAAAAAAAAAAGAGAAATGAAGTTGTGTTTCAAATTCCTTGAAATTTATGCTGTTCACTGAAACTTTCTCTTTCTTATGTGCTTTTTTTACCTATATGAGAACATAAAAGGTGTAATATTTCACAAGTTACTGAGTCAAAGTTACTCTACCAGTAGTTTCAGACCTTGGGGAGTTTTGGGATTATAGATGGTGCTGAGGATATCTGGTGGCCCCAGACTGATGCTGGGAAGACTGAGCACAACAGTGGAATGCCTGATATAGTGCCCTGGCTTTTCTGCAACTTTAGACAAAACCAAACTGAGACCAATTCACTTTTTCAGTTGTAAATAACTGCTTCCTTCCTGATACGTGTTTTGTAGATAGTGGATGAGATGTGAGTTTCTGTCTGCTACAAAATCAATAGAATTAAAATCCCCAGCCACTTATTTCCTGTGAAGTGATTAAAATCCACTTAGTACATAACATGGTCTGTGCTGGCCATACTGCTCCTTTGCAGCAATATGTCAAGGTAATGATTAGACAGTTTATGAAGTGCTTAAATATAAATGGTCAACATAAATCTTCACAGAGTGTATTTTAATATTTTTATTCCATTCAGAGAACAAATATAGTCGAGCTTTGATTGGTCTTCTCATCATTTCCTCCAAAGTTACATAATGTTCTAGTTCTTTCAACTTTCATGGGATAGCTACTCATAATACTAAGAAACACTGAAAGGATGCAGCAGGCCATGGTTATTGTCTGATTGGTGATGCATAAGTGTCACAAAAGATCTGGGAGTGTAACTTGTGACACCTTCCCTTCTGCACATAAGGGGGTCCTTGCAGAGGAGCAAAAGATCTACTTGCTCAGCCATCTCTAATATACCTTTATATACATGGAATAGATAATTTTGGAAAACTTATTTCTATCACTAGATTAAGTCCACAATCTGGAATTAAAGTTCAGTTCTTGCCATTTCTTCCTCACTGTTTCATTTATTTTCACACAAAATTGAATAATCAATTTGAAGCCAACAACTTCTTCTAAGCCAAGTTTTCTGTGGAAGAAGCAGAGCAACAGTTTGAAGACATAGGATTGATGATACCTTCATTAGGACATGGTCTCTAAATCCTGCTCCATTTGGAAAAGTTGATAACTTTTATTAAATCAACAGATAGAGTTGGAAAAAAAGTACAAACACACAAGCTTGGAAAATCTGGTTTTGGAGCTTCAAAACATGCTGGATTTCTCTGCAAATGTTAACCACTTACTACTTCCCACATGGACTCATTATCTTGAAGAAATCAGTTATTTTGGTTTAGGTGGAAGTAGATTTTACCTTACATATTTATTTTTCCTGTGATTACATACTATTTTCTGAGATAGTTTAACCAGTTTTTGAAGGAAGTTACAAATTGTTTTTGATTAAGACACTAGACTAAAAGCCAGCTTGGGGTTTGGAGCCTCTGGCATGATTCAGAGTTCGTGTGTTACTAACATGGCTGATGCATTTGTGTGGTTATATTCTTTCTGGCTAAAGTGAAAACAAAAATATTTTCCCATTTTTTCCATTTTTAAAATAGAAGGTAGTGCAAAAGTATATTAGAACATCTTTAGAGACATTTGCGTGTATTTTTGACAGCAACATATTCTTGCTTTATATTTCGTATTGTCATGTTCTTTCTGAAATAAAACCAAGGCAGTGCTGATACAATGACACCCCTTTTTCTTCAGCTAAGCTCATTCTTTGTTGGAAGCCAGACCAGAATACTGTCTGTTCAGACCTGAACATAATTCAGAAACATCTCAAACAATGCTGATGATTTCCAGTTAGCTTTTGAAGACCACACACCCTAGCGTTTTTAAAAGATGTTGGAAATAATAAAAAAAAAAATTGAAGAGACTGTTGATTACAGAATAAATAAATTACTTAATAGATTCCCCCCTTTTTCTAGTTTGTGTCAACATGATATTCACACCTCATTTATTTATTATTCTGTCTGATTCTCCTGTAGACATCTCTCCATACAGAAAAAACTGTACAACATGAAGTGTGCAGTGTTTAGGAATATTAGCAGTGGGGCAGACAAAGCCCAGTGTTCCACAAAATCCATTTAAAAAATGCCCTTGAATATCTACCATGATCTATTGATTGTGATTTGTTCTGGTGCTGGCAAAGCAGGTATTTGAAGCCGATACACAAAACAGTGCTTATTTTCAAGTCGGTGCGCAAAGCATCAATTCCTAAAAATCCATGTAAACCTCTAGCTTTGTAGGATATATGACTTGCCAATAGAGCTGGCTAACTTGGGGAAGAACTTAGGCATTCTCTGGGTTTCACCAGTACCATCTCTTGAGCAAATACCTTGTTTAGCAATTTGCTAAACCTAAGCGGCCACTGGCCTGTTAGTCCTAGAGAGAAGCCTCCTGGGGTTCAAATAAACCATGAGTGCTTTTAATGTTTTTCACACTAGATGAGAGAATATCTTTGTTCTCCAGTCTTGTGTCCCTGTGAATTAGGCTCAAAGCGAAGTAGGAGTATTTATTTTAATGGAAAGTAACATTTTCTTGTTTAATCATTGTGTTTATAAAGATATATTAAGTTTTTGGAAAAGTACATGTTGTCCTAAAAGAGTTCTCTTATTTTCATTCTAGTTCAATTTTGTTGGGAAATTGCTTGGACCAAGAGGAAACTCTTTAAAGAGGTTACAAGAAGAAACGGGTGCAAAAATGTCCATCCTGGGAAAAGGATCCATGAGGGATAAAGCTAAGGTACTGTGTCTGGATTCTGGTTGCAATTAGTGTTGAAACATATGTTGTTTTATGTGTTACACTTAGATTGCCTGTCTGCTTATTAATGACTCAATTAAAAGCCCCGTAATAGACTCCGAGTCCAAGGCTAGTTTGTTTTTTTTCAAGTTACATCAATTGCATAAATATAATTTTTTCTTCCTTTGCTAACCTAGCTTAGGCCTCCACAGTTACTATATTACCACTGTTGCTTAAATAACTCACCTAAAAGAGAAACCAGTTGAAAGTTTATTTGTTCCGAGAGAAGCCTGTTTCTCCTGAGAAGGTATAGCTTGTGTATATTACTGCTGTAATATTGGTGTACATAAATGAGTTTTCTCTTGTTTTCTGTTTCTTTAGAGAGGGGTTTTTTCTTAAATATTGATTATTTATTCAGGGTATAGTTCTGAAATAATATAATGAAGTGGACATTTTGCTTAAATGTCTGTAAAATACACTATAGATAAAAGAAAAAAAAAGTGTTTGGAATCACAGCCTGGTCAATGTTCTGAAGTCATTATTTGCTGGTAAGTGTTACTCCTCCTCAGCCAGTATCCCCACCAGTTCATATTCTGAGCATGATGTTCTGTGGTATGGAATATCCCTTCAGCCAGTTTGGGTCAGCTGTCCTCCCTCCTGGCTTCTTGTGCAGCTCCTCACTGGCAGAGCATGAGACACTCAAAAGTCCTTGGCTTCAGATAAGCACTACTTAGCAACAACCCAAACATTAGCGTGTTATCAATATTATTCTCATCTTAAATTCCAAACACAGCAGGGTCCTATTTACTAGAAAGAAAATTAATCCTGTCCCAGCCAAAACGGGGACATTAAGGAAGCTTCATGCATATTTGACCCAAAGAACGAGTACTGATTGCATTGTGATGTCTTCTTTTAGAGTCTGTTGAACAGCAGTATTATGGTCAACACAAAACCAATGACTGATTTTGCTATATTTTAACTGTGTGTAGCCTTTAGTAATGTTGTGCATTATTCTGCTTTCCTTTCTGTCACCTCTGTCATTAATCTCAGTAGCTAAAATTATGAAAGCAATAATATGCCAAAATAAAGGAATGTTTTGGTTGGTGTTATTTGGTCTTAGTAATATGTATCAGCAGTCACATAGACATTATGAGGTCTACAATTGCAATATTGAAAATAGCCCCACAAATCAGACAGATTAGGCACACAGATTGTATTTAATTTTTCAGAGCTTTATTTATGACATAAATGTCATAAATGTCAGACGTTTAGTGACACTTTAGTTATATTGTACAGATCATAAATGTTGAATACACTACTGATTTTATTTCCAGATATTTACAGGTAAGATATTATAATTACTTCTGTATAACTTCTGGAATCATAAAAAAATATTTCCTTGGATGAGAGAATGTATGTGCTGCTAAGTAGCAGTAATTTGCATCAGTACTTCATCTGCCCACTCACTCCATTCTCAGCCACCCACTCAGATTATTATTGCTGAGAACGTCAGTTGCTCAGACAGGGGAATGTAAAGATGTTTAAACACATAAATAGGCAGACTAAGTCTTTGGAGTCTGAGATTGGTCACTCTTCTGATAATATGATTTGATTTTCATCTGATCATGTTGAACAGTGTCAGCATGACAGTTACTACATTCATTCATGAGTATATCAGCAAAATTCAGGGTATTTTCTTTTCCTCTTCATAGGGTGTTTAGTCCTTAAGAATAATCTGAAACTAAGTATGAACTTCATGGAAACTCATTCATATAAGACTGGTGTAAAAAATGAAGTTCTAGGGTAAACTGGCATTAAATGTAGCAGTCATGAAAGCAACTTCTGTAGGGAAGGGCTCATAAGCGATTTATCTTAATCCAATTTAGACATTACCGACTCAAAAGAAAACAAAATCCCTGTGCAATTACAGTGAGAGATAGGAATTATCTGATCCGTGTACATCACTGTTACCAGTTCCAAGCAAAAGAGTCTGAGAATGATCTTGGGATAGCTAATAGTTACAATTAGCATTTCAGGGAGGCTGTTCTAGGTTGAGATACTGGTAAAATGTAAAGCAAATATGTTTGACTGTGAGCATAAATAATGGTGTGAATTGCTACATTGCTAAGGAAAATACAACTTGCTCTGGTTAAAATGGTTTTCTTGTCATAAAACGAGTGCACATGCAGTACTTTTTTACTGATTTAAATACAAATTACCAAAGTCTGGAGACTTTTCGTGGATTTTTTGTACCATAAAAGAAATTGGCTTATGTATGTTGGCTGATAGATCTTTGTTTTGCAGGAGTATTCAAGAAAAATCTATGTATTTTCTCTCTAGCAACTAGAATTTCCTTAAAGCTGTCTATATTATGCCATGAACGATAGTAGTCCCTAGACAGACTGCAGATATGTGTGCTTTTACCCTCCAGTCTGATGCAGCTGGATGCTGAGTTGCATCAGAGCAGCAGAGACAGAATGCTCTGCTGGAAAGTGCTAAATACATTTATGCCCTAGATCCCTAGATACTTTAGTGTTCAAGAAGAACTGATCCACTGACTTGAGGTTTTTTAGTGCCAAAATGACAGTAGGGAAGGTCTGGGCTCCACAGTGAACCAATCTGGCCACAGTCGGTAATTTTGGTCATGTGAAGGGGCAATTTCCACGACTGGGAAGCAGATTATTTCAAGGGAGGTCTGTCTGCTCTTCAGATTTTCCTTATCTTTTTTAAAGAAACCTGTGGGTAGATTTTAGAGACTAAAGAATTCAGGCTGTTTCCTTCCAGAGCCACAGGGAACACTTGTTAAGAGTGACTTGAGATGTCTGAGTATCTGCTGTGCCTATAGTGTGGGAATAGGAGAGATTAATTTGAAAAGGGAGTGCAATTTACTTAAAATGTTTATTATGAATAGCTCCAATTGTGCACAAAATACTACATAGCTAATGTATGTCACAGAAAGTTGTGTTGGAAGCTATTGAAGAGATGCCCAAGTATAACTCCATCAGTTTTGCAGACTGTGATCTGGGGTATAAAGGAAACTTGCAAATCTTCCAGAGCAGTGTGGCTAATGTGAGTACTTAAATTTCTGTGCTTAAGCTAATGCCACTGGCTCAAGAGAATTTTAGTGTTCCATAATAAAAAAAAGATGCTACAGTATTCTGACAGGAAAAAGAAGCACTGTCATGAAATGTGGAAGTCTGTCCACTAAATATAGCAGATGATGATGCTGGCCTTTAGATACTCTTCATTTGGCTTCTAAAACTGTAGCTAAAAATTGAAATCTTTATTAGCTGTGTTTTTAAATCATAGAGAAGGTATTGTTCAACATTGAGCATAGCTATGACCACTGAGACTTGTGCCTGAGAGTACAACCATTTTCCAGTGAGATTTTAGAACAATTGTCTTGTTGGCTTATATGCTTTCACCAGAGATTGCCATCGCTGTGGCAATACAGCATTATAAATATGCAAATACACTTTTCAGAACAGGTAGTGATGAGATTAAACACAGTCATGTTGATTTGCTTAGCTTTTGGTTCTTTTCCATTTATTTTTCTTCTTTTTGCAGGTATGGGAAGTGATTGTAAAGTTAAACAATCAAACTGAAGTGACAGAAGAAATCTCATCATAAGTGGAGTGAATTGATTGCTTTCATACATAGATGCAGATTTTCTTCTTTTGAACCATGCAATGAATGCTTTTCATTGTGCTATTAAAAAAAAGAAAGTATGCAGTGAGCTGGAATAGCTATTTCTTACATAAACTATAGCAGTAAGATGATGGATTCTCTTTTAAAGAATCAGAAAAATATGTAGCAATATTTCTTAACCACTTCTACTTTAGCTAGTTCTTTGCTAGTTTCATAGAAGAGTCTTGGGACTTGCACCATTTCTCCATATTCCCTACTTTTAGATTATTTATGTTAGTGGTACTTTTTAAATTCACATAAATAATACACCAATGAGCATTAAATATGCACTAGATAGTACATGTAACGACGTATTTTGAACCACATTTTACATACATAGAGAATGATACAGAAATTAATCTATGTCCTGCTAGCAAGGTTATACATTAGATTAAAAAAAGCAAAATTAATTTTACAGTAGCGCATGTGCTGTCAGACACACATGAAAGAAAACCTAAGTAACAATGTTTGCATTAAATGTTCTGAATACTGACGTATAATTGCCATCCCAATTTAAAACCTTTTTACTTAGAGAAATCCTGTCAGCACCATTTCCTGTTTTGCACACTTTCTGTTTATTATACATTTCTCTCATTGCCTTAACTTCCACTTACTTATGTCTTTCATTCTGGCTATTGAAATAATGCTGTTATTAAAGATTCATGTTGCCTTCCTATAAAAATGGAAAATTAGAGAACAACCTTGCACTGCAGCTTTTTTAAATCACATAAACTACTTGTCTGTGACTCAGTGTTTTATCGGCTACTGAGCACTTTTAACTGCCTTCTTCAAGTTTTAGTTTTTGTTAAAACTACTTATTAAGGAAATAGGATATAATTGCAGTTGAACTATCTGGCTTTCATTAATCTCTGGGTTAAGTGCTTTCCAAAGAAGGTTCACTCTCACTGGACAGCAGCTTTTCCTGTTAAACAGAATTTGTTGCATTGCATTTTTTTATAAAAACCACCAAATGTTAAGAACTTGTTTGCAACTAAAAAGATGTGAAATCAGGACACAGAGAAACTACGGAGTTGCGAATATTAGCATGTTGGCTTGAGGGTGTTTTTTAACAGCTTTGTTATGTGAGTACCTTAAAAAAGATTTTACAAATCTGGGATAGTTGCAGTGCACAGTGGTCTGTTTGTTCCCTGCAAATACTAATTGTCATGAGGTCAGTCCTGCAACCTTTAAATAAATGTTTAAATATCTTACAGGATTAAGTTCATATGTAATGTAAATGGTGCCCAATAGCTTTTTTGTTTAAAGCACAGCATGTTTTTTCATTAGGTCATGTCTACCATAAGTGGAGTGTCCTAACAGTAGAAAGTTAATTCTCTGATAGGATTGTCTTGACTTCATTGTTTTTTCAAGAAAAGTATAAATTAATGCTCAGAAAACCCAAAAGGGAGGAAGAAAGTTGCAGGTTTTGTTTACAGGATGTTGGAATCCAAATATTGCATTGTATTCTTTCCCGGTGCTGTTTCTTTCTTGAAACATGAGATGAAAGGTGTTGTCTTTAGTGTCCAGAGTTTTAAAAACTTTTGAGTGTCACTACCTGTTAAAATGATTAAGGTCACACAGTATGGGTACCTATGCAATATTTTTTTCCAGGTGAGAATGGCAGCATTCTCAACAAGCATAAGAAGTTACAAAAGACTTTAGAAAGTTAAAAGAACCCCAAAACAAATCAACCAAAAATCATCTGTCTGTTTCACCAGGTTTTATGCTGGTGCCACTCCACTTGTGCTTACAAGGTTTCTTGCTCTGGCTTCTGGCAATGGTAGTTCAGCTCAGTGTGTTGCCAGGAGTTTCAGTTCTTATGGTTGGAGACAGAAATTTGGGAATTCCTATAAAAACTACATTTTAGTTTTTTAAAATATAACCTTTAGAATTATTTCCAGCCTGCTGGGAATTTTGATTTGGACTTTATGCAAGATCTCTGAAATGTTAATTTCTTAGGTAAGGTATTTCTGTTCCCTTGAAGTACTCCTTTATCATCTTCAGCTGGAAAATCTCTAAGGGAAAGATAGAGTAATGTGTGGCATTGCATTTAGAAAACTAGCTCACAGCCAGGAGCATCAATACATAGTTTTAAACCACTAATTGGTGCTCAACCATTTTGTCTTTTTCTGTTAGGTTTTCCTTTTGTGTATTTAAAAGTCGTAAGGACTTTGTATTTTTATCACCACGGCCATGGTACCTTACAGCTTACAGCCATTTCACCCCACAAACAGGTTTATGACCAAGAGTAGTATTCAGCCCTCAGCTTGCCTTCAAGATATGAGCAGAAGTTACAACAGCACATTGTTTCTGCTGCAGGAGAGTTTTTTCCCCTTCCTAAATATCTGCTACAGGGCTGTAAGGGCAATAACAAACAACCAGCAACAAAAAAACCCAAAAAAACAAACAAAAAAACCCCCCAAAAAAGCAAGGAAAAGGAAACAAACAAAATGCAGACCACCCCATCTTTTGATACTGAAATCTTCAATGATCATTTGCAAAAGTATCTTAACTCTTTAAATCCTGTAATCTGCATTCTCTCAATTTTTCCTTTAAGTGAGCATGTCAAAAGGTGCCAAAGGCTTCCACACTCTAAAGCTAGGTTTTACCTGAAAAAATCATTCTAAATAAAATACTTTCTCCTTATACAGAGAAACATAAATCTGTTGGCAGGCACCGATTAAAAGAAGATAACATCTTTTTATCACTGTTTCCTCCAGTGTTACTTGTGTTCTAGCAACTTTCAGCTGCTCAACCACCCCAGTTTCTTGTAAAATACCTCTGTGTATCACCCGTAGTGAGTTGTAAACTCCTTTTTTCCCCCTAGGGGAGGCAATTTGAGGTAGATACAGGTCACAACCAATATTTCTTAGAATAGCTTTTATTCTACAAGCTTTTACTCATTCTATTAAGTATTGCTATTCTTTAGGTTTTTTACTAATGGCAGAGAATTGTTCTTACAAGGTATTAACTTATTCAGTCACATATCTGAATTGCAGAGAGCAACGTTTGGGAAGACTTTATACTCAGAAAACAGAGTGCATTCACTAGCAGGTCAATGGTAGGTGTTCAAAAAGTCTGTCAGAGGGTCCTTTGTTTTGTCAGAGGCAAACGTGACCCCAAGTCTTCATCTGCATAGAGCAGTCATCTTGCACACAGGCTGAGTTACAGGACTCACGTGGACGCAAATGTATGCTAGTTCCAGCACCAGTAGTCTCCAGGGCTTACAGTCCTTGGGAAGGTTTCATGCATCATCTTCTCAGCATACACTTTTCGTTCCTCTGACTTTTTTCTTTCTTTTTCATGAAACTGTTTTTCCATCTAAACTTACAGGTGCCTATAGCATAAATTCATGAAAAGTCATGTGGATGAGACTTTCATGAAAAATGCTTTTTCCATCGCTTCTCTTATGTGTCTTACGTCCGCTCGTTGTCTCCCCCTTCTTATGTTTCACCAGCTCATCAGATCTGTGCAAATCAGCTTGTTTCCAGAAGGTTGTTCTCTTTTCTTTGGAAAACTCCATGTTACCCAGAGTACAACACCTAGAAAAAAAGCATGTCATCTTTTCTGCTTCTCAGCCACATTCTTTTATCTAAATTTGTATCTTTTGGTATCACAGTAAACTGAGTGCTTTCAGTTGTTAATCATCCCTCTGGCAGAAAAAGAATATTTTTATTCAGTGAGATACTTTCTAGATGGGGAGTCGTAAACCTCTTAATTTCTTGTCCTATCCCTGCATATTTTTTTTTTTATCCCTCTTGCCTCTCTGCTTTCTATGAGACAATTGTCTTTCCCAAGATCATTTCTAGCACCGTGTTCCTCGCAGACAGGAGCATCTTTTGTTTAATAGTCTTTGCAGGTTCTGTTAGTTATCTGTCTGTCTGGCTTGCTAGCTGAGGTGGAGTCAAGCTCAAAAACATGAGACCATTGAGCCAAAAGAGTTAACTGGCCTAACTGGGATAAATTCTCCCCTTCCTTGACAGGATATTCAAATGCTCCTGTCTGCATAACTAATCCAGGAGATGGCTTGTGCAAGGTAGTCCCATATATATCAGAAAGCTCATCTGTGTTAACAGACATCTCACAGTAACTTTGGGGTTGGAACCTGGCTAGAAAGAGCAACTGCCTCTTTTCCTTTTATTTATGCAGTTACAAATGATCTCCAACCGAGTAGTCCCTGGCTTTTTCAGTTTGTGCCATAAAATTTTGGAAGGCCATTTGTTTCCACTTTTCTCAAGTTTGTTTCTTTGCAGTATGGATTTTTCCTTACAAAGGTTGTTTGTTATATTTATGTCAAAGATTTACGATGTATTTTCTGACATCCCTCTCCAAATTTTAGAATGCATTTAAGTACATAGTCCATCTTGCCGCAGAGAAAACAGCCTTTTACCCAATTCCTCTTGGGTTGAGGATGGGTCTCCTTTTTTTTGACTGGCTGGCTTAACCACTCTGACCTTGCTTAGAGGAGTTAGGCTTAAGGTAAGCTTTTTGAAACTTTGTTATCTGTATGTATATGTGGAGAGAAAGGTGTGTGTGATGTATTGCTCCAATTCGTGGTTGAGCATTGTCTCTCTGTGTTAGCCAGTTCCTTCTGTTTTCTTCTATACAGTGACTAGGGATGTCTGTCTCTTAAACATTTTAAATCCCCATGCTATTTAATGTTCAACTCTTCTACCCCCAAAAGATGCACAGTCACTTCCAAAGTCTCAAGATCAATTTGTAGCCCATTTCCTAAATGTTTCTACAGATTGGTAGGACTTTCATTTTTAAAAGGAGTTGGCATCACTTACATTTTTTAAGAGGAAAATAGCTGAAGTAACATTACTTTGCTATTATCAACAAATTAGTCAACAGTTCTCCTTTCACTTTGATATAACACCTGCTGCCTTCTCAAGTCATACTTGAATAAGCCTCCAGATCATTCCATGCTTTAATGGGTATGATGTATCACCTTTTTTTTTTCTGCTGAGTTTCATGCAGCATGTAAAGAAAAAGCATCAGTACCAAACCATTGTTTATGTTGGAAAAAGATACGAGCATCAGTCTAGATCCTCAAACCCACCAAATTACTGCTTCCTGCCCATGTATGAGGCAGTGTAGCTCTTTGTTTCTGCAACAATGACTTCCATCTTGCTTGAGTCTCTCAAGTTCTAGAAAAATCTTTTCTCTAGAGATGTGGCTTGTGGTTTGTGCTGCCTGTAAGCTCTGACCTGCACTTCAGAAGATCTGAAGATTAGGCACTGGGGCAGTCTGTTGACTTCTCCAGTCAGGTTCCAGTTCTTCTCTACGTCTTCAGCCTGGGCACTGTAGAAGTATGTGAACAGGGCTTTTTTTGTCACAGTAGAGAAGTCATTTTTGTTTCTCAGTAAGCAACCTGTTCCTGCCATCATGGCAGCTGGAAATTTTTTAGTTGCACTTTTGTAAAAATGGTACTTGTGAATTTGTGTCAGCAGACTTTATACAGCATTCTAATATTACAGATAGAGCCCAGTTTACTGCAGCTTATATTCATGTAATTAGATACTCACATGTACACAGTGTCAGTTGCTGAAAAGGGATGCAGGTTGCACAAGGAAGATGTTGTTCCTCAGTATTGGAGTTTGTTTTCAGTGGTGCAAGATCTGGACTCTCATCAGCATCAAGAATTAACCATCAGGAATTGCTGGGTCACAGGAGCATCATGTTTATCTCCTGACCACTTCTTATCCAGTGTCTCCCCGAGGCAATGGTAGTAAAAAAGACTTTGGTGAAGATTGCTGTGGTGTCATTTTGCTTGGTAAATATTCCCCAGGAGAGAAAAATCCTAAATTCAGCAAATAAAAAAACCTTCATGTCAGAGACAAATTTTGGACTATAAATTTTGGGCTGTAAATATTGAAAACAGTCTGTCTCATTGATTCTGTAACTTATTTGCCTGTGATTTCTTGGAAAAAGCTATATATACCAAACAATTTGTGCAAGCTTTTGTGCTTATTAAAAGAAACTGAACTGAATTATCATTCAGTTTTAATGAATTTGTTGGTATTAAATAAAAGATACTTATGTTTCTTCGTACACATGGAATATTGGAACACAAGGTTTTATTTTAAATTTGAAAATTTGAATTGGCAGAAAAACCAAGATTACCATATCTTCCTACCCTAGACCTGTATTAATTACTGATGAAAAATTAAAGTTCATAGATTGGTGACATGCCAAGACAGGTTAAAACAACCAGGAATGTGGGGCACTCATTTAAGTGCTTTAAAGATTTGTAATTTAAATAACATTTGAAAATTGTTGGAATATTCTCCTTTGATGCCTAAGGAGGTCCATAAGATCTCCTCTAACACTCTCAGAGTCCCAGAAATGCATTTCTTGTACTGCTGAAGCCACTGGCAGTTTTGCCAATGACCAGCACAAGGAAAAAATCACTCTGGGTATTTAGCTGAGTGAGCAAATGAAATTCAAATACAATCTCCAAATAGTTCTCTATTAATTTTTAGACTAGAGCTCCAGTCTGAAGAGTGAGGTGTTAGTGTGGTTGCAGTGCTTCAACAAGATACATCACTTCAAGTATTTCCTGCTAGCGCAATTCATGGAGTGATATCATGATTCCATGTAATTAGTGATGACATTTTCAAAATGGAATAGCCAAGAGGGCAATTTAGCTGTGTTAAAAATTTCATATTCTGAAGCTTATAGTTAAGAAAATTGCATTGTCCTCACAGAAGAATCACATCAGACCTCAAGCAGATTTTTATTTTTCAAGTTTTATTACTGATGTAACTCAGTGGTGATATTAAAAGTCTTTATCGCCTCTATTGTATGTAATGTTAAAACAGATTTAAATATTTTGTAGTTCTGACAGGACATTTGTAAGACTGACACTGCTGGGTTTAAAAAGATGGGACACATTCTTTTCTTTCTACAAAATTAGGCTGCTTCCAAGGGGCAAAACATTGAGGTAGTGCTTCAGCTTTATACTTTCTGAGTTGAAGGTGATGGAAGACCACGAAACTTTAAAGAAGGCAAGGCAAAGAAGGGGGCAAGAGAGGAATGTAGGGAGGGTAAAGATAGCCCTTAGCAGAGAAAAATATGTATTATTTGAAGTAGTGAAAGTTGACATGCTTTCTGTTTTGCCAACTTGTAAATGTTCAGTAATTTTTTTACCTGAAAACAGTTTAAATTTTTTGTTTGTGGAATATTGTAAGGTTTTCTAAATATCCCAGCAAAATCAACAAAGCTGTGTACACATGTATTATGCATTAGAAACAAGCTGCCAAGTAACTCAGCTGCAATCTCCCCTCTGTTTGCAGTGGTTCCAATTTGACACCCAGAAGTCTGAGTTTCACATTCAGACCTGTGCCAAACTCTTGATTTCAGCTCACTTGTATTTCATTGGTCAGAGAGCCAGTCAGTGTTTGTTGACCATGTCCTGTTGCTGCCACTGTCCATGGGTGCACTCCTGGGCCTTGTGTCTCCCAAGAGGTTTTGGTGTGTGACTATGCACCCAACTGGGAGATCCCTTCTCCCCCGTGTGGCATTTGCGATCCCCAGCGGCACAGTCAGGGTGAGCCCTGGCACTAACGTCACTGCCCGCAGAATAGGCAATTTTTCTTGAAAAAAAAAACCAACATGGGAGGAAATAAAGCAACACATTCATATGTGAGAGATGGGAAGATCAAAAAAGAGATATGAGGAAATTATAAGTAAATTAACTCAGCAGCTTGCAGGAATTTGGGGCACTGAATATCTTTTCACACTGATGTTTTTCCCTATCTGTACTTTTTCAGAACAGTGAGTTATATTCCAAAGTATTTCATTTATCTACAGGCATAAAGACCAGGTTTGATATTGCTGAGTTTTGTTTTACATGTAGATAAACGCAGAAAGAACTGCTTTGAATTATTTGTAGCAATTATGTTAAATCCCAGTTTTCCATGCATAATGTTATCTGTACTCTTGAGGATCATGATAAATACTTTTAATATGCTTTAATGGGCTACTCTTACAAGGAATTTTGCATTGCCACAATAGAGGCAGCATTACAGTGAATTAAATTACAGTGCACACAATTAAATAGAATAATGAAAAAAACAATCAGACTTGGAGCAACAGCTCTTTGGACTCCCTTGGAATTCAATTCCACAAGAAACATAATAGAAGAAGATGGTGACTGGAATTTAGATAGCTAAGTTAGATATTATTTTGTTTGTAATATCTCCATCAGGGATTAATGGTCTCTAATTCAGAGACATTGATTAGTCTCTGGATCATTTTTCAGATTGATTACTGTTGTAATGTAGCATTCCTTTTTCATTTATCTACCCAACATCAATATAACTTTAGAGATAGAACCTCATCCGGTTGTTATACAATCCACAATAACTCGTGGCTTCTCAATAATAGCTTGAAGGAAATCTGTACAGATTTAATTTGAGTTTATAGCCATTTATTACAAGAAAAACCACCCAATCTTCCTTTCATCTTCTGTGAAAAAAAATTCTCTGACAGACAATTCTCTGACAAGCTTCTTTCCAAGAATGCTTGAGTGTGTGACACATTTCTGTTTCATCAAACATAGCTAAGGTAAGGCATGAGTGCAGCTCTGACAGTTATGATTTTGAATATGCAGTGAAATCAGAAGGTATGATATTAGTATTGCAAGTGATATTATTGACTTTTTCCTCATTTTCTGGTTTCTGTTATTTTGATTGGAGGTGAACATGAATTCAATCCAATATGGAGCTAGCGTTTGGAGTCTGCAGGACTATAAAGTTTTCCTTTAGTTCCCACCACTGTGTGGCTCTGGCTTTATTTCCCAGATTCTTACTTTCCCCACAGTAAAGAATAACAGCTCTTGTCCATGTAATTTAGAGGTGTTTACAGAGAATTAATTTTTTTATAATTATTAATATTTTTTAAAATGTGTCATGTTACTGCACTAAATTAAAAGTTTCCTGAGTTCGTATGTGGGAGCTCTAATCTCTACAGAATATATCTCATACCTAAGGACATCTGTGAATGTGCTCAAGGCTTTCAGGCTCTTTTACCTATTTTTTTTTGCCGATTCAATATTCTATCTATATCTGTACTCAGATATTCCATTGGTTTGAATGGGATCAAGTCCATTTATAATCCAAAATAGAATGAATTTTTACTTTTTGAAAAATTTGTGGAGGAGATTGGAGGGGTAGCAGTTAGTGATTAAAATAAACACAAAGCCTTACCCTAATCCCTGCCTCCTGTTGTCTTCTGGCTTTCACACTCTCTGAGAAATTTCTTTGAAACCAAGTCTTTAGAAGTAACCCTGGCACTTACTGGACCCTGATCTCATAAACTGTCTTTAGAAGACATAGGAATACAGCTGGGATTTTTTTTAGTTTATGGATGTGCAAATGCTTTATTGAATTTTGGCTCTACGGCAAGTCTTCCCTTCTTGTGCTTACAAACCCAGCTGTGAAAGTCAATGGCTGCAAGTTGTGTGTTTGTTCTTCAGTGGTCCAACAGATAAATGATTTAGGGGGTATCAATAAACTCTAAAGAATTCACTGAAGAGTCATTTTTATGAAGTGAGGTAAAAAAATAAATGAAAAATTGTCTGGTTTTTTGTCCAGCTTCATCTCTTCTTATATTAAAATAGTCTGTTACCAAATGTTTTTTATCTGGCATGAGAGAGAAGGAAAAAGGATGTTTCCTTTGTATTATGTTGTTAATCCTTCTCCAGAGGTCTGTTTATAGAATAAGGAGATAGAGGGAATGTCCAGCAAGTCTTACTTCCTTAATTAAAAATATATAATTGAACATCCATATAACTCTCAACTCTAGGGTAACACTGGTTATATTGAGTCTCCAGCTGTTAAGAGACTTGATCCACAGGTACACATGTAAGTCCAAAAGTAATGTTCCACATTTCTTTAGATGGATGTAGCAAATGTGTACTCTTGAATAGTTTGACAATAAATTATTAATTCTGTTTTACTATTTCAAGGCCAAACCCTGGGTGTCAACTGTTGCAAACAGAATTAATATTTTAGTTTGTTCTTTTGAAGATGTAGCTGCAATTACTAAAATATGCTCTACAGAAATGAATCTCTTGCAATCATCACCCAGTTAAATATAGGAAGCTTTTTCTTCAAGTACTTTAAAGCAGAGGCTCAATCATGGTGCTGAAAAGTGTGTGATAAAAAAATAACGTGATATTAAACCTTGAATTAAAATCTTTTTTTTGCCCCCTTCATGATCCAGACCCTGGATAATTTGTGTTGAGGACCTAATTTTGGCCTTCCAGTAGCTGATGGGAGCCTACAACAAAGATGGGGAAGAGACTGTTTACTTACAAGAGCTCGTAGTGACTTGGGACAAGGGGTGATGGCTTCAAACTGAAAGAGGGCAGGTTTGGATTAGATATTAGGAAGAAATTCTTTCCTGTGAAGATGGTGAGACAGGAACAGGTTGTCCAGGGAAGTTGTGCATGCTCTGTCTCTGGAAGAGTTCAAGGCCCAACTGGATGGGGTTCTGAGCAGCCTGGTCTAGTGGAAGGTGTCCCTGGCCATGGCAGTGAAGTTGGTTGGAACTAGGTGATCTGTAAGGTCCCTTCCAACCCAAACCATTCTGTGATTCCATGACTATGATGTGAGTGTCCATGTTTTACAATTCCTGTATTTGAAATTGCTATCTTTGGTTTTGTTGGTTTTTGCCACCTCCTCTCTCATCTTAATCCACCAGCAGAGTGACATACTGAATCTGCAGATTTGCTTTCTCCTTTCATGATACAGACAGCTATCACTGCTTCTTATTCTAAAGTTTGTAGGGGAAACGTTACTGTTATATATTCTGCATAAAAATTTTAAAAATTTAGTGTTTGAACTTACAAAATGTGGAGTTTTTCAATGAGGTTCACTTACAGTAACTGCTATTTTTTTTCTTTAGGGTTACCATTTATTACTTTTCTGCTCAGTGTACAAGATATGCAGTGTGCATTACTATTTATAGGTACATATTCAGATACAATAATTTTATTGCAAGTTCATGATTAAATGAAAATGGTTACATTAATTTCATTGACATGTATCAGTACTATGGATTGCTAGAATAGTTTATAAATAAGGTTCCAAAAGTGCTTCAAGTACAGCAAAAAAGATGTTATTCATCATTAGGACTATGTGGAATTTTGGCCTAAAACATGTGCAGAATACATTTCAAATGTATACTCGCAATCTGTTAATGAAGAGAATAGTTTATAATTAAAAATAGATGAAAGGATTTTATGAGTGTAGCACAAGAATGCCACAAAAAACCCCGCTATAGGAACTTAAATTACTTTTATCACATGGGCTTCAGTGAGAAAGAGCTTATGGTAGATCATAGACCATGTTATTTTTTATATGGACTTTTGTTTCCAAATGGGGCTTCTCCATGTCACAACAATAAATTTTGCTCATATTATATTGCAATAAGGGCAAATTTTTACATTTTGTTTTATACTATTTACAGAATGTAGTACAGCACTGAAATCCAAGAGTTGTCATACTACAATGAATTATTAATTCATCTAGTGTAATTTCCTGACTCTGGAAATAGTATTCAGTGGTTTATAAAATTGAGAGGAGAAAGAGGAGCAAATAATGTTCTTGGATAATTGAAAAAGCAACTGTGATTGAGGAGAGAATTTGTTTCTCTCACACATAAGTTATCACTGTATACCATGAAATATGCTATCAAATAACTCTTCATAATACATTAGATAGCACAGAAGCATATGTTACGTGTCTCCATTCAGCATGCCTAATTAAATTTTGCTAAGCTATTTGTGCAAAGATTTCTTGTTGCATTATATGAAGAAATGTCATTAGAAAGAAAAAAGAAACGAAAAAAGCGCAACTCCTTTGTGTCTTTGGAATATTTTTTATATATGGGCTGAAATTTTGGGAGGAGTATTGCAGGCAAATATTAGAAGAGATTCCTGATACCAAAAGGAAATCTAATAATCTTTTTAGATAAGAATTGCAACAAAGCTCTAACAGGTGATACCAGTCTAATGGGCTTTCCTATGATGAGTTTGATTTATTTCTTTCATTTTCTGTGAGTTGAAGAAAAGGGTTTATAGACTTAAAGGAAGCATCATTGCATTAAGACTCAAGTATTATGGGGCATGAAAAACTGAGACTTCTTCCATACACCATGACATATTTATGATAGTTTGTTCCTTTATTTCTGCAAAGGATTTGTGATTTATCCTCTCATTTTAATTTAAAATATAGAAAAGTCATTCTTCATATGTTGTATTGGCCACAGTTGAGTGTCTTTAAGAAGATGTATGTGCTTCTGGACTGATATTGAATGTATCTGAGTGATTGGAAATGTTAGAAATTATTCTGCCAGCGTTTGACACCTCAGGGGATAAAAACAAAAATGCTGAGACTAGATATAAAGTGATAATTCAGTACTGTTTATTCTTTTATACTTTCTTTAGATGCCTTTGGTGTCTGGATTGCAGTAGTCATCATTTGGAACTTTGAACTGCTTGTAGTTATTTACATGTTATTTAGGTTTTAGTAGTCTTTTTTTGTTTGGTTGGTTGGTTGTTAGAATTTTATTTCTGTCTTGTTTATTACTTTATTCTCAATTCAGGAATGTTGTGTTATTTAATCTGGACAATGTCTGACCCTTTAGATAGCTGTTCTTTCTGTACCTGCACAGTCCCTGGTGTGGGTCTGGCATGGATATGCTAAATTCTGCAAACATGCATTTCTCCAAAGTTTCAATAAGCTCAGACATAAAAGCAGGGGAAACTTCACCTTTTTCTTGGACTGCTATTCACATCATTGCAGGTGAACTTGCTTCTGCATTCAGCCATCTTTCAGGAGAGCTATTGGGCTCTGCTGGTTAGCCCTGGAGTGATCAGTCTTCTCAGTCAGCTAGCTAAGATCCATGCCTGCAATCAGGTGGTGCAAATACTACTTCAATGTGTGCAACACCACATTTTCATGAGAATGACCTCAAGCTGCTGCTTTAGGCCAGCAGTAGTTACATGTCATTGTGGAGTATAGTGAAATAGTTGGATGAAAACTTGGACATGAGCCAGCAATGTGCACTTGCAGTGCAGAAAACCAGCCACATCCTGGGCTGCATCAAAAGCAGCGTGGCCAGCAGGGCAAGGGAGGGGATTCTGCTCATGAGACCCCACCCAAGGTACTGTGCCAGCTCTGGGCTTCCCAGCATGGGAAACACATGGACATGTTAGAGTGGCTCCAGACCAGATCAGGGAGCTGGATCACCTCTGCTATGGAGACAAGCTGAGAGAGAAGGGGCTGCTCAGCCTGGAGGAGAGAAGGCTCTGAGGAGATCTTACTGTGGCTTTTCTACATATAAAGGGGGCTTACAAAGCATACACAGAAATCCTTTTTACCTGAGCCTGTAGTGACTGTACAAAGGACAGTGTATTTAAACTGAAAAAAGGTAAGTTGGCTGGGCATTAGGAAGACATTTTTTACGGTGAGGATGGTGCGGCACTGGAACAGGTTGTCCAGAGAAGTTGAGGGTTTCCCATCCCTGGAGCTGTTCAAGGCCAAGCTGAATGGGGCTTTGAGCAACCTGGTCTAATGAAAGATGACCCAGCTCAATAAAAGGGCAGTTGGAACTAGAAGTTGTTGAAGGTCCCTTGCAACCCAAGCCATTCTGTTATTCTGTGATAAAAATGCAGATTTAATTTGAGAAGGCATAAAGATACCTGGGTGTGCAACAACCAGCCTGAATATTTATGTCTATCCTAATGGATAGTGAGAGCATAAAGCTGGACTTTGAATTTGAACCCATATTTAAATAAAGTCTTGATGTGGTCAGGTAGCCTCTTCAGTGACTTTGGCAGGGGTTGAGTAGAAGAAAATCTCAAATGTAATTTATTTGCATTCTGCTGTTACTGCTCAAATACATACCAATGTAGGAAATCTCTGTTGTCTGAGTTTATGTCTGCAAAAAAAAATCAGTGGTATAGTTTTTTGTTTTGCACATGATTCTTACCTAATTAGATTATTAGGATTATTTCCAGATTTTCCCACTCTTTGTCTTGTACCATAGTTTTTAATGTATTCATATGCATATCAAGATAATAGGTTTGAGTGGGGATAATTTTTGACAGGCTAGAGTGTCATCATTGCAGAGAACTTTTTTATTGAGCCTGTGAAACAAGGGTTTTGTACAAAAAAAGTGGGTTTTTTTCTTACCTTAATCAGACATTAAGATCAATGTTACCAAGATGAGTAAGAATAGTAATTCCTAAGTTAGAATAATAGTTCCTAAGTACTAGATTAGTGTTTATAGTTTTTTAAATTTTCATTGAAAAATAAAAAAATGGGCTTCTTGGCTCTCATTGATTATGATCATGTGCAAAAGAACATTATAAACCTCACACTGCAGTTTTTACCTAATTATATATTTTTAAAATTTTGACTGTCTTTTACAGTGAAATGTGTTATTATATCTCCATTTTTAATTGCTTCACTGAACTTTATTTTTCTGTTGTTCCAAAGTCCTGTGAATATGAACACAATTTCAAAAGTGGTTGAAGTGTTCTTTTTAGGCATTTCGTAATCATGTTTCTGGCAGACTATTGTTTTAGGTGATCAGCCCTTAAATACTGCATTTAAGTTAAGTTTTGACACAGATAGGAAAGACTTGTCAAATAGCTTTTGTGAAAATGACATCGCCAAGTACTCTTGGAACATAATATAATGAGAGCGTTGAAATAAAAAGTGATATTTTCTTAGAGTGTATGCAGGTTGCAAATATGGTATAAAATATTCTGCAGAACAGCATATAATTTTCTTTTGAATTTTTATGTGAACTTGGAATCCAAAAATGTTGCTGAAAATACAAAATAATAATTTTAATAAAATCATTTGTCCATGATAAACTTTTGAAAAAGAAAAACTAGCATGACCAACATATTTAGCCTCAGTAAAAAGACATAACTTAATTAATATAGATATAGTGTTATCTCTGACATGCTACATCAGAAAACATAGACTTTTAGAAAAATTTAATGAAGGTAGGAAGTGTATGTGGATTTCATCCAAGAAAAAAAATACTGTCTATTGGAGATTGAATATGGTATAATTTGGGAAAAAGTAAACAACCCTCTACCTGCCCAGGCCATGCAAACCTTGGAAATGTTTTTTTAATCAGGGTCCTGCTCTACTTTCACTTTTGCTGTCCATCTTCTGCACTGCCACTGGCCAAACAAAGTTTTGGCCATCTCAACTAAATTCATGCTGAGCATAAATACAGCTCCTGATTCAGATGCATAAATGTAGTTGGCTATTTGGAACCAAAGTTCATAAACCCTTGTTGGAATAGGTGGAGATTTAATGAGCACCATTACTAGGGTGCAATTATCTCTTCATCTGACAAAATACAGATGCCTGTTTTAAAGCAAGCTGAATTGTTCTCTCGTCACTGTTGAGTGTTGAATTGCTTAAACATGAGTGTCTAGTGCCATTTAAAGTGCCTGAGAATATCTCATGTGCCCTGTACCGTGAATTTTGATCTTCACATCCCACACACTTTCCTCCCATCCTTTATGTTTGTTAAACTTCTCACATCCACTGGTGTGTCCTGCCATGCTCTGTGTTCTATGCCTAATACTGCTTGGATAATTGCCTGTCGGTAATATAGCTTTTGGCTTATGGCTAGGATTTTGGACCAAGTATTTCATCAAAATTGAGGGGGTTAATGTTACTCATGTGACTACTGCTAATTTCTTAAATTCTTTTTAATTTCTTCTGGCTAGGTTTTATTTTTGTCCCAGGTACTTTTACCTTGATGTACCTTTGTTTCATAGAATGTTTAGAAATTTCTAAATCATTCTTTTACCTCTGATATATACTCTGAATGCCATTTTTATCATGTCTGGGTGTTTAAACAGAGTTGCTTTAATATCTGGTTCTGCAGTTTTTCAGTGTTTTCAGCCCCAGTTTTACTGCTAGACTGAACTTCTCAGTCTTGTAGAGATTTTGCCAACTATTCAGCAGTATTCATTTCAGGCCACCAGCATTGCTACTGTGTACACAGCAGTTGTCTCACTTGCTGTGTCCTTTCTTGTTGTGCTTGAAAGCCCTTTTCTTTTCTCTAGTCGCTGGGCTTTGGCAGCCTGGGGCTCAGAAGAGCAGGCATGGTGCCAAGTTCCCGCAAGCTGTCGCTCTTGATTTCCAGAGCAAACCCCATGAAAGAGTGCTGTGGATAACATGGCCAGTGTTAGGAAGCAGAGCCAGTGTTTTTTCATATGCACACACTGTTCACATTGCCAAAACCCGCTGGGGATTGGCAGCAGCCGCTGTGTCATTGCTGTGTCTCCTGTCCTGTCCACGGCCCCAGGGGGCTGCCTTCCAAAGCATGTGCAAGGAGATATGGCTCTGCATAGTTCACAGAGTTTGTACTTTCGTTGAGGAAATTGCCTCTTAAAGTGTAATCATTCCACGCAAGAATCCAGATTTTTCTCCAAGAATTTATTGCTGAAGAAAAGAGGTACAGAGAGGCACTTCCGCCTTGGTGACAAAGGGAAAGACAGTCCAACAGTTGCCTGCAGCCTCCTGACTAGTCTTCAGTGCCATAAAAATCCCACTGGGAAATTCTGGAAATCCTGGAAAGGTGAAGAGGCAGAAGATGGCTTAAAGTGATCTAGTTCAGTAGATATGAGGCACCGTCCCACAAAACCAGAACACACAAATAAACATTGAAACCCTGTCAGAAGTGTCTTCTCACTTGGGCCTGTCCCATGGAGTAGCTCTTCCATATTTTCAGTTGCAGTTTCTCAATAGGCAGAAGGCACTTACTGGTTCCTGGCCATACACTCACTCCAGAAACTTCTAAGCTATTACAGAATGCGTCATTCGTTTATTTTCGCCTACATGGAATGACTATAAAGAACTAACAAAGAATATCCTCAGTGCCTGTAGTCAGGAAAACCTTCATGATGTTTGGGGGTGTGGCTGATAAAACATTCTGGTGAACTAAACATTTTTCTGCTTGCTTTAGTTTTGAACAGTTCTTCTCAAGCACGCATCAGATATTATACTGTCTTTCCAGTCTGAGTAGTATGGTTAAAAACATTATTTTTTAAGTAAGTTGGAGTATTCATCTGAGTAATCGTCTTTACTGATTTTTGCCATTCCCTTTAAAGCAGAGGTGGTGCCAGTTGGGATGAGCTGTCCCAGGTGGGTTGTGTCCCCTCCCAGCTCCCATGCACCTCCAGCCTGCTCCTGGTGTGGTAGGGGGAGGAGCAGAAAAGGCCTTGGTTCATGTCTCAGCAATAGCAAAAACGGCTTGGTATTGCCAACTCTGTTTCCAGCATGGTCCAGAACATTGCCAAAATATCTTACACAGTGAAGAAAATTAGCTCTATCCCAGCCCTCACCAGTACAGTGAACCAGTGGAGCAGGCGCAGGATGAGTTAATAGGTCTTCTGTATTCACCCCTTTTCTAGGAGCTTCCTCAGTATTTGAACAATCAAATTTTACTAGAGAACTTCAGAATCACATCCAGAAATACCCCTAGTAGTTCACTTTTGCTGATTCCTTGTGCTTAAAATGCTCATCCACTCAAGAAAGGGAAATAACATTCTGGTCAATAAACACTAGGGAAATTCAGCTCACTGGTTGATCCCTTGCAAAAGGCATTGACATCAAAGAATCTGCTGCTAGGTACTTGAGGAGAAAAAAGCAAAGGTCAATATTCAGTAAATTAAATACTCATTGCAGATTATTTACATAGCGCTACTTCATAGCCATAAATTAGAAACTTTTTAAACTAAATTCTGTGTCAGTGCAGCCATGTTAACTTATTCATGTATGCAACTTAGTATGAGCAATAAGGCCCTTGAAAAAAAATGAAATTCTTCAGACAAGACTGGTAACATTTTCCTTTTTATTTTTAGAATGATCCTAGAAAACTGAAAGGAGTTAAGCCCTATGGTATATAAAGGAGGCTTTTCCTATGTCCAGCCTGCTCTCAGTGAATCCAGGAACATAGTACTTATATTGGAAATTGCTGTGTGTGGGATTTAATGAATTCCTTCTTGTACAAATTGATATGGTGTTTCCTATTTCCCTGTACTTCTAGTGACCAGATAACTTTCAGGCAATTTAAGAAATCACTTAAGAAAGGTTAGCCATTTAAGCAGCTGTTCTTTATTCTTTAGGTATTTAAATTACTATGAGCTTCTCAGCAGTTAACATATTGGACTTTCCTAAGTACTTAGAAGGTAATTAGGTTTTCACTCTAAGAAAAAGGGGGATATTTATTTCAAGACCTGTCAAATATGGATCCACTCACTTCTCAAAAGGAGGAAAAGCTTCTCAACAAAAATGTAATGGCATTTATCCTCTGGAAAATAGCATCATGGTGTTAGGTCTCAGATGACAGAGACCAGAGTCTGTAAGCCCACCCAGCATTCTGTGACACGGAGATTTTTTCTGTTGTGTTTCGACGTAGTTCAGTTTTGACATTGTGACATTGCATCCAGCTTGGACTAGATCCAGACCTAGACCAGCCAAGTCTGCACTTGACCAGGTTGTTCCATGAGGTATTAACAATTCCCCTCATTGTCATCTTGGAGTTCCTTTGTGCAGGGAACTTATTTCCATGGTCCACATACTTGCTGGGATCTAAGGTAAAAAGGAAAAAAAAAGAGGAGAGATGAGGAATTGCCCTGGGGCTGCTTCCTTTCACATCCATTTCCTATGGAGGCTTTTGAGATACCCAGGACTGTGGGACACAGAAGCTGTGCAAGGTCCCCACAGTAGCACTTCCATGACCCCAAAGCAATTTGGTTGAATTCAGATGAGAAGAACGGAGGATGAAGGATAGAAGCGGTTCATGGACTGCCTTGTAAGTCCATGGACGATCACTGCTCTGGATAATACTGTGGTCATACCAATGTGTATTTTCCTAACTGCTTCTTCCAGTTTTTCTCCCCAGAGGACTCTATGGTTTAATGCAGAAGTAAAGCTATCACACAGGGTTGTTTGAGTGGGCAGCTGTCCATCCCCTGCAGCTGCACAGTGCTCCTTCTGCCTCCTCGGAGCAGGCAGTGTCTTTGCTGCCAGACTTGGAGCTGGCAGGCTCTGTGGGCTGTGCTGGTTCCTTTGCCTGGCCCTGAGCAGTGCTCCACTTCCTGTGGGCTCAGAAGGTAGAAGTCCAGGAAGAAGTAATAATTGAATGCATGTCTAATTGTTACAAGATCAATAACTGACGTATTTAGGATTGCTCTATTTGATTAATTTTCAGTGCAGAGGTTTGGCTGCATTCAGCAGTTCTACAAACTGGCATTACTTTTCAAATATGCTGTCAATGATAAATAACTTTATAAATAACCTTTTTTCCTAATCACCTCTGGAAAAAAGGGTCCCTTAGCCAAGCCATACCCAGTACTACCCACGTTCTACACTGGTGTGGGGAAACTCACATATATTCATTACAAAATGCAAATACTTAGTAGGAAAGCCTTTTTAAACAAGCAAGCATGCATCCTCTTAATGCACATAATGTAAGGACTAATTGTGGGCATTTGGAAAGCACTCAGTACTGTAGCCCCTCTTCAATGCATCACTATATAGCAAGTAACTCTGCCATGAGAGATGTTACCCTTGTCACCCTGTGTTTCTGTCACTTTCCTTGTCTGCTGTTGGCCACTTCTCTTGCTGGCTTTCACCCACTGACAGTCCTCAGACCATCCCCAGGCAAAGGTGAAAGCTCTCCTGAGGCAGAGACATTCTCATCTAGAGCAGTGCTCCAATTCATGTTGCTTTGTTTAGATGAATGTGGAAGCATTATGTGTCACACAGCATTTTCTTAGGCAGTGTATGCTTTTAAGGAGTGCCTATGTTTTATTTCTCTACATACAAGCAAAAAAAAATTCCCTTTAGCTTTCAACAATAGACATACTGTGCAACAACAGTTTTCTTTCCCCTAAGGATGGCAGCCTGTCATCTCTATTAATCTTCCACACATTATTGTCACCTGCATGCTTTGTTCCAGTGTGATGGATTTTTACACCAAATATAGAAAATGAGTGATATTTGAGAGAAAGTAATCCCCCTGACAGACAGTTGTGGACAGAAAGATGGAAGTGGACAGGGTTGAATTTGTGCCATACGGTGAGCCCTATCACTTGTGTGGTTTCTCTTTTTTATATTGGTCACTGAAGGATTTCTGAATCTCAGTAACAAAATTTCAGGGAGTGTTTTCCTGTTTCTTTCTTTTTGTTGGAGGTGATTTTATAATACTTTATAAGTCATGCTGTGAACTTCAAAGGGATATTTTTTCATTTAAAGTTGTAAACATTCATTAGAGTCCACATTACTAAGGCCATTCTTAATGCAGCACCCAATGCATTTAATCCAAATGGGATCTCTGAGCCATCATCAGAAAAGAAGAGGTTGAATAATGAGTGTTCCCATTCACATTGCTATTTTTCTTTCATCGTTTTCTTGTGGTTTTTTGTTGTTTTTTTTTACATTACTTTCAATTGAAAAAGGCCTTGATTGTTTTTGCTGCTCAGGTTGTATTGTTGGTGTGTGCTGGAGGTTTGCAGTGATGTATAGCAATGAACTTTATTGTACATTATAGCACTATGTGCCAAAGCACTGAGATCCTATTATTTGTTCAAGGCATTTTGTGAGATGCTGACTTAACACCATTTAAACAACCTTTATATGGGCTGTGAAGTAAATTGTCCATGCATTTATATTAGTATTGCCTCCAACTGAAAATTGTTAATTTTCAAAATTAAGAGGAAGTATTAAAGCTGCTTTTCCCACTAAGTTGTTTACTATTACATGTAATTAACAGCCACATTAAGTATTCTAGTTAAAATGTTTTCCTGCCTTTTTTTTTTCCTTCCTGTATTCTACCCATTATTATTAAAAATGTGGTTTGGTTAGGATGATTTCTGCTGAGGTTTCAGTTATAGTGCTTGACATTTTCTTCATGGCTGAAATTGAGCTCAATACATATATTCCAAGGAACGGCGTAGGTATTTCTTAGAAGTGTCATTCTCTATATAAATGTAATGTTTTCTTGGATATTTTGAAATCAACTGGCTTAATAGCAAGTTTCAGACTTGCAGGGGAAATGTTTAGCTTTGATATTAATTAAGCATTTAAAAATTTGATTTTCTAATATACAGATACAAAATTACCCTCCATAGCCCTTCTTTTCCTTCCACACCATTTAGTATTATCCCTTTGGGATTAGAAACCTGATGAGAGCCACTGAGGAAACACAACATTAGCAAACTCATCAGGTCGCACATTCTCGATCAGGAAACGGAGAGCCGTCCTAGCCCTGGACTGTGTGGCTCTAGTGGGAGGGTCCCTCTTCATTTTTTTCATATAAAATTCATTAGAACATGAGGGAAATAAACCACATCCATGCATAAATAAAATGGATTTTTTTCATATAATACAAAATGATATTATTAATGAAACATATTTCACTGTCAGGTTAGGAAAGGCACTATGTGTAAGTACAGTTACTTTGACAGTTAAATGTGATTAAATAAGCAAAATTGAAGTAGGAGAAAATGTACTCAGTTCAAATACAGTGTTTTAGAATTCTTGCCATATTTTTTCTAATATCTTCATGGAAATCAAAATGAGATTTAGAGGCACTTGAGTCTTCTGGTTCCTGCCAATTTCAACTGCTGGCAGCCGGTGCCTGTTTTCTCAGCCTGTTGATTGGAAAAATGTTAAATAAAAGGAGAAGCAAAATTAAGTGCTTGGACTACTTATTTTTTTAAACTAACATAGCCTCATTTTAAGACTGAGTTTTCACCCTCTAGGGAGTCTAGTTTTTTGAATCATTCTGAACAAAGATAAGCTAAGATGAAAGGCATACTGTAGCATGTATAATTATGCAATATGTAACACCTCTAAATGAACAAAAGTAATATTATGCAAACCATATCCTATTTTTCATTCTTTTTATTCTCTATGAGTATTTTATGTAAGTAAAAATACAATAAAAATGTAAAACATATAATGTGACTTGTATACTATATAACATTGTGATATCCTAATAGAAATCACTTGAAAATCTGGTTATGTTTCATGTTGAAAATAGAGAAGTGTATTCAACATGTGTCTAAACCTAAACATCACTACTCCATTCTGCAAAAGAAGCAAACACTCTGCATTTAGTTGGCTTGCATACGGTAAATCCATAGTCCTGCCAGTTTTGTTGGTCTAAACAGTTCTGAAGGACAATGACTTCCAATAAGTTCACAGGTTATAGAAGTGGCCTCATAGAGGGTTAACTCATTTTTATGTCATACATACAGGCATGCTATATAAAATAGGAGTATTATTGTCCGTCTTGATAATGCAATACTTACTGTGATCTTCTAATTGAAAGAATCATTCTTTAATGCCAGAAAGCTGTCAACTGTGCCTAATGAGGAACATAGAAAGTCACAATGGACATTTGGAAAATTCAGTAGCAAAATAATTGGTGCAAAATTGCAATTCAGCAAAGCACTAATGACCATGTGCATAATCTGTTGAAATGTCTATTATGCCCGCTTTATGTTCAGCAGTTCAACTTTACAGATTTATTGAGAGTCAGATGTGAGAATAGGCTTCCCAGTTGGTGCCAAATGGTTTGATTTAAATCACTGTGCACCTCTGGTCACTGACAGGGGTGAGCAGAGTGAACCATGCAGTGGTGCAGTGTGGGATGTGCTGCTCAGGCACACACTGGTCATGAGCTGAGCACTGTCAGTCCCTGACGTCGGTTTTATTTCAGACGTGCCAGGAGGTTGTTCTGCACAGGCAACAATGGGCATCTCATTTGGATTGATAGGGAAACTGGCCCAGGAGAGCTTACAGGCAGGAAGGATTCAGTTAGAGGAGGAGGAAAGGGTGATCGAGGAATCCTAGGCTGGCACTTGGTGGTCCTGTAGTTAGCAGTACACATTAATTGCATAGTTGTATCTGTGTGTGCATCAAAGTAAATGATGAATGCACACACAGTTGTATCTGTGTGTGCATTCATCATTTACTTTGAAGAAGTACTTAGAGAGAATTTGATTCTGATAATAACACTGAATTCAAAAATTATATGCTTCAATCATAAGGTTTACTAGAGTTTCTCATTCTCCATTTTACCTCTTTGTATGTGCCTTAATGTTATTGCTGCACTACCATCCATTTTGCTCTTTATTTCAAATTGATAGAAAATTGCACAGTAAAAAAAAAATTACACATACATGCATAAGTACATGTACATATTTATTGTTTTTCTAAAATACAAATAGAGGAGGAAATAAAAATACAAATATTTTGAACAAGGCAAGCATTTGATATTTAAGCAGTTCACGTGTCAGTAAAAATAATCAAGTTACTTACCAGCACTTTGGCAAGGCACTGCTTCTGCAAAAAAGGATACAGCAGATACATCATACATTACCTGAAGCTCCAAATACTCTCTGACTGATTGTCCTGGTAGGCAACAGAGATTGTAAATGTTCAAAGAAATCAGTGGAGTTTCATTGTATATTTAATGCTGAATGCTACCCCAAAGAAGGATGATGTTAGGACTGAGCATAACAACTCTGGTCAGAAGATCACTCTTCCCTGCTCTAGAGGGGGACTTGCTCCTGTTCTGTCTGTAATCATATTACATGGCCATTTTAATGACCTGATTAAACTTGCACAATGAGTTCTGCTCCCTCTACTAGCCTCTGAAGGCACTCTCTAGACAAAAATAGTCTCTGGTCATTAGAAATTTAGTTCTTCAGTTTCATTTTTCTTCCTATTTGTTTTTTTTTTTTTTTTCTTTTTCATTTTTTTCGTTTCTTTTTCTTTTTTTATGGAGAACATATGTCCCTTCTAATTCTACTAAGAAAAAAGTTAGAGCTATTTTAAATACCTCTCCTGAAAGATACTCCCTGCACTTTGTAATTTGTCTTTATACATATTCCAGCTTGAATCCTAAGCTCATCCATGCTGCGTTGGCTGCAGTAGCTGTTTTCAACGAGAGATTTTTGATCAATATGTCTCACTCTGCAACAAGAAAAATTCATTATAAATACTGCAATGAACAGCTCACTTCATTTATTACTTGGCTTAGAAACATGGAGCCAGATTATACCAACATTTACACACACAGCATTTTCCAAGGATATAAGTAAATGATTTAGTACTTCTGCCAGGAAAATTACAAAAGAGAATCTAAATAAAAATGTTTATTTCTCAATGCAGTATAATTTACACAGAGCACAGCAATAGATAGTTAGAAATTCAGAATTAAATATGAAGTATTATATTTAATAATGCATAATGTTGGTGGGAGTTACAGTATTTCTAAGCTATAAATGTATTAGTGCAATATATTCAGTAAAATATTATGTATATTTTTTCACATTTATATATTCTGAGGCCACGTGTGGTTTTACTGTTGTGTTAATTTTGTAGATATGCTTTCAGAGATGCAATGTCTATGAAAAGAGGGATTTGGCTGAGAAAAGAAGTGTATTCATCTTATCTATGTAAGCCTGGCAAAGCATTGCATAAGTCCTTTTAGTCCTGAAATAGTGTATGCAGATGCTTTCAGGGACTGGCCAGGAAAAAATTAATACATTAAGCCCTGTGATCCTGAGCCCTAGGGCTGCTGCTATGTTGGTGAATAATGCAGAGGATACAGCACATTTTTCTTCTGGCCTCTGTGATTTCTCTCTATTGCCTCTGCATTTAGAACTTTTTCATATACAAATATTTATTTTTATTTTTATTTAATTAAACCTTAGCACAAGTGGCGTTTTCAAAATAAAAGCATTTCAAGTTGTGGTAGAACCTTAAACACAACTCTTATTATTCACAATCTTAAATGTTTTTACTAATTCATATTCACTTCACAGCCACAGAACAGCCATTGCCAATTGCCTGGATGGTTCTAATGGAGCCACTTTCCTCTCACTCCTTAATCTCACTCTCTCCTGCTAAACTGGCAGTGACAGTGTAAGTCCATTTTCAGAGCATGTGCTTTTAAGGAGCACAGCATGGTTGATTTTTTGAAGAGCACTTGACCAGGCGCAGCAGGGGGATCGAGTGCCCTTAATTCAGGAATTATATTATTGATTGAGAAGGCAAGACAGGCCTCCAAAGGAAAATGAAGATAACCTGATGTATTCTTTATTTTTCTGTTCTCAGTGTAGGAATGGCTGTGTTGTGGTACTGTGCCTAAAGCCAAGCAGAAGGTGACAGTGGGCACACTCAAGTGTCTGAATTTATGTGAGAAGTGGGGTTTCACAGCTGGTACTTCTATCCAGTTGAGATTTAGAAATTGCACTATCTTTGGAGGAATCAATACAGCCCTGAATGAAAAGAGTGGTTGCCTTTGGGAAGTATGGATGTGATTTGACTTTGACAGACAAACTTGCATCTGTGCTTTATAGGAGAGTCATGTACCCATAAACTGGAAGAAGGATGCACTTGAGGAGCTTTGCAAAGTAAGGAGGAAAAGGACTTTTGCCGCTTATTTTGAGTCATTCTGAAAGAAGGGATGCTCTAATCGTGCCATGAGAGAGACAAAATATGAGAAAGCAAGACTAATTATGGCTGTGGGGTTTATTTTTTCTTATTTTTTTCCTAAAACAGGATGCCAGCTCTGCTCATTTAGTGGAAATGAACTGTGAATGGAAGACATCAGCTCTGTGCTGAGCCTGAGCTAATGCCACCTTCCACCAGACGGAATTTAGTGTTTCTGCTGTGCTTGTTGCACCTATGCAGCACCTGGCTTTCAGCTGTTGTATGTGAGTTCATCTCAGACTGAGGGCAGAGCACACCATTGAAACATGTTCTGCTCAGCCAAGTGAAAAGGTGACTGCTAGGAGGATGAGTTGTGCCTTCTGGTCACTCTGAGAAGAAGTTTCTGTCTATTCCTAGTTATTTCAGGTGCCTTCAGAAACCAGCTGGTGCAACCTAGTTTGCTCTTTGAAACCTTTGGCATTCAGCATGGTTCATGTCCTTCTTTGCCTTTCATTTTCAAATAATGACAAAACTAATGACACATGAGCTCAAAACATGATTTTTCAGATGAAAAGCACCAAGGCAAATGTATGGGTATAGCTGTCAAACATACTTACAGATTTATGAAGATACATGGCATCATATTCAGTGGAATTATGCTGACTATAAAGGGCAGGAAAGCATATTCAAATAGAAGATTATACTTTTAAGCTTTCTAGTCATAATTTTGAAGTCAGGCTGTAACTCTTTTTCAATATTCCATTGCTGGTTCTTAAATGCTTCTTCTAATGTCTAGCCTTGCACCAACAAGGAGAACTCTCACAGTACTTTTAGAGCTTCTTACTCATTCTCCTTGGTTGGGTTATGCCCTTTTTATGTCTTTTAAAGGAAGAAATATGTAGCATTTCTCCAGTTTATTCACAGATAATATTTGGTACACATCCTTTACCTGAACATAAAAGCAAATAACAAAGAGGCAGGTTTCTTGTTCAGAAACCCAAGCTTTCCTTCAAAGATCCTACCTCCAAATAGGACCTTTTTCTTGACTTCCTCCTGTGAAGACTTCCATGTGACTCCTATATCTCTTGCCTCTGATTTTCTTTTGTTGGGAGGCAAACAGACCTAGGTGCAGCCAGATGGGTACTGAGTCCTACATGATCTTCTGGCTTGCAGGTAAAAACCCCACACTAGATTGTTTCATTTTTCCATTCAGTAGTCTTGTATGCCTACTGGTTTTAGCCTCTTGTTAGGCAACCTGGTAGTTATGTGTTTTTTCATGTGGCCCAAATGGGTGATGTCCAGCATGAGCACCACATCTGATAGCTGCTGGTGAAAGATACAGGCGCTGGCAAATGTAAGCCAGCTCCAGCACAGCCTGTTTTGTTGAACAACTCTCATAGCTGTTCACTGGCAGTACTGCTGGTGGCACATGTGTGTCCTGTGGTTCTCCAGCTCTCTCCTAAGGCTGCCCCAGAGGCTATGCCAGGCTGCTCCTGTGGACACCAAGCAGCCTGCACAAAACCAGCCAGCAGTCAGCAGAACAGCACCACACAATCTCCTGGCTGTGCCTGATCAATGCCTCATGGTTTTCAGTTTGTCAGAAACCAGAGCTCACCAGGCAACAGTGAAGTAGCTGCAGCTATCTCCTCAAAATAAAAAAAAAAAAAAAGTGAGAAAATCTAGTGCTGTACTCTAAAAACATCATTATCCACTATACAGAGTGCATTTACATCCCTTTCCTAATCCACTAGGAGCGGAAAATCAGCAATGAAGATCTTAAAGGCCTTCAGTTTGCCTATACAAACCTAAGTAAACAGCCTACCAAAAAAGAGAAAAGTATTATTTTCTACCTTTGTTACTGCATTTTCTGTACCCTTTCCTTCTAGACCTCTAACTCCTTTTCCCCTGAAAATGAAAGCTGAATTTCTGTGAGCAGGGAACAGAAGATTTCTCCTTCCAAGTCACCTTTTTCTTCATGAACACACTTGGGAAACAAATAAAAAGAGTCTCCCAAGATTATGTTTGCAGATATGTTGTACCCATATGGGTAGAAGAAAATGAATGGAAATAACAGAAATAAAATACAAAGCAGTCTACTGAAAAAGGGGAAGGAAAAAAAATCCCCATCTATTTCAATGAGCACTGTAATGAGCTGTACTGGAGACATTAAAAGAGACTGATGTGCTTAAACCATTTGTCAATCATGTTGACCAAAAGTGTTGCAAACTTAGAAGATGCAGATTTTCAAATGTGAAACCAGAATGATTTGATTTTTCAGTGCGAAGGACCAAATCTGAATTAAAACACCTGCATGCTGTGCTTAGATTCAACAAGTGCTAGAAGTAGTGGGTGGCTGGCTCAAAAGATACAGCATGAGTTGATTACAAAACTAGTCAGCAGTCACAGGCCTCATGTAATGGCAAATGTGATGATTTATTTCATCTTCGACTTCATTTGTGCACTGACCCTTTGTGCTCTGGCCTGAAAGTAAAAGGTTCTCAAAACCATGCTTTTAAGTTTTTTAACAGTGTGTTTCATATTAGTGTATTTCAAGGGGGGAAGCGTTATAAAGCAAAGAAAAATCCTTCAGTTAAGATTAATCCATGCAGTTAAGATTAATGCATGGCACTTTGTAGAAATGCATCCACCTAAGTTCTGTATTCACAAATTAAAAAAGTTAAACCAGCCCATCCCATCTACACATACTCCAAAGGCTTCCTTTGGCTCTCAGGGTATCTCAGGGAGCCCTGTCTGTTGAGCTAGTTGGACTGGCTGGCTCTGGCTGGCAGCCTGTCTTCTCCTTTCCACCCTGCTGGGACTGTTTCTAACACAGCCTCACGTTCTTGAATTTTTTTTTCCCTAGAAACACGTTATGCAATAGCATGCAAAATATTGTGTAGTAATAGCAATAATATTTGCTGGCTTTAATATCAGAAAATAGTTATCATCAGAGTTTCTTAACCCCTTAAATGTTTCCATACTGTTGTTATCAATATGGCTTCAATAAAGTAAGCAAGAAGAAAGCACACTGGACCCTCCTTAATGTTACAAATATTTCAATCACATGTGCTGATCTAGGGAAAAGGACTCTGAACTTCACAGGTAAAGCCACTGCATTTCTGCATTCCTATCAATACTTGCATAATCTAAAAAAAGCTTTTTCTGCTTTCTGTGCAAAGGAAATTTGGCGCACCTCAGTTTGTTAACCTCTCCTTCCTACTCATTGTCCAGAGACTGTACCATTCTGTGTTGTAGAAGATGCTAGCAACACTTAAGTCAAATATATTCTCTCTGTTGGAATGGAAGTGGAACAATTCCTAAGCACAGAACTAAGCACACAACCAGCAGGTTTCAGGCTTTAATTCTGCCAGCAGTCTGAAGTTGGTTTTAGATAGTCCAAGATCATTACTGTGTTATATGCAGATTGCATTTATTTTCCATAATAATCTCCTGAAAGTGGCATTTAATTTCTCTTCCCTCACACCAGGATGCTGTGGTTGCTGATCTGCATTTCCACAGATACAGAGGAATCTCAGATCTCCTGTCTCTATGGCAAACAAGATGGTTCATCTCATTTGTCACCGTCCCTTGTGTCTGAGGAGATAGTGGCGGAAAGATTGAAAGCCCAGGGATGCTCAGTTGTCCTCATGCCTCTCTCACCGGGTGCTGGCAGCAGGGCCAGGCAAGCCTGGCAGAGGCAGACACTGGTGAATGCAGTCTGCTGAAACAGCAGCAGCAACGAATGGTTGACAAGAGGATTTCTCTGCTGCTGAACATTTCTAGCATAGAAACAACCTCTGACACAATGGGATTCAGAGAGATACTGAAAAGCAAAAAGGCAGGCAGGCAAGCATCTTTCCTTCCTTGTTAGCAATTTTACATGGAGGTCCCTGGCGGGTGGAGGTCTTTCTGTGAGTATGAAGCAGGGACATGCCAAGGAAACACACGTGCAGGCTGGTGCTGGAGGAGGCAGTGCAGCCCCTGGGACAAGTTGTAAGGAACAGGGGAGGGGCAGCAGAACACTGGAGGCAAGTGAGCCAAGGATGTAGTAGTTCCCATAATGGCCAGGGGTCCAGGAGCACTGTTAATGGAAATTTGTCATGCTCTGCTTACCAGAGAGGCATCTCAAGTGTTTTTTCCAGACTCCTCCATGCATCTTAGAGGAGTGTAGTAATACAACTTGATGGCCACAGTGCCGTCGTTCAGACTGCAGAGGGGCAGAACCTGTCCTTTCATGACAGATTTACTGATTGTGAAAGGATATAATTGGTAAATGACAGCTGAGAGAGGGTTAATTAATCAGCTGCTGTGGTGCAGCAGCATTCCCACAGGTCCCTGGAGCCTGAGCACCGTGTGGCTTTTCTGCTGGGGAACTCCATCACTGTCAAACCCCTCAGTAACTTACATCAAATAGAACAAATGGAGTTCCTCACAATTAGGTATATCAGAAGCTGTTGGCCAGTGTTGCTTTTGTAATCACTGTTTCTGAGTGAAATAAGAATTACACTGTGCAGCAGAAAAAAATAGGTAGGAAGCTGGTAATAGTAACATCTCAGCCAGCACTTGCCTGATTTTTTAGGTTTCTGTCTCTTTCTCTGCTCTCCATGTCACCAGCAGTGCAACTTCTAGGTCAGTTGTAAAATACTGCAATTTTCATTCAGCATGCCCAGTGAAAACAGGTAATGCTTAAATATGTGTTTGGAAGAGAAAATCGATGTATACAATGTTTCAGATTCCTGCTGTATATGTTATCTTTTCCTGAACAGTTAAAATGATGTCTGTAATCCTTCAGTCAGTTTCCAAAGTGTTGCCAGCAGTCTGTAAGCTTGTCTGATGTGGCTACAGTACTTTTTTCCTTTCTTTCATCCTAATAATTTTTATAAATTATAAAAGGATATAATTTTTATAAGGAATAGATAGTAATAATTTTTATAAATATTAATAACTGGATGCTAGGCTCCCCCCCCCTTCCCCATATTCATAGTTACCAATTGTATTTTGATTTCTTCTTTATTCACATGATTTGGGCTGGTCCAAAAAGATACTTAGATCCATATATTCACCTGAAGTCCCAAGTTGCCTTGACCACCAGCCTGAGCTTCGGATGAGTCACCCTGTTTCTTTCCATTGAGAGCTCCATGTAACTAGTTTAGACTTAAATATCTAACTTCTGGGTGCCTAAGTCAAGGTAAATTAATCCCACTCAGGACACAAACAATTGTTAATCTGTCCTATAACTATCTTTTCAAACTGAGATCTTTGTCTCAGATCCAGCACATCAGCAAAGACCTGGGGTTGGACAAAGCCTGGGGAGAGAGATTATGATGTCCTTGAAGAACTTGAGTAATTTGGTCTTTGCACACTTTGACTCAAAACCCCTAACACTTAGATGGAAAATGTAGCACAGTGAGCTAAGTCTGTTAGGAGCTGAAGATTTGCTGAGTTTCTATGGGACATGTATTCCTTATTGAGAAAATATTTTTTATTTTTCCCTTTTTCCAGTTTTGGAGGGAAGGGAAGAAAGAACAAGAAATCTATTTTTTTCAGCATTTAATATCAGTCACAGCATTTGAGGATGTTCATGCAATGATAAAAATACCCTCATCTTTTGCCTCAAATCTGTGGAGAAATTTGTCGAGGGTTATTGTTCAATTTTGTTTTATGTTCATTTGTACTGGTGTTGAAAATGAGCAGCAAGGGAGACCACAGGTGCTAAAGCAGTAAAGAACTGGAAAACAAACAAAATACTTCATTTTCAGCCAGAGGCAGGTTACAGTGCTACCTGGGAAAAAGCTTTTAATAGAAGGAAATTTGGTGTTAAACTGATGATGACATTTAGCAGAATTGACTATAATTGATTAATTTAATCTGCGTATTTTGTGATTATCTGAGATATGGCTACCATGTAATGAAAATTTTGCAACACTCAAAGCCTGTGCACAAGGTTATTTCTTCTTGCATAAATTGGAGCACATAAAGGGGGTTGGAGGAGTGCTTTGAATTGCCAAGGATGATCTGGATGATAAAACTTAAGTGCAAAATGAATATTAATTTTTAGTGCTGTAAAATTAGCTGACTCTTTGAAGACTGCAGGTACTTAACCTTTTCTGGAGTACAGTTATCTGTTTTAAACTGAATTTTTAAATTGTTTTACCCTTTCAATTTTATGTATGTTTGGGGTGCTGGTCCATGCTGGTTTGCATGCCATGCTTGTGGGAGATGGGAAGTTCTGGGTAGAGCAGCCAGGGCAGCATGCTGTGAGCTTTTAGAGGGAGTGCCCTGGCTGTACTTAGTCACTGATATCTTGGCATGGCCAGTTTAGTTCCAGTGCCCTCTTCAGCCAGGATGAGCTCCTCTGAAGTGAATACATACCTGGTATTTTCTTTGGGGTCCTACAAAGAACAGCATGAAGTTCTGAACATTGGACTTCCTGGAGAAAAGCCCTTGCCATCCTTCAGGCTACTTTCTTCATGATTCTAGGATTTGGGTGTACCTTGTAAAGGACTCAGTCTGCTTTCCACTGAGAATGTATCTTTGTTCTTAGGTAAACAGTGTATTCTAAATATTTGCAGTGAGGAACACTGAAGTTTCCATTGAGTCACAGACTAAGTTGCCCCAGCCAAAAGCTACCATCATCACCTCAGCCAGGTTATCTCAAGATAAATAAACTCCTTTGCAAGTGGTAGCTTCTTAAATTACTCTCTCATGATAGAGAGTTCAGGTCAGGTCCAGACTGCACTGCCAAGGAGCTGCTGTTACCTGAATTGTACATGGTCTGAGTGCTCTGCATATTCCATGAAAATGAGACTTCTAGTAAATTTCTATCAGAATAGCTATAATCACTCATTAAAAAATCATGCATTTTACTCAGACTCATTTACAGCTTATAATGGACTAATATCCTTACAGATTTCCATTATGAGAAGATAAGAAAATGTGTTCTTAGTCTTTGCAGAGCAAATCCCCATCATAGCTGAGATGACCAAGAATCTATCTGCAAGCTATTTTATTTGCAGTCAGTAAATCTGTGTGACATAAAATCCTGATAGGTTCCCAGCACAGGAAGGACATGGACCTGTTTGATCAAGTCCAGAGGAGAGCCACCGAGTTGTTTAGAGGGATGAAACACCTCTCCTATGAAGAAGAGCTGAGAGAATTGGGATTGTTCAGCCTGGAAAAGAAGTTTAAGGGTGATATAATTGCAGCCTGCCAGTACCCAAAGGGACCCTACAAGAAAGATGGAGAGGCACCTCTTAAAAGAGCATGTAATGACAGGATAAGGGGGAATGGATTCAAACCTACGTGAGGGTAGGTTTAGATACGGATATTAGGAAAAGATTCTTTACTGTGAGGGTGGTGTGGCACTGGAACACGTTGCTCAGAGAAGTTGTGGATGCTCCATCCCTGAAAGTGGTCAGTTTGGATGGAGCTCTGAGCAAACTGGTCTAATGGAAGGTGTCCCTACCCATAGCAAGGTGGCTGGAACTAGGTGATCTTTAAGGTCCCTTCCAACTCAAACCATTCAATGATTCATTCTATGATTTTATGGTATATGTAATATTTTTATAACATTTATCTGTCAACTATTTCTGACACTTTTGTGAGAAATCATGCAAGAACTTGCAATCTCATAAATATTTATTTGTGTAAATGAATATAATGTGAATAATTAAATTTTCTAAATAGTAGAGGAACAAGTAATTTTGCCATTGAAAAGTATGTTTGTGTTCTTTATCATTATGCAAAACCTAATTCTACATGAAAAGAAAAAATGAAACCTGCAAAATATTGTGTGACTGTCACATGGGAGAGGGAGTGTCATTTGCAAGATATTAAAATTCTGGAAGGAGATGTTTGTGACAAAAAGTGGCACAGTGGTTGATTTTTGAGTTAGTTTATTTATCTTTAATTTGAAATACTTTTTCAGGAGATAGTGTGTTTTTTAAGTCAGCTCAAGTATTGTAACATTTTCATCTGTGTAAATGCCCTTAGAGATACAGTGTTTGCAAATTATTTATGAACTTCCTTTCCCTTTTCCATTCCCCAGAGTTCAGTTTGTCTCTGCCATTGTGGCTTCCCTCCACTGATGTGGTTTCCACATCACTGCATGAGAATCAAAGGGATACAAGAAAATAGTGGTCTCTTCTAAATTTGTGGTAGGATACTCAAATCCATTTACTGCTTTTGTTTGCAATGTTGTGGTTAATCAAAGAACAGCCTTTAGGAAATAATTATTGACAATCAGCCATAAGGAAAGTGAACTTAATAATACAGTTTATCAGACAGGTCTTTAAACTGCTGGAAGCCAAACCACCCCCATTAACCTGCCTGGGCGAATACGGTGGTCAGGGAGAAGTCACGTCCCTTATATCCAGTGTTTAGGGATGGACCTTTCCTGTATCATGGGTTCCACTGCATTTCAGAATGCAAAACATGAACATGGAATCCTGCACAATGGTGGAGACTTGCAAGAAAAAGCAATGAGGAGTTAAATGGGATCATCAGGTTGAGCTTTTAAATCTTGTGCTTGTGGAGGCTTCCCAGTTGGACTGAAAAGGGTTCATCAGAGACACAACAGCATTATCCTTCAAATAGTCCCGATGTGTGGAAGGAGAGGGGGAGGCTGCCACTGCAGGAGGTGAGGAGGTGAAGGCAGCCAGCAGTTCTGCACACATCTTGCATCATGCATAATTCCTGAATTTGCGGCTGAAAGTGGCTGTAAATCGCTCTCATCTGCACTCTCTCAGCTCTGATTACGATAAGCAATCAGAGTGACTGAAGTGTTGCCTTGCTTTCCAGATGAAGCACCTGTAATACTACTTTAAGCTCATTTGAATGCTAATTAGTAGTAGGATCTTTAACATCAGAAGTGGATTCCATATTTGACACGTAAAACCACTTTAAGCATACACATCTATGTAACAGGTGATAAAAGATATATCAGCAAGCAATTGCAACTGTCCTAGGATAAAAACATAACAGATCTACATGTTGGGTTTTTTCTTTATGTATGCCCCACGTTCATGGGTTCACAGTTCCAAATGAGACAGGAAAACATAAGAATGTGCTCAGTCTGCAACTCCTGAACGTCCCAGATTGAAAAGTTTGGGTAAGAAAATAAGAACTAGTGAAAATTGAGAAGCTTTCCAATAATTAGTTGTTTAAGAATATCCTGAACTGAAGGAATATCAAGATTGCCAAGACTTTGGTATTTAGCATCTCATATGAAAATATTTCCATATTTGTAATAATTCTTTTCATCTTGATCTCTTTTGTTTCTAAACTTTTAAATTGGGGCACCAAAATGGTCTAGTAGAGGTTTTGTAGTTTCATTTATCTTCCTTTCTTAAAAATTAACTAATGGAAAATACCCTATTAATTAATATTGAACACTGAATGTAATGCCTTCAAGATCTTTCTCCTGAAATAACATTATCTACAGTCTATGCACACAGCAAGACCTGGTCTTTATCACTGGAGAATTTTTATTACTGTTCAACTCATTTTCTAGATCACTTATGAATAGTTTAACAGAACATGTTCCCAAATGGTTCTTGAGGGATTCATCTAGCAACTTCTCTAAAATGAACACCTATTTCTTGACTTCCATAATGCAGAGCTTGATGAGCTCTCCAACTGCTACCTCATTAAGGAAAAGGGCAGCAACACTGCATTTGTATTCAACAGGAGTGTATTGGGAACATCTGTCTTACTTAGTCCCTTGCTACTTTATGAATCCCAGAGAAGCTTAAGCCTGAAAGAATTATCAGATCTCCTTCACCCTCATGTGGAGCTGCTGCCCAGACACTTCACTCTGAGGAGTATTACTGTGGACAGTTCTGGCATCTGTAGATTTCAGGGATAGGAAGCAACTGAACAGGAAATTGGATGACCGCAATTTGGTGTTTAGGTTCAAAATTATGCCTAAATCCTGGGTATTTAAGTTCTTTTGCAGCTATAAGCTAAGGGAATAGGTTACACAGGTAGACTGGGAAAGGCTTGGAGGTCTCCTTATGTAGGCACCTTATGTAGGCACCTATAACAGCAGTTAGGCTTTGAAGTAATACCTACATGCATCAGTGGATCTGTTCTGTAGGCCTGTGTTGGGGAAGCTTCCTTCATCAAATGAGTGGTTAAGCAAGTATTTACTTTAAGTGTGTACTTGGAGCCTTCATCATGAAATTGGCTTTATATATAAATAAATTCATTGCCAAAGACAAGCTTCAGGCTCCTTTATAGTCAAAGTTAAGTGCACACATTCGACCTCCCCTGATTGTTTCAAAATACAAGTCTTTTGTTCTTCTTATGCATTAAATAACTTAGACATGGATTTTTTGCTCCAGAATTTTCTCCGTGGTATTCTTTCTACTATTTCCTTCAGGTGACCAAAACCAAAGTCTTTAAAGTACTTAACTGCTCTACAACTGGAATTTATTTATATTTCAGTTCAATAGTGTGTAGCAAAATAATTCATTCAGAGCCTGGAGAACTGCAAAACATTTCTTTTCATACAAGTCCCTGTTCTTAAAGACAGAATATCCGTTTCAAATTTTGTGATATAAGTGATACATATTCTTTGGCAGAAAAAAATGTGTTCTTGTAGAACTAATATAATCATAATAAAACTTAATGACAGAGACAGAACAAAAAGGTAATAAAGATATTTAATCCAAATATTCCTGTTTGTATATTTTTAATTACCAATAATGGTTTTTATTAAACACAACTTTTGAGAACACTAGAATAAAGATTTTTTCCTGAATAATAAGAATTATTGATAAATAAATTATTGTGAGCTTATGGAATTCTTAGCATAAATACAGTTAACTGTCTTTTCAGGATGACTGACAATTTGTCATCAACTAGCCTGTTGAACTACCCAAAACATTAGTAGAGTTTTCTAGTGTCTATAACATTTGTATCCCTTTAATGCGACTGTTCATGTTCTGTGTCTCTAAAAAAAAGGGATTAAAATTTATAAAACTATTGGCTCCAAACATAATGAAATAAAGCTAGATTGATGTAAGAGAAGCAGTAAAATGATTTCTGGAAAATAAAAATGACAGCAGAGGAAAAGAAGGTACACTTTCCTCCAATGAGTGTAAATGAAGTTATATCTGCTTTACTCAAATGATGTTTCTTTTCTGCCAAAGGCTTGTTGCTTTATTTTTGACACAGTAAGCTCTTAAAGCTCTTACAGTGTCATCAACCATTATTATATCTCTCTACTCTTCATTTTTTCAAATCACTAAATAACTGTATTTATCCTTTTCAGTGTGGTGATTTGGCATTGGCTGTCAGCAGCCTGGGTGTAGTTGAACAAAACCCTTTATCCTCGTGAGGAGCCCTTTCTGAAGGGATGGTGAGGTTTGGGAATACAGTCTGTGCTCATTAGCTTTATTCCTTTTGTGCAGAGACTCATCCTCAGCAGTAGCTGTAGCCATCACAGTTTACAGAGTTTACACTGTGGCAGAGCCTAAATGATTGTTTATACCCTGAGATAGGCAGGCATGTGTGTAATCTCGTGTTGGTGGAACTAAGAAGTGCAGTGAAAGCAGAAGGCCCCATCCAGCTATGTACTTTGGTTTAAAATTAGACAGATGTAGCTGGAAAACAAATCTCTATATCCCAAGAGTGCTTTTCAGATCTGGTCATCAAAGGCAATTAGTTCCTTATGTTGTCTTTCCACTAACACTGGTAGGCCTGTGTGCCAGTAAATACGGGGTTGCCATCACCTGTTGCAGGCTGCAAGCTTTGTGCTAAAACCACCGCACAGGGCTGGGGCATGCCAGCCTTTCTCTGACTGTTCAGGGTCTGACCCTGCTCCCTTCGAGCTTGCTGACTTCCAGCAGCCCTTGTCTGATGGCTGAGTGATTCTTATCTGTGCTGTACAAACCTTTTGCCTAGGTTTGTACTAGATCTGTAATTAATGGTAGCAATAATAAATTGCTATTCTGTGTGGAGGGTGCTGCTATGGCCCTAGAATAAAACTGAAGCACAGGGGAGTACAGAAAGCAAAGCATGGAATGATAAGGAAGGCTCCAGGACTGTAAGCAAGGACTGGCATCGAGGTCAACTGCAGGTCATTAAAAGAACACAACCTTGGGATCTGGGTAAAATCACTTTGTGAGTAACAAAGAGAGCAAAGAAAACATACACAGGAGATGTAAAACTTACCATATCTAGTAAATTTGGATGGGAAATGGAGCTGCTAAACAATGGAGAAAGAGGAATGCATATAGCACATTTGCTGCCCTAAAAATTGCTTCCTGGAGAGAGGAGGAAGAAGTTATTGCCATTGGTATTATGTGCCTGTAGAGCGTTGACCTTGTCTGGATGCACCACAGGCTGCAGAGAATCCCAGCTCTGGCACCTGGAGCACCTCCTGCCCCTCCTGCATTGACCTTGGTGTCTGCAGAGCTGTTCCTTTCACGTATTCTCACCCTGCTCTTCTCTGGCCACAATTATATCCAAGAAATAACTTTTTCTTTCTTCTCCTTAAATATGTTACCACAGAGGCGTTACTACCATTTCTGATTAGTGCTACCTTGGCCAGCTGTCTTGGAGCTGGCTTGGATTGGCTCTGCTGGACATGGAGGAATCTTCTGGTAGCTTCGCACAGAAGCCACCACTGTAGCCCTGCTGCTACCAAAACCTGGCCGTGCAAACCCAATACAACGTCTTGCACCAAAGGACTTGGTACTGAACTCACGTCAGTGTCTTCCCCTCCCAGCTGGAGCCATTAACCTTAGGACCCCCAGGGCAGTGGAAGGGTGGGTGTGACACCCAGGAAAGAGTCAGACACTAGAAAATTAGTTTATGTGTCATTTTTGCCTACATGGAATTTGAGCTGTAATCATTTCTGTGAAACTAGACTTCTAACAAATCTTGGACTAAGGAGAAAAAAAAAACAAAACAACTTCTTTTAAGGTACCTTTTTGCCCATAGTAAAAGGGTAACATCTTGTTTGGAGTTCAAACAACCTACACTGTAACTTGGTTGCAACAAATTACTAATTAGCCTCTCATAAAAGCATGACATTTTCTAGTCTCATTAATTAAGGCAAAATCTTCTTCCTGAATCTGAAGGCATCTGGATTGCAGTGATCCCTAGCTGTGATGATAAGTTTTAAGATGAACATAATCCTACAAAGTGTCTTTAGGTATGGTAATCGTGCATTTCTTGAGGATCTTTTATTTCTTACATGAGCTTTGGAAACTTGCAATTCATTGATTGTATTCAATGAACATCTTTGGCTTGCTTAGTTTTAGGAGCAGTTGTCTAATGCCCAGGTGGTTCTTATCTATGCTGTTTAGCTTCTGCTTAGATGTGTACAAGTGTGGAAACATTTATAGGTCTGTGAACTCTATTGCTGCTCTTGTTTTCTGGCAGGGAATTTAAGCATAGGTTACTTTGTGGTCACAGTGGTCACTGTCTGTTGCCTCCATTTTGGCATATAGCACTTCAGATTATTAATTGTTTTACTAAACATTTTTTTTTTCCAAAGAATTTCTATTTCTTCTTCATTTAACCTTCATGTCACATGTTAGGGTTCTTTCAAAAGTGGTTGCATTATCATAACATTCTTCTGCTGATTTGTCTTTGTTTTCCTTTTCACCTCTAAACAAAAAGATGATCTAGGTATGTTTTAGTACCTCTTAGCCATTAAGATGTTGTATATCATTATGAAAAGCATCAGGAAATAAAGCACTGAAAGACCTGTTTGCCCAAGACAGTACTGACTGAATACAATTCGCTGCTGCATTTCACCAAAGTAACTACAAAAATTTTAATGATGAATCAAATATAGAAAAATAATTGTTGTCACCTGTATCTTCGGTAATTTCCCCTGTTGTAAGTAATGTTCTTTCTAATGCCTGTATTTCATTATGGGGTCTCTGTGGCTGACTGCAGGTGTTGTATACCCACTCTCTTTGCACTACTGTGTGAGCTCTCTTCATGTATTCACCACCTTCATCTTCTTTATTCTTCTTCCTGGAGTGAGAATAACTGGTTTAAAAACAAGAGTCAAGGAACAGTTAACATCTTTTAGCTTCATTCTGTATTCTGCTGAGTCCCTTTCCAATGCCTTATCCATTATCAAACTGTTTCTCTTTTTTTTCTCTGTTTCTCCACTGATGCAGCCTTGGTCCTGAAAGTTTTTTAACTCCAAACCCAGTACCACCAAGAAACTGGTTCACTGTTACTTTACTACAATCATTGTGGCAGACAACATTTTGATTTTTTTCAGTTATGTCCAGATTAAAAATGAATAGGTTTGCATTTGTCAAACTGCATGCTCATTAATTTTCTTCTGTAGCATTGCCCATTGATCTTATGAATAATGCCTGTGTAGCAGCAGCCCTGCAATTATTGTCTTTGTCTCATCTCTGCACTGTGCTTTTCTTTGTAAATTCTTGCAAGATATGAAATGCATTGCAGTTCTCATATTGTTTCTCAAGCACCCATTGTTTCTTTTCTTAGCTGTATTTTTTTCATTATAGGACGTTCTTTGTATTGTATTGGTGAAATTTATCTCTGAGATCTATACAATTCCTGCTGCAAGTTTCTTTTCTATTATTCCTTGATATCCTGTTATTTCAATGTTATGAGGACTCTTTTTATTCATCAATCTGGACTGTATTACTTCATTTTCTGTGCAAACTCCATTTCTTCTTTCAACTTTATTCCGGTATTTTTATTCAAGCATTTTGGCCCGGCTTCCAGACAGAAAGCAGTTCTCTGTCAACACACATCCTTTTAAAATGTTAAGACTCCTTTCACATCTAGAGATAATTCACCGTTTTTCTTGGCCTTTATGTTCCTATCACTCACATATTTCACTTTTGCAGAGGTTGGTACTCCTAATATTTCTGAGATAGGGTTTTATATGTCATTTCCCCTGCTTTGGTGAACTGGAAATTATAAAACACAGTAGGTGTTTCAAAATACCTGCTGTCCTTATGAGGGAGTGGGTTATAGTGCCATGCATCACGTTGAGGTGGATGGACTTCAGCACTGTGTGACACATGTTCTGAGGCAGCAAATGAGGATGAAGGAAGCCTGAAGCACATAGTATGAGAGGAGCTGGGTTCTGTCATTCTTGAGAAATGAAGGGAATTGACATGCAGAATGGAGTGGAAGAGGATCAGGATGAGGGGCAGTTGTCTCTGGAAGGCGATGTGTGTTTCCTCTGCTGTGCTCAACCCACACTGAAGTAAAACATTATTACCATGAACTAAATAAGCACCATACTATGCACCTGAGAGTCAGTACTCGGAGATTGCCATCACTGATCCAGAAGCCCAGGGAAAGTATTCTATGCCTTTTATAAAGCAGAACTGATCAAGACCCAGGTTTGCTGTTTTTCTACCCTAAGATCCAGTGCCTAAGACTTACCTGCATTTTGGTTGTTTTCAGGGTAGTTCTTTTCAGTAAATCCATCAGGCTTTCGATGCGCATCACCTTTCACTGTGATTCATTTCATGTCTACATGAGTAGGCTTAAGCAGTTACCATTTCTGTGCTTGGGCTGTGAGGAAACAGCTTGGCTGCTGGGTGGACACTGGCTAAGGCTGTGCAACCTGAACAGGGTCTAGAACACTGCTGGACATGATGTAGGGAATCGTAGAATGTAAAAAGCTATGAGAATCTGCCAAAAGTAATAGACAGCACCAGGGGGAATACCTGAACCTCAGAGGTGATTAAGGCAGAGTTATGTGAGAAACTAAGTCCACAGGTAATTGCACAGGTGTCTTAGAGGTCACTAGGGCCATTAGCACCCAGATAGCCTTGTAAAGAACACTGTATTATGATGATCTCACCTATTCTGCCTTAATGTACCAGGGGCTGGAAAGTCTCATAATCCATCTCAGTCCTTATCAGTGCTACCTGGGGTGTTCATTCATTAGTGTTTTGGTTTGACTGAGAAGCACAGTTTAGAGGAGAGCCTCCTGATCATTCCCAACATCCATTAATTAAAGAGAGCTGAGCCCGCAGAGTGTTAACTGGATTACTCTCCTACAAAACTGAATGAAAGTTGGGCTCCAGGAAGATTCTCTGGCTGCTAATTGGAGCTCAGTTATTGCAACCAGACCATCACTAGCAGGAAGCAAAACCCACTGCTGTGCTACACAAGGGGCAGCAGTACTGCCATCCTAAACAGAAGCAGTGTTTAGGATTACAAACTGACCATTTGCTGCTTGCTAATAAAGATTTGCAAAGGTGTTGTCCCACTTTATGTGCTCCTGGGAGAGCCTGTTCATTTGTACTCACTTGAAAAGCTGATTAGCTGCCAGGAGGTATCACCTGCCATATCAGTGTCTCCCCAAGTGTGAGTCACATCTGTTGTTTGCTTGTTACATGCCTGATACCTGACCAGTCATTCAGTCCCAAAGTAGTCAGGCATATTCACTGGCTCTGGGAAGCAGCGCGGTACAGTGCTCACATGATCTCTGAGCTCTTACTCTTCCATAGTTTTCCTTAAGTTTCTTTGTATCCACACACACACTTGCAATAAAGGGAGCATTATTGTGACATTTTACCCTATTATGGGAAGAGATACTGTGTGAAAATTCAGCCTTTAACTCCATGTGTTCCACAAGAAGAAACCTCATTAGATATCCTCAGAAAGAAATGCCTAGGACCTCACGACCCCAGTCTGCAGTTTCTAACAGCTACAGCAATAAGTGCCGAGTAGTGACAGAAAGCATGTGCTGAACTGAAGAGGCAGGTTATAAAATGATGTGTTTTAAGAAATCCTGAGTTTGTTCAGAAAATAAAACAGAAACATAATTACTGTTCTTACCACTGAAGAAGCATATTCCTAACTTTCTGTAAGACAGGCCTGTGTTGTAAAGTCATGTTACTCATGTCTTAGCTGTAAAAATACTCATCAAAATAATGAGCCAGACATTATTCTTTTGCTACATTTGAAAAAAGGTCCAGTTTCTAATTTCTAAGTTTATTAGTAGTCTTTTCCTGGAAGATAACTTTGGGGGCTTTTTGGCTTCCCCCCCCCACCCAAAATCTAAAAAAAAAAAAAAAAACCAAAAAAACCAGTATGAAAGAAACTTCAAGCAGTCACTAGGGTGTCATTTTATAACTATTAACTTAATTCTATTGAAATACTCCATGCCAAAATTTTCCAGAAGCAATAATCAAATGTGTGATTTTTTTCCAGAAAACTGAAAAATACTGAGCATCTCATGAGGGACTGTTATAATATGCTATAGTTCTAGTGGACATTTCAATGAGTTTTCAGTGATAAACTAAAATGCCAAACACACTTGAACTGAAAAAATAAAAATACTGCAACAGTTGTGTTGCGTATCTTAATTTTTAGGTTTCAGTTGAAAAAAATTATGTCAATTTTCAAATTAAAAAATAAAATAATAGATCACATTTGTTGAGTTAGGATTTTATAATGATCTGCAAAATGTTGACTTAGCAGAGCCAAACCTAGGGCTCTGGAGCTAAAGGATGTAGCCCTTGTGTATTCTCTAAAAAGTCAAAAAATCCTTCAGGCTGGATCTGCTAACATAGATGAAGAGAGCTGTATATGTATTGTTAGTAGCATAGCATCGTGCAGATATTTTTGGTGGCTAGCAGTGGTTTAAATTAGTCAAGGCTAAAATAAGTGAAGTTAATGCAGAATTAAATAAGCTAAAATTTTAAGAATTGTAATCTCTCATTACAATTTTTATATCTTAGCTAAATGCTCATAAACTATTATTTTAGTAAATACTGAAAAGCTATAACTTATTCACCATTTTCAAGCAAATTAGTTTTCTGGTGATAATGTTTTCTGTATATACATGTTTTCTTCTAAATTACATTTCTCAAAATATTCTTGAAGACTGAGAGTTAACCTCATCATTTCTTTAGTATAACTTATGGCTATCTTGTGTAGTAACGGCATAGATTTTTCATTATGTTGTCAGAGCCAGTGCCATGAACATGATCACTATTTTATGTCTTTGATTTTTTGGAGCAGTAACTACTACAAGTGTATTTTGCTTTTTTTTTTTTTTTTTTTTTTGCTACATCAAAGCTTCGTGTAAGAAAGTGGATTGACACTTGTTATGATAGTTTTCAGCATATTACTCCAACATGAAGTAGGATTATTAGGCTTATTTTATAGATAGAAAATTAGGACCAAAGGTGGTTGAGCTATATCTGGGTGAGGTGATTCACCATCTGAACTGGTGTTCACTGCATTGTGTAGGTACCTGTATCAGGACTGGGACTGAAACTCAGATACCCCTGAGTACTAAGAGCAGCTCAGGGGCCCTCAGCACAAGAAGCACATGGACCTGTCAGAGTAAGTCCAGAGGAGGGCCATGGAGATCATCAGTGCTGGAGCCCTTTTGCTATGAAGAGAATTTGGGTTGCTCAGTCTGGAACAGAGAAGGTTCAGGGTAGATTTATGGCAGCTTTCAAGCACAAAAGGAGGGCTGCAAGAAAGCCAGAGAGGGACTTCATAAAAAGGCACATAGTGATGAGACAAGGAGTAGTAGCTTTAAACTGAATGAGAGTAGGTTTAAGGTTAGATATTAGGAAAAGGTGATATTAGGAATTGTTAGTGTGGTGAGACACTGGAACTGTTTGACCAGAGAAGGTGGATGCCCCATCCCTGGAAGTGTTTAAGGCCAGGCTGGATGGGATCCTAAGCAACCTGATCTAGTGGAAGGTGTCCCTTTTCATGGCAGGGGTGCTGGAACTAGACAGTCTTTAAGGTCCTTTCACACCCAAACCATCCTGTGATTCTGTGTCTCAAATAGAAGTCCTAGATGTACTAGTTTGAAAACAATGCAGTGGGAGATCATAAGTCAGGATTAAAATTTAATAGGAAAATTTAAAAAATAAGTGCAATAATACAAGACAAAAACACTGGCAAAGTCAGATACAACCTGACACCCGGTTAGGGTGGTGGTAGCAGTCCAAGTGAAGTAGTTCAGTTGAAGCAGTGATCCCATGGAAGGGCTGGTGTCCTCCTGAAGGTCCAGTGGTAGCTCTTGTCCTCTGGGAACCCAGTAGACAGGGCTGCCTGAGGCAGTTCCAACACCAGGTTATATCCAGGTGGGAATGCTTGGCTCCTCCTCCTGGGAGGAGCATCTCACAATAGGATAAGTCCGTGAGTCATGCAGTGGTTTCTTGATGGCCCATTGTGTGTTATCAGGGGTGAGTCATAGCAGGAGATAACAGCTAATGGCCCACAGCAGGTGGTAATAGAATACTAAATACATCTCAATTGTAACCTAGGACACTAGAGTATATTTCCCTTTGGTGATACTAAAATGTACAGGCTGCTGATATTCATTGAAGAACCTAAAGACTTTACTAAACAATAGCATTTTTTAAAGTGTTCTAAAATGGTTAAATGCATCTTTATTTTATGGTCTTTTTCTTAAGAGCTAAGATTCACATAGATGAATGCAGCTTTTCCATTATGGATTTAGTATGTCATACTTGCTTCTGGAATATTTAGCATTTTTTTCACTGTGCTGATTAAAATCTGTTGTAGATGATAATTATGCTGGTTTTATCATTCAAACACTCAAAATTGATTTTTAAATCTTTAAGTGGCTTGAACTAGACTTTTATTTCTCAACAGGTTTTAAAGTCTGCTTTTAGTATGTCCTTCTGTCATGTTATCTGTGAATGCTAAATCACTGCAAAATTAGTAGATTTCCAGTTCTAAAAACCAAATCCACCCTTTCTTCATAGGAGGAAGAACTAAGGAAAAGTGGAGAAGCCAAATATGCGCACTTGAGTGATGAGCTCCACGTATTAATTGAAGTGTTTGCTCCGCCTGGGGAGGCGTATTCTCGCATGAGCCATGCCTTAGAAGAAATTAAAAAATTCCTGGTTCCTGTAAGTCACTTGTAACATTCTTCTGTGGCAGGTTATGGTTTTGTTGCATTGAGTTTGTTCCTTCTTTAAGCACTTTAGACTAAGGAAAAATAACCCTTCAGCCTGTTCTGTTGAACTTTCATCTTTCATTCCTTTGTCTCACAGAGATGCCAAACAGGCCATTAATTGTCACAGTTGATGCCCTGATGTATTTTCTAGGTGTTTATTATTTCCATTTGTCAATGGTTTTTGGTTTCCTTTCTTGGTTTCTGGAGGAGCTGGTAGATTACTTTTGTTTTTTTGATTGCAGACATTAGTCATTTGCATGAGAGTACACTTCCAAGATTTTTGAATATTTAAGTCTATAAAAACATTTTAATACATGTAACAATTTATCTAAATACCTTGCTAATGAAGTTAATTAGTTTATTGTGGAGCCAACAGCATGTGCAAAACATTTCTAAAACATTTCTGTTCAGCTTATGACTCAGACCACAGTTGAGCAATCTTCCATCAGCTAGGAGAGTGCAGAAACATACTCTAAACCAGTAAACTTTTTGAATTTATCTTAAATATATCACTTTCTGAAATATTTACCTTCGTGTCTGTTGATTTTCCTCAAATTCTCTGAAATTTGGGTTTTTTTACATTTGTACATTAGTTCCATGATATTTTTATACTTAAATTTGTCTTAGAGTTGAAGCATATGCATATGAAATACTAAGTAAAGTAGTACTAGAATTACGTGAGTTGTTTTCTGAGGTCTATCCTGAGAGTTCTTAGTGCTCTAAAAATGTTCAGAATTTAGATCTCTTGAAAAGAATATGATGAGAGCTTGTTTCCATTTGTGATTTTAAAAATGAAGCATGGTAACTGTTCACATCTCTTGATAATAATGGAAGGATTCAAGGAGTACCTTTTTGTTACGAGAAATATGAAGCCAAGATAAGACATGTTCATGTGAGGCATATGCATAATTGCATAGCAGAATTTTAATTCTTTTGTTGGTGTGGGCTTCTTGGTGGGGGAAAAGGGGGATACGTTACAAGTGAAATACTGAAGTAGACTATTTAAATGTTCAAATTTTTAAGAGCAAAGAAACTTTTTCTAAAGAACACAAACGAAATAACTTAAGGTTGTTAAAAATAAACATCTGGATATTTGTGTTAAATAAAAAAAAAGTTTTTTGGGATCAAATGAATGCCCAGAAACGAGCTACATTTTAAACAAGTTAAATCTGTCTTTCTGGTTCTTCCTTCTCATCCCCTTATTGTGCTTCCAGTTTGGGAACACTGGTAATAAAATACCATTTAAAATTATTTGAAATAACTGTGAGACAAGGAAGCATTTTCGTTTTCATGATTTCTGGCTTTATGTTGAACATACAATACAAGGGACAAATTAGGTCAATGTTGTAATGCTGGCAGCATATCGTGGAATGATATTTTGGCTGCAAGGCAATGGTGAAGATCTGCCAAGCCATTACACTAGAAGAAAGTTTGTCATTAAGTAACGTTACTGAAAAGTCTGGAGTGTTATAGCTTAAAATTATAATTACAAACAGGGCCAATTACAAAATTTGCCAGTCTTTGTCCTTTGGATAAACCTATTTCCAGTTGTTTGTGACTTCCTAAACATCAGTTTGTTTCTGTAAGAGATTCCTGTTTAAAGTTATCTTAATATGTCCTTTTCAGTCTGAAAGAGAAGTCCTGCATTCTATCATGGTGCAATGATGATGTCACCTGGATTTTTAACATCCATCATGTATTCTGTTCAACCTGGGGGAAAAGGGAGAGAGACTAGTGTGTTTTGGGAGTAGTACTAAAAGTCATTGTAAATATTCAGCATTTGCTAGCATGCATATATTTTGTGTGACACGTTATTTGTTTGTAAGGATTACATGTATTTTCCAGCACAAGTATAATAGCTACACTGGAGGAAATATAAAAACAGGTTGTTATGAGATTTTGAACATGGTTGACAGTGGCAGTAAGACCGTGTCATAGACGGCCACCAAATTTGTCAGGCGTGATTTGCCCTCAGTGAAGCCAAGTTAGCTGTTCCCATTCACCTCATTTTCCATGTGTGTTTGCAAAGCTTCCAGGAGGATCTGTTCCATGATCTTTCTGACCTGAGGTGAGACTGAAAGAGCTGTAGTTTCCTGTGTCTTCCTTGCTTCTGTTTTTGAAAGTGGGGGTTACTTTTCCCCTTTTGCAGTCAGTGGGAGCTTCAGTGGACTGCCATGATTTCTCAGAGATGGACAGTGGCTTAGCCACTTCCTCAGCCAGTTCCCTCAGAATGAGCAGAGGCATCTCGTCAGGTCCCATGGACTTGTGCACCTTCAGGTTCCTTAGATGTTCTCAAATCTGATCCTCTCCTACGGTGGGCAGCTCTTCATTCTCCCAGTTGCCACCTTTGCCTTCTGCAGCCTAGGCAGTGTGGCTGGAGCACTTGTCTGTGAAGACCAAGGCAAAGATGTTGTTGATTACCTCAGCTTTCTCCGTGTCCTGGGTGTCCCGTTTTGTTCTGGAGACGCCCACATTTTCCCTGGTCTCCCCTTTATCACTGATGTACTTTTCCTGTTGCCCTAGACATCTCTGATCAGTTTTAATTCTATCAGGGCTTTAGCTTTCCTAGCCTGATCCCTGACTGCTTGGACAATTTCTGTATTCCTCCCAGGCATCTGTTCTTGTGTCCACCCTCTGTTGGTTTCCTTTTCGAGTTTGTCCAGGAGCTCCTTGTGCATCCATGTAAGCCTGGTTTCATTTTTGACTGACTTCTTTTTCATTGTGATGCTCACTCCTGAGCTTGGCAGAGGTGATCCTTGAACATTATCCAGCTTTTGCGTGCCGCTCCTCTTCCCTCCAGGGAATAATAATCAACTCCAAAAAAGTAAGAATTGTGCTTTATGACTTGTTTGTTAATTTTATCCCCTCTGCTTCATTTCAGATTTACAAAGCAATTATTAACTGACTGGTTGCAACATGTTTCAAGGGTTTTGTGCTCAAAAAGATTGCACTAGATAATTTCTTTTTGCTCCCTATTTACAGCATCTCTTGAATTTGTTTTATGATGTTTTGTTGTTTATAAGACCTAATTTATTGCAGCAATGAATATTGGAATTGCATGACAGGGATAAAAACAGTAGAATATAACAGTTTTATTTATAATGAATCAAGGATGTAATAAACTATTCATATGAGTTTTCAAATTACTTATGAATTTTGTGAAGATTATATGAAATGTTGCCCTCAGAAATTACACTGATCATGTCAGTGAAATGGAATAATGTTTTTATACCTTATTCAGAAGTTTTAATGAGACTAAATTTTAAGATAAATGCCCAGAAAACATAATAAAAGTAGAAAAATGTAGAACAGGATTGAGAAAAAAAATTGAACATTTATTAACTGAAGCAAAGTTTCCATGAGCAACTGCTTTTGATTTAAATATGATTACTTCATTTTCACCTTCAACTTTACCCAATAAAAGGTATCCATATTTTTACTAGTGACGATTTACCTCCAGGTCAGAGTTAGAAACCACCATTGGCACTGTCTGTCCCACAAGTTAGAACGTTTCCAAGCTGCAGCTTGGTGTCAGGTGGTGCATTTGGCTGCCTCCAGCAGGCATTTCAGTGCATGATTGAGCCCCAGTGTCTGCAGCCCTTGGTAGTTCTCCAGCTGACACATTTTCAAAGCCAAGCTGCTTCATTTGCTGTCTGCTGCTTCCATTTTGCAAATGGCTTGAGGTCTGTGTGGGAGCTGCCAGCAGGACGTTGCTAGCTGGTTGATAAGATTTATTTTTAACTGACTTTGCTAGTTCTTTGGTAGGTTTTATGCAAAATTAAGGCTTTTGGGGGTGACATATCCAATTACTAGCTAGATACTGTGCTCCATTTTGGTTTGATGTTTCCTCAGTATGAAAATTGGAATTGAAATATGACAGATCAAAAGACCCTTGATTAAGTAAATAGGATTAATCTCAGAGTTTTGGAACACAACTGCCAGTTCCTTTGTTTTTCTGTCAGCCTAGAAAAAATGAAAACCAAAATGTGTTCTCCCAAGTCAACATTTTACATTAACGATCATATTTGGAACTGATGCTAACATAATGGAAATCATCCAGTGGTAGCTATGTGAAAAATACAAATAGTAGAGATGCTCAAGAGGAGAATGTGTTTTGCAGATTCACCTGTGTGGCTGACACAGATTTGATAAAACCCATAGGTATCTGACAGCCAAGTACTTCTGATCCTATACTGCCAGGGACCTGGGTCTGGGTGAGGAACCTAAAGCTGGTGTTAGATCACAGTGCCTCAGAACGGGAAGTAGGGTCAACAAATTAAAAGGGGAGACTGGGGAGCAGGGGGAGGGGAGGAGAGCTTAGAAGCTTTTCAAGCTTTAAAATCTGTTGATTTTTAAAGGTTTGTAGCTATTAAATGCAGTCAAGTTTTTTCACTCTTAATGACCAGTGAAATTCTACATCACTGTTTAGATAGGATTATATAATTTTGATTGACATCCAAACATACAAATAAGTTTTCCAAACAAGCTCCTATTTCCATATAATAAGCAGCTATACTGTCTTACGGAGCTCTGTGCTTTCTAACACATGCAAAATCTTCTTCTGATTCACATTTTTATCCCTTCAAGCAAAGCATTTTTATTTGACATGGTTAGCATCCCCTGGGAGAATGAGGGAAGCAGATACTGATCATTCATTTTACGTATGAGTGCTCTGTAATAGGGAGCTATTATGTAGAGGGCAGATTGCAGCTGCAGTGACATGACCACTTTAAAAAGATTGTTTACAACTGTGCAGTCAGATGATCAGGAATTGAACCAATTACCACTTTAAAAGCTGCTGTTCAACATATTTGCATACATTATCCTAGCCACTTGTATCTGCTTTAAATTGAGGCATATTGGCACTCAAGGGCTCAGAATAAACACATGGTCATGTTGTTTTTAATTCAGGCTACAATGTCTTCCAGACTTCCTTGTAGGTGCCTAAATATCTTACTGACTGTTTACCTTCAATCCTTGTATCTCACCTTGCTCCATACCATTCATTAAAATAATTTTCTTACCAATCATTAAGGAATATGAACTGTTCTCACTGATCCAGCTAATTAAAGATGAAAAATCACTAAGGAAGAAGAGCCTTTCAGTGAAATAAAAAGTTACTAATGTCACACTGGAAGTTATTTTATACCAGAACTGTTTGTGAGAAAATTAAGATTTATAGGAAATTAAAAACAAACTTGGAGGACATTTTTTTTCACTGGGAGCAATTAAAACATCTTAAAGTAGGGTGTAGTCCCTTGAAAGTCTTTCTCAGTCTAATATTACAAAATAAATTCTTTTACCTCAAACATGTATTTACTGTATATTTAGGAACTCATGTATAGTACAGCCCAAAGTTACAGATAATCTGTGTACATACAGCACACAATAACGATTTTGTTAGTTTTAGGCATATGACATTTGTTTTGCACATTTTTTATTAGCCATGTGAATTTCTTCTGTGCTACAGTATAATATGAAATCTCTATTTACATACTATTTCATATTCCATGGTTTTATAATCCGATGTTTGTTTCTAAATAAGCAATAGTGTGGGTGGGAGGATGCCAGCCTTTTTTTTCCTCTTTCAAAGAACCTCAACAGGCAAAATGTTTCCCTAAATATGACACTGAGCAGCAGCACAGCTGCATCTCTAAAATACATCTTTTATGCCTGTCAGAGTAAATCATTTACACTTGCACATTCTGCAAAAATACTTGCAGTAATAAATAATTAGTACAGTAAGTATTTAAAAACTGTGCTAAGGAAAAATTTTGGCAGCTGTTTTAGCTTTGCTGGATTCTGTTTTTCCCAGTGTGTAACATCTCTGGCAATTTCACACACAAGTTTTGATTATCCAAGAAATAAAATTCAGAGATTCTGTCAAGGCCTAAAATGTCATAGCAGTCTACCTCTTCATAGCTTTTTTCCCTAAACATTGCTTTACAAATCAAATTATGATGAATACATTCAAATATTGGTGTACTCAAGAGAGTCATCGCAACTTGTGGACTGTGGTTCCTGACTTTTCATAGATGCTGGAGTTTTTCCTAAAAACTATATTGGCTGATTGAGCAGCAGCACTTGAGTTGTTTAAATCACTTATTTTAAGTTTTATGAAAATAGTCCTAAATCTTTCCCTCAAAGTGAACATTTAGGGGTGGAGATGTGCACTAAAATAGCCTTTTCAATTGAAAGTTAAACTCCATTATTTTTCAACTGACGATTTTTTATATACTTATTGATATACAGCATAGACTACTGGTTCTTTCTGCTGTAAAGCTATAAAATGGATAGCAACACAAAGAGCACATAATTCCTCAAATGTCTTTTTATTTGTGTCATGAAGAGTGGGTCGTCTGTTGACATGCCAGACTAAATATCTTTTTTCTAGGCTTAGCTCTCCAGCTGCTTCAAGGCGATACAGATCCTTTGCTGCCTCTTGTGTACTTTAAGGGTTGATACTCCCACTCGGAGTGGATTAAGACCTCTTTAGATATTCCAAGACTTATTCAGTCTCTGAAAGCAGTTCCTTGGTGATCTCTTTCTGACACACAAAAGAATCAATATAAAAGGCGTAGCCTTACTGGCAGAGCCAGCCTTTTCAGATCAACCAGAAACACTAACCTGAGCAGGGATTTCACGCTGACCATTAATCTGAGCATGCAATTGAGATATGGCTGTAGTGTAAGGAAATGTTTACAATTTACTTGGTGAGTTTACTTGGTGAGTCTGTATTCATAAGCAATTTTAGGCTTGCTTTGCTGCTTCTTCTTCCTAGGGTGGATTTTCACCAGTGGCAGATCAGAAGAAATTATTTGGGTGCAAGTGATAAAATTCATGCAGAAAAATTGAAACCCACAGTATTGCTACTGTTTTTTTAATTGCTGGTCTGTAATATGTAGGAAGAAGTTGGCTATGGTATTGCACCTTAGGCTGTTCACCTCAGCGAGACCTCCAGACCCTCCTGCACATGTGGCATTTCATTTAAGAGCTCTGTGTGTGAGTGCAAATTTGGCCAAACAATGCAACAATAAAAGTTGGTTGTTTGACCCAGTGAAGAGGTTGCAGTGTTATGGTTCCACATGGAAAATAAAATTCCATGTGGATCCATATGAAAGTAGGCACAGAAAGTGTATCTAAAATAATTGATTTTCATGCAAAGAATTACTTTGTAAAATGTAATTTAAAAAAAAAAGTAAAAAAAGTGCAAGATGTTGTTATGTGTTTCCATCACATGTACTAGTATCTTTTTTTTTTCCCCCAGACATCAATATGAGGAAAGAAAAGGACAGTATATGGTTATAGAAACAGGACTGAAAGCAAGAAGAGTTACTTGTTTTGGTTCTTTCAAGGAACTGTTTATTGTCTTAACCAGGTTACTTTAAATTGCTGATTACTTACCTCTGTTTAACATATATCAGCAAAATAACAACTGGAGTTTTAAGGTTTAATTCATTTGTGAAGGTACACTTAAAAAAAACATTTTCATGCTGTCATTCACATTGAATATAATACTTTAGATCCTACAGTGTGTTGGGGTTTGTTTTGATTGTCTTAATTTTTAAAAACAAAGAAAGAAAGAAGATTTTGGTGGTAAACCTTATGTATATATATATATATATATTATTTTTTAATGTAGCAAAAGTCAGTATAGTCAATTCTGAGGATACTGAGTTATGGTCACCTTGGAAAGTATGAAAGAAAAAGCAAAAATGCAGTTGTGTTCTTTCAGCTCCCAGCAGTCAAAAATTTAATCTTTTCAAGGCTGCATTGAAAGCCATATTGCCTTGTACCCTGTGGTAGCTTTTACTTCTCTTGCCTGAGTTTGTCAGAGGCTTTTCTTGAACCTTAGTTAAGCTTCTGGCCTTAGAAAAACTTCAAATTGCAATGAGTTTGACAGTTGAGTTATGCACCAAGTGTGAAAACAGAAATAAACCCCCAAATCCCACTTCCTCTTGTTTGTTTTAAAGCAGTTGCTTAACAGTTAGTAAGTGCCCTTATCTTCATGCATGATTAAAAGCGGAGGATAATTTCACACCAGTCCTCACTCTTACATTGCTGTGGATTTCTTTCTTTTCTAGCTCCCAGAGGGGGTAGAGCCCCCAGAGAAGCAGAGGTAGCTCTGGTTTTCCATTACATACTTCTTAATATCTTTCTCTCTCTTCCTTAGCTTACCTCTTTTATTTTTTCTGTTGAGATAAGATGGCCAGGATGGCACACAGTAGCTCATCTTGGTAGTCAAGAAACAGTCCAGTAATGGAATGGATCTTCTGTTGTTTTGTGGTTTAGTGTCAGGGCTTTTTCTGTTTAGTGTCAGGGCTGGTTTAGTGTCAGGGCTATTTACCATCCTTCCTGCTTGCGCTGATTTGATGTTTTTTGAATGGCATTTTAAAAAAATCCAGGGCATCTTTGTTGAATGATAATAAGATATTAAGAGCTATTTACTTTAAATATTTTGGTGTTTATCAATACTTCAGTTTAATTGTTTTCATAGCATTACTTTGCATTTATCATCACTCAATTTTTTCTGCTGGTATTATTTCTAGTAATAGAGTCTAATGAGACCTTTCAGCAATTCTTCACAATAACCTTTAGATTTTATTGCTTTGAATAATTTAATGGAAATACTATCACTTCACTATTCAAAATTTTTAATAAAATTTATAAATATGATGAGCAGACTGGATTTTTTAATCACTCAACAAGCTCTTCCCCTCAGAAAATAAAATATTATAATAAGTCCAAATATTTTAAATATTTTTTCTACCGTAACCAAGTGAGAAGTATTAATCAACAAGTTGCTCTGTTTTAACATTTGACAACTTTTGGTGTGGCTGATGAGAGTTTTGATCTCCATGGATGGAGATGTTTGAAAATGGATTTCTCATTTGCACTGTGCCCAGCCATATGACAAACTTGTTTAGAAATAATCTGCGTGAAGGATAAAGGTACATTCATCCACAGAATGGACTTCTGCAAGACAGAGAGAGAGTTGCATGTATATATTCAGCATATGCAGACATGAGGTTTTAGGGAGTAAAGGATATATATTTGTATATATTCCTGATGCTTTGAAAGGTTTTAAGTCTGCTAATGGCAAGGAGTAATATGACAAAAATTAATTGGCATGAGAGATTCGTAAAAGAAAAAAATCAAGCTGAGAAGAAAAGATTGGTGGTTGACTTTGAAAACAGCTTTTGACATTAAAAAAAACCCCAACTTAAGTTTCGTATGGTTTTGGTCCAACCTCAGCAATGAATGGATGGCAAAAACATATGAATAATGACTGTGTAAAAATCAGGGAAGATTCAAAAGACAGATTAATGGCAATCAAGTTTATAAAATAAAAAAATCCATATTTAATCAAATAGCTGGCAAGGAAATACTTGGCAGCCATGACATTTGAACTCTCTCCTTTAGACATGCTAGAGCAAAGTTTGTGTCTGTTGGGCACCAACTCAACTACTGCATTATTTTCATTATTTACATGTTGGTGTAACTTGTGAATGACCCAGTGAGTAACAACACGGTTGCACCACTGTTGAAAATCAGAGTTTTTACATCCAGATTGGAGGAAGTGAGAAATTCTTGAAAGCAGACAAGATCAGCAGGATCTGTGTCTATTTCTGATTAAGGTACATACTTAACGTGTCTGTTTATAATGGGTACTTACCACGGAGCTAAGCCTGAGCAGGTCAGTACAAGAAGGAACTGAAAACAATGGAAAAGTCCTTATTTTTCAGAATTTTCCTTTTGATTGTAAATTCACTTTTATAAACCGTTAAAATTCAAAAATAAGGCACTGAACAGTAGTTAAACCTGGGCTCTAAGATTCTGATTAGACATGATGAATAGACTTACACTGTCCAAGAGTTGTCAGTGGAATAACTGTCAGAAAAACAGGCAAAACGTGATTTTTTTTTCCCAGCCAATATGTGATTCAAAAGGTCATGGAGAACTTTGCATAGAAAAAGAAAAAAAGACACTTTTAGAGTAATATTTGATAGCTGCTTGTTATTTTCATTATTTGCTTTATATTTTTACTGCTTTTGAGGAAGAGAACAAATCACACCTTGTTCTAAAAACATATTGCTGAGTTATTTTAATCTAGTCATGAGTCCCTAGCCTGTAGGATTTCCTTAGGTGCCAAACACACATATGGGCCACCGAGTTAAAACAGACAGAGAAAAGCAACCAAGAGCTGTAAAATAGCTGTAGTTACAGTGGGTTTGGGAAACCAGATCTATTATCTCAGAAAGGCTAAGAGAATTCCCTCAATGTCAAAAAGGGGAATCCCATGTGTCACATCATGGCAAATCACAGGATAAACAACTGTTATCTCTACCCAGTCATTACCCTTAAACTGATCAGTAAAAAATCAGTGAAAGAAACCAATGCTAAATTAAACACTTTGCTCTGATTGGGATTGAGATTTCTTTTGTCTGTAAACACATCAGAAAGACAGATTGTACCTTGGCTATTGGCTGGTCTACACTTGTATTTTCCTTTGAGAAGCACTTAATAGATTTATGTCAGTCTGTAAAACAAGCTGCATCTGGAGCAGGAGCTTGCATACCAAATTGAAGGCAGGAGCAGTTAAAGACAGAGGTGATACAAAGCTCTGAAAAAATATTTGTGCAATGGGAATGGTGACAGTCTGCTTGACTACCACATACTGTGTGGTACAGTGGGTGATTCATGTCATACAACGGGATGAGTCCCTGATATGCTATTGCATATCTGCACAAGAATGTGATTTTACCATCTCCTTCTGTCTCCCTGACAGTGTGAATATGATGCAGTATGTTTAAAAGGTCTTTAATTTGGTTAATCAGTCTTCACTCAGAGCTCAGCTTTTTGCATGGTCAAAAATCGTACTTCCTGCTGGATTGCAAAAGCCTGGTTTTTTGTAGTGCAATCATGTATTGCAATGTCACTTAAAAAAATAATTTCTTCTGTGTCACATTTCAAACTGAATCATGTCCTTAGTATTAAAATGGGGAACAAACAAAATCTGAATGTATAGCATTTTCTGCCAAACCCTGATCTGTTTTTATTTAAATTACTGTATCCAGCCATAGTTGAAGGCTATAGATATGGTTAATCAATTAAATCTCAACTTGTACTTCAGCTCTTTAATCAGGTCTGAGCTAGAAGTGATCTTATGTAGTTTAAGGCCAGCAGGAGCAGAGAATCTACATTGATTTTCTGTATATTATTGTGTATTATTGTAGTGTATGTTTTGTGTTTCATATAATGATACGTATCTCTGTACTTACTAGAAAATATATTGCTATAATATAGTGTGGTCTGTTATTCTATGATGTTGGCCTGTTAGATTTCTTCCAGCTACCCTTACTGAGACCAGCAGATTTAGTTATGCATCCTGCTCTTAGGTTATCCAGCTGTTTTGCACAAGGGCTCTGATACTGCCTGGCACGCACAGCAGGTGAGGAAAACTACCTGAATGAGCAGCTGATGACTTTTATTTGTGGGAAAATCGATATTTCCAACCAGAATGGTCAGAGACTGACAAGCAGGAATGGAGGAAATCCCTTTTTGTTACTAAACCTGGCAACTTTCCTGCTGTGTGCAGGGATAAAGCATTATGTGATGCAGCTGAGAGGTTTTTCTCTATGGCATAAACAGACTGGTATACTGTCTCTTGTGGCTCACAAGTATTTCTAGGAAAAATAGTTACGAAGATAGGAAAGAATGAATCTACTCATTCATTTATTGTATTGTATTGTATTGGGGTCAGAAAAGTTTCTTGACCCTTCTAAGTGACTTACACATATCTTCTTTAGGTATGTATGGACCATGATGGAATCATCTGGGCAGTTCTGTATCCCCAGAACTTGCAAAGAGAAAATCAAGAGATAACTTGTAAATTCATGGATTCTGAAAATGGGACCTTTGACTATTTCCTTCAAGTCACAGCCCAGCGCAGGCAGTAGTATTTCTCCTAAAAACTGTACCAAATGTATTTTTCAGAAAAATATCAAATCTCAGTTCAAGTGTTCCAGATGATCTGTAGTTCATTATCTGCCTCCTTAGCTTTAGTTATCCTCACTGGTAGGAACTTCTGTTTGTTTTCTGAGCTGGTGTTTTTTGCTGCTATATTCAGGATTTAGTCAGTAGTTCTGTGTCTTTTCTGCATTAAAAGCACCTCCTCCTCTTTCCAGCTAGTGGTTCTACCTTTGGGTCTCCAGAGAGAACGTTTCAAAGAAATCAGATGTTTCCTCAAAAATGTTCTTCAGTAAACAGAATGTTCTTATTAAGCCTCATTTCACAAGACTTTTTTTCTTTTTCTATTTGACTGCCCTGTCATGTCAACTCTTCATCCTGACCCTGTAGTCAGAAGAGCCACATAGATTTGTGACAGTAATTTAGCTTTCTCGGTTTTACCACCCACTAGTTTTAAAAGCAGTACAAGAAAAAAAAAGGGATTTGATATAATTTTCCAAATAATTTAGTAATAAAATTTAATATTGTTGAGCCAGGAAGCGTTTTCTGAGGTCATTGCTCTGTATTTTGATTTCCCTCAAAAAAACCTCCAAAAAACTGTAAACCTCCACAATATCAGTTTGCAAATCATTCAGTGTAATTCCTGGTGACTTAATATAGGGTTTAAATCTAGACATCAACTGATAAAAAGCTCAGGTGAGGTGCCTGATCTGGAAATGATAACGTACAGCAGAAACAGTCTCATGTCCTATTCTATTAGAGAGGAAAATCTTATATCCACCTCAGGTGGGATAAGTAACACCTCTATTTTCAGTGCAAATACAGAACCAGGACGAGTTAAATGTCTGTCTCACTGTTTTCCGTAACAATCTTTACAATTTCATCTAGGAACATAACTCTGGCTTCCTTTTCGGAATGGGGTGGAGGAGAATTGCAAGGAGTAATCATACTGTATTTCGATGTGCCTGTATGTTGCCTTTAATTGTACCGATCACTCTCATTTCTCTGATGTGTTTTGCTTCCATTATCAGTCACCCACATTAAAAAATATTTGTACATCTTTCTTACTGTCAATTTTGCATTGTTATTGTTCAGAAAGAGGCATTTAACCTAAATATCTTATTGCCTATTGCAACTTTTTTAATATCTTTGCCATTTGGGTTATGAGGGTAGCCTGTAGGGTGCCCTTCAACAGCAATTACAATGCAATTGCCTCTTTTAGCAACAGTATAGTTTTGTTGCAGTTACATGATATGATATCTAGCAGATATTCCCAAGACAAAGTCAGTCCCATTATATTTTCTTCCTGTATAGTAAGAGCAGAAGGAATATTTTGTTTTCTTGCACAGATGAAGTGGTCTATAACACATGCATACCAATACTCCATCCTTTGCCTGAACAAAACTCTAATTCCTGTTATCCAAGAACCTGAATTTACTCTTGTGAACATTGTCCTTGCAGTAAATTATCATCTTCCTATCTCCTCTTCCCCCATTAAATAGCGCTTAAAAAAGGATCTTTCTTGCCCTTTTTTTTTTTTGATACCTTTAAATACTGTGTGCCAGTTGCTAGATCTCACCAGTGAGTTCTCTCTTAGATCATTTAAGCTGGTGTTTGTCCCATCTGTAGATGAGACCACATAAAAAGGAGAAAAGAATGGAGAAAATAAAAATAAAGCAGAATGTGAAAGTTAAAGAAAACCAAGGGGAATAAATTATGAAAATTAAATTAATTTAAATGGTTAAGAAAAAATTATTAGTAGCTGTAGAGAGATACTATCTGTGTTTGTAGCATCTATGAGAAATGTAGGTGCCTTGAATTTTGTTTACATTTTCAGGAAAAGTAGCTTTGAAATGAAGATTACCATAAATATTTCTATTATTTTAGTTACAAAAAATTAGTTCCAAAGTGTATGAGAAAACAATTTTTATATTGTTTATATTTTTCATTTTAAGTGTGAAGCATTTTCTAGGGGGACATATGCAATAACTGGTAAATGCCATATAAAAATTACACATTACCATTAATATATTGATGTGCATGTTCTTTATTTCAAAGAGAAATTACGATTAATTATTACACCATGCTCACACCTTTGATAAAATATTAATAGCTTTAATTTCACTGAGATTGACAGGCCAACTGGGGTTTGATTTCCCACTTGGTTTTTTGCTCAGTGCTATTAAAAATGCACAACACCTGCAAAGATACTGTGAGAAGGGCCATCATGACAATATCATCTTTTCATGCATGTTGGTTGAGAAATAACTGGCCCTAGCTATAAAATTCCCATACAAAAAAAGGAAAATAAACCCAACAAAAGCACACAGTAGTTGCCATATTTTCTTGGGGGAAGTCAGGGGTATTGGGAGAGAGTTAGAACTGCAGGGATGGTGAAGAGTCAGGAATAAGCACAGTTGGCAGAAAAGATCAAATACGCAGTAGAAAATATTGGATGACTCCAAGAAAAAGACACTAAATTGCATTTTTTATTTCTTTCCCTAGACATCAATATTAAATGGCTTTGGAGAGCAAGAGATGAGCTCTTGTGAGTTAGTGTGCTTGACTTTGTCAGACTGCTGGGACTGCTTTAGCTGGGAATCCTCCTAGGAATGACAGTTTGAATAAAAGGTCATTTCAGAGGTTCACTGATCATCATTTTTGTGGTTTTGTATGTATTTATTCTTGCCCAGACCTTCTATAGTAGTCTTTTATTTTTACTTCTCAAACTAGAGTCTCACTGCATTTTTGCAACGGTAATTCTGACCTTCTTAGGTTGAGTCTGGGGAAAATAGGAAGAAAATTAGGCCATTCCAAGCAGTATTAACAGTTTAAAGCTACCTGGTGATACTTGTAGTTTGTGGGAAGAAAGTTAAACTGGAGAAGAGGGAGGATAACTAAATGACATTTTAACTTAGGATCATACCAAAATTTTTGTTGCAGTTGGTTAAGTGCTGAGTTCCACTGGGTACAAATTCCTCCAGTAATGGTGTTAACAGACTGAGACCATGGGGTTATGTTGCAGGGAAATACAAGACTTGCTTTCGTTTGTGTTGGATCTTTCCCATGAGCTGTGCAAAGCAGGAAAGGTTTTCCAGCTTTGTGTGTTTGAATAAGAGATAAAGGTGTGTGTCCACAGGCACATATCATAGCACTGATAAACAGCCCAGAAGTCAGAGCTCTTTTACAATACTTTCTTCATGCTTTGAAGAGCTCTCACCATGCTCAGAGGAGCAGTCAACATTACAAAGAATAGAAATGCAGATGGAGACAAGATCCCCTGCAAGGCTTTAGATATCTTAGTGGAGAGTTAGATGCTTTAGTGGACAGTTACTTGTTGGATTAAAATCAGAGAAGTAATTTATTTTCCTCAAGGTTATGTTAGGAAAGATGGAGCTTGATATTGCTGTGAAGCATGTATTTTAATAGAAAGCACTGCTTTTTCTCGTTACTTTAATAGGGTTTGCTTAAGTTTATTCTCCTTTTGTCAAATTGCTAGTTGAATTTAAACATTGTCAGGCCATAAATATAAATTACTGAACAACTGAACAGTCTCTTTTCCAGTTAGAACTCTTGATTTGGAGATTATATCCTCAGGAAATACTGAGAGTGCTGCTAATGACATTTCATTTTCATGAAGTTTGTGTGCCTGGGGCTTGGAAAAGACTCCTATTTCCTCCCTCCCTGCAAAGAAATAAGGTACACTATAGGAAACCTGTCCCCACATACATGTCCCCCCAAACTCCATAATAGTCTATAATGAGTCATTTTTAAAATATCTAGATCTTGAACTGGCAGAGCCAGGCAGTGGCATAGTAATACACTTGCTCAAATTGTAAGACTGCACTCACCAAAGGGATGTAGAAACAGCTTGTAGATGATGATCAGTCAGTACAGGATTGTCCAAATTAAACAAATGAATATTGTAAAAATAATATCTCCCTTCACGGACAGGGATGTGTACAGTTGTCGATACTGTAAGATTTCGTATCAGCACTGGGTTATTAGTGAATTGAATTGAAGATTATCTGTTTAACTAGAGTGTAACACTGATTAAATATTGAATATTTACTTTTAATGATTTCATTGCTTTCTTCAGTGTGATAAATGCACATCATGGAGTATTAATTTTCAGATATTTGGTGGTTGATTTGCCTTTTTTCTCTCTGACTTTCCATTGTTAGTTTCTAAGCTCCAGGAAAAGATGAAGTTTATGCTAATGCTTGTCTAACTTGCCATTAAGTCTTAATCTTTTTTAAAATAATTTTAAATAAAGCATTCTGCTATTATATAGTCAGGGGGAAATGATAAGAAATTTATTATTCACCTATTTTCTTAAAGAAATGTGGCTAATGCAGCTGCAACATCTATGTCTCGGACACTTTGAAATAAAAAAAAATTCAGTTGAAGTAGTACAGATTGTGAAGATGTCTTAAAGCTATATAAGAACTCATTTCTTGGTCAAGATACTCAAAATACTATTTTCCTCAAGGAAAAGCAAAACTTTAACTTTTTGAGATGAACATTGAAGTTTGTGCATTTTAGCTCTCCCAAATACCATTGTGTAGGTGGTAGTAAATCCATCATGCTGCCTTATGAGCCAAATAGTCAAGGCACATGAGTCAGGCTAGCAGTACAGGAGTGTGCTGTGTAGGACAGGGGCTGGTGGCTGGGAGGCATCCAAAACACAGCAGCCAGTGTACTTAGAAAGGTGCTGAACAGGAAACTGAGACCAAGGGTCGGGGAGTGTGCCCTTGGGGCTTTCATGAGGGAGTCAGCAAGACTGGATTTAGATAACTGTGAATGGTAAATCCAATTTTGTACTAGAAGTACTAGATTTTCTTCTTTTGCTGTTTTGTTTTTAGTTTTTCTGTTCTGTTGTTGCTAGGGTTTTGGTGGTGGCGTTGTTGTGGTGGTGGTTCTTTGGGATTTTTTGTTTTCCAATATTGGAATCCAATGGCTGAGAGAAACTTTGTCAATAAAGTATTTCAGCAACAAGGAAAGAAATTAGGTCTTTTATTTCCTCACTTGGAGTTGAAACGTATTTGGAGAAAATTTAGCACTTCCAATTTCCTTAAAAGTTCTACAATGATGACCTCTTGAATAGAGTGAACTTCTGAGTGATGCTTAATGTATACATGGGGGCATTAAAACCATTTTGGTTTACTGATTTTGGACAGGCACAGGTCTGTTGAGGAAAGAAAGGCTGTTACTAGCCTCTGAGCCTCACAGACCACTTAACTGCCTGCAGGCATACCAATTAAGTGGAATTATCATCCCAATTAACCATTGTCCCTTGCCAGTCAAAACTCATTTGGTTTAAATCAGCTTCCTAGGAAAAGTCCTAATTAACCAGATTTCCTAATTATCTGTGTCCTGATTAAGCGAAGTGTACTAGTACAGCCTTCATTAATGAAGGATTGTTTTCATTTCGTTACTTAAATAATTTTTAAAATTTTGGTTTATGGGTAGCATTCTCAGGTAGCAAATGTCCAGATTTGTGGTTTTGTTCTAGTAGATGCAGACTTAAAAGTCAATTGAGCCACTGAAATAAGTAGTTTCTGCAGGACTTGCTAAAAAGGTGTTATTTATAAAGAAAGGCAACAAAGGTGTTTGTATGTCCTGTTTTGGGCCGAAGATTTCTTTGAAGTGTGACGCAGCCATGAGCTAGTACTTTGGTGAAATTTGACATTGCTTCTAGAGCTCAAAAGATCTTTGCAGAGTCTGGTGAGCTGAGATGTGTAGCCAGATTTTTTAATCTATCTGGGCACAGAGTTATGCACAGAATGTGTCTGAAAAAGTGTGGTCTCTGCCACACAAAATGTATTCAGATTATATTCAGCACTTAGTCACTTTGCTGTTTGCTTCAAGGTACAATTTAGTTTGTTGACAGAGGACTTCTCTGGATCTGTGCTCCTGGGTCTGTGACCTGCTAATAAACATGAAACTGAGTTGCCTCCAAGTCGTGTGTGACCCTGATATTTCACATCACATAAATTAAACAAGATGATAGAAGTTGTTGGGAGGTGAATTTAAAAAGCCTAAGACAGCTCATTTGTTTTATTAGATTATACTGTGAGTAGAGTTGCCTTTGTAATGTTATGTAGCTGAATATACTAATTAATAAGGTTGTAATGATTTCCATATAAGAATCTCACACCTTGACTACACAGGAACATTTAGGAAAGGAGACAGAGGTGAATCAGTTACAGGTAGAGAACGAAGTTCTTCTATGGATGTAGTCTCAATCAGGAATAGAGTATCTGAATACAATTCTGCACCCAGACATTTTCTTGCCTTGCCATGACATCTTAAATGATTTGCCTGAACTAACCTACACTTCGTTGTCAAAAATGTCGAGACTTTTTCTGAAGCCTTGTATGACTTATTACCCTCATTTACTTACTTAACACAGCCTTAAAATCAAGCAAACTTGGTCTTCAGTTCTGAACAGGATACTGCAGGAATTCATCCTGCTCCCTGATTTGGCAGAAGTATGACCTAAATGTGCCATTACATGATAAATATGCATAGGCAGAGTTTTCTGTGGTGCAGAGGTTTTCATAGTGGCTATCTATAACTACTTATGTCGTTCATATGTCGTTCACAACAACCAGGTTTCCAAAACAGTCTCAGGACAAAGCGCGTAGACCCTCAACTTTAACTCCCAGATGTGTGTAATGGGTACCAGGAGGCCTTGCCTGGTGGAAAGAACTCTCATGGATACCTGAGTGAGCTCCACATCTTTCAGCAGCTCTGATTGTTCCACTTTTTGAATGAACCTTTTTTAGCAGCTTCTTTTGTGGCAATCTGTCCATAACCGAGCTGAGAGGAGTCAGTATCAGGAGCCCCATATACAAGGAATAATCCCCACACTAAGGCAGAAAAAGCTAATCTATCAACTCTAAAATATTAAAAACATAGCATACAACAAAGGGACATCATTGTGCAAAACTGGTAACCAAACCGACCAGGAAGTACACAGACTCACAAAGAAAAAAGAAAAGCTTTTTTTTATCTTTTCTGGGTGGCTTAGGTATCTCTATTTATGTTTTAATCAGATAAAAGCTGTAGTGAAACTGGAAAGAAAATGTCAGTAGCTTGATTGCTTTCACAGTTTTTACTGTGGGAGATATTAAAAGCATTAACAATAGATAGTATCATAAGAGGTTTCTGATAACTTATAATTCTCTCAAGCCAGCTGGGAATTAAAAAAGTAAAAAATGTTTCCCAAGTGAAAAATTTTTCTGTCACAATAAAATTTTCATTTCCTGTCTTGTATGCTGTGACTTTTCTGTCAGATGCACTTGGGATATATTGAGTAAGGTACTATTAAAAAAAATAATAATTCTTTAGAGTAGTCCGTCAGCACTGTCATGTAATTTGAAAACAGCTGAACCGCACTCTTGTCACTATCTTCAAGCTGAGATAAAGTATCTTCATTCATGTTTTTTGTTGAGGTTTGCTAACTCTCAAGATTTCCTTAAATTTTTCAGTTCCTCAGACCCTTGATAACACACACAATCCAAATTAGAAATCAGTACATTTTGCTCAAGGATTATGGATTTGACATGTGTGGTCCTCAGCAGTGAAGGATCAATGTTTGACTCATATTTACCTTTGTATATTTTGAAGTTAAATGAAGCAAACTAGGTTTTACTTAATTTTCTGTTGACTGAATGTGTCGTATAGTTATATTGATGGCAATGCTTGAAGGTGTAAATACCAAAAGACAAAATTGCAAAGCCAGAATTTCAGGAATTAAGATGCCAAGGATTAGCAAGTTCCCATATCCTTTTTGACGTTTCTGCAAGTAAACTATGCAAGGCAATTTAAAATGGAAGTGTTTCTTTAGCTGTGGGTACATAATTTATAATTTAAAAAAAAAAAAGCCGAATTTCACTTGTTAATTGCTTTGCGTATTCAAGGCCAATGCAAATTTTACTTTCGTTCATATGGAAAAGTGTAGAAATATGGTATTTTGCAATTTTTTCTTTCTTCTCACTGCTATATAGCCTAACACATCCATGTTTGAAAGTCCTGCCTCTTCCAAGTAATTGAGCACATTGCCAAAAAGTCAAGGGAAATCATAGAAAAGCCTTTGAAGGATAAAGCATAATGCTTGAAATTGAAATTTCTGAAGTCATGATGGGGAGTTCCAGCACTCAAGAAGAAAAGCCTCATAGAAACCTGGAGTTTTTCCTGATTTTAATTGCTCTGAATTTCTTTTCCTTTGACTAGCACCATCAATAGGAAAACACTCAGCATGCAAATATGCCAATTATAACTTTGTGGGATTGAACAATAGAAGAGTTATGCAGGTAATCCCTGTCCCCACGCTAGTGCTCACTGTTCTTTTGAAAACGATCTGCGTGCCTTGTAAAAAACTATAAAAATAGTATACAGCAAAATTTGAAATTAGAGACATTAAATATATTGTATTGTTTTTGTCTGTAGCTTGTGAAAATGCTGTTACATTGAAGTAGCAAAAGAAATGCAAGTTAAAAATAATTGCTGTGCTCAGTTACAAAGCAGTACTGTTTTGAACTTTGTCAGCATCCTGAAAGAAATAAGCCAGCCCAGATTTCACTAGAGAGTTATTAATGAGAACTCCAAATTGTAGTAGTTGGTTATGACCTTACCCATTTATAATCCACAGATACCACATACCTCTGTGTGTTTCTGTGAAGAAAAGTTCCAGAATTCCCCTACTTACTGTGTGGAATATTTTCTTTCCCCGGTTAAACCTCACTCCTGCTGGATTAATAGACTGCCATCTGCTATTCGGGTTGGGGGTGTAGGCAGGAGAAGGGAAGAGGTTTGTTCTACTACAGTTCCATATTCAGTTTATACGTGGTCAAGTGATTTAATAATTTTTGTAAACCTCAGTCTTGTCCTCTTCAGTATTTACTGTGTACTTTTCTAAATATATATTAATATTTGTTTTAGCAATTTTAGATTAATGTAAAATTCTTACATGTGGCATTTAAGACTACAGAGAACATACAGAAGTCATCCTATACTTTTTTATTAACAATGTTGTCAAAACACTGCTGTCAGCTATGAAATACCTTTGGGAAAGCTGAGTCAAGTACTTGTAAGGATGAGCTGTAGGGGTATGCAGTTCTCTCTTGTTAGTGAATAACTTCTCCACTCTATTCTCTGGCAATTCTTAAATACATTTGAATTCATTGACCATATTAATAGTTATCAAACTACTTAGACAAAATGAAAAGAAATCTAACTTCTCTTTTATCATTTTAGTATGACAATTATTAACACATACTTGTATTCTGTAACCATGCCACGTTGAGAGAGCTTCACCCCTAGTTGCTTGTAGAGAACTGTGAGAGTCATAGAGCAGTCCGGAAATACAGATAGGTATTTTATTATTCTACTTGCTGTATTTCAAGCTTAGAAATACTAAAAGTATTCCCCAAATGAAAAGAAAAAGAAGTTCTAACAAGACAACGAAGCCAGGAGTTTTAGTAGGCTAACCCATCCACTCTGGCCTCATTGTTGAATATAAATATATAAAAAACCTTGAAAACATAAACCAGGGTGCAGGAATTCTCTTGTCAAGAAATTTTAATAAATTCTAATTGACAAGGATAAGAATGAACTTTTAGCTAAGGTTGTTAAACATTAAATCCTGAACTTAAAACATCCAGAGAGCAGTCCTCAGCTTAGGGGATAATGAATTCATACCTGCATGTTTTATTAGCAAAACAGAAAGAGTGGTATGTGCTTTCATTCCTTCATACTGTTCTATTCATCCCCTAGTATAGGGGTTGATAATTCACAGACATATCTAGATAATGTGGCTCTGAAATCCATCAAGCATGCTGATCTCAGAGGGCATGATCCAAGGGCAGAAGCTCCAAGAGGGAAGCTGTGGCTTCAGCTATGGACTTTACTCTTTTTGCAGTTTGCTATTTTTGCAGTTTGAGGAGAGCAACAGCAACAGGTACGTTTGTGAGACGCCTGATGCTATGTGTACTAGGCATGTGTGATACATAATGCAGAGCCTCTCGCAGAAGTGCAGTGAAGGTAGATCTGGAGTTCAGAAGTCAAGCAGAAGAGCTTGTACAATTTAGGTTGTGAATTATTGCCAAAAGAAAAACCTGTGCTCAAGCAAACTTGAGGAAAACAAAAAACCAAAAAAAAACCCAAAAAAAAAAAAACCCAAAACAAAAAAAGCCCCCCAGAAAAAGAGTCAGGATTGTGGATACAACTTTAGAGCTGGATAAGGGCCTGCCAAGACATTCATGGCAAGGCCACAACATTGCTGCTCCCACACGCTTCTCATCTCGACCCCACACAGGAGTGAGCACCTCGGCCCCAGTGACAAGGTGCATGTAAGGGTTAATGGTTAGGCTTGAGAGATCTAAAGAGCCTCAAGCACCAGGAGCACTGGACTGGAAAAGAGCCAAAACGATTGAAGCAAGGCTACAATATGGCGGCTCCTACATCTTTCTGAACAGAAGAAGGGCTATTGAACTCGAGTGATTACCTAGTGCTAGGATTAGGGGTAGGCCTAAGGTTAATGTTGAGAGACCAAAAGAGCCACGAGATGCAGAAACACTGGCGATGGAAAGGGCCTGTCTAGGCAATCATGGCAAGACCCTAATATTGCTGCTTCTCTATTTTCTGAGCGAGAGATCTCCATCTTTAGGGCTTGTGTAATAAACTAGGGCTAGGTCTGAGGTTATGCATAGTGTTAGGGTTTAGGGATTTAAATAGCTTGAAGCTTATAGCACACTTGTTCTGCAATAAACCCGCCAAGACGATCTTAGAAAGGCCCCAACATTGCTGCTCCATCTTTTTGTGTGCTGGAGAAGAGAAGCTATTGGGCTCCAGTAATTAACTAGGGCTAAGGTTAGGGTTACGGCTAGGGTTCAGGTTGAGAGATCTAAAGAGCCTCAAGCTCCAGGAAAAGTGGCACTGGAAAGGGCCTGCCAATACAATGACGGCAAGGCCTCAACTTTCCTTGCCCCACACCGTTCTGATCTGGACCCCCCAAGGGGGTCCGCATCGTTGTCCCTAACTACAGGAGTCCTTTAGGAGCTAGGGTTATGGTTTCGAGATCTAAAGAGCTTTAAGATCCTATCACACATGTGCTGGAATAGGGCTTCCAAGACAATTGCGGCTAGGCTCCAACATTGCTGGTGCTTCATCTTTCTTTTTGGGGGAACTGCAGCTATTGGGCTCAGGTAATTAACTAGGGTTACGTGTACCGTTATGCCTATGTTTGGGGTTGGGAGATTTAAAGAGCTTCGTTCTCTTCGCACACTTGTGCTGGAATATGCCTAGTAAGACAGTCCCTTCAAGACCCCAACGTTTCTGCTCCTCCATCTTTCTGTGCAGGGAACAGCCACTTTTGGGTTCGGGTAATTAACTAGGGTTAGGGGTAGGGTTACACCTGGGGCTTGGGTTGAGATTTCTGAAGAGCCTCATCATCCAGGAACACTGGCCATGGAATGGGCTCGCCAAGAGAATCACTTCAAGGCCCAAACATTACTGCTCCCACACCCTTCTGATCTCTGCCATCTAATGTGTTGGGCAGCTGGGTTGTGATTAATAACATGTAGCCTCCGCTTCTTTGTTTTTAACTTGTGTGACTTTATAGAGGAGGATGATGTCTACATAGAAGTAAGGTTAATAATGGTATCAAAAAATAATTTTCTTTTCATAATTTATTGTATCGTGCAGTAACATAACTGGACTCATTTTTCTAGGATATGGCATTAAAAATAAGAACCCTGCTTTAAATTCTTCTGTTTAACTCAGCCTTGTAACTCAGTCACTCCTCTCTCTTGAATCATTTGAAATATCTGATGTAAGAAATTTAGATCCAAATGTCTCAAAACTTTTTTCCTGGTTTCTCATTTATTTAACATATGGCTAAGTCGTATCTTTGTTTAAAAAGAAGACATAGAACTGTAGGAAATAGGATAACCATTTTTTTAATGAAAATTTTTTTTCATCTCTGCACTTTGCTGAGATGTTACATATATGCTTTTTCCTACTCTTGAGAAAGACAATTTTCTGTGTCCATCTCTGTGATACATGTGACTGATGTGGGAATCAGATGACCACTCCCTAGAATTCAGCAATGTGAGATCTTGAAGAGTTTTTCTGTAAAGCTCAAGTCTGGAAACACAGGTTGGCTTTAAGACCTACTAATGGGACAATAGAAACCAGGGAGAAAAAGTCCAAGAGAGTAATCAATGATTGCTGTTTCTGTTGGATCTAATTGAAACTTTATGTGCTTTGTAAACTTATATTTTAATTGATACAATTGAATAAAGAAGAGAAAAATGAGTCCTTTAGGATTGTTCTCTTTTTTTCAGGGCCGGGGAAACGAATTTATAAATAATGTACCTGCCCTTTATCCTGTTACTTACACTTGTGAAAGCTTCACTGGCTGTTCTGCAATTATGCTAATGATATCTTTGATCCAATGTTCAATTCAGAAAATGATGCTTAAGCTGTACTTCTGTGAGTGCATTCCCCTTTCGTTTTCAGGCCTCTTAGTACTTATGTTTAAAAGTATGTTAAAAAAAAGAAAAAGAAGTCTGCTATAATAGTAGGAATCAAAGAATGCATTTTGCATTTGTGCATATGTTACATATGTTCAAACTTCTCCAACTTTTGCATTTTGCTTATGCAGGGGTTAATGTTTTACTGCATTTTACTGAATGATCAGAGGGATGGCTTGGACACAGGAAAAGAGTAGGACAGTCCCATAGAGGTTCTGTATCACTTGACTAGGAAATTTTGGCATGTTAAGGAGGTGCTAATGGTGATGCTGGTTAATTTCTTTCAGTCCTGATGTCCTTCCGTGTTCTTTGTAAAGAAAAGCCAAGTCAGCTCCCTGTGAACTTGTAGGTAACTACCCAGATGCCCATGAACTTGTAGTCAAACATTGTGGAATGGTAGGAATTTCGCTTTTGATTCACTGTATAAGCTTATGGAACATATTTAACATTGATGCCACTTGCTACCTAATTAGGAAAATTGGCATAATCATACTTAATTACTGTGCATATTTCATAGGGAGTTTGAGGATAAATTAGGTATAAGAGCTTGATATATAAAAAGCTTTTTAAGTGGGTAATATGATCCACTTGTTCAGCCTGTTGACCTCAACTGATAATGAATACGCTACAACTAATAAATGTATGAGAAAGATCTGTATAGAAAAAGTTTTCTGCGAAGAAAAATCTAATGTTTTTTTTGCTTTCTCAAATTATGAGAAAAAAATCTATGGTAACAACTTAGTGTCATCGTAAGAGGAAAGAAACTGAACATTACGCTTAATTTATTTCTTTGTAATGATTTACAATTCTGTCGTCAGTCTTACATTAGTAGTTTTCAAGGAAGATAGGGGCCACTATTGACTATAATATATTGTGTCTAAGATGCTAAAATAAGCAGTGCCTCTTGAAATGTTGCCTCTTTTGTCAATATGCTGCAATATATGTAAAGATACGTAGATTATCATAATCTTCTGTTGCTGAAGTGCAGCAAAGAAGTTGTGTAAGAAACAGTGTCCATGGACAGACTAGATCAAACAAGCATGTGACTCACTTAGGGAAAAAAGAATGATAGCTATGAAAAAACACCAGATGACTATACTAAAAATAATAGATTTATTGAAATGCTTGTAGCCCAAGGGTATAGGCCTAGCAACAAGTTCGCTATTGGCAGGTCATTTATCCATCATCTTGAGGGAAAAAAGCCATTCTTTAGTAAAGATGAAAAGGATGTGCTGAGCAGAAACAACATGTTATTTTTATGGTGTCCACTGTTTTCCCAGGAGACAAAAATGGATGAATCTTTATAGAAGAATAAAGCAAGCTTCAGGAAAAGGAGTCTTTAGAAAGATTGTTAATGCTAAATTATCCTCATGAACCCTTATTCTTTTTTACATTACCTTTCACTTGTCCTTTCCTACAAGCTTGATGACTGATCCATGCTAAAATAGCTGGATGCCATGTTTCTAGCTCAAAGTCCTGTGATGTAGTGGCACCATCCTCCACTGTAAATGGTTGTCATTGGTTGACCCTGGCTGGATGCCAGGCACCCAACAAAACCTTTCTATCACTCCCTTCCTCAGCTGGGTGGGGGAGAGAAAATATAACAGAGGGTTCATGATTTGAGGTAAGGACAGAGAGAGATCACTCACCAAATACTATCACAGACAAAACAGACTAGAATTAGAGATGTTAATTGAATTTATTACTAACAGAATCAGAGCAGGATAATGGGAAGCAAAATAAGGCCTTAAAAACCCCTTCCCCACACCATTCCTTCCCAGCTCTACCTCTTCCCCCCCATAGCGCAGGGAAACTGGGAATGGGAGTTATGGTCAGTTCATCACAGGCTGTTCCTGACACTGCTCAGGGAGAAGAGTCCTTCCCCTGCTCCAGCGTGAGGCCTTCCCACAGGAGATAGTTCTCCATGAACATCTCAAATGTGAGTCCACCTCACAAGCAACAGTTCTCCACTAACTGCTGCAATGTGGGTGACTCTTCCCCAGGGTCCCCAGTCCATAGGCACAGACTGCTCCAGTGTGGGATCTGCTCTTCATGGGTCGGTAGGTCCCTGCCAGGACCCTGCTCCAGCACAGGCCTCCCGTGGGGTCACAGCCTTCTCTCAGGTGTCCACCTGCTCTGGCATGGGGCTCCTCACTGGATCTCTGCATCCCTGTGGTCCTCTGTGGGCTGTAGGGGCACAGATGCATCACCATGGGCTGCACCACAGGCTGCAGGGGAATCTCAGCTCTGGCGCCTGGAGCACATCCTGTCCCTACTTCTCTGACCTTGGTGTCTGCAGAGCTGTTCCTCTCACATATTCTTCACTCTTCTCCAGCCACAATTACATCTGAATAGTAACATTTTTTTTCCTTCTTTTTAGTATGTTATCACAGAGGTGTTACCATCATTTCCAATTGGCCGAGCCTTGACCAGCAGCACATCTGTATTTGGAGCTGCCAGAGATTGGCTATGATGGACATGGAGGAAACTTCTGGCAGCTTCTCACAGAAGCCACTTCTGTAGTCCCCCCTCCACCAAAGCTTGGCCATGTAAACCCAGTACAGTGGTGTATGTGGGACTTCAGTGATCTCAGATAATGGTGCTCTTCCATGTCCACTGTAGATGCTATGAGATAGAAAAGATGTTTTATTTTTTCCTTTAGCAAACTCCTCCAACTGAGAAAAATCATGTCTTCTTGGAAATAGAGTGGCAAGATTGGAATAACAGGTGGAACTGGAATAACAGTGAAAGCTGAATGATATTTAAAATTACCAGAGGGTATAAGTAGACCAGATGAAAAAGGTGAGATTGAGAAAGGAGAAACAAGGAATGATCACGGGGTGAGGAGGTGTCTGGAAAAAGAAGGGGGAATTATTCCCACACAGCTGTGACCTTGCAAAACCCTTGGCCAGACTTGTTGCAGACCAATAGGCAGTTGCAGAGAGCAGCTGCTGGGGAGGACACAGGTAGTCTAACAGGTGCTGCTGGAGTCGCTGTGACACAGTGACATGCTGACAAAGCCTGTCTAAGTAATGTGCCCCGTGGCACTATGAGATGCCTGTGAAGCCTGTCTGCCTGAGTGTACCTTTGCTAAGGTCAGTATTTGTTTGACAGGTCTTGATTTTGTGGTGACTTTGTTCCTTATGTCTTCTTGTTTACTTGCTTTTGATGTTTGGTACACCATCTGTTTCTTCCCTCTCAGCTTTTTCTTCTGTTTTAAACATCATAAGTCATGTTCGGAGTAAATATATGTATACTCTTCATCTAGTATTTTAAATAGTTTGGGGGTTTGATTTGCATAGAGTTTAAGTGCTTGCCCTTTCTTTGACCTTCAGACAAATAGCTAGATTTCAGTCTTGTTTGCCCTTATTGTAGAGCCTAAATAACTCTGTTGGATGTCATGCAATTCCACTGTATGCTGCTATAAATAGCAAGATAATTTCACCAAGCTACAGGCTCCATCCTTCCCATCTGGGCATGGGACAGACAGATGCATGGCAATTCAGGAAGAACCCTTTGTCTCTTCTACGCTGCACAGGGCCACAGCCACCACCATGTCAGTGTGATTGCAGGGGCTGCAGGAGGGAGCTATCAGAAATGGAGGGCAGCTACCTCCTCCATTTTGCTACAGAGCTTTTTGTTTGACAATTCATGCTTGCTTTCAGCTTTATTCTACCACATGATAACTTGGAGCTATGGGCCATAAATATTTTGTTTGCCATCCCAGTCTTCTGCCATCCTTGTAGTCTGGCTTCTAGTCCTGCCTCCATTTCCTAGTGCAGTTGCATACTTGTTATCAAGACCAGTCCCTTTAATGTATTTAGTAGTGGTTTCCTGATTGAGAACTGCAAGATATCACTGGCCTCATTTTCTTGCAGCTTTTAGGAAAGAAACAGGAGGCTGCACTTTTGTCCTCTAAATGGTTGGAGGATCAGGACTCGCACAACTTCACAAGCAACCATCAGCAAGTTATTTCTTTGTTGCTCCATGTCTGGGTCATGCCAGCTTCTGTCATTGTCAGAACTGATGTGCTCTACAGAACAGGGAAAGAACAGCAAGTCTCCACAAATTTGTGCTGAGATGAGCATTTAAAGAATAGGCTGTTTCTTAAGATGTCAGAAATGCTGAAGGACAGAAGCGTCAGTAGGCAGGTGGGGAAGCAGAAAAAATCCCTGTATATCAGAGAGCAGCAGCCATAACAACACATTTTTTCACTAGAAAATAAACTTGTAGGTTACCTTGTTTTGTCACAGAAATGGGTGAGGGAAGCATTCAAGAAGTCCTGAGAAGTGAACTGGTGTTTGGGAACCTGTGCCTCTTGGAGGCCAGTGGTGCTTTCTCATTGACCACAGCATTTGCAGCACCCTCTTAGCAGTGCTTTTTTGTCTTTTTCTCTTTTGCTAATGTTAATAAAAAGCAAGAGCCAGATGATAGCAGTTACAATTGGCAGCCTCTAGGTTTAGTGACAAGTTTAGTAATAATAATAACTTTGTTCATCATCTGATGCATACAGTAATTCTTTCTAATGTCCATAATGCTTTTCAAAACAGTGATATGTCTAACCAAAAGTCTTTTTTCAGTATATTAAATTTCTCAGCAGCCTTACTTAAAAGCTCTCATATAAACATGTATTAAATAGAGTAATTCAAGTAAACAGATAATAAATATACACACAGGAACTTACTTTTGCACACTATCAATGAAGAAACTCATTAAAGAATGTTGTTACTTACTATTTTGTTCATGGTTCTTGTTAATTAATGAGCAAAAGCATTTTAAACCAAAAATGAACAAAAATTTCCTTGTTTTCATTTTATGTTTTGGTTTGGGATTTTTTTGCTTGTATGTGAGCTTGTTATACTGCAGTTTGTATTTAGGAGTTCTAGTCCTTTGTGAAGATGGAAAACTACAGCATGTATGCTCTAATACTGCATTCATGTAGGAGCAGCAGACCTGAGCACATACACTGCTTCCACGGTTTTTGTGCTTGTTGTCACAGACCTCTACCACATAATAAATGGGAAGCAGAGATGGGAGGATAGTGCCACCAGAGATATTGCAAGGTTACTCACTAACCATTGTAAATGCATACCCACAGCTTCACAGACATAGCCCCTGGATAATGTGAAAAATCAGAGCAAACAAACTGCCAGTACAAGTGGTTGCACATGTTGTTAATACAAGGAGCAGATTACACTGGAATCCTCTCTTTCTGATTTTGATAAGTCTTCTCTATCCCGCCATATAATCCCCACCATGTTTTTTGTCTCTCCTTTCCCCATTGAATAATCTCCAGTAGCTCCAAGCTAAATTCCTTTTCTCTGTTCATATAAGTGCAAATTTTTCCTGGCCTGAGTATGGTGAACAGATGTTTTTCTGTCCAGGACAAAGAAGTGGGAAATTATTCAAGGAAGAAATTCAGATCCTAAAAAGGCTGCAGTTTCAGAGTTTCCCACAAACAGAACAGAGTATGACTGAGTTAAATGTACACATAGTGCTTTTTTCCTCTGGATTTTCTTAACTGGATTTCTCATAAGTGTTTTGATGGGGATGGGAAGGAAATTCTCGAACAACACACCCTTCTTCACTGACATGCCTTTGCAGCAATCAGATTGTACTATGAGCTCTGACTTTCCAGAGGAAAGACTAGAAATGTTTCATTTGCTTTTCAAATAAGAAGTTATGACTCCTGGATTTCTTTCTTGTGCCAGACAGTGATTACTGGAATTGGCACAACCTCACATGGTTACTAAAAGAATGTTTAATGACTTCTGATACGCCATTCTTCAAATTTGTGTTAAACGCATTCAGATTGATTTTTGTTAGGAGAATTCACTGAAGTCAGGTGTCACTTTCCCTGTTTTACTTTCCTCAGATTTTTCTGTTAGGTAGAAACATAAATGTAATTTGTAATGAAAACCAAGCTTCAACCTTTTCTGTATCACTGAACAGAAATTTCCTGACAAATATTTGCACAGGATACTGGTTCCTATAGAGTACATAAAGAAGCAGCTGCTTCTCTTGCTGCATTTAGTACAGTGACGAATATTCCATCAGCCTCAGAGTAAAAATCAAGAAATCTGTGTTTTAGGATGGCTTTAAATGTGTGTATGCTTGTTCAGGTGTTTAAGTAAACAAAGGCAGAACATTACAATACTGTAGAAGATAAATGGGTTGCAACTCTATCATACTAATAACTATTCTTGTTCTTTAGTATTTCACATACTGTGGTAGTCTTCCTAAAACAATTCTGAAATCTTTATAGTGAACATATTTTGTGAGCTGATTTCTTTCCATGAATGCAGACATAGCATTTTACTTCATTGTAACAAACCTGTTCTGTTTGAGTAATAGAAACTGTAATTATTAAATTTTCCAGATAGTTTTCTGAACTTTGCTGAGTGGAAGGTAAAGTCCAAGAATGAGAGGGATTATTTATACAGGCTTTATGTGATAAATGCCTTTTTGTTTGCTCCAGGTTAAATTGTGCATCTAAAACATTGGTGTAAATAGATCTGCCAAGGTCACTTTATGGCCTGTGTCCAACAGATATCACATGGAAGTGTTCAGTAGTTTAGGCTGTATTTGAATTTTTGTAATTTGGCCTTTGAAAGCTTTCATGTACCTGTTCTGTCAGGCTAATAGATTTAAAAGATCTGGATGAATGAGCAATCTAGTTGTGTTAGATGGCTAGTGTTAGAAGCTGACACTTCTCCTATATTGTTACTGAATAAACCACCAATTTTTCTGTACTAAGGGAATGACAAAAGCAAAAAAAAACCAAAAACCACCAAACCCACTACAGATTATGTACCACTAAATACAAGACAAATTGATTTATTTTAAATATGTCTGTGATACTGGAAAGAACTGGGCAAATATCAAAAGCAGAAGTAAAATAAAAAAATATTTTGATAGATCATATACTACATATCTGTCCTTATGTGACATTCTCTGCCCTAAGCTCTCCAATCTACGCACAACTCTCCTGTCCAGTTTAGTTAAAGACTGTCTTAGATGATCTCTAAAGGACTTTGTTCTATCTACAAATATCCTGTTGTTCTGAAAGAAGATTCCTGCACATTCAAGTAAACATCCCTACCGAGGGACATACCTCAAAACCATTCCCATGTTCTCATATTTTAGGTGTATTTTATTTTGAAGACAAATACGATTTAGACTTTCAGGCAGAGACAGACATTGGATATCCATGTTACTCAATTAAATGTTTACTTTGTTTACATGCTTAGTGCGATTTTAAATACCTGCCTAACTGGAAGCAATATAAAAACAAACTTGTAACAGAAGGCCTAGCTACGTTTCTTTCTTAGTTTCGATTTGCATAAATGCAAATAAACTCCTACTGTAGTACCAACTTTACATAGTACAAATGAGAATATGCATAGAGCCATTCACTTTTTGCAGGGCAGAGCAGTGCCAGCTAGTGTAGCTAGAAATTAGTCAAAAAAATCTAATTGAGAAAATAAAGACTAAAATAAAACTCACAAAGAAGAATGTGAGCTTTATATGTAAGTGCTCAACAGATAATCAAAATAAATTGTACTTACAGTGATCATCACAAAAAGTCATTGTTTTTAGATGCCTCCTTTATTATGGCAATTCTGATAGAGCACTTGTATTTGACGCAGAATAGTGATCTTTTAATGCTGTTCTTCAAAAAACTAATGTCTGAATATGGGTACTATGATTGAAAAAACTCCTTTAAATTGCTAGTCAGTATAATCTTACCAGCAAAGAGAGATGCCACCAAAATGTTTTGTGTGGCTAATATTTTGTAAGGCTAATCACTAAGTCATTAGAACTCTCTCTTAAAAACATCAGATAATAGAAAATGGATTAATATTTTTTAATTTTCTTATTTGTATTATGCAGGCAAGACAAAATCTCTAAAAGAGTGCATATCTGTAATAATACACAAATCATCTGGAAGTCTTTTCGTACATGGGTATTTTTCTCTATATGTGCACAATCAAATATGCATGTGTGTATGTATATGTACCCACACATATTTTTATATATGTTTTTATTGTTGAATGTTTTCCAGCTTTTAAATAGCACTGCACTCTCAGCCTAGAGGGATGACATGTAATACTGAATACTTTAACACAACATAATTGCTAGGAAATGTCCTCATGCTGAATTGGCGTCAATCAGTGCAACAGTGTAATCATGTGTACTTAATCATAGGCAAAAAATGCTAAAACAGTGACGAAACTCTCTTCCTTAAGCATTTTATTATCTGAAAGCTTAAGTGGACATTAAGTGGTGCAGGGTAATAGCATAAAACATCATTATCATGTCATTATATTCAGGCTTGAGTGACACTGAAAAAGCTGAATTTGTCTAATAAGAAATGCATATTATTAAATTTGATATGTTCTAAAATAATTACCGTATTATCCATCCTATAGAAATTAATCTTTTATTTCATGAAATGAAAAAAAAGACAGTCTGTTACAGGATGGTTCACACAACTGAAAAAACCTCTTTCTAGTGTGATAATGAGAGAAAGAAAAATCTGTGGACGTAATCCAGATGGAAGCCATTGCAAAGAAGTTTTCATTTTGAAAGGCAATGTGTTTGAGATCCATTTTCTTTTCACCCTATAACCTTGATAAGTCCTCAGCGCAGCTGTATACTGTGTATTGAATAAAAGAGTACACCTGGGCAAAAAACACTTGATACCACGAAAACTTTGTTAGTCGTTTCTGAGGAGCTGGACTGTGCAGGTACTCAACCCTCAATACATATAATTAATTTCAAATTAGGAACTGGTGAACTGGTTTGTTATTGCATCTTCTTGGTCTGTGCCAGATGAATGTGAAAGATATAAAGTCTGTTTTTCTATCAGACTTGGTACCTGTGTTGAAATGAGAAGTACTCACAATGTATGATGATTTATATCGTACTTCTACTTCAAAAACCTGTTTAATCACATCAGTGTCTTAAATGGATGAGCATTTTTCCGTAACTGATACATCTGGTGTACTAACTTTAACCGAGTGTTGCAGTACTCTGCTGTCTTAATGCAGGAAATTCATTATCCAACATCTGCTCTAGAAGGCAGCTTGTAATATCACTGGTGATAACTAGATTCCATAGTTTTCCACTGGAGCAATACATTGCATTTACCCCATCAGCACTCACTGCTGAATAGTGAATCAAATCATCAAGCAAAACTCAAATCATGGAGCAAAACAATAACCAAAGAAGATGAATTCCAGAGATCCTGGTTTTGCAGATAATTAAGCCATTCCGTCACATTTCCACAATGAGAAACAAAACCATTGTCATTATGGGACAAAAGAGAATCTAACTTTCCTCATAGGTTAGTGTGAAAATCATGTTCTAGCACTACTTCCGTCCTAGTTATAGTAGCCTGTAGGCTCAGATCATTGGCTTTATACTAAGACACAAGCTATTAGTTGAACTTTACATCGAAAACATTGCGCATATTTCTTCTTTTCTAGTTTTAAACCCTGAAGTTTTCCTGTAAACCAGGATTTTAGCCCTTAATTGCTACAAAACAACTCTATTTTGCTTTAATCAAACCACAAACTATTTTGCAGTACAGAGAATCAATATACACATTTATATATCAACTGATAGAGTAGAAATATTTACAGTTAGAATACATATCATTTAGGGAATGACAAAACAAAATCCAAGGACTTTGTTCCCGGAAAATAAATTGCATAATCCAGTGCTGAATTTTTTTATTGTCTGATTTTTAACTTTAAATGCACTCATTAAGCATATGAATTCACTTAGAGTTTCTTAGATTTTGTATGCCATGGAACAGAATTGTTCACAAAGCTGCTTCAATATAATTCAAAGATGTACAAAGGAAAAGGTAAAAATAAATTTAAAATCTTGCCTTTAACTGCAGACAGACCTGCTTGTCTGTGAAAATGTTTCTTTGGCTGCCAGTAGTGTATGCCAAATAACACTTTCAAAAAATTTGTATGCTCCAACATGACTCATCAACTTTTTTGCATTTCAAATGGCCATTTGAACTAAAAATAAAAAAAGCTTCAGACTTTCCCTTTCATTGGTGTAGTTTAGAAAAAACATCCTACACTGAATTGAGAAGTTTGATACTTTGTTAACTTATGACTGTGCTTAAAAACAGGAAAAGGAAATGTACCATGTTGAAAAATCCAAATGCATTTTCACAGCAATGAACACTAGTTCCTTGTAAAATCAGTGTTTGTGAATACATGGTGAGTACAAGTACAGGCACACACAATTGCATGTAGAACAAGCAGATTTACAACTGTGTGCAAAAGGAGTTTTTTGTGTTTCCAGTCTTTTGTGGCTGCATGACCATGTGGTTTCAAAACATGACTATAAATGCAGGCTGCCTTAACAAAATACAACATGACAATAAACCCTAGCAAGTCTTGGCTCCGCAATTGCTAATGTGATCATCTGAAACTTGCATGGCAAGAAAATCTCAGACCTGAAAGAAAGAGAACTACTATGAAGATTAAATTGCATCTTAAAGGAGGTGTGATGCTGTGGATGCGAATTAATTTAGATTTGCAGGAGAATGTGATGACAGCTGAACAGACTCTTTTTCAAAATTACTTCACCCCACATTTTGGGAGCATGTAATTCAGCATAAGAAATGAGTCATTCAGCAGCAGAGTTTTGTATGGGTTCCCAGCATGGAGATGAAACTTGTTTTTAAGCCATCAAATAATTTATAATGTAGGATTTCCTTTCACAAAATAAGATTGTGGTTGAAGCTGGAAGGGACCTCCAGAGGTCATCTGGTTCAACCCCCTCCAGGTACCCAAGACCGTGTCCAGACAGCTGTTGAATATCTCCAAAGACGGAGACTCCACAACATCTCTAGGCCACCTGTGCCACTGTTCAGAATCCTCATAGAAAAAGGTAAAAAAAGCAATTTTGCATGATCAGATTGAATTTGATGTGTTTTAATTTGCAGCTGTTTGCTCTTGTCCTCTCAGTGGGCACTACAGAGTAAGGCTTGGCTCCCTCTTCCTGATACCTTCCCTTCAGATATTTATACACATTGATGAGATCCCCCTAAGCCTTCTGTTCTCCATGCTGAACAGCCCCAACTATCATAGCCTCACCTCATGTGAAAGATGCCTCAGTCCCTTAATCATCTCAGTGGTTCTATGATGCACTCACTCCAATAGCTCCACATCTTTCTACTTGGAAGTCTAGCACTGGACACAGCCGGTTGTGGCCTCACCAGTGCTGAATACACAGAAATAATCCCCTCCCTTGACCTCCTGGCAGTGCTCTTCCTAATGAAGTCCAAGATGCCATTGGCCTGAGGGCACATTTCTAGTACCTGGTGACCTTGTTGTTCACCAGAACCCCAGAGCCCTTTTCTGCAAAGCTTCAGGAAACTGCTTTCAGGCCACTGAGCCTCCAGCACATGCTGGTGCCTGCGTTATTCCTCCCCAGGTGTAGGACTTTGCACTTCTTGTCTGAATTCATGAGATTCCTCTTTGCCCATTTCGCCGCATAGCAGGATCTCTCTGAATGGTGGCACAACCCGCTGGTGTATCAGCCACTCTTCCCCATCCTGTCTCACCTGTGAACTTGCTGAGGGAATGCTCTGTTCCATCATCCGCTCCTGAACAGAGGAGTTGAATAGTGCTGCACCCAGCACCGACCCCTGGAGTACAGCACTAGTGACTTGCCTCCTGCTGAAATTTGGGCCACTGATCACAACCCCTGGGCACACTCCTCGACCCTTGAAAATACAGGTTCACCTGCTCACATCTTTCCAAAAATTATTGTTTTCTACTTACAAGTACATACACATCAGTGTGTGATAATGTAATGTCTTAATAGGGTTTAGGGGTTTTTTTGGTGATGTGTGGAAATTCTCTTTTCCAAATCTTCAAACTTGTGGCCCTGATGAAAAGGAAAAAAAGTGCTACTAGGACTTAATTAGGAAGAAACAAGTGATTTTTTTTTCCCAAAACCAGAAAACAAAATTATAGTTCCACTAACTGCTAACTGTGAATGATATTTGGGGAAACAGAAAATTCTGAAATTATACAATGCAAAGAGACCCAACAGGATACAGAAGAGATATTATAATAAGTCATGTTTGAGTCTTCAACCAGTCCTTGAACTCCCCTCAGATGTTTTGGTTTAAGAAAGGTAAGGGAAAAAGGCAACAATTCCACATTACTGTGTTGACTGTATAAAACTGTTGATGGTGGATTGCATTGCATTCTGTAGCACATAGAGCCTTTCGCCTTGTTCTGGATATTTTAGGTTGGTACTGGGATATGGCGAGAGAGAGAGATGAAGGTAAGACTGCTTTGCCTGTAGAACAAAACCTGGAGAAACATGAAGTGCTCATGATTTGTGCAGAGCACCTGGCAGTGTTTGAAAAGATACTGGATTGATTTCTGTGGTGTATCTTTAATTTCTTTATATCTAGGCTTATGCTTAAATGTTCAGCAAGCACTCATATATTTACAAACATTCTCCCAGACACTTGATCTCAGCCAGTCTGAAATGAAACCAAATGAGTCAATCAATAAGGGGAAATTTCCACTTAAAGACCTGGTGCACTCCTCGGACAGTTGCAGAACTGTGGCATTTGTATGGCTCTGCTTGTATTAAGAAAGACTTGCTTGGTGGTTTGCAAGTATTGAAAAAATTATGGTAAGAGAGGAAAGTTAATTTATTGGTCAGTAATATGTATTCTGGAATTTAAAAATGGTTCTTCTAAGAGCTCTCTCAGCTTACTCTTGCTTCAAAATCCTTTTCATAAGGATATGGATGATAGGTCTTACTATACTTCAGGAGCATAGAAAACAATCAAGGGCAGCAGTTTTTTATAGCAGAGTCCAGGATTTCCAGAGAAAAGGTAGAACCACTTGAAATTAAATTAATTAATAGAAGATTTACTTTTGTTTTGTTCCTGTTGTTTCTACAGAAGGAAGTATAGGATTGGGATTGGCTTGCTTTTGGGGTTCTTGAGATTGGAGAATCCTGGCACAGAGCTTGCCAAATATTTGAAAATAAAATTAAATTCACAGTCATACAGTTGGTATGAACATGGTGATGGTGATTGTCCAGGGAACATTTTTTGGAAATTAGTTTCAAATTCTTTCTTTAGCATAGACACAGAAAAAGATGCTCAAAGGAAAGAGCACAGGCAAGAAGAGGTCTGATACCTGTTGTCTCCTTGTTGTTGTTGTTATGTGTAGAACAGTAAAGCTAATGGTTTATCTGCTAACGAACAGACCTACAGGAACGGACTTAAGAGCAGATAAAATTTCCCAATTTGCATACCCTGCAATTACCAAGTTGAGTGATGAAAGACTCTGGGTTGTTAACAGCAATATCAGGTGTGTTAATTCTCAGCATGCCTTAGTGAGGCTCTGGGATTAAAGAAGGAAAGCCTGGACATCAGAATTTCAGGTTAAGACAGAAATTTTCAACCCAGGTTATTTATAGAAGGTTTAAGAAATCTAGGAGAATCATGAGGCTTTTACCCAATCCACTTAGACCAAGCAGTAATGAGTGTAAATAACTGTGGGTTAGTGAGACCTGCCTAGCAGAGAGCTGGATTGGAGACTTTAATCTCATAAACCCCAGGTCTGGAAAGCTTAAGTTCAATAAAATAATCTACCTTTGCTGCTAAGTAGGATTAGTTGCAGCCACTGGAAACTGAGAATACTCAGCACCTTGAAGTCATATGTGTTTGCCTTGGCTTGCTGTGCTGAATATAAATGTGTAATGAGATATTGATATCCAGTAACTATCCAGATTAATCATTGTAACACATGGCAAATATTGAAAATTAAATTAAATTAAATATATTTTGGGTTTAATTAAACACATTTCAGTTAAAATAATTGATCATTTTAATTATGAAAAAAATTAATAAATTATTCTCAGTTCATTCCATTCATAGCACTCTTTCCTTCAAAAAAACAAGTGGTGGAGATATTGTTATTTCTTTAGTGTCCACTCTTATTTTCTATGATGAAGTGAATTATTATATTGAAAGACAAGGTATTTAGTTGTCCTAAACTTGACACATTTAATTAAATTTAGAGCATTTTTCTTAAATTGAAGGGAAAACCAGAAGGAATGTCTAGCACAGATTTCCACCATGCTTTTAAAATCAATAATGTAGAAGCGGGTTAATCATGGTTAAATAATAATTTGGAGCTAGTGGGTTCACAGTTACTTGTATCCAGTTCCAAATAATTCCACTGTAAGTCTATATAATTTTTGGTTGGAAAACATGCAAAGTAAGGTGACAGCTATTTACTGATGTTAAGATAGCTCACCACCGAGTTTCTAGCAGCATAGAAGACAGGTAAAAAATCATCTTTCAGGTAATATTTTTTGTGTTCACTTCACAGCTGAGGCTTATTAGCACTACCTATTATTTTTAGATAAAAAATAAATGAAGTCACATTCTTAGCTGTATGACTAAAACCCCTGTATCTCCACAACTTGTCACCCACCCCAGCTTTTTGTCACAGAAAAGCACTGAAATCAGTGGGATCTTTGTTCATAGTCAAGAATATAGGGTTGATTTCAAACCCCAGTTGTGATTCTGGGGTGAAATCAGGGTGTGAGACTTGAGGTGATCAGACAGCAACGTTCTGGTTGCCTGGTTTGGGTGTGTTTGTGGGGTTTGTGTGAGCAGGGTAACTGTGCTGAAGTCCTTAACACAGGTGGAGTCAGTGGCACTCACACGTGGGCTCTGAACAAACATTCCACATTTGTGCTGAATGGGAAATCTGCTTGGAAAATTCAGCTTATGTGGCACTTGGTCAACAGCTGCTGGTATCCTCTTTCCAGATGGAATTAGTGAATCCACCTTTAGGGTGGCACTGACCTCAGCAAAGTACTTCAGGGCATATGAGTTGTGCTTACTCATATAACATCCCCTCAACTGACCTTGTGTTTTGAGGATTAAAAAGACAAGGTCACTGCCTTAAGTCTCATTTCCTAATGACTCAACCATATTTTCACTATCCCAATTCAGACTGTGACTTTGGGAAAGGAGATTTATGTCCAGGATAATGTCAGCCATATTATTATTTAATAATATTGACTTAGTAATCAGTTGTCAATATACAATTTATTTTAAATGCCTATACTTGCTTTCACACAGATTTAATAAACAATTGAGAAACTTCTTGCTTTAGCTATTTAGGAAAGACTGAAGAATATAGTTCTAATATAAAAGAGTGATTAACCTCTGGCTTGGAAGAAGTTCTACGAGCATTCCTTTCACCCAGTCCTCATGTGTGTGTTTTCTGCTATAACATAAGAAAAAGGAAAAAAGATCTCTCTGAATAAGAAAGAAAATAACTTAATAATTCCATTTTTGTAGATTTCTGACTCAGCACAGAATTAAATTTATTAAGGCTTTTCTTTGATAAGGGTCCAGATTAGTAGCTTCAAAGAGACCTAGACATTTTGATACATTTCAGTGATGCACATTAATAATAGACAGGGAGGACAACTACAGATGTTCTTATATGCCATTCTTTAAATATTGTAAATATAAGTATATATTATATGAATATTAGAAATACTATAAAATATAAGTATTATTTTAAAAATTTTAAATGTTTAAATGATTCCAAGTGCAAAACTGTATGGATTGCAGTAAGAAGGAACTAGGTAGGGTCACTTTTAAAATACTTTAATATGTCTATAACAATATAATAACGTAAAATAGAAACTTTCCAAGCCCATTTTACCTCCTTTCCCTCTTTTCCTTTTCAGTACCATGTATCATTACTGATCACGTTTCTTGGAAATGATAGAAAAGTATTGAATACTATTTTTTCTTTTATTAAAGAAAATGTGTTCAGATATCAGGAAGCTGGAGTTGAATCTTTAATGCTAAGATTAGAACCATGAAACTCTTTAAAAGTTTAGAATAAATTCAATCATGTTACATTTTTAAAATAATAAACCTTTTTTAAGAAAATACACCAATAGACTTGGTAGTCAGAAATGGAGTTTAATAAGTTATATGCTAATGAATCCAGTATTATATAGGAAATATGATAATTACGTCTGACTTCCTTTTATAGCATTTATATCTCCCAATATACCTGTGGTTTTCCTCTTGAGAAGACAATTTACTTCTGTACCCAATGAATATCATCAGGGTTACCTGATGCAGGAATATATCATACTTTGAGCAACACCAGAGTGAATGCAGAAGCTGGGATGAAATACAGACCCTCATATACTAAATGGAATATCTTGCTAAAAATGCAGCTATTTAGAAGCTGTTTTTCTGCTTCCATATGCTGCTTATCAAAAGATTTTTACCTGTAAGTTTTCTGGCAGCATTCCACATGACAGCCTACATCTCTTCCTCTGCTGTACTGCCACTTGTTGGATTAATAGCTGGGCTTGATCTGGATCTTCAGTCACTTCTGTTCAGCTGTTCTCGGTGAGAGGGTCCTTCAGACAGGGAACTTATTTCACATTTCCCCTCCAACCTATAGAGTCTGTATTTGATCTGAAGCTGATCTTCTTGTGCAGCCTCCTGGGGAGGGATAGGGTAGATGCAGCAGCCATGAAGAAATATAAGAAGCAAAAAGACTTTTTGTTACCACGTAATAAGCAGGAATTAGATGATAGTCTGTAACAAAAAAAAGAGCAGGTGGTAAGTTTGTTAAAATATCTGAAGCCTTCTTCAACACATGCTACGGAGAAAAAAGGAGGCATTATAAGTATCCGGGTGGATAAACCTACTTAAAGGGTTTATGCAATCACAAAATAAAATATATTCAACTTAAATAACAAATATAGAACTGATTAGATTTTCATCATGCTATATATTAAATTGTTTCACTTGAAACGCTGACAATACTTTCACCTAGATCTGGCTGCATTAATTACGTATTCAGTTATATACACTTCACTCCTAATCTTTCATATACCATGTACTTTAAAGAGAGCAGGGAGACACTTGGGAATGGGTATATCTGTACTTGGTATATGGTCTAAGCTTTTCTTCATAAATTATTTTCTACCTCTTGTTGCTCCTTGTCATTTCCTTAATAATCTTTCCTTCTGTCTCAAATCTCATTCTGAAAAAAACCAAACTTAAAACATCTTACACCTAATGCGTACCTTCCTAAGAGATTTTTAAGAAAGCTGTTTTAAACCTACATATTTTTTGCTAATTTGTTGCCATTTGCTTTTATGTTCCACTGACATGATTTCAACTTTTCTTGATATGTTTCTTTTCCTTTCAGTACTTTTTCTTTATTTCTCTATTTCTACTCTTTCCCACATGAAGTTAGGCATAAACTTCAGAAAGCTAAATATATATTATTTTAATATTTTTAGTTCAGACAGTGGCCCTGGGGTTCAATAGCAGCATTCTTTCACTGTCTTTTTGTCGTGCTTATTGAATTTAGTAGGGAGAGGGGGATTCATTGCATACCTGTTTTTTCTCCTGTGATTGTCCTCTGCACCATTCCACTGGCTATCCATAAATCTATCAGCAATGAAACTAATTTGGATTATAGCAGTTCAAACCAAGCAGATTGAAAATATCTTTGATTCCAGCAGCGAAAATTGCTCTTGTATTTTTATGGTGCTATTACAGACCATCTTCCCAGCATGTATCTTTTTTTCTTTCCCTTACTATGCAAAAAAAGTCTTGGCACTGAGTTGGATCTGCTATGCTGTTTAGTTTTGGTTAGTCAGGTTGCTGTGTTGGAGAAGTGCATGAGAAATAAAGATACTGTGTTTTCTGTCTCAACCTGTGGCTGGGGAAAATGCCGAGGCACTGCTGTTGCCTTCCAAAGCGAAGCCCTCATAGCAGCCTGAGGTTCCTGGAAGCAGTTTCTGTGTCCATTCTTCCTCTTGCTGTCAGTCCAGCTGTGCCACCAGTTTGTTCTCTGCCAAGCAGCTGTGCCAGGCAGTGCTGGTGCTGTTGCAGTCACCCATAAGGGGTGCAGACAATGCTGCTCTAGTCAGAGCATCAGTGACGGGGGTGATCTTGTTCATTCTGAGCCTGAAAAAAAACTTCATAGACAAAGTCTATGGCTAAACTGGATGATCTGAGAGATACTCAGGGTTCCTAAAGGGACCTGCATGCAGCAGAATCTAGACCAGAACCTGGATTAGTCTGGAAAATGGAGGACGAAACATGCAGGCCATGCTACCATTCCCACAGCTCCTCTGTCGAGAGAGTGCTGACTATAATGAATCACCCCTCTGCCAGCTTCTGCTCTCAGGATGTTACAGTTGGGTCTGTGGTGACTGAAATTTAAGATACTCTATCTCCTGACTTAGAATCATACCATAGTTATTAGCAGGTTTCAGTATATGCTAGCAGCATTATTAAGAAATTTCTTCTCTGCGTCTGTAAAATAGACTTAGTGCTTGCCAAGATAGTACTTACTCCAAGGACAGCTCATGTTATCTTAACCCTGTATTGCAATAAGTAAAAAAACCCACTAAAATTGCTTTAAAAACTAATTCCTGTGTCGTGTATCAAATTCAGTCCCAACGTATTATATGCCATCAACCTGTACAGATTATCACCTAATGGGATTTTTTAAAGTTCTGAAATTATTCAGAAGCTGTAAAAGAAAGGGCACTCCACAGACCTGTAGTAAGATACTTTCTTGCCCAGATTATTCATTCTGCTTTGCCCTTCGCAGTCTCCTCAGGTCGAGCAGCATGTTTTGTTTATTGTGCCACATGGGACTGAGGGAACGTGGCTGTAGCCAGGCTGGATGAGACAGGCACGCTGAAGAAGAGTAAACATGTCTGAATTTTGCTGGCTGCTGTTGCTGTCCCTGTTACCCTTGACTGGGGAGCTGCAAACCTGTAGCAGTGAGTTAGCAGGAGGCAATACGGGTCCCACGTGGCATAGCTGGAATAAAAAAAGATGCATAGGTACTATTTACAGCTTGTAACTTGTGGTTGCTTCAATATAAATTATAGTAGATGGTTACCCCAGCCTTAAGAGCAGTTAATGATCTCATTAGTAGCAGAGCTTCAGCCAACAACTGGAGAACAGTGGCAGTCCTACTCCTCTCCCTGCCTCCTTTGAAGCAACTGGGTTTTCCTGGAGGAAGACCAGCCATATCACATCCCTTCCTTCCTAGAAGCCAGTGTAAATATCCAGTGGGAATCCATAACAACTTCTTAAGGATTAGATGGCTACACCACCATTCCTGCAGCCTGCTATATGCCCTCTGTTCATATTACCAATTCCCTTATATGTCTCCTTCAAGTGACAGCTGTAAATAAGCACAAGTCTCTGGCAGCCAGAGCTCACTTGGAATTAAATTCAGGGATAGGGAGCTGTCAGCTAACTGACTTCTGTGGCAGCATAACTGTCATTTGAATGAATTACAGACCACAGTATCCATTCATGTGGGGCCTGTGAGCAAGAGGGGTGGAACAAATTGGGGTAAATGGCTGAAATTTAATTCAGGCTTCTGCCAGTTTTTCAAAAGCCATGCACTCATCTTCAGTGTGATTATTTTCTGTGGTTAATTTGCATTTCCATGTAAACTGGAATAATCTTCTGTTGAAAGGTCTCTTCAGTATGAAAAACAAAATTTAAATTGCTTATACAATTAGCTGAGACTTATTTTGCTCTGTTCTATCAAAGACTAAAATATCTGGGTCGAAGTTTCATAGCACTTTGCCTATGTACAATTTCCACCCTGGGATTGGCAGCTTCTCTTCAGATGCTGAGGAGCAAGACACCCCCCACTCCCTTCCACACTGCTTGTAGAGAGCAGTGCCCCATGCTGATGATGCCAGGCAGATTTAATTGTGCATGCTCAAAGAGAAAAATGACATCCATGCTTGGGTGAGTGCTCTCTGTGGCAAGCTGACAAATCCCCCAGCTGTCAACTAACCTCAAAGGCAAGCATACGTGGCTCTAGCTTATGTCTGCTTGCATTCTGCCCATAGGCATTTAGAAGCTGAAACTCATATTGGCTGCAACACATTCAAACTGCTACTGAAAGAAATGTATGGTCTATTTTATGTGTTTCAATCTCTGTGGGTGACCCATGCAATTAAGGTTTATTTTTCAGACAAGCTATAAGCAGGTAAAGACGGCACCTTTTGCATATGGGGCAAGTGAAAGTTGGCTGTGGATCTGGCTAAGTTGCTGATGGCTTAGAGAAAATAATTCCTTCCTTGGGCTCAGATGGATTATATTTATATTTTTATGTATTTATTGGGTTCTGCCAGAGAACTACATGCATACAAAATGGCCTTACTTGAGTGCCAATATATATGGGCAAATGCAAAGAGGCATGTGTTGCTAATGCAGTACTGGAGTCATTCTGGCAGAAGCTTTGTCACTTGTGGTGCACTGCAGGCTGTCCATCTAAACCCATCATTACCTGGCACCTATGCTCTGGTGTGATAACCAGACCAATCTGTGAATGGGCAAAGAGCCATCCTAACAGATGGCTTTGACTGTAGGTAACCAGGAAACCATGCATATACATTAAACATGGGTTCAGAGAGCATGGGTGTTATCTAGGAACATGAAAACAGCTGTGGGGTTTGAGCTTCTTTATATGCTGTTGAGAACATATGTCATACCCATCAGGCACCCACGGAGGGTGGGCTACAGCCAGTTCCCACAGCTCTGATGAACTCTGTAGGGATTGCTCTGTTGGGCAGGGGCTCAGCTACAGATGAATCTCATGGTTTGCAATGAACTTCAAATAAGTATTAGAAAGACAAAGCATGAAGCTTAAGGATGCAGTTCATAGAATCACAGAATGGTTTGGGTTGGAAGGGACCTTAAAGATCGCCTAGGTCCAACCACCCTGCCATGGACAGGGATACCTCTCACTGGACCAGGTTGCTCAAAGCCCCATCCAGCCTGGCCTTGAACACTGCAAGGGATGGGTCATCCACAGCTTCTCTGGGCAACATATTCCAGTGCCTTGCCACCCTCACAGTAAAGATTTTTTTTTCCTAATACCTGATCTAAACCTACTCTCTTTCATTTTGAAAGTAGTCCGGTGACTTTGTGCCCTTGTAAGAAGCCTCTCTCTGTCTTTCTCATATGAACCCCTCAGGTACTGGAATGACACAATTAGATCACTCCAAAACCTTCTCTTTACTAGGCTGAACAGTCACAGGTCTCTTGGCTTTTCCTCACAGGAGAGGTGATCCATCCCTCTAATCACCTTGGTGTCCCTCCTCTGGACTCACTGCAGCAGGTCCATGTCCTTCCTGTGCTGGACCCCAGAACAGGATGCAGCACTGCAAGTGGGGTCTCACCAGAGCAGAGCAGAGGTTCAGAATCCCCTCCCTCACCCTGCTGCCCACACTACTTTGGATTCAGCCCAGGACACATTTGGCTTTCTGGGCTGGGAATGCACATTGCTGGGTCAGGTCCAGCCTCTCACCCACCAGCACCCCCAAGTCCTTTCCATCAGGGCTGCTCTCAATATGTTTATCTCCCAGCCTGGATTGATACCAGAGGTTGTCCTGACTCAGGTGCAGAAACTAATTTACATGCCCACCTGAGGCACTCTCTCACCCAAATTTTAGGTGATGGAGAGGGCTATCCAGCCTTCCTGGCACAATTGTTGTAAGTTTCCTAGGTTGACAGTGATAGATACTATTGATATGTGCAGGGAAAGGTCAAATATGTTTGTATTTGAGTGCAGTAGAGTCTTAGAACAGGATTTTAAAATACAAAAAAATAACAGGAAATGCCAAACACCTCTTGTCAAGGATTTAGTTCATCGAGTGCTTCTAGTACTGAGCAGCCAGTACTATTCTTTTTTGCAAGAGCCTGATATTAAAGAACTCAACTAAAAAGTGGGAATTCCAGGGTTCTTGGCCTCTTCAGAGTACTGAACTGCAGATCGTGACCCCTTGAGTCCAGTTAAGTGGTTCTCACTATTCTCTGAAGCTGAAGCCTAGCACAGTTCACCCTTGTAAGGCCACAGAGAACACAAAGAAGTGGGGACTCCAGGAACTCTTGGAACTCCTCACTACCAGTTATTTTCACCGTGGTTTTTAGTGCTTCCCCATCTACAGAGGGGCAGTGTCCAGAATTAGTATGCATCTAAAAACAAACAAAACAAAAGGGCTATATTCCCATCACCTAGCTCCACCTAAAATTCACTGTGTCTTCTGTGTCCCATTTTTTGGCTGTGAGTTTTCTGAAGCATGTACTCAATAGAAATTTTAGCCTAATTGGAATTTAAGCTGCCTGAAAATAGCCCCAAGGCAGCAACAACAGAGTTTAGGGGAGATTGTCTAGCTTCAGTGAATGTGTGCAAATACACAGAGCCCTGGAACTCTTTTGCTGATGTGAGGAGCTGGGCATGATGCAGAAGTGCTGCAGGAGTCCAGATCCATCTGCTGTTCCCTTTCTGCTGCCTGAGCACAGGAGGAGAGTGTGGCAGGATAGGCAAATATATGTCTGGGAATGTGGTGCTCTACGCTGGCAACACAGAGCTTCAGAGGATATTACGTGCATGGGAGTGAAAGAGTGTGCCCTATTCATACTTCAGAATTCGCAATGTGAAATATTGTGATTATCATTTTAGATTTGACATGTGTAACTCTGCATTCTTAAGGTAGTTTGAATTAAACCTAAATTACTCTAACTATGTGGTAAGAATGAAATTCAGCTGTAGTAGATAAGAGTAATGATACTTATTAATAGAATTATAATAGAACTTAAATGTGCAGAGTACATCAGGACAGGAGATCACAGTCCTTGAGGGATTGATTCATCCTTGACTTCTATGAGCCTTTGTTATGGTAATGATAGATATATATTCCCAAAATCCTTTTGGTCTGTGTATGCCTTACCCTTTGATTTCTTTATTAGCTCTCCTCCCTTGTCACTACATGTTCTTGTTAATTCAGATCAAGTTTTGCAACTTGCATCATACTTTGCTATTTTTTACCAAAATGGTTTATGAGCTCTCTAGCAGCTTATGTGCTTTCCCCTCTTTGCTGCACCTCCTGCCACTGCTGCTAGAAGGGCCTGTGGGTGAGCTGCCATCAGCCAGTATTCCTTTGGAAAAACTGCACATGGGTTTCCTTTGTTCCTACAGTCAAGGCAATAAACCTAATTAATCACTGCTAACCTTCATTAATAAACATAATTGTGGCAATTTGTGGTAAACGTGTTGATGTTTTCTGGAATACTGAATGTTTTATCTAAACATGTAATTTGGTTTTTTAGGCATTTACATAAACACGGAAATTTTTGGTAGCCCGGGTTCTATGACTTTGCTGATGTTGTAAATCCTTGGCATTTCTGAAGTCAAGATGTATATTTAGGTAGATAGTCATGGGCATGGGTGGTTAGCTCACTGTGCTAGTAAATATTGACCACCATGACACAAGTCGATTGCATCCTTCTTATCACCAGTAAATGGAAAAGCTGTTTATAGGTAGTAATGTCTTTAAGGATATAAACAAGCAAAACATATAGGTTAATGTAGATTATCAGCTATATGATGATTAGAGAGCTATAAGAAAAGCTATGAAGTGCAGAACATTTCTCATGAGCTTATTTTAACATTAAAAGGAGGTTGGTTTTTTTTTTGGAACAACATATACTACTGCAGTGTAGGTACCTCCTTGTACTTTATTCAGTATAGGTGTGTCGTGCAACATCATGTACTCTTTCTTGGGACTAGATATATATGAAACATCAGCAGCATAATTTTGCTCATGTGCTAGGCTCTGAACTCAGATAGAATTAAATATTCATCAGGATAGATACCCTGACTCTAGCTATACTTGTAGCAGCTATGAAAGATTAATTCAGTGTTATGTTTCTGTTTAATGGAAGAGGCAAAATGAGCATTTCTGCTGAAAATTTCAGGTTTCAGGTTTAGAAATTATGATCCTTACTATGCTTTCTAAGGAGTGCATAAGATAAATTATCTATATAGAGTTATATTTTTTAATTAAGTCTTTCTCTTTCAAGATATCCCAGCTTCCTCCATAAATTTTGTTGTCTTTACCTTGTCATTTCAAAATACATTGTACATATTTCTTAACTGAACATGCAGCAAATAACCTGCACACTAAAACTAAGGGCATTGTATAACAGAATGGTGAAGATTTGCAGATCTTGTCATATATTATAACTTTGATTTGGATTTCCTGTTTCATTGATACTAAGATTTTAAACTACATTTTTACCTGAGGGAGGAATAGCAGCTTTGAGGCAATTCCTGGTAGAATTAATTTATACAGCAATGTTCCAAAAGAGAGAGGTTAAAGCAGCAACACAGAAATTCCAATTTCTGTCCCTTGCAGGTCCTTTCTTTTTTTTTTTTTTTTTTCCACCCATGTTTTTCTCTTACAAAATGTACGTGCATTATTAATGAAGTTCAGTCCCAGCACCAGTGTGGAATCTGGAGGGTAAACTCAATCAGCAAGTTTGAAGTCATAATCCTTGTAAAGCCAGTGTGAATAACAGATGATATTAAGAGGGCACAGTAGATGATACCTCTTCCAACAATCGCTGTAAATGTGATCTCATTCATTCTATCTGTGTTTTTCCCTCTGTGTTTTACAGAGCAGACTGATTTAGGAAGATGTCTTTGGCTTATTACCATTAGTGCTAGAATGACAGAAAAATGTGCAAAAAATTTGGGGATGGTATGAACTGAAAGCCATTATCTATTTTATTAGCAAATTAGGGATTTGTTTTTAATTATGGTTGTGCTGCAATTCACACACACTATATTGTATAAATAGGGCTCTTCTGAATTTCTTTAATAGATTTTACTCCAGCTGCACTCTCTAGAAATTTAGAAGGGAAATCATGAGCAGGCCTACACTCTCTTAGAACACAGCAGGATCAGGATCATATTTTTAAACACATTTCCTGGACCTCCTTAGGAAGGTGGAGGAGCAAGCAAGGCCCGAGTTCCATCTCATCATTTGCTTTGTCTTTAACTTGGCTAAAAGCAGTGTCACTTGTAATACATTTTCAGGTGCTTGCATGAAAGTCAATGGTAGTTGCCTGTGGAAGGATGGAAGGACAGAAGAGCTGAAATTCAATAATCCTTTCTGGTTTGAAACAATTATTAGCTGTCATACAGTTGTGCTGCCAGCAGGCTGGCTGCTGCAGTGGAGTGTTAGTACAGTGATCAGCCCATGAAAAGCTGAATACAGTGGAAGGAAGCTAAAGAAAAAGGAGTTCTGACAAAGGAATTTGGACAAAGTATGCAAAACAAGCTATAATTGGCCATTATTATGTATTATAGTGGATGAGACACTCTATAGACAGAAAAGAGCAACTTCATGTTCACAACACTTGGTCCTCATGGGGGACTTCAACGTCCCCTACATCTGTTGGAGGGACAGCACAGCAGGGCAAATGTGTTCCTGGAATACACTGAGGATAACTTCATTCTCCAAGTGCTGGAGAAGCCATTGGGGAGACACTCTGTGCTGGACTTTGTCTTCACCAACAAGGAAGAGCTGGTGGGGAAGGTGAAGCTCAAGGGCAGCCTGGGCTGCAGTGACCATGAAATGATGGATTTCAAGATCCTTAGGGTAGGAAGGAGAGTGCACACCGAGCTCTAATTTGAACTTGTGGAGAGCAGACTTTGGTCTCTTCAAGGAGCTGCTAGGTGGAGTGCAGTGGGATAGAGCCCTGGAAGGAAGAGGGTTAGAGCCCAAGAGAGATGGTTAATATTCAAGGATCACCACTCCCAATCATGCATTCCAATGAAGAGGAAGTCAACCAGGTGTCTATGTCAGGGGGCTTGAAATTAGATTTTTAAGGTCCCTTCCAACCCAAACCATTCTATGAGTCTATGATTCTATTTTGTATCAGTAAGAAAAGGAAGTTCATTCAATGTTCTGTTTACTGAGCCAACAGAGATTGCAGTACTGAAGTGGATACCCTGCTGACTTGGAATGGGCCTATTTTATTTCATTTAACATTTTTTTTATGGTAAACATAGATTTTTTACTTGACTTCTAAAGAGAGAGCTCCTTTCACGATATACAAAATAACAGAAGGCTACATTCAGTGATGCTAATTGGTATTGAATTAAATCATCCAGTCATGCTAATGTGCAATATAAGGTAGAATTTGTGTTTTAAGTGCATAAAGGTAGCCAGGGAAGTTTGCCAGAAATATAAAATATTTAATAAAATGCTTTTTTTTGTCTAATTACAAGTCTCTTGAAATTATTACCTTTTATATGTAAAAGTCCATTTGCATTTTGCATACAGATAAATTTCTCTGTGTTTATGCCTTCTGTGCCTTTTGGGTTTTATTTTGCATGTTCATGTTCTTTATGACCACTTTCACTACCCATACAGATACATTTTTCTGTCCATATAATAAAGGTAGTTGTCCACTCCCACTTGTATGATTTTTCAGCATACCCCAGTGATAATGCAGAGCAATTCAACCAAATACCATCCATGGAATTTCTGGTTTGGGTGGTTTGCAAGCTCAGCCAAAATACAAAGTTTCAGAAAGTTCCACTTTTTGCATTTCAGGATTATAATGATGAAATTCGCCAGGAGCAGCTGAGAGAGCTTTCATATTTGAATGGTTCTGAGGATTCATCACGTGGACGGGGCATTCGAGGAAGAGGGATCCGTGTGCCACCTGCAGCTCCTTCAAGGTGTGGTAACCTGAACTATTGTGTTAATGGCTTTACAAAGTGTAAGCAATAGTTAAAAAAAACATAGTAAAGAAATACAATCACACATACATCCTGGTCAGTAAACCAAAATATTTGACTTCTGATTGTGTGGTCTATATTGTTCCGGATTTTCTGATCTACAGTTCAGAGGGTGCAGTGGGTGGAATACAAGTAATAAACACCAAATGAGAGCAGATTATGAAGACAGGAAAAGGATATTTCTGAGAAAGAATGCTTTTATGTTAGTACTGAAGCAGTATGGTCAGTAGCATAAAGTCACTGGTCAAAAGAATAGTATAGTCAGAGAAGGCCATATAGTCTAGGGAAACTTAATTTGCCAAATAATTATTTTTATGCATATTATATATGTAGTGTGTGTATATACAAGTATACATATATCTGTAAACTGCATTATATGTTATTTGTTGATGGGTTATCAGTTTTAAGTGAATTTGATTGGCATAGTCTAAAAAATTGGGGTATGAAGGTTTCCTGAATTCTTCCAAGTATTTTTTCATATCTATATAACATGTATCTCTGCATGTTCTTAAGGCCAGTGTAAAATCTTAGTCCACTCTTTCAGACTTGTTTTTCACTGTGAACCCTTAAGAACTGTGTTGCCTCAGGCATCTAAGTCACCTTTTTGCTGAAGTAAATTAGACAGGAAGAGAAGTTGCTCCTCTCTTTTTGTACTCTTCCTCTACTTCGCCTTGCAAGTTTCTGCTGTCCTGCAATATCTTCTGCCTATGCACTTCTCCCACCCACCAATAGACATGAGAATGAGAGTGATGACTGCTCTTGTAAAATAGTTCGAGAGCAACAGAAAAGGTTCCTCATTTTCTTCACCTTCTAGAGCTGCTTTGGAGTAATTCTGCAACCCTATGAACTACAATGATTCAGAATTTTGTAAGTACAAGCAACAAGATGATCAGGTGTGAAAGGCACTGGATGGTTTAAAAATAACTCCTTCTTTCCATAATGGGGCAGCACTTGCACATCTTCCCTCATTGTCCACACCAGTGACCATTCCTTTCTGCTCCCCACAGGGGCCGTGGGGGTGCCATTCCTCCCCCGCTGCCTGGCCGAGGTGCCCAAGCGCCCCGAGGAGCGCCGGTGACGCGCGGAGCTCTCCCAGTGCCGCCGGTGGCCAGGGGTGTTCCGACCCCCCGAGCCAGGGGAGCCCCGTCTGTGCCAGGCTACAGACCGCCCCCACCGCCCGCACACGAGCCCTATGAGGACTATGTAAGTAAAGGCCTTCCTTTGCAGCAGGGCAGCCGAGCAAGCCCTTCTGAGATGGAATTGTCTAGGCCAGTAACTCTGTCTCTAACACCTTTGCCCCCGCAGGTGAAGGGCAGTCTGGGTGATGCGGTGTGTCTGCAAGCCTGTGCTGGGTGATGTGGGTTTGTAGGCTTGTTCACAGCTTAGTTTCAGATATGAGAGATCATGCTGGATAGTTCTTGAGTTGTCACAAAACAACAATACAGATATTGTAAAATTTATATTTTATACTTAAGGTCAGTTTTTGCTGTAACCAAGTTCCTAAGAATAACAGATTATATCCTTTGTGAGAAAATTGGGGGGGGGGGGGGGGGGTTAGTTTTGTTGTTCCAAATCCTTTTTATTACATATTTGTATTCAACATCATGTTACAGATATATAACAAATAGAAATTCAGGTGTATTTCATGAAAGCTGATACAATGATGCATCTTTAGCAAGAAGCAGTACTAACTAACTGTCACCTTTTCTTATGAGGTGTTAAAAATAATTGTGCTGTACACATCAAAGCTTTCAAGTCATTCTCATTAATGTTTCCTCCTGGAACTATCACCATAACAACAGATATCCAAATAGAGAAGAAAGTGCTATCAAATATGCTGTCTGAATTTTTCCAGCTATGGCAAGTCCAAGAGTAAGATGAGCATCCCATCTATTCCCTAATCCTATCACCAGGAAAAGATGCACTTTTATTCAATGATTAGTCTTCCTTGAACAAAAGAAAGGGAAATAAAACAGAAATTAATCTTTGTTGTTAAAGCTTTGCTCAACTACGTGTATATGTAGTGCAAAGACGAGATCATGGCTGCTTCAAATCTGGGATGCATGTTCTGTCAATTCTAAGAATAACAAATGAGCAACAGCAGCCAAAAAGGAGGCAGAAAAAAAGTCACTCTGGTATTATTTATCTCAACAGTTTCCATCATTAAATGAGCTAAAGGGCTTGCTAAGAAATGGAATTTCAAAAGTATGCCCTACCTTGATAGACAGTATATTATTGTCTGTTAGTATCAAAATGCATGAGAACCTTCCTTTCTGTGCAGATACAGAGCCCTTGTAATGTAAAATTAAAATTATAATTTAAGTAACTTTTTTTTCATTTACAGTACTAGTAAATGTCCTAGTGTACTAAACATCTTTTAGGGAGCATTTCTGGTACTTTTTCTGGATGGCAAATATATGGAAAGCAGAAGGAGAAATTGATTATCAAGGTTAGGAAGGCATTGAGCCAGTTCCACATATTTTTGAAATGCTTATACTCTCAGGAGCACAAAATATATATGTACAATTAAAAGAGTCAGTTTAGTTTGTAATACATTAGTCCATTAAAAACAAACATAGTTAGTTGTGTTTCTGTTTCCCCTTCTTAGATAGCAGCAAAAGACGATGCTGTCTAATAGGATAAAATTTACATGTTTTGGAGGTCATTCCATCTCCTGTGTCCTTTCAACATCTATATTCCTCTTCTAGGAATATATGAGATTGCTATCAAGCACCCGTTTGCATTGAAAATTTCTTGTAATTTTATAAAAGCTTTTAAGTTCAGTCTAAGTCATTTTGGTGTCTTATGGACAGAGATCATAACTAGAACTCTGATGATGCTGTGCTGGTAGAAGGAAAAGTTCACTGTCACATATTTACAGATAATATTGTAAATGATGTTTTAGGTTAAATATTTTTATTTTTGCAAGAAGTAATTAACACAGTTTTTCTTCCCAAATGAACAATACAATAAATCAGATATCTGGCTGGATACTAAAAGCAAGTGGATCTATTTGTTGACCTGCAGCAAATGTCATGTGTAATTGTTGTTCTTTCACACTTAGTCCTACAGATGAAAAACTAATTTATAATGAATAATTTATTCAATTTACCTTTTTTTTTTTTTTGCTTCTAAGCAACCCACAAGTGTATTAGAATTTCCTTATGAGTTTATATTTCTCATTTTTGATTACAGTATTTCACACTGTTTTTTCCCTACTATATGCAAGCAGCATTGGTTTGATTAGTGGTACATGTGAATGCACTGTCATTGATTGTGAGTATCCATATTCTTTATTTTTCTTTGCTCTAATGAAACATAGTCACTTAAATGTTGATCTGAAAGTGAATTCAAGAAATAGAATTGAATGGCTACAGCAGATTTTTTGAAATGTTTAGACAGCATTTCCTGAAAAAAAATCTTTAGCCATTTGCTGAGCACTACTAATCAGAGATTGTATTGACTGTTTGACCTTGAAACATCTAACTGCTCAAATTGGTTTGGATAAGCTTTTAAAAGTTTGAATTATCCAATATATAAATATTTTTAATGTTTCCTGATGGCCTTTCTGCGAATCCATAAAAGCAGATGTCTGAAGGTTTCTCAAGAAAAGCAAAGTCCTGTCACTGTGATGAATATATTCATGTGCAACATTCTGAATGTCAGGCCTAGCCAGAGGGAAAACCATTTGGAGCAACTTGCAGAAAAGAAGCAGGCTGGAGTGGGAAGGGCGAGTGACTACCTAACACCTTTTTCTTTACTTGCCTTTGAAACTTGCTTTTGATTTGGTGTAGCTTGGAGAGTATCTTAGAGGAACTTCTTACCCACAGGAGGAGGAAGTACTGACATTAGAAAATACATGCAAAAGGAAAGTAGTTACCATGTGAACCTCGTTCACTTTAAACACAGTTCATTGTGTGTGAACTTGGATGGAGAGTGTAACTGACAGCTGCTGTGCAGTTTCTGGGATCAGGAGGGGTGGTCCTGGGTTTGTGACCTTGTTTTGTGTTTTAACCCCAACACTTGTAGGGATGGGGCAACTTGACTGGGCAAAGCCAGTGTTTAGTGTGGTATATTTTGATCTGAGCATCCAGAATTTTCCACTCAAGGCAAAATATTGGAAGGGTGCTTAATCTAAATCTAAGCCAAAATTACTGTTGCTTTCAGATCCTGTTTTGGAGCGCATTTGACTCTGGATCTGATTTTTTTCCTTTCAGAATCAAGAAGCCAGTAATGAACTGTCCAGTGGTGTTTTTCTTTACCTTGTTTTAGAAGCTATGGTGAGACTTGTCAAGAGGTTGTTCCCTTGTACCTTGTAACAGAATACATTTGGGACTAAAATACACATTGCTTTTATATTTTACCTCCACTTTCATTTTCACTCTTGCGTATAAAAGAGGAGTTTTGCACAGAAAGCCACTCATCTCAATATGAATACTTAGATGAGCTTCTTGCTTTTACAAACAAATATGTAATTTGTTTGCAAGAAATAGGCCAGTCTGTCAAGACACTGTGAAACTGGTACAACTCCTAGGTCTAGGACAGCCAGATAAAAGAGCAATTTTAAATGCAAATATTCTCTCTCTCCTCTCATTTCACTGATCAAGCCAGCCAAACACAGATTCTTGTTATCTTCTGGAATAAGTGAAGAGCAGTGTTTTTACAGAGTCACTGGAAAAGAACCACACAATAAGATAGATTGTGCTTTTAATGTCATGCTGTTTTTCCTCTCATTTCAAATTATTTAGTACGAAAGCAAATGCCACATTCAGATGTTTATTCTAAGATCAATAGTTATTTACATTTTTCAGTAGTTTTCAAACAAACTGAAACAGCTATGGTCTTTCTTATTCAGTGCCAACCTGACAGTGAGAAGATTGACAATAAGGGGCATTTTGTCACATTTTAAGATTTAAAAAAGAATAATGAACATTTACGTATAACTGCAATCCACACAATTGCAGTTGCGGAGGCTTTGTTTAATATTTTAAATGGGAATTCTTAGTGCTTTTAAATTCATTCTGTCTGCCATTCCTGGATGTAGATGGAAACTGTACATAAAGACCTAACTTCCCATTCATGGCATGTTTGCGCCTGTGTTACTGCTTTAATAAATATGTAAAAGTGAGCAATTGGCATTTGATTCTGCTACTTTTAAAGCCCATTCCTATAATCACAGTAGGACATTATCAGAAAGTCCTGGACAACTAAGAAGACTTTTAAGGTTCTTCCAAACCTTAAAATAGTGAAATATATTGGATATAATAACAGGTAACAGGGATTACTTTATTTTTCTTGTTTTTTTTTAATAAACTAATATTTCCAAATTTTAAGATGCCTTTTCTAGATGAGAAAAGAAAATCAATGAAGAATGTACTGAGACTAAACAGCATTTCAGTAAAGCTGGAATTACAGACATGGGAATCTGCATGGCTGAACAACATATTGATTAAATATGATTGATTACCTATTTATGCCCAAGGCACTTAGAAAAAGAGCTAAGCTCTATTCAGCTTGTATCTGCTGTGACTTGAAAAATCAAATTTTATTTTTAGTACAATACCGATAAACAAGATAATGTTTATATTATCTGAAAGACCCTATTGAGGTTTAGAAGGATGCTCTGAATGGCAGCCTGATGACGGTATAGTGGATTTATTCAGATTTTGGAGATTTTTTTCCATCAAAAGTATAAATATATTTATTGTGAAAAAATCCAGCAACATAAATATAGAGTTAAAGTAATGGCAAGTTTGTAATGTTTTACTAAGACCAGAATCCATAGTCAGCACTAAATCTTCAGTGTCTGGGAACATGCAGTTCTAGAGTTTTTTGCTTACCTGTGCAAACTGAAGTTTGGCTCTTACTCTTAAAGATGTTAGTCTGAATAAATAAGGCTCGCCTCATGAAACCAGAAGAACTGTCCTGAGAGCAATGCAGCAATAAAAGTGAATACTGCTTTCAGACTCACCACTGGTATGAATTTCTCACATTTTGACAATGTGTTCTAAATCACACTTTATTATATTATTTTCTTGATTTGATTTGATTGTCATAATTCTAGTTATTCAACAGACTAAACTTCACTAATAAAATACATAAAATTCTTACATCTACTTATTAATGTTGCAGAAATATTTTCATGGAGGATAAGTTCTGTCATTCCCTCTGTGTTGTCCTTACTTGACAGAAATAATTCTCTCCTTGACATTAGTTACCAAATTGCAGTTGAAAATTATTTACTATTCTAGACAGAGTATAAAAGAAAATGCTGATGCAGCTGTACATGTTTTAGTATTAGAAATGATAATACAAGTACAATGTAATAAATATTTATATTTGTAATATGGAGATTTAAGTGAAGGGCATCTCTCAACTGATGATCCAGCCTGTGTATGGTCCTTAAATATTCATAGTGTATGTAGTTGTATTCATAAGATCCTACATAAAAAATATATGCAGTGTTATCCCCAGAGCCAAATTTGTCTGCATCATGCAATGCACCATTTGATCATTGAACAGTGTGATTGTTCAGGAGCCTGTTACCAAAAATACGTCTGCTGTCACTTGGCTCAGTCACAAGTTGTCACTTGGCTATTTATCTGATGGAGAACAGTTGAGATTGGTATAAAATAACTCTACAGGCATTTCCACACTAAACATTATCAGGTTACTGTACCTCCACCCATGTTATCCTTTTCTGACAGACTGCAAAGCAAGAAATAATCTTTTTTTTTTGTTTTAACAAACTCATACAAACTTATAGAATTGTTCTTCAAGACTTGGGACAAGTCCAATTTAATTAGAATTATTGAGAGTTCAGTTACTGTGTGAATTCAGCTCAGCTAGAAGGAAGCCTTGGGTTTTTTCTTTCAATTCTCAAACTTTCTTAACCAGATTTGGTCCACTGAGGTACTAAAAAGCTAATTTTGGACTTCAAGGTTCATCAATTCCCAGGGAGACAGACACATCTGCACTCAGTAAGTGCAGAGATTTCATCTGTGCCAGACAACTTCAGTAGCCTTGAGCTCTCTTTTCAGGAAAGGCTCTGGAGGATAAGAGACATCATGGCACTTAACATTATCACACCAACATTGCCTTCAGTATACCAGTTGTAGTTGTGTTTTTCAGTCTTCACCTTTTGGTGAACTCAGATTAGTGACTTCGTATTAAAGTAGATACACAGAGTGCACTTTATATCAAAAGATTTCATGTACAGATGACAGAGAACTCCTAGTTTGTGTATTATCATTATTTATTAAGAGTTTGCATTGTAGCTAAAATTTGAGCTTGATTAATGTAGTAAAATGCACAATTTAGGAACTGTTTCATGTTAATTGAAAACTTTAATGGGTTGTACCAAAATAGTATTTGAGTTTTACTGCAATTTTAAGGCCACATATTTAAAAATCACTTTCTGTTGCCAGAAGGTTTCATCAGAGCTCGTCCGTGTTTTTCTCTTTGGTACATTTGCGATGTTGTGAGCTTGCAAAAAATATTCTGCACGAAATCACAGAAATACATATTTAGCAATTGCACTTAAAATAAAATAAAAATATTACAGAACATAGTTCAGTTTCACTCACTGGCTGATGGGCCTTTAAGCTAGCTGCCTGTAGCCGTACACTTACTGCTTACTCAGGGTAATGGAAGTAGAGGAAATGTATTTGGTAAAATAAAAGGCCTGAAAAGTAGTCTTACATGCTTGTAGTCTTTTTTCCCTCATTGTGTTTGTTACATTTGCAGCTCTGAATTTTCAGTTGTACAGAGGAAGAAAAAGGTTTGTGCTGGATGACTTCTCTCATAGAGAGAGAAGCATCTCTCCAGAAATATTCCTGTTTTTTCTGGGTATTTAAGGAAGGCTCAAGTATATATGTGAGCTTTTATTTTCATAGACCTAGGAATGTATATATATACCCTGAGTGTGTATTGCTACAGACAAAGCTGACTCAAGCTGTGCCTAGAACACCGGATATCTGCAGATACACAGCAGCTTCTTTGTCAGCAGCAGCATGTGGGTGTCCTCTGATCTATTGCTTTTGGAAGGAGGAGGTTTGGCTCTCCAACTGTCCTAGTATTTCCAGTGAATCTTTGCGTGGGTATAGAGATAAGTCCTTACATTCTGATACAGATATGCATATATATTATCTGTAGCTACATCACAGAAAAATATGGTCCATTTCTTCCATTGCGTCTGCTTATGGCAACTTGATAATGCACAAAGCTCCTCAACAGCAAGCAACATGCATGAGGAACTGTGTAAGGATCAGTCTGAAGGATCAGTGACATAAAATTTAAAGCATGTGTTTTCTTTCCTAATAGCATAATTTTGGGAAAAATGTAAATATAGATAGGAAAAAAATACAAGTGGCCTAAAGGAGTAAGTTAAAAGAATAGCTTTACTTGTGCAATCAGAGGGACTGGATGAAGGATGGTTTTCCTTTTGTTTAGCAATGGTGGTATTAAAGTGAATGGAATATTCATAGGAATACCGCTGTCCTATTGGTAGACCAACGCAGTTCTCAAATATGCTCATTTTTAAAATAATTTGATCAGTTATATTTTATCAAAGCTGCCAACTTAGTATACTTTTTTAAACTGTAGCAAAATGTTGAGAAGATTGATCTTGTTATGAAACAGTACCTTGAGTTTGACCTACAGGTCTCTGAGAGAATGCAGCAATCACTGGAAGAGGGAGATGCACTATAAAAGCTCCAGGACAATAAAGTAAAAGACTAGAGATGAAAAATGTCCGTTCTCCATACAGACCTGTTGTTTTCATTATGAAATTATGGTTGCCTTCATTTTAATAGCTTTTACAATTACTGTAAGTGCTGTTACTCACAGATATCTATTCTTGTTTTGTAGCTATTGTTATGGTGTAAAAATCTGTGGAGTGCCACAGCTGAAATTGTAGAGTACAGTGAGGTTTCTTTCAGTGAAATTAGATGTGTAAATGCCTCTTGTATAGGAGTACCAAAAAACACAAGGACCCAAGCATACCCTGTACTACTTTATGCAGTAACATCAAACCGCATTTAAATATTTCTTGAAATGAGTATATCTGTGCAAGTGGAGTACATAACATTACATTTAAGTTTCTAATAAGGGGCTTGAGTTGTAGCTTTGGTGTTCATACTATCCTCCAACTCTTTCTGGGCCAATTAGTGAGGTTCTGTACTAAAGATATTAATAAACCATTAGATAATATACTAACATGAATTCTTTTGATCACCCAGTGTCAGTTAGATGCAAATTTTTTAAGTATAAATGGGAACACAGAAGCCTAAAGTTTAGAAACTCCATATTGTGTTCTTTTTTATTTGCACTTTGCAGTCCCTGATTGTTGTCTCTAACTGTAAAGCCTTGCAAAATCTGACATCCAAATTTTTAGAAAGCTAAAGTGAAAAAAAAAATCAAACAACCACCCAGATATACAAAAAGTGAGTCTTATTTGGGGCATATATAAAAAATAATGTACTATACAGAAGTACTTTAATATTTCTTTTCATATTTTAGTTTCTTCTACTATGTATTAGAATCACACTGCTTTTCCCAGTTCCTTTTTTCAGTTCTTTATTTTTCTCTCCCCAAAAATCTCAAAAAATTATGTTATGAACAATACTTATCTTTCTGAGGACTAAACTGTAAAATGACCAAGCATTCATTTGAACAGTGCATATTTGGATATTGTAAAAAATAGATTGTCTAGGTCTGATGCTGCACCATTTTACTCAACATTGGATTTCTACAATGACATGTAGCCCATGAACTTGTTCTTATTAGAACTTTGCATGTGTATACCAATCCTCATATGTGCTGCAGCAGGAAGTTTTCTGAAAAAATGATGTATTTAAATGAAAATACATTGGAATTCAAACTGTATTTCTTTCTATTTTACCAGCCAGTTGCCATCATTCTACTTTTTTGACAAACACTGCTTGCACCATTTAACTGACAGGCAGAATTAGGATGTATGCTTCTTTCTTTTAGAACAAATCTTATTTTAAGAACAGACAATTCCCTTTGTATTACCTATTTGCAAAAAAAAAAAAAAAACCAAACAATTAGTCTTGGTTTGCTTTCCTTTGCTTTTCTTGCCAAAATTGTTCATATATGTGAAAGATTAACAGGCTATTTTAATTTTATTTAGCTGTAAGTAACAATGAAAGAAGTACTTATAAATGAAAATTAATTTTGAAAATTGGTATTTCCAAGTATTTTGAAAGAAGTGCACCAGTTAGGTAGATGATATGCAAGTAAAAAAAAATATTATAAACAGATACAGGTAAATCAGGTTGTAGGGGAAATGCGGGAGGGACTTGTGTTTCATTGCAAATTAAATTTTGCCAAATTTAAGTATGGACACTGCAGCTCAGAGAATGAGAAAAATAAAAGTCAGAAAAAACAAAATCACTGAAATGCAGTTGTTGAGCCTGAGTGCATCTATCAAATAAATTAGAAGCAGCAAAACTTTGGTCATTTTTCACTTTCCTTGAACAGCCATTTTGCTTTCTTGCAAGGCCACCCTTCATGCAAACACTCTAAACAAATAAATCCAAAAAGCCATTTGGAGCTTTTCTAACTTATTACTCTTGAGGTGCCTGTTGCATGTTGCCATTTCATAAAAAGCAACCAAAGTGGCTTGTATGGACTAAACAAAGCGCAAGCAGGGGAGAAAAGGTAATTTTCATGGATTTTTATTCATTTCACCTGGGTTTCAGTTCATATTTTCAAAGGGGTAAAAAATCTCTGATACAAGTGATTAGTCTTGTATTTGCGTAGTCTTATGGTGTGTAGTTGTGATGTACATTTACAAGTGAGGTTACTACATTTGTAGCTGTAGCTAAGAATTGCATGGCTGAATCAGTGCTTAGAATCACAGAATGACAGAATTGTTAAGGTTGGAAAAGACCTCCAAGATCATCAAGCCCAGTCTTTGACTGAGCACCAGCTGATCAATTAAATCATGGCACTAAGTGCGATGTTCAGCCCTTTCTTGAACACTTCCAGGGATTTTGATTCCATTATCCCCACGAGCAGCCCACTGCAATGCTTGCAGACCCTTTCATTATGTGAACTATTTCTGTTTCCATGCACAGTGCAGCGTGAAGGGGAGTGAGAGTGCTTTCCTTGGGCAGAATCTGTTGCAGCCCAGTGTTCTGGTGTCCACCTTAGTAGGGATCATCAAAAATGAAGTAGAAGAAAAAGTGCAAGTCAGTGTCTCATGTCTTAGATGAATGAAATCCTGGATAAAAAAAAGAGTGAAGAGACTACTTTTATTCTACTCTTCTAGAGTCTTTTTAAAAAAGACTCAGCCTCTTGCAGAATATCTACAGAAGTAACATGCACACCTCTCCACTAGAGCAGGCTCAGTTCTGAGAGCAAATCTTGCCTTCCTGCAACCCAAACAGTGGCACCTAAGTCTTGGAGAGGATCAAGGGTTATTCAATGCTCTTTTGTCATCCTTTCCAAGAGGAGAGCCAAAGGGTACTAAACAGTATGGCACTGTGGGTACCATTCTTAATTGTCTAAGTTTTCCTGTATATCTTTCAAGAAGGTACATCCGTCATTAATTCCAGTATGTTTCCTTTTTTTATCCAGGCTCTAAAAATTTAGGTTCCTAAGTCACACAAAATTTGCAAACAAAATAGTCTTCTAAGTTCTTAAATTACTTCTGAACAGAGAACTTGCATTGTAAATAGCTTAGATTTTTTTTTTAATGCTATTCATTTTCTAGAAAACTTACAGGGGAAATTATTTTAGCTTAAAAAAAAAAAAATTCTACCTGTCTGTTTTGACAAAGTATGTGACCTTTCTAGGAGGAAGACAGACTACAGTGTGGTAAAGAGGCAATACTGTTTCGATAGTCCTTGACTGAATGAGGATGTTGTTGAGGTGAAATTTAATTTTGAAAGAAAAGACTTTTAAAGGATCTGCTTTCTTTCCTGAGGACCTCAGTAGTTTTGTACAGAGTGCACAGTCATTTGTTGTTTGTGTTGGAGTAAGGGAACTGTTACAAAGAACTAACCTTCCACTCTGTTTGGAAAATGCCAGCTCATCCATCCTTGATCAGAATATTTGAGGATAAGCAAACAGGTCACTGAATAAAGTCTGAGAAACAGTTTAACTTCTGCAGAGCAGAACTAATTAATGAAAGCTGTTAAAATAAACTTCCCAGCTTCGTTGACATGAGGCCTTTTCCCTCCCAAGTTGGGGGATAATCCCATTGAACATTTCTGTTAGAGCTGTGTATCTGTGTTGTCACAGTAAGTATATGTACAAATTTGTTTGACATAGGTGTTGAGTAGCTATGATATAAAACTGGAATATTATTTTGAGTAGCAGGTTAAGTATTTTTCATGTATTTCCCATCCTCTCAAAATTATGCCTGCTGACATAATAATTTGTTTTGTAAAGAACACTTTCACTCTGCTGAAAGTGCTGGTTAATTTTACACTGTAAGTCTTATTATTGTAGGTTGTATTTTTGAACTGTCCTGAGATTTGCTGGCCTTCTTAGAAAAATAAAAAGAAAAATCCAAGGATATAGTTTCTTTCTAAGTTCAAAGCATTATGAACCTGATGCTTATCTATTTCTTGAAGTCTGCCTGATGCAGTCTAGAATTTTATGATTGCTTTATAGTTTCCTTATTAAGGAAAAAAAAATTTCTGAAAGTCATTGTAAAAAAACTCTGGAAAGAGTGCAAGTGTTGCTGTAGCCTACTTCATCTTCTGAGAGAGAGAGAATATAGAGGTAAAGAAAATAGATTCTAAATTAACAAAACCAGCAGGATTCTCAACATTGTTGTCTAGTCTATTGGCTCTTGTAGATAAGGATAGTCACATTTTGTGTTGGCAGGGGGTCATGTAAGTCTGATTTCATCTCCTAAGTGGAGTTCAGAAGTGTAAACAATGTAATATGGCAAAAATCTGTGAATGAATCACTGTTAATCCAAAATGGCTCTTCTGAAAAAAATAAGAAAAGTGAGAACAGTTGTATTTCTATATATTTCCAAGAAAATTACTGCTAGGTAGGCTGAAGCAAGCTTTGGTACCCCAAGATACTTCCAGTTGGGCCACCCAGCAATGAACAAGAATGTTGCTATGTCATCTTATTCTTCTCAGCAATAGGCTTAAAAACCTTAAGAACATCGGGGAGTAGCAGTAAAATTTTTCAAGCCTGATGCAATCAATGAGAAGTTAATGTGAAGCAGATACATTTTTTCCAAGGATGGAATTAGAAAGACAGTGGGATGAAGCTCCAAGATGTTGCTGATGTTACTCTGGCAGGTAGCTGGAGGTCAAGAGAAAGGAGTCTTTTACTCCACATAGGCCAAGGATGCAATGGAAGCCATAAACTTCAAAGTAACATTTCAATGTGTGCCATGCAGGAAAGGACTTCTCCCAGGACTGTGGTGCCACCTGCTCTTTCAACAAGATTTTTGAGTAGATGCAGTTAGCAAAGTCAGGGTATCTCTCTCAGACAAAGCAGAAAATGTAATACTTGCTGAAATGGTAACACAATCCAACTGTGATGACTTGATTTATTTATTTTAATTGATAAAATTGCTTTCAGAATTTTAGATTAGCAGTTTAAATTTAAATATGCCTAAAGCAAATCACAAAAGACAAATTGACTTTGGATTTGAGTTGCTTGTCCTTAACAGTCCTTGGAGGAGTACAAGTACAGATAAATGCCCAACAAAAAGCCTTGTTTAAATTTTATTAAGCAGCTGTCAAAGACACAGCAGCTATCCTTTACCAGTCCTGGAGAAAAAAACTCATCGTGAGTAATCTTTAAACTGAGAGGCTTATTGAGCAAAACAGGAATGCAGAGATTATTCCAAAGGGTGCTGGCCGCTGTCTGAGTTGCCCTTGTGATTTACAGCCACAATACCATTCCCTGCATGAATTTCAGGACATAACAATCTGTCAGTTCTCGAAGCTATAAAGTCATCCCTTGGAAATAACTGAGCCAGTGTCACAGTGATGGTCATTTCAGAACACAACTGTAATTTCTTTGTTTAATAATAAAATGGTGCTATGGTTTGGAACGTCATTCTTTAAGTATAAGACTAATAATCCTATTAAACTAGAAATCGTAAGATACTGTAGGTACTAATCTACACTGAAATAATGTATCAGATCCTTTTCAAAGTCAATAAATAGGAACTGAAAAAGGCCCATAAACAGCTTAGAAAATAAATGGGATGTTGTAACTAAGTTATTTAAAGAGATGTTAAAATGTTCACAATATTTTTACTAAGATATGGGCAACCAGGGTGTTCCAACCATCTTTAGTTGTGAAATGCTATGATTTTATTTATTTGTGTTTATCTAAGACTCCAAAATTGTTGGAACACACAGTGTTCTCTGAAAGAGTTTCCATTGTGTGTAGGAATTTTCTCTAGGCACATGTTGGCCCTTAATGTCATCAGCATGGGGACTGAGCACCATAACTATGCATATAAAATAAGACCAATTCTTTTAGATAGAAGTTCTTTGTTCCATTAAGGATGAACGTAATTTAAATTAGTTGTATCTGAGTTAGAACCTGTGTATGTTTAAAGAAATTAGTATGTTTTCACTGCAGTAAGAGGGGGAAAAAAAATTAGGTTGTGACAGGTTCATACTGAAACTCACTCCATCATCTCTGGCTGGTCCCTGAGGAGGTTCTCTCTCAGGAACAGGGCAAGGTTCACCTTGTGGTTTACAGTTCAATAACTGATCCTTCATGAAAGTCATTACATAATTGTGTGATGATGCTAGAAGCTGCAAAGCTTTAATTCCTTACGAATTGGTTCTTCCTGATAGTGGAAGTTATCAGCCAGCCTCTGGTCTTTGAAAATTTTCAGTCCAATCAGCATCTGGAATGAGCAAATCAGCAGCTTCTAGGCTCTTCTAGAGAAAAAGACAGATATAATGGATGCAGAGGAATGAGGACTTAGATACTGCATGTGGCACTAGTCAGATTTTGCTAAGAACCAGTGGTGCAGATTTTGGCATTGCGTTCTGGTGTTCAGGCCTGTGCTCTCCCCCTGTTTAGATGTATAGTGAATACATAGGTGGGGAAGCTCAGAAACTATGAAGTTCTCAACTAGACCTATTCAGAGTATACTGTTGTCTATGAACAGGATGTTTGAAAATTATTAGATACACTTGCAATAGTCTTTAACCAAGCCACAAGAAGTTCTTACAGAAGAATAAATTCTATTGAATTTTTCCTTTTGAGAAAGATGGATTTTTAATAAAAGTTGTTGTACGTGAAGTAGGTGGGAATGCAATGAAAATATATTCAGGTCTCTGTTCACAACTTGTCTTAATATTGTCTAATCATTGAGGTGCTTCCTGCACACCTGCACTTTCTATGAGTCATATACTCTGCACATGAAAGATACTAGCATAATGTCTGACTATTTAAAAAATGTGATTATATTAATAGCACAGATTTTCTTTTGGGGACAAGTATGGATAATGATCCATTTGTATGGATCCGTTTGTAATATTTAGAAAAAAAAAACTAAAACAGAAGCTGAGAACTATGCTCTCAGTATTTTTCCTTGCAGGCTTAGTGCAGCCATGCAACATTTCCTTCACCATAGATTTCTGACAGAAAAAATACAAGGGTTGCTTTTCTTCCAGTAATCCCCCATAGATATTGCTGATTCATGCAACACACTGCTGTCTGGATACTGAATCTTTTGATCTTCTGGACTGGGATTTATTCCTGGTACTGCTGACTTCACTAAAAAGCCATTTCATGATGAGGGTGAGACAGAAAATTTAGTCATGTGCCAACACTGTTTTCTATCCTTCATATTTTTATTTCATCTCCTCTCTTGTCAACCAGAAGCATTCTACTCCAATTTATAGATGGTGCCTCTTTTGGTATATCTCATTTTTGATATCTTTGATCTAAGTTTTGAGAAATGGAATATACAATACATAATGCAGAGGTCTCTTCTGAATGCCCAACTTAGGTATGCAAGCTGCAGTTTGTAGGCAGTGTGTCATCACTGTCACAGTGAATGTGGTATTAAAAAAGTACATTTATCTTGCCAGATGAGCTTTCTTCAGCATGTATGTAAGAGATCCTAAAAGCAGGTGTTGGTTTCAAAGGAGTCTACAGTGAAGAAAAGGACAGCCAAAATAGAGACCCCTCGTATTGCATTTTCTTGATTACTGACCCAAACCCATAGAATTAACATTGTCCTTACCATACATTATTTATCAAGTCATCAAAAAGCAAAGCCTGGGCCAAGACATGTACATTTTAACAAAGTGTGGACCAGAGTCTGAAAGTGGAAAGAGTAGATGAAACTCAGTGCTGTTGATATGTACCAGGGTGCAGTCCTTAAGGAATTTTCTTGGAAGAATGCTTGGTTGAAAACTTGGTGTGATCAAGAGCCAAACATCTTGCAACAAGTAAATCCAACTTACATACATGATTTTTAGGTCTCTTAGGAACTATTTTCAACAAAAAGTCTCTTAAAGGAATCCATTCATGAAACATCAGGCACAAAGTTGCTTTATTGCCATATTTTAAATGGTGATTTTGCTTTGAATTTAAGATAAAACTCCCTGTCCCCTGAACTTTCACACATCATAAGTCTAAATTGAACCAAAGATTTTTGTGTTTCTGGAAGTCTGATGACCATCAAAGTCATCAGTAATGAAAACTATCTGTAGTTAATTAATAATTATTCTAATTTTAACAGAAAGTTCCTGTAGTTTCTTTTTGCACTGAAATGAAAGAATTGATGTAGGTTAATGTCAACACCAAAGTTATTCAACAGACTGCCTTTCCCCACTTGCACCATGGCTAGATGCAAACCTCCATTCTTTTCTGTATGAAAATACACAAAATATACACTCATTAAGCAGTAGAAACCTAATAGAAAAGTCATCTTTCATCTGTAAAACAGATCCATTTTCTGTTTACTTAAAAGGCATGTCTGTAGCTTGAATTACATAATGAAGTAGAAAACAAATTAAAGGAAGGGAACAATGAAAATAAGTGCTCAAAATATCAAAGAACAGATTGAGAATTTGGGGTTAGGTCTTGGGGAATGAAATCTTGAATAAAAAGTAAGAATCAGATTTCAGATTCAGGATGTCAGAATCTTCAGGATTTGCCCCAGACTTGAGCCTCCTCATATTTCAGTCAATACCACAACAGCCCACTAAAATAGTTATTAAAAGGAAAACTGTAGTAAGAGAAAAGGGAGGTTGTTTACCGGTCATTTTGGCATGTTACTCTAATACTGGCAAAAGTATTTTATTTTTATCATGAAGGTCATTTACAGGAAAAACACTCCCAAAACACTTAGGATTCCATACAGATTTATCATGCAGTTGTATCAAATCACATTAGATTGCATAAACTTTTGTGCAGTGTAATGAAACGGAAAAAAATTTACAGATGCAGTGCATCAGATTAGTTTCACAAGAGCAGTATTTATATCTTGCAAGCAATGACATATGCTGAGAGTGATACTCTTTCCAGCTTGCTAGTCAGAACTGTTTTATCCTGAGAATTATTCTGTTTCCTAAAACTGTAGCAAACAGATATTTCAGGAAGGGAACAGTTGCAAGACTATCTTAGACTGTTTTTGCATCCATGCAAATTATACATTCACTGATAATTAAAGTGTTTTGAAAGAGAATTGGCAAGAATAAAATAAACCTCCAGATTGTAAAATGTTCTAGCATCTAAAAGGAAATTGCTAGAATACGTCTTGAGTAGGCAGTGGAGCAGCTTTTTTATTTTGGATTTGAATTGGTACAAGCGTCCTGAATCTGATTTAGAAAACAAGAAGAACCTCAATGAAAACTTGCAGCAAAAAGGGAAAAGAGATGTGAGGAAGCTATAAAAGTAAGATAGAAAAAGGAGATGATGAAAGCAAGCAAGGGCAGCAAACTTGAATTTTCAAAGAAAAATATAAAGATAGTGTTGAAATAAAGGAATGAAGTCTAAGGAAAGACAGAAGTACTTGGAGCAGTGAAATAACATGCCTCAGTGAAACAGAGAGAGATTAAAATTCTGTCTGAGAGAATAAGAACAAAGCAATAAACCCTGCTAAGCCTGGGCTGAGAGAAAAGGATTACTCATAAAGAGGAGAAAAGACAATGAAAGTAATAGAGTGGAGGAAAGACAGGAGAGGAGAGCATGAGAGAAGATGTTGGGAGTATAGAAAAATAAGAACATAGAAAGACCCTGAATTCTTTCAATTCCAAATTCAGTGGGTACCAAAGGACTTAGTTAGCATGCTGGAGAATTATACCTGAAGAAGGGGGATTCTATTATTGTGTCTGATTCTCCCCTTCCATTCTCCGTGGTTTCTGGTAGTGTCTTCTTACATCATTGCCCTGTCAGTCTAGGACAGGTCAGGACTGACTGTGTGCTCTTCTTCAGTTGCCTGCAATGTCCAGCAGTTTCTCTTGTGGTTGTCCCATTAGCTTAACCACAGGGCAGAACTGGCCATCTGCGCTGTGAGACAAATTCATGGCTGAACAAGACTGGTCAGTTGTGCATAACAGATAATGCCTGTCACCACTTCTCAGAATGTGTATTTCTGAAATTTATGAAGCTGAAGGGTTCAAGCAACCTGATGCATTGCAGAAATGCCAGCATAACAGCCAACACCTGACTGAGTTAGGTCTTGTATGCCTGAAAAATTGAAGCCATGATGTATTAGGAGATTGTACATCTTTCTCTGCATCTATTTCACATCAGTACACACCAGCAAAATCCCAAATTGAATTTTTCTCAAAATTTAAAAATTAAACAGACCTTCACATTTTGTGTGATATGCAATTTCTACTGTTAGAAACACCATGAAATTCTTTCTCTGGAGACATATATCTTTTGGGCTGATGACAGCATTTTATCTAGGATTATTAGCAAATAATTGTTCATTCAACTTCAGAAATTTTGGGTTATTTTCCTGAAATATTTTAGTAGGTTGTTCTGTTCTCCATTAGTCCCATCTCCCATCAAATTTTAAAAATACATTCTTTTGTGAGATTATAACATATAATGTTAACAGGAATGAGATGCTCACTTTCTAACTTGTCACCAGGCAACAGTTTAGACTACCCATTCACTTAAACCTATTTGGGCATGACTATTTTGAGTAGCCAGATCTAGTTCTTTCTCAAAATATACCAGTTTCTTGAAAAACTGTATTTCTCTTGGGCTCAAACTGTAGTACTATCTGTAGCCACTATCCTACAAACTGTTGGGCCTGGCTGGCCTTTATTGAAAAGAGCATCAGTCACATACTTCAAACTGGCTTAATAATGTTGGTTGACCTTCAGATGTTTTCCTCTGGTACAAGAAAGTGCAGTGGATGAACATGTTTGCTTACTTGTTTTAAACTCTTTGAAGGGTAGTTGGTGGGATTTGGAAAGTATCTGCTGGTGCTTGTCACATGAATTGGCCATAATTCCTGGCCACAGTACTTAATGTCCTAAATGTATTCATTATGCACTAACCATTCATGTGGAATTTATTGGTCTATTATAAAATTTTAAAAACTTCATGTGCACTCTCTGATTTTCACTTATCAAGCATGTCATCCTCCCACTTCGAACACTAACCATCTTGATGTTAAATGTTTTTCGCTTTGTTCTTCAAGCAAATATCCAAGTTCAATTTATGACTGTAATGTGGGAGTTAGCTTGCAAAAGCTTGCTGGAGTTTATGACATCCTTATTTATGTAAGTGGCACACCTATTATCTGGACTGTTCAATTTCTGCTATGGAGGTATAATGCAGACACAAACATGCAAATAAAAGAATCTAAAGGATAAAACAAAGCTATGTTAGTAAGATTCAAGATAGGACAAGGAAGGCTGTAAACATCTTCCTCCTTTCCAAACAGTTCTCATATTAGTTATCCTACAAAATCCCTAGGCATGCAAGCAACCTTTGAAATGCTTTGAACAATTAACAATTTTATTCTTTTATGTGCAATTTAGCCCTTGGAGCATCATTTATTGCTAGGAGCACTTTACTCCTACGAACATCTCCCTTTTTTTTTCCAGTTAAGTATACCAACCAGCAGTAGGAGAGGCAAAATAAAATAGCACTAGAGAAAGATAAGTGGGGACTTACCTGCCATTCTGCTGGTTTCAGTTTTAGCGTTTGCTTGCAATACTAAATTTTTTGAACTGAACTTGCAAATTCTAATTGGATGTGGTTGCATGTGTTTAAATTCTGGAGCCTTTGAACCAGCAAGAAAATACTGTGCCTGTGCTTTTGAGCCATCTGAAGCCCTATGGCAGTGTTGAGACAGCATTGCATTAAACCTCATCTGAATGTATGCTACTGAGTCAGATCCAGGCATCCTCACACTTTTTACTGACTTTGCATTTACTTTCAAAATACCATCCAATCATATGCATAGGAGGGAATAAATAACCTAGCTTTAAAAAAAAAATCCTTCTCAACAAAGTTCTGCATTTTCCCCTGCAGGATTTAAGGAAGGTAGTGACTCATGCTCCAAAATATGTATGGAAGCACATGAAAGTATTCAGTCACTGAAACAATACTGAGCAGTCCACCACATTTCTGATAGTGGTCTAGTATGTATTAAAATGATGACAGCAATGTGTGGCAAGTACCAACTGCTAGAGTGAGTTGGGATAAAGACTAGTTTGTGCCATAGATCATCAGCACTATAGTAGCCTGAAAGAGTGAAAACTTAGTGCATTTTTATTATTAGAGAAAAGAGGATTATGTTCAGAACTGGCCCTTGAAGAATTTCAGAAGGCAGACTGAGTAATTCTTACTACATTTTGTGTAGGTGTAAGAATGAAGGCAAAATTTTGTCAAATGTAGGGAACACATAAAAATGGTGAGAGAAGTTCACAGTCCATTTCTTATGCAAGAAATTAGCTACATTTCAAGTGATTATTTAAACTAACAGGTAAAGAAAAGGTGACATTCTTAAGCTCGTGCACAGACTGAATCATGACACCAGTAATATCAGAGTAATTCCTGAGAAAGTCTGGCACTAACAAAGAAACAAATAAGGTAACAGGGGCACATCTCAGAAAATGTGACAGTTGTCTGGTACAGAGGAGAATCCTGGCTAGTAACAGCAGTGACCAAAGCCATACTTTACACAATCATTTTTTCTTCTGAAAAGTATCAAATCATGTCATCTTTAAAAGGGTTGTTTATTTTCATATAGTTATAGCTAACTCAATATCACGAGTTTTGGGGTTTTTCTGGGGTTTTCTTTGTCAATGAACACCAAAATGTAAAGGCCTCAAAATAAAACTCTGTGTTAGATGAAATGTCATTCCACAAGTTATCATTAATTTAATTACATGTTGTTGTCACAGAAAGGTGCTGTTTTTCAGGATTATCCAAAAATGTAATTAAGCATATTGTCACATTTGTTATTTAATTATTTCTTTATTGCTAATTTAAGTAAAAATGTGTTACAGCAACAGGACAGATTTACACATTGGGCTTTTTTTGCCTTCTCCAGAACATTTGCATTCTTTCTTTAATTTCCCTAAGACAACTGGAAGATATCCAGACTATAGTTTAAATTGCAGTTTTAGTCATTTTGGATTAGCTCTTCATTTTTAAACTTAAGTCCCTAAATTATATATGAAATGCATTTAAGTGGAGAAAGTGTAATGAAAAATCCTCCTTATTCAAAACACACCCACTGTACCTGCATAAGCCCAAGTTTTTTATCAGGTACCTACTACTTGTTCATAAGTGATCAAAGGAAAGAAAGGTGTGTGTATGTTTTATTAGAGGACTGTGCATGATTGGAGGGGCATCCCACAGTGGTTTATATGTGGCTTGCTGTGGTTTAAATTAGCTCAGAGCACTTAGAAAATGAGTTGCTGTTGAACTGACAAGCTGGTGCTGTTATAGGACTAAGATTCTTAAACATTGATTTCTCAGCAGATTTGAGCTGTTATTTTTTCACAGTTTGTGCTAAAACACATGTAACTGTAACATGTTAGGTAGGCTGAGATTGATCTTATGTAATATGGCGATGTAAAATTTAGCTGCTAGTACAGCTTCATAACATTAACCTATTACACTTTTTTTAGATTACTAATAAAAATTTCAATGTCAGTTTTTCAAATTGTACCAGGAGGCTGTGGAGATTTTTCTTAGAAATTATTTATTCTGTTTCCAGAACTTCAGTTCACTCAGATGTTTTTGAGAAAATCATGCATTATATTCAAATTAAAATTATGTTTAAGAGATTTTTAAATCATATCAACAAGAAAGACATTTAACTTTATGAGAATCACCAACCACTCATTCATTCTTGGGTCTTCCTAGAGACAATACATGGAAGATACTGAAGACAATAGGCTTTAAATTTACCCAGAGTGCTTTGTCCAGAGGATGACAGAGCTCCAGCTCCTCTCCAGCTGCTGGTGCTCACAGCGCTTTCACACACATGCACACAGACAGACACACACTGCTCTGCAGTCCCTCCAGGGACACACCACCCTCCAGTCGCTGGATGCTCCCTCCTGTGATGGGAGGAGCTGGGCAGGGTGATATCTGAGCTGTGCCCCCTGCCATCATCTTCCTGTGCTCCTTTGCCAGCATGCAGAGGAGCATTTTATCTCATCACATACCAGTATGTATTAGGGCGATTAAACAGACATGCTACACTTTAATTCATCTGCTTGCATTTTACAATGTGCTAAAAAAACGTCTTGGGCATCTAAGGAAAAACCAGCAGTAATCTACTTACTTTTCAACATGGATTTCGTTAGGAAACTGAGTAAGCAGTAGCTGCTACTTCCTATGATAAACTCTTTTGGATTGTGAAAGGTGGCTAAACAAGAGTTCTCTGCAGTATAGGAGAAAGAAGCAGGCTAAACACCATTTAGGGTTAATTCTAACAAGGTAGGCAACATAATTTTAGATGTGAGGGAAGCTAGAAGTACATAGGTTGCGGGACTTTGTTATGCAGCTTAGAGTAACAGGACAGTTACTTTCATAGCACTAAGAATGGAATCATAATGGCTTAGCATTGTTTAAAGCTAGTAAACTGCAACTGTAAATCAGCAAATTAGCTAATGATTGGCTCTGGTAGTGATACATAATGAAAAACAAATGAGGGAAGGTACTCATGCATTGCACTTTGTAGCTACTGGAAAAATTAAAGTTCTGTCTTCATAAAAAAACTGTTAAAGGGATGTTATGAAGGGCTGTGCCCTGGTAGCAGAGCAATTACTGCTTCAAATGAGTATGTTTTTTAATAAATGCTGCTATAGTAAGTCTGCAATTCAGTGCTAGCAGTTTTAAATGATTCATGGTGTAACTGAGAGGTTATATCTGCAGTGGGAAGCTGTGAGGCAGACTACTGTATTTCCAGCCCTTTCTAGATAGTGCTAACCTCAAGTACTAGAAATACGCATACCTAAATAACCAAATACCATCATAGAGTGATATCACTATATCAATAATCTTCAGTGCAGAGACAGAAATGGTAAGCAAGACCTCAGGGCTTTCAAACCATAAATTGATCTCTTGTCTTTTTTAAAAAATAAAGTAAAAATATAATCATAACAAAGCAATAACTTTTTGATGTCTTGACCCTACACCCATCAGGCTTATACTTGCACAGTTCCTGAAACTTGCACAATGATTCTTCAGTTCCCATGTTGCTTGTGCTCAGCATCTTAGTGTGGTTTTGCTTCCAAATTACATTATTTTTAGTAAGTTGGCTGTCTTTAATCGTCCATGTTGTAAGTAAAATTTATTTCTCTTTGCTGTTTAGCATTTTCTAGACAAGTTCGGCAGCTGAAATGCCTTCTGTCTTTTTTGTCACAACATGCCTAACAGCGTTTTTTTAAATTGAGATGTCTATTTGTTTACAGTACACCATGCACACTAATCAAGGGTCTGTTTAAATTTTCATCACTTTATATCAATATGTAGTAAGCGTGATGATAATGAGCTCATTCAAATAAGGTGGAGTCCACATACTTGTAATGGTATTACTTTGTCTTACTGCTTCTACCATTAATTATCGATAATTTCTGTTCTGATAGATAATGACCAGTATTTTTAAATGCCATAGGGAAGATATGGTTAGCTCCATGAAGTTCAGAGGAGGCACTAAAGTTTCCATACAGCATGCAAAGATGAGCATGTTAAAACATGAAACCCTTTTTAATCATATACCTCTTCAGCACTTGAGGGCCACTCTCTATGGCGAGACTTTCCTTCATTTTAGTGTCTGTAGCCCTAACTTTAGGCACTTCAGCCTGTCGCTGTTGAGCCGCTAGCTGAGAGGAAAACCCAGGTTCTCAGGCAAGGAAAGAGAAAAGTGCGTTTATTATTTTGATTTCTGTATATATAGAGTTTTCAGAGGTCACCCAGATTGGTCAGCCAGAAACCTCCCCCTAGGCCTAATTGGCCAAGCCCGAACTGCCCTAATCTGGAGGCGCTGTTTGCAAAACATCCCAACTTTATCTTTGTTTATGAAACGTAGCAAAAATGTTCTCACGAGAAAGACCTGTGCTAGTCACATCAGCCCCATAGAGGAGAGCCAGGATGCAGCATGTCATTCCCTCTTGGAGCCAGCAGCAGGGAGTGCAGAGCATTTAGGCAGTGCTGCAGGTGGGACACGGAATCCCAGAGGCACATTGTACCTCTAGAATGTTTAAATCTCCCCAAGCAGGAAAGAATTACATTTTTGTATTCTACATCTTGGATGGTAAGTCTAAAAAATTGAATATTTAAATAAAAAATAGTGGGAATTAGTGAAGTGGGATTCTCTGGAATCACACATTGGGTTTTGGTGTTGCAGGCAAAGAATTTACCTTGTGATTAGGTTTTGGAGTTTTATCATATCAGGAAGATAATATTAAGACAAGAAAGAGATTTTCAGGCATCTGTTGACTTTTAGTTATGAAAATATGCATACTCCTGGCTTAGATGGTATGTGACAATGGCAATTTTGAGAATTTGAATTTTAGACAAGTATCCAAAGACGCAGTCGTGCAGACTTGTACTTCAAAGCAAGTGTAATCCTTAATGTCTTCAACCTAAGGAATTTTAAAATGTTATAAGTCATGTTTTCCAAAAACTTCAAACTACAGCTGGAAGCCGTCGAAACAGATCTGTTGCTATAAAAGAAAAAAACCAAAATATACAGGCTAGGGATTAGTAATCTCATATGAGGGGCACTTGAAAGTGGTGAAGAACCTGATATACTTGTCATTTTGTACAAAGATTCTGCAAGATCTTTTGATCAAAACCTTGTGTTTCTTCCACTCTCTGATATTTAGAGATCATTATTATTTGTGAAAGCAGCCCTTTTTTCAGCTTACAGCTGTTCTACTATTTTCTGGCAAAAATCTGGTTTATGCACATGGATATTTGTATAAGAACAATTTCCATCAACATAGATATAAGTGGGTTTGTGTTTTAGTACTCAAGGAATGCAGAAATCCCTTGTGATGACACTAAGAGCATAGTTATTTATAACAACAACAACAAGAAAAATTCATTCCAGAACATTTACAGTCTTGAAGCCTTCATGCCAAAAAATGAGCAGAGATGAAATAAAGGAAGAAAGACTTCTATGGGGACAGACTATAAAAGCATACAAGGCATGTTTTTAGTCCAAATATGTTTTTTGTGGAGACTGCTTTGTAGTGTTATATTTTCTCATTAAAAGAGAAATTGCTGCCTTTTGACATTTCATTGCAGCAGGTGTGCTTTGCAGACAATACATCTGTATTGTCATACAGATGACAATACAGATGTCAATACTGAACCAACAGTTCATAGATATGTGAAAACAAGTGGTTGTAGTGATCTTATCTTACCACTTACCACTGCTGATAGCAACTCTGGCTTTGACTGGACATAATCTGATAGAGCTTACAGCAGGGATGTGGGACTCTTTGCCAATGAAATAAATAGCCAGAGTCTGATTCCTACCCACAATATTGTAAATGTGGAGCAGTTCCAGTGAAGACATGGGTTTTATTACAACTAAATTCAGAAGTGAGAATTGAGACTGTTTGTAATGGTTGCATAAAATTATTTTCAGAGGTGAAAACAGTCTAATACTTCTTTAACTGCATAATTTTTCCATAATGCTCATCCAGATGTACTTCTTGGATACTATGAACAAAGAGCCAGATCCTTTCTTCATAATCGTCTCTCTTTATTGACTATATGTACTTTCAGATTTCTTATTAGGCATGTAAGCAAATTAAATTCTTTTGTGCTTTTATTAAGTTGTCCAAATTGGCCATTTCTCAAGAAGGGGAGTGTTGTATTGTGCTTATGCTGGGAGCACTCTTATATGCTACAGTCTTATGCACAACCACCCCCAGGGCTGAGGGACTGTGGCAGCTATTAAGAGTTGCTGCTTTTTGCATCTTTTATTTGTCTCAAGCAGACTGTGTTGTCATGGCAGTATATACACAAGGAGGTAAATGGACTTATAGTCTAGTCCTTCTTAGATATTTTTGCTCGGGCTTTTTTTGTGTTTTATAATAAAAGCTATCTTTGGTCAGAAAAATAATGCAAAGAAAATGTTAAATGTTTTTCCCCACAAAGAACATATTTTCTACAGAGTCCACTTTTGACTGTACATACAAGGTGCTTTATGGTTAAAAGAGAAATTGCTGGTATTTTAACATTTTAATAAAATACAACCCCAAAGTTGTCAACTGAGGTAATGTATAGTGTGATTTAGTAGCATCCTGGGAAATATGCACTGAGATGCTGCCAGTAATGAAACTAAATCACTGCTTTATATTATTCTGTTTTACAAGACCAAGAGTTGCAATACTTAACTGTGTCAAAAATAAGAACCCATGTAGAAAGGTACTGGCCAAGTAATGGCAGTTGGAAATGAATACTGACATAGCAAGAAGTCAAAGTTCAGATATTTTATATTCAGAACTACTTTTCTCCCCATATATAACAATGAACTCCAGTTTGTAACACGATATCAGTGTCTTTGAAATTAGATTTTCAGATTTAAAGTTCCGAGGAGGAACAAGCTCTGCTGTAGTGAGGAGACTGGAGCAAACTACCCATTTTTATGTTCTGCAAAGATTACATCTGAGGGGCACCTTCTGCTGTCTCCTGAGTTCTGAGAAGCCCTTGGGGATCCTCAAGCACTGATGGAGTAGAGCAAAGGATGTAGCTGAGAGCAGTCCAGACAGCCATTGCAAACTGTCAGAAGTCAGAAGGGGTCAATGCTGCAATAAAATTTTCTCATCACTGAAGGCAATTTGCTCTTCTTTTTTCCTGTGGGTTATCATTTTAACACTGTGTTGGTTATTTGTAATTAGGTAGCTATCAGAGAATAGGAGAGGAAAAAGGGTTGAATAAGACTCAGGTATAAACACAAGTTGTGAGCATTTTACAAATATAAAAGTAGAAAACTCGTATATTTCCAGGAAAAATATCAGAAATCGCTATAATATAAAGATTCTACTGAATGTTCAACCTATCCTACTTAAAATCTCTTTCCAAAAATTTTCTTTCATTAAAGGGATTCTTCTCATTATCATGGTCTCCGTATCTCCTGTTACTGTCATTACTGACAAATATTAGTATATGTCAGTAATATACAAGTATTTTTATGCTTACTGCATGCCTCTTATTTATATGTTTGGCAGAGCATTGTTAGCACGAGACATACTACATGCTGAACAGTGTATTTTAAAAAGAATGACTATTAAATCTAAAGCTATTTATGGGGTTTTGTTTTCAATGAATTGCTCCTGTGTAAGAATGGTTTTAAACAGGAGATGTAGTTTAGCATTTGTTCTTTTCCTTGTAATGATTGTGTTCTTTACAGTGCTACAGGCAGATGAGCATTAGCCTCACCACAAGGAGATTAAACTCAAGTTATTTTGGGGTTGTATGTTTTTTATAATGAAACAAACTAAAAAAAAACAGACTGTAATTTTTAATTACTCATCTAAGATGAAAACAATTAACATAAATCCAAGTTAGAATTCCAATTATGACAACAATACCATATACAATAAATATGGCTTACTATAAAATGCACACAAAAAGATGTGTGCCTCTGCACCATTTTATTTAAATGTGCATATGTAGGAGCTTAATTTGCTGAACTTATTTCAAGCTGAATATACTTAAAATATTAGGAAAAAAGGCTTCAACTTCATTATCAGTTCTTCTTTATTTTACACTAAAGCCAAAAATAAATCCAGACTGAAATCAAAGTAATTTATCATTTTAATTGGCATAGGAAAAGAAGTACCTGTAGATTTTGTTACCAAAAAATACATGAAAATTATTTCATGCATTAAACAGCAATACTTGTACAAAATAGATGAGAAAAAACTGCAGGATTCATTTTTGCTGAATAGCTTGGTTTTAAGTGGTTACTCCATGCTAAAAAGCCATGAGCCAGATGCCAGTGTTCTCATAATATTACTTCATGCACGTTGCCAGTGAAATCTATAGATATAATCATGAAGTAAAGAATTAGTAAGGTAGTAGGTTTAGCAAAATAGGAAATCTTCAGGAATAAATGACACAGTCAAAATTACTGTGAGAAAAGTAATGAAAAGGGCCATAAATTCATTACAAGAGGTTATTGTTGGTATTACCTTTTTCTCTTCAAATCCTAGATTTCCCTGAAGGTTTTCCATTCAGGTAAAACCTCAACCTATCTATCTTAGGCAGGACACAATGCCACTGGGTACTTTTTGATATATTTATAATTGAGATGCATTTTGCAAACACATCAAAAGCTAATGCTGAGATGCAAAGGCCATTGTGTAGCAGCATCAGGAAGGGCTCAGAGAAACGGCCACAGAAATGTCAGGTGCTGCTTGCTTTTAATCATTTGTGCACCAGTGTGAAGGGAAGGAAACTGCATGGAAAAGAGCAGGATTGCATCAGTGTGAGTGGCTTGGAGGTAACTGACTTACTGACCTTGATCCAGCTGTTTTTATAGCTGCAGTCTCAGGCAAGTCCCCTGTCTACAGCAAAGAGAAGCACATGTTGCACTGCAGTCTGTGACTATGCAACACTTCCAGAACAACAGCCACACACCTCAGGGGATGTGCAGGTGTATGTGCATGGTACCTGCTCTCCACAGACTACTCTTTGAGAAAGAGTACAGTCTGGGATGTATTGCAGCTGTAATGCAGCCTTATTACATCAAGGGGATTTCTAAAATACAAGGAAATTTCAGACCAAAAAGGCTGGTGTTGTACGTTGCCTTGTTGCAGCTTTATGTGTCATTTATAGCTGCCTTGTCCAAAATCCAGAATGATTGATGTTGTACAAGTGTGTGCTGGTGTTTAGTTTAATTTGTGTTTGAATGTTACCATACCCAGTACCCATGTGCTGTGCACAGGAGCAGCCCTTTGATTGCTGTGCAGCATTATCAGTGATGGTGATTGTGAACACAGGGGTACAAGGTGAAGAGTGGAATATACAATATGTAGAACAGAATGTGCCAGCACATATGAATGACACAGCACTATCAAAGCTATGTCAAAAGTATATTTTTGAGGCTGCAGCAACTGCCTGTCCCAGAATTTAATCAGGAACCAAAGCTTTGAAAAGACTCCAGGAGGAAAAAAAAAAAAAGAGGTAATATAGAAGTGTCAGTCAAGCCAGCAGGCAATGCTAACAAATTGCCATGTCTTTGTCAAATGCTCATCACTCATTCTTGTGTCAGGTAATGACCATACAAATTGTAATTGTATAGATCGGGCAAGATGTTTATCCCAAGCAGTCACCCTTGCTATTTCATTACATGTCTTATAAACTCAGAAAGTGTTGAAAGGACTGCAGTAAGAGAAAAAAAGTTCAGAAATAAATGCACTGTAAAACAGGATTAATGGTATAAATTTGGGATTAGCATAAATCCTATTTACCCCTACTTAATAAAGCATTATAAAGCAAGAAGGTTTATGTAATAGGATTTAATCTTATTTAATTTCCCTTTTTAAGCAAATATCCAGTTGACCCTAACATGTATAATACAAAAGACCATTTGTGAAATATTCCACACATCCCCCAAATCCTCTGAGATGCAGGGTAGTGAATATACTTGACACAGTTGTATGCTACTCCAAGTTATCCATATTACAACTTTGTTCTACATTTGTCATGCAGGAAAACCTGTCAATAAAATACAAGGGAACTGTGGTTTTCCTAAAACTTAATAGCATATCCTCCTCTGCCCCCCTTTTTTATAAATTAGTTTGTAAAGACTTGGAAATGTATACTCTCCAGTTGATGATACACCTGATAATATAAAAAAAATTAGTTTAATAAATGTGCTGTGTTTGTGTGTATTTAATAATTTGATACATTTATGTGTATCCAGAAATAAATAGTTTTCCAACCAGTAGTTTTTTAATCTGACTATAACTCATTAAATAGCTTCAGCAGTAAGTGATGATAACAGATTTGATTTTGTTGCTGATAGACTTAATTAGCACCTTTCTTACAAATATATTTGTAACTTTATATTCCTGAATAATAAAAATTGTCTTGTTTGCATTTGAGTAATACTTTTGTCTCGAGATAGAGGTTAATTATGAGGTTTAGAATATGTAGAGCTGAAAATGTTTTACTTATTACGGGGCGGAGTTTCTCCTCTAGACTGCAAATTTTTTTTTTATCCAATGTCTTTAACCAGTTTAGACAAACAACATTTGAAAGTTTGCTAATTCATAAAATTGCCACAATTTTAATGCTGACAGCAAAATAATAATACCCAGAAATAAGACATCTCTATTTAACTACTTCCAATGAAGTTAACATCTTTCAGATAATTTTAGACATCTGTCTACTACTGTTGCTGTCATTTTCATTGGGCAGAATTAATTTCTAAGGCTTTCAGAACATTTGAAAAGCTTATGTTTGCATGTGAAATATTTTTTTCTCAGGATAGTCCCGTAGGAAATACTAGCGGTGTTTATGACAGCACCAATGCTCCCTTGAACTCTGCATGGCCATGGTAATGATTTTCAAGGCTTTACATTTGTAATGATATATTCTATATACCAACTATCAGGTTTAGTGGTTGGAATTCCTTTCACCATGTGAACATTTTTATTATTAACCCTACTGCCCATGTGCTACTTATCTTGCTAACCCACTTTTTAAATTCATGATAGACTATTTTGAAAAGTCAGGGTTTGAAGATACTTTTTCATGTTAGGAAAAGACATTAATCTTGTTTATCAAAGCTGTCTGCAGAGGAGAGCTGAGGCTCCTCGGGTGCATAAGTGATTTTCCTGCCTCAGATGACCTGAATACTGCACTGAAAAAACTGCCAGCACATGTGTCCTCAAGGAAAGTGTCACTCAATGTAACCAGAATTCTTACAGCCTGGAGGATCTGAGATTTTCAAAAACATCTTTCTAGTACCTCTTTTCCCCCCTCCCTATCCCTTTCTCAGAAATTGTGCTTTTAGTTCAGGACATGTATTTTGATGTTTTTTGCCTTAATTCTGTTTCTCAGGCAACACAGACTACCTGAATTGTTTCTAATGTGTTGTTAACTAGAGCATCCAAAGTAATTTTCTCCCTAACTCCAATCAGTGACAGTTTCTGGCTGCTGAATCTGTCTGGTGCAGTTCTATGGGAATGCTTGCATTTCTTCAAATGGATTTCAGTACATAGCACTTGCAGTACTCTATCACTCCTCAGCTGGACAGGGGAGAGAAAGAATAATGAAAGGCTCATGGGTCAGGATAAAGGCAGGGAGAGATAATTCACCCATTACCATCACAGACAAAACAGGTTCGACTTCAGGAAAAATTATTTTAATTTATTATCAATCAAATCAGAGTAGGACTATGAGAAATAAAACCAAATCTTAAAACACCTTCCCTTCACTATCCTCTTCTTCCCAAGCTCTACTTCAGTCTCAAACCTCTTCCCTCCAACCTGCACAGAGGGATGAGGAACGTGGGTTACATTCTGTTCATCACACATTGTCTCCTCCTCAGGAGGAAGATTACTCACACCCTTCCCCTGCTCCAGAGTGGGGTCCTTCCCATGGGAGACAGTCCTCCATGAACTTCTCCAACATGAACCCATCTCACAGGCTGCAGTTCTTCACAAACTGCTCCAGCAGACTGGACACCATGGTCCCTTCCATGGTGTGCAGTCCTTCAGGATCAGTCTGCTCCAGAGTAGGCTCCTTTTTCCATAGGGCCACAGGTCCTGCCAGGAGAGTGTTCCAGAATGAGTTTCCCATGGGGTAGCAGCCTCCTTTGGGCATCCACCTGCTCCAGCATAGGGTCTTCCACAGGCTGTATGTGGATCTCTGCATCCCTGTGTGCCTCCATGGGCTTCAGGGGCACAGCTGCCTCACCATGGGCTGCACCTCGGGTTGCAGGAGAGTATCTGCTCCAGCACCTGGAGCACTTTCTACCTCTGCTTCCCCACTGATCGTGGTGTCTTCAAAGTTCTTTCTGTCACATGTTCTCACTCCTCTCTCTCTGTCTGCAGTTCCTGCACTTTTTCCCAAACCCTTCTTAACTCTGTTATCCCAGAGTTATTACCACCATCACAGATGGTTTGGCCTTGGCCACTGACAAGTCCATCTTGGAGCCAGCTGACATTGGCTCTGTCAGACATGGAGGAAGCTTCTGGCAGCTTCTCACAGAAGCCATACCTGCAGCCCTTCCCTGCTACAAAAACCTGTCCACATAAACCAAATTTGTCACAAATAACAAATACAGTTGGTGGTTTTTCTGAGTCATCCTTTATTTTGATGCTTAATGCCATTTAATTTCCACTTTCTCCACATGTTTAGTTGATGGTCCAAACATTTTGGATTGATGACTAATACCTACAGTGAAGAAGTTGCACAGGTTGTTTGACAAGCTGTTCTAGTATGTTATCATACTATCATATCAGTATTACCAACAGCCTAAAATTGCTGATTGCATTTTCCAAAGAGCAGACAACTTCTAAAATCCAATTTTGTACATCCATGAACATGTTCTAAGTTATGTTGCAGTATATATTGTAAGGTTTGAGCTATTCCCAGTATCTCAAATATGCATCTAAAGTTCTAAAAGAGTAGAAGTACATATCAATTATATCATTTGTTCTTTTGTTCTTTTCTAGTGTTACTTCTTTATACTTCCCCTTCCTTCCTTTTTTGTGCCTGTCTCATCTTTTGAATTTTATTTGCTTCATTTCTTCTTTCGTGTCTTATAGATATTTTTTGTGAAATCTAACCATGTCATAAAAATGTGTTGAAATTGCTTCAGCTGAGATTTCTCTATCTTTCCCACTCTTTGGTTGTAATTTCAAATGTATCTACATTTTTTTTGTAGAAGAGTGAAAGGGGTTCTTTAATGTATTTTTGTAATTCTTCAGTATTACCAGAAGTTTTTCATCATGAAAAGAGGTGCAAACTCTAATAGAAGGTCCAGTCATTTTACATATACTAAAGAAAAATGCTAAAACATTACTTAAAACATTGATTCATAAGTTATTCTTTATTTTAAATCAGCTTTCTCTGCCAGTATACTAAATGCGAATTGAATTAATAATTTTCTGTATCAGACATTCTGGATAATGTATTTTACTACATGGGTTTAATTCATTCTGCAATATGATACAAGTTAAAATTGGATTTGCTATGCTAATCCTTTTAATAAATATTCCAGCATCTTCAACAATATCATCCCACTACTTGAATCCTTTCTTTCTCTCTGTGTACTTTCATATTAATTGGAAATGTCTCATCTTTGCTTCTAAGGGCATAATGTTTTATATTGCATCTTTCATGTCCTGAGACAGAGGAGTTCTCATCTGCTTCTATTCCTTACTCCTTTCCCTCCTCTTCTTCCTCTTAGTCATATTATTTGTGGTGGTGTTCCCACATCTGCCATTACAGCCATTTTCTGCTTCTTTTCTTGAAATCAGCAACAAAATAGTGCATACATGTACAATAGGAGAAAAGGGGAAAATAGTAACTGTGAGAAAAGATGTCTGAGAGGAGTGAAGCCTGAATAGTTAAGATGCCAGATAACGTGTGTAATCTTTTGCTTAAGCAAATGTTATTACAGAAACCTGAAGTCCAAAAGTATGCTTTAGACAACAGATTTTAAACAGTATGTCCAATATATCAAGGTGAATTTCAAGTTATAAATTTGAATTTTCAACATATCTGCATTACCATTCCATCTTGAAGTCTTCTGTGCAATTGTATATTTAATAACTCCACCCAAGTAATTAAATAAAATAATGAATAGTTCTGGACAAAGGATAAAGTCCTGTGACTGTTATTGCATCTTTCTATTTTGATAGTGATTATTGGTAATCATTCTAGTGAGTCTGATTTTTTTCAACATTTCTGAACCCATCTTTAGTGAATAGATGTGTTTCCGTAGCAACTCCACAGAAAAGCAAATCAGATCTTACATGGGCTAAATTATCTGTGAAAATTCCATTTTTTCCCAGTGAACAGTACAAGATATGCAAAAGAGTGCTTTCAAACTAAGTATTCCAGTCACATACCTAAAGCTAAGAGGAAATATTCTGTGCCTTTCTCAAAACTAATGAATTTCAATAACCCAAGAATAAAAAGTAAAAAAGGTAAGAGTAAGGAAACTGAAGTGTCTTTCAGTGGACAAAGATCTTAACTAATGATACAATGACTCAGAGTCCAAAAAAAATTTCGTGATAATGTTTTCCTCTTGAATTGGGAGTCCAAGGGCATAAAAAATAAGTTTTCACTTTTTGTCTAGTAGGATACAGGCACTAATTCAAGTTGTTACTATAGATGAGCTACTAGATAACAAAAAACACCTTATAATTATTTTTGCTGTCTCAGAGCAGATACTGCACTGAAGGATGAAAATGAGACACAGAATATTTAGGTTTTTTAATTATTTCAATAAATGCAAAAATGCAGTTGAAAGGATAAATGTTAAATTTGTCTTAAATTTAGGAATTAAGCACATAAAATTCTCACAGATTATATAGCTGCTTCTTAAGAAAACAACACCTGAGTTGAGTCTGCAACAGAACTTAAGAATTAAAAACTAAACAGGTATGAATATCAGATACAAAAAGTGTGTGAAATAATCAGTATTATTTGCAACAGTGGTTATGTTGGCAAAATTATTACAATTAACTTTTTTTCTATATTTACTTGCAGACAGTTGATATTTTTGGAGGCTGAGCTATCAGAAAAAGTAGATTTTGAATATTAAGAAAGGAAGTGATACTCAGAACTTATGGAAGGTTTCTGAACAAAGTGAGTTTAAAATAAGCTAAACTGTCTGAAAATGTGTATGGTCTCTTAGCAAAGCAAAAGTTCATTAGAATGAAGTACCAAAAATACTGACCTCTCTATGCTGTAATCACTTAGCATGCGGAAAACTCTGATGCCCATAGTCGAAACAATTGTATATGGAACATCTGTATCATTTATGTATGTGTATGATGTTCAGCTATAGCTTGTGAAAGTGGAATCAAGTCTTGCTTTTTAGATTCCATTATCATTTCAGTAAAGTACATAGAAGAAAAAGCTGAAATACTTTATGTTTGCAGAATAGCTTTTTGCATGTGCCTCTAGTTTTGGCTGTTATCTTAGTTATCCGTATTTGTCTAGTCTTCTCAGAAATAAAATCCTTTTATGTTAGGCAAGTTTCTTACCTTTTATAAATAGTTCCTAGTATTAATAATTGCAGTTTTTAAAGCTTCTGAAGCGTGGCTTTGTCTTCTATTCACCGGTGACTTATAAATTATTTTCAGCTTTGAATAGATGTATGTGATTTCTGGTCAGAAGGGGGTCTCTTTTTAGGACTTCAGTGGAATTTATTCATATGAGGAGCATCTAGCTCCAAGATAGAATAGATCTAATAATGTATTGAAAAGTCTTCTCCTTTCTATGCTGTATCTTAAATATCTAACAGTGCCTTCAAGATATTTGAAATGAGGTTGCCTATATTTACCTATGCAAGCATTGCAACAGGCTCTTTCAAAAATAATTTGATACCTTGGTTTGTTCAAGTGCTAAAGGAACTACCGGCTGAAATTTTCCAGCAAGTGTCCCTAAACCATTTGGGTTTTTCATCCCCTAAGGGAGGCTATAAGCAGCTTGTTCATTCATTTTCAAGTAAGCAGAGCTAAGACTATCAAAGCTGCTCTGAATTATACCAGATCTATTAAAAAGAAACAAACATAAGATTTGGTAGGCATATAGTACCAGTAATGACACAGAACCCACAGAGAATGTGAATCAGATGTAATTGGTACTTTTAGTTCCCTGTACCTGATGCTTGTCCAATTCACTGAAGCAGTGGAAAGGACATCTTAGTTGATCTACTGAAGTCATTTACTACTGCAGTATAGTATATTTGTCATAAACTTGTGTTATGTCTACTCTTCTCTTACTCTTTTTCAAAACTTCTATTTTGTTTTCATTTGCAACGCATCTGAAACCTGCTGAGGTTGCATCAAATGGGCTTCTAATTGAATTTCTTTAATGTTGAGTGTTCTGTTTATTACCTTCCTGGCACAGGGTACCATCCCCAGTTTGATAAATTTATCAAAAGTGCTTGTAACCACTTTTTGAAGTGTTTAATATAGCCCCAGTTCACAGGGACAAGGACTAGTCCTCCATTTCCACAGTTTGTTGCTAAGACTGATAAAGAATTTTATTCTTTCCCTTGGAGACTCAACTGTTTGGAACCCAGAAACCTGGCCAGGCACTTTGAGCACCTCACAGTCCAAGTACACCAGCATGGTAATGGCCCTTGAGAGGGAGCTTCTTGCTATCTGGTACTCACATACCAAGTACAGACCCAGAGATTTCTCGCATTTATATGTATTCATAGTAGTCACTGCAAGCCTGAGCCTGAATTTTGGAAGGTATTTCATCCATTGTGAATTCTTCAGTCACTTACGACATCTATTTCTCTACCTCCAATGCTTGAAATAGTTTGTGGAAGTACTGTATTGTCATCGTGAGATGTTTCTCTAGAATGCAACTTCCATGACATATGTTTTTTTTACTAAGAACTTATTAATACCTGTATGATCTTTAACTAAGATTTGTATCTGGTATTCAAGAGGAAATATGTGCAAAAAACTGTAGTGAATGTACTAAGTATATAAGTTACGCACTTTGCTTCATGTTTAAGTTATTAAGGATTGTATAAGGACTGTATGTAGGCGCCATCGTTCTAGGCACCTATCTTAGTGGTTTGGGGTTTTTTTGTCCAAGCTTCAGGGACAGGTCAATGACTCAGACTACCAACTAAGCCAAATCAGAATCCCTGACAGTCGGTGGGAACATGAATCATGAGAAGAGTACGTCTTCCACTTTATTCCCACATCTGCTTTTCTTTATAGGAAGGAAAAGTCCAAATAATGAAAGTCTAGAGGTAATATTAAACATTTGGAGAAATACTGAGCAACAGATTGTGATTCCTGAGATTGAATAAATCTTCTCTTTGTACATTCAAGTAATACAGAAGAGCAAAGAAAGTCACAACATTGACAAAAACATTGTAAGACTTGCCACAATAAATTCCAGTTTCTTTGATAACATTGCATGTGATCAGTGAATGTGTCAATGTTGTCTAGGAAATTTATGCTGTCTCCCACCCAACAGACTGTACAATTCCTTCAGAATATCCATATTGAATGTAATTTAAAACCAAAGAACTGTTTTAGCTTTCTAAATTGAAGAAGGAATATTATGCTTCTTATAAATCATAAAGAACTTGAACCCAAATTTGAAGGGTAAATATCATACAGTGGTTTTGCTGGGTGCTAGCATGTGTAGCAATGGGAATGTACAATTTTAATTGCTTTGGACAGTTGAAGTTGTCAATCTATAATGCTGCACACCACATAGTCAGCCTTGGGCACATCAGTACTCTAATTACAGAAAGTCTGGCTCTTCACCAATGTTTTAACATTTGATTTATTTCCTGTTCAAGTTGTTCAATAGAGCCAGAGTTAATTGGTTTTCCAAATGAGTGTTAAAAATATAAAGACTCAGCTTCATTAAGTGGAGGCTGTGCTTACTGTGCACCAGAGTTGTAAATCCATGTAAAGGTTAGAGTGAGATTTCATAGCCTTGTGTACAAAACCACAACTTGAATAAGTTTGTGTTGCTTACAAATTATACTTAATATCTGACCCTAGTTAATAGTTGACACTAGCTGCCTTTTCTTTTTTAAAAGGGAAGATATGCTGCCTGGGAAAAAGAAATCAAACTAAATATTTTAAAATAAGACTAATCCATTGTATTTATTTTATGTGATGTTCATTTGTTTAAAAGAATCATGGTATTCCTTTGCGATCCCTCTGTAGTTTCTTTATTCACAAAAGGGATCAAGCTCTTTATTGAGTGCTTTCCTTCTGTTTGAAAGATTTCTCCAAAGCATCTTGCAAACCAGCAGTGTATCACAGATAAATCATATTTTCCCATTCTTGTGACCTACATGCTGTTCATGCATGTTCAGCAATCTCATGCTTCTAATAGCAAAATTGTAGTTAAAGAAACAAGGAAAGTTGGCAGACATTTTAACATTTTTTCATTCCTATTGAGGCAATAGAACAGGGTAGAAGGATTTTGCTGGGTTTTTCTCAGGAACAGCTAAAGTTTATCAGCTCTTTTGTTCTGTGTGGGTGCATATGTGTGATTTTGTTTTGCTGGGTTTTGGGGGGGGAAGGGTTGCACTGTTCCCTTGCATTACATTTTTTCTGAAAACATATTCAAACTTGCATGCAGAGGAAGTATTTGATTTTTGAGACTCTTCTGTTTGGGTTGAATAAAAGGATTGAAGAATGCTCTTCAGTGTTCAGAGTGTAGTGCAGGGGTGACTCAAGGAAAAAGCTGGGCGGACAGTGTGTGGAATAAAGGTAGGAAAATTTGGTGAGAAAACAGCTGCAAGCCAGCCAGGGCTGGAGCTGATCAGCAGGATGGAGTAGGTAGTGAAGACACACAGAAGTGGCATAGTCTGGGCAGGTCTCCTGAAAAGCCCCTAAACAAGGTCCGGTAGCCAGAAATGGAAACAGGACAGCAGAGAGGAGCAAGATCAGATCCATAAGGAGTTGGAAACTGAGCCAGAGACCCGTGGCCAAGGAGGGATGATGCTGGTCAGTAGGTGAGACTGGGTGAGCTTGGGAGAAGATAGAAGAGCAGGCAGAGGATGTGAGTTTCTCACCAGTGAAAAATAACACTGATGCAGATGTTTGGGTTTATCTGTCTGGAAGGTTGTCAGAGAGCTGATACACTGATCTGCCAGTGCAGTTACATGGGGAGGCACTGAGACATCCATGTGGTAGACATGAACAATTTGAACAGCTAAATGAGAGAGATGGAGTTATTCTTGTGGGTTTAAAAGCTAATATTGCAGAGAAGGAAAGAGGGTGGAATATTATTAATGACTGTAGAACAGTAAAATATACTTTCTCCTAGGGAGCAGGAATGGCCAGCAGCTCCCCTGGGCTGGGGCCCAGCAGCAGCACATGCTCCCCTGGGGTGGCCTGGGAGCCAGGGCCCATCCCATCCCATCCCCAGACAGGAGCAGGGAAGCCAGGGCACACTGGGGCAGCCCCAGCCCGTGGGCACTGCCCAGCTCCCAAGGCTGGGACATGGTCCCACAGGGGAGCCCAGCACAGTAGGGCCCAGGGACAGGCAGGGACAGGGGCTGGTGGCCCGTGGGGGCAGATGTGGGAGCATGGGTAGGGGGGAACCCCAGGGGGCTGAACAGGGAGAATTAGGACTGAAGGAGCACTCAGGGCCCAGATGTTCTCAGCAAAAATAGGAAAACAGAGTAAGAATGTTGTGTAGCATGGTATGTTGCTGCAATGACTATCAAAAAATAAAGAACAGAATGGAAAAAGAAATCAATGTAAATAAAAAAATCATTGATTTCTGTGTTTAAAAGGTCTTAAATCTGCTGGAAATCTTCAGATATGGACAGAGACACCTGAATGTCTCTATGGTGAAATACCACAAAAAGCTGTATCAGTGAGGCTTTAACCTCACTTGTAGAGCTCAGTGCAAACATTCCTAAACAGTACTTGAAACAAGCAGGAAACTAATTTTTAGTAGATTTAAATGTTTTAAAAGTGCAGGTATACTAAGATAAGCACTATGAATTTCATTAAATTAATTTTCCTGAAATTGCCTTAAACATATTTCATATAAAAAGAAAGCTGAAATATCACCTTTTTTCTGTGCCATATAATTCATACAGCAGGTTATAGATCATAGTCTTCAAATTAGGAACTACTATAAGATGTAAACCTGTCTAAACTGTGATATGCCAAATAAACTCATTCTGGTTTTTCAGAAAAATATTTAGAAACTGGCACTTTGTCCAACTAACACTTGAACTTGACACTGAGTTTTAGGGAGATAATCAAAGGTCTTATCAAATGCATTGGCTTAAATATCAATAAAACACTGGTTTCGGGTCTTACTACTGATCAGGTTTATCTGAAGCACAGCCACATTTCAAAGGTGATGTTTATATCAGACTACAACAAATACTTTAGGAAAGTTTTCAGTCTTTGGTAGCTATCAGAAATTTGTCTTTGCTAAATTCTCTTTCATGGAAAACTGTTTTAGGGTAACCAAGTTGCAGACTATATACTCTGTCAGCAGACTAATTGTGGTAGTACATCTCATTAACAGTGCTGAATGCTGTAATAGCTTTTCTGCAATTGCTGCTGCATTTAATGAGAAGCAGCACGATGCAAGCCATATTACTGGCCTGACAATTTGTTCTATTGATTTATCACACCTCTTTTACTGCTGTCTACCATAAGGATTGGAAAACGTTCATCAGATATTTGTGGGTTTTGACTTCTTACCTTCACAAACTTACAAGACTACCTCTCTGAATCATTGCCACATGAGTTGGTGTTGAGTCTGACCTGGATTTTTCTTTTTTTTCCTTTTCCAAATTCCAGCACCTGTCTTCAATCAGGCAAATTGAAGAATCCATTCTAAATTATCTGAAAATTTAAAAATATTAGCAATGTCTTAATGGATAACTCTTCCATTTTGTAAAACTGAGTTCTGAAAGCATTTTATGTTATTACACTATTTTTTTGTATTAGTCTAAATATTTCTCTCATGCTGTATGTAAAAGAACATGCATTTAGAGAAAGCAGTGCTAAAAATTCATAGATTTTTTCTTAGGATGTAAAAAGGAAAAAACTCTTCTTCCAAGCTCTGAGTCATGCAAGTGTCATAAATGCCTAGTTGCAATAGCTCACATATAATAAATGTTCCTTGAGAAATTACTCAAGTGATATGAAACATCACAAAAGTATTTCTAATAGAAAATGCTCATAAAAGCCCTGGACAGGAAAATGAAACTACAATTAAAATTTTACAAGGACTGAGTGCAAATTTTAATATAAATATGCACAAGAAACCTGCATTATAAATGCATGACAGTTCATTGGCTGATGAAATCAATAGAAAGATTCCCTTATGAGGTTTGCCTGTAGAAGCCTCTGCTTTCATTATTGCTACCTACTATTTTGGCAAAGATTATCCAGAGAAGTAGGATAGTCTGTGCTTCATTTACTTGGGACATATCTTTCTACACATTTAAGGTAAATGGAAAAAAAAAAAAATTGAATTGAATCAAAGGACATGCTGTGAAGTACAAATCCCAGCCCTATGCCCTGGATAGAGGATATTTAGGTGTCAGTATTACACACTGGAGGTTAATTAGTTGACAGAAATAGTAAGAAGAATTACATAGAATGTGGAGTGTTTGAGAAAATTTATGCTAATATGGTCATGTTTGAGATTTTTTTTAAAAATCCAACTCCTTGAAAAACACAGGGATAACTGTTCCATAAACAAGTTACCTTTGCCTAATTAGAAGACTTTCTAAAGTTCAGAGTGGGTGTAGATTCTGCATCCTTGGCACTAACTACAGAGTTATGCTCCTAATCAGAGAATTCAGCTTTCAAAGCAGTGAGAAAATCTGTTTTGCCACTACGCAAGTACTGTACAGTATCTTAGTCATCTCCTGATTCTACCAGAGAGAGATCTGAGGCAGTTGCTGCAGCTCTTCCTTTCTCAGGAAATATGACTTGGCAAGAGAATTTAAGATCAGGGAACTGAATCAGCATCTGGGTGAGTAGCAGCTTACAATTTCCTCTGAAAGTTCAGATGCCTTCCTTGCCTATGAAAACTAACTGTGTTTCTTTTTTCTTTTAAGCGGTCATAACTTAAAAATATGGCAGAAATTAGTTCTGAAACTCCTGCAGAAAAAAAAACCCCTGCAATGATATTAAACCATCAAATCCATTAGCAAAATGACTTGTGTTATCTTTAAAATGAGATATCTGGAGGCACATTACATGACAGACCTCCCCAAATCTATGACATTATTCTGGTAGGTTGTACTGCAAACAGAAGAGCCTAGAGAGATAGGTCATAGCCTCCTGAGGGGCTGAAGATGGATGGCAGACATAGAAGATTGCCCTGATCATTATTCAAAAAAATAGTCATGCCAATGGATTGGCCTTATGTACTAGAAAAAGGAGTAGACTGACTGCTGCAGCCTAAGTGTTGCCAAATCTTTCTATTCATAAGTCCTAGAGGCCTGTTAGAAATAAAGGGATATTCTAGAATATATGTTGTATCTAAAAGAACACTCTACCATGATTGTCATTTTGTAGACGTCAAAATTATCAAGCAGGTAAAAAGCATTGATGGAATCAAAAAATTTGAAGAAGAATCTGCAATCCAAATAAAGGAAAAATCACTCTACAGGAAAAAATTACATTACCCTTTTTTCCTCCCTTTCCATACTTGGTTTAGTGATTATGAATAAGCTTTTGCCCACAACGTTCTGTAATGACTCTTGAAGAGTTTTGACAGGCTACTCTAGTTTAAGGGCTTTGTTGCTACCTCTTCTGGGAATTCTCAAAAAAAGGTCAGCATTGCTGTTCATAACAAACCCTTTTTTCCCATCAATTTCCATCTTTGTTTGATACTGAGTGACAGTCTTTGGAGGCAGTCTGTTCCACAGACTCATGTTTGTGGTCCTGACAATTGCTGTGTCTGTGTAGGACTACCTGTTCCTGATCTGTACAAGTGTACTGCTCAGTTTGTCATTGACTGGTAATGGGATTTCATTCCTAATATCTACGGAACAGCTGCAAAAATACACAAAGAGCTATGAATGTCACATACACTACAGCCCTAATTTCATCCATGTCTTCTGAATTCTGAAGCATAAGGCTGTGTGTTTTCAAGCAGCCTTCCTCAATCTCGATAATAGTATTTAATGAACTTCCCTTTATTTTAATCTAAATGCTCCTTACTATGTTGTCAAAATCTTTCAGGCCAGTGATCTGTAGTTGAACAATGTCCTGATTTTCTGTTCTCTGTCTTTGCTTATCATAGTCCTACAGTCCTTGCAATTACTCTGTGGAAAATACAGTAAATTGTATTTTTCCTTTAGAGCTGGCTGGATAAATGAATATATCATTGTCATACATTTCCTGCATACAGTAATCAGACACAGGAGATTAATTGTTTCAACCAAATATTTGACAAATAAAGACTCCAGCTTACTTTGAATATTGTAGCATTCCTATCTGCCTTGATCCAACAAAGCAGTGATGTAGTCTGATGAATTCCTAACTATAGCAGTGTCTTAATGTCAGTAGCTTCACCAAAAATTCATTTACATTTCTAAGAGGTATTTAGATCAATCTTCTCTCACAAATCTTAGATTTGACAGAGTCAGTTAATGAGGAAATTAGCCTGTGCATCGAATTTGCCCAAATCAGTGGCATCACTATCAACTGCAATTGATGAAACTCCTTCACTCCCTATGAGTCATCTATATAAATCAGAAACTGCTGTCTCATTTCTATTAAGTGAAACTACTATGCTGAAGAGAAAGAAGATACTTCAGTCAGGTTAATGGTTGAACATATGTTAGTTTGCATTGTTGTTCACATTTTTACTTCTCAAAGTTGGTCTAGGATCTTCAGCAAGTAATACCTACAAGTTGTAAGAATTCTGCTGGAACAATGCTGATTATCATCTTGCAACCATGTCTTAAATACGAGGTTTGTTAGATGCAACATTACCTTAAAGAAGCCTTCAAATTCCTTCTTCCATGAGTTAATACTCAATACCTTCTGTTAGGGTTTTTATATTATATATTAAACAGAAAACTAATGGTATTATTAAGATATCATGTGTTCCAAGTAAGGTTTAGCAACATGTAGCGATGGCTCAATTTGATAAGAAGACAAGCTGTACGTAGGTAACAGTGCAGTAGATAAATAAATTTCTTGTGTATATATAGGGTTGCAACCATGAACTTAACTTTAAAAAAGCAAAAAGCCCACATTTTGAAAATAACCACTGCAGAATCACTATATACCATAAATTGAATAAAAGCTTCTAGTTCTTGATCTAGTATGCTGGATGGAAAAAGGACACAATTCAGAGACCGAGAAGTGACCAGACTGTATTTTTTATTTCACTATTTTGTTCCCTCTTACATTTAATGAGCCCATATCTTCATGGTCACATATTTGTAATGACTCCTTTGCTACAAGTTCTATAGCTTTATATTTATTGGTAAATGGTTCGTGTCATAAAAGAAAGATTACGCTTTTTCTTTGGTCAATAGTGTTTCTGAAACTGACTGCTGAAGTGGAATTTTATTGTAATTAAACCAAGTCTAGGCAAAACTCAGAACTAAAATACTACTGAAATTGAATTTAAGACAGCTTGGATTTTCTAAGTGATAAATCGCATATTTTAACAAAAGCTTCCTGCTTATGGCATTGTCTTCTCTTTAGTATATTTCTGGTTTGGGTTTGGCAGGTTTTTTGGTTTTGCTTTATGAGCTTATATATGCTTAGTGGAAGTGAGAAGCTTGCTAAGCTGTGTGCATATCAAGTGAAAATCATTAAATGTTTAAGAGAAGCGAATGCATATAAGCTAAAACTAATTGGTGGTTGAATATCAGCTGTTAAATAATTATTTCTATTTTCAAGCAAAAAATAAGGACAAAATTAGCTGCTTGAGGCCAAAGTCTCTTTGAATGGGCTGCCCACTGAGCTGAGCACTCCCTCAACAGACATGGTATCAAGTGAGAGTGTTTTTTCTAGAGACTGAATTGAAATTTAATTTGTTCTTTGCATCCCTACTCAAGAAAGCTAATTCAAAACTATTATCAAGAAAGATTCGTTTAGTTACATCACTTTTCTGTTTGACATTTATAGCTTTAACACAAACTAGACTGGATATTTGAAGGTGCTGTATAATAAATACAAATTTCTGAGGGCATTGATATCTAAAGAGACAATATGTGTGTGTAATATACTACTTATAGCCGCATCTTCTGATGGTCTTCCAGCTTACCTGAGCATTCATTAATTCATTTTTGTGCAGACGACTAATCAGTTAATTGAGCATAAAGGCAAAATTTCTACAAATTGAGTGTCAAGTCCCACATTGAAATCTGACTTCCCTCCCCTTGCAGCTGTATTCTGTCTCCAGTTCACAGTGCCTGTACCTCAATTCTGAAAATCTACATGAGGTTTTCCACCCTCATGTGACCCAACAGCACAAATCATTGATGGAAAATCCAGCAGTGGCTTAGCTGAAATCAGAATTTTCTGCCAGAGACTACAGTGATGACATTTGAAGTCAGCCTCCTATTTCATGTGCGACTTGGACAAGCTGGGGCCAACAATTAGAACTTCTGCAGGGTAAAAGGACCTGAGGATCTTGGTGAACACCAAGTGGACCATGAACCAACAGTGTGCCCTTGCAGCAAAGAACACTGATGACATTCTGGGCTGCATTAGGCAGAGCACTGCCAAGAGGTCAGGAAAGGTGATCCTCTTTACTCTGCATTTCTGAGACACACCTCGAGTACTCGGGCCAGGTCAGGGCTCCCCAGTGCGAGAGAAATGACAATACTGTAGTCCAGCAAAGGGCCATGAAGGTGATTAAGGTGCTGAAGCATTGACATATATATGAGGAGAGGCTGAGTGGGTGGGAACTGTTCAGCTTGGAGACAAGACCTGGAGAGATCTTATTAATTCTTATTAATACCTGAGAAAGAGAAGTTAAAAGGCATAAATTTTGCCAGAGGCATGTGGTAGGAGCTACCCATGGAAATACAGTGTCAGGAACAGCAAGGGCTGGCTTGAGGACAGTAATTGAGGCCAATATCATGGTCAGCAGGGCAGGGGCCCTGCCACCCAGAGCCCAGTTCCACAGTGTACCAGCAAGGTAGACTCAGAGATGGTGCCCAGGTTCAATCAGGACTCCAGATCATCAGATCAGTTTGTAGCAGGGACAGATCTGAGGTCAAGCCAGGGCGTCAATCCACAGAACATGACCAGGTCTGGTGGGGATGAACAGTGTCAGACACAGCTTGGTGACTGTCAGACAAGTCCATGGTGACAGTGGAGACCTAAGGACAGGCTGGAAAGCCAGTCGAACAGTTGGGATCCAGACCAAGAGCGTCTATGGCCCCAAACAAGCACAGCTGTGACCCAACTGGAGACTTGCTCTCCGATGGTGTCACTGAGGCAGGGGAAGGCGGCCAAGCTGAAACAGGGTTCCTGGGCCCATGGGTTGGGGTGTGGATGGAGCTTCCAGGTGAGCAGGTCAGCGCCAGTAAAGGCTGTAAGTTCACCCTGACATACAGGCAATTTCACTTAAATAAAATACACTTTCACTGTGGGGGTGGTCAAGCAGAGTAATAGCTTGCACAGAGACATTGCAAAGTCTCTGTACTTGGCAATATTCCAAACCATACTGTTTCTTGGAAAGTATCTGTTGGACTAGACAATCTCAAGATCCAACCTTCCAATGTTCAGGTTTTTGTAATTTTCTGATAGCTAGAAACAAATGTTAAATTTAGGGTGAGCAGATGCCCCTAGGTAACTGCTATGGAATAGCTGTCTTTCAATTCACATTCTATCTTACCCCGAGTAACATCATTTTTCCAAGCCCTCAACCCCTAAATCTCTTTCTGTTACATAAATGTACAGCAGAGATTAATATTCAAACACTTTTTTTTTTCATTTAAGCGGTTACATAAAATTTATGATTATTAAATGCATTGAAATGTGTAATTAATTAAAAGTCAGGCTATATATGTGCCTAAATTCTGGAAGTTAGAAGTTTTCATTCCACAGATTTTTTTTTCCCCAGATTCATATACATGTACAAATACCACACAGAGACACTCTTCTTTACATCTAATTTATGTAATATTAGTGCTGGAAGAACCCAAATTGGGTCACAAGAAATCTTGACTCAGCTGTGGTGCTCCTGCTGATTCTCTGGATCTCCTGTTGATATCAGCATGAGTTCTGCATACTGAGGGAATTCAGCATGTCTGAACTAAGTTCAGTCAAGTAGATCTAAGAGAATTTTCTCTCAATGTACACTTTTGGATTTTATGAGCTGTTTTGTTTATACATTATAGATTTGTTGTTGTCTGATAGCTAAGATTTCATCCTAATGTTAAAACTCAGTAATTTTCCTTACTATATTTTTATGCAAAATTTAAATTTCCATTTGCTATTCCCTCAGCAATATTTTGGCAAAACATACTTGTCTCCTTTTTGGACAGGGGAAAAAAAAGCCACACTACCAAAAAAGTGGTATGAAAGCAGTTCTCTCTGTATAGGATTGTGTGCTGACCTGTTGTGCTGATTCCATGCCTGTACTGTGATACATAACCACCAATTTAGCATTCATGCATTATACTAGGGGTGCTACAGTCATAAAAGATTTACTTAATCTGAAAAACATACTTGCCACAATTTCAGTACAACTCCAATCCAATTTGGTTTAGCAGAAGCTTGTAACTTTCCCCATGCTCATAAGGACCTAATTTTAACCCCCTTAAATACACATTTTCTACTCTTTCAAAGTTAATTAGCAGTCAAATATGCTTGAGAAATTTTGCCCAAAGCACAGTCCTAATAAAACCAGTCTAGAGTATACTCAATGATACAGGAATGACTGGAATAACTAAAGATTTTCATTAAATTTTTTAGATCTTCTCATCTTCCTAGGTATCATTTGTTTGAATATATACGTAAAATAGAGGTGAAAGACTGAGTTACAGTCAGCACCATCGAATAGAAAAATGCAAAGTTTTGCCTATGAGGAAGGTGGTGTGAAGACAAGAATGGAAGGATTACTTTCATGAATGTCGTTGTTCTTGGGTGTTCATTGAGTAATCTATTTTTGCATTCATTAAACTTAGTTTAGCTCCTTTGCTGTAATCTTTAGATCTTAGGACCCTCAGTCAAAAAGATGCTGCTGTTACAATTTCCTTGATTCTGCTGTCTTTGTATTGCTAATTTCTCTACAGTGTTCATCTGGTTTTGCTTTGACTCATTTACAGAATTGGAGAAAATATTGATTTTTTGGGGTTTTTTTTTAGTTTATATTTTAAAATGGAAAGAATAAGCATTTGTTATAGACACAAAAGCTGACATATGATCAATAGTAAAGATACTAATGGGCTGTTTTCCTGTCACTTCACTTTTGGTGTAATTCTTGTGTCAGCACTTACTGTAGTGCTCTGCTTCAAGAAAGCCAAAAGGAACAGAGAGAAGCCCTCACTAGGTCAGACAGAACCCCAGACTCTGATAAAAGGATCTGTTTCCTGTGCACTACCATGTACTTTTGCCTTTTTCTTAGGAATATATTAGATGAATTGTGGCCATTTGAAGAAAAAAAAATCAGCAGAAATAGGTGATTTCCTGGCTTTATGGAAAAATGGCTTTATGCTCTTAGGATTAAGTTTTCTAACTACACAGTTGAAACCTTTTCTAAGACAAATTTTTTTTCAATGATTTCAAGGCAAAATTTGGTGTGTGACAAGAGTACCAGATGCCATCCTGACTTCTTTCCAGATACTCTGCAATTTCATCTTTCTACACAGGGGTCTGCCTGTAATTCTTTTGAATTTTCATGTGCAAAAGTGCACCCTTCCTCATGTAACTAAACGATTTGGACTCTCTGCTAGTTGATCACAGATTACGTCAGAATCAATATCATCTAGGCTGGAAAATACCTGTAAGATCTTCAAGTCCAACCATTAACCCAGCACTGCCAAGTCCACCACTAAGCCATCTCCACTCAACCACTTCTGTTGGCAGCCTGTTTCGGTGGTTGACAGTCCTTTCTATGGAGAAATTTTTCTTACTCTCAAATCTAAAATTCCCCTGTCACAAACTGAGGCTATTTCCTCTTGTCCAGTTATGTGTTACCTTGGAGAAGACCATGCCACAGTCTCCTTTCAAGCAGAGTGATAAGATCCCTCCTGACCCTCTCCTTTTCCAGACCAAACACCCCCAGCTCCCTCAGATGCTCCTCATAAGACTTGTGCTCCAAAAACTTCATCAGCTTCATGGCCCTTCTGTGGACATGCTCCAGCCCCTCAATGCTGAGGTGAGGGCCCAAGAACTGAACACAGGATGCAAGCTGCAGACATACCCACTTTGGAAGTTTTTATGGTTAGAACTTTTCTGCTAAATTAATCTTTTTCATGTTAAATGCTTTCTTGTCTGCTTAGCATCTGGTAGCAGTGGCAGTCACTTCTGGGTCTTGATAGACAAGGAATCATCAATGAAATTAAATGAGGCTATATTATGCACACAGAAATATTCCCGTATTCCTTGAATTTTACATTAGAGAATATGTTTCTCACTCCTGACAGAAGTTTATTTATAGTTTCTTCATTTTCTGTCTTTACAACCTGCAGTATCTGTGTGTTTCATGAATTATGATCAGAAGTTACATTTGTGCATTTAAATTCAATCTATTTTTTACTGCTGTCTGAAGCTAAAGTTTGTGGGGTGTGCCTTGGAGAGAGAAATACTGTGAAGCAGTAAGCACAGTCAAATGACTTGAAGCAATGCTACAGTTTTCTGTGCTGCAGTTTTCCTTGGCTGAGATTGTCAGCTGCCTGACTTCCATTGAGCCAGCTCTCTGGGAAAATACAGAACTGGAACTGAATCAGCAACCAGCCTGTGTCCTTCCATGCCAATGTAATGAGCATGCCTGTCAGGAGGAGATAGCGAGGCTACTATCCCCCAGGAATAAGTTTTATTATTGCATCTGATTTTTTTACAACTGCTTCACAGGTAATTTCCTCAACCCCTGCATATAGGTTAGGCACAAATATACTGTCAGTTCAAGTAAGGAACTAATCAAGCTACCCTGGCTAGTGAAAAGGTTTCTGTGATTAGAAATTTCTTGCAGCTCACAGAAGCACCATTTTAGAACAAGGAAGATGCATACACTGAAGCTTAATGTAAAATGATCTCATTTTGTTATGCAAGATGATTTGACCTAATTAGATCTCAGACTTCCTATCCATGAAAGCCAGAGGACATCAGATTTGAATAAAATATATAAGGTGCAGTTAAAGAAAGAAGACAAGGATTGTTTTAAGGCACTACAGAAATATCTCAAAATTGGACATCCGCAATAATTCAAACGTACACATTCATGGATACTTTTGTGCTTTAAGACATTGTTGTGATCCATGCTGACCAGGAAAGATGGACATCATGTGAAGATGCATACCATAAAAGAAGCTTAAAGAGCTTCTAAGTGTAGCTAACAATAAGTGTAAAAGTTCAAAAATTGATACTGACATGTTGTTACCTGTCAATTTTCTGTATGACCAAAAGGTAAATTAAAGGCAGATCTTGTTCTGCAGCACACTTCCTCATGGCAGTTATCAGGAATTTCTGCAAAGCAGCTGAATCCCAGGAAGATAATCAGATACAGATGTGGAAAGGGGAATCCACCTGTTTACGTGAAAAACAGACAAATACATAAGTTTTATAGAAACACGATATACAAAATTTATCCAAAAATATGTATTTGGAGTAATCTGGAGAACTAGAGGTCAGCAAGCTGGACTTTTTCATTGGAAAATTGGTAGAAGATCTGAAGAACCAAACAAGCAGATGAAGCTAACACACAAGGAAAAAGATTTGACACAAACATATTCATGGGGTGCTCAGAAAGAATCAGTGCAGCCTGTCTAGAGGCAGTGAAAAAAACGGGATGAAGGTTAGTCTACTGACATTTCTGAGATGACTGTGATTGTGTTCTTTAAAAAAAAAAGAAAACTATTAAAGATTTATAAGCCACCATGTTATATGATGAATTGTTTTCTCATGGGCTTGCTTATTGAATAAGATAACAAAGTGTACACTAATCCCTTAGTTTACCCATATCTGGAGCAGTATAAAACCAGTTTAGAAGACTGAAAGGGATGCATATTTTCACACAGGAAATAACTTCTGGAATCTGTGTCACAGAATGTTACAGGGGAAAAACTAAGTTTAAAATTAGTTAAAAAAATATTGCAAACATTTGTGGAAAGTAGGTCCACCAAGATGCACAGTTCCATCCACTGACATAGGAAGTCCTTACATTACTGCTGCTTAAAAGCCATCAGACTAATCCTCAATCTGTATCTGAGATCATCACTCCTTATTTATTCTACATGGTACTTCTGCCTATACTATTTATAACTTCAAATTCAAATATACGCTACTGTTTGCAGCATAATGGACTAGTTGGAGCTTTGATGTTTGTTTTTAATATGAATTGTTATAGTAAAATGTTTTTGAGATAAACAATTCCCAATAATTAGCGCCTAGAACAAGAGGTTATAATTTAAGTTTTTAGAAGCCAACTGTATAATAAAAGAATTTGGATTTGATGTCCTGTTAATCCAGAAGAGTGGTACTTTGAGGCTGATTTGGGTCCAGTGGCTGTAACAGTGCAGGAGAGACACCAACATACTTTCTTTTTTTTTACTAGGATCACTGATCATCTCATTCAGCATGGGTAACTGCTGAATTACATTTCTGTTGGAACACGCCTGAAAGCAAAAGCTATTTAATTTGAATGTATCTTTCTGTTTATTCTAATTTGTATTTAGAATCTAGGACTATTTTTTTATCTTGATCTACTTTATGTAGATTGTACAAAAAATATCTTTCTACCTTACCAATATTGATTAGCAAAATTCTTATTTGTAGGTTTTATTTTTAAATGGCTCCCTAGGATGCTTAGGACTAAAAAGAAAAGTTCAAAGTGCTCTGTGATGAAGAAAGGAACTCATAATAGCAAAGTGTAAAGAAGAAGTAAATTTAGGATATTTGACAGCTTGAAGATTATCCTCTCTCATGAGGATGACTGACTTCCTTGTGGAGTCTTTGTTGATTTCAGTGTAATCCATAGGAAATTGTAGTTTCTTCCTGCTCTTCAGTCCTTCTCACTTGTTTTTCTTCAGTGCTCCATGTTTTTTTCTTCTCTTCTGCCCTGATGTGAGTTGTCCACAGCCTCTCAGGGGGTCCCTGCCCCACCATGGGTTGTTGGCACCCACAGTCCCATCAGAGCTGTTCCTTCTCCAGCACAGAGCACATCCTTCCAAGATGGAATCTCTAGCCATATATCCTCTGAGACTTAGAGTCTTCGAAGACTTCCTTTAATTTTGATATACTGGCAAAGGAATAATAATATAATCTTTGCTCCCTTTGCTTTAGTATCACACCTCCTAGGGGAATTATTTTTTTTATATATTTATTCTCTGAGGAGCCTGTATTACCTTGGGAGTCCTCATTGTTTTAAAACTTTGATTGTTATTATGACAAGAAAAATGAAATGGTCATGGTTCCTTTGAGTTTGCCAGAAAGAAATTTGATTAATGGGTATTAATAAGTGCAGGTAGTAAATTAATTTTTAAAATAATTTAAGAAATGTCTTTGAAGCTTTTTTCTGACTTTTATGCCTACATGTCTAGTAGTAGTCCTTCAGAAAGACCAGCTTTCAGTCATATATCTTCACAGAAGGATCTCAGTTTCAAGCAAAAGGTTTCACTTTTTTGTAAGGAAAATTTGAAAGGAAAATTGGACAGAAGAACTTCTTTTTAATTGTGCCTAAATCAAAAGAAATGTATAACTTTATTTCATCTTTTGGTAAATTTTGAAGTTCTGTTATCATACACTCCCTTTATTTTCTTTCCATTGCTTCTTTGCTTTTATGCCAACATTCACCAGGAATAGTTGGAAAGACATCCTAAGGCTGACAAACTCTTGGTAGTGTTTTATAGATAGAAAAACATAGGAGTACAAAAGGTGTTAATCTAAAACACTCACATGAAAAAAATCTAAAGAAAGAAAAAGAGCCCCAAAAAGAAATAGTATTTTAATTAAATTAAAACAAAGTATTAAGAAATAATCTTTACTTTAAAAATACTAACAGAAAAATAAGTGTTAGCATTACAAGAAGCTGAAAGTTCTACACAGGCTGTTTCTGAGGAAAGGATATTTGAATTTCCTGGTCAAATATAATATCACTTCCCTCTGAAATGCAGTGTTAAGGTGTCTGTATACATAAATATTTAGGCCAAGCAATTTTCAGATATCTATACATCAGTGCTCCTGTCTCAATCCTGGCTGTTGTCATCCAGTAATGGAACATAATTAATATGATCCGATGAGAGATTAATTTAAAAGATAAAATACAGATAAAGAGTGACAGTAATCACAGTATTGGTAGAGATTTCTTCACTATCATTCCCTTTGGATGAAACAATTATAAAAAACAAAATATAAAAATGAAAAAGACATCTATTTTTAAATAGCAAACATACTTAGTTAAACCATAATTTTCTCAAACAGGAAAAGTTCAATTTTAACCTAAGATGATAATTGTGAGCTGGTCTGTCAGCTCACAGACACAATGATGGGCATCACTAAGTATATAAACTTTTTTTTATCGTCTTGCAATCTTATGCATTTCTGGTTGTGCCATTATTACAAATATGTGAACAATGAAATGAAGGATAGCCTATGCCTTTTGTGTGTTACTGAAACCAGAAAAGGAAATGTCTTGACAAAGCAAAAGAATGTCAGTCAGAGTAGCTTAAAACTCTTCAAAACTTAAAGAATATGTCTGAAAATTCTTCAAGTGTTATGAGGAAATGGGAAAGTTGTATGAAGATGGGCTGTAATGAAAAAAGCTGCACCCAGAAGCTCACCAACATAGAGATGTATTTCAGTGCAATTTTAACTCATCTTTTTGCAAAAATAAGTTGCCTGTTCTAAGGTGACATAAACCTCTGATTGTTGGCTGTGGACTTCTAATCCTGAATCTTAAAGTGTTTGAGTTGGTGAGGCTGTTTGATAAGATATTCATAAAAGGCTTATAGAACAGTCTTTCCCATAGCATCAATATCTAATCTGCTTTTAAAGGTGATAGCAAGGTGATATGGCTCATACCACTTAGGAAGGTGGTGATGTGATCCAAATAATTCTGTTTTTCTTCATTGCTCTGATACAGATTCTCACTTTGATTTTGAGCATGTTAATTACATTAACACTTCCAAGTACTGTTTTCTGCATATGTATAACAGGAATCGTGAAAATTAGTTATATCATCGGTTTGCTTGAAATTTTAATTCTTTAATACAGTAAACAGAATCAGTATAATTATTTACATTATTAATATGATCATTTTTCTTATAAATAATGACAATGAGAGTATGTTTTTACTTCCCATATTAATACCTACACTTACATTTCCAAGATTCAAAAATGAAAAAAAAATGCCACTGACTTGTTCTTCTAATTTTGATGCCACTGAAGTCCATGAGAGTTTTCCCACTGTTTTGAATAGGAAGTGCTCTTATCTCAGTGGATAGCTTGTTGTTCACATACTGTAACTTATAAAAATATACAGACCAAAACATCAATGGTGTTTTTGCCACAGGGACTGAACAATTCAGGAGACAGATTAGTCATGCAGAAAAATATATTTCTTTTCTACATGACATTTCTGTGATCAACAGTAGCTTCTGTGAAAAGCAGAGAAGCTCATTTGGGAAACAGAAATATGCAGTGGCTTTTCCATTTGCTTTCTCATTGAAAGTTAAAGCAGAACCAAAATATGAAATATTGTTTCTCTTTATGAAGTCAACATTACAAAAGACAATTTGAAAATAATTTGTAAACACGCAAAACCTTTACAGAGATATTATGTACTTAAATACCAAGATTCATCTCAGATTCAAAGATCTTTTGAGAATGGAAATCAAGAACCTTAAAAGATTGTTATTTCCAATTTTTTTTCCATATTAAAATACTGTGTTTAACATCCCAGTTGCAATGATGTAGAAACTTCATATAACATGCTTGAATTTTTCTCAGTTATGAGAAAATAGGTGTAAGTATCTATTTATGAAGTCCATTGGGGATAATGATGATTTACAGCCCTGAATCTTGTGCAGCTAGAAAACTAAGGAAAAAGAGCTATATCTTTCCTATAGAGTGACAATGGAAGAGAGCAGATAATTTTGGTACTCCATGTGAGTATTGTGGTATTGTGCTCTATTAGAAAGAAGCAAGTGGTATCAGCTGTGTTTTTGAGCAGACTTGTGGATGTATGTATTAGGTATTCTTGGGACATGCCAACTAGCTCAAAACCTTCCTGGATAAATGGAGAACTCAGTGGATAGTAAATAGGTGTTAGTAGTATGTAGTTGTTGAGCCGTTCAGTTCTGCCAAGATTGAAGCCACAAGCCTGCCCAGAAGAAAGGTTTTAGGAATATCAATGTCAAAGTCTTAGATGCTTCAGGCTTCAGGCACATTGGTAGTTGTCCTCAGTTTTGGAGGACCTGTGCTTAAGGCAGCTCCCAACTCAAAGAACTAATGTAGCTACACCCTTCATCTCCAAGCAAATCTCTCAATTCAGGTTCAGTTGGGCTGCCTAGACTCAGGTTCTAATGTCATTTGAAGATACTATAGGGTCTTAATGCTCTCAAGACATCCACAGAGAATACTTGATGTCGTATAGGACCCAGGAGAAACCTCTGCCTTGCTGGACTAGGAGACAAAAGCTGGGATATGTTTGTATGTCTAAAATGACAGTAGATACCTATGTGTAGCTGCTGAATTGAGTTCTCAATGTCTGCCCTATGGTCAGATGTGAGGTACCTAGCTTTCACACAGACCAAAATCAGTCTTAAACTAGAAAACTCCACTGCTTTTGACCTCCAGCAGGCACTGATGAGAAAGACTTCTTTCAAAGCAGAAAATTGTGTTGCTTATCCAAATGGACTTACATTTAAATAACATTCAGCTTCTCCCAGCAACATCTTGAAATACTTGAACTCCTTGGATCCTTAGACACTATAGATAACAAAATCTTCAAGATGAATGTTGCTTTTAATTTCAGCAAGGAATATTTTCAGCTTTTCTAGCTGCTCTGATTTTCACTCCTGTGCTGACTGCAAATATATTCATCAGTCTGCCTCAAGGTCAAAACTGAGATATAGCCTTCTTCAGCTGCTAAGGTGACTACAATTTAAAAGCTGAAGGCCAGCTTTTGATCATTAGTGATGCAACGCTTAATGTTTATTTGCATACTAATAATCTAGTATTATTTCACTGATCCTTGTAATTAAGTGCTCTCAGTGTTCTTCCTCTATTTTATAATTCTAAACCAGGTTCTGGGCTTCCTAGATGTTCAAGGTGATGCTCAGGAATTTACCAGTCACTTTACTGACACACCTCCAAGCATTTTACCAAGGGAGTAAATACTGCTAGCCCAAATGACTTAGTTCCTTTTTAATATTAATGTTAAATAGGCAAGTCCAGATTCAGTAGACCTCATTGAGATCTGTGTTCTTGATTGGCTACTGGTATGTAAAGAAATACTGAAATCAGGAGGAGAATTTCATTTTTGTATATTTCTAGATAATTACATTTGAGAAATCAACATAATAGATAAGTCAGCATCTTTTGCTTCTTAGATACATTAACAGACTGAGAGTCTGGTAGAGATTTTATGTCAATGAACTGTCAGCTGTGGTTTTGCTAATCTACTTCTGCCTCAAGTAGAGTTCTTCGGATTCACAATGATGGGACTCAGAGGTGTCACATATTTTCATGAACCTGCTTTGGATGTTTCATATGATAACATTTGAATACAGAAAATCACCAGTGACAAAAAGAGTTGGGTTCATTTCAAACCATATTTCCTTAAATATGCAATTTGCTACAGTCAGCAAGTATATTTTTATGTATTTGTTTCCTTTTGTGTTTTATTAGCTTTAGCTTTTAGAATTCAGTTTTAGGAACTTATGCAGAAGACAGCTTATTAAACTGAAAAAAATAGAAAGTTAATTAAAGAAAATTAATTTTGAAATTTTAAATAATGTTTCGATTTTTTTGTAATCATGCGTATATTTTAACATTGGACTAGTCCCTAGTCTTGGCTAGGGGGAAAAACCAACACAACCCTCTATCCCATGTCCCATGGATTTTCTGTTTCAAAACCCAAATAATATTGTAATGGAGCATTGTACAAAGCACTGACACTGCCTCTGTGACTCATGAAGATTTTCTTTTAACATGGATTCCTGAGTCATTGACCATTGCAATCACTGCTAAGTCAACGTCTTAATTTTCTTCAGTGCATTAACGGAACAAGGACAATGCCAATGAGGAGATCATACTGACACTGTGGAATAGTAGTCTCTAACTGAATGGTTAGTGATAAAACTTCAGCAGAATGAACTATTCCTTTTAAGAAAACCTCCTGGTTAACCAGGGAGGTCCCAGGCAACGGAAGGTTGGCCAATGTGATGTCCATCCACAAGAAGGACAGGAATGGGGATCCAGGAAACTACATGCCTGTCAGCCTGACCTCAGTGCCCAGAAAGGTTATGGAGCAGATCATCTTGAATGTGATCACACAGCACCTGCAGGGCGACCAATGATCAGACCCAGACAGCCTGAGTTTCAGAAGGGCAGGGCCTGCCTGACCAACCTGATCGTCTTTTATGACCCACGTGACGGATGAGGGAGAAACTGTGAATTTTGTCTACTTGGACTTCACCAAAGCCTTTGACACTGTTTTCCATGGCATTCCCCTGGAGAAGCTGGCAAGCCAAGGCTTAGACAGACCTGGCTGGACGGCTGGGCCCAGAGAGCGGTGGTGAATGGTGCCACGTTCAGTTGGCAGTCAGTCACTCACTCGTGGGGTTCCACAAGGTGCAGCATTGGAACTGATCCTGTTAACATCCTAATCAATGTTCTGAATGACGGTATCAAGTGCACCTCAGTCAGTTTGCAGATGACAACAGGTTGGGTGGGAGTGTTGATCTGCTGGAAGGTAGGAAGGGATTAGGACAGGCTGGATCAATGGGCCAAAGCCAATTGTATGAGTTTCAACAAGGTCAGGTGCTGGGTTCTACTCTTCAGTCACGAAAACTCTGTGCAAAGCTAAAGGCTGGGGGAAGAGTGGATGAAAATCTGCCTGGTGGAAAAGGACCTGGGGGTGCTGGTCAACAGCATCTGAACATGAGCCAGGTGTGCCCAGGTGGCCATGAAGGCCAGTGACCTCCTGGCCTGAATCAGCAGCAGTGTGGCCAGCAGGACCAGGGCAGGGATTGTCCCCCTGTACTCAGCACTGGTGAGGCCACAGCTCAAGTGCTGTGTCCAGTTTTGGGCCACTCACTACAAGAAAGACATTGAGGGGCTGGAGGGTGTCCAGAGAAGGGCAACAGAGTTGTGGAAGGGTCTGGACCACAAATGGTATGATGAACAGCTGAAGGAGCTGGGGTAGTTTATCCTGGAGAAAAGGAGGCTCAGGGGAGACCTCACTGTCCTCTACAGCTGCCTGAAAGGAGATTGCTGCCAGGTGGGGCCTGTTTCTTCTCCCAAGCAATCAGCAACCGGACAAGAGAAAATGGCCTCAAGCTGTGGCAGGGGAGATTCAGGTTGGACATCAGGAAGAAATTATTCACTGAAAGGGTTGTCAAGCATTGGAATGGACTGCCCAGGGAAGCAGTGGAGTCACCATCCCTGGTGGTGTTCAAGGAATGACTGGACATGGTATTTAGTGCTATGGTTTAATGGACAGAGTGATGCTTAGTCAAAGGTTGGAGTCAATGATCTTGGAGGTCTTTTCCAACCTCAGTAATTCTATGAAGGTGGGAATAACCTTTTACTGGTTTTTTTTTTAATACTCAAGCAGAGTCTAAGAGTTAGCTGGTGTCTACACTGAACTGATAGTAAAAAAAATTATCTATATGCTTCTTCTTTTCTACTGCGGTAAGTGCTGACATATCCTCTTTGTTATTTAGCTGTGGACAGTCTTGCCTTCAGTACTTCTAAAATTGACATAGTGGCCTTTTCATCTTGCTGCCTAAGACATGATAAAAATTTCAAAGAATTCAATTTCAAAATCCCTTTTAACACTGTTGCTCTTTAAAAGAATGAAGATCTGAGACAGAAGTAGATTTTTATTTTATCGAGGGCAAGGTATTATCATGGCATAAACAAGATAAGTGTGTAAAGTGCTGAAACAGTGTTTTTAAGGCAATAGTAATTAACAAATTCTTTCTTTTCATTCCTCTTCCCTAGTTTCTCTTTCTGAAATTGAATTGATTATGATATATTGCAATCTATATTTCATACAATCAAAATATCCCCACATAAAAATTAAATAACCAGAAAGCTGGAAATTATGTAAATAAAAATAAAAATAGGATTACATCAATTTAAAAACTGAAAGGCTAAAAGTCTTTTATGCCTTACAGGGAAATACAATAACTGAGAATTTGGCCTAAGTGGTAGGTAAGGTTGAAAATATTTTTTTATAAAAATATTGGAGTTTTTTCTGGAAAGCTGGAGACGCAGCAGAAGTGTTTTGTGTAGGAAGTGATTACATAAGTTTGTGCTCACTTGTGTGTATGTTTGCATGTGTTGTGGGGCGAAGACAGACATAAATTTCCCTAGAAGCGTAATACGAATTGACTTGATATGCAAGCTTTAAAATTCGAGAAGTTGAAAAGCTAAAATCACGCAAAATTATTTTCAATTCTAAATATGGAGCTAAAAAGTTTCTGATCTTAGTGAGAAGATCTAAGGAATAATAGTAAAATACATTCATTAAAAAAAATAAACAATACAAGATTTCAAGTACATCATTCAAATGTTCGCTGCAGTTTATATTGTCCCTCCACAACTATGGCCAGAGAAAAATATCTTCAAAGATGGTTTTTCTTTTAGCTGGTAGTCTGCCTGTCACTCTTTATCTAATGTAGTTGTTAAAACAGAGGAACCAGAAATTACGTTTTCAATTACATTGTTGGACACCATCAGTAGACTGCCCAGCAACTGGAGCAGTCACAGCCCAGGATGATGTGAACACTTAGGGAATCCAGCCCTGGGCATGCTTGACAATGATGTTGAATGCTACTTTTGGCGTCTCCATCACGGTGTTCAGAGTAGAAGAGGCATTATTTAGATGTGAACATCTACCTGTGTGTGATAAATGAAAATCAGTACTGTTCTGATTTGCATTCCATCAATATTTTTAATCCTTTTTTGTCCTTAATTAGTTGACAGTCTGTGCCAGGAAAGGTCACTATCACTCTTCAGAGAATAGTCTTGCAATATACAGATCTGTTGGCCTTTTTTACCTTTTCTTGTGCTTTTTCTGTCTTTTTATTCCTTGGCAAACATAAAAGAATTAGCATGGAGTTAATACTAAGGGTTTTCAGTATGTCAGTTTTACCTCTCTCTGTACCTTTAATGCACTTAACTCAGTTAATGTATTGAATACCCAGTCAGTTTTCTGAGTTTTCAACAATGAATGATAGGAGGAAGGTAAAGACTAAGCTTGACCAAAGCCATTACAAGTGCATGGTAGAAAGAGCATAGCATTTAATGGGGAAAACTATTACAAATCCTTCTTCTTTCTTCTTGCTGCAGTCTGGGATCACAACATATCCTTATTTGCATGACAGCCAGAGTCTTGGAATACACCATGCAGAGTAACAGGATTTTTATTCTCTATTTAATAGGGATTTTGTTACTGTGATCCATATCTGTATCGCTTTCATCACCTTCAAAAAATTATGCAAATTTGATCTGGTGCACAGCACAAGGGCTTGCAGAGTAAGTTGAATGTGTTGCTGTCAAAGTCACATTCTGAGATCTATACAGACTTTCTGTGTCTTTCTCGGTGGATTTTAATGCAATAAAATTCCATCAGACATTAAGGATTTAATTCAGGCAGTTCATCTATCACCACTGACAGACACTTCCTTTAGAAAGCTTTCACTTTAGGATACTAGTGGTAGTATTTGACAATCTTGATCCACTACAGTCAAAGACAGCCAGACATCTTTTCCAGTACAACTATTTCCTGGACCCTGTTGGTGAAGGCAAGGATTTGTATGAGGTTTTTATGAAGATTTGGGGCTCCTGACTGGTTGCTGTGTTGTCTACTGATCTATATCTCTGTCTGTGTCATAGTTCCGTTGACTTGGAATCTTCATATTTGAGTCTTTTTAAAAGAAAATGAAAGAATATAACACAGACATTGGAGAACTCTGAGAACACCGAGTTGTGAGAATGCAGCTCACCGGTACAGTGTGATATATTTAGTCATATGAGATAAAGTTAGCAGAGGTGTGTGACACAAAGATCTATTTGGCTGTCAGACAGTCTCCCAGGAGAAATGGTGGAATTCCTACTCCTGGCAATATTTAGCATTTGATTAGAGAAAGCATTAAAAAATGTTCTGAAAGGAGCAATCTCATTTGACAGGAGTTTCTAATAGATGCTCTGTTCTTTTCCATCACCACTTTCTCTAATTGCATGCTCAAACTTGAGGGAATAACAATTTAAAGACTACCTTTAAATATCTCAATAAGTATTAACTACTCATTACTGTTTTGCTCATTATTATATTCACAAATGAGAAGTCCCATTACATTCTGCATGTTTTCTTTTAATTATACCTGGCCTTTATGAATGATTCCTGTACAAGATTGTTCTAATTGATTTCACTCTTCTTACATATTTCTAAAATCCAAGAATAAAAGCCTGCAATACCTTGAAACCATGCTAAATTTTATTTCCTAATATGACAGTATCTGTAAGAAAATTAAATATTACTGTTAAGAAGTACCTGTGAGTGGGTACTTTGGATTTTATTCCTCTGCTGTTCACAGGACCAAGAAGAATTTTCAGAAATATTTTTGTTCAAAAGTGATTAGCAGCAGTGCAAACTTTGCTGCATTCACTTCAAGCAACACTTGTATAATAAGTTTAGTCGTTGTCATAAGCAGAAAAGCAATGAGTTCATCTCTTCTGTCTGATACCCACTTAACATTTAGTTTCTCTAGTGATTGATTTTCATAACTTTTAAACACTGATTTTTTTTTTTCATAGTAAATTTCATTGCATCAACACTTAAAAACTGAATACAAAGAAAAGTTTAATCAATTTGGACATACATATGATATATACATATCTATATATATATATATATGGAACACATTATTCAGGTTACAGCTTAAAACATCTAATCAAAGGTTATCATGGTACTGGTGAAATACTGTTTAGCTGTATGGCTTAAAACAATGCTAAATAAGAGTTGCCATTGTTATGTCTTCTAAATACTCCTGTATGTTTTTTCATAAGCTAAGAAAAATGAATGCAAGAGTTAAAATGTGTATGTATTGACTCAAAAATTATGCAACATGCATAAATCACATACAGAAGACAATTTAAAATTAATTGTCCAAATTAATTTTTAGAAATATTTTTCTATAAAATTAGATTCCAGAAAATGTATGATTAACTCTCTTTGTAAGAATCTAGAACATTTGGAATTTGATTAAGCAAGAGCTGTAATTTATGAAAAAGGTATGGGGTGTCTGCCAAATATTAGGATATAAAGATTCCAACATTACAAATGCCTGAACACCCATGTAGACCGGCTTCAGGATTAATAAATAAATAAATAAATCTTTATTTGCCTTGGGTTTTGAGCACTTTAAGATTCATTCACTGTTATGTATTACTAATTCATGGAATCCTTCGTGTTTAAATATATTTAAATAGAGGATAAAAGTGGATCAAAAACAATAGGGTTGCACAAAGTATTAACCCATGTATTTTCTTTTCTTGACATAAAAAATAAAAGGCTATTTTTTTGAAGCTTTTTTTCTTCAATGCTGTAGTAAAATAGAGATGTTAGTCATCATGACTCCTACAAGTCTTTTCTTCTGGGAATTCTGTAAATTCGGAGACACAGGCAGCTTATATAATTTGAGGATGTATTTACTAGAGCACAGTATCTTGCATTTGGCCAAGTTGTATTTAAATAGCCTACTTCCAGCATTAATAATACATCATAGTGAAATCTGGTTTAAAATTAAATGCAGTTTAAGATCCTGGAAAGCACCTATGAAAGCATTTCTGTTCTTTGCTTGTACCAGAGCATTTACCTGAATATTTAAAAGCTCTGACATGGACTACCCAGTTTTCAAGGGCTGGAAAATAAAAAGCAAATTTTTTTTTAATTCTCAGCTATTCAAGGCCTGGAAATATAATTTCCTAGATTATTATAGAGTTTATTTAACATCTACGACATTTGTGTGTCTAGCAAGTCAAACCACAGTGAGATGCTTTAAACCATCAGTAAGTTACTAAACCTGGGCAGAAGAGTTGTCACTCTTTAGTGGATACTTGTAAGTATTTCTGTGTTTCTGATTCACTAAATCTTACTGAAATCTTCACTAAATCTCCATGGGCAAATTTTATGCCAACTCCATCTATTGCTCTCTACCTACAGCTGAGGGAGCAATAGGAAACACAAGAAGTTCGCCATCTGCTCTGCTGGTAATTTTGTAAAGAGAAATATTAGATATGAGAAAGAGATTAAAACCAATAGTGGGTGCATTGCAGCCCATCCTCCCTTGGCAGCCGAAGGCTGCTTTCTACTCTATTCATTTCAGTTTGCAGGAAATATAAATCTTTCATTTAAATGACATTTATGTGATATAATGTCACCAGTGCAACTTGCTACTGTAATATATTATCACACAAATACTATGTAAAGCAGTACAAGTCATTAGTAAAAATACCAATTTAAAAATCCTTTCTCCAGGGATCTCAGGGTCGTAGACAAATGCAAAAATGCAACTTACTGCAAATATACAAAGAAGAACACATTGGATTATTTTTCTTCTCCACTCACTGCTTATTACTAAAATAAGTCCTTCTATTGTTAATGGAAGAAAGATGTTTCTGCAGGACATTCCTGTGCAGGGGGAACTGAGTAAAAGATTATTGCTCTGGTTAGGATGCCATTCCATAGGGAGAGGCAATATGAAAAGCATCACAAGTAATGGGAGAGGAAGGCGTTTCAGAGTCAACGATAGCAAAGTTAGTGGGAAGTGCAAGAAGCTAAATGGATGTAAGCAGCAGCTGATGGTACAGACCTTTGACACATGAATTAGAAGTTTTAATGTGGCTTCTTGAGTATAAGAGAGAAAACAGAAGGATTTGAAGAAAGATGTTAATCAGAGAAATGCTGTAGTATAATAATTGCAGCAGCAAATTGTGTTGTACTCTAGTCTTGCTAATATGGAAGGAGTTAGAAAAGTCTCTTTTTTATTAGATTTTCTTTTACATTTTCATTCTGTTTTGATTTTCAGCACACCAAAATGTATTTTAAGTGATATTCATTCATTTTGCATTTAGCTGAAAAAAAATCAAAGAAATAGGAAAGAAAATAAATTAAGGACTACATATAGGAGAGTACACAGCAATTTTTGAAAGTATTTGAGATTCTGCTTTCCTGTGCCTGCTTTGGCACTGGACATCTATTTGCTTCTATGTCTCCTGCCCTATCTTTATCTCGGTAGTAAACTTGGTCAGTTTCACTCATTGCTGCCCTAACCATTCAACATGACATTTATTTAACCCATTGAAATATGAGAACATGAATGTTCTTTGCTTTGAATTTGTAAAATCTTCATTACTGTGATTATACCAAAATTTCAGTTCCTTTTCTATGAGCATATGTAAATTTTTCTTCTTTATGTTTTACCATTCATTTATGAAGGTGTTTGCAATTGCTGGTGTGAAGAAGACTGGTTTTGTTAAGAGGTCAAGTGTGTTGAGACAACTTCATTGCCTCTGGCAAGCTTGTCTACTCTGGGTTATCTCAGCACTGTAGACTCTGTTTCATACATGTTTATGAATTCCCAACACAGAGCTCTGATTTTTTTAATTGATTGGTATTCCCATTTTAATTTCAGCATTATTTTTTTATCATTAGTACTAATTATAATTTTGATGGATATAGTAGCGCTCTTATTTTTTAGTTCATCTTCAAAATGCTTGGTAAATCTTCCAGTAAAAGAGATAGATATTTATATAATCTTCAAAAAGCTGATAATATCTAGTTTTTCATTTTTCTGACCCTGGAGGTATAGCTGAAGAATCCATGGCCAGCTATGATAACAGGTGTATGTACTTATGGAATAATTTAGTCAGAATTTCAGTTTCTAAATATAAATTGCAGTTTTGGGAATCCTTGCTCTGCACCAGACTAACTTCCCAGGTCCTTCAAGGAGATTCATCTGCTCTAAATACAGGTTTTCAACACTGAGCAACCCAAATCTAAAATAAGAGCTGTTTTTACTCCTCTTTGTAATTGATAGAATAAAAATGCCATTTGTCTAAATTGTATAAAATTAACGCGCTGAGATGTGTTTTTCTACATCTACTTAAAGCTGCCCCTCACCTTAGTATCATGGAATCAGAGATTGGTTTGTGTTGGAAGGAACCTTAAATATGGTCTAGCTCCAAACTTCCTGTCGCAGGCAGGGACTCCTCCCACTAAATTAGGTTGTTCAGAGCCCCATCCAGTTGGACCTTGAACATCTCCTAGGATGAAGGACCTAGAAGGGCTTCAACCCTCTGATCATCTTGGTGGCCTCCTCTGGACTCACTCCAACAGGTCCATGTCCTTCTTTTGTTGGGGAGCCCAGAACTGCATGCGTCAGAATCCACTCTCTCGCCTTGCTGGCCACACTGCTTTTGATGCAGCTCAGGATGTGTTTGGCTTTCTGGTTCCAAGTGCACATTACTGGCTCACATTGAGCTTCTCATGAGCCAGCACCTCCAAATTCTTTCCCTAAGGACTGTGTGGTTTCTTGCTCTGGGACAGGCGGCGAGCCTTGAAACCGCACGAAAGGAGGCTGCCACCATGAACCTCACACGTGTGTCAGACCAGGCACTGCCGTGAGTGCCGCGGGCGTGGTGCAAAGTGCCTCGGAGACGGAGGCCGAGCAGGAGACAAGGTGATATAAAAGAGATGTAGTCTCTCAGGTCAGGATCCAGTGGTTTATTAGGTAGGAACAGCGGGTCGGAGAAGGCAGATAGAACCGGGAAGGGACGAGGGAAAGGAGGCAGCTGGATCCAGGACACCAAGAGCCCAGAACAATGGCGAACACGGGGTTAAGAAGGGGGTGCAGGATGGGAGGGGTTTACATGGACGAACCAACCAGGATGCAAGGGATGCAGGATTGGCAGGGACGCCAGGAAATGGGGACACAAGGAGGGAGGGTACAGAACTTTGAAATCCAATGGTGAAACTCGGCTAGAAGGAACAGAGTAGAACGTTCTAGCTGTTAACTCCGTATAGGATAAAGAGGAGGAAATATCCAAAACCAATACTCTTGTACTCTGATGCATATTAAGGATGCTGGCTGCAACATGTCTTGGGCGAGCATCACTTTGTCACCCTAAGCTAAAGGTCTCCTCAGACCCAGGGCCCTTCCTCAGGTTCATCTGCCTCCAAGCTCATCTGAGCCAAGGCCACTGCAACAGGACTGCTCTCAGTATGAGGAATAAATTCCTTCAAATTATGAACTAGCTTGCACACCTTAAGATCAGTTATCTAAATCTAACACATCCATCCTGGGCTCCTTTATAGTCATTGGAAAGAAAGCTCTCATTTAAAGAGCAATTCAACTTGTTTTCAAATATGTGTCAATGGTATGAATTATCCTCTAAAAATGTTTTATTTCTACCCTGTGAGTCTCATGGGTATCTACTGCTGGCTTAGTGGTAGACAGCTGGCTTTTAGCCTTCTAAGACAAGGTGATATGGATGTGGCCAAGTCACAGCAGAAAAGAGAGTGAGACAGCAACACAGAAGCAAGGTGAAGAAAATAGTGAAAACTGTGCAAAGGTCCCTTAACTGCTTTTACTTAAGAATTACAAGTAGAGGTGGATATTTGTACCCTCAACTTCTCAGAGGTAGAGGACTAAGTTTTGTGTACTGCTGGGTGCTGCTAATGAGAAGGGCTACTCTGGTTCTCTGACTGCAGATATTTTTTCATGTTCACGTGTTTGCCAGCTAAAATACTGAGTTGCATAACTCAATTTATTTTAAGGTACTATTGTTTGTGGTTTGTGTTTTGGTTTTTTTTTTTAAAGTCTAGATGTTTTGCAGTTTGCTACTTTAGAAAGTGTTGGGCTATTTTCTATAAAAAACAAATCAGTTTCAACTCTCTTACAATGTGTTTTATCATGTATTACCAGGACATACATACAATGTTCTGAGAAGTGCAGTTTTCATTAGAAGTATTAGAATTATTTTCCTTCTGGGTTTCACAGAGTTGAAACCTACCATTTTTCAGAGCATGCTGTGAAAATTCTATTTTCTAAGGCTATTCAGAGAAGAGGTGATTTAAACTTGGTGCATTTGAGTGCAGGCTGTTATTTGAAAGAGGGTCCTAACACTAAGAAGGAAATTCACGTCTAGAGAGATCAGACTGTGTTATATTATGGTACTCTTGTAACTAATGATACTTAAAATTTTGTTTGTATTTCTAATATCTTTTTCAGCATCTGAAAATGGAAGAGGATTTGAGTAAATCTAAATAAATAGATTCTTCTCAATAGTCTCTTGAGTGTTGAATCAAACTGGTACTTAACTTTTTCTCAGGTAGTAGAATGTAAGCCTTTTTTCAATTATGTTCCTTTTTTGCTTCTGTAGTAATGCAATATTCAGATCTCCATGTTCTCCTTTTGTTTCCCCACTTGGTGTACCATTGGTTCATTTTAAAATATGCTCTGCTGTACCTCAAAACCTATTGGTGTGTAACCCTCCTGCCAATCTTCCCTTCGTCCTCCTGGGACTGGCTCGGAGAGAGCCAGCCCCTGCCCCCTCTCCTTCCCTTTAAAAGCCAGAGCCTGGATCAGCTCGAGGTCTTCCATCTCTGGGCTGCTAGCATCTCCTCCCTGCCCTGTCTCCCTTCCCCCTTCTCCTTTGCTACCTGCCTTGTCTCCCTTCCCCCTTCTCCTTCCCTGCACCCCTTTTCCCCGTTACCCCAAATAAACCTCCCTAGCAGAACAGAGATGGAGTCCAGTTCTCTCCTTAGTCTCACTATATTCCTGCTTGAATTGACATGGTTTGAAGACTCACGCCATGCCGCAGAACCTCGGGGGCCACCCGCCCCAGATCCGGTGGGATCCAGGGACCCCGGACCGGGGGGAGCCGGCCTGTGCAGCCCTCCCGGACCGTGCTACATCATGCTTCTACATCCCTTTTTCCCCTGACTATAATTTTCATTATCAGTAGTAGAGTAGGGAGTATTTCCTTCTGAAGTGAGTCTTCCAAATGGTAGTTTCAGATGCTGTTCTGAGATTCTTCTAAGAGTTTTTCCAATCTTTTCTTTGTGGGGAGAAACTAGTAAATACTTAAATGAGCTCATTTTCAAATCAGTCTTTTTTTTTTTTAATTGAGCTCTATTTTAAATTTTACTTAACTGTTCATTTTTTGTTTATTATTTTTCAACTCTAAACGATGCCAAAACTCCTCAAAATCATCCATAATTGTTAATAAACATTCTTATTGCCATAGCGGCATCAAATGTGTATTTCTGGTTTTTTATCTCTCATCCAAGATGTATCTTTGTAGGGCCAGAGCAAATCCTAGTCCTTGGAAAACTTGCTGTCCTTTCCCTTGACACAAAGTAAATAGGTTTTGTTGGGGATTTTTTATGTTTTGGAAAGTTGTTTTATTAAGAAATACCTGAGATAAAGGTAGCCTGGCATAAAAACCTAGGCTGGAAATGGCTGTCAGTTTGACTTTGAATATTTCTAATAGTTCCCCATTGCATATTTTCCAGTTCATTGCAGCAGGCTTTTTCTTCTGAATGGTGGTGGCAGCTACCATGGGACAAAAATACTTCTACACAGGAAAAGTTTGTTTGTTTGTTTGTTTGTTTGTTTTTAATAGAATCACTAATAGACCTAGAAAGTGCGTGAAGTGCTGACTCTAGTGTTGAGTAAAAAGTTGCACTGCATTTGGGGAGGGCATCCTAGGTTCTGGTCTCTGGATTTGTATAGAACGGCTTTTGAAGCATCGTTCTCATCTTACACAGAGCACAGAGTATGTGAATTTGGACACCCTCAAACTCACAGCTTCTGATCTCAACAGGGTCTAGGTGGGAGATGGGTGTTTCATCTCTCAAAGTGCTCGTCTAAAAAATATGTTCAAACATTAAAGTTGTGGATTCTGGAGAGCTGAAGGTTAGAGGGGAAAACTGCTCAATGAGTTTAAGACACTTCAAGGATATGAAAGGAGATATTTTCAGTCTCAGTTCTAGATGCCTAAAGGTGTGGTGGGTGTCTGGGTACAATACATCGTATCAAACTTTCAATAAATGCTGGTGTGTGCCTTACACAAAAACTTCACCTGTAGGATTAGAAGATAATTTTCATATAGATTGACACATATAAAAGAACATTATCCAGAAAATACCTTTTCTTTATTAAAGGGTGATTATGCTTTTTTACTTTGTCTCTATTTTCCAACAATTCCGCTCAAACCATTTGCACTGTATTGACCTGCTCTGAGCCTTTAGGGAGGCTGTTAAAATCTGTAAGCCTTGAACTCACGGAAGTGTCAAATATTAACAAGTGTTCTCTGCCCTACTGATGCTGAATGTTGATCCACCTCAGGCATCAAGAAACTGAGAGAGCTAATTTGTAATTGTTGCCTTTCCTGCTCTCTCAGAAGGTGGGTAAGCAGGCTGAAATGTCTGTCCTCCAGCTATTCGACTTTATATAGGAACTCACATCATCCTCATTTTCCCAGTAACAGGATCCCACCCAGTAGCATACTAATCAATGTGTCTAACATCTGTCTCCTGGGGTGCATTGTTTCTCTCATCCAGTCCCCAGAAGCAAGATTGTGCATTTAGCTATATGATGTTAAATATATCAATGTCAGCTGCAGGGATATGTTTTTAGCTGTACTTGTTGCTAAGAGTTTATATTAATGAAGACAAGCCAAAATGGTGCACTACCACCCAAAATGGAAGGTGATGGGGTTTGTGTGGACTTTAGATTCTGGGAGAGGCCATTCCCAGTTTCAAAATGGACACTCCCTTCTGCCCAGAAAGATTTTCTCTTACTAGAGCTGACACAGCCTGAGAAAGGAAGTCACCATCCAGAGTCCTGTCCTTCCTTCAGGACTTACAGCACCACAGGGATGACGTCTCCCACCTGGAATCTACACTTACCCTCACTGCTGGGTAGCCCAGAGGAACAGACAAATTTAATATGCTTGACCTAAGGAGATACAACTGAATGCTTCCTCCATAGAATGTTTTCTTTAATTTGGGAGTGCCAGTGAAGTCTTGTTCAATACCACTAGGGAGTTTAATTAGCAGAAATAATGAAGTACCAAACTAACACTGCACTTTAGGTGGTTATGATAGTGTACCAGAGTAATTGTTTATTGGACTGCTGTTATTTTGGAGCTGCTTCACGCTGTCCCTTCTCCCCCACCCTGACTAAATTTTCCATAGCTTGGGCAGGGGGGAGGTGGAATTGCCTTCTGCTGTGATTAATATTGAGTCAAAGATTTTTAAGTCCCCTATTTCCTTTAGCATTTCCTTAACAGCAAGGTTTTCTTGTGACAACAAAATGTTACATTCCAATTTAACTAAAAATACTGGCTCAAAAAAATCACAGAGAAAGAAAAAAAAAAGAGTTTCCATACAGCATTTCTTACCTACTCTGTTGTCCTATCATATGAAAAGAGCATGTCAAAAGTCATCCCGTGGATTATGTCTTAATTTATTAATTATGTGGTTCCTGTGCATTCTTCGGTTCAGAGACAGTACAATGGATCACAATTACCCATGGCTCCCTCAGGGGAAAATTCAGGCATTAGATGATCTGAATTGCCTTCTGATGTCACTTGCGTCCCTCTAGCTTGGACAAACTGAGCATCTGTCTGAGCCCTTCAGTGAACACCTTAATTTAGATGGGAGGAACCTGTGCTAAAGTGTTGGTTAACTTCTCACTGAAAAGCATGCCTTTAAAAAGAGTAGGATGCTCAGTGAAAATAAAGGGGCTTACTTTATGTTATTTACAAAAATAATATGCCATTACTTGCTTGACAAATACTGTTTCTCATAGGTCACTATGTTTTGTTTTGCATTTTTAATGCCTGAATATTAAGATTTTATCACAATGCCATTATTAATAGTATGGAACAGTCAATATATTTGACCTGCCATTTGTTCATTTCACCTGTAGGTGTTCATGGAACCATTTATGTAACAAACTGCTAGGAAACTATTGGGTTTATTATCATTAATCAGTTCTCTACACAGATCCCAGTGAAGCACTGTGGTTCGGACAATACACCACAGTTTATCTGTAAATATGCTGAGTTCTTAAATAAGTGACTGGTTTCCTTACTCTTGCAATATACAGGTTGTTCTTCATGATTCACACTTCTCCTCAGGTGGCTGCATGGTTCACATGATCGTGGGCAAACATGCCTCGCATGTGTTGATGCAATTTTTTTTTACAGCTTGATAATATGCTTTGATTTATCACTTTTCTAAGCTGTGGTGTTCTGTTTTCTCCTTAGGGATATGATGATGGATATGGGGGTGAATATGATGATCCAAGCTATGAAGCATATGATAACAGTTATGCCACCCAAACACAAAGGTAAGCATTTGTACTTTTACATTATATCTTCAAAGTACACTCTTTTCTCTTAGTTTTTAATGTAAATTTCCTGATTTGTTTTCCACATTAAATTTTAAAAGATCTCACAGTATTTTAAAAAGCTGTCAAAAGATAATAATGACAGTCAGAGTTTATATACAGAGATTCAGATGAAGCAAAAATGTAAGCAGCTATGCTTTTAAAATTCATGCAAATAAGGTGTGGTTTTTTTTACAAGTGATTACATCATTTTCCTATTTGATGTTATTCTGAACTTGTTTGTGCCCTATTTTTTGCCTCTACTGGGGATAAGTTGTCAGGGGCATCTCATACTTACGGCTTTTACACTGTTTTGGGAAAACCCAGAAGGAAATTTTTAAAAATAGTTGTGATGGTAAATACCTGTTTCTGGTTGGCATCCACCATCGAGGTAAACTGTACAAGGGAATTACATGCCAGAAGAAAGGCTGATACTACCAGTTACTTCCTCAGCAACTCTCAGAATTGATAAGTTTGGAAATTCATTTTTTGTTCCTATGATGTGGAATAATAGGAAAAAGCTACATTCACATCTTATCTTGATTTGTCAATTATACTTGCCACTAAAATGAGGCAACAAAAATAATCACTTTTTTATGCACATACACCACACACACTCATCTATTAATTTGAAAGTTGGTATATGTTTATTAAATATCGAATGGCATCTTTTTCATGGTTAAGCTAAAGGATAAAAAGGTCCTTTAGCCAATTATTCAGAAAGTGCTCTTATGCATTGCTAAGAATCTTTGTAAAGTCGTGGAAAGGCACATGAAATTTTAACAAGAAAAGACACACATTTTAACTGAGTTAGTGTGATTGTCACTGGGGGAGAAAAGTGTTGTATACATACAGAATTCTGCACTCTAAGGGCCAGAGGGCCTTAAACTTGCTTTTTTGTTTAGCCATCTTTTTTGTTGAATGTTTTGCTGATGAAAATGCCTGCCAGAATTATGTTCAGCTCCAGAACTGCTGTAGTGAATGGTACTTGAGTGGATAAAAAATACTTTTAATGTATTTTTATATCCAGTGAAGTATATTTAAAAGGATTTGTCACACCTAAATGTGAACCCCATCAAGTACACTTTAACACTTCCAAGTAATTATACATTACTAGCTGCACCCATCGTGTCATTGTGTAGGTAGGAATTCTTGTTGTCAAATGTACTCCAACTTTTTAAAAAATAATTCTGCTCGTCTTTTGATACAAGAGTGGATTTTCACTGGAGATATTGCTTCTGATGTAAAAACAATAATTAGTTGTAAATCGCTTGCTTTACATCATCAATATCATATGACATTGCTTTATATCATCTGAATTAACATGTAATTTCTTTACAAGTTGATGTCCCAGGCAACTAAATGACAAATATATCAAGTTTATGAGAAGTGTGTTATAATGCAGCTAGAACTACTAGTGATAATTTGATGCAAGAAAGAAAATTTATAGTCACATAATTTAGTCAATTAAACAGCTATTAAGTTTAGTCATCGGGTATGTTTTCTGATAATTTGAGCTACCTCCAGGATACTTAATCTGTTTAAAACCTGCAACAAAAACGTTTCCTTTTGAAATATATGACAGGACATGTGGTCATACTTATCCATGTTGAGTGGCTCTTAAAGCCACAAGTAGCCTATTGATTTCAAAGAGAGCACTTTCAGAACTACACACTTCTCATTTCAAAGATTTAAAGAACAAATGGACTATTAAATACATAGTTTGTATTCCTGCACCTTATTGGCCATTTAGCTTCACAGAAATGCCTGCCTACTTCACCAAAAATAAAAATACGATGAAATAATGTGCCAAAAAATTTGGTTAGATGTGTATTTCAAAATGTTTTCTTCAAGTCTCAGATCTTGCTTAATAGTATACTCCAGTCATATGAGCAAGACATATCATGTGTGCAGCTAACAAAGAAGATGAGTAGTATTGCTTCAAAGTACATATCCATCTCACCCCAATGTGTGATTTAGAGGAAGAAAATTAACAAAACCTTGCAGACAGTGTCCATGCTCGGCCAGAAAATTGTCATGACTTCCCTCTGTAGGGGTTGACTGAAATTCTAAAGCGTGAGATGAGAAGCAATTTCAGAAGACTGAAATTCTAAAGCGTGAGATGAGTTAGTAGCTTAATGCAGAGTACCAAGATTTCTATTCATGTTAAGGGCAGAGTTTCCCATTGCTTTTTACGGCTTATTAAGGAATCAGCATGGAAATTCTTATAGACATGGTACAAACTCTTGTCTGACTCTCTGTCTCACTGTGCATGTTGACCAAGCCTTATTCACATCATTGCTTCAAGAAGAAGAATTTGTTGGGGTGCAGGGTCATGAACAGACAGGTGGATGGTCTGAACTCAGGCTGAATTCAGTGTGCTTTAGAGAAGAGCACATAGTGAGTCGTGCCTGGTCCCCCTGCTCCCCTCATGCACAGAGTGAAGACAGAGTTTGGGCAGCCTGCCACCACCCCTCTTACCCCACCTTTGTGTTCCAGACCTTGTATCTACTTCCCATTTGCCAGAATCCTTATGCCCATGTATATTTCACTTTGGGGCCTTAGTCCTTTGTTTTCCAAGAGGTCTGATTTAGAATTTTACAAACTAGATTCTGCCAACAGCAGAGAAAATGAGCACAGTATCAACATGCACAGTGCTATAACATAGGATTATGGTTTAGTAGAAGGAGCACCAAAAATACCAATGCCCAAGACCATTCAGATGCTGTACTTCAATGCACAATTATCTAAAAATTCGTGCTACAATTCAGGGATGGTGTTGCAGGTCCAACAACACATTTTGTATAGGTCCTTCTCTAATGGACTTCCTAATGAACTTCTCCAGACAGAAGGCTCTGTCCTTCATGACAGCAGTCTGATTTTTAGGCTGAAAACAGGGGGATGGGTTCACCTGTGGAGGAGGTCATCACAGAGTCTCATAATCAGGCTGGAATGAAACCCACAGTAAGTCTGCATGTCTGAACGAGCTAAGAGGCACATCAAACACACTCTGAAATGGACACAAGAGGCAACGTGAAGAAAGAGAAAAGCAGGACTCTCACTATGGTAAGTGCCACTTGTGTCTTATTAAGCTGGGGAAACTTACTCTAGAAATGAGAGAATTATAGATTATGGCAAATACAGTCCATGTTGTATGGAGGTATATCTTGCTTTAAGTAGCAGAAAATGTATTTGTACTTTTCCTCCTTATGTTCCTGTCCCATAATCACAACCCAGAACACAAGATGGAACATCAGGACAGATTTAAATGAACAACTGTTTCTCCTTTCCAGCTAAGTCTGTGAGCATTATTTACAGGAGTATGTGAAAGACTACACATTTTCTGAAGGCATTTAGAAACTCTGCTCATTCTAGAAATTTTTTCATACAGATGTCAATATACAGTTTTTGAGGTGATTAGAATGAATTCTCTATCCAATACCAAAGAGAACAAGGAAACAACCATTTCAGAGGGCAGGAGGAGACACCAGATCTGACATAGTTCCCATGGGCAATACTGCACTGTACTTTGAATTTCCCAGTGAAACCTTGTTTTCCTCTCTTTCCCTCCCTTCCATATAATGTGAAGATGGATCTCAGTGATAAGCACATCTGCCTGTCCACACACACCAAGAGATATTTAGTAGTTGTTCATACACTACTCCCTATGTACTTGAAAGTCAGGCAGAGGACACTCAAAACCTTTCTGCCGGTTATATTTACCTCCCAAACCTCTAGTCTGAGAACTTTATTTAAAAATATAGAAATTATATACAATATGATAGAAGTGTGAATTTCCAACTCAGCTGTAACACAGAAAATGTAGGAGAATCCTATTAGCTTTCAAAATGTAATATACTTTTTGATTTTCTTACCAGGAACTTCTAAGTCTGTTGAACTATCACCACTGTCCAGGATTCATGGGCTGAGATCACTAGATCACCAGGAGAAAAGGATGCCAAATTTTGTATGGGGATCTAGAAGATCAGCCTCTGTGGTTACTCAGAGGTTTTTAGGGATCAGACTAACATGCCAAGTGTGGCCAAACTCCTCAGCCAAGACCAACAGAATAATTTGGTGGAAATGGATCAGTTGCTGATGAATCAGCTGAGAACCATGAGGCCAACAGAGCCATCTTCAGCTGTTACCACATCTGCAGTCATCTCCACTGACCTTTGTGTCTCTGCCAGCACTAGCAGTTTCATTTCAAAGATACCATGTCTCACAGCCAAAAAAGATACCAAGGAAACCTGGGACTGACTGGCCAGTCATGGGATGAACCAGGAAGGGTCTATTCTCTTTAATCCACTTGTGCATAACTTATCCACCCATAGGTACTATAAACAGGGAAGCGCAAAGGTAGCCAGTGATTGTCTGTTGAAGCTTAAAATTTGGGTTTGATATTATTTCCCTGTTCCACAATGCCTGTCATGAACACTCACCCATCAATTCATTATGGTTTTTGTGATCAGGTAGATGGTATATTGGCAATGGCTTCCAGGTTTGGTTGCCTGGCTTTTTATTCTGCCTTTTTTCTGTATGGCTTTTGTTACAAACATAGTTCAGCAGCAAAATGAGTTGCTGAGTGTGTGCTTTCTAAAGAAAGAGGAAATTATGATTCCCACCTTAGGCTGTAAATAGTCTTGTAAATATCAGGAAACCCATAACTTACTGACAAGAAGAATAAATAATTCAGTGATAAAAGACAGATGAAAATAGTGCACAACGTTGCTGTTACAGATGCCATCCCACAGCAGCACAGGCCTTGTGATGGCATGTTGCCATCTTTGCTGTGCCTGCAAGATGACATAGGTAAAAAGCATTTCTCGTGGCTGCCTGCACACAGCCTTACTAATGACAGTAACCCAATTTTAGGACCTTGAAGCAATTCTTGGCAAAATATTTACTGTTAATCTTGCAAATAATTTATGTAATGCTATAGGCAGCAGTCCTCTGGACACCCATTTCATGCTGGTATGCCGATCATTTTGGGCTAATGATTTCTTTTTTGTCGAACTCACACTGCAAATCCATCCTGCATCTTCTGAGCAAACAATCAAAACTTCTGTTTGAAGTTTGAAGATGCCAAATTGTATATTATAGGCCATGTCAGCTCTGAATTTCTCCTCTAAGATGTTAATGGCAGTACAGAATCTAAGCTTTAACATAAAGAAAGATGGCATTAATATGTTGTAATAAATTTTGAGTTTTACAAGATCTGAAGACTGACAAACATTGTGCTAGATAATTGCCAGAATGGAATTCTCTTAGGGGACTGAAGATGATAAAAAGAAAAGGTGCAGTAACAGAGAAGCTCAAGTTGACTGATACCTTTGACCTAACTGAATTGTATTTAATTCAAAAGGTGTAATTATTCCTAAAGTAGCTGTCATGTGCAAATTCCAATTGGGCATCTGTTTCTCAACACTAGTAGCAGAAATGAAAGGACAAAAATGCTGCCTGTGTCCACTTTGCTGCTATGGAAAATAGATGCTATGACCGTATCAATGTAGTATTCTCCCAGTAACTGTATGTTCATGGCAATACCTATCCATTCAGCCTCTAATGGGTGCTATAGTTTTGAGGCACATTCTTCTAATGACTCATACCCACAGAAAATTACACAAGCATATTCAGACACTGCAGTTGAATATCTGGCAAGTTCTTGACTTTGAAAAAACCTTTTTTCCCTGGTTACCATTTCTATTGCAAAGTTCATGTTATCTACTCTACAGCTTGTATTTACAGCTTCTTTTCCTGCAGTGTGGGCTGCTAGTACAGGAGCTTTAGGAATCACTTACTTATTTCTGATCTGATATGCAAGAGTACAACATGGACCTCAGTTCGGTCCATGTCACTTATGTGGCTTATGGTACAATCACATCAGTGCAGAGACATGCTGCAAAATTATTTAGGAAGAATATTTTACCCAGTTGTATCTGCAGGAATTATTTGCAACGGCAGGACATATTTGCCTGAGCTCCAGTTCATCCTGGTTATCTTTGCTTGACCTCCAGGTATCAAGATTTTATATGTACATCTGTTTCCAAAGATGAATTCCTCAAAGCAGTGCTGCAAGAAAAATAACAGACTAGTACATTTGTAAAGACAGCAGTATGAAGTTCAGCTGAGTGTATAGGTTCTTTGGTGAACTCTACTCAGTGGTCCCACTGTTTTTGACTACTTGCTTTGTGAAAAGTTCCAGCAGATTAGTTGTGAACAATCCATAGTTAAATGAAAGAATTTTGTCTTTAGTTTAAAAACAGTGGTTAACCAGGACTGTGAATAATCATTTATTCAATTAGTGGATTATCACATAATAAAAATTTTTGGTGATATAATCAGAGGCTTGCACACTTCTGTCTCACTATCAAGATATTACTATGTAGTAAAATATATAGACACATAAATATGGTCCAAGCTGCAGTAGGTAGAATGGTTACACTGATTCTTTGCAAACTTAGATATTCATTATTATTTCCTCTACTACTCATTCTTTCACTTTTTAAGCACTATGCATTGTATTTATATTTTGTCATATTTCATTTTGGCTTTGTGCTTATATCCGCCAGTCCGTAAATAAAGTTTCCCCTGCATTTTATTTCCAACCTGTTGAAATCAATCAAGGAATCTAGGCAGGAAGCCTAGAATATGACATTTTATGTGTCTTCACAGCAATCTACTTATGGCATTCATCATCAGAAACTGTTTTCAAATGCCACTTGTAATTTATTTGATGCAATGAGCAAAATGGAATCAAATTTCACTACTGTGAACTAGAGAAAAGTTTTTCCTCTAAAATTGGCTAGGATTCCTAAAATGCTGCATCATTCCCCTTGTAAATACTGCATCTGCAGACATTTTGTATTATTCTGAAATAGTCATTATTCTGTGTCAATAAGAAAATGACAGTGGAATGTAGAATAGGTAAATAGAAATCGCCATATGAAATTAAGTGGCAGAATGGTTTCTATTTCATATTTTTCAAAAAGTTCAGAGCCTGAAGCCATCTTGCAATTATTTTGGCTCTCCAATCCTATACTTGTATAACTTTACTGCCTTCGTTATTTAGAATATTTTTAAATTTATATTTTCAGTAGCATAAAATCAAACATACAAAAATGGAGACAGTTGAAATCAAGTTTAACTTCAGGCATGCTGTAAGCTACTAAATAAATCCAGGAATATGGTAATGGAGATATTCTTCTCTGTTAAAAATATTGGATACAATCAAAATGGAGCTTTCAGAAAAGGGAGACTTCATACACTAAAATGCTCACCATATTATTCCATTAGTTCTAAAGAAGTTTGAGTAAAGAACTGAATTTGATTTAAGGCTGAATCCTGTAAGTTCCTATATTCAAAAGATTTGTCATCTTCCGTATAAATACAATGCTCTATTGGGTAAAAATGTTCCTGGAAATTTCAGATTCCTAGAAGGATTATTTCTTTATTCACACATTTCCACTATGAGATACTATTTTGTAAAAATTTGGTATGTTGTAATTCATGTGAATGCAGATCTTGCTCACCTCTCTTCCAAGCAGAAGTATACTGCTTTGTGTAAACAGCTTTTCTTTCATGGCCAACTGTGTGTTAAATCCTCCCTCATGTAGGAGGCAGACGCTTTACAAACACAGTCTTGCATAAATAAACTGCAGTAACATTAGACTGGGTCCTGTTAGCACAGGAACTATTTGATTGTACCAGTTATTGATGTTGGAAGTTGAAAATTACAAAGATTGCTGAACAGAAATTATGTAGGGAAAGAGGGAAATAGTTGTATATAGACCAAAAGTTAAAAGGATCCATTTGAAAATGTGGAAAAGAGACTTGTCTAAAATATTGAAACCCACCTCTAAAATATTAAATCCCACCTCTAGGGATTCTTGTGAGCTATCCTGGGCATTAGCTTGACTCAAGAATCTGTTGTCTAAAGGTAACCCTGATGGGGATATATCTCTAAGGAGTTATAAAACTGACAAAGCCTGAGAAATCTTCCTCAGAGTGTTCCAGTCCTAAACCACAATATTGGTTTACTTTCACATTGTTAAGTTCTACAATGTGGAAATGAAAGTATCTCAAATTATTTTTACTTCTTCAAAGCCTAGTGTACAAGTTTTTAGGCTATCAAATTATGAGTCTGAACTGTGGACCATCACTGGCATCAGCTGAATCTCTAGTTTGGACCAATTCACGTACTTTACAAAAGAAGCCTGATTATTATCTAATGGCAGAGTTATAATTCCAAGGATTTGTCAACAGCCTCTTTACTAATTGACCAGCTTTTTCCCAAACATTTCCCAATTAAATATTCTTATATTATACTAGTATATACTCTCCCAGTTAAAAAGTTAGGAAAGAAAAAATGTTTTTACAGAGAACTATAATCTGCTAAGTCTAGATTAACAGGTTTTACTCAAAGGCTTTAAGTTTCTTAGGATCTTTCAGAATAGGCTATAGAACACACTTCTTTACAGATACACATATTAGGGGGGTTTAAATAAGATGAACTCTTTCTTGTACCTTTCTTCTTTGGGTTTAGAGAGCCTGTTATATATCTGCAACCACACTTGAGAATAAAAGCTTAGATGCCTCCTTCACCAAATAAAAAGCAAAGAACAAAAAGAGACAAAGGAAGAACAAAACTAAAAGACACACACAACCAAAAAGCACCAGGGAACATGAAGTACTTCTTGAGGTCTTGCAATGTTCTGCTGCTTTATATTACTGCAGCTCTAAGAGCAGCTAGGGAGCCAGATGGTAATGTTGCTAACCCAGGGTCTCTTGTCAGCAGCTTCCTGCAGGTGCAGGAAGAGATTGGTCAAAGGCTAATGCAGTCTATTCATTATTGTCATGTTTTCCTGTACCTAACCCCACTGACCTCTGAGTGGTGAATGTCACGCTTCCCTTGGGTGGCTTGTTGACCATAGAGTCAGTGTTTTGTGCCTTCAATCTTAACGCTTTTGTTTGTGGTTCTCAGCCTAAACCACTTTAAAGCACTATTCTCTACAGCCTTTTGGGCAAAAAGCTGTGTGGCTTCCCATGGGTGTTGACACAGTCATACTGGAATTCATTGTTTTCCACTAATAACAATTTGAAAAAGTCCCAGTTAACGAGAGGTTAAATGTCTTTGTTGACTTTAAAGGTTGCCATTTAGATACAGTCTCTATGTTTGAGCTTTTGTCATATCATAGGAGACCTAGATAATGCAAGTTGGAAGGCAATAAAGGACCCTTATCTCTCAAAAACTAGCATCTTGTGTTGGTTTGGGTTTTTGTTTTTTTTTTTTAAACTGAACCAGCTTTATCAGCATGAAGAGAACAGACCACAAGTTTATGGAAACTTTGATTCAAAATCTTTAAAATTAACACATTCAAAAACATTAAACCACAATGAAAAGTTAAAAAAACCCCAAAACATAAATAGTTAAAGATTAAGAAGATTAACAGTATATGTATTATTAATCTTCTTGCCCACAGAATAGGAATTAGGACAGGGTCATATATCTCTGTTGTAAATGTTTCTTATAGAGAAAAATGACATCAGAGTTTCTCAGATACAAACCCAATTAAACTGCTTGTGAGATACACGCCCCCGTGTATATCAGTTTTTCATGTGTGCTACATGTAGAACATTACTAAAGTCCAAGTCATGCTACATCAAGATCTCTATGTTTCAGAAATCTGGTGTTAAAGTACAGTGCAATTAAAAGCTGAGAAGTTGGTAATGAGTTAATCCTGTCTGCTTCATAAAGTGTGTTGCATCCTGCTTTCAGGTGGGTGCATGTACTTTAAGTAAATTACACTTCACGTTGCTTGAAGGTAATGAATGCTAATGACAGATAATGGTGTTTTGTTTCCAATTAGCACTGCCAAGCGAGTCAGAGATTTCTAGAGCTCATGATCACTATATTTTACAGGAACAGTCTGAGAACTATAAAATTATATAAACAAGTTTTATTTATGCTGAATGCATTTGCTGATTGCTTCCTTCTCAGCTGGTCATAATGCAAATGAACTACATCTCTCTGTAGTTCAATAGTTTTTTAAAAAGAACTTCATGTTTGTAAATCCATGTTCTAGCACACATTTTTTTTATAAATAGCGCCCATTGTTCACTTGGCTAAAAAACAGTGGAAAATGTTTACAACTAAATGCATATAATAGATTAAAGTGAGTATTCAGAGAGGTTTAAAATAGAGCATACGAATGGATAAGCAGTCTTGCTCACAAAATATGAGTTTAAGTCTGGTATTTCATTGTAAGAAATAAATTTTCTTCACTTATATATTCTTCAAAACACTTTTTAATATGGGTTGGCAATTAATTTGAAATGCCATTTTGGCTCAAATCTATGGAAAAGATGTATTATTCAGGGAAACAAAGTTGGAGAACTTAGATGACAATCATGTATTGTGCTATGAATTACCTGTTTTCAAGAACGTGTTAAATATTGTGCTCACAGACATCAAATATGCAGTATGTAACAAATTACTTCCTTTCTACAGTTGCAATACAGCTTGTTTCTTATTTTATGACAGTTTGTGTATTAACTTAGTATTCTGTTGATAATGTATTTCAGTCTGTAATGTTCACTGCGGGTTTTTTTCTCACATCTTTATTATCTCTATTGTCTTTTTTTTCTCAAATAAAAACGTACAACAACAATAATGTAGCAATGAATCTTTTACCTGCTCTTGCAAGTCTCATGTTCTGCTGGGTTTTATATTGATGGGTAATAGTTCAAGGCCCTGCTCAGTGACCACTGAAAGCAGGACTGCTGCTGATAAGTTACTGGCCTTTGGATTGGCCTCCTTTTCAAGCTAACCTTTGGAGGCAGCTGCTTTGGTTTGCAAAAACATATCAGGAAGAAATATTAGTATCTTATCTGCTGGCAGAAGATGGGAGTTCTTGAGTTTCTTTTCCTGTAACACCACTCACTAGTCCAACACCCTCCTCTACCCAGGAAAGCAGGCAGTATGCCAAAATGCAGCTTCTAAAATTTGTTTTTCATACGGCTGTCTGCCAGAGCTGGGTGGTATGTCATCTGTCTGTTCTGAACAGTGCAAGTAATTTCTTAGGTCTAAACCATGAGCTTTGTAGATATGACTAGATACATGATTTAACCCTGATGCTGCAGTGCTTTAGTTCACTTTACATAATCCTGTAATTTCATTTAATTGGCTACTAAAATAATTGCAAAATAGTACAGAATTAATATTATGTGCTACAAAGTGAAGACGTATTCTTCCTGCACCATTTCAATTGTAAGGTTTGTATATTTAGATAATCAATTTCCAAGCAACTGGATGGTTTCCATTATCCAGGAAGTCTCTACAGTGATTGTGTCCTATAGAGCTCAGTTGGCATTGGGAAAAGTCTTTCAAAGTTTTAACTTCATTTCATTCATGTTATTCTTATGTACACTTTCTGCAACTTCTTTAGCAAAAGAATTTCACCTCTTTGAGGTGCTGAGGTCATTGTAATTCATTCACTCATTAATGACTTCTGGCTAAACTACTCAATTAATGCACAACAATTATAGTTGCATTTTCAGTTTAAAAAACAAACGAACAAACAAAAAACACCAAAAAACAAACAAAAAAACAAATCCATGTATATTTGTAGCTTAACACTGATTATGACAGCTGTCCCTAGCCAGTCAGGGGATGACATGACCCAAATCAAAACAGCTTGACTCTCAGTTATCAGATACATGTAAACAGTGTTCTCAAGTGAGATAGAGAATATGAATCATTCTGGAAAATTATTCCAAGAATAGTTACGAATAGCTATTAAATTCAGGAAATTAAAAATCTGATTATAGGCTGTTTGTGAACAAAGTCAAAATTAGGTTAAGAAAATAATTGTTATAGATTGCTTGTTTATCTCTATTGCACTTTCGAAGTATTTCTACTTGCACTCCACTGTCAGCTAAGCCTCTCTCTCAAGTGTAAACTAATATTTTTAAAACAATAATCCAATATGGAAAATGACCTGAGCAATAATGTTATAATTATAGCAACATTGAGCTGATTGCCAGCTTCTGTTCATTTTGCAAGAGTCTGTCTCAAACACTGTCCAAGGAAAAAGAAGCAAAAGTGACAACTAAAAACTATCAACAGAGAAAGTATTATATTTTCTGTTTGTTTCACTGCAGATTGAAGAAATACAATATAGTGGAATTCATGGAGTTTGGAAATTTTTCTGATTCTTGTATTTTTACCAGGTACCTGAGAATAGAAGTAGCCTGATCTTCAATTTGGTACAAGGCACCAAAACCACAATGCAAACTATAAATAATAGCAGTCAAGGAAAGGTGCGAATAATTCCCTTTCCATTTAATTATGTCTTAGAGGTTGAATTTTCTGGATGCACACTCCACATAATAGCTGGGAATTGCTGATAATCAGGATGTAGCTATTTTCTGAAATATTTTGGTAACATGTTAATATGACTATACATAATTTTTGAAAACAGTAATATAGTGAGTTTGAGACTATTAAGTCTGATTTTGCACTCCTAGACCTTCATTTATTTCAATGTGTGTTTTCTTGACCACTGTATAAAACTTTCCATGAGTGTCCAATAACTGCATAAGGAAAAAGGCTGTGGAGAATCAGATTTCTCTCTACAGGCAGTGAAAACAAGCTTTCTTCTACAAGGTTAAAGCTGGAAACCTGTTGGTGGTTTTGGTAAAGATAAGTAGTTTACAGGTTCCACACCATACAGTACAGTCAGCTTTGTGAAAACAAACTATGCTGAGTTTGATAACACATAAATGTTTAGAATTAGAGGTAAATGAGATTAACGCCCCTTTTGGTGGTTTAACAGCAGTGAATGGTACAGTGGATGGTGTTTCTTCAGACCTCATTTTTGCAAATAGAATTTCTTTCAGTCTTTGTCACACCTCCTAGGTTTACATATTTAGGACCAAATTTGTTTTATGCTCACGAGATAAGAAATGTGATGTACTGTATGATAGCTGTTATTATCACTGTTACATTTGCTTTCATTTTTTTTAAATAGTCCTGATATTATGCTGTCATGATAAAATGTTAAAATTACTTTTATTTTGTGAGCTCTACTTTTGTTTTGAGTTGTTTACCCATGATATTAGTGACATGGCTCTCTGAATCTGTTACAGCGTGCCTGAATATTATGACTATGGTCACGGAACAAGTGAAGAGGCTTATGACAGCTACGGTAAGGTCTATTCTATCTTCAGCAAATGTGGGAAATCAAAGGAAAATATCTGTCACTGACAACTCAGGAGTTGCTTCCATACACTTTTATTTCTCTGATTTTACAAAGACCAAACAAAATAGATTTGTGTAACTTTAGGGTGATTTTTGACTTAGGACCAGAAAATTGGACTGATCAATTTCAATCAAAATTACAAAGCAAATTACTCTCAGTCACAGGTCAGTTTAACAGGAACACTAAAGTTTCTGATTATATTTTACAGTGTTAAATTTAAGTCTGCTTGATGTGCCAACAGTACAATGCATCTGCTGCTGTCATGTGCATCATTTCAACCAACAAGGTTTGTGAGATTTTGAAATATAAACTTAATCAAAGTAGAAAGAAGGAGAGGGTGCTGTATCACCATGGGAACCCCGACTTCACCAAGATAAAGGAGTATCTCATGCCAGGCTAGGCAGTATGAGTAGAAAGAGGGCTGCACTCCTTGCACTTCCCCACTGAGTCTGTGTCTGAGCTGGAATAGTTGCACTTCATGGGTACCAGGGGCATGAAAGGAAGAGAAGTGTCCATTTTCTGGATCTGTTGTTTGCTATTAGTGATGTATTTTGATAACTAGAGTCTAGTCTGTGTTTTCCTATTAATAATTGTCAGTACCTTGTATCACTAGATGGCACAGTGAATCTCACTCTGAGATTTTCACTGAAATAACAGAACTAAGCTGACTACTGTCAGCTTAAAGAGTGACCCTAATATATTCAGTAGAGATGTCATACCTGATTTACTGCTTCTAAGGTATCCTGAGTCTACATGGTGACTTCCACAACATTGTGAAAATGAGAGCTGCTGGAAATAACGCTGCAAATGAAAGTTACACTAAGGGGTTATATAAGGGTAGCTGCTTGAAATAAATAATTTTATTCATGCAGCTGTGAAGCAAATGTCACGAATGCAAACTTGCAGTTTCCTTTGTATTGGTACAGAAATAGACATTACTGAGACATTGTCAAAATGATTGCATTGCATAATCAGAAATAACTTATTTTTTTGCATAATCAGTTCTCAGAATCTATTTGGATGATACAATGTGCAGTCAAGCACATTTTCAATACTAGACAAGTAATAATAATAGCTTATCCATATGAATATGAGTGTTTTGGTTCCCCTTTGTTTTGTTTCCTTTTTGCACATCCATTTTTAATAGCTGCAGTAGAAGATGCTTCCTCCCATCTATAGATCCCCTCTCCACTGCTGCCCTGAAAGCGCTGACAAGCTTTTGGGCAATGCAGAAAACAATAGTCTGCGCTCAGCAGTAAGAATTACCCACTGTTTAACTTTTAATTACACTCCACCATGCTGAATCTCCATGTGTTTGGGCAAGACATTTAAAGTAGTGTCACTTTCCTTCCAATCCCTCATTTGTAAAACTAGAAGAATATTACTTGTTTTCCCAGCAGGGATTTTGAATGGACTAATTAGCTAAGGCTTACAAAGTGTTCACAGAGTGGCACCATGACTAAATTTATGCTCTGCATGAAGCTCCTTTTCTTTTTTTCCATTCAGCAACTGAAACAAACCCAATATGCCTGGGTTTCCTTTACTAGAATTGTCTTAAAATACATGGCTGATAACTTTGGACTTGCTTTGTTTTCTGCTTGAAATATTTTCTGAGCTAGCATTTGAATACACAGATCTAAGTCTTACCAATAACCTGGAATAAATATAAAATTCAACAATATTTCTAATTGCAATTTTTCTACTTTTTGAAAGCAGATACATTTATATATAACTGTTTATGCTGCTGTTGGTTCACTTAGTTTAGGAAATTAGTAAATTTGCCAGTTTCATGCCTCAGAAATCTGTGTTGGAATTTCCGTCATTCCTAAGTCACCACTATTTGTCTGAGGAGGTAATCTGACTACACAGAGATATAGAGCTATACAATATATGCTTAACTTCCTCAGTTTCTGAGTTCTTGGTTCATACACTGATGTTCTCTCTGTATCTAATCTGAGACATCACCCCTTCTCATTGTCACCCAACTTTACCCTAATTCTCTATTTCCAGTTCTCTACTCTTTTTTCAGGATGTTTTGCAACTCGTTGTGAGTCTCCTGAATCCATCCCACTGTATAAAATCAACTTCCCCTTTATTTTTCACCATCCTGCAGAAATCAACTGTCTTTCTTTCGAGTTAATTTTAGCACCTTGTTTTATCTTCCATAACAAGGCTCTATTCCTCCTTTACAATTCTTTCTAGCACACCTCTCTAATTCTGAATTCTCCCAAACTCTGAATAAGACCACAGACAAGTGGTACATGAATATAGAACTGATGTCTTGTCACCTCTTAGGTGTTTTGTGCAACAACTTGTCTTTTCACCCTTATCCATTCTAGTAACAGTGTCTACATTATCAAAAATTTACTAGCTTGGCATTTTTTTACTTTCTCCCATGCATCACCTTGCTTCAAACTTAACTTTAGGGAGGACAGTTTTAAATCCTGAGAAGGTTTTCTTTCATTTTTTGTGAAGTAGATTCAATGAAATAGTAATGCTACTTTGTACTTACAATCTTTTTAAAGTATAAAATAGAGTTCTCTGTAGCTTGGTAAGTGTTTTACAGCACAACAGTGCTCCTATGTGAGCTGCCTGCTATGACTTTTCTTGCTGTCTGTACTTCTGAGAAATAACAGGTGGTTTATGTCTCATGGGCTCTTCTGTGCTCCTTTTAAAAGAACTTGTGGAGAATTCTGATTATGGGGACTATTTCCTCAGAAGTTCATAAGATTTATGCATTTATGGATTGTTCACACTATGGTTGCAAAAATCACAGGGGTGCTTAAGAGCAGAGCCCACCTGAACACCATTTAATTCTCAGGAAGTTGACATCTCTTTGATTAGATCTAAGTACTAAACGAGGAAGAGTCTAAGTCACTTCTCTGAGGCTGGGCAACTGTAAAATCCACAACTTAACTGTAAAATCCATCACTGTAAAATCCACAACTTAACTGCCTTAACTCCTTGCTCAGTTTCTTTTGTGAAAGTTGCTAAGAATTCTATCCCCTCCAAATCCAGCCAAGAAATCTTCCAAGACAATAGGAAGATCAGCTGAGAGGGGTGTATGTAAAGTCACACTGCTTTCCATGACTTAAGGGTGTTCCATGAATGAAAATTCACAGCACAGAACCCTCCCATGAAGTTAGACACTTAAGCTCTATTGTGATTTGACATGCTTGTCACCCAGTCTCTCAGAAGGATCAAAGTAGAGACACTTCAAAGCATTCCCTGCAGCAGTCTCTGATAGCACATGGAAATACAGTACTCAGGAATTATGAGATTCCTGCAAATTTTTTAGAAGATCAGGATTATGTAGCTACTGCTAAAAAATTTTGGGGATAACTGTTCCAGGCTGAGGAACATAAATTTGGGACATATGCCTGAAAATCATGGTAATTTAGCAGCCCTTAAAGGCTTTGTTATGTGAGTTGTAAAGAGATATCTTTAGAAGGCACTTAAAAGAACAATCACTGCACTTTAAAAATAAAAGACCAGTCATTTAAGTACAAAAATGTAAAGTATCCTCACCTCTAATCACACTCAATAAACATTTATGATACTTAATGTTGCTGAAGGTTTTGATACCTGCAGATAAGTCAAAACTAAGGTAATAGTGTAATGTTAACTTGATGCTTATGTTTTAAAAGAAAAGGCGTGAAATTGGATTAATTTATGAACAAAAGGTTCATATTCTTTGCTCTCATTATACTTCAGTAATTTTGTGGTTTCCCTTCTGGCACTGTTGTCATCTGAAGAGATCTAGTGAAAACATGAATTTAATTATTGGTCTTATAAATCGATTAGGATAAAATGTACACCTAAAGTTTGGGTGCTAAGAATCTTTTCTGCCCATGTGTAATGTCACGCCCAATTCCAAAAAGCATATTCCCTGGAGAGGACCACTGTAAATGAAAAGCCCTTTGTAATCAGTTTGTGTTCTTATTTCTTTCTCCTTTTCCCTCTTTTTTATTTTAAGAGGAAATAGCATTCTTGGTTCAAGTTTTGTGATGCATTAGGCCAGATTAGAGAGATAACAGAGAAGAGTATGACTTGCTGGCAAGGCACATGCAAGAAGCTGTATTCATTACACCTGATCTTCCTCACTGTTTTTTTAATCTGAATCCTTTTTCGCTCTTGCACTGATCAGAGCAGTCAAAACTTTATCAGCTGCTCTTTCTGTCTTAGTTCTCCCAAAGGCTGGAGACACCAGCGGTGAGCTCTGCCAGTTGCTGCTGCAAAAGGTTCAAGAGGCTCCTGCCCCTGCTTCCAAAGGGAGATTGCCCCAGCAGTGAGAGAGTGTCTCTTGTCAGATGCCACGGTTCACAGCTTGGTGCATATCCTGCCTTGGGTATTATCTGAAAATGATGGCCATTAAGTTTTTATGTCAGGTCATGAACTGCAGTATCTGACAGACCAGTACACACAGGCTTCTTGTTGCTACTACCAGAAAAGCAGAAATTTTAGGTACAGAGTGAAAGGATAGGGTTGAAGTCTATAACCTCCTAAACCACCACAATTAAATTAGGATAACACCATCTGCTAAAGGCCTTAGGCAAGAGTTAGGGAGGTTAATCTGTATCTTGCCACCTACACAAAGAGGGAAGATATAAATGAACTCCAGTCACATTCCTGCTGCTTTTCAGGAAAAGCCTGCAAGGCTGTTTACTGCATGTAAACATTGCAGTATTGTAAAGTATTGCATCGAGGCAGCACATTTAAATGCTTTTTGTCTTCACCAAAAATTTTCAGCTGTTCAGATTTTCTCAAATGACCATAGTCTTTTGGATGCGTATTATACTCCAGTTTAGCATTAAGTACTTGTAAAGAACTGGGTATTTGGTTTTAGAATAATTCCATCTTTAATTAAAATTGGAGAGTGCAACTGTTTGGTATAATTCCTTTTAATGTAAGACATCATTTAAGTTGTAAAATGCTGCCACAATGATTTAACTGTTTCACAAATAATTCCCTGCCAGTCACTCTCTATAAGAGGTTTGCAATTATTATGATAATTAGTTTACTAAGTAATGCTCTTCAGAGATGGCACTTCATAAATTCTTGATAGACCTTTATAGTGAACAACTAAAAATGTACAGCAATATTCCACTTCTTTTTTATTATACTGTTTATTTTTTCATTCTGTGTTTGTTCTAAAATGTGTATTGGCTAGTAAATTAGGTTTTTCTACAATAACAATAATAGTTTCTGCTGAGCAAGTAGAAGTAAGTATATCATGATGAGAACTGCAGAGGAAAGTGTATGTGGAGGGTTCAAACCTCAAGAATTCTGATAAACTGATTGAAGAGATGTTACCTTAGAAGTCATGAATTCTCATACTTCATTAAAAGACATAAATATGGTCATGTCATGGAGAAACTCAAGGAACTGCCATCCTAGTATGAAATAAATCCTCTATTGCAATGACAAACTAAAATGAAGCCATATCACAACGTATACAGGCAAAATACGTGTGAATTTTGAAAAAGCGCTTCTTAGTAATTGTTTTGCAGATGGAGATACAATGTTTGTTTCAGCTATCGAATCCAAGCTCCTTCATTTTCAATAACTTTGATATTGTGGATTATTGGTCCTAATATTCATTATCCTCAGCATGCTGAGGGTTTCCTGCCCTATATATTTCTAGCCTAGTCTAATTTAAATCTTCAAATGTAAGAAATCAGATTCTCAAATAATTTGTAATGACTGATTTGCAGATGTAACAGACATAGGTCTGATTCTTCCCATTACAGCGTTTGATTTCACATGGCTTGTGATTACAAACAATGTCTTTACTAACACTAGTTAACGAAGTCTTACTAATATGCACTGATTTTTCATTTATATCATCTGAGTGTATACATTTGGTGTCTCTTAAAAAATATCATGGCAACATACCAAAGAAAATTTCCTTTGGTGTCATAGAATCATCATAGAATGAATAATAGAATCATAGGTTGGTTTGGGTTGGAAGGGACCTTAAAGATCATCTAGTTTCAACCCACCTTCCATGGATGGAGACACCTTTCACTGGATCAGGTTGCTCAGAACTCCATCCAACCTGGCCTTGAACACTGCCGTGGGTAGAGCACTCACAGCTTCTCTGGGTAACATGTCACATCGCCTTTCTTCCTAATATCTAATCTAAAGTTACTGTCTTTCTGTTTGAAGCTATTTCCCCTTGTCCTGTGACTTCGTGCTCTTGTAAAAAGTCCCTCTCCATCTTTCCTGTAAGTTTCCTTCAGATACTGAAAGGCCACAATTAGGTCAATTTTAAGTCTTCTCTTTTCCAGGCTAAACCATCCCAATTCTCTCAGCCTTTCCTCCTGTCTCGGGTTAATGATAAAGCTCTCTTTTTTCTGAGAGCGAAGGGCTTTGATACTTCTTTTCTTACTTACAACAGAACTTCTTAGATGGAAGTGAAGAAAAAACTATTTCTTTAATAAAACTACGCAGAGTGTTCTGCAAGGCACAGGGGAAGGGGAAAACTAAGGTGAAAAGGAGTTATTCAACTTGATTTAAAAGTTTTTTTTTTTAGACGCAGTCTCTCTTCTCCTCGCCCCCCCCGGGGCCGGGTGGAGCTCTCTGAGAGCTCTGTTGTTTTTTGGCCCTCCTGGATTTTTGGGTGATAAAGCAGATTGAAGAGAAGGGGTTTAAACGAGGAAAAAGAACAAATGAAAAAAAAAAACAGGAACAGAGCTCACTCTGACTGCTGTCTAGTATGCAGTTTTTGCCGAGCGACAAATCTTCTCTCGGAGCGAGGCTTGGGGAAAAAGTTTTTAAAACAATTCATGGGTTTTTTTGCAGCTGGGTGTAGTTAAAGAGACAGGACTACACAATTTTTTACACATTTTTTCTTGGGCGTATAAGCCAACGATAGGGGATAAAGGATTATCATAACATCAATCCAAGACACCTCCTCAGAGAGGTGCTCCAGCCCTCTGATCATCTTCATGGCCTCCTCTGGATTTGCTCCATCAGATCCATGTCCTTCCTGTGCTGGGGACCTCAGAGGTGGATGCAGCACTGCAGGTGGGGTCTCACCAGAGCAGAGCAGAGCAGAGGGGCAGAATCCCCTCCCTCATCCTGCTGGCCACACTGCTTTGGGTGCAGCCTGGGATGCAATTGGATTTTTTGTGCTGCAAGGCTCATGTCCAGCCTCTCCTCCAGCAGCACCCCTGAGTCCTTCTAGGCAAGGCTGCTCTGGATCTGTTCATTCCCTGGATTGATACCAGAGGCTGCCCTGACCCAGGTGTAGAACCTTGCACTTGTTAAACTGTGTGAGATTGCCTTGGGCCCACTTCTCAAGCTTTTCCATGTCCCTCTGGATGGCATCCTGTCCTTCAGGTGTGTTAACAGCACCTCTCAGCTCGGTGTCATCTGCAAACTTGCTGAGGGTGCACTTGATCCCTTTGCCTGTGTCATTAATGAAGATATTAGGTAACACTGGTCCCCATATGGACTCCTGAGGGACACCACTTGTCACTCATGTCCATCAGGACTCTGAGCCATAGACCACTGCCCTCTGAATGTGACTGTTCAGCCACTTCCTAATCCATTTTATTATTAATTAGGCAAATCAGAGGCAACAAGCCACAGATTGTACCATTATGGTGGAGGTTTTGTGGTGTCTTAACAGGCACCACAGTCTGTCTGGCTGTTTAACACATGCTGGGTGCTTCCACACTAGCATGGGAGCAGGAGTGTTCTTTAGAAGCAGATTTACCAGTTGTCGGCATCTATAGATCTTCTTTCCATGTCGCTGAGTCAGTTCAAAGTACATAAATTTTAGTTTTAAACTTAAGCAATCCCAACTGTTTGTGAGATCTTCATTCCAGAGGCTCAAACTAGGGCCAGTCTGAAATGAAAAACACCTGTAGAAGCCATAGTGTGACTATCAGGTCCTCAGTGTCAGCTGTTTCCCTCTGCAGGTCATTCCTGTTGGTGTGCACTGTGTGCTAATATTGATAAAGCCCCTCCATCTTAATGTCCCCTGAGCTGTCCCTGCTAACAGCCCTGCTAGATGCGCCATGGTTCTGAGGAGTGTGCCATGCTCCTGCATGACCGCCTTTATTTTGGGCTGATTGAGGCACCTGGTCTCTTCCTGAGCATGAGGCAGATGTATACCCAGCCCTGGGAACTCAGAAGTGTTCCTGAGTCTTCCTATACAGCACTCAATTTTTTATTCCACTGGAAATGGGAGGCATTGAAGAATTCTACTGCATATGGACAGGATATGTACCAAATAAATTGCCCTCCTTTAATCTTCTATTTCAATCATTCCTATACTTACTGATAGCAGCATTCCTACTGGGGGACAGAATGAACTGTCAAAAGCATTTTCTTGATTTTCTGCAAAATTATATCAATTCTTTTACTGAAGGAATCACCTTAGCTGTATCCCAAGTGCCATTCATTCCCTCAGAAAAGTTATGATTTTCACAGGAGCATGATTTTGAAAGTTTGTGGGGAAAGGAGCACATTTTGAATTCAGCCTTGAATGAATTAACGTGGGGATGATACTAGAGCTATTGCTGTTTTGTCAAATCAGTGTTTTAATTAGGCTATAATTCTTTAGAAAGTTCCATATTTGAACTCATCACATTCTTCTAACTGTCTGTATATCCTAAAACTTTTGTAATTCAGTTATGCTACAACAATGAAAAAATTCCGCATGTAGCACAATTGGTTTTAATTTATAGCAACTTAATGTGCTTCCTCTATTACTCCTGAATTATAAATCATTTTCTATGACAGAATAAGTAAATCATGCAAAACTTTCCTATGTAATATTTCAAATGGTAATTTCACTGTCGTGCACCATGGGAACTGTAGAGTTGGAGAATCTAAGACAAAAGTCCTGTAATATTAATCTGAATCTGTGTAATTCCAGATGCAGTATATCACTACATGTTTCATGTTGCATGACCATAAAGTAATAGAAAATTAATTTTCACTGCAAACAAGTGAAAAATAAAACTCCCTCTACACTGTAACATTCACACTGACTTCACAACACTGATAAGAGTCTTTTTCCTCCTGGCATTGCAGTTTCCCAATCTGGTTGCCAGTGTATTCTGATGCTCTCCTTCCCTGTCTGTGGCAGGTGTTCCCTACAAAAGTGGCTTAAGCCTTCTAAGAAATCATTTTCTCCAGTGGTCATTACTCCATCCCTGGCTCTCATTCCTTAACCTGCAGGGAAGGCTGGCAGAAGGGACAGCACAAGCACTTCTCATCTCCTCCAGTGCTGTCAGCTGGAGGATTTCTGTGATCCTCCACTACCAGTCTAAGCCAGGAAAGCTCACAATACTAAAGCAGATTTGGAGCAGACATAGAGTTTAAATTGTTAGTCCTCCTGAAGAGAAGCTACTATCAAGCACAGGGGCAGCAGTTAGGGTGTTTTTTAAGAGCTATGGCTGTGTTCAGAAACCAGACTATTAAATCACAAGGTTTTCCATTAATTTCTAGTTTTTAAGCTGTATATATTTCATATACAGCAGGTCTAGTAAAATAAAGGGTACTTAGAATGGTGTAAGTAAGCATAATTGGTTTGAGCTTGTGCTTTTGCCTTCTCAAAACTTCAAATTTCAAGAAATGTGATTGTGATTTGGAAGGTAGTCACTTCAGGTCTTCTTCTCACAAAATAATGAAGTGCACAGATGTCAAGTCAGAAAATCCTGTGTATTTTGCTAGCTTTGCAGATAAGCAAAAAGAGATCAGAAGGGTGAAAAAAGTGCATGTTCTCTTAAAAAAAAAACAAAAAAAAACCAAAAAAAGGAAAAAAACAAAAAATCAAAAAACAAACACCCAAACAAAATCTGGTTTTGCATTTTTGTCTAAAATAATATATACTTGTCCAATTATGACACGAGAAAGATGCAGCTGTCTTTTCAGTGTGTATTTTTTGGCTGAAATACTGGCTTTGTCAAAGTTAGCTGAGCTTCAGTTGTTAGCTTGTGCAGGAAAAATTTTCCAACCATTTCCAAGCAGTACTTTGTCTCCATCCATCTTTCTATGGAGGGAGAAGTTTAGAGGCTTACTAGAAATACAGCACAAATTGAACTGTCCAAAGAAAAGCATTCTAATTTTAAGAGTTCTCATCTTAAAGCTATATGTCTGGTTTCTATTGGGTCTTCTGCTCAGCACATCTGTATCACTTTCTCTTGCTGCTCAGGCAATTAACTACATCTCAGATCACCCCAGGGAGGGAGTTATTCCTGTATCATTCTACGAGTGAGGAAGCCATACCACAAAATATTGAGCAATTATCCAAGGTCACAGAGCAAACAAGGAGTAGAGCTAGTAATCCAAATTCCTGAATTCCTCTTATGCTCTGTCTCTAGTTCAGTGTGCTCTCTCCACAGGTATGCAATAAAAGAGATATTTCCTCTCATAGGAAAGAAAACTATTTCATTCTGAACTAAATGCAACTTATATTTCTAAAACACCAAAAGCTAAATGAAAAATCAAACTGAACCATTACACTATTTGCTGTTATATGTATCTTAACTATCTAAGCAGAATAGCTCTCTCTAATCTTTTCCTGGCCACCTGTCCAAAATAATTGACCAGAAATTAATAAAATTGTGGGCAATATTCAGATGTTAAATAAGTTACTGGGAAGTAAAAGTGGTCAGGTCTTGATTAGTACAAGGACTAAGCAAGGACTATAAATAAAAAAAATAAAGGAAATAACATATTCTTATGTAAATCACATGTCATTAGTATATATTTTTATTTTTAACTCATCCATTATTGTGATCTGCCCTTTAACTATTGCATTGCTTCCCTCTTTGCATTTGTGAAAGACTTTTATTCAATGCTGGAAAATCCATTAAAAGGTTGCAGAATGCTGAATGAAGAGTAACAAAAAAGTGGCTGAATATGTGCTTTTCTCGAAGCTTTACTTGAAGACATGTAAGCATGTGATGATAGCCACATGGATGGACCACTGAATTTTTCTGTGCTTTCAATAATGCATAGGTAAAATAGTAAGACAGAAACAACTTTATATATGCCACTCTCTGTACTATAAATGTTACCATTTTGATCCCATATCCAAAGAAATTTCTCTGGTTAAAAATTACATGACCTTTTTCATTCTGACTCTCCAGTAAGGAAAAAAAATCGAATTAAAATTCTCTATTTAAAGAGATAGAGCTATGGAGTCTCTTAGCAGTTGATAAAAAATAATCTTTATAGGTGGCCTCAGCTAATGTATCAATAATGTCTGTGATAAATACTGGAATCATTTCTATAACTCAGTTAACACAGTAAAGCAAATAAGAGTCCATCTGAACCATAAAAAGCAGTGCAAAACCACTAACATGCAATTTCAATCAGTCATAAACCAAGGGTGCTGATTGCCTGTGATAATAAAAATTAATTCTATATCCTAAAGGTGAGCTTCAAATACCAATTCCCAGGGAGCATATAGTAGATTGAAAGAAGTATGCAGTGTAATTAAAAGGGCTGTGCCCATGTCTTCACATTTCTTGTCAAAGTAGCTACGACACTTACTGTCACACCCAAAATAATCCTTTAGCCCAAACACACTCGGATTCCTCACCTATCAACTCTCTTAAGCTTCCATCATGCTGCTAAAATTTGTAGTTTTTGAAAACAAAACATACAATATTTCTCCTTAACTAAGAATGGCAGAGTTGCCAATAACACCAAATTCCTGAAAAAACTGGTCCCTCTGTCCCCAGTTATTAAGCTTCCTGTGTAGATTTCTTCTCAGCCACAGTCTTTGACACCTGATAGCACTGGAGACAGTCAGAAGTGAAAAGGACAGGGAATGACTGAGGTCTGCTAGAGCAGAAAGGCTGGATGGAAGTCTGGATGTCACTGAGGGAAGGGGAAGGTCAGACTCCACTCCTGTGGTTTTCTCGTCACATGAATTAGCAAACGAGCAGCTTTCATGCCAAGAAACCTTTAATTACTGGCATGCAGATATATTGTTGTTCATTAAAAATCCCCCTAGGAAAAGAAACACTAGCAATCACATTTCTTTTTTGGTGTGGCTGCATCTTGCGATGTATTGGCATAGTGTGGTTCAGAGTCTCTTGATAGTGCTGCTCCCTATCATCTCGCTTTCTCCACAATAGATATATAGTCCCAGTAAATATATAATCCTTTACTGCTGTATGAGTGTTAGACTCCAGTGTTTTCCCATTTGAAGGCTGTAGTCCCAAAAAATTCCACATCTGTTTTGGCTACGGTTTCACCTATTAATACAATGGGGTCTATCTTGCAATATCAACAGGAGCTGTTAGCTGTCAACTATCATGACATATTTCAATGATGGTGTTAAAGTTTGAAATCAAGCCATTAGGTCCACCATGTTACTGAACAAAAAGAGCATGAGAGACTTGTAACACAAATTATGATTCAGTTTTTGTTCCCTATCAGAAGCTGGTACAGTCACAGGAGCAATTTGCTTTAACAACAGTCAAGGAAAAACAGTTTTCTCCAGCTGGTAATATAAAGTAATTTTTTACTGTATGACTACTACCAAAAAGACTGTACATTTCACCTTTATATGGAGGTGCTTCGGTCTGGACAATGGTGAGAGAACTAATAAGGAACGAGAAATTGGTTTGTCTTTGTGTTGTACACTTGCTAAATATTTTTAATACTTCAGCCATTTTCATTTGTATAAATAAAGCTTCTCCTTTTCCATATAAATCTCTCTTGTCCCCAAGACCTCTCTGCAAACGCAGTAACACTTCAGCAAAGGGTAATTGAAGCTGCAAAAAATATACAGCAAAATGCCATTTTTAAAGGGTGTAATGATACACACCACAGAGCCAGGATTTTTTAATTCACTATAGAGAAACTGATTCCCTGTAGGAATGAGAGACCTGAGGATTTAGAACTATATTATGTTGGCTGCTGCTTCTTTAACCCTCCAGGCAGTAGCTTTCCACAGTAAACTTCAGTTTCATGTGACCATAAAACCCCTCATATTCAAAAAGAGAACATGCTGAAGAACTCAAAGAAAAAGAAAATAAAGGGAATGCACCAAAAAGTCACAGCAGGAGTGTTTCTTGTTCCGTAGCAAGATCAGATGCTACCAAATCTTTTCCAAAGATGTCCACTCAGTACATGCTAGCCTGAGCTCACTTTAGCTCTAGAGCTGCTATTTCCCTCATACCTCAAGGCAACAAGATAATGAAGTGTAGTTGCAGGGAAGACATCTTGCAGAGAAGAAATAGCTTTTAGAATTTTGACAGGCTTTTTATGTTTCATATTTTCATTTTTCATATTCACATAGCATTATCTTTTTACAAAAGGAATCTTTGATACCTGATTTAACCATTTAGTATTTTTTGCCTAGTGACCACTATTTATGCTCTTGGTGGCCACTAAAGTCAGCAGTCATTATCAAAAACAAGGTCCTGGCAATGTTGCAGTCTGGGTGTGAAATAAGATGATACACCATGGTTTGTGCATTTCCATTTTAATCACTCTTAGCATGATCAGTTCAAGACAAAGCCAGAAATCATTTGATGAGCCACTAGCTGATTTAGGATATAATTCAAGTTTTGGGTCCAACTGCTGGACCATGACTGTAGGTAGTTTCCCAATTGCACCTTTGGGAGGGTTAAATTCTAGAAATACCACATCAGGGAGGAAGAAGAAGATTTGTAGAAGCTTTGTAAAAATTGAACTGGACTTACAGTTTTTAGCTTATTCTTCCTGAGCATAGTTCATTCACCAATTTTAAAAAGTGTTTTAAGATAATGCAAAGTAAAATCCCCTTTTGCTTAATGTAGTAGCTTCACTTCTACACATTTTTCTTCCATCATTTTCTTTCTTTTTGTCTCAAATGGAAGTAAAAAATCAAACATATCTTTCTTATCTTTTCATGATTCAACTCCCCATCTTGTTACCATACCAACTGCATTAAATGTTATTCAAATTTCTGCTTAAATGCTAGAAACTCAAAACATCAAATAAATTCTGAGCTGGCAGACTAACACAGTGATTTTTCCAGAGCTGACTGTACTGCCAGCACAGTACTTACTCATTCTCTGCTGCAAGTGAAGGAGTAAGGCTTTTTTTCTTCCTAAGATAGACACATTGCCTGTGTAGAGAAGTAAGTTAGTTTTCTGTAAATTTTTTTGTGAGAAGACAAAGAAATGGATGATAACACCATCCTCATTTTGTTTTAAAACTTTCAGCCAGAACCCTCAAGAATTTTGACAGCCATTAGCAGCGGCTTCCCTTTGTTCTTTCAAATGTTAGATATTCACAAAACTGCTTTTTCTCTTCTGTTTTTAGCACAAGAAGAATGGGCCACAACCCGTTCCAGCCTAAAGGCACCACCTCCGAGGTCAGCCAGAGGGGGTTACAGGGAACACCCCTATGGTAGATATTGAAGGTCCTCCTCATCTGTGACCTCATCTCAAAGACAATTAATAGCCTGTGGTCTCCACATAAACAGCAACAAGACAAGTAATAGTCCATTTCTTTTCTATCCTAGGGATTACTGCTCATTATTATCCTATGTACTACTTGTATTTCCTATAACATTGGCGTGACATTGGCATTAGTATTATTTTATAACACGGACTTAAAAAAACAGAGACAAAAAACCTTTGGCAAGCATTGTCTGCAAACTATTCAAAGATGATGTTCTGTTGGTTGTATTCATTGCTGTGTGTAACTTAAAAAGCATGACACTGTTACAGATCTTGAGTCTCTCTACATACTAGCTAAGGCTGAGTTTCTGTTTAGGGTTGCTGAAAGACTGTAATATGATTTTTTTTCCTTTTCTTTTTCCTTTTTTTTTTTTTTTTGAGCCAGACAATAATCAAGCTGTAGATAAGATGTTTTAACCTGTCTTTTTTAATATATGTTAGTTTAGATTAAGATGTTCGATATTAAGTTTGTAAATTTAATTTTAAATGCTGTTTTAATGGGGTTGAAAACAAGCAGCTACTGTATGTATGTAGCTAACTGAAGTTGTTCAGTGTTTTAACCTGTATTTGTTAAAAAAAATCACTTAAAGTTCCATGTGTAAGCTTCTCTAAATAGGAAACCATAATTTTGTCAAATATGTTTGCCATAATTTGTCAATAAAGCTGAAACCTTTTGTAACAAACTAAATTTGGAATTACTTGTTTTCTAGCTTTAAATGCCTGCTTTATTTCTTTTTCAAGAGATGCCTAAAATGTTTTTTATATAAAAATTACAAAAATGAACCCAAGCCTGTTTTAAGATTTTTTGTGTAAGACTTTAAAAGTTGTATTAATAACTTCTGGTTGTTAAATAATATAAAAGTTAACAAACTAAACTGTTACATGAATCATGGTTAGTATCCACTAATGTATAACATGTTAATGGAAAAAAATGCTTTAGAACAATAAATGGATTTTAAACTATCCTTTAAGCTTGATCTTGCTAAACGCAAACTCTGATTGACTTGTTTGTATTAGCATGTCTCTCGTGAGAATGTAATGGAGTTTAAAGAGGTAAGATTACCACTTACCACTGTTAGACTGTCTAAATGCTAGTTCTTCAACCTTTGAGTTTCCCCGCACATTAAATATCCCATTCAACATGTAAGCATTGCATAGATTCACCTATTTGTTTTCACTCAGAAGAGTGCGTTGACTGCATTTTTCGTAGTATATAATAATTTGTCTTGATAAACAAATCATCAGTGTCACTGCCCAGTTGTTGGTACTCAACTTCAAAAACTTTATTTGTAATTTTCAGTGCTAAATATCACCGCCCTTGAAGGCAGTTTAGAGGGCTGATATTTCTTTTGAGACTATCAGACTTGATGGCTGATGATTATTAAGGAAATATGTCGCAGGACTCAAAGGATGACTAAACGTTAAACAGGTAACACTAATAGTAACTCTGTAATTTTGAGTATGCAACAGTAATGTAAAATATTCTCAGTTATTAAGTTACTGATAGTTAAAAAAGTAAACCTACCAAAAGATAACAAATAGGTATATAGGCTATTAAAACAACTAATTAACATTAACTAGTGACAACAAAATTATTTTACAATATATAACCCTCAAGGTAATAAACAGAACTAAAATTAACAATAATAGTAATGCAACTCTTGCTAACAACAAATATATAACCTAAATTTTGATGAAGAAAAAAACCAAAACAGAAGACTTGATGGTAGGGATACCAAAACTCTTAATGCTTTAAATACAGTCTTTTTGTTTACAGTGGCTTTTTGTCAATGTGATTGGTTTACTTTTTTGATGCGATAAAGTACAGGCTGATTGCTGTTCAGTTTGTGAACAAAATCTCTTGCAGCTGGAGTTGCATGCTAGCTCTTTTTGAATAGTTTATGATGAGTATGTTTTGTCCTTTGAAGTGTTAAAGTGAAATTAGTTAGGCTTCATGATGGTTACATTGAGTTTATTCTGTCTCACTATTTCAGGGACTCACAGGCACTGGACAGCTAAGTAGCAGATCTGCTGGGAAGTGGTCAGGTAAGCTCTGCTGCATCTCAGGGGGTTTTCCTATTTCCTATTTTATCTGTGCATTTGTTTTTACTAACACACAAAAACATATTAAGCTACAGTTATAAAATAAATGTCTTTCTGGCAATGTTTCTCTGCATATCAAGATAGTGATTATGGTATAATGGTAATCAAAAATTTACGTATATGTTATGATACTCTTCATTTAAGTAAAAGAAGTCTTGTCATCTAGCCTTTTAATGGTAAATATTAAGATGGTATACTTTAAAACTGCTCTTGCTAAAAACATGAGCTTCTCTTTATTAAAAGCATACCAACATTTTGCTAGTCACATAACAAAGAAAAATAACATAATAGCTTGTCTTTGCTTCTGAAAATATTTAACATTTCTTCCTATGAAAAATGTATCACTGTAGAGACAGGAAGTTTGTTATTTATTCTTATTTGTGGTATGTTTTTTTCTTTTTTAGGCTTTAGAATGGCAGGGACATGAATGGTATTACCATACAATGGCATGGATCAAGGCATTACTTGTATCTCTCTGTTAACTACATTTAAACATAAAGATTTATCTTGGATGACCTTCTTAAATAGACATCAGGTTATATATGAGATTTTTGACTGAAGACAAAAGTCATTGCTGGAAACTAACAAAACAGAATTCAGCTCAGTTATGACTTTGTCCATGGACTCAGAAGTGTGAACCTAATCACAATACAAAAAGTACAAATTCTTGTCATCACTGTTAAACTAGATAAGATATACACAAATGCACAAACCTAGACGCATTTATTACTCTCTCATCTGTTCCCATGTCTGTGGTCTGGCTTATGTAATATTTTCCAGGTATTGCGGTATTCAACAGTTACTTATAAACCACAAGCTGTGTAGTATAATAAGATACAAAGTGTTTAATTTTCCTCTCTAGAGAGTACCTCAAGATCTTTATATATTAGTTTTATTTATGTGCTACAACCACTCTACAGAACAAAGTGATATAACATGATATTAAGGTTTGTCTGCATATTACAGTCCCATCAGGGTGAGTGTAGCACTGTAGGAAAATCTTCCATCTACCCACCTTGCACGTAGTTACACAAATTTGCTTCAGTTAATATATATCTCTACAGAAATGAAAAGCACTTTCCGTTGCCATAAATAGTTTCATACTGGTATAAGTGTGATTATAGATTATTATGTATTATAGATTTTACTATATAAGTGTTCCAGGAAATGCCCATATGCCTTACTGAAATGATTAATTACACAAAGCTGTGAGCAGGTCATACCTGATGTAAGGGACCCAGGGCAAAGTAGATAAATTCATTGCTCACTTGTGCATCACATTTTTATGTGAGGGTAACTACTGTGAACTCCTTGAGGGATGGACTTCAATAAATATAGCTTTATAGCAGAGCAGCAGCATCCTTTAATATTTCTGTCTCCAAGTCCAATTTACAAACATTACTTGTGTAGATTTTAAAAAATGGCAGAAAATGTCAGTTAAAATGATGCATTGTGAAATATTCTCACATAAGAATTATTTAGAAAAAGTAGGTTTAGTCAGTGCAAGCAAGCAACTGTTTATGCTTGCTTTGAAAAAATTTGAATGAAAAAACATTTTTTCTATTGATTTTCAGGAAAATAGTATGAAAAATTACCTATGACTGCATGTGCTGTTCTGTGCTAATTAAAAGTATATTTCACAACTGTTTCTGAAGAAGTCCTCCAGTTAATCAGCTATGTTTTAGGAAAAACATAATCCACTTCATTAATTTTTGAGAGAGTTACAAGAGAGTCTGGTTATTGTAATTGCCAGCTATCTTCAGGTCTTCCATGGAAAGCTGTGACATATTCCACACATCCATCAGTCAGGTGAGCCATAATTCTGAGGCCCTGAAAACTTATAGCCCACCAGAAAACATGTAACTTCACTCATGATGCATATCACTCCAAGACACTTGTCACCAACCAAACATTTCTTTGGCTTAATTCACATACCAATTAGTTTTGTTTGTAATGGGAAGAAAAAAACAATATAGAATATCAAAATAAATGAGTAGAAACACTGGGAAAGAGAAGTTAAAAATGCGAAATCTCTGTTCAAATATTTCTGTTCAAAATTAAGACTTTTTTTGTTTGTCCAGGTTGACCTCATATATGGAACAATTTGATCTTTAGAAGAAAATAGTGCAATATAGTTTTTAGTACTTTTTCACTAGCTAAATCAGCAAATTATGTTCTGTATAGCAGATTTTTGCATGTATTCAAGAGCCATTCTAACTGAAAAAATAGTTATTTCTAGAGCAGCAAATTTTATTAGAAAATGAAGCAGCACCATGTAATTATGTCTTTCCTACTTGGCTTATCATGCACTGTTTAAACAAAGATCTTAAATCTTCATATGAATAAATGAAGAACCTTAGGAAATACAGTATATCTGACCTGACCACAGAGGATATTGGCAATGTTTTTGTAGCTCAATGAGGTCCTCAACCTCCATTCAGAGTGATGGAGGTGCAGCCATAAAGCCAAGAGATTTCTATCCCCTCCCGCAGCCCAGCCACAATGACTCCATTATACTCAGACATGTGCTGCCTTCCAAATTGCATAACACTGGTGTTAGTGATGGTGAGTGATGGCGTGAGAAACACATCACTGTGTCTGTGGTAGCTCTGAGGAAATGGATGTGCAGACCTTGTGCCTGAGCACAGCATGGAAGGGACTGTGTCTCTATTGCCAGGGAGCTGCCAAACCACAGCCACAACTCAGGTACCGAGCTGCAGGTCAGCAATTTAGTACAGCAGCCAAGTTACCGTTGGCATCAGGAGAATTAACATATATGAGTGCATCAGCTGAAAGGCTTAGTATTTTATCAGGATAATATGAATTTATGGTAGTCCTCATGAAATATCATCCAAGATTGTTATCTGAGAGTTAAAAGCAAGAGCAAGTAAGCTGCATGTTGTGTTTAAATAAACACCAGTTTGGTTTACATTAGTGATGTCTTTCCTTCATGTTTGACAGTAGGAGTGTTGTTTTGTGAACTGTCTTTCTAAGTCCAAAATTTTGCAAATACTACAGTGGCAAAATTATAAATGGAGGTAAAGGAGAATCATGGAATAAGCTAAACATTGGAGGAAAAAAGTCTTTGATAATGGGTGAAAGCAGCATATGATCCATCAAGGAAAGGAAGTCCTAGAACATTTTCCATATTTTATTGCATTAACATGGAGAAACAAGTTAAGTCAAGACTGTATAAAGGTTAAGTAGGGGCAGAACTGGATATCAGTGTTCTTCATGCAACCTTCTTAGAGATCTCATATTCTGTAAAGTTCACTGGTACACTTCCTTTCTTTTATGGAAAAATACTGGGTAATATGAAAAGACAACTGAATTTCCTAAATAGCTACATATTTTGGCAGAAAATTTTTTCTCCTGTAATCTTACGTAATTTCTTTTGTAAAAGAAATACCAGATCTAAACAAGATTATAGTCTTCTTACACAATCTGGTTGCTAGCAACTTCTTAGCAAAGATGTTAAAGAAAATAGGGGTTTTTTAATAAATATCATCTGAATTCTTTTATAATGTTGTAGAACTTCAAGAAAATTACTCAAGACTCCAAGAACATAGAGTAGTTGCAGAAAAATATTCATACAATCAGAATCATAGAATAGATTATAAATTAATCCTACATGACAAAGAACTATTTTATTGCTATATCAGAATGTATGCATTTTTAGGGTTCAGGAGGACAGAGTTCATTTGTAGATGCTTTTTTTTCAAGTGGGATTAAAAAAAAAATAATTTCACTAAGAGATTATAAAGTTTTCACTCAAAAAGAACAGCCATAACTGAAAAGGTTGGCTGTAGTTAATGTCCAAAAAGTAAGGATCATATTTGTTATTATTTCATGTCATCCACTGTTGTCAACAGATTAATCAAAGTACTAAAAGAACCCTGATTAACAAGTAAAATCACAGGAAAAACTGAAAAATATTTGAATGCTAAACAGAAAAACAATCCTAATGTCTGCTGAAGTTTTTTGTCCTCCATTAAAAACTTAGATGCATTCTGTGACTTCTGTCAGTTATTAAAACCCAAGAGTTATCAGAAAAAGTGTCACATGTTATTAGTTTTACTGTACTGGTCTGCTGAGACAGAACAGGCACACAGGTAACTTTCTCAAATCAGTTATGGCTTCAAAGATAATCACCATCATCCACTCTGTTGTTAGCTAATTAAATTTTTCCACTCATTACTATTTATCATTGAGACCTGACAGAAACCTTTGAAGTCATTAAGCCTTTCCTCTTTCTTCAATTGGTTTTGTTTCTGGCCCTGCAGGTCAGATGCTAACATTCATTTGTAGACATTAAGGAAAATGATTCTCACTGAAAGATTTGCTGATCTACACAGTTATTAGACAATTTATCAGATTTCCTCATGAGTGTCCTGGTATCTTTTAGTGAGGACATACTGTACACAGTATTTATGTTCTGAAACCATGGAATCTGAAGATGAACTGTGCCTGCCAGTAGGAGTACAGGAAAGATCTTCTGTCTTGTCACTGTCTCTGGTTGACTAAGTAATCTGTATTACACCTCAGCAGAATATGTTGAAATATATCTCTAAATCATGTATATCTGGAACAAAGATTTCATCCTCAAAGAGAGGCAATTTTTGCCAACTTAAGCATAAGAAATGTAGATTTATAAACTTCTACTAAAAACATGTCACTGTTTTAAAGGTTTGTTTTTCTTACATAAATCCTATTAAAAGGCTGTGTTGGGTAGGTATTGAAAGGCATAAATGCTTCCTTTCCTAAAATAATTGGATTAAGTTTGAAACCTAGTATGCTTTACCAGAGAATAGCAAGATTTGTTGAAAATGCAATTGCAGACATATTTCAAATACGTAAATCAGAAGGAAGGTTTATTGGAGGAAGATCACACCCATGCTGTAATAGCATAGGTCATCATTCACATATTGAAAATAAAAAGATGTGTAGTTTGTTGTTTATACCCTGCACATGCCCTAAGAATTTTTCAAGATACTATGTGGAAACAATCAGAACTTTCTAATATCTTTTCACAACGTTTGGGTACTCAACAAGGAAAATAGAAATGCTTTGGTGCCCTGATAAGAGTAGAATTAATTATGAAAACAATGTTTCTTGTTTATTTCTGTTGTTGCTGTACCTTATTCATCAATGGAGGTGTACTTTCTTGTTATGCAACATTACTATACATATGTATAGTGTGAGAGTACCTGCTTGTGTCATGTTTGGCACTGTTGTTGCCATGCTGGATGCATTAGCTCGTGATGGATGGTTCACTCACAGGAAAGAACTGAATACCTTTGTTAAATGCCCTTGCATTACAAGACCTTCACACTGTGTTACCACCACCAAGTCAGAGGTACAAACTGCTGAGCTGCTCATCTGTGACTCATCATTCTGGACGGGCTTGCTTTCTTTACTCCTGTGCAGTAAACAGAACAAAATGTGCAGATATTTTGTATCCTGATTTACTATATTCGCTTCTAACTCCATATTCATTGCTCAGCTAATAATTCATTATATTTCTTTCTGAACTTTATAACAATCCTGTACAACCAGTTGCAAATTTCAGTGAAAAGGTCTTGCCAATGCAGCTTCTTTCTTTTTCTTTTCTCCCCTTTTTTTCTCCCGAGAAGAACATAATGTTTCATGTACCTACTTTAGCTGAAAAGATAATCAAGGACACTGTCATACACATGAAATGCTATTTGCTAATAATATAGGAATTTAGTTTAGTATTCTCCGAGTATTTAAAACTGATAGGGTTCTTACTATTTTGAATATTTAATACCTTTTTAATATCTGGTTTAGAATTCGTGATGTAAAGATACAAACAACTGACAGGAATGTTGTATTACATTGAATTCCAGTTAAGCAAAGTAGCTTTCTGATCATGAATTTAATCCTGCAGATCTTACTCAGGTTTCATATACTAAAAATCCATGCTGACATCAAGGATTGAAAAGGGAATATGAAATTCGCAATGCGATCTATAGTCAGTTTTATAATTTAATTAAATTCAAGCAGAGCACTTACCTGTTAAGGACTGGATTGCATCATTCCAGCACATGTCATGCTTAGCAGCAGTGTGAAATAACTTTGATCCAGGAAGAGTATTTCAGATACAGTACCAAATAAAGTTTTTACTTTTTATGTCATCATAATTAATTTTCCCATGTGCAAGAAAAATATTTAGTTGAAGGTACTTGCTTGGGACTGTTGCCCACTCAAATCTCAACTTGGCAATCAAGTTCGTCCATTCATGGTAGTCATCACTTTGTTTTCATGAGACCTAACAATGAAATTTCTAAAGGAGGCACAATACCTTTTGTAGCACTGAACTTGTTTGCAGATCTAAGGCAAAAATGGGTTGCCCATTAAACTGTGAATGCCTGTGGGATATGTGCTTCAGGGAATCTAATGCTCATTTGAAAGAGTTATTTGAACCCTAATAATGCTGCATAGTCCTTACAAAGCTGAAATAGCACCTACTGAGCCTAAAAGAAAATCACTGCACAGAACTCAAAATGCTTGCTGAAGGCAGCAGGTATTTTAATCTCTGCCATGCAATGGAGAATTAGGAGAACGGTGAAGCTGAATGATTTGGCTAAGGTCACTTAGCACGTCAAAGTGATGTAATAAAGTGCAATTAGCAAAGCAGCAGGTGAGGGTAAGAAGCTGCATCAGGAAATGAAACACAGGATGTATTCCGAGCTGGCATTTGTTTTGAGAACTGAGTTCTCTTGTCCCCAGTGCAGTAGTACTGTCATCACGTGGTGCCTGCTGGACTTTACCAGGCAGTTGAATGAAGCTGCAGCAGAATGTGTGTATAGGGACCATTCCTACATATGCCAGATTTACAGTGGAGAAGTCTGGTATTATTAGCTTCATCTAGTTCCTTTATAAACCTGTTTTTCTATAGCTGCATCACCTGTTGCCATGGTAAGTTTCTCATGCTGTATGTCTTTGATGAGCAAGAAAGACATCTCAAAACACTGATAAGGGCTTGAGACTGCTGGTAATACTGAATGTCCTCCCCATAGCACTGAGCCCAATGGGACTGGACCCTAAAAACCTATATATTCTTAAACTTTGTAGTGCTAACAGGTTCTAGAAATAACAGAAGTTCTATTTTAGACCATTTGAGGGATAATTTTCTATTCAGAGTCGTTTGTTTGGGTTTTTCTACTTTGGAGTCTGCTTAGCTAAATTAATGGAAATAAGATACCTGACTTTGTAATATGTAGTCAACCAAAAATAACCCTAAGAATATGTTTAAGCATCTAGAAGACAGTTATTTTTTTAGTATAAAAAGTTTTATAACAGGTTCTTAATCTGGCATTGCTTTAATGACTCATTCTTATTCATAGCTCTCATAGATAAAATACAGAAAACAAGCTGTATGATTTTAATCTGCCATGCCTCCATTGCTTTTCTTTTTCTTGTAAATATACTTTTGGCAGGGCTGGCCATATTATCTACCATTATGATCACTGGTATGTTCTATAAACGCAACTGTGTCTTCTTCAAATTAAATTTTCCAAGATGGGTATCTGCTCAGTCCAAGGATTTTGGTCAAAATGCTAAACAGTTCAGAAAAATTAATTTTTTTTTTTTCTGTCAGATCCAGGAACAGATGTTTGGGGTGCTTGGTGGAGGGATCAGGAGAAATATGTAGAACAAGCAAAAGCTCTGTCTGTTATTGGCAAATGAGACCAGAATGATCCTATCTCAGATTTTTTTTCCCAGTGCTTCTATTTTTAATTCCACTGTCTTGCTTAATGTACAAGTTGACATCTGTGGTAATGTGTAAGGGTTTTGTGCCCAAATGGGCTCTTAGCCACTGGCTGACATTCCCAGTGATTTGGGTTACAAGTGGAGGGTGTTTAATGACAAACAGCTGAATTTGACTAAAACAGAGGAAATGATCATATTATCCTTCAGCATCTCTAGCAGCATAGTTTTGTGTGATGGTTGGCAAATTGCTCAAAGTGAAAGCCTCTGAATGTTGTGTTTCTTGTTGTCTTGAGATCTTTCAAAGGCTCTTTGGATCTGATTTTCATAAGAGTTACAAGTGGCATCATAATGTGCCTGACTATGTGAAGTGCTGTTTAAGGTTAGGTGCAAGCCTTGAGTTTCCCAGGGAATGTAACAGTGCTGAATGTTTTATTTTAACTCAGTATTTAACTATTTTAATTAGTTACGCTAATGAGATATTCACATAGTGTAGCCACAAAAGACACAGAAAACCAACTGCAAAATTCATAATTTTGTCAAGAAATATGAAAGTTTTGAATAGAGTTAAGCAAACTAATAAAGGAAAAATACATTGAATAATGGGGATAAAAGAAATATTGAATAGCTGTTCTTTCAATGACTTTTCTTATGCGTGAAATCAAGCAGAAAAAAAATTAATCATTTTAATTTCAGTGGTTGAAAAAAAAACCAACACACTAAGAAAGTTTAACTCAGACATTGACTACATCAGATGTACGCATGACAAGACCCGAATTTGGATTTCACTGACCTGTAACTGATATTTAGCTAACTTCACAGAGCTTGGCTTACTTTAACCATTTATTTTGCAAGTCTGATATTTATACCTACCTAACTTATACTTTCCATCAAAGAAAAATGTCTCCAAATTTATGGAAAGGTTTTACACTATTTGCAAATTGAGGTTTCCTGTATCATAAACTTGTTTGGATATAAGGAATTCCCCTGAGTGACCCAAAAATTATTTTCTGATTCTTTCATGGAAATCTGTTTGTTTTGGAGAATATTAAGAGACATCCACAAAGTTGTTGTTTGCCAGCTCAGTGATCTTGCTAGAAGCTATAAAAAGATGTCTATATTCCCGTACTCCACTGATCAGGATCTTTTTTTTGTATGCGAAGTTACCTTGGTGTAACACTTGGGGAAATACTGAGCACATCCACCTAGCTTCACATACTTACTTTTGCTGCTGCAGGTACCTAGAGTACCTGTTCATTCAGTGGAGTGATCTTTGCTCACAGAAAATAATTCAGAGTACCTAAGCTAGATGCTCTAAAACGCTCTCTGGATGTACCTTGTCTCCATTGGCTGGCTGAAGGCACTAACTCATGTGTTTAAAAAATACCTTCCTCTCCACCCTAAGTCCTTGAATTCTTTCTCAATTCATTTATTTGAATAAGAACGTATTTTAATTAGTGTCTCATAGCCCTGATTTTCTTTTTATTATCAAGAAGTGAAGAACAACTCCAAACCAACTTGTTCTTACAAGTTCCCATTCTCATCCATACCAGCACCCAGAACTAATTTACTCTGGAAGAATATAATTACTGTGCTGTAATATCTGCATAAAAAGTGTTGGTGTTCATAAAATTCACCCCCACAAACATCCTTTTTTTATTACATTGCCAAAAACATATTCATGCTACTGTTGAAACATATTCAGGCTACTGTGCATCAACTATGAGGCTTCATCTCAAGTAGATGATTGCAGGTGCAGAAAAGGTATTGAGGCAGCACCTGATAAATTTGTAGCAGTATAAAAATTAAGAATTTAGATGAGAAATCTAGGCTAAAATGATAGCTAAAGTCTTAAATAGAAACTTACTAAAAGGCTCAAAAAGTAAAAAAAAATCAAAACTAGAAATAACGGTGTTTAAGTTTGTTCCTTTTGCTCTGTTGTTCACACTCATCATTTTAGAGACCCGAAGCAGGTGATCACATACTCTCCCATTCTACTTGTGCTTTGCAGGGAACAGGAATGTGTTAGAACTGTGTAGCAAATCCTGTTGTTAATTTTTGTAACTGCGTTATTTCATAGCATGCAGAATTTGGAAAGTGATCTCTTCCAAGAGTTTTGTGTCATCCAAACCATAACCCTGTGTCACAGAGATGCTATGTGAAGCTACATAGGTCATTTAAGCTAAAATATTAATGTGACAACTAATTTTATGTTCTTCATTGAATATGTCTGCCCAGCTTGTTCTCGATTTTCAGATTTTTGGAGCCTTAGGGAAGTACTGTACCTTTTGAATGGTGTTCAGGGAATTGAGAATGCTCAACATCATTTGCAATAAATCACTGTCTTCTGAAGGACTGAGCCTCAGGTTGGGCCTCTACACAGCCCTGAGTTCTGGACCTACCATTAACACCCTCTCTGGGATATGCCACCACTCAGACTTACAGTGATCTTCCAGTCTATCAGGTGAGCTGTGGTATTTTTCTATATGATTTTAGTTTATGCCAAATGTGAGATAATTAGGTCACCTCAGTCTGCAAAAAATAGAGTTATTTTAAACTAGTTTGTATCATGTTTGCCATTGGAAAAGAGCTTATACAGAGGTAGTTATGGTGCTTTTTACTTTGAGACAGGACAGTTTGATTATGTATCTAAGTTCTTACACCCTTTTTCTGTCATAAATAAATACAATTGTTAATTATCTTCCTCACAGAAGTAACACAATAAAAAATAAACTATATTTGTGCAGTACATTAAACATAGAAAGAGTTTTTAAAAATGCCAAGTATTTGAAAACATCATCTCCTCTTGGGATAAGTTAACTCATTGAGACAGTCACGTGAAAACCAAATTTTGCGGATTCTGGGGTTTTTGCTCTGTTCTCCACCTTTTCATCTCTGAAAATATTGGTATCTTTAGTGAGCTGCTGTGAACATTCACTTATTAAGGTTTATATGGTTCAGTTACTGTAGCACTGTTGCTACATACTATGCACAATGAAAATCTGTTAGAATGTAGATAAAACTGCCAGTAGATAAAACCAGCAGCAACCATTTGGATGAAAAAGAGAAAACAAACAAGGGTCCTACCACTGGAGTTTAGGATAGATACAAATATTTAATTCCATCTTATGTCCAGAATGAGTTAGGTCTTTTGGAGAAAAAAGTTGTAAGGGGTCCTGTAGTTAAAGGCTGTGTCCTCTTGTATACACTAAAGAACATCATATAATTATATTGGAAATTATAAATCTAACATTTCCTAAATCCTTCAAGCTAAATACTGAATTGTATTTTTTTGTAATAAGCTTATATACATCCAAATGTCATAGAAAAATACAATTACTGCATTTGGTTATTAGAAATGAGCTTGTTTCTTCAGCAAAGAGCATGTGAAACAAAAGACCATTGCCACCCTTTGTAGTTGGTAGCTAGTGAAATCCAGAAGGTTTCAGCTCACAAAAGTTGCATCAATAGCCAGTGTGGAGTCTCACTGTAACTGGACACACCTTCATTTCCTACATCCCTGGTGCAACCAGTCCTTCCCTTGCTTCTCCTGACTGCACAGCAGTAAACAGACCTGAGGAGTGCACTGGAGAATGGCATGAAGTCCTCCTGTGGGACCCTGTTCCCTGTCACTGTGTGCCCTAAAAGGGGTGATGCCTTTTTTGCCCAGACTATTTTTGCATCTGCTCTTGCAAATGGTGATAAAAATTTAAACTATGCCCTGCTTTAGGTGTGGATTTTTCTCTGCAGAGAAAGAGCTAAAAGAATATGGCCAGAAGCTATTCAAGCCTAGCACAACTCTAGACTTGAGAAAAAAAATCAGTGGATTTTTCAAGATTCTTTCTCCTAGCTAGAGCTGCAAATAAACCCCAGGTGACAGTTTTCACACTCCAGTTTTATGTAGGCTGTGAGTGAGATAAAGAAATGGGTGAAAATACACAGCTTTCTTAAGGGTTTACTTAGATTCTGTCTAAGTGTGTTAACACTGTAAATAGTAATTGAGGGCTCTTAGAAATGTTTTTATTTATTATTATTTTTGCTTTGCATATAGCAAATGGAAGAAGAATGGGGAAAATGCACTGCATCACACAGAATGCTATTCATCAGAACCAAAATACCTTTACTTAGAGCCCAAACTGCTAACCATTATACTACATTTCCTAAAATAGCTGAAGAGGAGGACTTGGAAGTAGATGATCATTTTCACTCTTTGCCTAAAGAAAATGACCTAGTATTCTTGGAAACTTGAGAGTAGTAATTCCTTTTCACTTGGTAAGTGCAGGTTTTAATGAGTGGTAAAATATTTTGGAAGATTGGAAGACTCTGCTTATATTTCTAGAAGATGAACAAAAGTCTATAGAGGAAGAAAGGGAAGCCTGATTTTTTTCCATCCTTAGCAAGCCAGAACTTCATAGCAAAACACCAAGGTTCATCTGACTCCATGACTTCCTTGCATTTTCTGATTTTTTTGTTTTTCAGCTGCATATATATGTATATATATGTGCATATATACTCAATTCAGGTCCAAAGGACAATTTAACCCCTTTTCAGGTATGTGTCAAAAAAACCAAATGGGATTAAATGCCATCTACTGTTTAGAAAATATGTCTAAATGCCTAGTGTAGACTAGGTAGCTGTCTTTTAGGTAACTGAGATTGGGTGAAATTAATCCCAGCTTTATAATTAAACTTTTAAGGAACAAAGTTTTAAATTTCAGTTGTAGGAGTTGCTTTCATTGAAAGATACAGATTGTGTACATCATATCATATCAATCATCATATCATATATATCATATCATATCATATCATATCGTATCATTAATTAAGTTGTGTAGAGGTGAGAAGAATAAGGCTTGAGGTTTATGCTAGTCCCTGGAGTTTGAGGTAAGCCTGCTCTGTGCCCAATGCTCTGTTGTCAAGCAAGAAGTTGAAAAATGGGTGTAGAGAAGCACAGCCCAATGCACAAGAGCTTTGCTGTGAACAGACCATTCATGGCTTCACTTTGAGTTTCTCATGCACCTTGTGGAAACTGGTCTATGGAATTTTTCAGAAGAGAATTTTCTGTATTTGTGTAACTTTTGCTAATTCTTTCCTCTGATGGCTTTGTTCTTGAATTGCTTTTTTATGAAAGAAATAGGATTTGTTTAGGAGAAGGCACTTCTATGGAGGACCCTCAACATTTTCAAAAGATAGATTAGGCACTTCTCTCTGTATTTGAGTACTGAAGGCATTCCTTCATGTTCAGAAAGCACTGACAGCCTGCAGCTTTCACTAGTCTCAGTTCAGGTTCTCAAAAACCAGGAATCATCACTGGCATACAAGATCTAAATAGCCTGACCCAAAGCAGCTTTTTTGTACTTGCTTTCTTGCATCTTTATGCAGATACTGTTGAAATTATTATGTTACAGATTTTTGAGACAGCCAGCTAGTACTAATGAAAGCTGGAGAACTGAAAATGTATGTATCACACAAATGTTTCACTATTAGCTGGAATTGCAGCTAAAGTGAGCCTCCTTTACTTTTCTAAGAGCATCTCCTAATGACTGGGATATATTGCTGTAGTCATGCACTATAATGATGATCTACAAAACAGGTAAGTGTGTGAGGAGGTAAATTATGTAAGCATATGCATTGTTCTCAAGATAGATAAAATTAAATGTTGGCGAGTACTCAGCCTGAAGCTAATAGGCATGAGTCACTATGGACCATACTAGTAATAAGGACATAAGCTCCCAGTTACTCCCAGACCTTACTGGTGAGTTCTGTGGGCATATGTGTAAGCCCTCTGCAGCATGTGAGTCTGGGTGACTAATCTCTCCTTAGAACAGTGATACAGAGATAAATGCTTAGCTAGGGCTGAATCTAGCCCTTAGGCTGTGTCCTGAACTCTCTTTTCTCCCAAAGTCAAATATTATTTTCAGCTCTTATTGACCTGACCAGCGGACTCCACTCAGCATTTGTTTCTGGTCAAATGCATTGCTCCCTGTCTATGTCTAAACTGACTGACCAAAGAAGTTGTGTTCTTCAGGCATGAAACTGATTTTTTTTTTTTTTTACTGAGGTCCACAGTGCAGATCACTGAAAGTTATGTAATAATATGAAAGGACATATAATTGAAAGGCTGTCAGAAGATAAAAGTGTATCAAGCTTCCCAGAGCATTCGCATTGCTACTCCTGAAGCTGGCTGACACTAAAAGAGTGATTCAGTGTTCAGTGCAGGCTCCTCTGGTAGCAGTGCTGCTCCTCCTCATTGCTGTCTGGTGAAATATCACACAGTCTGCAGCACAGGGTTTCATACAGGAGTTTTCCATTAAAGACATTAGCTGCTGCAGTTCACAGTAACTTCTAGCTCAACGCACCTGCTGGGGACATAGTGCTTTGTCCTTGGGCAGGCAGGATTGCCTTCATCCTGTTCTTACCACTGGAGCAGAGAGGAAGTAGAGTGTGAGTATATATGGAGCAATGCACAACAAGTGAGTAACTGCAATACAGGCATATATTATTCTTGGATTTGTTTTAAATGTCAAGCAATAATACATGAGAAATAAAAGTAAGTCTTTAACTATCCTGACATTCTCCTAAATGTGCAGTAAAACCATAAGAAATGCCTGTATTTACTACAAATAATAAAAGTGGAGCATTACACTAATCAAATTCAAATCAGTTCAACTGCATAATTTCCAGTGAAGAGGTGCTTATGAAACACAGAATGAACTCCAGAATGGAAGGTTCATTGCTTCCTAATCAAAAGCAGTCGGCTTTAAACACTAGCCAGTCAGGTGATAGGTTTGTCATTTCTCAGCTGTGCTCTTGGAGGGAATTTGCCAAGAACACTTGACAGCCTTTAAACTTCACAGAGAATTTTTTCCCTGTTTCTGAACATCATGTTGATCTACAAAAACTCCTGGGAGACTGGGAGGACAGGCAGAATAATAGCAGTTCTATTAAAATATATTTGCTGCAGTGAATGTCAAGCAGAGTTTATGGTGTGAAAAAACAAGTATTTCCTGAAAAGAAATTTTCACCACCCCTCAGGTCTGATTCTTTCTTGTCTGATGGTGTCCAGCTACTTTGGGGGACTGGGGAGTGTCAATGATTAATTTCCTGGGTGTCAGAGAAATAAAGGCTCATAATGCATCATTAAAAACTAGAAATCAGGGTGTCTGAATTATGATGAGAAGCTTAAAATTAATATATTACTGCTACATACAATTAACAGCCCAAGTCAGAAATCATTTGCTTTCATAATTTAGAACAATGGCAGCTTTCCAGTGAAAACATATTTATAGTAGTTTTACATTGCTTTCTAGAGGCTTAGTGCAAAAGGGAGAGACAAAAATTAATATGCACCAAGGCAGTTAAAGAGAAACCTGTCTTTGAACTGTTCTTTCATTTTAATCAGCGTGAGGTCTGCTAAATAGGGAAAAGAATTATGAGTAGGTGGTGAACATCTAAGCTGCTGAGGGCAAACCACTCTCAGGGGAATAATTTTGCAATTTGAGCAACAGAGTCTGACCTTTGCATGACTTGGGATGAACAGGTCTTCTCTATTTTAACCCAGCATGAACAACAACTGCAAGGCAGCCAAACAAGTCCCTCAGCCATCTTCCCCTACATGAAGGTCTGTTCTCCCCTCCAGTGGCAGTTATAACATTGTGCTAGAAGAATTTTTCAATGTCTTCTATTTCTATAATGTCTTACTAATGTTGTTCTGGTGTCTTCTATTTCACATCCTCAACTCTGGGACTTCATACATGTTTTAGTAATTTTTGGTATTGGTTGAAATCCCATTAAGCTTCTTCTTAAATGGCTTCTTGGAGGGATTTTGTTGGATTTTTTTTCCTTGTAACTTAGGTTATAAAAGAAGCACCATAAACATTAATTGAAGAGCCATTAAGCAGTAGGGCTGTTTGTTTTGGGTTGATAGAGGACATAAAGCTTCATACCGTGTGGTGGAAAACAATTAGATCTGATGATGAACATGCTATTAAATATACCATTACCAGACTTCTATCAGTTTAACTTTAGAAAATAGCAACCAGCTGTAGCCAAAGCATACACAAATGATAAAAAGTCATATTTTAATTGTCATGTCATAGCCTGTTATAAATACTGTCATTTCTAATGTTTTATGCTAATGACAGTGACTAATAGTAGTCATTACCTCCGTTCATTCTCATAAAAATTTTCTCAAGAGAGTATGATAACAACTGGAGTGCTGTTTAAAATTAAATTAGGTTTTTCTAAAATAGAGAGCATAAAAAATATTTAAATACAGAGAAGTTGGCTAACTATTTTATTTTGTAATAACATGTGTTCGACAACTTACAGCTTTTGTTAATTGTGCCATAAGTTGAACAGATATCCTTTTTAGAAACATTTTAGGCATACTAGCATGTGTGTATGTCGTATCTTCATATGGTCTCTGAAGAGTGGAATAAAAGGGGAATCTCATAGAAGCCATAAAAAAGTCTGATGCTACCCCTGTAGCAGCTTAATATTAAGAACATTGAATTTTCTCATACATTTCTTATTTCAGTTATGAATTCTGCTTACTTGACAGGTACAGAGTACTTCATTATGTGCACGAACAGAAATGCTTAAATGGATGAAGCAGCTATTTACATCTGATAGGAGCTAAGTGGGACATTAAATTAATGCCAAACAAGTGAGTGCTCATTTTAGTTTTGTTATAAATGGCTGCAGCACAGCAGTAATGTGTTGACTCTTATGTGCTGACAAGTTCTATATTTCTTACAAACTTCCCTTAGAGCTCGACATGGAAAGACAAATTCACACTATGCATGATGAAATTAGCAGCAGATGCATTAATAATTGAATAAGGATCTCTGGAGACACACCACAGTTCAGAGAGAGAGTTGTTGACTAGCTGGTTTAAGTAGAGGCTTCTGTCCTTATACATATGCACTTACATAAGCCCTGAGTTAAGAGCTGCTGCCTGTAAGTAGCCTTTGATATCAAATCCACTTCCTGCTCTTAGAAGACTTTGCATAATAACGTTTGACAGGCCCACGAGCAGACTGACAACCATTAATCTGGGCAGAGTGTGGCCTTGCTCATCCCTCCTTCTCTCTGGCTGTTCTTAAACTTCAAGGCAAACTGAACACAGTTTCTTTAGGAATCATCTCCAGACAACGAGTGGGATATGGGTAACTGAATACTTTCACCTTATGCCAGACCCTTGTCCTAGACCTCCTTTTCTATAGGGTGGAAAGTTTCCTGAAGTACAAGTCCCAGCTTCTCTCACAGAAGGATTAGGATATTGTATTGCCATCTTCCTTTTCAGCAAAGCTGATGTCCTTTGATTTAACCACATTCCCAGGTTTGGGAGGAAAGGAATTTCACAGAATCACAGAATGGGTAAGGTTGGAAGAAACCAGAGTGAATCACCCAATACCATCTCCCTGCTCAAGCAGGGTCATCCTAGAGTATATTGCACAGGATTGTGTCCAGATGATTCTTGAATATTTCCAAAGAAGGAGGCTCCACAACCTCTCTGGGCGATCTGTTCCCATGCTTGGTCACTGCACAGTAAAGAAGTTCTTCATCTTCAGGTGGAAATTCCTGTGCATCAGTTTCTGCCCATTGTGTCTTGTCCTATAGCTTGGCAGCACTGAGCACAGCCTGGAAACATCCTCTTGACACCCTCCCTTCAGATACTGATAGACATTGATGAGTTCTCCTCTCAGTTGTCCCTTCTTGAGGCTGAACAGGCCCAGCTGTCTCAGCCTTTCCTTTTAAGAGAGGTGCTCCAGTGCCTAAATCATTTTTATTCCCCTCCACCTGGACCTGGACCTGCTCCAGGAGCTCCATGTCTCTCTCATCCTGAGGAGCCCAGAACTGGACAGAGCACTCCAGATGTGCCTCACCAGGGCTGATTGAGGGGCAGGATCACCTCCCTTGACCTGCTGACAGTGCTCTTCCTGATGCACCCCAGGATGCCATCGGCCTTCTGGGCCACAGGGTTATATTGACAGCTCCATTTGTGTCTTTTGGACAATAACAAAGAAAACAGAAGATTGCTAGAAAAATAACTCCACTTTTTAAAGATACTGCCAAGTCTGTGATGCAATTCTTAATAGTTACTTTGTAATCACTCCTCACACCAAATAATATTATGCTCAGAAGACATTGACAAAACATGGTAATACTTCATCCACAGCAATACTGTTGGAACAAATTCTTATGGGTTTAAAATCAGAATTTTATTGCACTAGTGCCAAGAGAGTGATAGTAGTTTGAATAGTCTGAAAATTTGTTCTAGTTAGAAGAATGCCAAGATTTAGTACAGTGTTCCTAGAGTAACTCCACAGAGATCTCCTAACTATCCATGCAGACTTCAGTCACCGGTTCTGAGCACAGATTGAATTGACTTCTGTGTTTTGCTTTCCTTCATGTTATTTTAAAAATCTCCAGAATCTGGAAGAAAAACTTACCTTCAAAATATCTATCAGTGTATTTTCTGGAGTTTCATCAGCTAAAGGAAAGCTAATTCTAATCTTAAATTTTAAATATATTGCAATATTTTCCGTAAACTACAATATGATTTACTAAAGTGGTACTGTCTTCAAAGGAATACTCAAGATTCAATTGTCTTTAAAACAATACTTCGATTCCTTCTATTCAATTCCTTTTATTCAATAACAGTGCATATGTTATTTATTAAGAGTTTGGTATGAATCTTGTCATAATGGAAATATCGAATTTGAGATCTTTTTAGTATGAGAAGCATTTAAACAGTTTCTGTTGTCACTTGAAATAAGAGTTAAGTCCCAGAGATTAATATTTGTATAATGAAGTATTGTCTCAATCTAGATACTCTGAAACATCCTGCAAGGGGCTCAGCTGAGAAAAGAACAACACATATTTTGCTTTGTGATACTGAACCACAATGCAGGCATTAGAAATCAGAGACAATCAGGTGAAGGAGTAAGCGTGCTAAAATAATACCCTGGTTTCAGCATCACATCTTCTTTTGAAATGCTTGAAATAAATATGTGAAAATTAAATTTGATTTACATAAACATTTTTAGTGAATGGAGGTACCATTTCAGAATTAATATTTTTCATTTGATTCAGACATCTATAATACATTTCATTGCTGTTTAAAAAACCTAATCTTACCATCATTTGAGTTTTTAGGGAAAAGACTAAGTACTTGAACAAGGTCATGAACTGCTAGATGAGGGGAATGTACATGAGATACATAGACCAAAGAGGAATAAAGAAACTGTATTGATGGGGATAAGGGGACAGAGACCACAAGTCATTAACTGTGGCTTTATGCCTCACATTTCTCTACAGCGGGTTTAATCCTATTAACTGATTTCCATTCATTCTGTTATTTCCATAGAATAAGATCCAAAGTCTGCTCCAGGTTAGAAGTGAATATTATGAAATTCAATAACTTTAGTACCTCTTGTTAGCATATACAAGGCACGTCAGTGATACCAATGTTTATTCTTAACATCTGAAGTAATCACCAAATTTCACAACTCTGGCAGTTACCACTCCTGTAAAAGCAAGGAGATTACTAAAGCGTTCCAATGAGTGAATAAACCAATGGGTTTTTATCCAAGTTTTTCAGGTCACTAGATGTTCAAAACAGCAAATTAAAAGAACCCCTTCTCTTTTCCTATCATGATAATTTTTCACTTGAGTATATGAACATTCACTAATATAAAAGCTGTTGAGAAAGATATGGAGGGAACTTCTGCTAACACTGCCTTATAAGGTAGAATTAAATGTTGCATTTCAAACTGCAGCTCCCCTTGAAATTTGATTTCATTTTAAAAGGCATCTTGAGTACCAAATTTTTGTCTTTTGGTGATTTCCAATCAGTCTAATCCACTCAGAAGTAAAACCTTTTTTTTACATATTTTTCTGAATTTGAACACAGTTTTGGAGAAACTGGTATATGCTGCACTCTCCAAAAGTACTCTGTAGAGCACACGCTGTAGGAGTGGCCAACACAACTGAAGCAGAGTAAGATGCTGCAGCAGCAAATTATTCCAGAATATCAGTTCTTTCCTCAGGAGCTCTTGGAATGACAGACTAAGCATGGGCAGTGTCCACAGAGACTCCTTGTCTTCTGCATTCAAGCAAAACAAATACACAGAGCTGAAGTCACTGTGCATTTCCAAATCATCCTCTGAGAGCTGTGAGAGCTGTGCTGAGTTGGCAGGGCCAAAAATTCAACACAGAATTCCCCACAGAATGCATTTGATTTTTTTGTAGCCCACCCTGAGAACAGAAAGATCAGGTGTTTCTGTTTATTCTCTGTAAACCTTCTTTGAATTTAATAAATTGGATGGGATGCCAATTACACTGCATAATCCAAGGGTTTGGATAAAATTATGTCACTTCATTCATCCCAGTAAGTAATACCGTGGTTCTACTTCTCCTGCTATTTGAGAAAGTAGGACCTATTTTTTGAATGTCCCATATGAGAAGTGCAGCTTTTTCTTATCACACACAAAGCTGGGTGTTTTTACCACATTTTCCCTTTTGCTTTCTAATCTACTGAAAGAGACTTTCCTCTCTCATCATGGTGTTCCTCAGTTTCCTAACATTTATTAATCCAATTAGTGTTGTCACCCTTCTTGCTTCTCTTCTGTCTCTCTGATAATGCAAAGATAATACACAGGGTATCTCCTGACTTCAGAATAAAAATGTCTGCTTTGAACTTCACTGTGCAAAAATGTCTAAAATTGGGCAATAACTTAACACATGCAGTTCCAAAGTCTTCCATATTGTGCAGTGGAGCAGTCATTAAAGACATGAACTTCTTCTTCAAGACCTCATTTAGGAGCAGATTTCCCCCTGCTGAAACAGTTAACTCAGTTTTGTCTTTCAGAGACTCCTTGGAAATGCCTACCTCCCACACAGCTGCAGTTTTCTGTTTTCTCCTTTCTGTTACCTCCCTTTGCTAATCATAGCTGCTGTGGGGCTGATAAGAGATTTGTGCATAGACTTTTGCAACTTAAAAATGCCAATCTTCATGGGACTGTGAAGAAAATTAAGAAGACAGAACTGGCATACAGTATAAATAAATTGTGATTACAATCCTAATCCAAGATGGAAATTCAATCCATGCACTTTCATCCTCTTGTAAAGTCATATTTAATACTCATCTCCACAATTATATTTGTATGCACTGAATGTCTCCCCTAATGTACTTCTAAACTTGTCATTTTAAGATATAAAACCTTTTTGAACATAGAATGTACAGTAAAGACTTTCAAAGGATAATTGCAAGTTCAAAGACTTCGGTTACGACAGCAATTCTGAGTTCAAGCAACTGAAGCCTCTTAGTTAGTCACCAGATAAATGCACTAAGAAAGTTAGAGGAATCTCAAGATGGCAGTTGGAAACACAAAGCAAGATGGAATACTTCTTTTTCTCTGAAAAATAAAAAGCCGTGTGTTGTGGATGCTGCCTAGCAGAACAACTGAAATTCAGGCAAGGAACAAGGGATATTGTGCTTGTATAACAGTGCTTGCATAGACATTATCCGTAAGGACCCAAGAAGTACAAGGTGCTTCAAATTCATGTGACAACACAGACTTAAAGGGATGACTTGGAGCAGCTCCTGAAAACTCCTGTGCCCAGACATGAGCAGAAAGCTGGATGTTTGTGGCTAGCACAGACCTTTCCCGTGAGAATTCTTTCTCTCTTCTTCCTGTGTTTTTATAAACAAAGATAAAGTTTGGATGTTGTTGAAACAGTTTCTCAAGATATGGACAGTTCAGGCCTGGCCAATCAGGCCTAGGGGGAGGCTTCGAACTGACCAATCTGGGTGACCTTTGAAAAGTCTATATAAGTTGGAAATAAATAATAAAAGCTTCTTCTTGATGCCACACTTTGAACCTGGACCTTTTTCTCTGCTAGCAGCTCAACAGCGACATATGTTTGCACAGAAAGTTTCCTTGCCAGGGTGACAGATTTTGCACTCTCCATAGCTTTAACATCAAACCTATATGAAGTTAAAGCCTTCAAAGTGAACCCAGCTTTTGGCTTATTTGTTTCTTTTTAAGCAATCGTCAAGAACAGGCTGGCAATGCATGCATCACTTTCCATAGTATTAAAACAGGAAACAAATTATTAGTGTTTATATAATTAAGAAATAACACAGGTTGGAATCATACTCTTATAGGGGTTAAAAACTAAAATGACCAGAATGAACCCTCAATAAATGGAGCATAGGATGAAGGCATTGGCACTGTGCTGTATAATCACCTTTTACTTTAGCGTGGGGCGTTTGGTGAAATGAGCAATGACACTGATACACAGAGAACCTCTTTCAGATTGCAGTGTGGACCCAGGGGGAGGTGGCCTGTTGGATATCCAGTGCCAAACCTAAGCTAAGGTGAAAACTTAGGAGTGTTAGTGGGTTATAGAGGTAAGGACAGGTTCCCCAGGAGGAACAACTGCCAACAGGGAAAGTTCGTGACCAGTCTCAAGAATCTGCTGTCTCATTTTTGTCTCAAAGCTTACACTTTTTTGTTTGTTTTTGAAATAAGATGTCACATTGCTCTAGAATTTTTCTCTGTTGTGAATTTTCAGAAGTAGAATTCAACACCAGGGTTCCTCTAGAAGATTAAAGTAGGGTTTGCCATTTTCATTCTTATGAGGGGACTAGGGAGTCATGTTTTCGCTCAATTTATTGTTGTTCCCATTGCATATAAACACATATTTATGATATGTATTAGAAGTGTTTCGGTTCAGTGCTTACTAGGAATTAGGCATAGTCACTTGTTCAAGCTCATTTGGCATTTTTTAAAAAAGTGGTTTTCTCTGAGCTCTTCCGCTTTTCCTTGTTTCTAAATTAAATTAGTAATAAAATTTTCATCTACAGAGAGCACTGACAGTTTAGCTACTAGAATTTTTTGAGTAGTTTAGGTGCAGATTAAACCAGGCTGTTGGGCTATAAATCAACTTAATATTGTATTTGCACTTCCCATTCAGCTGTTTCTGTTTCTTGGATATCAGTTACGCGTCAAGCAGATGTTTCTATTAAGGGTGGACCCAATGACTTCTAGATATTTTTTATGAATCCAATGAATACAAAATCAAGGAATATAAATTAGTATCCAGATTTCTGAAGTACCTCTTTCCGTATTTTGTCAAAATGCACGTTGCATATTGGTATTTCTCAGTTGCCCATTTTAACATAATCTCTGAGACGTCTTAATTGTCTTTTCAGATCTATCTTACTTACATTTCTATGCGCTTCCTATTTTGACATCTCCCAGTCATATTCATATATTCTAATTAAAGTATATTCAGCATCAGTCTTTATATGATTGCACCAAGTGGTGCAATATTAGCCTTTTATTATGGCTTTCCAATTATTCCTGTTGCTTTTTATCAGAATCTAATCCAGCTTTTTAACTTCTCCCAGTCAACCTTGGTCCCGAGAGATATTTAAGATATGACAATACTGACATAGCACAGACAGCAAGATTTTTTGTAATGACTGGGATTTTAATTGGTAGTTGAATGGAAAATATTCTGAATATTTAGGTACTCTGAGTTTGTCTAGGAAATCAGAAAGAATTATCTCTGCAGAGAGCCACAGAAGAGGGTGCAAGTACTGTGAGACTTTTGCAGGCTCTTCTAATGCATCAGATAATGACAGCACTGAAGAAATTATCCTGAATAAAATACAGAAATGTTAGCTATGTTCCCTCTGTTCTTTACATATCTGCTGTTCTTGTGCTCTGGATGTCTTTCTTAGAATTTCTACTCATCCTGTACCCCAGAAATATTTTCTGTAATACTGTAATATGTTTAGCATTATCATAAATATACTTTTGAGTGAAAAACCACTTATTTTGTAAATATTTGTGAACTGTAGAAAATCATTCAGCTCATCCCAGTATTTGTGGATCCAGATGGCAGAATGAGGTAAGCGTAATATTACCGTGGAAAATAATTCATGTAAAGAATACAATGTATATGCTTCAGAGGTACAGATACCTCAGTAGAATCCTGCATATATCTGTCCTGTCAACAAAAGGGCAGGTATTTCCATCACATGGAAATTGGTTGGCACAACTAGTCCTCTGTGAGAATTGAAAAAGGGACAGCAAAACTGATTTTGTCAAGGACAAAAGGAGAGTGAAGGGCAACACAAGAGAAAACAATAATATATTTAGGTATGTACTTAAAAGATTTGAATGATTCTGATCCAAGCAAAGGACGGTTAAGAGTGATAAATGTAATAAATGTGAAAAATAAACATGAGAGCTGATTTCAGCTTTTTACTAAAACCACAAAAGATTGACTTACCATAAGCTATAAAAGATGTCATTAAATCATCAGCCTTTAAGAATTGTCTATTGTGGTTTCTGAGATACTCATTTCTCTCCCAGTATTCTGATTAATTGTGTACAACTCCAGGAATTGATACCTGTAAGGAAGTTCCAATGTCAGACAGACTAAGAAAGTAAAATATAAAGTCAAATCTTACAACAGTAAGCAATCCTATTCATCTCATTGAGTCTTATCATAGGTTTAGAGGTGGTAAGATCTGTCTCTAAAATTATGCTGTGCTAAATATGAGAGTACAGCAGACACTTTAATAATTGGGCTACATCAAGTCAGTTCAATGGTGTTCTGTGAAGTATAGTCTGTGTATCAAAATCTCCATGATTTTTATTAATTCTGTTAAGGTAGCATGCTACCACCAAATATTTATAGAGATCAAGCAGACTCACTTCAGGACAAGCCCTTCATATATACCAGAGGGACCTTTCCTGAAATGTAAATAGTTGGCATCTGCTGAACCATAATCCCTAAATCAGAAACACAAATGTTTGGATTAACAAAAAATTGAAAGCCTCATTCTTTGTTGTTGACTTCCTGGTACATATTCTTTCACTTTGTTGTGTGCATGACTAGCATTCTTAATCCAGGACTGGAAATGCAGTGGCTTTTTGGCATAGTGACCACAAAGGACAGCAGTGATTAAATTCAAGTCAGCACAAATACTCACTGATGCTCACTGACTTCAGAAGATTTGAAATCAAGCCTTCAGTCCAATGCTACACATGTGGTGCAGTATGAAGCCATTGAGATTTGATACTTTTTAAGAATCAGAGAAATAAAATTATATTTATTTTACCCCTTTGAAAGAGTATATTGATCTGATACAGGAAGAAGTTGAGGAAATATCAAACATAAGTTTACAAGTACCATCACTGAAATCTATTTGGTTTTATATACAGAGAGTTTTAGCATCCCACTGCCCCATGGACTGTGCTCAATAACTGTTAAGGGTTTTAGCACAGACACAGAAATGCTGTCTGTCTTACTTACAGTGCGTATATTTGTAATATAGAATGAACATATACAGAATATTCCATTGTACAAACTAAAGCTATAAGAATGAGCAAACTGCTTTAATTGTAATGCTGAGGGAATTAAATTTGAAAATCTTTTCCAAAGCAGTTTATTTTTGGATAGTGTTTTTTACTTGAAGCAGTTAAATACAGAGCTATTGGAGAGCTGAGAAGTTGGAGAATGAGAATGAAGTTGAAGGTGTTGGTGCTGAGAACTGAGGGCACAAGCACTGATCATGGAAGTTCTGCCTATTGTGGTTTGTGCCGTGGTTTTAGGCTTTATGGATCCCAGTAGGACAAGCCATGATCAAGCTGGGGTTTCACAGATTTCAGTCTTACTCTTCCTAAGCCACACTCCAGCCACTGCTTCCAGCCTCATGCCACAATCTCCAATAGTTGTTGGAGCTTCTCCAGGTCCATTGCAGGCAATGAAGGAACCAAATGCTCCAGGTTAACCCACTTGGTGAGGGGGTTTCCTGCAGCCTCTGCTCCTAAGGGTAGAGGATTGGTAACTGCACATTGGAGCTGGCAGTGACATCTCTGATCCAGCACCTCTTCAGAGCCTGAGGTGCTCACCAGCTGTTGCTTTTGACAAGATGACAGGGAAACAGTCGCATTTCCTCTGAATTCTGCCTAGGTTTACAAACATTTGTGGACAGGTACTCAGTGTACACTCTTTTTTCTTTTTGGATTTTACAAGTATATTTGGCTGGGCAGTAAATTCTAAGCAAGTTTCAGGTAAGACTGGAATTGTCCACATAAAAAAGTTTCATGCCTTGAAACTGCTACAAAAGAATAAAAAATAAAATCACTAAAATTCCTCTAAGTGTAATTATAATTGTTTTAATAAGTTCTTTCGTGTTGTATTTTCATGTTACGAATTTCTGGAAACAGTAGACTTCATTATACTCTGTAAGAAGAAGGGAAGTCTTAAATTAGGTTGCATATTACATTTTAGGTCTGTACATTAGAATTTTCATATGACTTCAAAATTATCAAAATAATTACTTCTTGTCTATGCAAACATGAAGGGTTTGCTTTCATTCCTACTCTGTCATAACAAATCCAAAATTCTTGGCAGCATAAAAAATGTGCTCTGAATCCTATTGTCAATATTCACCTATTTCCCTTTTCATAAGGGAATGTCATTTTACCAGACATCCCTTTAACCCTGGGGTAAAGAAGAGTAGCTCTTGCCATGGTAAATAATGAACTCTGTAAATCTCAGCTGTTGGGGATCTATTCTGTGCCTCCAACAGGAGGAAAAGCTATTTTCAGTGGTTATGATTTTTTATGTTAATACTTGAAATAACCAATATACTGACATAATTAAGGGAAAATCTATTTTTTTCTACACCCTTACTCTTGCCAAAAATACCTTATAAAACAATATAAAGTCATATTATATTATGGTCATCACCTTAACACTAAAATTGACATAGTACAGTGCATTTGTATTTATTGTTTGTATCATCCTTACTTTTATTATTCTACTATCATGTAATTAGTATCTGTCCAGATTTTGTCACCCTGAGTTACTTATTCACGTGAGCAAGGCCGGAAGAATAAGGCCTGAATCTCTAATCATGTGCCTATCCCACCCCTATCATGTCTCTTCAGCACCCACATGGTAGTATTGTATGGCCATGTCCATCTGGTGAAACAAACCCGTGTGACTCATGATTTGCCAGTCATGAGCCATGTGCCGCCAAGCTCCTGACCCACGGAGTGGTGTAGCTGGGTAGAGTCGGCAGTGCTTTGGGGAGTAGCACTGCCATGACTTCCAGGACTCCCCATGGAGTGGGACGTGCCATTGCCAGGCCAGGGCCAGCTTGGTTGACTTCTGCGTCTTGAGGGAGGAGTATGTCATCCAAGCAACTGTATGGCAGGGCCCATAACTAATCCAGCGGACTCTGGGTGCCTTTGGTTGTTCCAGCCATGTGGGTGTGCCTGATCCACAAAGTGCCACGCCAAAAGCTCTGTGCTGGTCGCAACCCAGTGGTGTCGAGCAGTGGAGTCGCGGCTTTGCTTCGTGCATTCGGCAGCGCCAAAGACCGCTGGAAAGGGAATGGCCATTCATGCCATTATGGGGCCACATCACTGGGTATGCATGGCATTGCTCCAGTCCTTTACCGGATTGAGACTCCACTTTATGGTGGGAATCTTTATTTCATCCCCACACCACCCAGTGTGGGAGTCATGATGTCATCCATTTACCATCTAAAACTTTTGGGTGAAATCAATTGATTATGGCCACGGTGGACGGGCCACCCTCACTTAACCTGGAAAAGGTACATGCACACACGTGTGTGTTCATAAAATAGCCATGAAATGAGTGTAACTGTTGAGAATGCTGCTCTGGCTGTGGGTGTCTGTGTCTGCACATATCTATATGCCATCCTGGACTGTGACAGGCAAGCAGGACACAACCATGGGTGAAAAAAACCCCTTTGATTTCTGATCTGAGAGATTGTCTGTGACAGCCACAATACTGGCATAGAGAATCTCAAACCTTGGGTTAGTCTCTGTTGCAGAATGTTATTTGTGCTTGCACAGAAGAAAGAACTCTTCCTAATTTCACAATGTGCAAAATATGGTCAATCACAGCCCCCATTCGTAGGATCTGTTCAGGTTTCTTACCTTTTGTCATTGTTGCTGTTTGTATTTTTATTTGGGAATATTAAAGCCAGATTTATTTTTGAAAAAGTTTGTGAATAATATTTGTAGAATTACAAATGTACTTTGTAATTTTTAATCATTTGCATTTTAAGTAGACAAGTTTACTTCATCACTGTTGTGCAGTTTGACTACCTGTATTCATAAGGTGTACCTGCAAGCCACTTGCTGAGCGCTGCAAGGTTAACAAATACCCTGCATGAATTCAAAGGCTTGTCTTTTATCAAAAAGGGTCACTGATTAAGGACTGCTTCAATGCTTACAAAAACTAAAGGAAATTATCATTAAATAAAAGCAAATACAGGGATCCAAGCAAGCATAAAATGGGATTTGGAGAATTGAGTCTTAAGAAACTTGCTTGTCATATAACTTCAAACAAAAATTGAATATGTAAATGTCTTCCTACTACTAGGAAATCTGTCCAGCTATCTGGAAAGCTGATTCCTACAGGATACATATATAGTTTATATCTTAAGAGAAGAGGCTGATAATCTTCGAGAAAACTGTATTGCTTTCCAAGAAAACCAACAATTTAAAAAACAGAAAAGAAACCAGAAGGAAAAAAAAAAAAAAAGGAAAAGTAAGAAAAACCTTGATGTTACAATCAATTGATAAAATCGATGAAATTAAATAAATTGTCATGGGTTTGGCTTGCTGGTAAAATTTTATTTTTAAAAGACAGATTGTCCTGAAAATCAAGCTGTCGCTAGTTAATGCTGTCAAAATAATGTGTCAATTTTACATGCTTCTTTAATTAGACTTTAGTCTTTCTTTCTCATTTTAAATGATGTTTGTTCATTTGGGCCCTTTTTTCAGTCCCATGGACACAAAACATAAAATCAATGATGCTGAAGTTTATGTAGGCTTAATATTGGGATGACCAATGAAGGCGCCTGGTCCTGCTGTCAATAAAATGCATTTGTCTAGCTCTCCATGTAGCACTTTGAATTGGGTGAGTGACAGCAATCTCCATCTGAGAAGAGGAAGAGTCTTACGGCTCCACTGTATGGGTGGCTGGTTCTACAATGGCCCAAAACAAAATACTCATGATCCTTAAACAGATTCATGACTACCACATGAATATGGGCAAAGTAGCCATGTGCAGTGCTGTGGAGGTCCAGTCTTTTTTCCATGTACTGACCTGCTAGGAAACCATGCCAAGAATTGCAGTTTATCAAGAAAGGAGAAATGCTTCTTCCAAGGAATCTCTAGATTCATCAGGAGGTTCTCATAGTTTCTGTGGTCACTGGAGGTCAGACTACAGTAATTAGTTCAAACATGTGATCATTAGTGGCTCCAATAAGAATGCTCTTGAAGGCAACGACAGGCAGAACAGGACAGTTGATGCTGATGTGCCACACTGTTAGTTCAAATATGTAGACACTAGAAAAAGTTGTAAGTTCACATTTCGGTCACTGAGTGTGTGTGTGCATTGCCTGGATAACCACATGTGTATCTATAGGGATACTAGCTCTCTGAAAGGATCTTAAATTACTTGCTTTGACTTTGCTAGTTCCTTTTGATATTGAGCTGTCTATGTGAATTGAAAATGAGAAAATAGTTAATACAGTCTCTGTATTCATTGTAAACCCCTCCTGACTGATGGCTTGCCGTCTCCTGGGACTCAGCATTGTAGCAGAAACCAATTGGTATAACCTGCAGCTACAACCACTTCCTGGAGTTCTGCTTCTTTTCTAGGGAAATACACTTTTCATTAATACTAATGTTCAGGCTCAGGAAAAAATGTATCTAAGGAAGTGTGATACACACAGAACTTTAGGCTATTGCTCTTCTTGATGATACTAATCTGTTTTTCCTACAGAGAATCATGTGAATTGTTACCTGTCATTGCATCCCCATGCAATACTTGTGGGTGTGAGACACATCACTTAAAAGAAATTTGCTGCCCAGACTGGGTGGTTTCCTTGTTGCAAAAATATCTTTTTTTCCTGTTGTGTCTTTTGGTTTCATAAGTGCTAATAGAGAGATTCTTACCCAGTGCTTTTAAAATGCTTGCTGATCCACACAGACAGAAAAAGTAAACAACAGCTAAGCAATTGCTCTGATAGATAGTGCAGTCCCTCAGGAGGCATTCATAACATCCACACCAATGCTGAATTATTCTCTCTCAGGAGCACCATCAGCAGTCACTTCATCACCACCAAGTGTGTACGTAATTCTGTAACATCAGTCCCAAAGCTGGCCAGTTCTCCTCATCAGAGGTTAAACTGTAGGCAAAACCAGTTCACTGTTAAAAAGAAAGTAGAAACCAGCCTGAAGTGTTAAACTTCCAGTTTAAAGTCCCATTAATATGGACACTTAGAGATAAAAGAGTTAAACTGTGAACACAAGGGAGTAGTGTATTGACTTATTTTTAGTTGTATACAAAGGCACAGCTTGTGTCTAATTTTTTGTTTCGATCAATAGTTTATTTTGGTTTAAGTATGTTTTAATCCTGAGTTACTCAGAAAAATAATGGTTTTGAGAAGGACACAGTGTCACTATAGATGTAAGGTGGATATGAACCATGAAAGGGATGCTATTTGAAGACAAGTGTAATCTTTGTAAGAGTAAATAGGTAAACAGTATTCAGAAATCGGCAGGTCTTTTCACCACATTTGTCAAATTTTCTGGAAATCCATGTGCCTTTATAGTTTGTTGAAAAAGATATGGAAAATAAAAAAGATGTACCAAAACGAATTCTGAAAATAAATTTAAAAAATAGGAAAATGTATCGATGGTGAAATACTGAATAAATTCTTAGCTATTAATTCAGTCAAGAAAAGACTGAGAAGTAACTTGACTGCAGCCTACAGGTACCTACAGGCAAAAAGTATTCCTGACAGTTAAGAGCCCTCTAATTTAGGAGGAAGGAATGTGTAATTAGCTGGAGCCAAGAACTCCAGTCTGTTCCCCCATCACCAAATTAACAATGAGAGCTTTCAACCATTGGAGCCATCTGTGTCTCTCAGAAAGATATGCTGCATCTCATTCAGAAGCTACAGATGCTGATAGATAACCTTTTAGGACCATGCAGTATAACCTTTCAGGAGGTTAGACTAGACAATAATGCATAATTTCTTCTGCCCTTAATATCTATTTCTGAATCTAAATAAAAATTAATAAGGTTAACAGAATCTGGCCCTCAGTCATGTATATTTTATCATTTAATTACATTTCCATTTGAGGATTATAATTCAGTTCTCTTACGACTTCATCTCTGAAACTTTCCTGCAGGATCCCAGAAATAGTCTTTCTTATTCTCATAATTAAACTTTGAACCAAATAAAAGTTCTTCAGCTTGCAACTCTAAATTAGCATGTGAAAAATTTAAACAAGCATTATTTAGCTTCTTTGTTATGAATAAACACAGCAATCATATAGCACACTAATTGTTAATATCTGTTATAGCCCTTGAGCTATAGAAATATGTGGTTTTGTTTTGATCATGCTTGATATGCTATGTCTTGACTAGATCTTATGTCATTCTGTTTCTACAGGTTAGTGAGACTTTAATCAAGAAAAAAAAATCTAATGAACAGTAATTTGAAACACAGCATTTGGAAAGGTCAGAATGGTACATTACATCCTTATTATCCAAAAGAACAGATGAGCTTAATATCCATCCTGGCAGCATTTTCCTGTGAAGAAGATATTAAACAAGAACTGAAAATGGCACAAGATTCTCTGTTCCTTTTCTATGACAAAGATTGTAACAAGATGATGAAACTGCACAGAATAAATCTCTTTCTGCTTTAATGGTCTGGCTGTGGATTCTGTATAGATTTCAAAAACCTAAGCCAACCACAGAGCCAGCACACATGCTATTTGTTTCAATTCCTTTACAATACACTTTCCTAGTTATATGACCCATTTTCCATTAATATTTTCTAGTCTTAAATATGGGAAGATATGTTAACAGAAAGTGCATAGTACACTGAGTTTTGCCACATACTCACTGTCTTGAACTGCAACAAATAGTGCACTGCATCAGCACTGCTGAAAATACAGATTTTCCAGCTTCTCTAAGAACAGAGATAATGTATTCCAACACAAAACACATTGTATGTGTCCTGCTTTGAAGAGTCCCTGAAGGTATGGAACTCTTTGAAGGCAAAGGAATTTGCAATATATCCAATAGGTTAGTTTAATATAAGATGTCATAATTTCCTACCTTAAATCATAATCTGCATGAAGACTCTTCCTTTTGCTTTATAGGTCAAAGGGGAGAAAAAATCTTCTGGAACTGAATGTTGTATTTTAACTCTAAAATATACCAGGTCCTCATGTTAAATGTTATGATGGCCACTGAACAAATGCTGTGCTTAAAAATGAAAAAATTAAGTATATGGCATGCCCCTGTACTAGCTACTTATTTGCAATCCACATGGGATATGATAAATCTGGTCTTACCTAAGAATGTAACAAGTTCAATTTAAAAGATATTAATAATTATTAAAGAAAACATTTTATATATGTATAAATATATATTTTTTATAACAAATAAAAAAAGGTTTGATGTGTTGCTGGCTGAAATAGACCTACATGGATTTGCACAAGCTCACAATTAGAAATCATGTAGAACCTCTTTTTCCTACACCATCTGGAGAATACATTTGAAAAAAAACTTCTCTGTGGTACATTACATGCAGCATCTTGCTGAGAAAAGCCGTTCTGCTTTGGTCGGGAGAGACAAAATGACCATATCCATAATATGTTTTCAGTACCTCGAGTGAATGTTTAAGCATGTGTATATATATACTTGTGGGGTTTTTTTTTCTTTTTTTCTTTTGTTAGGTGATTTTATTTTCCACTGGAGATTGTAAATGTATTTTTCATCCTTTGTTTTGCTACTATAATGTAGAATAGCTTTTCAATGCATTGGCAATGTGCAACCTATTTTGAAACTTCAAAAGATTTGCAAAACTACAGAGAAAAATCCCTAATGGGTGTTTATTTCATAAGTGCCTATGGAAATTAATGTTTCCTGTGTGTCTAGAAAAAAAATTACTTGATACAAGTTTCTGTCAAGTTCTTTGTTATTTAGCTGATAGTCCTTGGAACTACAGATAGCTCTTTTCTGCTTCCTAACCAAATACATCAGCTATCCAATAGGCAGAATACAAAAAATAAAAAATAAAACTATTTTTTCATTTCCAAATTATTATTCACTATATAAATCTGTGAATTTTTGTATTTTGAATTACTAAGAGGTCTGATCATATATACTTTTGCTATTAAAAAAATAAAATATATGCTGGTGTATCCATTTTTTAAAACATCATGTTTAGGGCATGACTGAATAGAGAATCCAGGGTGTTGGGGGGAGACTCAATGTTCAGTCACAACAACTCCAGGATTTCTCAGAGAGCGAGTTCAATATATCAGATGAAGGCAGTGGGGTTTGTTACAGTTTACAGTTCTGATGATTATGCAAAATGTTGTTACTGTGTCACACAGTATTTAACATGGGGAACACCTTGAACACATTGTGCAGCCTTATTTAATTCTAAGAAACTGATTTTTTTCACTACATGATCCCGGTCATTCTTTTTTGAAAAAGTACCAAAATAATCGAGTGCCTATTATGAACCAATACAAAAGCATGAAGTTGAACTTTACAAGACACCTCCTTTTATCAGTTATCTTCAATAAATAATGTGGTTGTTGGGCATTTTCATGAAGTCTTTCTTCAATGAGGAAGGTAAAGAATAGGGGTTGTGCATGAAATGTTGTACCTGTGAACCCATGAGAACATCTCAAAGTAAAGGATCACATAATCCACTGTGAGGTATATTCAATAAATTAACAGCAGACAAAAACAAACAAAAAAAATGAGGCTGATGGAAAGGTGTCATTGAAGCAAGATCACAAAAGAGACACATCAAAGCACAACAGACTATGTGTAGCACACACATTCCCACAAACAGGATTTGGTGCCAGAAGTTGCTGGTTCATTTTAATCCCAGTAAGAAGGACACTTGGGCTCTGTGAAATATGGTTTAAAATACCATTTATTGCAGCTAACACTTCAAAGAAAAAAAGGTTAGCACAGATGATCTTATGTCCCTTCAGATGCCAAGAAGCCCAAGTTATGCACCACTGAATGTGCCTCCATGCAAGCTCAGTATCCTGTGCAGATCTTGTCCATATAAAGGTTACCCAATATTTCAGTCTTTTGAGTTCCTGTAAGGTTTTCCTAAAACAAAATAACTCCATTAATCATTTTCACTGTCAGAAAAAAAAAAAATAAAAAAGGTACACACATGGGAATTTGTTGCTGCTGTTTTAGATAAAGGCAAGGAGGTACAGTTGGTGTGATCCAGTGGCAGCTGCCCACAGGCTACTTCATTACACTCAGCCAACCAAGCTTTTCCTGAGGCAGAGGATGTGTAGAGCACAGCAGATTTTGTGTGCACAGCACAGTGCAGGCCTGTGCCTGTGTGGGACAATGGCTGTGTGGGACTGTAACTCACCCGCGTGCAATGGTCTCCTGGTCAGGATCTCAGCACATCTCAGCACACATTCCTGGTTTGCATCTGCATATAAAATGCTGGTTTTGTTTTCCAAACTGAACTGATGGACAGTATTCAAATCTGTACACATTAAAAACTGTACATGTCCCCTGCAAACACACCTCTGTACAGGTCTCTGTTCATCAAGCTGGCATGGTGCAGGAAGTCAGAAGGGTTTATAATTACTGAATTTATACCTCCAAATGCCACTAAAAGGCTGTGTAAGTACATTTTTGCAAGTGTGATTTTTTGTGCCTGCAGCTCAAATTCTTGTTATACTTGCATTTGAATTTGTTTTGTTTTGTCACACAATGTTACTTGGTATTATATGAATAAATAATCCATGAGCTGGAAAACAGACTAAAATCAAAGGAACAAAGTCAGTTGCATTATTAAAGAAAGATTAAAATAATTTGACATGAAAGGCATTTTAGAGACAAAACAGCCTGTCTGATTTACTGATGTGCACAGAAGCTAATACATCATTCAGCTCTGCTACCACCTGACAGCTGCTCAGCATCTAATGGGAAATGTGAGAGTGTTCACAGTCCAGTTCATAGTGGACAGGTGCTGGCATCACAAAAATCATCATCACAACTGGCACTAATTGGCACCTTTGTTGACAGTCTTGGCAGAGAGGCCAGTGATTGAATCTGCTCGGAGACTTCCTTGCAAGCTCTGCTGGCTTGGGACGCTGGGATCAGCTCATCCTTCACTGCAACCATCCTTAGTTTTGCACATATTTCACAGGAACACAGTCAGGTCCTGACACTCTATTTGCCTGAAATTTCTGTGAGCATGCACATTACTGTGGCATCTCTCTGGAAGTGTTACATCTGGACAGAGGGTTAGACACATCTCAAGGACACCAAAGCCTGCCCACTGATGCTGGCCAGCAGAAGAGCCTGTGATCTTTTGCTTGGGGAGCAAGAAGACAAAAGGGGATCAAACTGAGTGCTGTTCAAAGGAGAAGGTACACATGACCCACATGGAGCTACAGTTTCACCCAAGATTTTCTCCATTTTAGTTTATTTTGGATACAACTGTGATTCTGTAGAGTCCTAGTCTCCACTTTCACTCTGTGCCTCAGTTTATTCTTTTGTATGAAGGTCTTATTATCTGTTTCACTCTCATACATAATATAAGGCTTTGCTAACTGATCAGTGCCTTAAAGTATTTAAACACCTCTGATGGAAGTCAATAGACACATTAAGATTCAGTATTCAAATTTATAGGCACTTTTGTTTCTTAATAATCCTGTTAAATGAGTTGCAGGCAGCGACTATTGAATATATCTTTTTTGCATTTATACATCATTCACTCTGTTGAATATTAAATACATTTTCTTCTGCCACCTCAGCTTGTGTTGTCCAAATCTGCAATTAAAACTGATTTTCCTTTGGTGTACAGAAACCTGTACTTTTTGTAGTTTAAGTATCAGTTTATTTTTTTTTTAGCTCTATAGACAAATAGGTCACTAATGTGACTAGGATTTGATAATGTTTTAATGGTAATAAAAAGAAGTAAAAAGTGGGTGGTAAGTTTGATTTCAATTAGCAGCAGTAACTGAAGTATAGAAATGTTATTAGAGCTCATTACTATTTTTTTGCAAAGTGAAGACAGGCAGGCAAGAGCGAAGGAAGGACAATAAACAAAGGAAGTAAATAACAAGTAGGGAGGCTGAATAAAAAGAAAGAGAACAATTCTAATTTCATGTGTAGGGAAAAAATGTTGAATTTGTTGCAATGGCTTTGTTAGTATATAGATAAAAGTGAGAAAAACAAACTGGAAAAGTGATATATGAAATCAGGCAAAATAAATCTTAAAGCATTTAAAAAATTATGTAAAAAGCTGAAGGTTTGTCTGTGTGTATCATTGTACCTGAGGAAGAATGTACCTTCATTAGGTTATATGACAATATGAGCACTCAAAACACCAAGGTTATAAGGTAACACAAGGCTCAAAACACCACCAAGCAAGATTCTGAGATTCTCCCCATTGATTTTTCCCTTCTGTATTACATCTGATTCTAAGGAAATATCTTCTCATTTACATGCGTCTACATAAATTCTGGATCAAGCCACCAGCTTTTTCTTCCTCCAGTGTTAATAATGAGCAGTGGTTGCTATACTGTGCTCCTACAGACACTCTGGAAACAGAATATGTCATCGTTAGCCTAATGAGGGGAAAGAGGGAGAGAAATTGCTAAATGTTTTCTCTCTAGCCCAATTAAAGGAGAGAGAGCAAGACGAAGAGAGGGGGAAGGCATGCTGGAGGGAGAGCTGTGTACGTGACAGATTTCTTCCTGCCTTTAGCTGCAAGAGTATTCTCGATAGGTAGAACTGAAAAAGACAAGAGGATGTGGTAATACAAAGGATAAATCCTTTGACTGAAATCAGACTGTGGCAGCATGGTGCATCAGTCCGAGCTGCACATTACCTCCCAAAAATAGCTTGCATGGGAAGGACAGAATATGATAACAAGTACACTATTGTCATTACTGTCTTAAGACAAATTAGCCATACAAATAGGAAAGAAAAAAAATTTGTCTGCATGCTGAAAGCCTCCTTGGCCACCCACAGTCCCCTTGCAGGACTGCTCTAGAGGGAGAGAACTGCTTGTGTATGAAGGACATGTCCAGTTTAGAGGCTGCTGGGCTCACTGACAAGTGCCAACTCACTCTTTATAAAGCAAACAGAATTGATCCTGTGATGTTTTGTGTCAGAAACACCAGGCCTGCTAGAAAGGGTGTCTACATCCCTGAGCACATGCTAGGTCCCAAACTCATTCTGTCCCACAGGCTGGGCCTTGGCACTGCCAGGTGGTAGCTCACCTGGCCCAAACTTCTGCCAGGTAGCACAACAAAATTTTCCCATGACAGATAATTACGACCCACTGCCCCAGAGCTCAGGACCTCATGCCTGGCTGGTACAGGTTTTGTTCATGACTCAGAAGTCTTTGAGGGTGAGTGTGCAGTTTTGGAATCCAGGTGCTATGCAGAGAGCTGAGGCTCTCAGCTAAAACCATGGTGAGAAGGCTTGCATATGTATCACTAACACCAAGGAGAATGTTTTCTTTCCAAACACAGAAAAGAGTGTTGCATCCAGTTCTATAGTGTGACACTACACTATAAATATGATAGAATACCTGCTGCTTTAAACTGCAGCAGAGATTTAAATGGACTTGCTAGAAACATTTCTTTGCACCCACAGCTCTGCTGTTGACTCCACATGCAGCTAATGGCACTTTTCTGCCATGCTGTGACCACTTATTAAAAATATATTCAGCCTGTAGGCCATGCTGACTGACTGCATGAGACCCGTGGTCCATGGGCAGCTCCATGGTGTCTGCAACACATGAGGAGGCAGGAGAGGGGTGAGAGTCAGTGGAATATTCTTTGTGCCCAGGCTCTGAAATTTCACAGGTCTACATGGACTTCATGCATGACTACATGAAGATGCAAAGTTTTTTCATGGGTTAAAGAGACCCATGACCAAAGGTAACTAGGAAGATGGGAGTTTCCTTGTAATCCCATCAACCACCAGTCCCCGATGCAATTACAGAATTGTCTCCCACACTGTTCTCATTACCTGCACAATGGCCTGAGCCATTCAGTGGACAGAAGAAACTACCTTGCATCCCTATTTATGTAGAGTCATTGAGAGACACTGGCCTGAGCAATAAAAAGCAGGATTGATGGGCCTAGTATAATCCAGTCCCCAAATGTTGAATTCCTGTTATTTATTTCAAAACTCTCCACATTTCCTTGCATTCTGACTAAAATGTAGCGGCTTTGTGAGCTAAACTATAGCTGCCCTTTTAGCATTTCAAGTGCCAGGAGCTTTAGCTAAGGAAAATTATTTTGTACAGTCTTGCTATGCTCTGCTAGTCTTACCAATTGCGGTTCCTGCCAATACCTAAAAAGAAGTTGAGAAAGTTCCTGAGAATACCTTGCATCATGGGTCTCTTGCTGTAATTTTTTTTTAATCTGTGACTCCTGACTCTCCATCCTGGGAGCCTTTCTGACTTACTCCATCATCCAACCATGGCTGGATTAGATTTTTTTCCCCTGCAACAGGACCTAGTTTCTTTATTCACCACTCATCTGAGCACAGAAAACGGAAGGTGAATATTGGGTCTGGCTTCTGGTTGTCCAACAGGAGTCACAGGGATGATTTCCCAAGCCCTCCAGTGAGGAACACAGGAAAGGTATGGAGCTCTTCTGTCAGCAAAACAGGGAAAAGTAGCCTGTGTTGCTTTGGAGAGAAGGGTAAGGCCGCCGAGAAGACTGGCTGTAGCCCAGACTCATAAAAGTGAGCCCAATGCATCCATGTCTGTGCAATGGCTAACAAACAGGAGATGAGGGAAGACTGCAATTAGAGTCCAGATGCTTTCAGTCTCCTTACAAAATTTTTATATTATTCCATATTTGTCACTGAGTATTTATATGTTATAAATATTCTAGTCAACATTGATAATGTCATAAGATTTCCTTTCAAAACTTTGAAAATTTGGGTCTCTCAGAGGGTTTTTCACATTAGATTCTTTTATCCTCTTTTGTGCTTTGTGTCTTCAGAAATACTAAGTAAAACACCACCTAACTCACATTTGTAATACTCAATTTTTCTCTAATTTTATGTTAAAAATTCTGACCCACTAAATTCTGTCATTCTAGCACTGTAGTCTGTGCAGGGTGCTAGCAAAATTAGCATATACATGACTCAGTACTTTCAGTTCCTCTATCCTGAACTTCAAATACCACAAGATCTGAAACAGGAACATTATTGCTGATGCTTGAGAACAAGATATTAAATTCAGTTTGATTTAGTGACAAAGCCTGCCATTTTTGGGAGATAGAATGAAATAGTATCATATTTGTTTACAAATGCCATCTTCTAAAACATCATACTTGAAAAGAAATTAACCACTAAATGTTTCTCTTGGGAGTTTAGCACAATGGTAGAATTTAATGGACTGATGTGAGTTCAGTTAACTCCAACTCATGAAAACCCATCACATAACTGGATCTCTCTAATGTTTATGAATGGCAGATCTTTGTGCCCCAGCCTGGAAATAACTGCCTTACGTTACCCAGCAATGGTGTATGGTGATGTGAGGAGAAAGGAGGTGAGTGCAATCAACAACACTATGATGCAGATACTACTCAGGTACTTTCTGGTTACTTTCTCCTTCCTGTCCTATCTCAACCACTGCAAAGCCTGCCTCACTTAAAGGAGACTGAAATTATTAGCTTCAACACATAGCCATTCATTTTTTATATAAAATAGTGCATTAAATAGGAGAGTTGTCCTAACAGCTACCAGTAAAAATTCTATACTGATCAGCAATACCAACACAAAAGGCCAACCTAGTCTGAATTATCAGTCAGCACTTCAGCAATGTTCCAATTATTTTCATCATTTACAACAACCAAAGCAGTATTTTGAAATTACATATAAAACTGTAGTAGTTATTAATCAAGGAGCTCTGGCGAGCCAGCTTCATGATCAGCAGAAGGGTGGAGACAGATACTATATCATTTTGATCTTACTGAATAATTTGCTTTTAAGCACAAAACTTCCTGCAACTGAATCTCTTCATCATTTGAATGTCCAGAATAACAAGCAGACTATCTTATGGTGGTTTAGATGGCTTTTAATACAGAAGAAAAATTAAATTAAATTGCATCTATCTCCCCCCAAAACTGCCTGAATTTTTTTCATTCATTTACACCAATTTTTCATTAAATCTCAATTTCTCAGCCATTAAGGATGCACCACAGGACCTGCAGAAGCTCTGACTGTAGCAGACGAGAGCTGAAATGAGTTGTCAACAACACATGTTTAGTGCTGATGTTTTCTTAAAGGCAATAAAAATAATTAATTTTTTCTTTGATTTATGAAACACCGTGGCCGCAATTTTTGTTTGTAATATTCTCTCACATTTTCAGTATGCAAAAAGCAATAATGTTCAAATTTTCTTGATAACGTTACATAAATACCTTTGCCTTTAATAGTCAAAACATTTTTTTTCTTTTGAGCAATTTTTGGACTCTTGTATTCATGTTCTCTACCAGGCATCCTCTTTTCCAGTATAGCTTAGTTATGTCCTGATCATTGTCACATGGGTGTTATTAAAAGAAAGACTTAATTTTGCTTCATTCTATTTCTTATCCCAAGTCAAATAAATGTCTAATGGTGGTATCAGTGGTTTCAGTTGTTTCTCTACTCCTTTAAAGTTCTATTTTCCATAGATCATCAGAATTTTATAACAATGCTCAGCAAAATCTAGTCAAATTTACTTTTATTATCTTAAGAAAAGAAAGGTCCGTAAGACTACTTTTTGAAGTAATGCTCATATTTTTTGGTTATCTGAAACATTAAACAGAATAATTTCTTTCTATGTATTAAAAACAGGATCTGTCAAGCACTGGGTTCACATAATCCTATTTCTGATTAAAGCATCTCATTCAGAGAAGCTAAAACTGCCAAAAACTGCAGACCATAAAGTGTTATCTGAGAAGTATTTTATTTCTCTGAAACACACTTCAGACAAACCCTCTCCATGTAATTATCCTCACAAAGAGCTGCTGGATTCTGTTTTACTTAAAAAAATCAGAAAAATCGTTAAAGCTTTTCTCTGCATTAAAGCCACTTCAATGCCAACAGTACACACTGTATTAAAACCCTTGAAATATCTCCTCAAAGATCCGTAACTCAGTTAGGTTCTGAAAACGAGGAAGGAAGCTGCACATAGAATTTCTCTGGCTATTACAGTACTAGCCTAAAAAGCCTGTTTTCATCTCTAGTTTCAGTCAAATAATTCTAATTGGTTCTGGCCCCTACTCATATATAGGAAGAGCAATGAAGGCTGCAAGTCTGGGGAAATGTTGAACTCACTGCCATGCTGAAGCATCACCCCTAGCTCTGGTATTGGGAAGGAATCAAACAGAATTTCCCTCTGACTGTCAGAAAGACTCTTTACCCAACTACCATAAAGCATTCATTTAGTGAGGTAAAGATAGTGATACTAGGTTTTGTCAGAAGCAAGTGGACTAAGGGAAAGATCCTTCTGTAATTGCCATGTTTGAGATACTCTCCTGGTGCTTCTGCTACCAGCCACTAACAGAGCTTCACCTTCAGACTGAACTCAGCATGGTCTCTCTTGTGGCTCATTTGCACCCTCTACTCAGCTAATTTGGACCAGTAAATCTTCTGCTCTTCTTTCCACACTGTGTTTTGCAGATGCCCTTGATCTATTTTATGTAGACACAAAACCTAGAAATATTCTTGCCAGATGGTTACCTAGCATTCTTATTAATTACTAGTTGAGTGTGTACTTCGGTTGTCACGACAGAAGGCGTACAGGTGTCAGAGACTTAAAAAAATTATTTAAAATATTGAAGACAGAAAAATCATAGCTCAGTTACAGCCTCCTCTGTCTCATAGATTTTGAGAAAATTCGGTCTGAATAACAACATGTTCATGCTTCAGGAATTGTCACTGAAACAGTACAGCAGTCTCATTGAAACAGAAAGAGGATTTTTGTGACATTCTCTGATTTCCCAATGATTTTACATAAGACTTGACTCTTCCAAGTATGGAATAGCATGCAAGCAAATGAGAAATAAATACAGTGTGCCTAAATATGATGTTTAAACAGCAAAACAAAAACCAATCCAGGCAATGCCAGTAACACAGCAAACAGATGAGGAGGGGATATGTAGGGTTATGACAACCAATCTAACCATGTGTCTGAACAGATAATATAACACATAGGAGAGAATGAAGTTATTTACTGGCTGCAGCTCCTGTATGATACCAAGTCATAATTCTCCTCTTGTGCTATGACATGTACATGTTATGTTATTTGTTCAACTGAAAACAAGTGGATTAAAGAAAAATGTGTCTTAATTGCAAGAAACTATGAGGAGCTTGGCTTTTAAACTATAAAAAGTAAGGATGGGGCATATTTTCTCTTTAATTAAAGCTCATCTAAGATTTACACAAAGCATTTGACACTATTCCTCAGTGTCAAACATCTTTGTCTCTAACTGGAGAGACATGGATTTAACAGATGGACGAAGAATTGGCTAGATGGTTGCACTCAAGGTGTTGTGGTTGACAGCTCAATGTCCAAGTGCAGAGCAGTGATGGCTGGCATCCCTCAGAGGTTGGTGCTGATGCTGTTTAGCACCTTTGCCAGTGACATGGGCAGTGGGATCGAGTGCACCCTCAGCAGTTCACTGATGACCTCAAGCTATGTGATGCGGTTGACAGGCTGGAAATGTGTGGGTCTCTTGGGATGCCAGTTTTGAGGTTACCCCTTCCAGGGTTGAGTGATTAACTCTGTGTACACTGCTGTAATTTCAGCGGTAAATTATATTTACTCCTTATCTATATTATTTCTTTGCTAGCTGTAATACAGGTACCTTGATAATGTTGTGCACTGTTTTATATAATCTACAAGTAGTTCTTTTGTTTTATACTGTGGAGTAAGTAACTCTGTTTAAGGCCTCTTCTCTGTTATCTCCTGCCTGTTCAAAAAATAACTTATTTTATAGTAGACCTGATCTGCCATCCTTAGAATTTGCTAGCCAGAATTATTTAGGTGCAGGCCACCTAAATTCAAGCTCCTGCCAAAAATCTTAGCCTTGGGCAGGGCTTATCTGAAGCTCCAACTTGACCCATAACAATACAGAGAAAAAATGCTTTACTGAAAGAGGGGTGAGGCACTGGAACAGATTGTTCCAAGAAGCTGTGGATGCCCCATCCCTGGCAGTGTTCGAGGCCCAGTTGGATGGGGCTCTGAGCAACCTGGTCTAGTGGAAGGTGTCCTTGCCCATGGCATGGGGGGTGGAATTTGATTATTTTTAAGGTCTCTTCCAACCCAAGCCATTCTATGACATGTTCTATGATCTGGTAAGTGTACAACTATGCCACATCAGGTAAAAGGCTCCTTCTTGATATAACTTGCTTCACAGCTGTCAAACTTCATTTTCATTAATACTCATGAGCTATTCAACACAAGAAACACAGACTGAGAAGAAAATATGCAAAGCAAAAGTGCAACTTTTAAGAAGTACGATAGATTTACAAAGTGCAATAAATTTGACCTTGAAATATTGCCCCAGATTCTTATCCTCGTTACACAGCCAGTTTTGTCCTTCTTATGTATCTAGCTGATTTTATGTTCTGCCTTCCTAAGTGAAATATGTATATGACAACTCTGAAATTTAGTTCCTAAGGCAGATATTTTGTGTCAAAATGTAAGGATGCACTTTGAAATTTTTACATAAAGTGTCTGGTATTGCTATGCTTCTACTTTTTCTCCATAAGAAAACACTGAAATTGATTTTTAAATGTATTGCATTTAGAATGAGAATTAACTTCACTGTGTCTTATCTCAGTAGGTCGTCTAATACCCCCTAGAAAATAAACTAGAAATTACTACTGGCACAGCTGAAGAAGATGAAAGAAAAAAACTGTTAAAACATTCACCCCATAATAAGATTCAGGAACTATTGTATTAGAGTAGTCACAACCATAACATATTCTTATGCTATATCAAGGATTCTGAAAAGCAGTCTTAAATAAGCAGTTATAAACACTTGGTTCAGGCAATTCTAACAATGGAAGACTGCAAGAATGATAAACAGCCAAGCCAAAAGCGTATGATTTACTTTATCCCCAAAGCCAACACAGAGACTTTCAGCATCAGAAACTCTACAAAATTGGAATATATGGGTACACACTTTTGAAATATCATCCTTTCATCTGATCAAAGTAAACAAACATCTAGCACACTTCAGCAATGAATTGAAGAGTTTCTTTTTACTCCTGGGATGCAAAATGAGAGCAAAAATAAGCGCTGCATTCATACTTTGTAGTTCAGAAGTGAGCAATTGTCTGCTTTTTCTTCTCTGAAAAGCGTACTGGAGCTTCCCTGTGTAGTGTGTGGAATGAAATCCAGAATTCAGCTAAAGTTAATATATTTCAGAAAGTATAACAATTCCACATGCTCTGCCTGATTTCTTCTGCTGGAATAGCCAGTGCAATATAACGTCACTGTTCTTTTGGGCAAGGAATAAATCTTGAGTAGAATAACAGACTTATTGTTATAACACCAGCAGAAAAAAATGTGGTAGTATTTGAAAGGCTATTTGAAGAAGCTCTGGCTGAAAAAGCTTTTTTTGTGTGAGTAAATAAAAAATTGTGTGATTTTTATGCGCTGGTGGCAGAGTGAAAATTTTGGAGAATAAGGCTGACAAACCAACCAGTATAAACAAACAATACAAGCTTTCTCTTCTAAACCTGGAAATATCCAACAATTCTTGAGTGAATTCATGGGCTTTATTCTATTTATATAAAATAGTTGAGCTTTCTGTTAATACTGCAAGTCAGTGTGCTGCCTCTCTACTACCAACTATCAACCAGAACTGAGGCTTCAGGTGGTAATAAACCTGCCCATGCTGGTCTCTGAGTTGGCACCCTCAGCATCATTGCCACGTATAATCCCTTGTACTTGAACTGGATTATAGCACACTGTTCTCTATTTCTGTGCAAGAAAATATAATTTGGGAGAGAAAAATCTAGGTGCTGGATGGCTATGGGATTCCACACCCACTCATGAGAAGTGCTAACCTCCTTCCACTCTCAGTGAGATGCAGAATCATTTCTCTGTAGGTACATTGTACAACATCAGTAATCTGAGCTAGCATGTCTTTGATACTTCTTCTCACATTAGGAAGACATGCATTGTTTTTTTCTTTACTGGTGCTGAGATACATACAATAAGCAATGATTATAATTCTGCTTTTCATTCCTTTACATTTTTCCTCTCTCCTTTTTATGTGTGTCCTTTAAAAAAAAAAAGAAAAAGCAATATTTTTTTTTTAACTGGAAATTGGTATCTGATTTTTTTTCTGTAAAGGGTTAGATTTAATGACCATTTGAGATACATCCTTAGCCATAGGTAGCAGGTCAATGCTGTTACAGAAATATCAGGATGATCTGAGGAGAATGCAGCACCCTGCACAGCTAACACACAGAGGCCCAGGGTCATCTCCTTATCCAGCATGCTTCTCTAAATGCATTGGTCTGGTTTCATATTGAATGTTAACTATTTCACACTGTATGCTTAGGAGATTTTAAATGTGACATAACAAAAGCATAAAGGAAATACACTAATGTCAAAAATCTTGCATAGCATACCTGTGCTGGGCACCCATCCTTTTCTCTTAAGGATTAATTTTAGCAATGTCCTTCATCTTTTCTTGGCTCATTTCCCCCACCACCATTCACAGGAGGTTTTAACCTGCTGAGTGGGCCTGAGCCTTAGGCTAACAGGTAGCCCAGTTCATTGATGAATCAGAAAGGAATGGGCAGACTTTTAACCCGAGTGTGGTGGTAAAATATTTTCTTCTTTGTGAATATGTTTAACGCAATTTTCTTCCAAGAATAGGGACTTGCAGGCTACTTTTACAATGCTGGTAACATAAGAGATGTTTTTGTCAGATTTTACACCTTTGTCACCTTTTTAAAGATCATTAAAATAAAATTAGTTTAAAATCTCATGACTTTGCCCACATTTAAACCCATGAAGGACAGTGTTGTTCGTTTCAGTTGAAGGGCTTTTGGTAATTGCCAGCAAAAATTAAAAAATCTCAAATGACAGAGCACTCTTTCTGAAGGCTGTTAGGAAGATAAATCACATTTCCAAGGGCGTATGTACAAATACAGTACAGTATCATTACATGTGGTTGTTTAAACAACAGTAAAAATGTGTTGTGTGCAGTCTGTCCCTGGTTCTGTCACCCACACAGCTGTGGAGCTGCAGCATCTGACCACAGTGACAAAATACCAGTGCCACCCTGTGGCTAGCACAGGTTCTTCCCGTGGGAACATTTTGCTATATTTCATAAACAAGATAAAGTTTGGATGTTTTGCAAACAATTTCTCCCGATTGAGTCAGTTCGGGCTTGGCCAATTGGGCCTAGGGGGAGGTCTCGGGCTGACCAATCTGGGGCACTTCTGTAGACTCTATATATATGGAATTCAAAACAATAAAGTTCCTCTTCTCCTCTCTTTCCTTGTCTGAGACCTTGGGTCATTCCTCAGCTAGCCGCTCAACAGTGACACCACCCCAGTGCCCACCAGCCAGCTGATTCCTCCCCAGAGCCCCTCAGAGAGTTTTTTGCCATCTCTCCATAGCTGTTAGCAGTTGCTACATGTGCCCATCAAACTCACTCTGCATATCCAGAGTAGATTATCCACTTTTGCAAGGACCTCCACACATCCACTGGGCCAGACTGAGGAGGAGATGAAGGAGAAGAAAGAGGAAGCTCTACTTCCTTTCTCTTTAACTCATTGCATGCATGTGCAACACAGGCTGGAATGCCATTCACCCCCTCATAGCTTGCAATTAAGACATCCTCATTAGTCACCATGCAGATGAGACCTGGGATGTGTGATGAGCCAAAGCCTCCAAAATACAACCCTCACCCCAGGATTTTAGATCAGCACAGGCAGTCCATGGTATTTTTAACAAATGTTTCTGCTCCCATTTCAGATGCCTATGACTTTCACTTGGCTCGTAGTCCAGCTGTATTTGAAGAAGCTCTGGCTGAAAAAGCTTTTTGACAGCACAATCTCATATCAATTGAATCTGTTGTGGAACCGTGCTGCAACTACATTTTTCAAAGGTATTCTTTTTCAAAGGTTATTTTTAAACACTTTTCCCCCTGCTTGGTCTTCCCTACTTTTAAAAGGCCACACAGGATGATTTGTTGGCACTTTCCTGTATAGATAGTAGGGGAGTGGGAAAAAGAGATTTCACTTGCCACCTGGATGGACAATCGTTCATAAATCCTCTTTGGAGGTGCACAATGCTTGATCCCACACCAAGGCAGAGTCTCATTTCAATCTGCTTCTGCCATCAATTCTGCCATTGATGCAAGCCCTGCTTTTGTACTGGTCCTCAAAGACAAAATGCTGCTTTCTGCATCATGTTTCAGTGATGAGGAAAAGTGACAGAAATGTGATGTGAGGTTTGAAAGGCTGTTGGGACTAGTGCCTTTCTTAGTGAAATGGTTTCGAGGCAAAACCTGGCATAATCAGGGGAGCAAAGGTCAACCTTTCTGTCAAAATATCAGGTGTCATTTTTCAGCTTCTTACATTTTCCTTTTTAGATATCCATTGTAAACACTTTCAGCAGTAAAAGTACTCCAAATTTGTATTTTTTAGGAAAGACACAGCCTTAGTGAATGAAGCCTTACAGCCTGTAGGTATTCCAGCCATATCTGATGTTATGCACATAGCTCTTTTCAGAACTATGTGTCCTGTCAGGGCATATAAATTCAACAGACTTGGTAAACAAGGGGCCCAAAGGGAGCTGCTACTGGCTGCATTATAAATATTCAAGATCCAGTCAGCCATAATTAGTTTATTCCCTTATGTTGACTTATGTCCCCCTCCTTTCAGTCTGTATATTTTGTAAAAGTTCCATCTTTAGAACAAAAGCTTGCTTGGGCAATTTTATCCCCCAAGCACAAAGAAAATCTTCTGTCTGTGCAATAGGAGTGTAAGTGTATCCCATACATAGAGGAGGGGAAAAAGGTCTTTCCTCCTTTTTGATGGGAATACCAGAATTTTATTATTCTCCACATTTCCTCAGAAAGGAAACATCACAATTTATATGTTTTGTTCCTCCAAACTTTGTGTCCTTCTGTATTTTGTTTGGTTGTTAAATTTTTAAATATGAAAGGGTAATTTACGGTCTCATCCCTATTAATGGTAAAAGTGGCTTTGCTTCTGCATGATCCAGAAATTCTGTGAAGTGCCTTTGTTAAAATCAGAAACATTGCAAAAATTGGAAAATGTGGAGCTTTGGGGTTTGTCTATCACACAAATTATTTTATTTCATATTTGCAAAGTGAAGCATAAACACATTAAAATTAATCTGTTGTACAAAGCCAGAACAATCCACAGAAAATCTACCTCGTTGAAGGGACAAGGGATAAATTAATCAAACAAGAAATTACCTCTTCAAATAGTTATTTCTAGTGTTTGGCACTTGAAGAAAAGGAAGCTGGACTATTTCCAGCTTAAAGAGCTTGAGTTCAGATAAAGCACTCCCTGTCCCTTTCTACATACTGGCATGGCAGCTCAGCAAGCTCATGCACAGTGCTCCTCTTCCTTGGTGAGAACACAAGCTCAGAAGCTGGTGAGTGGGGACATGGCAAGCTGAGTGGAGGGTGATGAATCTGTCCGGTTATATTAGACATTTACTGCTGTCTTGTTGCTTTTCTGTTCCAGAGCCTTTCTGATGCAGAATTAAGGTTTTCAAAATCAAACACTGAAATTATCATGACATAGAGTCCAGCCCCTGGAGAGGAATACAGACTAATACTATGTGAACCACTTATTTTGTGGTTCACATAGTATTACAACACTTCATTAGCATGAACAGCTGGATTTTATAAGTGATTAATCCACATTTAAACCCCGTTTCAAAATGGAGTTACATCACTAACCATGCAATTATAGAAATATCATTAAAATTATAAAATAATCTAATCATAAAGAGGAGTGCTCTTAAATACAGGACTTGGAGCCATGTGAAACTTTCTTCAAAGCTCAAGGATGTTCTGATCAAATGTTTGATATTGGTTCTTCTCCATTCATAGTAAAAAAATGTAATTACATTTGCAGCTAGAAACATTCAGAAAATAAGCACTGAGAATAGCTTAGATACAATCAAAACAATAGCCAATGGAGTGAGGTCATTTAGTCAATTTAGTCAAGCTCTCAGGACCCTGAGGATGCTAGCATCCCTTTCTGTCCCTGTGCTGACCCCCAGTGCCTTCACTGCCCCAGTTCACAGCCCAGGAACACATTTCAGCACAGCCTAGGGCTGCCAGTCCCTGCACCAGAAATGCTGCAGCAGGGCCGCTCCCTGGCCTTGCCTTCTGGACAGCCCTTGGTCCCCAGCTGTAGCCAGATTTCCAGATTTGTCCCCAGGTTTTCCTGCCAGGACCCTGAACATGACTTGTTATCTCACCTTGTCTAGGGCTATGTATGGACCTTTTCCCACTACCACACCAGTCTTTCTAGATCTTGTTCTAGTCAGTAATTTTGCATTCCCTGCTTGTGCCATGGTTGTCTTTGCTCTATTCCTGGCTCATCCTCCCTTGAGAAGCAGCTCTGCTATTGCTAACCCCTTAGTAGTGTGGTACTCCGAGGTAGATTGCTTTAATAAGAGAAAAAAAAAAACTAAAAGAGAGTCAAATGAGAGTAAACATAACTGACTAGATTGTGTAACTGATCACAAGCACATGCTCAGTTAGTATTTCTTCCTGTCCTCAAGACACCTTTGTGTACAGATGTTTTGATAAGCCTTACTCTGATTTTTGTTGCAACAAGCAGGTAAAGACCCTTCACTGGCATCACCCTGCTCTCCACTCTTACAACAGATCTCTCCACATCATGTCTGATGACTGCTTTTTCCCTCAGAGCTCTCATACTGCTGCTGTGTCAGGATTTTCACCATGTATAAGCATTCAGTACAACATCTCTCTTGTTTTTAGTGGAAAGCACTGTGTTTGGCTGATCTCTTTGAACTTCATGGTGCTTTACCATAAGATTATTTGGCTTGTTATTGCTGCTGTTAAACTTGCCATCTCACCTTTCATACTACAGCTGCATCTGGTATTTCTGCTACCTAAACCTTTACAGTCTCCAATTAACTTGTAAATAAGTTATTGGCACTTCAGACAAATAACTGGTGCAATCTGACTGTAAATTTAGCCTATATACTTTCCATTTAATTTTGCTCAAACTGAGAACATGTCTCAGAGACTGCATTTCTCTAAAGAACTGTGGAATTAAGAGAATGATAGATAAATACTGAGGGCAATGATGATTTGAGAGAACCAAGGAATTATCCTGTGCATTCTGGAATTCACAGCTCCATTCATGATAGAACATGAATATTGCAATGGAAGACTTCAGCCTCAGATGTTAGGAGCCTGGTTAAATTCCACTTACTGTTAGATACAATCCTGCACACCATGCCCAGAGAATTAGACAGCAAAAAGTTGCAGGTCCAAAAAAGTATGAAGCCATCTTCATTGAAAGTAGGAACACTGATGATTTATGCTTCTTACATCTCATTCCTTACTGGAGTTTTCATGCAAACTGCACTACAAGTGGAGGACTCATTTCCTTCACCTCAGGATGCATTCTTAGTCAATTCCTTAAATTCTAGAAGAATTTGTTAAAAAAAAAAAAAAAACCAAAAAAAAAAACCAAAAACCCACAAACCAAAACAGACAACTAACATATAAACAAACAAAAGAAAACCCCAAACCAAAACCCAACAAAATTGACAGAAAACCCACATGTAAAATTATTCTTTCTTTGAAACTGCAGGGAGCTTCAGGGTGAGAATGAGGCAGACTTGATGATCTTAAAGGTCTTTTACAGCCTAAATGATTCCAAATATAGTGATGCCAAATATTATCACTCCCAGCTTTTCTTACAGAGAATCACAGCACTGTGTCAGTAGGTAAAGAGGATGTAAGCTTAACTTGACCAAAACTATCAGGGCATTTGCCATACAAAACATAATTTTATCTAATTTCATAACTTCCACAACATGTTACCTGTTCTTGTACTACCCATGACCTAGGTTCCACTACTGAAACTTGGTGGGATGAACTCCATGACAGGAATGTGGCTCTTGGCAGCTACAGACTGTTCAGAAGAAACAGGGAAGGGAAAGAAAGGTGGAGGGGTTGCCCTCTGCATCAAGAAAGGGATAAGGTGTGAAGAACTGTCCCTCAGGAATAGCTCTGAGCAGGTTGAAAGCTTGTGGGTAAGAATTTGAGACTGAGGCAATAAAGGGAACCTTGTGGCTGACCTCTGTCAAGGGGACCCTACTGATGAACCCTTCTTGCTCCAGCTACAGAAGGCATTGTGCTCACAGGCTCTCAGGTGGTTCAAGCACCCAGACCTCTGCTGGGAAAGTAGCACAGTGAGGAATCCAGGACACTCCCAGAAATCATGGAGGAAAACTTCTTAATCTGGGTAATATCCTCATCAGAGGGGATGCAATACAGAACTGATGGTCACAAATGTGAGATAACTTGGGGTCACTCCCAAGATTAGCAGCAGCCTGTGCCACAGATATCACACAGAGGTGGAGTTCACAGTCCTGAGGAATACAGGCTGTGTGAAGAGCAAAGTCACAACCCTGAATTTTAGGAAAGAAAACTTCCAGATGTTCAAGGAGATAGTGAATAAGCATTAATGGGAAACTGCCCTCTGGATAAGGGAGCAGAACAGAGCTGGTAGATCTTTAAAGATGCTTTCCATAGAGTGCAAAAGTGCTCTGAATCCTCAGCTATGAGAAATCGGACAAGAAAGGCAAGAGACTGGCATTGCTGAATTTAGACTTGCTGATCAAATCAAAGGACAAGGAGAAAATACACAGACAGTGAAAGCAAGGATAATTATTGTGGGAATAGTATAGGAACACTGCTCGGTTATGCAGGGATGAGGTCAGGAAGGCCAAGATGTGGACAGAGCTGAACTTGACAAGGGATGTAAAGAGTTATAAGAAGGGCTTCTACAGGTATGTCAGATAGGAAAGGAAGGTCAAAGTATAGCCCATCAGATCAGAACAACTGAAAAACTGCAAACAAGAAGGCTGAGGTAAGCTTTTTTTGCCTCAATCTGCAATGGCAACCTCTTTCCACACCTTTCAAGAGGATGGACAGCAGGATGGGAACTGGGGGAGCAAAGTGCTTCCCACTGTAAAACTAGATCAGGTTCGTGACCATCTGAAGAACCTGAACGTACATAAGTGTTGGACTAAGTGACCTCCAAAGGTCCCTTCCAACCCAAACTATTCTATGATTATACGGTTATACTTTCTTTTTCCTTGGGTACTGCTGGCTTATCACAACTGGCATGTTGCATGGGAATGCAGTGGATGGAGTTTTACAAAAAATTTCTGTGCCTGAAAATAAATGAAGCAGATCTGAATGCTGTCTGCCTCTGCCTATGATGGAAACACAGAAACATGGGGAAAAGCATTCAGTCCATACAATCAAGCTAAAGTTAGTCAAAAGTGAAAAGTCCCAAAACACTTGTAGAGCATCAGATCTTCAGTTGGGTGTCCTTCCTCAAATCGGCTTGACTGCACACTAATGTAGCCATAAGCGTCTTTACCAGAATTGCCCTTCAGAGCAGGATTTTCTGATAATAGTAGAACAAAAACACACAGCAAACTAAATATATAAGTTTACCTAATATAAGTCTAAAAACTCCACCTCATTTTCATCCCTTACACCTACCTATTATTCATTAGAAATCTGGCAGAGAGCTCTGTCAAATTGAACTATTGAACTCAAAGTGGCAAAAGGCCCTCCCCAGGCAAGACATTTAAATCATTTTCAAAGTTAATTTCCTGCTCCCAGACTGAGAACAAATCTAATTGGGTTTGCTTCATTCTTCTGACGAACAGGAAAATGTTGCCTGCATACTCAACAAGGGAAAGTGTCCTAGAAGGCAGCCAGGGAACTTGCTTTGCAGCACCAAAGAAACCTCCTCTGCAAAGCAATGGATGTGGATCGGCATGTGAATGGGAATTCTGATTTAACCTGTCAGATCTTCCTGCTAACCCTCTTTGATAATGAGATTATGAGCTGTTTACAAGCTAGTGGTGCCCATGAGAGACTGAAAATAATCAGAAATCTATAGTATAGCTACAGGGTTCCGTTTCAAACAGCTGCCTATGCTTTTATAAAGACCCACTTCTGGTCCCTCCAGATTCCTGATGACCAAGACTTTTCCCAGGTTCTGAAGATATTTCTACAAATATTTCTAAAAAAAAGTAACAAAACTTCAATGAGCAACGGAAAGAATTGAATGAGATTACTAGATGACTAAAGGGAGTTTGTAGAAGAATGAACAGAAATGTGTATACATGTGGGAACAAGAGTATATGCAAGTTTATATGATGCAGCAAGATAAGACAGGGTTAATTCACATCTAAGTCACTGTATTATCAAAGGTAGAAGACAGCCAGTATTAACTTCCTAAACAGAAGAATTGTCAGATTCTATTTCTGCGTGCATTTTTACAGCTTCACAGGAAAATATATACAGAATAGCACCTGAGTTCCTAAGAATTTCTCATTTATTTTGAATTAAATAGTTGTGGGGGTTGTTAATTTTTATTTTGCTTTGTTTTTTGTTTTTTAGTTTGAGGTTTTTTGTTTGTATGTTTTTTGGTTTGTTGGGGTTTTTTTTGTGAAAGAACTGATATGAATTTAAGTATTTTTTTAAGTGGTTTAACTGAATTTTTCCCACTTTCAGGATGTGATATATGACATTTTATTGTTCTGCAAAGCCAAATGCTATATGTAGAAAAAAAATGAAAATAATGGTGTTTTCAATTAAAGTTTACTTAGGAGTCATAAGTTTTCCATCCATGCAAAGAGATCATATTTTCATTGCTGAAAGCATAAATCCTCATTAATATGAATTTTAGTGTTTATGTTTTTATTTGTGCCTCAGATGAAAGTACAAGAATTAGTTACTTCAATGAATATAAAGTTCTTAAGTACCATATTTCTATGAAATAAGAAATAAAAAGTAAACTTCATTAAGCTAATGTTGTAGGGTTGAACAATCATAACAACCACAATCTCATCATTAAAAAATAATCAGTTCAAGTCACTTAAAACTTTTTTTTCCCAGTTTTTGTAAAGCACCATTGAAAACTATGTCATTTCCAAGCAGTTTGTTTGTATTTGTTGATTTGCTCAGAATATATCTCAATTGCTTTACTCCTTATTTTTGTCTACCCAAAAATTCTTCTTTCAGCATTCAGATTTAACCCTAGTGACTGACAGAAATCTTTCTTCCTGTTGAGAAATAATATAACTTAACATGCAGAGTTAGTCCTGCCCCAAGAATTGAGACAGTTAATGCCATTGCTTACCTCCTCATTTTTACTCTCTGCAAGCACACATAAACTCTTGCATAACAAAAAAGTGCATATCTTCAAACTGCTCCTCAGTGAACCTAAAATTATGCACTGAACTGAAATGGACCCTTCTTGGCACTTAAGGAGATGGAAATATTTTCTCTGGTATGCTGAAACAAGCTCAGTATGAACAAACTAGCATGCTGCATTTTCAAGGCTCACTTCTAGAGCCCTGCTCTGACAGATTAAGTTGCCTAAATATCATGGATAGGCAAGGGAAGCCAGGAGCTGAACTGGAAACTATAGGATATTTTTCTCCCATATTGACCTTCAGGAGTATACAATGAAGGAAGAAGCATGCCAGTTTCATTCCTGTCCCTTCAGACTTTCTCAGCTCCCTTCTTTTTAATGTAGTTACTACTAAGTTTATCTTCCTACAAATCTTAGACTATACTCTTAGTTTAGTATATATTATCAGCAATAAAACAAGAAGGATTTGTTTAGTTAGGAAAAACATTGTAATTAGCATTTCCTTGCCCAGCAGTAAAAAATTCTGATTTAAGGGGGTTTTTTTTGTATGTGTGAACTTCCTTTGTACTGCAAATGTTTCACTAGTTCAAACTGCATTTTGATAAGAATTTATATTTGAGAAACATGAAAAGATTCCATTTATCTATCTGTTCAGTTGCTATTAATGGAATATTATATTACTATGTGTCAGGGTTTGACCCTGACTAAACGCTGACGCTCCAGCTCTTTTCTGTTGCAGATGTGCAGGAGAAGGGAAGGAAAAAAACTATAAACACACACACCAATCTCATGAGTCAAATGAGATAGGACACTGATAGGAGGAGGACACACAGAAAAAGGGCAAGCAGGCTCCAACTTAGAGTTGCAGAAAGTGATTTAATTACCTAACAGACTTGGAGGATAAAATGCAAGGCAAAAATAAACTTTTCATACATTATTTTGTTCACTCACCCCGTCCCTCTTACAAACTCATAGAATTCACCCCCTTTCCCCTTTTATAACCAGCAACCTGGGTAGGAAGGCAGGGTGTGAGGTATTTTCTCAGTCCATAGAGCAGATCCATGAATCTGTTCGTCACCTCAATTCTTCTACTACAAATACTCTTTATCTCTACTTATCTCTCTCTCCAGACAGTTTTTTCTGCTCTCACCCCCCACCCTCTTAAGAAGCAGTCTCTGCACTCACCCCCCTTCCCTTGCTGCTGGAGCTGGGCTTGACTTTCAGCCCACTGGGCTCCGGCTCCGTCCCTCTGGACTAGTCCAGTCGGCCCCCGGGGGCACCGCCTGATTCCCCGGATGGGGACAGGGGAGATCGGCCGCCCTGCGGCAGAGGGTCAGGTCTGGTGACGGGGAGTCGAGGAGGTTTCCAGTCCCCAAGAGACAAAGAGGCTCAGAGAGTGAGAGGTCCAAGGTGCTTTATTAAAAGGGAAGCGAGGAAGCAGGCACCCTGGAGGCTCTCGGGCGGTCCGTGGACGTCAGGTCTCGTCGCGAGACCACACGAGGCACGAACCCCCCGAGCCTCGACGGTTGGGGGGTTTAAAAAGGGGAAAACGGGCTCTCCAGGGGTGGATCAGCAGGGGCGGAGCCAATTGGCTCGGGTACAGCAGTAATAAGCAAGCGGGGCAGCAAATAATACACAACCAGGGGAGGGATACAATTGAACCAATGAGGGAACGAGGGAAACAGAACTTTCTGGACATGGGTGGCAACTGGGGCGGTAACAAGGCGAGGTAACAGAAACTTCTAACCAATAAACTAAAAGAAAACTTTCAGGGGGTGAGGTGTGGGAGGTTATACTTCGTCCTCAGAGTCCTCGGACCAGGCAGCATTCCCTCTGGGGAGCTACGCCAGTTTGACAGCTGGCGTCCGAGGCTCTGGGTCGGCCGGTTCGGATTGGCGAACCTCCACATTCCCTCTTTCCAAACCAGCAACACAGACAGGGGCAGGGTGAGAGGGGTTCTCTGGTCAGTCCAATCAGAGAGAGGGGTTCTCTACTTAGCTATGGAATTCCTCCCACAAGAGACAGTCCTCTGGGAACTTCTTTGGCTTGGGTCCAATCTCACAAGCAACATCCCTCCTGAATTCTGCTGCAACGTGAGTCTTTTTTCCATAAGGAGCTGTGCAGACTCTCCCAAGCTGAGACCAGGCTGCTTCCATGCCAGGAGCAAGGCTTTTCTCTCCTTTGCAAGGCCTTTTGCAGTTTTAACTCTCAGATGAGACTCCCACTGGTTCACAGTCTTTTCCAGGAATCCACCTGTTCCTCTGGCATGGGCTGTGGGTGATTTTCTGCACTCCTGTGGACTCCATGGGCTGCAGGGGGAACCTCCTGCTCCCCCCATAGTCTTCACCACAGCTAGCAGAGAGTTTTCAGGTCCGGTGCCTGGAGCACCTCCTCCCCCACCTTCCTCACTGACCTTGGCGTCTCCATGCTGTTCTCCCTTCACATATTTTCACCTCCACCTCCTCCTCCTCCCACTACAAAGAAGTGAAAGAAGTGCATACCTACTTTGATTTCTTCTTAAATATGTTTTCACAGAGGCATAACCAGCACCTCCAATTGGCCCAGACTTGGCCAGCAGCATGTCTGTCACCTTCAGAGCCATCAGAGATTGGCTCTGCTGGACTTGATGTAAAAACTTCCAGAACTTGCACTCAGGACACACAGGAGCCATCTTTGTGCCACTCCCCACCCCTCAGACACCTCCCCAGGCCTACTACAACAGCTTCTGAGGGGTCCAAATTTCTCCTAGATGTTAAAAATACTTTACTGATGTTTTGGGCCAATCAAAACCACCACACCATGAAAGAAGCATTCTAAGTTCAAAAGCCAGAGACAATTTTTTTTTTATATTGTTTATTGTCCAGCAAAAGGTTACAGGTTCGTTCTCATTCAATTACCTAATATTTTTTATGCTCAGCAAAATCATCTTTAGATCAAGGTACAAGAATAATACAGTGTAATCAGTTAGTTTTATTCTTTAAGAAACCTTGATGGCTAGGATTTAAAACAAGCCTGTTTATGTAACAGTGTTAACAAAACAGGTGAAGACAAATCCCATACTGTCACCATTATTGTGCATCATCAGCCAGGTGACTGTACCACTGGATATTTTCATCCTCTAAATTCAAAACACAGGTAGTTAGCAAAAGCAGATCATTAAAACTTAAAATCAGGATGTAAAAGGAGGAATTAATTGTCTGTTTCAGGTAATTAGGAGAGAGCCCACAGTGCTTAATGAAAAAAAATGAAACCCTGTTAACTATTTAAATAACTTTATGAGAGTCAATGCCTTTTTTGACAACTTTTATCAAATCTCCATACATTGAACTTCACTGTTTCTTATGCTTCATCACAGTACAGTTCTTGGCAAAATTTTTACTGTAAGTGTTTAATTGTTTTGATTTTGTAAGCTGCAGTTTCATCCAATTGTTTCATAGGATACATTAGGGAAAAAAAAGGAAACCTCATTGCTTTATCATTCTTCCAGACAGATGGTACTCACTAATACCCAGCAGCATCATTGAGATGACTATATTACAAAAATTCAGGGAAGATTAATGTCTAGTGCTTACCAAATGATCCACATCTAGATCATTATTCAAGAACTGGGCTTTAAAATAAGAACGAAATGACAATATGTATGACATATTCATTTAGGTAGAAGGCCTGAAAAGAGATAAGGTAAACAATTCCAAGTATTTGAAAGTGGTAAAAGTAATTCATTCACAAAGAAAACAATGCTCTCATCTTGAAAATCAATAATGACATCACTGTTGGCTTCAGTGGCTCAAGATCCAAGCCAAGACTATCTCTACTGTATGCAAAATACCCTAAACCCTAATTAGTGGAATTATCCTCTAAAAGCATGGGGGCTTTTATGTGAATAGCTTGATAATATAATTTATTTTCAAAGGTGAATTGTAAGGAATTAAGTTTTCATCATGCCCAATAAAGTCATAATTCTTATGGGCCAAGTTACACTTTCTTTTGTAAGGCAAGTGTTGCATTTTGTGAAAGAGTAAAGAAGGTATTTACAATTCTGAAAACAGTCTTGTCAATAAGAAAGGTATATGTTGGTTATTATATACTGCAGTATATATATATATATATATGTATATACTGCCAAAATAACACTGCTGTACACTAAGCACAGTAGTAAAGATAATTGGAAGCAGATTTATTAACAATATATCATGGATTATTTAAAAATAGTTGTGCTTTTTAGTGTTGTTTTATGTTATTACAACAAACGGTTTAACCAAAACCATATCTAAACAATCATGTTTTCTCATTTCCCACACTTCCTCACAGGGAAACACCAATTAGAACAGTGACATTTTCAAGGATCATTACACACTCTGTGGAGTGCTAGAGAAAGTTAGTATTAAGGTATGTCTGTGGCCCTGCTAAAGGCAATTTTTTTTTTATTTTTACAGTGGTCATTATTAATGGGCAATGGTCATATTTAATGGGTTTTAAGTTCAGATAACTGTATGAGATACAAATCTGTATTTAGGTGAGGTCTTCATTGGTTCTGCTTAGAAGAAAATAATGTTCAGACTACACTTCTGGCAGACATGGTTGTAGTCAGTCTGATGAGCAAAACCATCAGAGGGTGCACAGCATAAATTAGCAAAGTGCTGAGAAAAACACAAACAATATCTCCAGAAACTCCATTCCAAATCTTAAGAACAGGGTCTAAGAGTGGGAAATACAGAACAAGTTGCTTTTTTTGTATTATTTTTGCAATTATTAGTATTGTTATTTTATTTTAAAAATATTTCTTACATTATAGAAGTCTGGCAAGTCATCAGGGAAATAAACATTGTATCTTTACTTTCTCAATTAAGTTGTCCTTATAATAGACTGGGGAGACACATCTGTCAATGTCACAGTTCACATATGGTCTCTGAATTGTACAGTTGTTCCATACAGTACTATAATTCTTTTTCCATTTTAAGCTTTTAGTCACTGTCAGTGATTCATTGAAACTTGATCATGTTTGAATTAAGAAAAAAAGGCTATGAACTTGTCTGAATTCAAAATAACCCATACTGCTGCTTCATGTGCTTACAACAGTGCTTACATTTTCTCTGGGTTAATCAAGCAAATTTCATGAACACTCTGATATAATTAATCCAACAGGGCATGGTAGTTTAGTAACTGAATATCATTTATTGCCAGAAAGGCTGAATTCTAAATAAATCCACTTACAGTGCAGTTAGGGTGAGTTCTGGTCTTCTATTTGTACAACGTGGAAGGAAAAAACGTGCAAGTAGAGTCTCAAAAACAAATGTGTGATTCCACTGTAGTGTATAAAGAGAGATCTACCAGGTCATTTTTCAAATTGCAGTATTTTTTAAAATTGCCATCTCTTTGGAAAATGGTGTGTTGGATATCACCTACATGGAAAGATGAGAAAAGCAAAAATGCACTCTATTTGGAGACAGGAGAGCAAGCATAGCAAAGAAGGCAAAGAGGCATACCACAAATGCATAATAATTGTGAACTTAACCTCTGCATGATTTTTATGCCTTCTCATTTAAGATTGCTATTATGTTCTTTTCTATTTCTCCTGAACCCCAAGAATGGGACTTTATTCACATGTGCTCATATGTGCTAAATCAATGAGGATGAATGATTATGAATTTAAATAAAACAAATCAGTTTGAAACAGGTACTAGAGCAAGAGCACAAACACAACCTCTGCAGAGACCACTGGTCCTTTGGACACAGATTTGTATCTTGCAAATCCAACCATAAAATGCTGCACAAAAGCTCATTCCTCATTTGGATATTTCAGAAACTCCCATGAGATTCCCAGAATGAATTTAAGTATGGAAATAATTTTCTTCTACATTGCTGGAATCTAAAATAATTGCTTCGCAAAGTAAAAGCTAGGACTATTTCAGACCAGTGCTTCTGAAAGAAACAGGTAATTCTAAACATATATCCAGAAAGCAATATTCTGTTGACAATGGTTATTTTACCACTCTTAATTCTCAAATGGTCGAGTTCAAAGTAGTTCTATGTAATAACTTCAGAAAACCTGAAATAAAGAAACAAACATGGTTAAAAGACTTATTGAGAATATAATATAAGATGGCAGTATTTTATGGTATTCCTTTAGTAAAGTCACTTCATATATTTGTTTTCTTTAAGCTGTGGCAGAACATTCAAGCCATTCTCTGCCATAAGCAGCCATCTGTCACATCATTGTCTTTCATATTCTTTTTCATTTCTGTATAATAGCATGCACTGACTGAACATATGGCCTAGAAGGTGGACAAATGTCCCCCCTGGCTAATTAACCTATTCAGGGGTGTTTGCTGGTGTAAATCATTACAACTCTCATCCTTCCTTCAAGCAATCCGCTGTTAGCTCAGGAAACCATCACAGGAGGCTCCAATTCCATAATATCTCCCTCATTACTCTCTGTAAGACAGACTGCTGGCCAAGGCAGTAGTTAATCTGACCTGTCTTGATCTTCTCCCAGAGAAGGACAAAGGTCATTCTGCTTTTCATCTAGGTACAATTCTTAAAAATTACAGCCATACTGAACTGGATAAATACAGAAAGGAGGTGCAGAAAAAGAAAAAATAATTGAAGGTTTTCAATATTTTACCATGTGCCTCAAGTGTTCAGCAACAGTCTTAATTAAGGAGAATATGGAGGAGAGATGGCTAAGTAGCACTGGGAGAGCTGGACATTCTGAAGTTCAATGCCAAAAACAAGTGGAGGAAATTCAACCTGCTGAAACATATTTATCTAACACAGATAATGCTGGGTTGGATGAAAGAATAGGGTTTTGAAACCCACACAGATCTGGTGGTAACCATGGTAAGCTGAAGAAGAAATAGTAGGGAAGAAATAAAAACATTCCTTACAGAGAGGGGTGAATTCAATCTTTCACTACAAATGTTTTAGAAGAGTATGTGTCCTTTCCTGAATTTCTGCTGTTGCAGAATACTGCAGACAACTGTTAGTTTAAAAAGTATTTGTTCAACCTTTCTTGCCCACTCTTTTTGACTTACTCTTATCAGATTATGATTGTCTTTTATGTATTGGTGAGAATTCAGAAAATGCAAAAAGTTACCTAAGAAGGAAGCAGAAAGTACCATGCTTGAAAATGGCCATCTTTATTGGGTTTTTTCCAGGATTCATTAAACTGCATCACTTTCCATTAGCATTATCGTATAGATTTTTGCACTTTAGGAATAGGTTTTATATATACACCAATAGAGGAAGCATCATTTCCTTAAGGTTTTTGTATTTCTACAAGACAACTGGTGCTGGGTGCTTTCCTGGTCAGCTGTTATTACAGTTTGTTACATCACTTGTCCAAGTATTTTAAATTGCAGGTAACAAAGGCTATAATTCAATAATTATCTAATCAAAGACAACTTAGCAACTACAGTCTTAGTCTCTGTCAGTTATAGTGGTAATTTTCTTCACATAAAATATACAGAGCCAGACTTGCCTATTGAGTCTTCACATTTCAGTAGTGATCATTCTTACTAAGTGTTTGAGGCTCCAAAGTGCAGCGAAGAAATGACTGAGAAACTTGTTACATCTGGGACAAACTAGTAGGGTAGCCCCAAAATATGACTACAAACTTTGAAGGTCTACAGATTTTTGCAGATAGAGATATTTATTGGTTAAGTGAATTCCAGATTCTTCCCTTTGTTCCAGTTTGATAGGTTGCTAAGAGTCTTTCAAGACACTAATGTTTTTTTGCCTTACCTCCTCCAAAGCTTTAACCTTCAAGACAATTTAAACAAACCAGGGTTTTGTTCTCAGATATGCCAGGAGCAAGTTCATTCACTATCTGAATAGAGCTTAACTGTCCCTGTGTACTCCTGAATACAGGGAACATAACTTCCCACATCTACATTATTTTACCAAAATCATGGCCAAGTTTGTAATGCTAATTAATTTTTTTGACCAGCATGCTCACAGCAAGGCACTTAGAAGCACAAGTTAGTGGTTGATTCATTTTGATTTATTTGTATTCTGCTGCTTTTACAGAGAATTTGCAAAGTCCCTAGACACAGGAGTGAGCTTCCAGAGAAAAATAAACCTGAGAATCCAAGTTTTTCACTCAGTGCAGTCACCTTCCTTTTTGTGCTTTTTCTTAGGGGCATGTTGAAATCTTAAAACAGAATGCATCCTTCAACCTCTCTCTTAAAGATTTTTTAAATCTTTAGGGGGGGTTTTAAACTACTCCTGTTTTGCCTGCCAAAAGCAGAAAAAGCAGAATTCTCCCTCTACAATTGTCTGTATTCACCTTCATCTTCAGCCATGACATATATCTACGTTTTGATGTGGAACCTTATACAGTCTTCTAGAAAATCAGTCTTCTACAAATTTGACATGATTAAACCCATGCATACAACCTTCCCCACACCACGTCCCCAATTTCAAGTGTATTTAATCCATGGATAATAACAAGAAATTGAAGGATTAAGGCAAAATGGCAATATTTTTCAAGTGTCAATTTCCTGTTTGCTCAGCTGTCAAAAAGTATTCCTTAGACCCTTTCACCTACGATGACCCCTGATCCTAACAGGGTTACTTTCTAGACTCTGAATAAAATGTATCTAAGATTGCATGGCAGTAATTAGAAACAAATTCTACTTTCCTACTGCTGCCTTCCAGTTTTCCTTCTGGTCTTATTTTCCTTACATTGGTCTCCCACAAAGTGGCAGATACAGTTTAAAGTGTTCCTGTTAATACTGATGACAAGAAGAAAACTGTTTTCTCTAGTGAGTGGCTGGTTTGCTTTGCCTGGAGGAGGAAGACCAGCAAATGGATGAAGTGCATTTTTTCAGATACCCATATTTGTGAATGGGTCTTCTTTCTGCACGTGATGCTGTGATATAAAATCAATTCAAGACTATCAGTTTCTTACCATATTTTCTGAATGCTTGGTTGAGAGTAGAGGTACAGTGAAGATACAGTGCTGGGGAGAGGTATTGAGATTTCTCTCTTTTTTTCTATTTCAAGAGTTCTGCAGGATCAGGAAGCTGATTTCCCTCTCACCAACAACTTCTTCTCTTAGATAAGTGAAAGAGAACTGCCATAGGTACAATTAAGTTGCAAGTTGTTTTTTTTTTTTTAAGGGAGAATCCTTAGTCCAAATTCCTCAAACCTATGACAGTACCCGTCTTACTTAGAAATCAGTGGAAATGAGGCGCTTGAACCACTGGAGATGATTCCTGCCTTGCACTTGCTGAAGTCACTTTAAGGCTTTCCAGAATGAGAATTCAAATAGTGGCATTCTCACTATTTCTCTATTAGAATCATAGACTCATTTAGAGCATTTAAGAAATTCTGTATCAGATCCAGATTCTGCTTTCAAGTTCATGGGTAGTAAACCCACAGACATTTCATCTAGAAAATGCATTTTAATCAAGGTGAAGGTTTTCCTCAGTGAAGCCTTTTTATTTAATATGTAGCTCTTCTGGCTTTATATGAGTATTACTGAGAGCAAAATGTGATTCATTACAGTCATTCCCATCTTTTTTCAGTGCCTTTTTTTTTTAATCCCCAACTTTATCAAGGCCTTTCACATGCCATGCTGATGTTTACAGAATAGCCACGGAGCATCTTTATTTTTAGTCAAGGTTCTCCTTTAAAACACCTTGCCGGTACAATGTGTCTGTGTTTGATTATCTAATCTATGAGAAGATCAGTCCTCTCAGGAAAAAATGTTAACTTGCTCCCAGGAGGCCAGAATAGCTCTTATACAGACATATATCTGCATTCATCTCTCTTCTTGCATCTCTGTCATTCTGGTGAAATGGATTCCTTAGCAGCAGAAAACACTTTGTACTTATATTCTAGTTTCCATCCCTGGATTTCAAAGCAATTTTCTAATATTAACAAAGATAATTGTTAATTAAGACAAATTAATCATCCAGACAAGTATGACTATCAATATTTTTTGGTAGGGAAGTCAAAGTACAGGAAGCTTAGATAACTTGCCCAAGGTCATATTGGAGACAAACAAGAAGATTAAGGGGTGAAAAAAAATCAGGTTGTTAGAACTATTAGATAATTTTCAGTTACAAGCTATAAGCTAGGAAAATTATTTGCATTGCCATAAATATTTTGACATATTATTTAAAATGTAATTTTAAATAATTAAAAATTAAATAAAAAAAGAAAACCATGAATCCATTATTATTTAAACCATTAAATATTTTTGGAGAAAAAAATGAAAGTATATCAAGGTACAAAATGACCTTTTTGAAATCATTGTTCAAGCATGTGTCCTTAGACACATCCTATAAAGAGACAAAGAAGCTCACACCATGATTTATATGCCAGCACCATCATCACTAGCGTATGCAATCTGTGTGCTGCAAACATTTATGTACCTACTGGTAGACAGAGATGAAGGAACTCTAACATCAATATTAGTACACAAAACTAGGTGCTATAGTTCAAACAGGAGTGGGAGGTTTTTAAATTAGGTATTTGGTGTTTGCTACATGGCAAGGCCTGAGGTCTCAAGGGAAACTCACAGCATGCTCATAAAAGAAACACAAAAAAAAAACCCCAAAAAAAAGGGTGGGGGAGAGAGAGACTACATATTTGTACTTAGGCAATCCCAACCCCCACATCCCAGTTTATCCTTCTCACATAACTCAACAGTGACATGTAGGTCCCTTTAACAATACAGACACTAATATAAATAGCTGTCAAACCAGATGCTTCCCATTTAGCAAGAATACTTTTTTCATCAGGTACACGGTAAAACAAATGAAGTCCACTGCTAGAAGTCTCTACAAAATCCTAATATCCAAACTGCATTTCATGATGGTTATTAAAACAGTTTTATGATGTGCTTCTAAATCTCTGTCAGTTACATCATTACTCTTTAATTCAGCTAACAAAAATGAAATTATTTATGTGGGCCTTGTATCTGATAAACACAGAAAAATCCCAAACTTGAATCAATATGTTCTCTATTACTATAACCACCGTACTGGGGATGTAGAAAAAAATCCTTCTGTTTTTCACTGTCCTTGTTCATGCAGTAGCCAGTTTGCTGATTAGAAAGCAGATCATGCTTTCCTTGGCATTTACCCAGTTGCTGTCTGGACTGAAAGGTTACAGAGGCACACATACCATGGCTGTGCAAAAATTAGAAAGGCCAGCAAGTCACATATCCTCAGTGCCTGAGGCAGAGAAAATACTGCTCCCTTCTCAGAGCTTCTTTCCATCTTCAGTCTTCTGAGGGAGTGTCAGACATAAGGTATCAACCTGCATTAGCAACTTTGGAGACTGAAGTTTTAGTCATTTTCTTTGTCAGACTCTGAAGTGCAATGTAGCAGACATATAGCAGACGTAGCAGCATATGAGATTACCTCTCACGGGGCGGGGGGGGGGGGGGGGGGGGGGCCGGGCCCCTCAAAGGGGGGGGGGCCCCCCCCCCCCCCGGGGGGACCCCCCCCCCCCCCCCCCGGGGGGGCCCCCCCCCCCCCCACGGGGGGGCGCCCCCCAACACAAAGACACCCCCCGCCTTTTTTCTCCGGGGGGGGCAGGGGGGGAGGGGGGAGGCTTTTTTTTTTGTTTGGGGTGGGGGGGGGGGGGGGGGGGGGGGGGGGGGAACCACCGAGAAAGGGGAGGGGGGGGGGGGGGGGGGGGGGGGGGGGGGGGGGGGGGGTTTTGGGGGGGGGGGGGGGGGGGGGGGGGGGGCCCTCACCTACTATGCATATCAGAATTTCCACCTGGAAACCTAGCCCCGCCTTTCTATTCAATTTTCATAAAATGTAAAAAATATTAAAGCTTGAGACAAGAGCTAAAATTCATTTCAAACTGGAAAATTTAATTGTTTGGATTCATGTTTTTTTCAATAAGACCATTTAATCTCTAGTCGTATATCAGTCAGAAATGTTCTGATTTACAGGAATCTGTCTGAATAAATAACACAATAAACAATCAGAAAACAAATGTACTGAAAATGTTATTGCTCAGTGGCAGGGCTCTCCTACACTGTCCTTAGAAAAGGAAAATAGATCACAGCCCCAGTACGTTCTCTTTTTGTGAGATTCAAAATTCCATGATTCTGAATGACAAACTAGTCCTTTGGGTCAAACTAGTGCAGAAAACAACATACATCAATGAATGTCTGCACAGGAGTAGCCTCTTGCTGTTGTACCCAGCATACCCCAGGCAAATTAGTTCAGCTGTCATAAACAGTGAAGTCAGATTAGACCAACAGATACCCCACCTGTACAGACTCCACAGGAGCAACAAGTTAATATGGTCATGTGTGATTTGACACTGAAGTTTTTCACAGGACTGAATCCAGGCAAAACAGCTGGTTGGAAATAGTAGGATGGCATTGGCTTCAGGGGTTTTACATAGCATGGGATTCATTCTGAGCTTTGTCCATACTGAGTCCAGACTAGTCAGATTTCATCAGACTAGGAGACAAATCATTATTAACTTGTGGAGTTCTCAACCCTTTTTGCTATTTTGATGCCCCCTTCCTGTGCAAAGTTCATCACTGTTAGTTTCTCTGCATGCAGTCTACAGCTTCCTTCCTAAACCAGGTTGAAGTCTAACAGAGAGGTTAGTCTTATCATCCTAAAATTTTCACCCTTAAAAATCCTTTTCAATCCCCTGAATTTGTTCCAAACCCCCTGGTATTTGTATATAACTTCCTAATATCTCCTCTGTCTGCGTAAGATCTGTTGCTGATTTGATCAGTCAAGCACTTGGCTTACATCTGGGCACTGCCAGGATTCACAGTCTAAGGACTGTTGTGTCTGCCTTACTTGTAGCATCAGATCTGGAGGGTACATATTCTGAAAACATCCTCTCTCTTCCCAACATCTCAAAAAAACCCCACAAAAAGCTAGCTACAAGTGGTCCTAAGTGCTGAAGTCTATGATCTTTGTGTTTACTATATTAAAACCTGTGCAGGGTCTGAGTATTGAACACTGATCCCAGGAGCTCTGAATGCCCACCACATCAGAATGTGCATCAGAGTAGACAGTTACTTCCCAGAAGGACATTTAGAAGTTTGGTCACTGTACTAACACAAGATACATAACAGCTGGATTTCTCTACACTGTGAGCATGACAAAGAAGATCGAATGCATTTTCTTGGATGACCTTAATATTTTTCTTATCACTTTTAAACTTGGCTTAAAAGATGATACAGCAACTTTCAGGTGGAAAAGGAAAGGCTAAAAAGGAAAGGCTAAAAAGCATGTAATTCAGCTCACAATGGGTTTTTCAGGCCTCAATGGAATTAATTACTGAGAACTGCACATGTAGTAATTAATTTCATGCAATTCAGCACCATCTGCAGATGCATTCTTTCCTTTCAAAGCTACTATAATTTGATGTAAAAGAGAAATTGTTAGGAGTTTTTAGGCAGCAAAAGCTTTTGTATCTTGTTTATGCCGAAGAAATTAGATAAGGAAATTAAATATTATTTGAAAAACATAACCTCTTTTCCCATTGAAGAGAAAATGCCTCTGAGTTGTCAGTAAGGGAACTGCTTGCAATTGCAGAGATTTGAGGGAAAGAAACTTCAATTTAGGATTGGGCTCTAGTTTTAAAAAAATAGTCATGGGTTTTTTGGCAGCAATCTCTTATCATTTGCAGGTCAAGTGTGCTATTGCATCAACGTTTTTACCAAGTGCAAGCAAAACATATTGAGTATACATCACTCTGTGAAGTATATTCCAAAATTGCTTTGTGTTATTTACTTGTAAGATATGTAAAAATCTCTAACTTTTCTCTTCATTAGTTTGTATATAGCTTGTCCTGGAACAAAACCAGTTGACTGCACTAGATTACATGAAGTACTTTTCTCATATTCAAGGACAGGAGGTGTATCCTTTTTAACTCCTATTGAGGGTTCACATGTACTTAGAAAGAAATTCCACATACCAAAGTAAATTTAAATTAGAGAGTGTCCTGAAGCATTGAAAAGTATTCCTCAGTTGCATCTTTAAAGTCTGTATGATTTAAAGCCAGAAATACTCTCAAAGAGCAGATGTACTTTGTGCATCAGCTGAATCATCAGTTTTGTGCTGGAAACTTGGGAAAAATCAATTCTGAATTTTTCCAGACAGTCATGTAGCACCTAACACCAGGGCTAATTCTGCTGTAATATTGTGACGGGAAAAGGGTATGTACTTGGGAGGGAGATGCTATCCATGAAGCACAGTTTTTGTTCTGTGATGTGTTAGGCAGCATGCATTGTTCTATGGCAGTAATAATAATGAATAGGTTACAGCCCCATCAATCTATGCCCATTTAACACAGACTCACATTATCATGGAAGGGTTCCTGTTTTGAAAAAAACCCAAACCATGCAATTATTATTTACATTTATTAGCACTGACAATATTCAACTTCAACTGAGAGCTTGTTCTCTGTAAAAAACCACTGTGGCAATAGAGAGCTGACAGCACTAGCCTTATAATTGCAAGAGGCACAAAGCCAATCAGGCTCTGTATATTTCCCTCCTGCTGATAGAAACCTGGACATGGTTTCCCGTCCTGAAAAATACCCATCAAAGCCTTGTGTCTTACAAGCGAGTTTGATAACAGCATTAAAATGGAATTTGGAGCTAAAGGCGATGCCACCATGATAGTCACATTATGGGAATAGTATAGGGAAATACAGATGATTTTTTTTAGAGCAATCACTTACCAAAACAAGAAGCCATGAATGGCTTCTTGAAATTCTTTCCAGGGCACTTTACAAAGAAAACATGAAGACTTGGAGGCAACAAGTCTATGGCCTTCCCACAACAACCACTTTTAAACAAGGTGAGTGTCTTTGCCTAGAGAAGCAAAGCTGATGAGCCATGAAACAACTACAGTGAGGTGTCCTTATTTTTGGATCCAGCTTTTTGGATATGTACTGAAATAGATCTCACATTTGGATATGTTAGAGCTCCAGTCTTTAAAAAAAAAATTGAGAGTGAGAACATGAATGTAATATTCAGGGCCTGGATAGGGCAATAAGGTTTTCTGAAAGGACCTTGAAATCACATTTGTAAATATGCCAGAGGAACAGGTTATTTTTGTACTGTTCTTACTGTCAGTGCATTTACTGACAAGAGAAGAGATGAATAGTGTGAGGGAGGAGAGACGAGAGATTCGCTCGCTCTGCAGCCTTAAGATTTCCTCAGGCCTGTATTGACTGTCATTTCCTGATCTTTATGTGATGTTTATCACAATAGGTTATCACCACCATTTAATGTCTTATATATTCTTAATGAATATTGTCATTCTCCTTACTGTGATAAAAGGGCAGAGTCATGTAGTAAAGACAGAAAGCATCACGAATTTAATATATTTGCATAGAAAGATCTTCATGCCATGACAGAAAATGCTTAGAATGTATGCAGTCTGATGATTAAATTGGGAATTGCTAAAACAAGCAGACAAAAACATCTAAATCATTCTTCCTCCAGACAGATTTAAGATTATGGTCTCCCTGTTCTTGGTGCTGCTGTACATGTACAAGCAATTCAATCTCATCAAAGTCTTGATTTAGAGGGCTTAAGTTCAGCTCATTGCTCACTTTTTTGACTGAAAAATTATTCAGACTACTAAAATGTTACCATTATTTCTGGATGACCTTAAATAAACAACTGATGCAATAAATTCATAGTTACTTAATAAAAACTTCCATTTTTAGTTAAATAGCGTTCAACTTGATCATTTCTGTTAACACTTTGTGGACTGTGTGAATTTTTTCAATGATGTCATGAATTGTGCATTATTACATTATGAAACTGTTTCTTATGGAATTGTGTCTTTGGAACAGTCAAGGTAACAATATTACAATCATAAACCCATGATGTTGTGGTAGCAAACACAGGCGGGTAGGCCAGGGGAGGCGCGGCGGCAAAAGGACGCACAGCCAGCAGTCTGCGGTTCTCCAGAGGTTTATTATGAGGCGCAGCAGGGAAGGTCCGGGGAAGGAGAGAGAAGGCGGAGAAGCGGGGACGGGCACGGGGTCTGGAGCTCCGGAGGCTGCGAGCTGTCGGCGGCAGTTGGTCCCGGTGGGCGAGGAGTCCGTTGGGCGACGAGAAGTCCGTTGAGCACCCAGTGGCATGAGGTTTTAAGGGGAGGGAGAGAGGGAGTGGTTTGGCACACAGGCCAACCGGGGAAGCCGTAGGGAAGAGGGACAGGGGTATCAACCAATCATTACAAAGGAGGGGAGGGTACATAATTCAAACCGACCAATGCTGTACAACTTAAGAGGGGAACAAAGGGGAACGGTCTAGAAGCAACCTATATATGGAAAGGGGGCGGGGGGAGGTGTCTGGGCCAATGATCTTCTCTGCTGGCGCATACATTGCCGCAGGGGCTCATGGGCCGATCTTCTTGTCACCATGACTGAGACAGCACAGGCTGTCCCTGCCCCCATGGCCGGCCCTCTGGCTGACAACTTGGAGGCATAAACCTCCACACCATGACATGATGACATGTGTCCTATGCTGTAATGAATGATATCAGAGTCTTTTTCCACTTATTTAAAAGCTGTCTCATGGTAGTCCAGAACATTTGAGCAAACATCATGTGGGGATTACGTGGCTCATCACGACAAATGGTATAACAGTTAATTGTGCAGTAAATGAGGTAAACAAACCTTTGGCTGTCACATATGCTCAAAGACTGATTCTTCTGGTCTCTGGATACTGTCTTTTTCTCAGCTTGTATCCTTATTACAAACTAAATCTGTCTGTAATATCTACTTTATGTAGTGAAAAAAAATATTGTTCCAAGATAGAAGTGAGAAGCTAGAAGTTTTTATCAGTCTAATGGTATATAGAAGTACATTAAATAAACAAACACACAGAAACAAGGGTGTGAGAAGACTAGCTATGCACAAAGGAGCTGAAATCTATTAAGAGGTTTATGTGGTATGCTCACTCTTTTTATATGAGCCTTTGAACTGTACCCCTTTAGTACATATCTGATTCAGATCACATACTACATGCATCTGATTCTAAGTATGTGCAAGCCTTCATAAGGCCTTCCTTTCTATTTCCCTAAAGCAACAGGCACAAGAAGGTGCAATAAAGCTGGATTGAATTATTTCCTGTTTCAGCTTCCTTCTTCTCTCCATTAAAAATTCTGCCATGTCACTTTACGCTGTAAACACAGTCACAGCTTGGCACAAAGGACTCTGTTTCATTGTGGTTCCAGTAGAAAAGAAGTATTGTGAACGCAAATATTTAGGTGTGGTAGACTCTGATTTCTTCTCTGGAAATTTTTCTCAAGTTAAGTGAAACACATTGTATTAAATGAAATAGCACCTATTTTTTAGATGTTCAGGCTTCAAAGAAGAGATAAACATTTACACAAGAGCGTAGAAGTATCACATTTTAGTGAGCACAACAAAATCCAATAATCGCTACTTCATCTCATTTCTCCACATACCTGCAATTCTATTTTCTAGACTCCAACTGCTTAAAAAAAACAAAGGCATTCAATATCAGGTATTAATATTACCAAAACTTAATTCTACTGACAATAAGGTCATAAAACATGCTGCTCCATTATCCTGTTTTCAGCTGGGGTAGAGTTGACTTTCTTCCTAGTAGCTGGTATCCAATACTGTGTGTTGGATTTAGGATTAAAGGTTTAGGAGAATAGTGTTAAAAACACATTGATATTTTAGTTGTTACTGAGCAGAACTTACTCTAATTCAAGAACTTTTCAGTTCCCATGCTCTGCCAGTGAAGAAGTGCACAAGAAGCTGCAAGGGAGCTGAGGTGGGAGCTGATCTGAACTGGCCAAAAGGATATTCCATACGAGGCAATAGTGTGGAATAAACTCATATCTCAGCACATAAACTGGGAGAGATGGCTGGGAGCTGCTGGTCACTGCTTGAGAGTGACATCAGGCAGTGACAGGGAGCAACTCTGTTGTGCATCAGCTGTGTTTCTGGGGCTTTGTTCCTCTTTCTCTTTTTAATTTTATCATTATTATTCACTTTGTTTCAATTATTAAACTGTTCTTATCTCAACCTGTCAGTTTTATCATTTTTCAATTCTCTCTATCCCGTGAAGGAGAGGGAGGAGTGAGCAAGTGGCTGTATGATACGTAATTGCTGGCAGGATTTAAACCACAACATCCAGCTTTTGTAAGTATTCCTGGTGATAGAAATTATATGCTTACTTTTAATATATTTCAATTTTTAAACATAAAAATACTTGTAACCCTAATGGGTTATGTAGTTATAGCTGGATAGAAAAACAAAAAAAAGCTACTATCTCAGAAGTCTATATGCTTAAGGAAGTGAGACAATACAGTATCCTTCTGTCCATGAAATTTAAGAAAACAAAATGCTTGAGACAGTGTTTATTGTTTTGGGGTCTATTTCTTTTGAATTGGGTAGATTTTGACTTGAACTTCACTATGACCTTGAAATAATCTTTTATTTGATCTTGTCACACTTTATGGACACACTTCACAGCAAAAGAAGATGCCTGTAAGATGTTTAGGACTTTAGATAATGAAGTTACCCATGAACTCTAACATGACTCTAATATGGATTTTTTTAACAAGGTAAGAAAACATGAGCAAGATTAAATCATTCTGGAATAGGTCTGCTGTCGGAGTGTCACATGAAGGGGAGGTTCTCAGACTTCTGCTCTGCATCCAGCCTTATTTAATAATTTCATTTGTGACCAAAAACGACAGAGAAGAGTGGGGTTTTCTTAAACCGGCAGGAGGCTGGTGGGAATGTGTGTATGTTAGAGGCTAGGGCTGAATTCAAAATGGTCCTGACAGAGTAGATAAATAGCCCAGAAAATAATCTAGCATGTGAAAATGGAAATAGCTAACCACAGGATGGAGAACAACTTATTGGTTCTTTGGAACCTTTTCTTTGCTGTATCATACCTGGTCTGCTCAGCAAGAGCATGAGTTCAGTTTTAGGAAACAGAACAATTAAAAAAACTGCAAAGCATCAGATGCATAATGAACAATCTGTTAAAAAAACCCCAAACATATTTTAAAACAAACAAACAAAACAACAACAAAACAAAAAAAAATCAGAAAACAAACAAACAAAAAAACAAACAAAAAGAAAACAAAAAAATCCCCCCAAACCAACCAAAAAACAAAACGAAACCTAAAACCAAACAAAAAAAAAAAAACACAAAAAAACCCCAAAACACCAGAAAGCAAACAAACAACAAGAAAACAGACAACCACAAAAAAGAAAAAAAAGCAAAAGAAACCCCTTAAACCTGAGGTTGTTTAGCATAAATTAGGAATGTTTGAGAGAAGAATTCCAAAAATAGTCTCCAATTCCCTAAAGGCTGTAACAATAAGGAAGAAATAAATCTCTCCTCAACATGCATAGTTGATGTGAGAAGAAAATACCTGAAGTTACAAAGAATAATAATAGAGGTAAGATATTAGTAAAACATTTTATGACCAGAAGTGAAATACTTAAACAGACCACCTTGAGTCTGTGGCATCTTCAGTGTTTGAAGTGTTTAGCAGAAAGCTGAGCAGAGCTTAGAAAACAAAAAACGAAAAAAAAAAAGAGTTACCTTACAGTAAGATTGTTGATTAGGTGACCTCCTAAGGTCTCTTTCCAATGAACTTTTCAAAGTATAGCAAAATTTTAGATTATTGCCTTTTTTGTACACACTAAACACTGTGTCTCACTCTATCACCTCACTCCTACATATTTTCATCTCATATATTTTCAAGAAAACTTTGGCTCTGCACCAAACACTTTCATCTTACACATCTTCTTCAGCAAAGCAACAAGCAGGCAAGAAAATGTAACTTTTCTTACAGCATCAGAATATAGTAGTTTTCTCTGTATTTCCAAGCCATTCAACTAAGTAGGGAGAGAACTACCATTATTTTTATGCCAGACATGCAATTTTTGTGCCTTTCTGAGTCACTATCATGCCTGACAAATGCCACTCCCAGACCCCAGGGTCTTCCCCTTGCAGAGCACAGCACCAACCAAAGGCTTTGAGGGATGCTTAAGATCTTCCTAACCTGCCCAGTGGAAGCAATGGCAACTGAAGCAAGGTTAGGATAGAAAAGCCTGCACTGCATATTTTTTTCTCACGTCAGCTGCAGCTTGTTAGCTATGGAGAAGAATGATGACCCCAGTTGCACCTCCCATTTGTTGGTGCTGCTGGCTGCAGTAGCCAAGCACTCCTCTTGTCCAGGCACTCTGGGAGCTCCATGACTAAGAACTCAATTGCCCCCAGTTTACACACCTGCACATCCTCACCTAGCTGCAGTCTGGCCCTGTGGCATTAAAAGAATGCACATGAGGAACAGAAAATTCAAATACTGCCTCTTTATGACAGAGTGTAAACAAACAAGCATGAAAGATTTATAGTACGTTAAACATTGGAGAATTTAACCACCATAAATATAGTGTACTCTTGAAATTATAGTGACAATTTGGAAGTAATTGAAGGATACTGTGTGTAAATGTGTCTCTATATACAGGCAGGTCTGTTCACCCCAAATTGTAGAGAACAAATAACATGCAATACATTTTATACCAAAATGACACTCTAGAGAAAATAGAGAGCAGAAGCAGGATAATGTGACAGAAAAAGGCAGACAAAGGACACTGTAAAAATGCTCAGAGGGGAGAAAAGGAGAAACAAGAAAAATAGGACAAAGAGCTAAGGAAAAAACCCGGGCTGCAAAAAGGAGAAATAAAGGTTTGTTGATGTGATGTGCTAAAAAGAAGAGATTAAATGAAAGAGATAGGTGTAACAGTGATAAAAAATAGGAAAACATATGACAAGGAGAGTAAAGCTAACAGACTAGTATACAGAAAAAAAAGCTAATATGATGCAAATATAAATAAAGTTAGTTCAATGCTGAAAGAAGAAGGAAGGATTGTAGGGAGAACTCAGGGTAGACTGGACATTCCTTTCTTAAATGAAGAGACTTATGTAAATATGCCACACAAGCAAGTCTACAAAAAATGAAATCTTTTAGGAAACAATGAGAAAAAATGAGGTAAAAAGATTTCCACCAATGTCATAAAGCCCCGGGATTTTTGGAAATGAGAAAGACAGTGGTCAAGGAAGGTGATCCTGTCCCTCCAGTCTCATGAGTCCCCACCTGAAATGCTGCATCCAGCTCTGGGGTCCCCAGCACAGGAAGGACATGGTCATTTCAACGCAAATCCAGAGGAGGAACACCAAGATCATTAGAGAAATGTAGTACCTTTCCATGAGAAAAGGCTAAAAGAATTGAATTTGTTTAACCTGGAGAAGACTTAGGGGTGACTTAATTGTGGCCTTCCAGTACCTAGAGGGGGCCTACAAGAAAAATGGAGAGGGACTTTTTACATAAGCATGTAGTGATAAGACAAGGGAGAATGGCTTCAAACTGAAAGAGAACAGGTTTAGATTAGATATTAGGAAGAAATTCTGTACTGTGAGAGTGATTAGGCACTGGCACAGGTTGCCCAGAGAAGTTGAGGATGCCCTATCCCTGGGAATGTTCAAGGTGAGGCTGGATGGAGCTCTGACCAGCCTGGTCCAGTGGAAGGTGTCCCTGCTCATGGCAAGGGCATTGGATCCAGATGATCTTTAAGGTCCCTCCCAACTAAAACAGTTCTATGATACCATGATTCAATGATAAAGGACAGGGAAAGGAACACAGCTCACAGCATATACTTGAGAATATCTGAAAGAGTGTGATTCATACTGGTGAAGGACTTCTCTTTCTCCTCCAGTGACTTTCCCTGTGCCCATTCATTACCAGTGGCCCAAGGTAATGTGTACACAGAAAATTAGATGCAGGAGGCCACAGAGCATCCAGGACACTGACATGGGGTTGGAGACGTGACACAGGGTCTACAAGAAATTTGTTCATTTCTAAAAGTAGCACCTGGAACCCAGGCATATTCTAATCTTCTAGATCATCTAAAATAGCACTAGATAGTTAGGCAGGCAAGTCCAGCCCATGACCTACTTCTTGAGGGGGATAGGGCCTAAATTTTTCTGACATATCTGCTGTAAAGGTTTTACCATTGTGTGAATAGACCTGTATAAGGTCATTTCACAGATATGTTCTTAGCAGCCATTAACAGGCAGAGAGAGCACTACCTTGCCACCTTGTCACCTGTCTGTATGTGATGTGACTGGGAAGTTGCTGGTAGGAAATTGCTGTGACTTTTACCTTCTCTGCTACTTCAGAAAACTGAAAACCTAGCTCAAATTCTAAAGATTTCATAAACCCACAGCCAAGAAATAGCTCCTAATTAGGTCACCTTGCAAAAGCACCATTCTCTCTCAAAGGACAAAACTGGCACATGCATCAAATATTGGGGGGAGGAGCTTAAAGACATCATCTCTGCACACAAGGGCTACATATAACATGTCTGTCTCTTACCTTCTCTGTCTCATGGGACAGGTGTTTCAGATGGCATGAGCTTGAGCTGGAAGAGTGAGGACTACTTGTTTAGAGAAATTCACCCATACTGAAAATTACTTTGAGTAGATTAATATTTAGATTTGGCCTTCTCTTCAGTAAATAGGAAAGCAAACTGTTAAAATAGTAGAAACCATAACACTTTGCACCCAAAAGGTGAGCTGCAAAACTGGGACTGACAACCCATGTGGGTAGAAACACTTTGGTCAGCCTGGTAGGACAAGAAAACAATACTGTTAGGTGGACATGAGGAAGTTTCCGTTCACATTAACCAAGCCTAATGACAATTTGTTCTCCCTTAGCCCTAGACAGCCAAAGAATTATGTATGGCTCATATGGCATTAGAGGCTTTAAAGCAAAAAAAAAAAAAACCCAAAATGAAACAAAACAAAACAAAACAAAACAAAGTCCTCTGCTTTACTAGGTTGTCCTGCCATATAGGTATTTCTCCCAGACCTTTGTCTATGATTTTGTACTGGGAAAAAGTGAGAAAAATCTGGGAATCACCAAGAGCAATCCATCATCCAGGCATGAAAGAGAAGGAAGTTAAGGTCAATGCAAGACTGTTCTTTCTTCTTCCTAGAGCACCCAGTCTGGACAACCAGACAAATCTTTAAAATGAAGGGATGAGAAAAGTAATATTTCCAGGAACAAGAATTGTCCATAAGAAAAGTACATAGAAAACAGTAGTTTTAAGTTGGTTCACAAGTAATAACCTTCCTCAGCAAATCCAGGGCAACATCCTGTGATCATCCCATTGAACACCTGGCATTTGAGATTTGTTTCTTCTTGCTGATGTCTCTCACATAAAAATAACAACAGTGTATAGGAGAACAGGCTGTACTTTATCCTCCTCTCCTGGACTTTTCAGAAGAAATTGATCTCACATCTTCAGTGGAGACAACTGATTTTCAATGGTTTTTTCAGCTTTTCTTTATTTCCTTGCGGGAATCTTTTTATCAGATTAGCGTCTATTTAGCGCCTTCATGCTCTTTTGTTCTGTTGAAAGATCTGTGTAAGTAGTGTTGGACACACAACACAGGAGTAAAGTACAGAGAAATGCTGTCATTAAAGCCCTTAGAATGTTGTATTTGTGCCAGAATTTTCTACTTCACATCAGATGATGCATTCTTCTTTCAATTTTAAACATCTAACAGACTTTTATTATATTCAAAAACGTTTCTAACATATCCAACCTGGTGAAAATCCTAGAGAAAAAGCCATTCTTACAAGCAAAAGTAAACTTGGCTTTATGGGTTGTTAGTCATAGGATAAGTACAATTGAAAGGAGAGAAAAATGTCTTTCTAGATTTTCAGTAATTTCACATGTTTTGAAAAAAATTGGCAAATAATAAAGTTATTTTAAGTTAAATACTTCAAAATTAACAGTCTCTGGCATTGAGGTGTATCAGTGATTATGATGTGCAGCTTTCATAATAAAGCAATAAACATACACACCTCCTATTAGGGGAGATTTGTAGAATATGATTCTAAATGTGTGCTTTTGTCTGGAGTAATACCTTTTTCTCCTGTTGTATCTCACTCAAATCATGCCATGTTCAAGAAGATAACCCAGTGATTAGACTGCAATTAGCATGAACACCAAGTCTGGCTATTTTGTTATAGAGTTTTAGGGCACATTTCTATTTTCCTTGTCAGTCAGCAGTTTTAAATTCGATTGCATTTCCTAATTATTCCCAAATCAGTTATAAGTAAAATCTTATTAGTTGCATGCAAAATGTATTGCTGCATTTAGGATCTCAGTGTTCAAGTGAAACACTTCACCCTTTCTTGCTTACTACAAGAGAAATAGAAGGTGTGCATAAAAAGGTGAAACATTCCTGCGATACATGTCTTTTGACTGTCAGCTGAAAGATTAGGACTTTCTTTGAAAAAACTGCTTCCCTGGTGATGCTCTTGTACACTGCATTGAGTCAAAAACCTGCACTTCAAAGTCCTTAAAAAATACATCCGACTGGAACTTGTGAACTGCTTCTATTTGTCATCTGCAGAAATAAATATGTGAGCCAAAGGCAAAGAAGTTTAATTTCAATGCATGGTAAGCATGGTTCCACAAGCAGCTGAGATTCATGCAGTGAGACAGAGGGACCAAAAACATGAAGCCAGTAAAGGCATTCTCATGTCGGTGTATATGGCTCTTGAGGAATATTAGAGGCCAAAAAACAGCATGACTGGCTGGCCTGATTTCCTCTGTGAAAAGCACTAAAACAGTAACCACAGCAGGGAAAAGGTCACAATTGTGAGATTCTTTACCTCTAGTATAGTTATATTTAGAAATTCAAATTTTGTTTTCAAGTTCATTCCCTATTTATGTTTTCTGTCAGGCTATTCTTAGCTATGTTTGCCTCTAGATGGAAGATATCACAGACCAAAAAAGCTTGAAAATTGCTAGGCTGTCCAGATACTCAGTCATCACAACTGATGACATGGATGTAGAATTGAGCTCCTCTTTGAAAGAGACCCAAAGGATATGGAAGCTGTCCTTGACAAGGAGCTGGAGTAAATTTTGTTAAGAAAAAGCCCATGAAACAAACCCAAAAATTCTTTAGTTTGTTTTTGTTTGTTTGGGGTGGGGTTTTTTAGGGGTGGGTGACTTTTTAGTTAAAATCCAGTTGTTTTTTCAGTAATACGCTTATAAATATATTAAACAATTTAGCAATTTACAGTGTGATAATACTGTAGGACTTTATGGTTGAAAAATTAACAACGTAATGAGTGGTTGAAATTGAAGTAACCAAACTGCAAAAGAGTAATGCAGTAATCCTTATGAAACAATAATAATTGTAATCACAGGGAAAAGAGGAAAAGCAAGGAATATTAGTGCAACCACAATAAATGATTTTTTTCTATTTTGCTTTAAAAATTTTACAAATTAGAATTTACTTGTTGCTAAATAACATGCTACTGGATAAAATACTTCAATCAATGTTCTCTGATATTTTCCAGGAGCTACATTGCAGTCTTTCAAGACAAAAAATGTCTTTGAGATTTATAATACATTTGTCATTTGGTGAAGGGAATTCTACTCTCCAGTTTATTTGCTTTTTGGCAATCAATAAAGCTATTTGTACAAAAGTCCCTTTGAATTTGTCTAGTCTGGTATTTTCATTTCTGTGAAGTAAACAACACAGGATAAGTAGGAATTTTTATTTTAGTTTTCATTTGTGGCTTGAATAACCTGAGACTAATACTTTCACAATTTCGAAAAAGTTCAAAATGTATGCATGGGGTCACTTTTATTTTTAAAAAAAATCTTGGACAGCCAAACTTAGTAACCTTTACTGAACAAACTGTAAGGTTTGTAGCTTGTAAAAAAGTATTAGTATAACTACTGATATTTAATAGAAATTTTCATTTGGCTGTCAGCAAGTGTCTGCAGACTTTCTGTACCTCATGTTTTATGTTTAATTTGTAGGCCTGCAGTAAACATGAATTTGAAAAATTGGCACATACCTCTACCTCAGTACTCTTTAGCTCACAATATGTCTGAGAAACACTTCTGCTGAAAAATGGATTTTCTGACTCTTCAAGGATACATCCACTTTATACATCAGCACTGATGCAAGCTCCACTATCATATTCCTTCTTTCTGCCTCCCCTGAAGTATTTGGTATTCCAGTGACAAAAGCCAGCATCTAGACAGCATCCATATGATAACTCCTCATTCTAGTCATTACTTTCTACTCAATTACATCTGTCTATTATGAGTTACTCATGTCTCATTTTAGGCATTGCAGGGATGCTTTGTGCAGGGATGCTTTGTGCAGATATGCTGGAATCATGTAAGGACAGAGGCACTAATTGGCTTTTCACATCTGAGACTTGGCAAGTGACAATATAGTCTTCCCAGGTTATATTTGCTTTCCTGTAACCTAAAGACTTGACCAGTGTCTTTTCTTTTCTTTTCTTTTGAGGCTTATGCAATCACATTTGTATATGACCTAGTATGTGTGAACATATGTCCATATGTACAGCTACATCTTTTGTTGGTTTCTGTGTCTGTCAGTAACTTTCAACCTGCAGCCACTTTCAACTTAAGATGACAGAGCCATAGGAATTTCAAAGTATGTGAGATTCTCAAAAATCGCATGAAAATTAGTAACCAAGTGAAAACCTGGGAATGGAAAAGGCTAGAACACCTTTCTCTACATTTTTGCCTTTGGGCTGCATCACGGCCCAGAGAGAGCAGCTGTCTGAGCATTTCCCGCTAACCATCTGTCCTGCCAGCATCCCCCTCACCCTGCAAACCAGCCATGGCACATAAGGCTGCTTGCCTGGGCAGAAGAGGCAGGAGGGATCTGTGCGCTGATGTAAGAGTTAGGAAAGAGACACAGAGGGAGAAGGAGGGGGAAGCTAGGACATGGTGCAGTGGGTTGAACACTGGCTGGGTACCAGGTACCCACTGAGCCATTCTATCACTCCTCTTCTCAATGGGATGGGGGAGAGAATAAGATGGAAAATAGCCAGCGGGTGAGATAATGATGTATCTCAGTCCGGGAGGGCTGCACAGGCCGGCTCCCCCCTGGACCAGGGTCCCTGGTTCTTGTAAATCCCACCGGATGTGGGGCGGGCGGCCCCCGAGGTTCTGCGGCATGGCGTGAGTCTTCAAACCACGTCAATTCAGCAGGAATATAGTGAGACTAAGAAAAGAACTGGACTCCATCTCTGTTCTGGCAGGGAGGTTTATTTGGGGTATGGGGAAAAGGGGTGCAGGGAAGGAGAAGGGGGAAGGGAGACAAGGCAGGTAGCAGATGCTAGCAGCCCAGAGATGGAAGACCTCGAGCTGATCTGGACATCGCCTTATAAAGGGAAAGGAAGGGGAGGGACTGTCTCCCCTAGAGCCAGTCCTGGGGTGTCTGAAGGGAAGACAGGCATAGGGAACCCACCAATAGATTTCGGGGTGCAGCAGAGCATATTTCAAAATGAACCAATGGTATACAAAGCAGAGGGACAAAGGAGTGCATGGAATCCTAAAACCCCACGTTGCTACAAGATAAGGCAGTTTTATTGTGCTGAAAGGAAAGAAATAACCCTCTACTCATGACAATAGCAGCCAGGGGCCTGTCAGACAAAAAACTGCTCCCAAGACCTGAGAAACTGAGCACCTATTATAATGTCTTTGTTCCTTCTCTGCTTGGGGAGATCACAATTAGTTAGCTTACTAGGTAGTTGGATGGCAAAAGGACACATCATTTGAACTACTTCATAACCCAGATATCTTTAGGTGGTCTGGGATATCTTGATTCTTGAACAATTAGAACCCTTATTGATAATGGCTCATTGATAAGAACAGCAATAAAACAGAAGGCTGTGATGACTGTAAAGAATGTATGTAGTTAACTAGAATAAAACACTTTGATGGCTGGTATTTTTAAATAATTGGCTCATTAACCTTAACTATATCAACCTCTTCTCTTTATCAAGGTTAAATAATTGAATGGAAAGACCTCTGGGGAAGTTGCTGTCTTACACAGAGGGCAGCCACTTATTCACATGGTAGAAACCTGCTTAAAGAACCTGTTTAAAGAAGATATTTGTAAGAGAGGAGAAATATTCACACACATACACACAAATCAAGACATGTTTGCATTTTAATTGTGAGAAAGCACAACAGGAAAAAAAAACCAACAAAAAACTGTGCAGTCCTGAACAATTTTTAAGCAGCAGTCATGTATTTTATGATGTATTTATATTTTTCAGTTACAGAACGTATCAATTTCTGCTTTCTTGCAGATAACCAGCAAAGATTATTCCTTGTCCAGGCCATTCCCTAGCTATGGTTCTCAAAATTGTTTCAATGACAGAAGAACTTGAAGCCCCTGGTCAGCAAACAGGTCCTTGTGAAACACACCACCTTTGAAATTTTTATGGAAAACAAAAAAAAAGTCTTATTCCAAATGAAAGAAAACCAAAAAGATGCTGTCCAGTGGACATAATACATGAGGGATATAGAAGCACCAGTTTTGTATTCTATGTATCATCTGCATGTCAAAAAAAAAAAAAAGGTATAAAATGGACAGGTGTAATACCATTATGAACCAAAACAGTGGTGTTAAGGCCTTGCAGGCACAGTGGCTGATGGTAACTACTACACACTGCTCTTCTCAGGGCAAAGAGCTGTCATCACAGCTGCCTCATTCACCTCACAAATGGGCTGAAAACAGTTCCTTCCCACTTTTGTTGGCATCCTCTGCTGCTGAGGGACACTGCAGACCATGACTGAGAGAGCAGTTTGCAAACATCCTTGGGTTGGCAGTAGAAAATCATGGTGTGAGCAGCTGGAAGAGGCTAGAAACCTGAAAAGTGACAGTGGTAGGAGGAACAGAACGTTCAGAAATATTGTGAATTTCACTTTTCCTTACAATTAAGGTGTGGAAGGTTGGATTATTCATGGTACACCAGGCTCAGCAGCAGTACAAGGACAAATGATACAGACAGGGAACAGATTAGAGGAGTCCCCTTGGAGTGGTGGGAATCTCCTAGGTCAGACTGTGTATTCAAATGCACACAAAGATCTGAGATATTTCTTAGAGATCAGTCCGAACAGACACCTATAAAGTAGTGACACAGGATAAATATGGAAATTTAACTAAGAAATTATACATCCATCATATGGTGACCTTACTTTACACTCCAAATAAAACTATCAAATCAGAGATATCTCAATAAAAAAAATCCAATCTTCATCTCATCTCTCTCTTTCCCAGGATGCTTCAAAGCTGTTCTTCCTATTTTTTAAGAGTTTTTTTGGCTCTCAGTATATCTAAACTGTGAAAATAAAAAAAATCAACACCACCACTAAGATGTGGTGGGTTTGGAAATCTGTGCTGTATAAATGATCAAATTAAAAGGTAAAGGTCAGAATAGTGTTTTGCTAAAACCTGGCATCTAATCGGAAAAATATGTTAACACTGAGCTCAACTAAACTCCCTGCTGTATTTCTTCAGATTGTGTCTGGTGTTTTATTTATGTGCGTAGTGTGCTGTAATGCTGTCTACTATGATTTGTGCTTGTTTTTCAGCCTGTTCTTGCATATTTGACATGGATCTAATCCTTTCTGCAGCTCATCCTCCCCCACTTTCGACCTAGCTTGAGTTACAGCTTGATATTTGAAATATTTCCTGCAAATAATTTTATCTCGAGTGGGAGGATTATAATAATGTTCAGAACATTGATCTCAGTTAAACTTATAGGGCAAAAAGTTGCACAGAGAATTGTGAGTTTACCCAAAGGCGAAAAACATTAAATCACTCAGAAGGTTGATAAATATGTAGCGAGGGATGTATAATATTGAACTGGGTGATACAGTACAGTTGTTAACAGGCAAGGTTCAAAAAACGGCTACACAATGCACTGCAATTCTAAGTTACTTATTATAAATATCATACTTTCAAAATGGCCTACCACTAGAAGTACTCCTGGTTTACTGATGAATAGTAACTAATCTGAGTGTTCTCTAACCACCTGTCTTTAGACAGAACTCTGAATAACTCAGTATTGAAGTGCTTTAAATTTTCTTCAGATAAGCAGCTGAATATACCAATGTGTCCAAAATATTTTGTCACTTCATTTATTTAGTCTTGACTTGAAAATACTCTAAAGAAAGGATTTCTTTATAAGTCCTTAGTAGTAGAAAGTGATGAAGAAACAGATACTGTCTATAACTGACAGTTAATGGCACACATTGGCACTACAACCACCAAGGAAACCTTGTATGATTCCCTTCTAAAAATGCACTGACACTGGAACAATAAAGTGCCTTCTCATTCTAGGCAATCAATATCAGTTTCTGTAAAATCAGGGGAAATCTTTGATTGCTATTATACTTTTCTGAGAAGATACCGAATATGACCTTATAATTTACTCGCAATTATAATTTTCTATATAAAACTTACTTTATCATAGTAAGAAACAACCAAGGTCATGTAAAAGCACAGATTTCAGCAGCAAGAATTATTATAAAGCTATCAGACATCCAGACCTTCAATAGCTTTTCTCTTCAAGGACACAATTGAAGATACACAATAGTTACTCTGAGCTGCCACTATGGAAGTTGTGCACTATAAAGGAAATGGTGACTTTCAAGCGTCTATTGTAAGTGCCACTGCTTTTATATAATGTCAAATGTATGCACACATTTTTCAGAAAAACACACACACAAATTCTTTTAAAGGAGATTTCCAGAGGTGAAAGGTGAGAGGAGGCAATCCATAATTTTGGTATTTTTTAAAAGAGTAGAAATTTTCTAAGATGCAGACTGTCAGTTGCAGAGGTCAGACTAGTTGTATGCCTTTTGGTCTATTTATTCTGTCTGTTTTAGGGTGTCTGTTCCAGGAACCACCAGAGCTGCTGGGACTTTCACTTGACCCCTGCAAGTCAGAACTCCATATCCAGTACAAAATCAGGTTTGCTGAATTTGGTAGCCAAAGAGGAAGAAAACATTTTTGATTATATGAAGACATAGAACGAGATTACAGGACTTCAGAAATCTCCCATCTATGTCTATTTTGTCTTGGGCAAAAGCACTTTTGCACAAAAGCTCATGCTCCAGGAAAGGACTGCTATAGCAGATAAAAGGAAACACCCATCACCTCCATAGATCCCCATAGTTCTGTTAACAGAGAAAGGGTACCTTTGAAAAACACCTGTAAAATATGTATTTTCAACAGAAATGTTTCTCCCAACTTAAATGTAAAGCAGGAAGACGGGCAGTCACACAGATGAGCAGACCTGTACTATAAGGTACGGACGATGAAAGAGAATTCAGAGTCTTTCATGCATATAAGGGGGTTGCTGCAGAGAGAAAAATATAAATTCATACACTTGGTCTAAATTTCTTATAGCAGATACCTCCTACAAAGATTGTTATTTTATAAAGCAATGGTAAGATTATACTACTGTAAGATTCTGATGGATGATAGATGTATTAACATGCAAATAGTCTGCCCACTGTGCACCTATCTGTAAACTAAAGTGTGAATACATCGATATCAAACAAATTTCCTGGTGTCAGGTTAAAAATACAATTGTTTTATACAAATGTGAAATGAGAATTTTACCTAGAAAATATTTAAGATTTGTTAATCAGAATTTCCTTTGTGAAAAGTATTCAACAGATATGGGAAATAATTTTTAAAAATTTTCTTTAAAAGGACTTGACCAGGTAAAAGTTTATTCATTATAGTTTGTTTCTTTATTATTGCTAAACACCATAAATATTTCATAAAAACGTAGTCAAACATTTGGATATAACTTTAACAGGTCATACTTAGCAATTACTGCACAAAAGAAAAAAAATCCTGAAGATCATGGTTCCCTCAGACTTTGAGGCCACAGATTCTCTGCAGAGAACTTCATTTTCAATATACATTGCCATCACAGGTGCTAAATAGCAGAGGATGTGGAGGAAAGATGGAGAGGAAGGTAGCATCATGCATGCTACTCAGCTCAGCTAACTTCTACTCAGGCCTCTGAAGACATTTTTGAAGCCCTCCAGGATGGTAGAAATAAATGGTTTCTTTTTATTCCAGCACTCTAAAATGTTGGTGAAAATATTGACTCACACTGAACTAAGATTAGGATTTTGTTATACAGCATGTGATAAACCTCCCCAGTTTGACAAGCAGCAATTGATAACTACCATCCCACTACAGTTCTTCAACCACTTGTGCAGCAACTTTACTGTAATTTCATCATGCACAATTTCATCATATTTCCCTGAAAATGTCATGGGGAATATCATCAAAAGCCTTACTCAAGTCAAGAATTATCACGTCTGCTGCTTCTCCTTTTGTCCTCTAAACCAGTTAACCTGTCAAAGAAGGAAATTATTCTGGTTTGTTGTTATTTGCTCATAGCAAATCCATACTGGCTGTCTCTTACCACTTCATTGTTCTCTGGGTACATTCAAATTGATTGCTTAATAAATTGTTCCAATAACTTGCTAGCATTGAATCGAGGGTCCCTGCTGTGTAATTCTTTGGAACCTACTTCTCTACAGATAGGTACTACCATATCTGCCTTTTCTCAATCCACCAGAGTCCTTCTCTAACTGGGAGATAAATACTGATGGTGTATTGAACTCTGATGATTTACTACTAGAAGAACCTACACTAAACTTAGTATTTCAAAGCAGAATATGTACAATATTATATCATTTTAGCTGCAAATTAAGACTTTATATAAACCCATTCTATGGAAATATCATTGCCCTCAGGAGAAGTTTCTACTTATTCCCTACAGTAGTATTACTTCACTCAAAAATAATTCTTGAAATGATTATAGGTGGATTTATAGGAAAACATGAAAGGCAGGAAAGAGGAAAGGCAGGAAGAAAGGAATGGAGGGAGACAGGGAAGAAAATATATTTCACAAAAGGTTAATAAAGGCATGTAAGGAGCAGCGTCACAGGATGACTCTGGGAATGGTTTCTAGATAAATGTCCATCAATACAGTAGGCTAAAAAAGCAATAAATTTAAGAAATAGACAATCCTTTTTGATGTGGAGCACATGAAAACAGTGAAACTAGTCTGTCTGTCCTTGCTTCTATTTATATGCATGCATGACTTTTTGGACTGCTTCAAGGAAGCTGATCCAGATAAGCTAAAGTACAACTTCCTCCAAAATATTGCTCTCTCTACAGAGGTGTTTCTTATCAGATTAACGTGAAGTATTTGAAGCTTTGTGTATGTTTCTGGAAAGACCTGTGAAGTAAATGCTTGCCCAGATTAAAAGAAAAAGAAAAAAAAGCACCTTTAATCTAAAAGACTGTAGGCTAGTTTTCCAGCCAGCTTTGTTGTTTTTTAAAGCTGTCATTCTGGTTTTAGGTGGGAATTATGTACTTTGTATGGAAATGTTTCCTAATTTAAAGAACCTTGTGTACATTTTTATTTTTGAACATGATCACTGGTGAATGTTATACACTTTGTACATATTCCTAACTGTTGTTATACATAGTTTTCTCCACAAAAATAATAACTGTATTTTGCTCATATGGATGATGATATTTCCATTCATGACTGCAAGGCCATGATGCGTTATTATCCTCATTGTTCTGTGAAAATAGGATTCTTCACAAGATGTCCTTTCACTTCTGTAGCATCCGGCTTTAACTAAAGTACAAGGGTAGTAATATTTCAGCAACATAGAAAAGTCAATGCTGAAATTCTTTCTTGTATTTAATTGAATACACACAATCATACTGGCAAGTAAGTACTGGCTGTACTTCAGAATGGTCTTAGGTAGGTGGAAGCAATAGCACATAGAGAAGAGCAGCTCTGTAAACAGAAGGTAAACATTAAGGTCATTTATCGAATTAAGGGATAAAAAAAGAAACATTGCAAACACAGTCGGCCTTCAACATTTCCTTCTCCTTAGAACAAATTTGTCTTTTATAGATTACAGTAAGCCATGAGGAGAGTAAGATGTCAGGGAACTGCAAGGAATCCTTTATGAAACAGGACAGGGAGACAGTGACGACTGGCAAGAAGCAAAGAAAACTAAAGTGAGAGGGATACTTCTAAGAGACATCTCTGTTCACAGCACGTCTGTTGTGGATATACAGAATGGCCTGATAATCAGCAAGGCTCTGGTTCCAAGCCTGATTAAAGGAGGCAAATTCAGTTTTGGTCCCCTGTTGTTCTGTTTTCTTGAATATGCTCCCATGTCTCATTGCATGCAGCCTGCACATATGAATGTCCACAAGACCATGTCTCTGTCAACTACAGCATTCTCTCCTTGCTTTAAAACAGTTGACATGAAGCATGTTAAACCTGTCCCTCTCAGTTTTCTCTGGTAAGAAGAAACAGAAGGCCATGTTTAAGGGATCTTTTTTTGTTCCATTTACTGCTCATTATGAATATAGCCTGTGCAGGATTTCTTCACAAAAACAGCTTTTCATCCTGTCTCATAGCACATCACTTCCTGTTTTCTAAAAGGCTGTTACATTCAGAAATATTCTCTATTTTCAGACTGCATCCATTTTGACTCTCTCTAGAGTCTTCCTCTACCCCACAAAATGTTATTCATTGGCATTTCAATCACATCAGTCTCTTACCTATTTAGATGTTCAAATCATCATCAAGGTGCCTTGAGATCCAGGATTGCCTCCAAAACCCAGAAATTGCCTGATTGCCTGTCTGTCTAAGTGTGAAAATGAGTGAAAATATTAACCTTACATGCAACATTACAGCCAGCCATGGAAATAATAACTGGGAAAGTCAAGAAAACATGGTGAGATTACTGGTCATTATGAAAAACTCACCAGACAACCTAGCCAAACCCAGGCAAGGCAGAGTCACATATGTGACACAGGTGCTAGATGGCACTGTCTATAAAATTGCTTAATGTAGCTAAGATTGTGTGCTACATACAGAAAAATATGAATTTTATATTAAACACCAACCAAAATTTTTTAAAAAAGAATGTAACGAGAAGTTAATTTCATTCTGTCAAGCAGTATGAGAACTCTTCCACGAGTTCCAAGAGTGCCTTGCAGGACCAATCTCTTTACAGGAACCTCTTTAGAGATAAGTAGCAATATTTGAGGAAGAAACACAGTCAAGTTGCAAACAGTTCTTAGAAGATACAAACAGGACAAATAATGAAAGAAACATTTTACTGGGGAAAAATGTGGCAGCACAAAGCATGAAAGAAATAATTAGAAAAGAAAAGGCAGAATGTTTTTTGAAAGTAAAAGGCTCACTTAAAAATAAGGGGAGAAAGCTGTATAAAAATGACATGCATAAGTTTAAGCTATTTGGAAGCACAGTCAAACCAAGGGTACAATCAGTAAAAAAAGGCTAACTGACAAGAAGTGCCAAGGAAAAGCCAGCAGGTTAGAAGGAACATTTTGACAAAGTGCTAATCCCTGCTGACCATACAGATCCAAACAGTCCAGGCATGCTGGAAGGACAGGACAGCTTTCAAGGCAGAAGGGAGGAGAGCACTACAGTGCCAGCAGAAAAAGGAGGCAGAAGGAGCGGTGATGCAGATCAGAAGAGGAGAGTTGATGGTGCAGACAGCATAACTGCTGAGCTGTAAATAGCCAGAAGGACAAGTGTGAACAAAGCATCAGAAGTACAATCCTTTAAGCTTTTGAGCAGAGGTGATATTCAGTGACTGGCAAAACACAGCAGCTCTGTCAGTCTACAAGGCTACCAAACTAATTCAGGCTATAACAGATATGAAACTAATTGTCAGTTTCCAAAGGGAAGAAAGAACCCAAAAAACCATGAAGAACAAGGCTTTTAACAGGTTCAGACAAGTTATAAAGAAAGTTTTAGAGGAAAAGTGTAGTTTCAGATCAGGTACTGTTTGGATGTACTCATCCTGAATTGTTCAAGGACAAAGCAAGGATTAGGGACACTTCAGCAGTATCAGAAAGAAAATAAGCATAATTTTTGTAGTATTTTTTTTATTGATTTGGAATACATTTTTGAAAACCTAACAAAATTTATTAGGTCCCTATTTGCTGAGGGTAAAACTTCATTTCTATAGTGTTTGATTTATGTGTTTCAAAGGGTCTTAGCAGAAACAATATATCCATTAAGAACAGCTTAAAATGTAAAATATTATTACAGTTTAACAGGTTCATATAAACTAATAAAAAAGCAGACACTTCAAGGGACCCATTTTCATTGTTTTTTCTCCTGCTCCCACATGAGTTTAAGGCAGTGTTAGAAAAGATGACTTCAGTTACCTCATTCAGGAATGAATGAACTCTGAACACATTAGGCATTCATGCTTGATTTCCTTGAATCACTGATTCTAGTTGGTATTCAAGTTCTGAGGCTAAAAATATAGCAGAATTAGACTTTTCACTAATTTCCACTGTAAAATTTCAGTGCATGTGAATTGGCATCAATGCGAAATGATGCATAGTGGCTTGGCTACTGGACAGCTTTATGAACAATTAGGACTGAGGGTAATTACTGCAGTGCCACTTGAATGCCAACACTGTTTCAATATTCCATGGCACGGTTGTGTTACGGTCACACTTTCTGGGGATATTAAATATGTGTAAACCTTCATGGTTTCCCCCTTAACTTCTACCTGCCAGTATTTGAATGCAAATCAGCTGTAGAAGATTCCCTGGAGTTATTCTCAGAACAACCACCTTCCTTATGTTCTCCCTCTGAATGCAAATGTCAGCTAGGTCACAAAGTAGGCCAGACAGCAGCTTGGTCTGCAAATAGTGTCCTCTTTCACCACAAACTAGGCTCAGAGCTCCAAGTGCCAGAAGGTGGAGGTCAACATGACCAGCAGAGCCTGCCAATGCCCTCAAACTTGAAGGTTTGTTGGGGACATTTCTGTCACAGCAGTCAGGACAGAGAAGAAATTGTAATTCGATTTCATTGTACCTTCATGAGTTTCTATGGTGATTCAGGGAAAAAACCCTGCAGTTACTCCAGTATCTTGGGAGAAAGAGCTGGAGGCTCACAATGAGGAGCAGGAGGCTCACACAGACATTTCTCTGCTCAGTGGTGCTGCAGACCTGAGTGCACATACTGGGTGATGTAACACATCAGACACAGCCACGCAATCCAGAAATGCCAGGGGAGCTGCTGCTATCATTCATCACTACTGGGGTACCTCTCTATAACACTTACTTATGTGTGTACATTTATCCCAGAAATTATTTGTCTCTAAAAGGAAAATGGAAGTCCAGCTAGCAGCAGCTTCAAAAATTAAACTAGATTACCGTCAGTCTATTTTCACCTGTCTAGCAACCTGTCTTAGACAATAGGAATGAGACTACTTTTGAGAGTATTCATTATTTAGAAAAGGAGCAGAGTAAGATCACACAGCAAGGTCCTACACCCTTCTATTTTTGGGTCATGATTGTGACAGAGAGAATGCCTCTGCAGGACAGTATAATGGGTTAAGTCATTCTTTTAAATATAGATTATATTCCTCTGTAAATCAATGAAAGGCAAGGGTCTGAAAAGCTACAAATCTCAGCCGAATTCTACAAGCTACACCTGTCAGGATGTTCAGCACCCTGAGGGATTTGGTTTAAGTATTTTAAGACAGTTTTAAGAGAGGTTTTTTTTTAACCTAATCTGAAAGTTTATAACCTCATGCTAAGGACTGTTGACCCCTTGCCATGCTCACTAATAGCTCTGCTATTAGATATGTTTTGTAATTTGGTTATTAAGCAAATAGATATTCTTTGAAGAAATAGAATCCTTTACAGCTCTTTGAGACAGCTCTATGGATTTCATGTTATGATTAATATAATTTGCATACTTTGGATGCTGTTTCCTACTTGTCCTTTCCTAACAGAAAACATTAATATCACTGAATCTTTCAGCAGGGCAGAGAGGAGCTGCAGAAGCAAACATTGCTCATTCCTCAAATTAGGAGCATTTGACTGATCTATAAAGGAAAGCTTTTAAACACGAGACTAGTGACTGACACTTCAGCTGCAATAAGATATACACATTGATTCACCCACTAAAAAATGTAAAAATAACAAATTTGGCATTCAAACTTTTATTGTCGACAGTACGTAATGCAATCAAAACATCATTCCAAACTAACACCCACCCTTTAAGGCTGTTTATGAAGGACAAACTACTCATAAATATGATTGGAAAGTACCCTACAAGAATTCCCTAATGTAAATACTTCATCAAGGTAATCTGAATAATTATAAAATGCAATTAAACAAAAAATATTCTTTTGAAAATTAAATACTTTGTAATATAACATTAACTTTGTAATAGCCACCGCAAATAACTATTTCTTCAATAAACATCAGCTGGAGAATGCAGAAAAATTTTGTCGCCACATCATAGACCAAAGAAGCAAATGCTGAAATAGGTAAATTATTTCTAACAAAAAAATGTGTATACAATGTTATTAGAAATATATATAACATTTCTGAAGAGACATCACAGAATCAAACCAACCAAACTAGAAATTAAGCCCCAGTGACCCAATTTTATCATCACAGCTCTGTTGGACACATATGTGGTGAAAATCAGACAGCTGTCTTACTAAAAGCAGTTTTCTTATTTCTGAAAATGAATGCCTGTATTGGTAAAGTTTAGGCAAATTCGATAGATGAGATTTACAAGCCCAAGAAACACACTGAGCCAAAATACACAGTGTTCCCACTAAGAATGCTGTTGACCCCCTCTACCAGCACAGTATGGTGCAGCCAACCCTCCAGCAGCAGAGACAACAAAACTGTGTAGTTGGCAAAACTGTGCCATTTATTTTCCCTTTTTTTTAAAGTAAAAGAATATTTTTAACACTGATTTTGAAGTAAAGTTGTGAAGGCAATTTTTGAACCTGGCACGTTATGCCAAGGGAAATCATGCACAAACAGTGAACTTACACTTCATTCAGTATGGAATATTATACTGTTCTGAAGTTGAAATGTTGGTGTTTTGGTTCCTGACTTGGTCCAACATATCATTCTGTAATTTCACCAGATAGTTCCATATTGCTCTATAGGGGAAAAAAATTAGCTTTACATATGCATGCTAGTAAAGCACCTTAACAAACTGGTACATGTCATTGCTATTTTTACAGGACAGCAATTCCATTTGACCCTCATCTTTTCCAGCCACTACTGCAACAGATTGTGTTGGTGCTATGAAGAAACCATCTGCCAAGCAAATATGGCTTTAACCATACACTATCCCACTGCCTCTGGATGACAGCATTCATGGTGAAGCTTGGGAACGGCTGAATATCCAGGGTGGTTGTGGCCTGCCTCCTCACTTCTGGGGTAGCTTTGGGTCCTAGGCTGACACAGGCAATAATAATTGAGTTCAATCCCTGCCTGGTTTGTGGTACCCTGGCAATGCCACTTCACCACATGGGTAAAACAGGTTCCCACCTGTGGGAAAATAACAGAAGACTGACAAGCAGCATTGTAAACATGCTCAAGTGACTTGCAGCTGGGCTGTAGAAAAACACATACATCACACTAATTGTTGTTCAGTCTTTCATATTTGACAAGCACAACATCTGTCTTTCGATAACACGGGCCTATGGTGGATGTGGAGGCATCCTATTGAACATGCTTGAGGTTCCTGCCCTGCTGTGGGAAGGATCAAAGTGCAGTGGTACACTACACCTGTGTGTATCCCTGATATACAGGCAGAACCAGCAGGCTGGGTGATCTCTAGCATGGACTGTGGTGCCTGCATCCCTGCTTGTGTGCTTCTGTCTGCATCCTGCTTCGGCCATCCCACAGTTGGCGAGGGAACAAAAACCAGTTTACTGTTTGCATTTCATCTGCAGTTTTGTGGTGATTCCAGCATCCTGCCCATGCCAGCTCACACATCACCCATGTTGTAATTTTTACCTGGGTCCCCTTTTAGTGGTCTAGCTGCTCCCATGCACTGTTTTGTCATGTAAAACAACTGGTTATTACTCCCTGGAACCTGAGAGCCTGTAAATCACAGATTCTTTCCCCTACCTGTATTGCATTTCTACCCTTTCAATTTATATTCCCCTGAGAAGTGCTGCTAAAGCTACATGTGTAGAGATTAAGGGCAGGATCCGCTGTGACTTACAGACATCAAAAGCCAAGAGCAGTATGAGATTGGAGTAAATTGCATGTTACTGGCTTTTGTTAGCCTCCAAAAGCCTCTTATTATCATTCTGTCTGTAAGTGTTCACTACCTCTTCTCTAGTGATTGCAGATGCCCATCAGAGGTGATAAATACTACCTCCCAAAAGAGCAGAGGTGATCTAATTGGCATGCAAGAGCAGGAACTGAGGCGGGTGGGCTTAGTGACCTGTGAAAGCTCTTGTTCGTGACACATCACTCGTTACATTTCCTGGTTAAATTATTGTTTGCAGAAACAAGTGCCATTTGTCTAAACCTGGATTGCAAACAGAGAAAAAATCTATTGCTGGTGGTTTAAATACACTGTAAAGCCATGCTCTCACCACTCTCCTCTCCACTCAATGCAGTTATACTTTTGTAAAAACACGCCTTTTTGCTTATATACCTCTCTCGTTCTCAACTGGCAAGTACCTATTGTAGTGCAAGCTACCTTCAGAGCAGTATAACAAAATGTACATTCTCATAAAATTGCTCCCCTTGAACACATGGGAATGAGTATACTGTGTTTTTTAAAGGCCCATCCATCCTTGTGCTACATCTCCAGCACCAGCTGTTAGCAGATCTGGATGGAGAAGTGTAAGACTGGAGCAAGAGAATACAGCATTCCCCTGAGTGCTGTCCCATCTCACCAATCCCTACTGAAGGGGTTTTCTGAACTTGATATATTTTCTATATTTAGAAATTTTTGTTACAAACCATAATGTAATTTTACCTAATAACTCATAAACTGAGAATACCAGATATAAATGGTTGGGTTGGCTTTGTTGTTTAGTTTTGTTTTTTAATTTCTCTGCACAATTTACTATGTTACAGAAGTCATCTACCTGCAGTTCTAATTCTAGGTTTCCCCTCTGGTATTCGAGATGGCTTATGGGTTGTTCATTCCCCTCATATCTAGCTCATCACTCTCACAATATTTCATTCCCTTCTGTCCATTTCCTGCAAATTTCAGAGGTATTGCTTCATTATTTGCTCTGTCATGGTGATCTCATTTTGCTCACTCATCTTAAATTTTCCTTCCTTTGCCCTTTAGTCCATAAGTGACTTGCAGCATAAAACTCTTGCAATAACCTATGTGAAAACACCAAGATTTTCTTTTCTGTATGAACAAATTAGCATTAAGTATTTTAGTATTTTACAATGGGGCTCTATATATACAGTATTCTTGATTTTGTTGTAGAAATGTCCCTTAAAGACGCTGAATGCTGTTTTGTTTTTACAGGTCAATTAAAAATAAATATTTATAACATCTTTGGATGGTTTTAGAGATTGTTTTTACCTTTTTTTCCTTTTACTTCTGATTGCTTGGGATAATAATAAAGTTAAATGTATTTAATTGCAAAAACTGGTTTAAATATCTTCTTCAGTGAAGACATTTAAGATATGTGTTATTAAAGCTTACAGTTTAGCACCTCCTTTATGCAAAATTTTATTTGTGTAGAAGAATATAGTTAATTGTAACTAAGTATTATGCTGTAGACAAAGGTTAAGGCAAAATAAAGAGAAAATAGTAAATAATGAGTAACAAAACCAGGATGTGAATAGTATGATGATGGTGACATGAAGAAATGATCTGTAGAATCATAAGAAACACAAAAGAAATCTGTGAAAAACTGGGGGAGGGGGTTAATTAACTTTGCATGTGTTATTGTTTCACACTAGATATTCTTTATTAATTTCTGCTGGATGCAATGCCTTTATTTACACAGATAAAGACACCTGCTCTAGTATGTTCTCTTCATTTTTGACCAACTTGTACAGAGTTAATCACACACAGACTGGGCATCAAACCCTTTTTGGGAGAGATTTGTCACCAAATGAGTGTTTTGGCCACTTAAAGAAACACTATCAAAGGTATTGGCAAAAGCAGGGATTGATAGGAATTTGTGAAAATGTGGCTTTACAGAGTTTGATGGCAAGGTTCATGGCTCGTGGTACAATCTAGAGATGCCTCACTGCTCAGACAGTTCTGTCAAGACTTATCAGGAGCTTCTGAGATCAGGCCCAAGGATAGGGGGAGGAAGAACAGAGGGATGCACCACCACAAGACTGACCACTTCCACACAGCCTGGTACTTGGCTTGAGGCTCCTTTCCTAATGTAGTCATCCAAAACTTTTACTAATTTTCTGTGAGCTTTTGAAGTAGAAATTATTTGAAATCACCTGAGGTTTATATTTCAGGGCTCTAAACCAGAGTTCTTCTAGCATTAGGCCACAGATGGAGAACCATGGGGCATTTATGGTCTCTGTGTCAGAAAACATCTCTACAGGGGATAATCCTGGGAATGACTTCCAGAAACACACTTGGCTGGTGAGAGCACAGTGCCAATAACACCAAGGTTGAGGGTTCAATCCCCATAGAGGCTATTCACGTAAGGGTTGGATTCAGTTATCCTTGTCGGTCCCTTCAAACTCAGAATACTCTGTGATTCTATGATTTACATGAAAGGGGAGTGCAGGAACGAATACAGTATGTATGAGACTGTGATAATTAGGGGCAAAACAAGGAAGAAAATTCTTTTACAATGTATGTATACTCAGTGAGCTCTCAAATAGACTCAGGGGTTTCCAAAGAGGGCCTTGTCATGCAAAAACTTGGTATTAGGGGAATAAATTAGAAGATGAAAATAGTGGGCATAGATTTTTTTGTGGCATAGATTTGGACAAGAGGAAAAAGATAGCAGCAAATGTGAAGGTAAATAAGAAAGGGTTTGCATGGGCACAGTAGGAGAGGAGTACAATAGGAACAAGGACTCCAAAAACATTTACAGAAATCTATGGTGACCCTTCAAACTGAGCTTGTTTACAAGAGAAAACTAAATCAGATATGACTTTAGTGGGTTACAGGTTTGTGGGTTTATGTTACTATAGAATATATAAAAATGTATAGAGGAATCTGTGCGCACTGTTGAACATTACTATATTATCATACTATACTTTTCCTGTATATGGACATTTCCTGTATGTAGGCATTTTTATCTAGTTTCAGCACTAGAGCAAAATAATAAATTTCACAAAAAGCAAGGTAGCAAATTTCTCTCAGGCTGTAAGTCTAGTAAATGGTAGCAAACCTACCACTTGTCAATTCCCAAACTCCATCCTGATTTATTTCCTTTTTGCTCCTCTTATATGCATTGGAGGTTATGCTAAAACTAAAAATGTAGTCGAGTAGCAACATCTATCCAAACAGTCCAGTCTGACAAATTCCTATGTGGAGCAAGGCACGGGAAAGAAAAATTCAGAAATTACACATTAGAAGAATGAAAGACAGAATAAAAGGTGAATACAAATTGCTCTTTCAAACAAACCAAAAACCCAAAACCAACAACAACAAATAATACCCCTAAAAAAACAACAGCAAAACCCCCTAAAATTGCTGCTCTCTGCTCTTGAACAAACCTTTGTTCCGTTCATAAGGAGCTTAGACAAGTATTATTCATCATCACAGGATTTCAGGGAGGTAAACCAAGAAAGGTGAATAATATTTTGTTCACTTGACAAAGCCATCTAAAAATTTCAGAACAACTGTTTACTTCTGTGGTGGATTGACACTGACTGGATGCCAGGTGCCCACCAAAACTGTCCTATCCCTCCCCTTATCAGCTAGACAAGGGGAGAGAAAATATAGCAAAACACAAGTTGATCAAGATAAGGGCAGGGCAAGATCCCTCACCAGCTGGTGTCATGGGCAAAACAGGCTTGATTAGGGGAAAAATTAATTTTATTTGTTAGCAGCCAAATTAGAGTAGGGTAATGAGAAAATAAAAAACCCCCAAATCTTAAAAGCACCTTTCCCCCAGTCCTCCCTTCTTCCTGATCTCAAATTCACTCTCAAATTCTCTACTACCCCCAAGCACAGTGGGACAGGTAATGGACATTTCAGTCAGTTCATCCCACAATTTCTGTGCTGCTTCTTCCTTCTCAGGGGGTCTCCTCACACTCTTCCCTTACTCCAGTGTGGGATCCCTCCCACAGGAGACAGTCCTCCAGAAACTTCTCCACCATTGAATCCTTCTCATAGACTGTAGTCCTTCACAAACTCCTCCAGGGTGATCCCTTCTATTGGGTGCAGTCCTTCAGGATCAGCCTTCTCCAGTGTGGTCCCCATGGGGTCACAAGTCCTGCCAGCAAACCTGCTCCAGTGTGGGCTCCTCTCTCTCCATGGATCCACAGGTCCTGCCAGGAGCCTGCTGCCATGGGATCACAGCCTTCTTTGGGCATACACCTGCTCTGGTCTGGGGTTCTCTGTGGGCAGCAGGTGGATCTCTGAATCCCCGTGGATCTCTGTGAGCTGCAGAGGAATCCCAGCTCCAGCACCTGGAGCACCTCCTCCCCATCTTCTTCATTGACCTTGGTGTCTGCAGAGCTGTTCCTCTCACATGCTCTCACCCTGCAATCCTCGGTGGCAATTGCTCATGCACAGTAGCTTTTCTGCCTTCCCGTGTCATTCCTATGTTATTCCACCACCATTGCTGATGGGCCCAGCCTTGGCCAGCAGCAGGTCCCTCTTGGAGCTGCCTGGGATTGCTTCTGTGGGACACAGAGAAAGCTTCTGGCAGCTTCTCACAAAAGCCACTCCTGCATCCCCCCCACTACCAAAACCTGCCACATATACCAATACTACACTAAGATATTTTACAAATGGGTAGAATTGCAGAATATTATATCTTTAATTGGTTTTCTCCGTGCTTCATATGCCTCCATAAATGTAAGAGGTTGTAATGGGGTTGTTTGGTTTGGTTGTTGGTGGGGTTTTTCCAACAGTCTCTCTTTTTGAGCTTACATTTTTGCTTAATTTAATCCAAAAGTGCACTTATCCAAATCTAACAAATACATTTCTGAACATAGGATCTTACTACAGGAGAAAACCAAGAAACCCACTTATCACAACGAATACCTGAATGATCACTTTATAAGTTTATCTGTAGAATCATGAACTGCAGAGTAATCTAATTGTTCTTAAGAAAGTTTTGTTCTGAAAAAAATTACTTTGAAAAATCAGATTCCTCATATTTGGAATCCAAATTTATCGAGTTTAATAACAATACAAAACCAAAGTTTTGTGCAAGATTTTAAGTGGGAAATGAGAACTCATGAAGATTAATTCTTTTCTTATTGTAGTATTTTTTAGAACTGAGTCTTGGACTCAGACTGAGCTGCATCTACTTCTTGAAAGAAAGAAATCTTGAGGATGATTCCTGGGTGGGATCAGGAGAAAAATATTGGTTTTTTAGCAGACATTGTCTGTATTTCTGCTAGTAGTAGCAAAATCCTACCACCTGTCTAAAACATTTATTTTTAAAACCTTCTATTGTCTATTCAAAAGGAATTATAATTAGCACTTATCTGTCATTTTGAAGTCTAATTAGTTAGCCTTGCATTCTTATTAAATTAGGAAGAGTTGAAGGTCATGTCAGACATCAGTTCCAAAGTAAATGTCCCCTAAGTTTTTAATACAGTCTTGAAATTTACCACTTTTACAGATATGACATTTGGCATTAAAGATTTCAACATCATTAAAATGCATGTTTAAAAGAAAATTCTGGGGTTTATAAAGTGCATTGATTTTCTTATTTCATAAGTGGGAATTTGATTTTCCCCTTATTAACCATTTCCTAAAACCACTGAATACCATGATTCACCATTTTTAGATGTTTCCTACTAGCTTTTCTCAATTACTTTGTTGGAGTTGCTTCTGTGTGTTTTGAAATGATGAACAAAGAACTGGGTCCAATTACCTATGTGTGCTTTTCAACATTTGCATGACCATATTTGATTAACAACAGAACTCCTTTTCTCCCTGCCCCACCGATTACAGAATCAGGATGCTCAAATGACAGTGGAAAGCCCAAGTGATTTTCTGTGCTGGAGGAAAGTACAGAGCTATGAAAGAGTCCAGAGAGCAAGCAATCTCTGAGGTGGAGAAAAAACAGAGGTGTGGGGCACAATTTCCAAGTCTCCTGCAAACAGACACGGGGAGAGGGCTCTGGGTCACTCATGGGAGAGAGGTGGGAGCCTGCAGGGTGCAGGTCTTACTTGTGGGTGTCCCCAGGAGAAATCATTGTCTTGTGGAAGGAGGAGATTGAAGTCAACAGACATTGCCTTCAGATTTTACACCCTACAGCTTTGCTCAGACACTGCCAGGCCCCTTCCAGCCTTGGCTGTTCAGAACATCCTGGGTGCTCCTTAGCCCAAAAGGCAGCCCCATGGCACCTTCTCTCTGCTGCAGACAGACTTCTGGGTATGAACAAAACTTCTTTTTTGTTCATACACAGAGCACACCTCTGTGCTCACAAACTGAATCTCCAGTTTTGGTACAGGCTGTTAAGGAGAGACTTCACACATGGAAGAAACTGTTTATCTGAGAATCAGCGCAAAGTTTCAACAGCTTTGGTGGTTTGGCTAATTACAGTTCCTATAACTGAACGCCCAGCATTTGTTATACTGAATTCAAATATTTGTGCAGTACAATTGTTTCATTTTTTCAAACCAATTTAGAAAGAAAAATCCATTTATGTTCTGATTTGAATTTAATTGGTGCTTTAGACATTACATTTGGGTCTCTATCGGTATAAAAAACCCCAATAGATTTAACAGGATAAAAAGAATTTGAGATTTTTTCTGTAATTTCTTGTGTTTTCAATGCTTGCTTCTCTAGTGGGGTTTCATTCTTAAGGCTCCACGGTGTATTTTGATGCCAAGGTGTCCTAGGTTGCAATATAGATTAGTTAAGTATTATATTGCCACAAGCTGCAGGCCATTAGCTGTTATCACCTACTATGACCCACCCCCCGATAACAGACAATGAGCCATCAAGACCCCACAGCATGACTCATGGACTCATCTCACCCTATTGTGAGATGTTCCACCCAGGAGGGAGGAGCCAGGTGCTCCCACCTGGATATAACCTGGCCTTGGAACTGCCTGAGTTACCCCTGTCTACTGGGTTCCCCAAGGACAAGAGCTACCACTGGACCTTCAGGAGGAGACCAGATCTTCACAGGATCACTGCTTGAACTGAACTACTTCATTTGGACTGCTACCACCACCCTAACAGGGTGTCAGGTTGTATCTGACTGTGTCAGTGCTTTTCCTTGTATTATTTCACTTATTGTTAATTTTTCCTATTAATTTTAATATTGACTTGTGATCTCCCACTGGTTTGTTTTCAAACCAATACACAAGGTAACAAAACAACTGGTAAAAGCATGTTCGCTTGCACCACACCTGCCTTCATTAGCAGCATGTTCAGATCAAAGAGATGGAGATGAAAAGGAACTCAGTAAACCAAGTTGCAAAGTGCTAAGTCCAACTACATGTCAGTGTGGTGAAATCCTGGAACCCCTTCAACAGAATTTAGGCATTTCTTCCCTTTCTATTTTAACAAACTGACAAGTGTCTGGATTGGCTTGAGCAGATATTTCAGTAATTATTCCAGAATTATGATCCAGTTTGGGGGTCAGCCATTTCTTTGATGGCTACAGCTGAGACATTACCACTGAAGATTACTAAATGGTTCTAAGCTTTCAGTTTATGATGGAAAATAGGGTACACATTGAGGAATTTTACACTTTTCTCAATTTCTACATGGAAATATGAACTGGAAGAAAGAAAAGTTTATAGATGGGGCACCTGGTAAAAACCATGAAATTTTTCCTAACTCAAAGGCAATGATAGGCTATTTCAGTGACTGGGAAAGAAAAAAAGACAGCACTCCCTTCAGAACTCCATAAACCTTGTATTTAGGGCCCAGAGATATCAGTCTGAAACCCAGAATCTGATAACAGGTGCTGCTGAAACCACCAGGAGTACATTCATCTGCAGCAGCCTCATTGCTTTGTAAACACAAGCTCATCTTTTCACTGCAGTTAAAACAAACACCAAAACAAGAAAAAAAAAGAAAGAAAACAACAACAAACCAAAGTCATTATCTCAGCTAAATCTCAATTTAAGATCAAAATTAGCTTTAGGTCTTGCTCTGTCAACTTTGACATCTCAACTTTAGGCAAGTAAAGGAACATTAGGTAAATATATAAGGGCACAAATTTTTGCCTGTGGTTTGTGCATAAAAGTTTTATTGTCATACCAAAGGTAAATGATGCAGGCTTCCCTAGAAGCAGGGACAGCTAAGTCCCCATGCATATCACTTAAAAAAAGAAAACACATTCTGCAAAGCCAGTTGTAGCTCTCCATCTGCTGAACTGAGAGGCTGAGGATGACATGAATGTGCTGAGTCTCCTTTTCCCCCATATGATTAATTTGAACTAAATAGTTTGTGACATTTTTTAGGACAAGTCAGAGTCAAAGCAAACCTGTTTTATGTCTTAGGCCTAGACAAGCAGGGTAACCAGGGGACAGTCATTAATCAACAACGAATTACACAGCAATCACAATGCCAAGACAAAGGTAAAATCAATTACAGTGACAATTAAAGTGGTCAGATATCAGACCTGAAAGCTTTGCAGTTAATAAATGTTCTCCTACAAGATAGCAGACTGTAGGCTTCCAAACTTTCAATTCAAACCCTAGATTTTCCCTGGAAGGAATAACGCTATTAGTTTATGGAAATTATTTGTATAATAAGTTAAACCAAAAACTATGTATGGAAAATAAACTGATCTAATCTATTCCCTTGCAAAGAATAACTGATAATTAAAACAACAAGGCTACTGAATGTTACAAATCTTGCAATAACCACAGTTTCTTTTAGTTGCTATTATATCACAAGGAAGATAAGAACAGAAGCAATTGGCACCTTCCTTTTCTTTAAGTTGAGTGCTACAAAGGCAACAGAAAGTGTGGATTACTTAGTGGCTATGTTCAGGAGTACAAATTGTGCCTTCTACTCCTGTGCCTGAAATTATGCAAAGCAAGACTTTTCCAATCAACAACTCTGGGGAGCTAAATATGTCCTTCCCTTAATATATTATATCATGAGTAGTCGGATTGAAAATGGTCAAGCAAGATGGCCTGAAACATGAATTTAAGGTACAAAAAAAATCAACAATCAATCAAAAGGGAGAATGAAGATCCTATCATGTGGGAAGTATCTGAAAGTCCAGGAAAATGAAGAGAATTCAGATACCAGTTTCCCAAAAAAGCTCAGGCAAACCATCATGCTGATATAAATACACAGTGTCTGGTTTGAAGATAAATTTTCACTGATTGGGTTGTCTGAGAACATGAAGGCAGAAAGCAGATCCCTCCTGAGAAGACCATACTAGTAGATTGGAAAACTACAGGCAGACTGCAGTGTGTTGGCCCTGGCTGGATTCCAGACACTCACCAAAGCCTCTCTATCATCACTCCCCTCTGCAGCTGTACAGGGGAGAGAAAATATAACAAAGAGTTCATGAGGAGTAAGGACAGAGAGAGATCACTCACCAAATACCATCACGGGCAAAACAGGCTAGAATTAAAGGTATTAATTGAATTTATTACTAATAAAATTAGAGCAGGATAGTGAGAAATAAAATAAGACCTCAAAAACACCTTCCCCCTTCTCCTTCCTCCTTCCCAGCTCTAACTCATCCTCCACAGCAGTGGAGGGAGACAGGGAATGAGGATTATGGTCAGCTCATCATAGGTTGTTTCTGCTGCTGCTCAGGGACAGGAGTCTTTCCCCTGCTGCACTGTGGGGCCTCTCCCATGGGAGACAGCTCTCCATGAGCTTCTCCAAGGTGAGTCCATCCCATGAGAGACAGTTCTCCACAAACTGCTGCAGAGTGGGTCATTCTTCCATGGGATGCAGTCCTTCTAGGACAGGCTGCTCCAGTGTGGGTCTCCCACAGGGTCACAAGCCCTACCAGGAACCCTGCTCCAGCATGGACTCCTCTCTCCTTAGGTCTGTAGGTTCCTGCCAGGACCCTGCTCCAGCTCAGGCCTCCCACAGGTTCACAGCCTCCTCTCAGGCATCCATCTACTCCAGCATGGGTCTCCTCCCAGGGCTGCAGCTGGATCCCTGCATCCCCGCATCCCCATGATCCTCTGTGGGCTGCAGGGGCACAGCTGCCTCACCATGGGCTGCACCACAGGCTGCAGGGGAATCTCAGCTCTGGCACCTGGAGCACATCCTGCCCCTCCTTCTGCACTGACCTTGGTGTCTGCAGAGCTGTTTCTCTCACCTGTTCTCACCCCTCTCTTCTTTGGCCACAGTTACATCTGCACAATAAGTTTTCTTTTTCTCCTGTTAAATATGCTATCCTGCCATCATTTCTGATTGGCCCAGCCTTGGCCAGCGGCAGGTCTGTCTTGGAGCTGGCTGGGATTGGCTCTGCCAGACATGGAGGAGGCTTTGGGCAGCTTCCCACAGAAGACACTCCTGTAACCCACCTGCTGCTAAAACCTGGCCACACAAACGCAATACATAGTCCCAGACTCTCAAATGCTGTTTCTCAGCTGAAAGATGTACCTCCTTGAGAACCCTGCCCAGGCACCTAGACTTTAGATAGGGTCTGGATTTCTGAAAAACAGCAGCCCTAATTCAGTCTACTTTACGTTGCTCCCAAGGGACAGCCACCAAAAATGCTCTTCTGGTTCAGCTCATCAAGGATCCTTGGCAAGTCACCCATAGTTAACATTAGATGAAAAATGTTTCCTGCTCTATGGATGAGAAATTTGTGCACACAATCAAATCAACTTTCAAAAAAAAACCCACTAAACAAAACCTCAATCCCATCATGTTTTTAGTAAAAAATATAATTTCATTGTCTTTTATCTAGGCCCTACTTCTTTTTTCATTTCTATGATCTCTCATTCTCATAATTTCTCTAAACTATGGATTATAATGAATAGGTTTACAGACTTGAAAATTCACTGTGGTTATGATATGTTTTGAATTCCCAATCCGACACAGTCATTTCATACCAGACAGCTGACGGCCAGAGCATTCAAGTAGAATGAATTTTTAATGGACTCACACTCCTGGTCTATTAGAACTAAATCCTCATATTAGTCGTTTGTTTTTTTTAAATGATTATTCAAAGCATTAAAAAACCCTAAATGTTCATGTGAAGATGCATTTTAAAAGTTACTGTCAATAGTAAAACTTGAAAAAAGCTAGGTGTCAAAATGCAGAAGAGTACAAAAATGCATGAAAAATGCTCTCATGTTCATAATTCCTGATGTGGAGTCAGCACAAGCAGGTCCATGCCTTGTAAACCTCTGGTGGTTTTTTCATAAAGTAATTATGGAATCCATTTGTCACTATGTAAATGGATGTGCTCAGTAACTGAATCCAGCACACAGAATAATACAGAATAACTAACTACATACATAACTATTCATTAAAAGTTAAATGCACTGAACCTAGCTTATCATTGCTGGCAAGTTTCACTGTGGGCCAAGGCTCATATGGTTATTATTTAATTTTTAATGGGAAGCTTTTCAAAATACATATTTATTTCACTATAACTCTGGAATTTAAGTTTAATAACCCACAGAGATTTGTGGCAGAAGCATTTATATTTGTGGACTCATAATAGGCTTTTTCGTATTAAAAAAAACCTGGCATTATATACAGAGATGCAGATACTATATGTTTTTAATCCATTCGTTTCAATAAATATCTCATACCATGGACTAAAAATATTAGTTTAATGTTTTTATCATGTAGAGCATTTATCTGAGATAATGTATAATGCTTTAAAATACTTACAGGTTATTATTAAAACCTTTAACTTGGACAATTAACTTATCTCCAAATATTATTCCATTCATATAATGGTGACTAGGCAGAACTATGAGTACTTGCAAGGCATTAATCTGTTTTGCCAATCAGATATGCCAAGTTATTCAGGTTGAGGTGTTATTTTTACTGCTACATGGGTGCCAGAGGTAGAAACATCTACATGCATGAGCCACTGTACCTGGCTCAATAAACTGTGAAAGGTTTGGCCTCACCTTACATCACACATGTGCTTTTGTCACCTTTTCTCTTGCACTCTGTAATATTTCTGTCTAGGTGGATTTCTGCTTGTCCTCTGGACTAAATATATTCCAGGCCAAAGACATCTCCCCTATATGCAAAACCTAATGCATAAGCCACTAGACAACCTTCCCTGTTTTAGATGTCTTTTACATTTTCCCTTGTCCATAATTTGCTTGGTAGTTAGTTTATTCAAAGTTATTTCTTCCTTGCACTCCTATAATTAATCTTTAATAACTTTTTTCCTCATGGAAGTAAAATGACCAGTTCAACATAACAATGCATATTTGAAACATAAGAAATTACATGAAAACTGGGAAATATTAATATAGTTTCTTTACTTTAACTTAGTTTGTGTCCTTCGGCTTCCTGAATTTCTGGATTCTGTCTACAAAAAAAAGTGAAAATAATAATTAAGTGTATTAAATATTCCATATTATGTGTGAAAAACATTCTTTTAAACATTTTACAGCCTTTACTATAGGCCTGTCTCTCAAGCTTTTTTATATGTTTTTTTGTAATGTTAAAAATAGACTGCAGTAAACAAAAGTGGTTACTCTTAGAGAGGGAAAACACCCATCTGCTGGGTGAGACAAGCTAGAATCACTCTTCTTCCCACCAAGGTTCTGCAGGGTAAACTCTTTCCTCCAGCCTTTCTTTCTAGTACAGGAAATCTCAGAATTTTCCCAGGCCACAATAAAATCTGAAGAAACTGCTTTGCAGTCCCAAGATATCCACATACAAGTACAGGCAAGCTCCCTCCTCTGCTCCTGGGTATCTGCTTCCCCCACTGTCCACTGCACTTGCATCTCCAGGGATCAGCTCTCACAGTGCATGTTCAGGCTTTGCCTAGCAATGAAAAGTACCTCCTCCAGACAGAAAATTTGGCCAAAAGAGCAGGCAACTGCCAGAACTGCTGCCTTTTTTTTTTTTTTTTTTTTTTTTTGTCCAAAGCGATTCCTTACAGGTCTCTGTTCACAGGCAACTTTGTCCTTGTGCTGCATCTTGGGCACCCTGTGGTTCTAAAGCCAATTTATTTGCTTTAGTCTTGCACCTTCCATAGTCTAAGAATGAAAGCTCCTTGAGCCACTGACTTCTTAGCCAGACCACATAAGTTTCTATAATAATCCCGCAAACACCAGCCTGCCAAATAAAAATAAATTGTCCTGACCTAAATTTTGTGAAAAACCTACTAGCTAATAGAACATCTCCTTGTTACAATGAAAAATATCAGTTACATTGCAGCTTGAATTTCTTTTTCATCTCTGAATGATAAATGCTCAGGAGACTGATTTCTTCCTGAAGAGCAGGAAGGTCATTCTATGAACTAAAAGTTGTGAGGATTGGACAGGCTGGGGCTACATTAGGTTTTGGTTACTGGAAACATTAAATAGACAGCGACACAGAAAGAGGTTTGCAACTTCTTTTACAACAATTGCAAAGGTGTTCCATAAAATATTTGATATCTTTACCATAAAATATTTGGATACATTTTTTAAAAATTTTGTGGTGATGATGTCGGCATCACATAGACAGTGACACAGAGAAAAAAAAATGAGTTTATTAAAGAAAAGATGGAAATATAGGACCTCCAGAGCCTGCAGGGTTGATAAAAAAATTGTTTGAATTACAAGATAGAATAAAAAGAGGAAGGTGAGGTAAACACCGATGATTAGGTGGGAGAGAAAAAAGCTACAAACAAGTCATGGCCTCCAACCGGCTAAAACCTATTCATAGATTTATTATTGAAATGAAAGCCTGGGCGAAGACTGTTGTGATGCAGAGTGTGTCAAAACCTATTGACAGAAGAAATACCAACAAAACCAGATGAAACAGCGCAACAGGTAGCTGTAACCTGCCTAGAAAGTTTGCTGAGGGCCAGCAACATTCTCTGTGAAACATTAGACTGCAGAGGTGGAAGAAGAGCAATTCAGCAGCTAAAAACTTCAGAAAGTCCAGTGAGATATTCACCCTGAAAAACAATGTTCAGCCAGCAAAATCTGTGTTATATGTTGATATAGATAAAGACATATGTTCTCACTCTAGATTGCAGCATAATGTTGGAACAACTTGACCTCATTTTAAATGAGCTAGGTCAGGTACTGGAAGCAATGTAAATGTTATGCTGCTCTGCAGTATTTATTCTGCAAGGGCAAGTAGAGTTCTTTGCTTCTATAGGTGAATTTCTTCTAATGAGTTTGCTTGCTACTTGCTTATCAAAGCAATCTTGTTCCCTGAAAGCTATTTCCAATATCTCTGCAGTCTTTAAAAGGTACATGTACCCAGATGTCACAATAACGTAAGACTGAGACAAATGTTATGGAGACTATACTGCCTGTTTCTATCTGTTAAGAAAAAGGCTACTGAACAAATTCTACTAAGATAGCTAAAATAAGAAAATGGTCTGAAAAACTATGTGAGGGCAATATCAGCTATCCAGATAAATGATTGTCTCTGTTAAAGGCTGAAAATCACACAAGCAAATGAGTAGCTCAATTACATTATGTGAAAAACCTTTCCAGGGAGAAAATGGTCTTTGGCCTATTTTCAGTTCTCACTACCAACCTCTGTAACACAGGAGAATTTGAAGTAATTTCGGCCTCCCTGTAGTAATTTCAGCTATACCTGGAGTAACTCTAGAGTAAAATTAAAATGCACAGATTCCAAAGCGGAGGGAACACATCTCTTATCCAGGGCTGGGCACCACTGGCATCAAGGCAGACCTCTACTGTATCCCATCAGGGAGAAACAAAAGATAAAAGATTAGGAAGCCTGCAAATATCAGCTTGCTAACTGTTCTTGCACCTTACTCTCATATCAAAACATAACAAGGGATTACTCGTCTATCCCTGGTCTGCATGCAAGCTCCACTAATTGAATCTGATTTTATATTGGATAGATCAATTTGCTTCTAAATACACAATAGCAAGATATCTGCTTTGTAGGCAGATGTCATTGTCAAAGTCTAATCAAATCTGCAGTAATCTGGTTCACATTTATGTTCACCTTCTAGTAGGCTTAAACATCTTTTACTTGACTATTAAAGAATTCCTTCTTTAGGTTGAAGTAAAAAATGTATATTTCAATCGCCTTTAAGAATCTTGCGTTGCTTTATCTTAATTAGACCTTTAAAAATACCTCTTTTCCTATACTATTTTCCTTAGTAGTGGGAAATCTGCATTGCTACAGCAAACAAATGACTGTCCTAGTGCAGCTCAAATTTGACTTGCAATTAAATTCACTACTACTGCAGAAATTGGCATCTTCTGAAACATATTTTAAGATAGTCTCCATAACAAATGTTCTTGAAACTGCCTTCACAACAAGGTTTATATTGATGACAAGAATAAGTAAATAGAACAAAGGATCAACCTGAATTTCACTCATTGTCTTCAGTATTTCCTGCAGCTCTGCAGAGAAGGACTTGGCGGTGCTTCTGTATGAAAATTTGGATTTTAGCCCACAATGTGTCCTCACAACCCAGGCAGCCAACCTCATCCTGGACTGCGTCAAAAGAAGTGTGACCAGCAGGTTGAGGGAGGTGATAATCCCCCTCTCCTCTTCTCTTGAGAGTCTCTACCTCGAATCCTGTGTGTGGGAACCCCAGAACATAAAAGACTGTTGGAATGAGTCCAGAGGAGGCCACTAAGTTGATCACAGGGCTGGAAAACCTCTGCTATGAAGACACGCTGAGAGAATTGGGGCTGTTCAGCCCAGAGCTTAGAAAGCTGTGGGGAGCCTTACGACAGCCTTCCAGTACTTGAAGGGAACTTAAAGCTGGAGAGAGACTTTTCACAAGGACATGTAGCTGTAGGACAAGGCAGAAAGGTCTTAATCTGAAGAAGGGCAGGTTTAGATTAGATATCAGGAAGAAATTCTTTACTGTAAGGGTGGTGAGGCACTGTAACATTGCCCAGAGAGATTGTGGACTCCTCATCCCTTGGAAGTCAAGACCAGGTAGGATGTGGCTCTGAGAAACCTGATCTAGAGAAAGGTTACCTGCCCACATCAGGGGGGTTGGAACTAGATGATCTTTAAGGTCTTGCCCACCCAAACCATTCTATGGGTTTATGAATTTCTTCTCAGCAACGCATAAAATTTGTGAAACTAATCTTCCTCAATTTAAAATAGATCATGTTAATTTAAATAATAGTTTATGGTGTAGTCAGTCATTCTGGCAAGGGAAAAGTCTTGCTTGTGATATCTTACATGGAAAATTCAGTCTAAACAGAAAAAAATCCACAAAATAGAATAAACTGAATATCAGATCCTATAATGGAAATTGTCAAAGTCATCAATTTCTGTCACACAAAGATGTATACACATATACAATCATAAAAGAATCAATATCTGTATTTCTTTTCTTTCCTGCAACACAGCACATGGAATCACACCAGTTTTGCTATTTAAGCTATTTAATACATGTGAACAGTAGACATTATATTATTTCATGCACTGCTAACTCACACAAAAATGTGGTCCAAAACCTTGGGTATATTCCAGCCCTAGCCACAAGTTCTTGTTGCATTAAAAAGCAATTGGAAAATGAAAGAAAGAAGTTGTGCTATACAGCTAACTTAAATCCAAGTAGTATATGTGACCACATTTCTAGAATCAAATTAACAGATTGTACAAATTTATCTCAGAGTACAATTAAAGTTTCAATCATGGTAAAAATGAACCTATTCTAGAGGCTTTCCAAGCCTCTAGCAAAGGAAAGGAAATGAAAATGTTGGTTGTTGTCTAGATTAGTACACTTCTTTAGATGTGATGATTGGTTGTGTGTCCTGATTCAGCTACAGTTGCTCAATGTCTCTGATAAAATCCCACACTACAAACATATCTACAATTAATTACAATTAAATGCAGTTTTTGCAGCTGTTTCCATATACACAAGAGCCTCCACAAATCATTTTGAGTAAAAGTAGGAAGGATAGTGCTTTGTTGTCAGAATGAGTAAAGAAGCAGATGGTCAAGCATTATAAAAAGATAATGATTCTTACCTATCTACTAACGTAGGTACTTTCAAGTTACATTTCTAGAAATCTTTACTTTGGTATATTACAGTGCACAAATCATGCTTGTCCTGAATTCTGAGCACAAGAAGTAACTAGCAGCAGCTCTGGTTTAAATGCTTCTTTGTGTAGGAAGACTGGCAGCTTGGAGTGTCGTGCTTTGATATTGTGCCCTAATTCTCACACAGTATTTGACAGGATAGAGGGGATTCATCCCATCCTACTCTGAAAATGATGTGGTTAGTAAGCAAAGTCACCACTGCCATTGTGGTAAAGCTACATCAGGGTCACCAGCAAGAACTGTTAACTAACCTCAGTCAGCTGAACCTCTTTCCTCTCTTTCCACTCTCTTTCTGCCTGAAGATTTCTTAGTATTGAAAGAAAATTACTAAAACTTTAATAATCATTATGAAAGCAAAGGCGAAAAATGAGGACGGAGGGAAAAGGAAAAAAAACAAGAAACCAGGGGATAATGAGAAAGAAGGAAAACTCAGGAACAAAATTAAAAGAGGGGAATAAAGAAGAGTGAGGACTAGAGAAAGAATGGAGGGCATCAGCCAAATGGAGAGGGAGAAACTAGGAAAGGAGATGGAAAATGGAAACACAGAAGGGAGATGGAAAAGGATAAGATGCAACTAACCCATTTATTATAATTAATCCATTTTATTTAAACTCTATAAAGACTATATTAAATCCCAAGTGCATAATAATCATACTAATGATTCAACCTTGCTTTTGCAAATTTTTAAGGGCAAAGACCAATACAATTGTTTAAGGAGTAGTAAACTAAAATAGCCTAAAGGTTGATTGCATTGGTATCCCATTCTTCTGAAAGCTAGATAAATTCAGCTTCTCCATGAGGAAGCATGTAAACAATGGTATTTGTTTGACTATGTCTGTAAAACTAGTTACATTTTGCAAAACTCTGTCAGTGAAAAGATATCAAGCCTTAATATCCAGCTGCAATATTACATGATAATATTGTTATTGTAACAAAATGAGTCAAGAGGAGACATATTCTCCAATTTGAGTTCCTATTGTTTACACTACTTCTATTAAATCAGCTTCCTAGATAGCTGAAGCAAAATTTCTGTCAACATGGGAGCATTAATGAAAGCAATTTGAACTGAAGAAATCCTGATGCTTTAGTCTGAATGAATTGTGGCAATATCCATTTCACTCAAGATGCCTTGTTTTTGTCATTTGCTTTTCCTTAGTCTTAACCTATTGCAGATTCTCTAAAATTGCTTCATGTAGAAAGAAAAAAAAAAAAGAGCTGTGAAAGGTTAACAGCTCGTAAACTATTTGCTGACGGAAAACATAAAATGGGCCTGCTGACTATGCACTATTTCTACATTTTTGCCTGAAATTATGTAAGAAGGCAGTTTATAGCTAACCAAGGTATGTCCTTCTTACCAATTATATGCTACCATAATCCTATTTGCTGGGGTAAAATCCGTTTAACAGGAAGACAAAGAATATGTAGTTGTACACTGAGAGCATATAAAACATCCCAATACACAACATACTACTAAAATAAAGTTGCCACTTAGAGTTTATTGCTTTCTGACTAGCATTCACTTTACATTTCTCTGTGAGACACAACAGAAATTCAAGATGAGTTTATTTCACAGTGTTTGTGAGAGGAAAGATACAGACTAGCAAACAAGAGACACGCAAGTATATTTTAAAATGTGATCAAGTTCACCAGCAGAATAGGGATTTCTAATCTCTGAAATATAGTTGGTGTGCCCATTTTAGACAAGGACCTATAAGACATTCTGTTGAATGTCAGATACTGATTCTTAAATGATAGGGACATGTCTATAATCTTTTTTCAGCTTTCCAGAATATACAGCTTCACAGCCCTTTAGCAAGATATGCTTCCATTTTAGAAGAAACCTTTTTCAACACACTGTCAGGATTTCATTTCTGGGAAAGTGGAGAAGTATATATTCTGGTATATTTCACAGTGCAAGGGAATTATTCACAGTAAATCCTGGGGCTTGTCAACTTATTCTTATGTCTGTCTAGCTATATAAAAAATTAATCACTTGAACCTATCCTAATGAGAAAGAAACTCCCTTGCTTCTGGTCCCACAATACTGGGCCAATTTACTGGGAGCACCTGACTCTGCATGTGTGTGTAGGGGGCTGAACACCAACCACAGGCATGAGGCTGCAAAGCTCAGGGAATTCTTCAAATGGGCAGATGCAAACAGCTGGAAGAGCAGGGATTTGAGGGCAGCTACTGGCTTGATTGGCTAAGGTCAGCATTTGGAGCGATGCACAGTGTGTCTGTGTGTGTAGATAAATGTGTATGTACACATGTATACCACCAGCAGACTTCAATCCTGCTGAGCAGGAGGAGAGGAGTAGCACTGGGCAGCCCATACTGTTCGTGTTTATGCAAGACCTAGACACCCACATAGATACAAGTAGGTCACAATTTTCCATCTGTGCTGACCTGTTGGCTGTGTGCACACATGTGTGCATGAATATCCTTAATGATGAGCTCAGCCCTGCTGCTGGCTGAACCTGGACACAGGGAACCACAGAAGTCCCACAGCTTTGGGGTTAGGGAATAGAGCAACCACTGTGCTGCTGGAGCTGCCATCTGGAGAAGTCCAGAACTTCCCTTAGGAATTTCTCGCCATCTGACCATAAGGTTTCCAACCCAGCTCATCTAACTCAGGACTGTGTTAGCCACACTGAGTGCAGGAGAGATGGGTCACATCTTGAAGGAGGACATTGCCACAGTCGTCTCAGGTAGATTGCTGAGTGGTGACAGCTTATGAACCCTAACAACCACGTGTGAATTCAGGCTTAGAGAAGGCATCATCTGGGACATCTAGTTCCCTGAATATGGTGTTTCATGTTACATTAATGAAAATAAAACTAATTCTTAATTTTTTTATTTGTTTCAACTGTTTTAGTGGCAAATCCACACTGAGGTAAAACAGATAGTGTGAAGTTGTGTTCCAAGAAATAAATGAAGAATATACATTCATGTTGTTATAGGAATTCTAAAAAAAAATTAACATTTTAAACATCCACAAATAATTTTTATATTTAGATTACAGAGATAAGAATCTTGTAAGCAATCTCTCAAAATAAGGCAATTATAGACATGAGATCAGCATGTTACTTACTTTCCTCAAAGCAGCAGCAAAGTGGGAATCTGATGTAGATCAACAGAAAACCCACAAGGAACCTAACAGTAATTTCATCACAGTCAATGACTTCATATTTCTAACATTAAACCTGTGGTAATTATGTTTCATTATCTGAAATTGCTGTAGAAAGGTTTATAGGAATATTTATTTGCAACCATTATTTTAGCTAATAACCAGAAAATCTTATTAGATTGTCAAGTCCATCTGCCTTCAAAAGCCCCATACTTCCTACTGACAAGGAGGCAGATCAGATATTAAACTAATAGCTTGCTCTTAGCCAAAAAGCAAGGAAAAAATGTACTAACATATAATTTTATTTATTGGAGAAACTACAATCTAGTACTAAAAGAACAAAACAGACCTTTTTAACATCTTCTTGTCTTTTGTGCATTTTTCTAATCTGCTTATTTGGTTGTTTGTTTGGGGTTTTTTTAAGAAAAAGCCACATAGATGCACTGTGATTACTTGTCTCACCTTTATTTGACAAGTAACCTTGACAGTTACTTACGGAACTGCACTGAAAAGAGACTGAGCTTAAAAGACACCTTGAGCTATACAAACACATTGGTGTTTTGAGTGGGCTGCTGACTGACACTCCCACTGTATGGCTAAGGCCCTCCATGTCTCTCTATGCAAACACATCCCAGCCCTTTTAATTTTTTCTTTTTATAAATGCCATCTACTTTATAAGATACATCTTGTGGGTATCCGTTGTGAATCAGAGTGCATTAATCTATTTTCTTTTGTTTCCCATTTCTATCCAAGACATTAAGTAATTCTTCACTCTTCCTCAAATTAATTTCCTTCCTGTTTCTGAACCCTCCACTCTGTTTTTTCCCAAGACAGATCTCTCAGACACTTGTACCCATAGTGAGCACTTAACTTTTCCCATCTTTCTCCTCTCCACCCACTCTCCTAAACTGCCCTGTTTGCTTCTTTTAACCTTTCATCTTCCCTGTTGTCAGTGCTATCTTTTTTGTTCTGTTTTAATTTGCCTGCCAAAGGTACCCTTTCACCACATGGCTGTTATGGTGATGGTATTAACAATTCCAGTTATTCTCAGTGGAGAGTACCTTAAATGGAAATCAATCCCTGAGTCTATTTTACATGTCATAGAAGAACTGATGTTGTGAAGAATGGGTTTTCCCTTGATAGTTTTCATAGGCACATACTTCTCTTCATTTACTCAGTATGTTACATTAATAGGAATATCTATTTCTCCAGTAGATACTACTGGGAGTTTTCAATCTAAGATTTTGATGAGAAATTTAAACCAGTCCAAATCTCCATTAATGTGAATGAGCACACATTATTCTCTCAAAACCAGAGCCTCTCTGTGAAGGTTGTTGATAATCTGGAATTTGGTAAGTCAAAGTTTAAGCTTGGGTTTTTTTCCAAATGAAGGGAACTCTTTACCTTAGGGCACTTTTATACCCCAAGCATTGTAAATTCTTGGATTGAAGTAAAAAAGAATCATTCTCTTCCTTCTTCAACCTCTTTGTCTTCTTCCTCACTTCTGGACACAAGAAAGCTCTTACCATAGCTTCCATTGGGCTACAGCCATCCTGTAATTTTTCTACCAGTAAGACAGAAGTAACTACTTTACTTTGCCTTTCAAGGCAAGAGCTTTAATCAAAATCCCTGCTGAATGACACTGACCTGAAAAACAAGGATCCTGACTCACTAATGAAATGTCTTGAAGAGCTCTTACTGACAGTGAAACATTCCCATGAAACTGCAGAGAAAAAGCTTTGCATTATGGTTTACAGTTTAAATAACAAGAAAATATACCAAATATATAAATATCCCAGTGATCGACCGGACAAAATATGGGAAAGGTATGTTCCTGTAATTTATCTTCATTCATCCCTTCTTCTTTGCTAATTGTTTCCTGGATGTATCAACCCACCAGCTCTGGCTTCAGAATAACTTGACCATGCACATTGATGTTCATTTGCTCACCATTACTGAAGAAAGAATTTGAGAATTTGAATGCTTTATATTTTTCCCTGGCAAAAGAGGGAAATCTGTTTTTCTGAGACTGATCGGGTGGGATGGAGAAACAGTTTTATTGTTGCCTTTTCCTAATAAAATGTCATTCTTTATTCCACTGGCAGCAATGCTCCATCCACCTGTGAATACCATCCAATATAACTTCTTTTCTTGTGCATTGTTCAGCATTTCACTGTCTTCCTAACTCCATTCAGAAATGAATTGGAGAATTTATTCTCACCATCTGTCTAGTTAAGAGAGCATTCACTATCTTGTACTACTATAGCTGTGGAGAAAATGTCATTTAAAATGGCTTTAACTCCAATTTATTTTTCTGTGGTTGTCAAGCCATTCTCTTTCAGATACTAATGAGAATAGCAAAAGCAACTATTTCCAATAGCTGCTGAATCCTGAGCAGCAGGTGGTTCTATCCACCTACTCCCCTCTGTAGCTAGCAGTACCAGAAGTAGTAACTAATTGGTACTTTGCCTTTTTTTTTGTTTTGAATTTCAGGGCACAGGACTGCATTAAAAAAAGAAGAAGAAAAAAAAAAAACGAATGTTCCAGCTTTTCTTCTTTTGGTTGGATTTTAATTTTAGATCTCAGTAAAGATAATATTTATCTGACTAAAAATAGCAAAGACTCAAGGCATACGTAGCTTGAATTATGATTGGCATAAAGAACAACTGACGGGTGACCATGATACGAGGTATTTCATACTCTGGAGGAGGCTTTTCGTAACAGAATAGTAATTGAGTCTGCACTCCTTGCTTCTCACTTCTTGTTTATAGTGTCTCTTGTTGCTTGATGGGTGAGACGCAGTAAAAGGATTTCATTGAATGCATGGTACATTTTAGAGATCATGTTTGAAAGTCTTTCTCATTTCCATTTCTTTGCTACTGACATACATCAGAACAGTGATCCAAATTTCAAAACTGGTTCATTTTAACCCAGATGCTATGACTCAGTAATTGACAGAAGGCTGCTGCTTGTAACTCTGCTACAGTTAAAAGCACTATTTTGTAAAGAGTGTTCTCATAAGAAAGAAAAGCTACTACTCTAATTGAGTTTATCACTGACACCAGTGACAATTTATTTTTACTTTGAATTCAGCATGTAAGATCTACTTCAGGGAGAGCTGTGAAACTTGTTAGTGCTAGAAATCCCTTTTCTTTAAAAGAAAGAACTGCCTTCAATCTCTCTATTTAAAGACTACACTACCACCACACCACAATAACAGGAAGCTTTTCACAGGAAAGCTTTTTACATGTTTTCTCACCTGCAAGAGTTTCAGCTTTTCTTCTCAGAGTCAATAGCTTCTCGTCCTCATTATGTACTCAAAAATGTCTTAGGCGTCAGTGCTAACCAATTCTTATCTTATTCTCCCATCACCAGTACTCTTATCATATATGTCTACCCAAATATCCTTTGAATTTCCACTTACACTGTACTAAAACTGTAATAAAATTCCCAAAAATAAGATGTCCCAAAGTACATCTTATTAACAATTCTGAAGGTCATAAAAAAGGGAATATTACAGAGTAGTCTCCCCAGGGTGAGATGGACAAGACTGCCAATTACCACTGTCCCAGAGAAAAGAACAAATATGACTTCATTCAATACAAAATGTAGACTTCTCTGCTTAGAATTAATAAGGACATCAACAGACCAAAAGTAGAGACATTAACACTGAACTACTTAAAATTACCAAGTCCAAAATCCATTGAACTTAATGTCTAAGCTCTTGGCTGACTTCAATGAGTTTTGATGCAACTGCTGCAAATTAAGAGCTTCTACATGTCCAGAATGAAGCAAAAATAGCTCATACAAAGGTATTCAGCATAAAAAATTTTAGTAAGCGTCTCTGACTTCTCTGTACTGAGACACAATGTTTCCAGCCATAGTTGTGAAATTGGTTTGGATTTATTTCATGATTATTCTTTTATGAATACATTTGTCACTTCTGCTAAAGATCTGTTTTTCCAATTACCTCAAGGCTGAATAGGATCAGCCTTGGATCAGCATGCATGCATCAGGATAATGCATGCTACTTAATAGTCCTCCATCTACTGTAACACTCCTGTTTACATCTTTGCACACTAATCAACAGGAGATAAATCAAGGTTATTGATTTATCTCTACAACCAGTCTTCACTATGATGTGAAAAAGGCGATGTGTATCTCCTGGTATATTCAAATGCACCTTTTATTTTGCAAGGTATGGACAAAAATGGCATTAACAAAGAGTGAATTATTTTGCATTCTGGGAACAATTTGTATAGGAAAAAAATGGACATTCAGGTTAATTCTTCCGATCATCTTTTATGTTTCAAGATATAAAATGCAGTTTCATGCTCAAAACAAATTTCAGCAAGTGGTTTATGAGACTTCTACATAAATTCAAAGCAATACACTATTCAGTCTCTAATATGTCTTAAGTGTCGTTTCAAAAATATTCTAAACAAATTCTCTCTGACTTTTGATTCACCAGCAAACAAACACCCTGTAGAGTATAAGAATATATCACTGACAATTCCCATGTGAAAGCATAGTAAAAATTTCTATACCCTTTTTAATAAAACTGTTGAAGATTTCAGAAGCCATTTTAAGGAACAGTATTGCTATAGAAACTACAAAGCAGCAATGTATATTATTTCTGTTACTTTGTGCTTCTCAGAGACTGACCTGGATAGTTCCAAAAGCACAATGTCACGATATTTTTCTTTACCTTTTGCCCTTTTTGTAAACAGAGAAAAGCCCCAGGGAAGGTTATGTCACCTTTTACCACTCACAACCTTGGAATAAAAATTTATCTGGAGAAATTTTATTACCTGTAGACTCTTAACTTTTGCCAGTTCTATGGGTAGAAGCAGATTGAAAATAATAGAAGAAATGGCAAAGATTTCATAAATATAGTACCCCATTAACAGCTGGAGCAAAAGTGTTCTGTCCTCAGGTGAGCAGACAGAACAAATTTTCACATCCCCGTTCTTCCCCAGACACATTCAAATTCCTCTAGAGTATCTTCCCAGGGCTCTTGATTAAAATTAGTAACCTCTTGATTCCAATAGTTACATATCTACAGCTCATGCTTTCAGAGCTTATGCTCAATAGGTCATGTCAGTCTGTGATTTAAGTCCAAAGAACACTAGGTGGGCACCAGCCATGGTATGGGAAAAATTTCTCAAGACTGGTACAAGTTGCACATTATCAGTTTTCGTCTGCTGTTCTCACGCAAAGCGTGCTGAAGCACAGCTGTCAGCTGTCAGACAGGTATATTTACTGTACCACTTAAGTCCTTACCAGATTACTAATGAAGATATTTAGTTCATGAAAAATTTGGTTCCTAGATCTTTGATACTTTCATTATGTGGTGTTGGTTATGACTACATACTACTTGTCTCAGAGTATTGTGGCACCCACAACATAGACCAGAGAAGCCACAAATGCTATGAAACCAGCAAATTTTCCCACAATGTTAATTCTGGCTGTGAGCATGCATATTTACATGCATTATTTTCATAAATATAGTTATAGCTAATTGTATTTTCATATATCGTCGTTATAAGCATTAACAAAGACAATATTTAAGTACAGATCCTACCTGAAATTTTTAAAAATTTCTTCAGACAAATCCATTTATATGTTTCCACATAAGAGACAATATCTTTTTGCCTTTGTTTGTAAATTAAAAATTAAATTATTGAATTGTCTGACTGTATATCCATATTTTTACTATATAAAAACTCTACACACTCATTCAGAAAATCAAAATGTACATGGGTAAAGTAAAAATCAGGAATTTTTATTTCTGCCAGATCTTTCACTTTTGGGAGCAGGTTTATCTTGATAACTGAAATAATTTCCAAGTAATTTCAGATTTCCTTATGAGTATTTCACATAATGCTAGTATGCATCAAATAAAAATCCAGTGTGTAGTCATATAGGACACATGTATCAAGAGGGACCATATTTTATTCCTACCCCTCAAATATTAGTGAATAAAGTGTCCTGTCAACTAATCCCTGTGTTTATTTAGAAGCAAGACTCTCAGAAGTAGTCTGCATTGCAGAAAGCTTCAGTAGAAAATTATAAGCAGAGATGATGGTTTAAGATCTCTTTAGAGTGAATTTGACTTTCAGATACTCTCAGGAAACAGAACATCACCGAGCAGTAATACACAAGCAAGTTTTACTGTAGTAGCTATATATTTAAACTTCATGAGTTAACATTGCATAACGCCTTGCTTCCAATTGCATCATACATTTCAAAGCTTGCTGTGTACTTCTTCACATACAAAAGTTCTTTTTCAAGCAAAGGGATTTTTTTCCTTCATTTTTTTTCTTTGTATTTATGCCATGTTTCCTTTTATCTAATTACAAAATTCCTTCAATATGAGCAAAAAGAGCCTTCCTTCAAAACTTGTCTCCCAACTTTTAGTATTCATACACACTCATAAGGAAATAGCAGATGAAATGTCAACTCTGAAAATATTGAATAGAAAATATCTCCTTGCTAAGATGGCATCTTTTCAGCAAATTGATTTTTAACCTAGTCTCAAAGGCCAAATTATTTACTATGTGTTTGAAATTATATTGTCTTACTTAAGATGTGAGAGGGATTTTTGGAGGACTTAGAGGTGACTTTAATATGGTAACTCTCATATCTATTATTATTCTTTGAAGTTTTAACCAAAGCAAATGGCATTGAAAGACTACTTCAACTATGAAAAGCAACTAATATTACAATTAATATTGCTACTAATATTTTCTTTCATCATTTTTGTAAGATACACTATTGGCAAATGTCTTTCATATGACAAGTAACCAATTTTTAATAAAATGCAGATTAGCATGAAGACTACATCACATGTAAAGAGAGTTGTCTGTGCTGTGAATTAGCTCCAGGCCAGGATCACATTCCTGGTTAATATACTGCCCCAGTTTCTGTTTTCCAAGACACAGAGATTTCAAATCAGATATTTGAAATAGATTTAAATAGATTTAATAGATTTAAAACTTTGAGGACAAGATGCTCCCCTTTCACAACCAAGCGGAAGAATACAACCTCAGGCTGAAGGAAGGGTCATGCTTTAAGGATTCCCACTACAGAGGTTGTTTTTCTTGCCCTTCCCTCTCTCTACCTGTAGCCATGATCTCCTTGATCTCTTGGCCAGCAACAAAAATAGTCTGAGTCTGCACTTAACTAATACAACAAAGGAGGTGAGGAGTTTTCTAAAACTCCTCACTCTTGAGATACGATTTGCAGCAGTGCTACCAGGAAAGAAATGGGAGCCTCTGACCCAGTGGAAGATCAGAGAATTGTCCCCTGTCAGCAGTGGCTAACATGCCCATCAGGCTGTCAGCGCTCTCTGGCCATTGAAAGTGAAGCAACACAGTACACAAGAGAAGCAGCTGTGAAGTAGCAGGGAATATACGGATTTTCTGTTTCTTCACTCTAATGGAGAGACAACAGCTGTATGAACACAAGTAAATGTTACCTTGAAAATATTTTCTTGCTCTGTGTAATAGCAAGTAGGTAGGCACAGTGATGTTTCTGTCCTCATCCCCCAGTGAGATACCATTTCTTATTTGAGTTTGCATTTTTGAGCTAATTCACACAAAATTGTTGTATATAAAAAAAGCAACCCTTGTTACATAAGAGACAATGAAATTGACAAAGAAAATTGTCATGAACTCCCATATAGTAGCCTAGGATCTCCACTGGACAAGGGGATAAAGATATGTCTAGATTACCATGCTACAATGGAAACTTTTCGCAAAGACAACTTTCATAGTAGCTATCAGGGTCCTGCTAAAAAGTGAACTTGCTGAAAATGAGTTATCTAATGAACATATAATAGCTTTCCAGTGGGAGGCTCTGGTGATAATTATAGCTTCAAATAATTCTGTAGATGTAAATATTTGGCAACTCTCAGAAGAAAAGCTATAATTGTAAGATGCAATCTTGGGTTTGCAGGTTAGCATGATTTCTCTTAAATATGACATGGTTAAGGAAAGTTTTTCTCCTTTTTCTTTTTTAATATACTGTACTTTTGGTGTCCTTGTAAGTCAGTTTCTAACAGAAAAAAATTACATAGCTCAGAATATAATTTTATTATTAACATTATAGACATATTTATCCTGTATGGATATCCTGGTCTGCCTTTCTCACTCAGCACATCAAGTCTAGCTACAAATTTATTCTATTTTCCCCCATACAAATTTCCCTAATAACAAAAGATTTATTTTGCCACCTGTTTTTATGTTCGGTATCTTAATTTGTAAAAGCAACAAGCTGCAAACAAACTGATTGCTTTAAGTAATACAGGGATGGAAATGGAATTTCCCATTAGGACTTTAATTGTTCATTTGCTCAAGACATAAGCTGGTGAATTGTGAAACAAAAACTTCACCAATGATTGACCATAAGGCTGATACTGAGTTCTAAAACCTGGACTCAAAGTGTAAGACTTCATTATGTAAATAGGTCCTTTCACGTTCAGCAAACAATTCAACTACTACAGAGCCCAGGCTGCTGCTCTGATGTGTGAAATGTGAGCAGCCTACAGAATCACTGCTCTCCATGCCATGGGAACACCTACTCAGGCAAACTTTAATATTTTTATGCTTTATTGCAGAAGTACTTCCCACAGGAATAAATTACACAGCATACCCATGGTGCAGTGATTGTAATCACTGATCAGCTGAATATCTCCTCTGCATCCAATGCTTTTAGTAACACAGATTAGCTGTGCTAGCATTAGTAGAGAACCTTGGCCTGCAGTATCTCAGGCCAGAGCATCAGGAATATTATTTTAAGGCCTACAGAATCTCTAACAATTTTTGCAAGTCTGGTTTCGCTTTAATACTGACACAAAAGGTTGCGAATTCGAGTGTACTGTAGTTTTCCTCAGTGTTACAGTTATTATTGACATGCTGGAAGTGAAACTTTGAAGTATTATACTGTTTTTCAAAAGCAGGAACCATGGAAACTCCCAATAGTTTTGATCCTGGGAGATGCTGATGTAGAAAACTCTATGGATTATCAGGAAAGTTTCTGATATTCATTATTTGCAGTTTGCAAAACATTGAAACAGATACAGAAAGCAGAGAGTTATCCATGCCTATCAGAGTTTACTGTACCCTTCAGGCTGCAGATCCTTTAGCATTTGATTTAGAGCAATTGTAGGGCTTGAATTGAAACATGCACTTATTGCTCACCATCCACACTTTACTCATTGAATGGTTCACTTCCCAGAACAGGTGTGGTGCTCACAGCCAAGGTTTGTTTTGGAAACCTCTACCTGAGGTACATAACAAATGCACTTCTTTACCTCCTGGGAGTGGAAAACATAATGGTCCAAAACAGTGTTTGTCCTTTTGGCAATTTGAAACCACATCCATGATAAGGATACCAATTGAGGTGACTAGACTAAATTCAATCCAAAATAAAAACCTCAGGACCGAGCTAATGTGGGGGCCTTGGCACGAATGAGTCCAGCCTGTGGTCTGCTCCTATGCAGCCAATGATGGGCTAATGCAGATATAGTCTTAGCCTTGGAAGAGGCTCATGGGACTCTGAAAACAGACATGTTACATCGCTAATCAAAGAAGTGATATTCTCGATCTTTAATGAGGATGCCTGTAGTTTTCTCAGGCTGTTGTTGCCCATATGCTCCAGAGAATGATGGATAGGTCCTGGGTAGGTCCTGGATCCCTACCCAAACTTTTAAGTATAACTATATATTCATTTTCTGTACAGTTATTGATAAAGAATTAATATGTGCTTACACATCATTTCAGGAGAAACCAATACGAGAATTTTATACCTAATCCAATATAGAAATGAATGTAGACTTCTTGGTTTTCACTCTAATGAAAGTTAATTCACAATTAAAAGAGAATGTTTTTTTTAATAAGAGTGCACTTCCGACCACTAAAATCAGTGCAACAGGCAGAAAAATCACATTTCTAGGGGAAATAAAAAGACAAATTTGTGATTTTCAGAACTACTTATTTAAAATCTTATTGATCTGTGTACATTCATAATCCCCACATCAAATACTTTCCAAAATACTCCTGGATAATTGCATTAGGTAAAATAGTATTACCCAAGACTATTAAGCAAGACCTGTACAGAAAATTCATTAGTGAACTTGTGTAAGAATAAGTTTACGGGTATATTATGCATAGATTATCTGTAAAAGAAAGACTTCATTTCAGCCCAAATAGCTGAGGTCAGAAAGGAAATAAATCTCATCCCTTTTTCTATGTCTTCCATTTATTTCTGTGAATCTGACATTTTCACTGGTGGCTGCTTCTCAGCCAGGGACCTCACAGCAACGTGACTTCCCCACAGCATGATTGTCTGACACAATATCTGCTCTGAGTCTCTCTCATTTGTCCCTTATGCTGACTTTGTATGGATTATCTGATTCTGCATGATATCCGGAGTGTGTGTTCATGAAACAATGCTAATAGTTATGAGACCTTGGATTTTCAAGTTTTCAGATGAGTCACCAGCCATTTAATTCCTACTTGTGCTCTGGTAATCTGTCTTTTCAACAAGGTTTTTTTGTGCAATTTTCTTGTTTCTATATATTACATATTTCTTTGTGACAGACTTGTGAACAACTGAAGTCCTGGCAATAAATTGGAGAGGGATTAATTCTTTTGTTAACATTTAAAACAAAAGGCCAGCCCTCAGCAGGTCAGTTGTCTCTAGACTAAATTAGGTTATAATCCATCAAAAAGATGTCAGAAACCCATAAAGATAGGAGCATATGTGTACAATGACAAGTTCATTATGTGAAAATCATACAGATGATGGCATGAGAATATTTTGCTCTTCCCTTAGGCACAATGTATGAAACATATTTTCTGAATTACAGTTTGCCATATTTTACTGAATTTGTGATAGTAAACAGCATTATCTCTAAGTGGCATACCAGTGGCAATGGATGTTCACTTTTTGTGATAATGACAGCGTTTGCCAAGAAAAGGCAAAGGCAAGCCAAGGACCAACTGAAGAAATCCGCTTTCAAACTTCACGTCCTATGTCACCTTCATCCTTTTGTGCACTCCCAGAGAGACATCCAAGCACCCATGAATATCTGTCTGATTCCCACACAAAGGGGATCCAAGTCCCAGGCTGGAAAGGAGCAGTGGTGTGCCCTGGCTGGGACATAAATGGCTGAAAGATCACATTTTTGGGGTGTACCATGGCACTCATACTACTTCATGAGTTCTAGCCTGATCCTCAGATTCCCAAAAGTACCTGGTTTAGCAGTAGCCAGAAAGAACCAACTGAGCACCCAACTATGAGCCACAGGGCCCACTGCACACACAAAGCACTTGGAAACAGCCAATTGAGTAATCCCATTGAGTGAGCCCAGAAAAGCCCATAAAACCTGAAGCTCCTCACAAAGGGATTACAGAAGTATTCAGTCCCTCTCTGGATGATGTCAACTATTTTGCATCACTCTTATCTAACACATAATTAAAAATTCAGCTTACATACTTTTGTAGCCATATCATCACCTAAAATAGGTGCCTAATGTAGGTACTAAGACTGAAAGAGCACTAACATTCAAGAGAGCAGAGAGGAACCACGCTGTTAGTCCTGCTGGCTCCCTATGGAGTCAGGGAAGAGAATAAGTCCCTCTGACTGAGCACTTCTGGGAGGCACCTTTCCTATTTTGGACAGCATAACCAATTTACTTCCTTCACTGCATAGGGAATGAGGGTCTAGCACCTCTGGTTGTCAAACAGTCCAAATAATAAATGTCATCATAAGGTGGCTGACATGCTGGCCATTGCAATTATCTGCACCTGATGCAATGGGACAAAACCAAGAGTGTCACTTGTTAAACCTATTAATCCTGTAAACCATGAACGTATTGTATTAAAGGCACTCTAAACACCACAGGTAATTTTAAGCAGTGTGCTTCAATTAATGCCCAGCCTACATTTTCTTTTCAAAATTAATGATATCACATGAACATTATAAAATTGAAAGAGTATACAAATAGCAGCTGCACAGAAGCATTTAAATTCTTCTAAAATTTCTATACAGCTCATTTCAATGACTTGAACAGTTTAGAGAAAATGTTTTTCTGAAAAAATCAAACATCATGGAGAAATGCAATGGTGGTTAATAGAGACTCAGGCATTCAGGTGGGGTTCTAGGTAACTGGTGCTCAGCTCTAATTCAAAATTATATTGTAACTAAAATGTGAACATTTCCCAGAAACCTAATAATTATTCTTAGCTTTTCATTTAACTGCAATAATGTCACCTATAGATGGTTTTTTCTAGCAAATTAGGTTTTGGTGAATAAGAGACATTAAATCCATTTTACATGAAATTGTTAACAAGGTTTATTTAACTTGTTTCTATTTTGGGCACCTTTTGAGATATTTTGTTTCTTCCATCAGAGTCACTCTGAATTAAAACACATGTGTTACTCCTTGAAATGCATGATAAAAAGCACCTGACAATTTCAAGAGGTTAAGTGGCCATGATCTGTGCACTGTCTGTACTGCAGCTGAGAAGAAGATGCAGTTTGACACAGTATCTAATTTGCTGTGACATTCAAGTTTTAAGTGATGTTCAAGGAGATGGAAGTCCTGGTTCTAAACATATCCCAATGTGTGTTGGTCTTCTGTCTGTTAACTTACTAATGAACCATGATTGAATAAAGTAATGAAGAGTTTACAGAGAGCCCCAGGAAACCAATTTCCAATTTTGCAGCCAGCAGGCTTTAACTTCACTGCAGCCTTTGCTAATTTTGTCTAGGAGGGGACTTGGATACTAAATGCCATTTCTGCTTTGTGAATCAGAGAGACTTTTCCAATCCCTGAATACTTACTTGCTAATGAATGTCTCTTCTTCAGATCCATTTTATTTCCATCTGTAGTTGTTAAAAATAGGCTGAATAACTAAAAAACGATTACTGAGAGAAATGAAATTATAATCACTGAAAATCAGAGGCACTGTTAAACTGCTGGTGAGAAGGAAATTTTAATCTTTAGTCTGATCTCCACCATGGAAATAAGGTGTAAGAAAAACACAGAAGGTTAATTTTGAGGGGAAAAAAATAAATAAAAATCAATGTGAAAATCTTTTATGCATAATGTCTCTATGTGACTGTAAAGAACCAGTGCTTCTACCCACCCTGCATACAAACCAGCTCCATATGCAGTGCATGGAATCCTGTTTGCTGCAAAACTGTTTCTCTGGAGCCAGTATCCTCCATGTTTGTCACACAAGGCAGTTGGAAGGAACAGTAAAATAGGAGAGAAATCAAATGTCAAGAGAAAAGATACATTTCTAAGGACAAGTTTGTTACATATTTCTCTGCTGAACAGAAGGGTTTCTATAACCAGGCCTGTGTCAATCGCAAAGGCCACATTTCGTTTTTTCTCAGTAAAGTATAATTTTAAAACAGTTTTCAAAGACAATAATGCTAGTACAACATTTCAACAGTTATGTCTGTAAAAAATAATACTGAAACACTTCTGCACTATATCTACAAAAACAACTGCAAAAGCAGTCTTTGTATTTCAGCACATTTTAACTGAATTAATGTGCTTCACATAAATTGCAATCTAAAATGCTACTCATCATGCAGAAAGGTTTTTTCCTCTTGTTTTCTTGTGATCCTGAGGTTGTAATTTAGCAAGCTTGCAGCTTTATCAGGGGATGTAATCTTGCAGTCCTCAAAACAACTTTGTCTGTTATTCGTGCTTGTGTGAGTGCAGGTTGAGAAAAATGATGGAGCACTGTCAATGATTTTCTTAGTGAATTACACTATTGTATTGACAGAGTAATACCTTGAGATATAATGATTAAAAAATGCATAAAAGTGAAGTGATGTGTTCTGTGGCCAACAGGGAGAGGAGAAAACTATAACCTAAAAGTGACAAAGTATGTGTTGGTAACTATGCAGCTCCTATAGCTCATATGACTCATACAGCTCTTATGAATTCTGGGTGCTACTTTCGATTCCCTGTACTAAAGAGCACTTAAATATGGGGTGTATTTTAATATTTCAGAGCCTCTCCAGATCAAATATTTGAGATCATAGCAAAATGCAGCCTATCATTGAAAGAATCATACTGCATAATTATCAACAAGAGCCCCTTTTAGTCTGGTTATGTAAAAAGTTTAAAAGTATTACCAGGAGACTATCAGTCTGGATTTCTGCCTCCAGGGCTATTATCTCAGTCAACCTTCTACTTAGTTGAGTGAAGAATTCTGCATTACTTTAGGTCCTGCTGGCAGTGAAGAACAGTAATAAACAGTAATAAATAATATTTTGCTTTCCAAGCTTAAAACATAAACAATATATTCACTAATGAACAGAAGTCTATTAGAACCTCAAGAATCTCAGCTGTTAGTAATTATAGACATTTTCTAAAAAATTTTTAAAATCTTAGGAAAACATCTCCAGGCAAAAGACATATTGTTTTTCCAAACAACTAAAGCAGTGAGCTGTATGTGTAGGCTGCAAAGGTGAAAGACATGGACAGAAGAAACAAGACTGAAGCAAGGGAAACCTGAATCTCTCAGATTCTTTCTGTTATCTTTCAGATGAGCAAAGGTAAACCATTTGTTTGAAGAGCCTGTAGAAAGCAAGTCCTTAGAGGAATAAACTTCTTCAGTAAACAGACTAATGCAATAATTTTCTGTGGCCAAGTGAAATTGATTCATGTTATTAATACTTGCATAATGGAAGTCTTGCTATGTTTTTTTAGAAATGCAGAGTTATTTTTTAAAAAGAGTGAGTCTACGTTGTATAGAATTCCAAAACCATTAATTGAAAATGCATTATGAAAAGGAATGCATGGCTGAGGTACTTTATTCAGTCTGGTAACAGATTCAATGACATTTGCAGCAATAGCTCTCTATTATCCACATTGTATTACTTGGTAAATTTAGCAGAAAGAAGAAGATGGGAAAATATGAACACAAGAAATATGAAAATAATGAAATGTTAATGTGGCACAAAAAGTGTGACAGATGTAATACCACAAAGAGCCATTAAATACTTCCCAGTCCATCTCTTTTTATCTCTCTCATCCTGTCACTATCAATTATTCCTTAAGTTTCTCCATATTCTTGCAAGATTTAAGGAAGCAAAATTAATTTATGGGGTTTGCTTGTTATCTCTCCATCTAAACTGGCTACTGACACTTCAAGATGCTGAGCCATGTGAGGCAAAATCTCTTTTAGTGGACAAAAACATAAACATTTCATTAGATATGCCATTGAGCAATTTTAGTATTTGGTTGTTTCTAGTGTTCACATCCTAAAAAAACATGTCTAAATAATAATGACAGTTACAGTTCTTATCTAATCTCCTTACCATTACGTCTTGTTTTTAGGCCCACAACATATTTCAGTAGAACTTATATTAGTCTTTTTAGCATGGATCAATGAAGATGAAAGAGTGCCTTGAGCAGAACTCATTTGTCCTTGTCAGCAGTGGATAACCAACTAATACAGTTAAAATAAAATTATACTGGAATAGTCTGATCTTACTAGGCTTATTTAAACTAATAAATACTACTAAGTCTTTAAGACCTAATTTAAAGTTGTAATTGTCTACAGAGATGCACTGAATTCACCAATATTTCATATGGTACACTGAAGCAGTCTACTATATAAAATGAAATCACTTTTTTCCCCATAGAAATAAGTTGCTCATTGTGAAGACAAAGTAATGCCAAAACCAAATTAAGTGTCACTTAATTCTAATTAATCTTCTCAGCTCAAATTTTTTCTAATAAATATAACCCATGAGAAAATAAATAATAAATAGCAAAATATTATGAAATCCATTTTCATGTTGGAGGTCCAGGTTATTCCAGACCAATGTATTTGAATATTTGGTGGGATGCATTATGAGTTGGGGTTACATAAGTGCAAGACTAGCGTTAGTTTTACTTCTACAGTGGAACAGAACTGTTACTTTCTCAGCTTGGCAAGCTCAGCTGTGAATATTTGTGCCTAGTTTCTATTTCCATTTAAAGTATACTCTTACAATACCCATTCAAATCAGATTCAAGAGCACATTACAAAATAATAGGGAACACCTTATTAGATAATCTTAAAAGAAAATCTAATCATAAACAAATTAATATTTTACCATCTGCTTTGCATTTTTAATGCACATAGTCTTTTTTTTTTAATGACTTTTATAATTAGAATAAATTGAACTCGTTCTATGTGAAGTAAATATAAAAAATTTGGCAAATACATAGGGGAAATACAACTGTCCTGAATTAAAATTCAAAATCTACAAAATACAAAAGCTCTTTGTACCTTATTCAAAACACAAAGATATATACATTCTAAAAAAATTTTCCTATACACAAGCTGCACGATTATGAAGAATCAGAAAGATTCACAGAATCTATTCTGTTGGCAAATTTGAGACATATAGGAAATCAATGTCTGCTGCCTATTTCAGCTAGAATGAGATGCTAGACATTTTCAGTTCATGGGCTGGGATTTCACTATGCAAATCACACATGGTATGAGAGACAGAGCAGCTATTTTCAATAGCAATTACATGAGATATTTTAGACTGAGGTGTCAAAAATGGACAGTGCTCAGGTTGCTGCAGTGGACAACAGGATCACTTTCAGGTACTCCAGTACTGACTAGACTCCACTGAATAAAATGTTTTTATACACAAGTAGGTGCTTCATTTTGAGCACAATAACTTTGAATAGAATCCAACTCATTTTATACTGCCCTACAGAGCCCCTTCTTGTACTCTGTTAAGTCCCCTGGGCTGACACAGCATTTGAGGTTACATCTTTTAGAAAACAGGCCTCTCTAGTGGAACTGATGGGCCTCAATCATTGAAACTTTCCCCTCCCTATCACAACAACCACTATTTGTTTGTCACTTTTTTTCTGATTACTCAATTTCAAATATGGTTTCAACAGGAGGTCATGAATGTCATTCCAAAATTTAACTGACTTGACAGTTTTTTGACAATCCAGATTTCTTCAGCATAAAGAATACTTTAAAATTTACCTGTCTGGGGCAGTCTGAGAGATTCCTTACTTGTCTGTACCATCTGGAAGTTGTGGAAGAGCACCTACAATATGTATCATTTCCTCAATCTTCTTAGAATAGCAACATGACATAAAATACATGTACTCTTGTAAGTTAATAAAGCTCTCCACATTTCCCCCCTTGCTGCTGCCTGCTTCACTACCCTCATGACTCTCTTCCTTTCTCTTAAGAGGATGATAAGTATTGACATTCTCATGCTGTGTAGTGCTCTGACCTTGGCTGCTTGCCAGGCGCCCACCAAGCTGCTCTGTCACTCCCCTGACATTAACAATGCAAGGGGAGAAAAAACCCCATGAAAGTTCATGGGTCATGATAAGGACAGGGAAATAATATTACAGGCAAAACAAACTCAACTTGGGCAAGTTAGTTTATTGTCAATAATGGAGTAGGATAACAAGAAATAAGAGCCAGTTAAAAAAATCTAAAAACCCCCCAAATTTTCCCCACCCTTCCCTTCCTTCCCTTTTCAACTTTGCACAAAATTTCTCAGCCTCCTTATGCGGAGTGACCTAGCAGCATGGTGAGCAGGTATTTCAGTCAGTTCATTACACATCATCTCTGCTGCTCATTCCTCCTCATGCTCTTTCCTTCTCATGCTCTTTCCATGCTCCAGCATGGGCTCTCTCCTGAGGATGACAGTCTTTCATGAACTTCTCCAGTGTGAGACCTTCCCACAGGATGCAGCTCATGATTCCATCAGAGACAGTCCTTCAGGAACAGACTGCTGCAGTGTGGCTCCTCTCTCCACAGGGCCACAGGTCCAACTAGGGGCTGCAGCAGCATCTCTGCTCCAGCACCTGGAGCACCTTCTCCCCTCATTCTTCACTGACTGGTGTTTCCAGACTTGTTCCTCTCACATATTCTCACATCTCTCTAACAACAGCTGCTCTGCAGCACTTTTTTCCCTGTTCTTAAATGTGTTATCACAGAGTTGCTCCCAGCATCACTGTTTGGCTCAGCTTTGGCCAGCAGCTGGTCCATCTTGGAGCTGACTGGCACTGGCTCTGTCCAGCACAGGCAGCTTCTGGCAGGTTCTAACAGGAGTCACACTTTCAGCCTCTCCCCTCCCACACCCCTCCACTATCAAAAGCTTGCCACATTAACCCAATACACACGAAAATTCAGCCCAGGTATCTGTGGGTCTTCCTGAAAGAAGTGATTTGGCTTTTGCCCAGCTGAAAGCAATATTCAGCTCAGTTCTTCAAGATGTCCCTTTCTGAATGGCTTGAGCTATCCCTGTCTCTAATGGGGGACTAGAAACCCATAGGTTTGAGTGATAACTCTGTATGGACTTTTTTCTTACAGTGATATCCTGGAAGACCAGAATGTCTTTTGTATTCAAAAAAGACTTTCTATTTTAGAATACAAATTAGTGTAGTTCACTCTTAAGTGAAAAATACTGTAAGGAATTGTATCAGGTAAAATATGGATAGCTTGTTATTTTATACCATGCTGCTCTTGCATACTATAGGCTTGCCCCATGAATCTCTACTTGCTGACTTTTCTTCAGCTGCCTAACTCACAGTTTCTGAGATGCAACAAAATCTGCCCAGTTTTGTCTGATCCATGGGATACTTTTTCCATCCTCCCTGACTCTTGAAGCCTTTCTGTTCACTCCTTCTCTTTCCAGTAGCCTGTCAGTGTCTGTACTCACTGCAAGCACACACCTCATTGCTGTGTCTCTCTGATTACTTCTCTTTCTCCTGTCAAGCCATTCCTGTGACCTTCTGTCCTTGAGCAGCTGCTGAAAGAAAGAGCAACCATCCCTTCTAGGGAGGCTTCTGCCCTATCCACTCCTGGTTTTTACAGGAATACTACATGAAACCTGAGAACAAACTATCTATGTTTTTTGCCAAAGACTTCTAGGAATTTTTTCTTCCTTTCTAATTTTCCTTACAATTTTCAGTCTTTCTGTCAGTGTGGATGTCTCACAGCTTCTAACCTCTGCAGAACTGTTTTGAGTCAGTTCTCTCTGTTCATCTTAGAAGCTAACAGACAGTGGTGTTTTATAGCCTCAAGGAACATTTATCCCCAGATGGATGGCATTTTGGTTTTTTTAAAATAAACTCAGAAATGTGAAATGAGATTTTTAATACCAATTCCAGACAGATAACTAAAGAACAGAAATGACATACAAATACCATCTTTCTCAAAGTTAAAAATGATCCTTAAATAAAATCAGCAAAGTGACATGCTACATTGAAGCAAAAATTGGTAAACAATTTCTTGAGTGCTATCTACAGATAGCACTGACAGACTACCCAGCCAAGGGGTGTACTGCAGAAATATGAATTTGCAGATGGAAAAGTATTTCTAGCCCTTTCTGCAAAAAGAGGCATTTAAAACTAACCTATTGATATGGTTCATTTTAAAAAGAAGTATCAGAATATTTAAAATGCTATTATAAATGTGGATAAATATTAAACCCATTTACAGAAATACCAAACACTTGTGTCATCTATTTTTCTCCTTGAAGATGTTAAGAGCTAATGATCAGATTTAAAATTCAGATTCTAAAAAAGGTGTAGACTTCTCTTCTGTAAGATCCTGTGACAGCATTTAGGATTTGGTTACAGGCTCAGAGAAGAACTAGGTTGCTGTGCAGAAAGAGGGGCATTTTCCAAGGGCACAGCACGAGCCATAGGCTCCCTTTGTCAGGTGCCAGGAGCCGTGGGGAGTCCCGATGGAGGAGCAGCACAGTCCCACTGCTGTTTTCACACCTGGGAAAAACAAACCTTTTGCAAACTTTTTAGGGTTGGGCATACATTCTAAAGCACCAGAAGTTATGGGGGGAAAATAAAAATTAAAAAAACCCCAACCCTGAAGGTTTCTAAAATGAAACAATCTTAACCAGACTGCAGTTGTCTGAAGCTTATGCCAGGCCAGTCAATGTTAGATATGAATGGTACCTGGTAATGTGTAAAGTTTAAGAATGCAAATTTTTGTTTATGAAATTTTGTATGAGAGAGTGACTTTACATTTCCCCACATTAATGAGGAATTCATAAAAATGGTGTTGTTACAGAAAGATTTAACTATTATGAGCATTTTCCTTGCTTGACCCCTGGAGATGTCATCCGAGTTAGAAACCTGAATTTAAAAAGCATTTACAGTTAACTTTGTCAAGGCAGTCAGAAGAGAGCAGTATGTTCCTCCCATCTTGACTGTAAAATTTACCAGTTAAGAAGAAACTTTGAAACTGAGATTTTCAATCAACTTCTAAACATTAAAATTGTCAAAAGACAGATATCAATACCAAAGGGTCATAAGACTCAACAGAGAAAAATCTAAGACTTTCTCTGCTTAGGAAAAGAGCTAAATGTGCTTAAATACACACAAAAGTTATGGTGCAAAAAATTCTGCATTTTCCCCTCGATTGTGTTCATATTCTGGTCACATTCTGAGTTGATGACTATTACCAAAAATTAATGAGACCATTGTCCTGGCTCCCATTAATTCAATGGGTTTGAATTAGTCAACTGAGAAACTATGTGCATATCTATGTATTATCAGAGAAACTCAAAGACAAATTGCCTTTTCTGGTCTTTTTCTCTTTTGCTCAATTTTTTACATCAAGTATTTTATCTAAAAGGTCCATTCTTATGAATAGCACTATTGTATAGCAGACGGACTAATGCATAATGGAGTTTTTATATTAATATTCTATATGCATATTTTTCAATATTCACATTTTTCCCTTGGCAATCTGTACGGGTAGAGTGTCCTATGCTACTAAATTGTATATCAAATAGTTTAATACCCAAAGATACTCTTTATGTGTAATGCACCAACTATTTCAGTGTTACTGAGTATGTGTCTTATCCTAGTGAACATATTTTTTTTAATTAAATGAAAAATGCAAAAAATCTCAGTTCAAGTATGATCAAAGCTGTGATAATCTAAGAATCTTCAAAAAATGAACTTTTGGGGTGTGAAGGCATGAGTTGTTATCCAGAAGTTTTCTGACCTCACAAATCTAGGACTTGCTGCCTTATGCTTTAAAATATATTTTAATAATTTTTCAGTAGAAGATGCAAGAAAACGTTCACTTTTTTCCTTTTTTTTTAATTTTATATTTTAGATCTAGAATTTTAGCTGTGCACAAAACAACAAGAGACAGACTGCTGTGTTAGCATGAGACTGAGATTCCAAAGCCAAGATCTTAAAAATGCTTCTTAGGGAAATATGTTATCCCTAATTTGTCAGTGCTTTGTGAGTCTGTATTGTAAATTCCTACACTCTCTGTGCTTTCAGTGAAGAGGAGGATATCCTTACTGGTCATGAGAGCAAGATCTGACTGCAGGTCTCCATTTAAAATTAAGTGACACATTTAACAGCACTGCAACCCATGGCTAATCCTTGCATAGCTATTTCAGTCCTAGTCCAAGTGATAGCAAAGGGAGAGAATACAGAATATATTTTCGTTTTTGAATGCACCCAACATGATGACTAATGCCAACTAAATAAATTAGTAAGAGCATACTGAGATTTCACAAAGAATCAGTACAAGGATACCTGCTTTGAAGCAGAGGAGGGCTTGCCTCATGCAATTAGGGGACTTATTTGAGCTGACGAAGAGGAATGAAGTGCAACCCTGGCTGAGATTACTTTAGCTGTATATTTTAATCCTACAAGGTCCACAGGCAGGAAAGAATAGGAATTTGGCAATCAGAAAATAGTATCAGAAGGCTTGTATTAACAACAAAAAAAAAAAAAAATATATATATATATAAATTAAAAAATAAAAAAACAGAAAGAGAGAAAGCTACAGAGGGAAATAACTATCCAAGGATTCAAACTGGTTTTGTCCTTTTAGTGCCTGTGTCTGTAGGAAGGCTTTGCATGTAGAGCAAATTATTTGACAAGCATAAAAAATGAGCTAAGAATCCAGAAACCCCTGTGGTAAATACAAACTGACAGCATCCCTCAGATGTTTGAGGTTTGAAATAACCTTTAGTCCCTTATAAAAATGCACCAGGTTTTTCATGCTGTTCTGAAGCAGAATGTTTACATATCTTAGTTCATCTGTCACCAGAGTAAGAGACTAGAGAATAACTCACAGCTGTAATTCAGAAGCACACATCTTGGTCTTTGAACCAGTTTGGTATTTGTAGTAGGGGTTTTCACTGCACTAGACTAACAGTTAGTTGGCTGTCAAGCACATCTGCAAGCAACAGGGAGAAGCTGATGTGTAGGAAGCTGAGGTATGTACCAATTATTCCATTGCTAACAATTCTATTTACTTTTGCATCCACATTACTGTCAACAATTTTTATAACATTCTGAGGCCTTAAAATTCTGCATTTTGTTTCTGCACTGACTTCTGCTGAAAAGAGTAGAGATTTTTTGGCTTCTACGTATATTCTGTAGTGGGGGGAAACCAACAAGACAGCTGAAAATCTGGAAAATAGTTTAAACTCCAGAAATCATAAAACCTTTTTTGTCCCTTTCTGTACGTATGTATGGCATTGACTAGAGCTGTAGGAACTGCTCTGACTGGAACACTCTCCATTTAACAAATCTCCAACAAATCTAACAAAAGAGTCCAAGAGGATCTGGTCTGGACCCCATCCAAATGGCCTCAGGATTCACTGCCCTAATGCAGTTTGTCAAATCCACCTTTGTGGTTTGGTGATATGTTTAGTGTAGGAGATGGTTTGCAGTCCTAATAAAATGTAGTCTGTGACTGGGGCAAGTGCAGGAGTATGACATGGCTCAAGACCAGAGAATGTGCCAAGTTCCTTTGACCAAGACAATTGCACAGACTAAAGAAAAAAACAAGTGGATGGGTAATGTTTGTGATGTATAATCTCACATAATCTCTCTACTTCTACTTACCCTAGAAACATTGATCCAAATTTACAGAACAGCCAAGCCAAGCAGCTGGAATCCTGAGGATATCCCACCTCAGAAGTTGCCTGTGCAAATACTTGGCAGGGAAGCTCACATCTGTCAACAATGATAATTTACCTGAGTAAGAATCAATGGAATCAATGGCATTGTTTTAGAATTATTTGGGCCCCAACAAAGTTTTTCAAAAGATTTTTGACAGGAGGGAAACCCCTCATTCTAGTCACTTCTGATAAAAGATCCTATTTCTAATGCAATCAGCAAGTACTGGGGGAAAAAACGGAACTCAAAACTCACTAGTATATATATCTTCTTTGTAATACAAGAATCACTTAAGTATATGTTCAATATTCTTTGGCATCTAACCCTGATTTGTGAAGAATATTAATTTTAATTTATATTTTAAAGGCAGTTTAATCTCTCTTAGCAGAGAGATTAAGCAGTATATATAAATACATGAACAGGTGTATTCTATTAAATTTTAAAAAAACATGTCCACAAAAAGTGCTGAAATGAAAAACAACATTAAAAGAAATGCTTTTTCTCCACTATATTTTGTGAGTATTGTCTGCTGTAATACCTTTTTCACTGGTGAGTCTTCGGTGTGTTATCCTCTACAGCACTTCAGAAACTACTTTGTAGAATATAGATATGACAAATCTTCCATTCTGTCACATTTGAATCACATTTCCACATACCTTTGAAGTTCTCATGACCTCCTTTTGCAAACTCTTCGAGACCCACAGATGAAAAGTAGTCTATGATGCTAAATAGATATTATCATCTCTTTCTTTATACACTTAGGGACAACTGTCATTTACTTTCACCTGTTTGTCACATAAAACAATATTTAAATTCCAGATTTTCTAAATGTTCAGAAATGGTTTCCATCTGCATTTTTGAAAGTCTCTCTTTTTCTTGGGGCAATATTATGGACAATTTCCAGAATCATGTGGTGAAATGGACAGTTTCAACATCTAATTATATTTTATATTGCTTGTCTATAATCTCTTTGTATACATATATTTATATAGTGATAGTTTTTGGTAAATTAATTCATGTTTCAGCAGCAGTTTCCTTTCAGTTACCTGCCTGTAATGCTCTTCCAACAATATTCACATAGTAGTACACTCTGCTCAAAATAGGACTTGATAAAGAAAGCAGGGTCCATACAGTACCACAAGCATGTTCTGCCTGCACATCAAACAACAAATTGCAGATACACACAAAGATGCAATGCCAGGTGTGAGAGTATTGTCTTTGACTCAATATGGCACTAATTCCTAATTAAAGCTACACCTCTCTTGACTGAACCATATTAATATCTTGCTGTTTTGGCAAATGCGCAAAGCAAATTTGTGATGGTTGTGCACAATAATCCTTGTAGATGTACCCTAAATATGATTTTTTTTAATGACCATGAAAGAGCAAGGAACTAACTTCCTTAGTCACAAGAAAAAACATATGAGATGGGGAAAAGGATTGTCATTCCTTGTCCTTTAGCTATTAGTTAGGAGCACCAGCTAACACCTAATCTGTTATAGTAGTTCACTAGTAGTTCACTAACCACAACACAGTTTGCCATATGAACTATTAGTAGACCATTCTCAGTTCTTTTACCCCAAAAGAAAGAAATCATCTCTAAACTTCTAGTCCTCTGCAAAGTATATGTAGGCACACCCAACATGGGAGTAAGCTGCAGCATTTTGCCCAGCACAAAAAAGACAGGTCACTTACTGTCACTAACTGTCTTCTGCTGCATTTGCAACTATACCTCGCTGGGTTAAATCTCTGTTATTAAAGAGATGTTATCTTAAGCATTCACTGACTGACATGGAAGTGTCATTGTTAAAGAGGATTACAATGGGAAAATTGATATTTCTAAAATATTTTTTGGAGTAGCAGACAGCAAATAAGAAAATATGCTTCCTTTATTTCGCATGTAGTATATTGCATTTCCAAAAGGAGGGCTATGATATCACTTATAATTTTCTTATAAAAAATAATGGAGCTTTTAATGAACCCTAAATGTAAGATGATCTGGGGTTTTTTTCTGAGAAAACTTCAGATGTCTTGCCACTATCCTAAAATTTGATGGGGAATAAAAGCAAATAGCCAGTTCTGCTGGCCATTACCGAGTAGAGGAAATGAAATCTTCTTGTAGAAAATTAAGCTACAATTGAGAAGATGAAATTAGATATGCCAATTCAACTGCCTATGGTCTAAAAATGATAAAATAAATGTAAACAAGTACTGACACATTTGTTTAAGCACTATCAATGTCGTATCTTGCAGCCAGGTGTAACATCTGCTTTACTCTACCCATTTCTTTCCAGAATTTCAACTTAGTGGTGATCTGAATTTTATTGTTCTGGACACCAGATGACAAGAAATAATTCCTTGTTAACACTTATCACTTTTACAGAATGAATTGTGAAATTTCCTTCAAGACACATTTTGAGCTTTCAGGTGTTTCCACAGCATGACTACATACAAAAAGGACATAGGTCAAGAAGCAGCAAAAGTAAGGTGAAAGGCAGACTCTGTGCAAGTCCAAAGAGGGGCAAGCTGCTGGTGAATAAATCTAAAAGAGACAATAAAAAATGAAATCAGTAACAGAGGAAATTCTTCTTTTTTCACATAGGGGCCAGGTGAATGTACAGTTCAATCTGCTTAGACAACAAAATGTAAGACCTTGTGGAAATGGGCTTTAAAATTATAGCAGGTAGTAAATATCAAGTGAGGAACAGGGAACTATATGAGCTAACAAATACTGCAGGCATGTGAGCAAATAACAAAGTGAAATTCTGTCTTTGCATCTGAATGTTTTAATGGACTGGAAAGGGAAGTTCTGAGGCAGTCTTCCTCCTGGAGAAGAGAGAACAGAAAACAATTCAATACTAGTTGTCAGCTTGATAAACTTGAAAGGAAATACAGGAAATACACAAATACTTGTCTGTGATTGCTTTGAGACCTTTGTGAACAAAGGACCCATCTGCTACTGTGTGTCCTGTGTATGTTTCCAGCTTCTAAAACAACACCAACTTACATGAGCCTTTTTTTCCTTTGGTAGGTAATTTCAGTCTAAATCCACCCTACATTGTAAATGGGCATTATAAATTAAGGGTGGGAGAATGCAATGGCTATAATGAGCAATTTGTGACTAGAGAAACTGAGACAGGAAGAGAGACTTACTGCCTGACAAATACAAGAATTTAGAAATATCACCCTGGGTCTACCAAGCACAGCGGGACTACAGAAAGCAGTATCAGAAGAAGTAAAAGCACAGAGTGCAGGAAGGCACAATTCTGTGCAAGGCACCAGAAGCTCTACACCCCAGAAGGGACTCACCACTTATGTCTCCAATGGAATTATACCTTATGACTTGCATCTACACAACTAGACTTACTTATCCACTAGAACATGGTAGCTTTTCCAAACTCCTGTTGAGAATGCTCCCTCACTCATGCAAAAGCTCCAACATAGTTTGGGGTTTATCTGGAAGAGTGCTAGCCAACCCAAGGCCAAAACCACGCCAGGGGCTGCATGGTGCAAAGCTGGGTAGATGTGCTCAGTCATATTCCCTAACTATTCTCAGGTTAATATTATAGATGCATCCACTGGGACCAATTAAGCTGGACACTGGGCTGCATTGATAGAGTTGTAACTCTCCCATGTGAAATTCCTATAAATGAATAAAAACTTCATAATTCTTATAATTTTGACAGGATTTCTGAAAATATGAATTGTATTTAGAAATCATACTTTTCAGGGCATAAAGTGCTTTTCCTACTAGGTAGTTGGGGGACAGGTTTTGATAATGAATTAAGCCCAAATTTTTTATTTCTTGAATTATTATCTTAGGGCTCATTTCCAATATCTTTATATCTTAGCATGTGGAGAAAATAAATATTAACTACAGAAAACAGCTATAATTTTTGTTGTTAGAATCTATTTGACAGAAACATTCACTGCTTCATTACTGGATTGTGCATATCCCAAAATGAAATCTGTGGAGTTATAGCAAGACAGCCTCTGGGAGACTGCAAGAGTCTTTCTGGATTGTCTGCTCTGTTATGAAATAGTCTGAAGGTTGATATGAGATTTCAGATACTCTCCATCTAAACCATGTTTAAACAGGTGTTGGGGATACCTTTCTGACTTTGCCATCTAGGCTACAGGGGATAAATAGGCCCTCAAAGTTAAGAAAAACTTTTTTTTCTCTGCAATGCATAATTTACAGTTTGTTAGATAACCAAAGCAAACCCAACTAGTGCAAAAGCAGTCTGTAAAAGTAGCCTGTATTTGCTTTGAACTACTATAGCCATCCCAGAGACTGCAATTCCTGTTGTGTAAGGCCTGACTGACTGCAAAGTAGAGGTTATCTGCTGTTTTTCTGTGCTTTATTTCAGTGACTGGAGATGTGACTGTAACATTACTTTTTTTAAGACTCGTAAAACTCTGGTGCTTTTGATTGCTTGCCACAGCCACTTGCCTAATTAAGATGTCTCCAAAATGAATACATTATTTAACCTTTCTTTGCAAAAGCCAGAAATCAACAAAAGAGCTCTGACAATATTTTAAAAAATATTATTTACGTACAAATCTTTGTATTTAAATTTTAGTATTTGAGCACCAACATGAGATTTTTCAACTGATGCAAACAGAAACAAAATAATGATGCATTTTCTTCTGAAGATTACCAAGTAAGTTGAATTTTGATTGACAAAGCAGAATAGAAGAATTTTACACTATTAATAACCTTCATTGTTTCAGTAAGTTGCATTATCTCTAAATTTCATAATAGCTAATCCTATTCTATAAAGACAAGTATTTAATTATTTAGATTTTATCTCCCTGAGATTATTGCAGAATTTTACTTTACCTCTACTGATAAACATGTTGACTGTATATATAAAAAGATATATAATACGTTTTTTAATACTAATTGATTGACTAAAAGTGAAGCTGGACGAATATTGTCTCATGAGTTTATCAATTTAATAAAAATGTGCTTATCCTTAAATTTCATTAAAATTAAGCAAGTAATAAGAAGATGGATCTTAAATTATTTATGTTTTCTCTCTTCTAACTTAACAAAAGTATTTTTACCTCTGCTGATAAAATGAAGAATGAATTTTCATCACTTCACAATGCATAGGCACCAGAAAATGTGCAGCACTGAATTACAATGACATACAGTCTCCTCTGAGACATTATGTGGTATATCATCAAATGTCATACAGTGACTCCTTTTTGCTTCAGGGGATCATTGCTCATCCTTATAATTAAGAGGACCAGTAAATTTGGTGTTTCTGGATTGGAATGGCAAAAGTTAAACTCATTTATGATAATTGATTATTTTAGTGGAAACTGGGTTTCATTATAAACATACAGCCCTTAGCCCATTTGTAAAAGAAATATGAAACTATTGCTTGGACACTTGAATATGCCTGTATTTTCTAGAGCCAAATTTTGGGATAGGAAACAATAAACTTTCTTATGAATTGGTGTATTTTTTGCAATATTTTTTAGCAAACTGAGCACAGCAGATCCACTGCAGTGGGCTTTTCAGCCCACCTATAGAACAGATTAATGTCTTGCTCCATGAAGTTGCTGCTGGCCTTTGTTTCCCATAAGGATTGGCAGACTTCCCCAATGCACAGATTCTTTAGGAATTTAGGTTTAGGTGGTATATGCTATGTGAAGTCAATCACAGGTAAGCAATTCCTAAGTTCATAACAGGTTGGGGTGACCCTGGAGCCATTAATGAAAATGCCAATTAACACAGCCCCACCAGAGGAAGAGCTGAAGAGGATGCACTTTGCTAACGAGGTTGCTGCCTTGTGTGCTGCTAGAATCCCAGCAAGCATATTGCCATCACCACCGAACTGCTGAGGACCCCAGAGGGAACTGGCATAACAAATGAGATTCTGCTGAGTTGAGCTCACCTGAAAAAAGGATTGGAGGTAAGACTAATGAGATGATGCCAGATGCGTAAATTCAGTCTGCATCCAGAGTAAATGCTTTGGCTGACTGTCACTCCACAGTCTGGACTGTTGAAAAAATATTAGTCTTTTAAGTCTTGCAAATGTCAAAAAATCCATATTTCCCAGATTGCTTCTCTTCTTCTATTTTTCTTTTCATCTATCTGTTTTGTTAGAGCAAGATAGGAGCAGAACTTAAAGGTGTGTTAAACATCCTCCAGTAAGAGCTGTATGACAAATCAGAGAACTCCAATGGAGATTACTTACACAAAGACTTTTTCCTTTCCAATAAATGGGGGTCTGAAAGCAGTATTTTACATTGGAATTTTTCATTCAAACTATAATTTCTTGAGAGTAAAACACTAATACTGCTAAATTTAAAAGAAAGAAAGCAATTCAATTTCACTCACAGGAAGTAGCAGACAAAATTACTGTTATCTGTTGGAGAGAGCTCAAGGTATTCTCAGCCTTTCAGTTTTCCTCTTATCTCCCCCAGATTTTAAGCACACTCTTGCTTGTAAAACTCTCCAGCTATCCCAGAAGTGGAATAATTTTTTCCTAGCCTGTCCTTCAGAGTTAGGTCAAGTTTCTCCCTGTAACTTGGTGTATTTCATTTCTTTGTTTCTAAGGATCTTTTGATAAATTGGGAAACTATTTCTTTAGTAAGTAGAGCAACAGGATTGATTCAAAGTCTGGTTTCTATTTCCCTTCTGGACTAAAAAGACTTGAGGCATAGGAAAGCTATTTCTTACCACTCTCAGATCATTGTTATGTCTCCTGCTTTGTTTGATTTCTAGACTATTTCTGCAGTCTAGACAGTGATATTTTTGTCATCCTGGAATCTCCCCAGTCCAGAGATATCTTTAACAATACTTGGATAATTTTCTATTGGAGGAGCTTTGAAGAAACCCAGAGATATAATTACAATAAATATCAATATACAGTATTACATCTTACACTACCATAATTTGCATGGGTACTGATATTTATAGCTACAATTTCTATTAGCAATTAGACTCTAGTATCACCCCTCTGTGAGCCTTCTAGTTTTTACCAAAAGTGCCTTTTATCTAAAAATTATGGGACTTTGAGATGGTTGACTAACTTCTTTTTCACTGTCTGTTTTATTTTCAAAATGCTTTATCCTGGTTTGGGGTAGCTTCATCTGTAAATAGCCATCAAATCAGGTAAATGGGTGAATAACAAGCAACATAAAATCTTTATAGGCATAGAAATTCACAGGCAAAATAGGAAAAATATAATGTCAGGATTGCTCAGCTAGGGAGAGTGATAGTGACTGAGAGAGGGTGAGGGTGATTAGAAGATAAGGAGAAAAACCCAGTAATGAGACTCCATCTACTATAATATAGACTGGATAGAAATAACTTTCCAAGTGTGAAATCAACGTTGTTTTTCAGGCAAAATGAGTGACAGCTTTGCAGACCTGATTTAAAATTTACTTTCAAAAAGCCTGATGAATAAGTATCAATTATTTATTGAAGAAGTAAGAAAAGCTATACAGACACTGTAGAACTGCCTAATTTTAAAAATAATTACATTAAAAATGAGGAAAACTTCTAGAGGGAAAAAAACCCAACAAAGCTGAAACTGGAAAACATTGGCAGATAACACATTAGAAATCCAAAACTAATATGCCTCAATTCCCAAAATGCTTGTAGGAACATCACAAAGAAGCAAGCCAGCATGGCTAAACAACACAGTAAAGGAGGCTATTTAAAATAACAAGGCACACTTCAAAAACTTGAAATTGTTTTGCAAGGAAAAAAAATTTAAAAGTGGTTTAGGTATGGCATATCAAAAGGCATAAACACATTTACTAAAACTTTGTTGCAATATGTTTGTGGTTAGGCAGTCGTCTCCAGGGATGCCTTTGAAGAGATGGCCAAGGTATAAAAACATATCTCAGAGAAGACAAGACCACAACATCTTCTTTTCATCCAAGTTTACCAGCAAGCAAGGTAAAGCTTAGAGAGGCATCTGTGTGGCAACACTTTAAAAAAATAGAGGATTTATCTAGAACTGGACTGACAGCAGAAGGTATGAACAGTCTTTAGGATGTCTGAGATTTTTTTCTAAATTTTTCTGGACACTCACACTCCACTAACATTAACTCAATTGAAGTTTCCAGGATTTGGAAATGCAAGATCAATTGCTTATTTCTAACAAATTTTTAAGAATCTACTATCTGAAAAAAATTACTGGTTTTGTATTTTTAGAGATACTTTTTCAGCTATTTCTCATTAAATGATGTGGTGAACATTGTCTATATAGCAGTTTGACCAGAAAATTTGATTGCCAGGGCTATGAACAAAATATGTGCCACTTACAAATGCTAAAGATCTTTTCAGTCTATTTATCAGAGATACATTGAGTCATAGATAAGCCAATATTTCTTTGAAGCAAAGGACTGTCCCAAAATAAAAAGTGCATTTAAAGCAAATGCCAGGGGTGGGGGAAATGGAACAAACAGCTTATTGAATAAGTTTGTTTAGAATTTATATGTAAGTGATTGAAATATTTTCACAGAAGTTTTAATGTAAGGGAGAAGTTCAGGAAGAAAGTATAATGGAGTGTTCTGCTGTTTGTCTGCTTATATGATGTGTATGTTTTGATAAACAGATACATCTATTATATCTTTGCAACCAGTAATGTAAAAGAGTAAAGAACTGCCTCCATCCTCTGGATATTATTTTAAAGTTGTTCTCTGGACTATTAAACACTACATGTTTTGCTTTGAGAGGACCCACATCTGAAAAAGCTGTAGTAGCATTTCAGATTAGTTTTAAAATTTGATAAAAGTGATTACACTTTTATTTTGTGGTTCCATTAAAACAATGGGCAACTAGAACTATTCTCACTGTGGAGGAGAAATAATGCTGTTCCCTAATTAATGTTGCTTGTGTACACCCATGCCTTTTTCTTGCAGTAAGATTAGAAAGATCTTATATAACTGATTTTGTCAATTTTATCAATAGGGCCAAGGCTTTCCCCTGAGCTAAGGTCAGCAATGCAGAAATCTTTGAGTCTGAGAACATGAACGAACTCAAAAGTGGAAGAACAGCAATACACTCTTGTTCATCTCTCCTATAGCCAGAGACAAAACAGTAAATTTGCTGTTTAAAAGCCCCATCAGAAAGATGACTTAAACTTTTTTCTTAATATGTTACAAAAGCCTAGTAAAAAGTGTGACAGAAGGGATGAAAAGGAATAAATAAACAGATGTAAGTCATGTATTATACTGAAATTAATGTCACTGTGCATGAATTCAAAAAAAATGTGATAAAGAACCTTGCAAAGACATGATTCAATTACAAGAATATCACTCTCACAAACTCATGTAAATAATACTGCTATTTTCACACCTTTTAACCAACCAGTTGTACTTTCACACAGGAGTCTCAGCTGGACCTTAATTCCTTAATGCCATAAATTGTTTTTTAAAATCTAAAAATGCAATATGCTGGGAGTACAGAAGTGACATTACATTTGTAATTAAACTAATTCTACCACGTAGCAATGAAGATTCTGCAACTCCCTTTTGTTGGTCTTTTGCTGGAAGATGTGGCAATTTGGAAGAAACAATAAATCAAATCCTCCTCTTAACTTTGCTTGCATTTAAAAGAACTGACTAAACAACACTACATTTTACCAGTCACAAAATAAATATGTCAATATGTCAATAAATAACAGCCAAGAACTGTTATTATTTGTAAACAAGATGCTCCTGAAGGAAATCTCACTGATTTCACATTAGCTATGGCTTGTCTGAAGAAGACAGATTTCTTGGAATGGCATAACAAGGGAAGGATGTCCAACTTTCTCTCCAGACTTTCCAGGGATTCACACCTTTGGGTACAACACGAAAGAAGCTTGTTGTGGGCAAAAATGAGCAAACACAGTATAGCAGAGAGGAGGGGAAAGTAACTGGTATGTTTAACAACTATTCAGATGTTATTAATATTTTATAAGACGATTTGGAACTAAAACATCCTTTTTCCTTTTACCTAAACCAGTATTAACATGTTAAACCTTAGAAAAACTTTCTAAACATAAGAATAATCAAGCACTGGTATAATTTGTCATTTCAGTAGGGACAATTTCATAGCAGATTTTAGAGGGGAAGTGGATTCTTCAGTTTTACACTTTCAAAAACAGGTAAAATATAATTCTGTCAGGAATTGCTTAAAAAGAGTTGGTTCAGCTGTGCTCCATGAAGAATTTGCCATTTTCCTTTTAACCCTCTTTTCTACAATAAATTAATTCCAGAAATAGTTTTTCTTCATTTTGAGCAGTTACATAAGGACAGGAATAGAAAAAGTTGTTCTTCAGTATCTTATAATTGTTTAAAATTGTTTCATTGGTGATGAGATGTGAAATGGATTTCTGTTGCAAAAATCATTTTACTAATCTAATAATTAGATTCTACCATATCTATATATTCAAAGTAAGAGAATTGAGAGTTTTGGTAGCTTGTAGTCAAAAACATTTTTTGACCTCCTTGCTACTATTATATGTCTCCTTTCAATTTTGTTTACCTTTCTATTTTTTCATTTGTGTTTAATTTCCAGTTTGATTTAGCAAAAAATGGAACTCAAAAATATTGGCTGCAGATTATTCAAGAGCCTTTTAAAAGCAGTATATACTTCAAGGAAATGTTCCAAATTTGAATGCTTTTGTTATCAAATAAGATTGTGTAATACTTTCATTGCTTTCGAAATTAAATTTCCCTGTGTAAATAAAATCTAGTAGACATATATGCTGTTCAGTGAAAGAGGGGGCTCACAGACCTTTTAAAGCATAGATTTACAGATCTTCTGAACAGATAAGATATATTGATCCAAACACTTTGTTATTAGAATTTTTTCTAGTGAGTGGCAAAGAAAGTCCCATTTCACCTGACAAAAATATGGATGCTGATGCACAACAACACAAAAAAGAAGATGGGGATTTTGATTTATGAAAGCAAGAGTACAACAGACAAACAAAATGAAATAGAAGATTACAAAAAGGAAGAAATAAAAGCCTAATGGGGAGCAGGTGGAGTGGACCACAGAACACAAGCCGAAAATAACAGTTGTTTGTTATACTTGAAAGAAGCAGCCTCAGCCAACTCCACTGCCTCTTACTGCACAGTACTGCAAACATAGCTTTAAAACTAAATACCATGGAAAATGTCCAAGGAGGACTGGAAAAAAATTGCCCCAAATCAGCAGGGTTTTGTTGTTTTCTTTAGCCCAATGGCACTAAAAGTGCCTGTCAAAGCAGAGGAAAAATATTGAATGCCAACTAGATACTTAGAAAAGCATGTCAAGGGAAAGCATTGAACAGCGGGGATCTTGCTGCTTTTCTGGTCTCCTATACTATTCTTAACCAACTTCCTCAATTCATTATTCTCTTTCTTTCTTTCTTTCTTTCTTTCTTTCTTTCTTTCTTTCTTTCTTTCTTTCTTTCTTTCTTTCTTCAGCATGGTTAATTTTTCAATTTGAAGTGCTATTGGTATAAAGCATGCCTCATTAGCTCATGGGAGGTAGTAGTCTCCATTAATTCAGTTCTCACTTCATTTGCTTTGCATACAGTTATAATTAGCTTCAGAATAACTCTGGTAACTTCAGCAGATTTATAGCTTCAGTTTTATTCTGCATTTGGCTTTTCCCTCTTTTCAATGTGTTGTATGACTTTTTAAAAAATCCAAAACAACTATGATTGCTTTAGGGAGTAATTTAATGTTGAAGTTTTAAAGTGACAGTCTGTTTACATGCCCCTGTCTGTTCAGCTGCATAAACAGTTAAAACACTAAGCTTTATGTAATCTCTGATGATGTTTTCTTACAAGTAGGCAGAAATTCACACTGTCTGACATATATTCTCTGGAGAAGCAATCCTATGCCATGTATGCCAATCCCTCACCAGAGTGCATGTGGCAGCACAATAACACACCCTACTGCCCATATTGTTCTGAGCTAAGGAAGGAATCAGGTCAGTCTTTTCGTGATGTCCCATAGCCAAAAGAGGATTTGGTCTCTTTGTTGGTGACATTCTACTGTACTAATGATACACACATAGCACTACACAACCCAAATGCTTCATATAAGCTGTCAAGGCAGCTCTCGATTTTAAGAAGGGCATAGAGTTAAAGACAGCAGAGCCACAGCATCTTCTGACACCTTTGTAAGGTTGATATCACAGAACCACAGAATTGTTACGGTTGGAAAGGACCTCTGGAGATCATCCAGTCCAACCTCCCTTCACATTCACATATGAACTGTGTCAGTGTATTTAGTACATCAGCCCACTCCTGGCCGAACAGATGGTTGATTTCTTCTTGTGGCAAAAGCACAGTGCTTTATACCATTATATGTTGAGTAAGAGGAGGGGAATTAAACCCTTCTGAAAAGTTCCAGAAGTTTTTATAAATTATCATTTTCTTGGTTCATGCCAAGGTACCACCACCAAGAAAGATGCCAACACTTCTAGGTGGAAGCCACAACCTCTACTAGGGATATTCCTAAGGAATATCTCATTCTGTAAAGCAGTTTAAGTGAAATATTTATGTAGTAAAAATAAGGTGTCACGTCCCTCCATAGACACCATTTGAGAGCTGAGCTGGTCAGCACAGGGCAAGGGTGGGTGTTATAAGTGCAATGCTAAGAGCAATACTGCAAAGGCTGCTGTTTTCCTGGCTTAAATACAAGTCAGTCACAAAGCTCTGGAATCTGTGTGCATCTGCAGTATTCTTAGCCAGCCTGAACTGTCTGCAAAGCCCACTGAGAGCTCCAGTACTTCCCACAGAAAATCAGAAACCTATGGGTTAATGCTCTGTTACTCTTATACTTTTCCCTTATTTCAAAAGCCAACTAGCAGACTCCATCTAAAACAAAATCAGGCTGTGAGGAAATTCTACCAATAAGTTGCCAGTGGTTCAGTTTATGGTAAGAGAGAAGTAAAGTGACACTGTAAATGTTGGTAACCTGCCAAAGTCCTATTAACTTCTCTGCATGGACTACTAAGTTGTGCCTTCCTGCAGCAGTCCGTATGCTGACTTGGTGATACATGATCTTGGAGAGCAACTCTCCCCCATGGTTAGCCAGCATGAGATCATTCCACTGAGCCAGGATGGTGGTGTTCCTGGCTCACTCCACATGCCTCTAAGAGAAATGTTATATTTGCTCTTCAGTACCATCTTCATTACAGCTCAAAAGTTAGACTCTCAGGGATGTGATCAGTCCACGTCACTGCCACCAGATGAGCACCTGGCAAGCCCAAGCCCAACACTCCAGTAATATCCTTACATCTGCTATAAAACCCACAGGTAATTTCACCCTGCATGCTCACAGGAATGATTAAATGGCATGCCTTCAACAGCAGACCACCTTGCAGGGCAAATTGTTGACCAAGATCCAAATATGCAGAAAATTGAGCTAACTTAGTATGTGGAAGACTCCTAGCAGAGCCTCATGACCAGAAAGTGTGTTTGAGCAGCTTGGTGTGCTGATCACATTTCAGACCCATCCTGGCATCTGGTAGGACAGGAGAACAGTCTATTTCCAATAAACCCTCCATGTATTATACCTGTTCACAATATGAGATCCCTACAGGAGCTACAAAAGTGTAAATGAAAGATTAAAGAGGGGTGAATTTAAGGGTACCTGATGACATACCAAAATGTACAACATCAGTTTGTAGTCTTGTTCTGCCATATACATAAAAATAAGAATGGCAGAGTCCTTATGAAGAATACTGCTCAGTTCAGTACCCCATGTGTTTAAAATATGTTCACAATTATTGTATATATTGTAAACAACTTTTCTCTGTGTTTACAGTACCAGCAATTCAAGTTTATTATCTTTTTTTAGTCTAAGAACTGTTACTAAAGGCCTGTAAAAGGAAAGCTTCAGGGTAGCTGTGTTGGAATATCAAGAGAACTCACCACAAGGACAATGTTGTTTTCCAGAATAAATCACAGAATCACTGAATAAAAAAATTATTGTATTGTTCAGTACTATGTGGTGTGGAGGAGTAGAGTGAAAGTGCTGGACTCTCTCAGTGTATCAGTAAGTAAGGCCTGATAAAGAATGGGATATCAGTCCTACTTCAGACTCTGTGAAAGCTATGGAATGAATCCTCCTGGATTCATGGAGCACATGACTGGGAAAAGCCAGCATGGACTCACCAAGAGCTAATCATGCTTGACAAACCTAATTGTTTTCCACAAAAAGTAACCTGCTTGGCTGATGTGGCATGATGTGGCATCTCTACCTGGACTTCTCCAAGGCTTTCAGTATGGTCATCCACAGCCTCCTCTTGGAGAAACTGGTGTGTGGGATCTAGAGAAGCTGTCTGTGCAGTGGATGAGGAACTGGCTGAGAGGCAACACCTGGAGGGTGGTGGCAAACAGCTCTTTTCAAACTGACAACCTGTCACAAGTGGGGTCCCCCAGAGATCTGTACTGTGTTAAGACTGTCAATAACTTCATAAGGGATCTGGAGGATGGGATCAAGTGTGTCCTCATGAAGTTTGCTGATGATACCAAACTGAGTGGGGAAATGGATACTTCAAAAGGAGAGACACCCAGAAGGAGGACCTTGGATAGAGTAGAAGAGTGGGCTAAAAAGTGTAAGGTCTTGTACTTGGGGCAACATAATCCAGAAATGCAGCACATACTGGGATCAACCCAGCTGGGGAGCAGCTCTGTGGAAAGGAGTCCAGGGACAACAAGATCAACATGAGCAAGCGGTGTGCTGCTCCTGTAAGGAAAGCCAACAGGGATGCAGGGGCATCACCAGCAGAGATGAAGCCACTATCCTACTCTACTCAGCCCTTGTCAGGGCACACTTGGACTATTGTGTTCAGTTTTGGTGCCTGCTGCACAAAAAGAGATGTGGACAGGCTGATGTGAGTCCAGGGGAAGTTGATCCAAGGACTGGGAAGGCTGCCATATGAAGAAAGTTTGAGAGAACTGGGTTTGGTCGACATTGAGAAGAGAAAGGGAGATCTTATCCCCATTTTAAAGAGTGGCTACAAAGCCTTTTTAGAAGGAGCCACGTGGAAAAGAGATGGGGCAATGGGTACAATTTACTCATGGGATGATTCCAGTTGGACTCAAGAGGAATATTTTTCACAATAAAAACAGCATCCATTGGAATTATCTTCCCAGGGATTCCCCAGCAGATTCCCCAGCACTGGACATTTTAAGATTTAGCTGGACAAGTGCTGGGTCCTGTCTAGGCTGTGCTTTTGCCAGAGAAATTTGTATCAGATGATCCTAGAGGACCCTTCCACTATGATTATATTATATTAAAATAGATGCTTTTAAAAATTAGAATAAACAGAAGACTGTAGATGAGAGTAAATCTTACATCCCTTCAAATGCTGGGAATCTTTCCATGGATAGGTTCTGCATGGCAAAACACAGGAAAATCCATTTAGTGTCTATTTGGTGCTTTATGAAATCAAGGTGACATCCAGAAAGAGCCCTGTATCATCTCTGCCCCCATATCCTCTACCACCCCCCAAGCAGGACATGTATCTGACAACAGCTCCTACAGGATAACTGTGGCACTTGGAAGTTGTGCCCTACTGTAATTTCCCCGTGCAGGAAGACCATTCTCACTGACACACTTGGCACACAGTCAGAGGCTGCTGTATGCAGCAGAGCAGAAATCCCTGAAACCAATTTGAGAAATTTTATTCCCTGGGCCTGCAGGAGCTGGAACAGCTCTGTGTCAGTTTTCGGAGTGGTGATCCTGTTTTTATCATCCCAATTATCCATCACACAAATGGAGAGGTCTTAGGTGAGGTATCTAAGGTTACTCATGCATCAGTCTGTTGCAGAACCTTTCTTCTACAAACAATAAAACAGATCATGGCAGACCTAGCAGGATATTGGCACTAATTGCTGAAAGAATCTATGTTTTAAGCTGGAGAAAGCTTTGCGAAGGTTTTATTAATATTTTAAAAAATACTATTTCTCCCTGCCTAATGCATCAGTACTGCCTCTCTTCACCTTTTCTAGTGAGCAAAGTAGCAAGATGCACAAAGCCATAAGCAATTGTTTTTAGCTGAATTCTCTCCACCTTTCTTTTCCTAATTATTTTCCATTTAAGAATTCAGTCAAAAGACTAAAAGTTGGTTATAAAAAGGTGAAGACTGCAGCAGTAATAGGCTGTCTGATTTTTTTGAGAGATGCAACAAATTGCTTTTAAAAATATTACAAGCAATGCTGAGAAAGTTCCAACCTTTGGAGAAGGATTTGTTTGCTAGCTGCCGTGAATAGTCTCTAATTATACTGAAAGCCTTAATGCCAAGAAACAGGGATTTTCAGCACTGGACGGTGGGCTGCAATCAAATGCACACAGTGAATTCCTGCTCCAAGAAGTTAAAGACACAATGAAAAGTCATAATGAAGTGTACAATTTGAAACATTTATCAGTGATTCTGTTCCAGCATTGAGGCAAGCAATTGTCTGAAATCACTGGGAGCTGGTCTGTTGGCTATTCAAAATCTAGACTGAAGAGCTGATTGAGCTTGCTTATAATTTTTTTAAAAACTTTAACCTTTCGGACTTCAAACCAATGGGAATACACGCTGCATGATTGAGAGAAACTTTAACTAAGTGCATCCAAATTCTGCCATTATATCTTCACATAGTCCAGACTTTTAACAGTTCAAGCTTAATTTCCCATGCAGATGACAGCAACACAACTGGAGGGCCCTGGGCCATTCTACTTGCTCTCTTTCATAATCTAACATGAAGCAGAAAAATTAAGCAGGAAATTTGGACCCAGATCCCCATGGCCTCTCAAAGCCTTTGTAGTCAGGCTTTGTCAGCAGAAAGACTCCAGCCACTTTCTCCCATGTATTTTCCGAAAGTGTCATCAAGAGCCTGAAATAATTACATTGCCTTTTGCCACCTGAACATACAATTCCCTGATGGTCTTATACACTTCATGTTTTCTTTTTGTTGTTCTTATAAAGATCTGTTACATGATGAATAAGTGCAATATTATTGCAATACTTCTGTCAATTGAAAGCATCGATCTAAACACAGTTCCTTCATTAAAAAAAATCACCTTTTATGATTAAAAAGTGGTTTCTTGTCATTAATAAAGAAACTTCGATGTAAGAGAATGATGGAGATAATATTTGGGATGGCATCAACTGAGTGTGTCTCTTAACTGAGAAAAATCCAGCAATTTTGCCTGAATACCAAAAGCAACGGATATACAGTAATGAAGGTTATCCAATATTGTCCATGATTTAATGGAAAAATGGGTGGACAGATCATCAAGAATTATTGTCTAAAAGATTATTCAAATTTTCCATTTTTAAAACATCAAAGAAGGAGAGTTGCCTATGATGACAGCTGCCCTCCCAGCTAAAGGAGAGGCCTCCTACTATGCAACTTTTCAGCTGTGATGAGTTCGAGTATTGCAAATTGAAACAGAGACTAGTCCACAGAGAGTCTGAAAAAGGCTCTCAGGAAGCCATCCCTTGAACAGAAATTCTTTGCTTCCCTTTTACCCTGTCCAGGAGCAGGTGAACCCATCTTCTGGTTATGCAGGGTTGAGGTGTCCTGACAGGAGTTCTTAGCAGGTAGATCCCAGTTCAGCACCAAAGTCACCTGTCACTCTTCCCCAAAGCCTTGCAAGTGCTCCTTCTCCTAGAAGGTCAGGCAGAACACAGCCTTTACAAAAGCAGCATGAAAAGCTAAATGATAAATCGATGTTCTTTCAGCCTGAAATTAAAACCTATGTCAATTGTAATGGCAGAAATATATGTTTTAAATTGGACTCAAATTGCTTTCAGCAAAAAGATATTTGAAAGCATCATGAGCAGATTGAAGTTTCCAAAAGCATAGCAGCTGCCAACATCAGTAATCCCTGGAGTGCAGCAGAGAACAAAAGAGCCTCTTCCATTGAATTTTGCCTGCAGAAAGCAACTGCAGCCTGGAGTGGCTGAATGGGTAGAAAGCATATCTTTTTAAATGGGCATTACTACCTAAACATGAAAAAAAGGCTTGATATTTCAAAGAATATGGAAGTCTACCATTCATTCTACCATTGAATGCAGCCTAAATTACAAAGCTGCAGGTTTTTGCCCTGCCAGGATTCAGCTCTACAAGTACTTAATCAGTCACCCTAACAATAGGACAAGGCTGACAACTGCTTTGCCTGCTTGATGGATTATGTTGTTGGCATTATCCTGTAATCACACAACAAATTCTATAGACAAATTTTGCTGCAAAAGCAATTTCTCTCATTTTCACCTTAAGAAAACCTGCACAGTAATTAACTTCACAGCAGTTTCATTTGACAAAGTAATACAGCACATAAAATAAAATATTCATTAATAATAGATTATGAAAACTGTAGTTAAACTACGATCAGCTAATGTAATAGCTAACAGCTGTAAGCACATATAGGACTATAAGAATATACAGGGCATGGTTCTTCACAAGAACAAAATGTTTCAGTCTTATAATGTTTGAGGGATTTTGGAAAGAATAGTAAAATTAGAAAGGACCCCCTACAAAACAGATGGCTGGTAGTGCAATGAACACTTTTTACAAGATTTTGACACATAGTATAGAACACTTCTAAGAATTAAATCATTGGTAACTTCTCCAAACCCAAGTAATTTATTTCTTCTAAAGATTTCGAGGACCAGTCAATGGTTTCTTCTCAATGACGACTCAAACTGCAAGGAAACAAAACTCCATTACAAGTAACAAACCTGATGTTGATGTATGGTGGAATACAGAATGAAATCACTCATAACTCTGCAGAATCAAGCCTTTTGTTTCCATGTTAAAGCTTTACTCTTTTACATTGTCTTTCACAATCCCCTTAATTTCAATTTGTTGTTCATTAAGGGGAAACAAAGCAGAGCTCTACTAACCACGTTTGACTGTGGTGTGGTGTATCTTTTTCCTCTCCTTTCTTTGCATGTCTCAAAATTTGCTAAGTAATTTCTGCCAGAAAGAGAACTTGAAGCTCAATGGACCTCTGGTATAATGCTTCAGCTTTCATATGTTAGGTATATTTTAGGCAGGAAAGAAAACAAAGGCAATAGGAATATTTTTTCCCAAGTAGGTTTTTTCCACTGTGTAGCTCACCTTTCATAATTCTTCTACCCATGCAGCCTGACTTCTGCTGGAAAATAAACCAGAAGCTGAGAATTGATATGTCCTCTCTGAAAAGAAGTGTTAGAAACAAGCATATAAAAACCCCAGAATGCAGAAATACATTTTGATAAGAAGGATAAAAACACACCTTAAAGAATGGTATCTCTTCCTTCCTAAGTGATCAGATTTTCCAAGGCATGAGTCTGAATATGACATCAAGCTTTCATTGAAGTTCTGGTGTAAGACCAGATTCTGGACCATGGAGTCTTTCCAAAACAGAATGGCTAGGATTCTCTTTGGCCTTGATTCTCTTTGACACCTGATTCAGGTGTCCATAGGCACCCTTGCTGTCTACATTCCCCCCGGCAGTCCATGGAAATAGCCAGTACAATCAAAATTACCTACAGAGATACTAAGTTAACCAGACACAAAGGCATCAATGTAGATGCCCAAGCCAACAGATAGATCCTGCCTTCCGTGTCTGGAATCTGCACAGACTGGTAATATCACACAAGATCTATAAGTGCATTTAAATGGAAGCCACTCTGGGATAAGGTGAGTGACCCTCCAGCCTCTCTTGGCTGGGAGCAGGATCCACCTACTAACACCACTGTGAGTCCAGGATGTCACAGGACATCCAAGACACTTCCACAGGGCATGATGTAGCACTCACAAGGGATCCTTTCCTCCTGGAGAGGCTGCTTGAGCCCAGGCAGTAAATCTCAGACGATTAATTAGCACAGTTATTACAAGGTAGCTGAATTCCACACTAGAATCTCCACACAGGAGGACTTTGGACTACTGGAAGGCTTGTGAACAGCTAAAATTGAGGGCTTTTGTTTTGAATTAAATCCCAGTATAAAAGTCTGCATGGGAGCCCAACTTCCCCAAGTTTCAAACAAGCTCAAAGTGTTCTAATTCACACCACACTTTTATTACCAGAGTCCCAAATAAGCAGCCTAAATGTTCATACTGAAGAAATTTAAACCTCAAATCCCAAACTACTCTCTTGCCTTCATGCCAACTGTGTATCCTATCAGAGAATCATCTCTGTCCCCATCTGTGCATCTAGTGCTTATCAGCTTGTGATGTATGAAGCCTTTTCCTTTTTTTTATGATGAAAAAAGCAGTGATGGTAATCTCAGAACCAAACACATCCTTTTTTTTCCCCCTAGCTGTTTCAAAACTTCTAGCTCAAAAGAAGAGAAAAAATAATTTCTACAATCTTACAGTAAAAAAGAAAATTTTGCTTCCTGAGACCAAGTTTTCTAACTGGTATTGAAAAGGCAAAGTCTATTAAAATCCTTCTTCAGACAGCAATTCCAGTTGCATGGGCAGAGAGTACTATCTGTAGGCATTTGGAAGTGTTGTGTGTGATCACTGTAATCATATTGCTCCTTAGATCCTGTAAATTGAAGGGAATAAAATTACAAAATTCACTAAAAGAAATATAAATATATACTTATTCTTCAGGGGTTTTAGGAACTCACAGAATCTTTTTCATCACATACAGAGTTTAGTTACATTTTCAAACATAAAATATAAAGCACTGGAAGTGAGTATTGTCTAGGTAAGAGCCACTTTTAATAGCAGAAGATCATAAGGTAACAACTTATATTCTTCTGGCTATTAAACAGCTTGCAATTGTTTTGGATAGTAAGTGAGAGCTACATTTCCCACTGGGAACATGGAATGAATATGGATAAGCTGTTTCATCATTATATTGACTATTAACTAGAATCCTTATTATCAGAAACTACCTGAAGTCTTCTAAAAGCTATACGTAAGCATAATATCTGTCATTTTCAAAAGAAAATTAAAGTTTTATAACAACAGCAGAATAGAGGAATAGTTTACATTTTTAATATACTTATCACCTTTTCTAAATTATCATCAGAATACCATCCCCTGAGGAAAAAAAATCCCTTTTTGTAAAGCAAATAATTCAAGTATAGTGGAATCACCTGGAACTAGTCAGCCAGCTGTATCTTGATGCTTTTACAGCCCTATACCAAGAGAAAGTTGCTGCTACACTGGTAAAGGATTCTCAGAGATATTCAACCAAGCTTTGTACCACGTAAACCCAGCATAACAGTACAAATCAAGAGCAAAGCACTGAAGAGTTCAGGCAATGGGAAGCATTAGCTTTCTAAGCCTTAACTAACACTTGAATTTCATCCAGCTAAAGGTAGAACTGCAAGGAAGTGAACTCCTCTCCACTCAAAGGGCAAGTAGGATCATTTTTCCATAGAAATAAAAGTAGAATGAATTTACTCCACAGGGAGATAATCTCTACAGTTCTGCCTACTGATAGTTAACATGAGAATTAGGGCAAGCCTTCTAGCCAGGAGGCACAAACAGAGACAGTTGACCCTGGCAACTTTGCTAAAAATTAGCAACTGGACATCAAAGGAGAATTTCTAGCTGTTGAGGGAAGATCATAATTCCCGCTTAGATTTAACAGGGATACACTGCGGTCTTTCCTAATGAAACAAACAACCAAACCAAAAACAAAAGCCCAAAACCAAAACCAACTCAGACTGATATTTATTTCTTCCTCAATATGTTACCTGACCTTCTTCTTGGCTGGATTCTTCCTCATCCCCAAAATCAACTGCCATACTAATTCCATCAAAAGCAAAAGATCTAATAGGTTGTTAATGAAGAGAGAACAGGATAAAAGTCCATTGCCTAGCCAACACAGGCAACATGTTGAGCAGCAAGAGGTGATTCTACTAAGTGCAAAGATAACATTTATTCAGTCTTATCTAAAGGCAGCTTTCATTTATTTCCAAACTCCCAAAATTAAATCGTTCACTGTTTGAACAAAAGAGCTGATCAAGAGGTTGTCAGCTTCAAACTGTGATGGACTAGCAAGGATCTGACATTTGAAACTGCCAGTTACACAAGGATGTTTGGTGCACTTCAAAAGTGTCTGTGATACTTTATACACTGTTGTGGGCTGGAGCGGGGGTGGGGGTTGGTGCATAATTCTGTAGCTTTTTAAAGTTCCAATCTTAAATGCAGAAGATTTTCTGTGAGCTTTGAACGTGAGCTTTCACATTCATAACTTGTGTGAGGGTCTTGGGACTCAGTATTTCCAGGTATTCGTCCTTTCCCAAAATCAGGTACCTACTTAGGTACACTTTCAGGTGCCTTTCTCTATACTGTCCAATAACACAAATTTTATTATTCTCTATTAAGTAATGCAGTATATAAATATTTAACTCTATTAAATCTGTTATGATCTCCACTTGAAAGACATCATCCCTGTCATTTTCACTTGTGCATCCTCTCTTTTTTTACATATACATGGATTTAGGTGACTATTTTTCCTGAGAAAATAACAGTTAGCCTTCAGCTGTTTGGCTCTCTTCAAAGTGCATACGCATACCATGTAAGCACATAAAGTAGGGAGTTTGGGCACAGTACATAAGCCCTTTCAGTTCTGAATGTAACTAAACTCTGAACAAAAGGTGATGGGCTTTTAGATTATCAAATGTCTCTCAAAAATAGCTCAGTATACATACATATAGATATAGAAACATGTGGCTAGCACAGGTCTTTCTCGTGAGAACATTTTGCTACATTTCATAAACAAAGATAAAGTTTGGATGTTTTGCAAACAACGTCTCTGGATTAGGTCAGTTCGGGCTTGGCCAATTGGGCCTAGGGGGAGGTCTCAGGCTGACCAATCTGGGTGACCTCTGAAAACTCTATATATATGGAAATCAAAATAATAAAGACACCTTTTCTCCTTCCTTGTCTGAGAACCTGGGTCATTCCTCAGCTAGCGGCTCAACAGCGACAGAAACAGATACAGAGATAGATGATAGATAGATAGATAGATAGATAGATAGATGATAGATAGGTGATAGATAAAAAAACCCTGTAACTGTGGAGCTATGTCATTGGAAAGGCTGTCCCCTATGCAGATGGAGAGACCAGACCAACAGGCTAAAGCTAACTTCTTCAAAGCTAAGTGACCCATCATCCATGGGCCTCTGTGTGCCCAGGAGCTGCTGTGAAAAGGACAAGATCGTTTCATGAAGAGTGTTTATCCAGGCATAATGCTGTTCCTTTAACAAACCAGATTGCATTTAGCTATACACTTCAAATTTGCATTTTGGGGAGTGCACAGATGAACAGGTTCCAGGAATAGTTACTACTAACTAGCAGCTTTCCAGTCATCTATTTTAACTCTTCAGGAAGTTTTTGACATCCTAAGGGCAGCCTGGTTTTTGTCTTTTAATAATTCCCAACATGTGATTAAGATATTTGTAATAACACGTCCCAAAGCTTCACTGAAATCCTTGGAAGACCTTATATTAACCAGGAATGCATCATCAAAACTGATATGTTAGTTGTCAATGTCTGCAGCTTCCTGAAACAGTGTGTTCTGAGCTCCCTGCCACCTCAGTATAACATGAGAGGGCATGATGAGGCATCATGTCATCATGCCTGAGGAGCTGGAAAACAGTATAAAATGCCTCTGCTGAAGATGTGTTCAATCGTTTTTTAAAATCATCAAAGGCATGCTTGTGTAACTTATCCCAGATGGCCACAAGGTCTCTTTTATATAGTTCATAAAGAACTTGTCCTTCTGAGGAAACAGAAAGTCGGAATTTGCTACACACTATTCCCTTATCAAAGATCCACAGAGATTTGGATGTAGTAGTGAACAGTTGCACTTCATCTACATGTTTTGTCTCTGCTATCACATTTATCAATCACATGTCCTAAATGCTAAGATAAGGTTTCTCACAGCACATATTTTGCTGTCTTTAATTTTAGACTCGTAGCTGCATTTGTTTCAAAGCTTTTTTTAACATTGCATCAAATTATTTTTATCTCCCATGTTTGTAAAATATGAACATCATGAGTACTAAATTTCAGTCCTATCAGAATTTCAAGAGTTTCACACATTTTATGTTGGACAACTTCTTCCTGTTCTTGTGATAATGAATGCCAAATAGCAAAGAAATCACCGAATAAAAAATTAGTCACTTTGGTCTGATTGGGACAGGGCAAAATTTGGAAGAATATGCAATCTGTATCTACTCAGGAGCTTTGGTCTATCTACTGTCAACCTACTCACCACCTACCACCCAGAGGATGTCTCCTCCCCTAAGGTGCAAGCACAGCTTTCTTGCTTTCTTTGGTTTTATTGCATGCTGCCATACTCCATGTAAACACTGATTTATCAGGTAGTTCATCTTATGCCACGCTTGGTCTCCATCTCAGTATAGATTTCCTTGCTTTTGAAAATCTTTGACTGTGATCTCCTTAGCACACTTCTTCTTCCAACAAAATCTGTGTTAGCTGTATTTGAAAAAGGCATTTGTGATTACCATCATCTTACCCTCCTCTTGCGTTTTGTGCAGTTTCAGTTGTGCATCTCTCCTTCTCTCCTGTCTTTGTTAATTGTTTTCATATAAGCCTAAATTTCCTTGCAGAACAGAGGATGTGGAGCAAATTTCAAGGTATCTCCTTCCAAGGAGTCTTTCTTCTGGGTTATTTACATTCAGTATTACTCTACACTTCACTAGATGAACATTATTAGGAGTTTTGCTTTCTTTCCTGTTGCCTGAAGAAGCCAGGTGTGCATCCAACACATATCATATTTCAGGTTTATGTGTCCTCATAAAGACACATAAATTATCTGCTGATTAGGCACTTACAGACCTTGTCTGCCCATTCCAGGAATGAGACTGCCTGTGCTAACAATGTTAAAGTCGTAAAGACAACATTGTTAAAACAGTTCGGGAGAAAATAAAGGAGTACAATTTCATAAAAGAATTCCTCTCTGGCACTCCCAGTTTTTACTCTCCAGTATTGACTCTAATATGTTTTTATTCTTCCATCTGTCCATATATACTGTATGTGAAGCTGGGGAGAACTTACCCTGACTAAGTCAGTGCTGCAATAGTCAGATACATCTGCTCGTGAGAGACCACTGACATTTTCCCCTCTCCAAGGCTGCCTAGGAAGAGTTTCTTCCTTTATCCATGCTTCAGGAGCCCTTATGGAACATGAGGTTGTATTCAGAAATCCTAGCACTAAAAGGATTTTTTATTCCATCTCAGAAGCCAGCAAACATGAAAAGACTATTTGAAGGACATGGAGATTTCAAGTCTGGTACCATTCCATGCTGTCAGCAAAGTTAAGCTAAACGGTTTTTTTTTAAAGTCCTTACCTCAGTGAAAACAAAATCTTATCATTTGGTGGGTTTAACACAGAAGACAACACATGATCCAGTACATTTGATAACAAAAGCACAACATACAGAAGTAAAATGACTGCTATATAGGATGTATTTGTCCATCACTGTTCATTTAAGAAGGTTTGATTCATTTTCCTGGCTATAAATGGGACTTATTACTCCTGTGTTATGCACAAATTTTATAATTTGGAGGATAATACATTGCAAACCTCAGTATTTCTCTGCCCTCTTGAAGACATCCCAGGCAAACTAATGATTTCTCATTTCAGATTCTCATTACACTCTGCACTTTTCATTGCTGTGAGGGCTTTGTAATGATCAGAAAATGCTTACCCAAGCAAAATGAAACTGAAAGTCATATAAGGTACCCAGAAGTCTACTACACTACCCTTGAAAATGTGTGTTATTCTTTTCAGTATTTTGTTGGCTTAATGAAATGTGACTGTGTAACCTTTTTTTTTTCTTTCATCCAAATCCACACTGCCATTTGCAACACAAAAATGACATATTTTCAGGGGCAGAAGCAAGATATTAATCTTTCTCTAGTTAATCAAAGTCAGCTTCATGGCCATTTTTAAGCCAAAATCTTTAGCAAAATTTGTCATGTGCTTCATTACATACACCTGCCATTTGTATTTTATTGCAAAATGGAAATTGCTTTACAAATTTTAAGTTTTACTTTATTACCAAATGCTGATTTCTGATTTCCTAATGCTTTTGAGAAAAAGGTGTCTTTTACATTTTCACATTTTTACACAGGCTTTTCTTATTCAAATCCTTCTATAAATTAATTTTATACCTGCATATTTAATTGTGGTTTGGTTTTTTGGTTTTTTTTAAATTTAAATATTTTTAAATATTGTCTCTTATGCATTGCAATAAATGGGCACCATAATATAATGGGCACCATAATATATGTCTATTTCTTTATATATTTCTGGAACAGTGTGTTTTCTTATGGCCACAAATTTGCATCAGGAATAAATCATACAAAACTGAGTAAACCTCTTCATATACAAATTAGGTCATAAAAATAATGACAAAGAAGCAATCTAATTCACATATACACACACAAAGTTGCTCAAAACATAACCAACCATCCTCTGAACCTTTAAACAGACCTCTTAGCATAGAGGTTAATGACTGTGAGTTCTTTAGGTATGTATTGTTTCCAGGTTTGTTACTATACAGCAATAGCAACAATTCATAGACCAGCAATACCTGAGATGTTAATTACAGTTGTTAAACTCAATTGCTTCCATTCCTTGTCCAAGGCAATTCAACACATGCTCAACACAAAAATAGGTATTGGACACTTAATATTGTTATAAAAATAGGTTCAATGTCCAGATAAATGATTTATGACTATGCCGCAAAAACTGGTTTTGTGAGTGCTACCCCAGTGTAGAAAAGCTATATTAAGCCATTAAATATTGCACATTAAATGTTTATGAAGATAACAGTGACAAAAGAAGAGGTCACAACTTCAGTGTCCAAGCGATTTCTTCATAAAGATGTCAAAATACACATAAAGAAGAATAACTCCCTCATATGACATCTGTGAATATTCCTTTCAATATGAAATTTATCTGTACTCTTTTCAGTGTTGATAGTTAAAGAAACAAAATCTTAAAATTGCAAAATAATATATGAGTAATAAAATTACCTTACTATCATGTATATGGCAGAAAGGAGAGACGCTGAAGTGAAGGCTGAAGAAAGGAGACAACAGCAAGCAAACATTCTGAACAAATCAGCCATTAAAACAACTACTGAAAATGCTGTTGTTTTGTTTTCTCTCCAGCATAAAATTTCACTTCTGGAATATGCTGTCTTCCAGGTAGCACAATTTCTAAAACCCACACACAATAATTTGCTTGGCAGCCACAATTTAGTGATCCATTAAAGACTTATCTTTAGGCTCCAGCTCCCTGAACCCATCAATCCGAGCTAAAGCAATAAAAGCTTGCTGAGGGCAGAAGATTTGGGGCTCATTTCAGAGCAGCTGAGCACCCTCAACTGTCAAAGTAATACCTACAGGTCCCCATCACCAGTAAAAAAAACTACTTCCCACATTCTGTCTGTTGGTTTCCTTCACCTGCTGCGAAGGAAACCTTTCCTTTTACTGTCATTGAGCAGAGAAAATCTGCTTGTGTGTATTTCTCAGTAAGTCAGGTCTCACATTTCCACAAGTAATATGCTGGCCAGAGTGCTAGGATCAGAATCAGTCACTCAGCAGTGGTAACATATTTTTTTGGTCACAGTAAAGAACTTCCTAAAACTACAGTAGACAAGGAAAGAGCGAGGAGGACACAATAAAGTTGTACTATCATGAAAAAGAGTGTTAAGGAGAAGCTGGACAGTCACTTTGTCTTGCAACTGAACCAATATCCTTCTAGGGGGAATTGTCGCTAACAATCTGTGAAGAAACTCTTCAGCAGCATTGAAACTCTGTGGGTTTACTGCAGGGTCTGAATTTTCATTAGGGAGAGTTAGAATTACATTATTTTCATTTGCATTTCAAATATGTCTTTCTCTTCCCCATAGATTTAGATCTGTTTATACCAAAGATTATGACTTAAACCAGTTTAGACATACAAACCGAAACTCAGATCCGGATTTCATGCCTGAAATTCAGATCCAGGACTAAGAATTGCAGTTCAGAGTTCAAAAATGTCCAAATTTAGTAATTTTATTCAGTACATTCAAGGCTCCAGACCACCCCAGGTGGGAATTGACCAAGCTGAATAGGTTTCACCAAGCCACCAGTGCTACACTGAGGCTGAAGGTCTGTTCTGGTCAACTAGCAAACTTTTCTGAGCAAGAAGCTGGGACGTGATTGCCAAGACTCCTGAGATGCACACAAGATAATAGTGTTGCTAGCTCCCCCACTGTTGACATTTTTCTCCTGGTAATAGTATTTTTCTTAAAGCTCCAGTTCCTGAAATGAAAGTCTGTTTTCATTACAAAAAAAACAAACCAAAACAAGAAAAAAAAAAAACCCCAACAGATTTCTACCTCTTTCTGTTGCAAGGGAAAGCTGGAAGATGAGACTTCAGAAGACCTGAACATTTTAGAAACCCCAAAACAAATATTATTACTTTGCAGGTGTTTAATTTGGATCAAATAAATTTACTAAAAATTAATGTGGGGTATCCGATTCCCTGTTTGTTAATGCACAAGAATGGTAATGATGAGAAATACACAGACAGTTCCTCATGCAGGTGAATGGGACACCAGGAAAGATTGAGAAGATATTTTGGTCTTTTCTCTGCAAGTGTAGCTCTAAACTAGTCAGGATAAATTGCCACTGGGGAGACAGCTGCTGTGACTTGCCTTCATTATGTTTTATTTTCCTTTCAGAGCAGAAAAGAAAGCATGCACAGTAAGCCTGTATGAACTGCACTGCTTGCATCATATATGTGAGCAGGACAGCCCTGGCTGGAGTCTAGCTGGAACACAACTAACACATGTGGAGAGGGCTGCACAGGGACATAGAGTCACAATCAATTTATTACCAACCAGCAGAGCTATAAAGGCACCACACTCAAAGACAAGAAATTGTTTGGTCTCTTGGTTACCAAATGCCAGGGTAACAAGAAGAATGCAATGGAAATTCCTGAGGATAAGTGGAAAGTGTGATTTAATTTGCAACACTAAAATTAAAATAGAATAACTCTTATGATTGGAATGGCAAAATCATTGGGATAGGTCTGAGGGAAACAAAATGTCAGTGGGTGGTCTGGTGTGCTACATGAAAGAGAAAGCATTTCTTGTGCAGTAAATGAGGACACTGAGCAGCAGGTTTTGCACGTAACAGTTTGCAGATCGTGTGTCAATGAAGGTCAAGAGAGTCTAGTGATGTGCTACAGACCACTAAAACAGCCTGGTTAAGGGGATAAGTTCATCCCCCATAATTAGAAAAAATAAAAGCTGTATACAGAGGAGTTTTGGTCGAGCAGGAGACCACAAGCAGCCAACAGCAAAAGGGATTAGAGTTGCTGACAGGTACAGATGACAATGGCCCAGCACAAACTCCACCACAGAACTTACACAAGTGGGGTTTGTTTGAGCTGAATTGATGGACTAAAGGGATGAATTGCTCACATGCCTGTGATACAGGCAGTTGCCTATTACTAGCTGTCAAACTGAATTAAGACTATTTAGGGCCCCACTGTCTCTTTGTTAGAAGTTCCTCCAACTGAATTGTGAAATTATTACAGAAGATCACCAACTGGTTTCAACAGCAATCAAGAGTACATTAGCTTTTGGTGAAATCAAAGCACTTGTTTATTTTGTTTTAACTCACTGTGGCAAAACATGGCTGCCCTTCTGGAACAGTGTTTCAAGAAGAACCAGATAATTAAGCCTGTACTGTGTGCCCCAGTGTGAGTTGTGCCTTCATTAAATCCTTTCAGTATCACATGGAGCATGTAGGTGGTGTGCATGCCCCCACAGAAAGCATTGGAAGACAGAAATAGAGCAATCTCCATTTCTAAAATGTGGTTGCTTATAATGAAGACAGAGGAAAAAAAGACAAATGAGGCAGAGTGCAAAATTTTCAGAATCAGATAGCACCTTGGAATCTAGGCACGCTCCTAGGAGAAATACCTTGATCAAACAGATCTGACAAACCTGTGACACATCCCAAAATCCGTATATGCTGTTATTGTCAATGTGAGGTGAACAGGGCTTGAATCTCACTCTATTGACCCTATATGCTCCTTTCTGATACCAGCAGGAGAGCCTGAGAGAGGCAGCTGGGGCATGGCTCTGTGCCGTGAGACAGAGAACCTTCTCTAGCCCTGTCAAATGATAACCTGAATATGTGTTGCAGTAAAGAGGCTCTTCTACTAATCTGGAAAGCCCATGGCATTGCACAGCCACCTACAGTCATTAGGGTCATATTTTGTTGGGGTCATCTCATAGATCTCCCTGCCCTGGTTTAGGCAGAGTTAAAAGCTTCATTCTTAAGCAGCATTTCTAAGAGATAATTACATGAACTGGATTTTTTCTGAGTGGATATAGTTCTATAATAGGTGGGAATGAATTCCTTTTTTTTTCTTCTATTCAGATTGCAATATAAAATGGCTATGCAAACTGTGGAAGCCATAAACCAGCTTATTCTAAGCCATTTGGGGTTTTATTTCGCCAATTTGTATTCTCAAGTACCACCTCCAGGCAGAAATTTGAGAAGAATGCTTTGTGTTTGGTTTATTTTGTCACAAGGTAGATATGGAGTGAGTTTTTAAAACATACTTATCTTATTTCCATAACACCTTTTCCTTTAATATGTCCAAACTGGAGTTGCCCCATAAAAAGCAGAAGTATGAAAGTTAAAAGCCATCATTTACAGGAAGAGACAGTGAAAAAAAAATTATCTGTGAGTTAGAAGGTTCTAGGGAATGCTGGAGAATTCACACAGCAATTCACAGTCATTAACTCCTTCCTCTGCCATAAGTGTATTTGATGAAGCTCCAAGAAGTATGTCAAGGTCACGTTTACCCAATTCTAATGAAGCAAAGCAAAAGTCAGTTTGTTAACTATCCACTGGGAATAAAAGTGTAATTTTTTTTAACAGCTAAGTAATTAAAAAGGCAAATGTGTTCCATATTGCAAGAATGTTACTATATTACATAAGGGACTGGTTCATGACCATGTGACACTATAATTATGACCAAAAATTATCTGGTCTCCTAAATTACTATATTTCCCTTAGCAGAATGTTAATTTCAGGTGAGTAATTTTAATTGCACTAGTATCTTACTGCTTAAATTGTCATGTCATGTATTTTTTTAAGTTGCTCCTCTTTGAATTTCTTTTCCTCCTACTCAGGGTTCTATTTATTTTAATTGGGAGTTACTTATGCCAGATTGTGTACTGACTCCCCATGATTTCTTTAAATAAGCAATTTTTTCAAACCCACCACACTGTGGAAAGAGTCACTGTAAATAACAGAGAAATTTTAAAATCCAGTCTCTCTTGAATGGAGGATCTCTCTTCAAGAGACAAAATTACCTAATTGTTTCATGGCACTATAGGTTTTTGCTTGATTCCGTCACCCTTTCTCATGCTGACTAAAAATGTGTTTTGCAAGCAATGCCACTGAAATCAGTGTAAGAGGCAAATAATCCATTTTACTTAAAAGTCATCTATTTTCCACAAAGGTGGAAACATAACATGGCTACTTTATCCAGAGAGCAAATACAGTAGGAGACAATAATTACATAACTTCTTTTCTATTAGTTTTGCTACAAAAATTACAAAATAGCTTTAGTTCTTTCCCACTAAAGACAATATTTGCATTACAATTTTTTTTCTTTACCAAAAGTTTGTTTCCTTGGTAACTAAAACCTTACCACAAACTTCAAAGGATGAGCAGCAAAGCAATAAATAGTTTACAATGATGATTAAACCAGGAGCGCCTACCATCAGCATCCATAAAATGGCACCTAAGATACCAGAGTTTTTCTTAATCAAGTGTAGGTGCTGGTCAGGTAAAAATGCAGGGAAGACAGGTGACAAGGAGACAGAACTGACAGAGAATTGTAATTAGTGCTGAATGAGAAAAATTTGGTACCATTTTTTCTAAGACAAAATTTTTCCTGAATTCCTAGGAAAGCTGAAATGGAAGACAAAAATATGTAGGAGTTTTTGCTGAAGATTTTTACTGATCTCTTATTTATTATTGCATAATGAGGTACTTACTTTGTACCCACCAGGTGCATATGCATATGCAGGAAACAGCAGAGGTGACAGCAATGTATCTTTCTAGCTGGTGGCATGTGACCTGCAATTTTGTACTCTTAAGATTTTGATATCTCAGTTAACTGAGTAACACCAGCCTTCCTTGATAAAACAGACAGCAGAGGGGTTGGCACCCACTGTAACCACCTCCTGCCTTGCTTTAGCACACTCCAATGCAACACTGAACAAACTGCTTTAGGAATCACATGAAGGGGTTGGGATGGCTCCCCTTAAATGTGTCAATATCTTCTGACAGAGATTTCCTCAGAATAAAAAATCTCACTTGAGAAAAGATAAATTAAAATCACTAAAGATAGAAGTATGCAGGTAAATGGTCACAAACTAATCTTGTATGTTTTACCAGGAGCAGTAATCACTGGAATGATGTATATGGTGTCTTTGTTACTCAGCCTCCATTTCAGTAGGCACAGAAAGTGAGAATGCAAGTTAGAGGAAAAAATCATTCTCTCCCAGAAGGTAGATGACTATTCATTTTGGCTGAATCCTCATGTCAGGAGGAAAGAGGAATTTTTTTAACATTTTCTATAAAGTATATTTGCATTTGGAGTTGTTTTCAAGACAAAATGCATAAGAGCTGTTTAAAAATAGCAGTTAAGTGCACAAAATGGCACTGATATTCTTTGATATATGATTCTAATTCATAAAGGAAACTGATGAATTCACAAATTTTGTTGAAACTCAACATGTGTTCAAATAGTCTCTGTTTAGTACAAGTACTGGATAGCTCTGTACTTCCAGATAATTGTATGAGTCATTCTGATACCAGGAACTGAAATTGCTAATGACAATCACAATATACCATCTACCAGACATTGCAGCAGACAGATGTATGTTCATTAAGAATCAAGGAAAAGGTATAGGTGTTGCTTTTTCAACAGGATATTAGATATACAGGTAGTGTTTCCAGTTAAATCATACTCTCAGTGATTTGCCTTACTGTAGCATTTCTGAAAAACAAATGCATAAATGAAAGGTTTTACTGGCACAGAAGAGAACAGATAATAAAAAATGCATGCTGATTTTAAAAATTAGAAGGTACAGATGAAAACTATACTCCTCATGAATGGAAGGATCTGCAAGAGCAGATTTTGTCACAGTTTTGAGAGGCAGTGATAATGGCAATATTTAGCTAGCTGGAAAAGAGAAAATAATTCCAAAATCAGTTTACCATTATTAAATACCAAAATAAAAAGTAAATAAATTTTCCATTTTAACAAGTTTAAATTGGATACACTACAGATGTCACAGCATTTGGAATTATTAATTGATAAATGAAGGATTAAGCTATCCACAAAACATTATATTTATTAATTCAGATGCACTCAATGCATCATGGTCCTCTAATTTTACTTGAAAGAACTGAATAGCAGAAACTTGCCACTATACCATGTGAATGTCATATAGTCTGGAAGAGACTAAAATAGTGTACAGAACTGCAGAACAAACTACCCAACACAACTTTTACAAAGAATATGAGAAAGAATAAATTTGCTTTGCAACACTATATCTGAGTAAGCTACAATACCTCCTGTATAAGCTACCCATATTTTCCTATTTCAGTAGAAAAGGTCTGATATAATTGCAAGGTCATAATTTTGAGGAACTTTTTTCTTTATTTTTGGTCTTAACTACTGTAAAAAAAAATATGATTGAACCAATAGGCAAAATATGTCATTGAATGATCAGACCTGAAGGCTCCATGAGGTATATTCATGGTTAAAATTGCTACTTCTTGCAATGGATGGGGAGCTGATGCAGAAACCCTTCATAGCCTTTGAACCTCAGGAAGTCTGAAGCTTTTGAAGAGACACAGCTCTATTTTCTACCAGGTTTGTTGCAAGGTAGATGTTAGAATCCTAAAGGAAGCATCTTCGGTATTTTGTCAACACAAAATAATATACAGCTCCTGATTGTGTGCTTTCAGAGGCCCCTGAGAAAGTGGTTAATCTTTGTTAAAGCTCTTGAGCATTAGTGGCTGATAGAGGCTGGTGAGTATTGCAGAGTAGTTATTAATCTCACTGTGATCCAGTAACAAGACTTTCACAGTATCTGGTTCTTATAGTGAGTTCTTCTCTAAGAAAGTGCATTATTAATGAGCAGAAACTCTACAAAGTGCCATTGCATCTGAAGGCAGGGGTGTGCTGGCATCATCCAGTCCTTATGACAGACAGGGAGAATTCCAACACCATATGCTTTCATCTGCAAAACGCCTACTTCTGAGTAAAAGTGCCCCATAAAATTAAAATTATCTTCCTGCAGAACTCAAAGTCATTTGCAAGACTTCTTCTTTTAAACAAGCTCAGAAGTAAGATTAATGGAGTAATGAAATTAACTCTGCACCAGACCAGCTATGTATATTCTGACTCTTCCAGCAGGTTCTGAATTTCCATGACTCCTGTGCAAACATATATTCACAGGACTCAAGTCAAAACTGTTTATCATCTTCCTTATAGTAAACACAATTTCTCTCTTGCTATAGCAGCATTGTTCTTTTTGTGACATCTGGAGATTAGACAAAGTCAAACATTATTTAAAAAACAACAATACAATGCTTAGCTTCACTCTTTTTCCACTTTTTCTTTAATTACTTCATGTCACTTAGCCTGAAAAATCAAAACATATCCTAAAAAATACTTTAGAAAAGTGATGCTTTCATGTTGTATCACAAGGTTTTGCTATTAGCCTTATTCTAAAAGTACACACTTTTATTCTAAAAGTACACACTTATACAAAAGTACACACTGCAGACAGACTGAGATCCTCCACAATGTCTAGAAGTGAGACTACAGTAGAGGCACAATTCATTTGTACAGTGCACTCATGTGATCTTCTATCACTCCTCTGGTAATGAAGAATTGGTGTTAAATCAATTAAAAGTGCTAAAGTTACTGGCAGACTAACAACACTGACAAAGTGGCAAATTGAGAACCTCTTTTTGGTATCAAATCAAGAAGGATGGTTTAAGGGAGTTCTAACTGAGGGTTGGAAACTACTGCAGAGATAGCCAAGGACAAAGTCATGCTGAGTGCAGCCCGCAGGGAGGTTAATTCTCACTGTTTTAAGAAACCAGTAAGGGATGTACACCAAGAATGTGCTGCAATGTTTAACTGAGGAACGAACAATGCAAATACAGGCTTCTGAAGTGGGACATTTCTACATTTTTGGAGATGTATATGTTTCTTGCTGTATTTTTCATTGCAGGTGAGGTAGAATATCAATAACATTGTTATGTTTATTTTTTTATACTGGATTTGCATGAGAAGCTCACAATATCTGAAAAAAAAGCTATGAAAATTTATCATTCAAGCTGTATTATCCAGGACATTTTGTATTTTTCCAAAGTGGTCTCAACAGGACAATACAGACCCAGGGATGGATTGTTATTTCTTTTCTCGAACTGACACAAAAGACTTGCAGTGGGAAGGCAATTGTGTTGTGAGTCACACACCAAATGACTGTGGCATACAGTGGGCTCCATATATCACCAGCAATATTTAAAACAAACAGCTTTCATAGCATTATCAGCCCATCAGGACGTGATTCACCTCCAAAAAGTCTTAATTTTTATTTTGGAAACCCTGCCAAAAGGTTTTTGTCATTCTCTTCCATTGCAGCAGGCTCAGCTGCCTCCAATGTGTTGCACAACTGTTTCACTTAAACCCAACAACTGAGCTTTGTTATCAGAACTATATTCAGAAATACTATTTCAGCCTAAAATTGAATGAAAATCTATTTTCGCCTGTTACACTGAGTATATTTGCTTCTTCACTGGGGTAAGACTATCAGAGGCACACACAGCTTAAACGCATTATTGATTTTTAGAAATTAAAGCCAGTTTCACAAAGCTCTGGGCTTCAATGAGTCATAAAACTCCATCAACAGCCAGTTCAGATATTTTTTTGTTCCTGGAAGACTGGGATAGGTTCATGTGAACTGACAGATGGAAATGTATTCACTGTGAAAACTTCTAAAGGAATTTTTGAAGTACGACTTTCAGCAGAGAGGGGTTGATTTTAACTAATCTACAACCAGCTGAGCACAGAGACCAATTTGTAGAGAAATGAGGTCATCGCATTAGGGAAGTCTGAGATTCAAACCTGCAGATGTTCATGCTGAATGCTTAACTGAACCTCTGGAGTCCTCAAAGCTGTGCTTTAAAAACATATTTCATGAGTTTTTTTCTTATGACATTTCCATCTCGTAGTAATGCAGAAAATGCTGACCACAATCTGCAGCTCAATAATTTTTTATCTTTTTATTTTTATCTTTCTTGTTTCAGGATATGTAAAGATGCTAAGGTGGAAATCTGATTTAAAAAATAAAGAAAAAGAAACCAATTTAGAGAAATAAACCCATACATTTCTTAAGAACAAGTATCGTTAATTTATTAATGGTGTTTCTATCACGACTCAATGCCTTCCTTTAACAGATATTCCATTACATACAACTATCTAAAAAAAGTCAGTAGTTTTCTCACAAAAAACATGTATCAGATCATGCTTGAACTCAAACATGTACAGACATGGAAAATGTCTATTACCTAATATATCAGTAAGTAAGCACTATAAATACTACCAGCAAAATACTTTTTACTCAGACATCTGCCACGGATTCTCAGTGTCCCACTCTATACTGAGAAATTTTCAGGTATTCTGGTATCCTAGGTTGGAATATAGATGTACTCTAATACCACCTCCACAAGCTGTTAAACAGGTGGGGCACTGGTTGTTGTCTCGTGCTGATAACTGTTAATGAGCCATCAAGAACCCATTGCATGACTCATGGAATTATCTCATCCTATTGTGAGATGCTCCACCTGGATATAACCTGGGCTTTGGACCTGTATAAGGGGATTTCTGCCTACTGGATTCCCAGAGGACAAGAGTTACCACTGGACCTTCAGCTGGAGACCAGACCTTCCACAGGATCACCACTTCAACTGAATTACTTCCCTTGGACTGCTCCCACCATCCTAACTAACAGGGTGTCAGGCTGTATCTGACTCTGTCAGTGTTTTTTCCTTGTATTATTGCATTTATTTTTAATTTTTCTATTAAATTATAATTCTGACTTGCGATCTCCCACTAGTTTGTTTTCAAACTAGTACATCTAGAAACAGTGAAAAGTACAAAGCTATCCAGCAAAGTGCAAAGAAGAACCCCCAAAATATTTTTTCTAGAATTCTTTATAGATGTTTGCCTCCCATCACCAACAATGCACCCGTCCAAGTCATGAGTTCCTCTGAGAGAATGCTCTGGGAAATGGTATAAAAGGCTTTACTAAAATCCAGGTAGGCAACATCCACAGGCTTTCCTTCATCCATTAAGCAGGTCAGCTTCTCATAGAAGGAGATCAAGTAAGTAAAGAAGGACCACTATTTCATGAGCTCATGCTGGCTGACCCTGATCCCCTGGTTGTCCTGTACATGCCACATAATGGTACTCAGAGAGATCTGCTCCATATCCTTCCCTGGCACCAAGGTCAGGCTGACAGCCCTGTAGTTCCTTGGCTGTTTCTTCCAGCCCACCTTATGGATGGGTGTCACACTCTCCAACTTCCAATCACTTGGAACCTCCCCAGTTAGCTGGGAGTGCTGCTAAATCATGGAAAGTGGCTAAATGTTGCGGTTTAGAGGATGTTACAGCAGACCTTACCCTAGAGCGTCTCTACCCAGCCTGGTTCAGTGCCTCAGTGCAGCAAACCCTCAGTCCCAGGGTTGGACACTGCACTCTCACTGGCCAGGGAGCCATAAGGCTAGCTCTGGTTCATCTGCTTCCACAACCAGCGGTGATAAAGGAGGTGAGGAGGGTCTATGCATTGTGTCCATGGAAGATGTTTATTCGCATGGTGCAGCAGAGGCCAACGACCTCCCCGAGGCAGAGATGCCTCGAGGGCGAAGGCCTCACATGCACAGACACATGTGGTGCATAGACACACGTGGAGCACAGACAGCAAGATGGTAGAGGGTCAGGGGTTTTATAGGGAACAGAGAGGGGCAGGGACAGCACACTGGCCCAGTGACCTCTGGGCACAGGGGAAGGGGCAGAGTTAGGGTATAGGAACCAATAGGGAAAACCCGAGGGAGTGGCCAGGACCACGTGGGGTGGGGAAGGCAGGACAATAGGTGACAAGTACAATCATTAAGAAAGGGGTGTGGGGAACTTGCAGCTGTTATCACAACAGCTAAGTGAGAACTTTTGTCAGCTTTCTCAGTACCTTGGGGGGATGCCATCTGGCCCCACAGACTTCTCTGTATTTTGGTGGTATAGCAGGTCACTGAGCATTTCCACTTGGATCATGAGGGCTTCCTTCTCCTCTCCATCCCTGTCTTCCAGCTCAGAGTGCTGGTATGCAGCTCTCACTATTAAAAACTGAGGCAAAGGAGGCATTAAGTACCCCAGACTTTTTCTCATCCTTTGTCACAATGTTTCTCCCCATATTCTATCAAAGACAGACATACTCCTTAGTGCTCCTTCTGTTGCTGACATATTTATTATTTATTAATAAGACATTATTTACTCTTTTTTACAGCAGTGGCCAGATTAAGTTCTAATTTGGCTTTGGCCCTTCTATTTTTCTTCCTTCATAATCTCATGACAACCATGTAGTCCTGTTGAGTTTCCTGCCTCTTCTTTCAAAGGTCATAAACTCTTTTTGTCCCTGAGTTCCAGCCCAAGCTCTCTCTTCAGCATGTTTGCTGCCCAACCCTAGTGTTCTACCTATCCACACGATCTTAATAATTGAGTTTTCCCTTTCCCTCATGATACTTTAACAATCAGCATAATGAACGGATCTAAGATCGTCCATAAAATGGCACTCACAGGACAGCAGGTCCAGGTTACACACACTGTTTTCAAAAACTCTCTGCTCATATGCACCAGTGTAAATCATTGCTTTCTCAGCAAGTACATTCCAGTAAACTAATATTAATGTCAAATTTATACTCCTGAAAGCATGCAGACTGAAAAGAGAAGTGACAGGCATTGATTTAATTTCTTGTCATGCATATATTTGCATAATATTTACAGATTAATAAATGAGACATATCTTGTGTAAATCAATAACTACCCTGCTGGTATAGTGTAAACTTCATTATTCATAGTCTTATACAATGTTGAATGAAACATTAAAGATACAAGTAAAACAACTATGGATTGCTTTGAAGGACATAGGGAAGGTCATTGACTTAGAAAGATAGAACAGACATGTACATGATTTCACAAACTTCACTCTCTGACCTTTCCTCTGTTCTTTCATAGCTTTTTATCTATTTCCCATTCTGTCAAACAGAGATGAAAGCATCTCAACGGGTCATTGTGAGGGTTAAACATTACCAGTTAATGTTTGCAAATATCTGAGAAAAAGAATATTATTTTACAGGCATGGATGCCTTCTAGTTCACAGTGCCATTATGCCATTACCTAATCTTGTAAGTCCACATGAAGAGATTACTTCATTTCAAAGTAAGGAGGCTACATGATAAATAGAGGACAACATTTGCAACCTATCTCCCCATAGAATTTTATCACCATACATTGGTATCATGATTAACTTGTGATTGCTGTTACAGATTAAGACAACATAATTTTAGCCTCATTCTGCTCTCTTTACAGAAACAAGACTCAGTGGAAGATGCTCCATGCATGGGGAAACACCTAGAAGCTCTGTAAGTTCATTTCTGCAGAGCACATTGGGTACAAGTAGGGTGAGCAGGCAGGGAGAAGGAAGACTTGTGATGCTCTCCACAAAACACAGCAACAGCTTTGTCCCAGGGGAACACTGCCAGCAGCAAGAGGTTTGGTCGGTCTGGAGGTCATGTTGGAATGACAGCTCCTGGACAGCTGTGGAATATAATGGACATTGTGCTAAGGTTATCCCAGCTAGCACACAGGACAGAAGTAGCAGCATCCACTGTGAGAACACTTAGCTCCTGGCCTGCTTGACAAGCCAGAAAAAAGAAAAAAAAATTGGATAGAAATAAGTTCTGTGACAAGGAATACAGGAAAATGGTAGTCTGCTCAGTCAACAGCCATTGTTCAATCATCTGGCTTTCCTTCCTTTCCTTCAGGAACTAAGGCAAACTAGTCCCCATGGTCACCAGATTTGGCTCCTGTGGACCAGGAAGCAGAACTTTCATAGATCATGAAGCTGATTGGACCCACTAAACTCAAGGATCTCCCCCACACAAAAAGGATGAATGTGCTCCTTCCTCATCAGCACATCAAGTATTTCCAGAATCCCAGATTCTAACCAAAAAATATCAAGCCATTCCAGTCTCTTCTTACCTTATCATGAGCATCTAGTGCCTTTTCTTTCTTTTTATTCCATGATTGTTATTTTTGTGTTATCTTTAAAAGAGAGGTGGACTGAGCTGAGATTGGGAATTATATTGGGTTTATGTGGCAGGTTTTGGTACCAAGGGGTTACTGGGGTGGCTTCTGTGGGAAGCTGCCAGAAGTTTCCTTCATGTCCAGCAGAGCCAATCTCAGGTGGCTCCAAGACAGATGTGCTGCTGGCCAAGGCTGGGCCAATCAGAATTGGTGGTAATGCCTCTGTGATAACATACTCATGAGGAAGGGAAAAGAAGTTATTTTGCAGATGTGATTGCATCCTGAGAAGACCAAAGTGAGAAGATGTGAGAGGAACAGCTCTGGAGACACCAAGGTCAGAGAAGGAGGAGCAGGAGGTGCTGCAGGCACCAGAGCTGAGATTCCCCTGCAGCCCATGGTGAGGCAGCTGTGCCTCTGCAGCCCATGGAGTTCCATGGCAATGCAGAGATCCAACTGCAGCCCTGGGAGGAGACTCACACTAGAGCAGGTGGATGCCTGAGAGGAGGCTATGAACCTGTGGGAGGCCTGAGCTGGAGCAGGGTCCTGGCAGGGACCTGCAGACCTGAGGAGAGAGGAGTCCATGCTGGAGCAGGGATCCTGGTAGGGCTTGTGACCCTGTGGGAGACCCACACTGGAGTAGCCTGTCCTAGAAGGACTGCATCCCATGGAAGAATGACCTACTCTGCAGCAGTTTGTGGAGAACTGTCTCTCATGGGATGGACTCACCTTGGAGAAGCTCATGGAGAGCTGTCTCCCATGGGAGAGGCCCCACAGTGCAGCAGGGGAAAGACTCCTGTCCCTGAGCAGCAGCAGAAACAACCTATGATGAGCTGACCATAATCCTCATTCCCTGTCTCCCTGCCCTGCTAGAGGAGGAGATAGATATGGGAAGGATGGAGGGGTGGGGAAAAGGTGTTTTTAAGATCTGTTTTTACTTCTCATTATCCTGCTCGATTTTGTTAGTAATAAATTCAATTAATACCTTTAATTCTGGTCTGTTTTGCCCATGTGGTGCTTGGTGAGTGATCTCTTTGCACTTATCCCATCATATGAAGCCTCCATTATATTTTCTCTCCCCAGTCCTGGCATTCAGCCAGGCTCAACCCACTACAGGAATATCATCATGTCATAACACATAGTATGCCACCAAGCTACTGACAGAGTTCTGTGCCCAGAACCCCAGATTCTATATATTATCATGTCTGAATTTCCCTGGTTTTCAGCTCTTCAGTAAAACTAGTAGAAGCCAGTCTACTATATTGGGACAAGTTCCTTTAACATGGTATTGATCAAAGTTGCGTTATTTCTGAGCAGCCAAAATTTTGTCACATTGAACCTGGAACCAATTTTGCTTTTCCGTAACTGAACAAAACCAAAGTTGACAAACCATTGGTGTTGAATTCCACTAAAGAAAAGACAACCAGGAGAGATCGTAGAGTTTTTCAAGAACTTGTCTTTCACCTGAAATTGTGAGCTGGAAAGTAGAAGGAGGATACTGAAGGGGTAGACTGTTCTGCTGCTGGAGAGAATGCAGAGGAAGCTGAGCCCTCATTGCTCAAGCCAAGCACAGAAAGCTGATGCTATGAATTTATGAAGACAAAATGTGACCAGAAAAATCCTCACCATGCCCTGCCTGATTCTATAAACCTTGACACATTGCACCACAAGATCTAATCTTTTATAGTTGACAGCACTATTGGTCCTTCATAATATTAAAGGAAAAATTCTCAAGGAAAAAAATAAAGCTCACATAAAAGCACAGTTTAAATTTCGTTTTACTTCTCAAACACCTTTTGCTCACCCTGACTGATCTGAGCCTGATCAAATGGAAAACAAACCTCCACAGACATAACACAGCTTTCTTTCTGGGCTCCCAGATTCTTTGGAGGGGTGGAGAGGGCACTCAAAATTTTAAAGTATTGTTTTCTGGTTCTCTTTTCCCCCTTCTTAATAAAAAAAAAAAAGACCACAAAAAAGGGGGTGAAGCCCTTCAAGCTAGCAAGAGAAAAATTTCCAACTTTCTTAGCAAAACGAAGAAGTTAAAAGAAGGTGAAAGAATACTAGTGGTAACAGAAGAAGGAAAATTCAAACACAGTGGCTTCTAAAATGGCTAAGATATAAACTTGCAAGCATGTCCAGTTTTAGTATTCTGTCCTCAAAGATGATTCTGAGGACATGAGAAAGGGAATAAATGCAATAAGAGGGATCAGAGATCTTGTGCCATCATTTATCCAGGGCATAAACAGGGATGAAATGACTGAAAGGATGAATGGAGCAAGAGAGGGGCTGTCTGGCAGTCATAAGCATCTACAGCTGTGCAAATGTAGGAGGTTGAGCAAGGGATGGGGAAACAGGATGACAGCACTTCACCCATTGGATCCTACCACATTTGTCACATGGAGTGAAGGAAAATGGCAAAAGAAAATGGAAAATCTCTCATTTTGGGGAAATACTAGATTGTGCATTGAAAAAACCCCAATAAAGGAACTTGAAAACATATTGCTAGAAAATAAGGGTCTGAGAAGACAACAGTACAGGACTGCAAATGCCAAACTAAAAGCCAGAACCTAGACACCTGAAGGAATAAAAAACTATTTTTGTTTTTTAAAGTCACTACAGCCTACACACATGCACAGGCACCTTTGCAGGAACCCAGGACTGCGAAAATAAAACACAGTTGCAGCAGAGAGATAACTTGTTGAGTACACAGCCAGACTGATTCCAGGTGAGGAATCATAAGTCTCTCAGAGGGGAAAAAATATAAGATTCCTTTTTATCCCATGATTCTAGTGGCTATTCTTGTTATTGTTCTTCAGCAACAACAACAAAACCACTGGAAAGCTGTACTGAACAGCAAACTGAAACATGCCTACAGCAAGAGACAGCTTTTTAAACTTCCATCTCACTAGTGCTTGTCTATATGAATAATGTCACCATGTCACTGCTTTTCCTGCATTCTATTACAGAATATTCTTCCCCCAGTTTTATTATGCTATTCTATTTCAACTTGATGAATTATCTATATTACATTTTTTGAGAAATATTCCCTCTAGGGATGGACATACTTAGTTTAGAAAGTTTTCAGCAGAAAGAAGAGGGCAAGAAAAATAGAAACTTCCACAACTCAACTCTTTTTTTAGCTACTCCTGGGAGTAGGACACAATTATCCACATTCTGCAATTGCCAGGAGCTCTTAGCCAAATAATGAAAATCAGTGGTACTAAGAAATGCTGTCCAGACAAGTCTAGGCAGAAGGAAAAAGGGATCTGTTAGCAGAGAGCAAGAATGGGAAGCTGAAATCACAAGATGGAGGCCCAGTTAAATAGTTTCATTGGCACAGAGTTTGTTTTTCTACTCCTTTCTCCATCGTTCCAGAACTGATACACATTTAGCCAAAGATAACAGGCTCAATAGCCTTCTCTTTGAAAGTGGCACAAAATAAGAAAATAACTATTCCCACAACAACAGTTAGCAGGAGAGTAGGTGGGTATACTCTGGATTATGCAGTGAAACAGATTTCATGTCTGATAGCGACCATTTTAAGGTTAAAATCTGTGACTCTGTGGATACAGTTTTCACTTTGTCCTTATCTCCAACATGAGAAATAAAAGGAAATAAAACATGCTAAGTCACTTTCTCCATGTGGATATAGTTATTAATGGATTTTTTTCTATTTCTTGATTCCAGCAGACTTTAACAAGCATTGATAATAAGACATCTTCACCCTTCTGCAGTGCTAAGGACTGAGGACTCCACAGGCCAAGCATGCATAGTTTGGCTTGTCTGCTACTCTTTACAGCAGCCAATACTTTCATGTGAATATATTAACTCATTCCCATGGTGTCAGCCTAGAATAGAAATTCAGTGCTGAACATGAAACCTTCCGTTCTGTTGGGTTGCTGCAGATATGCTTTTATGCTCAGGGATCTGTTTTGTCACCATAGTAATTCTGGACAAGGAGACCCTATAGACTTTTTTTTTATTAAAAACAAAACAACAGAAAAAAAAAAGTCATTTTGGGAAAATAAGTTCCGCCAGCTGAACTAAGTTTCAAATAAACCTGTACCTAATAATATGTGTTCTGCTACTGTGAAAATCTTTATAGGACTAAACAGTCCTTGAGGAACTGTAAGCTGGCATTGCATGTAGGATGATTGTGGTACAAAACCTCTTACTTGCCCTTTCTTCATACTTGTTTGTTTTAATTCTGTTGAACACTAATTGGGTTTTAGTAATTGTTAATACCTTAAGTTCAAGAGTGCTAATTTGTTTAGAATTAGGAAATGTCTTCCTATGCATTCAGTTAGAATGTAAAACATTCTGCAAAAATCTTCACAATTCAGCATATATCACAAAAACTCTACTTGTTAGTTTCTAGGTTTTTTTCCTTTTCGAAGATATGGCTCATTGCTGTTTCCCTGTGCAAAGGAAATGATCCACCTAGAGAGCCTGGCAGCTTTCCATTGCTAAGTAAGTGTCCAAGGCTTAAACTGCACACTGCAACAACAGTTCTTACTGACGACCCAATATGGCAAGTCCTAGACTTACAGTCTAGCTATAATTTTGTCTCATCACTTGCTCTAGGACCTTTCTCTCATAAGAAAATTTCATGGGCCTAAGTTAACCATGGATTTGGGACTCATGAGTGTATTGCAGAAGTGGCTTGTTCTTGTTTCCCAGTTGTTACTTGGCTACAATAAAGTGAAGACAAACACCCCTTCTTTGGTGACTTTTCCTTAAAAAAGCAGAAAGCATGGATTTTCACTATTGCCTGATTGAGAAAAGTTCACTATTGCCTGATTGATTGCATACCCCAGGTATGGATATTGCTTCTTTCAAATTGCGAGGTCAAATCAGTTGCATGACATTACAATGGATACAAAGAAGTCTACAGGGGGTAAAAATGCTTCCTTTCCAGGAGGCATGTCCTCAATTTTCATTGCCCAGCACATTACTTTTCAACATGGTACAGCAGAAAGAGGCTCATAGGTAATTTGACCTTTGTCTTGCAGAACTCCAAAAATCTGACACTCTCCCATGAATGGGGAAAAAAGAGTTTTAGAAGTTGATTTAATAAAAGTGTTTCTTTGGTCTATGCTATCACTCAATATCTTGAAAAAACATTTGCATTTAAGGAGAGGGCTTTACTGTTTCCCTCAGGAATACCTCTTCTGAATCCCATTCATTTCGCAGTCTACCCCACCACTCCTTGGAAAAAAAAACCCAAACCTCTTTCACTGGACACTGGAAAAATTAACTCTGCACAGGCTGTGTCCTTATAGACATCCTGATGTTCATCTCAACTGTGAGTTCGTTACCTACCTCTACTTCCTTCCTTCCAAAGTCACATTTTGAACTCCTTTTGCTGGTCTTTTACTATGGCAGCTACTCACAGGACATCAAGGCACAGAAGCCCTTTTGCCCACAGGAGAGCTCTGCTTGGAGATCACCACATAATTCGATAAACCAGGCAGAAATCCCCACTATGTACAGCTGCCTCACATCAAAAAGGAGCTAAGTCAGCTTCATTAAAGACAACAGGAGTTCTTATTGCATTCCTTACTTTTAATAAGATGTCTCTTGGTGTGAGAGCAAAGACTTATTTGACAGCAGCCATCAGTGTCCTCCAGCTTAAAACATCATGAAACATCATCTTTAAGGGGTAGTCACTGGAGGACACCTCACCATTTTGGCTGTTGCCTTGAACTGTAGCTTCAGACAGTTCCAGTACTGTAGTTCCAGACTGTACTGTAGTTCCAGACAGTTCAGAACTGTAGTTCCAGACAGTTCAGACAGACTTTTCCAATAAATGGAAAAAGCAACAAATCATGATGTATACAAGCAAAGACAGTTAAACAAAAAGAGAAAGCATTTAGCCAAATTTTAAAGTCATGGCTTTCATGTTAAATCAAATTTTAAAACTGAGAATTACATTTGTTTTCTGAATATGTAATACTCACTGGTTTCTTTGCATGGCAGGGGAGGAGGTTATACATTTTGGAAAAGGTTCATACATCAGCATCAGAATCTATTATCACATTTCCATGAATTTTCACACAAATTCTCTTGGGGTGACAAATTATTACACCATTTAATGGGCTTAGTCTCTGTTGCATTAAAAAGATTATCATATTTTTAACAGAGAGTTTCATTACAGATAATCTTGACACTTCTCATCTAAGTTTCACAGATGGGAAAAAGAAAGCCTGAAGGTGTTCTGCTACTAGTTTTGTTGAGGTTGTTGTTTTGGGTTTTTTTCCCCCAGCTGAATGTCTTGTTACAGGCAAGAAATCAAACTTTGGTTGAACTATGACTGCAATGAGTCTGTTCTTAGGCTCTTTAGGCTACTCACTTCAGTACTGGCACTGTTTACATTTCTGCCATTCCCCTCAAAAGGAAAGATATTTAGTCTTGCAACTGTTTGGAAAGAGTCCTAAAACATCACTATACACAGAGTCATTCTTTTAATTACAAGTAGCCAAAAACAGAAACAGTGGCGGTGGAGAAGCCTAGAGGTTGAGCATTTGGCTAGATTGTTAGACACTTAAATTAATTGGCAACTGTAGGCTTCCTCAAGGAGACTGTCTATTCTCTGAGGCCACCTTTGCTCACTTGGAAGTAGTAGGGGAAAACAGACTGGAGCTTTAAAGACTGAAAGTAACAGAGGAGGATCCAGCCCATTCTTAGGGAAGGCTCCACACCTTTAAAATTCATACTTTCCACGTAGCTTGAAATAGCCCAGTTCTGATGACCTCCAGATTACAGTGCACAACCCTATATTTTTCAGAACTTTACATAATACAATGGGTGGGACTAAAAATATTCAAAGGAATGATTTTTCAGCTGGAGTCTCTTTCAGTGCTACACTTATGAGAAGTTCTATATTATGCCAAAAGTTCTGGGTTCAGATGAATGTTTACTGTTCCAAAAATCTAAACATATTATTAATTATTATTATATTAAACAAATTAATATAAAAATATGTAAATTCAGAAAATATAATGAATTGCAGCTCTAAAAACAAATGTATTATGTGAAAGTTACATTTATATTTCAAGTAATGACCAACTAAAATTTGAGTAACAGTCAGGTAATGACTATTTCACAATACTGCATTGAAAGAGCAAAGCTTAAAAACCCAAAAACTGTATTTACAGATTTCTAAAAGATATTTTTTAAATTGTTATCTTCTTAGCAAGACATTTCACAAACAAGAAAATGCAAAAATAAATGGCTTTGTATACAGGGCACTTTTCTGTAGACTGATTTCTCAACAGTTTCTTGGTCAAAAGAAATTAGAAGGGCACTAACTTTACAAATTTCGTGAGAGCCTTTAACAGGTAGTTCCAATTAATAAAGGTGGTTGGCCAAGATTATTTAGAATATATCTGTCTTCTAGAGGTCCCTGAATAACATTCAAGTATGTGGTACAGTTTTAAAGAAGCTAAGGTATTACTGCATTCCCTAACCAAATCTGTCCCTCTCGACCCTATATTCAGTAGCAACATCTGTTCTCTTTTGACCCATGATAAAGTAATAATCTCAGTGTGGCCTGTGTTGGATGAAATGATCACAGTTTTGTAGAAAAGTAATTTTTCTCATGAACCAACGCTGCAGATTTTAAACACACAGAGCATAAAAACTAAAGTTAATTTGGCACATAATGATTCTTGAGTCATAAGGTTAAGTATTGAAAAACAAGGAGATAAACAAATCCCAGACCACGGTGCCTGCCATGTTGTAATTGATGCAATACACTACTCAACTTTCCTTCAGAGAGAAAGAAGTTTTAGGGAGTGAAGCAAAGCAAATAATGCAATACCTTAACTGAATCAAAAGTCATTGATTTGATAAAGTGCTGTGTCAGAGAATTCCCTCTAATCTTGTAAGAATTTATCTTAGGACTATTTCACAGCTAGAAACCACAGAAGGTATTTCTGCATGTAACTATATTTCCAGAACTATCTATTCTGAATGCAGGATCACAGTTTAGTGCTAATAGGTTGGAGTCTCACTGTTTTGGGGGGGGAAAGGGGGGGGGGGGGCTCTGTCAATAGATTTTTACTTGCAATATTTAAGTCTTTATACACTACCCAAACAATCAAAAAAGTGCTATCCATTTTATTAGGTTTACTTATTTTTCCATTTTCCCTTTCTAATGCTGTAGCTATTATTTTGATTTGAAACTGAAAGCTGTTCTTTAAACACAGAAAACTTCTGCTGCTTCCTAGTAGTACATATTTTGGTTCCGTTTCATTTTATTTAGGAAGTATTGTTGTAATGCATTTTTTAAACATTCAGAGATCTAAAACCTGCTCTCAGAGATTAAGATAAGTGATCACAGATATCTCATTTTGCCTATCTTTTATCTAGGATTGAATTCTCTTGTTCAGTTTGAAACAGAAAACAGCTCTTTATGCTATTAATGAATTTTCTTGTCAAATAAAACAATACAGTAATTGTCATAAATTCAACTACAAGAATAATGAACATTCCTTCGTAACATCAAACCCAAAGATTTCATAGTAACAAGATAAAATAATAGAATTATAATTGAATCATTCCAGGATTAAAATAGTGATTTCATTACGCACATACAAGTGATGCTTATGAAAGGCTCAATAACCTTGAGAATTCAAGCAAAGATGGGAATCCTTTCTGGACCCCTAAGACAGGTTTTTGAAGGCTATAGACAGAGTGTTTCATACTTTAATACAAAAAGACTGCTTGTATCTGTCACCTTCCCTTCTCTGCAGAGTATATTTATGCTACTTGACACGGGGTGACGTCAGTACTGTATTCTAGAAATGTGGGTGTATGTGTGCTACTACATAAATGTGAGAAAAGAGGAAATCTAAACAGCCCTTGCCTTGAAGATGTGAGCAGGCATTCCACATAATATGGCAGGAGATGCTGTCTTTCCTGCAAAGTACAGAAAATAAAGGAAAAATAGTTCAGTAAGGTTGTCATCTAAAATGGCATTTGTATGCCTGAAATGCTGCAAAGCCCTCAAATTTTCTGACTAGAATCTTGCACACAGATGCCCACTTCTTTTCCTGCTTAAAAACTCTGTCATTGTGGCTGAACCATTTATCAGCTGAAGCCTGCCTTTTGGGGGAATTTCTTCCAAAGTGAATATCCTTGAATCCAAGCCCAAAACAGACTTGAAGTATCCAGTAATTTTATCCTCCATTTTGCTGCAGAAGGGCTATTAAAAACAGGCAAACAATGAAAGAAATGGAGTGGTGCCTTCCCTTCTTTTTGCTGCAGCTCCATAATTGGGATAGCTTCCAAAAGCAGAGAGAAGAGACACCCCTCTGACAGTTGCCAGTCTAAAGGGGTGCTGATTACTGCTCCTCTCCCTTCCAGAGAAGCTGCATGTGCCTGTATTACCAAAAAAACAAACAAACAAAACAAAAAACAAACAAACAAACAAACAAAAAAACACAAAAAAACCCCAAACCTACACTAAACGAAAGGCATTTTTCATGTCTCATTTGCAGCAAAATGCAAAGAACAGAGAAACAATATGGAGAGCAAGAGAAGGGAATTCTGATTCTGGAAGGCACGTTCTGCTTCCAACCCCTGCTCACAGAACTATTCACCCTGGGATGAAAAAATAGGAATAATCCAGCTAAAGATGCCTGAAGTTATTTTTCTTAAAAATAAATTGGGGCTCTACAGAGCTTATCCAATGTTAAGATGGTCAGTTGTGCAATGTTGGGGTCAATGAGGTACTTTTACAAATTATTTGGTATCATATCCTTCTTTTAAACTTACAGATTGTAACTACAGATAGCAGAAACAGTTAAAAATCATAAGAATGGAGGGCTGGAAAGTGACTAAGCCTGGTGAGATATTTTAAAGTATATTTAGTCCATCCCTGGTATTTGTTTCTACTCTTCTTCAAAACCTCTGATGTTATCAGATCCTTAAAGCAGCCTCTTCTGGACTTCCACAATTTTAACAATGAGAAAAATAAATTTTATATCCACTTTCCAGCCATCTTTCCTTCAAATTAAATTGCTTTTTTTTTCCCCTCTTCTTTTTCCCACTGACTATGTGGAATAGTTGATTACATGTATCTTTATAAAGCCCTTTAACACCTCAGGAAATTCTCCAGTCCCTCCTTTGTCATTCAGACTTTCAAAATAACAGCAGCAATTCTTTCAATCCTTTTTTTTTGCTTGGGCTTCATATATTTCTCATGGTTGCCAATGGTTTTTTTTTCTGGATGTTATCCACTTTGTTTACTTTGTTTACACTTTGTTTTTTTTATCTTTTCTGAGGTTTAGTATAGAACACTGGACACAATTCTCCAGATAACCTCACCAGCATGGAGTGGAGTTCAGTAATTACCTTCCCTGTCAAACATAATCTCTTCCGTATAATAACAATTCTGGAATGAGATTAGTTTCTTGGCAACAGCATTGTTTCTTAGCCTATTTAATATGCCTCTTGCATTATAATCCCCTGCCTTTATCAGAAGTGCTGTTGTCCTACTTATTTCCACCTTTCCGTGTTTGTGTTTGATACTTCCCTCTGGAGAACAGTACTTTGTGTTCAGGCTCATTGCATATTGTAGATATCAGAGTATTCCTCAAACCATGAGCTCAAATGAAGGATTCTGGAGACACTGTTTTGGTCTGCTTTCCTTATAATAATTTGGGTGAAGATTACATGCATTTCTGTGATTACCTGTATGTTCTTGGCATGGTCAAGATCTAATCATAACCCTATTTTCTTACTCCCCTTGCAGTTTGCACCCAACCAGCCACATTTTCATTCTCTCAATTTTTCCCTGTTTTTAAAAATTCTTATTCTCCTACACTTGGAAGAAATCAGAGAATGATTAATTCTTTTCCCTTGGTAGTATAAAGATCATTCTTGATAACATGAAAATATTACAAAATTTACCTGCACTAAGAAAAAAAATAAACATTTGCACCAAAAATTGAAAGATAGACAAATCTGGCCTCAAGCCTATTTGAAAGATCATTTAGCTAAAATAAGAGACTTTGTGGGTTAATTCATGTCACAGGACTACTTAACATAACATAGATGTTACCTTGTCATCAAGGAAGATGTCAAGGGGCATATGTGTCCTCTCTAGGTCACCAACAAAACTAGCCGACCTGTTGGAAAATGTCTTTCAAAGGGGAAAAGACCACAGATATTGTAACAGTGGAGCTTTCCACACAGAGTCAAGCCAGGACAAACTGGCAGATTGTTTGAAAATTAAAATTTCCTTTTGAAAATGTACATTTTGATTATTCTTTAGACAATTGTTTTGAAATTAAACAGCACAAAATGCCATCAGGAGTTTCAAAGCAAGAGTGAAATTTCTTGTTTAGAAGAAAGGAGGACGGGCAAATAAAACCAATGGTATTTAGGAAGACACATTTCAACATATTGAAAAAATGTGAAGATACAGCCTCCTCTTCCAAGGAGAAAACCTGTTAAAGAGACTTAGTTCTCAAAGAAACTATTAATGGTTAATACAGAAACAATTCCACCACAGACAAAAGAGAAGAAGTGCAGCTAACAGACTGATGTGATTAAGCCACAGGAGCTTTATAGATTTCAAAGCAAAGAGGATATATGCAGATATATGCAGAGATGGTCGCTCATCATAGACAAGACAAAATCCAAAATTCTAGCATGACTTGAGGAGAGAAAAAATGAGGTACAAACTGGAAAGAAACTAGTAAAGAACATGGAGAATGATAATCTGTATATTCCCCATGCTTTCGTTTGAAAATTTTCCTCACCTGGAAGTTTTCCATACCAGTCTTACTCTCCCTTGCTGCATTTTTGTATGTTTTTCCTGTCCTGTCATCCCAACATGAAGAACAGGGGTTTCCATCAGCCTGTCACACATCTAAAATCCTTCAGCATGTTCTTCTTTGATCTTCTATTCTAATCCTTAACTACATTATCTCTTTGCATTTTCTCCACGGGATCACAACTTCATCCATTTCAACAGTTGTTATTCAGTATTTTGTTTTAACTTTCTTGTTCAGATTGTGATTCAGACTGTTTACTTCTCCTTTTTTTATTAAACATATATACAAAGATTTTGCCCAGATCACAAAATTGTTTATTTCCTTCTGGATTATTCCTGTGAGATGTACTGCATTTGTACACTTCAGAAGTACTATTTTCTCTCCACAATGCAGTTGCTGTGAAATGGATGCTAAGCTCTTTTCACTGAATAGCTGGGACCTGAGGCACAGGTAGTGAAGCTAGAATTGTTAAAAGCATTCATTGATTGCTGATCACCAAGTTTAGCCAAATAGGAGTGTGATCCTTCAGATTTTATGCAAGTTCAATGCCCAGTTAAGATGATAAACATTATCCACTTTAGCAGGTTGGTCCCTCAGTCAACACACTGGAAATACATCATGGCCCAGCAATTTCACTGACTTTCCCAGTGCCACACAGCAGCTCTCTTGTGAAAGCAGGAATAAAACCCAGTTTTCCAAAACAGCACTCTGCTTCCTTAATCATCAGTCACTGATTATGTAATTAAAGATAATATCTCTGTGTATAAAAAAGCAGAAGTTATATGGATAACCATATCCCTGGTATTCTTTACCCTGATTTTGTAACTTTTGCAGTAGTCAGACCATGTCAGCAAACGTGTGGGTAGAACAGAGGAAAACTTTTGCAATCCTCACCTGTGACATTGGGTAGTATAGGTTCCCTCAGAAAAAGAAGAGCTTTCAAGGGAAATCCCAGTAATTTCAGACCAGATCATACTCTGTCCTAAGCAGTCACTTGACACAAAACACTGAAAAGCTCTGGACTGTTTGAAAAGATTCCTACATTCAGAAAAGTTTTCACCAGCACTGGAATCTGCTCAACAAATACCTTACCAAATGTCAAGACATCCCATAACGCATGAAGTTCAGAGCCTTTATGGAAAATGCTAATACAATAATAATAATGCTAATTTTACTAGTATATGTGTATGTACAATAAAATATGTTTTAAGAGTATGTGCGTATGTATAATACACTAATAATAATGATAATTAACAAATGGTGCATAAATTGAAAAAAAAACTATTATAGCTCCAAATAATAGATTATAGCCTGAATTTTGGTTTAAACTTAAGACACCCTGAGAAATCTCTGTTATGAACAACAGAATAAATCCTCATGCCCCCCATATAGTTATTGTTGCATTGTGTCCAGACCAGGTAAGATTAAGTGTTGTCCTGGTGTCAGATTTTTCTTGATGTAAAATTTCCACGCTGTTCATATACCACAGAGCCAAGCACAGTTAGATTAGTAATAGAAACAGTGTCTCACTGGAAACAGATTCCTGACTTTCGAGTCCGAAATGTAATTTGCTCGTAGCTATGGAAGGACACATTTCTTCCTACCAGCAAATTTTATGCTGTCCAGAATCACAAAACCTGCTTATCACACATGGTTCACAGCCCATCCATCTGGGGAGCTGGGCAGTTCCTCTGCCACCTTGTCTCTCCCATACTGTCCTAAATGGCAAAAGTCAAAACCTAATGGATATGGCAAAAACTTCCTAACCTATTCAGCACAGCAGAGGAGGAGCCCATATGGGACTGCTATAGGGGACAGTCTGCAGTCCCCTCATCTGGCTCGTTGCCCTGTTGCCTTTTGGCTGGCAGAGTTATGAGCACAGACATGGTTAAAAAAGATAAAAGGATTTTACCTTGGTATTTTAATAGGCTCCTAAGTGAAGAGCTCTTTAAAGGTGGAGCATGCCAAGATGCACACACCATATAATGCATATACAATTTTATGGACTTTGTACATTAGCATATCTGTCTGAAGTTTTTCAATAAGAAACTTAATAAATGAAGTAATTGTCTCTTTATTTTAATTATCTCCCCTTAAATGAGGCTAGAGCCCAGTTTACAAAATATGTTCCAGAGAGAACACTTCAACCAAGGTTAAAGCCTTGTGTTTTGATACAGTATAGAGCTCTCTGGGCTCTCACTGTGAATGTTTGGTCTTTCTGCTTTGCAGGACACCAAAACTAAGCTAGAATATTCGACTACAAAAATTAAAAGCATGTAGGATGAGAGTACAAAGAGTGTATGAAAAGTACAGAAAATATTTTAAAAGTATAAAAATGTATAGAAAGGTATATGAAAAGAAAAGGCAAAAAATCCTTGGGCATCAGCCCCACATGAAGGCAGATGCTGTGGCTGGAGCCCAGGCCCTGTCAGCAGCCCAGGAGCCACAACACATGACAGGTCAAGAAAAGGGAATCATCGAAGGCCTGCCCAAAGCTCCAGAAATCAGGGTTTGTCTACAGTTATCAAAGGCACTGTGCAAAGGTGAACAGGCAGGGGCAAATGTTTCTAGGCAGGTCAGGACACACAGCCAAAATAAAGTGAGTTTTGAAACTGGAAGAGAAGCAAGGCTTAGAAGGTCATTTCAAGTCAGTCAGTCTCTAGTGACAGAGGGTTCAACTGTCTTGAACATATTTAGTATTTAATTTAGTAGAGGCATAGCCCATGTGGCTGTAAACTGCTATGACGTAAAACTGCAGGAAACTATGCTTACATGGATTTGTTCAATGGCCAGAATAAAGAGGCAATAAAACTGTTCAGAATTTTAAATAAAACCTTTTCTTCACTATAAAGAATTAAACCAAAGTAGAGAGTGGCAAAATTGAATGGTTTTGTATTTTTGTGCCATAGCTGCAGGTAACTGGAAAAGAAACAAAATTTGAAATTATCAGATTATCTTGGGTAAAGTAAATTAACTACATTTTCCTTTCCAGCTTGACCGTATCTATTTGAAAAATAAAATTTTATTATCTTTGCTAATTATTTAGTCCTTCCCGTGGTTCTAGTATAAGGCAGCTGTAATAGCTGAAAATAGCAGAAATCCAAGATACTATTTTTAAGTTATGTGTCTAGACCATCAAGAACAATGAATATGGGAAGCTTTGCAGGTTTTCTTAGACTGATTCTGTTTCAATTCTTCTTGGCATACTGCTGAAAAATAAAATTTCTTGTCATAACAAAATGAGTGTGCAGATCTACCAACCTCATTTAGATTCTTTTTACAGATGCCAGGGGAAAATTAAACACGTTGTCTGGTTTCACCAGCATTGCTCTATGTCAGGGGTTTGCAACCTGTAAAACCTTAAAAAATTTTCAGATAAATATGGAGACCCTTGTAGTGCAAATGTAAGCCTGTTCTAGCTTGGGTTTTGAGACATTTTCCAATGCACTTAGCCAAAAAGTAATTGACCATCACATTTTAAGATGCAAGTCAGGGCTCAAATCAAAAGAAAAATATGTCACCTATTTCACCATTAAAAAAAATTGTTCAGGAAAATTACAGCTGCCAAAACAGCAGTGACTTTTGTCTCCATGTGATCTAATCTGTTGGCTTCATGATGCTTTTGCATGACCAAAAGCTTGAGATGTTCACACAGTAAGCTACAGATTTATTTCAATGAGGAGCCACATGCAGACACAAACATGCAGGTCACTCCTGCCCACCACAGTACAGTAGAAACTTAGGGTTTATCTAGCAGAGCTGGGAAGGAACCATTAGCATTGACCTTAAGTCTTGTGCTGTTTCAGCTTTATGAATGAGAAACTGATATTTCAATAATGCAACCTGTAAAATATATCATTGCTTCGTATTACACCCAATCCTATAACCAGTTTCTACATTAAAATGGGAATTTCCCCTCCATTCATTCATCTTGTCTCCAGAGAAATTATTGTTCTTTCAGGGGTCTCTAATTTTCTGAATGTTTTTCTTTGCAACAGAAAATATACTATTCCTCTCTCTGTTCATATATGGGTCCTTACATACTCCTAGAAAAAACCAAGGGTGTTTATTTCACAGACACACATCAAAGATTCTGAAAAGCTGCCTGATCTTCTCTATCTCCAAACCTTGGATCTCATCCACTTCAGACCATTTCATCCTTTTCAGTCACTTCTGGCCTGTATCCTCCAATCCCTCCTTGATTCAGTGAAATACTACCTCCCCTACAAGTATGGGATATTCCTACCATCCCTCAGGCCAGCAATTCTCTGCATGGTCATCCCCACCATAAGCCCAGCCCCACTCTGTGTCACCCCTTGGCAGCCAGACGTAGCTGATCCTGCACCTTCTCCCGACCTGTGCTGTTCCTCAGTTGCTATTTTGCCCCTTGTATCTTTGTACTGAGGAACATTGTCATCATCTTCCACCTTCTGCAAGATCCACCCACACATTATGAAGCTCCAAAGTTCTTTATAAATACAACTCAAAATTTTTTTAAAAGTACACTGCACATTTACTGCAATATATAATTTACAAGGAGAGACACAATAAGTGCATTGTTTAAATATGAAGTCTGATTTTCTTCTCATCTACAGAATACAGAATCCTGCAGAACAGCAGGCAACACTGTAGGAAATAATGTAACAATATTTTTGCAGCCACAGAGGAAATCGCAATGATGGACCATACAGGAAGGGCAGATGGTTTTATTTTTAAACAAACCCAGTTTCAGTTGTTGTTATTCATCTTCTCCTATCCACACACTCACAGCTCTAAAATGTGTGAGCCCAAGTCATTTGTCCAGCATCCAGGCAATAATGCATATGCAGGTGCTGTGTCCAAGAGTTCTTGCAATGACATGGCAACAAAGGGACTCCAGCTGTCAAATCCTTCTTACATCTTCTGTGCTCCTCTTATGCTGGTGACCATGCACTGGCTTTAGATAAACCTTTTTTGCACCTGTTAGGAACTGTCAGTTTCTCCATTAGGCAAATCCATTAGGATTTGCTCACTGCCCTTTTTCTCCCAGTCCTGGTGGGAAGCAGGAGGTTGGTGTATGCTGAGATCTTGCTGACCATCAACACACACCATTCTCATAGCCCTTCTTCTGACTTTCCCTCAGTGCTTCCAGACATTCCAAGCTTTAACATTTCTATAATAATTACTCTCTGTGACTCCATCTGCACAAGAAAGTTTTTAGTACTGCAGGTTGCATGACATATTTGGAAGAAGACTGGGAGTTCACTAATGGTTACTTCTTCAGAAGAGGGTGCCTAGAATGACTTTTGGGCATGTAAGGCAGTTTGAAATTGTATCCAAAGACTGCATTACTTGGAACTCTGTTCTGTGAGTTGGATATGCCGATTGCTCCAGTGCAAACAGCACACTACGAGTAGTGGGAGATCACAGGAATACAGACTGAGGTTTTTCACTGGCTCCTCTCAAAGTTCATTTATATATCTCCGAGCCTGTGGAAAATCCCATCCAGGGAAATGCATTACTTTTAAATAAGTTGTGTTAGGAAATGTCCAACAATAATCATTTTTACTTTAGTACTGAATAAGACAGAAACATTCCTATAAAACATTCTCAAGCAAATCTTTCCACAGAAGATCACACACATCAACAAAAAAAAAATCAAAACAAAGACAAACAAACAAAAACCCCCACTGACAGAAAATGGCTGTACATACAGGTTTCCTATGTGCTTACAACATTCAACCTAACAATGGAAATTGTGAACAGAATAGGAAATAATAATATTTATTAAACATACAAAGTCTAGAAATAAATATTAACAGGGAATAGATGACTCACCTGATATATTTGTTACTTGCTCCAGAGCCCATGCATTCCCCACTCTCAAAACACAGTGTCTGAGTATCAAGCCACTTGATACTGCCTAAACGCTGCCATGGGCTGCCTTCCCCTCAGTAGCTCCTGCCTGAACCCCAAGTGGTCACTTCCAAGTATTAGCAGTAGTACTGCTACAAAGCTGAAGTGTACTTTACTGTGCATTACTTCACCCATATTGCTCACCTCAGACCCTGCTTCTTAGAAGAAAAGGCCAAAGACAGTAACTTGCCCCTTAAGCAGCTCACAGAACTGATGATGTTGCATCTCCAGCACCTGAAAAAGTAATGACTTCCCTATCACAGAGTAGTTAAAGATCAGGCTTCTTATAACTCCAAGCTACCATGGCTGCATACAGCACCAAAACAGCAACAATATTGTTAAAAAAAAAAAAAATTCAGAGTCTAGATACTTTTCTGTATATCCTTTCAGGTGGATATATATCTTAAAACAGTATATGGGTGATATTTACTTACCTATTCTATACTATTCCATTCTGCTCTATTTTATTCCTTTCATTTTATCTTGTCTGTGCAATTTTAAGACATATTTTTTCTTCCAGCTACAAAAAAAATTCTTTTTCTCTTTTGCTTTGTTATTTCAGTTCATCGTTTGTCCAGCATTCAAGGCTGTTTGACTGCAGCTTGTTCACTATCATGAGAACAATTATATTGACAGAGAAGTGCCTCTGACAAAAAAGTATTAATGCCTCTGAAAGTATAGCACTAAGTGCATTGGTGTATATACCTCAGGCTTCTTTGGGGCTAATAATAATAATAATGACAGAGAGATGTGTGATGCTCCCATGATGAGAGCTCTGGGCTCTAAGAGCGACTCATTTGTTCAGCTGCTTTTACGACCTTCCTGCTTTGTCATTCCAAAACAGTAGCCCAGCTGCCATGGCAATGCACAACATTTTCTGGAAGTAAGTGAAAGACAATGCTAGATCCCTGAAGGAAAAAAAAAAGGTTTAATCTAAACATGTCAGCAGCTCCATGCATGGCCAGAAGACTGCCTGCATTCAAGCCTCAACATGAATTTTGTCTTGAGAATTGGTAATGGGAGTGGTTCTTAGCATCATATTTTAGAAAGCCATGGTCACTTTGGGGCTAAAAAGTGGCCTGGTTTCATACTTTTACAAACAAACAAAAAAAAAAATTCTGAAGAAAATTTATTTTTTAAAAAGCATAAAACCCACACAGTGGGAACCCTAGAAATTCCTATCTGAAGTAGGCATTTTGCTAATATAATGTTTCATGTATAAACTGAATTAGCCTACAATAAATTTTCAGATTTTCATTAAAATTTCCCATATACAATGCAGAAATTATAATATACAACAGAAAAAGATATCTAATTGATGTCATATTTATATCATCAATACTTTTTTTACAGTAAATTTCTAAATTTGCATGGATTTTAACATAATAGCATAACTACATTACTTCAAAATATGACATGTCACAGCTGCATATATATATTTTTAAGTATATTTTATGTTTTAATCTATATACTCATGCACTAATGTATCATGCACTTAAGGTTGTGCAGTGGAAGACATTTTACCCAAAAGGATTTGTGTCAGCTAATCTCATATATTTAATGGCAGCAGATCTTCTGCTGAAGAAGTTACGTCTCCAGATTACAGATAACCTATTCCATTGAAGTGGCTGTGATTAAGGATTTGCAGTGTCAGAGCAGTGGCAGCCAACAATATGTTCCAGTTCAGCTATGCAAAATCAAAAGCCTGTGCACACTAGAAGAAACAGTCCTTCAACCCTCTTTCGAATAAATAACTTACATTATTGTACAGCTAATCCACCACCTCACAAAAACAAAATATCTGTAATGTTCACTTTTTAAACACTGTGAACATGGAGTTTTCATTTGCTTGGTTAATTCATGCTTTTTTCAGACATTTCATAACATTGCAGCCACTTGAAATGAAGACTTTTTTGTTTCTGCATAAAGCAGGACTGCAGAGGAAGATTACGTCTGCCAGAAACGGTGTATGTTTGCCTCCATGCAATGCACTGTCTAACAAAACCCATCCTGATAGTGTCACAAGTCACAAGTCTGCACAGGTGTGAGGGAGTGCTGCTTTTCACAGAGCACTCTGATATATCTCATTGCTATGAAAAAAACCACAAACAGCAAGGCAGTTTCAGGGTGACCACTCATCTGCAAACACAGGGAAACACACACTGTTCCAGCAGGGAACAACATAAGTGAAATTTCTGCGTGTGACTGTGCCACTCTTGTGGCTGTTGTAGGGCTTGATCCCACCCTCCCTGCTCACATCCCACTGACTGAAACAGAGGTGAGGAAGAGCCTGAAGGGAAGAAGATTTTACTCTTTGTGGGCATAGGTGAACACTTCATCCTTATATCCAGTGTACAAAATTTTCATGAAGCCTGAGTAGTTGTGTTTTGTGGGTACAAACAATAAGAGATATTTGTATGGACCTGAAGATGAGCTCTTTTAAAGAAAAGTGTTACTATGAAGGGAATCCTACTTAAGACATTGAATATTCTAATAATGTCTTTCTTAGAGAGAAAAGCATTATAGAGCCGACATTACTATGTGGGCCAGCCAGAAAAAGTGTTTCAGGGATGAAAAATCATCTTATATTATTCAGTGGGGCAATAAAAGTGACAGCATCAAAAGTCTCCCTTTTTGCTGTGCATTTTGGATGAGCTTTGTCAGAACACATGATCAGAAAGATATGAAAATTTAGCATTGCAAAGAGAAAAAGTGCAGTGGATCTGCTCACATTAGATTGCTTGCAATGGAATGGCAGTAACTATAAGGAAATTTCAGGAGCACTTGAGACATGTTTTACATGGCTATAACTGCAGGATTTTCCCTTTTACTTCTGAACTCAGTGGGTATTAAAGGTTCTCAGCACCCTGCAGAAGCAAATCCTTTCTTTCCTCTGCTTGTCATGCATCTCTGCCTTGTAAATATTCTCTTCTGCCTCTATGGCTTCTCCCTGGTGCACTTTATCCCTGAACCATGCTCTGTTTAGGGATGTACCCCAGCACATGTCACAGGCAGCTCTGCTCACACCTCCACTGCTGGTTTTCTTGTCAACACATAGACACATCATATTTTCTGTTGGTTTTGTCTGTACACAGCAGTACTCCCAGTTCAAGGGCTCACACATTCCCTTTCCTGCAATCCCCCTCAGCAGATGGAGGAAAAACACAGCTGTATTGGTGGAGACAGAGCTCGGGAGCAGAGTGCTCCAAATGCTCACTGCTGGCTGTACTATTTACACCAAACACCAAGCCGTGAGCACATGTCCAGGAGGAAGTGTGTGCAGGATGATTGCCCTGCTAGTGCCAATCTTCATCAGCCCGTTTAGATGAGATGTAAATGCCCACCTTGCATAATGGACAGCCCTACTTCTACCCTAGCTTTTGGTTTATGTGTCAAGACACATGTAATGCTACTTTTTGGGTCTGAATAAAAAATATGGAAAGAAATCCAGATTTCCATTATTTAACCTAGCACATTTTTGTCAACCTTCACATTACCAGAAAAATGTCATTAAAATGTGCAATGACATAAAATTCACAGTGCCAAGAATAATGAAAGGAGAAACTGTTTACCCCAGATCTTCCGCCTTGCATAAGGGCAGCAAAGTATCTTAAAACAATTTGCAGCAGGATTATTTCTCGTAGGACCATCTATATGTCCTCTAAACTAGTAGGGCAAAAACAATCCCTGTAGCACTGGAAACAGTGGAGTGAGTGCTGCAGTGAGTGTAAGCTTGGCAGTTGGCAGCAGAGAAGTCCTGTGCTGTAACTAATCCGACACAAGCAGCTGATTTATTATGTGGCCTTAGGCAAATCCCTTCATTCCTCTGCTTTTATTTAGCCATCTATAAAGTGAGAACAGCAACATGCACTTTGCAGGGATGCTGTGACCATGGGCTGCAGTTGTGTCAGTGACTTCAAGCCACGCTTTCCAAGGAAACTTTAGCCCACCCATGCAGAAAGCAAAGCCAGTTTGTTCCCATGGTGCAGGCTCAGCAGAACAAAACCGGAATAGTGTGGAGGAAATTACCAAATTAAAAAGTAGAAAGCAAAGCGTGGAAAACAGGCTGAAAAGACATTGCTTTCAAAGAAGCTCCAGCTTCTCTGGGATTTATTGAGCCTCTGGTGGATCATAAATTTTTCTACCTCTGTTTAAAAGTTTTGGCAAAGTCCATGAGGTGAATATTTTACCCAAGGTAGAACATAAAAGCCTTTTGATGTGACTGTGATTCTGACTAAAGTCAAAAGGGAACTTTTTATGCAGACATTTGAGCCAACATTATCAAATCCATAAACAATATCCATTTTCTGTGTGTCACGTTTCTCGTCTGACTGGTTCTCACTATAAACAAAGAGCCTTCATTTTTTACAGAGTACTGCAAAATACAATAGGTATTATCAAGCAAAAAAACCAATTGACGTAGTCTATCAAAGATTGTCATGTTTTAACTGAGTCTCAACCACACTAAACAACAAAATGTGCCAATGACAGCAGCTGAAGGAAGATGTACTTACAAGATAAAGGTCAGGCTTCTTCATGATAAAATTCCCACTTGAGCAGTGAAGGGTGTACATGATCACTGCTTGGAGCATGTGGCTGGTAAGAAGGTGTTCCTATAGGTGTTCCTATAGCCGCAGTATTGCACAAGAATTAGACATGTCTGTCCCATTCTCCATCCCTATGCGACAGGACACCTGTGATATGTCTTCTGACTGCCATTCTCTGTCAAGCCAGTTCTTTTATTTGGTTGAACTTACTTCCATGATGGAAAAAATTCTGGAACAGCAGCATCAATGTGTTACACTCCCCCCCTTGTTACAAAGCCAGCTACAAACATCACAGACCTAAGAGCAAGGTGCATAGCCTGAGAATTGCCATCTATTTTGGCCACTTCCCGGTCCTTAGTGGCGTGATCTTATAAAATTAAAAACTTATAGGCCTCCTATTTTTCTTCTGGTTGTTGGTGGGAATGTTAAAATCATGGGGGTGAATTATTCCAAATAGCTAGTGAACAGTTTATACAGCCTCAACATTTACTCAAGGAAGGAAGGATGATTTTCAGAAAAATGTTTTATATGTAACTGTACAATTACTTGCATTTAATTGTACTGAAACTGCTCTTTGATGCAACTAATTTTTGTCCCTTTTGGACACTTCTTTACAGGCCACTTGGATCCCTTTCATGGCTTATGAATGATCTTCTGCACTTACCTGACAGACAATGTCATGACTCAAGTGATTCCCATACAATTATTATAATTACAATGACTAATCTGCCAATACCCCTACAGCTTGTGTTCCCACCTTCAGTGTCATTCATCCCATCTATTTAAAGAATCATCACCTCTTTTTTCCCACAGCTGAGTCACCAGTGTAAACACAGTGACACTTCAGGTTTCTTTGAACTCTCCTTCTGACATCTACTCTGTACCTGTTGTAGGAATTTTGAGAGAAGGTCTGTTGTGATTTTGTCTGGATAGATTTATAGAAATCCTCTGTTTCTTCTTTCAGCTAGCATTGATTCTTTGGGAAAGCAAGGTGGAGATCATGCTCCTCACATGGCTGGCTATGTCATTTACACAGAATAAGCCTTTTCAGGAATCCTAAAATTAAAATTACTTTATTGCAGCAGCAAGTGGCATAACAAGTATCCCAAATCACACAGCTATCAGACTGGCATTGCAGCTGCCTAACGACATTAGAAGACAATTACCATGCAAAGCAGGGAAATACCATCTGACAGCATGAAGGTTTAACCAAAGACAAAACTACCACGTTACAACCAATCACCCTACATCACACACTGTGATGTTTGTGTACACAGACCCCTATCTAACTTAAATAGTCCTTCTGCTACAATTTTGTCTGCAGTGGGATCTCCATGTTAGATTGTGACAGGAATAAGAGAGACAGTGTGAGGGAGGGAGATAGCTATTTTCATTCTGTTTTACTCGATGCATTAAGTGCAGTTTTTATTACTATGGTTCAATAATTTATAGCAATTGTATGCAGTGCCTTCAAGATCCATTTGCAGGATGTTAGGTCTGAGATCATGCCCTTTCAGTTGCACAGCAAATCCTCCTTAGAGTCCTCAACCCTGACTCTTTCATCCCTTTACAGAGGGCTGAGCATAAGCCAGCTGGTGACCAGGACATCAGGAGCACCCAGAGGGATTTGGGAGTATCACAGAGGAGGATAAGACTGAATCATCAGATGCCTTTGTGCACAACCATTGGAAGCCCAGCAAGCTAAAACCACAGGAAGAGCTCCTTCATCTGCCACCGAGGCAAGCCACTGCAGCACATGAGGCTCTCCTAAAAGGTTAAGCAATTTATTTTTCATGTCCATGAAAGTACGTAGGCCTTGGGAATAGTTTCCATCTCCCTCATCAGTTTGAGCCTGCTACATATTAAAGTACATAATAAACAGCTAAAGACATTGCCAGGCTGGCTTACAGCTCTCTGCCTGCTTTTCCAATTTCAAAACATTAACTATCTTTGAAAAATAAGCAGAAGATATATTTGATACATATTCAAAAATAAACAGCAGAATGGATAAAGGGGTGGCTGTGCAGGGACTTCTCATTGTAATTCCTATTACAAAAAGCCTAGAAAACAAGGAAGAATAAGTTGTTGAGCAATTGTTTCAAAACTAAGATGCAAAAGGAGGTGAAGAAACTGGACCTTTAATTAAAACTGCAGGTAGTAGCAGCTATTGTCTCTGCATTAATCACAATCTCTAGTACCACAACAACAGAAGGCTTTGTTCTGTCACAAGGACACACTCAATAGCAAAGTGTTACTGTACCAGCATGAATACTGTGGGATAGATGCAGTGGTTCAGGAGCCTGTTGAGATCCTCCCTAGATTTCAGAAGAGATTCTGTAGTGTATTTATGCTGTAGTGTATTTATGCAAAATTATGTCACCCATATTGGCCAGTGGAAGAGCAGTGTGATTCTACCCATTCTTCTTCCCTTGTTTGTTTGCTCTGAAATGATGGAAACAAGAAAAATATTTCCCCTTTTATCCCAGCCTGACCAACCAATTTCCTGAACAAAAGACAGGTAGCCCATAGGCACAAGACCCAGATCTCTCCAATGTCACAGCTGTCTAATGCTGTCCTGAAAGAAGACTCTTTCTACTCAGGTATGATGCTGATGAAATATCATCATTCCTCCTGGAAGTGGATCAATTTATCACAACATTGTTGGCTTTTACCATAAATTCAAGATACAAAGTGAAAAATATCATGATGATAAATATTTTCCAATACATTAATATACTTACAGATTTAATACTATCTATAAAAAGTTTTTAGGAGAAAACTGGTATTTTTCTACTGTTGCGGTATTCCTGGCAGTTGATAAAAATGCAAAATTAAACAACAGAACTTCCTTTAATTTCACAGACTGTGATTCTTTCATAAAACTTTTAAAAATCAATTATGTCCCATCGCTGCAGAAGTTAGGCTGGACTAAGTGATTTATGCATAAATAGCCTTATACAGTGAACTACTGTAGAATGAGCAACTCATCTGTTCAATGTACACAGAAAATGTACACAGTGCAAAGTATTGTTATTTTTGCACATATTTTACCATTACATTAATCTCTCTGACACTTCATTTTTTCTGTCATGCAGGCATCTTGTTGTACATGTAGCTCTGTGTGACTTTCATAGAACATGTGTAGTTGAACAAAATAGAAATTGGAATCCAAGAGCAACTGTTTATGGATGGGTCTGTACAATATCCCAAGCACAAAATGAAAACAGCAAATTAATGCTCTTCAAAGTCACCCTCAAAAATTTGCTTTCCTTTCCTGTGGAAAATAGAGGAAGAGTTCTCATTCCTGTAGAATGGCTGTGTTTTGTCTTTGGAAGAAATTACATTGCTAGAGCTTGTTGGGCCTTTGAGATGAAACTGATGGCTTTCCTAAAAACTGAAGGCACTCTTCCTCATCTGGAGCAGGGCTAGCAATATTCAGGCAAGACTGAAAACTCATTCTCCAACTCAGAGAGGCTGGAAATATTAAGTAGCTAATCTATGTTGGTAGAGCTTTTGTGCTGTGGTGAGAGTTGAAGAAAATTTTGTCTGCCTAATTTTTAGTCCTACAGTCCATAGCAGTCAGTCATTTTACCAGCAGATACACCTCAATGCTGGTGTAAGACAGCAGCAGCACTGTGGGCAATACCCACAGCTGATGGAGTGTGGGGAGGAGCAGGGATGCTTTCTGGATCTGTCATTCCCCTCCTGCTGCAGGGAAGCTGCCAGCCTCCCAGGCTGCAAAGGTAAGGTCAGGAGAAGAGATGAGAGGCAGGCTATGTCCCAGAGGGTGGCACAGCACAGATCTGTTCCAATACATCAAAAAACTGTGTGTTGTCTATTCAGAGAAGCCACAAACTATCCTAGCTGGTATCCACTGGAGCCTCTGTGAGTCTGAGAAATGGTCTAGTAAGTCAGAATCCAGCCTGAGATCTTCAGAAGTATTTTTGGGCTAGCTTATAAAATATGCCTGTGCAGCACTGAAAATGCAGATTCATTAAAAGTTTCATTTCACACTTTTAACTGAAGTATTAGAATTATATTCACGGTGGATCCTTAATCAGGTAGAATTGCCATTTTATTTTTCTTTTGAAGAGACATGTAAGTCTAAACTCAGAACAGTACACAATGCAAATGTAAAAGTAATGAAGAAATTCTATGACAGAGAAGAAACAAGCAATATCTATTCAGGCAATATCTAACAGAGCAAAGAATCAACATTCAGAAATCCTTTGTGTAGCCTTAATCTTTGATCATGCAGTGGAGTAAATGAGTTGAGGTGCATCTTCAAACCCACCTGTAAAGGACTGAAGCACACTGACGCAATACCAAGCTTATCTCACATCTAAATCTATTATCTACAAGGAGCAGTTACAGCACTGTCATACCCGATAAAACCTCCCTAGGAAACCAGGAAAGAACAGGTTTTTCTGCCAGCTCTAGGATGATCATATAGAAAATATGTTTCTTGTTGGGCCTGATGTATTGTTATTCACCCAATGGCAGTGTGGCTGAGCCCCTGAGCACTAAGGTCTCCTAGACCCCCCAGGCTGCTTTGAGCCATGGCAGTGGATGTGGGGCTACTCTGTGCTCAGTCTGACTGAGGTCCCCTCTCTTTCATAACTGTGCTCTGGGTTGGGAGAACAAAATGTCACTATCTCAGTGTGTTACAAGAGGTTAATACCAAAACTGCAACAGAAATAGCCATACAGGCTTAAGAGCCCTGTATCCAGCAGTCACCAGTACTTAGGAGGATAATGAGGGGCCAGGAAAGGAGTTCATCTGAAAATTCTCATTGTAAGACTACAGCCTTTCATCAGACACACTTCCTCTGCTATGTCCTTGCACTCTTTGAGCACAAGGTACTTACAGAATTTCATATTTTATTGAGCATAAATTCAGCTAATGGATGGTACCAACTATTCAACTAGGTGGTCAAGGAAAGATTTTAAATCCTGCTGAAACACAAATGACTTGCAAACCCATACTTTGCAGATTTTATGCAAGTGCTAGAGCATCACAGCTTACAGTTCAAACTCAGAAAATATTTTGAAAAACAAAGAAGAATGGTCTGACTCCACAGCACTCTACAACCTGCAACCTTTTACATATATACAAAATATAATGCAGCCAAACACAAGCAGTAGGTTTCATCCACTTCCCAGTGACGTCATGAGGTACCTATTCAGGCAGATCATTTAGGAACATACGCAACTTTCAACATGCAAGCAATGTAATGCTACTTTTACCTTCCCAGCAGGGTGGACAAAGCTCCTGCTTTGGTAGATTTGGCCATAAATAATGACTAGCCATAGAAGACAAAGGAAATCACAGTATCATCTATTAGATAAGATATATCAGACCAAGAGATTTCCCACCCCTTGTCAGACACATGGGAGTTGAGTGGCCAGTGCTATCCCCTGACAAGACACAAATAAACACAGGTCTGAGGGCAGAGAAGGCAGGAAAGGGTGGTAAACCCCTTATTTTCTGAAAGGGTAGTAACCCCCTTATTTTCTGAAAGGGCTGAGGTAGGATCATGTGTGAGATGGCCAGTAACACCCCAGTGGTAAAGAAAGGTGAAGCCTTCACGATTATTGCATTACTCGTGTTACTGTATACTAATGGCATAGGCAGCTTTTTTTGTCCCCATTTCTCTGCTATGCTGGTCTTCTTCCTGACTTGTTCCTTGCACAAATTTTTTTAGTTTTTTCTGAAGTTTTGCCTGTCTTTGTGAAGCAGAAGAGCACTAGCCTCTCCTGTGGCTTAGGAAGAACTGTAAAAACCCTGATTTGAAAGGACCTCTGGGTCTGCTGCCTGGATGCTTCAGGCAGCAAAGGTTTCACATGCCATTCCATTATGGTCTTCCGTGGCTGAAGGGAGCAGCAAGGGAATGCCACCCTCTTTGGCTGGCAGCACAGCTGCTGAAGCATCTTTTTACAGATTTTAAACATCAGGTCTCTCTTCTATAGTAGCAGTGTTGCATAAACAACACACTCTGTGCCTTAGCTTTCAACCTTCCAGCTGCTGAGAACAACTTAGGCAGATGTCTGGGGAGGTTACTCTGAAAGTATATATACCAATGCATTACAGAATACTGTCATATGCACACATAATCATACAATCACAAGTTATATAATGTAAGCACGTTTACATGATGTATCCCAGTACACATACCTCTAAAGTCCTATGGAATCATCCATTAGTACAACCCAACATAAGATACTATAGATCAGAAATAATTTTTTTATTATTTATAGCTTTTTGTTTTAAAAATATATATATGCAGTCTTTACAAAACGATTCATTTATGCACACTAGTGTGGGTCCATATGCATGGACTCACATATCCATATATGTTGTACATATAAAATTACAGCGTATATATAGATATAGATGATATAGATAGATATAAATATAAATATAGATATAGATATAGATGATATAGATATAGATATAGATATAGATATAGATATAGATATAGATATAGATGATAGATATAGATATAGATATAGATATAGATAGATACAGATAGACATACACATTCTCTGTAATATGAATGTCTTATTATATGAAGGGGGAACATAACAGCTTGTTTCCAGTGAAATTACAGCTAAAGTCCTTAAGCACACCTCTCCACTGCCCACATGAAGAACATTAATGATGGGGAGATGGGGTTAATAAGACTATGGTATGATCTCACACTTGCATGCAAGACAAGTTTAGAAGGCTATGAAGAAGGCAAGTTTATAGTTTTTTCCTCCAGCTGCCAGTGACTGCTGAGCTTAGACACTGTGACCCAGGAGACATTTCCTCTCATAGAGACAAGACACACTAAGCTGTTGGTAGCTCCCATCAGCTCCTCAGCAAAGTTTTCCATCAAATTTAAGACCTACCAGTGTTTTGAAGGTAGCAGTATTTCAAAAGCAGCAGTACTTTGCAAGTGAGTCTGCTTTCCTCCTTCTTTGCAACCTTTCATACCACACAATCATACACAAAGCAAATAATCTACTCCTATATTTGTGAATGTATTTCTCTAACACATGTGTACATACACACCCAACACAGAGTGGTTGTACAGGCGTTCAGGACAAAGGGGGTTTAAAACATGTAGGTACATATGCACTCCTACATATGCAGATTAACCAGGACTCTGCTACTTACAAGCAGAACAAGTGCAGATGAATGGAGAAAACTGCATAAAGCTGTGTTTGTCCCCTCTTTTATTTCTTTATAACATTTATAGAGGATTTTGCAAAGCTAATTCTCAATCGTTACTTGCCATTTTGCAAACATGTTTAACATCTGCTGCATCAGGTAAATGTGTAGCTATTTACCCCTCTGTAGAGATGGTGCTGATTACATAAAGGAGCAGGTGTATTTCTTGGGTAATGCGGCTGAAACAGAAATATTTTGTCCCAGGGGAAACCAGCCATGATGTATGAAATGTGCTGAGGATACAGGATGCAGTGCTTACTAGGAAAGTCTCAACCAATTCCCTTGCAAGGTGTGTTACCTCTGTACATCAGGAGCATCACCTGATAATTGTTGGTGCAATAATTCTATTATTGCACCAACAATTGCAGACTCTGTGCTTTCAATAGGGAGGCCAAAAGCAATTTTTTTCTTGGCAAGAGAGATTAACTAAACCTGTTTTTTCTTCTGTGTCTCACACAAACACACAAAATTGGCATAAAACAGCCCCTTATCTGCTCTTCTTTCCTCTGGAAACCACAGATATCCTAAATCTGTGAGTGCATGCAGGTCAGGACCCAGCTGTGCAACTTCATTACTGTAAGGATTATGAACCATGTCAAAATCTACTTTCTGCTCCTGTGTTTGTACCATCATTTGCTGTAGGTGCTCTTCTCCATATTTAATCTCAAACTGCAGCCCATACCAAACACTCTCCACCCTGATGTTCTCAGCTGATCAGCATTCAGGTCCCAGGTCACACTCACAGATGCCACTGCATCTTTCTTCATTTCAGCTTAGCTTAGCTTTCCTTTCATCCAGACCAAATATAGCACCTCCAAGCCATATCACACATAGGCAGCCTGTCTCTGGACAAAGTTACCTCTGAGTATTTACTACATAATTTGGTAGCTTACTCCTTAATGGGCTCTACTGTGGCTGCAGGCAGATCTAGTCAAAGTATATTAATTAGAAAGCAGTCAGACCTATGAAATATTTGTCTTGTAATTACCCATCGAAAATTTTCATCTTACTGAACCACTTTTGAGCCCATCTAAATTGCTTCCCATCAGCCCAGCGGGGTTGCTTGAGAGGTAGTGACTGGTAGAGTACAAAGAGGGTGAACCTCACTAATGAAACTCTCCCTGAGAGTGGTATGCAAATGAGATTTTTTTTCATCCTTTATAGTCAGCAACTCTAAACACTGTATGGCTTCCCCACTCATTAGAGCAAAGGCATCATGCTGGATAAATATGTTGCCCTCTATCCCTGTTGCTTCATTCCTCACTAAAATTCACACTCTGGAAGAACTGAGCAGTCAATACTATTCACTGAGCAGTGCAGCACAGAGGAACAAGGCTCTTGCAGAGAATATAGAGACATGCTGCAGCCTTCTCACTTCTGAAAGCCAAAGTGGTTTCCAGATGTTGTGCTTGCAAACTCTGCTCACAATCTGGAAATTCGGGAAAGGGTTTTAGTTCAGAATTGCATAGAAAGGGCAATGAAATACTGCCCTGCTGGCACAGTTCAGTGTGAGGTGCTGCTCTGACTTAATAAATTGTGGGAGACCACAGACTCCTGCCTGATGGAGAACTTCCTTGGTGGGCTTTTAACATCTCTTTGATCTGAGGCTTCACAGTGTGATGGCACAGATTGACTGAAAGACACAATGATGTTACTGAAGTTTGAGTGTTGTTTGATTGGTACTGAATTGTACTAGCTCCCCTTGTCTCCTGTATCACTTTATTTGATCTTTCCTGATCTTTGCCCCTGACATATCTAATCACATAGCAGACTTTTGTAAAGGCCAGGGGTGTGGAGGGGGATGCAGGACACGGGATTGTTTTCAGCCTTTTGCAGACCCAGTGGCCTACCACAGTATCTCTCTCTTTTGCAGTGGTGCTTTGCCGGAGCTTTTCTCCATTCTTCCATTACATTTGTACAAGTACATTCAGAGATGAGAATTCAGAAAAAAAATATATGAGCACAGACCTTGCAGGAGGTGAGTTTGTCATTATTCTCTTTAATGGCATTGATTTCCTTTTCATTTTCACTGCTGAAGAAAAAGGAAGAACTGTAAATAAGAGAATAATGCTACTGTCACTCCGACATACTGTAATGAACAGCACAATATGCCTTGAATGAAAATCACAGGAAAGCAGTGCTGCAAAACTACCATTTCCAGGGTCATAGGTGATATATTTATGGAGTTTTAATTTTTTTCTGGCTTATCATGTAACGTAATGTTAGAAATGTAGAACCAGAAGATGCTCAAGGGGTCCTGCAGGACAGCCCTCAGTGAAACATTTAATGTCCTCCTCTGAGGACAGTGAAGTTTGGCATCTCCTACACCTCTCCTGGTGTCCAAGGACTGAGGCTCAGGTGCAGAAAGCCCAGTTTATCAAAGTGCAGGATGAGCTGCACCTACCTGGCATGTTCCTTCTGCCCCTACAGCAGTCCTGGACCCATGTGGTGAGGGCAAGCTGAGGAAGATTTTGGCCCAGAGCAGACCACTACTGCACCAAAACAAATCACCCTAGTCCCCTAATCAATGAACTTTTGGGCAAGCCAGAGACAGACCTCAGGCTGAAAACTGCTCATCTACCTTATCCCTCCTTGTACCACACATGGTCCCTGACTCCAGATCCCCACACATCCAATTTTCTTGCGTGAGGTCAACACAAGGCACTCTATGACTATGCATGCTGCTTTTACCCCACAGAGAAAGCTTTTCCTAATATCAGAACTAAATATTCTCCTAATGTAAATTAGACTAATTTATCCTGGTCTCTCAGTAGAAAGTAAACCATGGTATAAATTACTATTTCCAGAGAGATCCTGTTTCATTCCCCTGTAATACTTCAAGATAAAGCCTGACCCTAAGCAATCTGAGGCATATTTTTGACATAGGACTGTCACAACATAATCCAGCAAGAAGGTAAGGACAGAAAAATTTGCCATTTCTTAATGAGAAAGCTGCTTGGAAATGTGTCTTTTTAGGGTGATGCTGAGGTACAGGACAGTAACTTGTAGCAATCTTACATGGTAGGGTTAGAGACAACTTGACAAGATGACTAGGAAAACTTGATCTGGTGATGAACTGTGCCAAGAAAAAGTAAGTCTGTTTTAATTGAAATATTTTCTGAAATAACTCCTTGGAGATATCTGAGTTCATCGGTGAGTCAGACACAAAAGGAATTAAGCTATTTGCACTTACTCAACCAAATCCCATCAAAAACCACCTTTATGAAAAAAAGTTCTCTTCCAATGAGAGGAAGGGGGAAAAACAAAAACCAACAAAACCAAAAAAAAATCCAAACCCTCAAATGCATCTCTTTGCATTGCAGTAGAAGCCCAGAGGATACTGTGAATTCTTCTAGATTTCAGCAGATTATCAGCCATAGTGATTTTGCCCCTCTCTTATTTAGCAATCAAACACTTATATTTTACTTGATCTTGGATACAGTTCTTTAATCCATCTAATAGAGAACACTTTACTGAAACAGATTGTTGTGCAGGCAGATCTTTGGTATTTCCATTGCTGCATTTATCTTTCCATAGATTTCTGAATGAAAATAATCAGAGCATCAGCTTATTTCCGTCTGTGCGGAAACAGGAAATGTTATGAGTTTCACTCCTCAAGAATGCCTCATAGTCTAGTATTTTAAATGAGGCCATTTGAAAGAGAAGTAAACCTCTGAAAATGCCATAAACTTCTTTGAAGAGGATACATTCTTCTACAAGTTAAACTTACTTGCAAGGCTGAATTTACAGTTAACTTTAGTATAGACTTGCAACAGAGGGAAGGAGTAAATGCCATGATGCCATGCTGAGAAAGGCCTTTCTGTGAAAGAAAAAAATACATATGTGAGATTCTGAAGTACTTGAAAGCAGTGAATCTGAGCACTAATGTCCAGAGAGGGAATTTATGTGACACGCAGATTTATCTGCCCTTATGAGGTCAAGTCTTTTATACTGGTGGCTTAACAGCAGGAGTTCAGTTTTCGTGCTTGCAGGAGTTTTACGACACTGGCTTTCTGAATATCTCTTTGCCTATCAAGCATTCACAGACAGGAATAAAGATCAATGTATTTTTAACTTACTTACATGGTACATTTGCTACAGATTATGCCATTTTGAAGACAGACAAGAAGCCTCAGAGCAGGACTGTGAAACAGACTTTCAGCCAGAAGACAAGTTCTGCCTAAGGAAAAGGTGCACAAGAAAATTTTAATGGAGAATTATTGTATGTCAGACAATAAAAACACAGAAGGAAAGCCACAGGGAGAAACAAGTTAACTGGACACCAAGATGTGCAAGCTGGGTCTAGTAAAAGACCATCTAAGGAGAGTCCAAAGAGCTGAGACACCAGACCATCCCTGGCTCTTCAATATCACTTCCTCTCTGCTTGTGCCAGACGCTGTGACTGTAGGCTACTGACCATGTCTCTGTAGAATAAGCTCTACAAGTACCTGGGGATTTTTACATGTTTTGTCAGTCTTCAAAGAATGAAAAGGGCCAAAAAGAGCAACCACTGAGCATCAGAATAGTCCATGTCCAGAGTAGTAGAGCAAGCAGGAGGTGGCAGGAGCCTCAGGGACAGGCTGGTGCTCTGGGCCATGCTGAGTGTGCAAAACACAAGCAAGAGGAGCTTCAAAAGCCTGATCATCACACAGAAGTCCAAGGTAAGGCAGATATTTTCTGAAGTCACAGCAGCAATCTAAGGAGCTGTGATGGACTAGCTGAGCCTGGAGCTGCAGCCCAGCAAGGGCCAAGGAGCTGTGAGATTGCTGTATGGAAAATGAGCTCTAACTCTGACAGTCATGTCTGTAACAGGGATTTGTTTTGATGATTGTAGGTGAGTAGAAGGTCATGCTGACCCTGGTTTTATAGACTTGAAATGCTGTCTGCTTCACCAGGTGAAGTGAACCCCACAGAACCTCCAGGTCCTGTGGGAACACACCAACACAGGGAGGTACCAAGGAAACATCCCCTTTTTTCCCATGCACTGCAATTCAAACTTGGGTAGATCACTCTGAGCCCCTCTCCCAAAACAGTCATTTACAACATTACAACATAAGTAACTCACACTTGCAGTTCATATCTATTGTTTGCTTAATCTCTAATGCTTCTCTTAGGGAGTTTCTAGATATCAAGACTGCCACCCTGCAGGTGAGGAACCTGGTACCTGGAAGGTGATCCAATGTGTCTTAGAAACAGATGACAAGCAGCCCAGCTTTCCCTCAGAGCAGAGTCAATACAGCAGCACAATATTAGCAGGTATCTTCAGTGACATGAAATTTAACTGATGTAAAATGTAACCAAATACTGTAACCGAATAGCTTGTACGTCTCTGCCGAAGTCAAACTGCCTCTCACTCCTGAGTGCTCAGAGGCGTCACAGGCGCCTGAACAAGTGGAGTACATCAGCACCACCTCCTGGCAGCCAAAAACTACAGAGATTTAAGAAGTGAAACAGAATGTGAGATAAAAAATATCTCATCTCTTTGTGGGAAAGGCAGCAAAATCATGCTGTCCAGTCACTAATGATAGTATTTCCAATTCCTATAATGGTCTTTTGGTAGCAGGATATACACCTGCTATTTAGGAGTGATGGTGGAGCCAATGCCTTGAATGAATGCAGGGCACCATGGTAGGGAGAAGGATAAGACATAAACACACCAAGACACTTAACTTTGACACATAAGCACAAGGTTGAAGTAATCCCAAAAGCTCTCCTCACATCTAATGTTGTCATCTGAAAGCCAAAACACTCTGAAACTTTAGTGGAATGCCCTGAGAGGGGATTTGAAATGTGTATGAGCAGTCTTTGCAGCATCTGAGTACATTCATGATTTACTTGCTCCTCACAGCAGCTGCAGCCAAGACTGTGGTCTCCTTACAAAAGTCAGAAAAGCAATGTCACCATTTGTCTTGAGCAGAGGAAAAGCAATTCAAAGACAAGTGCTGGCAGCTTTCTTCAGAAGGTGTTGGATCCTGTACTTGAACATGATGGCCTCGCAACGGGCAGCATGTTGATTACCAGCACTATAAAAGGACCAAGACAGCTCTCTAGCTCTTTCTTTGCTCATTTGACAGTGCAAAATGATGATGTAGGAGGGAAATCCCTGAGCATAAAATGCTCCCTGACTCTGAAAACTCACATGGAAAAAAAAAGAAAGAAACACTTGCAATACTAAATGAAATTATATTATTCTTATGCCAGTTCTTCAAGCTGTGAGATTACTCAAGCAGAACTCCTGGTAATCAGGAGAACCAACTGGCAAATTGAAAGCTCTTTATGTCTGTGGGAAAGATAAAGGTCCTAAAACGGATGGGAAATAAGCCCTATCATTTTTAACTAAAACAGAAAAAAATGGTTTTGAGAGAAAGCCTGACTTTAATGTCTCAGAAAGAAGCTGCAAAGTTTAGCATTTCATGAAAGGTAAACAGCAAACTCTCAGGATCTACAAAGAGGGCATCTAATGTGGAGGTTAGACAGTTCATTTGCTCACTCCCAAACTTCAGTGAAAGGTTCTCAGGAGCCCTCTTTTTTCTTGGTTGTTATAGCTCCCTTCATTTCCTTGTGGCCAAATACAACTTTTAATTTACATCAGTAGAAGAGCTATATGCAGGTACTAGCAAGGTCTAGCACCCTTTTTTTTTCCTGACTCAGAAACAAGACCTTTATTAATCCAAGTGGATTAATCTATTTGTAATTTTTAAAGGTTTTTTAAGGATAAATTTTTCTCATTCAATTTAAAAAAAAGGTGTCACAGGTGAATTTGGGTTTTTTAGGAGTACAGAAAAGCACTCCAAGGACAGACTTCGTCCCTCTGCTCTTCCGCTTTTGAAGAAGAGTCACGTGAGTAAATCTCACTGTAGAGCTGCTATAGGCTATCATGTTATGTTCTACTAAACCTGGCAAAAGAAATGTTCAAAGCTAAATCTCACAGATCCACCTCCAAAAGTTAGGCTGTTCAGAGAACAATTCAATATCTAGACTTTCTTGGAATCAGGAGGAGGGAATATTAATAAGTGAGATGAGTCACAAATTCTGTGGCTCACCTACCACTTCCCAAGCATACTAAATACAAGGTATACCATCTTTATCCAAAAATTAACTGAATGAATCTGTTTTACAAGCCAGAAAGAACCAGAGGGGGTGGCTACACAGCACATATACCTGAAAAAAAAGCTGGGTCAACTTTTGCTGTGGTACAATACTTTTTGTACCTTCTGTTAAAACTTAATATCTCAAAGCAATATAAATTTCATTTCTTGACTGGACATCCAGCCCCTATTCCAAGTTTCAGAATTTCCTCAATTGTTGATACTGAGCCTTAAAATTAAGGAGGAGTGGATGGATCATTCCCAGAGCTGTCCATGGCTTCATCTCAGGTGGGCACTTTTTGGTCACAGTGACGACCATAAGGTAGAAAGCATTTGAATTTGCTATCTGTACCCAACTGCCTCTCAAATTGCTCAATGTTTTCAAAAGCTGGGAATGCAGTTTTGCTTTGGTCTGTGCAACAAGCTCTCATGCAAACCAGGGGTTTTGTGGGACAGAGCTGAGACAACCTCTTCACTAATATGCTCAAAGAAAACAATCATCTAAAGGCATCATCAGACACCTCAATGCAGCAGATGCTTCTCTGCTATGTGTGTCTTTAAACACATGATAATGTACAGCATGATAATATATAGCATATGTTTGGAGAAGGACAATAAGCATTCATGCTCCCGAGCTAAGGGATAGTTCTTCAAGTCTGTTTTATAAAGCAGTATGAAAGAATTAGTATTATTCATCAGTCCTATAAAGAAGAATAATTACCACTGTTAAAAGGCCTAGGAAGATGGAAATTAATTCAGAGGAAACTCTGATGAACAAAAGCACAGATCCCAAATGTTTTTCTTACAACACTTTGGTAAGTCATAAATAAATAATTTCTTAATGACAAAGAGACAGCTATAAACATAATGGTTATTTTCTTTTAAATGGGGCATAAAGATCACTGAGAAGTTTGGCTTAATAAAACATGCTCGACTTTTGCAATCAAATGATATAATTCAAGTTAAAAACTTTTAATTAAAAGTGCTTTATAAATTGCATTCATTATGTATGTTTGCAGTGATGTATTTCTTTTCTCTCTGGAGCAATCTGTTTTCCTTAGTTTTTTGGGGTTTTTTCATTTAATAAATTATCTTCATTTACACAAAATGTTAATGCCAAATTCTTTATTAATAGGATAAATATGGACTTCAGTAACAACAAATTATGTGTTGTCACTGTTAAATGATCTGCCCCTTCCCAGCCTAAGTTCACTGTTCAATACCAAGCCTGCAAATGGTTTGGCAGCCGCTTTTTGAGCACAGCACAAGAAACATTTAAAGCAAAGATTTCAGGAGTTACTCCTTTGGGATGGTCTAGCACAATTTGAGATTTCCTGTGCCTTATTTTGAAACAAGGCAGTGAATTCTTTCCTTCACTGCACTGGCTTTCTTCCCACAGTGCTGCAGCAGAGTAGGATGCACAGGAAAGCAAGTGGCAGGGCAGACTGCCTCTGTTTCTTAGCTGACATGAACAGCCTGACATTTAAACAAATTTGGGAAGTGAGCCCCCAGATATATTGTGCTTTCTCACAGATTTGGGCCGCTGTGTCAGATGTCCCATCCTTACAGAGACCACACAGACAGAGGCAGCTCAATGGAGATGGGCAAATACTGTTCCCATAGTAGAATTTCAAGTGGCAGGACATATCCAGAGACAGCAGTGTCACACTTTTTGTGAATTTTTGTGAATTTTTTTCACAAGAACAAAAACTAAGGACATGGTCTTCAGCAGCCTCAAACATTCCCAGCTCTGGCACCCAGAGAAGGGTGCCAGGAGCAAGGAGAAGACTATCACCTAGCACAAAAACAGGGACAATAAGGACACAATTGAAGGACTAGGTTAGGACAAGTAAGGGCTAAAGATCCAGGAGCAGCTAGTAAGCATGAGATTAGCTTAGACAGAGGACTAACTTCAGAGGGATGAGGAACAGACCATGATAGCTGTAGCAAAGAAGAATCTCTAACCACCAAATGAGCTTTCTCTTCAATATGCAGAGCATAGTTCTAATTTCCCAAACTTGATATAAGCCGTGGGCTGTAAAGCACCTTGGAAAGGGCACTTTTTATTCTCCTTTACTGCTGGTAAACAGGTGATGACAATCTGATAGTGCTATCAGTTATTCTGCTGCTGAAGTTACGAAGATCTCTGCGATAGAAGGCTCTGATTCTGTCAACAGACAATTTCTCATGAGAAAGTTTCTGCTATTTCAGTCTGATTTCTAAAAACCCAAGACTACACAGGCATTTCTTCTGAAGACTCAGTCAGGTTGCAAAGCCAAGGATTTAAAAGTTAGCAAATAGTAGAATTAAGGATTTATAGACAGCATCATTTTGTGCAAATTCACCATGAATTTGCAGTTAATAATTACAGCATCAGAAGAAGCCAAGGCGCAAACGTTGACACTTAGTTGAATAAATCACTTATTTAGGGACTTATATATTTTCTGGAGTCTGGATGCTTATCTTAAGCATGTTTTTAATACTTTCAGTGGGAGTTGTTGAGTGCTCAGCAGCTTTGAGCATTTAACTTGAATGTATTTAGTCAGGTACTAAAACATGAGACCTTTCCAGACAATGGCCATGTGAGAAAGTCAGTGGAAAAGCAACAGCCAGGAGTTTTGTGGCGGAGGCCAGGACACTCTGTCCCTCCAGAACAGTAGCATTCCCTTACCTAGGAATTTGTCTTTTCCCTTATTTACAATTCTCTCTTCTTCCTTTTTGGCATTTCCTATTTCTAGGTAATTTTGCAGCTCAGTGACCCTTAGGATGTTGGCCGTGCTTGTGGATAACAAAGGTATGAGAGGGAAGAGGAAGCTACTTCACTGCTGTTCCAGGTGAAGGCCCTCCTGGTGGCTTGTGGCCCTCTGCAGCCAATCTTTGGGGGATTGGCAGCCCACTGGTGTGCCTTATTTGCTCTACAGAGACCATGGAGGGTTTATAGCCATTTCAGAGGTGTTTACTTGTCTTCAGCCTTATGCAGAAAAAGCAGGTTGGAGAATGATCAAATTGTAGACTCAGAAGAGAGACAGACAAGGTTGTATAGACCTGCACAAAATCACATGGTTAGTTTCCTTAAGGAGTAAGGCGTTCCATCACTTGGCAGGATTGTTTCTTTCTGTCCCTGGCCTGACCTCACAGAAAAAAACCCACAGTTTTTCCCCCTTTACAGACATTGATTTTGATACAACATTTTGGTGGGTTGACTTGGACTGGATGCTGGGTACCCAGCAAATCCACTCAGTCACTCCCTTCCCCAGCTGGAGAGAGAAGAGAAAACACAAGGAAACATTCATAGGTGGAGATAAGGACAGGGAGAGATCACCCAGCAGTTACCAGTTAGTAGATATGGAAAATTAACTTCCTTGAGAGAAAACCTGAATATAAGTACAACACTAATGGGTACTATCACTATGTGTTTGTTCATATGTCCTGATGGCATTTTTGACATGATGCTTAGCCTGGACTGGAAAATACATAAATATTTATTTCATTTGGCAGCCTGACCTAGGTAAACAGTATATCACTTTCATGGATACAGGATTTACAGATGTCTCTGGAGACTAGCAACTTGCTGGCCTTTTGTGTTCATATTGCTTCAGTCTCTCATATGTTAAATAATTCAACCATCTATTTTATGATTGCAAGGAGTTAGGCTTGACTCACGTTTTCCTCAGCAACATGAGCCTGCAGAGCAAAGAAATGGTAACAGCAGGCTCCTGTGTGGTAAATCACTTTTGTGACAGCATTTTGTTCTTGCTGTGAGCTTGTGCTACACTAGTGCCTATTTATATTTTATTGAGTAATTCAAAGTGTGAATACCAAAAATAAAACCAAAAATGTTTCTTTTATGGGGAAAAATAGTGATTATCAAATACATATAGTTGTTTTGGAGGACATGAGTGAGTCAACAGCATGTGTAACCTTTACTAAGGAAGGGTATCTGTGTTATTCAAATACTTTTTCTTTTCCTCTAATAAATTAGAGGATGGAAGGGCAGGTATCTCTTCTTTGCACAAGAGCCTGATGCAACACAAAAAGTATTGAACCACTAAACATGGATTCATTAACTGTTTTCCCTGCTCACCTTAAAGGAGCACACCCTAAAGGAATTTCATATTACAAACCAGCATCAGGGACTCTGGATATTGGAGTTAAGACCGAAGAACCAATGTACATGTGTGGCCTAATAAATACTTCATAGCATTACCAACTAACAAAAATTCTTAATGCTGCCCCCACACTTCTAGGTAGCCTTAAATGCTGACATAAGTAAGCTAACCTTTAATATTTTCAAAATATGGCTATTTCAAATATATAGCATACAAAAGCACGATAGAAACTGTTATTTTTAACATTTTGATAAGGTGGTGGAATTTTTTTGCTACGAAGTGTATGTTTAAGATTTAGACTACAATATGTGTTGCAGTGTTCAAGGGGCACGTTCAGCTTGTGGTTTGGCAAAAGCTCCACTTGGAGACATACTGAAAGTTTTTTGCCTTTGACAGCTTTATGCTCATGTTATCTGCATGTTCATCTTCTCTTGGGGTTTTAGCATTCTGAATGTTTATGGTGCAGTGTCTTCAAATCAAAATAATGAGACACAAGCAGGCACCATCTTATATATGTCATTGTTAGTAATTGACAGGGGCTGTTTACGTGCAGACCCTCATGGCTGTAACCTCAGCAAAGAGCTTAAACTCTATATTGAACTATAACTCTAAATTTAGAACCATTATGGTCCTTCATTAATAATAACAATACTCAGCAGTTGAGCACAGCAGTGCCTTTTATAGGAAAACCGTGAATGTGCAGTGAAAGCACTAAACAAGTCACGGAACACCCTTAGGTAGCTCAGAATTATATTATCCCTTCATTTTAAAAAGGAGTTTCAAGAGGTCTTCTTATAATTCTTTTTTTCAATATCTTCATCTAAATGTTTTAAAGGAAAACCAGGTCTGCTTAGCTTGGTTGTTAGTAGGTTTTGTGGACCATTCTGCTTCTACTCATAAATTTTAAGGCCATGTGGAATAACTATGATCATCAAGTCTGGCCTCATGGATAGTACAAGATTGCTCTTTCTGGCCAGAATATGGACATTTTCCAGTTCTGTAGAGCAGTATTATATCCAAATCCTTAATAGCTATACATTACACACTCTATACACATATGCCATACACAGTCATACACAGGGATAAGTAAATCAGTCCTGCTAGAATGAAATAAGAGTTTATGGGACCTGTCTGTCTCTTACAAATTCATGTCACAGTTGACCTTCCTGACCTGAGTTCATGTTTCTGCCAGCACCCACAGCACAGCACGGTGGTTTATGGACTGGACTGCTCATGCACCTCCGTGGTTAAACACTGCAGAGGTTTGTTGCAATTAGTGTATCACTCAGCTTGGTGTCTTATTGCCCAGAGTGAATTACATCCTTACTGTGAGCAGAATATTGAGTGTTCAACAATAAAAGATGATGGATGTCTGCAAGGAATATTTTTTAACAATTACCCTGTGCCACGTGCTCCCCATTAGAATAGCAATAAACTACTCTCTTTGGAAATAACATGAAGGAAAATCTGCCATAGAGGCTTTCTCTTTCCTTTTGTGTTTAACTTGTTTCAACCATGCAAGATATGAGAACAAAACAGAGCGGGCAAGACAAAGCCGTTATGACAACACATGAGTGCATGCATAAATTCACTGGAAAACAATAGAATGAGGGGGAAAAAAAGGTCACAAATAAACAGCAAAGGTACAGGTATGCTAAAAGGATGCATTCATACCACAGCAAAATGAAACTGATCTTTTTACTGTTTTGCTGAATGCAATAGAGTAATAATTCTATTCATATCCCCTTCAAGGGAGACATGTCATGTGTAAATCACCAGGCTCTGTATTTTTAGTGTTCAAAAGTGTTATCTATTAGGATAGGATTTCTCCTATTAAGAAACCTTTTTTGTCTATTGTTGAAACAGTGGCTGATTTTATATATCAGTGAAAAGACCCACTCTGGACAGCAGACTGTGCTTCTAAATGTATCTCTTTTTCATCAGAATCTGGTGAGTTTTAGAAGTAGCAGCCTAACAATAATATTCCAGGTATGGGGAAAATGTTCTTGTCAAACTGTTTGCAAATAAAATCCAGGAAATTAAAAGAGAAGATATGAAGAAATGATGAGGGGAAATGCTTCCTACTCACAGCATCTTGGCAACAAACAGAAATGCTTGAGGAAGGTTATTGTACTCAGCTGTAGGAATATAATTGGAATACATCTTGGCAACATTCTTCTATTCTGTAGAACATAACAGAGTAGCTGTTGTTTATGTCCTATCAGGGTCTCATATATGGAGAACAGAAAAAAAATGCATGTATCAGCTACCAGTCTGCCTTCCAATAAACCCTGAACAAGGAAAGAAACACAACAAAGCACATGTTAAATCAATATTTTCAATGTCCAGCACAAAGGAAAGATGTTAAATATTTTGTTGTTGAAGCAGCTATAATTATGATAACAAAGAAAGGAATGGGACAGGGAAAAGATGGCACCAAATATAAGGGACATAGAAACTAGGGATTTTAAAAGAATTTTTTTTTAAAAAGGGAAAAACTCTGTGAGGCTCATGATGCATCTGCATTACACTAGCAGCCAAATATGAGGCATACAGGTCCATGCAAGGAGACTTGCTCTTACACAAATACAGCTGTTCCCCCAGCAAAATCTCCTGTGGTTATTGAATCCTTCCTGCCTGTTATGTGAAAAGGTTTGTTTTACTGGGAATACTTCAGTACCCCTTCTCAGCTAACACTGCTAGTTGCAGAACTCCTCTGTCCCTCAAGGAGAGGGCATAAAAGTTACTGCAAGACTGCAAGCACTTACAGGATCTCTGAAAGTAGCAAGTGCTCAGCATGATTTTAACCACACCATCTGCCACCTGAGGAATCATGGGTTAAATATATGTGTTTAACAGCTGTGGACAGAAGGGCTCAGGTAATAGGTCTTGCTGAATGAAAGGCCAAGACCACAAGTTATTTCAGTCTGTGAAATCAAAGCCTTGACTGTTATTTGTCAAGGCTGCTGAGTGCCTTTTCTGACAGGTCTCTTTAGGAGACCCTGGTCTTGAGAGTAATGGAGGTTGCACTAACTTTTGAGGAAGGCAGGAGTACAAGAATACAAGGGGCTTCTACTGAGACAGCTCTGCAATTAAATTTGCAATAGTGAGCAAAAGGCAAGGGGGAAAATCAATTATATGAAGTAACATGGACTTCGATGCTTCAGTCTCTGTGCTTTCCCACACAGAAGCATGCTGAGGGGTAGGGTGGAGGTGGGGGGTTGGGTTTTGGATGCATTTGCATTTAAAATGTCAATGGCTTTTTTTTCAGCTAGAGTAGATATTGGTTTTCATACTCGTTAGAATTTATTTACCCAGAAAGCAAATAATCTGTAACACAAGACACGTCTTATTACCTCTAACACACACGCACACAGTTCTTATTCTTATACATCGAAGACATTGTCATTGATTTTTTGACTGCGAGCTCCCATGAGGTCAATGAAAGCTGGGAAAATGTGACCATATGTTTCACTCTTGCCCTTGGTTGGGTAGTTACTGCCACCTTCTTTATCCAACATTAAAGCTTCATCACATTTTATGTTTCAAAGATTTAAGTTATTTTAAAATAATTCACTGAGATAGTGATCTCTGGAATGGGTGTAATTTGAATACACATCTGCTTTGCTATAAATTGCTGGCAAGGAAATGCAGTATCTAAACTTAAGTGGCTTTGATCACCCCCATGTTATATTTAATATGCTTGCAGTGAGGAATCTGTGGAAAATGGACAAGGAAGGAAGGAAGGAAGGAAGATTGCTCCAACCTCTAAATAAAAGCAGAATGGCACTACCAAAACTTGTACTAAGACCCTTATTTAATTTTTATCTTTTTTTACTTGATCTTTTGGATGCTAACAATAGTGTAATTACAGCAGAGTTTCCAGAGATGTAAGGCTATTTTTAAGACATATTTTTGGATTTTAGTTAGGTGGTGCTGAGACAGAAGTTAAACCACAGGAGAAAAAGAAGTCCACACATATAGAATCATAGAATCATAAAATAGCTTAGGTGGGAGAAGACCTTTAAGATCAAATCCAGCTGTTAACCCAGCACTGTCAAGCCCACTAAACCATGTCCCCAAGTGCCACATTTTCACATCTTTTAAATACCTCCAGGGATGATGACAATTGTTTCACACCTTTGGGTTAGATAAAATATATTGCCTGAACTGCATGGCATGAATCCTTTAAGCATTACTTGTGTAAGACACACTCAAAGTGAATTAAATTCAGCATTGAAAAAATTTCTGGCTGGTCCTACTTTTATCAATGCAATTCGAGCTGGAATTACCCTGCACTCTGGGCATTCTTAGGACTTTTCTATTTTAAATCAAGCTAAACATAAAACGCTGGTTTATAACACTGAGTAAAACTCTTTAAATTGCTATCCAGCATCATTCAAAATTAAAATACTCCCTTTACTTTAACCCCCTCCAAAAAAATCCCTATTCTTTTGCAGTAAGTTTTCAGATAGTTTGACCTTTTTGTATTTAAAGCCAAAAACATTCTGATGATTCTATTTTAGTATCATTAGAGGAAGGTCTGTAACAGACATCTAGGTGCCAACAAATTCAAATCTTTATTAGCAGGCGCTGTGAAAAATTCAAGTCTCTGCCTTAAGAATCATTAACTTGGAGAAATAACAGGCAGCCACACAAAACAAGCATGTTGCAAACCAAAAAGAGAGGGGGCACAGTGAGAGGTTAGTAGTGATTGTTTCCTGTAACTACTGCTTGAAATGCAATATACCTTACTTCAGCAAACCAAAACCAAAAAGGATATGAATGTCAGAGGAAAATAGTAAAAAGGCTGCAGGGAGGTATGAAGAAAACAGGAAAAAAAAGAAAAAGCCCAAAAAGGAAATTAAAGGCTCTGAAGATGCCTCTGAAGAAGGGAGAAGGCCTGAGGGCTAAGAAAATTTGCGACCCCATGTTAAAAGCAACCACAGCCCCTGGTTAAGCAGAAGCTGAGAGGGCAGAAGACAGTCTGGGACCACTGTTGTCAGGTTAATTGCACATAATCATCTGTGCTACACTGTGCACCAGCCACCTGTGGAGCCTTTCCATTGGTTTAAAATAGATTGTCAACTCTTCAAGAAGGAAACTATCTTTTACTGAAGATTCAGTAATTTTGCAGTTAGCACAATGGAACAATGATTTCTGGTTGGGGTGTCCTACAACACAAGGACAGCTATTAAATGCAGAAATTGTACAGCCCTCTGCAGTCATACTTTACACTGTGTGGTTAATGCAGTGATTTTCCTCATATGGCCTACAGACTCCCAGGAAATTCATATTTCTAGGTCCACAAAAAGAAACTAAAAGCAGCGTTCAATTATAAACAGTCTAATAAATACTCTATGCAGGAATCCATAGCTCTCCTGGAAAGCACTGGAGCATAAATATATTGAAAAAAATGATGAAAACTTGGGGCCTTGTGTATTTTTGCAATAATCAGCAAAGGAGAAAGAGAGACTCTGACCAGCTTTCTGACCAGGTCATGGTGCATGTCTTACTAGGCAGCTGAGGAGCAGAAAAGGTCCTGTGATTCTCCAGTGACCCTGCACCAGGGTGATGCCTGCTGCCAGTCTCTCCCAGAGGATAGCAAAGGGGTATCCCCATGGTGACAGCACAGAGATTGGAGTAAGAACTCTGCCTCAGGTCTTCATGATGTGTATAATCTCTATTTGGGCTTTTTTGCATGCCTATAATTTGAGACCTTATACCATTTGTCTAATTGTTCATGCACTAAAGGTTGCTTCCTTGGCGGAGTGGATGTTCGACTAGGATTCAGGACGTACCAAGGGCTTAAGAAAGGGCAAAGAGGAGGGATGGTTGTGCAACCAATTATATTTGGCTGACTATCTCTCATTTTAAGAAAAGGTACCCTTGGAAAGCTGTTGAGAAGGGCAGGTAGGGTAGTTTCAGGTTCATTCTTCCTCACACTGTGTGTTCATACTGCCCATGTTGCTTTCCCAGGCTCAGAGAGAGACACTGCACTAGGTAAAAGTGCTACTTACATATCCATTGAAAACATGCTTTTAATTTTTGACCTGGTTTTCATTGTTTCTACCTGTTTTACAAATCCCTTCTGCCTAGTAACCCATTTCTATGAGATTTTCCCCCCACCCCATATGTTTTGGGTAATTTTTCATGAATTTTTTTTAATGTTCCTTAATTTTAGTCATTCAGAAGAGGAACAGTGTTTTTGTACTTTTTTCTTACATTTCAGGGGGAAAAGAACAAAAAATGGTCTTTTTAAAAGGTTTCATTTTCAAATAGGAAATATCAGTTAAGAAAACACAACAGAATCCAGCTGCAAGTATTTCTATATATTGGTAAATAACAGAAGATACAGGGACACTCAAAATAGATATTTTGAATAAAGACACAATAAAAAAGGCAGGTATCTAACTTGAAAGGATCCTTGAAAGACAATATAATCCATTTCTTACCTTTAAACAAGGTCAAACGTGCCTACATTGTTCCTGGCAGATGCTTGTCTAAACTAATCTTAACAATACATCATGATTGTTCTCTCAAACCTCCCTAAGCAACCTGTTTCCATGAATATGTACCCCTTTAACATTGGAAAGGTGTAGGGAATTATTTTTTATGTCTTACTGTCTCATCCAAATTTGCCTTGCTACACTGAAAGCCCATTTCTTTTTGTCCTATCCTGAGAGAACAAAAATTAATATGTCGAGTACTTGTTCTTCCCTTTTTCAGAATAAAGAATGAAAACCTTCTATTCCTAATAACATAAAAATAGGTACCAAGTTCCCATGACTTCAGAATTTCATTTACCCTCCACAAATATCCAAAGATTAATAATGACTTGTGATTGATTCAGCCAGTTCTTACAATATCCTGGCACAAGTGTTATGATCCAGATAATTTGTTAAACTGCTTTAAATCCCATCTGTCTTTCACCTGGTCTAACCTGAGCTTTCATCCACTTATTGCCTGTCTAAATAGCAATAGTTTGTCAAGTGATAATCTGAGAAGTGAAGGTGAGAAAGATTTAAATATTTCCATATATTAGTTTTCATCTGTCCACAACTTTCCCTCTTCACTGAGTGGAATGTTTTTTCGCTGTTGTACTTGTATAATATATATTTCATACTGCATGCTCTTGCTTTGTTTATCTTTGTATGTCTTAATTTTTTTCTCTAATTCCTATTTAATTCTTTACAATACATCCTTAGTAACTTGGCCAAATCTCCACATCCACTCTTATCAGACTTAAAGTTTATTTTTAGCTAACCTTTTTCTTATAGCACTTCATATTCTTTCTCTTCGTTGAAATGATTAATATCTGAAAATTTAATATAGCTTCTCTGAGAACTGCCAACTATTCTTAACTCCTTTTTCGATCCCAGATTTGTCTCCTGTGATTAGCAATACCACTGCAGCCATAAATCTGAAACCACATGCAGAAACCTAACACAACCTTTGCACATAGCAGGGAATGAATTTCAGAAGTGAGAAATGACTCACAGAACAAATATGAACTCCTTCTATATATATGAACTAGGGAAAGTCTCCTTTCAGATGGTACATGAATTTGACAGGTTTTGAAATACATAATGATGGGTTAATGTTACTGCATTTGATCCCACCAGTCAGTGATGAAGAAAGCATACTTTCATAAAATACATTGCTACGGTACAGGAAACTGCATGGAGAATTAGAACCAATTTAAAAGTTTAAGAGAGCTTTTCTGAAGGGCAAGAGTCAGCCATTCTGAATGGCAAGAGTTAGCTTAATAAAAGGTTCTGTTGTTTGGACATCAGATTCCCTAGATGTCAGAATGTTGTGCTTTTACTTTCAATAATAAATGTTAATTATTAATTTACTGAACAGATAACAGACAAAGGTATGTCCAAATTACATTTTTCATAGAAAAGTTTGGGTGTTTCCACGGGAACAGAAATGGGGCTCACTGGAGTCAGTGCAAAGCCTCAGATTTACCTCAGTGATTTCTAGATCCACCTTTAACAAGTATGAAAAGATAAAGTGAAGTGAAAAGCTTGAAGATAAACATAATCAAAGCATGACTGATGAGTTCTGCAGTCACACACAACGTGTTAACTAAGTAGAGGTACATGGCACTGCTGCTCTGATATAGGGAAATAAATAAAGTCTATCCCATAAGTCAAGTCCGAGAAAAGAAAAAATACGTGGTGATGTAGAAAGATCTATGGACCTGTTTATCCTGTTAGTGTTGAGCCAAGCTATGACTATTGGAGAACATATCATTCAAGTGACTTTTATACTGCTGTATAACGAACTGATTAAATAGGCTTATAAAACGTTTAAGAACATAGAAAAACTACTACAGATTAACAAGAAAGGCCTGAAAAAGCTTTGGCAAAGGGTAAAAAATATTTGAAAAGATATAGAGGACTCTATACCAAACATCCAGGACGTTACACTTCTCAAGTAACTGACACCCTCAATGCAGGAGACTTACAAGTCTGTATATGCTGGTGGCTTGAAAAGAAATTAAAATCCAGAAAGACAAGTTGAAATTTGTCAAGAATCTTCATAAAAGCATGGAAACATGCAGGCTGCATGTTAGGATGTGAATATGTTTTTTTCCAAAATTAAATGGTCATATCTTTTCTATTTGAACATTAAAAAGGTGATATTTAGGGCACATTTTGTCTTCTGGAGACCATCACAGTTCCAGACTGCAAAATATTTCAAATTTCATAGAACCATAGAATTATCAAGGTTGGAAAAGACCTCAAAAATCACCAAGTCCAACCTTTGATCCACCACCACCTTGTCCACTAAACCATAGCACTAAGTGCCACATCCAGTCATTTCTTGAATATTTCCAGGGAAGGTGACTCCACCACTTCTCTGGGCAACCCATTCCAATGCTTGACAACTTGTTCCTTTAATAATTCCTTCCTGATATCCAACCCTTCCCTGGTGCAGCTTGAGGCCATTTCATAGCATTACATCTATTTTCAGATGGAGCAAAATTAGTCAACTATCCATCACAGACAAACAAGGAGTTTAGTGCCATTAACAAACAACTTAATGCAAACCAAAAAGTAAATAGTAACACAAGACAGCACTCCTCTGAGAGAACGCAAAACTTATTGCTCTATCCAACAGCAGCTCAGCATTCCCTCATTAGAGTAACAGCCAAAATCTATTATTCTTCTCTTGAAAGACAACATATTGTAAAGTGCTAAACTGAACCAGACAACTGAGGCACATGCAGCTTTCCCTTCTGCAAAAAGTTGCATAAATTACATTCCCTAGGAGAGACCTAGATTATTTCAAGCTTGAAGAGACCACAATGCTAGAAAATGGTAAGAAATAGATAGATATTTCTCGGCATTATTTTGATTCACAAATTTTGCCATGAGGTACTCTGAAATAACTGACTTAATATTAAAGATATTGAGAGAGGACTTGAGTTTTAGAGAAGTTCAAGACATAGAGGTGCTTCAAGGGAAAACACCAAAAGACTAATGACAGCTAAGGAATTTAGCTTTTTTTCTTTTTTTTTTTTTTTTAATGTCACAGAGAGACAGAGCTTCTTGGAGAAGAGAAATGATTTTAAAGCCATTTCTGTGGCACCAGATGGTTCCAATGTGAGGCTTGCACCCAGGAGCTACAGGGGTTTCCTATCCTGTGGCAGGATGAAGACCAAGCTTGTTTTACTTGCATGAGGTCTGAACTTAGCATCTAACAACCAGCAGTTTCTAAACATACATAAAAATTCTACATTTCCACCCAGGCTTTGCTTTAAGCCATGCTAGAAACACTTCTGAAACAGAGATATGATCTTTTGAGGTACTTGCTGTCCTTAGAAGAGACAGAGAGGGAGCAATTTGCCCCAAGAGTGCTTGCATAAGAAAAATGGAAGGACTGAAACTGTCTTTCCCTTTTCAAGAGCATTATCTATTATCCTGTCTGTCCACACAACTCTCATGGTCTGCTTTTACTCTTCCTTTAGATCTATTTCTTCCAAAACAAACACATTTGAATTTAGCTGTTCAAAATGTTTATGTTCAGCCCCAAGTCTGTAAGTGCCAATGCCAATACTACCAGATTCATGACCCCTGAGCTTGGTCATATATCACCGTCAATATTTACAGTACAGGGAGTTACGCTACAGGATTTGGAAAGATGAGATGTTCTAAGAGTATGGTAGTACTTATACAGCCGGTTGTTTATGAACAAATTAGAAAAAGGTCATACCTCCCGTGGCGTTGTCTCAAGAGGAGCTCAAGGTACTCCCAGAGCACAAAAAGCTGCAGGTTACCTCTTCCCAGCTGACATTTGGCAACAGTGCTTATGTACTTCCAGGCATTTGCATTGCAAAGTGAACAACAGGCATATAAATCACCTAAAATCTCAGCTGTTCACCTGACAATGCAACAAAGAGTAGATGATTAACAGCACTTAGCCATGACTAAGCGAGAAGTGACATGAGGTTTACTCCATGTTTTACAGTCAATAGTTCACTTTTGTTTTCATCTCTGCTTTGCTTTGCATTATACTCCGTTAATTGCTTCAGGAAATGGTTAGAGTTTATGGGCTGCCTGGAAATTGGGATGTTTTAAGAGAATGTACTGAAGCGCATTGATCTGAATGATATTGAATCTATTCTTTCCCGACGGCGCATAGCAACTGACCTTACCTGATTGCACAAGTCTACCGCTCTTGCCTTAATAGTTTACAGCTGGTGGTTCCAATTTTCATCTGTTTTATATATATCATAAATCGTTTAATTGAGAAGCAGCTAGCCAATATGCAGGACTCTGTAACATTGAAACACCTCTGTTATTTGAAATGGCTGTTAGCTCCTAGGAATGGCTTTCATTCTAGGCAGAAAAGTGCTTTCTGCTGGAACATGCTGTTAGAAAAAGCAGCGACAGGTAGACTTCTTAATTAAAGAAAAACACATCCAACACCTTTAGGTAGGTCATCCTGAATATATGAACACATGCACCTACCAGTAATTCCTACTGAACACAAATTATACCAATATAGTGCTGGTACAGGACACTGCCAGCACCTATCTCTGTCTTTTAGCATTTACTGAGTGACATTGCATTGCAATCAGTTGCTTCACAGAGTATATACAAGATTTTAACTAAAAATCATAAAATCATAGAATGGCTTGGGTTGGAAGGAAGCTTAAAGATAATCTAGTTCCAGCCCAAGCCTAATCTACTGTGTGCTGGGCTGTGTGTCACTCACTAGACCAGGTTGCTCAGAGCCCAGTCCAACCAGACCTTCAACACTTCCAGGGATAGGGCATCCACAGCTTCTCTGGGCAACCTGCTCCAGTGTTCACCACCCTCACAGTAAAAATTTTTTTCCTAATAGTTAATCTTTTTCTGCCCTGTTTCAGTTTGAAACCATTCCACTTTCCCCTATCCCTACAGGCCCTTTTACAAAGCCCCTCTCCATCTCTCTTGTAAGCCCCCTTTAGGCACTGGAAAGCTGCACTAAGGTCTCCCCAGAGCCTTCTCTTCTCCAGACAGAGCAACCCCAACTCATTCAGCCTGTCTCCATAGCAGAGGGTATCTAACCCTTTTGTCACCTTTGTGGTTCTCCTCTGGACTCATTCCAAGAGGTCCACACCCTTCTTATGCTTTGATGCAGAGCTGGATGCAGCACTGTAGGTGGGGTCTCACCAGAGCAGAGTAGAGGAGCACAATCACCCCCTTGCCCTGCTGCCCACGTTACTTTTGATGCAGCCCAGGATACAATTGGCTTTCTGGGCTGCAAGTGCGTGGTGTTGAGACATGTCCAGCTTCTTGTCAACCAATACCCCAAGTCTTTCTCCTCAGAGCTGCTCTTCATCCATTCTCCACCCAGCCTGTACTTGTGCTTGGGATCGCCCCAGCTGAGGTACAAAAACCTTGCACTTGACGTTGTTGAACTTAATGAGGTTTGCATGGACCACATCTCAAACCTGGCAAGGCCACTCTGGATGTCCTCCCTTCCCTCCAGCCTCTAGACCACACCACACAGGCTGGTGCAGTTGGCAGACTTGCTGAGAGTCCACTTAATTCCACTGCTCCTGTTGCATATGCTGCTAGAAATACAGCTATCAATACACAGCCAAAACTGTGCCATGACCCCTGGCAGGAGGATAAGTGGTGCCTGCAGTCCCACTGGGGGATGCAGGGCAGCCCCAAATCCCAGCCTGATGGAGAAAGGATGCCCAGATTCCTCTCCCATCTTCCCTCCTCCCCCACTTCCACTTTCAGTTATTAAAGCTTCAGTTTGCTAGGAGATCAGCCTGCAGTTTCTCCATAGATTGCTCTCCCCTCTCTGCAGCTTTTCCAGAGTGGATTAGAACAGAACCAGGGAGGAACAACTTTGCTGGGCTGCAGGTGAGCAAAACCACAACTCAGCCTCCCCTCTGCTCAGATGGAATCATGAGCCCTGCCTCCCTGGGTGAAAAATGTTCACTGCCAGAATAACTGGCGGAGGGGTCTGAGGAAGCAGAGTTTTCCCCAGTCACAAGAGTCTACTACAAGCAAATCAGTTTTTTAATATCAACCATTTTCACAAATTTAAAAAATAAATTTCTCAGTCAAAACACAAGGGTGTTGTTCATCTCATAGATATTTTGAGAGCTTGCAGGTATGTGGCTAGCACAGGTTCTTCCCGTGGGAACATTTTGCTATATTTCATAAACAAGATAAAGTTTGGATGTTTTGCAAACAGTTTCTCCGGATTGAGTCAGTTCGGGCTTGGCCAATTGTGCCTAGGGGGAGGTCTCGGGCTGACCAATCTGGGGCACTTCTGTAGACTCTATATATATGGAATTCAAAACAATAAAGCTCCTTTTCTCCTCTCTTTCCTTGTCTGAGAACTTGGGTCAGTCCTCAGCTAGCCGCTCAACAGCGACATCGGTAAGCCTGGCAAAGTTTACAAATTCCCATTTTTCAGTTCCAATACTTTATATGATTTTTTATGTGAGTTTATATAACTTTCTTTTTTTTTAAGGCAACTTTAAAGATGCCTGAATAGACACTCTCTTGGCGAACAAAATCCATATTTGCTGCTATTTTGCATAGCTGATTTCTGATGCTGTGGAACAAACCAGTTGCTTGCCTGGCAAGTTAGACACTAACAAAATTTCCTAGTAAGTCTGTGCTGTTCAGCATGAATAAACCCAAAGTAAACCAAAACTCTAGAAGCTTACGCAGATATATTTTCATTTCTCACTAGCCTTGACAAATAATTCCTTTTTCTACAGTGAATCCTGCACACCACCAAATTTTGAAGATCAGAGGTCTATTTTATGGTGATAATGCTGCTTTACTGTTTAACTCCATGTAAGACTGACTCTAGAGCAAAGGAGGCTCTCCTTTTCCCACTGGAATAATGGCATTATGTTGACATGGATGACATTAAACCTTATCAATAAAAGAGCTTTAATGTCTACAAAGAAATGCTCACTGTCCTTGCCTTCATGCCTCTTGCCCTGAAACTATGGACCTGTGACCATGAGAAAGAGGAAATGTGCTACTCCATGTTCCTCTTTCTTATGGATGTAATTCACAGCAATTAAAAGACATCTAAAACTGACCGTAACTTCTACAACAAAGAATTGCATGCTGCAGAGGAAATGGTCTTACATTAAGAAGTGTTCTTCACCTGCCTGAAAGTTTTATTCACTTCAGGGTGGGGTCCCAGTATGTCTCTAACAAAACCTAGTTTCAAAAACAACTCAACTTCACAAACCAATTCTGCATGAGCAGCGTCAAAGGGTTTGTCATGTCTCTTTGATTTACATGAACTTGTAGTTTCACAAGTGGGAAGATGGCTATTTTTGACTCCAGCTAACCCAGAGCTCCCTCTGTGTTAATGCAGAGTCATACACACCCTGCATAGCGGAAATCTCCACAGCCTACATCCTTCCGCTGTGCCTTTAGCGTTCTCCCACAGATACAAGTGGGGGCGCAACTTGGCACCACAATCCAGATCTTATTTAATGATTCTCTTGTGTTGGGAAAGTCAGAAAAAATCCAATTCTGTCCTTTCTAGGTTCATCTGCAGGGCAAGAGAAAGAAGTAAATTTGCAGGGAAAAAAATAGGAAATTCATCTGCAAGAGGCAAAACTATATCCAAATCTGCATACACACATGTTGCTGTTGAGCTGCTAGCTGAGAGAAAAAGTCAGGTTCTCAGGTAAGAAAAGAGAAAAGTGCGTTTATTATTTTGATTTCCATATATATAGAGTTTTCAGAGGTCACCCAGATTGGTCAGCCAGAAACCTCCCCCTAAGCCTAATTGGCCAAGCCTAAACTGCCCTAATCTCGAGACGCTGTTTGCAAAACATCCAAACTTTATCTTTGTTTATGAAACGTAGCAAAAATGTTCTCACGAGAAAGACCTGTGCTAGCCACACACACAGGAAATTAAACTGCTCTGTAAGAATTGACCACTTTTTTATGTATTAGCTCTCCAGAGATAAACTGCCATTTAAGACATGAATTCTGGGTATCACAGGTAACAATGAGAGAATGACATTCCAATTACTCACCTTGGGCACTGTGAGGAAAAACTCAGAAAATAAACACACAATTTCTACTGTTCCTAGCAGCCCTACTTCTACACAAGGGACAGAGGGAATTTCTGATGGAGGGGATTCCCTTCAAGGTCATATCACTGTAATGTTTTTCATGTTTGTTTTCCTTTATCTTGAGGCTATTCCACCTCCTCTGGCTCTGCAGAACAGGGCATGTTGCTACTTAAAAAAGACAAGTAACCTACTACAGCTTTGTTACCAGGCTCTGGGAAACTGGAAAATAGATAAACAATGACTCAAGAAAAAAAAAGCATTTATCTACTTAATGTACCAAGTGAGCATATGAGCAGAGGCCAAGGAGGGTCTCTGATGGGAAGCAACCAACTCTGAACTTTGCTCCAATGCAATGGTCAAAAGAGACTTTCATGGAGACTGCAGCCTGTTGAAAAACAAATTAAAAAGAGGACATTACATGGAAGAGAACCATACAGGAAATATATTTTCCTGTTTGGTAGAAATGCAATAATGGAGAAAAAAATTAGTCCAGTTCCTCAAGATGTAAAGAGGACATCATAAAAACTTCCAGAGTAAATGTTAAACTGTAAAAAAACTTATCAGGAAAGAATGTTTATGCTCAACTAGACTAGATGTTACTTTACGGTTTTAGCCAATCTTCATCCTATGTCACACATTAACACCCTCACCTGGGAAGAGTATATGTTTGTCTATTTAGAGTCATTCCAAGGATCAGCTGCAGAACACTTCCCACTGCCAAAAGGGTCCCTGCAGAGCCGCTTGTTCTTGGGTCACTCAACCAAGCACCACTGGTGACACTGAGAGGAAGAGTAATAGAAAGAGAGACACTCTTTCCACTACTCCTCCTCTTCCCAGGTAGCACAGCCGCTCGTGGAACTGTGCTAGGAAAAGGATTACAGAAATAATCTGGACTCAGTTAACCCTCTCAGATGAGGTAGGAGAAGCAATGGTGTCAGAAACTTTACTTCCAACTGTCTCTTGAAATTTTTTCCTACTTTTTCCCCAGTAGAGCTATAATAAAAGTGTAGGCAGACCACAATTTGAAAACTAACTTTTTAGATATTGTGCTTTTTATGCAGCTCTGCACATTTCACATTTTTTTTCTGGACCTGCTGGGAATTCTGCTGTGGCTGTTTTGAACTGAGTCCATGCCAGGAAGGACTATAAAGGAGTGTCTGAAGGAATAAGCTACAAAGAACAAACTAGAGAAATATGTGAAATGCAGAACTCATCTTTAATTACAAAAGATACAACTGCATTGTATTATCTTCCAGTTGGTAACACTTGATGACTAATTATATTTTACTGTACCACATGCTTTTAATATAACTTTTCTAGAGAAATGAGGAGAATGTATGAATGTAGACAACTGATCTCATTGCTCCAGTACATTCCATAAAGTATCGTAATTAATAATCACCATTTATTATTGACCAGATTTCTGGGCAGTAAGAGCAGAACTCATCCATTTTTATTCTCCATGGCAGAGGATGAAGCAAAGAGGAGTGGCAAGTGTTAGAGCAGCATCTCTGAATGATCCACCCCCACCTGCATTGCACAAGGGAAGCTCCAGTGCTGCCCCGCAGAGCATGCAGTCCAACACCAGAGCTCTTCCAAAACATTTTTGGCATTTCACTTGTAAACACACAATGTTCTTGAACAGCAGAGAGCAGGGAAAAGAGCAAGAAAGAGATTTCTGCCTGGCATGAGAAGAAGATGCCCCAAGGCCATGCCAGGCCCAGTCAGAAGAGGACTCCTCCAGCACTGACAGAAATAATTTACAGCTCTCATTTGCTTCTTTCTTTCCCTCATAAATAAGAAAACAGGCACATCAGTATTGGGACACTCCCAGCCTACTTGAAAACTGCTGGCATTTCATAGCTAAAGACAGGAATTACGTGATGAAATGGGTCATTAAATAAAGCAGATGCTTTTATTGTAGCACATTAACTTCTGTGTTATTCTGGGAAAAATCCTTATGCTTGGGTTGAGTGCATGCTCCATTCCCCCACAGCCAGCCACTGAGCTTAAACCATTTGTCAAGCATTAAGGGAGTCAGATACACAGTATCAGAGGTCACTGACTACCTCATACATTCATTTGCTATAATTTTCCTTTTCTTGAGCAACCAAGTCACTTTTTTCCTGTAACCTGCACTTGGTACCTGGCTCCTTTTTCTGTAAAGTCATACAGCACTTATGGCATCTGTCAGCATCTGTAGCTGCTCCCAGGATAATCTGGAAGATGACCCTCAAGGAATAATGATCCTGGTCAAGGAACAGCTTAGGTTTGGGGACTTTGGGGTTTAGGTTTAAAGTAAACATACTGTACTTTTAGCTGTCATCTCAGCTGATTTTTCCAACACACAGAGAAACACCTTGTGAGATTCACAGAGCAGGTGGTGCACAGGAGGGTTTGAGTAATGGGACCAGTGCTTTTATTTTCCAGAAAAGACATGGAAAACATCTTAAGGACAAGAAAGCACAACACAGAAAGTATCAAGGGATATAAAGGCATGCTCACAGGTTTACACAGCATGCTCAGTGGTAACATCAGATTTTTTTAGCTTCTAATCAGATGGATGCTTGGAGCTTCCCTCTTTGTTTCTGCTTGAGGGAACTCTTCTAATGCTCAGGTGAATATTCTTCTATTTAATACATGCTTTCAGTTTCTGGAAGTACAACCTTTAGCATTTCAGCTGCTTGTATGAAAAGTCATTTTGATGTCAGATGAGAGTTGCTCAGCATTATTTCATTGGAAGGGTTGTTTTTCCCTGGCATTGAAATACGCTTTTCATACCAAAGGAAAAAAATAATGTAACAACGGTAGAAAGAGAGTAACTCCAGAGAAAGCTGTGCATGGGATTCTTCAGACTAACCTTATTAAAAGGATTTTGTATTGGAATGCCCACCCTCTTCTTTTTCAGGTTTTCTAGACTGTGCCTCTAGATTTTGGCATTGCAATGGGACAGACATCCATTGCACCTACTGTCCACAGGAGCAAGTCACAGATGTGCCACAGTCCAAGGAAAAGACTTAAAAATAAAGGTGCAGTAGATTGACATGCTACAGCATTGCTCTACAGCCTAGGGTACACTCATCAGGTGTTGTTAGGGCCATGTGCACATCTCCTTCTCCCTTGGTAGGGACACTACAGAGACAAGTTGGAAAGAACATAACTCTCCCATCACCCTCCTTGCACCAGGGAGGTCAGGGTGGTGAGGAAAAGCTTTCCTTGTGAAAGGGAAGAAGATCAACACAGAAAAACTACTGCAGAAGCCAAAAGTCTGGCTTCTTTTAAGCATCGGTAAGTCAGGAACAGATTTCCCCCCCCCACTGCAGTAATTTGGTTTTCACTCTGTCTGCCAGACCCATTTCCTCAGGGCAGCATTGGCTCTCACAGCTGCCCAGACAGTAGACAGGATGGAATCCTTTGTGCCACCCGTGCTGTGAACACCTCTCAGCATTTCCCACCAACTGCTATGTCTTTCTTGCAATAACCTCCGCATAAAATGCACTATTTAAGGTTGTCCAAGCCATCAAGTGTGGAGCTGCCACCATAGGGCAGGATGGAAAGGGGCTGGCATTTAGAAGGAGGGCTTGCTCAGGAGCAGCCTTGGAGAACTTCATCTGGTCTCAGCACAGGGACAGAGGATGGGGGAGTTGCAGGGAGAGGAAGGGCTGCCCCTCTCACCCACAGCCCAGGGCTCAACACAGCAGCTCTTTAGTCTCTGCCAGGGAGAGTTTGGAAACAAGGTTTTTCTCACATCCCTGATTTTCTAGGCACATGCCTCCTTTACCTAAGCATCAAACTACACTTCTTGACCTTTTTTGGCCCATTTTGTTTTGTCTCCAGTAAGTTAATGAATCACATACAGTGGGGTACAGGAGGGCTGGAGGAACTGCATGCTCCTCTGCACCCAGGCTGAGCAGCGTTAGGTTAGACAAGCCTGCTTCTCCTGTGTCACTCCTCAGCTGAGGTGGAAGTAACTAAAAACTGTGGGTTGGTACTATTTAAACCTTTCTAACAGAGGGACAGAGTTCCTGTGCTCATACCCTTCCACAGCAATAGAAATTATACCTTAACCCTCACAGTTAAATACCTATTTCTCCCCAGTATCAGAAACCTTGGTGACTAACCAGAACCTTAAGCTTACTCCAACAAGGAGATTTAGTAACTGCTACTTTGCACTATTGAAATGTAAATTAAAATCTCTTAGGGCAGTGCTCTAGCAATTTAATTTCAGGCTGTGCAGAGCTGTGGAGGAATGCCAGGAAAAAATCTCCCTCGCCTTGTAGAAAAAAAAGCCAGATTAAAATACGGAAGCTGTTTTGCAATCTATTGTGCTGTCAGTCATTCACCACATGCTACCTGCGCCAAGTAAAGGGCTGAGAATCAGGCAGTCAACAGTAAGTCTCAGAAACATCAATGAAGTTTACATGCAGTCTTCATACTTTGTACTTGGTACCAAAAACACTTGACTGCATGAGTCCTCAGAGATGGAGCTGAAGAGAAACAGCACTTTACCCCTGTGAGACACCAACCATCCTCCCATGTGCGCTAGAGTCAAATGGGTAAAGCTTTCTGCAGAAAGGTTGTGTGGGTGGGAAAATATTTCACCTAGAGCTGCTGAAATTGTCTGATCCAGGGGCTTGGTCTGTGCTGTGGGAATCTGGTGCTGAGGTAAGTGTTCATCTGCTAAACACTATGATATGAGATGAGAGAAGTAACACTAAACTATAACCAAGCTAATTCGGGAAGGGGAGGGGGAGGGGGAGGGGGAGGGGGAGGGGGAGGGGAGGGGAGGGGAGGGGAGGGAGGAGGGGAGGGGAGGGAGGGAGGGAGGGGAGGGGAGGGGAGGGGAGGGGAGGGAGGGAAGGGAAGGGAAGGAAGGGAAGGGAAGGGAAGGGAAGGGAAGGGAAGGGAAGGAAGGAAGGGAAGGGAAGGGAAGGGAAGGGAAGGGAAGGGAAGGGAAGGGAAGGGAAGGGAAGGGAAGGGAAGGGAAGGGAAGGGAAGGGAAGGGAAGGAAGGAAGGGAAGGGAAGGGAAGGGAAGGGAAGGAAGGGAAGGGAAGGGAAGGGAAGGGAAGGGAAGGGAAGGGAAGGGAAGGGAAGGGAAGGAAGGAAGGGAAGGGAAGGGAAGGGAAGGGAAGGGAAGGGAAGGGAAAAGTGCATCCTATTGGTTTACATAGTGCAAAGGACACATCCATGCAAGGAGAGACTCAGTCCTTACCTGTAACAATAACCTGTCAGTCCTTCTGCAGTAGAGGGTGTGTGGTTCCTGAGGACAGCAGGGCTCAGCTCATGCTCTGCAGCATGCTGGCTAGGTGGCTTCTCCTGTGACAGCTGGGAGAAATTTTGGAGAGCCTTGAAAGTAAGCTCATCAGATGTGCACTTCACCATTGCCACCTTTAACAGCAAGAATAAGTCTGTAATCACAATAAGGTTGTCTGACTGTGGTGCAAATTGAATATGCTGGAAGTACAGGGCAAAACAAATAATCTGATTTATCACAAGAGACAGCAGTCCCCATTCATAAAAACTTGAATTTGTGCTGTACAGTTGTTCTACAAAAAGCCTCGGTAAGTCATTCGCTATCCAATAGATACATTGAGTTATCACACAAGCAGCCATTACTCACAGTGACAGCCTCAGCACAACAAGCCCCTGTCAAGAGCACGTGAGTTTCTGCCAACATGAGACAGATGAAGCTAATGGATATCTGCCTGGATGAGCCTAGTGCCCACACACAGCCACCAGCCTGGCTGTGCACAGGAGGACAAATCCATCAGCTGTGCCTCTCGCCAACAGCACTTACTCTCCGCATAAGAAAAATTACATTTTGCTGCTTTTCTTTAGACAAGCCTGGGGTTTGTTGATTTTGGGGAGATAGTTTCTTTCTTTGTTTTTGTTGAGTGGGTGGGAAGTAAAAATAACTCCTACTTAACAGTCACCAGGCACATCTGGCAACATATGGGGGGCAGGAGGTAGGGAGTAACCTTTCAAAAGTGATGGCAGCAAGCTTGGCTTTGATGTTCTCTGTCAGACCTGATCTGCCTGGCACACCAGAACACAAAGATAACCAAAGGCCAGGCTATGAAGCCTTCTTTGGGGAAGAAAGGGGCTGTGCCCAGTTCTGGCGCAGGTTAGATCAGTCTTGGGGCTATTCTAATTCAAATCCATGATGCTATTTAACTGACTCCACAGATCCACATGTTTTATCAAACATCTTGAAAGGTAAATGTTCTAAAGCTGCTGCCTGAGGGAGATCAGAATTTTTCCACAGCTCTGTCTCTTGATTAGGAGAAATTTCCTGGCTGCAAGCAGACATTGCTGTATTTGAGCCAATCCCAAACTATTTTTGTTAAAACCTATGACCAAGCCTTACAGCACAAAGAGAAGATTCATTCCCTAACATAGAATAGTAAAGAAAAAACAAAATGCACAATAGCGGGTTTTTTTCCTACTGTCAAAGTTACTTCATTGTAATTTTATAACTATTTCCTCCTTCTTCTAAAAAAAGTAATGGAAGCCAGTGTCTGAAAGCAGAATATTCATCTTCTGAGGATTTTTACTGCAGTTTTAGGCTTTTATATCTTCAGCGCGTATTAGAACGGGGAAGAAAACCCCAGTAAGTAGCTAGTGAGATTGATTTCTGGAAATGTTATTTAATCTCTGGGGTTTCTTCAGCTCTTAATACAACACAGCCAGTAGGGAACAGTCACATTTTGTGCTCATTCATCTGATTAAGGAGAAAAAGTCTGTTCCTAGTGCCACACATTTAGAGGGGGATTAGATTAATTACTACAGTCTGAGTCATCAGGGCCATGCCTGTCCTCCATCAGTTTCTGCACGCTCTTCCACCAGGGAGCTGCAAGGCACAGTCCTGCACCCCTGCACCCCAATTCCTGCAGCTCCACCACCCCAGAGCAGGGTCCAGCCATGGCCAGCCACAGCCACTGGTAGCTGCTCCAATCCCATGGTGAGTTCTGCTCCTGCAGACACAGGAGGACACAAGGGGCTGAAAATGTCCTCCTTGCCCACAGGCACCAAAAAAACATTGCCACTGACAATAAGGAGGAAAACTGGGTCTACCTGGACTCATTTGTTTGGAGCTTTGTTTAAAAGGAACACAAGACAGATGGGGACAGAATAAATCTGCACTAAGAAGTGAAGTGGGATAAGATAACAAATAAGATGACAACACTGAACTCTGCTCTTCAGGGAACAGAACTACATTCTTACCTAACAGTATGTCCCTTTAATGATAATACACTGGAAACACTTCAAAATCACATTAATATAAAAAAGTTCTTACCTTCAGTTTAAATGACAAAGCTCTCTACCTATGTGAAATCCTTACTATCTTCTTCCCTGGATGTGTATATCTAATTTGTAACTACATTATTTGGGGCGTTTAAGCTATAAACAACACCCCCGATGCTGCAGTACTTTTACCCCCAGAGGGGTGGGAGGGGTGAGAATCAGGTTCTCTTCTGAACCATTGCCAAACACCACAGCACAGCAACTTCAGGCCTGATCAGGCAAAACCTCTCTAAAGGGCAATAGTTATTTACACAGACAGCGAAGAGTTGAGAGATCAGAGCTCTGTTGTGTGGCACAGCCAGAAGAAATTACGCCATGTCTCTCTGCCCAAAGATGAAGAACAGCACTTACAGCAACCACAGCAAAACTGGTCAAGTCATCCTCTATCCACCACAACATCTGCAGCTCCCTTTGCAAGGCAGGCAAGATGATGATAAGTATGGTATGAGGGCATTACAGGGTATCTTTTTCCTGAACCACAAAAAAAGGTGCCTACAGGATCTGCCTCCCTAGAAACAAACACCAAGGAGAAATCCAGGGAAAACAAAGGCAGCTGGTTAATTGAGTGATGCCCACAACACACAACAGACATGATCCTACAGAATGGAGCATGCAGTCCCAATCTGGCACTGTTTACAAACATGATGCAACTGGCTCCATTTCAATATTGTTGTAACAGGTGAGAACACATACAGCCTGGTGAGGAAATAGCATTTTTATTGACTGACAGATTGTGGTACTACATTACATTGAACATCCCAATAAAAATGGAGTGAGCCTTGCCTAAAATAGGGCACTGCACTGTGCAAAGGTTAGCAGTGCAGTGGTCATTTTGTCAAGGTTAAGATTGTCCTGCAAAGCTTTGCTGGAGCAGCTACCTTGGTCATGAATGCTAAATAAACAAGCAAATAGAAATTGTATCTCAAATCTTAGCTCTGCTAGGCCCTAGAGCAGGTACAGATATGCTTTTATCAGCTCGGTTGGGCTGTTTGAGAAAGCAGTGTAACAAAGCAGAATCCCTATCAGTATCTCTGCTGCAGGGCTCAGCAGACACACAGTGTCAGCACAGCTGCTGCTTCCACGATCAATCGCCCCAGCGCAGGCTGCATGCACGAGTGCATGTGCACACAGCTCATGGGTGTCTGCAGGTACTTTTCCTGACTAAAATCTGGTTCCAGCTGTGGCCTTCAGCTCTTTCTGGAGCACACACGAGTCCTCAGCAGCTTCTGGCAGTGCCCATGCTTACCCCGCTGCCCCCTGCCACTTCCCTTCAGGCTGCACTTCTGCCCTGACTAAAACCAGATCCAGGAAATACAAAACTGATAAAAAGTTCTTAGGTACAAACTTGACATTTAAGTTTTTTCAGAGATCTAAATTGCATCTTTGCTAATTATACATCTAGTTTTTCTTACTCTGACTTCATGACTGACATTTCTTTGCCTCAGATTTCTGCACTGATCTTCCATCCCTGCAGCTACCAGTGCTCAAATACTCATGGAGTATCATTATTCATCAAATACCATCAAGAGTAAATGCTCTTGTTGCTACAACCAAGAGCTGAAGGCTCCATGAGAGATTTTATCACATAAAGACCTTCAAGGGATTGTGTAGATCGGCCAAATATGCCTGGATTGGAATGACTTCCTCATCTTGCAAAAAGGTCTTGAGTTTGGGGCTTTTTTGTGCACCTTGATGAAAAGTGATGTGGAAAAAAACTAGAGATCATATACTTCTCAAAAATTACTGCTATACCTATCAGAACATGTATCCCAAATTAAAAATATGTTAATTAAATCTCCCTTCTGCTTCTTTCACAACAGGAACTTCCCTTCAAAAACAATTCCTTCTGAGAAAGACATTTCACAAATAAGTTTAAAAAAATTAATTTTTGAGTTTCTTATATTTCTAACATAAAAATTCTGCTGTGGACTACCAGACAAGGAGGAAAATTATAGCAACTCACTTCTAGGTTAGAAACATCTATATTTAAACTAATCTTTCACTGAAAGAAGAGCCAGCCCTGAGCGCAGACAGAGCTAACCATTTTGTCACCTGCCTGTGCTCATGTATACGTGAAGATGGATGGCCTAAAACCTCTCCATTCCTGTCCCTCAAACAGCGGTGCAAGAATGAAGCTCTTAAAAGCCTCGAGTTCCCCTCCCATGACATTTGTGCCTTCCCTGAAGCCAAAACCTGGCTGTTCCTCCCCTGAATGGCAATGCTTATGTCAGCTTGCACTGCAGAGCTGCTCAGAGCCAGCCCTGGCTCCTAACTGGCCAGGCAGAGCTCGGGTATGCCAGGAATTTTGCTGAAACACTAATGAATGAAAAACTGGAGATATTTCTCCTGCTTGCCAGTCAGCAGCATGTATGTGGTCCCTGCATATGCTAAGGAGCAAAAAGGAAACATCAGCAGAGTATTCTCACATCTGTCACTCCTCTGTAGACACTGCAAGCTACTGGTGCTAGCAAAAGCTTTACAGTCGCTCCTGAAGGGTTCATAAATCTGAGGGCCTATATAATTCTCAGCATCCCTGAAACTCTACCTTACATCTGGACAGAGCCAGCACAGCATTTCTTTCATGAACTGCATGTTACACAGAGCCACAAGTAAGACTCCTTGGATAAAGCACAGTTAGAATGTATTCTGGGGAAGCAAATATTTCACCACTAATGATGACACTGCTCAGGAATAAGGACAGTGAACATCAACGTTTAGATGACTAAAGAAAACATATTTGTTATATGTGGACATCCTTGTTCAGTTATAGCCAGTCATTTCTCAAGTACTCCTGAGCTTGGGGCTTTGATAGCAAATGGATGAATGGAGAGTGGGATCAGAAAATAAATCACTGTCTGGGAAGCTGCTCTTTTGAGCAGAATACACTGATAATTCTTGCAGGACAGAGAGATGCTTTCTTGGCTTCACCTTTGACACAGGTAAGCCTGGTGGGAGCAAACAGCAGGAGTACCCTGCCTCAGGTGTCACCCTGTGCCATGCAGCTCACACTCAATCCATGCTCATCATTGCTCTTAGTTTTCAGAAGCCTGCACATTCTCAAAAAAACGGCTGTTTCCATTAAAAAAACCCTCCAATGTGTCGAACAGATGGAAAGCATGAAACTGTGCATGGAAAAGCAGGGAGAAGGATTAGCAAAAATGTTTTTCAGTTTTTAATTTCTTTCAAAGTCTGAAGAAAAATTAACCCATATTAACTCTGTAGTTTCTTCAGCCAGCTCATGTTCTTAAAATTCATGGAAATAATAATTTTCAAAACAGCATTTAAAGGCCACGCTGGATTCCAATCCTTTTTTTAATCACAAGAAAGAAAAATCAGCAGATCACAACAGATAAAGCTAGAAGGAACCAAAACTCACCTAAGCTGTAAGACATCTCCAGCTGATCCAGAAGGCTTTGGTCCAGAGTTTGCCTTGTAGGCTAATCACCCTAAAGGTTGCTGGCAATGACAGAGCACAATTTCTCTTTTTTTCATAGTGAGACTCACATGAATTGATAAATGCTGTCTCATTTGAAAGCTGGGTGCTTAATCCCTGGCTCTAATAACACCCTGCAGACTGATGACTGATTAATTGACAGGCATTTGGGATACCTAGGGATGAATATCAACAACAAAGTGAAATGTCAGCAAGTGAGTGAAATATATTGCAAGGCTTGTGTGGATTATGAGAAGCTGTATTATCAAACAAGAGAATGAAGTCGAGGGATAAGCAAGTGTAGAATCAGAGCATGCAGCAGGATAGCGATAATTAAGTCCAGGGAGATAATTTTATAAATGTAGATTTAACGGCTTTACTCAGATGCTCATATTTTCTTGTATAACCAGTAGGTTTATTCAAAGATCATGTTGGTAATCAACTTGAGTGGAAGCGGCAACGTGAGTAGAAAAGGGGCTGCACAGTGGAATGGTTAGGTTGAAGAAAAATAAAATTACAGTCTCCCTGCTGCCTGCTAATGATTTAACAACTTCAAATGTGATCCACAGAGGTCTGCAAAAGAAGCTGCATTTGAAATTCAAGAAGTTTCACATCTGTTAAGCTCATTTCCAGACATCATTGTGACCAATTTCATATATAAAAAAAATATTTTGACTGTCATTTTGGGGTCAAGTTGCAATCCTTTTCAGTAAAAACATATATATATATATATATATATATATATATATTTATTTATTTATTTATTTATATCAGGAAGTAAGTGATAATGTCACTTAAGTTAGAGTTGTGACCTTGGTGTCACCCAGAAAAAAAGCAAGCCATGTTAATCACCCAGCTGCAGTGTCATGAAAATAAACACATCTCTTTACAACAAATTATCTCTTCTTACATATCTGTTACTGGGTGCCCCATAAACACCATCTTACTTTTATAATGAGGCTGGTCAGAAAAGAAAACAAAACATTTCATATTTCACCATAGAGTTTTTCCTATTCTAAGCATGAGCTGGAACAACTGTGCATGGCTTTAGGAGGGGACAGGAGAAAAACAGTGATAATTGCTGTGAATATCCAGTGTTAAAGAGCCATTCCTCAAGATGCCTGATTTCCCTGCAGCTCCCCAGACACAACACTGTGCAATCAATGCTCCACACTGCATGTATAAATGAAATTATGGGCTTCAAATTTGCAGCCTCCAAACCCCTAAGGAGTCCATGGAGTGATTTTAAGATGTCCAAGAAAGGGAATTACAAAAGCAAGCTCCTACACTCTCTATATGGCTGGGAAGAGAGTTTTCTGGTCTGCAAATTGCTAGAAATTAAAATTCTCTAAGTGAAGTCTTTAAGAAGGCTGATGGGAGTGATAACAACCACAATCACAAGGCTTGACCTGTGGTCTCAGAACACCAACACAAGCAACAGTGCTGCCAGAGGCTCCCTCAGCCTTTCCACTGCAAACACCAAGCCAGAACCTGAGAAGCCTTTGTAACAGACATCTCATTAAAACTTTTAATTTCAACAGATGAGAATTTCCCTACATCCTAAACTTGTCAATAATAATAATAATAATAAACAGAAGCATACACAGTTTGCACAAAGCACTGCAGTCTTTGGGTTTCATAAGCTTAAAATCAACTGGAAAATGGAAAAGAAGCTTCAGTGTAGGGAGAGATTATGACCAAAGAGAATGATCATAAATTCCAATGAGAATAACTATGTATTCATTTTAAACATTGTAAAGTCTTATTTCACATTTCACATTTCATGTATTTTTTCTTTATAACAGCTTCTAAATACCTATAATTACACGTTGGTTACTACTGTTTAGACTATTTTTTATGAACACATAAGGCAAATGCTCAGAAATAAATCCCAGGCACTGATTATTTTTAATAGTGCAATGCTTCTTTCGTAATTATTGGGATGCAATTCCTATTAACCTATTCAGCATTCCAAGAGAAATTTAAGCCAAAAGCAATCTGAATAACTTTAAGGTAAGGGCTTCCCATCTCTGCTTTCTCTCCCCTTTGTCTGCTCAGATAAATATAAATGTGTGTTAGCTATGCAAAGAATCAATGAAATTATATTAAATTTGCAATTCAGTCAAGTGTCTGTAAATTCAACTAATTATTTATATTTTGAGTCTTGTTGTTGCTGCAGTTATTGTAAAGCTCAACAGTCCATCCCTTCAATGTAGCCAGTATCTGAGGCTTTTACATGTCCATTTCATTAAATTTGAAACATTTTGTGTCCTAGTTAAGTGGCGTAGGCACTTTTCTAATTATTTACCAGAAATTGTGGAAAACAGTTTGTTGTCCTGAAATGTATTTTATAAAGTAGCATATTTTCAATATGTGCCAATAGCTTAGTACACATGCTTTAAAAATGTTTGGATGTTTGTAAAATCATTACTGACTGAGTTTCCTTCCCACAGGACTTTTGTGAAAAGCTCTGGTGGAGACTGGAGAGCAGCAGGTCCTTTCAGACTTGACATAGCAGGTCCTGCTCCAGGAAACTGGGCAAAGTACCCCCAAAAAGCATCATTCTCCTTAGGTTAGCAAATCCTGACAGGGACAAGGAAAGCCTGCCCAAAGACTTTGGGCAACGAATTTCAATCTGTAATATCACAAACATTGGTGCAAATACTTCAAAATCGATTTGAATGCACAAGGAAGAGTTCATTGCAAAGACCTGCCATTCGTGGTTGCTAAACACCCTGTGACATTTATCAGAGGAGTGCAGGTAACAATCTCACTTCTCCCTGGCAGACATCCTGCCTCCATGAACTCAGCTTTAAAAATGTCAAGTGGATTGTACATTACTCATTTCCTGTTTAAAAGTGTCCATTATTAGCAAAAATGACATTTTGGTTGAGAGAGAAACTATTTCAATGTAATCTGCAAAACAATATGCAGGGATTTCATCAAAGCAATTAGGGTAATTTCTGGACTACAAACACAGTAGTGTGTAGTGTGAGATTTCATCTTGACTAATAGACCTGGCAGGTTTTCCATACAAGAATACAGCTGTATTTCTCCTTGCCACCCCACCTTTTAATGTTATATGTGAAATTTGCTTCTTTCCTATATTTTTTATTAGCACCTTACCCAACTTTAATCCATTTTAATCCTCCTGTTGTCCCACTGAGCTGAACAAATGTCCAACAGACCTGGAGAAAAAGGGACAAGTTGATACCACATCTACAGGGCTCAGAAGCCACCAAAGAGAAATGCAAACCAAATTAAACCTCTAAAATATACCAAGTACTAATTGGGCAGGGGGATGCAAGGCTAACCAATTTTGAGTTCTGATGCATCACACAGTCATAGAATGGCCTGGGTTGGAAGAGACCTTAAATAACACCTGGTTCCAACACCCCTGTTGCACTGGGACAATTTTCACTGGACCAGGTTGCTCAGAGTTTCATCCAGCCTGGCCCTGAACATTCCCTGGGATGGGGCATCCACAGCTTCTCTGGGCAACCTGTTCCAGTTCCTCACCACCCTCACAGTAAAGAATTTCTTCCTGGTATCTAATCTAAACCTACTCTCTGTCAGTTTGAAACCGTTCCCCACTGTTTTGTTACCACATGTCCTTTAAAAAGTCTCTCTCCATCTTTTCTGTCAGTTACCTTCAGATACAGAAGGCTGCAATCATTAGGTCACCCCAAAGCCTTCTCTTTCCCAGGCTGAACAAACACAATTAGCCTTTCCTCATAGGAGAGGTGCTCCAGCCCTCTGACCATTGTGGTGTCCCTCCTCTGGACTCACTCCAACAGGTCCATGTCCTCCCTGTGCTGGGGACCCCAGAGCTGGATGCAGTGTTCCAGTTCCCTTGGACTGCATGGATGGTGCTGCTGCTGCTGCTGTGAGTTCACTTTTCTGTTCTGCTGTTTGCTGTAATAGTCAGTTCAGACACAGCCATGCCAGCTGCACTGGGAGGGAACACAAGCATGGATAAACAGAAAATTCAAAATTATTAGATACCCACAACACTGCAAATAACTTAAATAGGGGTTTTCACACTCTGAGGAGTGGGCTGGAGCTGTTCATGGCAGATTTTTCATGGCTGCATCTGAACTGACTATTACAGCAAACAGCAGAACAGAAGAGTGAACTCAAAGCAGGAGCAGCCTGTACCATCCATGCAGTCAGAAGGAAGATTTCATTTCCTATCTTATCTATGCCATGCTACAGCCCTTACACACAGACCATACCTGGCCCTGACCACTGAAGCAGAGGTTATGTTGTGATAGAGGAGTGGGAACAGTTCCAGGTGCATTGCTGGAAGCACAGAGATTTGAAGGTAATATCAAATGGCAGATGGAAATCTAGCAGTGCTGGATCAACATGAAATCCAGAACATGACAGAATTAGCCACTAGGAGTGTCCCAAACACCCAGAACTTTTAGTATCAGGATGCTAGAGGAGGCTATCTGAAATATTTGTTCCTATTATAATCCAAAGTTATTGCTCAGGTAAAATACACCTTTACATATCATATGCCTGAAAAGAGAATTTTCATCATTGCTCATTGCCACTGCAAGCAAGCTTGGAGAAACTAGATGAGGCAGTTTTCTCCATATGCTACACAGTAGGAGACAAAATACATGTGGTATAGACTGATGCAAATGGGCCAGAACTGGGGTAAGGAGGCATGGTTCCCTCCACCTTGTGGGTGAGACAAGTAGACAATTTGCCACAAATCACCTGGGAAATTCAGTGCCACATCTCAAATTGAACATAGAAAGTATGCTGCAGAGCCTGGGACAGTTTGAGTGGCAAGAAAGGTGATGTTCAGTGGGACAGCCCTAAGAGCAGCAGTGGAGCTATGCCTGCCAAGCCAACATGAATCTGATACATTTATTAGGAAGGGAAAATAAATTAGTAAATAAATTCAGTCTTGTTCCAACATACAAGGGTGTCCCCATAAAAAACTGTCTCTGCCCACTGCTGGCATACCTCAGCGAGAGTAAGAGATTAATGGAGAAGAAAAAGATGGTGTCAACAGCAAAATCTGTTACTGCAGCTGCACCCCTTCAGAGCCTTAAATGGCAAATTGGGTATTTGCACCCTTCCCAGTGATTTCTTGGGAAGAGCACACTAAGGATATGATGAGAGAAGTCCAGATTTAGGCTCAGACCTACCAATAACTCACTGTAACTGGAGAGAGGGGTTTGCAGTCAGCTTGTAAATCTGGAAAATATTTGGCCTTAGCCTCATATCTGGCATTAAACCCTGGCAGTATCTGGTGAGCAGGCAGGACAATGTTTTTCTCTTCATATCTTACCAGTCTTGCCATCATCTTCCAGTTCAGCAAGGCAAAACCCTATTCTATCTACCTCTGATGGCATGTGAACCTTCTCTTACTGGCAGGATTGCTTAGCTAGTCCCTATTTACCATCCTTCATCATGCAAGCTGGGTACTGTACTTGCTTGCAAATCCTGAAGATGTGACTCCACAGTTTTTCATTACTGTCTCTGAAAACCATTCTGTATTCTTTTGTAATGCAGGCAGATAAAACTGTTCTCTCCCTCCAGGCCCTGGAATATTTTAATTTTTTAAATCTTGAGTAAAGCAAATAAAAAATCATATTTAGTGACTCTTTTTTCTGCTACTTATGCCTAAGATATGCCATTAACACACCATTTTGTGGTGTGTTAATAAGAAATATGTGCGCCAGAATAAAGAGTTACTAAGTTTCACCCACAGTGCATTGTGACAAAGCATTTATTTCTGGCTGTATTCAGCCACCACCTGTGGCTCACAGTGCATCCTGACAGCTGCCACTGGTGTGTGACCTCCTGAGCAGTCCTCGTTAGTAGTTTCTTAGCTTATCATTTCACAAAAAGAAATGACTATGGAACAGCTCCCAGATGAGCACCTCTCCCTGCAACTCATATTCAAGGGATGAGGCAAGAGACAGAACATCTGGCAGAGAGCAGGACATTTTGTATGTTGATGAGCAGTGGAGAGCAAATAAACCATGTTTTGAAAATAGAAAACTGACTTCCTCCAAATCAGGAGAGATTATAAGCGTCTATGCCTGCTCTGAAAAGGAAAAGCAAGTGAAGCAAGTGACTGTCTCTGCATACAAGACCATCCCCAGTCAAAGAAAAGGTAGCTCCCCAGCACTGATACTGTTCAGCAGGCAGAGGAAATGTTCCATTTCTCACAAAAGCTGAGGTTTCTGGATGATGGAAACATTATTCCTTCAGTGCAGGCATTACTTAAAAGAGTAAATGAGAAAAAAAAAAAAGACCCAAGGGAAAAAAAAACCAAACCAAACAAACAAAACCAAACCACATTAATAAAAAATTTGCCTTTCTGAATTTCTTTTGGTACCATTTAGACTCTTGGATGCTCTGTCCTTGGAGCTAAAAGCTCAAATGTGACTGCAGAAACAAAAATTTTAATTTTGTTCTTCTTCAGCCTTTTGTCAGGAACAAAAGAATTTGCTTACTGATCAGCCTGTAGAGAAATACAAAGCAATACTTCAAATATCCATTCCAAATCAGAAACAAAAGGTAAAAGCTAAACTGTGTGTGCCTGCTCAAGGATCATAAATTTCTTTATGTGACTCCATTTCTCTAACAAGCTTTTTTCCTGAAAATACTATTTAAAATGGAAAAAAAAAAAAAAAAGTCCTCTATTTTAAAGCAATTCTGGAATGGCAGAAATTAATTAAGTGATCAGAGTACTGTTTTGAACATGTTTCCAGTGCTCATCATGAAATTTCTTGAATGTGTTCGACTGGCAGCTCTGGAAATAAAAAGTAGGGCTAGAAAGAGCAGGGCAGGAAACAGAATATGTTGGTTGTTTCACTCCAGACACTTCTCTTAAGCCTAACACATTAGGGGAACACACCTGGAATAGTGAAGACAGCTCTGTTATCATGTCAAAGATGAATAAAATATCCAGGTATATATTTTGGATATTCAAGTAACAAAAAACTGTTTCTCATTAATTATTAGGCTGTGTGTGAAATGATAAATTAGCAGAAAAAGGAGTTAGCTTATTCCCTAGTCAACCAAAGCTGTCAAGCAAAAGATATTTTGTTTTATTTTTTTGGCTGTGTTGTATTTTGTATATGACAAATTATTAACAGTTGTGATTATAAAATAATTATTAAAATATGGGAGAAACCCATATTAAAATATGAGAGAGACCCATTTTATGGCATCAATCCAAAATCATTTGCTGCAGCACACAAGCTAGTATATGAAATTTTCTGAAACCAGGGTTTCACTCCAGCTATAAAATCGCAAGACTAAAATACAAAACAGAGCATTCAAATACAAAGACATTTATGAACCTTAACTACCTGTGTTTAGAGACTATGAGATCAGTGATGCTTAGAACAAGAGAAAGTGTTTACAAAGTACACACAATCCTATTCTTAGGTGAATCTGTAATAACAAAAATAGATTCTATTTGGGGTATTTCATCCAATCGTCAAGATGTCTCATAAAGGACTACGATGATAAAACATGGGGCTGGATTTGGCTTTCACAACAGTGAAATCAATCAAGTACCTGTATGCAGTCCAGAGGGATGATAAATCGTGTTTGTCACACCTACAACCAATTTTCTGGGAAAAAAAACCAAAAACCAAAAACCAAACCTAACAATTTAGAGGAGCCTAGATGTCCTATATTTATTCCTTCCCAGAAACTAGAAGTGAAGACAGAACACATCTCTCCTTTGTGTTTTTCTTTATTTTTTAATAAGCATCTTTTTTAATAGAGCCTTTCTTTTTAGAGCTAGATTTTTTACTACAGCTGGAGCTTTTGCTTGAGGCAGAAGCTATTTGAAATGTTTGAAACAGCCATCTAGGATCCATGCACTGGCCTAGACTATACTTCATATAAATGAAATTATATTAATCTCAACATTCATCAGGAAGCATGAAAAAGGTTAAAATTACTTAGATTTTTTATGAAAAACAATATTATGAAAAATCCTTCCTATTATATCTGTTTAATTTACTACCACCTTCTACATATATATTCTAGTTACAAGACATGTTTGTTTCCTTTATTGGTAAATATTAGGACAATATGAGATTTTAAATAAGAAAAAAATATGTGCTGTTGGGAACTCTTAGTTACAGAATTACTTGTTTCCATTAGATCTGCTACATAAATCACTGATCTATATAATCCTAATAAATATTCAAGCAGGTCAGCCTCAAACACAGATGCTTAGCAGGTGAATATTCAAGCAGGTCAGCCTCAAACACAGATGCTGAGCAGGTGAATATTCAAGCAGGTCAGCCTCAAACACAGATGCTTAGCAGGCAGATGTTTCTGGAGCCAAGAAAACACAAGAGAGCAATTTTCTCCGCACCGTGTGCAGCCACCTTTGGCTCCTCCCAGCCGAAATTACCAGGTACACAGAAGCGCTCATGCAGGCTCGACATGAGAGGTGAACTTGTGCCTCTGGGTGTGCAGTGAGACTCATTAGCTGCACTGCAACAGTGACCAAACAAGTCTCTGGAGCACTGGGAATGGAAACACAACCTGAAGTCTGGGGTGGAAATAAACCATGTGCAAAAAAGAAGCAAGAAGAAGAAATATGAGAGGCACAGAAGAACATCCATGTGCAGAAATATCAAACACAGTAAGACTCTTCTGTTTAGAAAAGCAAGGACAGCTAGAACCTGCTATTTTGAGAAGGTGAAAACAACAGTTAGTTGTTGTTTCTCATTGTACAACATAATGATATGGTCAGGCACCCAACTTAAAATAAAGAAACATATTTTCATATAATACATATAATAGTCACATCATGGAAACGCAAAAATGCCAAGGTAAAAAATGTAGGTTACTTCAAAAAACTGCTTTAAAATTCATGAGCTACCCAGAGAAGGATCACTTGTTTTCTTCCTTTCCTAAGTATCTGACCAGTTGCAGCTGCCAGTGATGAGGTATGGACTAGAAAGCTACCGGACTCACTCAGCTTCATCAGGTTGCAAAAATTCATTTCAATTCAAAATGCTCAGGGAGTACAAAGCAGCAGCAATAACAATGAAAATTTAAGATTTGCCCATCAGAATAAACAACATACAGAATAGGGAATAAGGATATATCAAGCTTGTTATTGCCATCCTATGCTATGAGAATTAGAGCTGGGATTGAGAGATTGCAAGTAGCTGCAGCACTTCTCACCCGAACTACAGAGCTACATTCTAACCAAAGGTCTTTAAAAACAGAAGGTATCATGACTAGTTTGTGTGCATAATATTTACTTATTTTTATCTGGACTGAAACAAGAAGACAAATCCAGGCTTTAGATGCCCTTGTGATCACTCATAAATGCAATTTAGTGCACCAAATCCCAATACATTAAAATAATCTTTATAAATAATTATAAACTGACACCTAAGAGCCAACATGGCTGAAATGAAAACGGAATTGGAAATGTCATCTCATGATGTGCATTAGCTCGGTGTCATTTGAAGCCAGTGTATTTTTACTCATACCAAATCAGAATTGCCAGCTACTGTGCACTTTTCTTTCGTTGAACAAGGTACAGCTGAAAGGCCTGCTGAGAGAAACCTGCCTCTAAAGCATTTCTTTTGGAGCAATCTGTAAACCTTCTGCATGTGCCATTAATGCTGGATTGGGGAGCAGGGCTGCTGCCTGTCAAAATGCTTCCATGGTGGAAGTGTTGCTTTGGAAAACAAACCAGGCTAATAAAAATGTCTTTTACAAGGTGACAAAAATACTGCAAAGCTGAATGAAAGAGACTTGGACAACATAAGAAACAAGACCTGGGCTGTTCTTTCTCCAAAGGTCCGTGGCAAAGGAACAGATAAAGCTTTGTGAACACAGAAGAGTAACAGCATGACTGAAGGCCTTGTCAGACACCAAAGCAACCTTCTTGTAAACATATATGAGAAACAGGCACATTCCTTTGTCTTTTGTTATCGTTGCAATGTCACATCAATAATCCAGAATTGAGTCAGAAAGTGGGAGCCTCTGTTCATACAAGAGCTTCTGCATTGTTTGAGATCCTGAACAAGTTTGTGGACAGCAAGACAACACAGACAGTAGGGGAGGCGGAGACTTCATCTCAGGGTTATTTTGCATATAATCTGATTTCATGTATTTTCCTACTTTGTATTCATTGATTTCAAATCCTTCCTCAGTACCCAATTTCCAGCTCATATTGGATAGGCAAGTGGCCAGCTGAGACTATGAACATAATTAACATTTATTTTAACAACCCGCCTCAAACCTTCAATTTATACAACACAGCAATATAAAAATATCTCTGGTCGCAGTCCTTTCCATTTTATATTTTTATCATCTGCCCCTCATATTTGTTACATTCACTCATCACATCATCTCATAATTTAAACTGTAAACTGTTGGGGACAAAACATATTCTGTCTTGCATATTCTTGTGCAGTGAGACCATGAACAATGAGATCCTGCCACAACAGCTCCTTTGGAAATTAATACAAGTAATATTATTATATCCTTCCAAAAATTTATTTATCAATTTGAAGTATGTATTTTCCTATATTTTTTTAAGAGTAGCAACGGAAGGTGCTGTCTGATTTGCACCTCTTTGCACTTTGCACCATATGCCCCTAACAGCATCCATCTTCCTTAGGAAAAGAGTGTTGTAGCAGCAGCAGAGAAAATTAATTCGGATAGGGTTTGTCCTTCAGGGGAAGATGCCTTGTTTTTGTCACACTCCATGTTTTTGTGGTGCTCTAAAGTCACAGGGAAGCAATTCACAATACGCAGCACCTCAGTATTGCAGAGGAGATTAGGAATGGAAGTTTCGTTCTTTTGGAAAAAGAAATCTTTCATACTACATCTATTGACCAAAGTGCTGCAGCTCAGGAGACTGGTTGTCATTTTAGCAACTTCCAGGTTCCCACAGCTTGATGAAGGAAGTAGATGGATCTTTAGACATTGCTGGTGAATATTTTCCCTCCTTCCAATTCCTTGAGCACAAAACACACAAAAAGAGACGCTGAGAAAAAGAAGTTTGCCTGAATATTTCCATTAAGCCAAACCTGTTTGTAAGAGCAAACTTGACATTAAAACCCCATCTAGGGAGTTTTCAACTGAAAATCTGCTCAGAGAGCACATGCACAAAATGCCTCCTGCCTACTTAAGGGAAAATGCTTGTGGGATTGAATCACCCACTTGTTAGTGAATAGGAACAGCAGCATTTTCCTCTAATAATGGGACACTATGCCCTGAAATGATCATTCTGTACTACTTGGTTTATTGGCAGGTTTATCACAATTCTTCAGATTCTGTGATTTCATAAGAGCTCTGTGTGTGATTCTGTGCATTCATAGAAGAGAAAATCTATTCTGTTTGGGGGAATTTTTTTGAGATATTGTCTTCTAACAAGCTAACAACCATGAATATTAAATAAAGTCCCTCGGATGTCACCCACAAGACCTCCAGTTTTTCTAGGTGCCTGATGGCTGTATTTGACACACACAGCCCACAGCCCATGTTCCATTTACTGCCCAACCAGTTCATCCATGCAGAAAACAAACATGTTGATGCTTTTATCCCTCCCTTTTCTATTCCAAAGCCACCCTGTGACCCCAAGGACCAGGCTGGACTCCTTTCAGTGCTAACTGTTCTGAATCATGAGCAAATCAGGACTGATGGCCAACAGAAGCTTTCTTTACCCTGGGAAGTTAAAATTTTACCAGTCACTTAAAAACATCCCACTGAGACTAGTTCAGAAGTATAACTTTATTAGAGTTCAGTCTTCCACCTGGCAGAACAAACATGCAAAGTAACCCTTGGCTTTAATAATTTACCCTCTGCAGGCACAATTTGGCCATACAGCTAATTCAAGCTGTAGATACTGCTCAGTGAAGCACCACAAATTATCCACACAAGCAAAAAAAAAACCACTTCCAGAGAGTAGATTTAGGTTGAGCAACATTCAAGGATTTGCATGCAAGACTTTCACCACAGTGAACCATGAAGACACTAACACCATGATACATTAGAAAGATACGCCAAATACATTTACTTACTTAGAGCACAGAAAAGAGCCAACTTTTAATTCCCAAAACAATCCCTCAGCAACCGTTGAAAATTAAGACTCTTCAAAAGTACCCAGGAATGTCATGTGTTGGTGTTGTTTGTTTGATTTTAATTGAAATATTTAGACATTTGGATTTTTAAAGGAAAGCCATCAACCTTCAACTTACTGGTAGAGAGAGGAAATAAGGTACTTCTAGAATAAGATAATTCTAGAAGTATCTAGAAATAAGATACTTCTACCATTTCATTTTATTTCACAGTATTAAAAACATTAGTCCAAATCAATTTGTTTATCTCCTTAAGCAGCTATAAACTGAGCATTCAACTTCACGTGAGATGAGTTTTCTAAGCAGCTGGTCAATGCACACAGTACAGCCCACCTGCCCGTCAGACCCAAATTATAATCCTCAGATGAAAAAAGTAATGAAGAACAGTTTAGTCTGTTGACTGAATCTCAGCTCTGTTCAGACATCAGTTAATACCAATTGCACTATAAACCTTGTGCAGTAAAAGGCGAATATTCACTTCTTTATAATGTCAATTTAACAACAACTGTTAAAACCAGTCCTTACTAAAGCTTGGGATGCACTTATTTAGACAATTCTTCCAGATTGATGAACAACATCAGCTCTTAGTAATTATATGTTCTCCATAGTTATGATGATTAAGAAAATGACAACTGGAAGAATAGCACTATATACAGGAGCACTACTTTCTCTTTTAACTTTGTTGTTGTTTCAGGCTATGGGACGCTCCTCAGGTGATTTTCTTTTTTAGAGAAAATTATTATAGCAGTCATTCTCAATGAGGAAGATGAGTGACTTGGACAGGTTTAGATCCACTGACATGAATGGGGGAAAAGGTAACTTAATAGGAACAAACTTCTTCACTAGTAACAAGCTCCTCTGAGTTTAAAAAGCTTCAGTAACAGACAGTAATTAAGAAATGCAGCATTTTCCAGTTTAAATGTAATTAAAATTTTGTTTTAACATTTCTTTCTTATTATCATTACCACAAAACACTGAATCACTACAGCTGAAGACTGCAAGTGAAATTCTTGAAACAGCATTAAATTCTGCGTAGGAAAAAAGCATTTCTAGAGTTTGCTACTTGATGAAAAATAAGATCAACAACTAACTACCCTTTTGAGAAATTGAATGTAAACTGAGAGAGCTGGTGGCTGGTATTACTGCAGAGAACTGGGTTTAGTGGTCTAAATCTGCACAATAGACAATTTAATAAATATTGAACTTACCATGTTATGAAATAATCATGTGCTAAGAACACTACTTGCAAAAATATGACAAGTCTGTTACAGTACAGCTATTGTTTTTCAGACATAAACCCCATTTATAGAAAGCACTTTAGCAGAACCAGCTGCACAGCTGGATGGCATACACAGAGATATGATTTTTCCCTCCCAGATAAGTATTTAAGCACCTTAAGTAAGTGTCACACAGGTGAACTGGCTTAAATGGTTTTCAGCTGCCTACAGGAAGCAAGCAGCTCTTCTCTGCCATCTAATTTGATACATGCTGGGAGCACATATTGCACTTAAAAAGAGTGAATATCCCATCAAACTTGCTTGACAGCCAATTTAGATATTGCAGCTTGATGGCTGTGCTTCAGATCACTTTGGCCTTCAGGTTGGAAGCCGTTCAGTAGGCTGAATATTTTACTATTTTCATTTCTGATAAGGATAGTGAGGTTGGTTTGGTTTTCCCTCAGAAGTGAAGTCCCATTTACATATTCTCCAAAACAATTCAGAAATCAAAAGAAAAGCTTTGCCTCTGGGACTGGCATAAATATAGTCATGAGGCCTTCTCAGGGTAATTACACCCCCCTAGATAGGTTTAGAAGAAAATTTAGTTAATTTCTTTACTTATCACTTCATTTGATGGGAACTTTAGAATGGCAAAGGTGGGAGTTTATTTCACATGGCTAATGAAGGTCTTTAGAATTTTCATTGTGTAGGGACTTTTTTCCTAGGTGATGCATGAAAAAAAATTAATGAAGTGGGATTCTTTAATCCAAAACTGCAAAACCCTGAGGTCTCAAGGTAAGGCCTTACATAGCTCATAAGAGGGCATTTAAGCCAAAAGAGGCAAGAGACAGAAAATCCACAAATATCAGGGATGAATTAAAAAAGGCCAATTTACAAAACAAAATTATAACAATATTTAAATGAATGGTAAAAAAGGGAGAAATATACTTTTTAAGGTGAATTTCTAAACACACCAAGTAGAAATAGACTGGGAAAGGATTACTGCATTTCTTTCACATATGTTTTGCACTCGCCAGATTACTATGGCTGCACTACAAACATATTTGACTATTGTAACTCTGATTACACACGCCCTACAACTGATTTGAAACATGTATTTAATTTTTTTTTCTTTTTCTTATTTGTATTCAGATATTTGTACTTGTTATTCTTGATATACTAGTGATGAAATTGAGAAGTAAGACCATAGGTGAATACCTGAATCCAAGTGAAAAGTTGCCCTGACTGTAAAAAATTATATTTCTATTAATGCTTGATCCTGAAAAAGGAAGTTTTACAACGACCCCTTAGGATATCATAATAAAGAGAAAAATTCGACAGCTGTAGATAAAACCACTCTTCAACAGTGCCTCCTGATTTAACAGAGAAACAACGTAAGAAAACCCTCGCCTCCTTCCTAAGCCACAGTTGGCAAGGATTCTCCTTTTCTTCCATTCAAAGTCATATAGTAACTGCAATTATTACTGGTTTTTACCTACACCATGTTAAGAACTTTATCTATTTTCAATTATGCTCCAACACCAAAGATCAGACTAGAATCAAAGTCATTCAGCAGGTTTCCTGGTATTTTTCTACGGCCAACCATTTCTCTGAAAACTGTAGCTGGCCAAACCACCGACAGTTCCAAGACCTGAACAGCAAGTGGCTTGAATCACACATTTCTAACCCTTCAGTCTGTCTTAGATTGCCTCTATATGCCACCCAAAAGCACTACAGTAGCCTGAACCAAGGACACTTTCAGCTCAGAAGATTAAATTCTTATTAAGAATTAAATTAATCCACATACCATAGATGTTAGTGGCCAAAAGGGCCAGCTGGGCCATCTACTTTGAGCAGCACAACAGAGACCACTGCATTTCATCCAGTATTTCATGCATCCATTTGACTTGTTCAGTTTGAGCAAAGACATTTCTTCTGATCTAAACTGATTTTTACTTTACTGAAGTCCACTTTATGAATCTGGCCATTGAGGATGGCAGAGACTTTCTGTTTGTATAACACCTCCCATGGTACAACACTGATCCTGAGTAGAATGCAATATTCTTAAAAAAAAATGCTCTGCCATATCCTCTTCTACTATACTGATGTCTTTTTCATTATCCCATGTTCGTGAACCATCTTAATTAAAAGTTTATGATAATATGACAAAATATTTTTTACTTAGCTGAGAACTTTCATTTCAGCTAGAAACACAGCATCTCATGATGCTTTCATTGTGGTTGTAACTTTTAAGAGAAACTGAGAGTTCATACATCTTTTTTTGAATCCTAATCTTCAAGTCCTGCTCTCTCTCAACTGATACATGCTGATATCACCTTCCAGTCTCCAGCTATTGATCTACTTTTTACCCACCCTAACCCACTTCTAAAATCTGCCAGTTCTTCCTCTGTTAATAAGTCAGTATTTAGGTATCTATTTCCACATACTTCACAGCTATAATTCACTCATGACATTATCCCAACCATTTCTATACCTGTTTTTCAATCACTTTACCTACATAAACACTTCAGGTTCCTTGGGGGATTGAATTACACCCATTGATCATAACCTCTGTCCAATTCAAACACTGTAAATCCTTCAGCATTTGAGGGATTTAAACAAATCTCACTAAATAAGTGTGCTAAGGGGTAAAAATCTTCATTTTTCTTTCTGTCAGCTATATACCACAGGTAGAAGTTTTGGTGTTGAGGTAATACTATTACCAAGAGTACTTCATGAACACAAGCAGAAAGAAAGTGATTCTTCTGTGGGGTTTTTAAAGGACTTCAAATGGATATGGAGTTTAGAATATGCTATATATGCTTTTAAAAAAATAAATAACAACTGAAGTATCATGATGTGAAATACACCCAAAAGAGCCACTCAAATATTGAGACCTTGGATACATCTTTCCAGCTGTACTTCAGTGGATTTTCCTGATATGTACTTGGGGAAAACAAGAAAAGCCTCAGTAATTGCTTGAAATCAGTAAGCTTACCCAAAAGCTCACATACACTACACACTCCTGGGGAGGGAGGTGGGGAAGGGGTGAAAATCAAAGCAAAAAAATGTAAACCTCATGGGTTGAGATAAGAACTCTTCAAAAACTGAAACAAAATAAATTTTAAAAATAATTATTACTATAATAAAATTAAAAGGGGAGAGGTATTTCCACTTTTCTCCCCAAGAGAAAGAAGTGATGCACAACACAATTGCTCAGCACACACTGACTGGTACTCAACCTGTCCCTGAGCAGCAGTTGGTGACTCTCGACCAACTCCCCTCAGTTTATACACTGACCATGACATTCTGCAGTATGGAATATCCCTTTGGGCAGTTTGGGTCAGCTGTCCTGATTGTACTTCCTCCTGGCTTCTTATGCACCTACTCACTGGCAGAGCATGGAACACTGAAAAGTCCTTGATTTAAATTAAGCCCAGCTCAGCAACATCTAAAACATCAGGGTGTTATCAACATTATTCTCATACTGAGTCCAAAACACAGCACTGTAACAGCACTGTAACATCTATAGGAAAAAAATTTACTCTATCCCAGCCAAAACCAGGATAAATTACATGGGCTTAAGACTGTCTGAAATGGTCACCATTTTCAAGGGAATCTCTCAGTCACCTCCATTTGCCCTGCTTTGGCTCACACTGCCAACCTGCCTGTGTGCAAACTGGGCTCCTTCTGGAAGAAATTCACTCGAACATTCTGCACATTCCTCTATCTGCTAATGGCCACTCCAGCCATACTGTAAGACAAAAACTGGTCCAAAGTAAACCTCCCAGAGCACACAGAGAAGGGATGCTGCATGCTCAGCATCAGGTGTGTGGCTGCCTGGATTGGTTCCTGTCATGGTGTGACAGTGGTGGCTGCTCCCACCATTCCCCTTGCCCGGGCAGCACTCCTCACCTCAGCAGAGCACTGCAGGTCACACTCACCTTGGGAGCTCCTCACCCTTCCTTCTGAACACCCAACAGTGATCTTCTCTTCATCATTAGTTCTTGGAAGGCTCTGAAGTCACAGACTGTTATTGCCTTTGATGCTAGCACCTCACAAGCTTTGTACCAACATTCCTTTAGAAACACCCATCTCCAAATTGAACTGTGATACATTTGAGATCAGATGTTGGATGGAAAGAAAACTACTTCCTATAAGAGCATGGTTGCTGCACAGGGCTATGCTCTGGCACAGTGCAGACCCTCAGAAATGCAACCAAATATTATCTTAGTACCTCCTTTACTGATGCAGAACACTGAGGTGTCTTCTCCAGCACAATTTCAAATTTTAGATGTGCGTCTGCTGGTTTGATTCAAGTAGCAAAATGCAATAATTTACTTTAAAGATCCACTTAAGAGCTGATACTTGAAAAGAGATCCATCTGCAATGCTTTATTGTAGAAACAAATTTTCTTTTCAATTTATACAATGGGGATTGGAATTTTGTGGGGCTTTGGTTATTGGTTTATTTGGTAATTGGGTTTGTTGCTATTTTTGACTCCTGCATAATTATATCACGGTCACTTTTGTTGTCAGAATCCTTATCTTCTGACTAAGTGTAATTTTAATAGAACAACAACAATGCAGGAAATGTTTTCAAATGAATGATTTACATATTCTTAGTGATTCTGCCTTTCTAATCTCAAACAGCTCCATAATCATGGAACAAGTGATTCTCACTCAATTTACAGAGCAGTAAGAGTATAAAGCTCCTCAGCATCCAACAGCTCATAAAGAGGATTCGCTTTTGGATTTTTCCATATTATCAATTCCAAAATACTCAGCTTTCAAAGGAAACTCAAAATGGTTAAAATGTGTGAAATATGAAAATAAATCAAAATTTTCTTCAAATCGCAACAAAAGCATTAATTTCAATCCTTTGCTAGTTACTTGCAACTATATGCTATAATCTGTACATATTTCTGCTATTTAATTATATTCCTCCTGATTAATAAAATATAGTTTAAAGCAATTTGTAGAATTATTAATCAAGTGATGTAAATCCACAATAATGAAGTAAACCAATAAAGCACAAAGGCTTTGTCCCATACCCTCCTTCTTGCACTTCAGTTTAAGATTTTTCTTTTCAGAGGATTTGTGTGGTTATATTCTCTTCATTGTAACAAAGACTTTTATTTTTATGCTTGAATTTCTAAAAATAAGTTTATTCTAATGTGGCAATCCATTGTAGAATACATGTACAAACAGCCTGTTCCCAACATAGATTTCAAAGCCAAAGCAAAGCTCAGAAAGGAAGAGCTGGAAGTTTAATGTCTGCATGAGCAGGTTTAGGGCTGAACCAGAAATTACATTTTCCCTTGGCTGGGAAACATCACCTGCATCCACTGCCTTGATGACCTCATTCTTTTTCCAGCTGTTTCACTTAGGAATATAAATCTCATTGCAGGTCTGAGTGAATTTCAGTTTTACTGAAAGGATCCATGATGTCCACTGAGGCACCTCCAACTCAGGTATTCAGTAATGCAAAATCAGAGGGCAGTTACCACTTCCAAAGACACTTCAAAACCCTAAAGTCAAGTTTCGTAACTATCTACTACAACACATGGACTTCCACACATCAGGCAGGGTGATGCCAGGAGCTTCACCAACAGGAGAAACCAAGCCCATGGCTATTTGTTACTCCTTCTTCCTTAGAGCCAGGACAACCTCTGCCCTGCAGGACCCAGGCATGGAGCCTTTGCCCAGGGTGGATTTTTACAACTCCTTTGAATATAGGATATCTAAAGGAGTCAAAGGTTTGGTTGTTCACATGAAGCAGTCCCTAAATAAACTAAGGAATACTTCAAGGAAGATAAAAGCAATAGTGAACCTGGTGAATCCTAACAACAAATTACCTATTTTATTTTTAAAGCGTGTTATTGAACTACCTGCAAGTTATGCCTCTTTAAAAAAACCACTCTACATATGAGAAATCAAAATTTTACAGTTAGTTTAAACTCTTTACAGTAGTCAGAGTCTTTAGTCCAGTCACAGTCTTAATAGTCTAAATCATCTAATTACTGTAGAGAAAATAAAACCTCTACCACAGTATAAATAAAATCTCTAACATAATATGATTAATTACACACTAGATACTCATACACTCTCTTGTGTGTATCCCCCTCTCAAGTGCTGGACACTCCTTTCCATGGCCCCTGGGGTTCCTGAGACCAACAGCACACAGCCAGGGTCCCACATGGCTCATCAGGAGTTGTAGGGTGCTGATGGTTGGGACTTTCCTTCATCTCTCTGGAGTCCACTGGTGTAATATAACACATTTCTGAAAACATTTCACTTTGCCTATCTTTCTTCATTGTCCAGCAATTCCACATTACAGCCAGATAATTATTTATATATAGTTCTGTATTTGTTCTTTATTCTCTTTTCCCTAAGAACTTGTTTTGCACAACACTGTAGGTTGTACTTAAGGATCGGCACTTGGCACTCGGCACTCGGATGATTTGTTTATATCCATAGAGCCTCTGGCCCCTAAAATCATAGATTAATTCATTCTATACAAAATAACTACTTACTACTTACTAGCCATTAACCGCAGAAATACATCAGAATCATTATAAACACGGGCAGCACAGCACACAACTGTACAAAGCTAGGCTGTCATTTGAGAGACAAAGTTATGGCTAAAACAAAGGTTCAGGTGGGGCAAGGAAAGCACAGAAAAATGAAGGTCAGTGAGTCTTCATGCCAAGGCCTCACAGAGCCGGTACAAGTCCCTAGCAATGACAGTACTGGGTTTATGTGCTTATAGGCTGTACTGGTAGCAAGGTCACTCTCCAGGGAGTGCATAATGTTGTCTCAAAACTCGTTAAGCAGCAGGAAAAATAAAATGAAAGTGTTTTAAATCCCTGTGAGAGTACCCGAACAGCATGATAGAAAATACCAGCTCTGCTTGGAGCTCCCATCCACCGCCCAATGGTTGCTGCTGGACTGAAAGCACTTTGTGTGTTAGGTGACCTGGGCTCAGGGGAATGGGTGGAATTTAGGTGACCCAAATCTTCACTCAGATGGCTGTTGAGCTTAGCAGGACACAGGAGGCTCCAGCCACACTCAGACATTGAGGAAACTTCGAAAGGAACACATGCTAATAAGCTTTTAGCTTCTTCATGATGAGTCAGTTGATAGAGTATCTTTTTTTATTACTTTCTTGCATACAGGTGTCTAAACTCTGATTATGTTCTCTTCCAAGCATCAAAAGCAGCTCTCTAAATTTAGTGTCAAGGTACAAATTAGGAAGCTGATTTCCCTCAGCTCCTCATATAGAAGAGACAGACAGACTCCTCCAGAGGGTAATTTTGATCTTAAGAACTCTTACTCAATTACCATCCCAAATATAGCTAAAAAGAAAAACAGAAAACTTTTGCTTTGCAATTTTTTTATTAAAGCGATACATAGAAAAGTGACCATAAAAGGGTATAAAAATATTTGAACATTTTGATGAAAACAAAAAAAGTAAGTTAGACAAAAATTACCTAATAATTAGGAAGAAAGTTTCATTTCCCATCCATAAACACACCATATAAAACAGCTTCCTAAAGCAGCAAGAATAAATACTGGATGCAATTACAGCTTCAGTATCTGTCTTTCTTTTTATCAGCCTACTCAAACCACCAAATGCTTGTGTCTTCCAGGTGGTGAAGTGCATATTTCTCAGTACAGGGACAAATCCAGCAAGACAAGGGAAAGAATGAAAGAAAGGAAAAACACAAATAATGCCCAAGTAACTCAGCTGCTTAGTCTTCAGTGAAGTATGCTTCCAGTCCTTCCAGTTCTGCATCAGCTGTTGCATTTGAAGAAGTGGGAGTAGAACTTGAATTTATGCTTTCCTGACTATTACTCTTTTGTTGAAAGTTTCCTGAGTTATTTAACTCCTTCTTCAGTTCTCTACCACCACTTAATAGCTTCTGACTCTCTGTAAAGTACTGATTAGGATGATTCAAAGAAAATCCAATGTCATCAACCTGCACATAATAGGAAAGGAACACCGAGTTATCATATTTCTTTATAAAAATAATATTTTTATATTCAAGAACAAATTAATTAACTGTTTAATAAGTCCCAATTTTGTTCAAGAAAAAGGCATCAGTTTGTAAAAAATGTCTCAGTAAATGTTAGCATGACACAGATCTAGTTTCATCAGAAATTTTCTTCTTTCATTGCAGAAATAAAATAATTGCTTTGGCATATTCAATCCTTATTTCACATTGTCTTTATTATAGTAAAGAAAAATAACACCCCAAAACACCTAAAAACACGTAAGTAAAATGGCATCTCTTGTAGGACTACTGAACCTACACCTTAGAATGGACTTTCCCCACCCAAAAGAGGGAGGGAGACAAGTCTAGAGTGCAAATGACAGTGGAGAATACTACTAGAAGTTGCAGCAACTGCACAGTGGAAACAAGTAGCTTCACATCTTTCCCTGATTTCCCCAGCAGGCACAAATGCAATATTTACAAGGCAGCAAGCTGAGACAGAAGCCCCACAGATCAAGCTTATCTTTGCTCCATCAGTGCCACCATCAGCATCCTGACACTAGATGAACAACTGATACCACAGAACATTTAGTCTTCAGGGGGAAAGAATACAGCATAAGGTGCAGTGTATTTGTATTACTACTTTTTACTTAGCAGGTGCATTCTTTCAGTTCTGCAATTGTTTGAGAAATAAACACTCAACTAACGCTCATCAAATATTTCAAATTAACAAAGCTGGAAAGCAACAAGCTGAAAACAAAGCTGAAAGCTTTAAAAGTAAGCTATTCTGATGTATTCCCCACAAACCATAGTTATAACCTTTGTCTCTTTTGGGAGGCTCAGAAGTTGGAAATGCTTACTCTAAAAAGTGCCTTCATTTCCTGTTCAAGGCAACCTGCACCTTTCATCTGCCTGTCAGTTCATTGGAATTCTAGGAACATTTTTAGAAAAATAATGTTCTTAAAACACATTGGAAGACTTACCAAACATGGCACACAACAAACAAGGAAAACTAAGAGTAATATACCAGGAAATTTCTGCTCCCACTATATTCCTTTTTTCCCAGAAGGGAGGGGCCAACTCAGGCCTAATAAGCAACTCTGCACACACAAAGTCTCCTGAGGACATACTGTGGCTAATTTAATATGCCAAACCCCATCAATTTAAATTTCAGCCGCTTGTGAATAATCATAAAGCAGAGGATCAATGTGTGTTCTAAATGGAACCCTGATTAAATGCATTACCACTGCCTAGCTTAGCTCCATTAGAAAATGGCCACATGGATAACAAAATCTAATTCAGACATGAATTAGCAACTGTAGTCAGTGACCTTGCTTGAAAAATCTTAAAAGTAACAGTCCTAGCACTCTAATTTGGTACTCAAAGGCACAAAGCAAAAAAACCCCAAAAAACCTAACCCAAAGTCATCACTGAATTTCATTTTAGTCTTATCTGGATGAGTTTCATCCAGCCAGCTTTCATCCGTGCTCCAATTTTCATTACATGGGAACTAAATTACTTCTTTACACCAAAAAGGCTTAAAAAGAAGTGATATAGTGAAAAACTGGCTTTCCTAGTAGAAGCTCTTAATTAGCTCTGGTTTTTTTAACCTTAAAATCGCAGTTTTCTTCAGACCAATTTAAGAGTCACTTAGTAACTCTTACTTTTATTCCAAATTCTCCTCTCCCCAGCAGACTGGAATAAGCTATAGAATCAGCTCACTGTATGAATGGAGCCTACAACTATGTTTTCCGAGGTGATTGATGGTATTTGTGGGTTTTAATTTGTGGGGTTTTAAAACCTATTTACAGGTTGTTAGTTAAAATTGTTGTATGATTCCACATACCATTTTTTCTTTTTGAACTCGAATGCTACTAAAATAAAACTACCAGATGAAGCTTAGACAATTCTTAATTAAAAGAATTCTGCTCATTCAAACCATCACCTTTTTGTGAGAGCCTGGAGAGAGAAAGGGGAAGATTTGTTCATCATCTTAATTTTTGATATAGCACTATATAAAGAATTCCATTCTCTGTAATTTTTAACACAGTTCAGTGAGTGTTCCTCTGAATAAAAATACTCTGCACTGGCTGGAAATTCACAAGAAATTGGAACACAAAATGGAGGGTTCTTTTACATTAGACTGCTCATATTACTTTATGTAAATTTTCCAGTGTTTTTAAGTAATATAGATCAAAGCACATCAATTTTAAAAGCCTCATCATTAACTTAGTTGTAAGTTAGCTGAGACTTACTATCAGAAACAGAGAAATTAAGACTTCTCTAACAGCTTTGCCAATTCACACCTGTAAATTTATCTGGAATCCACCATACCCAAAGAAAGAAGTATTTTCTGTGCAGTCAAAACTTTAAGCTTTTAACATGCAACAGCTTTAAAACTTTATGCTTTTAACCAAGCACAAAGACCTGCCACTTCAGACACAACTGTATGATCCAAGTAGGCAATACTAACACAAGACTTTTTTTGGATTCAGCAAGAGTAGCACACACTGGCTTTCATACAAACTCTAGTTTAGTATTCCTGCTATAGCAAATATTGTTTTGAAAATCCTGAAATAATCGTTTTGCAGCTACAACATCTTTGGGTTTTAACCGAGAACTTTTAAAATGACAGCTGATAATGCTACAGCTGATATTACAGAAAAACCGCATGGAGCATTCATGGTGCTACAGTTTTCCTTTCTCACGTCTTGAAGAGTTAATAAATTGCCTACATGGATATTAGTTCCTTCCTGAAGATAATGCACTGGACCACACAAATGATGTCTGCTTTTGTTCTGTGGTTGTGAAATACTGAAACCAAAGTTCAGGAGAGGTGTAGCATTGAAGTTAATAAGCCTAGGTTACACAGAATACACAGAGCATCAGCTTTTTGTAACGTGTGCTACTTGCACCAGTAGTACTGAAGCGCCAGGACACAACCCCCATCACCCACTCCCCAAAAAATGTATCTAAACATTCTCACTCTAGTCCAGCTGCATGTATTAGCATAGTCTTAGTGCCAAGCACGGGACTACTGAAGCTGACCCTGTGAACTTAGAGAAATGAAATCTTAAACAAGTCTCCATTACAAAGTCGTTCATAGTCAATCTAACCCACATACACACCATAACTTGTAAGAATTGCAGGCAACACCAACAGCTCTGCCCAACACATAGCAAACACTTTCTTGATAAAATTTTTACATTATTTAAGTTAAAATTCTCCATGTGAGCAAGTCCATTATTTCAATGAAAATTCTACTTACGATTGTTCCTCTACTCAAAGAAACAATCAATATTATGCTAATTGATTCTTCTGAAATTTCCTTCACTGAAAAACTTTGCTAGTGATATACAGGAAAGCAAAGGTCACCAGCTTCAGAGACACATCTTTTACCACCCCATTAAAAATAATTAAAAATTAATAAAGCCTATAGCTATAGAATAGAAAAATCAGTCCAGGCAGGCTGTTAACAAGTTCAGCAGCTAAATTCTGTAAAGAAATTGCCATCATAAGCATGTGCCATTTAAACTATATTGTCTGTGTATTCTGCTTGCTCTCACTGAAATAATATCAAATGCAAGCAGAAAGATGATTCTTAGTTCAAGCAGCAAAGACAGATATTTATATTACCACAAAATTGATAAAAAATAATGCTTTTCTGGAATTTGCTATCAAAGAATGGAAAGACAGCTTTCCTAAGATGCACAGTACTGATTTCTCTTTTGGTGAATGTTGACCTTGGGGTCTGAAGTCATCTTGGGAAAATATTATTTCTACTGACATGGGCTTACACAGAGCAAGTGTTACCTAAATTTAAAATTGTACATTATTTTGAATTTCCTTCCAGATTATTAGACTTATTTTCACATTTTCTAAGACTGTAAGACGAAATGCTCCTCTGAAAATACTGGCTGCAAAAATAACACTGGACACAGGCTCAGGGTATACCTTTGCTATACATTCTTACATATGACTGCTGGAAATATGTGAAGACAAACAGTTCCACTTAAATCAATTACGAAAACTGGTAAGAACAAAAAAGTCAGTGGTAAATGTCTCTGGGTGGGTCATCTAATCCTCATTCACATCCTTAGTAAGGCTGTTCCATAGTCTGCTGTTTGAAAGCAACATTTCCATTTTTTGGTTTGTGAAGAGAACAAAACTATAAGAACAGCTGTGCTTCACGGGTTTGGTTTCTTTTTTTTGATGACAAGGAATCTTGAACTAGTGCAAAAGCTGATTCTTTGAATCAAGAAATCACACAGGAGATGGAGTGTGGCCATTTGTTATCTTACAGTTTTCTGGAGAAAATTGTAAGACACCGTTGCTTACCACTAAGCAAATGGGAAAGCTCCGAGAATGTTCATCTTGATTTTAAAAAATAATCACACATGACTACAAATGTGAAAAAATACCAAGTAAAACTTAACAATATGAACCATGCACGTGCTGGGAGATAAGTTTAAATTAAAAGCTTTTAGATCCTTTCTGTCTATTTTTTAAGGTGCATCTAAAAACATCAAAACTGTGCAATGCATTAAAAACTACAAATTTGATTAAAAGCAAGACATTGAAAAAGTTAAATGACTTGAAATAGGTAAGATTCAACAATATTGACCTTTTCAGGAGGAAAGCATAACATTTTATTACATCTTGTAGTGTTAAAGGTATTAATAACATCAATATATAAACTAACAAGGCAAAACAGCTGATGATGGACACGCAAACTAAGAATGGTCTCTGGGCTTCATTCATGATTTCCGAGGCCCTTCTTAAGACAAAGTCAGTGATAACAGCTGAACAAAGAATAGTAGCTACTTACATCATGGGTCAACTCGAAGTACTTCTGACAGGCCAGTTGGTAATGCATGCCCTTCACCAGCTCCAGGATCTACACAGAGGGAGAAAAATGTGACCAATTCACAAGTCAAAATGTGACCAATTCACAAGCCACATACATTTTATTGATACTTTCAACCACAAGGCATTCCACAACAGACTTGTACAACAGCTCGTGGACATTTGCAGCACATGATACACTAATAACTGACAACATTTAAAAATGCCCTGGCTGCATTAAAAACAAGATAAAACTACAGGAAGGTATGCCTGGTCTTTAAAATGTAATTTAAATACTCTTAACTTTAAGAATAAATTGAATCTATATTTTGGTAATATAATTGTGACAGTTATTGTCAAACTATCATATTGCAACATCTCTTCCATAATTGCAGACATAAATCTAGTAATTCAAGTGGTTGAAGCATGAAGCAATCAAGGACACGATTTGTATTTTTATTTTCGACATTACTAGTTCATGCAGATGCACAGTAAAATACTACTGCACTCCCATCAAGAAAATTCAATGCAAATCCTTTAGACAAGTATCTGTGAGAGGGGAATGCTTTTACCTTCAATCAGGTTTGTCCTTTTTGAAATGAAGCTATTTCTAGTCAAGCTCAGCAGAATATGTGAGTGAATAGGCTGTTTTGAACACGTATTAGGAAAATCATGCCATCTTTTGTAAATACAATTTGCTTTCCAATTCTACTTCAGGTAATCTCTTCTGTGCTGCATAAAGTCCCATTCTTATCACCAGAATGCAATGCTGGTTGAAATATTTTAAAGTTTCATTACCTCCTCCCTCCTTTATATAATCAAAATGTATGCTCTCTCTGCTTATCAAACAGAGAAAATTGCTGGAATTAAGAGATAGCCTCAGTGGAAGGAAAAATAGTTTTCAAGAAATGTTAATTTCGAGCCATTTCCCAAGGTTGACCTTTGTGTCAAACACAGCAATATACAGCTTAAATCCCTGCTGTACTCATTATCGGATGCTGCCTTGTACTTATTGACAGATATATAAATAAATTACATTTGCTGAATGGATAAAAACAGCAACACACTGCCAGGAAAGTACTTAGCCCCATTATTTCTCTGTAACAGCCCAACTGATTACATTTCTATCCCTCTTGCCACGTCCTGTTAAACCTTCTGTAAAAGAGAAAGGCCAAGGCCAACCAGGCAATGAAGTCTGAAGTCTGTCCCTATCTGTGTACATACATATATTTCCAGGTTTTTTATCTTCTCTCCTTGAAATTGACTGAAAAAATTAGTAGTTACGGATTGAAAAAATTCATCTATTCTAAACACTTCAATTTGATATTGCCTTACATTTTCTTGTTTGTTCCTTACAATATAATCTATGCCATGCAAAAGAGCCATCTCTGTTTGAAAGAAAATGCTAACCATGTTCTATGTATGTACTTCCTTTAAAAGTACTTTTCACCTAATTTTGAGTAATTATTAGAAGACCCATTTGTCTGTAGGTTATTTAAAGAAACATTCATAACATTCTGTAGCCTTCAGACCTGTCTAACATGAATTTTCCAGTTGCAATAAGTCAGATAATTCAATCTAGTTCATAAATACTTAAGGTTTTCTCAAAATTCTTCTTTGTTTAGTCAAGATTACATGTAATAAAATTATATAAATAAAAAGTTTTCTAAATTTAGGTGTAAATATATTTTAAATCTCAGAAACTTAAGTGAGCAAAAACTCAGGAATGGACAAATTCTTAGCAAAAACTCCAAAAGATAAAAAGCACCAAGGCTCTCTTACAACTTCAGCAAACTTTTTGAAAGAGATGATCCGTTAAGAGTCTAGGAGACATTACACAGCTTTTTTAACTTCTGAATTACAGACCATAGGCATAGATGCTTTTTGTATCAATGATGCTATTGTTCAACTACTCGCTTTTAATTAACTAATTCACAACAACTGAGAGGATGAGAGATCAAGTTGCTGTTATCTTCTCTGACAGTTCAGCAGGAAAATGGTAACTCAAGTGGCAGATATCAGAAGAGGGATTGCTGATTGACACTGCACAGATGATGACACAATAAAGGGGCACTTACAAATAAATTCCAGTTCTGAGCAAACTGTTTGGAAATCAAGCCCATCCTTGGCAAAATCTTGACCCACCTTTAAGGTGAAGATGAGGACTTCATTGAATTGATGTCGCTGACATATGAAAGCTATAATGGTCACATTGTAGAGCTGGCCTTTAATTCTTAAAGGGCAACCATGTTATTTCACAACATCTCAGTCTTCACTGCCCACTACACTGTCTTTCACCAAGGAACTACTGTCTTGCTCCCTTGGAAATCCTTATGCAATCTCTTACAGGCTACTATTAGGTCACCACACAAATTTTTCTGCTGTTCTGCTATGAAGACATACCTTGGAAAGCAGCTGTTAGAGGAACCCATATCAGCATTCTCGAGTGAACTTTGGTAACTGGGTGTTCATGCTACTTCTCTTCCTGACATTGACAGAGTACTCCAGGGAACAGATGCTCACCAGAACATTCCAGAGACTTTCATCCTCTTTGTTAAATTTATCAATGTACGTGATTGCACCAGTAGTCATCATTTTACTCCTGCTCTTTTACACTACAAGACCACCCCAACTTGGAATGGTTGGCCAATTTCAGCCAAATTTTACAAGTAGAGATGAAAAAGCTAAATGCTGATTAAAAGTTGTGGTTGGGTAGAAAAGCAAGACCAATATTTAGTGCTCATTCAGAAAAAAAGGAAAAAAAGCAGTTTTAATTCAGCTACTACGCATTCCAAGAGGCAGCCACAAGGCAGACAAATAGTAAGTCTAATATTCAGTACGTATCTAAGTTTAAACTGGCCACATCATGGGGGACTAGGTTCACCCTCTGAATTTATAAAAGGGAGGAGGAATAAGGGGCACGTTAAACACATTTATTGAAAAATAGCTTTAGTAGATTAACTTGCTTTATCATGGAACAAGTTGCTAAGAGAGGAAACAAAAAAGGTTACACTCTGCAATAGAATGGAGCCCAGCTAGAAAGAAGTCCTCTGTGAATGAGAAACTAACAATCCCCCATTAGAGTAGAACATATTTACCATCCATAATAAATATTATCTTTTCTACTACATTTGTGTCCATAATGAAAGCAAGCTTGCAGCTGTTTTTCCCTGGTATTTCCCAGAAACAGACCTCCACTCAAAACTTAATTCACAGCAGCAGTCTTTTGTGTCTACATATATTAAGACATTTACACTGCATTGCTTTATTTTCTAAGTAAAAGTACATACTCAAGGACTTTTCCTGTTAGCCCTTATGTGCCTTTTTCTTCATTGCCATCTGCAACTTGCTTTTCTGATGTTGCTCTACTGACTGCTAATGAGGCTGAGATGATGTTTGGCAGCTGTATGCAGCCACCTGCTTTTATAGATCTTCAGCACTCAAAGTGAAGATGTTGCATAGCAGGATAGTTGGGGCTCTGTAATTATCCATTGTTATTTTCAACTTACTTGAAGTTAGTTTGGGTTTGGTTTGTTTGTTTTTTTTACATTGCAGAATTAACTTATATTTTCAACATTAAAATCTTTCTACTATAGACTCTGTTATGTACAACCCATTTCTAACTTTCTGTGGAAAGTTTCTTTCGCTGCAAGGGAAAATATTTTTACAGACAGCAATAATCTAAAACTTTTAAAATATTAGATAATCACAGAGAGTGTGAGGGTTTCTTTAGCTGTGGTTGTCTTGGGGTGGGGTTTTTTTGCAGGTTTGGCAGTTTTTTGTTCCATGTTTTGATAGGATTTGTTTTCATTCATAGAAACATATAGCCGTATCAGAGGCATAGGCGTAGATTGGCTTATTTCTTTCTATCTCCATGAAGAATCTCCAACCCACCAAAACACTGTATCTGTTGAAGAATGTTAAACAAAGTTCACTGAGTGACTTAATCAAAACCTTTAATTTAACCCAATTATAGGAAAAAAATTAAGAGAAAAATTCTACCAGAATTCTTCTGAAGTTACCTACTGTTCATCTACATAAGCATTTTTCCCTATAGAAATGCTTTTACTCCTAATAGAAAAGCAAAAAGAACTAGCCTAGACTCTCTATTTCTTCAGCAGGACTAGAAATTTTTACTGCTTTTTGCTTTTGCTATTGTAATTGACATGATTTGGGGAAAAGGTAATTTCTCCAAGAAAATTTTCTGAAAAAAATAGTATTTATTTTGAAATAACTAATTCAATGTCTATCATTTTTAATCTCCCTGTGTGAGATGCGCAGGCAACACATTACAGTCCATTTAGTACAGCAGCACAACAGATGTATTTATCACACAATCATAGAATGGTTTGAGTTGGAAGGGACCTTAAAAATCATCTCATTTCAACCTCCTGCCATCTATGGAGACACCTTTCACTAGACCAGGTTGCTCAATGTCCCATCCAACCTGGCCTTGAACACTTCCAGGGATGGGGCATCCACAACTTCTCTGGACAACCTGTTCCAGTGCCTCACCAACCTCACAGTAAAGAATTTCTTCCTAGCATCTAATCTAAACCTCCTCTCTTTGAGTCTGCAGCCATTCCTTGTCCTGTCACTACATGCACTTGTTTGAAGTCTCATGTAAAAATACAGTATCTTAACATAAACTTTATTCTTTATATTCTTCAAATGGATTAGATATTATCAAACCTGATTTCATAAAGATTTTACTCAATTAGCAGTATACCAAAGACAGGAATGAAAAGTTATAGAGTGTAAATTCAAATGCTATGCACTTACACAACCACACATTCACTCAAAAGCATTTTTAAAACAAACAAAGAAAGCTATTATCACAAATAAAGATATAGACTAGCCTAAGGAAAATGTGAAATAAATACAAGTTAAATAATTCAGTTCTTGGAATAAACATCAGGACTTGGTCTCTGCTTTAGGTGCTAGGATAACTAGGCAAGAGCTGTAAGTCATCTGCTGTATTACTTTGAGAAGATTACTTCAGCAGACACAATCCTAGACGAAGACACAGCCTCAGAAAATCCAGACTGGAACAACAGGTTGGATCCAGATACTTCACAGCAAGCAGATTTACATATTCAAATACTTTGATCACTTTTTTCATAACTGACAGTACTACAAAATGAATGCAATGCAAGCAGTCTAATGCTCAGACTGACTACTGAAGTCACATGAGGTCTGGCAGTATTTGTTCTGCACCATCATCACAAGGTCCAGCTTTCCCACCTCACACCCAGTCTTGTGAAAAGCCCTTTAGGATGGGGTTTGTTCCCACCACACACCAGTGAAATGCTTCTTCTGTATTGGAAAAACTCAGAAACTCTAATGAACCTTAAAGGAAAGGGTGCATCTCAATAGTGTGGACAGCCCTAGAAACGACGGCTGAGAACAGTAGAAAACTGACCATCTTGGGTGAAACCACAGCCATTCAGGCTGGACACTAGCTCACACTGTGGCTAACATAATAGCCATGAGGAACAAGCTCCAAAGACAAGGAAGGGGCTTGTTTGTGGGCTTGGAGGGAAGACATGTGAATACTCTAAACCAATCCCAGTGGGGGACCAATTATTAAGTACATAGCTAAATTCAAAATAGATGTTTGAAAAATTATACATCATTCCCAGAATTTTGGAATAGAGCAAGGAACAGGCATAAGAGGTCCTGATCCCCAGAAAAAACATACCATTAGTTGAAATACATAACTGAAAGGTCGAACTCTGAACCATTCATTAAAAATAGGTATCTACCAGTTTTAAGGGAGCTCTCATTGGACCTGGAGTTAACAGGAGGTCTAAGAGTCAAAGGGTATGGTTTGAGTGAATGTCAGTCTTGAGACCAAGCTGCTGAAAATGTAGTTACATAAGAGCATTAAAAGATTGGTAAACCATCTAATATCTGTTCACTGAACTAAAGAAAAAAAAAATTTCTTATGCTCAGTAAATGTCATCAACATCAGAGAAGACTCTTAAAAGCCACAGTCAGTACCAAAGGATCCTGAACTGTTATTAGTCACACAAACATTACTGGACCATGCAAACGTAGTAAGAAGGAGGAATAGCAATAATGACTTGGAGACAGATGTGAACTGATTTTCTTCCTCTTCTCCTAATGGATATCTCAAAGACTGTAAAAGATTAATTTCTGAGAAACCAGGCACAGCCAATTTTTATTTTATTTTATTTTTATTATGTTTTGTGTGCAGGGTGCATTGTTTTGTGGTTTTTTTGGTTTAACTAGGAGTGGACACTGAAGATGCCTTTACCCTAACTGCACTTCAACACCACAAAAGTAGTGAACAGCACAACATCCATTCATCCATTTCTGGACAAAGAAGATGTTGATGGAGACAGGTTTTCTTAGTCACTTTTGATAAGAAAATGTAAGACTCCTAGTGAATCCAAATTCTACTTTACAAAAAAACATACAAAAAAGCCCAAACACACACACACACAAAAATAAAATCACAATTCACATTAAATAAGGAACTACATTAGATATACAGACTCTGCCTTACTGTGCAAATTCACTTAGGAAATAACCTCTACTAAATCCTATCCACACATACAGCAAGGCATCTAAGCCAGTAAATCCTCACCAATCTTTCCAATGATTAGCAGGATAAAAATCCCAGACCAGCATCAATTCTTGATGCATATATAAGGGAAAAAAGCCAAAGGAAAGTCTCTCTAGGGCCTCTCAGATACATGGATGCTTATTGATATGAACCAGGAGAAAATAGGGAAAAAAAGAAAAAGGCAAAAAACATTCCTTGGAAAAAGTATGGGTATTTGAAGAATTTGTCCAAAATTACTTTGAGTGAACAGTAAACTCTTTAAAACTATTCTCTTTTAATTTGTATCTTAATTAATCCTTTCAAGGGAGACTGCTTTAAGTGGAACTTCCACATTCTTTTCTATGTAGTACAACAGTTTGTTGATGCCTGGACAAGCAATGGTGACATTCCACATGAACTGAATGAACTGAAGACAACAATTAAAGCAGGTTTTGCCTATGGACCTAAGGAAGGTTCCAGGCAGTTAACATACAAAATTGTTTGGTCTCAGCTTAAATCACACCATTATGTCTTCCTTCAAAAAAAAATTATGACAACCTCTTACTGCCTTAAGCTCTTGCTAGAGCAAGCAGTGGGAGTCACAATCCTTCAGGATACATCTCAGAGTTCCAATTCCTACATTGTTTTTGCTATATAAGATAGATTTTCAATGTAAGTTTACATTTTCCATAAACTGATAACAATTTCTGCTTAATTTCATTAGATGTTATATGTGCTTTTGTTGTTTAGAATAAGTTAGCACAACAGATGATGAGGAATGTATGGGTTTTAGAAGTTTATTATAGAAAATAATTACATTTGTGTACTGACTATACAGTAGTCATCCACAAGTCACTGCAAGAATAAATTCTCTAAAACACTGAAATTCTCTAAAAATTAATTTAAACTTATTTTCTAATCACAGTGCAGTAAAACAAAGTAGAACAAAACTCTGCATTGTATCCACTATGGTACCTACTCATAATATTAAACAATAAAAAGTGGTGATGATAATCATCACATCAGTGGGAGCACTGCAGCCAGAAAGCCAAAGTTCTGGAATAAACCTTTTATAAGAAGGAACATTTCACAGAGCATACTGACAAATTGCATAAGGTATTCCTACACTAGCAGAAAGTAAAACTGAAAAGCAGTGCTTTATTAATGAAAGTGTCAAGCAAAATATGCCGTACCTGAGTTACTCCACTGGGAAGGATCTTATATGACTGCAGCTTTTGCTTCAGTAGCTCGGGATCACTGTGGCGGAATGGACACCCTGACAGTAAAAATAAGCAAGCTCACAAACAAGGCTGTTTACTCAGGAGTTACTGCAGTAAGGCACTCAAGAGACCAGCTAAGCTGTTCCTAATTGTCTAACAGCTTATTAATAGGAAAGTTAATTACCCATGTGTACAATTGCTTACTTTTTTTTTTCTTTAAATAATTACTCTACTGCAGAGTTATCAGGGCACCACAGGCTCAAGAGTCACATAAAATATCCCACCATAAACAGGCTACAATTCTCATTCACTGACAGGAGAAGAGTTTAAGTTAGTTCCTTACTAACAACGATAGTGTTGGTACATTTAATAGCTGTGGAAAAAAACCAAGAAAATAAAAATAATGAGAGACAACTGGTCTTTAAAAGCATAGTCTCTTGTAAAAATATCACTTTTTAAGTACCTTAGAAAGTTCAACCTCCTAAGTAACAGTGGAATTTTTTTGTCCCAGAGGGAGTTTTGGGACACAAGTGAATGAATGACTTAGTACTAGCATAGCAACAGTGAAGCCAGTGCAGGTTTTCCATGTTTAGTCATACACCGTTAGGAGTTTTTAAAATACCCTAGCAAACTTCAGAATTCCTGTACAATTGAATTCATACCTGAGAATACCTCTAATTGGTCGCTTCTTAAAGCATCTGCACATTTAAAGTCTCTTTGAGCTGCATGACACAGAGTACATAAAAACAGTAGTTATCAAGTCTGATCTAAAGAGAACAGTTCAAGATCACTATGGTCTGGAAATTAAATACATAATTTAGGAGACTACAGGAGGGAATAACTTCTCTAGCCAAAGGATTCTGCTGTTTGTAAACATTTGGGGATTTTCCCCTTAAGGAACTCACCATGATAATCCCCTTGACTTGGTGGATTGGACATGATAATCTTCATACAGCTATATGGGGTATAATCAGTCCTCTTCCCTTCTTTCCCATAGTTGTGGCGAATGCTGTAAGCATATCCTTTGTCAAACTGAATAAAAACAGAATAATAAATTCTTACATATTGAGTCAGTAATTCTATCCACTCTGCAAATAGAAATATTGAATAACAAAATTAATTTTCCAAACAAACTCAAACTGAGGAAAATAAAAACCTAGTTGCTTGCTGCTAGCTTTGGGTTTTATATTACTCGAACTTGCATTTGTACATATATGTGTTTTACAGACACATCACAAGAGAAGTGGGTAACTATTGATTTAGGGTCTTTTCAGCTGATTCTGTAATGGCTTCAAAGATAAGATGATTTAAAGATCAAAATTTTGAACCCCACACTATTAGTAAATGGAGAAAACATGGTCATTAAAATCTTTCACAAATGTCAATAAATTGATTGCCTGATCAGGATAAAAAAATAGAAATACAGATTTCTTTACTCAAGCTCACATTCCTGTTCTCCCAAAACATAATGCTTCACCTATACTTTGCTTCAGCACTGAAGTTCAATTCATCAGATTCTAAATTGAAGTATACTTTGCTGTATAAAAATGGTTTTCTCTTTTGTCTACCAATACACTATCAACTCCTCCAATAAAATGAAATCTTCTAAAGTAATGTAGATGTAATCAAACATTTATCTTGACAGCTGAGCACAAAGCTATCAATATATCATTTTAGATAAATCCTGTGGAGACCATTCAATTACATGAGTTCATGTCATTTTTACGTGGTAATAGGTGACATAAAATCTGTAGTAGAATCAGATTGCTTAACATACAGATTCCATTAAGTTGCATTAGCTATTATAAGACAACAAGGAACATTTGTTCCAATACTATACTTTTAGTTCTAAAAGCCACAAATATGATAAAATAATGAAGCATTATATTTAGAATTACACATCTTCAGTCTCTCTTCACTTCAAAAAAGAACTATGACAATACATAAAAGAACAACTCTGCTCTTGCCAAATTCAAAATTATAGCATTAATCCTAAATTCTGCATCAAAATATGGATAATTCCCACAAGAATTTAGGTTTTCTTTTCAAAAACAACTTTCAATTATTTTTTTCTCTGACTCTGGTATTATACTAATGGAAAACAATGTAATATACTGAGAAAAATCATTCAAACATACAACTGCTAACACTACTACTGCAAGGATACTCTCATTTCTACAGATAAAAGTAGTTCCCTGTTTGGCCTGTGGATGTCCAAATAGTACTTCAGAATATGCATACACCTATTAAATCTCTTGACTGGCCTAAAGATGACAAACAAAATAGAAACATAAATGGATTTTTCTTCATATGAAATACTTCAATGTTTTTGAAAATATAGTTACCTGAAACTCTTTAACATAATATGCAAATATACATGATAAATGTGTATAAAAACATACACAAACTTTGAGAATAAAATCCTAAATTGCACCTGATTCAAACAGTAAAAAAGAAACCTCCCCATCAAGATGCTGCTCATAATCAAGTCAACACATGAAGAAGACTAATATTCAGCACTCATCCCTAATAAGGCTTAAGACATCCAAAGCTCTGAACAAACATTGACTAATTAATCCATACTGTGCATTTGACAAAGTGATTTTACTTTAAAAGACTTTTTAAAAAGCAGGAAGGGGAAGAAAAGAGAGAAAGCATCATTTTGTTTCCCAGCATAGCCACAGGCAGGATCAAGCAGATGGGAATGCTCCTTCCTAGCTAGTCAACCTTTTTGCTCAGGAGATAAAAGAACTGGTTGGTTGAATAGCAAATGAATACTACTTTTACTAGCAACAGAGTTGGGCTTACCAACTCCTCATTAGAAAGAATTCTCTAGGTGTGTGTACACACTCAGAAGGGCCAGGGAAAAGCTCCCCACCCCTTCACAGGGCACCAGCAGCTGCTGGCCAAGTCCTGCTGCTGCTCCTGTTGGAGCTGAAAATGGTCTGGTTACTCCTGAAAAACAGCAAAGATCAAATACAGAAGTGCTTGTATTTTAATTTCCAATCTCTGCATGAGTCTGTTAAACTGAAGATGGAATCTGTGATCCTGTAGCCACCTATTCTTGTACCCAGAAGCTCTGGAATCTTTCCTCCTTTTCAAAAGATGAATCAAAGCACATTTCATCTTCTTAACAAAGGATATTTGAGCAAGCAATTAAGTTAAACTAAATTATTTTTTTCAAGGGTAAAGTGAATCGTGAGTGCTTCAGGATGTACTGCTTAGTTTCCTAGAAAATTAACACCCCTCTTGAACAGTTCTGTATACTAAAATCTTGAGCTGTACTTTTCACATCACTTGCCTTAATGCCCACAGAAATTACTTTTAGTACCTAACTCATTACTTTACGCTGAGAAGGAGCTCTTGCAGTAAATAGAAACAACAGCTAACATAATAACACAACACAGCCTTGGGACAGGTTGGATATTTTCTTGTTGCTTTCTTGCAATCCTGTTTGGATCTCAAGAGTTTTTGCAGTGGCAGATGGCAAAGAATGACACAGCTATATGGTGCAAGCTGGCACATGTGCAGTTACATGCTTCACTGAGAGCTCTCTCATCCTTGTGATTCAGCTTTTCTTATCATTGATCAAGGAAACAGGATTTTAGCAGGGCCAATATCTGACAGGCTGTGTGGTCATCCTCAGCGGGAAGAAACCATGAATTGCGGCATTTCATTACAGAAAACATCCTGCAGAACAGCTTTCTTTGTACACTGAGGAATGCACTCCATGGTCAGCCTCATTCTTTTCTAATACCATTACTCTAGGATGTGCCTAAAGGGAAAAAACCCCTGAGGAGCAACCCCTTTTGCTAGAAAAAGCACCAAGGTAAAATTAGACATGTTTGAAATCTGCAGAAACAAGAAGGCAGAGGGATTTGTCCCTTCCTATTTATTTTAATGCCCCAAACTGAAGTGGTTCAATTCAAGTTCCTTTAAAAAAATAAATTATACAAAGCAATTATCGTGCATGTAGGTGTTAGGAGGGTCATTCTAACTGTTTACAAATTGCTTGGTTTTAAATTATTTTAGAAAAACAGCTTAAAAACCTGTATAACTACTATCACCACCTATTCTAACTGCAATCTACTACAAGGACATTATGGCAACAACCTGTAAAAGGTCAAACTCAAAATAAGTGATTTGAAAAATCATCAAAATTTTTTGGTGATTTTTATAAGAACTTTTGAGGGTCTTACTGAACCCTGATATGAACTTGCTCAACAGTAATGATGCTGCAGGAGCCAAGTACATTTCCCTTGTTCTCTGTGTGGCAGTTTCCATTGAGATGAAACAAAAGAATACAAAACCAAAAAATGATTCACAGAAAAGCTGGATATGTTCTACACATCCCACCACAGTCTGTGCTAAATATCAATGGAAACTGCCAAAGTTATTATGAAGCATTAATATCAAAGCAACATTATTACATTATTGAGATGAACTACTGCTGATCACACTTGATAGCAAGGCTTCTCTGCAATTTTTTAACTGTATGTCCCACATCAGGACTATCTCACTCACTTTGCTTCTATTTAGCTCTCCGAGCTTTCTAAAATCTGCAACACATTTGTAATTTATGTGTGAGGTGAATGGGCCATGGCTTTGGCAAGGGAGAAAGAGATCAAGAAATATGTCTCGTTTAAGCAATGAACTGGTTCACACTGAAGTCAAGAAGCTGAGGCAAACTCAGCCCTCCTAAAAATAGTCCCTTGGATCTTGGAACTTGCAAGTCTAGGCATTAGCAGCAGTGTGAATTTTTGTTTTAAAACCTCCAAGACAATTCTCAAAGCTTTAACTTGATCACTGTAGACAATTTTTTTTAAGGACTTCTCTTTCCTCCAGGCATGGCTGTAGGTTGCACATGATGTCATCAGCAGTGCACTTCAGACCAGGTAAGTGGGTAGTTTTGAGGTGTTATGCACCAGTATTTGCTGTAATGAACTGATGTGTCCACTGTATGATACTGAATACACTAACAATGATACTGAGTATCCTGGTGACACTGAGGCTTTCTTAGACAACTTCTCCCTATAAGAAACAAAGCTCTTAGTACTGATTAGTGGGACAAAACCAGTGGTCCAAAGCCAGAATCAAGGAGGCCTGGGCGACTGTTCACTTGATATAGATAAGTGTACTGTAACAAAGAACTCACATTTTGCTTTTATGTGATATATTCACATGAGTATCAGGATAATACGGATTGATTGGCCTAAAAAATGTTAGTTAAGACACACGTACTGCACCAGAAAGCCTTCACTAGAAGATACACAGATTATAAATTACAGTATAAATAAAAAGGAATAGATATAGATAGAGATAGATATAGATGATATAGATATAGACATAGATATCTAAAAGCTATATATTTGCAACTGGTACAGCCCAATACCAGATTACCATGTTCCAGATAGGAACTTCAGGAAAAGCTATTTTTGTAAATTCTGACTACATAAATGCATACAAGACCTTTAGACATGGAATGAAAATGTACCTCAAATGGCCCATACAAATGGCAGTATGTTTTCCTTTGAAGGAAAGTTTTCGACAGACAAAGCAGGAAAGCATGGGTCATGTCCGCCCCATAGTTATCAGTTTAATAAAATAGAATACACCTTCAAAAAAGAATTACAAGAAATTACATTCTCCAGGCACTCCAGCCACTCCAGCCACTGAACAACAGGCATCATGTCATCACTACTGACAGTTATTTTCCTTATATCACTTGCCATGTTTGCAGATTAGTATCTGTAAATAGAACCAGGTGCCCCATAAAATTTTTATCAAATCTGATATTCAGCATGCAAATTAGGATGGAAAGTAATTTGCTGACAGGTCTTGCAAGTCCTGTATACTCAGGTTCACAATTCCACAAAACTCCCATATTTCAGTTAAAACTACTTTTATATATTCATATAAGCTTTTATGCATCTATTCCTTACAGTAAGTCTATCAACTAAGCAAAATGGTGCACTAACTTTGTCTAGTTTTTTGGCTGACCAGCAGATTAGTTCCAAGTCTGCAAACTTCAAAGAAGTAATGGCTTAACACCTCTTTTTTTTAAACAGTCATTGGGTAATTTCCTGCCTAAAATTGTTGAGCCTGTATAGATAACAGCTTCAAATTCATAATTTTATCACACACAGTCGTGTACCTTCTGAAATAATTGGTTCTCTTTTTCATCCATTTCCTAGGCAGTCACTCAAATCATTACTGTTGGCACTGCTTAGTTGGCATATCTTTATCCAAGCAACTTTTCTTTTTTTAAGCTCATTCTTAAAATAACCTCGAGATTATCTTTTTGCAAGCACAGCTGTCATTTAGGAGCACAAATAAATGCTTCTCTATCTGGCAACAATAAAAATTTGTCCTAAATTATCATCCTGTAGTCCAATTTCTACCTCAAAGGTACAGATCAGAGGAATCACCTAAAACCAAGCTGGAAAACTAACACATTGTGTAGCAGTCAGCACAAACCAATTCACAGTAGCAAAAAAAAACCTTTTCCCCTCCAGTTCCAGGATTTCCAAACTACATGAGGCAAGAACCACTTTGCCCTGGAGATTGCTTCATTTACTACAAGGAAATGAGAAAATCTTTGTATCGGTCAAACACTTTGTATACAACTACCTTCAAGAGCATAAAGTGTGTGGCTGATGAAGACTTTCATTTACAACAGTCTAAGCTTGCCTTAGTATAATTTAGTTAAATATACAATTTATGTACACAATTTCTTCACACATTTACATGCACCAAGACTTTGAACCAGGAAAAGTAAAACATAAACCACAGCAGGCTGTCTTCTGCCTCAAGACACTGCATCAAATCATCAGCACAACACATCTTAAAGCCATCTCCTATAGCAACTTGATGGGTTTTTTTAGCCACACACTTGGTCACCTATGAAAAATTTTATTAGCTTCTTCAAAACATTGCAGTATTTCTCTCTGTATCTAAGTTATTCTGATGGCTTCAGTTGGAATAAAGTTAATTTTCTTTCCAGTAGCTGGTACAGTGCTATGTTTTGGATTTAGTAAGAGAATGATGTTGTTAATACACTGATGTTTTGGTTGTTTATAATTAGTGCTTACTCTGAATAAAGGACTTCTCAGTTCCCCATGCTCTGCCAGTGAGGAGGTGCACAAGAAGCTGGGGGGAAGCACAGATGGGACAGTTAGCTAAGGGATATTCCATACCACAGAAAATCATGCTCAGTACATAAACTGCTCTGAGTTGGCTGGGTGCTGCTGGTCACTGCTTAGGGACTGAGGGGACACTGGTCAGCACAGGGTGAGTAAATGTACTGTGTACCATTTGTGGCTTGGTTGGGGAGGTGGGGGAAGTCCTCTCTCTCCTTATTTTGATGACTAGAAAGTTAAACACAAGTAGAATAGTAACTAACTGCATCTGCAGGAGTAAGATTCTACTCCAGACATCTAAATCTAGACATCTCCAATTATCAATGGAGGTCAATGCAATCAGAGGAGTCTGGGGAACAATTCCATTTGCCCTAACGTAGGCACCTAGAGGCTCATTAAATAAATTATTCTCTGGACACTATTGACTATATAGGCTAGATTTCTATTGATCATAATGGCAGCTTATAATCCAAGTGTAAAGAGAATGTACACCAAGGAAAAAAGAAATTCAGTAGGTCTGTATCAAAACTGAGAGAAATCCATACTTATGTATACTACAGCACCATTTATTACAGATTTACAGTGAAGATAGATGAAGACTGGCCAGGGACCTAAAGTCCAAAAACTAATTTCCTACTGCTTATTCAAGCTCTATCAATTCCCTAAACAAGAATGCTCTCATATGATGTTCTATAGTTTTATTTGAATTTCACCCTAAGCCTCACATTTTCAAAAGTGGCAGAATTACTTAAAGATATTTAGTGACTTGGACTGAAAAATACCCTTTCAACCAAAGTGACAGTTATCAAAATTTGATACAACTGTGGCAAAAAATCCTGCCTTTTACTGAGATATGGTTAAACCTCTTGGACAAGGATCAGTGGCAGAACAAAATGATATTAAGTCCCAATCACATATTTCAAGATGTCAGCAAATCCTCAGTATAAATACAGATTAAAACAAATTGATTTATTTTCTTGATAAATTGATCATTGGAAAAAAAAGCCAATAATTCTTAAAATAAAATTACAAGGAGACTGAGTAATGAATAAATTTCCTCAGGCTGGGAAGTATTCCTTATGTCTACTCTAGACACATATACACTTAACTTTTTTGAGGCAGTCATACAAGAATGACAAAAGCAAGGCAATAAAACAGTACATGGACAGTTGATGTTTCTCAGCTCTTTTGAACATACAGTAAACTACATATTGGAGCCCTCTTAACAGCACAGTTTAGCTCAAGATCATTTTCTCTCTCTCCTAAAAACTGGCATTCTCTAAAAATTCTGCTGTAAAACCAGATTTTTTAATTTATTAACAGGACAAAAAGAGACAAAATCACATTTTCAGAAAATGATCAAACAGAAGTGCAGAAAAACAGGTATCAGCCCTTGCTGTCATAAGAAAGAGAATTGCTTACATAAAAAGAACATTTTATATTCTATCTTATGCAAAGTGCATTATAATCAAGACATATTTCAACTCTAGACTGCAATTATGACAGGAGCCTTTCTGCACTCAACAAAAGAAAGCTTGTTTTAAAAATACACAAGACTATTTTATTTTCCTTTTTTTTACTAAAAGATGACTTGACTGCAGGGAAAATGGGAACAGAAGAATAAAGAAGCTATACTAGCAGACTGCTCTGAACTGTCTCAGAAGAAGTAACATACATCTCATTTTTAGTGCCTACTGTAAACTTCTAAAAACAGGAAAATATCTGTGGCAACAAAGCACAAAAAGGAGCCGAACTACTGCAATAGTTTTTTTGTGAAGGAAAGTTTGTTAGAGTTCACTAGTATTGTCCTAGTTATCATGCTCCAAATTCAACTCCATTAAGCAGATGTGTGGCTAGCACAGGTTCTTCCCGTGGGAACATTTTGCTATATTTCATAAACAAGATAAAGTTTGGATGTTTTGCAAACAGTTTCTCCGGATTGAGTGAGTTCGGGCTTGGCCAATTGTGCCTAGGGGGAGGTCTCGGGCTGACCAATCTGGGGCACTTCTGTAGACTCTATATATATGGAATTCAAAACAATAAAGTCCCTTTTCTCCTCTCTTCGCTTGTCTGAGACTTGGGTCAGTCCTCAGCTAGCCGCTCAACAGCGACACAGATGAAATAGAGAAAGAAAATAAATTGGAATTTGAACAGCAGAACTTGCCATAAAGACCACAGGCTTCCACTCCCACATGTGCAGCAGGGGACCAAAAGAAAAACAGGGAAACAGAAAACAAATGAACAAAAAACCCCTAAAACCTTAAAAAAACCACAAACCATATTTGAGGGACATTTTGTTTTTCTCCTTGGTGAGTGAGCTTCAGAAGGGATGCAGGGAGCAGTAAAAGCTCAGTGCACACGACATTATGCAGAATTCAGTCTCACAGCTAAATAGCATTGTACATTTCAAAAAAATTAGAACCCAACCTTCTTGCAAGAAGTAGTACCCTCTTTAATGTTGAAATAGTTAAGCCCTATTACAGTAACTTCCCTTTCCTAAATCAATATAATAAATTTCAAAAACATAAATTGCATAGAAGAACAAATAATGTATTAAGAGCTGTTCTGTCTTTATTCATGAGACTCAATAGATTTCAAAGACATGAGGCAGAATGTTTTATCAATTCTGAAAGCAAAAGTACATTTTTATTTATATTGTGCCTATTGTGGTTTATCAGCAGAGTGCACATGTGATACAACATGCTGCTTTTCTGGATGACTGAATATGAAATAAAGCCATGAGTTACTGGCTGAATATAGACATGGAATATGACAGCCATATGATGTTACAGCAATTACATAGACATTCTCAAACAAAAGTATTCAGAAATCTGGGGTTTGTTTTTGAAAACAGTTTATACAATTACAGGATATCTGAATGTTTGATAAAATAATTTTAGAACATTATTTCAAATAAGTGTATCAAGATTAAAAAACTATTCTATCAAAACTTTTGTGTTCAAAAAGCACAGGAACACAACAGGAACAGACCTGCTATGTCATTCAGCTTGTCCTGGAAGACAATAAAAACATACAGATGAAAAGATCTGCATCTCAAAAAACACTAACCACATCTCAGAACTTGGGGTAAACAGCCAAAGAGCTTAAATACATTACCAGTGTGTGTGCAGCAATTTGCATCAGGTATTTTTCAGCAGATGGTTAAAGAGAGAGAGCTGTATGGTTAAGAAGGTATTCAAAAGAGTCTGCTAAAAGCTCTATATTTAGTGACAGATATTTCACAATCCCTAAACTTAGAAATTTATCAGCCAGATAGGCAAATCCATCTATTACTTTTCTTAAAATGTCATGGAATGACTTTCTTGCTGCTGCGCAGGCCAATAAAACAGAAACGTCTTCTGACAAGTACAGTCTGTCTGCACCAATAATAAAGTGCAAGACTGACAAGTGGTTCAAAACTACAAAAGGAACCTTAGAAAATTAAAGGACTGGCTTCAACATTCATTTTTATACACGCAGTTCTAAAAAGACACTACATCATGGAATATCTACAGCAATGTGGGTTGCTGAGAATAAAACAAGCCATAAGACAGCAGATTCTGATCTAAATTAGTTTTAGTACAGGAAAGATAATTATTGCTTTCACTCTCTTCACTGCAAGAACCTTATCACCAACCAGTTCATACATTTTATTATTAAATACAGATTTCTATGTCTAATATGTAACAACTACAAAAAGTGATCCTATTTCTTTTTATGGTACCTAGCACAGTTAAACATCACTTAAACTACACCAGCACTGTTAATGTCCTGGAAGACAGATGATAGCTAGAGCTCTTCTCTATCCCTAAGATGTGCCATGGGCTGAAAGACTGCCCAAAATTTTCCCTTTTAATGTAATTCAGAATATGAAAACTGAAAATCATACATTTTTAACACGTTAAAAAATGCTGAACAAATTAAAGCACTTTCAAGTGTATAATCATAGGCAAATGCCACCATAACTTCAGTATCACAACAAAGACTGCAGAGTTCCAGTTTTAACTAGAATAACTGAGAAAACTGAAAAAGGGATTGAGCTTGGAATGAAAGAGCACACATTTTTACCATCACTTATTACTGTGATTCCTCAAATATTTATGTGCATACTATAGCCTCCATGTATATTACAGTCCAATACTCTTTAATGTTTTCCAGTACATCATATTCATTGGGGTCCATCGGAATAGCATCCATGAAACAAAAATATGGCAAAAAATAATGGGTTTATATCCCGTGCATTTTATTTAAGAAATACTGCTTTAAGATTTTTAATCTATTAAGCAAAAATTAGTGCTTTTTAATTAGAAGTTTCTGTAACAAAAATACTGTCTTATAAAAAAATATATAAAATGAAACAGATTTTTGTGAATATTCTTAAGCTTAGATAACTATAAGACACACTGATATGCTGATTTTTAATTAAAGGCCTCAGATAAGAAAGTTTCAGAGGGAAATACACAGAAATATGATTGAGTTTAATACACATCTACATTAGCTACAGGGCATAATTAAAATGCAATTATATCTCAAAGACATTTCCTCCTTAGCATCCTTAATTTCACTGATAAACCTGTAAGCACCTTGAGTTTAAAAGGTCAGGCAACATTGTTTAAAGTCAAAGAAATTCTTACAAGCAAAAGGTACAAAGTAAGGGTTTGCCTTGTTTTTATTCCTTCTAGTGCTCAGAACTTCCAATGTGTCAGTGAAAAAAAAAATTATTATGCAAACTGAAAGAAAACATTACAAAGTGAAATTACAGATTATTCCCCTGCCAAAAGGAACTGGTGCAGCATCTACCATTGGAAGCAGTGTGCATGTGTGTTTGTTTATGCATTTATGTTTACATAAAATTGTAAGTTAACAGTACATTTTCAGTGATGATTATGTATATAGCATATGGGCAGAAATCATGAAAAAAAAATTACTTTCATCTTATTTTCCTGAAATAAGCCGAACATCTAATTTTATATTCACATCTGATTTCTCCTCATCTGACTTCTTATGTGCCAACCAAAATTATGATGTGCTTTGTTCACTTGCCTAATTTGGAACCAAAAGTAAAACAAACTATAAAAGAAACTGCCACAGAACAAGTCCATATTTTTTGTTTAGTAAAGAGGTCAGAGCAGCAATACCTACAAACTAGCACATATTTGTGTGAGGATTGTGAACAATGTAGATGTTACTAGTAAATCTCTTTGCAGCAAAGTCAGAATTTTTTATCTGTCAGGAAAGCAGAAATGGTATCAACTGCTTTGTAGAACTTGAATTACTAATCATATCAGGCAGCAACATCCCTAAATGCATCATGGCATGTTATTTTAATGACAGCAATTTCATACTATTATTTATATCTAAGTCCTAATAAAAATCATTATCTGATGCAAACAACTTTAAACAATTTTGATTTGATCTCACGATGCTTAATTAAACAGGAAGCACACAGCTATCTCTGGCTCTGATTAGATGAGTTGATTTTCTGCAGTCTTTCCAGAATCATTGTGTACACAAGACTAAACACAAGTAACACTGACAATGCTAATAGGCACTTCCCTCTAGCCACAGTTATATCTTTACAGGCATTGCTAACCTCTACATTTGATACAGTCAGTAAGGAATCTTATCCCAGTTCCTTCCTGTGCTTTGGCAGGATTTAACAGGACTCTGCAAGAAGTTATTCAGTATGATCACAGAACTGTAGAATCATCTGTGTTAGAAAAGACCTTTAAGATCGAGTCCAACCATAAACCTAACACTGCCAAATCCATCACTAAGCCATGGCCCTAAGTACCCTCTTTCTTGAAATACAATCAAATGCAACCCCTGTGAGCATCCTTTCTCAGTCCTCTCACTTCCAGAATCCATTACAGATCTCCTCCCTACTGCTGTAGTCAATAGGCACACAAAACAAATTGACAAAACCAAACCATGCAGACCAGTGTGTCAGTAACACATCAACAGGACTCAGATGAGCTTTCAAAATTCTCAAGCACTCTATAAGAGAAGGGAACAAAATGCTAGTAAGCATAAGCAAATATGCACAGGACACACAGGACATGAAGGACACAAAGGACAAACTCCTACCTATAAAAAGAACTTTAAATAACAATATATGACAGCAACAATCTTGCACAGACTTAACACACATGCTGTGATAGTCATAAAGCCAAAAATAACCCAATTTTAATGGCAATTGAAGCTTATTTCCATTCAGCTAAAGAAGGATATTATGATTTCGTGATTCTAAACTCCGTGGCCAGATCACAGAGGTTTTACAAGGAAATCCTAGTTGTCAGGCTCAGCTCCAACCATTCATATGGAACTGAATGGGGAAGAAAATAGCTGCCCACAACATAAGTCCTCAGGATTTTCAGTTATTTAAGTCTAACTCCTCACTGCTTATTAGCAAACTACCATAGCCAAAGGAAAAAAAACCAAATCTTTTTCCAGATACAACCAACAAGAATACTACTAATTCAGCTTGAACCAAATGTAACACCAGCAATCCATGCACATATAGCTTGAAGTCATGCTTTTACTTCTCATGCCTAGTTGTATTTTTTCTATAAACCAAAATCACTAAAAATGCCTCTTCTGCATATTGCTTATTAAAATACAGAAGGGACTCCAGACTATTTTCTTCAGCCAAGATCAAGGCAGCTAATTGATCTCAGCAGCCATCTGTCTTTATGTGAATATCACCTTCAATAACAGTTATGTCCCATTTGAACAACGCATCTGTTATCCTCCAGGCTTCAATTTGTATGCAAAAAAAACACTAAGAAAGTTTTATGAAAGGAGTAGATCTCCTGATGTTTGACTCACTGACATAAAGCTGATTTCTGGAAACTGCCTTGACTAGCTTTTTAACTTGGCGTTCAGTGTATCACTGTCTCAGAGGCTGTTCAGCTCCTAACAACCATCTCAACATCTAACTCAACATCTTGGTTGAGTCACTTCACAGTTTTGCACAAATACTCTGATTTCATAGACTTGGCTTTCTTTTCTTTACCTGGTTCTTTTCTTTAGCCTTTGGGGTTAAAATTCAAATTAAATATTATTTTTTACTTCAAGTCTATATGCCTAGGATGCAGGCCTTGGACCACCTACAGTCTTGAAACACCCCTAACAATTGCACATTATTGTATTTTTCTTCAAACCTGCATTTAAAGAAAAGGTTTAATGTAAATTAAACAGTAAGTTTGAGAATACAAATCAGTTGTGCAAATGAAAAATGCATTTTCATATTTCTTCTGACAATTAAATCGCTTCTAGCCTGCTATTAAAGAAATTTCAAGAGCTAACTTTGTAGTATATAAAACACATTTTGAAACACACCATAACAGTATTTTTACTTTCTTTATACTCAGTTATACTAGGTAAATATAGCCATTCAACATATAATAAATGTTATTAATGGAATGTAATTTTGCTAATACACAATAAAAATTATTCACTCAAAATCTTTAAAATTCACCTGTTCTATTTCCCTTCAACTAGTGTCTGAAATCATAAATTCCAAATAATCAAAGACAAATGCAGATAGTAAGTGTTGTAACATGTGTCCTTCCCCTGATCCCTCCCCCTTGACCCTTCCGGACTGGCTGATGTGAGCCAGGATCACCTCCTAACCCCACGGATAAAAGCCCAGCAGGACCCAGAACCCAGCCTCTTTGATTCTGGGCTTCATGGAGCAACTATCCTCCCCCGATTCTCCCTTCCCCTCCCCCACTTCCCAGTTCCCTCCTTTATTATCCCAATAAACCAGCTGAAGCCTGGAATGAACAGCTGCCTTTCTAGAACTGCGACACTTCCATAAAGACCCAGTCTGACCAGTCCCACCGCCCATGGCCAAGAAGAAATCATCCTGCGCGTCCCAGCTCTGGGGCAGCCCTCCCCCCCGCAGCAGGGGAGAGCTGCCCTTGGGTACGGCACTGCTGCAAGTAAGTAGTTCTACTAAAGCTAATTTTTACAGTCATTGGTGGAAGGAAAAAAAATCTTTTTGATTTTATGGTAAGTTTAACACCAAAATACAATTTAATCAATAATGTGAATATCACAACCCCTGATAACCAACGAAAGCAACAACAATATTCTTTATTATATCAACACTTTGTTACCATGACATAGTCTTCCACTTCTACAGAATTCAGGAAATAAGATCTTACAGCCAATACATGCTGCAATTTTATTCCAATTTTGTTTTATATATCCTAGAAGAGAAAACAACATTTTCTCGAAGTTCAATTTCAGTCTTTATATGTCTCAGGAGAATTCAAACCTGGCCACCTATTTACATTACAGTGCTACTGATGCATAATTTCTTTAAAATGAGATTTTAATCCATATAGAGGGATTTCAATTATATCTTTATCTCTTAGATGTTAAATATTGTGGCTTGCTGTTCAAAATGTCACTCTAGGCTGCAGATTTGTAAAGTTTAGATAACTCCAGAATAAAAATAGTAGATTACATTCAATTAGAGAATTATAATTAAAAATGTGACAGAATAATGATCCTTTTCTGATTTATGAATAAAACATTCCTAAAATAGTAGGTAGCAATACCCAATATAAAGGAGGCAAGTAAGAAAAAAATAAATCTAAGAATAAATCAAATCTCTAACAAATGAGAAAGTAAAATACCAAAACCAAATGGAACCAACTGACTGATAGAGAAAATATTCCTGGGGATTTAAGCAGGTGGAGGTTGTTTTTAAGAACCACCACATCATCCATGCATTCTGAATTGCACTGGGGATAGCTGTATGTGCTTAAAAGCACTGACCTGAAGATTACCAAGTGCCTACTTCTATTTTCATTTAAATACACAGAGCTTCTCAAATAATATAATTGTACAGACTTACAAAGCATTAGAGCATAAACACTTCTAATTTACATCTATACATTATATTCATTTATTCTGTACTATCTTGTCTCCCTCTAGCGGCTGGCTCTCACAAACATGTGCTTCTACCTGGATTCAGTCCTTTCTCAATTACAGGGTAATTCAGGCTGGAAAAGATCTTAGGAGGTCCCTAGTCCAAGCTCCCCTTAATGGAATTTCTGGGTGGCCTTGGAAGAAACATTCAACACCAGCTGTTTGCAGTCAAGGTAAAGGCTCACTCTTGAATCCAGACTCAAGAACCTCCTACGATCAACTGGAAAAGAAATCAAAAAGCCAGGAAAATAAAGTCACTGGAACCATCTCATTGGGATGTACCTTCATCCCAAAGTTTCACTGTTTTTTAATAGAGTAGGAGATATATTCCTCTGCATATTGATGCAGCATATGGCTGTCATGTTGGCTGTCCTCACTTTCATGCATGATCCTCACGTGTGGAAGAAACACACAGAATATATTGATAATCAGTGGAAGTTCAAAAGCTTCATTGTGAAAGGTTTGTTTCTTTACCAGTAACAGACTCTGGGCAAGACTGAATTTCAGGAAACTTCCCTTTTCCTTCTTCCAGCAAAATATCTGTCATGAGGACCTTCACTACCAGGAAGGGATGAAGAAGCATATCTCAGACAGCTAGAAAACAACCTGCTCCTTGCCATTTGCGATCAGCTGCGACAGAAAACAATGTGCCATATGAAACCTCAGTAAATTAATCTGTAAGACTGAGTCAGGACAAATAAGAGCCTTTGCCAGCCTGAGTGCCACCACGTCTCTGAGGAGAGTCCTAGAACACAGGGCCTAAAGGGCTATGTCTTGTTTTCAGTAAGAAGTCACAAGGACAAGAAAGCTGTTCTGTCACAAGGATAATTTTGCAAATATAGTAACACTTCAGTTTTGGAGATTTATTAAATAAATAAATAAACCCCCACTGTCTTGCACAATTTTAAGATGTGCTTCAGTAGCATATGCAACAATAATAAAAACCAGGGCAAAATCAAATTGCAATATCAAAGGAATTACTTTTCAACACAGAAGTGTATAACTAGCAACTGTTACTTCTGCATAAAGAGGAAAAAACTCAGAGTACTAGAAAAGGGCATTTTGTACCACCATACACCAATTACTGCTACGAAAAAGAACAAGTAGCAGAAGTATATGTAGCAAAGGAAAGCAAAAAGAGATGGGCTGCCTTAAGCCTTCAATCTGTATCAAAACCTCGGATCCAGGCTGTAACTAAAGAAGTAACTGAATAACACCTTAAAGAAACTGATCCTGCATTCCTTCTTTCCTTTGTTCAAAGTAACACATTATCTGTCAAATCCTTTTCACATTCCCAGGTTAATCACACAAAAAATTCTGAAAACAGTAACAATCTCCACTACAATCATTTCTGTTAGAGGACTTTAATTTCAACTATCAAAGCATTTTTACATCTGTACTCTATTTAATTTGTCTTGTCATCTTATTACCTTTGTGTTTTAAATATTTTTAAGTCACACTGGAGTTACATTTCTTTCCCCCCCATTTTTTTTACAGGGTCTGGAGTTACTTTTTAAGATAGAACAGTGAAAGAATCTATGAGAATTAATATCCGTTTAGAGTAAGATTACAATTTATAGAGAAAATAAGCAGTCTTAAAATAACACTGAGGTTATAAAGCCAACTGGCACAACCATTCAGTCACACGTAAAGCATCTACTCCTATTTGGCAGTTGATCCTTTCATCTGAACAACAATAATAATTTACCATTTAGGCGCTCACAGCCTAGCAATTTGCAGAGTAATTTTAATTGCAGTGCCTAAATTAGAAGATGTTCTATTTTGCACTCTGCATTTGTCTCTGTTCTGAACATGCCAATATATGACCATTCCCTCCCCTGCCCCATCAACAGAGCATCTTTACCAGTTTCAGTGCTTTCTTTGTAGGTGTTACTTGATTTTTTTTCCTACTAACTACATGGTTCCACGTTTCATTCATACTTCACAGATTCCTCTCCAAAGGTAAAATATAATTTCTTAAAAACTTTTCTACACTGTTTTTACCAATGAACTCTGAGGTATGCCTGAATCAGTTATTCAGAGCACTGAAGAAGTTCTTTTTGGTGAAAATTATCCATATGCCTATGCTCAGCCTGGAGACTATGCTTAGCCAGTTTGCTGCTAATGTGTTCATGGTAACTTCCTTCCTGCTGAAGACTTGTAGTTGTGTGCCAAGAATTCTTAGGATTGAGAATTGGCATAGATGTCGCAGCCATTAACGACACAAGTGAACAAACAGTTTTCAAATCAACTAATTTCCAGCAAATTGAACACTTCCATTGTGCAATATATACAAGTCAGTAGGTAATACATGGTTAACCTTAATCTTTACAGAGTATCATGCATATATCTTCACAATGCTCCAGTAAAATGAAACAGTATAATTATCTACACTCTACCAGAAAGGAACAATGGCATGAATGCCAGAAAAGAAAAATTTCAAAAGAAGAAAACAGCAATAAGAATTGTAGTAATCTTCCTTTTTTCAGGACATTAGAAGTTATATTACACTACTAAGAAAATCCACAGGCCACCAACACCAGTTAGTAAAAGCATGAAAAATTTGTTTTCTTTTCTATCCCGGTTTGAAGTTGGTTTTCTAGAACTTGAAAAGGACCAATGGCAATTTCTCACAGAACCTAATCCTGTATCCCCATCTACTACCAAAACCTGTCCACATAAACCAAATACAATTAGTAATTAATTGGCATTCTGTCGCTGTTTGAGCCGCTAGCTGAGAGGAAAACCCAGGTTCTCAAGCAAGGAAAGAGAAAAGTGTGTTTATTATTTTGATTTCCATATATATAGAGTTTTCAGAGGTCACCCAGATTGGTCAGCCAGAAACCTCCCCCTAGGCCTAATTGGCCAAGCCCGAACTGCCCTAATCTGGAGACGCTGTTTGCAAAACATCCCAACTTTATCTTTGTTTATGAAATGGAGCAAAAATGTTCTCACGAGAAAGACCTGTGCTAGCCACAGCATTCCACTGCAAAATTTGTTGCCTGTCTTCAGAGATATTGAGACTTCCGTGAAAAAAATGCATTTTGAAGGTTTTTTTAACAAACTACCTATCTCCTTTTAAATCATACCACATTTAAGGAACTAGATAAACAGAGATTTAGATCATTATTCAAATCATACCTTTAAATCCCTTTCTCCTACCCCAAAAATTTGCAGATAAGTTGATCTATCTTCTGGGTCTTGAAAGAGGCATACGTATCATAATTCATTTCAGCTGATTTTATTTTTTGCCCTGTATCTTGTATAAATAGCCATGGCCCAGAGAACCCAAGTTAACAAAAGACTGTCTACCAAGCACTGCAAAATACTTCAGAGTACTATGGAAGGCTGAGATCCCACAATATTAATAACAAAGTATCACTCTACGCACAAAACTGAAATAAGATCTGAAACTCTGCTCTAACATATACCACAGGCCAAGCTTGCTTCATTCTACCTGAGGTGTTCCAGATAAGTTCACAATGCTCCAAAAATTAGACATTACAACTTCCTCACCCACAATACTCTCAAAAATATTGGCAAGGGTTAGGCCCATGACTAATACGCCAGTAACACCTCCCATTGCACTGAATAGTATTTTCTCACTATTTCCTTGAGCATATTCTTCTGTCTTCTGTCTCCAGAAGAGAACATATTCTCTTGAATGTATTCTTCTTTCATTCTTCAACTGTAAATTTGCTGAGGCAAGACCACTTCACACATGCAGCAGTGCAGAACAGAGCTGTCCAATTAGTAATTTTTTTGTTAGAAAACAAAAAAGGCTAACCTTGCCTTTCAGATCAAACTGTTTGTGGTCACTTATCTGCTTGGTGAATTAATTTCATTACACAGTACCTGTATTTCATAAAGGACATTGGTTTCCTAGTAATCTACTGGTAAGATTTTTCTCATCCTCATCTATAAAAAGCATCTTCATGGCTTGCCTTTTTTACTATAGTTCAAGTGAATACCCAACAAAATTACTAAAATTATAAGCAAAGAGAGGAAAAACAAAAACCCTCCCACCTTTAAAAGACATTACTGTAGCTTTTGCCCAATTATCTACTTCAAGCAGCATCTATTCAAATCTGTAGCACAATGTACAAATTAACTACATCCTCACATTCCCACATTGAGATTTTTTTCATCTGTCAAATTACCTTATCTGCATCCACTTTTCCTCTGATAAACTCTTTCTTCCAGAATTCCAGGGCCTGTTCCAGGGTCAGGCCAATGCCTTTCAGGAAGAGCCCATACTGCATGCGGCCCCCGTGCCGGAGGTGGTGGCTGTCACGGAGCGCTCTGTGCAACTGCCGCATGCAGGGGGGGAACGACTTCACAGACAGCTGGCGAGAGAAGGATTTCTGCGTTAAGGCATACTGATCATTTAATTTGTAGGATATATGTTTACTGCGGTTATTAATTAGCTCCACTGGAAAATGCCAATGGCTGGAAGAAAAGATATGTGTACAGACAGCCTTGGGACTGAATTCATAACACGAGTCCATGAACTATCCAATTCAATCACCACCTCAAGAACAAAATCCAAAGGACAGAGTAATACAGGTGGTAGTACCAGACCGTCTCCAGCTACGAAGTAACACAGGTTTAATTGCTTTCAGGAAAAATATATTCACACTTTAATTGCAATATTTCTTGACTCTGCTTTATTTTAGCACCTGGAATGGGAAAGTGACCTCTGATAGAGTTTGAGGGGTTGGGGAAGGGGAGTGGATTTTTTTAAAAAAAAAAATCTTCGAAAAACAACAAGCAAGAGTAAAAGCCTTTGCAACTAATCTGCCGGGATTTTCCCCTGAAGAATACTATTTCTCAAAAAGCATGATCTCAGAGACTAAAAAACCAATGTAACATTCCAGTTTACTTGGGCTTTATATTGTTATCTTTTAACATCCAAGCCATGGAATTCACTGCTAGAGAAACATTCCATCGTGGTTAAGATGGACACTGAAAACACGTAATTCCTAAAATTTGAATAAAGGAGTTACAATATGTTTTTAATTGACTCTGTATAATTTATGCATGGTGTTTTACATCCCATGTTTTACTTCCATTTTATTTACTTTCTTGTTTTCAAAACACCTCCTGTAAGTCAAAAGTAAAAAAACAGCATTGAAAATACTAATACTGCAACACAGTAATCATAAACTAAACATCATAGTTGGCAAGATTGTTAAATAAGAAAATTTTGTTGAATTCTGCTGATAATTATGTTAGGTATTTGTGAAAGTACACAAAATTAAACAGCAAATTAAGCATTTCACTATAACTTCACTCGAAATCTGGATCCTGCTTAGATGCATTTTCAGTTAATTCTGCCGTATTTTGAACTTTTGAACACAATTTTGAACATTTTGAACACAATTTCATTCAACAGTTACAAAGCAAATATGAAAAAAAAGAAGGCAAAGGCTTTCTATTTTGTTTGTACATAGAGTACTTGCATTTAAAAAGTTACACTTCAACATCCTATATAACTCCAGAAACACAACTTACAGCATCGATCTGCTCTAGGGAAATTTTTCCAGTGTTCTTTTGGATGCTGTAATCTGGGCCAATGTAAGAATGGCTGAAAAACAAAGCAAACAGTATGGCATCATTTAAGGCAGTTCCAAAATATTTTTAAGTTTAGAAATTTAGAAAGAAAATAATTTATCAATTATGGACTGCAAATATTTCATATCAGACAAAAACAAGAAACAAAGTAATTAGGACTTATAAGCCAACATTAGAGCCAACTTAGTAAAGGAACCCTCTCTCCCTTTATCTAAAGGGTGAGGGGTCATAGAGGATTTAGATCACAGGATCACAATACTCCTGAGGTTGAGAGAGACCACTGAAGATCATTTAGTCCAATCCCTGCTCAAAATGGTATTTGCTACAGCAGGTTGCTTAGGATCTCACTAAGCTGGGTTTTGAGCATCTCCAAGGACAGAGACTCATAACCTTTTGAGCAACCTGTTCCAACATTCAACCACTCTGGCAATAAAAAACTGTTTTCTTATGCTTAAGTGGAATATCCTGTATGTCTGCCTCTGCCCATTGCCTCCTAGCCTATCACTGGATACCACTAAGACTCTCACTTTTTCTTTACTCCTTATTAGACACCTATTTACATGCACTGATAAAATGCACACACACACTTCCTGAAATTTATCTCCTCCAGGCTGAGCAGCCTCAGTTCTCTCAGCCTCTTCTCATTTGTGCTGGAAAGCCCAGGATTCTTCCCAGTTTTATATCATCTCAGACTTGCTGAGTACACTCAATTCCATCACTCAAGGCTTTAAAGTAGAAGCTAAACAAGACAGGACCCTAGGTACTCCACTAGGGATTGGCCTCCAGCTGGTTTTAGCATCTCTGATCACAACCCTTTGAACATAGCACTTAAGAGCTTTTAGTCCACCTCACTGTCCACTTACTTAGCCTGTACTTCATCAGTTGTCGATGAGAATGTTGTAAGTGTCAAAAACCTTCCTAAAGTCAAGACAAACAACATCCACTGATTCCACACACCCCCCCCCCACCATCTACTGAGTCTTCTATTACCAAATGACCAGCTGTGAAGTTAATCAAGAATAATTCCCCATTCACACCTCTATGCTGGCCACTCATGGCCACCTTCTTCATATATCTGCAGCCGAGATGACGCTAAACAGCCTACAGTTCATTGCATTCTTCTCCTTACTCTTTGTGAAGCCAGGGTCACTTTTGCTTTCTTCCAGTAAAAAAGAACCTTTCTACTTTGCCATTTGTGTACCACAAAAACAAGCAAACAAACAAAAAACCCTGATGGATCTCTATGGATGCCTGCTGTGGGGGAAAAGTAAAAACCTCAAAAACTTAAGAGTAACAGTAAATCTGGGATGGCTTTTCCTTTATTACTGACATACCAATATAGTTTAAGTCCTAGCCAAAATAGCACAGGAATTTGTTTACATGTGCTGTCTCATCATTCATTCATACTGCAAAGAAGACACTTTTGAAAGCTGAGCTAAGTTCAGGTAACCCTACACTACAGCAGAGACAGTCACATAGACACTGTCACCCAAGTAACTTCAAATAAAACACAACCATCTAATGCCCAGCTTCTACTTTTAAATATAGAGACAGAATTAACAGTATCATTTAAATGTTGTTTGTAAAGGATGTTAGAAGACCATGTAGTCCCACATCCCACTTTAAATGGGGTTACTGCCAGATGAGCCATGGGTTTTTCTAGCTGAATCCTAAAAATCTCCATGAACTAAGACTACCTACCTGTGGGCAACTGCTGTACTATCATTCTAGCACAGACATTTTTCCTAATGTTTGATCTAAACCTGCCAAGCTGCTATATGTGACCACTGTCATTTGTCAAATCCTCTGGCACCACTGAAAATTCCAATACGACAATGTTTGTCCTTCAAACAGTTGCAGGCTGCTATTTGATCTCCCCCAAGCTTCTTTTTCACCGGACTAAACTAAGTTAACTCAGCTTCTCCCTACAATTCATGTGTAGGCCCAGTTCTATAGCAGCATGATGGGATTACATAAAACAGTGTCTGTCCATGTGAAATTCTCCTGCTGAATATTTTAAACAGTAGAGTGTTACAAGCCTGTAAACCTCATACAAGGCAGGAGTTGCAAAAGTGCACTTCTCATGCATTGAGATATTAAGTTTCCATCTCTATTAATTTGTTAAAGTTTCAGCAAGCTAAATCTCTTTGTAGCCTACTGTGAGCATGTGAAATCCTAAACAAAATCTTACATCAAATACTTTAACATTTTAACTAAAATTCTTCTCTTTTTTTTGGTCTAGTACAAGTAGTACTAGAAAGCACCAACGAAATAGAATAGAATAAAATAGAATACTAAAAAGAATAGAATAAAAAGAATACTAAAACACAGACAAAATATTTAGTCCAGAACCATCCAATTACAAAATACGTGGGTTTTTTTTTCCTTTTAAAAAAGTAATGGGCATGGGTTAAAACATCCATAAAGACATAATTCACAGTAAAATAATCTTTTCTTAGGACTAGCTAATTTGTAAGTCACAAGCAGGTAAGAACAGGTGCCCAAACATGTGTGGGACATTAACAACTAAACAATGCTCTGTAACCTTCAATTGTATGTTCTTTTTATTAATTTCTAAGTTTTTGTTTCCCCAACAGAGGTCTATTGACGGGTGCTGAAAATAAAATACTGCTCTACAAATTCAGATAATGAAGGTAAAAGGAAGTCCACAACTAGCTAATATTCTCCTTTCTCATGAGCAAGATGAAGCAAAAGGAATCACAGACTCACAGAAATAAATAACAAAGGTGACCTATTTGGTCACCTGTCTGTTCACTGCCAGAGGTTGCTTTTCAAGTTGCAAGGTCTGATATATTTTGTTCATTTTAAAGGAACTTCCAAAAAGACAACTTGGAAGCATTTGTATTTTTTTCCGTTGGTGACAAAATAAACTGGAAATAGTCCCTCCATTTTCACAAACACAAAATGGAGTTTACCACATACCCAAGGTAACATAAGAATGTACAAAAAAATGCCAGTTAGCATGAATGTAGGGTATAGTATCTGTTACTGTTAAACAGACATCTGTTCCAATATACTGTTAAAGTAACTTTTTCTGGAACCTTTACTTTTCCTGTGTTTAAAGAAAAAACACAGACAGGACAGGTTGTTGTAATACTGTTCCGCTTACATACATGCAGAGCACACATCAAAAGAAATTTTCAATTTCTGAGTAATTACGCCTAGAGAGCACAGTATATAAAAAGCTAACTTAATTCCTCTTGATCTTCAAATGGAGAAAGGTATACCACTGAGGCGTATTTTTTACAATCCCAGATAAGATGTAGGGTAATAAAATCATGGAAGGTTACTGGCATTCAAAAGTACCCCCAGCTATGTAACAGTAACAATAACACTGCAATCTTTGTTTTCATTCATTGCTTCTGAGCAAAGCTCAGTCACATGTAAATAAGCAGAGATACAATGAAAGCTATTTTTCCTATTCAGATTTACAGTAAAAAAAACCAAAACATAAAACTCTTCCTATATAATAAAAATGATGAGATTTAAAAAAAAAAAAAAAAAAAAGTCAGGTTTTAGGTACAGATAGCTCAAGCAGTAGAGCACCGTAGGAAATAAGGAGCATGACCTAGCAAACTAGATCTGCATCCTAATTCCCCATGCAATACTGCCATGATGGAGCCTCAACACTCCCACTTCTAATCCATCCAACATCGTTTCAGTGATGTTAATCCTAAAATGTGTGTGTTCAAAAACAGAGCTTTTGTTACTGACATCCAATATTTAAGTAAATTTCTATCCTTAGAGATATTAAAAATTCAACAAAAATAAACACCTGAGCAACCTGATCTAACTACATCTGCACTGAGCAGGGGCTAGATGCCTAAATCATCTCCAGAGGTTCACTTTAATCTAAATTATTCCATGATTCTAAACCACCTCCCTCTAATTGTATGGACCTTGTCCTCCTGCATACTACCATAGAAAGAAAACTCTCCAATATAAAGTGAGAAAAGGCAATCATGTATATAAGAAAGAGACCAGAAATCTATCCTCACCCTTTCCTACAAATCAAGTAGAAAGCTATATATATATATATACAGCTGTGTGTGTGTAAATATATACACACACACAGAGATACACATATATATATTTATACGCATGCACACACTTTCAAACTAAGAGTGAGGCAGACTATTTACCCTAACGGTTCACACTTTCAGCAATCTACTTAGGTCCATTAAAAGAACAAATTAGTACTCCATTCATCAGTGTCATTGAAATCTTCTAAAGCAGAGAGCATTTAATATTTGCAACAAGGAAGGCCCATGCTCTGAACAATGCAATTTGGAATCTGTTTTGTTCATACACAAGCTTAACAACTTTGCACTTGCTACAAAAAAAAAACCTTTATAAAAGCTACAAGTTTTTTGTTACTTAGAAGCAACGCTAGCTCTATAAATTATGTTCCATGTAATTTAAAAAGCTTTTAAGTTGAAGGGTTACTTTTGGGGTTTTTCCAATCAAAGCCAATTCCACAGATTAAGTCTGTAAAAAACCCTCTACCTAAGGCATTCTACCAAAACAATTACTTTAATCTGTATGAAGGAGTATACTCATGTTTTCAGTTTATGCTACCTGAGATGATTAAGCAGAGGCTGAAGTCTCTCATCAGACTGTATGGAAGGTAGCGATCGTGCTGTCAGCTGGAAGAAAATGGGAGTACAATTAATAAAATATTAACTTAAAAAAACTGATAGCACAAGGCAGGAATTATGTTAGAAGTCACACTGAGTTGTTACAACTTTATAAAACATTGGATAAGACGTAATTTCTCCAATTAAAAATAACTAAGCACAGCATTCCAGAATCTGAAGCCAGCAGAAATATTTACAAGTTAACAAACAGTGAAAAAATAATTTTTCTGAAATTACAATGCTATTAGAATTAAATAGCAAGACATCATTGAAAGTAGTACATGTTTTTCCAAACATATTTGAACTAGAAGTCATACTGTGCCTAGAGAGCCTTCTACCAATGTAAATATAATCCATGAAGCCATATTATATACAATTTACATTTGTATAAAAGCAATTTATATAGTATCTAACACTATGTGAGTTTTATATGTATGCTTCTGTATTCACTTTTACATGTATTCCTCTGTCATTTTTTTTAAATGGGCGATGTCGCTGTTGAGCGGCTAGCTGAGGACTGACCCAAGTTCTCAGACAAGCGAAGAGAGGAGAAAAGCACTTTATTGTTTTGAATTCTATATATATAGAGTTTACAGAAGTGCCCTAGATTGGTCAGCTCGAGACCTCCCCCTAGGCCCAGTTGGCCAAGCCCGAACTCACTCAATTTGGAGAAACTGTTTGCAAAACATCCAAACTTTATCTTGTTTATGAAATATAGCAAAATGTTCCCACGGGAAGAACCTGTGCTAGCCACAGGGCATAACATGTTTTACAATTTGATTCTTCTAAAATAAATACACTTTTTAATATAACTCATTACTAATTAAAACATTCAACTTTTTCTGCAAAAATAAACCTAGCAATTTATAGATCAACAAACACATGTCACACTATTGTACAATATTAGTTAATTGGTGTATTAACTAAAAAAACTGGAAAAATGTGTGCAATTAATTTGCTTAGTATCTGTACGTGAAGTGGCTACCTTCACCTATAAAAGCTACAAACATAGCACTTCAGATAATCCTGATGTATTCAGAACATATACACTTCAGATATATTCGACACACACAGAATATAAAATATTTAATATAACATGCATTTCATGATTCTTTGGCTGCCAAGTTAGGCTGTATTTTGACAATTACCTTTGTACAAGTTTAAAATTTTGAGATATTTCACACTGTATAAATAACCATCAAGTTTTTAAGTGTTTTACAGATAACTCAGAAATAGCAAGTACTATTATACATTCTTATTAAAAATATGTAATTCCTGAACGACCACCCATTCATTACATCCATTTCATAATCTGTGCTGCTAGGCAGAAGTCAGACTGGGATGAAATTTTAAACTTGCACCTCAAGCTCACAATACCATCTACCAACTAAATGAGAGGAGGTTCAAGGCAGCTGTCTGCCAAGGGAAGGTTGGAGCTACTGAACACAGGGACAGCAGGGAAGGAGAAAGGGGCCATTTCTGCTCTTGACTGCAGCAATCACTGTTTCAAAACACAGCTCTTCTCAGCCCCAGGTAACCCAAATGTACTCAATCCAATCTGACTGCTGCAGAAAACATTAACCTGGCACTCTCAGCAACCCATTCATCTTTCTACTTTAAAAGGCAGCTATCTCAGGCATTAAAGCATGATCCACATTCCCTTGTTTTATGGAGCTAGATTGAGATGCATATATTAAAAATTCAGTAAACTCTGCATTTATTCAGATGATTCTTCTAATAAAAAACCCTCATTTTCCTAGTACTGAGTTTCAAAGACCAATATATGTATTGTGCTATATTCATGTCCCCTATAAAGTAACCTAATTTTGTTTAAACACAACCAGAAAATCAGAAATTATTTGTGAAAAGAACTTGGAAGCCTTCTAAACACCAACCACATTATTCCACAGGTTATCAGAACAACGACTGAATCACCCAAAATACCATCTGCCTCTTTTTCCATTAATAACTTAAGAGGTACAGGAAACAGTATTTGTGTGCACACTCAAATGCATAGTTTTAATTTTATATAAGACAAGCATATAGGATTTTTCTCTATGCAGTACCTGAAATATTGCATGTAATCAGAAAAAAACAATGCATTTATGACTGGATTTTTATGAAGATCTGGCTGGACAGTGATGTAAGTAGAAAAAAAAAAGTAACATTCAAAACGTGAAAAAGTATCAACATTATTATCAAAGTCACATATATAGTAAACTGCATTTCTGTGTAAACACTATCAATCAACAGAAACACTGGTTTAAAACTAATATAGGAGACTAGTAGGAATTGAGGCAGAACCAAGACCTAATGATCTTTTACCAAGATTTTTCTTGACATTGCAATGAAAGAAGACGGAAGGAGTGGCCTATGCTGGCTGTTTCTGGATCCACCATTAAAGGACAGAAAAACATAATCCTGTGAAGTCAAAGGAGAATCCACATAGCCAGTATTTTTCTGAATCTGAAAATCTTAGGAGCAAAATGACTTCCCATTTTCCCCTGTTATGTTGCCTGGACAAAGTGATGTTCTCTACAGACCATGTATTGTGAAAATAAGATCTAACATTTCAAATCTTAGAACAAACACTTTGTCCAGTTATTTCAAATATTTATATTCAGGAAGATGTGGGATCCTCATGACACTGTTCTTTTCTACCTAACACTAAGGACAGCTTTCCTTAAACACAGTTGAGGAGACCTCATCAAAATATTTGAACAACTTTAATTGAAAGAGCACATTTTCCTTTAGCTTGCCTGGATTATAAAAATAAAATGCAACATTTTCAGTATAAAGTCTCTCCTTAGAACCTTACATTTTTTTCTAACAGAGCCACATTATAAATAAAAGCAGCTTTTACAAAGGTCATGGTAAATTAATGCTAGTGTTTTTAAACAGCTAAGAACTTTATGAGCTTTTTCAGCAGCCTTTTTCTAAAAGATGATGCCTATTACAGAATCCAAATTGAGATTCTGAAGACTTTTTCTAACCACTCCGAAATGAAATTTAGACAAATTCCTGCAAGCACAGCCTTGCCTTCATCTCTATATGGTACTCAACATAAAGATCATCATACCAGGGGGAAAAAAAGCACGAACATGACATTTGATATTTTAGATACATGAAAGACATCAAAATGTTGTCAAGTAAAGAGCATAGCTCCAAACTCTAATCATGTTAAAGCAGTTTAATTTACAGAGAACATAAAACACTGCTGACTAAAGATAATTCAAGTGCCGAGGCCTGGATGATCAGAGGAGGGGGCAGAGTGAGCAGACAGGCACATGCTCTCAGAGCTGAACTGAGATGGAGACCTTCTAACCTCAAGTTCAGCAACAAGTCTGGGGGTAGTTTTTCCAAAGTTGCCACTGCTCAAGACCTGGCTGGTCATCAGTCTGCTGGTGGTAAGCATTGCTTGTGGATTTTTTTGGTTTGGGTTTTTCTTCATTTAATAAACTGTTTTTACCTCAATCCAGTCCTGTCACTGGTTACAAGAGTGAAGAGGTCAGTACCTGCTCCTCCACTTCCCCTCATGAGGATTTTGAAGATGGCAATGAGGTCTCCACTCAGACTTTTCTTCTCCAGGCTGAACAGACCAAGTGCCCTCAGCTGCTCCACATACGACTTCCCCTCAAGGTCCTTCACCACCCTTGTGGCCTCTTTGGGATGCTCTCTAATGGTTTAATATCTTTCTTACATTGTAGCACTCAAAATTGCCCCCAGCACTCGAGGACTGCCCCAGGTCAGAGAAGAACAGGACAATCCCCTCCCTTGCCCTGCTGGCAATGCTGTGCCTGATGCCAACCAGGACAGGGTTGGCCTTCCTGGCTGCCAGGGCACTGCTGACTCAGATTTGACTTCCCATTGCCCAGGACTCCCAGGCCCATTTTTGCATCTCATTCCCCACTCTGCACCGACCATCAGGGCTTCCCCATCCCAGGTGCAGAATCTGGCACTCACCCTTGTTCAACTTCATGTGGTTGGTGTTTGCCCCACCCTGTAATTGTTCAAGGTCTCTCTGCAGTGTCTGTGCCCAACTTACTGCCTGACCTATCCATGCCCTGTGGGTGGACTATGGTCTATTTGTGGAATAAAATCCATCACCCAGTTGAGTATGAGCCTGCACAGTAGCAAAGTGCAAGAGGGAAAGAAGGTAAAAGAAAAATGGAAACAAAGATACAAGCAAAATATGACATCACAGTAGTACCTAGAGCAGTAACTCATCTAAAGAAATGGTATAAAATTAGAAATTAACTTTTGTGGAATGAAATAAAATTATGTTTTCCTCTGCTAATCCAACACTACTTTACCTATTCACGTCTTTCTCTTGAATTTTTTGGAAGAGAGACTACCTTTTGCAATAGCTATTTAACATTAATAAGCAGCACACTTGTTCCAACTAACTCATTAATGCTAGACAAAGTTTGTTCAAAGATGTGTTTGCCCAGCATTTTAAGATGTTTTCTAGATGTACTCAATCTAACAGAATATCGAATTTTATGTAACCAAAATCCAACATACACATTTTTTTTATTGACAACACTGTAGCCGTGGCATATCTGAGAGTCAGAATTACAGATCCCAGCTTTCCCCCTTCACCAGGAATAACTGACAAATGAGAGAAGACAGTAAGGCACTTTCTGTAAAAGTTTTTACCTTCATTCAGGATTTTTTCCTTAACCCTGGTTTATCAAGATTAGCTATCCTTCTGGAGTATCCATTTGATCAAAAGAAAAAACAATCTTCAGGAGATGCTACAAAAGCCTTTTGGAAGCTTTCCTCTCCTCATTCCCATTTAAAGATAACAGAACAGGTTAAAAACAATGCTGTAGAAACATTTTAGTTCTCTTCACTTAAAGACTGTGTCATAATATTCAGTATACTGTTATACATACACTATGAACATCAGAGTACACTTTACATATTTATAGGATCAACATAGAATCATAGGATGGTTTGGGTTGGAAGGGGCCTTAAAGCTCATCTAGTTCCAAACCCTCTGCAATGGGCAGTGACACCTCCCACTACACCAGATTGCTCAGAGCCCCATCCAGCTTGGTCTTGAGCATGAACTGCACACATGTCCAGCATGATTACAATAAATAACAGGCCTTAAAATTCTCAGTTACACTTACACAGAGTCCAACTACAAGTGCTTTTCAATCAAGGTCATGCTTTTATGTAAAAAGGGAAACTCTACTATACAATGACATTTCAAACATAAATCACATAGTCTCTTTACCACTGCAATCTGCCTTCAGCAATGAAAACCAGTTTTCATGCACATTTTATTCTAGAACTCAGCCTAAATAGAGCAAGTAATAGTCACAAAAGGCTTCTTAATGCATTTCTCTCTGATTAGAAGCACTGTTGATGAATAGAAGTTCTAAAACTTTAAAACAACTAAATTTTCAACAAAACCTGAATTTTAGCTTGTTATTCTCTAAAATGTAGTTTTAAAGGATGTGAATTCTCCAGCAAGGCATTTTAATGCACCAAGCACCAAAATACTTTCCTGAGATTAAATTTCAGATACAATGTTTAGAAAGGTTTTGTACTTCTGAGAAAGCCTTAACATTACTTTGATTTGCCTTTATTTATTTTTTAAAGACATTTCAGAATGAGGTTACATGGTGTGTATGACTTTGCACTAAGAAATCATGAGATGCAGATATTGCCAGAACCCAAGAATTCAATTACATTCCAGAGAAACACATTCAACATCCAACTAAGTTGCAGGCTGTCTCATACCAACAAAAACTGATTGATTTTGAAACATCAGCTATGGTGCTAATGTTGTAACAAAATGTCACAAGGCAAATGCTATGCAGCTAGGGAACCTGAAATAAGAAAGCAGTGTTTGCATGCCAGTATGCTGCCATACCTAGACAGTTGACATTTTAACACTGATCAATTTTCTTTTGAAAAAAGTTGGGATTGAACCTTTCACAGCATCTTACAAATCTCAAGCACTGTACAAAATTAATAAGTAATTTTTGCCAAGGCTTCCTCAGCTATTAAAAGTTATTTCAGCAGCACTCACACTGAAATATGCTCAATAAAAACTACACCAAACAATTAATTTTACATCCATTCCACATCCATTGTTAACACACAACCTATGTAACAGCAAATAACATTTTTCAAAACTAACAAAACTAAGCAAAAAATGCTTTTGACATTATCAATTTTTTTTTAAAATGGGTCAATATAATTTAATACCTAAAGCGTTTAGAAGATTTCCATCTAGTACCACCAAATTTATGGAAGAAAGGAAATAAATAAAACTGCAGACTGGCATTACCAGGCTCTTAGTACAAATGTAACAACTCTGACATTTCTGAAGTACAGGAAAAAATTTCCCTCTTGAATCTCTAGTGGATGATGTAAGTGTCAATATAAGGCTGAAGTTGGTTTTGCAGATTTGCTTTTGTTTTGTTATTAAATTACATAAAACTCCCCACCAACCCCTCTCTCTCTCTCTCACACACACCCACACTCTTTTCACAGTAACACAAGCCAGCCCAAAGAGTATCACACAGAAAACAAAGTGGCCTTTTATGTTTAAGGAAAGCAAATCAAAGGCAGCAATTAACTTATTAAAAAAGAAAACTAATTGAAGTTATATTCTTGGCACTGTCATTTTCTTTTTGGACTCTAAAAGGCAGGGCACAATAGTTATCAATGTTGCTTAGACGCTATATCTAAAAATTCAAAAGCTATACAGAAGTATAGTTAAATATAAATTATGTTGTAAAATATATATTCTAAATTATAAATATTACATATATAAAGTCTTTTTTCATTTTGCCAGTTAATTCAAGCTGCCAAAGGACAAATTTTCCACAAGAGAAGAAACAAATTAAGAGTTGTGAAAAGTGTCCTTGCTAGCATGTCCTAGATATTTACCTAATACTTTAAGAACTCTGAAGAAACCAAACTCCACTAACTAATTTCACATCAGCATTTGTCAAATGCAGTCAGAATAATAATTAATGTTTTCCTAAGGCACTTGTTTCTGAAAGTAATTGATTTCTTTTTTCCATTTGGAAATGTCTAGCCTTCATATTCACATCGAGGTATAAATAACATCTGGATTGGAGTCTCATATTTTGTCTTTAAAGCAAAATTTTTCAATAATTAAACCTTGTTTAATTGCTAAGTGAACTGTTGCTGGGTTATGTGGCATTATTACTTATGCATATAACCATTTCAGTTGCATGTGAGGGTGACAGCATGTAAATGAACTCTACTCTTGTACTTTTTTTGCATACTAAAACAAAGCTGAAGTTGACAGTTATGAAGATTCTCATTAGATATTTTCCCCCCAAAATAACTCCTTGATTCCATCTTTCTTACAATGTATAGCACGTTTCAGGCTTCAATTATATGTAGATTGGAGTAGACACTTAAGAAGCTACTTTGTCAGCAAAATCCAAATCTTCTGTTAAATACTGCTTCCCACAATTGTGCAGGTTCTTCAGTGACTTTATCAACTGTTTAACCACTGACTCTGCCTTTGCAGAGAGCTTTCTCAGCTTTTCATTTAGTCCTCAGTTATTTTTTGTATCAATTTCCAGATACCTAGTAATTTTCAAACCAAATAAACAGTGTATTGGAACACTCACCTTCACATCAAGCATGGAAAATGAAATAGTTTCCTTTATTTCACTATGAGCTTCTGATTCATGCAAACAGTTCTTAGTCTCTTCATTATTGCTTATTGTTCTTTGGCTGCATGCAGATCTTTTGTTTCTTTTTCTGGCATCATTTATGAACAGAAGTTTGTTGCTTTTCCAGTCCTTCTCCCAGGTTCACAGACTAAATGGTGATTCCAGCACTCCAAAGTAATCTGGATTGTGTTCCTCAGTTCAGCTATACAATGATGCTTTAATTAACTTACATCCATGGAGCATTACTGAAGTGGGAGAAGGTAACTCAGACAGCAGTGATTTCCCCAAGGTTTCAATATAATGATTTTGAAGTTTCACACACACGTACCCTGTCCCTTTCTCTTCATTCATGAGAGGGAAATTAAGAAAGTCAAAATCTCATCATAAAATCTCTTCTTGGTAAAAGCTACTAGCCAATACCACACAAAAAGTAATTGGTTAGAATACATGAAAGATTATTTTTACTTCATTAAGGACCCTCAAAGTCACTGTCACAAACCATGGCAGATTTTTCCCATCACACACTTTATCAGTCTAGCACTGTGTTCCAAAACTGCTTTAAGAACAATCACACTAGCAAAAGTTCTTTGATGCTGAACACTGTATAGTCAAAAAGAGACAAAACAACTTTCTATATAACCATCCAATACACCTGATTAAAAGCTCATTTTCCATAGTCATCATTACCACTACATAGCTTCATCAATGTAGACCATCATAAAAACCCTCAGTTAAAAACTGCTACGTATTTTATCTTTACAAACTGTATTACTAAAGTCCTATGCACTACAGGAAATAAATGTCTGCTACTGTATAAAAACTAGTTACTATAAATCAGTTTTATTATAGGACTTCAGAAGAGATATTTAGATTTTAGTAGTAACAGGATTTTACTAGTGGGAACCAATTACCTGTCTAGTTCTGAGCTCACCACTCCAAGAAACATGGACATACCAGAGAGAGATCAGCATAGGGCCACAGAGATGAAGGGACTGGAGCATCTCTTATGAGCAAAGACTGGGAAAGCTGGAACTGTTCAGCATGGAGGAGGGAAGGCTCTGAAGGATTCTACCAATGCATATAAAATACCTGAAGGGAGGGTGCAAAAAGGACAGAGCCAGGTTCTTTCCATGGGTGACCAGAGACAGGACCAGATGAAATGTGGACAACAAACTGAAACACAGGAGATCCCATCTTAACATCAAGAAACACTGTTTCACTGTAAAGGTGACTGAACACTGGCACAGGTTACCCAGGGAGATTGAAGTCTCCGTCCTTGGAGATACTCAAAACCTGCCTGGACAGTCCTGGTCAACCAGATCTAGATGACCCTGCTCCATCTGAGGGGCTGGACCAGATGATCTTCAGAGGTGCATTCAAACCTCAGCCACATTGTGAATCACAGCTGTTGAAAATGCAGCCCACAATACAGTACCAAATATTTCTAGCCTGTTTTAGGCTAAAAAAATTTTACTAGCGTTCCTGTTTTCCATAAAAGAGCTTCCATTACCTAAGCAGCCTCAAAAGTCCACATTTTCATCTGCAATGTAGGGAAATGTTAAAAATTACTTGTGATTCTTCTAACAAATTCTAACAAGATTGTCAAGTGCTTTTTCAGGACTTTCCCTTTTCAGGAAAAAATTATGAATAAAAATCTTAAAATCACTTGTTCTTAGGGACCAGGATTACTTACCGAAGTCAACACTAATCAAGGCTGCATTCTTATTCAGTCCTTAAACACGAAGATAGAGACACTAACATCTAAGGAAAAATGTTACTATTGCAAAGCATTCTTCTGTGTTTAATGAGCTTCTCAAGTCTTTGTATATTTACTTTTTTCCCTTGACAAACTTACTATACAATTTCAAATAATTTTAAATAATCCTTAGGAATTCCATACCTGATCTTTAGTAACAAACACATAGAAAATATTTTACTACAATAGCCTGCATGACACCAGTCTCTTACTTTCAAAACTCAGAGGGTGGCATTAGAATTTGAATTGTTTTATTCTCTCAATATGTGGTACTGCTTGAAAATAATTGTTTTGTTGCTAAAACTTAGAAAAATAACCATCTTTTGAAAGTAAGGAGGCATTTGGAATATTTTTGCTCAGTTGTGCATATTTTACAATATTCATTAACTTTTTTAAGAAGCAAAATCAAATCTTGCCAGCCCTTGAAAGTTTCAAAGCCCAGTTTCCCACACGTTCAAGTACCAGTGATTACATTCTTATCTTTAGTGAGTAGAGCTAAAAACATGACAGGCACTCAAATTTCATACTGCTAAAACCCAGCATTAATCTGAGCCTACTTATCATCATTTTCCAACATTTTAGCTCATCTCAACTCTCGGTTGCCAGTAACAGCAATGACATTTCCCAAACATGAGTAAGAGTTAAAGTTTAAATATTTTCTTTCTAAAACAGAAAAGGACATTTGTATTAAGCAAACCACTAGCAACTCCAACAACATGCAATGCTTTTATTTCCTTTCTCAAATGTTGATTATTTACATTTACAATTACTACAAATATTTTACCTCTGAATAAACAGAGGTTGGGAAAATACATTCTGACATAAGCAAACTTCCCCCAGTACTAAATTTCACGAAGCAGAAAACCAAGCCTTAAAAAAAGCCACTTATTTATAAAACATAAATATTGCTGCTTTAGAATTTAACTATGGCAGCGGGACCTCCATCTGACCCTCATTAAGACCTGTGGCTCAGTGTCTTTCAGAGCAGAAGTGCACACAGCAAGCTGCTAAAGTGAAGCCAAAGCTGGTGGCTTCAAGGTCCAGGGATGTTGTCCTTCCCAGCCCCTGAGCCCAGCCAGGCTGACTGCGAGACACACATGGCAGTCTTGTTTTCCCTCAAGGGTTTGAGCTGCTCCCTCAATGGTCCATCAACCAATAGTCTGAGGCTAGCGTGATCCTGCTATCTACACTCATCTTTAAGTGTTAGAATTAATAACTTTTGCCCATCTTAGGCAATCTTACCACATTTGATAGAGAATGAAAATCTGTAAGATAGTAAGTCCTAGCAAATTTCACAGTAAAATATTAGGTGAGAGAAACAATTATCTCTCAGAAGGTGAAACACTACAAAAATCCAAACTGTTAGAACAGCAGAGATTCTACAAGGAAAATGTGTTATATATCAATTATAAAAGAATTTTTAGTTTTCAGTTTGTATTCAAACACTAAAATAATCACAGGAAACCAATCCCCTGCTCAACCGAAAAGATAAGGAGACAAACAGGTAACAATGAACTACTTACTGAGGACTACTTCAAGAACAGGATATGAGCAATAGTATTAGAACCATGTCTCTCATGGTTCTCAATAAGCCTGTATTTTTTCCTGACTACTGGTCATCTAGAAGAATGTCTGGAAGTTGTCCCTATTAGCTAATACATCTAACTTACTGTGAGATGACCGATGAAATACTGACCCTGAACAAATTTTTGTGACTGCAGCACAAGGGTTGAAAAAGACCATGGAGTCCAGAAACAAAAAGTACAGGATTGAAAAATCTAATTTGTTTGAAGCCAGATGAATGTGTAAAAGAATAGCCAAGCCAAATAAATGCTAAATCAGGTACTGTAACTGCATTTTGGAAGATAAGCTAGGCTACTTTGCTGTGATGTTCTCAAATAAAGGAGGTACTAAAAACGAGTTTTTATGAAGAATGTACTCTGCAACCATTAGTCTTTGAACAGACCTGGCATCCATTTTCTGAAGCAAGACCAACATATGGTTAGGCAAAGCCAGTTAGCAAATACCCTTTGTATTCTTGTATCATTCTAACATTCTTCAAACCAGTTTATGATCCATTGGGAGCCACGAAAATATACAATGGTATTGGCCAAGTGTCTGGCAACAGACAGCAGAAGTTTGGTTCCTCCTAAGTTAGAGCAGTTCAGCACCCTCGGGGTGGAGAAATAGAGGATGTAATTACTACTGGCAGAGGATCAGAGGCTGTAATCACTAGTTCAAGTATTTATATTAGCTAAGGAACTCTTGCTGCTAGCATCAAATCTGTTTCACCATGGCTGCTGAGTAATTATAAAGCCCTAAAGGATCTTGAAGCTGCTCACAACAACTTGCAACATGGTCGCAAGACAGAAAAAAACCTGCATAGAGGAAGAGTACATAAAGTACAAAAAAAGCTATTTCCTACATAGTTCAGCAAAGCCATTGTTAAATATAGTATTAAAAAAGGGTCTATATACAATAAAAAGTTGAAAGTTACTAGATCCAACTACATATCATATCAGTCGTTCTGGGTAGTTTATCAACAAAGCAACTGCAAATAAAAATTTAAAAAATGACTTGCCAATGAGTGTCAGCTTACTAATTCTTTTTGCAGATTTGTTTGGCATAACCCTTTGTGTTGGTTTGAAGACAAACCAGTGGGAGATCACAAGTCAAGATTGAAATTAAAAATAAGTGAAATAATACAAGGAAAAGCACTGACAAAGTCAGATACAACCTAACACCCTGTTAGGGTGGTAGTAGCAGTCCAACTGAAGTAGTCCAGTTGAAGTGGTGATCCTGTGAAGGTCTAGTCTCCAGCTGAAGATCCAGTGGTAGCTCTTGTCCTCTGGGAACCCAGTAGACAGGGCTAGCTCAGGCAGTTCCAAGGCCAGGTTATATCCAGGTGGGAACACCTGGCTCCTCCCTCCTGGGCAGAGCATCCCACAATGGGATGAGATAAGTCCATGAATCACACGGTGGGTCCCTGATGGCCCATTGCCTGTCATCCGGGGTGGGTCATTAGCAGCTGATAACAGCTAACGGCCCACAGCTGGTGGTAATAGAATACTTAAACACATCTATATTGCAACCCAGGACACCCTTGGACACCAAAATGGCTCCAATGTCCTCAATAAACTGTGACCAAGTGAACTGAGTGACACTTTTTTAATATATCCCCATTGGATACCTTCTTATTTCTTGAAACAGTGTTCACAAGTCCTACTAAACATACTACCTACAGCACTCAAGGTACAGCATCATCACTATGATGATAAAAACAGATTCCAAACCTGCACAATTCTTTAATTTTGCTTTTTTACAATATTTTCTCTAATGGTTACTGAAAATCATGTGAAAGTCCACTGTCCATTTTGCATAAGAAAATTAGCTTCTTTCCACACTACCTTGTGACCTCACCATGACTAAGCCTGTACAGAATACCCAAGCAGGAGAAAAATGATCTGGGACAATAAGGTTACCGAGGTTGGGAAAATTATATTGTTTTCATCTATGTGCAAGAGATAATGGAAGAGGTTAGGAGAAAGCAGAAAACAGTTCCCACAAAAAGTCAGAGCAATCACAGTCACTCCTCAGCCTATTGTTTTAGAAAGCGAAGTTAAATGAGGAATTATTTGCCTAAAATATTATCTGTGCTCTTTAAGGTCAACACACTAAGTCAAAATAGAAGAACGCATGCAACAAAACATCTTTATTTTCCTTTATTTCAGACTTTCCATTTCTAATGCCTTCAATAAGTGACAGAAACAACTGTATATTGTCCAAGCCTGTCACTCAGAAAGTAAGACTTTGACTCCATTTGTCCAGCTCTAGCTCTTTAGATGATATGAGAATATACTGATAAAATGAGAAAAGTACAGATGACTATGGTAAGCTTGTCCAAAAGACAACATCTGCCTTGTTCTAATGGTTTAGGTACAGGCAGAAGAATGGATGAACTCATAAGAGCTTTACATTCTTACAACATTTGGGCCAAAATGCAGAACAATGACAGCACCTCAGGTAACAACAGCAGGTGGGTTTTAGATACAGAGAAGGTCAAAGAGACAGCATCACCAAGGAGGCCACTGACAGCTTATGCCAAGTGTCTAAATCAGAATGCAATAAATAAATAAAAAATAATAGCCTGGATAGGAGGAGGTGACTCACCCATGAACATTCAACACTGCAAAAGGCTGAGCCCAAGAGAGAACCACTAGAGAAGCCAAGCCAGCAGCTAAGACCTGATCTGTGCTGGGAGTGCCCTGTTGAGAGTCCATGGCACCAGTCACAGCTTGACAAGAGGAGATTTGTTTGATGTGACTCTTTTCTTCACAGAATGTGAGAGTTGGTCATGGAACCGTTTGCTGGGTAGGCTTTGGCTAAGGGCCAAACTCCCACAGCTCCCACCCAGCCATTCACACATTCCCCCTCCTCAACAGGAAGGTGGGAGAAAAGAGATCTACGAGTCAATTGATCACTTATCAATTACCATTAAGAGCAAAACAGACTCAACCCCGGGAAAAGTTGAGGTATTGACAATTAAAATAGATCTGGATGGTGGGAAACAAAGACAAAAAACCAAAACACAACCCTGCTGTGACCCTCCTCTTCTTCCCAGGCTCAGTTTCACTCCTGTACTCCCAATTTCACTACCCAGCCCTTCCAAGTGGTACAGGGTGGATGGAAAATGAAGAGAGTAAATCAAAAACAGTGTGCAGCATTTAAGAGCTTGCAATGTTCTTAACCATATGCTCAAAAAGACATACTAAATTTCAGGTTTTTCAATTGTGTTTTTTGTTTATAATTAGTCAATAACTTATCTTTTACTATATTTTTCAATGAAATAATCTATATATAAACAAAAAGTACAGAAAACTTACTAGCAGTGAAGCAGTATTAAAGATGATTGGCTCTTTTGTACCATCTAGCAAGGGGTCATTTTCTGCCATGTAAGGCCAAATACCTCTTATTTTCAGAAAGAGCCACTTCAGCTCTGTCTCTGACATCCACTGCCACTTCACGTGCTCCGCAGTGAATGTCATATCTGTAAAGTACTCCAGATGAAGAAGGTAATGTGTACACAGACTGTATCATTTTGTTTGTCTGACACAGTCTGAAACTTGGATAGAGACAAGGATAACAATTTTCACCAAACCAGTCCCCCTTCATCTACAGCACAAAGTGATACTGTATGGGAGCATTTGCCTTGCTCTTGAGCTGACAATTGCTAAAGCACTTTTCAATAGTGTCAAGCAGCCACGGGCCAGTATTTTTCAAGATTTTTCAGTATTTAGTGTTTTTCAGGAATATCGCCACTATGGAAATACAACTTTTCGGTAAGACATGCCAACCTTGCACCAAACAAGCATCAAAGAGACCCAAAAAGGTCAGAGAGATCAAAAGCAACACGCAAAGAAAGTCACAGAATTCCATCAGGGCTTCTGGGTAGAAACACATGTGATAGAACACAAGTTATACAAGCTAAACAGTCAAGTCTAAACACAACAAAATTTGAAATAAAAATCAAGACAGTCTCCATAAAACACCATTGCTTAACTTGAACATTATATTTCAAAACCTAGAAACATCTCAGGTTCTTTTTGAACCAAAACACAGCAAAGATATTTAAAATAGCATGCCTAGGTTTTGCGTATCGCCAAATTCTCAGAAACAAGATTCTGTCAAACAACCATGTGTTTTCAATAAAAATGCAACTATTTTTCACATAGTCCTTCCTAGTGGTTAACCAAGTACACTTAAGAAACACACCCACCAAAAAGCCAACCAAACAAAAAGCCCTCCACTCAAAATAAAAAGAGTTTTACGTAACAGTCTATTAGGCACAAAAAAAGCAGGAATCTCTATCAAAACCCCATAAACTTTTCAAGTTGTTTGAGATAGTCTGTTTGGATTTAATCTTCCTTATGTGTTCCTGAGAATTTCTAATTACTTAGTTGATGTAAGACTGAGTAAATCCTCACCTTTTTTGAGAAAAGTACTCAGGACTGATACGTAATTTGAAAAGGTAAAATAAGCAAACAAAAACATAAACCATTCTCACCATTCACCTTGTTCATTATGAGGCAAATCTTGCTCTAGGAATGACACATCCAGAACTTCAATATTCAAACACTAAGCGACTATGTCTTCTCCACAATGACTATTCAACCACAACAGTGACACATATCCTGTTGTATTGTGCTTACGCTGTTCTGGAGACTTCTCCCTAGCAGAAACCTGTACCATCCCATGCTGTAATTTTATTGGTTTACCCCTTTCTCCTCCCTGGCTCCTCCCCTCTGGCTTCCCCTAGTTGGTTCTTCTGAGTAACCACGCCTCTGTTCCCTCTCCTGATAACCTGCTGAGAAGGCGGAACTCACCGTTCACCATCTTGGCTTTCCAGCACCCCGAGCCCTCCCCCCGCCTCTCCGTCCCTCTCCACCCCCCTCTGACCCTCAACTGTGGACCTTAATAAATCCCTGGAAACTCCAGATGATGATCCTGCATTTCTTCCATCGCCACACCTTCACGGAGTCTTGCGTCCCCCTGCAGCTCCACTGCCTGCTACAGCCACGTGTCTGCCTAGCATGTTCCGGCCACGGGCGGCCCCCTCCACATTGCGGCGTGGAGTGGCCGTTTGGGAATCCTGATACCGTGTTGCCGCAATATCCTCCACTTTAATTAACAGCATATTAAATTCAGTGACTACTCTGATAGGTCTGTTTTATTTTTCTAAATTTACATATTCCTTTGATTGTAGGTTTAGAAAATAAAACACATCAATAAAATATTTTATGTATAAATATATATACATGTAAACTCTTTTAGTTAGTCATTACAAGCATTTAAATGCACTATAAGATACAGATGTAACAAACAGCAATTAACTTTTCTTGTAAGAAAAAGTAATTGATTAGGACTAGCTTGTAAAACTTAGTTTACCTGTTTTAACCCATACAGCGCAGTTCTAGGGTTGGTTTAAAACCACTTGGTATACCAATGACCTTTTACTTCATCTTGCAGGTAGATAAAATCTAACTTTCTAAAAAGAAAAATAATTAAGTAATTATACCTGATACTGCCCTTCTTCATTATGGACCTGAGTTTCATGGGTCTGTGGTCAGCAAAGGGCATGAAAAAATCTTTACAAGTACTCAAAGTATCTTCAGATATCTGGGGGTTTTTTTGAAATAGATGCCTGCTTCTAAACACCTGTGAGGCCTTATAATTTAATGCTGCATAACTGGATCATAAGGGTTGATTAAACTATATTTTCAATTCAACACAGTACACAAGTGTATACAGCACTGTATTCTGACTGAAACTTCACAAACAAGGCTTATAAATGCAGGTAACTAACTGGAAAACATGGGAAAGAATTTTTATCACAAAGGTATCACTAACAGGGTTAGGATTTATAAAGTCAGATCTCTCTACTACTGGCAAGTACTATGCCTCTTATTACTTTTATTATTTTGAGAAAGATCATTGCAAACTGCAGGAGGAAACTTTGTTACAGGAGGAAACAGCAAAACTGAGCTGTATAGGAATCACTGCTTACAGACAAATTATGTCAGAAAATGTGTCAAATATTTTTCAAAGCTATTTTATTGCTTTATCTTACTGCAAGAGCAGACAACTGCAGAAGCATTCCAGACTGATATATTTTGTTACTAAAGGCTCTACTTCTTCATTGGTTTACCAGCTAGAACAGAGGCAGTAACAGGTTTCAGTCTGTTCCTGATGTGTGAGACAACCTAAATTTATACTGCCATTTAAATCAGGGAGACGTGAGCTGAAGTAGAAGCAAATCTGAACTATGTTTGCACTATACATGCAGAAAATCCATAACATGTAGAATGATTTTCAGAACGTACTTGCCTCCACAGGTGTTAAACACACACTTCGCAGACAGAGATACCACCACAAATCCTAAGGATAAAATCATTATGTTAGCATAGTACTGCCTCTGTGACTACTTTCATCTACTTCTCAGAGTTATCAGTCATGGCTTGGTGTAACACAGATATGGTGTTGAAGGTGACAGAGACACTTGTCAGTAAGTCTGTTATCTCTGCAGTGAGCTGCACAGTTACCACCTAATATAACTATTTTTTTAAAGCTGTGGCCCTACCAAGAGTAAATAATGTGGTTTGTTTATTTATTTACTTTTATTGTAGCCTATAGTAGAACTGTGTTTTGGTTTTTTTAAGCTTGCTGCAGAATTGGATTTATTGCCAGGCAGAGAACATGCAACTCAACATAAGATGGATCTGACAATGAAGAGGATTCAAATAGAACACAAGTCGGGGAGAAATAAGATTGTAAGATGCTACATCCTCTCCTTGAAAAGTTTTAGACCTAACCTTGAGACATTAGCTAAAACCTAAAATAGGTCTTTTCTGCATGGAACCTGACATGCAATTTCATTGCAGTGCTGACAAGAATAAAAATCTGTGACTGAACCCCTGTGCCACTGTGGCTCCAGAGCACCAGGAATAGGCTGTGCTCTTCACACAACATCAAATGCAGGACAACACTAAATATCCAGCTGGTAAAATGATGTCTAAAGAGATCCAATATGCCATATTTGCAGGAAAAATTCAAACAAACACAAAGACCTTAACTAGAATACTGGCCATCATTAAGTTTAGATGTGATTAATATAACCATACCAAGGCAAAAAACAAAGCTCTAAACATAGAATGACTCTTACAGCCAGCTGTCCACTGATGATGATACATCTGCAGTATTTCTGGCTACAGAAGACTTGAGGGAAAATGCTCAAGTAATAATCACAGAAATCTGAAAATACAAGTAAACAGAAGCAGCTTTCCAAAAAAATGAGTAGCTAGTTAATTAGTAACAGTTTTCTGGGTTTTTGGTAAATCCAAACAGCATTATTTTCCAGGATCAGAAGTAGTTGGCAAAAAACATCCATAGAGAAAGAATCACTTATCTTTTAAAGGTGATAAAAAGCTTTTAACATAGATTATTAAAAAAAGAAATATATGCCCATTTAGTAAAAATACAACAACATCAAGAAGAAAATTAACTAAAACGCTAAGGAAAGAAAATAAGAACAAGGAATTGACCATAGAAATCAATGCTAAGCAGTCTCAACAACAATTAACAAGAAAAATGTAATTGCTCATTTATGGTCAGATACTTGATTTAGTTGATGCTAGATCTTGTGGGATGAAATCTAATGACTGAAAGATTAACCTGTACAGTCCGAACATCATGGACAAAACAAAATATTACCTCAGACACTGAAAACTTTGAATGCACCAGATTTAAAAAAAGATTGAGCTATAGATCACAAATACACAGAAGCCTACTAACTGTGGATGACATGAAGATTCACAGTGCATGACATGAGCATACTGTTTAGACATCAAAAGAATTTTAAAGTGATGACTATTTCTTAACTTTTGCTTATCAGTTCATACTGACAGATATAAGTAAATTAATCACAGAAGTAAAAATTAACGACATTTTGTGAAATGCTTATTTGCATTTGGCGCATACCAAGGGAATAAACCCAACCTCATTTACATACATTCTGCATTAATCAGAACACAACACGAGTCCCTTTAGAATCAAGAACTCAACCCCATACCCCACCTCCTCCCACAGATGACATCTATCCACAGATGCTATCCATAGCAGAGGCTTCAGAACGCTGTTCTTGCTCCCCATTCAGTGCTCCTGCTGCTCCCTCTGCCGGCTGTGCCCAGGATGGGCAGCCAAACCTCAAACACAAAGCATTTGATTTTCAGTCTTTTGTCTGAGCTTGCTTGTCTGAAAGTAAAAGTTTCCTTGAATTCAAGCCCAACACAGAAAGCAATGCATTCACGGAGTTCACTTCAAAGAGCTGAATAAAGACTTCAGAAGGAAAAAACCTAACTTGAAAATTGACAAAATTACCCAAAAGTATTTTGAAATTCCCACATTTCAGCTTTTGAATCATACAAATATAGAAAACTTTTGAGTCCAATTATGCAGTCACTGAAATATAATTGCTATAGCATTTCCAAGTAATATTAAATGTGCATACTTTAATTATGTTTGCTAAGTGACAGGACACAGTAAACAGAAAAAGGAATATTACATATTGACTTTCCAAATTTCCAAAAGTAAACAGAAATCAATTAGATCTTAAGTATTTTAGCTTCTAAGAGTAACATCACAAATTAGAGACAAAGGCAATTTTGAGAGCAATTCTAACCTCTATATTTTTTGCTCATTTTTACTAACAAATTTCCAGACATTTACACCTTATAAAGATTATTTGAGGAAGCAAAGAACTACCAGGTAGTCAAAAAGGATTGAGGGAGGGATCTACCAAGAAATGTTCTCTCATGAAACTCTGTGAAACCTGACGGGATGTATCTGAGGGTACTGAGAGCTGAAGTTATGAAACCACTCTCCATCACTGCTGGAAGGTCACTCCAATGAGTCTCCTAATGACTTAAAGGCAAGTCCTCCATCCATCTTCTGATAGGATGAATGGGGAACAGGCCAGACAGTCTCACTTGAGACCCTGGAAAAGTCACAGAGTTTAGTATTCTTGAAATGCACTTGTAATTCACTTCTTTTTAACCAACCTGTCTGCCTTCTGTGACAAAAAGAAGTACATCTGTGAGTAAGGAACAGTGGATGTTGTTTGCCTTGGCTTTGACCAGACTTTTGATACAGGATCCCTATATCTAAGCTGCAATTTTATAGTCCAGGTTAAATTGACTACCAGATGGCTAAAAAGCTGTTGGCAGGTTGTGGTGATCCTAGCCAGATCACTGTAAAAAGCAGGTAGCTAGGGATTCCATTAACAGTAAACCAGAGCTGGCCAAGTCTGGACTGTGCAACACTGCACGTGTAGCCTGGGCTTCCAGCCTGTGTTGTGCCACCCACATCCCTTGGGTGCAGGAGAAATTTAGGTGATTAATTATAACTGAAATTCACCGAGCACAACTGAGAAGTCCTGCACCTATAACAAAATGGTACAGGATGATGGCTAGCTCACTGGAGAACAGCTCTTCTGCAGAAGACCTGAAAATCTGGTAAGCAGTAGGCTCAACTTTGGCAGTAAAGACAGGCAGAAAACAGAGGGTAGAATTTTACTAAACTTGTCCCAGTTTATCAACATCTTTCTTGTTCTGCAAGCCCCAAAACCAGACATAATATTCTAGATGTGGTCTAAAAAGTGTGAAGTAAAGGGGGAATTCCTTCTCTCTACCTACCCACCTACTACACTTCTGTTGATACAGCCCAAAGTACTGTTGATGTTCTCTGCTGCCAGGGCACTTTGCTGGCACATGTTGAGCCTACTGCTAGCTCAGATGTGAACTATACTAAATCCAAACTGCAACACTTGTACTAGAAGTTTAAGCAAGAGCATCATGTAATCCCATTGTGGCTGCTTTTGCTATGCTATTTAAGGGGCTGAAGGAACACACATCAGCGGCCAGGGAAATTCTTGGTGACTGTGACTTAGATTTCAATAGTGCTACCCAACATTCATAAAAAAAGATAAGGAAAAAAATTGAAGAACTAATCCTGAGCTCTAAGTAACCACTTGACAGATGAGAGTATGCTACCATCTGCTATACAAAGTATTACATTTCTATGGTGAACTATGTCTTAAAAATAAAATAAAAAAACCAACAACACAGACAAAAACAAAAGCTGCTTCTTTTCTATTCCTGAGAGATTCTCTGTGGTTTCTAGACACTATCACAAAAGCAAATGATGGTATGAAAGAAAATAAAATGGATTTCTTTTTTTCAACTATCTCATATCCTTCTCCTGCTCCTAATAACATTCATGCCTGGGGAAAAGTAGTCCACCTGAAAGAAATGCTCACAATGACCCTCATACAGCTTCTGCACCCTGCGCCAAACACATCAGGAGCTTTCATTCTCCACTACTCCACATCTACTTCTTAATCCCTCAGCAGCAGCGCACAGGTTTCTGCTCATGGTCTGTATGATATATTCTCCCTTGCAACAACTGAATTCAAGTATCCCACACCCACCCATGAAAAATCCAACTCCTTAAAGAGCCAAGTACTAGGCTTTGGACTTCATTTCACAAGAATTACCCATTATCTTGGAACCATTATAAATTCCCAGTGTTACAGATCTAAACACAGTGCTGGTTTGAAAAACGTGCAGCTTGGAAGAATTTTTCATTATAGCCTCTCTAATTATTAGTTCAATAATCTCTATTCTCATTGCAGGCTCTAACAGCATTATTCTACAACATAAGAAAAATACATAGATGAATAGAAGTGCTTAGTAGTTTTCCAGCAGAAAGGGTACTAATAATGAAAACCAGGGCTTATTCCCTAGCCTAAATTTAGGGAAAAGCACATGATCAGATGATCCAATGTGCTCCCCTCTTCATCCCTCCCGAAATAAGATCAAAAGTCCAACTGGACTTACTATTTAAAACTGGTTAGTCTAATATTGGCTAGTTTTACTATGACTGATAAAAGTACCGAAAGGGAAGAAAGAGAAAGTAACTACAGGCATCAAGATGCCTCCTCTCCAAAGCCTTTTGTTTCTTATACAGGAACATCAGAGAACATACCAAATTTAAAAGCAGATTAACCCCAAGATTTTCATTTGTTCAGCAGAAACAATCCAGAGAAATAATTTCAGTAAAGTTTAGAAGCATATGTCATAAGAAATAGTGTAATTTGCCCTCGAAATCACACTTATTAAAATATCTAACACAGCAAAATGTATCGTGACAGATACGAGACTGATTTTACATTTAAATATATCCTAAATTAATTCATAGCTCTTATTCTTTTGTTTACAGCCTCCAATTCCATTTCTGTTACTTACTTACTCATGGAATATGAGAGACCATCAACTTTTACTGAAAAACAGGTATTTGCCTTCTGTCACCAAGGGGTGTCACATGCCTAGCATTCTACAACAGTGCCTGGGAGACTCAACTCTTCCAAAAATTACTTTAAAACCCTGTCATCTGGAGTAAGAAGTGATTAATAGTTTTATTCATTTACTTTGACAACTGGTGGCATTCTACCCACTTTGAAAAAAAAGTAATTCAACATTTCCACCATCCCCAGAGAGGATTCCTCTTATTCACACTTCAGTTTTAAAAAGAGAGGGTAGGGAGCAGTGTGTTAGGATTTCCACGACTTTAAAATTTATTTTTACTGTCTATAAATCAAAATGATGGAGTAAAAAAAAACATAAATAATGTTTGTGATTAAGAAATCTGGTAACAGAATGACCTTCACCTCACTTTGGCAGCATAACTAGGAAAATAACAGGGAAAAGTCATGGGTTTTTCTTTTACTTAAAAAGCTCTAAGCAGTACATCCAAATTTAATCCATTTCCTTCACATGTACATAAACAAAGGCTGCAGTCATTAATAAACCATGTCATTTTGCTTAACTTGTGACAGATGGTAATAAAAAGACCTTTGCTTTCTGGTATTTGTTCACGACCACAGATATTTAAATCAAACATCAATCCTCACCAACAGAAAAATATTAGTATTTACATGAAAAAGAATTTGTTTACATAAATACAGAAAAGAATTATAGCCAAAAAGATCTTGCAAAAGCTACATGTAAATTGAAACCGAGTATCTTCATTGGTCCGTTCTTCCCAGATACTTCACCTTACTTTCTGCCTTTCTACCACTCAGACACTGGACAACTAATTCAATGTCCCTGTAAAAATCTACAGAGCACAAGGAAGATTTTACAAAATTTCACATGGAGCTGGAGACTTTCAAATATACCATCACCTTCCAAAATCCATTTTTACAACAAAATATCTATATTATAGTACTTTACTGCCTCCTCCTTCAGGCAGATATCATTGGACAAATGAGATGATCCAAAACATTTACATATGCTGACACTTGGCACACTACCAAACATACATAACTCACAGAGGATCTATGGAATAATCCAACAGGAAATTCAGTCAGAAGAAACACCAAATCAATCGACCAAACAGAATCAGTTGAGCATAAGACATTGATTACCCTATTTTAAAATATATCCTTGCAGTCAAGATATTCAGGGATACAGCAGTACTCTCCTGAGGCAGGTAAGTTGTTGGCCACTGGAAGGAAAGTGATGATCCAGCAGGAGCCTGGCAGCAGAGCCCAGACACTGCAGAGGCACCTGATGCTTTCCTGGAGACAGTCACTATCCGAATAAGGACCTGCTTCTTTGCAAGCCAGAGGTGCAAAATGAAGTCACAGCTGGGATGGGAGGGGGCAGGCAGGGTACACCAACAGGCCCAATGCTACTACAGCCAAGTTTAACTACACCAGCTCGTATTTGCAGCCTAATTAAATCATGTTGCTAGTATTTCAGGAAGGCAGCACTCCAAGAATTCTAGTGAGCCTATACAGACTGTCTGTAAGACACCAGGGTGTGATTTTATTGTAAAAATTCTGTTCAAATATACTGCCTCTGAAACATATCCTGCTTTCCTATTACCAGGAAAAAGTTATGCTGACAAATAATCTTCATTTACAAAAACTACAAAAAAAGTGCACTTTCCCTCTGGCATAGGTATGCAAATTAGCAATTGATTAAAAAATTAATACATTAACAGATTAAATTTCTTTTGGGCAACTGCATTAAAATGGGAAGTCATACAATGAGATCACCCAGAAAACAGCTGCAGCAACACTGACAGTGACTAGCATTTCTAAAAATACTCACTTCATCTATATTTAAAAGATTGAAAATAAATATTCAGTAAATTCAAAAAGCATGTTGATACATTTTTCTTAAAAGAGTTCAAAACACTTGAGCTGTGTAATCAGCAGAATTAGTGGGGCTTTTTAAAATTAGTTTCACTGTAGAACCTCTTTTAAAAACATCTTGGCAAAGGCATTGCTGAGATAAAACTTGTGCATAATTTACTCTGACACAGATTAAAGGGGTGCTCCAAATCTCTAGAAAGATTCTATACATTAATTAACCAAGACCTGATATGACTATCAGGTGTTCAATTTATTTCATATCTGATTTTTATCTACTGACATTCATTTCCCATTTTTTCTTCTGACTGAAAGAAGAATTTAAGGTTTAGTCCTTCCCCAAAGGTCATCCGATCTTTAACATTAGAAGGAATGGCAATGAAAATGTTAATGTCATATGTGCAATGTCCATTCCTTGGCTTAGGATATCATACTTTACAAAGGAGAACAGCCACTCTCCATATTTCATTGAAAAGTGTGTGGGGAAAAAATTATGTATTTGGAGAGGTAGTCATCACAAGTTTTAGTGATTCAACCCATTTCTTTTCACCTGCTCCATAAACTTGCTAAGCCGGAGGATAGTGGATGAAATTAACTCCACATAGATACTGCTACAGCTATCACATACCAACTGGCTGTGGGTCACAGACTGCCATAAGAAAATAATCAGGGAAAATGTGAATTTGTAACACAGCGTCATCCTGAGATACAGACTTTTGTTTACTCACCAACTGCATATGCCATTACAGTTCTTTCTCACTAACTGAAGTGCATCATTCTCAAATTACTGTTACCAGCACACTAATAAATTACATTTAACAGGTGCCATATTAACTGACGAGTTTCCAAGTTATCACATCTATCACACAACATAGAAACAAATTGTACTTCCAACTAATATATTCAATTCCAATATTTTCTGAAATTTGGAGAACAACTTACATAGCTAAGCAAGCCTTCCACATGCTTCAAATACTGCAAATATTGTTTTGTTAGCTTGACTATCATGAAATACCAACATGGATTTGAAGACTGAAGCATTTTCATACAAATCAAATCAGACAGGACCATGTAGAGACCACAGCAATTGTTTATGCTGCAAATTTAGTACTAAAGAAAATCTTATACTCTATATGAAAGATACAAGAAGCCAAGAGAAGTAACAGAAAGAAAAAATACTGAATACAATCAAATTTCACTTAGCCTCCTAATATTATTTACAATTACCTCATTCTAGCACATTATGTGGTCTCTAGAAGAAACACATGTACTTCAATTAGTAGAGGAGATAAAACACTGACAGATGTATTTTAGAAAACAGACATCAATGGGACAATGGCCAAAAAAAAGCCACAAAGCCCAATAAGAATTCCACATACAAGCTTCAGTCTTCTCTTGACATACACACTCTCTGAATAATTTCCCTTAATATCACTTCTCCCACTCAAAGTACCACCATTTTATTCAGCTGACCTGTGCCTTAGACAATGACCTTATAATACTCAGAAATGAAGACCACCTGCTTCTCTGCAAAATTCTCACTGCAAACTTTACCTGAGAGATTCAGAGGACAAAGTCACTGTAAACACGTTTTATTTACACTGCCAAAGTTATTACCTTACTAACCTTGTATGTGCATATTATAAAAACCATCCATTTATGTTACAGTGAATTACTTTAAGTTAACACTGGGAACAGAACACCTGAAATGAATTTCAAGTGACAAGACCATCATCAATCATACTTTCTCAACATTAATGCCACCACATAAAGCCTTCTGCTTCACTGCTTTAAAATGTAGGTGTTTTGGGAAGAAAATGTTTCACAGATGGTGCTATGTATACTGATACTTTTTCCAAAGTAGGAGGTTCTTCGACCATATAGCATAAATCAACCAAAATAGCATGTTTATTTGACTAATATTTCATTTTAAAAGACAAATCATTACAAATATTAGTAAAGAAACTTACTTGATCTCCATTTCTAAATATTTAAAAGATTACGTGCCAAATCAGGAAAGGAATCAAGAAAAACATACTCAAAATTAGAAAACACCAGTGAGGTCTTCCTTTGCAACGAGTCCTCAAAAGCCAACAATTTCATTTGTAGACATTTTGTCAGATTAAACAAGATCATACTTCAAAGTAAAAAAGTGCAGATATTAAATTAGGAAGAAAAACATTCTATCAAGATTGTGTGAATTAACATTGAAAACAATTTCTTATGGCACCAATTAGTACTATTTCCAGGTTATACTTTAATTTGCAAACAGATCTTATATCATGTCCTGACAAAGTGTATTCACAAAAGCAACTTTTTTGCAATAGAGTTATAATTCAGAGACCAGCCAAGTTATTACTTTAATTGCTAGACAAAAAAAGGGGCAGGATTTAAATACAAGTATGATAAATCTATGGCTCAGTTATGCTAGCATCGATAATTACAGGTCTTTGTAAAATAAACCCTTCAACACACCATAAAAGCCCTCACACAACAGGAATATTTACACATTCTCAAGCATCAGCTTACGGCTTAAAATGTGTTGCTCAAAAAGCACTAAAACTTTAGGACAGAGCATTTTCTGAACTGTAATGTTCATTAAGGTAAAATGACAAAGATTCAATATATTGGATTCAAACACTAATGGAGGAATTCCAGCCAGAGTCAGGTTTTTCAGCATCTAGGATCGCCACATTTTGAATTTATCAGGGAGCTGTTTCAGAGAAAGAGCCCAGGAAATACAGAAGCTAACATAACTGTGTGAGCTGGAACCAGAGTGCTGAGCCTCCTTTCCTCCAGTACCTACCTTCAGCAGAACTACAAGCCTCAGGACAAAATATTGAAAGAACAGCCACAGATAACTCCCCCCAACCTAAGGGCCAAACTCCCACCCAGACTCTGATAAAGACAGGGAGATTGATAAACAATGGCCACTGCAGGCAAAACACTCGACATGGGGGAAATTAATGTTATTTACTGTCAATTAGACTCGGATAGTGAGGAGCAGAGACAAGACAATGCCTTTGTTTCCCTCTCTCATCAGCTGCACTGTGCTCCTTCAGCCGAGACTACCACACCTCCCACCCAGAGACAGCAGGGGCAGCTGTGATCAGCCCAGAACAGCTCCTACCCGCTCACAATTCCCCCTGCTCTGGCATGGGCTTTCTCCCACAGGACGCAATCCTCCAGGAAAACAAAAATGCTTAAGCATGGGATCTCCACAGTCTGTGGTTCCTCCAGTAACTCTCCATCTGCTTCAGTGTGGGATCCTCCTTCTGTCCTGTGTCCGTGTGTCAGCTGCTTCCATCCTCTCCCCCTTCTGTCCCACTTCAGATTTCTCTGGAGCAATCCTCTTCAGTGCACTAGTGAGTACAATGCAGCTTTGATACGGGTCTGTGGTTCTGAGCCATGACACTGAGCTGAATCTTCTGGTTTTTTGTTTTTTCTTTTTAAATCAAAATTTAAAACTACTTTCCTAAATATGAGATGCATACTTTTGTATGTTAGCATAAACACAGTGAATCCCTAATGAATAAAACACAAAGCAAACTTCTATGAATTTAAATTGTGTTATGTTACAAAACAATTGTAGAGCTAACAGTACAGCTCACGTTACAGAAAATGTTTAAGCTTTCTACAGTTTAATCATCATTAATGGCACAAGGAAATGATTTACTATCAAATGGCTCAGAGAATACATAAAGGAGGCCTTTGCAGTACTGATTTTGTACATAAAATTAACATCTTGAGTTGTATTTGGAACTGCCAAGAAGACTTGACTAATATCAACTCCCATTATTATAAATCCTCAAGAAATAGCCACAGTTGGGATGTCAAACTTGTTTTTAAACGATGAAAGAGAACATCTGAGTGCTTCATGGACTTGACTAGTAAGTGATTAAAGCATGACTGACTGAACTGAATTTCTGCCAGTGTCAACATAAAACTTTTTTTAAAAGTCAGTGCTATCAATTATTTACTGTTCTCTCAAAGCTCGGTGTCAACACATCAATTCACTCTCATTCTATTCCTCCCTTACAACCCCAACTAGAATCACTCTGTAACATGCAGGATGGTGACAAACACCTGCACTGTAGTGAGCAATGTAAACAAGGCTAGGCAACCACCCAAATTATTCAATGCTTTGGCGACCTGGGAAGAGCAACTTTAGCACATAAGGTGCACAGTAAGTTGCACAATAAGGAGTACAATTTCAGAGCACCTTGGAAAAGTCAGGGCAGGCCTCCACCACATCATCACTCCTCTGTAGGCATAACTCCTTTCAAAAACCTGTGCACGTGACTGCTTGGAGTAGCACCAAATAAGCTCCAAGAAGCAAAGCATGCATCAAGTACAAAATAATACTGCACAAACAACCCATACTGGAAAACTATGCTGCTTTAACACTGAAGAATTGCATCACTAATGAGAGCTGTAAGAAACTACATGCTTGAAAAACCATCATTCCACTATCTATAATCGGGGTATTTTGTCCCTTAGAAGTTTACAGCAGACTGTCAAAACCAGAAGTATTGGCCAAAGTCACAGAACCACAGAATTAATTAGGTTACAAAACACCTCTGAGATCATCAAGTCCAACCTATGACTGAACACCACCTCGTCAAACAGGCCATGGCACTGAGTGCCACATTCAGTCTTTCCTTAAACACCTCCAGGGACGGTGTCTGCACAAGCTCCCTGGGCAGCCCTCCAGTATCTAATCACCCCTTCTGTGAAGAAATTCCTCCTGCTGTCCAACCTGAAACTTCCCTGGCACAGCCTGAGGCTATGTCTTCTCATCCTAATTGTCACTAATTGCTTGGAAGCAGAGACCAACCCCCACCTGGCTAAAATCTCTTCAGGAAGTTGTAGAGGACAGTAAGATTTCTCCTGAGTTCCATTTCTGCAGGTTAAACGATCCCAGCTCCCTCAGCCTCTCCTCATAGGACTTACCCTCTAGACCTTCACCAGTTCCACTGACCTTCTCTGGACACATTCCAGCACTTCTACGTCCTTCTTGAATTGAAGGGCCTAGAAATGGACACAGCACTTGAGGTGTGGCCTCACCAGGGCTGAGCAGAGAGAGACAATCCCTGCCCTGGTCCTGCTGCTCAGGTCCACCTGGGCACACACACTGGCTCATGTTCAGCTGCTGTCACCAGCACACCCAGGACTTTTCTGCTGGGCCACTTTCCAGCCACTCTTCCCCCAGCCTGTAGCTCTGCATGGGGTTGTGACCCAAGTGCAGGAGCTGGCACTTGGCTTTATTGAACCTCATACCACTCATCTCCACCCATCTATCCAGCCTGTCCAGATCCCTCTGCAGAGCCTTCCTAGCCTCCACCAGATCACACTCCAACCCAGCATGGTGTTGTTCATGAATTTACTAAGAGTGCATTTGATTCCCTCATCCAGATCATCAATAAAGATGTTAAACAGGACTGGGCCCAACAGTGAGCCCTGGGGAGCACCACTAGTGGCCAGACACCAACTGGATGCAGCACCATTCACCACCACAGCTGGGGCCATCCAGAGAGTTTTTAACCCAGTGAAGTCAAAATATGCAACAGAAGATACAATTTTTTAACCTAATTTTACAAACCCTTTCCTTAGAAATAGCATTCAAGCCTAATTCAGATTATCACACCATTACAGTCTTTAATCCTCAAATTCTAATACAAGGATTGTCCACTAGAAAATGCTCAGAACAAAGTGTAAATAGCCAGATGCTGCAAAACCACTAAAACATACTCCCAAAAGCACACACAAGTAATGCTTACCAAAGTGGTAATGTTATCAAATACATTCATTAAGAGACAAATTAAATAACAAAACAGGTGATGATGTTCAAGGCTTTATTACTTCTTAATTAAGTCTGACCATGATGCACAACCTCTGTGCAAAGTCACAAAGAACTCTATATCACCAGAGTGCCTGAAATGAAACACATTTCTCTTGGCTGATTTCTCCTTTGCAGCAGACACAAAAAAGCATTAATGCTACCAAAGCACAGCTTTTAGTACAACTAAACCAGCTGTATTTGCAGAACTTGGGCCTAGATCAAATTGTATTTCAACAACTACTTTTCACAAACAATACTGGAATTGTTCTGTTTTGTCATAACTTCTGCCTCTTCAGTCCAGATAGGGCTGATGAACATTGTTAAGATTATTCTCTGGATTTATATATACACAATCTTTTCTTTAAAAGTGTATTCTTACAATTTCACTGAAATGCAATTGATTTTTATTGTTTCATTCCAGTGAAAACTACACTAAGTATCCAGCTACCAAGTATCACACTTCAGTTAAGCCTCTGGAGTAACAGAGTTAACAGCAGACTGACCTCTGTAAAACATGCTGGAAAACTCTGGCCCTCATTTCCAAAGACTCAAATTGATAATATTCCTACCATCTCTCAGCAGTGCACTGTGCTGGCTAAAATTTGCTGAAACAGTTTACTAAGTACAGTTTCTCAAACTAAGTTAGTAATCAAAACCCCTAAAGTTCAATTAGGAGCTTTGGAACAGGACAGAAATCACTAATCTTTTATTCCTTACCTAGAAAATATGGTGAACTTTCATAAACAAAGCTTATATAGTAAAAGACTAATGCAAACCTGAAGCACTGCAATAACTTCAAATACAGCAGTTCTGTAGAAGACAGTTTTCCTAGGTCATGAGTGTTCAAATTTCTAAACCATGACTACAAAGTAGAACATGAAGAAGCACCTCTTTCCTATAAAGCAGCTATTAGCTTTAGGAAAGTACTCCAGGTTAAATGAATAACATGTAAGGTAGTGTGTGTGTTCTCAGATTTCTGCTTGAACTAAGTAGTCAGGGCCAACTCACTGCAGTTTTTACTGTTTTTCAGACTTCTCAGCTACTCATACAAGATGCAAATTCCAGAAATCCAAAAAGCTTCTCAGAAGTATTTTGAATAGATGCAGAACACCTGCATACTTAGTCACATTTCTGTAGAATACATTCATTTCTTTTAAATCCCACACAAGTGTTATCAGCTTTTAGCAAGACCATTATGCATCAACTTAAATATGGCTATCTCTAGTTGCAGTTGTATTCAAGAGTTCTAATGAAAATATTCACACAAGACTATCACAATTTTCTCTGTACATTAAATAGTTCCACAGATTCCAGTTATATTCAAAATTGATAAAATTCCAGTATGCTAATTTTCTAATTTGTTAAAGGAATGCATTTTTACTTCCCGCTGTTTGTTTACTAAATGTTCACAGTCAACTGTAGTATTAATGTGATATAACAATTTAAGGCTTTGAAAACATTTTTAAAAAGCAATCCAAACTGCCTTCATGTTACTCAATGCTGCATTTTCTAGCACTAAAATTTTGTGCATTAGACACGATCACCAACTTTTAAACACTGTGAAGAGTCTCATTTTGTAAAACAAGCAATTCCTGAATTGATTGCTGAATTACTAACAGAAGGACATTCACATACAGTATTAAACATAGATGTCCTAACTAGATGTGATGCCTCAAATATTCATACAACAAAAACTTTACCTTTGCCTGACATATTCTGGCTAATCCTCATTTTAGTTCACAGAATATTCTGAGTTAAAAGGGATCCACAAGGACCATCAAGTCCAGCTCTTAAGTGCATGACCTGTACAGAGATTGAACTTGTGACCTTGGCATTATTAGCACCATGCTCTAACCAGATGAGCTAATCTCAGCTATTAGTAACAGAAAAAAAGAAAAAAAACCACAACTTTACTTGTTCCAACAAAAAACTGTTGCAAAATGTTGTGGGAGAAAAGACAGATAGGAGCAGAAAAAACAGTTGTGTGCATAGGGGTAGTAATATGTTGAATGAAAGTGCATGTTACTGTCTCTGTGAGAAACAATTTTTAAAATCCTCTAGCACAAATTTCTTTAGAATTCACATCATATGCTAAATACCATTTGAAACTATTGAACACTCAGCTCACAATGAACTTTTTTAGTGCTGCCAGTACTTCTAATAAGGTTTCTGGCATTCTCCAGATAAAAGCATTTAAAGTTGAAGACCCAAAAGGCTATTGTCTAAGAGTGTCACCAAACAATGCAACAAAAGTTGTAAAAATCAGACATTATCTGACTTACCGCCAGTGCTTTAGACAATTTTGTTCTATAGTTATTCAAAACAATCACATCAATCTCCTTAAATGGCACATAGGCAAAACCATCTTTAATAAATACTCTTCTGGCTCTAAATAAATCCACAGCGTCTGCAAGCCCAACCTGAGAAAGAAGAAAAACCCGTATTGAGGAACAGCAAAATAATGCAGTAACAGTGTTTACAGCCCTAGGAGTCAAGATGGACCAGTAGAGCTTTAAGCCATACTCTGCGTTTTAATACTGTCTCCAGACAAAACTCAAAGATTGTGAAATTAAATGTTGACTTAGGAATAGCTGATCATTATTTTGGAGGGAAAATATTGCTCGCTTACAGAAAGTCATGCAACTAGGCAAAACAAACTACTTCAAAGTTTGTGTCTATGATTATTGACCCAATTATGTAGCTTTGCATCACTTACTGATTTGATATTTGAAAATGGATTTCTGACGGCCTTCTGTTCCAGACTTCTTGGAATATTTGATTCATGGAAGCTACATACAAAAGGTAACCCAACCAACTTTACTCCAAAGAATCAGTGGGCCATATCAGAAACTTTTTCCTCACCCCTTGCTCTCTTGCAAAATGGATTTCTGACTAATACAATCAGACCAAACCTAATTTCAGCAACAGATGTTTGAGAATATCTCCATCCCGAACAATCTGGCAGACAGGTGAATCAAGTAATTTGTCTGGGAAACATTAAAACTTAAGATCATTTCTGTGGCAAAAGTAAGGGATGGCAGGAGAGGACAGAAGACATTATTACTAGTTTCAAGCTTCCTTTATTTTCCCAGTCCCTCAATCCACCCTTATACTCACATGAAGTAGAGGAACTCTCATTAGTCTTTTAGATACTTAGATTTTAGATACTGTTAGTTTTAGGCAAACTTAAAATTAGTAACTCTGCATTAAACTGAGAGAGAATGAATGCAGATCTGTGGGACTAAGGAACTTTTACTTACCTTATAGAACATTTGTTCTTTTACTTTAGACAAAGAGAAGCCAGGGGTTGACGCAGACAGCTCATTAGCCAATTCATTTTTCAGGTCTTCACCAATCTGAAATTAAGAATTTGTTTTAAAATTGTTGAAATACTTTAGGACAAGGCTTTTTGATTTTACTAACATGGGCTAAGAGGTTACTTTGTCTGTATATCATCAGTTTAGTTGAAAAAAGAATTATATATTCACCAAGGGATCACTAATAATTAAGCAGAAACCAGCAAACACTAGTGTTCAATAGTTAAGCAACCTTCCCTCTGAAGCAGAAGGGCCGATTTTAAAATACAATTATTTTAAGTACTAAAAAGAACTGTAAAACATGCTTTTTAAAATTCAACCTCTCTAAAATAAAACTTGTGACAACCCTCACTTGTCTCTAGATACATATTAAAACAAAGCAAGATGAATCAATGGCAGTTAATAAGGACTTAAACAGCTTTTTAACAGATTTTTAACAAAAACAACAGTTTCAGCTTATTTTTAAATACAGACTTAACAAAATTATATCTAACCTTATATACAGGAATCTAACTTTCCCTTTTCTAAGGAGCGAGAACAATGGTATATTTACTGTCCTCTAAGTGTTAGTGCTTCTGCAGTTCTTGAAACAAGTAAATAAAGCAGCAACATATTGACATAAACAACTTGACATATTTTAAAATCACAATGCTACATTTCCTAATTAAAAAAACTGAAATAGTGCATACACATAAATACACATCATAGAATCATAGAATATGCTGAGTTGGAAGGGACTCATCAGGACCGTGGAGTCCAAATCCTGGCCCTGCACAGGACAGCCCTAGAATCACACCATGTGCCTGAGAGTTCAAATGCTTCTTGAACTCTGTCAGGCTTGGTGCTGTGACCACTTCCCTGGGGAGTTGTTCCAGTGCCCAGTCATCCTTGGGGTGAAGAAACTTTTTCTAATATCCAACCTAAACCTCCCCTGACTCAGCTTCAGGCCATTCCCTCGGGTCCTGCCACTGTTCACAACAGAGAAGAGGTCAGGGTCTGCCCCTCTTCTTCCCCTCATGAGGAAGTTGTAATTGCAATGAGGTCTCCCTTCAGTCTCCTCTTCTCCAGGCTCAACAGACCAAATGAGCTCAGCCACTCCTCATACAGCTTCCCCTCCAGACTTTTCACCATCCTCATGGCCCTCCTTTGGACACTCTCTAATAGTTTTATATCCGCCTTACATTGTGGCACCCAAAACTGCACATATTTGCACAACATGTTCTTCATGAAATATAATGGAAGCAGTCCCTGACTGAAAGGAATTAAAACATTAAGGAACACAGAATACCTTCTCAAAACGTAGATGGACAGAGATGTCACCAAAGCATAACACAGTGTGACACTGCTCTCCATAAACTGGATGTGTGCTCCGATACCTACAATGGGCTGATACAAGGTTGCACTCAAGGTAGTTTTTAGAGACTAGTCAGGAACCAAGCCCAGGCCATCACGTGGAATAGATGGGCAGACTCCAAATGCAAGATAAAGTCACGCAGTGTCTTTCCTCTCCATGGGAAGGGATGTGCTTAAGCAGTTTTCTTTGAATGGTGCACAGTATCTGATTTTTTGACCAACACTGACATCCTGTTAAATGGGAATTTAAATAAAACTTTTTACCTTCTCAATAGAAAAACCCAAGAAAACAAAATTAAACATTTTTCTTGGAAGTCATAGGAAGGACCCTTTAATTTCAAACTTGGAGGGGCAACTTAGCCAAAAACAGTGATTTGATAGATGCATACAAAATGGCCAAGGCAGCAATGTTGAGAATGCTTATGGTTAGCCTGTCTGCATCTTGATGTAATCTGTAGTACTCTCTCAGGAAAACCAGCTCTAAAAAATAATAATAAAGATGCCAGCAAGGCAGAAGAATATAGCTTTGAAGAGAGAGGAAATACACAATAGCATATTTCTGCACATAAAAATACAAAGCCCAGCAAAAAGCAGCCTGTAAAGGAAGCATTTTTCTTTTAACAAAGTAGCTTTATCAAAGCAATTAAATCTAAGTATCTTACAAGTAAGCAAATGTTCAGCAGCCCTACAGACACTTTGCTCCTTGCCTTTTCACCAAATTCACATTGCCTTCATGTATTCAGCTAATGGAGAGAAAGAGAAAGAAGAAACAAGGACAATCCTAGCCCCTAACTAAAGTTGGGAAGCGACTCCAGAATGTATTCAAAAATAAAACTGGCTTTCCTAAAGACTGGAACATGAAAAATAACCTTCCATTGGCATTAATGATTTCACCATTTTCATTATGTAAAATTGACTGAAGATGCAATGCAAAGAAATATGCTCCTCATAGTCTAGAGTCAGACTCAAGTTTTCAGTTAGGTCATGTCTGTATTTTTGCATTCAGAACATCATGAAACATGTATCCCAATTTTTCTTGGTTCACAGAAGCTAGAAAAGCTTCTTTTTTAGTGTTGTTTTTGGGGGGGGGTTTAATTATTTAAATAAGAATACTACAGTTTGTTTATTTAATAATTTCATCCAAAAATAGCACCTGGAAGAGTACATTTCAGTAACCATTAAAAGTTAGACAATTAAATACAGCTTTTAGGACTCTAATCAAGATTGGAAAGATAAACAGGCTGCTTAACTTCTGACAGAATTCAGTGATCTTTACCAGATAAAATACTGTGTTGTTCAAAATATTTTTTAAAAACCCCAAAACAAAACATAGAACTCTTCTGAGGCTCTCACCTGGTGACCATCTGACCTTCCACATGGAGCTGATTAAACTCATCTCACAGGAAACAATTCACTAGTTTTGCCCTATTAATTTGTAGCCAGTATAGTAAACTGCTTATCACAATGTCAGACTTTGCTTTGCAAAAGCAAAGAACACCAGGGAAAGGATCTTCCCTTTTCAGCGGCAGTGGGTCACGTAGCATAGCTTGAAACAGCTCAACTGTTCATTTTAAGTTTCTGAGACTTAGGAAATTTAGAAAAATAAAGATAGAAAAAGAGAGGAAAGGAAAGAAGCAAGTACTCAGGACAAGTTGCATTATTTCTACTTTTCTTGCTTTCTACGTGCAGTTTATTCATTGATTTTTAATCACAGAACTGTCCTGGAAATACAAAGACACATAAATTTAGATTAAAATATGAATAATTTAATATGCAGGGCTTGGTTAAACAAACACAGTCAATGAGGTAGTCCAAAAACTTCAAAATAAAGTGATATCCCAGCTCTGTTTTAATGAAGAGATAAAGATGCATGCATACATTATACCGCTATACATGTGCGACTACTTTGTTTTACTGTTCCTAAGTCTCTCAGTAAGGAATAAGAACCCAAAGCACAACTCCTTTCCTTTTCCAAGACTCAGCTTCAGGTATTTATGTGCACATGCCACTGGTGTCCTTAGAAAGTGAATTTCCTAAAATTTACTTTTAGTCAGAGAGCAGCTGGTATTCAAGTGGCACAACACCCTGCCCAAAAACAGGTGGTCTCAATCAATACTTTGCTATATTGCAGCTTTAGGCATGAACCAGAGAAAACAATCATTTCCTAATCAATCTTCTCCATTGCCACACATCACACTACAAGCTAAGCTAGAACCAGAATACCAAAGTATTAACCTAGATACCATTAAATTTGAGAACATAAATTTAAAGTGCAATCAGCCAGTTAATGAACACTAGCTTGATTAGCAAAGGACATCATTCCCAGCTTTCCTTTCAATTAAAGTATGAAGAACCTTAAACAAAACATTTTAGAGGGTTGTAAATCTATCATTCACGAACCCAATGATTATCAATTTTATTTTGGCCAACCACAAATTAATTAATAAGAAAATTTTATCTTCCATGGTACTACTGCTTTATATTTTACCTCAAGTTCAGCTTGCTGGCATACTTAAAAATATAAATGACAGCACTTGGAATTATTATCTATTCTTATCCATCAATTGAAACATTGTTTGGGCTTTTTTTGAGTCAGGGTGGGCACAGAAAGAACATTTTATGATCTTCCTCACTATGCAGTTAATTCATGGTTACCATAATCACAGAGAAACTCAGTGACACAGGTCCAGTCTCCTACATTCCTGACTAACATTTCCCTGTATCCATTAAAAGGAAAGGTGAACAAAACAATTACTATTACAGAATTACATAGAAACATTACCACATACATGTTGTAGTCACACATGACTGAAGAGCTAACAAGAGATCCTTCTGATAAATATGTCAACAAGTTTTCTTTCATTTATAGATCAGGATTGTAACATCACATGCAATTATAAAGAAACTTGTTAACAAATGCTTCTCTACATTCAATCACAGGATTAGCAGGGAAGAGTGCTTCAAAGTTTGCAGACCATTTTCTGAAGCTTATGTCCAAAACAGCAGTGAGTAAATTCTACTTGCAGCACAATTATGTCCTGCAGAAACCATCCTATCACCTTTTATGCTGCTGTATTAAGGAACAATATAAACATTTCCAAAGCTACTGCATTCACTACGTAAAAAATAAATTCATTGTACAAACATTATTAATTTCAACCACTACAAAAGAACTTAACACTTTGATTATTCAAAGACTATATTTTCTTCTTGTACAATATATGGGTATCATTTTTAAAAATACACTACTCATTTCCCAATTTTCTCTTTCCTCATTCCCCAAAAGAATGCCTAAAATATTTATAGAGAAAAGAGGAGACACTTGATGACACTCTTCTGCTTGTCTATACTAAGTTTCTTCCAAGAATCCAAAATTACGAACCGCTTAGAACTGGAAATCTATAAGGATTGGGTCAAGATTTGCTATTTTTTTCACCCTTTCCAAGTCTTTAGATAAACGGCAGTCAAGTATGACCTGGTCTGCTACTGAGTGCTAAAGCACATTAGCAAACAAACAGCGTAGGTCCCCTTCCCGCTTATTTTACCTTAAGCTGAACAGCCTGGGATACAAGATCCTATTTTCCACTACATTTTTGGCACATCTGCCATTTCAATTTTACTTTAGAAACCCAGAGTTACAACAGAACATCTGTCTCGGGATTTAGACTGTATTCCAAACGTTGTCTAGTTGCTTTCAGGTAGATTAGGAGGAAGAATGTTTTTATTTGTCCTATCTTTACTGCAGCCTTTTCTGCAATTTTTATTTCAAAGCACATAGCTTTTCCAAAGGAGCTGGAGAATGTACTTCAAACCAGAGAGAACATATATAGTACCTAGTACAGAAGGATTCAGCCTTACAGTGGACTGTAAAGCTCCTATTTAACTCAAATGATGAAGCACACAAAGCCATTAGTTAAGAATCATGGTGCCCCAGTGCAATAAAGGGGGCACAAGTAACTACATTTTGTGGTGGAGTTTGACTTTAGTCTCACAAGTCAATTTTAAGCAATAAAGACATTCTAAGGGTCCATTTAGATTTCTGCAGATAACCAGCATCTGTTTATAATCAAATTGAGATGATTGCCAAATTAAAACCTTTAATTAGCATTTTGCAACATTTACAGACTGTGGTTCATTATGTTTATGAAGGTGAAAAAGGACATCCCCAGTAGCTATATGTTCTTTAATCACATGTATTACTCAATTTTACAATTTTATAGAATACCACCAACACCATATGTGCAAAGAAATACATGCAACTAGAATTACTGCAGCAAAATGCACCAGTTTTCTCTACAACTAATAAAGTCATGCTTACAGTTCAATGATCCATTAGAGAAAAGTAAATAAAGAGCCCCCATACATCCTGCCAGTGCATTAAAAAAAAAAAAAAAAAATCAAGCTTTATTTCAAAAGTCTGCAAGAGAATATCACCACTCATTTTAAGCTTAAATATTTTAATCAAACCTCATCCCATCTACCCACCCCTCAAAATGTTAGCTCACTAGAATGCCCAGGCTGCTTGACAATCAACCCAATTACTTTTGGACGAGAATAACTCACTATGTTTTTTAAAGCACTAAGAGTACACGTTTCACTGTCTTATTTAACAAACTCTAGCACTTAAAAAACCACCCTCCTCCTAAACCTTTACACATACAATTTAGTTTCTATTATGACTCTAAGCATGGATTTAAATGACAGAACAGATATCTTTCGCTTATTTTGGGAGTAAACACATTTAGGCATGTATCACTTATGACCTTTGCTGTCACCTGCAAAATAAAATCACTGGTTTTCAAGCGAAGGGACAAATGCAGGATTTAAGTAATGGAAAAGTAAGATAAAATTCAAAAACATTTCCTTAGCAAATGCAAACCATAGCCCACTTGGACATAGTTACTGTCTTAGCTTGGCATACGTTTCCACACAGTAATACAGACTCTAGACAGTTTCTACTTTTAAATATTTTCCCCATCCTGTTTGGGAAAGGAAGAAATATTATTTGATGCACCTGAAATGAAAAGCCATAAACCATATCAGAAGAACATTCTGGTTTAAACACCATTTGCTTCCAAAACGGATAATTATGGTCATAGCCCTTTGGTGGCTAGACATGATATTGAGTATTCTTTCAAATACATCTGTCCTTAATAGGGACACAAACTAGTCTGCATTCTCATTAATCTACATCTGACTTTAGGATCCTCTGCACCAAATAAAGGCAGTCATAAAGCACTTTTTCAAGAAGCTGAACTACAAATATTTATACAACTGCCCCACTACCAGGATAAATGCTTTTGAAGAAAGCATAATAGTGATATCAGAAATTCTCTCATAGGAGTACTCCAATCATAAAAACGGAAATTAAAGGAGTTTAATTTCTACTGCTTAAAGCAGCTAAAAAAGCACTTCACTGCATCATCAAAGAGCTACTGTGGAAAAAAATTATATCGTTAATGCATTTTGCTCTTTCCATTTTATCTTGCCGTTCTTATTCCTTCCTCTCAAATGCCTGCAGATGCACTAAAGACCTTTAGCTCCCCCAGCTGACTATACCCATCTGCCATTCCTTCCCTATTACTATGATCCAGATCATTTATTAAAATAATGTGCTTTATAACAGTATCTAAAAATTAAGACAGCTGATTCCGCAATAACTGGCTGTGACCCAAAAAATAAGACATGTAAACTAGAACTTACTTAAAAGGTCATAATATTTTTTTAAATTTCAAGAGGCTACTTAGAAGTAAGAAAGTTCAATTTAAACATTTTTTTTTCTGTCTGTGGAAACAGAAACACAGATGTATTCAAGACAAAATATACCACACTTATCTTTTGCAACTGCAGAAAGATAATACTGAACAGAGGCATTGCAGGAAACAAATTCAATTACACAGCATCCTTACACCACAGATAAAGACATGATAATAACTATTAATTTTCATTTCTTCTAGAAGGAACAAATACAAAATATTTCAAGGTACAAATAGTCTGAAGATAAAGAAATCAGAACAGTCAAAGTGATTACCAGAATATCACCAGAAAATAAATTTTGGATAAAATTTTGGATAAAATTTTGCATTCTACTCCACTCATTATTCCAGTATATATGTTCAATTCCTGGAAAGGTACAGCAACTAATCAAAGCATCCAACAGTACTTAGGGAAAAACATGAGACAAGCAGCAATCCACCTGTGACTGTCAAAAACATCCAACTGTGTTAAGGCGATTTCACTGCCTTTATCACAGTGCAGCAGACCTCAAGGGCACAGAAAAAAGCAGGTGTCATATTGTGTCAAATGCCCTTAAAGTCACCAAGAGACATTTTTACATGCAAATGACCAAACAGTTCCAAACAGTTCCACTGAATCTTCTATAACCTGGGTTCGAAACCCATTGGAAAAGACATGCATCGAAGAATTGAACTCAAAATACAAGGGCGGCTTAAGCCAAGTTCCACAATCAAACTAAAATATAATACTTCAATTACTAACCTGTACATTAAAACAGGAGCAGATCACATATTGAAATGCCATGAGGCTGGGGGGAACTGCAAGAGCCCTGTAGAATGGGATCAGTAAAGAAAATCTGATCTAAAATTGAAGGCTGTAAAAATGGCAAAGGACACTCACAGAAATGACAAAACACCACAGAAAGGCTAAAAGAAGATACAAGAGAAGATACAATGACAGGTAGAAGGCAAATACAAAGAGAAGGGAAGAACAAACAAACAGGAAAAAAACCCTATCTTTCTTAACTAGTGGATAGAACAAGACGAAATATGTTAGGATTGATATTAACTTAAAAAAGTTTAAAGGAAAGTAAAGCAGCAGAATCATGACCACCACTGTGAGATATGAATATACAGATGGAGGGAACTTTGCAAGCAAAGCAGTCACGTTTTCATGGACAAGGCAAATGAAACAACTTCATCTTCAAAATACTGTTAAAAGTGTTGAAAGCAAAAAAAAAAAATACACAGCACTTTGAAAGCAATCAGAGAACATTTTGGTCCAGCTGAACAGAAGAGACCCTAAGACTATCCCCAGAGAGAGACAAAGTGTGATTGGTTACGGTGAACAGGTTTTGTGGCAAGTTCTCACAAGAACCAAGTGGAAAGGACCCAGAAGTTCATTAGATCTCCCAAATCAACACAAGACGTAGCACAGACCTACAGCTGCAGATGCTAAAAGGACAGATCTTCCATTTGATATCTAAGAACAAGTGGCAGGTCTTGGAGAGTTAAAATTATGCAAGGCAAAGCAGACAAAAGGCTGAAACTCATATTGAGGGCTTCAAAGGAGATATTTCTGACTGTGTCAACAACAACTTTGTAGTTGAAGCCCAAGAATCACTTACCTGTAAAACCATTTCTTTTATATAATTCCTTCATATACTGAACAACTCACTTTGAGATTAAAATATTTTCTTCAATGACTATAACATTTATAATATTCACAAATTTCCCTTAAGTATCTCAAAATCTGTTAGTGCCTTTTACTGCCAAAAACTGTCAGGCATCATTGATGTAATTACTCATTTATTATAAAGATTTTAATACTTTAATCTCCTAAATTGATGTAAATCTCAACTGCACACCTGTGTTTGCATATTCTCTTTGATGGGCTCTGTCACCTTAAATGTCAGCATCTACTCCTCTTGAGCACTGCTCAAGGATTTCCGATGCTCCCTACGTGACTGACTTTGCACATAGATTATTTAATACACCTTGAGTGCTGAAAATTACATGCCATACATAAATAGCTTCTGTATTTATCTGGATGATGGGAGTACTATCCCTTAAAAAGCTTTTTTCTTTCCTTTTTATTTTTTTCAGTACATAAAGTATAGAACAGACTAGAAACATTCTATAATACCTTCAGAACCATTCCATTATTCTCCTTTTACTGTGATAGAAAACCAGTCAATGTATCAGGGAAAAATACTCTTAAAGGAGAGATTTATTCTTGCTTTCCTTCTACCCTCTTCCTTTCTCAACATTTTATTTAACACCATGCACTCTACCTTTTGCTCATGGTGGCATAAATTGGTAGGTATAAACAATAATATTTCAAAGTACTGTAAAATTTTGAGCACCAAAGCAATGTTCCATTAGGCTGGGCGGCACCAGTCCAGGCATCTTCCACACTTGTTAGAGAACAGATTGGCCAAAACTATTCCTACAAGTGATTAAAATGCAATCTACATGTTTCCAGTTCATAAATGTGTCTCAAATACAAACTAAAATCAAGCTTCATGTTTTTTTTCCCCAGAAATCCAGGTCCCAGAGACTTCTCACAGAATACTAAAGATGGACTAACTTAATCCAGTGCCAACTTCGTAAAACTTTTCAAGGAAGAACTTACCTAACCTTCAAATTTCCACGATTTATATTGAATGTAGAGAGGCTTATTTTTACAAACATTTTTAAAAATTTTGAATTGTAATAATACCATGCATGTTCAAAAACTAATTCATAATACTGAAGTCATCACGTTTAGCTTGAGAACCATGAAGTTTATAGCCTTCCTTTTTCAAGCGAAGGGCATCTTTATAAGCAGGTAAAGCTCCCCAGAGCAGGCATTTATTAATTATAACAAACCCCATGCCACATATTTTGCTCCATCAGCAATACAAATGTCAGCCACTGGACACAGGAAATCATATTATAAAAATTAAAACATTCATTTTCATAAAATTTCATTTCTATTTTTAATTTCAGAAAGCTCTTGCTCTTTGATTAAAAATTTCTTTAACGATGAGATTAGAAGTACTATCACATCAAACTCTCTAAAGCTGACCATCATATATTAAAAAAAAAACTTTTCACATCTGGTATTTTTTTCTTCTAATCGTTAACAACTTCATTCTTTCCAAAATTCGCTAAATAAGATCTTTTTATTAAGTATTCAAAGATATTAACAACTTCTTAAGTATTATCCATTAGTGGGATTGAAGATTTCTTGATTCTATAAAGCAGTAATTCCCAATCCATAATTTATATGTATATGTTGTGCAGGGGTTTTAGTCTGCAAAACCCCTGTACAATACATACGTAAGTCGCACTTCCTCATGGATGTAAGGAAACAAGACAAGGTGAGAGGTGACAGTTGTTGAACTCTCAATTTTAGGTTCACTTTGTTGGTACTATAAATGAAGACAACAGTGAAAAAACTGTACAAGGCAATTCATTTATTCCTCTGTCTGACAAAAGAGTTGACCGGTTCTTCTAATAAATACCAAGAATCACTTCTTTCAGTGGTTCTTAGAATTGTTAACATTGCTACATCAGACTCTGCCAAGGTCGAGCTTGAGCAGCTCTGGCCTTTCTCAGATTACAATTCTGAAACCAGAACCATTATCTAGAAAATGCAAGGCACCTGTCTTCTTTTTAAAGAAATTTAACTGAAAGTTTCTTAGTGCATCATAAGCAATTGAAAGTTCTGTAATAGAAATTCTATCCATTTACCCATATTGAAAATGGATTGTAGCATCAGAACTTACTTCCTTTTTCTAAAGACCATCCCCTTTTCTAATAGGTAGAGCACTAAGCTTGATTTCCATCTTGTTTTATGCACAAGAAGGCATGAAAACATTGTAACTTCTAACAGAGAACGGTGAAGACAATAGTTCATCCTAATTTCCTTTTTAAAGTCTTTTACAAATAGAATATTGAGGAAAAGAACATTGCTTTTAGAGTGCCTTTACTTTTTCAGTGGCCTTTACATAGCTCCATAGCATTTAGACCTGTTTCAAATAGATATGGAATTCCTTAGTAATATTCAAAGGTTTTATACATTATAGTGCAAGGAAGGTTTAGTTTTGCCTAAATTCCCACAAGAATTGGCAGCAGGGGGTGAAAGTAGAAGCAGGGAAGTAGATTTTCAATGAAATGATGCTTTGTTGCCTTAACAGGAGTAAGAAAGTAATACCTTCTTAATCATTTTGACATATTGAAGGCACATTCAGTAGCACAGAACCAAGCCATACTCCTAGCTATTTCCAGCAACCTGCAAACATTAATTTATTCTTACAAGCCTGAATGCTGAAACTGTGACAGGACAATATGAGGCTGGGGAATAAGCAACAGAAATACAGCTCCACAAACACACCTTTCACTGAAAGGTCTGTTGAACCACAGAACGGCATTTCTAAAAGTCTCTCAAAGACAGAGGAAAGTCTCTATTACTCTCAATACTGTACAAAATCCTACTTTATCAACGTGCACTGATGCCAGACATTTCAATACACCAACATATAATGTACATCAGCCACATCTCTTAGAATATTTAAGTTCTTCTAATTAAGCAGTATTTTAAGAGAAAGTCTTTTTCAGTGGAGTGAAGATTGCACATTAATCTTTATTAAGTCAAGTTTACACTGAGAGCCATAGGCAAAGCTGCAGTTTCCTAACAAAACAGTTCATAGCTGCAATGCAAAACATTGTTAAAATCATTAATGCAGACACTGCAATAGACATTTTCCTTTAATCCACTCAGACAAACAAAGCAGCAACAGCAGGAACTTTTGTAATATCCCTAAAACATCTCAAAAACAACAGTTGTTTGTCTACACAGATGTGGCATTTTAAAGGTTTCTCATCAGTTGTCAAAAGAAATAGAATGAGTTTAAATCAAAAGAGAAGAAGTTTTGAATCTAAATTCTAATGAGAAACCAACAACTGCAGAATAAGAGCATTTACAGAATTTTGGACAATTTATATTCTGCATTCTCCATAGCACATACTTAAAGCGCAAAAATCAACTTGTCTATTCTAAGAAAATAGAATAATTTACATTTAAATGCATGTATAAAGTCTATGCTACAATGAAATTTATTTAATTGTACATAATTTCTCTTAAAATTATAAATAAATCCTTGACCACAGTAGGCAATGTTTGGCTACTGTATTTAACACCAGCCTTTAGGTTTTTGTTATTTAAGCTAAATCATGGTCTTGGTTATACACCTATAGCTCCAGTAACTCTCATAATATGCACAAACAAAAAGAATCAAAATGGTTTTTAGCATGCACAAACATGCAATCATGTGTCCCCAAGGAGACAATAACACAGAAAGCTACATTTTCGAGCAATCCTTAAAGATTTTCATATGTGGATTATTAAATCTTAACTAAGTCCTCAACAGCTATCATAAGCATTCATTGAATGCATTTATTTTTAATTTCCGTGGTTTTCCAGATGTCAGTGTTCACAAATGGAAGAGTGTACAAAGTCCCCAAGTCTGTGGCAGTTTGTGGCTCTTTCTATAGCAAAAAGCCATATCTTAAAAGTAGTTAGTAGATTGCAAAGGTTCTAGAACAAAGTTTATTCATAAAGACCTATGTTGACCACAATTATTTTTCAACTGAAGTCAATAATCTGATGAGAACAGATTGAACATATAATTCACATAAGAATCAAACACAGCCATTGCTTTCTTATTACTGAAACACTTAGGGTGAATTACCCCACAATTCACCAAGAAAGCAAGGTAATTTTAACATGAGTGTTAGTTGCCCAGATGGTCAGATAACACAGATAAAACCTAATCTGAAGAACACAAACTACGTTCTTACCTGAAGAGCACAAACTAGGGAGCTGAAGAAAATGCATCCCAGAGTCCTGAGAGAATTGTATGATGTAGTTGCCAAGCCACTCTCCACGATATTTGAAAAGTCATGGCAGCAGCAACTCCCAGGTGAAGGGAGAAAGGCAAACACTGTACCCATCTTTAAAAAGCTTAGAGAAAACCCTGTGAACTACCAACCAGTCAGCCTCACCTCTGTGCCTGGAAAGATCATGGAACAGATCCTCCTAGAAGCTGTGCTAAGGCACATGGATAACAGGAAGGTGATTTGGGACTGCCAGCATGGTTTCACCAATGACAGGTCCTGCTTGACCAAACCAGTGGCCTTCTATGATGGAGTGACTACATCAGCAGACAAGGGAAGGGCCACAGATGTCATTTATCAGGACTTTTGTACAGCTTTTGACATGGTGCCCTACAACATCAGTCTCTCCAAACTGGAGAGAAATGGATGCAATGGGAGAACCATTCGACAGATTAGGAATTGGTTGGACAGTCACATTCAGAGGGCAGTGGTCTATGGCTCAGAGTCCTGATGGACATGAGTGACAAGTGGTGTCCCTCAGGAGTCCATATGGGGACCAGTGTTACCTAATATCTTCATTAATGACACAGGCAAAGGGATCAAGTGCATCCTCAGCAAGTTTACAGATGACACCAAGCTGAGAGGTGCTGTTAACACACCTGAAGGACAGGATGCCATCCAGAGGGACATGGAAAAGCTTGAGAAGTGGGCCCAAGGCAATCTCACACAGTTTAACAAGTGCAAGGTTCTACACCTGGGTCAGGGCAGCCTCTGGTATCAATCCAGGGAATGAACAGATCCAGAGCAGCCTTGCCTAGAAGGACTTGGGGTTGCTGCTGAAGGAGAGGCTGGACATGAACCAGCAATGTGTACTCAGAGCCCAGAAAGCCACTTGTATCCTGGGCTGTATCAAAGGCAGAATGGTCAGCAGAGCAAGGGAAGGGCTGGGTGATCATAAACTAAAACACAAGAAGTTTCACCTCAACTTTACACTGAGGGTAGCAGAGCACTGAACAGGGTGCCCACGGACGTTGTGAAGTGTCCCTCTCTAGAGACATTTAAAACTCATCTGGACATATTCCTGTGTAACCTGCTCTAAGTGACCCTGCCTTGGCAGGGTGATTGGACTGGATGATCTCCAGAGGTCGCTTCCAACCCTAACAGTTCTGTGATTCTGCCCCTCTACTCCACTCTGATGAGACCCCACCTGCAGTGCTGCATCCAGCTTTGGGGCTCTAAGCACAGGAAGGACATCAACCTGTTGGAATGAATCCAAAGGAGGGGCACCAAGATGATTAGAGAGATGGAATATCTCTTGTATTAGGAAAGGCTGGGAGAACTGGGATTGTTCAGCCTGGAAAAGAGAAGGCTTTGAGGTGACCTAATTGTGGCCTCCAGTACTTGAAGGGAGCCTACAAGACGGAGAGGGACTTTTCACAAGGGTCATGTAGTGACAGGACAAGAGGGAATGGCTTCAAACTGAAGGAGAATAGGTTTAGATTAGGAAAAAATTCTTTACTGTGAGGACAGTGAGGTACTAGAATAGGCTGCCCAGAGGAGCCATGGATGTCCCATCACTGGAAGTGTTCAAGGCAAGGTTGGATGGGACGCTGAGCAACCCAGTCTACTGGGAGGTGTGCCTGCCCATGGCAGGGAGTTAGAATTGGATGGTCTTTAAGGTCCCTTCCAGCCCAAACCCTTCTATGATCTTTGATCTAATCCACACAAAACTTTCATTCAAAAATACCTATCAGCCTCTGTAAACCTTCTTAACTTACTGTCGCTGTTGAGCCGCTAGCTGAGAGAAAAACTCAGGTTCTCAAACAAGAAAAGAGAAAAGTGCATTTATTATTTTGATTTTCATATATATAGAGTTTTCAGAGGTCACCCAGATTGGTCAGCCAGAAACCTCCCCCTAGGCCTAATTGGCCAAGCCTGAACTGCCCTAATCTGGAGACGCTGTTTGCAAAACATCCAAACTTTATCTTTGTTTATGAAACGTAACAAAAATGTTCTCACGAGAAAGACCTGTGCTAGCCACAACTTACCTGTATAATTACACATTTTTTCAGTTGTGTTTTTTTACTGAAGCAGACGGAGCTTCTCTTGTTGTAGCATAAAATTACATCACTTAATCCTCATTCACACTATTCTCCAAGTTCAGAAGTTCTGTGTGGTTGTTTTTTTGAAACCGTAATTGCTCTATTTTTTAAACACAATTGCCAAAACTATCTTAATGAGAATTTTTAAAAAACAACTGGCATGTGCAACATAAATACAGAAAGGAACATACTTACAGCTTCAAATGATAAGTTAACGTGTCCCAGGAATTTCTGCATTAAACTGCCAGTTAATTCATTGAAGCGATATCGGAAGAGATCCATTTCTTGTTGAAGAAACCAACGCCTGAGATCCTCACTGCAAAAACAAAAAAATTTTAAAATTAATATATTTTCTGATTATGCATTGTTTCTTTGAAGTGAAGGCAGGAAACCTTCAGTGATGCACACTCAATCAAAAAAGACTGCAATCTTATATATGCCCTTTACAATATTTAGGCATCTTTTCCCATAGGGAACATGTGAATCACAACAGAGTTGTTTATGATTTTGTGGACAAAACCTCTGCTTGAAATATGTCTTGAAGAAAAGTAATTATTATTCAAAGAAATTCCAGATGGAAAGGCTGTTAAGGTGCTTTGTAAAATATAACCTTGTGGACAGTTTTAGTGCTTGGGATGTAATAATAATCTGTGCAACTTAAAACGGAAGTTAATGCTTTAATGACTGATCTGCTGCAGTTCTTCTCTGGCCATCTTCAACAGCAGTAAAATCCTAAGATGTGACAATTTTTTTGTTTTCCTAGATTTACAATGCATTTGTTTTCCTAGGGGGGAAACCAAACAAACAAAACAACACCACACACACACATACATAAAAACCAAACAAACCACAAACATAGTTCTATATAATTGCTTTGGAGGCGAGCCAGTCTGTTGTTCATTTTTTTCAGGAAAGCAGATCAAAGGCTATAATCCCACCTACCCATTTAGGTTACCACAACAAGGAAATATTACTTTGTCTCTTATCTGGATTCTTCCTATAGCTGACAAATCAGCTGACGAGCTGACTTTACACTCCTGTATATGTCCAGCATATACTTTAAAACTGACTTTCCCAGGATCATTAGGCATCATTACGCCATTATTTACATAATTTCTAAATCCAAACCATAGTTTACACACATTATTCACATGAAGAAAATTGTACACTGTCATCTCAAATTCATACTAAGTAATAATACTTATTATCAAAACCCCGAGCTTAAATGAAAAGCAATGTCACTGTTATTAGATAACTAACCAAGCTGCTGCTGAAGCTGAGAGAGTTGCAGGTCATTGAAGTATAGATGTTAAGAATATATCCCCATTTTTTGCCACTTAACTTTCTGGTGTGCAGATTACTCAAAAGTTTAAAACAGTTCATAGATTCACAACTATAAAAATCATATAAAAGAACAGTCTCTTCTGCATACGGAACAGCACTTGAGGGGCTGGGGTTGGAATAGAAATACTCTTCACCCCAAGGAGGGGTAGGAAAAATCAGCATATTTGTCAGGAAGCATGAACATAGAAGTACTTTAGGAAAGGCATGCAAATGCTTGTAAATCTGGAATTTAAGACTAGTAGCTCACATCCCACAATTAATACGAGAGTTTCAACAACTTTACATTGACTTTTGAAAACCCTGAGCGAGGGCCAGATCACTGCTTTACTAGGCAACCAACACCAAAGGATTACTCAGAGTTTAAGTTTTAGACAGCAAGGAGAACATGGGTACAGACAACATACAAAAGAAAATGCTACTCAACATAAGATGCACCAATTTTGGCACATAAGTCTAATTTACCATATAGAAAAAAGTGTCAGGGAGTAGCGAAAAGACCTTGCTAAGTCTGAAATAAAACTTATGTCCTTGTTATGTGACCCTGACACAAATAAAAAAAAGTTTGCTGGATAAAAGAGTTTTGCTGTCAGAACAGAGGCAAAATTTATTTCTTCCATCTTAAAAAAGTGAAGATTATGCTCCTGTGACTTTCAAGGCTCTTCACAGCCAATTTGCTGAAGTGAAGAGAGATACAGCAGGCAGAAGCAAAAATGCACACAGTCATGTCCACTCACAAATAAAATTATCTTTAGATCTGCATCTGCCATGAAAGCAAATTAAACAAGATTATTCTATTTCCTGGTCTTGACAGATCTAAGTGACATTACAAGAGGTGTGAAAGAAGGGTATGGATGAGACTATTCTCTTGAGACTGTATGTACCCTATCTTACAGGAGTAAGCTTTAAAGTTTTGAATTTCCAAAGGCAGAAGAAAGTCAGGAGATGAGGACTACGTTACAAATTTAACTGACCACAACAGTGGAGCTGGTCACTTCCGGTCATATGAAAACCAAATCAAAACAATCCAATTTACAAGTGAGGATTCATACAGATAAGAAAAATCGATATAAACTTGTACCCCTGGGTGGCACTGTCGGCCAACTGAAAACTGAAAAAAGCACTGTCACAGGAAAATGTAAACACATGTACACGCAGCTGCCACAGGAACTGAATTCAGCCAGTTTGCACTTATGTCTGTCTATTTAAGTGCACTTTTTCAATCACTCCTACCTTAACAACTTTCTTCAATTAACCTAATGATTTGTGCCAAGCTTATTTTTCCTCACCTAGTATGATAAATCTTGAAGTACAGCATATTCTACTTGCCTCCCAGTTTTATCTTTTGGGGAACATGCCAGTTGTAGATGACAGAAATATCCCCAAAGTAGCTGCTTACCGAGAGAGAATAAAGAACATTGGTTCACCTCATAGTTCTTAGGATGCTATCTTCCATGTTATGAATAAGCATTAAATCCACCTTCCCAAAGTACAAGTGGAAACTGACTAAAACGTGTTTTATCAAAATGCAGCAAGTATATATAAATGGCAACACAAAATGGCATTTGCAAGTTGTTTAAAGGGCTTCCCAGAGCTCTATCCAAGACCCCTCCTCCCTTTAAAAGGGTCAATCCCCCTAGATTACAAAACCAGGCTCTTTTCTGCTGATTCCGTGGCCCAAAACAGTTTGTATTCATTTCTGCACAGTGGTTCACCTGCAACAAGCTGCCCACTTCTGCCCTGCCTGTAGCCCAATTTTTAAGATACTTCCCTGAATCACAGGGTTTGAACAGAATCTCCAATTTATTTACTAAGCAAGAACTTCAGACAAATAAGCTCTGATACAAAACACAAGCATCTTCTTTTAAAAAGACAGCTTACAGGGGAAAAGTAATCATCTGTATCTATCATTAATTCCAGGAGATTATAGAGCCGTTATAGACAAGTAGGGCAAGAGGGCAAAGATCCCATCACTGACAAAGGCAAATGTTTAGCCAGGTCCCTGCTTGGTTATTTCTCACTGAGGCAGCTTTTCACTCAAGCCTGCTACCCACTGTCAGTTACAAATACCTTCCTCCCAGCTCAGCACATCGGACAAAGCCTCAGGAATTTCACTCCTGAGCCCAGTGCCTAACCTCCAGGCTTTTGCTAGGTGACATGTGTTGCCTCCTGTAAATTTAACCTAAATTCATTTTCCTGAAGTCACAGACCAATCAAAAAATAAATACCTCTTGAATTCCAGATCAGATTCTCACCACCAGATAATTCTACCTTCCACAAGAGCAGAATTTTCATCAAATGTGTCATTACCATCACCCTCAAAGTGTCTCATCTCCCACAAAAAACGTAATGGTCTAAATAATCTAAATAATAACTGTTTAAAGTAAAGTTTTGGCTTTGGAATTAAGCCAAATCGATTATTCAAAATGTTACTAATACAAAACACCACATTTTCAGGGGCCTTTTAAACCCCAGACTACTCCAGGATACTACCTTTCAGGGGGTCTTGGTACATTTACAATACACATACAGCAAGATATGTTCTTGTGAAAATCAGCAGGACTGGCATGATTAATGGAGTTTATAAAAGTACACACAACAAACACTGGCACTAGAAATAAGGCAATATTACATTTGTCATTCAGTCACAAATTACACATGTAGAATACAGAAGGGATTTCAGTTGCAATTCTGTTATTCAATCTGCTCCCTTCTTTGAGGATTTCAAACTACACTATCAGAGTCACTGCAGTGAAGGCTGGTATTGACCTCCACATCCACAACCTGCTCCTCATTGTCCATGCATCACGGATCTAGCAGGCTCATTGATCACACACATTGACAAACTGTCTTCAGCACAGCCCAGATGTCTTTTGAAAGGACAACAGGATGGGATGTGAATGATCTGGAAGATTTCAGGGTCTTTAGAAGTCACCCAGGGCCTGTCATGGTGAGGCTTCATCCATCTGAAGGCAGGCTTTTGAGGCCTCTGCTACTTCCTGCTCTGGTCAGATGTTCTGCAGCAGGAACCCAAAGCCATTGCAAAGAAAAGCCCCCTCCATATCCTGGCTTAGACCACAGTCCCTCCTACTCACCTGCATTGTTTCTGCTGACAAATCTGTATCCATCCATAGCAGCACTTCAGTCATGTCATCTATCAAGTCACAGTATGCATTCTACCACAGTCACCAAATTAACTATATTGCAGCCTTAAGTGCAATTGAATTAACAACTGAAAACAATACACACTTCATATCTGCCAGTTTTAATACTAAAAAGACTAGAATGACAAGTAGTAAAGAGTTCACACATATGAATTTGGACAAAACTGCCTGCAGACAGAAAGCGCTGACAGCCTCTATAATTTCATCCAAAAACTATAGGGGAAGCAAAAATAATGCACTTTATAGGACCAACTTTTTGCTTGAAATTTCACATAACAAGAAAGTTGCAGTGCAACCAGCCACAGCAATGAATTTGGACAAAAAACAGAGGAAGTAGAGGAAATTTCAAACTCAGATGGTATTTCTAGTCTGTCAGAAACAGTGCTTTCAATACAATAATATAAAGCCTATTTAAACAGTCAGGCCTTTGGTCAGTTATCAGCAGTTACCATATACAGAAGTTAAATTATATTATCAATCACTGCAAATGCCTGACAAACAATACTGATGTGCTTTCATCTAAAAATAAGATATCAAGAGACTCAAATCAATGCTATGTGTTTAAAAGACAAATGATTGTAATTTTTTTAACTTATTAAAAAATCCAGATATTAATTTTGATTCCACAGATCCCTTTTCATCACAGCTGAAATCAGACTCCCAGCAAAAAACCCTCTGTTGGAGCCTACCTCTCTCTTTAGTAGCCATGCAACTCTAAAGCATCTGTGATATCTATAATAAAGCACTGCAGTATATATATAGATTTAAAATTAATAATAAGAGTGCATAATCCAAAAAGTACTTACGACTGGCAGTAAGCAAGGCGTAGTATAAAATGAGAGATATGATCTTTTCTTCTTGCCTCATAATCATCCTCAGACAAAGCCTATAGAACATACTCTTATTATTTCAGAGAAATAATCCCTCCCAGATTAAAAGTTCACAATCAATTTACCACTGCTGTTTAATAGCAAATATTAGCGTAATAATAGTTATCTTTCAGACAATAAATGCAAACTTATTAAGGAAGGAAGTTACCCTAAAGAAACATACACCATCATCGAAAAACTACATCTCTGACAAAAAGACAGAACTGTAGTTTTTGAAGTAGCATTTCATCACCACTACTTTTATTCATCATTCTTGAATGGTGTAAAGAAAATAAAGTGCTACTTACTCTGTAGGGAAACTTCAGTTTCCGGAACTCAGCCTCCAGCTTAGTTTTGTATGTATCAGTACCTCTTATATAGCTCACACCGAGATTTTCAACTACTTTGAGCACTGGGCAAAAAAGGAAAAGATCCGTGTTAGAGACAACATGCTGGAATTGATTTAAATGTATCACAGCTTGGGAAAGGCACAAACTGGGGTAAGGCCACAGGAACTGCGCCTAGTGGTATGAGCAGCAAAGGGGTGAGAAATAGGAAGGATAAAGTGAGGCTCGTGAGCTCTGAAGAGCTGGCCCAGCTCTGGGATCCATACTGTTACCAAGGAAAGGGAGACAGCTGATCAGTCTCAGAACATCGGTTTCCACCCTAAGGGAAACTCCGATCCAGCAGTTTTCAGGACTTTAGGGCTGCCAGCCAGAACGACCCGAATCGCAGTGCTGAGACATCAAATATTGTCACAACATCTACAGAAAGCGAAACGTGCTTATAAAAAGCCCCGGTGTAAAGCAAAACTACACAGTCCCAACAGCTATACCGAAAGCTCATTGTGAAATCTGTCTCAGCTCTCCGAAAGGCGCAAAGCAACGCGTTTTCCTTTAACGGAGCTCACGGCAGCAGGAGCAGCCAGCCCAGCTCCCGTGCAGGTCAGGCGAACAGAGCATCCGGGCCCGCCAGAAATGCACACAGCCACGGCAGGAAGGATCCAAAGCATCGAGGGAGACAAGGGAGGGGAGGAAGGAGGAGGGTGGGAGAGACGCTACTCACGCTTCAGGCGATCGATGGCAAAGCTCTCAAACTCCACCAGGGAGATGCTTTCCGTGGGGGGGCTCCAGGTAGAACTGCAGGCTGTGAGGGTACTGCTCCCGCCGATCTCCAGCCAGCCGCGCAAGTTTCTGCCTCTCTCGGCTGGAGAATTGCATCTCCCCCGCCTTGGGGCTGCCTCTGGCCCCGTCCCGACCGCCCGAGCTCCGCTCCCGCTGCCCCCGCCCGACGCAACCCGCCGGGACAGCTACCTGCGCCCGCCCGGCCCCGCGCCACGGCTTCCCGCGCTCCGCCGGCCCCGCCCACTTCCGCGCGGAGCCACGCCTCCCTCTCGGCCATTGGCTGTGCAGCGGTGTGGGTGGGGCCATGTCGGCCGGAGCCTACGTCTACCATGGCGGTGCCGGCAGTGCCCGCACTCTCCATGGCGGCTACGGGCACGGGCGGGCGGTGCCGGCAGTGCCCGCACTCTCCATGGCGGCTACGGGCACGGGCCGGGCGGTGCCGGCAGTGCCCGCACTCTCCATGGCGGCTACGGGCACGGGCCGGGCGGTGCCGGCAGTGCCCGCACTCTCCATGGCGGCGCTGGCAATGCCCACACCCGCCGTGGCGGTCCCGGCGTAGGCAGTGCCCACCTCCGGCTTGGCGGCTCCGGGCACTGCCGGGGCGGTGCTGGTGTTGCCCACGTCCGTCCTTTCCGCTTCCAGCACCGGCACGTTCTACACTGTTCTGTAGTTTTATGATTTTGTCATTTTCCCAAGAGAACGGCAGGATTTGCTGGTTTTGCCGCTGTGTTGTGCGTTTCGCTGCAGCTGAGGCTGTTGTTTCATGCCCTTGCCACAAAATGCACTTACTTGCTAATTTTCCCCTACCCGGTAAATTGCTTAATTGATCTTGCAGAAGTTCGGGGCGTAAAGGGGTGGGAAATCAGAAGTGTCATGCAGTTTGTGCCAACCAAGTGAGGCAAATCAGCGGTTTAGGCTGGCACGTTCTTAAGAGCAAAGCCAGGATGAAGGATCAGGACACGCGCTAGTCCCGTGTTGGCGGGCAGCACCTGGCACATTCCCGAGGGACCTGACTGCAGCTTTAGCAAACACCGCCGCTGCAAGCCAGCCTGGTGGTATGGCAAGCCTGCATCTTGGCTCTCTATAGGCAGATTAAATGTGGTGCTGAGCTCAGCTGAGGTGGGATAATCCACTCCACCTTCAAAACAAGGTGGCCACATCCAAGTTTCCTACAGTGGATACTCCTATCCTTGTGCTAATTGTCAAACTGTGACGTCTCCTCTTTGGTCTCGGCCAAACCTCTGCCACGGCAATATTTTAACAGTTTAGCAGGATAAAAAGTTTCATTCTACAGTGCTCCTCTGTAGTTTTCCAGGGGAGAATATGCTATTGATATCTTTTTATGTGTTTATATTTTTGTAATAATTAATACTTAACCGAAAGCAAGTTCGTATATTCTTATACCTAAAAAACAGCTTTAATCGGAAGCAACCTTTTTTTTCAAATAGCCACTGTTCATCCCACACCGTTTTTTCCCTTTACTACCTGGCTGCAACATGAGTTGCTTAGGAGTTAGGAGTGCATCTGCCAAAATCCACCTAATATTTGCAAGAAGGCAGAGCTTTTGCCTTTGACCAGTGTGTTTATACCCAACAGATCTTACAGAGACTGGCAGTGCACTGTCCCGGGCAGGTCAGGGAGCTCCATCGGAGTTCACACGTTTGCTTGGCGTGCTATACCCTGCCTGGACCAGAGGGGGAGAAGTGTGACAATGCTGAGGAGCACAGCAGAAAACAGAGATTCTTTTCATTTTAATTCAATTTCTACTCATGTTTTAGATTTTGGCACATGAGCAGCACCACACCTTTTGAAACCATGGTATGCGGTTTGTTGTCCATCACTATTTCTAGTGAACCACGTCCTGCTGATTTTTGACAGGTCAGCAACTATGTCTATATCTGTTGTTTTCTTTTTGTTTGTTTTACTTCTAGGGTGTTTTTTTTCCTTTCTTGCAGAATATTAATCCCCAGATTGTCTGTAATTAGGTGAAGATCTACCCTGTTTGTTTTTTTAACTGCTGACACTAACAGCATTACAAAAAGTCATACATGAGATTACTTCACCAGCAATTAAGAATTAAAATTAACATCCATATTACTAGACTTAAATAAAACTTACAATGCATGACCTGGCCCTTTCACACACGAATAATTTTATTGGAAAAAAAAAATAGACAAGTAAAATTTTTTTATTTTGGAGTAAACCCCCTGCAAATTTCAAAATTCAAACCTTGTTACTGATCTATTGAAACCTACAGGTGGTAATATTTCTCACTCTATTTTGGTTACTTTTTTCTAAGTATATTTTCACTATACCCACAGTAAAATTACCACTGGGGGCTGATTTTTTAAGTATTTTTAAGAGAATTATTGATGTCGTAACAACCCACCTCACAAATGTTTTACAACAACATCCATATGTTCAGATGTCAAACTGTCTCCATCATCTCTTGCAATTCTGCATACCCCAAACTGTTCTGCAACTTAATTAACACACTGTTGGGGGGAAAGGGTTAAAAGCAGAAGAATGGCAAGGAGGAGGACGAGGATGGTAGATTCACTGAAGTGACCTTGCAGCTGGGAATGTCAAGGCCTGGAGAATAACAGTGAGGGGAGCCCTGTATATTATGGCTACTGCCGGTTTTACTCTGTTTTGGGAAGCATTTCTGTGTAGAGATAATGTAGGTGTTTTGAGAGACTTGGAGGCACTCCCACAGACATGCTTAAGTTCCCTTGTTTTGGGAGAGAGAGGGTCAAAGCTCAGAGATCATAAAAAAAGCCCAGAGGAGATCACAGCATGTTGGTAAACTAAAAGTGCAAAGACCCTTGATAAATTGATGCAAACAGAAGGCCTGCTTTTCACTCGGATGGACTGATCCTAACAGTGCCTGCCTTCCTGCTTGTGTGTCTCTGCCAGGGTGTTGCCTTGGGATCTTCCAGTTAGCAAGGTAATGGAATAAATTTACTCTTTGCACTTTAACCATGTTTTTGTGCTTGTTCCAGCTGCCTGCCTGGGTCAACACTGGCACACAAACACACACACAAAATCCTTATTTGCATTAAATATGTATCATTGCACAGCTGCTACTCCCACTTTTGTTATATTAACTAGCAGAGTGCCTAATACTGATCTGCCAGAGCCCAGTTTTTCTCTATTTGCTTAACTACATCTGCTAATAAAAGGGCAAATATGGTGATGCTGATATCTAAACTCTCTCTTTCAAGCCCCATTCATCTCTCATGTCTGGAATGTTTGGATCTCTATGGATGGCAGTGATTAGCACAAAATGTCCTTTCTCAGCTTCTGGCTCCCTTTCAGCTCTTACTGTTAATTGACAGTGTTTCTTACTGCACGTATCATCAGCCTGATTGAATTCTCACATAATTCTGTCTTCAAATATATTGTATTAATATCTTGGGGTTTTAGTCTTTTCACCTCTTAAAATGTTCTTCTTCAATAATTTTTTAACTTTTGTTTATTTGAAATATTTCGTTACATATTTTCCCTTCATCTAACTCTATTCCTTTACTGATCTGACTTTTTCAGAAATCTCAGTGTTTACACTATTCTTGTAATCTGTTTGTGTAATTCTTCGCCCAATTCCTATTTCTTTTTTCTGTTTTGCAGTTCTCCATGCTTTTTTACTTGTTTAAATGTTTGACATCCAGGTTATACTGAGATTTTATTTCTGATCATAATGTACAGATACCTCTGTACTTACTATAAATAGCAGGGTAAATGTTCTGAGCTGGCCTTTAAATTCCTGCAGGCTCTGAAGTGAGTAAAGCATGAATCATGCAGTGAAGAGAGGTTTAGAGGGCTGCTTTAGTTGGAATATGCTCTCAGTGTTCATTTATTTAAGTGGAGAGTAACAATGGTCACATCCCTTGTGACACTCTAAATCTCTCTGGCTCCACTTGCACAGGGTTTATGAATCCTAGATTTATTCCCAAAATTCCCTGACTAAGACTCTAGTGCAGAGGCAGAGAAAATCTAGATACATCTTTGCAATCTTCTTAAACTTATCCTGACACGTAGGTCTGTCATCCACCTCTGCCTTTCACTGGATGCATCTTCTTCACTATGTTTAGGCTTCTGTAGCAAATATGTTCATTGCCACTTTCTTCTGTTTAGATCATATTGTTGATCCCTTAGCTTAATTTTTCAGGGTACATACAGAGGCAAAATCTGCCCTGTCCCTGCACTAGGCTTTCTCCAAAAAGACGTTATCCTTGCGTTTTCTTACAAGATGCTCCATGTACTCAAAATAATTTTGCCTGCCATGCTGGGTCTTGAGGGAGGAGGGGTGTTGACTTGTTTTTTTCTCTTCTTAATCTTCCTCTGGTAACTTTTAAGCATTGAATCAATGTGAAAGAGAGGGGTTGAAATATCAAAGTTAAGATGCACTCACAAATTTGAGAAATTCGAGCCTGAGTAATGAAAAGAGAGGGAGATTCAAATTTCTACCATGGAAAAGAAAAGCAGAACTCAGTCTTTTGTGTGTGTGGAGCAGCAGCAACCAGACAATTAACACAAACATCCTGGCTGGTCAGCATAAATACAGCTTGAGCTCAGCCACTGCTCCATCGTCTCCAAACAGACAGGGGAAGGTTTGAACTACCCAGAATCAGGACCAAGAAAGTAGAATTCATTTTTAGACCTAATCTGCTGCATAAGGATCTTATTCTTCCTAGTATGTCTATCTTTATCATATTTAAATTGTGAGCTTCTGAAACACACAAAGAAGGTTTTCAAGGTCTGTCTATTTGTAGGGATACTGATGTTTTCTTTTCTTGGAAATTATTACCACTAAACTAATGTACCAGAAGAAAATGCTTTAGTTACATATAACATTTAAGATTTACTTAATTTCTAATACTGTCCTGAGAATAATCAATTTTCTACCTGTATAGCAGTAAAGAGTAGGATGCTTTCTTATCAAGTAATCTGTAGGTAATTGAAAGATTTCATTAATCTCAAAGGTATTGCTCTCCAACATAAGAACTAGACATAGCTATGTATCTAGGATTTTTAACTTTTTAAAATCAGATAAAAAATTCTTTGTCAGGTTTCAGAATAATGCAAAAAAACCCCAAAGCTTCAAGTATATTTTTACAAGGAAAATATCTTTTTGTCTGAATTTTTTTTAAACATTATTCTGTCTCCATTAAAATAAAGCCACTGCAGTTGAAGGATTTTGTTCTGCCTTTTTGGTGTTTGATTAGGGGTATTGTATAATACAGACTTGGCCAGGAAGACTTCCTGTTTTAAGCCCATGACTTGATGATGAAAAAATGTCCTGTTCAGTTCTAACACATACTGAGTGTTCAAATACTCAGCCACTTTGTCAAACAGTCTGCAAAATTCCAACCTAATTGTAAGTAGTCAGCTGTGTTCCAATTGCTAACAAACCTTTGCATTAGACTTACTCAGAGCACTTCCACCGTTACAAGTGAAACCCCCCAAAATAAACATTGGGGTGGGATTCAGTCTGCCTAATCTAGAAACTAAACCCACACCTACCTTTTAAACTCTTAAAGGGAATAGTTTTCCAGAGAATACCTGGAAAGAGGTAGGTATACTGCTTAAATCTACTTTGCTTAAATTCAGGTGCCTCCATAGCTGATTTGTGTTCCCTTTGTTTACCTCAAGTTTGTTTGGCTTTTTTACTTGCTTGTTTTCTGGGTTTGAGGTTTGTGGTCTTTTTTCAAATATAAATGATGTTCAGGAGTGGAAACCTAAGTATTTTTACAAACTAGGGATAGAAGTCTCTCTTGCATGTAATATGAGGTCCTCCTCCCCATTAGGAATAGATACCAGCATAAGGAGTTAGAGATAATTCCTACATTCCCTGTGAAAGCAAAATTCCAATTTACTGGAAGTTGCCTACACAAGACATTTGAGATTAAGATGATTAACAGACATACCAGCCAATTCTTGAGCCACCTTTCTACTGTAAACTAAATATATTACTTTGTCTTACTTCTAAGTGTTTTGCCTTTGTGTTACTTCTGTCATGTTCTACAATTTCCTTTGGCTGAAACTTTGTGGAACTTGAGCTAAAGAAGTAAAACTGACTGGTTTATCTGACAAAAATATGTTTATATGACATAATAAAAGTTTATATGACAAAATAAAAGGGAAAAGTTCCAGTTAAGGATCCTCTCCCCATTAAGTATTGTCTAAAATTGTAGTGGAGAAGTAAAACCTTACAAAATGAGGGCCTTATGACCCTTGTAAAATCCTTGCTCACTCCTGTTACTTCAGCTAAACAGAAAAGAACTCTGTTCTGGGAGTGGCTCAGCTAAAATAGAGGTAAAAACCAAGCTCTATAACCTTAGAAAACAAGTTATATAACCAGTGCGTGTTCACACCATGGTTTATGTTGGTTGGTCTAAATATGTTTGTTGTGCTTCACAAGAATGTAACTGATAAAGGGCTAATTGCTTAAAAAGGCCTGGTTTTTGCAATAAATCAATTCCTCTTTGCACCTGCCAAAGGGAGGTCCATGCCATTCATCCTCATTGTTACATAAAACTGCACTGGTTTCACCAGAAGCAGGATGTAGCCTCAGAATATAAAACCCCAACCCCACCCACCAGCACTGTGAAAATTGGTTGCTACTGTAATGCTCCTTAAAATTCAGGGTTTGGTGACAAAACTTTTAATTTATTTTCAGACTACAGAGCTAGAATAACTATTGGCACTGGTATCCTGGCAATCTTTCTTCAGCTCACCCACATGAATATGCAGAAATCTGGTACACACATTGTTATTTTGAAAACTACAGGGCACATTTGCCTAACAAATTTCCAAATCTGAGACTCGTTCTAATAAATTTTGAATAACCATTAAAATTGTCCACAATATAGCCACACTAAGTAGAAGGGTTTAATATTTTTATACTTCCAATTAGGAAACTAAGTTTATCAGTTGCACAGCTATTAACAACAAATTGCTTTAAAAAATACAATGCAATTAGATATATTGAAGACCTAACATTTTTATAACAAATCTGGTAACAATTAAACAGCAAGGGTGGATCACAATGTATCTAAATGAATCTAGCTGGCATACTTTATATTTTAGGTGGTATTGATGCATACAGTATATAGTATATAGACGCATATAGTATATAGATGCATATAGTATATAGCATATAGTGTTACAAATGCTTTCAAGAGTGGCTACATTCTCTTTACACGTATTTTATTTTTTTGGACCCATATCTTGCATGGGTATCTGGATGGCATTACATACTTAAGTGCCTGCAGTTTTGTCTTCTCAGTGAACTGTATACAGTGAAATACGGGTAAAAATTATGGCAGGCGTGTAACTATATACTGAGTGTTGAGTCCATATGGTGTTGCACCTTCTCATTCAACACCAACTAATCTCATCACCTTGCAGAAGTGAAGAGATGATACTCTCAGGAAACAGACAAGAGCATTAATTTACCTACAGGCCTATGGAATCTCGGCTTTTGCTTTGTACACCCATGCCAGCCTACAAACTCTACACAGGGCAAGCTGTAGGAGGGGAGTACAGAGCACACAGTCTTAAAAAGGGACAGACAGACACAGGTGTCCTCAGAAGTGTGCTGGTTACACTGCTATCCCCAGCTCCTAAGTCACCTCATCTGCCATTCCAGTGTGGAGTTACAGGATATAGGTAGCAGAGCAACAGGCCTTGAAAGCCAAAGTGACCTTCTGACTCTGGTCCAGAAGAAACTCTGGGATTAGTAAAAAACATCCTGGTCCCAGGGGAAGTGGAAAGAGTGTATTGCGGGCCTATGAACTGCTGGACCTGTCAGAAGTGAGAAACACTGTTAGTTACCTTAATAGGTATTGTTTACCTGTTGCCATAAAAGGTAATGTTGTGAAACACGATAGTTAATCAGAGCACTTTGTAGTGTAGAGTTATTTCCTGTAGTATATAAGGTATTATCACTGCACAATAAACGTCTTTGCTCACCACCACCTTGTGAAGTCTGTGCCCTTAAAAAACACCGCAATGGTATAAAAATATCTGCATTCCCCCATAAGGTTTCTGTCTCCCTCAGTAAACTAAAGTTGGATTCACTAACTTCTTTTTTTAGGGTTGCTGTGACAGACTCTTCAAAGTTCAAGGGTAATAGTCTGAATATTGATGAGTTTTCACTATCAGCCAAAGAAAATATCAGGAACTCATTCTTCCTGACATTTTTGAACTTAAAACAAACTGGGAAAAAAAAATGCCTGGCTGAGATTTTACTAGACCAACGAAATTTTTATATCAATTTGGTTTGGTTGTTGGGACTCTCTACTAGCCTGTTTGTCAGTCACAGTTTTACTTTAGGATATTATCTTTTCTATGCTGCATAGGACTGAGAAGACAGTTGGCTAGTATCTTTGGATATCTGTAAAAACTACTTCAAAATGTGATAGCTCTGGAAATTAAACAGTACAATTTCTATGTTGTTTTTTTGATTGACAGATCATTTTCCATTAGCGACAACTGTCTATATTAAATTGTGCTCTACTGATGACAGGTTGACTGTAAGACCCTTACTCATGCTCTACAGCAAGAAACTGAACACACAATTAGAAAAAAAATATGCTCTAGGATTTAATTTTATGGCTCTGCATTTTTTTATTAGGCTTTATAGCCAGAAGGAAATACATTTACACTTCCTGTATACAACAGATCATGGAATTCATCCACTGCATAGACCCATACAATGAAAATTGGCCTAAAGTAGCTGGTTTACAAAAGAGAGTGGGTATTGGGATCTTTCAGTTAAACTCAAATCCAAATTCTCTCAAGTAAACTTGAAGTAAAAGGGAGATCTGGCTCTGCCAAAACTTAATGTAAAGTTCACATGCTGTGGTCACAAGAACATGGAACATATATCTGACATTCGCAGCAAGACATTGCAAACAGTCCTTCAGATCAATAATTATTTATTCACATATGATAGCAAGACTGCAGTTGATAGAGACCACTGTTTATTTTCTTATATTTACCAAAATGTAAGGGTTTTTTATTCCATATAGTCTGGCTGTAACATGTTACAAAGTCAAATTGTTGCTTTTAAGTAAGAGTAGTCCTTCTTAAGTATAAATTGTTTTCCTCTCCTACTTGCAACAGAAGACTTACAGTGCACAGCCTGGTAAACACAGACGCAGAGTATTTCCTCTGTGATCTGTACAAAAAAGTTCCAAAGTTGTCTGTATGTTTTCCAGTTGGGTTTTTTTTTGCTTTTATTGGTCCTAGTTAGTTCCAAATTTCTTGCCTTATTTTTCTCCTTATGAATGTGAACACAGATTTAGTTTTTCTGTCTACATTGACGTGATCTCAGCCTAACAGTACATTATGGGAAACTGGAAGATTTATTGGAAGAAAAACGCCTGTTGGAAAAAATCTGGGTAGTGGTAATTGGAGAGTGAGTCAGTGTCTGGAGTCCATCTGTGCTTACTACTCAAGCCTGACTAGAGCTAAGTTACTCAGATTTCTTCAACTATCTGAAAACGGCTTTAAAAAAAATAAAACAAAATTTTTAAAAAATAGACTTTATATATGCTGGATACATTTTTGGCTGAGAACATTTGTATAAAGGCAGCAAATTATCTTTCCTCCTTGTTGCTGTTGTTAGTATTTCAGTGGCATGCAAGAGCCATGGTCTTGGAGAAGCAATTCATTATACATACACAAACCAGCATGTCTGAAAGATGGTGTGGCATCAACAGATCAAAATGCATCAAAAATAGTTTGATATGCAATCAGTTCTGTGACTAATATTGCAAAAAAACCTACATCCCGTCCCTGGGAGGTAAAGCTTTGCTATTTCATATTGCACACATGTACAGTGGTTGAAGCTTAAGAAGGACAAATCAGTTCCTGGTTGTTGTTATTTTAATTACCAGGCTGTATTATAAGGTTTGCTTCATCAACATCCCAAACATTGAAGTTCTAACCTTTGAACAATACATAATTTTGAGGAAAATTGAATTTGTGTTTTGTAGGTACTCCTTTTCTTCCTCACTGCCTGAAGATCACAGTACATGTGAGCATAGACTAGACACTGCTTAGGTAAGTGGTGGCTATCAAAAGTTGTGGTGAGCACAGACCTTTCCCATGAGAAATTTTTCTCTCTTCTTCCTGTATTTTATAAACAAAGATAAAGTTTGGATGTTGTTGAAAGAGTGTCTCAAGATACGAATGATTCAAGCCTGGCCAATCGGCCTGGGGGGAGGTTTTGAACCGACCAATCTGGGTGACCTTTGAAAGTCTATATAAGTTGAAATTAATTAATAAAAACAGACATTTGCCACAGTGAAGACCTGGACTTCTTCTCTCTGTTAGCGGTTCAACAGCGACATCTCGTGACCACCGATGTGTAGTGCGCGCAACTACAGGTACGCGGTCTCAGCGGACCCAACCCCCCTTCCCTGCCGTCGGGCATGGCTGATTCTGATGTGGATGGGGGACCCCCCTCCCCTGCAGATGAACTCTTGCGGGCTTTTCTGGAGGACTCTGGGGATTACCCAGCAGCTGGTCAGACGCCACGGGTCACTCGGGCCTTGTTGGAGTGGGTCGAGGGCCACGTGGCCCGGGACATATGGGACATGGCACTGAGCTGTGATTTTTGGTTCACTGTCGGCCAGGCCCTGGCCATGGAGATGATGCTTGGAACAGGACTACACTCCACTTCCATGGGGTTTGGAGAGACATTTGGGACGCATTGCAGGGGCAGGCATTTTATGAGTCGCAGCTCGTGGCTTGCACGGCCGTGGAACCCCTGCTCCCGTTCGTGGGGCGGTGCGTGAAGGATGCATCGACCCAGACGGATTCTGAAGTCCCATCCCTGGCGGCGGATGCAGCCGCGAGAGTTCAGTATGTTTGTCCAACTGACCTGCCGAAGCATTCTTATGTTCATCTGACTGAACAGCTGGCCGAGGTGAAGAAGGGAGGACCACAAATTGGCTCTGACACGGCCGCCGTGAAGGTTCCCCCTCCTCTGCCACCACACAATGCGCAGACTCAGAAACACCCCCTGCCCCTGCAGAATGGCGCCAGGATGCCCCTCCCCTGTGGGCAGCCGGTGTGCGCAGCGGAGGCTGGCAGGGCGGACATGGAGGGTGCTGACCTCTGGCAGGATCCGCAGCTGCTCGCCTTGGCTGCGTTCCAGAAACTCGCAGCTGCGGGGGCTCCGATTCCGGATCTGCAAGTGGTTTCAGCCGCCACGGGAGTTCCCGTGCGGGCGGCGGCTGGCTCTGGTGAGGCCGCCGTGTCACCAATCCCAGACAGCGTGGTGGCGCAGCCCCAGGCTGTGGCAGCCGCGGGCGCGGCCGATTCCCTCATGGGGCAGCTTCCGGGACACGCCGCCATTCTGGCTGGGCAGGGACCGGACGGGACGCCTCCGACGGGGAGTCTTGGCGCCCCGAAGGACCCCGGCATGGCAGCGGTGGGTTTGCGGCCGGCTGCAGCCAGCGCGGGCGGGACCGGTGTGGTGCCAGGGCCGGGTGAGCGGACACCTGCTCAGCCGCCGGCTGAGGCGGGTACCTGGCAGTCAGGGCGGGTTCCCGGGGCAGCCGCAGGGCAACTTCCGGGCCCAGCCGCCATTTTGGTGGCGCGGGGACCAGAAGAGAAGCCACCGGCAGGCGGTGCTTCCGCTGCAGGGACTTTGATTGGCACTGCCGAGGGAGCAGGGCCGGCCCGGGTCCCCCACGGCTCGGCAGACGCGGCGTCCATGCCGAGCGTGGCGGACACTCCTCCGCTTGGAATTCTTCATGGCTTGCTGGCTGAGGTGGCCGTGATAGAGCAGCGGATGGCGGGGCTTTCATGCAGGCCCTCCTGTCCGTGTGTGGCTGGGCCGGAAGTCCATCCTCCGGGACCCCAGAGGGGGTCTGGACTTCCTGGTGGCCTGGCAGCTGGCTTGGTGCCGGCGGCACGGGGACATTTCGGCCCCGAGCAGATGCTGGTTCCCCTGCCGGGTTCTGTGGTGAATGCAGCCCTGGTGCAGCGTGCTGGCCCTGTGCCAGCGGGCTTGACAAACGCGCCCGGCAGTGCGCCGGTGGCGCCGCCATCTCCCTGCCCCTCCCCCATCCCAGTCACCGCGCAGTTTCTTAGCGCAGACGCTGCCTCTGGCCAGTCACCATCCTTTGTGATGGGGAGCGCTGCTGGCAATCCCTACTCAGACAACTCAGACAGTGATGAGGAAGGTATTCTTCCTCCTGGGCTGAGGCTCGCACGGGCAACGAAAAAGAAACGGCATGGGGCTCTGTCTAACCCTTGGAGACGCCGCAATGTCATGGGGATTTTTCGCCCATGTGACTCCCTGCAGTTCTGGGAATCGGTCAAGCAGGGTGCGTTGGAGGCAGGAAACTGGGAACTTATAGGGAAGATTGGATTGCCCAAACAGAGGGAGGGGTGCAAATCTGCTGTGGCAGGTTCGGGTGGTGGTGGCTTCCCGCAAGGGGGGTGTTCAGGCTTTTCCATTGCATGTGTCTGGCCCAGATGCCGTAGACACAAGGAACAGCCGCTCCACCATCGCATGGCGCATGATAAATGACCTAGCGACCAAGGTAGCAACGTTTGGTGTGTCTTCTCCGGTCGTGATGCAAATTCTTAGAGTGATAAATAATGATTTGCTTGCTCCATTTGATATTATGTATTTGGCTCAGGTTCTGTTTCACCCCATGCAATACTGCGACTTTGAGGACAATTGGAAAGCACTGGTTGAGGATCAGCTGAAGAAAAATGTGTCCTTGCCTGCCGAGGACCCTAGGCGCATGGTTGGGGCTGATGTCCTCATGGGTAAGGGACCTTTCACTAACCCCAACGTTCAAGTTGCCTGGGATCCTCGGATCCTGGAGCAAGCCCAACAGCTCGGTATGGGAGCCATTTTGAAAACTGTTGAGATGGTTGCCCCGCAAACACGGTATACACAGATACAGCAGGGGCAATCTGAACCTTACCTGACATTTATTGAGAAGCTGGCAGCAGCTTTGGAAAAGCAGGTTGAGGATCGGTCCACGAGACAGATCCTGATGAAACATTTGGCAAGAGATAATGCCAATGATGAGTGTAGAAGGATCATAAATGCCCTACCGGGGGATCCTTCTGTCCAGGAGATGATGCGAGTTTGTGCCAGGGTGCAGTCAGAAAATCAGGGGAAATCCACTTTGGCTGCATTTCTGTCCTCGGATCAGGGACCCTCTGATCAGGCACAAAAACAGCACAAGTCTGGAAACAAACAAAAACGAGTCAAATCAAAACAGAAAGAAAATTCAGGAAAAAAGGGAGATTCAGGGACCAAGACTCCTCAGTGTAAGAGGTGTGGTAGGCCAGGTCACACTTCAGACTACTGCAGGTCGCAGTACCATGCAGATGGTCGACCCCTGTCAGGAAACGTGAAGAGGGGTGCAAAAAGGGGGATTTGCCCCCCATCACATCAGTTCCCCCAGAACAGGGCGGTGACCCAGGCTTACCCGGTCAATGTGGAAGAGGCATCAAAGGCTCAGCCCGAGTCAACACCTACACCGCAGCAGCAGTCGTCTTAGAATCTGACGATGCCCACAGAGTTCCCTTGCATGTGGACGGTTCCCTGGATCAGGGGACTGGTGCACTGCTCATGGCAAGGCCTGAGGCCACCAGCCAAGGGATCCTTGTTCTTCCAGAGTTCATAAATGCTGATTTCAAGGGCCAACTTCATGCTACGGTTTCCACACCTGACCCCCCAGTCACCATTCCTGCAAACACCGGCCTTGCTCACTTGTTGCCTTGTGAGTCTTCTGTTCCCAGGGTAGACCAGCAAGCTGGCGGAGGTGACGGCACTGAACTGCCAGGACTTCTGCAGGTCTACTGGGCTGCATCTATCTCCAATGAGTCACCGCAGATGACATGTACCCTCATCATGCCAAAAGCACGTCCGTATCAAATTCAAGTCCGAGGTTTGATCGATACAGGTGCTGATGCAACGATCCTTTCTGCTGCTTTGTGGCCTCCTACATGGCCTTTGTGCCCGGTGGGACTGAATATTGCGGGGTTGGGAGGAACAACACAGAGTCGATTGAGTAAGTGACCTGTGTTGGTGAAGCATCCAGAGGGATGCTGGGTGAAGCATCCAGAGGGATCACTCCAGCTCCAATTAACCTCTGGGGACGGGATGTGTTGGCAGCTTGGGGGGTGCAAATCACAACAAATTTTTAATAGGGGTCACTGTGTGCAAGGGCGCACCGTATTCCACGCTGTCTTTGCAATGGCTGACCAAAACACCTATATGGGAGCTACAGTGGCCCCTGCCAAAACACAAATTAGTCACCCTTTGTCGGCTGGTTCAGGAGCAACTGAAACAGGGACACATAGAACTTTCTACCAGTCCCTGGAACACCCCAGTTTTTGTGATTAAGAAAAAATCGGGGAAATGGAGACTGTTGCAAGATCTCCAAAAAGTTAACGCAGTGATGGAAAGTATGGGGAGCTTACAGCCTGACATGCCTTCACCCATGATGATTCCCACAGAGTGGGAAAGCTTGATTGTTGATTTGAAGGATTGTTTTTTTACAATCACTTTGCACCCCAATGGCAGGCCAAAATTTGCTTTTACTGTGCCTGCAATTAACAATGCGGAGCCTGTAAAGCAATTTCAATGGAAAGTGTTACCTCAGGGCATGAAAAATAGCCCGACTATCCGTCAATGGTATGTTGCGCAGGCCTTGTCCAGAATCCATTAGCAGTTTCCTGAGGCACTCTGCTACCATTATATGGATGATATCCTGGTGGCAGCAGCCACACAGGATGAGTTGCGGAGGTTACAGCCTCGACTGCTCGATGCCTTGCATTCCTATGGGTTGCAGGTTGCTCCGGAAAAGGTTTAACAGCAGCCTCCTTGGAAGTATCTGGGAGTCAAAATTTTGGATCGAACCATACAGCATCAAGAGGTGCAGTTCTCAGACACTATTAAGACTCTGAATGATGCCCAAAAGTTGCTAGGCATCATCAACTGCTTACATCTGTATTTGGGACTGACCAATGCACAACTTTCCCCACTTTTTAATATTTTAAAGGGGGACTCTGACCTAAACTAACCTCGACAATTGACTCCTGAGGCGTGATGAGTGCTGAATGAAGTGCAACAAGCTGTTTCTGCTCATCAGGTTTATCAAGTAGATGCCTCTGCTGATATAACTGTTTTCATTACTGCTCCAGACCTCCATCCTACAGGTATCATTGGCCAGTGGAACAAACAATGGGATGACCCTTTGCACATCCTGGAATGGGTCTTTTTGCCCCATCAGCCAAAAAAGACAGCACCCACATTGTTTGAATTGATAGCCTGCCTGATAATTAAATGCCGTTATCGGTGTTTACAATTGATGGCAGCTGATCCTGCAACGATTGTTGTTCCGGTATCACAGGACAATTTCGAATGGAGTCTTGCTAATAGCGCTCCTTTGCAAAGTGCACTGCAAAATTTCTCAGGGCAGCTTGCTTATCATCTGCCCAGCCACAAATTGCTGCAGCTGGCAAATTAAGTCGATCTTACGTTGTGGCCAAAAACAGCCGGGTGCCAGTTCACGGATCCACCGTCTTCATGGATGGTTCTGGGAAAACAGGAAAGGCCATTGTTACCTGGAAGGAAGGATCTGAGTGGCAGGTGCTGAAAGGCCACAAGACAGGCTCTGCTCAATTGGTCAAATTGAAAGCAGTTGCCATGGCTTTTCAGCGGTCCTCTCAGGTGCCTTTCAATCTGGTCACTGATTCTGCTTATGTAGCAGACATAACCAAACATTTGGATTGTTCACTTCTAAAAGAAGTCAATAATGTGACTCTGTTTTCGCTATTGCGAACCCTGTGGAAGGCAATTCAGGTTCGAGTGCATCCATATTATATTCTGCACATTCGAAGCCACACCAATTTACCAGGTTTTATAACAGAAGGCAAAGCCAGGGCTGACATGCTAGCCAACCCTGCATGGGTGGCACCTCAGCCTGACAAAATTGCACAAGCCAAGGCATGACACAATTTCTTTCATCAGAGTGCACATACCCTGCAGAAGCAGTTTCAGTTGACACCAACTGAAGCTCATGACATTGTCAGTGCTTGTGCTGACTGCCATGGACTCGCTGTACCTCTGCCACCGGGGGTGAACCCCAGAGGTCTAAAGGCCTTGCAGCTGTGGCAGACAGATGTGACACACATTCCTGAATTTGGCCGAGTCAAGTATGTCCATGTGTCTATTGACACTTTCTCCTCAGCTAAGTGGGGAACTGCTCATACTGGAGAAAAAAGTCGTGATGCCATTGCCCATTGGAAATTAGCCTTCTCGGTCCTGGGGGTGCCAGCCACTGTGAAAACCGATAATGGTCCTGCCTACGCCTCACAGAGCACGTGGCAGTTCTTACATCTATGGGGTGTAGACCATAAATACAGTATTCCGCATTCTCCTACTGGCCAAGCTATTGTTGAACGCGCTCATGGTACCCTGAAGCGTGTTTTGGAAAGGCAAAAAGGGGGAATGCATGGGGAAACACCACAGAGTCGACTGGAAAAAGCTTTGTACACAATCAATCACCTTACAGTGCCACCGACTTCGAATAATCCTGTGATTTTGAACCATTTTCTCTCATTGCAGTCGTCAGGCGAGTTGCGTTTGCCCTGGGCGAAGGTATGGGTACAGAACCTACTTACTAACACCTGGGAAGGCCCACATGAGCTTATTGCTTGGGGTCGGGGGGTATGCTTGCGTCTCCACAGATACTGGGGTATGATGGCTGCCTGCAAAATGCGTCTGCCCTGACCTGCGGCTCCCGAGACAGAACCAGCAACCTCAAAATGACAACCAGAATGCAGAACACCAACCAAGTGATCCTTCTGATGATGACCAAGAAGCCAGTCCATCCACAAGCAGAGACTGAAAATTATTTTATGGAGTCAGAAAGCAAGGACTTTGAATGCATGTTTTGTTGAATTCTAGATTTATATGTAGAACTAGGTTTTATATATGCTCTGTCTAGGGTATTGCAAGGAGTCTCTTTGACCATCTTAATCAGCATCTGGTTCGGGCTCTGTTCGGTGGCTGGCCACCGCCGGACAGACCTCTTCTTGAGTTTCAACCAGGCTCTGTTTGGTAACTGGCCATTACCAAGCAGATCCTTCATGCTGATCCGCTGACGCTCACAAGCAATGCCTTCTGTTCTTAAATAAAAAAGGGGAACTGTGGCGAGCACAGACCTTTCCCATGAGAAATTTTTCTCTGTTCTTCCTGTGTTTTATAAACAAAGATTGGATGTTGTTGAAAGAGTGTCTCAAGATACGAATGATTCAAGCCTGGCCAATCGGCCTGGGGGGAGGTTTTGAACCGACCAATCTGGGTGACCTTTGAAAGTCTATGTAAGTTGAAATTAATTAATAAAAACAGACATTTGCCACAGTGAAGACCTGGACTTCTTCTCTCTGTTAGCAGTTCAACAGCGACAATATGTGACAGATAATTTCAACTGTCTTGCCCTTGGGTGAACATACAGCTAGGTCTCTTTCTTCTACCTATACTTAACCCAGAAAAAGGAACATATATGAATATATGTGTTTGATAAATAGCTGTCAATTTTAAGGCATGCTGAATGTTTACCATCTCCAAGATATTTATCTATTTATATTAATTGAAATTTACCATTACCAGCTCCTGACTCAAACAGAAAATTCTCCTGCTGCTGTTGCGTGGCAGCACAGATCTTTTCCCACGGGAATTTTTCTCTTCTTCTATGTTTTCTACATAAAGATAAAGTTTCATGTTGTTGAAACGGCCTTTTGGATACAGGCGGTCAAATGCCTGGGCCAATCAATCCCTGGGGGGTAGATGATTGTTGGCCAATCCGAACAGCCTTCTGATGTGTATATAAATCTGTTAATTATTTAATAAAGTAGTTCTTTTGAGCACTCTGAAAGGACTCATCTCTTCACTCCGCTAGTGGTCAAACAGCCACGCTGTTGTATTTACAACAGCCTGCAAAGGCAGCCAGAAGAGATCAGCAACATGGACAGCATTTGCCACTCAACTAGTGAGTCCCAGTCTTCACCACAAAATGTCACATGGAATGGGGACAATGCTAGTAAGCTGACATGGTGCCTGTCTTGAAAACTCATAGCACATTGTTTCTGATGAAAAATAAGACTTTTTTTCATGGTATTTCTTTCTCTCTTCTATGTCTTATGGAAGAAGGTGGTTTCTTGTAAGGTCCTTAAGAATTATGACTATTAGAATTCAGTTCTGTAGAACTTCTGAACAGTTTATCCTCTTAATTTGCTTAATTTGCCTATCCACAAGTGTTAAGCAGTTTCATCCAAGATATCCAGATGTCCCAGCTATCTCAGAATAGTGTAGATGCTGCTGATCTGAAGGCAGTGCTCAAGGAAATAGAAAAATACACAGGAATTTTAGTCCTTGGAATCACCTGAACATCTTCGCCTAGAATTTTCCCAGCAAAAGTCTTTCCTGGTTTTCATAAAGGCATTTCCTTCATTACTGTTTATGAATATGAAAATAATAAATAGTATCTTCTGATTGTAGGGAGGCAAAGAGAAATGTGAGAAGTCACATAAAGAGAATCAAATGGTTCTGAAACTCTGATTGAGAAATAAGGGAGTTCCCTGGATGTGAGCCAGGGTTAACTGGACTCAGTAGGTTGGTTTCTCATAGGCAACATTTTTGCATCACTGGAATTATTCTACCTTGAGGCAGCTTTAACTACTACAAATTCACACATGAAGGAAAGTGTTTAATGATTGAGTCCTTTTTTAAGTAACAAAAATAAGTCCTCTTGACATTTTTCTTTCCAAAAAAGTTTGAGCTATGTGATGTTTTAGGAGAGAAATCAGTTTTGTCAATTTTTCAAATGCCAGAGAGACAAGCTCTAAAGGCAGTCAGTACAATAAATAGAAAGGATAAAAAATAACTCCTACCAATGCTAAGGAGACTGATAACCAGTCACTAGACAAAGAGCCTTGGTACTGAAATAAATCTAAAGCAAGCAAGAGGACCACCGTGAGCTACCCCATAACTGGGACATTGGATTAGCATGCCAATATTCTTTCATTGCCACCATCACCAAGGACATTGGTTATATAAGCATGTGACATAAATATGGGAACAGATAGATATCCTTTTACAAATGGAGAAAAAGTGGGCTGTTTTCCATCTGTAATGTTGAAAAATGAAATATTGAATGACTTGTAAAAGATTAGTAGCCATTGATCCATCTTTTACAATCACTTTCTACCCCTATCTGGTCACTAACATCAGGGCAATGCAGAGCACGGGTGAGTTGAATTTTCACACAGATATCTGCATCTACACAAAGTGCAGGAGCTGCAAATACAGGAGAAGCCCAAGCAGCTACTTAATGTGATCTGGTTTTCACAGTGACTGGTTCCAGATGCCGCAAAGGAAATTTCCACAGAAACCATGAGGTAAGCAGTCATGGAAGAGCTGAAGTATAAGGACAGTTTCTTCCCACATTTACTGTTTAGCTGGTTCATGCCCTGAAAAACGGCATCTTATGCCCTTTCCAAATTCACTCTCTTCCATCACCTCAAAAATGTATATCCTGTTTAGTGAAGCTTGTCTCTTTTTTTTTTCTGTACTCTACTGCATATTTCCCCCACCCCCAGGGCTTTAGCAGTCTGTGCACTAAGGATCCTCTGACACCACAGCTGCACAGCCTCTGCTCAGACTGCTGAAAGTGAGCTGTGAGTCCATACAGACAAGCAAAATAAATATTATAGGGATGGTGTGCCAGGATTATTAGAAGCTCAAGGATTCAAGAGGGAACACACTGGCACAGGAAGGTATATAATCCTAAATTAAAACAGAGAGGAAGGCTCTTTGGCTCAGGGACTATTCAAGAACTTCTTGTTTATGTCACCAGTGCCATGAATGTCAGTGGAGCTGGTGGTAGGTGGCAGCTCAGCAGCCCTGGCCATCCATTGTAGGGAGCTGTGGGACTGCCTGTCCTCCCCATCATGATTGATGCCTGGCTGGGCAGCAACAACCCTGGGTGCCATGTCTGGAGCAGTGAGTATATCCTTAACCTCAGTGGTCACTAAATCCAAGCTGATTTTGTGAGTCAATAAGAATTTGTTTCATACCTGTAAGTTGGGCATGTCATGCTTGTGTACATCATAGGGTATGGACAACATGCCCAAACAATCCAGCTTAAAATAGGGACTATAACAACTGATGTGTAGTTATTGCTGAAACCTGCTGGACTCTTAAACTCAGTCCTTATTGAACAATGAAATCCATGGATTATGTGTTGTCTAAAAGACCAGTGATGATTATGTAGACTATGTAAACTGGGAGAAATCGCACTTTTATGGGTCTGTGTTGCAGATACCTGATTGAAGTAAATCTGTTTCAATGTGCTATTTTAGTATCTGCAAAACCAGCCAATTCCTAGCACCCAGCTTGCTTGTACTGCAGCAATTTGACCCCTTGGCATTTTCAGCAGATTCACCATAGGTCACCAGCTGCAACATGTGTATACAGTTTATTGAGTAGATAGCCCATAACCATGTCTATTTTGTTTTTACACGCATTTTTATTCAGTTACACTGTCAAAGCAGTCAGCAGGATACTATTTAATGAGGTCATCTTTTGCATTAATTTTTTTTTGTATTAGTAACAAGAATTTCCATAACACAATGTTGTTGCTACTAACTTTCACTCTGCCAATTTAACCACCTAAAGGCTAAGTCTAATTTAAGCTAATTTACTTGGCTGCCTGACTGGTTACTGCAGAGACAGAACAGTCTCAGAGGGTAAAAGATCTCCAATGTATTTTAGATACTTACACTGTCCCACAATGACTCACTCTCCAGGAGTTCTCCCTTTTTCTGCTGAGTACAGAGGTAGCCAAAATGACAAATTTAAAATGGATGCCCACCCCTCCTTTGATGCAGTGTATATACTAAGTTCTCTGCAGATGGACTGTGAAGAAATGGCATTGCAGAGACACAGCCAGAAATCACAGTTAGCTGATGTTGTGAATGAGTGATTTAGGTCACCTGAAGAATCACTATCAAAGGTATTAGCAAAATCACATGTAATATAAATTTGCAAAAGCATGACTTAAAACTTGGTGACAAGTTTCACTCTATTACTTACTACATAGATGAAGTACACAAAGGAAAATTGTGTTAGGATCAATTTACAGGGAGACCAGGGTCACAAAAGGGTAAAGGTGTAAAGGGGTAAGATAGATCCTTCCCACTGAGTCACAAGGTCAGAGTTGACCCCTTACTTTCTAAACTCCTGATGGAGCCTAGATGTAGTTGAGTCCCAACTTTACCTCAGACTTCATCAACAGCTTATATCTAAAGGGGTTAACAACCCTTAATAATTGACTATTTTAACAATGAATGATACAATGGGATTTATGATAATCACAGCCATAGCTTAACTACAAATCAGAGATGACCACATTCACACTACACTTGCTGCAAAGTATTTACATCAATTCACACACACACCTCTCAATAAGGTACAAAGGTACCTGTCAAAAATTCTCCTCAGGTTTGGTGAAATACCTCAAATAATAAAGGAGCTGGGGATGGCTACTACTAGCCCAGGCCCCATCATCAGCTTTCAGCAACAGCCCTCCAATTATCTCGAGCTTGAGAGCTGGCAAGCTCTGAGAAGCACCCCACTCGGAGATGCTGCAGCCCAGGGGAACTCAAAGGGCCTCACTCAGGATTGCAGTTTACAGGGTAACAAAAGGTTTGGCTGTAATCATTTGTCAGTCTCCATCCTGGCCTCAATTACTATCCAAGATGGTAATTACTGAACTTTCCTCAGTAACAATAATATTGTTCCACTTGGGCTGTGATTCAGACAAAATAATGTTCCAAGGCTATCTGTTTGAAAACAGAAGTTTCTAAGGCAGCAGAAGATCCTGGGGACAGACAGTGTTTCTGATAGGCTTAAGAGGAGCTTAACTGCCCAAGAGTCATTAATGAAGGCCGAAGCCTAACAAGAATTCCTGAGGTTACAGAGCAGCCTGGGGAGGAGGAGGGATGCACCACCACAGCTGAGACATATTATTTCAGAGATGTAGGAAGAAAACTTGCGATTTTCTACTCAAATTAAAGCCCAGGTTTCTGTCCTTTGCATTGTTAGGTTAAACTTGAATGAAGTTGGTAAGCACAATGAGTCTTTTGCATGGCTGTTCAGGTCAAAGTATTTTAGTTTCTTTTGTGGGGTTTTTTTGGAGGGGAGAGGGTTGGGGTGTGGAATTATGGTAGGAGCCATCATCACCAAAAGCCCAGACCACAAGTGAGGCCATAAATATGGTTTTGCAGGTGGTCATCACATTTAAGAAGGATACACAAAAATTGGAGTGGGTAACAACAAGTATAATCAAGGATCCAATATAAAAATATGTATAATAAAGTGGGGTTGTTTAACCTTAGTAAAGGCAAGACGCATAGGGGAGAGTGGGAACCTGATAATTTTCAAAAACCATTATGAGGGAAAAGCAATAATCACAGCAAGGAAAATTCCAGGGTAGTCATCAGGGAAAACCTTCTCAGAGGGAAGAAGTGCCTGGGAGAAACTGCCAAGTTTTCATTACTGGAGCTTATTAAAACCAAGACAAATGCCTATCAGGAATGACTTAGGCATAGGTAATATTCTAGGAAGACAGAAATACAACAAATACATCCTTTTTCTATAGTATTTCACTATCTAAATTGTTTCTTACTTATAAGATTTATTTTATTTTAATGTTTCTTATGACAGGAACCTCATGAAGTTCAAAAAAGAGAATTGCAAACTCCTGTACCTGGGGAAGAACAACCCTAGGCACCACGCCCCTGAGATTAGCTCAGCTGGTGTAAGCATGGTGCTAATAACACCAAGGTTGTGTGTTTACTATGTATGGGCCATTCATTTAAGAGTTGGGCTTGATGATCCTTGTGGATCCCTTCCAACTCAGACTGTTCTGTGATTCCATAACAAGAAGCATCTGGACCTGCTGGGGCCACCCAGCTGGGAAGCACCTTTGGATTAAAGGACCCCAGTGTCCTAGTGGACATGAGGTTCATCATGAGCCAGCAAGGTGTCTGTGCCACAAAGGTGACTACCACTGTCCTGAGCTAGGATGGAGGAATGCTGCCAGTAGGTAGAGGCAGTAATCTTTCCCCTCTACTCAACACTGGTGGAATTGTGTTGGAGGACTATGTGTCAGTTCTGGGTCCCTGCTTAGCTGCCACTGACCTCTCTAGGAATTAATGAATTTCATTAGCCTTTCTATGGGGAGGAAGGCTTGAAAAGTAATCCTTAACAAAATCAAGTCTCGGGACATTCTGGGATTGAGAGTGTATGGAATGGATGGGGAACAAAACCAAGGCTTTTGTTTTATTGCTGGCTCCCTATAGGACAGTGTCTTGCATGGGAGACAGGAATTTTATGAGTTTTTGCAGTTTGACAGACTTTAAGATAGCTAGTTCCCCAAGACTTAGTCCCGTTCACAAGATTGTTTGATATCTGGCCGATTTGTCTAAAAATACCATTTATTTGACACAGAACATAACAAACATACAAACATAGAACAGATTGACACACATAAACACACAATGAATGCATAATTGCAACACTACAATAGTTAAAAATGCAATAAATGCTTGCTTGAGCTAGCTGAAATGCAAGTTAAGAAAAGGTACCTATAAGTTAGCCGGAATAATACAATTTAGGAAACTCAAATGATCTTACCAAATCCAATTTTTGGAGCTGGGGATGCATTAAGATTTCCTCACTCAATCCCTCGGGAAGTAACCACAGGGCTGCGTCCAAAGACGCTGGGGAGAAGTACCTTACTTCACGCTCCGATGTCCATGTAGAAAGGCTTCTACTTTTGCTGAGATTTTCGTGGTGTTTTATAGGGAAAAGAGTGTGTATTTGCGGTCACTTGAAAATTCTTCACATTCTCTCAGTGTCTCACCTTGGCCTTCCAGGCACCAGGACTAGATAGCCAGGATTAAGTTTATCAACTTAATCTGAGCCATTCATCTCTAGGCAGCGATCAGGGAGAGAGAGAAGGGGGGGGGGGTGTGTTTGTCGTGCCACAGACAGATGCCATTTGTAATGGATGCTGTGTCAGAAGAAAGGGCTTAGTCTGATAGTGGGGTCTCAGAATACAACTTGAGCTCAAAGAACAGGTTCTTTTGACTTTCTGACAGCAGAATTTGTGTTCCTATGGACTTAGAAACAGTTAGGAAGCTCATTCCCAAATGAGCAGTACAGTTAAGAGGAATAGACTTGGAATTTGAATCTGCTAATAGCCTCATGAACAAACCTTCACATTTTCAAAATGATGAAATCTCATGTCTAATCTAGCAAAATAACCATATGTTTGGCTAAATACAATTTATAACCCAATTGATATCAGAGCAGGGATTACTCTGAAGCCATGGTCTGTTTAGTTAGCAGGAGTTCAGAGATTCACACTGCAGCTCAGAAGTGAAGTGTGAGCTGTATCGATTTCAACAGAGCCACAGGCAGGGAAAGTCAATCCCTCTGCTGACAGGAGCTATAGACAACTTCCTTGTGCAAGGCAAGCTGCAGTGCTCTGCCTGGTTACTGTGCCTTGCAGGGGACAGCTATGCTGTAATTCCCTCCTATTTTCAGGGACATTTCAGTTGACATCAATTTTATCAATGTCTATTTTTCTTTGAAATTTGAAGTTATGTAGCTGACTCCAACAGGCATTTTGGAAAATAACTGGTGAGCTCTCCTGGGATTTGTAGTAATGTGCTGTCCTGGCTTTGGCTGGGTGTTGCAGGACGCTCACCCCTCCCCCTTCTCTCTCTGATCAGTCCTAAGAAATGGATGGCTCAGACTTAGGTTGATAGCCTATTCAACAGATATCTGCTGCTGGCGACTGAAAGTCTGAAAAGACACTCCCCTGCAGAGTGTAGAGAGAATGTGAGAAATTTTCAGTGACTACAAATACACACTTTTATCCTATAAAAAGCTCACGAAATCTCAGAAAGGTAGAAGCCTTTCTACATGGACATCAGAGCGTGAAGTAAGGTATTCTCCCCAGGGTTGGACGCAGCCCTGTGGTTACTTCCCTGGGATTGAGTGAGGAAATTTTAATGTATTCCAGCTCCAAATTGGATTTGGTAAGATCATTTGAGTTTCCTAAATTGTATTATTCCAGCTAACTTATAGGTACCTTTCTTAACTTGCATTTCAGCTAGCTCAAGCAAGCATTTCTTGCATTTTTAACTATTTTTATAGTTCAAGCAAGGTTTTACCCCATAATTGCATTTTTAACTACTGTAGTGTTGCAATTATGCATTCATTATGTGTTTATGTGTGTCAATCTGTTCTATGTTTGTATGTTTGTTATGTTCTGTGTCAAATAAATGGTATTTTTAGACAAATCGGCCAGATATCAAACAATCTTGTGAACGGGACTAAGTCTTGGGGAACTAGCTATCTTAAAGTCTGTCAAACTGCAAAAACTCATAAAATTCCTGTCTCCCATGCAAGACACTGGGATAGAGTTAAATTTTTTCACAGTAGCTGGTATGGGGTTGTGTTTTGGATTCCTGCTGAACACAGGGTTGATAACACAGGGATGTTTTGCTATTGCTGAGCAGTGCTTGCACAGCGAGGCATTTTCTGCTGCTCATACTGCCCTGCCAGCAAGAGGCTGGGGGTGTACTAGGAGCTGGGATGGAGCACAACTGGGACAGCTGACCCCAACTGACCAAAGGGATATTCCATACCATATGGTGTCATGCTCAGCATATAAACCTGGGTCTATTTTAATGGCTTTAGGCACTAAAACTAATTCCCATTTTAAAGTGTCATGATTTATGGAGGATTTAAAATATCAACTGCCTTCAGAGGTCTTTCATATAAAGGCCAAATTTATGAGCATTCAATTCAGGACCTGGGAAACCCTGGATTCCAGTCATGTGGCAGCTGGACAGGGTCTGAACTCACAATATCTAACTCTCTTAACAGGTTTATGAGGGTTTTTTTGAATATCCACTCCCAAGAAGGAAGTGCACAAAAAAAGGTAATGACATGTAATAACATAGACCTTGTATTCTAATTATCTATCTACATCAATATTTTCTTTCATTTCTGAGATATGTGTCCTTGGAGGACTGTGAAATTATTTCAAAGATGAGGTTTGTGATGCCAAACTCCACCCATCTGCCCTACTCTATAGGATGTTGATGGTCCTCAACCAGCCCTGCATAGCTAAAACTCTGCCAGCTTCACAGGCAGCACAGCAAGGGCAAATTAGAAGCTAAGGGGCAGTGATGGGCATGGCTCCTTATGCAGAATATGGTGATACAGTCAGAAGGCAAAAGCCAATCAGATGATAAAGAAACAGAAAATGTGCTAAAAACTTACATAGTGCAAGGGTGAAAAGGATGAAGAGTTAAGTTCTCATACCACAGCCCACTCTCGTCATGTTATATGAGCTGTCTGTCCCCAAGGGCAGTAAGACAAGAACAGTGAGTACCATGCACCCCAGCAATAATCTGGTGACCGTCCAACCTCACACAAAGCATGAGGCAGCATCTTGGCAATTCTTTAGGCTTACTTGCCCAGCACTTAGAGTTATAATTTGGAAACTGGAATCTAGTTCACATTCCACTTCTGACTGATTTAACTTGTATCTTTTATCCCTCCAGTATGTCCTCCCAGTATATTGGTAAAAACGCAATTCAGATTACTAGAGCAAAGAGACCAAATGATGTCTTAATTAATACATTCCCACAGAAAATTATTTCCTTGTGAAAATTCATTTATTATTAAACATATACACCAACTTCAATATATGTTTCCCTCTGAACTCATCATGTTAAACATAAACACAAAAATTTCAAAGGAATCAACAGTTACTAGAATGCAAATGTACAAAATCACAGCATAACAGAGTAGGCAGCTACTGTGATGTACAAATCAACTACTTTAATCAAATACCTTATAATTGCTACTCTTTTCAGCCATTATTTAAACAAGCCTATAGAATTTTAAGGTATAGTACATCATACGTTGAGAACAATATAAATAACTATGTAGGCATGGAGAGACTCATCACTACTCTCAGGACTGTATATTTATTACTATATTACTAAATTTTTACTTTTCTATTAATATCTGACTCCTTCACAGGGAATATGAAGATTAGAGCATTCTTGATTAAAATGCTAGTAAAATCTCAGAAAACAAATTTTTATTTTTATAGTACAATTAACAACTTTGCATACTTTTGCGTTTCCTCAGTTGTTACAATCTGCACTTTTAGTCCCAAATGTTTGCCTTAATTAATTGGAGGCTTACTAAGTATATACCACAACTATCTGGCAAAGCATTTGACTAAACTACATGCAGCCAAGATATGTTCTCTAGCTCTTCTCCCTCTACTCTGCTTCCCAAACAAATCCATGCTTCAGTTTTACAAGCAAAATATCAACAAGTTCCCCCTGTGGCTTTTGAGTCCCTGCTCCAGTAGCTCCAACAAGGGAACATTATCCAGTGAGGCTGCTTCATCCTCACCCCACATGAGAGGCTCGGGAGTAAGACTGCATGGGTTGTGCTTTGGTCAGGCCATACAGTGTGCAGGGAAAACTTGTTTTTAAAGTTGTTGTCCTCACAGGAATTAACACGCTCCAGCTCCAGATTCCAGTGGTCTAAGAAATAGTGTTTTAAGGGAATTTCAGAGAAAATTAGATCTTCACTACAAAGTGCTGAGGCAGAACCCAGAAAGGACTTTTATACTGTCAGGCACAAGTTAAGGAGGGAGGGAGGGGAGGAAGAAGGAAAGAAAAGAGGCAGGAAGGAGTGAAGGAACTGTAGCCTTATATAAAAATATCAACAGTTTATTTTAACATTGTTTTTCACTCAGTAAGGTAAAAAAAATGGCACTTATTTGTCTGTATTTAAATACAAGGTTTTGTTTGCAGCAGATTTATTCTGTTTAATTCTGTGTGAATTAAAGGAAAATTCTATAGATTTCAAAGCAAATTCACCGATCATCTTTGTGATGGTTTTCTTGACAATTATGCCTGAGAGTTTTCTGATTGCTCTAATGCAAAACATCTGGCTTCACTCTTGGAGAGCATCCTTTTCTGGCATCTTCATTTATACTTAAACAGTTTTATTGGTGTTTGTGTAAAGAGGGCAATAAGAAAAGCCCCATTTTCTCAGAACAGATGATGTTAGTTTTTTGCAAATATACTTACAAAGGTATCTGGGATGAACACTCATAATGTGGTGTTCCACATTTAAACTGCTTTCCAGCAGCAAGTGCCTGCAAAGACACCCATCAGAATGCAACACTTACCATGTGGAGAACTAATGCTTCCAAAAATAAGTATGCAGAGATGTTGACTACTCAATATAGTAAATTTACACCTTCTATCTAATAGAGTATGTTTAAAATAAGGTTGTATCAGCCATACATAAGACATTAACTTACTTCAACAACTTTTCGGTTGCAGAACCACTGATTTGCCTTGCAGTCAAACAAAATAATTTCATTGCAGGTAATTGCACCATAATGCATCTGAGGAAAAAAACAAAACAAAACAAAAAACAGGCTACATTCTCATGTTAAAAAATATTTTGGAAGTAATCAAAGGAGAATGTACAGCGAACTATCTGAATAGGAAACTGTGATAAAATGCTATGACAAGAGTAGGTTTAGCACAACCTTTTTGGGGTCTGTAAGGGGAAGAAAAACTAGAAGGTAGGAAGGTGTCTCACCTCTGTACATCTAATACTATAACACTAAGATATGCTTGCTGATTTGGTGTCTCTGTTTACAATATCAAAATACTTCAGTGTTCAAAGGTGTGTCACAGAAAGTGATCTAGATGCTGAAAAGTTAGCATTGTGGTAGGCGTTTTAGGGGGTTTGGCATATCTAGTTTGCTGAAGAGAACTTTCACAGATAATGTGCATACTGGTCCCTGCAAATGGAAAAGACACCCAAAAATAGGTGCCAGTCAGTCTCTGTGAAAATTTTTTTTAAAATTATTTAAAAATAAAATTTAAAATAATATTAAAAATTAAAATAAAAGTATTTTATTTTTAAAATTTGTTGATTTTGACAAATTTATAAGAGGTAAAATGTTCTAGTTGCAAAGTAAGTCACACTGCCGGCTGATCTCATCACAAGCTTTCAAATAACATGTAAGCTAAAGCCTTGAAATTCGTGAATGTATCAGTTCATTCTTCACTCTCCTTTGTGGGACATGGTAAGAATAGTTTCCTGGATTGCTCTCAATACACCAAATAAGATATGCTGGAATGGTTTAACCTCACTGAATTGTTGGGGTTTTACAAAGAAGTATCTGAGCATTGCCAATATAACAGACAGGTCATAGCACATGTTCTAGCCTTACACTTCACAAAAACATTACCCAATAATGGAATTTAAAGAACAAAAAATTAGAAACTAAAATTACTTAGAGCCATCACTAAGTTAGTGACTAATTTAATTAGGGAACTTAAGACAGGCTCTGTTTTCTCTAACTTTATACAGCTGTGGCCACAGGCTCCCTTTTCCAGTCAACAGAGGGAGCAGTCCACCTGGGAACCTTGACACCCATCTGAAGGTGAGCCATACCATACAAGTGTTTACAGTGTAGGTATTAGGTGAGATGAATCCCAGCCACACACCCAACGTCTCCCATGATGAGGAGGAAAGTCTAGTAAGGCATATTTCCAATATGCCATATTACTTTGATATTAGGCAGGTAACAATTTTCTCTTAATGTGTGAGCTCTCCAATTCAAGGCCTGTTGGAACAGAGAAGTACTGGGATCAGACAGAGTGTGAGACTACGAGCCAGTGTCACCACTAACAAAATTAACATATAAATTTCAAAACAAAAACCATGCATAAAATCTAACTATTCTTTTGGGATGTCACTGCAAAACGTTCTAATCCAAAAGGTATTTATCTAAGCACAGGCAACACGAATTCACTATAGAACAAAGCTGTCGCCTTAGGAAGCACAGGACAGGCATGGAAAGCTCTCTGTTGTGCAAGGCAGATTTCATCAACCCACACCTGGCAATGCTCAATGTTCCTTGGCCATCCTCGAGTAGCAGGAGGGCTGGGGGCACTGAGAGCAGCCACCCCAGCCACGGATGTGCTCTGCAGGATGGAAAAGGAATTTAAGGCAGCAGACATCTTTTCGCAGTTTAACTTACAGAAAAAGAAAAAAAAACAAAACCAACCAAACAAAAAAACCCAAACAAACAAACAACCCCCCTCAAAAAACCAAACCCACACACAAAACCAACCAACAAAAAAACAAAACAAAAAAAACCTCAAAACCACCCCAACCAAAACAAGGGGTTAATAAAGGTTAAAATCTTTAGATTTTAGGACTGCCACGTCTACAGTTATGCCAGAACTTCTCCTGTTTAAGATACATTCAGGGAGCTGGCAGACCACGTCCCATGGTGATGGGTACACCTTGGTCAAAAACAAAAGGCTGCTACCCACACGCAACTGCCTTCGTGATAACCTAAGGCCCAGGGCTGATCAGTTTTGTTTTCCTCCACGGAGGATGAGGTGAGGAAAGCCGGCGGGTAAGCAGTGGAACAGGGATGGATACACCCGTGGGCCAGGAAGATCAGCCCCGTCCGGATCTTCCCTCACGAATCCGGAGGAAAACCCCTCAGAACCAACTTCTCCCTGGCCTCAAGCCCGACTCGGGCGGACAAGGACCCCAGCGCAGCCCGGCGGGAGCGGCTCCCGGGCAGCCCTCAGAGCGGGGTCGGCCGGGGCGGGGGCAGCGGGCCGGCACCTCCCCGAGCGGCGCCCCCGCTCCTGACGGCGCTTCCGGGCGGGCAGCCGGGATGTGCGTCCGGGTTGGGTCGGCCCCAGCGAGCGGTTTCCTCTCGCCTTCCCTCCGTCTCCTCTTCCCTGCGTCCCTCTGCCGCCGTGCCCTCGCAGGGAGCGCCGCCCGCCCGCTCCGTGCGGGGTTGGTGAGAGGGGCCGCGGGCGGGCGGGGATCGCAGCTGGGGCAGCGGGGCCGCGGGAGGAGCCGGGCGGCCGGGCCTCCGCCCTCGGCGTGGCTCTCGGCAGGGCTGGGAGGTGTCGGCGGGATGATCCCTGCGCGGAGAGCCCCGGGCGGGCCGCTGTTCTCGCCCAAAAGGGCCGTCTGGCTAACCGGTGCTAACGGGTCTTGCTGAACTGCGGAGAGCCGGGTGTACGCTGATGGTTAATGCAGGCAGGAGACATCATCTGTCCGGGCGAGCCGAGCGCAGGTATCGGGTAGCCCCGCTCTGCCAGCACGGGTGTCAGCGTGGTGCTAGGCAGAGCCTTTAAAAGGGGAGGATTTCCCCCTCCTTCGAATGGAGCATGATTTGATTCTTGGATGGAAATTTGCCACTCTGCAGCTGCAAAATATCTGTGATGCTATCCCGGCACAGAAGAACGTGGGGGAAACTTAACTTTTTATCAGGTGGGCAGTGGTGAAGTTGCAGCAAGTCCAAGGGCAGTCAAGAGAGACTTCCGAGCCTTGGGACAACTGATCAAGGGATCAGGAGCACAAGCAGTATTCTCTTCTGGCCTTCTAGTCACAGGGAGTGAAATAGGAAGAAAGAGGAAGAGCTTGGTGTTACAGGCAGAATTTTGGTTTTTTGATGGTGGGTCAGTCTACACAGCTGCCACACCTGCTGGCAGTAGATGGGGTTTACCTGTGTCAAAGGGAGAAACTCTTTTTGCAAGAGTTAGTAGGATTCACTGAAGTTTTAGGCTAGATGTGAAGAGGAAAAGGGATAAAACCGGACTCCCTAGAGAAAAGTTTGGAGTAGGTACACATTTGAGCGATGGGGATCCAGAAAGTGGTGGTGAATGGACCTTAAATCTATTTGGCAGTCGGTCACTAGTGGTCAGTCACTAGTCCTCCAGGACTCAGTGTTTGTGTCAGTCCTGTTAAATACCTTTACCAATGATTTAGACGAAGGGATTGAGTGCACGCTCAGTCAGTTTGCTGGTGACACAAAGCTGGGTGGGAGTGTTGGTCTGCTGAAAGCTAGGAAGGCTCTACATCTGGACAGGTTGGATTGATGTTCCAAGGCCAGTTGTGTGAGGTTCAGCAAGACCAAGTGCCAGCTCCTGCACGTGGGTCACAACCCCATGCAGAGCTACAGGCTGGGGAAGAGTGGCTGGAAAGTGGCCCAGCAGAAAAGCCCTGGGGGTGCTGGTGACAGCAATTGAACATGAGCCAGTGTGTGTGCCCAGGTGGCCAAGAAGGCCAATGACATCCTGGCCTGTATCAGCAATGGTGTGGCCAGCAGGACCAGGGCACAGATTGTCTCTCTCTGCTCAGCCCTGGCCAAGTGACACTGGCCAAGTGCTGTGTCTATTTCTGGGCCTCTCACTGCAATGAAAGACATTGATGGGCTGGAGCAAGTCCAGAAAAGGGCAATGAAGGGCAATGAGGTGAATGGTCTGGAGCACAAGTCCTGTGAGAAGTGGCTGAGGGAGCTGGGTTCTTTAGCCTAGAGAAAAGGAGGCTCAGGGGATACCTTATTGCTATCTACAGCTGCCTGAAAGGAGCTTGTAGCAAGGTGGGGGTCAGTCTTGTCTCCCAAGTAACAAGGGACAGAACAAGAGGAAATGGCCTCAAGTTGTGCCAGGGGAGTTTTAGGTTGGATATTAGTAAAAATTCTTCACTGAAAGGGTTATCAAGCATTGGAACAGGCTGCCCAGGGCAGTGGTCACATCCCTGGAGGTATTTAAAAGATGTGTACATGTGCCATGTAGGGATGTGGTTTAGCACCTGGCAGTATTGGGTTAATGATTGGGCTTGATGATCTTTGAGTTCTTTTCTAACCATTAACGATTCTGTGATTTTGTAGTTCAGTGCCTCCATTTCTTCCTCATTTAAAAAAAAGCCACCAAAACTTCAGTGAAATATCCTTGCAACGAGCCAAATAAATTATTCTCTATTTCAAATTTTTATTAATTTTCAATTAGTAAGTGTCAAACCAAAGCTAGTTAAATAACTTGCCTGAGGTCACTTAAGCAGTCTGTGACAGAGACAGAAATAAATTGTACTACCTATATGCACTCTAATCTGTGTGATCATCTTGCCTCTTGCTTTCTATTCACAGCATTTTTATGTACATAATAGTTATTTACTTTGTTGACAGAATCAGTAGTTTCCTGAATAAACCAGAGAGTCATCTGAGACGCAAAGATGTTGGAAGAAGATATGGAGGTGGCCATCAAGGTGGTAGTAGTAGGAAATGGAGCTGTTGGGAAATCCAGTATGATTCAGCGATATTGCAAGGGGATTTTTACAAAAGACTACAAGAAAACTATTGGTGTAGATTTCCTGGAAAGACAGATCCAGTATGTATTAAACAGATGACATACTATTGATTTTTACCTCTCTCTCTCTATTTCTTTTTTCTGTTGAAATCTTGACATTTACAAAGGCTTGGAAAACAAGGCCTGCCATTTCTTAATCACCCAGAAGGGAGTTGTTTTCTCTCTTGCACTGTGGGCTAAAATTATATCCTTTATTCTCCATTTAAAATCATAAATAAAATCTGGAATCTCTGCCATACCAAGCTCTTTGACAAGTTTCCTTTATATTGATTCCATCTGTTGATTATTTTTGTAAATTTTTTTAATAATTTCTAGTGAACAAGTGAAACTGCATATGATAAAACAATTACACAAATTTATTAGCCAACATAGAAAAAAAGTTACTGTGAAAAAAGCAATTAGAGACTTTATGCAGTATAAGCAGGTAATACCCAATGACATTTGATAAAGTGGAAAATCTTATGGTAATGAGAAGAAAATTCTATACATTCTGTAAGCTGATTAAAAAGACAAAAGCACAGTTCTTCAGACACCTCTAAGTTTTGTTTTGATGTCTTGTCTTATTTTTTTGTCATAGAGGGAAATGTAGAGGAAGAAGAGGAAAGGAAGAGGAAAATATAATACAGATTGTCAGAAAGACAATTATATGGTCATAAAGAGCATATAATGTAATTGAGGGACTATGGCCATAGTATGTTATGAAGGTGAATGATTATTAATAGTAAGTTACATTATGTTTAAATCCAGTTAAATTTGACTTGGATTACTCTTACAGTGTAGAAACAGAAGTATTGCCATGTAAATTGTTTTGATTTGTTCCTGTTACTGTATTGATCACAAAATTATCTTGTTTGTTTCAGGGTTAATGGTGAAGATGTCAGGCTAATGTTATGGGACACTGCAGGTCAAGAGGAATTTGATGCAATAACTAAGGCCTACTATAGAGGTGAAAATACCATGTTTGTCGTTTGGTAGTTGTTGAGTTTTTTTTGGTCTGTGTATCTCTAAAATATTTTCCTATCTTTGTATTAAGAATTTTAGTTATTTCATGTGTGTGCAAAATTCATGTTTAGTTCAGCTTTTTCAATTCTTAAATATCTTTTCCCTTCACACAAGTTCCTTGTTTCAATTATGTGCTACTTTATGCAGTAGTGCCCTCTGGAAAACATTGAATGAAATGAGAAATATCTGTACAGAATGTAGACATTGAAACAATCAGATGCAAATGTATGTTTTCCCTCTAGAATTGTTTCATTACTTCTATGAGACACATGTTTTTATATGTTCCAAAAACTATGGATGAGGCACTTAGTAATTAATTCAAGGGGGGAAAAATGCACCAGTCATCCTAGAAGGATAGTTTACAGGGCACAACAGTTCTTTTGCTAGTACAGTCTGCCTTGAATATATTAAAACAAGAGGAATAAGAGAAGTGTATTTACTTAATAAAATAAATTGTATTATTTGTGTAAAGGCAGCTTACCTATTAAGCCATTTAGAAATTGCATAGTTAAACTTTCTTTGTGTATAATTTAACAATGGTTCTGAAAATACTTCTTTTTGGGTTTTTTTTAATGGGAGAGATATAAATGACTTGGCAAAGATTCCGCTGTTCAGTTATTGCAAACTAAATACCTGATGGTGGGGGAAAAATATACTGCTGTGGTATAAATCTACCTCGTTTAGAGATAAAATAATAATTATGCCATGCTGTTTCAGGGTGTTATAGTCTTGTGAGCTTTTTATGTTTCATAATCAATTTGTCAGCTAATAGTGGGGTCTTTTGGTAATACTGCGTGTTGTCACTTGTAACTGATGTTTGCTATTTCCTTAGGAAAAGATCTTTCTCCTTTTTTATGCAGATATAGATAATTCTGTCATTTTACAGCTGACAAGTTGGGCATATGAATTTTAGATGGTAGTGGTTGATACTCTTGGAGCTTCCCTTTTATTCTCCTGGCCTTTCTTTGGTCCTCTTGTGTGCTTTGCTCTCCCCAGTTGTTTCAAGCCAAAGACTTTTTCTCCTGATTACTGGGACTGATAGGCTAGAGTATGGAGTGTTGAGAAGAACACCTACTGGCCTCACCACAAGCCAACCTGGTGGTTTAAAAAAAAAATTAAAATTTATATGAATATTGTGAAGTCTTGGTCATGACTCATGCCCAGTATAGTGCTGTTAGATCTCTACCTCAGAGTTCTTTTTACAGAAGTTCTTTGCTGTGAAGTGGAACACAGTCATCCTGTACACATTGGATATATAATAAATAGTGACGGATATATAATAAATAGTTCAAGGTGTCTGAAACAGTGGCTGCTCTACACCAGACTTTGACTCTTGAAGGACAAGGGAAATCAAAAGGGGCTGGAGTACAATTTTGGTCTAGCTTCAGCAGTCACGCTGTTATAGAAACACGTCTCCCACACGTCGCTGTCCCACTATCATTGCACTAGGGCTTATGTACCCCCCTGGGATGTTGTATATTGTCAGTTCTTCAGTGATCAGCTGCTCATCCGAGTTCACACGTGAATGCTTCAGTGCCTGTCTATGAGTGTTTCTTGTCCAGGGACCAAATTCATTCAGCCTTGCAGAAAAACAGAACTGGAGGTGACAGTGGATTTGTCGTGTGGTTTTCTATGCACAGGCAAATGTGTGTAGTTGCATGCCCATGTTCACCCAATGCAAGGAGTCCAACAGCCTAAATTCAGAATTGAATGGAGCAATACAAAAATCTCTTTTTTGTACAATGCATCTTCTCACCAGTTTCTATGTGATTGAAGTAAAATGTTTCTCAAGGCAGTATTTGATCACTTCTTTGTGCATGCATCCTCTTCTGTCCACTGCCACTGGTATCTTGAAGATCCTTGTTAGGTTTTTGATGGAAAACAGACATCTTGCTTATTACTGTGTTACTCAGTTGCTGAGTAACTTAGTCAGCAACTTAATCCTTAGTCAAATCCTCAGGATCTTAATTTTGTTGCACAACAGTTCATAATCAAGCCTGCATAGCACTGCTTTAGTTTGTATTTATTAATCTCTTTTGTCTGTAGCAACTATGATAATGGAAGGCCTGCAAGACTGTCCTGGTCCAGTTCTTTTAGATGCTGTTAAAGAGGCATTAAATCCTGCTGAGCCTGTTAAAGACAGCCAGGATCCACAGAACTTAGGACTTCAGCAGTAAACAAGAATTCCTGGGTGATAATACTGGATTTTCATCTCAGTGTAAGATTGAACAAGTCACCATCTGTTTTATAGGGGATATGTATTTTCTATCATAGCCTGAAAACACTGAGGCAAAGAACTGAGTGAAATGAGTAGGGTCAGGTATAAAACCCTGTGAGAGTTTCCTCATGGCAAGGAATGTCCTTACACTTTTTCTATTACAAAGGCTTTGTGCCGTTATGAAAGGAAAAAAATGTGGTTTTGGGGTCTATTGGGATAGGGTAGTCTGCTGAATATCTTTGAGACCTACTCAACTGACAAGCTCACGCTTTATTTAAATCAAGTATCACTAGTGTGATTTCTTTTCTGAATTGCTCTAGGTATAAATATTATGTCAGTGATTCTGCAGGCAGTTGGAACATTTTAAAATTTAGAGGGATTATCAATGCAGTAATTGCACACAGTGTCATTTTCTTCAGTACTTTGAAGTAGCTTTATGGAGCAGCTCCTTACAAAAGAACTGTAATTTAAAATATTAATTGAGAACATCCTGAGCTGTCATGCTCCTGCTTGACACTATCCTGGGCCTTTGCTGCTGTTGCCTGTTCTACATAATCTGTTGTAGGACAGAGGTGGTGTATGACTCTATTAGCAGTGGATTACTGAGATAATAATATTACTGACTCTTGAATACGGTTAATGCCTGCATGAAAAAATGTGTTTACATGCCTAAATTCTAGGGTTTGTCTTTTTTTGTCTTCTTAGAGGTCTTATACGGACATTAGAATTTCTTAAATGGTTTATGTTTTCAATAAAAATACTTAGTATTTAGCAGATTTCTTGAAGGTGAAAAGAATTTGCCTATTAAAATTTCTGTCCTGCAGTATCTTCTGTTGAACTCTGTTGCCATACTAACTTCTGCACCATATTGAAGCACACTTTAGAAAGATCACATTTGATACTGTTTTGCATTGAACATTAGAGGAAAACTACTTTTATTCTTCTCTTTTTAAATAAGCATCTTACAGAGTTATTGGATTATTTAAGTCTGATACTTACAATCCAGCAATCAAAAACTTCGGCAGATGTTTGGAAGTGCACAACAACATAAGCGTATAGAATTTGTCATTGTTGATGACACTTTGTTTTATTGTTGTTTGTCGTAAAAATCTTAAAGGTCCTCAAAAATATTTCAGTTTGATTCCTTATTAAAGCCATTATATGTCATATAATTCTCTTTCAAAATGAGTATGGTCAAGATGAGTTACTTTTACTGTCCTTGGCCATTGCATTCTACCTGAGCCATATGTAAATTGAATAAGGTCTGATGTATGCTACCATCTCTTTACCTACCACATGCTATGGCTTTTCCCTCTAAACCTACTATTACCTGTGGTAGCATTTAGAAGGAATGGGTGGAAGGAGAAAGATAAGTGAAAGTGTCTTAGTTTGGAAACTTCACAAAGGATTTCTTGGTCTTACAACTGAACAAGGTGATGTTTACAAATGATGGGAGTATTTTAATAAATGCTCTCATCTCAGTTGGGCTACTTTGTGAGACAATAGGTAAATACAAACTTGCTTTGGAAAGAGTAATGAATTTTACACCTATGTCACAGGAATTGCATCAGAATAATTGTATATTTTAGAGTATGGTGTGGACAGTAGGGAAAACAAACGAAGTTTTACTACACAAACAATAGGGAAAAATATGGAAGGCTTCGTTGCTACTTGTTTTTACTGATAGTGCTTCAGTTGAAGTTCTTAGGGCAGTTCTTATTGTTCTGTATAAAACTATGCTAGAAGAATCTTAATGTATACGTGGAAGAATGGTAAAGAACATAGGAAATCTCTCTCAAGATAGACTGTGAACTTGGCTTTTAAAAAACTAAATAAAAGGAAACCTAGTAAGAGGATTGGTGTGCTTTGTGCCAAAGAAATACAAAGATAAACAGAATACAGGAATCAGGGATACTTGGTGAAACTCAGAGATAAAACTCATAGGGATTAAAAAATTTTTCATGCTACGTGATATGAATTTGATATATTCACCACAAGATTAGACTATAGTCTCAAAACCACTATCTATCTATTCCTTTTACACTCTGTTACTAAGTAGCAAGTATATTGAAGGCATATAAATAAATTGTTTCTGCATCTGTTTATGTGCAAAGAAGAGTAGTTTCTGGAGAATAACAAAGCTACTAACAGTTTACTTGAAATCATCACAACTTCATCTGAAAACTTTTTCAGCTTTTCAAAACCCAAATTACTGTACCAAAAAGAATAATGTGAAATGTGCTTTATAGATGCTGCATACAGGAAAAATATTTGCTTTCTGGCCTCCTCCATTAAGCTATCTGGAAAACAGTGAGCGGTAAATGAACATTCCCTTTCCTTTTTCCAGCCTTTCCAGATCTCCTCTTGTTCCTTTCCCCTGCATATATTCAGTATGCTGGAATTCGCTTTAAAGGTAACAGACCCATAGTCATCATGAATATGAGTGTAATGATCAAAATAATATGGCAATGTATTGTGTATTTTCATTTGAGGAATCTATGACCATTGGTTTGACACAAGCTAGTGGTAAAAGTGTACGTTTATGAGGAAAACTTGAAAAATCCCTCATATTTTAAATACATTACAGTTTTTTTCTATTGTTTATTGGCTGATTTATGTGTATATGTATTTGTAATTTATTTGTATATTTCTAGGAGCCCAGGCTTGTGTTCTTGTGTTTTCTACAACTGACAGAGAGTCCTTCAAAGCAATCCCTACCTGGAAGGAGAAAGTTGTGACTGAAGTTGGAGACATTCCCACAGTTCTTGTGCAGAATAAGATTGATCTTCTTGATGACTCTTGCATAAAGAAGTAGGAGTTTCATTGTACTATTTTTAAGTACAAATAATGTGCCCCCTGTATACAAGTTAAAAAGAAGTTTTTAAAGTTTTTTTTACAAGTTTTAAAAAAAGAAGTCTGTGGGAGTTTCTGGAGAAGACTTAGAGTATCTGGGTTGTCTCATCTGTACTCTGCATCCAGACATGCCCTAGAAGCACACGGGCGGGTGTTGCTGCATGAGTGTAGGTACTTGGGCAGATGTGCTTGCAAAGCCAGGAGCTTTCTGTTTGTTTCATGCTGCATCCTGAAGCCAAAAGTAATAGAGGAATGACATGAAAAGTTTGGCTCTGCCATAATATAATTTATACCCTTCTTTTTTTTATTTTAAATCAGAAAACCTAAATCTGTAAATCTTGTCTCCTGTTAAAATTCAGTTGCTTTTAAACTCTGCTGTGCACCATGAAGACACATTGTCTCATTTGGCTAGTGAGTGCTTGCTAATATTCTTTGCTGTCTTTAATTTTTTTTTTATTATTCATTTTTATCAAAACACTATAACTCTATAGAAATTTGTATGTGGTAATAGTCTCAAACTGCATGGTGCTGAATCTTCGTTGCTGTATTTTTCTTTACAGATTTTATTGTCAGTTCATTCTGCCGTTGTGTACATCACAGATTTTATAATGGTCATAAAATCAGCTTAACAAATGCTAACTTTTATTTACCACAGCATATCATGTAGAAAGTAGTGCATGATCAAGTTGATCATTCTCCACTTCTTTAATTTCTATCACCTTCCTGAGAGATTTAAATTATTTCTTCTTTTTTGTTGTTTCCTGCACTGGCTTTCTTTGTTGTCTGTTTGCTATCATTGATGGCATAAATCAGCTTCTACTCCCTCTGCAAAGAATTCTGAGGATTTTTCAAAGGAAAAGCAAAATTGCATTTGAACTCCTCCTTTATTCATGGTATGTCACTTAGGTTTGGTTCTCAGAATACACTGTATGCCTCAGTAACGTAATCTTTCTGATGATGTGATTTTCCTTAGAGAAATATTCATAAGTTTCTTAAACTTTAACATAAATTCTTCTTCACAGAAAAAAGTAATTCTTGATTTCATCTGTGCACTCATCTGATTGCATAGCATTCTGCTTCATTAAGATATACTTAAGGATTACTTTTTTGTTGTTTAGACTTTGCAGGGATAGTGCTCCTAATTACAGCCTCCTTTTTGGTTTCACAAACATCCTTCTACGAACCCTTGGGAAGTTTTATTTAATGAAATCAGTAAATACTGAAAAGAATTAATTTTAATCATAAAGAAACTGCATGTAAAATACCTTCTTTTTATAGTGGAGATATTGTGAAGAAATTAAGAATTAGGTATTTTTTTATTGTCTTCAATTTCTCAACCCACTTTACCATGTTTAACTTACCACGAAGCAATTTGTTTATAAGAAAAAATGCTGACATATGAGCCAAATAAGGACTTAAAAAGTCATCTTGTGTTGTGCAGTGAGGAGGCAGAAGCGCTGGCAAAAAAGCTGAAAGTGAGGTTCTACCGAGCGTCCGTGAAGGAAGACCTGAACGTGACGGAAGGTAGGAGGTGCCGCGGGGGGAGGGCGTGTGCTGCCGCTGCTCCATGGCACTGAGCATCCCCGGGTTGGAGCCGCCTGGATCTGCATGGTTGCGTGCTGATGGCGATGCTTTTTATGTTCCGTAGCAGCACGCCTTAAACACAGCTAGAACTTCCTGATACCAGTGTGTTAGGCCCATTTCTTTGTGCACATCTTTCTCTTCCACAAACACAGCTGCAGTGTTTACAAGTACCCGTGTGTTAAGGCTCCTTAGTCCTAATGACTTATCAGTAAGCACCGAGCTTTTAAAAAAAATGGATGTAGAAGTTCAATTATTGCAACATACAAATTGTTGAGCAGATCATTTTGTAATTGTTAGTAGTTAATAAGTACTTGATTGAAGCAATTATTTTATAGTTCAGTCATATTTAAATAAAGTACATTAAATGATTGCATCTCTTGCAGTGTTTTGTCTACTGGTGATATTTGATTTCCTGAGTACACTTTTTGATGTACATATTTAATTTCATAAGAGTAGTGTTAAAACTTTGAGTCTGTGTCTTTTGTGGGCTGAGTTTTAATAATCATGAACAATACTCCCTAATGACTTATTGTTTAATTAGTCAAGATTAATAGTAAATTCATTGTTTCTTCTCTATTAACATCATTCACCCTGGGAAATATCTGCAAGAGAAAATGTAAAACTCTTCTGTATCATCTTTAAATGAGTTACATTTACAAATGTAAATAATCATAACACACCTAGGTTCTGAAAATTCTACTTTAGTTGTATGTTTTTTCAAATTCCTAGGTTGACTTTTTATATCCCAATAGAAATGAGGGTAGCATTAGTTAATTAGAAAAAAGTTGTTGCCAAGTTTTATTAATAGGCTTATTTTACATGACTACTATTATGCTAAGGCTTCTTGCAAAATATATATATATATATATATATAATTCCTACATACCTGTAAAAAGTTCCAAGTTGCATGAATGGAGGCATTTTTCAATATGTGTGTGCCAGTTTTTTTATAGGAGTATTGCGATAATTCTGTGCAAGACTTCAGTACTGCAAACTGTAAGAGTTGGGCAGACACTGGAGTGACCTGGATTCTGCCCAGGCACACAGGCCTGCTCAGAATTGCTCCCCAGATCATGCTAAACCTGGGGTGTGAAATGCACTTTTGTCACCATGCAGAATTTTGATAAAATGGCATGGTGATAATTGATGATGATGGTGATGATGATGATGATTTTTAAGCATTCTGTGATGTACTTTTTTGTTTTTAACATTCCAGTTTTTAAGTATTTGGCTGATAAATATCTTCAGAAGCTCAAGCAACAAACAGCTGAAGATTCAGAACTAGTACATACAAGCAGTAACAAGATTGGTAGGTATCCTATAACGAATAAAACCCCAGAAACAATATTTTGTGCCATCAAAGCTTATGGTCTCATCTCTTTCCTTATGGGATTAATACAAGGTGAATCAGGGTCTAATTATTGCCTTTGTATCTTAGGATATCATCTCCTTCTGTAAAATAACTTTGTGACTCTTTAAAATTGCAAGATGGTCAAACTGATGTAGAAAAGTTTCTAGCTAATGTTTGGCAAGTGACCTTGTACTAAATTCATTTAAACAAGATTGTGCAAGGACTTGAGAATGATTCTTGTTGGCGGTTTTCTTTTAGTGTAATTAGCATTAGTATTGCTCATCTCGGTGTGGACTTACAAGAATCATGGCGAAAGAATCTGGTGTGTAATCAGAAGGCGTTTGTAAGCTGCCTTCTGTAAGGAAACACTGAACTTCTGTAGTCCTTATTTAAAGCATTTCTGAGTCAGTTAATTTATTTTCCTTAAAACACTCCCTTTTTATTCAGGCCTTTTACTTACCTTTACTCAGCAAAGTTTCTGAATTTAAAATCATGATGTTTTTCATCTATTATGTTACTCAGCTAACCACAACTCTGTGCAGTTAGTAACATACACATACACAGATGAGTGCATATGCTGCCTTTCAATTACACAGATGCATACCAGCTTTAAATACCGCCTGGCCACTAATTGCAACTGCGTCTGCTTCCAGCAAAATTGGCCCAAAAATACATAAAGCTTTTAAAAACTGGTGTATGCATTTGAGCTGCTCTGCTATGCCTTAGCAAGTGTTGCATCTAACGTGTTAATGTATTGTGCTGCAAGCAGTGAACAATTAAAAATACTTCTCTTGTCTAAATTCTGTAGGTGTTTTTAATACAGCTGGTGGAAGTCACTCCAACCAAAATTCTAGCACTCTTAATGGTGGAGATGTCATCAACCTTAAACCCAACAAACAGAGGACCAAGAAAAACAGAAGTCCTTTTAGCAACTGCAGTATACCTTAGACCACTTTTGGAGGAAATAAAGCAACTCAGAGATTTGGTTGAAGTTGTGCAATTGAGTACAGAATAAAGCCAGCTGTAGAGGTGTTTTTACTGGTGCTTTAGCAAATCTTGTGCCTCCTGACAGAGGGTGGATCTAGATGAATTTGCTGATGCCGTGGGTTTGTTGTGTGGCGTGAGACACCTGGTGGCGACACACAGAACCGTGGCTGCCTCGTGCACTTTGTATAAATTTAGGCGAGCTTTTCCTTTCTCAAGGAATTACTTATAGAGCTATGAACTAGGTATTGCTGAATTGCAAAGCATATTTAATGTAAGGATAATACTTACACGTATAGGTACGGACTGTAACTCTATGGCCCAAGGTAATGTAGCAACCTTGCAACTAAATTTCGAAGAAAATACTAGAATTGGTTAGTCAGAACACTACCAAGACAAATGAAGAGCAAAAAGACACTACTTCATTTTATGCCTGACCATATTAATATGGATTCTGGCAGTCCTGTGGGTGCAAGATACTTGCATTATATATATGTGTGCTAAGATATATATGTAAACATTTGGGATGAATATCTAGGGTTGGTTCCAATGTATATGTTACTTGGAGATCAGCTAATGATCATCAAATAGCATCTTCCAACTGTTCTTTTTAAATGTTGCATTTCAGATGAGGTTTTGCAAGCTGCTACTGTGTATGTTTAACTTGCTATACTTTGGGCCTAAAAGCTTAGATTTAAAAATGTATGGTGCCAAAAATGCTCCTTTTTACCTAATGCTATGCTACAGATGTTTTGTAAGTTTTGTTTTTCTCAGTCATAACAGGTTGAACAAGTAACATTAATAGCTAGTCAGAAGGAACATATAATCATATTCCTGTTCAAATTTGATTGTTGTATCCTGTGTTGTCTATGAAAAAGGAACTTGCAAAGTGGTGTTACGAAGTATTTATCATATTTGAAATGTTTTCATAGATACCATAAACTAAGTTATGACGGTCCAGAAAATTGCAGCTGATTGTATTAGTGAGACATTCCTGAATGTCATCTCAAAGTGAGCTGCTGGTTAAAGAAATCTAATTCTGCAAGATCAGAGACATGGCAAAAAAATTTCAAAGTGCTTCAGTAATTTAACAGAATTGATTTAGATGTTTAGGAGCCCAAATCTAACTTCAAAGTTATTTGGGCTAAGGCTCCTAAATCACTAAGGTGCTTCTAAAAATGGTAGGCAGGATACCTTTTATTTAGCAAAAATAAACACTTTCTAATCCTCTTGAAGAGCATGCATGCCTTTTAAAACCTATCCATTTTGTTTACATGTTTTTGTATGGTATGATATAATTTTAACTTTCTAAGATTTCTACAAGTCTGCCAGTGACAAATGCAAAATATGCTGCTTTAAAAAAATCAGAGTTTTAATAGTTTTTTAAATGGTGTATGAGAATGAAAATGAGTTGAGTGATCCTGTGTATTTTTGAAGGAAGGACTTTTCACTATGTGAATTCATGTAGGAAGCTTGACTGACTTTGTTTCTAAGTCAATGAGTGTGAAAACTGAAATGTATTCTTATTCCCACTGTCTGCAGGGAGAGAAGTGGGTGGCAAGTTATGCACAAACACTAAAGATCTCTGAACTCTGTATTTTATGTTTAATGTATTAGACTTTCTACCAAGTACTGTCATTTCTTTGACAAGCTGTTAGAGATCTCCTGTTGCTGGCAAGAAGGTGACCTTCAGGGCACTCCATCCCTTTTGCTATTGAAGCAAAACTGTGTGTTCTCCACTATAACGTTTCCTGTATTTTCTCTTGTATAAAGGCCTCTATTTTTTATCAAGTGCATTTCATCACTGTATGTATAAATGGAGTCAAGTCCTATCTGTCTTAGCAGTGTAAGAAGTGAGGTACTTGGGATGAGATGAACATCATGGGACCACCTCACGACTTAGGGTGGCATGTATGCATGAAGAATTTTGACAACTCATTTTAATATGGAAACTTTTACATTTCATTGTCTGTCTGCAAGTTTCATGGTTTTTTATTCATATTTCTTGAAAAAGAAACAAAACCACAAAGTGTCTGAAACATCTTTTTTTGCCTTGTTTGACTTTTTACAGCGTACTGAAAAGTAAGTCTTTATTAAGTATAATGACAGTTTGTACTATTACATGTTATACTGTAACACTGTACTATTTATTAACATAGGCCTTTTGTATTTAAGGTTTGTCACTATAGACCACTGCTTTTAAGGACTCGGCAGAAATTTTCATAGGTGGAGACTTGACAGACTTGATAAATTTAAGATACGTTGAAATGTAGTGTATATACTTTAATGTAGGAATAGTTATTTGCAGCATTGGGTAACAGTGAGTTTTCATTTTTCTCCCATCCTAAATCTAAAGTGGATCTTTTTTTGTTGTGACCTTGCAGTGCTTGTTCTCCTATATGACTGAGATGAAAACTGCCCAAATTAGCATTTTTCTGGGAAGTGCCCTGCACGTTATGATGCTTGAAAATTTTGTTCTTTTTCGTACTGGGGTTAGTGTGTAGATGTAAACCAGGTAACTTGCATATTGCAGGAACTCTTAGGTATTCACATCACTCTTCAGTGGCACTAACTTTTGCCTTTTGGAAGAAAAGACATGCCTAAGTGTTTTAGCATTTCTGTTGTCCTTCATGAATAATTTTTATTACAAACATTACTTCATTCTCCACTCAAAGTGTTCTCATTAAAGTACCATATGTTTCAGTTAGGAAAACCTACAGGTGCAGACCTGGTAATAAAAATGCTCTTCTCTGTGCATCCCTGTGACTGCATGGTGGGTGAGGATGTAGCTCTGTTATGCTTGTGGTACCCTGGATCAGGAGCAAGAGATGCTCAAGCCACAAGACACAAAGCTCTTTGCACTCCTGTATATTCTGTTTATATCTCTTGAATAGCTCATTGGCTGTATTATCTGAATCCTGCCAAAATTCTTTGTCGTTGGCTGATAAAGCTACCACTAGCAGGAAACTTTAGTATTTGTTAATGCCTTAGTGAAATAATTCACTAAAGAGTATGACACTACAGTTTTGTCACTTCTGTGTTGTATCCATTCAGTGAATGGGTATTCTCCCAGTACGTGGGGCATTGTTAGATGCAAAGCAGTAATGCTAGGGATGTATTTCCAACTGGAAATAGCAAATCTCAAAGTTGTATGACTGATCACACTAATTTTTGTGTTTGTGTGTGTGTGGTTAATTTTAAAAAAATTAAATATTCCACTTAAGACAATTTTGAAGCTTGCTTATTTTCAGCGTTTCTCAAGGCAACACTTTTTTAGTCAAAATGCCTGAATTACCACACTGTCAGTCTGATATCCCATTTAATTTTTTTATGCTCCACTAAAATTTAATTTTCCATTTTCTTCATTATTGGGCTGCAGCACATCTGACATGAAGTTTTCCTTTGCATCACTTCTGTAGAGGTGGGTTAATCTAAAGAGCATTGAACACCTGAACACACAGCACTCTGGGGGGTTATGCAGGGTACGTGCACAAGACTCAGCAAGGCTGCACTTGAACCTGTTGATGCAGCCCTTCAGGCTGAGAGCTGCCAGGTGTTGACAGGATTCATGACCTGCCCTTCTCCTCTGTGGGAGTTCCATGATGCAGCAAGCCAACACACATGCTGCTCTGATTCCAGTGACCATGCCCGAGCCCCTGCTGCTTTTCTACAAGTAGTCACAGACCTTTGGTTGAAGCTGTAGACCTGAACACTAATTGTACCACAATTGGAAAACAAGTATGGTCCAGCAGGGTTGAATTCATCAAAACAACTTTGCCATCTTTTTGTAGGAAGCAAAAGTTCAACAGATCTTCTTTCTAATGCACAAATAGTATTGAAAGAAGAAAATAATTCTGTTAAATATGGCATCCAATCAGGTAATCAAAATTATAGAATGAAAAACACAGCAATACTGAGGTTTAAGATGAAAGGTGCTATAACGGAATACAAGATACTTGCTGATGTTCCACATTGAAGTGTTCTATGAGTCATCTCAAAGCCAGGTGAGTCCTAGTACTGAACTAGGTTCATTCTCAGGTTTCTAGTAGTGTGAAAATACTGGTAAGTAGTTTGTCAGTTGTCAAACTCACTAGAGTTGATTAAAAAAATTAAAAATTACTCTGGAGCAGGAGAAACACCTCTCTCATTGCAAGTATTAAGATGCATTGTTACTAATGGCTTAAATGTAACTGGCTAAAAGAGATGTACATAACTGGTTTTATCACCATCATGACCTCAAGTAAATGTAACAGATTTTTAGAAAAAAAAGTCAACATACCATAAATCCTCAAGCAGAAAAATCAATGTTTAAAACTGAGTATCTGAGTATGCTGTTCTGTAAAATCCCTACAAGTTAATTCTGCTGTTCTCTTGTAAGTGACACTAGTTGCATCATGCAACTTAAAACATGTTTGTTTGCTTGCTGTTGGTTTGATATAAGTCACTACTTTTGTAGTTATATTAAATTGTCAGTGTATTAAATTTCAAAAATTGCTATAACTACAAGCTGTGCAACCTCAGTCTGATTGAGAAACGGGTGCTTGATTCTTGTGTGTGTGTTGCCAACAGCTGGTATCCAAGGCAGCACTGGAGAGATCCTCAAAGGAACAAGTGTGGGCACCCTAGTCTAATAGAAATGGTATTTCTGAGCTCTTGCCTCTGATTTCTTCACCATGTAGTTGAAATACACAATAGGGATTCTCTTCTGCTCTTTCTGGTCATTTTGCTTTTCATGATTGGTCTGGCCAATACAGTGACAAAGTTTAAGTCGGTGGTTGTAGACTTTGGAAGTGGCATTAAAGTATTATTAATATATCAAAGATGCCTGGTGCATTTTCGAAAAAGAAACAGGTAAATAGTCACTGGTGACTGTTGATTGGGGTTTTGCATTGTTTTGGTATTTTTAGTTTTTTCATAAAACACAAGTTGGCATCTGTGCCTGCCTCTTTACCCAGGTGTCTGAAGAATATCAGAGGTAACATACTCCTGCTTCCTTTTGCATGCAGTTTTGGGCACAAAACCAATTTGCTTGCTTAACACCCCGATAAGGATTAATTGACAATGTTTTAAGCTCATTACTGAGGCACTGGACTAGATGACCTTTATAGGTCCCTTCTAAACCACCTATTCTGTGATAGCACAAGTGCTATGAAAATAAAATCTCCATTAGGTATCAATACAATGAAGAAGATCTAAGAAAGAAAACAAAAAACCGTAAACTTTTTGCCTGAATAACCTTATAATGGTCTTAAAAACCCAAATATTGAAGGAATATTCTGAGCAACAGGAAGTGGTGTTCAATTTAAGCATTGCACAGCATGATTTCGGAAAACAACCCAGGCGATGTATTATTGTAAAGGGTTTTAATACTGTTGAATAGTGAAAGATTTTTTAAAGCGGAATTGTAGAATTAATGTCACCAGTTCTTAGAAGCTTTTCACAATCTCAGAGCTGAAACTTTGACTGCTTTCGAAGCACTGACCTGAAGTACCATTTCTGCAAATAAAATGCAGTGTTAGTGACCTCATAGCAGCTGAGGTTTCCAAGAAGCGCAGCTCTGAGTTTCGCTGTGGAACACTTGAGCCCAAGGCGTTTAAAACCATGGGGCTCCCGAGTGTTGGTTGTGCAGGAGCCTGATGTGCAGCACTCTCATCATGGGCTGGTGCCCTCAGAGCATCCAGGTGTGATGCTCCAGCTGGAACACCTCAGGCATTGCCACCAAGGCAGCTGTAGTTGGTGGCATCACTCAGACCCTTCCAGCTCCTTTCAGCTGAGCTTTAACCTGAGCCAAGTTCCAAAGGCTGATGGCTGAGCCCCAGAGCCCCCTGCTACCCTCGGGGGCACTACCACCCTTGGCTGAAATACTGCAAGACTGGCCAGGCTGCAGGGGGTTGCAAAATTCCAGGCACACCCTAGAATCTGCAGCTTTTGACCCACAGCCACAGAGGTTGGTAATGATGTGCAGCAGTTACTGTGAGTGAGAGGGTGGAAGACAAAACACCAAAAGCCACTCACACAAAGAGGTGAGTAATGCTGGACGTACAAAGTACTATCCTACAGGACACAAACATGGTATTTGCCAGGTGAGAAGTCAAATGTTTTGCTCTGTGGCTTCATAGATGATGCAAAAGTGGAGTAGTGGCTGATAAGATACAATTCCACTTTCTGTTACCTTTTAAAAGAAACACACAGCAACCTCAAAGCTACAATGAGCTGGTGGGAGCAGGATGGTTCACCAGGCACAGAAGGGGCATTGCAAGAGTTGGCTCATTTCTAACCTGGATTGTGATTTCTGGATACATGTGTTGCTTTTCACTTCCTCAGTTACAAACTGGAGGTAGCTGTCTGTCTCTTGAAAAGTATTGTGATCAGTTCATTCAAAATATTCAAAAAGTGCAACATTATAAATGGTAATGAGTAGGACGCTGTGTTGTTTATGAAAATACCATAAACAGTTTATTAATGGTTTTGATTTATTGCCATGATTTGTGTTTTGTCCCCAAAAGTCTGGTTCACACACTATGTATACAGCAGAGAAAAGCTGAAATCTCATGATAGGACAAAACAACTTTAGTTTAAAAAAACCCAGGAGAATGAAGGAAAGGCTAGATTTTCAGTTTCTGTCAGTTCAGCAGAAGCACAATTACAATTTGCAATAGAGCAGTATCAACTCTACAAAAGAACTGACAGCATTCCTTATTGCCAAAAGAAAATGCCAAAACCCATTAAATGCTTGCACCTTGCAATCAAAGATACTTTGGTGCAAGTGGATGTGTATTTACGTGTGTGCTCATACAGAGAATCTTTTTCTTGGCTTCTGTGTGCTTTTTATGGGCACTTGCTCATCCTGTGGTTTGCTAGAAGTAGCCAGGAGGATACGTTAATCCTGTTTGCTGTTGCAAGACTGCCGAACAGATGATTTCTGATGCTCCAACAATGTGATGGACTTTTCAGAATTTTCCAAGTTTCTGAGCAGAGTCTCTAGGCGCCTTTTGATTTTCTTCTGATCCTCAATAGCACAGCCGATGACCACAGACTGAAATTTCTGATCGATGGGTCCTGCTGGCACGTCAGACGTGCACGCACCATACAGTGACATTAGGCGCATTTTGGCATCTTCCAAATCATCGAGGAGTTTATTGACGATCTCATCAATCATCTTGGTGGCGTGCAGGAGGGATTCCTGCTGCTGGGCATTGCGGATGGTTTCTACAGAAACCTCCACAGTGAGGGTTCGGCCCATCAGGCGATTAGCAGTCAAATTAAGTTCTTCTCTCTCACCTCAATCGAAAAAAAGAAAATATCCTTGGTTACAGGTAAATACTTTCCTGTGCAAATGGCATCATCAAGACACTCAAACTGCTATAACTTAGCAATAAACAACTTTTTTTTTTTAAAGTGACAATCAGCAAGATTTCCATAAGCCAAAAATGAGCTTTTTGCATTTACCCAAGTCATATTTCATAGATGCCAGTGTCTGATTTGATATGAGGCATTAAACTCCATTAAAAATGTAAGCAATGTTTTTTCCACTGCTGATACAATGCTTGCTGTGTCACTTTAAAACAAAACATGTAATATAATCAGGAGACATTCAGTAACAGAACTGGCTTATTAAAGACTTCTGTGCTGTTCTGAAGGAAAGATTTAGACAGTAACCCATAAGGCCACAAAGAAAAAACTAGATATAATAAGAGGCCATGAAAAAACAGGTTTTCTATTTTCTGAAAGCGTGGCTGCTTTTCAAAAATATGGACACAACATACTTGATACGCAGGCTCTTGAAGAGCCAATAAACCAGCAATTTAAAGCACATAATAATCAGGTTTAGGGAATGTATTTAAAGCCATGAATCACACAACTACGACAATGATCTTAATCATCAGGTTCTTGCAGGCTGTACACTTTATAACACTCGTGCCCTTCCAGTAGTCAAAGTCATTAAAATGCTGTCTTTTCAACTGTATTAAATCATCATCATCATCAATGTCACTCCTTCAGCAGAGCTATATTAACCTTGATTTTGATAATATAACAGTCAACTGAGTATGGGCTTTCACATACGTATTAGTAACATTCATGGTAGTCCATCCACCTTAACAGCACAAATTTACAGTCAGGAAGAGGAGATCTCAGGATAATGGGTGGCACTTCAACAACCTCAGCTGGCTCCAATGCTGCACCTTTACCAGCAGCAAAGAATCTCACAGAGCTGCTCCCTAAGAGATGAGCTGATTTGACTTTGGGTCAGTTGGAGGGTATGGCAAAGCAGCTTCTCACCTTCACTGATGTGCCTCATATCCTGGCTGTTCTGTATATTGTGGATCATTTCGAGCAGAATTTCTTTCTCTTGTTCCATAGCAGATGCTGCATCACGGAAAGCCTCTACCCTGTACATGGTTGAACCAAACAAAATGTTTAAATAATAAAATCGCTGTTCACCTATACAGCTGCCAAGAACTGTTTTTTTAAACTTCTGCTTAAAGTAAGTACAGTCAGCTCTTAGTTATCCATGAGACAGACTCTCTGATTTCATGACCTTCTCCTCTACCTTAACTTCACTTATCAAGACTCAATATAGCTTTGAAAAACAAACAAATGGAGGAGTAAACGAAAACAACAGTAATTAATCAGACTTAAATCTTTTACTTTACTGACAGTACTGTTCTATCCTACTCCATGGTTAATCGGGATATGCAAAGCTTGATGGTACTGCAGTCCTACAGCAGAAGTCCTGTAGCCAACTGGCACTTATCAGCTGCTTAACTAGGAGAGAAAAGGACCAAGTCCCCATCAGAGAACTTGGCAGTGAAGGTGGCAGCTGCAGGGATGGAGGCAGCAAGGGGCCCTGACTCCCTCTGCCACCCCCAGACCAGCAGAACCCATATAATCCACCTGCAAAGCAACAAACACTCCAGAAAACTGAAACACACCAAACAGCCCCTTTCACAAAGGAGAAGCCCTGTGAGTGGGACAAAGTTCCACTTAAGGTTTTATTCACGTGATAAGGGTTTCCCTGACACAAGTGGTGTGCCTTGGTCACTGGGAGGAGATGCTCGATTGCCTGCCCCCACTGTCACCAGTGCTTTCCATGGAACTATGCTCACTGTGATTCACACAGGGAGGAACCTTCTGTGGGAGCAGCTTCTATTTCTGGGCTTGCAAGGAAGCGCAAAACTTGGTCCCTCCTGAAACCAGACCCCCTACTCCAGTCCTGTTCACTGTGCTGTAAATGCTCACGTAATGCAGTGAGAACAAGGGGAAAGTCCATCAGAAGCTGCTGCCCCTGTCACTATAGAGTCTCAGTAAGGTGTGTAGTTCTGTGCCCACAGCCTGCCCTCCTTGTAGCGTAAGGTACAGACCCAGCTTGCCAGGGGAATGTGAAAATGCTGCATGAGAAATCTGAGTCCAGTTTCTTAATTCATGTCTTATTCCCCACCACAGTTTTAAAGAGGGGGCTTTTGCATTCAGCTGAGTAGTGTGGAAAAGAACACTGGGAAACTCTAATGCAACACTGTGAAGACCTGGTACAAAAGAGGGAAGTATCCCACTCCCTTGGCTTTTCTCTGAGATTTGAGGGTAGGGGTTTGCAGATGACTTTCCAAGCTGGAACTGGCTGCAAGAGTTGCACCAAACCCATCAACTCTGCATTCACAGGCCCCATAGAAAAGCAGAAGTATCATGTGAACCTGGCTGATGGTTTCAGATGCTTGCAGTGCACAGCTCGGGAGGTTTAGCTGCATCACGAGAATTCATCCATCTATCCTGAAATGTTTAGGAAACCTGGCCAGGAAAGGGGAAACAAACCAAAACACTGTTAAGTCTCTTAGGTGCTCTGCACACTTCAACATTACTGGGCACTGCCCTGAGACAGCAGTGGCTCATTCCTGTCTCTGCAGATGAGGGTGCATCTCCTGAGACTGGAACGGAGCTTCTGCTCCTCCCTCACAGGCTGGCTGAAGGCAGGTAACTTCAGAAAAATACAAGTAAAAGAAAAGAGGGTGGAAGAAAGCAGAAGAATGGGACCATTTGAGGATACACTCACTCTTCACATGCAGCCTGCTCATGAAATGGTTCTGTTTTACAAAATATTTAGCCTAATTTAGTCAGTGAAAGCACAGGCTTCAGGCCTTGCCTTTAATGTTCATTCTGAGGAGGAGTGGGAAAAGTTAATGCAATGCAAATTCATGCCAAGAGCAAATACTTTTAATTATTATTTTGGACTGGTTAGTAAGAGCAATGAAGCAGGTGGAGTAATTTCATACTTCAGATGTCTGCACTTTATAATTTAGGAAGTCTAGCAATATTTTCATAATGCTTTGCGATGCCTTTTTAAAAAAAAATAGTATTTTCACAATTAAAAAAATGCATTGTCGTCACTGGAAAGTCATACATTAAAATTTTGAAGTGCAGACTTTCAATTTTGATAGTGTTTTTCAATCAGATTCTGTATATAATGGTACTGGCTTAAAAACTAAAGTTTTGCCTTCAGGAGAAAGATAATACATGATTTCCACAGGCTTTGCTGGGTCCTAAGAAGAATGCGGAAAAGCTGCATTGCAGAGCTGTATCCTGAATTGGTACAGTTTTAAAGAGAGTGCCTAAAATATCACTGCTTCCAAAGGCCAGCCTGGTATGCGAGGTAGGACCTAAAAGCCTAATTGTCAGAATTAATGTTGCATACTGCAAAAAAAGAGAAACATAGTTTACCAACTAGAGCTTTGATTGACATTAATTTACGAAAACTAATATAACCAAATCTTAAGAGCTATTTTATTTCCAATAATTGCTTCTTCAGAATTATTTTTATCATTTTTTCAACTGCAATGTATAGTGCCACACAGCAATGGGACTAGGACATTTCAGAACAGTACCCTAGTGGGGGGAAAAACTCTAAAACAACAAAAAAAACCCGGACACCAGTACACCAAACTCAGGAAAATAACGTTTCAGGATCACACCTTGCAGTCAATTCTCACAACTTCTTTCCTAAAATGTTTCTTAATTTCACAGGTTTCTGTAAATCTTCCTTTCCTTGTGTGTGGGGACTCAAAAAAAAAGCTGGAAATTCAAACCTCTAACAGAGGGTACTGATGTGGGAAAGGGTGGAAACACAATCCAAGTCTCAAAAAAACAACCAACGGAACGATAAAAGGCAAAGAAAAAAAGAACACAAAGTACTAGTATTTATGCCCAGTTATCAATTATTTTGATGCAGCAGTATAGTTTGGGGTTTTTTTCTAACAGATGAAAACATCCAATCATATTTTTACCTGAAGTGTATTTGTTGCTTTGAACATCAACTAAATATTCCATCCATTTCCTAACACTGTAAAAGACATTCTTTACTTCTGATTTTCCCTGTTTGTGAGTGATTAGCTGTGCAATGCCTTTCTTTGCTACATACCATTTACATGAGCAGAGCATTCCCATGAGGAACAGGTGGACCAGCCTGTGCTTTTGTTTCCAGATGAGAAACTTGACACCCTCTTTCTTAGGACAGCTGCAATAACACTGTACTTTAAACTACTGACTGACTTAAACAGCTCACTGTTAGACCCCACATGCTGGAGGTTCAGATAAGTTTTCAAAGGAAATAAGAAACATCTGAGGATGGAACAGCTTTTTTCCTGAAATGGAGCTGAGCACATTGGAGGGAGGAAAAACAGGGGGTTTCACCCTGGCATCCTCAGCTGCTTCAGATGAGTGTCCACTCCCAGGTGAGCAGTCCTATGAACACTGAAATGACTGGTGGAGGAATATCATTGATCCAAAGAACAAGATAAAAAGTAAAAAAAATGAAGATAAAAAATACCCAGCAAGAATCTGACTTATCTCATGTGTCATTCACACATAAAACTGAGTTTTCACTTAACACAACAAAGAGAATACAGTGACTCATAAACAGAGCCTCTGGTCTCACTTCCAGCTGCTCCCAAGATATCTTGGCAGTCACGGCAACACGAAGGTCCAAGCCCTTACAAGGGGCAAACGTGCCACCTGACCCCCTTGCCACCTCTGCCTCAGGCACTTGCTCCCTGGCAACCAAATTAATTCCCCTTCCCTGCTCACTTTCCATACAGAAGAAAGCCCCTCTGTGAACAAAAATACCCCATTAGTTTTGGAAAATAAGCTCTCTCAGTAGAAAGTAAGGGAGGAAAAAGAAGGCTGTTCAAACATTTTACAATGGCTTTAAAACTGAAAGAGGGTAGACTTAGATTAGCGATTAGGAAGAAATTCTTCACAATGAAGATGGTGAGGCACTGGCACAGGTTGCCCAAAGTGGATGTTCCATCCCTGCAGGTGTTAAAGGCCAGGTTGGATGGGGTTCTGAGCCACCTGGTCCACTGAAAGGTGTCCCTGCCCATGGCAGGGGGGTGGACCTAGATGATCTTTAAGGTCCCTCCTAACCCAAACCATTCTATGATTCTGTCATTTCCAGAGGAATGAGGGTTGCTTCAGAGTTCAGTTGACCTTAAGCAACTTGAGAACTGAGGATTGCTGAGGGTTTTAATTAAAGGCTATAGTTCAGTTTGACAAATTTTCACTTATTATATTTACAAACAACATCTTAAGGGTCTATAGCAAAACCAAACCAGCTGGAGAAGGAAAAAGTTTGGCAGATTTTCCTCCTGTCATTCACATAAATTTGAAATGAAGCATGTTGATTAGTTGTGAATGGAAAAAACCATAAGACTTGAGTGACTTTCACAAAATTAGTCTTTTTTTTATGACTTTTCCACATTTAGAACTAGGCCTGTCTGAAAGACCCACAGAAAACTGGGAAGTTTAATTGAGGGTTTAATTGCTGGCTAACCAAACTGTCTGCTTTGTCTCAGAGTCACTCAGCAAATTTAAAACACGTTTTTGCATACTCTGATGCTCATTTTCAGATTATATATTCATCATGCGCCTAGACCTGGATGTAAGCAGTGAGACTTGTTTGCAGACAGTGATTTTGTTTAGTCAAATTCAGAGAAGTCTGCGAAAGACTTCAAGGAGATTTAATCAAGCTAAGTGAAAGGCTAATATAACAGCACATCAAGTCCACTCCTGAATAATGCAAAGTAATGCAGGCAGAAAGGGGAAATAAAACTCTTGCATCCCACAGAGCTCTTCTAATTACAGGAAAGTCCTAGAAACATGCTGGGTGGTTCTGTGAAAGCCGCTGATCAATGTGCAGCTGTAATGAAGGAAAGGGCGTGTTGAAACAGTACCAGAGGAGGTGAATCAGTGGCATCCTGCATATCCATCCACCTCAGAAAGGACACTGTGTAATTTAGCAGAGCTGAGAGGACAGGGAAGATGATTAAAGGCATCATCTCTCATGAGGCCAAACTAGGAAAAAAGTCAAATGGCATTATTTAGGGAACGTCAAGGAGCAGAAAAAGTCAGGACATGTCTTGGCGCAACAATGAAATTCACATAGCATTTACAATACCTTTGGAAAAACACATCTCAGCTGCAGAATGCAATGCTGTTCATATTACAGTGACACGATTTAATACACCTCAGAGAGGAGGTGAACACAAACACAAGTAACAACATCCATAGCTGAACCAGTAAGTGCAAAGGGAGGTTTGGAAGACAAGACGTCTCACATGCCAGCATTCAGCACTGCAGCTTAAAGGCTTGCCAGAGCCTCCGAGAGCCCGAATGACACCACGTTTTATCCTCGGATTTCCTGCATATAAAACACCTGCCCGCAGATGCGGGATGGGGGCCACACGACAGACACGATGCACGGCGGGCTCGTACCCACCGAGTCACAGCTCGCAGAGCACATTCCCCCTGCTAAAGGCTCCCCGCACTCTGAAGGGTAACAAATCCGAAGCAGCCCTTCGCGCTTTCTCTGAAAAACCTCAGTTTTCATACATTCATACACATATTCCTATCTTCGTGTATTTCCAGGCCATGCTAGCTCAGCTTAGAGCGGCCGCTCCCCTTTTTAAACTTCGTTCCCCATGAAGGAGAACCCTTTTTCCCTCGGTCCCCTCAGGAACCTCAGCTCCCCTCCCGCCCCAGCCGGGGGAGAGCTCCGCGCCCGCCGCCACCCTGCCGTGCGGAGCCACCGGCTCGGGGCGACACGGCTCCCGGCCCCCTGCCAGCGCCCGGCCCCGGGCCCCACCTGAGCTCCAGCTGGTCCAGGTTCTCGAGCAGGCGGCTGGAGCGGTCGGCCATGGAGGTGGAGCGGTAGAAGCGGCCCCGGAGCTGCCCGCCCGACTGCTGCTGCTGCTGCTGCGGCTGCTGCGCCCCCTCGCTGGCCTTGGCGCTGATCCTGGCCTGGGCCATCCCACCCGCCGCTGCCGCCGGCGGAACCTCGCTGCGGCCGCTCCCTCCCCGCGTCCCGCAGGCGGCGGCGGCGGCCGAATGCCGGCACCTCGCTCATGGCCAAAGAAGGAGCCGCCCCGCCGCCGGCCCCCGCGGCCACCCCGCCCCCGCGCCGGGCCCGCGGGCGCCGCCTCACGCAGCGCGGCTGGGCCTCGCCTCGGCCGGGGGCAGCGTAACCGCAGGACGGGCCAGGCTGGGAGGGACCACAGTGGGGCATCGGCCCAACCTCCCTGCCCCCTGCGTGAGGGACACTCCACAACCTCTCTGGGCGATCAGTTCCAGTGCTGGGTCACCTCCACAATAAAGTAGTTCTTCGTCATATTCAGGTGGAACTTCTGTGCATCAGTTTCTGCCCATTGCCTCTTGTCCTGTTGCTCAGCACCACCGAGAAGAGGCTGGTCCATCTTCTTAACACCCATCCTATAGGTATGTAATGACATTGATGAGGTCCCCTCTCAGTCACCCCTTCTAGAAGCTGAACAAGCCCAGCTCCCTTAGACATCCCTCCTAAGAGAGATTCTCCAGACCCTTCGTCTGCTTAGTGACTCTGCTGGAGCTGCTCCAGGAGCTCCATGTATGTCTGCTCTCTGCCTCCACCCGTAAGTGATGGAGGCTGGCTGAGCTCACCAGCGAGCTGGTGACAGATGGGTCACGCATCTGATGCAGGTGACAGCAGCAGCTGAGTGTTCCCTGTTGTGACCAACACCACGATGTCACCTGTGTCTGCCCCACACTAGTGCCCAGTCCCTGCATACCCTGACACACGGAGCCATGGGGTGCCTCTGCTTCTCCCTTCCAGCTTCTGGGGCACAGAGAGACCCCGGGCTGCCCTGCTGCTGTCCCCACTCCCCTTTGTGACAAAAGCAGCAAAACCTCGACCAGCCAGAAGCAGCATGAACTCTGGCTGTAGTTAAACCAGAAGCTATGGGAGGAATAACGTTTTCAATATCTATATTAACTCTGTGTGAGACGCTGGTATGAGGATTTGCGTTCCAGAGCTGGTCTGTATGGTTGGTTCATTGGTTTGCTCTTTCATTAAAGAAAACAAGAACCCTACAACCACCCAACTGTTATTTTTATTTAAACCAATTAAAACTAAACCGAAAACACCAGAAACTGCAAGAAACAGGAGGAGAAAAAATAAAGGAGGGTTTTAAAAATCCAGAAGCTTGAGAGGAGAGAAAATTGAACCAGAGACAGCCCTTACTGCAAGCAGAACAGCATTCCTAAACAAAAAAAAACCCCAAAACTTTAGCTATTGCTACTGATAGTGCATCTTTCTCCTGCCAACTGTAAGAGCCCCCTACTACTTGCAGAAAAGCAGCTCTTTCACCAGCTCTTATTGTCCAAGATTATACAAAAAAGCTTACTGGAAAGAAAAGTGTTTTATGTTCTCTTTCTGTGCCAGAAAGAGAACATACATCTATTTCATGGTAGCCAAGCTAGTGGATCTACATCTACTAATGACTTGTCCCAAGAACGTATTTAACTTGACTGTATTGAAATGGCATCTTCTCTCTTACAAGCACCAGCAATTCAAGTCACACATAAGCTTTACTTGCCACTACTGTGAGTATTTTAAAAGGAGTTTGCTTATCCCCAAAGTTGAGGTTTGGGCAAATACCCCATGGCTCTAACAGACCAATTTTTGGCACCCAGCTAAGAAAGAGTTTGTTGCACAGGGATACTGTTTTGTATGCTTATCCTGCTGTGATTCAAAATAGCTGTTTTCTCAGGTTCGTCCGTTCAGAATGATATCATGTCCCAAGTACTCTCGTTAAATTAATTGCCTGAGTTTTCTTTGTTTTACGTGGTTGGATAAGCAAGGCTCATTGCCCGTGAGCTCATGGAAATAACTTCACAGGAACAATTGTTCCATCCATCTCTCTACAGTCTCTATAGAAGATAATTAAAAACCATTTCCCACCCCAAACAGAAATTATTTGTAGCCATGACACACAGTTTGCAACCATTTATTTCCTGGGATCCTTCTCTTCTTCCCATGCCAATTTATTAAGCATCAATTAGACTGGGTTTAAAAAGCAGAAATCAAAGTAGCTGAACTGCTCTCTGAACACTTTTTCCCGGCACAGGTAAACAGGGTTTTAATTCCACACAGGTAGAAGCTACAACAGCTGAATCACAGGCACAGAACAACTGTGTGTGTCCAAATGTATGCACTTGACTTACCCTCTTTAGCAGGACAAGAATACTTTACACTAGAAGGAAGAACAGAAAAACTGTGGAAACAAAATGTGACTTTAAAAGCAAAAATAGTCTTCCAGGACAAGTCTTGAAATTACTGCCTGTGAAAACTGGGATATTTTCCCTTTCAGAAACTTGGAAAGACCCTGAAAACTGCTTTTCCTGCTCTCTAGAGGAGTAGATTACCCCCACCCGCTCTATTTTTTGCCAAGGTATGTAAAGGGACAGTTGTCATCACTTTTCCAAAATAATAACTGCTTAGTCTAGAAAAACTGGAGTCCATCGCTGCAGGAAGGAAAGGGATTCACAGCTGAATTGGAGGAATTTTGGGGACACAAAAGGCAGGGACCAGGTCCTTCAGGGCCACAAGGTAATGGGAGGAGGAAGAGCCCCCGCATCTGAAACAAGGCACATCTTTCATCCTCCTCCTTGCCATCAGTGGTGAAGTATGATCAGGACTGCTGGTGATGCCACGCTAACATCCTTGTCTTCTCATCTTCCCCACATCTGTGGTCATGTAAAGGACTGCACCACCCTGCTCTGGCTATGGGCACCAGCAAGAACATGGGGAGAGGGTGTGTATCCCATTGTTCCTGCATTCCCATCACAGCAGTGAAAACACTGGCTGTCTCTTGTTTAAACTACAGTGTTGTAAAAAAATGGGTGCTGATTGCAAAATGAACAGAAGTCTCATTCACATCCACAAAGTCCCTTGAGGCAGCAAAAAGAGCAGCTTTCCCAGGTCTCAGACATCTGATGTATCTGTAGAAGTCCCAGAGCCAGGGAGATTACCTACACCAAAATCACTGCAAGTTGTAACACTGCTAAATTGCACCTTAGTTCCAGCTTTGTCTTATTTCCAACCTTGATATATACCTTGTCACATACCCTAACACTTACACATGAGCTGTCATGGAACAGGATCAAAGAGGAAGTCCACACCCATGAAATGCCATGCAGGATTATTTTCCTGCCTTCATCTACAGGACCTTAGTATTTTCAAGCTGAAAGAAGGGAAATTTAGGTTAGATACTAGAAAGAAATTCTTTTCTCTGAGGGTGGTGAGGCACTTCTCTGGAACAGGTTGTCCAGAGAAGCTGTGGATGCCCCATCCCTGGCAGTGTTCAACCTGGTCTAGTGGGAGATGTCCCTCCCCACAGCAGGTGTGCTGGAACTAGATGATTTTTAAGGGCCCTTCCAACCCAAACTATTCTGTGATTCTGTTAAGAACCTTTTTTACGCACAGGTATTCTGGAAACACAACAGTTCCCAAACACGGCTGAAGGATGCAGCCATGGCTCAGGCCAACCAACTAAAACCAGCCTGCAGTCTCCCCAGCACTGTAACACAGCAATAAAGATGAAAAAGATGGGCCAACCTGACTTTTCAGGGTATGTTTTCAATCAAAATACATCTGCTATCACAGTAGGCTGCCCCCTCAATTCACACGTGCTGAACCTGTGCTGTTGTGTCTTTACTGCTGTTGTTACCAATGCTAATTAAAACTAGCCCTGCATTTCCCTCTACACGCCACAGTTTTACTGTGTAGGCAAGCCCCAAGGTCCCAGGCCTGTCAGAAGCCTCAATGAAGCCCTCTGTCTCAGGAGTGATCCAAGAGCTGCTATGACCATTTTGGGGCATGCAGCAGCTCATTCTCATTGGAGCAAAATCACCAAGTAAATGAGCCAGTGCATTCTGTACAGCTGTAGATGCTCAGCCAATCGACTGAGCAAAAAACCAGAGGGAAGCAATACCAGAAATTAGGATACTGCAGTCAGTGCAAGCCAATTTGCACATATTTACAAAGGGAACTTTACATTAAATTTCCACACACGCAGAGCTTTGCCATTCAAGTACACACTTGGTGCATACTTGCCATTTGTCATAAATTTTCTATCTTATTTACATCCACTTTTAGAATATCTTAGGCCATTTTATTTGACCCAGATTTTTACTACTCAGCACCAAAACACTTGAATTAACAATTTCTACAGGAAACTTGAAGGGGTTTAGAAGTACCAGAGAAAAATGCAGATGCAGACTTTCATAAAGCTGCTTAGCTGGAAAGAATTGCCAGAAAGTATCTTTGTGCTAATCTCAGCCAATTTTTCTGAATTAATTTTGAAACAATTCATCATTCATCCTCCTCACCTCCTTCCAATTTACAGCAGCAACTGTAAACATAGCCAGGACACTGCAAGCAGATGGTAGAACACTTTCCTTTTAAGACGATGGTGTAACTTCATACCTCTATAAACTTCACTATATTTGGTAAAGATTTCATAAAGGTTTGCATTCCGTGACCACTACAGGAACAGTGGTGGTCATCTCTGTATTCCTTGAAGAGCTAAGAAAATTAACTCACCACCCAAAAAATATATACAAAGAAAGTATCTTACAGTCAGCTAATTGCTCTCTTTAAAAAAAATATTATTAAATAGCAGAAGTAATCAGGCAAATATAACACTTCAGTGCTCCAGTGACTTTAGTAACAGTTGCACTGACTTATTTGGCATCTCTGAATATGACCAAAAAGGGTTTGATAACAACATGGCACACAAAGCACCAAACATTAAGAGCCTTATACCAATTTTAACTTGTCACAGTTTCAGTTTTGTAAAATTTAACGCATGTACCATACAGAAATTAAGAGCATTAAAATCAACAGCTGGTGGTAGTTAGGTAGAGATTAGACTTTTTCCTCTCAAAAGATAAATACAAAAAAGCACCACTGAATTACTTTAGACTAATGAAGGATGAACTCAAGCATCACCACAAAAGTAAATTCTCTTGAAAAGGGCAGGACAAATCACTTCTAGTATGAATGTAAAGGATACTGGGCAAGCTCCTTTTAACAGACAGGTTGTGCCTGTAAATGCAGGCAGATTTCTCAGCATATGCAGGATAAACCTCAAAAATTTCAGCCAGTTAAACAAGACTCACCACACAAAACCATTACATTCTGAAACACATTTACAAGACACCTTTCCCAGCTGAAGGTGTTCAGCTGTAAGATGTTGATGAGTAACAAGTCACATGCCTGTACATGCAGCATTTTAAGAATTCAATTTTCTTTGCTCTTCTGGAAACAGAAGTACCACAAGCCTGTGATGGCAGAAAACTTTACAAAGAAAAATTTGAGTTACGAGAAAACCTCAAAGAGACCAAAGAAAATGAGGCCAAATTTCAAGACATGGCTGATTCTGAAGACTACTTTTATCATAAAAATAATAGAGAAAATAGAACTCTATTTAGTTGTTTGCCAAAGCAGCAATTGTTGGGATTTGCTACTTGTTTTGATAAGCAGATGACAAGGCCATTACAATGTGTTTAATAAGTGGAGCTTCAAGTATACAGAATATGTGTGTACACAGGACTTTTTTTTTTTTAATGCAACCAATTAAGTCATGGCCCATCAGGTAGGTACAAGCAAACTTTACATTTATGACAGAATAAGTGTTATGAGAAATAAAGCACATAATCAAATTCTAACACAGAATTCTGGAGAAGATGATCTACCCAGGTTTTAAACACCATTGAGCCAAAGAACTTTCTCAAGCTGAAACATCTTTTCATGTGAAAGTAATTGGAAACTTTAGGATCTACATGGAAAAAGAATCGCCCAAAAGCTTCTATAACTTGGACGGAGATGCTTTTGAGGATGAAAATAGTTTTCTGTTTCATTCCACTCTTTAGCAGAATCACTTGGTTGTAAAAATTCTGAAACAGGTTTATCTTGAGTCAGTAGTTAAAGGCAACTCAAAATCTCCCAGAATAGGGCTTTCCTAGCAGCACTATGAACTACACACCTAGATCTGATCTGAGGAGTACAATTAATCCAAGACTGGCAGTAAGAAGACCAGCAGCAGGCACAAGGGAAAAGCACTAAGAGGTCCCGTTCACCCTGTAGCACTTGGGAGTCACACTCAAATGCACTGTAAATATTCAAACTATTTTCTGGCATTTGAGCAGTTTCTTCAAGCTATACGATTGCTAATGAGTGCTGAGATACCTCACCAGAGTCTTCATTAATTCTACTTGTTTCAGAGATAGCAATTATATCAGAGTCATGATTGGAAATAAACCAGTGTCAGTCTTCCAGCTTTTCTAACCATTATGACAAACAGCTGTAGTTATGCAGACTCTTGGGAATAGTGAGAAAAGTCCAGCCTTCTCCGCATCTTATTCTCCACAAAAAGTATCTGCTTGCATACTAAGTAATTAGGGATACAGCAGGTAGAAGCAAACTTGTAGAGTGAATGAATCATAAAAAAGAATTAAGCTGGCATTTTATTACATTAAGATTTCTTACTGATTGACAGCAATCATTAACTGAAGTATAACAGGCTGGTAAAGCTGGACAGTTTGCATAGGTATTTTTAAACAAAACTGAGAAAGATGACAGATAATTTTAAACACAGAAATAATTTCACATAAAATCAGGACAGTACAAAAATAATTAGTGCATTTACATTAATTTACCCAACACCACCTCTTCATGAATGGAAGAGAGCAAAGACCATAGTATATAGAAATATTACAGTTTAAATCTTCTCACATCTTTTCTAAACAGAAACTAGGAAGTTTATTTAGATTCTGTTCCCTTAAAAGGTTGTTCCTGCCTCAGGTAAGGGAGAGGCACCGAACTCGTCAAACTTTAAGCCATCAAATCCAAATACTCTAGCACTATTGAAAAAACAAACATATCTATAAAAATAAAGCTGGTAAACTAACTGTACAGCCTGTGGTCCTGATTCTGACATTTATAACAAACAGGACAGAGACAAAATTATGGCCTATGAAGTGAGACCAGCCACAGGCAAGAGTTAGGCCACATGTTCAACAAACCTGGGATCTAAGCTTCTCTTTATAACAAGATTAGCCAGGCAAATCTGAGATAACTGGAGTTTACTATTTTTATCTGTTGCAAAGACCACATGAAAAAGTAAATAAAGACAACGACATTTTGTGACAAAAAGAAAATATATAAAAACAATTAAAAAAACAAACAAACAACCCTGAACAACCAGGAACCCCAAAATACCTCGTAAGACCAGCCTACTAATTGGGCAACAACTTAAACAGCTCAACTGGAGAGACTGTCATCACCCACTACAAACAAATATGAGAAGGCTTAAAGATTTATTTTTATAAAACAGAATACATTGGAATTAATATGAATAAACTCCAGCTGTCCATCAGTATGACAGAGGACATCAGATTATAGATTATAAATCTAATAATTCCAGATACAGACATGTTTTTAAAGTGGTATTTCTGAAACCTTGTAAATAGATGAGCAAGCTTGCATTTTTCGTGAGCAGTTCTGATGACATAGTGTTTGTGTACTGAAGTATCTTCATTTACATTTCCTCAAGGCTCCTTTTGATAGCTTCTTGCAGTTCTGGGTCTTGCTCTGCATAAATAAAAAAAGATTATAATTTCAAACTCTAATTGATAACTAGCTATAAACACAACAAGCTTAATATTACTACATAAAGCATGATCCTACTTCTGTGGGCAATGTCAGTAGACTGCAAAAAAACCCCTGAGAAACAGATGAAAATACTTTCTCTCCTTCTGTTTTATGCTATCTTTTCAACACTACAGAATATGGAAAACACCTCTACAATCTTCCACTGTATTAACCAGGAGCAGCCCAATGATTACTTTAAGACCATAATGAAATTATGTATTTACTGGTCAAAGTAATAGCAAGATTAGAACCCATATGTATGCACCAAGAAAAATAAACTAAGTAATAAAACAAACAACACACACACATAACAAGCAGAGAGGATTCAGTATTTTCATTCCAGTTCCTTATCCAGAGATATGACCATACCTACATTTTGACTTGGCACCAGTGTTGTCACTCTTACTAGGTAAGCCACACAAGTGGATAAAAAGTCATTATCAGCTGTATGAAAAGTCGAGATCAGGGCTGTAACAGTTTTGATGGTGGGGAGGAAAATGGCATTGCACTTATCTGACTTCTTAAAAATCTCAAACAATTTTCATAATACTCAAAAACTAAACTGTTTTTGCATTACATTTAGGTTGTTTTGGGCACTACTTGCTTGGTGTTAGTGATCAAATACCGTAACTTAGACAAGGTTTGTATACAGCAACTATTAATATCAATAGTATAGCTGGAAAATTAAAGCAGCTTTCAGACACACTGTCATTCATGAATTATTAATCTTCTGCTTTAGGAAGACACAAGCACATCCTATTTAAAAAAAGAGCTGTCTGTTTTTATAACAAAGAAAACAGAATTTTAAAACTATAATAATTGTTCAGCTGTTTTATGCAAGGCTGAGATTCGGAACAGAGATCGTATCAACTAATGACCTCTCATGTCAGCAGAGCCATATTCATGCACCTGGACTCTCCTGTAATATCCAGTACTACTGATAAAAGAGAGTTTCTGAGAGAGAAGTATTACATGGTCACAGAAACAAACAAAACCAGCCAACTAAAGACAGAAAACCATTTGCTTCATAAGGCCAGATGCCTCTGCACTGCAGCATCAGAAGTGGGGCCTGCTGCATTTTCCAAATGCACCAAACTTTCAGTGTTAGAGATGAACGTTGGACATTTAACAACAGTATTTAGTAACCATTGGTATACTTGTAACTGAATAAATTCTGGGAAATTAAGATCCAGTTATCAGTTTCATCACTGAGCTTCTACAACTTTTTTTGGGTGTTTTTAGTTTATTTCCATTAGGTGTAGGGGCAGAATCAAGCCTTTCAACAACAAATTATTTTCAAAGTATACTGTGGCCTGTCACCAAAAATGCATGACTACATTGGAAACCACCAGTAAGCACAACAGCAGGAGTATGAAAACAATTTCAAATAATGTCAGATAGGATGCGAACAGACAGATGTGCTGCTAATTCAACCTTGTGCATAAATCTACAGCTCTTTTAGGAGACCAGAGTGTTTTACTGAGAAATGATATCTAATCTTGAACTATTTATTCAGAAGTTCAGCTATTTAGTCAGTAGTTCTACTCTGAGATAACACAGTCATAAGAAATGTACAAAGTAAGCTCAGTCTTTAATTGCTCAGTACCCTGTGCTGTCCCAATGAAACACATTTTTAGTCTGCTGGCATACCTTTCAGGTTAGGATTTTTTTTTTTTTATTTATAACTCACCACAACATTCTTCACTACTCAAGACTGCCCAGCATAGTTTAGAGAGTATTCCTAAGAGGTTACTTGCTGTAAAACTGATTGTAAGTTTAGTTTCTGTATCTTCCATAATTAATAGTTCTTTTGAACACAGAAAAGTAAAAATTAACTGACCTTCCTGTTTATTTATTTCTTCTAAGCTCCCCTTCACTGCTGCTTTCATATCTTCATCCTCTTCACTATCTGAACCTTTAATACACAAATGAAACATGAATTACACATTGCTTCTATTAAAGATGTTAACAGCCTCTCTTGCATTTCTCTTACTGTTACACCAACTGATTTGAAGAGTAAACTTGTTATGATCTAAAAAAAAAAAAAAAAAAAAATCAAGATAAAAATACATTCCAGTGGTAGTTTAAGATAGCAACTCAAGAGACAGTTATTTTTTAGCTACCTTCTTCCCCTTCTCCCCATAATCTAGAGGCAGATCACTTCAATTTTCTATTATGTTAAAGCAGTAACAAGAAATAATAGGTACAGAAGCTACTGTGTCTACTGCATTTGTGGGTTTTTTGCTAATATTCAGTTATTAAAGAATGACTCACTTTCTATAAATTACTCACTTTCCATAAAATGTATCAAGGAGTTAATTATGGGAAGAAGTGCCTTAGCACGTCTCTGCCTACACATGACTACAGTTGCATTTTATTGCCTAAAAACTGCATCTGAACAATGGAGTGCTAAAACTCAACCGAGCAGTGCAACTCAGCAGATGTTGCTGTTCCAGTCTCATATAAGCAGAAAGTTGATACACTTAGTTTAATCTGTTAATTCATCACAACTTAGCCCAGCCAAAACCCCACAACTTTTCAATTTCTTAGTAACACTCTTCACAAGGTTGGCTTCCAGCTCCAGAAGAATGGCTCTACTCTTAAGTGTCTAGTAGGGATTCATGTACCTAAGGTGGTGTGGGGTTTGGTTGGTTCAGTTTTTTGTTGGTTGCTTTTTCCCCCATGAAACAGAGCCTTAGTAAAGTACAGGTTAAAAACCAGGCCAATGAGTCACGTTACGCATTCATTCTCCTCCTGCTACAGGATACTGCTATTTTGGGAGATGGTCTCTGTAATGAGGTCTTACAGTATTAGCAATCAACAAGGTCTCCTACAGTCATGCCAACAGAAGCACTCCCCTTAAAGTCATCATATTTATTAATACATTGATGAACTTCTGATTACATTAGCCAGCAAAGAATGTTCTGATCTGGCCATCTAATTTACTGACTGTGTGACTTCTGACATTTTGAATTACCCAACTTAGATATTCCAAGTGTCAGGTACACTTTCCAAAATTTGTTTTCAAACCTCTGACATGAAACCTGTTTGAGCAACAACCTTGCTGACTTTCCCAATCCCAGGAATAAAAATTCCAACAGCTGGTGTCAAATAGTGATCAGAAGCCCAAAAAGATGCCAAGAATAGATAGATACACACTGAAGTTAAAATGGTCTTTCTCCACTCACTTGGCAGACTGACTGTGAACACTTTTTGGAGCTGCCTTCTATTTCTGGGCAGAAAGAATACTAATTTTTACATCATTTTCCAAAGCAAACAAAGCAAAGGAAGGAAAAATCCATACCCCCTCCTCCCCCAAAAGCAATCATGACAATTACTAATTAAAGGGAGGAAAAAGCACAAAGGAAAGGCTTTTCACAAATAGCTTCTCTCTTATTAACTATCGTTTTAATCTTCCAGCCTGGAATACATCTCAGACTGCTCTAAAAAGTTTTATACCTGTTACAGGTGAAACAGTTGAAGCAATTACTCCCTAACTTATTTCTTGGCATAGGCACACATAACATAAAAACACTTACAGGGATAGGTCATCCACAACTTTTCTGGACAACTGGTCAAGTGCCTCACTACCCTTTGAGTAAGTAATTCTGTCCTACCATCTTAATCTGCCTTCTTTTAGTATAAAACCATTCCCCCTTGTCTTGTCACTATGTGCCCATGTAAAAAGTCCCCACTTTTTATAAACCCCCTTTAAATATTGGAAGACCACAATGTGGTTTCCTCAGAGCTCTATCTTCTCCAGGTTGAACAACGACAACCCTCTCAGCCTTTCTTTTTAGGACAGGTGCTCCAGCTCTCTGATCATCTTTGTAGCCCTCTGGACCCACTCGAACAGATCCATGTCTTTCTTGTGCTGAGGACCCCAGAACTGGACACAGCACTCCTGCTGGGGTCTCATGAGGGCTGAGCAGAGGGGCAGAATCCCCTGCCTTGCACTGCTGGCTTTTGATGCAGCCCAGGATGCAGATGGCCTTCTGGGCTGTGACCACACATTGTTGGCTCATGTTCAGCTTTTCATCCATGAGAACCCCCAAGTCCTTTTCCACTAGTCTGTTCCCATGGAGTTCCTCTCCCAGGCTGTGCTCATGTCTGGAATTACCCTGACCCAGATGCAGTACCTTGCACTTGGCTTTGTTGGACTTCATGAGGTTCTCAGGGACTCACTTCTCAAGCTTGTCCAGGTCACCCTGGATGACAGCCTGTCCCTCCAGGTGTGTCAATTGCACCGCTCAGCTTCATGTCATCTGCAAACCTGCTGAGGGTGCTCTCAATCCCACTGTCTGTGTCACTAATGAAGATACTGAAGAGCACCAGTTCCAAGACAGAGCCCTGGGGGTCACCACTTGCCACTGGCCTCCATTTTGACATGGAGCCATTGACCACAGCTCTCTGGCAATGTCCATCCAGCTAATTCCTTATCCACTGACATCCTCATCCATCAAATCCACATCTCTCCAATCTGGAGATGAGTCATGTGGCACTATGTAAAGGCTTTACAGAAATCTAGACAGATGACATCACAGCCTTCCCTTGTCAACCACTGCAGTCACTCCATCATGAAAGGCCACCAGACTTGTCAGGCAAAATCACAGAATGGTGGAGATTGGAAGGGACCTCTGGAAGTCATATTGTCCAGCCTCCCTGCTCAAGCAGAATCATCTACACCTGGCTGCCCAGGACTATGTCCAGATAGCTTTTGAGTATGACTGAAAAGACAATGGGAGCTCCAAACTTGTTAGTTATGACCTCACTGAGTAAAGTGAAAGGATCACTTTCCTCAACCTGCTGGCAACAATCTTCCTAATGCAGCCCAGAGTGCTGTTGGACCTCTTAGCCACCAGAACACGTATCAGCTCATGGTCAACTTGGTGTCCACTAGAGCCCCCAGGTCCCTTCCTACAAAGCTGTTTCACAGCTGGTTAATTCCTGGTCAGCATATATTGATGCCTGGGGCTGTTCTTTCCAGATGCAGAACTCTGCACTTCCCCTTGTTGAACTTTGAGGTTCACTGTCAGCCCATTTCTCCCTGTCAAGGTTCCTCTGGATGGCAGCACAATCTTCTGGTGTATGAGCTGCCACTCCCAGTTTTGTGCAATCAACACACTTGTTCCAGGTATACTCTGCCCCATCATCCAGGTCATTAACAGACATTAAACAGGATCAGTTCCAGTACTGACCTCCTGACAGCTCATTCCTGACCCCCATCTGAACTTCATGCCACTGATCACCATGTTCCAGGCTGGCTGTTCCATCAGTTTTCAACCCACTCCAGTTTTCTCATCCAGCCCACACTTCATCAGCAGATAGTTCTGATACTGCTGCCATCTTCTAATGAAGAATGTTTAATTTTGAGAAATCAGGCATGTCCTGTCTCTCTTGTTAAAATGCTCCCAACTCCTCTGGGGTCAGAGGAAAAGCAGTTGCCCAGTTTCAGAGTCAAGAGATCTTAAGATCTCTTGTACTAGTACATTTTGTGAAATAAACATCACCTAAGAACCTCTGACTGTACCTCTTCTTTCAAAGAAAGCTCACTATTGTCCTCATATACTGACATATTCCTGCAGGAAGAATGAGAAAACAGGAAAGCAAAGTCTGGATGAATATAGAGCTCAGAGTGATTTTCTGACATTTAATGCATCTCTCATAAACCTGTTCTGGGGAGAGACTGGTAACTTCCACAGAATGTAAGTGCCACCCACTGTCCTGCAGTCAAAGCACCACAGCTTGAAATTTGGTTTAGTTGCCCACACAGCTCAGGGCAACTCCCCAACAGCTGATGTTCTTCTCTTGCAACCTTCCCAGTTACCACCATCCATTTCATAATTTCCATCAGGCTTACCAGTTCTTTTGTCTCACCAGAGACTCGATTTCCCTTCCCCAGCCTTCATCCTGCTTTTCCTTACCTCACAACACACCTCCTGTCTACTGTACAGTCTCACACCCCACCTCCACTTCTCTCCTACAATACTCCTTCTCTTAGTCTTTTCAGTAACTCCCAATCTCACCTGCCCCTTTCCCATTCCAATGTACAGCAACCTTCACATCACACTTGACTCACTGTCTCTCCAACCACTGACCCTTTTCCTTTTACAGCTGGTGTCTGGAGTTTTAGTGCTACCTTATGGATACCATTTGTTGCCTTATTCAGGATGCCACTAATTACTCAGCCAAAAACTTAAGATCAGTACCCCACCCTTATCTTTGTTAGCAATCACGCCTGAGATGTGTGGCCAGGCTGCCTCTAAAATACTGTTCCCTTGGCTTCTAGGATCTTTTCTTTTATTCCTTCTTTAATATGTCCCAGGAGGATCCTTCCCACATACTCTTCCCCAATACTTACGGCTCTAATCTCTGTTTCTTCATTAAGGTAACATCATCTGTAAATACAAGTACAGCTACTCCCTCCTGAGGATTACCATCACACAAGACCTCTCTTCCTCCAAGCTTCTCTCTCTGTATCTCTGCCTATAGTTGCTCATTCCTCTGCTCATACAAGTGTAGGACAAACAAAAATTAACTTCTCAAGCCTTCGCTCTCCTCCAATTGCACTTCTTGGCAACTGTGGCCAATATAATGATGGTCACTCAGACTTTCATCTAACCTTCATCTTAGACACATCTCTCAAATTCAAAACCAGATTTAAGCTAAACCTCGAGGATTTTTCTGTATGATCTGAGTGGTGAGGTCCTCCCAGTTCATCCACTGGCCTACAATTATTGTTCAGGCTCATGATTTCAGGTCTTAGTACATTGCTTTCTCCCTAGGGCATACACATACACATCCACAGATGCACACAAGAGATGCCACTGACATGCCAAACCCAGTAGTAACTTCCTGTTGTAGGTAAACACAAGGTTACAATTGAAGGGTCACTTTCTTATCACTCCCTTCTGCCATAAGCTCTGGCTGCTGTAATAAAGGCATATATTCCTGCTAGAGAAACTGTAATTCATTCACGGTGCTTCACACCATGCTCATGCCCTTCACATCCAGTTTCTTTGGGCAGTGGGGGTTGGAGGCTGTGACTATCTTTAGTCATTTGCAGTCTGTGCTAACTGAAAGTTTGGAAAAAGCAGAGATGGGACAGAGGTGGCATTCATATTGGACCTCAAACCAGACCACACATGAATTTTCACCCATAAAAATCTTGACTATGGAAAAAGAAAGCAACGAGTTTTAGCATCTTCTATAAGTTAATTCTTATGTCCTCTTAAATTCTTTTGTTTGCTGTATGTAAAAACAAAAGCTTTTGGAGATAGTGGGAGCTAGCAGCATTCATCAAAATGAACTGAAATCCTGCTCTTCCAATTATAAAAGTTCTCTCACAGAAGCCTGCATTTGACAGTATTTAAAGACTTCAGGCAAGAGTAGCAGATTGAGAACACAGGCTGACAATTCCACTTGAGCACAGTGAAATGTACTTTATGGATCACTGAAAGAGGTACAGTGCCTATTTGGCAGACAACACTACATTCAGTACACCATTGATTTTGACAGGCTGTTCAAACAAAAGGACAAGAAATACTCCAAAAAATTTGCTCTTCTTATTATTTAAAACAGTCTCTTTTACGTAAGAGCTCATTCACTGAAGGATTGCATTTGAATGTAACTGGGAGAAATATAGTTCATCTAAAGCCATCAATTTACACAAAAATAACTTGTCAACCAAAAGGTTGTGGCATTCCTGTCAGTGTCTGGATGGACATGATGACCCCAACCTACCATCAGCTTTGCCCTTAACATTGTCCAGCACTCATTAAAAGTATACTTTCTGAAATTTCAACACACAGGCCATCAAGACATAGACAATGGAATAATGATGTGTTTCTGCACACTACAAATTTTTTGTTACAAAAGAAGACATTGAAAACTTTTCTCTTCTGCCCTTCCCAAATCACTTGATTAACATGCATGGAAGCTCCCATCATGTACTGTGGCTTCAACATAAAAACAAAAACCTTCCTTATTTACAAGCCCAGGTTTTGCAGCAGCAGAGAGTGAATAAGAATACATCTCTTGCCTACTCTTTTCATACATCAGAGGAAATTAATGCATCTGCTCCAGTCAAGTGTTTCCTACAATAACATACAGTTGGTATCGTATTGCAACATATGCAGGGACTTTTTTTTTTTTTATTTTAAAATGAATGCAGTACCACAGTTCCTAACGCAGTTCTGCTGACATGGTAAAATGGTTCACAAGATGCACCTGTCTGATTGCCACATCCAAACACAATCCAGCTGCTAAGAAGCTAATGATAACTCTGTGAAGGTGATTCAGGGAAAGAGCTTTTTCACTTCGCAGCTCATCCAATACCAACAACAGTCTGATATCTTTCAACATGATTCTCTGTTGTGTTTCTCACTTATTTCTCTCTCCAGAATAATAGCCATAGGCTTGAGAAAGTCACAAAGCAAGCAATTCTTGTTTGCATTTCCTTATACTCAGCTGCTTTGCTGTAACAGATCAACAAGTTATACCAGTCTATGATACACTGTACGACTTTCCATCTCGACCCTCCAATACTGGTTTTGCCACATTAAGACTTGCAAATGATGGCTGATGCTGCTGAGCCACTCACATGTGTGCATTACATGGTGGCTTTATCTTTTTAAAGATAAAATTTTATAAAATCTCAGTAACAACATCACTCCACTATGCAGTGAATACAGACCAATTATCAAAAGTGAATTTTCTAATGTTCTGTTTTACTACAGGAAGAGGGGACAAAGTCAGGTCTTGCTGTCTGGGTCCCCCCTTGCTGACACTGACTAAAAAAGGGGAAAATTCTGTTCCTGACAAGTTTGCTAGGGAATGCTAACAGCCAAAGGAATTGTGTAATTCCATCAATTTCCTGCTCCATGACTTTTTTTAATAGTGACCACATGTGTAACTTAAGTGGAATGCACAATGATCAGCCAGCAAGTTAAGGTTTGTGGCCTCTGAGTAGGGCCAATCACCATAATAGTAGATTAAATATTAATGAAGTAAAGGACATTGAGAGAAGTGTTAAATTAGGAAGCTTCTGAAAGCAAGACCACTATAAAAAAATACTGGAATGTAGTTTATACACATCAAAGTCATCACCTCTGAGCCACTTTATGCCAGTGAATAAAATTATACTAGAAAAACTACCCAGGCAAGAAGCTGAAGTACCCTTATATAGCGAAACAGTCCTTCCCCTCTCCTCACTGTGTCATATTGTTAAGTTGCACAACAAATTATACAAGAAATGAAGCCCATACAGCTTAATCAACTGCTTGCAAGTTACAGCTCTCTTCCAATTCTTCTTCCCAAAAACATGCAAAAAGTTCACAAAGCAAAACCAGTCACCCACATTAACATACAATTATGTAGCTCTAATTACATCACAAGAGATCTGTCAATCTCAGAATTTTAATACACTTTAAAAGAAAGCATTTGTACTGGGAATGCAATAATGCATAGAATCGCAGAATTATTTGGATTGGAAGGGACCATAAAGATTATTTAGCTCCAACTCCCCTGCCATGGGGAGGGACACTTTCCAAAAGACCAGGTTGCTCAAAGCTCCATCCAACCTTGCCTTGAACACTTGCATGACTGGGACATTCACAACTTCCCTGGGCAACCTGTGCCAGTGCCTCACCATCTTCACTGTGAAGAATTTCTTCCCAATACCTAATCTAAACATACTGTCTTTCAGTTTAAACCCATCACCCCTTGTCCTTGTATAAATTCCCTCTCCATCCTTCCTGTAGGCTCTCTTCAAGTACTAGAAGGCCGCAATTAGGTCACTTCAAAGCCTTCTCATTGGCAGGCTGAGGAACTCAACTCTCCCAGCCTTTCCTCATAGGACAGTTATTCCAGCCCTCTGAACATCTTTGTGGCCTCTCCCGGACTTGTTCCAACAGTTTGATGTCCTCCCTGTGCTAGAGACCCCAGAGCTGGATGCAGCACTGCAGGTGGGGTCTCACCAGAGCAGAGATGCAGAATCCCATCCTTCATCCTGCTAGCCATGCTGCTTTTGGTGCAGCCCAGGATACAATTGGATTGCTGTGCTGCAAGTGCACATTGCTGGGTCATGTTCAGCCTCTCATCCACCACCACCCCCAAGTCCTTCTCAGCAGGGCTGATGTGGATAAGGTCACTCCCCTGCCTTTACTGATACCAGGAGATGTGCAGCATTATGGATAATGCTTCCCCACTGAGAAAGTGAACTCCACTAATGAAAGTGACAATTTTGTAATTAACTATGACAAGAAATTTTACTAGTGTGGTTGCTTCTGGCTGGGAATATCTCCATAATCCAGCTCAAAAATATAGATCAGCAAATGTCTGAGAAGGCCAGAAAACCCCTATAAGCACCTTTTCTGTATTAAAAGCACTTAAATTCCAGCTCAACACAAATATTTTTTTTCCAGAAAACTACTCAATTATCTTATTTTTTTTCCTTTAATAAATCAATGCAAATTCATCATTCAGAGCTAACATTCCACTTTAATCTTCTTGGTGGAACAGCAGCACCATGTGATAGCTCTCATAAACCTGTATCAAGACTAGCAATGTATTTCTTCAGGAAACAGTTAAGGGCTAATTTCAGAAACAGCTTTCTGTAATATGCCCTGAATTTACAACCTCCCAAAACCACAACAAGAAGCCAGGGAAAGCAAAAATATCTCTACAGAGAAATGTCAGGTCTTTTAGGAAAACATCAAAATACTGACAAATATTAAAACTCATGTCAGCTCTGGTACCCTTTGCATGAAAATGAGCTGGCTCAATCCTCTTTGATTATCCTATATAAAACCAATGTGATCATTTTAACATGCTGTTAGAATCTGGCACTTTAGAGAACTTTAAAACTTCCATTAAGATTTTTTTTCTCCAAATGGATGTGTGAGTCATGTGCCAGTGAAGACAATTATCAAATGACAGAAAGTAGCTGGGAGGTCAGAGTTAAAATAGGCAGAAGTATTTTGAGAAATAATGATGCTTTAGCAGGGTCACATTTGTTTCAGACACACCATGAATCAAGTCAAACAGATTTGAGTACAAATTGATAACTATGCACACAAGAGTGCTTTAAACAGCTTCTCTTTAACTAGAAAGGAGTTTTCAGACTCAAAACATCAGTTTTGTCTCTTGCTACAATAAAGAACAAAAGGATGACAGAGTTTGTTATATTGAATAAAAATGCTTAATTAAGTCTCTTTTCAAAGCATGTCCCAAGCATAGTGATTTTCTGATCTATTATTTGTTGAAACACCACTACAATAGAAGAAGCACCAAGCAACAGCTATGCTACCAGTGTAAGTGTTCCATTTTTTTATTGGAAAGAACTATCAGTTTACTGGAAAAATGGTGTTTAATGATTACTTTCTACCTTTTGTGGTATCTGAAATGCTGTTTAGCAAGGCACACATCATGTCTCCTTCAATGTGGTGAGGATTCAGGATGGAAGCTGTACGCTGGGTCATTTTAAATTGCTTTTCCAATTCCAGGAAGCTTTTGTCTCCAGAAAGAACAGTGAAAGGAATTTGCTTGGGTAAGTGCTCATCCAGACGACCAGCCTATAGGGAAATAAATAACAAGTGTTGAACAGTGATCATGTTTTTATCTCATGGCATTTGGCTAGCTTTGAGCAAGACAGGTCTTCATTGGAAAGTTTTCTACAGCAATTTATTCCTGCTTTTATGATCCAAGCCACGTTACACCACTGTGAAAGGCACTGTTGCAGAAGTTTGATGCTCATTTCTTCTCTATGTACATTCTTCTCTATGTATATATAGATGTAGGTAATGGCTACCAGAGCAGTACAGGTGGGGTATGGAACAAATTCTTAAAAAGCAGCATTTTAGAACTGTCTCCACATAAAATATGTCATCTGTGCAGAGTAGTTTAAGAGTAACATAAAAAGCACAATGAAACATACAACCACTGTTGCAAAAATGTGCTTATATAGTTAGATAGTATTTTTAGCTAACTGATAAAGCCCTATATAGCCTCAAGCTGCACCAGGGGAGGTTTAGATTTTCACTAAAAGGGTTGCCAAGCATTGGAACAGGCCATCCAGGGAAGCAGTGGAGTCACGATCTCTGCAAGTGCTCAAAAATCATGTGGACATAGCACTTGAGGACATGGCTTAATGATGGTGGTAGTGCTGGGTGGATGGCTGCACTTGATGATCTTAAAGGTCTTTTCCAATCTTAACAATTCTCTGATTCTACATTAGGAACTTGAGTTCCCATGGCATCCCAAATTCCCTTCCTTCACCTCCACATCGCCAACCCTGCCAAAGCCCAAGGTCTACTGAATAGAGGCACTGCTCTGTCAGCTCAACAGGGTCTGTGAAACTGGCACCCATTCAACTCCATTGTAAAGATGGCTTGAGATTTGGGCTACTTGAAGAGAGACGAAGGAATTACATTTCACTCTTAAGCAGAAACTGTAAGAAGGGCAGGTTTTTTACTCTTCATTCCCTAACCAGCTCTCTCCCCCTCCACAACAGACTGTTGTCCTATTTGAGCTAATTTTTAAATCACTTCTTGACCATCTGTTTCCACTCAATCCAGGTTTATCGTTCTTTATAGTGAACACAGAAGTATCATGAAAAGAATCTAAGAATGTCATCTGCAATTAGTACTTAACATCAATAGCAGATATCATCTGCCACCCTTCTCTGGGTACAGGACACAACAAAAAAGCAAGAGTGCCCTAACTTACATGAACACAGAGAGCAAAGTCTGCTGCTTCTCTTCTGGTACCACAACGTGGATGAAGAAAGAAACATCCAATTCTCTTAAGATAATTGTAAATTTTGCAATGCTCTGGAGGCTTCCAGTTGCTGTGTCCTCCTAAACAATGAAGAGGAGTAACATTAGTAATAATAAAAACCCAACATGAAAGACAAACAAACCACGGGTTTCGGCAGAAATGCCTCTGTGAACACAAGAAGGCAAAAGCAAATATAAAACTGTCTTTAAAGACAGAATTTATTTTGACCAAAGTGAAGGCTAAGAAAAACGTAAAACCAAAATCCCCCATCCCTCCTGTTCTTTAGATAGAAGGCAAAAAAGAAAAAAGTAGCTAGCCCGATACTACACATTCAATTTTGTAAGATTTTTTTTCTTCAAATACTGAAAAGCTCATCTTCTAGATAACATGTGCTTTTAGACACAAGGACATGTTTTTCTCCAGTTTGAAGCACAGTTATGGTTAATTGTGCAGAATCATAAGAGCTCTGGAAACACAGTACAAGTAACAGAGATGTTTCTCTTAGGGAAACCTGTATGACAGGAGTTAGAGAGGTAACATGCACTGTAACTGCCTGACACATCACATGTCAGAACTCATTAAAAAGAGGATCCAAGAACTGGAGCAACAGATGAAACGAATGCTAAAGTCCTGACAAATCTTTGGATGCAGTCAATGATAAGCAAAATGAGGCTACAACTGTAAAAAAGGTGCAGGAATTTTCTAAACAGTATCCTAAACCTGTTACCGGCTGAGAAAATAGCTGGATAATAATGATGAGCTGAGTAAAGTGCCTGTTACAGACAAAACCAGCAACAGACTGAAACAAGTTGCATGGGAAAGGAAAGAAGCAGGAATTCTCTCAAGAAGAGAGGGAAAACCAGAGGAGTTTGCATGATAAACATACATAACACCAATAAAAGGCAAGCAAATGGAAGGACAACTTGACCAGAATGAGTAAGAATTTCACAACATTCCAATGGCTAAGAAATAATGGGTCTGGAACATGGGGAAAAAAATGTTGCTTTATCTGCTAGATGATAGAGTGGCTGGATGTCAGAAAGGATTTTGAATGGAAAATGAAAGCAGTCATTGATGGCACTTCACATGAGGACATGGAGAACCAAGGCTCAAGCAAACAGGCTGCTGAGGATGGTTTATGCCAACATGTTCACCCACAGTCCGACTAAGAAAAGCATTCCTCAGTAGATTTCTCCTGTTTCACCCCCACCTTTTCAGCCTAATGGCAAGAAGAAGGTATCAAAAATTATCTCAAAGATAGAGATTTATTAAGAGTCTACACAGAAGTGATTTAGTCGTATCTGTCCATGAGAAAAAAAATGCTACTTGCAAATCATTCTCCTCTGCTGTGACAGCCCTCAGTCACTGCTATTTGGGAAAGACTTGTAATCACCAGCCCTGGATTTTGGCTGTGTAAATGTACAACATAAGCATTTAACCAGGGCAGCTGAAAACAATGACAGACTTGTGTTTATTCAGTTTTGTAGCCCACAAATGCATGAAAGACAACTGAGTATCTGAAGACAGAAACAATACAGAGTTCAGACAATACAATGGAGGAACTCAAAGCAAAGCTAAGGCTATACTAGAAACAGGAATAATAGAAATAATTCAGATATATAATATAAAAATAATAATTAAAAATTCAGAAATGTTGTTTTGGAAATGTAGGGGAAAAATGTTGCTATATTTTCAAAGGTTAAGCACACAAGAATAGCATGCCTCAAGTAACTTTGCAAACCATTATTATGAGAAGGTACCTACATCAGATGTGCCTGGGAGCCTTGGTGCTCCCAGATGCAAAACCAATATAGTTGACACTAATAAACTGGTAAATTTTTCTCTAATATGAATGCAGCCCATTTTATTCACAAATAACTCTTCATCATGTTTTTTTTACTTCACATGCTTCAGGTGCCATTCCCATGAAGCAGTGAGCATGCAGCAAACCCCTCTGGAAGTAAGGAATTGAGTGGTGCTGACAGGGGCTGTGCTGTGCCATCAGGCACCTGCATTTGGAACATCTCTGGGCACAGAGTCTTAACTAGCACAAAAGTACCTTTGAATAAGGGTATTGTATTAGTAAAGTTCCTGACAACAGACTAATAACACTATGATTGTATTATGATTATTCCTTCTTCTTATGTCAGAGAAATTTCTAACAATACAGCTCAGACACCTCTAGGTTCGACCAATTTTTTCTAAATGAATCAAAGGCACATTTTAACCTTGGAAAACAGTAACAGCACAGAAGACCTTGTCATAGCAAACAAGCTAAAGTCAACTAATGCCAAACTAGTTTCAAGTAAGTTAGATAGAATAACAAAGTACAACTGAAAGCCAGTGTCTGAATTCATGGGGGGAAAGTTTGACATAACTGGGAAAAATTATTCTTTACTAAGTACTTCTTTATAAAACCCAGACAAAGTAGCCTGACATTTCTGCCACTTAGTTTCCTATTAGTTTCTTATTTTTATCAGTAGAAAAAGTTTTTCCAAGGATAAGTAGATCGATTAACTGTAGAAATAAACAAGCCTTCAGCAATTAAAAACTACAACCAAATCTTGAATCACTACAGTATTCAAGGAGTGCAGAGATGAAGTGAGATCTGCCCAGATGTTCAAGCTGGGCAAAGCCTTACAGCCTTACAAAGGACAGTAAGAACAAACAACAGGATGTTCAGCCATATAGAAAAAAGAATGTATATAAATGAAGCAGCCAGGCAGCACAGATGAAAGAGAAACCTAAGACCACTAGGTATAATGTGAGTTATGGAAAGTGTGAGTTATCTTTTATCTTGTGAGACCCAACCTGGACTACTGTGTCCAGTTCTGGTGTCCTCAGTAAAAAAAGGACATGGAACTGTTGGAGCAAGTCCAGAGGAGGGTCAGGAAGTTGGTAAGTGCACCTGCCCTGTGCAGACATGCTGAGAAAGTTGGCGCTGTTCAGCCTGGAGAAGGGAAGGTTGCGTGGAGACCTAACGGCAACCTTCAAGTATCTCAAGAGTCCTGCAGGGAAGCCAGAGAGGAACTCTGTCAGGAACTGTAGGAGGACAGGACAAGGAGTAATGGGTACAAACTGAAAGAGAAGAAATTTAGGTTAAATATTAGAAAGAAAGTTTTTACTGTGAGGGTGGTTAGACCCCAGAACAGGTTGCTCAGGGAGGTCCTGGATGCCTCAACCCTGGCAGTGTTAAAAGCCAGGCTGGATATTGCCTTGAGCAATCAGGTCTAGTGGGTCTTGAGCAATCTAGGCCCATGGGCGAGGGCGGTTGGGATGAGATGATCTCTAAGGTCCATTCAAATCCCTTAACATTCTATGATTTAAAACCTCAAAATCAGTATTTTCTGTGGCTTGCATGTGTACAGGAATGCTGTTACCGAAAGGCCAAAGTTAATGACAATCCAGGTAGTGATACAGAAGTAATGCTGGAGTAGAACACGAAACTCAGAAGAATAACCGGCCTTAACAGGGAAAAAATCAGAGGATTCCTCCCCAAAACTCCTAACAAGCAGATACCAGATTACAGGTCTAGGAGCACAGATGACTGTTTGAATACCTAACACTTTACGTTAACAGCCATACTTTCTCTGTCTTCATCAGCTAACTGGAAAACCTGATTCTAACAGTGGAAAAAAAAAAGCAACCCAGGCATCAATCAACAGGCCTTTCTGTCCAACCTGATCAGCATGACAACTCTCAGCTTTCAGAATAATCTTGATTATCTTCTATGGGAAGAGATAATCAAAACCATTTAGCAAAGAAGTGAAGTGCAATTGTGTTTACCAAGTGTAAAACACACCTGACAACTCCTACAAATGTGTAAGATGACGCCATGTTTCAGGCCATAAATATTTTGAAACTATCCCTTATATACACTTTACCGAAGAAATCAATGTACCACGGACAAAATAATTATAAAGGCAGATACAGAGAAAAAAATTTAGAAAAAGCATGAGGTGGACAAGTGGGTTCAAAAACAGTCAGATAAGCAAAAGTATCAAGTTAAAGGGATGCTACTGGCAGACTTTGCAAAACAGTATAATCTTTAAGGTCCCTTTCAACCCAAACCATTCTATCATTTTATGAAACTCATAACAATGTAAGTTCCATCAATCACTGGTATCTTCCAGATCTGACATTACTGTACAGGATGACCAGGGCCACCCTTTAAGGCCAGAGACAGAACAACATTAAAAGTCTAAGAATGCAAAATCATGCCTTCTGGAACTAAAAAGCCAAACAAAAAAAATTCCAGTCTTATGAGAAGGACTTAGAAGTTAAAGTTATCTGGGAATTATGTCTCTCCTGATAATTATCAAAATATGACACATCTTAAGTTCATGAGGGAAGCCAGAAAGGCTCCTAAAATGGTTCTGCAATTCTGAAATAATATTCTCTAAGGAATAGTAAGAGCAGTGGAGGTTTAAACTGAGTTTGAAAAGTTCAAGAACATTTCTGTTAAGTGGTGCCTATGACACTGCTACATTAGAAGGCCTAGTGGCTACTTGCTCCTGTTTTTCATTCTCTCAGATTCAAGGAATCTGTTCAAGAACATGTGTAGACTTGTTAATCTTATCTTTTCATTTCCTTCAAACATTTTTTACCTTGAAAACCCCAGATAAACGTCCCTTGGTTCAGGTTAGCTGGCAGCTGTGTGAAAAAGCTTCCCCAGTTGTCCAGATCCACCAACACAATGTGAGTCATGGTACTCAGGTAGTCAAGATCAGGAAGTTCAACATCTTCAATGGGATAAAAAGGACATATTTAAAATTCACCTGACTTTCTGGTCAACCAACATGCTTTTGAAAACTCATGTATTCATACATATAAGTGCAAACTTACAAAAAAAAGCTACAAAATATGATGTTGTTTGGTGACTGCAAAGATTTTAAAATTGACTGAATTAGCATTTAATAATGCACAAATTAGAGAAAAGAGTAGAATCTGGCTATATGACAGTGTAGACCTGCATAGTTTTGTGGTAAGCACAGAAAGCTGTTGTCCTGCACCAAGACATTTCAATAACTCATTTAATATTCAACTGTGCACCCCTGACTGTGGCAAGTCTGTGTCATTCAATTGCTTACATTCATAAAAGCACATAAAATGTTTAGATATGTACTTTTTGCTGTACATCTAACATAAATGTCAATCCCTTAATCAAAAGCATGTTTCTTAGTAATTAAGAAACACTTCCAATTTCTGAAGACAAGGTACAACTTCAGCATTCCTGATGTCATTCTTAGAAGTGATAAACTTGAAAAAAAATTGCATGCTCTAGGGGAAAAAAAATACATACTGGGAATATAAATTCTCAGCTGGTATTGCTTTTTGGCAAGCTAAGAAAGCTGAGATGATGGTGATATAACAGGATTGCCCACGCAGAAATCACTAACAGCCTCATAAATATTTATATATACAAAGAAGGCAACTTTCTTTTGAATGTGTATGACAGATCACTTTTACATTTCTAGGCATTAGATCCCTAATTGGGGTATCCTTGATGGTCCTCTTCCTTTTAACATCAAATTATGCTCCAAACTAATTTGAAAATTAAATGTTTCAGTCTCAGGATTCTTACATCTGCCTTTTTGGTTTTTTTTTTCCCTAAGACTTCATACATACAGCATATAATGATAAATTGCAGAGTCTGAGTTTTGGAAATTCAAATACTGAGAATTCAGTATTTGAGGAATAATTTGAGCTCATTTATAGGATGAATGTAACCAAATGGTAAGTGACATGTACTGACAATGAAACAGAGTGTTATGGACAGCAATATTTTTCTGCTGTTGAAAGAAATTTTCTACATACTTTCACCAAGTCCTTCAGAACGTTCTGAGTCCTCATTTTTTATTTTCTTTCCCTCTGCTGGGCCCCGTAGAGGAGACAACTGTTGTCTGTCCTGAGTTTTGGATGGAGATGCTTGAAGTTTTTGCCTGTGAGGTTTTTTGACCACACAGGCCCCACTTGCTGCAAACTTAAATACTGTGTCTTCTGATTCTGATGTAAGACTTGATAGATCAGGTTTTTGCAAGAAGCAGTGCTTCATGTGATAGTGCTGATGTGCGCCATGAATATCATCAAAGTTTTTGTTGCATGCAGCACATCTAACGACATACATCTCTCCCTTACGTTTCACTGACGAGTGACTCTTGAGATGACTGTTCATATCAGCAATATTCTGTGCCGTTGCAGAACACAAGCAGCATCGAAACCATAAGTTGCCTTTGTGCAGCATGGCTTTCTGACAATTCTCATAATCGTTCCTCCTGTTTATTTTGGAGACATAAGTTGTCCTGCAACCACAGGTTAAACGGTCTCCTTGTTCCGCTGGGACGAAATCCTCATCTTTTTTTATTGATAATTCCATCTGCTCAGGCACAAATGTATAGTCCGTGCTATGAAGCTCCTTGTAATGGATTAGAAATTCTTCCTCTGTGTCAAAGAACAGAATACCACAAAGGCCACAGAAGTATTTAGTCTGCATCTCCTGATTATGATGCTCTTGGAAGTGCCGCTGTAGTGTTCCAACCTTCCGAAAATGATTTCTACATAAGCCACACGAGTACCTGTGAAATGCATGGCTTTCTAAGGACATGCAATGCTGTTTAACGCTCTCTTCAGACTCAAACATCTCCTCACAAATGCGGCACTGCCATTTTCCCACAACAGGACCACTTTCAAGGGAGAGTTCCGTAGGGCTAGAAGTGCAGTCTTTATCTTCACCTGCAGTAATGCTCATTGCATCGGAAGCGGATGGCACAGGTTCATCTTCTACAGCTTCTTGCTCATAGTAGTAACTGTGTCCACCATGAGATTCCGTTATGTGTCCCATAATATCCTCTTCTCTAAGATCTACAGCGCATGCTCTGCACCAGAGACGAAAATTAGTCAAGTGTGCTCCTCCATGGAATCGACTCATATGCAGGCGGATAATGCTTGAATCTTCAGCCAGCTTTCCACACACAGCACACTTGTGACAGATCCTATTTGCTGATAAAATGTGCTCTTCTACGGACTCTTCTGTAAAAAACTTTTGAAGGCATTCACAAAACCAGGCTTTTACTTTGCAAGCGCTACCTTGACTTTGGTTTGCTACTTCATCTTCACTTTTGTCCTTTAAAGGACTCTTCCGTTTTGAAGGAGTAGACCCCATTCCACTGGTGGTCTCATCTGGACTCAAATGTCTTTTAAGCAGTGGTCTTGACCGATCCACAGGGTGGCACAAATGAGACTGATTTTTATGTTTTCCATTGACATGGCAGAACATCAAGATGGACTCTTCCAGTGTAGTAAAAACTCTAATGTTATGTTGAGTGGCTTGTTTATGTTGGGTCATCTGATTCTTATCAGCAAAGAGTTCATCACAGTTCTCACAGTGACCTTCTGTTTTAAATATCTCTGCAACTTGGGAGATGCTTTTCTTTGACAGTGCCATAGGCCCAGAATGATGACATCGTGTTCTGGAATGGATTAAAAACATAAAGACGTTATACAACTTGAAACGTTTTTAAACTTTAAGGTGTACTCAAAATATTACCAAGTAGCAACAGCAACTAGTGCATGGAAACAGTGTCCTCTACATAATTTAACCCACCTACCAGCTTGCCAACAAAACCATACAATGTATATCCAGTCTCTGAACTTTGAAGAAAATTAGGTGCTAATTTCCAAAGCTAGCACTTAAGATCGATGTTTATGTTGTTGATTGACTCAGAACGTCAACATTCAGATGGTCCTAGCTGCCCTGAAATCCCCTAGTATCACTAAACACATGTCTGCATGTCACTGATCAATGCACATTCACATTATAAAGACAACTGCCTTTCACAAACCTGAAATGAGCTGTTAATTCCATATGTGAGCGCAGTATCTTGAAACAGGACATACACTTCACTTGGAAGGCGACCTCTTTGCACAAAGATATCAAGAGGTTCTTTGCAAAGTACGGAAAAGGTAGTGGATGGCCAGACTTCATTGCATCTATAAAAAAGAATGGTAGAAAGTGTAACCACACATGAGAGTTTTTCCATAGAATTTCAGCTCTCTGGTAACATAACTATTACTGTTACTTGTTTGTCACAGGGGTCAGAAAGCAAGTTAACAAGTGTCAGCTGAGCGACAGTAACTGTGCAATGGGAGCTGTAACTAAAATCTGCATTTTTTAAACTTCTGTAATTATCTTATATCTGAATCTTTTTTACATCTTGCTTTTTCATACTCAGTGACTGACCTTCCTCCCTTTTACTCTTTCAGGACTACATCTCTCTTAGGAAGGCTCTTACCTTCTTCCCCTCCACCTATAGCAGCTGTCTACTCTTATCACATATAATTTTGCTTTACGTCATATTTTTTTATAAAAAGCACGCAATTTATTTAGCAAGTTCCCATGTACTCTATCTCTTTGTCTCTTCCCCACCCTTAATGTTAATTCTTCAATTTTTAGATCCATGACTTTCTGTTGTTCTGAGTATATACGCCACATGTAACTTCAGGTACCAGCAGAATAAGAAAATTCTATTGAAAAGAGAATGGGAAATGGTTTATGGATTATATACTGTCCATGTTCTGCACTTTAGCAGGCAAATTCTCTTTGATTTTTCTATTTAGTAAGATGTGATAATTAGCAGGGTGTAATTTGAGGTTATGCCTTTCATCTAACTTCACTGGCAGATCTCAGACCATGCTGATAATTATTAATCATGAAGACTGACTAACACAAAGGAAAAAATGGAGCACTCAATTTTTTGTTCTGAGTTAAGCACTCTCCATCTCTAAAGAAGAAAACACTAACTTGTGCTTTTAATCTTTTCAAAGCAATAGATCACCAGTAAACTTTTTTAAAACCTATGACCTGAATTTAAAAGCATCTGCACTCATCACATTCAGAATTAACAACCTATTTGAGACTAAAAGTACATTAGAGTGAAAATGCATAAGGGAAAGTATAACCATGCAGCTGATTGTCACTACCATGAAGGCAGCAGTACTTACTCCACCTGCAGGGACATTCTTTCAAAGCCTTCCTTTTCTGTACATTTCCTGCAGCCACTATGGGGGAGGGAGAAGTCAAAGATATACTTATGAAGATGAGAAATAACTCTACCAATCCTTCTGGCCACATAGGCTTGCCCAGAGAGCTCCAACGTCTAAAATATGGTCACTTAGCAGTTTAGCTAACATTGAAGTAAATTATTTAATGCCTATTGCTTATGTAAGAAATCAAAAGTCAGTACAGCTCTGTTGGGCATTTACCCTGTCTGCAAGACCATGATCAGATAGATCTTTCCTCTGGACTCAATTAGCATAGTTCAGGATGTTGGCAGCTCACAACATAACCAGTATTTCAGCCTTCAGAAGCCAGAAGTCAGTGCAAGCCATCAGACCAGCAGCACTGTTCCACCTAGGCACTCTAAATTTGCTATTATATAGAGAAGAAATTTTCACAGGTCTTTGCCATCAAGGATGTCAAAGACAGTAACAAGAAAAATAGCCTCCAAGCAGACTGCAGACAGTAGAGTAAGGTGAAGGAACTGAACAGCCACTCTGACTGGAACTGAAAAAGAAATTCATGTGTTTTGGTCTGAGTCTCTACCAACATGCTAAATGTAAACTTATTCAGGAAAGTAGTTGCATGGAGTCACTGGAGGATGAGAAGCTTATATGAGAGACTTGACAGCATGTCATTCCAGCAAGCATGATAGAGGAATCATTTCTACAGAAAAATATGAATTTCAAAGCATCACATTCAAGATCTTAAAGGAAAAATAAGAATTCAATAATAATAAACTTTAAAATGTTAAGCTTGTTTACGCAGCCGGAAGTGACTTACATTTTTCTATCTTAAGGATGAATTACCAGAAAAAATTAAAAGCAGTACACTTAGTAGCAACATACCCCTCAGTTCAGAAACCTGGAGGGAGTGGTTCCTTTGTGACATATGTTGCAAACACTCTTCTCTTTTGGTGAAAAGGAGGAAGCACTTTGGGCATGCAAAACACTGAATATGCTGTGGAGGAATACCTTTTTTATGCCCATCATTTTCATTTAGCTGGAAGAGAAAATTATCTGTTTAGTAAAAAAATTAAGTCAAGAAACCAGTCCCAGTTCTCATGTCCTCCCATTCCTCTCTCACTTCTGTGGTATAATTTTTACTTTCAGGTTTTCAGCTTTATCTATCTATGGCCTACCCCTCTGCACTTCAGCTCACAAGACACAAAGAACTGGCCAAAGTACCATTATCAAACCCAGCTACTCATCCACCCTTACTACACGATCAACTTCTCCATCCCCTTCTTCCCCCACTGGGAGCAAGCACCTTCCAGGGACTATGGGCTCTAGCAATTCTTAGCCAGTCCCTTTACCCAGGCTCTCAGAAAAGCTCCTTCTGTCAATAAAGCTGCTGTTTTACCTCAGGTCAGTTCTTCCCTAATCTTGCTAACCTCTAACTCCTCAAAATGCTGCTCCTCAGAGTAGGCTGAAGGGTCTGTGACTTTTGTAGAAGTCAACTCCTTCCATCTGCTTTGCCTTCAACATCAACTTCAGAGCTCTGCCTTCAGGGCAAAAGTCCTTTAGTTCTGCTTCTGGTATTTTTGCTTGCTTTTTTCTACATCACTCCAAGAATCTTCATTATATGCTTAGAGCTTGGACTAGGATTATCTTCCCATCCTTATAAATCAAAGTAACCCCATCTTCTCACCTTCTGCAGGAGACACTCCCTTTTCCCTACCTTGGCTGCTACTCCTGCTAATGTGCCTGGACACAGAGGCACACAACTTTGAAGCAATGGAAAAAGAGCAGGGACAAACTATGATGCAATCTTGCAAGCTTGTCAGGTATGACTATGTATCAAGAGTTATCACTACAAGCAAAATTTAGTCTGACTTTCCGAATGTCTAAAACTTCCCCAAATTTAATGCAGCTTCTGGAGACTAGGTGAGAATACTTGTTACTAAAACACAGAACTTCGAAAATGCTATCCATTAGCCAATTAAACACCAGACTGCTTAAATAAAATCCCCATCTCCTTTCTGGTGCTTCTCTTGGCTGTCACTTATTTCACCCTAACTGCCTGCCTTTACCTTTCATAGTTTTGGAAATGCAAAAAAAGGGAATACCTTTTAACAATACCAATAGATGGACAAGAGATTCAAGACAGAACTATAGTCCTCTTGAAAGTATACCAAAAAAGGACAACCTAATGGTCAGATCTAAAATGAATGCTGTCAGGCTACACTAGGTGTTTGAAACACAGCAGAATAAGAAAAACTATCTTGAAAGTAAAAGAGAGGGGAGACAAAGAGGATTAAAAAGAAAACAAAGCAAAAATCAAAGCATAATTTTAAGTCTGAAACCCTCTACTACATTCAGTCTGGTGAGTTACTTATGCTTATAATCTTGCCTTAGATAAAAGATGATCACTGTACTGCTGAGAGGTTGAAAATCTTTCACAGCATATGACACAGGCAACAGCGTCATGTGGGGGTCCATGTAATGTGACTGTTGGGTCACAAGGAGAATGATCAAACCTGGAAAGAAGAAATAATTAGCAAACTAGACCCCTCTAAATAGTCAAAGGGCTTTTTTTTTTTAAATGGGAAAAATTCTGTCCTTTGAAGCTGTCAGACAAAACAACCCTATCTAACCAACCTAAGCCATGAAAATTCCTTACTTCCCCTATCATGAACTGTATCAACTGAAATATCCTGCACAGAGATGATTATCCCTGCAGCTTGCCTTTTAAAATGCCCACTCTGGAGAGAAATCATACTGCTTTTAAGAGAACTAACAAAGCCTGAACTTCCTACACAGACATTTTTAACATTTATTTATTTTTACCTCTGTGTACTAGTTCTGGTTGGGATGGAGTTCACTTTTTGTAGCAGCTTGTATGGTTGTTGTGTTTTGGATTTATGAACAACAGTATTGATAGCATAAATATGTTTTAGTTATTGCTGAGCAGTGCTTGCACAGTGTCAAGGTTTTCCCTGTTTTTCAGACTGTCCCACCAACAAGGAGATGTTGGGAGACACAGCTGACCTCAGCTGGCCAAAGGGACATCCCATAGCATAAGACATCATGCTTAGCAATAAAAGCTGGGTGGAGAAAGGGGAGATAGTTGGGAAGACAAATGCCATCACGCCGAGTAATTATCATGTGTCACAGAGCTCTGCCTGTCAATTCCTTATTTTGCTTTGCTTGTGGGCACAGCTTTTGCTTTACTTATTAAACTGTTTTACCTCAGCCCAGAGTTCTCACTTTTACCCTTCTCTCTTCCATATCCCACTGCTGTGAGTGAATGAGCAGCTGTGGGGCTCAGCTGCCTATGGAGGTTAACCCATGACACTCTCCTCAACTTCTCACCACCTTATCTATGGACACATTGACTAGATAAAAGGCAGTATCTGCTGGATTTGAACACAGATGCACTGAGTACTGACTAGCAAGGATCAGCTATGAACAGATAGCCTATAGCTTTTGGTCCTCTTTCCCTACATTAGAGGCTTTTCTTTTTATCTTAGCAACAAATTGTATAAGTTAGCCTTTTGGGTTATTTCAAATCTGGATGACGATACAACTAAACTGGAGTACAGAAATCTTACTCCTCAAAAAACCCCATCTATTAAAAAACGCTCAACAAGAGGAAGTCATCAATTCTAAATGAAAACAACAAACCACACACACCAAGTAAACAACCAAACCAAACCAATTAAAAAAAAAAAAACCATGAAGGCAATCTATATAAATTGCAACATATTAATCCACGCTCAAAATAGAGCTTTGTCAGTACAGGCAGTTTACAGTAGATTTGATGTGGATGTCCTCAGCTAGAGCATATTCTTTTATTATTATTCCTTGCACTAAACTCTTGTAATATATGCCCTTACCTTTGGAGGTGACCCACAAGAAGATGTACATTATCAAACTGTCTGTTGCAATGCATCACAGGACAACATTTGGGACTGCTGTTGACTCGAGTCTGAACTGCCCTCTTATAAACACCCCTTCTTCCACCATTAACAGAGCCTGGTCTCAGACCTGTGTTATAAAACAAAGTACTTAACCAGAAGCTGAATTACAGAGGTTTAAGAAAAAAAAACCCAAAATAACATACAAGCCCTAAAACATTCCAAAATCAAACTCTAGCGATTCTTAAAAGCAAACTCTCAGTCCCTTCAGTCCTACTACAGGAAGGCTGCTCTTTCACAGTCTCTTCAATTCCCAGAAGTATAACTTTTCAAACACTTTGACACCCTTCCTCCAGGTCCTCCTGGCAGTATTTAAATTCATTAAACATTGTGAAGCTACACTTACATTCTCCTAAGCAGCACTTCAACTGTAGTATTTTTTCTTCCTAGCAACTTTGCTTATAAAAATAATTAACATTGCCTTAGCAGTTTTTAGACTTCACATCCTAAATTTTCTATGCAGCAAAGCATTACTAGAATAACTTTCATGGAAATAAGTGTTAAAGAACTTTCAAATTACATGCTCTAGCAAAATTAATATTGTAGGATTTGGTCATGCACAAGGCACATGCAAGTTCAACACAACTTTTACATGTTCTATTCTGCAATGCAGGACTTCGAAACCATCACTCAAACTTAGTTTTCTGTTCTTACCTGGCATTTTTAACCACTGGTCCACACATAACCTTGCAGCTTCTGTATCACTGTGTTCCCGAATAAATTCTAACTCTTGCAAACCATGAGCATATAGAGAATCAACTTTCTCCTGAGGAAAAAACATGCCAGGCAATGTGGTTATCAAATAAAAAAATTTAAAAAAAAGAAAAAGAAAAAAGTATAAATCCCAAAAAACACATATGGGTTCCTAAAAAAAACACACCCACAAAAACCTATGTGAGGGGACAAAAAACCTTTATGATTCAACTGACTTCTATTTAATACAATGAAAATGGAATGTAATGGGGGAACAGAAACCGAAGGGGGAACAGAAGGCGTTTTCACTTTGAAGACTAAATTTAAATCTGCAGTTTGAATTACGTGATGAGTATTTTCCTCCTGGTTGGCTCTTTACTCCTCATCTTTAACAAAAGGACCTTTTAGCCTTCATTCTCACACTGGTTTAAAAGCTACAGTTACCTCTGACTCCACCCTACAGTTGAAAAACTGTATGTAGAGACATAAACAGAGTGCCAAATTCGAAGTGGAGGAGACAGAAGGGGGATGTAGGCCTCCAAACTTCAAGGCTACACCTTTGGACTATATCTAATCTAGCCTTTTACTCTGTTGCAGTATGGTTGCATAGTTTACTGTAGACTATATAACAAGCTGTAACTATAATACAATTATATAGTTTTAAGAGCTGTTAACAGTGTTGAGAAAATTAGGCTTGGAAGTCAGAATGTTTCACCAGTTCTGGATTTACATTTGCCCCTGCTCAATTTCACAAAGTTCTTGTAATCCCATTCCTTCAAGATGTCCACCTCCCACTGAAAGCAGCCCTACCATTAAGCCTACTGACTGTATCTCCCAGTTTGTAATAAAAGTAAAAAGTACATTCTTTTCAAATGGCTTCAAAGTGCAACTAATAGGACTCAATTTTAAAATTATGCCTTAAACACTGAAAATTTTATCCAATTATAAAATACTACCTGATACAGAGATTTAATATTGTGAACAGCTTCCCAAAAATCTCAGACAAAAGCAGGTAAATATGGAGGCTTGCTGCACGGTGTTTATGGTAGCTGTTATTTTTCAATTAACTGAAAACAGATTATCAGAATAATTGATTCTAAGGTTCCTCTGCTATATATACAAACAGGGGAACAAGTTTCTGCCAATGGTTTTCATTAATCTAATTTTTCCCCCCTTAGGAACTGCAGTAAGTCTAGAAAATTGATCAGTTAAAAGCCACTGAAGAGCCGAAGTCCATGTTGTGTTTCACACAATGCTCCAGAAGCAGAAGTCTAGTTGCTAGCTCCAGGTATGCCTCACCAATTTTTTTTATTTACTAATTAGTGAAAACAAAGACACTTGTGACTACAAGGCCTCTATTATGCAATTCTACCAAAAAACCCCCACATCCAATACCTTAAAGGCTTTGTTCTTCTCTTCTTTTTGCTGTTTCTCTACTTCAACATGACGTGCCAAACGATCCAGGGTTGACGTAACTCGTTCCTTCTGATAGTCAATGTGATCCTTATGCTTAGTATTTCTCTACAATTGGAAAGTTAAACTATTACTTGGTAATTGTTAAGTAACAGACACTAATACAGTGAAATGTGATGCCCAAGCATCACAACGTAGTTCAGTAAAGAACTTATCCTAAGTTCCATGCACTACCTTGCTAGTTTTCTCTTCCTTTTTACCAGCATCTGTAACATATGTTAAAAAACAAAACCAACTCTCCCCTCCACACATTCAAAGCAATTCAACATAAACATTAGCCTCACCAAGCACTAGAAGAACATGGATACCTGTGCTGGGTGTCCTAGAAGTCTCCAACAAATGAAAAGTTAATTAAGTTCTTCTGAGTACACAAAACGTCCTGATTTCAAAGCCAACACCCTCCCATCTAAAAAACTGAGAACTGCTATCATTGTTGCTCTAACACTGCCTACTATCTTCAGAAAGGCAAGTCATTAGCTTTTTCTAGCCTAAGGGATACGCCATATACTGTAGTTTCCTTCCCTTCCACCATCAGCTCTAGAAATCATTCCTATAGTGTCAGTCTGTGCATGCACAGAAGATTCACCTTTCCTTAAGAATCAGAAATATTACAAACATCCTTCTACTGCAACACAGGAAAACAAAAGTTAAAAGATGGTCACTGCTGCCAAAACCAACTCTAGTAGGGTTTATCAATGTCCCTTTCAAAGGCCTTGCAAGCAGGCAGAATAAGCTTGGGGGATAGATAAACTGATGAGCCTGCTTCTGACTTACACATTCTTAGAATGGATTATGAAGGATTAGGCTGAGCAAAAACCAGGCTGTCACTGGAATAAGGTCATTCAACCCATCAGTTATTCCTAAAAAGTTATTTTAGAAAGGCCTGGTAGTAGGCCAGATACGTTTTCAGGCTAGAAACTGGACACAGTGACTTCCAACGCTGCATGTAAAGTGACTTTTTATTTCCACACACTCATTAAGATGATTGGAAGACAAATAAAAGTACCAAGTCCATTTCAAGGTTAAAAAAATGGCTCTGGAAAAAGTGAAGTGCTGGCATTCTTGCTTTTCACTCAACAGCAGGTAGAAAAACCAAAATACTTCAACGTTGGTTATTTATTTATTACTTGGTAAAAACACGTCTAACAATGCTTTTGTGAAGAGTAACTGATACAAAAAAATACAGAAGGCCAATTAGTATTTTTCAACAAAGATGTCCTAAAATGCTTTACAACATACTCACAAGAAAATAAGAACTGCTGTTAGGTTCTTCATCCTCACTGCTGACAAGATCAATGCATTCAAGGACAGGCCTTAAAGGTCCTTCCTGCAAAAAAGCATTAAAAACACACACAAAAAAGCATTAAATTGTCTTCCTCAGATATAAAATGTACCATCTCTGCCATATATTGGCAGTTTCTTCAAAGTATTAACAATCAACCATGTAGGGCAGGCTAGGAAGACCTACTGCCTCATGGGCATAGCAGAGAGAAAAGCAGCATAGGATCCTCTCTGCTGCTCTTTCTGCATCTCATTCTTTACATTCTTCCACCTTTCAAGGCAGTAAAGCTGTTCAGCTGGCCAGGCATAAACAGTTTACTGTCTCACTGGGGAGAAGAGGGATAAAGTCTTGGACAGATGACAAAAGCTTCTATGAATCAAGCTGCCAGCCTCCAATTACTCCAAAAGAGTGCTTAACTTTTTATGATTAAATAAATAAAGATAACATGGCTTTCTAAATAAAATATATTTTAAAAAATCCACTGTAGATTTGCCTCTGTAGGAACTGACAACCTCTACAATACGTTTAAGAAATTAAATCTTGATTAAACTGGTGTTAGCAAGTAGAAGTTTCAAAGACACACTCAGACCACCTGACTGTCCAATCAGTTCAATAATGTGTTTTGAAATGTTCAGTTCTGATCCTAACAGCTGCACCTTCTCCAATGGCAGAGGTTTTTCTTATTTGTGTTTACTCACTCCCAGGGTTCAGCAACTAATCAAAAGTTCCAAAACTGACAGCTGAAATGGAGAGTAACTTGCTTTCAAGCCTAGAAGTTTAAGTGATCAAAATAATAAATTTAACACAAATAACATTACACCTGTATAAATATTTTCGCACATGTTGAATGTTCTTTTTTGTTCCAAATTCAGTGCCTTTTTCTATGCAATTTTTGTGTACTGCTCACCTCCACACAAGACAAACTGAGTTATGAGCATTTTAACTACTTTTTTCCCAGCTTGTTGAACTAAATAGTAATACAAAGATGGTGCCAACCCTGAGGATTCCATCACTAAGGGGACTTAAGAACCTGAGGATCGGAGAGCTTCATCCTACTCATTGTAACTCCCCACAGGATGAGGAGGGGAGTAAGTAGTATCTTGGCCTGTGACTACAGAAGAAACAACAATGGACAAACTCTCAATGAACAGTTGACTATACTGGCATACTTGGCACTCAGAAAGACACAAAGTATTCAGATTTACTAGCATTAAGAGATGCTCACTCTTCACATCTTACCAGCAGATGCTTCACATTCAAAAAAACCAAACCAAAACAAAAAAAACCAAACCAAAGAAACACAACACCCCTCACCCAAAAGAACAACCAAACCCCAAAAACCCAAAAACCACCCAACCACAAAAAACCCCAAAACCTCAAGATGCTCCACTTCTAAATTACTTCTCCAAACAATCTTCAAAAGGTATTCTTCTCCCAAACAAACAGCCATGCCACTGAACAACAAACAAAAGGCACAGCTACTTCTGTGAGTAGAATTTCTAGGTTTTTAAGTCTCCAGAGGCAGCTGTGGCATCTCTGCTGTTATTCATAGTTCTGCCTGGAAGCATCAGCATCAAGTCAACAAAACCGTAATCTCACTGTGCTATGAAAAATACCAAATTGAACTGTTAATACAATCAAATTTGTTTAACTGGTGACTGGTAAAGATGAAGCCTCATATTCATCTCCAAGGACGGTTTCTTCTCAAGTTCTGTGAAGCTCATTTTTATTGCCTCCCAAAGTTTTCTGCAAAAGCCCAAAACTGTGGTCTCTCTTTCCTGCCCTTCCTCATTTCACTCATTCTTTGGGTAATGAGGCCTAGCTAACAGATACCTTGTCCACTGACACATCATGCAAGGTGTTTTGTTTGTTGTTTTTAGCTTTAGGTGCATTCAGACCAAATACTGAAATAGCACAATTTTCCTTAAACAGCACAATTAAACTTCTGCATAATTACACGTACACCGACATACAGGAAACATGAATCTAGCTTTCATGTATGCGACCACAAACTTATCTTTGACAAGTAATTATGTGAGCATAATTGTCTATACACATGTAAACATACTCATTATTATAGAATAAGTTTACATTAAAATAAATTTTACAAAATTGACACAAGTTGTACTATTTGTGTTCTAAATCTTTGTCCCAGCAGACTTCCAACCTTTAAGAGCGCTGAGAACTGACTAACTGACCAGCAAAAACAAAACAATTGCTTCTCAACACCACTACCATTTCATTCAGTTCCTGCTGTGATGCAACTGAAAGCCAGAGAGACAAATACTTCAGTCTGAATATCTAATATTTAACACCTTAGGGGAAAAGGAAGCAAAATATTTACATGGTAACTACCATGTTTTAGTGAATCACTTGATTTTGTATATTAACTAACTTTCCTCCAAGTCCAATGCTTTTGGTGCCAACTGCGGCAACTTGAATTATCTGTCTGCTTATTCACAGAGCATTACACCTGTGAACTTCTTCACTCTTGCCTTACCCTTCCCAAGTAAACCAAATGGGGGCAAGACCATCCTAGCTTAAGAAAGTAGGAGTAACAACTTGTATTGTAGATTAAATTGTGTTTCTCTAGTGGTATGCAAAACTTAAAATGTAATGATTTTAAAGAGACAAAATATGTTGTAAGAAGAGCTAAAAGGTGAGAAATCATGAAAGAATAGTTTTAAGTTTCCTGAATGAGGGTGAATCGAACTATAAAAGCCAAAAATCTCTGGCAGCAGAGATTAGCAGAAAGTCCTTAATTGATGGAGCAAAAGCATAGTCCCACAGTATGAATTCAAATATCCTAGTACAAGTGAATGAAATAGAAAAATAAAAAACAAACCAAAACCACAAAGAAAAAACAAATCAAAGAAACAAAAAACCCACACCAAAGCCACATCCAGCTGTCAAGAAAAAGAAAACAAAACACAACTTGTTTTCTATCAAATTGAGCACAGGCTGGGACACCTCAGTGGCTTCTCTAATTCAGTTTCTACAGTACCATCTTGTGCACACGGTCTTTAAGACACGCAGATAATCAGGAGGCATCCATTCATAACATTTATGAAGACTATAAGCTTCCAGTTATACACATTATTATATGGAAATGATGATCTAAAGCCAGCCAAGTAGTCTATAAATCCTTTTGAAAGTCCAAAGTCACCTTCACTCAGAGGAGCAAATGAGAGAACTGAAGACACATTGCTGATATTAGGTGATGGCCAGGGTCACACACCTTTCCCCTCATATTCATCAATTACAATAGTACGCTCCTCACCCCAGAATACAAAACCTATACCAAGTTTGAGCAGAGTCATCTTCCTACATATACAGCAGCCTCCCTTGGAAGCAATAGTCCCTGGGACCACAAAGGATCAATATTATCCACAGGCAATGCCAAGGAAAAAAAAGAAAAAGACTGTCAGAAGTCTTGATTTTAGTTCTTTTGTTTCGGTTCTCTTTCAGTTACTGCTCTTATTGCTCCAGCAGCCCTTCAATCATTACACATTCCAAGCTATACTAGCTTCCTTGTTCATTGCCCAGTTTGAAGATAATGAAGCTTAGTCAATCATGATCACAGGATCAAAGAATGGTTTGGGTTGGAAAGATCATCTCATCCCAAACCCCCTGCCACTGTGGAAGGGCAGGGGCACCTTCCACTAGACCAGGCTGCTCAGAGCTCTATCCAACCTGGCCTTGAACACTCCCAGGAAGGGGTGGGGGGAGAGGGCAGACGCATCCACAAGTTCTCTGGGCAAACTGTTCCAGTTCCCCACCATCCTCACAGGAAATAATTTCTCCCTAATATCTCATCTAAACCTACTCAGTCTGAAGCCATTCCCCCTTGTCCTCTCACTATAAGCTCCTGGTAAAAGCCCCTCTCCACCTTTTCTGTAGGCTCCCTTAATGTACTGGAAGGCTGCAATTAGGTCACCCTGAAGCCTTTTCTTTTCCAGGCTGAACAATCCCAATTCTCTTAGTCCTTCCTCACAGGAGAGGTGCTCCATGCCTCTAATCATCTTGGTGACCCTCCTGTGGGCTCATTCCAAAAGATCCATGTCCTTCCTGTGCTGGGGACCCCAAAGCTGATGCAGCACTGCAGGTGAGGTCCCACCAGAGCAGAGCAGTGGGGCAGGATCCCCTCCCTTTCCCTGCTGGCCACAGTTTTTGGTGCAGCCCAGGACACACTTGACTTTCTGGGCTGCAAACACATATTGCTAGCTGATCCATCACTGACCCCAAGTCCTTCTCTGCAGATGCACATGAATCCTTGTGTGTATATAATGAACTTTGAACTCATTAATTAATTTTGCCCAAATCAACAAAAAGATTAAGAAGTCTCAGAGATAATCAACTACTTATACTTTTTGCAAAAAAACCCACCTATCCTTCATACTCGAGCACCAAAATATCCCTGCAGAAAAAGTCTGTGTGATGAACTTCAGCTTTAATTGAACACCATATAAAATGGGAGGGGGGGTAATTTAGTTATTATTCAAGATATTGTTCAAAAATTAGACAAATCTACAAAAAAAACGCCACTAAAAACAGTGGCATCAGTAAATCACTTGACCTTAGTCACATGACTTGGTCCTTCAAGAAAAAGCTGTTTAGATGTATGGATGTGGCTCCTAGGGACATGGTTTAGAGGTGGACTAGTCAGGGCTGGGTTAATGGCTGGACTCAGCAATACAAAACAAGGTTTTCCAACCTAAACAATTCCATGATTCTATGTAGCCCTGCCATCCAGCACCACTTCACTGATGACAGATTGAGGCCAGAGCACAGGCAGCATGAAAAACATTCTTCTTCTCTTGGCTATCCAACAGATGTAAGTGTCTTAAAGTTACATTCACACAAACAGTATCAGTGTTAGACTAGGTGTTTTACAATATAGAGTCCCTCAAAATTTAAGAGGTTTAAGGCCTCTAACCCCCTATTTCTTTCCTTTTCTAAATTGAGTACAGTGATTTTGACACTGATTTGCAGAATGAGCATTGATGTACTCTATTAACTTGAGTGGGAAAATGCTATGCAATATGATTACCAGAAAAGTTATCTATAGTACCTTCTCATATGCCGCAGTGACCACTGCTATCCCCCCTTCACCTACTGGTATACTCAAGACCACAGTTTCTCTACAGGACCAACTGACATCTACTTATACCCTTCCAAGAAAGGGACCATAAACCTTTAAGATCGAGTTGTTATCTGCCACAAACATTCACAAATGAAATTATCTTTATATTCAACGGTAATGCTTTACATCAAAATATAATCATCATCAACAGAGTACATGAAGACCCCTCTCCTGTTTACTATACTGATAGTGTAGTTTTTACAACAAGCAGTGTTTCCAGCACAAGATTTACTTACTCCAATGAACTCAATCTCGTCTTCACTTTCAGAGGATGATGATTTACTCTCGTGAATGTTGTCAGAGTTATGAGACTCCATTATCTAAACAGAAACAAAACATACTATATCACTTCCTTTTGTAAGTTTTGTTTAACTAGACAGCATTTTCCATTTTACACCTTCTGGAGCTTCGCAGTCTATCTGTACTCAACAAGTTTCTACCATTCACTCTCTACTACCAACGACACCAGAATAAGTGATAAACGACTCTGACTCGAAGTACGGTACTGCATTTTTCCAAATCTGCAAAACGCGGCTTTATCTGCAAAGCATGCCAATACCTACACTCCTGCAGCAGCCATAGCTGCAGTGTAGCAGCCCAAGGACATGCCTGAGCCTGAAACGCCAGCGAGAGCCGAGCTCGAGCCCAGCGGGCCGAGGCTGGCCCGTAACAGCTGCGGGCGAGCGCGGGCGTTTGCAGCACCTGCGGCTGCTCTGGGCCGCTCTAGGACCGCGGCGGAGGGCTGAGCTCCCTGCTCCACAACAACAGCGAGGCTGCGCTGCTGACTCACGTTCGCGAAGCCGCACGGCCCCGCGGCACACGGCTCCGCGGGCTCCGCACGCCGGGCCGGCCGTGCTGCGGCTCGCTGTGGCCTCGCCCGCGACCGCTGCGCTGCAACCGCCGGCCCCGCGCCGCTCCCGGGCCCGCTCACCCGCCGCCGGCTCCCGCGGGCAACAACGCCCCGAGCCGCCGCGTCCCCGCTTCCTCCGCGGCCCGGGGGCGGGGCGAGGGCGCGGCACGGCTCGCCGGGATCGGGAGTTGCCGCCGCTCCGCCCCGCGGTCCCCATGGCAGGTGCCGGCGCTACCGCGGCAGCGCCATGGCGCGGGCCCCGGGCCGGCGCTCCGGGCTCTTTCCTTCTTTTGGGGGTCTTTCCTTCTTCCGGCCTCCCGTCGCCCGCCTTCAGGTGGGCTGTAGGGAGTTCCTGCTCGGAGGGAGAAAAGCCGCACGCCGCTTCCGGGGGAGGAGGAAGAGAAGGAGGAGGAAGGGCGGCCATTGGGGCTGGCGGCCGAGGGGAGGGAAGGCGGGAAAATCACCTCGCCTCGCCTCGGCGGGCCGGGCTGCGGGCCTGCTGCCTCCGCCGCGCTGCTCAGCCGGTGCGCGGACACCGCACACGGTGCTGCATCCAGTCCAGCCCCAGCGTCTGCAAAGATCCTGCGCGAAGATCTTACGGGAGGCACTGCCAAGGGCACTAGTGAAGTCCAGATACACAATAGCCGTTGTTCCACTCATCGCCAGCCAGGGTCAGTTTATCGTAAACGTTTGTCAAGCTGGTCAAGTCTGATTTCACCTGGGTAATGGCATACTGACAACTCAATGATTTTCTTTTCACTGAGAGGGCTGGAAGTGCTTACTGGGGTTGGCTGCTTCATTACTTTCCCAGGGATTAGGATGAGGCTGACTGGCCTGTGGTTCTACCTGACCTCCTTCCTGTCCTTCTTGAAGGTGGAGGTGGCATTTGCTTTCCTGAAGCCTCAGGCACCAGTCCCAGACACCATGACCCATGAAAGATAATTGAGAGTGATCTCACCATGACATCTCTCAGCACCCTAGTACCTGTCAGTGCATCCTGTCAGGGCCATAGACTTAACACACATGTGCCCAGTTTGCTAATATATTTTCTGGCTTGAGCCTCTCCCACCAAGGGTGCATCTCTCTTGGTCCAGCCTTTCCCACATTTTTGGAATCTGAATTCCTGAAGGCTGGTCTTGTTAGTGAAGACTGAGGCATGTTCTGTGTCACCAGGTAATCTGTCTCATTTAGCAACAGGCCCACATTTTCCTAAGTCTTCCTTTTGTCACCTATGTACTTACAGAAGCCATTCTGGTTGTCTTTGACGTTCCTAGCTAAATCCAATTCCAGTCATGCTTTAGCTTTCCTAACTTCATCTCTGTATGCTTGAACAATGTTTCTGCGTTTCTCTCAGGTTAGTCATCCTTGCTTCCACCCTTTGTACACTTTCTTTTTGTGTTTGAGTTTGACCAGGAGCTCCTTGTTCGTCTACACAGGCCTTGTGGCATTTTTGCCTAACTTCCTGTTCACCAGGATGAACTGCTCTTGAGCTTGGAGGAAGTCATCCTTAAATATTCACCAGCTTTCGTGGGCCCCTCTTCCCTCCAGGGCAATAACCTATGGGGCTCTTCCAGGCAGACCTTTGAAGAGGCCAAAACTCACTCTCCAGGGTTGTGAGCCTGCTTTTTATACTTCACCCTGTCCTCAGGATCCTGAACTCCACCATCTCATGGTCACTGTGGCCAAGGTTGCTGTGAGCTTCACATTCCCAACAATCCCCTCATGGGTACAGGTCCAACAAAGCATTCCTCCTTATTGGTCCTTGTTGGCTCCTTTATGACTTGGAAGAAGTTGTTACCACTGCACTCCAGGAACCTCCTGGATTACTTTCATCCTGCTGTATTGTCCCTCCAGCAAACATCTGAATGGCTGAACTCCCACATTAGGACCGGGGCTTGCGAACATGAGGCTGCTTCTATCTAGAAAGGGACTGGTGATCCCTCCTAAGCCTCATCTTCTTGCTTTTGTGTAGTGTCCACGTCACATCACTCCATGCCCTTTGATATTTTCTGTGTCCATCAATCCCCCACAAAGCTGCTGGTTACTCTCTCCCTTAATTCTTAGTTTAAATCCCTGCTTATGTGGTCAGTGATCCTACTGGTAAAAATAGCTTTGCCCTGCTTAGTGAGGTAGATCTCATCTCTGTCAGTCAGACCGTGATTTGCAAGCAGGGTCCCATGGTCATACAGCTCAGATCCTTGTCACCAACACAGGTTCTGCCAACAAGTATTGACTTGTCCTATTAGTGCACCCTCACTGCCAGGATCGAGAAAACATCACTCGGACCCCCATGCCCATGATTCTTGCTATTTATCTGCTACTGCTCTCCTGCTTCTTCATATAGCTACTTCTTGCCACCCAAAGTAAAATCAGGATGAATCATCTTTACTCAATGTATTGGCTTTGAGTAAGCTGAACAATGTAAATGTCACCTATGAGTTGCATGTCAGTATAAAAGAGCTGCTTGCACACCTGCAAGCACTTTGCTGGTGTGTGCTTATCAAATCCTGTAAACACAGGAGAGTAAGAGTTCAGAGTTGCATATTAAATTTTGGTGTTATGCAAGAGAATAAACAACTATCAGCAATGCTAACGTATCATGTACTGTAAGCATTACTTAGTGCACTTATTTTTCTTGAAAACACAGAGTTACTACTGTTAGTTTTAAGCCTCCTTCCATATGAGTGTAAAAACACCTTTATGACAGAAGATAGACTGAGCTGCTAGTTGTATATACCAGTTACATACTCATTAACAGTTGTAATTTAATTACTCTTGTTGGACAGTATAAACAACACTGATTTGTCTAGTTTTACTTCATTATTAAAATGATGGAAACCTGACTTGGGAAGTCATTGTTGCTGCCTAAATGTTAATATTTTGCATTTGTAATGTAAATTTGCTAACAGAACGTTGATAGCAGTCATTCTGTTTGTAGCGTGCATTTGCACTTGATAACTTTTCATATAATATGAGAAGAATATAAAGAACATATCATACGAGAAGCTGAAGTAAAAAGTTACTAGGGCAGCAAGGTGGCATTATTTTTCCAAACTCTGAGACCCTATGCAAATGATGCTCATTTAAATATGAATTTTTCAGTAGTCATTTGTGTAAATGTTTACTCTTGCAATGACCAGTCCAAAATTCCTCCTTGTATGTACACAACCTAGTTAAGGGAAAGAAAATAGTAAGGGAATTGCTATGCAATAATTTCCAATATGCTAACAAAACCGAATTCCAAAATTTGCGCATTTCATCTAATTCTGATAAAGAATGGTTTTCAGACTTTGGGCCAGCTTAGGAATGTTCTGCAGAGCTTGTTGGGGAGGGTTGAGGAGGCGAGGTAAGGAGAAGCAGGGGTTTTTGTGAGATCTTCATGAGATCTTTGAGTCCAAAGCTCCAAATGAAGTCTAGATATCATGAAGGATGTGGAAGCTGTGTTGGAGCAGACTGTCTTTATAAACTCAGTAAATGCTCTCTAGCAACTAATTCCACAAATTCAGTATGTGCCCTTAATTATAGAGTAGGTTTAGATTAAATAATACTAGAAATTCTTTACTGAGAGGGTGGTAAGGCACTGGAACAGGTTGCCCAGAAAAACTGTGGATGTCGTATCCCTGGAAGTGTTCAAAGCCAGGTTGGATGGGGCTTTGAGCAACCTGGTCTTATGGAATATGTCTCTGCTCAAGACAGAGGGGTTGGAACAAGATGATCTTTAGGGCCCCTTCCAACCTGAACAATTCTATGATTCTAATTCAAACACATTTCAACATTCTTTCTTCTCTCCTTGCTTAAGTAAATGAAACATTGATTGCCTTTATAACCATTGATTCCCCTCTTGTATCAACATGGCATACTGCCACTTACTCTTGATCTAGAAAATTTAGATGTCTGGTGGTTTGGGTTTTTTTACTCCTATCTATATACCCTAATAACAGGGGACATGAACTTGACATGCATTAATCTCCCTGATTTATTCTTTTTCAGATTTTTATCCCATTCTTCACATATCTCAATATTATTCCTCTTCCTGCTTTAGAAAGCAAGTGATCTTCAGAGCACTTCATGATAAATAGTTACCAAATTCTTTTCCCTGGTAACTTTCAAATTCAATCCAATATGCAGTAATAGAAATAAATAATTAGTTTTAGTATTGCTTACCTTTTCAGTAGTAAATCACCAGTTACTAAATGCCATACAGTCTAATGCCACTACAGCTGTTAGTTTCTCCTGTAACAGCCATCAGTTTCTCCCATTCTGAGGACTACAAACAATGCATCCTCTCTCACTCAGACACTTTGAAACACCATACATTTACATATCACCGATTAATTTTAAATCAATATCACCAAAAATTTTAATGCAAATTTGAGAAGCAGCATTATGTTGTTCTGATCTCCCTGTCTATTACTTCTGAAGTTTCTAATCTGTGATTATCTAGTCTTCAATTTTGTGTTCTCAGAGTTTGTCAGGATCATTTTGAAAAACCAGTTGTATTTTGTTCCTTTCTGATCATACTGCAAGAAATATGGCCCTTTTGTTGATGGTATAGTTGTGTAACAGCTATTTATCTTCTTTTATCCAGAAGGATAACATTGTTTCTATACTTTAGTATAAGGAAGAAACAGTCTTTTTGCAGCTTGCTCACTTTTTATCCTTTGGTGAAACATTAAAATATCTCCTTCATTATGTTGTTCCTTTTGTCCAGAATACCCCGCTATCTCCATGTCTCATGCCTAGGAGCAGGCCCTCCACTCTACCATGAAAATCCTCCTATACTGTTTGTGATGAGTTCCCAGCCTCACTGGTTTTCTTTTGATGACTTACCAAGCCAGCGGAATAGAAAAGCACAAAGTACAGTGGTGTCTGCAGTGCTTCACCTGCCACAGGGAGAGCAGCTGCTCACATTCAGCTCTGTCTACCTGCCCAAGTGCTTCAACACCTCCCAGACTGCAGAACAGCTGCAGCTGTGCAACATCGGCTGTGACAACTTTAAGGAAGGAGTGCCCTTGTAAGGTGAACCACATTCTTCCCCAGGTAAAATGACAATCTTTACAGAAGCTAGCTTCAGAACAGTTATTAAAGGGAAAAAAAAAAAAAAACCTAACCAAAAATCAAGTGAGAGAAAAACCCCAGCCTTGCATATTAGAGTGTACAACAGAGGCTGATGAAGAAAGGGGCCAGAAGACAGTGAGGACAATTAAACAGCACTCAGACATAGTAATGTTTCATTTTATTTGATAGAAAGTCACTTCAAAAATATGATTAACTATATACAATATTATATATGCTGTACATACAAATACATATACAAAATTTACATAATAGCAAACATCCTTCTGTTACATTTTACAGATGGTAGTTAATAACATGAGATAGAACTGACGTATTTCATACTGGCTTTCATTCTGATTCTATCTACAAGGAATTGTTAGGTATGAGAGATGAAAAAGGATAGCAAATCACTTAATTTGTACTCCAGCCCACACAAGTGTCTTCTCCAAAGTGCCAATTAGGGCCTTGCTCTAGAACAGCTAGATTTGCAGCACTTCCCTTTAGGGATATTTGGCTGATAACCTTCAGATCTTCAGATTTTTTTCTGTGTTATTCAGTAATATTATTTCTAACTTATTCCTGTAACTCAGATGTCCTGAAATCCTCCTTAAATCAAGCTAGATTTGTTCAACTTTATGTTGTTTCATTTTTCCGATCTGATTCATTAGTTGCTTGTCTGCCATGTTTGAAATAGATTCAGCTAATAGTACTCTCTGTTCTGGGGGAAGTACACTCAAACAGGAAAGCTATAGTCCCAAGGGTTCTCTCCTTCCCATGTCAGCACACTGTAAACCTGAAATCAGTGGGCAAAGAAAAAATTCACAGAACCGCAGAATATGCTGACCCATCAGGATCATTAAGTCAAACTCCTAATCCTGCACAGGACACCCCAAGAGTCACCACGTGCCCCATTGTCCAAACACTTATTGAGCTCTGTCAAGCTTGGTGCTGTGACCACTTCCCTGGGGAACCTGTGCCTTCCTCTCCTCCTTCTTAGGCTATTATAGGGTTTGTGTGACTGCCAGCTGGTTCCTGGGAAAAGTGGTATCAGCTCTCAAGGGGAATTGCTCAGATACTGGGGTTTTTCTGGTCCTAGTCCCATGAGGAATATTCTGCCTGTCCACCCTTTCTCTAAGCAAGGGGTAGAGTATCAAAATCAAAACATGGGGAGTAGAAGCTGGCAACTCTGCCCTTTACTAGTTGCTTCTAATGAAGTGTCCTCTATTTCCCATCTGGAGGGACCAGGCACCCTTATCCTATGGATGTGATGGTCAGGGAAAAAGAGAGTGTAAGAGCTGCCAAACCAGCAGGGTACCAGCAGCAGAATCCCTGTAAGAGAATGGCTTCCACAACCTAACAGGCTCTCCTGGAGCTCTTCCCTGAGCTACAAGGGAACATGGCTTCTTCCATTGCCTTTCCTACTTTCACAGGTTAAAAATGAGCTGCTTCTTTCCTGTTTCATTGCCCTAAGGAAGTTTCTTTCTTTCCAAGTTAATAGCATCCTTAAATATCTATTTTATTTCTTCTCTGCTCATGTGGTCCTGTGCTTTTTACTCCTGTGCTGGCCACAGTGTTCTTTTCACTAGGAAATCTTTCCATTTTCTCTCCACATGACTACGTCTTTTTTATGTTACTATACAATAGCTTTCTTTGATAGGTTAAGCAGTTTTCTCTCAGCTGTCAAGGTGAAAGCAAGGGAATTATGGTTCCTCATATATATTCTTTTGGTACTACTTTAAATAATGTTTTTTTCTAACTAAGGGGAACTCTACTTGTATTCTTCAGTACAAGTTTATGTTTTTGAATTACTGCATAACATGCATATATCTTATAATATCTTAAATTCAAAGATATTAATGTGTCTTCATTTTTTTTCTAGACTACGGGATTTTCATTTGTTTGAGAAAAAAGTTCTCAGGCTTCTATGTCTGTCCACTCTTGGACACTACCATATATCTAGTACCATTTAGATATTATTTCTTTTTTAATGTTATACTAATTCTTACTCTCCGTTGAACTGTGAGTGGAATGAAATACCTTCTGTTATTCCTTGTCTGAATTCCTGAGATCCTGTCCACAACCCTGTCTGGGAGGGGGCGCTGGTGAGCTGCTGGCGAGTTGAGACTGCACCTTAGAAGTGGGCTTGGGACACTCCTGCTGACCTTGTGGGGTGGGAGGTGGAGGAGTCAGGCAGCTGTCACTTTGCTGAGGTTGTGCATTAGCAGCTGGTGAATCATCATCCTGCTGGTCTTGAGTACTGGGAGGAACAGCTGAAGAGATAATGCCCTGAGGAGCAGCTGTTGAACCACTGTTGAGACAATTTATAACTTAGTTTGAAACATTAACATTAAATGTGCAATTACTAGTCTCAGTTTCTGAGCTGTAGAATTTGTTTATTAGCTAGTTAAATAGTTTTCTTCATTGTCACATTCCTCTTTTCCTTGTTTCACCTCAGCTTCATGGATGTGAGATGGAAACTTGTCTGTCTTATTGGATTTGACTCCAAGTTTCTTCTCTTGTACCATAATTGTACACTGGGGAAAGGTGGAAGAGGTGGGTAAAGAAGAAATAGCTTCAAGGGAGGAGATAAAAGCTGCAGTATCACCAGTTTTTAAAGATAGGATCTTGTGTGTATAAGTGATTACTAAAGGTTCTGCACAACAGAATTTTCTCTCCCCTCTGTACTTCATTGCGGGAAAGTGGACTGAAGGAGTAACAGTGAGATTATGAGCACTTTTAAATTCTCTTATTTTTCTTACAAAGAATATGTGTGTCATCTGAGTTAAAGGAATTACCAAGTTATCTTGATTACTTACATGGTGCTTAACTGCTTTTACAGTGAGCAAATTCTTAACAGATGTAAAAAAATCCATCAGCATGCATCAGCTCAAGAGACACTATTCAGGCAATATCTGAACTGATTACAGTGGATGTTGGACTGGATTTTACATAAGCACTGATCAATAACAGACATAAAGATATTTTTAAAATATCAAGTTTAAATTGGAAGGTCTATAGGCACTGCTAAATAACAACACAGAATTGTTTTAGCAAAGTCAAGGTCTTCTTATCAAGGCTTCAGGAATACTGTGTACACGAGAAGACTCAGGAATTAGCAAAATTTATTGACCTATCTCATGAAGATAAAGATTTAAAATATTTAAGATTTAATACTTTTAAAGAAGACAAAGTCTGAGGTTTTGCGCTGTTATTTTTCCTGCCTGCATAAAGGACAAGGAAAACTACTGCAGTAAATCATTGCATACTGTATGTTACAAATACAGAGGACCTTTGATTTACAAGGTCTTTTCATCTCTAGGAGAAAAGCATTAACGTAGTAAACTTTATTTTTGCCAGGCTGGTGCATTTGTTTATTGTTTCCAGATGGAAAAACCTGTGTATGTGGATTTTTCCAAAAGATATTCTGTATTTCTCAAGTAGTGTTTCACAAACCACTGGTGGTCCACGTAGTACTACCAGGTGGCTTAGAGAGGAATTTTAGAAGCAAAGCACTGCTACTTTTCAAACAATTGTGTCATAACAGTCAAATACCTTGGCGTGGTTTTATTTGCTGGTTGTTTTTTGGTTTTGGGGGTGGGTGGTTTTTTTGTTTGTTTTTGGTTTTCTTGTTTTTTGTGTGGGTTTTTTTTTTGTTAAGAAGTGTCTTACACTTAGTTGCAAATACAGATTTTAAAAACATGCAGGAGATAAGTGGGAAGAGGAAGAAAAAGGAAAAGGAAAAATGTTACTCCAATATAGAAAGTCAAAGGACAAATCTCTTTTCCCTTTCACTCTATTTTAATCTCTTGTCCTGTTCCTTGTTCATCTCTTACCATGTTCTTGAGGAGAGGCTGAGATTAGCTGGGTCTGTTTAGCCTCAAGAAGGCTCAACTTACAGAGGCACATGGATCTTATCTATGTGCACTAATGCCTGATGGGAGAGTGTAAAGAAGATGGAGGCTCTTTCCAGTGGTGCCCAGCGGCAGAACCAGAGGCAATGGGCAGAAATGGAAACACAGGATGTCCCACCTGAACATCAGGAAACACTGTGAGGGTGACGGAGCAGTGGCGCAGAGAGGTGGTGGAGTCTCTGTCTTTGGGGATACTCAACCGAACTGTACGTGGCTCTGAGCAAGCTGGTCTACGTGAGCCTGCTTGGAGCAGCAGGGGCTGGACTAGCCAAGCTACAGATGTCCCTTCCAGCTCAACCATTCTGTGGTATGTACATTTGGTACATGTGGAAACAGTACTGTGCAAATAGCTGACTTCGCTGACAATAGGCATGAGTTTATTTTATATTAGTTTCATTCATAAGCTAAAAATGCCCATAATAAGTTACATGTTATTTAATATTTCCTCTGACCCAATAATTCAGACTCTCCTAGCAGTAAAAGATTGCCATCTTAGCTCTCCTACAGTACTCTTATCAACACGTACCAAAGATGTGTGATTTTCCTTATATTTACTTGTGGGTTAATTGGGGCACAACAGGTGACGTGAAAGTGGAATTGACTGGTCTCTGGTGAGCCAGAAAATAATAAGGAAGGTAAATAATGCCAAATCTAAAATAGACATATTGAGCAAAGCAACTCCATGTGTTTACTTCTGTATTCTCTTCCTGCAATGTAATAGACTTGTGCTTCTTTGTCTAGAATCAATAACTTTTTCGTGCAGTAATGTTAATCTGGACTTCTTCTGTATTATGTACTTTTTGTACAAGGTTATGAAAATATTTACTGACTTGGTAGTGCATATACCAGGTAAATATGTATTGTCATTTGAATTTTAAGATTGCTTTTTGATTTTGGTACTATGGAGTAATACACAGAATTACACATTGCTGGCATTTTTTAATTTGACTTACCAAAAGCTATGTTTCTGAAAAGCACCTGAGTTAAGATCTTTGCTTAAAATTGGCTTCTTGGTGCAATTGTTCAATTTTTGTCCCATCATTCGCCTAATTAAAGCATCATCTGTGTTTGGAAACAACTGCTTTGTGATTCCTGCAAAATAAAGAAATTACATATTTCAAGCCTCCAAATCAGGGAAACAAGAGAAGTGTAATCTAAAATATATTTCTTGCATCTTTTAAAGTTCCAGCTACTTCACCTTCCACTCTAGTTACTTCACTGTCTTTACAATCTCCTTCATAGATTTTGCACATGCCAGCTCTTGTTTCTTTGTCGCTTCCATATTGCTGTGCCTCTCTTGGTAGACTCAAAAAGAACTCCGGGGCCACAAGGGCTTCTGTAGTGAGTGATTTGTGCTTGCTAATCTTCTGTCCTTATGTTCTGTTCTTGATCTGTTCTTTTCCTATCCTCATCAGTCCTTATGCCTTTGAATCTTACTTTTTTTCCCATTAATTTTCATTTGCAGGTGATGTCACTTTTTCTAAAAATTTCCCTTCCTGGCTACATTTTTTTCAATGCAACAGTAACAGGACTCAACTTGAGGAATCGGATTCCTGCTCCCCTCTTTTCCGTCATCTCCCCTCTCCTTAATTTCCCTGCCCTTTCATTTCATTTTATTTTGAAGTCCTACAGTTTCCATCTTCTTTAAATAATCTGATTTACTAACTCATTTTCTACAGTCCCAGAACTCCCAAGCTTCCTTCTAATCTTTCTTTTTCTCTTGTATAATGTTGACACTTTTCTGTTTGTATTCCAGTGTTCTCTTACACCTTAAGAAACTTTTTTGATTTCTCTACAGGCTTTGTCACTGAATTCTCCACAGCATGCTGTATTCCATGTCCTGATTACCTTCTCTGCTTCCCTTTTCAATTTCACCTACACCCTAGTAGGATTTAGAATCATAAAATCATTTAGATTGAAAAAGACCACTAGGACTGAGTCCAACCATCTTTCTTGTGCCATTAAATCTTCTTCATTTTTTTCATATGTCATTCCAAAACTGTCTCATCTTACTGCCTCTAAACATATTTTTGCCATCCTACACACTCTTTCCTTGTATCTCTCTTGACTTTGGGCCTTTTTCTCTAACTAGATTCTTAAGGAGAAAAGGTTTTTGCAACTGATGACTTTTGAAACTACCGGCTAACTTCAACAAAACTGGATTAAAGTACAGGAACTGGAGCTAGGCTGAGAAGGGAACCAAGAGGACTGCAGAAGTCCAAGGGAATGGCAACGGGAGAGGGATTATAGTACAGGAATTAAGGCTATATTGTTCTAATATTTAGTTATAGGTGTGAATCCAATAAAAATTTGGTTTCATGTGCTCACAAAATACTGTTTTCTTTAAAGCTGCTACTTCCATCTGAAATTATTTTCTGTCCTATGAACCAAATATTTTCTGCCTTAAACCTCAGCATAGACCAAATTTTGTTTGCTTCTCTGATCACTATTTCTGTCTTCTATACAGTCTCATTTTGCCTCTAGCACTATTTAAAATGTCAGAATTCATAACATTCACTGATCTTCACAACACAGCAGACATAATTTAAAATTTGATCCAAGTGTGTCCTCTTTTTGCCTTCCTTTATCTGTTATCATGCTCCAAGTTGCACGTTAACTTTGCAAGGGCTAAAAAAATTTACAGCATCACTGTGCCTGAGCAGTCACCTGAACAAAACCCACAGAATTCACACAATAGAAATACTACTACTTAGCATTTCACTGGCAGTATTTTTAACAGATGGTTTAAAAAAGCATGTAGCTGAAGGAAATAGGAAACAGCTCACCACCTGAGTAGACCAGCTGTTAAGCGTGACAGCCCCTCCCTCAGAGAAAACCCCCCTGTCAAGCAAAAGCCACACTGAATAATGTTAACAAGTCATCACCTATGATTTCCTGAACTTCATTCTGATTCATAGCTGGTTTTGCCGCTTTATCCTTTGAAGAGGAGGACTTTGCACCTGTCAGGCTGTGTGTAGCCATGTATTCATGTGTATAAAGTGCTTGCATCAAGTCATTTATAAATTTTTGAGGTTTGCTCTTGTTACAAAGTGCAATCTGCCACTTTTCGATCTTGAACTGGAAAACAAAATTGATCATAGGCATAACTATTGCAGTTCTGAAGAAATATTATATAATATTACCACTGAAATATCTTTTTCATTTTCTATTTTTAAACCACAATTTCAAAAGTAATCTCTGCAAACTGTGTGCTTGAGATAACTACACTTGCATCCCACTCACAGCTTGATTGTTTTCCAGAAGGAAGTGTGGGGCCGAACAGGGATCCCAAGCATCCTAGCAAACCCTTCACCAGGCAATCCTTATACTCACTAGATGAGACAGGACATGTTCACACATAGCAAAATCCTTTTGCTTGCACTCCATTCAGGACTGTGGTCCAGTCCTGGCATGGTTTCTGTACTGCCTTGGTAGCATGGCACTATGCCCAAACTAATATTCCTGCCTCCAAGCAGACATGCCCTAAGAACTGTGACATCTGGTCCTGGGCTTTGAGAGTGGCTTCTGCATGCAGCAGTGGTACAGCCTAAGAATTTGAACTCTCTTAATAGGCAATTTTGAGCTACCTCTACAAAATAAGGCAGGTTGCTTAGAAAAATTAGTCTTTTTATTTCTTTGAAGATGTTAGGTCAATTTTTGTGTACTGCAATATGCAGTCAAAACACACTTTGATAATTCTTAACAGATTTCTTTTAGCACCCCATGACAACACACACAAGAATGATTTGCATGGATTAGCATGACCCAGTGCATAAGAATGTTTATGTAAATTGTGAATGCAGAAGTTAAAATCATTCTTTTGGTTATATCTTCGTTTTTTTAATGTACAGCCTCCGTGCTTTAGATTTCTCAGTTATGCTCTATTATAATTGCAGAGAACAGGGGAACTTCTTTACTCAGTATCTCTGTATACATGTATTTCTGCTTAACTGCTGGCCAGTGTCTGGAAGAGGAGCAGAAACATACCAGCCTTCGATTACAAATTAATGGTTTAAACAGACTGCTGGTATTCTTCTGAGATGATCTTTGAAATACTATCATTCCCCTTTGGCATCCAAACCATTAGGCTGGAAGTTATCCCTGGATCTTGGTATTTTCTTCATGCCCTTAGCCACAGATATGCAAGGTCACCGAAATTAAAGCAAATTTCAGAGTGTACAGGACACTGAATGAAACTTAATGCTTCTCATGGAAAGAGCATTCTGCACAAAACAAGCTCATTAGTCATGTTACCAATGCAATGATTACAAATTATTTTACTGATGCTTATTTTTTTATATTTGTTATGCTATAGCAGTAAAGTTTAAACTGTATAAAGTTTTATGCCTGAAATTGCCTTTTAACCGACCTGCTTTTCAGTCTGTTGCTCCTCATCTTCCACATTCAGAGTTATTGGTGAGCTGGAGTTACTATGCATAGCTGCATAGGAATCTGCTAATGGATTGTGAGATGCCTTCCAAAGAGCATGTGGATGCAGACTGGACGTAGATGACGTCACTCCTCCTTTGAGCAGCGCTTCAGCCATCCCTACCAGTTCCTCAAAATGAGTGACTGCCTGTGGCAACACTGAAATCAGATGGAGAGTGAGGGGTAAAATAGTAATTGAAGCTTTCAGACTCCAATTACATAAGCAGGTATATTTTTGCAATTACATTCCTGTCATAATGTGAAAGACTCAAAGTAGTCAGCAAAGTCATTTCAATATACTTTCTTCCTGTTCTCTCAAATGCTTTCCTGCCATTCTGCTGTCCCCACCCATGAAGATTTGGTCTCAGTTTCTAAAACAGATCAGTTCAGTGCAAGGCTAAGAGGAACTACTAGTTTATGCCCATCGTGGCACAAAGCAGACCATTTCTCTTTTCTCTTTTTACAATCTCAAAATCTCTGCACGTCCATAAAGCTATCGAATATGGGCTAAGTGATGTTTGATTTTTTTCTTTCATCAAAGAAGTTACACATACTGCAGAGGCTTTTCCCTTTTTCTAATCTATAGAGAATATGTTTTAAATAACCTTTCCTCCAAGTAGTATTTTCAAATATAAGCTTTTATTGTGGCCATTAAGAAAAATCAATGCAGAGCAAAAAGGATGTAAGAGATGACATATCAGCAAGATACAGAATCACTAAATTACAGAAAATACTGTAAAAGACTAATATAATTATTCAAGATGCCAGGCAAATGGACTTGTATATGTGAGAAAAGTTGTCAGGCACTAAGAAACTGTTTACTAATAATATTTAAAAAGGTGGAGATTCAAACCAAGATGAATAACATAAGGAATGCAGTCAAGTGGGAAATGAAACTGATAAACAGTTGCAAAATCATCTGACAATATAAAAAAACCAGATACGAAGCTGTCTAGGGATGGTATGGTGTAGCTGGCAGGGAGTAAATCCTCTTTAAACCTTATTCATTCACTAATGGTTTGAAATTTTGGATTCAGTCTTGGCTGCCTCAGAGTAAGGGACAGGGCCAACTGAGAGGCACTTCAGAGATGATCACTAAGCGATGAAAGATTTATTTTAAAAGAACAAAATAGTTCATCTCTGAGAAAGAATTAAATTTGGTGTACCTGAAACTAACTCAGATGACCAGTAATGAGGAATTACTGAATTAATTAGAAATTAAGTAATTCCAGAATAAATAAAATATCAGGTGATCAAGAAAGAATGCTAACAAATAATGTTAGTTGGACTGGTCAGTGAAGTATCTGATCTTAGCTAATGCTTACACAGGATTCAGAAAGGTTCTCTTGGGAACAACTGGCAGGACTTAGACAGAGCTTTTTCATTTCTAACTCTATGATTGCATGGCCTCTGTGTAAGACAGTAAGTGCTGCTGGAATTAAATGTTGCCATGTATCACAGACTTTGATGCTAATGGTAGGCCTTGATCATGTCAGGTGCTTGAGCATCCGTAATTCCCACCTAAATGGCCTCTTATAAATCAAGCTTTTCCTGACCTTCAGGCTTTCCTCTTCATCAAAATAGTCCTGCCTTTACCTTGAAGCATCACCAGGGACTGCCTTAGGCGGCAGTTTTCTCTCATGGTATCTGTCAGCTTCCTCTTGAGACTTTTAATTTTGGCACATAGTTCTACCTTGGAGAGTTGAAATAAAGGCTCTTCATCATCACTGCTACTTTCACTGTATAGAAAGTTGCTTCCTGAATATGGTTCTCTCTGAAAAAAACCCCAAACAACTATGATATCTAGAGCAACAACAACATAAAATCAAAGCATCAAAAATAACATTAAAGTATCTGGCTAAATCAAAAAATTCTCTTGTATAAACAGACTCAGTGCATTTTAATAAGAGCTGTTACCAAGCATAGATATTACTATTCCTATTAAAATTAAAAATGAAAGGTCAGTGTAATATGTAACTGCTAGGTACCTTTCTAGGTCTCTGTTCTCTATTCACCAATTTTCCAAAGTAGCACCTTTTAGAACGGTTAACTTCACTACGACGAAAATCCTATGCCCCACTCAAAAAATACATTTCAGATTGCTTTTGCTTAATACATTAAAATTGCTGAAAATGGATGTTTACCTGTTTGTTAATTAAAGATGTTTCAAGCTGACTCAGGATGTTGGCAGGAGCAGATTCCTGCAATGATTTCTTTCTTTTTATATGTTTCATCATCTTCCCCTGTAAACAAGTGCATAATAGTGCCTTTGCATTCCTATAGAGCCTTCCATTACAGTATTTCATAATATACTATAAATTTTTATTCATCGTGCACTTGACATTCTTGGTTAGTATTTTTAAAAAATGTATTTGTAATTTAGTTAACTTTTATGTTTTCCTTCCCTGTATTTTGTCACTGCAGATCTCACCACAATGCACACCTCAGAAAACCTGATCCCTTCCCTTTTTTATGCACTAGTCAAACTTCTGTCTTATGGGGGAAACGCAATGGAACTACAGAACATCAAAGCCTTGAATAACACTCGTGTCTTGATATACAAAAGGACAAAATCTATTGGCCTAAATAATTACTCTGACTGGTTATTGTGCTGAGGTACCATGTGAATATATAGGTACCATGCCTATATTCCTACCTTTACTATATATGTTTTGTGTGTTATATCATGAAGAATCAATAGTTATAGTCTATTCCATTCCTTTATGGGCCTACCAATATCACGCACATAAAGACAGAAACTCACCTTTTCTTTATCCAGGTCACTGTCCTCACTTTCTGAGAATATCATTTCTATCCTCTTCCTCTTCCCTTTTCCAAGGACTTGTATTTTTGTAATTTCATCTGCTTGCAATATCTTTTGCATCATTTCTACCAGCTCTTGGGGGTCATCTGAAGTGATGGAAAGGAAAAAGGTCAAAGCACAGATAATCAGGCAACTATACCTTAAAAGCAGATTTCATATCAGACAAATGTTCTGGAACCACACTCACCACTCATGTACACAACTTTCACCAGATGCTTTTCTGTCTTTCTTTCTCCTACAGGCCAGTTTACTAGTACATGCTCATTAGGTTTCAGAAGTCTTTCTAGCTCATTATCATCACAGGGAAGGTCCTGTATCCATGATGTCTCTCCAATTTGCAGTGAATTATCATTTACAAAATCAAACAGTGTGAATTTTTTCATTGTTAAGTGGCTTTCTTGTCACACAGACACTTCCTGAAGGACATAATGGGAAAAATAGTGGTTACTGTGTCATGCCACAGGGATGTCACTAGAACACTTTAAAAAGCCCCAAACAACCCTCCTTTTGCTGGATATTGGTAGTTACCTTGTATGAAAATATCCTAAGAAAGTGAAAACTAAACTAGCCCAGCAAAGAGTTATATCCCTCTTGAAAGATAGGAGATGGTCTGTTTAAAAACTGTACATCAGACAGTTGCCTCCAGAACTATACACAGAAAGAGTCCTGGCTCCCATATTACTTCTGTGTTCAATCTATCTCTTGCTGGGATCTCTACTACTACTACATTTGTCTCAAGAAAATTTTTAGTCCAGCCTTTGACTAAAAGATACAGGTGTGATAAAAACTTTCCCTAGAATGAAGGAAAGTACTAGCTATACATGCTATTAAGAGGGATGTATGATAATCATTTCACAGGCAGGAAGACAATTGCAGCCACAGAAAACCAACCCAGAACTACTCAGGACAACTGAGTGGGTATGACACATCCTGGCAGTGGAACACTTGATGTACAAAAGAACTGACAGGCTAAGGACTGGAAGAGAGCTGGGCTGCTTCATGAGGAATAACAGCAACAAGGAGAATCCAACTCCAAATATAGAGGTAAATAATTTGCTTCATAAAACTACACTTTTAAAGCAACGGGCCATTTTGGGCTTTTTAAAGCTCCAAAGTTCTATACCAGGAGAAGGGAACAAGTCATACTTTGAGCTTTATTTTCCCAATTAGGCTGATAGTATTTCATGGAAGTTGAAATGTAAACTCTACTGGAAATGTACAGTTCATTTAAGTGTTGTCATTATACTCAGAGAAGACATTTTCTACTTTAAAATTATTAAACCAATACACAGAAAATCTGATTCTGTCAAACCTGAATCTTCTTTCCAGCAAACATATGGTCAATTCATAAAGGTGAAATACTCTCACGGAGCTGAAAACTCATGAATTCCTAGATGTGACAGTGTGATTTGCAATTTACTTGGCCTCAATCAGTCAGAAGCAAATTTAGTGCCTCATGCAGAAGCTGTCAAAAAGGTAACTCAGAGCTAGAAAAGGAGTATTATTAGGGGCAATTATGTCAAAGTGAGAATATCTGGCTGCAGTGCTCTAAGAAGTATTGTCAATTTGTTTGCAAAAGCCCAGCTTGCCACTATTCCACATGTCTGTGCTACACCTCAGCAGAGCTGGCTTTCCACACAGGGGTGAACTTGTTAATTTGTAAAAGACAGCTGCAGTCTTGTCAACATGTTTACTGATACAGCAGGACAAGCAGCATAAGAAATCACCATTAATAAGCGTACTAAATCATGCTTTTTTGCAGGATGTGTTGAGAGTGATGGCAGTAGTATTGTTAAGTATTGCCTCACTGGAGAAAGGAAACTGTGTTTGCAAGAATTTATATTAATTTTCTTTAAAGATCAGAAAACACCCATCCCATGCAAATTCTGGAAGAGGAAGCAGCCTGAATATCTCTGCCTAGCATGGCTCACCAGAGGCCTCATTCTGCTACTGATCCGTGCTGGATGGATCTTCATACCACAGACAAGGATCATTCAAATGAATAAACATATAGACAAAACAGAACCCAAAGGTGCAAAAGTTTCAGCACTGACCTCACTACAGGCTGGTGAGGTCCAAAAGGAAACTGCATGTGTGCCTGAGCAACAAACTACCAGATTTAAAACAGGTGATGTATGCAATCACACTAGGCATCAATATTCTTCCTTTTTTCAAAATGCTTTTGAATATATACTTCACTCAGCTTAACATTCCTCATCTGCCTCAAACATATTGCTTCTGCCTCTGATCAACCCAGCACAGTAATCTACACCACCCAGTTATTTGATTATCAAATGAAGTACGTTGATATTTCCCCCCTGGCCTTGGCAGTTGTGAGCTATTTCTTTACCCTCCTAAAAGCCCACATAAGAGCAACAGAATTGCAGGAAAGTTAGAGCTGCCAGTGTGCAAAGACTAACAGCTCACTGATTGACTTCTGTATTTTTCGAATGTTTCCCTGCAGTCCTCTAACCGTCTGGTTTTTGTCTCTTATTTTGTATTGAGACAAATATTCTCTGAGCCATGGGACATTCTTGTGGTCTGAACTTGTACAGGGTTAGCAAGCCAGCCCAGGATTTCCAGAGGTACACTGAACACACAGCATGCAGGGCAAGTGATGATTCCCCACAGCACTAGGGCTGTTCATGTACACACTGTGCCAATATCACACATATTAGTACCAAATCCAAGAGCTTTTGGAAGGTATCAGACTTGTCCACATTGTTAGATAGCTTAATGGAGTCAATGGACATGTAGACTTCTGGATGTTCATAGCCCATGAGAATAGCCTGGTATTCTCATAGCCTGGTGCCACTGGTAGACACCATGAAGCACAGGGACAACAAAATATCTCACACAGTCTTTACACCAGGCAAGCACCTGGATCCATGAAAATCCATCCTGCCACTCTAAGCTAAGGACAATTTTTACCATGGTCATGGCAGGAGTTGGAGCTCAGCAATCTATCTACATTATCTATAAAGCTCTTCTGACCAGACAAGATTCTTGCCTATGGTTGGAAGGTGTACTAGTAAACAGCTAAACCAATTTCACTAAGGGCCTTAACAGCTGCCATATTCTCTCAGCATGCTCAGAGAAATAAGGAATGCTCCTGCTGTTTATAAAGGGACCAAGGCAGGAAAGCAGTTGTGGGGCAGCAACAGCGGCTGGCCAGGCCCCCTTTTCTCTGCTGCAGCTCTACTGGGCATCAGCCCAACTGCTAGTGTTAAGGGCAAAATGATGAAATCATTACATTGCCAAATAAAAGGAACAGAGTGCAGCAGGTGATTTTAGTATTTTTATGTTATGGAGCAATGCCTTCAGCTCCTGCAGTAGACATTAATCAAACTACGTATTTTCACAGAATTTATTGTGACAATCCATGGGCCCTGGGGTAACACCTAACTGTCTGCTGGCATCATCTCTAGCCAGTGATTAAAGGGAATGGAAAGGTAGAACAAAATGTCACTAATAAGGGAGAGGAACAGTGAAACACTTCACTTTCTGGAAGAGAAGTCCTGCAGTGTTCTCTCACCCTGACCTCCCACAGGAGTCAATGTGAAACTTGTCCGAGTCAGGACTGCTGGAGATGCTTCCCTCTAAAATGTTATTTGCCACAACAGATCAAAGGCAAAATATAACGTATCATCAGAAAACAAAATAACTTGGGGACTAACCTTACCAAACTTTGTCTTAAAAATGAGAGGTTGTCTACCCACATTTGGCTCAGTCACCAAAGAAAGGGAGGTGATTCATCTCACCCTATGATACGTGTCTGAAAGAGAGCAGATGACTTACTGTCTGGGAGAGCCTATTTCTCTCCACTGACTATTCAGTGACTACAGGGTAGGTATGCCTCCTCACAGAAGCTGGCCTAGTCCAACCCATCCTGTATTAGCTTTTTCTGGTTTTGAATAGATTTTGAATAGTCAGATGGATAGATTCCAGTAGAATAGCAGAAGTTATAGGGGGCCAAAAGGATGGCATATGAAATCTGTTACAATGTATCTGGTTCTCTGTTTTAAATCTTTCTAACATAGCTCTGCAAGTCAAGTAAGATTTCTGACTCTGAATGCTTTGTTTATTTGGAGGATACATTATCATTCACAGGCATTACCCTGTATGCAGCTACTAACCACAGAGACAATTATATGACCTTTGAAAGCCACTTATGCTTTTGCAAGTTATTTAATTCTGCTAAATGCTCCATTTGAAAACACTAGTTACTGATTTGAGAAATACAGAAATGCAAATTTATGACTTTTCACTCTTCTAGGTCATTTGTAGAAGGGAAAAAGAAAAAGGAAGGAGCCATTTAATTTTAAAGTTCTGCAGAGGACTTAACATTAACTGGACTCTTAATTTTTACAAACATGTTAACACCTCACATACTGCATAAACACTATAAATTCATACACGTAATATTGTTACTAAGCAACACAAAAAGCCAGAACTAAACCAAACCAAAACAAAAACACTCAAAAAAACCCCAAACCACCAAAATACACAAAGGTCACTTAAAGACATATCTCACCCTTTGTCTGACATAGTCTGTTCCATTCAGCCAGGGAACTGGCAGATGGCATGCTAAGATCATTATTTTTTCTTTCAGTAAACACAGTGCAAAGGATTACAGGTTTGCAACATGAGATTGTATACTCACTTGATGTGTCTGATTCTGTTGGCTTAAAACAGGGCTTTGATTTGCTGGTTTCAGCAAATCAAGGAACCGTGTACCACAACCACATACCACAGATCCATCATTATGGTAAATTTTCAGACTTGCTATGGAGTTGCCTTAAGTTGGTGAAGAACTGATGGGACTGGTTGAGAAAAACATGAGATGACCCCTGTTTATCTTATAAGTGGCTCGAGCAAGGCATAAGGACTGAATGATGGCTGGGGTGAAGCGGAGGCCTTGTACCCAGTGCTGTCTCAGAGAAGCACCAGAGAGAACCTGCACCTCTGTACCAGCAACCAACCTCCTCTCCACTGTGCATAACCAGCCTGGTTACAAATGTGGTCCTTTAAGGAGACAAGGATGTACTCAAAGATTCTCTAGCAAAGGTCAGACAGCATTTACACCTCAGCAGGTGGAGGAGGACTAAAGTGTTTATTCTACCTTTTGTGTCAACTATAACTTCTGACTGAAAGTAACCAAGACTGTCATTATGCCCTATTTGCATATTAACTTTCACATGCTAAGAATGCAAATCAAGAGAAATGAGAACATGCCTTACATGTACAGTCATAACCATCAAAATCCCACCTATAACATAAAAGAAGGGGGGTTTTGGGGCACAGACAGAAAAAAAAAAAAAAAGAGAGAGGGGGAAATACCTCTGTTTACTTGGGATTGGTTGATGGACTGACTGTCCTCATCCCCTGAAGGGATGCGTCTATATAAGCCTTGCGCCTCCAGAGCATTGTAAAGACCTGTGAATGTTTATATATCTCTATCTATGTAATACTAATAGATCTGTTACTAGTACCTGCTGTAGTGACACTCTGTAGTTAGTGCAACCCTAACACCAGCAATCCTGAATCTGCTTTCCTGTTACTTCAGGGAACCGTATTCTTTGTGAATTTGGATTGTGAGATATCTGATTGAATTCAACAGATCTATAGTATTGAACTGGTAAACTGAACTATTTGCAAGTCTGTGATCATGCAAATTCTTATTGAACGCAACCAGGCTGGCAATGCTGAATCAGCTCTAATCAGAAGCCAAGCCCAGCTGCACCAAGCCCTCTGACTTCTAAGGACCAGGTGGAATGCAAGGGGGTTTATTGTGTGCCAAATTTCTATATCCTTAATGCAACACATACTAAAGCTAATATTTTATTATGTACTAACATTTTATATTATCTGCCCTCTGAGTTCAGCCTTCAATAATCCCAGTTTTCCTTGGAAACAAAACAAACCAAAAACCAGCCATAACTGGTCTTTAAATTAATCTGCCTCATAAAAACCTATTTATTTCCAATTCAGAGTGATAAGTGGTAGTGACAGATTTGATTTGTGTTGTTTAGACCACAACATTTTACATTGAACTTGTCAGGATATTAAATACAGGGCTGATGTAAAATTTGGGCTGCACTGGTGTCTCAAAATTCCCAATAGCAAGTGTATGATGGAAAACATGACCATATTTAAGTAAGTTATACGCCCTGTTGTAGGTTCTAATCTTTTTCACCTGAAACCAGTGTAAGATTTACTAATGAATTCAGTGGAATTAGATGCTGTCAGAACACAGAAGTGCGTTACTGCTCAAAAGATTTACAGTGCAATATCTTAGTAATTTCTGGAGAAAGATGATTCAAAAGCACAAATCTGCTGCTCTCAGCTGAGAAATACAGAGTACAGATTTTCCAGAATCATCAGTATCATCGCGTTCCAAATTCAGCTGGGAATCTGAGGGAGCATCTATCAGAACACTACTGCAACTCTTAAGACTATAAATGCACAGAAATGATCCCCCTTGCCTTCCACAGGAAGGATAAAACTATATGATGTTATTCCTGATATTCAAGAGGTCCCTTCCTCGGTGCAGATCACTATCTTGGTGTGACTTGCTGTGAAATAACCTGAGATACTTTTCTAAGAAGAGATGCTATTCATGGTAAAGCAACATCTCTGGCCTTAATTACCCAGATGGTGTCCTTGACTTTAAAGCCTCAGCAGCATTTACAACTCACAGGATTATGTGAAGAACTTGGCACAAACCTTGTACCACATTCTAAAATCTATTGAGTAACCCAAGGAATTCATGAAACCATTCTTATTTTTCCCAATAGTGCCCTCCATGCTAGTTTTAGCAATCTGGGAGTTCTATAAAATAATATTAATATCTAAATATGCCGAAATCCTTTGTAGGATTGCGGCTTAAATCAAAAGCTTGACGAAATCTGTTGGAAAAGCTCTGATTTTTGCATCAAACTATTAATTTTATTTGTTAAATTCAGTGATAGGAAAGGCTGAATTATTAATTTTTAAGCAGGTATATATAGTACGTCTGGAAGTACCAAACTTTTGAACTAACCAATAATTTATTCAACTCTCAGTGAAATATGGCATTCATTTTAATGGATTTCAAGACAGCACGCTAGCATCATTATTGGGTTTTCAGTACAGGATTCAATTCTAGATTAAGATCCTTATATTTAGACGTCACTGGTGCACCAGGTGTCTTAAGCTACTACTGTAATAGCTGGAGATGCAGGGGTCAATTTGGCTTTCTAAACAGGTGTCTAGCACCAGTGTTATTCTGCATGGCCTTCAGCTGCTACTCTAGAAGTACAAATCTCCCACAGGACTTTTATCACAATTGTCATCCTTCTGGAGATGTCTCAGCCTTGAGCAACTCCAACAGTCTTTAAGAGTCAAGCCCCCACTAAACACAATTAAAGCTTACTGGAGAGCAATGCAGCTTTATTCAAGTGCTGTAGGGTTCAATTCAGTGGCCTAAAAATAAATGCATGGTGCAATCTTAGATACCGTAAATTATTATGCCTGTCCTCCCTCTTCTGATGGGCACAGAATTCTCACAGGGCTTAGACCCTCTTCCAGGCTTATGATGGTTGTTACTAACTCCAGGCACCTCAAATGGCACTAAACACAAATTCAGGGAAATGAATTGTTCTCTGGGTCTTGATGATTTACCTGATCTTAAACAGGCACCTAGATATCTCACATGCCTATAAATCACGCACATTTATTTATCTGTATTTTATTCCCACACTCAGTGAAAGATTCACATTAAGGTAACATGATGCCAAATAACAAGATGCAGGAAGTTATCTAAATTCTATGTGACATATTAGTATCTTTATTAAATAGCTATTTCACAGCTGACAGATGGAAAACTAATACTCACTTCAATTTGCTTGTTCGTAAATGCCATGCACAACAAAATGTACTAATATACAGACCAAGACATAAATCCCTTTATTTATTGAACTGGATAAAATACCTACACTACAGGAGTTTGAATAACCCCAAGGAAGCTCTTTCCATGCAGGTTAATATATCCAAACACTTAGAAGCAATAAGTAGCCTGGAAGGAGAAACAATCAGCATGGCTGTAAAGTCAAACACTTGGCCATGCTCACTATGACCTGGCTTGGGCAATCCAATACAGCCCATCTTAACAGCTCTCAAATTAAAACCACTGAAGAACAGTGATGCATCATTTGTTTTGCTTAAAGATGTTTATGGGATCATTAGAGAAAGTTTGACCACATGCGAATCTGTGCTGAGGTGCAATAACTGTGTGCTTGCTCCACACAACAGCCCAAGCAGTCAATAGCCTTTTCCTAAAAGGCTGAAAAAACATTAAACATACTTTCCATATGCAACTAATGCACTTTCAAATTGGACTTATTTGAATAAACCCTCTGATAATCTGATATGAGAGGTTATAAGAGGATGCATCTTACTCTTTTTATAAGGTAGTAGAAGCTCTATCTTTCATTCTACCCCAAAGAGTTACTATTGGTGGCATTCACCCTTCAGCTCTTAAAAGCAAAGAAGTGAAATAGCAGCTAGAAAATTCCAGGCTTGATTTTTGGTCAGTATTGAATAACTTAGCATCTTTATTCTCTCTACTTGACTGGCTGTAATAGGTGAGTGATCATAGACAAGAAGTCATGCCTGATTAATACTCAAAGTGCTTGTTCTTTTACTCCAAAGCTCTTCCCCAGTTGCTCTGGTTTTGCAGCATTTTGGTAGGTAGGAGGAGAAAAAAAATCTGCGTTACTATTAAAGGTCATGAACTTTAATGACTAAAGGTCAAGAGACATATATATTGTCCTCTTACTCCTGGGAATATGACTTCAACTAAGAGTAAATTTGCATGCACTTAAGAGAATTGACCCCAAGGCATCTTCCCTGCAAGGGTAAAAATCTCAAAACTTATTAGCACTATTTTTCCCTTCCTGTAAAATTAAATGTCTTTTTACTTTATGTAGTTCAACATAACTTTATAAAGTAATATAACGGTGGAATGGCTAGCGTTGTATATCCGTCTGAAACAATCCTTAAACAACTTTCAATTATATAGTTAAAATACTAATTAAGTGTGTTTCCCTCTGGGATGTAAGGCCACATACAGATTGACAACTGCTACTTTAAACACTGCCAAAAATGAATGCAGAGCAAATTTCGCCCAAGGACAAAGGGGCACACTGCTGCTGTAAGAAAAAAAGCGCTACAGGAGCCTCAGCAGTATATTTCCATCTAGGCTCAAGATCAGCCTCTCTGTCTACAAAGTCAATTTATGCCCACAGAATTCCTGCCAGCGTTGTTCCAGCAACACTATAAGGAACGAGTGTACAGTCGTATGGCTCATTCTCCATTTGATTTACATTTAGTCTAATAAACAGAGGGAATTTAAATATGCAACTTGTGCAAGCTGATGAACCCACAAAATAAGGACAATTACCTCTACATACATAAAGCTGACAAGAATTTGGTTCTACATGGTCGTCTATGACACCTACAGATGGCAAAATGTTACAGTCATTGAAGGGTCTAATCTGGTCCAGCACTGGAATCACAGAGTTTGGTCTTGGGTAAATCATACAACCTTTATAATTCACCTTTTCTTTTCAATAAATCTGAAATAATAATACGCATTTACATAATTTCAAGGATATTGTGAGAATTAACTAATGCTAGTGTGCCTTTTAACTATGCAAAGCACTGTATGGAGTAAACAATCTAACAAGTTTTGCAGAACAAAGATTTGCAATAACCTTGCTGAATTTGGAACATATAATTTCACATAATGGATTTTTTTTTTTTAATGGGTTGCCTATATCTAGCCAGGAAATGTTATTCTTTCAACTGAAGAAAGTGTTTTATAAGGTTTAATCATCTACCAGAAACTCTCTCACAACATCTCCTATGGTATGTTTAAGGTGCTAGGAAGCACTGACAGCGTCATGTAGTCTGTGAGTAGAATATTAAGGGGGAAAGTAAATTATTTCATCATTTCATTACAGGAAGTTGGTAACACTCAGATATTATGATGTCTTCCGTATTTACTTTGCTTGCCTCTTTGGTTTTTACTGTATTTACTTTGGTTCTTGTTTGATGAGGAAAAGCCCAAACACTTTGTTAGGAACTCTCAGATGATTAGAGAACCCTTCTAACCAGTTAAGTAGTCATTTAGGCAGAATATTTTACTCAATTATAATTAATAAATACAAACACAGCCCTTAAAGCATACCTACATACCAGTGAAAAGAGATGATCTTACCCTTTCACTTAGCTACTCTTCTGAAATAATTTCATGTATCATCTCGTACTCTTATGTCCACATCACCAGATCCAGCATGTGACCTTCTTCCCTCAGCTCAGTGATACAGGGAGTCTTACAGCTGCAAAATGAGGTCCACAAGGCCTCTGTCCGTAGGAGCAGAGGTGACTTCACAGAGCTGTGGAGTGCCCCTGAGTCTCACAGCTCACACTGGGGGAGGTCAGCAGACCTCTGCAGGCATGGCTTCTCCACCCAAAATGCCATCATATTTTCTTTTTGCAATTTTTTTTGCCTTTCAGCCTAACCTATGGCATTCAACCAGAAGTTTTAGTTTCTTTTAAAAGGTGTTGCTGAACATCACCTAAATTATCAAGGAATATGCACTGTCCCCGGGACTGTACTGCAATTCTGCACGCAGGACAAGGAAAAGGGATGAAAGTATCCCCTCCTTCAGCCTTGCTGGGCGAGACTGCTAAGTCAGAACAGGCTATCATGAGAGACCTGAAAGAATATTTGAGGTCAACACTGCCTTGTCTCCCTGCAGGAGGGCTGCTGCTGCTACAGTATATCCCCTGCTCAACTTTTACATTAAACTGCAGGAGTTTGACATGATTTTCATGTTGTTCCCCTACCTCACTCAACTTGGGAAAATAGACAAACTGCATTCAAGAGTAACTGCAACCACAGAAACATCCTCCTGTCCCTTTCTACTTCCAAGCCTTTGCCAGTCACCTCTTCTCTGCGGGTTCTCTGAAGCAAACTCTCCTTTTTGATCCCTCTGTCCAAGTAATTATCACCACCTTCTCCATCAGCACTGCTCAAGTGAAAGGCTGCTTCCCGCACTCCCACCGAAAGCTTTAGCTATGCGAGTGACTTTGTCACTGCTGTTTGCCTGTGATCCCCATCAAAACAAGCATCTGCAAGACATTACATCCCACCTGATCACATCTCTCCAAAAGTGCAGCCACATTATGTGCACTCTGAAATGGCAGCAGGACCCCTCGCTTATTGCAGGATCAATAACCGCTTTCTCAGATTATAAAACGTTTAATTCCATTTCTCAACAACCCTTCCATTCCACTCACTTATCACAGTTAGTCTCAAGACTTTGTTACCTTCTTTTACTTCTCTTCAATAGCTTCACTTCCAGGATTTCCCTTCTGAGGTCAAATCTCAGATGAGAGGTTTTGTTTTAATCTTCTCTCTTCATTTCTTTTGTCTTCTCTGTTTATCATCCTTAAGATTTAGGAAAAGTTCCCTGAAAAACATTCTGTAAAGAATCTTAGATTAAAAGTGTGATATGTATAGAACTTCTCTTAAATTCTCTTTGTTACTATTTGGGGAAAAAAATCTACCCACATATAATTTGCTTATTTTTAATGTGTAATAACTTTAGCAACTTACACTTTATTCACCATGGAAGTAATGTTTTAACCACAGTACCAAACCTTGCAGTATTTAAAAAGCACAGAGCAGTAATGAATATAAAGAAAGCCAGAGCATCAGTTTGGTGTACAAGTGAGACAGTTGACTCAAAAGCCTGGAGCAGCAGCTCTCAGAAAAATCATGCATGTCAGCATTTCTTGTACTAAACTGTACTCTCTTTTGCATTTGAAAAAAAAATAAGCAGCTGTCATGAAATTTATTATATCCTTTTGGAAAAACATTATCCTCAAGACACCAGTGAGCTCTAACTCTTAGAAGCGAAAAGCTATAAACCTTAAACTAAAAAGCTTTCACTAGAGATTTGCCTGTCAGATGATTTCTGTGCACTGTTACCTGAGAACAACGTGAAAAGAACCGTTCCCCCTCAATTCTCTGTAATTTACCATGCAGTCACTGCCATGCTACTTTCACTTTATCATCCCATTCTGAAACATAAATCAGTGCAGAGCTAAAGGTGTTGAAAAGTTTCCTGCTCCCGCAATATCCTGCAGCATGGCACTGCAGCACGATGCCAGGAGCATCACACTGATTTGCTTCATGTTTCAGTGAGGTAACGTGGACTGTTTGAATAATCTCCAGGTAATCTGCATTAAAACCATTTTACTGCAGTGTACTGCGGTATTAGGAAAGATTTCAATATTGCACCACGTGATGCAACACAACGTTACAGCATTTGGCAGTTTCTAGGCAGTGAGGGAAAGCTTCAAATCCGTGGCTGCAATGTAGCAACTTCCGATTTTACAAAGTAATATGACAGACTATTTTGGCTCACTCTGTTGGTGCATAGCATGAAATTATATAAAATTCTCGGAATAAATTATGATAGACCTAAAAGCCAATTCTTTTTCTTTTTTTACTTACACCTTCCACCCCCCCCCCACCTCCCCCACCTGGTACCATGAACATCTTTCAATGATAACGGATTTCCTTAACCTTAAGGGTACAGTGAAGTGTTACAATGTTTTTAGCCCAGTGATAAATTAATTTTACTAATCTAGAGATTATTTTCCAGTTCTTGTTTAAACTACCACAGATACATTCCCCTCTCTGTCTTTCCAGCTTGCATATTTTTTAGTTTAACTTAAATTTACACATAAGCTTTTCTGTAGCTTTATGTCAGTCATGTAAAGCAGCAACATTTCAATGTTTCTCCAATATTTACACAGACATTTTAATTATTTCTAAGAAGTTTTGGAAATGTTCCTTAGATTTATGTGCTCACATCAAAGATGCATGAAAAGCACGAGTGTTACCTTGAATGAATGTTTTTTTCCCGGTAACACGAGCAAATGCAATATCGCAAAATGGTACCTAGCTATATATTCAGCAAGTGATTTTTTTGTGCGTGTGTTTAGCAGCGTGATGGAGTTCAGAACCGCATTTTGAAACACCTCTGAAACAGCCTGAAAGTCGGAATATCACAGCAACAATTACAGAGGTAGCAACAGCGACGTAGGTGAACTCTCGCTACCATCTGCGTTAGCAACCCGCACATGGCAGGACTGCGATGTCGCCTGCGCTGCAGCAGCTGCGGCCGGCGCTGAGCGAAGGGCACGGGGCTGACATTGGCTGCAGCGCCTTGCAGCTTCCTGCAGTGCCAGGCTTCCCGCAGGTGCAGCTCCGCACAGCCCCGCACAGCCCCGCACAGCCCCGCACAGCCCCGCACAGCTCCGCGCCTTCCGCGGAGAGCACGGCCGGGCGAGCGGCCACCCTGCCCCGACCCGCCTGCACCCGGCTGCCGACTAAACGCCGGCATCGGGACACAGGGCAGCACCGCACGAGGGCCCTGGTCACCTTGTCAGCATGGATCCCATTATCCTTCCCCAGTTCCTTGCCCCGCCACGAAAGCCTCGACCGACGCCTCGGATCCAGGGTACGCCACAGACCCCCTTCCCTCACGGACCTGCGCGGGCGCTCGCCGCTGCCACCACCCCGCGCCCCTCGGTCGCAGCCCCTCTTTTCCCACGGGGGGTCCCCCAGTACCTCGCAGCAGCCATTTTCCGCCTCCCTCCAGAGCAGCTCCAGCGGTGATGTCACCGGCCGAGTCCCCTCGGCGGCGGGATGCGCCGCTCCGCGTTCCTTCCTCCCTCCCGGCACCGGCGGCACCTTCTTCTTTTTCCTTCTCCTCCACCTCCTCCTCCTGCCGCCGCCCCGCCCCGCCGTGCCCGCGCCGGCTGCCATGCGGCGCCCAGCCCCGCCCCGCCCGCCGCTGCCCGCGGCGCTCCGGCTCTGCCCGCCGCGCTCCGCGCTCCCGGCAGCCGTGCGGGCACCGAGGGGCAGCCCCACCGCAACCATCGCCGCGGCGGCGGCTGCTGAGTCACGGCCTGAATCTCATCCCGCTCCTCCTCCTTCTCCTCCTCCTCCTCCTCCCCCGCGCCGCCGCCTCCCGCCCGGCTGCCGGCTCCAGCAGCGCGGTGCCGGCGGCGATGCCCGCCCCGCTGCCGGGGGAGAAGCTGCCCGGCGCTGCCCGGCCCCTCGCCGCTCACCGCAGACCCGCGCACGCACAGAGGCAGCCGGGCGCTTGAGCCATGATTGCCGCGGCTTTCCTGGTCCTGCTGAGACCCTACAGCATCCAGTGCGCCCTCTTCTTGCTCCTGCTGCTGCTGGGGACCATTGCCACGATTTTATTCTTCTGCTGCTGGCACCGCAGGCTCCAGAAAGGGAGGCATCCCATCAAATCCGTCTTTTCAGGTCGCTCAAGGAGCCGAGGTAAGAGACGCTGCCGGTCCCCGGGGGCGGCGGGGGGTGTCCCCGGCCCATCCCGAGGATTTTGCCGGCGGAGGGCCGCTCTGGCACGGTTTAGCCGGGCAAAGGCTTTAAAGAAAATTCAAGCCGAGCCCAGGACTGCGGCAGCCTTGTCTCCACCCATCCCTTAGCGAAACCTCGGCTAGCGGGAGAGAGGTGAGAGGCTGGGGAGCCCCCCAGCCCTCCTCGGTCTGTCAAAGCGCAGCAGAACTTTATGCTGAACTTCTTCCCGATGAATTAAATATAAATGCCGGGCGGAGCTGCCGGCTGTGCCGGGAGGGCCAGAGCTGTCCCGGAGTGTGCGCCAAAGGGCGAGCGGCGGGGTAAACCCGCTAGCCGGGGCGAACTGCGAGGTGCAGCTGGTGAAGCCTGTGTGTCTTTCTGCTTCCCTTCCAGATGCTGTCATGAGAACTCATCACTTTCGCTCTGAGGTAATTTATTTAGCACGCAATTTCAAGGTCAGAAGTTGTTCTCTTTACCCGAGTACATATAGTCGCGGTCTTTTGTTAATGAAATCACAGTGAACTTTTCATTTTGCATGAAAGACATAATGTCCTCTTTCATTTCTTGGTTTGTTTTTTTTTTTGTCTTCCCAACACAAAATGAGCTCTTCATCTGTGTTACCCTAACCGGCCTGCCGATTTGTGTCATCCCCAAAGGAATTGGTTACTTGGAGAAAAGCTGTGCTTACTGTACGTGCCAGACCTCCCTCTGTCCAAAAGCAGCCCTGAGCCCAGTTATTGACCGCGCTGGAAATACGTGCAGGGCTGGTCGCTTTTGTGACTGCAGAGCCTCTGCTCACTTGCTTTGCCCACAGCCCTCACCTGTGCCCTGCTCCCTGTCAGGGAAGTTGCCTGCTTGGCTTGGATGTTGCCGCGGGAGATCCCAGAAGGATTCAGACTACAAGCCTGTTTGGCAGGCACCTCCGTGTGTGTCTTTGTATTCAGAGGTCAGGGGAATCAAAACTCTTACATGCCAGTGCTGAAAGTATAACACAAACCCCAGTCACTTCCTAGGGATTCTGAATGAGGAGCGTAATTGATGGGAAAATATGAAAAATAATATTTGTTTTAGTACCCACTTTGTTTCCATGCTGCCCTGTGGAGCTCCTGTCTAGATATTCCGCTTGCCTGGTTTCCTGCTATTGATTTAAGGCATATCTTCATGCCATTGCCTATTATTCTGAAAGCCTTGAGGGAGAGTTTTGCAGTCAAATGATATTTTGTTTAATTATTTACATTTTTCCTTACCCTGCTGTGGGTGTGAAAATTATCCAGTTATGACTATAATGTTTTCAAAAGTGTGCTTGGGATACATTTTTGTAGCGTGGTTTGTATTGGCAATTAGTTTTAAACTCTTAACTATTTTGAAATTTGTACACACAATCACAAAAAGAAGATGACATAGGGAGTGTCCTATCTTTAAAGCATGAAAAGCCTGAGTTTGTTGTTGACTGAATAGTACTTCAGTAAAGTGAACAAACTAAATGTATCCTTCTGGAAATCAAAATATTTTTTCACTATTTAGTTTATTCAATATGAAATGCTTGGTTCCCATGTAAAATTCACTCAATCCTGAGCCTAGACAGAGATGAAGTTTAATGTTTTGAAATATGTGCCATCCTGCATGATGACACTCCTAGCGAAGTTTGCAGAGTAATTTATTTTTATTGCTGCTGCATGTGGTTATTTGTTTATCATCCAGTCAGAAGTAGATGAATTTAAAATATTTCCTAGAAGCTTCCATTTAATGAAACATGCTAGAGTAACTGTTATATTCTTTCATAATTTTCTACATTTTGTTTAGATGGAGTGACACTGCAGCTAGTTGGTCTAAACTTCCCTTTTAAATAAGTGGTGGAGCTGTTTTCCCCATCATTATCTGATGAGACTTTTGATTCTTAAGAGAAACGATGACTCATTTGACATCATTAAATTTTCATTTTCCAATATTTTTTCAAGTAAAATGTTATTTTAATGAATCTAATAGAATTGATTAATGAAAAAACTACAGGCATACTTCCAATAAAAATATTGGAAACGTCTGAAGCAGAATTTGACATTCTCCATCTATGTCATCACAAAACATTATGCACTTCCAACCGCAATGTGATGTTGATGAAAGCAAAGCATGATAGATGAAAATACGGGCTTTGCATAATCCCCCATCCCTCCCCAAATGAATGTAACATCTCAGCTCCAAGTTTTATAGCACAAGGTACATCTGCTAGCTTTCACCATGCTCAGTTGTTTGTCAGGTGTAGTTATAAATAGTGTTTCTTAATTATAATAAAAGATAATGAAAAATAGGCTGATAGTAAATAGCAGTGGGTTGGCATTCATCTCCTGAGAGCTGGGTTCAAATCTGCCTTCCATCACATGTGAACGTGCAGGTGGTCTAGCAGCAGTGCACAGAGAATCATAATTGCCCTATCTACAGAGCGGTTGGCAATTCCTGCATGATTGACTGCCTGCCAGGAAAGCCTTATATTTGGAAAAATAGATGTGTGCAAATTTATGTCGAGATTCTTTGCCACAGCCAGGGCTCTCATGGTGCGTGCCTTCATTGTCTATATGCAGTGAAACCTATTCAATCCTTTTCCTTTAATACTGAACCACACAATAAAAAATAAGGCTGCATACTATGGGAGGATAGATACAAAATTTGAAAATATATTTGTGATCCTTTTCAGCCCTCCTGTTTTGAATTTTATATGCCACTGGTGAATTGAATCCACAAATAGTTCGTTTTTGTGGGCCTTGATTTTTAATGTCTCTGCAAAACATGCCTCATTAAAATACATCAAAAGTCTATGCAGATATTACTTATTATAAAATGAACTTAAACATTTGACCCCCTGCCTCAAAAGGAGGTGAATTTGCATGAATCATTATGAATATGAAGTAGGTTAAAATCTGTCTTTGTTAGAGGTGCTTCATAACAGAAAAAATAAACCAGGAGGATGTGCGAGTTTATTGAGATAATACAGTAATGTCTCCACCTCCCCACTAACACTTCCTTACTGCCATCTGAAGTTTGTCAGGCCTAATTTTTAATATATTTTTGTTTCAGTCCTTAGGTTCATTATGACTATAACTGCTCTTAAGAGTCTTCCATCCCCCAGGTACTATAGAAATTCCATGAAGTCACAAAGGAATCACACCCAGAATAGTTAATGTTTCTAATCTCAGGAAGACCTAGATATGCCACTGCTTTAAAAAGAAAACAAGTAAATTTCCAACAGAAATATTCATTGTTGCATGACACATCAGACTTTGATGTAGTTGTTTGCACTAGTCTTTCTTTATTTTGAGAATCAGTCGTAGAATGAAAGGTCTGTGCTGAACCAAAACCACACCAAAATAACAATATAACTCAGTGAGAGTTTTACCAAAGTAGGGACTATGATCCATTGTTGGGCCTTTTTATTATTATTATTCTTTGTGTATTAAAAAAAGGTAAAGGCTATCAGTGATTCTGATTTCATTCTTCTTGTGCTCTCTATAGGAGTTGGTTTTTTTTTTTTTTTTATGAAGTAGAGGAATTTTCTCTGAGTACTTTGTGGGCTTGGGCTTGAGCTTGAGACATTTCAATGTTTATCATTTTACACTTTAGAAAGAGGTCTGAAAGTCTCCTGTACCTTTCAATTTAGAAGCATTGCCTAATGTGTTGGTGTTGCTACTTGCAATTTAAATTTTTTTCTGAATTAGTTTTCTTTATAGTTGAAGCCTCTGGAGTCATGGGATTATGTGAGATTTTTACCTTTCAATTAAAAGGGAAGTAAGCTTCTAGCCCTTAGGCTGGAAGGAATTAATCTGAATGGTATAATTCTTAATGTCTTTTGATTTGGTGGTAAGGACTGTTGAAAAGGAAGGTTCTCATTCAGGATCTATAAATGGTTGGGTTTTATGAGATTGTGAAGGGATAATTGTGCTAATTGCTAAAGCAGTAGTTATTATATTATTGGGGAGAAATGACCAGATTTATAAATCTTTTGCCTGCAATTTTCTCTGAGCCTTACAGTTTTCCTTTATCTTACCTTTTATATTAGAAATACTATGACTTCAGGAACTGAAAGTATCAGTGGGTATCAAGCAACGTGGTTGTATTTATTTAATTTTGACTCACATGTTTTGGTCAAGTTTCCTGTGACTGCTTCCACTGAGACCTACAGGTATAAATCCACTAGGAAACAAATCCGTAGAAGTTTTACAGTCCACTGTAAATTCTGAATTCACATAACCCAGGTGGGACTAAACACACCAATAAGACACTTTATGAAGAGACTCTCTGGGAGGGCTGGCAGTGTGTGTTAACCATGGCTGTAGCAAAGGAATAACATTTGGTGGTTTGAGTTTTGCAGACCCCACACTTTCATTTTAGTACACTGAACAGTCACTACAAGGTTGTATATATTCAATATATGTGACAATACTGGTAGTGAAATAGGTCATCCAAGACGGATGACAATTTTTAAGGGCAAATGGGTTTTCTAAATCATCCATTATGGTACAATGGATGCAAAACTATACTACAACAATATCCAAGAAATGAATATATTACTTTGTCAACACAGATGCTCAGAAAATTGTTCGTAAGCTTATCCCTAAGCATACCCTTGCCATAAGCATGCCCCTTCTGAGGCTGATTGTGAGACAGTTGCCTAAAAATACAGTTCTAGTTATCTTACAAAACAATAATGAATAGTCTTTGAAGAGTTGTACCATAATTCATCCTGAGCATTGCAGTTATTTATAAACTGCTCCAGATATGTGCAGCTCCAGTGAAAGGAGAAATCAGCAGACCCTCCAAGCTGAATTTGAGTCTTCTGTTTGATTGGAGGGAGTGCATTCAAGGAGCCCCAGAAATGTGCAGGACTAGCCAGAAAAATGCGTTCATTCACCTATTGAAAAGGGTGTATCATTGTCTTTACAGAGCTAAATCAGCCTGAAAATATTTTACCTTTGTGTTTGACGTGATTTTTCCCCAGGATGTTTAAACTATTTTTCCATTAGCTGTCTAAGAGTTATGAAACAGGTTCAAAGGAAAACAAATCAGAGACAAAAATAAATTGTTTACTTAGATGTATGAGAGCACTTACATATAGGAATGAATGGAGAGCTCTAAATACAGGTTACACTGTATAAGGACAAATCCTTCCATCCAGTTCTCATAACATATCCAATAATGTGGCCCAGACAGAGTATGCCACAATGAGCTGTCATATGGCAAGCTAGGTATCACTGAGATTTGGCTTACTATATGTTGTCTGTCCATCACTCATTGCCAGCTTTAGTCATGGCAGTGCTGCCTTTGGATAGCCCTCAAGCATTGGTCTGTGCTGAGGAGCAGCCTGTTTGGCAATTGTGTCACAAAATACATGGCAATTGCCTGGTTGCTGCAGCCACACTGCTCGAGTGCCTGAGCTAAACTGACTCTAGAGGAGTTGAATTGGGTAGTGCACAATGTAGTGTACAAAAATGCCTGATATACTTATATAGCCTTCTGGTTGTCTGTATCTCTGCTCTGCCTTCTGATGGTCTGCAGAGCATTGAAATGCTGAGGGGATCTCCTCTGAGCTCCATCAATCACCTGATCAAATACTGATGTTGTGTCATGGTCCAAATCAGTGGTCAGGCATGGTCTTGGGACCTGCATTGTCAATGAACACCTCCTCATGGTTCCCTAGCAGGGCAGGGAAAACCATTGCATAGATACACTACTTCATAAAAATTCTTGTTACTCTTTAGTTTCCTATTAATACAGTTATGCCACCAACCTCGTGGCTATCATATAAGTATTTAGATATCCAGGTTTCTCTACTGTTATCTCTGGAAATGTGTGTTTTAGATGAGCTGCAGTTCAGCTGTGCTGGGTGCCACTGAAGTGCACACTGCTGGTGCATGCAAGCAGAGCCCTGGTTTTGAGGGGATGCAGGGGGAGCACAGCTTGTGGCCATCGGCCTGTTAACAGACACATTGTACACATTCACAAAATGGGAACTTCTAGCTGCTGTCTTTTGCCCTAAACTAACCTCAGACTGAAACCATGAATTAAAATAGCTGAGGTCATACTTGCAGGAACATATGTATTACCACATCTCCTGTAGAAACTGTTCTTACACAGACAGAAAGGATCATGCAGGGCTCCACAGATCACATACTGCTCAGAAAAGCTTAATCATCTGCACTGATTTTTCAGTTACTGTAGTTAGGTTTTAAGGGTGACAGATCAGGTTGTGGATGCTCTCTCAGAAAGAGCTCAGCTCTTTAGGCTGGGGGCATTTAATGTAACAAAGCACTACATGAACAGGGTAGTATGACCCTTGGGGTTGTGGCTGCTCCAGGGCTGTTATGTGTGTTTTCCTTGGGCATGGAAACCTCACTCACACTCTTCCATTCCCAGACTGTTTTAAGTAGAGGCACATTCGATGTGCTATGGAAGAATGTGCAGAGCACAGGGGGAAGTCACCTTGATGTTTTCATGTAGGATCTGATTCAGCTGAGCTGGCCTTTTGGGGCCTGGCCATGTCAGCCATGAGAGGATACCATCCAGAGCTGCAGCCTCTCTCCCTGCTCCACGTGCTCTGCAGCCTGGAGGGGTCTCAGGCTCTGGAGAGTGGGCACGTGTGCTGCTCCAGCCTCCTGGGGCAAGGACTCAGCACTGTGTGGCAGAGATGCTTTAGCTTGTCAGGCTCACAGTGGAGACAGCTGATCCTGACCTCGTGTTAGCAAAGCTGCCTTGATTTTGAGCTTATTCCTTGTGCTTCTGGTTCACCAGCGAGCCTGGGTACCTGTTAAGTGTTATCTGGATCCTTGTACCCAGAGTGTCTGAGCCCTGCTGTGCTCCCTGTGCCCTACTGCCTTGCATCAAGGAGAGTCAGAGCTTTCCTGTTCCTGACTCATCAGTGGGAATGAAACATGAGTCACAGCTGAAGTGTGAAAACACCATATCAGCTACAGAAACTAACTGCACTTGATGTTTGGGCAAAGACACATTTCTTGCAAGTTGTGCCAATATCCTTATCTCCCCTGTCCACTCAGCTGTTTAAATACAGCAGCACTTGGCTTTAGGATGGTAGGGTAGGTAGTAGAGCAGACTGGAAGTGAAACACAGTTCCTACAGACTTAATTGATGATTACATAAATTGATAGCACTAGCTATACTGAAATACATAATCATATCAGACTGAGGTATTGTATTTATCATCCTTCCTTGTTGTAGAAAGAACAAAATGATACAACCAAGTCGAGGCATCGTTCCTTCTGATCTGCTTCCACTACCTTCCTTCATGTGAAGGTAGGAGTTGGAAAGTGAATTTATAAAAACAGCATCCCCTTATACAGCCCAATAGACTCACTGTAGGCATTTACAGTCTAGAGTCTATAGAGCTACTCAGCTGAGCTAGTGTTGGTGTCTGCTTCAGGATGTGCTGAATGGTTCTTCAAGCCTCACTGAATGTGTCGACTGAATTTTTTATTGGTGATAACACGAAATTAGACTAGTTACTCCTGAAGCAAAGACTTGTTCAGGTATGTTGTTGGTATCTGAATTCCAGCCTACGTATCTTTTTTAAAAAATATTCCTGCTAAGTATTTTATCAGTTATGCATGTATTTTATAATAGAAAAAGTACAGACAGATCTTACATGCTGTGATGGGATAAATTCTCTTACCAGTTTGTATTTGAAACAAGCACATTGGATAGAAGAGAGTAATTTCTTTGTATTAGATGTATGGCAGTACTGGTATTGTTTAGCAATCTCCTACTTCTTATTCAGCTTCTTACTGTATTTTTAATATTTAAAGCTAATTCCTTTTGGCAGATCCTTGATGTACACTGGACACTGCCCAGGATGAGGAGACATGATGAGATGGAAAACGGAGGAAGCAGGGGTGGAAAGGGGACATGCTGGGGGAATGTGCTAGTATATTTTAAATTAAACCTTCCCTTGCAGACCACTGATCAAGCAGTACGCTGATTTGTTTTTGTTCTTAAATAATTGTTCCCTTCCTACTGTAGGCTTGCAGTGCCCTGAGGCAAGAGGGAAGGAACTGGGACAAGCCATTGCAAAGCAGCCGTGGAGAGCTGCAAGCCTTCTTGTCAGAGAACGATAGGGCTGCTTGGAGAACAGGCCAGCTTCTGTGGCTCATAGCTTTAGACAGGAAAGAGTGTTTAAAGGATACCTTGAGGCGTGACTGGGAGTGCTATTTGGCTATTTGCTTGCAGATCACCTGATTTTCCTAATGCTACAACTTACCTGGGCTTTGATAGGAGTCCTGACCTTATGACAGGAAAACATAAACACATCATGTTAAGCAGCAGTGTAATATAGCAGGGGTTATTAGACACTGTGTTCTAAATTCACACCTAAACCTACCTTCACATAAGGGCTCCTATGTATTTACTTGGGGGGGCCTGCTTAGAAACTGAAAATCACATTATTGATGGTCTATTTCATGAACTTGGTTGGAAAAGTAATCTTGTTCAGGTTATGTAAAAGACAATTGCTTTAAATGCCTTTGAACGTGTAGATTTATCTTGGAATATTACACGTGCCAAATCATAGTCTTCAATATCTGAGAAATGGTTCCAGCACTGCTTAGAGTTCAGATTTTAGAAGATAAGAATAATATCTCTTAAAATAAACATAAGGCATGCAAAGCAGCATCAGCGAGAGCTTGCTAATGAGGGAGTGGAATGAGAAATTGAATGTAAAATCTTATATCAGGATACTTTTAAATCCTGATTCAGATCTTTATAGGAGTAACCCTTTGTAAGATTAAAAAAATTAATCAAATTCAATTAAATAAAAAAATTAATCAAGAGAATAACACACAAAAAAAGGGTTGCAGTCTATTTTTTTACTTCTGATAGAGTCAAAATAAAAAAAATGCAGTTGTGTCCTCTTTGGGTGTTTGACAAGTAACACACTCAGTGAGTGTAGGTAATCTTCCTGTGATAGAACATTACCACGTTGCACTGCTTAGCAATCTTTACTATAAATATCTTGGAGAATTTAACTTGAATCTTGTATTTTGGGTTGAGCTTGCAGAACTGGCAGTTAAATAAATGTTGTGGGGTTTTCTTTGGGTCTTTGTAAACTGGTGATGTTCAGGATGGAAATCTCTATGGAAGAGGAAGGAGGGAAAGAATGCAGTCTTGGTCCCTTTTTAATTTAAAAGTATTTTTACAATTTTTACAAAGAGATGCATAGATATATGTATGTTTATCTGTGTAGCAGAAAAAAATCTCAAATTTCCCTCAGTGTGCAAGAGAATTTGAAACAATAAAGTTATTTAATTAAACCTGGCTTTTTAGTTGAAGTAGGTACTCCAGCCATAGGGTTTAATTCAGTTTCAGCCTGTCTGTAAAGCAGCTGAGAATGCCAGCATCTTGAAAAGGGTTTGACACTATGCATACTAATGTCTGCAGGCCCCAAGATGTTGTGGGTTGCATAGACATGAGTTTCTAAGCTTTAAAGAGGTGGTAACTGACAATTTGAATACTATTTCTTGAGGCCATTAGTTGACGATGTAACAGATGACAATTCTCATTCACATACAAGCACTGTCTAAAACCTTAAAACAACACAAACTTGGATATTCCATCTGAGTTTCTTCTGGCTTTGATATTCATTAGCACACCTTAATCTACAGGAATTACTCCAATATCTGTAAAGGCCTTTGCAAACGCAGTTGAATTCTGTTGTCATTGAATTGTGGCCTAATGCTAGCTAGCACTTTCTCTGTGATTTACTGAAGTTCTGCCAGAAGGCAAACTGGGCTGCAGTCCAGTGCCCACTGAAGTTAATGCAAAGATTTCTGTTGACTTCAGCTGGACATCAGATAATGCACTTTTACCTCTATTGATGTTAATGTTTACTGACTCCAAAACCCCTTACTGGCTGGAAAGGTTGGGTTCCAAGATCAGAATTCTGACATCCAATATATTCTACATAAAATACTTGCACACTGGAAGAAATGAAAACTGGATATGGTTTCTTATCAAGCATAAAAATAGAGATAACATATGATGAAGGCAGTAGGGCTAGTAGAAACTAGAATGGAGAGGAGAAGCGTCTGGTGAATTAATACAATTGCACATGGAAAGAATGGAGGAGTCAGAGATTTATATCGCTAAAGCAATAATGCACACATGGGGTAGCACTGATGTATTCATATGGTATTATTACAGTATCAGAAAAAGAATTAAAAATAAATATGGAAAAACTAAGACAGTGAAAGAAAAAGGTTCAATACATTATTCAAAATGTCCTTATCTGTAAATTTAAATAAAAGCAAACATTAGACAAGTTTTTTAGGAAGTTTCAAATTCCTGATTTTTATGATGAATGAATTAGGAATGAGAAAAAGCAAAAACATAACAAGGATAGCAGTGTATAACATATTTGGTTATCAAATACCAGACCATAATGAAGACATGGGGCAAATAAATACACATGATGTTGTTAAGAAATGCAAGGTTGAGTATATTACCAAAAAAAGTCTTTAGCCACTTTCTTAATTTTTAGGTTTATGATCTTAAGAAAAGGTCTTTTGAATGACTTTTGACAGTTCAGTGAAGACTACTTTCAGATGTGTAGCTTCATTGAAAAAAAAAAAGGATGTAAAATGTTTAAACAGAACAGAAAAACATGTTCTACTGTTTTATATATCAGTAATATGAATTTATAGGAATACTGTACTGAATTTTGGGGATCCATCAAGAGCGATATCTGTGAATAAGGAAATGTGAAACACTCACAGGGAAAAAAGTGATGGAAGAGACCAGAATAATTTCATGTAGAAGGAGGAAAATAAAAGGAAGTCTGATGATATGAATGGAATATGTATGGAACGATGACTACCGTATTGAAGGCAGACCAAAACCTAGTCACCATGGCTCTGATCCATCCTATTTAATTTGGATGTCTGTGAGTGAAGTAGTCAGCTTGGGCTCTGGTTATGGCCAATGGAAAGAAATAATTGCTGTGAAGGAGTGGTTCATCTGGCCTGCTGGCTTTGGTGGCTGACAGGATAACCCAGGGAGGGGATGTCTGCTGAACTTTGGTCAGAGGAAGCCCACACATGTTTCTATAGACAAGAAATTAGTCATTGAATCAGAGGTGTGAAGTTAAAACTTGTTTGGATATTTTTTACAGAACACCTTACTGTGAAAGTAATTTTACACAGTGTGCTCTGGCATGCAGTGGCCAGGCTGGCAACATTCATCATCGATTTGGGTATAAAGATAGACAGAGTAAGTTCTTTCAGTATTATCACACCTCATTCCAGGGGAAAAACCCAACAAACAAACAAACAAACAAAAAACCCCAAACCTAAAAAAACTCCCAGCATTCACAGAAGACTTAAAAGGATGAATTTTAGCTAAAAGAGGTTGATCTCCCCAGCCTGCTTCCTCATACAGAAAAGCTCCCTTGAGACCAGGTGAACTAGCCTTTGGCTCTGCAGCAGCCTCCAGAGACACCTCTCCATTCCTGTTTGCTGTAGAGTTTGATTAGGAAGATCATTCTTCCTGGATTCAAACAGACTCTAACTGGAAGGATGCACATGAATGCTTTTGCAGAGAAGATAATTCCAGGTTCAGTTTGCCTCAGGTGCTCCTGTGATATATCTAAAACTGGTTCTGGTGGTCATGTGAGTTGTTTCTTTAAGGAAGAATACTTTAGTGTAAATCTTTGTGCAGCTATTTTGGTATTTGGAAGACAGCTTTTCTAAAAATACATGTTTGAAATTTCGTTTGGTTTGCCTTGTTTCAGAATTTTACAGACACAAGAACGAGTCAGGCAGTAGGTTCTGGGAATGAGCAACTCACGCCCAGAGCAAAGAACAAGAAAAGGTTTTCATTGCCCAGTGACACAGCATTCATATGATACTGGAAACTACAAATTGCTTAATGGTGTTACAGCAACCTTGTTGTAGTAGCTGTGTGATTTTAAAATCTCCAGTGTTTCCTCAGTTGTTTGGTCTCAGGTGGTGTGCTGTGCTTCCCTGAGCATTCTGTAACACTTTTCTGCTTTTCTGTGAGCACTGACTTAACATCTAAAATAGTGCTGTCTTTGCCAAATAAATATTTGTGTGATTTCCATGTTTCTTATTTTGATTGCTGTATTAATGTGATGTTTTTAATTCTCGGCTAAACTGAGAGATAAATAACACAGATGACACAAAAAGCTTCTGTTCATTTCACTGTTTAGAAGGAATCACCAGCCATCCTAATTTTACACTGAGCACAGGAGTAGCAGCTCTGTATGTTACATCACTTTTAACTCCTGTCTTCATTTTTGATCACCAAATTCTGAAATTTTTCAGATTTGCATCTTTGCTCTGGCTAAGTCTCATTGCAGGAATGAGTAAGCATTTTGGTTTTTAGTCTGAGGACTCTGCCCTTGTAACACTATCTTTGTAGATACGGAATTAATTTTCCACCTGAAATCATGATCCTCTGCCTTTATTGCATTATAATCCTCCCCACAGCAACCATTTGTGATACTGCAGGCAGATTATGACTTCAAGAGAAGAATAAGCTTCAGCAAACAGAAGCAGATGAACTCTTAAAGAGATAAAGATCCCATTTTTTTGCTAGTAATAAACAGCAAAAGAGAAAAATACATAAAATATCAAGGTGAAGCATTGTCTATAAATAGATTTTTCTGGAAATCACAGGTGACTTTTTCATATTGAAACATAATACTCAATCAGTAAACCTTGACATATTTTGAGGTGAAGCCACTCGGTGAGACAGACTCACATACTTAAATCCCTATTTGGCATGCCTTTCTAAGCACTTTTAGAGCTGCTTAGCTTCTATCAAATTCTTCTGTTACATAAACATACTTTCCCAAAGAGTTTTATCCAGCTAATGGGATGGGAGTGTGGTGAGGGAGCAGTGCAGGGTATATCACAAGGCTTTGGCCAGTAGCCCTCATGTGTAAATAAACCATAATGCATTTAACGTTTAGAAAATCTATTCTGATTTCAGAACTTGGAATAGATTTGCTGTGTGTTTTGGTCTCTTAAGGAATATATTCACTTACTCTAGAATAATTCCTTAGGAACACTAATGTTTTCTTCTAAAAGAAAATTTCCACGAGCAGTAAGCTCTGCCATAGTAGGCTCTCTGTGGTGTATTTTTCCCTGTTATCCCGAATAGTCCCTAGTATCGTGTTGAATGATACATTTTAAGTATCTGTTAGCTATTTCACAGGGTAGAAAGAAAATGGGGCAATAAGCTTTCCCACTGCAATAGTGTGGCAGAATCTCAGATTTACATGTTTGGATGTTCAGAGATCCTCGTAAATCCTCCTAGATCTGCTGGCTGCAGTGGCTTCCACTGTACTGCTTGCTTTGGTTGATTTGGACAGCATCCTGCTTCCATTCAGATATGGGGTGTCAAGGTCTGTCCTTACCTGTAGTCTGAATGATTCTGTTGCTTCAGTAGAGTAGGAGGGATCATAAAAAAAGATTCAAGAAATTTTGGCTGTACCTTTGTGTCATATGTATTTCACAGCCCTGATGCACCACGTACGTGAACCTCCCAGAGTGACTAAGTAGATTTGGGCTCTATTTCTGTCCCTCCTCTCCCGTGTTCATGTGTAGAAGGTTGTTACCTGGAATTTACTTCACTTTTCCACTTCAGCCTTTTTATATCATCTCATGCATGCAATGTGTATGTATAGCAATTACTAGCATGTGTATGTAAATGTGTGTTTTGTCTTTTGGCCATTTAAGGGTATATTTAGTTAATGTAGAACACCTCTAAACAATGAAGATAGCTGTTTGTCTCTCTGTCTGAGTATCCAGAATAGACTGTTGCTGTCTTCTCTTGCAACCTCACAAACATTAGAAGAGGAAATCCAGTTTTCACAGAGCCATACTTTTGATTGTTTCAATTTACCAACATAACAGCATTTTAGCATAACTCTTCTGTGCTGATTTCCTAATTAAAACAACAACAAAAAGGGCAAAAAGTATAACAAAACCCAAAGGCTAATGGAAGGGGGGAGAAAAAGAACAGCAGATTTATTTGGAAATGTACTGCTCCCACTAGTTTTCCGCTGGCAGGAATTCAGGATATTTAGATTCACAGCATAGATTTCTGCAATTTTATCTAAAATCTAACCTTGCTGAAGTTTGATTCTTTATATGGACCAGCCATTTCTAAATGCTGGCTTTGTTGCATAGGGACTTCAGCAGAGGTATTCTACTAGAAGATAAAAGAAAGTGGAAAATTAGGAATTGTTGCATCTATTCTTGGTTTTGAAAAGAAATATAGTCCTTAAACTGTAGACTGTCACTAAGGACGTAGATTTGGCTCACTTACTCTGAAAGCTGATGTGACTAAGTGAATGAATATTTACAACCTGGCCAAGTTTAATATCGACCAACATTGTATTTGGTACAAATGGCCCTTGTCTGACTTGTGCATGCTCATGAGGGGACTCAGTGAAATGAGAGAATGCTCATTGTAAATGCTCTGCAGGTAGCAATAAAGGGACAGCATTATACATGTTGCCATTAAAGGAATGAAATTCTGTAAGGCCATGAGCCATTCTGGATGATGCTCAGAGGTTTTCCCAGAAAGCCTCTAGAAAGCATTTCTGAAGGGCAGATTTTCCTGTGTTTATTAATTTGGCCAAATATAGCCATATTTCTGAGATGATATCAAGAGACAGCATCATGTCTTAGTTATTTATTCAAATTATAAGATCTTTCCCAAAATTGAACAGTATTGGATCTCTTAATGAGAAATGTTAGTTATAATTTTTGCCACCTACCAATTTTCCTTCACTTTTGTTCTCAGGAAAAAAGTCCATGTTTTCAGCCCATGCTCCCTAAAACAATTTCTCATGAGGCCAAGAATTAACCTGGAAAATTTTAATTATAAATTTTAAATTAGAACTTTTTAGTTATAAATAACTGAAAGCATGAGCTTATAAAAGAAAAGCAACAGGAATTACTGCTTCTGGCTGTGTCTATAATATATATAAGTGAGAAATATAAATCAAATGTGATATTAACAGCACTTGGCAACACCTCTTTATTGTTACATGCAGTATATATGGACATGATATTCATTTAAGGTGAGCATGCCTGTACCTCAAGTTGTTGTTAAGATCCTGTGTGGTTTTGCTGTTGTTACACTGCTCCATTCTGGGAGATGCCAAACACAATGGTGGCTTTTTCTGTTGCAGGGCTTCAGATCAAGTCCTCGCCATGCCAGGAGACGTGTGACACCTCGCCTGGAGGAAACACAGCCTCTAGTGGAAGCTCACCATCTAAGTGAGCAGGAAACTTCTGTAAGAAAAAGAAAAATCAAGAAAAGCAGCCGAGTCCAACCAGAGTTTTATCATTCTGTTCAAGTTACTCCAACTCGAAAACCTGTAAGTATGCTATCTTTAGGGATAAATAGCACTCAAAGTTATTATAGGGGCATGTAATATAATTTTAATTTTTGGGCTATGCATGTTCTATTCATCAATTTAAAAACCTTTTCAGTTCTCCTATTCAGAAGCAAATCCAGATGAAAGTTTGTAAGACTGTATTTAATGTTGATGCATAACTCTAAAAAATAATCTGGTTCTGAAGAGGGGTTTTTGAATTATGATTTTTAAAATTTAATATTTAGACTATAGACAATAATCAAATTGGGTGTTTAATTTGACATTTTTATATTACTTAACAGGTTTTTATATCAAATGTGCATTTTATTGAAATTCCTTACTCAGGTTTATCAGAGATGTTATGTACTGAATCAAGTTTATATTAAATACCATTACTAGATCAAATTTTGAGGTCTCTTCTGCTTTATACAGTATTTAAAATCTTTCTGTTCAACAAAACTTAGCTCAAATCTCATCATTCTTTGCTCCTCAGCTTGATTTACACACAGTTCTTTTAATACTGATAACCTACTTTTAGTATGGAAATATGACAGTTTTTTGAAATATACAGTTCCTAATGTAAATTTGCGTGAAGACCTATTCTGTCCTGCAGGCATAATGCATTTCTCTTTTTAATGAGAGCTCATGGCTTTGATACATTTTCTGACTAACTTTTCTGTGCCAGTGTTAAGGGGCTTTAACTACTTCTATAAAGTCAGTATTATTAAAAAGGTGACTATTGAGCATACCCTAAAAATATCTCACAGTTGCTAGAACCTAACTGAACCTTCCTCGATGGGTGTTAATTGAGCACCAAGAATTATCAGTGAGCTCTGAAGATGTAATTTTTTAGTGGAATTACATTGCCTGAGAGAGCAAGAAACTTGTGCAATGAAAGCCATAGCTGCCAACAACTGCCAGAATTTTGCCTATTAGCTGAGTTTGTTTCTCTGCTTTCACTTCACTACTCCCCATTTTCCTCTGTTCTCTCAGGCTTCTATTTATGATTTATTTTACACTGCTCATGTTTCTGTGGTTTAATTTGGTCTGATGGATTTGTCTTCTACTCTTCTTAAAGGATCTGCTGACACTGTCTTCTCAACCATCTCCTTTTCACTCCCATCCTATCTTACTTTCCAGACTACTTAGTCTAGCCCTGTTATTCTTACTAGGTCTCCAGCCTCCCACCAGGCTCCCTCTGTTCATTATTCACTTTTGGTCCTTTCCCTGCTTTGTTGTCCTTCTTTCACCTCTTCCATCATCAACGCTCATTTTCCATACCACTCGTCTTGGGTATTTTTTTATTCCCTTTTTCGTTTGAGTGTTCATACTTTTTTCCATGGTAGGCCTATGCTAAGGGTAAGCCTGCCTGTCACTGCTGAGGCTGTAACCAATTGCCACTGATTACCAACATTGGAAAAAGAGCATCAGTGCTGCTGAATTAAAGAGCTAAAACTGTAGAAATGGTATAAGCAGCAAAACAAGCTTTGAAGAATAGATTAGTGAAGCTAAGAAAGCCCTGCTTTTTCCCCAAACTCAGTAACATGTCAGGGATTTCAGGACCAGAAAAAAAAAAAAAAGTATAAGAATAGAAAATGTGCAGTGTTACTATATAACTTCACTTTTGTATAATTTCATGTGTCTGCTAAGATCTATCACTGAAACAATAATAAATCCCAGATTTAGAGAAAATTTCAGCGCTGTCACCATTATGTCACTTCCTTGAAATTGCTTTTGCAGTGTATCTTTTATACAGTTATATATTTCTTTTGATAGCCTTTCCTTCTACAGCCTTGATGAACTCACACTTCTACCAAAAAAAAAGAATAAACTGTCTTTGTTAGACTACAAGCCAGAAAACATAAGTCACCAATTTAATTTCTCATGGACACTGTAAGTTATTCTGAGTGTATTATTAATGCCATGGTGACAGGGTGAGTAAGGTTAATGACATTGCCATGACAAATCACTGCAGTGTTGTGAAGTTCCAGGCAGTAATCAGGATGTCCATCCTGCAGTTTATCACATCTTTGTCCCATTTCATCTCAACGTCTTCAAGTTGAGAGACTTTTGACCTACATCTTTGTACAGTTTTACATGATTCAGTGCCAGAAATGCTCTTGTTAATCTGCATAATTTCTTTCCCCTTCCCCCCCTATTATTTCTAGCTCTGTTCACTTGAACCACTCTAAATAAATCATCTGTTGTCTTGATGTTTATGTTATGGCCATATTCTGCTTTGTCATCACTTGAAAAAAAAAGTATGATGTCTGCTAACCAGAAGACATAATTTCTCCTCGTGAAAAAGTTCTCCTTTTTGTTTTTCCCGACTCATGCCTTTTTGTTCCCATTTTCTGACAAGAAAGGTATCTCCAAAGTAACTATAAAAGAACCTTATGGAAAGCTTTTTCTTAGCTCCAGGAAATTTTTAAGTCCTAAAATATGATAGCCTGTTTTGTTGTCATATGAAGATATATGTGTAAAGACTTTCCAGATATTTCCTTAAAAGCTTTGGTGGATATTTAGATGCAATGCTTTCTTATTCCTGCTAATTTAGGCTATTTAGTATTTGGTTGGTTTTGTTGTGTCTAAATCTTGTTTTGCAGTTTCCTAGCTGCTGCTATAATTATCTGAATTTGCTTGTATTATTTCTTACTTCCTGCATAGCAATCTGAGATCTTTCCAGTATTGTTCCTGATCTTGTCAGAACTAAATTAGTTGTAATTGTTTGGATGGGAGTAATCCCGCCAAAGACAGTAATTGCTCCACTTGAATATCTACATGAGGAGATGTTTGCAGAAATAGAACATTAGTTTTCTCTGAAAATTTAATTGTTTTTTACACCTTCGATTAATGGGGACATTAAATACATGTTGTGCTAGTACTGATCCTTGCCAAACAAAGTTTACAAGCCATTTTCACTTTTATTCATTTTACTCTAGTGCAACATGAAAATAGTGCTGTGGCTTACCCTTTTTAGGGCACTTTGTTTAGGACACATGCCCTGTCACCTTTCTCATTGGTGGCTGTATTATTTGTGCTGATATTCTCTATAGGTGAGAGTTTTGCATCAGCTTCACATGGAGGAGAGTACAGATACCTATGACTGATGCGTACTTTGAATTTTTGAACACAATGGAGAACTCTTGAGATTAGAACTGTGTTCTTTAGATTAGTGTGATTTCATGCAAGTTAAGGGAGTGTTATATATTGCTCCTTTTACAAACTGGGTAGCAGATTCTGTATAAGTAGCTAGATTTTCTGAAGGTGTGGAAGCATGTGCAACAGTCTCTTCTTGTGAGCTGTCTGCTGCCTAGCAATACTTCTCCAGGGCAGATTTTAAAATGAGGGTTCTATTACAAGCATTTTGCAAATATTATCTATATTTTAAATAGTGGTCTGTTCTGAAGCAAATTACAAAATGCTGCATATTATTAATAGGAGACCTTGAGTTTTTGTAATCATATGTTGCTCCTGAGGTGTGGGTCAGTTAGACATACAGTTCTGTCAAACTGTGTTTGTATGTCTATGAACATAATTGAAAAGAGATGCTGTCAAAGCAGTGACTTTAGACATTTCTGTTGTTAAACAGTTTGAAGGGCTCCTAAACTGACCAACTCATGCAGCCACCAAGGATTAGTCAAGATCATGAGATGTAGTACCAAAATTTGCACTTTCATTTGTCATGATCACTGAACGGCATGCAGTTGATGAGGCTACAGAGATTGGGTTGTAAACAAGCCTTTCTCTAAGGTTTCTTCACTTTTAGATGTGAAAGCTCTCTTTCTGCTCAAAAGCCTTGTACTTAACACATCCAAAGATGGTCTGTTTTGCCCCAGAACTGTAGCAATAGCATATATTTAGGTGATTATCTACTGAACGGTGTTTAAAAAAAACGTATCTCTGAAGTCACTTACAAAGAATAAACTGATGACAAATAATGATCTCAGAAGCACTGCTAATTGTAGGTATTCCTCAGGGTCTCCTAATTTACTTGTTTCTAATTATTTAAAGACTGGCCTTTGCTGAAGCAGTTTAGGTCCTTAGGGGTGGGTACAGCATTGCTACAAGTCACGACAAGGAAAACAGAAAGAGGTCAGATGTCTGGGAAGTTACATGTGAAAAAAACCTGATGTGGACAGCTTCATTTGGTTACACTGAGACTAATCCCATGGCTGAAGTGAAACTTGCCCTGTAAATACCATGATGAAGAAACCATGAAAGCAAAGTTCAATCAGTTTTTAATACATGTAAAACCATAAGCTGTCCCATTCAGAGTCTTTTCAGCTATCCTGGTTTTTGCTTTTATGTGTTTAAGCCCTGGAATTTATGGCAAAATCAGTATTAGAATTCTGTGTGAAAAACACTTTTGAGTTTTTTTAAACATCTGATACCAAATAATTTATAGAAGTCTCAGTATTTGTTAATACTTAAGAATAAGAATTACTTAAGAATAATTTTTTATATATAGAGTTGTTCTACAGGGCTCTTTAGGAGTTTTTAATATGTCTCATTAAATCATATCCATTTCATTAATTTAATTTATTCTTACTCTGATTTTATGTACTAATTTTCCAATACCACAGTGGTATGTCCTTTGCATGCTGTTTGAATGACCTAAAACATATGACGTGCAAAAATTGCCCATCACCCTGCACAAGACTTGGTTAATTCCAACTATTACCTATTTAATCTATAGATTACATTCATATCTTCTTTCTTTTGGAGGCATCTGCTCATGTTGGATTGTGTCTCCTGTGAATTGCATTTAGAAGCAAGCTTGGCAAAACATTATCATACCATCTTTCACTTTCAGCATTTTTATTAACATTATATTAATGTTCTCAAATGTATGACAGAGCTGTGAGCTGTCAGACTCTGCATGCCACACAGACACACACGGGTCATCTCTCAGGACAGTCTGAGCACAGCCGTAATGAAGGCACACAGGGAACATGTGAATGCACATAAAAAGGGAAAGAAGAACTGCATTTTTTTCATTTTTAATACTGCTGTGGTTTAACCTGGCAGGTACCTAAACACAAACAGCACCATAGAGCTGCTTGCTCACTCCCCCCAGTAGGATGGGGGAGAAAATGAGAAAAAGGTAAAACTTGTGGGTTGAGACAAAGACAGTTTAATCAGACAGAAAAGGAAAGAAAAATAATAATAATTATAAAACAATGTACAAGTGATGCACAATGCAGTTGCACAGCACCCGCTGACCGATGCCCTGAACAGTCCCTGAACCCACCCCAGCCAGCTCCCTCCAGTTTTATTGCTCAGCACGATGCCATATGGTATGGAGCATCCCCTTGATCAGCTGGGATTAGCTATCCCAGCTGTGCCACCTTCCCAGCTTCTTTCCTGGCAGGGCAGCATGAGAAGGTGAAGAGTCCTTGATGTAATGTCAGCCCTGCTCAGCAATGACTAAATCATCAGTGTTCTATCAACATTATTCTTACCCTAAATCCAAACCACGACACTGTACCAGCTACTAGGAATCCATAGAACTATCACAGCTGAAATCAGGACAAAGATTTAAAAGATATTGGTGGGGATTTTGAGAAGCTCCCGAGAGAGTTTATTAGGTGATGGTTTCATAAAGTTTTTAACAAGGTTTAAGCATCTGACCATCTAAACATTGTTAAAATACCTGAAAGAACCTATTTTAGGTGTCTAGGATCTCTGGAAATATGACTATTAATGCTAATTCCAGTCATGTTTGAAATTAAGAGAAAGCTTTGAGTGGCCATTAGATTGAGTTCGAAGTTAGTTCTTTTTCCAGACATACACATGCCTACCAAGAGACTGTTTACTTCTCTTTTTTGTTTGGACTGCTATGTTTTATTCCTTTTTTTTATGGCAAGTACCTCCTCACTGATCAATTCTTCATAAACAGTTTTGCCCAAAGAGTTTATTTTCCCGCTGTTCTTCCAGATTCTGTGACCTCCTCCCTGGCTGCCTGCTCCTGATTTCCTCTTGGCTGCTTTTCCCTCTCCACCCTGCAGCTCATCCATTGCGTTATTGCAATTGCCTGTTTCTTCCACTCCTTTAGCCCAGCTCCTAGGCAGTTTAGGTTTTTGAAGGGATTTCTTAAAGGTGTATTACCATGAGTTTCACTAGGCCAGGGAGGTGATTGCTTTACTGTTTTAAAACTACTTTTTCCTAAAACACGTCAGTGATATGTTAAGAATTAGATCTGGGATTTAAAATTATTGTTGTCTTTCTAGGGATTTTTTTTCTACAGATGAGTTACTACAGCTATTAAGCATAGTACAAAAGAAACAAGTTAATTGCAATAGTGCTAATAATTGATAGAAAAATATGTAGATGTATGGAAAAAGACATAGAAATAAGCATAGCAGTAACAGTACAAATCTGTATTTAGAGCTCCTTAACTGACTTTACTGCTAGCTCTTATTTGGAGTGTTGAGGTCATTTGAATTGATTGTCCCCTGTGGTGGCAGATCATGCTTGTTTTGAGTGTGTTTACTTAAAGTTACAAGGTTGAAAATTGCATCAAATCAATGTTATTTTTCTATACACCATTGCAAATCGTCCTATACCTGTGGGCAAAGCCCTGTAATATAGCAGGATTTGTCTTGATAGGTGAGCTGATTCCATACAATTTTTGTTTTGTCTGAGTCAATTTTCATTCTCAGGGCAAATGCTTATTTATTGAATATGGGATGAGACCTTAAACCAGTCTAACTCTCTCTGATCTAAAGTGTTCAAAGAGGGTCAAAGTGCACCCTTGGTCCTTGGTGCTGAAGCTAACTTGCTACTAAATTAAAAGTGAATGAGGGAAAATATTCTTCAACTGTTGTATCAAAGAAATAGAGTTGTAAAACTCTAGCTTGAAAAATGTTTAATAATTTTTTTGCCACCATCATTTTGCCATGATTTCTATTAACTGGGATTTTGTGTTCATTGATAAAATTTTACTACATGCATGCAGTATAGTCTCACTGAGAAATTAAATTTTTAGCTGTTCAGAATTTTTCTTTTTTAAATCCCAGTGTCCTTCTGTGAGAGCTAGTAATAGAAACCCAAGCTGCTAAAATGTGCTAGCGGTCTTAACTGTAAGAAAAAATGTTTTATGTATGTGATTATAAATGGTAAATTCTGTACAGTAGCTGAAAGCATGTTAAAAAAGAATTAATCATCTCTGATCTTGTTGATAGTGTTGTTTGCACAACTTAAAATGACCAGTTATTGTCTCACAGATGTATAGTAATTATAGTCTAAATGCAGATGTTTCCTTTTCCTTCACTGCCACAGGAGTCACTCTTCAGAGTTGTATTGTGTAACATCCTACTGTGGCACATAAAAGTACATCTTTATATAGCAAGGGACTCCCCTATCCCTTTGTATTTATATATAACACTACACATGGGTATGATGTTAAAAGAATAGCTTGGCAGAGGCAAGTGTTCAGACATTATGAAGCACTGGAATTAACGTGCAGTTTTAATTCAGTGGATTATGCATCTGCGTTGTCATACAGACTTTATTGTATGATGGGGTGCTGCTTTTTCACAGGATGTACTCTGTATTCATCACAGGGTGGTAGTGCTCTTAGGATGACTCTTATGTGTAGGAGTTCTGCTGCAGAAGTTGTAAAGTGTAGAAATGAATAAAACAGGAGATTGCAGGAAGACAGAGGATCTCTTATTTCTTTAAAAAGCAGCGAGTGCTGCCTTGGAGATTGAAGGGTGGGCACAGGGTCACTGTGCATGAACTGAACAACTGGTTTAAAACATGTTTTTATTTTCCATTTTCTAAGTGCCTGAATCAAAGCATGTAGTTCAGTTTATAGACATTCTCAAGCTGCCATTCACCACTGAACTCCATGTGTGCTATAGTCTGAGTATTATTGATATGTAATTTTAATAGCTCTTGAAAGTCAGATCCTTCGCATCTGAATTTGACCTGGGTAAAAAAATTGACCTCCTGGTTTAGTTAGCATCCTGTGTAATGGGAGTGAAGCAGTCAGATACTACTGATGAGCACCACAAAACAGTCTATTAAATAACAGTTCCTTTTTCACACCAGTATTTGAATAGCATGAAGTAAGTTAAGTTCTAGGGCTTCCCACTGAACTGAGAATAACAAACAAAATACTGAGTAACTGTTTATGGAGTGAGTATCACCTGCCATTTGCACTAAATAAGAGCAAGACTTTTATTAAGACTTCCTGAGGATGTAATAGTATGTAATCACATCATTATGACTGCACCATGATGCACAAGTAAACAGGCAGAATCAAGGCTGCATGGTGAACATTAAGTCTGGGATTTGGTAACGTTTTAGTACTTAACTTTTCAGCCTCAAAAAAAGTATTTTAACAAAAACTTCGTGTTTAATTTCCTACTGTTGTTAAAATCAAACTGGAAAAGCTTTGCTGTGTAGCTCATTGGCAGGTTTTGACACTTCAGCTACAATATGGAAAATTCTGTTGGATTTCAGGGAGAGACTGATGGCATTTGTATTGCTCCATATGAATCAGTAACACAGGGGAAGAGGTATTTTTTTCCTAGAGGAGCTCTCAGATATTTGCTAATGGCTGAAGTTGGGGTGAAATTTGTCTTTCCTTCCGGGCTCCTTAGGGGAATGTGCTTTCCTGTACTCATTCTTCCTGACTGTGGCTCTTTCTGCCACGTCTGCTCCTGACCTGCCTCTGCCCCACCGCTAACTCCTTCCTTGCTGTCCAGCCCTCACTCCTCTGCTGACCTTGGTCCTTCTGCTCTTGCTCTGTCAGTTCTTGTTTCACTCCTTCATGTCACAGCCCTTCCCAGGTTCACCTGGTCAGTCTTCTCATTGCTCTGAGGCATTTATTCAAGCAGTCTCTTTGATTTCTGTGCCTCCCTGTGGCCTCTGGTTGCATACTCCCTTCCTTGATTCTTGTGTGTCTTCTCAGACACCTTCTCACACAAAGTTTGTACCCTCCTTGTTCATAAAAATACCTGTTCAAAGCCTTTTGCTGAGGCAGTTCCAGTTCCATGCCAGCATGTCAGGTCCTTAGGTCTCCCCCAGTCTGCTTCCTCCAGCACTGATGGTTACTAATCCCAACAGTTAGCTTGCAGGTCCATTTCTCCTGTAGTCTTCATCCACAGAGCCTGTTGCTCCCTTGAGCACTTTTCAGCTGCAGCTCCCAGGCTGTGACAGTCTGTGTGTTTGTCCCTCAGGCCGTCAGTCCCGGTGTATTTCTCCAGCCCTTTCCTCCAGCGTGCCGGTTCCGGTGTTTGTCCTCTCTGCATTCACATCATACAGCTTCCTCCTCTTGCTGGCTGAGCACAGCTGAGCGAGTCATGGAGAGCAGGAGAGAAACAATGTCCTGCCTGTCAGCTCTGGTGCCTGCCTTTCCCTGCTCTCCATGCCTCTCGTCTGCACTGCCATCAGTCTGAAACCATGGCACTCAGCTACTGAATGCAAAGATTAGCTTTTCTTCTGGATCTCCAAGCTGGAAGGATCGTGGTCAGCTCCTTGGTGGGGATGGTAGGTGTCCGGAGTGTGGAGGTAAGAGCTGTGAGGGGGAAATTTACTTGGTCATTCTGTGAGGTGGGGTATTGTTCTGGCAGCTCTAAACCCCCTGAGAAAGTCTTTGTTTAGGGGGTGCCAATCTGAAGGGATTTTAGAAGATATATTGAAGACATTTTAGTTGGGAAATTTGAACATGGCCTGGTTAAAAAAAAAAAAAATCTGGTAAAATAATATTGGTAGTTACCTGAACACTAGGAATAGTTAGATCAAACTACTTAACTTTGCAAAGAAGAACTACTGGTAGGTGAGGAGAGATTAAAATAAGTTAATTTGCTCAGCAAAACCAAAAAAACTGAGAGGAGATACAATGCAGGCTATGAATACATGGTGGAAGCAAAAAAGGTTGTTTAATGAAATGAACATTGTTGTTGCAAAAAAAAAAAACCAAAAAAAAAAGCACCCAAAAGACCACAAATAGGGTTGAGGTGGCAACTAGAAGATAACTTGTAATTAAGACAGCTGGAGGTTCTGGAGCAGTTTTCCTGTCAGAGTTGTGAGATCAAACCCAAACTTTAAAAGCTTTACTTTATACTCCCTGATGCCAGGGATAGCAGATGATATTTATACCTCAAAGACTTATCACTCTGACAAATGTAGACAGATTTTTAACAAAGGTGGCAAAAGACTTATGTCTAGCTTAAAGCATATTCATATTTGGAGTATCCATCCCAAAGCCTACAGTCTTCTCAAAAAAGATCACTGGGATATTTTTTCTGTTTACAAATAACTGCTGGATGTTTTCATAATCTTGCTCTCAGGCTTCTTAGTCAGCATTTGACTAAAAATTTTCAAGAAAATTAAACCTTGGGAAGGGAATAAGAGAAAATCTGATAATTCAATTATTAATATTAGTGTGTGTAATTATAAGAATATGTATTTTCAAATAGTTAAATGTTGATTGATTGCTGGATTGAGTCTTCAAATTTAGTTCTAAAACATGGAATTGAAACAGTTTGAAAACTCATTTCTATAAGAAGGGAAACTGACAAGTCAGGAGTGTTAACTGTTATTACTAAAAGCAGAATATCAGTACTACTGTTTTAGATTTTTTTAATGACATTAAAATTTTTTTTCTATGTCTTCTTTTTATATTTTTTCTTGAAAACAACCTATGCCCATCAGAGGTTCAAAAGCTGCTTAGAACTTTAATTTGCTCTTTGCTTTCCAGAGTGTTTCTGTACCCTGATAGAACTTTTATAGCAAGAGTAATTTAGTTTGCTATTAAAACATAAATATATAATATAGTACAGTCTACCATGAAAAGTTTAGGAGACAGAGAAAATTATTTGAAGCTAGATGATTTCTTATTCCATACTCTTCCTCTGTTACTTGGTTGGCCTTGTAGGTGTAATAGGCAGATGAAACTCTGTGTGCCTTCCTCAAATCTTAGTTATTTTGTCATGTTATGCTCTTTTGTGTCTGGCAGACCAGGGGGATCTGAATAAATACAAAATAGCTGCAATTAAAAATTAATACAAAATTTATTTTTATGTAATGGGAAGGTTTTTTGCAACAGTTATATTCAACAATCATCTAAGGTATATACATTTCTTATGCAGAAATAAATCACCATTTAGAGACCATGAAATTATGACATTTTAGGTATTCATATATGAAGCATTATGAATCAAGATAATGATAACAGAAGAGCACTTACATTTTAGTGAATGGTTTTAGCATAAAACTCAACTAAAATACCTATTCCCCATGCTGTAACTTCTCAGATAGTCAGAGCTCAAAATATTATTTCCCCATCTGCAAAACCTTCAGTACCTTTCTGATGGCTCCTGTAATGTCGGTAAACTATTTCAAGATTAAATCCTGCAATGCATATTGAAAAACTAAGTAAAGGAAATAGATGAGGAATAAAGGAATGGATTAAAAACATAACATACCATGGCTGTCATGTTGATGGTATTATTAATTTTCAAGTGACATTCAGAAAGAATCCGTATTTTTATTAACAGTTTTATTAAGAAGCTTTTCAAAAGAACTAATGGCTTTGGCACAGTTATTAAACAGAATATTATTTGGCCCCACTTGCACGCAGGTCTTGGTTACACTGCATGCCTTGTATGCCTTGCAAGCATGTATGCCTTGCTTTTCAATATATTCATATGAAAAAGAAAAAATAACAAGCAGGTTTTCCTTGCATAGCACCATACTTGCTTTTCTCTGATGAGGGCTATCTTCCTTGGTGGATGTTGCTGAGATCTGTGAAGATTACTTTGACAGTATCTGATCTCTCAGCTCAATCTCACAGTTAACAGGGAGTTAAAAATGTGGAGCATCTACCAGCTTTCTACTCCTGAAAGCAGAACCTTTACTTGGTGTAGTGTAACATTCACTAATTTTTTTTTTAGCTACTAGAAGATGGTATCATTTCAGACCAATAGTAATTGAAATTTGGTGTATTTCTGCAGAATTCATCATGAGCTGCACAGTGGTTCCTGTTGCTTCCATTGCACATGTCCCATTCACGGACTACTTCAATATTTTACCCAATTACTACTTAAAATAGAATGTAGAAGCAGTTGTCAGAGCAGGGATCAGAGCCCAGCACTTCCACCTCCCCAGAGAGCACTGCATGCTCCGATGTGGAGTGGCTATGCTGCCTCTTCCTCTTTTCCCATTCTACATCTAGAAATCTTAAACTTTATTTTTTTTAAAACATTTTTCCTCAACCGGGAGGTTGTTGAGGAGTAGTCTCCAGACTGGCTGCTGGGAATGAGGGTCTGAGCCTAGGTCTCAAACTTGTCTTGATAATAAGGAAAAGACAAACAGCCACTTCCCTTAGAGTTCAAAATAAACTAGTGCTCTCTGCTGTTATGAAAGGATGACTGAGGAACGATTTCAGAAGAAGGTTTGGGTATGCCTTATGTCCCTGAAGAATGAGATGCTTCATCATGCTGAGAGACCAGTTTTTCTGACTATTTGGTTCTACCAAAAGCTCTGTTTTGCACCATGTCACTTTTAGATACGTAAGTAGGTGGCTATCCAGTAAACATAGTTTGATGTTACAAAACTGTAACACCCAAACGCATAAGTGGATCTAAGCCCTTTATCCATTTGGGATTTCATGTCCTCAAATAACCTAGTTCTTCCATTAAAATTACATGCATAATGTTATTTTCAAAGTGGGGGAATGATAGAGATTAACCTACTAGCATCCAGAAAATACCCCATCTTCTTTTGAAACTCTAAGAAAGCATCAGAATTTCCTTGCATAAATACGACAGACTCAAAAATGCATGTGATAGAATAAACACTGAGTGCTTATTTCCATCTTCTCCTACCTTTAGAAAGAATATAAATTCTCTCTACAAAGCACGTAGATATTCTTGATGTTTGAAAAGCCTACCTGTTTGCAAAGACAATTTAACACAGAGCCAGACCCTGAATGATCAGGAGTTTCAGATTTAGTGTATTTGCCTTCCAGCTTTCTGCCTATTGTTTTATAACATTAAATATAAACCCAGAGACTCTGTAGTAATTTGTATTTCCTGATAACATAGACACTTGGAAGTATGGATGTCCTCTTAAGTGAGTGGCACAGAACCAGAGAAAAATATTAATTTCCTACATCTGCATCTCCACAGGTGATTTTAAGTTCATCATCATTGCTTTTACATTATCCTTGTTTGTACTTTTATTCGTGTGTCTGTTTTGAATTTTGATATTTTCTGACAACATGCAGTCCCAAGGGGCTTGCATAGCCTGATTACATACTTTGGATGTTTTGTATTCAGCATTGCATTATCATCTAAATCAGGTTTAAGTGGTAAAGATTTACTAATGGGAACATTCAGTTGACCTAGATTTGGTCTTAAATTTGTTAAGTTATTTTACTTTAAAAGTTGATCCACTTTAATATCGTTCAGTCTGGGAAGTTAAAGGACAAAAATAGCCTGTTACTTTCAATTGATATTTTAAATTATTTTAAATTAGAAGGAATTTTGCTGAAACACACTGAGTAAAACCATTATTCAAATGCTTCATTTCTGTTGATATTTATTCTGTTGATATTTATCAACATATCTGTTGATATATTATTTTCTGTTGATATTTATATTTATTCTATTCATTTACAATGAATATAATAAAAGAAAAAATATATTCCAAGAATCCTGAGATAGTGTAAGTGAAATACAAAAAACTCATAACTAAACTGAAAATTAAATGTCAGTCAGCGTTGACCTGTACTTCCCATAGCTTCCAAAAACCAGCATGAAAGGACTCACTGCAGTGGACAATCTTCTTAAAATGTGAAAGTACAAGCGATTTGATTAGAATTCAGCTGGCCAGCACAATCTCTGATGTGTCATGGGGTTGGGGAATTTTTGCAATACGAAGATAATTTGGTGTCAGCCTTGCAGCAGCTTTTCCCAGCGGGTTTGCCTGACCGAATTTAAAACCTGACCTCGGCTAATGCTTCCTCCCCCAGGAATGACAGCATACAGCGCAGCGCTGTTCTTGAGCCTCCCAGCTCCTATTTACAGGTGGCTTACCTGATCTCTGCTGTGGTGCATTACTCAGCCATTTGCCACTCGGCTTCCACCTATCTTCTGCAGTGCCTCACCTATGACAAACAGCTTTGCTTTCCCTCCTCGAGGGAAATCATGCCTTGGAACTTGGCCCAATCCTTCTTACAAGAAGTGTACTAAATGCTTCTTTGAAATCATCCCCAGAAATTTCATTACTGGAAACCAGCTCGCTTTTACAGCACGATAGCAAGCAAGCCTGGCTCGGGCGGCTGCTGCAACCCACCTGATTCCGAAGCAGCGGCAAAGGGAGCTCGGCTCTCCGCTGTGCCGCTCCCCCCTCCCTCCCTCCCTTCCGGGACCCGTGTGCGCTGTGCACCCCCGTGCGGCACCGGCAGCGCACCGTGCCGCGGGAATGCCGCCTCGGGATGCTGCCCGCTCCGCCTGGGTGAGCTCCCAGCGGAGCGAGGGGCTGCGGTGCCCGGGCTGGCCAGCGCACAGCCGCGCCGCAGGTGCAGGAGAGGCTGCCGAGGTGTCTTCGGGCTGCTGAGCAGCAGCGATGGATAATCGGAGGCAAAGAATAAGCAGCTATAGCAACTGGGCTGTGACCTTACAGGCCTTCAAGATAAGAGCAGTCAAGCCCTGACACCCTTGCTAAGTCCCTAAGAGTAGGCTAAGTAAGGATCATCAATATTTTAGCGGATGTAAAAGACACTTCACTCACACAGCCCCCCAAAAAGTGTGTATTGTTAACAATTATGTTTGTCATTTGCACACAGCAATGTGCTTCACAGAGAAATAACAGAAGGGCCTTACATATTTTGATTTTAACAGACTTTAACAACCTTTTTCTTTTCCATGTGTTGTCCTAGTTGGCCAGAAGCCTTTTTCAGAATAGTACAGATGTTCTGCATTTCTTTATTTCTTTTTTTTTTTTTCCTGCTTAATGTGTTGCTCTAGTAATGGAATGATTTTTGGGGACTTACAACTCTGTCATGGAAAATGTGTATGCTAGAAACAAACAGTCCAGTGGGATGAGTGGTACACATGTTGTCAACAGTGCCTGTGCAAAAGGGGAACAATCACAAACTTCTTATCAAAGCTGATAATTTACTCAAAGTTGTTCAGTTCATTATAAACATCTTTGGAAAAGCAAAGTTAAAAATACTTATGTGCTCAATACCTCTATGTACACATTACTCAGAAGTATCTCCACTCTGAATGACTAAGTAGACTGTAATTAAGTTAAGAGTTGACATTTCTTAAGACATGTTTTCTAGATCTTGCTGTTATGAAAAATTCCTTTCTGAGCTTTCTAAATTGTTCTGAAAATGAAATAACATGATTGTTGAAGAGTTAAAAGCGAAAGTTGGTTTTGGTCATTAATTTGGTTAGTGCATTAAGTAAGGTAGGTTATTAAAAGCAGCTAACTAGTTGTAATACACATAGATACCAAAGACTGCTCTACCATTGCCTATTCAGTTTGAGTTCTCATAAAATATGTGAGTGGAGCCTTCTCACATAGCTCATCTTCCAGTATTGTTGCAGAGCTGACTAGAAGACAGACTCCTTTTCCCTAAAACTGACATCTCGATAGACTGATGGTGCATAAGGAACAACCACTCAACAGTGCCTTTGGCTTCTAAGGGTAGGAGGAGGAGATGTTATCAAAAATAATAATGGGCTATGAAGGCCTCTTTTGAGACAAGGAAGTCTTACTGGATAAAATTTTTAGCTTACTTTCAAATATAAATCTGAGAGTTGAGAGATCTTTCCCCAAAACTTCAATAGCAATTGTTATTATACTTTGTTCTTGCGTATTTCAAGCTGCTACATAAATACTAACACAGTAGTGGTATAGCACCTTGCAACACTGTCTGGGCTCTTTCTAATTTGCACATTATAAGTTAGAAATGAGGAAGCTGAAGAAATTGAAAGTCAAAATCTGTCTCTGTAGATCTGTGTGATCCAAAGATATCGAGGATTGCTGATCAGCCAAAAGAACATACAGGCCTGAAGCAGGATGTGCAGAGCTGGGATTAAAGGCAGCACTTTCTCTTCTATGGCAAAATCTGAAGCCAAGGACTGGCTCTATGGAACCTAATCCCCAGCTAAGCACATCAAGGGCACTGGTAGTGCCAACTGGTACAGCAAAGTGCCCTGCAGCAAGCTCAGTACTTCCAGCTCCTATCAGGAAGACACCTATATGTGACTGTCTTGCTTTATGAGATCCAGTTTTAGTTTTTATACAAACTGACAGTAAAATCCTCTCTGCACTAAAACTAATTATGAAGGCAATCAGAGCTGGTATCAGACATCTCATGTTTCTGTTTTTCCGCACTTACCTTTTGCTCTCTCCACATCACATTACAATGAACAAAAATTCAGTTAATTGGTTTTATGTATTTATTCCCTCGCTCTCAAGTCTCCCATTTTGGACTGTACCATGGAGTACTGTAGAAGGAGAAAAGAGAATTGGGATAGAAATGAAGGAGGTCAGAAGGAAAAACCACTAATAAGTGATCCCCTCTTACTATAGCAGATTATTTAACTGTATATTATTGGTACTTCTATGCAAAGCAAAGAGTGCATCATGTCATTTCTCTGGATTATGCAGATTCTGAGGTTTAAAATGGATAAAATACCCCCCATGACAACTGACAGTAAAAAAATTCAGACAGCAACAATAAATTCTATCAGATCTCGATTACTGTACAAGTTTCTTCTGTAAGTAAAGGTACCCTTTAAGCCCCTTAATAGAAAAAAACCCCAAAAATTAAGAAAAGGGCTACAATACAAGGCTAAAATACTACCTGGTTTAGTATCAAAAAATCTGGACTCTAGAATGGCTGAGTGGGGCTGTTGCTGCATAACAAAATATGCTGGCTTTAAACTGGAAGAGGGTTGATTTAAATTAGATATAAGGAAGTAATCCTTCACTATGAAGTTGGTCAGGCACTGGAAGAGGTTGCCCAGAGAAGCTGTGGAAGTGCTCAATGCCAGGCTGGATAGGGCTTTGGGCAACCTGGTCTAGAGGAAGGTGTCCCTGCCCCCAGCAAGGGGGTTGGAACTAGGTGGTCTCTAAAAGTCCCTTCCAACTCAAACAATTCTCTGATTCTATGATTCTACTACACCTCTACAAGTTGACAGCAGCACACATCTAAAAATTAACATAATAATTGGACAAGCATCAGGTTGCACTTTTGAAAGGCTGTGACAGTTGTTCCCACATGAAATGACAAATCAAATCCATCGTTTTCTTGTCAGGTGCCCTGGAGAAACTAGAGATCTCTTCAATCAGATAATACACAGTGAAAGAAATAGCACTTTGCTCTCCATCGTGTATAATGATGTACCTTAAATTTCAACATGGTGCTGAACTGTTACTGTTCACACATCTCCGTTTCCCACTTTACCATACACAGGGAAGCCAGAAATGGCAGCAGTTCTCTTCCTGCACTGCATCAGTATTTATTTTCGTTTCTGGAAGAGCTGTCTTTTGAGTAGCTGAGAAACCTAAAAGTGGATGCAGCCTATATGCCGAGATGAATCGTTTGTTTGCCGAAGCTGTCTGGCAAAGTGTGACCGAAGGCTGCCCATCGTGCCCTGTTAGTCAAAGGGGTTGCTCTGAGAAATCGTGTTCCTTCCTTCCCTCCTGCCCTCCGTCCCCGTTAGCCAGCCGCACCGGGTGTCCCCGGGAGCGCGGGGCAGGAGGGGACCCGGGGCGGTAATCAAGAGCCCAGCCTTGGCTCCCGGCGGTCCCGGGTCTGTCCCGGGTCTGTCCCAGGGGCGGATTCACCGCTAGCTCGGTGATGGCAAATCTTCCCCTTGTCCTGGCGGGGGAGCCAAACGCCATCGATCTGTAGCCGGGAAGGTTCGTGGTGCCTTTTTTTTTTTTTTCTCGGCTGTTGTTGCTGCTGGGTTTATTGTTGGGGAAGTGGGAGGCTCATTTGCGAGCTGGTTGCCCAGCTGCAGGCCACGGCTCTAGCCCGACATCCCTCCAAATGCACTCCCGCTAAAGACCGGCTGTTTTTTGGAGGATCACCCTCGGCACCCCTTTCCCCTCTAAATTCACAGCAATGGTGAGCGGCGGCCCTCTCCCCCATCCTCCTTTTCCCGTGAGATGCTTTTCCACGCCACGCGGGGCGGGTATTCGCCGGCGCCACCTGAGGCCCCTCGTCCCGAGCTGCTCCCCACGCACCCTGTCTGTCTGTCTGTCTCCCCGTGCAGAGCTCCGGCAACGCGTCCTACCGATGCTCCATGTCGTCCTCCGCCGATTTCTCCGACGAGGAGGACTTCAGCCAGAGGTCGGGGACGGTGTCGCCGGCGCCGGGGGACACGCTGCCCTGGAACCTGCCCAAACACGAGCGGTCCAAGCGGAAGATCCAGGGCGGCTCGGTGCTGGACCCCGCCGAGCGGGCCGTGCTGCGCATCGCCGGTAAGGCGCGGTCGGGGGCGGCCGGGCAGGGGGCGGCCGGGGGGCAGAGGGACCCTCGTCCCTTGTCTTTCAGAGCGCAGCCCCGCCGGGCGGTGACTAAGCTCTTTGGCCGCCTTTTCCGGTTGGGTGAACTGATGAGTGTGGAAGGCGAGCCGAAACGCGCGCAGGTGCGCCCATTAAACTTTGATGCGACAACACATCAGCGGCCGGGGGCTGCAGCCGCGGCGGGGGCCTGTTCAGCGCGGCCGGTTCAGCGGGGCCGGCGCTCGTTTCGGCCCGCAAGGCCGAGGGAGCCCCCGGCCGCTCCGGGTGGAAGCGACGCGGGATCGCCCGCAGCGCGGGGAGAGGCCGCGGCGGCCGATGATGCTCCGCGAGGGGCGGGGGACCAGGCGCCGGTCTTTGTCCGCTCGGGGCCGGGGCTTCGCTCAGGGTGGACGGGGACCAGAACGGAGCCAACCCGGTGTGCCGGAGGCGTCGGCGGGCTCTGCTCCGCGGCCCGGCGACAACTGATGTCGAAAATAGGGCGGAGGTCCGCATCTCCCTGGCGAAAGCTGGAAACCGCCTGTAAACGAATCCCAGAAAGATGCGGCGGTCCTCAATGCTCCCCGGGGACACCGCTGTTGTTCTCCCCAACCGCCCTGATTATATATGCGCCTCCGTGGTCCCCTCCCGGGACACCGTTTCCCAGGGTAACCCATCCTAGCGGCGCTATTAGCGGGGGCAGCGCTGCGGAGCCGGGCTGCACCAGCCGCAGGATGCAGCCGCCAGTGGGGGGGTTGCGGAGCCGGCCCGGCCGCCTGCGGATCTCACCGCCGCCCCCCGCGGGCAGGGTGCGCAGGACGGGGCACCGGCGGGCCGGGGGCAGGGCGGCAGTGACCGCTCCGGAGCGGGCCCGGCCGCGGGGTCAGAGCCGGGGGCAGCGGGGGGACGCGGGCGCGGCGGTGACACCTGCGGCGGGGCCGCGCCCGCCCCGCCCCTCTGCCCGCATAGCGAGGGCTCCCTGCTCGGTTTGGGGTCCCTCCCTGCTCGGTCCCTGCCCGCGAATGCAGCGTCCCCGCCGGCCCCGTCAGCGCCGCGGGCGTCGCGTCCCCGCCCCGGCAGCCGCCACCCTCCTCGTCCCGGGGGAGGCAGGGGCGGGCGGGAGGCGGTGGCAGAGCTCGCCGGCCCCCGGGCGGTGCCTCGGCGATGGGGCTGGAGCCGGGGTCTGCGGCGGGGAAGCGGTGGCCGCCGCCGGGCTGGTGCCGCCCCTCCGCGCTCCGAGGGGCGGCTACCGAAACCCGAGCGGCCGCGGAGGCGTTTCCTGGCCGGTCTGGCAGCGCCGCCCCCAGCCGGCTGCTGCCGGGGCTCTTCTTGTGCCGCCCCCGAGGCTGCCGGCCGCCCGGAGCCGCACAGGCGGGCAGGGCTGGGCAGGGCTGGGCAGGGCTGGGCTAGGCTAGCTCCCGGCCATGGCTGGCTATCTTTCCCCTGCCGCGTATTTCTACGCGGAGGAGCAGGAGTACTTGCAAGCCTACGAAGATGTCCTAGAGAGATATAAAGGTAGGGCAGTGCCCCCCGCGCCGTGCCGCCGCACCCTCCCGGGCAGCCGCTCGCCCCGCCGGGTGTGGCGACTGCGGACCGGGAGGCGCTGGCGGCCAGGTGGGGACATTGGTGGCCCCGCGCGTCCCTGCGTGGATCGGTCTGGGGGGAACGGACGTGGGCGGCTGATGCGATAAATATAAATACCGTGTCACCTCAGCAGCGTGTGACGGGCGCTCTCGTGTGTTTAAAAGTCGCTTTTTCGAGTGCAGTGCGGGCACAGTGATTTACGTCTCGATGTGCGTTCATATTTAAAGCTTCGGTTTATTTTTACCTATTTATTTATTTATGCTAGGGCAAAGAATTCGCTTAGTTCACATAGCACCTGAGTTTTTTCATCGAATACAGAAAAATGAGGAGATTGCATTTATCATGACGAAGATGCTCGCAGCTAAATTCATCTTGCTAGAAATGTAAATTACATTGATTTCTTAAGCACATCGGGATGGAGGGGATGGTTTGGATGATTCATTGCTGATTTTCACTGTATTTGCTATTACTAAATCTGAAGAAGCTTATCAAAAGTGTTACAGCTCTGATTTTAATTAAAGTGTGAAAGGGATGGAGTTAACTGTTCACTCTGAGCCTTCATCCCTGAAATAGTTTTTACAGCATGTCACAGCATATGCTGACATTTGCAGTGCTGAGTCCTTTTGTAATGTAATAAGGGAATAAGATGTTAGATTTCATATCTGAATATTTTCAGCTGTTTGTTCAGTCAGTTCTGAAGATTTTTGTTAAATGGTTTCCACTGATGGGAGTGGCATAGTTTAAGACAGCTTGATTTGAAGATACTGATAATTGATTTTATTTATTCTGTGTTGTTAGTGGTAGTATTTTGAAAAATATACCCTCAACAGATGGCTATTTTGACTATGAGAACTTGTTGTAGTTCTCTCAGGTCTGAATGTACTTTTTACTGGTGTCACTTGCAATTTCATGTGTCATTAGCAGTATTGACTAATGACTCCTTTGTGTCTGTTGCCCATTGTGCCAATGCAGCTATGGAGCATGTGCACCGTTTCTGTACTGAAACGCATTAGTGCATTTTAGCTGAGAAATAATTACCATTTGATGATTGCCATCATCTTCGGAAGTGCATCTTTATTCCACTCTCTCCTATTTTTAAATCATCAATTTATATGCAGCTGATTTGATTTTTTGCAACATTTTGGAGCTAGTAGGCTGTTTACTTTGTAAGTAAACACTGAGAAAACTTGTTTTTCTGCTTTGGATTACCTTTTATTTCTTGCTAGAATTAGGTTTAGTAAGGTTCCTTCTCATACCAATTACTTGCTTAAAAACCTGGGAAAGAGATTAGGCTTAATTTCCCCTTTTTCAATGGGGGTTTTATTAGCTAAAGGATTGAAAGGTTTGGTTTTCACATGATGGGGAACAATAGGATTTTAATTAAACTCTGAAAACTAATTTACATATCTGAAAGAAATAAAGCATATTCTCAAAGTATCTGAGTATATCATGTTGTGGGGGATGAGTTCAGAGTCCATTCACATGCTATTTTCAGTGACAGCCAAATCCTGAAATTATTTGGAAGGATCCAATGTCTGTTGTCTTAGTTTTTAGTGTCATATTCGGTATATTAGTATGCTGTGATTTATTGCTTGAGGTATACTATATTCAGCCGTCTGGAGCAAAGGTAAAGATTTGGACTTGTTTTAATTAAGATCTATTGGAAACCTGGAAAACACATTACTTTTTAAAATGTGTTTTCAAGCCAGTCATGATTTCCCATTCGAATCCCAGTAGTATGACTTCACTACAGCAATTGTTGTTCTGATGACTTGCTATGGGAGCTGATCTAATCAGAAAAGAATTGCTACAATATAGGCTTTGAAGGGAGTGCCATTTCTCTGAATTTCTCAGTTTTGTAAACATCTCCTTTAGTAAATTTCTTAATCAAATGTGAACTATGTTGACATTAAAATATGAGCTTCAATCTATAATTTTAATACTGATTGTTCTTCTTCTTTTCCTTTTTACAGTCTGCGGAATGCTCTCATACTCATCTAGGCCATTGTCAGGGTGCCAAATTATCTACGTCCCAGCTGTTGAGTACTGTAACTAGCAGAGTCAGCTGTACAAAATTCATTGCCTGTCTTGGAAGGCTTGGGATCGTATGATGCCACATCATTAAGATGTTCAGGCAGTTTGATTTAGGAAGATAAAAGCTGCCCTTTTTAAATGTAGAAAAGTGAAATTTTTCACTTCCTCTATTTCTGTAGCCAAAGTAGACTGCAGATCTTGAAGACCATGCAATATGAAGTACCTTGTTGTTTTAACAGTTGAAAGCAGAACATTTGTATGTCTCCAAATTCTGTCTGCTGATCATGTCTCTGGTTGTGACAGTAAATAATTAGGCAACTGTTTGCTAAATCTGACATACTACAGAAGTGCTGTTTGCTATGGGAGAAGAGAGTGTTGTTTTCTGATCCCTGGTCATCTCAGTTGCTGGCTGTCGGTTTTTTCCCTTGATTAGTAATTATTTGGCAGTATTTCTAAAGCATTTTGATGGAGGAAAAAAGTCACATTATCTCAGATGTTTTAGAAATCAGGTTGAATCTAGATACTTTTTCAGGGAAAAACCTCCTTCTTTGTTGGTAGCACCTCTAAGAATTCAAAGGCAAACCCTTTATTGTGAGAGTGGCAATAAAACATCTAGTATAGTTTGTCTGAAGCATTTTACATATTTCCCATCTTGTTTCTGACTGAATGGGAAGATGAGAAATCATACAAATATTTGCTAATATAACTAAAGGTTCAGCTTTATCTCAAAAACTCTATTTGAGTTCTCTAGGAGCTTGTAAAGACCTTAAAAATTATTCTTGCTACTCTGTGAGTTACCTGACCGTTCCTGGGAACAAAATATGATAAAATTGTTAGCTGCAGACTTCTTGATAAATAAGACAATGTCCAATAGTATTTGATATATACATATATAAATCTAAATATGAAATTAAATGCCATCTCTGTGAGAGGGCATAGGAATACATTGTTCCATGCCATCATTATTTGAGTATTAAATGTCTGAAAATTATGCTTTTAAACTGTAAATACAGTACATTCATTAGATTTCCTCTGCTATAAATTGCAAGTAATAAACTGAGAATCAAGATGTGGATATATCATCCCTCTGAAATGGTCACTCTTTAATGTATTTTTCAGTTCAGGTTATTTGAATAGCAGTTGGAACAACCTTTTTCTGAAAGATTTTGAACAATTACGTAACTAAGTTGCCTCCCTTTTGACATAATTTTTATATGGGCACATCTGTTAACGACAGTGTGATTACAGCACCTGGGAAAGAGCTAATGCATGGAGTTAAGTGCTGAATAAATCATAGTTATTCAACAATGTTCTTTTAACTATGTAAGCCCTTAAAGTTTGAAATACATAGGGTTATCTGGGCTGTGCAGAGCTTTTAATGCTGTAGGTTTATACATCTACGTCTATAGGAAACATCTATTAGACATTCAGCTTGACTGCCCATGAAAAATACAACCTTGTGGTTCAGGGATTTCATGAAGTTGTTGCTGCTGCTAGCAAAGGTGTCACATGAATGTTTTGTTTGGAATGGGTGTCTGATTAGCGATTCCTTTGGGTACTTTGGTCTTGTTGCATAGCCCCTGTCTGTAGGAAGGAGGGGTAGGTCTGGGCCTGGGGACAGCAAAACTCAGGGAGGGTTGTTAAACTTAGGGATGTTCTGTTTCACTGTTGGCGTTGCTCTCTTGCTTTAAAATGATCTGTAATACTACACATTCAGCTGAAGCACAGCAAACAGCTCTGGTTCTGTATTCTGAGAACAAAGACACTGGAGATGGACGAGAGCTAGCAGGTCATCTGATGCATTTTGTTGGCTTCAGAGACATTGTAATTTGTTCTAATGATTGATTGAGGGTAGTGTCAAGTAAAGCTGTTCTGACATTGGGTGCAGGTTTTGAATTAAGATAAAAACAATAGATGCCTGTTGTCCAGCTGCTTTGAGGAGGGAACATTTGCACAGAATGGTTTTTTGTTCATCTGAAAGTGAATTGCTGCTGCATTTTAGGAATTTGGAGGCTTGTAAATGTTTTTGGTATCAGACTTAGTCCAGAGATATTCTTCTTTAGAGATGACTTCATAGAGCAAAGACAGGCGGGGCCATGACAGATTTTCCTGGCTCTGGAATATGTGAATTTCTGAACTTCCTTATTAATGCTTTGAAGTTGGGACCTGAATTTTCAGTCAGCGGAAATCTTGTCCTTCTGGGCTCTTGGCTGTGAACTAATTGGATCTTCTGCTTCAGGGATCTAATTCTGAATGCAGAAGGAAATCCTGAAGTGAGTAATTGATTAGGTAGTTTCCACTATGTATGGTTTTCTTTGACCTCTTTTCAGGTGCTGGTAGTGTCTTGCCTTGGGTTTGATTGCTTTTTTTTTTTGTTCAGATGAGTAAGTTATTTTGGCTGACTAGTGGGCACAAGTGGATTATCCAGATGCATGTCACCTAATCCTTTCTTTGCCACTGTGCAAATCTTCAGCAAGACAACACTGTTGTTTCCCATGTTCCTAGCACATTTTCTACAGCAGGCTAGCCTCCTGGGAAGGAAGGATTGTAGCCAACAGAAAATGTCTTCAGTTAGGGATGGAAACATAATAGCTTGTGTGCTGCCTGTATTTGGACAAAATTATGGACAACTTGGGCCACCTAAAAATGTCAAAGCTGCAGTTTTAATCTGTTTCAGCATTCCTCCTTATTTAAAGCGGAAGGTCTGACTTTTGAAGAGCTTGGAGATGGGATAGTTTCCTGAGTGCATTCATCCCAAATATGAACCAGATCTTGCTGACTTGACTTGTACGAGCTCTTCACTTGAGCTTCGTTGAAGAGGTCTTGGAGTAAAATAACAAGAACGTGAATGTTGGGCAGTTCAGTGATGTTTGTTTTTGTAAAGGCCTTGCGATTGAGGCAGCAGTTCCTGAAGCTGAGTTTAATGGGATGCATGAACTGTGGCTGCTTCTCCATGATTTCAATAAATACCTGTTTGGTTGACTAAGGCAGACAGAATTTGGCCATTGATTCAAATACCTTTGGTATGTGAATTGGAGCAGAGATCAAAGGTCTGCTTCGTTGCTTTTCTGGTACTTCCCAATTCCCATTGAGTCAGCAGCATCTTTTAAATAGAGCTCATAGGAATATTCCATAATTGTTTTTTTAGAATGAAAACCGAGAGGTAGTAAAGTATGAGGGAGAGAAAAAAAAGGAAAATGCACTTCAGTCACTGTTGCATTAAAAGGCTTGTTTCATCTCAGTCCGTATTTTTGGTTGAGGTGTTAGTAATTGTTTTCTGTGATCTACTTGGTTAATTTCTAGTGGTATTTTGTTTGAAAGCCAGATTATGCTCTTTTTTTTTCTCTACACTTTTTAAAACATGCCTGATTTGAGGAGTTTATTCTGCCATTTCAACATGTACTGGAATTAACTGCTTTATAAAATAAAAATGGGCTTATTCACATGCTTGAATTTAAGTGCAAGTATTTTATAAGTTCAGGCTTAAAATAATAACATTTTGTAAATGTCAAATATGAATGCAGCTTATTGCTGCGTGCCTGAAATGTTTCCTGTAAAACATCATTAAAGCTGTTTAATTTAACAAAGACTTGTTTTTCTGTAGTGGGTGAAAATATTCATGTACTGAATGCTTCCAGTCAACCCAGCTTTCAAACAGGTGAAACAATGCTTACAAAGACGCTTCAGTCTGCTGGTCAAATCCTGAAGGGCATGTTAATAGCCAGATCCTACAAGTTCATCTGTGTAGGCAGACTCGGTGCTTTTGTGGGGAAAGACTGGCTTTGGAAACCAAGCCATGCAAGACTCTTCCCAAGAGTGGGGCCCAAGTGATAGTTCATCCTTTGATAAGGCATATTCCTGCTAAAATCAGGCTTCCTGTAGGGTATTCCAGTTTGGCTGTAGCTGCACTAAAAGGAAGTCAGCCTGTTTCTAGATTTAATTATGTTTTACCTGGTGAGTACATAATTTTGCTGCGGAGTGTTAATCTATCAGTTCTTTGGATTTTCTACAAGGTGACAATAGCTGCCAATAAATCCATGAAAGGATGAAGATTGTAGGCAAATGTATTCAGGGTTAAATTCTGCACCTCACAGTCACACAATTAGTGTAACTATTTCTGTAGGACAAGGAGGATTAGGCCTCTGATGGGCTTTCCAGTGGCATAGGCCAAAATCTGCTCTTGATTATAGCCACATGGCCCTTTTGAACTTGGTTTGCTTTGAAACATATCTTCGTTGTTCAGTTTCATAGTTAACATGTGAAATTACAGTATTTAATGATGTGTTCTGCTACGCATATAAATACAGATCAGCAGTTAAATGGGGTTCATAACCTAACTGTGTTGGAAAACTAAATTAGTTTGGCCTGAGGTTCAGGTATCCAGCTATCTGACAGCTATGACACTTGGCACCACGTGGATCTAAAATTAGTAGAGCTCTTCTATACTGGGATTAGAGATGTGTGTTTGTTTTAGTTCACAAAATGGATAAAAATCTGACTCGTTATACAGTTTTCAGAGTTATGTTTTGGGCATTTTGCAGATGAGACTATAGGTGAACAGAGAAGTTCCAGAAAGTCTCTCGCTAGGTACTGAAATGGATATCCTGTCAAAGTCTGCTCACAGACTTTGCTCCTGCCTGATCAGATTACCCTCTGTGTGCTCCTCATGTGACAAGTCTCCTAGGCACAGTAGAAGCAGCATTAGAAAATGAGTGTAAACATTTGGACAGACATTTTGCAGTAATAATAACAATAAAGCATCCTGAACTGTTGAAGCAAAAGAGCTTTTTTGAAAGAGAAATGGCACTTGCAATGCTGTGGTTTTTATTCAAGCAAAACTTTTGTTAATTTTGGTGGGAGTCAGGAACTTAGCTATTGATGTTTATAAATATTTAATACTTTAAATTACTTTGCCTATAGATAAATTTTTAATTTAGAGATAAAGGGTTTACATTGCATCCTAGGAATTAGGAAATGACTAGAGCCCTTGTCTGGAGAAAACACTGCTATGTAGTTGTATATAACTTCTCGGAATAAGGTATAATTGCTAAGGTAGTTGTGGTTTCAGAGTAGGATATTTTCAAAAGGACACATAGCAATGTGATTACTGTTGCAAAGACCTTTAATAGCAATTAGGGTCTTCACTGCTGTTTGTGTCTTTGAAATTCTCCTCCAGTGACTATACGTTTATTATTGAGATCAAGTCCTGACATTGGGAACCATTTCATAATACCATGTATTACAGATTAGTTCTGCATTTAAAACTCAGTTTTTGAAAGGTTTTAGGTATGAACTCTTCTGGCAAGAGAAATTAACCATAATTTTTAGAAAGTGTTGATTTCTGCATTGAAAAGAATATACATTTCAAATATACTGAAATTTTCTTTGTAGAGTAGACTTGTTACTCAGGCTTTATGCCTTCTAGCCTCTTCATTCATTTTTTAACAAAACAGTTGCTGAGAAACATTTGTTGTAGTTTTAGGTTTGTTTTAGTTTTCCTTTGCAGGAATTTTTTGTCTACCTCCAGTTTACACTGGCGTTAAAGCAGCATTTGGCTCAGCATCTCTTTAAAGTAGAGAAGAACAGACACAGATGAGCTACAGGAAGAAAGCCAAAGTTGATTAGGTCCCTTGATGAAATTACCTTATAATTTTACCATGCTCAACAGGATACTTTTGCATTGTCCTCTTTCAATATTTTAAAATAGAGCTCTTGTTAATGAAGTCCATATACTTCTTGTGAGGCCAGATCCAGCCTACCTCTGAGAGTATCAACCCAAATGCTCATTTTCTGCTGTTTCAAATTGTATTAAATGAAATCAGATTGATTCTCATAGGCTTAGTGTGTTTCTATTTAAATTGTTCATTTATTTTTGCTTTCTCATGAATATACATTTCCTTCAGATCTTGGATTACACTGAGTCCAGCCATCCAACATTGCTGTTTAAAATGGGTGTATGGTAGGACTGAGCAGCATCAAACAGTTGTAATCTAATTTATAAAGATTATTTTAGTGTCCTAGAAACAATACGTGTTTATGCCTTGATATTTTGACTGTCATACTGAGGCATTTCTTTGCTTTGGGAACCACAAAATACTCAAGAGAATTTAAAGAATTAAGTTTACACTTTGAGAGCTTGTATTTCTCTGCAACAATTGGCAATTTAATACCAAATGTAAGGATTTAATTAAATAACAATAGTGAGTGGGGGATCACCTTTATTCTAAACTTGAAATGTACTTTGAATTTGGTGCCTAGATTTTTGTAGCCATTTCAGCAGCAACACTGTGGATGGTCTGTTGGTGGTCTGGGTGTATGACTAAGTTGTTGATGGATATTTGTATAGCTTGTGCTGGATATTGGATTCTTCTCTTTGCATTTCCTCAAACCATACACTTTGAGTCTACTCACTTCTGATCTTTGATCATTTGGCCTTTTTTGGGAATGCTTCTTCACTGGAGGTTGGGGGTAGCTTTTGTTTTTTTTTTAAAGTCTTTGTTCCTAGGATCTGGAAGACCCAGTATGATTCTGTTACTCAACCCTTGGTTCCCCTTTCTTCCTTCCTTCTCATCACTTTTAAGTTAGATTTTTAGCTGTAGGTTGTATCCGTTGTGGGCCTGTTCCTTCAAAATGCAGGCAGAAGATGTGTTTCCTTTGAGGGGCTTCTTGACCCTCTGGTACCAACTTTGCAGAGGAGTGAATTGTACTTTCTCATCAGGGTGGCCCCTTCCCTCTCATGGTGGAAAAAGAAGACCTCTACTCCATTCTTCTGTCTGCCACTGGCACAGAGAGCACTCTGGAGCACTGGCTCTTGTCCTAGGAGGCAGTGTGGGCTATACTCCCTGCACTGCAGTTGAAGCTGTAGAGACATCTTTGAGCTTTTCCTTATCAAATGAAATGTAAAAACTGTGTGTGTTGAATGAGATTTCTCAGGCTATGTGGCCATGTCCTGATTCCTGCTGTGAACTTGAGTTCCTTAAGTTAGGATCAAGCCCAACTGGGACTTGAGTATCAGGTTGTGTACTGATGAGGTCGTGTCCTACTGAGACAGAAATTCAAGCCTCTTTTAATCCCTGTCAGGGAAAGTGCAGAGATAGGCAACACCACCAAGGGGGCAGAAAATAGCATGATCACTTCTGAAAGGACTGTTTCTTTTGCTGTTGGTTTCAGCACTCTGACTTGCACCTGAATGTGTGAGCATTGCTATTCAGGGTGAGAGAGTCAGTCTGGTTTTATACTGCCAGTGGAAGCAAATAGCTCCCTGCTGTGTGCAACCAAGTTAATTATGAAATGCACCAAGATGTTTTCTATATCTTAACTGCGTTTGAAACTCTCAAGATTTGTTTTCCATTGTCTTAATGACAAGGCTGATAAAAAATTTTATTTATTTGCTTTTTTCTTCTGAGTAGATACACATATTATCACTTTATCTCAACGACTAGCAGTTAGTGTTGACAAATGGCTTAAATGCTACATGAAGGAATGGAGTCTGCTTGCAATTTGATTTTGTCAGTCTAGCAATAAGCAAAAGGTAGTTTAATTAACATTTTTTTATATTTTCATTTTTTTTCAGTTTAAATGTTTTTAGTTCTATATTTCAAGTTTAAAAATCTCATCTACAAGTTCTTTCTGTGCCATGGTACTAAAGCATTTAATGGCTGTGCATATGCTTCAGTGCTCCTACTATTGATGTGCTTAGTGATGTGAGTGTGATTGAATGTAGTACTTTCATTGCATTACTGTTTTATGTAGTGTGTCTTTGAGATGAATTTAAGAATTCTCTTTGATTTTTTTTTTTTCTTTTAGGTAGTTCTCAAATACCAAGTATGACATCTATTGATCTTTATGCAGTTAACAGATAGTTTTCCACTGATGGCCTTGGTTGTTCAGAGATGCTTATCTTTTTCACTTCCAAGTTGGCTTTTTTTTACTTTTTGTTTAAATTATATTTCCTATCTTACCATTGTCTAATAATCTTTCTAGTTTCTGTAAGTTAGTTTGAGTCTTAACATTTTGAAGTTTTCCCAGTCTGAATGCATTGATATCATCAGACAAGACTGAATTTTGTTTGCTGCCTTCTCGAGCACTTTAATAAATGTAGAATGCATTGTTGACTTCTGGAAAACCACACCATTCTTCTCACATTGGAAGACAGCAAAATTCAAGACTTTGTTATTCTGTAAGCAATTTTTCAGGCTACCAAAGGATTGAGCACTATATCCTAGTTGGTTTTAATTAGTTTTTGTAAATACGTGTCAAATTTCCTTGTATTTATATGTGTACACACACACACACATATATGTATATATACACATAGCCACACACATATCTGGTTTTGTTTTTAACTCAGAGGAGATCAAATCATTATGGAGGGATTTGGTCTATCATGGCAGAAATGATGGGAACAGGCTGCCAGGGAAGTGGTGGAGTCACCATCCCTCAAGGGATTTAAAAGATGTGTAGATGTGGCACTTTGAGTGATTTTGGAGGTCTTTTCCATTACATTACAGTTACATTACATTACATTACATGACAATTTTCCATTACATTATGAGTATTGTTCCCAGTAATTTAGGTTCGGTTTCTCTGTTTGTTTTAATCTGTGCATTCCAGTTACTGTTGGTGGAACTGCTCAGAGCTACACCAGTAATTTCTTAAGCTTTTTCATTTATTTCTTACAAATTATTTGGATAACAATGATGTATTTTAGTGTAGGTTCTTGTAAGCTTTGTATTTTTTTCTGATACCTTAAGTCTGTTCTGAATTTGTAATTAGTTGATAGTAGATGGCTATGTAAGCTGCTTGTAGGTGGAAGTGTTTAGGTTTCCTGTGGGGCTACAGAATTTATTCTTTGAGACTTCTTCCTGTGATGGAACTTGGTAATTTTTCTGTAAAGGAGGCTGTGGGGAAAGGAAAAATAAATTGTTGTGTTAAAGCCTAGGTCTTTTCTTGGTAAAGAATTAATTCAGATACTTAGCCTTTACAGTGGCTTGTCTAGTCTCACTGCTTCCCTCATTCTGGTCATCCATGAACATGTGCTTGTTGTCTGATTTTGTAACAAAATTCTTCTTTCCTTTTAGTGGTTACTAAGTCTTCTGCTTCATTTGTCATCCTGATTTTTCTCACCATTGTTTGGTTAGGGCTTCTATCTGACAAAGAATTTTGCTATGCCAGAAACTTTTCCTGTAGCACGTATCTTGCTGGCATTGGACATTTAGGCTACTAGCCTTCTGGTACCAGAGTAAATTATACTCCTTAATGTTCATGTGAAAAGGGATTAACATTGCAATCTCCTTATTTTTTAAAAAATTATTTTATAACTTCCCTCCATCATCTGACAATATCTGTGGTACATGTAATGGATGGAAAAGTTTTAGAAAAATAGGGGCATGTGTGTATTGTAAAGTGAAAATTTCCTTTAGTATCTAATGTTTTCTCATTTTATCCTGTTAAGATATATATGTGGGCAATGTAGCTTTAAATAATAATATCTCTAAATTACTATTATTATCCTTTTTGAACTCCAACATAATTTTTGACATTTGAAATCTTAACTACATTAAGATTTTTCACTGTTTGGTAGCCACACATTGATCTTCTAAAATTTCTCTAAAACATGAACTGGAAGACATATGGAGTGAAATCATCATTGTTAAATGCTAGTCATCTCAAGTCTCATCCAAAATACTGACAGTACATTCTCTAATCATGCAGATAAGTGTCTTGTTAAATCATATCTTGAGACAACTGATCAAAATAAAGACTGAATTATGATTTCAAGATTTAACCTTTTAAAATTAGATGTATTTTTTTTTTTCTGATTTGGAAGGCACTAATGGCATTTTTATTAACTTTGGTAATGACATATTTATATTGGCCTCTTCTCCCAATTGTCTTGCCCATGCTGAATGTTTCCTGATGATCGCTGTCGGCTGCTTTGTGAAGGGTGGCATCCTTCATGATCTGGCTCTTCCTGTGAGTTTGTAAACAGGAATTTTCATGTGTCAGTTGCTGCTGATATTTTTAGTATGACAACAGTTTTATCTGCAAGTGGAGCATTTTATCTCACACATTAGACTTTTGACATCAGGATAAAGCTATTTTTATGTTTCAATTGGTATCACAGTTGCTGTTAGTGTTGGTTTTGGTAATGGGCTTGAATGTCTCAGCCCACCCTGCTGGGCTCCCGAAACATCCCACAGTCTGGGACCCCACGTTAGCTCCCTGGGAATGACTCTCACATCCTGTTTAATATACTGCCTTTATATGATGACTTGACAGGAAGATCAAATGTGTGCTTGACCATAATGGCTTTTATTATTATCATTAGCAGTGCTTAATTACTTTAAGCTAACAACCCAGTAATGGAAAAGGACTAGCCACAGAACAAGTTCTTTACACAACTTAAAAGGTTCTGAAAAGAGACTTTAACAAGACACTGAGGTGGGAAGAGCACCCTTAGGAGCTAGGAGAGGCTCACACTTCATGCATATATATTGCTAGTTGGCAACATAATTAATGAATATTTGGAAAATACTGTGATTCTTGTAAGAAATGCTCTGCAGTGTATTGTTATGCTGATTTAATGCCCACCTCTCAGGCCACCCAGTGTCCAGAAAGCTCCTTTGTCTGGTGCAACCAAGAAATGAAGTCTGAGAGGTACTAAAGCCTTAATGCAAACTCAGTGAGGTTTAGCAGTACGGGCATGTGTAACAAAACCCTATACAAGACAAAGGACAAAATCCTGTCCTAAATCCTGCTTAAGTTGGGATGTTTCATACAGTGGTCTAGGTTAGCTGCTTTCTACCACTGCCAGCTTCTTTAGGTATCTGAATTTATGAGGAGTATTAGTGTATCTGTGTCTTCTTAGAAATACTGCGTTCCCAGAGGTGATGCTCTTATCCTCTGCCTAGGGTTCACCATATGCCAGAGGTCAGACAGCAAACTGCCTAAATGTTTTCTGTGGTTTACTCACCAGGGAAACCTAATCCAAAACTGAATGCTGCTTCTGTATGAATTTGCATAAGAATGACAGTGATTTGAGTGTTTGAGAGCTAGGTGTAATTTTAGGCCTCTCTGAGCTGGAAGAGTTTTGATTTTATGCTACCAGAATGACAGGAGTTTTTTGCTATTTGGGTAGGAATATAATGTTTTTCTTTTAAAATTGAGTTACTGGGTGAACATGTAGGAGTAAAAAGGCTGAAAGGAAAGCAAGTCATAGATTGGCATGCAGGAGAGAAAAGTGTAGGTTCTGATCTTTGCCTCTGAGGTTGTCATTGCTTTTTGTTCATTGATGTTTATATCCATAAAAAATTCAAAGGATAGGATGAAATACTGAGCTGTACTCTACAGTAAGGTAACACTTCAACAAAGAACTAGAGCCAAAAAATTCTGCTAATGTGAATTAGTGACACAGTGACAACCCATATACAGTTTAGTCAACAAGAAGAATACCAAGAGAGGTTATGATGCTGCCATTTGAGTACGTAACTGTCTTTATTGAAAGCACTGATAATGTCCTCCACTCTGAGAAGATAGGATCCACACAGCGATCTGTGATAGGAAACTCCATAAAAATTCCAGCAGAATCAGACTGTGGCAGGCAGTCCAAGCAGTATTTATGAAAACAGCAGTGAAGATTTGGATGATAACTGAGATTTCCCTTCTCCATAATGCCTTCTGTGCTGTCGTGTGGCTAAGAAAATGGAAACTCTGAGGAACTTGGGGAGCAGCAAGTGCTCTCCAAGGGACGTGAGCCCAATGTGGTAAGAAAGCTGGTGAACATGCTGCCCCCAGGGCCCAGACCCATGACCTCTGAGCAGGGCCAGCCTGGGGGCAGGAGCTAATTTGGACCCCCAGGTGTTTTGGGCTGTGCCCAGGAGACTTCAGACAGCTCTGAGGGGTGATGAGTCTGCAGTAGTGCTGTCACTGGCTTTCCATCAGCAGTACTAGAAAACACATTGCTGCTGAATCTATTTGCACATGCTACATCACTCCTTCCCTCCCTGCCCAATACAGTGTTTTATTTCCCTCTCTGTAGAATGGTTATTTCTAATATTGTGACATGTTCCTTAAATGAGATGTTTTTGCAGAGATTTCTTTGCAGTATCCTGTTGCTCAGGAAGGAAGGTTTGGGTTGTTCAGGTGAACAGAGGATGTATTTATTCTGTCCCTATGGCTACCAATGTACTTCCTTGGCATGGTCTGGATAGGAACTGCTGTGTACAGCCCTGGATGTTGTAGTTTAGAGGAGGGGATTATCTGATAGATGAGACTGAAGTATGTGTTGAAGTATGGAAAAGATTCTTGCACAGTCTTGTACAGTCTCATGTAGACTTCATTACTGACAGTCCTTGACTATTTGTTTCATTAAAAGCAACTTTTTTTTTTTCACACTTCAGCTTGCCACCCAGTGATAGTTTTTCTTCATCTTGTCCTTATGTCATGATACGTAAGCTTCTCCTTGCTTGTCAAAAAACCCTTTGCTGGAAGGTCAGCTTGGGATCCAATGATTTTGAAATTTATGAATGTTGCCTTCATGACGTTATGCCAAATGAAATATCGCTTGAGCTATTTTTGCTAGTTCATCTGATAAATTTCTACCTGAGTCTCCAAGCAACAGCATTTCACCAGGACGATGAAATTCCTGTGGTTCATTTCTCAATGATGAATTTTCATCTAAAACCTCCCTTCTTTTTAGATCCACATTTAGTACAGAAGAAATAAATACAGGTTTAATGTTCACAAATTTCTAATTTCTTTTACTGACTATTGCCTTCTCTGTTTGTCTTGGTATGTGGAAGCCAAGAGGGCAGAGCTGTGCCTTCGCAGATAATCTTCAAGTGCATAACCTAGTTACTCTTGCCAAGATGCCAGCTGTCTGGTAACCTTTTCCTCCAGCTGAACATCAGGGCTCGCTCCAGGAGATCAGTTGCTGCATCTTCTGTCCCCCTCAGGGATAGATGTGGAGCAAGTACAGCAGCTAAGTAGTGTTAACTCTGCACAGCCAAGCAATACAAGCAGTACACTTTGGGCTGAACTGCTGGATCAGATGTTCAGTTCAGGAGAGCAGTGTTTCAGCTGCTGCTTGTGCAAGGCAGCTGAAATAGCTCTTCATGTCTGTCGTGGAGAGGATGGTGTTGGCCATGCATGTGTGGAGGGAGTTACGCTGACTCACTTGCGACAGAGTGTGAGAGTTTTGTGCACTGTAATGCAGTAAGACCCAGGGCACATGATCACTTCTGCCATTCAGAAATCCCTGGCCTCACAAGCATCACGGGTTTGAGCACTGCCTGTCTACATCTGAAAGGACTGTAATTGCTGTGTGGTGTTGCAAAAGGACAAGTTGCTCCAGACTAAGATAAAACGAGAGATTACAGTGTGTGAGCCAATCTGTATTAGCTGCCTTGTGTGCTCGTGCTCAGTGGTGAAATGGGATGTAACTAACTCTTCTTTCAACAAGCACTGTGCTTCTAGGCACATCTGACATTTGCCTCAGAGTAACTGTGATATATCTGATATGCTGTGTCCCTTTGTTGCCTGGCCTCACAGTACCCCACTTGTCTTGGGAAGGTATTTCCTTTTCCAGAATGCTGCAGTCAGCATGATTGTGGTTTGTGAGGATTAAAGGTAAGGAGTTCAAGACAGTCACTGCAATACTTTGAAACCTGGATTAAAAAGTTGAGGCAAAACTGGTTTTATGGTTACATCAATGCTAGTAAATTAGCATGATCAGGACAATTCTGTGACACTGATGCCCACTGCCATGAAGGAGCCTTCATTCATGCTCTTAAATTCTTTTTCTCCATGTTGGGCTACAGCCAAGCTCTGCTGGGAATAGTGGATGACCCATGCTCACTCTGAACTGTGCCTAAGAATTGTCTGGGAGGTGGACAGCTGGCATGGGCTGAAAGCAAGCTAGAAATATTTCCATCAAAAACTTACTAGAATGGAAGGATTTACTTCTGCTCTTCATGAACACCTGGCTGGTGTTTGCTAGTAGGGATGTAGTCTGAGAAGTGTCCTAAAAATTTTACAACTTTAGTTTTTTACAATTACTAGGCTATAAGAAGTATCACAGTTGGCTTCTAGTCATGTTAATTAAGCAATCTAAATTCTGATGTCCTATTTTAAGGAGTATTCATGGTGGTAAGATTGGAAAAATTGTATGTGCAGATTTAGAGCAAAGACTTTTTATTCTGGATATGAAGCTATGGGGAAAATTTCCAAGTTATTAATAAGTGTTATTTATTTGTTATGATTTTTATTTGTTTGAGAAAATACACCATCTGCTCGAGTAAGAGGCTTCAATGCTTTCGCTGACCTCTTTATAAATTGTTGCTTTGCGGGTATGAATTCAGTTTATGTTTAAAAGGAATACTTTACAAGGGAGTATTTAATTGCATAGGATAAGCAATCTTATACCAAAGACATGTCAGGAAAGATTGAAACAAAAAAAAGTGTGAATTTAAGGTTCTGTGGTATTACTGCACGTTCCAAGCAATGCTTAAGTGGTCAAGAAAGTTGTATTTGAGCATTGAGAAGTTGGGTAGTTTCCTGACAAACTGGCGAAGCTTACAATGTGTAGGTTAACCAAATATATTTGCTTTCTTCTTAGGCCCAATGGGCAAGAGTATGCACTAATACTTGTATATCTTTTTAATAAGATTTTCATATTGGTGGTAATATAAAAGTTACATTGAAATATGTCAAGTCCACGCTGGAGTTAGCTTAACTACCGTGGAAATGTGTCTGCTGGTTTAGAGGAGAAAAGGGAATAATGAACAATCTACAACAGAGTTAACCGTTGAAGCCTTACATATGATCAGAATTTGCAGCATTGTGTTGTAGTAAAAATTTTGGAGATTGTGAAATGGTTATAAATTGTATGCTGCTGTTATGTTCTATCCTGTAGCCTTTGGCAGAATTGACTATGAAAAAAATGCAAAAGTAATTTTCTTGGTTATGTTGTTGGAGTGGGTTATTCCTCATGTGTTTGTTCCAAATAGGAGGTAGTGTAATGTAAAAGATAGATAGTTTTCTTAGGCAAGACTTACTACTTCTGAAAATATAATCAATTTGTATGGATGAGGATTTTTTAATCCTTTTTCATATTGAAGAAATTAATTTTGTTTTTTCAAAGTTGAGAGTAAGACTTTTTTTTCCTAAAAATAGCTTAACTCCTTAAAGCAGAATAGCTGACTTAAAGCTTCTTCAGAAGTCCTTCAGAGAGCACCTAATTGTGTGCTTGTGTATACGCAGCCCTGTGCTATGGCTGTGCAGCATTAAATGGTCACCTTTTAAAATGTAGTGGCCACATATATTCCAGATATGCAGAGACGTGATGTGACATGCAATTGACTGCCAGTCATCAACAAAATTTTGACAGGCTGTTGGAAAGCCATGGTAGCCCATAAATGTTTTCAACCACCAAGCCTGAGGGACTGTGACCTTTCCAAAGTGACATGGGAATGTGCCTTGGATTCCAGTGAATGCTAGGAAGCATTGGTACCCCTGAAATGCTGGTCTTGCTCTCTGCAGGGCCATGATCAGAACTTTCCTGGGGGGATGCTCCAGCTTTTGATGTGGTTTTATGATGTGGCCAAGTGCCACATAAATTGTTTTGAACTGCATGGAGAGGACTATGTGTTGTCACTAGTCAGAGCTGAAAAAAGATCTAGAAGGGATCTTCTCAGATTGGATTTATTTATTTATTTATACGCGGCTTATATGTTGATACAAGTGTTTCTCCCTATACCAATGTCGTTGGTTTTGTGTGGGTTTAGTGCAGCTTGAATTGTGAGGTGTATACATTTGGCCTGATTGCTGATTTTTTTTCTTATGTTAGATGTGCATAATAATGTGTGCATGTTTCCCTTGTTTGCCTTCTCAAACAATTTTGCTTTTGTTTGGTGCCATTGCTTTGCAACAGGCATATGGTTTAGTACTTTGTAACATGTGTGAATAGTTAAGCTGTAGGATACACTGATTCTCTTGACATTAACTTTGCCCTGGACACCTAGCTGTGTTCAGACTTAATAATTTGGCCACATTTAATTTGTTTTAACTCAGGTTTTACATTGTTCCCCAGTTCTGTCTTTCCTGAAAACTTAAATTGCTCTCATTACCTTTTGGCAAGTTAGCCTAGCTCAGGGGAGAACAGCCCCTGAATACATGAGATGCAGAGTGAAATTGGATTACTCCCCAGTCATTGTTTTCATTGTGATATAAAGATGAAGGGTTGGCAGCTAATGAGTTGCACTCATTTGCATTGTACCCTCTGACAGATTAGGCAAGTAGAATAGTAAGCATCAGCCGCCTGGAAGAAAAGATTTTAATGCATAGGGTGATAATTAGAGTTAATGCTAATTTCAGCCTCAGATAATTCTGGTAGAGGAAAGGAAAAAAAGAAAGATGACCAAAGAGCATATTTTATATCAGTACACCAAAAAATGTATTACTATGATTGCACCCAGGTTTTGGGCTGAAGAATTTGACTTCAGAACAGCTTCAGAAACATCTGATTCTCCAGCTCTGAATGCTGTTGGCTGATTTACTGACTTGGGGAAAATTTTTATGCTCCTCCTCTTCAAGGCAACTGAACCACATAATTAGATGGAATTGTCAGCACTGTTTGACTGATTTAAAGATGTACCAAAATGAACAGAAAATGAAAATGCAAATAGTAGATAAAAAGTATTGCTTTTTCAGCAAACTAGAATGCATTTAAAAGACTAAAAGAGCAGAAAAATATCTAAAAGCTGTGGTTAATACATAAATCTGAGCTCAGAATATCATGCTGTGCTGCAAAGCTGTATTTTTACTGTGGTGTATTCATTATGCTTGTGGAGGTGTATGTAGCAGTAGCAGTAAAATAATAGAACTATTTAGAAAACTGTACTGGAAATAGGGCAAACTAGGAAGAGCTAATCTTAGGTAACATATATTAGGCTTGTACATACTTTTTTCTTTGCTTTTTTTTAATCAGCCTTTAGTTTTTTCTTTTCCTTAATACATTTCTGTAATCTGAAATGGCATCAAATGCTTGTGGGAACCAAGTCCGGAGATCACCTCCTACATTAAATGCTGACATAGATACCTTGTTCCTGTTCCCAGCAGCACAAAACAGGCTCTCCAGAAGTGATGTGGTGTAGATGAATTTGTAGCAGATAAGATCAAAGGCAATGCTTACTTTACAAAAGTCAATAGTTTCTTTTGTACTGCCACTGCATTTTGTGGCTTAGGTTAACCTTTTGAAGTATGAGGAATGTGTTCATCGATCAATTAAATATCTTTCTGAAGCAAAATACTCTGAAAACATGTGAGTTTGTGTGACCACACAGTCCCAGAAGACCAGACTTCATTCAAGCCAGTGTTGGTTGCTGGTATGATACTCATAATAAAGAGATTTAGACACTTCTAGAAGAGCTGATGTCTTTAGTGGAAAGGAGGCAACTCCTACAATAATATTCTTGTCTTTGTGACTCCTCTCCCATATTGGAGTTACAATAACATTGCATAATTGAAATGGTCGCGACATAGGGTTAATAGAAGTTTGCAGGGAAAAGTTAGTTGACCCTAACTCTTTTTATGTATCCAGATTTTTTTTTTTTAATGAGAAAGTAAATAGCCATACAACATGGGAGTCTCTTCACGTGAGAAATAAAACTGTGAAAAGGAATGCAGAAATTCCTCAAATAAAAAGGCACCCTCCCATGCTGGAAGCTGAATAGATCACTGCTGTAATAAAGTATCTAAATTCAGTCACCACTTGAAGATCTTGATAAACAGCATAGCACTGTTACTGCAAGTTTTGTGAAGATAAAAGAAAAAGTAATGTTTGCATAAAGAGTTTACAGCTAATAAAGAATTTAAAAAACGGAGAGGATAAAGTGTGTGTGTCTCAGTCTGCATTATGTGTATGGGCTTGTATTGCCCTGATTGTCAAAATTGCTTGATGAAGCAAAGGTAGAACATCCCTGCTCAGCTGTACAGATGAGGGAGGAGATTGTGAAAGGTTGGCCCAGTTACTGACTTTGCTTTGCTTTTATTCCTTTGAGGGAAGGGAGGTGTTTCACTCCTTCACTCTCCTAAGTATGGAAAATAAGCCTTTCTGTAAAACTGAGTGGGTCTGGGTTTGGGAATCTGGTCTGTGTCAGATCTCCTTCAAAGGGCTGCAAACCTAGAGACTGCCCATGGACTGCTGTTACAGAAAGGGAGGAAAGACAGTAGTAGTTGCTCTCTTCTCCCCTGCATAGACTGTGATAACAGATATTTATACTTCTAAAAGTTGATATATTTTTGCAAGATGTTAAAAGAGCTTTATGATTATATAATGGATTAGAAAATCTCAGGAGCATTTCAAGACTTTAAATAACACAACTTCACTCCCCTTGCCTGGTCACTGAATGTTGGTTGATCTCCTGTGTGTAGAATTTGTTCTGGAGAAGTATTTTGAAGTTAGGGTGCATAAGATGGTATTTACACTTGAGTTTAAACTGATGTTTGACTTTAAATTTATTTTGATGATGAGTTACTGTGATGCATAGCTTAAGATTGGGGTGCCCTAAACTGATCTTGCTCTGTCAAATAACAAATGATTTTTTAGAGCAATATCTGTTAGTGGTAAGAGTAGTCTGCAATGTACAGGGTATTTTGGTAAAAAAATTTAACTAACCTCATTGCGTGAATAATTTTCAGAGGAAGGTATGTTAAGTAATGCTGATGAGAGGCATTTTTAAAGGCCCTTACTCATTAAATAATAATAATAAATTACATAAGCCTTATTTCAGACATGGGCTTTTAAAAATACTGTGTCATACTTGTTACAGAACAGTTAATAGTAAATTGTTCCATTGCAGCTTTGTTTTTCCTTATTACAGTTAATATTTCAAGGCATTTAAGGCACATATGTAGAATTGCACTACTGCTTCTACATGTTGTTGGCAGAATGCTAAGGAGTATCACTTTAAACAGTGAGACTAGCTGTCATAAAATACCCTGTTATATGTGTTGGCATTTTTGTGATCAAGGCTGCGACTTCTGTAACATTTTGTTGAAAAAACTCCACTCAGTTCCTAGCTTTGTCTTGTGTAAATGGATGATGCATTTGAACTTCTTGCTCTTGAACTCACTGTTGTATTAAAAAAGAAAACCCAAACAAACCACCCACAAAAAAAACCCAAGCAAAAAAGCTAAACAATTTACCCCTCTTGCCAGTGATGATATATTGAGGGACTTGCACAGGGCTAAGACAGAAATGTCAAAGTCAAGAGTAATCCCACCTCACTGAATTCTCAAAATTAGGAGGGTGGGACCTAAACTTAGAACCACTTTTTTTGGACATTCTGTTGACTACAGCATACTTTCCAGGTCCTACCTCACAACCTGTCCATGTCCTGATTTAATACTGGGGTGAGGCCCAAGCACTTACTACTCATTTTTCTTTTTCTTTTGCTTCTTCATTCAGTCTGGATCCTGGTTTCCAAGAAAAGAAAACATGGGCATGAGGATATAAGAAATCTCTAGTGTACTCGGATCGGGTCCACAGTCTGAATAATCTTGGTCTGTTGTAGAACATAGATATTTGCTATAGGTGTAGCCTAAGGAGCAGTAAAATCATCTGATGGGCCATCAGCAGATAAGCCAAGAAGTTCTCCACTGGAAACTGAAGAATGGTGCTGACTAATGTAGTGTAACCCGGTAGAGACAAATACAATGACTTTGGCAGAGAGGAAAACCAAGAAACTTTAGTGTTTTTGCGAAGCCATACACTCACAGACAATTTGGTGCCTGAATTTTAGGATTTATCTCCTATTTAGAACCAGTGGATTCAGCCTTGAGATGGCTGTTGAACAACATTTGATATCAGTCTGCTGGTAATGGTATGGGAGAGCAAAACCTTATTTTGAAGAAGTGATCTCACACACTGTTTTTGAGTTAACATGAGAGCATGATTGTGCTTTAGTTAGGATGCTTGAGGCCAGATGTCTACAAAATTTATTTCATTAGGAGGTGAACTTAGGGCAGGATTGTAGAAGTAGGTGGTGATGGTGAATTTTAACCACAGGAGGCAGATGATGTTCAAAGAGCATCAGGATATTTGTTATAGACACATAATACAAATAAGTCTCCAACACTTAAAACTCCAGCCATGAAAACCTTATGCTATTTCTCTGCTGACCTAGGCAGATTTGCTTTTGCTTCTTTCCTGAAAAACAAATCTACCTATGATTGTGAATACTGACCCTTTCAAAACTGTTGTTATAGTTTTAATAATTGTGGCTTACATATGTACCAGAAAAGCGGTAAAACACCTTGAATTGTTAATTATGCCCCTAATCTTTGAGTGACATCTCCGTATAGGCTGACAAACATTTCCATTTGCACATTTGCTCACTTTTCCTTTTACGTGAGAAGGTATTAACTTTAGGCTTGCATTTGATGTGGTTAAAAGGCTTTATATTTTAAGTCCCAGTGACAATTCTGAATGTTACAGCTTACCTTATTATAGCCAAATATTCTTTCAGAATGCTAACAAACATTTGGAAATCCATCATTATCTGGCCCATGTTTTTGATCAATTCCCTCAGAATAAAACTGTGGCTAAAGATTAACTTCTGCAAGCTGGTGAGTTTGTGTGGCTAGCACAGGTCTTTCCCATGAGAATTCCTTTTGTGTTTTATAAACAAAGATAAAGTTTGGATGTTATTAGAAACAGTGTCTCGAGATTTGGACAGTGCAGGCCTGGCCAATCAGGCCTAGGGGGAGGTTTCTGACTGACCAATCTGGGTGACCTTTGAAAAGTCTATGTATATGTTGGATTCAAACAATAAAGTGCTTTTTCTATGCCACGCTGAGAATTGGGGCTTTCCTTCTCTGCTAGCGGCTCAACAGCGACAAGTTTGCATTTTTGCCTTCAGTACAACCACTCAGAAGTCATGGCACTTGCACAGAGTTACTGCTGGTGGCTGATCTAAATGTTGTAAGGCAGTAGGTGTAAAAAATAAAATCCAAACCTCAACAAATTTTTTTACTTTTATCTGGTGTTCTTACTTTATACATACTTTTGAATTAAAAGGTTGGGTGTTTTATCATCCAAATACCAAAATGTTTATATAGTTTGAGTTGAGGCTTGGTATTGGACAGGGCAAGCAGACAAGAATTATTTCCCCACTTCCTCAAGTCTGTGGCCCAATGCTGAAGGAGGTTCAAACTTCTCTCTAACAGTCATAGTTGTTTCTTGCTAATTACAATTTAGAGCTGTGATTTCTTATTTTTGACACTGCTATTGTAACAGAATTTCCAATGTTGGCAGTCAAATATTTACCATATTATTTTTTTAACCCACTTTCATAGTATGGGTTGTTTCCATTTGCACTTATCTGAGCTGTAAAATCAGTTTGGGAAAATCTAATAGTCACAAATAAAAAGTGAGGATTTGGTAAAGGTTAGATGATGTTGCAGATTAATTTCATGAAGGAGCCCAGGGAAGGTCTGGTTGGAGACTGATGGGTCCAGGAACAAGACTTGACCTTCCACAGATGTATGATTCAGCAAGTTAAGAGGCCTGCTAAATTCACTACTTACAATAAACATCCATTTGCTGTCAGAACAAAAAACTGCCAGGACCTTTAACATTCTTTGCTAACAAAATTTTGTTTGATGAGGTCCCACGGCAGCATGTTTTAGGTGCATAAATTAGTGTCTAAAATCCTCTTCCGTCTATAACACAAGACTCTGGAAAATGTGTGCTCATTATCATTTACTTAAATATTTTCTCTCTTATTTCATGGGTGACCAATAGCTTAATCATATCACTTCACAGTTGTAAATGATTTTCCTGAAACAAAATATATTTAAAAAACAAAATCTTCAAATGCCATAAGCAGAGTAGAAAGCAGATATAAATAATAAGAGGTGAGGAACCTTAGTGAAAAAAGTGCACATCATCTCAAGTTCAAACTATAGAGTGTTATTTTCTAGTAGTGAGTTCTCTGAGGCTGCTAGGTCATGCACCTTCTGCATGTTTTTGTAGTAATAGTGTTACCATGGAATTTCTTTATACTGGGGGAAAAAAGAAATTATTGGGCCAAAATCCCTGCTAAAAATGATCTATTATGATTTTCCTTATTTGAAGTTGAAACTTGACCATGTAAATAACTGGATTTTACTTCAAAAGGAGAATTGTTCAACACTTTTTTAGTTTTGGGTTTTGTTTTTTTTTTCCTAGTAACTTGCCAGATATCTGGCACCAAGGAGTAAAATTTGATTTTATTATTTTTGCATGAAAAAGAAATGGGAAAACTTTTAAAAATATTTCTGTTGGCTGTTTTCTGAAAGATAAAGAATATGGTAAAGATAGTGAAAAATAAAGAATATAGTGAAGTGCACTATGCTGACCTATTTAGTCTATTTCATCTCACTGTGATAATCCTGGATTATACTCAGTAATTTTGCTAACACCATTTACAGGAAACTGTGACTTTTTTCACTTTTCTAAAATGGTTTGAAAGTAATAAAAATAGTTTAATAGTGATGGATAGTCCATAGTTTGAAAAGTACTCATGCTTGGAGAGCAGTAATAATTGACAAAAAAATTGACTTTTCAAAATTGGAAAAAATTGAGATGTTTTCAAAGTAAAATATGCCAGAGAATTGAAAATATTGTGAAAATTGCTCAGATGGAGGCGACAGGGCTTGCAGGCCTCCCCCAGTGCTCTCTTCTTGTCCTGGAATAAGCACTTCTTGTAACCACGGTAGCCCTCTTGAGTGACATGAGTGATCGAAAGGTTTGTTTGCACTAGATTTGAGGGTAAGACCACAGTTCTCCCCTCCTTGTAGCTGCTTTGACAGCACTGGGGTAAGACAGCTTTTGCTGTGTGAGATGTTTGTTTCCTATCCATGACTGTTTTCATTTTCCTTCTCAGTGAGGAAAAGACTCATGGTTTTGTTCATAGAAACATACTTTAATATGTAATTAAGTTTTCATTCATGCCCATGACAGAAATTATTTTTAAGGTTTGCTAAACAGTTCCTCACGCTTACCAGGTTGCTTGAAGGAAAAAAAAAATTATGTAGATACACTTACATTTTCTATAATTTTGAGTCAAGACAGTACCTTTTGAAGTTGACCAGTTTAATATTAGATGCCATGCCAGTGCAGAATGGCACTGCCTCTTGGTGCACATTGAGACTATGCATTTTTGGGTAAAGAGGACACTGATGTTCTAATTTCCAATTCTGCTGTCAGCAGTAATGAATTTTCAGTATGCTACTGAAAGGTCTAGGAAAATTGGAAGGCAGAAACTGGCAGGTAAATGTGATGAATTTATTTTGGCCTTAGTGTTGGATAAAGGAGAGCTGGAAAAGTCAGAGCCTGCCAGACAGAGCTTTTTGGCAAAAAGAACTGCCCAACCTCATACCTTTGGAAAAAACACTCTGTATGACTAGATGTGATACAAAAATCTCTCTCACTGCATCTGGGAAATCGTTTGCAGTCTGTTGCCATCAGACCAGAGACTGGAATGTTCGTGTCTCTGCAACTGATTTGCATCCTGGGCCAAGGCACAATAACTAAGATTGACTATCACTGATGGATTTCTGTGTCATCCTTTTTTGTTCCAAGTCTGGTGATTACATAGGATTACAGTGGATTTTGTCTTTTTATAGTTCAATTTTTTTAATTACGGTTTTCCATTTCTGTGGTACCTATGTGTCCCAGATGAACCTTGGCTCCTCATGTTCTATTGGACTGTGGATGAAGACCTTGCAAAGAGCTTTGTGGCAACCACACAAACTGCATTGAAGATTGATATTTTCAAAAAGTTCAAAACAAGCTTGCTCTGATTTTTTTTTTCATTTTAGTCTTATAAATTACTCTCATTAATCTTACAATTTTAAAAGTTTCACATTTTAAAAGCTTTTCTGCAGGGTCTGGTGGTGCAAGAGCAGTGTGATATTATGACTGGTGAAGTAACTATTATTTCAGATTTTTTTAGTTTATTTGAAGGAATCAGGGAGACCAAATTGGCTGGAGGAGGTAAGTTACTCTTATAAGTCATTCTAAACAGGAAATTAAGGAGGAAAAAGCACCCTGCTGCAAAAACAGTAATGCACTGTGGGCCAGTGTTGAAGTACACTAAATAGGAAAAATGTGTTGTGGCACTTCTATATGCTTATAGTTTGACCTCTGTATTGACTACACTTACTAATGCCACATAATAAATATGCTCTCACAGTTCTGAATAAACAGTACCAGCAATCTGCTAAAGGTAGTACTAAGCATGATTATTAGTTGTCATCGGAGGTTCTTTTTTATGTTGGCAATAGTTTTTACCAGGTGATGTAATTTTTTTTCCTGACCATACAAATGGAGTGGATTAACAAACTAACAGCCCATGTAGTTCCTCAAAGAGGGGAACAGATTTATGGATATAAGGTATTGTATTTCTAGCTTGTGGTTCGGGTGTGGGAAAGAAATGGTCTTTTGCCATCCTTTCTATCTTTTTCCAGCTTGAGAAATTTTTAATTCTCTACTTAGGATGGTTACGCCATCAACTTGGCTATTTGGAAAGAACATTGTCCAAATTCTACAAAGATTGGATAGACTTAATGCTCTCTTCAGGTATGTTTTACAGTGCAGAAATTAAAGCCTAAAGTGATTTAGGTTATATAGACTTGAGTAGCTGCCTTTTCTGCATGATGCCTCCCAACAGTTGAGTTCAGCTTGTCAAGTTGTGATAATTGTTCTTGACTGTCTGAGGTCTGCTGGGGGGGACTTCATATTGTCAGATGGTGGAGCTGGCTTCCTCCCTCTTTTGACAGATGGGGAATCAGTTGATCTTCCAGAGATAAGTGTAGAATTAAAATCACAATCTGCAACACAAGCTGACTCCTCCAGACAGCAGTGAAGTGAAAGAATGGACTAAGTATTGAACCTTTGATTTTCTGTAGTTTTTCTTGAAGTCATTCATTTCATAGCCTAAGTCTTCATCTGTGGTGATCATTGAGGCTTGCATTTGTTTCCTGTTGGTGTTTTTATTTTAGCCTTAGAAACATAGGTCTGTTGAAAGCTGCTTGAAGCTGTTGCAGGTTCTCTGTGATACCCTGCTGCTTAGTGAGAAGTACCAATATTCAATTGCTACCAATTGCATCCTTTACCTAAGATGGTAATTTAGGCTGTTGAATTAGCATACTAATAAAGCCAAAAGAGAAGAAGCTTGAACTTTCAGATGTGGTCCCTGCTTTCACCCGTCTTGCTTTTTGTAGGAGTGCTCCTCAAGGTCTGGGTGTTTAAGATGAGGGGCATGAATCAGGAAGCTGCCCTGCCTGGGAGAACATATCCCTGTTGTTCATACTGCATAGCTGTAAGATTTTTTTAGCTAGAAATGTGACTCCTATAAAAAAAACCTGTGCTTCCCAATGCCAATTCTGGTTCTGGAAGCTCTGTAATGAGATCCCTCTTAAAAGTAGTTAGGTAACGAGACAGAATCCCTCAGCACTTTCCAGTTTCTCATCCCTGGAAGGGAAAAGTTGAAGTTAGTTATTTTAAATTCACTCTGATTTATTTATGTGCTGAATCCATTTTCTTGGTGGGAACACATATTGCGTTCTGGCATTGCTACCTCACATATGGCTCAAGAGGCTCAGATCAGGTTTCTGAACATGGAATTAATCCCATTCTCTGGCTATTTCAGCATCCCTTCCATCATCCTGGGCTGTATCAGACCAATGCCAGGTTTCCACTGTACTAAAACTTAGAAGAGTCTAATAATATTAACCCTACCTCCCAGCTTTCTACATTAAGGATGTTGAGCAGTGCTTTGTATCTTGTTTCTAGAAAATGAGAGACAGGGAGCGTAATAACATATTATTAGATGGTAATACTTAATGGTTACAAGAGGATTTAGGAGGTTATTTAAAATCATGTTAACTTATTTTCTTCACCAAGTCAGTCCCTACTGGAATAACACTGTGTGCTGCCAATTGCCCTTGGAGTAAACCTTTAGGAAGGATTTTTTAAAATCACTATTTTGTTGTTTGACATATTTAATAGGTGAACAGTGTTAAGATTGGTAAAAGAGAAAGTGAATTTATTCAGTTGAAATTAATATTTATGCTGAAGAATTTTGACACTCTTATTCTGACATTTAAACATTGTATTGATATATAATTGATACACTGAAGTGTGGCTACTTGGCTTTTTTTTTAACAAACTGTTGAATCAATCTCACCTGCTTTGGGACCCAAGCTTCAGATATCCCAGTGAGAGGCTTAAAGATATTGAAGATTAAATTTTCCAATATTGCTTTTAAATCCTGTTTCCTCTATGGTTGATAAAGCATATTCCAAACATGACTTCTCTACATTTGTTATCTCTGTAGATCTATTAACTGTTTATGTGCAAAAATGTACAAGTACAAATTTTGTGGTAATGTGGCATCAGTCAGTATCAGTCACCTCAGATGTTACCTGCTCCCTGTCTGCTAATCCAAAAAGGTAGACATATGTGAACTAGCAGTTAGCCTGAAGTAGGTGACTATGTAATTATGTTGCTTATGTTGTTTCAGTTGTTATAGAAAGTCTGCAAGTTTCACTTAAGAGAATGGGCAGCTCTGTATCTTAAATCCTCTTCCTGATGTTTGCTGTTCTTTGTGCTGAGTTGGTACACCTCCATTTTGCCTAACAGGATATTATTTTGGTAACAAGTAAGGAGTGCATTCCCAAGCCTCTTCTCTCCATCTTTATTAAACTAATTTGTGGTTAAGCGTGGATGTATGATAAAGCTAGCAAGCTTGTTATCAAGGGATCATGGTGGTTCCCTACATAGTTCTGAATCCTCTTTTCCTGTAACAGAACTGAGAATTTGCTCCGCAAAAGAGCAGTGCTAAGGTAAATGTTCTCATTTTCACTGTTGCTGTTTCACCGTGATAAATGTGAATGTTTATGAAAACTGTGTAGCTGATTATTCAGACAAATACAAATGGTACACAAAGATAGTGGTTGGCTTTTATGGAAAAAATGCGCCTTTGGAATCACATGGTGTGAAAAAGAATTCACAATATTGTAATAGAAAGAAGGAGAGGAACTCCTGAAAAATACCTGTGATGGAAGGTATCTTTCTGCTAGGTCTCTGTTTTGGAAATGCAAAGCTCCAGTGGGTGCCACTGAAGATGCATACCTGTGCTGGGAAAACTGTCAGAATGCATTTTGGTTGTCTCCTTGCTGTATGTCTCCTGAGCTATCAAATGTGTATGTAACAGAAGTGGGAGCTGAAGGATTTGAAGCTCTCAAGTTTCTAACTTCAATCTCTTTTACTCTCAGGGAGATATAACTCGTCTTGCTCTACAGCTGTCAATATAAAGTTTTAATTTTCATCTGTAGTATTCCACTGACATAAAAATATGATTTAAGTATAGTATTGAAGTCCATGGTGGGTTTATACTTGTTACTGCTTTTTATTGTCTTAGTCATCAATCTGTTTCTTAGCTACTTCAAAAGAGTGCCATTAAAAATGGATGCTATTATTTTTCACTTATATATGACTCTTGTTCTGAAGCATCACTGCTTATCACAATCTCTGTCTTTCAGTGGCTGTAACTGAAAGCTAAAGCTAAACCTTTGTTTTCCCAGGAGTTTTATGCAACTGAAGTCACATGCTGGGAATTTGGATTCTCATGTTACCCCGCTTGGTTACTACCGCTGTGTCATCATGCCTGTATCTTTGGGTTTGGTGGCCCTTTTGAAAATACCAGAGCATTTTAGAATGCTTATCATGCCATGGCCATGGGAGTGGGGTTTTGCCTCTGAGTAGTTTGGTCTTTGTGGCTGTACAGCTGTTGTTAGAAGGATGGTGGTACTTTCCTCTTTGGAATCACAGTCAGCTCTCACACAGTCACATTTATGTAAATAAAGTCTCCATTTTGATCTCACTGAGGTTAACAGAGGTGTTTCTCTTTGATTGTAACATCTTTTGTTCAGACTGTGGGCTTTTAAGAAGACAGAACTGTGCAAGGATTTAATTGTTCATATTAGGAATAACTGAGATTACATGGGGTTTTCAGTATTTAGTTAAGTCACTAAAGAAATGCTAATGATTCACAATGGTGCAGCATGTTTGAGAAACCCTCATGCCACTGAAGTTTAAGGAGTTAAGTGATATAGAATTGAGGTATGAATATCTTACCTTTCTGGTGCATTTGTCACACAGATATGATATGTGACACTTCCTTTTTTCATCATTTGGGATCAGAATTCTCCATGTTTTCCTTAATATGTCTTTCTCTAAAGTATTATAAAGTGTTATCACTGGTCCTTTTATTTTTGTGCCTTACAACACTGACTGTTGTTATTGAAACTTGCATTTCTGGTTTTCTATTATTTTAGAAGAATCTGAGTTTATATTACAAATGATAAGATTTTTGGCTTGGATGGTAAAAGTGAACATTTTGGTAATATGAATCCTAAACATTCAAAAGCTGAAAGCAATGGAAGGGGGGCTATTGAAACCAAAACAAATACACAAACAAAAACCCACAAAAAACCAACAAATGCCCAGAAAAATCCCTGCCATTATGAACTGGAAACCATTTTTGTTTAAGCCAAACTTGGGTTTCTTTTTTTAGTGTTGTGAATAGTCAGAACTATTCACTGATATCAGACATTGAAATACAAAATCTATATTTTCTCCATATCACAGAGATTTGGGATGGCTTAGAAAGAGTTACTGGGACAAAAAAACCCCTCCAAGTATAGCTACTGCAGTTAGCTTCAGGTTAAATAGCAAAAAAAGGGATTGCCCAGGTATCTGTGGGATATTTGTATAATAGCACAATTTACAGTTGAGGTTAGGTGAACAGGGAGGGCTTGACAGACTGCATGTTTATTGCTGGTGACAAGTAAGACCAAAGGTACTTGCAGTGGCAGGTACTGTTTTAATGATTGACCAAAATGATTGTATTTACCTTCTGTAAAAAATAACTAGAACTGGCAGTGCTGGAAAAGATGGTGATGATTATTTAATTATATGAGGAAATGATGGCTTTTATTATGCAGACCCTTTGAATAAAAGAGGATGTGTGAGGTTTTATGATCTGCACTGTAGGATAGGCTCAGTGCCTTTTTAAGCAATTGATGTAAAAAAAGATTAAATTTAAAGTATGAAAAGGACCTCCTCCAGGAAAAAGATTAAGAGATGAAACTCTCAAGTGAGAGGGAGTTAAAAATCGTGGGTTTGTTTTTTCACTTGAAAAGGAGTTACTTGGTTTACTTGCTAGAGTAGCAGAGGATGCTGTAAGACTTCTACATTCTTTCTGACCAGCTCACAGGCTGTGGCTGAAATCAGCACTAAACCTGCCCTGAAGTAACATTCAGTTCTTAAAGCTCAGATAGTTGAATTGACAGCTACCACTCAGAAGAATTTTTTGTTGTGTTTTTAAATCTGCAGTGTTATACAAGGATTTATACATTGAAGTCTTCTTTGCATTTCAGACCATTTCCCAAGTGTGTTGACCCATAAAGATATTTTCTTAGTATTGGGCAAATAATTTAGTGCTAAACAAGTCAAGGAAAACAATTCAAAAGCAATGGCAACAGCATGGCTTCATCTGTATGACAAATGTATTGTATGTGTTACGTGAAGTTATTGCTGGGAGCTGCTGCAGAGGAGGAAGAACACAGCTATGTTCTGTGTGTTCCTTAGTGCTGAATGTATCACATGGAGGGTAAGAGCCTTTGCTGATGCAGGAGCTGACCTTATCAAAGGGGAAAATAGTTTTAAAAATATATGAATCTTTCTAATGCTTTTTATGGGAAAAACTTAGTTGTGCCTGGAACATGATCATCCATTTATTTTCATCATTCTTGGCCTGGGTTGTTTTACTTTTGCGAATTGTTTTACTTTTGCAAATCTCTCAGTTTCAGTGGTGATTTAACTTTGGCAAAGGAATTATGTGGATGCAAGGCACACCCATCGTTATTATTTAAATGTTTCTATTACAGTGCCATTTTGGTAGGTGGGAGGTGAGGATACATCTGTCCTCTCCATGAAGGAAACCAAGTGCATGGGAGTGTGTGGACAGATGCATAAAAAGATAATTCAAGAAGAGAACTAGGATGATTTGGCAGACTGTTGATGTAAATCACTCTTACGGAAATCCAGTTTTTGGACCAAGACATCTTTCTTGAATGGAAAGAAAAGTAGATACTTTGTATAATTTTAATTCTGTAACCTAAAATTTCTACATACCTGACTTCAGATAGTCTCTTTTTTGTAAGCTCTGTTGATAAATACTTCTTATCACAGGGACTAATCATTGCAGAAGATCAACAGCTTGCATGTGTACACAAATTTATGCACATACCATGTGGAATGGCATTACAGGTTTCATTTGCAACTTTAAAATCTCTCTTACAAGGGGCTGTATGACATGCTAAAGCTGTTTAGATGATAAGGTAGTTGTTCAGCCTTTCACCTGCAGCTCACTGGGGTGCATCCAGCCAAGACCTGACAAATGATGTGGCCCCAGGGGCGTGCCAGCTCAGAGTGTCCCAGCCCATCCTTGCTAGGCTCCCCCATGTGCCCATGGTCCAGCTAGGACCCATGGCAGGTCCTGCACAACAGGGTCAGTCTGCAGCTCCCTGTCCCCTGCACCCAGGTGCTGCTGGCTCCAGCGATGCCCTGAAATGAAAAAAAGTTAAAAAGAGTGCAAACAAGAACCTCTCCCCCGGATTTCTTTTCTTTGGCAGCCAGTTCAGCTGCAGCATTGTCGGACAGCCAAAGACATACACACAAGTGCTGCAGCAGTCACCTAGATTTCTCTTCATTTTGCTCAAGATGGGTTTGATTGTTCAGTTGGTCCCTGTCCTTTCTCATGGCCCTTCCTGGCACCAAGACAAAGTAATTTCTCCTTCTTGGACTACTTCAACGAGAACATGTTTCCATTTGTTTTAATTTCTTCTGCCAGGTGCGATCTGCTTTATAGCTTCTGTGAGACAAAATAACTTTAACCTTTTACTCTGTCTTGCCTGGTTTGTTCACCCCATCACTCCTGGAGCCCAGGCAGGGCTGGTGCCTTTTCCTCTCATCTGCCTTGGGCTGGAGATGGGACTTGCCAGGCTCCTGGATGAGTTGTGCTGCAGATACGGTGTATCAGCACAGTGCTAATTAATTCTCTGATGGTGAGAACCAGAGGGAGCAATGGCCAAAGCCTTCCCTTAATGGAGGTTGTTTTCATTGCTAGGAAGTGCAAGAGAGCTATAACTTTTGTTTACAAATGCTTTTGCAGAACAAAAGCTGCTGAAAAAGGGGGGAGGGGGGAAGGAGGTATTATCTATTTCAAGAGTTTTGAAAGGAAAAAAGCTGACTCTGGAGAGAGGTTTTGACTTTAATAGAGCAGGCCCTAGTTTCTCATTGGACCAGTTTAATTTTTTTCCCTCATTTTTAAGTTAAAAGACTGTATAATTACAAATCAAGAGCCCTGTCTTGGAATAGGAATTGGTAGCATGGAAGTTGCAAATGCAAGATAAAAATTTCAGCGAATCTTTACAATTAGGTCTTTACAAAGTTTTACAAGTATATATATATGCCCTTGGGCAGATGTTGTGTTGCTTCATCTTGCTTTGCTTTCTGTATTCATTGTTGATGGACTGGATGGTACAAAGAGAAGTACAGATGGAGCTGTAAGATTATTTTCACTGACTTCCTTTAAACTTTTGGGGCTGGGGGGTTAGTTTAAAACATTTTTTGCAGAAGTGTGGCCTAAAGATGGAAAAAAAGTCTGCAATAGGTGCCCATTCCTGTATTTTTGTGTGCTTTGCACAATGGAAGACAGTCACTGCCACGGCACCAACAAACTAACAAAGAAATGCAATAAAATATATTATTTTTTTCCTGTCTTTTGTCTTCTGACTTTTTATCACCTCACTTAACTCTGTGAGGACAGAGGAGTGAAATACAGTTCATGCTGTACTGCAGACAGGGCCCAGTGCAGTAGTGGGAGGCAGATACAGTCAAGTTCAGGGCACACTGGCACTCTGCTTATGTGATGCCTGCAGGCATGAACAGAGTGCTCGATGACTGTAGGGAAGTGCAGTGAATAGCTTTGGGGCCTTACTGTTACTCTGTCTCATATTAAAACACTCATTTTTAGCCACCTGTTTATTTAGGTGTGTTCAATGCAAGTTAGAGGTTTTCCACTGGACTCACAAAACACTGTGAGAACATTTAATGTGTCCACTTCTCCATTGTACTGGCAGTTTCCTAAATATGTGGAGCTGAGGACTGATGAGCATGTTACTGCTTTTCATGTATCATCACTTTTTTTTTCTAATTTAAGTTTCAGATATTTGTTTTTTCAAGGGCTTTATTTTGAAAGTGGGTGTGTTTGTATATTTATCAAGTTTCTTTCTGAAGATGTCTAAGCCAGCCAATTTGAACAGAGCATGAGCTTCCATTTGCTGTTGGTAACCGTGACTCATCTGTGTTATTTTTAATACTGTAAGCATGAATTTATTTTTTCTGAAGTGATTGTGATCCTTTTTTTCCTACACTTGAGTATTTTCACTTTAGGTACCATGAATCAATCTGGAAACCTAGGTTATATAACTGTAACACAGCAAGCTACCTAGAAGTGAATATTTTAACAATCTCTGTTGTGTTGTAACTGGAGCTGTTAATGTAGGGTGACATTCTTGCCCCTTATTAGTCAGTAGGCTTTGTGCAGCTGTTCTGGATGGCATTTGGGGAGACAAGATCCATCACACCTACAGTGCCTGTAGAGTCCTTGAAAATGAGGAATGTCTCTGCTGTAGGCTGTATAATTTTACAAAAAAAGAAAAGTATCCTTGAAAATCATGGACATAATTATGCTTGAAAACACATCCGGACTCCTGCTGATTTGGTTCAGTCAGTCCAGTGAAGACCTAAAGGAAAGAATTAAATACAGACTTAGGGTTTTGATTTTTTTTTTTTTTTTAAAACCTCCTTAGGAACATTGTCAGAGCCAATCTTAAGAAATTTTTCCCTCATAAATAATTGTATTTGCACAGAAGCCAGAACTTCTGCTGTGCCTGCCATTCTAAGTAATGCTTTGCAAAATCCTGGTTTTCTTAATAAGCTTCTTCTCCCTCCATAGCAACGTCATGCATGTATCCCTCAGAGATTTTAGAGGCAATTCTCAGCACTGCGTGATAAGTCCAAGGAAATACTGATCTGCCTGGGATCCAGCTTTAAGCTTTGTAATGTTAATAAATATTTTATTTTTTACTTTTTTTGTGGTGGTGTGCAACTTCATAAGCCATTAGTCTACAAAATGTTTGCCTCTGCAAAGACAGTGGTGCCAGGCCTGCCTGTTAGACAGCTTTTTGCATTCTTTACCTTTTGATTGTTAATATTCAGTAATCTTTGCTTCTCATAAAAATACAGTACTTACAATATACCTTCTAGCACAAGTGTTCTGCACTTTTGCTCGGAAGATCTTTTCTTGCTGACTGGTTTTTAAGTCATGGACTGCTGCAGCAGCATCTGCCCCAGTTACTCCTTGTTTCAGGTTTATGGTCTGCACAACTCTGGATTTAGCATTTCTTTTCATGAGACTCACAAAAAGAGATATTCCTCTCAGTAATTTGTAGCTAAGAAATATACAGTCCCATTCTGGTATGGGGACAGTTTCAGAAGTTCTGTGTTGGGACTTTGCTGGATCATGTCTGTATGTGGTTCTTGGAGCATCTCTGTCAAAGATAAGTTTCATTCATACCTTCTTCATTGTTACTAGCAGAAAATATTGCCTATTTTCAAGTGGATCATTTAATCAGGTCTACTGGGTTTTTTTGTAGCTGTACCTTACATGAAAGAACACAATTTTCATGAGGTTGAATTTGCTGCAGCAAGTGTAAAACAGTTGTGATGTGTAGGACAACCTGGTTGTTGACAAAATCCTATGCAATTGTAAATAAATTTCTCTTCACCACAAATTGTAATGGCATTGCTACTACACTACTGTAAAAAAAAGTATGTCATATCTTGTCAGGGTCTTGTGACTAGGCAGACTTGTATCTTATTTCGTTACAGTAATGTTAGACTGTAATTAATTTGATCCTTTTATTTCAGGCAGTAACTATTTGAGGCTTACAAGCCAAGCTTTGGACTCTTAGCTTTTGGAGAAATAAAAGCTCCTCCATTTGAAGGACTGGGACACTTATAGAGACTCTTAAGTGGCATCTGACCTTGCTGTTAGTAAGGTAGTGTGGGTAACACAGCAGTTCAGATAGGGACCTTGCTGCTCTGTGGTTGACCTATGTGACTAGGTGCCATAAAGTGACCTCCTTTACACCCTTCCATGTTCCCTCTGGCTGGACTGGCTATGGCCTTGCCAGAAAGCTGCAAAACAACTATTTTGGCCTCACAAACTCTGTTTGGGGTGTTTTTTGTATGTGTTGTTGCACATGTAGGACAAGACTTTGATTTGTCCTTAATGCTGAGGTGATGTACAAGAGAACAGAGATAGACCAGGCCTGCATTACCCAATCCCTGTGCTGTTAGCCTTCACGGAGCTTTGCTCTTGGTTTCAGGAAGGTGGTTCTGACTCTGCCACAGTGGGCAACTTTGTCTATCCATCTGTTGTAGCGATGTGTTTCCATCGTATTTGAATAAGAGCAGCATAAGTGAGAAGGCAAATCTCCCCTGGGGCTGAACACAATTCAATTCCTTTTGCATGATGGCTGCTGTGGGCGCTTCTGGGAGCTCCTTTCGTTCTCCACGGTCATTGCTGTCACCTGGTCTCCTTTCACCAGTTCTGTGACACAACGTGGTGTGCCAGGAGCACTTCTTGACCTGGTGCTTGGCTGGCGCCTGTCAGGGGGAGCTAACCAAGGTTCCTGGGGTTCCTGATTGTTCTTTCTTAGCATATGATTTCTGCTTTTAGGATATTAAATCCCCGTGCATAAAAGCACTGTTAATTCTGTATTGCAATAATAATAAAAAGCTATTAGAACAACATCCATTTATAGTCCAGTAATATTTTCAAAGACTAAAAATATATACTAACTTGGATGGAGAGTGAAATTTTGTTCTGGCGACCCCAGTGGTGGTAATCAATCCCTCTGCCTAGGACAGGCAGGTGGCATGTCACTCAGCCCAGCTCCCTTACTGTCATCCTTTTTCTGTTGGCTTGTGTTCCCAGTCTTGGAGTACATTAGACTACATAAGGTTATATTTCATGATTTGTGAAGTTTGGGTATAATTTTTAGATTTTGTAATCCTTTTGTCTTTAAATGAAAGAAAATAATAATTGCACTGTGTTCCCACTCCTTAGCTTATTCTGCAAATAATTAAATATTGCAAATATTATATTCAAATAACAGATGTGTAAAATCCATCATTTATTTGTGATTTTACCATGTGACTATTCTGTTTATTTCCAGGGAGTGTTTTGGCATGTTCAGAGCTTTGTATTGACTTTGCTTTTTTAAATACTTCTTCACCTTGCTTGACTTCAGTGACTGCGCTGAAATAACTAACTGCACACCCCTTCCTCCCTTGCTTTTGTTGCTCTCTGATTGTTCCAGTGGCTTTTCCTTGAATGGAGTTCTCCTTGTCCTTATTTTCCTTACTCCTTTGAGACTGTGATGGCTCCTTGGTGGTCTTACCTCCCATTAAGTATCTCAGGGCAGTCTGATCCATCCTACTGACATTTGTTGCTGTAGTGAAAATGATTCAGATCTCCATGTTGTATTGATCCACAAAACTCTGCATGTTCAATCACCTTTTTTTTTGTGGGGTGTGTGTGTTGCTGTTGAGAGCACTTTCCAGTCTCTAAGGCTGAGACATGTGACTCTTCTCTCGAGCTCTTATTCTCAGACTACAGAGTGGTTCTGGAAACTTGCTTTTCTTTCTGTGCATGCAGCATAAGCTTTCCTGTGGAGAGGTGTGAGTGCAGTACTGACTGCCACAGAGATCTTTATACTCTCCAGGTGCTAACCTTAACCAGTCATTTCAACATACATTTTTACTGAAATCATTATCTTTGGATATTACTGCCCTGGAATCCTCTTCTTCCACTGTTTAATGTACTAGCTTCTTGTCTTTATCTCCAGTACCACTCACAGCTCTCTCTGCCGTATCATTTCTCATTCCTCAAATTTTCATGTTCTTCAGACAGTACCATTTTCAAAACTCCCTTTACCCGTAGTTCTTGTGTTTGTTCTTTATCAGCAGCTGTTTATGCATGGCAGTGAATTCTCAGAACTGACCTTTTCATCTCCTTTGAAACCTTAAAATCTCCATCTGTGGTGACATTTCTCTTACCTATTAGCATGGAGCTGCTCTTCACAGGAAGTTATCAGAGCTCCATGAGGGAGCTTAGGTGACCCAAACGCCAGGGAATCAGAAGAGCAAAGGTGTCTCAGCTCCTTGAGCGCTGCCTTGGTGCCTTGCACTGCAGAGCAAAATCCCTGATCGTCTGGCTGTGGTGGTGCAGTTAGATGGGAAGGTGCATGTAGGTGGTTATACTAAGTTCAGTGAAGAAACAGGACTAACTGCCCTCATACCATCCTGAAGCCCCACTAACCCCTTGTTCCATAACCTTTAGTACTATCTCAGGACTTGATGCAAAATTTATCATAATGGATGGTTCAAATAGTACTATATTTTCTAAATCAATACATGCAGCCATGAGTATGAGAAGGAAATGGTTAATTGAATAAAATATGCCATTTTAATTGGCTCTTTGTTTGTGGAAATTCACTTTCAGAGTGGTAATTATTTCTATATAATACACATCTAATTAATTAGCACTATTATTCCTTTTGCTATCCTGCGTTCACGGCTCTTACATTTAACTTAATTGTACCAAAATAGCCACACAGAGAAATTACGTGGTTTGCCTCTTTTACTAGCATAGGTGGGTTGCTTGTCTCATTAAGAACAGAAAATTTGTGATAATGTAGAACTTTCACAGCTTTTTGTAAAGTTAAAGGCAGGAATACATTTTGATACAGACTGGGAATATATATGGTAAGTCTGCATTAAATAGAGATGCAGAAATTGGATAAATGCTCAGCAAATTAGCATGCTCTCTGAAATCTAGAATAAGAATTTAAGATGGGAAAGATAATTTGATGAAAAGAGCCACTTGCCTGCCCAGCTAGACTTCTCTCCCCTTCACCCCTAGCATTCTGTTTCCAGTTGCTTTCCATTGCTTTTCCAGATGGTTGTACAGCTGTATATCCTGTATAGCTGCTCTATATTCAATATGGCAACCCTGTATGTGAAAAGCAGTCACATGTCAGTCCTTAATAATTTTCCTATTTTTCTACTAAAGATCATTTTGCATATATCAGCATGACAGTGCAGTCAACTGGCTTCTCTTTATATGAATGAAAAAATGCTTTGCTGGTAAGTTTTTATGAAGTAGATTAAGGCTGTAGGTATTCCCAGTGAAACAATATGCACAAACCAGTTCAACTCAGTGAAAGTATTTACTTTAGGTTTGTGTGGTAATTGAGAAAAGCAGTCAATGAAATTTTCAAATTATTGTACACTTGTGTTAAAAATAAAATACGTTCTTTACGTCAAGTCTTTAAATTGGCTTGCATACTTTTTATTTTAATATATTACTCTTTTTTTATGTGAGTTGACAATACATTTCTGGAAATCTGGTAGTGGTTTCAGACTGTGTGTGTGTTCTTTGTCTTCTTACAACACAGAAAACATCCTAGTAGTTATTTTTACATTTCTTTGTTTTGGAAGAGAATCTTCTATTGTTCATGAAACTGAAGGGAGAACAACGAGTGAGTGTGCTAGTGGAGATGAATGAGGAGGAGTATCATATATATCCATGGGGTAAACATCAGCTGGTGAGATTTTTTTTTTTTAATTTTTTTTTAATGCCCCATTATTTCGATTCTTGTTCCCATTATTTTGACATCACACGGAAACCAAATTACTCTCCTGTAATATAAGTGCATCAAAGTTTGAAGGCCAGAGTGGGGAGAATGACCTACTGATTTTGCCAAACCTAGCAGCACAGATCTCTGCTTGTATTCTCTCTTTTCAAGCTCTCTTGATTCTGTTAGTGAGTATATTCATGCACTTTGTATGCTACATTAAAGTTTCATAGTCTTAGCTCATACTGAGGAAATGGCCCTGTGGATACTGCTGTTCGGTGGCTCTGTGTGTCACATGGAAACACTGCTCCTCTCTCTCTGGTTCCTCTGCTCTGCAGCACTCTGCAGTCAGTACAGTCATGCAAGCACAGGGCTTGAAAGGCTGGCTGAAAAGTTTGCAAAGGAAGTGTTGCTCTGGGTCTTTTCTTCTCTCAGGACCTTTACATGGATTTCTTGGGACATATCCCACTGCTTTTTCTCCAAGGGAGGGTATAAAAAGCAAAGCAGAATGACTTGATCAAAGGGTAGAAATACACCAAGTCAGCATAGATCTCTACTGGCTTCCGGGGGTTTGAGGAAAATGCCTGCAGTTTTCTTAGTGCAGTGATGCTTACTGCTGTGACCTGAGTTTGCACTGGATTCGTGAAATAGGCTTTAGTCTCATAAGCCTTTTTTGTTTGGTTAGGCATGTCTTTCCAGTGTGGGATTTCTGTTAAACTTGGATCACCGTTTCAAAATATATAAGCTTGTCACGTCATGTGATGATGTGGAAACCCATTTTTAATTTGTGTCAGAACTTCACTGATCACTTAAAAAAAAACCCCTAACCACCAAACCAGCCACCAAATGTTGTGATCAGATAAGTGAGAGCTGCTTGTGCCCAAATTAAGATGCGAATGAAACCACATGCTGAAGTCAATAATACTGATTTTATTTAACAGTAAATATGGGATAGAGAGATGGAAATAGAAAATACGGAGGAGGGGAGAGAGAGAGAATGAGAGCAAGACAGATTAAGCAGAAGATAGCTACCACCCATGGATCCAGTGCCATTGCATTGGCCCTCCTTCACCCTGGGCTTGCTGTTGGTGGGAGTCCCAAGGTAGTTCAAAACTTTTCATTGTTTATACATTTTAGCAAAAAAAGGAGTTAATGCTCATTGGCTACACATTTCTCTTATTCTATTGGCTAATGTTAATTAGTCCCATGCTCAGTCTTTCTCATCTTTTGAGTTGGTGGATTGTGAGTCAGTGGTTATGATTTCCCACTGCTGGAATTACCTTTACCCAGTCACAGCTGCCTTCAGCACAGTGGCTGAGCTGGCTTTCCTTGTGGCCCATAAATTCTGCCATTATCAGTGAGACATTCTTCTGCTTCAGCTTTGTTTACCTCCCCCTAGGCTTGAGATAACACTTGGACAATAATACCACCTTTCTTATCTCAAGTTCCTGTCACAGTGGCTTAATTTACAGTCCAAGTTTCAGGTATCTACAGAAGCATATTGTGGGGGGGTTTCAGTGGTTGTTGGTGATCGCAGCTGCCATCTGTCCTATCCTTTGGGCTGATCTTCATTTGACTGGTGACAGGCATGTGAGCAGTTGCTTCTTCACAGAGTTTGCCACAGTGGGAATTTTTTTTCTGGATGCATTGCCCAGGATGTGCTAGCCACACCTGGTTCCACCGGGCGTGGAGTTGTCAGTCTGTTCTTTGCTTATCTCATGGCAAAGTCCTTGTGTGGCCTAAACAATGTTTGAAGCAGGCAATAGTGATGTTAAAGTCCTTACATCAAACACACAGACTTTTTTTTTTTTTTTTTAAATTAGTGTAAATTCTGGTTGGAGGGGTAATTTAACACGGGATGGTACAGCCACAGGTCAAGGGGTGCTACGACAGACTTTGCAGGACAAGGTATTGTCTACTGAGTTTTTCGTTGCACTATTTTCAGGCTGTATGTGTCTTGGTAGGTGGATGTGACATTTTCACATGGGCCTTCTCTCTCATTCAGAAGGAAGAAGTAGAATAATACTGAATATTGAATCATATTGGAAATCAGTTATTTTCATGATTGTTTTCCAGTACTGCCAGTTACCATCTGTGCAGTTCTACTTTGTTGGGCTCTTTGTTAAACATGTATCCTGCTATAGTGCTTGAGGGAGAGGTCTGCACAAAAGGAAATACTTTGGAAGATCACTGAGCTTTGGGAGTTTTTTTCACAGGATATTGTGCTAGTGCAGTACTTATCCAGGACTCTTGTGACTCTCTGGGCACAAAAGAACTAGATGTGGAGCTCTGCAGCACTTCAGAGGGCAAGAATGTTTTCTTATGTGACTTCAGTTAATCTGAATTGATTAATGATGTTTTTTAAATGCCTAAATAAGAAAGTTGAATGCTCTATTGACTTCTTTTTTTCCCTCGTAAGTGGAATAGGCTTCTAGGTAACCACTATCGTTTCATTATCTCCCGGTGCATCTCCTGTGGTCTGCTTGTATCTGTTGTTGATTTTGTTTAACTCTTCAGCTATCAGCTTTGAGGAGCTGGGACCCTTGATTCATTTAAGATTCTAAATCTTTTGGAACACTCATTACTGGGACTGGAAGACACTTAGAGGAAATGCTTTTTGAGTTTAATTTCATGTCTGCCTTCTGATTAGTTTTGAAGTAGCTACTTAACTATGCCAAAGGGCTGACTGAGATTGTATGAACTTTGAAGTCATTCCTTGGGGTTCCTCTTGGTTTTGATCTATGTGCACACATAGAGATGTAGCAATATTTCTTCCATACAATTGTGGAAATCTTTAATGTACATTCCTGCAAATCATGCTAGAAGTATCACTCTTGTTCTAGTAGTTTAACTTTTATATATCATTTTCTGGATAGGATGGTAAAGCCAGGCAAGGCTGCAGTTGTAATGAAGTGTTTCAGGTGTAACACAGCTGAATTCTTCATCCTGCTTCTAGCATAGATGCAAAGTAGTGGCAGAAAATGTTCCGAGTGAAAATTTGAGTGCAGTTTCTCATTGAGCCAGATGGGTGTGCAGTTAGCAAATTGTTGAATGTTTTTAGGACCATAAGCATTTTTTGCTGCCTATTGTGTTTTCATGTTCCTCTGCATTTCTAGGGTTGAGGTGTGGTGCATTACAGAATATCACAAGCTTAAATGCCAAACCAGTCAGTCTTACAGTTTAGATTTTTTGTGTGATTTTGTCTGCACATGGTCTTGATTTTGATTTTGGAGGTAGTCATAGCTCTGTCAGAGTCAACGGAAGTTCTATGATGGCTCATTCATCTGCACTTAAGATTAAGCTCTGACCTCCAAAATATCAAAAAGTTTTATTTTGTTTTTAGGAAACTATAAAATACTATTCTGTGTCATGCCTTCAGTCTTTTTGTTTTAGCAAATATCTCTTAATATCAGTTGTGTTAGTCTGGATTATGTTGATGTTAATCAAACATGTATGATGTTCATGCTGCCATGCATGAGCTGATACACTTGGGAAGCAGCTGCTGTGGAAACCAGAAAGTGTTTAGCCACAGCAGTTGTTCATAAGCTGAAAAGTCTGTGGCCTGGAGTGTGCATTCGTGGTACAAGGTACAACTGGATTACTACAGTTACTCAAAAGTTGGTTGTTAAAGGATGTCCAGAGTCCATCAGCAGGAGTCTGGGGTCTTCCATGTGTCCAGGAGGCAAGTGTGCCCAAGCCATGTGGGCAGCTTGAGCTCCCTGGACTCCAGAGAAATCTCCTCCTGGTTGATTCTTGGAGTTCTTTCTGCTGCATCTGTACCTTACACAGACTCAGGGAACTCCACTTATTTGTTTGTTTATAGAATTGTGTCTTTTGTGTAAGAAACAAAGCATGATGTGGTGTGTGTGCAGTTGGAGGGGATGTTGCAGCTAATGGTATGATTTTATTGTTGAGTCTGTGTATGATAACCTGATAAGCCAGTCTAATGACTTAACAGATTGTTGTGGGCATGAGAGTCTAAATGTTGGATTTGTTTTTACAGCAAGGCAGCAACATATCATTCAGACACAACACTGTCTTTTGCAAAGCCTTTTACAAGAGCAAATAGAACAGATTACAGGACTTTTTTTATTTCATAAGTCTTTTGATTTCACTGCAAGTATACTGCTAATGAAACAATTAATTTCAGATTTTAATGGATAGATATAATAATCAAACAGAATATCCTGGTACTTAATTACAAAGAACTGCAGAATTTCAAAGATAAGTATTGTTCCAGATCACAACATTTAAACTTCTATAATATTTTGAGTCTTCTCTGCATGAATCAATCTGCACTTTTGTTTCATTCCTTCACTTGCAAGGCTGGGAAGCTGCTGAAATGGGTCACTGGAGTTGGGTGAACAAACATGCATCAAGTAAAGCACAGATGAAATGGCAATGTCTTTGGATTCTGTTTGCAGCTGTTGCATTCAAGACAACTTCATTGGGAAGCCCACTTAAGTGATGACTGAATGTAATGCAAAAAAATGCTGAATTTTCCCAGTTTATTTTCAGTTCTTGTAATTTTTATGTGTTTTCCTCTATCTTTTATAAGACTTGCCAGTTTTGATGCATTTATGTCTGTTGTCAAATTTAGTTCACATTCAGCCTACAATTTACATTGCTCATTTCTTTGAAGAACATTTTTTCTGGAAACATTTGCATTTTTGGAGCTGAATGTATATGCACATAAATGATGTGGCAGGTAAAATTTCCAATACTGTTTTGTGAAAGGAAAATAAAAATACTCTGAAAAATGTCAGTGATTTTTAAACATTGTTTTTTATTTAATGAAGGCTGAACCTTAATGACATAAAAGATAATGGGGGCTTTACTTAGTAAAATTTAGCTGTTAAATTTGCAATGATGTCTGAGTTTGGTCTTATTTCACTGAAATTCCAGGAAAACCATATCATTTCTAGTTCATCCTCAGCTCTTAGTGCATATAGTTCACAGTTTAATAAAAATAGAGCATGAAGGGGAATCAGATTTTAGGATAAATGGGCAAAACTTTTTATTCTGATTGATCTTTGTAATCACACCAGCTGTGATGTGACCTTTCATCCCAATGTGTAAGAGATTTGATTGGTTTTCAGAGGAAATGAAACTGGAGAGAGACTTAAATTCTTCACAGGCTAACTGGAGCAACCAGACAAATGAGGAGAAGACCTAAACTGAAGTTTGCATTTCACTGCTATTTAAATTAACAATGCAAAGCTCAGAATAGGTGTAAATTTGAAATTCTTCCATAACTATGTGTATATCTGATGCGACATGATAAATAAAGGGAAGGTTTATAGGAGTCAGTGATGTTCCTGCTAGGAGAATGCAGAAGAGGAGCTACTCTTTTGAAAGAACCTTGCCAAATCAGTGCAGACCTCATCAGAGGGCAGCAGTTGAGTGGGATACATTTTCTGGAGAAACACAGGGTAGATGATTCCAATTGTCAAATTTCCGTGTGTGAGGGTAGCAGCTGACTGTGAGAAACATTGGGAAGCTCAGTTTCACCTCACCAGTGTCATCCTCTGATGGCAGCTGGTAGTGAATGCCTTGGTAACAATATGAGAATGATCCAGTGGGACTTTTCCCATCCTTGGGTGGTGTGGGGTTAAAAATATTGCAAGCAGTGGTGGAAACACCAGCACGTAATGCAAGCTTTTCTTTAGGAGTTTGAACATAAATAAAAAATGCTTTGGATGTGAACACTGTCCCTTAGGTTATTATGGTTGCTGTTGGAAACTTTTCTTGCATAACCCAACTTTCCCCTCTGGCACTGCATCAATTGCAAATTTCAGATATGTGAGAGTAGCATAGTGAGAAAGTAGCTCCTTTTGTCTCATCTTTTTCTTTGAAAAGCTGCATTTGTATATATGCAGTGGCAGCATCTTCCATGCCTCTTTGTGTATATGTGGACCAAATAAGTGGTTGTTGAAACTTCCCATCCCTGAGCCAGATGAGTTGAAGCTAGTCATAAAGGAAGAAAGGATGGAATAAGCAGAAAGTGGGAAAGAGAAATGAAATGATTTCACCTGAATTAATAAGACTTTAAAAGTGGGGTTTAGGTTTTCATCATTTTTAAGTGAACCTCAATTAAACAATACATTTCAATAGTTTGTGCCCGGTGAATGCCTAACAGCATTCATTTCTGCTTGCAGTTCTTAAATAGTAGGATATATCTTATGTGTAAGGATGCTTTGTGTAATGCTTGTCTGCCTGCTGCTTCTTGGGATTTTTTTTTTTTGAGAGTTCTTTCAACAGGGCGAAACCCCATAATTATGTCTAAGTGAAATCTGGATAAGAGATTTCAGATATCTAGTATGTATAATTATATGTGTGTGTATGTATATATATATATATATATAGTTTGAATTCTTCCTTCTCACATATGGACCATGCCTTTCCCATGCTCCAAGCCCATACTGTCTTTCTTCTTCTATATTTAAACTGTGTCCCTTACCAGTCTGTCTCTAGTTATCCACTTCTTTTGTATTTGGCTGACAAGACCTCCATTCAGTCCTTCTGAAAAACGAAAAAGTAATGTGATGTTGACTCCAAGACAAGTTCCTACAAACTGCTAACATTATTCCCTAAGCTGTTCTGACACATAAATGCCAACAGAGACACAAATGAAATATTACAAGTTCTGATTTAATAAATCCAAGGGGAAGCTGATCAAATTAAAAAAAATTGCAGAGGGAGTAAAATGTAAAATGTTGCTTTTAAGCTTGACAAATGTCTCCTACTCTTCAAGAACAGCTGATTTAAAAATAGCACCATTACACATTAAAATGCACAAAGTATTCTTTTGATATATAAAACATAAAGCACTGTCTGTAGCAAAATATTCTCTGTTAGAGGAAGCAAATACCTACGAAGAAGCTGAATTCTGACATCAGCTTACTGTGAGAAAACTGTCATATTTACCCAGGACTCTTGAAGGTGAAGATTACAAGAACTTAGAGATCCTTTAGCCAACAACCTAATTTTCCATGACAAATACAAAATGTACATTGCAATTCTAGTTCTCTGTCACTTTAAGTGGTTAAGTATTTTACAGAGGTTTGGGTTTGGTGCTGGAACTATCACACTTGTAGACTCATTTATTTTCACTACTGTAGTGGGGTTGGGTATACAAAAACACCTAGCCCCTAAGATTATTTTTTCAGAATTTCTTAGCATTTCTACAGGACCTTACCAGAGCTGTCACAGATGGTAATTTAGCCTTGATATTTTTACAGTAGGAAAGATACATATATTTTCTGTTATGGGAAGGACATTGCTAAATTATGTAAGATTTTAAATGCTGTGTGTCTTAATGTAAGTTTGACACAATAGCACACAGTTCATAGCATTGGTCAGTACTCATACACTTTCATAAAGGAGTTTTATTTTATTTGCTCCTAAATTCATCTAGGTAATAGTAGTTTAAGTGCAGCTTAATTAAGAATACTCATTATATGAAAGGTGATTACCTATTAGTGAGGTTATTGAACCCTTCCCTATGGAAAAACCTGAAGTTTTAACTTTTCAAACTAGACGTGTTTGACCTGAGATTTTACCTTCCTAGAGATTGTTTCAGATGGTGATGGGTTTGTTGAATGTCCCCCAGTTCCTAATTAATGTGCGAGAATGAATATTTGGTATAGGCATAGAAGGCCTGTGAGAAGTTAAGATGAAGTTTGTATGAGTAGGAGCCTCCAAGATAAGGCATTTTAGCACAGACTGGAGAATTGGATTTGTTTCCTATTTTTTATATATTTTGTGATTCTGGGCAATGCCCTAAAACAAAATGTTTTCCCAAGAGACCATACATTAATTATGCTTCATTTTCTGAGCATGATGTTGGAGACACCAGGGTCTAGCTTACAGAAGCAATACCAGAGTAAACTTATCATGAAATGAATTTTGTATTTAGAGCTTAAAAAATGATGAATGAATTGGTGCTTCATATTCTACAACAACATGAAATATGTTATTGAGTAACTGTTCCTTAAATTAGTAGCATTTCTTCTAGGCTATAGAAATTAGTCTCCTAAAAATGTACTGAACAATACAATATGTAATATAAATAGCTACAATATGTATAGAAAAACTAGTGCATTTGTATATGAGCGAGTTATATGAGTATTAAATGAATTTTCTTATATAAAAATAGGAAAACCACCTATCAGGGCTTTTGTAAATAGCTGGGCAAATGTAGAAAAACGTGTTGACTATCTGGCCATTCATGCAGGCAAACATATCAGCGGAGAAGCAAAATTAACTTAGCAATGCCAAAAGCTGCCTAAGAAAATGAGATAGCTTTTTCTAAGTCTGTCACTAGGTGTAGGAACTCCAGACTTTGATACTGTCACCATTAGGATGAAGAAAGCAGCATACAAATCTGTAGCTCATCTGGAAAATGAGGAGTTAGTATTCCTGTGCTCATTTTGCATTTCCTTACGTCAGTGTGCAGATGAGCACGTTGTTCTGCTCTTTCAAGCTAGTGGCATCTGGTGTGGTTGCTCAGAGATTCCAGGTTTGCCTTCAGGTAGAGGGGAACACTCAGTGGCTTCTTCCTGTGGGTCACAACAGCCCCATGCAGAGCTGCAGGCTGGGGGCAGAGTGGCTGGAAAGTTGCCCAGTGGAAAAGGACCTGGGAGTGCTGGTCCTCAGCCAGCTGATTATGAGGCAGCGTGTGCCCAGGTGGCCAAGAAGGCCAATGGCATCCTGGCCTGAATCAGCAGCAGTGTGGCCAGCAGGACCAGGGCAGTGATTGTCCCCCTTTTCTTGGCACTGGTGAGGCCACACCTCAAATCCTGTGTGCATTTCTGGGCTCATCACAAGAAAGACACAGAGCAATTGGAGTGAGTCCAGAGAAGAGCAACAAGGCTGGTGAAGGGTTTGGAGCAAAAGTCCTGTGAGGAGCTGGGTGTGTTTAGCCTGGAGAAAAGGAAGCTCAGAGGAGATCTTATGGCTCTACAACTGCCTGAAAAGAGGCTGTAGCAATGTGGGATTGGACCCTTCTTCCAAGCAACAAGTGACAGGATAAGAGGAAATGGCCTCAAGCTGTACCAGGGGATGTTCAGGTTGGACATAGGAGGAATTTCTTCATGGAAATGTTGTCACGCATTGGGCCAGGCTGCCCAGGAAAGTAATTGAACCATAATCCCTGGAGGTATTTAAAAGACACATAAATAGGGACATAAGGGTGTAGTTTAGTGGTGGACTTGGCAGTTGTTTGTTAACTGTTGCGCTCTATGATGCTAAAAGTCTTCCAACCTAACAGCTCTGTGATTCTCCCCAGCAGAGCACTGAAAAGGCATCAATACCATGTGTCACCTTTGGTGTAATCCTGTTGGTGAACTTGACTTCCAGAGAAACTGTCCTGATTTCCAGACGCTGTGAGCCATGTAATTTTTAGGGGTTTGTGGAAGGGAGTATTGGTATTAAAAGGACCTGGCTCCTGAAATTGTACTTGGAATTGAGGAATGACAAAAACTCACAGAAGGCGACCTTAGTTGCAGCAACTGTTGTTAAGTCCAAATGTTCTAATCTGAAACCTCTTTAGATGCCTCTGTGTTATAGTGTAGGCTCATAAAGTAGGTTGTCAGTCTACTAGGACTGGAAACATTTTACTGAGGTACTTTCCAGGCACATAAAGCATAAGAGACTTTCAGTTTGTTATATCAGAATAAAGTCTGCAGGTAAAAGCAGACAAGCTGATTAATTAACCATGGAGGGTTTATTGTGATGATCTACAGATCAGAGTATTTAGGAGTATGTGCTTTCTTTCTGCAACTCCTGCTTCACCTGCATTCTTAAATTACCTTGGCTTAATGAGTAGTCTGGCTGCTGGGTTCAGGGTGACTTTTCTTTCCTTGCTGCTCACTGCTGGTAGAGAGAAGAACCAGACTGCCTGTTTTGGAAAGCTCAACATTTGTACTCAAATGTGTATTTGTGCACTTAAAAGTTAAAAAAACACAGATGCTGAATTTATCTCTCATTGTGAGTTAAAGCCGCAGGGCTCACAGTTTTGCTTTCTCTGACAGCACATGGGCTGTTTGCTCCTGTTTTTTTAAAAAGGGGTGTTACTCCTTTATGTCAGCTGGGCGAAGCCCTGGTCACTCACTCCTTGGCTCTCCTTTCCCTGAAAAGAAAAGAAGCTCCGAAGTTTTGAAGGGCAGAATGAGCCAGTGTGCTAAAGATGAAAAGGAGCAGAGTGCCGAGCTGGTGGCAATCATGTGCTGCATGGGTCAGTAATGCAGTCTGGAGCTGGGCTGGCAGGGCTGCCTGCGGGACAGGGACAGCTCTCTGGGGGGAAGCTTCTCTCCAGGGGCTTTCTGTGGGTTTCCTACCTTAGCTGGTGTTTCTTTCGTAGTCATTTACCTGTTTCCTGCTTTATCTGGGGAGTTTATTTTGGTGTGTTCTGCTCTGAGCTCGACCACGTTGAACACTGTGGCACTGTATTTTTTCTCATAGTGTGCATTTGCTTTTCTGGGAGCATTTGGTTTTTTGATTTAAAATCACAGTTGTGGTTTTGGTTTTGGTGACTTCTTTCCCCTTTAATCCTGGTGTTCTTTACAACACAACACGTGTCAGGTTTCTTCTTCTTTATGTGTTTGGGTCTGTCAGTTACAGAATTTTTGTCTGAGTGTTTGTGTAATATGTATGTTAGCATTTTAGTTGAAAATAGAGTTGAAATGAATAGTGACTTTGTATTCTAAAAAGATAAAAGGAAGTGGATTTTCCAACTTCTAATGCTTTTTAACTGTTGTCACAGTAACATTTCCGAAAATGTAAGCTTCTGTGTACTTGGTCAAAATGAGATGAGGTTATCTTAGGAAAAAAGACGCATTGTACACATTGTGAAATTCTGCAGTTGAGAAACTTTCTGTTCTTTTTAAAACAGCTGCCCGTATTGAAATAGTTAAAAATGAAAGTGTTTCTGGAATTCTTTTATTGCTGAGATTTTCTGTTCTCTACATCTACTAAATCAGAGCTTCCACCTTATTAGGATGAATAACTTATGTCAGAAATGGTGTCTTGCTAGATGAAGGCTATAGGGAAATATATATAGCAAAAGGTTTAATCTGCCAGATGTTTTTTCAATAGTACAGGCTTTGCTCCTTAGTTTCTCTTTCTCCTTTTTTTTTTTTTTTTTTTTTTTTTTTTGTGTCTTCTAGTAGAATAAGAGGCTGTAGATCTGTGAAGTAGGGAAAAAAGCATATTCCAAAAGCTTAGAAGATTTTGAGCGGTGTGGAAAAGGCATTTAGGAAACAGCAACTATTCTGTATGGAGCTGAATGTACAAGTACTCTACACATACTGCCTGAAGATTTCATTGCCACAGTGAGCTGTGGCTATAAAAGTTACAGGTGTGTTAAAAAGGTTTGGAAAAAATAACAGAAAAAATACATCTATGACTATTAAATGCAAAGATATGTATGAGCATGTAGGAAGTCTGTGAGTCACATAAGAGAGGACTGTACAAAGGCTTCACAGGCTTTTACTTGTTTTGTTTTTGCTTTTGTTCCCCCTATACTAATTTCTCACTACTGTTAGGAACTGCATGTGGTGCTCAGTTTGGCCCAGGATGGACTCTTGTATAATGTCATGCTTTTTTGAAAAACCTCAGTATCACACCAGAGACTTGAAAGTCCTTGAGAGACCTGTGAATTTATTTTAATTTATTATTATATTTCACTAACCTGAAAACTGTTTTTTAATACAATGTACAGGATCTGGTTCTGTCTTTCAGGGATGGCTGTAGGTACAGAGGGATCTTGTTTTGCTACCTGAGCTCATTGCTCGTTCTCAGCCACACTGCAAATAGCCTGAGTCAGTGAAACAGCTGCAGTTGTGTTGTACAGGGCTGAAGGGATTTTGCTATTTTAGGCTTGCACAGGTGGCCCCAGCCCTAATGCCCTGTGACTCCTGCTCTGGGGAGCTCTGGGACAGTGGCTGAGCTCTGTAGCAGTTGTGCTGCCTGTGGCCCTGCACAGGTAACTGGAGATAACTCTTGTGCTAGAGTGGTGGTTAGATTTTCTCCAGGGTGGCTTGGTAGAACACGATATGCTCCCTACCCATAAGTGGGATGTTTTCTTACCCTGAGCGTATTGCTTTTATTATTTCTCCACAGTGTTTTGTGGGCAATCGTTGATGCTAACTGCCATGCCAGGGAGCAAACTGATGGCAATGTCTGGGTCCCATATCTGGGTTAGTGGACATCCCTGTTTATTTTACAGAGGATTAAAAGAGAGTCCTTTCCCTGACTGAAGCCGTAACTCATTCTTGTATGTATGAACAAGGGTGCTATTCCAGCTGAAAAGCATAATGATTGAAAAAGTCAGCTTTCATATTGTAACAGATTTTCTATTGCCTAACATTTTAGTAATAATTTGATTATATAGATTATTTTGATTTAGACTATTTTATCTATTGACTCGATATGATTTGATTATATTGAGTAGCATTTTTAGCTCTTAAAAGTTTGCCATGACCTTTTCAGTACATTTTGAGTGCCAGTTGATTTTTCCTAGGCAGTTAGATATTTGTTAGGAGGCTACTGTCATACTTGAAAGGCTGTTGCCCTGAAGGAACTCAGCTGGAGCTTCTAGAAAGCTTTTCATGTCATGCTGTGATGTACTGAAAAAATAAATTTCTCTGCTATTGTTTTGATTAGACATTTTTAAACTTTTGCAAGCTATTAAATTTTTAAAATTTATTAGAAAATTATTTTTATAAAGCTCTTAATAAAAAAATCATCTGCATCATTTGTAGAGGTGTTAAAACTTTCCTTTTTCCTTTTTACCTGTAGATGAGCGTGACAAAGTACAGAAGAAGACATTCACAAAATGGATAAATCAGCATCTCATGAAGGTCAGTTGTTACTTCTGTCATGTCTGTATGACTGAATATTACAGCAGTGATCATGTCTTTTACTATGTGTTTGATTTCAGGATGCAGCTCTGTTACATATAAGGAAGATCTTAAATTGTGAGGTTTATGCATGTGCTTTGTCTTTGAGGAGTCATGGGGGAGTTGAAATGCTGCCCAAGGTGATCTAATTCAGTATTTGAGTTTGAAAGTAGAATGAGTCAAAGTTTAAGAGACAGATTTGTTTCTGTAAGGCTTGGCTCATTTCTGGAATTAGTGTGTCATGGCTGTAGTACCACACCTAAGGCAAATGAAGAAAAAAATATTTTAAGTACCATGTTGAGGACAGGGGAATGACCTTGGGAAAGAGATCTCTAGATCATCCTGTGGCATCAATATGCTGTTCGTGGATTAGAAATAGAGTCTTTCTAGGGGCAAAAGTCACTTTTCAATATCTTTCTTTTGAATAGCAGTGAACTTCACTTCAGGGACAGAGTATATTATTTTAACAACATGTACAGATTTCAGTTGACAGAGAACTAAAAGCTGTGATTTCACCTTCACTGCATGGCCCTTCAGTTCTAAATTTAATCTGCTATTTCAGTGCCAGCTGTCTAGCCTAGACATTTCTCTGGAGAAACAGATTGCATAATTACTTGACATAACTTGCTTTGATATCCCCCCTCCACTCTAAGGTTGAATTCATGTAAGAGTCACATTAAATAAAAATGCGTCTGCAAACTGTCAGAGTTGAGATTTAATTAATGAGTGCAATGTTCAGATACTGTTGGAAAGATCTCCTTGTATACATATTTAGAGAAAAACAGAGCTTTTTAGGGAGCAACTTCATTATTTCTCTCTTATGACTGCTCTTGTGGGTATTTGAGCAATATTGGACACTGAAACAGAAGACAATTTCTAAAGGGATGTGGATGTTTAAAATTGACTTTTTGTTTCACATTTTTTAAATTTTGGAATGTATGTAGCTTTTGGAAATGGTGTGACACAGGAAACTAATCACCCTTGGAACTGAAGTTGGGCTCAATTTTGTCTTTAGCAAGAGACCTCTCTTGCAGAGGGGTCTTTTGGTCTTTCTCACCATGACTGAGCCATCAGGAGTGGTCCTGCCATCACCCTCTGTGCAGCATACATCCTTTCTGTGGGCAGGGTGATTCTGGAGTCACAGAACAGCTCCTACCAGTAGGTTTTCCTTTGTCAATTTGTTAGACCCAAGGGAAACATGCTGTGTCTAGAAACAGCTGCTCCAAGGATCCCTTCTATGCAGAAACCTTCTCCTTGTATTCCTGAAACATCCAAGTGGCCCCATGTCCCTGCAGAAGTCTTTTACTTGCTAATGAGAAAAGACAAAAGGCAGGTCTGCAGCCTTCCTTTTCTGAATTTCGTGTTTATAATATAAGAAGCATGTCTGTTGTAGAATACATCAGACAAATTAGATTTAAAGAAAAAAAAACATCCAAGAAGGTTGCCAGTACTCTGGCAGTAAAATGCAATGTCCAAATTAACCATCAGGCATTTCTTCATCTCATTGAGGGTAATTGCTATCATGTTTATAGGGGCTACTCATCTTTTTGTGTATTAAAGGTGCATTTTAAAAATGCAGCTTTAGTTTTCTGTGGGATGTGGAGAAGCCTGTCTGAAGCTTTTTGGAGAGCAATCCTTTAATATAAATTAAAAACAGTGCCTTTTTTTACAGAAGAGCAGCGTACTGAAAATAATATTTCTATACAGCATCATTTTACACATTTCTAAAACATGCACAGTCATCACTGCCATGCTGACAACCTCTTGGGAGTAGCTTAAAAAAGATTTAGACTCTAAACCCGTATGGAAATGAGGGTAAAGAGTTCATGCTAAATCCTTTTGCCTTGCTTGCCGAGGTCAATGGCCTTAGGCCTTCATTTTCAAATAGTTCTGGATTGGGTGATTGCAGAAGTATAGATACAGATAGATAAGACAGATGGTGTGTGTTGACTGTGTGTATTGCTGGCCTTGATTTTCGTCTCAGATTGCTCACTTTAGGATTCAAGTTAAGTATTGCCAACTCACACAAGTATAGTTTGACTATAGCTCTTCCATTAACTTGGAATTTATATAGCAACTCAACTTTATCTTTTGGAAATAGTTTGAAAGCAGGCAGTGATACAGTTCTCAGATTTCTGTTCTTAGACCATTGTTTCTAGAACAGTGACTTGTACAGAAACAAAAATCAATCTTTCAAATATTCTCTGTCTTAAGACATTAGGGCATATTTAGAAAAATCTATGTCATGGGGGAAATGTAGAAAAAATAGCACAAAAAATGAGTGCATTTCTAGCAGAAACAGTGGACCTCTCCTAGTCAATGCACTAACTCGAACTTGAGCCCTCAGTTTCAGCTACTTTATATTTAATGCAAATCATACGCAACTCATATTTGCCTACTCACTGAAACAATAACTTGTTTCAGACAAACCAAGGTGGAAATGGTCTCATTTCAGGCATCTCTGAGCTGGTTACCCAGGCTTCTCTAGTAGATAGCTGAGGGAACAGTCCATTTTAAATGCCCCCCACAAAGTATCTGCCTAAGGGGAAGATGAATTGTATCCTAGAAAAGCATTTGCTCCACTTACTGTAGAAGGAAATCAGTGTGCTTTATCTGTCATGTGTAGGGTTCAACAAGAAGTGGAAAAGATGAAGATGATCATGAAAACTATGAGAGATCTTGGGAAAGACCAGACCATGTGTGTAGACATGACCCCACTTTGGGCATGGGGATGGATCGCATTTTAATTTCATATTTTTTTCCATCCTATTTGTGTTCTTTGCTTTCTTTCTCCTGTTTCTTTTCTCTGTCCCCTGCTTTTGTTTTTTCCCCTCTCTTTTTCTTTTCTCATCTCTCTTCACATGTCCCTGCTTATTTCCCTCCTTACTCATTCTAATTAATCTCCTATTCTGCAGTTCTTGAGAAAGTCCTGAACTTTCATGCCTTTATAGCATTGTATTCAAGGGGTTTTATTCTGGTCAGCAGCAATGATAGCTTTACGAGTTACCATCTTTTGTTGGTGAATGGCATGGAAGCCTACTGTCACTCTTCTAATTAAATTCTATATTTATGGGATTCACTGAGTAACCACAAACAACAAGATGACTGATAAATATTTACCTTTCTGCTGTCTGTTGCCCATCTCTAGTTGCATTGGATTCAAAGTGTGTAAGTGAGCAATATTTAAAATTCAGTGTTAGTCGCTTGTCAGTTTAGTTGACTAGTAAAGCAGGTTGTATGCTTTGCTAAAATAGAAACATAGTCATTGCAGAAATATTTCCTGATCATGTTCTTGAGATACCTAGTTTTAGACAGGTATATAATATGTTATGTCCAGAATTCAACTTTAAGTTAAGTTTAAGTTTAAGTTATCTTTGAATTCCACAGTTCAAGGTCAAATGGACTGTCACTACATTTTTTAAAGGCTGCAAATTTTTTTTAATTGATAACAGATTTTCTGAGGGCTGATTGGAGCATTAGAATTGCTAAGGCTACTGTTTGCTGTCTGATGGTGTGGCTCCAGTTTAAATATTATCTTTTACGTCTTGTTGACACACAGACTGGAGAGGTGAGATATTGGACTTTAGACTTGCCTGCTGCTTTGGTATGAGCTTCCAGGGAGAACTCTCATGCCAGCATAGCGTGGTGGTGGAGGAGAGATCTTCTCTCTTCTCTAAACCAGCCTTTGCTTCCAGCAAGGGTTTTACTATGCTGCTGTAGAAATAAGGTGTTAAATCTTGCTAGAGCAGTAAGTAACCCTTGATGTGACAAGAACAGGGAAACTTGTGGCTGCAAGTTTCATTCTAGTAAAGTGTTCTCATGGTCCTAAAGCACCCAAAGAGAAATCAAGCTTCCATGAAAGCCCATAAATTCTTCCTGGCATCCTTTGAATTCAAACCCCCAAAACTTAAGAAAATGGTGAGGCAAGTGGGAAATACAGGTGGAGGATGAGATAAAGGTCAGAAAATGAAAGAAGCTGCTGATGAAAATGGAATAGAAGAAGATAAATTCTTTTTTGTTGTTGATTTTCTCTTTCAAATAAATTTTAAAATATTTTTGTAGTGCCAGATCTTAGTCCTGACAGATTAAATGGGATATTTTGAAATACTTTAAATTTCTTTATCAGAAATTATGATGTACAGAAAATAGGACTAAAGGCAAGGGAAGCAGAGACTGGGTACTGATACAGCAAACACCCAGGTATCTTCCCTCCAAGGGAAATTGTTTCTTCCTTTTCATGGAAGGTAAGATTGTAGAGAGCCTCTTAACTGACCTTGTAGCAGCACTGTGGGTCTCTGGGTGCCTGAGCAGCTCCCTGGAGAGGGACAGCTCTGTCCCTGGCACTGACAGGGAGCCCTGCCACCTTGGTGCCACCTGCAGAGTGGGTTGGGTTTTGGGATTCTTGACTGACCATGCCTTGGTGCTGATGGGAGCAATGGGCAGTATCCCTTCACAGTCATTAGTTGCCCCAAAAGTCACTTTTAAAGGTGTTATTAGAAAGAAGACTTTTGTGAATAGAAGGACAAAATGCTTTTGAAAACTGCAGTTTTAAAGCCCAGTGTTCAAAATCGTGTACTGTGTTGCAGTGATAGTGCATTAGTGAGTGAGAGAAAGAGAACAGCTTTTTGTTGAGCAAAGACTGAATGAATAATTCAGAATAGAAACCTGAAGTTATTGATTCCTGTGCGTCCTTCAGGCAGCACACGGTTTGCAAATGGCCTCTTAGGTCGATTGCTTTGTGAGATGTTCAGGTATGACCTTAATGGCAGCAGGATCGACCATTCCTGGCAGAGCGCAGTCATTCCTTGCTGAAAGCTGGCACTTCACTGACACTAGTGGTTATCATTTTAGATAGCACTACTCTCAGTATCTTCTTTTTAGCCATGCAGTTAAGATGTCATTTAAAATTCCCCACCTCTGCTTTTAGAAATGAGTACTTTGTAGCTCTACGTTGATACTTAAAGGATGAGGCACTTGATGTTAGTATAATGGTAGTAGCTTTTAAAAAAATTCTCAATTTAACACCTTTTGATTTTGAAACATACTCAGAAAAAGCTTCTCTTTTCCCTTTCTGTGTTAAATAAAATAAGACTGATTCCTTGCTGTGCTTGTGCATCTAAATGAACTTTGTATGCATTCTTCCCAGTTGATTATGACAGCTGCTGCAAACTGTGTTTTGTGCAACTTCTGTAAAATCACACTTCAGTGTGGTCCCCAGCTTGCTTTAGGCATTGGGTGCAGCTAAAGTGTCAGTATTTCCTCCTCTATGGAGGAGTTCAATTGTTCAACAAGGCCTACTGTCTTCTTGGTGGACAGAAAAATATTTCAGTTTTTCTCCTAAAACGTTTTGCTGTTGTATGTTCAGGACTGTTCTAAAAGGTCTTGAAGTGTTTTTTCTTTGAGATGTGCTCCTTCTAAAAGAATAAATAAAATTAACTCTTGAAGAACATCATCAGTCAATGGTGTAAAGTTTTTTGTTATTTTCCCTGGAAATATGCACAATGGTAGTTTATTCATGCTGCATTGTGCACAAATTTTTTCAAAAATTCTCCATTTGGAGGTAAACCACACTGCTTAGTATAATCTATAGCTGTTTGCAAAGCTCAGCAAGCAAACTAGGGACCTTTTTGGTGGTTAATCAAAGTTAAGATGAGGGAGTAAAGTTACCAGGAAACAGTGAGGAAAAGTAGTGACAAATGCCAGAAGGTAAAGCTGCAAAAGAGGAGGAAATTGTATAGAGTTTTAAAGGCTAATGGTGAATTGCATCACAAAAATCTCTGTGCCAGTAAGCAAATAAGTAAATAAACAACCAAATTCAAGTAAATAAAAACTGTGCCACAGATTTCAATTTTATTTGATCTTCTTTAATGCATTCAGACTTCATGACTAATTGGGAACAGGAAAGAGAGTAATTGAAATGAGTAAATTAAATATGCATGAAATATAGGAGAGCTTGAGCACATCAATATTTTTATGTCATGCAGTCCTATCGAACTGGTTGAACACATGCTTTTATGTGTGTTGGGTTTTTTATGAAATTGGTTTATATAGGTACTCTTATATGAAAGAATGAGTAGGAGAACTAAGTCTGCCATGTGATGACTGCACAATGAATTAGAATCACTAGAATCAATATGCTTCCTATTACAGACTTAATATATTAATGTATTAATTCATTCTCTTTTTATTCAGTTCATTGTTTGCAATTAGCCCTCAGCATAGATTTTATTTAATACTATTTATTCCTTAGAGGTCGCAAGAGATAAAATTCTAGCATTTGCAATTAAGTGTTAGCTTTTTAATTAATTGTCAAATTATGCATGGACTTATTTTTATCTATATACTTTTGATGTATCTGTATGCAATAATAATTTAGATATCAATTTAGAAGTACTAGGGCTTGATCTAGCTCCCTTTGGGTTAAGGTAACTGTGCCATTGGCTCCAGTGGGAGCAGTATTTGCCCCAGTATGTGGACTCCAGACAGTGAGCAACTTCAAACATTTAATCATAAACATTACTGAAGTATTTTGTTCCACAGTAATATTTCATATGCTCTGGAAAGCGAGGCATGCCCTGAGGTAGTGCAGATGTGTGACTGTGTGAGGACGTAAGAAGGTGTCAGAATAAACATGTTTTTACTATAAGGAAACATGTTCTCTGTTAAAGGCATTTATGATGCTTTGAACAGGGACATTTAAAGGTAGTCACATGGTGTTTAAAATTGTCTTGTGCTTAGAATGCCTTGTTTTTAATTGGAATAACATTTCATATGCCAACCTTAGTATTTTACCTGCTTCAGGCATGTTTGGAGTGTATTGCCTTTGGTCAGGGTTAGTTTTAAGCTGAGTCAGATTTATTGGCTGAATTTGATGTTATTAGCATTACATTTGCATCCTTTAAATAATTCCTCCCTAGTAAGTTACATTTGACAGCATATAATAGAGGTCAGGAATGTGAAGGCAAGTTGGAAACACACAGGATGATGAGAACTGGGTGTACTGAAACACTGTGGCATGGCTCTGGCCAAAGATAAAAAAAAACCTAAAAAGTGAATGTGGCTGCTGTTGACTGGGGTCATTGAGCTGGATCAAGGAAGTCAGTGGTGGATTTTTGGTCTCAAGCTTAGCATTGGAAGGACAGGACTGTGTAGTGATGGGGAAAATAATTTATCCCATCCCTCTGGCTCAAGCTTTTTGTCAATCCTCATAATTTACAGGAGGAACAATGTGGAGTTGCGCATTTAAACACCTACAAACACTTACATCAGTAGCCTATGTAAGAAGGGCATTTCTGTGGCACAGCTCAGCTCATCCCCAGGCAGGTGTGCAAACCACACTTGCTGTTTTGCTCCCTGCCTGCTGCAGGAGCTGGAGTGGCTGCCTCTGGTCTGGACAAGTTTTGTGAGTGAAATGCCAGCCAGAGAGACTTTCAGCCTGCCAGGGTTCAGGAAGCTTCTATCAAAGCTGCCTAGTTAGATAGGTCTGGACTGGCTGGGAGGCACTGCTTCAGAATTTAAAAAGGGAAGGTAACTTGGAAGCAAGTGGTTGCAAAATCCCAGGCTCACTTTTCAATGCGAAGAGAGAAGTGAGAAGTAAAAGGAGGATAATGAACCGGGGAAAGCAATAGGCAGGGTCTACTGGGGAAGTAATACAGGAGAGGCAGAAATGGAGGAGATCTAGCAGTTATTGAAGGTGTTTGTGTCAGAGGCACAAAGGCAGGCTACAGACAGGCAGAACAGATAGGAGACATGGTATAGAAAATACTGCTGCTTTCAAGGTGCGTGAAATACGAAGAAGCTGTATGAGAAGTGGAAATAAGGGCAGCAGGACTAAAGGTTTGTATAAAGGAGGTAATAAAACAAGATGGGATAAAATCAGAGAAGTATGAGGTTCAGAATGAATTAGTGTGACTTGGAAAATCACAGAGGAAGGGCTTTGTAATTATGTCAGTATGAAGAAAAAAAGTAGTATGTGTGCATTACCAAGGAATAAAAAAAGATCAGTAGTTTTGACTGATGTAGAAATGTCTGATATACTCTGATCTCTTTTGTTTTACAAAATGCCAACTTGACAAAATAAATTTAAATAAGATGAGGGTGACATTCAGATAAGGAAAGAGCAGATTGGAGAGTATTTAGGAAAGTTATGTTTTCTTGTCTTGTTTTCTTGTTTGTGTGGACAGGAGGTGTGTAGCCATCTCTAATGAAGTAGGAAGAAGATAAGTTTTCTTGGAAAATCAAGGGTAGGTTGTGATATTTTCAGTTTGTTTAGTCTGAAACTGAGAAGAATGAAGGGAGACATGATAATATGTCCTCAGTATGTACAAAGTATGCAGAGGCTGGTGAACACATATTTTCTAAGGTCAAACTTTAAGGGAAGGGACAACAAAAACATCAGTTTATTTTACAGAGGTTTCAGTTTGAAGATTAGTGAGGAAAAATGTCCCTCTATAAAACAAGTATGTGTAGTCAAACACTGAAGGACTTGTAGTGTGTTTTACACTTCCTTAATTTGAATTTTCAAGAATAAATTAGAGAAGCATCTATGGTGTTTGCTAGCCAAACTGCACAGGACTGAGTGAGGTGATCTGTTCAGTCATTTTCAGCCTTACAGTTTTGTTATTCTCTGACAGCCTTGTAAGGCACAGCCCTTCTCTGGTGAAGTATTATTCAATTTTTGAGTCCTAAAGCTCATCACTGCCAAATTCCTTACTAAAGCTGATTTTTATTAGTTTAGTTATTTCAATCTGTATTAATCCTACATTTCCAGTGAGAATGGCTTCCTTCAGATGGCTGCCGTGTAAAGTGAAGTTTAGTGATGTTTGCTTTATATTCTTTGTTAATCTTTCATCACATTTATATCTTTGTAAATAAATTATTTTTTAAAGATATAGAACAGATGTCACTGTTCTGTATGTGAGGCTTTAAGCAGGTTGAAAGTCACACTTCCTTTGCTTGATTTTAATTTTTTCTGAAATATTTATAAATATCTTTTGTCTTATACACAAAAGCATCTGAACACAGTGTACTGCTTTGAGGAAAAATCTCAAAGGATTACAGTGATGCAAAAGAGGGAAGAAAGATGGACATGCTGTGCCTTGAAATCACAACTGGTGCAAGAAGTGTTGGCTGGGAGTACGAGTGGAGGGGCATGGGACCTCACATGACACATGGCATATGTGGCACCTGTCCCTTGTGCTCTCTGAGAGATGATTGAGAGGGGAAATCATCAATGTGTATGAGTATCTAAAGGGAGGGTGTCAAGAAGATGGATCAGTCTCTACTTGGTGCTGCCAAGCAATAGAACAAGACACAGTGGGCAGAAACCGATGCACAGGAAATTCCACCTGAATATGAGGAAGAACTTCTTTACTGTGTGGGTGACCAAGCACTAGAACAGATTGTGCAGTCTCCCTTACTGGAGATATTCAAGAGCCATCTGGACACAATCCTGTGCAATGTGCTCTTGGGTGACCCCACTGAGTAGAGAGGTTGGACCAGATGACCCACTGTGATCTTGTCCAACCTGGCCCATTCTGTGATGGTGTTAATGGAACCTTTTTTTTTCCTGTAGGAAGTGGAAAGGACTTTTGACACTTACGGTAGTTGTTTAAAGTTCTTCTGTGCAATGATGGTGTTTCAAATATCACACATCTGCTGAAATCCACAAAAAGACTCCTGGATGTGCGTGTTTATGTCCTGCTGTTTGATATATATGTAAGATTATGCCTTTGCTTGCATACATGCTGATTTGGGACTAGGGAACTACTGGAATGCATTTCATGAAACAAAATCTGGGAAGATAAGAAAAATATAAGGACATTTAGCAGGATTTAGCAATGGCTGGATTATTTTTTTTTTTAATTGAGCAACAGTACCTTTGTACCTTAAAGCCATACAAATGTTTTGTGATTAATAGAGTTATCCGGAGACGTGGAATTATTGAAGGCAAGGCAAAATAGCGTATGCAAAAGCAATGCATGATTGAGTTGTCTGGGAGAAATGTGAAGGTTAATGAGGAAAAAAAAAAGTGACTGATTTGAGCTTTTAGATACAAGGACAGGCTGTTAGAGGGGTGGAACACAGGAAGGGTGTTATGGTTTAATCAAGGTAATAGAGTGTAAAGCATTGGCCAGATGAGAAAATGAAGGATGAATCCAAGGACGCAATCAAGGATGAATCTTCAGTTAGAAAACATCTGTTATAAACAAAGATCAGGGGTGTTGAACCTACTCTGTAAAGGAGACTTGTTAAATGTGCCTTAGTAAAATCATACAGGAATTTAATGAAATTGAGTAACATTAGCTGTGTCTGCTATTTGTGAGAATATCCAGAAACATATTCAAACAGAAAAATGACTCCTGAGTATGAAATAAAGAACTATTTTTTTTCCGTGAACCACAAGAATTGTCTCCTGCAGAGTGGATTATTAGACTGCCCAGCAAAAGAAAAGAGTGAAAATGAGTTTTGGAACCACCAGGCCTCAACTGGATTTGCCAGACTCTGCTTGCGAGTGAGCAGGAGCACAGAGCAGACCTGGCACAAGTGTGCATGCCAGCTCGCCGCCAGCCCTGGCTGTGTGGCTGTGCTGCTCTGCTGGGCAGAGCATTTTGGTGTGTCCCAGGCGGGGTGTCAGCGCTGGAGCTGCGGGAACAGCACCATCTGCAGCCCAGCTCCGGCTGCCTGCGGCTGAGGAGACTGCCACACAGCCTCACTCCTCCTACTAAAGGGGTGCCGTGATTAAATTCTCCTAATTAAACTTGTGTGTTGTTTATTTTTACCAGAATGGGTAAAATTTAGTTTGGGGTTCAGTACAAAATAGTAAAAATAAGGATTGTGACCAGGGCGGGTGTTTGGAGTTCGATTTTTCTGGAGTGCTAAGTTTTGGGTTTAGAGAAGGGGATTAAAGAACATGAGCGACTCGGGGAGCTGTCAGTGTGCGTGTCAGCCTGCACGGAGCTTTGGCTCCCTGATCTCTTGGCGTGACACGAAGCTGGCCGTGAGCACAGCTCAGTGCCTCACTGCCCCATGCAGCACCCTGCAGGGGAAATCACCCGAGCATGAGTGGCTCTACAGTGTGTTGAGCAATACTGGTGCCTTAAAAGCTAGTAAAAATATGAAGCAGACGCAGCAGTATAGGGAAAAGGGTATTACCTTGGTTTTAATAGCATCCTTTGGTTCACACTCATCAAAGGTGGAAACACGCCAAGGAGCACACCCCATGTACAATGTGTATACAATTTTATGGACCTCACAAATTAGCATATCTACTTAAAATCCCCCAATAAGAAACTCAACAAATGAAGTAGTTGTCCCCCTATTCTAGTTACCCCTCCCCAAATGAGGCTACAGTGTAGTTTACAAAACATGTTCCAGAGAGGAGACTCCGTCCAAGGCTGGAGCCTCTAGTTTTGAGATAGTGGGGATGTTTCATCTTCACTCCTGGAGAACCCCCAAACTAAGCTAAATATCAGACTAAAAGAGTTATAAATATGTAGGGCTAAGGTACAAGGAGTGTTTGTGACGGGTAGAAGGAAAGGGTATAAAAATGTATAAAAAGGGTATAAAAAGAAAGGACAAAAAACCATCAGGCATCATACTCATCCTTTACACGGGGGACTGTAAGAAGTCTGTAGAGTAAAACAAGTACTTTGGAAGATGTTTGAAGAAGCAACTTGCATGGCAGATCAGTCACGTGGGAATATTTTGACAAATCTCATATTTTGGCAATTACATGCTTCATGGATCTTGTTACAGCCTGTTCAGAATTTAAGAGTGTTTCTCATAATTGATGCTGGATGTGTCAAGCTAGTAAACCTTTATTTTTGTACACAAATACAACTTTTTGTATTAGAGTTTTTTTTATTCTTTACGCATGGCATAGGTTTATTTGTTATCATGCAGTTAGAATTGCCACTGTGATTTCTTAATTTTCAAAGGTGAAAGGATTAAAACATGCATGTTCTCAAAACCTACAGAAAACCGTTTCCTCATAACTAGCATTTTTAATAAAAGTTTTCCTTTAACAACAACCTTAAGTATGTTTTTAGGAAGCTGAAACATGAGGGAAACTAATTGTCAGGGTGTCAGGATCTCAACAGTGGCCACAGAAGTTTTTCAGCTTTTTGAATGCTGATCGCATTTGCTGTGGAACACTCTAGCTATAGGAGCTCTTAACTATTTGTCTATTATCTTGGTGAAAATTGTTTTACTGTAACTGAAAGGAGTTCTAAGAGATCTTTTCCCACAGGCATTGACTCAGATTCTTAAAGAATAAATACAAAGTTTATTGTGAAACTCACAGTGGCCTTGTGCCAGCTGTCATTTGGATTTATCTGTGACCTCAGTGGTAATTAAGGCCTGACCCTTTTTTTCCCTAAACACACCCCTTACAGTTCTAACTTTGGAGCCTTTTCCCATTTTCCTTTGGAAAATCAGTAATGCTCTATGTCTGGGCTGGGCATTTAATTAACTTTGCTTCCAGAAGCAAGGAGAGCAGTATTTGAAAAGACTTTCACAGGCAATGTGGTCTGAACAGCCTCCCTTGGACCTGTACTATTATAATTCTTGATAACTCCTGTGTAGTGACACTGATTTTATGAAGACTTGACAACTGAACTTCAGTTATTCAAAATAAGTATCGTTCAGATTTGGTTCTAATTTTGCTGGTTCTGGAAACCATAATAAAAGGTCCATTTTGGCATGTTCTAACAGTGATCAGTTCAGCTTAATTATAATAAAGAAAGCAAGACTTCTAATGTTTTTAGAGAAAGATATTTGATGATAGTAGTTTGCTTTCCTCACCCTGTAAAAAAAAAGAACAGTTTTGCAAGGACGTGAGCACAAAACTCAGCCTTGTTTCCAAGTCATGCAGCTTGCCAGGGCCTCGGTGGTTGCCTCACCTCCCTGAGGGATTTCCTGGTGCCCTCCAGTACATGGGCGTTACTTAGAGTTGTTCCTGCCTGATCTGATTATATTCTCTCTCCTGCCTCATTTGCCTCCATTCTAGATTCTGCAGCACATTAATGTTTGTTTCTGCTTCTTCATACACTATTTCAGTCAAGAATGTGCTCCCTACATTTTAGGCATTGGTCTGGAACACACTACACCCTAACATGGAAGTCTGAGAGACCTACATGTATGCTGGGTGTGCACCCACTGTATTCACAGAAATGGGTACAACCCTATTTTCCTGCCATATTTACTTCCAATTAAGAAAAAGGATGTGATTCTTCTTTGTTTTAGTAGAATCATCATAGAATCATGGAATAGTTTGGGTTGCAAGGGACCTTTAAAAGTCACAGAATCACAGAATAAGCTGAATTGGAAAGGACCTACAAGGATTGCCCAGTCCAGCTCATGGCCCTGCACAAGCACCATCCCCAAGAGTCACACCATGTGCCCAAGAATATTGCCCAAACACTTGAACTCTGTCAAGTTGGTGCTGTGATCACTTCCCTGGGGCGGCAATGTCTGACCACCCTTTGGGTGAAGAACCTTTTTCTAATACCAAATCTAAACCTCCCTTGACACAACTTCAGGCGATCTAGGCCAATCCCCCTTGCAATGAGCAGGGACATCTTCAACTGGATCAGGTTGCTTGGAGCCCCATCCAGCCTGACCATGAATGTTTCCAGGGATGGGACATCCACATCTCTGGGAAACCTTTTGCCATGTTTTACCACCATCATTGTAAAAAATTTCTTCCTTATATCTGGTCTAAATCTACCCTCTTTTAATTAAAAACCCTTAGACCTTGTCCTGTTGCAACAGGCCCTACTAAGAAGTAGGTATGGCAGTGTTAAGAGAGAATGATCTGTGCATCTCCCATCCATCAAGACCAAGTTGGCTTTGCACTAGCAGAAGTTACAGTCCTTTGCCTTTTACCATATAACCCTAAGCAGCCATTAGTGTGTAAAACTTCAGATTTTGTTCTAGTATCAAGACAACTAATCTCCATAAAAATTGTAGGAAATAGGTTTTCTGTGGAAGATGGCTTGTTTTTTGCTGTGACTGATGGCCAAACCAGAGATCACTAAGTGCAAGTTTGGTTCACTAAGCACAGGCATCTAGGACTGGTTGAGATGTGTAAGGGTTTCCAGTACAGACTGTGAGGGACTGGCCATCAGGACCTATGCTAACCTTAGTCCTTCTGGAGAAGAAGGTAGACCAAGTGGGGCAGCCCCTAAACATAAACCAGCCCTTTAGATGTGTGACCAGGAAGCTCTGGTCATGCTCTTCTTTCTCTGTCAGGGGGAATGAGAACCAGGCAGACTGAAGGCAGTGGTGACATGTGCTGTGATGCCAGCTCACAGAGGAGGAAGGCAAGCCTGGCAGGCCAGGGGCTTTTATTGCAGAAGCAGAGCTGTGTGGGGTGTCTGAGTGGAAGCTTTTGGAGCTGGCAGTCATCTCTCAAGTGCCTAACATGCTGGGGTCTGGGGGCAAGATTCAAGCTGTATCACTGCTACAGCTTTAAAAGCTGTTTTTTACTGGTGGTGGTGCAGAGATTCCCCAAGGCACTAGACTGCAAAGCATAAGCTTGCTGGAAAAGGATGATATAAAAATATCTGATGCTCATATCAAGGAGAATGGAGTTTTCCTTACCACAAACATCACAGTATACATACCAGAAGATGAAGATCAGATGAATCACTTCTGAAGCAGTGCCTTATGTTCACTCTATCTCCTTTTTTACTGGTGAAGCCATTTTGCTTTTCTTGTTTAAGTTTTGTCAGATGCACCTCAGCCACTCAGTGTTTCCCACGTCTTCCTCAAAGAATCTCTTCACATGCCCAAATTATCAAATCTGCCACACTCACATGGGTGTATTGCAAAAAGTTGCCTGAGGCAGCATGTAACCTACTTTGCACGTGGACCTTGTAAAATGTAGGGCTGACAATTCTGTGATTTTATTGAAAAGCCACAAGAACTGTTACAAAATGCCTGGGCTTTTCATGGGCTCAGCACATCCCTCATATCTGTCCAGGGGCCTCCATCTGTAGCCAGTATTTGTCATGCTAGGTGTTTTGAAGGTGGCTGAATGTAGCAGTAAAGAGCAATGAAATACTTAAATTTGTTTCTTGCAAGTTAAAGAGTTCATTGTGTTGAGCGACAAGAGTTGCCCAAGTGATGGAGAGAGGTGATTTTTCAAGCTTTTCCTGAAGTGTCAGTGTAGGATCTCTTGAGGAGCACAAGATGCTCCAGAAGTGATGTGCTGCTTTGAGTGAACATGCTTGCTCACATCAGTTGCCTAAACACAGTGTTTTAATGCACATCTGCGGCTCAGAGTATTGGAAGAAATTTCTTATTATGTTGTCCTGAACCAGGATGACTGGCACAGTATGTCCTAAATAAATAATCCTCACAGTAATTGTCAGCCAGTGGCAGAACAAAGATGGATGCGTAACGTGTACTGGTGGTTTTCTTGTTTTGACAGCTCTATGCCAGTTTTTTCATACCCAGACTGAGTTCATCTCTAAAGTGTCCATGATTTCTAGAAAGATAAACCGGGGAAGATGGTTGTAATACATAGGAAACCTCAGAGCATAAGAAACAAACAGAAGGTCAACAAATGTGTGCTGTGAGAGACAGTCCACCAGGATAAAAAAATTATCTTGCATCTAATGGAGAGAAAAAAAGCAGACAGAACAGAAATAGTGGTATTTTCTCACCCTGTATTTCAGATACCTGCACATTGGGCAAGTCCTTTGAGTTTGATGTTGAAAAGAGTGTGGGCATTGACTTGGTGCTGCACAGACAGTTCTTCAACTGTGCTGGTACAGTGTCTTTGAGATGTACAGCCTATTCTGCTGTCCTTAACCTTATATCCTCCTGTGCCTCTGGCCCCCAGCCTGCACTGTTGATCTGTTCTGGCTGGGGATTCTGCTCTCCAAAGGATAGTGGAAAGTGACATGTCCTGGGTGGTGGGGCAGGCAGCCCTCCCACAGGGTTTCGTCTTAAAGAAAACTTGCCTACTTTAACAGAAAGAGTACAGCACATGGTTTGATATAGTTCTTTGAATATAAAAGTAACAAGTCACAGTTGTTTTGGGTTAAGAATTAAAGATCCTTGTGCTTTGCATCTTTCAAGCATTTATCATAACTAAGTCTTGTATCAGGCACATCAGTGATTTATATGGCTTCCGCTTTATTTCCTTTCACCAGAGATGTAGTAGAACACCTGTTCTGTTTCTTTGTTCAGCTTAACAGTACTTCAGTATTATCAGAGAATTTTTTTCTTGGAATTTTTTACATTAATTGCTTGCAGGATTTAAAAAAAAGAGTAACTAAAGGGATACTATTTTTTGTATGCATGTGAGGGTGTAAAAATATGTATTAGAGTTTTGGATTGTAACTTCACTATGTATGCAGAGTCTGCATAAACATTTTGGAAAATATGTGTTGTAATTCCTCATGGAACAGTCTTCTAGATGACTTGTTTTGGCTAGCCTTCAGCACAAGCATAAATATGCTCTGATACTGTTCTCAATTAAGACGATGGTCTTTGTGAAAACAGATTGCAGGGTAATTTCATGTTTAAAAATGGGAGTATGAAATCTTGAACTAAAAAAGCATTTGTGAAGCTAATCTTAGGTATGGAGACAGTTATTTATGCAATAGGATAAATCTAGAATTTCCCCCCAAAGTTTGGTGAATCAAGTTGTTGTGTAAAGTTGAAGATCTGGGTTGATTCTCGCCGCCCTCATCATGCATATATAGGCAGTCAGAATGTGTCCCATAAATCTCATGTTGGAACTACAACTCATCTCTAGCAGAGGCGAGGAAGAGGAAAATTTCTGATGTATTTTATCCTCTCTAAGCTTAGGAAGTTTCTGATCTGGTGGTTCAATGGGAGCACAGGGAGCTGACATTAAATTGTATCTGGAAAGCCCTCAACCTCTGCCTCAGCAAGTCAAAAACCTCTGATTCTGAAAAATTATGTCCTCTGTGTCACATTCAAAGAGCAGCCGGCTGAAATTGTTTAAGACTTTTCAGATAAAGTATTTAAGCTAATGGTAAGAATCCAGAAGTTGCCTGTGGACAGGTATCTCCCAGCTTTGTTGTGCCTATCAGAAAAGGTTGGGCTTCCAGCTGTCTCTGTAGTCATTGCACTCCCTACTAGTTCAACCTAATGTCATAGTTCTTGGTGCAGTGTGTAAGGTGGATGTGTGAGTTGTTGAGAAAACTCACTAAGTACTGGGAAACCTGAGGTGACAATATATGTTGTTAATTGGTGGATGGTATTCTTTGATTAGAAAGTTTGTTACTTTTGGCCTGACTGCAGTGAACATGCATGCTGCTGATAATATATATCTGTTGTGCATTTTTTTACAATTCATTGAATCTAGCTACTGTTGTTGTAGTCGTTGTTATTTAGCTCCAAACAGGAGAGTATCTGATATGATTTAAATTGTCAGATACTGATTTTTTCATTGCTACATGCATTCATAACCTGTAACTTAATACTGTTTCTCTTTTCATTAGAAGGATATAAAGTGCAATGAAACTGTGCAAGCACAAACACAGATGTGAATTTTGTCTATTACAATTAATTTGCACGGGCAAATTTGTTATGAAAGTGAAGAAATTCAAAAAGCAGTGCTGAGGTGTAGCTGAGGTTTATCTGTATTTTAAAAGATAGGTATTAATATGAGCGTGATTTCTCAGGTATAGATGGGGATCTTGTATTTAATATTTGCATTTATGTTTGCAGGTTCGAAAGCATGTGAATGACCTATATGAGGACCTAAGAGATGGACATAACTTAATCTCACTTTTAGAAGTCCTTTCTGGAGACACCTTGGTAAGCTTTTAGGTCATAATGCAATGGTTCCAGATTGTTAATTATGCATTTTCTCTGTTTGTTAGCTCCTTGTGTATTGACTGCTGTAGATTTCTTTGATATTTTCAGTAGTCTCTGACCTGATACCAAAGACACAAGTTGTATTTCTGTTGGTAAAATATGCTGCTGTGAATTCTGTGGGGTAGTGTGATCTGTTCTCTTCTTGTGGTTAGTGAGACTTCCTTTCTTAATAGCGTAATGCACTGGTTTTTCTGTTCCTTCCTTTTCTTTCTGATTTTTGTTTTAACAAGTATTGGATGCTTAATATCTTTTTGCATTAAAGGGAGTAACTTACAAATAACAAGGATAAAATGTCCCTGAAATTGTCTAACACACTCCTCAGGTGTCATTTCCTTTCTTTGTGAGCATTACTTCCCTTGCTTGGTATTTGTTCTCTTCATTATGTTCTTCTTTTCATGCTCTTCTTTTCATTTGTGGTCTGTCTTGTGTTTTTGCTGTCCTGTCTCCTGTCTGTTATATTCATTAGCCAAGAGAGCGAGATTTTTTGAAGACCTTACGGTTGGTGAGTTCAACAGAAGCATGCGCAAATGAACAGCATGAGGATGTGGAGGATGAGGATAAGGGGGTAGGTGCCGACCCCCATAACTGTACTAATGTAGTGTTTGAAGTGTGGTGTCTCCTAATGTACATTCTTAGTTTGGTGTGCTGCAATAGTGGGCTGTAGAGAGGATCAAAGAACTTTTGTTGGTAAACCAGGATATGTGTGTTTATGGTGGAGGTGTGGTAAAGACAAGTATTATTCGGCCTTTTTGTGACAGCTAAAATGCAAATGCTCAAGATTTCTATTTGTTTTCTTTCAATAAACTGTACAAAACCATGGCACAAATGTAAACTGGACAACACCATCAAGATGCTATAAAATATATTTTTTTAAATAAAAAAATAGATAGGGAAATATCATAATTCTATTGAACTAAGACTTTTTTTTTAACTTGCAAATAGTATTGTCCATATACAAGTAATTTAGACAAAGACTTGAAAGTTCTTCTTAGCAAAATCAATGGCAAAAAAATGATTTGTCTTAATTAGAAGTACCAGAGTACTGTGCCCATGGTGTGTGTGCCATAATAGTGGACAAAATCTTGCAATAAGGTAATTCAGTGTGCAGATCTGTTTGTTGGAATTTACCACACATAGTAGTGATTTTTATCAAAGCAGGTAGATTAGACATTAAGCAACAGCTCTGTGTTGTGGCTACTAAAAATACAGATAGTTGGCAGCATTTATTTTTCTTGCAACAAATGCTGAATTATCGATTCACTATTTTGCCCATCCAGAAGGGAAATATCTACTTACAAAGTGTGAAACGTTGGGTGCTTGTTAGTCTGAGTGATCTGTTTCATGCCTTTTTAGACCTTGCATTTTGGCATTTGCTAAAGCAACTTCCTGTCATGGGGCCTGAGTGTCTCCCTGGCTCCCTTGCGTTGTGCTGCAGTTGTGATTTCCCTGGAATTTGTGTGCTTTTTTTCTGGAGTGCAGCATAACTCAAAATGCTGCATTTTTTAATTAAAAAATATTTCCCCTCTGAGATGCTAACTATGTATTTTGGGATTTACTATACCTTCCTTATTGTGGAAAACCAAGTTCCAGGTCTGCAGTCCTTCATTCCATCTGTGGAAGCTACTTTATAGCAAGGGCTGTAATGCTTGATCCTGAGCTATTGGTGTGAAAAACAAGGGGCTAAATAAAAAATTCTGTAATGGAAATTAAAATTCTTTTTGTTTCAGTTTATGCTTCTTATTCAACTTCATTTTCCTATGTTTCTTTTTGGCAAGCATCTGATACTCCATAGGGCAAAAAAAAAGGCAGTTGAGGAAGGTTTGGGCTTATCTGTGTGTTTCACAGTGATTGTCTGAGGAAATGCTCATATTCATGGCTGATCCCTAGCAATTAAAGTCTGCCTCAGTTTATTGCTGTGAAAATTTGTGGAAAATGTGAAATAAGGAAGAATAGAAGGACTTGGATATGATGTTGATAATACAAATTTAACTGCTTTCCCATGCTGATCTGTGACAGCTAAGTATGCGTTTTCTGTGTGATTCTTCTTCTTGGTGATTTTACACTAACTGCATGCAGTTTTGCCATGTTTCCATTAACACACCGCTCATTTTTATTTTACAGTTTCTTCTTGATAGTTTTGACTTTGCTTTGAGGGGAGTGACCTGTTAGTTTTTTTCATGCTTCATAATGTTCTACCGAAGTCAAGAGGTTAAACTTACACTCTAGGACTGGTTATGTTATATTATTCTATTTGGAGGAAGATACTATCTTTATTAGAAGCTTTAAATAAATATGTATAGATTTCATAGTGGTTATGCAGTCATACCATTAAGCCATGAAGTTCCATACGGAGGTAAGCTTTTCCATCATGGAGTTTACCAGAACAGTGTAAAGGTCCATGACATTACTTATGTTTTGTTTTGCTTAATACACTGTAAATATTTTATAAACATGTATTGCAGTTTAGTTTCTGTAGGTAGTAGCCCTCTTGGCCTTAATAGCACTTTACAGGGAGCAGCTATCAGCCTGCATGGATCAAGGTTGCAGTTGGGGACCACTGATCTTTCTTGCCATCCACTGTACTAAAAAATAACTACAGTTTAAATAAATAGTTAAAGCACACTTTTCCACCAAAGGTGTCAGCTTCATTAAAGCTATAGTGCCTCAGATGTTCCACATGGTATCTTTTAAATCAGACTGTTTGTTCTTTTGTCTGATGAGAAAATCTCACAACTACTGTTTTCCAATTGTAGCCTCGGGAAAAAGGTCGGATGCGTTTTCACAGACTCCAGAACGTCCAAATTGCACTTGACTATTTGAAAAAGCGCCAGGTATGGTGAAAATTATAAAAAAGAGAATTAATGAAATTTTTGTCACCTGTAGCTAATAAATAAAAAATTTGTCCTGCTTTGTTTTCTGTGCATTTTGAGTAAAAGCTGCTCATGTAGGCTTGGCTCTATGTCATACTTGAGATGGTTAAGAGAGATGTGGGAAAGGTAGTTTTACCCTTGCCTGAGCAGTAACAACACATTCCATGTGATATATGCTATTAAAGAGGAGAAAATTATGGATCCTTAGGAGTTGCTTACAGTAAATTAACTCTGTCTTTCATGCTGCCCGGACACTTGCTGGTATGCAGTTTTGTTTGCAATCTAATTTTTAGTGCAAAATGCCAATTCAAACAAATTAAAATGTTGTATGGGAGTTCCTAGTTTTGATTGTATTTGTTTTGGAAAAACTTTCTCAAACTTTAATCCTGATGAAAGCAAAACTGGTCCCTTAGAAAGGCATCAGAGCCACCTGGGCACTGTGGAAGATTCAGGCTTAATTTCACTTGTATCTCCTTTTAGCCAGACACTTGAAGTCCACACTGTTGCATGGTTTTCTGCTCCTGTGAATTTCTTTCCACTTTTCAATATATTTTAAACATTTACAGAATTAGTGCTTTCTCTGTTTACAAAATGTCAATTAAAAAAATTCCAAAACATGGAAGGAAAAGCTGTTCCTCCCTATCCATAACATCCCAATGAATTGACACTAAAAATGTGCTTTCTGACCAGTTGATTAAAAAAAAAAAAAAGAAATTATTTTTGTTTCTTCAAAGGTTTGAAAGAATATGAGGTAGCAAACCATAAACAGATACTTGGTTTTGTTATGAAACCAGATGTCCTTTTGCATTTTGAGAGAAATTTCAAAGTTGCCTTTCGAGTCACTGAATGGCGTGTGTGCACTGAGAACTCAATCCCCCTTTGCTGACTTCAAAGCAAACTTTCCCTGTTAACCTAAGTGAGCCACTGAACAAGTACACTACAAAGTAAATCCATGGCTACTTGACAGTCACAATGGCATTTTTATGCAGCAGGACCTCAGGATTTGCGCTGCACTATGCCTTATTGATGCATGGCAGACCATGAGTATTAAAATGCAGAAGATGCAGGCCTGTGTCATCCTCGTGTTTATGAACGTGCACGTGCTGCCATTGATTGTGATCTGAGGATTTTTGTGCTCTCTTTAGCCTCATGAAGATGGCTGTATTCTAGTGTACAGAATGCTTGTAGGGCTTTGGTCTTGGCAAATTGTCAGTGGGACTTGCAGTCGATTAAAGTTTCAGCCCTCTGGTGGGCATTTCTAAACTGTATTTAGGAGGTAACTTGCTCAGATTGGCTGTATAACCTCCAAATACAATGCTTTATTGTGATTGTAGGGCAGAGAGATACTATGTATTTATAATTTTGAAGCCTGACTTGGGAAATAAACAAACAACATACCGTGAAATACACTTTCTTGCTTTTTTTCCCCCTCCAAATAGTTAAGATTATGTCTGAAGATCAAGAGAAGGACATGCCTTTGCTTGTTCAGTTGATAACAGGGTATATGCTGAAAAGCATGTGCATGCAACTTTACTAATGTAACCATAAAATGTCTTTTAGCTGGGTCATCTTTGACTGCTAGGCTGCATGGATGCATAACACATATAGAGAAATTAAATGTACTTATAAAATTAGACAAAAAAATAGAATTATTGAACTCACTCTGGTTGTGAGTTTATGGGAGTGTAATAACAGCAGTTCTTGTTTTAATCCTGTTAACCATTTGTTTATAGCTCTATGAATGGGTACAGCATCGGAAAGCATAATAATTGTTGTTTTTATTAAGCTATTGGTTACTCAAATGTGATACGAAATTCCTAGTTTTATCAAGCCAGACCTATGTTTTACCAGGTCAGTTCTGCTGCTGAATTCTTGCTTAAGTACAGGAAAGAGTGGGGTGGAAGACGGGCAGCGATAACTTCCCAGTGTCAGCACTGCCCTGGCACTGATACATGAGCTACAGATCATTGTGTTCACGTTATTCTTCCCTGCTCTGTCGTGCCTTCCCCTTTTGACAAGAGCCAAGGCAAAGGGTATTTGGCATGGGGAGCAGATCTGCTGGCCTAGGGACAGCTGAGGAATTTCCTCATCTCTGTGTGAGTGGGAGAGGGCAATTCCTGGCAGGCTGCTTACAGGCAGAATGCAATTACTTTCTGCTTTTGAGAATTAAAAAACCCCAGCAGAGTAGGCTCAGGAAGTGAGTGGTGCATCCTTTACAATCATGCCTGTGTATGCAGTATGTATTTGTGGCATATTTATTTTAATTTTGCCTTGTGTTTTCTTTCTATGATGGCAGGTGAAACTGGTTAACATCAGAAATGATGATATAACAGATGGAAATCCCAAATTGACTTTGGGATTGATATGGACCATAATTTTGCACTTTCAGGTAAGTCTTGTTTTGCTTGACAGTATGTTTTTGGTTAGATTCTTGCACAGGTGAGAGGAATGTCAACTTAGGACTCCATAGATTTTTTCTCTTCTCTAATGTGTATCTGAAGGTTTTGATGATGTATCTTATTTCATGATGTAAACTGAATCTCAAGATTTTGTTTGCTAATTTCCTGTCTGTGGAGTGAGAGAAAAATAGCTTCAGTTTTAAATCAGTAGTTGATGTCTGCCTTCCAGCATTTGAACATATCCTTCTTGTTTTATTCTACAGACTTTTGATAAGTATTAATATATATTGAGAAGTTTTAAAGGTTTTTTTAAATTCAGGATCTGCTGCTAGGAGTGTTTTAGCAGCTCTTCTTTCAGCCTCTTCTGGTAGTTCTTCCCATGTCAGCATTTGTTTCTAGCCCCAGTGATGGTAGCGTGGGTCACACTAGGTGGCACTCTGGTTGTTGTACACTGGTGGGATTGTGTACAGTATAATGCAGCCTTACAGTGTGTGGTGTTAAATTGCTCCTCAGAAGAAGGCTTGCATAATGGCCCTGGCTGTAGATGATGTAATTCCGATGACAGATAATTCCCATTTAGTGACTGCAGCATTGTTAGCGATGAACTCCCTGCTGTGCAGGCATTTTAAATGATCAGAAATTTGTAAGATCACACAGAGAAGGCATGGTTCACTTAGGAGTATTCCGCACTTGATTTCTGAGTGAAAAAAATTCTTTAAAAAGCCCAGAAAGGCTGCTAGGATATAATATGCCCTTCTGCAAATCCTGATGGGGAGCAAAGACATGAATGGGGCCAGTGGGACCCTGATTTAAGCAGGGTGCACAGCTTCACCCGGACCAGCACATAAAATAAAGGAGAAACCACAAGCAAGGACCTGGAGTTCACTCAGCTTCCCTTGTCATGCCAGTCTTTGCTTCCACATGGTTATATAGAGAAAAAAAAGGCTGGGTTTAAATATATTTAAGCATGACTTACAGAATTAGGCTGTGATTGAATGTTGCTCTATTGTAAGAAATAAAAATTATTGACAACTTACTAATAGAAGCTGTTAGTGAAAGTTAAACCTTTACTTGATGTGTATTTTATGTTTCTGAACCTCATTATTAGGCTTTTGCAGAACAAAATTGTTGGTTTTTCTCATTAGCTGAAGCACAGAACATCTGGCATGATATTGGGTGCATATAAAAAGTGACGAAAGTTAGTACTACCAGTTACACATGTAAAAAAATTGTGAAAAGGAAAACAAATATATATAAATCACCTTCTGTAGAAGAACTGGTGTGACAAGGATTTTCCCCTGTAAGGCAGTCAGCTCCATATGAAATATGTTGAACCATTTAAATTGTAGCCAAAACACACTTCACTATGTCCTAACCCAAATAACTACCAACTAAATGTCTGCAAGTACAATTCAGATCTTGTAAACCTGTCAGAGTTGGCTATTTCAGTTGGAGGGGAACTACGATGCTTATCTAGTGTGATTGCCTGACCAATTCAGGGCTGACTGAAAGATCAAGCATGTTGCTTAGGGCAGGCTTGGGGCACTGACCACCTGTCTGGGAAGCCTGTTCCAATATCTGACCACCCTCTAGGTAATATCTGACTATCCTCTAAGTAAAGAAACACATCCTGATGTCCAGTCTGAACCTCCCTGGAACAGTTTTGAAGTATTCCCATGTGTCGTGTGACTGGATACCAGGGAGGAGAGAATCATAGAATGGTTTGGGTTGGAAGAGGACCTTGAGAATTACCTTGTTCCAACCCCTCTGCTGGGGTCAGGGATACCTTCAACTAGACCAGAACAGAACCCTATCCAACCTGACCTTGGACACTCCCAGGAACTGGGCATCCTAACAACTTCCCTGGGATCTGTTCCATGATCTTCCCAGGCACAGAGGTGAGGCTGACAGGTTGATAGTTCCTGTCTTTGTTGTTGTCTTTTCTTCCATTTTTAAAGAGAAAAGAAAGCTCTTTTAAAGAAAAAGCTCCTTTAAAGATCTTAACACCTCCCTCTCCAGTTCCCTGCAGAGCAGTGAGGTCACTCTTCAGCCTCCCTTTCTCCAAACTAGACAAACCCAAAGTCCTCAGGTGCTCCTTTTAGGACATACTTTCCATCCCTGTCACCAGCTTTGTTGCCCTCCTTTGGACATATTCGAGGACCTTCATATCGTTCTTAAACTGTGGGGACCAGAACTGCACACTGTTCTCTGGGTGAGGCTGCACCAGCGCTGAGTGCAGCAGAATAATTGCCTCTCCTGACACACTATGCTGTGTTTGGTGCCCCCCCGTATGGGGCTTGCCATCTTGGTGACCTTATTTATTTCAAAATATTATCTTAAAAAATCGGTAAAAAAAAAAAAATTAAGAATGACTTCTGGTGCTTGACTGAATATTAAGCCTCATTAATAAATATGAAGTAACTGAAGAACAGGATTAGAAAAAAAATATATTCTGTCTTTCTGCTATTGATGGCTGCAGTACCTACACTGAATGCAGAAGGGATTTGTAAAATGTTATGAGACACACCCTGCACTAGGTGTGCACACAAACCATGTGTGCTTGCATGCCATTTACTGCTATGCCATTCTTTTGAAGAATATGGGAATTTGGTGTCACTGACACCCACATATGGCCACTTCAGGTTCAGAATGTGAAGTTCAGAAGAATGTACATACTTAGACCTCAAATCTTTTTTTGTCTTCACTTAGATTTAAAATGAGGGAAAAATCTGAATGGAAAAGTGTACCTGTGGAGTCTTCACCAAGGGATAAAACTTTGTGATAATAACTGTGTTTATGCATGGAGTAATCCTGTAGTTATCGGGAAAGTTGTGATTAGATTCAGTCTGAAGTTAAGACACTTAAATCCAGGTGCTTATGGGGAGCTACATTCTTATGCAATTGTCTAAATTGTCCCTTTAATCTGATAATCGGAGCGATAGAGGTTTAGTCTATACAGTTTGTATAGCCTAGACAGTGAGTCAACTGAGTAGCTATGAGAGGTTCACTCCATTGACTAAACATAAACATCTGTGCTGTTGGCGATTTATGAGACACCCTCGTGGGTATGAGAAGCATGACATGGGTCTTATGGGAAACCCACTCTCATCTGGGAAGAGACAGATCAGGCAGGATAAACTGCTTCTTAAATGGTGGTAAACAAGTTTAGCAACAGATTTGAGGCCTGGAGGGCTAGGCATTACAGAGGGTGAGGCTGATGGAGCCATTCAGATCCCTTGAAGGAGATGCCTAGAGCACCCACGGAGCTATTCCCTTGTCCAGCATAGTTGCTATGTGTGTTCTGAGATGACACTTCGTATCCAGTAGCATATGCAGTGGGCAGCAGGTTTCCTTAGGTTTTGTGGTGTATATGCCATCTCCATGTGGATATCTCAGGAAGTTTTAAGTGTCTCAAATGTTCTAGATGGTCAATTGACTTTCTTATGTCTCTGCTTCAGGGTGTGAGAGAGTGCTGTTGGTTGTACTAACTAGATCCCTAGGGCTTCTGATTCAGTCTCCCAAAGACAGGTGGCATTTGAGTGACATCTGAGGTGCACTAGAGTATGCAGGACATGTGTCCCAATGAGACACTGACTTTTGGAGAGTCATAATCTTCTAGACCTGCAGCTGGAGGCCAGCTGGGATATTGCAGGATATTTCAAAGAGCTCCAGAACCCCATGTTGAAGAAACTAAATCCTACCTCCACTGCATAAAGTGGTCTCTTTGAAACCTAGTCAGTGTGTAAACATGAGTGTCTAGACACCTAAGTTGGAGTGTTTTAACCTGAATTACCCCTTAATTTTCACAACATTTGAAGAAGTAGTTGACTTCTCAGTGAGCATAAGAAGCTGTTTGCTGTGTGATGTTACTGGCTCTGCTACACATCGGTTATGTGTATTCTAATAACACTGCAATCTGGGAAGTAGTCAAGATGCCAGAGATTTTTTTTGGTGGCTGTTTGTGGCTTGTTGTTTCTCTGAGTCATGGTCCTTATCTGGAGGATATTATTTCCTCAAAATAGAAAATCCCTCTTATTATTGGAATGAATTTAGGAATGATTTAGGGGAAAAACATGATGAAAAAAAAAGATAATACACATTTGAGGATTATGTTTCTCCTGCATCTGAATTATAACTAGAGATGGTGACGGCTTTGTGAATCGGTATCCATAACTAGATAAATATAAATGTTATTCTGAGTTATAGCACTGACTTCTGCAGCTGCACAAGTCCAGAAATTGTCCATTCTTCTGTGTCCCAAGTATTTACATAAGACATACTGAAAAGATGGAATGGGAGATGTGGTGGATTATTGAATTGAGTATGAGAAAGTAATTTGTTCTGTGTGTATTGAAAAACCCCAATGCATGTATGTTACTAGGATTTATGCAAGCTTTCAATGTACACATTTCACATGCTTCTAATAGTAGGTGGCTTAGTTTAAATTCAGTTTCATAACGTAATAACTATTATAAGTTATTTTCCTGGCACCTGTAGAACATGCTAAATCAGATTATAGAATTTTGTATAATCATAGGCTGTGTGTATAAAAATCCAAATTAATACTTTAATGGATGCCTTTAACACCCGATATATTTTCACTGATGACACTGGAGATGAGCAACTAAAATGATGGTAGCATTTGTCCTCATAAATTCATCACCATTTTAGTAAGATTTAAATTCTATGAAAACTGGTGATCATTTCTTTTCAAACCACTGCAAGCATTCTTTAACAAATGTTAAATATTTAAAATCAGTTGCAGTTGGTTGAAAAAACCATGTCAAAGCAAAACAAAACTTTCAATTTGAACTTTCATCTAGCTAAAATTAGGCCTTTGTGAACTCAGACCTGAAAATTTTTCAGAAGGTTCTAAGTCAGGACTCAGTAGACTTTTTCTGTTTCAGTTTCATCACCATTTTGCAGCTCAGGAAGTGCTGTTAGACACTTTCCCATCCACTCTTCCCTGCTCTTTGCTGTCAGACCTCAGCAGGATGCTGCTTTCCAAGTTTATGGTCAGAGATGATTTTGTCCAGTTGTTACAGTACTATCCAGCTCTCTCCAGATGGGTACTTTCTCTCAGGCCTCCTTAGGCACATGTAGCTTCTTTATATTTCTCTTTCCAGCCAGCAAATACTTTTTTTTGCTGCTGACTCCCCATAAACTTTTGAGAAAAAATATTTTTTTTATTAGTCTTCTCCCAAGCAGTCTACTGGCTGTTCATTTGGTCCAGCATCAGTGGATAAACTTTTACCATTGTTGGTGAAAAGGTGAGACAGGAAGATTTGCAAGGCTGTAGCCTTCATACAGGGTGGCCAGAGGAGGAGGCAGCTCAGCTGTGGTGGCCCATTTCAGTAAATGATGTGCAGAAGACAGACGAATATCCCATGCTAGGGGTCACCATTCAGTAGACATGCTGCCTGCTTTCCTGATGTGGCCCATGTGTAATCAGGAGAGCTGGGTTTGGTCTTCATTCACTGTTCTTCTGGCAACCATTCCTGCTGCTGCAGCTGGCTGGTGCTGCCCGAGCTGTGTGCCTTGCAGCCCAAGGATTGAAGTTTACTCTGCCTCTGCTTTAAAATAATCACAACAGTTCAAGGCCTGATATTCTCAAAGATTTAAAAATGGAGCTGTGTGGCCAGTTGCCCTGTCCGTGGCTGTATGTGATTGTAGGATAAAGTGTATTCCACATGGGAGCTGCATTGTCCATCATTAGCCAGTGCAGCAGCATTACCTGTCCTTCAGCATTTGTTAGGGTGTACTCTTGTGATATTTTATTTCTCAGCTGAACTCCTAGTTGTTTCTTCTAGAATTCTTCAGCGATTTATAAAATAAAAAGGTAAAATTAAGTCTTAGGTCAGAAAATGAGTGTGGAATTCTTGAAATTTGTGGGACTCATCTGAATTACAGCGAGGATGAGAGAAGCATGGAGTCTCTGTCATTAATGCCATAAAACTACCAATAAGGAGCAATTTCCTCTTTTTGTAAGCCATCTCACTGGATGTAAAACCTCTCCTGTTGATGATTGTGACTTGGTAGTTGAACATCCCTTTCAGAGTTTGAGGAGTGGTTGCCAGTACAGCTCAAACAGCTCCAAACTCTTTGTTTGTACTAGCAAGGCTTTATTTTTGTCCTTGTTCTCTATCTTGTGCTACTTTAATTTTCACTTTCTCACTGGCTTATGTTTATCTCTCTGTTATTCTGCATGTGACCTTAGGGCTGTGCAACAAAATGCTCGCTGGTTATCTGGTATGCTGTTTCAGTGCCGTGAAATGACATGTCCCATTTATGCTAAATGCTCCATTACTTCTGCTGTGTTGAATAAACACACAAAAACGAGGGGAAAGGGATCTTAGATCCAGGAGAACCTGAAATGGATTCCTAGTAGGGTTTTGATAAAAGATACCTGGCACAGATTGATTGGCAAAGTGGAATAACTTCTCCTGTACAACAATTGCTAACTATATGAGATCAATGATGAGGCATAAATTAGCAGTGTTCATAGCAGTGACCCATGTTAAAAGCAGAATGCATTTCCCAGTCAAAGACATGCTTGACAAATTACAGAAATCTGTGGTTAAATGCAAACCTATACAAATCTGCGTGAACTATTTCATGTTTCAGTGTTCATCTTTTGTTTTCCATGTCTTAATCTTAAACTCTTGTTTGTGATTAAGCAGCCTCTAAGACAGGTCAAATTGCAGACAAGTGTTGGTCTAATCCTTTATTCATGTTATACTTCTTAGGGGGTTTAGTGCTAGAAAAAGTCTGTTGTTAATCTCCCCATAAAACTTTGCAGCACTGGTGGCTATAAATTTGTATATTTTACATGTTTTGCTTAAAAAAATACCAACAGAAAAACCCAACAAAAAATCAATATCAAGATAAAGAAACACAGCAGTGCCTGGTAGTATTTTTAACAGCTTTGATCACCTGGATCTCTGGCTTAAACCATTGCTGAGCTTCCATTCAGGTCTAGTCAGATAGTTGGATTTCCAAGACAAACAAAGCCCTTGGTGTGGTCATCACTATGTTGTGGTGGCTCTCATAGGTTTCAGTGGCAGTCTCTTTTGATGCTTTAGAATATCATTTATCTATGCTCTAGCTGACAGGTTTTATAAGAAATTTCCATTTCCCTCTTCTGGATCTCCAGTGTAATCCTATTAACTGTTTCTTTCCTTGCTAAGACCAAAGTTATGACTTCATAGAATTTCAGTTAGCTGAAAATGGTAATTTTGATTTTAGTTACTAGCACTTTCATTAATCATCTTTGCTTAGGGTTTTTATATTAAAAACTTGACATCTGATATAAATGCAATTTATCAATTCTGCTGTCCTTGACAGTCTCCTTGGTTCAAGAGCATAAGTGGTTTAGTTAAAGTGACTATAAAGTTACTGTTTGGTTCTTGGAAAAACAAAGGACAGCAGAAAGAATTATTAATAGAGAGCTGATAGCCTTCTCAGGAACAGCTGGTAAGTATTGTTAAAGTGGTTATTAAGTCTCAAAAATACATGTTTCCTATCTATTTCTAGGAAGATAGAAAGATGATAGAAACCATCTGCAGAGGTGTATTTGGAATGCATTTATTCCTAGGTAATACTTAGAAATTGATAAATCATAGAGCTACTGTAGAATATGCTGAGATGGAAGGGACCCTTCAGGATCATTGAGTCCAGCTCCTAACCCTGCAGAGGACAGCTCCAAGAGTCACACCATGTGTCTGAGAGTGTTGTCCAAATGCTTCTGGAACCCTGTTAGGCTTGGTGCTGTGACCACTTGCCTGTGGAGCCTGTTCCAGTGCCCAACCACCCTCTGGGTGAAGAACCTTTTCCTAAATGTAATCCTCCCCTGACTCAGCTTCAGCCCATTCCCTCAGGTTCTGCCACTGGTCACCACAGAGAAGAGATCAGTGTCTGTCCCTTCTCTTGCCCTCACGAGGAAGTTGTAACTGCAGTGATGTCTCCCCTCAGTCTCCTCCAGGCTGAACAGACCAAGTGACCTCAGCTGCTCCTCACAAGGCTTCCCGTCCAGACCCTTCACCATCCTTGTGGCCCTCTTATAGGACCAGCTGCACTTAAACCAGGTGCATTCGAATAAGCTGACCTGGAATATGCAGAAGTAGGGCAGGATTGTTTGGAACACTGATCTTGTAACCAGTGTTTTAGAACTGATTCTTGTATCTTTGCTGTCTCATATATTTTTTTTTTTTAATTCTTCATTAGAGGCACCTGATTTTTTGAAATATTGCTCTTAGGAAAAATAATAAAAATTTAAGGTAAGAATGAAAGAGGATGTGCAAGATGAGGGACTTTCTAAAGTACTGATTGCATTAAAAATGTAATTGCCAGCTGTAAAATAACAATGTGTTTCTTCTGACCTGTCTTGAATTACATATGATTTAACAGTTTTTGTGACAGTCAGTACAGGAGTTTAGACATAACAGAGAGTACTTCAGGGATGTTTTCAGTTTGAAAGAAGGTGGTACAATGCTGACTGTTAAACAGATGTAAACAGTTTAAAGGAAATACATGTCAAATCACACTCCAGTAAAGCTCAGTAAAATAGTCTAATATAATTACTGTTTAGAAACCTTGATACCCCATGTGTATTAATTTAAATATGCACTTGCACTGAAAATTTAAATTTGCAGTATTTTTAAGGAAATTCTTAACCCCTGTGAAATTTGTGGAGGAAGAACAACATTAGCAGTGTACTTGTGGTAGGTTACTTTAGTGCATTTTGAATTAGACAGCAGGAAGATGTGCAGTTGTTCATTCAAATGCTGGATGCTTGTCTTTAACATTTTACATAATTTCTGCTTTATCAAGATGGTATTTTATATATATTTTAAGATGATTATACTATGATGTCTTTAACCATATAGTATTGCTAGGCATCTTCTTGTTAAATCAGAAACTATATCTGTGTGAAATAAAATCAGCCTTTGCTTGTTGCACTGTAAAGTCCAGAATCATCTTTCCCCATGAGAGAGAAGAAAGAGAAGTGTATATTCAGGCATAAAACCTGGGTTTTTTTGTACAAACACAGGGATTTTATTTAGAAAGATTTTTTTAAAAGTGTTTTTGTGTTAATTAAGGGGGGCCATGTCAGGACCCACACAGACCCATGTGGAAGTGTTCTTTAAATCAATAAGTCCTCTGGCCTTAGCTGAAACTCATTTTTTAAAAGTATTTTTTCTAAACAGACAAGAATACAACTTTTTCACTGTGAATAAAGGGAGCAAATGTCACAAGTGCACCTGTATGTTGAACATGTTACAAATGCAAATACAAATTGAAGCTATGAATGAGTGTAGTCATAGAAAAAATTTCTACTTTGAAAAGAAACGTGTTAACATTGTGCCTGTACATAACTGCTCATCTGTCTGTGGTGTTACAGTATAAAATTTTCTAAGCATTATTGTCAAATTTTACCCCAGTGCCCTGAGGATAGTCAACAGTGAGCAACTGTATCCTTGGAAATTCTTTGGAAGCCCATCCTAGTTCTTTGCTGTATTATTCATTCTAGATCCTGTCAGTTAAATGTGGAATACTTCAGTGGAACTGACCTGTGGGGATAAAGTCTCTGGGTCTCATTACTGCAATTCCTTTTCGAATAAGCAAAGGAAACTCAATGGTAACACCTGATAATGCCTGGCAAGTCACTCTGTAGTTCCTTCTCGGCATGAGAAACAATACACATCTGTCCTTGATGATGTGTGCTGGGTTTAGTAGATCTCACATATCCATGACAAAACCAGAGGAAAGTTTAAAAGATTTTTCCAAACAAAGTATACTAGAGATGAGACTTGCTTGCTTTTAAAAGTGTATCTTTTTACCTAGTTTTAGGTATAGTTAGGTGCTTCTTGGATCTTGTATTCAGAGCTACCCAAAAATGCCTTACAAGAGCATGGGAGGAGGATAAAGCTCCATTTTTATAAACAGTAATCTCAAGGTCAGTTTTCTAGATAGATTGGCTTTTATGATTTGTTTCACTTTTATTTGCCACAAGGTTTAACTCTGCTGCAAAGTTTCAGCCCCAGTACACAGTGTCACTGCCCTGAACAAGCTGTTGTGCTTTTATGATGGCAGTGAAGCAGCAGGTTATTTATAGCTGACAAATCGGTGAAAAATCACATCAGCTGCTATGAAAACTCCACATACAAATAAAAACTTGACCCCCAGCAAGCTGTCAGAGCAATTTCTGATCCTTTAGTTTAATCTTCCCATTTGTGGATTATTGGATAGGTAATAAAAACTTATGAAGTGCAAAACAAATCTGCTGACTAAATCCCTGCTATTTACTGTGCTGCTTACCTCAGGATTTGGAGTGTAGCTAATAGTTTCAAAGGTTGCAACATACTTTTCTACTTTATCTTGCTCGAGTTACTAAGTGAAACGGGAAGTTAAAGTGCATGTGAGAAATTTCTCTTGCTCATAAATGCCATGTCATCTCTGTGAAAGGCAATCAGCATTACAGCCCAGTGCTGGAGCAGTGATGTTTATTTAAGAGGATTGGTGGCCAGAAATAAGCCACAGTGTCTAATCAGACACAGGCCCTGCCTGGGCACCGAGCCACAGCGTTTATTGCGTGTGCATTTCTCATAAGCAAAATGGCTACGTACTGAGGCGGGTGGATGTGAAGTCTGGAAGAAATTACAGTGGAAACGGCAGTTCTTAACTTTCTGAGGAGGATTTAAGTGTATATAAATATACGGAAATGAATGAAACCGTGTAGCTGTGAGTTACAAAAAGCCAAATGGGGAATGTCTGTGGATGTGTGAGGGCTGAAAAGGAAGAACAGCGTTTAGATCCTGCCAAAGCTCCCTTAAGTCCAGATAAACATTCCCCTGGAAGAAAATATTTCAGAAGAAAAAGGAGAAAGAAATCAACTGAGGAGGGACCAGATTCAGTGCATGTTAAAGAAAATGAAGAAAAAAGACAGTATGAAGTGGAGATTTCAGAAAACATCGAGATTCATCCCAAGGGTGCGGGATTGGCTGACTCCTTCCCTGGGAGAGCGACAGTGGCTGGTAATGCTCTGCCTGTGAGTACAGACCTTTCAGTTGATATTGCTAAAGCAAAAGTTTTCTCGGGCGAAGCAAAGAGTGATTCTCTTCGTGGGGAGAGCTTTCATGGTGATAATCAGAGGCTCGCCAAGTCTGATGAAACAGACTCATGGTTAAAGGAACAAGACAAGAGGAATTCAGAGAGACACTGTACATGGAAAAGGAGATGTTCAGAGGATGGTGACAGGAGAGAATTAGCATTCCTGAAGAAATCCAGTGGTTTTTTTTATAGAAAAGAAAGCACATTGGATTCTGCTATCCACATTTTAGGCAGACAACTTCAGGAAACTGGGTTAAACATAAGTTCTTGCAGAATCATTGAAAATGTTTCAGAAAGCAGTAAATCTGGGAAGTTGCATCCCTTTTTTTCTGAAAGCAAAAGTGATCCATTACTTGGACAAAAGAGGTTTTATCCTGATGCTGTGTTTTCCCATATGCCTAAAGAAAAGGCATTATTTAGCACTGCACCAAACAGGACCAAGGTAAATATTTTGATGCAGAACATTATCTTTAAAAGCTACCTTAGAATAAGTATTTGAACAGTAATTTTTTTTATTACAAAAATATCTTCACTTTGCTATGCATAAACCTTTTACCCATGCTATGATACTACACATAGTTGTAGGACAGAACATATTACTTGATCTTTTTCAAAGGCTGTGTAATAACTCTGTACTTTAGGAATATTGATATATTCTTTTGCTATTTTTCTCTCAGTAGTTTGATCTGTTTTCTAATTTAGGAAAGAGATTTTAATGGTCAAATCTTGCTAGAAGGTGGAGTGAATTTTAGAGAGTTCGCATTCAGTATCTGCAGTAAATTTTCTTACCAGCTCTTGATGGTCTTGTAATTCCTTTGGGTCTTGTATCAAGGAAAGGAATATTTCTAATTCTTTTCAGTTATGGCCAGTAGGAACTGAAGAATGATATAACTATGTAGGCAGCTTGAAATAGAACAAGTGAACATTAATCATGTTAATAGCACTTTTCACTTCTTTTAAAGGATCTTTCCTCCCAAACTGTTTAGATGACCTATTAATATTAATAAATGAAATTCCGTCTTCCTCTGAGGGTAGTATTATTTTATTTTCACAGTAAAAGAAACCCAAATACAATCTTAGTTGCATAATATCTGAAGGAAAACAAATTTTTGGTAACCACACTTACCAATTCAATCTGTATTGCCACTTTTGCCCCACTCATCTTCAGGACAACTGAAATCTGTACACGTGAATCAAATGCTGGTACCAGGATCTGGTCCAAAACGGATTCCCCTTGTTCAACAGGGACATCCGAGCTTTCAGTTGAGTGAACAGAGGGAATGAGCATACGCCAAAGGCGTTCTGTCCGGCAAAGAGCTAACTAAATGTCTTTTGCTTATGTATTTTACTTTTGTAACAGGAATCAAACAAAACTTTGTCTGAGCTTAGTTTTTAAACATAGATAACACACCCAATTACAGCACACAGTACACACTAGTACAAATAGCCTCCTAATACACACAGAGATCTTTGCCCTCTTAATCTTAGCTGGAATTCAGGAACAGCTTAGGAATGTTCTTTGATTTGTACAGAACGTCTGCTGAGTAAGAGGGTATGAGGCCTTGTCTGTTCAGCTAAGCATGGCTGCTTTTTCCTGTATAATGAGAATAATACAGCTTCTAATACTGCTGCAGTTATTACTTCAACCAGGTCTGTACCTCTTGTTACCACAGAGGGAGAAAAAAAAATTATTTCTGTTAAGCATCCACATAAACTAATATTGATAAAACACTGCATGAATATGAAACCTACTGACACATTAGGCTAAATGTCTCAGTTGGTGAAATGTTTGGCTTTCAGTTCAATTCCCTTTTTCAACCCAAGGTTCTCAGTATAAGTGGTTTTAAGAACACCGGGGTTTGACCTCTAAACAAAACTAGGAAAACTTTATTTCAGACTTTAACTACTTTACAAAGTCATGACCACTTTCCTTGTGATTGATTTTGAGAACTAAGTAAGCATTTTATATTTCTGTCTTTCTTCTACTGAGTGAAGCTGGTATTTATACAAGTTTGCAAAGGTCTAGTTACTGGCCTGAGCAGATACATAAGGTTTGTAGTTATCAATCTCAGTTTTACTGTTTTCTTTGCTATAATTACAGAGATCAGTAGCTTTCCCTCACCTTGTCAACTCACCCACACTGTAATGTACTCTCAGTTTACACAGTGCCTCAGATGCCTCAGATGAGGCTGATAATTGAAAGCTTTTCAAGCTTAGAAGCAGACACCAGAGGAAACTTATTGGTACAGTCAGATAATTTGCACTGTAACAGAGAAATGACATTTTACCTGTGGCTAGCACAGGTTCTTCCCGTGGGAACATTTTGCTATATTTCATAAACAAGATAAAGTTTGGATGTTTTGCAAACAGTTTCTCCGGATTGAGTCAGTTCGGGCTTGGCCAATTGGGCCTAGGGGGAGGTCTCGGTCTGACCAATCTGGGGCACCTCTGTAAACTCTATATATATGGAATTCAAAACAATAAAGTTCCTCTTCTCCTCTCTTTCCTTGTCTGAGAACTTGGGTCAGCCCTCAGCTAGCCGCTCAACAGCGACATTTTACCCTCTTAAATAGTATAGTCCTCTCTACTGAAATATATACTTTGAGTTTTTTTACTGTGACACAGTTTCTTATGCATGTAAAAAAATATGATTTTATGTTCAAATATGTGCTACTTCATTACCTCTGATTTCCTGATTACAGAACTCAGCTTAGAGGGATGTACTGAAGTGTTGCTCCTGGCTACTCATTAGTAGCTTTGAGAGAAAAGTTTCTTACTCTCTGCTGAGGCCTGATTTCTACAGCCCTTTTCCCTAATACAGGATGGTGACTTCCTCAGGGAAAATATTCTCTGGTACTGTTCTAACTCAGGCCTGTCCTAGAGGAGATTGCAGTTTGCATTAAGGTCAAGAAATTGTGCATAAAACCTGAAACAGGCTTCTTGCAGCAGCTCTTCTTCTCAGTGATGTTTTAGCCCAGCAGAGACAAAATACAAAATCAAGGCTGTAGTTTTGACTTCTTTTCAGGGGATACTGCCACTGTGATATTTGTTGTCTCATGTTTTGAAACAAACCATACCTTTCATTAAGTATCACCAAAGGCAGCTACCGCTGCTGTTACCACCAGTTTTTGGTGGTTGTCAGCCTGTGTTGAAACCAGTGACTTACGTGTATCATTATAATTGTTTTTCCAAGCTAATTTGTGGACATTTCAGTTCTGACTTATGGATGTAAATGGTTTTTCTAGAAAAAACCTTAATCTATAAATCACTCACCTGCTTCCAAAATTCAACTGTTGTCTTGTCTGCAAGTTACTCAGCTGGTTTTTTTTGCCATTCATCTACATGGAGTTTGATGCCGTTTTTTTCTTTTCGCATCTACGGGGGTAAGAATAAGCTGCAAGAAAAATAAACAAACATGTATTTGAGTCAGGTTAAAGGCAATATACTTGCTTTTAAATTAAAAAGTGTAGACTATTTGTAATCAGCATATTCAGTGGGATACTTCTGGTTAAATAGTTATCTGTTTATTGTTGCAGTTATCACTGCAAGTAGGTGCAAGTTGACAAGATGCCTTCCAACTATGTCCACCATCATATAATTATGTATTATCTATTTACGTAGTACAGCTGAATGAGGGAGAAATGCCAGTCAGTCTTCTGACATGTGATTTGCAGTGCAAAGCAAAAGTCAGGAGTTTTGCTTTATTGGCACAGTATGGTTTGTGTTCTTGTAATATTCACAAGGAGCAGGTGCAATCCACCTTAAATGCTGGTGAATGAAGGAGATCTATAATAATTGATGGAGCTACAAAACCAGGTCTGGAAAGGCTCTGGACAGGTCATGGAGATGTTCTCTCTACCTGAAGGGAAGATAACTTGATGGAAACCATTCTTGGCTGATCCTTATTCTTCTGCGTTTGCTTTATTGGTGGTTTCACATACTCTATGAGTGATTTTTCTAGTGCTTATCTTTATTTTCAGTTGAAAAGGGGTTTTAGCAGAAAACATAGATACTTGTCTTAAACTCATTACTTCTTTTCCTATTCCAAGAAGTGTTGATTTATTTTCTTTTTTTTAACTGCATTTTTCATATTTGAACACTCTTGTCACATGTCCCGTGGTTTTCCCTACTTTAGGCTAAATAAACATAATTCTTCAGTCTTTCCTACCAAGTCACATATTTTTAGATCTTTGTAATACTTTTTCTCTTCCAATGTGCTTCAACAGATCCTGTATTTTTTGAAGATTGTTGCCCAAAGCTGGTCTCTTATTTCTGTGTTTAGACTTTTCTGGTTTAGGGCTAGCTGGCATCTGAATACATTTGATTTTACATCATTGTCATGAATGAGTGTTTAACGGTTGCTTAAAGAATTACCAACAAAGGTATCAGCAAAAACAGGTTTAACATAAAAGTGACAGCATGACAAAGTTCATCGGCAAGGTTTACTCTGCTATTTAGTAGATGGTTAAAGGACACTGAGAAAAAGTAAACAAAAATCCAAAATCAATCAAACAATTGAAACTGAAATAAACCCCAAACTCTCTATGTGGAGCATGGGGGCGGGGCAGGCAGGTGGAAGAGGAATTAGAAAAGGATAGGAAAGGGTAAGGGTTAAAAAGAATACAGAGACTCTCCTGTTGAGGCACAAGGTTCAGGGTAGACCCCTGTGCTACTAACAAGTCGTGCTAACTGAGCACGACTGGGTCAGCAGTTTGTATCTGATGGCTCCACAGAGCTTAAACTTAACATCACTAAACAGCACTTAAACTCACACTTAATTGGTAATTTAAACAATTTAGCAAAGGATTCATATAGAATTTACTCTAGGACAACAGTAACTTATGGGCCTAACTTAATTACAGATCTAAAGTACTTAAGGATATAGGAGGGCAATGTTCCTAATACATTTGCTATAACATATGCACACTTGCATGCACCCTGACATAAAGAGTCTGTACAAGGTACATGTGAAAAATTCCTCTTGAAATCAATGAAATTCTCACTTTGGATGCCTTTGCATCTGCTCAGCAAGGGAAGAGTTGAGTCTTGAGGAATGTTGTTATTCAGTGATCCTGTGAGTATAGTTAGAGTTGAGAGTTTGCTGGCTCTGAGAGGTGTCCCACTCAGAGGGATATTGCTGCTCACAGCCTGCTGAGGTGCAGGAGACCTCAAAGGGTCTCACTTTGGACTGCTGTTCACAGGGTCACAAGAAGGTGGGCTTTAGTCATAGTAATTTTCCATCCTGGCCACAATGTGGGTGGGTAACTTCCTTTGAAAGTTTGAGATCAGAAATATCATTCCACTTGGTTTATTATTCAGGCAAGAAAAATAAGTTTCCAAGGCTGTTTGTTAAAAAGCAGGAGCTCATTAGACAATGTTTCTGATAAGCTCGAGAGAGGCTGTAGTGAATGTGCTGTTCATTAAGGCTGAGACCTAAAAAGCATTTCTCAGATCACAGTGGCTTGAGAGGGAGGGAATACACCACCACAATCATGCATCTCTAGCCCATTATATACTTTTGTGCAGTTTAGGACATTATGTGAAGTTTAGACTTGTTTCAAAACATTTAGGGTAAGATGGAATCAGAGGGAATACTCTGAGCATCTGAGTCTTTCACTTCTTCTGTCCACAGTGTAAAAATGAATCCTAGAAATCCAGCATCACTGTTGATCTCTTGGAAAGTCTTCTCTACTCTGCTCTGCACTTTGGGCTCCAAACTGCATCACTAAAATGGGTGCAAGGAAAGAACTTGATTTTTGGTACTTGGATTTTGTACACTGTGTGATGCAGGCGGAATTTACAGGCTGAGAAAAAACATGTGCAGTAGCAGAAGTGAACACGTTCTCCCAGTTATAAGCAAGAAAGAGACTATTTAGGGCCAGTTAAGACTTTGATCCTGAAATGGAAGGGCTGTGTAGAGAATAGCCTCTTGCTTTTTCTTGCATAACTTTTAATGCACAGGCTTTGAGATAATTTGGAAAACTGGATCTCTGGCAAACAACCGTTCAAAGTCATGCAAATGCTGTAATTTGTTCTTTCCATGCTTAAGGAACAAATGTGCTCTAGTTAAGCAGTACTCATTTATAGTGAGTAAATGATAGGCTTCTGGGATATGAAAGGTTCACACAAACTTTGCTTGGAAGGACTAAATTTTATGAGTAGAAGATTTGATTTTCCCTTAATTTATTTTCTGTTCTGGTATTCTTAGTTTAATAGTCCTTCTGTTTTTCTTCTATGGAAAATAATGTTAGAAATATTGATGATAATACATTGGTGGTGGATAAGTATCTCTACTGTCCTTACGGTATTATCAAAGGAAAGATATGCTCTCTCCCTCTCTTACACCTTATTCTGTTGTGGTAGTGTTTTAATTGTTAAGAAGTTTCAAGTTAATAGGGCATCTTGCAAACTAGAGCCTATATTTGTAAGTGTAATAAAATATAACCATTTAACTCACCATTTCACTTAGTGTATTTTTATACTTTTAAAATACTAATTCAGTATTTATGAAAAGGTCTGAAATTTTAGCCTTGAAAGCTGAAATGCTTTATTTAGGGAACAGAAGTGCTCAGGCTGTTTAAGGTCTCAGGCTGATATTAATGTTCCTTTACCTGTAATGAAATGGGGTACCTCCATGAGTGAAAAGCCTCTTCTTTTTTCTTCAGATGGCTAACTAGGGTGCTTGGAAGATTTTGCAGCAAAAAAACTGTTGATTTTCTTGTAATAAACTGAATTAATGTTTTAGCTGTCCAATATTTCAACTATGAACTTGCCTAGTGGTCATGTTCAGAGTAGAAGTTCTCCTTGTGTTTGTGTCCATGGCTAAAATGTTGTTTATATGTAAAAACAGATACAAGTACGGTCTTCAGAAATTACCTTGATGTTTGAAATTACTTGTTGCCAGAGGAATCTAATATGCACTCAAACATGCTGTGTGTGCAGTTTCTGCAGTCTGAAGTGTACATAGGCATCCCTGCTCAATTAACCGTGAAGAAGGCTAAGGGTTTGAACTTAGCAGTAAGGAAGGACCATTAAGAAATTATATTGTTTGCTTGTTCATGCTAGAGTATATTAAAAAATCTGATAATTGAGGATTACACATAGAGGACTTTCTGTGACAGGCAAAAAATATAGGTTTGGGTTTGTTTTATTTTTGTTATGCTAGACATCTGGTACTTCCAGATGACATCATCTCTTTCAGAAGCGTTCAGATAAGCAGTAAATGGTTGACTTCATTTATATTGTGATCCGGTTGTTCTGTGATGAATAGAAACTAAAGCTACTGAAAAAACATTTAGTTTGCTTTCTTGCTTTGAAATACCAAACAATAAAGCTAACCCATAGAAAAAATGTCTTACACTACTGCTGAGTTCCCTAGATTTTTGCAAGAAAATTTTCCGAATGATTGCAAGTTGACCTTTTGCCACATTATATTTTCTGTTGTGTTTACATACACAACTCATCCTCTGTATTTTGTTTCATTTCATTCAGTAAATATTCTTTGCAGGATTTTGATACCTAGAGACTTACAAATGATCACAGCTGCATGTGTTCTCTACTGTGTTTTGAACAAAAAAAAGGGGATATTTTCCTTCTGTTTTATCTTTGTTAAAAACGTGCTTAAGCTGGAGACAGTAGGGTGCAAAAAAATGCTGTCAGATATTCAGTGGTTAGTTAGGGGCTAGTTGAACAGTTAAAACACTTTTGCTTTCTAGCATTGGTGTTTGTATTTTCCCCTTACCTAGATCCAGCATATACAATGACCTCTGATAAGTATCTGAAGAATGGCATTCACAACTTGTGATTTTGTGGTTAATGGAATGGAAAATAATGTTATTGTTTCCTACATTAAATTTTTTTTTTTTTTTTTTTTCCTACATTAAATTTTTTTCCTACATTAAATTTATTTACAATTTACTGTACTGGTGTAAATGCTCATCATCTCCTGAAAGTATGAGGGGTGGCAAAGCAGAAGTTGCAGTGAGCTCCATTGCTCTGACATCTCTAAGGATCTTCCTTTAGTTCTCTGCTTCCTAGTGCTTCCCACCACCTTGTCTTAGGCAGTGACATAGCAACAGCAGTAGGCAAGCTACATATCTTTCTTCTTGGCACTGTGTTTTGTGTGGCTTTATTATGAGAAAACCCCATAATTTCCAGCCTAGCCTGTTGGAATTCCCCCTGTCAGAGCCCAGACAGAAGATATCTCTGTGTGCAGACATTCTGAGGCCAGGAGACATTGTTATGACCATCCCATCTGACCTCATGAATGTAGCTGCTTGGTTTGCACTAGAACAGGATTGCTGGAATTGGCACAGCTCAATTTAAGGCTCTTCTGCAGCAAACTTGAGCACCCAGAGTTGTCTGTGGGCAAACCTCCCTTGAGCTGTGGCCTCAGGCTGTCTCTGGAGCCAGAACAGCCTTGTGTCTCCCTGCAGTGCTGGGTGTACCCTCATGGGGGGCAGCCACTTCCAGGGGGCTCACAGAAGTGCTTGTTGTCTACCCACAAGCTGTGGTATTGTCTCAAGCCTTCTTGCCCCTGCCCAAGCAGCTCTGCCTGCTTTTTGTAATGGCTGAGCTACAGTATTCAAGTCCATATGCAGTGCCTTGTGGTACCTGGGCTCCTATGTGGTTCATAATAACACCTTATATTGTGTTTTGTTTGGATAAGTGGTAAAAAGCCATCACTTAGAAAAATGACAACATGCCACAGTGCCTTCTTTGTCAAGGCACGTCTTATTTTTGTTCCTTTTCACAGTTCACATTTATATTGAGTACAGTTTCTGTAACATGAGGTTACAAACAATATATATGCAAATTAGGGAAATGTTTGCGTCATATTTATACTGTGGTAGTTTTCTAAGGAAACTGACTGAACTTCATTAGGGGATAATTTAATGTACTATAAAGTAGTATTTGAATGTAAAATTCCAATACTTTCCTGCTTCCCCTGACACTGAGTTGATAATCCTTAGATAATACAAAACTGAACCTTCTTGATCAGACAAAATTTTTATTTATAATCTTTCAGTCTTTTAGTCATTCCTAAAATACTTTCAGAAAATTTTGTCTTATAACTATTATTACCAGCTTTCATTCAGAATGACAGTTTTGTTACTGAATTCCAGAACAACATGTACTATAAATTAACCTGTTTTAAGAGAGGAATTTCATCACTAAACAAATTATGAATAATATAAATAGGGTTATTGTATAAGTGTGACTATATACATATGAAACATATTGCATTTTATATGTACTTATATAGCATTTTTGTATAATAGGGGTTGTACATAAAAATAGATTGTATTATCAGCATAAAATAAACAGTTAAGTATTTTGCATCATGCAATGTTGTCCCCAGAAACTGAGAGACTGACAACTGGCTAACTGAAGAAAATTTTGAAACGGTGAATTTCACATTTCATATTGAAGATACTAAGAGTGCATAAGGATAGAACGTGAAAGAATATTAATACTGTACCTGCATAATCATAGTATTCATGTATGCAGATACCAGACAATAAATTCTTTGGCAATGCAGAGTGATTTTCTGCAATATTTGACACATTATTATGGATTAGATGCAAATGTAATGTTTACATTAACTGTGTTTTAGATATCTGATATCCATGTTACGGGGGAGTCAGAGGACATGTCTGCTAAAGAGAGACTGCTCCTGTGGTCACAGCAAACAACAGAGGGCTATGCTGGAATACGTTGTGAAAATTTCACTACCTGCTGGCGCGACGGAAGATTATTTAATGCCATCATTCATAAATACAGGCAAGTACACTGTTTGCTCCCTTGGAAAATGTTAATTACAGGATTTTAATGTACAAAGAGAGAGGGTTCTATGGCTTATGTTGTAATAGCACTGCAGCTGTGGAGATGACACTGACTCTTCCTCGGTGATTTCCTGCTCTTTGCAGCCAAAAGATGCCTCATTAACCTTTGCATGTCTCTCCTTCCTCAGAGCAGTATTTCCAGGAATTCTGTACATCTTTCGTGGGGCATGTCCAAGCTGCTAGGAAGTATGTTTGCAGAATTCAGTCTTCTCCACAGTCCTTTTTTGCCATATTGATATTTAAGTGTAGGTGGGATAGAGGCAGAAATGATCACCAAAGTCCAAAACTGCAGATGAAAGTTGTCAACTACTGCATGACCTGGAATATGTCTGAGATCCCTTGTCTTCTTCCGGGTATGACTTTACTCTGGGATGGCCCTGGAGTGTAAAGCTTCTGCAGTATTTCTGTGTGGAGCCCAGGCCTACTCTGAGATGGATTTCCTGTAAAACAGCCGGGTATTCTCATGGAAAATGTGACCAGCTGGCTAGAATGTTCTCAGTTTGAGAAGGGATTTGTGCTTTCACGACCATACTCTTTCAAAGTTAAGCAGACGATGTAGGGTCACTGGTGGCTGTGACTAGAGGCTAAAAGGTATAGGATCTTAACTTGAAATACAGCTGAAGATGTCTGCTGTCAGGAGAGGATTTCTAATTCTGGATTCTAAGTGAGAAATAGGTCTCTCTTGACAAAGCTGACTTTGGCATCAAGCTTGTCAGAGGAGCAAGATTTAATCATTGATGTGCTCAGTGTTCCCTCTTGGTTGATGACATGTCTTTCCGACTGTATATATTTTTGTTCCTGAATTGACTAAGAAGGTTTGTGTCGTAGAGGACCACGTGGGAGAGTATTCTGGCTTCTGGGCTAATTAGTGTGTACTTGTCCTTCACTGCACAAGGCTTTCTGGGTTTTATCATAGCACGTGTAGTTTGTACTGCATGCCCTGGAGCATATCATAAGGAAGTTTAAGGGTACATGATTTCACTGGTACAATTTGAAGGAGTGTCCCCAGTAAAGGCAAATTTGGTGTTTTTCATGCATATCTAATGAACAGAGCCTGGAGTAGATTATTTTGTTCTTGGATTTCCTCTTGTGGGCCCACTTGACCCACCACAGAAGGAAGTCTAGGCAGGCACAGTGTACATGTGATCCTCATGGGGATAAGAACACTAAAATGGGAGACAGGTGCAGCCTTTTCCTTACAGTCTGTGTTTAAAGGCTGTAAGCGTCATACACAGTGCTCCAAGTCCCAGAGAAGCTGGCTGTGGCAATGCATAATTTCGTGGTAAAATGAAGCTGCGTCTGAGTCAATGAGGTCGTTTTCTGACTGTGCTTCTGTTCTGGGTAGCTGGTCAGGGAGGAGGTGCATGCCAGCAAGAAAGTCTCTTTTAGTAACATTGGCAAGACAAAAGGAAATAGCTGGCAAAAGACGAGACTGTTTTACTCAGAACAGAGCAGCCAAAGGAATGAACATAGCACAGGCAAGTATTTGAAAAAATAAACAATATGAAAGACACAGGGATTGGAGAGAAAAAAAGGGAAGGAGCTTAATGAGATGGAATAATGGAAAATGTTTCCCAGAGTTTCTTGAGATCCTTGTATCTCTTACATAGAGCAGTATAGCCTTTTCTGCTCAAGCAACTGGTAATTGTGGTACAGATCAGTTAATAAATAATGAAAAACTTGAATCCTGTCCTCCAGCTGTGCAAATGTTAATACCTTGGGATATGACTGAATTGCTTTGCTGGAGCAGTGTTTCTGGCATTGCTCTGTGAATTTCATTCAGAGTGTTTCAGCAGGGAAGAACAGACACCTTTGACTCCAGTGTGTTGCACAAAGCAAGTGATTCAGTGGCTGAGGAGCAGAGTCCCCATTTTGTGTGCTTCCGTGCCAGTTTCCATTGAGCTTAACTTCTTTCTGTAAACATAACTTTACCTAAGGATTGTGCCCTTCCCAGGAATGTTTACCAACCTTATCTAATGTATTTTTGCTGTGAGAAGTTACAGGTTCTTGGATTCCATTTGAGATGGAATGAGAGATTCTTCCACTGATTTTAGTGAGTTTCCGTGTTATTTTCCTTTGCTGTTTTGTACCATTAAAACAGAGATAATAGTTTCCAACTATTGCTCACAAGAGAGGAATGATCTACCCAAACAGTCATCTGATATTTTTAACTATATTATTTTACTCCAGAGACATCTTTTAAAGCTTGGTTTGTCTTCTCAGCAATAAGTAGGTTAAACGCTAAAAAATCTGCACAGTTCTGGCAGTGATTCTACGTTTGCTCTATTTGTCTGTTTTTGTAACTCCCAGTTTGTGGATCACAGGTGGTGTCAGGAGCTGGTCTGAGCATCCTGTGGATGCTGCCAGCTGGGATGGATGACCAGATGTGCCTGCTTGGGCAGTGGGGTGGGACTGTGGTGCTGCCACTGTGGAGTAGCCCCGTGGGGACACATCTGTCAGTCGTGTTGCAGTGTGGCAGCCCCTGCACCAGGTGTGCTGTGCTCACTGGAGATACTTATCTGTACAGATGCACCCTGGGCTGGGAGGAGAATCCATTCTGCAAATGGGGGACTGTGCTCTTCAGGTGGGACACAACTTCCAGTCCTGGAAGGGATTTAACTGGGCTCAGGCCTAATTTTAAGGGCATGACATTTAGTGCAATGACAGTAAAAACCAGAAGGCTCAAATACCCAGGCTTGTATCTAGAATTGCAGTTGTGCTGAGCCACAGTAAGCTGGATGTTGATGGAATGCATGTGCTTATCCATGCCAGGGCATAGTGGTGAAGCTCCCTAAGGAGATCCATCAGGGCAGGGCCTGGCAAGCAGGGCCTGGCGAGCAGAGCCTGGTGAGCAGGGCCCATTCCACTGCCCCAGTAAGGAGCAGGGCAGCTGGGGGGCACCAGGGCAGCCCCAGCCCTCGGCTCTGGGAGCTCCCTGGGGTGCTGAGGCTGGGCCTGGTGTGCTGCCCGCAGGTTGGCTGCGCCACTGCAGGGGCCATACCTCAGCTGTGGGCCAGAGGCACCAGCAGCTCCCAGAGGACAAGAGCCACACTGTCTCTGAGCTCAGCCTGACGGCAGCTAGGCAAATGGCTTGCTTGCAGCCCTTGCACCACGGCTGAGAGGCATCTGGATGCACCATCGAGAACACAAGCTGTATGAGTCCAACATGATCCCTACAGTCAGTCGTCCATGAGACAGGGAGGTGTCACTGGCCAGTTCCAGGTGATGGGACAGGAGTGGCAGGTCATAATTACCTCCTCTCCAGGCATAAGTGATTTTTTATATTGCAAGTACATACCAGCTTCAAGACACGAAACTGCTGCAGCTGTGAAGGGCTGGGTGAGGAGCTGGGCTGTGACTCAGGCACGAGCAGGCAGGGAGCCTCTCCCTTCAGCAGAACTGGCAACCTGCCCTCTCTTAATGGCAAGTTAGAGTTATTTCTTTTGGTTTTCTGTTTTGACAGAAGATCTCACCACCTTTTAGTGCAAGCTACCTATGATTTGTGATGCAGAACTGTCGCTGTTGAGCCGCTAGCAGAGTGAGAAAACCCAGGTTCAAAGTGGCATCAAGAAGAAGATTTTATTATTTAATTCCATCTTATATAGACTTTTCAAAGGTCACCCAGATTGGTCAGTTCGAAGCCTCCCCCTAGGCCTGATTGGCCAGGTCTGACCTGTCCACATCCCGAGAAACTGTTTTTAATAACATCCAAACTTTATCTTTGTTTATAAAACACAGGAAGAAGAGAGAGAAGGATTCTTGTGGGAAAGGTCTGTGCTAGCCACATAGAACTGCAGGAATAGTGCATGGATATGCCATGTCTCCCTGCTCCCCCAACAAGCATGGGAGACCCCCCATAAGACTGGGATTTCCCTGCCATGACTGACTGTAACACCCACTGCAATATCTTGGTGGAGATTGGTGGTCCACTGGGTGACCCAGGTTCTTCCCTGTCTCGCTGTCCTTCCTGCACCCACAGCCATGCTGGCAGTGCTCCATTTCCAGTGCCAAGCAGGGGTGTGGGCAGTGTACAGGTGCTGGAGCACATACAGTCACTCGCTCTCCTGAGCAAATGCAGGACATTTGTTTTGTCCTCTTGAGCAATGAGGCTTTGGTTGTCAGAGTGCCTCATAAAGGCCTTCAGTTCCTTTCTGTCTTCTAATAAGAGTATGAATGACTTGCCAGTGATTTTGTCGTGCTCTTTGAATCAAGGAAGGTAATTTTATGAATCATGGAAACAAGAGGAAAAGATTGCTCTGTTTGAGGTACTTGGATCCATATACCACTTGATTTTTTTTCTCACCACCAAATATAGAAAAAAGTAATTTTTTTTTTGTTAATGTGAGAAGATTCCTTATGTTTTCAGCAGTTTCCAGTGGTCTGAGTTTATAGGGTAAGATTGAAGATTATTTGGCCGAATCTTTGAAGAATATAGAAAGCTGCCATTTACAACCTGTATATGGTTAAATCTCTGGGAACAGGGCTTCACACTGACCTCACGAACAGCCTGGGGGGCTCCATGGCAGGCCCTGGAGTTTGCTGTAATCATGGAATCAGAAAATAGTTTGAGTTGGAATGGACCTTAAAGATTACCTTGTTCCAACCCCCTGCCATGGGCAGAGACACCTCCCACTAGACCAGGTTGCTCAAAAGCCCCATCCTGGCCCCCATCCACTTCCAGGGATGGAGCATCCACAACTCTGGGCAATGTGTTCCAGTGCCTCATCACCCGCACAGTAAAAAATTTCTTCCTAATACCTAATCTAAACCTACTCTGTTCTGTGGGCATACTTGTCCTGACATAGAAAGACCAAATCAAATTATAACATTAAATAGTGAATTTTAATACCGAACATTGCCAGATTTGTATTTGTATTTAAATTATAAGCTTTCACAGTGTTTTTTGAACCTCCACACTTTTCTTCAGGCCTTTAGTGAAAGCTGCAGATACACCCAGGATATTCAAGAATATGCTGTATGGCTCATCTGTTATATCACTTGCCTTTTATAGCTTATCTTTTCATTGAAGACATATGTTATTTGATTCAATATGTTGTGTTGGAAGAAGTCTGACTTCAGGCAGTTTCAAAAGTACATGATGTTTCTTTTGTGCCATCATATAGTATGTAGCAAAAACCTGTAAGCCAGGCTTTGGAGACTGATTTTAATTAGCCTGTATTGCCCAGATTTTTCTGGAGATGCTATCATCTTCACCCTGGGATCTTCATCCTGCAGCATTATCACCTCAAATATTTGTAGCCATTAGTCTGTGTTTTGGGTAAATACTCTTGATGTGTTTTTCTTTTTTTTTCTGTACATGCTTTTTGCCCAGAAAGAAGAAACACTAATTTTTCAGAATTGTATCCCAGTTATATTGCCTGTATGTAGAAACACTTTGATTCTATGGAGAGTGAAGGCTCCCCTTATTTCAGTAGGAGTCGTATGCCAGATAGGAGCTGGTAATCTAAATGGTAGATCTACATTGCACTTGGCAGATACATTTATTTTACAGCAAATTCAGATAAAAAGTTATACCAAAGTTGCAAGCCTGTTGTTTTGATCTCAGACTATCCTGAACCTTTGGTACATAAGGACTACAGGAAATTTCAGTGAAATAGTGCCTGAAATGGAATTGAAGAAATAGTAAAAATAGTAGCTGTAAGATTTACAGTTAGCTGGCACCTTCATTAAGGGCAATGGCTGCTGATATTCAGAAAACAGACATGGTCACAGACCAACTCATCTTCATTTCTAGACAGAAAAGATGAAGTATAGAGGATAGGAAAAGATTAGTATCACATACATATATTTTTTGTAAAAATGTGTGCACTCCTTTATATATTTTATTTTTGTATTATCACATCTTTTATAGTAGAGAGGTAATTTTGATTTTAGCAGTTACAAAAGGAATTACAGCAAAGACAGTATGTTCTTGTGCTAGATAATAGCATTAAATTAGTAGTGTCAGTGGTACCTGTAGGGTGACAAATAGCAACTGTTCAGGAAGTCCTGCAAGCTCAGTTCCCAGATAAAGTCATGTTTTTTAAGGTCTAGTCTCGGGTGTTATATCTGTTCTAGTAAATGAAGTGTGTCCCACCCCTGCTTTCCAGCCCTGAGGGTTAGTGGTACAGCAGGGTTTGTGTCTGCATGGATGAACTCTCCCTCTGCCCCCCCCAGACAGGGTGCAGCTCCTTCAGAGCAGTCCTGGGTCAGTGTTGTCCCTGGAGCTGAGCTCATGTATTGCCTGGGAGAGCGCAGTCACAATAGCCCATAGTCGTGCTATGGGAAGGACTAGTAACTGAAGGTCATGGGCCCTCGATATGCCTTCTGTACACTCAGACATGTCCAATTATGTCTGGACTTCTAGGTGAATTTCAGCAACCATAAAAAATGCAGGAGGCTGGCTAGGAGAAAAAAGGGGTAAAATGTGTTCAGGTCAGGCAGCACTTTGACAAGCAAGCAGGACTGTAGTGTGCACATAAAAGGTTTAAGACAAGAAAACAAGTGAGGTTATTTCATGTAATGCTGTACAAAAGCTCGCTGAGACCACATGCAGACAGTTGTCTATAAATTTTGGCACCATCTAACAGGAATTATAAATATTAGAAATGCTACAAAGAGGGAAGGTGGTGATAGAGTTCAAAGGGCTACATTTTGAGCACAAGAAAAATGTTTTTTACTGTATTGTTAAAGAAATATGGGGATCTAATATAGAGGAGCCTTTGTTACTGGTAAACTTTGTGCAAGTCCTTAACAATGCCTACAGTTTTAAGTTTCATACAGTGTAGAGAGTGAGCAAGGAGAGATGTCTACTATTCCCAGACAAAAGAGGAACAGTGGCTAACAGTGAATGCAGCATGGAAGAAGTGTAGGTACACTGAGTGCTGCATGTGGGAGGAAGAGGAATAGAAGCTGCGGTGTTTTCTCAGAGGAAGCAGTAGTGTAACAGCTCCATAAATGTCAGATAAAGGGAGAGAGACAAATTTTCCAAGGTCACAGTGCTTTTCTTTTGAAATGTTGCTATCCTATCTCAGTATGCTTTCAGAATTACTAGGCGGATGTTTTTCTGAGTGTGGTATAGCAGGGAGCAAGCTAGATTCCTGCCGGCTAAGTTAACTGTTCTGGTTTGGAGCAAGCTGTTTCAGCCTTACACAGGATGATTTGCTGTGTATGTATCGTTGGTTGAACACTGAGCTCCTGGCCAGCAGTGTATGTGGCATCCCTCTGATGTTAAAACATGTTGCAACTGCTCAGGTACTGACTTGAATACATTCCTTAAGGGGAGGGATAGTAATGCCTCAATTTGCAGAAACACGTTGAACACCCTTGGGGAATGAATGAGAAAGAAACTAAATATTGTACAGTGTCAAGCCTTAAAATGCTAGGGGATATATTTTAAATAAAGAGATTAGTTGGGTCTGCTGGTTTTGGCTTGCTGTTTTGTGACTTGTACTTTATTGTAACCCAGCTTTAACAAAATGAAAATGTGGGTTTGGTTGTGTTGCCCCTCCTTTCCACCCACCTCATTGTGGATTCCTACTGTTTTCAACAGGTTTTGTTGTACAGAATAAATGAACTCTGCGTTAAGATTTGGCAATTTGGGAAAATATAAACTGCATTTAGGATGCTTAAAAATATTGAAAAACAGAAATGCTTTTAATATTACTTGCCTGAGTATATTTCTAATGGATTTACAAATAGCAAGTTATCTCACCTGGATGCACTCAGAAGAATTTTGATGGCACTTGGTAAAGGCTGTATTAAAATAGTCCTGGAAGCATGCCTGCAATTTTAACATCTTGTGTTGTGGTGGTGGTTAGCCTTAGTGGGGATTAGATGGAAGACTTCCAGTCAGTTGGGTTGATTAATTTCAGATCTGGACTTAAAATGATCCCTGTGTATGTTGTGCTGGATCCTACTGCTAAGTAGCAGCTGAATAAAAGTTTTATTTTTGCAGTAACTGAGAAAACAAAATATTGGGATGAAATCAAAGCTTTTCTCGTCATTTTAATGGGAATAATGTAAAGTAAAGCAAAGCTTTGCATTGAGAGGCCAGGTTTTGTTAATTCAGGTTTCATGTATTTTGTACTCTTGGATCAGCAAAGACCAGGACACCTAAGGGTGTCAGAAGTCTTTATCCAAAAGGATATGGTATCTGAGCAGTGGTGGCATATGTGCCCATGATAAATCACACTGGGAAAGGTCTTTGTGTACAGGGAATACCTTAGGCAAATTTGTGGCACATGAAGAAATGGTTTCCTCCAAGACAGGATGGCACAAGGAGCATTTGGAAAATTGTTTGAACTCATTAACCGTACCTCACTCTTCTTCCTTGTTGGTAACTGTAATAATACCACTGGGAAGCTGTTCTGTCAAGCAGCCACTGCTGTGGTCTGGAGGGAGTATTCTCAGGATGCAGAACAGAAAAATAATTTGGTTGGGTTTCTTCATTGTCTCTTTGATATTCAAACAGTTCAAGGAAAGGTGTATTATTTATGATTTTTTGTGGATTGCACAGTGTGCATTGAGATTAATAGCTATTAGTGTAATTTCTATTTAATCATTGCCAAAAATTGCCAAAGTTGCTGTACCATTTTTGATTTTGTGATGATGGAAACAGCTCTTAGTACTAAGAGAGTGTAAAGTCTGTTTTTAAAGCTAGTTGAAAGGACTGACAGATCCTTTCTAGTTTCATTCATGTGTGTACTGAGTTTGAAACCTACATTGCAAACTTACTGCCAAATTGTGATTAGAGTTTGTTTTGCATGGCTAAAGATGAACTCCTCATTTAACTAAAATATCTTTGAAACTGAAATGCCACAGTTGTGTATTTATCTAAATCAATTGGTATGGCAAGTTACAGGTAAAGTTTTGCAGTGCTAACAAGGGTGGGACAGCAGGATTCAGTAGGTTTATTGAATTCAATGCTTGTCAACTCAAGGGTTAGCACAATGGAAGGAATTACCTGAATTAGCTCTGTATATTGTTGGTGGCTAAATTAATGTTAGGGCACCTGACAGATTTTGCTTTCCTTATTTTAAGTGCAGTTAAAACGTTCATTCTTTTTCTGTTGGAAGTCTTGATATAATATGTTGGGATGTCTGAAGAATAGACAGGAAATGTATATGTAAATAGTGTGCCCTCGTAGTATCATTTGCAATAGTTTTATCTGAAAATTGAGATGAGAAACCATGAAAAATAGCAAAGGAGAGCTGAAGAGTTCATATCACATGAGAATTTTTCAGCTCTTGGGGGAATAAAAAGGCATTACTGTTCATCTTTATAGAGGCATTGAGTGAAATCTATAGAGATACACAAAATCATGTGTAGTGCAGGCATTCCTGTCATACCAACACAGGAGGACAAAACCAAAAAGAGAGTACAAGGCATAATTATCATATGAAATCCATTAACACAGTATGTAATTGAGGCTGGAGACCTGTGGAGCTTTAGAAAAGTTTTTGCAACATACTTGAACAAACAATATGCAGAGCCGTATGGAGCAGCATGCTTTTTTGGTTTATCACAGCTATAAGGATAAAGCTTTCCTATAATGACAGTTTTTTAATTGAGAACTTTGATTTTCTCTGAATTCGGAAGTGTTGTCTAACTTCAGTGACATCACAGCTCAGCTTCAGCCTTGGGGTAACTTTTTCTATCACCATGTCATAGGTGAATCTAGAGCTTCTTAAAGAGGGGGAAGTCTAGGGTATAACAGAAGATAGTGTTGCCTCAGAGTTGACATTTTATGTCCTTTTCTCAGTGTGGGTTTTTTGACATCAAGAAACCTACTACAGGACCTTGTGCTGTATTGTCCACATTGTGGTCCTTGATTCTGATGATGGAAGAGATCTGTTACTCCCTAATGCCACAAGGTCATACCTCCTTGGCATTTTTGAGCAGAAACTCCCCTCTTCCTCTTCTCTAAGTGATCAGACTATCCTGGGAAAAAAATCAGGAAAATGTGATAGGCACATTCATTAGCAAAGGGTGCCTCTGACATTGTAATTAGATCTCCTGGTCACAACAATGTGCAGAGCACTGCAAACACGGGGAATTGATAAAGGTGTGTGGGGCACAAAGAGCCGTACATGTTAGTTGAAGTAAAGCCATCATTCTCACTGTGTTGTTGACTCTGTCTTTCTGAAGCAGGTTCTTTGACAAGCTGTTTCGAACAAGGCTTAGATTTGTACCTGATGTGGAGACAAATTCTTTAGTAAGTTGCAAAACACTGACTCTACACATAAGCTGGCATAAACAGTTTGGCATTTTTAAAACTGTGTTAAAGGGGTAGGCTAAATGGTAGCCCTAACTTTATAGGTTAAATGATAGATTGTGCTTCATCATCTCGTTTGTAGAGTTCCTGGGAAAGTAACAGAAGATGCATATTTGAAGAGATAGAGCTAAAATTGCTGTTTTACATGAAACTTTATTATTTTTTTTAATACTTTCTTTGCAATGCTTCTGTTATTAATCAAAATCTCCAGAATAAATGATATCTCTTGTGCTCTGCCCTGAAGTGTATGTTTAATCCTGTCTGTTTCAGAAGTCTCTGCATTCTTGTTTTTAATTTTAAAATTTTATTTTATGACTGTGTATTCCGGCATAGTCTTTCATTTGTTGTGGTAATCCTTCTATCCCTAAAAAATGCATGAGTCTTTCTGGCACCCATCTTTTCATTTGTCTGTGAACAATGAAACAAAAAAATGGTTTAACTTAGAAGCATTTTGTAATTACAGCAGTGGAAAAGCTAACTGGACTATAGTGACGTGATACACTTCAGTCTTCATCAATGGTTTTTTGAGAGTTCTGCTTGAAACTCTCTATATTACTGTTTCAACTAAATATAAGCAAGAATGAAATATCCTTTAATATCAGATATTAGTCAGGCAGCGTGCAGAGTTTTGACTGAAAAAGAGCTGTGCAGATTAAACAGTTTAGATGGTTTATGTAAACAACTTCAGGCTTCTCAGCCTTCTGAATTCATTAACAGTATTTTCGTGTGTAATATCACTCTGATCTATATATGTTTTAATGAAGACAAATGTTGCTGTAACTTGTGCAACTGTTGTCCCAGAACAGTGAGGAGAAGGACGTGATTTCTTCATCATAGACTGGGAAAATTGAAGTTCAGTTAAACATTTTTTTCTTTTTTGAGATGTCAAATCCCCTTCAAATCTAATCTTTTATTTTAAAGGGAAAATGTTGCAGCTGCTAGTTTGGATCTTAAACTGCTTTGCTAGTTATTCAGTTCTGGCAGTGAGAAAATTTATATTTACCTAACTTTATTATGCACAACTCTTTGATTTCAAGGAGTCTTTGCAGACCAGAAACATCTGCAGTTCTTCAGATACTGTTCTGTTTGTGGTGCTAGGTATTTGTTTTCTTAAACTGATCATAATTTTGTCATCTTCCTAATCGAGGTGGTATTCATCACACTCTTTTCCCCTCACTTCTGATACAAATTGTATCTAATTTCTAACACCTACACTAAGATCTCAAATGGCAGGCACCAGACTTTTAATAAAATAAATGATTAATGACTCTCAGTGTAGAGACTAAACCCCTTGACTTAGGTGTGGCTGCAGCAGAAACATCTTCTTTGCATGGAATGTTCCTACTTGACTGGTGTTTGGGATGGTTTATATGTGTTTTCATGGCAAGGCCCCAGCCCACTGACAAATCTGCCATAATATGACTCATGATATTATGACAGAGGGTAGAGTCATTGTATATTACTTAAAGTGCATTTATTTAACTTGTTCTTGATTATGCATAAAACCACTTAATAATGCTATGCAAATGGAAACAAAATATGTTTATAATACATGACAAATGGCTTCTACAAAACTCATGTATTTTCTCTACAGCCTTAAAAAAAGAAAATGTTTGCCATGATGAATGATTCTTTTAAATATGGTGTTTACTTCAATGATGACAATTAAATAAATCTGCATTAGAGGATACTCCTCACAACTGCAATTTCACCAGTTAATATTATTTCCAGTTAGTGGGCAGGCGCTGCAAACTTACAGCATGTAAATAAAAAAAAAGACACTTATTTATATTCTAATTTGAAAAAAACCCCACTATTAAACAAAAGGAGCAGTGTGGCAATCAGTGATTTTCTGAACCATGTTTTTTGGATGCATTTTGCTCAGGCTAAAAAAAGTCTTTTACTGAGCTCTGGGAGGTAAATTTTCTTGTGGCTTTGCAACATACCCCTCTACTACTGGTGAAGAGGAAAGGGTGATCTGCAGAGGGGGAGGCCCCGAGCAGCATGCACTTGCTGTGGCTGGTGCCAGGTGCTTTTGCATTCAAGTGATAATACTTGTCTTTTCCCTTCCATAAAGCATCAGTGGATTTGTTCTCAGTCAGCTGTGGAGCCTTCTGTCTGCTTTAAAAAACCAAAGGCAAGCACTATCAAGACAGGCATGAATGCCGTCTTCTGTGGTATTTTCTTGTAGACCAAGACTTTAGATAAATATAGACCAGCTAATCTAGGTTGGTATACTATGTGCTAAGTGTATAATTAACTGAAAATGGCAGTATTCATTGCAACTTCCCCTTGTTCTTAAAGGAAAATTGTAATATAACCCAGTGGTGGTAGGAGTTGCAGGGATGGGAAAGCATATTTAAAAGGTTGGGGAGGCATCTCACAGAGTAGGCTCTTCTTGAGCTGGGTGGTGGAGCCACAGCACTGATGTAAAATGCTGTGTTATGCAAGAGAGGTTGCTTTCATTGATTTTGTTACCTGTATCACAGTGAGAACAACGTTGCTTCTTCTTCATCTAAATGAAAGCTGTATTCTAAGGAGATTATTGTGCCAGTGTCTCTGCAGCTTGCAGCTTGTTTTCTGGGAATAGTCAAGGCCTTTGCAACTTGTCCTTTCATGTTCTGAGAGTTGGCAATCGAACAGGCAGTGCAAGTGTTTATTCTTGGGACATTTTTATCAAGTGTGAAACAAATGTAAAGAAGGCAGGAGAAAGAAATAACCAAAGCAACAGTGTTATGCTTACAAAAACCTGATTCTCTTGTCAAAACTGCTGTTAAAGCAATCATTATTATTCATACCATCTCCATTATTGTGGCAGAAACAGGAGATGGGAGTGCTCAGTTTTCTTCCCTAGTATTGTTTTATTTTTAATGGATTTTCTGTGCTGCTGAGAGCAACGGCTGATACTGGTTTCATTGCATTGCTTTCGTTGCACTGAAATTCAAAGAAGAATAGCATGAATTTGATTGTGCTCCCACTAAGCATATTGGAAGTGGAAAGTCCCGCTGCTTTAGGAGGATTATATTGCACCGCTTACGTTTTATTATTAATTAAATGTTCTTTCAAGGGATAATGGACGCAGTATTATTATCTGTCTTGTAGGCTTGTCTTCAAAAGAGCACAAGGAACACAGTGATTCTAAATGGCTGAAAAGAAATAGATTTTTATTTACAGTGCCCTTCTAGTTAGTTCAAAGACAAGATTGTATTGAGTTTGTTATCAAGGGAACTTGGGGTTTTGACAAATGTTAACATTATTTTTGAACAATGGCATTTAATGGTTTTATTTCTATCTGTTGCAATTATTTAAAGCTTCTGCATGGTAGAACTAAGAAAATAGTTTCTCTGGAAACAAAAATGAGAAAATTTAAGAACTGAATTTTTTGCTAAAAGTTGTATGCTAAATCTTTGTCTTTTGGTGTTTTGTTTTAGGTGGGTTTTTTTCTCACGGTGAGTCTGGTTTTCAGTAGTGTAGCATTTCAGTAGCAAAGGTTTCAGACCCTTGTGGCTCTAGTTGGCTTCAGTCAGATGAGCTTTTGCTCAGCATGTTTGAAAATCCCTTACTTCTTTTTGGTGGATGGCTAAGAGGATTCCAAATGCTGAAAGAGACAAGGAGTAATGCACTGTGTGCTGAGAATCCCAAGATCTAAAAGCCAACTCCTTTGTAGCGAACTTAAGAGATAATACTAGTTTTGAAGTTTTATATTAATTTAAAACATTAAAGTAGTGATGCTGATACAGGATTGGTACAGGATAATACTTATGGACCTTAAAAATATTTATAGGCAAGATTGGCTTAAAACAATTATTCTGTTAAAGCAAGTGTATTGTGGCTGGAGATGGAGTTTGGCAGGATGAAAGTGTGGAGATTTAAGTGCATGGGGCTGAGAGTTATCCATAAGAGAATCGGCACCAATGTATATCTGAAAGCAGGTCTTCAACGCATTTGAATATGACCTCTTTAAAGCTCATTAGGAAAAGGTTAAAGTGATGTCTTTGTGACTAAACTTTGTTACTGTGTGGCTTCTGAAACATGCCGAAGAATTTGATGCAGAATGACTGAAAGCTTGCGAAAGCAGTAGAAGTTAAATCTCTCCTGTAAAAGAGAGAAGTGAGTTTGTTCCCCTCAAGGACAGTGGAAAAGACAAGGTGTTATAATACAATGGCAATGCACATGAATAAATACGCCTAAGAAGATAGAGGTATATGTAAAGGTGGCTGGAAACTTTAGCTTGTAGATGAAGAACTGAATATTACAGTTTTCTGTTGCTAGTGTTTCTCAGTTAGCAGTGGTCTCAGCTTGTTCACCTGATTTTAGTGAAATCCTTTTATAATCAAAACTCCATTGCTGTCTCCATCCATGCTCATGGCTTGATTTACCAGTAAACAGTAATTTAAAACTGGTAAAGAGTTGTAATCAAGTGTTACTTTTTTTATTTGACAGGCCGGACCTGATAGACATGAATACCATTGCTGTTCAAAGCAACCTTGCAAATTTAGAACATGCTTTTTTTGTAGCAGAAAAACTTGGTGTTGCCAGACTTCTGGATCCTGAAGGTAAGAGAGCTGCACATGGCTTTGTTGCAAAACCCCCAACATTAAAATAAAATCCAATCTGCCTGCAGGTTGTAGCATACTTGTGGGCATTCTTACAACTATGCGATAAAGCACTGTTCTGTCTTGCTCTTTTAGATGTCGATGTTTCCTCACCTGATGAGAAGTCAGTAATAACTTATGTGTCATCACTTTATGATGCATTTCCCAAAGTACCAGAAGGTGGTGAAGGTATTGGTGCAAATGTAAGTCGGAGAACAACACTTGTGCAGCGTGTGAGCTACATTAATAAAATTCTGAATTTCAGATCCAGAATGTTAGCCAGATCTTCCATAGGACTGCTGTCACACTTTTCTCTGACATGGTTTTTCTAGGTTGAGATTTTAGAGTCATAGCTGCTTCATGTCATTGACATGAAAATATATTTGCAAAGAGCTTTACTGAAAACAATGGGCCTGAAGTTGGAGAGGGATCAAATCAAAGTTCTTACTTTTCAGTTGTGGATGTATAAACCGTTCCTTTCTGATTCTTACCAGCTTGAAATTTACTAATCTAGAAAATATTTTGTTTTCAGTAGAATTATTTGGAACCAAAACTGAAGGCTGAAATAATGTTTTATGAATTTTTAACTGATCTTTAAAGACTAAATAAATGTTGTTTCAGAATTGCAGGATTTGAAAATCCCTTTTCTGTATGTGTGAAGACTTCAGTCTTCAAAGCTGAATCAGAAATGAGCTCTTAAATGATTTTCATCTCTTCCGTAATCTGGGTTTTGCTTTGGCAGGATGTTGAAGTCAAATGGGTTGAATATCAGAATATGGTGAACTACCTCATGCAGTGGATCAGACACCATGTCACGATAATGTCTGACAGAACATTTCCCAACAATCCTGTGGAATTGAAGGTGAGGTGTGGTGGCTTAGACTCCTTGTGAATTGCACTTTATCTTACTGACTCAAAGCATGCTTGAACAAGTGACGTGCTTGTTGATTTATACAATCAAATCAACTGTGGAACAGTACTACTCCTTAACGTTTTCAAAGTATAATCAATACATTGCTAGCATATGAACAATCAAAAGCAAATCCTCAGCTTGTCATTGATTGTTTTTTGTAGAACTCCAGTAGAACAGTATAAAGGTAACCTTGTGAAGAATATTAGGAGAGGGTTTAGAGACTAAGATTATATTCACTATAAATAAAAGTTGATGTTATTTTATGTTTCTGTAGGCACTTTATAATCAATATTTACAGTTTAAAGAAACAGAAATTCCACCGAAGGAGACAGATAAATCAAAAATTAAACGTCTATATAAACTGCTAGAGGTGAGTTTTAACATGCATTGATTGAAATGTATAGCAGTTTCCATTCTGAGGCTTAAAATAACAAGTACATATGAATTATTAAGGTCTGGATAGAATTTGGACGCATCAAACTTTCTCAAGGCTACCATCCAAATGATATAGAAAAAGAATGGGGAAAGCTGATTATTGCCATGCTGGAAAGAGAGAAGACTCTTCGGCCTGAAGTGGAGAGGTATGCTAGTAAATATTTGACAGGCTTTGTTAATGTATTTTCTGTTGTTTTAACCCATATTGAAATTTGTAAGTATCTTCTTCTATAATAATGTCCATATTATTTTTCTGGATCAAGTATTTCTGTCTTTGTTCAAGGTCTGAAGTTCTCTCCCTGCCTACAGGCAGGTCCAGACAGAAGCAATTTTGGTGGTCTCAGAAGGTTGTGATGAACAATATCTGTGCCTCAGATCATCAAAGCACTTGTACACATCTATAACCTCCTTCCTTGTGCAATTAGTCAAAGCTGGTTTTATATCACTTCACTGTCCCATTTCAACTTGATTTCATATAAGCACCACCCTTATAATGAAATATGTATTTTTATTGGTGCACAGCATTGTAGGCTAACACGTCCTGTGTAGAGATTGTTTACAAAGTTAGTTGTACTCGAGAATACAGCAAGTGTTTAGATGTGCAAAGGCATAGTAGCCTTCTGTGGTAGTAGGCTGTGTGACAATTTTGTGCATCACTAATAACATACTGAGCATGGTTAAAGTCTTGATGCAGTCTGAGAGCATTTCTCTTTCTAATGATTTAAGTTCTGTGGGAGACACAGGTGCTATCTATTCATTAATTAAAAACCCCACTTAAATGATTTTTGGGGGTTCTACCTGTGGGTAGGTATAGACACCTGGGTCTGGATTCATTCTGCTTAACTTTACGCATCCAAAGGAGTCATCTAAGATCTGAATCACTTTCTGGAGAATGTTGTTGCTGACTTTGTGGTGACAGCAGGGTGTCCTGTCTCTCCGGTTTAGGCACCTGAAACTAGGTGTGGAGAATCCAGACCATTGTATAGGAAGTCCTCAGCAAGAGGGATTTCAGCCAGAGGACATCCCACAGACAGTCAGAATTGATGGACGTGTCACATTTACAAAAGCAAGAGCATGACTGAAATGGCAGATTCAGTAGGTGGTGTTGATTCACAGCACCCTACTGTGGAACAAGGTCCTATAGAGGAACACAAAGTTGTCCACACAATGCTGAGTTTTCCCTTCTTATGCAGAGCAGAGCACTGGAAAGCAGCAGCAGAAATACAGCCTGCTAGATCTTGTAGGTTTATCTGTCTCAAGCTGCCAAAAGCAAAGCTAGTGTCTGGCTTCACCAATAGAAATTCTGTTCATACTTGCAGAAAGCTGGATTATCTTTATTGAGAAGGTGTGTAAATGACATTAGTTTATTTCTAATTTATTCACATGGTCTGAGCACAGATAAACAAACATGAACCTGACTTCCTTCCTATGTACCAGGAAGGGTAAACACACTTAAAGTGGCAGATCATATATTGATAGTCACTACATGTGGTGGTCACTGTAAAATGAGAGAGAAAATTTCATTAAATCACCAAGTTAAAAGTATTGGTTGATGTGGACACAAGAACATCATCCATGTTGCATTGGTTACAAGTGCATCTCATCATTATGAGGTGTTGATACAGCTCCTGGGGTGAAATTTGATAGTGGCAAAAATGTGACTTCAGCTAATACTGAATCTGATAAGTAATAAAACTTTGCCTGCAAGTCTGGTGAATACATCTCAAAGTATCAACACAAACAGACAATGTGTGGCCACATTGGTGTATGGGATCAGAATTAATGTGATGTCAATGAGGAGAGTGCCAAACTGAGCTCTAGTTTGCAAAACTACCAGAGTTTGGCATTGCTGCAGGGGTGTGTCTGTGCCTTTGCTGAGCTCTTCTGCGTAAACAGTCACCTTATGGGTTGGGTGTGGTTGTTCAGGAATCCTAAAAACAGGGAGTGAAATACTGAAAAAATCAGCCCTAGCCCAAATTCTGTGTTAAAACATAAACTTAAGAGCAGTGATCAGATTTTTCTTACTTATTTGTGGTCAAAATAGCTAGAAGCAATTGGCTGTGACTGTGGAAGAAGATGAACGGAAATTTTCAGGAGGATAGTGCAGTGGGACAGGGCAGGTAGTGAATGTGTATGCTTGGACAGTGGAGGAATGATGGTAGGTTAGATGGTGTATAGGTATCTCAGAGTATATTGTTATGAGCTGATTAATCATGATACTACCCCCAGTTTTATTGAGAAGTCCCATTTGAGGGAAAAGGAGTCAGCACAAATCTAGAGGTTATTTGTACTCTACTGTTGAGTGTGGATTTCTCACTTCACTCCTTTTTGAAATTTTCCATTGATGAGTCTGAGAAACACTGCAAAGAGTTCTTTTAGTTCTTATTTGGCCTATAGTTATTTGGTGACACTTAAATAAAATATTTGGTGTGTCTGTTTCCTAGAGACGCCCTATTGTTGCTGCCTAGTCTGTACTTGCAAAGCTTTAATGCAAGGTAGGGAAGCCAAAAGCAAGGTAGCATACATAGCCCCGGGTAAAATCCTTTGAAGAGCTGGCAGAATATTAATTGCTGGGTTTTAAATGTGCGTACTGAAGCCTATTTAAAGGAGGACTCGGCGTGTTTCAAAAGCCAGTTAGTGGAATTTCATCCCTAGAAGCTGCACATTTTGCAGGAGTTTTATCTTCATTTTCCAGCAAATGCAAACAGCTGGAAGAACTGTGCTCTGGATGTGAAAATGAATAGCAGTAGTTACAGCTATCATAGCAGTGATTCGCTGTTCAGCAACAGCACCAGTACTCAGACCAGCGTTGACTCTAATGAGAATTTTCTTTCTGTTAATTGTGGTCCCACGCTGATTAAATCTTGTATAAGCTTTGGTAATGGAACCTTAGAAGGGAACAGGTAACTTGGCATATGCATGTATGCTTTGTGTCAGATGCTGTTGATTCGTTTGTTTTTAAAGTCACGCAACATTATTGTAAATATAGATAATGTAGTACTTACTTATTTTTCTGAAATGCTTTGTAATCATCTAGGTTGGAAATGCTGCAGCAAATTGCAAACAGAATTCAGCGGGACAGCCGAAGCTGTGAGGACAAACTGATACTTGCCCGGAACGCTCTGCAGGCTGTAAGTCAGTCGGTGATTTTACTTGTCTGTACTGATGAACTTATATAAGTAGAATGGCAAAAAAATTCTTAAGGATTTTTGAGGGCAACCTTAATAGCCACTACTTTTGTTTTCATTGTACTGTTAAGGTAGTATTTCTTCAAGAAAATAATCACAAGTTGCCTGGAGTGAGTTCTGTTACCTTTTCTTTTTGTCTCTAGTTAGATAAAATGCTTCACAATTGTTTCAAGATCAGAATAAGTTTCTACCAAAAAAAAAAAAAAAAAAATTCTTAGAGTTGATGTGTCTTTGGTTTAGCTGCAAGGCTTATGACTTTCTCTTATTTATTAAGGACACCAAGCGATTGGAATCAGGGCTCCAGTTCCAACATGAAGCAGAGATAGCTGGATATCTCCTTGAGTCTGAGAATCTTCTCCGCCAGCAAGTGATAGATGCCCAGATCCTTATTGATGGAAAATACTATCAAGCAGACCAGCTTGTTCAAAGGTACTTTACAGTATGTTTATGTCAATAAATAAAAGTCTGAAATGTGGATTCCCATTATGGACAAAATTTTCAGTTTTTATATCTGTGCATAAACTTCATGGTCTGTCACTGGGCACCCAAATATCAGGTGTTCTGGTGAGAGCAATGCCCATATATGTTGAAGAAAGCAGGAGCTATTTGTACTCTTTTATGAAAATGAAGTCAATCCGCTGAACATGACTTACTGTTTAATGTTTAGTAGCTATCTGTGTGCAAAGATGTTAATTTGTTTTATTGCACGTAAAATACATTTAGAATTCACTAACTTGGAGTTTTTAAATGGAGGCGAGATTTCTGGTGACACTTGTAGGTGTATGAACAGGTCATAAGTGGGGTAATATTAGGATGTGTGTGGCAGGATGTACAGTGTTGGCAGAAAGAATCATTTAATATGCGTAATTCACTTTTATGAACAAGTGGCTCCAAAGTTTTTTGGGATTCATCCTGGACTGGTTGACATGAACCGCATAACTCCGTGGCAGTGAACTGCAAGTGTTTGATCTACTGCAACATGTAGTATCTTGTAAGATTTCTGGTTTGCTGATTGTTCCCTGGAATTGTGTATAGTGCATGTTAGTGCCCATACAATTTTTTCAGTCATTGCTTGATTTCTGCATTTTTTATCTGTATAAAACTATAAGCTGACATACCCTGTGCTTTCTGATAGAAATATTTCTTTATATAAGTGCAGCTGACGTGAGAGATAATGTGAGTTCATATCACTATTTAGTTCATCATGATAAACCTTAATCATAAGTGTTCATTGGTTTGTTTTTTTAATTTTAATTTTTTAGAGTTGCAAAACTTCGTGATGACCTGATGGCCATACGGACCGAATGTTCTTCTGTGTACAACAAAGGACATGCCCTGACCACAGAGCAGACAAAGCTGATGATATCAGGAATAACCGAAAGCTTAAACTCAGGATTTACAACAAACCTAACCCCTGAATTAAATGCTGCAATGACCCAAGGTTTAACACCTACTTTGACTTCTTCCAGTTTGACATCTGGCCTTTCATCAGGTCTTACTTCCAGACTGACACCAACCATCACCCCTGCTTACCCACCAGGCATCCCACCACGGTTAATTCAGAGCTATGTGACAGGAGTAGACAGTGGGACTCTGCAAACACTCAAACTGATGCAAATCAGAAAACCTCTTATGAAATCAGCTTTTGTGGATCAAAATTTAACAGAAGAAGAGGTGAACATGAAATTTGTCCAGGACCTGTTGAGCTGGGTGGAAGAAATGCAGGTAGCAATCTTTGCAGAGACAGTCCACTTTTGATTATTGTCTACTTTTTGTAGATCATGGCTAATTTTTTCTTCCTGTTTGTAAGGTTCAACTTGATCGAGCAGAATGGGGTTCAGATTTGCCAAGTGTTGAAAGTCATTTAGAAAATCACAAAAATGTCCACAAAGCTATTGAGGAATTTGAATCCAGCCTTAAAGAAGCCAAAATCAGTGAGGTACTGCACCATGTTCTTTATTTCTTTGTTATCCTTTTGCCAGGTGACCCAGAAACTAATGTTGCATTTTAGAGCTGTGTTTGGGTTTCACAGTCTTACTTACGTTTATTTCTGATCTCTACATGACTTATGATGAAATCAGAAGATCTAATGGTTTAACATATCTCACCTTTTTGTTGTCCTTTTTGTTGTCTTTTGATCTCGTACCAAATACAGATCCAAATGACTGCCCCTCTTAAACTCAGTTACGCAGAAAAACTGCACAAACTGGAGAGTCAATATTCAAAACTCTTGGTAAGTCAATCGTACCTCTTCCATGTTCAGCTTTTCAGTGTGCATAATTTCTGATAAGGGATGAGCTTTAAATTCTGATTCTTGTAAATCTTTTCCTTTTAATAAAGAACACATCAAGAAATCAGGAAAGGCATCTAGATACTCTTCACAATTTTGTGTCACGTGCTACTAGAGAGTTAATATGGCTGAATGAAAAAGAAGAGGAAGAGGTTGCATATGACTGGAGTGAAAGAAACCCCAATATAACAAGGAAAAAGGAATACCATGCAGTATGTATTGCTAGTATAATCCAGAGGGAATTTTTAAATAATCTTTAATAATTAGAAGGAGTTCTAAAACTTTTTTTTTTGTCTGAAAAAAGGAATTAATGAGAGAACTTGATGAAAAAGAAGAAGTTATTAAATCAGTACAAGAAATAGCTGAGCAATTGCTTCTTGAAAACCACCCAGCCAGGCTAACCATTGAGGTAAGTTAGTAAAACCAGCACCAAAACAGGAGGAGTTTTGGGATTTAAAAGAGCCGAGTTTTTGGGGAAAAAAGGGAAGTACAAACTTAGAGAAACAAGACTAAATAAAGGGGCCTTTTAAAATTTCCTCTTCAGTATCTCTGTTGTATTTATCTTCCAGTTTCCAAAAAGTGAAAACACTTATATAAAGTCATGGTTACATCTTGGATTGCTTAGATGAAATCTTCCTAAACTCTAAAATTAATTGGTCTGTACAGAAGTTTCTGCACACAGTTTCTAGAGTTACTGATCCAAATTGACAGACTGAGGGCACAGAACAGTCTTTATGTAGTTTCTTTACTGTTGGATGGAAAGAAGTCTCAGTAAGAGCTTTTCTAGTCACTTACTGTATGTGTGGGTTCCTATTATGATTTAGGGTTGGTTTCATAACTTATCTGTCAGTGAATTATGAAACTTGTTTGGATGTTAAAAATCTGACCAGGTGAAGTGATTTACCCCAGGCTTGAATCTAACTCTCTGTTATAGGTAAATTATTTACAGAAAATCTATTGTAGTTGTTGTAGGGTCATAACAGATTTTCAAAGGAGAATGTAAAACACTTTTCCTTGTAGACCTTCAAGAAAAGAGTAGATACAGAGAGTGGTTGGTAAATACTGAAACAATAAAAAGCTGATTTCTTATAGAAGAATGAAAAAAGTCAGAGGGAATGTATTTTTATTTTTCCTCAGCTTTGCGAGTTTACATCTGCAAAAATGGGAAACATGAAGAAAACTCCTCCCTTCCTTCCTTCTCATGAAATTTACTTTGAATAATAAATGACTTCATGTAATGTGGGCAATTCTATTCTTTAAAAGTATAGGCTGTTCTAATAGGTTCTTATTGGTGTAGTATGTGAATGCACTAAGGATGCATGTTATGAAACCAGACCATCGCAGTGACGATGACTGTGCAGGTTATGCTTTTTCCAATAATGCTATATTGAGATATTTATAAATAATAATAATAATTTAAAATTCCTTTTCTACAGAACAATACATGCATTAACGAATCAATTAAAAATTCCTGGAAGCCAAGGGAAAACCCGTTTTGAGCGGGGAATGACAGGAATTGAAACCCCAAGCTTGGGGGTGATTCCCAAAGGCAGGAGCGCCCTCTGCTGGCGAGGCCTTAGCGGTGCAGCCCTCGCAGCACTTGGGGGTTCCGCGCTTTGCATTCCCACAAAACTGTTATCCCGCAAAATTGGGTATTTCCTGGAATCCTGGGCTTTGGGGGTTTTAATTGTGTATTCAGTGTTACTTAAATATACAAATTCTACACAGGCAAGACTCCACCTGTTTTGACTGAGTAAATAGAGACACAGAATTTTAGAACAGCTTAGGCTGGAGGAACCTCAGGAGTTGTACGCCGGCTCTTGCTGGAAGCTCTGTCAGGGATTTGTTTGGCCAAATTCTGACCAGGCCAGAGGATGGCAATTTTACAGCCCCTCTGGGCAAGTTTTGTTATCTTAGACTATGCTGTAGTGACAGGGTTTCTTTCTCACATCTAATTGGAATTCACCTTGCTGCAGCTTGGTTTTCCAGGGTGAGGTGGTCAGGTATAGCTATTTGTGTTTGCTTAATTACTTTTGTGTTTCATAAATTCTGTAAAGGTATGCAAGTTTTAATTTTCATTTCCATTTGTAAAATATATCTCCCTTCCTTAAAGGCCTATAGAGCTGCAATGCAGACACAATGGAGCTGGATTCTTCAGCTCTGCCACTGTGTTGAACAACATTTGAGAGAAAATGCTGCCTATTTTGAGGTAAGAAAGTAAATCAATCAGAATGTAAAATGTTTTAAGTTTTGTCCATAGTCAGAAAGTTCCGCCAAAAGCACTACTGTTGTCTCACAGTAGTTGCAGAAGTGACATTTGTCTTGTACAATCATTAGATGGTTAGCCACACTCCCACAGTGTTGCCACAACTCTGTTTCTTCACTACAGTTATATAAGTTCACAGCAGATGAAAATCTGGCCTGGGATTTTTTCAGTGCTGCAGCTGCAAGTAGAGACTCTGAGAATGAAACTTTGTTCTCTCCTTGTTGTGCACAACTGCTGTCAATAGAGCTTCTGCCGATGATGGAGTGTGGAGGGTGGTTTGTGGTGGCCATGGGAGAACATATTCTGGATGGTTATTCCAGGACTACTCAAAGCAAAATCGAATGTGCAGTTTTAATAATAAACAGAGCAGAGAATGACACATTACCTTGAATTACCCTGACAGCAGACACATCCAATGAAACAGCCATCTGATTATCTCGTTGTCACCCATTCACATACTCAGCAAATGACGCAGTTACTTGCTTGAGCATGATGGACAGGAGGTTTTTTTGTTGGTTTTGTTTGTTTGTTTTTAAATTTACTAATTTAAAACTTTTAAATAATAAGGATGAATCTTTGGTGTCTTCTGGGTTGTGTGGTTGAAGAAAATGGGGGATGATGATGGGGTGAGACACCTTTGAACTGAGAAGGGTGAGAGCCCAGAGTTAGGAAGGGGACACTGGAGAAGACAAAGCATTTGGAGCTCCTAGTGACAGAATTACAGAAACTGTAATTCTGGATTTAAGAAGTGGGGCTTAAGGGAGAGAATGGAATTTCACTTCCCAATCGTGCCTAACCAGGACCCTTGTTTGGGCATGCAGATTGCCATGCAGAGTTGCCAAATGTGGCAGCTCATTTTCCTTCCTGCACAAAATATTTGCCCCAGCTGTGCTGCCTGGATTTTGCTGCTAATTTCTACAGTTTTTAGACTTTGTCTGTGCTTTCTGTATGAAATTAACTGTAATTCCAAGGAAAGCAAGATTGACTTAATAAAATCTTTTCTTTGCAGGAATGGTCATTAACTGTAGGTTCAATAACTGCAGAATTAATTTTGCATGTAGGTCATACCAAGAATAACTGGTGTTACAGTGTGTGCCTTTTTTAAGAGTACATTTAGACATGAGGTCATGAGTAGCTGAGTGTAGTGCAGTGGTCACTTCAAGTGACGAGAAAAGGTGGTTTTAAGAGACAGCACTTGAAAACTTCAGTGTAGTTGATTCTGTATTTTTTTGGTTGTTTAAAAATAACCAAGATAATTATTTCCTCCTAGTTTTTCAGCGATGCCAAAGAAGCTATGGAATATTTGAAGAATTTGAAAGATACCATATACCGAAAATACAGTTGTGATAGATCAAGCAGTCTTCATAGGCTGGAAGACCTTGTCCAGGAGTCTATGGTAAGATATCTGGTAGGATCCTATTAACAGGAGTTACAATGAAACAAGAAATGTGTGGGTTATGGCAGAATATAAAATGTGTTAAGATTATTCATTTAAAGTGAAGGAAAAAACATTAATTTTTCAGAACTTATAAAAAATGACTATTTTTTATGTCTTTAAAGTACAGTTTATTTATATTTACAATACCAGTTGTGGGAAGACAGTGGCTTCAAAAAGATGCTGTGTTTTTTTAAAATGTGTTACTTTTAGGAAACACAATAGAAGGAGTCAGGGGAAAAAGAAGCATAACAGGATCAAAGAGGCAGTACTGTATTCTGGACATCTCTTATGACATATTCTTTTCTTAACTGTTCTAGGAAGAAAAAGAACAACTCTTGCAGTACAAGAGCACAGTAGCAGGCCTTGTGGGAAGAGCAAAGGCAATAATTCAGCTGAAGCCAAGGAACCCTGACTGTGTACTCAAAACATCCATTCCAATTAAAGCCATCTGTGACTACAGACAAATTGAGGTTAGAAACTAAAATTTCCTCAAACCAATTACAGATGTAAGAATTCAGCTGAAGTTTCATTAATTACTATGTTACTGGAGAAAGCTGGGCTGTAAATTTCTTCCAGCCTAGTAAACAAGAGCAAATTCTTGGGTTGGAACATTGGTTTTGTTGTTCTGTTGCTTATTTGTTGACAACATTTGCAGAAGTGCTTTGTACAATTATTTTGTAATGCTTGGCTCATCAAATTATTCTGCTTTTCTGTTAATACTAGATAACTATTTACAAAGATGATGAGTGTGTATTAGCAAACAACTCCCATCGTGCTAAATGGAAAGTCATTAGCCCAAGTGGTAATGAGGCCATGGTTCCATCTGTATGCTTTACAGTTCCTCCACCGAACAAAGAAGCAATAGATACAGCCAACAGGTAGGGACAAAGTAAAACTACCTATTTTCTATTAAAATTCACTTATATGGAGCTTGGGTTAAAAGAATATCTCACAGTTTTTGATGTTTTTTTTTTTCTTTTTCTGTTTTCATGTGTTACCCTGATCTGAAGTTGAAACTTTTTTTGTTTCAGGATTGAACAGCAATTTCAGAATGTTCTGGCCCTTTGGCACGAGTCACATGTAAACATGAAGAGTGTGGTGTCCTGGCATTACCTGACAAATGAAATTGAAGCTGTTCGAGCTGGTAATGTTGCCTCGGTAAGTGCTATGACTAAGAAGGGCTCTTAACCCTTTACGGGGAAGTCATAGAAATGTACCTACAGAAATGTATTATTAGTGATTTGCAGCAATCCTCATCTTCCTGGGAGTAGCTGGCAGCAGTGGTCGTGCTGGGTGCTGGTGTGGAGCAACCTGCCTTGGTCTGAGCAGTCTTTATACAGCTACATTTGGGGAAGGAACAGAGCAATGGTGTCAGGACAACTACCTGCTGCCAAGGTTGTCAGCAGTGACCCCTTGAAAGCAATTAACAATGACTAAATTCTGAATTTTGCTCTGCAATAGACTGTCTTTCTGTATTCATGTTGAAAATATTTGGGGAGATTAACTTCATCTGGCAAAGGTTTATCTTCTTGAAAACTTCTATTTCCTTATAACAACTGCAACTGCTGCATTTTCTTACTAACAATGGAACAACTGTGAAGCAACATTTAGTCTTTCAAGGTGAAAGCAGCTGAAAACTCTCTCCTCATAATGTATTTTTTCATCTCATAAATAACTGTGACTTGAAATTTTAAATAGCCCAATTTGTTAGGCCCAATTTGTCAGAAATGCAATAGTGATGTAGATGAAATTATTATTCTTTCTGACTAAAACTGTGTGAGATCACAAACTGTTGCAAATAATATTTGCAGTGCCCAAAATGACGTTTTCCCACCTAATTTATCACTGTTACTGTTGGAAAGAGGAATCTGAGATAGTTATTGAAGCATCCCAACTTGTCCTTGCTGTTGTTTATTGCTGCATGGTGTTAGATGGGAGAAATGAAGTCTGATGTAGGGTTGGCTTAACACCCCATTCCTGATGTGAAAGATTGGAAAGAATTTTATGTTCAGTGTAAATTGTCAGCTGTCAAGTGGACTCCAGCTTAGGAACAGAAAGCTTTCAGAACCTCAGTTCTTTGACTTGACCATCTTAGTAATTCATCAGCATTGCTTTTTGATAAAAAGCATTACAGGAACTGTGTGAGTGATGCACCACTGATGACTGGGCTTTGGGCCTGTAATCTGTTGCAGATAAAGACAATGCTGCCAGGTGAACATCAGCAGGTTCTAAGCAATTTACAGTCTCGCTTTGATGATTTTGTGGAAGACAGCCAGGAGTCCAAAATCTTTACAAGCTCCGACACAACACAGCTGGAAAGGGAAGTTAATGTTTGCAAGCAATACTATCAAGAGCTTCTCAAGTCTGCTGAAAGAGGTAAAACTTAGAACCGTAGAAAGATGCCCTTATGAGAGAGATTTTAGTTCTTGATCTTGAGATCTCTTTTATCATGTTGATACTGTTACTGCCTGTGTTCTTTCGAACAGTCATTTTGACAATGTGCACAATTGTGTTGTTCAGAAACTCTTAATTTTTTTTAAACTTTGTATTTATTAAATTATGTAAAAATATTGATGTGTTACATAATATACAGAATGCTATAAAAATTTTACACCTAAGAGTTTATTAAGAGCTCATTGCTTACACCTGTGTTGTTTTCAAGTGCTGGGGAAACGACATGATTTCTTTGTTGAGTTCATAACAGAACTTTTTTCACCCTGGTAAGACAAGGAAAACATCCTGTCTATTTTCCTATCTCCACAGGATGCCTGTAGTTACTGCTCTCTTAACTCTAATTTTAATACAGTGAGAACAGAAAGCTTGAAATATCTGTTTTGATTTACTGTTGAGTAGTTGATGACTTAAAGAAATACAGTGCGAAGCTGATTACTTCATTAGCAGAGATCACTACACTTCAGGAAAGACGTGGTGCCCTGTGTATCTGAAAGAGAGGATTTAATGTGCCTGATACCACTGATTAACAGAATGAGTCACTGAGTTTAGCAGTGTCTCCATAGGGTAGTGCCTGTACCTGGGCTGAATGATCACAGACAGTAACTTTTCATTTGTTAGGAGATGATTTAATAAAATCAAAACTTAAAAGTTCCTAGTATTTGCCTTATAACCAAAATTTCAATAGAAACTGATGGAATTTTTGCCAGTCACGAAAAGACCTGCAGAGCACTGACTTTATTAAGTGTGAGAAGATATGGTGAAAATGACATGATGACTTTGATGGCTAACATGTGCCTTAATTGTTTCAACAGAGGAGCAGGAAGAATCTATTTACAATCTGTATATCTCTGAAGTCAGAAATGTCAGACTACAACTGGAGAGTTGTGAGGAGCGGTTAATAAGGCAGATCCGGACACCAATGGAAAGGGATGATGTACATGAAAATGTGCTTAGGATTTCAGAGCAAGAGGTGGGCCTTTGAGAAAGTCTGTTTTACCTAGGAAAAGTTTTATTTAAAAAACAAATATATCCCAACTTTTGAGTGTAAACCAGGAAGGTTGCAATGTACCGTGAAAAGAGGAGTCAAATATTTAGCTTGTGTTTCTCACAAAAAAGATACTGATCAATTACAACTCCGTTAGTTTCCCTATTACACATATGTTTCTCTTTAATTTTTTTCAATGGTGTCCACATCAAAGAAGCAAAGGAGGGCAGACCTGTACTTGTAGTGATATGTAGAGTATATATGAGGTTGATGTAGGATGAAAGCACTACCAATCACCTTTTATTTTACAGAAACTGAAGAAAGAGCTGGATCGACTAAAGGATGATTTGGGAGTCATCACAGATAAATGTGAAGAATTTTTCAGTCAAGCTGCTGGTTCACCTTCTGTCCCTACTCTACGCTCTGAGCTCAATGTTGTTATTCAAAACATGAACCAAGTTTACTCCATGTCTTCCATTTTCATAGATAAGTATGTACTACGCTGTCTTCCATCACATGTTTTAGTTTTATCTTAAATTAAAACTATTAGTGTGAGTAATACTGATCAAGGGAAAGGAAAGTTAACATTTTAACATTGTATAAAGGGATACTCTGACACATAAAAAGGCTGAAAAACATAAGTGTGTTGAGTGTAGGTATTGGTGGTTCAGTTAACAGTGGGTCACTGTTTTTCAGATTAAAAACGATAAACTTGGTGCTGACGAACACCCAAACAGCAGAATCGTTAGTAAAACACTATGAAACCAAGTTGTGTGAAGAAGAGGCAGTAACGGCTGACAAAAATAATATTGAAAATCTGATGGGTACATTAAAGGTAAGAGCTGGCTGTTGCCTTTTCACGGGCAAATCAAAAAAAGAAGATAAAAACTATCTGTCCTCTAACACTTGATTTGGTTATGCTGCACTCTATAGTGTGTCAAATGTTGGCTTGTGTATTTAGTTTTAGGCTGTATTAGGATTGACATCTCAGAAAAAAATGGCAGCTTTGGAGCATTAGGATTTGGATCGTTTGAAAGCATGTTCCTGTTGTTGCAAAATGTGTTGAAGTATCTGAAATTCCAAAAGTAGCACTTGTTAATGCTGCAGTAAGTTTTTTTTCTCTTCAGAAGGTAGCATATACTTAAGGTAACATAAACATATAAATTTGACCACAGTAACATTCTCTTTGGTGTACTAATCAGGGTTTCCTAGGAGGTTTGGCAGATATTTTTAGGAAATGGAAAGACTGTAGTTCAGCATTTTTTGTTTACTGCATATAACTCATTTAGATATTTTAAATTATGAGTAATGCATTTTTGTTAGATAGAATGATTGGCATCTGCCTAATAATTTTTTTGAAAGCTGTAGTTTATAAGGTAAGTGAATTCATTTAATGTCTGTGTTTTGATCAGTGTGTTGTGGGGATTGCTGTTACTTAGAATTATTTTGCAGTTTATTGCTTCAGACCCATTTTGGTGCCACTTGAGTATTTGAGCAAGCAGAAATAAAATATTAATTGAAACATTTTTGATTGATTAACTTATACATTTTACTGATGTAAAATACTAATTTATAAAATAGTGTCATAGTTTAGGAGTTATTTACAAGTTTTCATTTATCACCTATTAGCAATGGAGATCTGAAGTAGATGAGAAAAGACAAACATTCCATGCCTTAGAGGATGAACTGCAGAAGGCAAAGATGATCAGTGATCAGATGTTTAAAATGCACAAGGAACGTGATCTTGACTTTGACTGGCATAAAGAAAAAGTTGATCAGTTGGCTGAGAGGTGGCAAAATGTTCATTCTCAAATTGAAAATAGGTTTGTACGACTTTTTATTATAATCTGTTCATGTTTTACACTGTTTTTAAAATTATTTCTGAGGAAAAATAATCAGAAATAAATGTTAAAACAGGTCTGAATAGTTTTCTGAACTGTTTTTGGAATGTTCTGGGATGAGGACCTTTATTACACTGTTGATAACGCTGCTTTACTTTTCCACTGGAAATGTTTGTGACTGTTAAGCTCCAAAAGATGAACAGGATATAGAAACTTACTACTTACTGATACACAGTAGAGATAAATGATCTTTTTTCTTCAAAAAAAGCAAACCTGCAGAAATAGCTGGCAGTCCTATGGAAATACCATCTGTTTCTCCACATAATTAGTTCTGACAGTCTAAATTGATGAGCTGATTCATCAGTTATGATTTGATTCATGTTAATTTGCTTTTAATTACTCAAGTGTTAAGTCTGGAAGTTCTTAGCTTCTGTTGACTTCTGTAATAATCTTGGTGCAATAATTTTTGGCGAAGTGCCTTTTATTTTTTTAAATATCCAGTAGAGATAGTGCTCTAAATTCAGCCCTTTACTATCAAATTGATACTGAAAAGTATTGCTCAAGTGCACATGCCTACACAGATGTGCAGATTCAGCAGAGCACACCTCCTCATATTTCCGAAGGAGATGCCCATATGTGGCATTCCTGGAAATGCTTTTTCCTTCAGTCTCTACAGTTCTGTTTCCTGTATGTAAAGGAACCAGAACTGTAGAGACAGAAGGAAAAAGTATGGCCAAGTTGAGGAATTCTGTACTGTACAGTTTGAATTTATTTCCTTTAAAGTGGACTTTAGTTTGTTATTATAGATAGCCTGAACAACAGTATTGAAGGTAGTGCTATTGATTTAAAAGTTCACACAAAAACTTGTCACATTTTTGTCCTCCTTTTCTAAGGGGTGAATATACATTCAGGTGTACTATTGAAGTTATTCCCTTGTCATTAACTAGTTTAGTTGTGTCTATTTAACATTGCTGGAAGTTAGAAGGAAGATGGGCAGAAGGTGACTCATTTAAAGCTGGCTGCAGAATGGCTACCTTAAGTTCCACCTCAGATTTTTCATCAGGTGTTAGTGTGACAAAATTTAAATGATTAAACAGTAGTTTTATAAGGTACTGAGGTGTCCTTATTTCTTCAGAGAGTAAGCATGAACCACATGCTCTCCTCCCAGCACTGTATCCTGAACAGAATATGCTGAAAAATGCCGGCTAATAAATATGTAGTGGCTTCTGGTCTGAATAGGACAGATTGTGGTAACTGCAGCATAGGGCTGTAAACAAGCTGCTTTCTGCAAATATTATCTCTGCTTCTTCCTACCAGCTTGACACTGATGATCATTATGCAAAAAGTATGTACAAATATTGGCTGCAGTTATCATGATCCTTTCTCTTTTTCATGGTTATTAGCTTTAAAACATGCTTAAGTATGAAACCTGAGCAATAGAATTTTCCTTTGCTTGCTCTTTTTTTAGTCTCCTTTTGGCATCTTAAGAACAACACTAGAGCAATTCAAAGTATTCATTCCAAGTCAAACTGTAAAAGGTTGTTTAATTAGTATGTTTATTCTGCAGTGTTGAGTGGTCATATTTATGTGGTCTTTTAAGTAGAATCATAGAATATCCTATGTTGGAAGGAAGCCACAAGGATCATCAAGTCTAACTCCTGGTTCTGCACAGAGCAACCACCAAAATCAGACCACGATAACAAGTAACAGTAGAAGGATCATGAAAGAAAAACTGTCAGTATTTCCCTCAGTATGAAAATGACATTAAGAAATACACAGAACTCTCTTTACAGGTCAAAACATGATTTAAAATTAAATATACAATTACTACATCTAATTTTGGATGTAGTACATTTACTGTATTTCAATTACTTTTGCACAAGAGCATATTTCCATGCTTTAGTTTTAGTGTAACTCCTGCTGTTTTGTGGGAGGCATGGAGAGTATGGCAAACCACTACTTAACTCCAGCATAGCACACTCTTTCTTGATTCATAGATCACATTTGAAATATTCCCACTTCTTGTAACAGAGCTGATTGCTGTAGCACAGCCCTCCCTCTTTCTTGGAGTTTCTTGTGCTCTTGGAGTTTCAAGCAGTTGAACACACTAATGAGGGATATATAGAGTTTCTTGTATAATAGGAGCTCTCCTGGATGTCCGTTATGACAAATGGAAAGGCTTCATCAAGCTGGGAGCCTTGGTGTTTAAGAAGTGAATTTACTGTTTAATTAGTGTTATTTTAGTATAAACATACTATTATATGTGAGCTGTAGCAGAGCCAAGGCATTCGAAGCCTTAAAAGCTGTATTTGCCTTAGTGTTGTATTTTTTGTCTTTAATAATCATTTTCTCCCCTTTGGTTTGTCTTCTAAAATAAAATCAGGTTGCGTGACTTAGAAGGTATTAATAAATCTCTGAAGTATTATAAAGATACTTATAATTCTTTGGACACTTGGATTCAACAAGTGGAAGATACTCAGCAAAAGATTCAAGAAGTACATCCTGAAAATAGCAAAGCTTTGGCTAAACAATTGAACCAACATAAGGTATGAAAGGGATCTCATTGTGGGTAAGCACTGCTGTAGGCACTGACTGAAGAATTTCAAGGTCACTGATGTCAGTCTTCTTTATTAATATGAGGAGCTTATATCCATTAGCCCTTGCTGTAAAACTCCTAGTAATCACCAGGTCTTATGACTTTGTGTTTATAATGCAGCCATGAATAAATCACTCACTGACTATTGTAATTCTATAGACCAGATTGTTTGGGCCTCAAGTGTGCAAGAACATCAAAACCTTAAAACTTCTGGACTTGCCTTTTCACATAATTTTATATTCAGTGCTGCTTTTTAAAATTTATGGATGTAGAAATATTTTCACGGAAGCAGAGCTAAACTCAACATCTGTCTCCTGCAAGAAGGAAATGCAGTTTAAATAGACAGGATAACAAATTATATGCATCAAATGGTATATTCCTGATTTGGTTTTAAGTTCAGTCACCAACTATTAAACCTGGCAGTTTTTCCACTACTTCTGTACTGTAAACCTGGTAAAGCTGAGGATATAGACTTGAACATAATTACTTGTACACACGTGGATAGGAGCATATTAGATGTTAGATAAAGTAGATGTTACAGAAACATCTGTTTACATTACATAATGTTAAATAAAGTAGAAATGTTAATTATAATAGTAATAAAAATTAATTTTTAGATGAAAATGTAGATTCATATTTTACAGATGCTGGTTTCTGAGATTGAAATGAAACAAAGCAAAATAGATGAATGCCAGAAGTATTCAGAACAATACTCAGCTGCTGTGAAGGTAACAATAACATTACACTTATAATCCTATTTTTTTTAGTGTCAGTATCTTGTGTAATGCCAATGATTTTGTGTATTTTCTCTTTTACAGGACTATGAGTTGCAGACCATGACCTACAGAGCTATGGTTGACTCCCAACAAAAATCTCCAGTGAAGCGCCGAAGAATGCAGAGCTCATCAGACTTCATTATTCAAGAGGTAAACAGGTTTCTTATGACAGGAAAATGTGAGTCTTTGCTTAAAACAGTGTGAACACAAGAATTTGATTTTGGATTTATTAATGATTAAATAAAATAATAAAAATGATCAAATATTAATAAAATGATTAAATATTAAATGGTAATCCAAGAAAGATTGGGTTTTTTCTCTGTAGATACAATATTATTCTCTGTTATTTCTCTGTAGATATATTATAAATATCTCGTGTTCATTTACTGCATTGTGGTAACAAGACAATATAATGCAGCTGATTAACAAAAGTCACCCAAATTATAAAAAGCTGTATGAGAATTGTGCCTCAGTAAAACTGTTTAGAGCTAACTCTGGACTGGGTCTTGATCCAAGTAATCGAGGAGTTCATCTTGATTATAGTAAAACTTACTAGATCTGGACTTTGATAGATGATAAGCCAGATCAGCCTCATTTGGGTGGGAAAGATAAATCTGTGTCCGTGATAACTGTTAGAGAGAGGAATAGTGACCAGCATGGTTTGGCCCTCTTAAAACCTTTTCTTACAGGGGGAAGAATCAAGTGACTGTGAAGTCAAAACATTATCTTCTGTTTCTTCTCCTTATGGATCTCTTCATAGATCCTTAGGATATATTTGTTCAAGTGCATCTTGTTGACAGAATTGAACTTTGGAATCAAAATTAGGACTTTGGATTCCACAATCATGGAATTTGAAATGAATCATGGATTTTGAAATGAAAACTGGGATAGGTTCTAGAGTAGTGTCTATCACTTCTTTCAAGCTTGATGGGAGTGTTTACCTCTATGACATGTACCTACTTCTCTCTTTGTTTCTCTACAGTTCATGGATTTACGGACTCGGTACACTGCCTTAGTGACCTTGATGACCCAATACATTAAGTTTGCAGGTGATTCTTTGAAAAGACTGGAAGAGGAAGAGGTAGGTCATTCTCTCATAGTCAATCAAGCAAAAAGAACGTCTAGGCAAACAAAGTGCAATGTACCTGTTGGAATAATTCACAAAGTTACCAGCAGATATAGAAAACTAAAATTTCTTATGTAGCACCCACTATAGAGGAATGTAGCAGTGTCAACACTATTATCATTCAGATAAGCAAAATCCTGTACCATCCATACATTTTACCAGTTCTTCCACCTAGAAAGACAATATGATTCATTCAATTCTGATGGAGATGTAGTTTGAATTTAAATACTAATACTTTAAATTTTAATACCCTAGGGCTTGATCTTTTGGTTAAATGCAGACATTAAGAAGAAGGCAAAGTCACAGTATATATATTCCATAGTATGCATTCTGGTCCACATAACAACATACAAAGAAGTTCTTTTGACAGGAGATGTGATACCCTCTGATGAATTTCTGAAGTTAGTTTGACCTGTTCAGTTATTTTTCTTCTTCTGCCTTTCTACTTTATTGATTCCTTGGGGTCAAAAGACATTTTATTTATGATTAGAGTTGGATCTTACTAACAAGAGTAGGCTATTGAAATTAGTCAGACAAATTATTCAAAATACAAGCTTGCTGCAGAGGAAACCTTCCAAATGATTGAGGGGAAAAAACACCTTTGAAATTTTTCACTTTCTTTTGAAAACTGTCTCTCAGAAAGAGATTGTATAGTCATTCTTAAGGCCTACATTGTTTTAGTACAGACTGTAAAAATTGGATAAAACTGGAGAACACTACCATATAGGTATAAATTTTAATGTTATTGTTACAGAAAGAAAAAAGTTCTTAAATGAATGTTATATAATTCTGGTTACTGATTTGGTCTTTATTGGCTTTTCTTGCTATTGAATACCACTGAACCAACACTAAAAACAGCATGTATCTTTGGGCATCATCAAGTGGTGGAGCAAACTGATGGAAATACATAATGTTTGTTGATAAGTAGCCATTATAACTGAGGATTTAGTATGACTAATAATGTTAATGGCATGAAGGATAAAAAAATCAGTCAAAGAACAAAGATCAAGAGACCTGTGAATGCCGATAAACTTCATGTTCTTCAAGAACAAGTGAAACCTGTCAAAATGTTTTGAGTTTCAGTCTGCTCTGAGTCTCAAAGTTTGGTTTTTTTGAAACCAAGTTCCCCCCATCTTCCTTCCTCCTCTACCCCCTGGCAGCCTTCTAAATCCTTGGTAGCTTCTTTGAAGGTAACCTAAGCAGGTTTCCAGTATCAAAATAATATAATGGTTTTTTTCTTTTTAATCAGGGTAGCAAATCAGAAAAAGAATAATCTTTTTTGAAAGAGGAATGAGGTTTTTTCTTCTGGGAAGAAGGAAAATTCTTCACAGACCTCTGAAGTCTGTGATTGTTCCAAGATTTTCTTTTATGCCAGTCTTTCTTCCTAACTCTCTGTAATGGCATTAAGAAAGCAGAGAATAAGGAAAAAATAAGATACTTTCCATCATATCTCAGTTTAATCCATGTGCTGTCATGCTCAGAATTTACCAGAAGAGAATCAACTCCAGCAACCTGTGAAGTCAGCTGAAGTCTTTCAACATTTGGGATGGGATGAAGCTCTTGAATTGAGAGAGGAAAAGAAACCTAATGAAAGCACGATGGATGTGGAAAATTTGCAAAAACAGAACTCTTCCAGTAAACCTGAATACACAAAAAGTAAATTGGAAATGAACAGAAGAAAATTAAATACAGACACATATGATAAAATGAAAACTTACAGAACATTAAAGCAACTTCTAAATTTCAGTAGTCAAGAAGGTAGCATTAGTGGCAACAGAGACAGTAAACTACACGCAGAGCAAGAGAGTTTCGTGGGTTTTGGTAATCAAAGTAAAGAAGAAAAAAATGGCAGAAAAGATTGTTTTGTATCAATTGAGATCTCTGTGAATGCAAACAATGATCCTGGTGAAATGTTAAATGAACAAATTGCTGATGGAGAGAGACAGAAAACAGAGGGAATATCAAAGAAGTTGCCCGAAGTGGAAATGATACACAAAAGCACAGGAAAAAGAAATTCAAGAAAGGCAGGGAGTTACGTTTCAACAATGGAAGAATGTGAGATGCAATTTGAAACTGATTTTGAGCTAACAACAAAGAAAGCTGAAGTTACTCCAAAAACTAGAAAGCAGGCGCTTGATATCAGCCCTTACAAACAGCAACATTTTTCACAGACAACTCATTTTGAATGTCAGCATAAAGAGCATTGCATTACAGAAGGCAAAAGCCATAATACTTTGAAATCTGAAGACAGAGAGTTTCAAGTGTGTGGTGAAAAAGGTGATTCTCTTTCAGATGCAAGGGATGCAACATCTTTAAAGAAAGTTGCATTCTCTTTCAGAGAGGTGGCTGTGCACAATGGAAGTGAAACAAAATTAAATTTGCAATCTATGAGCAGTCCAGGTGTTTATTGTCATGTTGAAAGGGATAATGACAAACCACAGAGAGCATCTCTGGATAAAGATTATTTCTTAGCAGAAAATGAAATCCTAGAAAAATCAAATTTAAATTCAAATGAACCCAAGAATACAGTGCAAGAAATTTTGGCGGTTTCCTCAGGAAGTATTTCAGAGAGTAACTATGCAGCAAAAGTCTCTGAACCTTATCCATTAGGTTTTCAAGTGTCACCAGTGCAGAATGATCAACATTTAGGTACAGAATTGTTAGGAAATGCTGGTGATTTAAATGCAAATTTAGGTCTCTCAGGATTTTTTTCTGGAGGAGAGGATTATTTTCCATTATCAGAACATGAACTAGCAAAAAAGGGTTTGGGTCACAATGAGAAAGTAAGTGTGAAGAAAATACCACAGGGTAACATTTGTGGTTTGGATGACATAAATATAAGTGGGAAGAAGCAGAGTGGAGAAGACAGGCTTGATCAGGGTCAGAAATGTAAAGATTTATTGCTAGTTTCAGAAGGGCACAGAGATGAGGGTCATAGCACAAAGGTCTCTGGAAAAACCACTGAACTCCAGAAAACATTCGGTGAAAAAGTAAGCATAAAAGCCTCATTTGAAAAAAAAGAAAGGCAAATAAAACGAGACAAAGATAATGAAGAGAAAAGGAGCACAACTATTATTAAGGTACCAGAGTTTTTATGCAATGCAAATGAAAGAGTTAATCTAAGAATGATTCCAAATCAATCCAAATCAACATTTGAATTGCAAAATATGTCAAGGTCAAGTGATTTAAGGTTGATTGAACATAATTTAAACAATGAATATGCTAATTATGCATCAATTACTGTGCATTTTGAGATGCTTAAATTTTTACACTTCTTAGAAATTAGTTTTTATGTTTATTTTGTGTTAATATTCACCATCCTTTTCTCCACCCAGCTGATGCTCAGCATATTGATTAGAAAAATGACATCTAAGAAGATACAGGTTGTGACTGTATCTATATTTTTAGGTCTTCTTTTTCAAGCATAATACAGTAGATCTTGTGTCTATGTGAGTATAAGAGAGTTGATAACAAATCAATTTAAATATTTTGTTTCTGTTGTGGACTGTTCAAAATTATAATACAGGGAAATATGGAGAGGAACTGAAGAAGCTGCCTTTGCATTAGCCTTTTAGGAAATGTCTCAGGTATCATATGAAAAATCAAGGAAATCTGGTAAATTTTAACTAACCCAACATTTTGTTTGTTTGAAAATGTTGCTGTCATTATCCTTCGTGCCCTGTTTGTATGATCATAGGAATATAGGTGTGTTCTTGCTTCATGTTAGCTCACATTTGGTACCTTAGCGCCACAATAGTGCTAATGAAGACAAGGTATGTATAGTTTCAACCATATTATTAATGTGATTACACATTTTGCTTAAAAGAGTTGCTCTGGATCTGCCAATATGTGGAGACTAGTAGCCAACTGGTTTTCATTAGGCTTTTCCTCATTACCATGTTTACACTTGTGTGTCTACGCTGCAGAGCAGCTGTGCTCTTACTAGTCCGCCAGCTGAGCCAGTGGAAGCATTGGGACTGGGGAGCACACTGTGGAGCACAGATGTGCTGGGGTTTAGATACTTCTCTTTCTGGAGCTGCTGCATCTTGGCTCTAACTCTAGATACTGCTTCTTTTCTTGGAGGGGATTTTCGAACTTTTCTTGTGTCATTTATGCTTGCAAGCTTAAATCCTTCTTCTTGCTGGACTGATTGAGAAATGGTAGACCACTTTCTCTTTGGGAATTCTTGCACACTGTGTTTGGCTCACTGTTTGCTCTACCTATTTGTTTGGAGAGAAAACCTATGCGAGCTGTTTGGCGTTGCTTTCTGCTAAGAGGCATCTGACTGAAGTGAGAGGCTTCAGGACTTCTTCGCTTTGTGGATGTCTTTGTCAAGGGTTTCATATTTGGCTAATGGTAACTTCCTGAAGCCTTCAAGAGAAGGTGATGGTGGTGGGAACTGCTCATCCTACTTTCTGGACATACTATATATACATGAGTAAGTATTTTCTCTTCTGCTTTTCTAAAAGCCTAATAAGTTCCATATGCTGTATTGCAAAAAGTGCATTCCAGCTTATCTTATTCTTTTACAGATTTTAAGGAATAAGGAAGCATCTGCACGTCAGGCATATTCAGATCTAAAGGCACAGCAAAATAGCACAGTTGATGAGAATAAAAAACTCATGGGAAAAGTAAAAGCACTTGAGGAGATGTTGGAGAATATGAAGAAACAAAAAATCCAAGTGGAACAGGAGCTCCCTAAAGTGAGAGAAGCTGCAGAAAAAGAGCGCAAGAAGCAGCAAAAGGACATGGAGGAGATTCGTCTTCAGAAGACCAAGGCAGAGCAAGAGGCAAAGCAGTGTCGTATAGATCTAGAAAGCATTGAGAAAGAGAAAGCAGATGCGGAGCAGGAGTTGGAGTGTGTAAGGCAGTTCATTTTTCAGGCAGACACTCAAAGAAGTATATTGGAAGAAAACCTCCGTGCTTTTCGAAATCAAATAGAGGAAAGTACCTTTACCAGAAGAAACCTTGAAGAGCTTCTAAGAAGAAAAGATACTAATCTTCATGATTTAGAGAAACAAAAAAAATCCTTGATGCAGGAACTGAAGAAAAAAACAGATGGAGAAGAGAAACTTATGAAGCTCATCAAGCAAATGGAACAAGATCTTGACTTTAAAGGGAACATATCAGAAATAAAGCTGCAAGAAAAAGAGAGAACTGAATCCAGAAGGAAGGTCATTGAAGGCACATACTCTGTAACTAGAGAAACTTCCTTGCCAACTTTCACAGCTGGGCAAGGCAGCCAGTGTAGGATTGATTCTGAAATTACGAGTTTCCAGAAGAAACTAGAAGCCAAAAAGGTGGAAGAGCTTAAACAAAAGATAGATGAATTGACCGTTGCTAACAAAAAAGCTGATAAAACTATTAAAGACCTGAAATATGAAATGAATGAAATTGAGCTTCAAAAATCATCTACAGAAGAAAAGTCTCGTTTATTAAAAGAAAAACTAGATAAAGTCAACAGCGAACTTAAATGCCTAAAAATTAAGTTGGAGGAAAAAGACCAAGTAGAGCAGGGATATTTGCAACAGTTGAAAGAACTGGACAGGCAGCTACAGAGAGCCACAGGTAAAGCTGAAGAGGTGATGCAAGAAGCTATGGATCTTAAGAAAATTAAGATGAACTATCAGGAGGAGCTGAAATCTGTTCAGCATGAAAAGACACAGCTAAAAAGAGAAGTAGAGGAATTAACCAGATCACTCACAAAAACTGAAATCACCATCAAACATTTAAATTCACAAATCAGTTCTCTTCAAAAAGAGAAGCTGGAAGCTGAACACAGAACACAGTCATGCAAAGGAGAAGCAAATAATCTTCAAGACCAATATAAGAAAATTAAAGAACAGTTGCTTCACAAAACAAAAGTAGAGAAAGAAAACCAGCATGAGATTCAGATGCTGAAGAATGAATTAACCAAAAGCAGTCAGGTGTCAGAAAGATTGAAACAGCAGATAGAAGACCTTAATAAATGGAATACTGAAACAAAAATACTGATGAAGCAAGTTGAATCTGAATCAGAGAAGATGGCTTTGGAAAAACAAAATATTCAGAGGAAAAATGATGCATTAAAAGCTCTAGCAGATGGTTTCAAAGAACAATTGCGTACAACAAATGAACAATTGCACAAGCAAACAATAATTGAACAAGAATTCATATGTAAAATCAAAAGCCTAGAAGTTGATCTAGCCAAAGCAAAAGACTTAGCTAGTGACTATAAACAAAAATGTGATAAACAAAATGCTTCCACCCTTAGCATTGACCGTGAGGTTAAAAATTTAAATGCCCAGCTGAATGCTCTAACTATGGAAAAGAGAATGAGTGAGCAGAAGATAGAGCTACAACAAGCTCATATACAAGAACTAAGTAGCAAATTTAAAAAATTGCAGGACGAACTCCATCAGAAGACACTGGATGAACAGATGGCACGAAAGAAGATGATACTGTTTCAGGAAGAATCCATTAAGTTTAAACATTCTGCAGAGGAATTCAGGAAAAAAGTTGAAAAATTACTGGAATCCCATAGCATGACCGAAAAGGACATTTCTGGTATAAAACTAGAATGTGTTGCTCTTCAGCAAGAAAAGCATATGGCTGAGGAAAACATCATGTTGTTCAAGAGGCAAATGGAAGATCTGCAAGAAAGACTTAGAAAATGTCATGAACAACTACAGCAAGGGAAGCAGGCTGAAATGGACTATCACCAGAAGTGCAGGAAACTCGAGGAAGAATTGGAAGTGCAGAAGCGCATGGTTGAGAGCTTGAAGCAGAAGATGGATCTGCAGGTCAGGGAGAGTGAACACAGGTTTCTTTCATTTCAGAATGAAGTTCAGCAAAATAATAAGCTCCAAGATTCTGGATTTAAATTGAGCTGTGAGAGAAGAGGCAATGATTTCAATTACCTGAGTGAGACTGCAGCTAAAGAATTTGAGCAACTTCCTCCACTTACAAAACCAAGTTCACCTTTGTTAAGGCAGAAACAGGAGAGATCAGGTTTTAAATCTGATCAAATAGAAGAAAATACATTGTATGTGAGTGCTGATGATAAAATACCAAGAGAGGTGCAGTTTCAGATGTCAAGCATAAACCAATCATTAGAAGATTCAAGTTCACAGTCTTTTACAGAGTTTGTTTCACAGATGAGTACACAGTTCCAGATAACTTTTGATAAAGCGAGCCAAATCTCTGGAGCATCTGAAAGGGACACATTGAGAAACAGGAACCTACACAGTTCCAGACAAACTATTAGACATGGAGAAGACACAAAACATGAATTAGGAGTGGTAAAACTGCATCCCTTGGAGGTACACACTACGTTTTGTGAGGGTTTGCCTTCCTAATGCTGCTTTTTACAAGTTTGGTTGGTTGGTTGGTTTCAATTATAGTTTATTACTATTCTGTTTAATATTTCTTATGTTCCTGCCTTGGTGAAGGGAACCCCTTCTGTCTTACATAACACACAAAGCTTTATGTTAGACCTTATTTTCAGGTTTGTTATTGTCTAAGAAAGATTATTTTAAAAGTTTTTATTGGAAGTAAAAAAATCACATACTTTGACTAATAATGATACTGTTGTATCATTATTAGTCAAAGTAAGCTCAAATTAACAGCAGTAAGCTCATATAGTAACAACAGTAACTGATGCTTAGTCTAGTCATATTCCTGTTACTGAATAAATATTTGAAATGGCAAATGCAGCTCAAAATTCAAGCTCTCTATATATCTCTGCTTGCCAATTCTAGTAGCAGTTCTCTTTTCTTACTTGCATTCAAGTTCTCCCTTTGGTTTCTCTGGTGGTGGATTTAGGAGTGAATTATGTACAGCACAGTCTGCAGTTGTATTTCTCATTGTGTCAAAAACTTCCTATTTACAGATAGTGAAGAACAAGCACTATGACATGCATGTTGAAGTCACAACATTAAACCAAGAAAATGACAAGACTTTTGGTAATGAAGAGAGAATGTTTCAGGGATACAAAACTTCCGAAGGGTTTAGGAAAGAAGACTATGCAAAGATGAGCTCTTTCTTAGGAGAAGAGGTTTTGAGAACTGTTGATGATACTACTCAGCTGGAATATTTTACAGAGGAATATGATACTATTAAATTTCAAGGTCTTCGACATGATGTAACTGCCAGGCAGTTGACTGAAGTTAAACTTCTAGACAGGCTCACAGTTGAGCAGCTCATTTCAGGGCAGAAAACTATTGATGAGGTTCAGAAAAGTCTTGAAAAATTTTTAACTAAACCTACAGCTATAGCTGGGCTATACCTTGAATCCAGCAAAGAGATACTCTCTTTTGCTTTAGCAGCGAAGAGAAAAATCATAGGAAAAGCACTGGCGTTAGCATTTTTAGAGGCCCAAGCAGCTACTGGTTTCATTATTGATCCCACAACAGGCCAGAAATTCTTTGTTGATGATTCGGTTGTTAGAGGGCTTGCAGATAGTGAATTCAAGAGTAGACTGCATGAGGCAGAGAAAGCTGTTTTGGGTTACTGCTATTCTGGGAAAGTGCTCTCTGTGTTTCAGGCTGTGGAAGCTCAACTTTTAGAAAGGCAAAAAGGTAAAAATATCCTTGAGGCTCAAATTGCAAGTGGGGGGGTTATTGATCCTGTAAGAAGTGTTCGCGTACCTCCAGAAGCCGCCGTGCAGCTTGGCTTGCTTAATAACACAATTCTAAAATTTTTGCATGAACCTTCAAGTAATGCAAAATGTTTCCAGAATCCAAATAACAAGAAAGCTATGTACTACTGTGATTTGCTGAAAATGTGTTTGTTCAGTGTAAGCAGTAAATGCTTTCTGCTTCCAGTTGGTGAAAGGAAAATAAGCAGCCCATCAGCAGAGAAAAGTCATAAAACTTCTGTAGTAAATGTTGACACAGGAGCTGAAATGACTTCATATGAAGCTTATAAAAAAAATTACATTGATAAAGCTACATATCTTGAGCTTTCAAAACAGGAATTTGATTGGAAGGAGTCTACGTGTTTTGACTCTGATGGCAATTCTTTTCTTTTGCTCACGGATATTAAAACAGGAGTGCAGTTTAATATTGAGGAGACCTTAAATCAGGGTAGAATTGACAGAACATTAGTCAACAAATATAAGGAGGGCTTAATCACAGTTAATGAGTTTGGTGATATTTTAGTTAGCAGTTCACAGCCAAATAAAGATTTAAACAGTCCTATTGCAGGGTTCTGGCTTTCTGAAACCAATGAAAGAATTCCAGTCTTGAAAGCCTCACGGAAAAATTTGGTAGATAGAGTTACTGCCCTCCGATGTCTTGAAGCTCAGGTTAGTACAGGAGGTATAATTGATCCATTCACGGGGAAAAGGTACAGTGTTTCAGAAGCTTTGCAAAGGGAGCTAATTGATGATGGTTGTGCCAAACAAATCCAGCAGTGTGAGTTGATCTTTACTGGGATCATTCATCCTGTAAGGAACACTGTTATGTCAGCTGTTGAAGCTGTACATTTAAGTGCCATAGACAAAGAAATGGGCATGCGTTGCCTGGAGTATCAGTACTTGACTGGTGGCTTGATAGATCCAAAGTCTCATTCCAGGTTAACAATGGAAGATGCAATTAAGAATGGTGTTATTGATGCTATCACAGCTACGAAGATGAAGGATGAAAAATTGCACATTAAAATTTTAACATGCCCCAAAACTAAGAAGAAGATAACGTACAAAGAAGCTTTAGATAGAGCTGTTTTTGATTGCCACACTGGGCTGCGGTTGTTAGAAGCAGCTCAGCCTATGAAAACGGGAATTTCCAGTCTTTACTATAATTCATAGTGGATGAAAGATATTAGGACTCATTTTGGGCTCTGCTTTAAAACCTGTTATAGTTAAGGAAAAGATCTGTAATGGCCTTTATGGAAAATCTTAACTGGTGTTTTCTAACATTAATGAGTTGCTGTAAAACTAATTGTAATGAACAACTAATTAGCATAAGCCACTGAAACTGGAATTAGATATTACTTATTGCAAAACTGAAATTTATAGATAGGCAGATTCATAATTTCAAAATGCAATCTATGTGTTCAGTCTTTACCTGAAGGCTTCATCTGTCATTACTTTATGTATAGGTAGTGTAAATGAGAAATTATACTGAGGCTGGTGAAGTTAATGTAAGTGCAAAGTGGGTGGACTTAGGTGAGACAAGAATCATATTCTTACATTAAAGATTGAAAGGGATTGCCCAATTTGTGAGTGAACGCAATGTAGTATTTCATGTGACCTGTTACTTAAAGTTACAAAACAGTTCTCAAATACCATTTGTTTTACAAGAGTGGCAATAAAATATACAAGGATTAAATCTGCAGTGCAGTAAGCACACATGCATCAGTACTTTTTTTATACTGGTGTTTGATAATTTTTAGTGGGCTGCTTACACCAAAAAGTTGTGTGTCCTGTCCTGAGTTTTTCACTCATTACACATTTGGGGTTTTTTTAGAATTGTTTTCTGCTCTGATAAGCAAATGAATTACAATTACATCTCAAATTAAAAAAAAAAAATCCATTGAAATAAAATGTTTTCATTTTCACTTGTGATACGTGGAAGGGCTTAAGAATGTTTTCTCAGTATTGATAAATATCCACCTAACAGATTGTACTTATATGAAAAGGAGTATGTTTTCCTGTGCAGAAAAAGATTAAATGTCTCAGTATTTTACTTTCATTTTTCTTGTTTCTGTAAGCATAAAAGCAATGTATTCTTCCTAACTGTAACTTGGTAATCCATGTGCATAATTTGCAAAATACTGTTATCCTATGCTGGCTGTACATATCCTTACCTGAGGGTAATGCAAAGGCAGCACTTCAAAGATACTTTATATGCAAAAGTTTTTTAGATTTTATCTGCTGAGCAATGGTTGGGAAACTATGTTTTTTCTTGCTCTCAATCATTTTGTAATGATTGTGTGTATGAATAAGCACGTTTATCATAATTACAAATCACTTGATGTGATTGTTTTGTTAATACCTATAATTATGTGGCATTTTTGTTCCTACATCAAAGTGTCATAGTAACGCATGTGGTGGTAAATAAAAAGAAATCATTGTATGTTTATGTGCTGATAATAATGACATTGCAGTAGAATTGTGTTTCTACGGACATCAGTGTTACATGTTTCAACAATTTACGTTTACATGTTTTTTTACAATTCATGGCACTCATCAGAAATCAATGGAAGAGGAAAGGAAGGAACATGTTGAGAAAGCTGGGGATTTACTGAAATGGGTGTCAAACCTCAGCAAGACACTCAGCAAAGAAGAAGGAGAAAAGGCTGAAAAGACAGATTTACCTAAGCAGCAGGTACACAGATGTCTTTTGGTAAAACACCACTTCCTCTCTTTAGGGTTTTTGCATGGATTAAAATGCCAAAATAATCAATAAATACTTATTTTCCCCTACAAATTGCCATCCACATTTTCCTCAGGAAATAATTTCACATTTGTTTGTGAGTAGAGGGTTGGGTAAACAAACATCAGTGTTTAGGGACACAAGCATATTACTCAGGAAGAAGCTTCAGTTGCTTTTTGCAGACCTAGCGTATGACATATTCTGACACTGCAAAATATCAGTTTAGAGACCTGCACATCATAACTCAACCTTTGTAGAGGGAGAGTGCATCCTCTCAGGATGGCATTTGGGGCACCAGGAAGTAGAAAGTCAGTAGGAGAGGACTGAGGGCCAAATTTCTATTTATTTGCTTTGAAAAGTTAATCTGAGAGGTCCTCTTAAGGAGTAGTCAAAACTGCTGTCCCAGGCAGTGCAGCAGCTGTTGACTGAGGCCTCTTTGTTATCACACTTAGTCCACAGGCTGTTGGAATGGCTCATCTTGATGCCTTTGTATTTAACAGGAAATTGTAACCGTGTACAGTTGTAACTCTGACCGTACGTTTCCATCTGTGAAGTTTCCTGTGATTTCTAGGACCTCCTCTACTGGGCTTGCCCCACAAAATTGCTTAGTTTCACCTAAAAAAGGTTTCATTAGGTGAAGGGCTACCTGCACACTGAGCAGCAGAGGGACAGAGCAGTGTCTTGTCCGCATCCCTCAGTACAGGGCTGCATGTGTTGCCATGCAGACATGATTTTGGCCCTCCTGGCAGCCTGTTCCTGTGTTTTTATTTGGTGATGCATGCTGGTGCCAGAGCCACTGGAGCAGTGTGTGCATAAATCCAGCTTGCTGTTGGGAAGGTTGGCAGTTCTGACGGCCACTGTTCCAGCACACAGCTTGTTCAGAGAGGACAGTGCTAGCTCTGAGTTTGTCTCTATATATCTACAGGAGGAAATAAAAGCTTGTATTGATTTGAACATGTTGATTGGTAAATTGCTAGTAGTTTGGATCAGGATTTGCAAATGTAAATGCAAGTGCTGGTCCTCTTCTGCCCTTGTTAATGACAACACAGCAAGCCTTTATCAGTGTTGGGCCAGCACTCAATTCCTTAGGACATCTCAGCTAACCACAGCAACTGTGGGTGTCATCTCCCCTATCCAGGCTGAGCCTTCAGTGAGTAACCTGTGAGTTGGCTGCCTTGGCTTTTTCTGGGACATACTCTTTACTGTGGGAGATAGGTGTTTGCTGGGAGTCTTTGCTTCCCTTGTGAAATGGCCTGGTGAGGCAGCTGAACCTTTCAGAGGTGCCTGGGTTTGTCTCCACTGACTAGCAATGGTGCCTTGGCAAGTTGTGTAGAAACATGTAGAAACTCGTGATTTGATAGGTAATTGCACACATTGCACACACAGGACTGGGGTTGTTGTGGGGTGTGGCCAGGAACTGGGAAGAGAAGCTGATGCCAGTAGTGACAGGGTGCACACAGCAGCCACAGTGACACTGGTTCCCTGAATAAAGTGGATCTCATGACCCCAGCTGCTTCTTCAGCCTGCTCACATCATCTTCTTGTGTAGTACATGCAGTGGTTCTCTTGGTTCCTGTGCAGGCAGCACAAGTGGTGAGATTGTGGCTTGCTGGTGGTGATTGCAAAGGGAGACTGTTTGGGACCTTTGATACAATGCATACAAGGACAGAATTGGTTGAGTCCAGACCCAGGTAAATGAAGGGCCCAAGCACCTTACTCAAGTATCTCTAGCTTGCAGACTCCCTTTTGATAATTTGCCTTTATTTATCCAAAACTAATGTTTTTCTGTGAAGACACTGCAGGGAGGTTCTCAGAAAAGTTAGAAGATTAAATTCTCACAAGTTCTTCTACCAGAACAAGTCCTGTAGTGGGGATGACACAGAACTGATAGTGTGGAGAATATAAATTATTTTTTTCCAGGTGTCTCATATTGAATTTGTCTCTTTTGTTGAATTTTATGAAGGCTTATGGTCTTCTGAGATGTTTTTCAAAAATTTGTTAGCTCTCATTTTGGTGAGCAACTTCTTGAACAGGACCATCATACCCAAACTTTATAAAGCTGCTATAAACTGTGCCAACTATAATAAGTGATTTAAAATAATTGGTTAATTTTCCATCAAATAGCATCCTAAATTATATTCTATTTGTTTTACCCAATAGTTTTTTAACAAACAGCTTACTTAATCAAAAGGCATAGCACAATGACTTACCCATATGTAAGTGATAAAATTTTGATAATTAATATTGCTCTAAGGATAGCCAGTATTTAAAAAAAATCAAGCTCTTATATTATTAAGATTAGTCCCAGATACAAATATGGTTTTGTTTGTTTGTTTTTATTTATGTGCATATTTAAGTCTTGAACACAGGTTATTTATTTTTCAGATTTCCCTTCATGAAATGTCAACCAAGAGAGAACAAATAGCTGAAGCTCTGCAGACTACTCAGTCATTTTTAGCTAAGCACAGTGACAAGTATGCCATTTCTTGTTTTTTAAATAATGTAAATTAATTGAATTAATACATACTGTTTGCTTAAAAAGAAATCGTATCCTCATCTTATCATTGCAGTTGCATTTCATTTACAGTTCGGGGTTTCTCTGTCTTCTCAGCTGGTGAAACTTGATGAAGTTTTGTTTATTCCAAGAATTTGACTCAGTTTATATACCTCTGGTCAGCTTAAAAATATTAGATATTTAAACTTTCATTTGAAGTCAAAATAATTAACAAGTTTGTAGTAAATAGGTACTTGAATTGCATGTCACAAAATTGTATCATCTGTGTCTGCAAACAGATGGTTTAAGGTACTAAATTGCTGAGATATCTCATGACTCCTTGCTAGTTCTGTTACCTGTCTTGACTGGTAATCAGTAGATAAAGACCCATGTGAAGGTTAAATGCTTCTTTTCCTGAATAACTGCTGTCATATTGTAGCTTTCTTGAACATCTTTGTAATTAGACTGCATTTTTTCCAGATTACTTGTACTAATTTATGCTCTCATTTTTAAGTGAAGGTAGGCAGATCACTCCCAATGGGTTAAAAATTATCCAGAGATCTCCTTCCTCAATTTTTTTTCATAATAGAATGACAGATGAAGAGAGACATGAAATGGAAAAGCAAGTTAGATCCCTCCAGGAGAGTTACAGCCTGTTATCCAATGAAGCTTTGAAGCAGCTGCAGGAAGCGCATCTGAGTGATGAAAAAATGGAAGAAAAGGTAACAAGATTGAAACTAAGATTTCAGTCTCTCTTGAGATTTACTGCATGGGTTTCAAACCACACATGATGAGCAAAAGAAGAAGCTGCAATTAACAGTGTGTGGAAGGAACTCAATACTTAATTGACTGTAGGTGTTGTGTATTTGCTATGAAATAATGTATGTGACCTTACCTGTGCATATGAACATTCTATTCATCAGACTTCTTTTGTGAAGAGTCTTAATAATGTGTGCCTTGCATGAAGAAAGATAAGCAAATCATTCATCTCTTAACTCTTCTCTTGAAAGCCATTCTTTGACTGCTAGATAAATCTGCATTTCTGCTGCAAAAATGACACTATAAAATAACATGTTAATCTCTCCCATATATCACTCCGAAAGTCCTAGAAGAGATCTACTTCCAGTTTTGCTTAAAATTTTTCTGGGTATGAAAATGGGAGGACAAAATACAATTAGCTCTGAGACACTATGGATATGTTTGTTGATGGATATTGCTCTTAAATATGGAGTTCTCAAAAACTATCTTGCAAACGAGTGTTCTCATATAGATATAGAGTCTGTCCGTGTAATGAGTTCAAATAATGTTGCCAGACTGACTTCATGCTTTCCATGAAAACTAAATGCAATATTTGGTGCTAGAGTATCTGATTCCATATTGTTGAGTGTATATACAGAAATGCTGTATGCTGTAAACATGAATAGCATGGTTATGTTGAATCACATACTGTTTCCAAATATTCTAACCTTTCACAGACATTTAAAGCATGAAAATATGCCTTTCAGGTATATGTTCTATTTGCTCTCTCTGCAATCATTTCTTCTATTGTCTTTCACTAACCCTATTTATGTATGCAAAGCGTAGGTTTTCAATTCACAGATGCATGTTGGTTTTAAATCTTTTATCACATCGTGTGCTGTTGAATGACTGACATAGATCACTTGTGCATTTGAGCTGCTAACATTCACAGCATTCCTCCAGGCCTGGTAAGTATGTGTTTTTATGTTTATCATGCATTCAAAATCAAAAGAAAATTTTAAACATACAGTCCAAAAATAGTGATAGCTTTTCTTTTATATTCCTTTTTAGGTGAATAAAGTCATTGCTGGTGTCATTGACCAAACAACTGGAGAAGTCCTTTCAGTCTTTCAGTCTATTTTAAGAGGTTTTCTTGACTATGAGACTGGAATTAGATTGCTCGAGAATCAGTTTATTCTTTCTGGAATAATTTCTCCAGAATTAGGAGTGTGTTATGGTTTGGAAGAAGCTAAAGCTCATGCTTTAATTGACGAGCAGATTCTGTTGCAGCTGCAAGAATTAAGTAATGCAAAGAAGCTTATGTCAGAATCATCATTAGCAAATATTCCAGTTGTTTCAGCTTTAGAACAAGGTCTAATTTCAGAACCTCTGGCTATTAAAATTCTTGAGAATCAGCTTTCAAGTGGGTATTTGATTTTGCCATCCACTGGAGAAAAGCTGTCTTTGCAGAATGCTTTCCAGAGAAACCTGATTTCTCCAACATTATATGCAAAACTCCTGGAAAGACAAGACACATGTAAAGATCTCATAGACCCCAACTGTGCTGAGAAAATTTCCCTTGAACAGATGGTTCATAGAAGCATAATACATGAAAAAACAGGGTTAAGACTCCTACCTGTGAAACCACAAGAGAAAGGTAGAATTGTGTTCAAATGTGGAAGGAAAGTAACAATTTTGAGGGCAGCCCATGAAGGGCTCATTGACAGGGAAACAATGTTCAGGCTGCTGGGTGCTCAGTTAATGTCTGGAGGCGTCATTGACCCTGACTCGGGGAAAAAAATGACTGTGGAAGAGGCCATGAGACAAGGGATGATAGATCAGGACACTGCTTGTGGGATCCTCATACATCAGGTTCAGACCGGTGGAATCCTTTGTCAAAATTCAGGACAACGCTTGACTGTCGATGAAGCTGTACAATGCAACTTAATATCATCTACCAGTGCTCTGCTGGTATTAGAAGCACAGAGAGGCTTTGTGGGACTGATTTGGCCTGACACTGGTGAAATATTTCCTGTATCAACTTCTTTGCACCAAGATATGATTACAAATGAGCTGGCATTCAAAATACTGAATGATAGAAAGAAAATAGCTGCACTTTACATTCCAGAAACGTGTGAAATAATCAGTATTGACAAGGCTGCAGAATCAGGGATTGTAGACAGTAATACTGTATCTGTTTTGACCAACGTGACTTTACCAGATAAAATGCCCAATGTAGAAGAACTGAAGTCCCTTTGTAAAAATGCTGCAAAATGGTTATTGACTTATGAATTTCTGCCATCTGTATTTCCTGACTGTGAGGAGGAATGTGAAGATTCTGGCACAGGAGACCCTGTGTGTCATAATCTAGATCAAGCTAAGAAACTATTCGTGTCTTACCTGATGGTAAACAGTTATATGGATGCAAACACTGGAGGGAGACTTTTGTTATACGATGGACAACTGCAAGAAGTCATCAATATGTTGCTGGCAGGTGATAGTGCTGGGTACAATGCTGGTGTGTCAGAAACGGAGTTTAGTAACAAATACGTAAGCTCAAAAGGAATTAACCTAAAGTCAGCAGACAGTGTTCAGGGTGGTCTTTCAGGTGATGAAAATATTTCTAATAACAAGAAATTAAATAAATTTGATGATTTTGGGAATTATGTATCTTCACAAGAAGATCTCCATGTGAGCAGGCCAGATGTTTGCAGTACTCTTGGTACTGAGCATTCAGAATATACACAGGAGATGTTGTTAACTATCCCTGCAGAATTTAGAAGTGTAGTAAGCAGCACTCAAAATTCCATGAAGAGAAATGAACTCAGAGATTTTGTGGAGGTTTCTGAGTGGGCAGAACTCTGTAAGCATAACAGTCAGCAGACAAATTCAGGAAACATTGAAGGATATCTTCCAAATGACTCAAATAAAAGTCTTATTTCAGAAACAGCAATAGAAGAGATTTATGTGGGAGACAGTCTGAATAATGAAAGGAGGAATGATACAACATTACAAAGTTCCTTGAGTGTGAATGATTTGTCAGAAAACGAAATGTGGCAGGAGCTGGAAAAGAGCACAAAATATGAGCCTGACATATTTCAAGATGACAGTAGCAAAATGGTACTGGATAACAGCAAGAAAGATAATTTTCAGAGAAATCTTGGTTCATCCATCAGTGCAGACACTGAATATAGACTTCCAGAAGAATTGGTTAGTCAGTGTGATGTCACACTACAGTTTGAAGAAGACAATGGATACAGGGAGCAACCTCTACAGGAATACGTGGGTCCATCCCTAGAGGACTGTCTTTATATACATGGAAGGTCGTCCCTGGAGGATTGTATTGATTTTCAGAATAAACTGTGTCTGGAAGACAGCATAGACATGTATCATAGGCCTTCATTGGGTGGTGATGCTGTCATACACGATGGACCACCTCTGGGGCACAGTAACAGCACAGCACAAAGGCTGACAGAAGAGGAAAATGATCTTAGATTCCACAAGTTAGTGCCATGTGACAGTAGTTCTGACTCATCAATAGATGAGGGTGATGGCATCCCACAGCTTGAGAGTAACTGCCTGCCACATGAATGTGGCGAGGTAGCCTCTGAAGAGGACAGTTCTCAGTTGGATGATGGTGATGATGATGCCTATGAAACACCTCGGGGTGATGATGATGACAGTGATGTCTATGATACGCCACAGCTTGATGATGATGATGATGATGATGATTCCTCTGACACTTCTCAAGGTGATGAGGGGTTTGATACCTTGCACTTGGGGGATGATGATACACCAGAGCCAGAATTGGCTGGAAGATCAGTTCCATTAGGTTTTCTGGAGGAGAGAGGTGGTCGAATAACCCTAAGAGAAGAGACAAGCTCTTTTCAAGAACTTGCAGCTAGTGCTGGAGGGAATGTTCATGTAAATGTGAAAGGGCAACCTGAGAGCATGACTGTAGCTTCTGCAAATGCCAAAACTATGGAAAAAATCCCTGAGGAAAGGGAAAGAATGGGGAATTTTGGAGAGAAGGAACAGGAGTTACCAGTTACTGTGGAGAGTGAAGGAAGAAAGGAAGGAGGCATGAGCTTACCGAATATGTATGAAGCAGATGTACAAGACAGAAATGAGGAAGTTGAAATGAAAGCAGAAGGTGACTCATGTGAGGATGAATCTGAAGGTACACAGGAGGGAGAAGATTATGACGAGGATTATGATAGTTATGATGACTCTGACACTGATTCTGACAGTGAAGATGAAATGGATATTTTTCATTCACATCATCAATGTATAAGTGAAGGTGACCAGCTGTTAATTTCTGTAGAAGGTGTAGAAAGGAGCAATGAAAATAATCAGAATATTGATGACTGCTGCAATCCTTTAGGCCACAAGAAAGGATATACTTTGCAATTCCAGTCTAACCATGAAAATGGAAAACTATCCTCAGTAAAATGTGAATCAATGCCAAATGTTTCTGAAGAAAGGTGTGTTGGTCTTTCATGTACAAGTGAAGAAGACAGACAGCAGGAAACAGAAGGTGAAGATGGGACTTGTGTCAAAAGTGAGCACATGTCACAATATACTACTGAGCCTATTCAGTCTGAAAATACCTTTGACACTAAATGGATGTCCTCCAAGAGTGAAGACAATAAAGAAACAGAGTTTAGGGTTTCAGGTTCTCAGATTCTCGATGGTGCTGTGAAATCTGACACCAGTGTGACAGCCTACCTAATTACAAAGCAACCTACTGGTGATGATGAAAGTACTTGGACAAATTTGCATCTCTCAGAATGTTTTACTGATAGCGTGAATAAAGACAATAATACCATGCCAATGTTAGATTCAAATAATGGGCAAAGACAAGGAGAGGCACTATTTGCAGAGGAAAAAGTATTAAATTATATGGAACAACTAAAGGAAAGTTCATCCCAAATGAACAATAAATTCCTTACAGATATCCCATATATGAGTGATGATAATAGTTCACTTAGTGACCCAATACATCCAGTCACCAGCTGGAAGCATGGTCAAATAGAAGGAGGTTTTGAAATTTTTACAGAAAATAAAAATAGAGTGAATATTATGGAGGAATGTGATGTCACAGGGCTAAGTAATAGTCCCATTCAGATGGAGAACCTTGGGGAAATATTTGATGCAATAGTAAATAAAGCTGGTAGAGAAACTCCTATTGCAAGTAAAGAAAAAGTAAATGTTGATCAAGCCTTCCTTGACATTCAAGGTGCAAGATCAGATGAATTTAAGAGAGATGTTAACATTTCTGTTTCTTTAAAACAACATACAACATGCATAAAAGAAGGTAGCCATTCAGAACTGGATAAAACTGACTTTTGTTTTGAGGGCATGGAAAGAGGGGGAAGGAGTATATGGAATGAAAATGATTTTCTGCTAAATACAGAGCAAAAACGTTCAAGTGAATTTAACACTTACTCTTTTCCCCCACCTGATACAGAGAAAACTAAGGAGATTAGCATAACTAAAGAAACAGGGAGACTTAACTGTCAAAATACTGACAATGTGCTTAAAGATGTTCCAGAAAACAAAAGCAGCAATAATAGTGAAATTTCCCCAATAAAACCAGATGCTTTAGGAATTACTGAGGATGCCAAAGAATTAGGGGATGGAAGTGAAGTGCTACCTTCTGAGAGACATGCCCATACTGCTGATGTTTCTTCTGCAGTCCTGAGTAGCATAGGGGCTAACTTGAATTATGGTACCCAGAACGAACATGAGATGCTGAAAAACACGAAGGGAGAAAATGTCACGGTCAGTGAGATTTCCTCCCTTGGAAATGGTTTCAAAAAACAAATGTCCATGGAGTCACTGCAAGAAGAAATGGGACCTTGCAAAGATTTTCAAATAAAGGAAGGTATTTCACAATCAGCCAATGTGTCTGACATGCTAATGGAAGACTTACAGAATATAATACAAAGGAAATTGAAAATGGGGCATGCTTACTGCAAGCGGGAAGGTGAACCCCAAAGTTACTCTGATACCAGAACTTTAATGCAAAATTTACTAAAAATGGTTAGAAGCACCCAGCTTATGGATGAAATGCCTAGTGGGTCAAATGTCAAGCAAATAAATGATGCTGTTAGAACTGCATTAGTGGTTGCCACACTGTGTACAGAGCCCAAGGATAGTGATGCTCCTTCGCTGCTTCGGCCTGATAGCAGAAGTCCTGATCTTCTTCATGATATTCTGAAGCAGGAGTCCTGCAAACAAAAGACAGCTGATCCAGATGAAAGGAAGAGCGAAACAGACATGAAAACTCCTGTTCCCAAGCTTTCTACCTCTGAACTTCTGGAAATATTTCAAATCTCACCTGGAGATGAAAGTACAAGCAAGTTAGAGGAGCTGATAAATGGTTTGCTTATGAGATCACAGGTTGCTGGTACCACCACAGAATATGAGGGCAAAGGCAAAGGAGATGGGCTTTGTTCTCTTTCCTCAACAGAACAATCAGAGCTTGGATCAGAAATTGCTGAAGAGAAAACATTGGCAGATAACGCAACCATTACTTGGAAAAGTGATCAGGAGCATGGGAAGGCAGACAGACTGTCCAAAGGCTTTACTGAGCCTGTTTTCAAAACAAAAGAAGCAGTCATGGGAGACACCTTCACTAGCATGGTAAGTAATAACGTGACATGTTCTGGGTGTCCTGTTTTAAAGGAATTGCATGAATCTTTCCAAGTGCTGGAGAGAATAATTGAACTGGAAAAATGATTGAAAAATCAGATTATAAATTTGAAATAAATCACAATAAACCCAAGGACTTTTATTGCTTATTTTCAACTCTGTCAGTTTGGAAAATATTTTCTTATTTTTAAAACTCATTTTCAGTTTGATGGAGTACAGCAATGTTTAAAGTTAACAGAGAAAATGCAAGAACATCTGGCAGTGCTTCAAGATATGAAAAGCCACCTAGATAAACAGCAGCCTATTAGTAACAGCCTGGAAGCATTAAAAGCTGAACTGGAACAGATAGAGGTAAGTAAAGTGTTCTTTATGCTTGTACTTCAGTAATGGGTGCTAGGAATAGCCCTTCGATTTAGAAAAAGACATTTAAAATGTAGTTAAAGCAATTCAGATTTAAATGTCTTTCTTGGTAATTTAATGCATTTTATGTATGTTTTCTTTGTAGTCGTTTGAATCAGGACTGGCTACCTTTGCAATTATCCTAAAAAAGGACATGAAGTTGGCAGAAGAATTCTTAAAGTCTTGTAACAGGGTTATTCTGGAAGAGAAACTTAAAGAGCTGAAGATAAGCTATGACTGTTTGCAGGAAGCATTTTTGGTGGTCTGCGATAGATCTTCAAAACGAGCAAAACAAATAGTCTGTGCTGTTGACCTGGAAATGGTATGTTTTTACCTTGATTTTCTTCAAGGCAATTGGGCTAAAAGAAAGGAATTTTCTTTATTTTGTTTTATCGTAGTATAAAAATACATGTATGATTCAATTGAATGTGGTAGAAAATGTAACTAGACTCCAGGAGCATAAATAAATACACAACTTCCCTCTCTAGTCTAAACTTGCAGGATTACACCAGGAGCTTTTAACCCAACTGCAGAGATTTTCAGACTGGATCACAAAGAACAGTAAAATCATGAGTGACTTCACAATGAATACTAATGATATAGAAGAGATGAAGAAAAGTTTACAGCTCTTTAAAGTAAGTGTTCTTTATGGCAGGTGTTGATGCTTCTGGCAAATGTTGCTCCTTATTATTAATTATTGGCAAGGTTTTTTATTCCTGCTCATTAATTGGTTAAAGAGATGACTAGAAGTAATTACATAAGGAGACAACTACTTTATAAACCAGTACTAAAATCATGTTGATTTGCTTTTTCGATTGCAAAAAAGGTTTGATAGAGTTAGGATTACTGAGAAAGCTATTGGTTCTACTTACATTTATTGCAATAAATCTAATTTATAATACAAATATTTCGGTGATTAAAATTGGATCTTTATGCATTGGGTTCAGAATTTTAACTGAAGTTTAATTGCCTTTCAAATCAATTATATGTGAGAACACAAGATGGGAAAATATAAAAAGACTTTTCATTACACACTTCATAAAATGAGAAATGGAAAACAAAGCAGATAAAATTTTTAGTGAAGTTCATATACTTCTGTATGTATGAATAATAAAAATTATTCAGTTATTTTAATGTGCTATAATAGAGTTCCAGAGACATGATACAGTCATAGGGAATCCACAGTATGTAACCACTGGCAGAATTTGCCACATTCCTAGAAATGGTGACATTCTTGCTGTGGAGTTAAGAAAAGGAATGATTTCAAGTAAATATTTTAACATTTCTGGATCTTCAGACCTAGAACCTAGAAATTTTACACCTAACCTGGCATAAATCTTTCAGAGTTGAAGGTCAGTCAGTTTTCAGACATCCATGAGAGAGCAAAGAAATAAAGGTGTAAAAGATCACATATTTTATTAATTGTACAGAAGCTGTCCTGAGGCAAACCATGCACAAGTTTTAATGTCATACCTGAATGTGTCAGAATGGTCCTGAGCTTTGATTTTCCATGGCTAAACTGTCTACAGAAGCATTTTGGACCAGGGGCTAAGATGAGATGGTAGGGATACTTGTGGTTTATTTGTACTCAGTTTTTCTTTGTTACTAATAATTCCCTTCACTTCATTTACAGAACAGTGCTGCAGAGCTCAGCTGTAAAAAAATGCAACTGGAGTCCACTGCATTTGATGTTCAGTTCTTCATTTCTGAACATGCTGAAGATCTTTCTCCTAATCAGAGCAAACAACTGCTGAGGCTCTTAAATACCACCCAGAAATCTTTTCAGCAAGCACAGGAAGCAATAACTTCTCATGTGGAAAATTTAGAGACTCAGTTACAGGCAGTGAAAGAGCTGGGTGATCAGAAGGTTTGCCTTTCTGTGTAAATGTGTGCTGAATGTTGCTGTCTATGGATGAGGAATTTTGATACCAGCATGCAGTATTGAGTGTATTTCTATCTTTTCCCTTTTTATTTGAGATCCATTCATAGTTCAACAAAGATGGTATTGATCAAGTTTGGTGAATTGTCATTTTTGTCTTTTGGTATACTCACAGAAACATCACATTAAATTATGAACAGACACAGGTCTGCTCTTTCTAGCAGTGAGAGAAATTTACTTGAGGTTTCTCACAAGTGCTTCTTCAGCAGCTTTATCAGTAATTGATCTGAGTTACATTGATTACTGAATTTGCTATCACACCATTGCATAACACTTTGGTCTTGCTGAAGATTTTCTTTTCCTTTAATTTGCCAGGTTGTCTGCTTATGTGATCTTTTTTTCTGGATATTTTTAGTCAAAGGACCAGATTTGTTAAAATCCACGTACTGTGGATGGTTTTCACTAAGATGGGTTAGAGACAAGAGACAAATGGTTATATCAGCCAAGTTACTGCAGTTCTAGGTGTGGGCACTGGGAAAACTGTGAGTCAAGCTGGGCCAGTTATTTCTTCAGCTGGCACGGCTGTAGCTGGCAAGCATAAGCAGCATTTTTACAGTCAAAGGTGTTGATAAAATGATGCAGCATAACAGCACCTCCTCTCATAGCAGCTCTGTTATGACTCAGAATCACCACCTCAGCCCCCAGGTTACATGTAATTGAAAGTGCTTTAACATTCTGAAGACTTTGTATTATTTTGCCATTCCAAAAACATTTCTTTCCACTGTATTTTGTGAAAGAAGCATAAAATTGCATATAGTAAACACACAGATAAGTTTTCTAGGACACTGTAACGATAATGAGCTTGCATGTTTTGTTCTTCTCTGCTGCTTAAAAAGTCCAAAGTTTCTATTCAGGTAACATATTATGCATACCAAAAAGAGCTAACTCACATTCACAACTAACCTCTGTTTTGATGTCCTTTTTTTCAGAATTAACAGTGTTTATCACAGGTTTCAAGTGGCTAAGAGACTGGATTTTCACTCCTGTTGTTTGGAGATTTCATCCTTCACATATGTGCATGGCCAGACTTCTATTGAGCAATTCCATCAAACATGGTCTCTTTTACTTACAACATATTTGAGGTTTATCTGTAACTTCTGTATGTTCATCTTGCTCTTTGTACCACTGCTATCATGTTTACAGCATACTTTTAAAATTACTGCTTTGCAATATTGATGTTCAAAGATTTCTAGTATCTATTAGAGCGTTGGTTCCCTGAAGTGAGGACTTTTTGTCTTATTGTTCAATTGTGCTTGGCTCTAATATAGGATGTGGCTGAACGGCAGCAGGAATGCAAAGAGAAACTGCAGGAAATCTGTGATTTGCTTACACAGACTGAAAATCGACTCATCGGACAGCGAGAGTCTCTTGTTATTGGAGACAGTAAGGCTGAGCTGGAACAATACCAGACCAAGCAGGAGGTATGCACAATTCTAGTCAGAGAAGTTAAAGAAGACTGAGTGCAGAGGAGAGTGACTAGACTCTTTTGTTGAGTAACAAGACTTGTCATGCGAGAGGAGAGTAAAATAGATTTGTTTGACCTACCAAAACTAAAGGCTTAGTGGCATGCGTTTAAACTGCTGCCTCTGAATTCACTCCTGTATGTGCCAGTGGGAGATAAACTTCCAAACAAGGAGACAGTATAGAACAGGGAGTAGGTACTACACATTTCAAGAAGCACTCTTGATGCAGGCATGAATTCTCTTAATATATTAGCTCGAGATTGTTCCTGTTGAATGTGATAAAATCATGAATGTTTATTATGCTAAAATAATTTAACCAGCTTTTCAACTGGTACCAGGAAGTGTTTATTCCTGTTCATATGATTTTGAAAAACTTTGCTGCAAGGCTTTCTCTTGCCTGGGGCTTTCTATTGACTCACTCTTGTTTTGGTTTGAATTCTGGTTCTTATTAGTGTTTCTTGCAATCTCTTTGGTTTCCTCATGTAGCAAACCCCTTTCAGTTTGCTTGCTTTCCTTGCTTTTCAGCTGTATTCAGTCATCTATAGGCTTTTGCTTTGTCCTGACTGATACTGAATTTATGATAGTTAAAGGACTAAAGGACTTGGTACTCTTCTTCTTCCTCCTTCTCCTTGTACTAATTTACTATACTGTAGAGCTCCAAGTCAGGTTTAGTAATCTGTAAAAGGAGAAATTTCCTTATTCATCTTGCCTTGGTTTACTTACCTTTGAATTAATACATCTAGTTTGTCAAAGTTGTTCTTATAGTTAGTCAGTCACACAGACACCCTTGGGGTAGCTTTTAATGTCTCTTACCTGTCTTAAGGATTTATGGCCTAAATGGGGTGAAAAATTGATACAGCATGTGCTTCATTTTTTTTCATCAGCTACGGTGCCTAGCACACTAGTTGTTACTTTCTGTGATTTCTTGGAATAGCTATTGAAAAAGTGTGTCTTAGGAGGGAATGGGGGTTAAAAATGGTCTTTTACAGATCAAGTCAGAGCTTTCATCCTCAGTGCACTGCTTGAAAGGGAGCACAGAGATCTTGTTCAGAGGAGAATCTTTTCTTGATACAGGGACCCCAGGAAAATGTTTCTAATGTTCTTGCTGAAGTGTTAAAATGAGCTGCAGTTTTAGCTGCCAAGCTGTATTCTATAATTGCTGCAAAATCTGTAGTCTAGAATGAAAATCAAATGTTCTGTCTTGCAGCTCCAAAATTGTCACACTGCATAAAAAGGTATAAAATGTAATGGTTTCAGTAACTGGGTGAATGTATTCAACAGTGTAATTGCTACAATTAAAGCTCCTCTCAGATAATTGGGAGGCAGACTGGGAAAACTGCTTTGGGTAAATTAAAACTAGATGTCTGACCTGTAAGAAATTCAGTGGATGTAAACATTCTTGAGAGACTGAAATATTATGATTGATTACAATAGAAGAACAAAACTCCACTTTTATGCCGTTCCTGGCCTGAACAAAATGACGAAGAAATATGGGAAAACTTTCACCTGGGAAAGATGACTACAATTTTCTGACTTCTATTCAGTTGCCTGATTTTCAGCAGCTTTCTGTTAGGATAGTAATAAACTGGAATTTGTCAGGAGATTCACTTTATTAACTGCAGTGCAGCAGATCTACTTGATCTGTTGATTTCTAAAAAAATAAGTTATATGTTCTTCTGCATACATGGAAATGCAATGTTTGAACAGTTAAACAAAGGGGAAAAAGTGGCCTCAGTCTGAATAAGACTGTAAGCAAACAGATTTGCAAATTAAAAAAAAACTTAGAAAAGACAGATTGAGCTGCAACAACATTTTCAGATGCTGATGTCTTTGATTTTAATAATTGTCTGCAATTTAGTAATGTATTATGTGCAGTTAGAAAGGACTCGTGTTGTGCTTACCCCAGAAGAGAGATAGTTCCAATTAAGTTGATTGGACAGATCTCATTAATAATTTACTTACTCCTATTTGCTTTCTTTTTTCTCAAAAGGAGATACAAAAAGACATGAGAACCAGTGCCCAGACACTGGCAGAGATTGTGAAAAATACTGAAACCTTCTTGAAAGAGAATGGAGGAAAGTTGTCACAAGAAGACAAGACTGTTCTGGAACAGAAACTGAATGAAGCTAAGACAAAGTGTTTGCTTCTTAGCCAGAAGGCAGAAGAGTCCAAAAAAGAACTGGACAAAGCTATGACAACAGCAATTAAGCAGGAAACAGAAAAGGTTTTTAGGCAACCATTTCATACCTTTATTCAAACCTTTCTCATGCCGTACGGTATTAGTCGTGCAAGTTACTTTTGTGTGGTGTGTTGACCTTGTCTGGATGGCAAAAAGCCATTCCATCACTTCCTTCCTCAGCTGGACAAAGGAGAGAAAATTTAAAGAAAAGCTTATAGGTTGAGATAAGGGCAGGGAGAATTAACTCACAGTTGCTGTCACAGGCAGAATAGGCTTGACTTGGGAAAATTAATTTATTGCCAATCAAATCAGAATAGGATTATAAGAAATAAAACGAAATCCTAAAGAAACCTTCCCTCCACCCCTCCCTTGTTCCTGAACTCAGCTCTGGAGTTCTCTCCCTCAATCCCATCACAGGTGCAGGGGGATGGGGAATGTGGTTTGTGGTCAGTTCATCACATGTTGTCTCTGCTGCTCCATCCTCCTCAAGGGGCAGACTCCTCACGCTCTTGCCCTGTGCCACTGTGGGGTCCCTCACATAGGAGACAGCACTCCATGAACTTCTCCAATGTGAGTTCTTCCCATGGGCTCCAGTGTGGTCCCTTCCATGGGATGCAGTCCTTCAGGCACACTATTCCAGTATGTGGAATGACCCCGTGGGGTCACAACTCGTGCTATAAGCGTGCTTGAGTGTGGGCTTCCCACGGGGTCACAGCCTCCTTTGGTCATCCATGTGCTATGGAGTGGAGTCCTCCCTGGGCTGCAGGTGGATCTCTGCATCCCCATGGTCCCCATGAGCTGCAGGGGCACAGCTGCCTCACCATGGGCTGCAGGGGAATCTCAGCTCTGGCACCTGGAGCACCTCCTCACCCTCCTTCTGTATGACCTTGGTGTCTGCAGAGTTGTTCCTCTCACATACTCTCACCCCTCTCTTTAGGCTGCTGTTTTTAATGCTTTTTTTTTTTTTTTTTTTTACACTTTGACTGTGTTATCCTAGAGTTGCTACCACCATTGCTGATGGGCTTGGCCTTAGCAAGTGGTGGGTCCATGTTGGAGCTGGTTGGCATTGGGCCTGTCAGACATGGAGAAAGCTTCTGGCAGCTTCTCATAGAAGCCACCCCTGCAGCCCCCCTGATTCCAAAACCTGTCCAAGCCAACCCAATACATATTGATAAACTCTGGAGACATTAAAATCATATTTTCATTTGGGTAACTAATAAAGTGTTGGTTTATTCTCTTACAAAATAAATAAACAGCAACCTCTATATTTATCAAAAACTTTCTTTGATGTTAATGTATTTTAAATGGGTAATTTGTATATTTATTTGATATTTTGTAATCCTTAAAGATTATTTCTAAATCAAAGTTGCAATTTCAATGTAGGTTGCAGCCATAGAACAGCTGGAAGAAAGTAAAAATACAATAGAAAATCTTTTGGATTGGTTATCAAATGTGGATAAAGAAGCAGAGCATGGCCGGAAATTTAAGCAAGTGATAGAACAGAATGGAACACACTTTGAAGAAGGAGATGTGAAAGTTTTGGAAGGAGAAGAGGATGATGTCAATGGTAATCTGCTGGAAATGCAGGAAGACATTGAAACTCAGGTGGATGGACTAGTAAAAAGCACAGATGATAATCTGAACCAGCAGTATCAGAAAGTCAAGGTATTTATTGTTACGTGATTTATTCAACATTTGGGTGCTAAGTGTATCACTCCTTATGCAACATAAGTGAACTCAATCTCATCCTTTCTGTCATAGGCTTTGGAGCAGGCACTAGGAAGATAGTGATACACAGTGGTAGGAATTTCAGTAGTTAGAATCCATTGCACATTTGTCACTTTTTTGCTGTTACTATAGTTGTTTCCCGCAAAATAAGAGAAAGGACACATTCTACAAGGTAAATGTAAAGAAAGAATCTTTGTGGTGAGTCTATTATTATTTTTTGTAGTGAGAAATTGATGCAGGCAAATAAAATGCAAAATGTAGCAACATAAATTCATACCCTTTATGCAACTTCTTCCAAAATCTTTTTGATACCCAAATTATTCATCCCCCTTTAATCCCCTGTGAATACTGATTGCAAATTGCTACAAATAATAGTTTACTGAAATTACAGTTTTCATTCGCTACAACTTTAACACATGGGCAAAGTAATGTTTGAAGGCATCAGAAGGGTGAGTTACATAAAATTACAGTTCAGCATTTTAAAAATAGAGTTTGCAGGTAAGATAATTGGAAGCATTTAAAACAATAAGAGGTCAGTTTTATGGTGTTTGCTGCCTTACAGTTGAGAAACCAAGAACCTTTAGGTGTGAGTTGAGGGACACCTTAAAGAAAATTATTATGCTTGTAGCTGATTTTATTTTGGATTTCCTTTTTTATTTAAAAAACCCCCAAAAACCAGAACCCCCAAAGCAACTAAAGAAAATAAGATAATTGGGTTTTTGTACATGAAATGTTTACTGCCACTTTTTTGACAGTTCATTTCTGCACCTAGTGCCTACAGAATAATTGCCCACTGTACTCTTGGAAGAAAAACATATCATTTATTTTACATAGCTATTTTTCATGGGAGTAGAAGACCTTCAAGAATGAAGAATTTTTTTAAAGACTATATTTGAAATATGTTTTTCATTTGGAACACAGTACTAATTCCTGGATTTTAAGTATTTTTTATGGGATTGAAAAATTTTCATGCATGGATTGTGTCTTGATTTTTAGTGTCAGCTGGACCTGTTTTATAACTAACTATATTTGATAAGAATCACGGCTCTTGATTTTGAAAAATTAAATTTAAAAACCCAAGTAATAATGTTTGTTCACTTAGTGCAAGAAGAGTGTAATTACGCTGAGTGTAGTCTGTATTATATTTTATTCTTTCATTCCTTTTGGTCTGCTTGTTTGTAATGGTAGCTACAATATAAGTAATAAGAAAATTAATTTTATTAGGGAAAAAAGTTAAAGAGATTGATAATGTCTAGTTTTGCTCTACAGAGTTGTCATTTGGAAGTACAGGGGAAAATGTTTGTGTGATATATACATCCAGATATTGCTGAGTTGCAGTAATATTTGAACATTTCCATATGCTCAAGGCCTGTATATTTGGCAAAAATTTCCATTGAATGTTTTGTAGAATTTTTTAAATGCACAGAAGTATGACGACCAAGAATCACACTCACTTAAATTACTGCAAACATGTGGGGTTTTAAAATAAATAATATAAAAATTAGAGAAGCCTTTTATCATTTTGATGGTCTTTGTTTTACATGTCCTTTTCTAAGGAACCATGTGAGAAGGTGCTAGTTGTAATTTCTGCTTTTTTTTGTAGGCTCAACATGACAAAATTATTTCACAGCAGCAGGCTATCATAGTAGCAACTCAGTCTGCTCAGGCACTGCTTGAGAAACAAGGACACTACCTTACCCCTGAAGAAAAAGAAAAGATGCAAAGGAACATGAAAGAGCTGAAGGCTCAGTATGAGACTGCTTTGGCTGAATCAGAACGAAAAATGAAATTGACACATTCTCTAAGAGAAGAATTGGAGAAATTCGATGCAGACTATAGTGAATTTGAAACCTGGCTGCAGCAGGCAGAACAAGAACTTGACAATTTGGAGGCAGGGGCTTCTGACTTCAGTGGTATTATGGTCAAACTAAAAAGGCAGAAGAGTTTTTCAGAAGATGTTATATCTCACAAAGGTGATTTACGGTATATTACAATTTCTGGACAAAGGGTTTTGGATGCTGCAAGGTCATATAGCAAAAGAGATGGTGTGAAGGTTGACAAAGATGGTATTGATACCTCGGCTACATATGCTGAAGTGCAAAATAAACTGGATAGAGCTTCAGATCGCTTCAAATCTCTCTATACTAAGGTAAGTTTTATTTATACTGAATAGGAATGACCACTGTAATTGATTTAGCAATTTGAGTAACAAGGAGCTAGCTGATGAAACAAACACTCTGGGAAGTTGTAAATTCTTTGTTTCTTGAAGTTAGACAACAGAACAAGATGCTTTTCTAGAAGATCTACTTTAGTCAAGTGTCAGAGTATTAAAGGTCCAAATGGACGATACTTTCTACTTTGTGTTACAAGGAAAAAATGAGACCAGAATTCTTCATTGTTGAGATTGTGGCAGCTCAGAATGCCTGTAATAATGTTTTGGGGTGGAAAGAAATTGTAATACTTTTAGATGTATAATGTTCCTTTATGTTACTTGCAATATTTCCCACAACTGCTTATGTACTTGGCTCCCTACTAATTAAATGAGTGTAAAAAGAGAGATACTATGCCAAAAAAAATAGGTAAAATTTTAATTTTAATCTGTATCATGAAATAATTTGTCCCAATGTGACCTTTGTTGTCAGCACTAGTCATGAAAGAACATAGTGATTTGAGGACAGCAATTGTTTTCCACTGCACTGCCAAGGAAACATTTTATCCTTAACAATCTCAGATTAGTCTCTAACTTATGAGTAATTAGCAGTTCAAAATCCTCCACCTATCTTAGAGAGGGAAGATAATCTAGCTCTCTGTACCAGGTTCATGTATGGAATCTGTCTGGTAGAACCAGACAAACATCACCAACTGGTGTCACATGCCAAATTTCCAGCTGTTTTCAAAAAACCAACAGTGTTGGTCCATATTGATAATATTACAGAACTGTAAACTTCTGAGATAGTTAGTAATTGAACCATTGAAAAGAGAGTTGCAGTCAGTAGCTTTTGACTGTGCTATTTCATTATTTTCTAAGATCATAGGTTCAAATGCCTTAGTAGACCTTCAGTGTCCACTGGTACAGCGTTGGTCTGCAAGAGTGGCCATCTTTGTCTTGAAATTTTTATTTATTTAAGGTTTTTGTGCTCAGAAATGTAAATTCTATAAAGACATATATTTGATTGTTTGATTAAAAAAACAGTGGGGAACTTGTCTTCTCAGTTTGTCAAGGTAGCTCTTCATTTATGGAACACATTTTCCTTTCCCTGCTTAACTGCTATGAACAGGTAGGCTAAAAGCTTATATTAACAGGTTAGATTTCCTCCAGTTGGCTTATTGAATTAGTTTGAGTGTGAATGTAAAGATTGCATAATAAAATTTTCATAGAGCTTATTTTTATGCACATAAAAATCTCACTCCAGCAGCTTGATTTTTAAAATCAAGAAAGAATTTGTGAAATTCTATCCTTTCCATATATATATTTAGCAGAGTTATAACAGACATGCTTTAAATATTTGACAATAAATAGGCAGAACGAAGCAGACTACTTTTTGGGACTTGAAGGACAGAATTGTAAAAAGTGAGATCATCCACAATTAGTGAGATTTTCCAAGTTGTAAATGAATTTGTAGTAACCTTTTTTTGCCTTTTGTAAAAGCTTCTTGCTTTTAATAAATACTTAGATTGCTTTTACTTTTATATATATGTATTTGCGTGTGTGAGACATGATTTTGTAGGCTTATATGTTGAAGGAATCTGAAAGTCAGTTCTTGGTTAACTGGTTATATAAATAAGCATGTTCTATGTCTGCCCACCAGATGGAGACCAAGTACCATTTTTAAATACCAAAATGCAGTGACTGGAAGGTTCAGAATATAAATATTTAATGTAACTATTTATAAATATTATGACTTGATACAATCAGATTTTGCTTGTGAAACCATCTCCAAAAAGTCTGAAAGAGTTTCACTGACTTTTTAATGTGACAATTTGCTGTAAACATTTTGGGGCACGCTATCATATAGGACTCATAGCATCTTGTTCAGATGACATTTTTAAATGAAGAAAACAAAACATATATACAATACAGAGCCATATCACTTTGGATTCATTATACAGGTAAGGTAGTTATGAAAACAGTACTCCACTGTCTTTATTTTAATGAAAATACACATCTCTCCTTATTTTTTTTTTTAAATTTCTAGCTTCCACTGCCTGTCTACATTTCTACTTTCCACTAGCTTTCTACATTTTTGGTGGCAGAGTTCTGATAAAGAATCTTTATATTGGTGAATCAAAAATTATTCCTGAATCTTTTCCTATTCTAGTACTGCAAGTTAGATTCCAGTTTCCCACCTACATCAGTGATTTGATCCTAAATCACCCTTTAGGAGCACAAACTGGTAAGACCTGCATGGCCTGTCCAGCAGGCCATGTCTTAGTTCAGCTGTCATGTCTTAGTTCAGAAATCAGTTAGACAGTGAAATGATGGCAGGAAAAAATGATGCAGTATCACAGGAAAGAATGTATGACTTTGAGATTGGTATGAAATGCAGCACACAGTTTAATGCCTGTGTATTTGCGTGTTTCTTTTCTACTCTTTTAGTGTAGCATTCTTGGAAATAACCTTAAAGACCTGGTGGATAAATACCAGCAGTATGAAGATGCCTCATCTGGACTTTTGTCAGGTCTCCAGGCCTCTGAAATAGCTGTGAGCAAACAACTATCAGAGCCAATTGCAGTGGATCCCAAAAATCTCCAAAGACAACTTGAAGAAACCAAGGTGAAAAGCTTTAAAATGCAGAAGTACTTTTGTCCTAAAAAGAACTGCTTTTTGTCTGAAAAACAGGATGATCTAATATAATCCAAGTGGCTGCAGGCCAAATTCTTGCCTTGCATGTGGGCATAGAACTTCTATGGTTCCAAAATTTGGCTGTCCACAGTGATATCTGAAAAGCACTGGGTGAAAAAAAATGGGGTACCAAGATGCCATTAGCACTGGTGAAACCAAGATGTGTTTTGTATCACTTAGCAAATGATAGGGTGAAGTCTGGAAGGTTTTTAAACAAAAAAGGATTTAGTGATTATGGGTTGCTATCAGAATAAGGCTTGGGTAGGGTTCCTGGTAGAGAATTCCATTTGATTGTTGTCTGTGACTCTTGTTTTTTTTTTTTTTCTGTTCACATTTGTGTGTTACTTCATTATGAAAGGGTTCATACCAGGTGAGCAGTGTGATGTGAGTGATCTGTTTGCCTGTTTCAGTTGCACCCAGTGCTATATACCCTGCAGAGAGTAAATTTAACATAATTTGTGCTGCACAGAAAACCAGTGTTTTTTATTTTTCCCCACTGAGGATGTAACTCATGACTTTATGTAAATCCTAGTATAGGCAGGACAACTTAGTGATAGGACTTGTGAAGATAAAACTCTGGCTACCATATAAAGTGTAGGTTTGGAGAAAGCTTTAGGACCCCAAGTATAAGATGACTTTTATATAAAGTTTCATACAGTGTATCATCTTTGAACTGACTGTTATATTTTCATAAACACATTCAATCACCTATACTATAAATAAAATTGAAGATTATTTGTTTTTCAGTGAGGAAGACTATTGATTGGGCACTTTTTCACTGTTTTGTCTGTGCTTGGTGAAGAATCAGTGCAGGTCAGATACATTTACTATTGAAAAATGATAGGCAATGGCTTTTGGAAAGTACATGCTTTAACCATTTCCCTTTCATCAGCCTGAGAAATAGTTACCTTTACCCATGGTATCTTTCAAATTGGCCTCTGGAATTGCTCAACACTTGGGTGCATGACAGCAAAAGGAGACAAATTACAGCCATGTTTAAGACAACAAAGTTAAAAGTGTAAATTGTGAACTCCTAACAATTGAATGTTTTAGATACATTTGTGTTTCTAGGCACTGAAAGAGGAGGAATAAAACCAATTACAGTTTGAAGCTTCATTTAAACTTTTTGTTCTTTATGCCAAAATGAATTATATTCTCTCTAATGCAAATTTTCATGGAAGTAATACAAAAGGAGTGAGTTCTAGGGTTCTTTTTATTAAATGTCTACATGGATTACTTGCCAGACAAAAGAGCACTCAATGAATATGAGTTGGGAAGAAGGGAGAGGGTACAACATGTCAAAAGATTCAAAGGAAGAGAAAAAACAGGAGGCTGAAGAAAGCAAGCCAATTAACGAAAGCAAAACAAAGAGTATTTTGAGGAAGAGAGGTGTTGCAAGTTAAAGCTGTCCCTTGTAGCCAACACATGCAGCTGATAATCCAGCTAGACACAGACCTTGGCAGCATGGTGAGGTCTAATCTTTTTATGGGGATTAACTGTTCTTCAGAATATTCTTCACTGCCTCTGGCATCAGCTTTCTTGCCTTCTGTTAACATACAAGGTCTTCTGGTACATCTTTTTTTTTTTCTTTTCTTTTTTTTTTTTTTTTTTTTTGGTTTCTTTTTTTTCTTTTTCTTTCTGCACAAGTACTAGCCTAAGCCTCTTCAGGTCCCTCTGAGACTTGTTGTTTCAAATGGGTCAGCAGGATGATGTACTGTGCTCTGGCACACTATTATGCTCTGGGTACCAGTGCTGAATGCACTGACATGACTTCTTTGTGCTGGCAGAGCACATAAGATTACTTTTTGAGTCATATATTCACTGAGTATCAGTGAATATCAAAAAAGAAATGAGAATTCCCTTCATTTTGGACTTGTATAAAGTTCAAGTGAATCAAAACAAACACTAGCAGAGAGGTCTGAAATAATTTAGGGATTATTTACCCTAAAGTAGTTTTATACACTAGAGAAACAAAGCCACTAGAAGTTGATTCAGCCTGACTGCCTTTGTTGACTCTGGAGCAAATCATGGCTAGTCTCTATGTGCTCCTTGGTTAGATTGACAAACCTAGGCAAAATTCAGTGACACTGCTTCAGGGAGTCCTGACCATGAAGGTGATCATCTTGTTTCAAGCTATTCCTGTTTACGCTACCGTATCAGCCTGATCCTACGTCAACACCACTGGTGGTGAATGTGTAACTACTGCTTTTGATTGCACACTTTTCCCTCTAAATTTTTCTTAGATTCTGAGCTAAAAAATGTGTTTATAATTTAGTCTGTACAAGAGGTCTTTAGAAACAATTAATCAAAGGACACATTCGAAGTTACGTGCAAAAAATAAGTTGGGTCAGACAAGTATTCTAAAATACAAGGTAAAAAAGATGGTGAATGAACTAAAACAAGGGCCAGAAGGTTAACAGCAGCCATAACCACTGGTCAGGATTTTTCTTAAGGAGAGGTCACAAATTCAGTTAGTTTATTCCCAGCACTAAGTTTAGGTTCTGTGATATATCTCAAGCCTTGCATATGTAAATATCAACTGTACCAAAAAGCATAACTGATAATAGTGGAATTTTACAGGTTCTTCAGGGACAAGTGTCTAACCACCAAATTGCTGTAGAAAAACTGAAAAAAGCTGCTGAAGTGTTATTGGACACAAGGGGAGAGTTGACACCAGACAAAGATGAGATTCAGAAAACACTGGGTAAAATATTTGCTTTTCTTAATACCTTTTTTTATCACTTATGTCTGCATGCAGGTTCTGGAAGAGACAAAATACAGAGCTTCCACATTCTTGTGTCACTGTTCAAGTCCATGTTTTGTTGAGACATAAGTCATTACAGCACAGTAACTTTATTGTTGGTCTCCTATACTGATCCATATGGTTTTCACTGTCATTTCTTTTTTTTTTTTTGACAGAAATAGGGATTGCTGAGCAGAGGTAGTGATTTGCTGAGGATCTTAAATTCTCCAGAGAAACATGACTTCAAGGAACCTGTTTAAAAGCAGTTTTTTGAAGTCTGCTTAGTTTAGGAATTACTTCCTTCTGACTTTAAGAAACTGTCTGTGGGGGGATTGACTTTGGCTGGCTGCCAGATACCCACCCACCTGCTCTCTCACTGTCCTTGCCCAAGTGCATGGGGGTAGAAATTAAGATGGAAAAGCCCATGGGTGAGATAAAGACAGGGAGATCACTTACCGTTTACTGTCATGGGCAAAATACACTTGGCAAAAATTAACTTTGATTTATGGCCAAATCAAACACGTTTTGGAAATGAGAAACAAAGACAAATTATAGCAACAATATCCTCCACCCCGCTCTTTTTTCCAGGCTTACTCCTTCCTTCCCAGCTACTCCCACTTCCTCCCTGCCAAACAGTGCAGTGGGGATGGGAAATGGATGATTGTGATCAGTCCATAATAGCTGTTCTCTGCTGCGGCTTCCTCCTCATGTTTCCCCTGCTCTGGTGAGGGACCTCTCTACAGGCTGAAATCCTTTGGAATAATGTTGTTCCAGTGTGAATATAGGCTGCATTTCCTTCAGGAAATCTCCAGCATGGCATCCTCTATGTGCTGCAGTGTGGTTATCTGCTCCTCCATCCTCCACAGGCTTCAGGGGAATCTCTGCCCCAGCGCCTGGAGCATCTCTCCCCTCATCTTTCTTCCCTGACCTTGATGTCTCTACAGGGCTGCTTTTCATACTTTCTTTTCCCTCATTTCCCAGTCCCATGTAGTGTTTTCCCTTTTCTTAAATACATTTTCCCAGCAACATCACCAGTTTGGCTGAGGAGCTCAGCTGTGCCTTGTGATGGGTCAGCTGGAGTTGGCTGTGTCAGCTGGAACTATCTGTGTCTTCCTCAGGGCAGCCCTTGACCTCCTCTCACATGAGCCAAAAACACAGGTCACAAACAAAACCTTACCACCGCCAAAACCTTACCACTTACACTTAATACTCTTTCCTGTCAGTTGTAAGAAGTAGCACAGCATGACATTCACTACTGCCTGAAGTTTGAAGACACTCTCTGTGTATCACACAACTGTCTCTTCATGGAACACCATAAGTAACTTGCAGAACAACAAAATAAAACAACTGTGGCTTGACTCCTTGGAGTTGGTGATGAAACTCTATAGGAGGTAACTTTCATAGAGTTACCTTGAAATTGTTGGATGTCTAATGAAGAACCATCTGGTAGAACCTCTCAGGTCTCACAATAACATGAGACATAATTGTGGAAGAGCTGTCTTAATACTGTGCTATTTTATTTCTTGGGAACAGTCAACAGCTGTCTTAAGCTAGAGCTACATGGAAACCAGTTTTTAAAACTGGCCACTACAGCTCTATGCTATTCTCTCATGTTCCTTGTCCAGTGTGTTTCTTGGCTCTGTTTGATCTTTGCTTCCATGTTTTCACTGACTAAAGCTGACTTTTTTTTCTTTGTTCTAACATAGCAATTTTTGACTCAACTGGTGAGAACTGGTAAAATGAGTTAAAAGCTTAGCTTGGCTAGAGGAAAAAATTAAAATATATTTTCTCTTTATCAGATGATATTGTGGAAAGATATGACAATTTATCCAAATCAGTGAATGAAAGGAATGAGAAGCTTCAAGTAACTCTGACACGATCCCTAAGTGTCCAGGATGGTTTGGATGAAATGCTGGATTGGATGGAAGGAGTTGAAAAGAGCCTTAAAGAACAAGATCAAGTGCCTTTGAATTCTGCTGCTATTCAGGATATTATTAGTAAAAGCATTGTAAGTAGCATTCTTTGAAAAAATAAACATTTGTTTGATATTGCAGATTTCGAGAAAGAATTTAAATCTTAGGCTGGCACTTTTAATGGATTCAAAATACTTACTAAAGAGGACTGTTGTGTGAAGTGAAACTGCACATAAGGATTTTTGTAGCTGAAATACATTATACTGACAGTCTAGCTGTACTGATTTGTTGCTTTCTATGGTAGATGAATTTCACTTCTTAAAATTTAGGTGCAATTCCTTGTATGTTTCAGATGCTAGAACAAGACATTGCAGGTCGCCAAAGCAGTATAAACACTATGAATGAAAAAGTGAAGAAGTTCATGGAAACAGCAGATCCATCCACTGCATCCACATTGCAAGCTAAAATGAGTGAACTTGCAGGACGGTTTTCTGAAGCAAGTAACAAGCATAGAGAGAAGCTTATGAAAATGGAGGAATTAAAGACTAAAGTGGAGTTATTTGAAGGTCTGTCAGAAAAACTTCAATCATTTCTAGATGAGAAAAACCAGGCACTCAGTGAGACAGAGGCACCAAGAAAGGATGTTAGTGAAGTGTCTCAATACATGCAGGTAACTGTAGCATTCAATTTCTGTGTGTTGTGCATTCTTAGACTAACTCATCTAAGTGATTGAATAAGAAACAAGGCATGTTTTTCCCCAGCTTTGGTTGGTTGGCTAAAATCAAGGCTTTAATTTTGAACAAGTTATTGTAAAGTCTGATGTGAAGAATGCAATCCTATTTTGCAGGAAGCTAGTGTAGAATTGGCACAACACAAGAAGGATCTGGAAGTTTTGAAGCAGCTCCTTGAAGAACTTTCATTCCATGCTCTTCCTGGAGATAAAGCACTGGTATTAGAAAAAGTAAATGCTTTGTCGAAGAAATTCAAAGAGGTAGAGGAGACGATAAAGGAAAAGTAAGTAGAATAATCAAAGTGTTTCCACTTTGGCTAATAACACAGTGTGACTGTTGTGATTACTGCTATCCTTTTGCATGCAATCTCAAGATATTGCAGCTAACCGGAGTAAGTGAGGGGTTTTTTATTGAAAGAAAAAGATTATATTTAAAAATGCCTCTGTAGTTAGTCTGTCTGGCTCAAGAGCTCTAAAACAGGCCATAAAGATAAGTAATTCTTCAAATTTTTGATATTCACTTGATTCTTGGCAATTTTAAGAAAACCCTACTTCTCCCCTTCTCTAATAGAACATAAATTGCTGCTTGTGCATATTGCATTACAGTACCATTTGGCATCAGGCTGTAAAGGAAAACTGGAGAAAGTATATGAGATTCCATAGAACTTACCTTTACAGTAAGACTAGCTTTTGCCCATTCTGCTTATATCCATAAAATTAGCTTTTGTGACACTTTGAATTTAGGAATAGTAAAATCAGATTGATAATATTTGTTAGTTTAATTATTAGAAGGAATACTGTCATTTCTTTGTCTTTAATTGTCTAGAGAAGAGGATGTATCATCTTGTCAGAAACAAATGGATACTTTTGAGCTCCTTGTGGAATCATTAAAGAAATGGATAAAAGAGACCACAGAACGAATTCCAGCAGCACAGCCCTCTCTGAATACAGAGGAGTTAAAGAAACCTTTGGAAGATACACTGGTAAGCCATTGTAGGATAAGTGAAATCTGGCTAAAGGAAATAAGGCATCTGTTACTAACATTGAAATGCAGACTTCAGGTATAAGCAGTCACAGTAATTGGGACTAGGGGGCTTGAAGTCTGCATTTACATTCCCATTTGCTTTGAATGTGTTGCAGCAGATTTCTAAGTAGCAAAGTTATTCCTTTCTGCACGCTGTGTCTGCTAAGTCTGAAGTGAGTTTTGTAATGAACAAATGACTGTGTTTCTCAACCAGAATTTAAAAGATGAATGGACATTAAAGGCACCTGAACTGCAGAAAATGAATAGCAGAGGAACTTTGCTGTGCAACCTGATCACTGCTGTGACTTCTCCTGCAAAATTGAGAGCAGTTGCCAAATCAGGTATGCTTTTGTATAATTGTTAGGTAAGTGTAACATTTCAAGAATTTCCAAAACTGTGAAGACAAAAATTAAAACGATTTCACCCTTGGATTAGCATTCTGGATATTATGGCTTGTGAGAAAACCTTTAGCCATGTCTCTTCTGACCATTGTTTGCTGCAATTCTCATTTAAACTGTCTAACTGCTGTAGTAATTCAGCACACATTCTCATTGTTTTAGTCTGGCAAAATAATGTAGAAATGCACTGATGTAAATGATTAACATGTCCTAGAGCTGTTATGTAATTCTCAGATAGCAAATAGAGTATAACAGTTGCCTTCACTTCACCAGAAAGCTTCTAAAAATGAGAAATTGACTTATTCTGATCAGTGTTCAGTGCTTCACATATCCTTCAAGTCTGCAAACAGGAGAACTGCAAACCCTGTTCTGCAAATATTGATGTACCTTCCAAGAGATACATATTTAATGGCCAAAAGGCTATTCTGTGACACCAAGCAAACACAGAAAGGTTTGCAGAGTCAGGGAGTTTTTGTTAAAAGGTTAGTGAGGAAATGGTGTGTCTAAAAAGTGAGCCTAGGTAAACCTACTCATCCCAGTATGATATCATAATTAATATTAGTCAGTGCTTTAGTTGAAACAACAGCACAGAAGGGAGTCAACTTCATATCCCAGCATGATTTTCCTGGGCCAAAATGTTTTCTGTCTGGACCTTCAGCTAAATTCTATTTTACTGGTAATCATAATTTAAAGATAGCAAGCCTATTTCCATGATTTTTTTTTACTCTAGTGTTAAATGTTAATTTGTTTTACAGAAACCAGTAATTCTGCCAAGTGTCATTCCAGACATAGTTCAAGGATGTTGGGTATTTTAATGACCATAAACACATTTTCAGTCAATTCTTGAACTGACTAGATCTGGAAATAAATTCAAATGTGTTGGCCTTCACTGGTCATCTGCAAAGGACTGGGAGGTTGGGGACTGGTAGAGGATAGCTATTGGGCAAAAGTAGAACACTTTCTTTGTTTTATCTCTTTGTAATAGCTGCCTCTGGTTTTGTTTTTGTTTGAACTTTAAATAAAAATCTTTCAAAGAACATTTTGGAATATTCTATGATGTATTTGGGCTGATTCCTCTGCCTCTTTTTCTACTCCTATGCATCCAGATAGAAAAATAGTTAAATGGCTATCACATAAAATCAGCTGTTATCCTCCAGACTAGAACAATTGCCCTCCTAGATATGAGTTGTGCTGTGTATCACTTTATCACAGTTATAAATACCTGAGTCCAGCTAATAGAGTGTGAAGATATACAAGACTCTGGCTGGAGCCTGTGACTTCTCTTACCTGGTTTGTTTTCTCTTGCCATCCTCCAGCTGCCACTAATGTGGTCCTCACTGTCCAGCTGGTACTGCGGGGTGGATGCATAGCCTTTTCCAAGGCAACAGTTAATCTTCCTCTGTTAATTGCTCATCTGGGAATACATATGTGCAGGACAGCGGGAAGTGTTTCTCCTTGCAGCTCTCTGCAGTGTGATCATGTGGCCCTGCTCTTTGCTCCATTATACAGAGCCCATTAGCTCTGGTTTCAGAGGCTCTGAATATTATGTTTAATTATTAGGGCTGCCTTGGTGAGTGGTTGCCTCTGAGTGACAGTAAGGACTTCAAGTGTAACAGGAGGAGTGCCACATTGCAATTCCTATAATGGAGCACATGCTTGAGTCTTGCTTATGACAAGATAGGGAGGGATTCATCCAGCTAGTAAGAGCTTTCTATGCAGAGTTACTATGCTAAACCATAGAACCATTTTAAGTTGGAAAAGACCCTTAAGATCCAAACGTTAACCCAGCACTGCCAAGTCCAGCACTAAACCATGTCCCGCACATATACATGTTTTTTAATACCTCCAGGAATGGTATTTCAACCACTTCCCTGGTGGGGAAAGGTGCCCTAAGTAAGCAGTGCCTTTGGTTGTGGTGTCCACATTGACCACTCTGGGCCTCTTTGCTGTTTAATGTTTAGTGCTCTCCTCAGTCTCAGCATTTGCCAGCTAGTCCTCTCCCAGGCCATACCCAGACATGGCTGGGTAAAACTGTGTTCTCAGAAGGGAACAGGGTCCTTTTGGGGGAGAGGAAGGAAGTGATATTAGTAACGTGCATGTGAATAGGCCTCACAGCTAGGGCATAAACCTTTGGCCCTGGTCAGTTATTTAGTACAGAATTGTGAACAGTAGGACTGCTTATACATCATAGGTGTGTGCACACTTCTATGTACATCCATGTACACACCCACCCACTATGCACATGCTCTGTATATGTGACACCACTGACATCACTGGCTGGCTGGAACTTCATTCTTGATGTTGTAATGACAGCTGCAGATTATGCTGTTTTGAAGAAGATATGCTGTGCTGGGCTTTTGGTGGGAAAAGGCCCAGATAAGCAAGAGGCTTCATCTTCTTTGGTCCACAGGTGGCACAATATTGAATGCTGAAGGAGGAGCTCCAGGAACTCAGGATTTCTTGAAAAATAAAGGTCAGTAAAATTTTCAGCATGTGATAAAGAAATGTTGCTTGCCAATTGCTGTTAAATATGGAAGTATTTTTAAAATGTTGTACATAAATCTGCTTGTAGCAGTCATTATTAGACTGCAATTTCACATCACCATCACATAAGACAACTACATTGACTAGGGCATGATATTATAAGTAATTATAACAATGCCTATCTAATTATTTTCTTTGAAAACCAACCAAATCTGGCCTTGTTTTCTGAATCAATATATATAATTATATATATTGTTTCAGCTGTATAAATCAATATATATCAATACTTCTATAAATGTATACAGAGATAGCTATCTTAATATAAGACATGACTTTTGAGAAATACCTGTCTGTAGGGTTTGAAACTTTAACACCCATCAGCATTCACAACACATATGTACACAAATATATGTATACAAAGACATCCATTTTATATACATTTGTATCACTGTGACCAACTCTTTTATAGAAACACAGCAACTTATGTAAGGACTTTATAGTAGCTGAACTACTACAGTAGCCCAATATATTGAACTTTTTTCATGGAATTGTTACTTAAAATACTAAAATAACAATGGGTAGAAAGATTGAAACATGTTTGTGTACTTGTATGTATTGATTTAATGATTTCTGTGAAATAAGAAGCTATTGCAAAAAGGAGCTTGTGTTAGCTCATTCAGATGTAGTGTTGCCACATTCAGAGTGGATTGGAAATAATGCTAACGGATTCAGCAACTTCTTTCTTTGGGGGACTGTTAGTTACTGTAACTCAGAGTACTGTTTAGAGTCCATGCAATATTGTTTCAAGGCCTTGTAACTTCTAACACATTTTTCATGCACCTCTCTTTACAGAGCTGACAACTGTTCAACAAGCTATGTCTAATGTAAATCACAGCTATGAAGATTTGGGAGTTCTATTGAATGAAAAGATTTCAGAACTAGAAAGTATGCTTTCAAAAATGCAAAATATTCAGGAAGAATCAGCCTCAATGATGCATTGGTTGCAAAAAATGGACAAAACTGCATCAGACTGGGAAGCTGCTCCAACAGATAGTGAAGCAGTTAAAGCCCAAGTTGAGCAACATAAGGTACTTTGTGCCTTCAAAGAAATACTTCGTCTTATAGTTATTTGGGGGATGCTATGAAATAACTGATAACTGATATCTCAGCCTACCTTTATGTTGCAGAGAGTATTTAAATGATCCTACTAAGCATATTAGTCAGGCTTAGAGCAAATCTGGCAAACTGTGTCAGTGGAGTAAAGGAGCACTGTGTCAGAGAGAATGAGTTTTGCAGGTCAGAAAATAACAGTAATTTTGGTGGACAGTTTGAAAAGGTGAGGCTGTATTGATTATACAATAAGCTATTTTGATTTTAGTGGTTTAGAGGCATATAATAGATATAATATCTGAAGGGCTGTATCTGTCCAAAAGCTGTTTCTGCAGCTGCTGGTTCACTGACAATCCACAGACCTCCTGGTCTCTGCAGCTGTAGCGGCTTATGTCTCTTCCAAGGCAGTGTTTCTCTTCAGCAGTCCTGTCATGCTTGTTAAGTTATATAGCCGCACAACAGTCCCCTTCCCCCTTTATAATTGATATGAGAAAACCACTGAATCAGCAGTAAGCTTCTGTCCTGTTTCAGCATTGGAGACATATGCTTCCCTAGCAATGAAGGACAATATTTACACATGTAAGGTTCATCTATAAAGGGAAATGTAATGGATAGGGAAAATTATTTTCTTGCTTGTGGTTGTGTATAAACAAAGACAGAATTTGATTTAACTGAGTTTCTTTTATATTTGGTGGGTCACCCTTAAAAATAAACCTGAACAGCTACCAACTTCCTCAGAGTTGGATAACATTCAATCCTAAAATTCAGAGTAAGTGTGAAAGAAAACCAGCTCTTTATTTCTTAACAGAGAATGTGCAAAGCTAACATGATCATACAACCTGCAGTGTAGTAATAGAAAAGTATTCACAAATAGCTGGAAAACCGAATGAATGCACAGGCAAGAGTCATCTGATGCAGTTGGACCTTCTACTAGAAATTCTAAATCAAGTACAGTTTGTTCAGTGTTTATTTTTGTGGGTCTTGGATAATTAAAAAGCAGGTCCATGAGGCAAGCTTTTTTTCTTAAGAACATTCATATAAGACCCCTTTGCCAGGCATATAAGAAATGTTCACTTCTGTCTGCAAGAACTGCACTAATTATGATTTGCTGGGATATCTCAGTCTTCTATTAGGTCTACACTTAAAACTCTGATTCTCTTTGAACTGTGGGTTTAGGTGATCTACAAAAAACAGTCTGAAGCAGGACTTTCACTGAGGTAAATGAGGCCACACCATGCTCCTCTTTGTTGATGCTAGCTGGGTTATTTCTGCTGTGAGCTGTACTGTGCATTAGTTAGTTTGCCTTCTGTACATAAAGAAATTCCAAGTATATGTGAATGTGATGGGACCTAGTGGATCTTATTATCTGGATACTACTAGTTCTGTCACTTGTTCAAATTAAACAATAATTATTAATACAGTTTAAATGTGTCAGGTTCTCTCTTCCAAAAAAATTGGCTAGTGACATATGTCACTATAACATGTTTTGAGATTCATAGCAGAAAAGTAGTATATATAGGCTAGATATTTCTTTTTTATCTTTGTGTTTGGCACCTCAGTATTATGGACTGCAAACTTTACCAGTCTTCCTTAGTACTTATTTATTTATCATTTACATTTTCAGCTTTTTGAAACTGAATTAAAGCAAAGTGCAAATAAAGTGCAGGAACTAAAGGACAAAATTACAGAGCTGTTGGAGAAGAACCCTGACTCTCCTGAGGCACCTAAGTGGAGACAAACATTGGATAAAATAGGTACTTCAATAAAGCTGTATTATATCTCAGACTGATTTGGAAGTTAATTTATTAATTTATATTTTTTAAATTTATTAGCAATAACTAGTATTTTTAATACTTTGTTTCCTCTTACCTCTTAAATTCTGTGGAAATAACTCCGTTTGCAAGAGTGTAGATCTGAAGTAATTCATGTGATGTCCATGGCCTTTGAATTTGTGTTAGTGCAGAGGCTATAGCTTGACTCTGTTTGAGAGGCTTTATCTTTTTCAAACCATGTGCAGCTAAAACTTGACTGGCCAGTTACTGCTCCAGATATCTTATTTTTGTTCTTCTTACAAAATATAACAAATTAAGCTGATTCTAATTTCATGGAAAGAATGGTTTGAGTTGTTGGTAGTGCTCTTCAGCATGTTTTTTTGCCCGTGAACTTGTGGCTTTTGGCATTTTTTTGGGTTTGGTTGCTTATTGCTAAAATCAGTTAGCTGATTTTAAAACTAAAAATTAGTTTTCTAAAACTGATTGTATACATTTTACAAAAAAAAAAACCTAAAAAAGCCAATTAAAAAAAGAAAACTACCATGTTTGGTCAATAGATTTTGAGATATTGCAGTGCATAATTGTCAGAAGCTTTTAAAAATTCTTTTTATGTTAGTCATATTCTAAGTAAATTATAGGTCAATAACATTGTATATCAATCTTGTTTCATAGTGATAGGCATTTCCTTCACTACACCAAAAGTAATTTTGAACCTGAAAATTTTTCCAGTCTGTCCTGCTTGTAAGTGAAACTCTGAAAAGTTTAAGTAGCAGGTAAGGTCTCCAAAAGACCTTTAGTAGTGTTGAAAGGGGATTCATATGGAATGAGCAGAGAATTGTGAAGCAGCAAAAGAAACTGTAAAAAACAGGGATGAAAATCAGAGATAGGGAGCGTTAGCAAAATACCAGAGCTGACTGAGCAAGCCCTGACAATATCACAGAGGGGAAGAGGGAAGTTACAAGCCTGTAAGACTCAAAGGCTGCTCTGGAAGCCACTTGCCATAGTGGAAAAGACCACAGACTGACATAGCCATGAACCGAAGCTCACACAGTGCTTTTGAAATACCTGTGTGCAGAAGTATTCTCATTGCCCATCATTAGGTACCTGGTTTAGATGTCTAAATGAAGCAGTTATACTCCACAGGCTCATGAATGATACACACATTTGAAAGAGTCGGGCTTTTTCAGAGGGCTGTTCCAAGTTGAAGCCTAATTTTGGGCTTCTGCTCACCCTTGAAAATGTGTGGGGCTTTTTTATTGATAAAGCAGGGAGATTTGCCTATCTAAATCAGGCACCTGATGTATAACTGAGTACAACCCTTTGCCTTCTATGTCATTTGAGATCAAAGCCTAAATTTAGGGGTATTTTGTTCAGTAATATTCTAATCCATTTTATTAGATGTTGTATATTCATTGCTCTAAAAATTCTGCTCGTGGCTGACTGTTACACAAGTGTATGTGGGTCTGACTTCTTTTAAAAGATGTTACTTGCAGAGTCACTGCAATAAGGCATCTGGAGTTAATCAGCAAGAAGCCTTATGAGAGAGCTCTGTTTATGTTTCATATATAGTCTGTTGTCTCACAACCCATCTGCGAGAACATGCATGCAATATGTTAACATTATCATTGTTAGATTCCAAATGGAAAGAGCTCAATCAAGTTACATCTGAGAGACAACAAAAACTGGAGGAGTCTTCAAATTACCTGACCCAGTTCCAGACAGCAGAAGCTCAGCTAAAGCACTGGCTTGTAGAAAAGGAGCTAATGGTCAGTGTGCTGGGGCCATTATCAATTGATCCTAATATGCTGAATACCCAAAAGCAACAGGTTCAGGTGAGTAGTGCCAACACACATTATTGATTTAAGTTTCTTCTGCCTTTTTGCTATTAGCAGAGTACTGTTTTGCATCTAGAGTAGAGCATGCTTAGTATAAGCCATTAGATTTGTTTATCTTCAGGTATCAGTTTACGTCATATTTGACTACAGCAATTACAAGAAAAGATTATCATAAGAGCAAAAAGAGATCAGAACAGGTAAAGAAAATTGTTGAGGAGACACTGATCCTCTGATACATCTTTTTGTTTTGGCCATACTGTGGTTTCTCTGTAGTGGAATGAAAGTGTCCTTTTAAATTTTATTAATTTGATATTTTACTGTCATTCCTCATATACAGTCTGTAGATAGAACTAGCTTTTTGGGATTTTATTCCCTTGACTGTGACAGTAGCTAACAAAATATGAAGGCAAGTGAAATGCAGTACTGTGGATAGATGTGGGGCGAAGGATGTCAAAGAGAGAAGAAAGAGTATAATGAAGAGGTGGAGTAAGTTACAACAACACAGCACACTGCAGACAAAAGAAACTAAGTATGAAATCAGATGAGGTTGCAGAAGGTAGAAAATTTAATTTCAAACATTCCTATTGCTGCCAGTTATTCTAACTTGATGGGAAATTATTTGTTTTTGAAAAAAATGTTATTAAAGCTTTAATATCAGTATTGTTTAAAGTGAAGTGTTTAACACATGAACTATGTTCAATACTGTGTGAAATACTATGACTCAATATTGGTTTGTAAGTGCTTCAGAGGTCTAGACAGATGGCATAAGACTATCACATATCACTTAAAAGTCCTTAAAAGTTCAACCTAATTGACTTAAAAAGAAAGGGTTTGGAATGTTCTGTAAAGTAAAACCACTATATTTGTCCGTTCTTTTGCAAGCACTGTGACTTGCTGTCAAAAAACCAAACAAATAGAGAACCAGTGATACAAATTTTAAAGGTCTTACACTACACATTCAGTCATTTTGTGAATTAGCCAAATAGTCTCTCTTCTATAATAATACATTGCAATATTACGTCAGAATACACCTTCTTTGAAGTTCTATCTGAAGACAAATATCAAAACTGTCCAGGAAAGACGACACTGCTTGAAACTAAACAGCACTAATTTTGCTTGGTGTAGTTACATAATTACAGTAGTATTAGCAGAATTCATTGTTCACTTGTTTACTTGTATCTCCTAGTTGAATTTCCATTAGATGATATGTAAATTCACCTCATTTTTTCTGTTTCTTTGACGTAAATACTTGGAAACAACACAGTTTATGTAGAAGGCACATTTATTTCACTGGTTTTTAACCTTGGATACACTTAATAAGAGAACTTAGTTACAACAAATTCTACATGATTTTTTGTCAGAAGCACTTTTTTCCATGAAGTAAATTGTTTTAAAAACTCCCTTTATTCCTAGATTCTGCTCAAAGAGTTTGACACCAGAAAGCCACAATATGAGCAGTTAACTATGGCTGGGGAGCGGATTCTGGAGAGACCTGGGGAACATCCACCCTCATATGAAATTGTAAAAGAGCAACTGGCAGCTGTGGCACAAAAGTGGGACAGTCTAACCAGCCAGCTGAAGAAGAGATGTGACAGAATTGACCAAGCCATTGTGAAAAGCACAGAGTATCAAAGTTTACTCAGAAGTCTGTCTGATAAGCTAAGTGCCTTGGATAGTAAACTAAGCAGCAGCCTGGCTGTGAGTACACAGCCTGATGCTGTGAAACAACAGCTGGAAATTGCTAAAGAAATGAAGGAGGAAATAGAACAGGAAATGAAGAATATAAATGCAGCCCAAGCTCTTTGTGAAGAGCTGTCAACACTGGTTGGGGAAGAGTATTTGAAAGCAGAACTTACAAGACAGTTAGACAGCATCTTAAAATCGTTTAAGGATATTGAGCAAAAATCAGGTTAGTATTTACTTAAAGAAAAATAGTAACTAAGACACAAAGTATGGCAAAACTTTGTGATAGAGGTGTTGAATGAGTTGAGATTGGTGCCAGCTCTCTATACAGTCCAACCCCCAAGCAGTTGTACATTAGAATTTAGAAGAAACTCCATACCTTGAAAAGGTAAGAACAATGCTTGGCATCTCTTGTGAATAGTTCGTGACAGAATTTGGAGTAAAATAGCAAAGCTGCATTTGTTATGTCTTCCTTCAGGTGCATCTTCACTGAATTAGAATACCAAAGGAGGATGCTGTTCCTTGAGCTACACAACTTCACAGGGGCAGAGTATAAGCCAAAATGATAATTTCTAGGCAAACACCAGTTAATGGCTTAGTGAAACACAGTGGTAATTGTATGAAACTGTTTGTGACAGAAGGGGGCTGATAGTTTGCTGCCTTTCCTTACCTTGTGAACAACAGAACTGAGCAAGTCATACATTGCAAGTGTTATCATACTTTGTTCTCCCCAGCAGCCTCAGTTATAGGTTTTTAATTTCCTCTGGTCACGAGGAACTTCAAAGAATCTCCCTACGAAGATTCATTGCCTGTAGGCCATGAATTAGACACTACTAGGTTATACCACTTAATATTCCCTGTGCTTACACTTCATAATACCATGAAGCACAACTGTGTGTTTTTTACCCCCAAAACCTGCCCTAATGGGATTCACGTAGACACAGACTGGATAAGCTCACCTCATTTGATTCATGTCCTAATGCCCTCATTGCTCTGCTGTATTACAGGAATGAGTCTGTCCCTTGCAAGAAACTTGGTTGTCTGCCAGTCAAACAGCACATACTAAGAACTGGCTTTCTTTACATTAATGATCATGCATAATAGAATCAAGATTAGTTATTATTTTTTTCACTGAATACTAGCAGGTTCTGATAACAAACCTCTGTTCTGCCTTCTCCTTTGTAGAAAACCATGTTCAGCAGCTTCAGTCAGCCTACGCCACTTCTCATCAGTTCCAGCAAATGTCTAAGGACTTTCAGGCATGGCTGAGCAAAAAGAAAGAAGAGCTGAACCAGGCTCGTCCTGTGTCAGCCAAACTTGATGCCTTGCAATCACTAATTGAAGAACAGAAAGATTTTAAGAAGACAGTGACTGATCAGATTAGTTCATATGAAAGAATTGTTGCAGAAGGAGAAAGTATCTTGCAGAAGACTCACGGAGCTGACAAAGCAGGGTTACAATCCCAAATTGCCACACTCAAAAATAGCTGGGATGAAATCAATAAAGAGGTAAAAGAAAGGGAGGATAAATTAACAGATTGTCTGGAGAAAGCCCTCAAATACAAGCAGCATGTAGAAAATCTGCAGCCATGGATAGAGAAGTGCCAAAGCAACCTGTGTGAATTAAAAGTTGGCATAAACCCTGTTGAAATAGAGAATTCTGTTGTTCAGTTGAGGGCATGGCAGAAGGACCTGGATAAACACCATGGGATGGTGGAACTATTAAATAATTCTGCTGAAAGTTTGCTCAATGCAAGTCAAACAGATAAAGAAATTATTCAAGAAGAAACTAAGGTGCTGAATCAGAATGTGAATGTGGTTACAGAACAACTACATAAGAAGAGAGAGTGCTTGGAAAATATGGCACAAAGACTGAAAGAGTTTCAGGAATCATCCAGAGAAATTGAAAGACAGCTTAAAAATGCCAAAGAGCATCTGGAAGCTCATGACTCACTTGGACCTCAGTCATTCAGTAACAAACACCTGACGATGATGCAGGCCCAGCAGAAAGCCTTGCAAGCTTTAAAGCCTCATGTTGATTTAGCAAAAAAGCTTGCCCAAGACCTGGTGGTAGAAGCTTCTGATTCAGCAGGTGTTTCTGACCTTTTGCTCCAAGCTGAATCTTTGGAGAAAGAATACACTGCAGTGAACCAGCAAATTGAGGATAGGTGCTCATTCCTAGAGACCAAACTTCAGGGAATTGGCCATTTCCAAAACAGCATCCGAGAGATGTTCTCCCAGTTTGCAGAGTTTGATGATGAACTTGATAGCATGGCTCCAGTGGGGAGAGATCTCAAGGTACTGCAGTCACAGAGAGAGGACCTAAAACATTTCATGAAAAAGTTGGAGGACCTTATAATGAATAATGAAAATGCTAATAAAAACTGTAAAATTATGCTAGCCACAGAAGCTGAAGCTTCTCCTGATCTTGTTGGTATAAAGAGAGACTTGGACGCTCTAAATAAACAGTGCAACAAGCTACTAGACAGGGCAAAAGCCAGGGAAGATCAAGTGGAGGGTACTATTTGCCGTGTTGAGGAGTTTTACAGCAAACTAAAAGAATTTTCCACTCTGCTTGGGAGAGCTGAAGAACATGAAGAGTCACAAGGTCCTGTTGGAATGGAAACAGACGCTATTAATCAGCAGCTGAATACATTCAAGGTAGGAAGATTGCTTTCTTACTATTATAAAATATTTTACCACAATACCTTTTTATTAAACATCATAGTGAAAGGGATTGGTTAAGTGCAGACCTTAGAGGAGTCTTATTTCACAGTAGTCTGTTTTGCTTGTATGCTTTTTATCTGTTTTAAATGGGGATCTTATACTCCAGAGAAGCCTTCCTTTGCTACAGCTTGGCAGACATTGGGAATTTTGCATTCCAGCTCCCAGTTCCTGCACTCCAACTCCCTCTTCACCTCTCTTCACTGTCTTGTTACCTTCTGTAATCTAACTGCCTTTTCTGTTTTTGAGAAATTGCATATTGTCTCTATATGATGTCCATGTATTACACAACTTCCATCTTCACAGTGGTGTGAATTTTAGACTCCAGTGTTCACATACCAGCCCATTTTGCTCATCTGAGTAGTTTAGCTTTTTTTCACCTGGGTGTAGGCTTCAGCATATGTAGGTTTAAGATGTTACCTTTTGACATTTTCTGTTCTGCTACACTGGCCAGTTTTACCTCACTGAATTCCACCCTTACCTAGAAACATCCTGATTAAAAAAAAAAAAAAAACAACAAGAAAACAGGGAAAAGAATCCCTTTATTATATTGGGAGTTTGCTGTAGCATCCATATCCAAAATGCACTCTGGAGCTTCTGTATGTAGCTTTTTTAATATGTCAACTAGCAATCCATGTCCAGCTCAAAAAAAATGCGTTGCAGTAACAGTGAGTGTTAATTGAGCTTTGGTACTGAAATAAGTACAGATATTTGCTTGGTTTAGGTTACTATAAATGAATTTCCAGTGCTCACCAGAAAGATTTATAGATGTCAGCCGTGTTTGAAAAAGATCGTAAATCTCCTAATGGCTATATAGTAGCACTGAATATTCTGCACTGCTTTGGTTTCATTCCAGTATAATATTGATTTAAATGTTTGTATGACTTGTACATTAGTTGACAATTAATGATGAAACCAAACCTTCATAGCAGGATTCAATAAGCCATGCTGTTAAAAATCTGATGACCTTGGAAAACAGTCATTACATGGCTGGGCCAACAGAGGGTGCATTTTGCTTGTTTAAGCCGTATTAGAAAGGAAAATTGAACCAGAAAACTTTCATCTGGGAATTTCAAATGGAAGTCACTGTGAGTTTTGATAATCTTTGAGAATGCATAAATAGAGACAAAAATCTTGAACAAATAGTTACATTATGAGGAGATTCCATTAGACTGGGAGGATTAAAATTGTATGCCAGTCTATCCCAACAAGTCTATCTCAATTTAAAAGAGAAACAAATGGCTTTTCTTTGTATATGGTTAGTAAAACATTTTGGATATTGGAAAATAGCAACAGCTCCTGCTGTGATTGCTCTTGCTTACACTGGCTATACAGGATTTCAGTTGTAGCCAGTTTTGGATCTCTGATTTCACCACATTTCTTTCATTTTCAAAAATTAGGTGCAGGTCTTTGTTAATACACATTTTATACAAATAATTATATATATATATATATATAGATATGTATTTTAGTATAAAGAAAAATGCTTCTGGAGTGTTGCAACCTGATGAGTGTGTATGGTAGGATAATCCAGTTCCCTGTGTTTTATCTCAGTGTTGTAGTTCATCAGGGCATTGGACACAACACAGCAACTGAACAGTTTGGGAGTGAGAGAACTGTGCAGACCTGTGGGGTGACAGTGTCCCTGAAACACAAGAGCTTATGTGGTAAAAAGACCAAAAAACCTGGAGAGACATAAAGGGAAACAGTGATTACAGCATGTTTATATCCAGAAGTCTTCTCTGGGATTGTATTTATATTAGATATTTATAAGCTTAGAAATGTGTTTTGCTTGAAGCAACTATTTTAGGCTTATGATTAAAAACACAATGCCATTAAACAGGAGGTGAAGAACGATGAAAAAGTGAAGGGGTTGTTTAAATAAGTGAAAGGCAAATGCAGAAATAAAACAACAGTGAGGAGCCTTTGAAGAAAGGAAATAGGGAGACCAGAATGGGAAAATTTACTAAGTGAGAGTGTAGTTAGTGAAGGGATATTGAGAGCAGGAGGATAGGGATCAACTCTCCTAGTACTTTGTGTCAGTGCTACTGAGGCATATCAAAATTGCAGTAGGTAATCTGTTTATACTCTTTGCCCTTCCAGAGAGCAGTTCTACCTGAGGCAGCAAACTGTAGGGAGATTGTCTCCCACAAATCCTGCTCCACTCATGGTGTACTTGCTCACGTTTGTGCACGTACGCAAACACACACAACCTGAAAATGTGGCTGTGGCCACAAAACCACTGTCTGGCTCCTTATGTCTTTAGCCTGTGTGGTCAACTACAGTCAACTTCAATTCCTCAAGAGTAAAAAAAGAATCGTTCTTTGGAATAGATGTATTAACATGAAATCTTCACTCTCTTCAGGGAAGAATCTCATGTAATGGGCCAGAGGTGGTTTTTGTGGTTTAACCAATTTTTATGTACAAAGAGTTAGAGCTGTGTGCACCTTCTTGGCATGACATTAAAACGCATAATATTTTTTAAAAACTAAACTGGCTTTGAGTTGTGTTATAAATGTATATATTTAAAATACATATGCATACCTGTTTTATATATATTCCTTCTTTGTAATGTACTTATTCCAGTCAGTATAGAGTGTTAAATTGCAAGTAGTTGCTGTCAATGTTAAATTGCAAGTAGTTGCCATCAGTGTTAAGCTACATTTATTTACAAAGCAGTTATAAAATTTGCTTTCTGTAAATGTAAATCTTCAGAGCAGTTAATTTCAAAGTAGAACCATGACTCTTACTTCACTTCAGGAAGAGTATAATCAAATGAAGAATTTATCTCAATTAATATAAAACACAAAAAGAATTACTAATTAACTTGCCTTTGTTAGACACCTTTTACCCCAAACTCTGTATGCAGTGTGTAGATTAGTCCTGAAAGGAAATTTCAGTAAATTAGGTTTGTTAAGGTACACTGAGTCTGCCACCATTCTTGAAAAGCACAACAAAAAAGAATTGTGTAAATGGACTGAACCAAACACTCTGGGTTTGAGTAGCTACACAGTGTTAGAATGTTTGCAGTTGGAGAAGCATTTGCTGCTAGTTTCTCTCTGAAATTGAGAAAGAACCCAAATTTGAATTATTTTACTTTTTGAAACTTTTCCACAATTCTTTGTACTGTAATTTAGAGGTGTTGTTCTTAGTAAAACCAGCCTGGCACTTTTATAGCTTTCATAAGTATGTTTCATTTGATTTTTGCTTTTATTTTTGAATAAAAGTAGATGTAGTCTTTGGAGGTTGCCTTCTAATTGGGCTTTATGGGAATTTTTAGGTAGCCTGAGTTTTCCTGCCAATGAGCTTGAACTAAGATTTTAATTGGCTTATGTTATAGAATCACAGAATTGTTTAGGTTGGAAAAGACATTTAAGAACATCAAGTTCAATGTTAACTCAGCACTGCCAAGTCCACTGTTAACCATGTCCCTAAATGCCACCTCTACATGTCTTGTTAGTTATGCAGAGGATGTCTGTCCTCTGAAAATTTGCTTTGAAGGCAAATAATGTTGAATGTATAATCAGAAGTTTCTCTTCAAGTTTCTTTTTGAGCTAAGTGTTGCATATCCCATGCGCTGTTTACAAACTCTAGAACAAGATACTAAAATCTTCCATGGGATTTACTGCAGTTAAGGTCTCTATTGAAAAGCAAAAGTAATATAAGCAACTATTAATTTTTTTTTTTAAGAGTTGTGTTTTGAAAGTGGCTCATCTGTCATACCTAAGTCTTCAGCAGAAACAGTGAAAAATGGTAAATAATTTTTTACTGTTAAAATAATTTTGCTGTTGAACAAATACAGACCAATTTCAGCTATACACTTCCCTTATAAAATCGTGCAGCCCTTTCTGAATTCAGCACATATTTGGTTTTGGTTGTTTAGGGTAAAAGTAACCATGGATGATAGGACCTTGCATCAAAAGCGTCAAAAATCCTTTTTGCATCTGTACCATTATAGTCTATTCTCTGCTAAAAAATCCAGAAGTGATTATCTGTTTGGCATAATTGTAATGTTATATGGCTGCTCACCAGAGAGGAGGAAAAGAGAATTTGTCTGCCGTGACCTTAGTGTTTTGATATGTAGCTGACTGTTTATCAAGCAAATCAATAAACATGAAGTGTGGTATGTTTGTATCTCTTGCATACAGTGTATCCTGCTTGCTGCTTAATGCGGAAAGCACAAGCTGATTGTAGTGAATGTACCGTGTCAAGTTTTAGCACTGAGTGCCATATGCTGTCCCTAAACTGAGGTCTGAATTGTCCCTATAACTAATGGCTGCTGTGATACAAGCAGCTCAGGTCATTAGGGGTATGGCTTCTACTGGAGTGGAGCTGCTTGTTCATGGCAGCTCTCCGGTATTGTTGGCAAGTTACCTGTGACTCTCCCAACACTTCACTGCGACGATTATGAGCCAGAAGTGTAGGTGCAAAGTGTTGAACTGTATTTAAAAGGTGTAAATGTCCAAACCTGAAATCTTTGTCTTGATAGGCTGGTTTTGGGCTGCAATTAATCCCATTTTAAAAAAAAAGTCATTCAGATATAGTTAGGGCTTTCCCCCCAGTATTTTAATGTTTCTTTCAGCGGGAGCTGGATTCTCCAGGAGTGGCTGTCCTGTTAGCCAACGCCCCCCCGAGCTCTTGCCTCAGAGCCAGTAACCAGAGTGAAAAAAGTCAAAACGGGACTGAACGTCTCACCTCGCGCGTCAGGTAGAGCAATGTGTGACCATTCCAACACCTAATCTAAACATTAGGCGAGTTTGGGGGATTTCTTTTTTAAAATAATACGGAGGCGAAGTTTCGGTGTAACTTTGGTGTGGAAGCGTCCATTGAAATGCCGGCTTTTTCAGCCGGGGCGCTGGGGTGCGGGCGCGGTTAAAGCGACGCTCCCTGCCCAGTGTCTCCCGCGAAGGCAGCGGCCGGAGCGGTGTCGGCGCTCCCCCGGCGCTCAGGAGCGGGCTGGGGCGGGAGTGATGTCACCGCCGGGCGGGCGGCGAAGCCTCCCTGCCGCCTGCCCTCGCCAGCCCTGCGCGGCACCGAGCGAGAAGCGAAGGCGCGGGCGGCTGAGGAGATAAGGAGGCGGCGGGGAGGGACGGAGGGAGGGGAGCCCCGGGGGGAGCCCCCGGAGCGGCGCTCCGGGAGCGGGCGGGCCGGTAGCAGATGTTGCCTGAAGAGCGAAGCGGGGCGTTCCTGGCGGCTGGAGCGGGGCGAGCCGGGGCGCTGGGCGGCCGCGCCGGGCGGGACGCGCCGGCGCTGCACGGCGGGGGTTTCCTTCCCTCGGCTCCTCGGCAGCTGCGCTTCAGAAATGAGAAGGAGGCGAGGGCAGCCCGCTAGCTGCAGCTTGTAGTCGGGACCTGCCGAATGTAAACCTGCCGTGCCTTCGGGGAACGCGCCACGCTTGCTCTGCTCTGCAGCTGCCTTAAAGAGCTCTCCAGGATGGCACCGGGAGAAGCGGTCTGAAACACTCGTTTTCCGACGGTCTGCTCGAAGGACGCATTGGCTTGGCTGCTAGAAAGTGATGTTTTCGTGTGGGACTTGTGGAGGCACCACGAACAAGCCTGGTACAAGAGGAGGATAAGCTGCCTTTCAGGTCAAGGTTATTTATAGCTACTGCCAAAAAAGTAAAGGGCTGCTTTATTATTCTTACTGTTCTGGATTTAACTTATTTTCGCCCACCCCCAGGATTTTCTCCGTGCCTTGGTCAGGACCGTACAAGCCACTGTGGATTCTGTCCTTTTAAGCTGCCACACCATGTTTTATTTATAAATGAGATGGGACCCTGCAAACCGGCTAAATGGATTACAGTTAAGCAGTCATGTACAGAAGATAATGTACTGCCTTCTGTAACACTTGTTCGTTTGAAGGCTTATAGGGGAGATTTCAGATACAGATTCTGACCTGGAAAAATAAATGAAGCCTTCCACTGAATGTTTGAAATATTTGGTTATTGCTGGTTTCTGCTATAATTTGTTTTTCTGTGACATTGGGACATTTCTGTTACTTTCTTACTGAAGCACTTTATATTTTGGGGGGTGGGAAACCTCATATCCAGGTAAAGTCAAATTTAAACAGATGCACTGATTATGAATGACCTCAGGCTCCTCAGCCTTCGGATCTTATGATGTATATTTTTGTATCTATGCATCTTATGCTAGGGGCAAATTTACTATTTCTCCAGATTGCTAGTGTTTTTTAAATGTTTGCCCTGAATCACTGAAAACAGAGGTGTACTTGTGTGAGCACTTCCAACATGGGGAAGCCACTTAGCAGGCCAGACTGTCTACGTCAGAATCCTCCATGTGTTGGCAAAGGGGAAGAAGATGAAGATCTAAATATTGAGGATTGCTACGTTCCCCAGAGGTCTATCTATGACACTGTGAGGCTGAATGAACAGATTGATTCAGGCTCCAAGGGCAGCCTCTCTTCGAGGCATTTCACAGACCGGACCTTACCCTACAGTCACAGAACACTGGACATCAGTACCTTGTGCTCCAATGGTGCCCTTACTTCTTCCAGTGTTTTTGAGCTCCGAAGCCGTGAAGCTAACAAATTAGATGAAAAAATGATCTTTGACGCTCTTAAACTGAACAGCGATATCATTCGGACAGCTGGGTTACCCAAAGGGAAGTCTCACGCCGAAAAGAAGGAGCACAGACGATCATGGAGAATGCTTGTTCCACCCAACTTTCCCGACTACACTAATAGAAGTGAAAGCTCCTTTAATGAAACTGCTGATATGTCAGAGGCAGCTAGACTGGGCACATGCAAATGGGGTACGAGTTCTCTTACCTCAGAAGAGGATGATTCTGGTTTATGCAGCCCTCCAACAGAAAGGGAAGATAAACAAGATCCACTTTCAGCAGGGGAACAAACTCAAATACAAAGTCTGTCTTCTGCAGAAGATATCCATGCAGTAGGTCCGTTCAGACCATATATCCCAGCAATTTGCAGAGAGCAGCAAACCCCTCTGCTTGCAAGCATGACTGTCCCCATCAAAGAAAGCTGCAGTCTGGCTTTGCATGACATGTTACCCTCTGGAAAAGTAAAACAAAACAATGCCCAGATGTGTGAGAGTGATCAGGAAGAGATGGTGGGGAAATACTCTCACTTACAAGGTTTCAAAGAGAAAATTCTGTTGCATGAAGATCCTCTTCAAGGTGATGGAAGAAGTATTACCCCTGGCAAAAATGAAGTGGAAAATGCATATGAAGTTCATGAAAAAACTAAAACTCAAGTCACAACTGTGGAGGTGGATTATGTGGATGATGAACCTCCTCATGCAGATGATTTTTACACTAATGCTGATGTAAATACTAGTGACTTGGATTTTGCAAAATATGAAATTTTATCTGATACAGAGGAATGCAGTGTAGCATGTACAGGCTCAAATGAAACGGCATTTTCTGTTCAGCAGCTTGAATTAGATAGTACTGTAAACTGCCCAAAAGTTTTCCCAGGGAGAAATAAAGGCAATATCTGGACTACTGGCGTCCAAGACACCTTGGATACAGTCTGCAATGGTCTCTTGTCCACCAAGGTAATTAAAAACCAAAACCCCATAGATTTGTGAATATATTGTAATATATTGTAAGATAACCATGAAGATACTTGTTTAAAACTCTACGTTTTGTCATTGTTGCAAAAACATAACTTTTAAATTAATAACTAGGCAGATGCAGTAATCAATGTCATTTGCATAGCACAGATGGGGTGTCCATAATTGGTGAAATGGTCAGTATGGGAAATGAACTGGGGGCAAATTCTGTGCGGGGTGTTTAGTCCAGCTGTTTTGAGCAGGGTTATTTATTGCCCAGCTGGTGCCTGTTACTCCTGCCGGGAATGCCTCCTCCATGCTCTGTGTTGTGCTCGGTGTCTGTACTGAGTGCAGTCACAGCCAGCGCCATTCAAGGGCAGCTCCAGCCCCTGTGTTCAGCCGGAGCAGCCTTACTCATCAAGGTATAACCAACAGTATCAGATGGTTGTGGTTTCCAAAGCAGGCAGATTAAAGGCTCACCGCCTCTTCTGAAAGCTGCCTTTTGCATTTGCGTGCCAGAAAGCAGATCTGACGTTACAGTAGTATTTTACAAGCACAGGATCTTGCAGTGCTTTGTGAGTGGTGGATGAGGTAAGAGAGTAAGGGAAGCTTTGTAATAAGGAAAGGGTGTTTGTCGGGTCTGTAATTTTTTTCTTCCCACTCTGGTTGAAATCTGAGATACTTCAAGCTTTGTTGCTAAGTTGTTCTGGTAAACTTTGGCCTCAGCAATAATTGTAATTTATTTTAGGCATCTCTCCACAAAGAATGTGTGCATTTTTAAAGGGCAGATTATGGAGATCAGTCCCCTCTGTGGTGGGACGTTGTTCTCAAAAGATGAGACTTTATGGCACATAAAAGAAGAATTTGTTATTGATTCTGTGTTGAAATACTATTCTGCCTCCTCCCTACCCTACAGTCAAGAAAAACACAAGCATTTTCTTCTTCTAGGAGCAGCCAACTCATTGCACACTCTCAGTTTTCATGTAACCACAGTCTTAGAGTTTTAGGGGTTTTTTTGTCTGTAGGAACAAATCTCTTAGGGATGCTTAATTTATTTTACCCCTTATGTTTAGTGTATTTGCTGTAGCTTCTAGATTGACTTGTCAAGCTGGTGGAAGTGTGCTCAGCCACCTGAGGTCTGCCACTTTAAAAGCAATCACTTGCCTCAGTGTGTTTGGTGCAAAATAGAAGAGTTGCTTGTACATTCAAGTGATCCCTGCTTTTCAGGATGCTGAGAAAGGTTGCTTTGAATGCACTAAGTGTACACCAAAACTGTTACTGAATGCTGCTATAGAAATTGAAGGATTTAGGGTCAAAAGTTGAGCATTCTTTAGCATTGTTTATTCATTGGTTATTTTTCACTGGCCTGTGTAATTAATTCAGGGGCTTCAGGCCATTTTCTGATCTCATTGACACTTGTGTCAGTGCAGCTTGATGCTGCTGAATACAAATGGAGATTTACACTGCTGTTGCTAATGGTAATAATCTGGCTCTGAAAAAGCTTAAATACCTGCAAGAGTAAAATAAAGTAAATGCAAAACTGCTCAAATTGCTGTTGGGCACAGTCAAAGCCTTGGCAATTTGCAAGAGTATCCTTTGAATGAAGGCCCATTTTCTTGGGTGTCTGCTGGGATACTATTTCAACAGCATCTGTAGTGGTGCCTCTTCCTCACTTGTTACCATTATAATCTCCTAAACTGACCTTAAAATACTTCTTTCTTCACTTAAAACTTTGGCTTTTGTCCTAATTTAGAAAAAATGTGCAGTTGTCTCTCTTTGTTCCATTTTTTGTTAGATTTTATAGACTGATAACTAAACAGATGAGTTTCTCCAGTCTTTACTTCTTTTCCCTCTATCAGAAGTTTTCTTTTTTTACCCCCCAAAACTTCCAATGCCCCTCTTTTTCTCTTTCTCCCTTTCCTTCCTATCTAAGACTACTCGTGGAAGTGCATGTAATTTCCCCCTCTATGGTGTATTGAATTTACTCTGTTTAGATTGAGTCAATTCTATTTAGATTTATTAATGCTTTTTTAGGAAGGTCCTGACAAAGAATGGCTTCCTTTCTTCTAGACACTAGTTTTAAGCTTTTTTTTTTTTTTTTTTTTTTTTTTTGGCATACTGTCATGTAAACACCAGGTGCATTTTATATCAGAAGTTACCATGTCAGAAGTTATCATGTCTGTCTTGGGTTTCAACTGCAGGTATTCCAGAAAGAAGAAATTGAACCCTTGCAAGTAAAACAACAGGAGGTGAATTGGTTGGGTCAGGGCCTGATTCAGAGTGCTGCTAAAAGTACCAACACAGAAAACCTTGAACATGACCTTGAAGATGTCAACACCCGGTGGAAGACTCTTAATAAGAAGGTTATTATTTTGTATTCTGTTCTGCTTTTGCTGTGTTCTGCCTTTCAATTATTTGCTTGCTGACATCTCTCTAAGTACAGGAAATTAAATATTCACTAAGAATACGAATTGTATTTAATTTACACAATCACTTTGTAATTCTAAGGATAAGATTTATATCACTAATAGCCAGAAGTATTGCTGTCACTTAAAAGGTTTTGCCAAACTTTCTATAGATCTGTCCTGGATTTTTATTAAGGAAAAACTCACAGAATCATGGAATGATTTGGGTTGGAAGGGATCCCTGGAGATCCAGGCCCGGTTTCAGTCTTTGCATGTTTTTTGTCTTATTTGCTCATCTACACTGTTGTACCTGCACAGTGCACAGAGTGATGATACGGCCCAACTCTGTATCTGGTGGAATGTTTCCTTTACAGCACCTTAAGGATTGTATTGCTTGAGACATCAGAAAGTCCCACTGCTTTGAAAAACTGTCTGTAGATGTTTTTCTGTAATTTTCAAGAGTCTTCTTTCATCAGTAGCTGCTGTTGGAAGATGGAAAGGGAGGAAAGTAGAAATGGTGCTTATCTTCTGCTGTCTTCCTGAAGGAGTGATGCAGCAGAACCAGGGACACCTGTGGTTCACCTGTTTGCCTTTTCCTTTCCTATTTTTATTTCTTATTGATGGCATTATTGGCCCTTATTAAGAGCTGCTACTTTGGATTCCTGGCTCACTCTTTCTAAAAGGAAAATAAAGACCATCTGAAATGCAAACATCCCATCAATATATTTCATAATATTGTAACTACATAAAACGGGAGTATCTTGTAAGGCATTACTAGGGCAGGCTGATTTACTGGGAGTTAGTCTGTTCTTTTCATTGGATATCTGCAGCCTCAAGAGATAATTGCTGAATTGTGACATAGTGCTGTTCTGAACAGTTACAAATGAGAGTATTTATTAGTGATAATGACAGATGTTCTACAGATTTTGGTTTCTTATTTCACAGAAATAAAAAAATAGGTGAGATCCTGTATTGTTTTTTCAGGTTGCCCAGCGTGCTGCACAATTGCAGGAAGCCCTCCTTCACTGTGGAAGATTTCAGGATGCCCTTGAGTCTCTGCTTAGCTGGCTCATTGATACAGAAGATCTTGTGGCTAATCAGAAACCACCATCTGCTGAATTCAAAGTTGTCAAGGCCCAAATACAAGAGCAGAAGGTAAGTGAAATGGTTTCAGAATCTCTCTCCTTCCACTGGATCAACGAGAATAAATTTCCAGTCTTTGGCAAAGCATAGTGTCTATTCAAGTGTATTATATTACACTGGAGTGTGCTGAGGTGTTTAAGGAAGCCATCTGTTCAAAACTCAAGACTTTGTCCAGGGTTAGGAGAAGTGTTCATCTTCTGGGATATAAGATAAAGAGTGATACTGTGGAGTCTGAGCTCTGGTTAGAGTTATTAACATCATCTGGCAAGGATGTTAAAGATCCATTGGAAAAAGAGAAAGCATAAAATCCAGTATTTGGCCATTTGAAAGAAAGAAAATAAAACCTAGTAAATTTTCACTGTAATACTTCCAAGAAAAGATTGCAGGTTACAGACTAAAATACCTGGCTTGTGATCTTGATGTGATTTTTGTTGGTAATTAATTGGCATGCCATTGGGAAATGGCCTGTGCTAACGTAGAAACACTATCAGTGTAATCAACTTTGGCATATTTTAATAATGGTTATAGGAAAAAGAATGATAATGTAGCTGATAAAACATACAGTTCATGCAATTGGACTGTGTGGCCCACTGCCACCCAGAGATTTAATGTAAAGTTATGGCCAGTAAAGGTTGTCCTCTTGGAATACCTGCAGTGGCCAAATGTTATTGTTACCAAGGGCACCTAGGGAATGGAGGAAGGAAAGATTGTAGACAAAGGCATATTTTATTCTTCACAGAGAAGTTAATGTACTACACTAGACTGGTGAACTCAATTGTATCACATACAAGTGATGAATTGGTTATACAGTAGTTTTAGTGGCTGTTTTCCCATCTCTGTGTATCAGAATTACCTCTGTGATGCCAAATCTAGAATGGCATGAAGTTTTCTCATAAATGTTCCTGTAAAATGTAACAGATATTCTAAACAGCTGGATTCCCTCAAGGGTGTTAAGTAGAACCTTTTCCTCTGTATGTTCACTTTCTCGGCTACCCATATCCTTACCTCAGAGAAACCAGGGATGTTGTTTGGACTTCATGAAACTCCGGTGTTTGTAGGAAAACAATTGAGAAACTAAAATGAGCCTGTGTTGGTCAGGGAAGGGGTTGATGTGTGTTTGGTATCTGTGTCTCTTTGATTAGCATTGTTCACACTTTTATCACAATACAGGCATTGTGGTTTAGCTTTTTTGTTGGTTTTTTTTGTTCTAACAGCTTCTCAAGAATTCTACTGTTGTTACATTTGCATTATTGCAATATTTCTTAGTAACCTGGTGCTTTATTGCTTTCTGTATAGCTTCTCCAGAGGCTGCTGGATGACCGCAAGCCTACTGTTGAAGCAATCAAGCGCGAAGGGGAGAAAATTGCAGAGTCAGCAGAGCCTGCTGATAGAGTGAAAATCTTGAAACAGTTGAGTTTCCTGGATAGTCGATGGGATGCCTTGCTCAGTAAAGCTGAAACAAGGTATTTGAAATTCTTTCATTGATATGAGAAATGCAGACATAGCATGTGATAGATGTTTAGAAGCAGCATGCGGGACTCTATAATGTGAAGTACTATCATTCTTTTGATTGCATTACGTCCTAGTGTCTTGATGTTGGTATAATGGGTCCTCTGAAGGAAAAGCAGAGAGCAGTGATTTGGAGAGACCAAAAGCTCTTAAAAAAAGTTTAGTCTAAGATGTGACAATCTGCCAGGATTAACTGCATATGTATATTCTGATTATTTTATCTCTGTTAATGGTTTTGACATAATAACCTGTTTTGCAATAGAATCAAGTGCAAATTTTACACCTAACAAATAATATTCCCTTGGAACGTCAAAGTCTTGACTTGCTACAAAGAGGGAGCACTCAATTCTTTTTCTGTTTGATATAATCTACATAATTAGTTCCTGCAATTTAGAGGTGTTTGTGCTGTCAGTTGCAGATGCGTGCAAGGTGCTGAGCTCCCTTAGTTTTCAAGAAGAAAAAGGACCTTTAAAGTATGTAGATATATATTCTAGCAACACAGAAACCCTTATCTCGTAAAAGACATTGCAGTCCAATTCAAGTTTCAATTAAAAAAAAAACTCAAACAAAATCCATGCACATAGTATCTGTGTATACACAGACTTAAATTTGAGTTGTTGTCAAACAAAGTTGTGAACTGTAAAGTTCTTTGAAGAAATCTGTATGGAAAGGGTTACTGAACATGTTTTCTGGGTGGGGATTTGAGAAGGACAGTCTTGTTCAGAGTAGAGAGAAGAGTGCATGAGACATAGCCTGAAAAAAGGCATATATAATTGAGAGTAAGAGAGGACCTGGGAAGCTGAAGAAAACAAATTTAAAGTGCACAGTGAAACTCTGCAGTGAAGAACAGATGTTTGTGTCGGTACTTAAAATAGCGTTGAACTCACCTCTGTTGTCTCCTATTCCTTCTGGTAGCCTCTCTTTAGTTGAACCTGTTTTATTATATCATACTAATAATAGGATTATTTAATTAGTCAACTACTAATAGACCATTATTTCCTTTCCTTTTTTATTCCTTTTTTTTTTTTTTTAATTGAAGGAATCTGACTCCTTAGCTGGGGTAAATGTTAATGTCATGTTTAATTTAATATCATCCCAGTGTGGTGACATCTAATTACAAATGAAATTGCAGCTTTTTCCAAGCCATCCATTAGCTGCAAGCTTGTCTGCATTGTTCTTTGGCTGGCCGCTAGAAAGGAAGAAGGAATTTGAGGATGGTTTTGAAACCATACTGTAGAGTACCCCACAAAGTGTTCCATGGCTAAGTATGTCAAGTCTACCTTGTTTATAAGCCTTGGAAAGCACATATAAGTGTAGCTTTTATCTGCAATGAGATCTTCATCTGACAGATGATATTCTAATGTTTTTCATGTAGAACAAATCTCTCCTAAAAGTCTGTTTGAATGACATTTGTTCAGCACTGCTTGTAGAGAAGACTTCTGTGTAATCGAGTCTTCTCTGACATGTAATAATCTGAAGCAGAAATGTTTTTGATACTGCTTTTCTGTTTTGGAGGTCAAGTCCCTGTGTTTTATTAATGTTGTCTCACAAACTTCATTGAGAGCTTTTATCCAGGACAAGAAATGCAAATGTAGAGCCAAATAGTTGCATTCACATCATTGAAAAAATGTTTAAAGATATTTTACAACACTGAGAAATCATGACAGTATGTTCTGGTTCAGTAAAGCCTTTGCCTAACTTTAAAATGTGTAATAGTCAAGGGAATGTACCTTCATGCTGTAAGACAGCTGGAAACCTGAGAACTATCCTAACTGGGTATAAAACAATGTTTTGCTGAATTGAGTGCTAGATTATTTTTATCAAAAAGTATATGAATAAAGTGATTTTTTTATTTGCAAAACTGCTATATTCGCCAAATGCCTTGGAGGTGTTTGTTTGTTTTTAATTTTATTTGATTTTTACTTTACCTTGATTTTCATTGAGTATTATGGATATATGTCTGTTTCATTTGGTAACTGGCTCTTACAATGAGATTGAATTATTTCTGGTTTTTTTCAAAGGATTCAAGGGACTTTTTTAAAAAACTGTTTCACACTTACTTCATCACAAAAAAATAACCATTTCCTGGGTGTATTGATAGGAACCGTCAGCTGGAAGGTATCTCGGTGGTAGCACAGCAGTTCCATGAAGCTCTGGAGCCACTGGTGGAGTGGTTGACAACCACTGAGAAGAGGCTTGCAAATGCAGAACCCATTGGAACGCAGGCCTCCAAACTGCAGCAGCAAATTTCTCAGCATAACGTAAGATACAAACCACTCGCTTGCTTTGGTCATTCTTTTTAGATGCTTCTGTGAAGCACAACACGACTGGCAAAGTTATTGCACTGTACTCATTTTACCATATTTTTCATGTTTCATTTTTTTCCCCCTGTAATTTAAGTTTTATATATTTATGTTGACAATGTGTCCTTTTTCATTCAATTTCTTTTGAGTTCCACTTGATTTATTTTATGTTTTATTGATTTTCTTTTCCATTATTCTTCATTATTTAAAATAAAATCTAGGCCCTAGAAGATGATGTCCTAGCTCACAATAAGAGTTTACATCAGGCCATTAGCGCTGGTCAGTCTCTAAAGACAATGAGCTCCAGGGAAGATAAAGATATGGTGCAGGAAAAGCTAGATTCTGCTCAGGCACGATACATTGAAATTCAAGAGAAGAGCAACAGCAGGTCTGAACTTCTCCAGCAAGCTTACAGCAATGCTCAGATTTTTGGAGAAGACGAAGTTGAATTGATGAACTGGCTGAATGAAATCCATGATAAACTGAACAAATTGTCAGTCCAAGACTGCAACACAGAATTGCTTGAGAAACAGCACTCTGAACTACTGGTATTTTGATTTTTGTTCATTTCTTATTATTTCATGTTTTTAATTTGATTTATATCCCCATACTTCATTTATTTTCATTTATATATTCAGTTTAAAATGGCAGTATGCTTATTCTAAATAAAAATAATATGTTTTGTTAGGTCTGTGCTAACATAAATTACCTTTATTCATAGGAACTTCAGGAAGAGATTCTTCTTAGAAAACAAAATGTTGATTTAGCTATACAAAATGGCTTAGAGCTTCTCAAGCAAACAACAGGTGAGAACTGATACAAAAACTATAATTTGTCATACTTCTTTTTCTTGTACTTGTAGGTGCTTAAGAAAATTAAAGTGAAACTTGTAAATATGGTTCATATTTACTGCTTAGAGCAATCATAGTTGTTTATTTTGATAAAGGCTTGAGGTCAAGCTAGGTTATATTTTGTGGCCTATTTTGCTTCTAATGTAAGTGAGCAAAAAGCCCTTTTTTGCCTGTAGAGAATTTAGCCCTTGAATCCGTCTATTATTTTTAGTGGAAAATTATTTTAGTGAACCTGCATTCCATTCCTAATAGCGAGTTATGGACATTACTCATAATGGAGGGCTGTTTGGCAGTGGACACAGTAAATTCCCTGCAGGCATCCACAGATGAGCAAGATGTTAGACTACCTTTTACTGCAAAGGGAAGGCTTCATCCATGGGAACTAATACTGTGGGAAAAGTTGCATTCCCGTTCTATACAGTGTGTCTGTTCTGTAGATCAACATCTGTCCAGATTTTCCAGTACTTGTAAAGTTCCTGAACCCTTAGAGACGTACATATGTTTGCACAGGGTGGTATCTTTCTCTGTTCCAAACTTTGACATTACACATATTCTATAATGAAATCTGAACATTTCTAACATCAGGCTAGTAAATTTCAATGCATTGTTTTTCTTTTAGCCTTTTGAGTGTGTTTCAAATGGACAACAATGACGGTGAATTGTGATGTCAAAATCTACTGTAATTGAAAGTCTAGTTAGTCTTATGTAGATTTTTTTCTTTGTTCTTTATATTTTCAATGACACTTTTATATCTTTTATTTGGCCTTTATAGGAAGTATTGTGAATTTAAGAGTGGATTCTTTTTTTTAAGAACATTTGTGTTAAATGTTGGATCTAACTCCTTACTTTCTAATAGTTTAGTAAAGCAGAAAAAAGACAGAAGGACCGATCCTGAACTAAGGTAAACTTTGTAGCTTCGTGGGCTTTAGTGATGGTAGGATAATTTACAACAGTTGAAAATTGGCTTTATCACCTTGTTTGGGTTATTTTATAAGTTAAATACTGAGGTTTCTGTAATAAGTGGGGTTTGGGATTTTAATTTTTTTGTTGTGGTGGTTTTGCTTTTTTTTTCTTTTTAATATTTGTGATCATGGGAAATAACATTCCTTTGATATTTTAGGTGATGAAGTTGTAATTGTTCAAGATAAACTGGAAGGCATTAAAGCGAGATACAGAGACATTACAAAATTAAGTTCTGATGTGTCCAAGACTTTAGAGCAGGCTCTGCAGCTTGCAGGCCAACTGCACTCAACTCACGAGGAGCTCTGCAAATGGCTTGATGAAGTAGAGATGGAGTTACTCTCATATGAAACTCAGATACCAAAGGGTGAAGAATTAAGCCAAGTACAAGAAAGACAAAAAGTAGGTTGTAGAACCTGTGAATTATTTACTTCTCTGTGATTTGATGAGGTTTTGTTTTCATTTATGCTTGACATGAAATAATTTTTTGAATAACTAATTTTGACATCAGATCATTTAACTAAATGTAACAGTAGTTAAGAATCAAACTCCCTTTCCAGAGTCATCCATTATAATCACTTGTGAAGTTGGGTTGAGGTTTATTTTTAGCTCAAGAGAAGCACAACATTTTAATTTTATTCAAGGAGCTACCTAAGACTGTGAAATCTCGTAAATTGTCAAACAAAGTTATTTTAGTTCTTTAGCTCTGGCATGGATAAAATCCTGTAAAGTATAAAATGTGTCAGCATTTTAAACATGTATTACTAATTTTCTTTAAAAAGATTTATTTCAAAGGAAAAATGTAGTATAAGTTGCATGGTATGAAAAATGTTGAGGAGGGAAGCTTAAAAAAATGCTGTTAAATTTCTTTAATAGATGGGGAGTTTGTACAGGTAAAACTCATTCCTTTGTATGCATATGTGCTTGAAATTTAATCCAGTCATTGCTCATTTGAGAAATCATTTTAATTAATCATGTTTTGTTATATTGTGTGCTGATTTCATTTGCTAATGACTTAGTTACTTACGGAGTTAAAGTTGCAAATATCTATTAATTTTATTTTCTTTGGGCGCTTCATGATTTACTACAACTCTTAGAAAATTTTCAGACAGCCATACTGACTGGAAAAATATATTTAGGGTAGATTCTGCAGAAAATTCTCTTAATCATCTACCTTTCTGTCAAAGAACTTACAATATCTAGAAGCTAATACAGCTTATATGAGAATAAGTATTCCAATTTTGCCCGTTGGTTTGTGAGGAAAACAATTCAGTTCTTGACTCATGGAGTAGTTGCAAGAATGAAAAGACTGCAAACTGTGTCTGTTCCGTTCATATACTGCCATGTTTAAATAGTTTAATTGTATTAAATGGCCTATTGCAGGAGCTGAAAAAAGAAGCCAAGAACAACAAAGGCTTACTGGACACTCTGAATGAAGTTGGCAGTGCATTCTTGGAGCTGGTGCCATGGAGGGCCAGAGAGGGGCTTGACAAGATGATAACGGAGGACAATGAACGTTACAGATTAGTGAGTGACACGATCTCTCAGAAGGTGGATGAGATTGATGCTGCCATCCTGAGATCCCAGCAGGTACTGAAAACTGTTCTTTGGACAGTAGTAGTCTCTGGCCATGTGTACTTGAACAAAAGCTGTCCTTCAATAATGTTGCCAAGAGTTTGTTGGTATATACAACAGTATTTCGGCTAAAATTGGTGTTACCATCCTGTGGCTCCTTAAGTCGGAGTTTGCTTAAGTAAGAATTGAATGGCCCACATCTTTTGTACATCATGTTGTGTTAAGTAAAATGTGGTCCAGATCCTGAGCCACCTGTACTGGATGTAACACTGATGTTGCAAGGTTGGCCGCACTTTTTAGCATCAGCTGATTGTCTAGCTCTGCACTTGACACAATTAAAAGCTGGATGATCTTGTTCAAGCTGTAGAGGAGGATTCAAGTAACACTATCTTTTATTAATACATAGTGGTTTTCTTCTTGGGGCCCAAAACTGAGTTACTTAATATGTGGAGCTTTCTGTACATGCACAGAAGTATATATGAATACACTTTGAGAACTGGGCTCTAATTTCATCATTAAATAGTCTCATATTTAAGCCTACTTATAAATGCAATGTGAAAAACAATTTTCCAGTGTCCACCTACAGTTCAGGCATAAAAATATTGGTGGAGATGTCTACTTTTGTTGTATAGTTCCCATGAACAGTTGTAACAGGACAAAGAGAAGGCACGTGTAATAATTTCAAAATTTGCTAAAAGCTGACTAGAAGAGACAGGTAGTAATTCAGATTTTCTTCTAAGTGAGCTTAAAAATAACTTCAGGTTTCTTTTAAAGGGGTTTGCTTATTCATATTTTCTTGTCTCATTAATCCTAAAAAATGAAGGGGGATTTTTTTTTTAAATTAGTGATAAGGTGAGATAGGAGATTATATTTTTGCTCTCCTTCAGATTTGCTGAATTCCATGAGTATGTTGCATCCTGTAGGGTAAGTTGAGCAGTTTCAGGTCCAGACATGAAAAGTCCAGAGCTGCTAGTCCACTAGCTAGTGTTGCAAGGGCACGTTGCACTCTCATCCTGCATACCCCTAACCTCCACTTCAGCCAGCCCCCATCACCACAACTCCTATACACTATATCCTGTGATAAGTGTCAGTTGGCTTAATGTGCTTTCAGGAAAGGATAAGCTACTTCCCATTTAGACTATGCAAAATAAAACGCATTTTTGGAGAAGCTAGTGCTCTTCAAGTTTGCCCTGTGGCAACTTGTTCAAGTGCCTATATTATTAAGAAGTTTTGGGTGGAGGGCAAAGCTGAGCGTACAAGGGTTTGGTAGGAGTAGTATGGGTTTTGTGCTAGATTCTTCATCCTGGACCAAGGTGAGGAATGCAGCAAGAAACACAAATGAATAGGCATAATAGATTCATGTTGTGAATGGCAACTGGAAGACTAATAGACAGATGTAATGCCCAGGGTTTTTAGCAACCTGGGCAAAACAGTCCCAGGCCAGTAGGTTTATCTTACAGATAAATTCAGCTGCATGGTTTAGTCTTTATTTCTCAAGACTGAAGGCATTGGTGGGGACCTCTAGTGAGGGAGTCCTATGTAGAAACACAAGGTCATATTCTGCTTTGGGCTTACTTGTTCTTCACTCTAAAGCAGCCATAGAGAGTACTTGAGAAACTATTCATGGAGAAAATCACAGCATCATCATATTCAGAAGTCAATCATCCCTACTCAGAAGAAAAAGTAGAACAATGAACTTGGTATGCTTGGTTAAACTGGATGGGGATTAAACAGACTATTTTATAGTGACTGAAAGTTTAGATCATGGCTTATAAGTAACTGCCATGTATAATGGAAAGAAAACATTTCAAATTTTGGAGGCAGAGAATACCAATTTTATGCTTTTTATTCCTTAATGTCATTTCTAAGCATCACAAATTGGAAATCCTGTACCTTCAGCAAATTGAATTTAGAGTTGTGTCCTTCCTCAATGTTATTTAACTTAAAAGTTTCACTGCCATGCCTTGATTTTGTAATTTCCATTAAATATTTCCTCAATATCACTTACATACCCACGAATATTTGGTATCAGGAAGTCACACTGCAGTTAGTTTGTACATCTAACGCCTTTGAAATCATCTTCTCCATTTCTGTCGTAAATAGATGGGCTTCTGAAAAGCTTGATTGTGAACTGTAGTTTCTAAAGCCAGGATTTAACTACCGCTGGTGCATATGCTTCATGCTAATGTTTATAGTACTGATTATTTCAGAACATACCTTTCTATTAGGATGTCACAATATTTGGGGCAAGTTTTACTTTCTATTACTTTAAATGAGAAATGACATATAGTGAAAAAGAATGTTGTGCTCTTTCATGTAACAAATGTATTATAATGACTGAAAAAGATTGACTCATAAAGAATGAAATCTCAGAACTACTTCTTTCATTTTGTGGGACTAAGACAAGTCAGATTTAGTGACTAAAGTGAATTCCAGTTATATTAAGGAGCAGGGCTGTTACGGTTTACAGCCATAAAAACACAGACCAGCATATTTAAAAGACAAGTGGAACTGAGAGTGTTCAGAAAAAGACTTCTGAGGTAAGTGTGGGTGTCAACAACACAAGTAGCAGGTTCTGACCTTAAACATCCTGACAGACCTTCACAAGAACTCAGGGCTATATTAAGGTTCAGTTAATTTCAGAGGGGGGAAGGGGGATGCAGAGTTTTAACTAATTCAATAAATAAATTCTTAGTAGTTTCTACAGTGTGAATCTGATACATCCCATGTAATATTTCTCTATGATTTAGGCTTAAAGCTGCCCTAGTTGAGTACTGTCACATGTGCATGCTAAGATGCATGCTGATGAAATTGATCTGAAGAGGGAATGTATGACATTTTTTTTTTGTCTCGCATTTTATAATACTTAGCTCCTCACATGTTTCTTTTTTTGCTTTTCTTTGCAAATTAGTAAGAAACAGGTTCTCTCATTACATTAGTGCTTTCAGGTAATTTCTGAAACACTTAAATGTCTAATTGTAGTCATAAGTTAATCTTTTAGTAAAAGTTTTGCATTTAATCTGAGGCCTAGATTTGGATGAAATCCTCTCTTCTCTAAATTTGGTGAAGTTTTTGCCCTAACTTAATTGAACTGCGATTGTTTTGCCTTGATAATTTAATACCAAAGTCACTCTTCAGATTAGGGTAACATCAAACAACTGTGTCTCAGGATCATTGCAACACTAGCAGTAATAATAAAGACAGAGGTGGAAAAGACATGTGGAAGTAGAATAAAATGAAAACAAACAGTCTGGTTAAAACTCTGAGATTTTAACCCTTTTTTATTTTCTTATGACTGTTAGAGAGCTATAGGCTTTCGAAAAAAGTATTTGCTTCTGTTGCTTTGTCATGCTTATGAATTAACTGCTTGTATTACAATCCGTCAGAACCATTTTGGGCATTGTATTTCATTTCTGTAAAAATCTCAAATGGAAAGTGAGCTGCTATTTTTCTAACCATTTGAAAATATGCTGTTTAATCTTCTTTAAAATTTTTGAAACAGTTACTCTAATTTCACGTCTGCAGAACTGCTGAACTAATTCTTGTCTCCCTCATTTAGTTTGATCAAGCAGCTGATGCTGAATTTGCCTGGATTGCAGAAACAGAAAAGAAACTGATGTCTCTGGGTGATATTAGGCTTGAGCAAGACCAGACCACTGCTCAGCTGCAAGTTCAAAAGGTAAAAGAAATGCATTTCCAACTGTCATGTTAATTATTGGCCAGCACACTCTCCATCTAGAAAATGTACTGGCATTATTTAATTTTCAGTCCATCATAATTAATGTGCTTCAAAACCAGTTTTTACTCCAAATAGGGGTTTTTTTGTTATTATTCTAACCAATTTTTATTGTGTTTCAAGGCTTTTACCATGGAGATTTTAAGGCACAAAGATACTATAGATGAACTTGTAAAATCTGGGGATAAGATTATGAAAATATGCACTGAAGAAGAGAAACAGATGATAAAGGTAAAGTTCCATAAGTTGCAGCTACAGTGGTAGATAAGCAGACCATATATAAGTAGAAGGATTCCTATAGTGTCTTTTTAAAAATACCAATGAAAAAGCATTAATTACAGCCATTTCTAGTCTGAGGACTGTAGTGCTAGAGGAAATGCTGTTGTATATTGCTCTCCTTCCTTCAGGATGTTAAAAGAGCAAATGCTGCGTACTTGCTTCTTTGCCTGACACTAATTTGGAGCCCCATTTGTCATCTTCATCCATAGTAAATAGTATTTTAGCCTATAGATGGTTGAGAGAAGAGGTATTAGTCATCTGGATTGATGTGTGGAATCTGGCAGTTTATTGTCTTGAGTTTTTTTGGGTCAGTGATGCTCTGGGCATGAGCATTTCTGTGCTAAATTCAATGGCTTTGCACCTCAGTGTGAATCTTTACTTTCATTTCTGCTGATTTCCATGTGGACTTTGCTTGCCAAGATTATTCCATCCTGTCACAGCCCATGAAAGGCATTCTTATGACTTTGTTTATTACATGCAGACACGGAGAGCCCAGTATCGAGGCTGCAAACATGTACAGATGGATTTATCAAGTTGGCATTTAGGAAGGATTAGCTGTGGGGTTGGGATTTTTTTGCTAAATTATGGTGAGGCTGGATATGTTGTGTAGATTTAGTCCTTCCAATCTGTGAAAAACAGTGCTTCAGTAATTGTGTTCTGCTGCAGGATTTCTGAATAAATTTGATTTGCTCTTAAGTGAATTTAAAATAGATGAGATGTTCTGTCTATGAAACTGTAGTCATAAGGCAGAGTAGCTCTGTGTGGGTCTCTACTAAATACTTTTATTTGTTAAAAATACTGTATATCTGTGTGTTAAGGTTATGTTTTGTCCTCTGGATAGCATCTCTATACTTAATTTACATGCAAGACATAACAAATGAAAGGATAGCTTGTTCTGCCAAAAAACCCCAGCTTCTTCACATTCAATGTCTTGCTTATATGTAGTTTTTCCAAGGCTAGGATTTATGTGCAGTCTCATATAATAATTCATAAACATGATAACATGGGCAGTCTTCCACAGGAAAAATGTATAGCTAGTTGGTATTTTCCTTTATTATCACATGCCCAAATACAGTGAATTTGTAATGTATAAACCTTATAGTTCTATCACTATTATCTATGTTATTAATGTTAATACACTCTCATTAAGTAATGTATGCTAACCTGGAAAATAATGTTTTGTGGTTTCTGTTGCAAATTTGTAAACTACAGTCACAACAGTATATCCTATTATCTTGCCAGACTGAGCCATGCCCCCCTCCTTGGAAAAAAAAAAATCACCACCAAACCAGACCTAACATCCCAACAGATTTTGTGTATTATTCATGGTGCTTGGATTCAGTAACGCTATGGAAAACTTAGTTTCTGCCAAGTGTCACTGAAGATAAGTGTCAGCAGTAAGGAAGTCAGGCTAAGATCTGCAGTCAGATCATTTGCAGCTTGACTAGAAGTTCTATGAATAAAGTGTTATTTGTAAATATCAGAATCATAAATATATTCTGATTATTTTTCAAGTACTCTGCCAAATTCTGATCTCCCACATTGTTGATTCTATCCACCTTAAACAGTGATACTGTAGAGACGTCAAAACTGAAATTTTTTCACTGTAAATTGGTGCTATAATGATCAAAGAATGTTTAGAAATGAAGGTAATAGACACATGGAAAAACTTACTTTTTAAAATTAATATTATTTTACAGAAGAAAATTGAAAGCCTCTTACAGAAATATGATGCAGTCTGTCAAATGAACTCAGAGAGAAACCTCCAGCTGGAACGGGCTCAGTCCCTGGTTAACCAATTCTGGGAGACTTATGAAGAGCTTTGGCCATGGTTAACTGAAACAGAAATGATCATCTCTCAGCTTCCTGCGCCAGCCCTTGAATATGAAACTTTAAAGCAGCAACAAGAAGAACATAGGGTAAGCATTTTCCCAATTTTGAAAAAGAAAGTGTTAAAAATGAGGAAGTATTTTGCTTAGAACTGTGGAGTACTCTGCAAAATTCTTAAAACCCAAACAGATATTCTTCTGATGAAAAAAAATTAAAATAATAGTACAGAGTAAACACAGTTTTAGTCATGTCTCTCGTGTTTACAAAACTGTGCATGCAAGCAACAGTCTCTGGGGAAGGCAGCAAATGACGTATAAGCATAGGAGAGGGCTAAAGGATAATAATTGCCATTGTACTGAGAGAACTGAGCGCATAAAAGTTATTAGTTAAGAGGTATATTTAAAAATACACTTTAATGTCAGTATTGGAACAAACCAAACCCATAAACAGAACAGATATGGGATGTTGGAGCAATAAACAAAAGGGGGGTACAATCTGTATACAGATATGCACATATGCTGATCCTGTGTACATATAAAAATTTGGCTATTGTTTTGTTGGTGCCATTGAACCTAAACTTGGCTGAGTCAGCAAGATGAACAATTAGCAGGCCAAGAATTGATTGCTTGGGTACCAGCCAATACCATAGTAATTTATCATGTCAAGAATGTTTGTTGTATAATAATTAAAATAAATAATTGTTTGCCATAGCATCACAATATAGTTGCAACAGTGTTGTAGACTGATCACTGTATGGGTTCTCTTACATGGATATATAATTAGTTTGGATAAAATTAAGGTGTTTCATAGGTGACTGCTAGTATCATATGGAATCAGAGGTATCCCACTGAGGTTAAAAACCTGCGTGTTTTGGCAGATGCAAAACCTGTATGGCCACTGGAGATACCTGTTTCTCCCTGCTAAGCATAGAGTAACTAGTGTTTTTTTTATTTTAGCTGCCTCAATTAAGTGACTCAAGTTAGATAGGATGAACCCTGGCTTCAAAGTCTTGTTTACTTTGAGACCAGCTAATGAAATGTGCCACTCTTATGTACTGATAAACACCAGGTTCACTCATTTGTCTTCCCATTATGTCCAGAATGAACAAACATGTTCTGTTAAGACCAGCTGTATAACATAAGCTTTACAAACTACCTTGATTAGTCACCGTGAACCATACCATGCTTGCTTTACTTACAGGATTGTTCCTCATGTACTTTAATCATGCTGCTTCTAGGAGAAGCCTTTCAGATGAGCTTCTATTTTTGCATTTTCCCCAGGCTATGCCATTAGCTGAGATTTGTTTGTTAAATAGAAGATTAATGTCAGGCACTTTTAACATGTAATCGGCTCTGAAACACTTGTTTACTAGAATTGTTTACCCAATATATCATGGAGAAGACTAAATCATTTATTGTTCTATTAAAAAGAAGAAGAAAAAAAAAAGTAGTTCTCAATGTGAGTTCAGAACCTAATGTTTCTGTTGTGATGTATTTACTGATGACTAAATTTGTTCCAAGTTGTGGAATTCATAGAGTTGATCCTGTGTGAGTAACAAGCAGTTAGTTTGGTTTGAAATGAGCTGTTGGCAGAGTATTAGCATAAGGTTTAGACCCAGAAATGTGCACTCCTGTGGCCTTCTGTCATCTTTTTGTGCTTAAAACAAAAAATGATTTTCTAAAAATTCTCAAACTCTTCTTAGTTTCTCATTTTTCTGCTCTCTGCTAATCAACATTGTTTTTCTTGTGTCAAGTAAAATAGAGTTGCATTCAAAGTAAATAGTTAGAGTCAGGGTGGGTATTTTCATTCCTGTTTTGTCATTGGGGGACTAAAGAGTTGTGGTCACTGTCTTTCCAGCTTCCTCAGTGTCTCCTCTTCTAGGGAGGAGCAAGGAAGAAAGCCAGCATGTGGATTCCTTTTTAAGGGAAGGACTGTATTTGAAGAGAACTTATTTACACTGAGACTGATAATAGGCTCTTTTCTGGGTCTTCATTAATTTAAACAAACTCTCAGCTGGGAGGAGCAGTACATGAACCTCTCATGTTCCTGCACTGGGGCTATTGCATAGAAATGCATGGAGTTCACAGCACTGAGAGGGACAGTGCTTCACAAGACTGGGATTTTTCTGAAAAGAGAGGGATGAGATGAGAAAGTAAATAAAATGAGAGAAGGACAGGGCTACTCGCACAAAAAAAAAAAAGCCAAAACAACCAAAAAAACTAACCACCTTTCCCTTTTACAACTTGGAAGACACTTTTTGATATTTCACTTGCACAAGCCTCTGCACAGTCTTTGGCACAGTTTTGACTTCTGGGCTGGATGATGAGAAGAAATAGACAGCTGAGATCAAACATAATTCTCTTAGTAATTACTTGTTAAACATTGTGTAAGCTGAATAATAGTGCTGTTATGAAGGCAGAGGGGTCTTGTGGCCAGAGGAGGAGACTGATAAACTAGGTTGATAGGTTTCTGCTGATCACCCTTGCTTGTCCTTTTGTCCTTTTCACTTACTTCTTTGACCCTCCCTTGTGCTGGTTTCCTCTTCTTAAATCAAGGATAATTTGAATTAATTTTCCTGCAAGGCTGGTACCTCTGTGATGTTCTTCAATGAAAGGCTTTGCAGCAAGTGACCAATATCAACATGAAAGTATATATGTGGTAGTGTTACACTCATGTCTGGAATATTGTTGCCATTTCTGTCATTATAGATAGTAAATATGATGGGCAATGTCTGTTAGCATCATATGCATAATTAGCATCTCATATTTTGCCTGTAATCATATGTCCTACTAGAGTGTTGCACAGGCCTTTCCAGTGTATCTCTAGTTCTGATGTTTTATGCCTGGATAGTTGTGTGTTGGAATGGGAATGATTACTGGCAAAGCAGTCATTAACTTTATTTCTGCTTTACATTATGACAGAGGGTATTTGTTTGGAATTTCTTGCCAGCTGGATGTGTTGGAAGTGTGGACAGTTGTAATGTGGTGGTGCAAGCCTAAGAAACTGATAAGTTGTTTCATTTGTTATAGCAACTGCGTGAGCTGATTGCTGAGCACAAGCCTCATATAGATAAGATGAACAAAACTGGGCCTCAGTTGCTGGAGCTGAGCCCAGGAGAAGGCTTTTCTATCCAAGAGAAATATGTGGCAGCTGACACCCTTTACAGTAAAATTAAGGAAGATGTCAAAAAGCGAGCACTGGCACTGGATGAAGCCATTTCTCAGTGTACCCAGGTATCAATTTAAGTTTAAAGTATAATTGGGTTTGTTCAATGGAAAAATACACATTGTCATCTTACATGTATATATCAAGACTAAACCACCGTTTTATGTGGATTTTTCAACCTAATGGTCTGTGAATGTTCATATCACTGCTAATGGGGTTGATTTTTCTATATCTTGAGGGATTATAATTTTATATATTGGTCAGTATTATGACTTTGCAGCCATTGAAAAACATTACAGCTGCCTAAGTTTGAAATAAAAAACCTAGTGGTCTAAAAATGTGGGATTTGATTTTCTCTTTCATTTTCTCTTACTGGTCTGTTACTAGCTGATGCTTCATTTGTAAACAAATGTCACTTTTGATCAGTTAACTTGGGTATAGTTATTTCTAGGAATTGGCAGCTGTAGTTAACAGAGCTAGCAATGAACTAGTGGGTAGTTCAGCAGTAGTATTAGCATTGGCTCTTTGCTGAAAACTCCAAAGACCTTAATGTAAAATATGCTGAAACTGTTATGGAAAAGTATTACCAGGAAATTTAGATTTCACAAAATATCATCAGCATAAAATTTATGTCAAGTCCTCCACAAAAGCTGCTTATTCTAGCTTCATCAGCCTATGAAATGAACCTCAGTAGGGTATTGTCAAGTGTCGTATTCTAGTGACTGTTAAGTATTGGGTTAATTGTCATTAAATCCACATAGAAATTCTTTTCCTCGACCCCAGATTCAGAAAAGTACTCAGTAAAACTTTGTACATAAGCCCATACAAAAACCTGAATAAAAATACTTTGTTCTATATGGCTGTTTTTATAGGAAATTCCCTTTTCCTCTGTTCACTGGAAATTAAGTGCTATATTCTGCTTAGGTCTTAAATACTAAATGAATACACCTTGAAGATCTTACCAATTCTACATGCTAAGTAGTTTTTTTCAGGTCATTATAATTAATGTCATATTCCTAGCCCCTGCAAGTGAGTTTAAGAATGTGAGGCAAAACTAAGTGACATCAGATATCATCCTGCTTTTGAACTGGTTATAGACATTACATGTTAAGTGTACTTATACAACATACAAACTTTCAGTCATTCTAAACACCATCCTTGTTCGCACCTCTGAAATATGCCTGATTATTTAGATCTTCTGGTTTTCTTCATCGTAAATGCTTAGTCCTCCCCATATGTGGAGCTGCCAGTTTGAAAATCAATATACCTACTTAGTGTTAGAGTCCCTGTTTTGTATGTGATAGACATCAACATGTTGTACTGGCTAAGTACAAAAAGCAAGAATTAGAATTGCATTCTTTGCTAACACCTAGAATATAATCAAATGTTGAGAAATGACTGAATTATTTATGCAATACTTTATGGTTCATTTCATATACCTAAATGTATATGCAGATGGCAAAGCAAAACACTGTAATGCCCACAGAGCGTAATTTTATATAATCTTTTTTATAAATACATGTGAATATATATATTATCAGATCTCTGTACTACGATGCCTATGCCAGTGTCTAGACAGTCCTTGAAGAATAATTATTTAACTCTTCAGGTTTTAAATTATATTAAATTACGCTATGTATCAAAGGAAGGACATAATGTATGAAGCTAGAATTAGAGGTTATAATGACTTGCATTTTCTTTCTTTTAAGTTCTAAAACACTTTGTCTCATTCATTGAAGTTGAGTACAAGGAGGCCCATTAAATGCACTGACAACTTAAAAATGTACTACATGTCCTAAAATTAGACCCAAATATTGCCAATTTAAGTTCAGTTTTTATCAGTTTTGTAAGGTTTTGTTGCCACAGTCAGTTTCTCGGAAGTCTTGAATGTGGGAAGGCTATTTTTCTTTCATAGTACATTTTGTTGGCTTGTATGATATTCGCACTTCTAACAAAAACAGTGAGGCCCATAATTTTAGGCACGGAGTGTAATTTGAAGCGGGTTGTATGGTGGGAAAAAGTAATTAAATTTATATTGCCTGTGTTCCTTTGAATAGAAAGGATGTAGTTATTAGTTCACATAAGGTAATCTTGTTTTGCTGTGTTCTTTCTGGTGTCTTTTCCAAGTGTTGTCAGTAGTGCTTTTTGTGGGTCCTGGAGAGTCATTAATTGCACCCACAATTTATTGATTTCTTTAATTTGAAAGGAGCATGGTGGTGTGAGGTTTTTCGGAATCTCTCTGGATCCAAAAACTAAAGGCTAACTTTGTACCTATCCCAAAGGCTGAACCATGTCAACATGGTCGTAATTGAGTTTCTGAGCACCCAACCTGGACTCAGTCAAACATGTATGGATATAGTATATACACTGTTGTATGTCATTAGTTGCAGAAGGTAACATACTGCACTAGCAAGCACCACCTGGCCACTAACAGATTTTTGTTTGCATGACCTTACATATAAAGCCTTAATCAGAGGTTGTATATCAGTATGTTGATCCTAAGAGGAAAATGTATGTTTTTAATAGTAAGGTAATATCTTTCTAAAATGATGAAGTCGTGGTTCTCTAAAGCTAGAAACCGCTGTGAGTTTCACAGGACTAAATGTAAGTGGATTCTGCCATATGTATAGTACCTTCAAGAGGGAGTGTCAGGACTGAATCCAAACTTAATAGTAAAATTCTTGAATTTGAGAAGACATACCATTTTTCAGGGTTATTTTTGTAATTTAGATATTAAAAGAGCCTAGAGGGAGGTATTGCAAGTTGCAAATACATATGTTGGATAGAGATGTTAAAGTACTTTTTCCCAAGATAATTTCAGATACCATTTTTTAGTTTGTTGTTATGGTTTTTTTCTAATTTGTCTGCCACTTCCTTCTGTCCTTCATCACCCTCATAGTTTCATGACAAGATAGATCCAACTCTTGAGAGTCTGAAACGCATAGTTGAACGTCTGAGGCAGCCACCTTCGATCTCAGCAGAGGTTGAGAAGATTAAAGAGCAGATCAGCGAAAATAAGAATGTGACTGTGGATCTGGAAAAACTTCAGCCAGTGTATGAGACACTTAAACAGAGAGGGGAGGAAATGATTGCTCGCTCGGAAGGCACTGATAAGGATATATCTGCTAAAGGTAGTAGACTGAGAAAACTTTCATGTAGTGGAAATGCAGTAGGTTGCAGCATATAAAATTCTTCATTTCTGATGACCACTAATCTGGGGAATGTTCTCCTGGAGAAGCTGCTGAAGAGTTATAAAAACAAAGCATTCATTTTAAATAATTCATTGTGGATATGACCTTTATTTTATTTTTAAAGGGCATTGTGTTTGTTTCCACTTAACATTTTAAGGAGTCCTGCAAAGAAGTATTTTAGACTCTAAATTTTAAAATGTACACCTATGTTTCTGTTGTAGAACTGTAGAGAGATTTATGACCAAGAATTGTTTGCCAAGGTAGTAATCTAGTTCCTTTGTTGTTTAGCTGTTCAAGATAAACTAGACCAAATGGTCCTAATTTGGGAAGACATCCAGACCTTGACTGAGGAAAGAGAAGCGAAACTGTTGGATGTAATGGAGCTAGCTGAAAAGTTTTGGTGTGATCATATGGCTCTTGTAGCTACTATTAAAGATACTCAAGACTTCATTCGAGAACTGGAGGGACCTGGAGTTGACCCATCTGTAGTCAAGCAACAGCAAGAAGCTGCAGAGGTCAGTAGAAAGTATTTTCTTGACTTGAAGTACTTTAGTGATGGTATGCAGAGGAGAATATATTATTTTTTTAAAGACTAAGAGGGGTAATTGTGTAGAAATTTACAATAATGGTATCTGAAGAGTCTGCAGTAAATAACACGTATCAGTGCTTAATTGCAATGAGCATGCAACATGTGCTTGTCATTACATTTCCTTATTTGTTTGTAAATATGTATATAATAACCACGTCACTGGGACTTTTGAAAGTTACACATACTTGAGATTCCTCAAGTAATACGTAACATCTAAATGAAAGGTGTACAAATGTATTATCCTTTAAGCCTGTAATTATTTATATTGATAGTTAAAAGTTTGAAGGTTGAATGATAACCTCTGACAAAGAAGACACTCTGATTAAAGAAATCTAATTTAAAACTTCCTGTTTATTTTTTCCATCTCATGCAAAATGGTATCATAAACCATTGTTACAGTTTAAACTGATGTCAGCTGATTTCATCTGACGCTGCAAAGGGATGCTTATTTTTTAAGAATGCAGTTGTAAGTCCAAGTGACTTGAAAGAAAACAAAGGCATCTTGGAGTCCTGCTGTGTTCTATCTTGAAAGCAAGTTGTATGTAGGTTATTAAATTTGGTACTAGCAATGTTGGCTTTTTTTCTCTTTGTAGGCTGCTAAAGAAGAAATTGATGGACTACAAGAGGAACTAGAAGCAGTTGTGAGCCTTGGCTCTGAACTTAGAGCTGCTTGTGGAGAGCCTGACAAACCTATTGTCAACAAGAGTATAGATGAGGTATGGGAAATGCAGATGCTTAGGTGTGCTATGTGAGATGCTTGCTCAGCTGAAATTGGTATATTCCGCACAACCCCAACAAATTTTGAAAATGAAAATTTTGTGCCAAAAGACATCCCTGAAGCCTTTGTGGTAAAGTAAGGTTTGCCTTTTGGGTGAATGAATTTTAGATTAGATTAGATTAGATTAGATTAGATTAGATTAGAATAGAATGTACACACTGTTTTATTTCATTGATTTATGGTTTAGAACTTCTGTAAAAGACAGATTTTTTTTAAAATACTCAACTGATTAATATGGTAGGTGACTATTTCTTACAAAAGTAATGCTAGAGTAAATTTTGCATATATCTTGTTCATGCCAAGTGAGACATCTTAACTGAGACAATCCTGTTTGGATGACTATAAAGTACTTTTAATTTCTCTAGTGTTCAGCAATGTATGATTCTTTTAAACTATTTTTATTATAGCGATGCAACTCCAAATATTTAGTAGTATTTCCGCTATTAACTGTGATATCTCTGTTAATAAAAAAAATCAATCAGTATTGAAGTTTACAGCTTTTATACTCCAGAATCTCTACTGAATTCTGAAAGAAACTAGTTATGCAGTGATAGGGAGAACAAGAGTGTTAATGTGGAATAAATGTGAACTATTTATGCTGAGTTTATTTGTATTATTGGTCAGTGAAGAGTGACTAAATGCACATTATATAGCAGTAAAATTCTTTTGTCTACTGGAGTAAATTGTGCTTACTTGCAGCTGAATTCTGCCTGGGATGCATTAAACAAAACATGGAAAGAACGCGTGGATAAGCTTGGTGAAGCTATGCAGGCAGCTGTTCAATACCAAGATGGACTGCAGGTAAGATGGTGTGATAAACCTAACCCGATCTTGAACCAATGAGATTTAATGTGGTTGTAGCAAAAATGTTGTGTGATTAGGTAGGTGACAAGTAATGTCCTCTGGTTGTAGTGAATGTTTTCATCAGTAGGCAGGGCTTTTTCTCAAGGTTCATTGGGGTTGGTTTGTTGGGGGGGAGCGTTTTGCATTAAAGATTACATATGTTTGGCTGTTTTCTTCATGTCCATATATTGCACTGTGTTTAGATTCAAAATTAATGTCCCCTTGTTTGTTGATAAGAGCAGAGGTTTTTTGTCACCACACATTCACAGTAGTCCTGCTGACATTTTCTTGTGATAGTCAATGCTTCATATGGTAGCAAGTGGAAGTTGTGACACATCTTTGGGGTCTTAAAGGAACAGAGTACAGGTCCATATATTCACTTGCTGCTATTTTCTTTGAGTGGAGGAAAGTTAAAGCACTTGAATTTTTTTCCACCTTTCTTGTAAGTAAAATGTTTAAGTTTGAGTAATTATAGCAAAAATATTATTAACATAATGTTGCTAGACCATTATATTTATTCTTAGTATAATTTATCCTATCACAATACTTTAGATGATTCCATTTTTAAATCTGTAGGTAAATATTCCAGAAGTTTTAAGATATCTTGTACGTTGTGCTTCCTACAACTGATGAAGTCCAAAAAAAAAGAGGGGTTGTACTATAGATGACCTTTAAAGGTCTCTTCCGACCCAACTTATTCTTTGAATTTATGCTATTTTCTCTTTATGTGCTGTTGTGTTTTTTGTAAGTTTGGGTTTGTTTGGTTGGTTGGGGGTTTTTTGTTTGGTTTGGTTTGGTTGGTTGGTTTTTCCTTGGTGGAATTCCTGTCTTCCCTGGTTCATTAAATCTTTAAAGTTTGAATTTCACATGACACCGAGGGCAGTTAATTCTGTATTTGGTGCAGATCCAGCAGCAGAACTGTATTGGTTTGAAAACAAACCAGTGGGAGATCACAAGTCAGGTTTAAAATTAATAGGAAAAAATTAAAAATAAGTGAAATAATACAAGGAAAAGCACTGACAAAGTCAGATACAATCTGACGCCCAGTAAGGGTGGTGGTAGCAGTCCAACTGAAGTAGTCCAGTTGAAGCGGTGATCCTGTGAAGGTCTAGTCTCCAGCTGAAGGTCCAGTGGTAGCTCTTGTCCTCTGGGAACCCAGTAGACAGGGCTAGCTCAGGTAGTTCCAAGGCCAGGTTATATCCAGGTGGGAGCACCTGGCTCCTCCCTCCTGGGTGGAACATCTCACAATAGGGTGAGATGAGTCCATGAGTCATGCGGTGGGTCCTTGATGGCTCATTGTCTGTTATCAGGGATGAGTCATAGCAGGAGATAACAGCTAATGGCCTTCAGCTGGTGGTAATAGAATACTTAAATACATATATATTGTAACCTAGGACAAGAACACTCGTTTAGCATAATAATAATGCAACATGCCTGTTTTGCAGTGCACCATCACTATGGATTTTTCTCCAGCTTCTCCTGTGTTCCTACCATGCAGAGATTGACTAGGCAGTTAGGATGATCACTATTTGGTTTAAGTGCTTTCTATTTCCTGTGGCTGTGCATGGTACATCCTAGACGCTTTGTACTTTGTGAAAGAACTGTATTTAAGTACTGTCTTACACTCTTTTCAATAGACAATATGAAAAGTATTATGGACAGATTGTTAACTACAGCTGCTTCACCCTCTTGAGCACATTGGGCATAGTTCTCCTTTTCTGAGGGAGCCATGCAGCAGTGGGCAGCTCCAGCAATTTGTCCTAAGCCTCTCTACATAATGATATCTCCACAGATAAAACACAGCTGGAAAAGGGCCTAGTGGAGGTATTTTTTCCCTTGTGCAATTAGTCAGATTGATGCAGCTGTTCTTAATCCATGTAGAGTATTCTTGAGGTTCTGCATTGTATTAGTAGCAAAAGAAATACCCACAAAGCATCAGAACTGGGGAGACGTAATTTATGTTTTGAAAGTCATACTGCATTATCCTATAGACATTCATTCTAGCTCAGTTATGGTCCTTCACTACCTAGTATGTACTGAATGGATAGTTCCATGTTCCTTACACAAATAGCTTTCTTCACAAGAAGTTTGTTTCTAATCTTCATTTAAGGTATGTTATCCACCACCTTCCATTTTCACTCCAAACAACTGTAGAACAGAGTTTGTCTCATAGGGATTCATAAAAATTGCAGATTTTACAAAAGAAGTAGGGTGCTACTCAACATGAATAATTCTGGCAGAATATTGCTGGTGATAGAAGCCCAGTCTTGCAGAATGTACACTCCTATAACTGTAACTGGATACTTGACATTTGTTCCATTGCATTGCAGAGAAGCCTAGGTTTTGCTGGGAAGGTTATTTTCATTGAAAGAGCATAACAATACCTTCTCTGGAAAAAAAGAAAAGTTCTCATATTTTACTTAATACAAGTTTCAAAAATAGCAGCATTTCTCTACTCACACTTGAATATCATACTCTGATTTTCAGTCATTATTTGACTGGGTAGACATTGCTGGCAGCAAGTTAGCATCTATGTCCCCAGTTGGAACAGATCTGGAGACTGTGAAGCAGCAAACTGAGGAACTTAAGGTATGAACTAGCAATTTATTTGCTTTATATTATTTCCATTTGTCTGTATTTTCCTGTGTTGTTTAGTATTTTTTGAGAGTCAAAAGCAATTTTCATTTTCAATTTTTAGTAAAATAGAATTTACATGAAAGTTTAAAATCTTTCATTGCAAACTTTTCATTTTAAAATGTGCTTAATTTAAAAATCTATTCCAAATTTTGGCAAGACTACATTTTATTTTTTCTTATAGCGCAGAAATACTTGCAGTATTGTTCGTTCTCTTTCAAAAGCTATGAGGTTATTATGAATAGGATTCTTTTGCTATGACCTTTATGTTTTCTGGTTTCTAACATGAGCAGTTTCTTTGAGGCTCTGAGAGAATGCCTCCAAAGCTTTGCTTCTGCCATTATAGCCTTTATTTAAATGCTCACAAAGATCATGATATTCACAATACATGAGTAAGGTGAAACTCAAAATTCCAGTCTAACTTAGAAACCTGTCTGCATGGATCTGTATTTGTGACTAAAAATGCTCCTGACATTGGTAAGCTGTTATCCCATGTTTAAAAAGATGCGTGATGATTAGGGAATGTTCTTGGTTTTGTTGCGCACTTGTAGATTTTGTCGGCTGTGGGCAGGTTGTTTTATGTATTTTATGATGTAACTTCAAATGAATCATGACCTTACATGGAACGTAGGTACACAAATTGCGTTCAGACTCTTGCACCAGTTGCATGTTCAAGAGGGTGTTCTACTAAAGAAAGTTTACTTTTACTTCCTTTGAAGAATAATTCCATTTGAAGTTTAAAGCACTATTACCATCATAACCACAATAGCTAGAACATAGAATCATTCTATGATTCTATAATCGTTACTTGTATTTCATTTCTTTCTATTTCATTTTTTTCTATTTATCATAGCAATTTAAGACAGAAGCTTATCAGCAGCAGATCGAAATGGAAAGACTGAACCATCAGGCAGAACTATTGCTGAAGAAGGCAACACAAGAGAGCGACAAGCACACTGTTCAAGACCCTCTCTCAGAACTCAAACTATTGTGGGACAGCTTAGAAGACAAAATTATAAGTAGGCAGGTAAATAAGCTTGGAGGTGGGGGTTTTATTCCTGACTTAGGTTTTTGTGAAAAACTCTTTGTTGTGTATAATGTTTATATTAATTTACACATTCCTTTTAGGTTGGAAACTAAAAAAAACCCCTATATATTATAGGATTTGAATGGTACAATTAATTTAGCTTTTTAAATATTTTTGAGCCCTCTTTTTAAATTCTCTGTCAGCAGTGCCATGTTGAATGATTATTATTTCATTTTGGCTATTTGATGATGTCCCAAGTAGCAGCTGAAAACATGTTTATTTGTGCAAAAGTAATATTAGCTGCTAAGCTGAGCAATTGAGTAAACCCCATTAACTTAATATTAAACTATTTCAGTGTTATTTCCTTAAATTATCATGTGAGAGTCCTTTGAACTGTTTTATTTTTTCTAAACTGAATTATTTCATGACACAGAAAAAGTTTTAAAAAGATCACTCACCAAGTTGCATTTGTATTGAAATGATGTTTTAAGTGATAAAAAACTACTGATAGATCTGATGAGGAAACCTTCAAACTTAACTCTGATCTGGTTGCATGGCTTCTTCCAAGGTCAGGAATTTAAGCCTAGAATGTAAGGCTTTACAAGGGAATAGCTAACTCAGCTGTAGTTGTAAAGCGTTGCTTGTTCTGGGTAACTGTTTCTCCCTTGTGTTTATTCTGTGTTATGCATGGACTCTGCTCTGGGTCATGGTGACTAATGGTAATGTAAGACAATTCAACAGCATTGTGAAACTATTTTATTGTTATCCTTATTTTTACTCTAGCACAAGCTGGAAGGTGCCTTGTTAGCCTTGGGGCAGTTCCAGCATGCCCTGGATGAGTTACTGGCGTGGCTGACGCATACAGAAGAGTTGCTGAATGAACAGAAACCTGTGGGTGGAGACCCCAAGGCTATTGAAATTGAACTTGCCAAACATCATGTATGTAATTATAATGAATATTAATTGAAATGTTCTGTTGATATTTATCTTAGGGATGAGTCTTGTAGTAAAACTTTACACTTGATAAATAATTCTCTACATATATTTGCAAGATGCAGATTATAGCTGAAATGAAGGCTTGGAATAAATAATATCTTTCCTCTTACTGCTCCACGTTCCTTCCTTTCTTGCATATGCCATGCAAGTGGCATAGGTTTTAGCCAAAACTAAGCAGCTCACCCTGGTCTCCACCTCTAATCACATTTCTTTGACCTAGGGGACTCAAAAGTTACTGGACCTGCTACTCTTCCTGAAGCAATAAAATCCTTGATTAGTTCTGTTTAAGCCAGGTGTTACAAACTGCATGACAGTTGCATATCTTTGGTTCTTTCTTCCATCTCAGAAAATAGTAATTTGTTCTGAATTCTGCCAAATTGTATGTCAGATGAGTTCAGCTAAAATGGAAAATTCTTCTCCAAAGATCTGTGCAAACTCCCATCTTTTTCTATTAGTTACTTACAATATAAGGTTAAAGTTTTTTTGTTTGTTTTATTATTTTTGCTGATCATTGTTATTTTGGAGCCCATGGAAGACTGTTTCTGCTATGCCTTTATTTGAAGAGTATTTTTTGGAGCAAGAGACGATTATGTGTCTGACTCTGTGCTCTTCAGGATGAGCATGAGCCATTCTTTCTAGGCTTGAAGATTTCAATCTAACCTTGTATATACTCTCCCTTTAAATCTGCCATTTAATTTTTGGCCTGAATATAATGTAAAAAGTACTGAGAGTCCATTTTGGATTTTGAGAGAATTGATTGAAATTGACAGTACACAGATAATTAAGGTATTTGCATTGTCTGTGTTAATGCAGCTATGCAGCTTCTGAAGGCTCTTGGGTGGTTAGTTGGAACTTGAACAGAATACATTATCTACATACCCTATGTGACTATTGTTATAAAAAGACCCTTTTAAAATAAATAAAATTACAAAACCAGGTTCTGCTTCGTGAACCTTTTATATTCATATCAAACGGAAGTGTTTTACTAGTGAAGAAGCATTGAGACATCATTTATGTCTGTGCTGAAGGAGTTCAGCAAACACATGAATGAATCTACTTCCTTTTCATAATACAGAGTTTATAGGTTAGAAAGTTCACACAGTAGTGCATCCTGTGGTAGCCTGTAAAAACATCCCTTTCTTGAATAACTCTGGAAAGAATAGACCTTGTTCTTAGTGAGTCTCAGCAGGAAGGAAGGGTTAAGATGCATCTGCTTCTGTGAATATCTTTTTACACCCTGTTAGAAAAATAAAATAATCTGGTACTTAGCGTAGAATAATTAAAGTAAATGTGATGTGTATTTAGTATTCAAGGTCCACTTGTGACTTGCTGTTTCATATTGCACTCCATATAGTTTAAATTCCTTTTTATTTAGCTTTATATTTTTTCCATATGCTGGCATTTTGATGGAGGTGAGTTTGAGTCAGACCCCATGGAAGACACGAGTCATAAACTTGAATTTCTTAGGTGGGGTTTACCATTCTCTTCCCAAACATTTTTCTTCTTTTTTTTCTGTGCTAAATTAAAGCTTTTCCTGCCCTGCCCCCCATCCTTCTGAAAACAGCATTTTTTTCCCAAATGTACTTTTTGCCTTTTATGGTTTTTACTGTGGTTGGTGATAAGAGGTTTTCAAGCAGATGGAGGAGGTCTTTTGGTGTTAATACTACAACCATTCCCCAGCTTTTAGCACAGGTCAAATGTCGTGGTAGCCTGACATAGTGTGAAAGGAGTTGTAGCAGTGAAATGCGCAAAAAAGACATTGTGGCAGTTGGGTTGTTGCATAGCACAGCAGGCACATAATATTCAAAGAAAAATTCTGTTAAAGAAAAGTATATAATAAATTTAAAAAGTGAAGAAATAATTATTCCGTAGCAGTACTAGAAGCCTTTAGTAATTTCAGAAATAAATGTTTCCAGAAGTAATTTTTTTTTTCCAAGATACAAAAGTAAATTTTAGTATTTTGTCAGAATGGTCTGTTACTACTTTTGATTGAAGATGTCTTAGTTACGAGCTTTGATGGCTAATACCTGTGCTGTTGTTAAACCGTTGTTTTGTCCCTGGACTATGACTAGTTCACTCACTGTGACTGCCTTCATTCAGTCACTTACTGGCCAGTCATGCATGCTGTGTTACAATTGTAGGTGCTACAAAATGATGTTTTAGCTCATCAGTCCACGGTGGAAGCTGTTAAAAAAGCAGGAAATGACCTGATTGAATCAAGTGCTGTTGAAGAAGCAAGTAATTTACGGAGCAAGTTGGAACTCCTGAATCAGCGCTGGCAAAACTTGTTGGAAAAAACAGAACAAAGGAAACAGCAGCTGGACAGTGCCTTGATCCAGGTGAACAGGAAATGATCAAATATAGAGATAACTCAGTAAAAGTGTCTTTTTACATGAAATACACAGATACATGTATTAGAAGTTGGCCTAAATCAAAACCATAATGCAGACACCCCTGAATTTGGAGAATATTTGAATCCAGCTGCATCTTCCACAGCTGGCCACTGTCCCTTATAGTGCTGATGTAAGACTTCAGCTTTTGGTCTACATGTCTGTGAAGGGTGAGATTTCTGTAAAGGTGTATTATTTGGGGAAAACATTGGTCTCACAGTAGTGATTTAGCTTGCTTTCAAGATTTTCATGGCTTTTGTTTTTATCCTTTAGATTGAATTCAGCAAGTTTATATTTGTTTGCTTTTTCTTTTTTTTTTTTCTTTCATTTCCTTTGATTATTACAAGTATCTGATTAAACCTGTTGCCAATGTGCTTATGCATCTGACCTGGTATTGGAATGGAGAGCATTTAAGTTATCTCTAAAATGATATGGTATAATTTAGGCCCAAGGTTTCCATGGTGAAGTTGAGGATCTGCAGCAATGGCTGACAGACACTGAACGGCAGCTGTTGGCATCAAAACCTGTTGGAGGCTTACCAGAAACAGCAAGAGAGCAGCTTAATGCACATATGGTAAGTATCAGTGTTTGAATGCTTTGCAAATTGCATTTCAGGACTATCTTTTAAGAGTGCTTTTGGTAAATACAGAGTGTATTCTATATATCACAATGTCTGTACAGTGTCTTAAAGAAATTTAATAGCCTCCAAAACAACACTGTTATTTTCAATGTAGTTTAGTAGCCTGTTGGGACATGCCCAAAGCTGAACCATTGTTAGGGTTGAGACAAATAAAATAATTTGTGCATCTTTACAAAGGTGTTTGCAGATTTTTCAGTGATTCCTGTTCTTCTTTTCCTTTCTGACCCGATAACTAAATTTATGTTTTTTCTAAGATTCGAAGATGAATCTAAAAGTAACCCACCTTCACTGAACCTTGACTTAAGTGACTTGATCCTTTATTCCTTATCTAACCAAAGCTGACATTAAAGTCATCATTAGCATAGAAGTAAGAAGGACTACTGGCTCATAGAGACTGTGCTTTAATTAGAAATGGCAAGCTGACCAGGATGCCTGAATTATTCCCTTCCTTTCTGTTTAAGAAACATTCTGTGGATTCTCTGCTCCTATGGAGCTATAGAGCTCAAAAAAGGACACTTAAACTTGATCTCTTACCTCTAGGGAAAACGGTTGTTTCTGCTCCATTTGTGTAAAAACATGATGTGCTATTAGGCCAGGATATAAGCCCAAACCCGGTGTTCTGAACTTATGAACTCTTGGCTCAGATGTAACAGTGACATATACTGAACTGTCCTTGAACTTCAATCTGCCTGACACTTTCAATTAGAGTGCTGCATTGTCATAATGTTAAAAATCAAATTTTTTTTTTAATGATGCAAAAGATCATTGCTCACCAGCATGGGGCACACTTCTTTTTCCTCAAAAATTTGCCAGTATCTGTAATTGATAAGGAAACTAACTTACAGTTTTAAAATCAGGATGGGAAACTAGATCCAAACATAAATAATCCTGTGGTTTTGAATCCTTTGATTCAAAGGAAAAATAAAGGAAAATAAAAAAGGAAAAAAAGCGGTGGTGGGGTTTTTCCCCCTGTGAGAGTGGAAAAGAATCATGATTCCCTGAATGTCAGTGATGGCCTTTCCTTTTTTTCATCCTACACTTAGATCAAGATGTGAAAATTTTCCATGTAAATCTTCAGGACTTTCTTTAGTAGATTCTTTGTTATGCCAATTTTCTATACTTATAATGTTTACGGATTGATTAGTTAAAGGACCTTTAAATTCAGTGTTAGAGTTGGAACAAGTCTGACTGTCCCCAGCAATATGCACTCTAGATGTACAATCACTTCCCTAACTGTACATGTACATTTTAACATGTTACTATACTGCTTGCCACCTGCAGGCATTGACTTGCTATCAACCCTTAAAATACAGAACTTGATTTCCTTTTGGTTCAAACTTAGTGCACATAAGCAGATACGTGTTAATTCTCTCTCATTTATTTTTTTTTCTGAAATGTTGAGACCACTTATGTTGTCTACTACGTTCCAAATTCAAACTTGGCTCTAAGTGGTACAAACCACGTTAATTACTGATGTGAGACTGAAGGAGAGTTTTGCACTATATTTTGATTTGTTGCTCTTTGGAAATAATGTTATGAACCATGGTCTTGAGTTTAAGGCCTGTTTCTACAGATATGAATAAAAGATCCCTCCATCATAATTGGTTCACAAATGGAGTTGAGCTTGGGCTGCATTTCCAGCTCAAGCAACTCCAGGAAAATAAAAGATACGAAGAAATATTACAGGACACCAGTAGGAAAAGGGCTTAAAAAGACACCTTTTTAGCTGTCCCAGTGCTGCTCAGGCCATCCCTCTCCTCATCTTAGAGCAATCATTGTTTTCCTGCAGTAGTAGGAGGAAGCAGACTAGGTGACACCACTTTCCATAGTCCTCGGAAAGAAAACAAAGAAGCTTTCTGTTGTGTCAGAATCTTAAGCTCATGAATGAACATGCTTCTTGCTTTGCCCTCCTGTGTGGTCAGGTACAGCCTTGTGTACAGTATCTCTTAACCCCCCAAAAAAATTGGTTTGGGCTCTTGTCCTGAGTATCCGAGAAAAAGGTTCTTTTTGTCTTACTTGCAAGCCACTTATTCCTCATCTCCTTGAAGATGTTCCTTATTTGGGAGTCTGCAGCAACTTTGTTGGTACATTTTGTTTTGGCTCTTACCAGTTCAGCACGTCTTCTTGAGTCAGAGGGATGCATGGGAGCTCCCAGACTCTTGCTAGCTTACCTTTAACACAGTTTAAAAAGCATCATTATAGTTAACAGGTAAAACATGTTGTCACCATTATTATTCCAGCTTTCTTTGAATGTCTGAAATGTCTTCAGTTCTCATGCCTAGCAAGTGAAGGAAGATACAGACAATGTACAATACACCAGCCCTTCCAAGTTGTCCCACCCACTTTTGAAGGGTATTGGGTAGGTCTGGGCTTTCAGCACACTGTGTAATTCTGACACTTTCTGTGTTTTGGCTACAAATGGACTTTAAACGAACCAAGTTGTAGCAACTCCTGTTTAATACATGCATAGTACTTCCTTTGCCAAGCTTTGGATCTCAGAGAAGACATTGACAGACAATACAAGTTTTCATTTCCTGAAGAACTGGGTCCTTCATTTGCTCATTTGGTTTTTTATGAATTACATGTATTTCCTTTATTAGTCTTAATCATACCTGCTAAATGTTGGGGGAGGAATAAATATTGTACTGGTATTTATAAGGAGTATTGAATTTCTACCTTACCTATTTTTGGTCCGTCTTTTGTTTAGGAACTTTGTGCTGCCTTTGAAGCCAAAGAGGAGACATATAAGTGTCTAATGCAGAAAGGCCAGCAGATGCTTGCAAGATGCCCAGAGTCTGCTGAAACAAACGTTGAGCAGGACATAAATAACTTGAAAGAAAAATGGGAATCTGTGCAAACAAAACTCAGTGAAAGAAAAGTATGTGTTTTTACATTAAAGTAGAAGTGTAAATCGTGTATTTGAGTGTGGTAATGATCAGTATTTTTATGGATGCATACTTGCCTGATTTTTTAGATTTAAAATCAGTTGTAGAGACTGGCATAATTCAGTGATACGTTTAGAAAGTACTCGGGGAAAATGAGATTCAAGAAGTTAATTATCCATAATGGGTAAGGAGTATGGGTGAGAATGGTACAAGTCTGTTCCATAGAAATACATTAACTGATACTGGAAATGTTCATTTGGTAGGACTAGGGGTTTTCTGGGTTTTATTGCAGTAATCATAGACATGAGAGACTGAATGATCCTTCAAGTTTATCGCCTCCTGAATACAGAATTGCTGTGTTAATTTTCCTGCTTTTTAGCCATTTTTTCTTAAAATTCCTAAACTCTTGGCCTTTTGCCATTTACTTCAAGTGACTACCTTCTGTTCTAACAGATCAATAGCATGATTTCACTGATATGCAACATACGTTTTCTTGTTATTAATTTCATTTTGCTTTCATTCCTTCACGAAATATAGTCCATTTGTTCTAATTCAATCAAACAAAAAAAATATCCATAATTGCAAACAGAGAAACTCTCTGTACAGCCCTGATAAGTATAAAGCACAAATAGGTAACTCACAACTTAGCTATATTTTAAAGTAAGAATGCTGATGTCTCTTAAGGTAATTTTAATGTAAAAATAACAAACTAATTAATACCCAATGTGAGCACCTTCTTGCAGGAAGCTGTAAGATTGGAGTGCTCAGTGAGGTCAGCAAATGTCTGACTGCTGTCTCATGATCAACAAAATTCTGTGTCCCAAATTAATTTCTGTTCAGGCAACCAAAATAACAATTTGGCTTTATTAAAAAGAAGTGCTGTAGGAAAACTTATTCTTCGTTTAGTGTAAGAGAGTAAATTTGATGACGTACTTGAGGCTTTTCCAAGTGCACTACCACCTTAGATTTCTGAAATTCTACTGGTAGTGTATTGAAATTGATAAATCCATATGTCCCATTTGGATTAAGTAGTAGGAAATATGTTCTAATGGGGAAAAATTTATCTTGATACTAGGTGCTGTATTTTCTATTCATCTGTCATACATAATTTCACTGTAACTCCTGTATCCATCTCCTTGAACATGCTCAAATATAAGCTGTTATTTTAAAACTCAGAAACTTTGAGTTGGAAAAGTGTTTTAAAATGCTAAACTAAAATGGTTTACTCCAAAGTGCTGAACTAAAATGGTTTCCTTGGCTGAAGCCCCTGCACAATATCAACTGCTAATAAAGTATGACCTGTGTTTACAGACCAAACTGGAAGAAGCCCTCAATTTAGCAATGGAGTTCCACAACTCACTTCAAGATTTCATCAATTGGCTTACTCAGGCTGAGCAAACTCTAACTGCAGCTTCTCGGCCAAGTCTTATCTTGGACACTGTCTTATTTCAAATTGATGAACACAAGGTATGTGAAGAAACAGATGTGTAATGTTTTTCTCCCACTCTGTGGAGATACTGTAACAATGTCCAAATGAACCCTATAATGCTGGCACTCAGAGAAACATGTAATTTGTTTTAAAATTGTATTTTATAGTCTTTTCTCGCTACGTCATTCTTTATCAGACTGGGTTTTTTCAGTGTTTACCCGGCAACACAGTATTCAGTAATTTTTATCCTTTTTTTCCAAGGTTTTTGCCACAGAAGTGAACTCGCATCGAGATCAGATCATAGAGCTGGACAAAACTGGAACCCATTTGAAATATTTCAGCCAGAAACAGGACGTTGTCCTTATCAAGAATCTGCTGATTAGTGTACAGAGTCGATGGGAAAAAGTAGTTCAACGCTTAGTTGAAAGGGGAAGAGCTTTGGATGATGCAAGGAAAAGAGCCAAACAGGTAATGGGACAACAGCTGTTATACAGCTCTTTGAACTTAGTTGTAATTGCATCCAGATTCTTGAAGAATATGGTGCTTTAAAGCACTCACAAAACAAGCCTGCATTTAGTGTAACAGACAGTGTTGAGTTAGTGGAGTGATTTCTATGATTCAATCCCAGAGCACTTCATTTGGGAGGTGAAAGCATCATTTTCAACCCAAGCAGTGACTTCTGTCTGCAGTACAGAATAGTCTGAAAAAAGAAGGTTACAGTATGGATTCCAGATGTGTATTAGTGCCATCTGTCCTCAAAAAGAAGTTTCACAATCAACCCTGTATATTTTAAAGAATGTGATGAGCCCTTTTCAGTACTCTGTGGGAGTATTCCTTAGTATTTTCTTCTTGGGTCTATGTTGTGTCCTAACTATACTCATCAGTTATCAGTCAATCTCTTATGTTAGTTACTAGAGCAATATCTTCTGTGTGGTAAGATATCTCCATTTTTTTCCACATGAACCTGGAGAGGTTGGGGGTTTTATGGGGTGGGAGGGGGGATGGTTTTGCACTGTTTGCTTTACTTGGGAGCATTCGTGTTTTTTTCCTTAGATACATGTTTCCCTCACTGAGGAACACAAATTATAGGATGCAAAATGTGTGAGAGGAATGTAACCTGTTTAAATGTCAGTAGGAAGTTGTAGCTTCTTTCTGTTCAGGGGAACATGATCATTCAGGATTTGGTGATGTTCACAACTAAACCACATGCCCATGTTCACTGCTACCACCGCTCAGTTCATAGAGCAAGAAGTTCTCTGGGCAATGAATTAGCCCATATGCCAATCACGTTAGTTATTTTCCAGCAGTTTCTCTTGTACATTCACACACACAGCAGTTCTGCAATGAGATGGGTTTTATCTCAATATGCATTTACAAAGCTGAATACAGTCTTACTAAGATGACAACTGTGTGTGTGGAGCGAAGGCTACTGGTGTCAAGGCCTTATCAACAGCCCTGCATAACAAGGTCTATGCCTTGGAAAGGTTTCTGAACAGTTTCTTGTGCTTTCACGTGTAGGCAGTCCAGGCAAGACTTTTCAAGAGTGAGAGAAAAATCCACCTTAGAAAAGTCAAAACCCAAAGGGATGATGCTTTGTGAAAGCTGGTTGAATCTTTAGTTTTTCCCTGCTTCCTTCCCTGAAATGCTCTTTTTTTAAAACAGGAAGGAAGATCAAAAATCTGTTCCTTGCTCGTCAAGATAGCATTTGATATAAGGAGAGCTTTTATGAATGTTACAGGGGAAATCTTGGGCAGTCGTCCAGACGGAAGTTTTCCCCAGTGATTTACTGCTATGGTCCTGTATAAGCAATAGCTAAGCTCTGTTCTCTGTATTTACTGTCCAGTACTAAAACTGTAGGAATCTAAATGACCGACACATCAAGAGATGTGTCTGACAGGTACATATGATGTGTGCACATCATGTACGTTAAAGGTTGCTAATTCACTTGGGGAAGGGAGGTTAAATACAGTGGGCTCATGGTTGGACCAGTTCTGTTTAAGAAACCAGGGAGAAAAAACACATCAAATTTTGTCAAAGTTTGCCAGTCTTGGTTAGAGTTTAATGCTTTTGGACTGTTTAATTAACCAGTGAATTTTAAAGTCCATGCAAATCTGACTTTCCTTTAGTTCCATGAAGCCTGGCATAAACTTATGGAATGGCTGGAAGAGTCAGAGAAATCTTTGGATTCAGATCTTGAAATTGCAAATGACCCTGACAAAATAAAGATGCAGCTTGCACAGCATAAGGTGAGTCATGAAATGCAAAATGCCCAGTGAAATGTAGGTAAGTCTTTCAGCCTTGAACTGTTCAATCAGCAAAGAAAGCAGATTTGTGTCCTTACTGCAATGGGGTGTTTATTCACATCAAATTAAATGATGGTGTTTTAATAGGATGTGAGTGAAAAGACACAGTACCTGATATGTAGGGGAATGGTTAACAATGAAGAGGAAAGAATAATGCAGCAGCATGGAAACTTTAAAAGTGAATTAATACCATTTCAGAATAGGGATCTCCCAAGAGGCCTTCTTTAACGAAAAAATTACTGTCCACTTATTTGGGTTGAGATTTTCCTTTTAATACTGCAGGACAACTTCAAAAGTGAAAAATAATCCTGCATTTTGATTGGCAGTTGCTTTTTATATCAAGTGAAAATATTAATTAATTACCCTAGAAAATACTGTGACGGTATTAGAGCAGAGGTTGTTTCTCTTTATGGAATTCTGAAACCAAATTTTCAGAAATCCAGCTCTGAATACATAAAAATCTCTCTCATTCAGTTGGCTTTTCAAATTTGTAATGATAATGTAAACGCTCTGTAATTCCATCAGACACAGAGCAAAAACAAAGACAGAAGTAGTCTTTACTTCATTTTTACTTCTGTAAAATGCCTAGAATAAGATATTATTGAGGATCAAGTGGATGAGTGGTAGAATCTTCAGAGATATGATTATGTCTTAAGATTTCTCTAGGGGCAGTTTCATCAAACACAGAGTATTGAAAGATCATTCATTTTCCACATTTTAGTACATATTTACTCTTAATGTCAGCTTAATATTTTTTTCATATTTCACAGTATACTCAGGGCTTTGAATATCCAGTTTTTTCTTTTCAGTGTAGCTTCTGAAATTTACCTCCGAGAAAATTTGTCATGTATATTAATGACTTCATCAGTTTGCTTTATTTTTGTTATCTTTTCTCAGGTTGGGTGGCATGTTGTTTATCAACCAGGAAAATACGCTCCTTTAATATTGCAAGAGCTGGCAGTTGTTCAGTTTGTTTTGGGATTGCTGCTGTTGCCAGAATTTGGAGTCAGTGATCTGAACTGTCATGGGGGGAACTTGCTGTTAGGATAGTGTGACTCCTACTAATTTTCTAATCCTTTCACTCCTCTCTTTTCTATATCTATTCAAACTCCTCATGAGTATGGTCAACACTCTGGCTTTGCTTTGAGGTTTTCAGGGCTCCTAACTGTATTCTTTTCCCATCTTCAGAAATGTTAATCCTGATAAACTTGATATGTACTTTATACCTACAGCAGTACATTTTATGAGACCAAGCTTCCTCAAATGGATTGGCAGACTCATCACTTCTGTCATTGATGTCTTTTCTTCAGCTTCTTTCATATAAAAAGCCTGCAGAGCATTAATGCTTGAGTTGTTTTAATCTCATTAAGGAATGGGATGAAATTGATACAGGGACGTAAGGATTGAAACTGGTGATCTGGAGAAAAGGGATGAATAAGTGTGAGAGAGGGAGTTCTGTGAACTTTGTGACTTTAAACTTCAAGCACCACCCTCTCAAGAAATCAACTCAATTGTTTTTTAATGAGTTGTCAAACCTCCCAACGCTGCAATGTCCTTCCTTGTATTTTGAGTCTTTTCCTTCCACTCCCACATATACCCCGTGTCTGTCTTTGTCTTTTCTGCCCAGCCTTGAAGGTTTCCTTGCTCCATTTAGTTAAGGATTTTGCTATCCCAACTGAATATGTGCTGTAAGCAATAATTTGGACTTGCTCTTTGCCAGTTGTTACTGCCAAAAAAAAAGTCCCCGAGAAAGAAAAGCCAAGATAATATTTTTTCTCTCTCACTCATATCTAGCATGTTGCCAGGGACTTTTGAGGGTTATTCATAGTCTGTTTATTAGAATTTGTTTCTCATTTTTAGGAGTCAGGAATGGAAAAACCCGCACTAGGTCACCCAATCCATTCCTGTGCTAATGCTGAGAGTTCTTATAGCACATTTATATGAACTTGGCTAATTTTATCTGTATGTGCCCATCTTCCTTAGAAGGAAGGTAGCTAGATGAGCAAAATCTCAGTAATTAATTTACCTGTCTATTCCTGGCAGCTTTAACCAAAATCTACTCTCACTTATACCTGAAATCAAATGAAAGTAGATATGGTGTAGTCTCTCAAGGAATGCACTGACTCCAACCCTTTGCCACCTTTAAATCTTGTTTTTTCTGCATGATCTTTCTCTGGCAGCAATTTAACCATTTCCTTGTGCAAAGCTAGTAACGTGGTGCATGTAGTGTTAAGTAGTTAACAAACCCCCATCAAATAAAAGAAGCATAGAAATATTGTTTGTATTGAAGGAACTGTTTTAAAAAATGGTTATTTTGCAAATTGTATTTATTTTTTCTGTAGTCCTAACTTGACAGTTGTGGTTTTTTCTTCAATTTTGTTTCATTGTTTTATATGAGGAAAATGAAAGAACAGTAAGGAAATACTAAATTACAAAACAAATGTTGCTTTTTTGGTAATAAAAAAAAGAGAAAGAATATTTGATTCTGTATATAAGGATTTTCTAAAGCAAACTTGTGATTTATTTTTTTTCAACTGATTCCCTCCTAGGAATTCATGAAAGTGTGAAATAAAACATTTCAAGCATTGCTGCAATTTAAAAGCTGCCGTATTGGGCTGGTATTGTCTTTTGGCAGTGTTCCTTTATTTGATTATTTACTCTGCCAGTTGGTTAATTTCTGTGTGGTATCAGATGAACTGTGTTTCTTGTGCTCTTCTGTGCCTGTGAAAAGCATCCAGAGGGTCTGTGCAGAAGGAGCTGTCAGAGCTGGCAGGCAGACTGTCACTGTCATTGTCCAAAGTCCTGGGGCACAGAAACCTGCTTGTGATTTTGACTTCTAGCACAAATTGAGTTATTGGGATATTATCTGGCTGCTGCTTGGGCTTGGAAGTTTCCCAGCTTGCCCATGTTGAGCTAAACCAGAATACCCTCTGTAGTTCTTGGGGAGCTCTACAAGTGGCTTGAAATCTTGGTTTGTAAGAATGTAGCGCAGAGAATGCTTGATTAATGGCTTCCAAAGTAGCAGTTCTTTCACATCCTTCTGACTACCAGGCTGAAATTTGGTAATATTATGGTAGGACAGGAATCATGGCCCTCACTGAAGGAGGGATTTTCCACAAGTTGTTCCAGTAAGCATAGAGCTACATTTCCAGAGAAGGACAAAAGGCAGGGGTCTGCTAGTGTCAAGCCCCAGGTGTACTGTGGTACTAGCATAGGAATTTTGCAGTTAGTTTAAATTATTCTTGCATCAACATAAAGTTACAATTTATGTAGGAAATTGTATGTCAAAAACTAATTAACAATGGCCTGTAAGCAGATAATGATATATGGGTATTTTCTTTGTTTTCTATATATATAGGAATTCCAGAAATCTCTTGGTGCCAAACATTCTGTGTATGATACCACAAATAGGACTGGACGTTCCTTGAAAGAGAAAACCACCTTGGCTGATGACAATTTGAAACTTGATGATATGCTGAGTGAACTAAGGGATAAGTGGGATACAATTTGTGGAAAGTCAGTGGAAAGGTAAATGAAAACTCAACTAATTACTCATCAAATAAGGAAAAGGCTTCTATTTTTGGATTTTGTTGTGTAAAAGTGGAACCAGAGTGGCTAGCTTGTTTGATAATTAAGAATGCCAAAGCAGTAAAATACTGAAAATGCGTACTTGCCTAATGGCATGGAAGAAGAGCAGGGGAGGAAGGGGAAGGAAGAGCCCTTTAAAAAGGGAAACTGATTTGAAGTTCTCTGGAGGTATTGGTCAGCAACCAGCTGAACATGAGCCAGTGACTGTCCAGGTGCCCAAGAAGGCCAGTGGCATCCTGGGCTGTATCAGCAATAGTGTGGCCAGCAGGACCAAGTCCCTCCAGCAGGACCAGTGATTGTCCCTCTGTACTCAGCACTGGTGAGGCCACACCTCAAATCCTGTGTTCAGTTCTGGGCCACTCACAGCACAACAGGCATTGAGGGGCTGGAGTGAGTCCAGAGTAGGGCAATGGAGCTGGTGAAGGGTCTGGAGCACAAGTCTGATGAGGAGTGACTGAGAGAGCTGGGGTTGTTTAGCCTGTAAAACACAGAGGCTCAGGGGAGATCTTATTGCTCTCTACAGCTGCCTGAAAGGAGGCTGTAGCCAGGTGAGATTGGTCTCTTCTGCCAGGCAGAAAATGACAGCATGAAGGAAACTGCCTCAAATTGCACCAAGTGAGGTTTAGGTTGGATTTTAGGAAAAATTTCTTCACTGAAAGGGTTGTAAAGCATTGAAGCAGACTGCCCATGGAAATAGTTGAGTCACCATTCCTGGAAGTGTTCAAAAGGCATGTGGATGTAGCACTTGGGGATGTGATTTAGTGGTGAACGCAGTGGTGGTGGGATAGTGGTTGGACTCAATGACCGTAGTAGTCTTTTGCAACCTTAACACTTCTATGATTCTGTTGTTTTAGGCTGCAGATGTTGTCGTAAAGTGTATAAATGATTATTTTATGTGTGTGTGGTTGTTTGGATTTTTTTTTCCCCTCTCAGACAAAATAAACTGGAGGAAGCCCTGTTATTTTCGGGACAGTTTACTGATGCTCTGCAAGCTCTCATTGACTGGTTATACAAAATTGAACCTCAACTAGCAGAAGACCAGCCAGTACATGGAGACATCGATTTAGTAATGAACCTGATTGACAATCACAAGGTAGTTACAAAAATACTGTTTTTGAATTCCTGGACTGCTCATGAGTGTAATATTTTAGTACTATCTTTATCTTTGACTATTCTGTAATTTTAGAAATATGGAATAGTTTTGTAACACAAACATAGTCAACAATAGAAAATCCTATAAAACATGCATGAAAGAGGACAACTCTTAATGACTCATTGACACCTGTTAGCATTGAGATACTCTATTTGATGGTGCTACCCTGTGTATTTATTAATATCATGTCATAAATCACAAATATGCATTTGCAAATATTTGTCTAGGGGCAAAAGATGGCAAAAATTATTTTACTGGAAAACTCTGAGGCAGGCAGCTCTTTTTTAGTCTATCTGCTAACCAAATGTCCAGTACACTTGTCAGGACTAAAGCAGCCTTTCAGACCTGTGGGACTGCTGTGTATTTATCAAGAACAGTAATTACAATGCTAAAGTTATGCACAGATTTCAACTAGACCATGGTCCAGGAAGCTTGCATTGGAAACCTGTAGTATTTGTTACTGAAGTGGTTTTGGACATGGGAACAAGTAGGAAATGTCAGATTCTGTCTCTGAATCCCAGTTTTGCTGTTCAGTATATCAGAAGAAATGGCTGAAGTTACTTGTATTGAAAAGGCAACACATAGGCAGAGCTCTGGAGCCTGGGAGGATTAGGAGGTGAAGGTCCCTCTGTTCATCCACCTTTAACTTTCAGTATCTCCTCTCCACTGAGGAAGAGATTTTGGGCTTCATAAAAAAAAGTGTTTGGAAACATGTGTTGTCTATAAAATTAGCCTGCAATATGCTTCAATTGCTTCTGAAATCCACTATCCATCACAAGTAAGTTGCAGTCAGTGGCACAGCGCACTGTAATTATCTTCTTTTAAGAGCTTCCTTTAACTAACTGGAGATTGTTCCAGCTACTAATGTGACTATACTCCCATATAAGTATATGAATGAGCAGCACGATCCATAGCCTTACAGTTGCACCCCCAGATAGGGATTTATTTCTGTTTTGATGATTTTAAACCCTCTCTGTGATTGTTAGCGTTTATCTGACCTTTTCCTGCCACAGCAATCTTATGTGGTAATCACTGTGTGAGATCTATTGCTTTGATAAAGAATGGAAAACCAGCAGTGCTAAGGAGACTAGATTTCCCATGCATTGCACCACAATGGGTTCTTGGGGTCTGACTAACATTCTCCTACCATATTCCAGTTTTCTTATGATGGAAGAGAGTATTAATATCTTCCTATGGAGTCTAAGAAGCAGAACTTAGATGTTTTGCATCACTTAGATGGAGGTACTCTTGACTGAAATAAAACTGTATTTTCATTTCTTTTCATAACCAGTAGTTTTCTGTTGTTTTTTATGTAAATATGCCTTAATGACTTAAACATTTCAAATATATTTGATGATGTCTAGGTTTTCCAGAAGGAGCTGGGAAAAAGAACAAGCAGTGTCCAGGCTCTGAAGCGCTCTGCAAGGGAACTGATAGAAGGCAGTCGTGATGACTCTTCCTGGGTCAAAGTCCAAATGCAGGAGCTAAGCACTCGCTGGGAGACAGTTTGTGCCCTGTCAGTATCCAAGCAAACACGACTGGAACAGGCCCTTCGGCAGGTAGAGGAATAATAATGGTGCTACATGTACTGTATGAGAAGCAGTGAAAATATCTTGCAGTCTAGTTGACAAAAATTTAGTTTCATTTTCACTTAATGTCATTCACTTTCATTTCATTTGAAAATACTCATTTACTTACTCATGCATTGCTTACCTTGTCTATCCCTTTACCACAGCACATAAATAGTGCCTCTTAGCAATTATTGTTACTGTTATTATTAGTCTCTACCAGAAATGCAAAACAAATGTTTCAAAGACCTTACCATCTAAGGAAATCACTGAAGTTACAGTCAAACTTGAAGGGTGATACAGAACTATGCCCCATTCACAAGAACCGGGAGGTTGCAATCATATTTATGCTTTTTGTGCCTTATTGGAAAGAAGTAAATTTATGTATTGAAAACTTCTTTACATTGGCACAATTAACAATGCACGGTGAGGTACTTCGGAGAAAAAACAGGGTTTTGCTGAGTGCAGTCATGACCTACAACAGTCTAAGTATGTTGACATAATCTGGTTCTAATCTCAAACAAATAGGTCTATCTGTATTGTTTCCAAACCAGAGATAATGTGGATGTACATCTCTCGTAAGACATACTAGCTTGGACTGATGCTAGGATGGGGTTCTTGCAGTAGCAGTGTATCCACTATGTACGATATTCCTGCTCTGCTTTGCTCAGCAGACACAATCCTGAGCTTACCTCAAACACTAATTGTGTCTGAATATAGCTTTTTTTTCTCCAGGCATAAAAGGGTCACTCTCTAACAGTCTGTCAATTCATTTTGCTTAACTAGTGATTTAGGCTGTGCAGAAAATACAGTTCTCATCTCTCCAGCTGGTCCCTGAAAGCACCTCCTGTGTAATTTGTCAGTGTAAAGGCATGACATTCTCAACGGAGCTGCAAATACACTATAAATGAGATGGCTAAAAGCATGAACAGGCTTTTAGGCTTCCTATAATTTTTTGGGAAGCATGAGCTATTTTTACAGTTAGGAAAATGTAGTGTATCATTGACTTTTTAATGGAAAGATAATGTGCCGGTACTGCTCGATGATTAATGATTCCAAATGTGGGCTCAATCTCCTTGTGTAAGCTGCAGTGTGTCTGTCAGGTCACCTCATGAGTGACCATGGCTTCTTGTATCCTAACAGGCAGAAGAATTCCACTCTGTTGTCCATGTCCTTTTGGAGTGGCTGGCAGAGGCAGAGCAGACTCTCCGTTTCCACGGCATCCTTCCAGATGATGAAGAGGCTTTGCGTACGCTGATAGAGCAGCACAGGGTAAGCAAGAGAAGGAAGAGGATCCTCTTCATTCTAATTGCTCTGATAGACAGTAAAATAGAGGAAAGGAGGCAGAGTCTGTCCCATACAGTTCTATCCAGCATCCAGTGTTGGGGTTTGCAAAGCTTTCTGTAGAGAAACTAGAGATTCAATGTAGTTAACAGTTTGATGTCCAGACTGGTGTTGGGATGTTGTTTGAGTCATCTTGGCTTATTAAGGAAATACAACTGTAATTACAACACAGACTGCTACAGTAGCAAAAGTGCATCTGTCATCTTCACACCACTGACCAAAATGGTATATACTTTTCTTGAAAGGTCATTTGTTAATGTCAGCAGAATTGTGTTATTATCCATGAATCTTTTGTCATGGTGAAACTGCATGCTGTCATATTTCACATGCATTAGCTACTGAAATACTGCAGTGGCATAGGTATTGCAGATAGTAGATTATAACCATCAAACTAACTTTGCAGTAATGCAGTGGAAAAATGGCTAAGTAAGGATCATAGACGTCATATTTCCCCTCTCCAAACAGGAGGCTACAAACATGCACAGTTTAGCCCCCACAAAACTTCTTGTAAGTGCAGCAGTAGTAGTACCAAGGATGTGGTGCCCACAGTGTTACAGAACAAATTATAAATCCTGAATTTGTTCATCATTGCTCTGAAGAAAGTTATAGCAAAATTTATTAAATGGAGATTGGAAAAGCATCTGGTTTAAATTGGGTTTGTTAATATTATTATACAGAGGAGTGCATGCAAGATATGGCTATTAAATAGTTCTTAACTAAGGAGTTTTCAAGATACTTAGAATGCAATAGGAGTTTTCAAGATACTTAGAATGCAATATTTTGAAAAAAATTTCAGTTTTAATTTAGGGCCCTGGAAACTGGGTGCTAGTAATAAGCTGGGAATGTATGTGTGCATCAAATATATGTACACATCAGCATGTGCTGACAGTGTGTTGACTAATGTTGGCAGCAGCAGCCTAATGTTTCTAAAGCAATGAAATTTGTCTTTTAGCTGCCTTTCCTCCACATGTGCTTCATCAGTTCCCTTTTATTTGATTTTTTTAATCTTGTGAATACAGGGAAGAGCTGAGTGAAATCTTAGATCCACTGAAATAATTAGAAAATAAAATATTAAATGTCTTCCTCTTCACTGTAGATGGATTAGCAAAATATTTCTGTACTAAAGTTCAAAATCTGTGCTGCCAAAGCTGAAGCATAACTTGGAACCTCAAAGCAAAGTGTATCACTGAGAAACCCTGTCCAGCTGGGAAAGATGATAGCTAGAACAACACAACCAACTTTGGTGTAAGATGTGGCCACACTGTACTTAAATTTTTTTAATAGGCTTTAGAAGGTGTTTTTGCAACCACATTTTCCTCTTAAAGGGCAAGTGACAGAAACAGAGAAATTGTCAAGCTAAGAAAGATTATAGCACTACAGTTTTACAACTCACACAATCTGTCTTGAATAGGTGATCTCTCCTTTTAAGTTTATAACATTAGCTTTCAAGAAGAGAAAAAGAAAGTAAGGGAAGAAGTAATACATATTACTTTAAAGCACCATGTATGCATTATAATACTGCATACTAACATAAAAATATATGACTGAAATTATAACATAAATATGAAATGTATCTTCCTTTTGTCACAGTGATTCCTATAAAATAGTTCTAGTGCATTTGTATTCAGCTACATCTAGAAAGGTTTCTTTGGGACAATATTTTATCCAAATAGTCCATCTTTACGCCTGTTTCTGATTTTTCTCTTCCTGAATACTGCACATGATTTAGTGAATTCTACAGTCTCAAACAGATATCTGTCACTTGTCCACCTCTCTAGGGACTGACAGCTGTAGGGAGTTAATGCACTGCATTGCTCAATGAGAAACATCCCATCTCCTCTCTTGTAAATGTATCTGCATCACTGGTTTGCCACAGGATTCAATACAGTTAGGGAGAGTTGAATACACTGTGAGTAGTGTGTCATAGATTTAATTTTTGAAATATTCTAGTCCAGCTGGGCAGGGGAACACAATGGGTTTTTTGCCCATTTTTCTCCTGGCCCTGTCTTTTTTTCATAATCTCTCATTACAATCCAAGTTTTCCAAAGCCATGTTGAACTGAAATATTGTCAGGATGCATGTGTTTTTGTGAGAGAAGGTTTGCTATTATGATTTGGGTCTTAAACTCTGGCAATAATTTAAACTTAAAATCAATTAGCAACAAATCCCTTTACATATATAGCCTACATATTGCGGGCTTCTAGAATAAGGTAGAAGAGATTATGTCTTTTAGGCTTTTATTTCATAATTACTTCATACTTGCTTTGTAAAGGCAGAGGATAAGGTCATTATGAGTTGTTGAAGAAGCTGTTTTTACAGTGTTTTGGTGATTTTGAGTTGTCTAGGATCTGACTTGGCTCGTCTTTAATTTCCTTTTTAATCCAAAATAGTCCTTTATGGCTGGAGAGAGGAAGAGTTAAGCTTTCAGAGATATGGTTCTATTTTGTAGCCTAATTAAAGATGTTAAAGCATAACAAAAATTTCCACTAAGCACTGAGAGAGAGTGGCAGTTCCAGTTAAGGATGCTCACAAAGACACCCAGACCTGTATAACATTTAGGCAGAAAAGTAAACAATTATAATAGTAATGATTTACCGAAAATAAAAGGGAAAGGTAAAAAGAAAAAAAGAAAAGGAAAATAAAAGAAAGAAATGCAACTTGTAGAAAGGATGGGAAAAATCCTCCTTTCAGTTGTTTTTTTTGTTTCTCCTCTGCACCCAGTTCTGGTCCTGCCATCATAGGAATACCACTGACTATGAGCTTGGATGCCTAAAGCTGTAAACATCCTTTTGCTTTTATGAGATTATTCCCACATGCTGTGTCTCTCCCCCCTCAGCTGCTGAGTTGTCACATTTGTGTTAGTTTAGTAGAGCTGCTCCTGAACTCCTCTGTCATCTTGTCCGAGCATGTAATTATAGTTGGACATTTCCAGCCTCTGGTAGGAGCTTGAAAGTTTATTATGAAGAATTACTGTAACTGACAACCCAAGTCATTGAAATGTTGCCAACAGTGATTCTAACCATCATATAGTTGGTTTAGAACACTTCTAAATGCTGTGATTTTCCTTTGTTTCTGTATTAAGGGCATGCATCTTTCAAGTATTTAGAGTGTGGTGGGCTTTTAAGGAGTGGAAAGCTGGGATAAAGGTTTTAGAGCTTTGCTTAGTACTTTATGTGGAATAGGCTTTTTAAACGTTTTAATCTTTTCTCATACAAGTGAAACTTGCCTTTTGCAAGTTGAATCTGCTTGAGTGGTCAAGAGGTTCATGACTTCCAGATTATGCACTCAGATTTGTCTTGCAAATTTTGTCAGCATCTAATTAAAATCATTACCTCTGATTTAGGAATTCATGAAGAAACTGGAAGAGAAAAAGGCAGAACTGAATAAAGCAACAGGTATGGGAGAAGCTATTCTGGCTATCTGCCACCCTGACTCCATCACCACCATTAAGCACTGGATTACAATCATCAGAGCCAGGTTTGAAGAGGTCAGTATGTGTTGAACCATTTTCATTGCAGCAGTCCACCTTTAACTGGAACATAGCTGACAACTAACATGATAGTTACTCTGGGAGGAAATGATCCAGCTGCTGAGAGCTAAACATTTAAAATACCCATGGTGATGGATGTGAATACCATGCTTCCCTAGGCTTTATTTCAAAACTTACAGGGCTTTAAGAGCTAAAGCAGATGGTCAAGCTTCTTTGTTTGTATGTATTAATGGAAATACTGTCTGACACTTCCCAAATGAGGAAAGCCAATAGTTTCTAGGGGGAAATTGAAAAGTTACAAAGGAAAGAAAATGTAGTGCAAATTTGAAGTATTTTCTGATTACACTAGAGAGGATTTCAGTCCAACATATTCTTAATCCTGAAGATACCTAAATTCTTTAAGTGGCTACAGGTAGGTTGCACCTGCAGCTGTTAAGGTGGTATTTTCTGTTTGATGTTAAGCTTAAAGAAAACAAAATACTGGTGTTAGCAAAGTATGGCTTCAGGTGTGCCAGGAGGAAAAGTGACCCCAAATCCTGTATTGTCGCTGTTGAGCCGCTAGCTGAGAGAAAACCCAGGTTCTCAGACAAGAAAAGAGAAAAGTGTCTTTATTATTTTGATTTCTATATATATAGAGTTTTCAGAGGTCACCCAGATTGGTCAGCCAGAAACCTCCCCCTAGGCCTAATTGGCCAAGCCCGAACTGACCTAATCCGGAGACGTTGTTTGCAAAACATCCAAACTTTATCTTTGTTTATGAAATGTAGCAAAATGTTCTCACGAGAAAGACCTGTGCTAGCCACACTGTATGATTCACTAATTCAACACGTATTGTTAAAATTCTTAATATGTTGGCTGAATATGCTAGTTAGTGTGTTTAGCAGCACCTAATCCTGAATGCGTGGAAGAAATGTGTTGAACTAGGAATTCTAGTTACCTAGCTACTGTTAGTGATCAGCAACTTTATTTAATACTTTTGATATTCAAACATCAGTAGGCCTAAGAAGTAGCTCTGGGTTTACAGTTAGCAGAACAATTTTAAATACATGGTGAAGAATTTCAGATGTGCACATACTCACATACTGGTTTCTTTGTCAAGGTCTTAGCATGGGCTAAACAACATCAGCAGAGACTGGCAGGAGCTCTGGCTGCACTTATTGCTAACCAGGAATTGCTGGAAGCTTTGCTGTCCTGGTTGCAGTGGGCAGAGACTACACTAACTGAAAAAGATAAAGAGGTTATCCCCCAGGAGATTGAGGAAGTTAAAGTGCTTATAGCCGAACATCAGGTAAGGATTATTCAGTGACGTGTCACTCACATGGGCCTCACATGGGCCAGGCTTCGTGATCAAGTGTGAATCTCCTTTGCTATTTTTTCTTATAATAGTTGAAAACAAGCAAGGATAATACTAGGAATAAAAGAAAACCCACATGAAATGTATGATTGTGCTGCCACTTTAGAACCAGTGTTGCAGTGTGGCTTTGCTGATTGGATTTCAAAAATAGGTTTATGAGGTGCCAGCGGGAGCTGCTGGTGTAGTGAATGCTCATAGACTTACCCCAGCTTACACACCAGAGCTGTCTCACTTCTGTGAACTGCAGTCTGGAGACAGCAGGATCTCAGAGGCAAAATTCTGTTATATGTCACCTCACCATATAGAGTTAATAAAGGAGTTGGACAGATTGTTTTTCAGATTTAGATTTAGCCTTCTTTTAACAGCTAGTCCACAGTGATCTTGAAAGCTTATACTGCTGATTTTTCTTATCTACAAAACATTTATCTGTGTCTGTCTTGTGAGGCTGGCATTTTAAGTGTCTTTCTGTGCCTTTCTTTTTAACTTTGGTGTTTTGCTATTGTGTGTGTTTTTCATTCCTGTGGTTACTTTTGTGTATTGTTAATTAAGATCACCTCTATCTGATTGCAGACATTCATGGAAGAAATGACCAGAAAACAGCCTGATGTGGATAAAGTTACAAAGACCTATAAAAGGAAAGCACTTGAACCCACTCCAGTACAATCTCATATTCCTGTCCTTGATAAGGGGAGAACAGGAAGTAAGTAACAGTGTATTTTGGGGTGTGTCACACATACTATTGCTCTATCTATAAAGTTTACAGATTGCTAATAATCTAATAGGTTTGATTAACTTTGAGTGAAACATGGTAAAATTCTCTTGGCTGACTTTTCTGATTACCTTTCTTCTTTTATTCATTGAGAGATTTCTCAGAGTGGACATGTCTTTTTAAATTTTGTCCCAATCTTCATGAACAGCTATTTTTAAAGTGTGCAGCCTTTCATGTGCCCTTAAACTTCTAAGAGCAAGTACATGCTGAGTCTTTGCAAATCTACCATTATCTGAGAGTGCAAACAACTTCACATAAAGATGTAGAGACAAAATTGTGCTCTTACTGTCTATAAAATTATATTAATCCAATTAGAAGTGTATTCAGTGAAGCTGAATGGAAAGTGAATCATCAAGCAAGGAAATTGCTTTTTGTATTTTTAGATATACTTAACCATTGTATTTTGTACTTACCCGTACATGGAACCTGCTTCTAAAATGAGGTTGTTTACTTTACAGCTCTGAGAGATTTACAAAGATTTAATTTAACCTGCGCAGCTTGACTAGTGTGGAGCCATTACTAGCTGCTTCTGGCTAGATAAAAGAGTCTATAATCACCACTGGGTTGTTCCTCAGCAATGGGGGAAAAAAAAAAAGAAAAAATCCCATTATATGAAGTCATATTGGGGTATGACCTCCTTATTTGGGACAGGAAGGAATAATTTTAGGAAGGTCAAGTGCCTTTCATGTGAACATTTGTTTTGTTTGAACTGGGTGAGACCTGTGCATTTTATCATGTTTTAACAGGAAAGCGTTCCCCAACACCAGGCATTTATCCGTCAGCAGCTCAGGCACAAATCGAAACCAAGAATCCACGGGTAAACCTTTTAGTCAGCAAATGGCAGCAAGTTTGGCTTCTGGCCTTGGAAAGGAGAAGAAAACTTAATGATGCTTTGGACAGACTTGAAGAGGTCAGGAAAGCACTGTACAGAATATACATACTTTTTGCATAATTTTCTTTTTCCTCAATTAAATTGCCAATAGTGTAAACAACTTCCATATTTGTTGTATTATATTGTATGACCCAGCTAACTGAAAACACTGTGATACATGTGCTTTAATGTGCTTTGAAAGCTGTCATCCTCATTTTAAATGAGGAAAGTTGAGATATTTAAAATGCTTGTGTAGGTCCTCAAAGAACCAATTATTCAACAAAACGCAGATGGTATCTATCTCATTGATGTTCTAGATAGATGTATTTCAGCTGAAAAAAGTTCTTTCTGTTTTTTATTAAGCTGAGAGAATTTGCCAACTTTGATTTTGATATTTGGAGGAAAAAATACATGCGATGGATGAACCATAAGAAGTCTCGTGTGATGGACTTCTTTAGGAGGATTGATAAAGATCAGGATGGAAAGATTACAAGACAGGAATTTATCGATGGAATTCTTTCTTCAAGTAAGTTTTAAAATTAACATAATGTTGAACTTGGAACAAACATCTCATGAACTCTTATCGTCTAGATAGTGTATGCAGTTTGTTGTGATAGAATGTCACAAATTTCCTTTTTGAATTTACTGAGTATTATTCATTTATTTTACTTGAAAATATTTCTAGATTCTAGGAACTGTAGTTATTAAACATTGTGGATCAGATTACAAATGTCACATTTATATTATTGTCTAATTAGTATGCTGGTTTACTGAACTCAGATTGTCATTCCTATAGTACACTAGCTACTTCAACAAGTACTTTTCATTGATTACTCATAATAGTAAAAAGTACCTTCTGTAACCTACAGATGATTTTCAAAATCAGTTTATAAAATTTTTATTAAAGAACTTGCATAGAATAGTTTCAATTGTAGAAGAAAACTGTGTAATTTTTGAAACCAGTGTTTCCATGAGCCATGAGAATATTCATATACCTATATTATAAGGCTTACAATGCAAGGAATCAAACTAGGAAAGAACTTTTCCTAGCTTTTCTGATGGATTGGTTTGCCATACGTATGCACAGTTGGTGGTAATGTAAGTCTTTCACATTATGTATGTGATCATGTTTCCTTTTAGGGACAGATCGTAACAGAGAAGGGCCTAATACTTAAAATAATCCTTTATCTTCAGATCATAGAGACTTTTGCTTTGAACAGTAAAGATTCAGAGTTGGGCTGCTTCTAGCATTTCATTTTAGTGTTACTCAGTGGGAGAATATTGTGCTGTGTATATCTTCCCCCTGCTTTAGGAAATGCAGTAAAAGATCACTATATGTGGACATTGCTGCTTTGCTTGAAAAACAGAAATTTATGAAAAAACCTGATAGCACCAAGAGGTTAAATAGTTTACTCTTTTAACTCAGTTGGTATTAGTTTATTATGACCACCAAACACTACTGATATAATCCCTGTTCATCACCTTGAAATTTTCTTTGACCATTTCATTGAGAATCTCTGTGTGGGTTAATACTCTGCTGCTGTGAACTTGATCTAAAGAAGGACTTCATGAAACACCATGCATGGATCTGCATTGGGAAGGCTTCACATTCCAGATTTAATTAGCAGTGAAATGCTTGCTTGACCTTTCCTCACTCACTATTTCTCTTGTTAATTTCTGGTATTTTATGCACTTTGAAGGTCAAAATGTTAACACCGCCCTGATATATTTTACAGTTTAATCTTTGCCATTGCTTTGGTGTCTATCGTCAAGCCACACTATAGTACTCATTTTAATCCAACATTTGGGTAACAACGGAGATCCAGATTGGGTTTTCTTCTGAAAGATTCCTTCACTTGTTTGAATGTCCTTTTTTTTTTTGATAAGCACTATCTCTCACCAAATGCCTAATCACCTTTTAGTATTTGTGATAAAGTCTCTCATCGTAATTGGATTGAAAAACCAAAAAATTTAACGTGTATTGTTGTCTTTGTCCTGCAGAATTCCCCACAAGCCGACTTGAAATGAGTGCTGTTGCAGACATTTTTGATAGAGATGGTGATGGTTATATTGACTATTATGAATTTGTAGCAGCTCTTCATCCAAACAAGGATGCATACAAGCCTCTCACAGATGCTGACAAAATTGAAGATGAGGTATGTTCTCTGCTTTCTTAGGTTGCATTCTTTTGTACTGGGGTCACATTCTGTAATAATTCATTCTATTTTCACTCCTTTTTAATTTGAAGTTTACTAAGTTCACAAATCTTTGGAAATGTGATATTTACAGTAATTATCCAGTTGTGGTTTTTTGCAGGTTACAAGGCAGGTAGCGAAGTGTAAATGTGCAAAACGGTTTCAAGTGGAACAGATTGGGGATAACAAGTACAGGGTAAGTCTTATAAGGAGCTCAGTTCTTTCAGCTTTCTTCATATGATATGGCTTACACAAGGAATTAGGCTATATGAATTCATAGGAATCTTGTATGACAATTACACATTTTCTTTAAGCTTGTCTGAATTTTGGTTTTTCTTGTTAGAACATATAGACTAAAAATATGGAAAAAAATGCTGCTGTTTGCATTTATCTTCGCTGAAAGCACTAAAGCTGTCTTCAATTGTAGGAATTTTTAAGAGCTAACTGCACACATATATACACATGCATACCTACATACAATATCTCCTCAAAAGCTTATCTTTTTGCCTGGATACCTTAAATGTTTAAACTGTAGGGGATTTTCTCTTATTTCCATTAAAACAACGACTGATATTTTCTTGTGGTATTGTGTTGTGCTTCAAAAATCTTTCACCAGAATGTATTCAATCATTTTTACACTCTTTTGCCATGTTATTGGAACACACATATTTCTGAAGTGTAAGCAAAGTGTTAGAAAGCTGCAGAATTATTTTAGATCACAGAAGAATAAACACCACAGAATAGAGAAAGATCTGCTACCCCTGGATTCAATAACCAGAACAATTTCAGGTAAAATATGCAATATTTGGCTAAGAGAGATTAATAAGTACTTGTAGATTATTTTAAAAGACCACAGAAACAGCAATGGAAAGGAAACGAAGGCCTTGAATATTTTCCAATATTCAGTCTCTGGATGGCTAACTACCTGCTCATCTCTCAAGTAGATACTTTATTTAGAATGTCTAATGTGTTAGTTTGCATGTGTTCTAGAGTCATGTAGAGAATTTCCTGTAAACTAATCATGTCTTTCTTCCATTTTTCATTTCTTATCAGTTCTTCCTGGGAAATCAGGTATAAACCAGTGGAATGTGTTATGAAGTTTCCTTTTTTTTTTCTCCTTTTTTCTTTTTTTTTTTTATTTCTTTTCTAATGCATAGTGATTTAAGCTTGCAATGGTCAGTCTTCTTGCCATCCTTTCATTTTCAGCTAATTCATTGCTGGTCAACTGTGGTGTTTCTTTAAATGCTATGGAGCATTCCTTGTCTCAGGATCCCTCCTCTACAATCCCTCACCAGCTTTCTTTGGCCATTTTTCTCATTAAGGAGATTACTTTTAAGGAACCAGATAATGGTCAGCAGCAATTCCCACAGCAAAAAACCTTGAGCATTTAAATTGCAATTGTAGAGATTATGATTATCTAATCAGTTTCCAGTTTTATAGTCAAATCCTTCAAAATTCTGTAATATTTTTTAGGCTACTTGATTAAAGGCTAATCATGGTAAACAGATCCCAGTGTTGTATCACTTATTTAGTGCAAATTGCACAAAAAATAGTTCCATCTTTGTGAAAAAAAGGTACAGTCTCTACACAATCAAGCAGACTGATTAAGAACCTAGCTGATTGTTACTGTTTTATGTACTGACACAGTGAATCATTAAATATATATTTTTTAAATAGGCAAAGTAAAATTGCCGTTCCCATTTGGATTAATTCCTCTCCCAAAGTGTTTTCAAGGAGCTATGGCAAGTTTTTAATGCGTAGGAGCTGTGTTTAATACTTTGTGTCAGCTGGGTCACTGGTGAATCCTCCCTCAGGAGAAGCACTACCCAGCATTTACTCCTGTGCTACAGACTGATACACAGCTTCCTGAAGTGCTAAATCATATCTGTCCAGTAAGAATGGAAACACCTTATGCAAACCAGATACCAGATACTCTTACTGCCTTATGCTTTTAAAAAGGCAATAATGGGTATAACCCATTCTGGACATGGCTAGTGTTAACAGCAATAGCTATTTTAAATCTCAAGATGTTGAAAGTGTGGGTGCACTCGTGTTTACCAGCAGAGCGTGTTGAAGTATAACAGAAAGCACGGGGCAGTGGATAATCTTGCCACATGCCTCAAGCAATATATCTAAGCAATAATTTAAAATACTTTCCACATATAGAACAAGTCTCTTTTTGAAAGAACTGTTTGAAATTATGTTAATCCTCTTATCTATCATCTGTACTCTCAGATCTGGGAAACATACAGCATTTCTTAAGAGCATCTAAGTCTTACTGATGCAGAACGGCACCTGCAGGCTATTGTCAAGAACAGGCCTTTTTGTAGCTTAAACTCCTTCATGGTTTTACCTCTGGTTATTTGAAACAATTTTAATATTGTTTAAAGAAAGTTGGTATCCAGGCTATTTTGGGAAGGAAATCAACTGCGTTACCATAAGAAGAAATGCCTCCATAGATAGATACTATTGTATTACTGTGTTACCTTCCAGGAGCCCCAACTTCAAAATTAATCACAGCTAGGTGGGCAGTTTCCAAAGCACACTGTATTTGACCCTTGGTGTAGTTACCTGATTGACTAATTATGGGATGGTGAAAAAAATAAAGAAGAAAGATAGTATCTTCAGAATCACAAGAAAAAATTCTTGGTAGGAGCAAGCCAATGAAAATAAACAGCATCAATTTGGATGCCATTTCTTAAAAGCTTTGATCTACCTATATGAAATGGTTCTTTGTTCGGCACATATTGAATACATTATTAAAATGCCCTTACAAATAATGCTCATGTGAATGTTCTTACTTATAACAAACAGAATTTATTATTGAATCAAGCAGCACGCTTTGCTTTTGTTTGGTTCCTAAAAGTAATATTCCTTTAAACTTATTCTCTCTTCTTGGCTTGATTAGTACCAAACAACTACAGTCATCTAACAAGAGGGAGCACGTTTGTTGTGTGGTTTGCATTTAGAGCATTTTAGTCCCCTCACTGGAGCAAGTAGGTACAGCTGAATTATGGCCAGCCTTCTCCCAGGGTCAGAGATTGTCCCAAAGAGGTTCATTTGACTCCCGTTGGTTTTAGTGAGTGCTCTGCATGTTTGTGTGAGAGTGCACTGCACTTGGCCTGGTGGTCTGGTATCCAAATATTTTAGTAGCACTGGCTAGAAAGTACTGAATTCTTCTGGTTAATTTTCTTGAGATTGTAAGGTCAACATTTTGGTCATGCTTTCTTTGTTCTGAATTTGAGTGAAGGTACTGCGTACAAGTTTTGTTACACCGGTTTCCAGGGCAAAATACTCAAAATACAAAATTAGACCTGGCCATCAGCCCAAAGGAAGAATGGACTGATACAGGAACTTAGTGTGAAACAGATTGTTGTGCATCTCTGAATTGTGAAGAACCTTGATGTGTAGACAGAGGAATGACACACAGTTTATAACACTGGACAGTAATTTTAGTTATCAATCATTCATTGCTTCTTTAATGTTCCCTTCCCACATGCATCTTGCTATAGGTAAGCAGTGTCAGCACTGTAGTGCTATACCTGAAAATAATCCCATAGGTGAATCGATTGATAGAACTGTGCAACACTCATAACACATTGAATTTCCAGAACATATACTGATTGTTTGAAGTGATGCTGCCTTCCTTTCAGCTGACAACATTAAAAATCAAGACTATTGCAGAAGAGTGTTTGCTTAAGATTTTACCAGTGAAATAATGCAAATAGATCCTCATTAATTTGCACAAAAGCAAACTGTAACGCGTTAAATAATGTATTACTAATTTTGCTTCGTTTATGACCCCAGACAGTTGAGAATCAAGCATAAAATTAAACCTGAGTTTCTTTCTCACCATCCTGCCATTTTCTTTTGATTAATACAGTGCCATCTGATTTGAAATCTTAACAGCTTTAATAATCTGCATAAATAAATTGATTTTTTTTAGCACTTACTAATAATTAAATGTCAAAATAAACTGTTTTAAATGTTTGATTTTTTTAACCTATCAGTGTTGAACTGATATCATCTGAATGACTGAGAACCTCAGACTGTCATTTGGGTGTTTTTTTTGCAGTTTGGTGACTCTCAACAACTGCGCCTTGTTCGGATCCTAAGAAGTACAGTCATGGTCCGTGTTGGAGGTGGCTGGATGGCACTTGATGAGTTCTTAGTGAAAAATGATCCTTGCCGGGGTATGTAACAGAACTGTTAAAATGAACTTGCAGCACATTATTTGGATGCAGTCACCATTCATTGTCTCAAGATGGAGATTGAGTCATATAAAATGCCAGTTGTTGTAAACATCATCTCACTAAATGTCACGTTTTTGTAAACTTGAAATCCCATGTTAGAGATCCTCTTCAGTTGCACTGATGTATGTTTAGAATAACTGTGGTGTCTTCTACACAGTTCCTTCAGTGTTACAGTGCTGTAAGCAACAGCTGAACATAGCCCAGATAGAGTTTATGGCATGTAAGCAGCTTGTATGACTTGGCAGAAATAGCACACAGAAATGTCCAGTAAACCTTCTCAGCAAGACAATAAATCAAAATAAGGCAATTGAATTGATGAGTAACACCACCACTACAAAAAATTCTGGCCAGTGACTGTTCCCAGTCTTTCAGTCTCTGCCTTTGTAACCCTGTCTTTTCCTGGGCATCTTCCCCAGGAGCACTTTGTAGAGCCCTGAGCCTTATACAAAGCCAGTGGAAAATGTTCTGGTCCAGAGGATGTCATGCTCCTGGGGAGCAGGGAGTGCTCTATCACTGAGCCCTCCAGGGCATTGCAGCAGATGAGTTGTGTTCTCAGTACACAGCAATGGAAAGGCCACTTCTGTAGTGGGAAGGTAGGCTCTGTCTGGCTCTGTTCTTGGAGAAACAGCTGGAGATAGGAAAGAAGCCATTTGGGAAGGGAGTGGGAAAGACACAAGACAAATAGCAGCCAGAGTAGTAAAACTGCAGAAATTAATGTTCTCTGTCTTCAGAGTGATCTGATGTTCTGTAGCTACCCAATACCCTATTAACTAGCAGCATTAAATTTACTACATTTTTACTTCCTAGGAGTTCTGTAAAATATAATAATAATAATAATAATAATAATCAGTATTGTAATAGTGTAAGAGCAGCACAGAAAGGGTTCAGAAGAGGAAAGTGAGCTAGTGAAGACAATGACATTAGCTGTCTTCCAGACCTTACTCCAGGGCCAGCCTTCTTACCCAGCTTCTACTTTGGGACAAGTTTCTAAACAGCTTCATACACACCTTGAGAGGGTGGAGACCTTGTATTTGTAGCAGTTGTGACACTAAGTAAAGGATGTTAAATCCAAAAAGAAGCTACCATAAAACTCTGTTAAATCCAAAAAACCAGAACCCTATAAGGATTTGCAGTGTGTCATTAAGGCCTAGAAATCTTTATCTACAGGCTAAAAAGGTGACCATAAAACTTCTTATCATAGTATCATAAAAGTGCTGCCATAATCTTATGATGACGTATGTGACTTTTTTTGGCTTTAGGGTTAAAAATAGTCCTTTTTAGCTTACCAATATATTGCATATATTGTTTATTAAATGTAAGAGTAATATTATATTTATTGGTGTTATCACAGGTCTGCCTGAAATTTAGCACCTGATTTTGCACTATAGAAAAGTCATTTATGCCTGCAGAGTCATCTTTCTTTTATTACTTCCTACTTCTATTCCTGAATAGTGCAGGGTAATAGAAAATAAAACGTGCTTCAAAAGATCTGGCTTCATTGAAAGGTTAACTTGGTTAGTTCTGTTGTATTCCAAACATTTTTCTCAGGCCTATTGACAGGTAGACTGTTGCAATCCATTTCTGGGTTGACATTGAGAGATACAATACTTGATAACTATCCAATTAAATTATTGGAATTCCTTATTACAGTCCTCAGTATTGTCTATAGTACTTTATCCCTTTTTCTTGGGTTTATGTGAGCAGATGTCAACACAGTGGGTCTTAAGAGTGCTGGTCTCTGTAAAATCAACTGGACATCACTGGACGTTGTGCATTGGTACCTAATCCTCGTCTGGTTGAAGTCAGTGATGCAGGTTCAAATGTTTCCTAAACCATTTCACCTGGCAAATTTGCATTTCCACCAAGTGCTCCTTGGGTATTCAGATAAATCACATTGCAAAGAACTGTTGTGATAAATAGCTTTAAAAGTATTGCACCTAGTCATATAAAACCACTTAAGCTTATGTTACTTCTTTTTGTCAGCAGATAAATACTGTTGTTACACAAGTGTACTTGGGACTGTAGCCGAGTCTCTCCAAACGCCATTTCCTTTTTGCCTTGGAGACCTTTGAGAACTCACCTCAGACCACTTAGGGACAGCTTTTGCCTAAGTCTTGTCTTTTGGCCTGGTGCTCCGAGCCTCTTGCATATGCAGCTGCTGTACTTGATTTCTTCTCCTGCTAACGATTTTCTTTAATGTGATCCATGTCCTGTGTCATTTTTTCTAGTTCATCATCACGGGAGTAAAATGTTACGTTCGGAATCAAACTCTTCAATTACCACTCAGCCTACTATAGGTTGGCAAACCCCTCTCTTTGTCTCCTTCTCCTGTTCTTCTCTCTCTTCATTTCCCTCCCACTTTTTTAATATATTTATACTTTTAACAATATGCTTCACCCATTGTATTTAGCTTAACATGTTCCTACATGGGCTGGTGCTTTGCAAGCTAATTTTTTTGACACGCTTGAAGAGTGTTTCAAAAACAATTGTCATTCACACTGATACAGTTAAATGCTAACATGTCTTGCATTTATTCATGCAGAACGTTCTCTCATATGTGTGTTTCTATGTGTGTGTGAGTGCTTAGCCACCAATTACCTCATCATAGTTTGGGTTTTATGTTCATCATTGCATGTTCCCAAACTACATAACTTCATAGTTTTGAATAAATATATTTGCTGCTTTCCTGTAATTTGTATTTAGCTATTTCTTCTAGAGCATCCAAGCAAGTATTATTTATTATGAATAGCTGTAGAGTTAGCAAAACTGCCCATCAGGTTGTGTCTATGTATTAATAGTTGATTGATTAACAATGGTTTAGCACGTTGAGCATTCCATTATCACGCTGACTTCCTTTGACAGTGGTTCATTCCTGCTGGCATAAAGTATTAGAATAAGTGAGTTCTGCACATAACTCTTCTGTGTCCAAAATAAATGCATTACACAATAATGCATTTTATTTATTGTTAAAATGTGTTGGAGTTGGCATGGCAAAAATGGCAATAAACAGCCTCGTGACAGCTTTCATATCTGACTAAATGAGCACCTTTCTTTGCAGCTAAAGGGAGGACAAACGTGGAGCTGCGTGAAAAATTCATTTTGGCAGATGGTGCCAGTCAGAGCATGGCAGCTTTCCGACCAAGGGGCCGCAGATCACGACCCTCTTCAAGAGGTGCTTCTCCCAACAGATCTACTTCTCTGTCAAGTCAAGCTGGCCAGGCAGCTGCCCCACAGGCAGTTACTACAAGTACACCGAAGGTAAGGAAAAATGTACAAGACTGCATTGATTAACAAGTGGGGTATATATTGAATTTTGGGGTTTTCTTTGCTCCAGTAATATTGGTGCTTTCTCTAGCTCATGGAGAAAAAGTATTTCCATTTTATTTCATAGGCTGGGGAGGATCTGAGTAGTCTTTTCAATGTGTTTCCTCTACTGTTTGCAACATGGTGGTAGAAGAATTTCTACATTTAAGGTGCCACATGAGCTAACTGGCAATTTGGGAATTGCTCTGAAAGATCAACAAACCTCTCAATTTCATTTAAAAAATAAACTATGTCATCGCTTCATTTTAGAACATTTGTCATTAACTCTTTCTGCTTAGTTTTTATTTCTACTGAGATTTGATCTCCCTGTGAAAGCCTGGGTATCCTTCTCCATGATGCTGTTTTCCTCTACTGTCCTTCATATTTTGATTTACCATTGTTTCATACAGACACCACATCATTTAACACGCAACTATGGTAAACCATGGTTGACAAACAGCAAAACATCAACTCCTTCTAAGCCACCAGAATCCTCAGACTATCAAGGGTCATCTGCAGAGGTACAGTAAGGACAGAAATTCTAGTCTAATGACTTCCTTCACTAAAACTCTCACTTCACTAACAGCCACTAGAGTTTCAGTGCTTCAGAGCTGCAACATCCTGTGCATATTAATGCATTGTCTTTATTTTAGACCTTTGTGAAATTATTTCATACTTCTCCCCCCTCCCAAGTTTGGGTTTGGGTTTTTTTTTAATGTACTATTTCTCATGGTTTTTTAGTTTTAGGAAAACTCAGCCTCAATGAATATATGTCAAAAGATCAAATAGTTAATAAATAATAAAAGTATGGAATGAAATGCTTGAGTAAATGTTGAAAAGTACCTAAAAATAATAATAAAGCATTTCTTATACTATGAAGGTTTCTTTCCTAAAATTGTTTACTTTACTTGAGTTCCTAAAATACTACAGTGTTTCTGAACTGCAGGCATGAGATTAATAAATCATAATCTCTAGTGCAAAACCACTAAATAAAGAAATACCCAGTCACTGTGAAGGAGATGGCACAAAAGTCTAGTCTGACTGTGATATATAAATCTGTACAACAACTGGAAGTTTTGTTCAGGGGGGTACTGACCAATCATTGCTCTAATAGGATAGCTATTTGATGACTTAACAGGAAACTAGCATGGCTTACATGGAAATTGCTAGTATAGCAATTAGGATTGTGCTGGCAATTAGGCTGTATGACCAAAATTTGAAGGGGCTTGGAGCCAAAGTGTTTCCTCTAATGTCATTACAGTCAGTGAAAAGATTTCAACTGGATTAGGCTGCACACTGATGTGTCCTTTGTGGGAGTTACTCTTGCCTGGGTTGGATGGAGGCCTTGGAGAGGAGAAGCTTGTGCTACCACCCCTCTGTTGTATCTGCTTTTCAAATCTGCACTTTGATGCCTATTGCTGTTCGTGTGGCACCTTCTGGTGCAAAGTTTCCTTAACCTCAGCATGGTTTTGCTCAAAGATGCACAATAAACTTCTCCCTCCCTCCTTTTGTGTGTGTTGTGCACACTGCAGGTGTGTCTGTGGATACAGCACTGCAAGCACACAGGGCTGTTGCTTAGAATGATTAACAGCACAGAGTTTAGTCAGTTGTCAGTTTTTAATATATTGCTCTGTTTTCTTTCATCTCTTAGCTGGTAACTGCAGTGAAAGATTAATTGATGGTACATTAAAGTGTTTATAGACATGGAAAGGTGTTGTTTTCATTGAATTACAATGACAGGAAAGCAGCTGGCCTGATTTCATATGGGGGCACTGTATTTCTTATCTGCTCTTCCAACTGCCAGTAATTTCAGTGAGTTTCTTTTATGTAAGCCAGTGTGGTTTACGATCATAAATGGAATGGTTAGGGTGGGGTAGGTTGCAGTGAATTTCTAAGGTATTCTGTGGCATTTACTGACCAAGAGAGCAGTTATTCTTTTTATATGTAAACTGCATTTGGGCTTCAGGCAAAGCTGAAGAACAGACTAGTTTTATTTTTTGCACCAGTGATTCTATCCAATGCCTTGCCCAGAGTGCAGCAGCTTCAGTGGAGGTAATAGTGTTCCCTTTGTCCTTATCCTCCAAGCAATGTCTGTATAGCAGATTTTCCGGGTGTGGCTAGCTGTATGTCAAGCACTGTACTTGGCTTTAACGAGAGTTTAATGTTGTGACCTTCCCTGACAGAGCCAGCAGATTGTCTGCTCTGTAGCACCTCAGTGCTCTTTTGTTCACAAGTGCCAGAAGTGGTCCGAGCTGGCAGCTGCCAGGCAAGCTCCTGCCAGGCCTCTGCTCTGTTCTTCGCTCAAGGCAGCAACCAACACACTCCTCTGGGTCTTGGTTTTCAGTCCCTAATTTTACCTATAATTCTATGGGGATCAAAGGCACAGAACACAGGATCCTGGGATTCAGGCCATTCCACATACTGAATTCATCACTGCACTGTTCTTATTTTTGGATATTTATGTAGTATTTTTGTGTTAATGAAATTAATTAATGAATACTGTAGTTTCTCTCTTATTTGCATACACCTCTTATTTAGTGAGCAATATGCATTTTAAAAATTGAAGATTCAATTTTTGTGGCTGTGAAAGAAATTTTCTGATTTGGGGCAGATTGTAAATCAAGACTCATTTCAGAAATAAGAAAGCAGGCAGGGTAAGACTGTATAGTCGAGATACTGTAAGACAGCATATTGTCAACTGGAACTTTTTTAATTAGTTCTATGCCCTTTTTTCTGTTTTTTGTTGTTTTGGTTTGGTTTTGTTTTTTCCTAGCAAAAAATTTTTTGAAATTTGGTAGCCTTGTTTCAGTTTTACAAATATTTTCATCACCTATGACTACAGCCAGAATGGTGGAAAGTCAAGCTGTGCAGACATAAAATCTCAGTATGTACCATCAACTAATCTTACATGCTTGACTAATTATAAGGTAGTTCTTTTCTTTCTTTATGCGCATTAAAATACACACAAAGATGTTAAAATGTTAAGCAGACTGTTAAAATTATTTTTTATTGTTGTTCTTTTACACTTGGACTACTTCAAATTCAAACTCTAAAAGAACATTCTAAACTTCACATTATGAATAATGTCCATAGTGGCTCAAACCAGTATTTCAGATTCACCGTGGATGTTGTTATGATGATCATATTCTAAGCTACGTAGCACCTAATACCAGTCCTTTTCTTCGGTTAAAAAAGCATTTGTTTGTGTGTTTTGTTTTGCATAGGGAACACCAATTCAAGGAAGTAAACTCAGACTGCCAGGGTATCTATCAGGGAAGGGTTTCCACTCAGGAGAAGACAGTGGCATCCTGTCAACAGCAGCTACCAGAGTCAGAGCTCAGTTTGCAGGTGAGTGTCAACTTCAGAGATTTATCTACCACTTGATTTGTTTGTCACCTGAATACTTAAGGTCACATTAGGGTTCAAGGGAGATTTCAGAAGAGTGGGAAGGATTGAAAGTCCTACTGTCTGTCCATTGCTGAGGGTGCACATAATCCATTCACATGGTTGCACAGCAGGTATGTTCAGCTCTGGATGTGCAAATTCATGACTCCAATCTTCTTGACAATGGTACCTCTAATGGATCTGCCCAAGGAACTAGGGAAGAAGCATTTACATGAAGGATCCAGTTCTTTACATTCAAGTTACTCCCAATTGTGATGAAGCAAAGGGGTCACTTAGTCATGACTTGTCCATTTATTTTGAAAACACTGCAGGGAGCAGCTGTAGATGACCTTGTTAATGGAATATCCCATAGAGATTTTTAAATCAGTATATGAAAATAGAAAGCAATGAAGCTGTGCTCTTCCAGGATGCTCAGAGCAGCTCTGTGTAAGGGAGAGGGCTGGAGGGTTAGAACAGAAGATAGCTCTGCTGGCTTCCCACAGCTTAGGCTCTGCAAAGCATACTCAGCAGTACTGGAAAGTCCTGATCAAAGAGTACATGTCTTAAATTACAGGTGATTTGAAAAACAAGCCACCTAAGATTTCAGTTTCAACACGGTGTTCTTCACACATACAGGGAGCCAGATTTCTGAAGATCAAAAATACTTTAAAAGTAATTGGAAAATTATGAAAAACCACATTAATTGTTTTCTGTTTAAGATTCCTTGTTGTGTTTTTTTCTTCATGGCACATTGTCTGGGCAGGCTTTTTCTTAGCTGGCTTGCTAAAAACTCATCTTCTCAGCCCTTTGTTGGGCAGGATGTATACTTTGCCCTTGTTTAATTGCAGCTTTCATCTGTATTGGTTTTTGTTTTTTTTTTTTAAAGGGGGGTACATATTTAAAAATTGGGATGTTCATTTGCATCTCTAAGATGCCTATACTTAGAAATCAGAACTGCATGAAGAGACCAGATACTGATTTTTTTTTTCCCCCAAGTAATAACTGAGAAAATGGCAGGGGAAAGAAAGGCTCTGGCTGTTGAGTGAAGGTACAGTGCACATCTCGTAACTCAAGAAAAGGTGCCAGGATAATGCTTTTTTAAGGAGATGTGCTAGTGATGAAATAACTATGTGTCAGCATTTGATCTTGCGTTTTCTTCTCTTTAGTGTGAGACACAGCATCATTTAGCTTGCCTGGCAGAGGTCTAAAATTTAGTCTGTGCAAAGAGGAATTTTTGGGGGTGCCAAAGACCTAGAAAAGACCTGCACAGCTTTTCCATCCTTACCTTGAATACTGATGGTTATCTTCTCTCTTTCTAGAAACCAGAAGAACTCCAAGCAGACCTGGTAGCCGAGCAGGAAGCAAAGCTGGCAGCAGGTCAAGTAGCCGCCGAGGCAGTGACGCCTCTGACTTTGACATTTCAGAAATCCAGTCTGTGTGCTCAGATATGTCAGAGACTGTTCCTGCTACAAGCAGACCGACACCCCGAGCAGGTTCTCGGCCAGGATCAGCCAAACCTTCTAAAATTCCAACTCCCCAGAGAAGGCCACTAGCCAGCAAATTGGACAAGTCCTTGAAGAGATAATATGATTGGCTCCATAAAGGTCTTTTCCTTTTGCATTAAATATTTAAGTTCATAAGATGTAAGATATTATGTAGAAATTATTGTGAAATATTGCAAGAGGTGGATTTTTAATTCTGCAGATGGCCTTATTTGTGTATTTGTCTTCTTATTTTATGTGTATAATTTTTGTCAGATTCTTTTTTGTTTTGCCATATCCTGTGAGAAGGGGAAGAGTTCTAATGTAAACTAACAGTTGTACACAGTAACATGTAGAAAGTACACTAAAAATAATTGCCGAATGTACAGTGTACTGAATGTACAGTAAGTCTCTGCAACCTCAATAGAAAGGCCTATCACTATGTCATTAGTTAACAATAAAGGATACCTCATGATTTTTCTTTAAAAAAGAAAAAGAGAATACTAAAAGCCAAAAGACACAATTACACATTTTGAGCTAACTAAATAAACACTAAAGGATGTATGTCAAAACTACTAAGGAATACAAACACACATTCACAGTACCCTTATTTATACAGCATCTCTCAGAGAACTCACAGAATTAATTAAGCACTTGCCAATAATATGATACTCCAATACCTTGCAGCATTTCTGTGCCATTGCTTTCAATGAGGCCGGACACATTCTGGATATCTGAACTATTATTCTGTAAGAATATCAATATAAAGTGCATTCATGTAAATGTGAGGTTTTCTTTTGCTTGAGTGGATGGTAGCACTGTATCATTGAACTCATTTTGTATCAAAGCAATTTTGCTTGCAGAAAGCTCAGAAATAAACATGTCCCTTAACTTTATTTCTATCGTGTTTCTTATTTAACAGGAAGGTAATTTTCTGTGTTACATTTTAGAACATATGCCATTTCAGATGACCAATAATTACCATAGGAACACAGGCTTTAATGTTGTTTCCCATTATCAGCTATCTGATTTTGGTTAGCTACTGTATTTGTTTAATAAAACACTAAATTGCACATATCAGAGTGTATGAAATTATATGTAATTACTGTGTGGCAGCAATTATTTTCTCCATATTAAACTGTGTCATTTATATACCACGTATGGAAGGCACAGAGAGTAATTCATTTCCTCTATTAGTCAGTGAAACATTTTAGCCATTCATGGATTTATTGAAAGGATTGCTAATAGTTCAGTTTCACTGGAATAAAGGTGCAGCTTCAAATGGGAGTGCTGTAGCGTGGCTGGATGGATGCTGTGGTAAGTAGTGACAAAATCCCTAGAAATTTCAAATGCCCTTTGATAGTATCAGAACGACTTGGGTGGGATCTGGCCAACAGGGCTGGCCAAATAGTCTAAACCTGGGTGTCAATATATCAAAAAATGCCATACCTTTAGTAGAGGAATTTTAGGGGAAGACTAAATAATGGTTGGTCCTTTAACATGCTGACACTGAAACAGAAGCTCGGTTGATCACGTGAAGGTGGTGGTGAAACCTGCATTTTTTGGTAATGCTCCTGGCACTATTACTAAGATGATGTTTTCTGAGTTGTCACAAGAGCTTCCTGCAGACTCATAAGTTGACTCACACAACCAATTTATAAGAAACAGATAAACAAAATAATACTCAAAAGATAATTGAATCCATCAAAATCCACTTGAATCAGGATTTCCTTAAACAGAGAGTTGTGTACAAAGGTTTGTAGAAAGCAATCACCAGCCTGTCCTATTGCACCTTGCTTGGGAATCAGCATGTGTTTACTGACTACTGAAGCATCAGTCTCTGCTGTGCTGCTTTATCTTTTCATTTTTCACCTCTCCTGTCGCTTCTATTCATCCAGTGATTGCTTTCCTAGAACATTAAAATAGATCAGGTTAACTTCAGTGCTTTTTGAAACCCACAATACCGTTGGATAGTTTTCAGCATTTACAGGTGATAACTGAAATATGTCTACTTGTAAGCAGGAGAAGGGAAAATGAGAGAATTTAGTCACTTTTGTGGATAACTTGGCTGTAAGAGGTAATGCTGCCCATTGACATTCTTGGTGCATATTTAACCACAAGACTGATGTTCGGGGATGTAGGGAGGACAAATCTAACTCCTTTGCAAGAGTACATACGTAGTTCAGTACCTTGTATCCCAAGAGCAACCTGCCTACACAGGAGGTAGTGTTGGCACCTCCTCAAAGCACCTTTTATATTGCAGTCTTAGCTCAAATATATTTTTAACGCTTCATTAATTATGCAACTTTGTGGAATTTTTGTATGACTACATTGTAACTTTATAGAAATATTAGAGGGGTGACCAGTCTCTGAGAAATCCAATGCCAACTAAAATCCAAGGACAAAGTAGATTACTGTGACTTGCTAGTGATTACAAAATGGGGGAGGATGGGACTGGAAAAGTGGGAAAGTTCATTTATTGGCTGGAGAGAATCATCCAGTGTTGGAAACCAAATTAATAGTAAACTAAGTAGTACTGGAAAGTCAGTTAAAAAGCCTAAATCTGCCCCTAGATGTTATACCTTAATTAACTTTCCCCAAAAATTAACTGCATTAGATTGATATTAAGAGACTTCCAAAATTCTATTCCCTGTGTGTGGTGGTTTTGTTTAGCCCAGAACATCAGCAAAGTACCTTTAACTTCTAGGAAATATTTATACCCTTGAAAAGCTGTTGTAGTAGGCCTGAAGAAGTGTCTGAGGGGTGGGGAGTGGCACAAAGATGGCTCCTGTGTGTCCTGAGTGAAAGTTCTGGATGTTTTTCACCAAGTCCAGCAGAGCCAATCTCTGATGGCTCTGAAGGTGATGGACATGCTGCTGGCCAAGTTTGGGCCAATTAGAGGTGCTAGTTATGCCTCTGTGAAAACATATTTAAGAAAAAATCAAAACAAGGTAGGCATGCATTTCTTTGTAGTTAGAGGAGGAGGAGGAGGTGGAGGTAAAAATATGTGAAGGGAGAACAACATGGAGATGCCAAGGTCAGTGGAGAAGGTGGGAGAGGAGGTGCTCTAGTGCTCCAGGTGCTGGAGCTGAAAACCCTCTGCTAGCTGTGGTGAAAGCTATGGGGGGAGCAGGAGGTGCCCCTGCAGCCCATGGAGTCCACAAGGATACAGAAATTCACACACAGCCCACGCCAGAGGAGCAGGTGGATGCCTGGAAGATGCTGTGATCCAGTGGGAGTCTCGTATAAAGAGTTAAAACTGCAAAGGCCTTGCAAGAGAGAGAAAGGCCTTGCTCCTGGGATGGAAGCAGCCTGGCCTCAGCTCGGGAGAGTCTGCACCTTATGGACAAAAACTCATGTTGCAGCAGAATTCGGGCGGGATGTTGCCCGTGAGATTGGACCCACACCAAAGAAGTTCCCAGAGGACTGTCTCTCGTGGGAGGGACCCCGTGGCTAAGTAGAGAACCCCCTCTCCCTGACTGGACTGACCAGAGAACAAAACCCTTACCCTACCCCCTGCCCGAGTTGTTGGTTGGAAGAAGGGAGGGGGGTGAGTAGAAAAATGGTGTCTGAAAAGCTTATTTTTACCTCTCATTTATCCTCTGACTCTGTTAGGTAATTAAATCACTTTGCAACTCTAAGTTTGGAGCCTGTTTTCCCTTTTCTTCTGTGCATGCTCTTATCAGTGTCCTATTTCAACTCATGAATCTGGTGTGTGTTTAACAGATTTTTTTCCTTTCCCCTCTCCTGCACATCTGTGGCAGGAGGGAGCAGAGGTGTCTGGCATTTAGTCAGGGTCAAACCCCGACACTGTGATACAGAGTTCATCACAGTGAACAGACGAAAGTCTGAAAATAAACAACGGAGGCTCTATACTGTGACCCAAGGACGCATCTGCAGAATTTCATGGAAAAGGCATATTGTGAACATATTGGTAAGTGATAGGTAGCTCAGTTTAGTGAACTATTTTTGTAAAGAAAGTAGTGGTATTCAATTTCCATCTTTCTGTAATTAAAAACCATTTCTTCTTCGGTACCAGCACAAATGGGAGATGAAGGATCAGCCCTACAGTGACATCCCCACTTTACTCAGTTGCATGAACTTTTATGTAACCTCATAATTGGAGATGCATTTTTTCCCCTTTTATTACCTTCCTTTTAACAACAGGAGTTCATCATAAATTCACCAGCCTGCTGCATGACTATGAAGAGATGACAACTTCGTGTGGCCTAGACTCTTATACCTGTTTATTCTGTGGTTGTTCTGCAAGGTGAAGGAGCAGAGGTGCTGGGCAGGGAAGAAAGGCTGGAAATCCTATGGCTATGGGAACCGTATTAAGTGAATAATGGATATTTAGCACTTGGAAAAGCTGGATCAGTTCTAGGCTCCTTTACTTTTTCAGTCATTTTCAGCTTTCTGCCTTTCTGTTTTGCTGCCTTCAAAATGAGAAAGTTTCCACAGAATTTTCTGAAATCTGCAGATGAAATCTGTAGTGATCTACTGACGCCTCCTGGCCTAGGCATCCTCAGCGTCAGTTAAAGTATATTTTGACCTTCTTACATGCTGATGCAATAGGTGACAGTAATTCAGGCTTTGCCTCCAGCACATCTCATCACAAAAGCATAGGAATGAGCTTATATTTAAACTTAATTTAAAAATTAATGCATTTCATAAAAATAAACTGATGCAAGCAGCTATGCCATACCACAGTGAGCAGGAGGGTTTGAACCCACGGTTGCCATAGGACTGATAGGGCTAGCAGCACCCCACGGCTTGCACATGAGACAGGGTGTTAAGTATGTTCCTCAGAGGATGTGGCAAGAAGACATTGCTAAGCACTGGCTGTTAATAGTCTGTAAATAACCACAGGGATGGAAAATTAGCATTGCCTCATTCACTGCATCTCAACACAGCTGCCCTAACTGCTTCCAGGTGTTTCCAGTTCTTGGCTGTTTGGTGCACCTGAGCTCTGGAGAAGAAGTGTTTAGCTAGATGTTTGTTCTGACTGTGGGTCATAGGAGGAAGTGGTGATGTTAGGAGGTTTATGTACTGGTGCAATGTAAGTAGGCTTTTTTAGAAGAAAGAAAACATGTTTCCCTAATGAAACTTTTTTTCTCTGCTGAATTTGAATAACCTGTTTGTAGACATGGAGGTGGGAGAGATGATTGGCTTGTTTGCTTGCTCTTTTTCAGTAGTGTTGGTGCGTTAAATGCAGGCGGGTTACTCACCTCTGTGGAAAAAAACCAACTTATATTTCCTAAGAACAGGAACATTGCAGAGGAAAAGGGAGCTCCTCAGAAATGGATGAGGCAGCACCTTAAATTCTAGGTAACTTGCACACAAATGCTGGGTGGCTGATAGTATTGAGGTATTTTTAAGTCCTCTGGTAAGGACTTGTTCAGAGTTTTGCTGTTGCAAAAGAAGTGATATCTGACCTGAAGCTAAAGGAATCTTAGGGGTTGTTTTTTCATAACTAAGTAGTTCTTCTGAACTGAAATTGTTTAAATAGTCTGAATTGTAGCTTGGGGTGCTCAAACCATGTTTCTCTATTGGAAGGCTGAAGGAATGTGGGATGAAGGTGAATTGTGTAACTTCGCTGGAATCCTTGCTGAGTAAGTATGAGAGTGTTAATATATGTGTTATTAGCAGTTGGATAGTTGAGTATGAGTGAGAGCCCAACCTATAAATCAGGCCATGTCAGCATTTACAATACTACTTCTACCTCTGAGAGGAGGCAGAGGGAGTGGTGATAGCTTTGTCTTCAGGGAAAGCTGATGCGGAGCTTTTTGCAGGGTCACGATGATCTTAACAACATTGGGAAAATTATCCAATACCATTTTTTTCCCCTCATTTTGGGGCTTGATCCTGGCTCTTCCAAATCTTAGAGTCATAGAATAATTTAGGTTGGAAAAGACCCTAAGATCTTTCTGCTCTTTAGGCAGAATAATGGGAGCCTAGGGATCAGTGAAAGAGTTTGCAGTGTCTGGGCTATTATTAAAGACAATTAATTCACACGATAAAGAAATATCTCTATATTTTAAAAATCATTTTGTCAAAGCAGGACAAAGTAGGGATGAGAAAAACAGGCTTGTAAATACAAAATATTGAGGAACTCCACATTTCCTTATTGGAAGAGGGGATGTGACTAGCCATGCTGGTTTGAAGCTCTACAGACCAAACCAACAGAAGAAGGTAATCAGGACTAGGTAGTGTTCATCAAGGACTGTAGTAGCTAAGCTGCTCCCTGGAGCCTTCTTGTCTTGTGGGAGCATGAGAGGACTGACAACTGTAGTATATAATAGATGCCTTTTCTGAAAAGGTACTGGTAAGCTCTGGAAAACTGCAGATCAGTTAGACTTGAAAAAATGATAGAAGCAATAATAAATGGGATAGTAGTGGAAGCCTGAATAAATATACTGTGGAAGGGTTGGCTTAGCTTTTGGAGGGGAAGTCATGCCTTAGAAACTGCCTGAAAGTCCTTGAAAGGATCAGTTAATGTAGACAAAGGTTGAGACTGACCACATGGCTTTGCAAAAAAAAAAAAAAAAAATCAGTAAGTTCTCAAGGAGTGAGCACTTACAGGATCAGAAGAAAGGGCTTAGTGAGGGTAAATAGCAAGTTGAAAGCTAAGAAAGACAGCATAGGAGAAGGTGCTCAGTTTTAACAGAGGAAAGAGTTCTGCAATGGAGCCCTTGACAGGTTTTAACATAAAGCTGCAAAGGCTGGCTCAGAGGTTCCTGAAGTGCACATTATTGGAAGGGTGCTCTGGAAAAAAGCATCACTGTGTTTCTGTGATTCATTGCATCTCCTGGGGGTGCATTGCTTTCCACTGACGCTGGGGATCCTGCAGTGACTAGCTCAGCCCTAGCCAAGTAACCTCTACACGGCTAATTACAGTAGAATGAATCCCACACCAAATGAATGAGTTTATTTCTAGCTAAGGAACACTGGATGGGATTTTTCTGAGTGGTTTGTAAATTCTGCTTCTAGCTTTTATCACTTACACGCCTTTTTGGTGCACTTAAGGTATTTTAGGGTATGCAAAGTATGGATCATATAATTTTGCGCCATTTCTAGTCATATTCAGGAAATGCAAACCATGTAAAGGGGTGGTGAATGCCATCACGTTATTGCTCTCATATTTAGCAGCTTTTGAGCATTCCTGGGATCCTTCAGCAGGAAACCCAGGAGTACAAGAGTGTTCCTCTCTGTGTTGTTCCCAGTCATATCTATCTCTGCAAGGCACCTGCAAATCCTGTTTCCTTTGAGTTTTCCAGTTGTTCATCCTCCTGGGATCCACAGGCACAAGTGGAAATGAATGTGCCTTTCATGGGACAGTGGCAGATCATGGACATCCTCAAGACCTAAACCATTAAAAAACCTGAAGCAACTGAAAAGAATACCATGTTGACATGTTTCTCTTCCTTTAAGTGTCCTATGGATCTGAGGAAAATAACAGTGGTTTTTTTTCCAAAATGGTAGTATGGCGTGTTTGTTTTGGTTGGTTTTGGGGTTTTTTGTTTGTTTATTTGGTTTTTGTTCCTATTTTTGCTCCTAAATAAGCACAATTGAGTGTGGCCATGCATAAATAGCTCTTTCTGGAATAAGGAAAAATAAGTAAAAAAGCTACTGTTTCTTTGAATAGTTATCCAGTGAGAAATGAATCCAGAGCACAGTTTATTATATTGGAACTTAAGGGCAAAACATAGACATTCATTTTAAAGGAAATGTAATTTCTTTTGTAAAAATATAATGAGATGTAGCAAACAAACCACAAAGAAATTAGGCAAATGTATGGAAGGCAGGATGCTTGCAATGGATGCTGTTTCCATGCCTTGCTATTGTTTTTCCTCACAGAGTATATTTACAAATACAGTTCCGAACTGTACAACGGCCCCGCAGCATTTCCTGTTAAAACGAGCAAACTGAATTTTCCAGCCCCTGCGTGTGGCTCTGAAACAAGAGCTGAAGTGGTGCTTCCTGTGGCCAGATGGTGAGGAGGGTGTGTGAGCTGCAGCTCCCGAGCTCAGCTGCTGCTCCTGGTCACATCCCCACGCAGGCAGAGCTGTCGCTTCACCTGAGAGCTGGCAGTGGCTATCGGGAGGTGATGCCTCCTAGTTCTGCTGATGCTTGGAAAGAGCATAAGCACGATCACAGTGGTTTCAGACCCTGGAAACCTTCCCTAAGTACACTGATTAGGTCACTTTGCCAACACAACCTTCAAGATGGAATTTCTTTTTTTATACTCGTGCTGTCTTTACCTAGTAGAGGAACCAATGAAGAAATAATCTTTAATAATTTGTTACCTCCACACAATTCAGGGCATTCCTTTCTCTTGGTTTTTATTTTCTTTCCCTGCCTCTCCAACCCCTCCAGCTTATCAGGATTTATTAAATCTTTCCAGATTTCTGAAGAGGATTTTACTGTTATTGATGCAAAGGAATTTTAATGTAGCATTTGCTAATGGAAAAGCTCTTCTTAATTACCATTGGAAACTTCACCCCCTGAGTGACAACTTAATATTTGGTAGCTTTAAAGCTTTCCATGTGAGAGAGCTCCTCCTCCCCTCCCACTCTGTTTCCAATAATGTGTGCATGGCTCTCCAAAAATGTTGTAGTGATCTCATGCAGTAAAATAACCTTGGTCAGTACTAGCCCAAATCCTCCATTATGCTGTAGCTGGCTATGGGGGCATTAGGCTGCCTCCACCGACCTCTCCCCCCATTGCAGGAGAGATGCCCTGAGGCTGGGGGACACTGCCCTCTCGGAGGCAGAGGGTAACAAAAAGTGCCTGTGGTCTGCCAGGGGCTGGCATGGGTGGCAGGCAGCTGCTTGGTGGCCTGGTTTCATGAGAGCAAGATGTCATAGCTGCACTAGCTCACCCCCAGCAGCAAGAGGGTTTATTTCCTCCCACCCATCAGTCAGGCCATGCTCTAGTGAAACACTAGTAGGAGTAGACAATTAGTCAGGAATTTCCAAAATCACAATACGAACTAAGAAGTGAGATTACCAGCTGGAGTTGAGTTTTTCAATCAAAATGGCAGAGATGAAGGAATCTTTTAGTTGTTTTAGATATATAGCCTACAGTGTCCAGGAATGCCTTTTCATATGGTCTTTATGAAGTCAGTCTCTGGCCCTGAATGCTGTGTTATTGAACTCTAGCGTATAAGATATGGTCTCCAGTACAACATAAAGAAAAGCAAGTATTTTCAGCTGAGTAGTCAAATAATGTTGAGGACGTTCGAGTTCAAGCACAGTGATCTAATTTGACTGTTGAAAAATTAAATAAAAACTCTGAAAAAAAAATTAACCATGCAAAGATTATGCTATGATTGTTAAAGTACCAATAATATTCAGGAGAACCTGTTGGATGGACAATATTTTAGACAGCTGCATTAACATCAAGTGATGGTTTGAAGAGTTCAGTTTTGGGGGTTGGTGCTGGATTTTTTGCAGTTAAATGCCTGTGAATGAGCTTACCAAACTGAGGTCATTTGGATGTATACATGGTTTGGAAGGTAGAGTTGGTGATAAAATCAGTTGGATTAAAACACAAGAGGAGAAAGACATCATTAGGTTGTGATATTAACTTGCAAGGAAATATTTTTGCTGTAAACTCACATATGTAGTTTCAGACTGGAGCACCAGCTGTGTCTATCTCTGGAGAGATCTAGCTAACAATGCATGTCAGAAAAAATTATAGCATAATTTATTCATACCTCTCAGAATAGCAGAAATAAGGCTGAAATGTGCCTGTAAACAAAAGGCTTTTTCCTAGTTCCAATCCTGTCCAAGGATGGTCCATAAGAGTGATAACATGCTACAGCAAAGAAAAAGCAAATTAAAGCATAGTTCCTAATTAAACTCTGAAATAAATGTTCAATTCAAGGAAGATTAGACTTGTCAATTAAAAAGTGGCAAGTCCTGCAGCACAAACTTTTTTCCTGGCTCTCAGCATTGGGGTGTGGAGCGAGTTTGGGACTGACTTGATCAGGCCAGGAGAAAGATGGCTAAAAATCAAGTTCCATTTAATTTTATATTTTTTTAAGTCAGTGTTTAGTTGTGTTTTCTGTCAAGGTTATTCTTCAGTTAGTCTTTCAGGAGGGGAGACCAGCCAAAAGCAAACAAGGAGCCTCGCATTGAATGTCATATCTTGCAAGAGCATTTTTTGGCAGTGCTCTGTTCTGGCAGTAAAGCAGGAGATGGATGGTGCTTCTTCAAGCTGACACAACATTGGGAGAGTCTTTTCTCAAACAGATGTTGCAAAATGGTATAAAGAAGGAAGCCAGAGTATCAGGCTGGATGATATTGGGGCATTTCTTGGGCTGGTATTTCTTGACACAGCTCTATAAGAAACCCGTATGAAGCACTTGTGTCGGTGATTGTTTCTGTAGTTAAAAAAAAAGAGGTCAAGTTACTGGAAATATGAAAAATACCATATGTGATAGTTTCCTGGCTAGTCTTGGTTTGCCTCAGAAATGCTTTGGTGATGCTATGCTTCCAATAAATATTAGTGTAGCAAAACACATTCTGTTTCCAGCACTTCTGATGGTGACTCTTCTCTCAAATCTAACTCTTTGTTGTCTGGTTTGGTGAAGCGGTTACGGCACTCTGCCAGCCCTTTTCCTCTGTCACTAAGGCTGTATCAACAGCAATGACTAGCTGAGCCGGCAAAATAGAAATGGCATTTCTTGCTCACAGGGTCTGGGTTTTTGTTCTTAGGTTTCATGGTTCTGGGTGGAAAAATATGATGACTGTTTGGTACTTCTGTTGCCTGTGGTGAATGAAACCAAGATATAAAGAGCAATGTAAGAATACAAAAATCAGTAGATGTGAGTACTTTGAAAAATCCCAAATAAATGCAAACCTAACTTTAATCTTTAATGGTTTGCCTTAGGATGTATTTTCGTGTTTATACACATCTCTCCCTGGCATATCAGTTCACCTGGAGAATGGAATTCAAAATGTACTGAAACACTTTTCTGTGGCCAACAGGTGGTTGATTTAGAATGGGATAAGTATTCTGTGTACTTCCAAACTTTTTCTTATGTTTGAGATAGCATGTTATCTAAGTCTTGTTCCAAAGAGCTGTTTAAAATTAAAAAGTACATGAGATGGGAGAGCAAAAAATCACCTCTTGGTGAAGTTAGAATTGCTCTGAACAATGTGGCTCAAAGAGCAAATGCTCAAATGCATCTTGTTTCTAAAGGCAGTATGTACCAAAGTTATCTGCAGGACAGAAGTGTTCCGCCCTCACAGGGAGTGTCCTAAATACAAATTAGGGTTATTGTGTCACTGCTGATCCCTCATTGTGTACCTGCAACCTCTGCAGAGTGCTGCTCTGTTCTTGCCATTTTAAATCTAAAGAGAAGAAGAAGGGAAGCAGGAATATGCCACCTTTACAGATAGGAAACAGAGAAGCAGATTAAGCCATTTGGCTGGGAATACTCAGGAAATTTGCTGGCAAATCAGGAAACTGGTTTGGCACACACTAATCTTCATCCTCAACCTGAGAAAAACATCCCTCTCTTTCAAGAATATAATTATTTAATTATGTCTGTTTAGAAAACTAAATTTAATCCTTCTTGTCTGAAAAGACATCCTGGCTTATCTGGAAATTGAAATTATGATTAATTTTTAAAATGGCTAGAAGTCAGTGTTTACTCATACAACATTATCTGCTGGAGAAGGCATTGGATGTGCTAGTTACAAAGTCAAGCAGTGTTGCGGTTTAGGGGATGTTAAAGCAGACCTTACCCTAGAGCGTCTCTACCCAGCCAGGTTCCGTGCCTCAGAGCTCCAAACCCTCAGTCCCAGGGTTGGACACTGCACTGTCACCAGCCAGGGAGCCATAAGGCTAGCTCTGGTTTGTCTGCTTCCACAACTGGCGATAATAAAGGAGGAGAGGAGGGTCTGTGCATTGTGTCCATGGAAGATGTTTATTCGCATGGTGCAGCAGAGGCCAACGACCTCCCCGAGGCAGAGATGCCTCGAGGGCGAAGGCCTCACATGCACAGACACATGTGGTGCATAGACACACGTGGAGCACAGACAGCAAGATGGTAGAGGGTCAGGGGTAGAGGGTAGAGGGGCAGGGACAGCACACTGGCCCAGTGACTTCTGGGCACAGGGGACGTACAGGGGCGGAGTTAGGGTATAGGAACCAATAGGGAAAACCCGAGGGAGTGACCAGGACCACGTGGGGTGGGGAAGGCAGGACAATAGGTGACAAGTACAATCATTAAGAAAGTGGTGTGGGGAACTTGCAGCTATTATCACAATAAAGCAGTTACACTACACTGTGTCCATCGAGTGTTTCTGCTAGGGAGCACAGGCTCAAGGGAAACACAAACATGAATATGAATTCATCTTTCAGTTTGGGGCTCTGGAATGTTTCTGTTCTAACAGTGTTCTAATAAAACCAAAACACTAACTCTTTCCCAGCAAAGTTATAAATAGAAAGTAGGCACCCTCCTTCTTTTACAGAAAGATAAACTGCAAAAGGAGCTTGTTCACAAAATGAAAAAAAAACCCCAATTTTAAATGCTGACTTGTATCTCAGAGCTGCTGCACCTCTGCAACAAGCAGCTGCTATATCTCCTTCATTTTCCCATGTAATTGATTTATTCTCATGACTGAGAATGGCATGATGCAGCACAAACAAGACAAATAGTCTTTCTGCACAGTGGCCCCTCTGTGCCTCTGACAGGTGAGCTGATGGTGATTCTCAAGTCTAGATGGCCTCAAGAAGCTTTGGGGCTGGGCAAACGAGGCAGCCAGAATCCTTTACGGACATAGGTCAAAACATAGTTCTGTTCTACTTTTAGAGTAGCAGAAACGTTTAGGCTTGAAAAACAACTTTTTCATTAACCCATAACTGCGTAGCCCACCATTGAACCATGTCCATAAGTGCCCCATCTACACACCTTTTAAATATCTCCAGGGATGGTGAACACTGCCCTGGACAGCATGGTCCAGTGCTTGACAAACATTTTTGTGTAGACATTTTTCCTAATATCCAATCTAAACTGGTTCAATCCACATCATGTTTATTTGGGTCTGGAACTTGTTCTGTAGATGATATAAAGCTGGGAGGAGAGGCTGATACACCTGAGTGTGTGCTACCATTCAGAGGGGTCTTGACAAGCAGGAGAAATGGTGAGCAGGAACCACATGAGGTTCACCAAAGGGAGTAAGTATGAAGTCTTCCACCTGGGAAGAAGCAACTCCAAGCACCAGGATGTTCTGGAGTCTGACCATATGGGAAGCAGTTTTTCAGGAAAAAAGCTGGGGCTCAAAGGTGATGTGAGCCAGCTGTGTGTCCTTGTGGCACAAGTGCCCAGCAGCCTCTTGGGTTGCACCAGCAAAAGCTTTGTCAGCAGGTTGAGCGAGGGGATCCTTCTGCTCTGCTCAGCCCTGGTGAGGCCACATCTGGGGGATTGTGTCCACCTCTGGGCTCCCCAGTACAACACATGGAGGTAGCAGAGGGAGGCCAGAAAATAACACCAGTGATGAAGGGACTGCACTGTTTAAATGAGAGAGTGTGAGATGTTACCTTATTGGGACAGAGATGGGAGTAAAAATGGAGACAGACTCTGCTCAGTGGTATCCTGTGAAATGGGCAAAGGCAATGTGCACAAGCTGGACTGCAGGAAGAATACTTGGAGACTGCTGTGAAGATGGCTGAATGCTGAAACAGACCTCCTAGAGAAGTTGTGGAGTTGACATCCTTGGGAGATATTGAAAACCTGCCTGGATGTAGTCCTGAATGGCGTGTTGTAGCTGACCATTGTCTGAGGGAGGGGGCTGGGCTAAATGATCCCTAGAGGTCACTTCCAACCTCAGCAACTCTCTGATTCTGTGATTTATAACCTCATCTTTAAAATATAAAAATTCTTACTTTTAATGATATTTGATATTTATAGGATGTACTACCAAAAGTGTATTTAGGAGCATCAGCCATGGCTATGGCTCCCAGGAAGCTGATTACACAGGTAGACAAGACTTAGGACCATGAAAGGGAAGGGCAAAGAAACAAAGGGATTTGCTGAAGGCAAGCTGCAAACCTTTTCTTCCTCACTCCTTCCACAGTACTCTATTCACAAGTAGGTTTTTTTCCCTCCTCCCCCCAAAACCACTCTGGATTTTGTTTCTAAGTGTGCATGGGTAAAGAACGAGTTATGAATGCACAGATCTCACTTATAAATATACTAATATAGATTATATTTCTGAACGAAGTTTGCCCTCTATTCAGCACTTGGGGGAAACAGAGGTACATTCATTCTGTGAGAACCTCTTCAAAGATCTATTCACAGCCACTCATGGGAAGTGCTACATCGCCGGGCATGTGTGAGAGAAAAAGCACTTTAATTGAATGCATGAGTATCTAACTGACTGCCAGACTGTGACTGGCCTCTGTGCAAGCCCAAAGTTGCGCATGTCTGATGGGAGTAAGAAACTGCAGCAGACACATGGCATCCTTTTACTCTGTGAGCTTCCCAGTAGACCAGGCACTGCAGAATGAAGACAAATCCTTCCCTGCTCTAAGGTGGCCATGGGAACTGAAAAAAAGCTTATTGCAATACAGGTCATTAATTTGGCTGAAGTACTCCCTAAATATGGTTTTTCTCTGTGTACAGAGCTCTGAGCTGTAGGTACTCTGAACAGAGCTGAGTGCTTTTAGATTTGTGGAGGAAAGAAGGCTGCTAGAATGCTGGAAATTAAGTGTGGCTGGGGTACAAAACTGCTGTGAATGAGAAGGGACAGTTTCACAGTTTTACGCAGTGTTCTTTTGACTTTGTCTCTATATCAAACATCAGCAAACCCTTTGTCTCTGTTCAAACTGTCTGCTCAAGAGCAAAATCTGGCTTTAGCTTCTCTGCAGTGCTGTGGGATGTTATTCTACTCTATAATATGTGCCCACAACTCTTGCTCCATAGATGTGGAAGAAGTCACAAGTAATTTTACTTTTAAATGCGGACTTCAGTTTCACTCTACCTTTGCTTGCTTGTTGTATAATATGTTTCATTTTCTGTCCTTCCATTATTAAAAGCTAATCAACTTATGTTTTCCTAGAAAAATACCCTGATGGATACTGTGTAATAATACAAAGCATCCATAAAGAAGGTGGACAGGGTGGGCAAAGGCAGCAGGGTATTCAGGGATGCACTTAATGCTGTTCATTAAAAATATGTGAATCTGATTAAAGAGATTTGATAAACATTGATTTTGCTTGTAGACAGCAAAAGATAAAATGCAGCCCCCCTCCTCTTTTTCTGCAAAATGAAAGGAACTGATGTAATTGTTCTAAATCCAGTACAATGAAGTGCTATCGGAGCAGTGCCAGCAGTGTATTTCCTGCCAGTGTCTGCTCCTCCAATCAGTTTAATTATGAGCAATTGTTTGGGTTGTGCTGTGAAGAAATATTAGAGAATGGAAAAAAAGAACATACTTTAGGTCGCTATTTTGCAACTGATTCATGGTTTGGCAGAAACCATTAACTAGATTTTATGCTTTACAACACTGTAATAGTATCAGCGTGGATCAACCTTGCCATATAAGCACATGCAGCACAAATCCACCATTTATTTTGACAAGGTTCTAGTTAAAGCATTTGAAAAATGCTGAAATAACATCAGCTATTGGCTAGAATTTTTGGTTAATCATGTGCCTGCTCTTATCCAAGGGATCTAAGCAGGTTATGAAAAACTGGCTATTGTTAATGTCTCCTATGTTTATCTGTCATGTCAAATTTTTATAATAATTTTTCTTGTGCTTGACACACATCTCATGTCTTGCTGCTACATGCAGAGGCATTTTGTAATCCTAGATCAGTTCTTTTGGAGGGGCAGACTGGGGAAAGATGGTTCTTCTCCCAGCTTGCAGGATTGCTGTCCTCCTTACTGTTTTTCTTGGGATGCTGAAGACTTAATTAAGCTAACAGGATTGCTCTGGAAGCAAATCCTGATTAACGTGTACTTCAGCTAGTGTGGAATGGTTTCAATGCAGAGTGGAGAGGGTGTTTACTGGGGCAGTGGCTCTGTGCTCAATAGCCTTCGTGCAGAGATCTTACAGGACAAAACCCAAATGCCTATTAGTGCTGCTTGGCAGCCTGCTCAGCTGCCAGGACAGGAGCTAGCCGGGCATGGCACTCAGCTGTGGAGGGCAGGAGGTTCTCACTTTGCTGAGCCTGATGTAGCCACCCTTGGTGTCACTCCTCTGCAAGAAGAGGATTTTAGATTTCAGACGTTGTCAGACAATGTTGATCAGCAAACTAGGAAAAAATACCTTGGAAAACAGAAAACAAAGAATTCACAGCATTTCTGGCAAGGGTTAGTTTCAGAGGTTCGTGCCTAGGTCTGATATGATATGCTGCAAGAGCATGCTCCCTCCGGGAATGTCATCTAAACTAGCCCAATCTGGATCCTGTTCCAACAGAAGACAAAAGATGCACTTGTTTTCATATTTGCTAATGGAAAATGTTCATTTCCCCCCCACTCAAGTGTGAGCTGTGTACACTCTTTTGTTTTCTGATACCAGAACAAATCTTGGATATCTAACACATCTCTCCTTGCACCGAGTAATATGGGATTCAAGCAAATAAATTGTGTAAATGCTGCAGGTGGCATTTTGCATCTCTGCCAGGTTCTGCAGCCTTTACATTAAGCATGTTTCTTAGCTGTAGCTAAAGCCTGCAAAGTTCAAGGGGTACAAGGGTCCAGCTGTTTGTAAAAATGTGGAGATCAAGCTGCAAATCATCTGTGACTTGAGCTGCTCCAATTCTGCTGTTAAAACGTGAGCAATGGTAATTTCTAGCAAGGAAGTTCTAAATTTCAACAGAGTTCAGAAATAATAGTGAGAGGAACTGAAGTCCTGTGTTTGGATCCTATGTTTAGTAATTTTTTTTTATATGTGCTTAGCCTATAGATCATTTCAGTGATCATATTTTGCCTGATGGGGTGCTGCTCCTCAGTTACCTAAGCATGCCTTGGAAAACCATTTTCCATCAGGGAGCAGTGTTATCTATGAATATGAATCCTTCCCATGTAGAGATGTTGCAGAAGGAACAGTAATCTTGGTTGTTCCAGGAAATACATATAGGGCAAATGAAACTGCTGTTTAGAAAGTAGGATCAAGAGCATAATTGGAGATAAGGAGACAAGACCATGTGATGCATTGTAGATGTTACCAAGGAAGGAGATACTAAAATCTAGGTTGATTGAATAGAATAAACCCACGAAATATTATTTTATTTTAGCCACTGACATACTAATAAATAAAGACAGAGGTGGGTCTCATAAAGAAATTTCCATTACCACTGATGTTTTTAAGTGCTGTATTTTCTCTAAAAATAAAATTCGTTATGCTGCCAGATTTATAACTCTTGTTTTTTCCAGCTATATTCTTAGAGTTACCCAGAAGAGTGTTGTTGATTTGAGAGCATGGCTATGACCTGCTCTGCTGCTGTTGCTGCCTTCTGTACCCTCACGAATGGTCAAAATGGGATGAAAATGTTTACCTGGTCCTTTTACCCGTCTCATTATACTGCTTAACATTATTTGCTGATTGGAAGCTTTTTGTGTCAGGGGAAGTTGTGTCCTCCTGACATCCTCTGGCTGTTCAGTATTGAACCACATCTTTCATTGTGCTGCCTCATCACCAAGTTTTTGCTTGTGCTAAGCTGCCTCTTTTTCGAAACCATTTATACCTACATGGAAAGGCACAGCTCCCTAACATAACCTCCATATGAAAGTTGGTATTTGTTTTATTTCTACATTTTCTCCTCCCACCCTTAAAAATGTTATTTTATAAAGGATGTCCCCTTTTCCTTAACACCAGCCTTTGTTTATTGTGGGTCTTTGGGAAAGGCCCTGTTCAACTTTTTTTGGAAATCCAAGAAAACTATTTCAGGTATGTTGCCCTTACAGTGACTCTGGTAGTTTGCCAAGACACAACTCCCCTGTTTTCTGGGAACACTCTTCCTCAGGCTATCACATTGGTCTGTCTGCTGCTTGCATTTCTTGCTACAGTTTCTACTGATTCCTCAAGTCCAGAGGTGGAATTTATTGGTTAACAAATTAACTATTCAAGTTACAGAAAACTCTTGAAGGGAAAAAAAAAAAAAATCACTGAATTTGCCTCTTCATATTTTTCTGTTGCTGTCATTGTTTTATAGCAATGGCTGGAGTTGGGTATTAATACCAAGGAACAGTTTTGGCCTCCATATAGCATCTCGCAGGAAAGATTTATATGGTCTTTTCATACAGGTTAAAATAGATATGAACTGTAGCATGGCAGGACTCATGCAGTGCCCAAGCACTCGTACCCAGTCCCATTTCTAGAATTAAGCTGTTGATTCAGGCCAAAATCACACCAGAAACATTTCCAATTCTTGCCTTCATAAGCAATTCCTGAGCACAGTTTGGGAGCTGGGAGCAGTCTTCATCTTGTGCTGATAGTTATTTTGGAGGCAGTGCCTCCCTGCACCCCACCACCCTTTTCAGAGAGTGGATTTAGTGGTAGGGATGTGAGTTGCTCCATGGCATCTGGCCTGAATGCTGTGGAATGGTCCTGGTTGTGCTCAGTGCACAGCTGTAGCCATGGTGCTCATCTTGCCACCATGGGGGCTCTGCTGGATACCAGCCTGTGACTGCCCTAGGGTGAGGGGCTTTATCTATTTATTAATTTTCCTTCAGAAAAACATCTTGGAAGATGCCAGTACATCAGCACTGTGAAACACTGAGTGAGCTATTGTTGATTTGCACAGCCTTAATTATATTCCATTTGGAGGTCTGCAGTGATTTTCTTCCATCTCATTTCTTCCATCAGGATTTCTCCTGAAAATCTGCCACAAGGTAGTGTCTCTCTGCACATGTCCTGGCTCCCATGGCTCAGTGGCTTCTCTCATCCTGCACAAGGTGCCCCATCAGCCTCCAGTAGCACTGACTCCAGGTGTGCCCTCCTCAGCTAAGGGACACACGTGCTTTGGATTTGAAAGTTGGTCTCTTTAGATGTTTCCACGTGCCCTCTCCACTGCCCCCAATTTTGCTGTCTCATCACAGAGCTCTTGGTCTATCCTGCTGCCATAAGACAAAGGCTCCCATCTTCATGCAGTGCTTGTGCTTAGTGATCACAGGTAGGGTCTTTCAAAGTGATCCCACCTTTTGGATGTTTTTCTCTTCTCTGACAGAGTTACTCACATTCATGGTGTTATTGTTTCATGGTACCCACTGACTGACATATCCTGTAATGTTTTAAAGAGCCTTTATTTTATTATAATATTCCTCAGTTTCAATGTTTTTTCATGCATTTAAAGTAGACAAGTCTTTGGAAAGACACTAATATTTCGTCTTCCCCCATGTCTTTCCTTGCAGTGTCCTCACCAGAGTAACCCAGCAAGTGAGCTCCTACTCCTACAAGGAGGTCTCTAGCACATCATATGAGAGAGAGCATTAGCCACCTTTGTGGGCACCCACAGGCTGGTCCTGTCCACCCAGCCTGTTTTTGTACAGTTAGTGAGATTTAAACTCCAGGGAGATCTCCCAGCAGAGCAGCATGGTGGCTCTGGCCATGCCTGGCCAGCTTGAACAGAAAAAAAGGAAGATTAATTGACTTGAGCTGACAGAATTAACTTGCCACTGAGACCCAAACTAATATCTCTGTGCAGCCTGTTGGCCTTAGAGCATATAATCAAAAGCTTCTCTGTTTTCATATTCTGTCTTTGACACTGGCCAAGAGCAGATGCCTTGGCTAACGATGTTTATATCCAGACCATCTTGCTGGGAGTCACCCTCAATATTGCTAAAATGACTATCTACTGTGTGGTATATATAGGACCTTAAATAAGATTGATGTTAAAAACCCTCTAGGTACACAACAGACAAGTGTGAGAAACTTTCTGGGTATGCTATAATAAATTTTTTTCAAGATCTCATTTATTGCAAATTATCTGTTTTAATTTTTTTTCACCCTTAAGAACAGTTCACTTTGTGGCCTTAGAATCCTTTTTAAGGATCTCTCAATTAAACTCTCCCTTCATGCTGTTGGCTAGATCATAAACTCTGCAAGCAGAACTGGGTTTGCACCCTTGTGCATACTTTTAGTGTTCTAAAATCCCCTAGTTTTAGAATAATTTTTTTTGTTGGTCAGGCTACTTTACTCTGCAAATCTATTCATAAAGACAAAAACTTTTTAGGTCTCTCAAATATTCTTATCAGAAAATAATAATGTATTATGACCAGAATAGTAAACCCATTTCATTCTTCTTCTAATTATAGAGCAATTTTCCACAAGCTAAGCAATAAAAATACTTGGCTGAAGGAAACTTATGGTTTTGGGGGTTTTTGGCTTTGGATTCAAATTGAACTTCTACCCTTTGGTTAATTTTTTCCTTCTCTGCCTCATAAGAATTATCCTTTGTTTGCAACCTGCACTGTAGCTGAATGTGTGAAAAATGTGACAATGGAGACTTTCATGGGGTCACTAACACTATGACTGGTACTATTCTTCACTACTGTAGATTTAAATCCTTTGTGTTTTCTTTAATTTAATTTTTTTTTTTTTTTTAGGTCTGTAACTTCTCTCTTTATCAGCTTTGCTTGTTCTGGAGTGGTTGCTGTCCAAGTGGAAAAAGATGCAGCACGAAAAAATTAATTCCTATAGTTTTCAGGCGCTAGCCTTCTAACTAGTACTCAGTAAAAAATGGTTGTCCTCTGTTATTTGTGTTTTTTCTAGTCAAATATGCTGAAGGGAGTCCTGTCCTGCTGCGTATGCTGTAATTTTTCCATGCAGTTCCCAAAAAAGTGTAGGTTTGTCTATCTGGACGTCACAGCTGGAAGGCAATCCAGCCTTCCTGTCAGAAGCATCTTCTACACACAAATTCACAGGCTATGCACATGGGCCTGAGAAACCTGCGCTCTACAGATTTGCTACTCTTCACTTGGCATCCAAAGGACTGAGATTAATTTGCCAAGACTGAGAGATGCTGCACCAAGACAGCTGCCCTATGATGGTGAGAGGTCACCACCACTGGCTGAAGGGACTGCTCTATCCTCTCTGCTGGAACCAGATCATGGTGTTGTTGGACTGAGGATCTGAAACAAGTTGACTCTTGGGGTTAAAAAGAAAGATAGACCTCAAGGGAATAAAAACTTTATAAATGGCAATGTCTGATCATTAATTAAAGGCCACTACAAAGTCTAGAAAAACAGTAGCTGTTTAACTCTGCTTTGTGTCCAGCAAATGACTTGAGGCTGTGCTATTTCTGTAGTAATTCTGCTGCTGTTTCTAATGCTATTGCATAGGGAATGATTTTCTATGACAGGGATATTCTGCTAAACATTTTTTAGATACTGATTTCCAGCGAAAACAACACAGAGTATTGGAAATGAGGAAGCTCATCAGACTTTGGTGATCTCTATGCCAAAACTACTTTGCAGAAAAAGAAGAATTGTTTGCTTTGTTTGCTGTAGGAATTTAAAGGTAGGTAACAGAAAACTCAGCTGTCAAGCAAAAAATACCTGGAAAGCTTTAAAACAAACAAATAAACAAAACAAAGCAAAAAACCCCCCCCCCAAAAAACCCCCGAACCTCTCCCCCCAAAACACCACTAGTCTGAAGCAGAAAATACCTTGTCCAGAACATTCTTCAGAAAAACTGCACTTTAGGCTGAGCAGCAGGGTTAGTTGTGGAAAAAAGTAAGTACTTTGAATGACCAGGATGGGGAGAGAGTGTTAAAAGATATGCTAAAAAATAGACTATGGGGGAAGTGGACGATGAAGGTGGTGTCTTAAACCCTCTCATGAGGCTGAAGGTCAGGAGCTGTAAAGAAGCCCAGTCAGTAAAGGAGGTTAGCTTGACAGAAGCATCCATAGATGGTAATGAAAGGAAGCAATTAGGCCAGCTCCTCCCGTGGTATTCTGGCATCTTTTCCAAGAACAACAAAGAATTTGGATGACAGGATTAAGTGCAGTGCTGCTCTGTGCTAAACCACTGAATGCTCCTGGGAAGCAGTGCTTATGCTGGTTTGTCATCCTAGGAGATGGGTAGAAATGTTAAATTACAGGCTGTGGAAGAGCCTGACTCTACACCCTAAGGTGTTGCTGGCATTCCTTGGTTATCCAGGCAGCTCTTTCTTCATGGGTGGCTTCAATTTTTGTTATTAAAATGCTTACAGCCTTTGAAGGAGCTTGTTAGCACAGGTACCACCCTCAGCAGCTATCAGGATCTCTCTTGGCCCAGAAGTGGATCAGCTAATGGTGTGTGTTGTGCCTGCACAAGATAAGAGCCCCTCAGTGGGCTGTGGGCCAGCGGCTCCCAAACGCTGATGCCCATCCCTGAGGAGCACTGAAAGCCTGCTGGGAAGTGCCCCAAACCCTCTCCTGCACAGACAGCACTGATCTCCCTGTCCTCACCTCAGCTGCTGCCTGCAGAGATGGGGATTATTTCAGTAACTTTTGTCTCTCTGGGCGTATTGACCTCAGGGCACTGTCAGACTGCAGTGAGACGTGAACCCACCTGCTGCTGGAGCAGCTTGTGCTGAGCCCTGCCAGCTACACAAGACATTTTGGTCTCCAACATGCTTCTTATTCCTCTTCCTTCTGGAAGACATATAGTATCTAGGGTTTTCATTTCGTTGCTCACAAGATTATTAGGTTTAGCTGAGAATTTAAAACTTTACTCTTTGCGTCAACCTCTGGGTGATTACAAGTCTCCTGGGTTAGATGCAAGGCTTGGGTGGGTTCCTCACTGCAGTGCTCTCCACAGCTTCGAAGTCTGGAAAATCTTTGCATTTTGTGCAAGCTGTGGATAAAGTTTTATGTGAACTTCACATTATTTCTCTAGAACATGGAAGAAAAAGCTAATAGAAGAGGGGATTGTAAAGCTTGTAACTGAGCCAGTTGCTAAAGTTAGAGTGGGAAGGTATGCAAACCTTTAAAACCAGGAATCTAATCAGCTCCCAGAATAGTCTGGTAGAAACCTATTGGTTAAGAGCTTCAATGTTAATGGAGTGACTAATGAAGGTATCATGCTTCTCACTCCCACAAGGGTCTTTCCTCAGTGTCCACTACCCACCTGTTTGCTAATTCTAAACATTGACTGAGGCTGCTTATTTCTCTCCACTCAGAAATGTGATTAAAACCAAAGAGACCCCATATGAGGACAAGACCTGAAAGAAAGTAGCAGAGATAATGAAGGAATCAAGAAGAAAAGAGACACATGGTGAATGAGAAAACAGAGAAGCTTAATGGCTTTGGTGCAAAGCTGCCAAAAGTTTGACTGACAGGTGAAAGAGGTTCAAGAAGCCTGCCTTTTTGATAAGGATAGGTGAAGATACTTTAGGATTTTAAATGTAGGTAATTTTCCAAATGTTGCTTTTCTTATAAAGCTGGGCTGGTTGACACAATATGCATTCCTGGGGGGATGATGATGCCAGATTGTATGTGTCAGAATCTGCCTTGAGAAATAGTTTGGTAGGCAATCGTAAGCCAAATGTAAATAGTGCAATTGGATGCTAAATTTCAAGCCAAAGAGGAAAAAAAAATAGAGGAACTGCAAGCTGTAGATATAATTTTACAGATCTCAGTGCTCAATAACGGTAACTAAAACATCAGTCAGTGAAGATTCTGCCACAGAGTCCACTAGATAATTAGGCAGAGCAAGTAATTAAACATCAGTCTTAAATCACATGCTACATTATTTTCCTCTCTATGATGGTTATGGTGACAGTTGTTTAATACTCTGAAGTTTCTCCTCACAAAGTCAGGAAACTATTACCAGTTTCCACCAGTGCATCTGTTTCAGCATATGCTTTTGTGTGTAATTTTATTTGTGGTGTTTACTCCTTAGTTTTTCTATTGGTACTGATTTTAATAACGTATCAAGAAGTAATCTGGTGCTCAAGAAGTAATTCTAGTTTAAAAAAAAATCAGCAACCTGAAAAGTGCTGTAATGGCAACAGAAATACTCTCCATTTTATTGAAATAGTTGTACTAAAGCATTGTGTGCATCACTATGAATCAGCTCAAATTCACTATCAAGTCTGTATAAACTAGTAAGAGGTAGCACCTCTTCTCTCAAGTCTACCCTCATATCTGGAATTGTCTACTACACAGAGACATCAGATTTCTGCCTCGGGAGTCTGTAATACCCTTCCCAGCTGTCTTGGTAACATCCCAAGTTCTACTTTCCATGGTGAAAGCCTGAAAGGGAAAAAACCCAGTTGTTAAAAACTACACATCCAGCAATGAGTTGTAATGTCAGAGGTACTGTATAATGAGATGTGCAAAGTGACTATTTTAGTATTTACTCTATTGATGAAATTTCAGATGTGACTCTGTGGATGTTGCACTCTCAAGAAAGATATGGACCAGCTGGACAGAGTTTAGAAACAAAGAAATAGAATTATAGAGGTTTAAAAAATCATGTCCTATGAGTTGAAGGCAGTGGTGATGTTTAGTCTAGAGAAAAGAAGACTAAGGAGAGGCATGATAACACTGTTTGTTAAAATATTTTAAATTATATTCCAAGGAGGAAGGGAATAAATTATATTACAGGGGAAAAAGCACAGGCAGCAGTGTTCTTAAATACCAGTAACGGAGAATTCTGTTAAATTTGAAGGGAAAATAAGCTGTTCTAATACTAAAGACAACCAAGCAATGGAGATTCTGGACAGTAGATGTGAGAGGTGGTGGGAGTCCATTATTAGGATTCTGTAACAAATGACTACACGTACATTCTTTTATGTAAATATCCAAAGTGCGACTGGAAGGATTAAGTTCAGTGTTTTAGCAGCTGTGGTGAGATGCATAGCCTTATGGATAACTGAGGGTGACCATTCTTCCGTTATGACATGAACAGAACTAATGAGTAAAAGGCAGAAGCTGTTGCTCATCCCATGTAGGTGGTTTCAGTCACTCAGGGCATGACACGTGGATTTTAGTAATGCAGAAGAGGGGCTCTAGGGCTTTGAAAAGGAGGTCTCTGAGGGTAGGCATGGGCTCCAGGTAGGTGTCAGGTCTGTGGGTGCTGCTGGTTAAATGCTGCTGTTCAATATAGAAATGACTTTGCCTGGAAGCTTTCAGGGTGGTTTCTGCACCCCTTTTTATCTTTTTTTTCTGTTCTCCAAGTGTTCTGTGCGCTAATGCCAGGGCACTCAGCTCCCATGAACTGGAGAACCCTGTTCTGCTTATGTATATTTGTCTGGTTGCCTTTCAGCTTTCACTGACACCCTCTGGGCTGCAAAGACTGCTTGGGCCATGTTCACTCCTTTCCAAGATCCATTTCTCCTAACCAGCATTCCATGCCACGGATGTTTTTCTTGAAGCAGCACACTTTCAGCACTTGATGTAGTTTTGCTGCTTAAGGTCTGTTTACAGACTGGACAGTCCTTATGCCCCGTTGTTCCCAGAATCTCTCTTTGTAAACTGTCACTTTTTGCCTTCCTCAAGAGTTATCCTGAAATCCACATGCATGGGATGGCAGCCAGAGGTTGGTGGAACTGATTTAAGACGTGAGCTTATCTGCCTCATTAAATAGCCAGAAGAAGCTGGCTGCAACTTTCCTTTAAAAAGCTCAGTCATACCAACAGCAGAAGATTAGGGTATAAATAATCCATTTGGCAGGGTTAATACAAAAATACCTCTCTGTTGCTCAGCACTTGTTTTTCATCCATTTTCCTAGCTACGCTGCCTCACTGCCTCTGGCACCCACCGTGCAGTTTCTATTTCGGGCAGCTCCCGACCCCAGCGATGGCTCTCGGTCACCATGAGGCTACAAGGCTTTCCTTTAAAGCTCGGCTTGTTCCTGCCGCGCCTGGGGCATGCTAAGCGATGGAGACCCCGCTCAGCTGCTGCGCTTTGCAATCGCACACATCTGTCTCTCCAAGCAGGTCTAAGCAGCTCACACCATTTGTCTAAAGGTGCATCCCGAGCTCTCCCCCTTCCCCGGGAGTGCCTCCGAGCTGCCTAGACCTTCAGTCCCCCTCAGGCTGGGTGCGCTCCCTGCAGTTCTGTTGTCTAGGCCTCAGCGATCAGTGCAAACTTCAGGAATGAGGCTTTCCTTCTTTTCCTCCCCCGCGCTCCTGGAGGCTGCCCTGGCCATCTGGCCGCATGACTCATGGCTTTCAGACCCAAAAGGGGCCGAGACAAAGGAGCCATTCTTCAGCTCTCACTCCAGCCCGTAGAAAAGCTGTGATAGGCATCTCTCTCTCTCTCCCTCCCTCCTGGAGACCCAGGCCCTCACTGAGCACGAGACCCTGCGGGGCTGGCATTGTGTCCTGCTGCTCCGCTGCTGCCATTCCTCAGCACCTCTGGCTCCTTGGTTCCGTGGGCATGCCCAGGTTGTTTGTCCCGGGTGGTTTGTCCTAGGTTGTTTGTTTTTTCCAGGTTGTTTGTCCCAGCTGTGAGGTGTCTCCCTCCCAGCTTCCTTCGCTCCCTTGCCTGGCAAGATGCTTTTCTGTTCCCAGCTGCAGCTTTGTCACTGCTGCGTGTAACTCAGGAAACAGAGCCCAGGGCAGTGAGGTGCTGCTGAAAATGGGGCAGGAGCCCCAGCTGCCTTCTCGCTGTCTTTGGCCCTCCTGGACCCTCCTTGCCAGACAGGGAAACTCTATTTTTCTGAATAGAATCATGCTACATTGCCTAGGAATCCACCAAATTCACGAAGTGTCCTACTCCTGCCTATTTACGGCTTGTTAATGGGTACTCCAAGAGCTGTTTATTAAGATTTGGTTGTACACGGTGTATTTTTTTCTAGTGGACTTAATCTCTCACTGCAGGCAGAGTATAAACCACCCCTGAGCTATGTTTGAAAATAAGTCTTGTTTTGTTTTCTGCAACCCCAGTTACAGGGCTAGTTAGGAAGACTATTAGCAGATATTCTGTGTGCCTGGAAAATCCAGGTAGAAGCACAGGTAAGTCGGTGATGTCAGGACTACCATACATAGACACTAACATATTTAGACTTTGCTTCATGCGTTCTGGGCTAATCAGAGCCCTGTGCTCCCAGGTGAACTTTAAATCACAGTCAGTTTGCTGTATTCCAGATCTGAGCTGTTGTCAAGCTGTCACAAGCTGCCTGCTGTCCTGCCAAAAAACTAAAAATGAGAGACAAAAGAGAATGGCAACGAGTCAGTTGTAGACGTAGGGGCAAGGACCTGGTAGAAGAGTAAAAGGCATCATCTATTTTGCTCATATTTTGCATAGGGTAGAGGTAATCTAGCAGTTTAAGGCAGGGAGGATACTGGGGAGCCAGGCCAGGCAATAGCCAAGCCAAGGGACAGCTCAGTAGGCAGTGCCAGGCTTCTAGCTGTGAAGAAAGTGTGTGTTGATTCTCATCCCAGAGGTATAAATGTTGTATGTTTTGTCAAGGCTGAAAGGAAGCTCCTGGCCCTTTTCTGGGTCTTAGTGCTACAAAAGGGCAAGAGTTAAGCAGGCAGAGACCAATGGAAGCTAAGTGGAAGCTCACAGCAAAACCAGTGAGCAGGACAGGGTGACACCCCCAGGCCCGATGGGGAGCCAGCAAAATCTGGAAAGGAAGGACTAGCTCCAGTGTTTGCATGGGAGTCTCCGACAACGTTGGCAGGACAGTTCAGTCCCAAAGAGCTGGGTGGGTGAGATATTTTTTAGCAGCTGTGGACCTGGTTATTGTGTGCGCTGGGCCACTCCTTCTCTTTGCTATTGTTTCACTTTTCCGGCTTTGTTCCTTTTAACTTTTCCATCTGATCAGGCCCCATAGCAATTAATACTGCTGTAAATAACCACTTAAGACAGCTCCATATGCTTTAGAAATAATATTGATGTTTTCCAGTTGAGAAACAATTGCACTGGATGAAACCTGCCCAGACTCTTCAGCAGGCCTTAGTGACCTTACAAACATGGCACTGGGACAATTATTCAGTCAGTCCCTGCATTCTGTAGAGCAGAGTGCTTTTCTTTTGCAAGATTTCCACTCTAGTGCCAACACTCGCTCTATGAGCACTGTGTTTTCCGTAATTACGTTTACTACAGTGTGTGCCAGTAAAAATAATTTGCCAGAGTCAGGTGCGAGCATGAAGTATAATTTAGGTGTATATACAGGTACTTGGTGCATTGTAACTAATCAAGATGTACTAAATTTACTGATGTCCTACTTAGGTAAATATTTCTTATGGATAGTTCATTCAGCTCCAAGAGGAAGTAGGATCTTCATTCTATTTTAGGAGTTTTTAAATTTAGGAATAACACTCCATAAAATTCTGTGTGTGTGTCCTGTCAGTGCATTCCTCTTTCCTGATTGAAATCCCACCTCTCACTCAGAGATCTCCTCTCTCTTTTGCATTTTCACTCAGCTACCAAGAATTTTACCTTATCTAAAGCATCGGCTGCAAATATGCTGTTGCTGGTTGTATGGCAGTCCTGCAGGAGAGCCCTGGTATCTTGCTGCATCCCCCAACTGCAGTCCTGGCTCTTTGCTGTTCAGCAGTTCTGTTGCGTGATTATTTTCTCCACTTTCACTGTCTGCAGTTGAGTATTTACAGTACAATCAGCTGCCAATATCTTAGTGAGAAACACAGCAAAATTATTCCTGTTTCTGAGAACTTCTACTTTTGCATAGGCTACTCTGTCCTGAATTCCCAGGGATATAATTAGGAATAATTTCATTGTGTTTTCCTCACAGCCTGTTTTATGGTGTAGGAAGGGTTCTCCAGCGTACTCACTATATTATCTAGATACTCACTGATATATACCTTCATCCAGCTGATAGCTCTTTACTTAATTTGCAATTTAAAATGCTGAATTTTGCCAGTATTTGCCAGGAAAAATCCCCTGCATGGTTCAGATTTCTGTCCATAAAGTGTGCATTGTTCCCAGTGCCCGGTCCTCAATATTTCGCCTGAGCTTGTGAACTGACTGCTTAAAAACAGCACCAGAAGCACAGCAGTTGTCACCCCTGGGACGTGGGCATCTGTTCCTCTCTCCTGCCAGGGTGAGCTCTGGTGCTGGAGCTGCTCTGTGGCACAGGTATTGCCAGCTCTGAGTAAAGTGTGAGCAGATGCTGGAGGCAAATGCAGTCATCTCTGTACCCCTGCTGAATCCAAACCATTTTGTGGTGACTTTTTGTTCTACCTTCTGCTGATTCTAAAAATCAGCAACAGAGCTCATTTCCAGGAGGATACCCCATCCATATAAAGAAGAGCGTGAGTTTTTTGCAAGCTATAAAACACATGCGCTCTCTTTAGTTAAAGATCTTACACAGCTCTCGTGATTTAGACTAAAGATTTTTAGACAAGATGTGTTTTATTCTCAGCAGTCTTTCTGCAGTCAGTCTGCCCCTACAAGGAAGGTTATTATCAGTAGCTTTCCATGAAAAATCAATGTAAACTAGATGTACCTGATATTCAGTTTATACTAAAGAGAATTGCACTCCATCCATTAACAGATGCATGAAAACATTTTCCTTTTTTAATTTGGCTTCCAGCTTAGAACAGCCTTCAAACTGTTCCATTAGTGCTGCTGACTCCCCTTTCTGTTAAGCTAAAAGCTGAGATAACGTGTGCTCAGAGCAAATGAATGATGCAAGAAGATCAGCACGCCGATACAGCTGTGCTGGAGATTTGCAGTTGCATTTAAACCGCTGGTAAATTTACACAAGCATTTCAGAGAGCGGACTGACGAGCTCCGAGGCAGAGCACAGTACCCTCCTCCTCGTGATACAGATGTCATTTGTTCTGGGAAGAATGGGAGCACCACAGAGTTATTTACACAACAAGCATTGTTTGTTTTAAGTCTGATGTGAAAATAGTCTCAAAGATTCTAAAAACTTATTGCTGAGTAAAATAAACAAATAAGTAAGCTCTTGTAAACCAAACGAGGCAGTACGGAACCCTTCCAAGGTTTGCATTAAGTCATTTGTTGAGGCAACTCAGTGATGAGGACGTTAAAAGAGGAATCTTTAGTAAATATTTTGCTGCCCTCCACTGGACAAGCAGCAGCAGCGTATCCCTGGCAAGCACAGTGCCACGGGACCCTTTTCCTTCAGATGTAATTGAGGCCCTAGGTTCTACCTCAAGTGAACATTACACAGGTTTGATTTCTGAAGCTAAAATTGGACCGTTTTGATTTTAAACTGAAAAATATTAAACATCTGCCTGGTAGAGCAGTCGCCTACCTGCTACCTGTGAAGGTGAGGACTAGAAATTGTTGCACATTCGGGCTACACAGGGATTTACTCTTTCCACCCTTATCAGAGCAATACAGAAGTGGTGGTTTGTGAATCAATACCTGGAAATTGGAAAGATTTATTCCTTTCTGTACTCCTATAATATTTTGATCTACAAATATGAGATACCTGCAGCCATCTATGACTGTGAGTAGATTTTTTGCTAAGTCATTGTACATAACTTCTGTGGTTTATAGCAATGAAGTCATGTTGACCTTGCTATTAATTCATTAGCAACTTTGTACTCGCTGCTGTCCTTGGCAGAGGACTAATATCATTATTGCATCTAGAAACATTTACCAGTAAAATATTTTCTAGTATGAGTAATGTTCAAGATGATAGCTTGAAAGAATCACTTTATCAAACCAGGAGAATGAGGCAGTCCCTGGGGCTGAAGGCCAAAATATTCTTGTGAAAGTGGAGAAAGGACAGCTTAGAAGGGAAGGGGATTTGCAAAAAAACAAAAGAGCTAGCAGACTTGCATGGACAGGGTCAGAATTGGTAGCTAAGAAGGCTGGAAGAAATATTTCCTCTGGGAAATTTCCTGTGTAAGGGACACTGTTGATGAGCATATGCTTGATACATGATGTGGCAGAATATTCCTTTGGAACTTGTTAGGTTTCCATCTTTACATTGCAGAGCATAGATCCAGCTGACCCACTCCTGCAAGGGACAGTTGTTGGGTTTCACTACAAATATTTTCACCACTGATTTTATTCTGACATTTTAGTATGAAACAGAGGAAGTGGAAACAAGAACAAGAAACATTAATCTGTTTTTTTCAGTCCAAGAAACTAGGCGTGATTCATATCAGACAATAAAAATGAACCACATGATAGTCAAACACTGAAGAGCCTGAAACTTGGTGGTAGCTATTTGTATGCGGATAGATATGTTTTGGCGTTTTTTTTCATATGTCCGTGTAATTTGCAGTTGCTGTCTGAGATTATAATTGGAAGGGTTTTAATAGAACAGATTTCAGCTCCAGTCTTAGTTTGAAAGTTAGTTAATAGCTACTATGCAAGGTTTATTTTACTCTAGTTGACAATCATGCTGCTACTCTCCTGATTCAAGTTTTACCTTATTATTTCTCCAAATATCAACGATCTGATTTTTTCTTGTTTGTGTTTGTAATGTTGGCAAAAGTGTTATCCATCACAGTGTACCAAGATAGCTGTTCTTTGTGGCTGCCACTAACACACAGCATTTGGTTAGCTGTGTAAAAGGAATTTTTGCATTTGATTTCTCTCCCTTTTCTTCAGAACAACATGCGATTTTATTCATCATAGGGAATTTTATTCAACAAAAAGTAACAACTGTTTAAACTCCAGTTCATATAAGTATTTTTTTCACGTTGTATTATAGGAATATTAAAGGGAATTTTTTCCCCCAAGGTATTAAGTGTGGCTAGCACAGGTCCTTCCCATGGGAACATTTTGCTATATTTCATAAACAAGATAAAGTTTGGATGTTTTGTAAACAACGTCTCCGGATTAGGTCAGTTCGGGCTTGGCCAATTGGGCCTAGGGGGAGGTCTCGGTCTGACCAATCTGGGTGACTTCTGTAAACTCTATATATATGGAAATCAAAACAATAAAGCTCTCTTCTTCTCTCTTTCCTTGTCTGAGACCTTGGGTCATTCCTCAGCTAGCCGCTCAACAGCGACAATTAAGTACAACATATGCAGGCTGTATTTAAAGTAAATATACACATACTTTAGCAAAAATGGCTTTTTAATAATTATGAAATGATATAATAAACATTTCCATATATTAAATTTAGACAGATATAAAAGTAACTGGGTGTACTAATAAAAAAATTTAAGCCAGGTTTTGTGTCGCTGTTGAGCCGCTAGCAGAGAAGAAATCTCGGATTCTCAGTGTGGCATAGAAAAGAGCGCTTTATTATTTTGAATCCAACCTATATAGACTTTTCAGAGGTCACCCAGATTGGTCAGTCAGAAACCTCCTCCTAGGTCTGACTGGCCAGGCCTGAACTGTCCAAATCTCGAGACACTGTTTTAACAACATCCAAACTTTATCTTTGTTTATAAAACACAGGAGAAAGTTCTCATGGGAAAGACCTGTGCTAGCCACAGTTTTGAAATATGGCATTTGAGAAGTCCTTTGATCTTTATTTTAGGAAGTGAGTTCTATCTGCTGTTCTTTATTTGAATTGCCAGCATTTAAAGCTCTATGCTTTAAATATGTCTTACCACTGCAAACACAGACAGGCAGCTGCAGGTGCACATTTACAGGGATCAGAACTGGAATGAATAGGAATAGTTTGATCAGTCAGAAACTTGTCAACTTTTACATATTCTCACCAGAGGTATTCTCCCTACCTCCCTGCAGTCAGTCCTAGAGGAAGCAGAATTTTGTTTCAAAGGTAGTAATTGAACAAATTGAGGTTTGTTTTGACATGAGTAATTTTTATGTTAACCTTTTAAAAATGAAGATCAAAATTTCTCCTGGCTGGTTCTTACAATGAGAATGATAAGAAATAAATCTCTTTAATATCATACCTTCCTATGTAGAAAAAAAATGACCTATGTCTGGATAATTAAATTCAGGAAACAGGAAAGAGAAAATCATCAAACCATGTGAAAAAAATAAGACACCTACACCAATCAACTAGTGAAAGTCTGCAGAAGAGCAGAAAGCTGAATTCTTAGAGCAGACTTTCATGGTAAATTCTAAGTGTTACAATCAACACCTAACATCACTTCTCAGCAAAAGAGGGTTAAATTATACTACTTCTCAAATATTTTTAATACATGTTGGTTGAAATTCTATTATTTTTCAAAAAGATGCGGGGAGGTGCTATATTAATATTCTAGCTATGGAAGATGCTACTTGCTGCTTTCTTATTGTAGACGATTCTTCAATCTAATTTTCAAAAGCATTGCACTGTATATTTCTGGACCATGATTTTATGTATTTATATGTGTAGCACTTATAATTTTTTTGTTCTGTGTAGAGGTAGAGTATGTTTAGACAGAGATTCAGAGCACAATAAATAAGAACACATAAGGTTATCCACATTTTTTTAATAATGTTCAGACCTAGGGCGTTTTTGTATAAAAATTACTTCAAGGCTAATACTTAACAGACTCTTTGTACTTGTGTTGGTTTGAAAACAAACCAGTGGGAGATCACAAGTCAAGATTGAAATTAAAAATAAGTGAAATAATACAAGGAAAAGCACTGACAAAGTCAGATACAACCTAACACCCTGTTAGGGTGGTAGTAGCAGTCCAACTGAAGTAGTCCAGTTGAAGCGGTGATCCTGTGAAGGTCTAGTCTCCAGCTGAAGATCCAGTGGTAGCTCTTGTCCTCTGGGAACCCAGTAGACAGGGCTAGCTCAGGCAGTTCCAAGGCCAGGTTATATCCAGGTGGGAACACCTGGCTCCTCCCTCCTGGGCAGAGCATCCCACAATGGGATGAGATAAGTCCATGAGTCACACGGTGGGTCCCTGATGGCCCATTGCCTGTCATCCGGAGTGGGTCATTAGCAGGTGATAGCAGCTAACGGCCCACAGCTGGTGGTAATAGAATACTTAAATACATCTATATTGCAACCCAGGACAGTACTGGACCATCACTAACATAAAAATGGTCTCTCTTCTTCTTCTCTCCAGATATCTGAAAACTCTCATTTAGAATTAGTTGAAAATACTTTTTTTTTGCATAAACATGCTATGATGAAGAAAAAAGGAGAAGTAAACATGCTTTTTCTTCATAGTTTTATCCATGATATTTTAAAATTGAAATAGTCCAACAAAGGCTGTTAATAATACTAAAATACAACACATTTGTGGTTTTGTTTTCTTTTTTTTTCTGAGAAAAATGACCACAAGTCTCATGGAATTAAAGATTACCTCTTTTGTTATAACATAACCCTCCTTTTTTTTTCCTTTACAAGAGACACATGTATTTACGTGTATTATATATTTATATGTATTTATTTCCTTTGTCTATACACAGAATTAGAAGAGCTCCTGAACTGCACCTTCATTTAGGATACAATTTAACATTAACCTTAAAATGGTTTACTTTCTCATGAAAATGAACAGAAAACATCCAAAGATTATGCTATTTTATAAAGTAGCCCACCAAATTTGTTTCTGAATCTATGAGTGGGTCTTTCAATGCATTCTGAATTTGTAAATCACCTTTAGTTGGTATAACATGTTGTATATCAGCATGGAAACATTAGCACTGAGCTCTGTGCATGTCTGCAAGATTTCCACAGCCAATCCAGTGCTGTCACAGTCCATAGTCTGCAAGACACCAGCAGAGAGATGCTGCAGCTAAGTTTACACAACTGAAACCCACACATAAATTAGATGGATGCAATTGGGTTTCACGCAGCTGGATAAGAAACACATTTCCTGACAAAACGCTCACTTTTTATGTCTAATTACCTATGGAATAAGCAACTCTGAAGAGCAGATATTTTTTCCCAGGGCAAGAAGTCATTGTTAGAGCTGGGGAAGGAAATGTCTCATAGCTTCCGACGGGTCTATTGGTTTGAAAGTGCATTTACTGTAGAATGCACCAGATAGCCAAAAGAAGGAAATTAATAAAAATTACATTGAGCTTTCTTAAGGGAGAAATCAAGGGATCAATTTAGGTGCAGATTCAGAAGATGTGGGGAGCTGGGACTGTGTCTTCTCCAGTCCAAACCACCCTAAATCTCCAGTTTTAGTAGGCAATGAGGAAGTCCATAATTTTGTCTTTGTTTGACTTCCTCTGAGGCAGTCAATAACCCCTTGGGAATCATCAGTGCCAGAGCTGTGCATGCCCTTGGCCTTCAGACTTTCTTGGAAAGAAGAGGAGCATCTTCATTCCTTTGAGTTTCAAAACCTAATTTTAAAATTTAAAATTTTAAAATATAGTCCAGGAAATGACCAAAATAGATATATTTTCTATTGGCAGCACTCACAAGGTCAGTGTTTTTTGATAAGTATCTACCTCTAAATAACAATTCCTCCACTGAAGTCAAACAGATGGGCAGAAAACTCTACCAAGGGCAAGTTTGTAAGGATCGACCCTAAACAAATTAAAGTAATAAAAATATTTCCAGACTGCGATGTTCAAACTTCTTTAGGGATTCAGATTGTCTGGGGCAAGTGAGACAGGCACAGCTGAAAAATTCATCTCATGAAATGTAGCCCACTACGGAAATCCTACCACAAAGCACAAGAAAAGCTCTATGTAAGTTATAAATCAAGCTCTCTGTGGGTTTTTTTTAGGAGACAAGACACCCCTAAACAGATCATTGTGTTAATTGCAATCAATACACATAAAAGCACCTTGAGATCACTCACTTTGGATGTGCTGGAAGGCAACCCACCTCAAAGGATCAGGCGAGTGGGCAACTTGCTCCTGGCAGTCTCATCCTGCTCAGCTGTGCAGCTGTAAGAGCAGTGCTGAGTGTTGCACAGACCCACAGGGAGGGTGCCCCTGGTGTCTTCAGGGTTTGTCTAAGAATAAAAGTAAGAATAAAAATGTACATAGTGAACTTTTCTTCTTTGAACTTCCCAGACATATGGGGAATTATTCTCAGGAAGACTCATGCAGCGAAATCCTTTAACTACTCATCTTAAAATGAATTCCTCAACATCTCTTGATGTGGATATCTCTGCTGCATTAGAAGGCCATGAAAATAGCTATATGAGAAGCCTTAGAAATGTGATTTATTGAATGAATCTTTTCTGTATTTGCCAGCAGGCAAATTCTAACAGCCCTTACATGTATTTTTCTTACAGTGTGGCTTACCCAAAAGGCTTCCCATCGGAGTATTCCATCATTGCAGCCTTTGAGGTTGTGAAAGGCAGTCTGTGGCTCGGGTGGAATTTACAGCAAGTCAGCAGCTCTGGCAGCAAAGACCATGTTGTCATTCATGTCCTAACAGAAAGGCAATCTCTGGGTGTCTTCTATACCACACCAGATCAAACACTCATGCTTAGGGCTGTAAGGAATGCAAGGAAAGATTTTGATGGTCATTGGCAGAAGATAGCACTGAGCAAGAACAAAAATAATGCAAAATTATTTCTTGATTGTTACAGGGTTCATGCTATCCCCTAGGATAGCAACAGTTGAAGAAATGACTATGTTTTGCCATGAAGCCATCAGCTGACAAGTCCTCTTTTGGTTGGTGGATCAGGCAGGTGGGTCACTCTTTTCTTCCTCCTGGTACCCAATGGTGTATGATGCTGACTGGCTCCCGGATGGCACTCACAAGTGGGTTATTTTTCTGAGAGCTTAACCACCTTTTTTTTACTAGGACACCCTTTTCCATCCTTGTGTAATGTCTTGAGGAATATCTTCATTATAGTCAGTATCCTTTTATTTTTATTTTGGTGGGGCCTTTTCATTTTGTTGTTGTTGTTGTTGTTTGGTTGGTTTGTTTTTGGTTTTTTGGTTGTTTTTTTTTTTTTTCTGTTTGTTTTGTTTTTTAAATCTGCCAAAACCAGTCACTTTTACTGAGAATTTTCAACAATCTTCAGGCAGATTCTCCATTTCCCCCTGACACCCGTCCCCCCCCTTCCCCAGAGAAAAAGATCCCTGAATTTTACAGCTAGAATAATTGAGCATTTAATTGTGGAAAACTTGGTTTTCTTCTCTTTTATAACAGTTACCGCTCTTAGAAGCTCTTTAAAACTAGTCAGTGTTGCAAATGGAATTAAGTATTATTTAACCAGCTCCTCCCTCTAGTGGTGACCGTAGGTCTCGAAAAGGAGGGAAGTTTTCATGCTTGTGTGCTTTATATTGACAGGTCACACAATTCTGTGTACTGGTAGCACAGAATGACTGTGTATTTCTGTCTGTAAATGCAGTGTTGTGGTTACTAACTAGGCTTGCTATTTGTGAAAGAGTTTACTGTATTAATTTTAACATTTTTTTGTGGATCCTAAATGGAAGAAACTAAGAGGGAAAGAAAACAGTTAGAAGAAAATTAGGTGCTATACTTTTAATTCAGAGTGTTGTTCCTCATGCAGATGCAGACAGTGAGAATTTGACCTAAAACTTTCAATTGGAAAAGAAAATTCTTTATTGTTGAAATCAACAGAGAGGTAATTGCCTCCTAATCAGTATTTGATTAGAAGACGCTGCAGTTTCTCCACAGGACCTGAAATCTTATTTAAGGGGGAACCTACAGGATACAATGCAGGGATGAGTTTAACCGGTATCTGAGCCAGTGTGGAAACAGAGGCTTCACCAGGCTGACTGGCACAGTGGCTGCAGCGCTTGCATGGTCACAGGCTGTGTCCAGGAGCAGAACAGGGCTAGGGCTTTGGCTTGTGGGATTGTTTTACTCGTGCATTTTTTTACTAATTAGTGTCATGGTGTGTGTAGTTGAAAACAATTATTTTATGTGTCTCTGAGATAGCCTTAAAGCAACTTGAAATTCACTGTAATGCAGATAAAGCCTGCTTGGATGGCTGCCGGGAACTTCCCGATACAGCCAGGCTATGCTCTCTTCCCGGCAGTGCAGGCTTCCTCTCATGATTGCTTTTGCTGGTGATTATTTAATATTAGCTTTCCAGTTCTCCTTAATTCTCTGTGATTGTCTAAGAACATGCAGCTTTTTTATTGACTGTGCAGCTGAAATGAATTTGTAGACAGAAAGAGCAAGTTTTAGTCTCCACTCACTTGGTAGATGAAGCAAGAACATTTGGGAACTATGATTCCTTTTGTCAAAATGAAGAGTCTGATGTTCGCAGTGAGTACTGCCTGTGGAGAGGCCTTAGAAGGGGATTGGGTTTAGAAATGGGTCAGAGCTGCTGTGCCTGTGAGCCAGCCTGGTGCTGTGCAGGTCACCTCCCGAGGGGTGCATGGGTGCCCTGCTTGATTGCCAGAGCCCCAAAACATTTATGTGGTTGTGCTTGCAGTGTCTGCCAAGGGGCAGCTCTGCGACGAGACTTTACAGCCTTTCTAATGTACTCTGAGAAGAAGCAGCTTTGTAGCTCCTCACACAGTAAAAACAAAACCAGAGCCAGGACCAAGTGCTGTTCCCAAGAGCTGCTTGCTGCAATCCCAGCTGGTTGCCTGCACTTGGCAAGGACAGGAGCTGTCTCTCTCCACCTCCCTCTGCCTCCTCCCTGTCTGCACAGGCTTTGTCTTCAAAATCTTCTTCCCAGATGCAGGGGAAGGAAAGGCCTGCCAACTCTCCACTGCTTGTTCCTCCCTAGCTTGCAGAGTCACTGAAACTCATTGCCAGCAAATTTGCCTTTGGATGGAAATCAGAACTGGGAAAATAAATAATGCCTCTTCATTGCCAGCATGGAGAGAGTGCTGAACTTGGTGTGGCTGGAAACCCATCAAGCCAGTGTGTCAGCAGCAGCCAGCAAATGCATGGAGCCCCAGGACACCAGAACCTTTAAACACAATCAACTGTCCCTGAGGAGCTTTCCATGTCCACATGGAAGTGCTGCTGATTTCCTTTCATAACCCATTTTTATTTTAACACAAGTATCAAGGGCAAAAAGAACGGTCTGACAGAGTTATAAATATAGTAGCCTTATGCTTCAGTTGCAATACCAAAACGAGGTACCACACGTCTCTTACCAAGCCAGCTTTGAAGTGAGCAGGGTGAGAAGCAGAGCAGCGAAGCCAGGGTGCAGGTGGCCAGCACAATTTTTTTGATTGCCAGCACACTGTGATCCCACGGAAATTTACAAATATCTTCCCACACCTCTCCCCTCTGCCTGTGGAAAAGCACCTGGGCTCCAGAAATTTGGCCTTGTGTGACTTGCTTGGCTCCTCTCAGCAGAGAGGAAGCAAGGGCCGTGGCCTGTTGAGGATGGCTGCTGTGGGATTTGGGATTTTAATCACTCATTAAGACGTCAACATACACTTATGATTCTCTATGGGGGAAAAAAATTCTCAAACTGAAGCATTCTGGTGTCACTCTGAGCAAGCTGTCATCCTAGCAGCCGGACCTAAAAGTGCATGGAGGAAGCTGAGAGGTTTTAATCATTGCTGTCATGGTAGGCTCTGCTCTCATACCTGATCTCATCTGCACTGTGCTGTTACATGTCATGCACGTGTGATGTGAAGATTTCTGAAGCTCAGCTGTCACATTTGCCAAATGCTGTAGGCTGCACTAGAAATGCTGCTTTCTCAGCCCTCGGTGTTACTCAGGATATAGGCTGCTGTGGGAATCATCACTATGGTTAGCAATGGCAGCATCTTCTCCTTGCACCTCCAGGACTGTACTGAGCAACAGGGTAAAACTACAATATCTTCTGCCTCAAGGTCTAACAAGAAGGTGAATAGAAAGTGCAGTGCTTCAGCATGGTCATTAAAAAATATTCAACCATAACAGATTCACTTAAGATGACATAAAGCATTTATCTATTGTTAGCGGAGTTCTAGGTGATCCACTAGAGTATGGAATTGTCAGAGTTGTGGCACAATTTTTCAGTTTTAGTGAATTTTTATTTTCATAGGTCCCGGATTAAATTTTCTTTTAATTTCCTTAATAAAGACAACACTTTTCTTCTTCAGGCAGTAGTAGTTGTTTAAGGTCAGAAAGGTGTAAAAAGGGTACATGTCGGATAGAATAACATTTGCTTTCTATTCTGTGTGCTTTAAGAAGTCTGGCATATGTCACTACCAAGCAAGCTAACATTAAATTTTAAGAAGAAAATCAGTACCTTGACAAGGAGCTATGACACTTTTTCATCAAGCTTTTAATCTGTATTTTCAATCCATAAATGGTAAATATAAAAGCATGAGGGAGGAAAATGAACTTCTTTTACCAATAATATTAGATGCTTCCTTTGTGTAACTCCTTTAAATCCACAGAACCTTGGGCTAAGAAACGTGGTCCATATGAAGATATGGAAATTGCATAAAGATACATAATTGCTTGAAAAATTAGATGAGATCAGTAATATAAAAGTGCTAGTTTGGTTGACAGGTTTTTTAATGTTGTAATATTTTCTGTATTATGAATGGATTTCTCTTTCAAAGGGGGACAGCTCTTTGCCTGTTGTAAATTGTCCCTGCAATATCTATGTGTGTTTCCTGCAGTTTAAGTGTATTATTAGAGTCTGAAGTTGAAATACATGTAGCATAATGTCATTATCTTCAGCTTCAACAGAGCCATTAAATTGTTATTACTGAAAGCAGCTGGTAGTACAAATGACTTTTTTCTCTTTGGGGAGTATCTGAAAGACTTGAAACTGAGGACAGCCCACAGTAAAAGCAGAGAAGGTTGATTTTATGACTTGTCTCGTACATGAAGATTTTGCGTTGCTCTTACTGTCATCTTTCCATGTTCCATTGTCTAATTTCAACCAAATGTGAGTCATCTCAGAGTAAGGAGTCAAGGTCCCACAAGCTTTGTGAAATACAAACTAATAAACTCTAAAATATGAAAACCTTAACCACCAGGAGTGGACGAGGTTAGCACTCTGTTTGGAGCAAGACAAACAGAACTCAGCCCCTCTTCTGCCTGGCAGCAGAGGCTGGTCAGGCAGCAAATGCCATCCATGCCCTGTCAGAGGTCTGGACCAGCTGCAGCTTGTGCCAGTATTCCCCATGTGCCAAACTATGAAAAGGTTGGCAAAAGATATGGACACAAAACAATGGCATAGTGGGGATGTGTAAGGATCAGGTGGTGACAAAGCATAATGAAACAACCTTCATTTGTTTTGCAGTGACTCTCCCTGATACTGCAGCAATTGCCAATTGTGATTTCAAAACTGAGAAACAAGTTTGAAAGTCCCATGGTAGGGAAAGCCTTGGAGTGCAAGTGGTGGTACCAATGGCTCAAAAGACAGCTCTCTTCTTGCTGAGTGAATACTGAATTTTTGTTGTTGCAGGATTGCTATAGAATGATACCTTTCTGAACATGAGCTTTCCCTGATGACTTTCGGAAACCTGATTCTGGTTACTCATGGTTTTTGAATTACCTTCTTTTTTCTGTCACAGAAACAGAGTGACTAAAACTTTCCCTGTCTTTAGACGTAAAAGCATGTTTCTAGGGAAGATTTCTGGTTCACTGAATCTGAATTTAACTTTACAAGGAAATTAAACCAATCTGATAAGATCACAGACATTTTCTTGTAAATTTTTTCTTATTTCTGTAAAAGCCGTATTTAAAAACAACCACACTTGAATAGTTGACTATAAACGTAATTTTAGCCTTGGCTGGATACTAGAAGAGGGCAGTACAGCCAAACATTGTTAACCAGATAATTACAGGAAATTTAAGTAGCATTTTGGTGAGATTTTTTGATGGAGCTGTTTCTACTTTATTTTCCTAATGTTTCTAAAGCTCCTTAAGTGCAGGGACTACCTTTTCTGGGAATTCATATAGTTAGAAGTGTGTGAAAGAATGTTCTTAGTGCAAATTTCTACTTCTGCAGACAGCATAAGGAAGTAATGTGCCAGCAGCTGCCCCCTCTGCAGAAACTTGCTGATGGTTTATCCAGGACATTGGGATATTCTTGTATATCCTGGGCATGAGGTAAGTGTACTGGGAGAGAAAAATAGGCCCATTTCACAAATCTCAATGCAGCTGAAGCACTGACATGGAACATGTAGGACTTTTATTGGTGTAATATTATACTTGATTTTGTTCTCATTGAACGAAAGCTAAAGTAAGTTTTCCATTTCCTTTCACAGGAACCAAGCGAGTTTGTTTACCTGGAAGGGAAAAAAAACCCTCAACAAACCCAGATTTATTTGGTTTGAATGTGCAGGATTTGGTATTGGCAGGTACAGGGATCACTTTTGTGAAAATCTGCCAGAAGCTCACATGATAGCGGCAATGCCAAGGCTCCAAGGCTGAGCCCATCAGTGGTACTGGTAGAATCTCTGGGCTAATAACATTGTTAAGGAGGGGGAAAAAACATCTACTGGGCAACTGCAGCCAGAGAAGAGAGGAGTGAAAATATGTGAGAGCAACAACTCTTCAGGCACCAAGGTCACTAAAGAAGAAGGGTGAGGAGATGCACCAAGTACTGGAGTAGAGATTCTCCTGCAGCCCGTGGTGAAGAGAATGGTGAGATCTAGGGAAACGAGACCTGGGGTACAGGAGGGGATAAGTTCAGAAAGGGTTAAGTTCAAGAGGCTATTTCATTTGCCGCTTTGGCTGCCAGACCTGTTGCTGTGGAAATGATAGCTGAGATGATACTGCATATTCTAAATCTATCATCCAGCTTGAGTTAAGGTTTTTCCCTGGTGAACCATATAAACTTGAAGCTACTGGACAAAGGGAAGTAGGGGTTTAATCCTTTTAGCTGCTATAACATATGCCTCTGTTCTGGTCATCTTAGCATCTTTCTCCTTAGTAAGGCTATCCAGGCAGGGAAAAAGAAATAACTACCATTCCCAAACTTTCTCCTTGGGGATGCAAGGCAAACTGAGACACTTGTCTGTGAGTGACACAAGACTGAATTATGAGCATCAGGAGCCATGAACAGGAAGGATCAGCTTGTTCAGGAAGGTACACAGGAGGAGATGGGCTTTGGTCAGTGCAGAGCTTTTAAACTGCTTTAAAGCAGTTGCTTTAACAAGGCAGGTGGGGATTTTCCAGAGGTTGGTTTTTTGAGGTATCTTATCTTTTTTGGAGGTTTGTGTTTCTGGATCAAGCAGAAGTCAGAGAAGAAACTAAGAAAAGTGTAGTCTGCCCTGACCCACTGAGAGCGTGCTAGTGCTGCCCAGCACTGAATGACATTTATTTCACTATCCTCACCTCAGCTCAGCAATGCTGCAGGAGCAATTCCTTCCACTTTGGAGGCAAAAGTTACAAACGATTCAAACTGACTGATGTGATGGTTGGCTGAAGAAAATACGATGACAGCAATATGTGTTTATACTTTCACAGTAGTCTTAACATCTCCATTTCCCCCATCTTAGTGAAGAAAAGTTCAGCCCATAGCCTGGCCTCTATCTGAATGTGCAATGGGTGGATAAAAGAGAGACTTACTGTGAGATTGCTTCTGAGTCCTAGTCCTGTAAACACTAAATTGTTCACACCACAGCTGTTATGGCTAGTAACACATCAAGATTTGCTGAGCTGATTTCAGAGCCTGACCTTGTTCAGAGTATTTTGTAATGCCTTCTCCTTTTAAATCTGTTCTTCGTCGTGGAAGATAAAGTAACAGCTAGGATTTTTCAATTGATTTATATGAGTTTTAGTAGGTTTCAAGAAGTCTTTTAGATGAAAGATAAATTTGATATCTATCTTAATGTAAAATGTTCTTCATAAGAATATTTTCCATGTTGGAAAGTAAAATTTTCTAATATTAGGAAATGCCCAATTCAAGAGTGATTGTATTTACTACAACAGAGCTTTGTTTCAGTTAATCATTCAAAGCACGTAATAGATAATTCTGTCGTAGGCGCAGCTTCAGTGTGTGGCTCTAGGTGTTCTTATTTCATTATATTTGAGCTGCTGTTAGAAAAAAAAATCTTATGGTTTCCTAAGGGTTTTTATCAGGCAGCTATTACAGGAGTGTCTTCTGTGTTTTCTGATGAGTTCGTTTTATTTGACAATACCTTGTACACCAAAGGAGTATTTGTATCTCTCCTTCAAAGCTGAGAAACTGCGGAAAAAAGAACCAAGTTGGGAGTGGGGAGAGAAGACATTACTATGATATTAAAAAACACGTCAAACCCCCTAAAAAATTATGTTCCAGTTTATTTTGCTGCTCACTAGGATCCTGAGCTACCTGCTCATAATCGCAGAGAAGGACGTTTTCTGGGATAGCTTTTGAAATAAACACAGAGTTTTCCTATGAGCTGTCCACTGGGTGGCAGAAGTAGATAAGAAAAAAAAAAGTACTCAAGCATAACAGGAGGGGCATACAAGCCTAGCCACTAAACTATTTTGTAGCAGCACAGTATGATGCCCTGAGCTGGATGTATTTGAGAATAACACCTTATGAGATAATATATTAAATAGGGCTTTTTTTACTCTCTTCCCCTTTCTGTATGTACAAAGAGGTAGACTTCTGGGTATGCACATTCTCATCCTTTCTTTCTGTTTTCCTCACTGACTACAGGGAGAGCATTTTCAGAGCAGAACAGGGCCTGGACTGACCTTCCTTCTCATCCTTTTCTTTCCACCCCTTTTGATGGAAGATGCTGAGGCTGAAGCTGGAGGCTTTGCTGTTCTGCACCATCCCCGAGCAGAACCTTAAGAAGGAGGTGTCTTGAACCTTAAGAAGGAGGTGTCTTAAACCGTTGTCTACTCCAGTGTTGCCATAGCTAAAAGCAATTGTTAGTATTGAAACAACGAAGATCCCTTCCAAAGATATGTGTTCTCAGGTGATCCAGATCCTTGAGCTGATCACTTTTACCAGTAGCTGTCCTTTTGTCTTGCATGAGTTTGTAGCTCAAGCCAGATTTGCCAGTTTAAGAGAGGAGTTGAACCTGTTGTAAAATAGTGGGCAGCTAGTAAAGAGATATAGAGGGAAGCTGATAAATTTAAGTGATTAACAATCCCCACTCTTCTATGGTACTATGGTTAGTATCCTACAAGGTTGAAGCAAGCACAGTGAGAATGTAGGTAAAGGGCAGGAGTTATGGACCAGTTGACTTGGAAAGCAACTAAGAACCAAGAGGTAAGCTTTATCCCTGAAAATCTTTGTGATAAAAATACATTTAAAACACAGTCTACGTGTTCCTGTCATATGTGGAATTCTGTTAGAAGCAAAGATAACCTTGTGATCCAATATGCTTCCCATGGGTGTGTGTATGCCCTGTTGAGATAACTGAACATCCTTTGTCTGTCCACTGTAAAACCCCCCAAATCGTAAGTGACCTAAGAGATCCTGAAAGTTTATAAGAATATAATATTTTGGTTCACCTCCTGATTGTTTTGTTTTTTTGTTTTTTGTTTGCTTGTTTGTTTTTGGTTTTGTTCTTTTTTTTCATGTCCTGTTTTGTGGTTTGTTTTTTTTGGATTTTTTTTTTTTGGGGGGGCCTTTTTCTTTTATGAATTCTCTACAATATCTGTGAGAAAGAAATATACCTAGTGTTATCACTGTTTAGGATGTTTTTACAGAGAATTTGGCCTTGTCACCAAAATTTGTCTTTTACATCTGCCTGCTTCACTGCCCTCCAAACACTCCTGCTTCAAAACTCACTCCATTTCCCCTTCTTGGCTCTTTGTGGAGCTCCTGCTTTCTTGCACTGCCTGGGCAGGAGAATGATGCAGTAACCAGCATGGTTAGTCTCCATGAATATTTTTGCCCTATTAAATTCAGTGTTCAAGAATGTCTTTATTATGTGTTTTATTATTGTGAGGCTGTGAGGACTGTGGCTCTTAGAAAGGCGCAGTGCCTGGCAGGTGGGCAGAGCATGTAGTGGGATGGGTTGAGCTCAGCATCTGGAGGATTATGTCTAACTGCATGTAGGGCCATTGACCTGGAATGCTTTTAATTTACAAGGGTAGTTCCCAATAGCGTATTTCTAGCATTCTTTCTTTAGAAGACCATGGATGCCAAGTTGTAATAACTAAAATGAGGTCAGCTATATCAGGCTCAAGCTATTTGACAGCACACTTTGCAATCTCTGGAATGAATTGGATGAAAGAAAATGTTGAATCTTGTTCTGGCATGACCTATTCCCTTTTTAAAAACTAATTATGGCAGTTTTATTCCACTTTGAACTCTACTGTTATATGTACACAACACTATGACAGTTTACATGTTTTACCTGACCCACATGGTATGGATTTTTAGATAAAACTGCTTATAGCTACTATATTTTAGCTAATCTTTGAGTAAAAATATGAAGATATGATTCCACTGAACATGCAGCGTGAACTACACAAAATTCTGTATTATATACAAATCTTATACACAACTTGTTCTATCAGTATTTGAAAATCGGTAGAAGTTTCTAAATAAAAGTAAGCATTCTGTAAACAGGTGTGATAGGTAAAAATAATGTTGAGTTTTTTCACTGGAAAGCAACAAACCTGGTACACAGAGGCAAGAGTGGTGGGGGAAAGAAGGATCTTTTCCAACAGTCTGTATGCCAGATGTAAAGTAAGAAAGTTAGTCTGTTGGGCACATTCAGTGAAGAATTACATATTCAGGTCCAAATCTATTGTCAGGAACAAGTAGTTCCCCAGCTAGGCTCAGTCCTGGGAGTTGTGGCATGGTGAGATCTCAGAACTGCTAAAAAAAAAAAAACAAATATTTCCTGGATATCACTTAGAAAATGCCAAGTTTCGAAATCTGAATGAAAATTCGAATGTTATTAAAACTTCACAGAAAGCTAACCCTGATCACATCTTGTCAATATTTAATTTTGATGTTGTGTAAAATGCTCAGCATAAAATTTGCTCAAAGAAAAAGGAGCATGCCAATTTCACAGTCTTAAAAACAGAGAAAAAGATCCTGAACACATTAAACATACAAGAAGAGAGTTCTGGTATTGTGGTATGTTTGGTTTGTTGGTTTTTTCTAAACATATAGCTGAGGTTACTTGGAATGCCCTACTGTATTTAAATAAGACGTGGCTAAATATGTTTATTTTGTACCCTTGGTTTCTGTAGTGTGGAAAACTAAATCTAAAACACTCTACACTCAGCTACTGTGATGGAAATATTTTTTTATTCCTGAAACACATAGGATAATCTTTATTATCCTCCGTACTATTTTTCTTTTCCCCCCGCCCTTACTATTTAAAGAAACAGCAGAAACTTAAGGCAAAGTTTAGCTAAATTAAATTGTCATTAATTTATACAAAAATTGAACTGAGTTCTTGTGGGCTACTGCTATCAACCTAGGAGAAATTATAGTCTTAGGGACACTGTATGATGCTGACATGAGCTTTGGACATGCAGTGGCTTAAAACACTGCTTCTAGTAACTTGAGCATATACATTTTCCGAGGAAACAGTCCAGATTTTCCGAATAAAAGATGCTTAGTGGAAGGACGTACTGGAATTGGAGAAAAAAGCCAGGGTGTGGGAAATGTTAACTCACAGAGCAGTTGAGTAATGTTAGTTGGTCTCTGTTCCATTCCCCACTGACCTTTCTGTAAATGAACCCTGGCATGACTCACCCTGCAGTCCCACCTTGTCTGCCCTCCCTCCCTTTGGTGCAGCTGAGAGGTTGCAATGGCAGTCACCTCCATTTGGCTCATTCATAACAGCAATTTGGTGTTTGGGCTTGTTTTTTTTCAATTGTCAGCTCATATGCATAACATCCCTTTTCTTTCCTTGAATAAAGGCAGAATCCAGTGTATTGCAATATAAAATTGTGCCCTTTCAAAAAGAAGCCAATTTTTGCTTTTGTTCTTCTGTGAGGTTCATCTTAATACATCTCTTTCTAAGTTTCTTCAACTGCGTATTGATTTCTCAACTACCATCCTTTTAATTATTTGATGCCAGTTTAATATGGTACATGTACAACCAAGGAAAACCACCTCAGTGTCACACAACATGTGATTTACCATCATTTTCTCGTATGTCAAAGGGCAATAAACAGTGATGATGACAAGAGTATTATCCCTTTATCTTGGAGGAAAGTATTGGTCTTGCTTCACTTCCTAAGTTTCCAGAAATCAAGTTCCCAAAGACACTGGGATCAGATTTTATGTTAGACACACAGTTTTATTACACCAGTTTATTGCTGAACCTTGTGTAATAACAGGATGGACTTGATTATACTTTGAGCAGTAGCACTTGAAACTACAGAACTGGAAAGAAAATTCATGCCTGTTTTCTGAACTACTGAGGATCCAGCAGAGTTGAAAAGGAGTCAGAAAATCATTGAGCCATTTCAGTAAGCCATCAGGGAGCGAGGCAAGCCTTGCGTCACAGAGGCATCATGCCATTTCAGGAGTCTACAGCTCCTCAAATGCAATTCCATGTCATGTCCTCTTTTCTGATTTTTTATTCCTATCTTCCCCTCATGTTTTGTTTTTCTGGCTCCATGTTAATATTTTAGCTCTTGAAAGAGAAGGGGAAATAACCCATTTACTTAGTGGGAATTTGTATGTGTTAGGCAGACTGAAAGGGAAAAATTGTTATTTCTGGAGATGCCAGTAGTCTGATATCCTGGAGTTTTTACAGATACCTGTGTTAAAAATACCCACTGAGTCTTAGGTTTGCCTTGAGCATTTCTGATTAACTTAAATTTATGGCATCCTTTCACAAAAATCTCCATTATCTATTTTTTTTTTGTGTGACATTGTTATTTCCCTGTTTCTTGTAATTTGACAGCTGTCTTTATTAAATTATGTTAAGTGAATGGTTGACAGATTGTTAAGAACAGAAGTAGTCAGTATAAAATTAACTTCCAGTTAATTCCAGTCAGTATAAAATTAACTTGGAGTTAGCAAGAGGAGACCAAGGAAAACTGTGTGCTTATATATGTAATATTTGAATAATGGAATACAAATAAAAAGTCTGTGTTTCTGTTATAAAATCTTCTACTGTAAGACAAGGCAAACCTTGAATAATCCCAGCATTCTTACCTATTGCACTCAAAATAATGAATTGTATTTTCTTTGCTATAAATTTATACATGTATATGAATTTTCAGTAGAAAGTAAATATATAATATTTTAATTTGATAGATTGCAGAACATGATGGGAGTACTTTTCACAAAATCCTATTATACTTTAGTAATTATAAAGCTTTTATTTGGAAGGCTAGAACATGAACCAGGCAGTTTACTTAAGTAGCAATGTAATACTGCTTAACATTTTTTCTCATTTGCTCACAACTTACAGGATTTTGAAAAATAACTGAACAAAGGCAAACCTAGGAAAATAATACCCACAGAAGAGAAGGGCTCTTCTAAAAAAAACCCAAATGATGGAGAGGGAGGACAGAAAGTGGAAGATGAACTTTTGTTTAAACATTATTGATAGGGGAAAAAAATCGCCCTTTTTGAAATCCTAGCACTAAGGAAACCTATTGCAATTCCGTCACTGATTTTCATTCATGCAAATTCTATCTCTACATCAACAATAATTTCCAGTATTGACTAGGCCATAGCACAGGTGCAATATTTTTGGTGTCTTTGCCTTAACTCAGTTTGGTTTCTGTATCTTTAACGACAGTGGTCATAGTGGTGTATAGGTCATGATAAAAACTTAAATGTTATGAATTCCTAATTAACATGAAAAAAATCTTGAAATGCAAAAAAGGATTATTTGCTTGATATTAACAAATGGAACTGTTTAATTTAAAATTGGGAAACTGAAAAAATATTAAAGATGATAGTTTTTGAAGTGAAAAGTGAATAAGATAATACTGGGAATAACACAAAATACAAAGAATACGGATAAGAAGGAAGTATTTTAAAAATATTGATAAATAAAGTTGATAAGATATTGCCTGAATAAAATGGGAATTCTTTATTGCTGGATGCCTTTAAGAGTAAATTAGAGAAACACCTGCAAGAAATTATTTAGGACGGGGACTGTGACTTCATGATAGTTTTTCCCCTGCTCATGATTCATTGACTTCCATGTCCTCAACTTACCTTAAGCTCTCATTTTTTAAGGAATTAACAGTAATAGCTGACTTTATAATTGATTTTCACTAATTGTTTAAATAATTAGAAGAAATCTATTTTTCAAACTGATTTTTTTCCCCCTGATTTGTTTAGGAATCTCTATTGTGTGTGTCTGACATGTCATCGGACACATGCAACCACAGTCATCTGCACAGTCATATTCAGAATTTGATTATAGGCTTAGCCTGTGATTGGACTCCGACTGATGGGATATAGCTTAAAATTGTTTCAGTGTTTGCACTTGCTTTCTGGACTTTAGAGGAGACAGAGTACAGCCACTCAGGCAGCACATCTGATTTGGTCAGCTGAAAGCCTTCTCTAGAGTTGCTGAAAATCCACTTTACAAGGCGTCTGTCTTAGAAGTCATCCCAAGTTAGGGATGAAGTTACTCTCACTAGCTCTGCAGCTGAATCTAAATAACTAACCACTTTTCACTTTCCATCATTGTTGTGTTATTTGGATGCATATTTAGGCATCTGGTGAATTCACAAACATCCTAGCAGTCACTCCATATTCTGTGCTCCATATGTCTGTTTGTTCTGTATTCAGTAAGTAAATTTATGACAAAAATGGACGATCTCCATAATAATCAAATAAATGAACTTTTGTAGTTCTCTAATTTTTTGGGTTTCAACAGTTTTTGTTCTGTGTCTGTTGAGCTTGATTTTTTTTTCAAATAAGAAACTTACTAGAAAACTTTGACTTATCAGAGAACTATGGCAAGTAGCTGGAATGAGCCAGACATGGCATAATTTAGAAGTCATTCCCTGCCTTGGGACTAATCTTTTCACTATTGCCCAGTCTAAACAGTAGCTTGTATTTTCTGTTTTGTAAAAAAGTTGTATGAAGCTGCTCTAGAAGTCACTGTGCCCTCCTCCCATATATAGGAACTTTCCATTATATTACTCTCCATGTTTTTTGACACAAGGCTCCAGCCCACCATCACTGACTTTTTGTCCCAGGAAAATTCTGTGATCCTTTGTAAATGAGCATTATTTCTCACAAATTTAAACCCTGGCTCTTAAAAAGATTTGGAGTACTTTCCACTTCTACCAGATGTTCCACCCATGTTTTATGGGAACAGATGAAGTCATTTAAGGATGTGAGGATGTTTTTTGATCCTTGGAACTTGGGTTATACTCTTCACAAACATCTGAAATGTCCCTGGTGCATTCAAGAGTCTAAATGGAATTCTCCACCACTGAAGCAATCCACAGGTTATCATACAAGATGTTTTTATTTCCCCTTCCATCTCTGTATGATAATTCAATTTGAAGGATAACCATATATTTGTTGAGTTAAAATTGTGAATATATTCTGTTCCTTATCTTTTTCTCCAAAGTATTTCTTGTATAATAAGGTGGATGATCTTGATCTTTTTGTGAATGTAGACTTCTGCAAGCGGAAGTCTTATTGTACCTTCACATCTCTATTAGATGTTTGATACAGTTGTTAGTGTGGAAGATGGTGGTGATCACTGCTTCAAGCCATCCTCTAACATGAAATAGAATTTCTTTTTATTACGATGTGACATGCTAGGAAATCCAGTGGGAGAGGGGCTGCTTTGTTCCAGCAATATTCCGTAAGTTATATTTTACTGCTGCTACTTATCATATGTGCCCACCTCTTCATTATACTTGAAGGACACAAGTTACAAAATAATTGCTCTATTAATTTCCTTTCACTGTTTTCTATGGATATTTCTGTTGAGCTGGTTCCTACATTTTTTTAATTTTTGTATTGCTGTTGACTTTGGTCTTTTTAAAAAGCTCTGAACTATCAACCCTGTTGTACATTGTCCCCATGATGCCTTTTCTTTAGCTTCACCTACTTCCGGTCATTCCTTTCCCTTGGAGCTCAATCCTCCATCTAGCTTGACTCTAAGTTCTGTAAAAGAGCAGTCCTAGTTTCAAAGACTGGTTCATAGTCTTACAGATGTATTTATTTGCATATTGATTTATTATCTTTCTAACTCTATTATGAGGCCTTGCTCAAAATGAGGTTAATGACAGAATGTCCTCCTGTCACCCTGCACACAAGGCCATTGCTCCAGGAGGTCACACTTCTTCCTGTGGCTAGCACAGGTCCTTCCCGTGGGAACATTTTGCTATATTTCATAAACAAGATAAAGTTTGGATGTTTTGCAAACAACTTCTCCAGATTGGGTCAGTTCGGGCTTGGCCAATTGGGCCTAGGGGGAGGTCTCGGGCTGACCAATCTGGGTGACCTCTGTAAACTCTATATATATGGAATTCAAAACAATAAAGCTCTCTTCTCCTCTCTTTCCTTGTCTGAGAACTTGGGTCATTCCTCAGCTAGCCGCTCAACAGCAACATCTTCCTACTGACATTGAACACTCAAGTATTATCCTGAAACCCTCTTACTCTATTGGAGTCCTGAGGATTCCCATTACTTGGATCAAATCCATTACCAAAACACCTTAGTTAGAAATGTTAATACTATAACGGAACAAAACCATTTACTGTGAAATAAGGCACAAAAAGTATGCTGTACTTCTCTTCTTGTGTGCAGTGGCAGAGGATTGTTAGTATTAGGCATAATTTCTTCGACCCAACCACCTGAGCACTTTTTCTTTTGTGAGAGTCAGTAACCAGTCCAACAGCTCTGCCACTTCTGAGCCATGGACATTTGGAGAGAAGTGCTATGGGAAATCCAGGTGCTCTGGTGTTGACCAGCTACTTCTAAAAACTGCTGTCAGCTCTCCAGTAAACCCAGAATTTCTTTTCCTGTAAGGTGGCAATCCTTAGCCTGGGCTGTTCTACCATCTGATGCCTCTCAAGTCTACTGCACCTCTACCACATGGCTTGGAGCCTGCTAAGAAACGTATTTTCTCACATTAGCTGTCCACTGACATTTTTGTGAAACTTCTGCACTTTGAAGTCCTTCAGTATTTCCTGATTACATGCACAATCACTCATGTTTTGCCTCTGGAAAAAAAAATTGCTTCCATGAAATTTCTGTGCAGTTTCTGCTTGTTACTTGCTACTCTTGATCATTGCTTTTGCAGTGTGTTCTCTTTCTTCATCAGGAACCATTTACAAAATGGCTTTTAACTCAGGCTTCAGAATTCACCTCTTGAGCGTGCCCAGTCATTCACCACCTGCCCAGTCAGGAATCTCTTGGAATTGGGCAATTCCATCTCTTGGAATTGCCCGATCAGCCAGCTGCCTTTCTGTGCATCCTGTCTTCTGCTTGCAGTAACAATGGCAAGTTAGGCAATTATTAAAGGTACAGCCTTTCCATATTGAGAATCACCTATTAATGAAGAATAAAAAGGAACTAATATTTAAACACAATTCTAATATACATTACTATCTAAAGGCTCTTTATTGTTTCAGTTCTTTGTGAATGTGCTAGATCAGAAATCCTAGGCTTACTTGACTTCCTGTTTCTTTTTTGAAACAGCCATAACTGTTGGGAGCTGCTGGCAGGGCAGCATTTTGAGGCAGGACTGGATTTTTGTCTCGTTCCCATTGTATCCAGCACAATAACAATGAACTCACTGCTAAAATGAAGTACTTCTCCACAGAGGTGCTTCCCAGAAAGATTATTACGTAACCTACAACGTCAAAATCAGATTTTTGGAGCTGTGTGTTATCAAGCAGTTGTAAGATAATGATCTCATCACAGAAAAAGTATTGAGTGTTAGCCAGTGCAAATATATTTAAAACAATTTTTGCCTACAGCACTTCTAATTCAGTTCTGAGCTGATCAATATGGAGTAGTTCCAACCCTCCTGTTATGAGCAGGGACAACTTCCATGAGACTGGGTCGCTCAAATCCCCATCCGACTGGTCCTGGAACCATTCCAGGTGGGGCATCCACAACTTCTCTGGGAAATCTGTTCCTGTGTCTCACTATCCTCAAACTGAAGTATTTATGCCTAATATCTAATCCATACCATAATCTAATATCTAACCTGCCTTCTATCAGTTTAAGGTCTAAAAAAATGTCCAAAGATGTAAAAGTGACTACTGAACTTATATAGCATTACACAGTGAAAAAAGGGGAGCCTGTTTTTGTTTTTTTAATGAGTAGCAATTCTTTAAAATCTTACAAGTCCAAGAAATTATTATTTTCCAAGTTCAGAAGTTTCTGGGCATTTGAAATACTCTTGTCGTCTGTGTTAATGACTAGTTACTGAAAATCAAATGCACTACGCATTTTTAAAGACCTATTTAAACCACGAGAGCTATTAACATTATGTAACTTCATTCCAGATTTGTATTATTAATGATGTATAAAGACCACGTTTAAATGTTTACGGAGAAGTCTCTGCTCAGTGCTTGCATATGGAGACAGGGTTCCTAAAGTAGACAGCCAAATTAAGCATTTGTATCCCTTGCCTGGAGTGCCTACATTAGTAACATTAAACTAGGAAGAGCTGTCACTTAAACTGTGGAAATACAACTTTTCAATCATTCTATTTTTAAGCAATGGCTTAAATGACAGGGATTGTGGAAACTTCTGTTTTGCAAATCCTGGGCTCCAACTACTATTTTCCAGTTGTTTATTCTCATGCATTAGCTCTAGTTTCTCTTTTACCAGCTCCAGTTCCTGCTCACCATAATAATGCAGAATTCATTTCAGAATCTTGACTATGCAACTACGGTAAACCAAAGTATATTTATTGGAGAAGTGATGGAAAATAGAGAAACATTGATTTTCCATAAGGTTCTTGAATTTCTGTCCCTTAAAATACAACCTGCTCTTGCAGAGATGGTTTAAGAATGGATGTGGTTGCTGACAGCGTAATTAAATAAATGTCTACTAGTTTCCTAAAGCATAAATTCTACATGATGTGATTACTACAAAACGTATATTTATTAGCATTTCCTACTGTGGTGGTGCATCCCTCCCACTTCTTGTGCTGTTGCTTTTATATTAAATCTGGTTCTGCTGATTCCTTTGCTGATGATTCTTTAAGCGACCTTAAACCACCCATTCTCAACACCTTTTTAAAGCTTGACATTGTTTAGAATGCAACTTCATTAAGGTGTGAGGTGTCACCTTGGTGTCCTAAACATAGCCTAATCTCACTACATTTTGCAATTCACAGGAAAACATATGATTATCAGAAACATAAGTACACTTTATGTATGGGACATGTGTTGAGGTGTAAAGAAGCATTGCTATTTACAAGAGTGGGGTTGATCCCATGAGAATTATCTATCATATGCAGGTGTAAATTGAGCTGGTTCAGCATTTATATTTAACTCTGAGCTTACTGGTTGCTGGCTGACTTCCTACTATTTACTGGCTGATTGTTGGGATGGATAAAAGTAATAATAGGCACAGAATTTTACTGAAGCTTCAGGCTAGACAAACCTGTAAGCTAAAAATTATATTTGAAGCTAGTGAAAAATATTCTTAATCTTGAAGCGCAGAATATTCTGAGTTGGAAGGAATCCACAAGGATCATCAAGTCCCACTCTTAAGCAAATAGCCCATCCTGGGATTGAACCTGGAAACTTGGCATTATTAGTTCCATCCTCTCTCTCATCAACTGAGATCTGTTAATCTCAGGGTCATAGATAAGGAATATCAGCCTAACTGTCTACAATACCTAGAAATGTCACTATTTTGCATGTGATCACTAGTACAAATATAGAAGTTGATGTAACTCAATCAAATTATGTGACCTGAACACTATTGATTGGAAATTATCTAAATATATGTATTATTTTAACCATTATGCAGAAGAGTATATGAATTTAAAAGATGCTGGTTCATGACCAGTCTTTTATGTCTCTCCATTTAATCTGTTCCATTTGTCCTGCACTGAAGGACATGGGAGAGGGCCCTGTATTGCAGCTGTGAGGAAAAAGCTGGAATTCGTGGCTATTTAATTGGGGCTTTGGAGAATTAGCCTTCATATGGTTTCTCCAGTGCTGAGTCATGCTACCTCCGTGACACACATCCTCAGGATGATGCCCTGCAAACACTACATCCACACCAATATGCACACCATGTAATTTTCTGAGTAAAGCTACTAGTGTGCGATTCATTACAGCCTATATAATAATGAACTGTTTATCAATGTACATTTCATATTTCCAAAATTTTTCATTGACACAGCACAGCTATGTTCCTGTCTATTCTGTCCCTTAAAACTTCACTGAGGAAAAGAAAATGGGAAAATTAAAATTCTTCCTGAGCAAAGAAGAACAAGGGCTACAGAATGTAACACCTATTTCACGAAGAGGAAAATAGACATAGAGGAATAGGTGTATAGGTTTTGAAAGGTACTTTTCTTAATCCCAGTCAGTAAAACTTGAATCTTCAATATATTTAGGTAATATCAGTGCACCTCCTGAGAGTTTCCTCAAGGAAACAATTTTCTGTCTACATAACCTTGGCTAATGCAACTTGTTTGTAGAATAACCAGAAACTTAATTTAAACCCACAGAATCCTGAGAATAAGAAAGACATTGAGAACTTTCACAGTGTGGGAGGAGGATGACACAGTTTTTGATTGCCTGAAGCTAGATAGGAATGTAGCAGACCTCAAAATGACTAATTTGGATGCAATTTGTGCTTAGACTTTAGATTGCCTTTTCATTTAATTTCATTTTTGCATGCCCCCACTGGGCACCATACTGTTTTATGCTTTATTTGAGAACATTTTTTTCCCCTCTTCAGACTCATCATTAAGGACATAATATCAAATGCTATTGATGAGTCATCAGCTGAAAAATCACCATTTTAATAATTTAATAGTAGGAAAATTTTAATGGGTAAATGAACATGATGGCAACAAAATGATCTACTGGAGGCTGTGTTCACATCTGCGTTGTGCATCATCTGTTCTACCATGACCAGTCTAAGGGCTAAAAGACTTACACTTCCATCCCATTTCTTGGTGTAAGTTAAACAAAATAATTTTTTGTGAAACCTGTGTGAAACCTGGGAGATCACTGGTGGATTTAATCACTGCTTTATTACTGCAGTTTCCCAGACTTAATTGTAGATTCTGTTAAAGGCAAAGTTTATACATATAGCATTATAAAGATTCTAAATTCATTAATGGGAGATAGATTTGTTAATCGGAGTATCATCAAAGCTTGTAAATAATTTATGTTTAAGGAATCATAACACATTGGCCATGAATGGCAGGAAATTTTTCATGCTATAAGCAGAAATATTAGTGTCATATGAACAGTGGTCCAGAGGTGCTACACTTTGCAAAATATTGATTCTGTTAGATTTAAACCCTCATAGAGTTGACATTTGCTATTATGTACTCTCTCCATGGTATAGTTATTAATTGTTTTCACAAGCTTTTTTAGCTAAAATAAGTATTGTCTACTCTATGACAGTTCATTTGCAGAATTTCTTAAACATCTCTCATCTAGAGGCTCTTCTTTTAAATTGGAAAGAAATATACAGAGAGTGCACATATTTGCTTGTCTTCAGACGTACATGCATACATACATATGAACCAATTCACTGACAGCAATCAAACTGCATCACCATAAAGTGAGATGCAATGGTTCATGGCTGAGCTGCTCAGTTTCCCAAAAATGTGGTCAGAGGGAGAATGGGAAACTATCAAAGATGTTTCTTTCAGATGTCCCTAGATATTGCCTTTCTGGGATACAATTTAGAATGAAAAGCATCTTTAGATCCTTTATTGTGTTCAAGTAGGCAGACAACAGCAGGGGTAATTTTTAAAATTTCTGTCTTATTCGCACTTAACTGAAGGGTGAAAGCCCTTTCTGTCAAGTGTGGAGGTGTTTGCCTAATCTTTGTGCGTGAGTGGGCAACACAGACACTTCCTGCCTTGGTCATTCAGAAAAATCTGCTGCCGTTCAGTGATCCTCAAAAGAGGCTACTTGTTACTGGGGCTACATTTGAGCCCAGAGCTGTCTCCTGGCTGAACTTAGGCCAGGACTTAGAAGTCATTCTGTTCCTTCACCTGAAAAGAAATGCTGAATGATGGGCAGGAGTGTATCACCAAACTACTTCAAACCCCTGTCCTGCCCCTCTGGTAACCAAGAGCTCGCTGATCCCCGATGCAGCCGGGGGTCGGGATACTCTTGCAGACCGGGGAAAGCCCGCCCGGCCCTTCCCCGGTGCCGTGCGGGGGCGGCTCTGGGGGGCAGGGGCGTGCGGCGGAGCAGCACGAAGGGTCCCGGCCGTGACCCGCGCTGGCCCCGGGCCAGGCAGGGCCGTGCCAGGGCGCGGGGCCGGCGGGGGCGGTGCTGCCGGCGGGGCGGCTCCGCGGGCCTGGGCTGCCGCTGCGGGCGGGCGCGGGGCAGAGCCCGACAGCGGCGAGCGCAGCCGGCGGCACGGGGTACCGCGGCCGCGGAGGGACGGCGAGCGGCTGCCTGCAGGTCAGCGGGGCTCCGGGCGGGCTGCCGGGGTGCATCCTGCGGGGCTCAGCCGGGCGGGGAGACAGATACGGGCCGGGCACGGGCAGGTGCAGCCCTCGGGCGGCCTCGGGCAGCGCTCGCAGCCGGGCAGCGCCGCGGGAGCCAGCGTGGGGAGCGCGGGCAGCGGAGAGCCGCGGGGCTGACATAAGGAAACTTGTGCCTCCTTCTGAGCGGGGAGCTGACGGTGCACTGTGTCACTGATGCGGGGTTGCTGGTTTTTGGTTTTTTTTGCAACGTGACTGCGGTGCGTGCCGCAGATTGGACTAGCATGACATCCTCGCTTAGTTTGAAGATGAAATGATTTATGAAACGTTATGAAACGAGATGAAATAATTTATGTCTCGCTCTGTCCTTCTGTGCCATACAGAAACCTGCTTTATTCTAGCACTGTAAGCAGAACGGGCTTACTGGTTAACTTCTTTAATGGTTTGTGGCATCAGAGTACAGACTTTACAAGAATAAGTAAAGTGGAAGGGTTCATAATAACTGCAATTACACTTGTTTTTGTACCTGGAAAAAAATTTGCTCTGTGGGCCACTTCTGATTATTGCTATTCAGTTGTGTAATGCTTAGAGGTACATGGTACTGTAATGCTTAGATGTACATGGTACTGTGCTGAAAGGATCTGGTCTTCAAGGATCTCAAAGGCTGGCAAGCCAGTCCACTGGTTGTTTCTGAAAGTCTTCCAGCTTCCAGGCACCTGAGAAAGCCTTGTTGATCTGTTAGAGTTAGTAAACTTACTTGGAAGTTTTCTCCAAACCTTAATGATTGTGGTGGTTCTTACTATATATCACTCAAATGTTTATTCAAATCCATAATCCTGAACTAAAGGATGAGCACAAAATATTTTTTTGAAGAATTGTGCTAAGTAGTATCCTTAGGTAATTTAGTTTTCATCATGAAGACTTTGACAGCATACAACATGTTAAAGAGGTGCAAAATTAGGACAAATTTCTTTTGGGGATGCATAACAGGAGTGTTGTAGATGGTGATGGCATCTCTTGGCAGTTGTGAATTTGGGGTTTGTATCTGATAGCAGTACTGCCTGGGATTCTGGACACCAAAGTTCCAGCAGGGTCTTACCAGTTTGTCAGGGGACGAGTAGCAAAGGTGGTCTGAGATCTAGAAAACATAACTATGGGGAAACAGTGAAAGAACTGGAATGTTGCAGTCTAGGGAAGCAAAAACTGATGAGAGATGTGATAATAATCTTTAACTGTGTAATTGGTTGCTGCAGAGTGGTGGGAAGCAAACTCTTCACCACATACAGTGGAGACATGACAAGAGCCAGCTTGCTGAGCTGCTGCAGGAGAGATTAGGTTAAATTGGTCCTGTCTAATTGTACAGGCAATTGAGCATTGATTGTCCAAACAATCACTTACGAGAAATCCTTAAAACAAATGAGATCCTGCCTTCCTGCTGTCAGAGACACTAAATGACCTCTCCAGGTCCCTTAAAGGCTCCAGGAGTGGCAGAGGCAGCTAGGAGGCCAGCCTGTGAACTCACACGCTCTTGATCATGAGCATGCATATCAAAGAACCAGCTTTGTGAGGTAAACACGGCTCAGTGATCCGTTTATAATATTTCATTCACATGCCTAACTTTTATACTAGATTTTGTGATTCTTTTCCCTTCCGCTCAAACTGCATTTGCCACTGAAGTCTAAGAGGAATGATGGGTGATCTGCTGATGAACATCACATCTTGGTTTGGCACCATCATAGCCAGTAAATTGGCTTATTGGTAAACGTTAGGAAATTTCAGCTTCGTTTTGAAGAGTTCTGCAAAGCATATCACATTGTTTCCTTCAGGTCCTCAGCAATTACCAGAGTGTCTCAGGAAGTCCATGAGGCAGAGTTAATTTGGTCTAATTAGTGTCTATATTGGCCATCAATATCATCTTGAAAAGTACTCAGAATATAATTCTTAAACATATATTGAAATTTGTAGTTTGTCCTACTACATTTAACAAAGTTTTGCGTGGTCCAATTATTAGCCCAATTAATTACAGAAATAGCTGACTGAAATGAATCTTGGTGGTTTTCTTCCCTTACCTCCATTACCTAGAGTTTTTTGCTGCTTTGCACAGTATTTATTATTTTATTGTGTTATTCTTTTTATAGTTATTATGAATTGACATGTTAATTACATTAAAATTCTACCACATTCTTTGCTTCCAGAAATCAGCTTCCTGGTCCAAAAAAGGATCACTTAAGTTTTTTGAACATCCCTGTTTTATAAGCGTGGGAACAGACAAGGTATAACCTGTCTTTCTAGATTATTTGTTATTATTTTTTGTCCCTGTGTTCTGCCCTTACTGTTTTATAGAGACACTGAATAAAGCTGATTCAATCTTTCCAGTGTCTCTTTATAAAAAAAGTGACTCTTTCAATGCTCTTAGTAATCTGTTTTGTTAAGACGACTTTATTTCTGCCTTTTTCCCACTTCTTTGAGCTGACATGACCAGAGCTGAGCCCAGTAACCCTGCTGAAGACTTGCTGTTCCTGAGGCATCTTCTGCTCCTTGCCTCTCAGCTGCTTCCCATCACACCCACGGTGGCGTGGCGGGCTAGAGTGCTTGAAGTAACCAAGATGTGCCTTATAAAATGTCTCTTGTTTGTTTTGTTCTGGTTTGTTGCTCTGGACCCTGTCAGAGTTGCTCTGAATCATCTCAGGGATGAATTTTGTCAGGGCGCAGCAGTAGAGGATCCCCATGGAGGACCAGCAGGGATGAGCCTGGCCTGTCCCATTGCCCCGGCACAGAGCAGAGTCTCTTGGGGACACCAGGGCAGCCCCAGCCCTGCACATCTCAGATCTTTGGATTGAAGGTGGCTCCACCAGCCAGGTCTTTTAAGTAACTAATGCTACTCATCTGGAGTAAAATTTAGGGTAAGCAGAAAATTGTCAAGAAGATTGCTACACCACAGCAATGCATATTGCTTTATTAAATATGAACAACCCCATTATAATCAAGGCTTGACATTTCTGCCCTGCTTTTGCTCATGATTATAGGCTGAGCCCTGCAAGGCTTCGGTGTTCCTTCATCTAGAACTGGTCTGGCTGTGGAAAAACACAATACATAGTAGAAGAAAACTAGGCCTGTGAGAGCATAGAAAGATGGCTTGAGATACTTTTTTTCTCTCTCTCTGGTTTCTGTGGTACTGGGGTACTGTGAGACTTACAAAAGAAACTTTTCCAAGTTACCATTAATCTGCATAGGCATTGTTTTAAAGCAGTGCTGATTGATTTAGCCTTCAAGGGTAGATGTCAGGCACACTATTCATGATTAACAGCAGATAGAAACCAAGGAGATGAGCAATTTTGTTCATACTGAATAATACTATGAGTGGAAATGAGAGTACAAAGTAAGTATGTGTCAGCCTTCTGGAATTTTGTGTGATTTATCTAATTTCAATGTTGGATCGGCTAATTGATCTTTATATCGGTGTGTTTCATGCTGTAATAAAATAGGATTTAAATAGTGAGAAGTTATTAGCTGTTCTAAGTAAAACACACATGCACTGGAATGAGACCCAGTCTCTATAACTAAGAACATGAAAAAATGGCAGGGAAGTTTCTTTGAACTTGATGTAGTGCAAAATAACACTATCATTCATGCCAGTGAGATTTACATTTTTCCTTGAATTTTCTGTCTCTTCAAAGGGTGTGTGTTAAATGTACTGTATTAGCACATAAGAAATCTACATTTCTTGTATATTTGTACTTTAAGGCCTCTTCATAATTCAGATTTTTTGTATTCCAAGATTTTTCTCTCTCCTGTGGTTTGTTCTGGTAGCTTGCTTTGAAGCTCTAGTTTGAACTAATAACAAAGAGAGGCTGCAGGCTTCTTGGTAATGACAGAAATAAATATGGCAAAATGTGCCATATTTTAATGTGGTAAAATGGATTTTTAGAGATTGCAGAGGGGAACACAAGGAGGGACTGCAATGAATTGAGAAGTGTTGGGAAGGGCTGAGTGTTGAGAAGTGTTGGAAGGGTTGAGAAGTGGCTGCAAGGGCCCTTTGGTTTGGGACTAGTGGTGGGGGTCTTCTGGCAGCTGACAAGGGAGCAGAGGCATGAGTAGGGTTCAGGGCATTTTCAGGACAGGGAAGGTTTGGCAGAGATTTGTGGCAGCACAGTCTCTTTTTTTTATTCCCTCACACTTTCCATCCAGACTAGTTCTTCTCATTGTCTTTTTTGCTGTCCCACATTGTGGGGTGCCTTTTATCACCTCTGCAGTCATCCATTTTTTCTCAAGTTAACATTTTTTCTTTCCCTCTTCATTGGCCCCTGCCAATCCCTCCCAAGCTTTGGGAGAAGTGCTGGGATCTCAGTGTCACTTGTTCTGGCTTTGGGGGAAGTGATAAAGAGAGGTGAGGGGCCTGTGCAGAGGTGAAGACAGCACTTCAGTAACCTTAAAGAGAGAGATTTGCTCCTTCTGGAGTCCTGCATGACATAAGAGATGTCTGGCAGAGAGGTACAGCAGGTTTGCCTCACATATGCTCACCTCTGTCCTTGGAGATGGTGGCAGAGTTCTGTGTAAATAGGTGCTAATCAGCAGTTCAGGATGTAGCTCTGCCATTCTTACCTTCTTTGGCATAGGCAGAATCCGCTGTAGAAGTGGACTACTTGCTTACAAGTGTGTAGATTTGTCTGTGGATTATGCTAGAAAAGTGTCTTTACCCAAGCTGTCTGTGAAAGGGAAAAATTGTGTTGTCAGAATGAAGAGTGCCCCATCTGTGGTAGGAGTGTATAGTAACACTGCCATTTGATTAGCTCAGAACTTTTTTGTATATTTTAAAGACCACTTACTCTACCCAAAGCTCTGTATTATTTTTGTATTTAGTCCAACTTACCAAATGCACCCTTTTGATTTGCAATATCCAAATTATCAGTTCTTTTCCCTTTTGTGTAATTCTTCAGAGCCATGGTAATGATAAAACATATCCTAACTTGCCTGAACTCATTTTTATCCTATGTCAACAGAAAGTGGAAGAAAAAAACAAACCCTGAGCTCTAGTTTGAAATTAAGCCAACAATTTTTAAAGCATGCCAGCTTGTGTTTTCCAAAATATGTTATAACAATCTGTACTTTTTTCATTAAGTAAAGTTAATGATTTCCAAAAGTTTTCTTTTCAGTCAAAACTGTTTCAGCATATAAAAATAAGCCCAATTAAGGTGACTTGAAGATACATAAATGAAGAGTGTTGCAGCTGGTATAACAGCAGGAGTACATCTGGGCTTAGCCTTTAATAGACACTTGGGAAGTCTTGCCAAAAGTACCTTGTGCTTCTTTTGGTCTTGGCAGGTAATTCCAATTCTCACCCCTTATGACCTCCCCAGTTCGAAAAGAATTTGCAGGATCATATGTATAGACATCAAGATAAATTTGCATAGTGGTATTAAGAGTACAGTTTATAAAAATATCAGATTATTGAGCTCAGTTTAAAATTTGTGGTATAACTCTTGCTTCGCTAAAGTGTGCAGAATTGTGTGACCTTTTTCCAGGTTAGCAGAGGAGCTGCCAGCAAGCATGATGAGCTTTCTAGACTATCAGTGTAATGCATACATTTGAGGGAAGATGTATGAAGTGGTGCTTAATTCTTTTCCTGATATTGGACACTGAAAATGTTCAAATTATAGGTGCAATTAAAAAAGTACTGTCCTCAGTGTCCTCAAATGTAGTTTTTTTCTTAGTCTTTTCACTACTTGGGATACCCTGGGTGTCTGTCTTGGAGCTGTGGTCCAGAGAGATTTCATTAGACAGAGATCTAAGCAAGGCTGTTTAAACCTCTTCAGTTGCTTGACCGGATCAGTATGTTCCTCCTTACTTGCACTTGGGATCTGACTCTGGTTTTCTAATGTTTCTCCTTGCCTCATTGCATATAGAGAAGATACAATAATATTCCCATCTGATTAGAAAGGCAGAGGAGAAAATAAACACTGTAAGCATAGCTGCAGTGTCCTGTGTGGAGAAGAGGAGGCAGACACATCTGTGCAATGACTTAAAAGGTGGGTGAATTAAGCAGAACATGACTTGATAGAAGCGGAAATGGACCATGCAGAATTGTTAGTGTTGTGAATTCACTTCTTTCTTAGCTGTGGGAAATGTTTCAAAACAAAAAAGCATTCTTTGGGAAGTGGCTCTAAGATTAGACTTTATGCCCAAGACAAAAACCCAGGGGAAAGTTACATAATGCTGGACTTTCCTTTTATCAGAGGTTTGATTACCCATGGAAAGTGGACATGAGAGTCTCCAGCTCTTAAAGTCTTGGGCCTCATAGCACAGGACTGTAAGGGGTAAAGTAGATCAGTCCTGGCAGAATACAGTCTGAACTGAATGCCAGTGTCTTGGTAAGAAGCTTTTTCCCAAATGGAATTTGGGAAAACCCAAATACACCATTTCCCAAATGGAATGGTATCTGCCTAGTTATGAAATTTTGTTTAAAAAGTTTCCATTAGGAGGGAGCAGAGCTGGGTGGGTGAAAGTGAGAGGTCTTTTGAGATATAACATGAGATTCTCTGTCAACTCATGGGATAGAACAATGTGGAAAAGTAGTGCCTAAAACACTGAAGTTAAGGTGCAGCCCTTTGCTTCATAGCAACTTATTTTTAGTGAAATTTTATGTGGAAATATAATAATACAAAGTGTTAATATGGAGGCAAATTTTCAAAGATGACCTCCCTAATTGTCTTTCCTACTGAAAAGCAATTGAAATTCTGACCTACTGAAAAGAAGTCCTCTTTGTCTTTTAGAAACTGTCACTTGCAGAGAAAGTAAGCATCAAATGGCAAGCCTAAGAAAACTAACCAAATAAATGAAATAGCTTTTTGAATAGCTCTGTCTGGAAGTTAAGAGAAAAAGAAAAATGGGGAAATAATGTCAGTTAAGAAACCTGGAGGCATTGTTTCCTATCCCTAAAAAGTAAATTTGAGAATTCTTCAGGTCTTATGTAGAATGACACAAGCCATGAGAAATCACTGATGGTAATATGTATCTAAATGCTGGCAGGCAATATATTAAACTGTGAAAAAAATACCCTTGCAGTACAATAGACCGTAAAATGCTAAAGGAGGGTTTTTTTCTGTTTTGCTATCATGAAAAAGAATGAGGGGTAGGGAAGGGGAGGAAGATTTGCTGAATAGGAATAACAGCAAATTCCTTTTAAAGGTCTTAGACAATGGCGGTTTATGTTTGCTATTCCCTGGTGAATTTTCAATGAGGAGAAAGGAATGTAATTGTATGCCCCTGTGATTAAGTCCATTTGCTGTGCAAAGGGGCCCACATGGCCATGGCGTGCTCATGACTGGGCTGAAACGAACATTGACAAGTTTTGCCAAAAAGGGGAGGGAAGCCAGAATACAGAGGATTTCACTAAGGAGCTCAAAAGAGAGGACAGCTGCACCTAATTTTCAGAAGCACATAGTTGTCTTCGAGGAAGCTAAGCAATACCAAGAATAAAGATTAATTTTTATTTCCTAAAGAGTAAAGACATTCCGCTTATTTTAGCTCTTATTTTCTTTTCTGATCTGGATTTAAATAAGGTATCTGCCCTCAGAAGAGGTGTTCCTAGCAAAGGAGAATTTCTTGTCTGTGTATGCATAAGCATACCTACTGAGTACTCACTGTGGTTACCAGTAGTTCATGGTTTGGTGGTACCTGGCAGTAGTAAGAAAAAGGCATTCAACAAAACCATCCTGGAGCTGTCCAGTACAGAGTATTTCCTTTAAAGAAGGCCTGGTTATCTCTGTTCTTCAACATTTGACCACATGCAGTTTTGAATTTGTTTCATGGTCACTGTGTCTGATTTTTGAATAGATCAGGGTGATACATATCTCCTGCTCCTGCAGAGTTACTTATAGGATGCCTTTGAAAAGTTGGGCAACTGCAGGCAATGAAATCTTGCTCAGAAATCAAAGAGATATGAAAATTCTGTTATGTGGTGATTTCATTCTGAAAACTCTGCTCCATTAATACTCCAATAGAACTCAGGCAATGATGATTGACACCTGAAGTATGTAATCACTTAAAATCATCAACCTATTTCTGTATTTGAATAAACAGCAAGTAACCTTTCTCTCCTGAAAATGAATAGATCAGGATGTTGAGAACATCTTGATACCTTGGAAAATATTAATAGTTATTATAACAATTGTTATTAAATAATCCTATGTCTTTTTGTGACACAGAATTTTTCATACTTTTTTCCTGAAGTGGTTATTTTCTAGTTTGTGTTTGCATACACATTTTCCACTAGTTGATATTTTCAATCTATTTTTGTCTTCATGGAATCTTATTTATGACCGAAAAGAAACTGGCTTTCTGTAGTTGTATATGCACTTTTTTCTCCTTTAGTGCTGTCTGAGAACCAATAATCATGTACCTAGAGTTCATCTTCAACAAGTTCATTCAAAACATACATTGATGCCTTAAATCGCTAGTAAAAAAAAGTTTTAGACGCAGACATACAGTATAGGAAAGGTTTTACCTTGGTTTAATAGATGCGCACCGATGAACAAGCAAAAAGCCCCGACGATATCCCCCGTATACAATTTATGGACAGCCTAGATTAGAATACCTATCTAAAAGTCTCCAATAAGAAGTCTAACAAATTAAGTAATTGCCCCCTTATTAAAATTGCCCCCCCCGAAAGATTACTACTTAGTTTACAAAAAACATGTCTCAGTGATGGAGCTCTGTTCAAGGTTGTGCGTCATGCTTTGCGATTGTGGATATGTTTCGTCTTCCCCAAAGGATTCTGAGCAGGGCAAGGGGTACTAGGGTGATAGACATGTAGGGTTAAGATACAGGGAGTAAATAGTACAGGAACGGGGAAGGGTAAAAGGTTATATATAAAGGATATATATAAAGAGAGTATAAAAGTAAAATAAAAAATACAAAAAAACCCCATCGGGCATCAACATGACAGTATTTGATTTTAAAAGAGCTAAAATTAAAGCAATGCTTATGTATTATGTTATAGTTGCTAGTTGTTATGGCTAAATTATAGCTAAATTGATTGTGAATTCTGATGAATTATATAGTCCAAATAGGAACCAAGAATGTAATCACATATTTTAGAATGAAGCTCAGAGACAAGTAAATCCATTTTAGTCATCTAAATCCATCTATTTCTTATCATTTAAGCAAGAGAACACTATATGATACTATCTTTGGCTTACTTTTTTTTTAAAGGAGATGACCCTTATATAAAATCAAACTGAGATTGTAAACAACCATATGAAATTATTTAGCCTATTATGTGGATTATCTAGAATTCACACACCACTTACATAATTATTGAGGTCTTAAAGTACCTGCAAATACCACAATTTTTGCAGTGGGGAGTATAAATTCTATAAAATTACTGTGAATGGACTGAGTTTGCATTCTCACAGGATTCAGTATTTCAGTAGTTTTGTATTTTGTACACATATTATCAAAATTGAGGGGATAGAATTTCAAATAATGGTTATTTTTGTTTCTTTTACATGAAAAGCAATGTTAGGTGGAGGTTTGAGCATTGCATATAATTCTGTAACTGGAATAGAATAGCTGGTATTTAAAGATTCAAGTTATATGATGTAAGGTGTATGCTTATTTATTTTGATGGCTTCCTGACTTATTTTGTTTGCAGGCCCAGTTGCACAGACAATGCTATATTTATTTAGGCCTTAATGCAACAAATTACAGTCCAGGTGCAGATTTTATGATCCATTGAGATGACAATTTTTTTTTTTTTTTTTTTTTGAGTGGAAGCTGCAGTCTATCCAGTCATTTTAGGCTGAAGAAGTCACACTGTGTCTGTACAATAATTGGTTTTGTCTAAACCCACAGATGCTAGTTTTACAACTTGCATGTAAATGCTATATTTATTTTTACATGTCTGTTAAAGTTTTTTTTTTATACTTCAGCATAGGATGTAGACAGTAACATACTTTAATGAAAAGGAATTTGTCCATCTCTCTGTTAGTATTAAATTCTGTACAAAATTCTCTATATTCTTTGGTGCATTAAGGTAAGGTAATATTACTGGCTTGTAGCCAATAGCACACTCAACAGCGTCTTTAGGATTTTCCTCTTCAGGGTGTCTCTGAGCAGAGCTCAAGAAGTGTCTCTCTGACACTCAGTGATGCTCTCTAGCACTGACAGCCAAGACTTGCCAGGCTGTGCCCGACTCCTGATTACCTTCACCATCAGGAGGTTGCTCTCTGGTACTGGGATTTCAACACCTCTTAGTCATTCTGTACGTAAGGTACTTCTTACCTTACTAGGGGACAAAAATATACAAATAAAGCTTTATTACAATTTTGAACCTTATTTTAAATTCATGTTAATTAAGTCTACTCAATTTTTTTCTGTGAAGCAAACTTCATAGACAGGAAACATAATATAAAATTGACTATGTTTAGAAACTCTTCATCTGGATCCATTTTGATTTATTTTTGTGTATGTTGTCTAACATAAATTATTTATTACTATATGTTGGATAAGTTGGGTATATAACTTTTTTCTTTATTTTTTCCATGTATATTAAATGATTTTCCTGTTGCTGTCTTACTGTGTTTTCAACAGCTTATCAATCCCACAATTTAAAAACTAATAGATATTTTCTAATAACACTGTAAAAGTGATTCTGAATCTCATCATCATGGTGAACAAGTATAAACCAAATTACTTTATCTTGGCTCTCCATAGCATAAATGTAGGCACTGATGAATCTGCAGATTTTGTGTTGTACCACAACAAGAACCGGCAGCACCTCGTTTTGAGACTAACTACTTTATAACTAGTATTTATAAATTAACTGGAGCCAAAAATGTAAAAAATTGCTTTTATTACCTCCAGCATCTTTAGTGTTCCGATGAAAAATGGTCAGACTCTTGGGAATGTTGGCAGACTGTTAAGAATTGGCTATAATACAAAAGGATCATTCCCAAAGGGAGGCTGCAGAACACCATGGTCTGAAGAATCTCTGCTAGTAATGCTGTTAAACCATGGCTTTTCATTTACTGTAGGAAATAGAAATTGGCATTTAACACATGCGTTTATCTCCACAAGCCTTCTTTACAGGAGGTCACTAAGACTGCATGCATAGTGGTTTTTCTAATTGTATAATCCTTAGCCTCCAGTACTAGAACAAACCCTAGAAACACTCAAAGGGATGCTCAAGATGTGTTCTTGGTAACACGAAGTGCATTAGGTTTCCCTCTTGTATATAAATTCATCTTTTTAAACAAACAAACCAACCAACATGAAATCTACCATTTTCCTAAGAGCATGAGTTTGATGTTAAAAAAGAAAAGCTCATCTCAAATTGAACAACTCTGTGTATGTCTGAAAATGCATTTGGCATCTTTAGAAATGTCAAGTTTCTGGCACAAATAATAATATATTCCTTTCACTTTTTTTAAAAAAACCCTTGTATTATATCTTTTGATAATATAAAATTTTTTTTGTTTTTAATTTGTGGTATTTCTCAGAAAGCTAGGTTGTACACCTGGTTATGCAAGAAAGCTCAACTCGTACTTTGTTCAGGCCTGTCTGATACCATCAATATACTGTGTAAGCAACTTGCCATAGGTCATAGTAAATGTGCCATGTTGTTTTATTCATCCTTTTGCAACCTACATTGGTGACAGTAGACATTTCTTAATGGACTCTATGGAAAATCAGTTACTCACGTCTTGAATGTTTTGAGAGATGGGAACTACTTTGGAACAATTAATCTGTGCTTTTGAAAGAAAAAATGTTCCCTATACTTCTCTAACCTCTAATGGCCATTTAATTCAACTGAGGCTAATTTAAGTCAGGCTGGCTGATTCAGAAATATGACACTCTTGAATTATTAAGAAATTCTTGGTCCCTTCATGACAGAAAGAAGCAAATAGCAGAGCTGTTTGCACTGTTCTCTTGAACAGAAAGATTGCAAGCGGAATGGCATGAAGGAGACAAAATAGAATCATGAAATCCTCATGGAAAAGTCTTTTAAGATCCTCTAGTCCAGCTGTCAACCCAGCACCATCACTTTGTTCTCCTTTAAACCATATCCTCAGGGGAAAATTTTTGGCTGTTTACTGTATGAGTTATAATATATAACCCATATAATAAAATATATAATCTATCAGAATAGTCTGTGGTAGGTCATCTGGTAAATAATATTAACTATTTCTCAAAAGAGGGAGAAAAGTGCCTGATTTATTCTGTTTCCCTGGTGGGAACCTAAGAGGTGTATGGGTGATGAGTGCTTATGACTGTTTGGGATCACTGCTGAATATAGTAGCAAGTCTCATCCCTGGGGGCCAGACGACTCTTTAACCTAAATGTTGAAGATTTCTTCATAGAGTGGGAGGAAAGAATTTGCCTTCTTCCCATGAGTAAACTGGCAAGATGGAACAGGATGAAGCCTTCCACCCCCACTCCATCCTTGCAGTGCCAGACTGCAATGTCGGGAAATGTCTGCAATGGCAGAGGAATAATTTTCTACAGTTTTGAACATTGAGATTTCTACGAATTTCCAAGTGCAGAACAAACTTGCATGGCCCTGTCTGTTGTTATTGTTGTAAAATCAAACATCCTGCATCTTTGCAAAGCCTTCGTGATGTGGCTTGTCCACTCACTAGTTGCTCAACTCTGTAGTTACTTTGTCCTTAGTTGTTTGGTGGACTGAATGAAACCATATGGTAGGACTAGGAAGGAATTTTATACTTTATAAAAGTAATAAAAACAATTGTCTACCTGCAACAGGCTGTGAGAGTCATCACAGTGTAAAGAAAGTGAACTGGATTACTTGCTGGAATATCTTTAGTCTTTTTGCAGGTGTAAAGCAGCTGGGTGTGGAAGTTCTGCGTGGTTTTAATTTTTGCTTACGATCATACTGATCTGGAAATGCGAGTATTTCTCAAAGTACCAAACTTTGGATGTACTTGAAACAGCAGATGTTTGTTTTCCCCTTCAAGCATGCATGTGCTAAATTTATTTTTTCTTCCCTCAAAAAAATGTTTAAAATCTTAAGGATTTGATTTAGCTCCACTGAATACAACTGTAATTCTTTCAAAGTTTTACTAGTTCAGGTCCTAATTTCCTCTAGAATTTCTACTATTTCCATTCCTTCAGCCATCACAGCCTCCTTTGAGTGACTTGTCAATATTTTCAGTGAAAACAAGACAAAGTAAAAAGAACCCTATAATTTAAAAAACATAGAATTGGAAAACCTAAAAATCCTTTTTATCTGCTCACCTTATATGATTCTTATTGGATTGATGTCAGTGAGTTTACATATTATTAAAATACTAACATACAATCAAATGTTTTAGAGGGCAATCTACTTCATTGTGCCTTTATATACGGTCTGAAGGCTGTACTATATTGAGTAAACATCCATCCGTTCTATAGTATAAAACAGTAACATTAGGTTTTGAAGCTTGAACAGATAGCTTATTATGCTTTTTCTGTGGCTATGGATTTTATTTTTTAAAAAAAGATTAGTCTGATTTGCCTTTAATTGAATTTTTCCACAAACAATGGAAAAAGAGAGGACCGTTAAAGAATTGCAAAGGACTAGGCTTTCAAATGAAGTTTTGATGCCTTTGGCTAGTGCAGGGGTCCACAGCATCATTATTATCCTCTCCAGCCTTTGACATTACTTATATTAAAACAAATAATAGCATTAAGTATAATTTGTGGGAAAAGACGATGAATAACACCAATGGGCTTGGTGCTGGAATCCAAACCTGTTTGGAGGATAAAAAGGAGAAGGGAATAAAAGAAAAAGATAAGACAAAAAATATAATTTCTATTTCTGATGTTGGTCCTTACTTGCAGGAGCCAAATGAAGTCTATAGACTTATTCTTTCCTTCACGCAGTAAACTTATTTTAAATCCCCTGTCGTGTATTTCTTACTGCATCTCTCTTGTTTTCATGGCAAATGTTGCAGTCATCACATTGCAAATAACATCTTAGCTAAGCCAAGCTTACCCTCCCTTTTTTAAAAGTGGAGAACGAAAATAAAAAGATGAAAGGAAAATAAGTGTAATGGGAAAAGAAAGAAGTCTGTGAGGAGCCATTAGCAAAAACGGGTGTCTGACATATGAGGACCTAGTTAGTCTGGTAGCACTGACAGTGCGTGAATCCTGAGCTGTCTTGCTTTTCTGAGGGCTTTGAGATCACAGCAGTAACTGATGAACAATTCTGTGTATCTCTTGTCAACAAGGCATGATCCAAAAGTAGTCTTTTAATCGCATTAGGAGTTCTTACTTGGATTGATTCCATTTTTACATTGCCTTTATGATTCTTTCTATCAACACTCATTGTTAGAGATTGTTGTACCTTTATCTTAGACTTAAACCAATTTCTATAGTGGTTTCATTGCTAAATTACACATAATTATATGTAATTATGTATAGTTACTTTATATAATTTCTAGTTATTTCATTATGTGCCCCAATGATTGTTTCCCTTGTCACTGGCCCAATTGAACTCTGAATTCCTTAGTGCAGACAAACTGCTGTCCCAAACTATTGCACCAGTAATAATTTCTATTAAATTGTTTTCTCTTTCCCTGTTTGGTAATGTAGATATTTAGACATGTGCATACTTACACAAAACTTGAACTTTTGGATTTCCTGTAGGAATAGGTTGAAACATTTCTTATGCAGGATCCTATTATCGTATGCAAGGTTAATTTCAACTGTACAATTTGAGTGTCAGATTTCATCCTATTGATTAGCTGTTTTGTTTTTCTTGCGTCCATCCAAGGAGGGAAAGTTCAGTGGAATATCAAGATGCTTGATAAAGAGAGAAAAAACAGAACAGGCTTTTCACAGATGGGATTAAATCATAGTTTCAGGGAGACTTCAAATTCATTTGTTGCAGCCAGAAATCTGAGCTGCCAATTGTGGCCACTTACATAAGTTGCCCATCCTATATTGTTTCCCAGTCAGTTGTGTGTTGATCCAGTAGCTCAAATGCTGTGCTGAGCCTCCTTTTGCTTTAACCCGTAGTAACTAATTGTTGGTTCCTGACACAGCATTCTCTTGGAGTGGGAATAAATCCAAGTGTGAACTGCCAGAATAAATTGGATTAGAAAATACAAGTCTTCTGTGACTTCAGATGCTGGAGCATGAAAACAAACTGTCTCTGCGGTAGACTGGAGGAATCTGTGGGTCTGTGTGCTTTACTGAATCATATGAAAAATAAACAGTCAGCCCTTCCCATTTAAGAGGATTATTTGCTTTCAAAAATATGTACCTTCTTACTTGGGTTATAATATTATCAAGTTCTTACTTTAGTCTTCAGTATATAGCATGGAAGTTGGTGTAAAGGCTTTAGACAGTTGATACAAAGCCTTCTTTCCAAAATCTGCTGAAAAGATGATAAAGTCTTTAATCATCTCTGCACCTTTATATATTCTGCATAATACTTTATACATCATATGTATCTCAAAGCTATAAATATGAAATGTAATCTTAGCATGTAGTATACTAATTCCTGTGTGTTTATTTTGTTTATGCTGAATACCTCTAATAATAGAAATTGTAATCATGTTAGAGAATTGCATTTTAAATACTGGTCCATTGAATTTTTTTCTTACCTGTCCCTAAAATGTCTACTGAGTGAAGATTTAAGTGGTTTACTTATCAGTAGTTTTGGCAGTGCTCTTTTGACTGTTAAGTCAACTGTTTTTAATGAGAGATTTAAATTGTATCTCTGTCACAAATGAATGAAATATCAAATAGTCAAATGAAATATCAAGTAATCTTGAACTAGTAGTTACTGCCTTCATTGAGTTTTGAGGGAGAAATACAAAATGACATTTGAACAGCAGAACAGACCATGCTAATGTGTACTTGAGGGACCAGAGATGTATGTGCAGGGGCAAGTGAGATTGATTTCTAAAAATGCAGATGAGATGTGATGTTAATGTTTCTCTGAGGTCTCCAATATTCATTCATGTTCTTCACATGCTTGGACATTCATATTCACCTGACTCTTTAGCTTTCCCATCAACTCTGCACAGCTCCCATTGCTGCAGCTGTGCTCTTTGTCGGCATCCCTTCTCAATGTTTCATGTGTTTCTCCAGCTCTGTTTGGAGATCTCTGTTTTTTGGTCGGTCTACCAAGTAGGCTTTTAAATTTATAAAGGGAAAGCAAGCAAAACTATGCCTCTTGCCCTTGCTTACTGTTTAAAAAAAATATGGCAAAGGTGGTGGGAATGGGACAGATGGCCCAAGCAATGCCCCCATTAGCCTTTTCTTTTTAAAGTAGTCCAGGAATTGCTTTCTGCTTGATTTCAGGGTTAGGAAATAAAATACCTGAAACTGTGCACTGTGTGTACTTTGTGTTGGGATGTATTCATGTATAGACTTAGTACAGCTATTGCTTAGCCAGAAAGGAACTGTTTTGTAACACTTTTCATCCTTGTTGCACTGCTACTGACAATAAAATACCCAAAGAAAACTCATAATATGTGTAACTTAAACACATAATTTTCTTTCTTGACCCCTCTTAATAAAAACACTTCTGCAAACATATATTTAATGTTGTAGAAAACTCCTGGCATGAATGTAATTATACTGCTGATTACACCAAAACAGTTTGATTCAACATATAAATAGAAAGAAATGGTATGAGGATACTGATGTACTTTTCACTGTGGGTGATTGTATCTATTTATATGCAAACTTGCATTTATGTACTTATATGTATGTGTAAACCAAGCCTAAATTAATTATATCTTTACAGCCTCACCCTCCCCAGGAAATGCTGTTCTTCTTTTAAATGTTTGCAAGTATAACAACCTCATCAGTTGTGCCCACCAAGAAAAATAAATGAAAAAGTACAATATGTGGAAAACATGAATGCAGAATGAGACTGAAATCCAAGTGGAAATAAACACAAATTCAGATGAATTACTTGATGAAAGAAACTGACTTAGAATAGCTTCATAGAGTTTTTGAATGCTTAGGAATGGTAGTAGTAGGTAGAGATGGGAATAAGCAGTTAAATGTAAATTGCCCTAACATTTTATTTGCAAATCCCAATAATTTTGAAAATGGAGGGAGCAAATATAAAAAGGTAGTGATGCAATATTACATTACTTTTCTACATTACTTAATGCATATTAATCAGGATTTTCAGGGTTCCTTTCTCTTGCTGCACAGTTCCTGTAGTATTGCATAAGTTTTGAAAATGCAAAAAATGTGTTGTATGTCCTTTCAGTCATTACTGTTATAATGTATTAATACTTGTCCCTTTGTAGGCCAAACTTAATGATCTCTAGTTGAATTATGAGATGTTTATGCAGTGATGCAATATGAGAGAAGTGTTAACTTACACTTGGAAAGCTAGCTAATATGTATAACCTTTAGTCTGGTTATTTTCTCAGAATGCTGGAAAAGGTTAAAACCATACCCTTCCTGGCTTTCTTCTTAGGCAGTAACTATCAGTGGGAAGAAGTGGAGGAAGAAACTCTTCCTTTCAGCGTAGTTCTTTAGCAAGAAATCTTCATGCAGTAGAGAAGCCAGGGTTTCTAGAGAGAAGAAATCTCTCTATGAATTTGAATAGTGACAAAACTGCACTGAAGAGCAAATATTTTTGATTCTGTAAGATTCCAAATTGCTCTAAATGGAAAGTTTCCTCAGAGAGTATTCCTGGGAGTAGTAAAAGGATATATTTATCTGGGCTCTGGAAAAATTGCCATGGAAAGACTGCATCAGTAAACTGCCCTTTGAGATACAGAAGGTACTGCTTTTAGGCATCATAAATGCAAAGTGGAAGTACTGCCTAACCTGCTTAGATGCATAAATTTTCTACTGAAAACTTAAATTGGTTGTGAAGTCATTTTGCTGTGCATACATACAGGAGATGTCATTTGAACCTTTGTGCACTTCTGTATAGCAAAGCTCTTCTGGGAATTTCATGCCTTTGCCATCTGTAACACACTGACAGTCTAGAATTCATTTGAAAATCAAGTAGGAGTTGTTGGTTTCAGTAATGGCTGTACCACATTTCCACTGTATAGGAAACCTGAGTTCAGTTCCTTTCCCAGTCAGCAGTGCTCAGTGGCCCTGTTGGTGCCACACTGCTCCACAGCACAACTGCACTGCCCAGAAGAAAGCAAGAAATAAGTTGCAGGAGCTGCCCAATTGGTTATGGCTGCCTGAAGTGACACAGCATGTGGGTTAGTGGCTGTGTCACTGGTTTCCAAACTTCATTGAGTTTTCCTCCAATTCATGAGTGAATGAATTCACAAAAAGTGAATGTGCATGGGGGAGGGAGGCTATCACCTGTATCACCATAGGGTATGGGCTGATGCAGCCAAGATGCAGCCTTTCTCTCCTGCCTTTGGTGAAGACAGAAATAATACCTTGTGAACTCTACTCTCGTGGAGAGTAGATCTTACACTACTACCCCGTGGGTTCAAGGGTCTGATGTTCAGTGACACTGATAGGGCTTTAACTTTCTTGTGCTCACAGATGCAGAGAAATTTGCCTGAGTCTTGATGCAAATCACTCAGAAATACTGTGTGTCCTCTCCGGCCCCTCACTTTGGGAGCCCAGAGCAGAGGCCTTTACATAAGCTGTTTTCCCTGTCTGAGACAGACCATTTTTCCTTAGGAGGCTGTTTCTATTCACTCTAACAGCTTTTTTGCTATCAAAGTGGCGTGTAAAGTACCAAGATAAAAAGCATACAGTGGAAAGAATGGCCATCATAAGTCACACTAAAGATCCACCCAAGCCAGTATCCTGTCTCAGTTAATATCTCATTAAATCTTATGGCTTTAATTTAAGCAATTTTGTGGAGTTTGGAGATAGTCATCCTATACATCACCAGAGTTACAAAGCCCATGGTTGCAATGCTATGTCCCATTTAAAGTGGAAAAAGTAAACAATTATGATGATGCCTTGAAAAATACCATAACACGAATCACAGAATATCTCAAGCTTGAAGTGATCCATAAGGATCATGGAGTCACAGCTGTTTGCAGGTGCAAACCAGATAAGGAACAAATGTGAATCTCATGTCCATCTGGTTTTGTGTCTGTTCAGACAGGTTTACCTTCTCTTAGTGCTTCCCTGCACAATCTGGCCCAGCTTCTACAGGTCCTGCAACAAAAGGTACTAAGACCCTGCTTTCATGTAGGAGTCAGCAGAGCTCTCAGGGGTAGGGAATAAAGCAGTGAGCACTTCCATGGACCACCATAGAGACAATTTTCGTCTCTGCTTCTCTTAAAAAAACTGGAGATAGAAGTAACATGATAAGCACTGATGAATTTTGGCTTTTGGCACTGTCAGTGGAGAGGTCCTGGGCTGGTGTTAGGGGTTGCCTCTCCATGGTGGAAATAAGGCACTTGGGGAAGAATTTTCTTTAAGTAGTTTCAAGTGCACTTTTGTTGCCTATTCAATAATTGTTGTGTTGACATGATACAGCAGCTGGGGCTCTGGAATTGTTGGTTTGGCATCTCTTTTGCTTTTAAAAGTATAGTGCTATAATATTATTTCCTTTCTAGTAAATTGAGCATTGGAATACTCATTGTCTGATTGCTTGAGTTCTGGGTTTATCCTTTTAATTTTGGTTTTTATTAATAAGTCCATTTTGGACTACTAAACATTTCTTTTGGTTTATACTTAAAAGAAAGTTCTTAAGTAGAGGCTTTGCTGAAAATGAAATAGAGGATTCTCACAAATGGAAAAGATGGCATGTCAAAGGAATGCAGTTTGGTTCTGTGAATCAGATAAGCTTGTTTTGGCAATTATTTTACTGATTATTTTTAAGAAGTATAAGAATGACCATGGTTTTCACCAAAAGAAAACTTGCTGTGATGTGATGTCTTTCAACATCAGAGACATGGGCTGAAGGCTGCTGTAGCATTCCTGATGCCTCTCTGTACTCCAGGACAGCCAGAAAATGCTGCTAGTAATATGAATAACAAAGTATGGGTCTACCTTGCAGTTATCTGTAATCTGAAAGAGAAATTTAATAACAGAATAATTATGGTTTTCCTTTATTAACTTTGGGGGGATTATATTAGGTAGGAATAGCATTTCCTGAAAGTTGACTTTTGTGCGGTGAAATTAATTGACCCTGAAAATTGCATTTTACAGTGAAGGATGAGATGAGACAATACAAAAGAGATTCAGATTTCTTTCAGAGCCTTGAAATTAATGGATCTCTAACACAATACTCAGAAAATTTATCTTTTTTATCATTATGGTACTTTTTTTTTTCCAATAAACATGATGAATAAATATTGCTTAATTAAAGTAAATTTGTCAAATAATATTTTTAACAGCAATATGAGACTAAAATTGCATGTTTGCTTGACAGGGGATTATATTTCATAAACCATGATAACAAAGGAGATAACCGCGATAATAAGGAGAGGGAAAAAATCAAAAGTTGAAGATGCATGTAATTTATGTAATCTTGGATGTTACAACACATAGTCTGCAAGTCTTGGCTCTTCTGGGAAGGGCTGGGGCTTGCTGAGACCCTGACTCCTGATGGCAGTCTCAGCCCTGGGTTAGAGGAGTGGGAATTGTCCCAGACTCCCTGAAGTAGCCAGGTGTACCTGATACATACACACTTGCCATATTTTAAATCATGTTCTTTTGGTAATGTCTTTTTTAATGGCTACAGAGTGGGATAGTGGGATAGTGTTTGGACAAATGTGACAAGGAATGTAACCTACTCGTGAAGGTGCCTAGCAGGAGAACTGTATAAATGCACCTTGGTGAAAACTGAGCTTCCACAGAAAGGCTGGTGAGTGTTGTTGAGTTTAGAGTCTCAGCTTTGGGCTTACATGCTTGAGTGACACATTTTGGGTCAGTTCTTTATTGCAGGGTGGCCACATCCAGGCTTGCAGATTCGGTTCAGAGTTGTTCCTCATACACAGTGTTTAAACTGCAGAAGCTTGGGTTTGTTTGTTGGGTTTGTTGGGTTTGTTATAATATAATTATAACACTGTATTTTCTTTCCATTTTCCCAATCAGTTTTGTATCAAGACCTTGAGAATAAAATACACATGGCACAGATCGTAACATTTTTTCAGATGCTGTCAGTTCTGCTACTTCATGATTACATCACAGCTGAAGATGGGGAAACAAGAGCAAGTAAGGTCTTAATTTTTTCATTTCAGATAAGTGCATCTTCAAAGCATGCCTTGAATTTTTAGTATCCATTTTGGTGTTCACATGTACACTTCTGTTGATGGTGATTTTTTCCCAGTATTAATTTTCCTGGTGAAAATCCTGTAATACATGAGAAAAAGCTTAAATATCTTATTTTTCCATTAGCATTAGGAAGGGAATTTCTTTATTTCTTTTTTTTTGTGTGTGTCTTGGAAATGCCCAAGGGGGCAGATGGAACTGTAAAGCTCCAGTCTTGATTTAAAATTGAGTCCTGAGTGTTTGTATTCTCATTATTTCAGAAGTCATGTTCTGAATAGCTTAATGTTATCTGAGAAACTAAATATGGAAAAATAAAGGTTCTGTGAGAGGAAGCTGAGATAACTCTAGTTCTGGGACAGAACTTTTTGCATATTATTCAAAATTAGCATCTCAAACCCCACCAAACCATTTTTATACTCTAAATCTGGTTTACAGAAAAGAAAACATTAAAGCACGGTAGCTTTTTTAAAGATAAAGTGACTGAATAAAAGGAGTGAGGAAGACTTGCCTCTAGCCACAATGATAGTTTCTGGGTAGATCTTTTTCCTCTAGTTTTGCTCTCAGTCCAGAAATTTTCAGTATTTCACAACAAACCCCATAAACTTTCTTTTGGTCTTTAGAAAGACATTTTTTTCAGCCTACCTGCTCTAGCAGTGTCCATCAAAAATGAATACTCTGCTTTTAGCAGTGTCCAATGATACTTGAGTCTCTCCTAACTGAAACGACTCTGTGATTCATACCCCTGGACCACTGAGTGATGCACTCAGCTTGCCCTTTGCTCCTCCCAAAGTCTTTTCTCTTCACCACCACCTGCATTGCAAAAGCATCTCTCCATCAGACTGTGATCACTCGCTTTCAAGGAAGGTGAAATCTTGTCTTGACCAGAAGTGTCCATAGGCAGATTTCAGGATAAGGCAAAGCTCTCCTTCCTGTGGTGGAGCTGCAGACTTAAAACAAAAAGGCAGTAAGGCCCATGACCTCATGTGCCATGTTATCAAAATAATTCCATCTGGTTTTGGTCATCTCCTTGGCACCTCATGTGTCAGTTATCAAAACTTCTTTCACAGTCCACAGAAGGCAATTCTCTCCTTTAGTAAGTTATTCCTTCCATCTGAGAATGGGCATGTAGGATGGATAGGACTTAACTGTGGAAATGCTCGTGTCTGTCCATGGCTTGTAGTTGGCAATTTAGTCTAAAAACTCAATTTATGACTACAGCTAGGAGAGCTGAATCCATGCGTAAGTCATCGTACAGTTACACTGTAGTTATTAAATGCTTATGTGATTCTATATTCTGGAGGTTGAGCTCATTCACTGAATACTTTTCTTGTGGAAAAATCAGAATATGCTACCAGCAACATTCAATTAAGACTCAGGATTTTATAATATTAGTTCTGTAGATACCTTGTAGCAGAAGTCAGTTCAAATGTATTTGTCAAAGGATTCTGAAGTATTCAGACTATAGCCTTTTTCTGCAGTGTGCTCGGTTTGCTAACAAAAACGAGTTTTTATTTTTATCATCTCTGCAGATGAGATGTGAAAAAACCCAATATATATTCCTCTCTGCTTATTGAATGAAATACAATTGCCTCCTAAGGAACTGAATTCCAGAATTTTTCATAGTTGTTTCTGGTGCAAATGTAAAAACCAGAAAATCGTGTGGCTTTCAGATAACAAGTTGGATCTGCTAAGCTTACACAATCTTACACAAGTTTTCCCTGATAAACGGCTAATTCTTTTTCAGCTGGAATGTATTTGTCAGTATAGATCCTAATACAAACACTAATTGATAGGAAAAACATTTACTGTGGAAGAAGAAAGTGAAAGTGTTCATTAAAGTATTTTTCTGATTTTTTGTTTTTTTTAGGTTGCAGAACTGCTCCAGCAGATTTAGTTTTTATCTTGGATGGCTCGTACAGTGTTGGCCCAGAAAACTTTGAAATAATCAAAAGTTGGCTTGTCAATATTACAAGAAATTTTGACATAGGGCCAAAGTTTATTCAAGTTGGAGTTGTCCAGTACAGTGATTACCCTGTACTTGAAATTCCTCTTGGAACTCATGAATCCACTAAGAACCTCATCAGGGAAATGGGGTCCATACACTACCTGGGAGGAAATACAAGAACAGGAAGAGCTATTCAGTTTGCCTTTGACCATCTTTTTGCAAAATCTTCAAGATTTTTAACAAAAATAGCAGTTGTTCTTACTGATGGAAAGTCCCAAGATGAAGTCAAAGATGTAGCAGCAGAAGCAAGGAAAAATAAGATCACTTTGTTTGCTATTGGTGTTGGCTCAGAAATTGAGGAGGATGAACTTAAAGCTATTGCCAATAAACCTTCATCAACTTATGTATTTTATGTTGAAGACTATATTGCAATATCAAGAATTAAAGAAGTTATAAAACAGAAACTCTGTGAAGGTAAGTGATTATAAAATATTTTAGGTGTGCAAAATGCAGTTCTGTACACATATTTTTTAATTTCACAAGCAGAATACTTGATTGATGTAACCTAAGGGACCTGATACTCTCTACTATGGTCTGCTTTCTTTTTGATTTTTTTGTGGAAATTTCTCTCAAAAAGTTATTTTCTCTGTCAAACATAGAAGTATATTTGGGAAATATATGGTGTTTTAACACAGTATGTGTTTAATTTCAATATGTATCCTTTTGCCCTAAGCCAAATTTTTTTTCATTGATAAAGTTTAAAAACACTAAAATATTTGAGCAATTCTCATAGTGCCGAGAATATAGGGTTTATTGTTTTCCTAGTTGCAGCTGATACTCATGCACGATCCAGCATTCCTTCTAGGCAGGTGAGAGGATAGCCTGCCATTACAACAGCAGTTCTTCTGAACACATACTTTTTCTAGTATGTATTGAAAAACTCAGAAGAAAGATTCGGCAAAAATCATAGAATCATAGAGTGTTTGGATTGGAAGGGACCTTAAAGATCTTCGAGTTCCAACCGCCCTGCCATGGTCAGGGGCACCTTTCACTAGATCAGGTTGCTTAGAACCCCATCCAACCTGGCCTCGAACATTTCCAGGGGTGAGGCATCCATCTCTGGGCAAGCTGTTCCAGTGCATCGCTGCCCTGACAGTAAAGACTTTCTTTCTAATATCTAATCCAAACCTACTCTTTTTCAGTTTAAAGTGATTCCCCCTTGTTCTGCCACTACATGACCTTGTGAAAAGTCCCGTTCCAGCTCTCTTGTAAGGCACCTTTAGGTACAGGAAGGCTGCCCTAAGGTCTTCCCACAGCTTTCTCTTCTCCAGGCTGAACAACCCCAACTTCTAAGCCTTTTTCCACAGGAGAGGTGCTCCAGCCTTCTAATTAAATTTGTGGCTTCCTTGACTTGCTCCAGCAAGTCCACATCCTTCTTAAGTTGTGGCCTGAGAGCTGGATGCAGCACTCCAGGTAGGGACTCATGAGAGTGCAGGAGATGTCTGGAGTTGCAGCAAGCTCCTATGATGTTTCTTAGAAGGATTTTATAGAAGAGTTAGCCAAGACCATCATTGTAAAATGACTCTTTGATCTTAGAATGCTAACAGCATCACTGCATTGAGTTTTCTGGTTAAAACAGTGGCTTTCTCATATACATAAAAAAGATAGCAAATTGCTTTGAAAATATATCACTAAGAATCTATTGTATCAGTGGTATTTTGTACATGTTTTATTATCAAGAATTGATGCAAGTCCTATTTCAGTTGTACCATATTTCTGCACTTAGTAAAAGTAGTTTTTGTGTGCTCTCACTTTGAGTATTAACTTCATTGAAAAAATATGGTGATACTTTTGTTGAGGATATTAGTGTTTATTTCTTGCTGCATTAAAGGAAAATTATAATAATTCTTTGTGGCTGATGTAGTAAGGTGGTCAGTCCAAAAATTAAATCAGCTAAGTGGAGCTAGATTCTTAAATAGAACTTCATGCAGGGAGAAATTCCCCTAAATAAACACAATATTTTCTTTGAATAAAGTTTAGAAGACATGCCATTATATTTCATCAAGATGGATTTTCAGCTTTCAGCATCAAGTTAACTAGTATCCTTTAAAATTTGGCTGCGGTATTTCACATGACTTACAGCAGCAATCTGTGAATGTTGACTGTTTATTCCAAAGTGTACTTAATTTTTTCACTTGAAGTGACCCTTTGCTTCATCTGTCTTATGTCATGCACCTCTGTTGCACTGAGATGCTTCTCTCAAAGAGCAATTAAAGCCAGTCAGCAGCTTCATTTCTAACCACAATGTCATTAGCAGGTAAACACCAAGACTAGTAAACTGGAATTTTTATAGCTAAGTTGTGCATAGTTTTATTATTTATTTATTTATTTATTTAGTAGTTATTTAGTGGAGGAAATTTGATGAGCTCCAAGCAGCAATGGTTTGTCTGTGATCAACCACATGAAACTGCCTGGAAATTTTGCAATTCTCTTTTCATGGTTTTCATATAAATGTCTAAAAAATATGCTAGCTTTTACTTAATGGAGTTTTAAAATACATTTTATTTATTAATATTTATTCTGAAGGTCAAATATTCCTGCACTATCAATATTCTATTTTAAAAAAAAAAAAAAAAAAGAAGAAAAATTTGTGTGTCAGGAATGCATTTAGGAAGAAAACCCAGTGCAGACCTCAGAAGTTTGTCTGGAGGATGCAGAGAAAAGTTCCTTTGTGCCAGATACAGGGATTTAACATCATAAAGTTATTTCATGCTTTAGGAAGGAAAATAAAGCGCATGAAAACTATGTAGAAACACTAAAAGGCAGTAAGATTTCAGAATAGGCTAGAGAGTTAAAGTGACTGGTAATATGGACTGAAAACACAGCCCTATTTCCAATGGAAGACAGCTCTTAATTTTGCCACCGATTTCTGCATCTTGTATAATGGCTTGGTTAGTTATCAAAATAATCTTGCCAGAAGATTATCCAGAAGACCCAAAAAAGTTCTACCTGACTAGGTAATTTTTATGTAAATCATCCATGTGCCACTGGAAAGAAAAAAGAGTTTTTTAACGTGTAATTTTACACTTGCAAAATTAGTTTGGTTGGTATTGGTTTGGAACAGCTACTTTGGCATGGATCCATAATAAAAGCCCTCTTACATAAAGTATTCCTATTTTTGCATTTAGTTTTTGATTTTACACCAAATTTGTAATATTGTAACTGATAAGAGTTTGTTTTCTTGTGTTTGTTTTCTTGTCTGTGTATATGTATGTGATCATCTGTAATCTCTCTTAATGGTGATATGACCATTACCCAGCTTTGAAATAAATGAGTTTAGAAAGTAGTTCCATGATAACAATGCACACTTGAAGAAAACTGGGGAAAAAAAAAGTTTCATTACTCTTACTTAATATCATAAGCATGTTGACTTAAATCTGTGTTTTGAGAAGAATGAGAAGGAAAATTGTGTTGGACTATTTCCTTTTTTTTTGGAAGCATTCAGGAGGCAAACATTTTTATTTCCAAAATGTAGACTGCGTTCTTGCAATTCTATCCTGTAGACCAGACAGATAATTTATTTTTAATTTGGAAGTCAGGTGTCATTTTGCTGTGAGGAGGAAAAATAAGGGAAGTTTATGTGGTTTCCTGCTTCTACCCCAAGTACCTATGACATGTCCCCTTATGATGGATTTTCCTTTCCCAAGATAGGCTGTTCAGAAAATTAGCTGAATTTTCTTAGGTCTACCACCAGAATGGGGTATCTTCTGACTGCCCTGGGGTTGGTTAGAAAAAGAAGTCATGCAGAGTTGCTCATATTATGAAAACAAGACAGTCTAGACCTTTGAGCTGATAATTCCCTGGCAGAGAGACAGGAGTTCTTCAGCCCATGGCTAGTCGACATAGAGATGAGAGAACTTTACACTCCTTCATTGGAATGTGTTCCTAACCTCTTCCCTGTCTATGAACTGATGCTCTTCTGAAGAAACAGTGGGAAATGAATAATGATATTTATTGTAAACAGTTTAAGCATAATTTTAATTAAACAAAAACCTTTCTTTTCCTTGATTCGTTGCCATAATAGAATTTGCATTAGTGCGATGGTATGAAGTTTAACTCTCCTATCTCTTTTTCTTTTTTTTTTTTTTTTGTTTGAGACAACTTAATCTCCACTATTTTTGTGGAGAGAGAATTAACCAAAGAAAACATGCAGCTAACTTAAGTTTCCACAAAAAAGATATCACACCCTATTTTTCCAGTGAGAATAACTTCAAGCAGATTTCAGTGTAACAGACAAAACAGGTCAGAGTCCATTTTGAGTTAAATAAAATGAAAAAAAAAGTTGTAGATAACTTTGTCTATTTTAAAACTGAACTTATAGTTGGGAAGGACACTCAATTGAAATTATTTGTGCATTTTGGAAATTAACATCTATATTTTTATATCAATTTGAAACCATAGAATTTTAGAAATAAAATGCAATATATTTATTAGTCAGATATTGTAATACCTGTCAACTACAATTAGTGACAATTCAAAATAGTATGTGAATGTAATTGCAGTAAAATATGACATCTTAGTATTCTTGCTTCAAGTCCCTGAGGGTCTTGCATACCACTTCTCTCATGTTGCACTTAACTGACAGTTCTCATTTCACTTTTTATTTCTTGACAGGCAAAAAATTAGTTGGGTGGAAGGTTACTTTTTGAAAGTTTTAAGTCATATTTTGAACTGTCCTTGCATTTATTACTTCCCAGAATCTGTTTGTCCAACAAGAATTCCAGTGGCAGCTCGAGATGAAAAAGGATTTGACATTCTTGTAGGATTAGGTGTGAAGAAAAAGGTTAAAAAGAGAATTCAAATACCAACCACTAATGCAAAAGCTTATGAAGTAACCTCACGTGTTGACCTCTCAGAATTAACAAGGTATTAAATATTATAAATATGCTTCTATATTCAGTAAGATGTTTTTGTTTGCTTTAAGTGAGGACTTTAAGATTTATATGAACGTTCACGTACTGTCTTGTTTTTTCCACCCTTCCCCCTTTTTTAGGAACGTGTTTCCAGAAGGTCTCCCTCCATCCTATGTGTTTGTTTCCACTCAAAGATTTAAAGTAAAAAAGACATGGGATTTATGGAGAATTCTGAGTCTAGATAAGAGACCACAGATAGCAGTCACTATTAACGGAGAAGATAAAACATTATCATTCACTACAACAAGTTTAATAAATGGTACACAAGTTATTACTTTTGCTGCACCTCATGTAAAGGTAAGGAGTATGTCACTATCATGCTGGAATACTTCTTTGGATACACATTATTCCACTGTTCCCCTCTTTGTGCAAACCAATTTTATTGTTTTCTAGGATAATCTGACTGTTCTGTCAGTCTTTCTTCAGTAAATTCCAGTGAAGTATTCCACTCTTGTAAGAAAGATTGTCTTAGCTGCAGATGAGACAGAGGAATGGAGATTGAATCACTCTGTTCTTGCCTTTGTAGCAGGAATATGTGCAGCCCAGAGATTGCCCTTCCTGCTACAGGGAGTGTTATTTAAGTGAACGGAGAGGGCTAATTCAGCAAAGACTGGGAAAAATACGCTGCTGGAGCACTTAATGGCCAAGTGGGTTCAACTTTTCTGGGAAGTGAAGGCCTGCATTCAAATCCCTCCTACAAATCAGGCTGAAGGAATTTTAAATATAAATCCTTGATGAAGGAAGGACTCCTATCCAAGGAATAGGTCTTAACTACTAAGCTTTTTCTAGGGAGAGGTATTTTATTCTTCTGGTACTGGATGGAGAATTTTTGCTTTTTCTTTCCAAATTTCCTTTGCCTTTTTATAGTTATTAGTAGGCAAAATATTTTTTTTAAGAAGTTGTGTTAAACTTGATTTACTGGAAACTGTTAGAAAATTTGGTTGCAAGTCAATAATTAATTTGTATTTATCTATTTCTGGGACCTGCTTATTCAAGCAGTCCCAGATATCCGTGAACTTGATCATGAAAACACAACTTTGTTTTTTTGGTTTTTTTTTTCTTTTGTGTTTCTCCATGCTTGCCTTGCTGTTATGGAAAACAAAAATTTCATGACCTTTTTAGACCTGTGTGTCTTTAAACACACTATAAAAGTCTATATACTCTTAATGAACATTTTTCTTTAATAAACATTTATGATAATTTATCACTTTAACTGAAAAATGGAAAGGTTATATATTCTGATCTGTTGTTTCTTTTGTCTTGTAATGTGAGCCATTGCAAATAAATAAAAATACAGTCTGCAAAAGAAAATAAAATAGAAAAAGAGATGCTCTCAAAGGGTGTTTATTATTAAATGAAGTATGCTTAATTTCTATTCAGGTCTAAAAAAGGTGACAGATTTATAACATACTGAAAGATATATGTTTCAGTTTACCCTTATACATACCAATTTAGTGTGGGATTAATCTCTGTGCAATTTAGCATATAGGCCAGGCTTGGTTGAAGAGCTAGATTGTTTTTGAAAGCTTTAGAAACCTGGGGTTTTGTGAGAGTAATGTCTGGTTTACTCATTGCAATATTGGGATTCTTTCTGCCAATATCACACCTTTTTTTTTAATAAGAGAAAAACTTTAAAGTACCAGTTTGTTTTCACCATGATTGATAATCTGAAGTGTTTGAGACATTATACCACTGCTGAAAATTAGGCTTCTGGCTGCATATTTTAAACAAATGCAGGTTTGAGCATGTTCAAGGTCACAGACTAAAAAAAAATCTATCTGAGTTATAAAAGAATTCTGAAATAGGGATTAATTATTAGCAATTGTCATATTTTCAATTACAATGTTCGTTGACAATACTTTATTGGCCTATACAGTTTACAATTATTTGTGTGTAAAACTCATAACCTTGATAATCTCAACCATTAACAGTAGTTTGATTGTTGAAATGCATTTTTGTTGTTATTTAAATTGAAGACATGGTTTTTTAAACAATGCTCTTTTCTTCATTTTTCTTAGACATTGTTTGATGAAGGATGGCATCAAATTCGCCTCTTAGTAACAGAAGAATTTGTAACTTTCTATATAGATGGCCAAGAAATTGAAACAAAGCCATTACATCCTGTTTTAGGTATTTACATCAGTGGCCTAACCCAAATAGGAAAGTATTCTGGAAAGGAGGAAACAGTACAGGTAGGCATATTCTAAAATGACAATAATTCAGTAGTTCTGCTGTAGGTTAACATTGCATTGGTGTCTTCTATTTTCTTGAGCTCACTCTTCTAATTTGCAGTAGCCTGAAATTAGGAAACAGCATTTTAATACTTAAGAGAGAGCAAAAATGGTCAGAGAGAGAACAAAAATGGTCAGGAGGACTTAGCACAACTGCTGTATCTTGTGACATGAATGCTTAATTGGTCTCACTGATTTCAAGGACAAAATGGATGCAACATGCTTACCTGAGTTTGGGAAACAATGTCTCAAAGTAGGGAATTTCCTCTGTGCATGACATTTGTGTATGATTTCCTTCTGTCAGTGTGCGGGTTATGCTGATAAAAGTGGAGAATTTTGGTGGTTTCTTTCTCCTTGCTTTGCAGTCGTGATAGTTTATGCTAGAAAAAACTGACAGTGATTTCACTTTTTTTTAAGATACCAGCAAAGCAGAATGGAACAAACTTTTGTTTACCTGATGCCAGTGTTTTTATTGGTTGCTTTTTACAGATTTATGTTGTATACTAAACACTAAGCATTAGGGAATCCTAATGCTTCAGCATCCTAATGATGCATCACCAGAATTTACTAATCCTGCATCTAATACAAGCAGGTCTGTATAGAAGCATCTTCCCAGGTCTGTTAAAGTAAAAAGGAAAAGGTTGGGTTTGCCTGTGCTATTGTTTCCTCAATGATGTTGGCAGCCAGTGTAGTTCATGATGCATGTGTTTGGATTTATTGCCAAGGAATATGGATGGTGATTTCTGTTATTTAAAAAAAATTCTTGGATAGATTATTTTTATTTAAATAATTCTGTTGCAGGATGTTTAATTGGTTTCATGTATTAATCATTGTGAGTAGCCTGAATAAAATTATTTCTATGTATTTAATTGATTTTTAGCTGTAGTGAACACACAGACCTGTAAAGAATCTTTTATGTTTGAAATTACAGTTTGATGTGCAAAAATTGCGAATCTACTGTGACCCAGAGCAAAATAATCGAGAAACAGTCTGTGAGATACCAGGATTTGTGAGTATGATAGATGAAGTTTGGAGGACTAGTTGGTGCTTTTTTACAAATCACTGTTTAAAGCTGACTTAATGAAGTTTTAAAAAAGGCCGGCATATCTTATGTTCTCTGTAATTTATCAAGGAGTTGAAGCCAAAAGATTGCTTTTTGCCATTTTAGTTTCACTGGCTGTTGTTGTAAATTAAATTAAATTTGGACTTTACCCATGAAATTCTGGACTCCTTCAGAAAATAAAAATGTTGGATGATCTTCAAGGAGGAATATGTGGTTTGTGGTTTTATTCTGTGAGAGTGTGTTTGTGTCAGAGTTCCTGAAATAAGCAGAGGCTGTATGTACTAATTACAGCCCAAATTAATCCCCTTTCCCAGAGATACTTAGCTGCATAGTAATTTTAAGCTCCTTCTATGATCCGTGGAAAATGATAATTTTCTCTAGGGGTTGCTTAAGCCAAAAATTGAATACAGAGGAAGCTCTCTCTGTCCACTGAGTATGAAATCTGTAGTGACTGTGTTCATTAGAATACTCCTGTGGGCTGTGCAGCTAATGCTGGCTACTAAACTATTAAGACAGACAATTTCATGGTTGCTCTGCTGAAGTATTCGGGGATGGATTGTTCTAAACTGTTGCAGATACTGGAACAAAATTGACAGCAGAGTCTAATGCAGTCACAGGAAAGCAAGAAAGAGCCAGCCTTGCCTCTGTGCTGCTCTGTGATTTCCCAGAGGCTGGATTCAGGCAGAGATCAGAGATTTCAGAAATATTTTGGTACATTCTCTGACGTGAATGGATAAGCAGAGGATATTTTTGATAAGACCCTTCTGGTAGAAGGTTTGACCCAAATCTAAATATTTACTGTGTAAATATTGACATGGTTTAGTATTAATTTCATATGCATTGGTAGCAGCTGCACATAAGCCTCAGAAAGTCTAAAAATTTGAATTATAATTTCTTGACAGTTACAACCCATAAGTTATGATAGGTTTTGATAGTGTTTACAAATGAATGGATTTTGCTTTTTACAAACATTGCTGTACTCTTAAACTGTGTTTCTTCTTGTTTCAGAATGGAGAGGTAGGCTTGATCCTAAACTACTCAAACTCAGTTTAAGGTAGTATTTGTCTTTATATAAGCTTCTTAATATTCTAGGTAATAAACACTTTGTTTTCAAAAGGGGACAGAGATTTGCTAAGCTTAAGGTTTCCATGCTTGAACTCTAGTCAGTAGACAAAAATATTATTTCTGACAAAGCACATGTTTATTAGAATAAATGATCTGATGTTTTCCCCTAGTTCAATTCAATTGCTTCTGTTTGCAGGGCTGGACACCTGCAAAGGGCTGGGGGGTATGCCCAGTCAGGTAGCTGTTACCTGCACTGTGCTGATGGAACTACCTGAACAGGAATTTATCTGAAGGATTAATATGATAGCTTCCCTAACGTTCCTTGTAACTCCCAATTTGTACCATTGCAAAGGAATCACAGATTTGCACTTTCATCAATCATTTGACTCCAAGAAATGATTATATTCAAAAAACATCTTAAAAAGCGTCATTATTTTAGAAAATAGGAGTAAAATGCTATGGAAAGTTTTAGATAATACATAAAAAATCTGGTTTTTTGTAGCTTGGATTCCTAAACTTTTGCCTTTCCTTAGCACTAAGAACTTGATGGCTTAGGGCTGCTGGGTGAAAAAGAATTCGCTGAATGTAACTTCAATGTACAGCTCTAGTACAGATGTACCTATAATAGATTGGATTTAGTAGCTCTCCCCTTGCCTGCCTCAGTGAAGCACTGAGGTTTTATGGGGGCTTAATGGTGAGAAGTAAACATCACAAAAAAAGAAGAAATTCTAGAGGGTTATGTGATCTGCCAAGGTTTAGTGTTTACTGCTGCAGGGAGCATGGTTTGGGGGAAGTCACCTATTGTAGAATGGGCACTCTGGGGACCAGAACCAGTGACCTCTAGGAGTAGGTGGTACCAGCTGTGTCCCACCTCTCCTCAAGTAGCTTCATGGTTGGAACACATGCCTAGGAGGTAGGAGACTTGAATTTTTTGTTCTTTGCAGGCTTGCTACACGCTATCATGTGTAGCATGCCAATGGTTGGGATCATTATGCTATACATGTTATTTATTACATTCTTTTACAAATCTTTTAATTGTTATATTTGAGAATTGATGACACTTCAAATCATGAATATAAATTAGCTAAAAGAATTTTTCATGTTGCAAGATTTTAAAAAACAGCTACAGGTGTCAGCTCAATATCGGTATATTTTTTTCTTTACTCTGGGTAAAATGATTTCATGCCTGAAAAGCAGGTAAAGGGCAATATTCAGATAAGCAGAAGTTCCAGCTGAACAATGGAGGGAATGTCAGGACCTAAGTGAAAGCCAGCCTAAGGAAGATCAGCTTCGTGTTATGCTAGGTTCGTTGACTGCTTTTGGCACATGTGCTGATGGCTGTTCTCACTCTTGGTAGTGTATGAATGGTCCCAGTGATGTAGGCTCAACTCCTGCCCCCTGCATATGCCCTCCAGGAAAGCAAGGACCTCCAGGCCCAAAAGTAAGTCTCTGCTCTGTCCTGTTGAGCATATATGACCTGTGTTTCCTTGCTACTCTTCAGCAAATGATGTTGCACTGTTAATTGTTTGAGGATGAAATTATTTTCTAACAGTAGTCTTTTAATGGAGAGGGGGGTTTCTACCTTCTTTGTAAAAGAAGGAACTAGATGGTTACTGGGAGAGTTCCACGTTAGCTGTGCTGATGACCTCCTTTCAGTGTTGATGAAGAACTGAGACGTAGACTTGAGTTGCAGCAGCCTGACATGGCAAACGCAAATCCTCAGTGTTTTGCTTTAGTACTTTTCTCAATAACTGTGCTAAGCAGTGCTTACAGAATTATTTATAAGTGTAGACAGGAAAACCCCAAATCACTTGTCTTTCATTAAGCATATGAATAAAAAACTTCTCTACTGTCATCATAAAAGAGGTTACAGTATGCTTTAGCTACTTCGAGTTGAAGGGCTTCTTGATACAGTGGAGAAGCTTCCTGATCAGGGAATTGAAATCCACAACACAGAGGTCATCATTATTGTTTCATGTAATAGAATTTCTGTGGTCTTTTACCTTTTTTATTCTCTTTTTACCATATTCGAGAAAAAAAACAGAGAGAGAGAATAAAGTATTTATAATTTTAAAAGAATTGAAAACCGTTTCCTGTAAAGTGTGAAGGAATATGAAATTTCAGAACTTGTATGACCTATACCTACTGACTTATGTGCAATTTTTCAACTACAATGCACTATAATATTTGGCTGGGGATAACTGAATAATACAGGTGACAGGATGAGGCCTAACAGAGGCTGTAGAAAGTGAAAAGGAAGTCAGTCTGATTGAATAGGTTATCTCAGTTATAGTATTTATTAACTTTTGAATACTGGACTCTAGAACCATATGGATTTAAACATAATTCTTGTGTTTGTGATATCAACAGAGTACAATAAATTGAATTAAAGCAAAACAATTTAAAAATACAAATAACTGATATTTTAAGCTTTTCAAGTTATAAGCGCAAAATTTCACAGGGAAATAGTATATTTGAAAGCAAATTTATTTGTACGCAAGTCCCAAACCTGGACGCCTTAATTTGGACAACAGTAATTCTGGGAAACGTATTACTAATGTAGTAAAAGCTAACTTACGCTTTTCAAAAGAGACATTGTTCTATGTTCTCTCCCATGTAGTTCAGCATTATATTTCTGTGGTTTATCTGTGAAAAGATATTTTTTCACAGTCATATTGAAAGCTAGTTTCCTGTTTCCCTTCTCATGTCCTCCCTGTTCATAACAATTCTGCAATTGTAACTGACCCACAGGTCCGTTGATGGTTCAGGTTGAAGAAATTGGTACCTACTTAACACTCCTGCAGAAGTAAAATGTTTTTATGGATCAAGACTTATTGCACTTTGCTGAACTCAAATCAAAGCTGTTAGTAAAATAAACAGAGAAAGTCAATACTCTAGGAGGATATGTTAAGTAGGAAGTTAAGTTCCTGCTTTCTCCCCATAAACATGAAGCCTTGGGATGCAACTTTTCTTTTACTTTAATCTGATGGTAACAGTGGTTATCAAAATAACTGTAAAGGCCTTTTAAGAGAACAAATAAAAATATCTTTTTCTGACAGTAATTGTGTTGAGGAGTTTATTATTTTGCAGGTTTTAGTCCTGGCTCTTGCCATTTTAGTGCTTTTATCTTAAGAGTTAGCCTCAGCTAAAGCTAGTGAGAGATTTCTTCAGAAAAGAAGAAACATCATTAATGAAGTTTTAATAAGGATTGTTTCATCTATTTGATGGAAAGTGTTTCTATTTCTATTGATTAAAATATTAAAAGACTTGAAAGCTTTTAAGTTGAGGGATCAAACTTATGCTGTAACCAAGTGTGGGTTCACTTCTCCAAGTACTGCACAAGAAGTTGGGGAGAATTTTCCCCCAAAAGATCAGTTCTTTTCACTGTAGGAATTGCTCCTCAGTAAGAGGTCTCTGGGCTTGTGGAGACTGTTTTGTGGAATGTGTTAGGGTTAAGCTTGCTTTGTGCTAATTTTAAAATACTCTTATAATTTTAAAATGCTTATATATTTTGTGTGTTCACGTGTTGCTTCTCCACAGGGTGACCCTGGACAGCCTGGGAATCATGGTTATCCTGGTCTGCCTGGTCCAGATGGTAAGCCTGTGAGTACTAAAAACTTAGTCATATATTGTAAATGTAAAACTAACAGGAGAAAAAACATGGAACACAGATACGAGATTTTCAAATTTAGATGATTTTGTCTCCATTCTTTGAAACTGTGAATGTCATTTAAGCACCATCTGCATGTAACAGTTCTATGAATATGTTAATCATACTATTTTTGTTTCAAGGTTAAATACTGTAAATAAAAGTTAGGTACTGTTGTAAAGCAGAGAACAGGCTATGAGTGCTCCTCTTGGTCTTTGCATTACTTTGCAGCAGTTATGTTACAACTTTCAGTCTTTGCTCCCTGAGAAGTTGTTCACTGGAAAGCACTTCAGGGCACCTAAAATGCTATCTGTTTTTTTTAGGGATTGCTGCTTGGTTCATGTAATTTCTTTGTAGATTACCTCGAGTAGTCCATCAAAAGATGTAGATACACATGTAAAATGTTAAAAATATAGATATATTTTTAGTTCCAAACTGCTTCATTTAACTGTGGTGATTCCATTTGTAAGCAGAGTTAGTTTAACAGGAAGTAAATAGATAGTGAAAACAAGAAATGTAATTGTTTCTAGAAATTGAAAATTTCTCTCTTTTAAAATATGGGACTTGTTAATATTGAAACGTGACCATGGTAGCCCTGATGGCCCAGATGAGCAGTGCATACATGAATTTTTCATCAGTCCCACAAGCAAATATCCTCATTTTTCTTGTGATATAAAAATGTTTTTATATTTTTTCTCTTGTCTTAAACAGCTTTTCATAGCTATTAGCTTCAGAGTTTTTTTGAACCAGAATTAGAGAAGACAATCTGAATTGAAATTCTCAGTGCTTTAAAATACTGGATTTTGATTTTAGACAATCCTGAAAATACAGGTTTTAAAGTATTCTGAGGTGGGAAAGTACATTTAATCAGAATAATTTTTCACTTGATCATTGGTGGTGCTTAAGCTTATGAGGAGCAGTTCTGCTCTCCTATACAAGACAGATGTACAAACTGTCTGAATCTGGAGTTGCATGGGAGAAAGTGTCCATCAGAGTTTGACCATGCTGATTTCTGGAAACAGATTTGCAGTATTAATAAGCATAGCAGAGCTGCCTTTAATCCAGCTAAGTCTGATATTTTGAAACATAACGTAATATCATGTGAGCTTTAATGAAGGCAGAATGGACTGTATATTGCCAGGGAAATGTCAGTTTCTGTTATCTCTTTTAATAAATAGATTAGCACTTCATTTCTGAAGTGCCTGGTCAGCTACAATAGTATTGTCTTAGAAACAATTCGTTATGATTCTTTCATACTTTTATGAACAGATTTCCACTTCAAGGCTATTTATCTTCCCATAAGCACTGAAATTTGTAACAGCATGAGTTATGAAGGAGAAATAAGTTGATACTATAGACCAACTGTAACTTTGTAATCTGGCAGAAATGGCTTATCTTTTCCTGCAAGTGAGGCATAATGTGCATAGATGGGCATTCTCTGAACATAAAAAAGATTACCAAAAGTATCTCAGAATGAGAATCAAAAAGCCCCACTAAAGGAGAAATTGTATCATTTTGCTGAAGAACTTATGTTATTTAAAGTGCTTACAGTTAAATCCTGTAGCTTTATTAACTGACTAACATTTTTGAAATATCAGTTGTAGTTTTTGCACTTGTTCTTTGTAAGGACATAATTGCAAACCAATTAGATCATCTGCAGCTCTGGCCAATGTATTATTTTTCCTTTCAGTAGATTCTTGGGTGCATTCCAGGTGACTTTTTAGCCATGAATGGTGGGAGACCCTTTAGATGCACTGTGCAGGAAAACAGATTCCTCTCTCTGTCTTTTTCTTTCTATTTTACTTTTGTATTTGCTAATACAACTAGCACGTTTTCTGTGCTGTCAGTGATTTTCCTTGTTTAGGGAAACTTTGCTAATGAATCTTTTTAGCTTTATGTCCTGGGGAACTCTGAGAAGCAAGCATTTAATTCAGATCACACCATAGGCATACAGGTAGTTGTGTAGTCGGTCTTGTTTAATCAAATGGCTTTTGCATGAAAAGCTTTTCCTGCAGAGTCAGTCTTTTCTGTTCCCAAACACATTTTTATGTTCTTCTCTAAAGTTATTCCAGTTTGCCTGTCTGGTATTAATTTTCTTGGAACAGTATAACTGGTCAACAAAATGTTTCTTCCTCTGAGAAAGGTTTTAGGCATGCATTTATATTACTATATGAAACTGATTTTTAAAGTAAAACATCTAATAAAATCTAGTTTATTGTTTGTGAGCTGGCTAGATTGTTCTAATACTTAAAGTTTGTTTTAGTGCAGAAAAATTGAAGACAACTCCTGCTAATATCTTCAATCTTACCAGAACGTAATTGTTTACCTGGTGTTATCCAGTAAAATTGTTTGCTCTAATATTTGGGGAAGTGACCATAAACATGGCTTTTAATCATTTAGTAAATGTTATTTTTACTAGTCTTGTTTAGAGTATCTCTATTTTTTCCCTTTAATTGCCACCTGTGTTTATTTTCTGATACATACAGAAAAGATCAATTAAAGAAACTGTAAAAAAGCATGATAGTGAAAAAGCAATGAAAATACATTTTTTTCAATCAAAAATGTAATTCAGAACCTGAAATTACTACATTTTCAAGAGAAAAGCACTGATAAATAAGTGCAAGGATAAAAACAGTATTTGAATCTCAACTGGCATTCATTTCAATGAACATTCAATGAAAGAAGCAGTTGGAATGATTGCTAGCCCTGGAAGCTCTCAGCAGCCTGACTGCATGGTCACGAATCCATTTTTTATTCTAAAAGATGCTTCGTACTGGGAAAAAACTCAAGGTGAAAAATAAATTATCAGCGTCTCAGCAGTGATCACTTATGGTTAATAGAGGCGACAGGTTATCAATCTGCTGACAGAAATTGAAAAAAAACCCACTTACTTGTCAATTTTGAACTACAAACGATGCAGCTGGCAAATCTGAACAATTTTGCAGTGTTTCATTTTTATTCGTGAAAGTTTGGAACAATTTGCCTTGTCTTCACAGTGTGTACAATAAAATAAAAGAAGAAATGAGAAAAAAAACAGTTTTAAAAAATCTGGTGAGACAATTTACTGATATATGCAGATATGGGGTTCATAAGGTATCAAAAGCCTCACATAATAAGTAATTTCTGATGATTCCAATATATTTTTTTAAAGATTGCAGAACATATTTACAGCTGTATTATCTAGAGTTTAATATCTGTTGACCAACTGAGGGCCAAATATTTTATGATGTACTTACTATACTTGCAATGAAGAGCTATTTCAACAATACTTTTGCAATAAAAATGGGTAATAGTTTCACATATGCATCAAAACCCTTATGCTGTTGGATGGATTGCCTGGCATTTAAGTTGCTATAAACTCTGCAGCTACTTTTTTCAGGAAACTTTGATAGAGTTGATAATTCAGCAATGAAATGCTGCTCTCAATTCCAGAAAAATGCATATTCTTTAGTAACACTGTGACCTTGTTATTGTAAGAGAAAATCTTTTTGCTCTGTTCTAATACAGTCATGTATAGGCTTCCCTGAGACCCAGTAGTCTGAGATCAGAGCAATGCCTGATGCTGACTTGTACTCCAGAGACAGCTATAGAGTTCAGGCAAAAGAGCATATCACTACCTGCAGCAGCTGCCAAAGGCAGAGGATACTGTAAGGATGAACATCTAAACAGTGAGCGGGAAGTTAGACTCCCTTGGTACAGCATCCTATCTCCCAACAGCCTGAAGCTTGGGAACTTTTTAAGCTGGATTTGGGACCTTTTATTTAATGATCTTGATGGGTCTTTTTTCCTCTGTGCTATTTGAGAGCATCGTGTGTAGGTATAATATACTGCTAGGGGCTCTGAGTTATGAAGGCCTTGGCAGATGATGGAGGAAAGTGTAATGAAATGGAGAAATAATAAACATGGATACATGTCTGAATAGTTATAACAATTTCTGTCCTTTAAGATGTAATGTATTTTATATGAAGAGTTTGAAGGCTTGTCTTGTATTGCTTTAGATAACTGTGCTTTTAAGATTTTCTGCAAGAAACTTACACAAGAGGTCTGCAGACCTTTCAGGGTGTTTTCCTAACACCAAGTTAAATTTTCCTTTTGCAGCTGAATTCCATTATGCTTAGTTACATCACCCTAAATAGTTCTTTTTACTTAGTGCTCATAGTCCTTCAATATCATTAGACCATTGCTGTTGATCCTTGGTTCCCTCCAAGCCAAATTGAGCTTGCTTACTTCTCCATTTGTCTTTCCCAAGTAGTCCTGTGTACGAGCCTTTGTCATTTATGTTGTTCATTGACTCCAAAAGCTTTTCATTAATGGAACGTGCAGTGCAGTTGTCATTGCCTTATCCATACAGCCTGTATTTTTATTTTATATTTGTCAGATGGGATATGCCTACAAATGCTGTCTGAACTTTCGTCCTTTAGGCATGCAAGTGCATTGAAGATAGACTTCTGAGGTTTACTCTGCTATTGCACCCAGAGTTCTTTGGAATTAATACTTGTCATATGTCCTTCTTGCTCAATTTTTTCCCTTACAGGCAAACTAACTTTCCTATTCCAGTAAGGCTCTTAATTCACTGATGATGACAGTGTTGCCAATTTTTTTTGTCTTTTATGTAAGTTCTTTGACCGAAGAAGTGTGTTTAATTTTTTTTCCTTAGAATTATTTGTAAATTATTGCCATTTTTGTTAAATTACAACGTTTCATTTTATCTGTGATTTTTTCAAATACCCGGCAATCTGAGACAAGGCTAATCTCGATGTCCTGCTGTTTATCACTTTCCTTTTAAGGACTTTCAGGCACTAGAAAATGATCAGTACTGTTCTCACCTACAACAAACTGAGAGCAAGATTTTGTATAACCCTGATTTCAGGTGAACAGATGTAACATAATGAATGTGAATATAATCAAAGTGCTGTGGAGTAGTGCTGACTGACATTGATGAAACATTATAGGTGGGATTCACTTTAAGACACATATATTTAGTATTTAAATGGGTACAGAGACACAGGGTGTCTAAATTCTCATAATAGTCAATAGATGTTTAACTATTATACCACAAGAGGTGTGGGATTTTTATGCTGTGAGGTATTTTGTCTTGCCCACCCTGCAAGACAATGAATGCTTCCCAAGTATTTTGTGCCACTGTCTTCTAACACTGGGTGGGTGTCTTAGGAATCTCAAATGGCAGGAGCATTTAGGCAGCTGGATTCAAAACTCAGTATCAAATTCAGAGTTGACTGTAATAGTCCTCACACTATCTGTGTGTCTTCTGAAAAGTTCATGAGAGAAGACTAAGGCCAGATAAAAAGTATTACTTTTGGTGGCAAACTTCATGTGTTCATCCTATTTAAAAGAGAACCTTCAGTCCTGAACTCATCAATTGAAAAGGGAATTTTTACTTCTGTCCTTTTTACAGAAAATGGGAGCTATGGCACTGCTGTTCTTCCAGCATACATATGTATGTCACATAGGTACTTTTATTGAAGGCTTTGTGATTAGGGAAAGAGGATTTGAGCTGACTTTAATGCAAAACATTTGTAGGTATTAGCATGTAAATTGATGATCCATCCTGCAGAAGGAGTAGTGATACAAATATATACTTGGGTTTTATGAAATCAGGTTGGTTTTTTTTATTTTGTAGAAGGTATTTTTTAACTTGCCCAAACAATTGCTATGTTATTTGTACCAGAGAGTGATTCTAATTTTTGTTACTTTCTGTGACTTTCCTTTTGAATCTTCTCTCTTTCAGCTATCCATTGAAAGAACACATTGACCATGTGTTTGATTTGTATTGAAATCACATTACCATATTTAGCCCTGAGCTAAATATGCCTTTTTGTAAGCTGAAAACTCTTCTGCTGTCTTCCATTCATCTTGTGATTTTGAAATTCAGTTCAGCCAGGAAATTGTCCTCCTCTACTTCTTCCCCTGCTCAGTTAGAGGGAGAAGGGAAAATGCATTGCAGAGTTCTAAATTATGAAATAAAGTTTTATTTGTATAGAATTATATCCTACAGAATGACATACCATTTTTTTTTTTTTTTAAGAAAAAAATGTATAAAATTTTAAAGGTATTTTTTTTATTTGGTGAATTGTTTCAGCTACCTGGGAGGCCTATAAGCACTCTGGGAATTGTATACCATTTGCAGTTAAAGCTGATTTTGCTAGAACTGCCTTGAGCACTAAAAGTAAAATGCTTGATAAAGGATCCATGTATGACAGAGACCTAGAATTCTGTTTACTTCTATATTAAATATTACCAGCTGGCTCATGGGGCAGCTGCTCAAATGTCTTTTGGGAAGAGGGCACAGCAAGGACTCTCTTGTATCTAACCCAGCAAATAATTTTAGGTCTGTTTATTATTCCTAGGAAGGTCTGACTGATTCAAAGAAGAAATTGAAAAGGTTCAGTTAGCTCCTTTTTACCAGTGTGGAAATCACCCCAGGAAATTTGGTGCTAAGATTTTAGGATTGAAACCCATTTGGAAATAGGATTATTGCTTCTCTCAGTTCAAATCAAGATCAGATTCTGGGTATTTGAAATTGGATAGCCCATTTAATGGGATTTATCAAATTTAGTTTTGTCTGCCTGTTGAAATGTCTGAACCAAACAGCCTCAGAGTATTACAGTACAATTTCTTTTCTTGTTTTACATGTTTTCTCAATAAAATCCTCTTGGTAGTTCATTTTGTCCATTGCAAGGACATGCTTTTAAAGGAGCTATGTAAAATTAATGTTCTCCAGTAATTTGCCTTTCTTAAAGGATTCTTTAAAGCTCCTGTTAATTTTGCATGAAAACTGGCAATCTTTGCTGCACTAATTGAATCAAATCTACCAAAACATAGACAGGTATTTTGGATTCTGTAAAGGTTCTCTTGTTCTGCCAATGTTGATTTCTAGTAAAACATTCCTGAAATTCTCTTTTCAACTCATGAATTATTTAGCATTTCTTTTTGTAGCCCAGTCATTCAAATTATTTTTTTATTGGCACAGCCTGTTATATACCTTCAAGTTCATAGCTAAGTGCTTAGTATCGAGAATGGAGTTTTTATTATTTAGAGATATTATAAAACTGGCTCCATAATGTATTAGAACATGCCTTGTTTGTTAAAGCTGATTTCTGTAACTGGATATAAGCCTTTAAAAGTCCTGGCATGTTTCAGCTATTTTTCTTAACAGAGAGAGAAAAAAATATGTCTACATATGTGGATTAGTTTTTGTTGGGTTTTTTTTCCAGTGGAAAATAAAACAATATGTTTCTTATGCTTTTGTGTAACAATTCTGAAATAACTGGTTTTAGCTAAAGTCTGGAGGCTGAGAACTTCAGCTGCAGATATGAAAGCTTTTGAAAACTGAAAACTAAATCCCAAATGTATGATTGTGATAGCAGTTGCTAAAATCTGTGACCTAAAATTGTAGGGTTGTGATAAAAGTTTTCCAGTAAGCAGGATTGTTTTTTCTTTAGAAAGGTGTTTGGATATTTGTGTATGTTGCTTTTGAAAAGTCACAAGTCTTGGTTCTTTTCCTTAGGGATACCAGGGATCACCGGGAGCTCCAGGTATCCCAGGAACTCCAGGGATTCAAGTAAGTTTCTGTTTTGTTCCTAGAATTTGAATGTCTGAGACAAATCCTGCCAAGTCTCTCTCAATATGCATTGTTTGTCATTGAGAGTTGAGGTGTGGGGAATGGAGAGGCCTCAAAGGGTGTTATGAAATCAGGGGCCATCCTTGGGTGAATTGCTTTGAAATTCACATGGCTTTGGGTTTGTAGGTAGGCTGACAATTAGACTGCAAATATAAGCAGTACTAGCTAAGACCTCTAGAAGATGGACTCAGCTGCAGTTAGACATTTTTGATGTAATCCAGAAGCCAAACAGTAGTTCCTTCAAGTTTTCTGTGAATCACTAACAATGATCTGAATTCTTGTCATAGTGATGGATTGCCCACAGTTCACACATCCAAAATAAGGTTTCACATAAAGCCCAGACTGATGGAGCAGAATAATTTTCCTTTCTTTGTTGTATTAATTTAGTAGTCCTTACTGAGACAGTTGTTGGATTTTATAGGACAGTGCTGTATTTTACCTGTGGCATGATCCAGACTGCATGATAGTTAAGGACTTAGTAATTTGTTGAATTAAATATCTGAGAGCATGCTGGGGCCAAGAGCGAGCCTGCAACATGGCATATGTGGAGGCTGTTGGATGGACAACTGAATGTTGCTGTCTGATGGACGTCTCTGGGCTAGTACAGGCTGTGTGGCATTCTTTTTATTCCTGGGGTGGTCCTTGGTTGAAACAAAAAATGGTTTTGGTGTCCTCAGTCATGGGTTATGATAATGTGCTATTTCATCCATGCTGCGTACATATCATGCTTGGTTCTGCTTTTGTGTCCAGTTACCAAAATGTTGTAATTAGGCAGCTGACACATTGGTCTTTGGGTTATGTGTTACATTTCTGTGTCTCATTCTGTATCAGATTGTATTGGTATTTGAGCTGGTGTTAATTTCTTTCTCAATCTAGGGACCTCGTGGCTTGCCAGGTATCAAGGGAGAACCAGGAAAAGATGGGGAAAAGGTAAAGGAACCCAAACAAGGATAATAGATAAAAAGATTTTACTCTTTTATTTTTTGGTTGTACAGGTAATAGTGTCAGTATTTTCACATGAGTGTTCTGTGAGAATTGTTTACTAAAAGGGTAATAAGAAAGGACTAAGAATCCTAAATTTAAATTCTGAATCTGGTCTGCTTTATTTAATAACGTTTATACAGGCTTTAGTACTGCTAGTAACAACTTCATTGCACTGAACAACACATATTTAGAGAGTGTATCTAAGTATGGGTACCTGGAAACACAATACAGACATCTGTCAAAATGGTTTCTTTTTAACTCTTTTCATGCTTTTTCTTTTTTAAGTGAGAATCCAGATGACGTAGGTAGGAATTCCTGGATGGCACTTTTTGTCAGAAAACACTGACTAATTGAAACCAAAACCTTTTGTGGAAAATTCTAGCTGAGGTGTAGCCAGTAGCTTGGAGCTACAGACAGATGTTAAAGCTCACACATAACTCCCTTCTGGTAATCAGGATAAAGTCGACTCTGGATCTTCTGTATACACAGAAGATGTATAAGATCTTCTGTATATGGCCATTGGCTATTGGCAAGTCTCATTGATATATAAATTTGTGTCCACCCTCCTCTCACATTTCTGCCCTATGTTTAGGAAAATTCTAAACTGATTGTGAGGATAATTATTTTGGTATTGGTTTATTGAAACTTCAAAGCCTCTTCTGTAAAACAAGCACTTGTTTTCCCAACGGATCTTAGAATTTCTTTCTCAGGTTTCCAATAAGCAGGTTCTTAAATTCATCACTGTTCAGCAGAATTCTCTAATTAATGATTAGAGCTGAAAACCTGCTTACGTGTTCTGTGCTTCAGTTATCTCAATCTAATTAATTTTAGAACTTAATCTAATTGATCAGTTAATATTGGGCCATGTGTAGAAATTAAGATGCTGCTGATGAAAAACTCTAATTGCCTGGCAGTATAGGTTTGTCACAGAAAGAATATTTCCTATTGCTCAGTCTAGCCTTGTTTAAAATGTGCCAAGAAATAGGGCTTCCACCACTGTTTTAGAGAACATTTCCATTGTAAAATAGGTCTTGCCATTAGAATGTTTTTCCTGGAGATTCAGCCCAAATGTTCATCTCTTTATTTCACCCTGTTGCTTGTAAAGTTTCTCTACTGCCTAATTTAAAACTCCTGCCATTTCCAAATGGTTTCGTTTATCCAATAATTGAACCACCACTTCTGAGAAGAAATCAAGACTCCATTCTGTTTCCTTAAGAAGCAATGGATGCATGAAGTGTTAATTTTATAACCTTTGCTGATTTTTGAACTCTGTTCCATTGTCTGCTTTTAATATTTATTTGTTGAGAGGTATTGTGATAGCATTAACCCACGAGCTGTCATTCCTGTGGTCATGTTCCTGCCTACTGCAAATATATGACAGGCCTCTCCGAATGTGCTTAGGCATGAATGGCTTTGATGAGCAGCACTGAGACATGTTGTCATGGTTTAACCTTTGTCTTAGAATTTGAAGTATTATATGAAATAACTTTCTAAGCACAGGTTACTATTCTTCCTATATGATTGAAATATATTAAACAAATTTAAATATATTTTTCAATATAGAAGTAAATATTAACAGAAAGAAAACATTCTGATTGTCCAAAAATGATTTTGTGATTAGCTGTTTTCCCACGTGAAGTAGATCTTGTCTACTGAAACAAGCAACTGTGACTGGTTTTATTGTTTCAAGTCAAGTAGTGACAAGTTGTAATTTAGGATTTTGTTGTCATTGCTCAAGGGAACTTGCAGACAAATTGTTAAATATCTTCAGTACCAACAGCAAAAGTTTGGAATTCTTGATATCTGACACCTCTGAGAACAATAAAAAGAACTGATGTTTTGCCTTGTCTTTTCAATTGCCAAATGCTTTTACCAAAGTGGATTCTTTCTTCCACTGAAATGAGAACTCATTTGTCAATTTTCCAGAGTTGTTTTGTAAGTATATTTTGGTTTAGTTTTGTTTCTTTTTTGGAGAAGGTACTTAATATCTTATTTTTTAATACTTCACTCATCCAGAGTAAGATGGTAAGAAATTTCATAAGGTTAGTAGGTCTTTGATATTTTCAGTAAGAGGTAGAAGCAAAGCCATAGCAGATCTAGGAAATTTCCTTATTCTTTGGGAATTAGGAAGGGTGGTAGAATTATCATAGCTCCTACAGAGATTTTCAGAGCTTTTTTTCATCTTATAAAATTTAATTGCTACTTTTGAACCGCCCTAAGACTTATTAAAAAATTGCAGTAAATTCAGTCTAAAATTTAGTGATTAACCCTTTTATGTAATGAATCTTGTTTAAAGATAAAAAAAACGCTTCTCAGTCATCATACCAATGTTATGAAGTTGATACAGTGATATATTGCATCTTTCCACTATTTGTTGATTGCAAGAATATGAACATTTTATAGTATATTACCACTATTTTGATACAAGGATTTAAAATCTGTTTGCTATTTCAGGGTGACAGTGGACTACCTGGTTTTCCTGGATTACATGGGATGCCAGCACCAAAGGTTGAAATTAAATATTTCTTGTTACAATATTCCTGTGTTTCAGCTTGCTCTGTAGTTTAATTTAAAGGGAAAATCAGTCCATATACAATATTATGTCAGAGCATTTGATGAATTACTTAAAATTAATAGATATGAGGATGATCTTTAGGGAAGACACATGCCATGGCACTTCATTGCATAGATATAAAACAATAGAAACCACCCGTTTTTCCATTTTTGTTCTGGTCTATGGGATTTTATATTAATTAATTTGATTTTGCTGCTACTTAGAGAATTCTTTTAAAAAAATAAAAACAATTATATTATTTTCATGTCATTCCACTTGAGTGACAGCATTTTGAAGGACAGTTCTGGTCTCTCTCAGTGATTTCAGTTTATGTGTGTATTCCTCAAAACAATTTCCCCCGTATCTTTTGCCCATCTATGTTTGTACTCAACTGAAGTTACTTCTTACTTTTTCCAAATTTGTGTTTTTAACTCTTCAGATAAGGTCTTCAGAAAAGTCTAGCCCTTTTCAAGGAACTGAATTTTCACTTATGTTCCTACCTATATTGAAGCAATGAGAATCACAAAGTGCCTTCTGTGGAAAGTAGAAGCATTAAGCATGGGGATTGTCTCATCATCAGTGTTGGACATTCTGGCTTCTCTAGGAAAGCTGGGCAAATTCAGGATTTGCATTTAAGTCTTGAGCATATTTTTTATATCACATGGAGCTCTTTGCCTTCTATGTGCCTGTCATACATGCAAAGTTTTTATATTTATCTATCTATCTATCTATCTATGTATCTATCTATATCTTTATATGACTATTTCTGTTTTGGAAATTAACTTGTTCATGTACATTTTGTCTAGGGAGAAAGGGGTCCTAAAGGAGATCAAGGAGTGCCAGGAATATACGGAAAAAAGGCAAGTGATGTTATAATCCTAAATTAAAGCAAAATGCTATTGGTATCTGTGATGGGGTGACCTTGACTGGCTGCCTGGTGCAAACCCCCAAGAACCTCTCTTATCCTCCCTTCTCATCAGTATAGAAGGAGAAAATAATACGGAAAAGCTTGTGGGTCCAGACAGGAGAGATCACCTGGCAGTTACTGACACAGAGAAAACTGTGGCTACTTTGGGAAAATTAATTTAATTTATTGACAACTAAAAAAAGTTTGGATAGTGGGAAAAAAGGGGGAAAAACTAAACTCCTCTGTTCTCCTCCACACTACTTTTTCCCAGGCTGAGCTTCCCTCCTTCCTGGGATAGGAAGTAAGGAGCAAGTTAGAGGGGTCTTTACTCAGGCTCTGCTTATTTGGATATTTTGAGAACTGTCTTTATTATCTTAGTGGATTGGTGTGATTAATTTTCACATAGCACAAAATCCATTTCTTGTAAATAGGTCTGTGGGGTAACACACCATGGAGGGAATATGGGTATGGGGCATGGGTAATAATTATATTGCAAAGAAGTCAATGTTTTTTAATATAGATTTACGATAACCAAACGAGACAGGGAGAGGAGTTAGGGGAGTGAGGAGAGGAGCACATGACAGGAGTGAGGCTGATAGCAGATGGGAAGAGAGATACTTTAATCTGTAGTTTAAATAAAGCACAGGGTATATTTTGGCCATCCAATGATAACTGCTGTATTTTCACCTGTCCTTATACTTTCTTCATGTCTTTAGTATAGAGTTTTAAAGAGGGTCTGTGTTAGCATTTCTATAGTTTGAAGCATATTTTTGTTTCTGTAATGGGGTTGTAGTTATTAATTGACAACTGCATATGTTAAGAAAGGAACAGATCTTCTGTACATTTTCAAAATAAGGAAAAACATACACGAGTTATAGGTTAAATATACTGAATTTGCAGCATAAACATTGAGCACTGCTTACTTTTCTCTTGCTGTTTTTCTCAGGGGTCAAAAGGAGAGAAGGGTGATACAGGGTTTCCAGGAATGCCTGGACGATCTGTAAGTTTTCTGAAGATGATTTGTCTTTTGCTTTTGCTTGTTAATTCACCTACTGATTACTGCTAAATGTTGCCCCAGGGAGACCCTGGCAGAAATGGGAAAGATGGACTACCGGGCAGTCCTGGCTTCAAGGTATGTAGAAAGGCATATTAATACCTTGATAAAAGCTTCAGTAGTATTTCTTGTGGTCTAAACAGTTTATTCTGTGGAGAATTACTGGAAATTCAAATAATGTTGTTAGTGGGAGATGTGGAAGTTTACTGCAGCAAGGAGCAGATGTAATTGTTTTCAGTTGTTCTGTGAGCAGAAGTAAAGCTTTTGTTAAGAATGTATTAGTGATCATTAGAGATTTTTTATACTTTATCTCTCTTATCCTTTTGTGTTTCTCTAACTCTATGAATCTGTTAAAGAGATTTATATCGAAGTATAGATGGAGAACACAATTGCTTTTGAGGGAGCTGCAGGAAAATTAGGGGAAAGTACCTTCAGTATCGGATTAATGTTTGTGTTTGTATTCTCTTAACTATGCAGTGCTGTTCATATTTAATGTAGAACAGTCTTTCAAGTCAGCTAAGTATGTGTCTGCTGTAAAAAAAACAACAGTATCTGGTATTTCTATAATGTATTGCAGTCTTTGAGCTCACTGGACATTTTACTTTCCAAGTTGTTGTTTGCACTGTTCTAATTTGTGAAAACATAGACTTTAGCAGTATCAGTTTTAAGTTTACAGAAAAAAGATTTTAATAATATGTGATGTAAATGCTCAATTGAATTGATCTAAAGGAGTTTTTCAACAGCAGCTTTGTTCCTATAAAATTTTTTTAATAATAAAGAAATTATCTAGGGCTGCTCAAGATTAATGTTACTTAAGTATCCAAAAATGCAAGTGTACTTCTGAATGCATTTGTCTAAATTCATTCATATTACTGTAGTTGGAGACCTGGGTCTTCCATTTTGTGACCATGCTTGTCTAGAGCAGCTGGCATATCCATGACATCTGCTGCAGCAGGGAGATATGACACAAAACCTGTGAGAGACCTAAAACCTTCCAGGCAGCAGCTGTCAGTGAGGTGGATGCAGGGTAGTGCCAGTTGACTCTGGAGGGCAGCTCAGCTCAGAGAAGGCAGCCTTTCAGGTACCAGTTTAGTTGTATACCTAAAAAAACCCTGGTGCATTTGAAATGCATTAGTCTCCAAAATATCCTCAGAGAGCTGAAAAATACGACATGAGTCCTGTGGAAAGCCAGTGCCTTTCTGGAGTGGGAATAGACAAGATACCGTTGGGTATCTCAAATATGACCAAATGTCCATGTGTGGGCAATGGGATTCAATTCTGGTCAGCTGAATCAATCCTCCATCAATTGTCACAACCAGGCTTCCATTATCTGTGATATAAGCTTGGTTGTCTCCAGGAATTTATTTCAAAAGAATCCTCCCTTATTTTCCATGTAGATGCGTATATATATAGAGAGAGAGATGTATATATATATATGTACACATACATTAGTTATCATTGCTAAGGTAGAAGAAAAATTCCTTCTCTGGTACTGTAGAATGTAGAAAAAATATTAGATACCTGACCTTTTTTCTTCTCTGGTATTTGATTACATGGACATGTAATAGTCACAGTTAACATTAACATAAAATTTTAACTGTCACTGGTGGCAATTCAGAGTGAAGCATTATGTTGCTAAAGCATGAGTTTGGAGAGTATCTTCATCTGTTTTATGCTTGTAAACAATGTACAGAGAATTCAGTATATTGTGTGAACATATGTACATTTAAACTAAAAGACATTTTCTGGACTATTTTCTTAATTATTGTAGTACAAAAAATATTATATGCTCATTAGTTTTTATTAATTTTATAATATAGTAGTTAATAGACGCCATATCCTTCATTTGAACATTTTGTTAGCCTGACTTCGACATCTGCTTGCTATAAAACATTGCTTCATTCTGGGTCTGTAATCAAGTTCTGGGCCTGTAAACAAACAGGCTTTCTTTGAAGAAAATTTCTGTTGGAGCTTTCCTGAATTTTACAATATTCATTTTGGGAAAGAATGTGGAAAAAACATGGTTTGAAACCCAGATGCTGCCCGTTGTTACTTCAATTCCAGCTTTTATAATTTTAAGTTAATTAGTGCCAGGTTATTTCATATATATATCTATATATATATATCCATATATATATCTATATATATATATCCATATATATATATATGTATATATCTTTGAATTTCTTGTATGTGTTTTATTTCTGGAATTATTCACATTCTCAGAATACTTTAGTGTCATACATACTTCAAGTAAGGACATAAAGATTTGATCATTTGTGGTACTGCTGTATTCTGAAGTGCTTTGGAATATTTTTTCATACTATTACTTGTACAAAAAATTAGACACTAGCAGTTTATTATTGTTTCATGCACTTTTTTCAACCAGAAATAGCTTCTCTGATTGAAAAGAAAATTGCCTCTGATCTCTTTTTTTCAAACTGACAGATGCCAGGCACAGCATGAGGGAATATTGGATTGATGACACCTCTTGCTGTGTCCTAAACTGTTAAGAGGTGTTTGTGTGGTGAGATCTCGATGTGTGTTGGTTTGAAATTTTACTTACATTAAAAATATAATTTACTAATTAAAATAACTATTTTTATTATGCAAATAAGGTTGTTTTCTGAAGTCTTTTTTATTTTAAAGGGAGAAGTTGGGCAGCCTGGATCTCCAGGCCTAGAAGGACATCGAGGAGAGCCTGTAAGTGATTGAATTGCTGACATATCCTTATGTACTGATTTGTTAGTTTTGTTGGGTTTTGTCTTTTTTTTTTTTTAAGTTAATGGCTATTATACTTCATGTTTAATTCATATTGATTTGAATTGTTTGATATGTCCATTTTTTTAAAGTGCTTGTTTATTTTCTGCTGTTCATCTTTAAATTTGATTTAATTAAAAGGAATAAACAAGGCCTTAAAGTCAAAGATGCCTTAAAAGATTCTTAACCATATTGCTCTTGTATATCTTAGTAGATATACTGAGATATATATATAGATATATCTATATAAGTTATAAAATTGTCTCATTATTGACTTCTTTCCTTTTGATGTTGTGGTATAGTTAGATATTAATAATTACTTACATGAGGAAAGATTTTGGATGGGTTTAACTCTTATTTCTGCTACATGGTGTATCTTCTTTCATGTACTTGTCAATGGCATTTTTAAAGTCTATTTTTTCACTGTCTACCCCCTTTCCTTTGTCCAGTTTTATTGGCCTTTTACTTCCCTTCATCTTCTTACACCATATTATCTGCATCTCTCTTCTTGTTTAGCAGGAGACCATGCTGCTTCATTTTTGTTTTGCTTCATTCCAAAGACATTGTTCCTCTACTGGTATTTGGAGAACACCTCAGGGCAGCTCATTTTACCTCCTCTTAGTATCTGAGAGCTAACCTTTGTCCTCGTTGTTTTCTCATTTGGCTCTTTAAGGCCAGCGGACTGCTGGAAGCAAGTGAGCCAAGATATCAGCTTTGAGTGCTGAGAGACAGCCAGCTGTCTTCAAACCATCAGTAACTCTTCTGTGGGCCAAGAGCAGTAAATGGAGCTCAGTTTGTGGAACACTGCCTTACAGATGAATTACATTCTGAATTGTAAGATAAGGAGATACAGCTTTATGTAGTCAGAAATTTTGTGGTATTGAATGTAATGGCAGGAGTTACAGGATACTGAAATCTGGTAGAGAGTTTTGAAAATTAGGAGCTAGAAATAACTATTCCAACTACAAAATTCTCAAACTTTTTCAGTTAATTTTTTATATATTCACCAAAACCTCCTAAAACATTTTGAGTAGACTGCAAAACACTGAGAAATCATTCCCAAGAGACTTTCTTCCCACTTGTCTGGTTTAAGTGGAAAACACACATAATTCCTCCCTTGGCTTTATTTTTTCCTCTTTTTCTGCCCCAAATAATGGCAAGGTGTTTTAACCTTTTGCAGCCTGTGGTATCTTCATATGTAAGACAGACTGAAAGTGAATGTTAATTAAATGTCATAAAATACAAGGGATTTTTGTATATTGTTAGTTGGTACACTGTACCAAATGTGTTGAGATAAAAATGTGTCATGTTATTGTCCCTAGCCTTGTTTTGTGTCTTTTTGTTTTTACAAAAGAAATGTTAGTTGGTCATTACGATTTTTAACAAAATTAATTTAAGTGGAAGGGAAAAGGCATTTCTTACCTACAGGAAAACTAAATATTTAATACTTTAACAGCTCTCTTTCTAGTGTGATAGCACTGGTTAAATATGAACTGTATCTACTACAGAAATATATTCTGGTTTAAAGTGAATATAAATACATCAAAATATATTTTAAACAGCTATATAAACTCATCACTTAAGTCCCATAATTTTGCTTAAAAGCATAATGAAGTGCTAGATTTAAGACATTAAAAGCACAGAGAAGTCTTTGAAAAGCACCACAAAATAATAGAGGGAGACTTCCAAAATATAAACAACTACCAAAAAATGTAAACAACCCTAATTGGGCAAGCCAGATTGCATTGTATGCTTCATTTATAATTGGTGGAGGTTCTGAAGAGCAGAAAGTCTCCATGCTGACCATGAAATTGCCTCAAGGTGGTCATTAGGAAATGTAAGACACTGAGTCATCCCTACTCATCTGCCTTTATTGCTGACGCAGCACCATCCTGCATGTGCAAACACACCATCTATTTAGGGCCTGGAGGAGGAGCAAAGAGCAGAGCAGTGCAGCAACGTTGTGGTAAAAGTGTGTGTTTGGGTGGTGGAAAATGAAAACTGTCCTCAGCTGTGAGGTAAACAGGTCCTCTATTTGAGTAGAGGATAATTGGCTTTCACCTGTTGGAAAGTGAGCTGGATTTTGGGGGCTGAGAGTGATGTCTTGTGCAACTTACTGTTTCTGTTGTTTCTGTTGTTCCCCCAATGAGAATTTGATATGTAATGTGTAAGTACCTCCTCTCGACTCCCCTTCTGTGGAATTCAGTGTGATCTTCTCTGGTGGGATACCCTCATAGTTAGTGCACTGCTGTGGAAGAGAGGGATTGACCTGTACTGTGCCATCCATGTGACAGCCAAATAGGCTGTCTAAGCAGGAGGCAACCCTTGGATGATGCAGTTGAAGCTGGCTGACTCTATATCATTAACCAGCCACATGCAGCTGTGGCCCTGCAGCTCAGCAGGTAGTGTGGATACCCCACCCACCCAAACATACATGCAGTCAGTCTTTATTTCTTCCATTCAGCCACATTAGTGTTAGACATGGCTTAATTTGTTAAGTTGATGATTTTAAAAATAGGCGTCTTATGATCCCTCTTGCTTTAGCAAAGAAAAGTAGCATGGTTATGAAATGAATGTATCTTGAGACAACATCTAAGGAGTAACTGTCTAGAATGGAGAGCACAGGTGAACGGAACTCCCATTGCCGCCAGCCTTTGAGATGTGTGGTTATTTTTTGGATGGAATACTTTCTGATATATTATTATATTAATCCCCAAAGTTACAAACAGGAAAAAATAGGTTGTAAAGCGAAGTAAATAATCTCAAGCGATGTGATGGATTTCCCTCAGTAGTACTTTTTGGAACTTCAGTTAACCAGGCTATCCCAGTTCTACCCACTCTGTAGAATAACATGTGACAGTAAGGACAGAATAATTTAGACAGGATTTAGTAAAGGTAGTAATCCAACTCATTTTCCTGATGACAAAAATAGGCCATGCTGTCACTTGAGTAGCTTAATGGCTAGTCACCTATCTTACTGGTGACAGGCTGTTTTGATAAATACATTTTTTTGAGGGACCAAATGTCCATAGAATAAATCAATATTTATTTGAGCTTAATTTCAGCCTGACTGTCCTTTTTAACGTAGGTAGGGTTTTGTCAGAACTGGGTTTCAGTGAAAGCTCCTTGTGTTTGCAGTTATGCAGATGGGAGCTCTGAAGTGAGTCCTTGTGGGTAAAGCTGGCAGGACATTTATAGCACTCTCCTAGGCCTAGCATATGCTCTCCTGCCACAAGTAATATGTCTGAGCATTTGCAACTGCTCATGTTTACTCTCCAGAAATACATCTGCAAACACTTAAAATGGTAGAGTTTTGTCTCAATATTTAGGTCACATCGCAAAACCTCAGATGTGGCCTCGTTTGTGCCAGTGATAGCAGCAGAACATGACTTTCAGCTCCTGACCTGACTCCTGCTGCTTATACCAGTACTCCTGGTTTGTCTATTGATCTTTTGTAACTGCATCAGGAATGCCAGATATAGATCAGTATATTCTTTGAAAAAACGTGTGTCTTATGCTAGGCAATGGTAGCAGAATTCTTTTTGAAACATGTTCAAAATACACTACAAGGTACAACAGAAGTTGTATTTTCTTCATAAAGTAGAAATCCTGAAAACAAACTGGTATAGCCAGGTACCCTGTGTGTTTGGAAAGCAAATATAAAGTTAATGTAATTTTGCTGCATCTAATAGCTATGCTGAGATTGATAGAAACAGGACAAGAAAGAAAATTTATGACTTAGTAATATAGTAGTATTCAGAACAAAGTTTGGGGTTTTTTGGTTACTATTGTTTTCCTCTCTGTGTCACGTAATGTTTTGCTTGATGCACCTCATGTTGTTGTTATGTAGGTTTGTACCAATTTTAGTTACTAAGATGCTATTTACTCAACATTTGTGTCTTGTATTTGCATTTACGTACTGAGTTACGAAATACTTAGGATAAATGCAAACCTAAAAACTCTATTATATATCTGTGCAGTAAGCCTTGTGAAAAAAGTTCCTTTCTGAAAGTGTTACTTTATTTTTTTATGCACCTAGCCTGATTATTTTGTTTCTACTTTTAATCTCTTAATAGATTAAAGCATAAAGGTCCTCTTGTATTTCCAGTGCTCAAAATTTCATGCGCTGTGTGAATTTATTTATTGTGGAAATATTTCATAGAGCACTAAATACTCATTCAGATTTTATATCACCTTTTAGTGCACTGCTCCAAAATAGTGCTCTCTTTGTAAATAGTATATAAAAATAAATTATTTATTTTCAGTTTTTAGGAGAAAAATGATCAGGAGACTCAACAAAGTGGTTGTGTGAGTCTATCAAAGTTATTAGTTTCTGATCTGATATTCATGCTTTTCTACTAGTCGGAGGTGCCTCAAAAGTGGGAGCTGAACTCTGATGGCCTGCTTTTCAAAGGTGTCACCATTATAGTCATAAGGGATGTAAGGACTAGCATTTTCTCTGCAAATGATGTCTTGTGGGTCTCAAAAGAACACCTGTTTCTTTTATGAAAATTATGGCTTTTACCTGTAAATTAAAGAAAAAAAAGTTGTTTGGATGGGGTGATTTTTTAATACATAAATAACTGATAGTGATGATTTTGGTAGGCATATGCCATGCATCATCATTTCTTTACAAGTTAGTTGAATGCACTTTTTAGTATTGTTTCTTTATTCCTTCTTCTAATCTCCAAATTGTCGAAGTCGACAGGGCAGAGTCTTGCTGATGACTTTCTGAGTGCTTGAGCTACTATAACAGATGTTGTTAGTCTTGTTCTCTCTTGAGAAAGGGGGAGATGACAGCTTTGACCACACAATAATTTCAGCGGTCATTTGTTAATTACATAGTGCTGTAAGCTCAAACACATTGTTTAGACTGAATGCAGCTTTTCCTGTCAAGTATAACTTCTAGGTAGGTGTATGTATTTTTAGCAGACTTTATTTTCAACCTAGGTTATCTTCATTCTGACTGACAAGTTACTTTAACTAAATTCATTCCATACTATAATAACAGAAGAGTTAATTGCTGTTAAGAAGATAAATATGAGAACAGTGCTGTATTGAAACAGGTAATTAAGAGACTTGCAGAACTTCAGGCAGGTTAATCTGAGTTACTTTATTATTCCCAGTTGACAGAAATGATATAAGACATGACAACATCTTTGCTGATCCAAAGTGTATTGAAGTCAATGGAAAGATTCCCATTGAATTCAGTCTGGACTGGAGCCACAATAAATGCTGTAATATACTTGGACCCACTAACCTAATGCAGCTTGGAAAATAATGCCTGCATTTCTAAGTTGTAAAGCTAGCAGTTCTGTCCCATTTAATTCACACTTTCTGACTGTTCATCATGATTTCTAATTTTTAAATTTATTTTCTCACACAGTGCAATTACATTAACTATATTAATTTTCTATAATTATAGTATATTTTTGTTTTTATTTTATCTCCAGAGACTTAAGAAAGTATTTTTAATAAAATTTTTCAGTTAATGTAATTTTAAATTTGATAATTTTGGAAAATCAAGTAGAGAAGAGGTGGCACACCCTGCTGACATTTCTTTAAGACTGTTTTATAAATGCAATATTAACGAAGGGAAATTCTTAAAAGTTGTAAGAAAATATGAAACGAGCTCTTGTTGTAAACCCATTGTGGACATGAATGACATATGTTATAATTAGTTACAAATGGTACTCAGAGTACTGTTTTCTGCTTGTATGCTGAAGTGACTTTTTTTATGGCTACCCTGGCACTTTTCTTACTAATTCCTATGCTGATAGATGCCAGCATTCCTTCTCTCTTGCTGCTATTGTGTGGACATCGAGGTAGAAATACCTCTAACAAATGTGTTGTACCAATTTAAAATCTTCCTTTCCTAATAGAGTGCGAACACTACGAATTAGCATTTTATGACTTAGGTAAATATCTGCTGGAATTTCCAGTGACTCTGAAGACCAAACAGAAACTTCCCCCAGTTAATTGCTACACTTAGAAACTGAACATAGAGAGTAGAGTATGAATGAAGAAGACAATCAGTCAGAATGTAGCAGACATAAGTATTTATAATTACAGTTGATTTAATTTGCACATTACTGTGTTATTCTATGCTTTGCAACATGTTTATGGTAAGTTACGTAACCCTGAGTAGGAAGTTTACCAAGAGGATGTTTGACTTTCCTTCCTCTGATCCAGCTGCAAAAGAGTAGTAATGGTTAGTCAGTTTTCTTGCTAGTTTTCATTCTTTTTCAATGTGGGACAAGCCAGAGAAAAGATTTGTTGTACCTGAATCCTCAAAAGGTCTGAGTTACACCTGCCTTGAGAACTGTGGTCAGGTGGTGAAACAAAAGCACTCTAGCTGTAACTGCTTCAGAGCTCTACATGCTGTATCTGGCATCAATCTACAGCCTGCATTCTGAGAATTACCCAGAATGGTTTTCATTTCACCTCATATAGTCAAGTAGAAATATTTAGTCTATTTCTTTGATATTATTCTTTCTTAAATTAAATTGATATGTGCATTCAATCCATCATTAAATACTTGTCTCAAATAGAAGGGGTTATTTTTGTTTTGGCTGTCTTAGTTTAGATATTTATATTAATTAAAGTTATTTTAATTTAAGCCCTCCAGAAAATATGCAAGAGAAAAACAAGCAAACAACTTACAGCAGGGTTTCTTTGTTACTTGTGTGCTCAAGTGGTAGGTGGACTGTCAACGTCATTAGTTACTTCGTACGTTGCTTCTGTGTGTCCTTCTTGATCAATAGCATTGCATTGTTCTTGTGCAGGGGCATGCCACTTGTTTAAGAGAGATTGTCACATACTTTGTAGTGTAGAGTTAGGAAAAGATACAGCTAAGTTAAATAAAGGAGATCTGCAGTGTTTGTGAGCCTTAAAAAATCCTTTCATGAGAGAAACCACATTAGTATTGGTTCTAGTCAACATTCTTGCTATAAAGATGAGAAAGATAGTTGGTTCACCTCAGTTTAGGGCAGTTCTTATCCATAAAGAGCTTTAAATGTGAAATTAAGAGGCTGAGACTCAAGTCTCAAGTACTCAAGTAAATACAGGGCTAGAAATTTTTGTGAAATTTGGTATAGTAAGTGTTCTCATTTTTTTAATCCTTACATATTAAAATTACTGTGAATTGAGGCTAAGGAAAGTCTTGTCAGAATAGAGGCTGGTTTTTTATCCATAGCAAAACAAAACAAACACCCCAATCTTTAAGCAGAGTAAAATTAAATCCATTTACAAGGTTTAGCTAATTTTTCTGCTAATATTATAAAACATTTAAGAAACATCGTTTGCCTCTTGTGCAAATTAATTTTTGCTTCAGAAGTCAGTTTTAGGAATGAAATTTGCTCTTTGTGATTGCTGAGTGAGTCAAAGTGTGATTTTCTTTTTTTGTTGTCTGGAAGGGTTTGGTCCCAGTCTTTGCTCCAACTTTTCTTTGTTATTTCTTAAACAGGTAACAACTGCCAAACAGACTTAGAGTACAGGAATTATCACAGATTTTTTTTCTCTGGGAATGGATAGGGGTAAATAGAAAATTACTTTTTTTTTCACCTGTTATTTACTGCCAGATTCTGTCTGTCAGTTTTTTTGGGACTTTCTTAGCCAAAAATTCAGGATGGCCCATCCTGCTTAATAGCCAGCAATGGACCAATTGTCTAGGAGTTTTACAATCCCTTTTGGAACACAGCTTTACTGTTTGCTTTTGTTACATTCTGTGACCAATTTCACAGAATCCACCATATGGAAGAACAAAAAAAAAACCCATGATTTGTTGTTAAACTTACTGCTAATTTAACTGAGTGGTTCCTTACTATGGGAAAGAGATGTGGCTGAAAGTTCAGTTCTGCAGTGTAAGCATCAAACATGGGTCAGTTTGTCAGTGTTGAGAAGTCTGTAAGATTTCTAGACAGATTGGATGTTGGTTTTCACAGTCTCAAAGGCTGGTGCTGGCATGATAGACAGAGGGAGGGCATCATGGTGTCACCTGCAGGACTGGGAATTCAATTTTGCCTGCCCACCTTTGGATCCCTGAAGATTTGGCAAGTCTGAGCCTCATATTCTTTTGAGGGTTCTTTACAAGAAACAGAGTAACACCAATTTCAGCCTGTGACAAGATGTACACAGTTCTCATTTTCTGTTAGTATTTCCAGCTTTCAGATTATAGTTTTCCAAGGTTTGTGTTGCTGGCAATGCAATAGGGGTCACTTTGTTCCACGTTTAACATGTGCGTTTTATTGCTAATAACTGATTTGCCAAAAAAGTGTTTGAAAACTGTAGTCTTATAACTGCAAAGATCTTGGTAATGCTTTTTCCTTTCCTGAACTCAATTTAAAGTTTCTATGCTAGTCTGGTGGATAGTCATTATGTCTGTGGGAACGGTTGTCTTTAGCCTTTTTTTTCTTTAATCATTTGCAACTACTCAGTAGTAGCAGATTTGGCTTCACTGAATTTCTTTTCCAGTTTTGCACATTATCCAATTTGGTTTGTGTCTTTCATTCTGTTAGGATTATCAAGGATTTGCTGTAATCTTTTTAAAAGTGTTTTGACTGTTGTACTTTCACGCAAATTACGGCTCGACTTGTACTTTTTTGCATGCCTCCAGTAAATCTCTCATGTATCATCAAGTAGTCTTTTTCTAGTAAGGATCAGTTAATACATAAGGAGTTGTATTTTTCAGGTGTTTAAAGGGATCATGGGAACATGTGGATAGATAGATATCTTTTGTGTATCTTGTTCTATTGCTATAATTCATGTAACATCCTTTAGGGCCTTCCCAGGATCAGAATTGCAGATTTTTCAGAGTGGAAGGAACCATTTGATTGAAACATAAGTCATAGAACTCATATATGCTAAAAAAGACATCATTTTATCAGAAGAAAATAAGGTAATAAAGACAATTATACTCATGTTTTCTACATCTACCTGGGGAATTGACTGCAAAGCAGTTTGCTCATGACAGAAGAGCTTTTGGAAATACTCTCCAATTTCACATCTTCCAGAGAAGAGACAAAATTTTATGGTAATGCATGTGTTACCTGTAGCCTAGAAACTCCTACTTTCCATAATAGGGCATCCTGTCCTATAAGGCACTGAAGAAAGGGGAATATTAAAGACAGTAGCAGTGAAGAAAGAATAGAATAAGCTAATACATACTCATTTTAAGACTAAAATAGATTTTGTTTTTTTCTGGGAAAAGGTCTGCGTGGTTTCTTCTGCTGTTTGCAAGCATAAAGCTAAACATCAGGGGGATGCAAATAATGCATGGTACTAGCAAGAATAAGTGGGAAATATTTAGAGAAATGTAACTTGTGTCTTAAGTAAAAATGCTTACACCTAGTTAAACTGTATATAAGGCCTCAGGCAATTTCCTTAATGGACTTTTTTTTGTAGGACTGCATGGAAGAAAATCCATCTGTTTAATCCAAAACAAAAATAGACACCTCATGATTAATGAAAGCTACAGGAAAATTTTTCCAGGGATTGTGAAAACATTTTCCTCTTACAGTTAAATCCATTGTATCTGCCAGATATTATCAAAGAATGGAAGATTTATTTAAATTGCTAAAATGGCAATAAAATAGAATATTTATACAGAATTTTATAACTGTCATAATTGAGATTCCTCATGACAGTAGAAACAAATTAAAGTTTTTGGGTGTTCTGTAGTCCAGGCTGTGTGGGCTGCAGCTGAAGACTGCATCCAGGGATTTAGTTGCATACCAAGATGAGCTTCATTTTGCGATGATATTGAGGCAGAAGTAGCCGTCAGGGTGTGTGGGATTTGGCTGCCTGGGCTTGGGCACCAAGGGCCATTGGAGTTGTAAGAGGCCAACTGCAGCATCTGGCATGCACAACAATTTTTAGAGCAGAGTGACATCTTTTTCAGAGGGTCGATCTGCTATCCCACAGCACCTTCAGTGACACTAGAGATTATTGCAATTATCTACATGACATTCAAATGTCACTTTAGGTCCTGGGGTTACCCTGCAGAGCCTCCCCAGGTCTAACCAGAGCTTAGGAAGCTGGCAGCCTTCTAGGTATGCATAAGTGACACAGGATGGAAGATAAATTATTAAACAAACAAGCAGAGGCTGAATAAAGGGTAAGGACAGCAGTTGTTACCCAGTCTCAAAACATCTTAATTAACTGCTGGACTAGTACATGATCACATTAGTTTTTAGGCACAAACTCGGCAGCCTGTGATAAAACTGCAGTTGAGAATATTTTAGAATAAACATGACTTCAAACCAAGGAATTAGATTCGCTAGAGTATCTTGCTGGCTTTAAATTTCATGTGGTTATAGCACTCTCTAATTAAGGCAAAAAGAATGAATAATATTACAGGCTTTTATGGGGCAAGGGGAGACTCCCCATTTAAGGGAAAATTTCAAATACAGGAGGAAGACCTTAGAATGAGCTAATGGAAATTGACAAAGTTAGATTGATGATGCTGACAGAACTGAGGCAGCGCTTGCAATTACCTTAATTCTTAAATATGAAGAAACACTGAATAAACCTTATATGAAGTGTGATGTAAAAGAAAAAGGGGCACAGATTACCTGATTCAGAAGTACAGAGATGCTCCAACTCATATAAGGACAGAAATCAGGAAAGCACAGCAGATGGTTTGACTTTTAGCTATTCTGGCTAGAAATATAATGCCATGTTCTACTGGCATTATAACTGCATATGTGATATATAGAAACCATTTAATTTGAATTTTCTGGAAAGACAAGGAAAAAGAAAAGTTAGAATTACAACTTCTTTTCAAATGAACAAAATGTGCCTGAGAGCTTTGCAAAGGACATCCCCAAAGGCAGTTTTTTTTCTATAGGCCTCTGAATCATGAATTATTCCACAGCATTGTTTTTATTACTCCCAGTGGGTGGCAGTTTTCCCATTCGTAGCAGTTCCAAACATTGTTTTTTCCCTTAGTGTCAGAAAAATTGCATGATGAATGTGTTTCATATTAAGTTTTGATTAAACACAGGCATTTGTGATAATTTTAGTTGCAATATACTCTTCAAAAAAAATTACAGTTTTGTCTTACAAATGGAGTAAAGCTAATTGCTTTGCCTCGTACTTTAAAGTAAGAATGCATTTTTTGATAATTAAAGTAAGGTTTCTTTGACAGTTTAGTTAGTGTTATGTCATCTTATTAGAAACCTAACTTCCTATTAAAAATGTCCTATTACTCATGGGGCCAACAAAAAGATGCTGTGATTTTGAGGATTTGTATTGTGTATGAAATCTCTGTTTGGGAACAAGACACATTTCCAAAACTTGATTTGGCTTTTGACTTAGAAGTTAGGTAAGAAACTCGTGATATCTAAACTACCTTTTAACCTTGTCTTCTGAGAAAGTGCAGAGAATTCTAATTGGCATAGCCAGAGATTATCCATGTAAAAGGAAGTAATAGATTGGGGTAGATAATGAGAAGGAAAGCAATTTTAATTTTTTAGGTATTCTGGAGCTGATCCTCCAGAAATTAGTCTTTGTAATTACTGAACTATGGAAGCTACACAAAAAAGAAAAAAAACCTCTAGTGGGAAATACTCATTCTTTCTGACAAAATTAGCCACTTCATTCTTCTCCTTTTATGCCAGCTGACACATGGAGAGTAACTGAAATCACCACTCTGTGTACTCTGGAAATCACTTACATCAGCATAAGTGATGGAGTCATTCTTAGCTGAGTGAGTGTCAATGAACCGTGACAGAATTTTTAGGTTCTGGATCAGCTCTCACTGACTTAAGGGCCTAAGTTCCATGTACTTTAGTAGTTCAGGATCAGTTAGAAAGTGAAAAAAAAAGGGTGGGGGGAAAGGAAATATAACTTAGTTTTACAGCTGTTGTTCTTGGAGTTTTATCTTTATTTGTTGCTGATAAAAAATTAAATGTCTTGTACCAGCAAATTATTTTAACCAAGAAAGATCAACACAGCTCAGCAGGACATTGTGTTTCTTCCTCTAGGCATTCTTATATCATGGTAAATGATTTGCTGTGTTGGATAACTGTGTGGAACTGTCTTCTGAGCCCTCCAAATTGCATAGAAATGTAACTATGGAATGCTTAGGTGCATTCTTTCAGGACAAGAAGGTTGCTGCCTAGTGGGATGTTTTTTCAACATATATGAAATTCTGTTTTGTATTACACATATGGACACTTAAAAGTTTGCTTTATATTTTGCAGCTACAGAAATAAATAACTAAATTATTAAATGTTATAATTCTATTAAATGCTTCTATTAAGTAATTATACTGAGAACTCATAGGTGGGTCTGGAAGTTTCTAAATGCAGTGACAAACATGCCCTATTTTCCATCTCTTTATTTGTGCAAAAGATCTAAGAAGGTTTCGGACAAAATTTAAACAAGAAGACTTAGTAACATAATGTGAGTAGAAGTCTCAGTATGAGATATTATTTTCAAATTATTTTTATTACATTATTGGATCTCTTCCTTTAATGCTAGATACATTGGAATTTTGATGGTCTGTAAAATGCTCAGGATGTAATTGTTAACTCATATGCCATTGACCAATGAACTGTTTCTGCTTGCTGGGGTTATTATTTCCTAAAACTGGGTGTAAACTGCAAAACAATGAAACTATCTTTTGCACAGATGTAATCCATATGGAAACTATCGGGTTATGGTTGTTACATTCATGTTATTTTTTTCCCATAGAATGCATTTGTTTTGGTGGTGTCGAGAACAGTCCTCTTGTCTGTTATTTTCAGCATATTATTTTCAATATTAGATTAAAATGTAAAGTCTGTAAGCCAAATTCTTGCTGCAGATTAATTATGATACAAATAAGAGCATTGTCTGTCCAACAAATTTGAATAGTTTTTACTTGAGAGAAAAAGTAGACTAACTGAATGTAGAGTTCAGCTTTAAGAATATATGGAGTTTTAACCTGAATTGTGTTCAGTTAAAGGATCACTGTAAGAAAAGGGCGAGATATAATGTAGACCATAATGAGCAATGATGCTGAGGAAATGGCAGAGATCTTCAAGTATTTGTGGAGGTAGAAGCTAGTGTACATAAAACTCTATCTCTTTAAATTCACTGTATTTTAGATAAGAAAATATGATCTGTTGTGCTGATTGTCCCATTGACCAGGGCTTTAGCTTTAACTTATGTAGGAAATCTTATGTGTAATTGTCATGGTTTTTTGACAGGACATTGCCAGGAGGACGCACGAAAAGAGGGCAACCAGGCTCCAAGCTTAAAGTTGCAAAAAGTGTTTAATTACCTAACAGAGTTGGGGGATAAATGCAGGCAAAAATAAACTTTTCATACAGTTTTGGTTCACTCCCCCCTCCCTCTTACGAACCTATAGTATTCACCCCCTTTCCTCCTTTACAGTCAACAAGCCACGTGGTGGGGGGGGGGCAGGGTGTGGGGTCTCTTTTCAGTCCACAGAGCAGATTCTCAAATTTACTCATCACCACAATTCTTCTACTACAAATACTCTTTATTTCTACTTATTTCTCTCTCTCTCCAGACAGTTTTTCTTTCTGCTCTCACCCCCACCCTCTTAAGAAGCAGTCTCTGCACTCACCCCCCTCCTTTATCTCTTTCTAAACCAGCAACACAGACAGGGGGCAGGTTGAGGGGTCCTCTGGTCAGTCCAATCAGGAAAAGAGGTTCTCTACTTAGCCAGGGGTCCTTCCCACGAGAGACAGTCCTTTGAGAACTTCTTTGGCGTGGGTGCAATCTCACAAGCAACATCCCGCCCGAAATTCTGCTGCAACATGAGTCTTTTTGTCCATAGGGTGCTGTGCAGATTCTCCCAAGCCGAGGCCAGGCTGCTTCCATTCCAGGAGCAAGGCCTTTCTCTCCTTTGCAAGGCCTTTGCAGTTTTAACTCTTAGATGAGACTGCCACTGGTTCACAGTCTTTTCCAGGCATCCATCTGCTCTTCTGGCGTGGGCTGTGGGTGATTTTCTGCACTCCTGTGGACTCCATGGGCTGCAGGGGACCTCCTGCCCTCCCATGGCCTTCACTGTGGCTAGCAGAGGGTTTTCAGCTCCAGCACTGGGAGCCCCTCCTCCCCCACCTTCTTCACTGACCTTGGCGTCTCCATGTTGTTCTCCCTCACATATTTTCACCTCCACCTCCTCCTCCTCCAACTACAAAGAAGTGAAAGAAGTGCGTGTCTGCTTTGTTCTGAATTTTTCTTAAATATGTTTTCACAGAGGCGTAACTAGCACCTCCAATTGGCCCAAACTTGGCCGGCAGCATGTCCATCACCTTCAGAGCCATCAGAGATTGGCTCTGCTGGACTTGATGTAAAAACTTCCAGAACTTGCACTCAGGACACACAGGAGCCATCTTTGTGCCACACCCCACCCCTCAGACACCTCCCCAGACCTACTACAACAGCTTCTGAGGGGTCCAAATTTCTCCTAGATGTTAAAAACACTTCACTGATGTTTTGGGCCAATCAAAACCACCACAGTAATATAAAGTGGTTTCTTTCCCTGTGTCAGTAAGGGGTTTTGGGCAAGCAAATGCATGTGAGCCTGCCCAGCAGCAGACATGGACTCTTGGAACAAAAGCAATGGGGAATGTTTCCAGCTGAAGCTCTTTCTCCTATGTGTTTTTGGTGCTTTGAGGGATTTTTTTGTTGTAGTTGGTTAAGTTTTGGTTTGGCTTTTTTCTTTTCCCTGCCCATATTTTGAGCACGAATCATTTAGGCAAATGCTATAAAAGTTCTGGTGAAGTTACTTCATGTATTTAAAAGGTTTTCTTTTTCCTTCTTAGGGAATTCCTGGAATCCCTGGAAGTCAAGGAGCAAAAGGACAAAAGGTACTATTAGTTGTTCAAAACATTGTTAAAACTTGTACTATATATACCCATTCCAGACTAAGGGTTTGGGCTTAGAGAAGAGTTTTCATAGTGGGGATTTATGACATCAAATCCTAATGCAAAAGAATGAAGACAGTTCATGGCATGTTTAAAAATCTCTCATTAGGTTTTATTTCAGCTATTGCACGAGGAATGAATAGCTTAAAAGGAACCAGACTAATTTCATAATGCATTGCAAAACAATCTTAATTAAATCTGCATAATTAATCAATATATTAAAATATTGTTAAGTGTACATACATTAGTCACAGAATTTTTCTCTTTATGTAAAAAAACCAGGGTGAAATTGGACCACCAGGTCAACCAGGAGCAAAAGGGTCCCCAGGAGATACTGTAAGTTTCAAAACTGTGTTATTATGAACAAATAATTGTGGTGTTGTCATTCTCTACTTGTCATAAACAAACATGCAATGGCAAATACAGGAGCAAAATAGCATTTTCAGGTTGGATAGACAAGGCTGTGGCAAATCTAAGTTTTTAGCTCCATGACCTATCCGAAGGGTGGAAATTCAGGCTGAAGGCTGTGAGCTGTTTTTTTCTGTTGCCCTTGCCATTACTTTAAGCCTCTGAATATTTTGACAAGAGGTGAGAGTACATTTTTATAGGTTCTTGGATTTTGATGGTTGTGAAGAGATTGTATTGTTCAGTTTAATAACTTACCTGTCTCGTGATTTATCTATCCTATCTTTTTTTTTTTTTGAGGTCTTTCCCTTTGAAAATCTTCATCAGTGAACTTCCCCTTGGCATCCAGTAGTCAGGCTGGATTTCATCCATTTTGACAGACAAAGGCATTTCTGATGTCACTTTGTATTTCTAAAAGTAGGAAAATAGAGGCCTCATTCTGAAAAAGAAATGCATATTTATATCTTCAAGGACAAATACAGAATACTCAGTGGTTCTCCAAAAGGGCCTTGATTTTTCAATCATCACGATTATCACACTGTTAAGACCATCTTAGTGCCTACCTTTGCTTGCATGAGAGGTAATCATCTTTTCAGGGACCATTCTTTCCCACTTTCAGTGACTGCGGAGGTGTTGGGGTGGCTTGTGCCTCATTTGTTTGGATGACAGGAACCTTGAAGGAAGAGGATGCCAAGGATCTCAGTGTGGACCTTTTCATCCTCTGTCTTTTTTGATGAATCTCTTTAACATCCTTGCTAAGGTTACCATCTTCTAGAGTGCATAAGGGCAGACCTGATACCAGAATTACTTAGGGCTTACATCCCACTGAAGTATTCCCTATTCTGAAGAGAATCCTTGTTTGGATGGAGGTTAGCTGCATGTATGTTTGACCATCTTGGTATGTGCAGTCTTGCATAACTACATGTCACTGCATGCCAGATTAGCCATCTGAGTATGAAAGTAGCTACTACTTTAAGCATTATTTATATACTGGTGCTGGAGTGTTCCTCATGGTGTGGCTCTTCTCTTTTCTCAACTAATTTATTCTTAATAAAATATATAATCAATTAAAACTGATGTACTTTTTGTTGGAGACAAAGATTGAAATCAGTTTGGAATTACAAAAATTCTGGGCTACTCTGTCATCCAGTACATTCAGAATTTACTACGCAGTATGCACTTACCCTCTATCCATGCAGCAGCTCTTCCTTTCCTGACTACCACAAGCATGATCACTCCATTACAGCTGTCAGAAGGCCTTTTGTGTATTAAGAGAGTACACTGATTAATTTTCTTTTCACAAACTTAGAGGACTTTTCCAGCCACCTAAAGATCTTCTCTGGAAAGAACAGATTTCTTGGATAACCAGTTACTGCAGTTGTCTAGATCAAATTTGAGTGAAAAACTGCCTGAACTGTAAGTTGAAATGTCCCTACTCTTAGTTAACATGTGGACATTTGTTCTCTCACCTGTGCTTCCTAACTATTTTATGGCTTATTCCTGGAACCTTTTTCTCCATTTCTTTCTGAACAAAGTTGAACAAAATGCCAGAGGGAAGGCTATATCATCAACTATAATAAAGTCTTGTGGGATTCCAAAGTGTACATATTTATTTCACTCACCTACCATGTTTTCTCCCAATTTTGTTTAGATAAATAACATCTGGTTCATGATACACTTGAAAATAATTTGTTCCTCTTTCCTGTCAATTCATTTAATATATTTTTTGTCAGCTGGTAAATTAAATAGGAGATTGATGCATGGAATAGTTGAATATGTTGCACAGCATTAGGGAATTTAAACCAGAAAAGATAGTGGGATTTTCCTTGTATTAGTCACACTGAATATGTTTGTTCCAGAAAAAACAGATGGAAAGCTTGTGGATGGTCTATTAATAGCTTGGGAAAATTTTTCAGTAACAAGTTCTTCAGTGACTATCCCTATTGCATTGCCAACACCAGCAATTTATTAATTTACCTGCCATATAATGTCAGCTCTGGAAAACAGGGGAGTAATGCTACATTCTATGTCTTTGAATCGTTCTACATTTTTGTTCAGAACGTTCTCTTCCCTTGTAATTTTATATAGTTTTCAGATTATGTTCTCAAGCTTTTCCTATATTGCATCTGAAAGTTTCCTTGCAGTTGGCTGATTTAATTTAGTTTTCTTTGTGTAATGTTTTAAACAAAATAAGTTAAACCATGGTCTAGTAACAAAAAGAAACCAGGAAAAATGCATTTTATTTTTTCTTTTCCTGCAGATGTGTGCTTGACCTTTAGTTATACTAAATGTATTTTCTGATTTTCCTTCTCTGGTATGTGTTTGCAGACCAGTGTGGATATATACACATAGATGATTTAATTTGAAAAAAGGAGCTATTCTGTACATATAGTATTTCTACTTTACGTAAGATAAAATGAATGGGGGACACTTTTTGATAAGCATGTGCCACTTCTGCAATCCAAGGACTGATGTGGGTTTCACTAGGAATTATCTAGGGAGATGATAGAGTGTAGGTTCTCAGCACTAGAAATTATCTAGGGAGATGATAGAGTGCAGGTTCTCAGCATGTTGCATGATTTGAAACACATTGAGGTGACAGTGTGAAAGGAGCCAGAAATCCCCCAGTCACATTTCTTGTCCTTTCCCACAATACCTGCCCAAACTTGTGCTCACTTTTCTCTATTGATTAATGTGTTAGCAGTGAGAGCAGAAGAGAAGTATGAGGACAAAATGGTAATTTCACAATTGCTTTGGAAAAGGAAGGTAGTCTTCAAGGAATGCAAAAAAGATCACAAAATGAAGAGAGCTGTATTTCAGAAATGAGGAGGTCAATAGATTAACACCAAATTTGGTTTCAAACAGCTAATCTGAATTAAACATTACAGTGAAATGAAACTTAATAAAACCTTATTTTGCTGTGTAAATGAAAAGAGAAAAAGGGAAGAAACAGGCCTGATGTGCAAGTGAATTAAGACAGTGTTAATACAATCAAGATTAGGTTTCAAAACCAAATTGTAATTTTCTTAGTCATGTTGTAACAAAGCTGGTGCTTAACACAGTCCATAAGCGAATGGTTAATGGGAATACACAATCTCTTAGGTTATGAGTGTAAGCAGTCCTCAGAAACTTCAAGCCAGCTGGAGAGGAATTGGTAATTCTATCCCAAATTTATGAAAGAAATGGTTTAGGGTGTAGTAAACCTTTATTTACCACATAATAAATTACACTAGATTAGCTGCATCATTCTCGATAAGAAGACTGATTTTCTGTGTAAGTAGGAACAAGCATATCTGATATTCAAAGTTCAGGGAAGTGTTGGAAATTAGTCAACATATTATTTTGGTTAATTTAGATAAAGTTTAATAGATTTTTCATGTGAATTTGAGCAGGAAAAGTCTTAGACTGAGAAATGTTGGCAACAAAGATATGCAAGTTTTAGTCGTGTATTTGATAGAGTTTGTGTTCCCAGGCCTGTGTCTATGGCCTAAATAATAGGTTGATGGAAAGTTTTGGTGACCAGTATTTTCTTATCATACAGCAGAAAAGAAACCTGAGTTAATCTGCAGTTAATCTGTATTAATCTTTGGTTAATGGTAAAGCACAGGTGAAATACCAAAAAAACTGATGAAATTCTGAAAACCTGGCCACTTCTTGTTTTAGATATTCTGAATTTTCTCTTCTATTTGCAGAAACAAAGACACCCTTTTAGTTTTAGCAAATAAAGTTTTTGGGTTTTTTTGCAAAGCTGAGTTGCAATCTGTGTAAAAAATTATATTTATTTTTGATTGCACATAACTTTTGAAAAAGGTCTGAGATAATGTCATGGGAATGAATTGTTCCTAACATTTAGTACTAAAGGGAAGGTGGTTGTTTTTATTTATGTGAAAGCACAGATTAAATAACAATAAAACAGTGAGTTTTGAAAATATTAAGAGTTGGAATAATTGATAAAATTTTATCTCTGACAAGTTAGATTTCCAGGCCTTATCAGATTCCAGGCCTGATACTTTCTGTATCATTATCCTTTTATTTTATGCTGTGTCTTAAGCATTCTCTTCTAGCAGATTGTATTTCACAGTATTTATGCACATCCAAGTAAAACAGTAATAATATATTGTTTTTATTGATGTGTGCAGTTCCAGAGTAAAACTGAAGTGAGATGAAGTGGTGAAAAAGGCAAATGTTAACACCAGATGTGGAAAATACGATTAATGGGAATTCCTTCCTGGAAAGTATGATTTCAAAGAGAGATTGCTTTTCTAATGTATGTTTGAAGCTAACTTTAAACAAAAATTAAGGAAGTCTGCCTTCTGATGATTTAATACTCTTTAGCTCTTTTTAATGTATGGAACATACAGCTAAATATGCCTTTATGAACATGATTCCATTCAAGGAGTCCAAGAGATTTGTACATATGCTGAAGTGTCATGATCTTAAATGGCAGAAGCTATTGGGTTCTTGAATGGACAGTTCAACTTTGAAGATTTAACAGAAGATGCAAAGGTGTGACCCCCAAAGTTAACTGCTCCTGATAACTCTCCACAAAATTTGCAAAAGCAGTCAAGTCATGGCAACCTTTGAGGGACACACAGTGAGAAAGAAGAATTATGAAAAGCCACAAATAATTTTGCTGGTTTTGGAAACCCTAAACAGAAACCAATAAACTTCTGTGTCACTTCCAGTTATAACAAAAGATGTATTACAGACTGCGTTTTGAGTTGCAGAATTTTTTCTCTCAGGAGTATTGCATAATAGCACTGTTCTGTTCTCCTGTAGGTGTTTTTTCCTTTGCAGAGGTAGTCCTTCATTAGGCCATAGGAGGTGTAAATAATCCACTGTACTGCATCAGAACTATAGCGTGTATGTAATAAGATGGAAGACATTGTATTTACTGTTTATTTCACTAAAGAAATAGAATAATGATTATATTAATACAATACTGAAGTCATTATTCTTATGTTTTAGTAGAGAAATGTCTGTCTTTTTTGTAAATAAATAGGGTTTGATGGGACCAGAAGGCTCACTTGGTCTCCCTGGAGCTCCTGGGCCTAAGGTAAGTGTTTGAGTCAATTTGCTTGTGACTTTGCTAAATGACTGCTTTGTATGCAAATTGGATCTGGACAATGCCAGAATTTTGCAGCTCATTTTTTTTGTGTATTGAATATTGGTAAATAGCTGTACTATTTTCCCTGCGTTACTTTCTACAATAGTTCAGCCTTAAGAGAGGTTAATATAGCTCAGGAAATGGTGCCTGTCGTCCCATGAGGTTTCTAGCAATTATAGAAATGGTCATGCGACTTTGTTTCAGCTTTGCAGTCCTGGAAAATGTTCTGCAATGCTGGAGAACAGATAATTCTCAGTATAGATCTGAACTTTTTTCACATGTTACATTTATTTATATTTTAATTGTGTTCAAAATGTTATGTGCTGTTTCTTCCACCCAAGGAGCCAAACTTATTTCAGATGTAACTTTATTGATTTCACTGCAGCTACAGCAAGAACTAATTTGACCAATGTTCCCAAAGGCTAAAATAAATACTATAAATTCAGATTGGTTAGTGTAACCTTTTAATTTAATCCAAAATGAGTTTTGGATTAAACTGTAAGTAAGCATTAAATTGTATGTCCTAGAGGATACTTAGGAATATAGAATCCATTTCCAAACTTTGTATTCACATTGAGATCGATTTCCCCCCATGCATTATTTTACATCCAAAAGTGCATATGCATTTATCTAAAACTGTGTACTGACAGTAGCAATTTTTTAAGTGGTCAGTGTTTTCTATGGTCAAGAAGATTGAACACCTATGACACGACTAAAAATTAGTTAGCTTTATTTTTGTCTGTGAAAAATACTTTTGTTTTGTATATTTATCTCACTCAGAATATTATCTCATGTTTAGAGTATCTTTCTTAATAAGCTTATTCTCACAAAAGGGCATCATGAAGTATGAGTTAATAACTCTTAGATTTAATGAAAATCCTAATTCCATAGGCTGCAATAAAAGCCAAAACATAAATAAATATTTTGATTTGTACAGATCCTAGGATTTTTGAAGTTTTATTGAATAAGATGATGGAAATTTGAAGTCAGTTCACACAAACTTGGTGCGTCTGTGTGAGGCAAATGAGGCAGGTGGTAAACAGAAGCTGGCAGATGACATTTTGTCATCAGGATCTCATCTTTCCTGAGAAAAAGTTAAACCTTCAGGCTACCTGTAATGGAGAAGAACTTTAGCCTTTCAGTCAGTACCTGTGCCTGTTTTTAAGAGTCAATTTCTCAACAGTGTCTGTTTATGTTTGTTAGTCATACCGCATGTGACAAAATACAATGATGTATCAGCCACACTCCTGCATTGTTATATAGGGTGATAAAGGTGAACCAGGAATACAGGGGAAACCAGGATCGTCAGGAGCCAAGGTAAATATGATTCTGGAAGTATTGTAGTTAAAGAAAGGATTTATGTACTTTTTACATGATTTACTGATTTTCTATTATTTCCCCTGATTAGATATAAGGCAGATTGTTTCACTGTAAAACAGTAGTTAACATCAAATTGCATCAGAATCCATTTGATGACTTATTATTACTAGTTCCATACTAGATTTTAGGCAATGTAAATCAGGTGTTCCTTAAGCTCAAACCTGCAAGCATTGCCATTGCTTCAGATAGTATTTTTTGTGTAATTTTGAAACATCAACTGTATTAAAAGACAATAAAAATAGATACTGGAAAACTGAGGTTAAGAATTAGAATCCCTTTTGTGGCTTCTCTATATTCACCACCCCTTCAAAAATCTTCCAGAGATTTCAATCGTCTTCAGTTATAAAATTTCAAGATATCATAGCCAAAGCATATCATGTTGAGAAACATGAGAAACATGCAATATGTGTTTTTGCACACAGCACATCACTGACACAGAGCTATTGTATTACTCAGGGAGAATTAGGAGTACCAGGGGCTCCAGGTGAACCAGGCTACCCAGGCATTCCTGGTACCCAGGGGGTAAAGGTAAGTATACTTTCCAGTTTTTGGAATTTATTAATTGCATCTTTTTTTGGAAGTGTTTTTCTTAAAAGCAATCATTATTAAACAAAATGCTTTCTCTAAATATATCATTATTATTAGATAACACTTGGACACATTTAAAGCAATAATATGTCCATCCTCAAAATTTTCTTCTGAAGTATAAAGCCCTTGATGTGAAGGCATTAGTGGTGGGTTGACCTTGGGTGAATGCCAGGTGTCTACCAAGCTGCTCTATCACTCCCCTCTTCAGCAGGGCAGGGAAAAACTGAGAAATGAAGACGGGAAAAAGCTCATGGCTCAAGATAAAGGCACTTTAGTAAAATAAAAGGAAAAGCCATGTGTGGAAGCAAAGTAAAACAAAATACTTACTCTCTACTTCCCATCAGCATGTGATATCCAGCCAATTCCTAGGAAGCAGGGCTTCAGTACAGATAGAGGTTTGGAAGACAAACATTGCAATAGCAAAAAGTCCTCCCTCTCCCCTTTCCTTTAGCTTTTATTGCTGAGCAAACATCTTATGGTATGGAATATCCCTTTCAGTTTAAGTCATTTGTGCTGGCTATGTCATAGAACCATTGAATTGTTGGGTGGAAAGGGACCTTAAAGATCATCTAGTTCCAACCCCCCTGTCGTGGGCAGGGACACCTCCTTCCACTAGATGTGGTGGCTCAAATCCCCATCCAACCTGGCCTTGAACATTTATAGGGAGGGGGTATCCACGACTTCTCTGAGCAACCTGTCTCGGTGCCTGACCGCCCTCAAAATAAGGAATTTCTTCCCAATATTTGGTCTAAAATGAGTTTCAGTTTGAAACCATTCCCTTTTGTCCTGTCACTACAGACCCTTGTGAAAAGTGCCTCTCCAGCTTTCTTCTAAGCCTCCTCTAGGTACTGGAGGACTGCTCTGAGATCTCCCCAGAGCCTTCAGTTCTCTGGGATGAACAACCCCAACTCTCTCAGTCTGTATTCATGGGAAAGATGCTCCAGCTGTCCAGTCATCTTCATGGCCTTCTGCTGGGCTTGATCCAGCAGATCCACATCCTTCTTATATTAGGGGCCTTGGAGTTGGACACAAGTGGAGTCTCATGAGTGGAGTGGAGGGGGGAGAATCACATCCCTTGCCCTGCTGGCCACATTGCTTTTGATGCAGCCTAGGATGCAGTTGGCATTCTGGGCTGCAAGTCTACCTTGCCAAGTGTACACTGGAAGTGTACATGGTAAGTTTCTCATCTATCAACACCCACAAGTCCTTCTCTGCAGGGCTGCTTTCAGTCCCTTCTCCGTCTAGCCCGAATTTGTGTTTCCTTCCAAGATCTTGTCTGCCCCTAGCTTACAGGTGAAAGGGGGGATTTGGAGAGACAGCACTGATGTTGTGGGGATCTCTGCTCAGCAGTGCCCAAAACACTGGTGTGTTATCAACACCTTTCTAGCCACCATTGCAAAGCACAGCACTATGAGGTCAGCTGTGGAGCGAATGAACACTTTCCCAACCAGAACTAGTACAGCATTACAGAAATTGAATTAAATCAGGTGTTTCAGTTTCATAAGAGAAACCCTGAAGAGTAAAGAGACAGTAAGATAAAAGGGTGGTGTTATAACTAAAGTTTTATGAAAATCCCATGCAGAAGTATCCCAGTGGAGCTCATTGTCTGCTCCAGAAGGCACAGATTTCCTGTATGTCCAGTGTCATATATGCCAGCCTTACATAGATGTCTTACATACACCAGAGCACTTCACATGTCAGTAAATACAAATATGGACATGCCTTACATTGACTAGAGCATGGAGTTAGTGCCATAATAATAGTTTAATTAGTTTCATTATCACTATATATTCAGTTCGATATCTGGGGGTTATGGAAGGCACATGTACCAAGGCAATAATGTTTTATGAAAGGTGATTTTGTTAAAATTTATGAAACTTCTCTAAATTCTAAACTGAAGAAACTTTTAAAAAGGTAATTCATTTTATAAGAAGATGCAAGTTAGCTGGAGTTACAAGTTGTAAATAGGAAAAACTTGAATTTTTCAGGAAGAAAAGTGCAGTTGGGGCATCTGACAGTAAAAGTGAAGCCTTTTAGCCATAGATGATTTTAAAACTTGAAACTAACCAAATGTTTTACATTCAAGTACGATACAACCAGATACAGCTGGCATAAATGTCTTCTTATGTTCTGGGATTTTAAATCAGGAAAATGCTTGCCACAAGAAAATTCTCCTCATCACTGCAGTTTAGCATTTAGCTAACTTAACAATGAAGAGAGATAGGCACATTTTAAGAGTGTATATTTTATACCTCTGTTGTTAATTGGAATGAACAGTTTTCATGCACTGCCTGACTCTCTCCGATGTCAATTAGATGGTGTTTAGACAAGTGGATAAAACTATATTACCTGACTTTTAAGCACCATTTAGAGCATCTGATTGCCAAACCCCCTACTATTATTTACTTTAAACATTTCAAGTCAAAACAAGTGGGTGGAAATGGAGCTTGGTCCTTAAATATTTTGATTAAATTTAAATATAGAGGGGTTTGTGTTGGCAAAAATACTTTTTCTTTGGTTTGTTCTGTATAACTTCTGCATGCAATAGTGCATTCAGCTGAAATCAGCTCATGAGAAACACTGCCTCCCTTCCTGACCACATCCTTTCCACTCCCATGCACTAAGTAGATAAAATCCTGCTGGATTTGCCACCTCATCATGTTGTATTTTTTTATTTTTTACTTGGTATGTGAGTATCCACTTTCTTTTTGATAGTTCTTTTGATGAGAGATTCCTTTCTTAGTATAGCTTTCTGGAGCTTTTTCAGTGTTCGCATACATGGAGATAAAGTGATTCAGTTTTTTTCAGTATAAGAAAAAGGTAGATGTTTGTTGCATAATTACTGTGTTAAATTAAAACAGAGACTAGGTATCTTAGAGATGACTCTTGTTAAAATTTCTTCTAATGTTTTACAGGGTGACAAAGGAAACCAAGGTGACACTGGTACCCAGGTATATCAACTTTATTTGTAATGAAGTCATCTGGCATTCCTGTTTATACAAGCCATAGGTATTAATTCAGACAGGTTTTTGTTTTTTTTAAGATTAGACTCCACAGAAGGTTACCTTGAATAGCAGCAGTAACTCTTCTTCAAGGAAATCTGCCCAATACAGCTGGCATGAGTTTTCAGCTGCATTTCTGGGGGCCTGAGCAGGCTGTTGGCATTGGGCACAGAGCTGTGTGATCCTAGCAGTGGTGGAGGCTCAGGGCTGCAGGTTGTGCTGCTGCACCAGAGGCCTGGGACATCACCCAGGACTGTCCCAGGATGTGCTCTGTCCCTTCCTGCCCCAGGCACTCACTGCAGGGTCACAGAAACATAGCCAAAGTAATCCCACCTGGCCTCTGCCTGCCTGCTTTACTATTAACATGTGGAATTTTCCTCCTTGTTATCTAAAATCATGGAAATACCTACAAGAAACAGAAGAGTATCATGTCACTACTCATATCCTGACTTGGTTCCTCTGTGTTCAGGGTAGATATGTTATTCTTCTGCACAGTTTCTGCCCTGATCTCTTTGAAGAGTAACTTTTCAAATTGATTTGTCCTGGTTTAGAATGAGGTTTTAGTATTGAACTCCTTGTGTTATTTTTTTGATAGTTTAATTACATGTACCAGATAAATGTGTATTTTAGGAAAATGTGCTTCTTTTCTGAAGGGACTGAAAGGAGAAAAAGGAAGACAAGGAAATCCAGGCTTACAGGTACTGTTAAAATAGTGGTCCTACTTTCAGAGAGCCATAGTGATCCTTGTTTGAGGCCATGATGCATATTTGTTTCTTAAAACTTTTTCCATAACACGGATAGGTCTTTGCATCAGGTGGAATATATTTATGTATAGCATGATAACATAGTTATATAAATTACGTCTTAAACAATCTTAGTATTTTTAAAATAACAAATGCAACAGATACAGAGAAGATGGAGCAACACTTCTCTCAGCTGTGCACACTTGAAGGATGAGAGGAAATGCACATGAGCTGGAATACAGGAACTTGATGCACGTGAAAAACATTTTGCTTTGAGGGTGGTCAAACAGTGGAGCACGCCGCTCATAGATATTGTGGCAAAACCTGTCTGGGCAGCATGTTGAGTTGATAAGGAAATTGAATCCAAGGAGGTCACTTCCATCCTACATGTTTCTGTATTCTGGGATATTATATCTTGAGAAACAGGCCATAAATGCATTTCTTTTATTATTGTGTAAATCCTTAATGATAGAATATTTTTATAAAACAGTTATAAGTAATATAAAATGCAGATAACAGCACAAAGTGGCTTTTGTGTAAAGATTATGAGTGATGCTTGAAATGTTACGATTTTGCATGTACCATGGTACACTTTCATACAGTCCATTACCTTCTAGACTATACTGGGAGTCATTATTGACATCTTTTATGCTCATAAATTACAGATGTTTCCTGTTTCAGCTGTAAATCAGTGAGATCCAGTTGTTTCTCTTTAACTCTAGGCCAGTGTATTCTGATTGTGTCATAGTTGGCTATCTTATTATTCCGCAGAAAATAGCTGTTAGTATTTATAAGTACTTGTTAAATGCATAATCTATGTCATGTCTAAACACAGAAGTATTTTTTTAGAGGTACATATCTAAAACTAGACTTGGAAAGAAGCCACAGTTGCTTTTTTCAGAATTACGACATTGATACAGCTGCCTGTCTAGCCAGAAGGACCTGATTCCTGGGGATTCTGGCCAGGAGATCTAGACTGTAAGTTAGTTAACACTCTCAGAGACTTGCAGGTTCACAATAGTTCGTTATTAAACCTGAGCAGATTTTTAAAAAGAAATGGTTTAAACTAAAAGACTGGTCATTGACTTACCCAAATGTAATGTCCTAATCTAACATTTTACAATTTAAACTTTCTAGTTTTTCTTTTTGCAAATAATGGTCAATTTTTTTGTATCTTTAATATTTTAATCATAAGGGAAAACAAAGTGATAGCGAAAGAAAACTTCTTTCTTTTTCAGTTAGAATGATGCAACTGAATTGCTGTTGCTTGGTTTCCTTTTTTTTGGAGAAAGCTGAAAAAACAGTACAGACTGAGTCTAAAACTGTTTCCCATACTTATCTGGTTTGGTCAGCAACCAAAAAAATTAATCATTTAGTAGATGACACAAGGTCTTTCCAAGGTTTCTCAAGACTCCAAGACACAAAATAGATTTCCTTGTTCATAAGAGTGAGTCAGAAAAGTGAACTGCCATCTTGCCATGGAACTTAATGGTCAGGAACACCATTGAACCACTTGGCAGAAATTACACCAAAATAATTTGCCAGCATGCAAAATCTGCCTTACCACTATATTTCAAAGGCTCTGAAATTCATTTCTGCCTAGTAAGACAGCATTAAACAGTTAGAATCAGGAGTTTACTTCTGCTAGAATACAGCATGTTATTTCTCTTGTAAAGTGAATAAGGTTTTTTCTCTGAAGTTAATATCATGTATATATGTTTATAATATGTATGATGTATTCCCAACTTATCCTCTTGGTACATGATATTAAAGGTAATACTGAAATGTTCATTCGTCCTTGCATAAATCTTTCATCATTATATGCAGTTTTATGTTTTGTACTATAGCGATCAGAGAATCTTTAAAAATCAACATTTGTGATTGATTACTGAAAACAAAGGACAAAAATATTAATTTTGGATTCCAAGTAATTTGTCTCAGTCTGCTTTTTAAATTTCTTTTTCATATTATTTTTTAAGGGAGTAGAAGGATTGAGTGGAGAACGAGGAGAGGTAAGTAATTTTGAAATTACAAATATGGTATTACAAAATTATTCCATTTGTTTCTGCAAATTATGTGCTCTTATGTGGTTATGTGAAAATATGTGTTCAGTCTTACTTCTGTACTCACAAGTCTATGAGCAAAAGAAGAGAAATTATCAGAGAAGAGAAAGAAGTATTAGTTAAAAAGACAGAATGAAATATACATTTCATTAAAAAAATTGAAGCCAAGCATATACTTTAAGAGAATTAAAAAGTCAAGAAACAAACCAACCAAAAAAAAAAAAAAAAGGACTGGTTGAATAAAGAAAATAACTAAAGAAAAAAGAATCTTTGTGTTGCATGTTGTTTAAAAAATGGTATTTAAAATATTAATTTTGTTGGTTATTTTTTATTTATTTCAATACTTAGTGAAATCAAAGTATACACTGTCTCATTAATCTAGTTCTCCTTCAAATTTATTTTTAAATTTCTTTGTTCAACTGTTACCATTAAAATGTTGTTGCATATCAATAACTGGATGCATTAATTGGAAGTTCAATTCTGATAATTAAATAATTTGATGCATTTTAACATATAAACTGTTTCATGCACTTCTGTGGTTCTATGAAATACTTCAGTTGCAGTTTGGCTTATAGGTGTTTTGCTAAATTATTGCCAAAACTGGTAAGAGATTCCTTGTATACTATTGAATTAGCCTAAGTATTGTAAATCATGGCAATAATATATTTCTACTGGAAAGTCATTTAAATAGTTTCTTACTATGTACTAAGCTATAATAATGTCATTGCGTTTACTTATCAAACCGTTGAAATTACTTTATTTTCTATTTCTATAAAATATGTTTTTTGTTAGACTGATTTCTCAATAAAAAGTTTCTTCAGCCTGTAAGTCTCAGCACTTACTGAGCTCTTTTCCATTCCTTACTTTTCTTTGCCAATAGCAAGGGTCAGCAAACAAGGCCACACATGGGATGTGGTTGAGCATTAAAAGACCAAAATACATTGCAGAAAACTTTCCCCCTAGAGTTTCATTTGCTTCTTGGCAAGTTCTTCAGGCAGTTCTGCGGATGCTTCCAGCATTTTCTCCTGTTGTTTTTATACTGGCTTCTTGCCTCTAATGTTTTTCTACAGTAGATGCCATTTTCCCATTATTCTCTGGTTATTAATGCTTTCTATCCCCTTTAACATTTAGTTCAGATAGCTCAACTTGCAAGTCTTTTATGTAAATATAGTCCATAGCAGTTAAAGGAATTAAAATCAAAACAAAACAACAAAACAAAAAACCTCCTAGCTACAAACCCAGCATGATTTCAGATGTCAGCACATACAGTTTCTACTATAGCCACAGGTAGTTACATAAGCACCATTTGTTTATCTCTGAGCCTTGCTGACTGTTTAAATGAAAAAACACCTTGGCAATTATGTAATAGAAATGAACAAGTACAAATCTACATGGGGTAACTAGGAGGATCAGTTCTCTGTGACTACGACATTCAAGATGACAATATCAAGAAAATAAATTACAGCTACAACTGTGGAAAAAGTTGTATCTGAATTAATGTATGACTTTTGAAGGTCTGGTCTGCAGTTCAGGTCATGTGCCTGAACTTGCCATCTTTTCAGCAGTTCTCTTAAGGCACTTGACTGATATCTGTCACATTTTGTCTCATTTCTGTTTCTTTAAGAGCATGAACTCTACCTGTCCGATTTTACAGGCTAGCTCATAAAACTGATTAATCTGACACTGAATTTAAAGCTTGTTAACCTGTAGTAATTCATCTGGAGAACTCTGGGCATTGTTATTTGTACAGACCAAGCCAGGAAGCTTTGAATTTTTCTGATCTGAAGAATTTTGATAAGTAATATAGGAAATTTTACAAAATAATGTAAATACCATAATTTAGAATTCAGTGTAAGTCTATGGAGACTGTATGCATGAGTATTTCTTAAACTTCTATTATTTGCTTCAACAAGTTTGTCATATATAATAGTCCTGTTCTCACAACTCCATCTAAAATAGTTGGAAATGGAGAAAGAAAATGTTGCAGCAACTGATAACATTATGCAGAAGCTGTGCAAAAATGGAAGGAAAAATCTCACAAGGGAGCAAACGTAGTGTACTGACTTTAATCTTGGTCACATACTGATGTTTTGTTGGCTCCAGAGCAGGGAAATAGTTCCACATGAACTATTGCAGTAGGTAATTCCATACGTAGAGCCATTGCTCTGTTGAAGATGTATCAGAATCTTTTCCAGCATTTTTTTAACCTTTTCCAGTGAAGCAAATAGACTGTACAGTTATTATCAATTAGATGGGGAAAAAAAAAGAAATTAAAAAATCTCTAACTGAACTCAAATTATTTTTTCATTTGTCTTATACACTACAAATATAAGGTTAAATGCTTGACTATTATAGTAAGGGCTTCAGTGGTGTCAGAATTTCCAAGAAATTCAGTGGTGTCAGAATTTCACATCCAATTTTTCCAGCCTTCTAAGGATTTTACCATACAATAAAAAAACTTCTAATTCTCGGGAAAAAGTGAATGAAACCCTTCCTTCCATGTGTTAATAATGAATACTATTTCTTTAATATTAATTAGTAAGTAAAATGTGTCTTTAAAGTTAAGAAAAGGTAATTTAGTTCTATTTGGTAATTTTACCTGAAACAGTTACTAAGGAATCTGAAAACTTCAATATATTTAGCAAAATTGATCTCATCAATATCAAGTTAATTTTCACTGATGCCACATTAATTTTATTAAGATCTTCAGTAAAGATTGTCTCAGAATATGTTTGTTTGGTCCTACCTAGCTTCCAAAAGATCTGTGAAGATACAATTGGCTTTTCATTGATTTTTCATTCCAGAAAGGTGAGAAAGGAGATGCAGGCATTCGAGGCATCAATGGACAAAAAGGAGAATCTGGTGTCCAGGGTTTGATTGGACCTCCTGGTATCAGAGGTCAGCCAGGAGATAGAGGACCCCCAGGACCACCTGGATCAGATGGAAAACCTGTATGTATAGGACTTCAAACTTTTCGTTTTGGGTACTGTAAAAACCACAAAGAGATGCATGCTCTCTGTTGTTTTAACTGTTCTCTGTTTAATTCAGGCACGAGAATTTTCAGAAGAATTTATTCGACAGGTGTGTTCAGATGTACTGAGAAGTAAGTTCGAAACCTCTTTTCTGTTGTTTTGTTGTTTGAAGTGCTAAAGAAGTTTTCTGATAATTATAGAAAAGCTTCCTTGAAAGCAGGTTCTCTATTGCTGATTTATCATTTGTTTTCCTACACCTGTGGATCTATATTTCTACATCACAGGTTCTATACTTTAGCATCTTGTTTCCTAAAGGTATTATATTCTCTTAAGAGAGGGAACTGATTTTGTATTAGTGGTTGGGGGCAATACTTTTATTGTTACAACACATTAAGCAATTTTTTGTTTGAATTCTCCCAGCCCAGTTGCCTGCCATTCTCCAGAGTGGAAGACTACAAAACTGTAACCATTGTCAGTCCCAAAGTGCTCCCCCAGGACTTCCAGGACCACCAGGTCCAAGAGGCCCTGAAGGCCCAAGAGGGTTTCCTGGTTTACCAGGGAATGATGGCATTCCAGGGCTGATGGGCATCCCAGGTCGCCCTGGGGCTCGTGGGATAAGAGGTACAGTGTGCACATGTCATAGTGGTAAGAGCCTTTATGCCTTGGTTTTCTGCTTCTAGTTTTGAATGGGATTACTGCAGGGTGGAGTAAGAAAATAGCTGGGTTGTATGACTGAGTGGAACTATGAACACGGAGCAGTGTGGATGTTTCACAGTTCTAGGGCAGTATGTGACAGAAGAGAGAATACAAGAACACAGCAAGATAGTTACTGTTCAGTTCTACTGTAGTCAAACTCTGTTTCAATCTTTTTAGAGAGTTCTTAATCTCATGTGAATGTTTCTACCAGCATTTAGATTATTTTTTTAGATCAAATATGCCTAGACATGGATTTCAAAGTATTTCCATGTTTTTTTCTTCCAAATTTGTTTGTTTCTGCTATTTTAAGGAACAATATTTATTCACTGGCTACTTGCTATCTGTGCTGATTTTTGACATTAAACAACTTTTATACTCCCTCTGATTTCCTGACTTTTTGTCCTTTATTCTCTTTATCTCAAAAGGATTTTTGCTTCTTTCTTTAAGACTTTCTTAAACTTAATTCTGGATTCTTTTTAGGCATGCTGAGGTTTATGCTTTCAGGTAACTCAGCTGTCCAAGCATTCCAACTGATTTCTGTGATGTATTTGTAGACTTTATGTTAAGTATGCATATATAGTCTGGAACTAGAGCAAGAGACTGAGTGGAGTCCATAATTTGGTAACTGGTAGCATCAAAATAATCAGGAAAGCTGTATGAAATACAGCCAGTAATGTGCCAGTGGTAAGCAGACAAATGGCTGGTAAATATTTGCTGTCTTTGTGACTTATTAACTGTGACCTAGCACAACAAATTCATATTGAATGTGTGATTATTTGCCTGTCGTGCTGTTATAATTTAATCTCCAATAGGAGAATATGGAGTTTGCCTCTGGAGCTGACATTAGCAGTTCTGGTTATTCCATAGAAGTTGGAAAAATACATATATGTTTCTATGAAGAAACTGAATTTACTGGGTTGTACTAGTGTAAGAGAGCTCATATTTTGACCCTCAAAGTATTTCTTTGGTGGAGATTTAATTCTGCTCTGTATGTTGTGGAACATTTTCTATCTTTTATGTATTCTACAGGGATTATGATGAAAAACTTACACATCCTTCATACAACATATTAAAAATGTTGCTGATAGGAAGGATAGAACAACAAATTTCTGAATCACCTATCATGTATTCCCTCAGCTGGTAGTGGCTGTCTGCTGAACTGCTGCTACATCAGCTCTAAATTCAGTAGAAATTTAGAACCCTGTCACACTGTACAGTTTACAAAAAAAAAAAAAAAGGCTTGTTTTACATCCCATTATTTATTTTTGAAATATTACATATTTAATTCAATAAATATTATCAAATGCTGATTCCTGACTTAATTGAATGAAAATGATGTGCAAAGATATGCATGTGTTTGCTAATTGACAGGACTGCCAGGGAAAAATGGTGCAAAAGGCAATCAAGGAGTTGGGGTTCCTGGGATCCAAGGCCCCCCAGGACCGCCAGGTGAGGGATGGTTCAGGTGTGCAGATTCAGTGCATGCTAATAGTTTTTTTTAAAATGTATTTTAGAAAAAATGTTGATGTAATTGGGAAAAACTTATATAGTTTGTACACATCTTAATCACCATATATGTTTTAGGGTAATGTGTGTCTCTTGCATACCTTATAAGTTGCCATATAATGCATTATTTAATATTAGACAGGTCCTGTAGAGATTGGTATATGAGACTGCTATTTCTTGATAGATGGATCCTGAAGTCAACCATTATCTGAAAACTGAGCCCTGATATGATCATGTGACTTGTAAGCACTGCTTAGCAAGGGAAAATACTCTTCCTAACATTAGTGCATGCATACAAAATATCAAGTTGAGTGTTTGGAAGAGATATTAGGGCCTGATCCAAAGCTGGAGAAGCAAATAGAAATAGGGGGACTGATTCTTGCCATGGTGCTTCCATATTATGTGATAAAGTAGAATAGTGTACAAAAGCAGATTTTCATATTTTCCTTCAAACGCTATTTTTACTTAGTGCTTTCCATGTGTTTTGAAAAGAATCTTTATAAGACATCACATTGTTATATAAATATATAAGCAGTTTGTGACAAGCAGTATCTTTTGCAGGAAATTAAGTTTTCTTTATCTACATACTTTGTCAAAGAGCAGGGGCGTTGTGGGTCCACACTTGCACATTTTCCTTTTAATAGTTATGTATTTATTTCTTTATTGAATGTGTGTTCGTAAGGTCCTGAAGGTCCACCGGGGATGAGTACGGAAGGACGTCCTGGAGAGCGTGGGCAGCCTGGTAAAAACGGAGATCGTGGCACTCCAGGAATGCCAGGACCAGTTGGACCCCCTGGAATTTGTGACCCATCACTGTGTTTTAGTGTAATTGTGGGGAGAGATCCATTCAGAAAAGGACCAAATTATTAATTTGTGATATGATAATTTAGAGGAATAACACAGTGCTTATCCTTCATGGTCTTTCAAATCTCAGGAAGGTGACCAGCAATAATCCCATAAAAATCCCATTAAAAGCATTATAAATAATGATCCCAAAGGTTATACATTCCTTTAGACAAGAAACTCCAAAACTCCAATCACTTTTTATTATACCTTGCACTGCTTGAATCTCAAGTGTTTAAAGAGATTATCAGTTTTAATAGAAATAAAAATTAATATTAATATTTGATATTTAGTATTTAAGTGCCCTATCATTCTCCTTTTACCTCTTTTTACTGAAGGAAGTCCTTTGCAAAATTGCTGGAAAACACCACTGGGAGCAGAATTAGGTCCTCGATGGCATTCATCAGGTACAAATAACTGTGAAATTTTTCACATGCAGCCAACATACACAGTATTTGATTTTGAAAGATTATGGCTGGCTTTTAATTCATATGTGTGCAAATACCATTGCCTTGTGTACATTTCATATGTCATAGGTCCAGGTATTCTGTGAGTGAAAGCGTGTATCAGATTTTTATAAATTCAAACAGATACCTGGACTCATCACGGAAGACATCACCTGTTTTGCCATGCAGCTTTGCTTAAAACCAAGGTGAAATGTAAGGGTAGAACTACAGCTTCAAGTGCCAAGGTTTTATTGAAGATGGTGCTGTCAACTACTAAAGGTCAAAAGTTTCCACATGGGTGATTCAACTCATGAAAATAATATTAAAAATAAAAAAGAGCAAAAGACTGGCATAGTTGGCTTGTAGCTATGATTTGACAAAATTAAAGTTTAAAAACTGTTTGCACAACCCCAATGTAATAGTTCTGTGTAATGAAGTATCAAGTTATATACCCTTTGCTGTTTCTCCTCAAGGACTGCGTTGCCAAATTGAAGAAGCAGGTTTACAAGGAGAAAGGTCTAACTGGTGGCTGACCCGCTGCAATGTTTGTTACACTCTTTGCTTTTTCATTTTAAGCCAGCTGTCTGTAATTTTCATTGTATGCTTTGCTAATGAAGTGTATTGCTTGCTTTCACATAAAGAGCAAAGGCACAGTTCCCGTGAGAATTTAAAATCCATTTCTTAAATTAAGGCAGAGTCCTGTATTGAACTTAATTGATGCTTCATAAGTCACTTTTTCTAATGTGTTGTTTTTCTGTTGTCCTGCTATCAGAGACTGTTAATATGCTTGACATTCAAGGTAAAATAAAAGAGACACTTTCCAATAAGATGTGTGGTAGTGTGAATGACTAGTCTGAGAGGAAGTAAAACCAAAACTAAAACCAACAAAACAAGAGCAAGTCAGAAGGACCTCTGACTACAGTGAATACAAGCAGAAGAGCAGAATTCCTTACTTGTAGAAAAATCCTCTTGGTTCTCAGCCAGTCTAATTGGTAGCTTTGGTTATGATTTCATTTGATGAAATTAACACGTATGTCAAGCTTTAATTTTAAAAGTAATGGTGATTTTTTCACCCCATTAGTCCTATTGGAGGGTTGTTTCTGAATGACTGGGGATCTATGCATTAATTCCAGTCTGCATCTATTTATTGGCCTTTTCTTGTAGTTTTTGATATGTCTGGCCAATTTCTTTTTGAGCTCAGCTTTTGCTTTTCTGTCTGCATTTCTGTGCACAGTGGCAGTGCCCTTGTAGTTCTTGACAGGTATTTGTCTGCTTTTCCAGCTCTGGTGCACTTCTCTTTAGAGCAGACTTGGAGGCTCACAGTGAAGCCAAGGTGGTCTCTTGCTCTGCCTAATTCTCTGCCTTTAAAGGGGATGAACTGTTTTTGTGCTTCCAGGAGCAGAGTTTAAGAAAATCTCCCAGCACGTGCTAGCTCCTTTACCCTTCATGGAAGCTTCTCGTGAAATCCTTCCCCTGGTTGAGCTGAATGAGAGAGCTGAAATTTCCTCTTCTAAAAGTGATTGGTCTTCTGGTTGTCATCTTGTCAGGCAGCTAAGGACATTTGTCTTAATTGTTGTTGATGATGTAAATAAAAGAGATAGTTACTTTTCCTCTACTCCTTTTGGTATCTAAAGTAGCTGAGTCTGGCCTAGCATGAGTACTTCTGTACAGTGCTGCTCAAAGAGTACAGTCTAAGCTAGTTACAGCTTTAAAGCAAAACCTCATGTTAGACCTATTTGACTTTGTATAATAAGAAAGAAAGACTGACTTAGTAAACCAAATAATTAAGAGGCTTCACTTAATGTCAGACCAACTTCAAACCGTTTACCTGCAAAAGGAGGAGATTTGAAGCTGAATCTATTTGATTGCCTAAACTGTTGAGCTGTTTGGATGCTTTAAGCTTTAGTGCTGCTGTATCTTTGGTATTTTGCTGTGAATTTGAGTCTGTGCAACTGTCACATTTCTACAGGAAGGATTTGGTTTTGACAAGGTGGAATTTTCTAGAGGAAATTCTAAACATCAGTCTGCTCAAGTGCCTTTTAGAAAGTTAGTAACAACATAGCTTAAGTAAATGAAGACAAACACTTTGAAAATGTAGTTCTACATTATTAAATACCTAAGAGCTGCATAGGAACTGTCTTGCATCCCACTGAAATGCATACATTATAGCTAGGAAGCTGCAATTTTAATTATTGCTCCTTAAAAGATTTTATAAAGCCAGAACATAGCAGACTTCACAATCATTTAATTTTATTACTTCATTTGATATAGTGGGATTATACAGTAATGTAGGTGTGTCCAAGACTCTATCTTGATTGGATCCTTTAACTGAGAATATGAATTATATTTCCAGATCTTCATCCAATTCTACAATAAGAAGTTAAACAAATTGTTTAAGCTTGTGTATTATCAGTTTAATGATCCACAGGAGAGAGACTCTTACTATTGATGCAAACTATATGAAGTTCCTGCAGATGTTGATCTTTAATCAGAAGCTATGAATTAAATCACAGTGAAACATGCCACCATCTAACTACCGGACATTATCTGGAAATAGTTACTAGAAACTCTGCTAGCTGACACTTACTCACTCTCCTGATGATAGTTTTCAAAACTGGATCTTGGGCTAATTTTTAAGCAGAGTGCAAGATGCGAAAAGAATTTCTGGATATTTTTTAGTAGCATCTTGCTGTCTAACTTTGAGTTAAGAAATATCTTCCCTAGCTGGTCTAGAGCCTGTTGGTGTCAGTAGAGGAACTATGATTCACTACACTACAGTAAAGATTTAATATGGCTTTAATTTATAATATCTCTGTGTGCATAACAGAGATTTAACATTTACCACTTCACTGTGCTCATTGATTGCTATTTTCTCTCAGATACTGAGACATGTACTTGGACATAAAGATGCAGAATGGAAAAGTACTACTGTGGGAACTGGATTTCTTAATGAAAGCCTAGTGCTGTATAGATGGAACTTAGCAATTTTCACCTCTGAGAATCATGATCTTAGAGAAGTTTGGAATAAATACATTTGGAGTGATGTGTCTATATATAAATATATATGATTTAGTAAAAGACCAGATGTCACTGATGGTTTCCACATGTGCAGATTTGTTTGGCAAATATATCCATGTAGATTTTGTGTGTATATTTATGTGTGTGTGTGTGTGTATGTATCATTTTCAGTTCTTTATTAATTTAACTGAAAGATATGATAGTCTTACAAATAAAAATTAAAAAGTAAAAGGATAAAATCATCAAATCATAGAATGGCTTGGGTTGGAAGGGACCGTAAAGGTCATCTAGTTCCAACATCCTGCCATAGGCAGGGACATCTCCTTCCACTAGACCAGATTGCTCAAAACTCCATCCAACCTGTCCTTGAACAGTGCCAGGGATGGGCATCCATAACTTCTCTGGGCAACCTGTTCCAGTGCCTCACCACCCTCACAGTATTTCTTCTTAACATCCAATCTGAACCTACTCCTTTCTGTTCAAAGCCATTCCCTCTTGTCCTGTCACTACATGCTCTTGTAAATAGTCTCTCTCCACCTTTCTTCTAGGCTCCCTTCAGGTACTTAAAGGCCACAATTAGGTTGCTCCAAAGCCTTTTTTTTTCCAGGTTGAACAATCCCAATTCTCTTAATCTTTCCTCACAGGGGAGGTGCTCCACCCCTCTATGATCATCTGGTGTGCCTCCTCTGGACTCCAACAGATCCATGTCCTTCCTGTGCTGGGGACCCCAGAGCTGCATGCTATGTTCCAGGTGGGTTTCACCAGAGCAGAGCAGTGGGGCAGGATCCCCTCCATTGCCCTGCTGCCCATGCTGCTTTGGATTCAGCCCAGGACACATTTGGCTTTCTGGGCTGGGAATGCACATTGCTGGGTCAGGTCCAGCCCCTCATCCACCAGCACCCACAAGTCCTTTCCATCAGGGCTGCTCTTGATCTGTTCATCTCCCAGCCTGGATTGATACTGAGGGTCACCCTGACCCAGGTGCAGCACCTTGCTTTTGGGCTCAAACCTCATGAGATTCCCATGGGCCTACTTCAGCTTGTCCATGTCCCTGTGGATGCCATGCTGTCCTTCTAGACTGTGTGGTCTACTCTGGAAATCTCACCTTCTAAGAACTGAGCTATCACAGTCCTGTTACTGCTTCAGAGACAAGGTATGATTGTCAGCTTCAGGAGCAGCCAGCATATTTCAAGGCTGGTCAGCCTTTCAGAGGAGGAGCTGAATTGCTAGCTATGCAATTTCAGAACTAGAGAACCTCATTTCTCAGAAAACTTAAGCTGCATTCAAATGAAATTTCAGCACACCTGACTGTCCTGGCAATGAACACTGCCAGGATCTGTCACTATAGTTCACATGGATTGAATCAAACCTCTGTGAAAAGATACCATAACTTTTTCCTGTAGGGGGAACATATAGATGATAAATCAAAATACCTCTTAATCCAGATTCAGCAGAGAACATAAACCCTTTTAACAGCTATTGCCTTATGGGGTACTATTGAAATGTTTGAAATGAATTAATATAACAAATTTTGTGGGTAATTTTCTTCTGTTGATAAGCAGGATTTTCTCATAGAGAACAGCATCTGTGTGTCTTGAAGAACCTAAGTCCATTTTTACAATGGGGAAATCATTACTATATGATTCCTGATTTTTTTCTTTACAAGCATCTTTCCTCTCCCAGTATTTTCATAAAAGTGCTTTTTTGTGTCAAAAAATATTTTGGTGACATTCCAGTATATTGTATTATTCTGTGTTATGGTTTTCTTTCTTGGCACAAAATGCAAGCACTAGATGTGTTTTCAGGTGTCATATCTGGCCACTCAACTAACTCTCCCCAAGGTATGTTGGCAGGTTAAAGCTCCTTGGTTGTCTGCCATAGGCTTAAATAACTAAAGTGCTCTGTATTGATTTTCTGACACTTTTCCCCAATTTTCTGCTTGTAGAACTATGTAGTATTCTTCCACTTAAGGTAGGTGAGAATTCTTCACAAGATTTAGCCATTTGACTGTTATGACATCTCATGTCTGTAATGCCTCCAAAATGTATTCCTCCTGATGGAAGCTCGTAACTCCAAAGAATGTTTCATCTGTTGTTTTCTGATTTTGCAATATATTGTGCAATATAATATAGTCTAATATAATCACAATGCAAATATGCAATATAGTATAAGTGGGGAGGCACCGTAGCAGGTTGTCCAGAAAGTTGTGGATGCCTCATCCCTGGAAGAGCTCAAGGCCAGGTTGGATGTGTCTCTGAGCCTTGGGCAGGGACACCTTTCACTACACCAGGTTGTTGGAGAGTGCTCTGTTTCACCCCAGTGCATATGATATAAATATTTATTCCTTGCAAGATTATGCAATATATGCATTAATGGTATTAGATACCATTGACTTCAAGAAAATCGAGGCAAATTTTAACATCAGGTTCAAACTCTTCCAGATTGAGAACCACCTTTTCTCAGAGTCACAGGAATTTCTCACATTTACTCTGTCTCTTTTGCCCATATCCCAAGTAAAGAAATAACATGTTTGGAAGAAGTGACATTTCAATGTCCAGTAAAAATACTTGGATCCTGTGGAGCTTTATATATACATAACAAAATGTTCGTCATGGTTAAATCAAATGTTTAAACAAACTGTCATCTGTTAAAATGCCCTGAGAGCCCTGGGCACTAGGTGTTGACAAATGGAAATTAATTTTTATGGCAAGTGTACTTATGGGAATTCTTTTATGGTATAGGAGGTGTTCCAGCATGCCGTTGATGGTCAGCAACCACGTTTTCCATGCTGGATGATCAGAAGGAAGACACATGATTGTGCACTTTGGCACATTGTTTTCAGACAACCTCATTGTGTTGGTTTGAAGACAAACCAGTGGGAGATCACAAGTCAAGACTGAAATTAAAAAAGAGTGAAATAATACAAGGAAAAGCACTGACAAAGTCAGATATAACCTAACACCCTGTTAGGGTGGTAGTAGCAGTCCAACTGAAGTAGTCCAGTTGAAGTGGTGATCCTGTGAAGGTCTAGTCTCCAGCTGAAGGTCCAGTGGTAGCTCTTGTCCTCTGGGAACCCAGTAGACAGGGCTAGCTCAGGCAGTTCCAAGGCCAGGTTATATCCAGGTGGGAACACCTGGCTCCTCCCTCCTGGGCAGAGCATCCCACAATGGGATGAGATAAGTCCATGAGTCACACGGTGGGTCCCTGATGGCCCATTGCCTGTCATCCAGAGTGGGTCATTAGCAGGTGATAGCAGCTAACTGGCCCACAGCTGGTGGTAATAGAATACTTAAACACATCTATATTGCAACCTAGGACACTCATCTGCTCGTTTGCCTTGTACATGAAATACAGGGGATATTTTCTCCCCTTCCTTCTGCCACACTTCAATGTCTTTCTGAAGTCACTTGCCTTAAGACTGTGGGAGAAATTCCAAGTTAAGTGACAGGGATTTTTGTACTTCCACATCTGCATTACAAGTGGGCTCAGTTGATCTCTCCTCTGTCAGTTCTAACTTGTGTTTTGCAATCCTCGAGTTTGTGGAGTGCCCCACCTTGGCATCCAGGAGGTCTTTCAGATCCGTTTAGATTCAGAAAGCCTTACAGTCTACCCAGCTGAGGCTCAATTCACCTGTGTGCAATGTTTATATCTGTGTAGTGTATGGTTGGCTTCTGGATCCCTGTCTGCAGCTTGTGGGAGAGGGTGTCACTAAGCGATCAGATCTGTGAGCCTTCAGAAATCACTTCCTTTCTTTACTTTTGTTACTGCTTATCTATTGGATGCCTGAATTGGTGAACCACATGTGTACATGCAAGTAGGTGAGTAAACTCCTTGGGACTATTAGACCTGGAAGGACTTGCAGGCTTCAAACTAGACATGTATAGGTGCTTTACTTATTTGTGGCCATCTAAATAGTGGTATAAATATTGCCAAAAGCTGTACATGTGAAGCAGTGTTTAATAACAGCTTTGTTAAACTAACTTTATCCCAGAACTTTTGTGCTGGGGTAAAATTACCATATGATCTTCACTAAAAAATTATGTTCTACCCATGAAAAAGCCTTTTATAATGTGAAAATGTTTAATTACAGTATAGCTGAGGCATCATGTTTTACATGAAAAGATAGTATTCCTTCAAATATCAGTTTATGCAGCTAAGTTCCAGATCTTTTTCCAATCCAAAAAAAATCAAGCCAATCAACCCAACGATAAAAATACACATCTCCCCACCAATATCCCTCCCCCCATATCCTCCCTACCCCACCATAAAGCAACAAAGCTAAATGCATGGGCAATGTAGAGATTACTCAGGTCAGTAACAGAAAAATAAATAATTCTTGTACTCATAGAAACATTTCCAAATGCTTCCTGCTTTTACAGAAATAATAATTGTGGCCTAGAACATGAGGAGCTGATTTCATATACTTGTATGTTAAATAATTTCTGTTGTCTTGCTCTTTTTGCTTCTTCCTTTTTTTTTTTTTTTTTTTTTTTTTTTAATTTGGCTTTGAAAAAACAACTAGGACAAAGTTATTCAGACTTTTCTGAGGAATGAGCAGTTAGTGTCATATTCTGAGTGAACCAAACCACATTATGCTCAGTAACAGGATTTCAGTGATGAAGAATGGAGCCACACACCAGACTTTGGTGGGCTCCATACAAGGTTTCTGAAACAAGTAATGAAACTGAAGAATATTAAAAAAAATTAGTTTTAGGAATTTCTCCACCTTTAACCAGCTTTGCTTCTTACCATATTTGTATACTAATTTTTGAGGAAAACTAACGCCCTGTATGATAGAACTAAGCATCAGTGAGGTTAGAAACAGCGGGTTGGATATTGTCAGCTTGGAAGCACTGGTTTGGGTCTTTCTTGAAGAATTTTGTTGATAAATTGCTGACATCTGACTTGGACAAGTTACTTGAAACTAAGGGAGGGAATTTGCTTTACTACAACATTTCTAAAACAAAGGAAAAATCCCAATGAAGCTATTAGTAGTATATTTTAATGCCATCTCTTTTACTTTTTTTCTTTGCCTTGTGCTTAATGTAGCAGATCATAGTAAAAAAAAAACCAAACCAGCATGAATAAACAAGAGTATCATCAGTGATTTAGGTATCTGAAGGAGCTGCAAAGTTCTTTCATACCATTCCTTGATAAAGCTGGGGACAACTTTCTACATGCAAGTTCTTTCCCCTTCTCCCAGCAGGGTTCACAGCCTGACTGGGGGAAAATTTCTTCATGGTCTAGAACAAGACATTCTGTCTAAACATATGTTCAGACAAAGTATAGTTCTAATTCAAGTGACTTTGGTGCCCTGAGAAGCACTTGTAAAATTCTAGTTGCTGGAGAGCTCCTCCTGGCTGTCTCCCCTTTACTGTGCTCAGTGTAGTGAATGAGCAGCTTGGCTTCAACTCTATGGAGTTCTCCTTTCTGTGAATATTCAATGAGTTATGGACTGGGCCAGAAAAGCTGTTCTGTGCCAACACCTTCTTGGTATTCCCTCATATGGATGGTGGAGATAGGACGTGAATTCAGGCACCAGATCAGCTTCACATCTGTTTTTTAGAAGCAATTTCACTGCCATCTGAATACTTGGGAACTTCAAAGGAGAACGTGTGGCAGCACTGAGGCTGGGCTGCTCTCTGCATCCAGCAGTGGCACACTAAGGGGGATTTTAGGATTGCAGCTTTTGACTGAAACACTCAATTAGTTGTTTTGTGGGTTGTGCCAGTTCCAGTTCTGGCCCAAATGAGAGCCCAAAATTACTACACACGTAAAAGACAGAAAGCTCCATACTGAGGTTTATAATTGCCCTTCTATAAAATTCCTCATACAATTCCACCCTGAAGGAACATTAAATTGTTATGTTTCCTGTGTTTCCCAACTTTGTATGTTTTTTCATCCCTGGAAAATCAAACAAAGGTTTTAGAGTAAAAAGATACAAAAGAAGGGGGATAAGGGCAGGAGGAAGAAGTCAACAAAGCAAATAAACTCATTACAATCAAACAAATAAAATGTGTACGAGTATACAAATGGCAGATATTAAAAAAGGCAGTCAGAAGGCTCAGGCCTCATTCTCTGCTCGAGCCCAAGCTTTTGTTAAAGAACACAGCACAAAAAGCTAGCTGAGAAATTCCATACATTAATATATAATTACTTATTATTTAATTGTGAGGCAGAATCTACATTAAATGGAAAACAGTTGGGTTTAGTAGTTGGAGGAGGTTGTAATTTTTTTTTTTCTCCTTTTTTTTTTTTTGGCAAAGCAAAAGATGGAGGACAATGAAACACATCATTTCTGTGATGAAAAGTGCAAAGACTCTTTTACTTCTGTTCAATTTCTCACTCAAATGCCTAATTTCGTCATTAATCTTCTAAATTTTCTCCAGACTGGGTATGGATTCCTCACTGAACCTGCGTTTTCTAAAATATGTAAGTTAAACTTCTCAGCTTTTTCATGTTCTTAAGGATTTTGTAGATCACTAACACATTCTTCCTCAAAAACTTCATTTTCAGTTCTTAGTCTACTTTTTTATAGGAGTCTTTCCACGTCATCTTCATTGTCTCTTTTTCTGAGCTTGTCCTAGTTGCATGATACCCTGAAAAGCATGATGCCATGGCATGATGCAGTGTTTTTTGTTTTCTGTATTGTTTTTACTGTTTTCTGATGTGTTTTTTTTCCTTTATTATAATAATTCCAAATAACATTCAACTTTTAACTGTGGCTGAGCTTTGTGACTGTCGCCCTAGCCCATCTCGATTCCCCAGGACTAGGTCCTGACAAGTACCTAGAAACATCCCCCTGGGACTGAATGTTGATTGGTTTGAGCTCCCCCATCCCATTCCCTTTTATGGTTACTTTCTAGAGAGTTCCCCTTTGTCTGTTACCCCTCCGACCCTGGATTGGTGCCTCCTGATTGTGTCCCCTCCTACCCGGCTCCTCTGATTGGGCAAGGCAAATGCCCGTCTTGTGTCCCCCCGGCTTAATTGGTTCTCCAAGTTGTACCCTCCCCTAATACCATTCCCTTAAAAGGCACCTCCGGGGAGCGATCGGGGCCATTTTGTCGGTGTTCCTCTCCTTCCCTCGTCTCTGTTATACCTTCCAATAAACTCTCTGGGGACCTGACAAAACGGACTGCGTCTCTTCCTGTGTCTTCGACCGGCTCTCGAGCTCTGACTCCCAGCTCCCGGAGCTCTGCACTTTGGGTGCTGCCCGGAAGGCGGTGGTCTCCCACCTTGACGAGCTCGGCCCTGGGATAGGGCGAGCACACTGCTACATATGGTGCCCCGTGTGAGGAAGGTGAGGAAGACCGTGGAGATCGCCTTCTGAGGACTTATCGGTGCCCGCTGTGACAGCTCACACTTGACTGTGTGGAGCTCCGCGGGAGTCCTGCCTGCCCTGGAAGAACAGGGATCAGCGCAAGCTCGACAGCCCTCGTGAAGCTGAGCCTTTCTGTTCCGGACAGCGGAGTATCGGAGAGGATTTTCAGGTAATCGCTGCGGGGAGGAAAGGAGAGAGATAGCTCTTTTCGGTCGCCCGAGGGTTCCTGAAAGCCCTCCGAGCTTAGGAAGTATCGCTGCGGGGAGGAAAGGTGGGAGGTGGGTGCCCCACACTTTCGGTCGCCCGAGGGTCCCTAAGTCGTCCTCAACACCAGGGGAGCGTACTAGTTGTCCGCGGTTTTTTTTTTACTTTAGACTATTTTGGCCAGTTTCACCCGTGTGTCTACTCCAGCCCCTTTTCACCTTCTAATATGGGTGCTCGTTTGTCTAAATCCTCCGTGGCACAGCAAGAGATGTACTTTAAGTTATCTGACCTTCTGTCCACTAACAATGTTCTGTTCTCCCCCAAAGATTTAAAAAAGTTTGTGAAATGGATTTTAACTAACTGTCCCCCCAATTCTTCTCATTTAATTTACGATTTAACCTATTGGGACTCTGTAGGGAGAGAGCTCCTGGCCAAAGGGAGAGCTGGAGATCATACAGCTAGAAAAATTTTTCCCTGCATTCTCAAATATTTAAGTTTGTTAAAAAGTCCTTTTCCCCTCTTAGTTCGGAAAACCCCCCTAACCCACCCTCACCTCTCCTTGCCCCTACCCAAGCACGAGAACAAAGAGACGTATCCCGCAAAAGTGCGCTCGGCAGCTTCCAGCGCCGAGACGTTTCTTTGCCCTCAGACTCCATATCCCCTTGTCCTGCTCCCTCTGCTCCTTGTCCTGAACCTTCCCCATTAGATAACATTGCACAAGATGGCGCCGAAGAAAAACAAAATGGCTGCCATTCGCGCCTTTTGTATCCTGAAGGCGCGAAACCCAAATCCAACCCCGTAACCTCTCCCCCTTGTCTATCACCCCTCACTTCCTTAGATATGTCTCCTCCCTCATGCCTACCCCTTCCGGTTCTCTCCTTCCCCGCCCAACTGACGTCGGCAAGGAGGAGCGAGGCGTGGGAATTTTCCGCCGATAAGTTCCCACGCTCGCCCCCACCAACATCAACATCCGGCCGCCATATTGGCGAACCCGGAAGTGGTGTCGATTCCGCCATTTTTGCTGCACCTGCCCGTCGTCGTCAACACTCCCCTCTCCCCACACCTAGTCCCACACCGCGTCGCACCCCACACGCCCACCTTGACCCGAACCAACCCGAAAACAACCGCCCTAATGCCCTCGTGTGGCAACCTGTTTCCCTTGCGATAAAGAAAGAGTTATGCAAAGCAGCAAACAGCTTCAATTGTGAATCAGCATATTTTAAATCCCTTTTCCAATCTATTCTTAAAGCAGAAGCTAAATGCCCTTTTGACATTAAAGAACTTGTTAGTTGTCTTCTAACCGAAAGTCAATTAAAACAATGGGAAACCAACTTGATCAAACGCCTACACATTCTAATCGCAAGCTACCAAAACTCGCCTGATCTTCAACACCTAACTATTGACTGCCTTTCTGGCAAGGGGAGATGGGCCAAGCCAATAGATCAAATCCGAGCGATTCCAAAAGAAGTATTAGAAGAAATTATTCAAATTGCCCAACAAGCCTTTTATGCGGTTCCCATTAAACCAGAAGCCCAACTCCCATTCATGTATATAAAACAGAAACCTGATGAATTATTCACAGACTACATAGATAGACTAACGGCAGCGGTTAGACGTCAACTAAAAAATGTCAATGACCAGGAAGAAATTATAATCCATGTTGCAACCTTAAATGCAAATGCCCGATGTAAACAACGAATTAGTTCCCTATCCCCAGATACCCGTATCACAATCTCCTTACTAATCGATGCCTGCTCCTCCGTCCCTATAGACCCACCACCTAGTAAGATCCATGATCCCCAAAGAGCCTTTCCTACCGTCACCCTGCAAGAGAATAAACCCACGCGTAAACCTTATTTTCCTCTTATATGCCATCGATGTAATCAGACAGGCCATGTTGCAAAAAATTGTCCGGTACCCTATCCTAATGTTTCCTCTTTGAGTCCCTCTGCTCCAGGCCAACCCCAACCTGTCTCCTCAACCAATCCACCAATCTCCGCTCCGATGCCACAGTCGCAAGTTCCTACTCAACAGATGCTTCCTGCTGCATCCGTAACCTACCAACACCCAAACTATGCACCTAACAGCACAGTGCAACAAAAAAACTAGATCCGCAGCGCGTGGGGACGTCGCGCGAAGACACAAATCCCGTCCTCGATGTTGACCAAGACTTTTACCCTTGCCCAAGCTCATCCACTCTACATGCGTGGTGGGCACAAAAAGTCACCTCGGACAGACCATATATGACCTGTTATATGCGGGGTAATGGCTTTGACAAATCTGTGACTGGACTTGTAGACACTGGAGCAGATGTGACCATCCTTTCCCAAGATGTGTGGCCCCAATATTGGCCACTTCAAAAAACTGCATACCCGATAGGAGGAGTAGGAGGCCAGTCACCCGCCCAACAAAGCGCCGCACCAGTCGACATTATCAATGCCGAAGGAGTCCCAGCGAGAGTCCACCCCTTCGTAATGGACATTCCTTTTAATTTGTGGGGGAGAGATGCACTATGTCAATGGGGAACTGAAATTAACATCTCCCAACCAAACCAGGATTTATAAATAAGGCCACTGAAGCAAGCGCCACCCCACAATTGAACTGGTTGACCAACGATCCAGTGTGGGTAGATCAGTGGCCGTTAACACAAGAAAAATTAGAGGCGCTCAACTCCCTTGTCGCAGACCAACTTGCGAAAGGACGCATTGTACCATCCCACAGCCCATGGAACTCCCCTATTTTTGTTATTAAAAAGGAGGGAAAGAATGAGTGGAGGCTCCTCCAAGATCTACGAGCGGTAAACGCCGTCATAGAAGAGATGGGACCTCTCCAATTTGGACTTCCTTCACCAACGATGCTGCCTAGAGACTGGAAACTTATTGTTATTGACTTAAAGGATGCTTTCTTTCATATCCCTCTCCATCCTGCAGACGCACCAAGGTTTGCCTTTTCCGTGCCAACAATTAACAACGAAGCTCCAGCCAAACGATATCAATGGACTGTTCTACCGCAGGGAATGAAAAATTCCCCAACAATATGCCAGTGGTACATTGACAGAATCTTAACACCAATAAGGAACCAACTCCCTGATATAAAAATCTTACATTACATGGACGATATTTTAATATGTGCCCCCACTCAAGATCAAGCAGCTTCCACTCTGACATTACTTCAGGAAAAACTCACTGCTGCGGGGTTCACCATTAGGCCGGACAAAATACAACAGATGAGTCCAGTGAAATACCTGGGAGTAACTGTCAGTGACCGCACAGTTATCCCGCAATCCCTCATGATTGCCGATAAACCACGGACCTTACGTGAATTGCACAGCCTCTGTGGATCCATAAATTGGGTCAGACCACTCCTCGGAATTACAACTGAGCAGTTAGCACCTTTGTTTAATCTACTGGGGGGAGATGAAGATTTAGACTCCCCTCGAGTGCTAACCCCCGAGGCAGAACAATGTTTACAACAAATCCAATGCACTTTATCCCAGAGACAAGCGCACAGACATGACCCTTTCCTCCCATTCGAGCTGGTCGTCCTAGGTGAGAAGCGATACACCCATGGTCTTATATATCAATGGGATGCTTCCCAAAAAGATCCTTTATTAATCATAGAGTGGGTATTTCTATCTCACCAATTAACCAAAACATTAACGACACCAGCAGAAATGGCAGCTAAAGTAATAAAAAAGGCAAGGCTGAGGCTACGGAGCTTAGCTGCCCGGGATTTTACATGGATCTGGGTGCCCTTTCATTTCGATGATTTGGAATTCTCTGTCAAAACTTGCGAACCCTTACAATTTGCTTTGGAGGGATTTACGGGAAAGGTTCGATCTGGCCACAAAAAACATAAATTGTTTAGTGCAAATTTTCGATTAGTTCCAAAAACGCATCTCTCGAAGTTCCCTATAAAAAATGCTCTGACTGTTTTTACAGACGGCTCGGGGTCTTCTCACAAGTCTGTTTTGACCTGGAGAAATCCCAAAACTCGGCAGTGGGAAACCGATGTCCAAATAGTCTCTGGGTCGCCGCAGGTGGCCGAGCTAGCCGCTGTTGTCCGAGCCTTCGAGAGATTCCCTGAACCTTTCAATCTCGTAACTGACTCCGCTTATGTCGCAGGAGTCGCTCTCCGAGCAGAAAATTCGACCCTAAAAGAAACTCAAAATTTAAGTGTGTTTAATTTGCTCCTGAAACTCACTACCATTCTTTCCCACCGGGAGCAACCTTATTTCATTATGCACGTGAGAGCACACACAGATCTGCCCGGGCCAATCGCTGAAGGGAACAGGCAAGCCGACAAACTAGCATTGAGTGTAATTAATCCTAACTTACCGGACATCTTCACTCAAGCTAGGCTAAGCCACCAAATGTATCATCAAAACGCCTCTGCCTTAGCCAGAATGTTTCAAATCACCAGAGAGCAAGCAAAAGCCATCATTACTACATGCCCTAGCTGCTCCACAGACCAGCTGCCTGCTTACCAAAGTGGAGTGAATCCAAGAGGAACAGAGAGCTGTAAACTGTGGCAAACAGATGTTACTCACTATCCACAGTTTGGGAGACTCAAATATATACATGTATCAATTGACACCTTTTCAGGCGCTATGTACGCCTCAGCTCACTCTGGAGAGAAAACAAAGGACTGTATCAACCACTTTATGCTAGCTTTTGCCTCACTGGGAGTGCCCCAACAAATCAAAACTGATAACGGACCTGCTTATACATCTGACAAGATGCGCCGATTTTTTGGAGAGTGGGGAATATCCCATACCACAGGAATACCTCACTCGCCAACTGGACAAGCGATTGTAGAGCAGGCACACAGAGAAATAAAAGCAACCCTCGCCCGACAGAAAGGGGGAAATGAAGTAGACACACCTCAAAGACGCTTGTGTAAAGCTCTGTTCACGATCAACTTTCTCAACAATTCTTTTGAAGAGCCACTGCCCCCAGTATATAGACATTTCACCAACGACCGTCGATCAAAATTAAAACCTCAACCGCCAGTGCTAATGAAAGATCCCGAATCGCGCTCCATACAAGGTCCTTTCCCACTAATAACATGGGGTCGGGGTTTTGCCTGTATTTCCACCCCAACAGGCCCCCGATGGATACCCAGTAAATGGGTAAAACCCTTCACCCCCGAATGGCCGAAGCTTCTAAAGACAAGACTAACCAGATACATTTTGCGTCTAAAAAAGAAAAACCTAACTGGACTGTGTTACGATCGTTGGGTTGGAAACGCCGAAAGAAGAAAACAGAGAGTGGTGCACCTTCCCACCAGATCCCCGCTGAATCCTACCTATGCACCTTAATGTCGCCTAAATTCTCCCCCCCTCCCAGAACAAAAATCCCCCCGAGAGTTTTTCCCTAGTTCCTTTGTGCTGTTTAACTTAGATTGATTTGCCTTTCTTTTACAGTCTCTTGCCCAGTTGAAAAAGATGACCATGCAAAGTCTCCACCTCTCCCTCACGTGCCTTGCAGCCTTCATTGCGGTCATCGGATGCTGGATCGTCCCTCAACCTCCCATCAATGTGTGGACCACGTTAGCAAAGTCATTGCAGCAAGAGGGACTTTGTTTAGCCATGGACAAGGCGGAGGACCCAATGTCCTCTTGCCTCATTGGGATCCCATTGCCAAAAAATGAGTTTCCCTTTGCAGGCACCTACCACACTTTCCCTGATCCGGTGAATTCTTGGGATGAGTGGGTTGAAAATAAACTCCCCTCTGGGTCCGTAGAACCCCAAGAGATCCAGCTGCTAGGGTCAACTCAAGCAGACATCTGTGTTACCTTCGATAGCCCACGGAGGTACAGCCTCGCTTTCCCTGAAGGGGTTGAACATGAAGAAGATGACCTCCACCCACTACCTGTTTTCGAACTCAAGGTAAATAAAAATTATACCACGTCTTCCTGGTGCAATTACACCGCACCAGAACCTGCGCTCTCGAGCGCTCATCCCAAGATCCTACCGAAAGGGATTTTCTTTATTTGTGGTAATCTTGCCTGGGCAGGGATCCCAACTCGCCTGAAGGGAGGGCCGTGCACCCTCGGGAGACTGGTCACTTTGACCCCAGACAAGAAGCAGCTCCTAAATTGGAACAATTCGGCAAAATTGACCCGTCCAAAAAGAGAGATTATTAATTTGGATCCAAATTGCAATGATACAATTGTATCCTGGCCTCGCTCGAAGAAAATAGCCGCTTCAATCTTGGTCCCTTGGGTTGCAGTCTATAAAGCTTTGAGTGATGTTGAAAAGCTAGAATGTTGGCTGGGAAAACACGCAAAGCTGACATCTGAGGCCCTCAGCCAACTCCTTTCGGACGAGGAGGCCATCAAGCACGCCACCTTGCAGAATCGTGCTGCCATTGATTTCCTCCTCCTTGCCCATGGCCACGGCTGCGAAGACTTCGAAGGCATGTGCTGCTTCAACTTCAGCACCCATGGACAGAGCATCGCTGCTAAGATTCGTGCGATGCAAGACCAAGTGGACAGTTTAAAATCGGAGACAGAAACCTGGTGGGGGAAACTTTTCAGTAGCTGGGGACTTTCCAACTGGGCTGCCTCCATAATTAAGTCGATTTTTTGGATTATACTATACCTCTGCCTTATTATTATTGGTTTAGCCATTTTCAAAACTCTGTTTGTTAAGTACCTGACTTCCCTTTTATTTAAAAGAAAAGGGGGAGATGTGACTGTCGCCCTAGCCCATCTCGATTCCCCAGGACTAGGTCCTGACAAGTACCTAGAAACATCCCCCTGGGACTGAATGTTGATTGGTTTGAGCTCCCCCATCCCATTCCCTTTTATGGTTACTTTCTAGAGAGTTCCCCTTTGTCTGTTACCCCTCCGACCCTGGATTGGTGCCTCCTGATTGTGTCCCCTCCTACCCGGCTCCTCTGATTGGGCAAGGCAAATGCCCGTCTTGTGTCCCCCAGCTTGATTGGTTCTCCAAGTTGTACCCTCCCCTAATACCATTCCCTTAAAAGGCACCTCCGGGGAGCGATCGGGGCCATTTTGTCGGTGTTCCTCTCCTTCCCTCGTCTCTGTTATACCTTCCAATAAACTCTCTGGGGACCTGACAAAACGGACTGCGTCTCTTCCTGTGTCTTCGACCGGCTCTCGAGCTCTGACTCCCAGCTCCCGGAGCTCTGCACTTTGGGTGCTGCCCGGAAGGCGGTGGTCTCCCACCTTGACGAGCTCGGCCCTGGGATAGGGCGAGCACACTGCTACAGAGCTTTGAGTTAATGTTTTCACAAATATACTCAAAACAGCTCTGAGGCCTTTGAAATGTAATAAGAAATTCAGACACACCTTTCTGTATCTGTTCTTAGGAATTCTTTCTCCCCTACATCCACAGGCTTTCACTTACTGGATAATGGTTTTCGTCTTTAGGCTATTGAATTGCTTGGTAACTCTTTCTAGTGAAAACTGTTTATTGCCCTGTTCAGCCAGTCTCATATTTGATGATCCTGAGTGCATCTCTGCCATCTGTGAACTTGGCAACAATTCCGAACTCATTATTTGTTCCATTTTTCATATAACTTCTGAAAATCTGGAGCAGCAAAAAAGACCTGAGAGCAGATTCTTGCCATCTCAGTCTATTTTATTTTTGCCTGACTTTCTGTCTTTCAACCAATTACTAATCTCCTTGGAGATGTTTTACTCTTGGTGCATGATAGTTTCTTTTCTTTAGCTTAGCAAGGGGTCTTGCTGAGAAAATTTGAAAAATCAGGCATACTAAATTCCAGTGATCATCCTTAGCTACATTCTTATTATTTTTGCTTTCTTGCTCTGGTTGTCTTTCCCCCTCTAGTTAAGTGTTGATTCAGTTATTTAAACTGTTTTCTTAATTGAAATATTTTTATTTTCACCTTTTTTGCTATTTATCTATACTTTCTTTTTCCTTTTTTGCCAATATCCTAACTTGCCATTCAAAAGCTCTCCATCATGCCTGAAAACTTTTAAAGCCATTTATTGTATTGTTTAATGGATCCCGTTAAATTGTTCTCAATAAGGTTAAAGGAGAAGGAGATCTAGAGGGAGTGGAGAGGGATTTTGCCTTTCTCCAAGGCTACTGAATATACATTCTGCTTGTTATTTCTGTGGCTGTATTTTGTTTTTTGTCCTATTAATTACTCAGGAAATTCCCTAGCTACTTTTAATGGATTTTTTTTTGCCTAGATGTTGGCAGTCACATGGCCGTTTCTTGTTTTGCTTAAAATTTCAGATTTTTTTCTATTTCCTCCCCAAACCATTCCTTGTTATACAAACTTGTTGAAAGCATGATAATAGTAAACAAGGTTTTCTCCATGGAGTATTTTGAGACCTCTGTGTTACACAGTCCGTGTATACTATAAAAAGTTAATGTTATCATCCAAGTCAAATGCATTATGAGTGTCTCAGATAACGTCCTTAAACAATAAACCCTTCATATTTCTTCTATACTTCATTGTGCAGCATAAAATACTTTAAATTATATACTTAATTTTATCTCTTAATATAAGGAGTATTATCTGTGCTTTGAGAATATGCCTGATAACATATTGATGTAAAGGAAAAGGGGAAATACAGTAAGATAGAAGAAATATAAAGTATTCTTCAATGACTGGAAAATTGAAGAAATCCCACTGAAAGCAGAAAGAGGTATATTTCTGTGCTCTAAAAGGGGGAAATGGTGTGAGGCATAAGTACACACGTGTAAGATCAGAAAGAAGAAGGTTCAAATAGACTTCAAATTCTAAAGGGACAAAAATTAAAACAGGTTAAAAGAAAGTGTGGCTAAAATGAAATGTTTTATTAAAATTCTTGCTATGATTAATATTAAGAACATGGGACATAAAAGGAAAAAGGTCAGTTAGCGAATATTTAGATAATATGACACTACAGAGTTTACTTTGGGAGCAAGATTAAGCAATTTCTGATTCATTGTGCTCTTCTTGGAGAACTCATGGATGGCCAAGGAATCTTTGAGAGCTGGTAAAAGGCAAAGAAATTGCATTGTACATAGTAGGAAAAGTAGTTTTGAGTGGGGCCTATTAACTGTGGAAGTAGTAAATTGATAAAAATGCAAATCATTGCTTGTCAATAAATATAATAATAAATATAAGACAAATTTAATATATTTCCTCAATAGACCAAGCAGTACAGTGGACAAAGGGCAACATCATTTATGATACAAGTTTTCTTATGTAGGCTCTTGGTTTGACCCATATGGGACTGTAATGTACAAATTAGGAAGTATGTGAGGTGGTTAAAAACTCTACAGAGACCTTCAGACACAAAAGTCTTTCTGGTAGCTGGCTCCTAAGGTGGCGTATTAGTGAGGTGGAATCAGCTTCCCCTGGGGCTAATGCCTCTGTAAATTTTCATGTGTGGCCTGTAGTTGGCACAGCAGAAAAACAAGAAGTTTTCAGAAGACAATTCTTTAAATTGCAAGTTTAAAGAAAACATGTTTGCAATTTGAAATGGATTACTAAATTGCAGGAATAGTCTGAAATCAATACAATGAGTGATGACTTGGTAATTTCATGGTCACCCTAACAAGAATTGCTTTCTATCTTCTAATCTTTGAGTAATTTCTGCCTGTTTTAGGAAAGTAATGTACTAGCCATTCTGTTTTTTATCCAAGAATTGCACTTTGATTGTTTCTCCTCTGTGTGAAATACATCTGACTATGCATACAGATAAGCATTGCAGACATTTGTATCTGAAGTCATAATCCATAGCAAGAGAGAAATAGAATGTGATTTTTGTCATTTTAATGTAAATGTACAAACTAGGCTAGATTAAATCCTTTCTAAAAGTGCCTGTTCTCATTTATTGAGCACTAAGGATTAATCTATGTTGGGAGTAGCATCTACACTGGAGTTATATTAAGAACAGGCAAGATGCATCCTTCTCTCTGCCTGAATCTGTACTAGAAAGTGAAATACTGCCAGGGAATTTTTTTGTGTCAGTGAATAGCTGGAAAACTCCCTGGCATGATGACTGATGTTCTCAGAAATAATTGCCAGTTTCAGTTCAGATGTGAAAACATTCCAGAGACCTCCCCACTAAGACATGTGCATGTAGGCACATATAAAACACCACATTTTAGACACCAAGACAGTTCATCAGATTAGACATTGCCAGCTCCATCCCAGCTGACCTTGCTGCTGGGGAAGTTACTAACTCATCTGCCTGGGAAAGTTAATAAATCATAAATCATATTTCTTAACTAATATGGAAGTGTTATTGTCCCTTTTCTATTTCAGACCTCCCATTGGTACCAGCTTTTGTACTTTGGATGTTTACACTCATTGCCCCCACAAAAGTTTTTGTCCACTTGTTACTGTTCCAAGTATCTATGGACAATCATTGTTGTCCTTATCATGAGTGTGGTTGCTATTTTCCTCTACCCCAGATCCTACATGCATATATTTCCAGGCAACACCTAAATCATCTCCCTACTGTATTTTATTTCAGAACAAATGAAATCTCTGTTAATGCTATATCCAAGAAAACTCTGTTATTTTAACCAGGTAATCGTTTTGATGATATGAAGGCTTCCAGATTTTGCTAGGGCTCTTTACTTTTGGATGAAGTTTAGGATGTAAGATATTCAGCAACCTGACAAATTACCTTTCTTTTTTTTTTTCTGACTTTCATGCCACTTTAATCAGTTATCCTCGATGACTGAAATTTCTTCAAGGGTTTCAGGTGACTGTATCCAAAAAGCTTCTTTCCTTTCTTTTTGGGTTCTGCACTGTGTCTGTGCAGCAGTCTCTTTGTAGCATGAAGAAGGAAGCCAAAGTGCTACCAGACTAGGTATGCGCATAAACAGGGTATATTTTCTCTTCCTTCTACTAACTGCTTTTATTTTGTCCTTCTATCCCTGAAAGCATGTGTATATCTCATATTATCCAAAAGAGGTCAGTCATTGTCTAGCATTTTCATACACAGGAGAGTAGAGGAGGATATAACATGAGCCTCTGGCTTTAGTGCTTTCTGATATGCTCACTTTTAGTCCCAGAGGAGCCATCAATCCTTATATGGGTTAGCAATGTGGTGGAGCAGTCTGTGATTCAGATGAGTCCTGGCAACTTTTATCTAAGTGGACTCCAGGCCCTTTGCAGTGGCACTTTCTGATACTTCACAAGTCAGCAGATCATTCTTTCAGCTTCCTCGGCACTGAGTCCCAAGAGCACTGCTCTTTAAAATATATAAGAACCACTATAAAGAAGAAGCAGAGGCTTTAGGGCATATTTTTCAAATCAGTAGGGTAGATTCCTTGCAGGTCACCAAGAAAGCAATCAGTTATTGGCCTTGGCTGCTGAGGCTAGGAAAGCAGCATTTCCTGCCTTAGGAGCAGCCACATTCCTTCTCTCCTGCCAGAGTTGCTTCAGATTCCCTAGATAACCTAGAGCCTTCACACTTCCAGATCTTCTTCTGCTTCAGGCAAAAACGTATTTCTTATATTTCAGTCAGCCCACTTCCTTGTCAAGCTCTCCTGGTGTTCTTGAGAGGACCTACAGACAGCAACTTTTTTGATGGACATTTCATTTTTATTTTGACTTCCTGACTTTCAGTGGATGTAAGACCCAGTCTGTATGAGTAGATCCTTATACGTGTTGTCATCCCTGTGTGAACACAGCCTGTACATAAGCAGCAGAAGATCTGCTGAGGAGATGCCTCCAATGAAGGCCCATTGTGAAAGGCCCTCCTCCACTGAAGGCCCATCATTTTTGGTCTTGCATATTACTGTGATCTTCGTTTTCCTGTTCTGTAACTCTGACAGAAAACACCTTTGCACCACCTCTTCACTGTCCTTTTTTATCATGGTTTTCTCTAGGTGGTGACAGAAATATAAATGCTCATTGAAGCCTAAAGTATGTTCCTACAAGATAGTGATTATGAAAATGGATAAAAATAAATGGTTATTTTAAATAGCTATGTCACTTGGGAAGCCAAGTAGATGTTATTAGCCACAATAAACTTGCAGGACAGGGAAACATTGAATAATTCGGATTAAAAAGGTCTTCTGGAAGTAACCTGGTGTCCCTGCTCAAAGAAGGGCCAAAATGGAAATTAAAACCAACCTTGAAGTCAGATCAAGTTGCTGATCAAAAAGACCAGCATTTTTTTAGAGCCCTTTAGTTGTTTAGAAATTTTGATTTTATATTATTCTGTACCCAGAAAGCTTATTTTTATATATAGTCTATAAATTCCTGTCATGATGAAGAGGCTGCAATACTGGGTATGTTAATAGACATGATGTAGAATGGACCAGAAACCAAAACAGAAAAGATGCCCAGGAGCAACAGACAAGGGTAGGAACAGAAAAACTGAGTTAATGTTGTAAACCCACTTATCACCAGCGCACCAATCAGGGCAGAGGCAACAGAGACATTAGATTGGGAAAGCATCCTTGTATTGACCTTTTGCATCATTGGAGAGCACAGTTCCATCACAAATATAATTACCTAGCTGTGATATTCTTGAGGGAGGGGAGAGAAGAGGAAAATAAGAACGGCTAGTCTGGACCTAACAATGGGCAAGTAATACATATACTGGAAGCGTTCCATACACACCACACATTCCTCCACAAAATGTGCTTTAAAACAGATTTGGGATATGTGATCTGCTGCAAACATCTGTGTTTTGAGTTTTTTAAACTCAATTAATGCATTATAATTTTTGGTACTCCTGAAACAATTATGCTTTTGGTTGCACTTAATTCTGTAACAGCTAGTTCCCTTCTGCTTTAGCTTTGCTGTTGACAGATCAGGATATCAAATGAAAATATAGTGGATACTCAGATCTACTTTAGGAACTAATAGCTACTGTTTTCCAGAGCAGTAGCTAGTATCCTAATATTAAAACTATTTTCTAGTGGCAGCAAAAAGCTTTGGTTTTCTTTTGATATTTCTAATTATTAACCAGAGTGAATCCTACCTAATTTGCAAGAATTTACATTGTAGTGTAGTTCCATCTTAGAATATTCCAAATTAGTAATGAAGAACAAGACAATGTCATAAGCTTATCAAAATCAAAAGGTGATCTCAGAACACAGTTGCAGTAATCCAAGTCCTCAGAACTTGTAAATAACATTACTCATCAGAATTGGTTATTAGCTATTCCCCCCCACCTTTTTTTTCCTTCTTTTTCTTTAATTGTTCAAATACAATGAGGGCAAAACAAACTAGAAAGTTACTTAGCATATGTTCTTCAGAGCACTTAAAATTGCCAGGAACCATCTAATCCTTAGCCAAATTATTTGCACAGTTTGTTGAGTTGGAAAAAAGTACATGTAGCTGACACAAAATTAAGCAGCTCCTGTGTGCAGCTGGATTTGGGAGATTCTTACTTGAAATCTCTGAGCTAATAGAACTACCATATGTGTTGGCTACCAAAATGCATCTTGTTACTTGTTGTAGGTCATTGCCTATGGAAAATTACTTTCCTGCCTGATAGCACTTCTTTCTGTAAACATAGTGAGGGGAACTGGAAATTTCTGTGCTAAAACACATTATTATAGCCTTGGCCTGTATTTTAACATAATGTGCTCTAAGTTTATGTATGTTGTCTGTTTTAAATATATAATTACATATATACTGCTTTGCAGTTGAAACACTCCCTGAACTAATAGCAATACACAGCAATGTCTGTTTCTTCAATTTTTTTTTTCCTTTCCAAAGTGCATCAGTATTTCATAAATGTCATCTGGCTCTTTGAAGAAAACATTATTTTAAAGAAAATTATTTAGATGATAAAATCAGTAAGTATATAGAAAACTTGTCAATTCCTTACTTCTAGACAGAAAAAGACATGCAATACTCTTGGAAGCTGGTTTTGTGGAGTTAGGAAGAGAAGTATATAGGTATTTCAAAATATGCTTCTTTTGAGAAGCATGAAAAGAACACAGTTTTTACTCTTGAATTCCTAACCAAGAGGAAAACTGGAACTCTGCACTCTTCTACTCATGGTGCTCCAGAGAACACCTGATCAGTATTGTGCAACTTGCATTTTCTTTTAATAAATCAATTTTATTTATTTTTAAGGTTCCACCTAGTCAAAATGGCAATCACTCCATATTTACTCTTTATTCATATAAATAACAACCAGAAAAGAAGTAAGGCCACATTGATTTAGATCATCTGTCCTTCGTGACTGTTATTTTGGACTTTGCAATGACCAGTAGCAGGCACTTAATATAAATTTAATACAGATAATGCTACACCTGCTCACTTCCCTGGAGTGAGTTCCTCATTTATGACAGTCAGTGGTTGTAAGCATTTCCTGAACTGTGGGTCCCATCTGGACTATCCGGCTATGTAGCCTCTGATGGATCTATTCTCCATGGGAATTTTTTAATGCCTTTTGGAGCCTTTTGGACTTTTGACCTCCCCAACATCCTGTGATAATAAGTTCCACAGTTTAATTTTGAACGAGATCTAATTATGTGTGAAAAATTACTTCCTATGTTTGTTTTAAACTTTCTGCCTGGTGAATAAATTGGGTACTCCCTGATTATTATACCAAGAAAAACAGTGAATAGTGCTTCTCTATTCAATTTCTCCACATATTTCATGGTTTTATAGACCTCTATCACGTCTCCCTTTTGTTGTATCTGTCCAAACTGAGAGACTATGGCATCTCTTCTTGCATTAAAATGACACCATATCTTTTTTTCAAAGATGTGCAAGGATACATAATGATGGAACAGTGAAGGTGAGGATGCTCTCTATGACAACAACTCACAGTAGAATGACTGTGATTCCATTCCTTTTCCAAATTAGAAAGACTTTTGACTACCAGGCTGTTTTAATGTGAGTCTCTGCTTATATGCATACTTTGCTCAATCTATCTATAAAAAGACAGTTTTCATGAGTAGTGCATGACTTCAGAGATTGTGGTTAAATTTACACTCTGGACTTACTCTGTCACCGTTACTTTCTTCTTTTTAGCCCCAAATCAGTATCTTAGCTATGATGTCTTTTCTAATCTAATAATTAAAAAGTGACATTTAATTGCTAGATATTCTAGACGATGTCTGACCCAGTCACCACTAAACTACACTCTGTTTTCCTGACCTGTTTAGATATTTAAAGGCTAGTAATGCAAGTACTTAATGCATTGACAGAATTCACAGGTACCGAAAATGAGATTTCTATGTGCAGCTGCTTTGTGTCATGCAGCAAAGACATGCAATTCACCTGGTTTGCAGCAGGGCAGCAGTGCTGACAGTCAGAGCTGTGTGCAGGAGGGACTGTGGGGATCAATGCAACCACAACTTCTATTAAAAGTGCCACGTACAGAGAAGTAACTCAGATCCCAGATGTGATGTGTTTCCTTGTATTTCCAAACATGGCACTTTTGTTTGTAACCAAAATAATCGTAAGTGCAATAAATCCTATTTTTGTCAAATGAATGCTTTTACCCTGTTTTGATTAAACGTTATATTTTATTATAGTATTCAGCAATCTTTTGCTATTAATGTTTTTCAGGTGTATACAAGTTAAAATCTGTTAAAGAAAGCACATACAGGGGGTAAGGGGGGAGCAGTCACTGTCTCAGTGACATTAAAATGCACTGACACTTTGTCAATACAAACATCCTTGGATTTGGACCTTGTTATATTCTCAGGCCAGGTTCCCGAGATTTTGCCAATCTTTTGGTGATTCTTGGTCATATTCCAGCAAGTTGCGGCCAAGCTTTAAGTATTCTGGAAACTGGACTTGGTTCAAACCTTAAAATATAGTTTAGAAATTATAGTTTGGGAAAATGTTTATAAAACTTACTTTGATTCAGTCAAAATTCAGTAGATTTGTAGGAGTTTTATTTCTAGTTTCATATCCTTTAAGAATGAACCTAGGTAACTGGAATCTGAAGCTGATGAGTACATATGTAAGAAGAGCAAAAGAAAAAATGCTTACTTTAACTAAAAGTACTAGCTGTTTTTGCCCATTTACATGAAGGAAAGAGTGAGATGAGTAATTTTCTACCACTCTACATTGTAAAATTACCAAGGTTCAAGGATCCATTGAAATATAATAATTTTCTGGCAAATGGAGATAATGTTCTATAGGATCACATTGTGAACTTAAACTGTTCTGTGGCCATAGGGGCAAATATATGTATTTTACACCTACCTTGTTAGTATGAATTTCTTCATGAGCTTCTTAGCTAGAAATAATGTAGCTCATATGCTTGAAAATATTTGAGACCTGTTTTGAAAATTGTCTCTCACACACAGCATTTGGAATGGTTCACCTCTTGCAAGCTAAAATGTTTCTCATTCACAGAGAGGTCACATAGACCAGCAAAAGGCAATTTGACTCAAGTCCTACTTCTAAGGAAGGGGATGCAGTTGCAGAAGGCACAATATTGTCACCTGTGTGTATGTTACCGGATGACCTCACTGGAGGTTTTCAGCTCAGTCTGAAAACAGCTCCTAGAATAACAAACAAACTCCAGAAGTACAAAATACGTTCTGTACAAAAATCCATGGTATGGCTAGTGTGAGATGGAGAGGCTTGGATATAAACAGGGACAAAAAATGGGGCCAGTACACACTACAGGGTGCTGCTAGTGTAGAGGGAAGAGATCAGATGGTCCAAAGGACACATAAAGGATCATGAAGAGTAGTACAGACATAGATAAAATTAATTCTTGTCTGCCAGTTGAAGTCAGTTTGCAAGATCAGGCCTCTGATTTTGGTTAGTTTAATTCAGAAACAGACTTAAGACAATTGGAATTTCTCAAGAATCTTTTAAATACAAACTTTGTAACTCATTTTGCTCTGTAAGCGACCTTCAAAAAAACCATTTTGATGGCATACTTATTTAGTAATTTTGTAAAAGTAATGTTGATCAGTGACTTTTGCAAGAATTATTGCAGCTTGTGTTCCTAACAGCTGCTTCAGTTTGAGAGGATGACTGGTCTGTTTCTTTGAAGATATCATAGAATCCCAGAATAGGCTGAGTTGGAAGGGACCCATTGAGTCCAACTCCTGGCCCTGCACAGGACACCCCAAGAATCACACCATGTGCTTGAAAGCATTGTCCAAATGCTTCTTGAACTCTGTCAGCCTTGGTGCTGTGACCACTTCCCTGGAGAGCTGTTCCAGTGCCCAACCATCCTCTGGGTGAAGAATCTTTTCCTGATATCCAACATAAATCTTCCCTGACTCAGCTCCATGCCATTCCCTCAGGTCCTGTCCCTGCTGACCACAGAGAAGAGATCAGTGTCTGCCCCTCCTCTTCCCCTCACGAGGAACTTGTAACTGCAATGAGGTCTCCCCTCAGTCTCCTCTTCTCCAGGCTGAACAGACCAAGTGACCTCAGCTGTTTCTCACACAGCTTCCCCTCAAGGCCTTTCACCATCCTCATTGTCCTCCTTTGGATGCTTCCTAATACCTTAATATCTTATGTAATTGAATTTCAAGGCTTTGGGATTGCAATTAATAAATGCTTTCAATCAATATTCTATAATATTTACTTAAAGTCAATCTGTGGGATGTCAACTAAGAAAAATAAATTCAAGAACAGTTGATATGAGATATTAAAATATTTTAAATATTTAATATTTATTATTTAAATATTTAAATTTTTTTAAGGAAATGACCATTTCCTTACAAAAAGGGCCTAAGGTTTTTGTTCAATAGCATTTAATCTTACTGGGACAAATTTTGAAAGAGGTTTACAGAGGCAGAAAGAGGTACATACAGGCTTGAATATTTGTATGAAGCCTATCAGACTGAAAAATTTAATAATTTACATTTTTTTCCTTATTAGTGGAGAAGACTTTACTTGTTATTCATACATTCACACCTGACCTGTACATTAGATGATTTTGCCTCAACTGAGCCCTCAATAATTAACTGAGGATTTACTGAGAGTGCAATTAAAATGTATTGTAATTTTTGAATGTAATGAATGATCTGCTTCTTTATATGAACACAGAGACTACTTGGGTAAAATTTAATACTTGGCCAGGTCCACCCAGCAATGAGAGAAATCACGTTTTCTCAAATTCTCTTTCAGGTTCAGCATTACTATTCTGGAAAGCAGAGATTCAGTGTTTCTCCAGCAGGTATCTCAGGAGTGTCTCTATTAAATTAATGTTAGTTGTGATGAGATTGCCTATTTATGATAGTGTTAGTTACTTAAACTTCACTCTGACATTTGTTCTTTGTAGTTCAAAATTGGATTATCTTAAATGCATTATTTATTTGAAAAGGAAGAATACTCCTCTGCTTCCAAGACCACACAATGACTTCTGCATATCCCAAATGGCATCGGATGCCTGTGTGAGGACAAATGAATTGAATCATTCGTATTAGTGAAAAAGAATGCAAATGTTTTCCTTTATTTAAAAATATGTATTTTTGAGAGGATCGTGTAAATCAAGTTTACTTTTTCACTTATATATTTTATTCCTATGACTTCATCTATGCTCTTAACCTAAGATCCTGGAAAATAATTTAGCTTCTGTCCTTCAAACACTTACCAGAAGGAAGCCTCCAGCTCACAGTGTGTACACAGTAGTCACAGCCTCACTGCCTTATCCAAAGTCAGTGGAGTATAGCTATTGCTGTTTCCTAATCAGGGCTGTTTGGGGGAAGAGCTGTGGGAACTGACAGGAAGCTCATCTGGAGTCCTAGGCAATCTGCCCCAGTGTTACTACCTAGTCAGTTCAGCTGATATATTTCATCCCCAGACATATTAAAGCATTTGGAAAGACTCCAGTAGACTCCAATGGGCTTACATCACACAATTATATGACTGCTGGAGAACTGGAAATTGATGGGCTTTTACTTTAGCTAGAAATTCTTTTGAAATCAATGTAAAGTGGTATGGGAGTATCTTAACAGATATTCATCTTAGTGACATATTCTTGGTTTCCCCTAAGTACTGCCATTGGTGAATATTAAGAAGTGAATGGACTTGAGGGTTAATCAAATATTTCCTTCTCACTATCTGGGCAGGGATGGAAGCTTTACAGTGTGGAACTGCAAGGGCACTCATGCTGTCATGAGACTGCAGCCATCTGCAGCCTTAGGCACAGGCAGTGATGCACTCGCTGAGCCCTCAAGGCACTGGAATAGATATTTTCCTAAAATAGTTTCAGCATTCAATTTCGACTAAAGGGGTTTCCTTTCTATTGACTAATTAATTGTCTGACATAGACAATTGCAGATGTAATTTTCATTACTTTGTAAAAAAATTTAAAAATTTACTCTCTCAACCAAGTCAGCATTCTGTATTCCCTGAATATCACGTTATTATCCAGACTCCTTACCTCTCTGTAAGGAGAAGGCATGAATTAGTGACTTCTCTGTGGACAATTGGGAACAGCTCACAACATTAAAATGATATGTTAGAAACAATTATCCACTCTTCATTTTCCCCAGAGTGTTCTGAGCCTTCACACTTATACTCAGCTGCCTTAGTGAACTCAGTAAGACTACAAGCAAAAGCTTTAGGATTGAGCCATTTGCAATAAGTTTGGTCTTCAGGGTATTCTTATTGATTTATTTCCATTTACAAGGTACTCCAGAGTTAGGCAGTATATAAAACACTTCTGATGTAATATTAAAAGATTAAATTGTGGCTTTGGACTATTATTGGATAGAAATTTTGAGATTCAGAAATAAATATACTGAAGTCAGAGGCAATCCAAAAAGCAATCCCATAGGCATGCCTGTTTCCTGGCCAAGCATTATAGTCTTCCTATACTGATGCTTTGCTTTCAGATTTAGGGTTTCCCCAAAGGGCAATAACTTCTAACGAGACAGATTTTCATTTCTGTCTTTCATAGACTCTGTAGCTCTCTCAGGAATGCCAGGAAGATGTTTTGCTGGATAAAAGGTTAAGTCATGAACCAGCATTGACTTTGTCAAATGGTTTTGTCTGAAGTGTTCTACCATATATACTGCACAACACACAAAGAGTTAATACAATTCCTATCATGTGTGCTGAGAATAAGGAATCAGTGTTGACGTTCATGCAGGCTTGTTTCTATAAGGAAGTACTACAGTTATTGCCTTTGTCTTCTATTAATTTCCTTTCCTTTTTGCCAAGAAGCATGGCTTCTTTCAAATGAATAATGAATTTTTTTCCAACATGATAATTTTGTTTAGCTAAATTTTGAGGCCCTCCTAATAATCTGGAAGGAAATCTTGATAAGAAACACAACAGATCTTGAATAACTTGTCTGGAGCCCTTTTTACACTCCTTTAAAAAGACCAAGGTAATATTTCAAAGGAGTTCAAAGAGAGGGAGTAGAACATTTGGTGCAGATGTGACTTTATGGTATGGGACTGCAAATGAATGGCAACCTAGAATGTACATTTTTATTGTCAAATGTAAACAAATTTGTTAGGTATTGTTTCTAGGGTTGTTTTTTCTCCTTGTTTAATTTCATGGCATGTATTGATTACATTTCAGCATCTGGATTCACTCTGGGTTCAGAATTATTTAGGGTTTTTTCATGTAACCTTAAGTCTGTGTTGAGTGTTAAGTATTCATTATAGCTCACTACAGCTTTCATTCAGTTACAATTATTTTGATAGGCTATGCAATATTGATAAACTATAATAGCACATAGCTCTGTGAACAGCGTTTCAGCGCTTTTGGGCCTCCTACATATTTGTCTTGGGTAGATATTTAATAAATGCTGGGCTGGTGCTGCAGCTTTGAGGCATTAAAAAAATCTCTTTTCTGTTCTGCCTATTTCCACCAACTTCATGAGCTCTTTGTCAAATATGTTTAAATATACCTTGAGATCAGAAGTTTGTGGGCAGGGTAGGATTGATAGTATGGTATATGCCTTATTTTATTTTTTATATTTTTTTACTAAGTATCCATACAAGAATAACACACCAGTACTGAGCCTTGTTTTGCTGCTATATGTTCCTTACTCTCTCCTCAGCTTTTGGCAATCAATGGCTTAGGGATTTCCTGAACTAGAGGCAGCATCTGGACTATCATATTTTAATAGCCACTGGTGGACCCTTTCTCCATGAATTTGTCTAATCTCTTCTTTAACTCCATTTATGCTTTGGCCTTAACAACATCCTGTGGCAATGAGTTCCAAAATGTAATTATGTGTTGTGTGAAAAAGTACTTCCTCTTGTTGATTCTTAAATACTTGTTATGGGCAAAGTGCATTCTCTGCTGAGTGATAACACTGTTTTCTTTACTGCGTTTGGAGGTAATCGCACCCTGGACAATAGGTGTTCCCAGCAGCAGGCCAATGTGGTTGTATGTGGACATCAGTGAGAAGAGTGACAGGAGACAAGGGAAGTGTGTAGTGGCCTCTGGTTTATTTGACTTGTTCTGTCCTGAGACTGTACATAAGAACATTATGCCCTTAAACAGGAATTGCACTGCTGGGTCATTTATTGACGATGTTTAACAAAGTGGACAAGTGTTTATTGTAGGCTCTTCCTCTTCCCGTACTTTGCAAATGAACTGAAATATAAACTCCAATTTACCATACATGGTTAGATGCAAGTTTCCATTGCTCTGTGTTTAAAAATGTACAGTTAATATATTATGCACTAAACACTTGTGTTTGCAACACAGATAACTTATCTGTCTAACACATATGATATACTTACCTTGTCAGGGTCATTTTTTTTCTGGCCAACAGCTCAGAACTAATAGCTGCATTGAGGGATGTCGTTGTCCAAACAAGCCCCTGAGCAGCAGGATCAATACATTTATTTCTAACAAAGTTTTATTTGTTAGTGTTTTCCCAGATAAGTCAATTTAAGTGAAATTACTATTTGTTTAGAACTTAGGATTTTTACTTATATAGGAAAATAAGGGTATAGGGTACTCTAACCCAATATTACTACAGAAACCAGTGCCTGAAATGTAGGAAAAATTTTGTGCAGCCAGATCCTCTTAGTCATGTCAGCAATGTCCCAAAAGATTAGAACAAAAATAGATCTTCTGTGAGTTAATTTTGGATTATATCAAGATGTTTACTGTTTGAGCTTGCATTTGCAGTGAAGCCTACATTTTTAAGAGGAAGATTCAAGAAATAATATTGCTGTAGATGACAGTCACTGTTTTCACATGTGTTTTGAAGACTAGAATTAAGTTTTTATGAGGACATATCTGGTTACACTATAATGTGTTATTCTCTTTCATTTTTCATTGAATGGAACACCTATTTAACAAGCAATAGAAACAAAAGGTGGCTAAAGAAACTTGCAAAGGAAAATGAGACATTGCCTTACACTCTGATGACAAAGACTGTCATAATATTGCTAACCAGTGAAAGTGTCTTCAGCTGAAGCCATGAAAATGCAAAATAATCCATAGAATATATTTTGAGGAGGAGACATATTACACATTCTCTTTTGTCAAATTGTAGGCATCTCCCTGAGATAGACAGTAGTCTCTCTGTCTTCCCATATATAGAAAATCCTAAAAGAAAATAACACCTTCAAAGAGAAACATTTAAATTCAACTCCTGTGCCAGAAAGAGGCACTACTATAGGAGGTTATCCATTGCTTCTATTCAGAATTGCCCTCTGGAGGTGCACGTTTCTCTCTATTAGCTTGAAGTCTGGTGATGTGAATTTCCTTCTTGCAGGTCTCCCTTCAGGCAAGTGTTGTGAATGATTTTGCAGGTGCTAAGAGAACTCAGAATAATGTAGAAATTAAATAGAAATTACGGCATTCACGTGGACTGTGGGATTCAGTTAATAAGGATTTCCACTTCATTCTAGATATTTTTCAAGCATTTGAACCTGTTGTCAGGATTTTTGCAAGCTTAGGAGGTCAGAGTGTAATAACTTCAGTCAGTACCATTTAGGTTACATTTCACATGCATTTCCAGTGACAAGTTTTCTTCTTTTCCTTCAAAGAAAACTAGAAATTTTCTCCTTGGCAAAATATTCAGCAATAAGACAGTTGTTTAGAGCCTGGCTAGCACCAGGGGCTCTGGAACTGTGCTTACAAATCATCTTTAAACTACAGTGGTCAGAAGAATCAGGATAGATGAACTACAGTTCACAGTGGGGGACAGTATGGTCTTCAAATATTTATAACGGACACTTTATAAATATCTAGCTTTAAAAAAAAAAATCAAGAAATCCTTGTATTAGAAACAGCAGAGAGGGTGACATAACACAGAGGATTTATTGGAAAATACTTGTGAGTGTTCAGGACAGGCTTAAAACTTGTAGTCATATGGTCAACATATGTATACATTAGCTGAAACCAATAGGTAGTTTCCACTGTCAAGCCATATAAAATTTATTTTGTAAATGCATTTTTATGCCAATAATTGTAAGATCTATTTCTTTATATCAGTGAAACCCAGTTATTTCTTTATTGACCAAGCAAGAGGAATCAGCACTTGTGTTAGCAAAACCTAGGTGGTATCCCATGCGACTTAGTTTCTGAGCCCAAATTTTTAGTAACCGAGAGTGATATTTTGAGAGAGAAACAGTAAGACAAAAACACTATGTTTGTTAATATGGTAATATGGTAAAAATGGAGGAAAATGAACCTGCTTTTGAAAATGTAAGATTTTGCTTGGGAGTTAGGATTTGAGTGTTTGTGTCTTTTTGTTTGTTTGTTTGTTTTGTTGTTTTTTTTGAATTTTAAATACTGGATATCTTTGTGCATAACTTTTCATTTTAAAGGAATATGTTTGTTTTTTTGTTTGTTTTCCCTAACCTGTTCCTTCAATAAATGTGTCAAGACTTGAGAGAGGTAAATCATGACATTAACAATTATTCCTGGCCACAAAGCTCCTGAAGAGCAAGGGGGCTTGTTGGTCACATAAAGGCATTTCAGGAGCAACATAGCTTGTTAAGAGCGTGGGCAACCTGGAGAACAAAACCCCACAACAAACTGGGGATTTACCCAAAACAGGTGATGTACATGTCTCTATGCATACTGCTGTGGGGAGAGGTCAGCTGCTGAATCAAAACTGTAAGTGACACATATAGCCTGTATTTCATATATTTGACACTTTCAGACCAACTCCAAATAGCTGAATGCTTCAGTTGCTGGCAAGATTTTAATTTTTCTTATTTTTTCTGGAAGTTTGTTCATTGCATGATCTTCCAAGTAAGTGAAAGATTCATGATTCTCTGCAATGGATTTAGCTACCGAATCATTTTCTCTATAGCCATGGGTATTTACCTTTGTCAGGTTATACATATTCTCGAGGACTTCGGGAAAGAGGTAAATATACACTCTTAGATATGCAGATACTGATTACTAGTGAAACGGTTTAGGAAGGAAATTTTTGAGAGCCTCAAAGGGTCTTTCTTGTCTTGTTTCACAGAACCCAAAGAGATGTTTTACTGCTAACTTCATGTACACACCCATGATATTGGTTGCAAAAGTTAACACAGACAAAGGTAGCCTACAATTTTCCATTGTATTCTTAAGTGAATGAAGAATATTTTGATATATTACCCTGCAAAGGCTTTCTTTGTAGAAAAGGTGTAATTTTAGGTGAACCTGAAATAGCCAGAAAGCAATGTGTACCTTAGGAAGCTGAGGTACCAGTAAAGCCCATATTTTTGGTATAAATTAGGAAGAAAATGAGACCCACAGCTCTTCAATTAAAGTCTGAAATGTTCTATGAATCAGGGGAACACCTGAGACAAAAGATGCTGTGAGCAGTGATCCCCTAAGGAAAATGCATGATATCTCCTTTTTCCCAGAAGGAGACTCTGATATGGGACAGAAAAATCTGTGGCAAGCAGGGTTATGGTCTAGCTGGGTGAAGCTGGTAAAAAGTGAAAGAACAGGAAAGTGTTATTTCAATGAAAAAGGGCTGTTGTGATAAGCAGGATTAATACTGACTTTGAGCTGTGTGACTGGGATGGAGCCCCAAAAAAAGACCATCAGGGAGTTTCCCAGTCATAACTGTAGAAAACTAAGATCTGATCAAGAATCTGGAGAAAAAAGCTTGGATCCACACTGTCTGATGACAAATAAGTCCCTGCTACTGAGAGACAAAGATCACATGAACTGTAAAGGAAATACTTGTGTCTGGAGATGGTGAGACTTCAGTTCCTGGAACAAACATTTGTTTGATTTTCTCTTTGTGAGGAATGGTGTAGTTCTCATTCCTGTGTCTGAAGACTTTTTTCAGTTTTCTTCTCCACAGGAAGAACAATGCTAAAAACAAGTCAGAGCATGGAGATGAAGAAAGGCATTTCTGTGAGAAACTGTTTTAATTATTATGGCAGTCTGCTAAATACTTAATTTGATTTTTAGGATTAGGCCTCTCTTTCCAGGATTGTAAAACACACAATCACCATGCAAAGCTTGTTCCAGTGTGGTTTAGCTATTAGCTATGTTACTGTTGGGAAGAAGAAATTAAAAAAACACATTCTAGATTTTTAAAAATTTTTCACATAGAAGGAGATTTTTAGCTTTTCACATATGCCTTGACCTCTTCTTCTGTTCAGTATTGCTAGGCACCTTCTTTGACAACTTTTTAGAGATTACAAGGTTTAATACAATGCTGAATGTTGTCAGATGAACCCCTGTAGACTTGCTGACTTGCAGATGAACACTAACACCATTTTACTACACCATTTTTTTCTGAGTATCCTTTTTCATTAGACATTTTCATTTTAGAAATTCTGCAAAAAAAGTGCCTACAATACAAGTGTTCATATAAATCTGAAATCTCAACTTGGAGCAATTGGAGTATATAATACTAAAATTGCCCTTTAAAATAGGAAGCAAAAAATTCCACCCTTAAAATTAAGGTCCTTGATGAGAGTTTCAGGTGGAGAGACAGGTGGAATCTGCTCATCAGAGCTTTTGGATCAATGTCTTCTGAGTTGCTCTTATTTCCAGGTTGAGTACTCAGTAATAAGCTGCAATTATCTAATGATTTCCATGAAACAGTTTGTTCAGACATTTTTAAGAATACATTGCCATCTGGTGTACAAAATTTCAAATTTCTTTATCAGATTTACTATTTAAAATCTAATGCCCTTGGGCAGAAAATCCTCCATTATTTGATTCCCTCTTTCTGAAATCAATCTATTGACTTACATGAACTAAGACGTATTGTACTTTCCAATGCAATTGTTTTGTAAAGGTTTTCTGAACATTTGTGAATTCATGCTAAGGAAATAATACATTTAAATTGCTACAGAGACTACTTACATGTAGGAATTGGTTCCCTGTGTGACAAATATCTATTTTGTTTTATCTCTAAGCTGAGAGAGGAAATCAAGCATAATCCAACAAAAATAAATGGTGCTTATATTAGTGAGGCAGACACTGCACTGAGGTGCACCATTCTTACTGCCTGGACCTTGTGCAAAGAGAAGTTTAAAAATACAAAAAGCAGACCTTCATTCCAGACAGATTTTAGGGGATATTTCACCAATTTAAATGACTCAAAGGTTTGATTCTTAATTTCTAGTTTGGTTAAACAGCAGATTTTGAATAGCTACTTTCATTTGGTCTCACAATAAGCAACTTTGAGTTTGTATTAACTCTTCAATATATGTCTTTGGATCTTCCACAAGCATTGATCAAGGGTGATCATAGTATTATGAAATCCAGTACAACTGGCTCCTCAAATATTATGTTTTTCACAAGGTAGGCATCATAAAATTAAAAAAAGGCTTGGTTAAACACATACATTTTTCCTGAAGTGTAAAAAAAGTCTAAAATCTCTGAAAAGCAAGCAAAAAATTCACAGCACTCCAACCCACAATTGCTTCCAGTCTGATGAGAAATGGAGCAGTCATGGAATCGCAGAATATTCTGAATTGAATTATCTGAGTAAAATTATCTGAGTTGAATTATCTGAGTAAAATTATCCACAAGAATAATTTTAGGAATCATTCTATCCTAATGAAGTCTTCAAAAGTTGCCTTTTTTTTTAACAGTTGATATCTAGTTTGGACAAATTTAAGGTAAAGTAGCTTAGTGACTTTCTAACAATGGCCCTATACATACTGCTCTGTGCCTCTGCAATGTCTATCTGGTACAATGGGGTCCAGCTCTCCTTGGTCATGAAAGACTGCCATGCTAATAAACATGTTTAATACTAATCTGTCTTATCTTGGGTTTCTAAGGACCTCTTTTTCTCTTCTCATGGAATCTGAGGAACAAACACATGAGGTTACTGGGTCAGGCTCTAGTTCTTCTAACAATGAACTTTGATTTGTTTAATTCATCTGTCAGGATTTGTTTGGCTTTACATAATTACTTCCAGACTTATCTGTGATAACTTAATGGCTTACTTTTGCTGTGACCTTTTTGGTAAGGTTGTATATAAAAAAAAATCACTGATTGCTTAAGAGGATGTGGGCAGTATTATAAAAGACATTTGTTTGATTAAATGGTAATTAAAAAGTGAATGTAATTAAAAATATAGTTATGACCATCTCTTGTTCAGTATGACTCTTGGGGAGCTTAGAGGTCAGTTTATGCTCTTGCTTTTAGTGGTTATTACTATTTATTATGTGTATGCTAGAGTAAGCACTGCATAAATAAAAAAACTACAAAATAGTTATGGCAATCCCTTTAGAAAAAATAATTGTCTAAAGTAAACTTCTACTGGATTGCTTTTTAAAATTCTGCCTAATATTTATCCTGAAATTGTTTCCCGCAGCCAAATTGGAGCTCACAGTATAAATCTGACCCTTAAAAATATGGCAATTTTCAACACAGAGAAATGTTTTGGCACATGCTGCAGAAAGCTAGAGTTGCCTTGATTTTCCTATGTTCTCTTTTGGGATAATTAATACTTCAAGGGAAGCCAGTCCCGGCTGTATATGAGAACATAAAGATATGGTTGCACAAGTGTGGGAAGACAGTGCACATTTGCACTTTCTGATGTAAGAAGGAAGACTCCATAGATCCCCATATCACTATGACATCTTTATCTTGTCCCCATTAAACTATGCTTTGGACGTGATTGCTGGTGAGTCAGGAAAAATAAGGAGGAAAACTTAGTAAAAATTGGGGTTGTTTAATTATAAATGTAAATAAGAAAAATTAAAGCTGTTTGATCAGGCAAAAGAATCAAAAAAACATCAGCTTTAAGATCGAGTATAAACCTTTATTTCTTATTCATCAGAATGATTTGCAACATTATCTCTAATTCTATGATACATTATAATTTATAAATGAGATAGCAATCTCTTTTTTTTCCAATATAGCCATGCAATCATACCAAGTTAATCAAGATATAAATTTTGTTTTCTCACTTGACTGCCTTTTCATCTGGGGCAAAAGCTAAGGTTGGAAGCCAGGAAGTCTTGATTTCTGTTTCCACACTTTTCTTCTTGGTCAATTTTAATACATTTTAAAAGTCTTATCTTATGAAACTTTGCAACATATCAGACATGGCTGCAACACTTACATTTAACAATGCTTTCAAGGGAAGAGAAAATTGAAGTGACGTGTTCATCTAGAAATGCATTTCATAGATTGAAAAATCATGGAATAAACTAGTTGTTTCTATTATTGTCAGGCTTTCTTTTCTCTTTTTATTATTTTGTTTCTACATAGTTTTCAGGGGAAAAATGTTTTAATCTCTGCCCATCATTGTATTATTTGTGAATAGTAAGTATTTGGACTTCTCTGTCAAAGATTTGTAATTAGGCTTGAATGGCAAGCTAGTTCAGTTCATTTGTGATTGAACATTTAACCAAATAAAAGTCCTAATGGATCTGAAAATATTTAATATAATAGTGTTTTTTTCTACAGGCTTTATGCTGAAATTGGATTTCCTTTTGTGTTTTGCTAGTTGTTTTAGCTGTAAATTCATCTGGACCTATATCTTTAAGTAACTTTAATATTACAGTGCTGTTCCTAATCTGCTGTGCTAGTGCCAGATCTACATCTCTCCTCATCTATATTTCTTCTGGAGTTAAAATCCTAATTCAGGCCAGCTGCTTAGGTAGCTTATGTCTAGGTCTTTTGCCAGTGAAAAATAGCAAATAGTAATAAGTGCTCACTGTGGATGTGGGAGATGGGCTGTTGAGTTTCTGCTCTAAATCAAGCATGAGCTGTAGCATCTGTAACAGGTATTTGCACATCAGAGGAATCTCCCAAATATTTCTGTGCTGACCTTTGGCTCTTAGTATGCTCTGAAAAGTCCATAGGTTTGAGGTACACTAAAAAATTGGGTATTTTCTATAATGTTACATCTGTAAACAAAAGTAATTGTGAATCACTTGAGAAGCTCCTTAGTGGAAAGTGTACCTTTCTGAATGACTTGAGAGGATGGCAGCTTTGAGACATAAGCTAATACAACTTTGCCTGGCCCTTCCTTTTTGTCCTGATTATTTTCTGTTAGGAGAAATATAGGTGAAGTTCAGATGTCAATATAGAACTTTGTTTCATCTCTTCTTTCCCCTTGGCATGCAGGGCAGTTAGGTAATCCCCATCTGAATGTTTGATGCTAGCTCAAGTCATGTCACCCCTACACGGCCACTTGAAAGAGAATTGCTACCAGAGGGAACAGCTGTGGAGCTGTGGAGTACATAGGGACTTAAACACTTAAGTTCAGAAAACGGATCTTCAGGTGTTTTTCTTGTCCCTGTTTCAGGGTTAGAGAATTGACAAGATAGCCCCAGAGAAGAGAGGTGGAGTCTGCTGTCATACCCAAGGCAGAGATGTTCTATCACCCAGAAGGAATTAGTTCAGCCAGTGTATTTGATTTTTGTGCTCTTATTTTTCCATTTGTTTGCAAGATATAGTGTAAATGCCTAGACCGTTTTGTCGCTTAAAAACTGTGGGTTTGAGCCAGACAGGAACAGTAAACAAATATTTCCCTGATGCTTTTAGTTACTAGGGACCCCATGGAGGGAAAACAAATAATGCAACCTACACATGTATGGTTAGCCTTATGCTAGGATTAATTTTATTTTTACTGCAATAACCTTCCCATGTAGGATGCATGATTTCCTTTACTGCTACTTTCAATATTATAAAAGCGAACTAATTAAAATCTAGATTAGTATTAGCTCCTCTAGACCACAAGGCTCCCAGCGGGGGCTGCGGGGACTGCGTGAGGCGAGGGCGGGGCTGCCCCAGCTGGACACAGCCGGTTCCAGCCGCACACAGCCGGTTCCAGCCGCACACAGCCGGTTCCAGCCGCACACAGCCAGTTACAGCTGGATCCAACTGTTCAGCACAGGGCACTGTTGGGCCCATGGCCGGGACGAGGGCACCTCAGAGGAAAGGTAACACCTCTCTAGCTAGTGGCACAGTGAGGATAGAATCTCCGGTTCAGATAAGCCTGAAACTGGGAATCTTCATAGTCAGATGCGAATCAGAAAAACCACCTTCTCTGCTGAATTCAGGGCTCCTGAATCTAGCACTGGCCCTTCTCTGTGGACAGTCTTTATGGAATTAAGCTGTAATTTCCTTTATTGCTTGAGTGTGGCAATGTGGAGGAATGTTGCAGGAAGTCTATTGGGTTGCTTTCACTTTTCTCCAACAAAGGTGCCCAGCACAGTTTTCCAGTCTACACTTCAAGGTCAGGATTGTGACTGAGAGTGTAAATAAAAGAATATATTGCATCTTAGGACTGACAGTTCTGATTTGTGTATCTGAGATATTAAATCCCTTGGAAGAGATACTACCTGAGAGAGCTACCTGAAAGGAAGTTGTAGCCAAGGGAGGGTTGGCCTTTTCTTCCAGGGAACCAGCAATAGGACCAGAGGACACAGCCTTAAACTGTGGAGGAGAGGTTTAACTTGGATGTTAAGAAGAATTTCTTCATGGAAAGGGTGATTAGACATTGGAATTGGTTGCTCAGAATGGTTGTTGGAGTCACTGTTCCTCGAAATGTTTAAGAAAAGACTGGACATGGCACTTAGTGCCATGGTCTAGTTGACACAGTGGTGTTCAGTCACAGGTTGGACTAGATGATCTCAGAGGTCTTTTGTAAACTAATTGATTCTGTGAAGACCAATTGTGATATCTTCTGGCTTTGTTGGAGTAAATATCCTAAAATTCTCATCTCATTATATGCTGGAGTAATTTTTTTTTAGAGTTGAATACACTATATGTAATCATCTACAAGAAACTGGGAGGATTTTTGAAAGCACTGTACCATTATTTGGAAGAGGTTCTAACCAGTATATAGGTACACTGACTTTTAATCCTTTGCATTTTGACAGCAAATCATCTCAGGCTTTTAGTTGAAATGGAAGCTGTTATTTTGGATTCCTCCTTCAGATTGCCTGATATTATGATGCTTTGCTCCTAGGTGCTTACTTGAAATGCTTAATGTTAATTATACTCTGAAGTACTTCAAGAGATAAAGCTATGGTTATAAACATATCCCATGTTTAAATTTTTCATTTATAGAATCCAATATTGATGACGGATTTTCTGGGTAAATACTTATTTCAAAGATTTCTGAAGTGAGCTTGTTCTTCTGCTAAAGCAGTTATACCTGCTTTTCCAGTCAGTGCAAATATTTGTCTGTGACTTTTCTGAGCGCAGGGAAGCAGTGCGCCTGAGGGCAGCCTGTGAGGTGCTTTTCCCACTAGATGGCAGAAGATACTTTGGACCAGAGTATTTAGCAAGTCTAACAACCCACAGAATATATGGACTTATATACTATGTTTTGCCCATAAGCACAGAGATTTTATTTATTAAAAGTTTATCTGGTCATACATTATCCAGATTCCTATGAGTATAGAGCCTCACTCTGTCTCTACAAATAAAGTAAGTAATAAGTAAATACATAAATAAAAAAGTAAGTAAATAAGTAAATTTAAATTGCAAACATTTGATTGTAAAAATCTCTCGTTAGTTATGCAGCATTGAAATCAGAAATTCTTATAGAAATTTCTGTATAGAAGAATCTACTTTATCTAAAAGAAGCTGCAAAAGTGCAATGAAACTGGTGCAAATACTATTATTATGTTTCCATTACAATGTGTTTTGAGACTATATATATATATATATATATATAATATTTATATTTTAAGTGCTTTGTATTGGGTAGCATATTAAGTTAATAAACTTTTTACCTTGTGATAACTTTCACTAATGTTTGCATGGACATTCAGTTTAATATGTCTTAGGTACAGCACTGTGACAAGACAGTAATTCTTGTTTTGCTAGCTCTTCCTAGAGCATTTGCAGCTCCAGCAGCTGGAATCATCATTGATTAATATAGCAAATATGCATTGCACATATACATAGATGTAGAAATCTCCCTCTCTCTTGCATACATGCATTTATGTAAATATGGATCTGTACTTTGACTTATTTTTCCCTCTAAGTGTTTCTCTCAGCATGAGGGAAACACCACAGTTGATAATGCAATTGTTTACAGTGACTGTTTTTCATACAAGTTTGGCTTCAATATTGTCTGCAGGCTGGAAACACTGAAAAACCCAGCTACCTCTCAGGCTGAAGGTGTTAGAATGTATTCTGAAAAGGTCAGAGGAAAGCAAAAGAGTGTCAAAGACCTTAACTCCAGCTAAACTTATGTTATTGTTTTATATCCATGGAACAGATGAACTGCTGAGTGTCAGTAGAAAGTTTCCAACCAGAAAAATACTTGGATCTCAGTTTGCTTTAATAAGCTAATAGTTAGTTAACTTGTCCCTGTGACTTTAAAAATATCCTAGATATTATGTAAATAATTTATTAATGGGACTAGTTGAATACTTTTAATATTGCCTGTTATAACCCCCCTTTTTTATCCCCTTATGATCTTCTGAACTGTAGCACTTTTTCAGGGTACTGTTTTACATCCTGGCTGTGCTTCAGGCCAAAATTTTTGAAAATTTTTGGCTGAGAAGGTTCAGTGATTTCTAATAAAGTCTAGGGAAAATGAATTATTTGTTCCGTGTTCTTTAAAAATAAAATCTGGGATCTTTGCTTTGAATGACTCTTGCTGTCTAATGCTCTGGAGTAGGGATTTGAAATTGTACTCAGAAGGAATTGGTAAGGAAAGCCATTTTGGAGCCAGAATGTGACCTTTGCTACTCATGGGAAAGTCTTTTACAGACCTTTGCAAAATCTTTCTTGCACATAGGTTGTATAATCTTGGTGGTTTTTTGGGGAGAATGTTTCCAGGAAACATATGCATCTGAGGTCTGCCAGGGAGGGCACAAGCACCCCCACAGCATAAGTGAGCACACTGCCCTCTGTCCATGGCACTGTGGCCAGAAACAGCAAAGAGCAGGCTGCATTCCTCACTCCCCATTTCATGCATCTGTCAGCCACTGCGTGCTGCTCCCTGCACAGGCTTTCTTAGGCACAATACGTGTTCTGTCTTTTAAAGTCTGCTGCCAGTGGGTGAGGTAACCCTGCTCAGATATATGTATTTCTGATCTGGATGAATCTGATCTGATGACTCCAGGGACAGAGCTGGATGTGCAGTTCTGCAGGAGGAAAATTGGGCTGGCTGAGCCAAATAAATTGTTTTGCTTGACAAAAGAGACATCCTGACAGTACCTGAAGGCACCTCAGTACTTCTGGCATCAGGCAGAACCCCCAGAGTAGCTCCTACAGCTTAGTGACCTTCCTCTCCTCTGGTTTCTGAAAATGGCAGTCTGCTTGGACTATGCTGGTCCATTGTTCCTTAAGAACTCCTAAACTACCACAAATCATTAACAATGGGAAGTCACTTTGTTAAAATAAAGGTTTAAATATTCATTTAAATGAAACAGTTGCTGAAAGACAAGACAGTACTGTGCTGCTGGAATTTAACTATGTTCTTTTTTCTCTAGCTTGTTTTGAGCCTTAGAAGGAGATTTTGTTCTTGCAAGAACTGGCTCATGCAGAATGATGTCAGTACACTACCTTGAAAATTCTAAATTCTTGCCTTGCATATGAAATACCAAAACAGAACTGTTTTTTTCAAAGGATGCCCTTCCCTCTGTTGAGTAGTTTGAGGATGTCCATTGTATTACTTTTAATGACTGAAACGGTACGCTGATTCAAGCAAATTATTTAGTTACTTGTTGAAAATTGCCCTTTATTTTGGACTTTGTTTTTATGCTGTTGTTTCTTAATCCTTTTGTCAGGCAGAAAACATTAAGATTGTCAAACCTGTTACTCTTGTTTTAACTCATGTCTCTTGTAGAAGCATTGTGCTGTCAATTGTATTTCTTAAGTGAGCTCAGCATTGCTTTATCTGCTACCATTTTCAGATCTACTATTTCACAAATCACGTATCTCAAGAAACAATTATTGTATAAATACCTTAACAACACTGTAGAAAAATCAGCTTGACCTCAACACCTCATAGGACTAATTAGGCTAAATATATTTTATTCCTATATTGAAGGAGATTCTCTGGATAATATAGTGCTATTTCTCTCTACATTGCTTTAAGGAACTTTTTCAGTGAGTTCTGACACACAAAAGATGTCAATGTCTAGAAATAGCCTTTCTTGCGTGTGAGATGATGTTTTAATATATAGAAATAATTTTATTTAAAAGACTGCCTAGGTGGGTTTTCTTTTCTAGTTTTCTATTTGTAAATATAAAACAGAGGGCAAGTTTTCACCAAAGGGAAATTCCTTTGTGAAATAATATTTCCAACTGATCAGGTATCTGCTACAGTTCTGGGCAGGTTAGCAGACAGTAATGCTACTTTGGGGTTGTGGTTCTAAGCAGATTTTAATGCTCTTGCTGATACCATATAAATTTTCCAAGAATACTTACACTTAAAACCAGTTAAAAAAATCAACTATGTCACTTGGGGGTATATTTGGGTCTATATTCCCTTTGTTGTTGCTGTAAAAGATAACACAGCACTACTTTAAATATACGTTTCCTGTCTCCCATAAAAACCTTGGCTCTTAGTTTGCTTTCATGTTAGCAGAAGAGATTAGTTCCAAACAACATTAAGAATCAAAAAAACTCAGCAAATTGAGGTGCCTTGAAATATCTGTCTTGAAATAGTATAATGGGTTATTTGGTCTTGATAGTGAAACAAAACAAACAAGAACAACATCCTGTGTCTGCTAAAATTTCAGTACGGTGCTGGAATGGGGGTCAGAGCTTCCTCAGTATGAAAAGGAATCTTGTTACGGGGATAAGTAATCAACCACCTGGGAGAATATAAAACTAAAATGAGAGGTGTCCACGGAGACACAGCAGTGCTGCCAAGTTAAAGATTTAAATCCAAATAAAATATTACAGTAGTCTCAGGTGATAGCATCCATAGAAGTTTGGACCTCATTAGGGGAATTGAAAAGCTTAGAGCTGTTTCCAGTAATAACACTCAATTTAGTTGGTTAAATTAAAGCCAAACTAATCTCCTTTCCATGAAGTGTTTGAGCAAGTTGTAGAAAACTCCCCCATCAGTTTTCTTGTAGGAGAAAGAAGTCTCATATAAATAGTGCTGCAGGACTGAAAAACTCTTTGCAGCAGCCTGGCAATTCCCATTTACACTTTGGTGTGTTCCTATCTCTTCACCCATTAAACAAATCTAGAGCTGTTACACAAACCTTGCTGTTTCATCCTTCATCAGATCTTATAAAATGAAGCTTCTGGGGAGTGTTGGGGTTCACAAGTGTCAGCTTTCACAAAGTGGTGAGTTCATGATTTCAACAGAAGCTGGTGGAATTTGGTTTGAAGGAACTGAAGTAGAGTTTTCCTATTCATGTGGCATCCTTGGTATTTTTTCATTTAGTCCTCAACCGCTTATAAAGACTCTTAGGAAACATTTAACTAGCCAGAGTTAAAATGAAGAAATTACTTTAAAGGAATTGTTGAAGTAAGGAACAAACCATGTTTGATACATTAGAAATCAGTATTAAATTGATAAATAAACCAAACTAAGGAAAAGACATACTTCTTCATAATTCAAGGAATAACAATTATAGAAAATTATTCCCTACATACATTGTATGTGAATATCCCTCAGCAAAACCGTTTCTGTGAACCATATTGACACTGTGACCATCAAATTACAGATTTAAAATGTGTATTGGTGATTACACTTAATCAGTCAGTCTTGGTCCACCCCACCTTAAACAGTACTATTGCCTCTCAGCTTTTGCATTTTTCCATTTTTCCATGACACTTCTCAATCAAGATTCAGTGGTGCAGCAAATTTGGTTTTTCCATTTTCCTTGGCATTTTTGAATATATATACAGCCAGACTGAATAAATAGTCTGTGTTTAGATTTACTAGATATTTTACTCCATCAAAAACTGGGACACTACAGCAAATGGTGTAGTGATATCATCAGAATAATAAATTGTGGACACCACGAAGGCAAAAGTACTTGTTTTGTATACAGTTTTAGTAAATGCGCATAAATAAATCTTGAATCATATGACATGTCCGTTGCTGTTTTTTGTTACTGTGCTCTACAACTTATCCTGGATCCAATAAAGTGCTTAAGATGAATTGGCCTCAGTGAATTTTTGCATGTTTTTAAAGGTTAGCATATGCTGGAGGGCTTTGCTGAACTGGACATCTTGGTTGTATCTTATGATTTATCATGCTTTTATTATGCTAAGTTTCTCATGCTTGTCACCTTGGCTTTCACAGCTTAGATAATTTCTTATTTTAAAAATTCACTTTGCTCTTGATAAGTAGTGCAAAATGCCACTTTTCAAAGCAAAAAGTGTCCCATGGAAGCTGTGTACAGCAGGAATGAGAAACAAAAGAGACGATCAATGAGAACTGTTGAGTCAACGGGACTGAAATCAAGAAACTACTTTCCTATCTTCTGAGATAAGGAGGCATTTTACTACAAACTGTCTTGATCCTTCACTATGCTGCTACCATCATGTCAAAAACTCTTCTCTGTGGTCCATTCAAAGCTTTTTGTTTGGTTTTGAAAATATGCTAAATGTGTTCGGGGATGAGGCTAGAGTAGCAGAAGCCAACAGGAATTAAGACATTGCAGCACTAATGGATCCAGAACCCCACAGTATTCTTCTTGGGCAAGTTATGGTTGCTTTTCATAGGAGAGATAGAGGATTACATGAATAGGTGCTTGAGGCTGACCTATTTGAGTCACCGTTTCTCTGCATTTTTCTACAGGATCCACCAGTCCTGAAGTTTAGGTAGACTGTGCTGTTGATGAGGGAAAAGCTGTTGACTTTAACTTGCTAAACTTCAGCTTGATATGTGTCTCGCAGGTATGGTAATGTAGTCACTGGACATACCAGTGATTTCTGAAAAAAAATGAGTTTCTGCTTCAGTCATAGGCTAGAAACAGAATTGTGGGAAGGTACTGTATGGGCTGGACTTAGCAGCCTGCGGTGTGACAGGAGCAGACAGGCTCGTTCCCAGGCCATGAATGATTTTTTGCTGGCTGACCCAGGCAGAGCAGGACCAAGACACTGCTCATAATACTCCAAGTCTTGAGTAACCTACATGTGTCTGAAATCCATGATTATAAATGCCTTTACTTGAACAGTTTTAGAGAAGAAATTAATTAACAGCCTCATTTAAAAAATAAAACAGAAAAGAACTATGCTAGAAATTCAAAGGTTAAGCTGACATTCCATTAAAATATACCCTGCTTTTTCCAATATTTGAGGCCATTTATGCTCTTCAAAATAGCTTGTGTTAATCTATATTACATAACACAACCTTAAAGGCACAACGATGTTGTGTTGTTGATTCAGTAGGATGTTGTTTAGTCACAGAAAAGTTCCAAGACTTTTTCCATCCCCTTATTAAAGTCTCTTTTTGCACTTTATTAAGTCTGCTGGTACACAAATTGAGGTACCATGAGGTAATTAAATAAATTTATTTTCAATAAGCAATTGATCCAAAGGCTTCTTAAAGGCTCATTCTAGATAAAAAAAATCTTAAAATTAAGCTGTGCTTGCTTAAAAGCTACCCTACAAAAAGCCCAAGATAGCACTTCTTGTTGAGAAAAAATTCAGTGGAAGCTGTGCTGTTGAAAGGAATGCACACTTGGCCCCCAAAAAATCACAAAATTATAATGTGATTTCATTTTATTCCTGAAATTGCTAGTCAAAGGAATCAAATTACAGGTATGAATCATGTGCCTATGGTATACAGCACATTGTGAAACTAACTTCTCATTTATGCTTTATTCCTATTGTATACAGCGTCTAGAATTTTTGGATTTTTTTTTAATAACCATGTATAGCTCTCTTAAACTGTGTGAGTCTCTTTGGAATATAAGCCTGTTTATTTTATTGTGCTCTGTTTAGTTATTCTAAAAAAGAGTTACAGACACATAATTGTAGCCATCTGTTGTGTTTTAAGTCCAATCTAGCCCAAAAGTCAAAAAAGTCATAGCAACAACTTATAAAAACAAAGGCAATAATATGAACTCACTATGGTTACTGGTGAACCTTTATTTCTCCCTTCAAATGAAGTAAGTTTCCTCAGAGAATTATTTTAATGTTTGATTTATTTCTTTATTAAATATGCCCACAGTATGACCAGCTTCTCTATCAAGATTGTCATATAGCTTGTCTTCTTGATTGTAAATCTGTGTTTCCCCAAAAACGTGAGTTCTGTTATGATAAAAAATGAAGCTCTAAGTGAAACCCCAGTGCTTGCCATATATTACTTTAGCATAAACCAGCAAGCAGGATTAAGATTGCTTAAGAAAATTTATTTGTGGCAATGAATAATATTTATCATATAATATATTTAACCCATACTCTGAGAGATTTAAAATTCATTATTTATACATTTTAGATATTTGATGTATTAGGCTTAATAATTCACTGAGATATTTAGTAAATAGCTTCCTCAATTAACTTAATCAAAATGTCAGTGACTTTTATGAGACATTGTTAATTTTCAGTATTATTCTGTCTTCTAGACATATTGAGTTTGTAAGTATCAGAGTTATTTTAGCTAGGAACGATTCATTGGTACTTGCACAGTGAACAACTAAATGGCACACATGTTGAGCATGACCTCTAGATGTACTGGATAAAGTCAGATAGATGCTTTCTGCTACTGCAGATTGTTGACATGGTATATTTCACCAATTCTCTTTTCTCTATATTTATGGAAGAATCCCATGATAGAAATCCATGCACAACTATTTTTACTGATTCATTCACACACCTAGCTCCTGTTAAACAGAAAACCTGGAGTGTTTGGGGAGCAGTGCTGTCCTTTGAGGAGAATTACAGACTGCAAAATTCTAGTGGCTTGTAATTTCTTGAGAAGGATGAGGATTCCTGAGGAATGAAATGTATCCTGGCTAGACCCATTTCTCTCTTTTGACTGTGAAGAGCCTAGTCTTATGAGGATCGTAATTTGGAGCCTCATGCAGTGCTTGCCATTAGGCAGGATCAATATGAGCCCCAGCCACCTCCAGAGAGATGGTGGCCCAATGACAAATCTGTCTGTCCTACAAAGTTCCCTAACAGACACCAACAGGGAACTAGGTTGTTTCTGTCAAACCAAATTGGGCACTGGAACGGTGATGCTAAGATGAAAAATAACAGAGATCAGCTTCCAGTTGTTCAAGCCACCTCATGGGAAATAAGAGGTGATGTAAGTAATGGACAATTTGTAGATAGTTTTATTCAGGTACTAATAGTCTGAATAAAATGGCAGGTAGTTCACGCTGCTGTAGATTGGAGGTGAATTAAGAAGTGTAAATGGTAGTGTCTGTGCAAACTTCCCTCACAAGTATAAATGCCATGTAAAAGTGAACTGTTATTTTTTCACTTCTCTTTTATTGAGTTAATTGTGTGTGGATGTCTGTGCTTTTACTCTTTATTCTTTTGTTAAATATGCCTAGTGAGCATGGGAGTGAACCACTCCCATTGGTATCAGACTCATACCGCCTTTAAAAGTAACGGTGGAGACTTGCTAATTTGTCTTTCAAAGGTGTACAAAACCAGTGGTTTTTAATCTAAAGATTATATTTTTGCAGCATGAGGGTAACCACAAAGCTTTGGTCCAAAACATCAACTCTGATTTTTTTCCTTAGAAGCTTTCACTGAACAATTCCCCTGTATTTTCTTGAGCTACAATGGAGAAATTTCTATACAATATAATCTCATTCAGGTGTCCTTGAACACCTTTTTGCTCTCCTACTTTCGCTTTTAACAGACTTGTGGTTGTCTCCTAAGTAATTTTCTGAGTATTTATCATTAATTTGTGTGTGCATTTGTTCAGCTGCAACTGTTTGTAGCCACTGTCTTTTAAGTCTTAATGCCTGAAGTTTTCTGGTTTGATGTATTTCTTTTACTACCTTTTATCAAATAATGCAGTAATTAAAAATAAAATTATTCCATATCATCCATACAAAGCTTTCATTTCTTTACTACTTTATCATATAAATATTTCTCAGAATTTGGGTATTATTTCAAATTATTACAAATAAGTCAATGGGAAAAGTAGGGCATGCTCATGGTTCAGAACGTGAAAGGTGCATGTGGCCATGGAAACGAAGCTGTGCCAGACTATAATCTGATAAGTAGCACTATTGGTAGCCTCACTCAGACATCACCCACAAACAGCTGGGGCTGCCTGCAAGAGGTCTTGATTTTATGGATATTTTGTCATCCGCAGCAGGTAAGGGAAATAATTTTAGAAAAATGAAAGATCTTAGGACATTTTCAGTACTCAGCCCAGGAAACTGAAATACTGATGACACCAGCTTAAACACAAGTGGAATGGTTTGAGATGACTTAAAAAACAGGGTTATTTCTTAAAAAAAAATTAGCCCTCCTGGAGACCAGAGGCTTAAGTTTCTAATCAGAGATCTCATCTGTTAAGCAGGTGGTTGTACAAAACCATTTGAAAAGTATTAGAAGGATTAAAATATTGCAGTTGTGTGTTGCAGTGCTTGGAATGTCAGTTTGCTCTAAACCTCTCTCTCCTATTTCATCTCCTTCAGTCTCTGGTTGATATTAATCCAAGCTAATGGTGCAAACATTCTGGCTGTGATGCAACAAGGCATAAAAGCGTGTTCATAATTTGGAGTATTTGAGTTATCCTTTCAACTGATAAGCATATGATTGAGTGCTCTGCTGGAATGGGGCCAGAATACATTTTACTGCTGATTAGAATGAGCTTGCATATGTGCCCTAACACACACCTTCATATCTAACTCCACCCTATGCAGGATGGATTTGGAACATTGTGGACATGATTGTTATTGCAGTAGATACCCAGACAGTGCTCCTATTATCCTTCAGTACTCCACAAAAACAAACAAACAATCAAAAGTAGGAATCATGGTCTGTGAGTGAACAAAGAAAACATTTACACAGTTCACATGAAGGGAAAATCTCTCACTGGCTTAATTAGGTGCACTGCCTGACTAAAGCCTGCATGATTTGGCCAACATTTCCTATCATTCCAATGTTATGACAGAAGTTGCCAAAACAATTCCAGCTGAGAAGGAGTCATGCATGTGGAGAACAAATGGAAGATGACTGCAGAACTTGAACATGGATTGACAACTACTAATGATAGCACATAATCCTGTTGCTCAGCTCCTGTTGAACTCTCAAGTTTAATGACCCTTCTATTTACACATGACATGAGATAGAAAAGGTTTCCTGTCAGGTAAACAAAATGAAACTTTTGCTCTAAGCCCTTGTACATTTTGTATAAGAAACTGTTTTGACAAATCCTGTAAAAATAATACTATATTTCCAATAAAAACCCTCAGTCTTTTATTCTACTTATTACATTTTTTCTGGTTTTGATATCTAGTGGTAGAGACTTAGGTTCATTAGTTTCCTATTTGTGTAGCATTCTTGGGAGACTGATACCTAATTCTGGTTTTCTAGCAATCACTCCTAATAGTATTTTTAATTATCTCTCTTTTCTTTTTGAGTAGCTTTAATCTTGACAATAACTCAGGTTCACATTGCAAGATGCTTCAAGAGGAAAAGCTCTTGGTGTTCAAGGACTTCTCTGTCCATCTGTCTTCCTCTTGACCGCAGAAGAGACAATTGTACTCTATTTGCTTTTTCTGACACACCTCAATTTTTTCAACATTTTTTTCTGCTTTTAAAAGGGCTTATTAACTTCCCCTCTATAGCACAAAATCAAAAAGTGCTGCAGTCAAATGCAGGCTCCTCTCTTAGGAGCCTACTCCTAGGAGATGGCTTCTACTAATTTCTGCTTTCACCTTTGTAGGTATCCTTTTCTGGGAATTAGAAAAAGTTTCCCCATAAAACATGTGGAACTGATAAATGTGATGTCAAGGCAATCAATCTAGTCAGTTTGGATAAAGGAGTCAGATGTTGGGGCTGGGGTTTTTTCTTTTTCATTGTCACATACAGTCTGTTTGTTGGTCCCTCTAATTTCCTGCATGATGAAATATTGCTCAAGCTGTATTTGGAGAATCAGATGAAAAGGTGTTTTAACGCATGGCCAAGCAGAGAAAAAATTATGGAACTGAACCTACATCAGCACATGCTGTAATAATACATCATTATCAGTCCTCGAATCTACTGGCTTTTTTAAAATCCTGGTGTACATACCCCACCCTCAGCTCCATGACACTGCTTGGAAGATTCTGGGTGCTTCTCCCCTTGGACAGCTTGCCTGGACAAGGTTGCTTCTTCCCTTGAGCAGCATCAGCTGAGTGGAACTTGCTTGACATCTCACCTAAAAAGCTACCCCCTTTCTCATGATTAAAAGCAGGGTGCAAGTAAGCATCCAGAAAATGATCCACCAGTGCATCAAATCGATTTTCCTGTTCCTAGGGACCTCACTGGACCTTGGCTAGATGTCGGCTTCCTTGGCTAAGACTCCAGCCTTTCCAGTCATCCCACAGACTATTGCTTACTCATCAGTTCTTCTGACTGAGTGCTATCACTGGAGCATATTTTCTAGCTCTTTCTCCTCACACAGTTGAAATCAATGCCCCCTAATAAATAGCTGGTGAAGAGTGATATATAAGATATTTGATTTCTGAAATATAGATATTTGTGTGATATAATTTCTGTATTTTCTATGAATTTTCTTGCTGTCTATTTCTTCCTTTACTTTCTCTTCACCTTGGATTTGATCTCCAAGGCAAAAAATAAAACCTTTTTCCCCCCATTTTTATTCATATTTTTGGCCATAAGTCTTTGATAATGTAATACAGATAACTGCTTCAGGATCCAAATGAGGATCACGAGACAATGCCACTATTTTCTAGATTTTTTTTCCTCCCATACCATGTAGTAGTAAATTATATCCTATGCTCTTTTTCCTGTGCTCCACTTGGAATATCCAAAAGCAGCAGTCTTGTTGAAGGTCCTCTTGGCAGGAGGCAAACTTTTGTAGGAGGAAGCAGAGAGAGATCTGCTGGTAAGGCTGACTCCTTTGTCTCTTTTCTTAGTCTGCAAGTATGTTGGAGAAGAGAAAGGAAGTGACATAATTAACTTTGATAATCTCTCTGGTTGGTAGACAGTCCTGGGGGAAAATGACTGAATAGTGTTAGTTAGAACAGCACTGTTCCGAAGCCAAATAGAGAGAAAGAAAGGGCCTGTGAACAATGCTTTTAGCTGAGTCTGCTGTACTCAGTGCCAGTCAGGCACAGAAAAAATAATTAATAATTTGAGAAAAATATTCTATTTGTTCTGAACTGCTTCAATTCATATCTTGTTTCCAGTTAAAAATGCTAAATGCTTCTATAGATCTCATTTATACATGTGCCTGTTAAATAACTGCATGTTAAATTGCACATGTGCTGGTGTGACCTACTTAATTTTGTGCATATTGAAGTCCTTCTCAGAACATCTAATTACCTCCTGTCAAAATTAGATACCTGGTGCTTGTGGACCAGGCCTATACAGAGCTGCTGCTATTGTCACTGTTGGCTGTGGAGGACACACATTCCTGCAACACGAAGAGCAACTGAAAGAGGTCAGGAAACAAAGGCAAAGCTGGCAAACTGCGGCAGTGTGTTTGTAGCAGCAACTGCTGAGGAGGTAAAGGGCGAGGCAGGTGGGGAGAGTGGCCAGCAGAGGCCACTGAGGGTCTGGGTTGCTGAGAGGTGGCAGCAATCCATGTGGCACTGCCCCACTGCCCCACTGGCTCTCCCCCAACACTGACAAGCAGCTGATGTTTCTCACACCACTATGCACCATTTTTTAAATTCCAGCAACATACAAGGAGCTCGTAACAAATAGGAAACATGGCTCAGTGCCAGGAACTGAACTGCTCTGTGGCATCTCAGCAGAGATGCCACACGGTGGGAGCTGATTCCCTTGTTGGGACAGCATAGGGATGCTCTGAGTGTTTTGGTAACCCTGGGCAACAGGGTCTGCAGAACCTGCCCAGGGCATTGGGAGAGCATCACCAAAGAACATGCTTTCTTATGGAAGGCCTGCATGGTACAGATTGAGGCAGATAACACAGATATTATAGTACTATACTTCTGAGGGACCTAAACCGTAAAGCTTTTCCTGTCACAGATGAGAGGAACAAAAATCTCCATTAAAAAAATATAGAATAACCGAAGTCATCAAAAGACAGTTAATAATGACCTATAAAAAGCATGCAATCTTCTAGTCAAAAATATAAAACGTATTTAAAATATTTAACAAAGAAAGACTACTAGAGGCAAGAGTCTCTTGTAAAAGTGTCCTGGCAAGAGGGGCAGCATAACAGTCAATTATTACAAACAAAATCCAGGTTTCTTAATTAAAATACAAAATACTGGCTCTGCTGTGTAGCCTGTAATAAGTTATGTCTTGAGAAGACTGTAATTATGCTGGCGCCTGCTAGTGCTGCCATGGTTAAGTTTGTCACCATTTCCATTATAAACCCCATTTTTAAGCAACTTATAATGTAGCCATAAAACATGATTTTAGATTGAACTTGGAAAAGAAATTCTTAGACTGAAAAGTTTTGTGGTGGGGTTTTTTTGGGGGGTAGTTTTTTTTGTTTTGGTTTTTGTTTGGGTTTTTGTTGTTGTTGTTGGTTTTGGGTTTTTGTTTTTTTTAATACAGATAATTTGTTTGGTCATCTTTATGCTTTTTAGGAGATCACTAAATAAGCCAGAAGTTTCATGGCTTTGAGGCTCTCTGGCCATTCTGTAGTATAAACATATTTTATTTTTTTCATCTGAATTAACACAGGATCAGTCATTGCATAAAAGCAAAGAATTTTAGTTCTTTAAACATCCATAAATATAGGAAAAACAAACTTCACAATTCTTTACAGAACTAATGAAGACTGATTAGCTTTGAATTACAATGAAGAAATGAGAACTTAGTTAAGCTTGGGCCTCAGAATTAATCATTGCAAAATGCTTCTGCCATGAGACTGACCTTGCCTTTCCAGCAGCCTTCTCATGCCAAAGGAAGATGTGGTCAGAGGGAGAAGGCAACAACCTCTCAAAGGTGGAAGCTTTTCTGGCAGCCCATTGCATCTGGTTCTTCTAGCAGTGCTCACAGGAGCATACAGAAAATGTCCAAAATGCCCAAAGGTCATAGAAAATTCTGATTGATTTGTTCCAGTGTACATTTTATCACCAAAAGGTGATAAAGAGGAGAAAATGAACACAAAAAATATTGGGCATCTGCTCTGAGTAATTACAGTAAGAAGGTACACCCTTGTGCTTGGGCTGTGCAGAAGTATGTTTATCATGTGTATCATCCTGATCTAAGATATCAATAAACAAAATTCTGTTGTTTTTTATGGTTCAATGCTTGTTTCTAGAGAGTTAGATATATTTTTTGATGAATAGCAGTGAACAACCAATAGCAAAACATTTGAAAATATCATTGTGAATCCACTTCCCAAAGGAAAAGACTGTTCTGCAGTCTCAGTCAGCATCTGTAGCTGTTTTACAATTTGCATGGCTTAGCTAGAATTCCTTCAGGAAATACCATTTGTTCCAATTTAAAGGTCTAAGTGTTAAGGAACAAGCACTGAAAGTAGCAAAGCTAAAAAAGCAGAAATGAAGCACTGCTTGTGTGTCTCTTCCATGTTTAGATGACAATGCAATTTCAGATGCAAGGGTTGCAATGTGAATCATGTTCCTCTTGCCTAAGCCTGCTTTAAAAGAGACTTAGATTACTCTATTTAACATCATGCAGGTCATGTTTTTAGACCTTTGGCTGCATAAAGGAAAGTTTAGCAGCTACAATAATTTTTCAACTTCAATGTAAAGATTTTAGTGCAAATTTACTGCAGATTTTAGGTATATACTTTCTCCAGTATTTCAGTTTTTCTTAACCACCATAACAAATGTCTGGGAGAAACAAATGCATTTTCTAGACCATCAGCACAAACTGGTTTTTCACTTTATTGCTTTGCTTTGCCAGCTTATCAAATTCTGGCTTGAACAGACTGCTGTAATAAATACTGGCAATAATTACCCATTGTTAATTAAATAAATTTCATCAGCTGTGGCCAATTATAATAATTTTGCAAGATCAAGGCATTACATGCTAGAAGAGAGTATGACTGAATGAGAGAAATTCAGGAAAAGAGTATTTTATTTTAAAAGACTTTTCTTGATTTGTGTTTTGGTCATTGCCACCACAGTGCTACCAGCTGTTGACATATTAAATAGACCCCACATTGGAAAGTTGAAATAGTTTCCATGGCATATTTACATACCTGCCTGTCTCAATGCTACTTGGTTGCCACCATTTTTAGAGTTCTTATGACAATAATTTAGTACAAACACACTGATAATGTTCATTCTGTCTGAGCTAATGTGGAAATGATGTCAGCAAAACACCACTTACTAATGTTACTAAACAATTCATAAAGTTTCTTCTATCATATTGTCAATACTTAGCTGATTGCGATGTTTTCTTGTCTCTTTTTCCAAAAATGCCATTGGGGTGAAAAGCTTACAAAATTTTGTAGCTTAGTTGTTGCCAGTTCTTCAGCTTGGTCTGGCCTGCTTCCCTGATGGATCCCCACCACTGAAAAATCTGTGTCATGGGGATCAGCAGGGCTGCTCCCTTGGACTCCCAGAGGGCAGACTTTGGCCTGTTTATCAGACTGGCTTGCAGAGTCCCTTGGGAAGCAGTCTTGAAGGGCAGAGGAAGGCAGAAAAGCTGAGTATAGGCCAAGAAGGTAATCGTAAAGGTGCAGGAATAGGCTGTCCCCATGTGTAGAAAGATGAGCTGGTGGGAAAGAAGACTGGCCTGGCTATACAGAGAGCTTTTCCTTGAACTCAGGGAAAAAATTAAAAAATGGAGAGTTTATTCCCTTTGAAAGAAGAGGCAGGCAACTCAGGAAGTCTATGAGAATTTCATGAGGCTATGAAGGGAGAAGAGTAGAAGGGCTAAAGCCTAACTATAACTTAATCTGTACACTGCTATAAAAGACAATAAAAAGGTTCCTATAAAAACATTAGCAAAAGAAGGAGGGCTAAGAAGAATCTCCATCTTTGGATGTGAGGGAAACATAGTGACAACAAAGAATGAGAAAAAGGCCTAGGTACATAATGTCTTCCTAACCTCAGGCTTTTATAGAAAGAAAAGTTGGTGTCTGGGTACAAGCCTCCTGAGCTGGAATACAGGGATGGGGAGTAATCATAATCCAAGGGTTTCAGCACCTACTACACAACTTTGACACACAAAAGTCCATGGGGCCAGATGGGATCCACCCAAGGGGAAGGAGTGACTGGCAGAAGTGCTCACAGAGCCACTTGTCATCATTTACCACAGTCTTGGCTAACCAGGGAGGTCCGAGTCGACTGGTGATTAGCAAATGTGATGTCCATCTTCAAGAAGGGTAAGAAAGAGAATCTGGGGAACTACAAGCCTGTCATCCTGATTTCAGTGCCAGGGAAGGTCATGGAGCAGATTGTCTCCACAGAAACATATGGCATGTGCAGGATTTCCAGGGGATCAGGCCCAGGCAGCATGAGTTCATGAAAGATCAGTCCTGCTGGACCAGCCTTATCTCCTTTTATAACCAGGTGATCAACCTATTGGATAAGGGAGAGTCTGTGGATGTTGTCTACCTAGACATCAGTAAAGCCTTTGATACTTTCTCCCATGACTTTCTCCTGGGGAAGCTGTCAGTCCACAGCTTGAACAGTTGCATTTTTTTCTGGATTAAAAACTGGATGGCCGGGCCCAGAGAGTGGTGCTAAATGGTGCCACATCCAGCTGGTAACTGGTCACTACTGTGGTTCCCAAGGGATCAGTATTTGGACCAGCTCTGTTTAATATCTTTTCAATGATCTGGACAAGGGAATCAAGTGCATGTCAGTCAGTTTGTAGATGACACCAAGTTGGGCAAGTGTGTTGAAATGCTGCATCATAAGAAGGGGTTTGGACAGGCTGGATCGATGGGTCAAAGAAAATTGTGTGAGGTTCAACATGGCCAAGTGTTGAATCCTGCACTTGGGTCACAACACCATGCAGAGCTGCAGGCTGGGGGCAGAGTGGCTGGAAAGCTGCCTAGCAGAAAACCTGGGGATGCTGGTCAACAGTGGCTGAACATGAGCCAGGGTGCCCAGGTGGCCAATGGCATCCTGGCCTCATCAACAGTGTGGACAGAGCAGTGATTGTCCCTTTGTACCCAGCCCTGGTGAGACCACACTGCAAGTACTGTGTCCAGTTCTGGGCCAGACTGGAGTGAGTCAAGAGAAGGGCAACAGAGCTCGTGAAAGGCTTGGAGTGCAAGTCTTATGAGGAGCATCTGAGGGAGCTGGGGTTTATTAGCCTGGAGAAGAGGAGGCTCAGGGGAGACTTTATTGCTCTCTGCAGCTACTGGAAAGGAGGCATTAGCGAAGTGGGATCTATCTCTTCTCCCAAGTAACAAGTGACAGGACAAGAGGAAGTGACCTCGAGTTGCACCAGGGGAAGTTTAGGTAAAAAATTTCTTCACGGAAAGGACTGTCAGTCAGTGAAACAGGCTGTCCCAGGGAAATGGCTGAGACACCATCCCTGGAGGTGTTTAGAAGATGTATATGTGGCACTTCAGGACATGGTTTAGTGGTGGACTTGGCAGTGCTGGCTTAATGGCTGGACTTGATGATCTTAGAGGTCTTTTCCAACCTAAAAGATTCTATGAGTCTATGTAGAAAGATCGGTTAGCACATACCAAAGATTTTGGGGTGTACATAGTCTAACAGTTGTCCCATGTGCATCTTTTTCTTTCACAATGCTCCTCCAACAGCAGGAGATTACTAGTCTCTCAAGGACTCTGTGATTCATGGTAGTGATCACTTTCAATTGAAAGTACTGGAGCAGCAGCTCCTTTTTACGGCCTGAGAGGCCAGCTGATCTCTTACAAAAGGGGGAGCTTTACTGAACAAACGAAGTAATTTTAAAAGAAGAAAATAACATCTGTCTACAGATATGAGGGGAGGGAAAGAAGAAATGTGAAAATGGAGATGGTGGGGGAAAAAGATTTAAAGTTAAAAAAGCTGAAAAAAAAGTCCATGTGGGATCAGAGGCAGCACATTCAAGTGGCAGACTAAATGTAGAGAGATGTAATAGGAGAAAGTATTGGGAGGGGAGGGAGAGTGTGTATAAAACGAGGCGCAGGAAAAAGGTATAAACCCCCCAAAACTAATTTAGAGGGATTAAGACTGCTGCACCGTCCCATTGCCAGTAGAGGTGCTAAAGCCACGGCTATGGAACAGAGTAGCAAAATGCTCAAGGGAAGAAATAATTCCGATATTTAGATAGGTAGAGTATTTCACAATATGAACAATAATGCAGTGCAACTACCTAGAAGGCACATCCGTTATCTGTCTAGAAATTAATTTCTTTATGAGTCTGTAGTTGAAAACAAAAAGAATTCCAGCAAGAGGCAGAAGAGATTCCCCGGAAAAGCACTGCAGCCAGCCTGAGAACAGCACAAGATACTTCTGGCCGTGCTGCAGCCAGAGAACAAGGAGACCAGCAGGTACCAGTCTGCAGCTGGGGCACAATAAAACCCTTCTACAAGCTGAGCCAAGAATAATCTTCTTTAAAAGCGCTTTACTACTTACAAATGTTGTTGCTCTTGTCCAAGTGTTTTGTATTTGCTTCAGTGCAGTTCCTTTTTTTTCTCTCTCTTTTTTTTTCTTTAAGATAATTAGAGGCTTATTGTAAACCAAAGGGGATTTCTGGGAGTTCTTTGGGTTTTTAAATTATGCAAATAACAGCACTGTGATGTGGAACCATATTATTAATTGTATATTTTGTGGTTCTCATATTCTGAAGCGTATGTGTGAAACAATGTTTTTTATTTCCCAGTCCTTGAGTACAATAAGTTTCAAAAAATCCTCAGGCAGATTCTGAAATTATTTTTCTCAATTTTTATAATGCTAAAGAAAATTATCATTTTAATGCTGTAGAGTATTCTGTGCTGATAGTTTTACAACATTGTGTATATACTGTGAATAGAACAAACTTCACAAATTATTTACGTAGAGCTGGAGCCCTTTCTGTAAGTTTTAAACAAAGTGTTCTATTAAATGCCATCTATTAAATGCTTGATGACTTACCTCCTAGACTGATTTGTGATTTTGCCTGGGCTTTTGAAAGCCTGGATGAAAAACTCTTTTCCTACAGGAAGCTGCTTGGTAACTGAATAAACAACACTATAATCTAAGTATTGAACACTTCCACATAGTAAGTGTTATTTTGTAATGCATTCCTCTTGCTGTAGCATAAAATGGAAGTACACTCTCTGTAAATAAATAATATTCTGAATAAAAGGGGTTTACAAACATCATACTTAATTCGTGTCTCAACTGCCAATTTCTTCAGCTAATTCTACCAATTTTCACACTACGTCCATTACAAATAGAATTCTCTTTGCATTAGGAGACATAGTGTTCATTGATACAGAAAAATGTATTTGAGCTTCATTCATATGTTAGTAGGGTAAGAATACATCTGTTGTAAATATCCAACTCAATAAGATAAAAAAAAATTGAGTGAAATGTATCATACATGTTTTTTTGACTGGGCATTTGGAACATATGGACATATGTATACTTATGTCCAAAGGCTCAAATGTACACCTTATGCAGTCCATACCACTGCAAATCTGACTTGGATACAGGTAGTGTAGCAGGTTTGCCAAATTATGGTGTCAGTGTCACATTTCTGCCCCAGGAGGAGTCCAGACTACTTGCTTTCATTTGTTGGGGAATCTGTAGCTTTAACAACTCAGCTCTCGTGAAATCTTTTTATAGAAGTCTTTCTCCATGTACCTTTTGCAGCAATAGCCTTGCAGGGAGATAACAAGAACAGACTTAAACATTTTTAATGCTAGATCATCTGTTTATGCATAATATTGATCTGAATGCCTTTTAGCTGGTCATTAAGGAGGGAAAGAGCCATCAGACTCTTTCAGTATGCAGGCATAGGTTTCAGATTTAGACTGCAAATATTTTTAAGAGGGTCTGCATTTTAGCCTAATTTGTCAAAGGCTGCAGAGAACCATTGCTGTGGGGAATCTCCCTCTGTTGACATGAAGCTGAGAACCAGAAGGATTCTGCATTCAGTAGCCATCCACTGGAATTTGGATATTTTTGAGTAGTGGGCATAGCCTCCAAAAAACTTGCACCTTCAATGATTACAGTGACCTTCTGGGTAGTTATAATTTTTTTCACCGTTATAGTGAATAGTGATCCATTGGAATCCAAGATTGGCGAGATCTGGATTCCCAGGTTTCATTACTTCCCTTACGATATTTTCTCTAACATTGTTTAGATTAGTACAAACGTAATGAGCTCTGAATTCACTCATCATGTGCATACTTGCCACGTTATTTAAGAAATTCATGCAGCTGCTTCCTATCCCGCACTGCCAGGGGTGCCTGCACGGTGCTCCACTGTTTTCCTGCCTCGGAGTGCCTGTGCTCCAGGTGCTCCTCTGCCAGATATCTACCCCTCATGGGAGCTCACTTCTGGAGTCATTTTAGTCTTCCTTTTATTTTTAAAGGGCTGGGTAAGGGCTGGTCAGGTGATTTCTTATGTTGCTACCAGGTTTAACATCTGGGGAAGAAAGAAGTCTGTGTATATCTTGACATGCTGAAATTGTATGTGGTACTCTTTTCTTTAGAAGTTCATTGTTTCATATTGGAAGTACAAAATGGGATCTATCAGCTATTAGAGACACCTTTCACTTCATTAGCAAAGACTTTCAGTTATAGAGCTGTCTTTCTCTCCCCTGTATGAGATACCTATGCTAAGAATGATTGTTATGGAATGTAAGATTTTGCAAAAGGACATTGTATTTATCTTAATAAAAACTTTATTTTTATTTTTGTATTCTAGTCAGGGACATTTGGTGCCTCAGTGCAAGTTAATGTAAAATAGGTGCTTTGTATTTATGCGGCTTGTTTGGCTGCAGCTCAATCAAAAAATAACAGGAGTTGTTTCCACCAAACATGATTACTAGTTTAGATGTGTTCTTATTTAGTTTCTGTATGGAAAGATGTTTGCTACATAAAAACATCCTCAAATTTGAAGGCATTGTTTGCTTTTTCAATGAAAAAAAAATTACTGATGGGGAACTACAGACACTCTAGTGGGATAATATAGGAAATTTCTGTTGCTGGACATACTGAAGGGCTGAGTACTTAAATCCTCTGAGCAATCAATCCACTGGCTTTTATAAATGCTTAGGGAAAAAAGGGAATATATTTCTGGAAAAGAAGGGGAAATATTGCAGGATATGCGACGGCCAAATTCAAACAAGTCATATGTATGGTAAAGTCTCATGTATCATTGTAACTGACTGAGCAGAATAAGTGAAAAGAAGAAATAATACTTTTCTTATAACAAATAGATTTTGAGGGAACACCATAGTGAGGAAAGAAAATGTGTTATGATTGTGATTGCTCTTCTGCTAAGAAGAGCAAGATTTTTGCTAAATATCTTCCTAATTTTAGTGCCAATTCAGCAGGTCTAGCATGAAATAAATCCTTCCTTGGGAGATGTATTGTTCATTACACGTGCTGATTTATGAGACAGAATCAGCTGTATTTTAGTGATGGCTGGACTAGACTGTAAAGCTCGTTTGTGCTTAATATACTAGATAAATTGTTCCTGGCTTCTTAGGGTGTGACTGTACTTGCTGTCACACTCTCTAGTTTACTCAAGGACTGTGTGATTTGCTGAGTAGGTGTCACATAAAGGGAAACCCAACAGGATGGATTTTATATACCTGTTTTTTCCCCTGATTTCATGTTGACAAAAAACCTTTTCTGACCCTTTTTTTCTACTGTTCATCAAAGGAAAGTCTCCTCAAGGCTAGGGCAAGTTTTAGCAGCAAGGAAAATGACCACCAATAATCTGAGCAGTATGAAATTTAACACAGTAACTTTGTTTTAGTGAGAGGAAAACACCAGTTACTGGCTGTCAAAAAATTCCACACTGAACCTTAACTTCATGGGAAGCAGCTTTAAAATCTATTTAATATTCTTATTTCTTCAGTTAAATTGTTTCCCTCTTCAGTTAATAACAGGCTGTGGGATTAAATCTTAGCTTTTCATATTTTCTGGGAAATGTAGGATAGCAATTTATGAGTAAAAATGTACTTTGAATAAATTATCATTGCAAATTACAGCTTATGGAAGTTGTGACTATAACCATAATTACAACACTGGCTGTGCACAATTTAAATCTTGCTTGCTGAATAAATTTGTTTTCATTCACATTGCATTCCCAGCCTTTTTAGAAAAGAGTGAATCAAACCTCACCAACAAAATTTCCTACAGAGTTTATTAAAAAGGTCACCTTTGTTTGCTAAATTTACCTAAAACATAAACATTTCTTGAATTAGTGAGATGCTATTTTAGTCTGTTATGAGGGTTTCCTACTCAGGTTTACTTAAGCAGAGACTCATAAGGAGACTCACAAGAGCTTCCATATTACACCATGCCTTTAGCTATCTATATATCTTAAAATCGTTAAAGTTAAAATTGATTGTGCAAGCTGTTACTCAAAAAACCAGCTGATAGCCAAAATTAGGTATATTACCATAAATTGGAGAGACGGGGGAGAGGTTTAAAGCTCTATCTGGCAAGAGAAGGGTTAAGGACTTTTTTGCTATACCCGTTTCAAATTACAATGAGAAGCCTCTTCTTTCCCAGCAGGGTTGTGCTTACATTAGTCTTTAGATCTCTCTTGAAGAGAGCTGTTATATTTGTGCCTGCTACAGTTGGAAATAACAGTTCAGAGGCTGAAAAGGGTTGAATGGATTTACAGAAGGTTATTTTTTGCAAGTAAATTCATGGCAACACATTAATTTGATTAGTACATGCTTTAGAATTACTTTACACTCAAGCGATTCAAAAGATGTTAAAGTTATCACCAGGCTGCTGGACAAATATGTGTTACACCACCAAGGTACAGATCAAGACAAATCTGTGACTCAGGATTTTATCTTGGGAAGAGCGCAAGGTGTACGAAGAACTCAGAATAACGAGGGAAGATAACTCTGGGAACTACAATGTGTCAGAAGAACATCTCTTGCTAATACAGCTCCCCACCAAAGACCTGGTTATCTAAGGTTTATATAGGAATGCCTAGGTCAGCTGACAAAATACTGGTCTTCTGCTCCATAAATGCAGAAAAAACGATAACAACACTGGAAAATTGGAAGTCTGAATTTCAGCTTTCTTAGAAGTAACTGCAACCTGACACATTCCATAATATTTAAACAGGGTGGGGGGAGAGGAATCACCAAAGATGTTACGTTTAGAGATGACATTGACATGAAGAATAGGTAAATTTTGTTTTTCAGCTACTGGGAAAGCAGACCTCATAGGAACTCAGAACAAGTAGGAGAAAAGTTGTTTTTTTTCCTTGTTATTTTTCTTTTCAAAGATGAACCTAACTGCGCTCAAAGCTTTCGTGGGCTTGCTCTGGAATTGCTGGGTTCTGGTGGGTCACGCACAGGGAGGTTTAGGAGACAATCATGTCCATTCGAGTTTTATTTACAGGAGGCTGCGGAACCATGAGAGAAGGGAGATTCAGAGAGAGATTCTCTCTATCCTGGGTTTACCTCACAGACCCAGACCATTTTCACCAGGAAAGCAGGCTTCTTCTGCACCCCTCTTCATGCTGGACCTGTATAATGCCATGACAAATGAAGAGGATTCTGAGGAGCTGGAGTATTCACTAAAGGGATCAGTGGCAGGGGAGACCAGAGGGATACGAAAAGGATACCCTGCCTCTCCAAATGGATATTCACGGAGAATACAATTATCTCGCATGACCCCCCTGACCACACAGAATCCTCCCTTAGCCAGCCTGCACGACACCAACTTTCTGAATGATGCTGACATGGTCATGAGCTTTGTCAATTTAGGTACGTGGAAATATTTTTTGTCTTTGCTCTCTCTGACAAACTGCTAGTCTGATCTTGTGAAGGGCAAACCTCTCGGCCAAACTATAACCTGTTCTAAAACAGCAGGATTGGGCCCGGGCTGCTGTGCCACTGCTAAAAGAAAAATCATACGGATGGTAAAGTAGCTACATTGTAGGTGGCCATGGAAAAAGATTTTTCTCACTGTTTATATAAAGTCAGTTTCTATAACTTCCCCCTGCTGGCTTCTGTTTTCTTTCTTTCATTGATGTAATGAAAATTCTAGCCTTAGGCCAACGAACTCCTTTTTTTTTTTTTTTTGAAATCTCTAAAAATCAAACACTTATGCCTATTGCTCAGTTATTTCCCTCAGTGTTTTCCTTAAAGCTCACACATGAACAAACATCAGTTGTTAATATTTTAAAGCCTAGAGAGGTATGAAAAGGGAAAAGTTGAACCATTAAAAAAAAACCCCAAAACCAGTCCGAGGTTATTTAGTGGGGTTTTTTCCTGTTGTTAAGAGTCAGAGTTTTATTATCTTTTCAGCTGGATGGCTGGATTTTAAATAATCTGTTGCTGTTCCTTTGTTATTTCTATTTAATAACCACAGGCTGTGTTTTATTATGCTGCTATGGTGCTCAGAATCTACAATGGTTCTTATTTTCTGTGTCGTAAATAAATTAAATGACAAGTAGAGTATTGAACACCAGAAACATGCAAGCAAAGAATGCTTTTGGAAATTATATCAATTCAGACACAAAACCTGATAAAACTAAATTATATTGGCATCTGAGTGTAATAAACATGCTTACCAGTTAAATTGTAGGTAAAAAAAAAAGCAGTTACAGATTTCTTTACTAAAAGGCAACTTAAATCTCATCTAGAAAACTGAAAATAATTAATGAAATTCATTTAGTATTTTCATAAGTATTTTAAATGTTGCAGGACTCATAAATTTGGCTAAAAAGTCCCTTCTCGTTGGATCTGAATAGCAAGACATTTAATTGAAAACTTGAAGTTTCACAATATGCTGGTACAAACTCTGATGAACTCTTGTTTTCCAGGGTAATACTTTCTGTAGAAACTTTTTAAACAGCGGCACATGTTCCAAAATACCTTCAGTTTATCACACACATTCTGTACTTTTTATGTCTACCAGGTTTTTAGTGAATACTAAATACTCCAAACACTAAAATTGTAGGAAAGTAACATTGCAGAGTTTATTTGTCATAATAATAAAATCACTTTTCATTAATTATTTGGCTGATAAGGAGGTGTTCAAGTCTGAGATCTTTTTCCTTAAGAGTAACATATATCCACACCTCTAAATACATTTGCTTGTTGCTTTTGCTCTTGAAATAGCAGGCTAGGAAGAAAATGGAATCTGTTTTTTGAATATGCGTTCCTTATCATTAGGAAATAATTAAATATGGGCCATGTATTACTTTTAAATTAACATTGCATGCCTCAATTTACCCAGTGTACTTGGAGTCAGCTGAATTTAAAATGGCAAAGTTATACAGAAGAATGGGAAATGCTCTGATCCTCAGCATTAGTCAAGGCACCGATCCTGCAAAAATCTTGCTTGTGTGTCCTGAGAAATTCCCTCTGTAAATATATCACAGACCATTCCATCAGCATCCCTGAGGACTATTTACATGGCACCTACTCTTTGATTTCAGAAATGTCTCTGATTACAGTAGGACTTCTTGCAGTGGACGAGTAGAAGTCTTTGAAGTTTCAGTGTCAGATATGTCCTAGGCTGATCCTACTGTGTTTCCCCAGACAAAAACATTCTCTGGAAGAACTCAAGTTTCCACTGAGTGTCTTACCTTGCGTGGGAAGTTTCTAATATTTTTCTTATTTTGTTGGGAAGCCAGTGTTTCCTTAAGAAATAGTTCTGAGAAGCTAAAACCCATCTTATGTTTCAAAACTGTGAAAACTGGGGGCGAGATGCTGTATTTTGCTAGTGATTGACATTAATAGACACCATTAATTTATAACAAAATACTATGTAAATATCAGGTTTTATTTGGCATCTGTAAAATTAAAATGTGTCCCAGTTCTAGGTTAGTTTAAAACCTAATTCACTTTAAATGTCCTTCTATACAAGTTGGATATTGTGATATATCACACATTCCACCATGTAACATGTGTAAAAATTATTGATGACCAATATAGATTAGCTTCAACATTTTTATTAAACAATCCTATGTTTCAGTATAATTAACATAAAAATGAAATAAATCATTGAAAACAAGTAACCATTTTACATGATTTATGCAGTATGAGATTGTGACAGATGAGGGCAAGCTCTTTTAATGGAGAATGGGGAAAAATATGCAGTGATAAATGAATGCTAATGCTGTACCTTAAAATCAATAAATGCTGATGCAGCACAGTAATAACTCAAATGGATTTAGAATTGAAGCCTCAGTCAACTTGCATCAAATAAATTTCCTCTGAAAATAGTATTCACCATGTTCATACTTGCACACCATTAGTTACACAGTGTGTAATTATAAAACTCTATTAATCATCATGATATTTTAAATTGAAATTTTTGTATATAGTTGTACCTGTTATAACAACTTAAGACATATATATTAAAACAAGAAATATGTAGCTAAGATTTTGGATAGAAATTATCAGGCATAAGAATTGAAAAGACTGAATAAAGTTAAAAAGTAAAGAAAAAAAACCATTTTATATTAAAGAAATAAAATTTAAACTTATATGCTAATTTTGATTTAAACCCCAAACTGTCAGAGTTGCAAATAGCTCACTTTCAAAAACAAATTTGGAAAATAATCATCAAGGGAACTGCAATCATAATTCTGTCAAGCAACCAGGGAGAAAAATAAGAATGCATTTATTTCTCCTGAAGTTAAAATTGTAAACACCTGCTCTTTCTACTGGAATTTATATCAGAATGTCCATCTCTTTCTTTCTTGAAAGGTACAACAAGACAGAGACTATGTCTTGTCCTGTGTTTTGTATAAGACTGTGTGCGTTGGCAAGTCGCCATAAATATTGATGAGTGTAACAGAGGAGTTAACTGGGTTTGGTCCAGCAGTCAAAGAATAAATCCTCCACTAAACACACTGGGGTTTTCGAAGATCTGATTATATCACCTACAAATTCAGAACATTGTTTTTCTGCCTGGGTGCTTTTTTATCCTCTTATGATATTTTATTATATTATTGCAAAACCCTGACTCTTTAGAGTTCTGGCATCTTCTTTTTGGCTGGTCTCCCAAAATGACATATATAGGATACCCTGTTCCCCAGAGAGCAGGCAAATAACACTTATGTAGTCTTACTCACTTTTCTCTTACTCAAAATTTAGTTAGGGAAGGACTTTTTTAAGATAAATGTTAGTGTTCCCACTCTTCACCTCTTACAGAAAGAGGGGGATTGAATAAAAAACCATCTACATGGATGAGACGTGGAGAAACAGCAGCACTTTTGTAAACTACATTTAAGCATTACAAATACTGATTTTGCCATTATCATCAAAGTGATCATTAAATTCTCTATACTTAAACATTCCTTCCCATGCAATTCAAATGATCTGTATTTTCAGTTTTTTCAGTGTATCTGTTATTTTTCTTCATAATAGATTGTTTCATTTGCTAAGCAAGTCTCTTTGCTTTTTTCATATTTTCCTGTTAACTAATATAAACCTTCCATAAAATAGCAGATATGTATATATATATATATATATATATATATATATATATGTGAGTTTTGTGGTTGTCTGCTATGTTTTCTATTTTATCATATAAAATTGATTTCAAAAACTTGAATGTGAAGATCGCGATAAAATCTGTGACGCTGATATACATGTGCTAAGAAGGGTATGATATTACTAAGATTTTTAAAGTAACCAGAACACCCTAGGAAGACATTTTTTCTTCTTCACACACAATGTGAATGATTCCACAATCTTAGAATAATTTTCAAGCCACACGTGCTGTGTTCAGTTCTTAAACCAGATGCTAAAATCAATGGAAATTTTGTCTGAGGCACAGAGGACTGTTCATATTTCTCTACCTTCTCTATCCCAAGTTTATACACTGTCTCACAGACTATATTCTTCTTTAAAATGTGAATTACTAAGCAAAAACATAAATTCAAAAGATTTATAACCCATTATGTTCATTGGAGAATGGTAGCATGGCATAGAACAACTTTTTACAGCTACTTCAAGAAAGCTATAGTACATCAACCCACACCAAATACCTGTAAAAATATATTTTTGTTACTCATTAAAAAGAAAGGATTCCTTACTGCAATCATACCTTGAGCATACATAGTAGCTCCTTTCTTAAATTAAACTAATTCAGTTTCTACAACCTTCCACTCACAGCCAACATATCATCTGTGAGGGACATGGAGTGCTAAGCTATAAAATGCCAGGAGCTGAGGAAGGGGTTTGAACGATAAATACAAAAAGGCCTCAGGATCATTAACTTCTCTCCTAAAGCTTAGGAATGAGCACACTTTCTTTCTTTTCCACAGGATTTCAGATGTTGCTGTCTTAATTTTTAACTGCATGTGAATTTTCTTGGCTGTGGTACAGTTTTAGTATATAAATGCAGGCTTCTAATGAAAATATTGACACAGCCTTAGCTGAAGTGAGGGAAATAGCACTATTATCTTGCCTTGAACAGAGGGATGCTATTACAGAGATAAAACTTGTTAAATAATAGACCCCCCCATGTCTTTAATTGTGGAATGGGATCAATACTGAGTAAAATGAGAAAACATTTGTGAAGTCTTTATGCAATGGCAACCCCAAGTCAATAAGGTGTTGTTTCCCCCTCTTTTACATAACATTTAGAGCAAATTAGATCAAGCAGGTCTCACTTAATTTTCATCCGAAGTAGGCATCACTTGGCATCGTGAAATCCTCACATTTTTTTCCCCTTTATTAGAGTTTTTCACCCTATCAGTAAACAGAATGAATTTCTTGTGACCTAGTGCAGTCAGGCATTAGAAATAACTATGAATTATGGAATAATTTTCTATGATCAAATTAAATGTCAAGACAACTCTTTGCAAAAGAATTTCATTTGTTTATAGAACAAAGGAACTTTACTGACAGGATGACATGAGCTAAAAATCCTCATCCAATACTTATAATTCACTAGAATTTTAACCAATTTTTGTGCAATGACAGAGCAGGTTTTCAGAAATTGCTTTTAATTTTTAGCAAGAAATATTCTCCATATTCCTTTCTTGAATTACACTACATTTGTTGTTTTATATTGAAATATTTTATGTTTCCTTTGAAATCTCTCAAGTTACATGAATCTTAAGAACTGTATAGCTCTACCTCAAAATAGGTTTGTGTGATCCATAAATATCATCTAACAAAATAATGTTTTTATAACTGTCAATTAATTTTTTTGCCAAAGTTAACACTTTAAATCCAAGTAAATTATTGTATCTACCCAGCCAAAAAAATGTCAAGCTCTCCATTAACTGGGGTATAAAACTGTCTGACTCTCCTTGCCGACAGGTTTGAAAGAAATTGCAGATAACTAAAGAGAAACTGATTTAGCAGATGGCTAGACGTGCATGGAGAAAAGCTATATATATGTATGGATATATAAAAATATATATTATTATTAATATTTTTCCCATTGGGAAGAACGGCTGACCCAGTTCCGCTTCTTCTTTAGAAAGTGTTCCTTTCCAGACTAAACACAGACTTTGGGTGGGGTTTTGGGGATTGTATGTATTGTACAGTGCATATTTTCCCAGGAAAACACAATCTGGCAGTGACTCTGGCTAACCATGAAAGAGGCAAGCTTGTGGAGACATCTCTGAGTGGAGACTGTTAGGGGCTGAATCCTGCCATGGATTGGATGGAGAGCCTCTTGGTTCTCTCCCTAAACTCTGGGTTGTTTTCTTAGATAACAGGACAACTTCGGCATCTATGTCATCTCCCACACTTATTGCTCCTGTTATTATTTTCTCTGAATGCTAAATTATGCAAAGAATTTTACCATGGCTACCTGCCTACTTACTCCCTGAGTTATGGAGGTAATTATGACAGGGGCAGCTCCTTTTTCTTCTCTTTTTAGCCATGGCAGCTCCTTTCAGCTTGCTTTCATAGTCTCACAAACTAATAGAATTTGGAAAAAAAAATTGATTGATTGCAGTCTGATCATTCTAAGTGTTGTCTGGTGTTTCCATATAGCTGAGAATGAACAGTTTATGAAGTGCCAATTGCAGCCTCCAGCTAAAGAAAGGCTCCCCAGGGCTTCAGGAGAGCTCTGGCTGCTACCAGACTTTATAATTATTTCCCACACTTTTCCCTATCCTCTCCTCCTTGTCCTTTCTCTTGTCTCTAACCCCTGCTGTCTGGCAGGGTCACTGAACTTTAGTTTTATGTCAGCGGCATTTGGCTGTAGAAAGGATTAAAGGCTGAGAAGTGGTCAGACCAGGCGACAGTGCAGGAGATGGAGAGGGAAGGAATGAGAGGAGCCATGAGAGAAAACCAGCAAAGCACAGGCCAGGCTTTAGAAGGAGGACATCCCTCTCCTCGGTAGGCAACAACCAACGTGCAGGGCTGGGTACAGACCTGCTGGGCATGGGAAAGTGTCGCTGTTGAGCGGCTAGCTGAGGAATGACCCAAGTTCTCAGACAAGGAAAGAGAGGAGAAGAGAGCTTTATTGTTTTGAATTCCATATATATAGAGTTTATAGAGGTGCCCCAGATTGGTCAGCCCGAGACCTCCCCCTAGGCCCAATTGGCCAAGCCCGAACTGACTCAATCCAGAGAAGTTGTTTGCAAAACATCCAAACTTTATCTTGTTTATGAAATATAGCAAAATGTTCCCACGGGAAGGACCTGTGCTAGCCACAGCAAAGTTCTCAGCAGAGAAACAGCCTCTGCAGGAACTGGTATTGCTGGAAGATTTAGTCCTGCTCCTCTGTGCCTCCCACGGAATGTGATGTTTCAGCACGGAGAGCATTTCCCATGCCAGTTGAATTACAAAAGTGCAAGTTCATCATGGTAAGGAGAAGGTGAATGCAGATAGAGAAAGAGTAAAGAGCATGATAAAGATAGATAATGTACAAATGATAGGCAAAATTAGTCCAGGTATGGGTTTCTTCTCTGAGTAAGCCTTGAAGGCAAGGGGAGCCCTTTTCTTCTCAGTCTCTCGTGGCAGACCAGCTACCTCAGCCTCTCCAGGCACTTGGCTTCCCAGGCAAAACTTTTCATCCTTGCAAAACAAAATGCAGCTCCCCCCACCCTTCGGTATGTGTGTGTCGGCAGTACACAGACGGGCTACTAACATTTGCAGCCATAAATAACTTAGAAGCTGCTTTTAAAAACCGCAGGTTAAAGGATGAGGGCTGCCATGACGCACACAGAGGTTGAGATCAGAGGAGCAGCTAAGAGGGGTCGGGAGAAACAATGAATCCCCTTGTTCTGAGTCATATTTATGAGTGCTCCATTGCACCTAAAGTTCATATTTATTGGCTAGGCCATGGGGTTTCCCCATTTGCTCATCTCTTAAAATAACACCCCTGATTAAAATTTCCTATAAAACACAGAAATGCTACAGCAGGCAGAACTTGTCAACCCTGACAACTACATTATTTAAGTTTGTGGGTGTGGTACACCAAGCAAGAGCTGGTTTGTGTTTTTTACTGAATTATGAATTTGTTTCTATACAAAACATGACTGTAATGTAAGTGGAAAAGGATAGATTTTACAGCTCAGCTGTCCACTTAGAAATTTCCCATTATTACTGAGAGATGCTCCAAGATGTGAATTTAAGTGTTCAGTTCCCAACTCTTTTTGAGCAGTTATTCAGGTGCAATAGATCAAGAACCTGGCTTTATCAAACACCATTATACAACTTGATGGCACATGTGGTATCTCACCAAAACGTGGTTCTACTTTTTTCCCCACTTTGTGATTCAAAGCGAACTGAGGCAAAAATTACTGAGTCCTAACCTAGTAAACAAACCAGGACAGCTAGTGCTAGTTCATGATATTTATCTGTAACTGACAACTAGTGACTTTGCAAAAGCAAAATTCCACCTATTCAAGGAGAATTGGGATGAGGAAGAAATTTGAACAGCTGAGATTTCTGTAAGGTTTGTCTTTATCTGGTTTAACAATATTACCTATTCAGACTCCATGAGAACCTTAAGGTCTTTTCCAACTTCAATGATCCTGTAATTATGTCCCTTTGTAGACTGGGTCAATTAAATTAAATTATTGTTGTTATAATTCACTGGTATTTGACTGTAGTCAAATTAATAAAGTTAAATTCATCTGATCTGGTAAAGCTGTACCCCTATTCCAGAGTAATTATTGTAAATTAAGAGCAATTTGGCTAGGCATAGCCATTTGAAACATTTAGCTTTTAAAAAATGAAGGGGAAATTCATGTGGGGTATGAAGCTATAAGATACTGCAAAATAATTTCAAAAATATTGTATTGGACCTTTTCAATTGTGAATGCTATCATTTTTGGAGGCAGAGGTGTTAAATTCTATTCTGGCAGAGAACCAGAATAGAATTTAACAGAATTCTATTTGTTAATAGAACAGAACCAACAACCTGTTCAGTTTTGTTCTAGACCATAGAAAAAGAAGGAGCAGGGGCAGTGAATGAGCAGGGACTCTGATTTTGGAGCAGTGGGCAGATGGTGTCTGATGGCACCTGGTGCCTAGAGCTGTGGGATTCTAGTGGTGGAGTTTAGCTGAGAAATTGAAAGAGTGGGAGAACAGTAGGGTGGAGGATATCGCTATGGGAGCAAGTCCAAGCCCAGTGTACAACCCCATAACAACTGTAGTGTTTGGGGTGATTTATGATGGTGGAGATCCAGCAGGAACATAGCTTTGGGAAGGTTGTTTCCAAGGTTAGCTCAGCTGGAATATCTGTCAAAAAACTACAAGTCATAACATGTTAGTAGTCCCAAAGGTTAATCTGCTGCTCCTGACCAGGTTACCTTGCTGCCTCATACATAAAAATGAAATGTGTGCAAAGGTTTTGCAGTGAGTCAGTCCTGCCCCTGGCTGAGTCTAAATCTGAAAATCAGAGAGTGAAATGTCTGAGCAACCTAATTGGAAAATCCTGAAAAGCCTCAGATAGAGAATGAAAAGAGTGTGTCTCTGTTTTCCAGTCCATAAAATGAGGATGGGCAAATGAGTGTTCATTTTCACTTCTGTGCATTGTCATTCTTTGATGTTGCACAGCAACTGTATAGCTTTCTTCTTGTGAAGCTTCTTTTTATTCTGGCTGCATGCTCCATAAAACACTTTGCTTTTGAAAGCCTCACAACACCTTGCATTTTGTTGTGGTGATCTCAAGTATTATTTTAGAAAGAGCTAAAGAAAGCCTTTCTATAAGGGCAAAAATTTGTTCTTCTTAAAACAGACAGTTTATGAAATAATGAAAATGAAAAAGAGACACTGGAATTTAATCACAAAACCTGACATTTGCATTCTGGTGTAATGAGCGAGGAAGTGTGGCTAGCTTAGCTCTTGTTCCCAGAATATAGGTTTGTGCCCCTCTGAGGCATGTGGGCATGCATATCGGTCTATGTGCATGGCTTTGTGTATGTAATATAGAAAGCATGTAAATCTCTTGTTTTAGTAATTGGAATTTTTCCCCCCTTAAATCATAATAGTCTTTCCCATCAATACTATGTGGCTTTAGCAGCCCTGACCTTTCAAGCTGCCTGTTTGGACCAGTATTTATCAGATGACCATTTGACCTCCTTGTTAATTGTACTTAATTACATCCTGTTGTAACATTTTGAAATAAGGAGGAGAGTTTATGGATCTGCTCCAAAGACCTGAATGCTGAAATGGCAGCAGAATTCAGTGGTATGAGGTGCTGAGTAATCTTGTAGTGAGGGTAACGAGAGCTGCATCTTGTCCAGTCGATGGCAAAATTAGATCTTTAAACCAGTCCTATTCCACTAAAGATAGTTGCTACTTCTGTGACTAAAATCACACATTTTAACTTGTTCTGAAGAGGGCTTCTGCTCACTGATTAACAGATTGGATATTTCTCCAAAGAGATAAAGAAAGGGGTGAGATATCGACGTACTGCAAGGGCTGAAGTTCACATCTGATGATATAAAAGACACAAGCCTCTTTCCACAAGTGATATCTCTGTGGTTTTCCAAAACTTCAGAGTTTCTTATGCTTCCATAGAACTGCCAGTTCCCACAAGATTTTTGAGTCTTATATAATATTTGCTATGAGATTTTCTGTGCATTGTGATTTATGAGCACATTTAAGGTTTCATTAAAGAGCAGCAATTATCCCCTGCAACTGCAGAAAAATAAAAATGGAAACAAATCAACATCCAGAGAGAGCCACAGTTCATGAAAATGGTCACTCTAAAGAGGCAGAAAGAAACTTCAAGCACTTTTTATTTTACAATGTTTTTCATATAGTTGATGGCTTTTGGAACACATGGCACTGACCATATCACTTCTCACTAGTGATGGGATATACATATATGCTTCCTCTATTGTTGTTCCATAGCTCGCTTTCCACAAATTTGATTTATAGTATTATAGTAAACTTGGTTTCTTAAAATAAATGAAGAAAAAATGAAATACAAGCTATAAAATTATTACTATCAAGTGAAAGTCTAGTCCCAAGACTTTAAGGAGCACAGGGCAAAAGAATACACCTTCAATTTTGTTTTATTATAACACTGATAAAAACACTTATTGGTGAATGAAGTGCCACAAATAATTAATTTTTGTAGTGGTTAACTGCACATAATTATGGCATTATTTCAATGGTTTATCATCCAGCTTGGGTCAAATTCTAGATAAAAAAGACAAGTTATTTAGGGCTGTGCTGTGAGCCCTCAGGCTGATATACTACTGCCCATGGTTGTCACCGTGAACTGAACACTATTGTGAAATCTGAAAGTCTGTACTGTCTTTCACATAGCAAAGGTTAAACCTGCAGTTCAGCTAGACACAATTGCTTTTACACAGTTAAATGTTTTTTAAGTATTGATTCAAAGTACAAGATTATATAATTAAAACTAAAACATAGAATTTCCTGTATGTCATAGCAAGTTATTCAAAAGATTATCATTTTTAAATCCTCTGGTGTTAAGCAATAGAAAGTATACCTGAAAACATACAATGAAATATGATGACCTTCAGGGAGGGTTGGTTTATTTTTCAGAATTTTGAGAGGTAGTATAATGTGACACTATATAATATAATGTATCACAGTAATTTAAAATGAGGTGTTATTTCAGAATAAAGTTACTTATTTTCTTTGATTCTTTGGTTATCTCCTATATTATATCCTATAGTTATCAACTCTGGTTCTTCAAAAGGTAATTTTTTTTCATAATTTCTTACGCTACTGAATTAATAATCATGTTTAATGAGGCTGTATATAATAATGAGATTACATTTGCAAGGAGAAACATTTTTAGATACATCAAAATTTTAAGTAAACATATTTAAAATGTTGTTTTATAAAATATATGTACAAATATATTTTTCTATAGAGGTATAGGTATGTGTTAATGCAAAATCCAGAGGTGATTGATGCTGTGGAGTGATTTCTAAGACACAGGTCACAGAGTATTCAGAGCTGAAAGGGACTCACAAGAATCAAGTGCAACTCTTAAGTGAATGGTCCATATGGGGATTGAACCCACAACCTTGGTCATATTAGCACCATGCTCCGACCAGCTGAGCTAATCTTGAGGTCAAGAAGTTCAAGTTCAAGCAGCAATTCATTTGGTCATAATGAAGAGGGTAATGTCATTGAGATTAACAGCATATTGTCACCACTTTCATTTCCCAGCAGTTGTGTTCTGCTTTCTCCATATTTGTATGTATTCCTTATAAATGCAAAATACAAAATATGTACACTAGCATGTGTGTGTGAGAGGGAGACCTTATATAGAAGGGGTTCATCCCTCTGTTGGAACCAGTGCACAGACACACTCATGAGCTGCAATCTTGGCTCCATGGGCACAGCTCCCAAACAAGCTATGGCATGCACATCCTGTGTTTACATCACCATCTGCTGTTGTGCAGTAATGAAGCTCCTTTTATTAACATATCACCATATCATTAACATTATATCATTGTATCAGTTAGATTTACCACGAGCTCCATTAAATCAAGCTGCTTCTCCTTGTCTGCAGGTAGGGATTGTGTTTTCATCAAAATAGGAATGAAAGCATGTCCCCAAAACAAAAGACTGTGATGCTTTCCATTTTGAGGATGGGCAAATGGGGTTTTTCACTTGTTAAAAACCTAAGCCTATCCCCAAAACTTAGAGAAGTTGTCACTTCCAACCCTAGTGGAAACACAGGTTTAGCACATACATGTGCAAAGGCAAACGTTGATCAGCCGCTGCAAAATGCATGGGAAATACTCTTAGTGGTGTTGTACCAAAAAGATTGCAAGTCATGTTCCCACTCCCTGCTCATTTTTACATTCTGCTCAGAAAGACACAAGTTTTGTCTGGGGCACTGCTGGCTCAGCAGATAGCATGAGCTTCAGGAGACCATCTTTGCTGTTCCACAGGACTGTTACACCCAAGCTCTGCAATCAGCTTGGGTATTGTGTTTGTAAGTAACTGTGTGAGGAATATGAGAAATGTAGTCCCCGGTGGAATAGCGGCATAACATGGAAAATGCAGAAACACTACAAGCAGGTTGACAGTCCTGGGCCACCAGCTCTAGGTAGCCCTGCCTGAGCCAGGGGATTGGAGCAGATGATCTCCTCAAGTCCAGCTGCAGCCTCTCTGTGACTCTGTGACAGAGTAACTACAAAGAAGGGGGACCTTACTCTTGTCTCATACATTGAAATCAATCTTTTTTTTTTTTTTGGAGAGGAGTTATGATCTTACATCATACAATTGTTGCATGAACAGTACTCTGTGCTCAAGGTGCCATACTTTCTACTTTGGAAATTATTTTCTTGCTTTTTATGTCATTTTGAGGCTCCTGTGTCTCTCACCCCAAGTCTGTCCAAAATAACTTACTGTGAGGGATCACAACCTACTGTCATGTTACCTGGAGATAAATGAGCTCTTTCATGGCACCAACATTGTTTATGAAGATTAGTTTTCCTTTCCTCTGCCAGTGCAGGTGTAATGCTAGATGGCCAACCCAGAGGTTCACTAACAGTCAGTGAGTTTCTGCCCAGAAAGAGGGTCAAAATAATCATTAACTTTGATAAATTTTAAACTTCTTTCAGAAAAAAATCCCAAGTGTTTTTTCCTTCTTGTGGAGGGTACTTATTCCCTATTGGGGTGAAATAATCTCTGTGAGAATCATGATCAGATTAGATTGACAGAGCTGCAGAGGAGAGGTTACATTTTGAATCACTATTAACAAGCTGTTAAAATCACAGGCAGATCCCAAACTGCCTGTCAAAACCTGTCCGAAAGTGCTATTCCTTGCCACCACTGGGCAGTCTCCTGTCTGCTCTTCCTCCTCATCTTCCTCCTGTTTGTCTCCAGTGTAATGTCTGGGAGGACCTGTCCTGGCTGTGGTTCTGCCCCATGGTTCTGTTTCTCAGCACCACTGCTTGGACTCTCCTAGGTGGGTCCTCGGTGTTGGCCAACAGCAAGAGCGTGCTGGACAAACCTTCAAAATACGGGCCAGGAGTTTATAAAGGACAAAATTTCATCTCCCTACATTTTTATTTTTAAGGTGATGACTCAGTATAGTGATTAGCCCAGTATACACTTGTGCAATCAAAGTATAAATCAGAGGACTTCTACATTTCTGTGAGCCAAGCTGATATAATAACTAAGTACATGACCTGTGAGCACCTTTTTCTTACAACTGTATTTAATATTCTATAGTATATTTATATAAACATAATTAAATAAATTAATTATATAAATAAGTATATTTATATAAAATAATTTTTGATTTGTTATATGTAATGAAGCCTTTTTCTAATCTCTAAATGAGATGTTCTTGAGGGTTTCCTTCCTTATCCTTGTTACAGCTGGATTGTTTTTATGGAATGTTTGGTCAGTGTTAACAGGTATGGGTAATATAAAAATATTCAGATGTGAGCACAGAGTAAGTAGAAAATATTGCCTATCCAGTCCTATCCAGTTTGGGGTGCAGACACAACTTCCATGGAAGCATTTCCAACAAATTCCGCAGCAGAAAATAGACGGAGTTTATTAGGCAACATGTGTGAATGGTAAATGGTAGAGTGACTCGCCACCTCTGGGTGGAAGTGAGCAGAGGGTTAACATGAGCAGAAACTGAGGAGATGTGAGAAGATAGAGTGCACTTTAATGTTTAGCTTTTCCTCCCCTGCCAGTTGCCCTATGATGATATATGCCCTTTCACCCTCCTCAGAAGTTATGTTCCATCTGTATACTTTTACAGTGTCAAAACAGTTATAACTTACACCTATTTTCTGACCATTGGATCCCAGAGGTATAACTTTTGTTTCTATTCAGCTGCAGCTGAACCCAAGAGGGATCTTTTTTTCTGTCATCTGTTAACCTTGAGGTTGTGTTGATCTGACATCCTGACTTTCACACACAGTCAGAAACCTGGCAATAATTGTTAGTTTTCTTTGTGATGATCTGTGATTATAGAAAAACAAAATTAAACATGAGAAAAAATGGAAGTCTATTGACAGATGGTATCAAAATTTACTGGCTTTGCCAAAGGTGAGGCAAAATAGCACTGAAAACGGCAGACAAAATTAGCAACCTAAGGCTTGGTGGTGTAAGGATTAACTAACTTACCTATGCATTCGTTCAGAACTACATAATAGGGGAATCTTTGATCTGTTCTATTTTTCCAAGTAAAGATTTATGTTATTATTTTCATCACTGATGAAACTGAATGCAATCAGAAATCTAGTAGATTTAGATTAACATATGTATTCGTAATTGGAGTGCCTTTGTAATACAGTGTGACTTGAAATAATAAAGAAACCACAGGGTCCTTATTTATTAAATAGCACACACATGCAGTTGTATCTTTTGTTGTATTTCGTCCTACAGCTGGAAAACTGAAGTGAAACTTCTGCATTTGTGAGGTTGAAAGATACAGTGCATTATACTGTCAAAACCATCAGAAAAAGTAGATTTTGAGGAATCGCTTTGCCAACTATCTTTTATGTTAGGATTGTGATAATACCCAAACTTAGACTCTCAAAGTTCTGTTCACTTCCAAAACTCTATCTCTTTGTCTGGTTACTTACTGGTCCTCTTGCATTGGCTGGGTTCAAGGCAGTATAAGAAAAGCAGGGTGCTGCTTTCCCACTTATTTTGTATCAACAACTGAAAGCCTTCCAGCATTTAATTATTATTGGACCAGCTGCAGAGCAGCACTTGTTTTGACTTGTTGAGCAAGTGCATTTGACTTGGAAGAAGAGTAACTTGAATGAATAACACATGTTTAGCAATGAAATTTTTAACAGGACATTGGCTATTGAATGAAGACCAGCAATTTCATTAAAATTTCTATTTCTTTCCATATTTTAGTGTATAGTAACAAGAAAGTCTCATGGGTAATCTCATAGTGTCCAGATCACCAGGGAGATTACGTGTGAGAAAGCCAAACCCAGTTATACCTCTTTGATCGAGGCATTTCTTTAGGTATCTGCTTATAAAAATTGCTGGCAGGCACTGTTCTATGGTTTCTGGGAACCCTTTCCTTCTCATGGTGAATGCTGAAAGCTTTTAACTATTAACCAAATTCTAATTCTTAAAATAATTCATGAAAAAAAGGAAGAAATTTATGATTTTACATATTCACTTATTTTCTAGTTGTGGGTGTGTAACTTTCATTATTTACTTAGTTACTGCCTATCACTTTACAGTGAAAACTTTGCATGAACATTTTGAAGGGATTATAAAGTAGAAATCACATAATTTCAAAGTACACCTTAGTAATGTTTTAGTCTTTACAATATTTTGAATTTTTCAAATGTTGGTTCTATTAATTGGTAAGGATCTATGAGATCTTATTGACTACAATAACAAAATGAACAAATGAACATTTTAACAATAGAACAGTGCTCTGAAAAGATGTTTAACCAATGTGAATGCTTGGTTTAAATACATTAATATATTCTAACTTTTTCTTTTTTTATAAAGTATGGGATATTGAAATGCATTTCTTTGAGGGTTAAACAAAGAAAACCAGTAAGTGAAATATTTGCCTGGAAAAAAGGCAATTGGTTTTTTTGTTGGTTTGATTTTTTTATTGTGCTTTTTATTTTCTTTCTTGCTCTAAATTCTCTTGCAGTTTCTTCTGTTTCAGCCTTCTGTTAAAGGGTTTTTTTCATTGATTTTATTTTTATTTTAATTTCTTTTCAATTCATACAGTTCAGTAATTCTGTTCAGTTATGGAAGGGATGTTCTACCACTAAAAATTTGGATTCAATAAACAATATTTCATTTACTAAAACTTTTACCAACTGCATAGTATTTAATCAAACAATTTTCAAACTGCCTCTAATTTTGGTAAGCAAAATAGGCAAATGTTGCTCCTTGATATTAGTAGCCAACCTGAAAATAAAGAATTTAGTGAAGTAACTAAATTTACAGCAGTATATCTAGCATATCAGCATATGACTGATCAAACTTTATTCTTTGTGTTTTGATAAGAAAGTATATTCCATGTGAAAGTACTTTACATCACTATTTCAAAACTACATCTAAATATATAATTATCATAAAAATATCATCTAAATACATAATATCATAAATACCACATCTAAATATATAATTATTTTAAATAAAATCAGTGTAATAATAATATATGCAGAGAAACTCAAATGTAAGTGCTGCAGTAGATCAGTTTTTAAGAAACATAACTGTTACAATGAAAAAAAATATTTCTCCAGACTAGCCCTTTTTAACAGAGCAAAACCCCACTGATAATGGAAATAATTTTGCTTCTGTTGGAAGGGGATCCAAATGTAGATTAAGTTTCTGAGAACGACCTTCATGTCTAAGATAAGGTATCTGTGCAATGTAATTTTGGGGACACCTATTTTCAACTTCTGCCTACATTTTTTATGTGAGATATCACAGAATCATAGAATCATTTATATTGGGAAAGGCCTTTACGATCATCAGCTCCAAGTATTAAACATTCACTGACAAGTTTGCCACCTTGAGAGCTTCATTCTTCTCCCTGTACCTGTGTGGCTAGCACAGGTCTTTCCCATGAGAATTTCTTTTGTGTTTTATAAACAAAGATAAAGTTTGGATGTTATTAAAAACAGTGTCTCGAGATTTGGACAGTGCAGGCCTGGCCAATCAGGCCTAGGGGGAGGTTTCTGACTGACCAATCTGGGTGACCTCTGAAAAATCTATATAAGTTGGAATCAAAATAATAAGGCTTTTTTTCTTGCCATGCTGAGAATCTGGGTCTTTTTCTCTGCTAGCAGCTCAACAGCGACATACCTGTCTTCCACCTCAGAGGACAGCTGGCCTAGCTCTATTAAAGGGTAAGGCAAAGAAGACATTAAGTACCTCAGCCTTTTCCTCCTCCTTTGCCACTGTGTTTTTCCCCACATCCAATAGAATGGATATTCTCCTTAGCACTCCATTTGTTACTGATGTATTTACAATAACCTTTTAATAGTGTTTTAAGTCAGTGAACAGATTACATCATTTTCAGGCTTTGGTCCTTCTAATTTTCTCCCTGGATATCCTCATGTCATCCTTTTAGTCGTCTTGATTTCCTGCCCCTTCTTCCAAAGTGCATAAACTCCCCTTTTTTTCCCGGATGTCCAGTCAAAGCTCTCTGTTCATGCAGGCTGCTCCTGCTCCCCACTGGCTGGTCTTTTGGCACATGGGGACAGCCAGCTCCTGGTCTTTAAGATTTCGCTCTCGGATAATGTCCATCCTTCCTGGACTCCTTTGCCCTTCTGGTCTGCTTCCCAAGAGACTCTGCCAACCAGCCTGCTAAACAGGCCACAGTCTGCCCTCTGGGTGCCCAAAGGAGCAGTTCTGCTGACCTCCACCCTTACTTCTTCAAGAATTAAAAACTCCATTAAAACTCCATGAGTTTGTGGTTGCTGTGCCCAAGAGGCCTCCAACCATCACATCACCCATCAGTCGTTCTCTGTTCATTAGCAGCATGTCCAGGAGGACAACTTCCCTAGATGAATCTCTCACCAGCTGTGTCAGGGAGTTCTCTTCCACACATTCCAGGAACCTCCTAGACTGTTTTCTCCCTTTCGTGCTGTATTTCCAGCAGACATCTGCTAAGTTGAAGTCCCCCATGAGAATGAGGGCTGGGGACTGGGAGACTTCTCCCAGCTGCTTGTAGAACATTTCATCTGCCTCTTCATCCCGGCTGGAGAATCTAGAACAGACTCCCACTAGGATGTCTGCCTTGTTTGTCTTCCCCCTGATCTTTACCAAAAAACCCTCAACTCTGTTGTCACCATAATGAAGTTCTAGGCAATCAAATCATTCCCTAATATAGAGGGCTACCTCACTGCCTTTCCTTTCTTGCCTATCCCTTCTCAAGGGTTTGTAGCCATCCTTTGCAGCACTTCAGTTGTGCAAGCCATCCCACCCTGTGGGTGGGTGTTTCTGTGGTGACAACTACTTTATACCAAAAGTAACACATGCAATGGGGCATATGACTCTGAAGTTTTGTAGTTAAACACTCAGCTGAATGATGATAGCAATGTAAATGGTAAATGTCTGATGTGAAATAATAATAATAATAAAAAATAGACGAACAAAAACTTCATTCTCATTTTGGCCCTCAACCCTTGCGTTTCTTCAGTGCAGTGGCTCAGGATGTCCCACTATTGGGCTACTTGGCATCCTGGCAGCTAGGATGCAGTCATGGAAATCAGCTGATAAGGATTGAAGTATCCTTTGGCTGAGTAAGGGCTATCTCTTAGTTCGATTCTCTGGAGCTGCAGCGGACTAAAAGGGAAATGTAGATAAACTGTGTTCTGTTTACTGGCTGGTACAAGACAGTTGACCCTTTAACAAACAGAATTGTCTCTCCACTGATTGTATCAGGCAGCTATCTCTGGTGTCCAAAGCAATGCTTTAAGGACCATTTTTATCAATTTCAATGTCTAACTCAAAATAGATTTCCTGAGTTCAGATCAGGAATCTTACCATTCTAAAAACCAGATTAAACCTAGTAAAGCAGTAGTGCTTAGAGAAGTAGAATTGTAGTCTACTGTTTTTTTGGGTTTTAATCACCACTTTGGGAAGTTATTTTTCTTCATTCTTGGACTTTAAAACTCCACTTGATTAAAACCCTTTTTTTTAGAAGACTGTAGTCCTCATTCAAAGGCCAATGAGCAGAATGAAGTGGCTGCCACTTACTTCAATATTAACTAGATTTTACATTTTTAGGACTTTCAGAGTGAAAAGATGAAAGGTATGCCTGCTGAGATAAACTCATTTTCTATAGCTGATATTAATTTTCTATAAGCCAAAAAACAAAGCTTAAAAATATAAAAATACATATTTTAGAATCTGTAATCTGGTCTCTCCAACTGAGAATGACACTCTGATTAATGTCCTTAACTTCTCTCATATGCACTTCATTAAAATATTTACACCGAGCATAGCTGTTGTATTTTGGTGGGTTTTTTTAACCCTGTATGCTTCTCTAGAATCACTTTCCTCCTATCCACACACCCTACAAAACATTTGTTGCTTTAATTTATAAAAGGTGAGTCACTTTAAGCAGTCTCATCTATGATACTGGAATCTGAATGAGAGAGAGAGAGAAGAGCAAGAATGAAGTAAACAGCTATTTGATGTCTGTCTTTTCACAGTAGCACAATAGCTAATTCCTAGGGCCTCTGACCTTTCAGTGTCCTGTAACAGAGTACTTGCATTAATCAGTTGCTTATCTGTCACCTACCACATTTGATATTTCCAGTCTCTGCTTTCAATTACCAGTCATTAGAGGCAGCACTGAGTAATTTCAGGAGAAAATGCCTGGAACCTTTGACCTGTTTTGGTCAGATAACCACAAGTGTGATAGCAGATAAACTATCATTTCATTATATTCAAGATGTAAATGAGTGTCGTTTGTAGTGTATCAGCTTACTGTAACCGTTATCACCTTGGAGTGATTAAAACTGACTGGTTTACTTAATACTTATACAAAGAATTTCGAGTCAAACAGTGAAATTCAGTGAGATTAGTGTAAATGACCCTTTATAGTTACACAGGTCTGCAAGACCCTGCATTTTCCCTTGGCACATACATTTAGTAGTTAAAAAGTGGCATTAAGTTGATTAGTGAGGCTTCACTGTGAATCCAGTTGGGATCCTGGGATCTTATATTGTAAAATCAGCTTATTACAACATATCTTTCAGCATATCTTTGGTTTGTTACCCGTTAACTTTCCCTTCGTGTCACAGCCACACACCAACATCTTCAAGAAAAGTGAAGCACATATTACAGTGGAGTTAATCACTAATGAAAGAGCACATCTAATAGTCCCTCATGAACTGACCTAAACTCATTGCTGGCAGTTTTTATATTTTTTAAGCGCAGTAAACATAATCAGATATTTATAGCTGAATTGCCAAAATACTGATTACTTGTTATACTGTCTATCCATATAAGTGCTTTGGGTATTTTTCAGCTGTTCTTTCCCTCCCCCCCCAATAAAATAAATAGTTTTGTTAATGAAAATCAGTGTATGATATTTTTTCTCTTGGAGTAAAAGAAGACTCCTTTTCCAAAACACTTTTATTGTGTAAATTTGACTTCTTTCTTCTTTGAGTTGGACTTAGTGTTAATACAGTGTGAATGTTTCATCAGTTTGCCACAAGGGTGGAAAATATCATTCTTTCCCATCTTATACACAGGTGTTTGTGATATTCCCCTGAGCCATGATTCGTCTGATGTAACCATAGTGCTGCACATATTAGTTTCAGGTGATATAAGAATATAATTTTTAAAAGTCAGTGCTAAGAATCCTGACCAATGAGAACAAAGGAAGAATTTTGTTGTAATCAGCATTGACCCTGATAGTCTAGTTAGTTTTTACTTCAAAAAAATTATATTCCTCCAATGATTAAAAAAATACTCACTGATTTTCTGGTCAAGTGGTTTTTAGATGCTGTGATCAGTCCCACAGGGACATATTTTGGTAGATGTACTGAGCAGGGCTGGAATGACATGAGAACATTCTGAAGGAACCAAATACTTGAAAATCTTAACCTATGTTTTTCAGGCTGCCAGTGTTGAAAAGCTCTCACCTGTGAAATAAAAATATTTGAGACACAATGCCTCCCTGCACTTCATGCCATTTCAGCAGGACAAAGGACCTGAGAGATACCCTACTGAGCATTCACAGTCATGTCTGACAGGGGATTTATTAGACGCAGTAGGGATCAAGATTTGTGTATTATTTTCAGTATTAAAATATTCAATATAATTAAATAATATTTTACTTTTTTAACTGGGCTACCATTCTAACCGTTGGTCATTATTGCAACATCGCCAGCACCACTTTTTTGCGGTCTGCTGTATAATGCAAGGTTTTAACTTGTTTACGTTTGTACACATTTTTTTTTGCTTTGTACATTGGCTGACAGAAATTTGCAGTTAGAGATTCTGGCTTCATTGTGGAGAGTGGGACCACCTTGGACTCAGGGTTTTTTGTGGTGTTGTTCAGTGCCTGTTTCCTACAACCCTTCATTTCTGCAGACTGTTGCTATTCTGCAGTCCTGGTCTGCCTGTAAATGCTCTCTCAAACCAAAGAAATTTTGAGCTTGTGTCCCTTTCAGACAACAGTGCTGCATCTTCCTTGGATATATATACACGGAAACACAGATAAGAACTATCTGTGTGAGTTGTAACAATTAATTTGAGGCCCATCAGAAAGTGGCTATCAGTATTCTTTCAGCAGTTGTAAGTGGGGTCCTGAGAGATCCCCACTGATGCTATTGAGGGCTCTTGTGGAAGTTTCTGTCCAAACTATAACGTATAGGGAGACAACTACTGTTTCCAAACTGATGTTACTAATTAGAAAGTACTTGGTAGAAACCAGACAAAAGGAAGCTTCAAAACCAAATAAAAATAAGTAAGTCCAGGAGTAGTTGCATTTAAACGTTTTTATTTTTTTATTCAGTGTCTAATTATTCATTATTTACTCACAGTGAGTAGTGCTTAGTTACCCATGCACACTGTCAAATACTTTTTGAAAAAACAATACCCAGAGACATCAGAAAGGGCTGCTACACTAAGTCTGTCTTAAATATAATTCTCATTTGGAGGTTATTGACATGTCTGCTCCATGACAGTTTTGAAATGCTCAATTATAACCTCAGAAACTTGCAGCAGATTCTTTGTACTAGAAAAACTCTCCTGGCTCAGTGCTTTTGCATATACTAATCTCTGCCAAGTTCCTCTGAAATGAAAGGCTTTACATGGGTATTTAAAAAAAAAGCAAACAACTCCCAAACCTCAAGTCAGATCTCTGTATATATCTCACAGTTTAGAACCGGGCAGTGGAGCTGCTAAATAGACTGTATCCTGTTTCTCTTCAGTAGCAGCCCATTCATCTTCAGGTACAGAGCAGCCAGTTTACATGCTTCTGCTGCTTTTCTGCTTTACTTTTTCTACATAGTGTTCAATGGCAAACCCATGTAAGCTAAATATGCACTTGAGCCAAGTAAGCCTCACAGTTAGCAGACAATTTTCCTTTTGTCAGCCAGGAGAAAGTTCATTTTCACTGAAGATAAAGTGTTCTTATAACCTATATATTTTATTTTTGGTGGTTCTTAAGGCAACACAAATTTGTACATTAAAAAAAAACCCCAAAAAACTAATGAAAACAAGAGGAGTTTACATTTTTGAAAAGGTGACAGGGAAGTACACTCTAAAGTACTACTTACATGACCACAGGTGACTTAACTAGTAACTACTGCTCTGGAAATTGTTAAATACTTTTCCTTCAATATATCTCATTTTAATATGTCCATAACTGTACACTTATAAGGCAAGCCCAAAGTTATTTCTTTTCCTTTTAGTGCATCTCAATTTTTTAAGATAACATACACATTATAATAATATAGGTATGTAGGTTTATATATAAAGTTGTATGTATATTCATGCAAACACATACACATTATATATGTACAAAAAATTGTTTTGGAGGGATGTATATATGAGCATATAAGTATAAATATTGTAATAATTTACACATTATTTATTCATGTAGCATTTAGTAATCCAAATGTGTGCTTTTTCAGAACTGACATTGTTCCTCCCTCAGATTTGAGGACTAAAATGCAATAAAAGAGCTGGGGATACAGGAGGGAGTGTTTAGTGAAGCTGGGTGCAGCCATAAATGTTTAGTTAGTTGGTTATCTAAACCAAATTCCGACTCTGAGTTTTAGACCTTGTTGAGCATCAGTAAAACAAAGCACCTATGTCACGAGGCAGGTAGAATATTTCCAGAAGGGAGAAATTCAGTCTTCCCACAGAGCACAGATTATTCATAGGTCAATGACACGTTGTACACTGTGGAAGTGGAAACCATGGATCATTTTCCTTTCCACATCCTTAAAATCTGAAGTATTAATCCCATAAGGTGATCATCAGCCAGTACTATGGCCTGTAGTTTCCGCTGCCACATCAAAACATATATTCCATTGCAAAAGTTGCTCCTAACTCAGAGTCAGAACTGTAGCAGACAATGGAATTAGACCCAAACCAGTTGTAAATTAAAATCCTCTGGTTTGTCCCTCTTAAAATTCTGTAGAAACCTCAATTAGGCAATAATGAGGTTTACTATTTTTATTTTAAATTGTGGCAGTGTCAGAAGCAGTGGGAGCTGCACCTGCCCACTCAGAACAGATTTGAGGGGACTTCTCAAGCCAGAATGGTGCTTCCTCTACTGCTGGGGTGCCAGAAGCACTTGGCCCTGACCCACAGTTCCTTCTTCTGACCACTGGCAAGATGACGTGCATGCCAGTAGAGTACAACTTGTGTTAATTTATTTGACTTAATTGCTTCTTAAGTATATAGTTTTTGCAGTGCACTTTAGTACCTCTTTTATTATGTTAAACGGAAATGAGCTGCATTCCTCTCATCAGCCTGGTTATTAGTGGCAATTAGTGTTTTCCAAAGTCATCTATAGTTCTGACATTGCTACTGCTGTGCTTATGACTACACTGAAGTCCTAAATCCTTTCACAGCTTTTAGTTTGTCCATATTTCTAGTTGCTTTACAACATGCCCCCTTTCAGCTTTTTTTGATATTCTTTCCACTCCAGCTTCTGGAATTTATATAAAAGCCACAGAGGTTTTTTTTCTTTTGAACTGAAGACACTGGGCTGGTGGAATTTCCTTTAACTGGAAGTATGTCTGGGCTTGTGGTTTTATTATTTGCACAGTTTTATATTGTCATGTTTCTTTACCCCCAAGCAGAGGGAATGCTCCATAAATCATGGGGAATGGGCATTCATTTCACGACTTTAATTTACATTAAATTCTTTTTCTCACAGTTGAAAGGGACAAGGACTTCTCCCACCACCGAAGGCACTACAAAGAGTTTCGCTTTGACCTTACTCAGATCCCTCATGGAGAGGCAGTGACAGCAGCCGAATTCCGGATATACAAAGATCGGAGCAACAGCCGCTTTGGGAATGAAACCATTCAGATTAGCATCTATCAGATCATCAAGGAGTATCCCAACAGGTACCCTCTTGGCATGGACTCATCACATGTTGAACACCATCCCATTTGCCTGTCTTAGGGAGGGTGGCAATAACTGATCATGAGCATACTCCTGACAAGGCGTCATTGCTGCCACAGTCGCTTGTGCAGTATTAAATCTTAGGCAACAACAGCAAACATTGAACAAGAATAAAACTTATCTTAAATGTAATTTATTCCAGGTTTATGTCCAAATAATCTGCCCGTGCACAGGTGCAGGTGAGGGTTCATGTTCTCAGTGAGCAAGTGGTGGAGTCTCACGCACAGTCCAAGTGTCTGGATTTGTGAAGTGCACCATTTGCTGACACTGAGGTTCTATAAGCCAAGATTCATTTAGCTCCTTAGAGGCAGAAAGATAGTCTAACTTTGATTACTTTTGAAGAAGCATGGCTCTTTTGCTTGTGTTTTACAGTTCTGCAGAATGTAATTAAAAGTTAAATTCATGCACTAACCTTAAGATGATGTGCATACTTAACACATGCTGCTCACCATAACTGCAAATTAAAACAAATCATAGAATCATCTAGGATGGGAAATACCTTTGAGATCGAGTCCAGCCATAAACTTAATGCTGCCAAATACATTACCAAACCACATCCCTAAGTGCCACATATGATGTTGTACATGAGCAAATCCCTGAATTTGAGTTTGCAGAGTTCTGTGTATGACATTTCCAAGACTGTACAATATCTCAGTACATTAGTAGAATTCACCAGGCAAAGTACTTAAATAGCAGAAAATTATGATTGAAAACTAATATCAATTCCAAGATGATTCTGAAAAAGCTACGTAGACTCAAAATGTGGGGATTGAAATTAAATTAGTTTATGTCTTTTTTCAGAAAAGTGGGAGAAAAAAAGCTTTGTTTTAAGATAAACAAAAACTCTCCCCCGTCTTGGAACTGATAAAATATTTCTACCACAGGAAGTTTTGGCAAAACCAAAGAAAAAGCCAGCTTAAACTTGCAGAGCATTCTGGAGGACAGAATGCCCCATCATCAGCTATCTTTAAGGCTGGGCCAGAATTCAAATCACTTCTCTGCCCACAGAACTTTGAGCTTGTACCTTCCAGGTGAGATCTCTGACCATCAAGTTATAAAGTATTTCTGTTTACAAACAGAGATTCATTTTATACCAATGTAATCAACAGGAGGGAAAGCACTCATCCTTCCAGAATACCTTTTGCTTTCTTAGGAAATTTGGGGATGAATGAAACAGTGCAGGATTTTATTTTTTTACCTCTATCTTCAGCTCCCCAAAAATTCTTTTGATATAGGTTCTAAAAGAAACTTCTGAGAAGAAGGAATGAAACAAGAAGGAAAAAAACACGTCTTTTTAAAGAGCGCAGGTCAAGGCTAAGGTGATGAAAGCTCTTCACCTGAGAACTCAGATTTTTTAACAAACTAATGGGAAAAGTTAGTTTTCTAATCCTTTTGATGTCTTTTTCAGTTTTTTAATATTTTCACAGTAGGTGGTTTTTATTCTGTTCTAGAGAAAGCAAAACTGTTTACCCCTTGATGAAAATCACATTTAATATTATCTGACTTGCTCAAATGACAACTGTTTCTGTGAAGCCATTAAACAATACTTGTGATTTCTTTCAATGTATAATCAGAAATTTATAAATGCTTTCTATTTGCATTTATAATTATAAAAGCCCCAAGCCCTCTAATGGAAGCATGATGCTGAAAGGAGGCACAGGCAATGATATGCCATGCATTTGATTTCACAAGTGTAATTACAAAAATGTCAGATGCAGACTAAGTGTTTCTCTCCTAGTGGTGATTTTGACTGTTTCTACTCATATATAGAGCTATTATAGGCAACTGCCTCAGTGGAACAGGATGGGACAAGACCACAAGCTCTTCACGGTTCAAATTAGAAACAAGAAAAATTTTCCACAAGCCCTTGCTCTCTCCAGACAGAAGAGATCCCAAGACAAGTTCCCAAGAATTTTATTTTTTTTTCCAATAAAGCCACACCTTTTGCTTTTGAGCACAGACTTCACTAATGCTTTTTCTGACTTTTTCACCTCAGGTTTGTCGTATATATGTATGTGAGGTTTTAGGTGGAAAATTTTCAGAAGCTGCAACTATGGAATGGAAGAGTGAAGATGGGGAGGCACTGGAACATGTTTCCCACATACGTTGTAAATGACACATCCCTGGAAGTTTTCAGGGCCAGGCTGGAGGGGTCTTTGAGCCACATGTCCTAGTGTAAGGTGTCCTGCCCATGGCAGGGGTGTTGGGACTTGATGGTCTTTAAGGTCCCTTCCAACCCAAAGCATTCTGTGATTCTGTGATTCTCTAATGTCCCACAGTCATTACTAGTGACATTCCACAGCAAAACTGCTCCTCCACCCTTCTTTGCTTTGAACAGGAAACATGGGTGTCTGACAGCATTCTGCAATCCCAAACACAGTCCTGCTATGCTTTCAGGCAAGGAGTGGCCAGAGTTCAGGGTTTCCAAGTTGCATACTGAGGATTGTGCTGTAGTCTCAGGCACTATTCTGTCTCTATGGCAGCATGGCTACTGAAGTGTGTGTGTTTAATTCCCTCGGAGTGTGCTGAAGTACCAGTCTTTGGGATTGAAGTTTTCTCTTTGCTCTAAGGAAGCATGTACAGCACAGCCCATGGCAGGCTGGCTTTCCTGTACAGCCCAGCCAATGTCCTCCTACCCGGATCTTTTCTCATGACAAAAGTAAATATAATCCAACATGCCAAATCTTTGTTCATGATTTGGTGCAGCTAGCCTCTAACTTAAGTAAACCCTGAGGGCTCTTCCCACACTAGGGAATCCTCCAGTGGCAGTAAGATACAAAAGTAGGTTTTTGGAATGAGGCAAGAGGTAAAACAGTGTTTTTGGGATGGTCTGTTACACCATAATGATGATTTGATCCAATCAAGAACTGTTCTGGGTTTCAGTGAACATATAGATGGTTTATTCCACCATTACTTCCTTAAGTGACCCAGGAGATGTGCAGATTCTTAGATGCTCTGCCCACAGCCTCTTTGCTGAAATTCTTGACTGTGGTAGCATTTCTCCTGTAGATAACTGGTCACTGGGGACCAGACTGAGATCACTAAACTTAAACAGCCTCCATAAAGGTAAAGCCAATCAGCTGTATTCTGCCTGAATGTATTCACTGTTGCATTTCAGGCTATTTACAGCATAATGCCTTAGTTTTTTATTATGTGTTGTGGGCTATTTTTTAAATAGAAATACTCTTTACAATTAGAGCCAAATTTTGCAGCTGTTTTCAATTTTAAGTGTGATTGTTTTTTTTTTTTCACAGAATAAAGGAGAATTTGAAAATAAAAAATGTCACAAAATGTGATGAGATGTTTGAATGAATTACATGAGCCAATGGGAGACCCCTGATCCCAGAGCTCCCACTGCCTTCTCAGGGGTCAGGTTTTCACACTGTGTTTGTATCAATTGTGAAAGAACTTGTTTTTTTCCCTGACAAAAACTTGGAATTTCTGTAGTAACATGCTGTTATGTCTGCTAAATCATTCATATTGGTCCAGATACATTTTCTCTATTATACTCTGTGTTCTCAAGAATCCGTTCTGGTTTTCTCTAGGTTTCCAGAACACATTTTTATTTCATTTACTGAGTTAATGAGTAAGAGCAATCTGTCTCTTTAAAGTCTATTACCTTAGCCAGATTACTATCCTTGCAGGAAGACAGACAAGAAAATTGACATATCAATACCAAAGGCACTTTGGTTTGAATTTCTGCTGCAGTTCAAAGTAATAAAGTCAGATTGAGGAGAAATTTGTCCTTCATAGGAATTTCTGGACTGTACCATTAGTAGTGCCTTATTCTGGTTTAGCATGTGAAACATTGTGTATCCTGACTTTTGAGAACATTTAGTATCAGTCCTGGATTTGGAACAGAAAGACTATATGAGAAAACAATTATGTATTCTAGGAGGAGTAAAGACATGTATGGAATTATATCACTGTGACACTGTAACATATTATATTCCAAACAATTTTACAGATTTCTATTAAATCTACTGAGTGATGCAAAAGTATTTCTAAATAAACACCTCAAAGACTATTGCAGTCAGAATTAAATTTTCAGTTTTAAAGTTCTGATAAAATTGCTTACTGGAGAAAAATGTTGGCATTTAAGACTCCAGAGAGTATTATTTATGAGCCTGTCTGTGGTACGTTGTTAATTTGTTCAGTGCTAGCATAGCAGGACAGGCTCTTTTGAATTGTAAGATTTTCTTCATGTCAGCTCCAGAGGGGGGATGTATATTTTCTCCTTGTGTGGTGATTAGCACAGTTCTATGAGAATGGAAGCGATAAGAGCCCAGCAAAAGATTATCATTTAAAAGACAAAAAAAAAGGTAACTTGAAAAAAAGCCCTTTCAATTTTTTAAAATTTATTTTTTCAAATAATCTTCCTTTATCATTCCTGAGCTCTTTAAGTTGATTCTGCAGATATAGCTCACATGTAAGTAAATATATGCTTGTCATAGTTCATTTGATCTTCTTTTCCTCACTATTTAGCAGTTTCAAAAGGTGCACTTGATGCTTTTTTCAGTATCAGGCATAGGCACATTTACTGTGTTTAGATAAGACCAGAACTTTCTGAGCTGTCATTGTGATTAAGCACAATAAGAATGCAGTGACAAGACACTAGCAATTTTAAACCCACTTTTTTACACAAAGCCTATTCTTTCTGCCTGTCTTTCCTCTCTAAGCATATATTCATTCTGTCTGTAAGGCAACAGTACAATTCCCAGACCTGTGTGAGCCCAGTCTGTCTTTAACTGACTTGTACAGAAAAAAAATAGAATAAAACATTTTTTCTTGTTTCTTACTGTTTTGATTACTATTTATGGCATGAAATAAATAGGTTTCTATAACTATTGATTAAGGTTTAAAAAGCTAAATTGTGAAAACAGTTTTTAATAATGCATGCTGCTTCATAGAAGCATGTAAAATGAAACTGATGAGTTAAATATCTTGGGTTTAGTGTAGTCATTGTAGGAAATTATTTGTAATACAGATGATGATGTGGAACCAATTGTGTCAGGAGATATGCGAAAACAGAACAAATAAATGACCCATGCTAAAAATTTGGTAACACAATTATAGTCACTCCCCTGAGCAGCCCTTCTGAATTACTGACAGATTTCATGGGAAAAAATTTGAGAATATACCAGGGAACTGAGGGTTAAAACATAATAAATATTATATTATATTATATTATAGGTATATAATTTCTACTTTGATATAGAGTCCTATTTTCTAAACATCTGTAGTAATAGGAAACAGTCTGAACTGCCATCTATTCATATTTTGTCATAGGATGCAGCTGCTGTCATATGTAATTAAAAACAGATCTTTTTAGCAATGCTGTGCCTCTGAGTTTTAGTAGAAATTGGAATGTGATTTTGACATTTTTTGTCTTTTACACTGAAAAGTTTATAAAAGTTAATTTTCCTGAAGCTTTCTAATGTCGAAAGATGATTTTTTTTATACACAGCCTCAATTATGTATTTTGTGTAGTTATATCTGGAAGCTGTATTTTCCAGATTTTCCAGAGTTGTAGTTTTCACATGCTGAAACTCACTTCAGAAAGGCCTCTTGGGGGAAATACCTGTATTATATTTAACAACTCTTTGTTAGCTACAGCACATGCTGTACTGTGTCATGATGAGGATATGTTAAAGGATAATTAATTTGGACTCCAAGAAGTTATTGTCAGCAAGGAAATTAGGGACAAAAATAATAATATTTGAATGCCTTAACTCTCATTTTCTTTAACTTAGGGATGCAGACTTGTTCCTGCTAGACACAAGAAAGGCTCAAGCTTCTGATGTGGGCTGGTTTGTCTTTGACATTACTGTGACCAGCAATCACTGGGTGATTAATCCACAGAACAACCTGGGCTTGCAACTCTGTGTTGAAACTGCAGACGGTAAGATCAAAATTGTAGATCATAGTGCCATATATGCTCTTGTCATAGCTTGCTAGGAATCTTTTCTGGGTGGCTATTTTTTAACTTAACTGGGTGACAATTCACTGAGAGTTTATAAGCAAATAACACAAATCTCGTCCTGCTGTTTCTGTGGTCTGGAAACACTTTCTATTATTCTTAATTCTGTAGAATATGTCCATTATAAAACTAGCTGAATCAAGTGAAATTGGGTTCAGGATAAGAGTTCCTACATACAAAATTAAATTCCATTTTAATGTCCTTCCACTGATGATTACATCCAAGAAACTCAGGCAGATTTGCAGAGCTTTCTTGGCTGAAGCATGGAGAAAGTTATAAAATAACCTCAGAACCATTCAAAAGGTATATCAGCTGTTGGCACGGATGTTGGAGAAAGGTTAACAATAGGGTAATGTGGGAACTGGTTTTCTGTAATTTAAAAAAAATTATCTTGAAATGGGTTAAAAATTTAAAATCTTGAAAATTTTAGTTAGCTGAAAATTAGAAAAACCACTATCAAAACTGAAGTCTGAGCTGTGGGAGTTTTAGTACAAATTTATTGGGCTACTGCATTATTCATAGTTATGCTCTTCATTAAAATTGAAAATGCATCTCAATGCAAAACAATATTTTTAGAAGAAATGTTTTTTACTTAGACTTCTTTAGAAACTAATAAAAAGAGACTTATATACTGTTTTTTCTGTGATGGTTCACTTAATCCATACCACTTTACAAGCAAACTCAGGTTTAACTCTTTTTGTCAAAAAGATTTTTATGTCAGAGGTCAAGGGATCTATGATGCCAGTTAATCTAAACCTTAGCTGACATAATGTTAATGAGTAGCAGAAGAAACCCAGGTGTAAGGATTAATATTTTTTTTCTTCTTTGTTCTGGCTACATTTTCTCATTGGTTTTGATCTAAATTCTCCCTCAGGCCCAGCTGGGCTGTGAACAAAGCATCTCATACTTTTTCAGCAAGTGCCCTGGCTGCTGGAGACTCATGCCAAAACTGTCCTTTAGGCACGATGCTTAAAAAGAGAGCTGGCAGGCTTGCTCCAAAGCACATGACTAGTTAATCTAATATTACCTGTAAGGTCAGAGTACAGTCAGTGGACAAGGGAGGCAGCAATTCAAAGTGGATCACGTTGTTGCTGCCTTCAACCAGCCTTCAAAGGCACCTCTCCTGAGCTTGGGCTGTATGGGGAGTAGAGCTCTTAGGCAGCTTGGTTTAGTGAGGCCATTTTAAAGCCCTTATAATTGTGGGGAGGTCACACCTTCATCAGGAATCCAAATTAGGTGGGTTGGCTTCTGGCCAGATTTCCTGCTCCAGAATAAACTCCATCCTTGACTTCTTCTTCTTTTTTTCTTTTTTTTTTTTTTTTTCCTTTCCGGTAGATTTGAGCACAGAAATTGTTGAAAATTAAATATCCATGAAAGCCATTCATTAAGAAACCCCGCAACCAGCAGTTTGTTGGTTCTAGCCTCAAAATTACATCTGTTCAGTAAACTACAGTAAAGTCTGTATGGGTGAAAGCAAACCTTTAGGTTAATACACTGAAGAAATTGTAAAAGAATAGCTTACATAAATATATCCACTTTCATATTCCCAATATCAGAAAGGTGATAGTTAATTTTCTATTTTAAATTCCAAAGCCACAAGCAGCTTTACCTTTTGCACTTTACCTATTTGACTTAATATAGCTGCTTGACTGAGGAAGGAATTTGCCTTTCCCCTCACTTTCTCTTCCCTTTTTCAGTTTATTCCTGCAAAGGGTCCACTTCTAGGGACTAAAGTTTTCAAAACTATAGGGAAGACCTGTGCTACACCACTTCAGCTTAGCTCAAGGAAAATCATCCTTTCATGCTCTTACAATTTTGCTCTTAAGGCTTTGATTATTTTTATTGGGTTGCTGTTACTTCTGGAAGCTATTAGAAACACCAGCAGTTGAATGACACGTTTGTGTACAGATGGAACATGAATTTTTATACAGCTCAGTATGTAGCGGACTCAGTTCGTAACCCAGAGAACCCCACCCACCTTCCCTCCAACCAGCTCTCTGTGAAAGCGCAGGGACTGGTTCAAATCAACCAAAAAACCTTCCCTTGGCACAAGTGAACTTCAGGCCGAGCTGGTCTGAAGCATATTTCTTCATGCCTCCAGCTGTCAGCTGAGTTTACAGGTGGTATAGAACTTCAGCCCCCATAACTGGAGAGATGTTTGTGATAAGTCCTTCTCCATTAACCTTTCTATTGCAACAGATCATTAAACTAAATGGGATTCTGTTAAATAAGAGGATCCCTGATTGAGGTATTCAGGTGCTACACTGCGGTCCTGGATAATCAAGTCTGAAAATACATATTAATTTTTAGATTTATTCATACAACCAACATGGGGCACCAATAGTTGCTAAGACTCCAGGGTGCTACTATATAGTTATCATTACCATTAAAATAATTATTTCTTGCAGTTAACTTTCAGAGATATTTTAGGCAATTACTTGTGTAGATATATTTATTTGGATCCCTGAAGATGGTCCATAAATAATAATATTGCCTACATAAGGAATAATAAAAAAAAATTGTAACTATTTAATATAACAGTGTGAAAAAAACCCCAAAACTTTGGAAAAATGTCTGGTTGTTGTAATTTATATCTTTCCCCCTTTGAAAATGCTGAAAAAGTACAAAAAGCCACATGGTATTGGAATGTGTTTTCTTTTTTCTTTGGGACAGTATTTGGTATCATACGTCTCATTTTAGCATGAAATGTAGACTTTTTCTCTTAATGGGACATTTTATTTTGAACAGTAAGAATAAAGGTTTGCATGACACATATGGAAGCTGTCAACATATAATGCACTGTTTCCCTGGGGCTGTGGTAAATTAAGGATCAGGTTTTTTTATTCTCTTTTTTAATGTATCCTCAACATTCTGCAGCATCCCCTTTGGCTGATTCCCTCCTTTTGACACTGAAACTCTCTGTCATGATTCAAATGAAAGGTGATCTTTTTCATGCTGATGGGTGCATGGGTGTTGGATGAATTGGAGCATAAAATCAATGCAGATGCACAAACAATATGAAAAGCTCCATGCAATGCTTTCCCTGTATATATACCATATGTCTCCTAAGACTTAAAACATGTTCTAGTGAATCAGCACCTTTGTATTAGCATTTAGCATTTTTATAAGTGGATATTAGCAGTGGTCTGAACATCACTTTTGCTGAAGGGGTATAAACAGCTACAAGAGTAATCCTTTTTTCTGTTAGTGTCATTGCTGAGGAGAACCTGGAGTTTTTACAGAAAATGGGAGAGGGAGATAACCTATAATGATGATGGTTGGTGATCCACAGAATAAAATGGGTTCCAAATACACAGCTCTCAATGCAACATCCTGAGTAACCCCACAGTCATGTAGTTCTGCACCCTTTATTGGATTACTACAGCTCTCAGTTATTTTCCACCCACCAGCACATCAGAACTGGTGGTGACTTTGAAAAGTCAAAGCTGATTGAGGTGATTTCTGTTACCACATAGTCCCATAGAAGGTTTCTTTGGACTTTCCAGCTGTTTGAGGTGGGCAGGCATCAGGAGCCCTCAGCTCCCTGACTCTGACCATTACTTGAAGTACTTTTTTTCCTCAGAGCAAAGGGAAACTTGAAAAAAAATATGTTCCTTGATCCAAGTGGAGCCTGGCTCCCTCCAATATGTATTTGGGTACACTCTGACACGTGTCCCCTGGAAGGGGGCTTGGACCCTAACCCTACATGCTGCATGAAGGATTGGTGAAGTTCTCCAGAGATGATAGGGGAGAAATTAAAAAACACACTCCTTCTTTTTTAGCCTCTCTTCCTTTTAGCCTGGATCTTCCAACTTCCCTTTCTCCTACTAAGCCTTCAGAAAGGCAGCATGACCACATTCTCGGTGTGTCATGGAGTGGCTGCTTTGCTTTCAAGCCGTGAAAACCTGTGGCAGCACCCTGGCTTCTTCATGTACTTGGCTGCATACTTGTCATTGTTTTGGCCTCGCTGTAACCACGCTAAATGTCATCACTTTATCCCACAGCTGCCCCCAGACAACCCTGTCACCTCACTTACGTGACCAAAGTAGCTATCAAGTACTCTGGAGGATGCTTCTGGGTAGTTACTTTTAAATCTCTTTATGGATCTGGTATTTACAAGGCACAGTATGAGGAGCAAGTTCACCTTCATTACTGTCTTTATAGTAAGGGGAACTTAGGATATATGTATATATATTGATATAAATATGCATATATTGATATATATATACTTTGGCAGGCAATAGCTCCGACTAAATTCTGAGCCATCTGGAAGCCATATAGCCATGTTAGCACAGCACTGAACCCGAGGTTATACATCCTGCCCCTCAGCAGGTTTTATTAGCTTGGGCTCAAGCACTGCCTAAGTACACCTACATTCATTTCTGGTTCAGAGCTGACTTTGGCCAAAATTGCACTAGTAAATTAAACATGCTCAGGAATACTGTAGTGTGAAACAAGCTGGAGGGATGACTCTCTCAGTCTCCAAAACAGGGTGACCCCATTACAGCTGCCCCTGTGAGAAAGGTCCCTTGCTGCTTTGAGGTCCTGTTGACTCTGCAGCGGAGCTGGCATGGGATGCAAATGCACCAGGAGCACACTCCCACCCTGAGCAGAGCACTCCAGTTCCAGCACTCTTTAATTTGCTCAGTTAGGTCAAACCATTGTTTCCAGGAGGGTGGCAAACATGGTCAGCACTGTGACAGCTTGTAGCAAGTGAACACACCCTTTGCTAGCAAGGGCACACTCACTGCAAGCAGAAGGGGCAAGGAGGGGAGTGAAAGAGGCTCCTGCCCCTTCTCCTACCACCACTGCATACTGATGTTCACTGGTCCTGGCTGCAAGGCTGTGCAGCTCCCCCTGCTCCCTGCTCCCCAGGCAGACGAAGGATACATCTGCTTCTCAACGCCATTATTTTAGAGATAATGGCATTTGTGTTCCATTCCATTCAGAAGGCTTTTACCCATTTTATTCTTTGGTGGATGACCAATTAATCTAATCTCTTCTTGTTTTATTGTCTTCCTGAACACATTTTTAATGGTGCAGAAAAGCCCCAGGACTCCCACAAGCCACTCACAGTTTAAGTGCATTAAGTTGAAAGGATAAATCAAGTACTTATAAAGCATTTTTTTGTATGATTACATCTGATTTTTTGTGTAAGCATATATGGTACTGCCATATTATACAGCATATCAAGGTTCCTTACGTATTCCCAAGTGCTTTCTTCAAGAGTTTTATGAATACCAAAATTAACACAAAAAGAAACCCAAAATTCCTTCAAATGGACTGAGTAAAACCAACTAAATGTAAGACTTGTTGAACAGAAGATGAATTTTTAGTTTTGACTAAAGCTGTGAAGCCTAGGAAAGGCAGAGCAGAGCATCCAAGACCACCCATTTGTCAGAATTCCTTAAAGCCTCCAGGGAGAAGAAGAGTTAATAAAACACATAAAGCTTGTGTCAAAAGCATATTTTATGTTGTTATAGATAAATGTGCTCACCAAAGAAAAAGTTTGTGTAACAGTTTATGTAGATGATACAATAGAGACAGTAAAAAATACTATGGAGTTGGAGTGTTGAGGATGTGTTATATATGGACCATCACATTTGTGTTATTAGCTTTTCTCTTTTCTTTTTTAAAAATAAGCTTATGTAGCCAAACTGTACCTCAATTCTTTTGTTTCAAGTCCCATTGCTCTCAAGAGTACTGTTCAGGCATGAGAAACCATAAAAGTTTTATCTAATTTTGAAAACTACTTTGCAAGCTTTCAGACTCAGAGTGTATAGCCAGTTTTTTCTCAAATATTAGATGTTATTGGACCTTGGGTGCTCAGGCTCTTTCTCCAAAATGCCTTTCCCAATCCTCATTTCAGATGCCACTCCCCAAAAGATGGAAACCATGGGTGTGGCATTGGAATTTTAGGGGTTTTTTTAGCAAACCATGTCGAAATGGATTCTCAGAACCACTAAATTTTTCATTTCTAATTACTAATATGTAAAATTATTACCAAAATAACTACTGTGACCTAGCAGTAGTGGTTAATCTGTAAAATGTGTTTTGTGGCTTCTTGAACAATTTTGAAGTAAATAAGTGCTTGTTTTTCATAACAAAATGAGTGGTTTGCTGCAGTCTGATGACTCAGGACAAAATAATGGATTTTGGATTTACTCATTGTGCTGTATTGCCAGTGTAAATCTGGCTAGGATGCATAACAACTGAAAGCTCTTGCAAAATTAGTGTCTGATCAATGTTTTACATAAAATATATGCTGTCTAAGGAGATAAAGCCAAGGCACAAATCTTACCACTGTCATTGGCATCCATACTGGCAATCTCAGAAAAAGTCAGCTTTCTGAATGTTATGAAAAACAAGGATATGTCTCCAGGTCAAGGCTGCGTGACAGATTGTTATTGAAAGCTTGAAGAGCTCTTGCATTTCCATTTGGAGCAGCTGGGGGGGAAATGAACTTTTAAGATGGAACTTGATCTGTTCATGAAAAGAATTGTATGATATGACTGTATGTGACAGCACTAAAGCAGACATAGTGACACAGCAAGTAGCTCTGCAGTTATCACCCTGATTGCTATTCCTATTTTGTGGGTAAAAAACCAAAAAGCACAAAATTGTCAGGATTGTTGAGACAGGACCTTTTTGTAAGCTGAACTTTACTGTTATTTTTGCAGCAGCGATTCCTTTATTATTAGGGGAGAGTATGTGAAAAGGCAAAGTATATTCATTCAGTTCAGTCAGTCAAACCTGAACTTCCATGCAAGCTTTTATGCAAACTGCTAAGAGCACTTTCCTATCAAATAGTATAAAAGAAAAAAAAGTTTAAATGCCAAGTCAAACAAATATACCTTGCCAAAGACTCAGAATCCTATGAATAAGGACTAAGGAGTTTGGTGAATTTGAAACATAATGCTTTAAATAAGTCTTAGTGTCTGAATATACCTGCCAGTATTTAGAAGAGATAATTAATTGTCACAGCAGGATTGAGAAGTGCATGCCAGAATGTGAAGAATACAAAGGCTCTGGACGGTCACCACACAGAGTAAATCCATCTGTTATGTTTTTGGGATTTTCCCTAGGTGCAGGGGCAATTGCAGTGGCTAAATTTAGTGGAGCAGGCACAATCTGGCTGCTGGTTACTTGCACTTTCTTCTTTTCTTCCGAAATCTGAAGAAAATCTTTGAAATTCTCAGAATTACAGATAGGATGGCAGGATAAAGCCAAACCCAGTTTTCAGAATGCTTGATCATATTCAATTCTTGTTCACAAATGCTCAAGAGAAACAGAAACACAAACCTTGCTGTTTTGGTTTTACAAGTTTCATCTGGCTGAAGCTCTGAGTGTAGTTAAGCAGGTCAGCCTGATTCATTCGGCTGATTTTAGAAAATATTGCCTTAATGCCACGGTATGGAACAACTACATGCCTAAGAGACCTGGATTTTCAGTTGTCATTGAAACCAAGACTTTTCTAAAAGCTAGCAAGAAATGATAGCTTAAAACCACTTACAAAAAATGAAGTCTGTGCATTCTTCTTGTTACAAGGGGAAATTCAGGATAGAATAAAATTTTTCTCAATATATTCCGAAATTGACACTACAGACAAAATTAAGGACTACCAAACAAGACCATGGCACACACAATGGAGCTACTGCTGTGGCAGAAGGCTTGATGCTTTTCAGAGGCAGGATATTTTGAAATATCTCCTGTTCAAGAAGGGGCAATGCTTTCTGTTCTTAGACTAAAGGAAAATATACCACCTGTACACACGTTTTCCTTTTTCTTTATTTCTTTAAGGATAATAGAAGTTCTGTAAATGCAAACTTTCTTTTGAAAAGAAGCAACCTAAAATGGAGACAACATATGTAGTTTGAATTTCCAAACCAAACAGTTCAGAGATCCTCCTCTGAAGAAATATAGCGTCTCAAGGGCAGTGTATATTTTGATTGCTTCGTCTTCTGCAAATTGCAGTTAAGCTAAGGTATATGATAAACTGAGAGAGAAAAGTTTAACAATAAACCCACAGGAGTCAATAAAAGTTTTCTTCTGCACTAGAAGCAGATCCAGTGCATATACTATTCATGAATTGAACAAATGTGTCCTAAAAACTTGTGCTGGCTGGTTAGAAGATCTAGCACATAAAGGAATAAAGTCACATAAGCTGTTTCTGTGTGTAAAAAGGCTGTGGGTTACAGGATTAATTTTTTATAGTATATCTCTATACCCTGGATAACCAAGTAAGCCTTAACTTGTGGAATCTTAATAGCCATCTCATTGCTGAAGTCTAGAGGAAACCCAGAGGAAACTTAATAATATTAAAAGTTATTTTAAAGGGAGTTCACATTGGTTTGAAGGATATTTTGCTTCGCACACAATATCCACCATTGTAAATTCAGAGAACCTAGATTTAAATTCAGAAAAGCTTCACACATCTTTACCGTTCTCAAAATATAAATCTAATAGTATTCTTAAAATGTCCACCAGTAAAACATTAATATTTTACAGATAAAATTAAAATTCTGAAAGTCATTGGAAGGAAAAATAAAGAAAAATAGTAAAAATATTCCCTCTAGAAATGAAGGGAAACATGGAACTTTGTGGTAAGAGGCTAGCTTGTCCATGTTGTTATGAATAGAGAATAGTCTGTACAGTTTTTCATATCTGACTTGCAATAGAAGATTGGAACTTATAGGAATTAATGTTACTGAATTATTTAATAGTAACTCAAACACATGAAAAGAAGAACTAAAGAAACACAGGACTAAAAAAGCATTTAAAATGAAATCAGAAGCTTCAACAAATATATTTTTCCCTTGCAGTCAAAAAAGTAATTATCAAAATTGTTCAGAATATGTTGCCAATTACTCTGCTCCATAACTGCTAACTTTCTCAGTTCTTCTCTTGCCTTTGCTGGGCTCTCTGTCACTGGAAACATCTTAAACCAATTTGAAGTGCTACACCTGAATAAACATGTTGTAAAAGTGTTTATGTATTGAAGTGGGTCAGTTCAAGGTATGGTATTTGGCTGGAACTTCTAATTTCTCTTTTTACTGCAAAAGGGCTGCCAGAAGGAGGAAGTCTGAGCTGAATTAATACATTTGTTACAGTGGAAGTAGAATGGAAACTACTTTAACCACAAATCAAACTGCCTCTTTCATTTACGCCAGTGATAGAGTTTTTTTAAGAAATATAGACTCTGGCATGCAGCCACTGTAACTTTGTGTTTGAAAAGGAAACCTATATGCTTATTTCTATAAGGTTTACTCCTATGCTTGTTTGCAAGCTCTTTTTCAGGGTGATTGAGTTAACAGTGTTATACGTTTGTGAGGCAGATGCTCCTTCATTGCTTGTGTAGCAAACTTTTCCAGTGGGTTTAGAGGAATCCTCAGGCGCCCCGATGCCGCCCAGCGAGCCGTGCCTGTGCCCATACCTTCCCGTTTAAAGGACCTCTGTGTCCCCCACCCTGCACAGCTGCACAGCTTCACATGACACTGTCTCATTTTCTGACGGTTGAAGGGCTCTGCATAATACACGTACACACAAAAGTGTTTATGCTGCCAAAATAAATTCTGTTAAGAGCAAGGGTTTATTTGCTAAAATGTCACTGATGCAGTTTCAGTGACTCGTTTTGCTTTCCTTTCTTTCAGTGAGGTTTAGACCACATAATATAGTGAGGTTACAACACAGTCCTGACTGAAAAAATACTTTAAAGAAATATGTACATCTCCAGGGAACAGAACCAGAGTCGATAATGTACATATTTCAAACTCTCTTCTCTTGAATGACTGAATGGTTTCCTACCTTTATTGGTGAATGAACATCAGTTTGAGTAACACTGTGCAATATTTTTTTTAAAGCAGAATTTATTATCTATACTTCTATTTGCTACTGATTTGCTTTGGAGATATAAAGTTCCACGTCACATTGAAACAGCAAAAATTAGAAGACCACATTATATTATCCTTTCTATAGCAAATAGACTTTAATGAGGCTCATTTATTTTTCAGTTCTATAGATGTATGCATGAGACTGAATTAAAATGCCTGTGTAATGAATATATATAGCACACAAAGACTGCAATTTCATGCAATCACAAATTGTACCTGTAAAGCTGTTGAAACTTTTGCAAATGGTTGAGTTTTCTGTCTTTTTAAGTTCAGTTCAACAAAATGTGGATAGGATTCCTAATCATGTAAATTCAGGATTATAGCAAATTCCTTACTGTGCTTCAGTCAGCAGTTGAATTCCCACTGTGGCTTCGGGTGGAGCAGAAGTTTACCTTTTAACTTGCAATTTCCATTGCTTTATAGGTCGAAGTATCAATGTTAAATCTGCTGGCCTGGTTGGAAGACATGGGCCTCAGTCAAAGCAGCCATTCATGGTTGCATTCTTCAAGGCAAGTGAAGTCCTTTTCCGTTCTGTCCGAGCAGCCAACAATAAGAGGAAAAATCAGAACCGCAACAAATCTGGTAGTCAACAGGAGTCTTCTAGGATGCCAAGCATTGGGGGTAAGATGGAACTATGATTTACTAGTCTGTTTATAGAAGTTATGGGCACTTGCTCAAATGCAATGGAATCACAACAGCTCAAAAAGATGCTGCTTACTGACTGAACTGTCAGAAAGCCTGTTCCTACTCCTCTTTTGTTGTGTTGGCCCTGGGCATGATCTACCTTCTGCAAGTCTGAGCAGTAACATGTATCATGGCCCCCCAGGAGGGTGAAATGGCCAAGTAGTTTAAGGAAGGCTGTGTCTGAGCTTGAAACTAATCCTAGGCAGTAGGCAACTGGATGATATTTTTGCTATGCATTACTAAAAAGTAGAAGAGAAGGATTGCCCCACAACTACTTGTCTAGGAAGCCTCAGCAAAGGACAGTGTTTAGACAATTGTTTAACTGCCTCTCAGCTGAAGAAGACAAGACGTAACACAAAAATCTCAATACTGGAAATGAGGAAGTATCTGTAATTGTAATCTGAAAAATTGTAAACTGTTTATGACTTCAGACCAGCTGTCAAATACTGATGTAAATATAGAATATATCCCTCTATGGAGTAAATTTGGTCCCTTACCTGACAGGTACTGACAGTAGCACACATGAAAATGTTCTTAATCCCGTTAGAGCCTGGAATAAGTTTTGCTCCAGTTTTTTCTGAAATGCTCCTTTCAGCTAAAGGCACAAAGTCACCTTCTAAATATTCTCACTTTTGAACAAATATGTCTACTTTTTGGGAAAAGGGTGTGACAGTGTATCTCTCTAGAACCCTGGCAGATTTAATAACAGCATATCAAAACCTTAATGTAAGTGCTGTTCTTAAATCCTGTGGATGTCTACAAGTAAGCAAATCAGTATTTTGTGGAAGGAATTTAGCCTGGGAATGGGACCCATTTATTTGAGAGGAAGTGTTATGAGCAATATACATTACTTAAACACATCTCAGGACCTTGACAGAGGCATACTAGAGACCACTCTAATGCAATGCAAAAGCCTTTCCCAGATCTTTTGCAGAAGGATAATTTTACCATAACAATCAAAAACTAATATTGAGTTGCTAAAGAAGTGAAAGAAATTATTTAAATAATTTTTCATATTCCCTGGAAAAAGTCTGCTAATTTTGGGAACCATATTTTTTTGGTGAAGGGAAAATTATCTAAGTAACATGGTACACACAAGGTACCTACATAGAAATATCACACTTTCAGATTGAATCCTATGTATCTAATGCATGAAAAAAAAATTGAACAGATTTCTTAAGTCTCATTGATTATAGCAGGAAAGCTGAACACAAGTTCCTTGCTGGTTTAATCTGGGAAAACCAAAACCTTATCACATGCTGACAAGTTGCATTGACATCAGAATTACCTCAGGGAGAGCTGTTTGTAAGTCTCAAAATACTTTTCAGCCTTACTTGTGCATCCAGTTGTGCTCCAGACCTGTTGTAAAACAAAAAAAATCAGAACATCTCTAGTGGAATGTGCATTATGAATCAAATTTTCTCCTAGTCTCTTTAAAGTCTACATAAGCATAGAGTACATCCCTGCATACATTGATCCCTGGCAGATCTAGTTCAAAAGAGATTGCAGTTCAAGAAAACCATACTGTTAAAACAAAACCAGGTTAGGAAGCGATTGCACATGCAATTGCATCAAAATCAGAGGCATTAATGTGGAGAGGGAGGAAGCAAGATATAGGCAGGCTGGAAAGGATGGCCAAGCTGAAGGTAGATAAGTGACCACAGCTTCACATAGCAACACTCTCTATAGCAAAACTACTTGGACGTGTAGTTCCTGCACCATGGCAAATCAGCTTCCATGCTCCTTCCATGCACAAACTTCTTTTATTTGGGTGTCATTAATGATCACTCACTGGACTTTTCACACTATAGGTGTTCCAGAACACTTCTAATGACTATTGCAGCAATACTCATCAAATACTGTGGGTGAGAATGCTGAAGGCTACAAAGGCAATGTACAGATTCTATCCAGATGCTGCCATTGTGCAAAAAAGGCATAGAGAAGAAAACATGCTCTTTTTGCTCTGATCTTTGAGTCTTTTCAGAATATAGTCCTTCCATGTGCAGAGCCTGCAATCAGAGAAAAGCTATGCTCTTTTCCTCCTCTTCAGCAGCCCCAGGATATGGGGATATGCTGCATCCCTTCAGGTTTATGAGAGGAGGCTAATTCTCTAAGTTCTCTACAGCTTCCACTAATGAGCAGCACTTCAAAAGTATAATTCATCTCTTCATATTTAAACATAAAATTTTGGGGAAAAAAACCAAACAATTCTTCCCATCATTTTTCTCATGGAAAACTGTCAATAGACTAAGTTTAATTCTCATTCACTCCTTGATACAAGACACTTGACACAGTGATGGGCAAAGGTAATTGTGTGATGTAGGTCTTTTGTTTCTAAGCTTCCATAATCTTGTATCTACAGCACCTAAGACAGACACTGACAGTGAAAAATGCTGGCCTACATAGCCAGAGGTAATGTATCCAGACCCAGATAGGAATGCTGTCATTCGTAGGTCACTGACTTCGGATACACCATTCTCTATACATCAATTTCAACTTTTCCACAATCATGTCTTCATTTTCTCCTTTTTCCTTCTTCATTTTCTGTTTCTTTTTTCCCCTTTTGCTTTTTCTTTCCCTTTTCCTTTTCCTGTTTCACTTTGCCCTTGCTTTTTGTCATCTTTCTTTTGCCTCTTGCCTCTTGTATTTTGCTTTCTTCTTTTTTCCTTCTTTTTATAGTTCTTTGATTTCAGCAATTAGTTTTACTGAGTTCTCAGCATGTCAAAAAGGAAAGCCCCACCGGTCAGCTCAGCTCTTCTCTTCCAAAAGACAAGACATTTTTTAAATTTTTCATGGAGTTTCACAAAATCATAGCATGGTTAAGGTTGGAAGAGATCTGGTCTAGTGGAAGGTGTCCCTGCCCATGGCATGGGGGTTGGAATTAGATGATCTTTAGGGTCACTTCCAACTAACATTCTATGATTCTATCATATACACAAACACAATATGAAGAAAATAAAATCTTATATATGGGTTATTGCAACAGCTGGGAAATTGTTGACACACTTGGGGTCATCATCCCAGTGTTGTTACAAACTTCAAGAGAAGATGATGTCAATGCAAAGACAGACAGAATTAAGCTTAGCATTCAGGCTCTACTCTACCTGTCTGCTATGCACAGAGGATTGAACTCTTTATTATTTACCTGGTTTTATTTTTGTCAAACTGTAGATAAAAGAAAAAATAATTAAAACCCAAAACCAAACCAAAACCAGACAGGTTGTTCACAAAGTACATCATATAACTCTCCCTTAGAAAAAAAACTGGCTTAATTTCAATTTTTTTAACATTGTCTAAAAAGAGTTACAGTGTAATTGGGCACTACAGAATATCCACATTTTAATACTGAATAGTGACATACACCAAGAAACTAAAAAATAAAGCTTCATAATTTTTGTTCTTAACGCAGTGAGATAAACCCAGAAAACAATACTTCAGGCTACATTTTGTGTATGCTATTGACTGGTCTCACACTAACTGATTGAAAATACAGTATTTTGTAATAGTATGCATAAGCATGTTCTTATGTCTTTATTTCCTCTGGAAAAAAAAATCTCATTAAATTTCTTATACATATATTTTATTGCCGTCCGTCCACAGCTCTTTCTGCTATGTAGCGGTTTAGATTCTAACTGCAGTCCCTAAATAGCTGAGTAACAATGTTTTCTCAATCACAATAACCTATGGTTTTGATTCTTGACAGAATAAGCGTATGGGCCTTGAAGCTACAGAATGTGAAATTGAATCCTTGGCACCAGATCTTATTATAAATGTCACATTTGATACTTACATGGAATGTTATATTACACACAACATTTGTCTTACATGAAAGATAGAATTCAAGGAAGGAATACAGACTTTCTTGAGTCTCACTTTCTTTGTAGGTGAATGGGTTAGATGACTTACAGTCTGCACACGCAGGCCATTTTATCAGGTGTTCTGGTGTGACCACACATCATTTGAGCCTATATTTAAATGGTTCAGAATATCACAACAATGACGGCATCTTTACGATAACTTGCATATTTATTATTCCTTTAACTGTAGGGGCTTCTGCTACATCCTGGCGCTAAAACTTCTGCACATGTTCTTGAATATGAAAATGTCATTGCAGAGAAAGTTGGCAAAAACACAATCTTCAGCTTTCATTTGTTTTCCTGCTTGGATGCTATCTGAAACAATATAACGACTTTCTGTGCATCTTTCTCACATTTTTCAGTCACAGTTTTTTTGCAGTGACTTGTGTTCTCTATGTATGACTTTTAAATTCCCCCTAATAGCTGAGACAGAAAAGCTCAATATTCACCTCCTATGAACACTGATGTTAGTGAAAGTGAATGTATATATCCTTGTGAAGAATGATCAGTGAACACAGCTCCCTTTTTTTTAAGTTCCTTTACTTTCAACTACTTTCACTGTACTTTGAGTGTGTGCAGAACATCCTCGGTTATTACAGACAAGTCAGCACAAAGCATGACTTAGGGGCTTTGGTTGTATTAAAGTATACAGATTTTTGAAAACTTGTGATGTTTAGGGCATCCAGCTTTGCTTTCAGTTGCTACTCCAAAAAAACATAGAACTCCCAGGGGATGTGGGTGTATATTTTTACCCTGCATGCCCTGGGACAACTGAGAGTGTCTGAGATGGCAACACAGCTATATGTGGAGATCCTTTAATGACTGTCGTTGAAAGGCTAGGAAAATACCATAGGAAAGAATGCAGTATTTGTCTTTAAAAAGTATGAGGATTTGAGGTATTATAGCTTAGAAAGCCTAACTTAACATCCCTGATGGTTATTTAGTGTTGCAAATGGACATATCTTGACTTGTGGACAGCTTTTGACACAATTTTGGGGGCCATATTGAGCCCACGTGTATTGAATAGAAAGTAGGTACACAGCCTGTTTAAAAAAATAAAGAAAAAGCCTATTCAAAGAGCAGGTTAGCAATAAGAGAAACATTTGTTTGGGTACTTTGAATGACGTCTTGTCGAGTTTCTTCTGGATCTGATTCAGTCCAATTTTTTATTGGTAATTTGGATGACTGAGCACTCTTCCCAGACCTCATATCCTCTGTGAACTTCCAGAGAGCACATTCTGTTCTATTGTTCAAGTTACTAACAAAGATGTTAATATCAGCACTGATCCTTTAGGGACATCCCTAGTAACCAGCTGCCAGGCAGACTTGTACCACTGATCCTGTTTGGGCCCAGCAGCCCAGCCAAGTTTCCATCCATTACATTCTTCCCTTTAAAGGCACTCTTACCTATCAAAATTATTGATTGGTTTGACCAATTTGACTTGAGGAATACTACGGGAAAACATAACCAAAACCTTCCTAAAAGCAAAGGGAACAACACCCAGGGCTCTTCAAAAGTCCACAAATCTAGTCAGATCATCACAGAAAACAGTCAGGTTGGTTAGGCACATTTTGAACTAGTAAATTCATGCTGACTGTTCCCAAAACACCTTCTTGTTCTTTGTGTGCCTGGACAGTTTCCATGAGAATTTGTTCCAAAGACTTCCCAGAAGCTGAGGTTAAGCTGATTTGCCTTCTTGAAGATGGGTGTGACTTTTTCCATTTTGAATCATCAGAAATGTCTTTCAGTGCATGAATGCTCAAAAATAGCAGGAAGTGACTTTGTGATGTTGGTCAGCTCATTCCCCACCCTGAAAATTGTCTGTTCTGCTCACATGGACTTACGTATCTTCAAGTTGCTTAACTGATTCCTAACTGTCTCTTTTACTGTGGATAGAGCTTCAGCCACTAGGGTCAGGGATTTGGGAGTCCTGAGGGTAAGTCTTGCCAGTAAAAAACAAGACAAAAAAGTCATCTGAGTCCTTGTCACTAGGTCCTTTACTGAACAACAAAGCTGTGTTTTTCTTATGTTTTCTTTCTGCTATGAATGTACTTATAGAGTGCTTCTTGACCTTTGTATCCCTCACATTTCAACTCCAGCTAAGCTTTAGCTTTCCTAACATCTATCCCTGCATGGCCAGGCAATATGTTTATATTATTTCTGGTTTTTCCACATTACTTTTTCTTCCTATTTGAATTTAAGTTCAGCCAAGATTTTCCTAGTCAGCCACAGTGCATTTGTGCCATACTTGCTTGACTTGCAGTGGGCTGCAATGCTGTTGTTGATGTCATCCCTACAACATTAACCATACTGTGGTTGCTGCAGCCCCATCATGCTGTAGTTCTCATCCACATTCCTCATCCTTAATCTGTTCTTTATTCATTGATTTGTGTAACTACAACAGACTCCTAAAGGCTGATGAGGTGGGAATAAAAAAAAAATTTCTAAGCTGATTATTTGACAGTGTGGTTTTGCTGCAAAACTCCTATTCTGGGTTATACTGCTAAAAATAAGCCTGAAATAATATGAAGAACTTTTTTACTGTATTTTACACTGTGCTTTGTTGTGGCCATCATACCTTCAGAAAGACCCAGAGAAGCAATGGTAGCAGAGGTCAGGATGGTTGACAAGAAGCACTTGGTAAATTTGCAGAAAAACTCCTCTAGGCCATATATTTGGAAGAGTTTTCTGCAAGGATAGTGAAGAACTACACAGATTAGTTAATAGACTGTGGAAGTTCCTTTCATTTTATGTGAAAAAGGAATTTCTTAATTATCCTGAAATTTTTCAGAGACCTTCTATTTCAGTCTTAAGTCTTATAATGTTAAAAAGAAATGTTCCTTAAAAAATTCTTTTCCTGAAACTGAAAGATTTGTTTCTTTCACCATGTCTTCCTTGTTTGTTTGGGTTTTGTGGAATTCTGTTTGTTTGTTTGCTTTTTCTTGTCATTGTTGTTGTTGTGGATTTTTTGGTAAACTTTTTTTTCCCCAGAATAGTTATTTTGGTTCAAAAAAGTCACTTTAAGCATTCTCGAATTGGAAACAGAGGAGACAGCCTGTACTCCATGCTCTGTCACATGCCTCTCTCATGGCACCACATGAACAGCTCTATAAACCAACTTTGGGAGCCAATGTGATGAGGGCATGGCTCTCTTCCCTTCCTTTCCTGTTACTTAGGAGCAGTAAGGAACAAGTACTAGAATTTCTCCAGGAGTAAGATTTTCATGGAGAAGCATATATGAAAGGTTCTCTGTGTCCTTCTATCCTGACACATCTGTCAGAGTAAGCTTTCAGTCCCTTAAAAAGCACCTGTTAGTCTTCTTGTTTACATTAGTATTATTGACTAAAGATCATCAAGTGGTGAGAATTTCCAGAAAATATGGTAAAAGTTAAGAAGTATAAAATGTGCTACTATGTGTTTAACTAAAAGACTTTTGGAAATGACTTTCTTCAGGATGTTTTTTATTGTTGCTAATTTATCTTTTGAATTGGGCTACCTTCTTTACGTGGCAATTAAAAGTGTGCCAACATACAGATGACTTCCCCATATTTTGGATCAGGCTCTCCCTTGTCCTCTTTGATTACCTGTGTGCATATTATCAGAGGTGTTACCCACCTAGCCAGCTGATAGACACTTTGTAAACCTGTTTCCAGTAAAGCTGTATGCATTTTTTGCCAGGGTACAGAAATTGTATCAGTATGACTGTGCTGATTCTGTATTTCCAGGTTTACATTGCCTTTACAACTAACCCTAGGATTATGAATGAAAATATGGTTTTCCTTTTGTTTATACAGCTTGGTATAAATGTAACTAAATTTAGTCAGTTCTAGCAATGCTTCCAAATAATTTATTAATGTTATTTTCTTCCTGTAGATTATAACACAAGCGAGCAAAAGCAAGCATGTAAGAAACACGAACTCTATGTGAGTTTCCGAGACTTAGGATGGCAGGTATGATTATAAATGCTCTTTCCTACCAGTTCAAACTGGGACAGTCTATTTTAAAGTCCCCCATTATTTGCACTCTATTTTCTTTATGGAAGATGGTATGTCAATGATGAGACACAAATTCTTTAAATGCATTTTGAAATGAATCCTTATCAGTATTGCTATCCCTGTAATTTTAACTTTTTTAGCTCTTCTCTCAAAGATATTGCACACATTAGTGGCTTCCTGATTTGGATTCATTCACATAATAAAGATAAATTTTAACTCCTGCTCAAGAGATTAATGAATCCGCAGTAAATGAAACCAAAATCCCCACACCAAGTAATGAAATGTTTTAAATTTTCACTAGTTCAGATTTAAACCTCCCTGGTTCAGTGCTCTCTACTGCAGGTCATAGAGATTTCACTGGGGTAGGGTCCTTATGGAAATAAATCTTGGATCACTGCTCAGTGAGCTTTATAATGTCATGAATAATTTTATATAATTCCTGAGGAAAACTCATCCTGCCATACAGTAACAAAAAAATAATGTACTTGCAGAAAAAGGTCGTGAAGTCAGAGGCAGGGCATTATGGGCAAAGAAAACAGAAATCAGTCTAGGGTTTTTTTTCCAGAAAGCAAGGAACTCTCTATAAAGAAAGAACAAGAAGGCCACCAGCAACCTATAACTGTTGCATATGTAGGTAAGAATTCAGGGAAGGCTGTCTGTGAATTTCACATTTCTCTGAATAATTTTAAAACAACTATCCAGGAGTAGAACAAGTTTAGGAGGAGAAAAATATGCTATCTCTTTAGTGACAGCTCATCCTTTATGAACCTAGCTCGGATTCTCACATGGCCTCATTATCCTGTCTGATAATTTGTAGTGTATTTATCCCCACAGCAGCCTGCAGAAGTAGGCAGAGGATATTTTCCCAAGTCTGCAAAGCATGATTACTCTGTCCAGGGCCACAGAGCAGGCTTGTGGTACTGAACTCAGGCCACTGAACAAGTGAGCCATTGTCTCTAGATTACGGGGTTTTTTTTTCAGATATCAACAGTTTTGGGGTTTTTTTAAACAGCAAATTCTGGTATGCTCCAAGGTGTGCAAGGCTCTCAGACCAGCGGCCATAGTGGCCAAGGTAGCCATAGAAAAAGAAAACCTATTTTTAACACAAAAACTACTATAAGAATTAAAAGTTTTAGCTGGAAAGCCAGAGCTACACTGTCCAATATTTGATCAGTGAAACCCAGAGTGAAATAAGATACAAAAAAAAGATACAAATCCCAAGAAGTAGCTACTTGATCCTCTCTGCCTTTCCTGCAGCACCTCCATTACCTGGCAAAGGAGGAATTCAGCAAACTAAACACACAGCTTTCATTAACATTTTAAAATATTTTCCCTCTTGTGGTCTTTTGCCCATGCTGTGTTGCTTGAAATACTGAAAATGTATGATTCATTGGCATGCCAACGGGTAATCACTAGCAAGCCTCAGTCTCACGCAATAATACAGTTAATAGTATTGACTATGCTGAAGGAAGAGAATGCATTTTAATTACTTTTGTTGAACCAAGAAGTGCTCAAGCATTTTAGTCTGGAAGGAAAAGTATTCTGCAAATATATTTTAATCTTTAATCTCCCTGATAGCCTCATTAGTTGGTATTCAGTACAGATTTTTAGGTTTAATTTACATCCAAATTTTGCATGAACAAAACAAGTACCTTAAAAAAAAAAAAAAAAAAAATATTGTACATGCCACCCTCTGAAGTTCATTTTGTCATTGAGCAAGTCTTTGTTTGATATAATTATAAATTCCCTGAGTGAGAAAATATAACGAGTGGATTTATTTCTTCTTGTTTTAGGATTGGATTATTGCACCGGAGGGCTACGCTGCGTTTTACTGTGATGGAGAGTGTTCTTTCCCCCTCAATGCCCACATGAATGCAACAAACCATGCCATTGTTCAGACTCTGGTATGCCTCTGAGTGTTAGAGTTGCCTCGTGCAGTTTGTGTCTTTGCTCAGAGCCTGACTCTTCTGTTTACCATCACTGAATTTTGATAATTTCTGGGTAAATCATAATTGATTTCAAAAACCTGCTTTAGTGATTATGTTGGAGAGAGTATGAGCTGCTCAGAGTGGCCTGTGTGGTAGGTTTCACCCCCATTTCAAATGCAATAGCACATGAGAAGACTGTGTTATATTACTGGAGAACTGTGTAGGCAGGAACCAAAGGGGCCCCCTGGTCTGACTTCCAAGAGTTTTTGCAGCTTATTGAAGCTCAGTGTTAACATCTACGTGCTATACCTTCCAGAAATGATGACACTTGGCCACTCTGTGGACCTCTGCTGTCAACTGTTGGCAGAGCTCCTTACACTGTAATTTAATGTGAAGCTTTGCAAACAGATGCATTTGCATGTAAGAAATTGTGTTCAGTCATGCCTGGCTTACAAACGCAATTTAAATATAAGTGTGCTTGGATCTGCTGCTCTGCCTGGTACATGTAAAAGGAGATTTGCAGCCAGCTTTCTGCCTCTGCTAATTCTTATGTTTGTCCTGTGCCTCAGCTAGAACAGCCAAAAAGATGATCTTAGTTGAGGCAGCTGGCTAGGCCTCCTCTACCCCAGCAGCATTCAGCTACAGAAATCATGGCCTTTAGACTATGACTAAATGTAATCCTGTGAGGCCAAAATCTGGTCAGTCTGGTCAAAAACTGATTTTTCACCTGTGCCAGCTGAAGATCTGGCTCTGAATAGCTCTGGTATTAGCAGAATTATTGAGAAGGAGAGGAATGAGAGACAATACACAAGGAGGAAGTGACAACATGAAATTAGAACAGGAAAGGGTTGCCATCCCCAATTAGTTTCTGGAAAGGTCAAGGCACTCAACTTCAATTAGAGAAACATGGAGTTAATGTTGCCTCCGATTTAACCTGATAATGGCGAAGTGTCCTGCCCATCAGATTATGCTGATGAGTCTGTCCATGGATAATGATATTTTTCTTGGATTTTCACATTAAAAGTCTGGGCCTGAAAATCCTTCTCCCTTTAGAAATAGTTACTACCTGGGATACCAGGCCCAACATCACCCTCAAATTTAAACCCCACACCAAAAAACAACCCAAAACCAAACAAGAAAACAAACAAAAATAAAGTTTGATTCCTTTCTGATAGAAAACAAATTCTGTTTGTGAAAATTGCCAATTATTTCTACATGAGAGGGATATTTTTAAAAACTCAGCATGTGCTGAGACCTTTTCCCTTCTAGTCAACTTTTCATTTACTCGCCTTTTCCAAATCTAGTCACCAATGCAACATTATTCCTCTAAACTAGAATCTGAGTCAGCAAGATTTACAGAAAGAAGGGGAAATGTCAGAAGCTGAAAATAAGTAGAAATGTGTTAAGGAGTTCAGGTGAAAGGGAACAGAAAATGCCAGTTGGCAAGGAATACAACAATGTGCTTAGAAGACAATGAAGAACAGCATATCTGCAGTCCTGAGCTGAAAAGAAGTAGGTCAGCAAAGCAACAGTTTAACATTCTGCAAACATTGTCCAGAAAAGTTGCCAATATCACTAAGATCCCCAGGTTACAGTTCCCTGCAATTATGGACTGTTAAATAAGAGTTGGCCCAGTGCTACTTTCTCTTGTGTGTCTTTCCTGTCAAAAAATGGTTATTTTCCCATTGTTAAGAAATGTGTGTAGTTTGTCCTATTTTTTTTAATTGGATACTTAATTTTTCCCCATTTTATGGCCATTTTGGAATTGTGTGTCTCCCTCTGCATGCACTGTACATGCATTCAGTTGTGCAGCCAAAAAATCATGAGGCTAATTAAATTTTAGCTGTACATAAATTAGATGAGATAACAGTAGTTGAATGCTTGCTGGTTTAAATTATACAGAATTCGGATTTACACAAGGTGTGCACATGGGGATGGCTTGGGAAGCAATTATTCATACGCTCCACCCTAATCCAAATGCAGTCATCTCCTAGCCATACTGATTACACCATTCTGAAAAAGCCTACTCTTTGGGTTGGGAAGTGATTGTTCCTTGGTATCCCTCCAAGCTTTACTTTTGTATTTTATTTTCTTTTGTAACAAGAACAGGGGAAATACTGGGCCAGTGCCTCCCTCTCCCTCTCTTTCTCTCTTTCTCTCTCTCTCTCTATTCTGCAGCTGAACTCAGGCAAACAGAAAATACAGATGCATATAAATACAAGACAGGGTGCATTTAATGAGTTCTATAAACTTTGTTCTCCTTTCCTGCTTCCCATCACCCTCAGAACAGGCACAGGGGTGGCACTGACTTCCTGATCATGTAAGGCAGTGGATCATTAGGTTGGCTTGCTCTGAATTGGGGGTAAACTCTTGAAAAGGCTGTGAACATCACTTCCATGGGGGTATCCGGGGGCCATGGAGCTTCTATCTGGGGGTGGCAGGGGCTGGTGGGACCAGGATCTATGGCAGGGCAAACATCTGCCTAGGTGAGGCACAGTCATTCTTTTCTCCAGTGCTTTGCTATTCATTTGTTAAACAGTTTTTATATGTGTGTCTGAACTGTTAGAAAACTGCTACTTCAGGATTTATTACTGCTCATTTCAAAAGGCCTTCTCACGGTAACTGTTATGTAAAAATCGTTTCCTGATAGACTGTTCTCTGTTGTCTGGCAAAGGCTCTGCATTTATATCACTGCAAGAGAGATGGCTCTAACAGATTTACAAAGACTTAGCATACAAATGAAACCTATTACTGCTGAAGTCTTCATCCATGCCTTAATAATCTCTTGCCCTCTCTATTACAACTCCCTCTTCTCTGGCCTCCCCAGTTTCCAAGTCTTCAGCATGTGTAGAATATTACATCCAACCTTGTTTCAAGTACAAAGATCTTGTATTTCCCCCATTTTCAGATATTTCCACTAGATCTTGTTTGTTCTGGGATGCTGTTCAAAACTCTTTTCATTCTCTTTAACCTTTCATAGATACATTTCAGCCTAGGGAACATAAAGGCTTCACTGCCTCAGCCCCTTCCCCAAACATTCTGTCCATCTGGAACCCACTTTATGAACTGATTTTTATTTCAGTGGAAGTAGAATTGGATCCACTGATACCTAGATAAGACCTTAAAATGCCCTCATTCTGTCTGATACCCTGCATCGTACAATTTCATAGGCTGAAAACTGTTTCAGTATGAGGCTTTGCCTGCATGGCCTTTGCTGTCTGCAATTGATTTTCCTCCACACTGAGACCCCAACACAGGAAAGCATTTTAGCACATGCTGGGGTCCTGGTGAGACCTGGGGCTTGAGCCTTTGCTTCATGTTATGCCCTGCCGTCAGCAGAGACGGTATGGACAGTGTGTTTAAATGTTTTTCTGAGCAGCCGCCTAACTTCAGTTCTTCTCTAAATTTCATCTGAAAACCCACTTTCTGTCTTGGCTGCTTCTCCTCATTTATCTCCCCATCCACTTTTATTGTATAACTTTGCCCATGCCATTGAAATCAGAGAAATGTGCTGGAGGTAAGCTGTGCTTTAAAGTTGCTAACCGAGGAAAATTTGTGACCACAGCCCTTGCTGAATTGCAAAGACATGTTTTGCACTGACATTGTCCTTGTACCTCTCTGTTTGATATATGAGCTATGTATTTATCTGTCTTTCAGGTTCACTTGATGTTCCCTGATCATGTACCAAAGCCATGCTGTGCACCAACAAAACTGAACGCAATCTCCGTGCTCTACTTTGATGACAGTTCCAATGTGATTTTAAAAAAATACAGGAATATGGTGGTGCGTTCATGCGGCTGCCACTAAAATAAAAAAATAATCTAAAGCAGAGGGTTTTATTGAAAATTGTAATAAAGTCAAGATATGAGCCTTGCTGATGAAAAGGCAGGCCTAAATTTATTCCATTTCATGTCATCTCTCATTTAATTGTACAGTATAATGTATATAGTAGCTTTTATTTATTTAAAAGTATATAGTTTCTTTTGTATGAGCAAAACTTCAGAACCATTTATTTTATGGGTCACCTCACTATGCAATAGAAGTTCACAAATTAATTTTTCAATTGACCATTCTGAAATCTGCTTTATCCCCTTTCAATATTGTAAAGTAAAGCCTTTTTGTATAGATTTTTTTAAACTAGAAACTCCAGGACTTCTGTAACTGCTTTGTATTGTTAGAGGAACTAAAATGCATTTGGTCATATTGTGCCAATGAAAACTGTGGCAAGGTATTTATTTAGAAAAAGGCACAGGAGGAAAAAACTAAACAAAACTGCTTGGCTAAACATATTTTTTTCTTTTAGAAGTTCTGCTCCATTAGAGAAAGTGAAATGTTCAACAGTGCTTAAGTAAATAAACAGCAGATAAAAAATAGAAGTGAAAAAATTGCACATAATTGTCATAACTATTTTCTTTAACAAGATGAGTGTAACTGGAGGAGTATGTTACTTTTTGGCTCACGAGCTGCAGAGTTAGCAAAAGGCTCCAGGCTTTGGAAATTCTGTGTAGACAGACTCTTGCCTCTATCTGTGACTTTCCAAGTTAACACTAAAAATTGAACTATAATATTCTTACCTCAAATCATGTCAATCTATTATCTACTCCACTCCTCTGGCAGGTATTTTTATAGTAGTGTGTAAAACGAGCCAAAATCAAACAAAAAACCCCACAAGCCTTCCCATTACATACACAAGTCGCTATATACACCAAGTAGACAAAATACAGTGTATGGAAGGGCTTTGCATTATTTAGCTTCCACTTCTGGATGTGCTTTATGAGTGTGCAAGGGAAGGCACAGGGGATGCAGCAGTTGTCACCTGTTTAATCAAAAACCTTATCCCTGGTGGTGGCTGTTTTCAGGCAAAGATAAAAAACACCTTTCATAAGAGGGTGCTGGGTAACCTGCAGCCTACTTTCAGTCCCATCTGCTATTCTATCAGGTGGGGGTTTGTTTAAATAATGAGACTCAAAATGGGATATTTTTCCTTTTCTTTATCATTAACTATTGTAATTTTGATAGTTCTTAAATCCATATAAATAACCTTTTAGTCTCACTAAGTTTTGGCCTCAAATTAAATCCTTTGGCTGTGAATTGCACAACCAGAGACTACATTCCCACCACCACTACACAGATGTTTATTTTGAGCTAATTACATTTAATGTCTTTGGGCACAACTTTTTTTAGTGTTATGAAAATGGGAAAATAGAAATTGTCTTCTCTCTATTACCTGGCTAATTATAGCACATGCTTTTATCATGAATTACCTTCATTAAAAATGCTTCCTTTAAACCATTCTAAAAGAGTTGCTAAAAAATGGATAGGATTTATCAGTTTCTTCTTAAACAGTCTATTCGTGTAAACTCTGACTTCTCTGGTTATTTAAAACATATCTCAGAAACTCAGATGATTGCAGACTGATAAAATCAGCATGTGTGTGTGACTGTGTGTGTGCATGTGAATAGGCAGCTGTCATTTTTGCAGAAACTAATTTATTTTGTCTTGCTATTGGAGTAATACATAAATCTTGCATTGTACACACTCAATTAAAAAATAATATAACAGCTCTGATTTCAGCCTTGGGAACTCTTTCCCCTTAATAGAACAGTTCCATTTTACACTCCCATCTGTATGCTATACTGACATTACCCAAATATCTACGTTTAGTTTCAGTTCACGCACAAGAGCGTATAGGAAAATATTTCTCCACCTGAATTACCATTTTAGAAAAGTTTAATTCCTCTGTTGTCTTCAAAAAAATTACTGCTTTTTGTATAAATTGAGTACATGGATATGCTTTTTTGAACCCAATTTATTCTAAAAGGAATTTGATGGATACTAAATTTTGGGTACATTAAGTAATATATATTTTAAATAATGGTGTACCATTTTGAGACTAAGAAGCTGAAGATTATTGTTGTATTATTCTTTAAAATATGCTGTTGGAATATATTTCTATATTTTGAGACATAATAAACCTATAATAGTATTTTCCTCTGCTGTGACTTTGCTTCTTAGACACATGACAAAATGATGCTGGCTTGATACATCTTTTTAAAAGGAAAAGCAGGAGATCACCAATGGTTATGGATAGCTTTTGTTACTGTTCATTTATAGTACAGACATTTTGCAAAATGACTTTTATTTTGCTGTTTCTTAAATAGCAGATGGTGAACCATCTACATTACTAATAAAAATCATGCCTCCAAATCATACCTCCCAGTGCTAGTACTCTACTCAAAATACACTAGAAAGGAGAAATGTTTTTTAAAATTCTCAGTAAATCTGTAACTGGTCATTCCTCTGTTTGAAATGAAGGATAGTGGCACCACACTTTCTGCATGCTCTGGAGAAGTAAATATATGCATGTTTTTATGTAAACTTGTTCAGGTAAGCTCTTTAGTGGTACCTACTAATGCACAACTTCTTGTTCTTTTACTTGGTCCTATCAAATACCTGTTATTTTATATATATATATATTTATGCATAATATATAAAGACATATTTAATTCAATGTGTACACAATTATATGAAATAGATACCCTTATCTGTAGCTATATCTATTTCTCTAGTTATTCCATTATAATTTAGGATACAAGAGCTTTGTTTTGTTTCAAGTTGTTTAAGCTTTCTGCATCCTTCACAACTGGAATCTCAAGGGCTGAAAGCCAAAAAAAAAATTCAGAAGCCCTGTACAGAATCAATATTACAAAGCTGCCTGGTAGCTGACAACGTAGCAATACATCAGATCAGTGCAAAGCCCAGCTGGAGACATCTCAGAAAGACATTGGTGTGGATGTCTTCAAAGAAAATTTTGATCATACTTTGTTCCACTGTGCATCTATCTGAAAGGCTGTCCTGACTGACATGTCCTTAACAATGCCTACCTCTTCCTTCTGCAGTGGTGTGTTTAGGTAAATATGCATTTGTGTGAGTGATTAGGTAGGTAGCGAAAATGGAGCTGCACGAGGAGCTTGGGTACCTTTGGAATACCTTGGGTACCTTTGGGTACCTTAGGAATAAGAAACCAATCCTTTCTAGCTGCATGTGCCAGCGCAGCTGTTTGTTTTCCAGACTGGGATGTATACAACTACAGAACAACATCTGGTCTTTCCATTATGACATGAGTCAATTGTCAGACCATTTGGGGCCACATTTTGGTGAATGGTAGATCCATGAACAGTGTGAGCTACACCTATGCTGTAGACATCTTAGCTAAAACTCTCTTCAGGTACAACATAGAGAAGTTGCCCTTTTGGATTGCAATTCACCTATTTCTCTCCAAAGACTACAGAATGAATTTAGGACAGTGATTCTGCTTAGACCTTGTCTGAGCAAATATAGTCAGTGACAATCCCTGACACTTTAAAAATAAGATTACATGTTTGAAAAATTTTGCTCAGATGTGAAGCTTTGAGAAACCTTTTGTTACCACGATGGGATGTCACATTTTTGTTTTGGAATATAATTTTCTCTACCATTTATTTGGGAAAGGTTGGATTGCTGTTCGTGTATTTCTTCTGTTTTGTTTTGGTTGGTTGTTGTTTTTTGGGCTTTTTTGTCAATTCTTCTTTTGGAAAAGTTTCATGAGAAATTGAATTTGACTCAAAGATTATTTAAAAATAGTTTAGGCTCGTACTTGTAAGACTCTGACGTGTTTCAGCAATAACCAAAGCATTCTAATTACCAGGACTTTAAAATTATGTTATTTGCAATCTCCGCAGCTTTTTTGCTCACACATTCAGCTGTGTAGATGGAGTAACTGACATGTGGTGCCTGAATGACAAACCAGCCACATGTGAATTATACAGCATTATCTTTTACTATCTCATCTGAAGTCACAGAACTTGCAAAATGTGATTTACAATGTGTTAGTGAATTCTTACTCACAGGGCTTGAGCAAGAGCTTGATTAAAAACAAAAGAAAACTAAACTAAAAAATTCAACAAAAAACAGTGGGAGGAGGTTTTCTTGCCATCTTAATTCAAATAAATCAGCACCAAACGTGGTATATGAGGGGTCGTGAATCTCATGTGAATTAAATGGGCCTTTTGTATTCTGTTTTCCACATTTACAACACATGACACAGACACTTCTCCCAACTGCTATATTTCCAGCTAAATACTTTCTGTTCTCTTTCTGTATGTTTTTGCTTCCAATAGGCACCACCAATTATTCTTATTAATATGAATGAATATTTTCATTGCTTTAGCAGATGTTAATGCTTTACAAAAGAAGTATGTGTTATTGGTATTGCTAAGTTTTACATGTACAGAAAATTGGAGAGGCTTGACAAAGAGAAGAGCAGATGAGAGGCAGTACAGGGCAAACAGCTAGACCTCCAATGTCCCAGTGTTCTAAACCCTACTGCACACTCTTGGCGAGTGATAAATACATTTGGCATTTCTGCCCATGCAGCTCATACCTTTAAGGGAAGATAGGCAGTCTTAGGGGTTACCTGGACCTATACTTTGCATTAACAAAGTATTTTTCAATTTTCATGGTTATTTATGTGCAGAATGTAGACTACACCTTTCCAATGTGGGAGTAGCTGTATTTAAAAAGCTACTTCTAGGGAGCCAACAAAGATTATCTTGCAGCAGATCTTGGAGCACCTTTTCAACAGGGTCATAAATCTGCACCAGTAGAGTTGAAGGCAGTGTTGCATCCCTCCCTTTTCTTATGTTTTCCTCCTCCTCAGTGGGAAGTTCAGCATTGCGTTAAGACTGGGACTCTGTTCATATCTGGGTAGCAGGGGTTCTCAGGCCAGATGTTGGCTGGAGATGTGAGAGCAACATATTTTCTAGGGAGCAGCTCTCAGAGAATAATATTGAAGCAGAGATATGGGAGCAAATCTTCCCTGTAAAACTTGTCCTGGTCTTTTCTGGGTTTCCAGCTGACTTATGAGCAGAAACACTTGTGAAAATGAGAAAGGTCTTTGACTAAACTGTAAGGAGAAAACTTTGTGGGGGATCTTTCTGGCCTCTCTGCCCCCATAAATTCTTTGACAAAGGAGAAATCCAGGCTTGAATGTGGAGCTACTCAGCTCCACAGAGACCAAAAGTTGGATGAGACATGGTGGAGAAACACAGCAAATATATCGAACTCCCTAAACTGGTCTAATTGGAAAGTAAAGCTTTTTGTGCCTGGTTATTTTCTTGGTTGCTGAGCTGTTTTGCCACAAGGACGTGTGTTCCCTTTTATTCGGGTGAATTTTACATCCCGTTTACACTGGGATTCCTTTCCAAAATAAGGGTTTCTCCCTTAATCTCTGCAATGTCTCTTTTCAGCCTTCTCTGCATGTTATCTGTTTTATTATTCAAGACTAACAGCTCCCACCAGGAGTGCTTTTTTCTAGACTGTGCTGCAGGGACAGAACAAAGACAAGACCTGCCAAGTCAGTTACTAGTTTAACTGGGATGTGACTCTTTGAGAAATCTTTTTGCTTACTTTTTCTTTCATTTTCGCATGCATTTGTATTTTTCTTGGTTTGCTGTCTTGGTATGAATTCTTGTGGATAAAAATACTTAGGTATGTGCATAGGGTTCCACAAAACCTGCCTGTGAAAAGGATTTGTGCATTTAGCAAGGAATAAAACTTCCTAATTTATTTCCTCTTTGAAAATGGAATTAATATAACTACTTGTTATATTCCACATAAAGGAAAACATTTTTAGCAAACTACTGACCTTGATTTCATTTTGTATTTTGAAATCTGCTAATTTAGTAAAAATTTAAGAGTTTCTTATTAGCAGGATCTACATTGTATACCTCAGGACATTTAGCTAAGGAACAGATCAATATCCTCAGATATATTGATGTACATACAAAATCTATCAAAATGAATAATGCCCTTGAAATACTCGCAGATGCATTTCTAAGTCTTTCTGTTTACCCACTTTGTACAGTGAGATAATGAGAATGTTTTTCATGCCAGAATACAATTAACTCCTTAATTCTCAGATTTCTTCTCCTTATAAATAAGGCCTTATGCGTTTACTCTTTCCTCTCACTCATCTGCAACAAAATATGGCTGAAGGTAGGTTAAAATTGTGGGAAATTAATTTCATGCTTCAGAATTGAACTGAATGTGGAAATTCCCAAACTTTAACTAGAAGCTTTAAAAACCATTATGAAAGCAGTTTAAAAAATTTTTAAGAAAATCATTGCAGATCCGCGGAACTCAAAACAGTGCCGTAGAAGTGGCCATTGGGGCAGAGAAGCCAGCACTGTGTTGATGCCTGGCAGAAGCCCCATCTGCCTGGCAGGGGCTATGGCCACAGGGCACTGATGTACTCAGTGAGGAGCAAGCAGCCCACATTTGTGGAAAGGAGCCTGGAAACAGCAGGGTTCCCTTCTCTAACACAGTGCAGACACCGCGACTGCCCGGCAAGGAAACAGGAGAAATGTCTCCTAGAATAGTGCACAGTAGAGCCCACTGAAAATGCTTGCATTTAATCATAGAAGTGCTTAAAGATATGGCTCTATTTCAAAACCAGAAACGTATTCACTGTGAAATTCCCACTCTGGCTAAATTTCCTCCTGACATTTCTGAGTGAAGCTTCACTGACATTTTCACAGAGATTTGCTCATTTTTGGCAGGAAAGAGTTTGACCCCTCTCTTCAATCATGTTACACCCCATTTCCACTGACTGTCTCTTTTCCCATTCTCTTAGTTTTTCCCATGATGTAAACACATGCTGCAGTAGAAGCAGCAGTGTTCCTCTGGATTTACTCTAGAATAGCTAAGTAGCACTGCAAAATATTTCCTACAATGTTTTCCTCTCATTCCTCTGAATCTTTTCCCTTAGCTGACCTTTGCTGTTGAAAAAACTGTAAGAAATGAGCCAAATAATGATTAAGACAGAAATCAGGTGACATGTACATATTTAAATTGTTTTAATTAAGTAATTAAACTTATTTATATACATCTGTTATATCATTCTCCTTACAGTCATTAGTTACATGGCACTGCCGTGACTCTAAGCACTGAGGCTTATCAGCCTTCCAGGAGAGAAGTCTGCTTGAACTTTCAAGCAACGCCAGGCTATCAAGCTGTTTCATCTCACACATCTGATTTTTGCAATTTTTTCTAACGGGTTTAGAAGTTTACTCAATACAGTCACATTCTTCAGAAGGGCACTGGAGTGCAGCCAGGAATGATAACCTCTTCCATTAACATATTTGGATCATGATAAGAATACCTGTCCCCAGTTTGGTTTTCTTCATATACATGTACATTCATTATATTCTAGCTATTAAGAACAGCACTATGGCTTTTCTAGCAACGAAGAGATCTCTGTCAGAGAGTGAAACCCATCTGTGGTGTTTTCTGTTTAGTAGTTCTGCCGTTCTCTCTATAATCTAGTTTTCATGATTGCCCAAACACTACAGAATCCATATCACTCATCATATTGATTATTACAATTAGCTTTCCTCTAGACTGCTCTAATTTCATGCATTTCTAATCACCCATTTGTTGTGTAGGTAATTACCACGTTCATTTACTTGCAACCAGATGTTTTAGCAATTATGTTTATTTCCTTATTTTCCTACCAGCATCAGCTTTTTCTCCAGTGTAGTCATAATGCAATCTTTTCATGTTGCAGAAAATTTAGTATTCAATATATGAAGAGTTGGGCAATCTCCATTTCTTCCCCTTATAAAGAAAAAATGAAGTGTTTTTGAAGCTATTTCTACATGACACAAAACGGTGGTTCTATGTAGCTTTTTGAACTAATAATGCTCCAGAGGCCACTCAATTGTATTACTGCCTATTTCCAAGCTGTTTGCAATACCAGCAGCAATTCAGTCAGAACCTATATATTGACATGGAAATACACTATATGGTGTAGAAATAATAAAAATGTTGTTGATCATTTGGGGGCCTCTGAAATAAGCTCAGATCCAAATGAGTTTGCAAAAGTTTGTGAATAAAAATTTAAAATGTGTTTTCTTGTGCATTTCCCCTTTGTTGCAAGCAAGCCAAGGTGTAGAATTAAAAAGTGTCCTAGTGAGTACATTTCTGTGAGGTGTATTCAGTGAGATGCAGAGCATCAGTTCACATTGAAATAGCTCTTAATTTACCCTTCAGGTTTGCTTTCTCTTGTGGTTTCCCATAGAAACTCAGCTGCCTTAGAAGTTCTGTTATAATAGCACCATCTTCTGACTAACATTCTGTCAGGAGTACTTCTGAGTATTTTTATCTCTGGTTCATTGCAGCTCTGAGGGTCTGACTTCATTGAACAGGTGGCTGCTCCCCTGCTTTATGCAGTGCTCCAGAGATGCAGTGAAGTGGTTAACCACACAGTGCAATCATCTGTACAGAGCTGAGAATTCCTTAACTTTGGCAGCCTGATGTTGAAACGTACACACATTTCCAATGAAAATGTTGAGAGAATTAAATTAAAATAGAAAATGTTCTGCTGACATTTTTGGTGCTGATTCAGTTTTGTATGAGTAAGAACCACTGACAGCACTTGCATTCTCAGTCTCTTTCAAGGTCATGACTGTATGCTAGATAGTTTGAAGAGTCTACTACAGTATAAGTACAGCCCAGCTAGTAAAGGTTTAACCTTATTTAACCTTTGCATATGCAAAAAGATTTAGATCTTCAAAATGCTAGAAATTGTTGGATTGATTTTCTAAGAGGAAATTGTATCATTTTCATATCAGATTCACTTTAACTCTTGGCTATGTTCTAATATATATGGGTCTTTTCTTCCCATTTCTATCTGGACAGTAAAGAAAAAACAGAAGTGACTGTCAGCTAACTATCAAAACAACTTAGTCGATTAATTTTGGAAAGTCTAGAGAGTGATATTTGAAGTCACTTATCCAGTTCATTTCATATAATTTATTGAAACTTCAGATACAATCTAAAGGGCATAAAACCAGAGTCAGAAGCTTCATTGGTGCAAGAAAATGAGATAGGCTTAAAATTTCTGGATTGCTTCCCTGCTTCTATCATTGATTCACAATGAAACTTTGGAAAACAAATATTCCATATCTGCATGACTTTGTCATGCATTTGTAAAGGACAAGTGAAAATAGGTTTTGTGAGACATTTTGACTTTCAGATCCATATACAGAGCAAAAATAGTGCTATTTGTGGCATTAGATGCTGTCAGTTTATTTCTCAGTTCTTATCTACCATACACTTCTTTTTGTGATAAACCAAAATTTTCAAAGATTTGTTTGCCTCTTTCAGTTCTCATTTGTAATACAATAATGACAACATTTACCAATGTCAAAGGAGAATTAAGATTATAAATACCTGAATATTAATGAGAAGCTCAGATAACAGTCCTGTTTGTGCACATGTGTTATTTGCTTATACAAATGCAAATGTGTAAACACATGCCATCCCATATATTTCTTAATCAGAAAAATATTCCTTCATTAGAAAATTGCACCTTTTTTCTAATTTGCTCACTTTAATTCAAGGCACTAATGTTTTTCCATCCTAAAGAACTCCTTTAGTCATTAACAAAGAAAATTATTTGCTCAGGCTATTTGTTTTTTTTTGTTAATTCCATTCAAGTGACTTTCTCCAGGCTATGAAATGCTACTGTTCTTGTTCTCTGAATTTTCTAGATATTGTGAAAAAGTCTGAAAAACCTTACATGCAGAGCTGATGACTCACTGAATTTGAGAGGAATCTTCTCTAGCTAGTGACTCTAACTGGTGATACTGAAATGATTAAATGCATTGTAGCAATCTTTGCAGAGGCTTACATGTCTAAATATACATTGCAGCTGTGTTGATCTTTAGTTCACTCATGATATTGACCTAAAAGTGAATAAACCGAACAGAAATATATGTAGTTGGTTATAGTCATATTCTTCACTGTATAGCTCCATTGGGTTATTGAGTGTCCCCAAAAGTGGAATATTTTGGGGCTTATGCACACTCAGTGCCATCCACAATTGTTCACTTCAGAAGCCTATCTCCAAAGTCATGGTGAACTTGCAGGATCAGAATACTCACTGCTACCATTTCTTCACTTTTTTTCAGAACAAAAAGAAAGGTAGATGTAATTGTAGAACTCACCTGAAAGGTTAAGAGAAAGAGAACTACCTTAAAATAGCTTGGAGCAAGAAGACTGTGCATTCAATTAAAATATTACTGATGTGATACCCCCAGATGGTTTTAGTTCTTTCTAGCTATACATATTTGTTTCATCTCCAGCACTGCAAAAAGTAGACTCAGAACACCCCAAGGGACCAAAAGCCCATAGTGAAGAACACAGATGCCTCGAAAAATGTTTCTCTTAATTTTCGTATTAACTTTCCAGGCTCTAACCCTGTTTACACTGGTGAACTGTAATGCATATTGAATTTGTATTCAGTATGTTAGTGACTCTACCATGCACATCTCTTTGATATCTAAGCACTTCCTCTTCACACCACCATTGAAAAATGGTTTTAGATGTCTATTTGTTAACATATGTTCTCAGCATTTGTATATCTGTGTGTCTTTCCATGTGATGCTTATTTTTCCTGTGCTTTATTTGCATGTATAAATAAAGAAAATGTCTGTTGTTGGGATGCAGATTGGTCTTTGGAAAGGATGTTAGCCTTTTTCACTACATCTATTTTAAAAAAGCAAAGAACCACTGAGCAAAACAAATTGGTTTATTTACTCAGTGTACTGCTGGAAAGGTCAGAACACAATGTGATGGTCCCAAGCTCTACATTTTGCTTTCATCCTTCTGGATTCCCTGGAAGATAGGTAAAAATCACATGGGAAAAGCCATGTCTCTCTGGGCAATGGATCTGCGCATGGCTGATTTATGGCTTCTCCAGACTATATACAGCATAGTGTGAGTAGAACAAGACTTCTCCATGAAGGGTTGCACATGCAACACAAGCTTTAGGGCTCCCCTGTCCTCCTTTGGACAGGTTTTGCTGTAATTTTGGGATTGTTGAGCAGAGGTGTTGGTCCACAGGTATCAGCTCAAATTGACATTGTCAGAAGGCAGCAATGTCTTTGCATGAAAACAGTAGTGCTGGGGCTCCTATTTTGTTACTACTGTATATTACTTTGCTTATTACTTTTTGAGATGTCATACATAAGACTCAAAGCTTGGTCCTTGGGCTAGATCTGCAGCTGGTGCATTTTGGAGCAGTGTTATTATGTTTGACTGGTATCACCTAGACATTTGACACTGTCATCTCATTGCAGCTGTGAAAAATTAAGCTTTCCCATGTCATATCATACAGTGCTGTGAGAACAGAAGGAAAACCTGGATTCAGAATTTATCAAACAGCAAGCATTTATCTCAATGACAAATAATGGAAAGATGCAAAAAGCCCAGGTTTTAATCCCATGGGTTGTACTGGTAATTGAAAAGTCTTTAATTTCAATTATTTCTAATTTACTCTTGTTGTTTTGATGAAAAGCTACATATGTTATATGTTAATGATTTTATTGGGTGATGGAAAACTGATTAGAATGCCAGCATAAACTCTTTTTCCTCCTGCTTCCCATGATTTTTCTGTTTTACTGCTGTTGAAATAGAGTTTGGGAATTTAACCTTCCTCTTATGTTTTTTTCTGTACCTGATATTTAGAATTTTTTCTCACTTCTCAGAGATCAGATACCCACAGGAAAATATTATTAATAACAGGATACAATGCATGAAAATGCATAAAGATACAATCCTCTATTGTCCTCTGGGCTAACAGACTTTTTGCTACAACTGCTATAATTGCATTTCAGACCCCACAAAGGTCTGAAGGATAAGTAAAAGTATGAGAATTGCAGACTGTTCACTTTGCTGGATTCTCTTTAAGGCTTCACTCAGAAAGTAAGAGAAATCTAATCAAGGTTTGGATAAAAGTGCCTTATGGAGAATATGGCATTTTGGATGTCTTATTCAGGTTTTTTTTAATTTATTTTTTTTTACATTTCGGGTTTTTTACAATGTCTTTCTTAAGAATTGGGAAACAAGATTTTCTGAGACTAAGATAATAAAGTAAGCACTGTAAGTCACATAATTAAAAATTATTCATAGACATGTATTTTTCAGCCACTTATTCTAGCACTATAGAAATAATAGTTATCAGAAAAAAGAACCTATGACACTAACAATCTGTCCTTCAAGAAGGCTCTAGCTGAGTACTAAATAATATGGTGCTTAGTACTATATGACACTAAGAATCAGGGGTCTCTTGTACAATGTAGAAGTTATTACAACCTTTACAGTTAGCCTTGAATGGCTGGGAAATTGAATGGCTAAAATTCTCAAAGATACCTAGGCTAACTGAGGACTTCCATAACATTTTCAAAAGCACTTTTTATACCACTAGTTAGAAAACTCAGATTGGTATTGGAAACCAAATGCTATTTAAATGCTGCAAAAACCATCATCCAAACAGCAATTCAGATAAACATTAATGTAGGCATCACTGAACCCTTAAGTTGCTTGAGGTCTAATTTCTTCTGGTAAAGTTCCATAAAATGCTTAAATACCCCTCCTTGAGAGCTTTAGTACTGCCCACAGTTGCTCAGTAGCCTGATGCCATAAGGCTTACAGCAAAGCCCAGGCATTCCCTGCCTGTTTCCTTGCTGCTTCAATGGGCTGGCGTGCAAGCATAACCTGCCTCAGCTTTTCCAAGATCCCACCCTTTGCCAGGGTCTTAGCCTCTCCCTTTCAGAGTTTGTTTGGCCTTCTCTGTGCTGAATCATTTCAGCATGCAAATCCAGCAGAAAATGGTGGATGTGAAAAAAAGGTGTTTTTTTCCCTCAGCATGCTGACCTGGATCAACACAGCACCAGCTTGGGTGAGTGTAGTAGTAATGATGGCAGCAAAGGGTGGGCAGAACCATCTAGGTTTCTCAGCCTGATGTGGAAACCCAACATCAGCAAATGCTGGATTAGACCACATGGAAAAAATAGGAATGAAGATGTTTTCTTCACCCCCATGGTTGTGAAGGTTGTTTCCAGTCACTTAAACCATGGAGGATCTGCCCATTCATTTTTTCATGTCTATTTGCTCATGAGTAGTTTGAGTTGGGCTCTCATTTGGAGCCAAATCACCTGGCATACGAGTTACTGTGCACCCCGGATTTTCTCTGTGGCAGCAGGTGACACAAGAACTGAAGCAGACACTGCCAGACCTTCCTGGAACCTAGCTGAGCATCCAGCCCAGCTTACTCCACCCTGTGGGAGCCTGGGCAGCCAGTGTCATCTTCCACCCATGGACTATTCCTGCAGCTCCTCCATGCCCTCTATGCTTTCTCAGGTATGTGTCACACAACTTGCCATTCTCAGCCATGTGTGCCTTAACTAGGTATAACAAGTTGACTTTCTTTTCTGAAGGATATTTTGGGATAAAATGGTCTTTGTATTGTTTGACAGAATTGTTCTTCTTTCAGTAGCACACTTAAATCTTTGTGTAGGAGAGAAAGTATGTTTATGATTATGAGGGTCATTACCTTCATGGCTGAAGAACTCACATGGGATATGTGGGCTGTAATCCCCTCAAGCTGCTCTGAACTCCACGTTACTGCATCTTGCTCTCTCACACTCGGCTTTTTGGGTAAAAGGGAATCCTGGAATGACTACTTTTTGCTACCAATGCCACATTTTTTTGCCTAAGAATGCACAAATACTAGTTCACGAAGGAATTCGTGGCATGAATTCCAGTTACACGGGGCCTTCTTTTCTGGACAATCTTCAAAAATTGCTTTAGCAGTATCTGCTCATTAGCTTAGTCAGTTCTCCACTCAGTTTCTGTTCAGACAGCAACTTCAGTCTTGGTGATTGCTCTTGGGGATTGTGAGATATGCAAACCCTTGGGATATGGTGCTTAGCTTTTTGGAGAATATATCCTATATACAGACCTGGGTCCTAGCTGCAAAGGGAACTCACACCTTTAAGTCCCTTAGAAGCTTTCGAAAGTATCATTGCCTGCCATATTAACTGAAAAATGTTTTATACAGAATGTGATACTCCCTGGTTGCTTCAGGATATGTAATCTGGACCCTGAGCCCTGTGGTCACTCTGAAGCCTCCCATTCACAGACACGTTAAAGAGATGTAGTCCAAGAATGCTTATTGCATTTCTCTGGCAAATGTAATGTGAAACCCTCACATAGTAGCTGATCTAATTTTCATCAGACTCAGATCACTATTTTAGGAGATTTTACTGCAGAAAGTAAAAGAATTGCTTGCATGACTGTATTTCAGCAATCAGCTTAAAAGTACAGGAGTTTTTCTTCTTGTCTTGCATTGTTAACTTTAGCTCTGTTCTATGATTGCCAGTTAAAATTGTGTTTTCCTTGTGGCTGTAGTGTATGAGAATTGTCTAGAACTAAAAAATTGTAAGACCATGTACATTAGATCTGAAAATACTCAGAAAAATTTTGTCCATTTGCCTCATCTGTACACTTGAAATATATCTCATGAAGCAAAATGCCAATTTTAGTCTCTGTAACTATGTTGCTCCAGCTTAACAGGGATGGGGCATGGGATCATCTTGTTCCTGTGTTCGTCTGTTGTCCATCTCCAAACTGCTGGTTAATAATTACAGATTTTTCTCTGGACACAGTTTTGGCTCATGCTAGTCAGCTCTCTCTCACAGGCTCAGCTCAGGGATGGGATGGGCTAGAGGGCTGCTGCCAACAGGTAGGATGGATGAGGCCATCCTGCACAGGAGAGGAGTACACAGGGGACTTAGCTCTATAGATGTCACCATGCCAAACCATTTGTCTTTTGAGCCACAGGGTGAGCCCTTGGTCATTTTATTCATTAATATGGATCTTCCTTCTACTGACAGATGGCAACAGACCCTCCTCCAGGATGAAAAAGAGCATTCAGCAAGGATGGGACCCTTGTTTCAGCCAGAGAAGACTGATCTGTCCAGACTTCTCAAATCGCAGAGTATAGAAAGAGCAGGCAGTTGAACATGACCATTTGATAATAACTTGTTTCATTTTTTTCCCCCTCCAGATTGTTTTTCCATTTGATTTCACCCTGGTGTTTTAAGAGAGCTGGGAGAGGTGCCACTGTCAGGTGAAAAAAGTTATGATGAATGAAAGAGCAGCAATCCAGGACTATCCATGCTTCCTGAAGAGACCAAGAAAGACTGAAAACAAAGTAAATAGTTATAAGGAACAGGAAAAAAAAAATTAGTGAAATTGGGCAATTCTTCCCTCATTTACACATGATTGACATTTTCTGACTGACTCCTACTGATTTCTAAATTAAAAGAAAAAAAAAACATTTAAAAGATTAATTATCCAGACTGCTTAACTTCATGGTTCTTTTTCATTTTGAGTTGTGCTTCATATTGGATCAAATTTGTACAACATTTGATCTCAGATAATTGTTTAAAATTTTCTTTAATATCAGTTGGCTCATTAAATTGGCTTAGAACATTTTTATATTCCTCTTAAGATATATAACTATGTTCATTAATCTTAACTCTAATAAATTATATATCAGTAGCCATATAATTGATTTTAATAATCATATTGATGGTAATTGAATTTCAGAAGTCAATGTTAAAAATATTTTTTAATTTATATTTTTAAATTTTGTTCTCCTTTATATTCTTCCATTTTATTGTCTCATCAAAAATTATTTGAAATACATTATTTCTCTAAATAATATTTCTTATTTGGTTTTCTTTTTCCAAATGTAGCAAAAATGATACAATCCTTTATGTGCTGAGTAACAACCCAGAGTAAACCCAGAGTGCCTAAAAGAGAGATGAAGATAGACAGGAAAACCAGAATCAAACACTAACACATGTGCTTCAAAGAAAAATCTTTTTTAACTGAAAAAGAGAAAGCTATTAGGAGCTCTTTGTCTTCTACAACCCAATCATAAAATACCAGGTTATTTGGGGCAAAAAAAATTTCCAGGACTTCTCTGAAGAGGATACTATAGTCTGGATGTCTTTTTGCATGCTAAAGGAAGATTTGATATATTTTTTCATTAGTCTGGCACTAGATTTAAAATTTGATAATGCATTCCTTGAATCAGCTTTTGCTGAAGATGGCAAAAATATAACTTTTGGAGTGCATTTTCTGCTAATCCAGCTACTTAAGTTTGCACAGCTGGGAGACTTCTATTTTTTCCTGCAGCCTTTTCTCCCCCTTCCCCATTCTGATTTGTTATTGTTCGAAATTCTGAGAATGTTTTACACACATTTCCAGTGTACAACATTTGGATACTGATAAACGAATGACAAGTATGATATAAAGCCTTGTGGAAGACCCTGTAGGGTCTGCCCAGAGAGAAGAACACATCTGTCTCCAGCTGTGCAGTTATTTAGGAGTGAAATTACTTGTCCTGGGTTGGGCAAAGATAGTAATTATTATTTTTTGTTGATGGGAAGATCAAAGGTTATTCTTGGGAATTAAGGACAAGGACTGTGGTATTTAGCAGGAGAGATTTATCCAGGACATAATTTAGTACATGGTTTGCACGTTAACCTAGTGCTAATGCATGTAGAGGGCAGAGAAATTGTAAACAGTCTGATGTAAGATAAATTATAATTGGTGAAAAATAAATTAATCTACTGGTCATGAATCTCCCACAGTTAGCAGAATCTTGAGCAGCTGCTACATTCCACAATCACACTTTGAAAAGTGGCTGCTTGATCTGAGGTTTTCTTGCTGCAGTGCAAATAACTTGCTCCTCTTGTCCATGTGCAGCTTTCTGTTTATTTATGTATTTATTTATTGATGTATTTTAATAATGTAACCCTGGTTTTAAGAGCAGTATCCAGTTTTAGACTGATATAACTCACAAATTTCTTCCCATAAGAGTGAATCCATTGGTTTTGTGATTTGCAGCGTGCAAACTAAAAATACCTCCCCTTCCTTCAAAACCACAGAGGTAGAAGCTTATAAATATAAATGACTTTTCATAACTGGGTGTAGTATGACCTCATGGTCAGAGATGAGATATAATATTTATTTCTCCACAATTTCCTGATGCTGTTTCCATGAAATACCTTTCTCATGTTCCTCATTTCTAAATTTGACTTATATATGCAAATACTTTTACTCTTTTAAAAGTTACTCAGTATAAAACACAAATATACAAATTGTGTGAGAAAAGTGGAACAAAAAGCTACAGAAATGATGACTGAAATCCCTTACAGGAAACCAAGTTTAATGAATATTTATACACTACCTATTGTGACACAAACCATTTTTCAATAGTATTGACATAGGCATACAGCTTTTTTGTTAAAAAAAATTATGACTTTCACTATCCATAGAACCTCCATAGATTTCTTTACTAAGTCAGACACTGCTGAGATTTTTACTGTTTTAAATAAGGAAAAATGCCATGAGCTAAAATGAGATATACTGATATAAATCAAGAATAAATTAGCTTAAATTTATGCTTCAGCATAAAATGTTTATGGCCAATTCCCATGTCAAAAAAGAGTCCGCCTGGAAGAGGTTTGGCAAAAAAATCAGAGACAATCAAACAGTTTCATAATTGTCTCTCATTCACAAATATTAATAGAAACATTTTTTGTTGTGTATATTAAAATTCAGCCATTTATCTCTTGAACAATTGCTAGGCTATGGAGAAACAATGAAGAGAATGAAGTCCTAGACTTTGTCTGTTCTTTCTTTGTATTTGTTTTCATTTTAATATGCTCAAGAAAGCTCATCCAAGGGATCAATATAAATGTTCTTCTCAGATGGCTTTGCTATGATCCAGTCATCAGATGTCCAAGGGAGACAGGTAGTGTTGGATTGCACAGAGAATACCTATGCAGGCTTTGACATGGTAAAGAAGTTTTCACCACCAGCAGATTTGGTTTTCTAATTTTGTGCAGGCTGTGATAAATCTCAGCATAGACTAATCTGCTATTACAGCAAGTGGAGCCAAAATCCAGAAATGCTCCAGCTAATTCTGGCTGCAAGCCAAACCTCACTGTTTCCCCACTGTACTGCCCTCCCACAGAATAAAATCTTACTGGGTTCCCTTAAAATAGAAAATGAACTTTGAATTCATTGAGGCAAAATTAACTCCAACCAATGAAAGACAGGCTACTGAGTCTTCCTAGGGGTTATTCTTATAAAGCCTAAATATAACATATATTTCAGCATTTATCCATATTCAAGAATATGGATAAATGTAGCATTTAAACCATTAGGATGGGGTGGATCAATGGATCCACAATGGAAAGTCAGAAACACTATGGCTTGGAAGAGGAGATTCCACCACTGAATTTTTTTTCAAATACACCAAGCAGAAGCCAGCAGGTACAATAAGGCTCAAGGTGAGGAGATCAGCAGTCACTACAGGACTGAGATAATTTAAAGCTGACAGGCCAGAAGCTTTAGCTACTGAAACTGTAGCTTCCTTATTCACCTTGGTGTTGAAGAGCTTCCATGTTGAAATATTTCAGCAGTGCCAGCACACCATAGTGTCAAATTGCTAGGAAAGGAGTATGGTGAAATCAATAACAGAGTTTGTGGGCATGCAAAGGTGGTTCCTGTTGAGCAAAGCTAGGTCATATCAGGTGGAGTAGCTGCTCTAGTATCTCTGGGAGTGAAACAACTATGTGTGCTTTCTGCCTTTGCTGACAGCAGTTGTGATACCATGCCAAAACTACTATAAATGTAATCAAGTTTGGGAAAAGGTTATCCTTATTACCACTGGTTAGCAGATATAGAAAAGTTTTGTCTACATAACTACCAACAATTAATTTTTAAAAACTCATTCATTACTTCCTGTTCTGTTTAATATATTTCTTTTTCATTTTCAGAATGTTTTAATGCATGTATTTTTAATGTATTTGTTCTGTTTTGCACTTTTTACTCAGTTTACACTGTTTTAAAAATACTTTTAAAACCTCAAAACTTCCTAGTATAAAAAAACCCAGTTGTTTCATAAATTCACTGGGGAAAGCATGTTAAACACATACTGTTATAAACTGAAAAAACAACCAAAGCATCCTCGAATTCAGTGCTCCGCAAAAATTTTTTAAAAAGCAAATCAAAAGAAAAAAAGACTGTTTCCTTCAAGCCATGCAGATTTTACATCTTTTTCTTTCTGAGACAATCGCTGACGATCTGCTAATGAGGACTCCTATTATGCAGGAATGTTTACAGTCATTAGTCTTCAGGCAAAGTTCCTCAAAGGAATAAACAATTACTTTAAAAATACCTGAGGCACTTAAAAAAATACCTCAGTGACACTTAACTCATCCACTTTCAAACTGCACACTAGTTCTACAGGTTACCACAGAATTTGACTGCAAAGAAAGCCATGGTGCATGTTGTCTATCAGCCCTCCCAACCCATGGATCTGCTTCTGCCGCAGTACAAAATCCCATGTATTACCACATTCCTTTCCATGTGAATCACAGCAAGTCACACCTGCTAGGTCTGCATGGATCACCTTGTTCAGTAGAAAGATCAACTGGCTGAAATAGAGAAGGAAAAACAGAGTGATTTCCTGCCAGCCACTGGAAAGAATAGTGATGTATGGAAATGTTTCTTCATACCAGTCATGGTTAGCTGGTGGAACTCATTGCTGAGAGAGCTCATTGAGACTGGATCTGAGGGAGGCTGGATATCTACCAGCATATTTCTAACCCTTAAGAATTGGACTAGTAAAGCCCAAATATCCAGATGAGAATTCTAGGAGATGTAAAACATCACACATTTCAGGAAATAAGCTGGGGATCCTGCTGGACAGCAAACTGTCCATGAGCCAGAGTGTGCCCTTGTTGCTAAGGCCAGTGCTCTCTATTAGGTAGAGCATTGCCAGCAGGTCAAGAGAGCTGATCCTTCCCCTCTGCTCAGCCCTGGTGAGGCCTCACCTGGAATGCTGTGCCCAGTTCTGAGCTCCTCAGTGAAAGAGAGACATGGAGCTCCTAGAGTGCACCCAGTGGTGGCTATGAAGATGATTAAGGGACTGGACCATTTCTTGTGAAAACAGGCTGAGGGATCTGGGCCTCTTCACCTCAAGAAGAGACAGCTGAGAGGGAACCTCATCAATGTCTATGAGTATCTGAAAGTGGGGTGTCAAGAGGATGTTTCCAGGCTCTTCTTGGTGGTGCCAAGCAGTAGGATAAGAGGGAACAGGCAGAAAGTGATGCACAGGAAATTCCAGCTAAATCTGAGGAAGTGACAACAAGTGACCACATATGGAAACAGATTGACCAAAGATGTTGCGGAGTCCTCCTCACTGGAGATACTCAAGAACCATCTGGATGCAATTCCATGCAATGTGCTCTAGGATGGTCCTTCTTGAGCAGGGAGGTTGGGCTCATTGTGGTCCTTTGCAATATTACCCTTTCTGTGATTCTGTGACTTGCAGAAGCATCTGCTGCCATTGCATATTTATTTCACCAGTATCTGTAATTGAATTATAAACAGTGGTTGGACCAACCACGTCAGGTGACTGACTGTGATAATTTGACAGCTGCTTGCAATACAATTTGGACCTTACCAAACACTTCTGCAGCAGTTTGTATCAAAACTGAGTTGGTATTATTGCAGAATATCTCAAGTTGGACATGACCTGTAAGTACCATCAAGTCCATCTCCCTGCTCTTTGCAGGACTACCTAAAACTAAACCATATGACTATGAGCCTCATCCAGATGTTCCTTGAATTCGGACATGCTTGGTGCTTTGTCACTTCCCATCAAGTACATATCCCACCTAACATTTGTTTTAATGCTATGGTGTTTAACTAGCAAACCATCTTAGTTTCTCCCTTCTGTGGACAATCTATGTTGTCACAAAACCTTTGATCTTGATGACAACCTGATTTATCTGTTCTGCATGCCTGAAATAAGACCACCAAATGTTAAAAATGGTGGAAATCATGTGGTGAACTTACATTCTGCTTCATATTGCATTAATTAGATCCAGAAAAGTTCAGGGGATAAAAATCTCTTAATTTAAAATTCAATGCAATGACAATTCATACAGAGGTAAAGATCTGTGTGAGAGCAGTCTGTCAAGAGAATGCTCATGGTCGCAATGTACTATTCAGGCTGCTTTCCGAAATCTACTTTTCCTTTTAATGTTACTACTTTGTTGCATCTGTAACTGTTTGGTGTTTAAAGTAGATTAAACAAATTTCTGTTGCATTTTCCCTGTAGAAACTTGACATGCATTACTGAATTATTATAATAAAGCAACAGCTAAACCATTTGTAAAAGTGAAATTTGAAATCTGAAAAAAGCTTTAGTGTCACGATACCATTCAGTCTCTGTGGCTATTGCTATTTGGTACACTAAAATATGGTACTGGGAGTCTTCTCCTGTCCTGGTCTTGTAGTATTGTTGTTGGGAACTCTTCATAATGGGAAAAAGCAAAAGAAGCAGGCTCTACTCCAGAGCAGAGTACTACTTACTTGCATCCTTAAGCAGAGCATGGATTATACAGAAGCAGAGTTAGAGGTCCTATCTTGCAGTTTTTAACTTCTTCCTTCCCATATACCAGGGTCCTTTAACTTCTTATTTTTAAACAGTTTTGTCTCCAAACGATCAGTATGTGTCACAGAGGTTTAAGATAATTTCCAAAGCTTTAAAAAAATAAAAGTATTTTCAGTATAGCACTTGAATCTTTCTTAGAATACCTGACCACATATAATGGGAGGAAACTTATACATGATGGAAAACACAGGATTTATCACTACAAGGATTTTTAGGCAGCCTTATGTAAGTAAACCTCTGCACAAGTTTATTTGCTAGAAGTTCAATCCCATTGCAGAGAGCTGTCTGATGGTGCAGCATTCCCTGTTACAGGAGCATGGTACCAGTAGGAAGTTGTATTTACCCCAACTCAGTCTCTGACTGTAAGACTCTCAGCTGTGTTAATAAATATCTTTGAGTAGCTATCAATATTTATTTTCAATTTAATAATTTACTTTTTATGTATCTTTGTTTTCTGCCTTTTTTGTACTTTTTTTTTTTTTTTTTACTTGAAAATAGAGAAAACAAATAACAGTTTTCATTATCTGGTTTTCTCATGTTATCTCAGTGATTGCTTGGCAAGAATTTCTTGGCTAAAAGGAGAGTAAGAGAATATGTAGACAGGGTGTGCCATAAAAATTTTATGGAAACATTGTGAAATCTATGCATTTGGGTCAATCTTCAACTTTAGCTCTCTAGTGTAGAGACATTGTCTGGCCCAGCAAGAAACTTGCTTTAGAATAGAACTTCCACTGAGCAGTGAAAATTCTGTATTTCCTTCTACTAGGGAGATAAATTGCTTTGTCCCAGTCTGAGAGCAGAGTATAAACAATACCACGGACTGAAATGGACAGCACAGTTTAGCTAAAACCACAGAAGAAGAAAAGAAAGACTGATGTGTTAAATAAGAAAGGGAAATTAGGGGAAAAAAATTCTTTGAAAATATTCCTAGAAAGAACAAAGCACTGTAAACCCCTAAAATTTATCTATATTATATGGTTTGTATTGCATTTTTATAATGTGACTCTTGTATTGCAAAAAAATGCTAATACAAAATGTTTGAAAAGTACTACTGCACAGTTAATGAATATGCTAAAAAGATTACAAGAAGGATGAGTCTTGTATAATTCAGAGTGCAAATACACATTCACTTTGGTGTAGCAGAAGAAATAAAACTTTTCAAGATTAAAATATAGTTTCTCAAGTTGCAATTTTAGAATAGTTTTCCATATATTACATGGATTTAGATTAATCTTAATTATAGATTTGTTTGAGAGTCCTTCACTATTAATCGACAGGTTTTTCCAAGGAACACATATTTTTTCTGCCTTCCTTTCTTTGAGTCCTTGAATTTAATAATGTTGGGATTTCCTCCTCCAAAGAGGGATCTGCTAAATAAATTTAAATTAACTAAAACACTTGAAAAAAGAATGAAACATGTGAAAAATACAGTCTGATAAGATCAAAAGTCTGAATCTATAATCCCCAAAACTTGACCATTTGAAATTAAATCTGAATTGATGTGTTCTTGAATTGCTATTCAGAAATGTTTACTTCTTTCTTTAAAAAAACATTTCCCCAAGTCCATAACCCGAACATGAAGTTCATATAGGAAAATATTCTAGAATAAGGCTATTATTATACAAGCCACATAACTCCCACGGAATTTCCCTTATGAAAAGGAGCTCCAGACTGGCCAGTTGGCTTTCCAGTCATCATTGCTGGTAGAGACATTCAGTGGGGTTATTACTGGGGGTAATGCCCCACATGCTTCCTGCATTAAAAAGGTGAGGGGAGATGAACACCTGCCATGACATAAGTCATAAGGAAATTCCCTTCACAAAGTAGAAAAGTCATAAAAATTGAATGGAAAGTCTCTATTTCTGAATTTGAAAGTGGAGTTGTAGAAAGGATTTCCAGCCAAAAACCGACCAGGTTTTGAAACGGATGACAGGGACAGCCTGCATCTTGCATTTGCAGGATTGTGGAAAAGGTTAGAAAAGAAAAGGAGAGAAGTTGCCAGATTTTTAAAACAGGCAAGTGAGTTCTGGTTTTGGATGGCAGCACTGACAGGTCTCACCAGTTCCTTGGTGTTAAGCACCAGGCAAACAGCACAGAAATGTTCAAGAGTAAAAGTACATTCCCACACACCCCACCACAGATGGTTTTTAGACATGGCAGAATGAATTGACAATAATATAACTGTACTTAGAAGTAGGTTTTATGATGCTAAGTACAGTATACAGCTGCTAAAATGCGTCTGTAAAAGAAAAAAAGAGAAATTACAGATCTCAACTAATTTCTATGGTGAACATGTGGGACAATGCTATGACAGTAGCTGGGAGGCATGGCAGGAGGACGCAGAAGGATCACTTTTCTCTAAGCAGGCAGGTGCTGAGCTTGAACAAATATCTGGTCTGACCCATCTGTGGCTTTTCATATTTTCAAAAATGAGCAAACAAAAAGGGCTTGTGAATTGAACCCTCTGGTGTTTTAATTTTAGTTGGTTCATCCAACATTTCAAACAGAGCTATGTGAAAGATAGTTTTTTTGAAAACTGAACAATACTGTTACACCTAAACCTTTTCCACGTTTGATTTCACTGGCTGAAATTAAGCCAGTGTGAGAGCCAGAATGGAAATGCTGACAAACCTTCAGCTATAGATATGCTAGCAACCCAACACAGATGTATTGTCATTAATTAAGCAGATGAAACAGAAAACAGAGAAAAATTAGCTGATGTTCAGTGGTTACTTGTTGCAAATTTGTAAATGGGCTCTCTACCATAGAGATATGTAAAATAATGCTCTTGTTAAAAGTTATGTGGAAAATAAAGGTTCTCAGCAAGCTAATTTTACTCTGCTAACAAAGCATAGTTTCAAGCTATTCTTGTTAACCATCCACCCACTTTCTTTTCCTTCACCACCTCAGATTTGCAGATAGGAGGTACAATTACAGCCCTTTGTTTCATCCTGAGATCTCTTTACAAAATAAAGTCTGCTTTTATCCTGTTGAAACCTATGTGCTTTCCTTCACTGTGTAAAGCTAAAGGAGCTGAGGTCTAACTTTAAAGTAATCCTTTGTGTTGCTCTTTTTCTCCCCCCTCCCTGCCTCTTTGTTGTATGTATAGCCTAACTGTGTGCCTTCAATTGAACTTTTCCCCTGCCAAATCACACACTTAAAGCAGGAAAAAAGAGGCTGGGGTGAAATCCTGGCCCCACTATGCTTCATGGGTTTTAACTGGGTTAGGTTTCCACTCTAGTGGCCACTGCTCTTTGAATTGCTCCTTTTGGTCCTGCCTGAGATGTTTTATCCCTCCTGGAATGGAAGTGTGCTGGTGGACATTTCTGGTGCAGACGGTCTACTGCAGTGAACAGAGTGACAGGAATTGGGGTAGTTTAACTGGCTTTGATATGGGCAGTTGACACCATAGTGGGATCACGATCCAAGAATATAATGACCCCACTCTTAACAAATGCACAATTTCCAATGTGACTCCAAAAGACTGATGATAAAGAAACAATATATTTGTAATTATATTTGCATTTTTATTCCTCTAGCCTTTTTTTCATCTGTCAGAGCGTATCAGGAAGATTGACTTTTCCAGTGTACTCAATGGGGTGTTCTGGGCATTTGCAATGGAAGAGGATGCTGCAAAAAAAAAAAAAAAAGTTGTAGAAATAAAGTTAGAAAAGGCCATCACCACTAATAATAACAACAATAATAATCATAATCATCTAGGTAAGGTTGACAACAAGGGTAGAAATCTTGTCCACTTGCCTGTGCAGAAAGAAGGTGTTTGTCTGCAAGATCAATATAGTGGGGCTACAGGGACATAAAATTTGGTATGTAAATGCTGGGCTGTTTCTCGTGGTAGACTTTGCTTTTCTTTTACGCCTGTGACACAGCTGTTCTCCAAAGGAGCCACAGGAGATGGGACTAATGGCAGGCTTGTCAAAAGAGTGTGTGCCTGAAGACTAAACCCTTCCCCCTTCCTCTGCAAGTAGCTTCAGACTGTGCTGATTTCCAGCCCATCTCCTCCATTTCCATTATGTACATACCAGTAAGCACACACTGAGCCCCCAAGGCAGCACATGCTTTCATATAGCATGTGCTGCCTGTGTTGAATCAAATCCACAGGGATGTAGAGATTGAAGTAGATATGTTTGATCAAATAGAATGGACAGTTTCACATTTCTGTATCCTTACCTTCATTCCTCAGGGAGATCCAAGATGAACACCATCACAATCCTTGGAGAAACTGCTTCTTCCTTGTTCAGTATCAGTTTGCTTCTGAAACTGAGGCACCATCTGTCTGAAATCAATACTTTATAAACGATGTTTAAAAAGTGCAAGTCTTCATACTGCTTCCAAAGAGATGTGCAGGATGCTCTAACCTTGTTCACAGAAAACCTGCTTCATAGCCCACAGACATAGCCATAATCTTCCTACCACCTCTACACATCCACAGCTGAAGAGTAGTTCCACTATGTTTATAGTATCTTTTGATACTTTGAATTTTCCCTAAAATATTTTTCCTCTCTTCTTCTCCTGACACACTAGGGAGATGATTTTTAACTTTCAACTTCATCCATGAGATGGATACTAAAAAACATAGACATCTCTGGTGTTTGCATTTTGCATGGGATGCTGAGAAACTGGAGAGGCTGCAACATGATTTGAGAGCTGGAGAAAACATCTAAACCTCCTCAATCTGCTTAGGTTATCAAAAAGAAGACAAGGGTGACTTACTATGTTTAAGTACATCTGCTGAAATGTTTTGACGTTGTAAACTCACCCAGGAGTTTCTGAGGACTGAAACAACCAGCAAATGTCAATGAATTCAGAGCATAGTTTCAGACAAAAGTGGAAAATCATTTTGTTTTGGAACTTTTAAAGCTAAAGCTTATTTCTGCTTTTGAAAAGATTTTAACTTAAAGATTTAAGTGAAAAGAGTCAAATAAAAGGGCCTATCTAATCATTTTGTTATTGATAAAACAAACCCTTTTGTTTGTTAAAGCAAACACGTGGCTGACTCATTATGTTGATAATAACTGCTATAGTGGTACAGCTACCAGCGTGTTAATTATTCTAGTGCTGAAGAGAAATCGCCTGGGGTGGGTTTTGTACTTTGAAGCTGATGTAATTAAAAAAATACACCAAGATTCTGGAACTATTTGAGGATTTGTGGATACACAAATAACCTCTATCGTCTAGATATGAGAAAATTAGAGCATGGTATACCCACATTTTATTCTGATTCTCACACATATTGAAAATGAGAGGGAAAACCTGTTATTAATACTGTTTTTCAGTCTTAGTAATCATTGAAAGGTTTTCCATGAGAATCTTCTGATGTTACCAGCGACCTTCAGATGGAGTTATCTTATACCATCTAATATTTTTGAAGATGATCAATTTTATAAAAAATATTTGCTAAAATAATCGTTATGAAGATTCCTGCACATTTACCAAAATATTTTAGATCATTTAAATTGTCACATCCAGGGTTGTAGGGAATTCAAGAAAAATAGACATCAGAGTGAGGCTATTGAAGCAATCAGGGAAATGGGCTCATTAGGAGATGACGCAAACTTTTTTTCTGAAAGAGGGATCTCAAGCTTGGGATCTGGGTGAGAGAAAGGAAAAACGTGAAGTGAAAGAACACATTTTCAAAATCCTTATGAAACAAAGTTTTGTGTTTATCCAACTCTTGTACCTGCACTCAACTTTTTTGAATAAGTGGTAGTATTTTTCTCTTACTCTACAGAATACCAAATTTAAAGACAATAACATTAACAATCTCCAGCAACAGTACTTACATCTGCTCCATAGGCCAGCCAGCAGCTCTGGAGTCCTCCAAGCTGTTCTGAAAAAGAAAGCATTTGGATAATTGGACAAAGGTGCTTGGTGGAGCTCTAAAATAATCATTACCATCCCTCATCTTTCCCAGCCCTAAATATACATTTGAACTCTATCTTTTAATCCTGTACTTTTGGCAGAACATCTTTAATCTCTTGCCCTCCATGCTAAGAAAAATTCATCTGCATGCGAGTTTAAGTAAAAGTTACTATTTATAGCAGTTTAAAGGGGTTTATATTGTCTAAATTTTTATTATACTGTCATGATGAATTTGCAGGCTTTTTTTCCCAGTGTGTTGCTTTGAATAGAGGCTCAGATGTGCCCTCTTTTTACAATGTCTAACTACTGAAGTTGGATGATGTTTTTTTCTTACTGTAACAATTATCTTTACCCCTTCATTCCCTTTTCTAAAATACAATTTGAGGTAATTTATAAAAATATTGCAAATTTGACTTGCATTTTTTAATTGTTCATGCACAGTGAAAAATAAAGACAAATTTTGGAAATGAGAAATTTCCAAATGCTTTAAATCCTCTGGTTTTGTTCACAGCAAGTCTAAGGTGCTCTCCATAACTCTGTCTTGCCACTGTCAGTGTACCCATAGGTAAGATGCAACATGGAAGCTTGGATATTTGATTAAAAGATATCCTCCTCAAGCCCTCTATCTTCTCTTTTGAAGTGTTTCTAGCCTCCTCCAGTTGAAGGCAGTGAGATGGTTCTCACTCCCACTCTTTGTGAACTCCTGTTTAAACTCCTAAAATATCTAAGAAACAATTAATTAATGTTACTTTGATTAGTGAGAAGAGAAATAAAAATTTCATTGTATATTCTCATTCTGTGGTCATATAGAAAAAGCAATTATTTGCACAGCCTGCTGCTCACATCCTAAATATTTGGGTGATGATTTCCTGGATACATTATGTTGACCTAATACAGAAATTTGATGCTGTGTTTTGAGTAGGGGAAGGTCTGAAAACTGGCTGGATTAGTCACTGGTCTAAGGACTGCTTACTTCTTAGTGACCATTATGTAGGATAACCCAGGTTCTTAATGACTGTTTCATTTTGTTGTAATTTCATGGTTGTTGTGACAGGATGAATTATCAGATGTAGGAAAAGTCCAGCTGGGTTTAATTAATCATTAACCCCCTCAGCATTTGCTGGGAGCTGTGGCAGGAGTGGGGAGAAGGCTCTGAAGCCTCTATAAGATGGACTCAACTCATGTGCAGAGCAAGAATTTTTCAGGAGTCTCTGAAGTATCAAGAAAGGTTTTTTCTAATGTGAGGTTAACAGAATGAAAGGCTCATTAAATAATCCTTCCGTTCTAATCAAGTGTCGCTGTGCCCAGTTTTCTGCCTCACACTTCAGGAAAAACATGTATTTCAAACAAGAAAGGACAGCAGAGTGAATTATCCGAGGTCTTGAAGATGTGATTTATCTGGGAAGAATGACTGAATAGTGTTAAACTTCAAGAAGTGCCTGGTGAGAGGATCTGAAATAAACAGAGGAAGAAAAACGTTTGATTTCCTGGTCATATGAGGACTGGTCAAGAAGTATCAGGCAGAAACCACAGTATGGAAGGCACAAGTTGCTAACTGGAAAACTTTCCATTGATTAAGAAGTGAGGAATTAACATTCCCCTATTCCTATCAGTGACATGAAAGACATACCTCAAAGCATAACTAGGGTTGAACCTCCAGCACTATCCTGTCTTCTACCACCCAGGAAATTTGTTTTGGTCATCCCCCTCCAGATGAATGCTGTAAACCTTAGAGCACTGGTTTCCAAATTGGCAGATAAAGCATGATCACTATGAATATGAATGAACAACCAAGTCCAAACTTACAAGCTTTGTTTCTGCAGGATAGTATCAATGGTGGTCTTATGACTGTTCTGCAGGAGGGAGGAGGCTAAGGAGCCAGACCCAGTAATGCACAGGGCAGGGCTTATTTATGCTCCTGCCTCACTAATAGAAATTCTGGTTCTAGTTAAGTTACTCATTTAAGTTACTTAAATTCATTGCATGTGTTTCAGGCCCTGATCTAGTGCATAAAACAGCAATGTTTCAACAGAAGCTGAGTCTACTCACTTATTGTCAGAAGGTTTTTAATTTTCAAGCCCTTCTTTAAAGATAAGGGTTAAAGGATTTTAAAATTCATTAGCTACTGCCTAGACTAGTGCTTTAACCCCTGAACTACTGGATAAAAAGGACAGAGAAAGGCTCTTCATAGCAGATATTTTGTGAAAAAATTGGCTTGAAGAAAACCAAATGAAGCTATTGTATAAATTCAGCAGGATTTATGTATAGTTTTAGGTGACTGAAATTGAACTTTTCAAGGGAAAAAAAAACCCCTGTGTCTTCTTACCACTGCAAACAATTGCTAAGATGTTCTTCTAGCACTTTTAATTATGTTACAGTGCTAGCACACCAAGGCATACAGAGTTATAGTTCATGTTTGGATGTGATCTCTGTGACTAGAATGTCTTCACTCTTTTCTGGAAAGATATGACCTGACAACAGCTGCTACTCTTATGAGAACAAATGTCCTAAGTATTGTTTAGATGTTTGCTGCTGTTTTAAATGTCTTCAGGGGACCAGTGAACATTGCTTGTCTACAGTTTATTTTACAAAGGGACCAAAAAATTAATTGTGTCATGATCCTAGAAGATAAAAAACAAAATAAAAAAGACATCCTGTTTTATAATTAGAGCACAATATGTGCAAATAACTCTTTCTGACTCTGCCCTCTTATATTAAAATGCAGTACCAATTGCAACAGACTTAACTGTTTATAACATGACTTTTTTTCCTTTTTTTGCCCATTTATCAAAGTACCAGAGTATTAGGACAGTGTCTCACACTATTTACAAATTATAAGAACAAATTTAAAATTATAACCCATCATTATTTGTTCCTTAGCTATTTGGAGAACAACTGTGACATAGTAAAAGTTAACTATTAGTAAATGTATTATTGGTTCCAATATATAGAACCCACACATTCCTCAGACAGCTAAAACAAATACTTAGTCACTTCTTAATCCCCCATTGTCTGAAGCAGAGAACAATTTTTTTCTGAGCCGTAGATCTGACTACTGTTCAAATTTGATTTTCCTTTTCTTTCTTTTCCATCCTCATAGCTATCAATGATGGGATTGAAAACCATCATGGTGAGAAAGGTGAGCCCACTACTGTAAAAAGAGAAATGCAATAAGCAATATAAGTGCAAGCCAGGAAAAAAAGAGTATACAAAATAGAAACAGAAGAATATTTTTGGTATTTTCTCTTTCTGTGTTAATGTTTTTTTGCTGTAGCTTCTCATTTCAAGAAAGAAGCTTTCCCATTTTAAGCCACTTTTTTAAATTAAAAGAAAACAAAACTGGCACTAGTAAAGAGCTCTATGTGCAGTTTTTAATGGGGGAAAAAGGCTGTAAGAACCTCAAGAGTAGATGAAGAGCTGTCGAAGCCTATAGCTGTGACAATGCTTGTGGGAAAGTCTGGAACAGCAGGGAGGAAAGTGTGAGCCAAGAAACCTGAAAAATAGTCCAAGTACTTTCATAAAGTCCTTCTTTTAATAATGTGGGTTTAATTTTCATAATATATTACCATTTGGTTTGTTTCTTAGGGATCTGTGTTTATTAGAGAGCATTCCCTGAAGCTGTCCATCTATGGGAGTTCCCCTAAACTCCCTCAACATGCAGCTTTAGTGGTTTTGCTCTGTTTTGAGAGGGTACATTAATAACCACACAGTATTCGAGGCATTAAATAGGCCACCCACCCTTCAAGAAGTACAGTTCACATTTCTATCCACTCTTAAGGGCAGCTAGCCTAATGGGAATGATGTCAAGGGGTGCAATGAAATACCCTGTGTGTCTCTTTACTCCTGTCTTTGTGAGGACAAGGTTTGACAGCTATTCCTTCAGTCAGGGAATATTACAGAGGAGCCGATTTAGTGCTGATGAGAAAGGAATGGTGCCACCCTCCTTATCAGCAGAACTGATGTCCAGCTTGTGCTGTTGCCCTTTGGTCACTCCTGCATACACATGACCTGGAAGACATTCTAAATACTCACAGCTCTCAAGTTTATCACTCACACATGCTGCTTAACCACGACCTATGAGCAACATCTGCAGAGGTGAGAGCCTCATTTTCTGGCTGACTCCAGATTGTTTATTCTTGCTCTTGTAACTCTCTTCCTGCCTGCCTCTGGCCAGCTCTGCTGAGTCTATCCAGGAGCAGACACATGGGCACAAATGATGTTTCTGAGGGAGTGCATGTGTGTGCGTTTGTGTATGTGCAATTTTTTATTACAAGCAGGGCTGGCAGCTCTGTTTATTTAAAGTTGCCTGGCACTTTCCACTACAAAATCTAATTTCCAGTTGCCGAAATTGAACCACTTGATCCGACATGTTTCAAGTCAACAGCCTACCTCAGATTCAAAAGTTTGTAAAGAGCATGTGCTTATTTATTTGAAGTTATCAGCCAAACCCCTTCAGTAGTTTTCTGAAAGTTAAGGGCATCAATACTTTGCTTTACAAGCAGTTCTTTTCCCACATTAAAAAACACAGTTCTCTGGTGAGAGCTCATGCCTTCACAGTAGCAGGAGTGTCTGCCAGCTCAGTTGCTGGCATATTGGCAGCTGCTAATCTAGGTGAATACTGTTTCAGTGATAATGTGTCCAAATCTGGCTGAGATTTAAGTGAACACATCAGAAATTGCAACCTGCTCTGTAACTGCTGCTCTGTTTGTGTTGCTGTAGCCACCTGAAGGAACATCAGCTGGTTGTAGGCTGCACTCTAGCGTCCCTTGATTGACAGGGCTCCAGATTCTACTGCTGCCAAAACTCAGGTGGCTGACACCCACCCTACAACATCCTCAGGACATGCCTCACAATGCACCATGCATTTGTTAGCTTTGCATTTTGCTCGAGGCCAACATTCAGTGATCTAAAAGGGCCAGGAACCATCCTAGCTCTGACACCTGATAACTTGGCTGCATCCATACTAATTAACACTCAATCTACAGTCCCCAGATATGTGCAATATATATGTGCACCTAATGGAAGAAGTTTTATTCGTGGTATGCTAAAATTACTGCACTTAGCTGTTTCTCTCTGATGTACTGAATTCACTACTCTTCTGAATCTGCCCACGTATTGTAGTCTTTCCTTTGATGTTTCTCAGCATTCAGTAGCCCAATTAGCTTCTTCTCTGACTAAAAAAGCAGACAGATGGGGTATGCAAATTCCTCCAGGACAAAAAGAAGAAAAAAATAAGGGTATTTATAGCAAAACTCCCATATTCAGTTATTATATATTCAGACAGATTGGTGAAGAGGCCAAAATCAAGGTGTCTCAGAAGGACCAAAAGGGATACATCACAGCAGGCAGTTCTTACTCACCAAAGGCAACTCTTCTTCATCCATAGCCCAACACTTCTCCCTGCTATCATGCTGCTATCAGCAAATGCTAACAGCCTGACCTATCCCTTCCAGCGATAACCAACAAAGAAGACCCATCCAAGTGTGATATCAAGTTACTTCATTTGTTCAAGTGGAAGAAATTTTGTCTGGTGTAGAGGGAGATCAGAGGGCTGTTACATCAGGTTTCTTTTCTATCTTCAGGGTTTTTTAAATTTATTTTTTTCTTACATTTTCTTTTAAATGAAAAATCCAAATCTTCTTCATACACATCTAATAGTGTATTCAGATACTCATAATGTAGGTAAATCCAGAATAAACGGCACTTCCACCCTTTTAATATCTACTTTAAATATGTGATTTTATTTGTTATTTAATAAAACATAAATACAGAAAATACTATATAATTTTCATTGGTATAAAACAGAATCTGATTTTTTACAAGTCTGAATTACTATGCGCATTATTCTCTGTTTCCTAACGTGATCTTTTATTACTGTGTCTGCTTTACAAAATTCTCTTGAACTGTTTTTATTTTTTCAATTAACAGTCTATTGGTTGTCTAATAAAATTTCCAGTCAACTACTGAAAAAATCCTCAGTTTGATTGTTCCTTCTTTCTAGAGTTGCCTTCCATGGATGATGAACCTAATCACTTAGGCAATGGAAATACCAGATTAAAAAGCCAATCAATCATGTCTAATAATTTTAGTGTTGTGAAAAAAAGAAAAAAAACCTAAAACAGCACATGATGTTTTCAAGTAGAGCAGCTTTTAAAAAGCTATTATCAACAGCAGCTGTCACAGATGGGTTATGTTAGTCAAGAAGATTCCAAAACAAAAAAAAGTCCATGCTTATATAAAGGAGAAGAATATCAGCTTGATTATAATTCTCTTTCGCTAGGAGAATGTACAATGCTGGGCTTGTCTGTGTTTGCTTAAACATGAGTAAAGAACTGTAGACCATAAAAATATACTTCAGTTTCCCATATAAGAAACTCCCATCAATTCATATGCTCAGTGATTAAACAGAACACCATATATTATTCTGCATATTTTTAGGACTTTGTAGGAGCCTGGATGAGAGAAGTGCTAGGACATCTTGAAGCCAAACACTGAATTCTTCAGTCAAATGATAACAATTTATTGCCCGATTCATTTCTGAACACTATAGATATTTTTATCTTAATGTATTACAAATTGATATAGTTATTCATTTTTATTTGAATCTTTACAGAACTTTAATTAAACAAAACTGTTCTCCAGAAAATTAGCATAGACCAAGTCACAAGCCAAAAGGTATTCATAATATAAAAATTAATAGAACTTTGTCTGACATGATCTCACTTTTTCTGGTTTTAGTCATGTCAGTAGAATTAAGCAGAGTGTCCTCAGTGATTCTTGTAATCTGTGTTATAACAGCTCTTCATGAAGTGAAAATGATGATGGTTATATTTGGCAAGTTCATGGAGGAACTAATTAGCATCAGAACACTGATTTAAAAATATTTCTCTAGCCAAATCTATAAGCATAATCTAATGACAAAGTATCTGTTTTAGTCTTTTCTATCAAGATTATGTTCTTTATTCTGTCTATGTAGTGTAAAGCATATAGACAAAAAATGCAAGCATGCTCTTGATCTTATGTGCACAGCACTCGTACAATTATTGAATTATTTGGGTTGGAGAGAACCTTAAAAATAATCTAGCTCTAAATTCCCTGCCATGGGCAGGGACATCTGGGTTTCTCAAATGCTCATCCAACCTGGCCTTGAACACTTCCAGGGATGGGGTATCCACAACTTCTCCAGGTAATATATTCAAGTGTCTCTTCACCCTTGTTTTAAGAAACGTAATTCCTTTAGGTTCTACAATTTGTGTTCTTGGCAGTCCAGTGGTGCACCTTCAGCAGGACAGTCACTAAATGATTTCATCTTCTGAAGAAGATAAGGATCCAAATCACCTGAGGTTAAGGTGGGACCTTGGTTGCATACCATAGGCATCAGAATACTACTGAATGATGGTAGTACTACTGTCACCTCTTATGTGAAGAACAGGCCAACTATTTGCATAAAAAACCCCAAATGTAATGCTTTAGGGCAGCAGTTTCTACATCTGAATCCATATTAAAGAGGAGGTGAAGTATGTGTGAGGCTCAGTTGTCTGAGCACTCTTCTTTGGCTGTGTCCTTCATACTCATATAGGCTGATGTTATCCACATCTTCCCAAGGAGGCTGACTTTCACAATTTATTCTACAGGAAATGCAGAGTCTTGACTCAGTGTTATGAATTCCATTTCCTAAAACTGGCACCTGCAAATCAGATGTAGTTAAGCCACATCAACATGCTCTTCTCAGAATGTGCCCAAGCAAGAGAGTATTGCTCACACCAAGTGCAAGTTACAATGTACTGCAGTTTGAATTGCACAGGCTGTTGCATGCAGAGGATCAACTAGAGAACAGCTCATCTCTGCATGCACTTATACTGCTTTCCAAACCTTTTTTTTCCCTTATGCCTGACATTTTGACATCCTACATATGTTTGAAAGATTTCTTTAACTACCTGTCTGACATAACCATTGGCTTGCTTTGAGCAAGGAGATGTTGGGGGAATCTTAGGACAGAAGTTGCTTACTATAATATGTAGAATAGAATGTTCTACATTCTATTTCAACTACATAAAAAAAACCAAGACAAGCTAACTCTGGACTACAATCCTTTGGAGCACACAGTTCCCTAATATGTGTCTCGGCTCTTTAAGGACTACAAACTTCCTAAGTTTTCCTGTTGCTGATGTCCTCCTTTATTCAAATAGTCTGAACAACATAATTATTTCAGACGAATTAAAATCAGTCTGCAATTAATTTGAAGTTTGCTGCCTGCATTTCAGATCAGCCAGGTCCTCTGTTTTTAAGTGTATCTGTTATTTCTAACACCATTGATCTAGTAAATTCCTACTCCCCCTAAAATCCTTGCCCTGTGTTATTGAAAAGCACAGATTAGGAGAATCTGTAAGAGATCTACTCTAACCTTGTCTGTAAGTTCGTTTTGGATATCTGCTAAACATACAGAGTTTTCTAAACTCTTTTAAAGATAAGACACGGGCAATTCTATGTGGGAACTATCATATAACACATTGTAAAACTTTTAAAAGTTTAAAATGCTTCACTGTATCAAGATGCCAGAAAGATAAGAAAGGAATGTGTTAGTTTGCTTTTAATAAAGACAGAAGGACAGGTCAGTAAGTAATGAATAGTAAAGCTGCTAAAGGATTAAGAGGTGCAAAATTATAAATAAAATGATAATACTATTTAACAGGAATTACATTCTCAGTCAGATTTTGTATATTTTGTTCTTTATGTGCACAACAACAGTATATTTAATATTAAAAGTAATGTTATTTTGATAAAAAACTATTTTGCAAAATTATGATGTAAGGATCATTTAACATATAGAGATAATAAAAAAGGTAATTAACAATAGAATCTGTCCTAAATGGCTCATAAATCAAACATCTAAATAAAACAACAAAATTCACTTCAAACTGATGGTAAAATTAAATTTGTTTGAATATGAAGTCTTCAAGTAGTCAATGAGCCAGTAAAACTGAAACGCTCTTGAATGTACATCAAGAAACCATCAAAAGAACTCACTACAACTAAAAGGGGGAGAGATTATCAATGAATTCTGCTTAGGGGTGAATGACATAAATGGCAAGAAATACAAACATAAATGTTATTTACTTTTCTTATTCAGTGTTAATCAAACACAGAGTAAAAATTTCAGATTGCCACTTCTTAAAACATATTCAGAAGGAAATATTAAGGCAAACCATTTTTCTATCTAGCAATTCTTTCTCTTTCCCCTTCTCTCTTGTTTGTACTGTGGGAGAATCTTAGCCTAGCTCTTAGCGAGTGCTAGCCCTGACTATCATAATCTTTTTCTTACTTTTCTTAAGCTGCAATTTAAAAAAGTCTAACAGCTACATTTCCAATCATATAGCTGTAGTAGAAAAGCTATAGAGGTAGCAAAGAGACCAACCTTCTTTTTCTCACGTCTATCAAGTAAATGCCATTGGTAGACCAGAGGAAGAAATTTAGACTGTATGTAATATTTTCACCCAAGTTCCTCTTCATAAGCATTAACTTAGTTAGCAGAGTTGTAGTCATTCTGCCAAAACACTGTGTATCTTTGGCATTCCCAATAATCAGACATAGAATATATTCCTGTAGGTATAACTGAATTCTGAAATAAGTACTTACTGTAGTATAAAATACACTGGGGCAGCATTTTCATTACAGCACTTAATCCAGCTGAATTCTGTATGAGTGCCTCAGAGTTCCTCCAAAGAGTATCATATTTGCAAAATAGATTTGACAGATAGGTCAATAGCTTATGAAGTATTTAACAGAGATAACACCTCCAAAACATAATTACTTCCAAAATGAAATTAATTAAAAAAAGGTGTAGAGGCTTCAATTAAAGAATCTGAAAGCCTACACATTTCATTGAAGCACCTAAGAGAGACTAATCTTTCCAAGGAAAGTGCTGAACCTTCTTAAAAGGAGAGGAGAAATATCGGCACTTGGAAACAGGGCATCCAAAATATTAAGTTTTTTATGTGACTTTAGAACTTTCAAGGCATAGATTAGTAGGAAAAATATTTTAGTTGGGTTTTAAAATGAACTCATAAGGTTTGTGAAAATTATTCTAGTGATCTGTTTTCCAAACCACTACAGTTCATTACAAGATAAAACAAACATGCCGAATAGGTATAATTGCCAAATTAGTTGATAATTAAGGCAAATCTAGAGCCTTTTTTGTCATCTGTCTTTCTGAGGTTTCAAAATTTTTCAAAGTTTTGCTTAAAGAGACACTTATTTCCTTTTGATTACTTCAGATGGTGTTTCTGTCTTTGCTGAAGAGATTACAAACCGTAGAAAACATATCTGAGTTTAAAAAAAAGTGCTAAGAAGACAGGCATCTGATAAGATCTTTCATTAAGTATACATTTAAATTCCCTTATGTCCAAAAATATATTTAATAATATATGAAACAGATGTTTTCAGTATGGAAAAATGTAGAAATTTTATGCAATTATCTAAATTGGGTATAGTGTCCTTTTTCTTTTTATACAACATCAAAATGCTGCAATGCTAGGTGTCTGAGCTGCATAACCACATATAGTTGTTTCTTTACTATGTAGTTTGCAAATCTGTTGGCTCTTGTTGCCTAGTAACAGCTGCCAGGTGATCAGAACCGAGTAACTGGCATTATTGTTATATCTTTTTTCTTCAAGAGCCATCTCTACTCATTGTGATGCCTCCTGCCCTGAAGCTTTTTAGAAATGTCAAGACCCTGGCCAGAAGTTTCTCTGCTCCTCACCTCTCTTCAATGCAGGCAACCACTCCCAACATAACCCAACACAAAGCAACCCAGCCCCACACAACCCAACTCCATAGTAGAATACATAAAAGAGAAACAAAATCTTATTCTCCCCAGGCCTAACTCCTAACCCAGGAGTCAGTGGAAATTTTGCCAATGATCTCAGTAGGAGCAACACTCTCTAAGCCTCCTTTATTTCAGCAGGCCAATAAACTTACTTGCACAGTGACAGTGATATATTTGTACCACACATTTTTGCTTATAGTTTGACTAATTTTTACACTGGGAAAAGTTATTAAGCCATCATTTCTGAAAGCATTTAATAGGGCTTTTAGGTGTACGATCTTCTGCAAAACAACAGAGATTATGCAGCTGAAACCTGATGTTCACTCTGAAAGTGCTGTTGAGGTACCATTTCCTTGTACACAGCATGATCATTAGTGGACATATGACCTTTTATATCAGAGTAATGAATGAAAACTAGACATTGTTTATTTGTAATATATACTGTTGAGCATCTGAATTAATGAAATGGAATTTATGGATGGATAGCATGCCCAAGAAAGTAGAAAAACTTTACTGCTTATAATTAAACCTCTGACATAAAGCGTGGCTGAGACAGAATTTTGATGTGTTGCTGGTTTTGTTATCTCTTCCTGAGAAGCTGTTTCTTCAGTATTAACTTCAGCTTTGTAGGAGGGAGAGCAAATATCCATGTTATGACCATAATTAGAAAGTAGACCAATTCAGGCAAAGCTTCTTTCCAAACATCAGTCTACCTCAGTGCAGATGGGAAAGGGCATCATAGACTGAGATTCCAGTTGAATGCAGTCTTTTTCTGACTGGAGAAAGAGAAAAAGGCAACTGTGATGGAGTTCTGGGATGACCACATTTGCCCATTAGGGGTTGGACATACATCTCTCTTTACAGAGTTACCCAGCAGCCATCATTCACATAAAAACCCTCAGTCCATTACCAACAGTTGACCTTGTGACCTTACATTTAATGCTTCACATCCCATTACTTTCCCCCCAAGTCATCTATTTTCCTAATTTTTTACAATAATGCACTTCAGCTTTGTCACACATTTCTGGCTCTAATTCTGGAAAATGTTTCTGTTCAAGAAAACGCTCCACTGTGTGCTTTATTTTGCTTATCTCCTGAAATCAAAATGAAGCATGCTGTTATCATTTGCTCTCCATAGAGACAGAATAAAACACACTTAGAGGCTTCTCTGTCCTGGGCTCTGAATGATGGCAGTTATTTTTTCCAGTCTGTTTCAAAGAGAAGAACTAATGTAATCATAAACTCATTGAAATTAAATCCTAATAAAGGGTCTTCAGAAGAATATTCATGTTCCCCCTTAAAAAAATAGGTTTATTATACTTGTAAAAGATATTTTGAAGCATTCCAGCTTTCTAAAGCATTGCAGTATATTTCTGCAATAGCTTGCTACCCATTACTGAATAGATTTAATTATACTTTCTCTGTAGTAGAATTACAGTTGCAGATGTTTTTTTGCTACTGATTGGAATGTCAGTAATAATTTAATTAGATATTATGACAGTTTCCATGGCTTATATGTTAACACAGTTAGATTCTCTCTGTAAACTAATTTTGAGAACAAATGTTTCTGTTCAAAATCTTTTACAGTGGAAATGTTTCAGAGGTAGAAAAAGTTAATTACAAGGCTTTTTTTCCCCCTTCTAAATCCTCTGAAGGAGCAGGAACATTTTCCATGGAAATATGGTCAGTCACTGAAATGTCAAAGAGGCTCTAACTGAGCAGTATATGGCAAGGATATGAAATTTAAACTACCTCACAATCTAAGTTAAATGGTACTATTTATTTATATAACCAAAGTGACCCTCAGTGTGCAGAAGATATGCTTTTTACTGCATGGTTTTCATGTATGTGAGAACATTGAATGGCTGTATTATATTTAATTAAAAGCAATAGTGGGCCTACCCAGATGTTAAAAGGGCTTGATCTGAACAGTGTGTTGACATCAGATGAATAGGAGAGGCCACCTGCTAGCTCCACTTTTGGCTTTGTGGATGATTTGCATTCCTGTGGCCTGTTGCTCTGCATGATTGCTCTCAGCACTTCACAGCCCCATGAACTGTTTAATATCATGGATACGTTCCAGCCATGCAGGCTATCTCCTTTTGTAACATCAGTGCAAAAGAAAGAGTGACCACTTGCATGATTCTGATGGGTAGAGCATGATGTTTTCACTTAGCATATACCACATCAAAGAGGAGGAAATGCTTTTCTATAAACCAGATTAAGATAAAAATTAATCCATTCTTGCCTAAGAGTGCTAACAGACCTTTTTTTCTCTTACTGAAAGATGCTCATCCTTTGAACCTGAGTACAGTACAGTTCGGAGTGTATCCTTGTTTTTTCCCCTGAGCACAGAGTGTTTCTCTATTTAATATGTAAAAGTTAAATAATTCACTAAATATGTGTATTGTTTGAACACTGAGAAACCCTTCAGTAGCATGGATGTATTCATGAATACAAAGGCAACCCTTAGACTTCATGTGCTTTATCACTATCACACTGCCAGTGCAATCCTAATTGCTGTCATCTTTCTGAAAAACTACAAATGTTCTAAAGAGAGAGGCAAGGAAAATGTAATTAAAAAGAGAAAGAAATAATTATACCATTTTCCAGCAAGTAATACTAAAAGACAGAAAAAAAAATTCAGATCTGTGTTCCTGTATACTGTCCTTTCTTGAGATTAGACTTGCTGCATGGAACTCAGTCCAAGTTCCTTGTGAGTTCCCAACTTGAAGGTTATTGTATGATCATTCAAGGAGTGGAAGGATGCCATTATCTAAAAATAGCCATAGTTCTTTTCCAGATTCCCTTGTATTTCCAATCCATATTTATTTCTGCAGTGATTAGCTGACTTCATCCCAGCAAGATCTCAGTGACATTTTCTCATAGTTTTACAGTCCAGTATTAAATAATAAAGTAATAATATGCTTGCTTTTCTGTTTGGTGCTTCTTTTTCCTTATGCAGCATAATGATTTAAGGCACAATACAGAAAAGTCAAATGTTAATCCACAACAGTTTTATGTACAAAACATGTGATAATTCACTTCTAACTTGAGGTTAAAAGATTTTAAAAATTTTCCACATTTTAAACCAACCTTTTTCTATAACCAATTACCTTCCTGACAAGTTATTTAATCACTTAAGAACTGGGATAACTGAGATTAAAGAGGAATTTATATACCTAAATGACTCTTTACAAGCCTAACTAAAGCATAGATTTTCTGACTCCTTGCTCAACTAACTGCAGTATATAAAATTCCTATGGATTTAAGCTTATGATTTCAAAGCTTCTCTAGTATCACAAATTTTATTTCTCAGCATATCCACAGACAACTCAGTCTTAATGTGGAGAGAGAGCAGAGATTTAATTTTGAATTCCACAGTATACAATGCACTTATCACCATTGAGAAATGTGGTCTCAGTTCCACCCTTTGGCTGAAAGGGTCTGAATCTAACAGTGTTTCTATACTGCCAGGCTTCAAAGGTTTCAGGAAAGAGGAGCTGTCTGTTTCTTCTGTTTAATAAGGTTTTCAATTGCCTGTTTAAATGTTTTCTAGTCAGTGGCTGATTAAGTAAATCAGTAAGTCCACATCCTGCTGATCGATATTTCCTCTTGAAAAATTTTAGTGATGGCTAGGGAACTTCTGCAGTTAAATACAGGTGCTCAGCTCTGCTCAGGCAGGATGTGGATCACTACCATTGGACTGTGGGCTAAACAGAAGTTATTTAATTGTTCTGGTTTCCTTGAAAGAAAAAAACCTGCTCTCAATCTTCAAACTGAAACCCCATGAGAGAGAAGTATCTCTTTAATCTGTAATTAAGTATCTCAGACTTTTAAAGAGATGAAGCTGAGATAATCTCCCATTTAGAGCATTTTAATTTGAGGGTCTCCAGGATCTCCAAGTCATCTGTGGCACATTTGATAGATGTCACAGGGCCTGCAGGAGACTACTCTAGACTGGCATCCAGGGGACAATGGCATCTCAAATTTTGCAAGCAGGCATGTTAAATTTAGGCAACTGAATCCCAGTAAGGGCACTTAAGCTGGTGTGATAGCAGTTATCTAATCAGCACAGTCTAGAGAGTGATTTTTCTCTTTGTGCCTGGAGATGATAATGGCTTTTTCATCTCCAAGGACTGCATTTGCTAAGTTTTCTCTGGCTGCCACTGGAGCTCATGTGCCTAGCACAAGGAGAGACATTTGCACATAGATAGATTTCTTTTCATATATTATTTTGCATATAAATTCAGGTGTCTTTATCATGCACTGACTCATAATTAGTTGTCATATTTTCTACTACTTTTGCTGTGATCAGTAAAACAATTAGGATTTAGAGAATACATTGCTACAAAAGCAAATGTTGCAAATCACCTGACTCTAAGTCGGCCATGGAAGCCAGGTATTGTACATGTGGACTTGCAAAAAAACTGCAATTATTTACTCATGTCTTCTCCACAGCATCAAGAAAGTGCAAAAAGAAGAGAATACATTGATATTATTCCCCACAGTGAGATATTTAGCAGCACTGGGTTTAACCAACAGCTAATGTAGCTCATGTCCACCACACTTCTGGAAGGGCCTTCTAGTCCTAAAAAAGCTGAAGGACTTGAGACTGGCAGCAAATTGAAGTTTAATATGTGCTGCAATTTGTATCTTTTAGAATCCTACATCACTTCCCCGTCATAACTGTGTGTTAACTGCCATTACATCCAAGTATATGAAGTAATAAATAGGTCCCAAATGCCAAGTAAATGCTAAAAAAAATCTGAGGCATTTCTTCTCCATGTGGGAACCATCTCTAGTGAACTATTCTTCTGTAAAAGGAAAGTTATTACTGCTGTTCTACAAATGCTTTCCTTCATTAGAAACCTGCCATGGAAAATGACAGAGTTTACTCTTTTGTTGAGTGCTCTGTAAATGCTGTATGCCTTCTCCAGATACTATTGCCATCTCCAGATGGAAATATTTGAGGTGAGGCTGAATGCTTTACTGAATTGTGACCTGCTTTAATAGAAGCTTTCTTCTCAGCCTAATTCTCTCTGGTTTGCACTACTCAGGTGCTGCAAAACAGCTGCCAGATTAGCTGATCTATGCAGATTTGAATTCTCTTGTGTGCATAAATCCCCATATCATGGGGATGGAAAAGGAATGAAAAGCTATGTATCAACTGACTTCCAGCCATAAAAACAGAAGTGGGCTCTCCTTGAAGAGGTGATAGTCCACAGCATTACTGCACTCCACTGAATTCCTGTATCTTTGTCTCTGTGCACAGACTTGTGTAATTTTGAAGCAGAGCTAACTTCTACAACAGTCAAAATAGTTTCTGCTGAACCTCAAGAACAGTGTAAGTGACATAAAGTCATCTTTTCCACCCATACATGACAGAGGCTTGTGTTTAATCAGCACTTAGTAAGGAATTTAAGTAGAAAATAATAAGATTAAATAAATTTCACTTTTAAAACAAACTAGATTATCATCCCTTTGACCATATCATGGAGACAGCTTTATGATAATATCTCCAAATATATCCAAACACGATAAGGAATTGATAGTGGATGTTTTTGTTGATATAGCAAATGGAGTGGTAAGGCATGATGATAACTGCTGCTATGCATTGCTATTGTATACATAACGATGGGGTTGCTGGGCACCAAACTCTTTAGGGCTTATCTTTGTCTATTTTTAAGCAAAGTGTTAATTGAGTGCAAATGTGTCTGATTCTGTGATGTAGAGAACTGTTCTTTGTTGACAGTCCTTAGTCTCTTGATTGCTCTTTTGGTATTGGCCAGCTGTGGCCTTGAGTGATGAAATACCTTAAAATATGAACTGTGCTTTCTTCAAAGTGTGTATTTTGCCTTCAGTATGGTGAAGCAATCAAACTCTTACACATAGCTTACAGGAAGAGAACAACTTTGCTATAATAAGTACTGGGGGGCCTCAGTTCAAGGAAAGAGAGGATGCTGAGGAATGTTAAAAGTAGACACTGTTATCACTCCCTTTGAGTACTGGCTTTACCTTCACCTACAGTTGCTTCAGTTCTTCCCCTGCTAACCCTAAAGAAAGCCTTTCACAAATACAGTGACATAATTTATGGAAGGTGTGGCACTGGGAAAGGACAGAAAAGGAAATATCTCCATCTCCTCTTCACAGTATTTTCACAGAAAATGTATAGGCAAGCCTCTGGATTCCATGTGGGTTTTAAAAGCTCTGCCTTCTGCTAAAAAGGAAAAAAAAGATCTCCCACTGAAGTCTGTGTCTTCTCTTGATCTGAAATGAGGCTACTGATTTCAACTGAACTGCTCAAAAGGAATGTGAATTCACAGGACTGAGCACTATGAACATGCTTGTCCAATGCAGAAAAAACACCTCTCCCTCTCTCCCAGTTACAACTCGTTACTTGTGCTTTCTCTTTAGTGTAGTCCGTGAGGTACTTGACAACATTTCTTCTTTGACCTTGAAAAATAAACGTAATGATCATATTTGTAGCTCATGTTCATTCCAGAGGGATTCTTGCTTCTGAAATGCTAATCACCTATTTTCCACTCTCTGACATTCTCTCTTACCTTCATTTCATGTCAGTGGGAGTGAGTGAAGCTGTCTGTGACTCTCCTGAGAAGCGTTTGGTTCCCTTGTTCTCTGACTTGTATTTCTTACCTGTTGAAGGCAAGAAAGTTTTTCTCTTCTGACTTAATCATTTTAACAGCTATCCTTTCTGCTGTCTTTCTTCAACAGAAAGGGTTGAAGGCCTCCTGGTCCCACACCTTGCTTATTAGTGCTTTTCAGAGATTCACTGGTGTGGACAGAGTGCAAATCTCAACAGCTGGAAATCAACAGTTATAGGAAGAATTTGGTGCAGTTCTTAACAATCTGATCTATGAAAGAAAGTTGTATAAAAAACCCAGTAAATTATGCTTTTGAATCAAAAAGTCACCAGATAATTGCCTTTTTATTTGCAGTGATCACAGGAATTAGTAAACTTTAAGTTGTATAAATTGTATATATATCAATATATACATGTTGATATATATTTGTGAGACTCCATCTTGCACCTGGTAAGATGGTATCAACAATAAAGCTAGGAAGGAGTAGTATTTGATACTTTTTTCCTAGCTTTTCTCTAAATCTTTAGTTACATCAGAACTTCAAGACATAGGTATTTCCCTTGAGATCATGGTAAAAGATTTTCTTCTGTTGTTGCTTGTGAAACTCAGTAGGAAATACAGTAATTCCACTGGGTAAAAGCTTGGGTAGGCCATACAGAAATTTCTTTCAACTGGTGACTGGAAAAGGGCAAAGAGGGAAGGAAGGAAAAAGAGAAGGGCTTAGAAATGGAGCATACCATTTCTTTTCCTCCCAATATGAGGTCTGGAAAAACAAGACTCCTTTCCATATTGTGCTTTTAACTTACAGAAAAGAACCTGGACTACAAAAATCCTTTTCAATCTTTCAGCCTCCTGTAATATTTCAGTGAAACCAACAGAGGAGAACACCCACTGACAAAAGGAACTAGCATGGAATTTGAAAAAAAAAAAATTAAAATTCTGTTGTCAAAAAGAAATGGTATTCCTAAACGATTTTATTTTGCTTAATTACCCAGTAGAAATATGTTAGCTTTGAGGATTTGATTTTTTTCCCTCTCTAGCACTTATATGCACATTAGCAGGTATACTGAATCTGGAATATCTCTTCTTGAAGCATGATTATAGTTATCTACAGTCCTGAAGCACTGCACTCTTCACAGTTAAGAAGGCAGAGCAAAGGTCAATGGAAGCTGAGCTCATGACTTTTTACAGTCCAGCTTTTTCTTCTGAACACAGTCTGAGGAAGTCCAAGCTGTGATGTTTCAGTCTCATGAATGTCTTTTGGCTTTCATTTCAGCTTGTATTTAAGGCTGGGTCACTGTTTTAAAGGGCACATGAATTCAGGGCTCTTTACAGCACACTGATCTGCATCTGTTTAAGAGGTGCTCCATGGGCTTCTGGCAGATGATCTTTCCAGCCATTCTAAAATGTCTAAAGAGGCCAGTTTTCTGAACTGCCTGATGATACACTGCAATTCAAATCTGGGCTTTTGGAGTTATGGATAAATTCAGTATTTTAGATGTACTTGGTTGTGAAAATAACAAAAATAAAATACTCTTTGAAAATATAAATAGAGGAAAAATATAAAAATATAGTTTTAATATTTTTATGGTTTATCTTTTCTAATTTGAAAATTAAGTTTTTGGGGTTTTTTGACATTGCTGGGACCCAACAAAATCAGTTCTCACTGTAGCAATATGGAAGTTGTCAAGCCCAAAACATATAATTGCAAAAGAAAAAATAGTTAATTCTGTCTAAACATAAACACTAGGGATGATTCTCAGAATAAGAAGAATAAATCTTTATGAGATTATATTACAGATTTCGACACTCCCCGACATGCCATGGGAGGCATGAAATCAAAAGGACTGATCAAACAGAAAAGTTGTTTGACCTTGCTTCATGATGCAAAATACATAGCTGAATAAGTAAGATGGGGTGATATATATGGATGCCCTTTCTGTCCTTTCTGTTTTGTTCATTAGAAAATAAAAACAGAAGTTGTTGTGACAGAGCATGAGACAGCTTAAAATTCAGAGGACCTGGAACTGCTTATCTTTTTGTTAGCCTTAAACCAGCCATTAGGCAACTTAGGAACATGTACAGCCATTCTATAAAGGCTCAGGCCACAGTCCATGTGTCTGACAATTCCATTCCAAGAATGTATCCTCTCTAATTTTGTCTGTTAGCCTCACACAAATGGCTTGTTAACTGCAGTGCTTAAAGATATCAGGCATCCATGTTTCCGAACCTGAGTCACTGTCGAACTGATTGTGAAGAAGCCATAAGGGAAATTGCTCCTTACAAGTATTTATATAGGATGGTTCACTGGTTATGTCTGGTGCTGCTTTCATGGGTAAACAAGTACCCTGTGTGTAATTTAGATATAGTAAATGTAAATATATCAATATGTGAATATTGGTAGGAATATACGTGAATGATGTGCAAATTCATGTCTCAATATTAATAACACCTCTCTCGTGTGTGAATTTTCTCCCTAGAAAATAGAATATTGGAACTCCTAATTTAGTTCATTTTCACACATACAGAAAAGGAACATTTTCTTTGACCTTAACATACATTATTGATAATTGATATGCATTATGTACAACTTTTAACTCATATGCTTATAAAATCCAACTGGGATCAATAAGTATCCCTTCTACATACAAATTGCTACGTTTATTTAGATTTCTATATTTTACATTAAACAAAGTAGCTAATGCTTTTCTAGTGTAATAGTCTTGTTATACAGAACAAAATAATAACGCTGAATCTGCTCAGACACTGGAGGTGCTGAGGACATATGGACTTGATGCTTTTAAGTTTCAATAGCTTTCATATAAAGTTGGTATACAGGATATATACACTCAAGCACTCTTATTTTGGTTAATTAGACCTGATGACATACTGAAATGTCTTTGTCTTGCACAGCTCCTTATAAAATATTACATCTCTTAAGTTAAGAGTGCTCAGCACCTCACAAAACAGAGTCCTGAAGCAGCACAGTCATAAAGTTGCATTTCATTATGTTAACATTAAACATACCCTTTTCATAGTTGGTATCAATTTTATACTGTTCATGTGTTTTGGTGGTTTGATGTTTTCAGGTTTGTCACTTTTGCTTTACAGTAAGAGGACAATTTACAATATTGCACAACTGGCTGCACCTTGGTAAAAACAAATATATTGCAGACCTGCTAAGCAAGCATCCCCAGTACTGTTTTCCTGTTGCACTTTGCTTCAACTGGCCACAACCAGGATTATCACAGACCTGAGCCTCTCTGGAGCAAAGCCTGCCAATTTTGCTGAGCTGTCAAATTTGGGTGGCAAGTCCGAAGCATTTATCTGACTCGAGGGAGGTTTCATCCATCAGAGGCTTCCCCCTAAATGAAATGGGTCAAATTCAAAGCAGTTGTAATTTAGAGCATAACTCATACATCAAATACAAGAACTGCAGTTTGCCTGTCATTTTTAATGAAAAATATATCCATAACTGGTATTTTGCTGAGAAATACTGAAGTAGACTTTAAATATAAAAGAGAATGGTTTCTGTAATAGAAGGATGGTACTTCATTTGAGAAAATATACTTTATCATTAAGATTAATATAGGTATCCAAACTAGTGTGGTCTGCAGATTTCCAGCTGGAGAGCAAGGCCCACCTCAGACTGGTTTCCACACTCTGTGACTAGCAGATCAGGGTCTAAAAAGTTTACATCTCAGTGGGAGATGTCCTTTACCTACTTTCACAGCAGGTGAGTCTGTCAAAGGTGAAGAATGACGCCAAGAACTCTTCCAGTTCACTTTATCTTTCAGTCTTGTTTTGCATTATTAAATTTTTTTAACAGTGCATCAGGTTAGCCACCAAGCTTTATTCTCTATTATAGCACTAATTTTAAAATGATACTATTTTGACTGCAGGAATAATGAGAAAAAGTCACTGGGGATCAACTGTGGATATATTGCCCCTCCTTTGCTCATGCTCTTGTGGGGAAGATTAGTCATGTGTTGGTTTAAAACATCCCTACAGGCAATGTCTTATTGCTTAAGGTTCAGAAATATGAATAATAATAAAACTAGACCATAAGCTATTTAGCTTGCTAGAAATTAAATTTAACAGTTTCAGCTCATGAATCCAGCTGTAAAAGTACATACAAAGCATTAAATTAACAGCAACACATGGAAATCTATAGGATCATATTCCAGAGGAACGAAGTTTTGTATTTGTTTTACCAGATAATCTGGTAAAACTAGACAAAAGAGATTTCTTTTTTTTTAAATAACATTAAACTTCCTATTCCATTAACAAAATTCTTCTGTGAAGAAACTCTCTGCTGCAAAGCAATATTCGTAACTTTGACTCATTGTTTGCTCCATAAAAACACTGAATCTGTCAACTAGTCAACTTCCTTAACCCTGTAGCAAGAAATTGATGGACTAGGAAGGATTAATGTGCCCAAGAGATCACCTGTTTTTTTCCAAATCTATTGGTGAATCCTACTAAAGATATTGCATCTGACCAAAAACGTCTTGTGTATATCCATCACAGTCACAGCACTGCTTCTAGTGTTAGTATTTGAAAATATATCCGTACAAACAAAAATTAGCAACTATAATCTTGCATCTCAAGAACAAGCTCTAGTCCAAAGGGAGTTCCTTTTTTTCCAAAGTAATTGCTGTTACTGATTCTATATAGGAAGCAATCAAACACTGCAGGAGAAGGCAGCAGTGTAAAATCCCAGGGATGGACAATTTCATGGGTATCATCGTAAGACATATTTGAGCCTTGTGTGGCAGAAGAGGTTTCATGCAGGAAATTTCTGTGTTGAATGACATGAATGGTCTTTAGACAGGGATAAGTAAGGAAGTAGTGGTGATAGCATACTGGGCTATGAGGAGCAGCTGAGGGAGCTAGGGGTGTTCAGTCTGGAAAAAAGAAGGTTCAGGGAAGAACTTACGACTTTCTATAACAGCCTGAAAGGAGGTTGTAGCCAGGTGAGGTTTGGTCTCTTCTCCAAGCAACCAGAGAAAGGACAAGAGAACACAGTCTTAAGCTGCATCAGGGGAGGTTTAGGCTGAACATTAGGACAAAGTTTTTCACAGAAAGGGTGATTGGGCATTGGAATGGGCTGCCCAGGGAGGTGTGGAGTCACCGTCCCTGGACTTGTTTAAGGAAAGATGGGATGTGGCACACAGTGTCACAGTCTAGTTGACAAGGTGGTGTTTGGTCATAAGTTTGACTTGATGATCTCGAAGATCTTTTCCAACATAATTTATTCTGTGATTCTGTGAATACACTTGTAAAGACATGATGGGATAGTACAAGAGTAGAGAAAAAGTGAACATCTGGCAACTTGTCTTCCTCTAGACCCTAGATGCAACAATTGTAAAAAGGCCAATTACCATGCCATTACACAGGATTTCAGGATTTCTTATCATACGAGGGGAAAAAAAAAAGGGCTTTTTCTCCTTTTTTCTCCTTTTTCCCTTTGCCTAGGGGCAAATCCTAATTCTGCTCCTGAGCCCAGGATAATTCCTTCTGCATTGCACTTGTATTTTGGCAGCACAGGCCAGGACAACAGACTTTGATAGTATGTCTCTGCACAGACCAGTGCACCAGTAATGGCTAAGAATGGGAACCAGGCCAATGACCAGCTGCTAGCCAACTCTCTTCCTTCCGCAGGGTATTGAGTGACACCAGGAATAGGATGCTCTTCTTACTTATCCCCTAGCCCTACCATCCCCCCAAAAAGCTGAATCACTATCAAAGTCTTGATTCATATCTTGTATGAAGTCAGGTGTCCCTTGTTGCCTGAATATTCTTTACTGCTAGGGAGCCTTTTCAGGAGAAAGTTGATTTTATCACAGCCACATATCCATCAGCTTTATTGTCTTCTGACATCATCCCTCACTTCTGTTGCTAGGTGAAATCACAACTGAGCATGTGTTGTTCATGTTATCATGGTTATTGTCTTTTCAGCTATTGTATATAGTCTTATCTTTTGTAGTAGTACAGATGAAAGGGCTTACTTATGGCACCATAAGAGGGAGCAATTATGTCTGTAAAACTAGGACCTGATTAGTATCCCTATTAAAAACATAACATTGCATATTGGTGCACAAGATGTGCTTTGTTTACATCAAATGTATCAATTAAGATACCTTTTTCTGTCCATATGAAGATACAACTAACACCAGCTGTAAGGTCTAGCTAGGACCTGTCTCAGGATCTGAAATCAATTGGTTACTATAGGAAATCAGACAGTAATTTGAATAAGCTTTAAGTAGAGCTTTCTCATTCCATCTAATGTCAACTGGGTAAATAGTTATTATATTTTAAAACTTTCTTTTGTGGCTACCTTTTCATGCATATAAACAGTAGTCCTTCTTAGAATTCTGCTAAGCTCTTAGCTCCCAAGATATCTTATGCAAAGAAAATAATCCCTACAAGTTAAGAATTGCCTAAATATGTACTGTAATAAGGACATTTTAATGAGTTTGAAGTGCTCTGCCTGACATGAGATACATCCTTGTTTTTAAGTTTTAAGGGAAAAATGTGATACATTCCATTTTAACCTTGGTTAAAAAGTCATACTTTTCTGATTTGTCATGATGATGTGTTAGGAATCAAAGGAATCACTTGTTTTCTTAATGGTATGGGGATATAATCTGCAGTTTGTTTTTAAAAACTGAATCACTGTTTTCAGATATTATTCAGATATTATAATTTCAGATACTATTGTTTTCAATTACATCTCCCTCCCCATTTTCTCTCAGACTAGTGACAGAATCTACTTAAGCAAGGTGTATTATTTTTTTAATAAAGATTTCTTTCAAACACCTTCTTTGCCAAGTCTTCAGTTTTTGTTGGAACATGTAGAATAATAGGACACTTATTTTATGCCCAGTTAATCCTGAATGTTCATCTCAATGCTCGTGGACTGCATTCACTCTCACGTTTATTTGTGCTTTGGAAAGCCCAAATCATTGGTGTTGCTCATGAAGACCTTTAAGGCCCACTGACTATAAAATATTTATATTCCTTTATTTCTTTAATTAATTATTTTATTCCATGTCTGTATGTAGTACTAGCTGCACAATACTTCATGACTGTACATTCCAGAAAAAACACATTTTGAATATAATGAAACAATCACCGCCCTTAACAGGTCATTTATGTTTGTACAGAAGGACCCCAAATCTGTCTGGACAGACTAGAGGATTAATGAGAATAATGGTGGTGAATTATTCACCAGGCACTGCTCATTAATTTAGCTGATTGCTTCACATTTTCCAGCAGAAAAGACATTTCAACTATTTTTGCTTTTTCCATAAAACTGTTTTCTTTGTTGAGCCTTCATCAAATTTATCTCTTGAAGCAGGAATTTATGTCTTGGTTACTATTTTACCTCCAGCTTCAGAGATCCCCACCTACTTCTCTGCTGCTAGGGCTGGCTTTGACCTCTCTTCCATCAAAGAATGGCTGAATTAACTCCCTTTGTACCATATCAGTATTCAAATGCCAGATAAATTATTTGTTCAGATATCTAACTATGATAAACAAAAATTATTTATTGGTTTCCTTAAAATGTTTTTAGCAATCCATCCACTTCCTCACAGTTAATATGCTAACTCCTAAAATCTTATCACAGATAGAGAACAGCAAGAGATTCTGTACCCTGCCTACCATATTTTCCTAGCTGCTTCTGTCATAAAGGAACAGGGCTAACTATATTTTATATTCTTTTGTCAATAAAAGGCTTTTAAAAGTGGAGTTTTTTTCTGACTACCTTTCTCTATCCATATTTCTGTTCTCTTTTGATAAACTGGGATAGGAAACATGTTTTATTTTATGTCTGGATACAGTCAATCTCAAGGCAAGCATGCAAGTGTGGTTATATTTTCATATGTTCATCATTAGCATCTTATATACATTACCTGAATGACCTCTTGCTGGAAATCATTGTTTTAGTAGAAATAAAATAGTCCATAGGTACCACCAAATTCTTTTAGAACTCACATTCTCTGAATTAGCATTCTATGAACTTTCTATCCATACTATAAAAAACATATGCATCAGATGTGTAATCTCTGAAGTGCAGCATCCTGTCTGTGATGGTAGCCAGCACCAGATGTTTTACATAAAGGTGCAAAATCCCCCTACAGTAGGCAGATGTTGGATTATTTCTCTATTAAGGAGGTCTCATCCTAAACCCTAATACTTAAGAGCTTGTCTGAAGCCCAAAAGCATGAAGTATTTTTTTCATTCCAGAACTCCTCTTCAGAGTCTCACTAAGTTTTACTTTGAGAGTGTTTGTTGTGGAGCGGAGGCAGGAATTGAGTTATGTGGGCTCCAGATGTAGGTTCAGTCTTGTTTCCCATGCTGGAGCAACATGCAAGAGCATAATCTGCTCAGTGCAACTGGAATATTAAACTGCTTAACTGTTAGCCTCTGGCAAACATAAAAGAGTAAAACAGAGCTAGAAAATCACATTTCTCAACATTTCAGAAATTAAAGTGATATTCATTGAGACAACAGAGGACATGTTCCTAACTCCAGGCTATACTTGCTACAAGACATGGAGATCTCTGTCCTTTTAGAAACAGTTGGGCATACTTTTGTAATGGAAAAGTTTTGGCAACTTAAATAGAGTGGTCACTACATCAGGCCCAGATGTACCATGGGTAAACACCAGTGTGTTTACAATGGGAACACAAGGTCATTGTCTCACGAACATATGTGGTGACAACACTGTGGCAAGGAGCAGGAAATGGATGCTAATGAGGCTGAAGAGCCAAAGTCTCTCTGAGATCAACTGTGAAAGAAAGTTAAAGCTTCCCTTCCTGGCTGTCAAACACTGGAGCAGTCCTACTGCCTCTGTGGCTGCAATGCTGTCTCTCCTGTCTGTGTTGGGTCTTCTGGCACCCCATGGTGACCTTTTCCCTTCATTCATGCTCCTCAAAAGGCCCAATAAAAGAGAATTATAAAAACTACCTCCAATCTCTCCTTGAGCTCTCTCCTTGAGCTCAGAATAACAAATCTGATTTATAATAATTGAAGCAGTTTGTCAAATTATGTTCTTGAACATGGTGCAAAAGGCCTCAAAAAATTTAATTGAAATTCTGTATGTGCAGAAAAGGAATAAAAATTTTTACCAAAAAAAAAAAAAAACAAAAACCCCCAAAAACCAATCAAACACAAAAAACCAAACCCAAACACAATAGTTTTAAGTCCAAAAGTCTATTTACCTGTTGACGTCAAGGAAAACTACAGATCTGAAAGAATCTTTCTTCACTTGGACCCACAATATGTAAAAGTCAAAGAAAAGTCAGAACTGTAACAATAATGTATTACTACAGAACTTACTGAAATATTCTATGCATTGTTTTTGATTTCTCAATAGTCAAACTCCTGGCTATACACTGATCTAGTGTCAACATATGGTTTGGCATTTAGGATTCTCTCCTAGGAAATGGGAAGTGTGTGTCCAGTACCCTGGAGGCTTCTCCAACTCAGCCAGGAACTTTGTAGCTATTCTTCTGTGCTTGATGTTTCCTACCGGCCAAAATTCAGTGGCTACCTGTTCAACATGTGGACATGTTGCCCTGCCTAGAAAACACCTAAGTTTCCTGCATCTGGAAAAGCAAGTCTGTAGCTAAACTGTACCAAACACTTCCCAGAAAATATGCAGCTTAGGCAGCTTAAATCTCTCTAAAGGCTCATAAGTGCTGCAATGCCTAATATCAGTGCCTAAAGTAGGAGGTTTGTCTAACGTTGTCCACGCCTATTTTTATCCTCTGCAGTCTCATGCAGATAAACTGTTGTATCTGTTTGTTGTGAGTTAACCCTGGTATGCAGTTTAGCCTCACACAGCTATTCACTTACCTCCCCACAGTGCAATGGGGGAGAGAATCAAAATCATGAAAGTGAGAAAATCTGTGGGTTGAGATAAAGACAGTTTAATAGGGAAAGCCGAGCTGTGCGTGCAAGTAAGGCAAAATAAGGAATTGACTCAGTACTTCCCATTGACAGGCAGGTGCTCTGCCATTTGCAGCAAAGCAAAGCTCCATCACATACAGCTCTCACTTGGGAAGACTAATGCCACACCCCTGAATGCCACCCTGTTTCTTCCTTCCTCATCTTTTGTTATTATGTTGATCACTTTGGAGTTGGCTGTTTCAGCTGTGTCCCAACTTCTTGCCCTCCCTCAGTCTACTCCTTGGAGGCTGGGAGGACATAGTGAGAAACAGAGAAGGCTTTGACACTGATCAGCAATAAAACAATAAAACATGGGTGTCTTATCAACACTCTTTACATCACAAATCCAAAACACAGCACCATACAAGCTATGATGAAAACAATTAACTCCATCCCAGCTCTGTTGTAATAGGATCACACTTGTGTTGTAGCACCCTGTTGTAATAGGATCACACTTACACTTTTAAAAGCCATTATTTGCAATCAGAAATATGAGAAAATGGTGAATTTTCCTAAGAAAATGCCAATTCTTGTGTTGTCACATAATTGTGATGCTTAGGGACATATCTTAGTGATGGACTTGGCAGAGCTGAGTTAACGGCTGAACTCAATGATCCCAAACCTAAGCAATTCTATGATTCTATGATAATTCTATGACCTGACACATAGACCTTGAAACCCCCAGATGGTAGCATGTGAGACAAATCCCTTCTCATCCTGGTATACAAACATCTGCTTTGGAGGTGAATTGTATTTGAATTGGGAAAAGAAATAATTAAGGCTAGTATGGAAGGGTTGATACTGCAAATGACATTCCTATTATGTAGAAGAACACTGTTCTCCTTCACAGAATATTGCATAAGCAACACTGGGAGTCCTAAACATAACAAGAATTAGATATATTCTGTTTCACAATATGATATTAGCATTTTAATTTAAAGTTATTACACTTTTTTCTGCCCAGATGCAGTTTACAGATTAATTTTTGTCAGAGATGCTGTGAATTCAAGAATGTGCTTCTTGTTGCAATTGCAACATGAAGTAGGGCACATTAATTTTTATGTGACTGAATCTTATATTAGTGATGAAGACAGCAAAACAAGATATAAAGACCTGATTTTTTCCAAGTTTCTCTACTTTTTTGTGCTGTTGTTACCATTATGCTGGAAAGGGAATCTCTGGATGTAAATACCATTCCAGTAATTCCTGTGTCTTTCCTCTAGTTACAGTATTCATTTGCCGGGTTCAGTTTTTATATTAAAGCCAAAACCCCAATTTTTTGTCCTAACTTATGCATACTACTAAAGAGGATTTTAGATCATAGAACACAGCTGAAAACTGCAATCTGACTCTGAAGTTAAATACAAACAGAAATGGAGAAAAAAATGATGCACACATTTACTTGATGATCTCAGATTACCTCGCATTGTGGCACATGTGATATTTGTTCTTATCCTACACTGCACACTATTTCAATTTATTTTTCATTATTTAGTAGTATGTGTCCAGAAGTTTTTGGTGTGTTGATAATTTAAAAATTGCTTTCAGTTACTGTGGATATGCATTTTAATTGTACATTGTTTAGGCAAAATGATATGAAGTAAACTGAAAAACATGAAACTGCCATATTAAATATGAGCAAACTACCTTGGCAAGAACATCCTTTATGTGCAAACACAAACTTTGCTTTGTCTCTTCAGTAATAACTCTGCCTTATTTACTGTTTGGTTTTGGCCAAATTAAGCAAGTTTATACTGCACCAGAAAACTTCTCCATTGTTTTGTTGGGGTTTTTTTGGGGCTTTTTTTTTTTTGGTCTTTTTTTTTTTTTTTTTTTTTTTTTTTTGTTCTAAGTTGAGTAATGTTGGTGACAGAAGAAATGGAAAAATTCTAGTGTCACACAGGTCACTAAACTAGAATTTAAACTGTTACTATTGCTCTGGAACAATTTCATGACAGAGGCATTACAGTTGGGGACATACCCCAAGTAATTTTAAAAGTACTCTTATATGGCAAATGCTTTAAAAAAAATTCAAACACTTATTCTTGGTATGCCAATATGTTTTGAACATTAAGTTAGTACTTAGAAGAACAAAACAAAAAAGAAGAACAGATAAATTTAGTATATGGATTCATATCATCTACATTCAATTGTGATTTATTGGACAATGCCTAATTCATTTTCACTTGCTGAACAAGTTTGAAATATAGCAATTGCATATGGTTTGTAGAAGATGGTTCATTTGATACTAAAATATAGATTTAACATAAATCAGAAGAATTGCTCCCTAAGAGAACAGAAAAGGTTCACGTCTTTAACTCTTTTTTCCTGTTTGGAAAGCACTATTCCCAGAATTCAGTACCGGTACACTTTCCAGGTGGTTATTTTGTCCTGTTTTGACTAAACTCTGATAAATGCTCTCTACTTGGGAAGAAATGGATATAGCATAAAAGCTGTTACAGCATTTCTTTATCCTATAAACATTTCCTAAGAGTAATTTATAGTTTATCTTACATGATGTAAAGGGGTCACTTTTTGGAAAGACAAGAAAACTGACTTCACTGACAATTAATACTATTTTGTTGCCTCTTAATAACATAAAGAGAGGAAGGAAATCAGAGGTTACTGCATACTGCACCTTATAATCCCTATAAGAAATCACATCAGTATTTATTGGCAGAGATGACTGGGTGGAGAGGGAGATACTAACTGCATTTATGTAAAAAAGAGATGGTAACAAAGTCTGTGTAACAGTAGGCAAAAGAGTTGCTCTGTAAAGGAAATATTTTCTTAAATATTATAATAGCACCTTAAAAATCCATTCAGGAACTGGCTCATAGTTTCTCCTTATACTGTCGAGTGGTAGGTCAGGTCACTGAGACCAAGAAATTACAGTCTAAATGATGGAGCCAGACAAGGGACACATTTGGTTCACCAGCATTTCTTTCAGTTATGGAAATATCTCAAATGGAAAATTGTATCCATAAATAAGCACTTTCTGCTACAACTCTCTGCTATCCTTGATATGTCTCAAAACAATTTTATGTAGCTGTGTAGTGCTGGTACTTGGGAGACCACCCAAAGACCCAAAGAGCTGCTGAGTACCATTCTTACCAGTGTAAAAGTCAGCACCCTTTGTAAATGTAAAATAATATAGCTTATGACACATCTCTTTCTTTTATGACTCTGTGTATGGGTGTATAACTATGAAACCAAATCTACACTCACAGGTTTTCCTTCTTTTCCTATTTGATGCTGTGTAATAGCATGAGAATAAAGTTAAAATGTTTCCATTTTTGTGTTTGTTTTACATTGTGATCTAGTTGTCGAAAAAACTGCCATCTGACCAAATTAGTGAAATAGAAAAGAACAGGGTCCAACATCTGGCAAGACATTAATTTGGACTTTCTTCTTGATTGTGTCTGTTTCAAATGCCAGGTGTCTATCACCTGGGATATAGTTTTACTTTGGCAGAGTAAATCTCTTACTAACCCTCTGAAGAATGCCGTCTCTGAATGATGCTTCAGCTAATGGAATACTGATTTACTGCCACAACTGTAAAGGATATTTTTTAACATTGTGTTACACATCCCATCAATTTAGATCAACCAGACCTACCATATGTGAGAAGTTATCTGCATTTTTCTCCAATAAAACTGAAATGATGAAAGCTTTGCTTTCCCTGAGGTATGATCCAGTATTGGTAACCCCATTGTTGTTTTTTTTTAAACCATCATCTTTCTCAGGGCTGGAGCATATTATTCCTGCAATGCTTGCCAGAATTCTATGGCTTATTTGTTGTTTGAGACTCACCATATGTGTCTTTGATCCCTGCCTAGTAGGCACTTTGGCCGCTTGCCAGTTTGGCACTTATGATTATCATCAGTATGAATAGCTCCCTTGCTTCTGATTCTGTCCTTCTTGCTGTCATCAAATCACTCTTTAAACAACTTTCTTATTTTCTTTTAGATGCTTATAAACGATCAACCTATTTTTACCATGCCTTTCTTGGCCAAGGTTTTGTGTCACACTGCAGGAAATCCAACAGCTTTATGTTTCCAGTCCTAATGAACTGACTGCCAACTACCTGTGTAACTGCATGGGAACAACAAGGAGTACAGAACCATCTCTCGTGATAGTATTTGAAGTTACTCTGCATATTAGATAAATTTGCCTGTTCTCTCCATCTGGTTGGCTTGGTGGCATGACTTCTATGAGAGATTATTTATTTTAGAGAAAAGCATTCCTTTTAATAAACGTTTTAAAACCTTTGACCAGAACACAGTGTGAGCCAACGACAATGATAAATTCAGAGGAGTATCAGAATGATAAACAGTTTTAAGAGACAGATGGAAAGCCAAAAGCCAGTCATGCGCAATTTCTACTCACTATCCTGATATAGCACTAAACACATCTGAGCCTTTCCATGTGTTCTAGTAAACTGAAGCTGTTCCAAAATGCTGTTGTTGCACAAAAGATATGCACAACCAAAATAAGGAACAGCACAGGGCACATAAAAGTCCAGACCATGAGAGGCCCACGTGCTGGTAACAGAAAGATCTGCCAGAAGTGTCCATTATTCTTTACATGACTTTGCAAACCCTTCGATTAGTAAATGTACTGGTATTATCACAAGACAAGGGTATCTGACTTCATGCTAACTCACAAAGTGGACTAGATTGAGTTTTGTAGCCTCTGCAAGCAAAGAAGAGTGTCAAGATGATTGTGTATGCCTAAAACACAATCCTCTTGGAGCTTCTTTCACTCTGTGCTGTCCCATGTGACTTGTGTTTAGCAATAACAATTCATTGTCGCTCTAAAGGTTTTATGTAACACACAGGGCCTTTTTCAGTAGAAAAATTATCACACCCTTCTACCAAGAAACATGCAAGTTTCAGATGAATGTGTTTTATTTATACATCTCTTGATTTTGGAACAACTCCTTGCATTTAGAGGGACTAGTTGAAAAACTCAGTGTTAAATTGGCAAGGGTGAAAAACAAATTCTGATTGCAGGGAGAATGAGAGGTAGAACAGAAAAGAAACAATGAGAAACTGTTGCATGAAAACTCCATTTGGGATTACTTTAGAATGTATCTCTGTTATATTTTCCTTCTCCGCCCAACAAAACAGGGATTTCAGATAAAGATGTTCCTTTTCAGCATATTTGGTGGCACTGGGACTCTTGAAGCAGGTTTGTGACAGTAAACATTCACACTGGATGTAGGCAGGAAGAGCCCACTGAGGTTTTAAGCCCTACAAAAACAAAACAGTAACAGACATAGAAGCAATACCATTAGAAGCGATTTAAAGTGGAGAAAATAGCAGTTTGATGTCTACACTACCTGCAGAGAATTAGAATGCAGTAAATTTCAGAGGTACTTGTAAGAAAGACGATTAAAGGCCATATGAAATTTGACTTTGGTACTGGAATAACTTGAGAAGAGGCCAGGTAGGTAGGAGAGATACACTTTTATCACCGACATACTCTAACTTCCTTGCAATTGCAGTTTTTATCCTTTTCCCAGCTCACTATGCAACGTACAGAAAAGTGAAGTTATTCATCTTAATAAAGTGCCTTTTCCTTCATACACACCACATCATTGATAAACTTTTTCTCACTGGGAGACAAAAACGAAATGTATGATTTTTTTGCCAGCTTCTCTATATTTTACCCCTAACTTTACAGGTTACAAGACCAAAACAATTACCCAGAGACAGTATTTAATGGAAACTTAGTGGAATTTTGAACTGTGAAAATAAAAGAATGTTGAATTCACTAATATTTTACTGGAAAAAGGCAGAAAAGACTCTAACTGCATCAGATAGCAATCAGTAAAGAAACCTCCTGGCACTTTTCAGTGGCCAGATTTGAAATTGCAAAGATGACCACCAGCAATATTTTAAAATTTTACATTGTATTTTAAATATCTTATTTCTCAAAAGCCATAATTTTCCTTGAAAAACCAAAAATTTCCCAGCCAATGAATCAGCATCCAGTTCTGGTTTACAATAGCCATGGAAACAATTTTTAGATGCACAGAACTACAAGCACAAATGCAAAACTGCAAAAGAAAAAGATGGGGCTTGAGAAACAGAGACTTGGTGGTAAACCTGATAACCTTTTGCAGAAAATGATCGAGGGCAATGTTAATCAATTTAACAAAATATCCCTGACACCTCAGAAAAGCAATGATCCAGAAACAATTTTTGCTTGAGTGGAGTTTGGAAAGTTGGCTGACACAATGAATGCTAAAGGAGCTGACAAAATACAACTTGCTACTACGGAGAGAGCTGTTAAAACCTGAACAGCATCCCATTTGCTATGTTTTAAGTTTCTACTACCCAAATGGAACGCAGAAATGCCAGTGTGTGCATGAAGCCTCGTGTCACCCGGACGTCCGAGCGTGCAGGACTTGGCTTATCCTGCATCGCCTGCACAGCCCCAGGATGCCGAACAGGACACGCAGGCTTGGTCTGGAAGCAGCCCTGTCCCTTCTCTTCGCTCCTCTGTTTCCCCGCTGCTGCCTAAAGCCCCGCCAGGGCACGCTGGGCTCCTTGTCCCGCGGCCGTGTGGGGCGCCGGGGCGATGTGGGGCAGCACGGCTGGCTCTCCCCGCACCCTTCCCTCCCCGGCTCTCCTCAGCGGTTTCACCCGCACGCAGGCCGCGCGATTGCAAGCTGCTGCGGCGCCGGCCGAGCCCGCAGTGAGCGCGGCCACCCGCTGCCGCGACTCCTCAGCGCCCGGGGAGGCGAGAGGGGCAGGAGGCGAGAGGGGCAGGAGGCGATGCCCGGGGCCCGGCGGGCGTGAGGCGGCGGCCGCCGCAGCCGCGCGGGAGGGGACGCGGCGGCGCTCGCGCTCCGCCAATCGCGGGGCTGCTTGCGCGCGGGCCGGGAGGCTGCGCCCACCCTGCGACGGCGGCTGCCGGGCGAGCCATGGGCACGGTGCCGTCGGCGCTGAAGCACTGCCTCAGCTACCAGCACCTCCTCAAGGAGCAGCTGTGGATCGCGGAGCCGCCCGCGGCCGCGCACCCCGCGCAGGTACCGCCAGGCGCGGATCCAGCGACGGGACGGGGCCGGGCCTGCGGGGCGCCGCCGCCCCCTCGCCGCCCCCTCCTCGCCGCCCCCTCCTCGCCGCCCCCTCTTCGCCGCCCCCTCGCCGCCCCCTCGCCGCCCCCTCGCCGCCCGCAGGCTCGTCCCCCGCGCCGCTGCTGCCCCTGCCCGCCGGCAGCGCTCGGTTCTCCTCTCTCCCCTCTCCTGTCGTGGCGGGAGCAGGAGGGGGGCCTTACCCACCGCCCCGCGCCGCTGGGCTATGCCTGGTCAGTGTTTCAGCGCACGGGCGGTGTTACACCGTGTTCCGGGCAGTGCGAGCACTGGTGGGCGGCGCTGGGGCAGCGGTGAGGCAGTGGTAAATCCACCCAGCAGTGGTCCTCGTCACGCGTGATCAGCCGGTGCGTGAAAATCATGAAATGGCAGGGTGACAGGCGTTTGGGCGAGGCCACGGCGCTGCCCTTGCTCACACGTGTGTGGCGAGTGCGTTTGCTGTGGAGGGAAGAGTCACTGCAGGCGCAGGGTGCGGAGGCACAGCCGGGGGTCACGGAGCGCTGAGGGAAGGTGGCTGCTCACCCTCCTGTCTCAGCTGGGAGCACTGCGGACAGTGGCTGGAGGGAGTGGAGGTTGGATGAGGAGGTGAGTGGGCAGGCGGCCAAATGTACACCGTAGGCCGTGACTGTCCTCATCATGGCTTTGGAAGGGAAGAAGTGAAGGAAAAGTTACCTGCATATCCTGTCTGAATAGTCATTCATTCCAGCTCTAACTCCAGTAATCAGCCAGTGCTTCAAACATTAAAAAACATAAGCCAAGTTTAGAACAAAATAGTTTACAATATAATTTAATATATTTTAATTTTTTTTAAGGAACAGCTCTTGTTTGTTGCATCTTTCTTCTGTTTTTAGATACGCTGGGGGATCATTGTCCATTTTCTCCCACTATTTGGAAGTGAAATTTAATTACTAGGGAGCAATGTCACTTCAGAGACAGAGAGATGATGAAAGATGTTCTGAGTGGTATGAGAACTAGCAGCATTTTAATTTTGCTTCAGATGATCTGAGGCTTATATCTCAAAAGATGCTTATATTGAATGCACAAAGCAGCAATTGTGAGCATAGAACTTTGTATAGGTAAGCCCCATACAGTTTCCAGCTATCATATTTCCCTGAGATTAGTTTCTATCCAGCATTAAATTTTGAGGAAAAAAATTTTTTTTTTTAAATAGAAGGGGAAAAATGTTTTTTTATGGCAAAGAAGTAAAATAGAATTAAAGGACTTATATGTGTTAGGCATGAAGCAAAGCACTATAATTCTGTTCATGTGCCCTCACTACATTTTGTTGCATCATTTCCTTTGAAAATATCTGAACATTTAAAAAAAATTTCCTTCAAAATACCGTGATATGCCACTTGATTGTATCAGTTTCTGTCCCCCATCAGACAAAGCATTTGAAAGGACTTCTGCAACAGAGTGGGTTTGCAGTCAAAGACAATCATTAACATATTCTCAGAAAACAGTAGATTTAAAAAAATAAAGGTTTTCTTTATTGTAATGGATAACTTTTATTTTTTGCAGTCGGCTTCTTTCATTTTTATCACCATTTTTCTTCCTCCAAGAATACAGAAAGATGTCCTCATCAGTAAACAGCAAACATGAGAATTTGGTGCTTTTCCTCATTGCGCAAATTGGTGTGGGTGTGAACTGCACAGTGCACTAATTAAATCCAGAGTTGGTCACTGTTCATGCTTTAACATTTGCTTCTTCATTACCTTGTTGTGATTTTACATGAATCTGTTCAAATTTCCATTTTTCTCCCGTGGATTCTTAAACAGCCCACAGAGGTTTTCCATATGTAGGAGTGCATTCCATACCAGCCCTGTTCAAGAAAGAAAGTGTTTCTTGTTATGTGATCTAGAAACTATACTAGCTCAAATAATGGTTGTAAAAAGGTTTGTTGGTCTTTTTTTTTTATGACCAGTGTATGGAAGATAGTTATGGCAGCACCATTATAATGACATTTATGTGGGTACATTAAGAAATAAAATAGGGAAGGGGGTTAAGGTGCAAGAACAGTTTCCCAGAAATAATACTTTCATGGCTGATGAAAATAAAGAGTTTATTTACTTGCTGAAATACTTTCAGGAGTTCCTCAGGATTTTTCTTTAAACACCAAGTAAAATGTAAATGTTGTTGCCAGGGCTCTTGTAAAAATAAAATTGTTCAATTTTGTCTAAAAACCCCCAAATACATAAAAAATTGGTTATATGCTGTGACTAATTTGTAAAGGTCCAGGTGTAACCACTTGGAGCTCTACTGGTGGTGAAATAATAGGTTCTAAATTGAGTAGTAGGATGTCTTAGTCTTTGTTTTCCCTTATTTTTTCTGTTTCATTTAGCCAACCTATTTTTTGGTGTTTTTAGAACTGGATTTGTCTTTAAAAGATAGAGTTGCTTGAGTAGTGAAGTTATTGAAAAGGAGAGATGAAAAGTAAAAGGCAATTTGGCTATTTAGCCAGTACTGGCTAAATAGACAGTAAAGAGAATTGTCTGTTACCTATTATTAGAAGTTACTAATGCCTATTTCAATCTTATTTAGATTAGTCTGTATTTCATCAAAGTTACTGAACACCTGACTAGTCAATGAGACACCACATTCCTGTTGCATTGTGATCATCTTTCTCCACATTCTTAATTTCTTAACCATTTGCTTGAAAATGCTTCTGTAATGCTTCATGCAAGGAATACAGTTCAGCTTCATTTTCTTAGCATTACTCCAATGTATATGATTTTTATTAATAGGTCTGATTAACTTAATATTAAAGGTCTGTCTAATTTATTTTTACTAATTAAGAGCTATTGTCACATGAGAATTTGTTTAAGCCATGGATTTATATCAGAACTGTAAAACATGCTAGGATCTACTGAGAAAGGAGGCGTCTGTAGATATTGCAGTACTAGGGAGATTTCTGCAGCGATCAAGGTTGTTACTGATGGTGACTCATAGGATTTGACTGTAGTTTGTAGTGTACTTTGTGGTCCCTTGTGAAATGCCTAGGCTGAGCTGCAGGGAAGGTGTTTACCTGCTGCTGGTGTCCTCTGGTTTAGCAGGAACTGTCTTGCTGGAGAAGAGATGGTCTGAGACTAACTGACATTGGTCTTATCCTACAGACCTAATGTTATATTTTCATGTGTGCTAGAATGGAATTTTGATGCCCTGGGAATATGCTAAGGACACAGTAGGGAGGAACTGGACGGCTAAAGAAGTATAAAAGACTGGGATGAAATTTAAGGATACAGAATGATTAGGTGCTTTGAGACCAATACCCCAAACTAGAAACTGACTTTACTGTTAGAAGAGATTGAAGAAGAACTTTGGAATACTCACAAGTCGTAGGATGACTATGAGCTGCCAATATAGCTGATACAAATAAACAAATTAGGTCCACAGATAGAGTAGATCAAGTATTTCCAGTCAAACAGGGAAATGTTGCTGTCATTGCAAGAAACTCTGTTCAGTTTTAGTTAGTCATGTTCAAGGGATTGGATTCCAGCTGGGACAAGTTAGGTCTTGCACCACTGGAATGGTTGAGAAAAGAGAGATGAAATGTAAAATGACTTGGGTTTGTGTTAAGACCTGGAGGATGTGCATGCAGGGTGGGAAGAAGAGGAATTAGCTGCTTAAAATAAAGATGTTGCTACCATCAAACACACACTTGTACCTAGTCCAAATAATAGATGTAAAGTAGAAATTTAAAAGAAAATTTTCCATTGGTAACATTCTTTAGGAGCTTTGTCGTCACAATAATGAGGGTGAAAATCCTTTATGATTTAGGTTTATTAAGAGGATTATATGATGTGGTTTCCATAGTAGTGAAAATTATTTGATTCTTAAGAGCTTTTACAGTTTATATATAATAAGGAATAGAGGACTAGATGTTTAACATGTTTTAAAATAGAGAACATTCTAAATCCAGTTTTTAAATTACATTGCATGGCTTACAATACTTTGGAAAAAATAAATTAGTTAAGGTCAGAGCGTCAACTTCAGTGTGAATATTCATCTGCCACTTTGAACTGAGAAATCCTACTCTACAAGAGGATAGTGGCTAAACATAGCTAAATAATAAGCATCTTTTTCTCAGACCCTTGTGTTAATGTACTACTAGCTATGTCTACTGAGGGATATAGTAAATTAAGAATATAATAGGAGTCATACAGTTTGGTGAGGGCTGCCTACACCTACCACAAATAAAGCAAGAATAAGTAAAAAATAAGACTCTAGTCTCTTATGCTGCTGGATGTGTCTGTGACTCTAGGAAGTGGAATCTGTCTAAATAATGCTAATGTGTGCTATGTTATCTTGTAGGAGTTCTGTCATATGGAATGCAATATCCGGAATCACTAGCAGTTGTTCAGGATATTACCATTGGAAAGTTTTATAACTGGAGAGGAACACAAATTCTAGGTGTTAAATACGCAGAATATTGGGTCCCTCTGATTTAGACAGCTAACTTCTGTTTCAGAGTCTTGATTGCAATGATTTATATACTATGTGCCCAAATATCCAGACTGCAAATGCACAAACTAAGATTCCCTCATCTCCTCACTGCATGACACTCTTGGATCAAGAGATGCACCAAGTGTCTTACTTTAGCATCTTTAATTTGCTAGTTTAGGTTTTGTAACAGATTGTTATGTTTTAAACATATGCTAGAAACCTCTCAAATTTATTTTGAAATTAACTCAAGAATAACAACAAAACCCACAGTCCATATGACAATTATATATATGCCTTACTTATTTGATGTTTGATGCTTGATTCAAATTACAGCATAAAAAATGAAGTATATGATATTATGCAACCTGGGCGGAGACAGCAGATTGCTTTTATTTGAGTCTTTTAGCTACACCTCAGAGCAACTGATTTGAGACGCACTGTATTTCATGTTCTGTTTATCACATATAGCTGTGTATTGCAGGAATAAATTAACGTTTGCAGGCTCTCTTCAAATAACTATTTAGACTATTTTCATTTTTTAATTTAATTTATCTACTTAAGAAGTATTTAAAAAACTTGCTGTCAACAATATTGCAAATTTTAACTTACTATGACAATTACAATATGAAAGAAATACATCATTGTTTACATTTTTTTTTAATCTGATGAAAATTGCATATAAGTAGAGAAAAAAGAAGGTAGTTGTCCTGGACTTTATGTTGCAGAGTTTTTGTTTCTTAACTCTCTCAAAGGATGGCATTATTTAAAGGTAATTAATGAAATCATTATAGAGAAAGTACATTAATTTCATTGGGCAAAGATATTTTTTGTCCTCTTTCCTTTGCTCACCATTCTTACCTCATTCTGTGTTTTCATCCTGACCTTCCAAAGTCTTTAGATTTTGTGTTGTCTTTCATATAACCTAAGACAAAATAATTGATCACTAAGAGACTTTGAAATTTCCAGTCCTTCTATATTCTTCCAGTCTTTGTATATTCTTCTACATGCAGAGATACAGAACTCAGTAGATGGATCTTTTTCTCAGTGAATATATTTTCAAGAATGTCTCAAGAATGGGATTTTTGGTTTTTTTGCTTTGTTGCAGATTCCAAGGAACATTTATTTTCTTAATATTCATAAGATGTAAAGCATACAAAGTTATTATAAAAATAAAGTAAATACAGAAGAATATAAATAGAAGAATAAAGTAGAAGAGATTATAATTTAATTCTAAATTCTAGCAATTTGTTAAGTTTGTATCAGCATACTGTGTTTTTTCTTGTTGAATTTGGGAATGATGAATGACATATATGCTGACACTGAAGGTAGTAAATAAAACACACTCCCACTGAATTTAACTGGAGTAGGGAGAGTGCAATGCTGAGCTCTTTCTAAAATGTTCTTTGAAGTCAAGAGGAGTTTCCCCTCTAGAAGATCCAGTCACTAGACTCATGTCTGCTTTTTCAGTCAGGTATTTTATATGCTGTGGAATAAGATCTCAAGATCTCTATTGAAGACAGAAAGTCCTTAAAGGCTAAATATTTGGTTTTTTAGGGGTGCCAAACAGGATGTTGGAATTTAAGAGGCTGATAATAAAGTATAGGTTGGACCTAAATGGAGCCACCGACTTTTAGTTCTTTTATACCATTGGCCTGTAAATACTGGAGAAATAACAGGAACTTTTTAGATGATAGAGGTTTATGCTATACTGGGATTATTAAGTGAGTTTAAAATTTTATAATAAAGCTGGAAAAAATGTAAAGGATTTGCTTTGCAAATTTGGGAATTAAAAAAATACACAGGAAGTTTTTACACAGACCCCATATCTGCTTTTTGGTGTGATCCCATTTTTGACTTTTCCCACCTCCATCTCATTCAAAGCCTAAATACGGGCACAGTGATATTCATTTCCTTGCATGTCAGCTAAAAGAAGAGGATTAATTTCAGACACCCCATGTGTCTGATCATTTTAAAGTTCATGCATCTTGAGATCATTCTTTTCTCATTACTTTTGCTGAGAGTGGAAATAAATGAATTGCCTTAGATCAATCAGATCCAAATTTAATTCCTACTGAAATAAATGAGAATATCTTTTAATAAGGATTTTATTTACAATTTGCGGATCTTCTGTCTTGTAGTTTTGGTAAGGAAATCAAACCTTAGAAGATTACTGTACCAGCTGGTCAGACATAGATGTTTCCATAAAGCAAAGTATTTACTGCTCCTAATTAATCAAATCTTCTTGTTTTGAACTGTCTGATGTGGTGACTAATAAATAGTACAGTTGTCTCTATAGTGGCTTGTATCTCACTTTAGGGGGTTTTTCACTCAGAAGGGGTGCTGGGTACCTAGAATGTTTAAAGGTGGAATGTTGGATACCTAGGATGAAGTTACACTTATTTTCTCTCCATTTTAATGACAGGACTATTTTTTTGGTGCTTGTGAGGAATAACATAGCTTCAACTCTTGCAGCACCTGGGTTGAAAGATTCACATGTTTATGGAAGTGTGTGTTTGAATTTCAGTTTATATATCAATATCATGGGGTAAGAAACTGGTACAGTGTAGGTACAGTCCAGAGATAAAGCTGAGTTCTTGTCACCCTTACTTCTTTCACTACACAAATATTTGAGTTGTTTAAACAAGGTGATGATTCTCTGAAATTTTAAACTGAAAGCTATTGAGAATGTTTAATGTGTCAGGTATGAAAGAAGTTACATTTAAAGAAATTGCGGAGGGCTTCAGAAAAGTAGTTATTTAGTACTCCAGGCTGTGTTGAATTCTATTGTTTAGGTCTCTCATTCACTTAACAAAGGTATAATATTTTCTGGAGCATTCTTCTTTTCCCCCAAAGGTATATTTTAAAAGACAGATGAAGTATGAAAGAGGAATGTGTATTAAAGATGGTGTGTGTTATTGTGAACTTGCTGGGGAAATTGTACCACTGTAAAAGTTTGCCAGTGGACATGATAATGCCGATGTGGACCTTGACATACAATACTATGCACTCAGTAAGGCTCATCCATTAATTGAACCTCAGAAAATGCAAGAACAGAAAAATAATAATTTTAAGTGTGAGAATAAAAATGAGGCAGAAATTTGTAGGAAAAGGTTCTCTCTGTCTATCTGATCCATCAATCTTCTGTCGCATAGGAAAATTTATCAGGTTATTGAAATTCTGAGAGAAGTTGTTTTACTGGGTGATCTGAAGTTTTTGAGATAAGAGCATGATCAAAATCAGACTTTCATACTGTGCTAAATACCTGTAAAACAAATTCAGCATTTTTGGTTTTCAGTGAATGGGAAATACTTTATTACAGCTGTATTAATGTATACTTATATAGCCCTTTTGGGGTAGAAATGTCAAAATGGTGCACACACTTTAAAATTAAGCAATACAGTAGAGATTAAAGATTTTTTTCTAGTTTTTACTATATCAATAGAGACATAATGTGCAATGAATAATAAAAATTTTATTACAAAAGAGATTATTAATCAGATACATATTTTATTATCGGGTCTTTTAACCACTCACTTTAGAGGAACCAGAAAACTGATAAATGCATGGTTTGCATTTCAGAAAAATACTTCCAGGGACATTTTTAAGGGTTGCCTTTCAAATTTAAGTTGTTACAATCAGAAGTAATCAGCTCATGACTTTTCTTTTCTGACTTTTACTGGGTTAGGCATCCTATCAATGGTGAAGATTTAGATCAACATTTGGGACAGAACTCTTAATGTTGCAAAAGATGGAAAAGATGCTGCAAGTGATAAGAAGGAAATTATACTTACTGTTGGAATGTTGTAGCTGATACTATTTTTAGATAATTCCCTTGTTAAATGAGATTTATTTTACAGTTTGGTGTAAATGAATGGAAGTTACTCCAATTGTGGCATTGCATTTGAATTTATTTGGATTAAATATTCTTATGAGAGTCATTCTCAGCAGCTCTTGTGACAAAACCACAGATTTATTACATGCAAAAACTGCTAAAAGGTGCACTGGTGAAAAAAACTGTGCTGGGGAGACATTTCTTCTTTGTTAGTGTGAGTTTTTTTGTCCACACAGATGTTAGCTGTTTTGTATGGGAATAAAGGTGTTAGTTTATGAGTTTCTTGGAAAAGAAGTTTAAAGGCTTTGAATGGATGAGATGTGTGGACTGAAGCGCCAGAGGACATTGCCGGAATGTTAGGTGAAACCCATAGGGAAATAATTCAACAGCAGCATCCGGAAAGGAACTGTATGTGGCTTTAGGGCTTACTTTTAATGCAAGTAGTTAAGATGAGATTAAATATAGGTGTTAGTATGTGAGAAATGGGGGAGCAAGGTAAGTAATGAAGGTATATCATGTGGAACACTGGGATTAGGAAGAAGATTTAACAGAATCTGCAGCTGATCACAGCTGAATTTTTAAAACCCTGGAAACATAATTTGAATTGAACTATATACTGGCTTCATATAAAGTAAAACATCTTACATGAATATTTTATTGGGGAAAGAGAAGACAGAGTGTAGGCAAGTTCATCGGCCTTGCCATGTCACTTTTGCCTGAATGGGATGAAGATGATGGAAGATTAAGCTACTAAGCCAGTTGGCTATGCAGAGAGGAATCAACTGGTGATTGAGAATTTTCTTGTCTCTCTGCCATTTTTTGATATTTATGACTTTATTCAATTTCTTAGCACTCTTGTCTGGTGTCATGTGAGATGCCCTTAGGTAGCTGAGATGGCTTATACAGTTGGCAGATATCAGACAGGATTTACAGGAGACTCGTGCCCTCTGGCACAATGGCTGGAGGTCAAGTCAGATGCATCCCAAATGCACAAGGTGCCTGTAATCGGCCATCTGACTTGTGCACTTGGTATTTGCTGAGTTGTTGATATGCTTCTGGCCATTGCTGACAGTGCTGAGAAGTGACTTCATTCAGTTGGCCATGCTTCATTGATGATGCCATTTAAGATGTCCTGTAATACCCTCCTTTATCTCCAGCTTCCAAAAAGTCAGAGGTCCTGTGTCCTCTGTGCTGTGTTTAGGGAACCTTAAGACATTTTATTTGAATAAATACGTTGACTGTACAAGGATACCTGGGACACCTGTAGACATAACTGTGTAGATACATAAGTTCAGGTGTTTTAAAGTCCAGTTGAGTCCTATCATTAAGAATATTTCAGGACATTTTGATCTTAATGAGTGGTATGGCTGCATTGCCATTTGGTCCATAAGTAGTGTTACCTATTGTGAGTGTTTGGAAAAATCCTTCAGTTAAGATTATGTGTCACGGTACAATGAAAATACAGCTAATACTATTAAATATCTACTATATATCAACTACTATACTTTTAGATATCTTTTTTTTTTTCCTTTGTTAACACTGGTATTATTACCAATTTTACAACAACACAGATTTCTTTCTCATCAGTTGTGCACTTTATTATCCAGAATATGGAGGCTTGGGGAAAAAAATGTTCCTAAACATGCAAAGTGAAAGCAATAAAAAATTAGGAGATATCATGATTCATTTTGCCATGACAACCCTTAATCTCAAACAGTCTGAAATAATATGTTCCCAATTCAGTTTTGTCTTTGTCATAAATTCTGCAGTACCAGTACATTTTCTTCTACTTGTTCCACTTCACTTTTCAGATTTGCTTGATAAGAATGTGCTAAAATTACTATTATGTTACTATTTACTCTAATAAATTGCAAGTTTAACCAGCTCAGCAGAAGCCGTGACATATCATTATGAGTATTTTTTAGTAAGCTCGTAGAAAGTGACGATTTATTTTAAATGTTCATTTAAAAACTAGCACCTTATATCTATATATTTTTTAAATTTCACGTAAGAAAAATTTTTAATTCCTTTCATTATTTTCAGCTAAATAGGAAGAAAATCATATTCTTTAAATATGCTCACATTTGACTGATTTCATTGTGAAAATGGAAGATTTTTATAACATCAAGAATGGCGTAGTGTTCTAGTTATAATTCAAGTTATAATTGCCTAACTATTATTGGGGTGTTATTATGGTAACACTACAGATACTATTTTTCTAAAGAGCTTTATAAATTTTGAATTCTCCTGAAGGGTGAGTTGCCAACAATGATGAAATAAATAGCCATTAAAATATTGTCATTTTAAACGCTGTCTTTTGGAAAGAGAGCTATGGAAAACATAGTGGTGGGCCACTACACTTGAATTCATGATTTACTTGATCTTTTAGGCCCAGCCTTTGGACACAGAAGGTGTTTTTGATTGTAGCAGTAACTGAGAATAATTGATTTACTTTCAGCTTTATATTTTAATTCTTAAAGATCGATGCAGAGCTCACTTTTATTGAGTGATATAATAATATCACTCAATATAATAATGTAATAATAATATAATATAATATATTATTATATATAATATATAATATAATATAATATAATATAATAATAATAATAATTTATATTATTATAAAATAAAACTCATTTTATTGACAATGAGTTATTTAGAGAGACTTATCTGATAGGGTGGATGGGCTGAATTTTCAGTTTATTCATTTTCTCCCCCAGTGATATCCCAAAGTATTTTAAAGAGCAAATTACTTACACATGTTGGATTTGTGATGATGATCATGCCTCTGCTTTTTCAATGTGTGTGGAAAAACACCACTCTTTCTCCTTCTAGAATTCTGTCTTTAGTCCTGCCTGTAAAACACTGTACCCACCATAATACTATTACCATAAATAATAGTAAAGGAAAGTGTGGGAGGTTTTGGCTCCAGTGTCATCAGTATGCTGTTGATCTCCGTTCTCTGTATCCTTTTCATCCAGTCCAGATGGCAGAGTATAATTGCTTTTCCAGGCTTTGACCAAGATAGGGATATGGATGAAAGTGAGTTGGCTGTAAATCAGCTTGGTTAATGGAGAAATGCTGCTTGTTAGCCAAGAGAAGCATTTAGGGAAATAGAAAAGGGTAATGTATACACCATGTCCTGAAAATACATTTTTAATTTTTGCTGAAGTGACTGGCTGTGTTGGCCTCCGTTAATAACAGAGGTCTCTAGTACCATCAATATTGATTTCATTGTAACACAAGTCTAACTGTGCTTGCCTGTGCTTGTGCTAGCACCTGACTCTACTAATAGATTCCTTGATCATTATCTTTCAAGTTATCAAAAATTGTCTGTGACAACAGCACATCGATGTGCTTTTAGGTTGCGTGAACTGTTAGCTGTAATTGACATGGGTATTCAGATCTCTGTGATTCCATGTACTCTACATTTGTTGAAAACAGCAATAAATATTTTTTAGAAGGTGTCATCAGTGATAATTCAGAAATTTCAGTCTCATCCAGGAGACTTCTATTTGACAAATGTGGCCTATTGTTTTTGTTCTGTCAAGTTATAAATGACTTTATGTAAAATACAGACATTAATATTAAAGAAGGTATTTCTTTGTTTTCAAAGGTAGTGAACAGTCTTTGGGTTTGATTTTATGTTTCTGAGTGTTTGTCCTGTAATGCTACTTCATTTTTGTTTTGATAGCATCCAACATCATGGCAGAGAATTGGACATGGTTTGCAGTTACTCTTAGAACCAGCTGCTGCTTCTGTTAGACAGTCTCCAGTTCCTGAAAATTCCTTCTTTGAAGAGCTGTCAGAACAGCAGTTTTGTTAGCCTGCCATATGCCTGTGGAATTTTCTGACCCACTGGAGCTTGCATTTGGTAAATTTTAAGCCATGACCACTAAAGATGTTTGTGACTGACATGTTGTAAGTTGTTGTCCTTGGCTGCATAGTTAGAATGTAGCATGGACTGTCATGATTTTGATTATGCCAATTTAAAACGTATAACATATGTAATTCAAGTGTTTACATTTCCTACCTTTGCTTATTAAAGGAAAGGGTTTCTGGGGGTCTGTAAATATCTTCACATCAAAATCGCTTTTATGCATATTTTCCAGTATATGGAAACTGGCTGTGTTTCTATTGAGTTATGAAAATAACCATAAAATGTCTAAATTATTAATAAATCTTAAATTTTGACTTCCCCATATTTATTTATATGATTTGAAATAATACTAGTAATTGTATTTTTTGTAAAACTTATATATGTTTCTTCATGAATGTTTGTATTAATAAATTTTGCTCATGATTATTATGTAAAGTGGGAAATACTGCTTTTATTGATTTTCTATCCAACATAGCCTTTACTGTGTCCCTGAGATAACACCACCAGTTAAGTTGTGTGCTAGCGTTTCATCATACCTGTGCTTTGCACAGTTTTGGGGTTTGAAAGCTATATGTGAAAAGTTACAAAGCAAGGATTTAATCAGGACTAAAGCTAAAGATTATGGGCTAACAATTCACGGATTTATATCCTGCTACTCAAAAAAGACTTGCCCACTGTAACTCCTCAGTTTTGGAAGAAACACTCTTACATTTTGTGTTCTCTTTAAATAATGGAGAGATCAAGAGGAAAACCTTGTTTATGAGGAAACTGAGACGGTTATAAAGAAATACAGAATAATATTGTTGCAAGATCAGTATGGTAACCCATGTAATTTGTTTGACTAAGAGTAGTAGTTTCAGAGTGCATTCCAAACCTAAGACATGGTAAAAAAAAAAGTGAAAAATCTTTAAGCCTGTTTATTACTTTTGAACTCAGCACTTCCTCATGAAAGGGGAAAAGGAGTAATAATCTAAGAAGGAACATGAGTTTAGTCTTTGATGCGATATGAAAAGTAAAACAGACAACAACTTTCATCCTCTCATGCATTTAAAATTTTATTATTCTTATTATACTTTATTCTTGCACCTTTAAAATAAAAGTGAAAGTATACACCTCCAAACAGTATTCAAATATATGACTACCCTTTCAATTAAACAAAACAGACAGTTCCAGGGTTTCACTTTATGTGTGTTCATAGTTCAAGCTGAGTTCACTTCAGTTGCTTATATGATCAAATTGTGTATTGGAGACAGCTGCAGGTTCTAATTGCCCATTCATTAAGTACATCCACAGTAAGCAAAAGAGTAAACTGCAAATCATAGCAAATAATAATCAGCAGGTGTTTCACCCAAAGTATGTGAGAGTTTATCTCTTCTGAGCTAATATAAAGGAAAACAGTCTGGGAAGTGAGGAATTCCTCCTGTTCCCTCTGCTAGATTCCTGCAGACAGAGATTATATTGATTTATTAACTCTGTAGCTCTTTAGAAAATGTGCTATTTTGTCTGAAAGAAACGTTCTTTTTTATAGAAAGGAGTTCCTTATTTGTTTTGCAACATCTTGTTGCATTTTGCTGAGATCAGGGAAGTACTGTGCTGTGAAATCAGTTCACAAACTTAATACTTCTGTGGTGATTGTCTGTGCAATTGCATATTATGTTTTAGTTTTCTCTTTCATGAACATGGTTCTGCATCAGACAGAGCTCTTTTACCTGCTCTTGCAATGCTCTTTACTTAATTGGATTTTGGTGTATTTTTTCATGTCGAACCCTTGTTTGTTACTTGAATAAGACATTATACTTTGGGATTACTGTCATAGCATTTGATAGCTATAGCCTCCAGTGGGTATTCCAGTTTTTCAGTGAGAAAGAATTTAATGGAAAAGTTGAAATCAGCAGCAGGATAGATTGGGAATCATGTCAGCAAGGAAGGGTGAATGATGGAAAGAATATATTGCCTACTGAGTTGTTGGAGGAACTCGAAGGTCCTCTGATTTCTTTTGATAACTCATTCGATGATACATAGTTCATCTAAGGGAAATGTTTGTTTGGGATTAAGACATCTGAATTAAGACATAAGTAGGTGTCTACAGCATCAGAAGTTCCTGTGATAGCCACTGCAGACACAGGTCAGGAGTCAATTGCCTAAACATAGGTGCCGAATGCTATTTGAAACACAAAGGGTATATGATACATCCTTGTGGGGTAGTCATATTCTATTCATTGTAAAACACACAAGAGACCTATGTCCTTCTGGAGTGGCATTCCATCTCCTAGCAGTTAAACAAACCTGGCAATCGAGATCATCAGCCACTAGGTGTGAAGCTTAGGAGGACCTGAATTATTCTTTATCTCCATAAGCCATATTGGAGCTTCTTCAGCTGAAATGGTGATTTTGACATCTGTTGTGCTTTCATACAACTGCATGGGGGAAACCATTTAGAAGCTCAGTTAGTTGCCTAACAGATGTGTCTAGTGCCGTTTCAGATGCCCTCCAGTGTAAAGATTTCTTGACAGATTTGAAATGAGACCTGCAGTAAATGGACAGAGTGGGACTCTGCCCTTTCTGAGCAGCACTTGGAGGCCAGAACGCTGAAGTCCTCCAGAATTACTCCAAGTACATATATTTAGACAGCAGGAATGAGCTGGTATTTCTTAACCTTGATCTGAACAACAGTCTTAAACCTTGTCTTGTGTAGCTTTGGAAGACCTGTTCTAAAGGATTTTCAAATGGATATTTGAAAAGTGATATATACATGGTATTTTGCTTTTTAAAATTTGTAACTATATTCATGAGTAGTGTAGTTGAGTGGGACATGAATGTTCTAGTTTTGTGTAAGAATATTATTCTTAACACAGCAACATTTTTTTTTCAGTCTCTGGGGCATTCCTTATTAATGTAATTTGTTATCTTTTGATTTGCCAGTTCATCAGAATACTTGACAGAGATCTTTTTTTCCCAATCTTAATTTCTATTTTCTAAATAAAAGTATTCGTAATAGTAAAAGTAATAGTTTTTTCCTTTATTTATTAGTTAATATTATTTGTACTTTATGACCTTTGCCTTTACCATTAAAGTCCTCTTTGTAACTTGGATCAGATCAAACAATGGCAACTCCAGTAGCATAAGCATTTATAGTTCAGTTGAATTCCTATTTGTTTAAAATCATATATTTTATGTTTTCATGTGAATGACTTTTATTGTAAACAACTCTGTAACAATATGAGGTAGTATACAGGAGATTATATTGGAATTTAATAGTTAATGTAGATGACAGTAGAAATGCTGGGGTTATTACTTTACCATAGAAATCCATACAGAGAATTCTCAGTTCAGGCAATCTCCTGATATATATAAGTCAATACTCTTTCATGAGTTCTAACAAGCCTTCTGACCTTAACAATTATTTGGTTTATTCCAGTTAAGTTAAGTCTGCACTTAAATAATTTTATTCTGTAATGTTTTACTTGCATTTTATATTTTGCCCTCCCATGGACAATCTCAAGTTGATTGAATTATTTTTTGAAGTAGGAATTCACAACATTTCTACTTGTTAAGTGCCGGGCTACTGCTTTATCTGTAACATCCTAGTTTATAGCCCAGGATCAGTTTTACTATTTAATTTTCTTACTTACTCAGTCAGCATCAGAAACAATATGGAGAGTCCTAAGTGTTCTGCTTTTATTGAAATGCATCTAGTATGTCAATGGAATTTTGTACTCTGTTGTAACTCCTTTGTTTGTGGTATGTGTTAACATTCAGGTCATGCATAGGAAGTGATGTAAGAAAACTTCATTTGATGAAAGATTCTCTGGGGTTGAGGTTTTTTGCTGGTCATGGTCCATTCATGGCTACTGTTCTCTCAATGGTCATGTCAACAGCATACAACAGAGTGAATACTCAGTTTGTCTTTACTGAGGGATGTTCCTCAGGTGCATCCCAAGGTTGAATCTTCTCCGTTTTTTTCTCTAGTTAAGTTGGGAATTAATATGTTTTATATCTGCCCTCCAGTAGGGTGAACTATGTGAGCAAGTATTTTAATTTCTTCCTGTTTATTTCTCTATGTCTTGCAAAGTTTAGAGAAATCTATGTGTTCAGAAGATTGACCACTGTTTTCTTTGTTCTCCTTCCAGCAGTCATATTATTTATCTTAGAGCCTTCTCACGGTTTTTGGGCATTTTTCTGTGTCACTGCAAATATACATTATGGAGTTACGATGTCACCTCCCTGCTGATTCTTGTTGAAATCTGCTTTCCTGAGTAATGCTTCCTGATACAAGATGGACCTACCTTTGTTCAGTTGCCTTCTGTGCCAGAACACTACCTTGTGGAGAAGGGAAGCAGAGTTTCATCTTGCTTGGCTGGAAGGATTGAAAAGACCTGAACCTCCAGATCCTTCTTTTTTTGTGTGTGTTCTTTCAGTTACCTTTGAGCAGCTTTGTGTAATATTTGCCAGTGCTGTTTCTGCCCAAATGAATTACCTTCATGGAATAAAAATCAGAAGGCTGAAAGAACATCAGCACCTTTAGTAGAAGCAGTGAAGCAGTGACAGAGCTTTAAAAAGTGTGCTCATTTAATTTGTCTACATTTATTGTTACATTAAGGAGATTATACTGCTTTAATTAAGTGTTACTAGGGTTTTTTATAATAAACTTAAATTTTCAACAATTTATAGTTGAGGGAAAATATTTCTGTACAGAAATTTGGCATTCAATGTCTCAAGCTAAATGGCTTGGTTTTCCTTTTTCTATTTATTTTAAAAATACTCTTTGGCTGCATTCTGTTTTGAGGGAGGCAATTTTTTGTGATTTTATATGCTTTTTGTGCTCCCTTGGCAAGGCTTGGTACATGGAAAAACAAATTTTCCAGGCTCTTAGTCTTTTATGTCAACTGTTTCCTTTTTGATATTTAAAACATGATACTTTGGTGGTCATTACTTTTTAACAGAGACCCCGTATTATTCAATAAGCAGTTACCCCTAAGTATTTGCCATAACTATTTTTCATATATTGTTACATAAAAATACTTCATATAGTTCAATTTAGTAAATACTTTTTCTGAAACAAAATCATATGACATGTTTAGTGGTACTAAAATTGGTACTTGTGTATTTTTTCAAAGTTCACCTTTTCTGATTCCTTTAAAATGTAAAACAGATTTTTCATTTTTCTATTTTTTTTTTCCTAATTATTTAATTAGACCATTTAATGCCATACTTGAAGGTGTTGAAATTCCCTAAGCTGGTGTCATTGGTTCTGAAAATCATTCCTTTTACCCAGGAGTGTGGTGTACATTTGAAAGGTTCCAGTTAGAGTTTGGGGAAATCAGTCCTTGAGTTTATGATGCCCAAGTCCTGGTTATGGTCTGATGCCATCCATATAGTAAACAGGGAAGTGTGTAAGTCTGCCTAAGCTCTTACAGACTTAAGTGAGTTCTGGGCATTTGAAGCTTGACTAGTGAGTGCAGATGGTATTGAGCCTGGCACAGAATGTGACTCAGGTGGCTCAGGAGATTTCTTCAGATGTTAAGTAATATCCAGATAATCTGCCAAAGTGGCACTGTGGTCAGAAAACTTCCTAGAAAGTGGAGTCTCTGTTTTCTTCCTGACAGCATTGTCAAGTTCATATTTCTCTCTTGGAAGAATGTCCCAACAGCTAATTACAGAGTATTAATTCATGGGAGAGGTGAGATTCCTTTACTCTTCAGATTCAGCTTGGACCACAGACTAGAAAAATGCTCTTTAGCAGATGGTACATATATTCTTATAGTCTCCAGTTTGTTTCTGAGTTTTATCCAGCTATGGACTGTAAAATATATAAATAGTATACAAGGGCCTGAACATATATATTCTACCTGTCTTTGACTTGCTTGTTATATGAGTTTCAGCCATGCAGCATGACGGAAATTATTAGTTAAGCTGGGGAGAAGGATGGACAGAATAGAATTTGTGAGATGAATAAGAAACTGGCTGAGGAGGAAACAGATAATTTCGAAAGCAGATTTATTAGACTGAAAACATCTTGCTGGTGGAGCTCCTTCATGTTTTTTTAAAACATTTCTTCTATAGCACTATTTCAATTTTTTGGAGGTAATATATGTTTGTACTAAAATAAGGTAATGTTGCTAGTCCAAATTTTTTCACCAAGAAGTATCAAGGTGTCAATGTCTGCTGATAACAGAAAGAAAGGAGACATTTTCAGTACAACACTGGATGCCACACAGGAGAAACTGAGCAACATTGAAGATAGAAGCTATCAATGTCCCATAAATAAAACTAGATTAAATACAATGCAAAGCAAGACTCTTCTGGACTCAGAGCCAAGAAATTTACTCTAAGCTGTTAGTTCATGAGCTTGAAGAGTGTAAGGATTTGTCTCTAATACTGCCTTGAGTTTCCAGTATATGGGAGTCATCCTGTATATGTGGTTCTCAGTGTTGTGTTCAAGAACAGTGAATTCAAGTTGGGACTGACTAGTGGACAGGAAGGCTACAGAGAAAATCAAGGGCTGAGAGGCCTGGACTATGGTTCTAAGAGATTGTGTATCTGTGATATCACAGACAGAAAATAAAACCAATACTTGAATGCCTTTCTGCAATGTCTTCTCCAAACTTTTGACCCCTATGAACTCCAAGGGCTGTGGACATCACCCGAATGGCTGTGTGAACTGCTCTGTAAAGACAGGTACAGCTCTTGATTTCCACAAAAGTTTTGCCACAGTAGGAACTAAATAGGATTTACAAGGTTTGGCCTAGAAATTGAACATCATTGCTCTCAAGGTTTTATGGACATTTTTCATGCTCTAAATTAAGGTTTGGTTCACATAATCTATTTTAGCTCCCTTTTTATTTTCCAGTCACACCCTCACTCATAGCACAGCTGTGGCATTTGTCTTGCAGCAAGAAGAATCTGATAATCATGAAATAACCCAGATTTATGCCTGTAGTGCTGAAGCAGTGCCATATTTGTGAATGTAACTTAAGAGGAACAATATGCAGCAGATGTGAAGGTTTTACCTTCACATTTAAGTAGGTTTATACTGTCAGCAAGTGTGGGCTTAGCAGGGTCTGACAGAGTTTCAACTTACCAGATGTTCCATGTGATCAAATAGATACTATACAGCTGTTTCCCATTCTTTTTACCCGGCTCAGATAAATACACAGTAAATGGTCTGAAATATGTTTATTGTATTTCGGCAAGTCTTGAAGAGAACAGCCCACGGGTACCAAGAATGCAGGGAAAAACCAAGGGTGCGCATAGGAATGCTCATTTTCCATTACTGAGGAGGAATTAGCAGTCATTTGGTTGAAACAACCCTGATGATACTAGTGAAGGAGGACTAAATATGGGGTTTTCATTTGGTTGTGGCTGTATTCACTGACTGTCTCTGGTCTGGGGGAGCTGTTACTCCCGTGAGCAGGAGCTGTCCTCCTGTGCTGACAGTGTTGCCCTTCAGGTAGTGGTAAACTCTAGGGAGAGGTGGTGGGTTCAGTGGAGTAGCTGTCCTGCAGGTAGCTCATGCTAATCCCAGCTCAGACTTTCAACACTGGAATGGAGAACTGGTTTGGCTTCTGTATTCAGCAATACAGAAAACAGGGTATCTCCAGAGCTTGTGGCAAGGCTGCCTGTGTCCCTTCTGTCCGCTCTGGGCATGGACAGCATGCCCCAAATTAGCCATGCGGTGTGTTTTTAAGGGCACACAGCATTTGGGGGTAAATCCAGCCAACTAGTTGCTCTGAACTGTTTCAGGACTTAAAGGCCCAGTTTACATTAACTGCCACACCTGTCAACTTGATTCAATAACAGAGCAGCTAAATAATAAAAAGGAAGTTTCATTTCCCTTCACCTGCTTTTCTGTTCTCATTTCTCCTTCCTCCTCCTCCAGTTCCCCATGCTCTCCTTAGCCCTTTGACCTTACTGCTGCCTTCCTTCCCTCCTGTCCCCATCAGCATCCTGCCTTTCCATAGCTGCTCTCACACCTGGAAAATTCTTCTTATCTACTAGAGGCTTTCCTTGTTCTCCTTTAAATCCTTTTTTAAAAATACTTTATTTTCAGTCAGAGAAATAACTTTCATCTTTCATTAATAATCTCTTCAACATTTCTTGACTGCTATGTTCTTTTCAGATTTATAGCCAAGTCTTGCAAACATTTACAGAGAAATACCTGTTAAGTTAAATTGAGAACATTCAATTATAAGTTTGGAGGACTGGATTGTTCATTGGAAAGATTTTTGAAATGGAAATATTTCTCACTGTAAAACTCAATGTTCATTTATGGTTCTATATACATTTTTAATAAACTTCTGTGACCTCAAAGGAGCAGTGGAACATTCACTAACTTATGTTTTTAACTTTTATTCCTTAGGTCACGGTGTGGAACATGTTCTCACAGATTTTTAAATGCCCTGAGCAAACTTAATGTTGACAATATGACTTTATACCCAGAATAATATGAAAGGACAAGTGCAAGCTGTACAATTTCATCTTGGTGACCTTAATTGTTTTGTGTTTCAATATTGATTTTTATTTCAGGAACCTCAAGCATCTGGACTGCCTGAGTACGTAAAGATTGTAGAAGTTGGGCCAAGGGATGGATTACAAAATGAAAAGGTAACTTTTTTTGTTTGCATGCTTTGACCTGGAAGTTAGTGTTATTTTCATTGTGTAGAACATGTACATCCTGCTAATTATGTTTCTTCCATTTTGTACTATTAAATATATCTATTTCTTTTCATACTGCTAACTTCTCTTTATATTAGAATAAAAATGTATTCTTATTTATCCAGCTTTTAAGTAATATAATTTCTTTCTATACTTGGCTAACTAGCCTTTCTATTACTTAACATTTCTTTTTACTGGAATTTGTCTTGTCAGTCAATAACATTCTGTCATGACATAATTGGCAAACACTATGAAATGCTGGCTATCTTTGTAACTTGTATTTCTGCTCCAAGTGCTAATATAGAAGGAATAGTAAAATAGGTTTTATCATGCTTCCTGCTAAAGAGACACAGGGGAAAAATATTACTCTTTTGATAGTATTATTTGCCTGAAGTGTGGTAGAGAAGCATGGAAGAAGGTTGAAAGAGGGTATAAGGTACTTGTGTTGAAACAGTCATCTATTTCCACAAACAGGAGGATGAGCTCGCATGCATAATTGTTACTGATATCAAAGATGTTAGTAGTATTAGCGGAATGGAGTTACTCTGCCTCAGTTGTGGAGCTTTTTTCCTCCCATTTTTCTCTGGTCAAACTTTTAGTATTTCCTTTGTCTCTTCATGGTAGTTTGGTTATTAACAAATCATGAGGCCAGATTTATGACCAGTTCTACAGTGCTTTGTTTTGTGATGGGCAGAAAAATGGAGTAAGATTATGTGTACTGCCTAGTACCTTCCTTATACAGTAGCTTCCTACTGTCAGGAAACAGAGTAGAGTTATGGTAAAATGTGTAAGTGTAGTTCATTATTTAAAAAAAAAAAAAAGGTATTGATTATGTACAGGGAACATTTCACTTACAAAAGTTTCTTACGTATAAAATACTTTGCTAAAGTATGTCTCCATGTCTATAGGTGATAGTCCCAACTGATATAAAAATTGAGTTAATCAACCAGCTTTCCAAAACAGGCCTGCCTGCAATAGAGGTGACCAGTTTTGTTTCATCCAAATGGGTGCCTCAGGTACGTAAAATCACCTCCATTCAGAACTATTTCAATTTAAATGCCATTCCATTTATTTATGTAATATTCAGTTGTAACTAAAGATTTGGGATGGTGTCACATCATTAATATAATTTAATGTTGTTTCTACTTTCCTACTCTTCTAAAACTAATAGTCATTGATGTAAAAAGGAAAAGTAGCATACATTATTTTCTTTTTCCCTAAATGAACTGTAATTTTCCACATTTGGAAATGTGTTTGGAGGATCTAAATTTGGGACTTCTGTATACATAATAGTAGTTAGGCACATTACTTATTTTGGGGTTCTAGCACTCTATCAGCAACTACACATAAGTTTTGATGAATCATAATTTGCTCATTATTTTTCAAAAATTAGTTTTTATATTGGTAATATTTAGCAGAAAACCTAAGCTTTCTGGAATCAGCAGCAAAACTGCATTGGCAGTTTTGCTGCATTGGCTATGTTTTCATTTGTGATTTAATGCTGCAAATTCAGGCTTAGTCCTGAAGTTTACTATTTAGCTACTGTTTGGGCAATTTAACTATTTCCTGAAAGTAAGGAGATAAGTCAATACTTGTCTATATAATTTAAAATATTTTTCAAGAACTTACACACTTGTTTGCACAGAAGTATTTGAATACTTTATATTCGTTAAGGAGCATACAAGTTATTAACAAATTAAAGCAAGAAGTTAATTAATTGAGAAAATACTTCAGTTTTAGCAATGTCTATTGCATGTTACCCATCTGACAAAATGTAAATAAAGTTTGTCCATTTTAAACTGAGAAATACATCCTGGGCCTGGACTGTATTCTAGGCTTTTCTCTGAGAAAAGCATACTACGGTCATGCTTATTCATGAGTTAGCAAAGCAAACTGTTCAACAGTGAGGGACTCCTTTGATTAATTTCAGTGTTCTCAGGGTCACCCGGGAAGAGTAAAAGAAGGATAATAGGAAAGGGGAAGAGAAGGGTGACAATGCAGAATTTCTTTGGCATCAATGCAGGGGCAATGACATCGTGTCTGTTAAAAGGGTATAGGTTAAGTTTTTCCAAGTGCCATCACGCTTTGTCAGTTACTGCAAGAGAGGATAATGTAATTTTTTAAATGTTTGAAGAAAAAGTCTAAAGTAAAGGTGTATTTCTTAGTTTCTTCTTTAATTATTTAATTTTCCTGTTAGCCATTAGGAGTACCAAATTTAGTACAGGTTTGTCAGTTTAGAAAAAATGAATAATCCCTTCTTATCTTAAATTCATGTCTGAATACTTTGTTTTAATGGCTTAATTTTTGTCTAAAATGTTTTTATTTAAAAGATAAGATTGCATTGCTTTGATAGAGTGTGCAGTCTTGACTTTGTCTTTGCTCTTTTTTTTCCCATAGGTCATGGGAATAGAATTTACAGTTATGTTTAGATCACTCATTTACTTATTTCTGGTTTTAGTATTTTAAATTTTTTATGGTTTCCCATCCACTGTTGTTTTTGGCAGAGATTTTTTTACTGAAAAATCTAAAAGAGAAAGTTCCACAGTAGCAAGGTGCCATGTAAAACAGGATCCCACACCTATAACCTAAACAGCCAAAAATTATAAATACCTACTATTAGGAAGCTTATATTTAAAGAAATTGGGAAAAGAAATATTTTATTACAATTTAAAATCTTATAGCATGCAATATATGCAAAGATGGGATTTTACTTACAGGAAAAATAGCAATGGGACAAATTTAATACATATAATATTATTTGGATCTGGCAGGTTTATACTGGTTGAAAAATTGTCATTTTGGTTTTCCAGTATATTTTAAGCCAGACTATAATTGTGGAGCATGCATTTAGTTCCAGCATTTGCCATTTAATTAATCATTTGGTTTCAGATATTCTTCTTTGCCCTGAGAAATATAGCTGCTACTTATATTAAATTAAGGAATGAAAAATTGTTCTTAAAAAACTAAGGCATTTACAAAGGGGTTTCTTGTAAGGTTATGAAACCAATTTAGTTCTCATAGAAGCAAACAGAAAAAGTTGCTTTGTGCTATCACTTACTTCCTGATAAGAAATTAATTGTGTCTGGCTATAATACACTTTTTGTACCATATATTGACATCCTTATAGATTCATGTTGGTCTTACATTTGAAGAGGAATACATGAATTTTTCTGATATTTTTAATCCATTGATTTTCATAGAAGGAAGCCAGTGACAGGAAGATTCCAGGTTACCAGTAGTATTAGTTAATAATGTGGTATAATTTAATACCCTGTATTTAGAATTGTGGTACTGCATAGCAATCAATAAGGTATCTGCTGAAAGCAGAGAGTAATGAAAGCTCTGCAGTTCATATACCTTTTCATGTGGTACTTCTCAAATGACTTTTCACCAGTGTGGAAAGAAACAGAAATCCAATTTAATATTGTTTGCTTGAGAGATTTGATTTTATGATAGCTCATTTAAATGCATTTAAAATGCACTATTCTTTTTTTAAAACTCAGAATCTTTAAGACATGAAATAAGAGGGATATGTTTTATTAACTGTATTGTTTTCAGGCACACACACCAGTGAAAAATGCTTGTTTTCAACCCACTTCTTTTAAGAAAATAAGCTTGTCTAAATAATCTGCATTTTATTAAATGAGGAAGACTTTCATTCATCATCTTGATTAGTACAGGTAGTATATTTAATCCTGAGTGTGTGAGAAAAATGTAAGAATATCTTAAAAAGGCAGATCTGTGAGGGGAGACTAAGAAAAACAAGCACTCTGATCTTTGCTATGATAAAGAAGTATTTTCTTCCTTAGAAAGAAACTTCTAAATATATTAAAATGTTACACTATGCAGACAACTGGATTTTGCTCTACTTTTAAGAACAGACATGTTTAGTCTTTTCAAATGTGCTGATTATGGTACTGAGTAATTCAAGTTCAGTTATGCGTAACATTGTGAAGTTGCATTTATCAGAGTGCTAAAGTTTTCAAGATTTGTATGTTTTTTAAATCTCATTTATTCTGGTAATTCCACCTATTGAGTCCAGTGAAGCAAAGTTAAAGTTTCTATAAGACTTCATGAGCAGCGTGATTATAAGTCTGTCAATTTATAATGCAAATTATATTTTACAGATACGCACAAAGGAACACTGTAGAAATCTTAGCGCAAGTTCTATATTCATATAGATCTAAAAAGATTACAACTCAAAGACTTAAGAAATTTTAAAACAGAATATTTGTACAAAATCAGTTTAACGCCTTTGTTGTTTGACTTTTTTATGAGCTGTAAAAGTAATGAAGGCAAAACTACAGTCTAAGCCAATTTTTGTTTAGCTATATAAAATCAGAAAATGACTGCTGATCAATAAAAATTATTTATATATTTTAGATGGCAGATCACAAAGAAGTAATGAGGGGTATTGAGCGGCATCCTGGAGTGCAGTATCCCGTTCTCACACCTAATCTTCAAGGTTTTCATTCTGCTGTAAGTGCCTTCATAGGTGTTGTCCACATTTACCTCTTTTATGTTTCAGACACTTTCAGTTCAGTACCAGAAACTAGCTATTTAATGTTCGAAATAAGCTCTAGTTTTTTCACTGAAAACTCTCAATTTTAATTATGAAAAATGGGGAAATGCACAGAGTGATGTTAAGCTCTGTGTATTCATATTTTGATGGAGGCATTGATCAGGAACTTTGTAAGTTCCTTTAAATGATGCTTCTATATAAAGGGTAAGACAGTCCTTCCTCTTTGACTTGTTGGCCCTAGAAAAGTTTCTGGTAAGTGTCATATTAAAAAATATGGAAGAAGGATGAGGAAAGACTCATTGAAATAAAAAAGCTGTATAGCTATTCTGCTTTTCATTTTGGTAGGGTTTGAAAGTTTAAATTGTTTTAGTTCTTCCAAAATCAGTAGTTAAAATTATAGACTCAATGTGCTTGAAAGTGTCAAAATAGACCAGTTCAATCTTCTTAAAATATACACATTGGTAGTCAAATCTTTACACTTTTTTGTTTTTTGAAAATTTTTATTTCTTCTGTGTTTTTGTCCTGATATAGGATGAGCTGTATTTGGAAAGCATACTGCTTGGTGGGCATTTGTGGTTTAGACTATCATTCAGTTCCTATACTGAAATATCTGTTAAAACAGAATCCTGTGCAGTCAACTTCACTATCAGTAGTCAGATTATAGTGCCACAACTTTGTCTCAGTGGTAGCTTGTATGAGTTGAATTAATTGTGCTATATCTCCGTACTGTATGTAGTGATATAATGAAGGGAAAACAATGAAAAAATAATTGTAGATGATTCCTGCATTCTTCCTTGCTGATATTTTTTTTCTCTCTGAAAGAATATTTGTCCCTGTAAGGGTTGCTGAAGCTGAGACATTATCCTGCAGAGGCAGAGAGTAAAGGGTAAAGCTCCATACATTTTCGTGGAACAAGAGTATTATTCTGAATGGAGAGTGAGAGTTAATTAACTATTCTTCTAAGTTTAAATCCTTTCTTCTCCTCTCATTTGGCTTTCAGCCTTCTAGTTTGCCTCATATTAGTTGATTTACTGAGGTCCTGAGGTCCTGAGTACAAGCTCAGGCTAATTGCCTCTTCAGTGAAGTCACCACATTTAGACATTTTCTAGACTGGTGTTTGCTCTGAGATTTCTCTCAGCAGACTCTCACTTTAAAAACATGTTTAACTTACTGCTAAGAAGAGGAAGAAAATAGGCCATAGTGAATGATATTCAAGTTTGATTCAATCTGTCTGCATGCAATAGCTTAAAAAAAATGGAAGTAAAGTTAGATTTTAGATATGGATGGTATACTTAATGTACTTTAAAATTCTACAATGTTGTACAGAATTAAATGCTTAATCTAATATATTAATACAGTCTTATTTTTCTGTTTCCTTGGAATCTATTTCTTAGATTGCAGCAGGAGCTACAGAAGTCTCAGTATTTGGTGCTGCATCTGAATCTTTTAGCAAAATGAACATTAATTGTTCAATTGAAGAAAGCATAGAAAGGTTTGAAGAAGTCACTAAATCTGCAAGGAATATGAATATTCCAGTGCGTGGGTAAATATAAAGATTCTAAAATAATACAGTTATTCGAGTTACAGGGTTTTTTTGCTACCAGTAGAAAAGGATATTGCTGAATTTTTATATTGTAGGTGAATTGTAATAATAGTCTTTACTGTGATTTTTATTTCAAAGATTGAATATATATAATTATTTCTGCATTTCTGCATTTAACTACTGACGGTGACTCTTTTTCTGTGGTAGTTGGAAAAAAAGAAAGCTGTGTTTATAAAATAACCATTTTATTATACAAATATTTTTATCATCACAAATGACAGAATAAAATTTATTTTGTGCTGTTGAGAATTCATAACACTTGCTGGCACCTTAAAAAACACCCTACAAACTTTTATTTTATTGTAGAATTCATAATGTATCACTTCATACATTGTAGCATCAAGGTATAAAAGTGAGAGAACAAATTTACTCCTAAGAAAAAAATTATTCCATATATAAATTATCCTAAAACCCAGCCATTGAAATTTTTGAGTCTCCAGTGCATGAAACTCCAGAATTGTCCAGTATTTATTTTTTAACTTAAAATTATCCTGAATGGTACTTGCTCTTGAACAGTATTGGTTTTCATTTCCATTTTCGTTTAATCACAGGTAAGAACTACTTACCTAAGATTATTTGTGAAGGTCCTTGTGAATGCAGAAGGGCTCACATAGATTCAAGGATAAACTCAACAGTGAGAATTCTTGAGGATTATTAGTAATGTAACCTACATGCTCAGAAAATACCTGGACTTGAAAATAGGTAGAGATAGATACCTCCAAGACTAAGTACTCGAAAACCTGTCTGGGAATAAATACTGGGTTCTCTTTGCCCCAGAAATAGTGATGAGGTAATGCTACTGCACACTTTTTTTCACATGAACATGTGGTTGTTTGGGCATTTGCCTTGAGAAAGGGAAATCTGACTTCTAGTATATCTCTGCCCCAGAGGATCTACAGAACGGCAGTATGGTTTTGGTTGAGAGAGAACTCTGGAGATCATCTTGTCCAGCAGCCCAAGGATTTGTAGGTGATGGTTGAGAAAAACTCCATCTGAACCAGCAATACGTGCTTTTAGCTTTGAAAGCCAATTATTTCGTGGGCTGCATCAAAAGCAGCATGGCCAGGAGGGTGAGGGAGGGGATCCTGCCCCTCTGCTCTGGTGAGACCCCACCTGGAGTGCTGCATAGAGTTCTGGTGTCCCCAGCATAACAAGGACATGGAACTGTTGGAGCAAGTCCAGTGGAGGGACTGGAGCACCTCACCTACAACACCAGGCTGATAAAGATGAGGCTGTTCAGCCTGGAGAAGAGAAGGTTTTGAGGAGACCTCATAGCAACCTTCCAGTATCTGAAGGGGGCTACAAGGAAGAGAGACAGAGTCTCTTTCTCAGGAACTGTAGTGATAAGGCAAGGGGGAAAAGCTTCAAGATGAAAGAGAGTAATTTTAGATTAGCTACTGGGAAGAAATTCTTTACTGTAAGGGTGGTGAGGCACTGGCGCAGTTTGCCCAGAGAAGTTGTAGATGCTCCATCCCTGGAGCTGTTCAAGGGCAGATTGGATGGAGCTCTGAGCAACTTGGTCTAGTAGAAGGAGGTGTCCCTGCCTATTTCAGGGGTGTTGGATCTAGATGATCTTTAAAGTCCCTTTCAACCCAAACCATTCTGTGCTTTTATGATTTTCACACACACAGCCAAACAAGGATAGATCATAAATGCTGGGGTTCTTTTTCCATAGCCTGGATATGTTTCAGGTGGAAAATCACCAAATAGAGAAGTAAGGATGTTCACTGTGTTAAGAAATAGTAACTTGTACCAGAGTT